>CM057450.1:1624850966-1634850966 GCA_016271365.2 Neoceratodus forsteri
ATGAAGAGGATAAATCTATAGAAGATATATAAAATACAAGCCGAACTGTGTCTAAATATTATGTTTCCAAAGTTTTCTCAAAGGCATCAGCAGCTCTTTAATGCCTCATCTGAATGATGATAACATTCAAATATTATGGTTAACATTATCATTTCAGAACTACTTCTTAATGAACTCACTATTAAGATCTGCCAGGTTTCTGTTATTAAAGTAGGTCAACCCAAGAAAACCTAGCACTCAACAATCTGGAAAATGATGCCAGCACCAAGTTGCAATGCAAAAAGTGACTACGTTTCATTTTGAATCTTTGATATCTTGATAAAGCACGAGACATGTGAAATTTTGAGTCATTTGGTTATGCTGCCAGCTCATTTTATCATGATGTTTATGAAGATTCAAATTAAAACATAGTCATGTTTTGTATACAGTAACAACTTGGTAGTGACTTTATTTCCCAGACTGTAGAGTGCTAAGTTTTCTTGAGCTGTACTATACTTTAATTTACCAGTGCACCAACAGGGACCATGGAATGGCTTTTTGATTCTTCATTAAAATGCATCCCAAACTGTATAACACAATTTGTTGTAACATTGTTAACCTCTACCAGTTCAGCACTTCAGAAACTTAAGCTATTTTGAATTGTAAGTGTAAGGATAGGCATATATATATAGTAGTAATAATGGTGATGACGGTTATGGGCTGCATCAGTGCCTGGGGTCAATGGGTAAACTAATAACTCAATATTGCTGGGACCATCATGACATCAAATTATTCCCATACCTTTGAATGTTTCTTCTTTAAAGCATTTAGCTCCTTCTGTTGCTTCTTCAACAGCTTCAGGTAGGCCTGGAAAAGAAACAGTATTTTTAAGATGAAGTCATAACTGTACTATCAGAAGACAATGGGCATTGCTCAACAAAGATATGGAAGTGCATCTAAAAACATGGATCATCATATATACAGTAGATAGGGGAATGTGATGTGTGCATGACCTGAATTCAATAAAAAGATCATTTGGATGTCCAGACCACTGTATTCAATCACAGTGTGGCATTATTGTGCTATACAGTGCAGCACAGCTGGGCAAACTATTGCATTAGTTTTGAATATATACTGTCCACCTTAACCTTCTATTTATCTTACTTTGCAGCCAGTACTGCTAGTAAATCAAAATGACCCTTTTCCACTTCACTTCCTTATCAGTTAATGCTGTTTTGTTATTCAGCAAGCAATCTGTGAGACTATCTTGAAATGCAGGTTAACTGCTTGTGCAGCATAAACTGTAACTGTTTCTCTTTCTGTCCCAGAAGGGGACTACTATCCTTTCAATGTACTACATAGCTCAGTCATATGGTAATGGTGTCCTCTTGACTCCAAATCCTCGTTAATGGAGGTCTGTTCTGTGATTCAGTCTGATTTTAACCAGCTATAGTACAACTTAGTCAAAGTTAAACTTCTATTGAATGCCAAAAAAAACAAAATTATCTTCTAGCCACCCTATTCACCAAGTTCTTGCACAAATTGTTGCAACCCTCCCCCATCTATCACTATCCTTCTTGGCAATGTGCTTGAAGCAGTGGATAGGTTCAAATATTTGGGCTTTTTACTTGATTTTCATCTCACCTTTTCCCTCCACCTTGATAACTTAATTAAAAAAACAGAAAGGGCAAGAGTTGTAAGGGTAGACAGGCAGTAGGAAAGTAGGTGGAAAAATACATAGAGGGAGAAGAGAGTAAGCATTAAAAGCCACATGAGAGGGGACATAAAATAAGTCATGATGGGAGTGGTGCAGTGCAATGGCTGTGGGGTGGCAGTGTTCTGGGAGACATTCTGGAGGCTGTGATGCTGCTCTATTTGCAGGCACCTCTCTGGTCTGAGTGAGGAGGTTGCCTATTTCCAGGCTGACCTGGCTAGGATTCGTGAAACCTCTTTCCCCACCCAGGGACCACCAGGGCCACCACCGCTACCTCAGAGGCTGTCAAGAAAGAGAAGCGGTTGGATGAAGGTGGGCTCAGGGAGGGAGAGGGTGGTGGAACAGAGGTGCATCCCTCCAGCTGTACCTCTCCACAATTCATATGCTGTTCTGATGAAGAGTGGTTCCTCTATGGAGGCACCTGCAGTGGAGACCAAGGAAGATGCTGGGAACCTCCACAAAAGAGACCCACAGGAGGGTGGTACAAGACCCCACAGGGGAAAGAAATAATTCCTGGTGGGGGACTCAATCATTAGGGGGGTAGAAGGGGGGAGGAAGGGGTGAGGAGGTAAGGTGCCTGCCTGGTGTCACGGCTCTGAAGGACAGGTAGTGAATCCTCAGGATCGCGGGAACAGCTGTACGGAGGAGGGAACTGGATGTCATTGTCCACCTAGGGACAAATAACCTGGATGGGAATGGGATCAGAGCAGTGCAAGAGGAGTTAGTTGGGGAGGGGCCTTATACAAGTAGCACATACGGTAACCTTCTCTGAGGTGTTGCCTGTCTATGGCAAGGATGATGCTAGGGTACTCCACATCATGGGATTCAATAAATGGTTGAAAAACTGGTCTTGAACTCAGGGTTTTGGCTTCATTGGAGACTGGGGAGCCACTTAGATGGGATGCAGGCCTATGCTGGCGCGATGGTCTGCATTTGTCTGGGGGGGGGACCAGGATCCTAGGTGATAGGTTTAAATGTTTCATTGGCAAGCATTTAAACTAGCCAAGGAGTGAGGCACTGAAAAGGAGCAGGAAAATCCCAGCCTCCCCCCACAAAACACAGTAATTAGCAAGGTAAATACCAAGGTAGAGAAGTCATTTGGGAGCAGAACATGGGTAAATGCAAAAAAAGGCAAAGGCAGTAAGGACAGGGATGGGGCTAAAAGTGAAAAGGCCATCAAAAAATGGAGGGTGATGAGTACCAATGCCCGTAGTCTGTGTAACAAGCTACCTGAACTAGTGGCTTTGATAGAAGAGGGATGCCTGGATATTGGGGCAGTCACTGAAACATGGTATACAGAGAACCATGACTGGGATGTCAACATACCAGGATACACAATCTACAGGAGGAACAGAGAGGGTAAAATAGGAGGAATAGTAGCTCTCTATGTAGGGGAAGAGATTAAAGCAACAGATCTAAAGAGTAAATATGAAGCAGATGAGTCACTATGGGTCAACCTGGAGTCAGGAAATGGCACCACAATTCGCATGGCAGCTGTGTACAGATCCCCATCTCGTGGGGAGGGAATGGGCAATGAAATTATAGAAGGCATCCTTGAAATGGCAGAAAAAGGGGAGATATTGTTAATGGGGGACCTGAATATGCCAGATGTTAACTGGAGCACCTTTGCTGCAGGCACATCCAGGAGCAGGGTAATTCTTGATGCTCTACAAGGGGCATGCCTCTGACAGCTAGTATTGGAATCCACTTGGGAGGGAGCAATCTTAGACCTGGTACTCTCAAATGGGGACGGAGAAAGGATCTCAGATTTAGAAGTGGGTAGCCATCTGGGAACAAGCGACCACCAAACAGTGTGGTTCACAATAAACACAGCCATAGAGTCAAGCCATACAAAGCAAGAGTATTGGACTTTAAGAGGGCTGACTTTAGGAAAATGAAAGAGTACCTCAGAAAAGTACTAGCAAATGTGCAAGGAGGAGGGGTAGAGGAACAATGGGGAATAATCAAAACAGCCATCACAGAGGCAACAAGCCTTTGTGTGAAGTGAATCAATAAACAAAATGAAGGAAAAAAACACTATAATTCTCCAAAGAGATGGCAGGGAAGGTTAAGGAGAAAATGATAGCATGCAGGAAATATAAGTAAGCACAGAGGAAGCAGGGAGGGAAGTCAGAATAGCAAAGGCCCAAACTGAGGAAAAGATAGCCAACTCAGTTAAGAAGGGGGATAAAACCTTTATAGATACATCGCGAGCGAGAAAGACAAAGGGAGGGATAGTGAGGCTGAATAGAATGAACGTGGGTGGGTGGGCAGAGGGGGACAGTGAAAAAGCAGGGATACTGAACGAATATTTCTGCTCAGTATTCACAAAAGAGGAGGGGGAAGTGCCTAATCCAATTAACAGAAGCACTCTTGATAGGGGGGTCGATCCCAGTCCTTTCACAGAAGAAACGGTTCTGTAAGAACTCCTAAAACTGAAGGTGGACAAAGCAATGGGTCCTGATGGAATTCACCCCAGAATTCTAAAAGAATTAAGGGTCGGAACTAGTGAAACCACTGGCTACTCTTTTTAATAAATCATGGGAGGATGGTGTGGTACCCGAGGACTGGAGGAAGGCGGATGTGATTCCCCTTCACAAAAGTGGGACCAAGACAGAGGCAGGAAACTACAGACCTGTCAGTCTGACCTCTGTGGTAGGGAAAGTGATGGAGTCACTTCTGAAGGAAAGAATAGTTGAGTACCTAGAGGCCAGTGGAGCACAGGACCCAAGGCAGCATGGATTCACAGTGGGAAGGTCATGTCAGACCAGATCTAATAGATTTCTTTGACTGGGTGACCAAAGTAGTAGACCAGAGAGGGGCTGTGGACATGGCCTACATAGACTTTAGCAAGGCATTTGACACAGTCCCATACAAAAGATTAATAGTCAAATTAACCAGCCTGGGAGTGGGTCCCAGGGTGGTAGCCTGGTAAAACATTGGCTGCACAACAGGACACAGAAGGTAATTGTAAATGGAGTCCACTGAAGAAAGAGAGGTTACTAGTGGGTACCGCAGGGTTCAGTATTGGGTCCAGTCCTTTAATGTCTTCATCAGTGACATTGCAGAGGGACTGGAAGGAAAGGTATGCCTTTTGCAGATGACACAAGATCTGCAACAGGGGTTGATACACAAGGAGGCGTGGAAAGAATGAAAAGGGACTTGGCAAGGTTGGAGGAATGGTCAGAAGTATGGCAGCTAGGATTCAATGCAAAGAAGTGCAAAATAATGCACCTGGGAAACAAGAACCCAGGGGAAGAATACACAATGGGTGGGGAGGTAGTAACAAAACCAAAAAAGGAAAGGGACCTGGGGGTAATCATATCATATTAAGGTTAGCAAGCAATGTGAGAAGGCAGTAGGGAGGGCTGGGGGTATACTGGGATGTATAGGGAGAGGCATCATCAGCAGCAGAAAACAGGAAGTTGTTATCCCTCTGTACAGACAGTTGGTGAGACCCCATCTGGAGTACTGCGTCCAGTTCTGGAGACCCCATCCCTGCAAGGACATAGACAGGATAGAGGTAGTCCAGAGAGGGTAACTAAAATGGTGCAGGGTCTGCAGGAGAAGCCGTATGAGGAGAGACTAAGGAGCTTAATATGTATACCCTTGAGGAAAGAAGGGAGAGGGGGGACATGATAGAAACTTTTAAGTACCTCAGTGGAATCAACAAAGTCCAAGAGGGTAGCATCTTTCAGAAAAAGAGACTTGCAAGAACAAGGGGACACAATTTAAAGATAGAGGGAGGCGGTTCAGGGGCAATGTGAGGAAGTATTTTTTTCACAGAGAGGGTAGTGGATGCATGGAACAGCCTTCCTGAGGAGGTTGTGGGGTCTAAAACTGTGGGAGAATTCAAGAATGCATGGGACAGACATAAGGCAATTCTTGTGGGGGTAGGAAGAAATAGGCTGTTGGTTAACTAGGATCTACGGCCTATCCTGTGGGTAGGGAAATGGGCAGACTAGATGGGCCAAGCGGTCCTTATCTGCCGTCAAAGTCTATGTTTCTATGTTTCTATGTTTCAGAAGGAGCAGGACAGAGAACTTCATCAGTTAAAACAGATGGAGGCAGGGACAAAGAACTTTATCAGTTAGAGCAGAAGGAGGCAATGAAGGCAGTCAGAATAGCAAAGGCCCAAACCAAGGAAAAGATAGCCAATTCTGTTACAAAGGGGGATAAAACATTTTATAGGTACATTAGGGAGTGAAGAAAGACCAAAGGAGGGATACAGAGATTTAATCAAGGGGAGAGAATGTGGACAGAGGGTGATAGTGAAAAAGCAGGGTTACTGAACGAATATTTTTGCTCAGTATTCACAACAGAAGAGGAGGGGGAGGTACCTAAACCAATCAAGAGAAACATTCTGGATAGGGGGGTCGATACCAGTCCATTCACAGAAGAAAGGGCTTTGTAAGAACTCTTGAAACTGAGGGTGGATAAAGCAATGGGGCCTGATGGGATTCACACCAGAATTCTAAAAGAACTAATGGTAGAACTAGTGACACCACTGACTACTCTCTAACAAATCATGGGAGGATGGGTGGTACCTGAGGACTGGAGGAGGGCAGATGTGAGTCCACTTCACAAGAGTGGGAGCAGGGCAAAGGCAGGAAACTACAGACTGGTTAGTTTGACCTCAGTGGTAGGGAAAATAATGGAATCACTTCTGAAGGAAATAATTGTTGACTACCTAGAGGCCAGTGGGGCACAGGACCCTAGGCAGCATGGATTCACAGTGGAAAGGTTGTGCCAGACGAATCTAATAGATTTCTTTGACTGAGTGACCAAAGTAGTAGACCAGGAAGGGGCTGTGGATATGGCCTACCTAGATTTTAGCATGGCATTTGACACAGTCCCACACAAAAGATTAATATACAAGTTAGCTAGCCTAGGAGTGGGTCCCAAGGTGGTAGCCTGGATAAAAAATTGGCTGGACAACAGGATGCAAAGGGTAATAGTAAACAGAGTTCACAGTAAAGAAAGGAGGGTAACTAGTGGGGTACCGCAGGGTTCAGTACTGGGACCGGTCCTCTTTAATGTCTTCATCAGTGACATTGGAGAGCACCTGGAAGGAAAAGTATGTCTCTTTGCAGACGACACAAAGATCTGCAACAGGGTTGATACACAAGGTGGGGTGGAAAGGATGAAAAGGGACTTAGCAAGGTTGGAGGAATGGTTAAATGCATGGCAGCTCAGATTCAATGCAAAGAAGTGCAAGGTAATGCACCTGGGAAACAAAAACCCAGGGAAGAGTACACAATGGGGGGTGAGATACTAACAACAACCAAAATCAAAGGGACCGGGAATAATTATATCAGGGTCCTTAAAGTGCATAAGCAATGTGAGAAGGCAGTAAGGAGGGCTTGGGGGTTACTGGGATGCATAGGGAGAGGCATTAACAGTAGAAAACAGGAAGTTGTTATCCCTCTGTACAGACAGCTGGTGAGAACCCATCTGGAGTACTGTGTGCAGTTCTGGAGACCCCATCTCCGCAAAGACATAGACAGAGTGAAGACTGTCCAGAGAAGGGCAACCAAAATGGTGCAGGGTCTGCACCAGAAGATATATGAAAAGAGACTAAAGCAGCTTAATATATATATATATATATACCCTCGAGGAAAGGAGGGAGAGGGGGGACATAATAGAAACTTTCAAGTACCTCAAGGGAATTAACAAAGTCCAAGAGGGTAACATCTTTCAGAAAAAGAGATGTGCAAGAACAAGAGGGCACAATTTGAAGATAGAGGGGAGAATGGCTCAGAGGTAATGTTAGAAAGTATTTTTTCATGGAGAGGGTTGTGGATGCATGGAACAGCCTTCCTGAGAAGGTTGTGGAGTCAAGAACAGTGGGAGAATTCAAGAATGCATAGGATAGACATAAAGCAATTCTAGTGGGGGGTAGGAGGAAGTAAGTTGTTGGTTAACTAGAATCTGCAGCTTATCCATCAGGTAGGGAAATGGGCAGACTAGCTGGGCTAAGCGGTCCTTATCTGCCATCAAATTCTATGTTTCTACTGTCACAAACTGGACATGTTATACCATTGTGCTATCCATTTTATCACCAATGTTCCAGCTAGAATCCATCACTGCACCCTTTATGAAGAGGTGAATTAGACATCCCTGGCTATGAGGAGACTCTTGCATATTTACATGTGGGTATATAAGGCTCTATTAAACAAACTACCTCCTTACATTATCTCCCTCCTCCAGTGCTCACATAGTTCATATGCCCTAAGGAAAAACACATATATCTCCTTAGACGTACCTAAAACTCGTACACGTTATGGTAAGAGAGACATCAGCTATGTACTTGCTGCAGTCTGGAACAAACTGCAATCATCATTTAAGCTACAAACCTTAGTCCCCCTAAGTTAATTTAAAACTCATCAACAAAATCACCACTGATGTCTGCCATTATCAATAACCTCCTATTGCATTCCCCTATTTTCCTCCCTGTCTGACTTTCATCTATTATACTGTATTAGGGTAAAAAAATATTCCTGTGCCTGTTATGTTATACGATTGCACTGGTCTGCTTTTCTTGAGTTGTATTGACCAATTTCCCTATCGAATATACCTGGCAAGAGTGCTGTTCTGTAAACATTGTAATACCATATATTTAGAAACTATATATTCTGTAATATTGTAAATACCATATATTTAGAAACTATTGTTCTGTCCTATTGTGTCAAACTATGTATCCTTGTTACCTTATTTTGAATGTTGTATGCTGTTCCATGTATTATGTACTACATTCTTATTTTTTTGTGTAAGGGACATCCTTGCAAATGAGCTTGCTCAATGGATTTCTCCCTTCACAATAAACTTGAACTTGAACACCAAACCCCAGGCATTGCCTTTCAATTCAGTGGCTCAGTGGGCAACTTAAAGCAGCAGTGCAACGAAAAAAGTTATTCCAAAAAGCTAATTTTCTGCTATGGTAATAAAAAATGTTGGCAGAACAGTTGATTTGGGCTTTCTGGATGCTTCCTATGCTGTGTTCTGTACATTTACAGTTTTGTCTGGACTCTTATCCTCCTCGGGTCCTCAGTATGATTTCTATGCAAAAATGAGGCAGCCATCTTTTTTCTTGAGAAATAATTACTTTAAAATATTCATAAAATTCTTAAATGATAATAAAAACTGAAAATTTCACCACCAAAATAAACTGGAAGACATCTGGCATCAATTAGGAAGCAAAAAATTGGGGGTCAAATTTTGACCCATTTTCATTGCACTGCTGCTTTAAGGACGTGTAAGAATAGTTATGTCGTGTACAGTAGGTTAAATCCTTGAGCAACATAAACTTTGCTTGTTCCTCTCTCTGTCCCAGGATTGGACTACTGCCCTTTTGAGGTACTACAGAGTTTGGTCATGTAGCAAAGAAAACCTGATGTTTCACGTTCCACCTCTAAATGTGCCAGAGGAACAAGATCCCCTTTGACTAAAGGTACCTAAGGGAAGTATAGTAATAACCCCCTACCAAAAGGCAAAGTCAAAGGAGTAGCAGAACACTGAGAAATCCATTTCATGCTTCTGCACAAGGTGAGAGGGAAGAGAGAACTAGCAGTAGAGACAGATTTGACTGATAGAGACACCAATCTGTCCCAACTAAGGATGAGCCAGTGCTGAATTGGTCTTCAGTGATTTGCTAAAATGTGATGCTTTTACCTTTGCTTTATCCCAACTGATCTTTCAGGCTAATTTGGATCACTTCAACCTTTGGCCACATAAAAAAATAATAAACTACCCTTCCCATGCAGCTGGGGTTAGTCCTGTGACTACCCTTTCCTCCACCCCAGTCAATTTCCAATAGGGCTGGGTGAATACCTTTTCCCAAATATTCGGTGTTTACCAGCCAAATATTCTGGTATTTGAAAGGCTTGCCTGCAGTTTGGTGGCCAAGCAGCCAGCCACTTCCACTTCCTGAGCTATATAAGCAGTTCCTCTAAGCCTCACTGTGAAGCATTTTTTCTTTGCAGCCGAAGGCTCTGTCAGTTTGTCCTTCGAGCTGGTTGGCCTCCCTGGCTGTCTGGCTGGGGCTTGCCCCCCCACCACTCCTGCTTGTCTCTGCTGGGCTTCTGTGTTTATTTTACTGCTTCTGGTTTGTATTTTGCCTTCGGCTGTGTGTGCTTCATTTCTTTTTTTTGGGGGGGGGCTTTTCTAAGCTCCTAGCATACTCCTATTTCAGAGCTCATACTGCTTGATTTCAGTTACTCATAACTCTCAAATTACTTGCACTGCAACTGCAATCCTACTCAGAGCTCATGCTACTGCTTTCAGTTACGTACAATTGTAGCCACCGCTGTTTACTTTACTTACTACTGTCCCCAGTGCTTGTGTTTTTACATTATGTTCACCATGCTCCAACTACTGCAATGCAACTGCTATTATTATCTCTGTGTTTCAGTTGAACCACAGCTGCTCCATGTTGCATACTTAATTCTTTTCACCTGACGCAGTTTTCTCAGACCTAGCTTTGTTGCTCATTCCTGCTTTCATTCTACCTGAGCTTCATTGCACTGCCTGGCTACACCTGCTGCAAAGCATTTGTCTCCATGTTTCATTGCAGTTACAACTCTGAGGTCAGCCAACTAAGCTCCTGCCGAGGCTGTTAATATAGCTTTGTTTATATCTTGCCTCACCGCTGAAAATCTTCAGCGTGTTTGTCACCTTGCTTTGGCTATTCATGTCTGTCTGGCTTGCCCCCAATTCAGTGCTGTTTCATTGCTATACAGTATGTTATGCAGGTCCACCTATCACTACTACTGCTTACTGACCTATCAGGTTCACACTTGCTTATGTAACTGTTGCTCCTTGCTTACGCAAACCATTGCTTCATGCCTACTGCCTTCCCCTCGACTTCAGCATGGGATTCTGCTGCACTCAATTTGCATTTGACCTTCCAAGGTCTCAGCACTCAATGTTCATTACGATCTCAGCAAGCCGTGCTCATTCAGATCACCAGCTTTTCAACTCTCGATCAATTTCTGGGGCATGCCAGCCATTCTATTCTGGCGTAGGGTTCCTGCAGCCGACGGTCTCGCTCTGCATTTAGTCCGCATCTCGAGCATGTCCAACTTGGGGCGGGATCCTTCTCACCTGGCCCATAGCTGGGAATGTCCTCACCCTGGGCTTGGCTTTAGCTGCCTGCTATGCAACAGCAGCTCCTGGTGTAGAATTTAAGACTAGCAGTGAAGGGTGGTTACGACAATCTCCTTTGGCTCTAGTGTTCCACTATAACAGTTAGCCATTGACTTCAGTGGTTTCCCTAGCAAGGCACCTTCACCGCGTTCTCCCTACGACTGCCTCTGCTTCACCTGGGTACATGACAATACGCTCCCGTCAATACGCTCCCTACATATTCGCTCCCGACAACTTGCTTCTGTCTGACTCACCTCCTGTTTAACTCGCTCCTACTCAAATTCACTCCCGCTCACATCTTGCAGACTGAATCAAAAATTGGTTTACGTGCTGCATAATCTCCTTTCGTTTGCTTCTTAAAACCTCTGCTTCTGAAATGCAATTCCTGCTGAAATGCTCCATTTTGATAGGAAAAGCAGTGACAAGTAGTGTGGATCACATAATTTGACGATGTAGACTGTGACCATCAGACAGCTAAGCATTTAAGCAGTGAATTAAACTTGCCCCCCTCTCAAACTCACTCCCGCTTGCCTTGCAGACTGAAGCATAAATGGATTAAGTGCTGCAGAATTTGTTGACTACTGTATTAATCATTTAAGCAATGCATGACAAAATTCAGCAGCACAAGCAAAATCAGCATTTAAATGCAAACGCGATCAGCAGCTTCTGTAGCACTGTAATGAAATAAGTCTGCTGAAATTAATATCTTTGCAACAAAGTTGAGTGTGGTAGGTATGGCTGAAGGATGGCAGACCAAAGCGCTATAATTGATTAATCGAGTAAGCTACAGTGCAATCAATTAACTAATCACTGTATAAGCTGTACTCATTTGTCACACAGATTACAGTGATACTGCATTTCCCATCTGTTTGCCTCATTTTATTTCGTTCACTGCTGAAAAGTTATAACGAAATGCCACCCATTGCTTCTAAAAAGCTCTGCAATTACTGCTGCTCTGTGATGATCGTAAAGTTTTACTCCACACTTCTTGTCACACAGAGGATTTCAGCAGGAATGATGCAGCGGGAGTGAATTTGAGTAGGCGCGAGTTAAACAGGGGGCGAGTGAGACAGGAGCGAGTTGTTGGGAGCGAATATGTAGGGAGCGTATTGTCGGGAGCATATTGTCGTGCTCCCGGTTCACCTGGTTTGATTTAGGGCAGGTAGGCCAAGTGAGTGCCTCAGCAGTTGTTGCTCTCCTCCTGGTGCTTAGATGCACGTATTGTTGCAGAGTTTTCTTGCAACCTTCCATGGCGTTCCCACTAGAGGGTTTGAGTGAGAGCCTTCCTCCAAATTGGAATATTTTCCACCTCCCTTTAATTGGGTTTTCTAAATTGCAGCTGCAGAGCCGTCACTAAATAAACTATCCCAAGCCTGGAGGGAAGGTGACCTAGGCCTTGGATCCCCAGAGATTTCCTCCTCATAGGGTTTTTTCCTCTCCTCCATTGCCTCAGGTCATAACACTTAGTTAGCATAGTTGTTTCCCCTAGTTTCTTAGGTAGGATCCGCTGTTGGATGGAGGTGGAGGATGTCCTGCCGTTCTCTCTCTCTCTCCTTAGGGGATCCCTTAATCTCAAAGCAAAACATCAGTATCATGCTATGCAAACCCGGACAGTCATTACATTATCCAACTGAACATCTCACTGCATTATAAAACTGCCTATGCTTCTCTACTACTATGTTAACAGTTACTGCTCCTATGTCACAGTTACTGCTTGCTCATATGCTTCATGTTGCCTCCTTTTGAGGATGATACTACATTTCTTTTGGGGATTCCTAAGGTACCTTTAACCACAGGAACCATCCTGTTGCACCTCTAGGGGTGGAACCCTCTCTGAGGGTTCCTTGCCTTCGTACCCCTACAGGGTGGTAATTCCACTGGAATAGAGAGTGAGAACGGCTAAAACCAAACTAACACAGTTGCACGAGCATAACACTATACTGACTGCGTAGGTCAGTGAATTGAAAGGCTTGCCTGTAGTTCAGTGGCCAAGTAGCCAGCCATTCCCATTTCCTGAGCTATATAAGCAGTTCCTCTAAGCTTCACTGTGAAGCATTTTTTCTTTGCCCCACCATCCTCCCCTCCTCCTCCAGCAGCAGAACTCTCTTCTTAGGGCATTCCTAAGGTACCTTTAGCCACGGGAATCGTCCTGTTGCACCTCTAGGGGTGGAACCCTCTCCAAGAGTTCCTTGCCTTCATACCCTACAGGGTGGTAATTCCTCTGGAATAGAGAGTGCGAACGGCCAAAACCAAACTAACACAGTTGCACAAGCATAACACTATACTGGCTGCATAGGTCAGTGAATTGGTATTCGGGTTTTTATTACTCATCTGAACTACAAAAAGACCCTTCTACCAGCCTTGTTCATGTTTCCCAATGTCTCACTCTCTTACCCTAGCCCAAACCCAGTAAGTAATGTAACCCCTCTGCATTCCCCTACCCTCAGTCAGCACCCCAATCCCATCCTCCTTCCCCCAGCACACAAATTTTAGTATTATAATCTCACAGTGGGCAACTGGCACAACCTGCCTGCCTCCGTGGCTGGTTCCTGTCTTTTTGAATGACACACACTTGTTTGCACTAAACAGATTAGCTCCCTAAAGACCCCCATTCCCCAACCCTGACAGCACTCTTATCCCACTCCCCCCCACACCCAATTTTGAAGTCTGAAAGAGACTGGCACAACCCAGCTTCCACTGCTGCCGGCCACTGTTGGAATGAATGAAAGTGCTCATGCACTTGCTCGGTCCAATAGTTAAAACCAGTTGATCCTGGAGTGTAACATGCAACATGCTTTGGGATCAAACTGGTCATGAACAGCACTATTATAAAACCTAATTTCTCTTCTCTCCTCTCCTCTCCTCTCCTCTCCTCTCTCTCCTCTCCTCTCCTCTCTCCTCTCCTCTCCTCCTCTCCTCCTCCTCTCACCATACATTATAGCACAGGGCCAAAATATGACATGACCCCTAGCAAATGAGCATTAACTTCATGTTTGTTTATGAAGTTGCAACGTTGTTCACTAAATGCTAAATTCTGTGAATTTTAGAGTCACGCAGTACACTGCAACTCTGTAAGCAGAGTCACAATTCCATATTGAACAATGTTCCCTGTATCTTTTAATCAGGCTACAACAACTTACTGCTATTAAAATGTACTATTCTACTTCATTATAATGTTTATGACAATTACCTTCATTTGCTTTAGGTCTTCCAAATTCACCTGAGGCACAAGGCTTGTATCTGAAAAGAAATAATACAGTATGTTTCTCAGTGCTGATGGACTGCTTGGAAATCTTTAAAACAAATTACTGGTCTGGCACACAGTCATTTCAAACTACAAAAATGTTTCCATTTTATCTAGTATAGTATTCACAAACACCATGCACTGACTTCAGGTGTCCTTAAATTCAGCATGGCACCAGCAACAAAAAAGGGGTGTGGCATTATCAGCCTGCTGCAGATATCACTTCAATTCCCAAAGACTCAGATGGGTCACGGAAGACCTCATGGTAAATTGTAGAAAGCATGCCTTCTGGGAAGCGAAAATTATGTGCTCACTGTAATTCTTGATCTCCCAGAATATCTTCACCATTCAGTCATGCCAAAGGGTCTTAGCCAGGGGTGCTAAGATCCTGCAGGAACAAAGTCTTTTGCAACTTCAGGAGTGGACTGATGTCAGTGCTGGCAGTGCCCACAAGGCTTCCATAGTGAGGTCACACACATGATCGAGCCAGTAACCGACACCAGCCCCCGCCCCCATCTCAGTTCTGTTGGTCAAGAGAAAGGAATCAAGTGGGAGAGAAAAACAGAAAGAGACTACAAACTCCTAGCCCAAAGGGATAGGAAAAGGGTATAGGATGTAAAAGTAATAACAAAATAAAACCCAACTACCGAATTAGTAGAACTAAGGGGTGAGCCTAAGGGTGGGCACCAGAGCCAGAGCTTGACTCAGCCAACTGGAGAGGGAGGTGGTGAGGAGGTGGGCAGAAGCCCCGGCAAAAAGCTCTGGCTAGAACACTGATGTTTTGGTGGACCTCCATGTAGGTAGAGTGCCACAAACTGAGTCTTTGTGTTTTATGTGGACAAAGAATTAGTAGGGTATGAGTCCCAAAGAATACTCCAGAGGAATAGAAAGTAGGTGCGATTGGACAGAATCAGAGAGCACAAACACTGTCTTCTTGTCACTCCAAGAAGTGAGGAAAAAGAACAGAAAACAAGTGAGAAATGTGCAATTCTGCAATTAGCATTGGACAAAAACCAGCATGTGCAAAGTTAGGAAGTATACAACAAAAACCAGTGTCTCTCCCTGTGAAACAGAAAGAAAAAACAAGCACTGTGTCCAGAGCAGGCACTGTTGCTTAGCAGAAACTAAGGGTGGATAGGATGAATGCAAGGCAGCAACATATATATGCTCAAGGCCCCAATTCTGTGATTCCATGGCTGCAGAATTTTCCAAAGAATTTCCATCATGCTGCAGAATATATATAGTTCTGCAGAATTCATTGTTCTTGGTGCATTTTCATTTAACTATGCAGTTTTCTCACAGTGCCCAGCTCCTTTCTCCATCTCATTTATCCTGAAGCCCCTCTCTATGCTCGGCATGTGATGCCATCAGTGGCATTACATCATATTTTAGTCAATAACAGGACTGCACTGTACCACAGAAGTGAAAAAATCATGCTGCAGAAATGATAAAATGCTACCACAGAAGCCTAGGAGCCCTGCCACATGAATCAGAAAACGCTGCTGCAGAGCACTGGGGGCCATGGATATGCCCAAGCATATTCCTAACAGGGAGAGAGAAGTATAGGAAAAGGAAAACCCAAGATTAAACCCATAGCTTTTTTGGGAAGAGGGCAAGAGGGCCCAATTCCTCATTTATGTTTTCTGGAGGAAAGAGCTGAAGCTCCAAGAGAGAAGGCTTTGAAGGGTGTGGCAAGAAGAATGCCAGCGTCTAAAGCAAAAAAAGGGTGAGCTCTCCAGAGGCCCTAGCTCTACCTGAGTTGGGGATGGTGGGTGGGCATGTGACTGAATGGTGAAGATATTCTGGAAGACAAAAGTTACACTGAGTACAACATTTTTATATCTTCCAAGAATCAATCTTCCCCATTCAGTCACACTAATGGGTCAGACTACCAAGCTTTCCCCGAAGCTGAGGAGGAGTTTGCTCACCTTGAGGAGAAAATACCCCTCAGCCCTCAGTGGGGGATAACACTGGGGGACAGGGACTCCTAACAGGTCTGACAGGACCCGAGACTGGTCAGGGACAGGTGGAGGCTCCCATGGCCTAGGAGTAGGAAGGCACCCCGATAACTCACATCTGACCCTGCCAGAGAAAAAAGTGAGTCCCTTGGAAGTGCAAGTTAAGAACCCCATGCCAGACCAAGGGTGCCAACCAGGAAAGGAGAAGCCAACTTACCATGAGGTCTTCTGTGACCCATTTAAGGTCCTCTGAATACAGACTGCTGTTCCTACCAGCCTGGAAGCTACCTCATTGATATCATGTGATGCCCCTGCTTGATGCCTCACTAGCTCCAGGCCGTGAGCAGAAAGTCAAATGGCCCACCTGCTTGTCTTGCAGTCTGGCATGGAAGCTAGGAGCTGGTCTAGCTTTGTCCATAGGCACTTTCTGTAAGCAGCCTGATGAGTCTGATGTGCAGCAATGCACATCATAGTGCATGCCACTTGAAAAATGTTTCCCCCAAGCTTCCATCTCCACAGAGTCAGAGTGGGGTGGAGGACAGTCATGCACACGATGCTTAGGCTGAGAGGGGGGGCTTCAGTACCAAAATCCCCAAAGAGGAGTGATGTATACATCCTGTAGACCCTGTGGAACTGCAATATCTGTGCTGGACATCCTTAGGTGCTGGAGAAGAAGAGTAAGGATAGTGCAAAACATTCCTGCATGCCACCAAAAAGGACCGAGGCCAAGGAGGGATGACAAAGGAGCCATTGCCAAAATCCCCAAGGAATCTCAGCACTACAGTAGCAGTATTGCGACCAGTGTAGCACCCCATGTTCAGCTCCTGCAGCATCTCCATCAGGAACCACTGGTACTAGAGTACTCAGCATCTGTGGATGTTGAAATGGAAAAATCCTCTTCCTCAGATGAGACAGTAGGAGAAGAGAATCTGGACTCAAAGAATGGTGGTGCTGGGTGCACAGGCCTGAACTGGGCCTGGTCACACTTAAGCTGGTACCGATGAAAGACACCAGCTGTTCTGCTATACTGCTGCCAGGTCATGGGTGCCAGAGGGCCTAAAATTCCTGGCAGATCAAGGAAAAGAAGCAGATGGGGGGGAATCAAGAAGCCCATGGCTTCCAGTTCTCTGCCAGGGTTGTGAGAGTGCTTGAGGACCAGTCTCAGAGGGAGGGTCTGGCAAACTCAATGCTGTGGAACTGACCAATCTCAGAGGATTGATCCAGATACCTTGGGGGGGAGACCTCCAGGTGGGGAGAGCAGAGCCATATAGGTCCAACAGGGTGGCCCCGGTCCCCATCAGTGATGGTGTCAGCTGGTTCCAGGTGGAAATAAGACATGGGGCTAGAGCTGGAACCCCAGCCTATGCTCCCTTCAGCACCAGTCACATGGTCAGCCGGAGGCCCAGCATCACATCTCAGACCCTCACTAGGACAGGCACTGACCCAAGCCAAGCCTAATACTCAGAGCTGGCTCCACAAGCGGCACTGGAACCAGACCTGGGGCCGTATATGGCACTGGGACCAGACCCAGTACTGGGGCTGGCACCGGAACATAACCTGGCACCGCAGGCAGCACCAGAATGGGTCCTGGTGTTGTCCCTAGTGCCTGGCCTAGGGGCTATACCTGGAGTGACACCAGGTCCAGTGTTGGGCTCAGAACCAGGCCCAGGGTGGCTTGCATCATTGCCATCTTTGTCACCAAGTCCAAGGTCAACACTGTCATCCTCGTCCAGCCTGCTTGGGTGTTCAGGGGAGGCGATCAGAACCCACCCCTCTTCTGGAACCCCAGGCACTGCCAGAAGGGGGCCTGGTCTAATGGCCAGTGCTGCCTCACTCATTAGTACCAGGGGCTTGGGCTGCACCAGGCTGTGACACTGAGGTGCCCACCAGTGTAGACCAAGCGTATAGTTTCAGTTTCACCAACAGGAGCATTCACTGCCCCAACAGGCCAGTGAATGGAGTGGGGTGCTCAACTGATCCCCCAGAGGAAGTTGACTGTCCATCAGACCCCTGTAGGACCTCTGATGTCTTGAGTAAGGTAAGCATGGGGAGGACCCTGGACTTCTTCAACACCAGAGGTACTGGGAAGCCTGCCTCCAAAATTTGGGGGACGAACGGCCACACTTCCATGCACCAATTTCTATGGTGCTGTGGTCCATCAAGAAGCAGGCATTGCACTGATCAATATCATGATCCGAACTAAGGCAGGCTCAACACTTCAGATACCGATGCTGGATAGCAATAGGACCCCCGCCGGGGCACCGACACATTGCTGCTTTTCTTTTCTTTTGCCACTTAGGATGTGGCATACTGATGGTTAAAATAACAAAAGGAAAAAAGGACTCAGCTTAGATCTGACAGAAAAGTGGTACAAAGAAAAATGGTGCCATAAAGGAGGAAAAACAGTATTTGGCATTGAACAAAGGCGGCAATGAACTGAGGAGATAACTGTGGCGCAGTTAATGACTTTGGCTGCTCCCATGGTACACTCAATGGTGGGAAAAACAGAACTGAGGTGTGGGGGCTTGCATTAATTACTGTATGGCTCATGAGCATGAAGTCACTATGCTGGCCTTATGGTGGCACCAGCAATGTTGTCGTTCCCCTCATGAAGCTGCAAAAGACTTTGTTCCTGTGGTGTCCTAGTGTTTCTGGCTCAGACCCATTAGTGTGACTGAATGGTGAAGCTTGATTCTTAGAAGATCTAGATTTTACTGTGGCAATGTGTACATCCATCCCCAGAACCTGACATGCTAAAGTCTTTTGTAAACTACTACTGTACCACTAGGTCTGCTGCATAGGCACCGAGCTATTTTTTTTTAATCAATGGAGAAATGACAGCTTTCTTCCTTTCATCATAGCTTCCTATAGAGGTGTTCACTGGGGACAGTGCCCTACCAAATGTATTACGGAATCTACTTTGGAACAAAGACTTCCTACTGGAAGATAAATACTACTTCACCTATACCAGCATTCCATGTGATGTAGTCTATGGGGCCTTCTAAACTAACACGGTGATTCCACTTTAGGACTGAAAGTACAGTTGAGACTGGCAAACCTTGGACCCATGGACCAGCACTGATGAAGACAGAGCTCTTAGTTCTACACTTTGTGCTCAAAAAGTCTGAGCCATGTAAATTAGCTGTATTTTACTAGCAAATGAAAAACAATGGGAGAATTCAAGAATGCATTTGACAGACATAAGGCAATTCTTGTGGGGGGTTGGAAGAAATAAGCTGTTGGTTAACTAGGATCTGCAGCTTATCCAGTAGGTAGGGAAATGGGCAGACTAGGTGGGCCAAGCGGTCCTTATCTGCCGTCAAAGTCTATATTTCTATGTATGTTTCTATGTATATGTTTCTCAGATCTAGTAGTCACAAAGATCAAGCAACTTATTAAACCTGCTGTGAACTGTCATAGATACACATGGAAAGGGACCAGGGGATGGGGTGATCCTTCTTGAGTAAAAATGTGGAATTCTGAACTTTGTTCACCTTTAGTTGTAATTGAACACGTTTCAGCTATTTTTAAACATGTTTTTCCACCTCAATTACGTATTTTTCTTAGCACTTAAGGGCAGGAGGTGAGTAATGCTATCATTACAGAACCATTAGCCTCCAAAGAGCATGACATGATTGTGTTCTCCCATAGCCTTACTTTTAAAAAAATAAGGAAACACCTATTAGATATAATAAGGCAGACTTCAGTGAAATGAAATATTTTTTAGCTTACTGGGATTCGCAAAGAGATCTGGAGGGTTTGGAATTTGAAGAATACTGGGAAACAATAAAGAAATATACAAATTGCAAATGGACTTTATACCATTAAGGAAATTATATAACCAAAAGGGAAAGCTGCCCCTGTGGTTCACTAATAGCATCTCTAAACTAATTAAAAGGAAAAGAACAGCTTTCAAACATATGCACACCAAGAAAATAACTAACAATTTAATGAAATACAGGCACCTAGTCAAACAGTGCAGACACAAAATCAACAAAGCGAAAAGAGAGCCTGAGATCAGGTTTGCAAAAAATAAAAGTTATTGCTAATGACAACATAATTGGACCATTAGAGCTAGATGAGGAGAAAATCACAGATCCAAAAGCAATGACTAATCTCGTTAGCACATACTTTGGTTCTGTGTTTTTGAAACGAGATTCATGGGTCAGAAATTTCAGACTGCCCTTTTCAATTGACCGTGATGCTATTTGTGTTCAGCCTAACTTTGCAATGTCCAAACTTAAATCACTCAATATTCATAAATCCATGAGACCAAATAAAATCAATACAAGAATATTAAAAGAAACATAGAAACATAGACGATGACGGCAGATAAGGACCACAAGGCCCATCCAGTCTGCTCATTTTTTTCTACCTTATGAATGTGCCATAGGACTGTACTCTGTCAATGGCCTATCTATTTATACTCATCTGTATTACTCCCTTATGCCTATTCCATGTCTGTTTGAAGCCCTGCACTGTATTCATATCCACCACTTCCTGAGGTAGGCTGTTCCATGCATTCATTACCCTTTCAGTGAAAAAGAACTTCCTCATATTACCCCTTAATCAGCTTCCCTCTAATCTCATGCTGTGTCCTCTTGTCCTGCTGTTTTTCTTATATTGAAACATATTAGACTCTTTCACCTTGTTAATGCCCTTATGATGTTTGAATGTTTTGATCATATCACTTCTCTCCCTCTGTTGCTCTAGGGTATACATATTGAGCTCTGTTAATCTGTCCTCATATGTTTTCTGATGCAGTCCCTGCACCATCTTGGTTGCCCTTCTCTGGACTGCCTCCATTTTGTTAATGTCCTTGTGCAGGTGCAGCCTCCAGTACTGCACACAGTACTCCAGATGGGGCCTATCCAGTGTCTTGTAAAGAGGGATTATTACCTCTGTCTTACAACTTGCGATACCCCTACTAATACACCCCAACATCCCTCTAGACTTACCTACTGCTTTAGTGGTCTGCTTGGATGATTTCAGGCCATCTGTGATGATGATGCCCAAGTCTCTTTCTTCCCTTGTGATTGCCAGCAACTCCCTTCCCAGCCTATAGGTGGCTTCAGGATTTTTCTTCCCTAAGTGCATGATCTTGCCCTTCTTTGTGTTAAACTCCAGTTGCTACTCTTCTGACCCTTTTGCCAGTTTATCCAGATCTCTTCTCATTCCACCCACCCCATCTGGATCATATACTGTGTTGCAGACCTTGGTGTCATCTGCAAACAGACAAACCTTACCCTCTAATCCATCCGCAATGTCACTGATAAAGATATTGAAGAGGACTGGACGCAGGACTGATCGCCGAGGTACCTCGCTTGTGACTTGCATCTCTTCTGACTGTACACCATTTACCATCACTCTGTTTTCTGCCTGCCAACCAGTTTGTCACCCAGTTGACCAACTTCTGACCCACCCTACGCCTACCCAGCTTATTAATCAATCTGCTATATGGAAGAGTATCAAAAGCTTTGCTAAAGTCAAGGTAGGTGACATCAACTGTATCCCCTTGGTCTACCACTCTGGTTACCCAATCAAAAAAATCTATGAGATTAGTTTGACAGAAACTTCCTGTTGTAAAACCATGCTGTCTTGGACCCTGTACTCCTATGGATTCCAGGTGTTGCACTATCCTTTCCTTAAGGAGCGCCTCCATGATCTTGCCCACTACTGAGGTAAGACTGACTGGTCTGTAGTCCCCTGCCTCCTCCTTGCTACCACTCTTGTGGAGTGGTTCACATGTGCCCTCCTCCAGTCTTCTGAGACCTCTCCTGTGCTCAGAGACTCACTAAAGAGTTCTGCTAATGGCTCTGCTACTTCCACCCTTAGCTCCATTAGTACTCTGGGATGTATGTCATCAGGTCCCATTGCCTTGTCCACCCTGAGCTTAGCGAGCTCTTGTAGGAAGTAGCAAGGAAGATCGTCCGGCCACTAACTTATTTATTTAACAAATCCCTCTCCACTGGTGTAGACCACATGATTTGTGTATAACAAATGGTGTGGCAGTCTTACATAGAAACAGAATTTGATGGCAGATAAGGACCACTTGACCCACCCTGTCTGCTCAATTTTTCCTACCTACATTATTACCCCATACTGTACTCGATCTAGAGCTCTTTTCCCCTCCACCCTTCCATTCCACTATGGGTCCCTTTGCTTATCCCATGCATCCTTGAACCCCACCACTGTTTTTTGCTGCCACTGCCTCTGCTGGAAGCCTATTCCAAGAAACCACTACTCTTTCTGTAAAGAGGTTCCTCCTCAAATCTTTCATGAATCTACTCCCCTCCAGCTTCATAGCGTATCTCCTTGTTCTTGAGCACTTTTTCTTCTGAAAAATACTTACCTCCTGTATCTTATTTACCCTGTGAGGTATTTAAAGGTTTCTATCATATCCCCTCTCCCTCCACTCTTACAGGGTGTACATATTGAAGTCCTTTAGTCTCTCTTCATACAGCTTTTGATGCAGACCTGTACCCTTTTTAGTTGCCCTCTTCTGGACCACCTTCACTCTGTCTATGTCTTTCCAGAGATGAGGGTCTGTATTCTCAAAAAAACTTTGAAGGTGCTAAAAATGCACAAGTCCCCAAAATTGTGCAGTTGCAGAAAAAAACGGTAATTACGCTGCATTATATTCACAAAACTAGTGCAACTGCAGAAAAAATACACAGCTGCTTGTGTAAAAAAACATAGATGCAGAAGTTCTTCTACAAAAAAAGCAATTGAAAAGTATAGCATAACCCATCAAAGGCTAATCTCAGACATTGTTTTTCCGCAGTTGCAGAAAAAATGTTGCGCACATGCTGCACCAAAGACATTGAGGAGTAACTCACCCTGAGCTAAAGGCAGTGTACTATCAATTGAAAAACAGTTATAGTGTGGATTCAGGCACCAAGCAACAGCAAACCTGTGGGCCTTATAGTAGTGTCAGATGTTAGACCACAAATAGCACACATTTAAATTAAAATGCAACAAACCACAATCACATGACCCAGTGCAGCCCATAAAGGAGTCCCACAGGCCATAGAGGCAGAAGTGGCAACAGCCAGAAGTGTGTGCTACAGAAATAGACAAAATAAACACCCCAGAGAGACACAACCAACAGTTACACAATGCCACTGGGTGCATGGGTCTACTACATGTGAAGTGCAGGGTGCAGAGAACATCGAGGAGCACCATAGGTGCCATATGTGTGCTGCCCTTGGCTGGTTGAAGTTTCCCAACAGTGTGTGTTGTTGCAAGTACTACTGTTGTGCAGGTACAGACAGGCCAGGCTGCTGTTGTGGTGCAAGGTCCTGCTGGTACAGGTGGTGTTGCTGTGGTCCCAGTTGTGGGACTGGCTGCTGGCCTCGCTGGGAGTGCTGGTTCTGATGCATCTTTTGCAAGACTGTCAAAGTCTCCTGCTGCAATTAATATAGATCATCTGTTGTTCTGTGTGCTGGACAGTTCATATTATTTTCACAGCTGCGGATTCACAATTGGGCAAATTCTGCTCCTGTGGAATTCCATAACTCACCATTTTTGCGATTTTCCGTACCTGCAGAACTCTTGAGTGTGAATATGCCATACTTGCATTTCTGCAGTTTTGCAAGCCCTTTTTCTGCACATGCAAAATTTTCTGCTCTCTTTGTAAATCTAGCCTGAGGGTCCCAGAAATGGACACAGTACTCTATGTATGTATTTTACATGGGGTTTTACCAGCGATCTATACAGAGGCAACCCCCTCCCTCCTTCTGCTGGTGATACCCTCCCTATGGACCCCAGCATCCCACTACCACTTCCGAATGCCTTGTTGCACTGTCTGATCACCTTCAGGTCATCCAGTATGATTACCCCCAGGTCTCTTTCCTGCTTGGTAGTCATCAATACCACTCCACCCATTTTTTACTTTGTTCTTAGGTTTCTGTGCCATAAGTGCATTATTTTGTACTTTTTCACACTGAAGCCAGCTGCAATGCCCTCATCCACTCCCCTAGTTTTCTCAGGCTTCTGCTCAGCCTTTCCACCCTTCCCCTGGACTATCCACCCTGTTGCAGATTTTGGTGTCATCTGCAAAGAGGCAGACCTTCTCTTCCAGCTCCTCTGCAATGTCACTTATAAAGACATTAAAGAGGACTGGTCCCAACACTGACCCCTGAGGCTCACGCTGGTCACCCTCCCTTCCTCAGAGTGAACTACATTTAGTTTGGTCACCTATCTCCTAACCAACTGGGTTACTTATTGGGTCATAGAAACCCTCTTCTTAAAAAATATGTAGTAGGGCCCATACCTATGTCTATAGATCAATTAGTCTCACCTCACTTTTTGTAAGGTCCTGGAGCACAATATCAAGGATGTATTAAGACATCACTTAAACACTGCATGTTCAATGGACACGACACAGCACAGTTTTAAACTGGGTAGATCATGCTTGACCAACACGATAACTCACTATGAACCAATAAGTGACTCACTTGATAAGTGTGTACTGGTAGACATAATCCATCTTAGTTTCTGCAAGGCTTTTGACATTGTTTTTCATGTTAAACTTATTAACAAATTAAATAACAACGGAGTTCACAAAAACATAACAATGTGGGTAGAAAATGGGTGAAATAATAGGTACCAGAGAGCCCTGATTAAAGGCTTCCACTCTAGAGAGGGTAGTATCTCGATCAGTGTGCAGCAGGGGTCAGTACTAGGAACAACTGTTTTGGCATTTACTTAAGTGAGTTAAACAAAGACATTATTGTTGGTGCTCCATGTTTGCTGATGATACTAAATTGGGTGGGGGCAAGTCGGGTCATTTGAAGATTATATGAAATTACACGCAGAACTATCAAGCGTTGAAGAGCTGACACGAGTTTGGGATGTGAGACTTAATTTAGATAAATGCTCAGTAATGCATCGGGGAAAGAACAACCTCAACTTTGACTATGTTCTTGGTGAAACTACTCTTAGAAAAACAAAGGAGGAAGGGGACTTGGGGTTCATTGTAATTAATCACTTAAAAAGAATAGGTATTTTGACAAAGATTTTAGGAAATCTAACCAGATATTAGATTCTATCAGTAAATCCTATGTAAGTAGATTGCTGATGCCATTATCCCTCTGTACAGAAATTAACCCTTAGGCTGCTGACAGAATTAGAACATATAGGAATTTTGGACTGATATATTAATCCGTGGCCCTGCAAGGGTTAAGTGAGGCCACACATGGATCACTGTGTGAAGTTCTGGGGGCCATCAGCTGTTAATAATAGGAGACAACATGAGAGAATGCAGAGGAGAGGCAGATAAAATAACTAACATATAAAGAATGATTATCCATCTTGGGACCCCACAGTTTCAGGGAACACAGAATTCAGGGTGACTTTTTAATGATATAAAAATGATTAATTACAGGCAGCTTCTAGTTTCCTTAGGTCTTAAACTCAAAACTATGGTGTATGAAACAACAGGGCATAATAAACCACTCAAATCTACTAGTTTTATTTATAAGGGATACACTACCTCCCACTGGAAATATTGTTAATAGTTTTTGTTCAAGTGTTAATTGACCCAATAACATTATGAGTGGCAAAGCCATGAGTGATGTCATTGGGTCAATCAGCACAAGAACAAAAAAGATTGACTATATTTTCTGTAGGGAAGTAGTGTATTCCATTAATGCCATACCTCTAAAAAATGAAAAAAATTGAATTTCTTGCCATTTTTTTCTGATTGTAAAATGTCTACAAGGCGTCTATAAATGAAACACCACTCATTTTGTAGATATTTTTGTCCTGATCAACTTTTGCGCTCAAAGTACCATGTTATCATTTTTCATTTTTTAAAGTTGTTCGCATTTGTTGTAAAAAGTGAAAAAAATGGAATTTTCTGCTTTTTTGCTAGTTACTAAAAAAAAACCTAAAAAGTATCTATAAATGAAACACCACTCATTTTGTAGATATTTTTGTGCTGAACAAATTTCGTGCTTACAGTACCATGATATCATTTTTCGTTTTAAAGTTATTCGCATTTGTTAGTTACAAAAAGTGAAAAAGCCGAATGTTTTGCTGTTTTGTGCTAATTATAAAGAAAACTAAAAGGCATCTATGAATGAAACACCACTCATTTTGTAGATATTTTTGTGCTGAACAAATTTTGTGTTCACTGTGCCATGCTACTATTTTTCATTTTAAAGGTATTTGCGTTTGTTTGTTGAAAAAGCGAAAAACAATTGAATTTTCTGCTGTTTTTTGCTTAATATAAACAAAATTAAAAGATAGCTATATATAAAAATGCCACTCATTCTGTAGATGTTTTTGTGCTGAACAACTTTCTTACTCACCGTACCATGCCATACTTTTTGTTTTAAAGTTATTTGCATTTAAATACAGTCAGTGCTGCTACTGAGACCAAACATGAGTTCCGAATGAGCCAATCAGGACCTACTTAGGTATATTTGGACTTAGAGTAAGAATACAGAGAATATGGGATGGACAACTATGTGTAACCAGTGTGTTCTGCCACAGAGGGGTTCTGATTCCCTTTGACCTGGAAAGAGAAGTTTGAGAGATTCACAGGAATTAGAACCCTGAGGTGGTAGAACACACTGGTTGTGCATAAAGTTGTTCATCCTGTATTTTTATACCGAATAGCACTGTGTGAAATGTGTGCATTGTGTGTGTTTTTTACCTATCACAATGAAACAGACTTGTGCAGTCTCTAGAGGTTCTAGAATGCTGTTCTACCACAGAAGAGTACAATCATATTCAATGACCTTTGAACTGTGGTACAAAAGCATTTTGAAAGGGATGGAATTTTATACAGAATAACACTCTACTATATGCAGTATTTTGATACTCTCATTCTAGGTCCCACGGAAGGAAAATATCAACAATATTTGCTCATTAATATGCTCACAGGTATGGCATAAATAGGGAATACATAATGGATTGCAGTGGAATGATACGTTTATCTCGTGGTAGTCCCATAACTCATGAGTGGTGAAGCCACAAGTTAGTATGAAGGTCTCATCACTTGTGTGGAGATAAATGTGTTATTCTACTGCAGCCCATTGTGCATTTGATATATACCACACAATTTGTAATATTTTTACTAGTGTTTTATTTTATTTTAGCTTTAAACTGCCTTTCTTTCCATTGTAAGTTCTCTATCTGGCCCACTGTTCTCTGTGTTCTATTTCCAGATTCTAAGTGGAAATAACATGTTCTAAGTTAAATAAATTGTGTTCTAAAGTGAAATAAATGGTGTTCTAAGTGAAAATAAATATTTATTCCCAAGTAACATGATTCATTTACCCAATTTATTCACCACTGGTGTGGTATATATTTATTTATTTAGCTTTTGTTTACCGGGTAGGCACACTAGGCAGTTAAGATGTTCTAGCCCCACTCACCCACATTCTCAACTGCTCTCTCTGTCAAGGGAAATTCCCCACCCTCTGGAAATTGACCTACATCACACCCATCCATAAAAGTGGTGACCGCACATCCACAAACAACTACCACCCTATCTCTATCCTTCCCCCCCCATCTAAGGCCCTAGAACGCATAGTCGCCGACCAACTCACTGATCACCTAAATAAATAGAACCTTCTATCCGGACAACAACACGGGTTCTGTAAGGGCCATAGTACCACCACTGCCCTCCTTGAATTTACCTCCCATGTCCACTCAGCTCTGGACCACGGCCACCTCACAGGTGCCATCTTCATGGACCTATCTAAGGCCTTCGATACCGTTAACCATGCCCTCCTACTGAACACCCTAGCTTACACTGGGCTCTCCAATGACACCCTAAACTGGTTCACCAGCTATCTCTCCGATAGAACGCAGTTAGTAAAGGTAGGCCCTGTCCTGTCCCCCCACCTCCCAATCCATTCTGGTGTCCCACAGGGCTCCATACTCGGACCCCTACTTTCAGCCTATACCTCAACTCCCTCCCATCATCATGCCCTGGAAATATGCTCCTATACGCGGATGATGCGGTCCTTTTTGCCTCTGACCTGACACCCCTCAAACTCCACCAAACTCCCCAACACCCTTTCCGTGAAATCGAAGACTGGCTCGCCACCCAGAGTCTTATTATTAAGTACAATAAGACAAAAGTCATGATATTCGCCCACCCTCAGAACCCACTCAAGAACCTCTGCCCCCAATTTCTCACTGCCAATCAGACCCCACTAGAACAAGTAAGCAATTTTAAATACCTAGAGATCACATTAGACCCTGCCCTCAGCTTTAATCAACATATTCTACAGCTCCAAACAGCTCTTAGCTCCAGACTGGGTGTACTATACCATTTCAAACACTGTCTCACCCCTGAAGCATTACAACTTACCATAAACTCCTCAATCCTCTCCTTACTAGACTACGGCATCCTAATCTACAGTGCAGCACCATCCACAACCCTAAACAGACTCTGACTCATGCTTAACAAAGCCTGTCGTCTCATCCTTGGATGTGATTGCCTTACACACACCCGCATCCTATACAGCAGCTCAAACTGACTAAACCTCGATAACCGAATTAGGTACCACTCCTACCTTATGACCAAAAAGGCATTACTAGGCCTCACCCCACCTACCTTTGACCAAATTATCCGCCCAACACCTCCAGGCAAAACAACCCGTAGCTCAAACAAGCGGCTGCTATGGGTACCCCATTGTCGGACTTCCCACTTCCAGCGTACTTTCAATTACAGAGCCCCTTCCTGGACTAACGCCCTCCCAAGTCATATAACAAATGAACTAAGGCTTGGCCCTTATAAATCCAAGCTAAGGAAATATCTTCAGGCATCAAACCAATGTGACTGCCCTTGACACCAGGTTGACCTATGCCTCTTTCACACCAGCAACTGCCGTATTCCCCATACCACTTTAGCACTTAGGTAACTATATGACAATCAGCCTCTACAGAACTCTCTGTAACTTCCTGGCTGTGCTAAAGAAACGAAAAGCAAAACTACTGTTAGCAAACAGCTGAACAACTATGTAACCTCTTTGACTGTTTTATTTTGTAATGTTCCTGTAATCTGTATTTTAAGTACTGTCCCTGTACCTTTTTATGTATTATCTGTTCATGTATGACGTGGAACCTTTGTAAATGAGTCTCTGACTCAAAGGTCTTTCTGAATGTTACAATAAATAAATAAAATAAAAAATGCCTATTTTAGGTGCAACCTGGGAGAGTACAAACGTAAATAGACAGTGAAAATACAAATACAACAAGCTATACATGGGTAAGAAGTACCTTTGTAAAAGAGCTACTAGCTCAAAGGTTGTTTTCCGAGACAATTAATAAAATAATAAAATAAATAAAATAAGAAGTACGTAGTATGAAATACAATTAATAAGACTTACATTGGTAAGAAAGTACACAGAACATCAGAAAGAAAATTTTGTTTTTCTTAGTGTTGTAAACTTCTAGAATTCCCTGCCTAGCAAACTGTTCAAGAACACCAGTCTGGATTCCTTTAAACAGCCTCTGGATATATTCATGGATGGGGGAACATGCAATGGTTATTACCACTGAGTAACGGAGGACAGAATCCAAAGGCTCATTGCCTTTATCTGTCCTCCTAATCTTACAGTATGAAGTCCAACAGAAGATTCTATGGCACTTCAGTCCTGATTTCTGTGACAGGGCTCTTATGTTTCTTCTGCAGCATTTATTCATTCTTGCAGCATTAATTATTAATTTTGGTGGCAGAATGCAGTCTTGCCATTGACTAAAATATAATGTTATGTGATGTCATCGATGACATCACATGTTGACCATAGAGGAGGTGTTTCAGAATAAATAAGGTGGGGAGGGAGCCAGGTACTACAGAAAAACTACATTTGGATGAAAGGTCATCAAGAGCAACAAATTCCATGGCACTAAATATATTCTGAGGCATGATAAAAGTTCTGCCGGAAATTACACGGCCATGGAATTGTAGAAGTCCAAGGGCCTTTCCTAAGGGTTTGTAAGCACAGAAGGGTGGCTTTAAACTAATAGTAAACACTTTACTTATACCCCTAGACCTGAAAAAACAGCTCTTCTAGCCATATAGAGTGTAAACACAGTTAAGTACGGTATGTGACTGCAAAACATTTCCCTCAACCACACAAGGAGAAGCCCCCCCTTTAATAATGGTTTGCATGTTTATGTGTTAATGCTTATAGAGTCAGAAACACTATGGCTCTACCAGTGTTGTATAAGCACTTTTTGTAGCACCTGACATTAAGTGGTACTATCCGAAGCAAAAAATAAAACAACATTTCATTATGCAAAGAATGCTTATAAATGTTTATCAGCCTCTTACTGTACACCTATAGGGCTGATGGCAGCCCCTTGCCTGTCCCATCCATGTTTGTATGCATGTTGCTGGTCTTTCTCCTGAATGAAACTATCTGTTACTTGTTACTGCATCTGGTTGCCTGGTCCTGATTACTGCACTTAGTGTCTAAGTCATTTTTTACCTTACGGATTGTTGCGAAGTTTTGTGTCCTAATTACTACTGTGTTGGCTTCATTGTACCTGTAACTCCTTTGTATTTCATTTTGATGTCCTTGTAGCTGTTGATCTGATCTCCGTACTTGTTTTGTTCACTCCCGGGTCGTGCCTGAAAATTGGTAGGTCCTGCCTAGCGCACCTACCCGGTTACCAAAAGCAAAGAAATAAATAAAAATACTTAAACGATTACACTTGCATACAATAATAATAGTCAAAATACTGTAGTTGGCAGCCCTGTGGGTTAACAGCATGCAGAGGGAGATCTAGCCAATCTATATTCAGATCTGTTTGGTCCATCTAGATGTTACCTATGAATTGTTCCCGTTAGTTTCATCTCCTATTATAAAATTACCTGTGCAACCTTTTTGATTCAGCCTCTGTCCATTTATAACCTTTTTGATTCAGCCTCTTTCCATTTGTGACCTTGCAGTGCCATGCTTCTGGCAGCCATGTTCACTGAGTTACTCAGCACAGGAGTGATTCCAGAAGACTGGAAAAGGGAACATGTAGTCCATCTACACAAAAGTGATAGTAGGGAGGAGGCAGGGAACTACAGATTGGTCAGCCTCACCTCAGTGGTGGGGAAGATCATGGAGGCACTGCTGAAAGAAAGAATAGTGGTACACCTGGAATCCAATGGTGTCCAGGATCCAAGGCAACATGGATTCACAGCAGGAAGGTCATGCAAAATGAATCTTACAGATTTTTTTTGATTGGATGACGAAGGAAGTAAATCAGGAGAGGGGCAATGGATGTTGCTTACCTCAGTTTCAGCAAGGCCTTCGACACTGTCCCAAATAAAAGGCTGGTTAACAAGATGGACAGTCTGGGCATGGGGCACAAGGTGGTAAATTGGATTAGACACTGGCTAATGGTCAGGAGGCAGAAGGTGGTTGTAAATGGGATCCAATCCGGGGTGAGGAGGGTAGCCAGCAGGGTACCTCAGAGATCAGACCTTGGGCCAGTCCTGTTCAATGTCTTCATTAGTGACATTGCAGAAGGACTGGAAAGAAAGGTCTGCCTGTTTGCAGATGATATCAAGATCTGCAACAGGGTGGATACACCAGAAGGGGTGGAAAGAATGAGGAGTGACCTGGGGAAGCTGGAACAATGGTCAGATGTGTGGCAACTGAGGTTCAATGCAAAGAAGTGCAAAATAATGCACCTGGGAAGAGGGAACCCTAGGGAGAGCTATAGGATGGTGGAGGAGGTGCTGACAATCACCAAGGAAGAAAGGGACCTAGGGGTTATCATTTCAGATGACCTAAAGGTGTCAAAACAGAGCACAAAGGCTGCAGGGAGGGTCAGTAGCATGCTGGGGTGCACAGGTAGAAGCATCACTAGTAGAAGGCAGGAGGTGTTGATACCATTGTACAATTGTACAATGTGTGCAGTTCTGGAGGGTGCACCTTTGCAAGGACATTGAAAGGGAGGAGGCAGTCCAGAGAAGGGCAACCAAGATGATAAAGGTCTCGCACTATAAAACATATGAGGAGAGATTATAGGACCTTAATATGTACTCACTGGAGGAAACGAGGGTGCGGGGGCACATGATAGAAACATTCAAGTACCTCAAGAGCATAAACAAGGTGCAAGGGGGAGACATTTTCCAATGTAGAAGGAGTACAAGAACGAGGGGGCATGATATGAAATTGGAGGGGGGCAGGTTTAGAGGAAATCTGAGAGTTTTTCTTCACAGAGAGGGTGGTGGACACATGGAATGGTCTGCCACAAGAGGTGGTGGGAGCAAGCACAGTGAGGGGTTTTAAACATGCCTGGGACAGGCACAAGGGAACCCTCAGGTGGGAAGGAGGGGGTGAGGAGCCACTGACCAGATAGGGTCAGAGTCCGCAAACATGTATAGGGCTTATGGGCAGACTGGATGGGCCTAGCAGTCCTTTTCTGCCGACAATTTCCATGTTTCTGTGTTTACAGGCCATTTGAGTTTATGTGTTTGGTACAGAGGATCTGCGTCACAACTACAAAGGAACACAAGAAATTGTAGGGACCGCAGAAGACCAGATACTGTAGCCCAATCTTTAATTGAAGAGCATGTGATAACTGAGAAAACTTTGGAAAATCCTAATACTGCACACAATTCAGCCTATAGTTCATACTCTGTACAGTATTTGTTCTATTTATTGTCCCCTCTTTCTTTTGTACTAAGGATAGCTACTTGAAAAGGGGAGACGTATCCTTCAGACTTCATCTGCTCCATCTGCCTGTCTGCATGCAATGTCACAATCCCCAGTTTATGAATAGCAATCGGTTGCCGTTAAAGCTGTGTGAAAAACAATTCCACTGGTGGAATTTCCACGAAAGTCAGACTTTTGCTTCTATGAAAGTTTGGAAATCAAATTAGCAAGTTTTGTGGAAATTCCGACTTAGAATGGCGGAAAAATGTATGAATTGTGGATTATTATATTGAACTGTGGCAAAAAAGTCCACAGAACTGATCACTGTCAGTGGTCAGTTTTGCAGACAAAAATGTAATACATTAATCCGCAATTCATACATTCATTCTACAGTTCAGTGAGTGACTGAACTGCAGAGTAAATGAATTATTCACTGGTGTCTAGTGGTGCCACCCCCCACTGATTGTGGGCCCAATCTTTCCCTGGTGGCTAGTGGTCCCTCCCCCCAACTGATCCCCATCGCAAACTAAGATACACATTTATTTATACATTTCCTGGTGGCTAGTGGTTCCCCACTCCCCACTGATCATCTGCACAAGAAAAGAAAAAAAGAATAGTCCTTGGTGCCAGTGCCCCCTCACTGGCCCTAGTAAAAAAAAAAGAATAGTCCCTGGTGCCAGTGGTTCCCCCCACCCCACAACCTCCGATTGCCAGCCGGAGTAAAATTAAAAAAAATTTCCTTGGTGGCTAGTGGTCCCTCCCCCACTCGATATAAAATAAATTGTCCCTGGTGTCAAGTGATCCCTCCCCCACCTGATCACCCACCCTGTATATAAATAAATTGCCCCTGGTGTCCAGTGGTTCCTCCCCCCACCTGATCACCCACCCAACATGTAAATAAATTGTCCCTGTTGTCCAGTGTTCCCTTCCTCCACCCGATCACTCACCTGAATGTAAACCTTTCCCTGGTGGTCTAGTGGACCCCCTGCCCTCCCCACCTTAGCAGGTAGTGACCCACTACTCCGCTCCCCTTGCATTCCAAGCCAGCAACCAGCACAGCCCTCCTCTCTCTACCACAGCTGGCCACTGACTGAGCTGTCAATGAATGAGCACATATTTGTACAAGCATGTGCTCATTCAGGGGGTTGGGATGGGGGGGTTAATGGCATGGTAGACCCTCTCGGGGTCCATCACGCCATTACCCCCTATCCTGACCCCCTGCAGTGATCGAACAGCCCTCTATTCTTGTCTGAGCTGTCCAACAGAGCTGTCACACTGAATGAGCAGGAGCTGGCCTATCAATGAATGAGCACCTGCTAGTACAAGTATTAGCTCATTTACTGACAGCTCAGTTGGAGGCCAGCTTGGGTGGAGAGAGGTGGACTGTGCTGGTCACTGGCTCAGGATGGGGAGAATGGGGTGGTGGGTCACTATCTGCCAGGGTGGGGGGTTCATTAGACCACAAGGAAAGGTTTACATTTGGGTAGGTGGTTGGTGGGGGAGGGACCATGGACACCAGGGACAATGTATTTATGTATCAGGGGAGTGATTGGGTGGGGGGAGGTCGCACTGGACACCAGGGAAAATGTATTTATATATTGGGCAGGTGATCTGCTGGGGGGAGGAACCACTGGACACCAGGAACAATTTATTTATATGTGGGACTGGCAATTGGGTGGGAGGAGGGACCACTAGCCACCAGGGAAGCTATTCTGGTGATCAGCAGTTATGTGGGGGGGCACTGACACCAGGAAATTCTATTTTACACCGGGTTGGCAATTGGTTGGGGGGGGGGGTATTGGTTCTGCATAATTTATTTTTTCAGTTTAATATAGTACTCCACAATGCATTGAACTGTGAATTAATGTACAAAACTGAAGAAAGAAATTCCGAAGAACTGATCACTGAACTGCAGAATAATCCATTACACTGCAGAATAAAATTCCCCAGTACTGTTATTCTGCAATTCATGTGTATTATTCTGCAGTTCAGCCAAAAAATTCTGTGAAACAGGGCGAAAATCTGCCAGGCTCATTTGGAAGATTCCAGTTTTGCCAATGGCGGAAGTTCGGAAAATTTTGCAAAATTTCTGAAATTTCGTTAAAGTTCTGAGAAAGCATAATTCACAACTTTCAACCAACTCTAGCAGATGTTGAAACAATTGTGATGTCACAAGCAGGAGATTATGATTTCACATGAAGGCAAGCATCAGGAGAAGAAGAGGTCCATAAGATAAGGACCCTGCTTCCATAGAAATTTCCTTACTAACCGGGAATAAAAGGATAACTAAGAATAGATAAAGTTGAAATATTGTAAATACAACTAAGACTGAGAATAATTGTCAATGTTTTCCCACGGGTGTCACCAGAACTTTAAACCACAAATCTGCTTTCCCATTTGAGTAAGAAATTGGCTAGTAAATATAGCATTAATACTGTACACCCAGGAATTTTCTTCTTCTTTAAAAACCAACCCAACTCCTTCTCAAAATTAATGGTATCACTTTACATTAAGTAGCCTAGTCATCCTGGTGGCGTGGAGGGCTGAGTTGGTGAATGCCTCACCTCTTGCCACGTTGGTGACCCAGGTTTGGGGTACGAGTACAGGATGTTGGGAGTTGGTTGGGGGGCAGAGGATTGAGCATCCGGTGGTAGCTTTCCTCTCCCAGGGTGGAGTGGTGTGCCATCTTGGCTCTTGACTGCCACCAGGTGGAGGTCTGGGAGGTAGCGCCATGCTCAGTCAGCAAGTTGCAGGGATGGTGCCGCAGTGCTGTGATGTGTGTGTGTGCCTCCGTGCACACATATCCAAATATTGTTACAGCTGGAGAACCAGGGAGAAAATGGAAATATGGTCGGCATGTGCTAAATGAAGTCTCGCCTGCTGACCCTTCATCCTGTGCCACTGCCTTGCCCACTGGACCACTACTGGATAAGAGTTCCTGGGTAATAGGAGGCTGGCTCTCCCCCACCTGGCACCATCAGACAGGACCATCTGTAGGGGTCTCTGGGTTCAGTTGGGTGGGGTTGAGGTGGTTGCCAGATTGGGGGGGTCTGGGACTGACACAGCCCACCCATTTTAACCAGTGGGAAAAACTATATGGAAAAAAAATAAGTAGCCTAAATAGTAGCTAATAAACATACAACAAGCACACTATTGCCAGTTAATAAGATGTTATAAGGGCTTAATAAGTAGTAATATGGTTTCAGTGTGGATGTAACTGATAATTGTAGATTAAATAAATTTACATTAAGACTGTTATTCTTTCCTTATTGAACAATGCATTCAGAAATATTTTGATAGACATGTATTAGCCTTTTTAAATGTGACAATGTCCAGAATATGTGCCTTTACTTCCCTTGCTGCTTCATGTGATACCACAGATTTGCACCCAGTGTTTTGGGCCTCTGCCCTGGTTATATGAAATTTGGTAGCCAGGTAGCCAATGACTACTGAAAATTTACTACTGGTAGCTAATACAAATGCTTGTTTCCCTTTCTTTAACCATCTATTAAAAAGAGAATAACAGATAGGTCACTGGGCATTACCAGTGAGTAATACCATCTAGAGGTTCTGGACACATGAGAACCTCGAGAGCGAAGCTCGAGAGGTTCTTGTGTCCAGAACCTCGAGATGGTAGGTCACCGGTAATGCCCAGTCACTTATCCATTATTTTTTTTAATATATGGATACAGTTTTTTATTTGTTTGTCGTTTAAGGAAACTGTGTCAGTCCTGGCCGAGCGCCGCACTGTATAGCGCTCCGATTACTTATCTCCTGTCCGCCCAGCCGCTCGCTTGCTCGGTAGCTTGCTCACTCACTCAGTTCACTTGCAGTACAGGCAGTCCTACCTTTTCTTACTTTGGGGGAATGGGGAACACAGGATCAACCAGATATCTCCATTTAAAAAAATAAAATAAAACGGGGAACGTTTTTTGAGGGTATCTACTCTCACTAAGCGAGAGACTGGCCACCATGTTTTTTAAACTGTTCTCCCTGCCCAGACAGGGAAAGTGGCCAATGAGGAGGCATGCTTAGGATATAGGGGGCAGGAGGTATCTTTTCGTGTTCTTGCAACGATACTAATACCAGCACAAAACCATACTATTAAAAGTGATTAATAATAGTATTAAAAGTGATTGACAATACTATTATCACTGAACCTTTGAGGGTATTACCGTTTTTTTTGTATGCTTTACACACCTATTACATTGAAGATCCATATATTAATATTTAATAAGCATCAAGAGATATTTTAATAGTTGTGCATTTGCCATGTACAATGTAGTGATGTCCTGATGGTGTGCCTTTTCTGCCCTTTGGTACTATGTGGGAAAAGCAAGGAAGAAATTGAGAAGCAAGCAGGATATTGCCAGAGCAATTGTTTCCCGCTATGAGTGGGAGGGCTGGGCTAAGTAATGGATGTAAAAATGTGGTTTATATGAAGTGTTGTGAGCTGGAGGGTGGAGCTCAGCGACGGTTCTAGTGTGACAGATTACATAACTGTATCTGCACATGAAAGGGTAGCGTGGAATTCCAGAGCTCTTCTATCCCCTGGCCAGCACTTCTTTCCTTGGCACCTTAATCTAGTCTCTTTTCCTATTTACTTCCCTGCCCCATAAATCAGCATTCCCTGTCACCCCTATCCCTGCCCGACCACAGCCTGATCACCCTTTCCCTCCTGGCTGAGGCTATTTTGGACACCTGGATAGTTGGCTGCGGGAGAGTTGCAGGGCAGAATCTCGGTGGCCTGATCAGCTCGGGAGAAAACCAGAGGCAGAGAAGAAATAGGAGGTAAGTCTGCCGTTTATTTTAAAACACTGCTTGAGCTAGATAGCTGAAAAATGTGGAAAGGAGTCAGAATGTTTGAAGGGAAGAAGGGACTGTGATACAACTGTGTGGTATTTTATTCATTGTTTGGATTCTTTTTCCCATTTAAGTTTTCGGTCTAAGGGGCTGTGTGTTTTGTTTGGGTTCTTTTTTCCTTTTATGTATTCAGTTCTATGAGGCTGTGTACAGCTGCTAACTTTGGAGTGGCTTTGATACTGAGTTAGTTTATCCCATTCTAGCAATCTGAGAGGGCATAGGTTGCTATCTTTAAGCCAATTCAAGCACCGAAGTTGGTGATTGTTTCTGGAACCAGAGGATAGCTCCCACCCACCCCAGGCTACTCCGTCTTTATAGGCTAGCAATATATTGCTACTTCCTGTTAATACACAAGAACAAGCAGAGAGAGAGAGAGAGAGAGTGCCTGAATCAAGAGGAGGGGAGTAGATACATAACAAAAAACATTACAGGACGCAGGGTATAGGCAACATAACCAGAGATTAGATTCTACCAGCTAGAGGATATAGCTAGTAATAAAAGGAAGGGTAATAGAGAAGAAGAGGAAGATGCAGGGAGTGGTTCAGTGCTCTGGGTGTGGGGCAGCAGTCTTCAGGAGAACATTCTGGATACTGCGGTGTTGCCCCATTTGCAGTCACCTCTCTGGGCTGAGGGCAGAGGCCACTATTCTTTGGGCTGAGCTGGCAGGACTACTGGGAACCTTCACCCTCACCCAGAGGCCACCATGTCCCCAGGCAATGCAGCAATGGTTGCCTGGGCAGAGGGATGGATGGACTACAGTGGGCTCAGGGAGGTTTAGGTGGGTGGGTCAGGGGCACGTTCCCCATCTAGTCCCACTTAGGAACTCCTCTGCTGTCCTGCAGCAGCAGGCTAGACCTGGAAGGGAACCCAAGGCTGAGTCCAGGAAGTATGTGCGGGCCTGCAAGGAGGGTGACCCAGGGGTGGGAGGAAGTGGACCCCAAGGGACGAGAAAACTATTCCTTTTGGGGTACTCAGTCGTCCAGGGAATGGATTTGGGCACAGGTAGTGGGTGGAGAGGGAGGTAAAGTGCCTTCCAGAAGGCACACCTCGGAGGTAGGGGAGCGGATCCAGAGGATCGCTAAGGCAGTAGCAAGGGAGGGCTAGAGGTAGTTGTCCGCCTGGGGACAAATGACCTATCCAGGGATGGGCAAGCATAGAGCAGGTGTAGGAGGACTTCAAGGAGTTGGGAGGGTGCCTTGAGAAGGTAGCAAACTCTGTAACATTCTCAGAGGTGCTGCTGGTCCATGGCAGGGGGAGGCAAGGAATCTCCACATCAGAAGCTTCGACACTTGGTTGGGGGGTTGGTGCAGGTAGAAGGGTTATGGCTTCATTGGGGACTGGGAACTCACCTGGAATGATGTGAGCCTGTACAAGTGCCACAGCCTGCATTCATCTTGGAAGGAGAAAGCAGCCCTCAATCAATGGTTTAAATGCTTCCAGGGCAAGCATTTAAACTAGCCGGGGGGGGGGCAATGGGAGCAGGTAGAATCTAGCAGCCCACACCCACAGGTCAGAGCAGACAGAGAGGAGGGTTAGAAGGGAATGTTGGAGAAAGGTACACCTGAACCAGTCATAAAAGGTAAGGTAGAGAAAGGGAAACAGAAAAAAAAGGATTCCAGGGATGGAGGGAGAAAACAAGAGGCCAAAACCGGGAATAGAAGGGGGCAGGCAATAAAACATGGAAGGCTATGATTACAAAAGCCCGCATCCTGGGAAACAAAATCCTGGATCTGGTGGCCTTGATGGCAGAGGCTGACCTGGACATAGTGGCGATAGCCGAGATGTGGTACTCCGTAAATCACGACTGGGAGGTAAATGTACTAGGTTATGCTCTTTTCAGGAAGATAGGGAAAGTAGAAAAAGGTTGGGGGGGCTGGCCGGCCGGCGCAGCGGTAGGGCTACCGCTTGCGGTGCCAGTGATCGGGTTCAGGAATGGACTCGGGCTGGAGGGCTGGCTGGGGAGGAAGACTGAGCACCCAGGGGCTGCTCTCCTCCTCTGGGTGGGGTGGGATGCAGGTCCTGCTATACCGCCACCTGGATGACCATGGGTGGAGGTACAGAGACAGCATATAAGGAGGGAGACATCTACGGGAGCCAGGCGTTAGCATCATGCGCATGGTCGCTCCATGGCCCCCCTTGCGTGCAGACGTCCTGTGGGCTGGGACCAGGAAGCGTAAAAACCCTGTGCTGTGCTCTTGTAGACAGGACCCGGCTCTCCCGAGATAACCTTTAACCAGGCTCCATAGAAGGGGCTGGTGACGCCTTCTGATGCAAACTTGAGGTGTGAGGGGGGGTCCCTCTCCTCCCCACCCGGGGGGGGGGTAAACCGAGGCAGGAGGGGGAAAGGCTAACCAGCACCTGGAGGGAGGTACCTGGGCCGGGACTACGGGAATACACAACCTAGGGATCCCCGAAGAAAGGAATCTAGTACAGCGGGAAGGGGCATAAAGAGAAAGTATTAAAAAAAAAGAAAAAGGGGGGGGATAGTCCTGTACTTCAGAGAAGGTACAAATGCGAATGCAGTACAATGTAGGCAAGGGGCAGGCGAGGCACTGTGGGTCACCCTTGAGCCTGGAAATGGCACTGCAATTCACATGGGGGTGATCTACAGGCCTCCAGCTCAGGGGGAGGAGGTGGATAGGGGGCTGGTGGATAAAATACACGATATGGTAGCAAAAGGGGAGGTACTACTGCTGGGGGGCTTTAATATGCTGGATGCAGACTGGACCATCCCGGCAGCTGTCTCAACCAGGAACTGAGACATCTTGGACTCCTTCCAGGGAGCAGGCCTCAGGCAGCTGGTGTGTGAACCCACCAGAGACAGGGTGATTCTGGACCTAGTACTGACCAGTGAGGAAAGAATCATGCAAGTCCAGGTGGAAGGTAACCTGGGGTCCAGTGACCACCAAAGAGTGTGATTTAACATGTGTACGGGAGTGCAGTCAAGCCACACAAAGTCTAGGGTCTTATATTTTGGGAGGGCAGACTTTGCTAGTATGGGGTAGGTATTAGAATAGCCTTGGTGAGGAGGGAGGCGGGGGGAGGGTAGAGGAGCAATAGTCACACCTAAAAGGAGCCATAGTGGAAGTGCCAAAACAGTGCATTAGGCTGAGGCACAAAGGCAAGGGAAAGAGGAAACCTCTATGGTTCTCAAAAGAGGTAGCACAGAAAGTAAGGGTCAAAAGGATGGGTTTCATGAAGTGCCAGGAGACACAGAAGGAGGAGGAGGAGGATAGGGTGGTGTACTTAAATTGTCTGAAGGAAGCAGGGAAATTTGTTAGAAATACGAAGTTGTAAACAGAGGAAAGACTAGCACAGACAGTGAAGAAAAAGGACAAAACATTCTAAAAGTCAACCAGTGAAAGAAAGAAGTCCAGAGAGGATTATAAGACTCAGACGGGATGATGGGGAGGGGGTGGAGGAGACCTGGAATAGATAGAAATACTGAATAAATACTTCTGTTCAGTATTCATTGAAGAAGGGGGGGACCACAACTGGACACTTGATACAAAGGGGGGAGGGAGGTGGACACCAGTACTGGAGGAGCTCGCAAAGCTAAAGGTAGACAAAGCAATGGGGCCAGATGGCATACATCCCAGGATTTTAATGGAACTACAGAGGGAGCTAGCTGCACCATTGGCAGCCATGTTCAGATAGTTGCTCAAAACAGGAGTGGTTCCAGAGGACTGGCAGAAGGCACATGTAGTCCCTCTTCACAAAAATGGTAGCAGGATTGAGGCAGGAAACTATAGACCTGTCAGCCTCACCTCAGTAGTGGGTAAGATTATGGAGGCACTGCTTAAGGAAAAGATTGTGGAACACTTGAAATCCAACAGGGTCCAGGATCTGTGGCAGCATGGATTCACAGCAGGAAGGTCATGCCAAACAAATATGACAGACTTTTTGACTGGGTGACAAAGGAGGTGGATCGGGGGAGCAGTAGATGTTGCCTACCTTGATTTCATCAAAGCCTTGGATACCATCCCACATAAAGACTGGTGAACAAGCTGGATGGCATGGAGTTTGGCCACAAGGTGGTAAACTGGGTTAGAAACTGGTTAGGGGACAGGAATCAGAGGGTGGTGGTAAATGTCAATCCCAGGAGAAGGGGGTGATCATTGGGGTACCTCAAGGATCAGTCCTGCACCCAGTCCTTTTTAAGATCATCATTAGTGACATTGCAAAGGGGCTGTAGGGAAAGGTCTGCCCATTTGCAGATGACACAAAGATCTGCAACACGGTGGACACTCCAGAGGGGGTGGAGAAAATGAGAAGGGGCCTAGAAAAGTTGGAAAAATGGTCTGAGGTGTGGCAACTGAGGTTCAATGTGAAGAAGTGCAAACTCATGCATCTGGTACGCAGAAACCACGGAGAGGGCTACAGGATTGGGGGGGAGGGGAATTGCTGGCAGTTACCAGGGAGGAAGGGATCTAGGGGTTATCATCTCCGATGATCTAATGATGGTCAAGCAGAGTACAAAGGCTGTAGGGAGAGACAGTGGCATGTTGGGGTGCATAGGAAGGGGGTATCACTAGCAGGAGGAGGAAGGTGGTGATATCACTATACAAAACCCTGGTGAGGCCTCATCTGGAATACTGTACAGTTCTGGGGTCACATCTTCATAAGGACGTAGAGTGGAGGTGGTTCAGGAAAGGGCATAACCAGTAGGAGGAGGAGTGAAGTGGTGATGCCACTGTATAGATCAGTGGTGAGGCCTCATCTAGAATACTATGCCCAATTCTGGAGACTGCATCTCAGGAAGGACATAGACAGAATGGAAGCAATAAAGAGAAGAGCAACACAAATGATACATGGACTGCACCACAAGCCTTATGAGGAAAGACTCAAAGAACTTAACATCTATTCATTGGAAGAGAGAAGAGACAGAGGGGATATGATGGAGACTTTCAAATGCCTTACAGGAATAAACAGGGTACAGGCGGGGAGCATATTTCAGAGAAGAAAGTGCACAAGGACAACGGGACATAACATGAGGCTGGAGGGAGTAAGGCTTAGGGGGAATGCTAGGAAGTATTTTTTCACAGAGAGGGTGGTGGATCCGTGAAACAGCCTACCAGGGGAGGTAGTAGAAGTGAAAACAGTATGGAGATTCAAAGGTGCATGGGATAAGCATAAAGGCACCCTGCTGTTCAGCAGAGCAGGGGAATGGCAGTCCAGATAAGAGTAGGGCTTGCCAAACCAAGTAAGGAAATGGGCAGACTAGGTGAACCAGTTGGTCCTTATCTGCCATCATATTCTATGTTTCTATAACAAAAATAGTACTGGGCTTGCACCAGAAGGCATATGAGGAGAGATTGAAAGACCTCAATATGTAAACACTGGAAGAGAGGAGAGAATGGGGAGATATGATTGACACCTTCAAATATTTTCAGGGCATTAACAGGGTGCAAGTGGGCAACATCTTTCAGTATAGGAGAAGTACTAAAACAAAAGGGGCATGAAATGAGATTGGAAGGGGGCAGGATAAGGGGAAATGTGAGAAAGTATTTCTTAACATAAAGGGTGGTGAATGCATGGAACAGCCTGCCCTGTGAGGTGGTGGGGGAAAGCACAGTGTGGGGATTTAAACATGCATGGGACAGATACAAGGGAACCCTAGAGGTGGGGAGGAGAGGCTAAAGCCGAGGAACAATTAGGGTCAGCAGCCACTAATAAAGTTAGGGGATATGGGCAGACTGGATGGGCCTAGCGGTCCTTGTCTGCCATCAATTACTGTGTTACTATGTTCCTATGTAATGTGGAAAGCGGGAAAGGAGCTCCTTGCCCAGCTGGGGGAAAGGAGGACTTCAACAGCCAACGTTCCTTCCAGTTTGATGTCTCCTGGAAGAGTCATTAGCTGGTTAAAAACCCATTCCTGTTTCCACCAGAGACAATAACCACACCATTATATGTGTTAAATGACCACTGCCCTGTGTTTTTTAAATGTTCATGATCAGCAAACATACATGCTTCGTTCTATGCCATAACGACGATCGCGGAATAGCGATCACCATTTGAGTAACTGTAAATAGCTGAAAATGGATTACAGCAATGTATACTCGCAAAGACTAGAAAACCAGCAACTGGTTTTCTATGCTATGTGGGGGGCTGCACTCCTGCATCCCCCTACTTAAGGATTCTCAACCCAAGGGGGGTAAAACTTAAAAAAAAAAAATGAAACCCCCGACCTGACGCCAAAGGCAATTGCACCTAGATCTGAACCCGGCACCCTCCCAACCCCAGCCCACCACCTACCCTCCATGCCACATGGCCAGCTCAGCAGCCAACCACTGCACTACACACCACATACCCTCCCTCCCCTTCCGCCCGTCGTGTGACGTGGTCCCTCCCCTCCCCTCCCCCCAGCGTGCATGTATATCTAGTGACAGCCTGTTGCTGTACTTGCCTACCCCTGTATCCGGTCACTACCCTGCAATTAGCCCAGAACATAGGCACCATGATTGAGTCGCCCTTTTTGAAAGCACTCAATTGCGGTCGCCTTGTTCACTGGATACCTGCATGCTTCATGCACAGTGGGGAGTCTGGACAAGGAACTGTCACCACAGGCAAGGCATTCCAGTGGGGATCCTCAACAGAGGTCTCATCTTTGATCTGCCTCTGCTACCTGGTAGAGAAGGAGGAGCCATGAGCCACTCTGGAGGCCTCCAGGAGAAGGGAGAAATCATTGCCCACTGTGCTGGGTGAGGCATCATGACCTCGCCTCCTAGGAGCATGCCATACTGAGGGATGCCCCTTCCCTTTCAGTACCACCAGGGGCTGTTTTGATCAATGTACTACACCCAATGACCCAGATTCTCCATCTGCCACCAGACAGGCCCCTCCACCAACTTGATCCCACAGCAAGACACGTAGGTAGTCCGTCACTGCCATCTGGAGCTGCCCTAGAGTATGCTCACCCTCCCCATGTTAGGTGTATCCCATCTTGCAGAAGGATTCTCTGGGCCTCCAGTGCTATTCCCCCATGCCATACTACTGTCACCTTTATTGTCCATTTCAGCACTGCCCTTTCTGTGGGTGCTTTGAATTGCTCTGCCACTCTGCACTCCCTCACAATGCTGGTGTGGCAGCATGAGTAACCAAAAGTGTTATCAGCATTCGCTGCTGCATCGTCCGGAGATTCTCCTTCACTGAGTGAAGCAAACTGATGGAATGCATGGCCCTCAGGTCATTTTCCCCATGGTGTATAATCAGAACCTCTGGTGGGGGTCTGCTTCTGTGACAGGAGGGGGGGTGAGCCTCCCTACCAGGCACATGTCTGGGAGTCTGAAACAGGTAAACCTGGCCACTAATCCTCCTCCCCCTGGCTGGTCCCAGTGATTGTTACATAATAAAAGTGATCCCATTGTTTTACCAGCAGTTACTAGCTATTAGTCGATCTGAAATGCAGATAAGGATTAATGCACTACAGCATGTGACTTAATGCTGATTACGAACAAGCAAGTAAGTCTCCAGCTCCTATAATAAAAATTTTCATCTCTTCTCAAAAGCAAACTACAGTATCTGTATTGTGTGAGGTGGGCAGGCAGATTCTGTACTATGGCATGTTCGAGGTCTTGATTATAATACAAGCCCCCCTCTCAATTAATAGCCACACTCAATTAGAAGCCATGCCTCAAAATCAAACTGTTGAACAGAAGCCTTGGCTTATCTCTCCATGAGAAAGCAGGCAGGACCATAACGCAGGATTCTTTAGGTCGAAACCATGATGCAGTGGTGCTGGGTGGGTGCAGGTTACGAGGGCTGCCAGCCCTGGGAAACAATAAGAGAATAAGAGTAACCTGCACTCCTACCTTCCGATTTGTAGAAATTAGGCTTAGCACACTTGAGTTGGAGCTAGAAAAATTTTTTATCGGAGTCACAAATGCTAAAATGGCCAAAGTTACAGCAAAGAAGATCCAGCCAATGATAAACTTGGCAAAGTTGCTAAAGTGTACAAAAAACTTCAGAACGAACCTTCGCTAACTTGCCCAATGCTTTGCTCAGTGAGCTTCATCGGGGTTGGGGGTATAGAGAACAGGTCACTTCCTTTATGCCTATAATGATCTGATGTCATTCATGATGCCACAATTAGAGAGGCAAAATGATTATACCTAGACCAAGTGCATTACAACAATTCATCAAAATGAAAGAACACAGCAAAAAAACAACCAAGCAAAAAAAAAAAAACAGAAAGTTATAAATGGAAGATCTAGAAGAAAAAAAAGGCATATCAAAAACAAACCAAAACAAGTAAATTATTCTTATGGCATGCAACCCAGAATTGTCACACATACTGGTGTGGATCAAAAGTAAAATAGCTTGCGTGTGCTAAGCCTAGTTTCTACAAGTCGGAAGGAATGAGTGAGGTTACTCTCCTTCTGTAGTACCACAACTCACAAGTGGCAAAGCCACAAGTGAATTATGTATATCACATAGAAGCTGTTTTGTGTTGCCTCCCTTGGTCTGTGGTGAATAGGTTCTGAGCTATTTTGAAGATATCATTGCAGCTTAGGGTTTTGGGATGCAGGAGGCAAACAGCCATATTGATAAGGAGACCAACTGAAGTCTGCTCAAATATTTTGCAACAGGAAGAGGTAATTGTTGTATATGAGAAAAAGGTTATCTGTGGAAAACGATGCCATCTAGATGAGAACAGGTACAACTGACAAAAGCCCTATAGTGCTGAGATACAGAAAAACCTGCTTCACAATGCAATATTGCAGTTTGTAATATGGAGAAGAGAAAGGGTTGCATTGGATTGGCTGAGCACCATCAGGTGACCATACATTAATTCTCAATTAATATATGTCTGAGTCTGCAGCTATTCTCTTCCCCCTGTGCCCACCATATCTATTCTTGTTTGACAGCCATCTGTTGGCCGGCCATGAATTGCAGGCTAAGACTGTTTAAACCACTATATACTATAGCAGCCTGTTTCTAAAAAGAGGACTCAAAAGCAATTAATGCAAGCACACCAGACTATTTAAAAATCACTATATACTATAGCAGCCTATTTCTAAAGAAGACTCAAAAGCAATTGCAGGAACTACCAGCAGTGTCATTTAAATATATGTATTTCCCATAATGCACAGCAGCCAAAACCCAAACATCAAATACAGCAGAAAAATGGAGATGATTCCACAGTTTACAAAACTGTCAGCCAAAATGAGCACATATTCTGAAATGTTGATCACATTTGCATGTAATCAGTAATTGTTCACCGTTGTACTCACAATATAAAAAAATCAATCTGTTCAGCATGTAGTTTCTCCAGTAAGGTGCAACCCTTTTTCTTTTCTCCATGGTAGGAATTTTGATATCCTTCTGGAACCTTTGTAATTTTTTACTTTAAAATTACTTTTACGCAAATGTAACATGGGAAAGTGAAACATAAAAAGAGCGCAGAACCCTTTCTCTTCCCCATGTTACAAGTGAATTAACCCACTCCAGAGCATGGATCTACTGGGGATTAATGTGTGGCTGGGTGGTTGGAACCACGAGGCTGACCCCCCCCCCCCAGCCATACATTAATCCCCAGTAGACCCATGCTTTGCCGTGGGTTAATCCTTACACAAAGGCTCAGTCTAAGCACCCAGTTAAAAGGAGTTACCTTCAGCTGAATGGTTTGAACTGCTGCTCATGGAACTTAAGGTCCCAGGTTAAATTTCCAGCCAGAGCTGCGGGTGCGTGTACCCAAAGACTGTAGATGGGACAGACATAACAGTAATAATAATAATAGCTCTGAAGCTTCAGTACAGCAACTAATTTCTGAAATACACTGTAAATCCATTTATTTTGGCATTGTGGTGGCGTGTTATTTCCTCCAGTTGTTGGGGACATTGCATTGTGGTGAGGAGTAATTCCACCAGCTGTTATTCTCAAAGTCATCAAAGTTGGTTTTCTCACATCTATATCTGTGGTATAGCCTGAGTACCAGACAACTCCAGGGTTGTATTTGTGACACTTGAAATATACACTGTCACTGAATCTTACATGGTAACGTCTGTAAAAGCTAGTTGGTGGTAGATTCACCCAATCTGGGTATAGAGTGCAATCTAAACTAAGTTGATATTAAGTTAAGATTCTCTCTTGCCAATACAGTTCCTTGTAGGATGTGGGTCAGTTGTGAGGCACTCAGTCATGGAGACCGTGGAGCACTCTTCTTCAGGGATAGTTTCTGGAGGAGGGGGCACTGTCCCTTCTGTAGGACCATAGCAGATCCCCATGCTCAGCTGGTATCCGCAAGGATAGAGATATCTCTGTTGCACGTTGAACAATACAGGAGCTCACCCCCTATACTCCCACTCCCTGGAGACCAACTAGTCCAGGGGGTGAAGGGTGGAAGGGTGTGGGGGGGAGGGGCAGCCATAAGGAGATTGTCCAGACTAGTATCATCCACATGGTGAATCACTTTGCACCTCTGGAGGAGGTTCAGGCTCTTGACTCTGCCAGGAGAGATTTCGGGTCAGTCGAAGGAAAACAGCAGGACAACATGTTTGCACCCAAGGGGAGCAAGGTTAACAGGAAGATCCTAGTGATCAGGGACACAATGATCAGGAGGTCATATAGGGTGATAAGGGAGGGATCAAATAGGAGGGGGGTTGGTCCAATGCCTACCTGGAGCATCAGCCAAACGTGATTCAGACAGAACAGGGAGGATTGGGGGGAGCTGGGGGTGCTGGTACACTTGGATACAAATGATCTGGCTAACCAATCAGCAGAGATGGTAAAGTGGAGCTTCTGGAGAATGGGGCACATATTGGTGGTGCACTCAGCCTCGCTGGACTTTTCTAAAGTCCTCCCTGTGTCCAGCAGGGAGAGGAGACAGGACAAGATTAGGAGTACTGAAATAGAGGACTTCAACAGTTGACTTAAGGGTTGGTGTCAAGACATGAGGTACCACTTTGTTGGGGACTGGGGGGGGGGGATTTCTGTGATAAAAGACTTTTCAAGGGCGATGGACTTCACCTGACAAGAGAGGTGGACAATGTGCTGGGGCAGAAGTTTAACATCAATATCAGATGTTTAAACTGACTGCAGAGGAATCCAGGTCTAGGGGATCCATGGAGGATGGTGAACAGAAGGGGATCCTAGATAGTACTCTCCTACATGCAGTGGACAGTAGCAGAAAAAAAGGTGCAGGGAATGCAGCTGAGTTTACAGGACCAAAAGGAGGGTCAGCAATGAGGAGGAAAACAAAAGGCAAAAGCACAAACAAGGGGGGAAGGAGAAAACACAGAAAGCAGAAGGATAGTAGCAGAGTTATGACAGGAGTCAAAGGGAAAGGGATATGCCTTAATGCCAGGAGCCTAGATAATAAACGCAGTGAGCTACAAGTGCTGATGGTAGACACTGAGGTGAACCTTGTGACCATCATGGAAACGTGGGCCACAGATAATAATTTCATTTTTTCATTTCATTTTTTTTCATTTTTTAGACTTGTAAGCAGGATGAGCAAACTGCCTGTTTTCACCAGCGACAAGTTACAAAGGACACTTAAACATACACATCAATATATACAAGCATGAAAACATTATACAATATACAAAATACAAAACCATAAATAACATTACAAATACTCAGTAAGAACATGTGCAGTTATCATTATCCATCAACCAATATTTTAGTCTAGATTTAAAAGACCATATAGTCTTACTTTGTACAATATCAACAGGTAATGAATTAAAAAAATAATGGGGCCCTATACAATATAGATCTCTGTCCAAGAACAGTTCAAAACAATGGGAGTTCAAAAATAAATTTAGATTGAGACCTAGTTCCATAAAAGTTCAGGAACCTCGAAAATAATGATGTTACTGCAGGAGATAAAATACCATTCATAACCTTGAACAGCAGAATGCCTAGTTTATAGGAAATTCTCTTTTCAAGGGACGAACTATTAGAACTCTTAAACAAAAAACAATGATGGGTTCTATAAGGGGCATCAAGCATAAAACATAGGATGGAATTATAGAGCACCTTAAGCTTATCTAGGAATGTACCAGAAAAGGATGGATAAACAATAATACCATAATCCATAACACTCATTAGGAAACTGTGAGAAAGAAGAAGCCTAGAGTATTTTGTCAGAAAATGTTTAACCCTATAGAGTGAACCTAATCTCTGATTGTTTCCCTTAAATTATTCAGATGGGCTTCAAAGGATAATTTTGGGTCAAACGTTATCCCCAAATATTTAAAATGATCTACAAGTTCAATAACATTACCATCCAATGTAAGAATCTGAGGAAGATTAACACTTTCAATAACTTGATTGGAGAATAACATAATTTTAGTTTTACTGGAATTAAGTACCAGACAATTTACCGAAAGCCAATTCTGGAAAGAATCAAAATCAGATTGGACCTCTGTCAAAGCATCATTAGGATTATAACTGACACTGTACATTACAGCATCATCAGCATAAAGAATCAAAGATGTACGAGAACACACAGTAGGAGCAGAGTTCATATAGAGCAAGAAAATCAGGGGGCCAAGAATAGACCCTTGAGGTACCCCACATTTAATAGCACTAAAAGAAGAAATACAATCACCAATTTGAGTGCAGTGAGATCTATTCGTAAGATAATCAAAAAACGAAAGAGAAACATTTTCAGAAAAATGTAGGTTAGAAAGGATGCCTTTTAACAATCCATGCTCCACCAAATCGAAAACTTTGGTGAGGTCCACAAAAAGTGCCGCTACAGTTTGTCTTTTATCCAGGGCACCCTGTATGGCACTAGTGGACCCCACCAAGGCTGTCTCTGTATTATGTAATGGCTTAAAGCCATGTTGGCAATCAGTAAGCAAATTATATTTATTTAAATAATCAGAGGTTTGATCCATAATAATTAGTTCCAGAATTTTACAGATAGGTGATAACAAATAAATAGGCTGGTAATTAGTTAATACTGTAGAATCTCCTGATTTCAGAACAGAAGTGATTGTGGCCTTCTTCCAGAGACTAGGAAAAGCCCCAACGGACATAGAAAAGTTAAACAAAACAGAAAGAGGATGGGAAAAGGAGTTTATACCTAACTTTATTACTTGGAAATCTATTCCATCATGAAGCATATGAGGCCGAGGATCCAATTTCAGGACATATTCCTTAATTAGTTCAGGGGAAACATAATTAAAATAAAATTTAGGATGGGACATTTCATTTACAAGTAAGGAGGCATTCGAAGATAAGCCATGAAAAGGCACTCTATACCCATCCAAGTTATCAAAAAATGTATTGAAGGCTTCAGAAACTAGAGCGGAATCACTAATCAAGTGATCCCCAGAATCTATAGCAATTTCAGAGCTTTTTTCCCCCCACCAATCAAACTATTTAAGATGGCCCAAGTGTGTTTAGGATTACCAAAGGATTTTTATGGGAGATGATGGTCCCTGGGTATTTACTGCTCAGGAAGGACAGAAGATCTGGCAAATGGGGGGAGTTGCCTTTTTTGTCAAGGAGGACATTGAAGTGGCAGAAGATGGAAGCATTAGGGGTAGCAATGAGAAGGCTGAGTCAGTATGAGTGCAACTCAAGGCAGCCTCAGGCAGGAAAGTGCATTATGGGTGATATAAAGGCCTCCAGAGCAAGGGGAGGAAAGGGACAGACAACTAGGGGAGGAACTTAAAAGAGGGGCAGCAAAGGGGGAAGTGGTGGTGGGTGACCTGAACCTGCCTGACATCAGTTGGAAGGTCCCAGTGGCCAAAAGTTACAGGAGTCAGACATTGCTGGATGTCCTCCAAGACTGTCTACTGGTGCAGCTAGTTATGGAACCCACCAGGCAGATCGCAATCCTTGATTTGGTAATGAACAACTCAGAGATGGTGGGTGCTGTGGGAGTAGAGGAACCGCTAGGGAACAGTGACCATAACTCTGTGTGGTTTGAGTTGGCCCTTGGGGCCGGCAAGCCAAAACTGAGAACTGAAGTCCTCAATTTCTGAAGGGTGGACTTCAACAGGTTGAGGAAACTAACCAGGGATAAGTTAGTAGCAGTGGAAGATATAGGTGGAGTGGAGGAGAGATGGGGGGGCAATTAAGGGAGCCATGCTTGAGGCATCAAAGGCAAGCATCAGAACAATAACAAAGAAAAACAAGTTTAAGAGACAACTATGGTTCTCAGCTAGGGTCAGGGAAGTGGTTAGGGCCAAAAAGAAGGCCTATAAATCCAAGGAAAAGCAGGGAGTGGCAGAATGGGAGGATTATCTACAGAAAACTAGAAAGGCAAAGAAGGCCATCAGGGAGGCCAAAGAAGACACGGAGTTGCATATCACAGAGGGAGATCAAGAATGGAGGAAAAACATTTTTTCAGATATACAGTATTAGTGAAAAAAGGAAAAAGGGGGGGAATTGCATGGCTAGTTGAGTGGGTAGGGCGACAGAGGTGGAAGGGCAAAAGGTCACCATCTTGAATGACTACTTTTGCTCAGTATTCACGAAGGAGAACTGCTGGTCCATGTCAGAAAGCAGCACCAAAGTGGCCACTCAGGAAGTCCCAGAAATGTAACACTATTGCTTGCTAGTGAAAGGGTCCTGAAAAGGGCTGCAAGCCCTTCAGATAGATAAATCCTCAGGAGCAGACAGGTTGCATTCGTAGACACTTAGGGAATTAGTAGCAGAGCTGGCTGAACCAGTGGCTGGACTGTTCCACAGCTCCCTTAGGTCTGGGGAAGTTCCAAGGTATTGAAAGATAGCATATGTTGTACTGCTTCATAACGGAAAGGATGGGGAACAACCAGGGAGCTGAAGGTCTGTCATTCTGATCTCCATCATGGGGAAGCTGATAGAACGACTAATCAAAGAGAACCTTGTAGACTACCTGGAGAGCAACAGACTTCAGAATAATAAACAGCATTCAAGTCAGGAAGGTTTTATCAGACTAACCTGATAGTGTTTAACTGAATGACTAAGGAAGTAAATAAGTGCCACGCTGTGATCCTGCTGTACTTCAACTTCAGCAAGGCTTTTGATTTGCTAATGACAAAAGGTGCTCAAAAACATAGAAGAGCCAGGTGTGGCTAAAACTGGAGTGAACTGGGTGGGTAGTTGGCTAGAAGGGAGGTGGCAGATGGTGGCGGTCAATGAGGCTAAATCAGAGAACGGGGAGGTTATGAGCAGGGTTCCACAGAGATCTGTCCTGAGTCCGATCCTCTTCAGTGTGTTGATTATTGACATTGGTGAAGGAATCCAGGGCAAGCTGTGTCTCTTTACAAATGACACAAAACTATTTGGCAGGGTGGGTAGTGGTGAGGGAATAAGGAACATCCAGAGGGACCTACAAAAGGTAGAGGGGTAGTCAAAGGTCTGACAGTTAAATTTCAATACCAAAAAGTACAACATAGGCAACATAGATAATACAGAGCTTTATTTAGACTTTCGTCCATAGTGCTCGCTTGTTAAAACTTTACGGACCAAATGTTCTTTTACTGAAGTGTCTGTCCAGTTTTAGTTTAAGCTGAACTATTGTCTTGCTGCCAACAACTTCTAATGGGAGTGTATTCCAAGTAGTGAAAACTCTTTGATTAAACCATTTGGCACTACTCACTAGTTTGCACCGATTGTCTTCAAGTTGCAGAGGGTGTGATCGGGTCTTGTAAGATTTCTCCTTATTTTGTAGAACCAGAAGGTCCCATAGCTCATTTTCTTCCCATGCTCTATAAACTAAACACATATCCCCCCCTTAACCTCCTGTATTCCTGGGTGTACATTTTTAACTCTGTCAGCCTCTCCTGGTAATGCACCTAGGGAAAAAAAAACAAGATGAAGTACTGGATGGGTAAGGTGAGACTTAATTTAAATAGTCAGGGGATTCAAGCAGGCCTGAGACAGAATGAAGGGACTAGTGCTTACCCAGGGTGATAGGACCAGAGAGAAGAATGGGGATAGAATGGGGAGGGTTAATACCCTGGGCGGAACAATAGGCTCCACGGAAGGTTCCAGGGATTATAGGGAACAGGGGCAGACTGGATGGACCTCTGGTCTTTTTCTGTTGTCATTGGCTATGTTTCTATGTGGCAGCACATTTAGTACCACTTGTGATCCAACAAAGCACCTCCTTTCAGGGCATGCTTAAGATTTAAATGGTTTGACAACAAAATCCCAGTGTGTCTAATCATGTAGTAACAGAAAAATGCTGTTTTAAATCCGCCTTTAAGGATATTGCATTTGCTCCTCAACCTGAGTATTAGAAATCCTTAATTGCGAGATGTCAGTCATTTATCTGGTGCATATGTAAGTACTGAGCTGAAAATGTTTCACATAAATTCTTATGAGTCACGTGCTACTGTAGCTGCAAAACCTTTTTTTTTTCTATTAGAACATAAAGCAATGCCCCTGAAAAAATCTATGTACCACCTTTGCTTTCCAGTGGTGCACCATGAAATAATATGGTGTAGGCAACAAAAACTAAATAAATAAATAAATAATCTCTGTGCGTGCCACTATGTGCTTAATACGCTGTTGTAAACAAGGCTCTGTAAATTACTAAGGTACAATACTGTGTATTCTATGCCAGATGTAAGCTTGCTGTATAGTATCTTGCAACACTCTATAAGACTGTATATAGAAATTTAGTAGACTGAGCTGATTTGAATATAAATAAACAAAATAAAGAAAAGCTGTGTAAAAAGACCAACTGCTGCCAATATATGTATTTACAAAGAAAATTTAGACACTTCAGAATAAACCATATACAGTAAACACTGTACTTCTGGGTCCTTAACACTACTTAAAATTATCAGTCTTGCTTTGAAAACTGGCTGCTAATAACTGTTATTAATATGGCACTACAGTACTACATAACTGGCAGCTGCTTTATGAAAGAAAGGGCTAAAAATAGGGATCTAAATGCCTCTTATGCAACATATTTACAAAATTAACACTTTAATCTTAAATTATTGTGAAATGACTATGGAAAATGTTACCTTTTTTTGTATCGTTCCCTGGTCCTTGCCCAGAAGTTGAGTTCTGTCGCAGTTCGGAACTACTCTGGGGAGTCACATTAGGTTTTACTTTCTTCTCTGTCTTAGAATTGTCGCTTGGAACATCTGCTATGTCACTCTGGAAACATATCAATCAGTTAACTTTATCATGTTACTGTAAAATGTCACCTACTGTACGAGAAGGTGAATTAATTAATGTTGTCCTAATCTTTCACACTGTTAACACTCTTCCTATAGAAAGGACAATTAAAAATGATGAACAAGAGAAAAAGTGAGCAGCTTGGTTGCTTTGCTTGATGACTAACATGCTTTTACGCTTTTAATTTACAAAATGTACTGTAAATTGGACTGACAGCCGTACCATTTTTCTTATTATGACCAGAACTGACCACCATACTGTATTATTGTTAACTTTATTTTTCTTAACAGAGTGGGGGGGGAGGGTCAAATGATAACTGCATGAATGGTGCAGATGTGTGATGGACCTACTATGCAATATTCCAAAAGATTTGTGGAAGTGACTGAGAAATTCTTCATGACTTGCACAAGCTAGTAAGTGAGGACCATCCAGCAGTGTGAGCACAGGGGTCCCAGTTCAGAAATGTGTGACCTGCCAATTTATTTTAGTTTGCTAATTTCAAACCATTTTACATACTAACATACTAACACACTATTTGCCAGCAGATTAGGCCTTATGGTCTATCGAGTCTGCTCGAACCTTAGATCCTTAGTTGGGTGCTGAGGCCTTCCCATCCCTTGGGCTCCAGAAACCCCTATCATCCATCCCCACCCCCCTGGGACAGGCCATCATCTGATACATCCACTTTCTATGTCTGTCCCACCCTCTCTTGAAGCCTTCCACTGTGGATCTCTGAACCAGCTCGCCAGGCAGTGCATTCCAAGGGTCCACCACCCTTTCAGTGAAAAACCTCCTCCTCTTTTCACCCCTCACCCTTCCACCTTCCAACTTCAAACCATGCCCTCTGGTGATACCTCCCTGCTTTAGTCTAAAGATCCCCTCCATGTTTACCCTATTTATTCCCTTGAGGTACTTGAAGACCTCAATCATGCCCCCCCTGTCTCTCCTCTCCTCCAATGAAAACAGGCAGAGCTCCTTAAGTCTGTCCTCATACGTCAAATCCCCTAGCCCTCGTATCATCTTAGTTGCCTTCCTCTGTACCCTCTCCAGGAGCTGTATGTCCCTCTTCAAGTGTGGTCTCCAGTACTATACACAGTACTCAAGGTGTGGTCTAACCAGTCCATTGTACAGCGGCAGAATCACTTCCTTGCTCCTAGAGGTGATTCCCCCTTACGATGCATCCCAACATCCTGTTTGCCTTGCTAGCCGCTCTCCTGCACTGCTCAGAGTTATTCATACATGCATCCACCATGACCCCTAGGTCTTTTTCCCCTATTGAGGCCTCCAGCACCTCCCCTCCCAGGGTGTACCTGTGTTTAGGGTTTCCCCGACCAAGATGCAACACCTTGCACTTGGTGATATTGAAATGTAATTTCCATGTGTGAGCCCAGCTTTCCAGGGCGTCCAGGTCCCCTTGCAGGGCCAACCTCCCCTCTTCTCCCTCAACTACTGCTCCCATCTTGGAGTCATCCACGAAGAGACTCATTTCATACCCTATACCCTCCCTGATGTCCGATATGTATGCATTAAACAGGATCGGACCCAGGACCGAGCCCTGCGGTACCCCACTACCAACCTCTCTAGGGTTCGAGATCTCCCCACAGACCACTACTCTCTGGGTGCATCCAGCTAGCCAGTTTTCAATCCATCTGACATCAAAGGGCCTATTCCTAACCCCATCAGTTTCTCCACTAGACCATTGTGGGGGACAGAGTCAAACGCCTTGCTGAAGTCCAAGAATAATACATCCACAGGCTTTCCCCTGTCCAGTTCTGATGTTACCCATTTGTAGAACTCCACAAGATTGGTTTGACATGATCTACCTGGCACAAACCCATGTTGCCGACTATCCAGACCTCCCACCTCTTCCAAGTACACCCGCAATCGTTCCTTTAGTATACTCTCCATTAATTTTCCCACCACCGAGGTCAAACTGATGGATCTATAGTTACCTGGTACTTCCCTCAACCCTCTTATGGATTGGCACCACATGTGCCTCTCGCCAATCCCTAGGTACCCTCCCTGTCTCAAGCGACCTGTTGAAGAGCTCCGCCAGTATGTCCGCCAATTCCCATAGTACTCTTGGATGAATGCCATCCAGCCCAGGAGATTTGTCTTTCTTTAGGGATTTGAGGGATAACCACACCCTTTTGGTGGAGATAGCATCATCTGTCCCCTCCACCTTACTGGCCTTTTTATCCTTATCCAGATGTGACACCCCTGGGGTACCTCTCCCTCCCTCTTGCTCCATTTCTGTTGCTCCCCTGATCCCACTCACTGCTGCTTCTATCCCCTCCGTGCCTTGCTTTGTAGATATCCCATCCCCCTCCCTAGTGAACACAGAGGCAAAGTACTCGTTAAATACCTCTGCCTGGTCCCTCGCCTCTTCCACCCACCCTCCTTCTGATCTTAATCTGCTGAGATGGCCCTTAGTGTTTTTCCGCTCCCCAATGTACCAGAAGAACCCCTTTTCCCCTCCATGTATCCCCTGTGCCAGCCGTTGCTCTTTACTGGACTTTGCTTCCCTCACCATATGGGTGACTTTTCTAGATGCAAGATGGTACATTTCCTTATCCCTATCCCCTCTTGTTGTTTTATATTTTCTTACCAATGTCTGAGTCCAAACACTGGTACTACTAAACTAGGTGTACATATTTACTGTATGTAGACAGGGGCTAGGAATGCTGATGTCAAGGCTCAGATCCTGACAAAAGAGTTTGAAATCTGACTCATTAAAATAAATTGGCCATAATTACTGGATTAAGGAATTTTCTAACTTACTTCCCTGACCCCTTTAAATGTACTTACTTTTTTAATTTGGAAAGTATTTCTAGTTTCCTAATGGCATTTGTTTTACTGGTGGTCTCCTGGTTGCAGGGGGTGTTAACATACGTACGGTACAGTATGTGTTACATTCTGTGTAAGCAAAGCTCTCTACAAAACACACCTCAGCATTTTACTGGTCTACATGCACAGGTCAATACAGTCCCTTCCCCTTTTCCAGTGTTGTTGAGTCAGCATAAGCATAAAAACACAGAAATATATAAACAGAAAGAGAATCTAGTCTGCTCAGTTCCTACATACTGAAAGTCCTCACCAGTCTTGCACTGGCAGGTCTTTTGCCAAGTTACCATCTCGTGGTTCCACTTGGTCTACCCCATTGCCCCTATTTGCCCCTTCCCCCTTAATTTTCTCCAATGCCATGTGTCTATCCCCCCATCCCTTAAAACTTGAAACCATTTGGACATTAACCAGCTCCTCTAGTAGCTGATTTCACTTATTTAGCATCCTTTCTGTTTTTTTTCCACAAAGCTATTTCTCTTTCTGGGTTCATCCAGTAGCACCCCCCTGCTCAATCATCAAGCATTTCACAGACTTACCAGTTATCCACCCCTGACCCAGGACCACTGTGTGGTGGATGGCCAGCCATGTTGGTTGTGTGAGAGCCTGCAGGGGTGCCAGCTTGGATGACCAGCATTTTACCTCCTGCCTCCAGATTTTCTTCCCTGGGATGCCAGCATTCAATGATGTGGTCATACACGTGTGCAGTGGCATGCATGCATGAGAGGCATCCAGTGGTAGACCTTCCCCTCTTGGTGGTCCTGACTGTGATGCTGATCAGTCTCCACCAGTTGTCAGTCATGCAGCAGGAACAACATCCCCCCCTTCTTTGAGGATGCTCAGTCCTTCCTCCCTGGCCAGGCCCCAACAGCCCGCACTTGTTACTGAATGCAGGTCATTGGCATGGCAAGCAGTAGTACTACTACTGGTGTGCTACCAGGCCAGCCTCTTTACCACCCTTTCCATGATGAAGTACGGTACTTCCTCTCATTCTTTTACATTTTTCACCAGCCAATTCATAGTTCTAGCCTATTGCAACAGATTCCTCATGAAACCTGAACAGTTGCTAATTGTTCCTCCTATTTATTCTTCCTATATAGAGGAATATTTTGATCATGTTCCCACTCTCTCCTGACCTCCAAGGAGTACATATTATAGGATATACAATAGGCTGACTCAAAATATGCAATTTATCTTCAAGTGTGAGGGGGCAGAACCATAACTCAATTGTGGCAGAGCCACGAGTGAGTTATGAAAGTTCTGCTCACTCACAAGTGATGATACATTGCCTATTTAAGTCAGGCTATTGTATATCTGATATATACAACAGTGATTTACAAGATATAGCTTTTAAATCTGCAGTTTATTTAAAAATGTTGTTGCTTTTCTTTGATTTTGACTGCTTGCTTTAGTACTGCACTAGGCATTATGATGTCATCAGCATTGTAGAAGCCACTCTCTGATTGGTTCAGTATTCCACTGTGATGACAGTAACTTAAAATATATCCATTGTGACAACAGTAACAATGATATTTTTTATATCTTGCTGTTACTGATGTCACTAAGATATATTTTTTATCTTGTCATTTCCCCCCCCACTCCCGTTGTATACTAAGGTCTTCAAGCCTTTTCTCATAGGTACTCCCCTGTTGCTTTTGAACCATTTTGGTTACCATCATTTGAACACTACAGGTGATTCCTGTCCCTTTTAAGGTAAAGGTTCCAGAATTATACACAGTATCCAGGTGCAACCTCACTAAGGAGCTGTAAAAGAGTATGATCACTTCCTTTCTTCTAATTTACAAGGCCCTACCTATCCTATGCATCCCAGGATCCTTCTTGACTTTCCATATGCATTGCTACATTGGGTCGAGGTCTCGATGCTGTCATGTTTCATGACTCCCAGGTCCATCTCCTCTGAAGTATATTCCAGCCTTACCGCCATCTAATATTCAGTTCACTGATTGCCTTTCCCCAAATACGTTATCTAGCACTTGTTGGCATTACATTTCAGTTATCAAAGCTTGGAACATGTTTCCAATTTATCCTGATCCCTATTACGCTTCCTTACACCCTGTTCACAACCCACCCTGCCACATATCTTAGTATTATTCACAATGGGACACATGTTGCCCTGAATCCCCTCTCTAATGTCACATATGAACACAATGAAGAGAACTGGGCCCATAGTTACCTTCCCCTCGACCGCTGAGTATATACCAGTCAGTGCCACCCTTTGGATTCTCCCCCTACCCAGTTTTGTATTCACTTTATGACTTTCTTCCCAACCCCCTAGTCTAAAAAATATCTTAACTAGCCTTCTCGGGGGCACTGAGACAAGCAAGTCTAGTGCATCCACTTTCAAATAATGGATCCTTGCACAAGTCTGTTTTGTAACTGCTGGATGAAATGTAATGAATATCTGGCAACACTTGTACAAGCAGATGGATAACAGTAAGCATGATGGTGTAGTTACATAAGATTTTTTTTTATCTTCCTGCACTTTTTCAAGCAAAGCTTGTTAAAAGCAAGAAGAGTAGGGTTGCTAGAGAGGAGAGTAAAATGCTGTTAGTGCAACTAAGAGCATAAGATGAATGAAAATGATGGTACAATTCACATTAAACAATCACATCAATGAGCTGAAACAAAAAAAAAGTAGATGCACACACCAAAGTAATTTATTTAGTACAGTCCCTCCATCAGGGAGGAGAGAAAGCAATTTCTTAATGAGCTGCAGGACTGTTGCTGGATTCAGTAAAAAAGCTTCACTTAAACTATTGCTTAATAGCTACAACTCGGGTTTAGGCTGCATTGTGCAAAACTGCAGATGTATTCCAGCTGACTTGCAAAAACATTTTATACAGTTTGATCTTCAGTTCATTAAGTGCTAAACAACAGCACAATGTGAGTTGTCAATGCATGGCCAACTGTCAGAAATGTTGCAAAGCCAATTAATTGGTGTGACATTTTAATGTGACTTGTGCTGTGAATTCCAAACTTCACAGTTTCTATAGTAATTAAATAATGAGTAAAATTATCAAAAGCCAGAAAAAGTGAAAAGTTATACATTTTTAAAACCGTCATGCTATTATATGTATATATGTGTATATGCAGTGTATATATATATATATATATATATATATATATATATATATTGTGTGTGTGTGTATACAATGTATGTAAGGATTCCACTACTTAAATAAATGCATTATTTTCCCAAGACTCTGACCCAAGTGAAAGATAACCTATGTTATTCACCCAGTGGGTAAATAACAGTGTTTGTTTTTCACTTGCCTACATCACAGTCAACTTGACTGACAGCCCATTCTGCCAGTCCCACAATGAATCTGCCCTCAGTTGTCATACAGAACACAGACTTTGTATACATAGAACATACAGTGTCCTGCCTTCAAATATGTCATTAATTTTCATTTGTGAGGTGGCAGGACTTTCATAACTCACTCATGGATTTGCCACTCATGAATTATAGTCCTGCACCCTCACTCACGGAAATAAATGGCATATTTGAACACAGGACATTGTATGTCCTCTATATAAAGCTATACAAAAACAGTATTGGTATATTCTCGGTCAGTACAAAAAATAGTATTGATAGCAATGCATTTGTCATTTTATTTATTTAGTTTTTGTTTACCGGGTAGGTGCACTAGCCAGAAAGACTATTTTCAGGCATGACCCGGCATAGTACAGAGACAAAACTTCAAAAAACAATCATAATACATATCATGATACATCGTACAAAGTGCAGGAAATTGTGATACATAGTACAGATGACATAACAGCAGGAATGTGACAAAGAAATTGAGGTAATTTGACCAAAATAAACTCTTTAGGTTAGATTAAGACAAAATATAGTCTGGTCAGTATAAGAACATTGAGGTAGTAAGATCAAAGTATAGTAATTAATATTTACACAAAAACTACACGATAAGGTCAAAATTTAGTAATCAGGAACTGTGCAAGTGATTAGGGGAAAAAAGGAGCCATGAGAGCGATAGCCCCCATTCACAGATTGATAAGGGAGGAGCTTGGGAGAAAGGTGCAGAAAGATGATAGGATAACCTGGAGGGGAGGGAAGGAAGTAGGGTAATGAAGTGAAGAAATGAGGAAGTGAAAGTGGAGAAAAGGAGTTTCACAGACGGAGTGGGCCCTAGGCTCCTAGATGATGACAGGCAAGGGGTAGCTTTAGAGAGAAGGGCTAGGGTGGTTTGAAACAGGAGCATATGTAGGAGGAGAGGAGAGGAGATGTTGTCAGAGTTTTTTCTTAAAGGAGTTGTGAGATACGGATTGGTGCAGGGTTATAGGCAGTGAGTTCCAGTAGAGGTGGCGTATATAAAGGCTCGACTTTATTTGTGCGATGTCTCGGAATGATGACAGGGATGTTTGCAGCAGAGTGCAGCACATAGTGGGTTTTCTGGTAGGGAAGGAGACAGGCCAGTGAATTTGAGGTACGGGACCTGACAATGTTATCCGTAATGGACCCAAGCGTATAGGACCTAAGTTCAAGTGGTGGAAGCCATCCTAGATCAGAGTAGAGGAGACAATGATGTTTGAGCTGGGGGGAGCTGGATGCAAAGCAACAGATATTATTGTAGCTAATGTCCCATTTGCAGAGACTTGAATTGCTGGAGGAGACATACGTAGCGACCCCGTAGGTGAGAGAGGGAAGTAATATTCCCCGGGCTATGGAGATTCTAGCTGAAGGAGTGAGTGCATAGCTAGTTCGGTAGGTGATCACGAGTTTGGAGTTTACCTGCTTGCAGATATTATGAATGTGGAGGTCAAAACTCAAGGACGGGTCAAGAGTGACCCCAAGATACTGCAATGAATTTACCATACCAACAGATGAGCCATCCATGGAGGAGACAGTAAAGTGTGTTTGGGAGTGTTTGAGCATGGGAGTGGAGCCAAATAACGTAGCTTGGGTCTTAGTTGAGTTTAAGACTAGTTTGTGATTTTCAAGGCATTGCTGTAAAAGTTGGTTATCACTGGACAGTTTTGTGTTTATATACGCAACGTTATTTGAACTGCAGTACAAGACAATGTCATCCGCATATAGTAGGGAGGAGATATTGAGGAGATTCACAATGATACTATTAATGAAAATGGTGAAAAGCAGAGGGCCTAAAATAGACCCTTGAGAAACACCAATGTCGATGGTAGCTTTATCAGAGAGGGTTGAATTGAATTTCACATACTGAGACCTATCAGACAGATAGTTCTCAAACCAGTTTACAGCATTTTGCATGAAACCAAGAGAGTTTAAGGAAGCAATGAGGAAGGAGCGGTCGACAAGGTCAAAAGCCTTGGTCATATCAATAAAGATGGCCCCGGTGAGTCTGCCAGAGTCTATAGCAACTAAGGTGTCAGATGTGAGTTTGAGTAGGGCAGTGGTGGCACTATGGCCCTTGCGGAAACCATGTTGGGTGCCAGTTAAGAAGTCGTGTTTCAGTAAGAAGTCAGTGGTCTGGGTAGCAAATATTTTCTCAAGTATTTTACTGAGAACAGATAGGATGGCAATAGGACAGTAATTCATTGGGTCAAGTGGGTTGCCTTTTTTGAACATGGGGGTAATTTTAGCCATCTTCCAGATATCCGGGATAGTGCTTTGACACAGAGAGAGGGTAAAGATTTTAGCAAGTGGAGCAGCTATGTGGGGAGCAGCCAATTTTAGAGTCTTAGGTTCTAAGTTATCAGACCCAACAGCTGTGCGTTGCAAAATGTTTCTTAGGAGATGGAGAACCACACTGGTTTGAACAAACTTGAAATGAAAAGCATGCTTGGGGGGGTGGTTTGTGGGTGGGATGAGGTTTGACGAGGTAGGGAAAGTGGAAGTATAATGTGTTTGTCATTTTTGGAATGTGCCACAACTAGAAAACTTCTATTGAAGATACACTTAAAAACTATTTTAAAGGGAATGTGTAATATGCTGTGTAAGATTATGTCAAGATTTTGCTGAAGATGTCAAGAAACTGGTTTGCTAGGATACATTTAGCATATGACTTCATTAAAACTCTGAAAATAATGCTTTTTAAACAGGAATATGGAGGCGTACATTTTGTGGAGAGCAAGGGTGTTGTGATGATGCCACTGCCTCACCAGTCTTAGCTGTTTGTTCCCTGGGTGGCCATTTTGCATCAGGTTAAGTAAAGGATGCTTCAGACTTCATACTGAGCTATTATGTAAAATGAATGTGCATTGCAACAGAAGAGGAAAATTTGGCTATGCTGATTAAGGTCCAGTTACACTATGAAGAAACCCTTGATGTTATGTTTGGCATGATGTGACAAGAAAATGCAATGCTTTCCCTCACAATTTGATATGATCCTTGTCTCTAGGAGCAATGTATTTATTTTAACCTGCTTCACTGCACACCATTAAAGCTGGTGAGGCAATGATATCATCACAACACACTTCCTGTCCCCTCAAAATGGCTTTCTTCACATCATAATTTTAAAGGTATTTTTTTCTATTTCACTGAAGACAGTTGCTAACTATAACCCAGCAGGTTAAATTCTGGATCTTTATAGTAACCTTTACATTAATCAGACAGGGAATGGTAGCATTCCCTTTAAAAGAATAACACTACACAAATAATAGTACTGGCACATAAAAACGGTATTGACTGTACTGATTCTTAATGAAAAGTTAGACCTTTCAAAAGATAAGTTCTGTAAAATTTGACAACTTTTGAACTGATAGGCCACAGCCTTTTGTAAATGGAAGCTTGAAGTCAGATAAGTTGATTATCGATTATGTTCGTTTTTGATATATCAATATATAAACACTTGAAATGGTTAAAAGTTTTTAAAATCCTGCTGTCTTTAACAATACTTTTCATTGAAATGTATAGACATGTATAAACATACATCAATACATGAGACCTACATCATTATGATCTGTTTATGTTGATCGGACCCCAAACTGTCATTAAAAAACCTAAGTTTCTAAGACTAACAGTTCAAAAGTAACAGCTTTCAAAATAAGATTTTACTGGTTGTTCTGTTTAAAAATAAGCACATTCTTTTCTAGTTCTTTTTATCAGCCAACTTAAAAGTTACTCTGACTATTAGGTGAATTCAGAAATACCAATGCATTATTCACTTACTGTTTCAATGCCCATAGCTCTCATTTGATCAGCTCTCTTTTCCATTACAGTTAGAAACCTCTTTGGATCTGTCAAGGCATCAACAATATCTAAAACAAGCAACAGAAAATAATGTCAGAACATCCACAAATTCAGCTAAACTTTACAACCAACCAAATACTGTCGATCCTCCTTAATCATTCTTAATCAAGCTTCTGGGCAAAATATACCAGTGCAGTATACACGAGGCATATACAACTGACTTGGGTGCAGGATGCAAAGGGCTATGGTGGATGGGAGGGAGAACTACTCAACTGGAGAATGGTACTAAGCAGCGTCCCTCAGGGATTGGTGGGGGGTCACTGCAGTTCAAAATGTTCAAGAATGATCTGAAAGCCATGGTCTCCAGTGGGCTGCATATGCTCACTGATGACACTAAACTGGCCAGCATAATGGACTCCTTTAAAGAACAGGACACATTTCTGAAGGACCTGTACATGCTGGGCAACTGTTCACATGACAGAAGTCTCAAATTCGATGTAGCGAAATGCAAGGTGGTACATTTGAGGAGGAAAAATAAAGGTAGCTCTTATGCATTGTCTGGGGCTCCTCTCCTGCCAGTGGAGGAGGAAAAGTATCTGGGTATAATAATACTATAGTATATGGTTAAGGCTTATTGTGCACAGAATTCAGAGGTGTTCAAAATCTTTTGTATTATAGTACAAAGGTCAAAAAGTTGTTGTACTATTGTTCTGATGTCACATCGATAGTACAACTTTTTCTGACCTTTGGACAGCCTCGTTCATCATTACAGTTCCGGAGTTGGATCTGAGATGCACCACTTAGGGTTACTACAACCACCCTCCACCAAGTGGTATCCCTTAGCCTCAGAGCAGTAGCAAAACACTGTATCAGAATTTCTTTTCTTTTCTTATTAGTAACGTGCGCATGTTTCAATGGATCGAGCTGCCAACACTTTTTAGTGGCAGACGGGAGCTGATTATGAAAGTCGCAATGCAGCTCTCTGAAAACAAGCACTCATTTAATGTAAGAAATACTGTTTTTTTTCAATCTGCTCCACTTATTGCAGTTTGGGAAAATATGGGAGGAGAGAGGTGAAGGAGCGAGAAGGCGGGTGGGGGAAACAAGCGAGCAGATGGTTAAACTAGCGAGTGGGTGGGTAGAGATAAGCTGGCAGCCCATTATGTCTGTAGCGAGCAGGCGGGTACATGATCGAGCTGGTGGGAAGAGACAATCTGGAAGCCTGTTGTGTCCTGTAGTATTTTGAACCATATACTATATAAAATAGTATATGGACAACCATACACAAACAAAGGCTGTATTTACATCTCAGGCTTGAGATAATATGGCGATCTCTCAAGCTTCACTCTCAAGGACCCTGTGATGTTATCTCAACCCCTCAATGGAAATGTAGCCTTGTTGCATATGGTTGCCCATACTCTATTTTATATGTGACAAGGGACTGATATTTGGCAAGCAGTTCATGGCCACTGTATAGGGCACCAATTGAATGCTAGGGTGCATCAGAAGGGGAGTGACCAACAAAGAAAGGGAAATAATCCTGATGCTTTACAAGGTCCAGATTAGACCCCACCTAAAGTACCGTGTGCAGTTCTGAGACAGCCGAGAGAATGGGTATACTGATGCCGCAGCAACTTCCCTACTGTGAAAACCATCACAGCGACAGGATTTAGGCAAAATCCGCATGTCGCTGTGATGTTCTCTGCAGCTCCAGGAGACTGCCCTGCAGGGTGTTTCACCCCCCCAAGTCCTACTCTGGCTTGGAGTTGGAATACTAGAGACTGGGGGGTGTGGGGAGTTTGGGGGGCACAGCCCCCTGATAGAAGCAAGGAGGCATCCCTGACACCGCATTGCCAACAATCGGCACTGCGGCTGTCACTGTCAGGGATGTCTCCATATGGGATGTTGCTGTGGCATGGTAAAACCAAGAAGATGCAAAGCAAGACCACCAAATGATATGGGGCACTAGGAGACAAACTATTAGAAAAGACTTGAAACACTTAACATGTTCACCTTGGAGAAAAGGATGCTGAGAGTCGGCATGACCTTAGCCTTCCACGCACTCCAGGGGGTCTCTCAAGATAGAATACAAGATGTTTGACCTGCAGTCCTTCAAAAGGAAATGAGGCCCCACCCTGAAACTCATAGGTGCTGAATACAGGGGGTAATGTTTGGAGGAACCCTCTTCCCAGAGGGTGGTAATCCTATGGAGCAGTCTATCAGCAGGGACAGTGGATGAAAACAATACAGGCCCTGAAGATATGTCTGGACAAATTTCTTATTACCAGGGGATTAACTGGGTGTACTTGGTAGAATAGGAGTTGGACATACCTATAAATTAGCACATGTTTGTACAGCACAGTGATGGGGGGGTCCCGATGACCCTAGTATCCCTTTCAACCTCAGATAACTAAAGTACTATGTTATACAGATGAAGCCACTTAATGGAGCTGCTTGGTTATTGGGAGCGTCCCTGGTAACTGATTTGTCCCCCATTATCTCCCTATTAGTGTTGTCAACACTTAATGGGGGCTGCCAGGTCATGTAATTGAGATGAACTGTGATTGTGTGAGGTACATTCCAACTCTCGAACTTCTGAAAGCCACAGTGAGTGCTGCAAACAAACTTTCACTGTTACATGGGTAAAGGTTTCTGAGGCTCTGCAGGGACCAAAAAACATTCTTGTCATCTGTTGCCAAACAATTTAGCATCTTAAAAAGTCAGTCTGGCAGAAAAAAAAGTTAAAAAAGAAAGTCAGTCCTCGCTGAGTGATACACAAACTCTAAACCAGAGAGGATACACAAACTCTAAACCAGAGAAGAAGTGCAAGTGTGAGGGGAAGGACTGTGAAGCTGAGGATGCCTGACTCATCTAACAGCTAAAAGTAATAGCCAGCACACTTTTGAAGAAAAAGGCCAATGAACCTTCAAGCCACCTGGGGCACAGTGGGTTTGAGGCTTTGTGACTATGACTGTGATGATGCCTTTAATGGTAATGAGACTGGGCTCTTGGGTGGGGGGCAATCCTGACCTGGGGGGCACTCAAAAGGACACTAAGCTGCTAAGAGGAAAGAATAGTCAAAGACTGTGTCTCGCATCTCTTTTGCGGGAACACATCGGGCACAGAAAGGCATCCATTACTAGTGACTAGCAAAATCAAGTGTCCTCACTGTCATACTAAAGATCTGACCTTGTTGTTCATTCTTGTACTGCAGCTCAGCCAATGCCTGGAAGAGAGGATGTCTATTCCAGGATTATATAGAAACAGAGAAGTTTACGGCAGATAAGGACCACAAGGCCCATCCAGTCTGCCCATTTTGTTCTACCTTATGAATGTGTCATAGGCCTGATTGATAACCTGGGATCAGGAACTCAAGCAGAGGCTAATCAGAGCAGCATTTCAGAAAATTTTACTACCAGAAGTAATAGATGGCACAGTACTGAAGTGACAGGATGAATGCGCTTGTTGCAGTGTTGGTTTTTGCCATTCTTTTTTTTCTTCCTACAGTTAATTAGTTATTTTTTTCTTCAATAAAGAATGAAATAAAAGCACAACCAAAACAAATGTGATTTTGACTGAGTAATTAATAAAACTCACAAGTACAAACAAAATGCCTGTCAGCACTATAAAAAGGCCCCCCCCCAATATAGGAGACACCTGCTTAATGCAGATAGGGACACATTGCCATCAATGCAGCCATTCCTATTCAATGGCATCTACTGTACTATATCAGAAATATGCTGAGGTTTATTAGTGGTTGGCTAATTCCCTTCAGTGGAGTGGAGATTGGGATCTGTTCCGGAAGTACAGTGAAGATGACCAGAATGCACTGTTCATTGTTCACACCACTTATATCTTGGATTAAACACCTTTTGAAATAAGAGTAAGTCTGGTGCAGGCTTTTTTTGCTTTTTTCAATGCAATGATGCAGTAGAGTTACTGCCATAAACAAGACAATTTCAATGGCAGATAATCACTTTTATCATGCGTAACTTGAGACAATGCTTTAGATCCTAGCCTGCTCCACTGCGTCATGAATGTTAAAAATGCCAGTTAGTGGAGGTGCCAGGGACAATGAGTAGGGATGAGCTTTCAGGTCACTGCCACACTACTGGTAGAGTAACATGCTTTCACAGGTTCTCTTCCTCCCAAACTCTGGTCAGCCCCCATCTTGCTGTGCCTCACACCAGCCCTGTCACCCTGGCACTGTCTTCCAATGTTCCTTCAGAGCACCCCCTCTGGTGGGGGCAGCAGGGGACCTCCCACACCCCACCATACACAGATCCAGTTTGAGAGGCAGGGCCCAGGTAGCCTGGTGGGGGCCTGCATGTGAGGTTGGTTTCATCTAGTCACCTAGGCTAGTAGTAGTAAAAGTTTATTTTTATACAGGTAGCTATTACAAAACATCATTGGGTCAAGGACCCATTTTCAAGATAGACCTCTTTCAACTTACATATAAAAGAATATAAACTATTACTTAAATTATGTTCAAATACACGATAAATCATACAAACAACATTTATTCCATTCTTAATGTCATTTCATTCTTTACAGCATTCCTACACTCATTCTACGCTCATACACCCACATTATAAAAATTTTTACTTAACTTAAACGTCATGTACATATAGAACCCTATAGCTAGACTCTCCTGAATTGAAAAAGTCCTCCTCTACACTCATTTACTGTTATGTCAGATCATATACTCTTTTGTCAGTCAGTCTCATAGGCCAAGCATCTCAACAATTGCACATACATTTCATTTTTAAGTAATATCTAATGGCTTTCATAAATTGTTTTGGCTGTTGAATTTGTTTTATCTTGTTGTTTATTGGTCCCCATATTTGGGCAACTTTTGTTCCAAAAGTCATATCTCCAAATTTGTTACATAGTTTAGGTACCACAAATTTATTTCCCCCCCATTACCTCTAAGGTTATAATCATGTCTATATTCCACTGATATCATTTTTTCCGCAAGATAGTTTGGTTTATGATTATGTACCACCCCATATATTTGTTTTAACCATTTTTGTTCTCTTTTTTGCTCTAAAGATGGCCATTGTAGTAAAATTTGCATGTCGCAATGGTGGGTGCAATACTCACATTTTAAGATAAATCTAGCCAAATTATTATATAACACTTGAATTACTCTTAGATTTGTCTTACTAGCCATGCCATAAACATGGCTTCCATAGTCTATACATGGTATAATTAGTTGGTTTACAATATCCAGTCTCATGTTCTGATTTAAACAATATCTAGACCTCTGAAAAGCTCCCAGTTTATTATTTGTTTAGTTTACAGTACTAAGTCTTTTATATGAATATCAAATTTTTAATTTTCATCCATAATTATCCCTAAGTATTTGTAAGTTTCCACTTGATTTAATATTTCATTATTTGCAGATTTTTATATGAATTCTATGTTAGGAGCTAGTAGTTTTCTGTTTGCTAAAAAAGGTCATAGTTTTTGTTTTTAACTGTTTAATGTGAGTTTTGACTGACATAATCATTTCTCCATCTTACTATAGTCCCTTTGAAGACAATTCTCCATTTCCTGATTTGTATTTCCAAAGGCTAATATGACCATATCGTCTGCATACATTTTTAATGCAGTGTGTTCTACTACATTGGGCAATTCATTTATATACATTATAAATAATAATGGGCCTAATATCAAGCCTTGTGGGACTCCTCTTTTGATAACAACTGGATTTGATAAGATTTCCCCCACCTGTGCTTGCTGCACTCTTTCAGTCAGATATGACTGAAACCATGGAAGGGTTTCATTATCTATCACCATCTCCACCATTCTATCAAATAATATGCCATGGTCTATGGCGTCAAAGGCCTTGGAGAGGTCCACGAACACTGTGCCCACTGATCTTCCCCCATTTAAATGAGTGGCGATGTTATCTACCAGATTGGTGAGCGCCGTGTCCGTGGAGTGGCCCTTCCTTACGGAAACCAGACTGGTAGCAGGACAACAAAGAGTTTTCTTCCAGGTTGCTTTTGAACCATCCTCTCCAAGACCTTTAACACCACAGATAACAATGAAATTGGCCTGTAATTTGTAGATTCTGAATATATATGATATGAATCAGAATGATTTTTTTGCACATTTCTACACTGTGGGGAACCTTTTATCCATTAAATTCCAATTTAGTAGTTTTGCTAATATTGAAACTATTACCTCAGAAGAATCTTTTAAACATTTATTTTCTATCTGATCTAGTCCTTTATATCATTGAAGTTTCCTAAGTTCTTCTTTCAACTCTTTATAGACGATAGGCTTAAATCTAAATTTGTCATATTTAGAGGCCACTGGTCTTTCAGTGCAGTCCTTATATAGTTTTCATGTGGGATGTTTATATCAGGAAGTGATACAAAATAGTGATTCAATCTTTCTGCTGAGTTTTGTGATGACAATAAGATATTTTTATCCTGAATCTGTATGGGCTGTTTGTTCTCCACTGGCTGTTCAAAAGATTTAATTAAATTCCAATACTGTTGTGGGTCTGTGCTTTTTTCTACTTTATTTTTATAATAACATCTTTTATAAGTTTGAATTCTGAATTTAAGTTTATTTCCCTTCAATTTTATATTTCTTCCAATCATTTATATCCAGGGTTTTATGAACCTTTTTCCATAAGTTGTTTTTGTATTTTATGTTTTGTTTTATCTGTAATCCAAAGAACTTGAGACTTTTTATTTATGCTATTTTTAAAAGGGGCAGTATCATCACAGACCTGCATAAACAATTTGGTTAATTCTTCTATAGCCCAGTCGAGTTCAGGAATTAGAAATAACGTATTCCACAAAATGTTTCTCAATTTACACAAGAATGTTTCTATGTTATATCTATTGTAACCTCAATGCCTTGCTAGTCTAGGTTCCATATTTAGTAACCATTCTCTGTTTAAATATGTTTCACATACACATGCAGTTGAACAATGGTCACCAAATATGGGGTGCTTCACCTCCACAGATGTAACTTTGATTCCCTCAGATGTAAAGATAAGGTCTAATATGTTCCCTTCATTTGATATGTGATCTTTCCTTGTAGAATTTGCAACATTTTGAGTTCAGTTTAGTCAGGTTAAACTAACCTTGAGGGCATTTCCTTTTATTTTAGTCCATGCTGCGTTAAAATAACCTATAAGAAGTAAGTCAGATCATATTAAATATTATTGTAACAAATGTGTCATCTTATCAAAATCAGCTACTCTGACCTTTGGAGGGGAAAAAATTAACCCTATGACCATGTTCAGATCTTTAATGCTTACCAGCAAACATTCAATCATTCCTACTTCTCCTGTAAATAATAGGGTATTTTGGCCAAATTCCCATTTGAGGTATAATAATAATCCACCTCCTCTCTTCCCAACCCTATTTCTTCTATATAAAGGACACTCTTGTAGCTCAATTTCCCCCTCATTTATCTTAGGTGTCAGCCAAGTCTCTGTTAGTGCTATAATGCTTGGATTTTTAGAAGCTACCCAGGCTCTCATCATATCAAACTTGTGTTTTAAGCTTCTTGGATTATCATATACTAATTTGACTAAACATGGGGGCTGGGTTTAATTCTACATCTCCTCCCATTATCAAAACTAAGCAGCAACTAGTTTGTCTAAAATCTTAAAGTGCAAATTTATTTTTATTTCTTTAGCATATATAATGGAGTCTCTAACTAGGGCAAAAGAGTTCCTTCTTTTTGCACCTATATGGCCTATTTTCATCCCCTGTGTTTCCCTCCACTGTTGTTTTAAAAATACTGTAGGGGCTGAGTCAACAGTATACTGTCTTATTACATTGCCTTTTAAGATGGGGCATAATACTATACAAAACCCAAAAAAGTAGATCCAGCCATTTAGCACCCCCCCCCATTGTTTACACTATTTCTACTCTTTGGGTTTCTAAATACAACCATACTCTCACTAAGTGCAGTGTGCCCTGGTGAGCAGGAAAAACTAATTTAAGATCCTTTTTAATTCACCAGAGCAGAGTGCATGAAGATTGAGTGCTACAGGAACTGCTACACTGTTTATTATTTGTCTCTGCTGAGTGGCGCTCATGCCAATCCCATTCATGCACCACTCATGCTTGTGCACGCTGCTCTGACTTTTAAAGCTCAGTTACTCCTCCCACCAGTTTTACGATTGGTCGTCGTCTCCCTCAAGCCCTCATGCACCAACCTAGATGAAACAGCAAAAGCTGGGGAGGTTTTAAATGTCCCGAGAATGTCCCCAATCTCAGCAAAATAAATCAGTTGATCTTGCAGCTTTCAGAGATGATGTAAGACAGTGTCAGGAAGTCTTTCTCTGCCATGGGAGTGTCTGGCCACAGATGTTTACTTCCTGGTTCCCCCAGTATGTCAATGTAAGGGTGCATCATGCACATGTATAAGCAAGTGTGCGTGGTACGGTGCCCACAGATGTTCTCCCACCTATGAGCTGCTCCAGCTGCACTGCCACCTTTGGTCACCTAGGTGGCAATATTGCAGCAGAGTTGGCTGTCCTCCCTCCCTCCCTCCCTCCTGAGGAGGACAGTGGCCTCTGGGATGCTAGAACCTCCACCCACCTGCCAGCCCCTGATGACCTGTATTCATTCCCAAATGCAGGTTGCTGGCATCGTAAGTGGTAGCATTGCTGTTGCACCAAGGGGCTGGCTGCTTACACAGGTCCTCTACTTCACCATGTAGAAACATAGTCAGAAAAGCAGCAGATGTACCTTATGTGCAGCACATTTCTGTTACTAAATGTTTGCATGAAATCTTAACAAAATGCTGCATCCTGGAGATAATGCAGCTTTGAAAGTGGAGCTTTTATAAACACATTCTCAGAGAGTCAACAGCTGAGTAATTAGCATACAGTATTCCAGCTTGAATCATGTAAAATGATGCGTCAACAAATGAAAACCAAAGGCCCATTAGCTAACATCCTCTTATGAACTTAAAACTAAAACAATGACAACAAAACAAAAATCTGCCCTTTTAAAATGTGGGAATGGGTTTTGCCAGCAAGCTGTCAGTAATGGTGCACGCATAATAGTTATAGTTAATGGTGCATACAACCATCTCCTACATGGTTTATTTCAGCAAAATTTCATTTAATGTTAGGAATTTATTTTTATGAATTAAGCAAACCTCTCATGTCAAGGTGAATATTAACAGTTCCTCACGTCTTTTAGTGAAAATAAAAGCCCATGGCTAAATAAAGAACACTTGTCTCTCAATGGTACTTTGTTAAAGAGCAGTTCTTAATCAAATTTTCTGTCACCATTTAAAGAAAAATAATATGTGTCTATCTGAAAACATCACATCTGGAAACTTATGGATTTGGCCAAGTCATGTAGCTGATGTGCACCATGCTTCCATCTGGGAGACAGGTGTTCACACGTGATCCATGGTGTTGGCTGAGAGCAACGAGCAGTAAATGAGCTTGGTACGTCCAGCACACCTGTGTTTGATTCACACAACAACCAATTACATACTCTGTAACCCTGACCAAATCACTTAACCTCCCTGTGCTCCTGAGTCACCCCTCTATATGTGTCCAGTGGGCCTTACCTAGTTACCCCCCCCCAAAAAAAATAAATCTCTGGAGCTGCATGTGTCTTGCAGGGGGGTATTTGGCTCCCAGGGAGGAAGGATCCGTGCGGCCCTGGAACAACTTTGGTATCATGTTGTGATGGCAACTACTCACCTGCCTCCCCAGCTGGAGGAAGGGTTCAGCTGTGGCAACCCCAATGATGGAGTGGGACAGGGAGAGTCAAAACAGGTAGCCAGATGACCTATGGCCACTAAAAAAATTAGTTTGTCTACCAGATTTTGAAAGTTCCCGGCAACTAACTACCTGTCCTCAAAGAGATGTTTGAGCCCTAAAAAATTATGGACACTAAACATAGTGATTTTGACCACCAGATTTTGAAAGCTGGTGACCAAGCTGACCACCAGCTCACAGATTGTTTTGCCCTACCCTGGAGGTTGGGCAGGGAGACTGGGGATAGTTGAGAGGAAGTTACATAAGAAGAATGCAGCAATAAAAAATGATGGAACCTGAAAATTGGAATCATAGTAACATAGTAATTTCTGGTTGAAAGGGATTCTAGGTCCATCAGGCCCCCTCTGCTCACTTCATAAGCAGCATTGATTCACTTTACTACCCAGGGAATATGATTCCCTTTGCAAGAAGAATTTACCCAAGGCCGACTTTAAGGGCTTGTACTGTCTTCATGCCCACTGCCTCTACTGGTACGCTGTGCCTATGCTCACCACCCTCAGGAAGAACTGCCTTCTAATGTTACTTCACAATTTACCATAGCTGAGCTTCAGGGCCTGTCCCTGTGTCCTACAGCAGGACACCAGATCTAATATCTGTGTCTGTTCCATCTTGTCAAAACCTTTGAGTGTGCAGAAGACTGAAATCATGTTCCCTATTACCCATCCTTTCTCTAAGGTGACCATGTTAATGACCACCAGCCACTCCTCAAAGCTTTAGTTCCCATAGCATTGATTTTTTTGGGTGATCCTACATTGTACCCTCTCAACTGCCTCAATGACCTTTTTGTATCTTATTCAATATGTTTTGATAAAATCTGAATAGGGTTTAGATGCAGAAAATATGCTCCGGCAGCAACATGGGCTGGCAGTATAGCCTAGAGGTTAGAGTAATGAGCTGTGAACGATCTTGATACATCCAGCAGACCAGGCCTTGGTTTGATTCTCACAACCTCCACTTGCATACTGTGTGACTCTGAACAAGTCACTTAACTGCCCAATGCTCCCAGGTCGCCCCTGAAAACAGGCACATGTGCCTAGTGGGTCTTACCCGGTTACCAAAGACTAAAATAATAATAAAAAAAACATTATGAAAGAGTAAAAAAAAAACAACGCACTTTTATAAGAGAAGCTGGCAAACCAAGACTGTTTGGCCCTTCCTTTTAAATAGGACTGCAGTGGTGTAGCTCACAGTTTGGCGGATACAGAAAACAGGGATGCTCTGCGCAATATAAAGTAGTGTGATTGTGTATGTTTAATGAGAAGTCCTGTCCTTCAGGTACAAAACTGCTTGTTTCTTGCCAAGACTGACATTTTGATGGAAATTCCAATGGTAAACGTCACTACTTCAAAAACATTGCTTGGCACGTTTTGAGTCAAACCTTATATTTTTTTAAGCATAAATTAAATGGAACAAATACAAGATACCGTGCATGTATGGAATCTTTCCTCCTTGGCTGGCAGTCACTCATTTTTTAGAGACATATCTGTTTGCTTTTTAAAGCAGTCTAGCATGGTTTGCCCAAATTTACATCCTGGCTAGTGAGATTGCTTTTATTCAAGTCTTGGTACCACATGTCATAAGGGATGTAATGGAAATCTCTCTCACCAGGGATTTCCTGCTCATTGCCACCATGTGGTTTTTACCAACAGGAAACAAGAAACCTGTTTTTTGCCTCCTCCTTTGCACAAGGTCAAGAAGGTCAACACAGTAACTGTGGGTAGAGTGCCCCTTCAGAGATAGACTGCAAACAGAGTCCAGCAGAAATAGTATAATTACCCTTTTAAATGAAACAAGCAGTCACTGGTTCCATAAAAATAGAAGCTTTACTAAAATACAAGTATTTACAACAGGATGTATTTAGAAGAAATCAAAAGGGTTGCTCATTTACTAAGAAGCAGAAAATAAAGCAAGTTAACAGATAGTTGGTGTACAGCAAAATTCTGAACTATCTTTATCTAGAATCCTTTACCTGCACTAACTACAGAAGCACTGATCCTCACTGTGCTATCTTACCCTTCAGCTAGTCATTGTACAGCAGGGCTCTCATCTTAATATGAAAGAGAGAGGGAGGGAGAGAGGGTGAGAGAGATAGAGAGATGAATCTCATTTCACTGTTATATCCTTTCTCTGATTGTGGGAGGTTATTTCTCTACTTTGAGTGACAGGCTACCCCTGCCCACCACCAGATGGGAGGGCATATGGAGGGATGACCTCATTCACCCAAATGTGCTCTGTCCACTTTATGATTCTGCCTTGAAGATAGTCTAGGTGTGTAGCCCCATGCTTCTTGCCTTTTTAAGTTGGCTGAGGCATTTAGCCTGGCACTCTCCCATCTGCCTTACAGGATTTCTGGTTTCAAGGATGTCTGAGGTGTTCGAAGTTGCACCTTCACATCTGCCAGTATGTGTACCCTGGATTAGCTCATCAGTTCTCAGTATTTCCCTTAAGACTTGTCTGGACATGTGACCCTGTAAGCCATATTTTTGTGTCTCTTTTGCAAATAGCAGAAGCTGTCACAGAAGCATACTTATATTACAAAATACATTAACAAAAGAAATTCATACATTACTGTGGTCACATGCCCATCACAAGGGAACTATCTGTATGCCTGAGTTTCTTGTACAAGTCTATAAGAATGCTGTGTGTACATTGGTGGTGAAGTGATAACACCCACAGCATGTTTGCCAGATTTGAATTTTGTATTAATTTTTTTCTGCTGGCATTGTAAAGTGGCATTGCAGAACAACTGGAAGGGACAGAGTGGCTGTTTTCGCATATAATACCAAATCTGTAATAAGGTGGACATTCAGGAGGGTGTGGAGATAATGTGCAGGGATCTTGGGAAACTTGAGGAGTGGTTAAGAGCATGACAGTTGTGTTCAATGCCAAAAAGTGCAAAATTATGCACCCAGGAGCCGAATATAGGATGGGGAAGGAGGCAATGACAGTCACTAAGCAGGAAAGGGACCTGGGGTTTATCATAACTGATGACATACAAGTGGCAGGACAGTGTGACAAAGCACTGGTTAGGGCTAGTGGGATGCTAGGGTGCATAGGAAGGGATATCTTCAGCAGTAGGAGGGCGATAGTGTTGCCACTGTATCGCTTACTGGTGAGACCCCATCTGGAGTACTCTGTCGGTTTTGGAGGCCACACCTCAGAAAGGTAGTTGAGGTAGTTCTGAGGAGGGCAACTAAAATGGTGCAGGGGTTGCAAAAGAAGCCCCGTGAGGATCGACTGAGGGATCTCAGTATGTACCCCCAGGAGGAGAGAAGAGCGAGAGAGGGCATGATAGAGACCTACAAGTATCTCACAGTAGTGAACTGGATACAGAAGGGAAGTACCTTTCAAATAAGGAAGGGCACCAGGACTGGGGCATTGTGATGAAGCTGGAAGGGGGGATATTTAAGAGGGATGTGAAAAAGTGTTACTGCATTAAAAGGGTGGTAGACACCTGGAACAGACTGCCAGCAGAAGTGGTGGAGACATAAAGAGTAAGGGGCTTGAAACATGCAAAGGATATACATAGGGAAATATTAGTAAAAAGGCAGGGAAGGGGGAGGGTCACCGGAGACCAGTTAGGGTCTGTAGAGACAGACTAGGCAGGGAACATCTGGTTAGATTGGATGGGCCAAGCAGTCCTTTTCTGCTGACAATTTCTCTGTTTCTCTGTTTAGGTACAGTACATCCATTACCTGGCCCTTGCCAGCTGCCTTTGTGACCTAGTAGAAGATGTCTATTAGATTCATCTGACAAGGCATAACCCTGGTGAACCCATGCTGCCTTTCAGCCTGGAAACCATTTGGCTCCAGGAAATCCACTAGCTTTTCTTTGGCCTCTTGCATCTTAAAGAAGGAATGTGAGATTTACTGGTCTATACAGCAGTTCCCTGACTCATCGCTATTCCCACTCTTTTATGCAGGGGTGCCACATTTGCTGTTCTACTCTACAATTCCCCCACCACCCTCCACTTACTGTAGCAAGCTGTTGAAGAGATCTGCCAAGGGGGTGGCCAGCTTCTGAACCATTTCCTTTACTGCTCTTGGTTGCAACCCAACAGTACCCATTGATTTATCAGCCTTTAGAACTTTAAGGTCTTTTAGCACCCTTGCCGGATCCCCACCCCCTTGAGTCCTCATTCTGGTAGTGGACTCTTGTCTTCTACCATAACATGCATTTGTCAATGTCGAATGTTTGCTTGCTGGTATTGGCATTGGTACTGCATGAGTTAGAGAGATGCATAATAGGAATGGCAGTGAAGTATTGAACTAATGCCAGCCCCCACCCCTGAAGGACGACAAGCATTGGTATTACGTTGGGTCCATAGAGCACACTCATGCCATTCCACCTCACTCACTGCAGACACTGACAGGTGTCACGATGTGCCTTGGGGTCTTCAGCCCTTATGCACACCCCATTCCATAAGGAAATAAGTTGAGATGGGTGCAGTATAGAAGAATGGGGTGAACGTTAAGACTGAAGACCCCAAGGTACACCTTGATGCCTGTCAGTGGCTGCAGTGTCGGGGGGGTGGAATAGCATGAGCATTATGGCCGATGACTCCAAGCCACATTCCTACGCCTGTCAGTCTGTACAGGGTGTGGTGTTATGGTTGGAAACCCTAATGCTCTGGGGCGTTTGTTGGTATTTGCACTCCAAATTTTCAACTTGGGTTTTTTGGGACCCCACCTCATGAACAGCAGCACTGTCATTTCGTTACTCAGTCGGCAGTCATTTATTGGAATTTGTTCACCAAATTTTCAACATGGCCTTTTTGGGACCTTCTCTCATGAAGAGTAGCACTGTGATTTCATTAATCTGTCCCAAAAGTTGATTTCACACAGTGACTGTGCCATTCTGCACCACAGGTATGAAAACACATTTTGGGCAGGATGTCAATGTTGGAAATTTGGAGTGAAAATATCACAAATTGGCAAAGTTATGAGCGTGCGTACAAACTGCACAACGTACGCTAGTAATGCAGTCATTTTTTTGAGTTTGTTCACCAAACTTGCAACATAGGCTTTTTTTGGACCCCACTTCATGAACAATAGCACTGTTGTTTCATTAATTGGTCCTGAAAGTTGATTCCATGCAACAATCGCAAAATTACATTTCAAAATGGAGAAACAAATGTACAGTGCCAGTGTTCATAAGGTCGGGTCCCAAGGATCCCATGTTGATAATCTAGGACCAAAACTCCAACCCTTGGCTGAGATATCACCCTAAATTTAAAACCACCCATTCACTGCCATTATAGGGCTTACCGTCATTTCTTCAGTTCCCAGTTGGTCTTCGAAAAGTGCAGACGTGTTCACGGTCCACAGAAGATCACTGCTCCTGACCTCCAGAGGTAAGTATGGGTGAGGGGGGGGAGGTGGGTGCAGAGGAGAGGTGTAGTTGGGGAAGGGGCCGGCTGAATGACGAGGGCCATTTTCTTTTTTCAGCTTTAAAAAAAAAATACATAGTGGGACTGTTTTCTTTTTTACAGGTGAAAACAAAATGGACTTCGGCACACTGGGGTGGGCTTCCAGTGTGCCAGAATAGTGGAAAGGAAGATCAATGCTGACCCCAAGGTCAACTGACAAAAAGGGGCACATCCAACACCAGGAGTGGGCATCCCGGTGTCCGAAAAACATAAGAATTACTTTGGCAGATTGGGGTGGGCTCCCAGTGTGCCACAATAGTGGGAAGGCTTGCCAACATGGGGATTGGGCACCCCGTTGTTGGCAACATATATGTTCGGGCTTGGGGGGGCATGCCGACACAGGGATTGGGCACCCTGATGTCGGCTTTTGGAGGAGTTTGTGGTGGGCGACAGGGGCCGCCAATTATGCATGGTGGGATCATTTATTTATTTCACCAGGAAAGACACACTGAGCAAATGAGTTGCTTGGAAACCAGCCATGCGCATTACTGAGCACTGTAATGCGTATGGCTGGAATTTCCATTTGGTTGCTGGGGTGGGGTGGGGGAGAGATCTGCCACTACAATGACCAAACTGTTCATGACTGGAGAGGCAGATTTCTTTCAAGTCCTACGCACACTCTGAAACTGCCATCAGCAGCAGCTTCCCTGTTGACTGGTGGCTGAGGGACAAGTCCCAGAAAGTGTTGGCTGGATTGGCCAAACACTGCCACACCTCTGCAATGCTCTACTCACCTCAAAATGTTTCTTATGTGCTGCGCATGCAAGCAGACATAAAAATGAGCAGAAGCACTCATTGAAACTGTATGTCTTCACATTCTCCCTCCTCGCACTCTTCCCTCTTCTTTCATCTAACCACCCCCTCCTTGGAGTTGTGCTTTTCCCTAATGAAGTGGAAAAATGCCTTGCTCCCCTTCACTTCCTCTGCTACAGTGGCGGATCTAGGGGTGGGCAGTGGGTGTGGCCACACCCCCTTTGAAACACATTAACACAATGATTTATACTTTTTATTTTGTGGCTGAGCACTGAAACATAAAAAAAAAGGATGGATCTGTTGCACTGTAACTGTTGTACGTTCTTTCTGCCCCAAGTGTGGCGTGCTTCAGAGAACTGACTGTTTGGAGACAGACTGTCCAATCAGAGCACAGAGTGTAGTACACTGCATGAGAGAGTGGCAGTTTTGGGGCGGCGTCACCTTTGTGGCAGTAGCGAGTAAGTGAGAGTCAGTGACTGGGAGAGAGAGAACAGTGATGATTGATGAGCAGTGACTTGAGAAATTTAGAAAAACGTACTTTCTGGCCAGGCAATTGGGTGGGCAGGTAGTGGTGAGACCGTCGGCCCACACTGTCTGGTCCTAATAAACATAAAATAAAATCCATTGTGTGTGCTGTGTGAGTCCGGGCAGACAAAGACATTGGCAGAGCACAGCCTGAAATCTGGTAAAACAAAGCAGCCAGCAGCAGCAGTGCAAGTAAAGTAACTGAGCCTGAAGCAGCATGTGACAGAATGCGCTTGAATGATAATGGCTTGTTCCTGCTAAAATTTAAAGAGGCATATTCTGGACTTCCAAGTCTCCAGTGTTTACTTTATTCAGCAGCACATGGTGACTGTGCTTTCTGTTTTTGTTTTCTTGTGTTTCTTTTTGACTTATCACCATCTGAGTGGCACCAGAGCCACTGCTTACCTGGCATGGCTCTCCTGTGTTGTTTGATGCAAGGCAATTCCTGTTGCTCTGATTAGTATTTAGTTAAAGTGATTTTGTGAGCTTTGCCATAGAAAATGGGATTAGTAACTTGTAGTAACCTGTAGGAGTTGTGACTCAATCTCCTATCATTCAAACTGCCAAAAAGTGCTATGTTCTATGAAATAGATGTTTTTATTTCTGTGCTCTGCTTCATTTGCATAACCCACCCATTTTTTTCTCAGTGCTGTAACCCCCAAGTGTGCCATCATGCAAGGGAAACAAAGTTTATAAGCACTGTTATGAAACAGAGACCTCTGTTGGTCAGTCTTGGTAATACAGACATATACACTACTGACATAGGAGACTACATGTCTCAGTAAAGAAATCTTGTCTGCTAGATACTATATGCACAATGCCTGTTTTGGAAAATAAACATCCGAGAGTTTTTATTGTTGAGGCCACTACAGAGATTTGAGACTGCACCTTACAGTAAGGGAACTGGAAAACAATGTCTTATTGTACCTATAATGCCTTGCTTTCCACATCTACATATTAGGTGCAGTCACCACCCCCAAAATAGGGGACTGCACCTCTAAGTTACTAACATTTACATCAACATGATAATTTACCCAAAATTAATTGGTACTGTATGTAAAACATTGATGATTCCCTTCCATGACATCACTATGGGGGTGTGACCGCACACAGAAAACTGGAGGACGCAGTGCTGACAAAACATAAATAAAGATGACTATGACGGATGTTTTTTTTACAAAACAAATTACAGTTTCAGTATCTGAAGCATGGGTGGCAATGGCATACTATGTGAAAAAGGCATCTGCGAAAGCTCACAAAATCACTTTAAGTCCATGGTGGACAATTCAGCCATCAGGCTATGATTCTGGGTTATTGACTTCCAGACCAAGCAGTGAACCTTGGTTGAAAACTCAACCCAGTGGCTGAGCTGCGAGCTGAAAACATGTCTCTCTCTACCTCTGTGTAAATCTGGCAAATCTGAGTTGACTGAGGCACTTCTATAGCAGACCCACTTCTCAGTCCCCAGTTTCATTGGTAAAGGGAATTAAAAGTGCTCCTCTCACTGGTAAACACTTTAAACACTCTCATGCAGGTTTCATGCCCTGCCTGTGTTCTTCTCTGCTTCCGATTGGCTTACTGTCCTACCAGGTTTGCTGGTGACCTCTGGTCCCCTCCCACATGTCCATGGAGCCAGAGGACAACACACATGGTGGCCCCCATGCCTGTTGGTGCAGTATTGTTTTAGTTCTATTAGATATGTCCTTTGTAGTGGCTTCCAGCCTCCTTGAGTTTGCTGGCTATGGGCTGCAACTAGCAGCATTTCAGTGCCTGCCCTATCCACTGGTTGTGTATCACTGGGTTAAGCAAACATCAAAGAGTGCTTCCATGTCCTCCATTGTAAGGCATCAGTGTCAAGTGCCATCTCCCAGCATGCAGTACCTTGGGGTCTGGATATTAGCAATGTAATAAAAAAGATGCTACAGAATTATACACAGGATTTCAAAATATTCAAAAACATTTGCATACCAAACCCCACCCCATAGACCCACCCACTGCACCCCCCATTCTAACATCCTAGACCCGCTACTGCTCTGCTATTCTTAATTCTGCATCTGACTTTGCCCTTCTTGCCAGCAAGTTGTCCACCCTCATTCAGCTTTGGTACACTTCCCTGTTTTCCCATCTCTCTGACCATGTCATTTTTAAAGGCCTTCCTTTTCTCCCTCACTGCCTCCCCTATTTCTTTTTTGTACCATAAAGGTCTCATTCTCCTACTGTTTTTACCCACAGTTTTGACATATAGACTCATAGCTTCCAATAATCCTTATTTAAATAATCCCCATATGATATCTAACAGCACTGCATCCCCCAACCCTGCCAGCCTTTCTCTAAGTAGCTTCCGCATCCTACCAGAATCAGCCCTTCTAAAGTCTAATACTTTTATTAGTGAGTGCTTGCTTTCTGTATTCAATTTTATTTCAGACCACATGGTCTGGTTATCACTAGATCCCAGAGACTCACTAACTGTGATATCCCCAATGCTATCCTAGTCTCTGAGCACCTTATCCAAATGGCCCTCTCCCTAATAGTCTCCTCTACCTTTTGTACCATGAAGGACTCTTTTTGGTGGCACTAGGTCAGGATCGTGTAAACAAGAACAACGTGGTCCAAAACAGAGAAGGCAAAACGGCACTGTCAATAACAGCATCTGCCCAAAACAACAACTGCAACAATAGTGCCAATGGTAGTGGTCCATGAACACACCAACTGCTACAATGGCAAAGCAAACCACACAGAAATTTCTGTTTTTGCTGGGGGGAGGGGTTAAAAAATATTTTTTAAATGCATCATGTACATAAGAAGGGTTTATACATAAGAAAAAACAAGGATAGAGATGCCTGATTGGACGAGGAGAAAACTGGATGCTAAACTACAGTATCTGTGTGCAGAGACCTGAGAAACCTCGAGGAGTGGTCAAGTGTGTAGCAGCTGGGTTTCAATGTGAAAAAGTACAAAATAATGCACTGAGAGCACAGAAAATCAGGGGCAGAGTACAAGATGCGTAGAGTGGTATTGACGACCACCAAAAAGGAAAGATACCTGAGGTTAATTGTATCTGATGACCTAAAGGTGGCCAGACAGTGTGACAAAGCAGTTGGGAGGGGTAGTGGGATACCGGGGCTACATAAGGAGGGGTATCACCAGCAAAACGAGAGAGGCAGTGTTGACTCTGTTTAGATCACTGGTAAGATCCCATCTAGAGTACTGTGTCCAGTTCTGGAGACCACATCTCAGGAAGGACATAGACAAAAAGGAGGCAGTCCAGAGGAGGACAACTAAAATGGTGCAGGGTCCGTACCAAAAGTCGTACGAGGAGAGACTATAGGACCTCAATATGAACACTGTAGAAGAGAAGAGGAAGAGGGGGATATGATAGAGACCTTCAAATACCTCACAGGGATAAATAAGGTATAGGAGGGAAGTATTTTTCAGAAACAAAGGTGCTCAAGAATGACGGGTCATGCAATGAAGCTGGAGGGTGGTAGAATCAGGAGAGATGTAAAGAAGTACTTCTTTATAGAATGAGTGGTAGATTCCTGGAACAGCCTTCCAGCAGACCTGGTGGGGGTGAAAACAGTGGTGAGGTTCAAGAATGCATGGGATAGGCATAAAGGAATCATAGTGGTAAGAAGGTGGGAGAGAAAGAGCCAAAGATCAAGTACAGTCTACAGTGATACTGCAGGTAGGAAAAAATGGGCAGACTGGTGGACTAAGCGGCCCTTATCTGCCCTCAGATTTGAAGAACTATATTATGGCTTCTGTAGTATGTTGTAGTCCACCTCCCTGTTTAAAGTGTATCTGGGATGTAACTGTGATGACACTGTCTTCTAAGTTATGCTGCCTCTTACCTTCTAATTCTAGTTGATCCTGCTGTGCCTTGCATTTGAACTGGAAACCACTGAAAATGAGTGCTTGACTCAATGGTGTGTCTGATTCTGATGAACAAATTATTGTGATTATTACTAAAAAAATACCCCCAAACTCCATCCATAACTCTTCCCCTTTTGAAGACTGATGAGTGTATTGTTTCTCCTTCAGAACTATTTGTTATGTCCAAGAAGGCTTTAAAACTGACAGGAAATAATATTTTATTTTTAAATACCCTAATGCTTTCCTTTCCATGTCAGTCATATCTTCTGATATATTTTTTTATCATACTTTGATGTTTGCGCCTCTGCAGTGCTCCGGCAGGGGTATCCAGCCACCGGCCCCCACCGACCCGGAGGACAGCAGGCTCACTCGATACGCGAGGGTCCTAGCACAGCCATCACCGGACCCCCCGACGCGATTCCACGACAGGCCTCCAGGTCGGCGGGTGCATGGCCAACAAGCTGCTTGGTCGCACCCAGCCCTTTTTCCACCTTGATTTTTGTCCCATGGAGCCAGCAGTGCAATGACACACTGAACTTATGCAAGCATCTTGCCAAACACCTCCCCATGCTGGCGCCGCACTTTGTGCTTCTCCAAGTCTTCACCAAGGGCTGCCCAAGCGTAACACAACCCCACGAACCCACCCCAGAGGAAGGAGAGCAGTCCTGGGATGCTCAATCCAACCTCTCCCCTGCCAGCCCCTGGTGGCCCGAGTCCATTCCCGAACCCGGGTCGCTGACGTGGTGTGAGTTGTGGTGTCCAGCACCTCAACCCTAAGCGCCACTGGGCCGGAATCTTCTGATATGTTTGGATCAGTTTCTTATAAATAGTTAACTACATTTGTAGTGCTCTCAAATCTACATTGTGTCCTGTTCACCTTAACAGCTACTGCTCTTCCTTTTCATATTTTTAAAACATTCCACCACATTTTATGCTATTCATCTGAAAGGTCTGAACTAGTGTACCATACCTGATGTCATGAAATGTCTAGGCAGTACCAAACTGAGAGCAATAGCTATGAAAGGCTCATGAAAGAGGGATTCAAAATAGTTACAAAAGCAATAAAAAATTAGATTATTAATTTAAGAAAGTCTAAAATGTATCAGCATATTGGACAGACACAAAGAGGAAAACAGGCGTGCATATAAAGGTGTAACCCTCCCCCCCTTTGGGGCTAGGGTATCAAGAATTGTGTACTGGGATGTTTACTGGTAGGAATTTGGCGGATTTGCACAGCCCCAGGTCCTGAAAGGGTTAAGATTTTGTTGCCTCCAGGGTGCTTTTGGGATTGGAGCACTGGGGGGGGGGATGGGGGGCAGGCCTTGAAGTCAGTGCAGGAGCGCGCAGGCTAGAAGGCAAGAGCTGGTGGAGGAAGTGAGGCTGATTGCCCGTTTTGGAGAGATGATGTCTTTCACAGTTTCTGGGGAGTAGGGGAAGATAAAAAGATTTTGCTCCTGACATGGCGGCGGCTGTGTAGTGGTGGTTCCCTGGTGGGGAATATGTATTCCATGTCTCATCCATCCAAGGAAAGAGCAACCACTAGTGGGACTTGAAACTGTGCTGGAGCAAGTGTGAGAGGGGAGAGAATGGGAAAGGACTTTACATCCATACAGGGCTTAGGCAAAGAGAGCCCTGAGGGTCAAGAGGAGCTGCTGACTGGATCAGAGGGGGCTCTGGTCCAGAGAGAATATGCTGAGTCTGGGACCCAAGGACTGATTGCCAGTGAGAAGCAGCAAGTAGAGGTACTAGTGGGGAATTGGCACCTGTATTTCAGCGGTGCTGTAGCCCAAGTGTGTGCCCATAAGGAAGATGACTCTATTAAGGGTTATGACCCCGATATGTGAGGTCAGTGAGCCCCCCATGGGATACAGAGGCCTGAGTGACTGCTACTTGCAGATGGACAGTGTAGCCAGCAAGGATGATAAAGCTGCCTATGGATTTAGATTGCCTAATGTGTGAGGAGGTCGTCTGATTAACGCCCCGTATTTATGGACACTGTATTCCCAGATCAAGGACATTTTCAGACTCTAAAATAATGTGACCTTGTGGTCTCTTTTGAAAGCATGTTTGGACCCTGAATAGTAACCAAGTTCATTGTTGGCTCCATGGAGTTATTAATTTTTATTATTAAACTGGGATCACATGGTTCCTTGAATATGGTTGGTCTCCAGTTATTTAAAATTGTTGAGCTTCATTACTAACTGCTGTTGCCTTCTAGCCCAACATTCTGAAAAGTCAGGTGGCACTCCATCCTGGAAGAACATGTAAACTCAGCCAGGTCAAGTGTTTCTGCTGTGGATCCCCCTCCCCACGGATAGTTACCAGCAACATACCCATATACACCAGGAAGGGGTTGGGCTACATGTGGGAGCTTGTCCTGGATGTGTCTTGGGGTGCCTGTGCAAATCCCATGGACCAGTGGGTGCTGGGTGAAGTTGTGAACTAGGGTGGATTTACCACTCTGGATGGAATTGATCAATGTGATGCTGGAAGACCAAGACAATTCACACTTCTTCATTGCAATGCTGGTGCCTGGGGTCATTGAGGAGAAACTGGTGTCTAGCCCATATGGGTGCTATGCAAATGGACTGGGACCCAGTGTCCAGACTGGGCTTCTTGGACTCAGCTGGACAGATCAGATATTTCCTGGCATCCCCTGGCTGTGTTGCTCTCAAGTAGATAATCAAAAGTACTGGCGTCAGTAGCTACACTCTATTCCATTGGGATTATTTTGTGTTTTGGACTGCTTTAAACACAATTCTAGGCAAAGATGGCACATGCCTTCTCAGCCTCCGATGTTATAATGCCAGCTCAGATATTCAAATGAATGTGGGAGATAGTGGGCAAGTCAATGATCATCAAGGAGTGTGCCCTGTGTCAATGCAAAGGTCCTTGAAGTGGAGCTTCTCCCCACATGCAACCAATGTTGTGGTGGTCAATCAAAGGGGCATGGATATCGGCCAGCTCTGCCACCTTGTGGGTGGGAAAACCAGTCAGCTACCTGTCTGGAGTCCGAGGGATGGGAGGATGTGACGTTGCATGTTGGTACCAAAACTGAAGCTGAAGGCACTATTTCCAACAAGCCACTGGAGAGCGCCCCCTTGGCGAGTACTTTGTCCCTGGCACTAGTGGAGGAATTTCAGGCCTGCAGCTTGACAGTCAATCAAGTTGGAGTTGGTGCCATGGCTCCTGACCCTGGAGGACTTTCGTGTGCTCTATGAGGCCAGCGAAAGTGATTGTCCAGTGATTGCTGAGGTGGCAAAGACCCAATTGCCTGCAAGTTTTAAGCCAGATGTTCAAGTAACCCTAATAAGAGTGCCACCATGTCAGAGCCAGGAGATAAAGCTCTGATGTAGCAGCCTGAAGTGAGACCCCTTCAGTGAGCAGGAAACTAAAGGTCAGCCTGGCCAGTTGGACCTCATGGTGGACAGTTTGGAGGAGGAGGATTTGGTGACTGTTCCTCTGATGGACTATAATTCAGTGGTGCTGTCACCGAGACATTGTTCTGTATCAAGTGCAGCCCTCCCAGGCCTCCTAATGCCATTTGTCAGAGAAGGGAACAAAAACAACATGAACAGGAATAAAAGGAAAGCACGTGGCTCCTGGAGTGACAGGCTCCTAGAATGATCATACAAAGTCTGCCAGTATGGTTTCAAGCTGAATGCATTGTTCGCAGGTATATTCACCAGGAGTACCCACACTGTGAGTATCCTTATGTGCCAGAACATGTGTGGGGTGTGACAGAAGAAAATCAGGAAGACTGGGTTTACAGAGATACTTGTGGGAAGCTCCACTGCATGTATGGCCTTTATGGGAATAGTCCTGCTGTGTCAGTGAAGCAAGCTCAGCGAGTTGCCAAGAGAATTTGTGAGATGAGTGCTTATGAGTGACTGACACTAACTAAGCATTATGCTGTGTTGCAAGATTTAGACAGAGGGCATGCTCATTACTGTTTGGAGGTAAGCGACTCCTATGGTCGTCTCTGCACCAAGCTGGACCTCCATTACAGTTTTTCCAGGCAGAATGAGCTGTGATATTTAAAGGCTGTGCGGTGCATTTGAATATCCTGACCCCACCGAAAGACTACTAAATGGGTGAGACCAACTCTTTTTTGGTTTCCCTTTTTTCACTCTGGACTGCCATTTGGGACTTGTTTCTATTCTTTTAATTGTTATCTTGGGACAGTCTATGGGACATTTATGAGAAAAAAAAACAATTATGTGGATTGGGATTACCTGCGTTATGATAATTTAGTTTGTTTACTCAGTCAGCCAGTCATGTTATTAAGTGAACCATCATGAGTATTAAATTAGTGAAGGTTTGCTAAATTTTTCTGTGAACATTGTTGTATTGTACAAGAATCATTGTTTCAATTTTACTTACTGTTTCATTGGACTGTATCATGTTGTACTATGGTGTTGTGGGGTGTAATGCTGTGAAAATGTTCAAGTTTGGCAGGTTGCAGCTATTTTGAGTAAGAGGGGAGGATAGGCCTGGCACGCCACTCCCTGGGGACTTAGGCAATCTGCCCTGAGGGTCCAGGTGGGTGGGTGGCCAGAGTGAGTGAGTTTGAGCATTTGAGAGAGTTGAGCTGGTTTAGCGCCCCTTTTGTAGCATTAGTAGGTCCACCTTCACGGCAGCCTGAGCCCCTCTCAGGGTTTGGCAGGTAGAAAGTGCACATACCTTTCTTTCTGGGTGCTGGTGAGGTGGCTGGTGGTGCGCCAGAGCTCACCAAGGGTGTTGAGCTTTTAAAAGGGACAGAGTTGTAACACACATTTGGGGTTAGAGTATCAAGAATTGTGTACTGGGATGTACACTGGTAGGAATTTAGGGGGGGTTGTACAGCCCCAGGTCCTGAAAGGGTTAACATTTTGTCACCTCTAAGGGCCTTTTGGGATTGGAGTACCCTGGGGGGCAGGTCTTGAAGTCGGCATGGGAGCGTGCAGGTGAGAAGGCAAGGGGTGGTGGAGGAAGCAGGCTGATTGCCCGCTTCAGAGAGATGATGTCTTTCCCCATTTCTGGAGAGTAGGGAAGATAAAAAGATTTTGCTCCTGATGTGGTGGCAGCTGTGTAGTGGTGGTTCCCCATCAGGGAATATGTGTCCCGTGTTCCGTCCATGCAAACAAAGAGAAGCCGCTAGTGGGATTTGAACCTTTGCTGGAGCAAATGCGAGAGGGGAGAGAATGGGAAAGGACTTCAAGTCCTTGTGGGTTTTAAGCAGGGAGAGCCCTGAGGGTTGAAAGGAGCTGTTGCCTGTATCAGAGGGGGCCCTGGCCCAAAGGGAATATGTAGGGTCTGGGGCCCAAGGTCTAATTACCAGAGAGAAACAGCAAGTAGAGATACTAGTGGGAAATTGGCATCCATATTTCAGTGGCACTATAGCCCAAGAGTGTGCCTGTGAGGAAAATGACTTTGGTAAGGGTTATGGCCCTAATGTGTGAGGTCCGTGAGCCCCCATGGGATACAAAGACCTGAGTGACTGCTGGATGCAGATGGACAGTGTAGCCAGCGGGGATGATTAAGCTGTCTAGGGACTGAGATTGCCTGATATGTGAGGGGGTCGTCTGATTAATGTCCCATTTTTATGGACACTGTTCTCCCAGATAAAGGACATTCTCGGACTTTAAAATAATGTGACCCTGTGGTCTGTTCTGAAAGCATGTTTGGACCCCAAATAGTAATCAAATTCATTCTTGGCTCCATTTAGTTATCAATTTTTATTATTAAAATGTGATCCCACAGTTCCTTGAATTATGGTTGGGGTCCAGGTATTTGAAATTGTTGAGCTTTGTTATGAACTGCTGTTACCTTCTAGCTCAACACCCTGGAAAGTCGTGTGGCACCTGTTCCAGAAGAACAGGTAAACACAGCCAGATCAAGTGTTTCTGCTGTGGTTCCCCCTCCCCATGGACAGTTACCATCAGCATACCCCGAGACACTGGGGAGAGGGTGGGCTACAAAGGTATACAACTATAGTAAAAAAAGTACTTAAAATGCATAGTGGAAAAAAATCAGGTTAGGTAAATTTACTTGATATCTTAATAGAATAACTACCCCCCCCCCATGAAGAACAAGCTGGTAACCTTACAGCAGGTAAGGGTGGTAACATCATAGGCTCGAGAACGAAGCTTGAATGTCATTATTATGTCACCACCCTCACGAGGTGTGAGGTTACTGCACCGGTGAGTTCTTTACAGGGAGGGGGGTATTATATGATAATGTATGGTAGAATGTTTTTCACTAGAAGTAAATCATATTTTCCTAAGGTTGTTATACAATTGATGTGATGTAACATTGTTGTTAACCCATAGCATTTTGGACCACGAAGCCCATAAACTGTAAAAGACAATGTATGGTCATCGATGATCAACCACAATCGTCTCTTGTGGTTTCCTTGGTAAACCTAGTGTGGTTAATCATCGATGCCCATACATTATTCTCTATTTTATATATAATATAAAATCAGCTGTTTTTTTCTGTGACATAAGCCTCTGTGTGGATGTTTTGTTTTACTGTTTTATTGTTTAGTGAATGCACTCATGAAACAGGTTTAGTTTCAGCTGCATTAATCTGCTTGCACTCCAAGCCCTGTGTTTTGTCGGCTACTCTGATTACAGCAGCTGTGTAGAGAAATAATTCATGTTCTAAACCATGAATTATTTCTTCAAAAGTTCCACAGTGTGGAGTACTAGTTTGGGAAAATGCTGATGAAGATGGCTGATCATGTATCATATAGCCACAAGCAAATGTCTGTATGACATAAGAAAACATTTTTTAATGTGAAAAATGCAAGGAAAACAGTGAATGCTTTGATGCAATCTATCATAAGTCAACTGTTTTCTGTCATTCTAGGCTGTGTAACCTTTACTGATTGTGTCACCTTTGCTTGACACTTTACCTTGCCTGAGCTGACATTCAGTTCTATAGCTTGCATTGTGTATAGTCTCATCAGCACTGCTACTCTCCTGCTTGCAGTTCTCTATAACAATACAATGGCAAGAAAAATCCCTAGGCTGTGATTGGTCAGTGCGCACCTTCACCAGTGATCTTATCTGAATATAACATCAATGTATGAGGGTCCATCACCAACAGGACCTCACAAAAGCAAAATAAATCAGTCCACCACTACATATCGAAGTCTTCCTGACTGCAGATTCTACACAAAATGCTCCCTCTCACCATATCCGAGACTGCCTCCATCCCACTCCCACAACAACAACAACAAAACAGCTGTACACTCTTGAACATTTTACTACTTAATTTTGCTACAGCCATTGTTTCCTGTACAGTGCGTGTGTGTGTGTGTGTTTGTGCTGGGGGGGGTGATGATGGGGACACATCAACAAAACAATAACACAGGGTAGGTGAGAGACACACAAAACAAATGGCAAAGACAGACCTAAAATCAGATACAGGGTACCCATGTGGCGGCAATGCCACCTGCTGAACAAAACAAAAACTATGGACTCTTTTGAATATGTATACCTTCCCTAACAAAAAATTGCATGTCCTTTAAAAAAAGGCCATAGTATAATAGCAATAAGGCACTCCAGTGTGTGTGCTATTGTGTAAAAACATCACGTCCCGGGTTTTGAATGCACTCAGCTTGCAGCATTGTGCTTCAACCACCTGAGGTGTGTTGTTATTACACAATAACACACCCTGTCATGCCTTGTTGCTTAAGTAATAGCTACCTAACTGTGCCTTAAGTTTAGCAGTCCTATAGTTGCTGCCTCCTTCTATTGATTGGGTTACTTGCCTGCTTTAGTTAGTCTATCTTTGATAGCTGATGCTCTGCCCAGCCTAACCTTGCTTTCTCAGCTTTCACCACTATCATTATGTGCTGTTACTACTTCTACATAAATTACCTTTTACTGGATTGTACCTAACAATGCACCTATCTGCTACACTCTGCCTCGTTCTTTTCCTCCTACTCTCCCTGTGACCTATCCTTTCCCTACCCTCTTCTTGCCTCCTTTGCCCCTTCCCCTCCTCCTCCCTCACCTTCATATCTCCCCGCCACCCTCCACTTACCCCCATCCATCCTTCCCTCTCATCCACCCTACTCCAGCCATACATCCTGGTCTACTTCCCTCTCCCTCCCTAAATTTATAATTTTTCCACTGTTCCTTCTTCTTCCTCTCCTTCTCCCCTCCTACCCCTTGTTCCAGAGGGAGAAAGTCCCACTCCATCATCCTTCTCCTATTTCTTCTCCTACTGGGAGATGTGGAACCTAACCCTGGTCCCCTCATTCCTCCCTCCTCTGCTGACACCTTTCTCAAAGGCCTCAGCATCTTCTACATTAATGCTAGGAGCCTCCACCCTAAACGTTATCCCCTCAAAAGTCTGGATCTCTAAACACTCTCCTAGCCTCCTGTGTTTTTCTGAATCCTGGCTCTCCTCCAGGATACTTGACTCTCATTGGACTCTCTCTGACTACCACCTCTTCCATTAGAACAATAGTAAGTGTGGTGGTGGAGTTTCTCTATATCGCTGGCAGATCTATCCTGCACAATCACTTTCAGTGAGTCTGCTCCTTCTTCACATGAACTCCTTCTAGCTAAACTATCCCTCCCTTCTACTGTCCCCATCGTTGCTGGCGTCCTCCATGTCTCTCCTAAAATATCCACCAATGGCCAATGTCATCTCTTCTGTCATTTCCTATTCTTCCTCTGGTGAACTCCTGCTCCTTTGGGATTTCAACACCAATCGGCTCTTCCCTACCTCCAAGATGCTCACCAATAGGACTGAGTCCCTAAACCTCACTCAGATAATTTCTGAACCCACCCACCTCAGTCCTCACTTCACTAACCACACTCTTCTGGACTGGGTGCTTTTCTCCCACCCACACCATATCATTGTAGTTGGCACTCTGCCAGACACCTTCAGTGCCCACTCCATCCATCTCAAAATACATTTGGACCAGGTCTCTCTGGTCACTTGATTACGGTGCTCACTTTAATGACCTTGCAGTCTCAAATTGGTCCCCTGTCCATTCTGCTCCAGACATTGATTTGGCCCTCTCCCTCTTTCTTGACAAATTTAATTACACCTGGGACAAGCACACCCCAAGGAAGTCAAGGGTTAAAAGCTCCCACCAACTGTGAATTACATGTGACATTATTGACTTGTGCAGGTCCCATGATAAGGCCTGGGTATGCCACAAATTCTCACACTCCCCACCTGACATTCTAACCTATAGGTCCATCAGGAACTCATGTACAAAGGCTGTCCATGCTGCTAAGGCCCTCTACTTCAAATCCAACCTACAGTCAAACCTTAGTTCTCCAGTAAAATTCTGGAGAGTTAACCACTTCCTGTTTGACCTGCCCACCCACTTCACTTCTCCAGTCCTCCTTGTTGATGGCTCACCAGCCTCTGACTCTCACTCTGCCACTGCTCTTTTTAATGAACTCTTTACCACCCGTGCATTCCCCTCTCCCTTATCCCTTGGTTCTTCTCCCACTCTAACCTCTGCTGCCTATCCCCAGTCTCACCCAGCTGCAGGTTTCCCCTTTGCTCCTGTCTCCCCATGAAATCCTCCTACCCCTCTCATCACTTAATCCAGCCAAGTCCAGCCCTGGCAGATCCTAAACCGCTCCATATCTCAACACCTCCTATTGCCACTTCACTCTCTCATCTGCTGAACATCTCCTTTCCCCTCAGTGCTGTCCCTCAGGCCTGAAAGATTACTAAGGTTCTGCCTCCACTCAAAGGAGGTGACCCCTTCTCTCCTGGCAACTTCTGGCCTATCTCACTCCTCCCCTCTCTTGTAAAATTGCAGGACGGTATCTTCTACTCCAGGCGTCCTGACTTCCTGTTCTCCTCCAATCTCATCTCTCCCTTCCAGTCTGATTTTAGGAAGTGCCACTCCATGGTCTTCTCTCTGCTGTGAATAACTGAAGTCATTCTCACTGGGATGGATCAGGGACACATCACCGCAGCCATATTTATTGATCTAGCCAATGCTTTTTATTTATTAGATTTCAGATATACCTTTGAGCCAGAGGCTCATTTACAGAGGTTCCACGTCATAATACATTGTAGAAAAGTCTAGGAATTAATGCATTTAGGACAGATTGAAATATTTCATACAGAAAACAATTAAAGCAAAAGCAGGTTAATACAATAGTCAGTGAAGTAGGTATAAATGGTGTATTAAGATGGAGAGGTATGAAATGTATACAGTATACAATTTATACATTGAGGTACACACATGGGTTACAATTGTACAAGTTGCAGGAGCAGGGATAAGTCAAAACATGTTATAACAAGCAGTTCTTTCATCTAAGTGCATGATAGTTAGGCCTCCTAAAGTCCCTAGTAGAGGTGAGGAGCAAAGTGCAAGGCAGTGTAGAGTGATTAGAGCTAACAGAGGGGATAGGCCATGAGTAGCGGAGAGGGGAAGGGATATGCAGCGGGGAGAGGTACTGTAAGCAGGTAGACAAGAAGCAAGCTAGGACAGGTGTTAGGTGGATGGTAGAGTTACAGGCAAGATGGGGAATGCCAAAGGGCAGAGGGAGAGCTGGCTTGGTCAGCAGGTAGGGGTGTCCAGGAAGAGGAAGGAGTGCTTTTGACTCAGTATCTCACACACTTCATTTAGACAAGATGAGTTATGTTAACTTCTCTGCTCCTGCTGTGGGCTGGTTCTATACTTACCTCGTGGACCATCAACAGTCAGTACAGGTGGGAGGCATTCTGTCCCTGCCCATCCTAGTCGGGGTCTCTCAGGGCTGTAACATTCTATGCTGGTTTCACACCAACTAACTTTGGGTCGACACCAAGAAAATAGTGTTCATAACCTTTGGCACCAGCTAGAAATTGGCCAAGCTATCACATTCCCCTATCTTCTCCATGCTGAATGGCACCCCACTGGATGTAGTCCCTGCTTTTAAATGCCTCAGTGTGTGGCTAGATAGTAAGCTTGACTTATCTGCCCACATTGATGCCATAGCAACTGGGCTTCAACGTACAAAAAGTGCAAAATCCTGCACTTGGGGAACAGAAACTGGGGAGAGTACAAATGGGAGGAGAGGATTGCAGACCACCAAACAGGATAGAGACCTGAGAGTTATCATATCTGATGACCTAATGGCAGCATGACAAGGCAGTCAGAAGAGCTAGCAGGATGCTGGGGTGCATAGGGAGGGTCATAACCAGCAGAAAGAGGGAGGTGGCACTACCCCTGTTTAGATCACTGGTGAGACTTCACCTGGAGTACTGTGTCCAGTTCTGGAGTCCTCATTTCCAGAAGGACATAGAAAGAGTGGAGGAGGTTCAGAGAAGGGCAACCAAAATAGTGCGGGGTCTGCATCCAAAGCCCTATGAGGAAAGACTGAAGAACCTTAATAAGTATACACAGGAGGAATGGAGGGAGAGAGGGGATATTATAGAAACGTTCAGATACCTCATATGTACAAATAAGGTTCAAGAGGGAAGTGTCTTTCAGAAAAAAAGATGCTCAATGATAAGGGGTCATGCTGCGCAGTTGGAGGAGGATAGACTCAGGGGAGATGCGAGGAAGTACTTCTTCATGGAGAAGGTGAGGGATGCCTGAAACAGCCTCCCAGTGGACGGTGTGAGGCCAAAAACTGTAGCAGGGTTCAAGAAAGCATGGGATGTGCATAAGTGTAACCTCCTTACCAATTTGGGGGTTTAACTTTAGCCCACGCAGCTTCCATTTCTGCTCTCTTACGTAGCACCTGCTGTTTTTTCTTCTGGTGCCCCAGTCTTGTTGTGCCCCAGAAAAGCCTTGAATGTAAATTTAGCACTTCAGGGCTCCAATAAGTTAAAACCATGACCTCCTGCTTTCCAATGCACTCCAGTGCAGTGGGGATTGCACAGGTGCGAGCTGCACCTTTGATGTTCGACTGCTCACTTCTGCAGTCGAACGGGAGAGGGTTTGGTGGTCCCAGTGTTCCCATCAGCTAAGTGGGACCCAGTGACCTCACCAAGGGCTGTGAGAGCCCGTTTACTTAAATAAATAAAGAGATCAACGAAGTGTCTAAGATCAGGAATCATAAATATTAATAAAGCCAGAGTCATGATCGCGTGAATATACATGAGGGTGCTTCTTCCCTCAGGGAAGCTGTGTTCGGCAACTGCTAGCAGGAATAAGAAACAATTAAATAAAATAATGCAACTGCTGTGTTAATTGGAGAAAATGAATGAAGGGGCAACATGTTAAAATAACTAAGTGCTTAAATCCTGGCTGCACCAGTATGTGTAGGGACTTAGAATAGACAGCCTGCCTGCTGCAAATGGTGGCTCTAAAATATTGGCAGCAGCGACAGGCAAATGGACTGAGGGAAATACAAAAGCTGGGCAGTGACATTTAGGGCACACCAGTGGCTATTGAACTGTAGGGCATTTGGGCAAATATTTTAATCATTCTGGTGGCACTAGTATTTTATTTGGGACTGTGTGGTAATTCTGTCCAAGGGGACTGTGTGTTTAAGCAGCCATTTTGGAGCAGCACAGCCAATCGGAAAGCTAGGATTTATAAGCCAGGATGTGTGGGACATTTGCCAAAAGCTCATGGGAAACCTCCTAGTGCTCATGGGGAAACTCCAGGGACTTAATTCAGGTGCCAAAACCGCAATCCAACTGTGCATCGAGGAGGCATAATGAATAATTCATTTCTGTGAGTGAAATGCCTTCCAGCCAATCAGAGGCAAAGCAACCAATAGCTTCAGCCAATAGGGAGCCACAGAAGAATCCCATAAAAGACTGTGTTTTCAGCAGATTTAGAGATCCGAGCAGAAGCCCATCACAGGTGTAGGGACTCAGGCTCCCAGCAATGCAACTGGGCCTCCTGATCCTGTGTAAGCCCCTCCACCCAGGAGTTTTTTTTTTGCCTTCTTTGTCAGTAAAGTTAAAGTAATTTAGTTAAAGCAGAACCTGATAGCCTGGGGGTTGCCAGAAGAATGCCCTCCAGGTGCTATCCCTATCTTCCACGTTGGGGAAGAACATGGACCTGCAACTTGATGTCAAGCCAGTGGTGAGAGCATTGAATCTGCCTCAGTGGTGAGAGAACTGAAGACTTCAGGAGCCTTCATGATGGAGATCCATACCGTGAGGAGCCTGAGTGAGTAATCTTGTACCCCCCAGTGCAAGAGAAAGGAAAATGCTTATTGGGGCTGCCAATGCCCTAGAGACTGTTGCTGTTTAAAACTGATCGCTTGGTCTGCACCTTGCACCTGCTACGCTTAATCCTTGCCCAGCACAGGTGGACCTAGATGCCTTAAGGGGCCAGGCATGGTCCATTTTAAATATAAATGTGATGATATGTGTATATTTGCTAAAGCGCCTACAGGACTGGAAGGGGAGCACTCAGAACCATGGCTCATCCGAACTTTGCCTGGGAGGTCCAGCATTTGACTGATAATTGGTCAAGATGTCCTGTGGAGCTGTGAACCTCAGCCATTTGCCACGTGGGACTGAGACATCCAGTCTGAGTTGCAAGATTGCTTTAATTACTCAATTTGCTAAAGTTGAAGAAGTAGCTCAGATATGGATGTGGAAAACCCAGGTCACCCAAGACTTAGGGAATCAGTGCCCAGTTGCAAGTCCACAGCATTATAAATGTACTGAATGTGTTAGTTATAAATGTGCTGAATGTGCCAGGAATCTCAATATGAGCTGGAAGTTCAGGCCAGGAAAGTTGGATTAAACTAAATGTAACTGTCTGGTTACATTGCAAGTCGTTCAGCATTCAAAATGCAGGGCCCCTCCCTGCAACCTCCTTGGATTCAAAAGACTGTACACAGTTTGAGTGCTTTATGCTTTAACGTTAAGCTTCAAATCCTTCTTCATTTAGCCAGCCAATGTACAGCTGCACTGCCCATCAGGCCTGCACCCTAAACAGACTCTGGTAACTGGGTACCCAGATTTAAGGTGAGGATTGCAGGGCCCCCTGCCTAATGTGGGGACTGGTACCAGTGTGGGCAAAAGTAATATTGTGTGTCATCTGCTTTCATTTAGTTAGTTAGCCAGGGCTCTGGTCATCTAAGTTTGGCATAATGTGTGATTAAATTCAGATTTGCAAAGGCAACATATCTACCCAGCTGGAGGGTTTTCACCAGCACAAATCAAAACTTTCAGTTCAATGTAAATGTTACACATATTGTTATTGCATAACTTCTACTCCTATCTTTCCCTACTCCTAAGCCCTGTCCCCCTGTAAATACATTGTTTGTTGTTGTTCTGCAGAATTTCTGTAGTGTGAGCATATTATTAGGATCAAGGCTCTAAATGGTACCAGGTATTGAAATGTGGGGAAATGTTTATTGGGTCATGTGTTGGGGTGGCAAAGGGTTACAGTGGGTGGGCACAGCATCCTGGGGGTTGTACCAGGTTAACGCTAGCCCACTTAAAGCTAAAATCTGGGTGGAGGCACCGTGTCATTATAATATTTTGGAAAAAGAACCAGTTAAAGTTGATTGTGGGAACACAGGCCCCTCAACCTTGTTGTGGCCAGGCAAGGCAGGGCAGTAACTCTAGGGGTAGCACCGCCTAGGCGTTACATAAGGGAACCTTAGTGTTAAGACAAGGGTGGGATAAGCTGGAGATCAAGTAGGGTCTGCGGTGATACAGTAGGTAGGGAAAAATGGGCAGACTAGGTGGGCCAAGCGGTACTTCTCTGTCATCAGATTTTATGTTTCTGTGTTTCTATGTTTCTGTGTTCCATCCTTGCCAAACTCCACCCTCAACTAGGTGTCCTGCACCACAGCAAGGACTGTCTGTCCCCCCCAAGTCCACCAGGAGCTGTTCACCAACATGGTTCCCCTGGTCTTTGACTATGCAGATGTGGTCTATGGCACAGCCCCTTCCTCCTCCCTTGCCTGACTGGACACCTTCTGCAATGCTTTTTGTCACTTCATTACAAATTCATTCCTTTGTACACATCACTGCTTACTCTACTCTTCCCTTTCCATCCTCCCTTGCCCCTCATGTCACCAATTCCACTGTGTCTCATTCATATCTAAGTTCTGGTTTGGGTCCCACCCTTAATATCTCGCCTCACTGCTCTATACCATCCCCATCTCCTTCCATTATCTCCATTCTAGAGATCCACATACCTTCTCAATTTCTCACCCTCACACCTCCACTAGGCAAGCTGCCTTTTCCTACCATGTCCCATCCCTCTGGAACCTGCTCCCCTCTTCCATCTGCTTTTCCTCCTCTGTCACAGCCCCCCTAGATACCATCTAAGGACCCTTTCAGGTCCCACCTGTCACTGCCAACCCCCCTCTTCACTCTATCTTCCACCTCCTATCCACTCCTAGCAATCTCCCCCCTGTACTTGGCTGTGACATAGGCAGACTTTTGTCAGGCTACAGCACTACAACCATCTCCTCAGGCACTATGCACTTTACTCCGTACTTGTAAGTTTATATTTACTATGCCTTTGTCATGACCAATGGTAAATTGTACTTCCTCCAGTAGATGTTAACCTGTTTGTGTGTCCTGCAATCTAAGCTGTCACAAAACTGCTCACTGATGTGGAACAATGTACTGTCTTGCATGTACTCCTCTCCTCCATCCCTGGGTTGCTCCTGGACATGAGCCTCAGCTCAGTGTGCCTTTCCCAGTTCCCAATTTTCATTAAATAAATAAACAAATGAAGAGTACGTGAACACACATAATTGCTTAAACAGTGAACTACCTATGAACAAATCCAGATGACTGGATAAGGATCCTAAAAAACAAATTATCCAGTCTAAAACCAGACAGATGGTAACCCTAAACAAGAATATGGCTATCAAAACATGAAGCAGCACTTTCTCATGTATTTGTTAATGTGTTTGGTAGCTGATTACTCTAGCAAAACTTCGGTCGCCTAAGATTCTCTGAGCAGGCCAGTCAGTTTTCCAAGCAGTGTGTAGTGTGTTTTCATTCTGCACAACAGTCAAACTGTATTTTCTAAGGGACCTGCTCATAAAATGTTGTGATGGTGGTGGTATGTGTGTGTGTGATTTTCAAAAACCTGCATGACATTTTGAGTACAACTGTGCCAGAAGTTTGGGCCCTTGAAGGCCACCTAATAGGTGGTCAATCAGTGCCCAAACTATCTAAAAAGTGGAATTGCATTAATCGTCGCAAAAACATGGGGTCCTTTAAAAACAGGGCTTACGAGGTTTGGCACAATTGGGTGGAAGCAGGTAGAACATGCTTGGGTATCTGTCCATTATAATTCTGTCCTATATACAGTATATACATACAATATGTAACATTTGCTGCTCTGTGGAAGTACATTTTCCTCATAAATGTACCATGCAAACATGGATGGAATTAGATTTAAAAGCCTATAAAACATGTGTAGTAATCTAGAGCACATTATAGTTACTGCATCTTCAGCTAAAAGAACAATAACATAGACAAATAGACTACAAAACTGACACTTTGAACAAACAAAAATCGCACTGTTAGCAAATGGTGCATTCTTTTATATAAGCACAGCATGAGAAAAGCAGAACATTGATTATCACCTGTCAATAAAAGCTCCTTTAATGATTGGTTGTATCCAGCAGACTACTGCGCTATATACATTAAACAAATAAAACTGGTTATGCATTACTGGTGGGTGGAAATGGAGATGTCCTGATATATCTCATCTATGTCTCATTAGCTCTAAGAGCCCATACCCCTGAAGGATCAGCAGGATACTGCTGCTGCTGACAGCACACTTGCTTAATGACAAAATGCTTTAAGTTCATGCATTTCATAAATTTGCTGAAAAAGTGAAAACTGTACCATTGTTGCTTTTGTAACAGTCCACTGGAGAAAGGCAGCTCTGTAATCTCTAAACGGTACTTATGTAATTTGAATTTCAAGAAGCAAATCCATAGTTTTATAAAAAAGGCACTCCCTGCTGCTTGTAGAGTGAGATTTAACACATTGTATTTATATTCCAGTTTCCTAGGGCCTTATTGTAAGATTAAAGGTCAGCATATTTATCATGAGAAAAAAATGTTATAAGCCCTGAAAACAGAATCATTGAAAAGTAGAATTTATCAGCAGAAAAGGACCACTTGGCTCACCCCAGTCTGCCCAGATGGTCCTTGCCTAGTCTGTCTCCACAGACCCTAATTGGTCTCTGGCAACCCTCGATCCTCCCTGCAGATTTACTAATATTACCCTATGTCTGTGTCATGCATGCTTGAAGTCCTCCTACTATTTTTGCTTTCTGCTGGCAGTCTGTTACAGGTGTCGACAGTTCTTTCACTGAAGTACTGTAGTACCTCCTCACATCCCTATTACCGCCCCCCCAGCTTCATTGCATGCCCTCTGGTCCTGGTGCTCTTTCTCATTTGAAATAGACTCCTCTTCTGTACCCTGTTAAATCCAGTGAGGTACTTGTAGGTCTCTATCATGTTCCTCTCACTCTCCTCTCTTCTAGGGTTTATATGTTGAGATCCCTCAGTCTCTCCTTGTAGGGCTTTTGGTCCAAACCCTGCATCATTTTAGCTGCCTTGCTCTCGACTGCCTCCTCCTAGGGTTGCCACCTTGGGACTACAAAAGAAACGACCACCTGCACCCCCACCCCTCACCTGCTATCACCACCACTACCACCATGGACAGGAGTGCCAATTGTCAACTATACTTAAGAAATTTTGTTTTAAACGCTACATGGTGCACCTCAAAGCACTAACCTAGCATCTACACGTCTGCTTGCTCGCTCGCTCTCCTCCCACTACTATCATAAATCAAAGTGACACAGGTGCCCAGCCAAATGAGTGCACTTGCATTGTGATGGTGTGGCACACAGGCACAGAAGTGCATAAATATATTCTTGGGCTCAGAAGCTTCTTTGCTCTGTAGCAGTGGGCTGGAAATATGCTAAAGATCTACTCCAAATGCCTACATCAGTGACATAGGGAAAAAAATGGCAGATTAAACTGTTTCACTCGCAAGTCCATGGAAAAAATGGCATGCCGGTTGAAATCCGGCCAGGTGGCAACCCTATCTCCACCCTGTCTATGTCCTTTCTCAGGTGCAGCCTCCAGAACTGGACAAAAAAAACACTTATCCCACTCAGTCTGCTCAGATGGTCCCTGAATAGCTTGTCTTTGCAGACTCTAACTGGCTTCAAGTGACGGTCCCTCATCCTTGCCTATTTACTAATATTCTGCTATGTCTATCCCATGCATGCTTGAAGCCCCCTATTGTTTTTGTCTCCACTACTACCACTGGCAGTCTGTTGCAAGCATTTATAACTCTTTCAGTGAAGTGGTGCTTCATCACACCCCTCTTAAATGTACCCTCCTCCAGTTTAATTGCATGCTGTTTGGTCCGGTGCTCCTTCTCATATGAAGAGACTCTTCCTGAACCTGTTTACCCCTGTGAGGCACTCACAATACTCCATCATGTCCACTGGTACTCTCCTCTCTTCCAGGGTGTACATGTTGAGATTCCCTCAAGCTCTCCTCGTGGGTTTTTTAGTGCAACCCCTGCATCCTTTTAGTTGCCCTCCTCTGGACTGGCTCTGCCCTGTTTATGTCCTTTCTGAGGTGCAGCCTCCAGAACTGGACACAATAATCCAGATGAGGTGTCACCAGCGAGCGATATGGTGGCAACACCACCTCCCTCCTCCTGTGGGAGATACCACTCCCTATGCATCCCAGCATCACTCTGGTTCTACTCACTGCCCTGTCATTTTGAGGTAATCAAATATGACAACCCCAAGGTCCCTTTCCTACATAGTGACTGTCAGTAACTCCCCCCATCCTATACTAAGCTCCTGGGTTCCTATCCCCTAGGTGCATGACTTTGCACTTTTTGGCATTGAACCCCAACTGCCATGCTCTTGACCACTCTGTGAGTTTCCTGAGATCCCTACACATTTTTTCCACCTCCCCTCCAGGGTGACCATCCTATAACAGATATTGGCATCATCTGCAAAAAGGCGTTCCTTCCCTTCCAGTTCTTCTGCAATGTCACTTACGAAGACATTGAAGTGGATCAGTCACAGTACTAAGCTGTGCGGCACCCTGGTAACACTTCAGTCATTAGAGTAAGTGCTGTTAACCACCAGCCTCTGTCTCCTATCCAATAACCAGTTTCTAAACCAATTTAACCAGTTTCTAATCTAATGCACCACTTTGGATCCAATCCCTAGGCTGCTTAATTTCTTTATCAGTCTCCCGTGTGGCACAGTGTCGAAGGCCTTGCTAAAGTCCAGATAGGCCATGTCCACTGCCCTTCCCTGATCTATTTCCCTGGTCACCCAGTTGAAGAAATCAATCAGATTCATCTGGTATGACCTCTCCTCATAAATCTATGCTGCCTGTGGTCTTGCTGCCCACTGGATTTAAAATACTCCAACAAACTTTCCTTTAACAAGGTTTCAATTAATTTCCCCACCACTGAGGTGAGACTGACCAGCCTATAGTTACTGGCCTACTCACTGCTGATACTCTTATGAAGAGGGACCATGTTTGCTCTTCTCCAGTCCTCTGGAACAATGCCTGTTTCCAGAGAGCTATTGAATAAGGCCATCAGTGGGGCAGCTAGCACCTGAGTTCCTTTAGAAACCTTGGATATATCTCATTTGGTCCCATAGCCATTTCCACTGTCAGAGCTGCAAGTCCCTTCAGGACTCTTTTCTCTGAAAATTGACTGTTGTCCACCTACCCCCTTTGTTCCTGCTGCTCCCTGGTGGTTCAGTCCTCTCCCTCCACTGTGAAGACTGAGCAGAAGTACCTGTTCAGGATGTCTGCTTTTTCTTGGTCCTCTTCTGTGCAGTCTCCTCCTGCTGCCCTCCTTATCCTCACTAAGCCTTCCCTTGCCTTCCTCTTCTCTCTCACTTATGTGCCTGAAGAAAGTCTTATCCCCTTTGACTACCTCCTTGGCTATCCTTTTCTCTGTCTGTGCCTTTACTCCCCTCATCACCTTTCCTGCTTCCCTCTGTTTTGCTTGGTACACCTCCATGTCTTCCTGTCTCTGCATTTCCTTATACCACCTGAATGCCACATTTATTTTCTTCATCACATTGCCCATTTCCCCAGAGAACTGTAGTGATCTCTTTTTCCTTCTGCTTTCACCTTACTTTCTTCATGTAAAGGCTAGTTACCTTAATTATGCCCACCATTATTTTTTCCCCACTGTATCTTTACCCCATCCCTGGCAATCCCCCCCATGAGGCAGTTTCTGAGGCAGTTTCCCATTTCTTTAAAATCTGCCCTCCTTAAGTCCAGGACCCTCATCCTTATATGGTTTGCATCTGATTCCGCCTTAATGTTAAACCATATTGTACGTTGATTACTGGTACTTAGGGGACTGCCCACAGGGACATCTGCAATGCTGTTCCTGTTTATAAGTACCAGGTTCAGCACTGCCCTCTCCGTAGTGGGTTCATTGACTTGCTGCCTGAGAAAATCCCCTTGTAGGTAGTAAGGGATGGTCCTACTCCATGCCAAAACTGCAGAGGGAAGGCTACAATCCACACCTGGCAGACTGAAGTCACCAACCAGCAGCATCTCTCCTTTACTTGCCATCTTGATGATGGCTTCCCCAAGTGCCTTATCCAACTCCTCTTCCTGTGCTAGAGGTCTGTATACCACCCTTGTATGGATAGTGACCTCATAGCCTGTCTCCAGGATGACCCTCAGCACCTCCAACCCTTTCTTTTCCTCTGCATGCCCCTGCACTTAGAGTGCCTTGATTCCCACCTTTACATATAATACAACCCCTGTTCCCCTTCTCCCTTCCCTGTCTCTCCTGACCAAAGAGTAGACCATTAGGGTCATGTCATGGAGAGAGAGAAGCGATATATGATCGAAACATTCAAACACCTTAAGGGCATTAACAATGTGAAAGAGTCTAACATGTTTAAATATAAGAAAAATAGCAGGACAAGAGGGCACAGCATGAGAAGAGAGGGAGGCCGATTAAGGGGGAATGTGAGGAACTTCTTTTTCACAGAAAGAGTGGTGGATGCATGGAACAGCCTACCTCAGGAAGTGGTGGCTATGAATACAGTGCAGGGCTTCAAACAGGCATGGGATAGGCATAAGGGAGCAATACAGACGAATATGGATAGATAGATCATTCACAGTGTAAAGGTGTGTGGCACATTCATAAGGTAGAAAAAAATGGGCAGACTGGATGGGCCTTGCGGTCCTTATCTACCGTCAACATCTATGTTTCTATGTTATGTTTCTGTGTACCAGTTGTGGCTGTCTGTGCACCATGACACTGTTACTACAAAGCACAAATGAAGCAGCACCAAAAATATTTGCATAAAAATACTTTTTACTATTCGTAGAAAAATCACAGAACATACAGTGGTACAACAAACATCAACTAGACGCCCAGTGCTTCGACTCTTAACAAGTCTTCATCAGCCTGGTCTATTTTGCTCTGAGGCAAATTCTACTGCTGAAATGGTATAGTACATACTGTAATAAACTTCACGTTAGTTTGTCCCACATTGCAAATCAATTTCATATCAAAATAATGAACTAAACAAAGTCTCTTATGAGAAAGAAGGCCTCTGTACACTGTTGTCAAACATTTTGTCACTTGTTGGATAAAGCACTCCTTTAAATGGTACTGTACACTGTCATAACTGACAGGAAATGGAGTCTGCTCTTGTTGGGAATACAGAGTTTGCTACCCTTATTCTTACTGATGCCATTTGTTAGTGATACTAAGCCAAGCCACACTGTGAACTATAGAAATCAAAACCCTCTCCTGCACTACTGCTAAACAATGAGGCCACACGTCATGATATTTATGCACTAAATATTTTAGCTGAATATGTGCTTCTTATAGATACAGACTTTGACATTAAAAAATGTCCAACAGCCCATCCAGTCTGCCAAGCCTTTCCTACTCTTAGATGTGCTGGCCCTAGTTGTCACTCACTCCTTCATCGCCCCTTTCCTTCTACCCTTATACTTATCATATTGTCCCACCCATGTTTGAATCATTCTGTTGCTTAGCAAGACTACTTCCCTAGGTAGATTATTTGTCCTGTCCACCACTCTCTATGAAAATATATTTTCTGACATCCTTTTGAATCCCCCCACCCCTTGCCTCATTGGGTTTTGTCTTGCGCTTGTGTTCTCACTTAGTGTAACAACTCCAAGCAGTCTACTTTATTTATTCTATGGAGGTACTTGCATGTCTCTATCATATGCCTCTCCCACTTCTTGCCTCCAGGAGGTACATGGTGAGGTCTTCCAACTTCTCCATGTAGGATTTCCCTTGCTGTCCTGAGATTATTTTAGTTGTTCTCCTCTGTACCACCTCCACCCTGTTCACGTTCACGTCCTTCTTCAAGTGTGGGCTCCAGAGCTGCACACATCACTCCAAGTGAGGAAGAACAAGGTATCTGTGCAGGGGTAGGATCACCTCCCTCCTCCTCCTCCTACTGCTAATCCCCCTCCCTACGCATCCCAGCAGATGACTTCAAGTTGTCTGTGATTATCACTACCAGATACCTATCCTCAGTCATTCTCTCACCCACTACTCCTCCCATCCTGTATTCTGTGTTGGGGTACTTGGCTGCTATATGCATTAACTTTTACTTCTTTGCAATGGATTCCAACTGCCTAGATCATTTCCCTAGCCTCTTTATATCCTTCTTCATGGTTGTACTCCCCTACTCATTGCCCTTCTTCATATCTTTTAGTCATCTGCAAAAAGGCTGATTTTTCCCTAGATCCCTGCACCAACATTACAGATGAATATGTTAAACAGGACCAGCCCCAAGACTTATCCCTATGACACCTCATTGGTGCCCCCCTACCTTCTGTGTACTCTCCGTTAGTAACAAACCTCTGGAATCTTGTGCTTAGCCAATTTCTTACCCAACTAGTATTCTTATTTCCTGGACACTTAACTTCTTGCTCTGCCATCTGTGTGGGACAGAGTCGAAGGCTTGATAAAGTGCAAGTATAGTATGGCTACTGCCCTTTGTCAACCCTTTATTACACAACCAGAGAAATCAATCAGTTTCATCTGGCACAACCTTTCTATCATGAACCCATGCTACCTACTGTCCTGAATCCATTTGTCTCCAGGAACTTCACTAGCCCCTTTTCATTATGACTTTTATAAGCTTCCCCATTACAGATGTCAAACTAATCGATCTATAGCTGCAACAAGAAAAGGGTCACTCATGGACTACAGGTAGTTTGTAGGGCAAAAGCAGACACACAGTAAACCAGGAAGCCTTGCACAGTCACCACACCACAGCTCTAAGGTACCAAGAGATCCACGTGATTCTGTTTCCCGGACCATCTTTCTACTGTCCTTACATTTTCTTTCCCGTTGCTCCTATAGTATAAGATGTAAGTTGGCCCTATTGTTTTGATCACATACCACTTTAAATCAAATGGGATCCTGGAGATGATATCATCAGACTGGGCACTATAAAATTAGCATGTTTTGCACATTATAATTTATCCCCTTGAAAAAGTACTTGGGTAGAAGTATGCAACGTATCAGGGGCTGATTTGTTGCAGCTATGTGGGGTTGTACCTATAGATATTTGCACTTTGATGGATATAAGTAAATCAAATATACTTTGTATACTTCATCTAGCTGATTTGAGTCTTCTGTTGTGCAATGATTGTGTAAGGTGTCTTGGTTTACACTGATCCTTAATTACCTTTTTCACCCCTGCTTCTGGTCTTATGCAGGGACACCACACCCACCATCATCTAGTCACATGGAATCATCTCTGTTTCCAAGGAGCAGTTAAAGAGATCTGCCATGTGTGTGACTAGAATTTAGGTAATTTCTTTCAGCACCCATGAAAACAATCCATCCAGGTCCATTGATTTATCCACCTTTAGTGTTTACACTGTTTAGCCCTTTCAATGCCTGCCCTCTATTATCGGTTCCCTATTGATGCCCTCACCCCTACGTCTTTTGTCCTGATGATATACTTAGGAAGCAGCAGTTGATCTTCTACCATGACTCCTAACATAGATACTGGTTCAGTGTATTCCTCTTTCCTCTGTCTCCCTCCTCCTACCCCTCCCATTTCCAGTCTGACTATCCCCTTTTTAGAGTTGTATTTTGCCTATATGCATCAGAAGAATACTTTTTTCTCCTGCTTCACTGTCTCTATTATCTTCAGCTCCATCTGCTTCACTAATTTGCTGACTTACCTTAACTTGATAAGATACTCCTCCATATCTTCCTCAATTTGGGCGGACTTGTACTTTTCAAAGCTTTCAGTTTTTCTTTCACTGCCAGTTCTTACCTCCCTCATCTAACACAATGATTTCTTTACTGTCTTGCTTTTTCCCAGCACACAAACACAGAGACCTATAGCCTGTAGTACACCATTCATGGTTAGGTTTCACTCGCTCACCATCCCTGCTGCTACTGTTACTGCCTCTAGCTTCTCTCTTAGCATACCCCACATCTTCCCAAATACAGCACCTTAATATGTGTGTTTGTTGTATCTGGCTCAAGCTTGATACTGAACTATATGGTCCGATGATTGCTGGTACAAAATGATTCCTAATGCTGTCCATTTGTGTGAGGACTAGATCAAGTAAAGCTCCCTCTTTAGTAGGTTTCTCCACTCACTGCACTAGAAATGTCTTTTGGAATGTCTCAACCAGCACTTAGTTTCTAGCACTCGCTGCCACTGGAATGTTCTAGTCCATATCTAGCATATTGAAGTCACTCATCAGCAGCACCTCCCTCTGCTCTGCTGCCTGCCTCATTTCATCTCCAAGTTCTCAGTCAACTGCCTCTTTCTGATATTGTAGCTTATATACTATCAGATGTGCTCCCCAACTCAGAACTACCTTGGCTTTTATGTCTTCCCTTACATATTATGCTAACCCAGCCTTTCTTTCCCATCCTTTCTGAATACTGCATAGCTTGGAATGATCAGGTCCCAGTCATTATACTGTTATCCACAACTATGAGACTGCTACCAGGTCCAGCTGGGTTTCAGCTACCGATGCCTGCATGTCGCTGATACCCCCTTTTTATACCTACCACTGCAGTTTATCCTATCCTGGTTCCATCTGCCTTCCTCTGTATTGAACCCCAATTGCCCCCTTGTTTTACTTGCATCTCCCATGGCCCTTGCTTCTACTATGCTTCCATCTACCCTCATACTCCCAGGCCTGGCTGTCCTCTGTCCCTTTTCCTCACCCCACCATTCTCTAGTACACATTTCCCTCATTTCTTTTTCTGCTTTCTCCCTCCCTTCATTTGTTTCCTGCCCATCTGTATGTTCTCATGATTGGGGGTGGGATATCTGGCTCCCGTCAGTTGTGTAGGTGTGTGTAACCTCAGCTGTGCTGCCTCCTCCCTCACTCTTCTTGTGTGTTCTGCTGATCTCTTCCCCAATGCCTTGGTGCCTTTCTTGCAATTTGTAAAGTAAATTCACAGGCAAAGTTCACTTCACAAAGTGGAATAATCCATCTTAGAGGAGATTGCCAGCCACAAGAAATAAGGGGCCCCGTACACAAATGCAAGGCACTGACACAAAGCAGTCACAAGGCTTTCCCTGCACAATGTCTATTGCTTCAGCACAGGAAGGTGGCAGGGAGTGGGCATGCTAGTGAATCAGTGTACTGTGTGCAGATGCTTACTGGCCCCCATGCCCATGGTTGAATATGGCAGAATGTGGCCCCCTGTGGATTTGCTTCCAGCAGTTCCACAAGGATGCCACAAGAAAGCCAAACAGAAAGGAAACACTGAGGTGGTGTCAGGTTCCAACATTGGTGAGGGGCCAAAATTAAAGAAAAAAAATAACAATTGTACAGCAGAATGGGGAGAAGGTGGGTGTCTGACTGGATGTCAAAGATTACAGAAGTGTTTCTGGGGCCACTGGATCACCAGGGAGGGCCTAATGCAAGGGATGGCAAAACTGAAACTGAAAATAGCCCAAGAAGTATGCAAACAGGTAAAACATGTAAATTTAACAAATTAAATTTGGTGATGCACCTTGTTATTTGTTGTATCACTACTGTTTGAGTGGTGGTGGAGCAGATGATGAGGATGATGGTAGTGGTGGCAGGACAGGGGGCTAGCCATCAGGTGCTGCCAAGATCTGTGCTTGTTTGCCTAGATAGCATTGAGTTTTTGTTTGCCCACCTGTAGACTATGGGACAATGAACTGATTTTTCTCTCCAGCCAACCAAGTTTTTTTTGTCCCTGACTGCAAGGCTCAGGACATTTTTTCCACCATCATGCTAAACTACTTCCTCCTCCTTACATGCCATTTTACAGGTGCATGTATGCCCTTTAACAACTGGTGTTGCTGATCCACTACCACCACCAGCTACCACTGCCTTCTTCTGTTCTTTCCAGACTGCTGCATGTTTGACCTGTAGGTGGCTGTGTTGTCCACTGGTACCCATATGGCCACCCTTCTTTCCATGCCTCACTCTGATGTCACACAGCTTACAGATGGCCATACTACTGTCCGATGGGTCAGTGTTAAAAAAAGTTCCAAACTAGGAACTTTGTTGACCAGTCAGAGGGTTGATACTATTTGGGGCTGTGCAGGGGGAGGCGGTACAACTGCACTGCTGCCTACTGCTGTTTTGGCAGACTCTATGCTGCCATCTTCCTCCTGGACAGAGACATGATGGGGACAAGAACATCTTACAACCCCACCACTGGATTTGCCACTTCCATGCATCATGTAAAACAAATAGTCCTGGGATATATATCAGTCATGCCCCTAAAGTTAGGGTTAAGTAGCCTGTTTAATGTTAAACCTCAAATTTTGCACTTTAATAACTTTACAACTGATTAATGGATTTGCACAAAATTTGGTATGCGCTGTCCAGCAGGATAGATCTCTAGATGTGGTGATTCTGTTTCTGGTCTGATGTATGGATTCTGAGATATGGATAGTGCTAAAACCTTAAAAGTCGTCTGTAATTGAAGTTTGTTCCAACTCGCCTTGTGTTCACATGGTGTGAAATTTTGGTGTGATTTTTAATGGTACAACCAGCTTGGGTAACAGAACTGCCATGCTTAATTTAGAGAAACATAGAACATACAAACATAGAAACATAGACTTTGACAGCAGATAAGGACCACTTGGCCCACCCAGTCTGCCCATTTCCATACCTACTGGATAAGCTGCAGATTCTAGTTAACCACCAGTCTACTTACTGCCACCCCCCACTACAAATGCCTTATGTCTGTCCCATGCACGTTTGAATTCCCCCACTGTTTTAGACCCAACAACCTCCCCAGGAAGGCGGTTCCATGCATCCACCACTCTCTCCATGAAAAAAAATTTCTTCACATTACCCCTGAGCTGTCCCCTGAGAAAAATTACCCGAGAAAAAATATGAATCTGTTGCAAAGTTATTACATTTTTAAGTACCCATTGTTTTCAATGGGAATTCCCCTGTCCAAACTAGAGGGATAAAGTCTGACCAAGGATTGACCTTGCAAAAAAGAACTCGCTGTAGTGAGATCTGTTCCTTTCTTGTGAGGTAAAAAATCCTGTTTTGTGAGAGAAAATTCTCTCCCCCCCCAGCTGCCATCTTGTTTTCTATTTAAAAGTCACAAAAATGACATCCTGGAGAGAGACCACCACACCTAACTGGCTGATCAGGACCAGGAATATACCGAGGGCCCGAACCTAGAGGAACAGCTGAGAGCGAGAACTCACTGTAAGGCTTGTGGCTCAACGCAGAGGGACTGACTTTTCAATTACAGTACCATGTGATAATAGCGCTGGTAAAAATGGCACTGAAAACAAGGGCAACTACAAATCGCTGACGGTAAAAACAGTGATCAACACAACAGCGACCACTCTCAATAAGTGACTGGCACTTAACAAATCTCTTTCACGCTGAACTGTACTCATATTTAATGTGGGAGCTATAACCCCAACACCTCTATTTCTATGATGATCAACTCTGGGGGGATGACAGTGGGGGAAAGGGGAAACTCAGGAGTGGGGCTAACTGCGCCGGGAGAGAACACTGGATGGGGGGAATTGCAGGCAGGGGGGAAACAGATAGCAGAATGGGGTAATGGGAACTCTGAAACCAAAAAAAAAAAAAAAAAATAGCAAACAATCCATACAACACAAAAAATAAACCCAAACCCCTGCAGCCAGTCCCAAACCCAGGTCTGCCAGATGCATTGGTAGTAATGCTAGCCACTACTCCAAATGGCCAGCTTGTAACTGGCTCAACCAACATGCTCCTCTATACTTTAATACTACCACTCTCTGCAGATGTGTGTCGCTATTCTTTCACTATGCCATTATCTGCACAAAGCCCATTTAACCATGCACTTTTAACTTCACCTAGCCCATGTTACACTCACAGTTTTGATGTCGCTCAAATTCACTCACCCATATCACGGATTACCTTCAATTACAATACATCTCCCACATAAACAAATAAAAGAAAAACTCTCTTTGAATTTAGTTCCTCTGCATCACAGGTTAAACTAAAACTATATTTTACTTATTACTTGCTTTCTGTTGTGCCTGTATTTACATACTTCGACACCAGGATGTCCACCCTCCAGTGTCAGATGCCTCTCCCTCAGCCTGTTGTTTTAATAATGTTGGCTGACATCGGGGGGGGGGCACAATCCTCATGTTGGCATTCAGAATCTCCCCACCAGCAGAGTGGTACACTGGGGAGCCCACTCCTAGTGTCCCAGGGGAGCCCATCCCCCAGTGTCTGAGAATAGATTTATTTTATATGTACCTGCAAAAAAGAAAACCATCTTTGACATCTTTTTTTTTAAACCTGAAATAAAGAAAACAGTCCCTCGTTGTTGCCGCAATTCCCTTCCCACATCCCGATCCTCCCACTAAGCATCCACCTCCCCACGCCCCCCCCTTTCCCTATACTTACCTCTGAAGGTTGTATGCTGTCATCCTCTGTGGACTGAGACACATCTGCACTCTTTAAAGCTGAACAGTAAACTGAGGAATCAAGGTAAGTGCCCTATACAGTAATGCATTTTAATGGCGCTTTGAACTTATGTTCATTACTTTGCCATTTTTGGGAATTTTTCTTACCAAATTTTCAACATAGCTTTTTGTGACCCCACCTCATGAGCACTGCAACTGCCAATTTGTTAATTTGGCCTGGAAGGTGATTTTGCAGTTGTTGCATGAAATCACCTTTTGGGACCAAATAATGAAATTTCACCATCAGTGTTCATGACGTCAGCCCCAAAAAGGCCATGTTGGAAATGTGGTGAAAAAATTCTTAAAAATGGCAGAGTTATGCATGTTCATTGAAGTTTTTCTACACACGTGCATAACTTTGGTAATTTTCAATATTTTTACTCCAAATGTTCAACATAGTCATTTTTTCACACCACCTCATGAACAGTACAGCTGTCATTTTTCATATCCTGTCCAAAATATGTTTTTGCACCTGTGGTACAGAATGGCATTTTGGGGAGGATTTGAACATTTTCACCCATGGGGTTTATGAGGCGGGGTCATAAGAAGACTATGTTGAAAATTTGGGGTCAAAATATGAAAAAATACCAAAGTTATAGCCATTCATTGCAATTTCACTATGCCCTCTCATAACTTCAGAAATGTTAAATATTTTAACCCCAGATTTTCAACATAGTCTTTCTATTACCCCACCTCATGTATGCCACAACTGTCATTTTTCAAATCCAAGCCAAAATATGTTTTTGCATCTGAGGTGTGGAATGGAGTGCAGTTGCTCAGAATTAGGTTTTGGCAGGGATTCAAAAATGTTCTGTACTGGGTACATGAGGTGGGGTAATAAGATGGCTATGCTGACAATTTGGTCACTGTTGTCTATAAATGGAGCGCCAGGGCCCAGGAGGGCCGCAGTAACTCCACAACTATACAAATACATACCTATGGAGGGACGGGAGCGCAGGGTCCGAAGAACCCTGTGCTCCCACAGTGAAATAAGGATACTATTACACTATCTTAAAAAGTAAGGAAATAAGTTGCAAAAAACATTGTTAATGGTCCAGTTAGGGTCAAATCAACAAAAGTTGGGAAATGAGGCATTAGGATTTTCCTAATACCACACCCTCCCAAACTAGGTAGAAAAGCAGGTGTGGGGTGTGCCTTGGGCTTCTCAGTCCTAATACTCACCACGTTCTCATAAAGTCTACGCATCTGACCTTATTTACAGATGAAATGGGATGAATGTTAGGCTTGAGAAGCCCAAGACACCCCACACCTGCCTCCCCTGCCTGGTTTGGGAGGTTGGGGTGTTAGAGAATCCTTAATGCCTCATTTCCCAACTTTTGTCACTTTGACCCTAACTGGAGCATTATTTGCAATCTATCTATCTATCTATCTATCTATCTATCTATCTATCTATCTATCTATCTATCTATGTATCTATGTATCTATGTATCTATCTATGTATCTATCTATGTATCTATCTATCTATCTATCTACAGTATCTATCTATCTATCTATGTTTGTATACATACATCTATGAACAATAGAAGCCATTTAATGAGGACACCCTGGTGGCAGGCATTTCGTCCGATTAAGCATCCATCCTGTTTAGCAGAAGCCATTGAAAATGGCTTTTGCCACCTTGTATAATTGGCACTGTGACAGTTTGTAGCAGTTGCCCCCCCCAAGTTAACATATTGCACCACTCCATATTCCAAGCATGATTGCTTGATTCTGGCGTTTAAGTGAAAAAGGGAGTTTCACATTCTTACTGTTTAGCCTCACTGCTGTAGTTGCGGTATACTGCTATACAGCTGTTTAATTTGGAGAGCCACATACTGAAGAAAATGTAGGATATAAACTCAGTATGCTGAAGGAGTCTGCTGTCTTAAGGCTACACACAGGTTTGGTTAAAAAAAAAAAAGCTGGGTGACTTAGTTAATTTGTGGTCTCCCTTAATGTTACCCAGGATGGAGTGAAGCAAACATGGGGGAATTCTGTATGCTGCAAGAAAACTGTATTTAATTCAGACAGCCACAGAGTGCAACACGTAGGGGGGAACTTGGTATGCTGCTAGACAACTGTTTATTTCAGAGAGCAGACTGCACGCAGGTTTGGTAGAAAAAAAGAAAGGGAATTATGGGAATTACAGAGGCGGGAAGGCAGATAGAGTTCACATGTTCTAGCTAACAGCTACAAGTCACACCTAATAAGGTGTTAGGATAGATGCCAAAAGGGGATTACCGCGTCAGTGTGACAGTTAAATCTAGCTGTAATCAGGCTAATCCTCCCCATGAGGTGGCAGAGACATCCCATTTAAGCAAAAAAAATGTCCTAATAACACAATATAGCCACTTAATCAGTGCCCAGCGGGACATCCCAATAAAGTGAGCTTCTCAGCTATCCACATCCCAAATTAAGTGGCTTCTACTATATATATATATATATATATATATATATATATATATATATACACATATACATTTATAGCAGAACACTAAGGGTTAAATGTGGTATTTAATAAAATACAGAAAGAACAATAATGAGAAAATGAATAAAAAATACATGTAATACTAGCATTGAAAGGGTTAATAAATAAACAGCAAAGAAAGGGTTAGTAAAGAAAAACAAATGAAGATGAAATATATACCATATATAAAATGAAAGAATTCTGATAAGAACAGGAAGAGTAGACAGCACTGTGCAGGCTCAGCAGCAGCTGCACCTATGGGAGATGCTACTTGAGAAAAATGAAAGGGAGGTTCCGATAAGATGACAAGAGAGGGAAAGAAAAGGGGAGACCAGGTCAAGAACAGGGAGGTTAAGTGATTTACTTAAGGTCTCACAATGAGATCCCAACCTGGGTCTCCAAGAGAGTAGCTCTACACTCCAACCACTAAGTTGCATTGCCTTCATTAATATGCCTACCTATAGTACTTACCTCCAAATCCGTCAGGCACATAGGTTTTGAGTACAATATTGCAGAAGATAGTTGGCAAGGACAAAGGTTTGTTGCCTTCATTCCGGAGAGAAATGTGTCGATATCCTGCCTGAAGGCCATCAAGGGGTAGGATCCTCTGACCAATCAGCTTGTTATTGTCATCATAAACTGCTATCCTCAGCACTGCAAGGTCAGGCAAAATGACCTGGTGAATAAACAACAACATGAAAACATAACACTCTTACTCTCAGTTACTAAAAGGTCAAAGGGAGGACTGTAGTGCTCACAAAGTTGTGTATGTACAGTATGTATGTATACATCCTTTAAAAATGTATGATGTTCCAGTGGCAAAATGATGCCCCTGCCAAAACCCAGAGAGTGGGCGAAACACTGGGGCTAGGCAGCTACTGGCTAGGAGAGGTATTTATACCTTTTTTTTATTTATTATGGTGCTGGGCTCTGTAATAATGGTTTGCTGCTGCACTTTGCAGTTTTTCAATAGCACTTTACAAAAAATGAAATGAGAATGAAATGAGAACCATGGCACTCGAAATCTAACAATAAGAAAAGACAACATGGCATTTGCCTGTGGTCTGTATAAGCTACCAGAGGAGGAGATCTGAGCAAAATCAGTTGGGGATTCAAACTTGGGAAAGACTGATTCAAGGACTTGGTAAAGACCATAACTGAATGGGGGGATGGAAGTGAAGAAGTCTTAGGGTTCTCTCATTCAACATTAGATACATAAAAATTGACAGACATCATGGTGGGCCTTTTTCTACAGACCGATTATGTTTCTGTTTCCAGTTTTTGTCCACAGTTATGAAGAAACACTGTAGGTTGAGCTAAACACATAAAACAAATTAGCTGCAAGCAGAAATGTCGAAATATTATGTATTTCAATGTTTCCCATAAGATGTCACGGTCTCTTTATGGCCTCATTAACCTGCAGGCAAAGCAGCAGTACTGTCAGGTACAGCCAAATTGCATGTTACTAAGAATGTTGCCCTGGGGCAAAGTGACAATTCTAAGCTAAGATCAGCACTGCGCTGTATATGTCACCATGCAGAGTGTTGATGCACCACACCCTAAAGAGCAACCGACACCTTTAGGAACACTCTGAGAAACACTGTGCAGCATTCTCAAAAGGATCTGCTTGAGACCTACCTTCCATTATTTCAAAAAGAAAAATCCATCCAAAGTGCTAGACCAGCTATTAAATAGTCTAACTGCATCTGAATTTCACACACACACACACACACACACACACACACACACACACACACACACACACACTCACGCACGCGCACACACACACACACACACACACACACTCACACACGTGCACACACACGTGCGCGCACACACACACACACACACACACACACACACACACACATACATACACAAAGGAAAATGGTGGCACAAATGATGCGATGCCTTTGGGCTCATTTTGTTCACTGCATATCATGATTTCATGTCCCAGATGGAGTAGAGCTGTACGAAATGTGGAATCCCACCAGCAGAATTCATGCCAAATGGCAATTCTGCTTCTGAAATGCTTTGACAAATTTATTTATATATATTTTTTTTATCACTTCCCTATTTCTCCCATGCACCGAGTGGCCCCCATCTGACTGACCCCCCCCCCCAGCTCCGTGCCACGGAATTACTGGGGCTTACCTTACACCTGGTCCGGGAGCAGTGCCTGCGGAGAATCTGTCGTCATCCTGCCACCGGTTGACTTTTTCCCGTTTTTTCCCCAGTTACCTGAGGACAGCCACGGTAATGGCCCTCCTCCGTCCCACCCCTTTGGTCTACCGCTGGCACCCTCGCCGGTGCAGCCTCTCGGCCTCCACAAGGGGGTAGCCATGAGCGAGGGATGCCTCCCCACCTCTCCGGAGAGGAGAGCTGCCTTGACGGCCACGCTATTCAGCTCTGCCCACCCCCCCATGCCGACCTCTGATACCCCAGGCTCGCTCCTGAACCCGGGTTGCTGGCGTGCCATGAGGTGAGACATCCAGCGCCTTAGCCCTCTGCACCACCGGGCTGGCGTAAAATTTATTTTCAATTCCATGGAATTCAAAAAAGGCCATTCTATGTAAACAGCGAAGGAATAGTCCATGGATTATGTAGTCCTTTGTGGAAAATTAATCCTTGGGTTACATAAACTGCTGAATACTATTCCATGGTTGATGTAAACTGTGCAACAATAATCCACAATTTAAAAAAGTCTCCTTTTGCAATTTTTGAATTCTGCTCCTGATGGAATTCCACAGAATTAGATGGGGAATTTCAGAAATTCCACTGAATTCCACCAGAAGAACATTTGAAAATTCTGCACGACTATAGATAAAAAGTACAAAAAAAAAATCCTGCCTATATGTTAGATAAAATATAACTTATAACTGAAACAGCGTTCATTTTCCCCTTGTATTTTATTATTAAGGATTCTTGCAGAAAAACTGGGTCTTTCACTCTAGAGTGCATCTATTCCTGCTGTTGACTCTCCATCTGATAATCCTCTCTTCATGACATCACATCCTGTTGCCAAGGAAGTGACTGTGACATCACAAGCAGAGCATAATGACCTCAAATGGAGGAACAGTCAGATGCACTGAGGTCTAAAGGACAAAAATCATGTTTACAAACAAATATGTATAGTAGGAATGAATAAGCAACAAAGAAATAAGAACCTACAGTATAAATCAAGTTGTGTCTAAATATTATGCTTTCATAAATTTTCTCAGAGGTGTTAGTGGCTCTTTAAATGCCTTTAATAATTGCATGGATAAGCATGTGCTTTATGTAAGACACTGGAATTAGAAAATGTTCTTATTTTCAGAAAATTAGATCTGAGCCGGTCTGGTGGCATGGAGGGTTGAGGCGCTGGGCACCTTACCTCCTACTGCACCGGGCCACCTGAAGCTGAGAACAGACTTGGGTTGCTTGGGGGCCAGAGGGGGGAGAGGAAGGATCGAGCATCCCTAGACAGCTCTCATTCCTTGGGAAGGGTGGTTAGTGTGGTGCACTGCTTGCCTGACACCCAGTGGTGGCTGGGTGCCAGCACATGCACACCACCATGCAGGGAAGGGATTCCACATCCAGGATGTTGGGGTCATCTCTGCAGAGGCAGAGCTTGGACACTGCACCAATTGCACATCCGGGAGAAAAATCAGAGGAAAAACACCCCAAGCAGCAGGATGACAACTGACCCTCCACAGGTCCTGCACTGGTGGCTGGACACAACCACAGTCCGGTGGCAGAGGACACAGGTGAAGGTAAGTGCTGGCAGAGCCAGTGACGGAGCTGGGAGTGGTCAGTTAGAAGGGGGCTGCCGGGAGAGATCAGGAGATAAAATGTATATGGAAAAAAAATGAAAATGAGAACTGATCATTACACAAGCAACAAATTGCTGAAGCGGTTTAAAGGAGCAATGCAATGAAAAATGTTTTTCTAAAATGCTAGTTTGAGCTACAGTTACTAAAAATATTAGCATACTTGTCAAACCCACTTCTCTGGGTACCTCCTATGCCTCACACCATGACTTTTTGTTTTTTATTTTCTTGATTCTAACTCTTGCCAAGTATACAATGTTATTTCTATGTCAAATGTGGTGACCCTCTTTTTTTTCCTGAGAAAAATAACATAATTTAAACATTTATAAAATATTCAGACTCTGGTGGAACTAGAAAGTCTTACCACCAAATAAAATTGGAAGATACCTGGAGTCACTTACAATGAAAAAGGTGGCGTCATATTCTTTGCCTAATTTTGTTGCACTGCTACTTTAAGAAAATAACATAGTGGTCTTGTGGGTGTCAACAATAATCCAAGCCTTTTACACCAATTTAAATTGTATTTATAAAAGAGTTTACCTTTCGGAACACAAATACTTCCTCGTTATAAACAGGGTTCAGACCATTGTTCATCACCATGCGCGTCCGGAATTCCTTACGTATGGTGTCAGTTGGCAATCCATACATGTCAACTTCCACGTAGGTACCTATTTTCTTGTCAGATAAAAACTGACCAGATATTACCTGCAATAGAATAAAGATTACCGAATTATAGGATTTCAACCGACACCTTTAGGAACACTCTGAGAAACAGTGTGCAGCATTCTCAAAAGGATCTGCTTGAGACCTACCTTCCACTATTTCAAAAAGAAAAGTCCATCCCAAGTGCTAGACCAGCTATTAAATAGTCTAACTGCATCTGAATTTCACACGCACACACACACTCACACGTGCACACACACACACACACACACACACACACTCACACACACAAAGGAAAATGGTGGCACAAATGATGCCGATGCCTTTGGGCCATTTTGTTTACTGCATATCATGATTTCATGTCCCAGATGGAGTAGAGCTGTACGGAATGTGGAATCCCACCAGCAGAATTCATGCCAAATGGCAATTCTGCTTCTGAAATGCTTTGTCAAATTTATTTATATATATATTTTTTTATCACTTCCCTATTTCTCCCATGCACCGAGTGGCCCTCATCTGACTGACCCCCCCAGCTCCGTGCCACGTAATTACCGGGGCTTGCCTTATACCTGGTCTGGGAGCAGTGCCTGAGGAGAGTCGGTCACCATCCTGCCACCAGTTGACTTTTTCCCGTTTTCTCCCCAGTTATCTGAGGACCCCAGGAGAAGGACACATGCATGTGGAAGCACGCATGTGCTACCAGCCCATGATGGCCCTCCTCCGTCCCCACCCCATTGGTCTACTGCCGGCACCTCGCGCGCAGCCGCCTCCACCCGGGGGTAGCCATGAGTGAGGGATGCCTCCCCACCACAATCTGCTACAAATGGACAATGTATTCTATTACTGTGCTGTAAGATGTGTCTGCTGCTTGACGGATTTATCGGCACAATACCACCACTTCCAACACTCACATGAGCAGCTCTCTTTTATTTGTTCAGCTGCGGTACACAAGGTAGACAACTATGTCTTTTTGCTGCCTTTCAAATTTGTTCATAAACATTACTATAATGTATGGGGAGTTATTATTAACTGAAATCAAACAGATTACAACCTTGTTATGCCATCGTTGTGACATCACTCTATCGTTAACCCTTCTTGAGTATGTCATATCAATGATATAACAAAATGGGATGCTAACAACAATCAATGTTCCATAACGTAATTCAATAAAATAAAGTAATTCAATCCGTAATTACACAATCTTGGTGGCCCATACACAATAAAATATAATGTATGGTCTTTGGTCAACAACTGCGCTGAAAACACTTCTCGAGGTTGCCATGACATCTGAAAACCTCTCGAGCTGCACTCTTGAGGTTTACAATGACATCATGGCAACCTCTTGAAGTTTTTACCATGTGGTTATTAACCAAAGACCATACATTATCCTCTATGTTACTTTTTTAAGGCTGCTGTTTTCCACTGAAAGTGCATGCTTCTTTATTTAAACTATAAACCACATCTCCTAGTAGTTATTGTTTGAGTTACAATTGCTGTCTACATCCTCTTCTGAAAAAAGTCACATTTTAAAGCCTACCTTCAAAACATCAGATTATTTATGTGAACATGTCTATAGCATGCTTGTAGAAAATAACACTTCTAACGGAGACTATGCTTTCACTTCTTTACAGAAAATTGTTAAAACAACACGTATTTATTTTATTTTGTTTACAGTGGTTTGGTTAGGAAAGCACACAGAGCCATATATTGTCTTGAGGTGAGACCTTGGGGATGCAAGTTGCATAGGAATAATATCTAGTAAAATCAGAGACAGGAAGAATATTTATCAAAATTAATAGTGCAGTTTATCTAAAGGCAGCGCACTGAAGCTATATTTCAAAGACTTTGCCAGTAGTTCAGTGGGCAGGAGCTACCAGCTATGTCCTCCTTCCTGAGCTATTACAGCCAGCTTCCTCCAGCCTCACTCAGAAGCACTGTTTCTCTGCTGCAGCCAGAGGATCTGCCAGGGCTCTGCCCCCGTGTTTGTCTCCCACTTTCCCTTTGTTCTTCTGGGCTTCCTGCTTGGTTTGTGCCTCCATCAGCTTTCTATGTCAGTATTTTGCTTCCTACCTTCATGGCTGCAGTTTGCGCTTCTCTCAGTGAACTACTCATGCTGCACTCATATTCTCATGAACCTCTTGTTGTTTCTTTCTGTTTTGGTTCCTACGTGCTTCTAGTTTTCACAGTGTCCTGCCTTTGTTGTTCTTGTTTTGACTTGTGCTATTTCAGGCTTCCTATTTTTCTATTTCTTCCAGACCATTTGCAATCTCCAAGTTCAGCTACAATCCTTAACTGTTTTCACCTGGCTTCCTAGCAAGGCAGTCACTCTCATAGAAACATAAAAGGTAACAGCAGATAAGGACCATGTGTCCCACTTAGTCTGCCCCTTTTTCCTACCTAATGCAGTGCTGCATACCCTAGCTGATCTGCAACTTACGCGCGTGTCCCTGTTGAGAGAATACTCTTTTGTCTATCCCATTCATTCTTGAATTCCCCTACTGTTTTTGCCCCCACTACCTCAGAAGGGATGCTGTTCCAAGCATCCACTGCTCTTTCTGTGAAAAAGTACTTCCTCACATTGCACTTGAGCCTACCCCCTTCTAGCCTCATATCATGCCCCCTTGTTATTGTACACCTTCTTTTCTGAAAGATGCTACGCTCCTGTACCTTGTTTATATCCCCGAGGTACTTTACTGTCTCTATCATATTCCCCTTCTCTCTCCTCTCCTCCAGAAAATACATATTGAGATTTCTAGTCTTTCCTCATATGACTTTTGGTGCAGTACTTGCACCATTTTTTTTGCTTGTCTCTGGACTGCCTCTATTTTGTCTATGTCCTTCCAGAGATGCGGCCTCCACAACTGGACACAGTACTCCAGATGAGGTCTCACTAGTGATCTATACAGTGGCATAACCACCTCCTTTTTCTGCTGGTGATATCTCTCCAGATGCACCCTAGCATCCCACTGGCTCCCCCCACAGTCTTCTCACATTGTTTGGTTACCTTTAGATTATCAAATATGATTACCCCAGGTCTCTCTCTTGATTGGTAACCATCAGTATCTCTCCCTCCATCTTGTAATCCTCCCTTGGATTTCTGCACCCCAAATGCATGATTTTGCACTTCTTTGCATTGAATCTTGGCTGCCATACTCTCAACCACTCCTCAAGCATGTTTAGGTCCTTTCTCATTTTTTCCAGCCCCCCTGAAGTGTCGACTCTGTTGCAGATCTTAGTGTCATCTGCAAAGAGACATACCTTCCTCTCCAGCCTCTCTGAAATGTCGCTTATGAAGACATTAAAGAGGACTGGCCCCAGCACAGATCCCTGTGGCACCCCGTTAATCACCCCCTCTCCTCAGATTGAATGCATTTACCACCACCATCTGTGTTTTGGTGGTTTAATTAGTTTGCTCAGTCCAGCAGCACTTTGCTTCCTAGTTTTCAGTTCTCATATGTTCCTGTTATTCCCCAACAGTTTCATTTGTTGTTCTCTACTGCCTCAGTTTACTTGGCCTGCAGTGCATCAGCAGCAAACACTAACTTCCCTTATGGAATTGGATGGCATGCATTCACCATTCAGTCCAGGCACGCATCATTCAGTCTCATACCATGTCTTAGGTGTCATTTGATGCCTCAATCAGTAGTTCAACTTTGCCTACGTTTTGTTTTAACCTTGTACTCCCGGCCATCAGGCTTCACCATCAGCCTCCCACTGCTTCTGCACTTGAACACATGCCAGCCATACCATAGCACTGCTTCCAGGGCTCCCTGTCCTCTATGCCAATGGTCTCACACTGCTCTTTGTCCCTTGAAATCCACATCTTGAGGGTGGGTTCCTCAACTCGGATGGAGTCCTTCTCGTCCTGCCTTTTGGTGAGAAAATCCTACACTCTGGGGGAAGCTTTGGCCATGCAGATCAACTCAATGGCACCTCTTAATGTAGCATTTAAGATTTCAGCTACTGGAGGGTGGGGCCTCTGTGTCCATGGGGGCTCCTCTAGCTGTGCAGGCCACATCAGCAGCACCTTTGAAAAAGGGTCCTTTGCCTTCATCATATCCTGACAGGGTGGTAGTTCCCCATCAGACAGAGAATATGAACGGCTAAAGTATCCACAAATGACAATTAACAACACATTTATTCAAATAACTTCAGACTATCAACAAAGTTGCACAACCATAACTCCTCACTGCTTTGCATTTGTCTATTGAATTTAAAGGCTATGCCTACAGTTCATTGGGCAGGAGCTACCAGCCATGTCACCCTTTCTGAGCTATTTGAGCCATCTTCCACCAGCATTACTCAGAAGCACTGTTCCTTTGCCCTGCCATCCCCCACTCCTCCTCCAGAGGCAAGCCTCTCTCCTTTGGACTCCTTCCTAAGGTACCTTTAACCTAAAGGAATTATGTTCCTGTGGCACCTCTAGGGGTGTAACCCTCCTCAACAGCATTCTTTTGCCATCATGGTACCTCAACAGGATGGTAGTTCCCCATGGGACAGAGAGTGCAAATGGACTAAGTATCTACATAAGAGAGTCAACAGCACATTCATTCAAATACCTTCAGGCTATCAACAACATTGTACAGGCATACCTCCACACTAGGTTGCATTTGCCTATTGAATCATAGACTTGCCTAAGGTGTTTGATAGAGAAAATCACTCCCTGCTCCTTTTGAAATTATCATCATCTGGGGCATTGGACTCCACCCTTCACTGGTTCAAGTCCTACCTGTCTGTCAGGACATGATCAGTCAAGCTAGGGCCCTCCATCTCATTCTCTCTCTCTCTCTCTCTCTCCCAGTTACCCTAGGAGACCATAGGGATCAGTCTTGGTTCCCCTTCAATGTTCTGTCTCCATCAACAATCTCCCTAGCCCCCTAACCTCAAGTAATATCCAAATGTAAGAAGATGACACTTTAATCTTCTGCTCAGGACCTTCATCCTCTATCACTGAGTGAGTCTCACAGCTTAACTTTGCAATGTCCAAAACTGATTTCTCACCAACCAGCTAGCTGTGAACCATAACAGAACTGTTTCTATGTTGTTTGGTACCAAACAATGGTTAAAGATTGTGTGTAAATGGGTTATACTATATTCATTGCAAATGGTAGTAATCATTACCGGTGTCATTCATTTCACTAGTTCAGTGTGTTTGTCTGCTCATTCTGACCATACTTTGTATATTTTAAACTTTTAACTTTAATACCATCTGATTTATGTATGACCCAATGCTGCTTGTGTGCTGAATGGACGTAGTGCTGCTGAGATTGCGTAGGACATCAATGCAAGTGAGCCATTTGCAGCTTCCTGATTCAATTTGCGCCTTGACTGCAATTGCATAACTTTTACACCTGTGGTATTGGTGGCTCAACCATCACCAAAAAATGTCCTCAGAAGAATTGTAATAAACTCTATTTCCATGTACTTCTGTGCCTATGTATTCATTACTAACAATTTCATTAACTGCCTGGGTGTGTTTTCAGTCTTCATAAGGTATCTATAACCTGTATCTAAAACTAGTGTGTGTTTTATTTTTAAAATTTACAAACATACGAACATACAAAAACAGCCAGCAGAAAAAGGCCTGTTGGTATATCGAGTCTGCTCAATTTTGCAGCTAACATTTCACTCTGATTAAAGAGATGTTACAATAGTTATTGACATTATGACAAATTGTAACATATAGAAAAGGAAAAAATAGGTGGGATACTAATAAAAAATAAGCGGACTATAATTAATTAGCTATAACGATGACTATTTTTATACATTTAGTGGTAATGAGATTTACAACTGATATAACAGTTACCACACTATGTGTATGGCCACCTATATAAATATTAGATCAAATCCAGATGTTAAAATGGTTTTTAGAACAATATATTATGAAAATAGTACATGTATTGAAATAGTGTCATAAGATATTGAGACAGCTTTACAGATAAAATGATATTCCCTAAGCTGTCAACTGTGTGTTAAAGCCAGAATGTAACTGCTGTCATGAAGAAGAAAATCAGACTGCAGAAAAAATTCATATGAACATACGAATCTGCCAGCAAAAACAGGCCCCTTGGTTTATCAAGTCTGCTTGAGTGCGCAGCTAATATCCTTAAAGTGCAGCTGCCCAACCCCCTCTTCCCTCTCACCTCCTGAAATTTTTCAGTTCTGCTTACCCAGATCCCCCCATGCCCTGTCCAATGCCCTTTTGAAACTGCCCACTGTCCTGCATGATACCACCTCCTCTGGTAAAGTGTTCTATTCTGACACCACGCATTCTGAGAAATAATGCCTCCTTATCTCTCTCCTAAATCTGCCCTCTCTCCAATCTTAGCCCATGCCCTCTTGTGTCCCTTCCCTTCCTCAGCCTAAATAACCCATCTGTGCCAGATTTGCTGATCCCCTTCAAGTACTTGAACATCTCAATCATATCCCCCCGATCCCTCCTGTCCTCCAGGGTGTACAAACTCAGATCCCTCAGTCTGTTCATGTAGGTTTTGCCTGCCATCCCCTGTATTGTTTTTGTCACCCTACACTGCACCCCCTCTAGCAGCCCAATATCCTTCTTCAGATATGGACACCACTACTGCATGCAGTGCTCCAAGTGTGGCCTGACTAAGGACCTGTACAGGGGCAGAATCACATCTCTGTGTCTGGACAAGAACCTTTTTGCAATACACCCCAGCATCTTGTTAGCCTTAGCTGCAGCCTTCCAGTACTGAGCAGAGTTGTTCATGTTCTCTGTTACCATTGCCACTAGGTCCTTCTCTTCCTTGGTGAACCCCAGCTGCAACCCACCCAACCAATATTCCCTCTTTGGGTTCTTCACCCCAAAGTGCATACCTTTGGACTTCTTCACATTGAAGCCCAATTGCCACTTCACCGACCACTCCTCCAGTTTGGTTAGGTCCCCCTGTAGCTCCTACCACCCCTCTATATCATCCACTACTGCCCCCATTTTGGTATCATCTGTGAACAGACTGATCCAGCTCCCAATTCCATGAGATATATCTGATATGAACAGCACGAACAACACCGGTCCCAGCACAGAGCCTTACAGCATATTGCTTGTTACTGGCCTAGGGGTCAAGAGTTCCTCCATCATCACCACCATGCTTTGCTGCCTCTCCTTCAGCCAGTTCACGATCCAGTTACTCATCTTTGACCTCACCCCCAGATATTTCAGCTGCCCCCCCAGCTGCCTATGAGGCACTGAATCAAAGGCCTTGCTGAAGTCCAAATACAGGACATCCACTGCATGGCCCCTATCCAGCTCCCTTGTTACCCAGTCACAGTACTCTATTAGGTTGGTCTGGCAAGATCTCCCTGAGATGAACCCATGCTGCTGCTCATCCTAGAGCCCATTAACCTCCAGAAATGTCATCAGTCTTTCCTTCAGGATTGCTTCCATAAGCTTACCCACTATAAAAGTGAGACTAACAGGTCTGTAGTTGCCTGGCTCATCCTATGGGCCGCTCTTGTGGATAGGCACCACATGAGCCATCTTCAAGTCCTGTGGTATGCATCCTGTGTCCAGGGAGGTGTTGAACAGGTCAGCCAGTGACCCGGCCAACACCTCCCCCATCTCCCTCAGCACCCTGGGGTGAATACAATCAGAACCTGGTGCCTTATCCACCCTTAGTGCCATCAGACCCTCCAGTACCCTGCTCTCCATAAACATCCCATCAGTCGTCCATCCACCCCCTGTCGCCACCCTCCCAGGCCATGGAGGTAGTAGACTGCCCTCCTCCTTCATGACCACACAGCAGAAGTATTCATTCAGTGCTTCTGCCTGTTCCACTTCCTTCTCCACCCACCCCTGCCCCTCTTGATCCGCACTTTTTTGTCCCCTTACATGTCTAAAACATCCTTCTTCCCTCCCTTGATGCCCTGAGCCAGCCTTAGCTCTCTGGTTGGCCTCTCTTACTAGTTTGGTTACCTTCTTTGACCTCCTTGCATACACCTTCCTGTCTTCTCCCCTCCTGGTCCTCTTGAATCTCTGAAAAGTTGCTTTCTTTGCTCTCACCCCCTCCAACACCTTCCCGTTCAGCCAACAAGGCTTCTTAGCTCTGCTCTTCTTGCTCTGAGTCCTGTTACATGTTCAGTAGCCTCCTGCAGATCAAGTTTGATGATATAGTTTAAACCCTTTCTGTATGTGCCTTTGGTGGTGTCTGATATTGAGAACCTAAGTGTCAATTGTGGGTATCCTGTCTGTTTTGGTAGGTACTTTATTTTCTTTGTTAAACAGCTGAGTATACCTATTGCCCAATACTTTATAGTACATTGTATCTTTTTGCTCAGTCTCTGATTTTTCTCTTCTTTCTCCAATGTTTTAGAACTGTTTAGTTATTGTGGCAGAGGTGTGGTACTGTGTTCTTTCTTGTAGTTCAAGGTGCTTTTGGAACTGCTGATTTCTATTGGTTTAAATGACTACATTTTTTTTTCTATTTTAAAAAGCTACATCAACTTGGTTTGTTGTCACCTGTTTGTTGTTGCTAAGTAGCAGATGTTTTTGCATTGTGCTCTGATTCTGTGATAGAATCTGTATTAGTAGAAGGTAGATTATTGTGATTGTAGTTACCTTTTGATGGTAAGGATAAAGAGGTGAGATAGAAGTGTATGTATTTTCAAATATTATAGAGGAACAGTGGCAGGATTTTTAGGACAGTAAATTAATAAAAAGGGAACTAGGAGAGCTTCAGTAGCAGACAAGTAGTGGAATAGCAGTATAATTGCAGTATAATGTGGGGAGTGGTGCAATGCAGTGGCTGTGGGCAGCCATATTCAGGCAGATCTTCTGGACACTGAGGTGCTGCCCTATCTGCATGCATCTTTCTGGACTGCGGATGAGGTAGCCAGACTCAGAGCGGAAGTAAACGGTCAGAGTACCATCACCCCATCCAGAGACCACTCAGTCCAATGCAGCTGCCTCAAAGGATGCAGAGAACGAGGAGTACTTGGATGACAGTGGGCTCAGGAGGGTTAGACCAGTCAGGCAGAGGCACATCCCAGATCCTATTCCACTCAAGAACTCATATGCCACACTGCCAAACAGGGACAACCAAATAGAGGTACCAGAGAAATGGAAGGAAAGGATGTGAGGTTAGCCAAGTGCAAAAGATGGAGATTAGTGCCCAGGAGGTGGATAGGCAGAATAGGGGCAAAATTCAGCAGAAGGGCAGACAGCAAGGTGAACCAGAGATAAAGGACAACCAAGGAAGGGCTGGAGTAGAACAGCAAACAGTCTAGGGAGGTCAAATCATGGAAAGTCATGTGCAAATGCCAGGAGCCTTAGCAACAAGATGGAAGATCTGGAGGCTGTCATGGTGCAGTCAGACCTGGACATTGTGCCATCACTGAAACCTGGTGTAATGATAACCACGATGGGAGTTGGCCATACCTGAGCAACAACATATTCAGAAGAGACAGGACAGGCAGGAAGGAGGAGGAGGAGGCACTGTATGAAAAATGACATAAGGGCCACAGAGATCCAGGAGGAACAAAATGGGGAGAGATACTATGGGTTAAGCTGGAAAGGAAAATGGGGCCAGCTATCCGACAGGTGTGGTCTATAGACCACCAGCCCAGGAGGAAGAAACAGATAGGAGTTGATGCTAGCCATCCAGAGGATGGCAGACAAGGGTGAGGTAGTACTGTTGAGACTTAATATTCCAGGACGTGGACTGGAGCATCCCAGCAGCAGCATCAATTAGGGAGCAGATTTATCCTGGACTCCTTCAGGGTGCCTTCCTCAAGCAACTGGTCATGGAACCAACTCGGCTGAAGGCAATACTGGACCTTGTGCTCACAAACAGGGACAGTGTGATGGGGTAAGAGTGGGGAGCACCTGGGAACAGTGACTACCAGTCACTGTGGTTTGAAATCACAGAAAGAGCAGAACCAAACCACACAAAAACACGTATCCTGGATTTTAGGGGGGCAAACTTTGAGAAAATGGGGAGATACTTGAAAGAGGCATTAAGGGGAATGGGGCAGGAATCAGGGGTTGAGGAACAGTGGGAAGTATTTAAAATGGGGATTACAAGAGCAACAGAATTATGTATTAAGCAGGTTAGCAAGAGGAAAAGGAAGAGGAGACCATTATGGTTTTCCAAAGAGGTAGCAAAGAAAGTGAAAGCTAAAAAGATTGCATTCAGGCAATACAAAAAGACACAGGCAGAAGGGGATAGGGAGAAGTACCAGGAGAAGCAAAGGAGGCAGGGAGGTCAGTAAGGAAGCCAAAGCTCAGACAGAAGAACACATTGCAAAATCAGTGGGTAGAGGGACAAACCTTTACAGGTACATAAGTGAAAAAAGAAAGGCAAAGGAGGGATAGTGAGACTGAAGGGGAGGATGGGGCTGTGTGGAGGATGACAACAGTAAAGCTGACATATTGAACAGGTATTTCTGCTCAGTCTTTACTGAGGAAGAGGAGGGTAATGGGTCTGAATGGAGTACAAGGTGAGAATGGTGCAGAAATGGACACAAGTCCCTTTACATAAGAAAGGGTCCTGAAGGAACTGGAAGTAATAAGAGTTGATAAAGCTAATGGAAGCCAGATGGGTGCACCTAGGTCCTTAAAGAACTAAGAGAGTGGTGGCTGAACCTCTTGCTATCCTGTTTAGCCAATCACTAGAAACAGGAGGTGCCCAAAGACTGGAGGATAGCAGATGTAGTCCCCTTATACAAAAGTGGAACAAAGAGGAAGCTGGGAACACAGACCAGTCAGCCTCACCTCAGTAGTGGGGAAGATCATGGAAGCACTACTGAAGGAGAGATTGGTGGAACATCTGCTGTCAATGGACTACAGGACCCAAGGCAGCATGGTTTCACCAGGGAAGGTCATGCCAGACCAACCTCATTGAATTTTTGACTGGGTGACTAGGGAGGTGGATCAGGGGAGGGCAGTGGACATGGCCTATCTGGACTTCAGCAAGGGCTTTGACACTGTGCCACATGAAGACTATTGCACAAACTGGGGAATATGGGTGTGGGCAGGACAGTAGTGGTGGGTAGGTAACTGGCTGGGCAGCAGGACACAGAGGGTGGTGGTAAATGGCTGTCACCCACAGAGGGAAGAGTGACCAGTGGGGCACCACAGGATCAGTGCTGGGACTGGTACTATTCAATATCTTCATCAGTGACATTGCCATGGACCTAGAAGGCAGAATTTCACTGTTCGCTGATGACACAAAGCTCTGTAACAGAGTAGACACACCAGAGGGTGTAGACAGAATGAGAAGGACCTGCAGAAACTTGAAGAATGGTCAGGGGTTTGGCAGTTGAAATTCAATGCAAGGAAGTGCAAGATAATGCATATGGGGCACAAAACCCTGGCACAATATATCAGTTGGGGGTGAGGATATACCATGCACCAAGCAGGAAAGGATCTTGAGTTATCATCTCTGATGACCTCAAGGCAGGGAAACAGTGTGACAAGGCAGCAGGTAAAGCAAATAGGATGCTGGGATGCATAGGCAGGGGCATCACCAGCAGGAAAGGGAAGTCATAATTCCACTATACAAGACACTAGTGAGGCCGCACCTGGAGTACACTGTGCAGTTCTGGAGACCTTACCACGTGGACATAGACAGGGTAGAGAAGGTTCAGAGGAGGGCAACAAAGATGGTGCATGGATTGCATCACAAGGCCTATGAGGACAGGTTGAAGGCACTGAACATGTACTCCCTGGAGGAGAGGAGGGAGAGAGGGGATATGATAGAGACATACAAGTATACAGGGAGGAACAGGGTGCAGGAATGCACTATTTTTAAGCGAAAAAGATGTTCCAGGACTAGAGGGCATGGGATGAAGTTGGAGGGAGGACGATTCAGAGGAAACGTGAGGAAGAATTTCTTCACAGAACGGGTGGTGGACAAGTGGAACACCCTGCCAGAGGAAGTGGTGGGGCTGAAACAATCACAGGATTTAAGAATGCATGATAGACATAAAGGAATTCTGGAGGTCAGGGGTAAGGGGCAACAGACTTCCTGGAAAACATAAACTGAACTTACAAACTTAAATGGGCAGACTGGGTGGGCCATAGACCCTTATCTGCCGACACTGTCTATGTATCTATGTATCTATATCCCACTTCTGTTGTGCATCCATCTCCAGCCTAATCCCCTCTAGGCATCCTTTCAGGATTTCCTGCATCTTCCCAAAGTCCACCCATCTGAAGTTCACCACCCTTGTTGCTGATCCTACAGACTCCCTGCTCAAGCTGAGCATGGACCACACAGATTGGCGGTCACTCCCAGTTAGTGGGTCCTCCACCGTTAGTTCCCTCTCTACCTGCCATTCGATAGTACCAGATCCAGTGTATTACCTAGCCGAGTTGCTATGCTGACCATCTGTACCAGAAGACTATCCTGAAATGCACCCAGAAGTACCTGCTCCCTGGCACTAGAGGTGGCAGGGGTTCCCCAATCCACTCCAGGTAGATTGAAGTCCCCACGATCACCACACTCCCTTTTCTACATTTTTTTATTTATTTATTAAACTCTAGGATTACAAGTACCTTTGAGCAGGAACTGCTCATTTACAAAGGTTCCACGTCGGAGGATGGGGGGTAACATACAACAATGGCAAACAATGGTAACAGTTATAACATACAGACATACCCACAGAATCTGTTCCACTAACTCCCTATCTATTTCCTCAGACTGAGCTGGTGGCATATACACCACCCCCAGCCTTAGTTTCCTACCTCTAGAATCCAGAAACTGCATCCTCAGTGCCTCTGTCCTCCCTTCTTCCCCTCATCCCTTGTGCATCTAATCCCATCCCTTACATAAATTACCACCCCTCCCCCTCTGCCCACCCATCTGTCCTTCCTATAAATTCTGTACCCTGGGATCGCCAGATCCCAATCGTGGTGTTAGGTGGCCGAAGTCTCTGTGATGGCCACAATGTCCACCATCCCTTCAGCTAAGAGAGCCTATAGCTCAGCAGTTTTGTTACCCAGGCTTCTCACATTCAGGGAGACCACCCTCCACCCAGTTCCATCCTTCTCTCTATCTCTTGCCCCCTCAACCAGACACCTCTCCTGTGGCCCACCCCTGTAGCAAGCACTGTTGTTGTGGGGGGGTCAGCTTATTCGGCTCTCCTACCTGGTGACCTTGCATACTAGCTGTACCTTTGCCTTCCCCCCTTGATGCTATGCAATCCTCCAGTTTTTGCTTCAAGACCCCCTGCCCTGCCCTACTCAAGTATAATCTGTCCTTTGTGTACAAGCTGCTGTTGTCCCATGTGTTTCCCTAATCTCCCACCATCCCATACCCATGAGTATGACACCACCCACCCAGCCAAGAGCTGAACTTTACTATCCTGTCCTTCCTCGCTGTGCTCACCCTGGGTTCTGGTAGAACTTTGGAGCAGGTCACTGGCTCCCTATCTCTGTACACAACTTCCCCAGTTCCTCAGATCTCTTCCTGACCAACTCCACCATGCTATCCCCCAAGTTGTTAGTGCCTACATGCACTACCATGTGAAGTTTCACTCTTCCTTCCTAACACACCTAATCAGAGCTTGCCCCGCCCTATCCGTTGTCAAGCCTGGTACAGATTCCGTCCATATCTGACTATGCCGTTCACCCCTTCCTCCCCATCTGATCCCCTTCAGAATAGAATCCCCTATCACTACAACATCACCACCTCCTTTACCCCCATTTGCCTGAACCTTCCTGCTGTCCCCATGCCTCCCATGAGAGTCCACCCTCTCCTGTCCACCAGCACCTGGACCCGGTCCCCCTGCTTGTCCCCCTCTGTTTCCCACCTGACCCTGCTATACTTACCATCCCACCCTAGTAGCCAATGCACCATCTATGACCCCCCACCTCGCTAAGTACTGTTCAATCCCCCCCATGCTGCATCCCTCTCTGCTACCCCAGCCCTGTCCCCTTCCCCACACCTCTCCCTACCTGTTATACCTCCCCAATATCCTGTACCCTCCCCATCTGGACTTGTAGCCCATGCATACCCCCATACCCTCATGCCTGCCTGCCACATCCCGGAGAGCCCCACCCTCCTCATAAGCCACTGACGCCGGTACTACAAACCTGTTACTTGATCCTGCCCCCCTGCTACAGGTATTGCCACTGCTGCTATCCCGATACAGACATGTATTGTTACTTGGTTTCCTCATCCTCTACCCTACCCCCATAGACCCCGCAGTCTTGGCTTCCCTGTACACTGGAAGGGATGCCCAGCCAGTCCCTGTCTTCCCCTCTCACCCCTTATCCTCCTTAACTTCCCTGCCAGCTTCTTGACCTCTGCCTCCAGGTTCCCTAGCCTGCGGCAAATGGGACATTCCCATAGCCTCCATAATGTGCCCATCCAGACTGCCACCCCACAGCCATTGTAGCTCACTAGTCTGTCCCTCCTGGTTCCCCTTCTTTCCTCCTGCCCTGCAAACCAGCCCCCTTTCCCTGGAACCAACCCCATCTCTTCCTCTCAAAACACCAGCCCCTGTCCTGCTGCCCAAAACTCCACTGTCCTCCACCTACCCCAGGTAGCTCCATCACCCCCCCCCCCCCTCCACTCTCCCTGTCTGGCTCCTGAGACCTTGCTGTACACTGAGCACCTGAACCTCTCCCTCCACCTACCTCTAGGGGCACTGTCTTAGTACCCAGATGTATTAATTATGATCATGAACATCAGATACAAATCAACCCCCCCTCAGTCAGTTGCATTCAGCTCAACAGAAAATTACCCTTTAGAACGGAAAATTACCATTTTTGATCAATGACATCAGATGCAATCAAGTCAAGTTAGTTGCATTCAGCCCAATCGAAAATTACCCTTCAGGATAAATAAACCCAACTACATCTGTGACTACACCAGCACAGTATATACCATATAGGAACAAAAACCCTGCCCAAGACAGCTGCAGTCTGTACCACAGAGTACTAACCCCCTCCCAGAACAGTTGCATCCGCCCCACAGAACTCTACCTCTATGAGCAAATAACCCACCCAATGCAACTGTGACAGTCCAACAGAGTGTACTGTATCTCCCATTGGAACAATCAACCCCTCCCAAAACAGCTGCCACAGAGTCCTCAGCAGCTGCCGCTGACTCTTTAAGCTGCACAGTACCTCGAGTAGCAAATCTGCACAGTACCTTTAGTGTGCTTCACTTTCCAGTCCTTAGTGCTCAGTGTCCAGGTTATGTCCCCTTGAGACAGCCGATCCTGCAGGCCACCAATCAGTCCAAAACCAAGAACTCCTTGGTGTCACCTGTTCAGGGTACTCTGCCCCCTGCTCCTTTACTTATTTGTGCATCCCTATGGGGAGTGATTCTTGCTGCCCATTTAATAATGGTGGTGGAGCTGGGTGTGAAAAATTTCAAGCTGGGAGCCTGCTGCCTTTCTGATCAGCTCCCAGCTGCTACTGCTGCTCCTGTAGACCTGCCACTGCTGAGCCACCAATGTGGCCCTGTTTTCTTTCCGTTCCATCTGCTGACTCCCTTTTGGCAGCCCCGCTGCTCATTGCTGATTGCTGATTGCCGATAGCTGCAGGTGTGGCTTTGGGCCCGAATTATTGCTCTCTGGTAGCACAGCTGGGCCCAGGTGATTTATAGCTCAGCCACAGTTCAAATCAGCCCACCTCTTCTCCTGGTTAGCTGGGAATTCAAGCTGGGAGCCTGCTGCCTTTCCGATTGGCTCCCTGATACTGCTCCTGTAGTCCTGCTGCAAAATTCAAGCTGGGAGCCTGCTGCCTTTCTGATCAAACAGTTCAAAAGTGAGCACTCCAAGAAACAGTCAAGTAATTGCAAATTAAAATTTGTTTTACATCAGGTAGATGGCCAGGACCCCTGAGCTTCGGTACTCAGTCTTCAAAGGGCGTATACTGTTTGGATTTTCTGAGGCTTGCACCTCCTGTTTTGAGTACCCGCTCGCCAGTGTTTGCGCTGTCCTGTCTTTTGTTTTTCTGCCTTTCTGATCAGCTCCCAGCTGCTGCTGCTCCTGTAGACCTGCCACTTTTGAGCCACCAGTGTAACCCTGCTTCCCTCCGTTCCATCTGCTGACCCCCCTCTGGCGTCCCTGCTGCTCATAGCTGATCACCGCGGGTGAGGCTCCAGGCCCAAATTACAGCTCTCTGATAGTGCGGCCAGGCCTAGGTGATTTATAGCCCAGCCTCGGTATAAATCAGCCCACCTCTTCTCCTGGTTGGCTGGGAATTCAAGCTGGGAGCCTGTTGCCTTCCTGATTGGCTCCTAGCTGCTGCTCCTGTAGTCCTACCACAGAATTTAAGCTGGGAGCCTGCTGCCTTTCCGATCAGCTCCCAGCTGTTGCTGCTGCTCCTGTAGATCTGCTGTTGTTGAGCCACCAATGCAGCCCCGCTTCCCTCCGTTCTATCTGCTGACACCCCTCTGGTGGCCCCGCAGCTCATAGCTGATCGCCACAGGTGAGGCTCTGGGCCCAAATTGTAGTTAAGATCATTTTTAGAATATGGCACTTTGAATGAAATGTCATAAAATAATTAAACAACTTTATCGGAAAAAAGGATCTTTCACAATCTATCATTTGTTTCCAAGGCTCTCAGCTGTGTGTGTCAAAGAAACAATGTAAGTACTGTCCAGAAGGGGAAAAAAATCAAACAACACAAACAATTCTGATATTAGGGTATTTTGTAGTACAACAGTAATTCACAGAAACGGCACCTTGAATAAAATAACATCATAAGAAAGGCACACAGTTTTACAGAGGAAACGATCGTGCCTATGCTGTCAGCTATGTGTCAAAGCCGAGATGTTAATGGAGTGAAGAGGACACAATTATGACTAAACACACACACAAGGGAAAACAAGTGCCTTACTACTACTGCACAAATGAATAATACTCACACACTGAACAATAATTGGTTTCAGAAATAATTTTATTGCTGTCCTTCAGCCATCATCCTAACTGCTGTGTAGCTCTAGCTGTGAAACTGAAGCCTGCCAACACAGCTGCTGCTAGTACATACCCTCAGTCCCGTCATTACAGTAGCCTCACCCACTGCTAGTGCTTCCAGGACTACTGTGAAACAAGGAAGTGAAAAACGCAATGTCTAGCTGAAAATAAAGGCGGTAAACATTGGAATGCTGTAAAAATGAACATTCAAAACTGAACAGGTAAATTTTTTCTCTATTCTACAACATACAAACACTGGAAATGCTGAATTTAAAGCTTTCGCACATGATCTTTAAGCAATTGCCCACCCTCCTTGATGACACACCTCACCTTCTTTGATGATACATTCCCTGTCAGGTGGCCTTGTTGACTCCTGAAACATCCTTCAACTATCTTGGTCTGCTGGCTGCATCAATACCACTGTATCCAAGTGCTTTGCCAAACATGTGGTTCTATATAGAGCGAATATCTGCCTTTCGCTCAGCACTAGGAAATACACAGTATGTTGTTGAACATATGCAGTACTCTTCCATTTGCTAGATAATGGTGATGTGGTTTTCTCTGGTGCATCCAACTCAGCAATCTCCCAACTCACTACGCACTTAACAGCCTACTCTATGTTGGCTTGCCTTATTCTACCCTCTCACACCTATTACTGCACAATGTGTACCAAGTTAGACTGTGCCCCAATTTGGTGAGGCACCTTTCTTTACATTACCTTAACTGGTGCAAAATACTGGTCTGCTAACTCATAGAAACATATAATCTGATAACAGAAAGAGACAGATGGTACACTGAGTCTGCCCATATTATACTACCTCGCCCCCCCCCGCGACCTTGTGTCCCTGTGGGTTGTCCCTTCTGACCCCCCATCAACCATCCCCCCATGGTACACCACTAGATACTGTGAGTCTTCTTACTCTGTTCCATTCATGTTTAAGCCCATTGAGGGTACCTGCTCCCATTACTTCTGCCAGTAATGTGTTCCATGGTCCCACCACTCTCTTTCTATGTAGAACTACCTCACTTCTCTACTGAATCTACCCCCCCAACAACCTCCATTTGTGTCCACTTGTGACTTTATTCCTCTTTCTAACAAACAGGTCTTCACTATTCAACTTGTTTTTTGTTTTTTTTTACCTCTCAGGAACTTACATGTCTCTGTCACGTTCACTATCTCACGTCTGGCCTCCAGTGAGTACATATTCAGGGCTATCAGCTGTTCCTTATAGGATCTTCCTTGCTGGCCCTGAATCATCTTGATGACCCTTCCCTGTACTAAGTCCAGCCTGTCTATGTCCTTTCTCAGGTGAGAACTCTAGAACTGGTCACAGTATTCCAGAGGAAGCTAAACCAGCAATCAGGATAAGGGCAGCATCACTTCACTCTGTCTGCTATCAAAAGCCCTCCTGATACATCCCACCATCCTTGATGACTGGCTGTATACCTTGTTAGTCTGCTTTTTTTTTTCAAAATTCTATTTTACGCCTCTTACCTGGATCCTCTGAACTCTCTTCGGTGACCTCCAACCCCTGTCTCTACCTCCCTACATGGCTCAGTATCCCTCCAGCTCCACACTGGCACCGGGCATCCCCCAGGTCTGCCCTCCAGGGAAGGGTTGCCCCACCCAGGGTGCTCTATCTATAGTGTTGAGCCACTGGCCGGGGGGCGGGGAACCAACCCAAGGGGCCGAGTCAGATTCCAGGAGTGTGGACCGCGGAGGGAGGGGCCATTGCCTATCAGAGGAGGGAGGGGGGTTTTCTATACTTAAGTCCCCTGTGGAGCCCTGCCCATCACGGTGACATACTTCCATGGCTCTATCCCTAGGTACTGTGCTGCGCCGCTGCTTTCAGCTACCCCCAGCCGCCACCAGGGGTCGCTCTTTGAGCGAGCAAAGTGCCCAAACCCTCCCTGGTAAGAGACAGCAATCCATCGGATGCTCAATCTCTTCCCTCCCCTGCTGACCCCCAACATCCCGGGCTCAATCCCGAACCCAGGTCACCAGTGTGGCGCGAGGTATGGCGTCCAGCACCTCAACCCTCAGTGCCACTGGGCAGGCCTCTTATTGGTCTGCTTGAGGGAGTCATTGATGATAACCCCCCCAGATCCCTCTCCTTTGCTGTACTGGCCAGTGTAACCCCTCCCATCCAATATTACATGACACCATGCATGAGTTCCTTTTCCTTAAGTGCATCATGTATGCTTCTTGGTGTTAAATCTCAACTTCAACACGTTTGATCACCTTTTCAACTTCTCTACATCTTCTGAAGTTCCCTCATCTCTTCCTCACTCTCTGCCCTGAGATATAGCTTTGTATTATCAGCAAAGAGACACATCTTACCCTGGATGCCCTCCCCTATGCCACTATTGAAGATATTGAATAGGACTGATCACAGGACTGATCCCCTCTGGTTTTACCCTATTTATTACAACCCTCTGTTACCTCATTCCTTGCCAGTTTCCACCCACCCACCTGACTTAAACCCTTATCTACTCCTATGTCCTCCAACTTTATCAGCATCCTCCTGTGTGGTACCAAATTAAAGGCTTTGCTGAAGTCAAAATAGAATAAATCTACCGCCTACCCTCTGTCTATCGCCTAGTGACCCAATCGAAAAACAGTATCAGGTTGATCTGGCAGGACCTTCATGATCCAAAGCCATGCTGCTTGCTATCCTGTAACCCAATATTTTCTAAGTAGACTACAAGACTTTCTTTAACTATAGTCTCTATCAGTTTACCATGGTCAGGCACAAGCTTAACAGTGACGCGTGTTGCCTTGGGGGGATGGGAAAGTACATAAAAGGGTAATCTCTAATGACAGAAGGCCCCTGCTTCACACCAATGTCCCACTCCCTCTAGCAAATCCCTTCCCTACCAATGGCTGTGCAGACACAGATTTCCTGGAAATCCCCACCAGGAATGGGCTTCTTGGAGACAGCCTGAAACCGCTACTGTCAAATGTTGTCCCTTACCCATTCTTGGAGCCCAAATGGGCTGAAGACTCACTCTAGGAATCCACCAACTGGTAACTGGAATGCAAGAGGGAATCTACAGTCACTGGTTCTGAGGAACACCCAAGTCACCATGCACACAATGCACACAGCCACATGGCAAACAAATTCCACCCTCATCCTAGGGGTGCCTACTCTGCTCTCAAGAACGGACCTGCTTGTGATGCTGCACCCTCAAAGGTAAAATGAAAGTGATCACAGCGCCTCCCCCCTGGGACTGATATCTACACTTGTGCACCTTAGTATTCTGAGCACCATCTTTAAGACAACCAGATCTGAGAGAAAGACTGAAAGGGAGAAAAGCTGAAGGGGTCTATATGCTACATAATTCTACCTATGCTTCTAGGAATGAAGAATCTGAACTCTTTATCTTCCTCCTCAAAACGGGGAACTGAATTCCATGATTGATGACATCTCCTTCTATGGCACAGAGTCCAGATAATCTGATCTCATTTCTTTGCCCAAAAGAGAAGAAGGACTGTATCTCAAAACCAAAAGTCCTGACCATCTAATATACTGTATGTGTTGGGCAGCTTGTAGCCTACAGATTTTGGCCACATATTCTAGCAGTCAATGCACTGCTTTATGTTGTGTCCTAATCCCAGGCACAAATCAAACCTCTCATGCCACCACAGAAACTCTCCTGTCCCAAGCATTGATCTCTGCAGAGTTGGTGTTGGGGGGGCATGCACCAGGTGCCTAGATCCAGAGGGTCTGCAGCACAAGAATCCTCAATGTGGGAGGAGGGATTACACCTGGAGAACCCGCAGGAGTGCAATATCTGCACTGGAATTCCCTAGGGGCTGGGCAAGGGGCAAAAGGACAGAGTCAAACAGGCCTGGATGCCTCTGTAAAGGGCTGGGACCACGAATGGATGACAGAAGCATCATCACTGTAATCCCCAAGGAATGACAGCACATGGGTAGCAGTACTTTGACCTGCAAAGTGACATAAACTCAGCTCTTGCATCAGCTCTGACAGGAATCAGTGGTACTGGGAGTACTCAGCATCAGAGGAGAGATGGACAGAACAATTCTTTTCCTTAGAGGAGGAGTAGTAGGAGAGGAAGAGCTGGACTCAGGCAACAGCAGGGTAGGACCTTAAGGTCTAAAAAGAGCCTGCTGTGCTATGAGGTGGTACTGGTCAAATAGACCCGCTGTTGACCTGAACTGATCCCAGGTCATAGGTCCCAGTGGACCCAAAATACCTGGGAGCACAAGGGAAGAGGCAGTTGGGGAGGAGGGTCATGGATGACCAAGCCAAGTCCTCTGCCAGGGCTGTGAGAATGCTCATGGGACCTTGCCTAGAGGGAGGACCTGGCATAGTCACCCTACTCTGACCAACCAACATCACTGGACTAGTCCAGATGGTGTCCTAGGGGAGAAACACCAGGTTTTGGGGACAGAGCTGGACAAGGCCCACAGGCGGGCCTTGATACCCATGGTTGACAGTACCATTCAGTTCCAGAGAGAATCTAAACCCTGGGCTAGTGCTGCAACCCCTACCAAAGTTACCTTGATCTTTGGACAAGGATTGAGCTGCAGGCTGAGAGTCCCTCCTCAGTTCCTCGCCAGGGCTGACCCTACTCCTGGACCAAACCCAGTCCCTATGCCAGAGCCACTTCCAGAGTCGACCCCAAAACCAGCATTATGAGCAACACTGGAACCAGACCCAGCACCACAAACAGCACTGGAGTCAGACCCAGCACTGAGAATGGCAACGGAATCCAAATTGGCAATGGAAATGACATCACAAGGGGTCACATTGTCAGCCCTGGTGTCAGCCTAAGGGGCAACCCCAGGAGTGACTCCCGACCCTGAGTCAGGCTCAGAATCAGGCCCAGGAAGGCCTCCATTCTCACTTAATCTGTCACCAGGCCCAAGGTCAACATCATCGTCCACCCCCAGGCCATCGGTGTGTGCAGGAGAAGAGACAGCAATGACCTCCACGTCTGAGACATGGTCAGATCTGGAACCCTTTCCTTTTCTGGCACTGCAAGCAGTGCCAGAAGGGGTCCTAGCCTTGCAGCTGGCGCTGTCCCACTTATCAATACCAGCATTAGTACCAGGAGCCAGGGCAGAACCAGGCCACAATGCTGGAGTTCTCAACAGTATAGACCGAGTGTATAGCTTTGACATTACCACTGGGGTCACCTACTGTCCCCAAAGGGTGACAAGCTGGGGGTGCTCAGCTGGTTCCCAAGGGGTGCCAACTGTTCACCAGCCCCCCTTAAGGCCTCAAATGTCTCAGCAGGGTAAATGCAGGGAGTGCCCCAGACATCCTTAGTACATGTAGCACTGGAAAGGAGCTCAGGGGAAGAGCTCAGGGACCAAACCTTTGTGTCCTTGGTGTGATGCCTGCCTCTGAAGGTGGGAAGATCACGGCCCCACTGCAACACACACTTTTCAAGGGGGTGGTAGTCCATGGAAAAGCAGGTATTGCACCTGTTCATGTCATGGTCAGAACCAAGGCAGGTCCAGCAGTCATCATGTCTGCCATATACGACAATATCAGCCCCACAGGAGCACTGATACATAAGGGGACACCATTGTTCTTCTTTTTGGCCTTCTTGTGCTCCTCAGGACCCTACATGATGACTTGGCAAAAATAACAAAAAATAGAAAAGAAAAGAATTCGGTGCAAAACTAAGCATTAAAATTTTAAACAGAATCAAGGAAACATGGTGCCAATGAAAAAATGGCATCAAATTTGGGTGGTGATGAACTGAAAAATTATGTTGCAATTAGATGACTGAGACTTCCACAGTGTGCACTCAACAGCAGAAAAAAACAGAACTGAGGAAGGGAGAGGACCAGGATAGGTTACTGGCCACACCACAAGCACAACATCACTACATCTGCCTTGTAGGTGGCACTGGTACTGTCGGTCCCCTCCTAGGCTACAAAAAACATTGCTCCCACTGGGTTCTAGCACCTTTGGTTTAGACCCATACATGGGAATTAATAGTGAAGACTGATCCTTGGAAGATCAAAAACAGGTTTTAGTCATTTTATTTTTCCCTGTGACACAATAATTATGACTCTGCTATTGGGCATCAGTCATCAAGATAAAGTGTAGAATCCCCCATGGGGGGTTACCTTTAAGGCTCCCTGGATACATACAATAAAGGCACAAACTGCTGCCATTGAAGCAAGTGACTCAGCACTCCTGCCTAAACTGGAGATCCCCTGACTGTTGCCCTGATTAACCAGACACTTAAGCACATCTGCAGAGAACATACAATATCTGGGGTGCAAAATAACATCTGCATGCAGAAATAGTATAGAACAAGCATTTGTCAATGCCAAGTGTTGCTTGCTGTCATTAGCAGTGGAAGTGCAGGAGTTAGACAGATGCAGTATAGGAATGGCAGTGAACTGATACCAACTCCACCACCACCCTGCAGAGATGGACAGGCATTGAGGTGTGCCTTTGGGTAGTCGCCCCTAAACGGTCACGACATTTCACCTCACCATACCCTGCAGACACTTACAAGTGTCGATGTGTGCTTTGAAGTGTTCGGCCTTTACACTCACCTCATTCCCTAAGGAAATACACTGAAATGGGTGCCGTATAGGAGAATGGGGTGAACTCTGGGGCCAAAGGGTCCAAGGCGCACCTTGATGCCTGCCACTGGTTGCAGAGTGGGGGTGGAATGGCATGAGCATTACTGTTGACAATCCCGAGTCACACCCCTGATGCCTGTCAGTCCCTACAGGGTAGGGCGTTACGTTCGAAATCCCTAACACCCTGGGCATTTCTTGTTAATTTTACTCCGTGTTTTCAACACGGGCTTTGTGTGATCCCACTGCATGAACAGTGACACTATCAGTTCATTAGCTGAAAGGTGATTTTGCATGGAAACTGCGCCATTTGGCACCATAGGTGTGAAAACACATTCCAAACAGGATGTGAAAAATGACAGTTGTACTGTTCATGAGGAGGTGTTAAAAATGGCAATGTTGAAACTCTGGAGTGAAAATATAAAAAAACTGGTGAAGTCACAATTGTGCATACAAACTGCACAACGCACACTCGTAATGTAATTAGTTTTGGGATTTTTAACAGCAGATTTTGAACATAGGCATTTTGGGACCTCCGTTCATGAACAGTGTTATTGTAATTTTCTTAATCTATCCTGAACACTGATTTCCCACAGTGACCGTGCTGTTCTGTGCCGGAAGTGCAAAAACACATTTCACCCAGGGTGTAAAAAAATGACAGCTGTACTGTTCCATAAGTAGGTGTGGAAAAATGCCAATGTTGAAAATCTGGACTGAAAAGATTACGAATTCATGAACTTACAAGGGTGCTTGGAAACTGCACAATGCACGCTCGTAACACAGTCATTTTATGGACTTTTGTCACCAGATTTTCAACATATCCAGTTTAAGACCTCTGCTCCTGAACAGTGTCACTGTGATTTGCACAACCTGTCCCGAGCATTGATTTCGCACACCGACCATGCCACTGTGCACTACATGTGCGAAAATACATTTCGGGTGAGATGTGAAAAATGACAGTTGTACTGTTCATAAGGAGGTGTGGTAAAATGTCAATGTTGAAAATCTGGAGTGAAAATATTAAAAATGCTTGAAGTTACGAGCGTGCATAGGAACTGTGCAATGCACACTCATAAAACAGTCATTTTGGGGAATGTTTTCACCAAATTTTCAACATAGGGCTTTTTGGGGCCTACTTCATGAACAGTGACTGTCATTTCGTTAATCAGTCAAGAAAGGTGGTTCAGCACAGTGACCTCAAAATCACCTTTCAGGACCAAATAACAAAATGACAGTGATTGAGTTCATGAGGTGGGGTCCCAAGAACCCCATGTTGAAAATTTAGTGAAAAGATTCCCAAAAATGGCCGAGATATGCACCGGAGTTAAAAAAGAAAATGTATGTCATTATACAGCTTACCGGCATTTCTTCAGTTCGCGGTCAGCGTTGAGGAGTGCAGACGTATTCACAGTCCACCAAAGATCATCGTGCTGGGCTCCGGATGTAAGTATGGGGTGAGGTGAGGGTGTGGAGAGGTGGCGTACACAGACGGTGGGCGTGGGTTGGGGGAGGGGGCAAGAGAATCAATGAGGGATGTGTTTTTTCTTCTAGGTCTTTTTTTTTTTAAAGACGACGGGGACTTTGACACTCTGGGGGTGGGCTCCCAGCATGGCACCAGACAGTTTGTTTGGGGGGAAGGTGGAGCTGATAGGGATTGCACACCCCATTGGCCAAGGAGACTTTTGCCACACTGGGGTTGGCTCCCAGCGTGGCAGATGGAAGTTTGTTTGGGGGGGGCAGTGGAGCTGGTGGGGGATTGGGCTCCCCCGTCGGCCATACAGTGTGCTGGGGGGGACGCATGAGCCTGAGGCGGTGTATTATGCCGACAGGGACGGGGCTACCCCCTCGGCAAATTAACTGGGGGGGGTCATGCTGACAGGGGGATTGGGCACTATGGTGGCTTTTTTTATTTATTGAAATGTTTCACCAGGAAGGCACACTGAACATCGGGCAGCGGCTTTCTGTCGGCTTCCTGGGGACTGTGAGAGGCCAATGGAGAAGCCGTCGCCATGGGGACACCATGCAATTGGCTGTTTTGGCAGCTTGTAATGCACCAAAACAGCTGATTATATGGGGACATGGCCGAATTTCTTGCCGCATTGTGGCATGCTCCCTAACTGCTGATGCAATGTGTTTCTTGCACATGTGTACAAGCAACACAAAAATGGGTAGACAAGAGAGGGGAACAAGTAGTCCTTACCTGCCACCAAAGTCTATGTTTCTAATTTCATTTCAATGTTTCTATGTAAATAAACACATTATGGGAACAACTGCCTATGGACTACAAATGCGGCAGCTATCTCTATCACCTATGATTCACAATGGCATGGCAAAGAGGATGACTATTCAGCCAATCTGACTCGGAAATCTGCTGAGGAACCACAAAGGGCTCTTGGACTTGTGATGGACCTCATTAATTCAGGTGACTTGGAAGTAACCAATCACTCATCAGGTGATAAACATCAAGAGTTGTAAGTTACTGACAGCTCAGCAAACTATTCACAGCTGACATTTCCTAGTGAACAGTAGGGGCTGTGCAGGAATTGAGTCAGTCTGCTACCTCCAATACCAGGGAGTAAGTCTTCATCCTCTGGTCCACATGGACTGCCCATCCCCAACACAGCAGTGTCTTTTCTTCACTTCTCTGCCCCGCTGGCTGTTCTGGGGGGGATAAAAAAACATCACTGGGCACTCAGTGCAACTACTGTTGGATCATGGCTCTGCTGCCTACCCTAGAACTGAGACAGTGGCCAGATGTGGGCACACTGCCTAACTTTGCCCCTGAAGCACCCACTATGCACATCTGCACATGCACAGCAGCACAGAAATTGCTGCCACATTCCTCTTGCTCCATTGCCAAACCATATTAAGCTCGTGGGCATGACAACATTTCAAAGGCTGCTGTTTCCTGTCCTTGCCCCCCGCCTTGGCCCCACCAAACACTGGAGGGGTCCTGAGGACCTGGGGGACTTGCTGCGACAGACACGGACTTTCACTGTGGAGCACTGGTCCACATCCCACCAGGGACAATTTGTGACTTTCCTGGCTAGTTTTATACTTAGTGCTCTAAGTGGGAGGCTAAGCATTTTTCTGACGAAAAGTCCGTATCTAGAAGCGTTTCCAAGATACAGGCCCCGAAAGGCGCGGCAGACGCCATAATGTTAGCCTATGGGAAAAACTGTCAAATTTGGAGTACCATAACTTTGTAGCCCTCTAATATTTTGTCACCAAACCACCAAAAGGCACATCTGTGGTATGTTGGCTTTATTCCCACCAAATTTCAGCCCAAAAGACCAAACCGTTCTTTTGCAGCAGGGTAGCAAAGATTTCCTATTCTTTTGGCCATAGTGTCGCAAAGTAGTGTAGTGATTTGTGACACTTTTGCAAAAAAAAAAGTATGAAAGCGTCGAATGTGCAACACTACTTTGCGACACTACTGTTTACAAAAATTTCAAAAACATATTTCTGGGGCGTTTAACCCCCCCAAAAAAGACACAGCTAGCATCCTCAGAGCTCAACTAGGTGAACACAGCAAGAACTGTGTTCATAAAGGGTCCCAAATTTAAATGCCAAGCATTTCTGTGACCACCAACTGAAAACAAGATGACGGATTTGCAATACTACAGGGGTCATTTGCAACACTAAAAACTGCATTTGTGACACTGTCAAACTTTTTGTTAACTTTTCCCATTGACTATAATGGGAAATTTGTTTTTTGAATAACCTATGAACCGTTTAATATTTTTTCATGAAAACTTTGAAAGGCACATTGGGGACCCTGGCCACATGTTCTCTGAAGGTTTTGGACCTGTCGCGCAGACTGTGCAAGCTGTAGGTGCGAGCAAAGAATGCGCAAAAAAGTGTAAATACCACATTCTATGGTGCTAGGTAACTCTGTAACCATATATCCGACTGTTACAAAACTTGGCAGATCCAGAGATCTATGGTACTGCTCCATGCATGCAAAATTTCAGGCAAATCCATTATACAGTGGTAAAGTTCTTAAGCTGCCGAATTTCACACTTTAACCTTAAATGGGGTACTCAACCCTAACTATAGTGGCACTACCAAACACTTCCTCTCAGCACCCACCACCACCCAGAGAAACATGACAGTGACACTGAGGGTGCCCAATTCCCCAGTGTCCCGATGTGGAATCCTCTCCCACCACCACGCATGTGTGGTTAGAGGTTATTTCTCCTTTAAAAATATATACATCTATTGATATCTCCCCACCCTATCCTCCCTTTCAGCACCCACCACCCCACACACCCCCGTAACAAAAGAGTGACATAGGAGTGCCCAATCCCCCAGTGTCCCAATGAGGAATCCTCAGTGCATTGTTTTCATTTTTCTTAAACCCTACAAGAAGAAAACCATCCATCAATGTCTTGCAGCCATAACTGCCCCCACCTGACCTTCCCATTCAGCATCCACTGCCCTGCACTCCTCCAAACTCTTATTTACCCATTGGGGATCCAATGCCCTAATCCTCTCTGGACTGCAGACATGTCTTCATTCTTCAAAGCCAGACCATGAACTGGAGAAACAGATAAGCAGTCCAATGTATTTCAATGGGGTTTTGAACTCAGTGGCATAGCTAGAGATACAGCAAAATTTTATTTTGCCAACAAAATTCCAGAGAAATCATGAATTTTGTCACGTGAAATATTTCACAGAATTTCAAGCATTCTACGAAATATTTAGTGGGTGCAAAATTCAGAATTGCACCTCCGAAAATGAAGAATTTCACAAGGGAAATGCAGAATTGTGCCTGCAAACAGCAGAATTTCACCTGCTAGCAGCAAAATTCCACATTTCACAGGCAAAATTCTGCATTTTGCAAGTGGAATTTCGCATTTCGCACCCACAAAATATTTTGTGAATTGCACAAAATTTCAAAAAATATTTCGCAGAGCGAAATTCTGCAGTTTTGCACAACACTAGGTATAAATTGGGCCTTTTTTACATATTTTTGTCCCAAATTTTCACCATACCTTCTTTGTGACACTACCTCATGAACAATTGCACTGTCATTAGGTAGATCTGTCCTGAAAGGTGATTTCTTGGTCCCTGTATAAAATCACTTTTCAGCAACATTTTCTCTGCCCTTGTTCATGAGGTGGTGTCATTAGAATGCTATGTTGAAAATGTGGTGTAAAAATATTAAAAAACAACAAAGTTATGAGCCTACATGGAATTTTGCAAATGCAGGCTCATAACATTGGTAATTTTAAATATTTTTCCCCCAAATTCACAACATAGCCATATTTTTACAGCACCTCATGAGTGTGACAGCTGTCATTTTTCAAATCCTGGCCAAAATATTTTTTTACATCCTGAAAGATGATTTTTTTGATCCCTGCACAAAATCACCTTTCGGGCATGAGCTGAAAATTTGCCCTGCCTTGGTTCTTTAGGTGGGGTCATAAGAAGGCTATGTTGAAAATTTGGTGTAAAAATATTAAAAAAACAATAAAGTTACAGCATGAGCCTATGTTGAATTTTGCAAACACTGCCTTATAACTTTGGTAATTTTAAATATTTGCACCCAAAATTTACAACATCTTTACAGCATCTCATGAATGTGACAGCTGTCATTTTTCAAATCCTGGCCAAAATTTTGTTTTACATCCCGAAAGGTTATTTTGCAGTCCCTGCACAAAATTAACTTTTAGACAGGAGTTGAAAATTTTCTCTGACTTTATTCATGATGCTGGGTCATAAGAAAGCCATGTTTTAAATTTGATGTAAAAATATATATAAAACAAAAATTATGAGGCTATGTTGAGTTTTGCAAATGCAAGCTCATAACTTTGGTAATATTTAATAATTTTACCCCAAAGTTTCAACATAGTCATTTCTTTACAGCACCTCATGAACGTGAGAGCTAACATTTTTCAACTCCTGCCCAAAATTTGTTTCTGCTTCCTGAAAGATGATTTTGCAGTTCCTGCTCAAAATCACCTTTAAGTCAGGAGTTGAACATTTTCTCTGCCCTTCCTCATGAAACAGGGTCATAACAAGGCTATATTGAAAATGTGCTCTAAAAATATTAAAACAACACATTTTCAATATTTTTACTTCAAATTCCTCAGCTGCCACCCTACTGGCTCTGGCCAGAGTTTGTTTTAATTGTTGTCCCTGTTTAAAGTTTGTGTTCAGCTACAGTGTGTTTTAAAACAAAAGTATTTTACCTGTAACGGTTTAAGGCATGCCACCTAGCTAGCAGCCTCAGTGTCTCCAGTGTGGTACTGCAACTATTTGAAAGATCTCAAATCCATGGCCTTTGGGGCAAATTAAGATGGGTGTATCCGCACTGGAGTTTGAGGTCTGCATGGGTGGGAGGTGGGCAGAGTTTGTGGGGTAAAGTACTGAATTGTTTATTGCCTTGAACTCTATAGATATACTGCTATCCCCTTTGCATCCATTTTACCCTTGCTGCCCCTTGTTCTTTCCATACCCTCCCTTTTAAATAAATTATTCATTTGAATTGCAGATTATGTTTCGGGGACTGTCAACTTGCTTTGGTAGAGGGACTGTGTAGGCAGTTTATGCATTGTTTGCTGGGGGTGACAGCCTAATGTCTCTGTGACCAGGTACCCTATATCACCACCCAGGAGAAGGCACCATGCAACATTAGGCTAATGTAGCACATCCTCAGATAGGGAACCCAGGTTGGCCTCCTCGGGAAGAGTGGAGAGGTGAACCCAGAGGGTCCTTGTATGATGAAGTTAAGTTGAAAGACTGGGAGATTTAAGGTGAAAGCATTTCTTCACCACAGATATTTTATTAAAGGGAAGCTAGTCAAAATGTACAAAACAGTATATTGTGCAGGGTGTTTTGATTTGTAGGTGCAATCCTAGTGTGTCCTTCCCCTTGTTTGCCATAAGGAGCTTTTTCTAAATTTGCCTGCTAGTTTTATGGCCTCTGGGGCTCTCCATGTTCATATTTTTTATTGTTCTTCTTTTTCTTACAATGCCTCCCATTCCATATGACAGTGATGTGTTTGTGACCATTAATTCAATAAGTGCAGTTTTATTTTGTTAAGTTTATAGCAGTAGAGCTGTGATTTAAGTAACTCTCCTTGTCTAGGGAGTTCTAATGAAGGCTACATTTATAGAGGACAAACATCTGAGGGATGCTTGAGTGGACTACTCTCTGTGGAAACAGCTAGAGTCTTCACCAATTATAGCATTGGTGACCTTGGATGATTTGTGTGCTTTTTCATGGTTGTGTGTTGTTTGATGAAATAGAAATATTTAAAAACAAAATGTTCAGTTGTGCTGGCTAGACCTGGACACATACCTAGAAAACAAAAAGCCTGGATTACAAAGATTCATTTAGTTGAAGCCAGAATATCAGGTTCCTAACAGGAGACTGCTGGTGCAGCAGTTACTACTCTATGAATCAATGGTCCCAGATGCATCACTGTCATGTGGAACAGGCTGCAATGCAGGATAAAGAAAAGCAATAAAATATCCAAACATGGAGGCCCCCAGGGGCCATAAAACTAGTAGGCAAATTTAGAAAAATATCTCCTAATAGACAATAAACAGAAGAATACATGAGTTCTCCTTAACAGTCTTATTTTCCTCTTCTGCATTGCCTGTCTTAAAAGTTAAGGTTTTCTTTTTCCAAAAGATCAAGTTTTGGTGATAGAATTGAAAGCTTCATTATATATACAATAATGACTGGGTGGGGGTTCTAACGAGATTTTACACCCCCGAGGGGTGGGATACCACATAAACCCCGAGAGCAAAGCTCAAGGGGTTTATTTAGGCATCCCACCCTGAGTGTGTGTGTAAAATCCAAGTTTTACACCCCCCCTACTCAGTCTTTATTTTATATAATTGCTGGGAAGCATTTTTCCACCACAGCAATTATATAAAATAAATGGAGAATCCCACGGAGTCATGCCATGGACCAGTGGGGTTTGGCATTGTCCATCCATAGCAGCTCTTGGTAACTTTCTTTTTTTATGCCTGCAATGTATCCGGCCACTAAAGAAGCCAAAGAAAGGAAAAAAGAACTTACCACTGACTGGGAATATTGGCAATGTGCAGCGGTGAAGTCCGGGGCTGGTGGCGCACAGAATGAGAAGTTCAGGACTTGCGCATGTGCAGAGTGAAGGAAACCTGGAGCATATTCACCGTTATAACCCATGGGTTATAGCAGCGAATTATAACCCAGGTTTACTATGGGAGAAAATGCTCCCCAGTTATTATAGTACTGTATATTCTTCTGTAATCACCAGATAATTATAGAGTTTGAATAATCAGGAGTCAATTGTACTAGGCAAACCAGAGTCAGAAGACAATATCAGAGTTTAGATAATCAGGAGTTCTGGATAATCACGGTTCAGATACTTGAGGTTGTACTGTAGATTCTTCTTCTGTAATCTTTAGATAACAAATTTTGTAATGTATGGTATATCACCATCACTTATTCTATTCTCGGGTTTCTATTTTGCATTTTTTGTCTACTTTGACTACTGACTGGTAAGTATTGAGATTATGGTTATGAAAGTATGGTGTGGGATGTAGGTAACCACATCTGAACTGTTTGCATTTTACTCCATTTACATGCCTGATAGCTAGGCATCAGCTAAAGTCTACTAGAACACCCTAGAATTCTTACTGTTACATGATATACCACCGATACTATAGTTCCAATATATAATACTATTAGTGATTATATCATTTTCTTGTGATTACAATTTTTTGTTTGATGTAAGTTCTTACTACTTTTTTATGTTAAAAGAATGTACGTATGTATGTTGAAAACTAAACCAAACTGAACAGAAGATGAAAGGAGGAGAGATGTTCATAGGTTCATAGTAGATTACAGGCACAGTAGGCAAACAAAAAAAAATGCCCATTATTGTACTTGCCACCCATATACCCTATGGACGGAATTAAATTTTTTTATCCTCCATAAAATTATCCAATCTATGTTTAAATGTTGTTATATTATTACTAGTAATATCTCTAACTGGTAAAGCATTCCACATTCCTACCACTTTTTTTTTTTTTTTTTTTAAATTTTCATCTTTATCCCTCCTTACTGCCTCCGGTGCCCCCTCCTTCCGTCCGCTCATGTCCCCCGGTACCTACCTTAGGGATCTGCCCCTAGAGTGCCCATCCTCCTCTCCTCGCACATTGGGGTCTGTCCTGTAGGTGGTCCGGGTGGACTTTTTAGGGCGGACTTCATCTAGGGCTGCCGGAGGGTATTTCCGGTTTTCTCCCCTGACGTCCCCACTCCCCCAGGACGCCTTGCGCTAGGGACGTACGTCCCCGAGTGGTAGCGTGGCCACGCACGAGACCTCATGCGCCGAAGACGCCCCTCCCGGCTCCGACAGGCGAGCCGCTTTCCACCCTTTCCCTCTGCCGGTGCTTCCACCGGCTATGGAAGGAATGCAGAGCGCACGCGCTCTTGGTAACTCCACCCTGAGGGAGGAGAGCATCCGCTGGGACGCCGATCCTCCCTCCCCTGCAGACCTCAGCCACCCTAGTCCGCTCCGAACCCGGGTCGCTGGCGCAGCGAGGTGTATGCCCAGCGCCAACCTCAGCGCCACCGGCCAACGATTCCTACCACTCTTTGTATATAGAAACGACTACGTTTCATTGATACACATTAGTGAGCGAAGCTGCCCTGTGAATACTCTCCTGGACCTAGAGATTTTGCAGCACTGCAGTCCAAACCAAATCTGCTTGTATAAAAGCCACTCTGTCTGGGAAGCTGCTCAGACAGTAACATCACTCAGTACTGGTTGTCAGAGCATACTAGGCACAAAATGCCAGGGCGAGGTGTGGTGGTCTGATGTGGTCAGGCTTCACAGGCAGAAGCTGCACTGTGAGAAGACAAAATAGTATTGTCTGCTTCATGCAGTGGTCAGGAAAGGGCTGGAAGGGACTCAAGGGGGACAGTAATTCTCCCCAGCTGACAACGAAGGCCTTAACTGAGAGGGAAGCCAAAACGAGCATGGAATGGATTCTTGGTTATCAGTTGATGGACTAGGCCATCCAGACGGGAGTACAAATAACCATTTGGGGCTTAGCTTTGGATTCGTTTGCAGCCAAGTAGTGCATTGTTTAATTCTGGGACATAAGACAAAAAATTCGGAACGCTCAAACAGAAAAAAAAACACCATAAAGCACTGGCCTTAGAAAAAAAACACATTATACATGTGAAACACATTAGGCAGCTCACACTTAATAAGGCTCGCTGTTTCCTAACTCATTTGCAGCTGTCTGTACCTGAGAGACCAGTTTTAATAAAATCATTTGCACTAGTCAGTGGTTTATAGTTTTTTCTGGTTGTGAGTGCTCCAAATTTTTTGTCTTATGTCCTAGTCGTGTTTTTTTGGTTAGCACCCGATCCCTGTGGTGTAAGATTTTTTTCTGGGATTTCTCATTGGTTAATTGTTTAATTCTTTTTATAAAATGTGTCAGGAGCTTTCAGCATCCTGATTGACTAAGAAGTACCATTTGCCAAGTCCTTATCAGAACTGTTCTGCCAACTGGCATTTCTTATGCCAACCATGAGGCAGCACAGCCAGAGAACCATGCCTGCCAGAAAGTTTTGACATTTTCTGGCAGTCATGTTAGTACTGTAAATATAATACTCATCCTAACACCGAAAAATATCATTTTCTCACTTGGTAAACACTCCTAAGCAAGACAATAAATTGACACAGCCCCAATTTCATTCACAGTTTAAATTCAAATCTGACCTTTACTTTCATTCCTGTTTAGTAAACTTTCCTGCAGGACACTCAGTCATAGTTCCCCCACTGATTGTCATCAGCTGCAGCTCCACATCAGGCCCACTCCCTTCTGCAGAACTGGCTGCTAGATCTCTTGAATTCTCCAGTCCTCACTGTGTTCCTCATCCTCACCCCCTATTCCTCCCCTTATGCTAACCATGACCGACAACTGAGCCACTAACATCTCTAGCAGCTTATTTATTAGACCACACTGGCACATTCACACTGCCCAGTTGGAAAACAACTGCTATCATCCCTCAGGGCTTGCCTTTAAAAGCCGTGGTTACTCAACTAGACATGCTCATAACCAGTGTCTGTACGAAGACTTGTAATGGACAAGCTCACTAACAAACAAATCTTAAATATGAAAAAAGGAAACTAAATTTAACAAAATGTGTGTGTGTGTGTGTGTGCATGTGTGTTGGGGGTAGACACAGTGTGGGGGAGAGACAGACAGACAAACACTGATACCATCTAGTGGCTGGGTTTTACATATGGTCTCCAACTACACAATACAAATAAAATAACTGTTTTTCTATTTTTTGTATTTTTAACACTTTTTAGCAGACTTCTTTTAATAATTTATTTTCTTACTGTGGAGTTACATGGGGGAACCATTTTATTAGCAGAGTAAGACACTCTGATGTGTGGTTTATGGGCTGAGAAGAGCACTTTTCACACTTTGCAATTATGCACCTGGGGCATGCTCTTATCAGCCCATAAACCACACCTCATTGTGTTTTATTTCTTACATGTGCACCAGCATTAGCCAATCACGTGCAACGCTTATGGGGCCTACACCTTTCCTATGGTTGAGTATCCAGTGAAGCACCAGGAGCTCTGGGTACCCAGTTGAGCACCAGGAGCTCTCATAACACTAAGGGTATATTTTCTAGTATTTGTAGGGTGAGGGTAGTGCCTGACAATGCAGTTGTGGAAACCATACTGTGCATGTTTTTGGCTGAGCCAAGAAGAGCACTTGTAGCACAGGTGTGTAATTATATGTATATTTGACTGTGCCAAGGAAGGCAACAGAAATACAGTCACTGCACTGAAATTAGACTAGGACTAGATGGACACTGGAAGACCAGACAGGGAATCTTTGCTGTCACCTCATCTGATTAACCACATTTTAGGGCTGCAGTGGGTGTAGCCCTGCAGACCTCTTGCTATCAAAAAAGCAGGCAGCACATTTCTTCCATATGAGCACAATTGCCTCCATGACCGTGAAGCATTCTGCTCACTGTCGGCATTGGCAGTCGCACCGCACTGTTTTTTTTGTCTGTTGGCAGTCATGGTGGAACATTGCACACTCCACCATGTCCAAGATGGCCACCAAACTGTATTGTGCATGCGTGACCACTAGCGCATGAGCAGTACTGTGCGGTGGCCATCTTGTTTTTCCTTAGTGCCCGATCTTGATCCCCAGTCCTAAGAAAGCCCTTTTTATTTTTCTTCATAGTTACTGCTTGAGTGTGTATCATTTTTAGATTGCTAAGTTAAATGCATTGTGGGGACTGTTATTGCACTGTCTTAGGTCGCAGGTGGGTAGATCTTGTGGGGGGGGGATGTAGGTACTGCTTCCCGGAGGGGTACTGTACTTACACCAAGCCCACTTTCACCTGTCTCTGGGTGAAGGCACCGAGCCATTTGAAACTAATATTGGATATAGTCCCCCTCCACCAGAAATCTAAAGAGCTATGCCCCTCAACCTTGCTTGAACCCCCAGGGTAGGAATAGTAACCATAGCATAAAAGGTGACCAGGTTACAAAGTTCTGATGATATTTCCAGTGTTGATGGTAGCGGTGGCTGAGGTGTGGGAGATAACATAGTGACAGTAATGTAAGGTCAAAAGGCACTTCATCACTTCCCCCACTTCATAGGGAAGGATGAATAAGTATGCTGTCCAAACAAACTAATTTATTAGGATCCCCTACCCCCTCTATACCCAGGGTACCGTGATTCCCTTTGCAAGCAAACATTTATCCTTGTTTACACTAAAGGACTGTACTGTCCTCATGTCAACTGTCTCCAATGGTAGGTTATTCCATGAGTGCACTACCCCCTGGGAAGAAAAGTGCCTCTAAATCTTACCCCTCAATGTATCACTTCTGAGCTTCAGGGCATCTTCCCACATCCTACTGGAGGACATCAAATTAAACATCTCTGACTTAGGTTTTACTTTGATGCCTTTCTCATATGTAAACATCACACTGAAAACACTGCTTCCAAAACACAGTCATGCTTGGGCTGTTTAAAATGAGTCAGGCAATGCCTAACTGTAACTGATGGAAAACTGTTAGTCACACAAGCAAATCTTACAATACTAATAATAATAATAATAATAAATTTATTTATATGGCACCTTATCCAAGACCAAGGCACCTGACAATTTAAAACAGAATCAATCAAGAATACATTATCAATAAAATAACAATAAAATATTAATCGAAAAGGAAGATTAATCGTTAAAAGCCTGGCACCACAAAAATGTTTTCAAACCTTGTTTAAATCCTTCCACAGTTGTGCACACCCATAACTGATGGGGTAGAGAATTTCAAAGGGTAGGGACTGCATACATAAATGCTCTCACCCCTGATGACTTCAAACCTACCCTTGGAATCTCTAGCAGCCCCTCGTCGGCTGAGAGGAGTGATTGTCCAGGGCAGTAAGGATGAAGGATCTTTTCAAGTAGTCCGGACCCATACTAGATCATGGGGTCGCCACCTATCGTCATGCATCAGAGTTTGCTTTACCTCCCTTAAATGTAGTTCATTACCAGCTGTTATGGTTGATTTTAAAAGAAAAATAGGATGTACATCACTGTTCACTACTTCAGAGACAAAACTGGTTACCCCCTTCCTCAAGCAGAGAACTAAACTCGCTTTCTTTGCTCCACAAAGCCATAAATAACCAAACTGCTTCATATCACTCTGACTGCCTGGTGGCACTTGCTCATAGATACTGTATACCTTGTGAGAGTACAGCATCACTATTACCAGTCACCTAAATTTGCATCTGCTTACGGTACAGCACATTTTTCTTTCGGAGTCCCCCATGCTTGGAATAACTTAGCACTGTAACACAGAAGCTGTACCAGTACATCATCTTTTAAAAATGCAGTAAAACTCGATATGCTAAAAACTCAACTTTGTTGTAACTGTTTTGCTCCTTGAATGGATATTTTGATAATTTACTGCACTATGCAGTACGTCTTTGTATGGTATTTTTTTTTTTTTTACATGGGACGTTCTGTAAACGAGATTTGCATTATATAGAATTCATTCTGTAATCATAAACCTTAAGCTATCTGATCTGCACTTGCCACTCATAGCCTTACTAGTGACTTTGGCCCTGTACTTCAACTCCCTAGCCCTGATGGTGTACTGACCATAGTGTGACACCGCCACAGCGAAGACCATCACAGCGACAGAATTCGGCTGAAAGCGTCAGGTCGCTGTGATGGTCCCCGCTGACACCAGCAGTGCAGCTCCCGGTGTTTCACCCCCCTCCTTGAGACGACTCCCACTCAGAGTTGCATATTTAGAAACATGGGGGGTGTTCAGGGGCACAGCCCCACATAGAAAGCATGCTAACATCTCCAACAGTACAACGCCAACACTCGGCATTGTGCCTGTCGCTGTCGGGGATGTCAGCACAGTAGATGCCACCTCGCTATAGGACAACCGGTGCTTGTATCCCTTAAGCCTTGCTTTGCTCTTAACCCCCCTTCTCCTATCTCCCCCCCTTCCTGACGCCTTTCCCTTCCTCCCTGCTCCACTATCCCCTCTCCTCACAGCCACCATCTCCCTTCTTTTCCCTGTGGTCAGCTCTAGCCACAAGCCTCTCCTCATAGCTCTTCTCCTCCATCCCCTGATCATCAGCAACATTAGCACTGTATGGAGAGGTTCAATCCAGACCCTGAACATGAGTCAGGACTTTAGGGTCCCTTTGCATGGGTTGTATCCTCCACCCACATCTGAAACTACATGACCCCTTTTATTCCTCTTTTCAAGCATTAGTGGATGAGGTCATACCTCAGGGCAGAGCCTATTCTACTCTGCACAACTTTAAAAGTTTCTTCTATTGTGCTACACACTGTGGGTTTCACATCTTTTTTTGCACCATTACACCAGAGTGTCTGATTAGTGGGGGTGTTGGAGACATCATCATATTACATAGAAACATAGAAGTTAACGGCAGATAAGGACCGCAAGGCCCATCCAGTCTGCCCATTTCTTTTTCTACCTTATGAATGTGCCATAGGCCTTTGCTCTGTCAATGGCCTATCTATTCGTACTCATTTGTACTGCTCCCTTATGCCTATCCCATGCCTGTCTGAAGCCCTGCACTGTATTCATATTCACCACTTCCTAAGGTAGGCTGTTCCATGCATCCGCCACCCTTTCTGTGAAAAAGAACTTCCTCACATTACCCCTTAATCGGCCTCACTCTAATCTCATGCTGTGTCCTCTTGTCCTGCTATTTTTCTTATATTGAAACATGTTAGACTCTTTCACCTTGTTAATGCCCTTAAGGTGTTTGAATGTTTTAATCATATCACCTCTCTCCCTCCTTTGCTCTAGGGTATACATGTTGAGTTCAGTTAATCTGTCCTCATATGTTTTCTGATGCAGTCCCTGCACCATTTTGGTTGCCCTTCTCTGGACTGCCTCAATTTGGTTAATGTCCTTGTGAAGGTGTGACCTCCAGTACTGCATGCAGTACTCCAGATGGGGCCTAACCAGTGTCTTGTAAAGAGGGATTATTATTTCCCTCTTCCGACTTGTGATACCCCTACTAATACACCCCAACATCCCTCTAGCCTTACGTACTGCTTTAGAGGTCTGCTTGAATGATTTCAGGTCATCGGTGATGATGATGCCCAAGTCTCTTTCTTCCCTTGTGACTGCAAGCAACTGCCCTCCCAGCCTATAGGTGGCTTCAGGGTTTCTCTTCCCTATGTGCATGATCTTGCACTTCTTTGCGTTAAACCCTAGTTACCACTCTTCCGACCATTTTGCTAGTTTATCCGGATCTCTTCTTATTCTGCCCACCCCATCTGGATCATCTACTCTGTTGCAGATCTTGGTGTCATCTGCAAACGGACAAACCTTACCCTCCAGTCCATCTGCAATGTCACTGAAGAAGATATTGAAGAGGACTGGCCCCAGGACTGATCCCTGAGGTACCCCACTTGTGACTTGCATCTCTTCTGACTGTATACCATTTACCACCACTCTCTGTTTTCTGCCCATCAACCAGTTTTCCACCCAGTTGACCAACATCTAACCCACCCCGAACCTACCCAGCTTATTAATCAATCTTCTATGTGGAACAGTATTGAAAGCTTTGCTAAAGTCAAGCTAGGCAACGTCAACTGCTCCCCCTTGGTCCACCACTCTGGTTACCCAGTCAAAGAACTCTATGAGATTAGTTTGAGAGGACCTTCCTTTTGTAAACCCATGCTGTCTTGGATCCTGTACCCCTATGGATTCCAGGTGTTGCACTATCCTTTCCTTAAGGAGTGCCTCCATAATCTTGCCACTACTGAGGTAAAACTGACTGGTCTGTAGTTCCCTGCCTCCTCCCTGCTACCACTCTTGTGGTGCGGGCTCACATGAGCCCTTCTCTAGACTTCTGGGACCTCTCCTGTGCTCAGAGACTCACTAAACAGTTCTGATAATGGCTCTGCTAGTTCCACCCTTAGCTCCTTTAGTACCCTAGGATGTATGCCATCAGGTCGCATTGCCTTGTTCACCCTGAGCTTATCGAGCTCTTGTAGGACCCTTTCTTTTGTGAAGGGACTAGTGCACACTTCCCTCCCCCGTATCCATGGTGCAGAGCTGTGGGCCCTGCCTTACCTTCTCTTCAGTAAATACTGAGCAGAAGTATCTATTTAGGATAGATGCTTTTACATGGTCCTCCTCTTCACACGCCCCCTTATCCCCTTTGATCTTAGCAATACCCCCTCTGGACCTTCTCCTTTCACTAATGTATCTATAGAAAGTCTTGTCACCTTCTTTTACTGTTCGTGTTAGTGGTTTGGGCCTTTGCCTGCCTTACTGCCTTCCCTGCTTCCCTTACGGAAGTTTGGTATGCCTCCTTATCTTCATCCTGCTGCGTTCCCTTATATTTCCTGAAGGCCAGCCTTTTGGCTCTGACCTTTTCTGCTACTGTGTTTGAGAACCAAAGTGGTTTCCTTCTTCTTTTGCACTTCCTTTTCTCACTAACACAATGGGATGTTGCTTCAAGTATTGCATTTTTAATGCTTGCCCACTTTGCCTATACCCCCTCACTTGTATTTCTTTTTGCCAGGACTAGCTTAACTCTGTTGGCCATTTTATTAAAGTCAGCTCCTCTGAAGTCCCATATTTTTGCCTTGGAATGGGATGATTTTGTTCTTGTGGCCAAATTGAACCATACCATGTGACGGTCACTGGCCCCCAGGTGACCTTCTACCTGGAGATCTGTGATCCTTTCCTTGTTAGTCAGTACTAGATCTAGGATAGCCCTGTCTCTTGTGGATTGTTGTACCAGTTGTTTGAGGCCCTTCCCCTGCAGGGAATCGACCATGTTTCTAGTTCTGGCAGATGTCCCTGCTGGTATTGACCAATCTTTATCTGGCATGTTGAAGTCTTCCATTATCAGAACCTCCCCTTTAGCTGTCATGTTTTGTATATCTTCTAACAGTAACGTGTCTATGTCCTTCCCCTGGTCTGGAGGCCTGTAGACAACGCCAGTTCGTATGGCTGTCCCATTTCCTGTTTCCAGGGTGACCCATAGTTCTTCTGGCTCCTTATGTTTATTCTGAATTTCTGTAGCTTTGATATTTTCATTGACATAAAGGGCCACTCCACCCCCTTTGCACCTCAGTCTTTTCTGAACAGTACATAGCCAGGTACTGAAGTCTCCCAAGTGTGATTACTGGTAAACCATGTCTCGCTAATGGCTACTATGTCCAGTTTAGCCTCTGTCATTATTGCCTGCAGGTCTGGGATCTTGTTTCCCAGACTGTGAGCATTTGTGTTCATGATTTTCCATTGGTCAGATTTCAGTGTGTTAGCTGTTAATGCGAGGTCCAGCGCTTCTGTGCATCGATGGGGAGCCGGACCTTTTCCTTTACCTGGTGATGCAAATGAACTACAAACATACTGAACTCCTGTTTTACCACTAGCTGAGGGGGAAGGGGTGTTCTTCCCATTCGACGTTTTGGGTGCTGCACCCATCTCCCCATTTGCTAGTTTAAATATTCTGCAAAGACATCAAACTTCTGCCCCAATGCACTGACTCCCTCCTTAGTCAGATGCAGTCCATCAAATTTAAAGAACTTTCACTCCCAAAACTGTTATCAGTTCCCTACAAATTTGTGTCCTTTTTCCTGGCACCAGCCCTTGAGCCACATGTTTAGCTCCCCATCTCCCCTTCTCTGATGTTCCATCTAGCTGTCCCCCTCGCCCAGACTGGCAGAATCTCAGAGAAGGAGATGCCAGATGAAATGGATGCTAGTTTGTCACCCAGCCTGGTTAGGTGTTCCTTGGTCTCCACAACTGACCAGCTGGTGAGATCGTTAGTCCCTATGTGTACCAGGACATCAATGTTTTCTCCTGCTTCCTGAACAATTTTAGCAATATGGCCAGTGTCTCTCCATGCTGATGTACCTGGGAGACAGCTGACCATTACCTCTGGCTGGAGATACATATCAACTCCCTGAATCATGGAGTCTCCTATGATCAGAAGTTTTTTGGATTTTTTTTTTTCCTTTTTTTTTGGTTCCTGTTTTGGGCGCGTTTTGTTGTGCTCGATCCTGTGCTACAGTGTCCTGCTCTGCAGTGTCCCCTGCCCCTTTGTTTGATTTCAGAGATAGAGGCAGATACATGTTTGTAGTTTTTAGATGGTTTGTGGAGGTGATATGTTGGAGAGCATCGAGTGATGGGGCACCCGATTTGACCTTCCCAACCACCTGCCAGCCTCCCGGACCAACTATCCTCTGTGGTTGAGGTGCTTCAGTTGGATGTTGGGGAAATGGCGGGTGGTTCTTATAATATATTTTCACTTGAATATGTAATTTGAGGCACGCAATCTCTGCCCATGCTGCCTGGAGCTGAGCCCTTAGATCTCCAATGGCCCAGCATGTACGACAGTGTCCTAAATCCTGTAAAACTGCCGTTCTGAAAAGTGTTCCACAGTACCTGCAGTTCATGATATCCATTCCAGGTAAGTTGCTGGGTTTATAACCTGGCCAGAGTAATTACAAGGAAGAAAATGAAAGCAAAAGTTTGATCTTGTGTTTTGTTTGTTTGTTTTTGCATAACTTGTTATAACAAGTTAAATTACTAGTGCCCCTGTAAATTAGGTCACTGTGTGGATACCCCTCTGATCCACCCCTTCCTGCTTTGCTACAGGAAATGTCACAACTGTGCTACCCTATAAAAGGAGTGTAGTGTGGGGTGGTTAGGGATGGGGGTGGGTGGTTGGGCCCTTCCCCTGCTGAAAAAGAAGAACCATGGGTCAAAGAAACAAGGAGGTAAGAGCAGAAACAATCGGCCAGCAACAAATGCAGTAGCCCTGAAAGCTTATCCTAATGACAGATAAAACTGTCAAACCTGTAAAGCACCACCTGTAATAATTTCACAGAAGATATACCCTGTAAGAAACACTTTGCTACAGAGAAAAATAAAGCAGTAACAGAAGATATATCTTGCAAAAGACAATTTGAATCAGAAGATTACAGCAGTAATCTGTAAGCACGCACCTGTAGGCACACCCTGTAATAATGCAGCAGAATGTATACCCAGCAACAACAATTTGAATCAGAGAAAAATTAAGCAATAAAATGTTAGCAACAAACAGTAACAATCCCTGTGAGTACAAAATAAAAATAACAACACATAATAAACCTGCCTAGCCAAAAGAAGCCTTAATCCTTATTGTTGCTCTGGTAAGGTTATTTGCTTGGTCCTTTCAAGAAACCTAGAAGAAAAGAGCTCAGGTGAAGCTAGGTGCCTTGGCCAGCCCATATTAGGGACTTTACTCTGGTACTTTGTTCTTTTGATAGCATAAAGGGAGTACCCTGACTGTAAGAGCCATAGCTAATTGCAGATCAGTCTCTCCAGCTGAAGCGTTGAGGCCACCCCTTCACTGGGTACTTCACATCAACTTGGTTTTACCCACCAGCAGGTGTTCTGGGCACAGTGCAGCAGCACATACTCCAGCCTGCCCTCTGGTAGTGGTTGGCAATCACCCCAACTCCTCTGCCAGAAACAGTGTTTCTGGTACCCATCCTGACTCAGGATCTTCTGTATGTAATATAGGCATATCTCATACCTTAGTCTGCTGCTCAGTCTCTCTCACCAGCTCTCTCACCATTCACTGCTCTACTGGGCTGCAAATGCCCCTCAAAAGATGAACACCCCATCTTCGGTGGGAGCTTGTAAAAGCACCCTAAGCTTGGGTAGGGTGCTTAATATAAATCAAATTTTACTTACTTACTTACTCCCTGCACTGCAAGGCTACCAGAGACTCTACTTGAGAGGAAGCCCCTCAGGGATTCCCACATCCTCCTGCTGTTTCCATTACATACTCCCAGGATTAATGTGTTCTAAACTGATACCCTCATATCCCAGAGCCTTAGAATCTCCACTGCTGTCATGGGCCTATACATGGAGGCTACCAGGCAACTAGGCACTAGTATGAATTGACCTCAAATGCTGGTACCATTGACAGCTGCATTTTGCAATGTCCTTTCCTCCTTAAACAGTCTGGCAAGTGACCAGAGGCAAGGGCCCTCAAAGTCAGCTCTGGCACCCTTCTCACACTGCATTCTAAACTCCCCCCACTAGACTCTCTAGTCAGAGGCACAATCAATCAGTATACTCTTGGCCTGGCATTCCAGTAGCCAACCCCCAACCCTCTACTGACAGGAGAGGGATTTACAATGTGTGGTGGAGCAGCCTACCAGTCTTCACGATTCTGAGAGGATGTCAATGTCATCTGGGTGGCTGTCCATGGTGGTGGTAGGAGTCTATATCAGTCACCATAACTCTCTCCATAATAGTTTTTGTATTCGTTTTCTGGGTAGCATGAGAGGCACTGGGTGTTGAGTTGGTGAGGAGGAGAAGAGGGGGTCATTCTTTTGTTTGGCTAGGGCTGGGGGGCAGGATTTTGTGCTGCTGAGTGGGTGGGTGGAAGGGGGAGTTCATCATGATACTGGTGAAGCTATGGGAGAAGGAGGATGGTTAGGGTGATACAAGAGAGTGGGGGATGGGAACTTACTTTTTTTAAGCCTCTTGAGCTTTTAAAAAAACTTACTGTGAGCTGTGAATTGTTCATGAAGTGCACGCGTAGCACAAAGTTTTGCACTTTGCTAACAATTCTCAGGAAGAGTGAAACTGCACAACATGCCTAGCTGCAAGTCTTCCCACTACATTATTGTTTGGGATTCTTCTTATGACTCTCCAAACCAATTAGTTCTGTTAAGAAAAAAACATGGCAATGCTAAAGGGAGTTCTGCAAGTCATTTGAAAAAAAACATTGGGATGACAACCAAATTTGAAATGGACTTACTGTATTGTATGCAAAAACAAATTATTATGCTGGACTTTTAGCTTTAAGAAAATAAATATTGCCGCCCCAGTAGCCCTGAGGGTTGAGGCACTGGACACCTCACCTCATGCTACACTGTCGACCTGGGTTCGGAAATGACCTCGGGTCACTGGGATGCCGGTATGGGGGGATGGCGGAGAAAGATTGAGCATGCCGATGGGCAACTCTCCTCTCCCGAGGCTGGTGAGGGTTGGTTGGTGCCCCCCCATGGTTTCACTTCCACTGGGTGGAGGTCCGGTAGGTAGCATAGGTAGAGAGAGGCAGCAAAACAGTTACAGGAGGTGGAAGTGGCTGAACTGGCACCACGAGGTGTGTAGCATGCCTCCACACACTCGCACAGTCATGTGCCAGGGCCTCGGGGGGGGGCAGGGGAGAAAACCTGTAAAAACACCTATGTGTCCCCATCACCAGATGGTGGGGGAGAGGCGATGGAGACCAAATAGCTCTATAAAATATATATATATATATATTAACCTCTTAATTCCATCAAGGGATTCTAGTGTGGTACAGCTTGAGCAGAAAGAGAAAAAGCAAGGTGGTACAGCCCAAGGACCAGGTGGACAGGCAAGTGTGGTACAGCCTGCAGACCAGGAAGACAGGCAAGTCAGGAGAAAAGGTTTGATTTACAAAACAAATGTAAATACTGCTATCATACCCTATTATTTCTCTTATCTCTAATGTAGACCTCTCCAACTGCTTTAACCCTTTCCTCAGAGCTGAAATGCTCTAATCCCATTATCATTTTAGTTCCTCTATGCTGCATCTTCTCTAGCTCCACAATATTCTTTATATTCTATGAGTTAAGGTACTTCTGCACTTGATCTGTGGAGAGAGGGCTTCAGTTTTATGTGCACTCAATCCTTTGCCACTGCTGAGCACTACAGTCATCACAGTATTTTAAACAAAAGAATCAAATAGCTTTAACCACGATGTACTGTACCTGAACAGAGCATGTTGCTGCAATCACGCCATCTACGGGGGTTTCTGAGAAAGGGTCAAATGTTCGGTCAGGGCGCCGCATGAAGTCTGGCTTTAACAAATACCTAAGGAGAATATTTATTTATTGATTTAGAATTTTGCACTCCAGGAAACTGTCATATAGGCTGAAGAGTCCAGTTTTCAAGTGGGTCTCGTGAAGGACATTTACAACAGCAGGTTGTTTATAACAATTGTTGGTCACACACATATGATAAAAGTGTAGTCAATAATTAATACAGTTATTATTAAAAATACCAATATTGTTTACATTGTATGCATATATTCATGGAGCAAAGTTCACACAATAAAAAATAAAAAACAGGAATTACTGCAATACATACTTGCAAAAGCACCATCAGCCCTATATACGGTATCATATTACTCTCAGTTTCACAGTGAATGGCTTTTATAGGCTAAACATAACTTGCTCTAATAAAATAGTGCAAAGAACAGGCAGAGAACACCAAGAGGAAGGAGCTGCTGTTATAACTATACTTCTCTACTGGGACTAGAATTCTACTACTAGGGCCTTCAATTTAGGGTAAAAAACAAACAAAAAAAAACACATAAAAGAGTTAGTGTGTTTGTCTGAGTTGGCTGAAGTGAATTGTTATCTGTGCAGTTTTCTAGGTGTTTGTCTCAGGTGGCTGAAGGGAATTGTTATCTGGACAATGAACTAGGTGTAAAAATAGTTGCAAAGTAGGGAGGGTGGCTTAGCTAGAATGAAGCCAGGTTAAAGACAGATTTAAAAACTGCCCTAGATAGCTTCTGCCAGAGAACAGGCAGAGAACATCAAGAGGAAGGAGCTGCTGTTATAACTATACTTCTCTACTGGGACTATATTGCCCTCCTTCCCTCCCCTCCACCCCAAGCCAGTTCTACTTCTATAGGCACAGGATTTGACTGACAACAGGAACATCCTGTTAGGTAGCAGGAACTAAGTGATCACAGAGTCACAAAAGACTCACCATCTTAGAAGGAAAAGAGTGGTTCTCCATCCCCCCAGCTGCTGGAGGTCTGACTCTGAGCAAGTAAGGAAACCACTGAGAAATATAGGAACGTCTTGTCTCAGAACAGGAAGATCAGGAGCTTAAAGGGCATGGAGGCAGTAAGTAGGGAGGAAAAAAAAATAAAATAAACAGAGGAAAGAATAAGTATTCAAAACAACAGTTAAGGGGCCAGAAATAAGACACGATGGGAGTGGTGCAGTGCAGTGGCTGTGGAGCAGCAGTCTTCCGGGAGACATTCTGGAGGATGTGGTGTTGTCCCATCTGCAGGCACCTCTCTGGACTGAGGGAGGAGGTTGCTCATCTCCAGGACGAGTTAGCCAGGATTAGGGGGGACCTACTGTCCCACCCAGGGACCACCAGGGCCACTGCTGTTGTCTCAGAGGTTGCCAAGAAAGACTAGCGGTTGGACCACACTGGACTCAGGGAGGGTGAGGATGGTGGAACAGAGGTGCATCCCTCCAGTTGTACCTCTCCAAAATTCATATGCTGTTCTGGCAAAGTGTGGTTCCTCTATGGAGGCACCCACAGTGGAGACCAAGGAGGATGCTGGGAACCTCCACAAAGGAGACCCACAGAAAGGTGGCATGGGACCCCACAGGGAAAGGAAACAACTCCTTGTGTGGGACTCCATTGTTAGGAGAGTAGAACTGGGGGAGGAAGGGGAGAGGGAGGTAAGGTGCCTGCCTGGTGCCATGGCTTGGAGGGACAGGGAGCGAATCCTCAGGATCGCTGGAGCAGCTGCATGGGGGAGGGAGCTGGATGTCATTGTCCACCTAGGGACAAATCACCTGGCTGAGAAAGGGATCAAAGCAGTGCAGGAAGAGTTTGTGGAGTTGGGGAGGGGCCTTAGACAAGTAGCATGCACAGTAATCTTCTCGGAGGTGCTGCCTGACTATGGCAGGGTTGAGGCTAGGGTGCTCAACAACAAGAGATTCAATCAGTGGTTGAAAAACTGGTGCAGAACTCAGGGGTTTGGCTTCACTGGGGACTGTGGGTCCACCTGGAGTGATGCAGGCCTATACTGGTGTGATGGTCAGCATCTGTCCAGGAAGGAACCAGTATCCTAGTTGATATGTTTGAATGCTTCATTGGCAAACATTTAAACTAGCCAAGGGGAAGGCACTGGAAAGGAGCAAGGAAATCCTAGCCCCCCCAAAAAAAGAATCAGGGTAGTAAGTGAGGTAAACACCAAGATAGAGACGTCGATAGGGAGAAGAGCAGGGGTAAATGGAGAAAATGACAAAGGCACTAAGGACAGGGATGGGGCAAAAAGGTGTAAGGCCATCAAGAAATGGAGGGTAGACCTGGTGGTGCTGAGGGCTGAGGTGCTGGTCGCTACACCTCGCTCCACGCTGGTGACCGGTGTTTGGGAATGAGCATGGGTCACTGGGGGTCAGCTGGAGAGAAGAAGGATTGAATGTCCGAAGGACTGCTCTCCTTCTCTGGGGAGGAGGGTTCACGGCAGTCGGTGCATGGTTGCCTCCTGGCAGAGGCTAGGAGACTACATGTTCCATTGCACATGGGGTGGAGCTGAGGGCAGACGTCTGGAGGGAGTGCATGTGGATGCATGCGTGCTCCCTCCAGTGATGTCACTGCATGCCCTCAGTTCCAAAGGGGTGCAAAAATGGGCACCCAGTTAAGCGGCTTGATGGCCGTCCGCGAGCTTTGCCCAGTGGCTGGGCACCCAGGCTGGATCCGTGTTCTGTGGGGAGTTTGGGGGGCTTCCTATGGCCTTGCTGTGGAGGGTGCATCTGCAGGGGCATGTGGGTGCCTGGGACTGACCGGGCAGTGGTGGACGGCAGCTGGAATCTCCGGACCAGATGAGGGGACAAGAGGGGAGCAGACTGTAGCAGCCAGAAAAAAGTAGAAAAATTAGTAGCGACGAAAAAAAAAAAGAAATGGAGGGTAATGAGTACCAATGCCCATAGTCTGGGCAACAAGCTCCCTGAACTGGTGGCCTTGATGGAAGAGGAATGCCTGGATATTGTAGCAGTCACAGAAACATGGTACACAGACAACCATGATTGGGATGTTAACATACCAGGGTACACAACCTACAGGAGAGACAGGGAGGGGAGAAGAGGGGGAGGAGTAGCTCCCTATCTAAGGGAAGGGATAGAAGCAATAGAACAAAAGAGTAAACAGGGGAGGAGGAGGCACTGTGGGTCACCTTAGAGACCGGAAATGGCACCACTATCCACACAGGGGTTGCATACAGACCTCCATGTCAGGGGGAGGGAATGGACAAGGATATGATAGAAGGCATCCTTAGGATGGCAGAGAAAGGGGAGATACTGTTGATGGGGAACCTGAATATGCCAGATGTTAACTGGAGGACCTTTGCTGCAGCCACATCCAAGAGCAGGGTCATTCTCGATGCCCTACAGGGGGCATGCCTCAGACAGCTAGTTTTGAAACCCACTCATGAGGGAGCAATCTTAGATCTCATACTCTCAAATGGGGACAGTGAGAGGATCTCAGCTGTAGAAGTGGGTAGCTATCTGGGAACAAGTTACCACCAAACAGTGTGGTTCATGATAAACTCAGCTACAGAGTCAAGACATACAAAAGTGAGGGTATTGGACTTCAGGAGGGATGAATTTTGCAAGATGGAAGGGTGCCTTAGAAAAGCACTAGCAAACAGGCTAGAAGGAGGGGTGGAGCAACAATGGGGAAACATCAAACCTGCCATCACAGAGGCAACAAACCTTTGTGTGAAGCAAATAAATCAAAACGAAAGAAAAAGCCACTATGGTTCTCAAAAGTAGTGGCGAGGAAGGTTAGGGAGAAAAAAGATAGCATTTAGGAAGTATAAGGAAACACAGAAGGAGCAGGACAGAAAGCTATACAAGTTAAGGCAGAAGGAAGCAGGGAGGGAAGTCAGAATAGCAAAGGCCCAAACTGAAGAAAAGATAGCCAACTCAGTTAAGAAGGGGGATAAAACCTTTATAGGTACATCAGAGAGCGTAGAAAGACAAAGGGAGGGGTAGTGAGGCTAAATAGAATGGACGGTGGGTGGGCAGAGAGGGACAGTGAAAAAGCAGGGATACTGAATGAATACTTCCGCTCAGTATTCACAAATGAGGAGAAGGGGGAGGTACCTAATCCAATTAACAGAAGCACTCTAGATAGGGGGGTCGATCCCAGTCCTTTCACAGAAGAAAGGGTTCTGAAAGAACTCCCAAAACTGAAGGTAGACAAAGCAATGGGGCCTGACGGAATTTACTCCAGAATTCTAAAAGAATTAAGGGGAGAACTAGTGAGACCACTGACTACCCTTTTTAATAAATCATGGGAGGATGGTGTAGTACCTGAGGACTGGAGGAAGGAGGATGTGATTCCCCTTCACAAAAGTGGGAGCAAGACAGAAATCGTAAACTACAGATCTGTCAGTTTGACCTCTGTGGTAGGGAAAGTGATGGAATCACTTCTGAAGAAAAGAATTGTTGAGTAGCTAGAGGCCAGTGGGGCACAGGACCCAAGGCAGCATGGGTTCACAGCAGGAAGGTCATGTCAGATGAATCTAATTGATTTCTTTGAGTGGATGACCAAAGTAGTAGACCAGGGAGGGGCTGTGGACATGGCCTATCTAGACTTTAGCAAGGCATTTGACACAGTCCCACACAAAAGATTAATAATCAAATTAACCAGCCTGGAGGTGGGTCCCAGGGTGGTAGCCTGGGTAAAACATTGGCTGGACAACAGGACACAGAAGTAATTGTAAACAGAGTCAACTCTGAAGAAAGGGGGGTTACTAGTGGGGTACTACAGGGTTCAGTACTGGGTCCAGTCCATTTTAATGTCTTTATAAGTGACACTGCAGAGGGACTGGAAGGAAACGTATGCCTCTTTGCAGATGACACAAAGATCTGCAACAGGGTTGATACACAAGGAGGCATGGAAAGGATGAGAAGGGACTTAGCAAGGTTGGAGAAATGGTCAGAAGTGGCGGCAGCTTGATTCACGCAAAGAAGTGCAAAACAATGCACCAGGGAAACAAAAACCCAGGGGAAGATTTTACAATGGGGGGGGGGGTAGTAACAACAACAAAAATGGAAAGGGACCTGAGGGTAATCATATCAGATGACCTTAAGGTTGGCAAGCAATGTGAGAAAGCAGTAGGGAGGGCTGGGGGGATACTGGCATGTATTGGGAAAGGCATCACCAGAAGAAAACAAGAAGTTGTTATCCCTCTGTACAGACAGTTGGTGAACCCCCATCTGGAGTACTGCATCCAGTTCTGGAGACCCCATCTCCGCAAGGACATAGGCAGGATGGAGGCAGTCCAGAGGAGGGCAACTGAAATGGTGCAGGGTCTGCAAGAGAAGCTGTACGAGGAGAGGCTAAAGGAACTTAATATGTATACCCTTGAGGAAAGGAGGGAGAGAAGGGACATGATAGAATCTTTTAAGTACCTCAGTGGAATCAACAAAGTCCAAGAGGGTAGTATCTTTCAGAAAAAGAGATGTGCAAGAACAAGGGGACACAATTTGAAGATAGAAGGGTGACGGCTCGGGGCAATGTGAGAAAGTATTTTTTCACAGAGATGGTGGCGGACACATGGAACAGCCTTCCTGAGGAGGTTGTGGAGTCTAAAACTGTGGGAGAATTCAAGAATGCATGGGACAGACATAAGGCAGTTCTGGTGGGGGGTAGGAAGAAATAGGTTGTTGGTTGACTAGGATCTGCAGCTTATCCTGTAGGTAGGGAAATTTGTAGACTAGGTGGGCCAAGTGGTCCTTATCTACCATTAACATCTATGTTTCAATGTTTCAATACATTAATTAATAAATGAGTCTAAATATTCTACACAATAAAAATTGTATTTTTTTTCTGTATAATATCAGCTGCCAAGAGATAAGATATAGTGTCATCTGAATCGGTGTTTTGTCGACTTTCTAAATTAACACTTAGAAGGTCAGCTATTTAACAGATAGAAGTAAATTAATATTCACAATTCTACAGAATTTCACAAACCTGTATATCCTTTAAACATATGAAAGTATAACCCTGTATAATCCTGACAATTACATTGTACTTTGCTAAATATATTACAATGCGGTGAGTCTCTGTTTTCTTTGTTTGCTCCTACATGTTTCATACTGTAAGTAAATGAAAATGGTTAAACATCTGAGTTAACAGTGCTCTCAGTTAAGACTGTACACCGCTGAATTCTTTCTGCACAATGTGTGAAACTCCAACCATTTAATTCCATATTATAAACAGTGACAAATAAAATTCACTTCACAGCATCCCTAACTGCCATGATTAAATTCTGCAGCAAACTTGTTTATCATTCAGCCCCTAGAACCCTTTTTTTCTCCTTTTGTAACACATAATTAAATGTGGCATGAATTTATTAAAGATCAGATACAGGGCTCTGACATACAGTTTAAATCAGATTACTCACCCGCATGATCCATTATACTCAAATTTTCCTTGATTTAATTGCATCGCCAAATCTGTCAAGAGACAAAAACAATTTAGCATTCTGTCTAGCTCAATAGTCATGGGGCTGAATATTATAACATTATGAAGCAACACGACACACAGTTTCAAGACAGTGCTGTATTATAACTGAGCATTTGATAAACAACCTTCAGAGCAATATTGTCAGTGCAACTCTGGGTGGGTTCCAGCTGGACCAGAGAGTCACCGATTCAAGTCTCACACCTAGACTTGGGCTCAAAACTTACTGCTGCACTTTTGTTACAGATATCATGCATGCCATGGCTTATTTTTTTTATATCAACAGTTTTATTAAAAGCTGCAATATCTCAGATGCGCATCCATAAGTATTATTCATATGACATTGAAAACTAAGAAAAACAAGAGATTACATAAGTCTTGCAATTATCTTTTGGAATCCATAAATGCTATATCAGTCTCAGAGTTTTCATATGAGCCACATGAGATTAATAATATGTCCATCATCTGCAGGAGAAAGGAGGATACCAAGCACCCTGCAGACCAAAAACAAAAGCCAACAACATGAGGCTGCCCTATATCCCGTGTCTCATATGTATTATCTTCCCTGGTCACAGGCAATGCCCATCCATAGCGCCTCAGTCCTCCTCCTATTGTTTTATGTCTTAGACCAACAATGTACAACTTATGCATATTTTTTTGAAATCATTTTACTAAGTGATCAATACTGAGAATAAAGCAGTCTCTATTTCAGATGTGTGTGGCGGTGGGGGGTAAGGGAAGGTTGAGGGAGGTAAAGAATTAATATTACTATAAGAAGACAGCAAAGTCACTTGGCTGATGCATTAGTAAATCTGAAAATGCTAAAAGCCTAAGAGTGCAACAGAAAGCAAACAATGCATAACCTTAGGAGGAAATACAGTCACTTAGGACATGATGGATGCCATGGTTTTCCTCATTTTTATGAAAACACCATGATTTTGTGTATCGTCCATGACAGCACCATGAACTTCAGCATTTTACATGTCAACAACATGATTTATAGCATTTTCCATGAAAACACCATTATGTTTTGCACTTGCCATGATAATAGTGGCACACAGAGAACAACTGGTGGGGGCTGCTGCAGTAATTTTTCAGGAATCTGTCAGGACAGGTGTGGTGCTGGAGAAGGGAAAGTGGAGAATGTGGCTGCTCTCTTTAAAAAGAGCTACAGGCCACTCAGCCAGATATTTGTGCTAGGCAAGGTTCTGGAAGCCAGCATTATGGACAGAACATTGAAGCATTAGGTTGAGGCCTAAGGTTCTTGCCCCCTTGTAGCAAGGCTTTATGAGGGGCTAATCATGCCAAACCATGATGCTGCTGCAATGATATATTTTGCTTGTACATTTGGTGATATGGAAAATAATTTAAAAACAGATTTTTTTTGGCCCGTCAAAATTGGTACAGGGATTCTGGTCTAGTCTTGAATGCTAAAAAGACACAGTGCTTGTATTTTAATCCCCCACCTGGAAAATCTGAGATAAATCTTTATTCATTTACACGTACAAAAATCATAAATGTGTGTGTGGGGGTTGCTGTTGAGCATGCTTGATAAGAAGACGTCTCTTAGCAAGGCTCCATATCTCCTCAGCATTAAATCGCAAATTCTATGGGCTAAACGTTTTTCAACAGATTAAAACTTCGGTAACTCACCTCAGCTTTTTGTGAGGAACACGCAGGTATAATTTTTATCATAGGTAAACCAAAATCTGGAGGCGGAGGATGGAGGAATGCTCAGTAGCTGACAGGCCGAAAAATCAACAATGACATCAAGCATTGGAGAGGAGCCACCCTGGAAGTTCCTCATGGCATCCGTGCAGGCCATTGATGGGAAAGTGGAGGCCATAGTTCAAAGGATGGGTGAACACTATGTGAAAATAGAAGTGACCACCAAAACAGCAACATCAGCAACATTCACCACAACCCAGGCACTGGCAGCAACTAGGAAGATGGCACAAGAGAACACACAGTTAAGATATCACCTGAAAGCCCTAGAGAATTCCCACAGGACCTCCAATGTGTGGCTGGTGGGGCTCCCTGAGGGGAGTGAAGGGGATGATCTCCTATTTTTGAAAAGTTGGCTGCCAGTGGCTTTGGGACTTGATCAGAGTCTGTTTCTCAGCATTTTATTAAAGCCTACAGAATTTTCCTCAGAATGGTGGGCCACCATGGAGACAAACCATGTATGGTGCTGCTTGTAACAGCCTCAGTGGTTACCAGAGATACCCTACTGAAAGCCTCCAGAAACTCCCAGAGACTCAACTTTAATGATCACACAATACACCTTTTTCCAGATTTATTTATTTGCAACACAGAACAGGAGAAAGATATTTGATGTAATCAGGGCATAGCCTAAAATTCTAGGCATAACACTTTCATTATTAATGCCGCCAGCATTCGCATACATTATGGGGGCCACATGAATCAGTTCACAGTTGTAGCTAAAGTTAGTTGAAGAGTGGAGCTCATTAAGGCAGAATTCAATGTGGCATGCCCAAGGGAGGAAGATAGCACAGAAGAGGATACCTGAACTGATTTAGTTTGTTCCATAAATCAAGTAACTTTTGATGGGGCAGGTCCCCTGTTTGGGGACACTACACATTTTGGAATTTTCAGGACAGTGGAGGGAAGAGGTGAGCTGCAAACGTTTCCTTCTATGTTAACAGTTGGGATTACCTTGCTAAGTGGAGCTTCCTCAGCTGCAAGGAAAGTCAGTCATGAGTTTGGATCATGGCGTACTCCTTGTGGTATTTCTTGAATGTTTTGATGAATCACAATGGTGCAGCTGATCAAGAAGGGCTGCATGGTAGTAAGACTGCCACCTGAACCTTTCAGTAGCTGATCTTGAAAGCTCATGTCAATGAAGTATGTGTGGGACTTAGTTTATCGTGGTGTTACCTGTACTAGGAAGCACTGCTTTAAAGAACCTTGATTAGTCTTCAGTGTGCTGTAATGATTGGTGTTATACTGTCTTCTTTAACAAATACTTATGAGTTATTAATAGGTTTAATACTTGCTGTACTACACGTTTGTTACCGAACATAGATTGCTGTGGTTTGGCAGGAGGGATGCGGTCTACAGGAGGGACTAAACATATCTGTTAATTTTACTATATTTGGATAGAGTGTACTTCCCAGCTTACGTGGAAATTTAAATGCCATTTGGATTTTGAATTTTGTATTTTTGGTTCACACTCTCAGTTTTGTAAGGTGCAGCTATAATGAGATAGAATAACTAGAAATATAATATGTGGTGATACCTCCCTTTTTGCAAACCAGAATGCTTAGATTACCATAACCCTGTATACACTGGATGTATTCTGTATTTGAAATGTGAATGCCTGGCATGAGTTGTAAACTTATATTTTTGTTTGAAAATAATACACTATAACTTACAAAAATCATAAATGTATCAGAGTACAGTACAGTACTTCTGCATTTTTATAGATTACTAACTAAATTTTTCATTTTATATTCAGTATACCATAACAAAAATAAATACAAAAATTAGGGCATTACAGAGGAATGCTATGTGCCTGGCACAGTCTGATAGATTGCATGTTGCACAATGTTATTCCCATGCCTAGAGCAAGGTAGTTTAATTTATCAATTTGCAAATAAGACTAATTTAGCCAATGTTAATGTTATGATAGGATTACCAACTTTGTCTTCTATCAAACCCATTACTGCGAGTTATATGAAAAGTTAGGACTGCAAACACTTTACATCAAAAGACAGAAAAGTTGGCTATGTTTAATTTAAAATGTAACATTTTCTGGTATGATACAACTGTTTACAAAATATCCTTTCTCTCACGATGAAATCCTCTTCAAGATATCTGTAAGAGAAAAGAACACACACAATCTACATTCCTTACTCTACAATAGCCACAGCATTTGGTCCCAGGATGTTGCTGGCCAGTGCTGCAAACGCTTGGAACAGGGTTACTGTTTGTACCCATACCCTAAATTCCATTTTTCTTTACGCCTGCAATCATCTTTGGTCCCTGACTTCTTCAAAATCGCCATGGTGCACCCACGGGGCGCTCTCCGCGCCGGTGTACTGCCTCCTCCATGCTGCTGCTGATGATTACCCCTGGGCGGGGTCGGGGCGGGGGTTTGCCCCTGCATATGCTATGCCTGTCAGGAGGCTTGTAGCCAGTTGGTGGAGCACAGCTTCAGATGTACCAGGGTCTGTCATCTATGAGGACTGGGGCCTTTTTAACTTTTTCTCTTCCACCCCTATGGACTCCAATGTGCTGTGATGTCAAGGGACACATGTTTGTGCTGAGTGCAGCAATGGCCTGTTATCTGCAGAGTCCCACCCCTTCCTCAGCTCTCTGACCACACTATCAACAGTGTTTACCCATGTGGCAGTATTGTAGTGGAGGATAGGAAACTGGGGTGATCAACCCCCGGCTGCTCTCTGATGATCCAGGCTCATTCCCAGACTTGATTCACTGGCACTGCAAGTTGTAGCACCACTGCGCAGACAGGAAAGCTTTATTTAAATCAAAACTTGACATGGACATGAAGCATGATTTCTTTGTGTATTTGATTTACAAACATGCGAAAATTGCCACACATACAGGCCTTACAGTCTATCTAATCTGCTTGAGTGTGTAGCACCTTCACCAATTAAACAGCAGCTGCACCCTTCCCCTTCCCCCTCTTCCACTGTATTTCCACCCACTTCCTTCCCACTCACCTCCAGTCCATTCTCAGTTTGGACCTTTCTTTTTTTTATCCTGTCCCACCGCCTCTTAAAGCTCCTCACCGACCGCAATGATACCACATCCTCCAGCAGTGCATTCCAGCCTGTAACCACTCTTTCCATGAAATAGTGCCTCTTCATTTCCCTCCTGAATCTTCCTCCTTCCGATTTTAGACTATGTCCCCTAGTTTATCTCCCACCTTTTAGTCTAAACATACCCTTGACATTAACTCTGTTCATGCCCTTTAGGTACTTGAAGGTCTCAATCATATCCCCTCTCTCCCTTCTATCCTCCAGGAAATACATATCGAGCTCCTTCAGTCTCTCCTCATATGGTTTGTCTCCCAATCCAAGGATCATTTTCATTGCCCTACACTGCACCCCCTCCAGTAGCTTGATGTCATTTTTCAAGTAGGGGCACCAGTACTGCATGCAGTACTCCACATGTGGTCTCACCAGGGTCCTGTACAAGGACAGTATGACTTCCTCTCTCCTAGAGGTGATTCCCCTTGTGATGCACCCCAGCATTCTGTGAGCTATATGAGCAGACAGGTTGGCCACAACTAGGAAATAGGATCAACTATCAAACTTGCCTACTACCCAAAAAGTGCTCCTTGGCCTACTTCCACCTGGGACTTTGGCATTGCTGACCCTCTCCTGAACCACTAAGCTCACTCGTGCATCTCTTAACCAGTCTCTCCTTGTTCCTAGATGCCAGACATTGCAAGGCCAGTGATCCTTCACCAACAGCACTCCTTTATGGTTCAATTCCCTGGACTTAGAAAGCTCAACCTCGCAAAAACTGGGCATTTTCAAGCCTCAACTTAAACAGTACCTTGTGGCTAATAGCTTCTGCGACTACCTCATCAAATGAGTACCCCTCGTACCCATTTTCAGGACCACTGTTACTACTGTGTCCTTCTGTGCTTACTGCCTATTCCCCTATTCCCTAGACTTCTCATGTTTACCCTCCTTTCCCTCCATCCCTTTCTCTCCCTTGTTGTCCCCTCTTCACTCTTTTTTCATCCTCCCGTTCCCCTTCCCTGTTACTCCCCACCTCTCTAGAACAAAGCTTGACAAGGCCTTTGGCTGCTCCCCTCCACCTTTTTTATTTCTTTCCCCCTGGTACTTCCTTCTTCTTACCTTTCCTCTGTAGCCTTATTACCTTTTTCACAATGAATTTGTATATATCTATTCATGACTATATCCTTTTATGATATAGATAAAAAAATGTTATTACTGTCCTTTTTAACTCTTGTTAATCTTCCTGTGTATGTATGTTACCCTTCCCACTGACATGGCACCTTTGTAAATGAGCACCTGCACTCAAAAGTGTTAATCCTAGAAAAATAAAAATTATTTTAGCCTTTGCCGCCGCCTTCCTGCACTAGACTGATTGGTTCATATCTCCTGTTACTAGTACTCCCAGATCCTTCTCCTCCGTTGATGTGGATAACTGCACTCCTCCCAACCAGTAACTATTCCCAGGATTTCTGGCCCCCAAGTGCATGACTTTACACTTCTTGGCATTGAATCCTAGTTGCCAAGTGTTTGACCAGCCCTCAAGTCTAGCTAAATCATCTTAGAATACTTTACCTCTTCCCTTCCCCCATACACTTCCGCACAGATCTTTGTGTCATTGAGAAGAGGCTGATCACACTCTTTATCCCGCCCAATATGTCACAATGAAAATGTTGAACAGCACTGGTCCTAGCACTGAGCCCTGTGGCACCCTACATATTACAGCTCTGGGCTCAGATACCTCACCCCCCCCCCCCACTACTACCCTCTGCTGTCTACACTATAACCAGCTCTTAACCAATCTAAGCAGTTTCCCTCTGCTCCCAGGTTACCCAACTTGCTTGTCAGCCTCCCATGAGGCACCGAGTCAAAGACCTTGCTGAAGTCCAGATAAAGGACATCCACCGCAAGATCTTTATCCAGTCCCCACATAGCCCAATCAAAAAAGTCAACCAGTTTGTCTGACAGGATCTACCTGAGACAAACCCATACTGCCTACCTTCCTGGATACCACTCTCCTCCAGAAATTTCTCCAGCCTCTCCTTCAGGATAGTCTCTATTAGCTTTCCTACAATGGTGGTGAGGCTCACCAGTCTGTAGTTCCCCGGTTCAGCCCTGGGCCCACTCTTATGGAGACGTACCACATGCACCATCCTTCAGTCCATGGGCATGCACCCAGCATGAAGGGAGGTGTTGTATAAGTCTGCCAATGGACCCACCAGAACTTTTTCCAACTCACTCTGGACTCTAGGATGCACTCCCTCTGGCCCTGGCACCTTATCCACCCAAAGGGACTTAAGGCCCTCCATAATCCTGTCCACTGGGATCTCCCCTTCCATAACCTTCTCCCCCCAACACTCACCCCACCCTTCCCCTTAGGCATGGGCCCTTCTCTCTCTCTGGTAAACACTGAACAAAAGTACTTGTTGAGTTCTTCTACCTGTTATGCCCCCTTTTCCACCCATCCTCCATCGTTCTTGATCCTAACGTTCTGATCCTTACTCTTTCTTTTCTCCCTATATACCTGAAGAAATCCTTTTCCTCTTCTCTGATCCCCTTTGCTAGCCTCAGTTCTCGCGACATCTTGACTGTCTTTACTATTCTACTCCCCTCTCTGGACGTCCTCACATATTTCTCCCCGCCTTCTTCCCAGCTGGATCTTTTATAGTTCCTAAAGGCAGTCATCTTTTCCCCTCACCCTCTCCTCAATCTCCCTGTTCATCCAGCTTGGCTTCTTGATCCTGTTTTTTTTACTCTGGCTTATACACAAGCACTAGTGGATTCAGCCAGTCCCAGCTTGACGACTGCCCATTTTTACTCGGCACCCATGTGTGAGCTGATGTTAGCTAGGTGCCCTTTTGGTATACTTCCTATCCTACCAAAGTCTGCCCTTTTGAAGTCCAGGGCATTAGTCTTTGTTGTGGCTACCTCCTTTCCTAGATTGTGGGAAAAACCACACTGTGCGGTGCTCGCTTCCTGCCAGGGGGTCCTCCAACCCAGCATCTTGGACTTGTTCATCACCCGTCATCACCAGATCTGAATGTTCCCCTCCCTAGTTGGCTCTGTTACCTTCTGTGTCAGAAGGCCATCCTAGAAGGCCTCCAGGAGGATCTGCTCCCTGGCATATGAATATACCCCTAGCATGTTGAAGTCCCCAACCACCACAGTGCTGCCTTTGCAACTAAGCCTCCTTATCTGCTCCCCCAGCTCCCTATCAATTTCCTCCTTTTGAGTCGGAGGCCTATATACAACCAACAGTCTAACCTTCCTACCCTTTGAGCTCTGGAGTTGCACCCATAAGGCTTCTGCCCTGCCTTCCTCCCCATTCTCCATGTTATACATTACCCGTTCCCTAACAATTGGCCCTACGCACAAAAAAAGATTGCATATGGCCGTGTATCTGAGGCATATAGGCAATCTTAGGTTAGAAAGCTGCACGGGGGGGGGGGGACCCTGTGGACCACCTGTGGCATTTTTGAATGGCTTGCAAGCCAGTTACATGGCAGGTCCCCTGGTTGCATAAACAGCAATGCACCAGGGGTTGTCGGGGGAGTGTCTGGGGTGTGCCTGCACTATGCACCATTCACTAGGGCGCATAGTGCCAGGCACAGGGGGTGCAGGTTATGGCAGCTAGGACCCTGCCACTACCCAGTGCACTCCCCCATGGTCATCACCCACCAGTGGTGGCAGGACTGGGAAATTACCCTTCCTGTTGCCCCAACCCACTTGGCTGATGGGGAGGGCTGGGAAGCTGTTTGGGTGAGTGCTTGTACTCTTTCATATTTTATAGTAATTGTTGGATCTGCACATTTGATTCATGTCCGCCTCATGGGTGCAAGGAATCCACACTCAAATACGCAGATCAGGCATCTAATTGGATGCCTGCCTGGGTCCACCCATCTGCACCGGACCTACCCCATGAACTTGTGCACTAGGGTGGCGGAGCTACTGACAGTTGCCCTGTGGGTGCATGCGGTCATGAATACTGCGCACCCTCTGCTTGTCCAGGGCTGCAGAGCTATGCAGGTGGGGTATGTGCCTCTGGTACGTACCTTCCACCTCATTAGTGAATAATGCCTATAGATAGCAACACCCCCCATTTCTCTGTCCCTGTGGTATACCTTGAATCCTGGGATAACTAGGTGCCAGTCTTGGTATTAGGTGGCCCATGTCTCTGTGATGGTGGCTATGTCCTCGTCCGCTTCCACCTTCATTGCCTGCAATTCTACTATCTTGTTCCCCAGGCTCCTAACATTCAATGAGACCACCCTCCAATGAAATCTTATCGTCTCAGTGCCTTTCCCTTCCCCCATCCTCTTCGCTATTCAAATTCTGCACCTGCAGAGCTATGGGAGGAGGCCCAAAGGACCTCTCACCTGGTTGCAGCCCACCCCTTTGCTCTCCCTTACCTAGTTTAAATTGCACTCAGCTTGTAGGAACTCCTCCAACTTCTGCAGTAGGACTTCCAAACCTAGGGATTTGTTACAGATTACAACTATCTTCTGTGCAAAGTACTTTGGTGTAACACACAAGGAGGATACACTAAGTGAACTGTTTACTGGCTGGGAGGCAGGAAGTAGATGGTTGTGAGGGATAGGCACTACTTTATGTGGAGAGGGGTACTCAGTGGTAGAAACATAGGAAGTGTTGGCAAAAAAATAACTGTTGGGCCCATCTAATTTGCATTCAAATACCTCAGTGGGATCAACAGAATTCAAGAGGGCAGTATTTTTCAGAAATGGAGATGGGCAAGAACAAGGGGTTACAATATGAGGCTTGAAGACTCAGGGGCATCGTGAGGAAATATTTTTTTCACAGAAAGGGTGGTAGATGCATAGAACAGCATCCCAGAGGAGGTTGTAGGGGCAAAAACAGTTGGCAAATTCCAGAATACATGGGACAGGCAGAAGACAACATTAGAGACAGAAAGGAGGAGGTAGGCGGCAGATCAGTAGGATCTGGAGTTTATACAGTAGGTAGGGAAATGGGCAAACTAGGTGGGTCAGGCGGTCCTTATCTGCTGAAAAATTCAATGTTTCAATGTCTTAGTATTTTATTTTGACATTTTATGTTAATTATGATTTCTTATTTTTGTAACTATGCTGCAACAGTCTTGCACTTGCAAACAGAGCTTTTGCTCTAATGTGTTATATCCCTATATAAAATTTAAGTTTTTATCATCATCATCATCATCATCATGCTAATCATCTTCAACAGGGCGATCAGGGAGGTGGACAGGAGCTGGTCTATATGCATACAGTAGTGTACCTGAACATTAAGACCTTCGACAGTGTACCATGTGAAAATCTTCTGTGCAAAGTACTTCAGTGTGGCACACAAGAAGGATACACTAAGTGGACTGTTTACTGGCTGGAAGCTGGGGGAGATGGGCACTACTCTGTGTGGAAAGGGGCACTCAATGATAGAAACATAGAAATTGTTGGCAGAAAAGGACTGTTGGGCCCATCTAGTTTGCCCTGTCTTCCCTGCCTAACACTATGCTATACTAGGTCCACTGCTGTTTAACATATCTATCAATGATCTGGAAACTGGGGTCTCTAGCTAGTTAAGTTTGCTTATGACATGAAGCTGGCCAGGGTGATGGACTCCCTTAGTGATAGGGACAAACTTCCAGAGGACCCATACAAGCTGGGTGACTGGTCAGACTCCTGGAATATCACATTCAATACAGACAGCCAGATTCATAGTGCTACATTTGGTGATGAAAAACAGATATGAACAACACCCTGCATGGGGTTCCTCTTGCTGCAGTGCAGGAAGAAAAGGACATGGGGTCATAACAGGCAAAAGGATGAAGCATAACAAGCAATGTGCAGCTGCTAGAGTGCCAGCAAACAGTGAAGTGCATCAGATGGGGGTGGGAGGTTACCAGCAGGTTTGGAGACGCCATCCTATCTCTTTGCAAGGCCTTATTCTGGCCTCAGGGAGTGCCATATGCAGATCTGGGTTCCCCAATACAATAAAGGATAATGAGACTGTCAAGAGCGTGCAAAGCGGATCACTTAAATGATCAAGAGTATGGAAGCCGAAAGCTATAAAGGGAAGTTGGTGGCCCTCAACATGTTCATGCTGGAGGAAAAGAGGCTGAGAGAGGATATAATCTAAGCTTTGTGCATTCTAAAGTCTATCCACAGGATCAAACAGACTAAGGAGTGAGAGAGAGAGAGAGAGAGAGAGAGAGAGAGAGGGGAGGGAGGGAAGGAGGAAGGGAGAGAGAAGAGGTTGAGCATGGCAAGGCTAAGTGACTTGCTGAACATCGTGCAGGAAGCAGCAGTGATGCAATTCAAACCTGGGTCTCCAAACTCAGAGCTCCACCTGCTATCCACTAGGCTACACTGCCTCCCTAAGTGTACTGCAGTATATGAGATTGAATTCTATTCTCTACTACAGCATTCTGTTCTAGTCCTGGGCAGGCTAATGGTATGATGTTTGAGTTAATAGTGTTATCATACAGGGGACATGAGGTCACACCCAAACCCTGGTTCTACTGCTATCAGTGCAGTGGAGCAGTATTGATGCAGCTGAGAGGTATTGATGCAGCTGAGCAGTACTAATGCAGCAGAGCAGTATTGATGCAGCCGAGTGGTATTGATGCAGCTGAGCAGTACTAATGCAGCGGAGCAGTATTGATGCAGCTGAGTGGTATTGATGCAGCTGAGCAGTACTTATGCAGCTGAGCAGTACTAATGCAGCTGAGCAGTATTGATGCAGCTGAGAGGTATTGATGCAGCTGAGCAGTACTAATGCAGCGGAGCAGTATTGATGCACCTGAGCAGTATGTAGGTTACATGTTCTGTCCCTGGAAAAAGACAGCACAAGTTCTTTCTCCCTCTTTCTTTCCCCTCTACCCCACCAACAACTTGTCATTGTTTAGCAATAAAGCTTTCTCATGTGCCACTACACCACAGCTCTGGAACAGCCTCCCTGTCAGACTGCTCCTATCTTAATCTTTTTGTCACTTTAGAGTTCTCCTGAAAAACACACCGCTTCTTCTTAGTCACTGACTCCAAATTCATACCTCTCAACTGTCCCTGATTATGAGGAGCATTCCTCATTTTAACCCTCAAAATTGCTCTATGCTTCATGGAAAAGGTACTGCCCACACAGAAAAGGAGCTGTAAATTCAGATATTAAAACAAATACTCATAATATTCTATAATTACAAATCAAAAATCGGTGTTGTACAAGTAGCCTTGATGGTTTCATCAGTGTTCCGACCATGTATCTCCATGTTCGAAGATGTGCCCTCATTGTCTTTGATGTTGACTGTCTGTGTCCCTTATTTTAGGGACTAAAGTTTGAGAGGTATGTGAAGATCCCTTGAACCCCCTTGACTGACTCAGAGTCTTACCACTTCCTCAGCTTACTTCCTTAACATTTGTACATCTCTTTTTTTCCTGGATAGTACCTTAGTTCATAATTGTTGTCCTTTGCAAAGCATTCCTTGAACTTTTGGCTTCAGAGCACCATTGCCAATGTCATTGAGGGGAAAGGGTGTGCATGCCTATTCGGAGTAAAAAGGTGCGGAGACCTAAAATGAAACCTATCCCCTCCTCATCAGTGTTCTGATCCTATATCATTGCCACAAGTTACTCATACCAAATGTACAGGTGGTGTCGGCAGCCTCCCTTCTTGAGCCTAGGTGCTGCAGTCACCACTGGGGTTGGCATTTGTTAGTATATGCCATGGTGCCCAGCAAAGAGACAAAGAAGCTGGTGACTGGGTGTGTGCAGGATGCCTCTGCTAATAAGCCTTGGCTTTACGGAATTGTGTTGAATAAACACATCCGAATTAAATTGGAATATAAAAACTCACAGGTCTGTAATACTGATTTTTCTAATATTTCTACATAAAGTCAAACTTGAATAAGGATGAGTGAAATAGATCTGTGTTCCACAGTTTGTGCTTATCATTACCAGAATATGCACACTGAGCGGTGGCAGCTTCTTTCCAGGTGAGTCCGGGGGGTTACATGGACCTGTTTTATTGACAGGGCATTGTTGGCTAGGATACCAGGGAAATCCCCCACTACAACAAGTACCATGGAACTTTTTACATACTAATGAATAGCCACCAGAGATGGGCAGAATGGGCCTTGTTTTTAACATCTCATCTGAAACACAGCACCTCAACAGTGCAGCACCCATCTATAGCTGCACTGCAGCATCATTAACAGGTATCAGCCTAAGTACTGCTGTGGGACTAGAACCTAAGACCTTCTGGTCTCCCAGCATGCAACCTCTGAGCCACTGGTACTGCTATAAAGCAGTAATTACCTGGAGTCTCAGCTCATGCAAACTGAATGTTTAGTTCTTGTGGGTAAAAAAATGTATAGGCCATGATAAATAATATTGGCAAGAGGTTTCCAATTTAAATGGGATACACAGTGGCCAGACTCACCATGCCGTTTATCTTCATGAGTGAGGGGACAGGACCATAACTCATGAGCAGCAGAGTCAAGAGTGAGTTATGAAAAGTCCTGCCTCCTCACAAGTGATAAATGCCGTATTCTGAGTGGGACCATTGTAAGCCCAGTTTATACAATGCATTTTAAACCGCAGAGCCTGAATATTAGGGGCAAGATTTTCAACAGTCTTAGATTGCCACAAGCCCCAGTGCAATGACAGTACGGCGCATGGGGCTTACGGTGATCTAACGGGATTTTCTATCCTGTGTGGCAATTGCTGCAAGTTAGACAAGCTTTCTCTGGTCTAACTTATAGCAATCCAGGAGGCTGACTTTATGGAGCTCGCACCAGGTATTTGGCACACGCTACCATAAGTCATGGAAACTGACCCAAATGTGTCTGAGATTGTAAAATTGGGTGCAGTTGTGGCGAAGGATTTGGTGCACTGCCAGAACCTAAGTGCCATGGTGCAGGGCTGGATGCAATCCCTGAGCGATGCTTTGAAAATCCTGCCCTAGGTCTTTCAATAAATATTTATCTGTGTGTGTCTGAGTTCACTGCTTTTGTTTTAAGTGCAACAGAAGCCACTGTGATGTCATCAGGCATCATGCAAGCTGCTCTCCCTTTGGTTAAGAACTCTTTTGTGAACAGCCTAAAGTGGAAATAAATGCTGATGACCTACAAAACATTGAAATAAATTATTTATTTTCATTTAGAATGCATCAGTGGCTAACTTAGATCATTTATTTGTGAAGACTGATGCTCACCTACATTGTATAATTCAGGTTAGATAAGGATTATAAGGCTCTTCCAAATCAAACTTCAAAACAGTAACTGGGAAATAACTGCTTATCTTTTCATCAGCTTTGCTGTTTTCATTTGATATTTCTTCATGGCTCTGGTTCTCGTGCTTCTGTGATTCTGCACACATAATTTTATGTTCAGCCATATGTCTGAGCCCAGCCCCAAAAATGCCAGGAGCAAATCTATGGCATCTGTTTTGAGAGTTAATTCTACTTCCCTACTTTGGGGATTTGAGTTTGCTGGACAGCCTCTCCTACCTGGGGTCTGATAGTTCAGCGAGACCATCTGGCAGCCAGCATTCCAGAAGATCTGAGGCATGTAATTACTGGAATCCACTCGACCTCCCTTGGGGTATATTCGACTCATTTGTCGTTTATTATAACTGTGCAGCCCATTAAGGAAAAATTCAGACTAGCTAACAAAAGCATATAGTGACATTTTCACATTCATTATTTCTTCTATTTATTCTTGAAATGATACAAAAACAAGAATACAGCTTCACACTCCCAGAAGAATCGCAATGCTACAGAAATGCATGTACTGTCACTTTAAGATTTCCTTGCACAAAGTGATTGCTTCCTTGACATAATTAGATTAATGTTTTTAGGGAGCAATGAATGCTTTTGACGTCAGCCAAGCAATTATGAGAAACTTAATATTTTCCAGTTACAGTAATGCAAGCACACATGGAAGCGACTACTGCTCATACCATTCCTTCCAATTTAAGGATACTTTACAAACTCTATTGCATGAGTCTTCAAATACCCAAGTCCAACGGATTCATTGAAAGATGACATATTATGATGGATGTTACGTTCTGTGAAGACAGAAAAAAAGGAAATAAAAATGAAAGAAACAGTAGTTTTTTTTTTTTTGTTACAAGAGAATCATCATTGAATGCAGGTATTTCTTTTTACAATATACAGCTTTCAATACATTTACCACACCCACTTTTTCATTATTTAGGTGCTAACACATTTCTACCACATGCATACTGTTCTCACTATGGTGCACTTAAAAAGGAACAAAATGTTGCAGGCACCACTCAAATTATGAAAGCTCACAAAAAGATCTTTCAGATGAGGTATTGGTCTTACTTATACAGTAGATGTGAGGAGTCCTGAGACATGAATAACGAAATCATCGGTAAGTGAAATCAAGGCAGCAGCTATTTCATGGAATCTTGAGACAGAAAGGGATGTCACCTAGGGGCAACCTGATGCACTTGGAGTTAGCTGCACTGTAGATCAATGCAAATTGCATTGATCTAAGGGCTGACTGAAATTCGAGTACCTAGTCTCGATGGGATACATTACCAGTGCACTATTATGTATATTTGAAACATATTATAAGTGCTTCTATTTGAGGCTTTAACATATGAACACATTCAATAATAAAGTAAAACAAATATTCTAATGCAAAATGGATGTGATTAATATATTTTAAAATCTAGAAACAATATTAGCATAATTGTAGTTATGGAAGAGGTAGTTTAAATAGTTAAATATACTTTTATATAACAGAGGGGGTCCGGCCACCTTCAGCAATCCCAGCTGACATCAGAATAACCCTGCTGCACTATACCACCCCCCAAAAAAAAAACTATTTGGAGCCATTCCATTATTTAGGCCAAAAGCTATTCACATGATGATGGATGCTTTGACCCTTGTATCACACATCATCACAATCATCTCCACAGCAACAGACTGTAATGTCCCTAGCAGGACATTATAACTTCAGTTCCTGAATCTGCCTTCATTGTGGATCACACGTAAGGAACAGTGCTCCCTTTTTCATAGAAAATACCTCCAGTAACGAAGAATTCTATTTGCATTTCCATAACAACTTTTATGCAAGCATCTTAAAGTAGCAGTGTTTTAGTCAGCAAAAAATATCACATAGTTTCTTGCCAATAATAAAGGAATGTTGTTAATTACAGCTTGCCTCTTACTAGCATCACTGGCAGGTTTTATGATGCAGTATCCTTTTACTCAACATAAAAAAACAATAGTAAGGCACAGAAGTAATTTTGTGTGGGAATTTATCACAACAAACCAACACAAAGTACTTGTTGTTTAAAAGAAGATCTTTGAACATAGAACAAGACCAGCTGTGCGTCTAAGGCTGGATTTTCAAAAACAAAACTTTGGCACAAGGTGCCTGCACCAAATGACTTTGATGCAAGTGACACCTTGGGTCAAAGTTTGCAGGAATCCTGATTTTTGAACATAGGCTGTGTCAAAGTTAGAATTCCATGCACCAAAGCCGACCTGTGCCCCTTGCATCAGGTCACAAGGGGGCTTGTGCCATGGCAGGGCTGCACCATCACTTTTTTTGGAATTCCAGAAACCCCACCATGGTCACAAGATGGGTCTCAGCTTAGACCAGCTACGAGCTGGTCTAAGGGCCATGTACCACTGCCTGGCAGGGAGGTGAGTGGGGGGCCTGGAAATGGGGACCAGGGGCTGATGGAGCAGTGGGAGTGCCATGGGGGTGATGGGGACATGGCGGTAGTGAGAGGAATCTGTGGAGGCATCAGGTGGAGGTGCCATGTGCAGTGGCACAGAGGTGATTGGTTGGAGTAGGGGGATTGGCACAGCCAGACCATAATAACCCAGACCCCAAGTGGCAACAGCCATGGCACCTGCCCCACAGGAGCCACAGTCCCCTACATGTGGTGGGTGGCAGTGGGTGCAGGTTGTGGGGTGCAATCGGTGGACAGGTATGTTCCCTGGGCACCATGACATTCCCCCAGTACACAGTCCCTCACATGGTGGCTGACAGATGCCCATCTACACTACTGAGGCCAGTGGCTTCTGTGGGGCAGTTGCCAAGGTTGTTGCCATCTGAGGTCTGGGGCATGATGGTCTGGCCATGCCAAGCCCCCCTTCCATGGCCAATTGACTCTGTGTCACTGCACATGCCACCTTCACTGGGTGCCTTTTCAGATCTCTCTCACTGCCGTCATGCCCCTCTCATCCCTCATGGCACCCGTACTGCTCTAGTAGAGTTCGGTCTCCACCTTCCAGGCATATTAACTCCCCCACCTTTGCAGCTCATCTAAGCTTGCACTGGGTGGGGAGGCTTGATGGGACCTTCAGTCAAACCCTTCAGGTGTACCACATGTTTGACGCCACCCTGCGTCTGTGGAAACTCTCAGGACTTTGGCACAGGGACCCCAGTTTCATGAAATAGGGTGCAGGGTCCCTGCTGTACCTCAAGTTTGCTGCAGCCATAGATCAGTGCAAATTGCACTGCTCTAAGGGCTGGTTGAAAACTGAGCCCCTAGTCTCAATGGGACACATTACCAATGCACTATTGTGTGCATTTTAAACATATTATAAGTGCTTCCATTTTAGGCTTTAACATATCAACACATTCAATAATAAAGTCAGACAAATATTCTACTGCAAAATTGGTGTGATTAATATCTATTTTAAAAGCTAGAAACAATATGAGTATAATTGTAGTTATAGAAGAGGTAGTTTAAATGGTTAAATGTACTGCTATATAAAAGAGAGTGTCCAGCTACCTGCAGCAGTCCCAGTTAGCATCAGGAGAAGCCCGCTGCACTATAATCCCCCACCCCAAAAAAAATGTGAATTTGAAGTTGTTCCATTGTTTGGTGCAAAGGGTATTCACATGACAATGGATGCCTTGTTCCTTGCATCACACACCATCACAGTCATTTCCACAAGACTGTGATGTCACAAGCAGGGCATTACGACTTCAGCTCCTGAATCCACCTTCATTGTGGATGAAATGTAAGGAATTGTGCTCCTTTTTTTCACAGGAAATGCCTTCAGTAACAAATAATTCATTGCATTTCTATAATAACTTTTTGCAAGCATCTTAAAGTAGCAGTATTTTAGTCAGCAAAAAATATCACATAGTTTCTTGGCAATAATACATTTCTAACATAATTAGGTTCAGCATCAGTAAATTATTTTTTCTCTCTGATGTTTTCAAAACAGGTTTTCTTACAAATTTTTATAATTAATGACTCAAGTCACTAAATATGGCCACCACTCAGAATTTATACAAATCCCTTGCTTCAAAGTTACTTTTTGGCATATTAAATTTATTTCTGATGGTGAGCAACACAGCACCATACCAAAATGTTTAAGTTATTCATGTTATCAAGTTATCCACGGCAGTACCTGCATACATAGAACCATGCCGAATTACTTTTTTCCAAACTTACAACATATAGAGAAACTTGGAATGTGTAGGATAGGATTCCATGGGGACAATGGAAGTCATTTCAAACAGAAAAACGTTTTTATTTATAAATGTTTTTGGAGCAGCAGGACATGGGAAGCGGAAACATGGAAAACAAAAGGAAGAACAGAGCATGCATAGACCCCACAGAGACAATAGGTCCAGGGGTATGATAGAGTAATAGAGGCAGACTACAGGGACTGTCAGCCTTTTTCCAATATCACTGTCTATGTTTTATTATTTTCTGGCTCAAAATCACCTTGTTTTAATTTACAGATGATAAAAATGGGGGTTAGGGTTAGGTCTGAGGAAGCAGGGCCTGAACTAGGGTGAGAGGAAGGATGAACCTGCTTTGTGTTATCAGGACATCAGTTGCATAGCACTGCTATAGCAGATTTCTTTTGACAGGTGTTTAGACTGACAGAAGTCATAGGTTGTTTTGCTGTCATAATTACTTTCATTGATCAGCGCCAGCCTGCTCTGTTGTGAACAAGTCATTTGAGGTTCCAGACTGTAGCTTTGATCTTCAGGCGGACAGAGTTTGCATTACTAAGACCTTGGACAGTAGAGAAGTACAACTGGTGTCTTGCTACTGTGCAGCCTCCTTTAGGCTGGGCTACAGGCCATGTAACCCTTTGGCACAGAAAGCACAGGGGGCTAAATTTGTAAAAGGCCATGAGCTCCCAGTATGGAGAGGTCCAGGCAGTGGAGTGTTGAAGAATGGAGTAGGAGAAGGGGAGTGGCCACCTTCACAAACAAGTGGGTAGTCACAACTGTTTGACTGGCAGAACCACTGTGGTCTCTCCCAGTGGGTGCTGGTAGGCATGGCTTTCCCTTAAAGGAGCAGTAGTTTGGAGGTAGTCCACCTCATTTGCCCCAGCAGCCAACTGGCCTCTAAGTAATGGCTTGGCCACAGTGATATGTCTCTCTGATTCACCTAGGCAACCAGCTGGAAGGCCTTGCATCTCACATACATAGCTAGCAGAAGAAGGCCTTTTGGCCTATCCAGTCTGTTGATGAGCACGGAGAGCAACAAACCTAATGATTCTGATTCCGACCAGGACTGAAGTAAAGAGGTACTACTAGTAGAGTACTCCAGAAATTGATCACTGAGTGGATGTAAATATACAGTATTTTAAAAGGATTCACCCTGCCAGCTAAATGAACTCAGCAGGCACTGCAGGAAAGTGCTGCAAATGACACCCTGCTGCCACCTGTGAGAGAGGACTAGAGGCACTGAGGTGCTGAACCCATAAGTGTAAATTTATGCACAACCCAGGGTCCCCTGACAAACCCAATCTCCAACCCTTTACTGTAAGATCCCAGGAACATAATTTCTACCACAACACTGTGATCATGGGAACCAGCATTGCCACCCACAGAGTCCCAAGGTTCCACTTCTGTAACTGATTCTATGGCACCAGTCAGCACCCATTGAGACTCTGGATGCTTACTATCAGTACTATGGTTTTATAAATATTTACAGTGAACAAATGCACTTAGGGTGGAGGATGGAGCATAATTGGAAGACCTCACAGCTCAACCACATAATTCCCCGTAGAGTCACATGATCATTTTAACTTGGGATATTCTTGAGAAAAGATTTTCAGTCCCTATAAATGGGCCATAAATAATCTATTGGCTTCTCAATAAATCCTCTTTGGAATCTAGAGCACTCAAAGAATTACACCAAGATTTCATTTTTTTTTTTTTTGTAGCATTTCTTTATGCTCCCCCTGGGCCGGGCATCCTTCCGAGGTGCACTCACGGCTAGAACTGCTACTCCCTGCCTGAACCCTGCTAATTCGATGGGACTCCCCCAACAACCAGGCAACCCTAGCGCTCCAGTTCACCCACCGGGCCAGGCCCGCTCACCCTCAGCAGCCTATCTGTAGTTAGAGAGGGCTTATTGCAGCTGCCAGGTTGGCCAGGAGTCCATCGTTGATCGGGCTGGCTGTTTGATGTGAGTCCTGCCTCTGGTGCCCCCATCATCTCCACAGTCCCAGGTGGGTTTTTTCCACTGTGTTTCCCCTCGGGAGTGTGACGTGCAGTGACATCCGTGCACGGCTAACCTGCTGACATCTGCCACACTCCTGCTCCCTCTCATTCTGGCTGGTGTGCCTGTGCTGCCCCTAGTCTCCATCGGGGGTCGCTAGGATGCCAAGCTGTCCTGGAACCCTCCCTAGAGAGAGGAGAGCAGTCCTCCAGGATGCTCAATCATCTCCCTCCCCTGCCGACCCCCGGTGCCCTGGGCTCATTCCCGAACCCGGATCGCCGGCGTGGTGCGAGGTGTGGTGTCCAGCGCCTCAACCCTCAGTGCCACCAGGCGGCTAAGATTTCATTTTTGACCAAGATGTTGGGGGACAGTTGTGCTGCACCTTAGGAGATTCCTTTGTAGTTTTCGATGTGCACACTGATTGGCAGGTTTCAATCTGAATTTTTTGGCTGGGTCACAGCACTGAGGTGGGCTTGGTTTTGGTCGCTAATGATTGTCTCAAGGCTATGGACTCTATAAAGGTGTTCATGCTTGTCTTGTCGGATGAAATCAGCAGTGTTTGACACAAGTGGCATGGATCATTGATTGCTAATTGAGAGGTTGAATGTCTTTGGCTAGCCTGTGCAAAACGGTTTTGAATGGTTTGGTTCTTATCTCCAGGCAGGACACACGCTGGGGGTGCTACGGGATTTTTCCTCATTGCCAGTGGCTGTGCATTGTAGAGTTTGGCAGGATTTGATTTTGGCCCCATTGCTCTTCTGTGACTAAATGTTGCCACCTGGGGGGGAGATCTTGAGGAAGTGAAGTAAGGGGTTTCAATGATATGCACATGATCAGCTGTACTTCTCTTTCTTCTCTGACAATACCACAGCTCTCTTCAGGCTTGACTGGTGCTTGATTCAGTTTCAGAACTGGATGGACTGCAGGACTGCAGCTAGCTTAGGCTGGATCCTAGTGTGACTTAACAGGCAATTTGTCACAATAGCTAAATGTCAGATCATTGGTTGGTGTTTGCTGGAAATGTCTGCTAACAGGGTTCAAACCTCTGGTTTTGTGAGGGTTTTCCCCACTGAGTGAAAAAGGTTAAAGCAGCAGTGCAATAAAATTGGGCAAAAAAAAAGATTGACTCTACCCTTTTTTCACTATCAAAGATTTCTGGCATTTTCCAGCGTCACTGTATATGGTGGTAAAAATCTCCAATTCCATCAAAAGGTGAGTATTTTATGAATGTTTTAATATGTTTTTTTTTCTCAAGAAAAAGAGATAGCCACCACATTTGGCTGAGAAATAACATTGTAGACAATGACAAGAGAAGGACTGAGGAAATAATAACAAAAAAAAAAACTCATGGTGAGTAGTGTAGGAGGTACCTAGAGAAGTAGATTTGACAGATATACTAATATTTTATTAGTTGTAGCTGAAACTAGCATTTTTTTTTTTCATATGCAGTTTCTGGGTTTTTGTGGGTTTTCTCCCGGCCCCTACACCCACGCATCCCCGATGCAGCGCGTGCTTGTGGAGGCATGAGCGCGCATGCTGTTTGGAATGCCCCTCCCTTCCAGTTGTGCCGTTGACTGCCTGTGCAGGCACCGAACCTCCATTCAGTGATGGCAGGACTACAGGCGGGCGACCTCACCCGTTACCCAGGAGAGGAGAGCCAACGCTCAATCCTGCTTCCACCCTCCCCTCCCATGCCAGCATCCCGGTGACCTGAGGTCATTCCTGAACCTGGGTCACCAGCGTAGCGTGAGGTGTGGTGACCAGCTCCTCAACCCTCAGTGCCACCAGGCTGGCTTGAAACTATCATTTTTGGAAAAACACTTTTCATAGCACTGCTGCTTTAAGGTCAATTTAGTGACCTTAGTGAGTTTGTTTTGCATATAACACTTAGAAACTTATACTTTAAAACATGTAAAGAAAGAAATGTAGTAGTCAGCTGCTGAGCTTGGATTAGGGCTGAGTGATAGTAGGAGGTAGAAGCATTCCAGAGGATATCCTCATTCTTGGTGAGTGAGGGCAAAATGTCTGCTCCCTCACAATTCAAGGAAATGCTTGATGTATGGACATGAGTTTCAATGGTTGGACAAGGAGTGTAACTGGACTATGTGTGTGGTCTCTGAGTATTTCTCATGGGCGATTATCTGGGCTGAAGAGCAGGTTGGGAGAACAGGGAGAAAACAGGTTGATGTAGCCTGCAGATGTCCCCAGGAGACAAGACATCCAACAAGAACAAACCAGACTGCCAGCTCCTTCCAGTCTTCTCCCCTCACTTCTGATGGAATGTGCAGATGGCAGGGACCATTCCTGCACCTTCCAGAGGGGTTAAGATCCTAAGCGGTGACCAGGGAAGGAGGATGTGAAGTGACATGGGATAACAAGCAGGAGAAGAGGCTTATCTGTGGATACAGCACATGCCTTGGGTCACTGAATACAGAAATGAAGGAGAGTAGCAACCCCAGCTGGTATGCAAGCATAAGCAACAACAAAAGCCAAAATCAAGTGTGGTGAACCCATGGGAGGACTTTTTTTGTGTCTGGAAATTTCGTTTTTCAATTTTACTGTTACCCACTCCTGCTCACCTGGTTTCCTCTACTCCTACTCTTGACCACTTCCTCTTCCTGCTTGGAAATCTCACAGCTCTGGACATCAGCTGTGTGCCAGAACTGCCCATGCTGCCACCATACTGTGGGGAAAGCTCACCCACCACAGGCTGCAGAAGCCAAGTCTCAGGTTTGCTTTAATTCAATGACAGACATGAGGAGGAGCTGGACCAGACATCAGGGCAAGTCACCTGGGGGAGACTGACAGTATTATTCTTCAGGTGTAGTCTTTTCCCCAGTTATGCCTCACCCACTCCCTTTGTTTAGGGTCTATCTCAGCACTATATTGGGGGGCATTTTGTGGTCAACTATGATGTGCAAAACTGCCTCTGTTCCCCCACAAAAGGCCGTCAGATGTCAGGACTCCAGTCAGAGAGTGCTGTCTCTGCAGTGCTTCCCATACTTCACAGGCCAGTGTGGTGGGATGAGCTTGCACAGTGAAGCCAGGTCACTCACATGGCAATGCAATGTGCTCCACCAGCACCACTAGGTTAACAAACAATTTTAAAATAAAATACTTAAGTTGGGCAAAGGTATAAGTACCAAACATATGAAATTGCCAGAAGATACAGGCCTTATGGTCTATCGAGTCTGCTCGAGTGTGCAGCTAGATGAACAATGTGGCTGTTTTTATTTTTTACAGGGGCAGGAGTGCACTCTGTTTGCATAATCTTGGTTTTCAAGATTTTGAAAATACGTGACCCAGCTGTACTGAAGATGGCATCTACATGAAGAATACACATAGAATACCTGTTTTTATAAGCATTTTGTTTGCAAATTTGCTAGAAAATCCTCCAACAAATTTGTTAACAACTGGGCTCACATGCTGATATAATGGATGTTTCATGTGTAATGTGAAACTATGTGATAAAAGATTATTATTTTATTATTTATTATTATTTGATTCTAAGATTAGAATTACATTTGAGCCAAGGCTCTTTTACAAAGGTTCCACGTCACATGTTACAGTAGACAACATAAAATTGCAAGAGACAAACACTGAGGTTAAATTAGAGACAAAACGCAATCAAAGCTCTATGCTGGGAAGGGGACTAAGTGATTATATGAAAGAAGAGGGATGGGGAAAAAGAAAAGGGGGTGGTAACAGGAGGTAGGAGAAGGAACAAGAGAGGATATAGGGAGGTGAGGGGAGGGGATGGTGAGGTGGGGTTGGGGAGGGGGAAGCAGCCAAGGTGGTGTCATCAGGGTGAGTAAGAGCAGGAGAAAGGGGCACAGGGAGGGCAAGTGCAAAAGGAGGCCAAGGCCCCCGCAACAGCGGGCACAGGTGGATGGAGTGCCAATTTGTTAGCCAAGGCAGTCGCAGGTGCTGGATGCAATGAGGGTGTTTCAGAGCTTGTATTTGAAAGCACGGAGTAAGGTGGTAGAGGTAGTGTCACTAGCAAGACCATTTAGCCAGGTGGGGACCCTATGGGTGAAAGATCTTTGGCCTTGTGTTGTGCTGCAGCGAGGAATTTGAAACAGCAGTGGCTTTGATCCCCTGGTGATTCGACTGTTGTTTTTTGGTTGAAGGAGGGTAGAGACTCCTGGAGGAGCAAGACCCATCTGGATTTTCTTTGCAACAACACAGGTTTGGTACTTTATTCTGTCTTCAAGTTGCAGCCAATTTATTTGAGTGTAGAGGTCACATGTGTGAGTGAGACATTTAGCACCAGTGATGAGTTGACAGGCCTTGTTTAGGGTGGTAATTACCGGTTTGAGTGTTCTGGTAGTGGTGGAGCTATAGATGACAAGGCCATAGTCAATCAAGGAGATGATGGAGCTCTGGACAGCAGCTGCTAGGGCATCTTTGGTTAGGTGACGCTGGAGGTGATAGAGCAGGCCCAGTCTGGAGTTCGCAGCTTTGGCAACGTTAATTATGTGGGCAACATAAGATAGGTGGGAGTCTAGGGTGATCCCAAGATATTTGAAGGATTGGACCTGATCCAGAGAGCCACCTTGGCTGGTGTTTATGGAGAGACGGAGATGCTTATGTTTGTTATGGGAGCTGGTGAAAATCATGGCCTTGGTTTTTTTCTGGTTAAGGATCAATTTAGGTTTTTTGAACCAGTTCTCAACTGAGGTGAATCCATGCTGAAGGTTCAGTTGTAGGTGGTTTGGGTCCTGATGGGAGGCAAGGATGACTGCGTCATCCATGTACAGTATGATTTGTTGAGCCGAAGAGTCAGGGAGTGTGTTGAGGAACAGGCTGAAAAGTAGTGGGCCCAGGATGGAGCCCTGGGGAACACCAGAGTGAACTTCTTTAATATCGGCGAGCACATCCACAATTTTCACACATTGGGACCAGTTTCCAAGGTAGCTTTTGAACCAGACAACAGATTCAGTGGAGAGCCCAGCATTCTGTAGCTGACCAAGCAGGAGGCGATGGTGGACGGTATCAAAAGCCTTGGTCAGGTCTATAAATATTGCTTCAATTAGAAGACCATTGTTTAGAGAGTTGTGGATGGCACCAGTGAACTCAAGTAGGGTAGTGGCAGTGCTGTGTCCTTTTCTAAAACCATGTTGCTGCTGACAGAGGATGTTATATTTGCCCAGATAGTCAGTGAGCTGGTCTGCTACTATCGGTTCCAGGGCCTTAGAGAGAGGTGGAAGGATAGAGATAGTGCGGTAGTTCCCGTGTGTGGTCCTATCACCACTTTTATGGATTGGAGTGACTGTAGCTGACTTCCATTTGTCTGGAAACTGGCTGAGAGAGAGGGAGAGACTAAAAATCCTGGTGAGAAGCCCCAGGACTTCCTCAAGTGTGAGAGACAGAAGCTTGAGGTCAAGTGTATCAGCACTTGTTCTGGTGTTGCAGATGGCTTTGGAGATGTACTTGCAGACTTCTTTCCTACTTACTGCTTTGAAGTAGAAGGGGGGTGTTGTTGGGTGGAGTTGGATAGGTGGATAGAGGAGTGTCACCACTGTTGAAAAAAATCAGGGGGGAGAACACTACTAAGGTCAGTGAAAGCATCGTTGAAAGTGTCAGCAATGATTTTATGGTCCAGTGTGGTACTTTCATTGACCTGGAGCATGGTCAGGGTGATTTGGATTGCTTCCCAGTGACCTCTTTTATGTTATTCTAGAAAGCTCTCCCATTTCCCCATGAGTCAGTGAGGGCTCCCTTGTAGTAGTCCGATTTCTGTTGGTGTATGGATTTGGTGCAATCATTCCATGTGCTTTTATATTTTTATATGTCAACTTGCTTCCCGGTGGACCTAGCCAGTTCCCAGAGATGGTCCCTATGTTTTAACATCTTTATGAGGGCACCAGATAGCCACGGGTTGCAGAAAGATTTAACTTTGTGCTTTTTTAGCTGGGCGTATATGTTACAGGCTTCATTAAAGATGCGGATGAATTGGTCCAGGGTGGTATTTGTGTCAGTGGCCCTGTGGATGGGAGACCAGTCCTGATGAAGTAGGTGTGATTTGAGGTAGGTTAGATGACCACGAGGTAGGACTCTGCTAAGGATGATTTTTGGTGGGGGTTTACAGAATTTGTTTGACCAGGTACAGCTGATGGGGGAGTAGTCGCTGAGTGAGTCGGGCAGGACAGCGGAGTTTGTGATCTGAGTGGGATGGCTGGTCAAGATCCAGTCCAGTAGGGTGCTGGTCCCAGTTTTATAGTTCTTTCTGTTTGGGGAGTCCAGCATCTGGGTAAGATTTGCTGATATGACAGAATCCCTGACAGCCCCTGCCTCAACTCCCAGCCAGTTTACATTGAAATCACTGAGTAGGATGGTTTCGGAGTTAGGTGGTAGTATTTTGATGAGGTCTAGCACAGCGTGGAGGCCAGGTCCCTGTTCTTTAGGTGGGATATAAACAGTAACGACCATGAGGGCTTTATTCTGGGCACCAAGTAGGATTTTGATGTGCAGTAACTGAGCAGAGGATGTCGGTACGTCCATGTGGACAGGGTGCCCCAGAAGATTGTCTTTTAGGTACAGTGCACATCCTCCCCCCTCTTTTAGACTTACGATCGAGCCTAAAGATATTATAGCCTGGGAGGGAGATTGCTTGATCAGGCACAGAGGGGGTGAGCCAGGTTTCTACCACAGCCAAAATATCGGGATGGTGAAAGCTTGCAAAGGCTTGCAGTTGGTCAAGCTTTGGTAGTAAACTGCAGATGTTCAGGCATATGATTGAGAGAGTGCCCATGTGCTTGGTTTGGGTGGAGACCCTTCTGACTTCAGGCCTGGGTTGGGGTGAACATTTCCCGATAGTAGCAGGAGGAGGAGCAAGAGTTTCAGGGTGGCCAGGCATAATTCCCTGTCAGAGAGCTTGCAATTCTTTTTTGTGAAGGAGTACTCTGAGGTGTGGATGCGGGGGTACAGCGGGAGCATTGTGTACCGGGAAGACAACAGGGCCCAGCGCACACTTGCAAGAAGGTGTAGATTTGTAGTGAGGGAGTGACCCCTATGGGCATGGTTAGCTTTGTAATGAAGAATGCCAGTGCAGCAATAGGAGCAAATAAGCAAATACATTTTGTAAAGGAAGCATTTCACATTGCCTTCACTTTCAGTATAGCACTTTGGAGTTCTGTAACATCTCTTGCGTGCTAATAAGTCAGTGCAAACTATGGCCTCACCACTTGCAACAAAACGTGGACTTGCATACTGCATGGACAGTCAACTCTAAATTTAAAACATAGAATATGTATACATTTCTACAACTAAAACATGAAAATAATACATTCCCATTGATAGCTAGCTATCTACCACAACCATGTAGTTCAGCAATAATAAGAAAGCAGGTAGCAGTATAAAAAAAAATCCTCCTGGAGTTATACTGCCTCTTTGTGGATGAAAGCGTACTGCACAACGTGAGATCATTTGCTGCTGTCTCCATGAAGAACTCAGATCTGGAGGAACTTTACAGTGGCACAGGTATTCAGACAAATTACATTGGCACAGGTTTTCACAGACAATCTTGCTATTTCTCAATGAAATAAACGGTGTCTTTGTACAATGTTTGTTTCTTAAAAAGCCCCTGACACCATTGTGACAACTTTAAAAAAATGCAATACGTAGACAGAATTGAGCTTATATTTAATATATTTTTTTGTAATTCTTCCCCTTAATTCTTTATCACTAAGGACATTTGCATGTAAACAGGATTGCTGCTCTATCTGTTCTGGCTGCTTGCCCACACCTGACAACAATTCTGTTTATGACATCACAATATGTTGCTGTAGAGATGATTATGATGCCATAAACAGCGGACTGTGATGTCTGGTGTAGGCAAGCAGAAAGTCCAGATTAAGTCTAAGCAGCAGTACACAGAAACATAGAAACTGATGGCAGATAAGGGCTGCTTGGACTATCCACCCATTTTCATTGTGGTTGCTTTCGTTGCAGACTCTCCTTGGTCTACGTCACTGTCTCTTCCACTCCCTTCCTTTCCCTTGATTCCTTTGTGCCTGTCTCAGGCTTTTTGAATCTCACCTCTGTTTTTGCCCCCACTGCCTCCACTGGAAGACTGCTCCAGGCATCCACCACCCTTTCTGTGAAGAAGTATTTCCTCACATCTCTCCTGAACCTATCCCCTCCAGCTTCATATCATGACCCCTTGTCCTAGAGCACCCCTTTCTCTGAAAAAATACCTCCCACCTGTACCTTATTCACCCCTGTGAGGTATTTAAAGGTCTCAATCATATCCCTCCTCTCCCTCCTCTCCTCCAAGGTGTACACACTGAGCTCCTTTAGACTTTCTTCATAGGGCTTTTGATGCAGACCCTGCACAGTTTTGGTAGCCCTCCTTGGGACTGCCTCTATTCTATGTCTTTCTCGAGATGTGCTCTCCAAAACTGGACACAGTACTCCAGGTGGGATCTTACCAATGACCTATAAAGGGCAACACCACTTCCCGCTTCTTGCTTCTGATACCCCTACCTATATACCATAGCATCCGACTAGCTCTCTTGATCAACTTGTCATACTGTCTGACCACCTTTAGGTCATCCGATATGATTACCCCCAGGTCCCTTTCCTGCTTAGTCATTGCAAGTATCTCACCCCCGTTTTGTACTCTACCTCTGAGTTTCTGTGACCCGAGTGCATTATTTTGCACTTTTTTTCTATTAAACCTTAGCTGCCAAACATTTGACCACTCCTCCAGCTGTTTTAAATTTCTTACGATCCTTTGTGCCCCCTGGAGTATCCACTCTATTGCATATCTTGGTGTCATCCACAAAGAGGCAGACATTTCCTTCCAGTTCTTCTGCTATGTCACTAATGAAGACATTAAAGAGGACATGCCCCAGTACTGAATCCTGTGGTACCCCACTGGTCCCTCTCCCCTCCTTGGAGTGAACTCCATTTACCACCACCCTCTGCCTCCTATCCCCTAACCAGTTTCTTACCCAGGTTACCACCTTATTGCCCACTCCCATGCTACCCAACTTATTTACCAGTCTCCTACAGTATGTGAAAGTGTCGAAGGCCTTGCTGAAGTCTAGGTAGGCCACTCCCACCACTCCTCCCCGACCCAATACCTTGGTTACCCAGTCAAAAAAATCTACCAGATTTGTTTGGCATGACCGTTCCTCTGTGAAATCATGCTGCCTTGGGTCCTGCAGTTCACTGGATTCCAGGTATTCCACAATCCTTTCCTTTAGTAGTGTTTCCATTAATTTTCCTACCACCAAATCAAGGCTGACAGGCCTGTAACTGCCCACCTCTTCCTTGCTATCACTTTTGTGAAGTGGGACTACATCTGCTCTTCTCCAGTCCTCTGGGACCATACCAGTCTCCAGTAAACTATTAAATGAGTCTGCCAGTAGTGCAGCCTATACTTCCCTGAGTTCCTTCATCACTCTTGGATGCACCTCATCTGGCCCTATGGCTTTGTCTACCCTCAGATTAGTGAATGTTTTCCTGACCCTTTCCTCATAAAAGGAACTGGTGTCCACTTCCCTCCCTTCAAAGCTCTTGGTTCCTATTCATTGTCCTTCCCCTTCCCTTTCTACTGTGAACACTGAGCAGACATATTTGTTTAAACTGTTTGGCTTTTCTTGGTCCTCCTCTGTACAGTCCTCCCCCAACTGTACAATCCCTTCCTTTGTCTTTTCTTATTAACATACCTTAAAAATGTCTTGTCCCCTTTTGATATTGCCTGGGCTATTCTTTCCACAGTTTGCACCTTTGCACTCCTTACTGCTTTGCCTTCCTCCTTCTGTTTCCCCAGATACGCTTCCCTATCCTCCTCTCTCTAGGTTTCCTTATACCTTTTGGATGCCACTCTTTTTGCCTTTACATTTTCTGTCACCTCCTTTGAGAACCATAATGGTCTCCTCGTCCTTCTGCTTTTGCTTACTTGCCTGATGTACATGTTTGTTGTCTTTACTATGCCCTCTTTTAGTCTGGTCCATTTGCCCTCCACTCTACCCAGGACATCTCTCCCTGCCAGGTCCTTTTGAAGTTATTCTCTCATCTTTGTAAAGTCATCCCTTCTGAAATCAAAGACCCTCACACCTGTGTGGTTGGATTCTGTTGCTGTTCTTATGTTATTTTTTTATACTTGTTTCATTGAATATCGGGGTCAGTACAGTGCACTCCACTTATAACAGATGCTGTTATAATGGACAATCAGTTATAATGGACAAAAACTGATTTCGCAAACCAAATATATCAAATCCAATGCATTTTTGTCTGGTTATAATGGACAGAAACATTGCTTATAATGGACACTATGAAGCTACTGGCATTTGTAGTGCTTTTTTATGGGGGGGGGTGGTTATAGAAATTTAGCAAATGTAGAATTAAGATGGAGGAGCTTCACAGATTAAATTTCTTAGAAAATAATTCTCCACAAGTTGCATAAACGTTTATTAGTTAATTAATTACACTAAAAGAAATTTATTTTCTATTTCAATAAAACCCTTACAGTACAATTGTCTTTGTTCTTACTGTTCTAGAACCCCAACATCCAGCCACTTCAGTTACTATCTTCTTCTTATCTTCTGTAATAACCTCCTTAAAAAACTAATTTTAAGTTAAATAACTTTAAAATAAAACACACAGAATACAGAAACACATATGCTAGACAAGATTCTGAGTAATGCATGATGTTTTATAATAGATTCTCATTCATTCTGATCCCCTGATCAAACACAGACATATTTAACATGCAGGCTCCACCTCCTAACGGAGAAAAGTTGTGTGCACTGATGCGGCCGTAACAACAGGCTTGCACTGTACATCATTACAAATAAAAATAAATCAAACAATATAGTAAACTTTAAACAATTCATAACTTAACAGAAAAAAACAAACTCTAAAAAGGGACAAAACTAGTGCTAATGACTAGCATTCATATCACCATACAAGATCAAAAAAGGAATCCAGAAGGAAAGAGTTACAATACATGACTGAAATGATGTGCTGTTGCTAGTGTCCATCTAATAATTAACTTTGTTTAATGTTGGGGGAGGTTGATATTCATATATTCACATATTTCATAATTTAACTAAATAAGGCAGGAGTTTAGAATGAGGATTTATGCAACGAGATACATATTCTTCAGAAAAAAACATAAGGGCATGTGGAAAGAGCAGTATATGTGGTCACCTAGAAAAGGAGAAGAAACATATAGGTGGGTGCAGAGCCCATCTTGATTTCAATGGGGAAAACCCTGATACAAATCCCATCTAGTCCACCTATTTTGATAGATTGTAAGTTTTTGCTGCAGCCCATTGATGAGTTACTCAAATCTCTGTATATGCTGTGTAATGGTAGCCCACTCCGATAGGGTAGGGGGCTCTGGTTGAAGCACCTCTTGGTAAGGCATTCATGGCCGCAACTATGAGAATTAGCCATAGGTATATAGCTTCCCAGCCTACTGATTGCGGGGGAGTTAATCCTAATACTAGGTGTTCTGGGGATAAGGGTTCTGTTAGCCCAAATATGGTGGAAACATGAGTCAGAATCTCACCCTAAAATCCACTAAGCTTGGGACAAATGCAAAAAATGTGTGTATGCGTGGCTCTTTCCTCACTACAATGTCTTCAGCACTTGGGAGAGTTATCTGGGACCTATTTACATAGGAATGTGGGTGCTAGAAAATAACAGGCCCTAATTTTCCACACAAACTCTCTCCAGGTCGGGGAAGAGGTGGTCTGCCAGACCCTCTCCATACCTTGTCCCATTGTTTGTCATTGAGGAAAAGGTTAAGTTCCCTATCCCATCTGAGTTTCAAATAATCAACTTTATACAATTGATCATGAACAAAATTATGATATAAAAGTGAAATGGCTTTTTCTCCACCTGCCGCAGCCCATGTCTTTTCAAAGGGTGGAATCTCCTGGTGATCCTGTGAGTGGGGTCCCAAGGTATGATTTTGTTTATATAATCTCAGAGCTGATAAAATCTGAATCTATCTCCCGGAGTCCAACTGAATCTCTGTCTGGCTTGTTCAAAGGAGATAACTAAGTTTTTCTGCATCAATTGACACAAAGCAAAAATTCCCCATTTGGCTTGCATCCCAAACCAGGGGTCTAGTCGCACAGGCACGAATAAGGGGCATTCGACCCACCATTGATATTTCCAAAGATATTTCTTAGTTGACTTCTTGGAGACACCTCTGTTCTTATATTAAACCACACTGTGGGATGATCACTGGTCCCCAAATTACTTCCCACCCTGATGTCTGCAACACTGTCCCTGTTAGTAAACATCAGGTCCAGTATTGCCCAACCCGGAGTGGGTTCATTGATTAGCCACCTGAGGAATGCCCCCTGCAGGGAGTCCAGGATATCTCTACTTCTAGATGATGCTACAGCAGGGAGGCTACTATCTACATCGGGCAGACTAAACACTCCCACCAGAACTACCTCCCCTTTTGAGCCATTTTGCCAATAGATTCTAACATTTCTTTATCTAAGCCCTCCCCTGTCTTTGAGGCCAGTAAACCACTCCTATCCAAATAGCAACTCTGTTTCCTGACTCAAGGATGACCCATAACACCTCTGCTCCCCTTTAATTCCCTGTACCTCTGTCACTTTTATGTTTTCCTTAACATAAAGCACCACTCCCCTCTCCTTTCGTTCTTACCTTATTGCTTCTAAGCATTGTGTAGCCTGGTATGATAATTTCCTAGACATGGTTGCCAGTTTACCATGATTTGGTAATGGCCACAGTGTCCAGGTCTGTCTCCACCATGGTGGTCTCCAGGTCTGGGATCTTATTTTCCATACTCCTAGCACTGGCACACATGGTCTTCCAGAATTTGTTGGTCCTTTTCTTGTCACTTCCCTCTTTTTCTAGCTGTTCCCCTTTCCTCACCTTTTTATTTTGCCTGCTCCTCTTCCCCCCATCTCCCTTTTAATCCCTTGCTATCTTGATTGTCATGCATCCTGGTGGGATTCTCTCCTGTCAGGATCTCTCTACTCTCTGTCACAGCCTGTGGAGGGGCAGTTACTGCCTCCTCTTGTCTTCTGCCACCCCCCCCAGCTAGTTTAAATGTCCATCGAAGTAACATTTAAACGATTCCCTAGGGACTGTTGTTCCCCTCCTGGATGGATGTAGGCCACGCCTCCGGTATAAGCTCTGATCCCTCTAGGAGAAACCCCAGTCCCCAATGTAGCTATACTCCTCCTCTCTGCACCATTCCTTTAACCACAACTTGAGGCCTTAGTGCAGAGCTATGTCCTGGAAACTGGGCTGTCCCCAAGCACATTACTCTTTCTCAAATGCAGAGAAAGAGTAATGTGCTTGGGAACAGCCCAGTTTCCAGTTGTCTTGGTGGTGCAGCTGGTAGCACAATCAGAAGAGTATTCTGCGTAGCCTGGGTTCAAGTCCCAGCTTTCTCTCATCTGTTTGTATGTGGTCCATAAAATATGTACACTGCACTCGTGTGATTGTAATAAGTAATTATTTATGTAGCCACCGGGTTGTACATTTGAGAAACAGTAACGTGCTTAGAGACATTCTAGTTTCCAAGACAGAGCTCTGCAATTTCCAGCTGCCTTGGGGGCACAGCTGGTAGTGCAATCAGAACAGTATTCTGGGCAGTCTGGGTTCAAGTCCCAACTGCGGCACTTACTTCATTCTCTCATCGGTTTGTATGTGACACAGATTTGTTTCCAGCATCCAATGGTGTTGATTGAACTAGTAAATTAAAATAAACTTCAGCTTATATAATTCACATAGTACCTTTTAGGTAATTAAGGTAAACGTTAGCATATACAAGTCACATTGTACCTTTTAGGTAATTAAGGTAAACCTTAGCTTACAAAAGTCACACAGTACCTTTTGGATAATTAAGGTAAACATCATCTTATATAATTCACTTGGCTCTGTACAAAGCTTTCTGTTTTCCTGTTTTCCTAACATCTACCCACACTGACATAAGTTCAAGGGGACGCCATCTGCTCTGGCTGCTTGCCTACATCTGGCATCATAATTATTTTTGCAGCAACAGACTGGAATGTCACAAGCAGAGGGCTGTGATGTCAGGTGTAGACAAGCTGCCAGAGCAGACAAAATCTTAGAGTCAGTGTTCCCATTTTTATATTAATGTGCTGATTGTTAAAGAAGGGGAGCTTGTTACAGAAAACATATGAGAAATTCGCTGAAATGTTTCTGAAAATTATATTTTTTTTTCAGACTTTCCCTTGTGATATTATTCAAAAGCTTTTTCAACACACCTTCACTGTGAAAGTCAGAAAATTGCACTGATAGTAATTGCTCAACAGGGGTGTGTAAAACATAGAATTAATGCTAGGCAGCTGTAAGTTACAAGGGCATAATTCAATTAAGGGGTTTATAAGCAACATGATAAACTACTATATGATCACCTACCCACTAAGTGTTTCCGTATCCCTTGTATCTAGTGGCACCCCCCTGCCCTTCGATCCCTATCTCTGTAAATGTTTCTCTGTCCCTGGAGTCTAGTGGCACCCCTTGCCTGCTTATCCCCATCCTGGTAAATGGTTTTCTGTCCCTGGTGCCTAGTGACAACTTCCATCCTCTGCTTGCTTGCTGGCTCATCATCAAGGTTTTTCCTGGTGTCCAGTGGCAATCCCTGCCCCCGATCACCTGACACAGGTGAGAGACAGTAGTCCCTGGTGTCTAGTGGCCCACACTGAGCAAACCATCCCGCAACCCTCCCTTTCCTCCATCACCAGTGCCATGTGGAGGTTCAAATATGGTGACTAGCACAGACCTTCTCTCACCTCCTCTGCCTGCCAATGTATGGAATGACAGGAAGCATGCATACAGTCTACAGTATGTGCATTCCTTGTCACTCCATACAGTGGGCAGCCTAGGAGGTGAGAGGAGGGCTGTGCAGGTTGCCGTATTGAATCTCCATCATGGTACCGGTGACAGAAGTGAAGGGGGGGTGGCAGGATGGTGTATGGTGTGCTCTGTGTGGGTGGTGCAGGGGGCCGCTAGACACCAGGGGCTACTGGCTCTGACCTGGGTCAGGTGCTCAGGGATGAGGGTTGCCATTGGACACCAGGAAACCTTGATTTGATGGTTAGTGAGCAGATGGTGGGGGGTGCCACTAGACACCAACGACAGATAACCATTTATCAGGATGGAGTCGGAGGGTGGGGAGGTGCCACTAGACACCAGGAATAGATAACCATTTACTAGAATGGGGATCAGAGGGTGGGGGAGCTACTACACACCAGGGAAAAGTGAATATTTACTGGGATGGGGACTGGAGGGTGGGGGGGGGGTTCCATAAGACACCAGGGACAGATAACCATTTAGTGGAAAAGGGATCAAAGGAGCAGTAGTGCCACTAGACATCAGGGACAGATAACCATTTAGTTGGATGGGGATCGGAGGGCGGGGGTGCCACGAGACACCAGGGCACCCATAGATGCAACAGGCTGGAATCAGGGGGTGAGGGGGTGACTGGCTGCAGTACCTTTGTTGACCACCAAGGCCTTGCAACCTGTTAAGTCAGGGTATGCAACGGTGGGAACTTGCACCCATTTGGGTGCCATTTACCACCTGTGCAATCCTCTCAATATCCCACTGTGCTCATATGCAGGGGACGACACCCTAATTTACAAGAGCACAGTGGTAACTTACGCATGGGCGCTAATGAACATTGCCTATGCCGTGAGTGTGTCTGAATATAGACCCACCCATGAAACAAGCACAAAACCTGGTTAGTGCAGGCAAACACTCTTAGTGCCCAGGCTAAGTTTTAAATATCTACCTAATACAATAATAAAGGTGCCTATTATTTCCCCCCTCTGCTCTACACTTGCTTCCCCTGTCAGTTTTGCTGATCCTCACTGGAAGCACAGCAGTTTCCTCAGTTTGTGCTTTTTTTTTACTTTTTAGCACCAAATTTGTTTGTTCACTTGGGGTATTGATAAACAGTCACTGGAGCTAGTCTCTCATTTGTGGTTCCTGACACTCTTTTTCTACTCTGTAGCCCTCTTCCTTCTGCCCCAGCTGCAGGGGCTGCGGTTGTTTTCATTTAGAGAGTGAGTTAACAGTGCAGGGTGCCCCGTTAGTACTGAAGTTGAAATGGGGAAAGCAGAAAGATTAGAATTTGACAGATAAACCTTGTAATGTATTGTTTATTAGCTATATACAGTAATATACACAAATGTGAAACACAATGCACACAAATGTAATACAAATACACACAAATAGTACACTTTTTATTGTAACAGATGGCGATACAGCTACCTCTCTTAAATACCAGTACTTGAACAGTATTCGTGCAAGATCAAAAATGGTATGATCAGACCATGGCTGGTGTGACACACACACACTTTTCAGTATACGATTACTCATATGACACATATACTGTATATAACATTCTGGGCCCTGGAAAGCTGAACGTTTGCCTGTCTTTGTAGCCATGGTCTGCCCTCTCCACTTTACCGAGGGGGCTTCATGGTTGTTTCATGATCAAGGCTAACATTTTCTGGGGAAAGGGCCTTTGGGGTGGCTGCCCACCTGCTTTGGAACTCTTTGCCACCCATCGATCACTGGCATGCTGATGGAAACCATTCTTAAAGGAAGACTGGTAAAATTTTGTGAGGCAAACAGGCTCCAGGACAACAGACAACAGACACTAGTGAGGCCCCACCTGGAGTACAGTGTACAGTTCTGGAGACCATACCTACGTAAGGACATAGACAGGGTAGAGAAGGTTCAGAGGAGGGCAACAAAGATGGTGCATGGATTGCATCACAAGTCCTATGAAGACAGGTTGAAGGAACTGAACATGTACTCCCTGGAGGAGAGGAGGGAGAGAGGGGATATGATAGAGACATACAAGTATCTTACAGGGAGGAACAGGGTGCAGGAAAACACTATTTTAAGCGAAAAAGATGTTCTAGGACTAGAGGGCATGGGATGAAGTTGGAGGGAGGACGATTCAGAGGAAACATGAGAAAGAATTTCTTCACAGAACAGGTGGTGGACAAGTGGAACACCCTGCCAGAGGAAGTGGTGGGGGCTGAAACAATCACGGGATTTAAGAATGCATGGGATAGACATAAAGGAATTCTGGAGGTCAGGGGTAAGGTGCAACAGACTTCTAGGAAAACAAACTGAACTTACAAGCTCAAATGGGCAGACTGGGTGGGCCATAGGCCCTTATCTGCTGACACTGTCTATGTATCTATGTATGTATCTATGGGTTTGTGTCAAATGAACTTGAAACGTTTTTTGACCTGGTCACAAAGGCAGTCAATAAGGGTCAGGTAGTAGATGTACAGCACCATGATTTTAGCAAGATATTTGACTCAGTCCACCATAAAAGCTTGATTAAAAGATTGTATGACTTAGGGGTGGGGTGTGGGGGGCCAAAATCTGAAGGTGGGTGGAAAAGTGGTTAGGAGGGACAATCCAGAAAGTAGTGGGTGGGGTGGGGAATACTCTGAGAAGAGGGAAGTAACCAATGGGGTACCACAGGGGTCAGAGCTTGGGCTGCTGCTGTCCAACAACTTCAGAAATGACATTGGGAATGGTATTAAGAGCAAAATGTGCCACTTCATAGATGACACCAAGCTTAGGTGTACACAGAGGAAGGGATCAGAGATGTGAGGGAATACCTAGAAAGGCTGCAGAGATGGTCTGGAATCTGCCAACTGTTGCTCAATGTCAAGAAGTGCAAAAGACTTGCATATGGGGAGGAAGAAAGTACAGTTTTGTACTTACTGTAACAGTAGATCTTCAAGAGGATCTCTTACAGCAGGTCATACACTTAGGTCACACACTTGGGAAATGTCTGCCAGAGGGAGTTCTTTTATGGTAGCTTTCACCAGCAGTGTTGCTTGGGGGTCCGCCCACAATGACGTCAGTCCATGCATATGTATAAATATGTGAGCATCCCCTAGCGACCTCAGGTCCCGGCCAGCAACCAGTTCGCAGAGCAAGTTACTGAGGGGAACCGAGGAGGCCTGAGTCATCGCCTAGTAGGATGATGAGAATAAGCAGAAGATGGTTGTCCCAGAGAAGGAGGGGGAAGGAGGGTGGGATCATGAACTGCTGCAAAAGATCCTCTTGAAGATTTACCATTACAGTAAGTATGAACCTGTACTATCTTTTTCGAGGGTATCTTTTGGAGCAGATCATACATTTGGGATGATTCCCAAACCCTCTAGTAGGAAGGGGAGTTGGGACAGGAGGCCCTGGAGAATGGCATGGCCAAAGGCGACCTGCCGCTTGGAGGCCATGTCAAGACTGTAGTGTCTAGTAAACATATCAACCATAAATGAAGTGGTGGTGTCACATATATCAGTTATAGAAATGCTCCTGAAGCATGCTGCAGAGGTAGAGACAGCTCTAGTGGAGCGTACGTGCACAGCACCATGGAGAGGCTTGCGGTATTTGGTGTAGCAATAGGTAATACAGTGTGCTAACCAGTAGGACAAGGTTTGCTTCATGATGGGGTTGCCCTCCTTTCCAGGAGCAAAGCAATGAAGAGTTGCTTGGATTTGTGGGAAGGCTTAGTACTGTATGAGCGATGTAGTAATGCAAGATACGGTGCACATCCAGAGTGTGGAGAAGGGTCTCTCCCAGGTTCATATGATTAGGATAGAGGACAAGTAAGTGTATGGACTGGTTTAGAGTAAATTCTGAAACTGCTTCTGGTAGGAACTTGGGATCTGTGCGGAGGGATACTTTGTCTTTTCGAAAGACAAGGTAAGCCTCATGGTACATGAGGACCTGAAGTTCCGAGATGCTTCTGGCTAAGGTGACAGCCACCAGAAAAAGGGCCTTCCAAGTGAGGAAGTGCATCTCACAGGTAGCAGCCAGCTCAAATGTAGATATGGTTAGTTTTTCCAGAATAAAATTGAAGTCCCAAGGTGGAACTAATAACACCGCTGACTACTCTCTTTAACAGATCATGGGAGGATGGGGTGGTACCCGAGGACTGGAGGAGGGTGGATGTGATTCCTTTTCACAAAAGTGGGAGCAGGACAGAGGCAGGAAATTACAGACCTGTCAGTTTGACTTCAGTGGTAGGTGAAATGATGGAATCACTTCTTTTTTTGCAAATAACTTTATTTTGGTTTTCCAAGCACCTAATACAAAACCATACAAACAAACAAACAACCGTTATCAAAAACGTGGAAGCCAGCACTTATATATGACAGTGTCTATTAAATAAAAAAACACAACACAATACCCCACCCCAACCCACCCCCAACTTGGCAGCAAATACTTAGGACTTACAAACAGTTTACTTTCCTGTAGGTATTTAGATGGTAAAGTTTAGGTTAGCCTACCAAATAAAACATTAGTTCAGCCTTGGAGTTCCACCTTGAAGGAGACAACGAAGGAAACACCATCAAAGAAGGAGAAAAAAGGGCCTGAGAGAGGAGAAAATAAAACTAAAAAGTGCATTGAAGAAATACACTTTCTATTAACTCCATATCAAAATCCCTGTCTACCTCAAGGGAAGGGAGGAGGGCAGAGAAGAACGGCCAGGAACGTAGATAACCTGGTTCCAAGGGGGCACTATCTTAGAAGGCTTCAAGGCTCGCTCCCCCCTAATAACCATACTTGTCTTTTAAGTTTACAGAAAAAAACACCCCAGCACTTTTGAAATTTCTCAGCAGATTGAAAAAGACTGGTGACACACCTTTCGGCATTTAGAACATTTAAAAACTCATCCCACCATTCTCTGTACGAAGGTTCCCAACTGCCCTGCCAGTGCCGGAGTATCACCAGCTTGGTAACGAGAGTTATCATTGCCATCTGCCTCTTTTGAGTCCAGGTTGGGATTTGAGCGTACATCCCTAGTAAGCATACATTTTCATTAAAAAAGGCTGAAATATTACAAAAGGAGGCCACCCACTGCTTGACCGAGTCCCAGAATTTAGCAATTTTTGGACAAGCCCAAAGTTTATGTTGTAAAGTGGCAAAGGAGTCTCCACAGTCCACACAGCCGGAAGAAGAAGACTTATAAATCCAGGATAATTTGGCAGGAGAAAAATAAAGGTTATGTAGGATGTTGAATTGGATACTTCTGAGTCTATCTTGTTTAATACAAGAGTATGTATCCATCCAGATCCTTTCCCAAATTTCGGCTGGCCACCCTTTAGTAAAGTTAGTCTCCCAATAATGGCTGTGGGAGTATATTTGTGCATTACCTCTGACAAAATTAACTTATAGGTCTTGGAAATTGCTTTCTGGCTATCTGCTAATTCCTTCAGTTTTTTTAATATAATACTGGCTCATGATGGAATCACTTCTGAAGGAAATAATTGTTGAGTACCTAGAGGCCAGTGGGGCACAGGACCCAAGGCAGCATGGATTCACGATGGGAAGGTTGTGTCAGATGAATCTAATAGATTTCTTTGACTGGGTGACCAAAGTAGTAGATCAGGAAGGGGCTGTGGACATGGCTTACCTAGATTTTAGCAAGGCATTTGATACAGTCCCACACAAAAGATTAATACACAAGTTAACCAGCCTTGGAGTGGGTCCCAAGGTGGTAGCTTGGATAAAAAATTGGCTAGACAACTGGACGCAAAGGGTAGTAGTAAATGGAGTCCACAGTGAAGAAAGGAGGGTTACTAGCGGGGTACTGCAGGGTTCAGTACTGGGACCGGTCCTTTTTAATGTCTTTATAAGTGACATTGCAGAGGAACTGGAAGGAAAAGTATGTCTCTTTGCAGATGACACAAAGATCTGCAACAGGGTTGATACACAAGATGGAGTGGAAAGGATGAGAAGGGACTTACGAACATACAAATTTGCCAGCAGATAAAGGCCTAGAGGTCTATCAAGTCTGCTCGAATGTGCAGCTAGCACCCCTTATTCTGTAGCTGCCCCTCCCTTCCACCCTTCCCCTTCATTAACCCTCCCCCTTGTCCTGTCCCATCCTCGTTTGAAGCAGTCCACTGTTCTACTGCATACCACTTCTGCAGGTAACGCATTCCACCCAGCCACCACCCTCTCTGTAAAAAAGTGTCTCCTCATCTCCCTCCTGAACCTTCCTCGCTCCAGTCTCATATCATGGCCCCTGGTGGCCCTCCCCTCCCTTACTTTGAACAGCCCCTCTGTACCTGTCTTGTTTATTCCTTTCATGTATTTAAAGGTTTCAATCATGCCCCCCTGTCTCTCCTCTCCTCCAGTGAGTACATGTTCCAACTCCTTCAACCTCCTCTCATATGATAAGTCCCCAGACCCTTGATCATCTTTGTCGCCCTGCGCTGCACTCCCTCCAGTAACTTAATGTCCCTCTTCAGATACGGACGCCAGAACTGCACGCAGTACTCCAGGTGTGGTCTAACTAATGACCTATACAGTGGCAGAATCACCTCCTCCCTCCTCGAGGATATACTCCTTGCAATACAACCCAGCATTTGGCAAGGTTGGAGGAATGGTCAAATGTATGGCAGCTCAGATTCAATGCAAAGAAGTGCAAGGTAATGCACATGGGAAACAAAAACCCAGGGCAAGAGTACACAATAGGGGGTGAGATACCGACAACAGTAAAAATGGAAAGGGACCTGGGAGTAATTATATCAGATGACCTAAAGGTGGGCAAGCAATGTGAGAAAGCAGTAAGGAAGGCTGAGGGGATATTGGGATGCATAGGGAGAGGCATCAATAGCAGAAAACAGGAAGTTGTTATCCGTCTGTACAGACAGTTGGTGAGACCCCATCTGGAGTACTGTGTGCAGTTCTGGGGACCCCATCTCCGCAAAGACATAGACAGAGTGGAGGCTGTCCAGAGGAGGGCAACCAAAATGGTGCAGGGTCTGCACCAGAAGACATATGAAGAAAGACTAAAGTAGCTAATATGTATACTCTTGAAGAAAGGAGGAGAGAGGAGACATGATAGAAACTTTAAAGTACCTCAAGGGAATCAACAAAGTCCAAGAGGGTGGCTTCTTTCAGAAAAAGAGATGTGCAAGAACAAGGAGGCACAATTTGAAGATAGAGGGGAACGGCTCAGAGGTAATGTGAGGAAGTATTTTTTCACAGGGAGGGTTGTGGATGCATGGAACAGCCTCCCTGAGGAGGTCTGGAGTCAAGAACAGTGGAGGAATTCAAGAATGCTTGGGACAGACATAAGGCAGTCCTAGTGGGGGGTAGGAGGAAGTAAGCTGTTGGTTAATTAGGATCTGCAGCTTATCTGTTAGGTAGGAAAATGGGCAGACTAGGTGGGCCAAGCGGTCCTTATCTGCCATCAAATTCTATGTTTCTATGAACTGGATTCCAGACAGGGGGCTTGAGATGCAAAAGACACCTGAGAAACATCCTGGCAAGGCCTATTTGTGTGACCTGCCATTGTCCTATAGGTTCATGGAAAGCTGAGACAGCAGTCAAATGCATCTGGATAGAGGAGTTGCTAAAGCCCTGACTGGAGAGGGCAGAAAGGGAGTCCAATATATTAGTTAAAGGGCAGGCATAAGGGTCCAAGCTTTTGTTGGCAGCCCACATGGCAAAGAATTTCCATTTGGCAGCATACGTCCTTCTGGTAGAAGGTTTCCTGCAGGCCAGAAGAATCATGGCCACAGAGGAAGAAATGTGATGTTGAGCTATGAAGATGACCTCAAGAGCCAAGCATGCAGATGTAGAGATCTGAGACTGGGATGGAGGAGGGTCCCGTGCTTCTGAGTGGGCAGATCGGGTCACATGGGAAGGGGATCCGTTACTGACAGTTGCTGGAGGAGGACGAGGAACCAGATCTGTTGTGGCCAAAACAGGGCAATCAAAATCAGGGAGGCCGTCTCTAGCTGGAGCTTGAGTAACACTCATTGAATGAGTGGAACTGGTGGGACGGCATATAAGAAGCGCCCATGCCAGAAAAGGGTTGAATCCTGGGATTATCTTTTTTTTTTAAAACTTACTTTATTGAGAGAGTAATACGAAAGATATAACAGATCACGTCACTGTGTTACTGATACAACATCACTCCATTTAGTATTTTAAGTCCTCATTCAAAACAGAGAAAAAAAATGTTATAAGCCACAATTCAATATAACAACACATTACTTATAAAGAAATCACAGATAAAGTGGAACAGCTCTTCTTTTTCTTCACAAAGAGGGGGAAGAAAGGGTAAAACATTCAACTATTGGTACAGTGAATAGTATACTTATAAATACAGATATAGGTGCAAATGAGGGCACAAGAATACTTTCCTCCACCTGGAGATATTTCCCCAGACCCCATTGATACCTTATTCTAGAAATCCACCAAGTGTTGTATAAGAAATACATGCAACAGATCTGCTAATCTAACACCCTTGAGGTACAATTCATATCTTGAGCCCCTCTATCTGGATCTCTAATCCTGTGTAAGTTACCAGCAAGTCCATCGGGAGAGATAGGCCTGAGTTCTATCTTGCAGCAAGACAGTGAGTGTCTCCATTTCGGAGATCTGAATAACTTCTCCACCCAGTGATTCTTCTATGGGGGGACCCTTGTAACCACCTCCTAGTAAGAGTTTTAGCCTGGGCCACCACACAGATGTTCCATAAATAAAGAAGCTCTCTCCCCTTAACATCTCGAGGAGGGAGGCCCAGCACCGAATGCTAAAAAGACAAAGCTTCTATCTGTAGTAAAGAGCCTCTTCATATGAGTGGAGACTTCCTCCTAAAATGGGTGAATAACCGGACAGCCCCAGAAGATAAGATAATGAGTGGCACACAGCTCGTCACATTTCTTCCAACATGAAGAGGATTTTTGTTCATCCCATTTACCCCGCTGAGCAGGAGTGATAAAGTATCAAGCTCTAACCTTCCAGGCATATTCACGCCACTGCAGAGAGGATGACATCCTTTGAACTCTTTGCCATATCTTCCCCCATTCTGAAGTAGAAAGTTGAATTTGGGCTTCTAATTGCCATTTACTGTATTTATGATATATATCATCTGTTTTTTTCTTGGTAAAAATGAAAAAAACTATGAAGGATAGTAATAGCTCCTTTCTGTTGAAGGTTATGTAATACAGAACCCAGGGACAGCTCATCTGAGTAATTTCATGATGCCATATCCTCCCCCTGGGACCTCAGACATGCCTGGATAAAATCTCTGACCTGTAAATAATGGAATCGATTTGTAATGGGCTAATCAAACGATTTACAACACTCCTTAAAAGAGATGACATTGTTCATTTTCAGGATTTGGTTTGGCATCAAAGACCTCCAGCTGCCTGTTTTTTAAACCATGAATCCAGTCTTGCTGGAATGAAGTCCACGCCCAACCCCAACCAACAGAACCAGCATAGATCACTGGATACAACCGGGGACCCCAAAAAGATTCCAGGCAATCCAGGTAATCCGCATAGCATGATGGGGATTATCATTAAAATTTCTATCCCATTTAGGATCGAATAGCAAGGCTGGCAGCAGAACAGTTTCAGCAGTGTTAAACTCAATTTTCTTCCAGCGAGCCTGATGCTGCGGGTTTACCCAAAATAAGGCATTTTTTGGCCTGGGCCATTATCCAGTAGTATCTGAGATCTGGGAGAGCCCCCCCCCCCCTTTTGGGATGTTAAAGTCTCACTCCTGATTCTGGGATGAAAGTTCACCCAAAGAAATCTTTATATTTGACTCTGTATTTGAGCAAACAATGCCTTGCTAAGCTGAACTGGGACACATTGAATTAAATATAAAACACGGGGAAGGACATTCATCTTAATCATTTGTATATGACTATGTAAAGCCAGGGGAAGGAGGGTCCATCTTTGATAGCCCTGGGAATTTGTGGTCCACAGGTAAATTCCCAAATATTTAAGTTTGGGTAATCCTCAATGCATGGGGTGCCATTGCTTTATTGCTGGGGGGGGGGTGTAAGAGAGGGTTAACATTTCAGTTTCAGCAGTGTTTAAAGTATAGCCTGATAACTGAGAAAAAAAGGCTATTAGTTCAATCAGTCTAGGCAGAGAAGTGGAAGGGTCCATTAAATAAACTAAGACATCATCAGCATACGGAGCAACTTTATGCTCTGTATGAGCTAAATGAACTCCCCAGCCAACAGGGTCCTGAGGGATCAACTGGGCAAGAGGCTGTATATAAAGAGCAAAATGGACCAGGGATAATGGACAGCCCTGCCGAGTTCCACGATCCAGATGCAATCTTTGAGAGAGATGTCCATTGGCTCTAACGTACGCCACAGGGAAAATATACTTTTTTGTAATAAGGGTCTGAAAAGTAGGAGAAAAGCCCAAACCAGCCAAGTCCCTATGCAAATAAGACCAGTCTACCTGATCAAACGCCTTTTCGGCATCCATACTCATTAAAAGAGCAGGCATGGCAGAGGCATTCAGATGACTGATTATATGCGTGGTTCTTCAGACACCAGCTTGGGCATATCGACCTGGTATAAAACCAGTCTGATCTTAGCCCACTAAAAATGGAACAATATTTTCAACCCGTCTCACCATAATAGACATAAAATACTTATAATCACCATTTAGAAGTGATATGGGGGGATATGAGGGGCATAATGTTGGGTCTTTCCCAGGTTTGAGGATCACAGAAATTATTGCATAATTTCATGAGGGAGGTTTTCTGCCATTACATCGAAAAAGACCCCATGTAGGATGAGAGTTAAGAATTGGGAAAACGTTTTATAAAACTCTACAGGAAGTCCATCCGTACCGAAACATTCACCTGTATTGCTGCTCTGGATCTCTCCCAGAACCTCAATTGTCATGATAGGAGCATATAGCAACTCGTTTTGAGCCCAAGTCACCTGGGGGTGAGCAAGAGTTCTCAAGAAAGCATCCACAGCCAGGGGTGGTTGAGGTTTTTTTGAAGAAAACAAGGTACTATAGTAGTATTTAAAAGCATCTGCAATCTCAGACGTAGTCACCACCCACTGGTCCCAACTCCGATGGAATATCGTACTAATATGAGCTCTGTTACACTGTAACCTAATTCTACAGGCTAATAGATGCAATGCCTGGCATCCCCTTCATAGTACCATTGCCGTAAGTATTTTAAGTTCTGTTCAATTTTATAATCTAACATTTGGTTTAATTCTTTCTTCAATTTATGCAGCTTAAGAGCTCATTGTCTATTTAATTTATGCTGATGAAGTAATTCTAAATTTTTATTTGATTTTCCAGATCCTGCTGTTTCTTTTGTCATTCCTTCTTACGCCCTGATGCTATTGCCATAAGTTTACCTCGTAGCATAACCTTCGGTGTATCCCATAAAGTGCTCTGATCTGTCTCCTGCCTGGCATTATCTTGTATAGCCTGTTCTGTAAGGTTGCAGATTTGTGTTTGGACATCCTTGTCCTGCAGTAAGGAGACATTGTTTCCAAAAACTATTCTTATGGGTCGCATGAAGTTTATAGGTTAGCAATAGTGGGGCATGATCTGAGAGAGCAATAGGGATGCTATCGTAACTGATATTAAAAGAATGTTCCTGGCCAGATAAAAAAAATATCCAACCTGGAATACATCTTATAGGTAGCCAAATAACACATGTACGCTTTAATTGAACCATGTTCAAAACTGCCAGGCTTCCACCAGCCCCAGTTCAACAGAGTTAAGAGAGTTCATATTAATAAGTGCGGGGTCAGCGCCAAGTTAAAATCCCCAATGCACAATATTTGTTTTTGAGATTTTTCAAGTAAAAGTGACAGAACTTTCCTATAAAAACCATGCTCTGAAGCCGGGGGAGCATATATAGATGCCAGAGTAACAGTCTGTCCCTCATATTCCCCTGTTACTACTACATATCGATCCTCCTTATCATTATAAGTGGCCTTAACCTGAAAGGGAACCCGTCTTGTTATTAATATTACAACACCCCTCTTCCATCCTGCTTTATAAGAAGAATAAAATATCTGATCATATCTAAACTTCTTTAATTTCTGGTGCTCTTTGTCTGATAAATGGGTCTTCTGCAACATAATAAACTCTGATGGCATTTTCTTTAAATAAGCCATTATTTTCCCTTGTTGAATAGGGTGCATCAGCCCATTAACATTGTAAGATAATATTTTTGTTTTTATTATACTCATGGTGACTTAAAAGAGGCAATAAGAAATGACAGGGTCCGAGCATTTAAATTCTAGTGCCCCCCCCAACAACTGCAAAGAGGAAAAACAAGTCTCCACCCTTGTCTATCCTCAGAACTTTTTATAAACGTAATAAGTAAGGCCAACAGGGCACTCTGAAAAAAAAAAAAACTGTAACTTCCAATACTGGTGAGTGTATCATAACACTATCTTGTCCTAGTGCAGGTAAACAGTGTACATTTCCATTCACCTAACACCAGGCTGGTAGTGAAAAAGATGTTCTCAAATAGGGTAGCCACTACCAGGACCACTCCGGTAAGGAATAAGCTCATAGCAGAATAATGATAAAACTTGGCAAGCACCCTTTACTAAGAGAGGGAAAGCAAAATAAGAAGTCAGTGGTACATGAGCATGAGTCTAGTATGACTGTCCGACTCTTAATTTCACGACGCGTAATTGCCCAACTCTGACTTTCCGATTTGTAACTTACTGCTCAATACATTTAACCACAGATGATTTCCCTGACTGAATGTTTGTCCAGCGCTTCACTACTGCTTCACTACATTCTATTAAAAAGGTGCTGCATTCACAATGCTTCCCATACAAGCTGATGTACCCAGCCAAGTCTTCTATATCCCATATCGGGGACTGGCATCTGTTTATTACCCCAGGAGAAGCAGCCCAATTTGTACAGCACCACTGGAAGAACACCCTTCCACAAGCATTAGGAGGAGCTAAAGCTGAACTTTCATGGCTTAACCAGGGACAGCAGTTGCAATGAACAGAATCATCAGCACAGGGACCAGTAGACACCAGAGACCTAATATAAGGACTGTAGCAAGGAGTGATGGTACTCGGCTGCCAGTACTGAATCCAATTGGGAGCCACAGCAATATTCTGACTCATGCTCTCCTCTTTTAGAATCACTGGTTTCTCCTTTATAGCTTTAAAGCCCTCCCCCAGGTAGTGCTGGATGGTTGGATCAAGCCCATCAGGGGCCTTTTACTGGCTGCTTGGGTTCAGTTCCAGCCGCCCATCCAAGTGAGTTTTTATTTCCTTTCCTTCCGATTCATGATTACCTTACTGTATTGCATTTTACTGTTTACAGTTCTAGAGTCAATTGTGTGTTGTATTTTTTATGCCCCAGAAACGCTGACTGTATAGTTTGTCTGGGATCAGAACCCCATATGCACCTGTCCTTCCCCTCTCTCTCAGAAACACACAAGGCTGGGTAGCTGTGGATATTTTTTACTTTTGGACTGGCATATTCCCCTGTATCTAGTGCTTTATGCTATTTACAAAGGCTACCATGGCTCTGGGACCAATAAAGTAGGAGCTGTCGGCAAAATAATTACCAGGCAATTTGATGTCAGGCAGGCGTACCTGTTGGGAAGTCAGTGTCAGCAACAATTATGTCTGGATTTTGTGTGTTGGGCAATCGTACCAATCCCATGAGCAATACCCCTGTTTTCCCCAACCCCACAAAACTAGTGTTTTTTTGTTTCTTTTTAGAAAAAAAGACTAAACCTGATAGATACAAATAATATTAATAATGAAGAGTATGTTTAAATGTCTGCCTCTACTCCACTAATTAAGAAGGCCAAACAAAAATTGACCAGCTTGGAGCCCCCCTATAAATTCCACAACATGTCAACCAGAGGCACATCAACAAACAAGAAACCCAAAACTTAACCCCTGTCCTCCGACTCATAATCAAAAAAGTACTTGTACCAGGCAGTTAGATTAATTACCAGGAAAACATAAACATAAAAAAGTAGGAATTTCCTCCTGCTTTTAAACTAACAAAGACAAATAGGTCGGTGAAAATGAAACAAGCATGGGGCTAGGCAGGCCGTCGGAGCTGAGTTATGATTTCTCACAACTTAGAAACACAATTAGGAGGGGTGACATTAGCTCTAAAAGTAGGGATACCAACAAGCTGTACCTATTCCTGCAATGGGTATTAGAAAGTTTGTCACTACCCCTAGGTAAGATAAAGCTGTTAAAACAGCTAACTCAGAGTGGACCGGAGGCATCATACTCAATGTAGCCTAGCAAGTCCCCAAAAATCAAAAGCGGTATACCCAGCTCCTCAGCATGCCCATCCCTCCATGTAATGCAGGGTGAACAAGCATACATATTTTCTAATAGACAAAAATACTTATAGCCATAAAAATCAGTAACAAAAATCCCGGAAAAATGTACTCTCTGATAAAAGTCTGTTCAGGCAGGTACACGCTGCAAGCCTAAAACGTGCGCACAGTCCAGCAGGGAGGTCAGCGCGGACACTCGAGAGAGTCAGATCTCCAATTCTCAGCTTCCCAAAAAATTACAGTACCTGCCTTGAGAATGTTCATACTGATGGGAGAGTTCTTTATACATACAAGGGAGAGTCGTCTGCTCATAAGGTGATATTCAGCCATCCAGGTCCTGGAAATGCCACCTAGGTATATCCAGCAAACAGAACAAATGGGCCCCTGCAGACTTTCAACACAAATGCATCGGCAAAGTTCCGCAGCTTAAGGGACAGTCTGAAAAGTGAGCATAAAACAGCCAACCCTGCCCAGTGCTCTAACTGTCTCCCCACCCCCCAGATCAAGTAGATGAGGCTATGGTAACAAAATAGATATAGGTAGTAAAAGTACAGCACCTTCACTCACAATCAAGAGACTGAACAGAAGAAGGTCCCCAAATCTAAAGTGAGCCAGTAGTCCGGTGGTGAGGTAGGGTCAGTCTGCAATCAGATTGGAGATTATGCTGACAAAACATAGCTCCCAGCAACTAAAGAAAAGAAACAAGGCTACCTGATGATAGCTTTCAGGTAGTTGTGGGAGCGTTATCCAGAACGGCATAGCAATTGGGTAAAGCCATCAAGAGTTTCTTAATTTCTTGCATTGTTGCTGAAGCTGCTGCCTATCCTCTCTGCTTGGCCCTTGACCGTTTGACGGCTGTCCAGTTATTCCATTGTGGGCGCAGGGCTAAGGTTGCCTGAGGAGTAGGGGCAACATCCATCAGAAAAGAAATTCCTCTCTCATTAAGAGCCTGGTTAGCCTCCTACGGGGAATTATAAGTTTTAAAACCATCCTCCAAAAAAAACTCACAGTTTTGCCAGATAAGCATCTGGAATCTAATTTGCTTCTGTCACAGCGCCTTTATCATACCCTGATATTGCAACTGCTGCTGCTGGATTTCATAAGGGTGATCATGATCCAAGTAAAGCCTGGCATCTCCATAATAAAGCTCCTTCTTAGCCCAGGCATGTCACAGAAAGCTGGCCAACTTCATAATAATTTGTCAAGGTTTTGCTTTACGGTCAGTGGCTTTAGGCATTAAGGCACAGTGCATTCGCTCTAATTGGAGATCAAAGGAAGAGGGGAGTTCCAAAAACTGCTGAAGCAAATCTGCCAAAAAAGAACACATATCTCCAGACTCGAGACCCTCAGGTAAGCCAGATAATCACAAATTGTCTGTCCTGGAGTGGGCTTCTAAATCTATACACTTATCTTGCAGAGTATGAGCGCATTGTAACAATGCTTCAAGGGCAGTTCTGATGCCTTGCACACTATCCTCTGCAATCTCGTGAAATCGGGACTCCAACCCCAATAGGTGAACATTAAGTTTTTTAAATTCTGCCTTGTTTTCTTGCCAGGGGGCTTTCAGTTCTTTCAGTAATAATTCAAATCTATTGCATGAGAGTCTTTTGGACTCATTATCTGTCTCTTTCTCATGGTCCCTGGAACTGGTGGGAGAGCTACTGTGGCTTCAATCTATTTTTACAGGCACTTTTCTCAGAGTTTGTGAGCCAGATAATCCCTGTTTGACTTTTAATCAAGTCCTAGGTCCATCTCCCAATTCTCTGTTAGACATTGAGACTTTGCCAAGTCAAATTTACAGTTATTGGGAGAGGTTTTAAGGTCATGAGAGATGGGAGTTCCTCTCTCAGGCTGCCTGATGCTCAATTGGGGAAGTGGAAGTCCTCAAGTTCAGGATGATCAAGCAATATTGGGGTAGTCTGTAATTGTGTGGAGAGGCAAACAGATTGATGGCCAGAGTCCCCCACAGTTGGAATTTGTCTTTGAGAACCTCCGTGGCCAATGTCCACTCATGGCCCTTGTGTGTGATGGCCCAGGTGATCAGCCACTTCGTTTTGGGCTCTGGGAACATGGATGCTACCAGATGAAGGTAAAGAGAGAGGGCCTGATGCCAAACCTTCAAGGCCTCTTGACACAGAGCTTGTGACTTTGTGCCCCCTTGCTTGTTGATGTAGAACACTATGCATGTGTTGTCCAATTGGATCAGCAAGGGACCTGGGACAAGGAATGGCTGGAAGGCCTGATGAGACAGATGGATGGCCTGCATCTCCAGAATGTTGATGTGGAGAGATGCTGCATCCGGCCCCCAATGGCGCTGCACTTGGTGAGGACCATGATGGGTGCCCCAACCCAGGGTGGAAACATCTTTCATTAGTATTTGAGTGTGTGTGGAGAGGGGGGCTGACTGGAATGGTACTTCGATCATGAGGTGCACAGAGTCCAATCACTAGGCGAGGGCCCACTGGAGGGCCAGGGTGACAAGAATGGAGTCTTCGAAGTCCCCCATCTTTTGATGCCATTGGTGGTGAAGGGCCTACTGAACCGGGTGCAAGTGTAAACAGGCGTATGGCATAGTGGAAATGGCCACCACCATAAGGCCCAGGAGCCACACGAATTGGCATGTGGTCATTTGGGGAGCTACAAGGCACTGCTGTGTGAGGGAGAGGAGCTTTTGAGTCCTGTACTCCAGAAGAAAGGCCCTTCCCTGTGCGATATCTAAGACTGCTCCAATGTATTGGAGATATTGAGATGATTCCATGCGGGACTTGGCTACATTTAGTGTTATGACCAGTTCCTGGAAGAGTTCCAGGGTGCATGTGAGACAGTGAAGCAATGCATCCCGAGATATGGTTTTTATGAGCCAATCGTCCAAGTATGGGAATACGTAGTGTCCTTTGAGATGAAGGACCACAGCTACTACCATCAGGCACTTTGTGAAAACCCTGGTGGCCAAAGAAAGGCTGAAGGTGAAGGCGTGGAACTGGTAATGGTATCCCAGTAATTGGAACTGGAGGTGCTGCTGATTGGCCACCTGTATTTTGATATGAAGGTATTCAACTTTCATGTGTAGGGCATACAGCCAGTCTTCTTGGTTTAAAAGGGGCAAGGCTGTTGGCAGAGTGACCATGCAAAATCTCTTGTACTGGATGAACCAGTTGAGATCTCCAAGATACAGGACAAGGCGGATGTCACAAGTGTACTTGGGGACCAGAAAGAAATGTGAATAAAAGGCCTTGCCTAGCTCGGTTTGAGGCACAGGTTGAACCGCCTGCTTTTGAATCAAAGAGTTGAGTTCATCCAGCAGAACAAGAATGTGGTCAGGCGGTATGACAGCTGTGGAGGCGGGTGTGGAGTGGGAATGGCTGTGAGCTCCAGAATATGGCCCGTAAGAATAATATGCAGTACCCATTCATCTACTGTAATCTGTCTCCAGGCCTCTACATGGAGAGACAAATGGCCACTCACTGCCTCCGAGACCTGCGGAGGACAGCAGTGGAGGCTGGTGGAGGAGTCAAAAGGTAGTGGTGGTAGCAGTGGCTGTGGCAAGGGCTGCTCTGCTGCCCTTGGGAGCTGAGGCAAAGGCACTGCCAAGAGGCTGGGTTGGTTGTTTTCTCGGTAGCTGGCAGGCCGGGCCTTTCTGGTGAGAGACATGCTGAAGCTGAAAGGACTGAAATAGCAGTCTTTGAGAGGAAGACGGTGGAGCATGGTACATTGTGGGGACCGTATGGAGAGTATGGCCCGAGTCCTGCAAGTCATTAAGGATGCCTTCTGTTTCTGTGCCAAAGAGCTTGTGCCCACTAAAGGGAGCATTTAAGATGGACTGTTGTACATCAGGTGTAACACCTGTGATGCAGAGCCAAGCATAGCACTGGAAGAATGTACCAGCTGCCGAGGCACACACAGAGGCATCTATGGCATTGTATATGGCATGGAGGAAATGCTGAGGGATACTGGCACCCGTCTTAAGGGTACCCAGCAATTGATCAATGTCTGTGGAATGGGGAACCTTTGCTGCTACTTCAGAGATGGCATCCCAAAGGAATTTCTGGTACTCGATCATATGCCCCATATAGTTCAGGACATGCATGACCAGGGTGGATGAGGCATATACTCTTTTTCCCCATTAAGTTCAATTTTCTGGACTCCCTGTCAGGAGGCAGAGTACTCAAGTGTTTGGGACACCTGGTCCTGTCATGTGCAGCATTTATGACCACAAAATCAGCCTGTGGAGCCATGGCAAAAGAGGGGCAGTCCACAGGGGCCTGGTAAAGTGATCTGCCTTCTTAGAAAGGGGAGGGACTGTATATGGACAGTGCCAAGCTGCAGAGATGGCATCCTGATAGGCCTGGATCAATGGAGGGACCACAGTGGCCAGGTCCTCCGGTAAGTCCAAATACTCAGCCACGTTTCGGTGTTGCTGGTCTTGCTCAGTGGTTGTGAACCCCATGACCTGCTATAACTGGATCACAATGTCTAAGAAACTTGGGTCATCAGCAGGAGAGCAGGGAGTATAGAGACCGGGATCCTCCCCCACCGAGGACAGAGAGGAACTAGAGGGGGTATGCACCAAATCATTCTCAGCTGGCTCTTCTTCTTCTTCCTTCTCCCTATAGGCCAAATCTTCATCCTCCATGGCAGGGAAGGAGGGAGAAATGGGAGACTCAGGGTGAACCCTCTTGCTGGGAGGGGGTGAGGGAGATGAGGGGGGTGGAGGGGGAGGCTGTTGCATGGCTTGCATGACCTCCAACTCTGTTTTGACCACAGAGACAACACTGATAGCAGGAGACATTGACAAAGCTGAAGAGGAAGGAGGAGGAACCTTCATGGAACCCATGTGAGAGGGGGACATCACAGAGGGGATCGGCCTGGGCTGTGGATGGGGCCGAGAGCCTGAAGCCTGAGAAACAATGCCCATGGCCTAGACCAAAGAAATTGATAAGAAATGGGCTGCGACGGTGGTGGTAAGGACGGTAAGTCCATCGAGGTCAAACCCTGACCCATGCTAGAGAGCTGAGAAAGGTCAGAAAATGGAGACGTTGACGAATGCCGGAAAGATGAGGCTTTTGATGAAGGACCCATTCCCATGCTGGAGGGATGAGTTCTTGATGAGGGTTGAGAACTTGTCAATGGAGGGGCCTGATCTGTATGCAGGATTGACAAAGCCTTGGAGAGATACTGCAATGACAGCACCGGCAAGCTGCTCGTTGGCGGAGGAGGTTCGTGATCTCTTCAGAAGGCCTGATAGCTCTGGGATAAGGCCACCAAGACCATCTGGGTTTTTTTGCACTGGAGTGGGAGAGACCTGAGTCATCAGTGACTGACCGAGGTGGAAGCCGTTGACGTCTGGGTTCCATCCTCGGAAAGCACCAGCGTTAGGGCGCCAAGTCAGTATGGCACCAAATGGCAATGTCACCGTCCACTCTTTCTGCAGGGGGCTATGCCTCCCACACTCCCCCCTTGTGGAGGGCTGTGCTCTATACCCCTAACTTTAGATCCCAACCCGGGGTGAAGTCGGGTTTTGGCACCGTAGTGACTTGGTGCCCTAATGCCGGCACCATGAAGCAGTTCAGTTTGACGATTGAGGGTCCCAACCTTTGTCACTTGAAGCCTTGTCTTTGTCTTGGTGCTTATGCCTGGATGAGGAATGGTACTTTGACTGGGATGCCTGGGAGCTTGTCGACGGGGACCCAGATGAAGTGAAGCAGGACTGCAATTGCCTTTCTAGGACAGCCATCTTCTGCTCGATGATGTATGATTTTAGTTCCTGCAGTCATTGACGACCTGTAGCCTGGTTGAATTCCTTGCAGTGAAGACAGGATCGAACATTGTAGGCAGCTCCCAGATGCCAAACACAGAGAGAGTGGTTGTCAAACCTGTAGATCTTTCTTCCACAATGGCACTTGGGGAAAAGGGAATCTGAACTGGACATAAGGAAAAACAAAAAAGTGAACAGTCCTCGTCGAAGATAGTGTCAACACACTTGCAATGAAACAGCATGTGAAGTGAGCTGGGAGATGGCAGAAAAAGAACTGAGGCCACTAGGAGAGCAGCTAGCAAGGCAAACAGGATATTGGGATGCCTCGTAAGAGGGATCACCTCTAGGATCAGGGAAGTGATTTTGCCGCTGTACAATGGACTGGTTAAACCACACCTTGAGTACTGTGTACAGTACTGGAGACCACACTTGAAGAGGGACATACAGCTCCTGGAGAGGGTACAGAGGGGGGCAACTAAGATGATATGAGGACTAGGCGATTTGACGTATGAGGACAGACTTGAGGAGCTCTGCCTGTTTTCATTGGAGGAGAGGAGAGACAGGGGGGACGTGATTGAGGTCTTCAAATACCTCAAGGGAATAAACAGGGTAAACATGGAGGGGATCTTTAGACTAAAGCAGGGAGGTGTCACCAGAGGGCATGGTTTGAAGTTGGAAGGTGGAAGGGTGAGGGGGAAAAGGAGGAGGTTTTCACTGAGAGGGTGGTGGACCCTTGGAATGTACTGCCTGGCTAGCTGGTTCAGAGATCCACAGTGGAGGGCTTCAAGAGAAGGTGGGACAGACACAGAAAGCGGATGTACCAGATGATGGTCTGGCCCAGGGGGGTGGGGATGGATGATAGGGGTTTCTGGAACACAAGGGGGGGGAGGGCCTTGGCACCCAACTAGGGATCTGAGGTTTGAGCAGACTCGATAGACCATAAGGCCTAATCTGCTGGCAATTAGTATGTTAGTATGCTAGGTATGTATTTATACATATGCATGGACTGATGTCATTGTGGGCGACCCCCAGTCAACACTGCTGGTGAAAGCTACTGTGAAAGAGCTCCCTCTGGTGGACATTTCCCAAGTGTATGACCTATGTGTATGATCCACTGCAAGAGAAACCCTCGAAGAAGATCCCATTGGTGGAGTACAAGCAGGGGAGTAACTATCATGGTGCCTGAAGAGGAGAAAGACCTGGGTATTGCAGTTACTAGCACCCAGAAGCCCTCAATGCAATGCAGTAAGGCAATGGTCCACAAACAGAAAAAAGGAGGTGATACTACCTCTGTACAGATCCATGGTGTCACTGCAGTTGGAGTTCTACATATAGTTCTGGAGCTCATACCAAAAACAAAGGACATAAAACAGTTGGAGGTACTGCAAAGAATGGCCATAAAAATTATTCCAGGGCAGTAGGGGCTCTTATATGAGCAGAGGCTGGAGAACAGAATATGTACTCACCAGAGGACAGAAGGAAACAATGGAACATGGTAGAGACCTTTAAGTACCTCAAGGGCATCAACAAGTAGACCCCAAAGAATTTTCAGGATCAGTGGGGGCACGAGGGTAAACAGCTCCAGAATGGATGGGGGCAGTTGTCAGAAGGACCCACTTTTTCACAGAGAGAGTGTTGGAGGAGATGAACAAGCTATCAGAAGAGGTGGTAAGTAAGAAAACCAATGATGGCTTTAAGAGGAGGTGGGATAAAATTAAGGGAAGGGTAAGAGTGGCCAGTGGGGGGGAGGGGGCTGGAATATCATGTAATGTAGGAGAAATGGGCTCTACATTGGGCAGATTTTGTAGACTAGAATGAATTCTTCTTGTGGCAAACTTCTTTTATTCTTATATTCTTATGAAAACAGAAAAAGACCCAATGGCCTATCTAATCTGCCTGTATGTCTATATGTAATCTAGAAAATGCTGCTAGTGTGTTGGGAAGTAAAACTACTTTAATAACCCCACATTTTAAGGAAAGGGATAACGGGAAATTGTTTAACCAGGAAAGGCACAGTAAGTGGGAGCTTGTTTCCAGGTGCGACCACAAGGACATTAAGTGACTCACTCAGGGTCACACAGTATGCAAGTGGGGGCTGATGGGATTCAAACCCAGGTCTTCAGGTTTGCAGCTCAATGCCCTTAACCACTATGCTAAACTGCCTCCTAAATAAATTCTAGATAAGAAAACAAAAATCAGATTAATTAAGAAAGGTTTTTCTGCATTTTTATATATAAAATATTCTGAAGGCTGGCCTGCTAGTGCAGTGGCAAGGTGTCTGCCTGTGACGCTGATGACCCAAGTTCAGGAATGGACCTGGGAGTTGAAGGGCAGGCTGGGGAAGAGGAGGAGTGAGCAATATTTGTTAGTCTTCAAATAAATTAATCATATAGTTTTTTTTTTAGCAAAAAATTATTTTTGACAACCTAAGTTTCATGCTCAACATATTCTCAGATGTTGTTCAGACTTTTTTATAGCTGATTTTGTGATTAATGACTCACATCATTAAAGATGGCCACGAATCGCCATTTTTAAAAATATCTTCCTCTGGTGTTACTTGTTGAATACACATTTTAGATCCATACTGTACTTGTATTAGGATGGCTCTTCCACATGTTTATGATCGTAAACAGCATACAGTATTTAATTATTTCATGATGGGTACGGGCATGGGTGTGGAATGGGCGTGGGAACTTTTAAAAACTTCAAGACCCCATATCTTGGTTCAGGAATGAATGAAAATGAAAAGAAAAATGTGCATCTTGATATTCTGCCAGATGAACCTTATTACTGAAAAATGTTTATGGTTACTTACAAATACTGCTGCTTTAAGCAGAACTAATTTATGGAAAGTGGGTTACCATGACATAATTGCAACCAGCCTGTGTGCCAAACTGCCAGCTCACTGACTAGTGTGGTTCACCATGAGTGTAGGATTATCAGTTGATAGTCCACCTCCTGGAGTGCCTTACTGTGATTATACAACATGGCAAGGCTTTTTACAAAATACATTTATGTTAAAACAACCAAACAAAAAATCCAACTCACTGACACCATGTTGACTGTGCATGTCCACACTGCTTTATATAATGGCAGGGTATTTGCATGCAGCCTGTGTGGACACTGTGGTATTCATGTGGTTCCAGCTAATCAGGAAGCTCAATTTTCATGGTTTTATAATTATTATTACGGTTTATGATAGCTATGAAATATTTACCTTCTGCCACATGGAAACCTTGGAACTTTACTGGCTGAGCGTAGTTGACCATTGTGGATAAATAAGGATGGATATTCGTTGTAGCACCCTCGTACTTGTAAGATGCCATCCATGCTTGCTCATCTTCTACCGTCACTGTGCCCTAGGATGAAAATGGTTTACATTTGTTCAGTTTTTCATCAGTGAGCTGATAGTATCCTGCTGCAAAAATGCTTGCAAAATTCTTCATACTATCCATGAACACTAGCATAGATAGTATGCTGTTGTGACTAGAGCATAGAAGTGTGTACCACGAAATCCCAGAATCCAAGGTTCAAAGCTCACTAGAACCATTGACCTGCTGTGTGACCTGGGGAAAGTCACTGAGTTTATCTGTGTTTTAGTCTTCTCAGCGGGAAACTGGGTGAAAGAAGGAAATGGTGCAAACAAAATGTTGGCTCTCAGCTGGGCTATTCTGGGTAAATAAATTGTAAAAATCCAAACAAAACTCTCCTTTTTCTTTTTTTTTCTTCATTTTAACAGGTCATTCCTGATGAAGGCCTGCTGACAGAATGTTAACAGCAGTATTTATTTACCCTTTTTATCCACGTTTTTAAAATTACTTTGTGCTTCTTTCTCCGTAACAATGCCTTTATATGTACAAATCAGACAATTTGCCTAACTGTGATACATAACATTTTTAATATGCATTATACTCTCCCTTTTACATGTCATAGGTCACAGGAACATAAGAAAGGTTTGGATTACCTTGATCCACCCATTAGAGCAATGCTGTTGTAATGGTAGTCAGTGACATGATGCAGAATATCCAGAGATACTGTATATTATATATTCTTTAAAAAAAACTGTGTGAATGCAGATATTAGCATTAAAGAATGCAAAGCAGATAAAGTAGGGAAATGAAAAAAATTAAAGACTGGAGTCTCAGGAACCTTGATAAATCAGAGGCGTGGTGCTCCTTGGGGGGGTTTCAACCCTAAGCCCTTAGCTTTATGACTCAAGGACAAGCTACAGGTAGGTCCAGGGATGCATGACTGTATTAAGAAAGTAATGAATGATCTCCGCAAAGAAAGTTATGAACAATTTTGATCTCCTGCTTCTGATAACTTTCTTTGTGTAGGGCTATGCATGAAGCAGTACATCATTCATAACTTCCGTTTATCAGGGCACTGTGGTCTCTGTGTGAAACGAGAGATCATACATTACTTTCTTCACCCAGACATTGCATGCCCTAGACCTGTAGTTTGTCCTTGGGTCTCAAGGCTAAGGGCTTGGGAGGGGATAGACATAAGGGTCGAAGCCCCCAAGCAACACCCCACAACTGGTTTACCAAGATTACTGAGACTCCAGCTCTGTTTTTTTTTTCATTTCTTTACTTCATCTGCTTTGCATTTCTCAACCCTAATGTCTGCATTAATGTAATTTTTTTGTGATGAATTTCCTTTCTTATTGTGATAGTGGAAATGTATCCTCATTTGTGCAGAATATTAAGCACATCTGTAGCACTGTGCCACCAACATAGTCTGTCCATTTTTTTTCTGCAGGGCCCTGCAGATCCTGCACAGAGCCAGATACTCACCAGCTGTATGTTAGGACATGCAAGGCCCTTCAGGCACAACCAGACACCCACCACCCACTACCTGCCAAGAAATGCAGGGCCATTATGGCCTTGTGCCACCAGTCAGACACATTTCAGCTTCACACAAGTATGTACACAGCCCTTTGGGCCCTGCACCACCAACATGGTCAGGTTGGCTACACACAGGGACTTGTGTACCCTGCATGTTAACAGACACCCACCACCTTTTTTTTAAATTGTTTTTATTGAAGAAAAGACAAAATCATAAGTACTCAGAGCACATTTAACATACTGAATAAATGTCATCCTCTTTTACATAGGAAAGTACATGTTTAAAATGATACAATAGTACACAAATGTCTGATAAGAACAGTAGTGTAAGGTACATTGCAACTGAGTACCAATCAAGGTACACAACAAGGTATTTATGTCAGCATACAGTACATTAACTAACTTTTGTGAAAGGAATGGACATAAGGTTTATATGAATGTGTGGACATAAGGAAGGGGTCCCAGCTGTTCTGAAATCTCAATATGTTGTGGTTAGCCAAGTGGGTCATGCATACATACATACTCTGAAGTTTGATAGGGAGGAGAGCCAGTAGAGGTATGAAGAGGGGGGTATCGGAGCTCCATTTAAGGAGACTCTGTCACTTGGCCTCTAAGGCTATGTGGAGGAGCCACAGCTTGAGCTGCTGTGGCAGAGTGCTCTGCATATGGGGACCTTCTAGTATCAAAAAGACAGGGTCCAGTAAGTCTGACACCCTGTAATTGCACTACAGAAATTTGGTGTTTATGACAAGAATTGTGTGAGGGAAGAGCAGGACCATAAAATATGAGACAGAGTCCCCGTTTAGCAGTGGCATCTCCATCAAAGGTCCATAGCATAAGGTTCATCCTGTGGAGAGCTGCTGGGGTATGATGCCATCTATGGAGAATATTTTTTTGTATAAGTTGGTATCACATGTCTCTGAAGTCTGAATGTACTCTTCAAAGCATGGAAGCCCAGATACTATCAAGGATGGACACTTGAGGTCTTACTTCCCCAAGCCTTTCTTTATTTGTGCAAGATGGGGCACTGGGCATCAGCAGGCGCTATATATTTTACCTCTCAGCCTGAGTGGACTTGCAACACATCTAGAGATGCAAGTCAGGAGGGGACTATCTTGGTTGCTTGGGGAATGAGATATCCTTATATTAATGGCATGCTGAATCTGAAGGTATTGGCACAAATCTGAATGTGGGAGGCCAAATTTAGTGAATATGGAAAGGGTGTAGTTTTCCAGATATTAGGTCTACCATGTGTCCAACTATAGAGATGCACCTGGTGGTCCAGGAAGCCCAGAAAAAAAGCTTGCTCTCAATAATCAGGTGGGGGTTAAACCAGAAAGACTCAGTAGGAGAATCTCTGTTTTATCCCAGTTCACTATGAGCTCAGATAATTGCTTATATCTATTAATATGGACTGCACTGTGGGCAAGGTAGAGTCTGGGTTAGAGACTGCAACTAGTAGATCATCAGCATATGCCAGTGTTTTTAGCTGGGTGTCGCTACATTGTATGCTTTCCACATCTGCGGCATGTCAGATTTTGCAGAGCAGGGGTTCCAAAGCTATGAGGAACAGCATGGTGGAGAGTAGACAGTCCTGTCCCTCTGCTCAAACTTATCATGGGGGGAAATATGTCCATTGGTCAAGATGCAAGCTGTGAGGTGGCATTACAGGAGGTGTACTCAACTAGTGAACTTTGGACCCATACCCATAACTTGCATAGCCTGAAATAGATTGTCCAACTTCCCGGAATCAAATGCCTTTCCTATCTCAATGCTCAGCAGGAGCACAGGAGGGTTTTGTCTAGAGGCTGTCCAAATGATATTAATCACTGCCCTAAGGTTGTCCACGGCCATTCTGACTTTGACAAATCCAGTTTGTTGGTTGCCTACGGTGTGAGGGATAAACTCCTCAAGTCTTTGAGTCAGTATCTTAGCTAGAATTTTGGCATTCATGTTCAGCAGGGATATGGAATGGTTATTGGAGACTAGTTAAGGATATTTCCCCTATTTAAGGAAGAGAGCAATCAAGGCTTCCATTATTAAAGAGGGAAGGCTCACTTTTGTGTAGGATTCTGAGAGGGTGAACAGAACTTGTCGATTAACTGAGAACAGGAAGGTTTGATAGACGATGGGGCAACTAGAGGGCATGGGTGGAAGCTGGAGGGGGAGATTCAGGGGAGAAAGAAGGAGGTCCTACTTCACTGAGAGGGTGGTGGAGCCATGGAATTCACTGTCCAGGGGGCTGGTGGAGGCAGAGATGGTGGAGGGGTTCAAGAGGGGGTGGGACAGGTACTGGGGAAGGATTATGGAAGCAAAGTCCTGTGCAGTGAGAATATCTGGGACTGGGAACGGAGAAGCCAGAGAAGGCGAGGGGGGCAGCAAGATCAGCTCCCAGGGTGGGGGCTGACCAAATGAGCAGACACGAAAGACCATTAGGCCTATTCTGCTGGCATTTTAGTATGTTAGTATGTTAGTAAGTCATCCAGAAAGCCGTCCAAATCGAGGTCTTTTTCTAAGAGAGGTCCTGAATTGCCACATGAAGCTCCTGAAGGGAATAGGAACATCAAGGGCTGTAAGTTGGGTTTTGAAATTTTGGGGAGCTCAATGCATTCCAATAAATCCTTAACAAGAAGTAGGGAGGATCCTCTCTGTGACGCATAGAGATTTGAATAGAAGGTTTTGAAAGAAGCCCCTATTTCCCCTGGGTTGTTCGTCACCTGCCCAGAGGGTTGTCAGATGCAACCTATATGTTTTGCAATTTGTTGCATCTTTATACAGAAGGTCAGCAGTTTTCTAGCCTTCTCCCCTGACTCCCACTATTTGTGGACTGTCCACTGCATGGCCTTTTGTGCAGCAGAGTAAGAGAGTAAGTTGATGTTGAATCTAAGTTGCAACATGTGCCAGTATAGTTGGGAGGAATGGAAGCTTAAGGTGTTATACTCCTTCTCCTTCTTACTTCAGTGCCTGTTTAAGGCCCATGACCTCCTTCAAGTGTTCTTTTTTGGCTTGGGCAGCATAGATGATTATTCTCCCCAATGGTATGCTTTCAGGTTATCAAAGCAAGGCTTTTGTAACCTCAGGGGAGTCATTCAAGGAGAAGAATGAGGCTATCTCAGTGGACAGCCACTGTTTAAAATCTTCCCTAGACAGTAAAAAGGTGTTAAGGGGCCAAGTGTGGTTAGGGGGTATATGGAAGCGGTCCTAGGGTAAGGCACACACAGACATGATCCAATATAATAATAGGACCAATTAAGGTGTGATGGACACCATGCATGGACTGAGCCTGAAGGAGGTCAAATTAATTCTACTACTTGTGTGGTGCTGAGAAACATAGACACATAGAATTTGATGGCAGATAAGGACCACTTGGCCCACCCAGGCTGCCAATTTTTCCCTACCTACATCATCAATGTAGACTCTACTTGATCTGCAGCTTTCTCCCTATCCCCTTAATTTCCACTATGATTCTCTTGTGCCATTCCAATTTTTTGAACCCCACCACTGTTTTTGCCCCTACCACCTCTGCTGGAAGGTTCCAGGAATCCACCACTCTTTCTATGAAGAAGTACTTCCTCACATCTCTCCTGAATCTACCCCTCTCCAGCTTCATAGCATGTTTTCTTGTTCTCGAGCACCTTCTTTTCTGAAAAATACTTGCCTCCTTTACCTTATTTACTCCCGAGAGGTATTTAAAGGTTTCTATCACATCCCCTACTCTTCCTCCTCTCTTCCAGGGTGTACATACTGAGGTCCTTTAGTCTCTCCTGATAGGGCTTTTGATGCAGACCCTGCACCATTTTAATTGCCCTCCTCTGGACTGCTTCTACTCTATGTCCTTCTGCAGATGTGGGGCCAGATTTTCAAAAGAGATAGATTGACACAAGGGACTTGCGTCAAGAGATTGTGATGCAAGAAGTGACTTGCGTCACAATGTGTGTCAGTCGGGGGTTTTCTAATGCAGCTGTGCCAAAGACCCCTTGCACCATGGTTGCATCACACAACCGTGTGCACCAGGTCACAAGGGGGCATGCACCACAGCTGGGCTGCAACATCCCTTTTTTTAGTATTCTGGAAGCCCCCCTGTGGGTGCAGTAAACAGCTCAAGTTAGACCAGCCAGGAAGTGGTCTAAGCCCCTTGCATCAGTGCCACACAATGTGGTGAATTGGGGGGGCTCTGAAAGTGGGGTCTGGGGGCAGAAGGAGCAGGTGTGCCATAGGGGTGTAGGGGAGAAGGTGACCATGCAAGGGAGTGATGTTGCAACTGGTGGGGGTGCCTGTAATATAACTATAAAGCAAGCAGGCTGGTACTGCAGTAGGGGGTTCCAGGGACAAACAGTGCCATGGCCCTAGGTGGCCACAGCCCTGGCAGCAGCCCCAGCCTTGGCCACTGTTTGTCCCTGGAACAACCCCTTCCCCCATGGTACCAGCCTATTGGCTTTATAGTTATACAGTAGCCCCTTGCTATAATGAACCTCGTTTTATCGATTACTGGTTATAACAAATGGTTCGTATGGCTCCCATATTGTGTTTGGTGGCGCTCTATGGATGTACTCAGATTGAAACCTGGAGCTCCATTTTGGCTAATATTACACCTGATACCTTGTCAGTGAGACTACCAAGAATCCTGCTGCAGTGACTACTGTGTCTGTCAAACTCTCTCAACTCAAGGATGAGCTGCAACAAACTTGAGGAAGAATTTACTGCAAATGGTAAACCCCGAATAAGTATGCATAGCAATGGATGAAAGCTGATGAAATGCAAAGGGGTGTAGGTGTGACTACCATGCTCTCTACAGTACATTCATGGACTCACTTCTTTCTGTAAAGAGATTGTGTACTGCCTGAAATTAAAAGGAGCAGGGTCCTTTTAGAAAAATGTTCAGATACACAGTGTGAGGTGTGGGTTTTTAAGGAGGACGCTGTTCCACAGTTGTAGATACTCAGAAGCAAAAATTTTATTGAAGCTGGACAATTACTGTAAACGTCAGATGAAAAAAATAAACATAAAACTTCTTCAAAATAAACATATGTTACTAAGCAGCAGCTCAGACACTAGAAGGAGCTAGTGAACATCATACTGTGTTCAGAGTACATCTGTACCCCCACTAGGCTATCTACAGAACTGAATAAAACCAAGGCTTATATACCAAAAGGAGAACATGTGACTTGTTTAACTCCTCCCTATGCTATTCAAAATTATTTTTAAACAGCAAAATAAATCTATTTTCATTTCTGAGCTCAGAACAACATTTCCTTTTAATTTGTCATGTTGTCAACATCACTTTATAGAAACAACAACTGGTTAATAAAATTTTAGTTTCAAACACTGCAGGAGTAACTCCACCTCCTAGTACTGTGCCTTTAAATATGGGAGTTGACCAGCCGTCCAGCTCTATAGTACAGAATAGGAAGTGAGACTCCACACAGAGAATCAGGTAACCTTTTATGAGGGAAACATTTGTTTGTTGTATAAATTATTCCAATAGAATAAATTAAAGGCATTCAATCCACTTTTTAGAAGCATTTTAACTAAAGTAAAAACACAAAAAGAAACACTTTTATTTAACCTTTTTTTAACGAGGAAGGGCTTAAGGCAAAACAAACCACAGTGTTGTATAACTTCTTTTTACAGGTCTTCTTTTGTTTTTGTAGCTTGTTTAGGTCAGAAATTAGTTGTTTTGTAGTTTCTACTGAATTAATTCCTTTTTTGTATGCTGCAAATTGTGTAAAATGCAGGCTGTCTATTTATTTACTCAATAGGAAGCACTTTGTGTATTACTGCTGCCATTTAGAATGAGTTTCAAACCAGAAAGACCCATTTTCTACAGCAAACAGGCTGAAAGGCACTTTAAAGGGGTTTTATATGCAAACATTTTGGGGCTGCATTTACATTATTTCCACAGAACAACTAGCCTGTAAAGCAGCTCTACCTTACTCCATATATTTACAAGGAGGGGACGGGGGGCGGTGGTGGTGGTACCTAACGCTAAATGAGATGCAAACCAAGACCATATGAGGGTTTGCATACATAAAGGGGTCATTACAAGACCCACACCATGGACATAATTAAGCACTTACAGTTCCCATATCCAAATGAAATGAAATACTCATTTTAAACAACTATTGTGTTTCTGCATACCTCACATTAGAAAGGTTCTGAAACGGGGGGGAACCAAAGAAAGAGCTGTGCAGAACTTCATATACCAGGGCAAGAATACAGAAGGTATAGAAAGAACATTATATAGGTGGCCTGCCTATATAACGTGGAAAGAAAGATGAGGAGTTACAGCAACAAAGAAGGAGAGTAAAAAGGGCTGTTGCAACAGACTTAAAAAAAAATTAGATTTGCCTGGTATATGGAGGTATCTGTTACACACAGCATATAGCCATAATCGAGATTATATTTCATAGACTTTCTGTAGTTATTTTACTTTTTTTTTATTATGATGTGATACATTGCAATTGAGCAACCCTCTCCACTGCTGCCTATCCCGTAAAAGCGCCCCTCATTGTAATGAATGGGGAGCTATAACGTATGGCTGACATGCTCCCAAGCCATTCATCATAGTGAGGGGCTATTGTATTAATGGCACCCCTGCTGTATGCCACATCACTCCCTGGAAAGGCCTTCTCCCAAAACCTCTATGGCACCCCTGTGCTCTTTCTGCCCTGAATTCATCCTGACAAGCATGTTTCACCCTCCCCCCACCATTTCGGCCCCTCTATCCTTGCACCGGGCAGGGGGGCCAGACTCTGTGGCAGTTCCCACAAGTACACCAGTTGTTTGGCGCTAGCCTGTGGGTGTGGCATCTCTTGGGATTTTGGTGCAGGGACTCCTGTTTTTATAGAATCAGGTGCAGCATCCCTGATGCACCTGGAATTCGCTGCAGCCCTAGATTGCCACAAATTGCAGTGATCTAGCGGTTCTTGGAAAACTGAGCCTGTGGTCTCCTGAACTGGACACAGTACTCTAGGTGCAGCCTTACCAGTGTTCTATACAGAGGCAACACCGCCTTCCTCTTCCTGCTGGTAATACCCTTATTTATGCACCTCAGCATCCCAGCAACCCTCCTAACTGCTTTGTTGCACTGCCTGGCCGTCTTTACATAGAAACGTAGAAGTTGATGGCAGATAAGGACCGCAAGGCCCATCCAATATGATTACCCCCAGATCTCTTTCCTGCTTGGTAGTCATCAATACCACTCCACCCATTTTCAATCAATCAATCAATCAAATCTTTATTTATTCAGGTGATCATCATTGAGCAAGGCTCATTTACAAGATGGACCTGATAAGGTCAAGGTTCGAGTTGGTGCACAGCAATTACATCACATACTTATGAGACAGTTATACATACAGAAAAAAGAAAATGTTATTTATAACACAATAATATACAGAGAATTCCCATGTTAAAGCTTGGCAAGAGAAAGCTAAACTAACATCTACAATATGTACAGTACATATATATCACAATGAGGGCCATGACAGTCACTCACATAATGAGTACAAGGATGACGAAGGGAATATTGGGTGCCATATACTGGCGGTGTCTGGCTGGAAGGAATATGCCATATGTGATTGGAATATGGTTTTGTGGGATGACTATTCTATCTCTAGCAGTAGCAACTGCATTTCTCTGTGAAGAAGGCTGTACAGTGCTGCTTGAAGGATGTAAATGGAATGATAATGGACAGTTTTAGGGATTTTTGTAGGGTGTTCCATGCTATGGCTAGAGAATAGCTGATTGCTGCCCTCCCTATTTTGGTGTTGACTTTGGGCAATTTGAGCAGGATGATATTGTTGCTTCTTATGGCATAGGAGCTGGGAGTGGTCAGGTTGAAGCAGTCCGGGATATATCTTGGGAGTTTTTTTGATAAAGCTCTGTAGATCCATAGAGCTGCATTTCTGCTCCTCCTGACATGAAGGGACACCCATCCAACTGCATCATAGAGAGAACAATGGTGAGTATTATATGGCAGGTCTGTAATGAACCTTATTGCTCTATGGTATAAGGTATCCAACTTTTGAAGGTAGGGAGTGGGGCAGTGACTATAGAGGAGGTCTGCGTAGTCAATGACTGATAGAAAGATGGCCTGGACTAATCTCATCTTTGAATCTCTATTAATCTCTTTGAATCTCTATTTTGTACTCTGCACCTGGGTTTCTGTCCCCTAAATGCATAATTTTGCACTTTTTCACATTGAAACCCAGTCTGCATACCACTGACCATTCTTTGAGCTTTCTCAGGTCTTTGCTTATCCTGTCCATCCCCCAGAGTGTCAACACTACTGAAGATTTTGGTGTCATCCACAATGAGGCAGACCTTCCATTCCAGTTCCTCTGCAATATCCCTTATAAAGAAATGAAAGAGGATCAGTCCCAGCACTGATCACTGAGGCACCCTGCTTGTCACCCTCCCTTTCTCAGAGTGAGCTCCATTTGCCACCGCCCTCTGTTGCCAATCCCTAAATAATTTCTTATCCAGTTTACCATTTTTGGACCCACTCTTAAGCTACCCAGCTTGCTTACTAGTCTCCCATGTGGAACAGTGTTGATAGTCTTACAGAAATCCAGGTAAACTACGTCCACCACTCCACCCTGATGTAATTCCTTTGTCGTCCAAAGAAATCTGTCAAATTTGTTTTACATGACCCCTTCCCCCCACGAACCCATGCAGCCTCAGGTCTTGTAACCAACTGGATTCAAGATACTCCACAATCCTTTCCTTCAGCAGTGATTCCATTAACTTTCCCATCACTGATGTCAGGCTGACTGGCCTATAATTGCCAGCCTCCTGTCTGTTACCACTTTTGTGAAGGGGACTACATGTGCCCTCCTCCAGTCTTTGGAAACTCTCTTTTTTCTAGTGAGCTGTTAAATAGGACTTCAGGAGGAATAGCCAATACTTCCTTGAGCTCCCTCAACACCCTTGAATGTATCCTGTCTGCCTCATTGCTGTGTCCACCTTCAGATTAGCAAGTATCTCCAGGACTTATTCCTCTGAAAGAGAACTAGTGTCTACCCACCTCCATCCAATGCTTCTGTTACTATTTTGTGCACCCCCCTTCTCCTTCCTCTGTGAAGACTGAACAAAATAATTTGTTCAGGATGTCTGCCTTTTCCTGGTCCCCTCTTCATAGTCCCTCCCTCCCTCCCTTCCTTTTTAACCTTACAGTCTCACCCCTGGCCTACATCTTTTCTTACACACCTAAAAATGTGAGTAGAAGATGAAGTCTCTCCCAATGGGGTGAAGTTTCCTCTAACGGTCAGCTCAACAAGCCAGAATTCAGTCGCTAAGACCAGTGAGACCCTTCTGGATTTGGTGAGGGTGGTATTGTTGCACCTAAGCCTGTCAACAATACGGTCCCATACTTTGCTGAAATTATCCCCATATATCTGCCTATTTCCCGGCTCCTATAGGGCTGTAATTTTGTGTGCCAGTTCTGGGAAGAAGGAGTCCCAGTAATACTGGTTGCGAATTAATAAGCTCCCAAGTAAGTAACCCATCTGCCCTCCTTTGAGCGAGCCATCTTAAGGGTCTAAAACTCAAGGCATTTGTGAATTAACATGGCTACATCCCTTGCTTTAGAAGAGTAAGAGCTACCCACAACCTGTCTGACCCATTCCCTGCCCAGTTTGGATCTCATCAGGGAGAAGGTGTGTCTCTTGGAGAAAGGCAATGTCACAGTGTATTTTTTTCAAGTGTGAGAGCAGCTGTTTTCTTTTAATGGGTGTGCTCAGGCCCTGGGCATTCCAAGAGAACATTTGGTAAAAATTAACTCCAGAACCAATTAGCCCAGCAAGCAAGATAGGGATGGTGTTAAATCACTAGAAGGGTGATGGAGTAAGCATTGAGGGGAGCAGAAGAAGGTGCAGGCAAAGAGCACATATGTCCACCACCCCAAGAAAATTAGTGGCTGAGGTGGAGGAGAAGGAGAGAAGGCCTTGGTCTGGAGGCCATTAGTGGGATAGCATAATGAGTGTAATTAGTAAGGCAGTATCCAGAAGTGTTCACAGAACTCTTGCAGAGAGTTTCAACTTCCACTTCCCACTGAGGCAGTGAGAAGTATTAAGAAGTATTGGGAGAAAGTCATATCACCAAGAACAGTTTGCCCTGCCTGTTATGCCAAGGGAGCCCTAGGGACACAGGCAAGGTCGAGGCAGGATGTACCTCCTAAGAGCTCTTACCAAATTTATATCTATAGGGCCCAGTGATGCTCGTGGCCACCGAGATATAGGTTTGATAAGGCTTGCCCTTTTTCCTTGCTTTTTCATATATATTTTGATTCATGTTCTTGTTACCCTGCACAGTATTAGGGTCTGTCTGCCTGCCTTGCAAGAGGCAGAGTAAAGGTACAAGGAGGCTGAGAGCATCTGTGTTGCCCCCTTGATCTGCAAGGGTCCAGACATAGGGGAAGGAACCTTGTTGTGCTAGCTGTAGTGCAGGAGGGGACCAAGCTGTATAGTTGTTTGCTCGAAACCAGTTTCCCTACTCATGTATCTGGGAACGATGGGCTTCATGTTGGGTGCATCTGAGCACTGCAACAATATCTGCAAGGAAATTTCTTCTGGGGCTGTAAATAAAATTAAGCTATCTGCTGAGCTAGACCACCGAGGAACAAGGCAGGGAGGAGTGAGTATGGTAAGAATTCAGATTATAAGTACTTGTACAAGGGTGAGCACAAAGCATGTAGAAGTCAGGGTTTGCCTGCACTAAGTGTGCAGTAGAGTGCGGAGAGGGACCCCTGGAAGAGGTACAGAAATAGTGTCTTCAAGTGATTTGTTATAGTGCTTTGGTGGGAGGGGATACTAAAAGGGATATTCCAGGCAGGGGTGAGGAGACATCAGTACCACTGAACCAGATAACATTGAAACAGCATTTGCAAAGGGCTGAATATTGTCATATAACAGAGCTTACCTTGCAGCATCAATCAGTGTATCTTACAGACAAATGAGTCTTTAAGTAATGTTTGTGTTGTGCTGTGTTATGCTGCTGGGAGGGGGGGGGAGCAGTTGCTTGTCAGACTGCGAGCTGATCCCTGATGATTCAGACTGTCTCTGAGTGATGTCAGCCCAGGAGGTTGAAGTGCTCTGGTAGTGTGCTGGTGATTGGGATGCAGTCTCTTGTGATTAACAGGCATCAGATATGTACTCAGATAGCAGTAGGGTGAGAGTGATGCACTCTGGTGGGAATTTGGTGGAGGTGGATTTGTGGGCTGCTGCTCGAGATCCCCTGCTCCTGCTGTAATGTTGCTGTCTGAGGACTGTTGCGAATTTGAGTGTCCTAATGCGGCTTTGTAGTGTTCTCCCCACCTCCATTACCACTGTTCTGGTGGGGGGGGGCTGCACTAGTAGGAGGGAATGCAGAGTAATTTGAGGTGTCCATTTGTTGACTTTCAACTGTAGATGCTGCTGTTGCATTAGGGCTGAGGGTTTAATGCTTAGTCTGGGCAGGTGCATGCTTGATGCCCCAGCAGCCTCTTTGGGGACAAAGAAATCATAGAACACCCCATTTCTCTCAATTTTAAATGTTGCAAGATAAGCGATTTTGTATTTCACCTCCAGTTTTTGCAAAGAGTGTATCAGATTAATGAAAGTGGCCTGTTTTTTGTTTAGGTTAGTAGAATAATCTTTGTATATAGGTATCTAATGCCTGTGCCATAACAGGGGACAATTTTCTCATGCTAGATGTAAAAGCCATTCTTTTACTGAGTATTGTAGGAACAGTACAAGTTCGAGTCTTGGCTTTTCCCTTGCCCAAGGCCAAGGGGCTAGGGACATGTGTGCCCTCTGCACATCCAGTGGAGAATTTTTAGTACCCAGAATATCAGTCAAAAGATGCTGCATAAAATCAGTCACATTTTTACCTTTTGCTCCTTTGCAGACATCTATGATCTGTAGGTTGTTGCAGAGTCCCCTGCACTGGATATTTCTGTGTCCCTGTGATCCACCTACAAATCCAGGTGTTGAAGGGCATTTTCTGAGTCAAATACCCTCACAGAGAGCTGCTCCATTTTAGTATCAAGGGCATTTATTGAGAAACTTTTTTTCTAAATCATACTTTCTCCACCCTCGCATCTCCAAGCTCCACTACATCAGGATAACAAGTGAAGTCTGCTCCCGCTTATGCCACCTTACCTGGACCTTCCCATTCACCCTATGAAGCCACAGTTCTTCCCCCTGGATGGGGACGAGGTGGGGCTGCTACACTCTGAACAATTCAGGTCTCATCGGGAACTGGATGGCCAGGCAGGTGCAAGCTATGAGGGGTCTTCTCTAGTGCTCTGTCTTCCCGGAGCCTGGAGAACATTTTCCCTTGTTCTGGTGGAGTGGCACACACCCTGACATGGCATCACCACCAACATCACCACTCCCCATCTCTTGCTGTATGCTCTGTGCTTGCCATGCCTCTGACTTCTGCCAGAGGCCAGTCAAGTGCCGAGCGTGAACCTCTCTCTCCCTCCCAAAAGAGGAGAGCTGTCCTCTGGATGCTCAATCCTTTCCCTCCCCACTGACCCCTAATGGCCCGGGCTTGTTCCCGAACCCGGGTCACCGGCATGGTGCGAGGTGTGGCGTCCAGTGACTCAACACTCAGCACCACTGGGCTGGCATTTATTGAGAATTTGATGCCAGATACCTCCTTAAGGAGTTTTTCAAACATATTGTTTGACAGCAGGATCAACCGCACTGATCGCGCTTGCTGATCCGCTGGTCAAAGCCATTAGCCCAGATGGGTTTTTGTATTCAATGATTTTGACTGACTTTTTGGTATTGAGATGGCCAAGTTCATGGTACTTCATTAGAGTAAAATGAATAGAAATGAATTCCACTGAAATGTTTGCAGAAAAGTGAATTTGTAAAATAAAGTTTTAATCTGGTGTGAGCTTGAGGTAGAGAGCCAAAGAGTTGAGGCAGCCATTTTGGCTATAGCCAAACCAGAAGTGCCAGACACCCACCACCTTAATGCCAGGAAATGCAGAGTTATTGAGCCCAGCACCACCAGCCAGACACCCACCAACTTAATGCCAGGAAATGCAGGGTTATTGAGCCCAGCACCACCAGCCAGACACCCACCAGCTTCATGCCAGGAAAAGCAGGGTTATTGAGCCCAGCCCCACCAGCCAGACACCCACCAGCTTCATGCCAGGAAATGCAGGGTTATTGAGCCCAGCACCACCAGCCAGACACCCACCAGCTTCATGCCAGGAAATGCAGGGTTATTGAGCCCAGCACCACCAGCCAGACACCCACCACCTTAATGCCAGGATATGAAGGGTTATTGAGCCCAACACCACAAGCCAGACACCCACCAGCTTCATGCCAGGATATGCAGGGTTATTGAGCCCAGCACCACCAGCCAGACACCCACCAGTGTCATGCTAGGATGTGCAGACCCTTTGGGCCTTGTGCCGCCTAAACAGTCTGTCTGGCTTTGCTCAAGGCCCAGCTGACACTGCAGAAAACCAAAGTATCCCATAGACACTGACCTCAACAAACACATCTTATTATTCAAACCAGGATAGTTTCCACAACTCATTTTCCATACCCTCAAGAAAACAAAAAAAACCCTCACTAAACCATTCTCAAATACAAGAAACCTGTATCATGAAACCATAAACATGTTTTTGATTTCATCACTCCTGTCCCACAAAATTACAATTTTTTTGTGAAAATTCAAAATTTCAGTAAAACAAAGCAAAGGAAATCACCCACATAATGTAAACTGTCAAACACACAAGTCAACACCTCTGAAATCTGCCTTGTTTTCAAATTTCTAATGAGCAGTTATCAGTATTGCTAATGCTCACAAAACCGAGAAGAACATGTTGAAATGATACATGAGTCACGAAACCTTATTCTTGAAACTGTAAAATATTATTTATGTTTTTGTCTCTTAAATTTTCAAAATGATGACTGCCATTAAAAATGACAGTATTTCTCAGACAATTCATTCTAAAATCAGGTCCATACAACTTAGTCCACCCTCTATGACTTGATAACCCTAAAATAAAGGGCCCCTATACAAATACCCTTACTGCCTGCCACTTCATACTAAGACACAAACAAGATCTGTGTTATTCAGGAATTTCTTTATTGTTGACTATATTCAACTAAATCTGCATAGCACAGCAGTTATTATGCTGCGTTTTTCTTTCTAGCACAGTAGTTGTCATGTTGTATCTATCTATCTATCTATCTTTCTTTCTTTCTTTCTTTCTTTCTTCCTTCCTTCCTTTTGGATTTCTGTGATATTTCACAATATATAATGATATATTGGGAATACTAATGTCTTTGGATTTCTGTGATATTTCACAATATATAATGATATATTGGGAATACTAATGTTTTGAATATAGAATAATACATGGGGGAAGTGCATAATTAGAATTTAATGTACACCTGAGGTGTGGGATGCTACATAAACTCCGAGCGTGAAGCCTGAGGGGTTTATCAAAACATCCCACGCCAAGGGTATGCATTAAATTCGAGTTGTGTACTCTCCCCATGTGTTATGTTATATAACTGCTGTGGGAATTTTTTTCTCCAGACAGATTTATTGAAATAAATGCTGTTGTTCAATGAAATCTTGTGTCTGCTTTTTATATATTAGAACATGTTATACAACAGCAGAACATACTTAGCTATTATTATGGGAGGTTTAAAATATTGAGAAAAAAAGATTTAAAACTTTGCTGTTAAGTGTTTTTAGTTTTAAAGTTTAAAGATTTTGTTCAGGTCCGGGTGGACGTTGTCACAGTGATATGCAAATGAGGTTCAGAGTTCCATGTTCATAGTTGTAACTGTAGCTCATTTGCATATCACCATGACAACGAGGAACCAGACATGAAAAAAATGTTGTGATGTGAAGTAAATAGACCGGAGCTATATTTTTTTTAAGTTTTTTTTAAAATGTTTTATCATCTCTGAGTCCAAGAAATGCAGCCGATTGACTGCTGGTTTTGTGAGACTAGCGCGGCTGACTGAGTGTGAACAGGGCAGCGCAGAACCTGGATCTAAATGTCAGATCCTAAACTGCTCGATATTGTTCTGAAAGGATAGTAAGGGTCAGATTTTTATTTTGTTGCTTTTTACTTTTGAGAAAGATTTTTTAGTCAGTGTGATGTTTCAGTGAACTGTTTCTGTGATTGCTGTTTGACAACAACTGTGAAAGCGCAGTGAGTGAGTCAGCACAAGCAGGGTTGAGGAGAAGCTGGTGCGTGTTCACCATTATAACTCATGGGTTATAACAATGAATTATGACAACAAAAACTTCCCCCCAGCTATTACTGTGGAATAATACATTTATCTCCACTAGTGACTGGTCAGATAACTCCTGAATGGCAATGTGATGAGCTAGTAATGAAGGTATTTCTTACCACTCATGTGTGGAGATCACTGTGTTATTCCACTGCAGTGCATGATGTATTTGACATTTAGATAATGGGTTGAAAAAAAACAATCTCTGATTGGCTGGGCACCCCATCGGGGTGCATTTATGTGCCAACAGAGACCAAGTAAAAGCAAGGTTTAGTGCCAGCAGGACTATTTACTAAACAAATTAATGTGTCGTGGGCAGAATTTTTTAAAACTGAATGGCCATCACTTCTTGTTCTTTTCACGTCCTTAGCGAGAGATCAAGCTCCACAACCCTACATTGTTATTAATGCCTTCTCAATGCTTTTCTTAAACACATTGCCACAACAGCCTGTTGCAGATCTGCAAGGCAAGCAAGTTTACCTGACTGGTTCCTAACAAGACGACTGCCATTTTAAACAATGATTCTCTAGGCTGCTAGGGATGTGTGTCGGGGAGAAGATGGACAGAATGATCAACAGCAGTAGTGCAAAAGCATGTAACACAGCAATGTTTTCTGCTGACAATTACAGCAGTTGAGGGACTACTTAGCAACTATTATTTTTATTGTTTTCTATTTAAGTTACATATTTTGTTAAATTTTTAAAAACATTTTATTTAAAACACTTCACTCTTTCCCATTTTCTAAGTGCAATAGTACCCTCCAAGGTATGTGATGTGGACTATACCACCCTTCCAGGGTTATAAGGCCCTCCGATGCCCCTTGGCAGATGGGTATAGCTCAATACTGCCCATGCTGGAGGCCGTTATTGCTATCATACCACTCTCTTTTCTAATGTGTGTTTTAGGGTTTCACCTTGCTGTAGCTTAAAGCAGCACTACATGATTGCAGTGATAATTTTGACCTACAGCATACTTTATTTTGTTTTAGATTGCCCCTTATCTTCTGACTTGTATGACACTTTTTTCCCCATTCTGAGTCTGCTTTGTCACTTTTTCTACAGTTAAAAAAATAAGAGGCGTGCTCCTTTTAATACAGCTTGGACCAGGTTTTCATCACTATTCTCTGTTGTTTTTGAGCACTCACTGTTCTAAGATCTCTTTTCTTGTGACTTTAATGAAGTAGCATGCAGAGGACATTATAATACAGGTATACAAAAATGGCTAAGAATACTGATGAAAACCTGATCTGAGCCATATTAAAATGATCTTTACTTTTATTATTTCAAATGTGAAAAAAAGAGCTAAAGCAGACTCAGACTGGGGAAAGGAGGGGATCACACAAGCCAGGCAATAAGGGGCAATCTAAAATAGAATAAAGAAGTATAGGTCAAAATTGTCACTACTGTCATGTACTGCTGCTTTAAGCTACAATGAGGTAAAACTCTAAAAAACACATTAGAAAATAGTGTGGTACGATAACAATAATACCCTCCAGTGTGGCAGCATTGGGCTATACCCATCCACCCAGGGATATCAGAGGGTGCTGATGTACATGTCTGCAGTCACAACTTCATTTTTCAAACAGAGACTATAATAGGAAACAAGGCTCATTCAACACACATACAGTACTTCTGAAATCAGTTCAGCATGGGTTCTCAGCGGGAAGGTCCTGTCAGATGAATATTAGAGATTTCTTTGACTGGGTAACCAGGGTGGTAGATCAGGGAGGGATGGTGGATGTAGCATACCTGGATTTCAGCAAGGCCTTCGACACCGTCCCGCACAGGAGATTGCTAAATAAATTGGGGAGCCGGGAGTGGGTCCTACAGTGGTAAAGTGGGCTGGGAACTGGCCAAGGGACAGGACTCAGAGGGTGGTGGTAAATGGCATGAAATCTGTGGAGAGGGAGGTGGCCAGCTGGGTGCCACAGGGGTCGGTGCTGGGTCCAGTCCTATTCGATGTCTTCATTAGTAACATTGCAGAGAGTATGGAGGGAAAGGTGTGCCTCTTCACAGATGACACCAATATCTTCAACAAAGTGGACACACCAGAGGGGGTGGAAAAAATGAGAAAGGACCTAAGCCTATTAGAGGAGTGGTCGGGTGTCCGGCAGTTGAGTTTCAATGCTAAAAAGTTCAAGATCATGCACCTGGGTCATAGGAATCCAAGGGAGGAGTACAGGATGAGTGGGGAAATTTTGGCCATAACAAGTCAGGAGAGAGACCTGGGGGTTATCATATCTAGCAAACTAAGGTGACCAAACAGTGTGAAAAGGCAGTGTGTAGAGCAAATAGAATGTTGGGGTGCATAGGGAGGGGCATAACAAGCAGGAGGAAAGAGGTGGTGATGCCACTGTATAGATCACTGGTGAGGCCTCAGCTGGAGCACTGTGTCCAGTTCTGGAGACCACATCTCCAGAAGGACATTGACAAAATTGAGGCAGTCCAGAGAAGGGCAATGAAGATAGTACATGGACTGCACCAGAAGCCCTTCGAGGAAAGACTTAAGGACCTTAGTACCTATTCACTGGAGGAAAGACGGGAGAGGGGAGATATGATAGAGACTTTCAAGTACCTTAGGGGAATAAACAGGGTACAGGTGGAAAACATATTTCAGAGAAAACTCTGCACAAGAACAAGGGGGCATGATATGAGGCTGAAGGGTGGAAGGCTCGGGGGGTAATGCTAGGAAGTGCTTTTTCACTGAAAAGGTGGTGAAGCCATGGAACAGCCTTCCAGCTGAAGTAGTGGGTGTGAAAACAATATGGGGGTTCAAGAGTGCATGGGATAGGTATAAGGGTACCCTGGAAATGTGCAGAGCAGGAGAGCCATAGATCAAATAGGATCTGGTACTGCAGCAGTGAGTAGGGAAATGGGCAGACTAGGTGGGCCATGTGGTCCTTACAGAATCTGCTGACAGATTCTATGTTGTTATATTTAGTGAGACATTTTTTCATATACCCCCAAATCACCAGATTCATTCATGCATGAGTTTGGTGCAAGTCTCAGTAGTATGTCAGTGTCATGGACACACAGGCAGCAGGTGGTGGCAGATATGGTCGGTCTGCTCAAGTTTAAGTTTTGTTAGAAATACTCATTATAGAAAGAGAATGTGCAGGCATATATCTTATGACCTGTAAGTGCCCGCTAAGAGCTCTACTTATATTAATATTAAAGACACAATGAAAAATTGATCAAAAACCTGATACTGTCCCTTTAAGGTACCTCGAGGCAACTGGGATCAAATTACCACTGAAGACAGTGGAGTTGAAGCATGATTACCTTATGCAGCTTTTCAAGGCCATCAGAAACATTTGTGTAATCACCCTGTATACCTGAGGGTGTGTGCTGGATCTTATCTTCTGATTAGATTTGGAAGATGGGGGTGGTGTTGTTTTCCTCTGCTCAATGGCCACAAACTTAGTTTGCAGTCTGAACAAAAAGAAACTCTTCCCTGCTAAAAGATGATTCCGTTTTGGCCTTTCCAACTTCATGACCCAATGAGGTTCATAGAATCATAGAATCTTGACGGCAGAAAAAGACCCTCAGGCCCATCTAGTCTGTCCTTTCCACCCCCTTATTTATTCCACCCCCTTTCCTGCGGCCCCTTTCCCATTCCCACACAGCCCCCTATGTCTGTTCCATGCAATCTTGAACTCTGACACTGTTCCGGCCCCCACCACAGCCTCCAGAAGCCTGTTCCATGCCACCACCACCCTCCCATAGAGTTCATAGAGTTATTGATGGTCTGTCATACTTTTAACCATAACCGGGGTGTTGATGATGTAGTAGACTACCACTAATCATTACTTTTACTGCATTTTTTGTTACAGTTTATTTATCCAGGGTAGCCAAAATCAGGGTCAGACTGGGGCACACGGGGCCCACCTGGAAAGTAGATACAGGGACTCGCCTAGAAAATCTATGGGGGAGGGCCCAGGACGATACACTCATGTCAGTATTTCACTTAAATTTGATACACTAGCTCTGTGTTTGCATCTTACATTTACCTACAGTGCCCTAGATAACCATTTTAATTAGAAAAAAAGATGATAATTGAAAAGATTTTCAGAGTTTAGAAGGTAGCCCAGGTACTCAGCAGAGGGGGCCCACATTGAAATTTCCAAGTATCCTGGTCGGCCAGTCCAACTCTGGCCAAAATAAAACAGAGAAACATTTCAGCAAAAAAAGACCACTTGTCCCACCCCAGTCTGCCCAGATGGTCCCTGCCTAGTCTGTCTCCACAGACCCTAATTGGTCTCTGGTGACCCTCTTTTCTCCCTGTCTATTTACTAGTATTTCCTTATATCTGTCTCATGCATGCTTGAAGCTCCATACTGTTTTTGCTTCCACTACTTCAATATGCAGTGTGTTCCTGGTATCCACCACTCTTTCAGTGAAATATTACTTCCTCACATCCCTCTTAAACTTCACCCCTGCCCTAAGAAAAAAATACATTGAAGGCTATGTCTGGATTCAGACCCATGGTCTTTTGATTATCATCCTGTTGCTGTTTCCTCTGCACCACCATGCTAGCATATGAGAGGCAAAATCTTGTTTACAGTGGAGTCCTGCTTCTACACAATTTTACAGATGGGTGGACTAAAGTAAAGGAAGAGTAAAGGACTTGCTCAAGTTCTCAAAGTGAGTAAATGGCTCTGGTCTAATCTGAACTGTGGCACCATGGTTTCCCAGCTTGTGTTCTAACCACTAGACCATGCTGCCTTTAAATTCTCCATTCCCATCCTTTGTTCCCAGCTGGTGCACCACTATGGTACCAATGATCTCCAACAGCACAGACCATGAGCCAGAGACTAGAGTGCAGGCGTCAAGCTTTCCACTGTTAATCAATTTGTCACACAACATTGTAAACATCTGGAATTATATCTGGGATTGCAAATTGCAGCAAAGGCAGAGAAGCATTGGAGACTGTTGTTTCTAGACACAGATATCTCCCTTCTTTTTTTTAGAGTGATATACATGTTTCTTCATCCTAACTGCTTTATGGTAAGAGCATAGCAAAAAGTGAAAGTTGAAAAGAGTTTCAATAGTTAGCAGACAAGGCTGGAAAGATCCATCACATGATTACTCACATCATGATCGCTATTGCAGTGGATTCTGTCTCTGCCCATTGGCATACTAATTGGTGACAAATACATGTATTAGTTTTAAATAACTGGTTGACATTTTTTCACATATAGAAAGTCAGTTGTAATTTTGCTGTTATAACCAGCTGGTTATAATGACAAACATGCGCCAGCTTTCTCCATGGACACGCATGAGACACTGTATCTTGAAACCACCTCGTCTGACAGAAAACTCTGCTCTCTCACATCTTCACTTTCACCGCTCGCTGACAGACTTCTGTGCTGCACTCCGAAGAAGCCTGAAAAGAAAATCACACCAGACTCAAAAAAGGTACAAAAAATAATAGAAAGTTGCATTTGGTGTGCTTCCTTTCAGGCTTCTTGGTGCAGCATGGAAGTCTGTCAGTAGTAGAGGCAAAGAATCTTGAGAGAGTGGAGTTTCTGTCAGACGAGGTAATTTCGAGGAACAGCGTCTAGTGCTTGTCAATACTAAACACAAAGAAAATTTACTTCAGAAAAGTATTCTTAAAGTTCCACTGTTCTGTACCAATGTCTGTTGTTGTTTCGCTGTTCTGCTTAAATAAAATGACCATACATGAAACAACCAAATGGCAGTACTTTCCATGATCATTCTGACTAAAAAATGTCAGCCAGTCATTATACAAAATAAAGAATGGCTAGGTGGTTACAATTCGGATTTTACAAACCCCGCTGGGGTAGGATACCTTTATAAACCCCTTGAGCTTCACTCTCGGGGTTTATGTGGCATCCCATCCCTTGGGGGTGTGCAAAATCCTCGTTATAACCACCTAGCCATCCATTATTCTCTATATAATAACTGTTGACCCCCTATAATGACTGGATATCCAGTCCTGATAAAATTCTGTAATAACACACTGAACTCTGTAATAACAAAGTAGTGGGTTATTATGCCATTTTGTTCCTCATGCTCTCACTTCACTGAAGTACAAAGAAAGCACTCTGCATTTGTGACACTACGGCAGCTGCTCAGAGACACGTTCATGCTCACTCACATGGATACAGCTTATAGTTTTTGTCTCTGTCAAACCTTCTTACCAATTAAAAAAATTATGCCTGTGCAAGGTTTATGTTATGAGGATTTTTCACACACCTGAGGTGTGTAAGAACATCCTCATAACACACACATGCACAAGCATTATTCTCTATGTAGTACACATATTTAGCATGGATTAGTATGCCCATGGGCATTACAGAGATTAAATACAAAGATATTTGCAGAGTCCCCATAGGACTTCAGTGTATGCTGGCTGGCAGTCTCATTTCAAAGATGTCATTCTAAATGACAACCCCACCATTTTAGTAGCTGTACTCAGTGCCAAATTTCTCATGAGTTGGGTTGTTTACAAACTTCAAAACCTATGAAAATATGTTAACTTTGAGTGCTGAATATGTTTGAACATATATGGATTCTCAACATGTGTGTGTGTGTGTGTGTGTGTGTGTGTGTGTGTGTGTGTGTGTGTGTGTGTGTGTGTATATATACACACACACATATATATATATATACATATACACCACAGGGATGAGAGCTTTCTCAGTAGGATATCCTGTGTTATTTCCACTGCAGTGAGAATAAATCCTGAAGATGACATTTATCCATACTCTACTGATGTCACCAGAGTGAGGATAACTGTACTGCAGCTTGCACTCTAAAGGAAACTGCTTCAGAAAACAGTTTATCTTTTACCTTTGTTTTTACCAGGAGAGAGACACACTAAGCTGAAAGCTTGTTTACAGGTACAACCTGGGAGCACAAGAAAGTTAAATGACTTGTTTAGGATCACACAATATATAAGTGGGGGCTGTGAGATTTAAACCCAGGTCTCCAGGATTGCAGCTCAGAGCCTTAAACCACTGCACTATACTGCCTCCTTAAGTTTTCTCTTTCCCACTGAAGCTGAAACTTACTCAATTAGCTTTGCAAATGACTCTCACCTGTGTCCCATTGTGTTTCTGACTTTCCTAGTCCATCATTGTGCTGATCTCAGCTTCAAAATAACCTGAATTCTAAATGAAACTCCTTTACATAGCGGCTTCTGTTTCTCCGTGCTACCTGCAGCAATTTGTCTTTCTCAGTGAGCCTCTGACTCACTCAACTAGTTCTGCAAAACACTGTCAGCTGTGTTTCTCACTCTCTGTCCATTCAGAACACACACACACACACACACACACACACACTCACTCACTCTCTGACAGCACACACAGAATGATCAGGAAACACAGAATCAGAAAAAATGTTCCTCACGCTCTCACCCCTGTGGTATAAATCACACATATAATGGGCAGATCAGATATGAAGTGATCTCACTCCTGCCTCATGAGCTGTGATTGCCACTCGTGCCTCGCACTCATGAGAAACTACAGCTCACTCTGCAGGAGTGAGAATATTTCCATATCCCATTCCTGCCCATCATGTATCCCCTATATATATATATATATATATATATATATATATATATATCTGCAGTCTTCTAAGAGCCTTATATTTAGAGGTAAGCAGCAGCATCGTTTAACAGAGCAGAGTTTTCTTAACAAATGTATAGAGCCAGATTTTGCAAATTCAGGCAGGATAAAGGCTTTGGTGTCCTTTAATACAGTATCTTGTCTCTTGTAGGAAATGGGCTACACCAACTAAACTAAGAACTCCAGAACTGTGGAACTATTAGCATGAGAAACTCTCTTCTTGTTATGAGTAGTGTTGTGCGAAATTGTGAAATCTCGTTCCATTAACTAGTTTGTGAAATTTGCACATTTTGTGAAATATTTTGTGGGTGCAAAATGCGAAATTCCACATTTCACACCTGCAAAATATTTCATGGAATGCATGGAATTTCACAGAATATTTTGCATGGCGAAATTCACTATTTCGCAGGAATTTCACTGGCGGAATAATATTTTACTGCATCTCTAGTTATGAATACTTGGAATGTTTAAAAATAATCCCAGTTGGCTAAAAATGATGTTATGATTTATTTATGCCATAGTGACAATGTATAACATGAGAAAAACCCTTTTTGCCAGATGTATGCATATAAATTGTATGTACTGGTATGTGTGGGTGGCTGGGATGGATTTCCATGTACAGGGGTCCATTATCTAAAAAACTCCCTATTTTTTTCAGTAGAGTGAAATTAATTTTCTTCTAAATGCTAACTTCTTGTAAAAAGCAATTATAATTATTACTGCTACTTTTGAGACATGGCAGGATGCAATTAATTACCTCTTACTAGAAACAGAGTTTTTAGAAGAAAATTAATTTCACCTTATTATGCAGATACAGCACTAGACAGCCTGTTTCCACCCATCTCTTCCTCTGCCATATTTGCAGTTTGTGTAATTAATGGTTCTATAAAAATCTGTCTCATACTTTGATGTTCATTATTGAAAGGTCTGTAAGCTGTGATTTAGCCAGTCCTGGGTCAAAGCAATCCAATGGAGAAGTATAGGATGGTTGGGGAAATTCTGGCCACAACAAGTCAGGAGACAGACCTGGAGGTTATCATACCTGATGACCTAAAGGTGACCAAACAGTGTGAAATGGAAACGGGGAGAGCAAACAGAATGATGGGGTGCATAGGGAGGAGCATAACAAGCAGGAGGAAAGAGGTGGTGATGCCACTGTACAGATCACTGGTGAGGCCTCAGCTGGAGCACTGTGTCCAGTTCTGGAGACTACATCTCCGAAAGGACATTGACAAAATAGAGGTAGTCCAGAGAAGGGCAACAAAGATGATACATGGGCTGCACCAGAAGCCCTATGAGGAAAGACTTAAGGACCTTAATACCTATTCACTGGAGGAAAGAAGGAAGAGGGGAGACATGATAGAGACTTCCAAGTACCTTAGGGGAATAAACAGGGTACAGATGGAAAGTATATTTCAGAGAAAATTCTGCACAAGAACAAAGGAACATGATATGAGGTTGAAGGTTGGAAGGCTCAGGGGTAATGTTAGGAAGTACTTTTTCACTGAAAAGGTGGTGGAGCCATGGAACAGCCTTCCAGCAGAAGTGGTGGGTGTGAAAACATCACATGGGTTCAAGAGTGCATGGGATAGGTATAAGGGTACCCTGGAGATGTGCAGAGCAGGAGAGTCGCAGATCAAATAGGATCTGGGGCTGCAGCAGTGAGCAGGGAAATGTTCAGAATAGCTGGGCCTTATGGTCCTTATCTGCTGACAGATTCTATATTTCTATGACTGATGGTAGCCCATACTGAGGTCATCAAATGGCTACATCTCACTGGGATCTGAATAATCATTAGCCAGCAGTTTGAGAGGATGGGAAAACCAACTGTCCCCACAGACATGTCACTGGGCCAACTAGTGAACTAGTAGAAATGGATTAGTAGAAATGTTACTTCATCCATAAATTTATTTATTTATTTAAAACAGCAATATTTGTTAGTCATCAGAAAATGTATTCATGTAGGGACCTATGCATTAACAGCATTCCAGTCCTACAGTGATGTGTGGGGCACATCCCAGGCATCCAGAGATGCACTAATGGCAGGAACCTCTTCACCGCCCCTGCCTGGGATCATGCGTAGGGAATCCCATCCAACTTCATGAGCTGGCCTGGGCAAGGGGCAGGGAGTTGGAGTGTCTGCAGATGGCTGGTAGAGTGCAGCATGCATAATGCTGTTTGTACTCTGATGGGCTGGTGTCGGGGGAACTTACTATTATGCCAGCCAGAGGGCTGCCATAATGGCTGCATGCCTCTCCCTGACCAGAGCCCCTATTGAGCCATGATGCCCTGCAGCCATGTACCCCTGCCTCCTAAATGTCACAGAGGGCTGGGGGTGCTGGAATGCTGCAGCATACTGACTTTGCAGTCTGTATATTTATGCACATGTCATTGAGGACATGGCAGCCCATACATGGACCACCGTGTCCCATGATCTCCTGCTCCCGCAGAGCAGGGGATCCACTGTGGGGCATGGTTGGGGCTTCCCATTGAAAGCATGTTGTCGGACCCATGTCCATTTCCCTGAATGACCCTACCCCTGGTGCAGAGCTGCATATCCATTCCAGGCAGCCTGGGACCCACACCAAGGAGTGTGAATACTGGCACCATGCATCCTGTGGGGTCCAGCTATATGGCACACAATTGTGCAGCTCAGTACACACCCCTACCAGCATGTACCAGGACCATTGGTAAGACCTTCAGTTTTTTAAAAATATTATAGTATATTGCTGGCATTATATATATATATATATATATATATATATATATCATTGCAAAACACACTGTTAATGCATCAGTTAGGGTTGATGTCACAGCAACAAAAAGTTTGAAAATTCGATGTTGAGGTTACCACCCCTACCAATTCCCACAACCCCATCCTCCACACACCAACAGATGCTCGGTGCGGGGTTTGAGTCAGGCCCAACTCTCACCCCATTGCATTTGTAAGCAAGCTGACATGCTACAGTATTGGAGAATGGGAAGAGAGTTAAGACTGATGATCCCATGGCACACCCCGACGTCTGTTGGGGTGTGGAGGATGGGGAGTGGGGGTAGGGTGGTAGAGGTGGTAACCCTAACATTGAATTTCCAAACTTTTGTCACTGTGACATAAACCCTAACAAATGCATTAAACAAAATTATTTGCAATGAATTTCCTTACTTTTTGAAAAAATATAATGTAACTAGTCAATGGTATGGGCCCCGCACTCTCACCAAACTACCCATTTGTGCATAATGATATGCGTCTGTGGGATAGCGGGCCCTCTGGGCTTTGCTCTCCCACTTACACATAACAACAGAGCCATACAATAGCCCTATAGTTCTGAAAAGGAACTCTTGTAACACTAATTTGCCAATATCTCAGTAACCATACAACCGATGAAAAAAATTCCATTGCAGGTGTAATCTATGACTTTTAAACTTCTTCATGGGCTTAGTGCTGCAGGTATCACAAACAAGTATTTCACTTAGTTTTTGAGATATGGGTGCTGAAAGGTGCTGCAGGCACCACAGTGCTATCCTATGGAACCTTCCCCAACTTTGGAATGCTGTAACTATGGGCCCATTGAATATTTTGGACCAAACCACCAAAAAGCACATCTGCGGGACCAGGGCTTGCCACCCTGCAAATTTCAGCCCAAAAGCACCATCCACCTTGGCACAATGAAGTGACAAAGAAAACAACACATGGGATAATGCTGTGGAGTATTGTTTTCATGACAACAAATATGTTTTTGTGATTCCCTATACCTTATAATGGAATGTTTTCGTGCACAAATAAATGTTGTTTCGCACAAAAAAATGCTTTTGTGAAAGTTTTTGCAATGCACATATACATTTTCCCATAGGCTATAATGAAACGTGAAAAACTTGAATAACTTTGGAATGGATTTATAGTTTTTTACCAAATCTTCAAAAGGCACCAGTTTGACCAAGGCTACATATAGACATGCACATTTGAATCCACTTAGATGCATTCTTCAGTCCATTATGCCAGACCGAAGAAATGTGCAAAAGTTGACTAATTTTCATGTTTTGGAAGCTCTACAGTTCCACAACGTACATCCTCCTGGAACAAAACTTACCAGATCCAGAGATATATGATGGGATGCCAAGCATGCAAAATGCAGGCAAATCAGACAAACGGTTGCAAAGTTATTAAAGTGCAAACTTTGGGGTTTAACATTAAAGTGGCCTTCCAACCCTAACTAAACCTGCACTACCATGCAGGTATAATATATATAAATATCTCTGTGTATGTGTGTGCGATTGTGCCCCTATAGTTAGAGTTGAGTAGGCAGTTTAATATTAAACCCAAAATTTTGCACTTTAATAACTTCACAACTATTCAATAGATTTGCATGAGATTTTGCATGTGCTGTCTTGTGTAGTAGATCTGTTGGATGTGCCAAGCTTTGTTTCAGTTGTATGTGTAAATTCTAAGTTCTGAATAGTGCAAAAATTGAATTTTGGACTAATTGTTTTTGCTGCTTTTTTTTCTTTGAACTTGCTTACAGCCCATATGGTTTGAAATTTTGATCTGGAATTTTTAGGTAGAAATAGTGTGGCCCACAGATCTGCCTTTTGCTTGTTTGGTGGGAAAATAGTAATCCATTCCAAAATTATTTAATTTTAAAATTTTGAAAATTTGGTTCTGCGTATGCTCAGTAAGCACTTCAAAGATAGCTGTATGAAACAAAAAAGGAATCCTTTTTCATATTGGAATAGTCTTTCTTCGTTTACCTCTATCTTGTTCCATTTTTTTTCCTAAAAAAAAAATAAATTCAAAAGCCACAAAAATGACATCCTAGAAAGAGACAGACATATCTATTTGGCTGATTGGGACCCCATTAGGTGTAATCTGCACTTCACTGTAGGAGAAATGCACTTGAAATGTTAATTTTTTTTAATATTATAGATCTTATTTTGTGATGCATGATATGAAAAAGGAATCATTTTGTATCACAAGTCATGAAAAACGATCCTTTTTCCTTTGCCACACCTTTTTCTGATCACTGTCCCTATTAATGTTATGTGTTTCCCTGATCTACTGGCATCCCCCAACCCCCAATCACCATACTCATTAATTATACGAATTTTCCTGGTGTCTAGTAGCACCCCTCAATCTCTAATATCCATCCCAGTTGCTTTTTTCTTGCCCTGGTGTCTAGTGGCACCCATCAGCCTCTGATCACCATTAATTTTATGTATTTCGTTGATGTCTAGTGGCACCCTTCACCCTCTGATCACCGTATTTACCAATGTTTTCCTAGTGTCTAGTGGCACCCCCCAAGAGCAAGATCCCTGTAGTACCTGTAATAAATAAAATGGTTCCTTCATGTCTTCTTCTTTTTTTAAACCTGCAAAAAAAAAAAAAAAGAAATGGTCCCTCACCAATCTGACCTCCCCACTCCCACTTCCCACTCAGCACCTATCATCTCACACCCTACACACACACACACCTGAACAGGTCCCAGGATGAAGATCCATTCTACCACAGAAGACATGTCTTGCTGCTGCAACCGACGACTGCAATATGAGAAACTAAGGTAAATGTAGCTCAATGTATTTGAATGGGATTTTCAACTTTCATACATAACTTGGCCATTTTTGCATATTTTGAACCAAATTTTCAACATGGCCTTTTGGGGTCCCATCTCATGAACACTGTCACTAGAATTTCACAAATCTAGGCTGAAAGCCAATTTTGTGGTCACTTGGCAAAATCACCTTTTGGGCAGGATTTGGAAATGTTCTTTTTTTTTATCACAACATTATTTGTACCACCTCCATGAACAAGGCAGGAGCTATGGTCCCCCCTCAGAGGTGCACATCCTCCGGCCCATTGGGGCCATCATGGGTCCTGCCGTGTCCCAGTATTTTTCCTCTGTTTCCTCCCCATGCCCTCATCTGTGCAGTGGGCACAGCAGCTGTCTCCACCTCTGCAGAGGCAGCCAAATCCCCTGGGCATGGGCCAAACCCCTCTTGTTGTGCTGATGCATGCAGCACAAACCCCCCCACCCTAAGGAAGGAGTGCAGTCATCTGGATGCTCAATCCTTACCTCCCCAGATGACCAACCTGTGTCCATTCCTGAACCTGGGTCACTGGCATGACGTGAGGTGTGGTGTCCAGCGCCTCAACCCTCAGTGCCACCGGGACAGCTGAATTTGAAAATTTAAAATGCCATTTTTCATGAGGTGGGGTCATAAGAAGGCCATGTTGAAAATTTGGGGTCAACATATGTAGAAATGGCAAAGTTATGCTCATGCATTGAAATTTTGCTACACTAACTCATAACTCTGGTAATTGTAAATATTTAGACCCTGAATTTTCCAACATAGCCATATTGTTACAACACCTCATGAACGTGACAGCTGTCATTTTTCAAATCCTGGCCAAACTGTCTTTTCTCACCTGTGATGTGGAATAATGTTACCGTGGTGTGGAATCACATTTTGATGTGGATTTGAAAATTTTAGTACCAGGTTCATGAGGTGGGGTAATAAGAAGGCTGTGGTGACAATTTGGTTGTGGTTTTGCTAACACTGGAAGCACAGGGGCCCTCAGCCCTTCAATTTCACAGCAACATACATACACACATCTATGGAGGGATGGGCCCTGTGCTTACACGGACAAACAAGGATACAATTACACCATCTGAAAAAGTTTGGATACATGGGAGTGCAGGGCCCTCAGTGCCCTTTGCTTCCACAGGCAAATGACAATGCAATGATACTTCTCAAAAAGTAAGGAACTTCATTGCAAAAAACGTTGTTAATGCACTAGTTAAGGTTAAAGTGATAACATTAGAGAAATGTGGGGTTAAGGTTTCCCTAACACCCCACCCCTACTTGCATGCAACAACAGGTATGAGGTGTGCCTTGGGGCTTGTCAACCATAACGTTCACCCCATTGTCATATACTGTACCCATCTCTTCTTATTTATACATGGAATGGGGTGAGTGTTACAGTTAACAGCCCCAAGGCACACTCCAAGCCTGTTTCTGCCTGCAGGTTAGGAGTGGGGTATTAGGGTGATTTCTCTACTTTTGCTGCTATAACCATAACCAGTGCATTAACAATTTTTTTTGCAATTAATAAATCTCTCTCTCTCTCTCTCTTTATATATATATATATATATATATATATATTAACTGCATGGTAGTGCAGCTATAGTTAGGGTTGCCCGGCCACTTCTATGTTAAATCCCAAATTCTGCACTTTAAAAACTTTGCAACTTTATGACAGATTAGCCTGAATCTGTGCATGCTCAGTCTGGTACCATAGATCTCTGGATCTGGCAAGTTGAGTTATGGTCAGATGTGCAGTTGTGGAGGGCCAAAAAACATGCAAAAACTGACTCCTGGCCATTTCTTGGCTTGGGGTTGCAGCCAAAATGGTTTCTTCATCTGGTCTGAAATCTTCAGGGAATATGCAGTCTAGGTTACTGATGTGCCTTTTGAAGATTTGGTGAAAAAATATTAATCTGTTCAAAAATTATTCAAATTCAAGATTTCCCATTATAGTCAATGGGAAAAAAATAACTGTGCCACTTGAAAGCACTCAGTACTGTCGTGACAGCACATTTTACTGTTGCAAATACCCTCAGTAGTGTCATGCCACCACCATCTTGTTTCAGTTAGTGATGGAGAAAAACTGATCTAGTTTAAATTTTACTACTCCTAGGTAAACATTAACAGTTGTGTTTACCTAATTGGGGCCTGAGGAACACAATGCTGCTATCAGAATTAAAAAAATTGGAGCTGGAAATATGATTTCCAGCATCGGACCCCCCCTCCGTAGTGTCACAAACCGTGAAAGAATGGATGCAACACTTTCACAAATTGCAACACCTTCACACCCATTCTTTCACAAATTTTGTGGAAGTGTCACAATTTGTGACAGTACTGGTCCAAAAAACATCATTTCTTTGCCACTTCACTGTGCCATAATGGTTGGGGCTTTTGGGCTGAAATTTGCAGGATGGCATGCCCTGGTCTCACAGATGTGCATTCTGGTGGTTTGATGAAAAAATATACAACAGTTCCATAGTTACAGAATTCTGAAGTTGAGAAATTTTTCATAGGATAATATTGAGGTGCCCATATCTCAAAAACGATTTGAGATATGGAATTTTCACTGTGGTCAGCTTAGTCCACCGCCTGTGTGAAGGTTTCCAAGTCATGATTACAACTGCAGTGGAATTTGTTTCATAGTTGCTATGGTTACTGAGCTATTGCTAAATTAGTGTTACAAGGGTTCCTTTTCAGGACTATAGGGCTGCGGTATTTCTCTGTACTTATGTGTAAGTGGGAGTGCAAGGCCAGAGGGCCCTTGCTCCCACATATGCATACCATTATGCAAAAATGGGCAGTGTGAGGGGAGCACAGGGCCTGGAGGGCCCCTACTTCCACAACCACATAACAGTTGCATTACACTTTCTCAAAAAGAAGGGAAATTCATTGCAAAAAACTCAGTTAATGCATGAGTAAGGGTTGATAGTACAGCAACAAAAGTGTGGAAAATTCAATGTTAGGGTTCCCAACTTACCACCCCCCACCCTCCACACACCAACAGGCATAAGGCTGTGCCATGGGGTTATCAGGCCTAACTCTCAACCCATTCTCCTATACTGTACCATGTTAGCTTGTTTACACATGGAATGAGGTGAGAGTTGGTTCCTGAAAACCCCATGACACACCCTGATGCCTGTTAGTGTGTGGAGGGTTGGGGGGGAAGGGGTGGTGGGGTGGGAACCCTAACATTGAATTTCCACACTGTTTGCTATCAATCAACCAACTGATGCATTTATGTGAGTTTTGCAATGAATATATATATATATATATATATACATATATATATATATATATATATATATATATATATATATATAGTCATTGCAAAAAAAACCCTCCATTACTGCATCAGTTAGGGTTTATAGCACAGTGGCAAAAGTTTTAAAATATGGTGTTAGGGTTACACCCCTACCACCCCACCACCCCACCCTCCACACCAACAGGCATCAGGTTGTGCTTCGGGGTTGTAAGCCTAACTCTCACCCCATTCAATGTGTAAACAAGCTGAGGTGGTGCAATACAGGAGAATGGGGTGAGAGTTAGGCCCAATGACCCCAACACACACCCTGATGCCTGTTGGTGTGTGGAGGGTGGGGTGGGGGGTGATAGGGGTATAACCCTAACACCACACTTCCAAACTTTTGTCACTGTGCTATCAACCCTAACTAATGCATTAACAGAGTTTTTTTCAATGAATTTCCCTTCTTTTTGAGAATGTGTAATGTAACTGGTAACTGATATGTGTTAGTGGGAGTGTGGGCCCTCCAGGCCCTGTACTCCCTTCTCATTGCCCATTTTTAGCATAATTGTATGTGAATGTGGCCCTCCAGGCCCTGCACTCCCACTTAAAAATTAGTACAGAGCCATACAGCAGTGCCGTAGTTCTCCAAAGGAACTCTTATAACATGTTTTTGCCAATATCTCTATAACTGTAGCAAGTAGGAAAAAATGTCACTGCAGGTGTAATTTATGAATTCGAAACTTGTTTTTTAGTTTAGTTCACCTAATGGTGAACTAAGCTAAGGGTAGTGAAAAATCCGTATCTTGCTTTGTTCTTGAGATATAGGTGCCGAAAGGTGCTACGGGTGCCGCATTATTAACTTATGGGAAATTTCAAAAATTCAGAACACTGTAACTTTGTAACCCTTTTAAATTTTTTTACCAAATCATCAAAAGGCACATCTGTGAGGCCAGGACTTGCAACCCTGAAAATTTCAGCCAAAAATCCCCAACCATTTAGATGCAGCAGTGTGGCAAAGACATGGTAATTTTGGGTGCAGTAGTGTCACAAAATGCGACATTACAAATGCAACAGTGCCGTGATTTGCGAAAGTGTTACAAATGCACTGTTCTAATTTGTGAAACTAAGGGGGGTCCCAATTTTAAAAAAGGTATCTCTAGGGGTCCTAGAAAAAAAAGTGATGGCACCACTGTGTTCCTCAGGCCCCTTAGGTAAACGCAACTGTCAGTGTTTACATAGGGTCACTAGAATTTGAACTACAGATGTTTTTCATCACCACTAACTGAAACAAGATGGCAGCAGCACAACAGTAAAAAGTGCATTTGCGACAGTAAAAAGTGGCTTTGTGACAGTTTCGAGAGGCATGTATACTTTTTTCCAATTGACTTCAATGTTAAAACTTAAAAATTGAATAACTTTTGAAAGGTTTAATATTTTTTCACCAAATCTATTAAAGGCACATCAATGACACAGACTGCATCTTCCCTGAAGATTTCAGACCAGACAGACAAATTGTGCGGGCTGCAGCCCTAAGCAAAGAAATGCGCAAAAAAAAAAAACATTTTAGTGTTTTGTGGCACTACGCTCATCTGACTGTAACGCAACTTGCCAGATCCAGAGAGCTATGGTACCAGACTGTGAATGCAAAATTTCAGGTAAATCCCTTGCATAGTGCCAAAGTTATTAAAGTGCAGAATGTGAGGTTTAACATAGAAGTGGCTGTGCAACCCTAACTATACTGGCACTACCGTGCCAGTATGTATGTATGTGTATATATATATATAAATAATTTGCAAAAAACTACGTTATTGCACCAGTTGGGGCAACTTAACGCCATAAATGTTGGGAACTATGGCGTTGGGTTTCCAACCATAATGCACCCTCCACCCCCCAAACAGCAAAAGGGAAAAAAAATAGGGTTTTGGCCTCCAGAGTCTTGATTAATCAGTGGTGGGATCTTCCTTGAGGATTGTAAACCCTAATAACAACCCCGTTCTGTGAGCAAACATCACACATGATCTCCTTTCTTCATGCAGGGCCAATAGGGCCTTGTGTGAAGAAAGTTACAACAAACTGTGTTGGCAGCCTGTAATGGGACATATTCCTCTACCTTTGAAGAGTGTATCATTATGAGGCAGTGGCTTGGAGCTGTATCTTGTGCTTCAGATTGGAGGCTAGGAGCTGGGGGGGGGAAGAGTGAGCATTAGTGTTGACAACTCCCTAGGGAGACCACACCACTTATTCATCAAGACTCCAGAGACCCAAAACCCTAATGTTTTTTTCCTTTTTGTTGCTTGGGTGGTGGGGCAGCATTAGGGTTGGAAACACTAATGCCACATTTCCCTACTTTTGTGGTGTGAAGTTACCCTAACTGGTGCATTAACACAGTTTTTTTGCAAAGAATTTCCTTACTTTTTGAGATACTATAATTGTATCCTCATTTTCCTGTGGGAACATAGGCCTCTCTGGGCCCTGCACTCCCATCCATCCATATATGCATTCATGTATGTTGCCATAGAAGTGCAGGGCTCTGTGGGCTCTGCACTTGCATTTCTGCCAAAACAGCAATCAAATTGTGAGGATAGCCTTGTTATTACCCCACCTCATGAATACTGTGCTGAGAATATTCAAATCCCCACCAAAATGTCATGCCGCAGCATTGAAACATCATTCTGTGCCACAGTTGCAAAAACACATTTTGGCCAGGATTTGAAAAGTGACAGCTATCATGTTCATGAGGTGAAAAAAAATGGCTGTGTTGAACATTTTGGATGAAAATATTTAAAATTACTGAAGTTACAAGACAGAGTAGTAAAATTTCATTGTATGTGTATAACTTTGCCATTTTTACATATTTTGATTCCACGTGTTTAACATATCCTTCTTATGACCCCACCTCATGAACAAGAGTGGTGAAAATGTTCAGATCCACCCTGATTTCATCAAGCAACCACAAAATCACTTTTCGGGCTGGATTTGTGGAATTCCATGATTCTTGTCCATGAGGTGTGGTCTCGAAAGGCCATGTTGAAATTTGGTGTCAAAAAAAGCAAAAATTTCAAAGTTATACATTACAGTTGAAAACCTCATTGACATACGTTTACACTTCTGTTAGTTTCACATATTGCAGTCGTCGATTCCAGCAGCAAGATGTGTCTTTGATTGGAGAGTGTTCAGATAAGAGAGGGTGTGAGGGGGTGTACTGAGTGTGTGGGGTGGTAGGTGCTGAGAGGGAGGTGGGGTAGGGGGATCAGATTGGCGAGGGACTTTTGTTTTGCAGATTATAAAAAAACAAACACAAAAATAAACCAATGAGGGATAGTTTTCAAGACCGGAGTGGTGATCAGAGAATGGGGAAGGGGTGCCAGTAGACACTAGGTAAAGCCCCAAAACTAACAGGGATGGTGATCAGAGGGTGGGTCTGGCACTAGACACCAGGGAAAGTTAAAAATGGAAGCAGGCCATGATCAGAGGGTTGGATTACCACTAGACACCAGGGAAAGACAACAACATGATGGGAATGGCAAACAGAGGGTGGAGGAGGGCATAATACTCCAGGGAAAGACAGAAACAGGTAAACAGTAAATAAATATATGGAGAGTGATCTAAGGGTGGGGATGGCACTAGACATCAGGGCAATATAACACATATAAAGGGACAGCAATGGAGGGGTGCGCTAGTAGACACCAGGGAAATGGCAGCTCACTGCTGTCACTGCAGCCAGCAGCACAAGTTCCAGCTGTGGCTGCAGAAGTCAAGAAATTTCCACTGTTCTCATACAGAGAATGTGGGTGAATGGCTTCTCTCACTAAGTGGGGCATCCAGGATTTTGGATGCCTAGAAAAGGCCTTCCTGGCAAAGTTTTAAAAAAACAAACAGCAGAATCTAGCTGAATGTGTCCTGTTTAGCTAGGTTCAAATGTTTGTTTTTTTAGCATTGATTATTTTTATGCATTTTCAATGTTTGTGAGTTGAAAGAGAGAAAAGAAAATGGTGGCTGACACAATCTTTTTTTTTTCAATTTAGATTTTATTCAATTTATATTTTATTGAAGATTTTATACTATAAAGCACAATGACTTACAACACACAAGTAACACTGTTAGAAGTCTCTGGACCGGTCCTGAACATGAGTTCCTTGGATTATAGACTTATTTCTGAATGTAGAGAACCAGTAATGGTTTATAAGGGCCTAGAATGTACCACATTAACAATCAAGGAGGACCCACAGTCCCTTCTTTCCAAATTGAGTTTCAGAGTTGTAGTCCCCTTAAGTACCTCATTCTATATTAAGGTACATACTAAGAGTTGTAAGGAGCTAGAAGGTGTATGTCCATTTTTGCTGCTATAGAAAAAAGCCTCAAAAATACTTCAGTTTCCCCCCTTGTATTATAAATATATCCAATTTTCTTTTAAATTCTGCTTTTATTTCACTAATCACAGCTTCAGTTGGCAGACCATTCCATGCATTCACCACCCTTCATGTATAAAAAATATTTTGTGTTACTTCTAAATCTTTCCAGTGATTTGTATTGGATGACCCCCTAGTCTCCATCAGCCCTTCTTTAAATTTGATGTGCAGTTCATTGAGAAGCATTGGATTCTGCATGATGTCATACATGAGCAACACATCCCCATGTATGTGCCTAGCAGTGAGTGACATTAGATATAGCGATAGTAATTGGTCTTCATAGCTATTACCAGCTTGCCCCTTAATAGTCTTTGTGAATCTCCTTTGGACTCATTCTATTTTATTTCATTTTTCTTAAAAGGGTTCCATAGTTGGGAGGTGAGCTGTAGGTGGGGACACACATATGCCCTAAATAAAGGTATCATGACTACTATCCCTTGAAGTTATATTTTTCTTGATAGCCCATGTTGTTTTTATTGCCTCGGATGTTTGCTTAGTAGCGTTAAAGTTGTCAGTGATCTGTATACCTAGGTACCTTTTACTGTTAGATTTGGGTTGGGGGAAGCCGTACATATAGTATTTTAATTGTAGGTTATTCTTCCCCTAATGTATTACTTTGCACTTACTCAAATTTAATAACATTCCCCAATTACCATCCACTTCACAATTTTATCTAGATCTTTTTGAATGGATGCTTTATTCCTTTCTGTCCTAGATGGGCCACCTGTCTTGGTGTCTTTGGCATATTTTGACACTCAACTATTCAAGTTTGATGTTAGGTCTGATATAAAGATTTGAAAAAGTGCCGGTCCCAGGACAGACCCCTATGGAACCCCACTGGACACGGTCCCAACTCCAAACAGATATCCATTCACCAATACCCCAACACCCTGTATTCTGTCTGTGGGCCATTCTCTTATCCAGTTAATGTAAACTTAACTAACATCAAATTTTTTCTAATATTTTTATAATGGCAAAATGTGGCGTGAGGTCGAAAGCCTTAGCAAAGTTCAGGTATAGTATGTCACAGGGTATTCTCTGATCTAAAGTAACACAAACCTTCTCATAAAAACCCAGGAGGTTAGTGGTACAATTTCTTCTCTTTTTAAACCTGTGTTGTTCTTTATGAAATGGGCATCGAAATTCAAGGTTTCTCATTGGCCAGTTCCTGTGTGATAATGTGTCTGATAAACAGGAAAAGGTCCAGTAATGTCACTGCACACTGATTCTGGTAAATCTCCCTTTCAGAATGTTGGCAAAATAAATCTCTGCCATCCTGTTTTTTTCCAACTGCGAGTGTATATTTCAGCCAGCATTTAAACCGCTTCCCTAGAAACACTGAATTCTGATGCCCATTTCATTGATATGTACCACTCAGATCATGTAGAGCACTGCAGAAAAGTAGTACAGATAACAAAAAAGAAGCAGGCGCGGACCTTCCGTTACCCACTAAGAGCAGACACCTCGTCCGCATGCCCTCTCGCTCCTTAACGACCGAACTGCCATTTACTCTGCACTTCTCTCCTTGACAAAGGAATGATGGTGGGGGCAAGTAGGAGAACACAGCAACGTTATACAACAACGTTATATTCCTCTGTGCTGTTACTGTCACGCTGAAGTTCCCACATCCTTAACTCTACCATTACCAGATGCAGTTCCACACCCGATTCCCCCATGTGGCTGAAACATTACTGGCCTCTCCTCCCTGGTGCCGCCTGCTGCTCAAACAATATAGAAATCCCTGCTAAAAACAAAACAAAACAAAAAAAAAAAAAACACACATTGTCTTCACTGTCATCTTCAAATATCAAACGAGACTGAGGGCTAGCAGGGGATGGGGTGGGTATTGCTATAACAACCACACAAGAACCTACAACTACAGCAGCCTTTCCAGGACATAACACCTCAACTAAAAAAACACCACAGTAATCTGTAGGCAGAGCAACTATTTTATTTAAAGTAAACAGAAATATTTAAGTGTTTTGTAACTTAATACAGTTATTTTTACTTCTCACATGCATCTATAATATAGATGCCCATTTCATAAGCACAATAAGATACTCCAGGATGTGTGTAAGACACTTTAACACACAGCTAGGAGGCTGGAAGCACTCTGCCTGTGGCCTCGTGCCTCACTTTGCCTCCTAGCCATGTGTTAAAAGTGTCTAACGCACATCCTGTCATGTCTTATTGCTTACACATCACATACATAGATACATAGACAGTGTCGGCAGATAAGGGCCTATGGCCCACCCAGTCTGCCCATTTGAGCTTGTAAGTTCAGTTTGTTTTCCTAGAAGTCTGTTGCACCTTACCCCTGACCTCCAGAATTCCTTTATGTCTATCCCATGCATTCTTAAATCCCATGATTGTTTCAGCACCCACCACTTCCTCTGGCAGGGTGTTCCACTTGTCTACCACCCATTCTGTGAAGAAATTCTTTCTCATGTTTCCTCTGAATCGTCCTCCCTCCAACTTCATCCCATGCCCTCTAGTCCTGGAACATCATTTTCACTTAAAAATAGTGTTTTCCTGCACCCTGTTCCTCCCTGTAAGATACTTGTATGTCTTTATCATATCCCCTCTCTCCCTCCTCTCCTCCAGGGAGTACATGTTCAGTTCCTTCATCCTGTCTTCATAGGACTTGTGATGCAATCCATGCACCATCTTTGTTGCCCTCCTCTGAACCTTCTCTACCCTGTCTATGTCCTTACGTAGATATGGTCTCCAGAACTGTACACTGTACTCCAGGTGGGGCCTCACTAGTGTCTTGTATAGTGGAATTAGGACCTCCCTTTTCCTCCTGGTGATGCCCCTGCCTATACATCCCAGCATCCTATTTGCTTTACCTGCTGCCTTGTCACACTGTTTCCCTACCTTGAGGTCATCAGAGATGATAACCCCAAGATCCCTTTCCTGCTTGGTGCATGCTATATCCTCACCCCCAACTGATATATTGTGCCAGGGTTTTTGCCCCATATGCATTATCTTGCACTTCTTTGCATTGAATTTCAACTGCCAAACCCTGACCATTCTTCAAGTTTCTGCAGGTCGCTTCTCATTCTGTCTACACCCTGTGGTGTGTCTACTCTGTTACAGAGCTTTGTGTCATCAGTGAACAGTGAAATTCTGCCTTCTAGGTCCCGCGCCATGTCACTGATGAAGATGTTGAATAGGGACCCGTCCCACTGATCTCTGTGGTACCCTCACTGGTCACTCTTCCCTCTGTGAGTGACAGCCATTTACCACCACCTCTGTGTCCTGCCACTCAGCCAGTTACCTACCCACCACACTACTGTCCTGCCCACACCCATATTCCCAGTTTGTGTAATAGTCTTCTATGTGGCACAGTGTCAAAGGCCTTGCTGAAGTCCAGATAGGCCATGTCCACTGCCCTCCCTGATCCACCTCCCTAGTCACCCAGTCAAAAATTCAATGAGGTTGGTCTGACATGACCTCCCCTGGTGAAACCATGCTGCCTTGGGTCCTGTAGTCCATTGACAATCAGATGTTCCACCAATCTCTCCTTCAGTAGTGCTTCCATGATCTTCCCCACTACCGAGGTGAGGCTGACTGGTCTGTAGTTCCCTGCTTCCTCTTTGTTCCCACTTTTATATAAGGGGACTACATCTGCTGTCCTCCAGTCTTTGGGTACCTCCCCTGTTTCCAGTGATCGGCTAAACAGGATAGCCATGTTTCAAACACAGTAGACAGCCCATCCTTAACAACTGAGTCCAGTATTTTACAACAGACACTACTGTAGTTAAGCTTATAGGCCTACAATAGCTCCTTTTTAGGGCTGTGGGTGGAGCCTACAGCCCTTCTGTCATTTGTAGATTAAAAATGACTTTTCTTAAAACTTTCATTTCAGGCATTTGTATGTTTTCCTCCACAGCTGCAAAGTAGTGCACTCTCCCTCTGATTTTTATTTGTTGCTCTATGTTAAAGGCATCTGAAGGGGGAGGGGGATGCTACTGTATTGTACCTCAGAACTTCTCAGGATATTAACAAAAACACTTTTTAAACTGCTGTTACTATCATCTGTCCAGCTCATTTCTTTCAGCAACCTAGGGGACTAATTTTCTTGTTGGATTTTGTGAAAATGAAAGTCTGACTTAGTGTCAGATTACATACAGTGGAATGCAGATTGCTAGCTGCCTGACATTCCTTTCCACAGGACACAGCAGTGGAAACAGAAGACTTTTTTTTGTCATTTTATAATAAGTTGTACTGAATGTGTGTTTAGTTGCAGGGTCAGTGCCTTGAAGAAAGTAATAACATTTATGTAACTCATTCAAGATTCCATCAGGTGGTCAGAAAAAAGTCTGAGAGAATTTGTGTAAAAACTAACAAATGAAAGATGCAAAACATACAACTTGGCAAGGTTAGAGGAATGGTCAAATGTATGGCAGCTTAAATTCAATGCTAAGAAGTGCAAGGTAATGCACCTGGGAAACAAAAACCCAGGGGAAGAGTACACAATGGGGGGTGAGATACTAACAACAACAAAAATGGAAAGGGACCTGGGGGTAATCATATCAGATGACCTAAAGATGGGCAAGCAATGTGGAGGGCAGCAAGGAGGGTTGGGGATACTGGGATGCATAGGGAGAGGCATCACCAGTAGAAAACAGGAAGTTATTATCCTCTGTACAGACAGCTGGTGAGACCCCATCTGGAGTACTGTGTGCAGTTCTGGAGACCCAATCTCTGCAAAGACATATACAGGATGGAAGCTGTCCAGAGGAGGGCAACTAAAATGGTGCAGGGTCTGCACCGGAAGACATATGAAGAGAGACTTAAGGAGCTTAATATGTATAGCCTCGAGGAAAGGAGGGAGAGGGAGGGACATGATAGAAACTTTCAAGTACCTCAAGGGAATCAACAAAGTCCAAGAGGGTAGCATCTTTCAAAAAAGAGGTGTGCAAGAACAAGAGGGCACAATTTGAAGATGGGGGTGGCTCAGAGATAATTTAAGGAAGTATTTTTTCACAGAGAGGGTAGTGGATGCATGGAATGGCCTTCTAGAGGAGGTTGTGGAGTCAAAATCAGTGGTGGAATTCAAGCATGCATGGGATAGTCATAAGGCAGTTCTGGGGGGTGGGGGTAGGAAGAAGTAGGCTGCTGGTTAACTAGGATCTGCAGCTTATCCAGTAGGTAGGGAAATGGGCAGACTGGGTGGGCCAAGCGGTTCTTATCTGCCGTCAAATTCTATGTTTCTATGTTTCTATACAGTAGCATGCACACTGGCCTCTGAGACTGGAAGATCAGAAGGCTGTGGGTTCTATCCCCACACTAGGCATGTGGGTTTAAGAGCTTGTGTACTGCCTAAAACTAATATTAGATTTTAAAAGCAGTCAGCCATTACCTTTTATCTTTTCCCTTTGTTTAATTAGAAGATTGTTTACCTGATGTTAATATGTGTGATGTGTGGAATAGAACTCTGTGTGGCAGTTGACATAGCTAGCTATACTGCCCCCACTACATCACCAGCATCGTGACCTCACTGACTGTGACATCACTGCTACTTAGGAACAGCAATTCAGTGACTGCCAGGTCATTCACATGTGATTTCACTGTCAGTGAAATCACAATGCTGATGATGTAGTAGGGGCAGTAGAGCTAGATATGTCAGCTGCTATGCTAATAGCTGTTCCACACATCCACCACAACATTATGACATAGAAGACTCTCTGATGGGCAAAAGGGAAAATAAAGATACTTCAGAAATATAATTTTATAACTGACTGCTTCTTAAAATTTATATTATTTTCCTGTCTGCCTGGTTTGTCTCCACTAGCTCTTCAAATCCCAATACTGACACTGTAGTGCAGCATGTGGGGCTGTCTTTTCTGTCTGCCTGTTCAGGTGGATGTTAAAGATCCTATGGCACTTCTCAAAATGAGCTGGGGAATTTTTATTCATATCACAAAAGAACTAACAGACAAATCAGTATTACTTTATACAGAATAAGAAAAGAAAAACAGAACCTCAAATGGAGTATTACTTCATACATCGAAAACAGAAATATACAAGCATAAAAGGGAAAATCATAAATGGCAAAACAGAGTAAGTCATACAGAGACACTAGTCAGAAAAGAAAAATATACTTAAAAAAATAAATAAAATACCACCCTACCCCGACCACACCAGAAGAGTAGGGGAATGTTTCCATATCACTCCGAACAGATAAATAAATCAGTATTACCGCATACCCCATTTAGAAAAAAAACAAAACAAAACCATGACCCAAGAAAGTGTAGGCACACTATGACCTTAACATAGTACTATGCCAAATGTACACCCCCCCCCCAATCAAAGAAGTGACATAGAAACATAGACATTGACGGCAGATAAGGACTGCAAGGCCCATCCAGTCTGCCCATTTTTTCTACCTTATAAATGTGCCATCGGCCTTTGCTCTGTCAGTGGCCTATACATTCGTACTCATCTGTATTGCTCCCTTATGCCTATTCCATGCCTGTTTGAAGCTCTGCACTGTATTCATAGCCACCACTTCCTGAGGTAGGCTGTTCCATGCATCCACCACCCTTTCTGTGAAAAAGAATTTCCTCACATTCCCCTTAATTGGCCTCCCTCAATCACATGCTGTGTCCTCTTGTCCTGCTATTTTTCTTATATTTAAACATGTTAGACTCTTCCACCTTGTTAATGCCCTTAAGGTGTTTGAATGTCTCGATCATATCACCTCTCTCCTCCTTTGCTTAAGGGTATACATATTGAGCTCCTTTAATCTGTCCTCATATGTCTTCTGATGCAGTCCCTCACCATTTTGTTGCCCTTCTCTGGGCGCCTCAATTTGGTTAATGTCCTTGTGAAGGTGTGGCCTAGTACCGTATGCAGTACTCCAGATGGGGTCTAACCAGTGTCTTGTAAAGAGGGATTATTACCTCCCACTTACAACTTGTGATACCCCTACTAATACACCCTAACATCCCCCTAGCCTTACCTACTGCTTTAGAGGTTTGCTTGGATGATTTCAGGTCATCGGCGATGATGATGATGACCAAGTCTCTTTCTTCCTTTGTGACTGCCAGCAACTCCCCTCCCAGCCTATAAGTGGCTTCAGGGTTTCTTTTCCCTATGTGCATGATCTTGCACTTATTTTCATTAAATCCCAGTTGCCACTCTTCTGACCATTTTGCTAGTTTATCGAGATCTCTTCTCATTCTGCCCACTCCATCTGGATCATCTACTCAGTTGCAGATCTTGGTGTCATCTGCAAACAGACAAACCTTACCCTCTAGTCCATCTGCAATGTCACTAATGAAGCTATTGAAGAGGACTGGCCCCAGAACTAATCCCTGAGGTACCCCACTTTTGACTTGCATCTCTTCTGACTGTATACCATTTACCACCATTCTCTGTTTTTTGACCGTCAACCAGTTTGCCACCCAGTTGACCAACTTCTGACCCACCCTGAGTCTACCCAGCTTATTTATCAATCTTCTATGTGGAACAGTGTTGAAAGCTTTGCTGAAGTCAAGGTAGGCAACATCAACTGCTTCCCCTTGGTCCACCACTCTGGTTACCCAGTCAAAGAAATCTATGAGATTAGTTTGACAGGACCTTCCTTTTGTAAATCCATGCTGTCTTGGATCCTGTGCCCCTATGGAGTCCAGGTGTTACACTATCCTTTCCTTAAGGAGTGCCTCCATAATCTTGCCCACGACTGAGGTTAGACTGACTGGTTTGTAGTTCCCTGCCTCCTCCCTGCTACCACTGTTATGGATCAGGATCACATGAGCCCTTCTCCAGTCTTATGGGACCTCTCTTGTGCTCAGAGACTCACTAAACAATTCTGCTAATGGCTCTGCTAGTTCCTCCTTTAGCTCCTTAAGTACCCTGGGATGTATGCGATCAGGTCCCATTGCCTTGTCCACCCTAAGCTTAGCGAGCTCTTGTAGGACCCTTTCTTTTGTGAAGGAAGTAGTGCTCACCTTCCTCTTATAGGACCCTTTCTTTTGTGAAGGGAGTAGTGCTCACCTCCCTCCCCCCTGTGTCCATGGTGCTGAGCTGTGGGCCCTACCCTACCTTCTCTTCAGTAAATACTGAGCAAAAGTATCTATTTAGGATAAATGCTTTTACAGGGTCCTCCTCCTCACATGCCCTCTTTTCTTCTTTGAGCTTAGCAATACCCTCTCTGGACTTTCTCCTTTCACTAATGTATTTATAGAAAGTCTTGTGACCTTCTTTTACTGTTCGTGCTAGTGTTTCCTCAGTTTGTGGGGGAACAATGCTAATTATCCTATCCAATCAATAGAGTACCATCTTGATATAAAGACTTTTGAATCCACACTCATTTTCTCCCATACTTTCAGATTAATAATTAAGTTTTCTATCATTTAAAACAATTCATCAGATGAAAATTGCAATTGTTGAATTGTGAGGTGACAACGTACAAGCCAAATATGAAATTTAAAACAAACTAAGAATAGCCACATTGTCGGTCTGTTGTGTTTTGTCCATAAAAAGGGTAAAATACCTAGACAGAGAATTTCCATCATTAAATGATAGAATGGTGAAGTAGGCCACTTCCCATACAGTATTTGCCAAAATGCCTGAATAAAAGGACAATTCAAAAATAAATGCAACATTGTTTCCACTACACATACACAAGTATCTCTCAGGCAATATCGATCCGTAGTTGGCCTATGCTTTAAATTTCTCTTTACATTCGATTTCCCATGCAGGGACTGCCATAGGACATTCCACATATGGTTTGGTGTCCTAGGAGATACTAACATGTTCTCTATCGATTTCTTATCCTGCGGGGAATATGTATCAAAATGAGCAGTTTCTTGAAAAAATTTCAGCACTATTTCCCATAAAGCTCCTTTCTACTTAGGTTAATCACATGTTCCTTCGTTATACCCCACACTTTAATTTTTCCAAAACAAACTCTAAAAACCTTGGGGAGACCCCATAAAGATTTTTGGTGAGGGAATTGTGAATGTTCAGGCCATGCAAAAAAAATCACCCCAAAGAATCCAACACCCAAGGGACCCAAAAGTTGGAACCCTGGGATAAAATTGGTTTGATGTTGGCATAAACAAACATTGTGAAAAAGAACACAATCAATTGAATCATGTTTAAACCTCTATTTCTCTTTTCTCTGAGCAGAAAGCACCATTTGATAGGGTTTAGTCTGCTCCCCAAATACATGAAAAAAATACAAGCATAAATTTTCATCTCTAAATGGGGATGAGGGCAAAAAAACTTACTCAAGTATAAAAATTCTGGAAGCAGATATGTTTTAACCATTTACACTCTTTTTAACTTTGATAATCGCTATTTATTCCACCCAGCTACTTTAAGCAGAGCAGCCCAAAGTTTAGTATTCCAGTTTATAAAATTTAAATCTCCTTCACCAAATAGTAACCCCAATATAAGATACAGCTCTTTAACCACAGGGATACCTATGACGTGTGTGTCATGCACATCCTCTAATCGAATAGGAATACACTTGCATTTATCTAAATTAATACTTGCTACCATATGAGTCATAAAACCATGCAAAACCTGTCCCAAATTATGAGCCAATAGAAGATCAGCTACAATAAAACAAATATCATCTGCATACACAGTGCACTTAATTTCAGGTCCCTTACTAGAAAATGTTACACCTTTTATGCCCATCTCCATATTCACCCACTGTATTAAGGGTCCAGTGTGAAAATATACAACAGCAGGCTCAGGGAGCATCTTTGCCTAACACCTCTAGTAATAATATACTTCTGCCCAAGCCACCCATTACAATAAGACTGTGCTGTCACCTTCAAATAACAAGTCTGGATCCACTGCACAAATGTAGTTGGAATCCCATAACTGCCCAAACAATCCCAAAGATACTCATGTTCTATCTTGTCAAAGGCTTTAGCCTGAGCTACACTAACCAGTAATCCTGTCAGTTCTTCTGTCCCTCCCCTCTGTAAGATTTCTCTTAACAAAATAAGACTATTTGATATCTTTCATCCAGGAATTGAACAGGTTTGGGCTGGATGTATTAACTCAGAGGCCCAGAGCAATAACGTATTGTTCAACAATGTTGATAATAATTTAAAATCAGTACTCAGGAGAGTAACTGGCCACCAATTATGTAGGTCAGTCCTTTCCCCTTTTTTATACATGAACAAAACCAAGCCCTCTATCATACTATCTGACGAATTCCTCCTCCTGCAGAACCTCAGGAAATTCATGCAATAACACCAAAAATTATTGGAACCCACTCAGGAGGGAGCAATCTTAGACCTGGTACTCTCAAATGGGGATGGAGAAAGAATCTAAGATTTAGAAGTGGGAAGCCATCTGGGAACAAGCGACCACCAATCAGTGTGGTTCACGATAAACACAGCCATACAATCAAGCCATACAAAAGCAAGAGTACTGGACTTTAGGAGGGCTGACTTTGGGAAAATGAGAGAGTGCCTCAGAAAAGCACTAGCAAACAGGCAAGAAGGAGGGGTGGAGGAACAATGGGGAGTGATCAAAACAGCCATCACAGAGGCAACAAGCCTTTGTGTAAAGCAAATCAATAAAACACAATAAAGGAAAAACGCTATGATTCTCAAAAGAAGTGGCAGGGAAGGTTAAGGAGAAAAGGATAGCATTCAGGAAATATAAGGAAACATAGAAGGAACAGGACAGAGAACTTTATCAGTTAAAGCAGAAAGAGGCTGGGAAGGCAGTCAGAATAACAAAGGCCCAAACTGAGGAAAGGATAGCCACTTCTGTTAAGAAGGGGGATAAGACCTTTTATAGGTACATTAGGGAGCGAAGAAAGACCAAAGGAGGGATACTAAAGCTAATAAAGGGATGGAATGTGGGTGAGGTGACAGTGAAAAGCAGGATACTGAATGAATATTTCTGCTCAGTATTCACAAAGGAAGAGGAGGGAGAGTTACCTAAACCAAACAAGAGAAACACTCTGAAGACGGGGGTCGATACCAGTCCATTTACAGAAGAAAGAGTTCTGAAAGAACTAATAAAATTGAAGGTGGACAAAGCAATGGGGCCTGATGGGATTCACCCAAGAATTCTAAAAGAACTAAGGGTGGAACTAGTGACACCGCTGACTACTCTCTTTAACAAATCATGGGAGGATGGGGTGGTACCCGAAGACTGGAGGAGGGCAGATGTGATTCCTCTTCACAAAAGTGGGAGCAAGATAGAGGCAGGAAACTACAGACCATTTAGTTTGACCTCAGTGGTAGGGAAAATGATGGAATCACTTCTGAAGGAAAGAATTGTTGAGTACCTAGAGGCCAGTAGGGCACAGAACCCAAGGCAGCATGGATTCATGATGGGAAGGTCATGTCAGATGAATCTAATAGATTTCTTTGACTGGGTGACCAAAGTAGTAGACCAGGGAGGGGCTGTGGACATGGCCTACCTAGATTTTAGCAAGGTATTTGATACAGTCCCACACAAAAGATTAAACACAAGATAGCCAGCCTTGGAGTGGGTCCCAAGGTGGTAGCCTGGATAAAAATTGGCTGAGACAACAGGATGCAAAGGGTAGTAGTAAATGGAGTGCAGATGAAGAAGGAGGGGGTTACTAGCAGGGTACCATAGGAGGTTCAGTACTGGGACTGGTCCTTTTAATGTCTTCATAAGTGACATTGCAGAGGAACTGGAAGGAAAAGTATGTCTCTTTGCAGATGACACAAAGATCTGCAACAGGGTTGATACACCAGATGGAGTGGAAAGGATGAGAAGGGACTTGGCAAGGTTGGGTGAATGGTCAAATGTATGGCAGCTCAGATTCAATGCAAAGAAGTGCAAGGTAATGCACATGGGAAACAAAAACCCAGGGGAAGCATACACAATGGTGGGTGAGATACTGACAACAGTAAAAATAGAAAGGGACCTGGGAGTAATTATATCAGATGACCTAACGGTGGGCAAGCAATGTGAGAAGGCAGTAAGGAAGGCTGGGGGGATACTGGGATGCATAGGAAGAGGCATCAATAGTAGAAAACAGGAAGTTGTTATCCCTCTGTACAGACAGTTGGTGAGACCCCATCTGGAGTACCGTGTGCAGTTCTGGAGACCCCATCTCCGCAAAGATATAAACAGAGTGGAGGCTGTCCAGAGGAGGGCAACCAAAATGGTGCAGGGTCTGCACCAGAAGACATACGAAGAAAGACTAAAGGAGCTTAATATGTATACCCTTGAGGAAAGAAGGGAGAGAGGGGACATGATAGAAACTTTCAAGTACCTCAAGGAATTAACAAAGTCCAAGAGGTAGCATATTCCAGAAAAGAGATGTGCAAGAACAAGGGACACAATTTGAAGATAGAGGGGGACTGCTCAGAGGTAATGTGAGGAAGTATTTTTCACTCCGAGGTTGTGGATGCATGGAACAGCCTCTCTGAGAAGGCCGTGGAGTCAAGAACAGTGGGGGACTTCAAGAATGCATGGGACAGGCATAAGGCAGTCCTAGTAGGGGGTAGGAGGAAGTAAGCTGTTGGTTAACTAGGATCTGAAGCTTATCTGTTAGGTAGAAAAATGGGCAGACTAGGTGGGCCAAGCGGTCCTTATCTGCCGTCAAATTCTATGTTTCTAAAATATAAGTTTATAAAGCTCACAGGGAATCCCATCCTTCCCAGGGGCAGTGCCCAGTCTCATCTGTGCTAATGTAGCCTGTACTTCCAATGGTGTAATCTGAGAAATTAAAAGACCTAAATAGGCTTGGGAAACCTGTGGAAATTATCCCTGTCCTAACAAATCTCCATGTGCCCTTGTGGGTTCAGTAGAGGTACAAGAGAAAGTGTGTACACGCTCGTCCATTGCATGCATGATATCTAACTTCGATGTGCACATCTGCCCCTGTTGGTCCTGGATTAAAGTAATATGTTTTTGCTGTCTTTGTTGAGCACAGAAGTGAAATGGAGTCATAAAAGTCTTGCCCCCTTGTGTCCCAAACTTCCGTTCTTTATCTAAAGACTTTAATCTATCAGATTAGGTGTCATTAAGCCAATTCCTAACCTTAGCCAATTCTGGGAGAACAGACCCATCCCCCTGAGCTACCTGTGAAAGTAGAGCCTGAAACAGTGCCCTATACTGTTTATGTTTATCAATCTTACTTCTACCATTAATTTTCCCTATGTATTGAAAATACTGTTTAATGTCCAATTTTGTGTCCTCCCACTATTCCCACAATGTGTCATATAAACAGGTAACTGATTTCCGAGCAGTTAGTAATGAAATCAGACCTTCCTCCACTGTTGGAAGAGACAGCAGTTCTAAGTTCAGCCTCCAATACCCTGGCCCCTGATGCAACTTCTCATGGCTAGAAGCCGTGACCTCTATGATCGCATGATCTGAGGCAGAGACTGGCATTGTTGTAGTTTTCAATACCTGTAATGTCTTCAACAAAAACCAAAAAATTATCCTGGTAGCCTGAGTGCCATGGAAAAACATTATGTCTGGTGTTCCTAAAAGGGCCATCACATCAACCAACCCCATTTGTATCAGGAGGTCATTTAAATATTTGGTATCATAGTAAAGTTTCCTAGTCTGTAAGCCCCTGTCCATCCTATACCTGCTACAATTAAAATCACCCCCCCCCCAGAAAAACAAATTTAGATGTAAATAAATAAGGCTGTAAGGCCCAAAATACCTAAATTCTCTTGGTCTTAACTTGGGGACCATACATATTAACAAGCTGAAAATGTAAGCCACTAAGAACCACATCGACCAGGAGTGCCCAGCCTGGAACTATATATTTACCAGCTGTACCACTTGAGCCATTGGATTATTTAAACAAATCCCCACTCCACTGCACAACTCTTCTCCTGTGGACCAGTAGGGGACCTCTCATTTCCACCCCACAGAGCATGATTTATCTGTATCACAGTATGGAGACGAGTGTCTTGCAAAAACACCACATCCTGTCTGCCTTGTTCAAAAAGAGAATAAATCAACAATCTCTTCCTCTCTGACTGGATGTTGTTCACGTTTAGTGAAGCTACCATAATATTATAAATACCAGTCATAAACAGGAGAGAAAGACCAGAACAAAACAGCAAACATAATATAAACTTTAATAAACTGGTCTCAAAACCCTTCTATTTCTTTTACACCCCTTTCCTAGTTCCCAAATGGGATTTCTTTTTTTTAACCAGATCTGAGTCAGGCAAAGATTGTTCCATATCAGAAGCCCCCTCAGGCTGGAAGGATTGAACTGATGTAGAGTCTGATTCAGTCCCTACATCCACTGTCTCATTGTGTAACACCGTATACTTGTTCTGTAATAAAAGATCTGCTGCTTCAGTAAAAGTTTTAGTAATGTTCCATATTCGGGTACTCCTATGTCTGTTAGCAACCTTCATAAAGACCTCTTCAGGGGGTAATGGTGGGGGCATGGAAGTAGAGGTGGAAGCTGTATCCTGACTAGGAGTATCAGGGTCCACCAAGACAGGGCCAGCAGAAGGTTCCTAAACAGCACGTGACCCATCTCAACACCCTGTGTAGGGGTTTCTGGAGACTCTGGTGGAATAATGAGTGAAGTGTGGCCGGGGAGGGTTCAGTCATTGTGCTGCTTTTACTGCAGTATCTATATAAAAGTCCTGGATACAAAAATCCCCATTGGTGGTATTATGGGCTGCCCAAGGACACTCTGCAAATAAGTGATTTTCCTCACATAAAGAGCATTTCTGAGGATGATGACAATCAGACATTAAATGCCCCAGTTCACCACATTGTGTTCATTTTATGGTGTCACATGTCCTACTGAGGTGTTGTCCTGATCCACACTTATAACAATGATGGGGTTGTCCCAGACAGAATATAAACCCCTTGTCTCTCCCAAGACAAAAACAACTAGGGAGATGCTGTAAACCATCCTCAGATTGTGTCAAATTGACGTTATATCGCCATCCTCCATTTCAAAAGTCTTCTGTATCTAGGACAGGCTCTGGATTCCCTTGGATCTTGCACTTTTCCTTTAACCAGCTATGAAATGTTTGCAACGTTCACCCCTTTGTTTTGAAATAACACTGTGATAACTTTAAAAGATTGCTTCCGTGAGGGGAAAAGCCTGAAAATGTGACCAGTCAGGGTTTGTTTTAATTAAAGCATACTTCATCCAAAATTTGTTTAATAAATCGGGAGTTCGAAGACTAATGTCATATATATTGTCCCCATGGGTGTGTATCAAAGCGTACACTTCATTTGGGTAGGACCCCAGCATTTGCTTAAGTAAGACCTTCCCCCCCAAAAAACGGTCAGGCATGTCATCTGTAGGCTTCAGACATCTTAAGTGCACCACATTTCTGCATTTTGCCAGTGAGACCGGTTTGTGTAATAAACTGGCAAAGGTTGGTGCAGGAGTTATTAAAGTAGGCTGGTCCCCAGCCAGACTCGGGGGGGAGATATAGGGACTGGTAGAGCCTGTGCAGGTATTTGGTTTTCCTCAGTAGTGGGGACTGTCAAGAAGTTATCATCTGATAGGCCCTAAAGGGGTGAAAATGAGACAGAACTCTATAATACTGTATCTGCCTGTCCACTACACTCCTCTGAGCAGATGTTAAGTGCAACGTCAGGAGTATTAAATTGCATAGGAGTTTCCTTCATGTTTATAGGGTTCAAACCTTGGTCAAGCCCCAGATTCATTTAAGTACTGTTTCCCATTACTTCACTCTTGACCACAGATACCCCCAGAATTGGAATCATAGGGTCAGCTACCCTCTGTCCCAAATCTAACTGCGGCCAGCCTGCTCTTTCTAGAGCAAGTTTTGGGGACCATGTAGGCTGAACTTGTCCTGCTGGTAATATAGGGATCTGAGGGGAGAGACTGTCATCAGCACTATGGGGAACAGTAGCGATAAAGAACTTTGCGCCAGTACCTTCAAGTGTAGCCAAAGACTCCAACTCCAGTTGTTTCTGTTTTTTTAACTCATCCTTGGCTTGAGCCTGAGCAAAGCAAAATGCTGCTGCAGCTTCTTCCATAAGACATTGCTTATCCTCCAAGAGAAGCCTGATGTTTTGTTCCTCCAGCTGATCTACCACTAAAGGACCATCAATGTCCTCTAGTATGGTGCTCACTTGTTGAGAATCCAATGATAGTAGGCCCTCTGACATTGTTTCTCTACCGATGCTCGCAGCATCGTCAGATGTCGATTCGAGGTGTGGGGAAACAGGTACGCTATGCTGGCCACCACACGGGTGCATCCCAATTGTACCAAAATCCCCGCTGTCCGTTTATAGCTGCCGAGCTGGTGCCCAACCTCCTCCACTGTCCTTCTCCATTGGAGCACTGTACTCTTCCAACTCCACAGCACCACCTGTCGGCAAGAGTAAGGGAATTTCCATGGTTTCCTGGCCAGATTTCCCCATTCACTAAAAATACCACCAACAACTTAATCTGGTTCAAGTAAGGATTTATGTCATGATACAATTTCAGTTGGTTACCATCTGTACCCCCCCCCCCAATGAAAAAGGGAGTTTTAGTCTTAGTGGGCCTACCCGGTCAACAAAATTCAACAAATAAATAAATTCCCCCATTATGCCTTTTGGATTCCATATAAATTCAAATCATTCCAAGGCCATCTTGACATATATTTTTAACACCTAACAGCAAATCAGAGGTATTTTCCTGCTAAAAGGCTGCCAACATATTACATTTAAATAAACAACAAAGTCATAAATAAGGAACTAGTGGCTTATGGAAAAATCTACAGGGATTTATACAGGGATTTGATGTTGCCTTTACAGGGAAAATACAGGAAAAATGAGGGTTTGTTACAGGAAAATGGTTATGACTTTGGTAATTTGGTAGCTTTCGCAGCCCTATCAGCTCTGGCTAGACTTTGAATATAGGGACAACATGGGCTAATTTCCATTTAGGGGTATAGTTCCTGTGTTTACTGATAGTTCAAAAAGTAGACTCAGTGGTACTGTTATATGTTCAGCCATGATTTGCAATAGTCTAGCTGATATTTTATCAGATCCTGGTGATGAAATTCTTTTTCAGGTGTTTGAATTTAGTCATGCTTTCTTCATCAGTAATGTGTCATTATTTTGTACATTCATTATGTTGCGTGGCCATGAGTCCTCATTGTAAACCTAACAGAAATAAGTACTAAACAATTCTGCCAGCTCCACATTATCCTTTACTGTTTTATTTTCATGTATTATTGGGCCTACCTGAGACTGAGGTTTCTTTAAGGAATTTATGTAGGCATAAAACTCCTTTAAGTTATCTTTTTCGGCTTTTTGTGCCAGTTTAACTTCCATTTCCTTTTTTTTTTTTCCAACTTTCTTTATACTCCCCAATCTCTGTCCCCTGGACTCTGTCCCCCAGACTCTCTCCAGTGTGGACACTCAGCATGACCCTATCCCACCAGCCTGTAGCCCCAGTCTTCCCTTCTGGTGGGGGGTCTCTGTTTCACTCCTCTGATCCCTGATCCCCCGGATCTAAGCCCCCCAGGATGGGACAGCCGACACCCCTGGTGACATTTCTGAAATCTAGACAGGTGACCAGGGGACGATCAAAGGGAGCACTGGAGGCAGGCTGAAGGACCTGGCACTGGGCGTGGAGGTCGGCCACTGGACCCACCATTGCATACCAAGGGACAAGGCCATTTTCTTTGTTTACCCTCTGGACCATGGACATGCAATGATGTCTGTGCAGGCACACTGCTGACGTCCGCCACCGCTCCACCCCCATACAGTGCCGGTTCCTGTAGGACCCCCGATCTCCATCAGGGGCCACTAAGGAGCCAAGCGAGACTCACAATCCACCCTGAGAGAGGAGAGCAGTCCTCTGGATGCACAATCCTCTCCCTTCCCTGCTGACCCCCGGTGACCTGAGTCTGTTCCCAAACCCAGGTCGCTGGCATGGCGCGAGGTGTGGCATCCAGCATTTCAACCCTCAGTGCCACTGGGCCAGCTTTCATTTTCTTTCTTGCTTTCCTAATTTCACTTTTACAGTTCTTTTGTTGTTGTTTAAATGCTTCAATTGATGTTTCTATGTGTAGTAGTCTTTGTTTTTTATGTAGTTTATTTTTCTTTTTTAGGAGTCTCCTGATATTTTTATTTAACCATCTTGGTCATTTGGTGTTATTTCTTTGTTTATTTATCTTTGGTATGTTCTCATTTGCAATGTTCATGATATTGGATTTTATGATTTGCCACATTTCTTCTGTGGAGCTACTTTGTAGTATGTTTTCCCAGTTAATACCATTAAACTTATTTTTATTTGTTCTATATGTGCTTTGTCAAATAAGTATATCTCTGTGCTACATTTTAATGGTATAAATTCATATAATGCTGTAAAAATGGCTGTTTTATGGTCACTGTTTCCTAGTGGAGGACCCACTGTGCAGGATTCTAATTGAATTTCCTCTGAACTTATAACCAGCTCTAGTAAATGGTTTTCTCTAGTACAGTAGGTTGTCTAACCTGTTGTATTAAGTGATTTCTATTGCAATTTTTGGTTCCATGTCAATTTGGTGAGGATTATTGAGCGAGTACAATTTGGGTGAAAATATTTGAGCGACAACAATGAATACGACCTCACCTCCTGGCGACCACACAGCACAGCATATGCATTATGAGCTATCAGTACATGTCGGCTACAATATCCCCATTCAGACATGTACACCAAAAGGGGCATATCCCTCTGGCTGTCTATAAATTTGACCACCATCCTTGCAGAAACACCTACTTCAGGATACAACCAACCTTTATTTACCATGTGCTCCCATGTCATTCAGGGGGCTATGCCCTCCTGCACCCCCCAAACCTCCCCTATATTTTAGATTCTAACTCCACACTGTTCCTTGATGGTGGAGATAAGCTACAAAACCAGTCGCCAGTATGGTAAGTCATTGTTATTACCTCTTCTGTGAAATGTGACATTCAGACATTATTGTACATCCTGTGTTTGTGCGATCACTCAAACTGACTGTGCTCAATTTCAATCGCTCAGATCTAGTCACCGTAATTGACTCGCTAAAGTGACGTGATACCCGATTTTCAAGGAACTGTTTACCGATACTACTTGATACTTTTTTCTGTCCAATCAATCTCACTTATATTAATGTCTCCAATAATGCTCTTTCTATTTCCGTAACAATATTTTGTGTTGTTTCCACTGTGCAGTTGGGAGGTCGATGTACTATCCTTGTGATAACTGATTTAGAACATCCACCACTAATTTTAATCCATATTGATTCAGAAGTGACATATTTTTTAATTTTACTTTTGATGTGTATGGATTTAATTTGATTAGTAACAAAAATTGCTACTCCTCCTCCTCCTTTTTTATTGATTCTGTCATTTCTATACAGTAGATAATCCTCAATATCAATACCCCATGTGTACTTTTCAACTATTCCACCATGTCTTAGTGATCCCATATTTTTTTTTGGGGGGGGGGGTGCATTTTCTATTACTGTACACAGTTTGTGAATTTTATTATCCAGGCTTCTTGCGTTAATAATTAGGGCTTTAATCCTGTTGATTGTGTTAATTTTTTGCCTTTTATTCTCTGAGGGGGTGAGTTTTTTTTCTCTACTGTATTGTCTTATTGGTTCCCCCATATTTGTTAGTTTAAATAATCTTAAGTAATTTTTAAAGTTTTCTGCTAGTATTTTTGTTCCTTTGTTATTCAAAAGTAAACCATCTCAACTGTACAAATGAATCATTTTTGTGAAAATATTCCCAGTTATTTATAAAGATAATATTTTTTTCTTCACATAAGTTCCTTAATCATACATTAATTCTTTGTATGGTATGATTTTTTAGCGTGTGAGCTCTGGGTACAGGTAGAATCCCTGATATTGCAACCTGGTTACCATTTCATGCCACTTGTTCTCCCAGGGATAGTAAGTTATAGCAGGTATCTTTTTCATGTTCCCTCCCTACATCATTTGTCCCAACATGCAGGATGATTGAGGAATTTCTTGGTATTTTTATCTTTTCTAAATTTTCTGTGATATCATCAATACGTGCCCCTGGATAACAAAGCAGGCTTGTGTTTTCTCTATCTTCCCTAAAAACATACAAATCACAATAATTTATTATTGAATCTCTCAAAATAAGTTTTTCTGATTGCTTTTGGTTTGTGATAAGTCGGTCTTCAGGTGTGCTGTTTTGGAAAGGTGCCAATCTATTAGTCATTGAACAAAATGAGTTTCCCTCCTTATTTCTTGTTTTTTTCCTAATCGTAACTTGTGTTCAGTTTTGTTCTTGAGTTATCATTAAGGCTGTATTTTTTTCAAGGTAAAACGTGGCCAGTTTTGCAGCAAATGCATGGGGAAAAAATCAGATATTTCACGGCTATTCACGGTATGAAAAGATACCAGTATTTATTAAAGAGTGTTGCTAGTGTTTAACCTTTACTGCCTTGTCTGTGTTTAGCTGTGTGCTTGGTTGCTGTGAAAAATGCTGGATTCCTGCTGTAGCTGGGTATGATCTGTGGTTTTACCATCAAGCTCAAACTAGATAAATTTATGTTTACATAATAAAAAAAAAAAAACCTGCCTCCTGAAGTGTTAGGGCAGTCTGTACTGTCATCCGGCATGAATAGGGCATCAGTCAGTGTTCGAATCCTCATTTTAATTGGGAGCATGGCCCCTCTCTCTCTCTCTCTGTCACTGTCAGTGGCTGCCTCATAAGTTCAGCAGAAGCTGCAGTTGCCAGGGTATAGAAGGTGCTGCAGAAATCTAGTTCATTGCAGCTCTGCTTTGATCCCCTTTACAGGGTCCCAGTCCTCAGAACACTACAGGGAGCATAAAAAAATAGGTGCAGTCCTGCTGGGTTTTGTGTAGCCAAAAGTAAGCCCTACACTTCCTTTGGGGGGGGGGGCATCCTTCTGATCATGGTATGGTCTCCCTGCACTGTGCTCCTTCGGTTGTTTTTCCCCCAACAACATCATTAAGATTGCTCCATCATCAGCATCCTTCCACAATTTGTCAAGTGTTGGGGATTTTCATGGGGAACTGCCAATTTCACAGAATTGGGCTAATTTCACGGATATCGTGAAATCCGTGATCCCACGAAAAACATACAGCCTTACTTGTCATCAACCACAACAAGTATATGAAAGCAATCCTAAATTAAAAGAATAAGAGAAACAGAGCAACAGTGAACACAATAAAGTCTGTAGTAGATTGGATCAAACAATCATTGTTTTTTTTTTCAACACAAGAGGTAAATCATGCTTAGGAGCAGTCACAATAGCTTTTTTTTGCTGGTCAAACTTGAATGTTATCTCACAAAATCGTTGTAATTCAAAAATGGTATCATAATTTTTCACCAAACAATCCAAAGGCACACCCTTGGCACAGGCTCCATCATCCCTGAAAATTTCATGAACAAATTCCATATGGCCTAGGCCATCGGTAAGAGCAAAAAATGACCAATGTTAAGTATAGGGTGGATTTTTTTCACTTTTTTGATGCTCCGTATCTCGAGAATTGTACAAGATGCCATCACAAAACTGTTCACATCTTGAGACTCTGATAGCCTGACTGCACATGCTAAATGTTGTGCTAATACATCAAATGATGGTAAAATTATTAAGATGCAAACAATTGGGTTTAACATCGAACTGTAAATGCAACCCTATGAGGTTGCTACTGTGCCACCATAATATCTATCTGTCTGTCTATCTACCTCTCTTTTTCAATGTCTATCTATTCATCTATCTTTATATATATATTTGACAAAGTTGTTTTTAAAACAGTTTTTATTTTACTAATTTTATAATTATTGACTCAGGTCTTTAAAAATGGTGGCCACTAGTAATTTTTAAAAATCCCTTCCCTTCAGGTAAATTTTTATGTTTGCTTGCATATGCAGTATGAAGTAAACATGTTGTGGCTACTCAGGAGAGAAGAGGCTGCAGAGGTATGTCACTGTAGCTTCCAATGTAGTGCAGACTGCAGGAGGCTCACCAGTGACAGCCTAGTGAGGAGCAGGCTGATGGTGATGGTGTTCAGATTGGTTGATGGGCAGAAACTTTGTGTAGTTGAAAGGATCCAGCTGCACAGCTATCACAGTGTGGCTGCATGCTGTCATCTATGACATGTTGCCCAGCAGGCAGCTGAACAGTGTCATGAGCTCATTCCTCATCTCTCCCCAATGCCTGGCAGCTTACAGCTTCTTCCCGCCCATTTTGAAAAAATTGCAGCTCCTTGCAGCTTCCCCCTCCTCTGCTCATGGCTTCTTCAGCCCACCTAGTTCAAAGAAATTGCTGTTCCTTGTGGCTTCCCTCTCCCTACATTAAACTGTCACTCAGTCAAATATAACAGCCACTCCTTGCAGCTGCCCCATTCCACTGCTCATGGCTTCTCTCTTTTCCCTGCATTTTCCAGCTGCTTAGTGAAATGCATCGGCTTCTCCCAACAGAAATTCCCTTGGCACAAAGGAGATATCTCAGAATAATTTCCAGCAGTGCTGGACATCTCTGGCATGGAAGCAGCATGCAGTAGAGGCATGGAGGCAGCTATGGATGGCTGTAATTTGCCCATTACTGTGGTGCTCGAATCCATCAGATTGATCCGTGTCCACCCACTGACCTTTTGTTGCAGTTTGCTGTGGTACAATGATGAACTGAGGTAGTTCAAAGTAATAGGGCTGAGGCTGAAGCGTTCCTGGAAGAGGTCCAACTCGATGGATGAGAGGATGGCTCTAAAGTCCCATTATAGTGACTATCAGTGGTCAGTAACCATGAGAAAAGCAGAATTCCTATCACAGGTTATTACCTCAGGAGGAAGTAGGCTCATTCAGCTTTTCTGCAGTGTAGATACATTGCTTAACCCTGGCTATCTGATGTTTGGAAGAGTTTTGTCTCAAGAAAAATGTGAGGAGTTTGGGCTTTTCTTTCTGGACAGAATGTCCTCCACTCGAGCTGGGATCTCTACAGGAGGCCTGATGAAGGTCAGCAGTGGTCTAAAGGAAAAGGCCCGGGGGACTCTGTGGGTCTGACCTGAGTTCCAGGCAATTTTTATGGAGGATATTCTCAAGGTGATAGCAGTGCTGTGCCCCACTTACAGTATGTTGTATCTGGCACCCACCAAGTTGTTGGTTGACTGCTGGGTGGCCCTGGGTCTGGTGTTTGCCAACATATTCAAATACTTCCTAGTGGAAGGCTGTTTCCCACTGGCTCTGAAACAGGTCATGGTGACACCGCTCTTAAAGAAATAATCTTTGGATGTGGATATGTTGGCAAACTACAGGGCGGTCTTGAACCTTCCTTTTTTAGGGAATGTTATTGAGAAGGTGGCGGCGGCACAGCTGGAGGCTAAGCATAAGCAATATGACCATCTATGAGCCATTTTAGTCAGGTTTCAGATCATGCTGAGGTACAAAGATCACACTCATCATGGTGTTCAATGAGCTGTTCCTAGCGAGAGTTAGGAGAGAGCGTTCAATTTTCATTCATTTTGATGTCTTTTTTTTTTTTAAATCTTTCTTTACTCTCCTTCCTCACGCCAGAGCCCTGCTCTGTTGGGAGATGCTTATACACCAGCCCCACTTCACTGCCTTACCTGGATCCCCAGTGGACCCCCAAGGAGCTGTGGCTGTACCCCCCAGGCAGGTATGAGGTAGGGCCCATACACCCTGAGACAAATCTAGTTTTGTCAGGTCCCTCCGGTGGTCCGACAGGTAGGAGTAATTAGGGTCTGCTCTTGGCGTTCCTTCCCCTAAGCAGTCCGGTGTCATTTTCCCTGTTCTGGGGAAGTGGCATGTGCCCTGATGTCAAGCCATCTCTGCTGACATTCACCATTCCTCAACACTCTCTGTATGCTCTGCACTTGTTATGCCTCTGGCTTCCTCCAGAGGCCAGTCAAGTGCTGAGCCTGTACCCCCCCCCCAAGGAGAGGAGAGCTGTCCTCTGGATGCTCAATCCTCTCCCTCCTCTGCCGACCCCTGACAGCCCGGGCTTGTTCCCGAACTTGGATCGCTGGTGTGGCACGAGGTGTGGTGTCCACTGCCTCAACCCTCAGTGCCACCAGGATGGCTATTCTTTTTGATCTCTTGTCAGTGACTTGAGACTGTGGACCATGGGATAAGGGCAGACTGGATGGGCCAGTGGGGTTCTCTTTCTGCCATCAGATTTCTATGTGGTTTTGATAGATCACCTTGGGGAATATGGGTTGACTCACTGGGACAACATTAAAATGGTTTGAGTCCTTTCTGACTGACAGGCCATAGCGGATTGTGATGGGAGCATTCTTGTCGCAACCAACTGTGATCAGTTGTGGTGTTTCTAGCATTCAATTCTTTTCCATGTCATTTGCTATGTACATGCAGCTGCTGGGGCAGGTAATCTAACAATACCAGCTGAGTTTTCACTTTTCCAAGTAAGGACTATCTTCTGGATTAGATCCTATCTAGCGCAAGATGACCTAGTGACCCTTTTACATGCCTTTGTGACATTGAGATTGGACTAAAATAATAACCTAGGGCTAACTGGGGGTTTGGTATGGTGCCTGCAGCTGGTACAGAATGCTGTAGCCAGGATGGTGTCAGGTGTGTCATACAGAGCTCATATTACCCCTGTGCTGTGGCAGCTGCACTGGCTTCTGGTTATGTGGTGCACCATCGTTAACATTTCTTTGTAACATTCAAAGCCCTGCATGGTTGGGGCCCTGCCTACCTGAAAGACTTCTGGGCCTGGTATGCTCCTAGCCATTCTCTCTGCTTCACCAAGGGGTTGTTGCTAGCCATCCCAAGATCACACCTGATACAGTCTAGTGATACGGCTTTCTCAGTGGTGACTCCAGCAATTTGGAGCTCCTTATGATACCATCTTATTAGTTTCCACTCTGTGGAAGCATTCAGTGGGACCTGAAAAGTTATCTCTTTGAAACGGCCTACAGACCTGTTGATTAGTTCATGTTGAACCAGCATCTCTGTATATTTTAATTGTTTTTTGGAATTTTACAATGTTCATTTTGTTATTGTTTGTTAAAAACCCTCAGCACATGGGAAAGGTTGCTATATAAATAAAAATGCCTTTCCTTGCCTGGTCATTAGTACCTAAAGAATGCTTAACATTATGTTTAAACTAAGGATAATTGTGATCATGCCTATGCTGAATGGATTCACAATTTTAACAGCATAAAACGTTTGGATAAATGTCATGCTGCAAAGAATGACCTTTATATCGATCTGTAGCAAAAAGCTTTCAAAATGCTAAATTAATCACAACTTTCTTGTTATAGTGTCAGTCACTGTTGATAAATGTTACTGTATTTGCATTTGTAAAGCACATGAAAGATAAGTGACTTGTTCGGGATTATGAACTGGGGACTGTAAATGAAGAAAGCTGATTGGCCGAGAGTTCTTTAAAGCTGTGATGATACCAGGCTACATCATCATGGCTTCAAAAAAACTCTAGTCACCAGCATCCTTGCTGACTGCGCAAGCACATCAGCTGTAAAGCCGCAGCTTCAACACCATGAAGCCAGGGACAAGGATGAGCACATCAAGAAGTGCAAGCACCACAACGGCAGACAGCAATTGACCCATATTTAAAAAATGGAAAATTAAAATGGGCGTTAAAAGAAAGAAAATACACACACCACTACAGCAGCTGCTGCTGGCAACACACACAAAAACACCCGCTCTCCACAGAAAAGTGCCACAAATTCCATACTGCCACGTCAGTCAAAATACAGTAATGGCCAGTCATGAGCAAGCACCCCTGCTACCACAACACCCCTGCTACTTGAACTTCTGCATTTCCATGCTCCTGAAAGCTGTGAAGCATATTCTCTACAGTTCCTCTCCCCGTACTATAAACACTGTGTGCCACTTATGGAGAGCAACCACAAAACCAAAAGAGTTCACCTGCATCACTTTCACACTTCTCAGCACAGTGTTTTTTTTTTCCATGGAAAACTAAACAGATAAAATTTCATACAGTTCTTCACCCAGTCCCTCAGCAGGCACCGAGACAGGGTCAAATGCAGGGAAAAGACAGAACTGCTCAGCATGTGAGACCGATCACAGCATCAACTGCTCTAGGAACTCCACTTGCAAGAGTGCCACCTGCTGCCCAGACGACTCCAGGAACTATTTTTTTAAAAGATACTCCAACAACATCCCCAAAAAGACATTTTAAAATATTTTAAAACTTTTTTTTTGCTAATAAAACTTTTAAGCCAGTTCATAATAGCAATAATGTATTCCAGGGTGTGGTATATCATGGGATATCATCACTTCTTGGCTGTTGGACGCTCTTGACCTGTGGCCTCGTGCCCAATTACCTGAGGCATGACGATATCCCACGATATACCACACCCTATTGTGCATTATTGCTTAATTATTTATACACAGTTAGTATCTATTTTGGGATTCAAATGTGGCAAAACTGGCAATATGCACACAATGCAACATTTATTATTTTTTTCTCTGCTAATTTTGCCTCGTAGATGGCACATATGTTCTTTCCTCGTTATGCAAATAGTGCATGTGATGCTCTTTGTCAGTTTGTACACTAAGTATATTGAAAACATGATATTTAAGACAAAACAAAGTTGTTAACATGTAAAAACATAAACACTGTAAATGTATCCCATGAATCAAAGTATGGAAAAACCAGACTCAGAATACAGTTACGGTCAACAGCTCATGATAAATATATATTGCATGTCATCCTTTTCTTGTGCCCAAACAGCAACACAATGATATGAAATACACCTTGTACGAAAAGTGCAGTACATTCATCATAGAAATGTAAACTTCCTGTCATTATACATAGCTGCCCCAGGTGCCACGGTTGTCAGCATGATTTGGGTGTGTACAGTTTCTCTGTGTACTGCTGAGTAAGGCCATGCACTGAGGCCTGCAAACACTGATTGACATTGTCAAGGTGACAAGACTTTGCTTGTAGTTTGTCCCAGAACTAGTAGCAAGGGGGTTGCACAATAGATGGCTCCTGCCATGGAAATCAAGGTAGTGGGGCTTCTCAAAGAGCCTGCAGTTCACAGAGGCAAAAGTGTTGCAGAGGTAATTAAATGTAATATACATGAAAAATAGTCTCAAACAAATGCTAATAGTAATGATAACTTTGCAAGCACTGGCCTTTTATGATGATAGTTGTGCTTCCAGTTATCACAGAGTGTGACCTAATTATTGGAACATACAAAATGGGTTCATCTTTTTTTTAATTACAGCTGTCTTTTATAGGTGAAATAAATCCTACTGTCTATTTAATATTTGGTTGTTAGGTAAGTTTTCTTGGATGTTCTGTAATAAGACAAATATTTGCAGCAGCCTGCACAACTCAACGGTCTCTGATTTTCAGGTCCCTGATTTTACCTCAAATACAGTATTTACTTGGACTGGTCTACATTTTTCATTTCTGTCACTGAAGAATAGGAAGGAATTTGAAATGTGAAAATGCCATAATTTGTTACAGTCTCTCCTCTTTCAGAAAATGCCTGTCTTATTAAATCAAATATTGTTCTAGCTTCCTGAGCTGGCCATACCATTTTTTATGTTTGCATGCACAAATTGAATATGTTGCATCTACTCATTAAGTAGGGGCTGGAGAGGTGTGGCACTGTAGCAGCCAGTGCAGCTGAACCTGCAGGAGGAGTAACGGGCTAATGAGGAGTAGGCTGATGATGACGTTGCTCAGCCTGACTGATAGGTGGAAACTTTGTATAGTTGAAATGATGCAGCTACACCTATCACAGTGTGGATACATTCTTTCATTTACAAGATGATGCCCAGTAGCTAGCTGTGTAGAGTCATCATCAGCCTGTTCCTCACTCCCTCCCCAACATACAGCAGGCTTGATTACCAGACAGGAAAATGGGACAATGTCCTGGGTCCCTGAGTACAATATCCCAGATATAACAGAGTGCTCAGAACCCAAGTCCACAGAGGGAGAACACATACTGTATATCCACACAGACCCAACAAGAGGGACACAGCTCAATGCCCTATTTCTGATAATGGAGGGCTGTGCTTCACCCTGGCTCTAATCTTCCCCATTTGAGACAGACCACCGTTTTGCTGTCCATGCCATTACACTGTGTCTGGAGATGGCAACAGCTCTAGACACACTAGAGACCACCATTTAGCTGCTCGAGCCAGGATAACTAACTATATGCACCGTGAAACTTACCCTTACCATCCTGGCAGAGAACCCTTACCGTACTTTTCAATGTGACTGAGTCATGCAGTACTAGATAGGAGTGAAGCAGAGGAGCCAAATGTGACAATTTGCTTTTAAGATCCCAAGTAGACTTTATAGTAGCAAATATGGGACTTTTCTATCTGCACCAGTTGTTATCCTGGGTACTGTGATCAAGGATGGCTGTGTAGAAACAACCAATGCTACTTATTGACAAGTGCTGCATGTCTTTAATTCCAATGGCTGGTCCAGTATATGCACTGGGACGGAACACCACAGCATGGGGGACAGGCCATGGGAGTAAAACAGATGGTTGGATTTTGTGGCTCCTGACATGGAGGAGGGGCAGGATTGCAAACATCGGCCACTTAGAGACACTATCAAAGGCAAGAAGTGGCTAATGTCTCTTGGACAAGCTAATCACAAAGCAACTGTAAGCACTCTCTCTTTGCTTGTGATCTGCAGAAAGTGAAAAACAACAGATATTAGGCCTGCACAATGCAGTTTGAGCTAACTTCCAGTAACAACACTTTTCTGGCTGTGCTACAAACCCTCATGTCTCCATTCCTGTTTCATGGCTGTGTGGCTGACTCAGTGCTGATTAATGCATGGATTTTCAGCCACTTCATCTGCATCTAGGTTGGGATAAGTCTCCGGATTACATTAGGGATACAGTATACAGTAGTTAGCACACATGGAAGCATGATATGATAAATCTGTTTTTAAAGCAGCTGTCCATGTAACGAATGGGGAGCTATAACAAATTTAGGTTATGACTCCCATTCTGTTCATTATAGCAAGGGACTACTGTATATTAATTTTTTGTTTCTCTCTGTGTCCAGCTGAGCTGGACTTCATGCCAGGATATGGTCCCATCAGCCGCAGACTCACTTGTGCATGCATACACAGGCTGAAAACAGTCTGAGCTCCATTGCCAAGGGATATGATTGTGTGCAGGCATGTGTAGGCTGCCATTAGTGGTGGCAAAAGGTGAGGAGGTAAGGTTGTGCAATGCATCTTGAAAGTGAAGGTTGGACAGTGCACAGAGTGAATGAGAACTGTCAGACTACTGGGAGGAAGAGACTTGCTGACCAACAACATGAAGACCAGCCAGCAATGGAGCAGGCAAAGTGGTCAAGTGGGAGGCCAGATGATGACTGCAGTGCATGTGGTGCAGCAGCATGGTGGTGGAGTCAAGTAGGATAGCAAAAGCAGCAGTGCAGCACTTTGAGAACACATCCCAGCCCAGTCGCTTCAATGAGAAAAGTGAGGCTTGGTCTCCTTAAAGCTGTTGCACTAAGTGTGTGTGTGTGTATTGATGGCAAAGAAAGAGAAGAGAAGTCTTAAGGCTGTGCAGGACAGCTGACTGATGAGCAGGCAGCATAGTGAGACTGTGGTGGGTGGGTGGGTTGTAGGCCACGGCCTGCACGCAAACAGGAGGCAGAAGCTGGAGAGAGGGCCAAGAAGTCAGGCCAGACAGAGAGGAGGTGGCTGATGTAGCAGCAAGCCAGCGAGGACCAAGGGGCCTGAACCTGCAGGATGAAGATACAAAATTTCTGCCAGACAGCAGACTGGTTAGACTGCACTGCACAGCACAGCACAGCAGCAGCAGCCAAGGCAGGGCATTGGGTGATTATAAGTTACAAGACCAGAACCCCCCCCAACATCACTTAGTGTGAGTCATCCTAGAGATACACATGGAAGGACCTTCTCACCATCCTCACAGAGAAAGTGCAAGGCAGCTTCTGCTGCTTGGATGCAACATAAAAAAACTCAGAGGTGACTCTACACAGCAAAAACAAGCAAGCAAACATTTGACAATTGACCAATGCTTGTTGTTTCTATATGCTACATACTGCAGATGTACAGTATTGGGAGGCTGCAGGAACACATTTGTCATAGTAAACAGCACAGCACCACACAAAATGATTTAATTCATTCATAGTGAGCTTGGCTAGAGAGCTGGGACTTTTTTTTCAAACTGAAAAAACTTTATTAAATATAAAAAAGTACAGACGGTAAAGCAAACACTTCAAAGGAGATGTTAACAATATGCCAAGGATGTACATACTGAAATAGATAAAAATAATGAGCCGGGACTTTTAAAAAAACATTGAAACCCCATATATCAATTCAGGAGTGAAATACAATGAAAAGAAAATGGATATATTATTGTTTTTGCCAAAAAACAAACAAAAAACCAAAAACAAAACAGTACTACTAAAAATCACTTGATGGCATTTTTTTTCAGTAAATACTGCTGCTTTAAAATATTTAGTCAGGAAAACACACTAAGCACAGATCAGCTATTTCTAGCTGTGTCGGGTGGGGGGGGGGCTGGATAGAAATTTAGCATTTAATATAGTTACCTAATTATGGATGCATAATAGCAAACTCACCGAATATAAGAAAACAAATGATAACTACAGGTAAGATGGGCAAGTTAAAGGAACATTTATTGTCCCATCATATTATCTAATGAATCAGACCCCACCTAGAGTACTGTGTGCAGTTCTAGGCTACTCAATGAAAGAAAGACGTTGATACTGTCGAAAGGGTGCAGTGTGTGTGTGGGGGCCATCAAAATGATCAGGGGGATTTGGGCACAAGAACAATGAGCAGAGACTGGTGGTCCTTAACATGTTCACCATGAGAAATGAAGGTTAAGAGAAGATATGATCTTAGTCTTTTGCAAATTTAAGGGTACTGACAAGATTGGAAAGGCATGTTTAAATGGTGTCCTTCAGCAGGATATGGGGATATGCCCTGGAAGTCTGAGGCTTTAAAGTAAAGGGTAATGTTAGGAGCCACTTCTCCCCAGAGGGTGGTGAACCTATTTAACAGCCATTGGAGTAAGTGGTTATTAAGACAATCAAGGCTTCAACACAAGCCCGAACAAACGTCTGCTTCCCAAGGGAATTACAGGGCCCCCTGGGTAATATATTGGGTAGGAAAATCCTTATAAATTAGTACATGTCTGCACAGCATACCTATTCATCTCTGGCTGGTGGCTGGTAGATACGATGGACTGAGAGTCACGTCTGACCTTTAATTACTATGTAACTATGTAAATGTAACACAATTTGACTGGTAGACCACATTGCCAAATTCAGAATTGTTCTTGTTGGTCCAATGACGGCATCATAGCACCTACTTTGTTCACAAATTTGAGACCCTAATATCACATTTAATAGTGGTCTTCCACTGCCAGGCTATTGAAGATCTGACCTTCATGTTTTTGTCTGGGTATTTATTTCCTGCAGTAAGTGCACTTGCAAAATGATACAGTACAAGCATGTGCACAAACCTGAGAACTGCCTATTCTGATAGCATGGAACATCTTTTTTTCCCCCTTTGTTCCCCAGCGACCCCCTTTTACCCATTCCCCAGTCCCAGCTCCGTCATCATGGCATCTACCAGAGCTTTTGCAGTTCCCTCCCTTTGTTCCCCCAGAGCTTTTCCCCTCTGTCAAGTGTAATGGAGGCCCTCCTTACCTACCATCATGAACAGGATCTGGTTGTGAAAAGGGACCTGCCTGAGTAGCCAGGTGTCGGGCATGCAGACTGGGTGGCTTCATCCTGTTGAATGCAGAGTTCTTCCTGTTTGCTTCCTCGGTTCCCCTGTGATGGTGGCATCAATGGCATATCAAGCACATCCTCACTGTAGTGTGCGGTGTGCTGTTCCTGCCGACATTCCTCCTCCCATTAGCTGCTCTAGCTGCACTGCCACCTGTGGTCACCCAGGTGGCAGTAAAATAGCAGAGCTGGCTGCCCTCCCCTTGGAGAAGGACAGCATCCATTGGGATGCTCGATTCTTCTCCCCCTGACCAACCCCCTGCAGCCCAAGTGCATTCCAGAACTCAGACTGTCGGTGTGGGAGAGGTAAGGTGCTAAGAACCCCTGTCCTCTGCACCCCCAGGCCAGCTAGCATCAAGCAGCTTCATATGTTGATGCCACAATGACATTTCAATAATGAAGTACATTATAGCGTAAAATACTTTGTTATGGGGGTGTGGGAGGCAGAGCCCCTCACATGGGGGGTTCGGGGGTGAAGCCTCCTGAAAAAAACAGACAGTTTACAGATGGATTTATGATGACTGTAACTTATGGTAATCGTAAATCCATCACATTAGTGTCACATTGAAACAATGTTGTTGCTGTGGTGTCATGGATCCGAGCAGCTTCTTCTAGTTCAATTTCAGTGGGTAGTATCTGTATCCCCAGGATGAGGCCAAAAACCGGCAGTATTGTTTAGCCCTCCTTTCCTGGTCAGCAAACAATTAATAAATAAATAAATAAATATACCTGCAAGCTGGAGTTTTCTCTAGAAAGTTGTATTTCAAATGCTGGTTTTCATTCAATTATTGGCCCCTCTTTTCTGACCTCCTAGAAAATTCAGTTGGTGTTTCTGATCTGCACACGTATGGTAAGGACCCATTTAGAATGGTATGATGCCAAGTATGTCCTTGTTTCAATTCTTACATTGTTGACACAGTGCATTCATATTCTGCTATAGTACTCTGTGGTTCAAAGGGATATAAACCACATCACAAAATTCTCAAATTGTACTTATCACCAGTGTGTGAAAATCAGAAATAAAATCACCAAGTTTACTATGAAAACTCTGGAAAACTAGAAAAATACTTGAGTTGAGACCAATATTAAAAAATATTTTCTACAAGAAAAAAATACTTATAGGTTGAGCACAGCCTTTTTTTTTTTTTTTGCTTTATTTCTTTTATTCTCCTTCCTGTCCCCGGTGTCCCCCTCCTTCCGACTGCACATATCCCCGTAGCCCCCCTTTCAGGATCTGCCCCTAGAGTGCCATTACCTCTCCTTCTCCTGCACAGCGGGGTCTGTCCTGGGTGGACTCTCTGGATGGGGCAGTCTTCATCTAGGGACACCGAGGACCACATTCCTTTTCTCCCCACTTCCCCGCCCCTGGGACGCCGGCACCTGAGGCGTCGTCCTAGAGAGGCGGCGTGCTGACGCCGCCTCCCTCAAGCGCCTAACGGCGTCCCCCTCCCGGACTCCGGTGGCCAGGCCTCAACCCCCTGAGCACGGTGCTCCCACCGCATTCTCAGGGTTGAGAATCCCCTGAGGAGGAGAGCAGCCATTGGGCAGCTCAATCCTCCCTCCCCGGCCGACCCGATGACCCGAGTCCGTTCCTCGACCCGGGTCGCTGGCGTGGTACGAGGTGTGGCATCTAGCGCCTCAACCCTCAGTGCCACCGGGCCGGCCAGAGCACAGCCTTTAATGAAATTCTTTATATATTAAAATTCCATTAGCTGATACATTACTTGTGAAACTTAATCTTTTTTAAATATTCTACTATCCTGCTGGCCCAGATATATGGCAACAGTGCTGCCACCTGCCAGTCCAGCAACCCCGGTTGAGGAGTGCATATGAGTCGCCAAGTGTAAGCTTGGAGGAGAGGACCGAGAACTTGACAGACTGCTTTCCTCTCCTGGGGTAACAGTGTTGCACCTCCTGCAGTGCACCTGACATTTAAAGGAGGCTTGGTTTTGCAACAGACAGGAGGCTTAGAAGGGCATGGGACATCAAACAGGCCCTTTGCATGATTGCACATCAATGTCCCAGGGCCAAAAGAAAAATTGAAGAAACATCCCTGCTGGAGTGAGATGATGGACAGCCCTCCTGCAGACCTGGCATCACTGACTGTGTGCCACACCAGATCCTGCTTTGGAGGGAAGGGGGTAATGCCTCCCCCACCCCACCATAAGGGACAAGTGAAGTGGGTACAGGGTAAGGACCAGAGATGGTTGTTGACTGGGCTGGGGAGAGTCATCCAGATAAGGGCAGGCAGGAGTAAGAAGATAAACAGTAAGTGAACAAACAGTATTCTGCTAATCAGGCCATTGGATCAGCCCTGTGTTAATAGTTAAAGACTGCATTCTACAGAATGAAAACTAAACCTTACTAATCATTTTTAAGTTTTAACAGCTTGACTTAAAAATGAGAAGAAAATATTGCAAACCCTTACAGGAAGGTATATCAGCATCCAACAATTTACAGTTGAGAAGACAATAGTACAAGCTAATCACAGGCAAAATGAGGATGAGGGGCTTACAATAAGGAATATATGCCAGAAATAACATTTGCGATATCTAATTATTATAAATGCATGCATCACAGAGCAAGTCTATTGTTAAAACAGCTGTGTGAATATTTTTTTTTTTTTACATTCTCTGTATACATCTACGGAGAAACCTATAATACAGTTTCACTGCTGGTGTTATAACATCTGGCAACATGCCATCATTTAATTGTTCTTTTCAGAAAAGACAATTATTTGCATGAAAGCATACTGACCCTGTGTAGTTCTGCATGGCTGAATTAAAACATCTGCTTTATCTGAGCAATCATTTAAATTTGTATGTGTCATCACACAAAAGATACCATATGTAGGATGCGAATTACAAACTTTTTAATTTATTTATTTTGTTTGAAGTTTGCCTAATGATGCTGTAGAAATATTTAGAGGTTAGAGTTTTTTTTTAGGTCTGGAATCTGTAGTTAGTAATCTTTCTTTCTATAAGATCAATGGGCCCTATTCACAAAAACCTATGTACCACATATGTGCGGTGCATAGGCATTCCTATGACTGAACGCCATGTAGTGGTGTCCAGTGAATCCCCCATGGTTAGAGCCAGGGTTCTCCAGATTGTTGGGGTTCTAGTTCAGTTCTGGTTCTACAGTGTTGGGTTCTGGTTTAGTTCAGTTCTGCTTAACAATTACATGTTTGGGTTCTGCTTTAGTTCGGTTTTAGGCTTTTGGTTTACTTTCTAGTTCTGGTTTGGTTCTGGTTCTGGATCAAGTTAAGTCTTGCTAAATTCACTTTATATTGCCAAATAATCTATCTATCTATCTATCTATCTATCTATCTATCTATCTATCTATCTATCTATCTATCTATCTATCTATCTATCTATCTATCTAAATACAGTGAAGCCCACCAGGGTGAAGCACAGCATTGCAGAATTCTGCAGTGCAGTTACTGCATCAAACAATGCAGTTTCAAAGGGAGTTAATCCCTTTTGTCATGCAGTAAACCTGTGGACACTGCATTTTATCCTGGTGGGCTTCATCATATATAACATGGAGACATGACAACTGATTTCACATTGTTAACTTTATTCAAATCAACATTACTTTAAGTAAAAGAAACTAAAAAACAGGCACGTACAAGTTCAATTTTAAAGCATAAATGTTCAAGAATTTAACAAATACAGAACAAGCAAGTGTGTTAAGTGGTAGGTGAGATCTTCGGCCATCTAGAACTTGCAGAATGAGAACACTCTTTCACTGCTACTGTTGCTAGCTGGCAGGCATAGGTACTTTTGTGCAAGCTTTGCTAGTTTTGGGAACAGGTGTCTTCCTATCTTATTCCAAAATTTGAGGCAGTTGTCAGTATAAATGTCATGTTCTAAATATGTTTTTAGTTCACTGGATGACAATGATCTGGTTGCTGTTGAAGAAGGACCACCTAGACTGGATAGCATGTCCTTGACATCAGTTTTTGGACTTTTTGCTGGTAGCTCATCATCATTGGATTTTGCTTTGATATTGACAGTCATTACTGACTTCAATGAAGAAATCATTTCAGTGTCTGTAGGCAATACTTCACACAGCTGGAGAAGTGTAGAATAGCATGGATAGACTACTGCTCCATGAGGGTTCTGCTTATCTCACATAGTCTGGGTTCCAGTTCGGTTTGAGTTCATCTGTTTTTTACTTTTAGGGTTCTAGTTTGGTTTGAATTGGGCAAAAATCGAATGGATCTGGTTCAGTTCAGGTTCAACTCTCAGAAGAACCCTGGCTCTACCCATGTCATTCATTATGGTCTGCTAGTGCCTTGCACACTGAACCCCCCAGCTGCCCACGCGGCTATGTGCCATGGGCAGTCCAGGGGCATGCCAGGGGGTGTGCCCACTCTCTACATCATTCACTAAGACACAGAGTGCCAGGCCCAGGAAGGGGTGCAAGTTATGCAATGGGGGACCCTGCCGTAACTTTTCCAAGTCCTCTTCAATGGACACCTGATGGTAGTGTCAGTAACGGGATGCCCGCCACACTGGTGCCCTAGCCCACAGGACTGCCAGGGATGGATGACTTGGTTAGCTATTCAGGCAGTCATCCATCGGACTCACAATCCAGAGGTCTGTGCCTTCCCAGGACCCCCTGCATGCATGCAGGAGAGGATTCACTTTGGGATGAATGGGAATCCTGTTAGATTCCTGCCTGCATCCTGTGCTCTTCCCCCATGCAGTCATGACCCAAAACCATGCAGCTGTGCACTGGGCGGGGCAAGGGTGTGGACAGGTGGCCAACAATGGTGAATACCGGCCAGTGCATGTCTGACCCTGGATGCAGAGCTGAGTGGTCTCTGTATGAGTGAACTGCATGTACATCCTGCACTTTTGTGAATCAGGCCCAATATATTTATTTATCTATTTAAAATAATTTCACCAGTAAACATACTAAGTTGCCTATAGCTCATTTCCAGATGTGTCCGGAGTGTAAAGGGTGTGCAAAAATCATACACAGCAAATACAATACATTAAGGAGTGAGCATAATCAAAAACTGAATACAATTCAGTGTAACAACTATTTGTAATAGAAGACAAAAAAAGTCATGTACAGTTGTGGAAGGAAAAAATAGTCATGTAGGAGAAACTTTAAGAAGAATGCCGAAGAAACAGAGTGACTTGGGGAAGGGAGGACCATAGTTTAGGAAAGCGGTATGAGAAAGCAGATTGACCAGCAGTAAATTTTCTAGAAGGAATAGTGAGGGATTGGGAAGTATTGTGTAGAAGGTAGCAGGACGTTGAGGGAGAGGATAAAAGGGATGTTAGGTAGGAAGGTAGGGAACCAAACCAGAATTTAGCTATAAAGGAAGCACAATGGAAAAGCACCTGGCATCAAGAAATGGAAGCGAAACAGCAGAGTAGAGTGAGCAATGGTGGGTACAAAGTGAACAATCTAAAGCAAAATGACAAAAAGAGTAGAAGATGGGGTCCAGTCTGACAAGGGAGGATTTGGGAGCTCTACTATAGACTATGTCACCATAATCAAAGTTTGGGAGATCATCTTTGAAAAAATCTTTAGGTGGACAGGAAGCTTTTGGTGTATGGCATCAATATGAACTGAGAAATCAAGATGATGGTCAAGCCATACTCTAAGATACTTAAAAGAAGAAACATCCTCAATAATAGCACCATCAAGGGTGTGACATGTAGGGACAGCGGTGAATCTGAAAAGCCTCTGATGGGTGCCAAAAGTCATGGAGACTGTTTTGCTGGCATTGAGGGATAGTTGGTTAGACTGAAACTAGCACTGAATATTGTCAAAATCCAGCTGAAGCTGTGAGGTAAGATCATGAGAAGAGTAGCCAGATGCAAAAAATAACTGTATCGTCACCATACATATGAATGGATGCAGAGGAACAGACACAGGGAAGGTCATTAAAGAAAATGGAAAGAGAATAGGACCCAGAACAGACCCTTGAGGGACACCTCAGCAGATAAAAGGAGTGATGTAGAAATGTAGCTACCTACCCAGACAGCTTGAGACCTTCCCTCAAGGTAAGAACAAAGTCAGCTAACTGCAGAGTCAGAAAGACCCACTGCTTTGAGCTTGTCCAGAAGGAATGAATGTGCTGCTGTATCACAAGCTTCAGCAAGATCAACAAAAATGGCAGACGTGATCAGACCCTGGCCCATACCTGTAAGGATGGAGTCAGTGAAACAAAGGAGGGAAGTGGAGTGGGATTTCCTAAAACCAAAGTAAAAAAGGGTGAAGAAGTAGGAAAAAATCAAGGAAGAGAGAGAGTTGTGGTAGTACAAGATGTTCCTGTAACAGCTACAATGGGAGGGAGAGAGATGGAATCATAGTTAGCCATGTGTAAGGCTGTAAGAAATTCACGGGAAAAATTACAATTTTTTACGGCACCCGCATGGTAAAATATGGCAATTTTCACAGTCAGCACACATGTACAGAACTCTGGTGGTTCCAAACTTTTAAAGAGGGGGGGGATAGTTTTAATAACGGAGCGTGCTCGCTCCTTGTGCGCTGTCTCCGTCCCTCACTGCATCATTGCGTCCATCTGAGTGGAGCGGGCTGCTGGCAGAATATGTCAGCTGCCCAAGGAACAAGAAAAAGATGCTCCCGTTAAGTGAGAATTGCACTGAGTGTGGATGCTTTGAATGGAGCAGGACTAGCTCACTAATCATGCTCTGAAGCTTAAACAAATACCACAAGTGAGTGCTGAAAGAAAAAGATGTATGGTGGTTTTGTGTCTCGGGGTGGGGTGGCATTGGTAAATTACAGCCACCCACCCGAGAAGATAAAAAAATGAGTTTCTTTTGCAGACCGCTTGGTTCACACAGAAGGTGAACCGAGCAGAAGAATAGAAAGGTGCTCTGCCTTTTTGTGCAGTTTTTTAAAATAAGGTAGCAGAAGAGAGGAGAGACTGTTTGTGGAGTAGGAGCATTCACTCCTCCCTTGCACTCGTTCGGTCTCTCTCTCTTGCCCTATTAATTACTGTCTGGAAGTAACTTAAAAAAAAATGTTTCCCATACATTTGTAAAACCGCACTGATGCATGGCAAAACAAAGAAATGTGTCAATTTCACGCTACTGCCCGTAATTCACAGCATGGCGTGAATTTCTTACAGCCTTTGTGTAATAATCAAAACATGATTTCAGTAATGCAGTAAATGAAGTTTGTCTTATCTGTACCATGTTCCTATCCTGTGTTACATGTGTTACTCTGTAATATTGCTGTTTATGTTTATTTTGTAGCCACATCTGTGGCCTGGGTCATGACTGAAAATGGTCCTTTGGCTCGGTGCACTTACCTGGTTACCAAAGACATAAATAAACAAGTAAATAAACATTTCTAGTGATTCCTTACATCTCATCATGTAACCCCGTTACCCCTGAACTTCCCCCTATTTAGACAAATGTCTTTTCTGACTGCATCTCTTACTATTTCCTCCCTTCCTTAGTCCCTATTCCTTCACCAATCTGTCCACCCAACCTTCTCCCCTTTGTTCTCTGCCCTGCCCCTCTGCTCTTCTTGATCCTGTACCATTTGCCAGCTAGGCATGTTCTTCACTTTTGAATGTAACCTCCACTATACAGTTGTCTACACACAGATTTTGTATTATATGTATATCGTTTGAATGTTCAGTTGACAACACTTTGCTCCTGTGTAATATGTATATAGCTGTTCCTGTAATTATACTCTCTTTGTACCTTGTATTTTTTATTTCTACACTTCTTGACCTGGAGCCTTTGTACATGAGACTCTGACTCAAAGGTTTGTAATTTCGATACTTCAATAAATAATTAAATAACATGTTTTAATCAGGGCTACTTTCAACCTCCTTCCTTCAAGTCCATTTACAGTTGCTTACAATCTTCTCCTCACCAATCCCCCATTTCTCTGAGAATTATTCTTTGCTTCTGTTTGTACCTTTTTGCAGTTGCATTTCTCCTGTTCCATATCTCTCTCTGACCTTCAAGTGCCCTCCTCAGCCCTTATTTACCAGTCCCTCAACAGCAAGCTTCACACCTCTCCAAAGTTATGTGTCCATGCTGTTAGAAGGGGCATGGTCCCTGCTGTCTTTTAATGTTCAGAAGCCTTTTCTTCCTTTTTTTGCTCGCCCCCAACAGCAGTACAAAATGTCACTAGCGTGCATATGCATTGGTGTGATAACGTGAGACCAGTTGATCTCTTCCACTGACATGAATGGTGCCCATAGCCATGTTGTCTCTTGGGCCACCTGGAGATCCAAAGTGCCAGGTTAAGCAGCATTGCTCACCTGGAGACAGACAGCATCTGTGAAGATGCTCCCTCTCTCTCTCTCTGTCTCTGCCATAATGTCTTCAAAGCTGCCATGTGACACAAAGTAACAGGTGAACCGGCCTTGCTCCTCTGGGCAGACATTCTCATTCTGTCATCCTTCCTACAGGACCACTAGAAGACATCGAGTACCAAAATAACCAACCTCGCACCCCTGGTGACTGAGAGCAACAGGGCAGATGCTCTCTCATCCATACTTTGTCCTGGGTCACCAGGAGACAAAAAAATGCCAGGATGACCAACCTTGCACCCCTGGGGACAAATAGCATCAGGGTAGACACTCTCTCAGCCTCTTGCTGCACTACTGTGAAGCCTGCATTTGGGATAAGTACACTGGCTGTTTGATTGGCAAGTGTCTCACCAGCTGATGTGCTATAATGGCCTAGCACCAAACTGCATTTACTTTTTAAACCTTACTGTGCCACACCTTCTTTACACATGTCCTGACTTCCAATACATTCTAAATCTACTGGTGTCCTAAGGGTTAAAGTGCAGTTTTTGTCATTTCATCCCTGTGGTGTCCAGAATTGAACAGAATATCCTATGTGAACTCTACCAAGCATAACCTTTGCTTGTTTTTCTTGGATTTATATACTGTAGCTCAGAATTATGGAGTATATGTTTTTTAAGCTGCTTCTCCATACAGCGCACAGTATATTGCTAGACAGACAACCACCATTATGTCTGGTTCCCAAGGTCTGCCTGCTCTGATCCAGTGCCTATTCATTTTAAACCTATGTTCTGTACTTCTGCAACACAGACAGTATTTATCTGTATGTCTGCATAACATTAGTTTCATGTGTGTCTAATACTTCCCCTAGTTTTGTGCCATCAGCTACTTTAACCTATAAACTGTATATCTGTGTCCAAACTCATTTATATTGATACTGTAAAAAGCAGGGTCCAAGAACTATCCCTTATGGAACCCTAATAAAAACACTTCTCCAGTTTGTTATCCCACATCTCACAACCACTCTACAAAGGGTGATCATTTTTTACCTTTTTGTTATTCTCTTGTTCTAAATCTTCAGCAACCTAAAGAAATAAGCATAAAAGAGGAATCATTATTTTACTTTTTTTGCCTTGTCCAGGACATTATCATTAAGATGGTTACTCATTTACATTGTGGCCCAGGGTCAGTGAGAGTTGTTACATAACAGTAAAGGCTAGAACACACAGTATACAAATTAAAACACAGAGGTTAAGTTTAATTTGAGAATGTGCATGGGAAGACTTACATTAATCCTGCATCTGTTTTGCCAGAAAATTCAACACAAGGTTTTTGTTTCTGCTCTAGTTACAGTACCCCCTGATAAAGTTATGGAGCTTCAGAAAAGGGGGGAGAGAAGTGCAATAAATTGTGCCAAGATAGTTGAAGGCTTTCCTGACAAAGTTTTTTGGAAATTGACAGGTTTAGACCCTCTGAAGATGTTTAAACCTTGTCTAATTAACCATATCTGGATGCAATCTTTTTAGTATTCTGGGCAATCATCCTTTAGGCACTTGAAGTAAAAATTAATATTATGGAAATCCTTTTTTGTCCATTAGGGATAGTCAATTGGGCTGTTGAAATATACTGTAGCACAGTGATGAGTGTACTGGAGACACTCCAGAGTAAATCTGGACAGTTGTTTTATATAGTACCTCCAATTAATGTAATGTATAACCTGTGGCAGTGCACAATCCTGTACCAAAACTGATACCAAAAGTCAGACTGTGAAAATCCAGTCACTAGGCTACCCAAGGAACAATAAAATGTAGTCAGATGAGCCTAAAAGGATTGTTCCGCACACACTAGACATTGTCTGTAGGCACCCAAAATCTGGCCCTAAGGTCATAACTTGAAACACGTTGATACTCAGGATTGTCCTCCTCTTACACTGATTGTGTTGTGCATGAATATTTGCATACATACATATACAATCCATATATACATACAGTACATACCCCCTTATAGGTCAGGTACCTAGTCTATTAGTTTTAACATGCCATATATGAGCTGTGACCCTACTGCTTTCCCTATCTGTTTTGTGGGAAGACCACTTGCCGACTTCCTGTTTTTTTAAATAAAATGTTGGCCCATAACAGGTCTCACAGTTGGTCAGTGTGGAGCACGCTGAATAGGAGACACCTCCGGGATACTCAACTAAAGAACATACAGGACCATTATCGAGGATACCTACATAGTAGGAATTTGCTTGAAAAGGAGATGGCCAAACCTCTCCTGATTATCTGATCATGCAACTTTTACTCCTCTTTTATCCAACAATGAATGACTGTGCTTTCTATTCAGGTTTTTACCCGTCCTGCTAATGGCACCCCCTCAAGCCCGACAATCTCCCAGACAACACCAACAACATGGCTGGGATCCTTCATGACTTACTCCCTGTAGTTGGGCTGGCAGGGGTCCCTGAATTATGCACTGATGTCCACATCTGCCTTTTTGGTATGATGACTTTACCAAGGTCCACACAGAAGAGTTGTAAGTTTCAGATGTTTGTATTACAAGGTGACTGAGTTATAAGCCTACAAACATTCGGAACTTTTAAAATTATATTTTGCAAATATGTAAACTAAAAGTATTTGTTGAAGTTGCACCACATTTAGTATGATGACTTTACCAAGGTTCATATAGAAGTGTGCCAAGTTTCAGATTGCAACCTTTAAAGGTGATTGAGTTATAAGTCTCCAAGCCTTCAAATTTTTAAATTACATTTCACAGTTATGTAAGCTATGGAATTTTGAGCCCCTGTAACTTTAAAACTAGAGAATGGAATATGACCAATTTTGTTATGTCCATCAACCCTGAATATTGAGCTCTGTGGCCACCACCATGGCCTAGTAGCAGAGCATCACGCTGCCATGCTGACAACCTGGGATTTGAAATGAGTCAGGGAATTCACACTGGGAATCAAACCATGGCTGAGACAGCTGCTGCTTGGCAGTGAACTTTGGATGCAGAGGGTTGGCAATAGTTTTCACCAACACAGCAACCCCTGCAGGTGTGCCAGGGAGCTTGCCCCTACCACAGGGGAAGCTGTGACTGTGTGAGGCTAACAGAGGCACCACCCTCACCAGGGGAGATGTGAGGGAAAAACATGTTGGAGAAAGATCCAGTAGCCATCTGAATGATGGTTGGGTTCAGCCTGATCAGGGTATATCCCTGTGAACACAGTGTGTCCCTGAGAGAGGAGCTACCAGCCAGGAGATAAAACAAGATGGGAAATAAAAAGAGGCTGTGTGTGTCAACTTTCTAACCTGTTGCTCAAAGGCTGGCCAAAGTTATAAACAACCAAAGATTCCAAAATAACATCAGTAATTAAGTTGAATTTCATAAGCTTTTGTGAAATTTTGGGAATGTCATGATACTTTTGTCAAAGCCATGTCCATGCATTCTCCCAGTCACACAGTTGAATGCCATTCTTAGAATAAAAGAGGGGTAAAAGTTGCATGATCAAATAAGGATCTGGCAACTGAAATTTAATGTCAAAAAAATGTAAAGTCATGCACCTGGGAAAATGTAACCCAGGGAAACTGTACTCGATGGGAGGGGAGCAGCTGGTGGATACAAAGCTAGACCGAGGCCTGGGGGTGACCATATGAGACGACCGCAAGGTTAGCAAACAATGTGAGAAGGCAGCACTAAAAGCTAGTGGCATCCTGGGATACATAGGATGGAGCTTCACAAGCAGGAGGCATGAAGTGATCATGCCTCTGTATCGATCCCAGGCTAGACCTCACCTGGAATACTGCATCCTGTTCTGGAGGCCACACCTCAGGCAGGCTTTTAAATAATTGATTAGCAGTTTTTTTCTTAGGACTATACTAACTGTACAGAATATATTTATATAGATTTTCTAGAAGTGCTGTGTTTGTTAAACACAGTGAGGCAAGAGCTATGCATTTTCACAAAGATTTAGCACTTTTATGAGCAAAACGCTAATCAATTTTTAGAGTTAAATAAATCCCTGTCAGGAGGGACATAGATAGGCTGGAGATGGTGCAGAGAAGAGCAACAAAGATGGTGCAGTGCTTGCACCAGAAACTGTGCAAAGCCAGACTCAGTGAGCTCAATCTATACTCCCTAGAGCAGCAGAGGACATGATGGACACATTTAAATACCTTAAAGGTAACAGCAAGGTACAGGTGCAGAACCTCTTTCAGGTAAAAGACCATAGCAGGACAAGAGAGCATGACCTTCACCTCCGGAGGCGGTGGTGGGGGTGAAGACAGTAGAGGAATTCAAGCGGGCATGGGACAGCATTGCGGGATACTCAAGCAGGCAGCTAAGTGGGGGGGGAGTAGGAAAACAAGGTCAGACTTGATGGATCATAATGTCCCCATCTGCCAACAACTTCTATGTTTCTATGGTAGAGGAAGGTAAAGGTTGGATAAAGTAGCAATAAGGTAGCATTCATAGGAGGCTCCATATTAAAAAAAATAGTGTTGTCAAGTGTCAGGTCACTATCTTAAGTGTCAAACCATGAAGAATAGTCATGGGCATCACTGTGCACTAGCCTCAGTTCTTGCAATATGCCAGATAATCACTAGCGCTCACTAACTTAATGACTTGTGAAAGCCCATGCATATGCTCCATTGTTTCTGTACAAAGCCATCTGCTGACTCTTTAACAACCCAGTTGATAACAATGTCAGGTCAAGTCAAGTTTATTATTAGGGCTAACCACCAGATTATTGTCAAAGTAAAATCAGGTACAGTAAATGGATTACATTATAGATTAAAAACATGATTTAAATATCAATAATTCTCTTCCATGAAAGCTAACAAAGAGGAATTACAAGCATAGAATTGCAAATATGTAAATATGTTCAGAATGAGTTTACTTGCTATGTAAACATTTTGGGTTCATATAGAATTTCAATAAACAAACATACTGTTCATCCACTTTAAAGAGTGTAACAGGTACATAATACAAGAAACTGATTTAACCAAATTCCACAGGCTATAATACTTGATCATTTAAAGATTCTTATTATATTCGTTATAAAAGTTGCCAATGCAAAACTAACTGCACCTTTGATTACATAGGTAACAGTATATATTTTTACTGTTTGAAAGCAGTGGCATCAAGGGATGCCAAGCCTCAAGCCAGTGGAGGCAGTATAGTTTAGAGGTTAAGGGCACTCAGCAAAAACCCGGAGACCTGGGCCTGAATCCCATCAGCCCCCACTTGCATATTGTGTGACCCTGAGCAAGTCACTTAAGTTCCTTGTGCTTCCAGGTTCAACCAGGAAACAAGCTCCAACTTAATGTGCCTTTACTGGTTAAACAATTTTCCCTTTACAACTAGTTGCCACTTCGGCCATTGTGTCGGAAGAATCTGGATATCTTTAGTCACGATGGAGCATGATGCTGGGCATCACTGTTTTAGGTTGCAGGGACATGATGCCAGTGTAGGTACAGTGACTCAGTGGTGGTAAGTTCTTCATAAAAGTTAAATTCCACAAGTAGAATTAGCGTGGCATTACTTACTATGCGTCCATGAATGTTTGAGCAAATTTTTCCAATTAGTAACTTCTAAAGTATCCACAATAAATTTTAACCTACTAAACCACATTTCTCCAGCTTAATTAGATTCCAGGACATGTATACTTTGGTACGCGTGCCAAATCTTGTGTGTATACCTGCAATAGCAGTGGAGCCATAAACACCCAAATATTTTGAAATATTTCACACAATTTAACAAATAATTAAACTGTGAAATGTTGGACTATTGTACCTTACAATTTACGCAACCAGTTACCCCTCTGTTTAGCGGTTTCTCTTTCAAGAAAGTATGCATATACATTTTCAGTTATATAGCTCCAAATGTGGCAAAGCTGTAAACATTTAAATAGTTTTAAAAATATTCACATGACTAATACATTGCCAGACGTTGAGCCTCTATAACTTCCCCACTCCTGATTTAAATGTCATAAAAATTGGAAGTCTTTTAGGGCCACTTACAGACAATACACATGCCAAATTGCTGATCTCTGACTCTAACACTGACCAAGTTAAGACCAATGTAAGAATTTCAGAAAATTCAGCAAAATTTCAGAAATTTCACAACAGTTCACAGAATTTTGTGACAATTCCACAAAATTGAAATTGGCTAATTTTGCCCAGCTTTCCTACCACATCATTACATTCTAAGCATATTTGCATAAAGTGGAATTTAATCTTTTACAGTTCACTTATATCATTTTTTTCAGTATCCTGGAAAACGTTTTACAATATTATATTCACCCACAGTTCAGCTTATATTTTATTATGTTTCTTTTCTCCTTGCACCAACCATTTCCCATCTGCCAGGCTTCCCAGTCATTTCATCCTAGACTTACATTTTTGTATGGCTTGTTTTCCCAGGGCTTACTCTCCTCGGTGGGGGTCAGTGGGGTCCCCACATCCCTCTGGATACAGGATCCAGTCAGCTTGGATGGCACCTGGCTGGGCAGATTCAAGGCCTGAGGGAGACCAGATTCATCCTACCAGTCAGCACTGTGTTTTTTCCCTGTTCTGTGACCCTCAGGATGTGTGTACATGCAATGTTGTCATCATGATGCATGCTCCTGCATGACGTATGTCAACAACCTCCACAGCTCCCATGCATCCCAATGGCCAATGTGCCCAATGTCTAGTCTCCATCAGGTGTCAGGTGAGAGCTGGGATCCATATTGCCCACTCACTGGAGGAGGAGAGCAGTCCACTGGATGCTCAATGCTCCTCTCACCAGACAGCCCTCCAACTCCCAAGCTCACTACCAAGCTCAGGTAGTCAATGCCACAGGCAGTAAACTACTGCTATGCTGGTGGGCCAACTTTAATTACATTTCTATATTTATGTCCCTTCATTTACTATTGCACAGGGTATTACAAGAAAACAGATTTTTTTTGTCTCAGTTTTCATCTTGTCCTTATGCTATTCCTCCCTTGGAAGTTATACTTCTTTGTAAATCCCACATCATTTTGAAGGCAACAGATAATGATATTACAAGCAATGGATAATTTTATTTACTTATTTATTGGATTTGGGTTACTGGGTGAGCCCACTGAGACTGAAAGTCCCTTTTTCAGGGCTGACCTGGGATTAGTTAACAGATAAACAGAGATATGTAGGAGCATTCAATAAATAAGGGATATCTGAACAAAACAGTACATAACAAACAGTACGAGGAAGGTGAGAAGATATATAGCAGTGGCACTGATGAATAATATAATACAAGATATTAGGTATATATAACGATGATACAGTAATGGTACTAATATTTTGGATAGCGAACAAATGGTGAGGACAAACAGCAGGTACAACAATTAGCAATATCCAAGAAACCAGAATGTACACCTTGAAATGTTAATGGAAGCAGTTGCATTGTCCCCTTCCCAGTACAAGGATTTCACACAAGATTTGAAACTGGATAACGTAATGCAATTCTTGGCTTCATGTGGGAGATTATTCCATAATGAGGGGGTGAAGCAGGCAAAGGATCTGCTACTGGACTTAGACTAGGGGACGTCCAGTTGGATACTAGCAGAAGAATGAAGAATTCTCCTTTGGGGCTTCAACTTAAGTAGTTTTTTTAGGCTGGTGAAGGGGTGCCAAACATAGGCCTGTGTGTTATACACAGTACAAGGAATTCTAATTTACATTCGTTGGTGGGGGGGGGCAATTAAGCAGGGATAGCACCCACCAGTGATGTTCTCTGCTTGTGGCACCATCAGAAAATCAATCAATTTTGTAGTGTAGATGTTTGAACTTACTGAGCTCTGTTTGCCTGACTGCATAGAGCACAAGAGCTGACATCAGTTGGGGGAGAAGCAGGGGATGGGATTAAATCTGAGGGGGGAAAGTAACAGTTTTATACAAATAAAATCATTAATAAACAATGAGGGGACATGCATACGTAAAATTAAAGCCCTAAAAGTTGAATTGTATCTAAATATTTTATTTTTAAAATATTTTCTTGGATACCGTTTTCTAATTTTCTTAACTTCCTCCTGTTATAGCTTTGTTAAATATTTCATATGACGGATGTTTTTAGTGCAGTATTAGCCACTGCTAAGTAAATTAAATCACAAATTGTACTGAAAAGAAATAATGTGACCTACTGGGAATTGAACCAAGGCCCCAAATACCATCCTGGTGCTCTAACCACTGAGCTACAGGCTCAAGCTCTGGGGCTACCAGACACACTTCCTTTCTCTGGTATTGTATGTATCACAAACTGCAGTAAGAAAGAAAAAAATGTGACCTACAGAGAATTGAACCCAGGCCCGCAGATACTGTCCTGATGCTCTCACCACTGAACTATTTCAGATGATGCAGTATGTTTTTCACCATGCCTTGTAAAAAAAAGTACCTGTTTTCAACTGACCACGCCATTGCTGTGTTATTGAAATTACAGTTATTCTTCATGGTAAGCACTATTATACCATAAATAAAGGCATGATAAGGTCAACTGGAGACAGGCAAATGCTATTTATGCAGATTTTCTGGACAGGTTACCAAGAAGTGTTGTAAATTCTGGAAAGGAAAACTGAAACTGAAAAAAAAAAAACAAACAACATAGCTATGTATATAAATATATCCGTTACTAACTCCAGCTGAAATACTGAGGGCCTCATATTCACAGAGTCGATGCACTGCTAACTGTGCCTTGTGTGCTGGACTATCAAGTTAACAACTTGGTCCCATATTTAAAGGCCCAGTAACTGCAGCAGGACACTGTTAATGTATAAGCACTGATGATTACCAGGTGCACATGCAAATAAGGGCTGCTGGCATGAATACAATGTGCACTGGTATATGGGAATAGTTTTGGAAGTGTTAACAGACTGCTTGCACAACACTGTTTAATGCTTCCAAAAGCCATCTTTTTCAAACATATACAGTGGTGCACCCCCTCGAATAGGCATCTCTGGTACTATCCATGAACAAATTAAAAAATACAAGAAAGTAGTATATCCTGACACCCACAGCAACTTTTATGTTAAGCAGCAAGTTCATTAATTACATCTTTTGTAATTTAATAATTTCACAACTACAGTCAGTACCTCAAATTTGCAAACTAAAAAACTGCCACTAGATTACCCCTCTCACCTCAATCCCTATGCAAATGTGTAAAATAAAGATTTCCCCGGCAGTCTTGCAGCCCTCCTCCCAATACACATGCCAGAGTTGAAAACCAAGATTTCTCTGGTGGTCGCATGGACTCCCTTTAGTCTCCTGATCCCTGTGTCTGTGTTGCCTTCCACTGCACATGCTTAGTCACTGAAACAGTGTTTGAGCTCAATTCATCCTACCATCCAACCATGTGGCCCTCTGGAAGCTGCCCCTCTGCATTCTGATCAGCATACTGGAACAAGAATCTGAAGCAAGCCTCGTCAGGGGAGGATGGGTGGATTGTGTAGATGTGAACTGAATACTAGTAGTAGAACAATGGTCACAAGTAAGTAGCCTCTGTTTCTAATTACCGAGATTCAGTACACTATTCACACTTAGGCAGACTCCTAGCAGTCCTTTGAAAAAGGGAGGCAAGGCATGCAGCCCAAATTAGGTAAAAACAGACTGGGGGACTGAGGACCCAAAAGTAGCATCAGGATGACTGATCAATGAATTGGGATACGAATGTGTGTGCACATGACCAGGTAGCAACCCTACATATTTCAGAAATAGGAATGTACCTGGCAGCACCAATAGAGGCAACAGTATGTCTGACAGAGTGAGCCTTTGACCCCATGGTCAGCTTCTTCCCAGCTGATGCATAACATAGCACTGTGCAGGAAGTTATCAGTTAGGCAACCATCTGTTTTGTTGCCAGTCTTCCCATGATAGTTTCAGCATATGTGACAAACGGTAAGTCTTACAAACAAAATTTTGCCATTCATTCCCATTAAAAGTGTAGAGCCTTGTGAACCTCTACCATGTGAGGTGCATGCTCAGCTACAGAAATGTGAGGCTTTAGAAAGAAGGTCAGTAGAATGAGTACCTGATTAAGTGGAAATGTAGAGACTACTTGGGGGAGGAATTTTACATGGGAGCAGAGGACAACCTTGTCTTTTTGGAAAACTAGGTATGGTGACTTCACAGATAGAGTCTAGAACTCTCTCTCCCATCTGGCCACAGTGATGGAAACCAAAAACAGTTATCCATGACAGGTGTTAGGGAGACTACATTTGTCCATAAGGTAGAATGGTTTATCCATTTGCCATGACAGCACCTATGGTAAGTCCTGTGATGGAGTGGTTCTCTCACTGGAGGGGACAGGTAGTTCAGTCCTTTAAGGAAGTGATGGACCACTTTGTCTTGGGCCACCATCAGCATCACCATCACCACAGTATGTCAAAACAGCAGCCAGATGAAACTTAAGGAATGCGGCTCACATTCCTGTCTGAGACTGGGACCAGAGGTAGTCAAGTATGTGTGAGATGTGACAGGAGAGGGGCAAACATCACCACTTCTACCATCAACACAAGACTCTGATCCACTTGCAAGTGTACAGTGTATAGAGCTATAGAGATAATACAGCTCTTAGATTACCTTTCATGAGAACCACTAGTGGTCAAAGGGCCTTTGCTTATTTCGGCCCGAGTATTTGGAATAATCTCCCACTTATCATAAGGAATGTAACAACAGCCACTTCCTTTGTAAGTATATTGTCTATGTATTTTACAGGTTTATCTGAAAGTGATTGTTTTTAAATCGTATTTTATGTTGTTTGACGTGGGACTGTTGTTCCTAACTTAGTATTTTGTACCATGGTTTATTCTGTCTATGTTTTATTGTGAGTCACACCTGTAAATAGAACTTATGTTCCAGTGTGCTAACTCATTAAGCAAACAAACAAACAAATTTGTAAGTTGAATTCATATGAGATGACTCCAACATCAAGAGGACATCATTAGAAAACCCAATGGCCTTTAACTTTATCCAAGCAAAAAACAGGCAGTAAGGTGCAGATTGAGATGCTTGATCATCCCCCAGATGTTGTCAGCAGGTTTTGCAGGAGTGGAAGCAACCAAGGAGGCCTGTGGCTGAGACAGAAAAGATACTGACATCAGAAATGGTGAGGCCAGTCTAGCATGCTCCAAATCAGGGATGCTCCATCCCGCCACACCTTGAGAACCCCCTTATTAACAAAAGGAAATGGATGGAAGGCAGATAGAAGGCCATGAGCCCAGGACCAATAAAATTAGTCTTCTGTTAAGGTGCCATGTGGAGAGGACAGGCACGATATTTATTTATTGAAATTGTTTCACCAGGGAAGGCACACTGAGCAAGAAGATGCTCATCTCCCTGTGCGATCTGGTAGGAGGAGGAACAGTGGGAGATAACACACAGGTTATCAAGAGATTTACATTTAACAAGGTACACAGTAGGCTGAGGATACAGTTATACAAGTTACAGAGGTAAACAGGGATACAACATTTGTTACAGTTCAACTAGTAGCACAAGGAAAATATTGTTTACAGTTCAGTTATTGACAGCAACATTGGTTTCAGTTTAGCTTGTAGCACATAGAATACATTGGTTACAGTTTAGCTTGTAGCACACAGAATTAGAGAACGCTGAGGTGAAAAGACAGATTATCAAGTGCAATTTAGGACAGGACAAGAGAACACAAGCCAGGAAGTGCCGTAGTTGGTTTAGATAACATAGTGTATGCTAGGTGCCACTGGTCAGGCAGTTGGGGGGGTATCAGATTGGGGGGAGGCACTTGTAAGTATCAAGTGTAGGAGCAATTTATCATGAGATAATTTGCCAGCTCTGCAGATAGGGAGTGGGTAGAGGAGGAGTGGTGAATTTGAGGAGGGAGCTCATTCCAGAGTTTGGGAAGTAATGTGAGAAGGCTGCTTGCCCGATAGTGGTCCTCCATCTTGGGATTAGTAGTCGATGGTAGTCGAGGGATCTGAGGGAATGAGTAGAGGTGGGAGCTAGGGAAAGTAATGAAGAGAGGTAGGATGGGAGGGTGTCGAGCCAGAATTTTGAGACAAATTTAGCACAGTGCTGCAGGTGGCAGTTTTTGAGTGATGGGGACTCAAGGGAATGGTAGAGGTCCCAGTGATGGGTGTGGAGGATGACATTGAGAGTGAAGTGACAGAAGGCATGGAAAAGGGGGTCCAGTCTGGATAAGGTAGATTTGGGTGCAGCACTGTAGACTATGTCGCATTAGTTGAAGGAGAGAAGGATCATCTTCTGCACTAGTTCACACCTATCAGTTAGGGGGAGGCTATAGCGGTTCCTGTAGAGGGCACCAAGCTTGGGGCACAGTTTTTTCATGATTGCGTTGATGTGGTCGGAGAAGGAAAGATGATAGTCGAGCCATACCCCTAGGTGCCAGAAGGAAGTGGCGTCCTCCAATATTGTCTCATCAAGGGTGTGGAAGGAGGGGAGGGAGGGGACCCTAGACAGATGTTGCTGAGTGCCGAAGGTCATAGTGACAGTTTTTTTAGCATTGAGGGAGAGCTGGTGAGAGATGAACCATAGCCGAACTTTATTGAAGTCAGCCTGGAGGTTGGCTGCTATGCAATAAAATAAGAAAAAGTGGAGCTAACACCAGCATAAGGATAAAGTTCATCCCAGACTCTTGGATGTCTGATTCAAAGCTTTTTATTGCACAATAACAGGAGCCATAACACCTCTACCAACAGCCAAATGTTTTCAAGTTCCACTGAACTCTTTCTCAAGGTTGTTACCTCATCTGGGGAGAAGCCAGAGGTGAATAGGACAGTATCATCTGCGTACATATGAATAGATGTAGTTGAGCACACTAGAGGGAGGTTATTGAGAAAGATGGAGAACAGAATGGGACTGAGTACTGACTCTTGGGGGACTCCAGTATTCATGGGGGGGGAGAAAGTGTCACCTGCAACTCTAACTGATTGTGTTCTGCCTGAGAGGTAGGCATTGAACCATTTGGTGGCTGAGTCAGAGAGGCCAGCTTCCGAGAGACAAAATAACAGCAGGGGGTGGGAGACAGTGTTGAATGTTTTGGCAAGGTCGACGAAGATAGCCGAGGTGATCAGCCCTCTGTCCATTCCAGTGAGGATGGTGTCTGTGAGCCTAATCAGGGAGGAGGCAATGGATACAGGCACAGTTTCCTATTTAACCATGAAACAAACAGATTCACTGATGGTGTTCACCATACTGTGAATGCCTGGGACACAGCCTCTAGGTGCAGTGACCATTTGTGGGATGCCTTCCCCACACAACAAAAAGTCTGCCATATGGTTGTTCACCCTCAAGTTATAGACTGCCAACAGGGCCATGTGAAGGGAGTGAGGCAAAGTTCTTGTCTGGAGCACCTCCTGGCACAGGGAAAGTAAATGTTTGCCACCCTGTGTATTAGGTCAAAACATGGTGGCTATGTTGCTTGTATAGGCTTTGGTTACCCAACTGCAAATCAGGAGTGCAGACTCCATGAACACCAGGTGAACTGCATGGAGTTCCTGTAGGCTGATGTGAAGCCAAGTCTCACTCAGTGACCAGAGCTCATATATTCTGCATTCCATCAGTGACGTATCTGTCACCAATATAATTGAAAGCTCCACATGGATGAATCAGATTCCCTCTAAAAGGTTCAAAGGGGACAGCCACCAGCAGATGGTGTCTAGCACTGGATGGGTCACACAGATTCAGGGCTACATGCAGCTAGGACCACTGATGCCCCAATTCCTATTGAATGGGCCACATGCACCAGTGGGCTCAATGTACCGCATCCACAGCTAATGCCATGAAAACCAGAAGCTGGAGGAAGTCCTGGGCTGGGCACAGTTGCCTGCCCCAGAATGATTGGGCAAATCAGGAGAGGTTCATCATCCTGTCCAGAGGAGAACAGTTCTGGTTTAGAGGGAGTCCAGCTCTGCTTTAGTGAACAAAATCATCTGCATCAGGATTAGCTCAGACTTGGCTCGATTGACCAACAGACTGAGGTCCTTGAATATCTTGATGGCCAGATCTCTGGAATGCTCCATGTTCCACCACAAATTCCCTGTGACAGGTTGGTTATTGAGGTATAGGAATACCTTGCTGCCCCAGCACCCAAAAAATGTTGACATGGCTGAATAGCACTTTGTGGACACCCTGGGTGTCATGAACAAGCCAAATGGCATGACTCTGAACTGAAATGGGTTCCCTGCACCCAAAAGCAGATGAACAATCTGTGTGACAGATGAATGAGGATGTCAAGTATGCATCATAGAGATCCAGGGACTAGAACCAAGCTGGCTCTAGGGACAGAGTGATATTGTGCAGCACCACCATGTGAAACTTCCTACTGGGTCATTCCATGAAATGGGAGAACCAGTATGCAAATTTCTTTGTACATGAATAAAACAAAAATCCACTGTAGTTATAATTAGTGAATGTAAAATGTGACAATAAGTATAGATATAGTACACAATTTGAGAAACCCAGGTGCACCCACTTTTTTAAATGTCCGCCTCAAAAATGCCATGTATTTCTCTTAGTAAAATGTGACATGCAAAACCACAGTATGTTCCACTGCTTCTATGCAAACTTTATTTTAGTTGCACTTCAATAAAGTTATTTTGAAGACTGCCTCTGGTGTTGTGTTTTGTTAAAGAAGATATTTTCACCCTCATTTTAAAAGTGTAATAAAATTTCTGTTTCACTCAACATTTCATGTGGCATGTACAACTGTGGTGTCCTGGTATTTAATTTTTTTACATGTTCCCCAAACTTTTCAGCAAAAGCATCCAGCTTTTTTTGAGTGGGGGATTTTCTTCCGGGATCAGGTCTTAAAAGGGCTATGGGACTCTGGTGATCAAGGGGTCCAGGCAAGGTTTTTTTTAACTTACACAGTTGTGTGGTGTCCACTGTTACGTGTACAATGCTGTGGTGTCCACTGTTACACACACAATGTTGTTTGGTGTCCGTTGTTACATGTGTAATGTTGAAGGTGCCTTTTCTCAAATCTTGGATAGGTCATTATCCCACAACATCATCCCTTTCTTGGGTCATAGTGTTTTTTATTGCTTAGTAACATAAAGTAAAAGTTTTTTTCAGTCTTAACAACAGTGTACTGTCCACTGTTACATGTGCAATGCTGTGGTGTCTACTGTTACATATGCAACATTGAAGGTGCTTTTTCTCAACTCTATGTTAGGCAGCTATTTTAGTCCCTTTTTCATTCTTGGGTCACAGTGTCTTGACAAGCTTATCAAAACTAATCTACTGTGAATATGAAAACATTACCCTCATGTCACACTTTGGCAGCCCCTTTTCATGGCTGTACCAAACCATGAATAGACTTATTCAACTCTTGCAAATCATGAACGGTGGATCTGCCTCCTGTCCACTTGAGTGCCAGAAAGTACTGTGATATAATTGCCTGCTGAGCTTGGCTCTCTGGGACCGGCTCTATTGCATGCCACCTGAGGAGCTGTAGAACTTTGCTCTGTAGTGGGGAGAGAGATTGTGATGAAAGGGTGTCCTACAGTGGTCTTTAGGACCAACAAAGGGTCAGAGTTTTGATATGTAGAGACAACTCCAATCCCACCATTTCCAGAACCCACTTGCCCAAACTAATAGTTGTCCATTCAGGCAGGAAGTTGGAGAGTCATCCCCTAACCAAAAGTTGCAAAATGGTTGAAGATGGAGAGGGGTTAGGGCCCTTCGACCCATCACTTTTTGCTTGTGGTTGTGGCCAGAATGGACTGTGAACCAAAGGAATCACCCCACTACCTTCACAGTGACCCTGATCACCTCCTTATTGTAGAACTTAATTGGGAGGATTGCTGTAACTGCTGCCTCTGTTGTCCTGAGTTTATTGCTGCTCTTTGTGCATTCATCAATAGGGCTCTTAAAAGGAACCTGAGCCTTGCAGTCTTGGCTTGTGCTGTTGCTTGGAGTTGGTTACCAATATAACAAGTCCAAGGTCACATTGAAGTTCTCAATACATGCACAATGGTCCTTGAACCCTAGCTCAAACAGATATGTTCCCAGAACAGGTGGATCTACCATTCACAGTTGAATGTCTTGCATTATTGTTGGTGAAATTCTTAACCAGGCCTGCTGGTCAATAGACACTGCCACTGCTCATGCTGACATATCTGCTGAATCTAAAGCAACTTGCAATTGGTGCTTTGCCACTACCAAAACCAGTTACAGACTTCCCAAAAATCTGGCTGGATCTTTTTAGAGATCAATTTGGAAATGTTAGAGAGCATTTCAAAAAGATCATGACTATACCTACAGCAGCCATCAAAGCCACTTATCTGGCCTGGCAGATGCCCAGAAATGCAGCTACATTAACTTCTTGACAAAGGTAGTCCTGCTTCTTGCACTTCTTGTCCAGCAGTTTATCTGACTCGCCTTGCAGAACACCACATTTGCCACTTGTCCCTCTGGCAATGGTTGTTCCAAGAAACCAGAAATCCACCAAATGGGACTGCATACTTGTGTATCACATGGTATGGTGAGTCCAGACAGGAGGCTGGGCAGTGACAAACACTGGTGGCTGGGCCCAGAACAGTAGGGGCAATAGGGAAAGTTACACCTGGAGAACAGGTTTCCTTGAAAATGTCCATCAGCAGCTTGGGCTCCTTCTCCTTCTTCTGCATCTACTCCAGTGGAGCATCAAGAACCACAGACATCTGTTCCATGATGGCCACAAAGCAGAACTGATTCCCTGAAGGGTGCTAGTCTGTCAGCAGGCAACCCTCCCACCAATACAGAATCAATGGGATAGATGATGTATCCAAATCCAAGCCAAGACAGATGAGAGTCAACCACTGACATGGGGTATGGATGATACTCTCCAACAGGTGACCACCATGGTCAGGAAATTGAGAAATCCAGATTCAGGCCTAGAGTCCTGAGTTAGGGCACTAAACACCATCTGTGGAGGTGAGGGCTCCATCTATATAGGTCTGTATGGTAGGCCAGCAGAAACAGAGAAGTGGCTACAGGGTGCACAAAGGAAGTTGTCACCAGGAGAGGCAGCCAAGGCTGAGATGGATGTATTGGCATCAACAGGCAACCTTAAATCTGTACAAGGGCTCTTGAGTACCACAGGTTTTGCCAATAGGCTCAGTGTCACTCGTTGGATCTGGATGGCAAGAAAGCGCTCAATGTTGGCCACCAAGGTCAATATAAGAGTGAGAGCAAGGGTGGAACCTTGACCTTGAGCATCAACTCCAAGATCAATGAAGCATTGGCTTCTTCAGGCCTAGATGCTCAGTTGGGATGACCTTGTGTACCAATATTACAGGTGGAAATGCCACAGTTGAGACAACCATCATCAGGTGAACAAGTGTGGGTCCAACTGGGAGCTCAAATGAGCCTGACCACCTGGTTTGGGCTGGAACATAGCCAGCACAGGAGTCCTGGTAAGTGAGGACTCTTCTCCTTTAAGGACACATCCTTGCCTGGGTCAACCACTATGTAAACCAGCATCAACTCAGTTGACTGCTTCAGTGGTAACTCTGTGCAGATGGATAGGTTCCACTGGTAATTCAACCTCCTTCAAAGGCTACCAACCATGTGGACCAGTTTGGTCAAGGAGAGTGCGAGTGGTCCATTTACCAACAGTGATCCCATGGCCAGCATTTACGCTTCTTCTTGTGTATTCTAGATGAGAAGACAGAAATTCATCTTTGAAGGAATGGAGACATAAGAATGTTTTAAACCCTTTGTCCTTCTGAGGAGTTGGGAGCTTCATCATGTACTCCTTTTCAGAAGGTCCTGGACCAGAATGTCCTTGTCCATCACCTTCACTTCCATATGGCTTGCGAGAGCACTGCTGACTTTGTAGATATGGAAAGCATGCACACTTGGTAGGTTTGCCCTGGAGAACTCACTGCTTATGCTCTTCAAGAGTTGAGACAGGCTTGTCTTATCACCAGGAGCGATGTGCCACTTCAGGACTAAGACGAAAGCAATAAACACAGACATCATGTCCATTGGTTACAGAAATAGGGTAACTTCTCCCAATATACCTCTTAAATAAAAGCTTTCTCTTTTATGCATGGTGAATCGAGATGATGTAGCAGAAGTCACAGGAAAAAAGAGAGAAGTAGCAAGTCAAAAGACTGAAGCAAAACTTTGTCATGAGAAAAAAATGCTTAAAATTTAGCAGAATCCTCAGTCACAAGCAAAAGCTAAGCTGTAAAAAAGGGGATGTGTTCCTGCTAGTGGAACAAAAGATCTGAGTGCAAAGGAGAAGGAGTTGGAAGTAGGAGTAGGGAAGCTTGATGACTGTTTCAGTGATTGAGGATGCTCAGTAAATGGCTGCCTAAGTGTGGATAGTGAACTGAATCTAGGTAGTTATAACTAAATGTTTCATTGGTAGTTTAGTGGACCCTCCTCCATCTCCTGCTCCCCATACCAGTATTGGGAAAAACAAAATTCATTGGTAGTCTGGTAGACCTCTATCCTCACTAGACCCTGCACTTGGTAGTCATTTCTCACCACTGAGCCAGTAACCCAAAAAAACAGTAACTCCTCAATTCCAATATAGCCCCCCTAACTGACTGGCATTTACCCTAGGCAGACCTCCACAGTCAGCTGCCCACAAAACCGTTATCTACAGACATCTAAACCAAGTATACTATACTGATAGAGGATGGCCATTCAAACTTACAGAAAATGGTTTTGAAGGGCTGTCCCACAGGTCCTGTATTGATACAGTACACTTGCATGTTAGATGTCTATAGATACCACATAGTTCATTACACATGTATTAGTCTATATTTTGTGCTACTATAGTCCCTTGAACAATGAACTTTCAGCTGGCTTGATTGTCTTTGTCATATGCCACCACTTGCCCCTCAGGCATTGGGGTTTGCTTACTGAATCCAGGGTCCCTGATCGGGCTGGCAGGAGGTTAAGTGTACTTTATATGGACACATATAACACGGTCTCACTTCCTGGCTTCACACTATACCAGGCAGATAGAACCTCAAAGAAAGGGGGTGGTTGTGCACTGTATGTCCAGGAATCACTACAGTGTCTCACCCTACCCTCCCCGTCACTTGAGCACGGGGCCCAATCTCTCACACTGAAGATAGCTCTTGCCCATAACAGAGCCCCTTTGTTCCTCTCTTCTGTATACATCCCTCCCTGAAATCAGAAGACCTCTTTCCTCTCTGTCCTCAATCATCTCCAGACTCTCCCTGACAATGCTGACATCATTGCCCTTGGAGACTTCAATACAAACTGGCTGGCTGACACTTCCACCCCGTTAGGGATGCTGCAACTTCTCAGAACCAGACTCAGCTTGTGACTACTGCCACTAGAATAAACCAGAGGACTGGTACTACCACCCTCCTAGATCTAGTGCTTTCTAACTCCCCACATAAAGCTACACAGATCAGCGTACTACCCGATGCTCTGACCGACCACTCCATAGTGCTATGTCAATGGTCGTACTGTATTAACAAGCACCCCCCCAAAACTGTCTTACAACGCCGCCTCAAACCTGTCAAACTACAATCCCTTAAACAGTGCCTCCTAGTTACTGACTGGTCCCCCATAAGAAATGCTCAGAACATTGACTCTGCTCTCAACTATTTCATTCATATGTTCAACACTGCCTGCAACCGGTTTGCACCCCTAACCAAACAAACAATTAAAGGTGCCAACACACCTTGGCTATCTCAAGCCCTTTTGGACCAGATGCATGAACAAGACATTCTGTGGCACATTGCACAGGATACCAGAAAACCCTCTGGCAGGCAGCGCCATCAGGAAGCGTGCAATAAATGTACATGGAATATCCGTAAAGCAAAGGCTGAGTACTATAAAACCTTGCTCACCAACACATAGGGTGCAGGTCGCAAGTTTTGGGACTCACTCAAAACACTAAGTGGCAAAACCTCCACTGCCCCGCCTACCCATATCTGGGTCAATGGATCTATCACCTCAGACCCAGCCTTATCGCTGATACATTAAATGACACCTTCTCTGACCTCTGTGTCCACCCCAATTATTTCTCCCCACCCACCCTACACCACACTGCCCTCCCTAATCCCCCATTCCACTTTAAAGCAGTTTCCCAGCTTGAAGCTTTCCCCTCTCCTACTCAAAGCCCTCAGTAAATCCCGTTTCAGCAGTGACATGCTGGACCTAAAACTGCTTAGACTCACATTCAGCGAAGTTCTCCACCCCCTTACCATGCTTTTGAACCACTCCCTTTCTCTGGGCCAGTTTCCCACCAAATGGAAATCTGCCCTCATCACTCCTATTCTTAAAAGTGGTGACCGCACCCTGCCTGGGAACTACTGCCCAATATCAATCCTGCCTCCCCTCTCTAAAACCCTGGAAAAATTGTGACCATCCAACTAACAGACTACCTCACTAAATATAGTATTTTGTGTCCTGAACAACCACGCTTCTGCAGAACCATACTTCCACCACTGCCCTCTTGCAAATTTAAGCCTCCATTGTCATAGACACGGTTACACTACTGGCGCTGTCTTTATAGACCTCTCAAAGGCATTCGATACCATGCACCACTTGCTTCTCCTGGACTCCCTCACTCAGATAGGCCTGTCCCATGAAACCACTGACTGATTTGCCAGCTATCTGTCTGAGAGAACCCAGACAGTCCAGATTGCCCACTCCCTGTCATCCCCCCACCAAGTCAGGTCTGTGGTCCCTCAAGGCTCTATTCTTGGCCCACTTCTCTTCTCCTTATACCTCAACACCCTGCCCAATGCCTGCTCTGGGAAAATGCTATTGTATGCAGACGATGCAGTCCTCTGCAGCTCACACACTGATCCCACAGCCCTCCGCTCTGCACTCCAGAAATCCTTCTCTGAAGCTGAATCCTGGTTCATTCAGCATAGGTTAGTACTAAATTACAAAAAAACTAAACCCATGATGTTTGCACACCCCCAAAATAAGAACCTAGGACAACCCTTGCACATTCTGAACTCACTGAATGACCCCCCTTGAACAGGTTAACACTTTCAAATACCTTGGCATCATCCTAGACACAGGTCTCACTTTCCATGACCATATCCGACTACTAAGCACCACCGTCAACGTTCGTACTGGTCTCCTTCATCGCTATAAGCACTGCCTGCCTCCTGAATCTCTCCGCCTAGCCATCTCTACATCTATTCTATCCCTAATTGACTTTGATATCATCATCTATGGTGCAGCTGACACCACTCACCTACACAAGATTAGACTGGCCCTCAATAAGGCCTGCAGACTTGCTACAGACTGTCCTAGACTTACACATACCTGCACCCTCTATGCCTCAGCAAACTGGCTCAACTTTGATGGGAGGCTAAAGTACCAGGCCTGCCTCTTCACAAAGAAACTCACTTCAGGATTACTCCCCCCAGCCCTCTCCCCACTGCTTCAGGCCCCACTGTCCAGTCACCTCACACGTCAGTCAGCAACTACCCACTTTAGGGTACCTTGCTGCAAGACCACCTCTGGCCACAGAGCGATTCGATATCTGGCCCCATCCTGGCTCAACTCACTCCAAAACTCCCTCCTCACTGAACCCAAACTTGGTCGGTTCAAGTCCCAACTGAGGGACCTTATTACCCAGGGATCAGTATGTGACTGCCCCTAAACCTGATCCTTCATTTTCTACCACCCCCCATCTCCCCATGACTACGGACCTAACTCTGGTCTGCTGCCCCTGGGCGTGCCTATACTGTGACAATGGACATTTCTGTCCAGCCTTGGCCAACGAATAACTCCTGGACATGGCTAGCACCATCACCCTGAAATGCTATGCTTATACTTGCAACCTTTTTGCACTTTTGCACCTTGTTTAGCAGCTCTCTGTTACCCTGTATTCCCAGCTGCTATTTTTGTATTTTTTATTTTCTGTAATCATCTGCAACCATTCTGTAACCACTGTCTTTAACTACTATGTTATTTGTTACTCTGTACACTGTTGTCTCTTTCTTATGTATGACATGGAACCTTTGTAAAGGAGTCTTTGACTCAAAGGTGTTATCCAATATTTATCAATAAATAAATAAAGAAACATAATTCCATGGTGAAAAAGATAGAGGTGTGCATTGCTGTATGGAAGCCTCTTGGTAAACTGGGGGGTGGGGTGTTGAGGCCGTGGCAGAACCCTCAATACAAGACTTCCTGACATGTTGCAGAGCAGTGTTTACACTCCTGCAACCACTGTGCACCTCATGTGCCTTGAACCTGTCTCTTTCAACTGCCTGAACAGCAACATGACCACATGCAAGGGATTGGTGGGGCAGTGTAAATTTGGTCAACTTTATTATCGGTAGCCTGTGATATGAGCATTGGCAATTGGGCACCTACAATAATGGCGACCCAGTCCCTGGTGCATGTAAACGGGGCTATGGTAGGGTAGGGTGGCCGGATTGGGGGAGGGTCAGTGATTCTAGCAATGGGATGTCGCTATACATATGTGTGCAGGGGTGAGGGAGCATGCACAGCAAGGGCTGGAAGGGGATGTGAGGGGTGGTGCTGCGGGGGGTTGCTGAGCCAATCCCGTGGTGTGGTGTGTGGGTTGGTGGCATTGGTGGGCAGGGTACTGGGTTCGAGTCCGGGCGCTGGTGTGTTTTTGTTTTGCCCAGGCTGAATCTTTTCCTTTTTAATGTTTTTCACCCCTCCCCCCGACATGCATTCGCCTGGAGTTGAGAATCCTTAAGTGGGGGGGGTGTGTGCAAGGGCACAGTCCCCCACATAAAACATTAAAAAAGTAAGCCCCCATTGCTGTTTTGCTGTGTGCCGGGTTGTCAGAGTGGTGAAATACATTTTTGGCACTCTACAATAATGGCGATTGCCTTTAGGCTTTCGCTGTTATCACATAAACCCTTATTATCAGATTTGTGGTATCTGTAGCTATGCACTGATTTGAACCACTGCACTTTATAATTATTCTGGCTTTATTTGTGATTGATTTATGCACAGCGCTATGAAGTGGGACATCTTTCTCCTCTATATATTGTAATATATTGTAGGTGCCCAATTGCCGATGCCCATATTATTATGACACTAGTGCAGTATAGTGGTTTAGCCACAGTATATTTGCTTTTTTGCACTAGGAAGTAAATTATTTTGTAGTTCAGCGGATTTTAATTGTCCTTGGAATAAAGCATGGGATTCAGTATCCAGTGTGTTTTAATTTGGCAAGCCAAATATCTCAGCTGTGTGCAGTGACCTCTTGTTGGAGTGTGGTATGTGTTTAGTTAAGGGCATTAGCCAGCCTTGATCTCCTATACCATTCCTATACTCATTTTCTGAGCTGACCACTAATCATGTTTTTGGATGTTGGTGGTGGTTCACAATGTGTAACCGATGGTCAGTACAGGAGGATGTTATGGGTAGGTGAGGAGAAGGATGGAGGTCCAGCTGCATAAGAGTGGCCCAGAAAAGTCATAGGATGTAGGTCAGGTTCAGGGGGGAAATAATGCCTAAAAATAAAAGACTGAAACTTCAAGACTAAAACAAGATCCATGTATCATTTTCCCTTGATACAGAATTTAAGTACATCATACAGTTTGTTGTCATGTCTTAAACTCCTTTTATCAATCACCTGAAAAGGAAGACAAAAACAATAAAAGATTTGTCTGGAATTAGCAAGGGGTCTCCTTCAGAAACTGGACTGAGAAATGGAACTTACCTTTTTGACACTGATCATCTGTACCTCTTTCTGTGCAAGATCATCTGCAGAAAGTTCACTGCCAAATTTTAGCTCAGGATGGGCTTCTTCCTCTATATCAATTATATCTAAATAAAAAAAAATGTGAAGTATGAAGAGACAAATCTCAGCTATCTTTCATCTCTGTTTGCATGTATTGTGTACTGTGCAATTTTGGTACAACTTCAAAAGTGTGCATTGCACATTTTGAACCATGCAGGCAGTACCTCTCATTCCCATCTCAACCACCTAATCAGCCTTGCTCTTTTGTCCCAACTGTTATGACATGACCTTACCAAAACCCATGGGAATGAAATGACTGGTCTGCATGTCCACTCAAGAAGCAGAACTGCCTGGTGGCATTGCTAACATTCCAATGCTGATGTGTTCATTCATTACAGTGGCACTCTTCTTATACCTGAGATACTATATCAATGTTAATTTTAGAATCTGTGTATTTATTGATTGGTAGTGTTGCTGTTTTTTGTTATTGTTGTTCTTATGTAAAGCACCCAGAGCCTACAGGACTAGGCGCATAAAAAAATAAACTACTACTACTACTACATTTGGTATGGCCCTAATTGTTACAAGAGGGATATGCTTGTGTGTGTGTGTGTGTGTGTGTGTGTGTGTGGTTGTAATTCATTCCCTCACACTATCTTCTTAAAATTATGCAAGACCATTGTGAAATATAAACATAGAACACTGAAATACATGCAGTAGTTCTATGAGCTGGCAGGGGTAGCAAAGTAGTGGTGTGCAGGCAGCATAACCTAGACGTTAGAGCAATGAGCTGTGAACCAGATTGGTACAGCCAGGAGACCTGGGTTTGATTCATGCAAACTCCACTTGCACTGTGTGACCTGGAGCAGGCCACTTAACCTTCCTGTGCTTCTGGGTCACCCTAGTAAAATGGCCATGTGCCAAGTGGGCCATACCTGATTACCAAAAGACATGGCAAAAAAAAAAATGCCTAGGTTTTCAGACAACCTAAACAGCATCTGATGTAGTGGTAGTACCTCAACAAGATTGCTGTGCTTTTGTTCATGCACTGACTCCTCTGCTTTGGGTCCCTTTGTATTCCATGTACTTTAACTGAGCTGCCATATATATATTCAGCTCTACAGCTGTAAGACTTGCTGCTGCTTATAGCAGCACAAAGTAAATTGGCTTTCCTCTGGATCTCAACATGATTATTACTGTTAATTTTAATAAAGCAGAAGCAATGCATGCCCCAAACTTTTGAACCGATCAGCTAACATTTCCCCCCACTGTTCTCAGTAACAGGGGTCAGAATTAACAAACAAAAACAAAAAAATTGCATGTGCAGTTTGTTTCTTTAAGAAATTTTTAAACACTTTTTGGGCATGAAATGGCTGTCTGGAGTCTCCAGTCTTTAATACTAGAAGTTATAGATACTGTAATCTGCATAACTCAATTGAGCAACAAACAAATAACATAATCACTGGTGCTGTCTATAGAAATTCTGATTTGGTCATTCTTGGCTAAAAACAAAAGTGTTTCCCAATTTGCTGGAGCAACTATTTTGCATATGTTAGTGTTTTTCAGATCTCTTGCAAAGAAAGCAACTGCCACTTTCGGAGGTCCTATAATACCAACTGATTTGCGTTCGCTTATGAATGTCTGTTTGTTGTATTAGCCTGCTCAATTAGATACAGTCAGCTACTGCAGCTCCCTCCAATCATCAAAAATGTAATTAAAAACCCATTTTAAAAGAGAAGTTGGCTATTATCTCAATAACTAATGTCTGCTAAACATAATGTCCTAGTATACCTAAATGATTGGCAGCATCGTTTTCCCTAGCCTTCCTCTCTCTCTGGCTCTCTCTGTTCATATTGAAGCTCTTTGATTGTTGTACTTATGTTTTTTGCTTTACATTAAGTTATATTATTTACTGTACACCAGTGCAGAGGTACTCACTAAAACATTTCTTCCTTTTTTTCCCTAATTCTTTTTATTCATCCAGGATCAGGTGGGGATGTATCGATATCAGTTCCCTCTGATCCCCCAGCCTTGCATCCCCATCCAGCTGCACTGACTAGGAGGCCCCATAACATACTTCTTACAGTGGGGATCTTTGAGAGGAGAGAATGAGATCCACCTTAGATTCCCAGCAGAAACTTATGTAAGGGCATCTTTTGGGAGGAGGAGGGAGCTTCACTCTGTTGCTGCTCCTGAGGGCTTTTCTATTTTTTTTTTAATTCCTAGTTTTATTAGCATTTTCAAGGCTACAACAGTACCTTGACAGGTCAACATAACAGAGCGGTAACAAATACAAGGGTATCAGAATGCCTGTCCAGCCCCCCCCCCCGACTTGACATCCAACTTATGATCTTGCTTGTTGCATTACAAGATCCTATAAGTACTGTTTCGTAGTCATGACCTCATTTGAGGATGGCAATTACTGTGTTTAGCCAGAGGAATTGCCTACTTGAAGTAGGTAAAGAAAATTAAACCCTTCCCAGATCTTTTTGTAGTGAGCCGTGGAGCCCCACAGGCTAGCTTTCAGCTGTTCAAATCTAAGGTTAAACAACAACTCCTTAAGTCATTCTATATATGAGATAGTATCTCCATCCAGCCAGTGTCTTAGAACCAGTTTCTTCACTGTGAGGGAAAATAATGCCATGTGGAACCTGCGATTCCACACTGGGATTTGAGAAAAATCACCCAGAGGGCAATTTCAGGGGTAAATAGATCCTCAATACCCAGTAGTGGGTCTGCCTTATTTTGGATTGTGTCCCAAAACCCTTTGGCAGAGGGACACTCCAAGAATATGAGAATCAGGTTAACATTGTGCTTACCACATCTAGTGCATATGGAGGTGGGGGCATGCCCCACTTTCTGCAACTTCACAGGGATCCAATACATATCTTGTAATAGCTTATACTGGGTAAGGCACAATCTATCTTGGGGTATGTAGGTCCTTCCAAATCCTCCTCCATTTGCCCAAAAAGATAAGAAATTGGGTGGACCAAAACTTGGGATCTCTATATTGGGCATCTAGAGATTTGGACAAAAGAGTTGCGTATAATAGTGAGATGGCGTGGGGGTTACCACATATGTCCTTAATGGAATGTAAACAGTCATCTGAGTCCAAATCTCCAACCAGGAGCTCCAAGAGTTTCACCAGAAGGTGTCTTAGCTGGTATACCTTAAAGGCTTTACCCCTTTTGATTCCAAAATAATCCATGATGGAGGAGGTAGACTTACAACTTCCTTCCACAAAGAATTCTCCCAACCTAGAGTCACTGAGTGAAGGAAGCCAAGCTAATGGGATACATTTCCCTGCTATCTTAAAATTAGGGTTCCCTATCACTGGCTGGAGAGAGAGATCTTGGTGTGTTTATATTTCAAAAAAGAGCATACAGTAATTGAGTGTGTATTCTTACAGAAGAAGCAATGAGTGAGTTAGACAAAGTGGTAGGTAAGACCTTAGGAGAAATATGCAAGAAAGCTAAAGGGGAAAGACCAGAACTTAAAATCTGTTCCCTTTCCAGCACCCACCATGTGGGTATATAAGAGCCCACTGCAGTGACATCGGATGGGGAGGCATACTTAATATACTTGTCCAGTTGGCTTGCCCAGAAATATAACCTGAAATGTGGGCATCTCAGACCTCCAAATAGTTTAGAGCCAGCCAGTTTGTTATAAGCCCTTCTGGGAGTTTTACCTTGCCAAATAAAGGAGGAGGAGATTATCGAGTGTGTTTATTTAAACCAAGCTAAGGGGATCCACAAATTTAACATACTGAGGGGATAAAATAGCAGTGGCAGAATGTTCATCTTAACCAGGTTTATTCGCACCCAAAGCGAAATGGAAGAGACAGCCACCTGTGGAGGTCCTGCTGAATAATTTTGAGTAAAGGGTCAAGATTAATCTTCCTCATTTGGGATTCCCCTCTAGTTAGGAGTAAGCCCAAGTATTTTATATTGGACAGGAACCACTGTAGCTGCAATGGAGCAATCTCATGTTTAGTGAGCCTCCCATTCAGGGAGAACACTGCAGTCTTGTTCAGATTAATTTTATAGTTAGACAGTGCACTATATTCCTCGATAACGGAGACAGCAACCTGAAATTATTGACTAGGCTGTTTGATGTGGAGCAGCACATTGTCAGCATAGGCTGAGAGTTTAAATGACTGGGACCCCGTCTTGATGCCCCAAATGCTCTCATGTTCTCGCAACTTGGCCAGGAGAGGTTCAAGGTAAATATTAAATAGGAGAGGGGATAAAGGACACCCCTGTCTTGTTCCAGAATGGAGTGAGAAGCACTTCAGGAACACACCATTGCAATAGATCCAGGCTAGGGCATTCTGATATAAGGAGGAGATTCAATTGATAAATTTAGAGGGGAACTCAAATTTACACATGCTGTAGCACAAAAAAGGAATTTCCAGCTGACTCAATCAAATGCCTTCTCTGCATCCAGGGATAGCAGGCCAGCTGGAACATTTGCATCCCTGGATGCAGAGAAGATGTGAGCGAGTTTCCGGAAATGATCTGAGGAGTGCCTCCCTAACATAAAGCCTAACTGGTCTGGGTGTATGATGTGCAGCATTACCTTCCTAAGTCTGTTGGCTAATAACTTCGCTAAGATTTTAATATCACAATTTAGAAGTGAAATAGGCCTATAAATTCCAATAATTTCTGGGTCTCTCCTTTCTTTTGGAAGAACAATGATTAATGCTTCCAGGAGGGACCTATCTAGGGGGTTAGCTCCCAGGATCCATCCAAAAAGGTGGGATAGCCAGGGGCTGAGTTGTTTACTAAACTGCTTATAAAAATGAGAGGAATACCCATCTGGCCCTGGAGCTTTGTCGGCTATTAGCTAGGAGATTGTCTCCTCAATCTTTAGAGATCGGTGTAGTCAGGGAGTCCTGCTGTACAGATCCCAGGGTTGGTAGTGGGATGAGATTCAGATAATTCTGCACCCAGGCAGCCTCTGGTTTCTGAGACATGGGACTATATATATCCTCATAAAACTGAGCAAATTCTCTGGTGATCCTTGTTGGAGTGAGTAGAAGCCTTCTGTCCATCAGTGAACGAATGCTCTGCACTAGTCTTGAAGATTCTGTTTCTTAAAGCATGAGGGCTAGAAGCCGTCTGGCTTTCTCTCCCTGGTCTATGTATTTTGTACCCATTTTTAGAATTGCATATTCTGCCTTCTCTCACAGCAAATTAGAGTATTGATCCTGAAGACTCAGCAATTTAGTCCTATCCGACTCCGGGGTAGTATGCGATAGGGAGCACTCCAATCTCTGGATGTCAGCTAGGAGGACTAAAGCCTTTTGTTCTCTGTTGTTTCCTTTGAGCTGCTAGTTTAATAAGAATGCCCTGAAGCATGCATTTTAGGCCACCCACTCCAAGTCTGGTCGGCTGGTGGAATTTAAGTAAACATGCGTATACCGGCCAATCTCTTGACCTATGCATTAAACCATGGCCTGTTCTTTAAGGAGCTGGACTCTTTGGGGTGCCCACGGGTAGTGTTAAGGAGCACCAAGTGATGGAGTGATCTGAGATCACACCGGGGTCTATTTTTGCATCTACCAGGCCCCCTACCAGAGTCTTGCTAAGTAAAAAATAATCAATTTGGGACTGGGAGTTGTGCACCCTGGATCTAAAGGTCTATTTTCTTGACTGAAAGTGGAGAAGCCTCCAGGGGTTGCACAGGCCCAAGTGGTCTGCCAGATCCCTGATGGCTCTCTGTGCCGATGACAACCATTTACGTCTGGGATCAGATTTGTCTAAGATTGGGGAGTACAGAAGGTTCCAGTCCCCACCTAGTATGATGGGAAGGTTTAAGAAAGGGGCTAGAGCCTTCATCAGGTTGGTAAAGAAGCCAGGGGAGTCCGCGTTCGGACCATATACACTGCCCAATACCACAGTGGATCTATAAATGTATCTGCCATTGCGATCTCTGATAACCCAATTGCACACAAACAGGGTTCGTCTCACAATTAGGATTCCAACTCCCCTACTTTGAGTGCTATTCCTAGCATTAAAAACCTGCCCTACAAACTGATGATGAAAAAGAGTGCCTTTTGCCTCCTCCACGTGAGTTTCCTGTAAAAAGGAGATGTCACTCCTGAGCAAATGGATATGTTTTAACACTTTGCATCTTTTACTTTTATTGTGACCCCATGGATATTCCAGGATAGGAACTTCTTAGGGAGAGCCATGTGAGACTCTCAGAAGTCGAAATCCATGATGTAGTGTCTGCTGAGGATGCCACAAGTAAAAGAAAACCATTCCCTCCATGATGCCAAGTTGTCCCTCCTGCCCTCCCCACAACCACACAAAACAGCGCCCCACAAAATACCCCCCCGTACAAAAGAGCACTTCCTCACACAACAAGCAAAATCCTCCCTCCCTATCCACCCCTCCCCTAACCGGGTTAAGGAGCTAGATGCACTGACCAGTAAATTAGGATTGATGCCCTTTCCCTGCATACAAAAACTCTCTGGTGCATGATGTTCCTAATGAGATAGCCCTTCTCCAACCAGCCCATAAAAAATTAGAAATGAGAACTAGCAGAAATGTCCAGTAAGAACGTATTACCCACCACAAGAAAAATACCAAAGAATAAGCCAATAATAGGGATAATATTCCCTGGGCCATTGTCGCGGTCCGCACAACTACATTAGGGAGAATCCCCATATTGAGCAGCCCCAGGAGTGGTTCATGGTTGGTTTACTGCCCGGTATTCAGCTGAACCCCAGGGGATACCACACACATTAAATTCAGCTCTTTCAGCTGCTCAAGTGAGAAATGACCATGCCCCCAAACCAAGCTGTGGCAATTGCATCACGCAGCTAGGAAGGCCCTTTACTACGCCCTTGCTCAGGGAGTCGGAGGCCTGCCCCTTTCTGCCAGATTGAGTCCAAAAGGGCTTTAGTAGTAAGACTGGTCCAGGTCCAGGGATCCCTTCCTCAAAATGGGGAACTAGAATTGAACTTACCCCATAACAACGAGGAAGTGAGAACCCTGGGCTGCTCCAGCAAAACCAACACAATCAAGTTTAACATCGTACAGAGAAGAAAGTCAGCAAGACATAGATCCGTGGTGCACGAGCCCCTCCATACATCTGAAGGCAGACTCTCATAGCATGTAGGCCATGCCGGCTACGGCTTACTAGAGGGGAACCATGCACCAAATGTCTATGCTTCAGAACAGCATACCTGCCCTCCCCGGTAATGAAGACAAAGAACATTAACTATCAGTCTCAAAAGTTATTAGGTAAACAGTTCTCAAGCTCAACACTTGCACCCTTCCACTCACAATGGTGAGCTGCTTGGATGAAAAACCCTGCAAATCTTAATGTTCAACCCTTTCAGCCATCATGGAACAAGTTGGGAAGCACTTTCCTGGGGGAATCCTCTGCAGCTTTTGGATCCTCAAAAGCAACCAATTTTCCCTCTAGATTCACTTGGAAGTTAGCATGATAGCCCATCCAGAACTTTAAATTAGCTGCCAGAAGTTTGGTAACAATGCCATGATAGGCCACCCTTCTCTGCTTTACCAATAAGGGAAGATCTTGGGCCACCCATATCTGTTTACCACCCCACTGCACCTCCATTATTTCTCTGATTTTCATCATGAAGTGCTGGTGCTCCTGGTAGTTTAGAAATTTAAAAATGAATGTTCTCGGTGGGGCATCTGGAGGGGGCATAGGTCTTGAGGCCCGATGAGCCCGCTCGATGATGTAAGTCAGCCCGATTGAAGAGGGGCCAGCTAACTTCTCCACCAGCTTTGGGGTGAAAAGGACTGAATTGTTCGCCTCTTTGCACTCTGGAAGTCCTATTATTACCGCATTGTTGCGGTGGCGCCTCCCTTCAAGATCTTCTATTTTAGCCTCTAATTTGGTGATCCTTTGTTGAGTGGAAGCCATCGTAGGTTCGACCTTGTCTGCTTTTCTTTCCAGGGAGATAATTTGGGCTTCACAATCCCTGGTGCGGAGTGCAATGTTTTCCAGTTTAGTAGAGACTGCCTTAAATTTTTCAGTCAGCGATCGCAGGTCATCTCTAAACAGACAAAGTTCATCCAGAAAGCGATCCAGCGTAAGCGGGAATTGCTCATAGGAGTCAGCAGCTTGTCACCCTGTAGGCCCAGCCTGGGCCTTGGATTTCTTGCTAGCCTTCACAGGAGTGGTAGGTGGGGTGTGTCATGGGAGAGCCGACCACATCTCCACCTCCACCTTCTCAGGAACACCACCGTAATCTTCCCAAATCAGCCAGGTAGGTGCGACTGACTACTAGCCGGGTCTCAAAGCTCAATCTTGCAGATTTTATAGCTTTAAATTTGATTGTACAGGAGGGAGAATTGGGAGCGCTCACACAAAAGCAGCTACCCAGTTGCCTGCATCATGTGATCTCCACTCCTGAGGGCTTTTCTAATAGGTTGCCCTTGGAGACATGGGTATGCAGTGACATCAGCACATGGGCTGCATGCTCCCACCCACACCCCACAGATGTTTGCTGTTTTCTGCTCCCCTTGCTGCATGGTCCCAGCTGGTGCACTTCTTGCCACTGCTGAGTATCACTCTTGCACTGTCACCTATGACTGCCTCCCCCACCCGAGGGCGAGAGTAATCTATGGGACGCCCACCCTTTCTCCCCCTGGCTCACCCGCTGATGCTTTGGGCTGAATCCTGAACCAGTATCAGTGTTTCAAGCAGCTACTCACTAGCATTTCAGCAAAAGCCAGAGTACATTGGCCAGAGCTTCCCTGAGGGCCAGAACCACAACCGTAATTTGTGTTCACATGTTTTCTATTTTTCCCTTTTCTCCAACAGTTCTCCTATTTCTAGTTTAGAAGTCTACACTTGCAGCAAAAAGTGTCTAATATAACGAACAAAGTACTGCAATTCAGCACTTTTCATCACAACTGCGGGAAAAAGTATACAGTAGCAACTGCAGGTGTGAAAACTCTACTGCCACTTAAGAAATAAGTACCATAATGTATTATGGACAATGTTTACAACAGTTTGACAGTTTTTACAGCAATTGCAAAAAATTGCCAATGACACTCACTGACTTTACATGGGGCCACAAAAAAACATCACAGCTCGCTAATGGCTTTGTGGACATATTTTGAGCACTGTACCAGCGGTATAATGTGCCAAACTGTACTTTGCTGTTAATATCCTGGACCAGTTTGTTCCATGATGCTGGTTTCAGCAATGCTATCATTAGCACCACGGTATAGACATAATGTGGCATCTCCTCTTGTACACTGATTCAATACACACCACATAAGAGTCATGCTAATACTAGCAGCCCACACAAATTGCCTTGATGCAGAATTAACACAGAAGCTTGTGTAGTACCCTCTTTCTTACTTTAACATTTGGATAACCACAAAGTCCACAGCTTTGCTGAGTTTAAAAAGTGACTTTTATTGTTCTTAGGAGGACTTAACTATGATCTGAAGTTTAAAAATGTAGTTATTATTAGCTAGGCTTCTCCATCTTTAGAAGCTCCCCTCCCATCTCTCTTCCTCATCTCTATACATACACTACTTCAGTATCTACCCAATAAGCTTTTTTGTTTTAAGTCTGTTGGCATACCTGAGCTATATGTCTGCCATTTTGGGGCTCCATCCTGGCCTGGGCTCACACCCCTCAAATGGCATAGTGTCTGGCTGACAAGTGTCATTCAGTTTCCAAAGAGAACTCCACTACTACATGGCCACAGGTGCTCTGATCAGATCTCTGCAGCCAACCATATGTTTCCTGCACCTCCACAACTACAAAGGGCTATACAGCCCCCTGTAGACCTCACAGAGAGCATGGAGCTCCATGCCCAACAAACAACCAAGGATCATGTCCACAAATTAAATGACTTAGTAGTAGTAATAGTAGTAGTGGTATCCTGTGAAATGCACTAGTCACAAGTGGATGCCTACCAAAATGGCAACCCACTTGTAGCGCATACCCACAGGGCGAGGCAGTAGGGAGGGCAACTGGATGGGGAGGGTTCACGAATGGCAATGGGATGTTGCTATAATGCATACACATGTGGGGGCGAGCATACTGAGCGAGGGTGGGAGGATTTGTGAGGGTGGTGCCACAGTTAGCTATTGAGCTGGCTCCATGGTGTGGTGGGTGGGTGGGTGCTGGCCTGGGGTGGCTAGGATGCAGGGTTCAGGTCTGGGCACAGGTATGTTATGTTGCTCCCGGCCCAAGTAAGTTTTTTGTATTTTATACTGTTGCACACCCCCTGACATGCACCCCCCAGGAGTTGAGAATCTAACAGTACGGGGTGTGGGGGGCACTGCCCCCCACATAATAATAAACTTCAGAGTCCTTTGCACCAGTTTGTTTGTCACCAGGGGTGTACATTGCCAAAATTAAATTTCAGCGATGTACACTCACCATAATGACAATCGCCTTTCGCTGATCACCCTTATGAAACAGAACTGTAGTAGTAGTAGTAAAAAGCTTTATTTTTTGACAGGATAAAACCGTTAGGACTGGAGAGACCCTACTTTCAAAGTTGTCCTGCTTACAATGGAGATGTTGTGAAGTTTTAATTCACTGTGAAGTTAAGGTAAATTCATCAACTTCAACTTTGTGGAGAAATTCATAGTTATTTTTCCTATTTAATAGGGAGTTTGCCCTTGGCAACTTCACCTGAAACTTTGCCCTTGGTGAACAGGTGAAGTTGGGTCAAAATGAGGCTATTGATACAGAAATGCCTTAAGGTTAGCAGTCCCCTTTCCCGATGACCTCCCAGCAGCCTGAAGGTCCTGTGCCACACCCTCTCGTGGTATGACCACCATAGGCTGCATCCACTCATCAGTCTCAGTCTGGAGCAATTCTAATATTTACTGACTCATGTGTGTGATCTAGTTACTCTTCACTGCCTGTGTGGCATGCTGGCAAATACTTGGAGTATTGATACCACTGCAATTGGACTGAGTACAATTTTTCCCTGGCCAGAGTCGAATGCTACCCCAGGTACCTGAGCCCAGTGTATTGTAATGCACAGATAGGAGCTACCAGCAGTTTGGCCACTGATCCATATATCCATACTGAAATGTATGTATGGGGATGTTGAATGCAGCAGGGCATGCATTACCATGCATGACACAATCCCAAAAAATTCAGGGATGGCACGGGTGAATATGTTTGTGAAGGAATCTGCCATTTGGGGGTAGCACATACTATCAACCTTCTAAATTCCATGTTCTCCACAAAAAAAAAGAATGGCAGTAGATCAATTGCCAGCATTTCAGTGGTTACTGTATTCACTTTCCATGCAATAGCATGATAGGGTGGGTATTTGGCATGACAAAAAAAAAAATGCTATGCAGTGTAGGTTGGACTTTTCTGGATGTTGGACCACCAAATAATTGGACTTGGTGTGGCAGCATTGCTAATCGGGTAGCATTTGGATGATGCTCAAAAGTAAGCATGAATTGGGGTGTTTTCTTTTTTTAGTCACTTAAAGTTTATTAATTTTTGTGCAAAACACATAGGTGTACAGTTTGCATTCCACACATTAATATGAAGCAGTCATCTGTTAACTTTATAGCCCCCACCAGCAGGCAAAATCATTCCATTGGTACAAGAGACTTGATATAACATTCTGCCAAGCTCAATACTCTCATTTTAGAATGGGAACCTGTCATCCAGATCAGGCTTAATGCCACCACTGCCAGCAGTCACAGGGATCCCAGCTTCCTCCTCCTCCTTGACCACTGTTCCTGAGTCAGAGATTTTGCTACCCCTCAGACTGATCCTCTTGTCACCACCTTCCCAGCACCCACCAGCATGAGTGTCACAGATGTGGCAGAAACTAGTCTGGCAACACTAATGCCACCACTACTTCTTCCAACTACTCCTTTTCTACTACTATTGGCCCTGGAGCCCATGGGTAAGTCTGCACCAGAGGTAGTTTTTTACGTGCTACAACCTTTTTTCCCCACAGAACCTATGCCCTTCTTGGCTGCCTTGCTGACACCTCTCTCTTTACTTGAGCATCTCTTTCCAGTCATTTTAAATATTTAGATTTTTAATATTGTGAGGAAAAGAAAACACTGCAGTAAAATTAAATACCAACAGCAGCAGATGACACATCACCAGAGGAATTAGCAATATGATCTGAATCTGTACAGAACTGTTTACTGAGTAACAGTAGCTACAGAAAAACTACTCAAAAAGTAGTTTTTTCTTGGTATTTTTTTTACATGATGGGGATTAACAAGACACATGACATGGATAATTTAAAACAAGTTACTGTAAGTAATACCATCACTTCTAGAAGGAAACAAACTAACCTCAATCAATACAGAAACAGGTTGACAAATAATTCAACCACACAAAACTGTATTAACAAAATAAAATGACAAGTCACAGACCACAGCCAAAAATGATAAAGATGAAAGACTGCAAAAAACAAATTGGACTGGTACTAAAGAAGGCTGCCTTGCTTGCACAGCACTACTTCACTAGATAAAACCACCAGTACTTTCAACTAAATAAATCGGCAAAACTGTGAAAAAACAATGGCACTCTAGATATTTTTTGTGAGTGGTTTGGTTCAAAATACTGCACTTCCCGAGTAGTTATAATGTTTTTTTTTGCTCAGACAAGCAGGGACAGATTTCTTGCCAACTCTCTCTTCAAAAGATTGCACTGAACGCATGGCGTACAGCTCTTTTCACTACCATGTGACCTCCAGTCCCATGGTACATTGCAAACTTTGCCTATGGGCCCAACTTCACCCAACTTTGATCAAATTTGCTGGTGAAGTAACTAAATTTGCCACTCACAAAGTTAGCCCTATACTGCATAGTGGAACTACAAAGGGCAGATTAACTTCATGAATTGTGGCAAATTCACACATTAATTCACAAAGTGAAGTCAGCCAACTTCTCACACCTCTATTTACAAATTGTTACAGTGCATCAAACAGTTACAATATAATTTTGTAGTATTATTGAATAAGAATAATTAAATATAAATGTATTCACATCAGAACATTACAGATCATAAAGTTTACAAAAGTATAGGTTTCAAGTATTGCAAATCATGCACTAATCGCAAGTACATATTCACACATTAATTGACAAAGTGAAGTCAGCCAACTTCGCACACCTCTATTTACAAATTGTTACAGTGCATCAAACAATTACAATATAATTTTGTTGTATTATTGAATAAGAATAATTAAATATAAATGTACTCACATCAAAGCATTACAGATCATAAAGTTTACAAAAGTATAGGTTTCAAGTATTGCAAATCATACACTGATCACAAGTACATATTTCAAACATTTCATTGTTAAGTGCTTATTGAAGTTCAACCAATGCAGTTGCATTTCTTGTTTGTAGAGTTAACATATTCCATACTTTAGCTGATTTGTATTGAATCATCATTTGTCCATATCTATTATTACACCAGGAATAAATCACTAATGCTTCTCAACAACCATCATCCTCCACACAGAGTGTGATGCCCTGGAGATAGAACCTTCAGCTAATTTAGAATCAAGGTTCAAGCTCTGCACTGTGGTCATGCTCCCCCAAGAGCTGTACCATCAGATTTGTTTCTATACCTGAAGAAAGCAATCGCCCTGAAGTCAGCTCTGGCCTCCAGATGGGTTTATTTGCCTTTTATTTATTGTATAGTTTGTTTTAGTTAGTTTTTCAATAATGTTATGTTAGATAAGGTTTTATTTACATTTCTTATATTTTCCTGTTTAATTGCAGTTCTATGATTCCCAATTGGTTCCCAGGACTTGGAGAGGGCCGTAGGTCAGTGTGGTTATTTTCTTTGGAGAACCAGTAATATTTTACTTAAAACTTTTACAATTTGTTAAAAACAACTGCTTTTGTCATTTTATAAGCAGTGTCACAATTTCCACCTGTAGGAAACTGGCCTGAAATTCAAAGACTACCAGTATTTATGTATAAACCATTTTTATTTCTTCAGAAACTGAGTTGTTTTAGTGATATTACTAACAGTTCCTGTTCAAGGGAACCAGATTTCTTGAAGATTTCTCCTCAGAACCACTATTGTTTTTCCTCAGGTTCTGGAAACTGACAGTGTTTTTACTAGGTCTTCAGTGTTTGGCATGCTTGACAGAACAAGAAAACAGGACCAACTGATTTTAAAAATTGCACTGTTTTCAGCTCCTGGTAAGGGCAGATGACCATGAGGTCTGTATAAGATGCTTGGGTCCAGGTCATGATGTTACCAGAAGTTTTGCCCTAAAACCCAAAAGAAAATGGCTACAAAAAGAGAAGAATTCATGGCTTCTCAGTCCACCTCTACAGTATGTCATCAAAACACAGTAAAGGCTCTGACAGAGTTCTTAATGATGTTGGAAAGCATGCATCAGGGGGATCCATCTCTTCATAAACATAAGCAGTCTCTATCAAAGGGGACAGAGAAAAAACATAAAGCTTCTCAGCCATCAGATAAGTATGGTAAAGATACTAGGGTATCTGAAAGGGGGAATCCTGAGTCCAGCGATGGCAAAAATACAAATATAAGTGTCTCAGAGCAGTCACTGGAAATAGTGTCTGCCAAGGAAAAACAAGATGAAAAGCATGTCCTTTCTACTCCTCCTGAATAAGGAAAGAAGCAGGGATTGGATCCAAGGCATATGCCCTCAGGAGAAGACATGGCAAAAGTATAGTATTTTTTCCAGGCATTCCAGGCTATAGAAAATTTCATGAATGTACCTGCCCCCAACCACCAACTCCCCAGGCTCAGGCTCCAATCCACCTGCCTGTGGAGGAGGAGGAGGAGAACAAATACTATGAGGAGTAAGAATAAGTCAAGCCTTTTGAACCAGATGGTTCACCTGACCAGTAGTTTGGCTCTCCTCCAAGGCCTACAGAGGATTGCATGACATACTCTTCTTTTGTTAGGCAAATGGTGAACACCCTCATGATCCCCTCTCAGGGAACATGAGAATGAGGAGGAAGCAAAATTTATGGATATGATGGGGCTAGCTCCTACAAGAAGGCTGCTACACCCCATACACAAATCTCTATAAAAATGCACCTCAAGAATCATGTCTGCATCTACTTCAGCAGCAGGTATAGACACAACGATTAAAAACAAGTATTAGGAGGACAGGGAGTGGAATACCTGTACGCCCATCCTGATTATGAAGGTGTAGTCCAAGTGGCAGTTTGCAAGCTGGCTGAAGTCACTTTTTCTGCACAGCCACCTAAAAAGGACTCCAGAAAACTGGATACTTTGGCCGAAAGAATATATACAACAGTTTCCCCTGCTCATTAGGCAGCAGCTAATTTGGCATATACAACTCAATACTAGAAAGCACTGTGGAATACAATGCTGGAACTGATAAGCTAGAAGGTGAGGGAGTCCAGGAGTTGGTTGCCACAGCAAAGTCAGCCCTGGGTGCCACTAAATACCAGTTCCACATGACACTAATTGCTCTGCTTTTAGGGTCTTAGCCCATGCAGTGTCATTGAGGAGATTCTCCTGGTTAAGGACAACCACACTATCACAGGACACTCATACAAAGGCCACATATTTCTACTTCAAAGGGAATTCCATTTTTGGTGACAAAACAAAGGCATACATCAAAGAAGTGGATGAGTACATGACCACTTATAAGAACAGTACTGATAAAGAAAAGCCCTCCACTTCCCACAGGCCTTAAGGTAGGGGAGACATGGAAAGGGGTTACTATGCCAGGCTCTTTGCTCCTTATGAATACAAATCCCAGAGAGGTTACTACAGAGGCAGGAGGGGCTTCATGTATATTGTGGCAGCACCAGCTCCCAAACAACAGCCAAAACAAACCCCCTGACACTTCTATCCAGGTCGCTCAACCATTGGAAGTGGCTGGAAGGCTGGCCCACTACTTCCAGGAATAGGTAAAAATTGTCACAGACAAGTGGGCCTAGGAGGCAGAGGGCCAGGGATTATCCCTCCAGTTCAAGAAGTTTCCAAAACTGCAGAAACTCCAAAATATTCCAGCCCATTCACCTACAGAAATAATTCTGCTGGAACTGAAAGTTCAAGTTCATTGTTACAAAATATGCATAAACTCTGTTACATACATACAGAGACACACAAGACTTATGATGCCAAATATTACCATCTATGCTTATCTGAAAAAAATCCAAGGACATTCCTTTACAGATTTACATTTTAAATCCTTACATTAATATTTAATATTTGAATTGCTCTTGCAGCAAAGTTGCCTAAGGCTAACAAAGCTGCCTCCAAATCTATGGATAGCAACTTTAATGTATTTTCTCTTAGGCCTTGGCCAGCCATAACTTTAGTAGTCAGATCCATTTTTCCCTTTCCTTGCACATCTTACTGTATTCAAAAAGAGTATTATGAACAGCAAGCTAGATACTTTCTTCACAAATACATGAACATGGTGGTACATTACTTGAAAAGTCTCTCAATCACTTAAATAAACTCTCAAATTTCAACTTACAGATTGCTTTTCTATGCGAAATGTTTTCACAATAAAGTAAGTATTTTGTTCTGTTAAAATGCTAGTTTTAATTTCTTTCAATAAGGAAAATGTTCAAGAGTCATGAATTCTTAAAAGATCTCTTTGAATAGCAACATCAATTATTCCTTGACAGGCTGATTTTATGAAATTGTTATAATCTCACCATGGTTCGAACAAGTAGGTTATTTTCAAGGTTGATTTTGCTATGGACTAAACCTGGTTCCCAACCAAGTCTGCTCATTTTTTCATTGTTTAGCATCTGTCCAACAGTTATAAATCAATCTATCTACCTTCCAGAGACAGAATAATCTTTAGCTAAAAATTTATGTTTATTTTTTTTAATTTAGATTTTTTGTTCTGGATCTCCCATCCCCCTGTTCTTGGACCCTCCTGCCCGGCTGCTGCCAGGCTTGCCCCCAGGGTGGGGCTGCTGAGGTCTCCCATGGACACCATGGGCAAAGCCTCAACTTACCCCCCTGGTTGGGGCCTTGGGAGCGGGACCCCTCCAGAGGATGTTGGAGGCAATGGATGGTGGCACAGAGCAGGTCGTCATGCTGGGGGGGGGGGCTGGCTTTTTTACTCAATGCTTGATCCCTGGGGGTGGGGATGTGCAATGATGTCCAGCATCAGCCCCACCCTCTAACACAATGGCGCCAGTCACAGCGGTACCCCCAGCCTCTGCCAGAGGTCCGTGAAGTGCTGGAAACTCTTCCCCTCCCTCCCCCCAGAGAAGGAAAGCAGTCCATAGGATGCTCAATCCTTCTCCCTCAGCTGGCTCTCCAACTACTGGGTCCATTCCAGAATCCCGGTCATCAGTGTCGCAAGCAGAAATCCAACTGCTGCACCACCAGGCCAGCCAAAACTTCTGTTTCTTTTCATGACTGTAGGATAAATAGCCAAGGTTCCTATCTCAGCTCAAACAGCAGGGTTAGAAGTTGATTTTGGAACTCCCAAAATTAGTCTTAAAAAGAAGTTCTGTACTACCTCTAATTCATATAGAATGCAATCAAGTCCCCTAGATTTTTACACACAGACAGTGCAGTTTCTTCTCACCTGTGGTATTGCATAACTTGCAACTAGGAATAATCAAGGTGACAATTAGATGTTTTTGGTTTGGTGCAGTATTAGCTACTGTACTGCTAAACAACGTAAGTCACAAATTGCAGTGAGAATGAAATTATGTGACCCACCGGGAATTGAACCCTGGGGTTCGATTTTCAAAGCATGGTGTAGGGCTTGCACCAAGCCTTGTGCCATGACACTTAGGTTCTGGTGGTGTGCCAAACCCCTTTGCCGCAACTGCTCCTGATTCTCAAATCTCGAGCACAATTGTGACAATTTCCCAGTTTTATGCCAGCTTGCACCAAATATGTGGCACAAGCTCCATAAAAACAGCCCAAGGGAATGTCATGAGCTAGACCAGAAAAAGCAGTCTAGCCTGTGGCACTTAACGCATGGGTTGAAACTCCCGCTCAACGGCCAGGTGAATACTGCAAGCCCTGAGTGCCATACCTTCTGTGCACCTGGGGGGTTGTGGCAATTAAAGATGCAGCGAAATTAAATTCCACTGGCAAAGTGAACACGAAGTGGCCACTTTTCGTTGTCACTCTGCTACCTGGAGTGGCCAAAGTAAAAGGCTCACTTCACCTTGTTATTATTACTTCGCATTGTCATTCCGCCGTAATGTGAAATAAGGCAGAGTGACAACAATATTGGTAGCCCCTCACACACAGTCACCAGAATTAATGTGATTAATGTGCATCCCCAAAATGCTACTGTCTTGTCTCCAGAAAATTCCCCAGTGCTGACAAAGTGAAATTATAGCACAACAAGATATGCAAAGTCTCCCAGAATTAATAGTGCACTCAGTCATGCATGCAGTGGTTGCACACAGTCACCAGAATTAATGTGCATCCCCAAAATGCTACTGTCTTGTGTCCAGAAAATTCCCCAGTGCTGATGAAGTGAAATGAGAGTGTAACAAGAAAAGCAAAGTCTCACAGAATTAATGGTGCACTCAGTCATGTGCGCAGTGGTAACACAGTCACCAAAATTAATGTGCATCCCCAAAATGCTACTGTCTTGTGTCCAGAAAATTACTCAATGCTGATGAAGTGAAATGATAGCACAACAAGAAATGTGAAGTCTCCCAGAATTAATGGTGCACTCTGTCATGTGTGCAGTGGTCACACACAGTCAACAGCATTAATGTGCATCCCCAAAATGCTACTGTCTTGTGTCCAGAAAATTCCCCAGTGCTGACGAAGTGAAATGAGAGCGTAACAAGAAATGCAAAGTCTCCCAGAATTAATGATGTACTGCAAAGTGCAAACACACAGACAGATTGAGATTGCGCTGTGCACTCAAGAGATACAGGCGTAAAAGCACAACACCTAACCAGTGCTCACAAGTCACGAATCCAAATCTGGAAAAGAATACCTTTTGCCAGTTGGGGGGGGGGGGGTAGTGCAAAGCAGTAATAGTCCACTACCAGTAAATATATCACAAAGCAGTATAAAAAAGTCATGTAGGTGCAGTGTATAGCAGGTTCATACTGCTGCAACTACTCTGTGGCACAATAAAAGGTGTCTGATTTAATGACATACATCACATGCACACACACACGCACCACAAGTAATGCATAGCAAATTGAAAACCTTTAGTAATATAACCAAATGTTTTAAACAAACTGAAATTATACACTGCTGCACCAAAACAATCAGCAAAAAATGTCAAGAATTACTGAAAATATCACTTTGTGTACATTAACACAGTTATACAAGAAAAATATGACCCAAACAGAAAGACTGCCTTTTTCTCCCAGTTAATCTACCTACACCCCAGATGCCCCTCCCCTGAAGCACATTTCACAGTATACAGACTGCCTGTCCTAAATTAACATTCAAAATCCACACACAAACTATAAACACTCAATGATGTGAGCACAGGAGGATTTCCTACAATCGATGTACAAATTTTGAGCGAAAAATAAAATGGTTCAAAAAGGCTTTTTTAACAGCTTTTAGAGGATTTGAATCACAGAGCTCTGAGAGGAAACTGTCTCCATCTTCCACTACACACACACTACACATAACTGAGACTGTGCAGAAGAATCTAGAGCCCATGTGACCTGCAATCCCATGAAGCACTGCAAAATTTGTCTTGGAGCTCAATTACAAGGTGAAGTGATGCGAAGCACATTGATTTTAATGTAATTCACCTTAAAATTGGTCGAGAAGTGATTTGGAGAAGGCAGAATAATGCAAAGTCATTGGTTTCAATGGACTTCACGTTCCTCATTATAACGTGAAGTACTCCGCTTCATGATGTGGGCACTTCGTGGATTCCGTGTTACTCCGTGGAGTGAATTTCAGCCACTTCGCCCACCACTAGTGGCAATCAGAGGGGTTGAAAATTGATCCTCAGGTCTCCAGAATACCATCCTGGTGCTCTAATCACTGACCTACAGGCTCACATGTTTGGACCGGAGACCTGCACCAAAAATACCTATTTGTTATTTTGATTATTCCTAGCTGCAGGACATGCAATAGCAGAGAAAGGAAGTGTGTTTGGGAACCTCAAGTCCAACCATATGAGCATGTAGCTCAGAGTTAGAGCATCAGGACAGTATTTTAGGGGCCTGGGTTCAATTCCCAGTAGGTCACATTACTTCTTTTTCACTACAATTTGTGATTTATTTATTTATGTTTTTATTTATTTTTTGTTGACCGGGTAAGTGCACTAGAAAAATTCTGCCTATTTTCAGGCACGACCCGGGGGGGGGGGGGTTACAGATGAATGCCAACTGACTTTGAACCACATTAAGCCGTTGGTGGTATTTTTAGTGAATGGGAAGAAATTTGGCCAGGGCACCGGGGAAATTCCCCATCTCTTTTCGAGAAGTACAATGGGATCTTTAACATCCACCTGAACTACCACCAGAACAGGCAGATGGGACCTCGGTTTAACGTCTCATCTGAAAGACGGCACCTCAGGAGTGCAGCACCCCACCCTCATGCTGCACTGCAGTGTCAGTATTTGGATATTAACCCAAGTGCCTGGTGTGGGTATGGAACTCACAGCCTTCTGATCTCCCGGCCTCAGAGGCGAGTGTGCTACCTGCTGAGCCACTGACACTGACCATTTAAATTGCTTAGCAGTGACTAATACTGCACCAAAAACATCTAATTGTCACCTTGGTTATTTTTAGTTGCAGGATATGCACTACCATAGAGAGGACGTGTGTCTGGGAACCTCAGGTCCAACCATGGGACCAAGTATTTCAGTGGTTAGAGCACCATAATGGCATTCTGGGGACCTGGGGTCAATTCCCCGTAGGTCACATTATTTTTTTCTCACTTTAGTTTGTGATTTAAATTGCTTAGCAGTGGCTAATACTGTATCAAAACACCGACTTGTCTTCTTGATTATCCCTAGCTGCAGAATATGTAATACCAGAAAAAGGAAGTGCGTCCAGAAACCTCAGGTCCAACCTTGTGAGCCTATAGCTCAGTGGTTAGAGCACCAGAATGGTATTCTGGGGACCTGGGTTCAATTCCCAACTATTTTTTTCTCACTACAATTTATGATATACATAGGGGGCTAGATCTGCAAAAGCTTACAAATGCCACAATCCTCGAGTGTGCTGACCATATGGGGCACAGAGTTTGCAGCATTCTCCTGGTCAGCGATCAGGATTTTCTGTGTCATGTGCCGACTGCCGCAAGTTAGACCAGCTTTTTCTGGTTAAGTTCGTGCCAATCCAAGGTACCTTTTTTACGGGGCTTGCACCACATATTTGGTGCAAACTGCCATAAAGTGAGTAAACTGTCGCAACTGTGTCTAACCTACTAAAATCCAAAGCAGTTGCAGCAAAGGTGTTTGGAGCAGCTGCACCAACAAATGGTTTGGATGCAGGGCTTCACACAAGCCCGGTGTCCTCCTGTGAAAATTTGGCCCACGGTAGTGATGCCTGTCAAACTGACAGAGAAGTACAAATTGTACTAGTTTGTTTTATGTAGCATTTAACATTTCAAGTAACTGTTTGCTTTCATGTTGCTAGATTATATTCCCATATTCCAGGATGGGTCATATAAATTGCAGTGCAATGGAATGTCTTTCATGGTTTGGAATTACTGAAGTAAAACACTGCAATGCTGTAGTTATGGAATTTGCTTTTTTGATAAGGCAACTTTTTGTGGCTCAAAACTAAGTGAGCTGTCTAACAGCACACCTAAATATTTGCATTTGCTAGTTTTTGTTGTTCTCTGTCTATTTAATGACATGATGCTTTAATCCCTTTCCTTCTTTTCATAGCAATGATGAAAGATCATTGCCTGAGATTGCTTTTATACTTAATACCAATTTAACTTTGACAAACCAATTTTGTACAGATTCAAAGTCACTTTGAAAATTAGTGTCCATTTGAGAATGTGACTTAGTTGCCATCCACAGCACTGGGTCCTCAGCGTAGTCTTATAACTGATTTGTTTTATAAAGTAAGGAAGATCAATAGTGTATACTAAAAACAAGAGAAGTCCCAGTATGGACCCCTGTAGGACTCTTGCTTGCAAATACCAGAATCAGACCCTCCACCATCAAACTTTGAGTCATAGCTTCATAATACGACCTAAACCAAGCATTTGTATCACTAGCAATGCCAATCTTCTCCATTTTTGGCAACACAAAGTAATGTTCACAGGTCAAAGGCCTTAGAGAGGTCAAAAAACACTGCATCCACAGACTCCCTCGCATCAAGAGCTCCTGCTTTTAGACTGACGAAGTCTATATGCTTGATGTTCAGAGCCCCAAGAATGCTGCAAGCCCCTAGTGTGCTGACTGTTTGGCGCAGGGGACTTGCGGCATTCTCCCAGCCAGCGATCAGGATTTTCAATCCCATTTGCCAAATGCTGCAAGTTAAACCAGCTTTTCCCTGGTCTAATTTGTGTCATTTGGGGGACCCCTTTACAGGGCCATAAACTGAGGAAACTGTTGCAACTACACTCGATGTACTAAAATCGGGTACAATTGCGTCAAAGCAGGTTGGTGCAGCTGCACCAAAAAATAGGTTTGATGCAGGGTTTGACATAAATCCTGTAACACCCTTTGAAAATCAAGCCCTATGTGTGTGGTACTCATAGGGTGACCTGCTCTAAAGCCTAACTGGTGGACAATTGGCAAATAATGTAACTCCAGGTAAGAGTATAGTTGCTTATAAACCATTCTTCTAATAACTTTAACAGGATGAACAAAAAGGCAGTTGGCCTACACTTGTAAGTTTTTTTACACCCCCCTGGCAAATTGCTTTCAGTAATACTCTTACTAATTAATTGGGCCACAAGGGGGGGTTCGTATTCTGGCAAATTATTTTAAAAATTAGATTTCAATTGGGCTCCATGTCCCACAAAAAATCATGGGTTTTGCACTCCCCTATCATTTACCACAAATCCGACCTTGCTTTTCAAATCTTATTTTGTGTTCCATCACTGCCTCAGACTCTTTTACTGCTTTATCTCCTGCCAGTGTACCCATAGTTATGCCTGGTCTCAAACATTCTCCCATTCATTAGCAGGGCTAAGACCTCATTGTTCATTGGGGGTTAAAGTCTCACAGAGATAGGGGTTCCTTTAATCATACTGAAAAAAGCTCTGTGGCATCCTTTGTAGGTTAGGCCACCTAGCAGGTTAGAGGTCAGACATCCCAGCCATGAAGCATTTGTTTCTATTCTCCTCATGGGGCTTCACATTCCTTCATTGCTTTGGCAATGTTCGGGCCATGTCTCCTGGCATTTCACGGAGTGGGGCTCTCATGGCTTCTAAGTCATATGGAAGAATCTCTATAACACCTTAGAGGCTGCAGTCTGATTAGAGGGAAGGAGGAAGAGTTCCATAGCTCACCTGTCAAACTGATGATACTACTTCATCAAAGCTAGTTGAGGTACCATATTCTGAGCAGTGTTCTGGGCCATCAATCACCTTCCTTTTGGAGCTTCCATAGTGCTATCATTCAGAGTTTCAGTAATAATTTATAAAATAGTAAGCCTGGAGGGATGGTGGTTTATAACCATGGTTCTCTAGAGGTTTCCTCCAAAGGGGGGTTTTCACCTCCTCAGTGCTAAAGGCATAAAATGTCCCACTGTTATTTGGCTTGGGTGGAGGCTTTGTATAACCTCAACAGTACTTTTTCTATTGCTACTACTGTATATTTTCTATTGCAACTGTAATCCTCTGTTTACCATAGCTGCTATTCCATCCCTGCTTATGGAAAGCAGTGGTTTTTGACTGCTTTGCCATTCCTTTAACTTTTTCTTTTTGGGCATCTTAACCAAGGTGCTATAATTCTAAGGGGACCATGTCCCCTGTGGCACCTCTAAGGTTGGACCAGTCAGTAGAATGAGCATTTCCTGGCCACATGACCAAGTTCTCTGGTGCTCTGCAAGGGTGATAGTTTCATGGCTAGGTCTATCTCCCTCCAAAGATGACAGTCCTAGCCATAGGAACGAGAGTGCAAATGGCCAAATCAGCATTGCATGTACACAGCTATTACACATACAGTATGCTGCCCTTTGTCTCAGTTTTTTTTCCCCAATTGTTTTACCAGGTGAGACACACTAAGCTGAAAGCTTGTTTACAGGTGCAACATGGGAGCACTGGGAAGTTAAGTGACTTGCTCAGGGTCACACAGTAAGCAAGTGGGGGCTGTGGGATTCAAACCCAGGTCTCCAGATTTGGAGCTCAGAGCCTTAAACCAGTGCGCTATACTGCCTCCCAGTGAACAACTTATTCACCCAGAATAGCCCAACTGAGATGTACATCTTATTTTCAGTTCATAGGATCATAGGATACAATCAGGTACTTTAGCTGTTAGACCATTATTGTCCTGCACCATTTATCAACTCATATTATGGAGATAATTAATTTTATACTTATCAAGAGCTGTCTTAAACTGACTCATGGTTTCACTAGAAACTATAGAACTAGGCAAAGCATTACATTGAACCACTATGTGTTGTGAAAACCAAGCCCCTCTCAAATTTTTATTATATTTTTCTCCTATAAGTTGATATTGATGTCCCCGATTTATAACCAGGTTTGGTCTTGCTTTTAAGCCGAGGCATTCCCATATATAAAGTGCACAACATGCCCTATAAATCTGGCACATATCCCCTCGATATCTCCTATACTGCAAGGAATACAGGCCAAGCTCTCTCAGCCTCTCCCTGTAGGGTAGGCCCTCCAAGCCCTTCACTCTCCTTGTTGCCCGCATTTGGACCCCCTCCAACTGTCTCATGTCCTTCCCCAAGCTAGGTTGCCATACACACCCAGCATATTCCAAACGAGGTCTGACGAGGGGCCGATAGAGAGGCACAATCGCCTTCCCATCCCTGCTCTTTATATTTCTCACAACAGAGGCCAAGATGTCACACGCTTTTTTTGTAGTGACCATACAATGGTGAGTAAGTTCTAAATCTTTATTAATCCATATTCCTTAGTCCTTTTCTACCTCTGTTTCTATTAACTGCGCTGCATTCATAGTATACTCGAATTTAGGATTGTTCATTCCCTGGTGCATAATCTTGCACTTTGCTAAGTTAAATTTTAATTTTTCCCTACTGCTATATTATATATCTGGTCAATATTGCCCTGATGTTGCTTCGCATCTAGTTCATTAGTGACCACTACCCCACGCGTCATATCATCTGCAAACTTAGCAAACCATGCCCTAGCACTGCACTGGATGGGAGAAACCAATATACTGAACAGGACCGGGCCCAACACAGAACCCTGAGGGACTCCACTGGGCACTGAAGTCCAGTCAGACATCTCTCCCTTAATACATACTCACTGTTTCCTATCATCCAGTCAGGCAGCAATCCATCTAACAACATGAGAGTCCAGTCCCAGTTCCCCAGTGTATGCAACATATCCTGATGTGGCACTGTGTCAAATGTCTTTTCAAAGTCGATGTATAAAACTTCGACTGATAGATTATTATCCAAGGCAGCACTCACTGTCTTAAAAAATAACAACAAGTTGGTCACACATGACCTACCCCTTGTGAATCCATGTTGTCTTATGTCCATAAATCCCTTTTCTCTCACATGACTTTCTATGTAATCCTTGATAATGGACTCCAGTATTTTACTAAGTATACTAGTCAGGCTGATGGGACGATAGTTTGAGCAATCAGTCTTGGGCCCCGTCTTGTGGACTGAAATCACATTAGCCATCCTCCAGTCCTCTGGTACCTCCCTATGATCTATGGAGGACTGGAAGATGGCCTGGACTGGGTAACTTATAACTGGGGCAGGTTCTTTAAGAAATCGAGAGTGCAGCTCATCTGGGCCAGGGGATGTATTAATTTTCAAATTCATCAGTTTTTCCTTGACTATATTAACTGATATTTTTATTGAACTAGCTGGTTCTTTTAAGGGCACCCTATCCAAGGTAGGGTCAGTAGCATAAACACTATTAAAGTATTTATTGAATTCCATAGCCATCTCCTTATAGTTGGCTACTTTATTTTCTTCCACCAGCAAGGGTCCCACTTTAGTATCATTTTGTTTTAAAGATGCTATGCAGCCATAAAAAAACTTTCTGGTTATCTGATACCTTAGTTGCAAATTTTTTTTTTTTCAAAATTCCTCTTAGCTCTAGCTATTTCTCTCTTAAGTTCTCTTAATTTCATTTTGTATTTAAATTGGTATATCCTAGTATTGTTCTTTTTAAACTGTTTATATGCCCTATTTTTCTTTTTGATTAACCTATGAATTTTGTTATTGTACCATGATGGACCCTTTCCCTTTAAATTGTATTTAACCCTAGTGGGGATTTTTGTTTCTATCAAATCATGTAAAAATAATTTGAATTCACTCCACATTTCAATGGCTCTATGAGCCCTAAACTTATTTTTCCAGTCCCATTTAGCAGCCAGCAACTTTAATTTGTCATAATCTACTTTATTGTAATTTTTAATTACAGTAGATCCTGGCTGGTTCCTACCCTTAGATACAATTTCTAACTCAATCATATTGTGGTCACTTCCAGCTAATGGCTCCCTAACTCTGCAATCTTTTATTTGGTCTATCATATTGCTGCTTTATAATGTGCTTTATTGAGATTTTTACAAAAGCAGACATTACAATACAAGACATTCAATGCAGGGCTTGACATTGTTTTACTAGCACTAAACCTAGTACAAATTGGCCAGGGCTAGTGCAACTAACCCTCTACTTGTCCGTCTTGACTAGTGCAGGTTTTTCATGACTGTTAATGAAGTTGAAAAAGTCCCTTCTTTAGCAGGCTGTAGTCCTTTTGCTAACCTCCCTCAGTGTTCCAGGTGGCCTGGTGTGATTAGCAGCTCATTAGGAGCTGCAATTATCTGACAGTTCAAGAGGGGGATCCAACAAAAGACTTGATGTGAGTCATTAAGCAATTTATCCCTCCAGGGTGTGGGTATACTGGAGAATTTATCACAGCTGGTGTGATTCGGTCACAAGGTGCAGCTGAGTGACTGAACCACACCAGTCTTGTTAAGTCCTCCAGTATACCCACACCTTGAAAGGATAAATTGATATTATACAATGGCAAATGTTGTTTTATTTATTTTTTTTATGTATTTTGTAACTAACTGAGGTCCATACAGTTGGAAGGAGGATGCCATTTTTTTAATATTTACCACGGTGTTTTAATGAAGTGGCGACAGGACAAATGGTGGCAGTTTCGATTAATGTGAAAGTGACCGGTCTGGCACAAGATAAGGTTGGCTGGCACTTTTTCCCATGGGTACACTGGAGGATTTACCATGCTGGGAAAGGTACCAGCCAACCAATTAGGATGCAGCATTTGGCACATTTGATTTACTCCATTGTATAGCACTCAATTGTTGGGACATTCAGCTAATATGCATGCTGTGATCAAAGGTAGAGTGGTTAAGTCACTAGCTTCCAGTTTGCTGAACTTGTCTTTGATTTGTCCCACAATATTAAGACTAGTGTGCCTCATTTCACAACCTTTTGAGAGTCTGTTTCCAATATTGCAGTGACAGAATGCTATGATGTATACACGGTATGCCCAACCAGGTGGTCTGCCCGCTCTATACTTTCTCTGTACACCATTGCAGACTAGACTCTGAAGTGGCCATCCATAGACCCATATCTGCCATTACTGACTGGTGTAGGGGTCCACAGCTCCTCTTAATGGATCACACCAGTCAATGCCATCCATTCAGTACCACCCTTATACCACCAGCATGTTATTTCATCCTAAAAACAATGCTATAGGGCATGTATGGTACAAAGCAAAACCTTAGTAAAATGTAGAATTTTAAAAGTTAAAATAGGTATTCCTGGTATGCATAGATCATCCTATATAGAAAAAGAGGTAATACAGCATCATGCCTGTATACTGCTCCCCCTTTGACTGATGAAAGGACACTGTTATGAAAAATCTGTCATTGTTAGGGCAGAGCGTGTTAAAGCAGCAGGGCAAGAATCTCGTGAAAATTTTTACATATTCTTTTTTTATGCTATTTTACACTGCAGCTTACTTCCTGAGACCTGACTTGTATGAAACCCTTCTTTCTACAATTTGAGTCTGCTGTAGCACTTTTTTCATGTTTGAAATATCAAAAGGAGCACTCCTTTTAATATGGCTCAGACCAGATTTTCATCAGTATTCTCAGTTGGTTTTGAACATCTATTGTTCCATAAGGTCAAGTAGCACTGCTTGGTGCATAATGCATTATTTTACTCCCAACATAAGTGATATTAAAAACAACTGATGGACAAAACAGCTGAGAATACTGATGAAGACCTGTTCCGAGTCATATTAAAAGGACCGCTTATTTTATTATTTCTAACATGACAAAAAGGACTAAAGCAGACTCAAACTGTGGGCAGAAGGGTATCATACAAGTCAAGAGGTAAGCGGCAATCTAAAATAGCATAAAAAAGTATAGGTCAAAATGTTCACCTGATTATTGCACTGCTGCTTTAAACCAGTACTTTTGTGCCTGGTATATATAAACAGATATGTCAAAGTTTCTTACATCTCAAGCCTCCTGTGTTTGTTTAACTCTCTCCAAAGAAATCTGAGAACTGCTCCTGGCCCACTTCGCAATATAAGAAAACTTCCAGAAGTGCAGGTCTGGTTAATCACAGGGTGGGAGATGAGAGTGTCTTTCTCTGCTTGACTCTGTTCTTTGCCCTGCAGGTCAGGGTGGGACTGTGGTGAGGTGCATGATGATGATGATGGTTATTGTGTGTGCAGAGCTAGAACTGCTTGATTGAATATTTGCTATTATGGTATTCTCTGATTTGGTGGGGAGGGGCCGAAGAAAGGAGAAGCAAGGGGCACATGGTAAAACAGTGGGGGTACACACTGCATGTGATTGTATTGTAGTCTTTTTTTTTTTTTGCAGGGGCAGGAAGAACTGAAGGAGCAGGATAAATATGCACTAATTAGTACTTATTGGCTTGCATTTTTCCTGTATAACCAAATTTTAACATTATTATTGTGGGCTAGTGCAACCATCTGCGGACTAGTGCAATTTTTAATCAACTTGTCCAGCTGGCTAGTGCAAAAAAGAGTTAAGGTTGACCCCTGATTCAATGTATCATCATTTTGCATCTGACAGTCTGCCTTGAAACTTCCCCCACTCCCCTGACCTTCCCTCTATCCCTTAAACATTTCCCTCCCCATTAACTTCCACCGTTACAGAGTAATAAGTCACAGTCATACAACCCCCCCCCCCATTCCCCATCCTATGTCTCTCTCTGTCTCTGAAAAGGATGCTTCTTAACCTCTACTTAGATTCCCACCAGGACACTTTATAATGTACCACACCAACTTGCTCCTTATTTCAGTTCTACTTTCCTAGAAAGTTGGAGTGTTAATGACAAACAGGATTTTTTAACCTCCCAGCCATAAATATTGAAAATTGCTCCCATCTCTTATTGAATTTGGGTGTATTATGATATTATGAAGCTATCAGCCTTTCTGCATAAAAGGCTGTATGACTCTCTTGAACCCATTCTCTAAAAGGTGTTGATATGTCTTTAATGCAATATCTCATAATAAGAAGTAATGTAACTGTAGAGATAAGATCAAAATAATATTTATGTCTTAGAGACGGTATGGCTGAAAGGTTACCCAATATGCATGTTTCTATATTAAAATTACATGAGCCTTGAAACAGGGGTTCCGAGAATTTTAAAACCTGTTGCCAAAAATTATGAAGGTCTATTATATTGCTAATAGCAAGATCCACGATGTTAGTACCTCTTGTTCCCTGTTGAACATGATTTCGTAATGCTAATGAATCGAGTGCCTCCAAAAATACTGCTTCACCAGGAGATGAAGGGATCCAGGAATTTCAGTTTATACCGTTGAAATTAAAATCACCAAGTAAAGCTATATTTTTTGATACATCGAGTTCCCTGATACACTGGATTAGCTCAGACGTATTCTCACTATTCAGTGAAGGTGGTCTATAATAGACTCCAACCAGTATTTGCTTCCCCCGAGGGGTACAATCTGTACTAAAAGCTGTTCAAATTCAAGATCCCTTGATATTTCTAATTCATAAGCTACGATGTCATTGTGCACATATAGTGCTACTCCTCCCCCCGTCTACCCTCTCTATCGCATCTGAATAACTGGTAATCTTCGATGTTTGTTTCCCATTCTTCCTTTTTCCACCGTGTTTCTGTCACTGCACACAGCTTAATTTTTCCTTTTTTTAATATTACCTCCAACTCCTCCTTCCTATTAACTAAGCTGCAGGCATTCAGCAGCAGTATAGTCCAGCGTTCAGAATTCTTGGTACCATGAATCTTTTTATCTGCTATGTTTAATAGGGCCTCTCCTCCCTCCTCCCCTCTATTGAATTTAAAACATTTTAAATCTGTCCGCTAACACCCGAATCCCATGTTCGTTAAGATGAAGTCCATATGGTGAAAATTAAAAAGGGGCATTTGAAAACCTTTGCCAATCCTGTAGCAATTGTAAATCATCCCTTTGAGTCCACCTTTTTAACCACCCATTAAATCAAACTATTTCCTTTGATCTCTGCATACCTGCCCTAGGTACTGGGAGAACTTCAGAAATGGCCAGAGGTATATTTTCTGTTGGAGTGCCCTGCCAACTACTTCAAAATCCTTCTGAATCTCCTCAAAATTTCTCCTCCCAATATTGTTGGTACCTATGTGGAGAAAGACCACAGGGTCCACTGCATTCTCTAAAAATCCATCTAAGCACTGTTTTACATCAGCTGTCCCAGCCCCTGGTAAACAAGACATGGTAACTTGCTCTTTCCTGTTGTTAGATATTATCCTATCAGCTGCTTTCAGCATTGAGTCACAAATAATTACTATATCTCTATGCTTTATCCCAGAATTAATACGGGAAGTTGATACAGGGCAATTACTTGCAGTGGCATGGCGGGAATCAATTAGCTCTTCCCTACTTGCTTGATTAGGGGGAACCACTAATTCATCATTTGCTCCAGCATTAGTGCAAGGGGCTTCCTGACCCATTGATAAGATATTGTCATGGCCCTGAGTTTCCACTCTCCTGAGAGGAGTGCTTACTTTATCCTCTAACCCATCAAATCAATTAATCAGTTTTACTGGCACATCTCTATCCCTTTTACATTTCCTAGGGCCCTTTTGAATAGTGCTCCAATCATCTTCATCCTCTAAAATTGGCTCATCAATACTTGCTTTCCTCTTATCGCAAGGTCCTTTATTTACCTGTTTGATTACTAAGTCTCTTTCAGTAATATCAATTAAGGATTTTGTTGTTTGCACAAACCTAGCAATCTCATTAATGCTGGATTGTACTGCAATCCTTTTTTGAAGTTCCCAAATCTTATCTTCAAGTTGTTTGATGTGCCTACAATTATTACAAATCTGATTCTGCATCTGTCCTGACTGCCCCATCATACCACATGTACTACACTATGTCCAAACACTACCCAGTATATCCTGAGTGACTTCACGCCTTAAGGTCTCACCTACCTGATCACCATTTGCTCCTGCCCCTTTCCCCCCTTCTCCGGCTGGCACTGCAGGCACAGCTAATGCCTTAGCTGTGTCGCCTTCACCGGGCTCGCTGGCACTCACCATACCTAAGGCTTTAAAGTGTAGGTCCGGAACTTCCGTGAGCTTCCTATTTCTGGTCCCTTGCTACAGCCAAGTAAAACAAATTACACAGGGGTTTTATCTGCCCTTAAAAGGTCAGACAAGAGCCCCACACCTGGAAAAAGGCTAGAAATAATCTGTGCCCAAATGAGCAGCAAGTTAGGAGTGCTACACGGGCGAAGTGTGGTGTTGTCTAGCAACCATACACACCGCTCCACTCGCTTCTGTGTAACTCAGAGCGCTAGACTAAATCCCAGAATTTACCTCCCAGTGCAGTACACTGGTATACCAGGGACAGGACTAGTGCCCCAACAGAATGCAAACACAGTTTTTGCCTGGAATAAGCACTGTGGTTATATAGTGAGAGAACGGACATTCAGTGAGCTTCCTACTTTTGGTCCCTCACTACAGCCAAGTAAAACAAATTACACAGGGGGTTTCATCTGCCCTTAAAAGGTCAGGCAAGAGCCCCACACCTGGAAAAAGGCTAAAAATAATCAGTGCCCAAACAAACAGCAAATTTGGAGTGCTACACGGGTGGAGTGTGGTGTTGCCTAGCAATCATGCACACCACTCCGCTTGCTCCTGTGCAACTCAGAGCACTGAACTAAATCCCAGAATTTACCTCCCAGTGCAGTACTGGTACACCAGGGACAGAACTAGTGCCCCAATAGAATACAGACTCAGTTGAGTCCCATATCTATACATTTCAGCAGCTGGGTGGACAGGAGCACTGGGAGGTTAAGTTACTTACTCAATGTCACGACTGAGTATTTCGTGTTTAGTGGTGTATGGACCTGTGATTTCATGGTACTTAAGCTGGTGCTCTAACTATTAAGCCACACTGCCTCAAACTGAGCAAAGCAGGCCTTCATGCCACCACACTTAGATTTTTATTTGCTTTTTGTGTTCTCCATTCAGCTGTGCCCCATCTACCCTTCCTATGGGTGACGTCCCAGGCTAAAAACAGCCTGACCTGGGGTTTATCCCCATGGTTTTCCCCTGTGGCAGGGCCTTTAGACGTGATACTTTCTTCATCTAGTGACTGTATTCTGTGGTCCCCACATAACAGTGTGGGGCCGGAGAGTACCTTGGGTATCATCTCGCCATCTTGCCAAGTTTGTATTTATTCTTGTTCACACATCCCCTTTAGGGTGCCGACTGCAATGACTGCAGAGAGTGTGTACACAATCTGTCTATTTATGGAGCTAGTAGGTGTCCTTCCTTTGCCAGCCATACTGCCTGTACCACCACATGTGGACACCTACTTAGGCATGAAATGTGACACTAAGTCTCCAATGCGGCAAGCATTGCTGCTTCACCAGTGGTCCAGCCCCACTGTAACCAGCTTGCCTGCCCACAGCTTGGTTTACAATGATAGTGGCACTCCAATGCATGATGAAGGCCAGGCTGGTAGAGGATAGATGTCTCTTCAAAAAAGGTGGGAGCCAAAGTAGAGGTTACGGTGTGTGGAGTAGGAAGGGAGATTCTTAAGGGCAAAGAGACAGAGGGAGGTATGTAAACAATAATACCCAAGAGGGTGGGTGACACTGGGCACTACCGGACCACCCAGGGGTGTAATGAGGCCCGACGCCACAGGCAGAGGAACTCGTAGTCCCTAGAAGGTCCAGTTTTGCCCATACTGTCCACCCTGGAGGGTATTATTGCACTTAGACAATGGGCCACTGTGTTTTAAAGGTTTCAAAAAAAAAAAAGATTTCATGTGAAAATGTCAATGCTCTTGAATATTTTTTTGTTTTGTACAAAAAAAAATATAGTTCCTTCACTTTTTATTCTTTTTTTTTTACCTAAGGAGTTTTGTTCTACTTGATCTTCTGTAGTTTTCAGTTTTGTACTTGGTTGTCATAGTTACCCCCCCCCCCACACACACACACACATGTATGGCTTCACTTTACTGGTTTTTTTTTTATATTTATGTAATAATGTTATTGTATATTATGTATTTTTGTATGTATTTGTGTTGACATCCTTTTTTACTGTGGTAGGAGAAATACAGCACTTACCTCGCACATACCCAGAGGATGTGACACCTAAAAGTTCAGCGTGGAGGAATGAGCAGGGGCAGTAGACCGCTAAGTTTTTAAAAAAATAATGTTATGGTCTGTCTTTAGTTTCTCATTTCTTTATATTATAGTGGGTCCTGTGTGTTAGTGGGACATTAGGAAGGGCAAGGAGCGGAACATCAAAGGAGGCACCTATTGGGAGAGGAGCAGAAGTTCCAAGGATCAACTCGGGAACATTTTTTGTGGTACAAAGTAATTTATATGTGCTTAGAATTGAGAAAAGACTCTTTTGTAGAGACTAACTAATTATTTTCACTTGTTACAGATTAAGTCCAGTTTGGGGGGGATGTCTCTTGCTCACTAAGCGAGAGAGGAACATGGCTGGTGCTTTTGTTTCTTAATGTTCTACTCACCCAGGACTATGGAGAACAATATGAGGCGACTGGGACTAATTATTTCCCAGTCTCTGTTGCATACCTCTCAACTGTCACACATTACGAGGTACGTCACTCATTTTAACCCTCAGAAATCCTTTGTCCCACATCAAGGTAGTGATATTCCACAGTTCTCACAGAGGTTTTAAAGCAGAAATTAATAGTTATCTGTTGTGTTCAATTATCAGCAAACATTATGAACACTAGTGCACTGATAGCCATAGTGTTCTGAGCTTGCAGTGCCATGTTTGATGATATGTCCCACATTTTGCTCATTTGTCACACATCTTGTCACACATTTTGGTGAAGAAAGGTTGAGAGGTATGCTCTGTTGTCTCATACCGGACTGGCAGATTGGCTATTCCAGCCAATGAGAAAGTAGAACACACTTTGCCCATTTTCTAATAGCTCAGTGTTCTACAGTGCTATGAATCTAGAAACGCAGGACTGAATCTCACTGCAACCACTTACTGTGCAACCCTGAGCAAGTCACTTAATCTTTACAAGTTTAACGTCTTCCCTTTAATGTCTTCTTAATCCCTTGCCCCCAAATTATAAAGTGCTTTGAGACACAGTTTGTAAAATAAGATGCTATATAAAGCAAATGTATTTCCTTTTATTTAGCAGTAATGTGGGAGTGAAAGAGTTGTGCATGATTTTGGCCTCTGCCCCACAATCAGAACTGAATTTGACTGTAAGAACATAAGCACGTACATATGGCAAAAGCCACTTGAAAAAAAAAAGTCTCAGATGGCTAAAAGAAAAGAGGCAATGCCTACAAAAACAACAGGGGAATTAGTCAAAGGGTTATTTTTCCTCTCAAGCTAACAATGCTATGAAGTCAAATTCAAAAATACATAACTTGACTGGGTACTCTAGCAAAGAAAGTCATTTTTTGCTTTGTGAGAACACTCTTGCTGCAGCCAAATCTTGTAATAACTATTTAGAATGAGAAGCAAAACATTGGGAAAGTAGTAGGACAGCATTTGGACTATTACATTTTCTGGAGTTTGTTTAATTAAGAAAGTCCATATTTAATCCCTAAAACATGGGGAAAAAAGAGGAAAACTCAATCTCTGCAGTGAGGGGTATGCATTAGGGATGTGTGAGTACCTTCAGGTGAGTACCCAGTGAGTATTTGCGCTCAGAACCCAAAAATATTTGTCATTCAGTATTTGGTATTCTGATGAAAATGGATGAAAACATTAAAATAGCATTCCCTCCCTCCACCCAGATGGCCAGAGCAAGTCCAAATGCCCCCCGCCATCACTTTAGTCATTTATTACCTCTACCCTGGTGTTTCCACATAGTGTAAAAAAGATCTGGTGTCTACCAACCCCTCTCCCCACCCATCATTCATATTGCTAATGATTCTAAAATACTCTGCAGTATTCATTTTGCATTACTGTGTTTTCATTGTCCGACCTCATTCATTTTTAAGGATCAGTGAAATAATTCAGCTGAAGAATAAATGTGAGACTAAAAACAAGTGAGTTAAGGGAGCTGAGGTTCTTATATTAAGTGAGAAAAATGAATGAGGTATATTTTTAATAGGACAGTAACCAGAACTAATGTCTACAAATGAATGAATTTAGAGTTTGATATAATGTGAATTAGACATTATGAGTATCCACAGCATGATATGAAGATGAGATTATGGAGTGCAAATGCTGATCTATATGCAGAAAGCTTCACTAAGAGAAGCATTAATTTAAGAAGATCAAATCTATATGGTGGCATGAACAGAATGATTAGAAGGCAGATTAAAAAATAGCATATATTAGACTAATGGAAAATAAAATGACAATAAAATAAATGATCTTATGTGCATGTGATTTATCTTTTTGAGTGCTGAATATGTTTGAACGTATATAGATTCTGGACGTATGCATATATACCCGCAGTCTACTGGAGAGGAATATAAGAAACATGCTTTATTATGTAAACTGAACAACTTACTGTAGAATATTATAACTGTTGTTTTTAGGGGGCATAGTCTGGAGATAAACTAATACCACTGGCGCAAAAATATCCAATAGAACTGTTTATTTTCCTATGTTTGAAATAAACCGGATATATTTAAAATGTGTCAATTTCTGCAGGATTGCATTAATGTGGACTTACTAGTTTGCGATTCTTAATTTTTCATACACTTTCAGAGAAAATAATACTTCAGTCACACACCAAGAGGAAGTGGCATGTGGCCATGAAGCACTGACAACTGAATATATGGCAAGAGTTGAAAATAAAAACAATTTTATTTCAAACAAACAAACCTGTGATTCATTAGAAACTAGCAGTGTGGTGAGTGAATTTGATCCATCTGTTTTTATGGTGTTCTGTTAGTCTCACAGCCCAAGCATGCTGTACATTTCCAAACTTCTGAATTACTATTTTTTTCCCCAATTTGTTTCTTAACCCAGAAAATTCCATGGCACTGAAACTCTTTTTTTCCATAGAGGTGTTTTTCTGCCAGTGTGCACCGCAGGTGGCTGCTTCTTCCAGTCCCTGTTTCCCTTGCCTGGCAACTGCCTCTCCGACCTACCAAGTCCCCATATCCCTCATGGATTCCCCCCCATGGTGGAGCTAGGAAGTGGAGGGTCACCCTCCCCCACCCTGAAACCCAGCACCCAGATTCATGGGGTCAGTGAGCCAGTGCAGTATGGAGCAAGGGCGGACAGGCAGGACTTCATGGAGCCTACGACCACCATTTTCTGTTTCTACCCATGACCCCTGCCATAGTGTCAGGCAAGTACGTGTGTGTGTGTGGAGGTAAGCACAAACTGTGTAACTGCAGCTCCTCCTGTCATTGCCACTCTAACTGACAGAACTAGTTCTGGACCTCCACCCAGGGGCAGCCAAGGGCTGAGCCAACAAATCTCCCCACCTCAGAAGAGGAGAACGGTCCTCTGGATACTCAATCCCCTACCCCCCCCCAGCCAATCCCTGGTGACCTGAGCTCACTCCCGACCCAGGATTGCTGGTGTGGTAAGAGGTGAGGTGCTTGATGCCTCAGCCTTATACAACACTGAGCCTGTTTGGCGCTGAAGCTCTTTGACAGTAGAGACTTGAATGACCCAGAAAGAGGCAGAACCAAATGTGTTTTTCAAACTAGGGAAAAGTTGAGATCAAGAGGGGCTTGAGAGTGTTACTGTTGATGAACCATGTTTTTTTCTTCTTTTATTTTCTATTGATGCCCCTTTACCTTTGGCCCAGCACCCTTCCTAGCCCCTTGGCCACCATCCAGCTTTGTCATGACTATCTGCTAATCTCTCCTACTGATATATCTTTGTCCCCCTATTTGTGCGGTAGGGAACATTTTCTTGGATTCCTGTTTGGAGAAATGGGGGTTGAGATACTGCAAAACCAATGGTCAGTGGGAGATGACAGGGAAGGCTACCTGGAGACCAAATGTAGCGGGGTAAATATCCTGCTGAGCCAGGATATTTTTCCTTGATTTTTTCCCCCTAGCCCTCTAGAACTTTAGAAAAGGGGATCATGAGTGAATATGCATGTACAGCAATTTGCTATCCCCAATCCCAGTCCACATCCTCTATCCCCTTGTGATTCTGATGCACTACCGTCTATAGTCAACCAGGTGGCAGTATTCTAGTAGAGGCAATAACTGTCCCTCAGCAGAGAAGGACCACCTGGGATTCTTGAGCCTTCCCTCACCCGTGGATCCTCTGATGACTTAGGCTCATAACCAACTCCAAGTTGCCAGCATCTTGAGCAGCAGCCCTGCAGCAACATGCACAGGCTGGCTTGAAGCTTTTCCTAATGATCTTATTTTAAGAACTGATATACTCCTCTGATGCCTACTCCTTTTTCACCCTTCACTGCAAAATGTCTGTACGTCAATGCTCTCTCTCTCTCTCTCTCTATCTCTCTGTATGCCTCTCAAATCTCTGGAGTCCTTTCCCTCTCTCTGTACATCTTTTTTTCCCTCCACCCCCTCCCTGAGGCCTCTTCTCATCATTCATTTCTTTCTCTCCTGGTCATGCAGCTAGCTTCCTTCTTTCCCCTCCTGTCATCTCTCATTTATCTTCCAACTCTTTCCCACCTTTTGTCTCCAAGAGCTCCTCTCACTACCCCATTCCCTCACTTTTGTTAGTATTTCTTCTCTTTTGGCCCTTTCTGCCAGCTGCAACTAGCCCTAGGCAACACCCTATTGCTATATGTTGGCTGATAATTTGGATGTTTTGTATATATTACATTTATCACCATCTGTATAATTTTGTACATCACTTGTTCTACACATATTTTGGGTGGCTGCATAATCACATCTGTTTGCTCCTTCGCTTTTCCCAACCCTCTATAAATTTTAAATAACAAAAATTATAACAACAGATTTTGTTGTTTTCATTTTATGGACACCATTCTGTACATTTCAGTTTATAAGGCCAGGGGTCCCATACAAAAATTGTAGTTGGTAACGATGCAAATTTGGTGTGCAAAGAATCACTTCTTGTGCAGTCATACATATTGCTTGGACTTAGCTGCAGGGTTTACCCTGATAGCTGTTACAATTCAAAGTAGGCTGCAAGATTTTATTAGCTGGGATGGGGATTTCACCCACTCACATGACATGGTGGTGTATGCTATGGCACTGTGACATGCCCAGAGACTATGGGTGGAGGTGCTGCAGCCTCAATCATCTCCCCAAACTGTACCTGTTGGCCTGCTTATATGCTGCCTGACATCTGGAACTTCCCTGTACTCTTCCATAGTCCCTGGTGGCCAGTGGTTCCTCTACCAACTCCTTGAGTCAAATAAAATTCCTTGCATCAATGGGAAGCTCCCCATCTAGCCTAATTTCCCTACATGCTGACATTTGCTTTCTAGTCCCTAACTGATCTCTGTCCCCTACTGGATCCTTGCAATCTGGCATAGAGTTCTGAAACTCCTTACCACAAGCCTGTATTATAGTGGAGCCCACTTAAGTGCATGATGGATAAGTGCACCTCCCACTTTAATGCACATTTTCTATTTTTTAATCATAGTTATAGTCTGGACCTTGTAATGTCACTGCTATTCAGTATTCTAAATTCCTAGTTCTGCATAGAGATGTCTACAGGAAGATGCTCATAAAACATAAAAAAAATACAAAACAGATTTTAACATCAACTTTTATACAATCAGAATATAATAATGTGTAAAACAGGAACATTCCAAACAGTTGCAAATACTGTAAGCATGGATTTTCTATTCCCTGTATTGAGGGTCTCTGCTTACCAAAAAACAAACAATTAGTATCAATTGACACAGATGCTCCAAAATTCCAAAACATAGTATCAGCAGACCCCAGTACCCCAGCATTCCAGAAAAATACATTTGGTAACAGCAGACCCAATACTCCAAAATTCCAGAAAATACATTTAGAATCAGCAGACCCAGTGACACAACATTGCAAAAAATACAATTAGTATCGACAGACCCCAATAACCCAACACTACAAAAAAATGCAGTTAGTACAGCAGACCCCAAAAACACAACATTCCGAAAAATTACAATTGGTATTAGCAGATCCCAGTGAAAAAAAATCCAGAAAATGTAGTTAGTAGCAGCAGCTCTAATAACACAACATTGCAAAGCAATACAGTTAATATCAACAGACCCCAATAACCCAAGAGTACAAAAAAAATAAATAAAATTAGTATCAGCAGATCAAATATCTCAACATTCCAGAAGAATACAGTTAGTATCAACAGAACCCAAAAAAACCAATATTTCAAAAAATACAGTTAGCATCAGTATACCCAATACTCCAACATTCTAAAAACATACAGTTAGTATCAACAGATCCCAATACCTCAACATTCCAGAAAATACATTTAGTATCAGCAGACCCAAATGCCTCAACATTTCAAACTAAATACAGTTAGTATCAGTAGACCCAATAACACAACATTGCAAAAAATATAGTTAGTATCAGCATATCCAAATACCCCAACATTCTAAAAAATACAGTTAGTATCAGCTGACCCCAGTAACCCCAATATTTCAAACAAATACAATTCGTATCAGCTGACCCCAAAACCCTAATATTCCAAAACATACAGTTAGTATAAGCATAGCCAAAAACCTCAATATTTCAAAAATACAATTTGCAACAGTAGACCCCCAAACCCCTAGTATTTCAATCAAAATACAGTATTGGCAGACACCAATAATGCAACATTCTAAAAATACAGTAAGTATCAACAGATCACGAACCCCCAATATTCCGAAAAAATCCAGTTAGTATCAACAGACTGTAAAACTGTAATATTCCAGAACTTACAGTTAGCATCAACAGATTCCAATAACCCCTATAGTTCAAACAAAATACAGTTAGTATCAGCAGACCCCTGGGGCTGACAGTATAGCCTAGAGGTTAGAGTAACGAGTTGTGAATGCGCTTCATACATCCAGTAGACAGACCTGGGTTTGATTCCCACAACCTCCACTTGCATACTGTGTGACTCTGAGCAAATCACTTAACCTCCCCAGTGCTCCCGGGTCACCCCTGAAAACAGGCACTTGTGTCTAGTGGGCCTTACCCAGTTAACAACGTACAAAATTAAAAAAAAAATTAAAATAAATAATGCAACATTACAAAAAATGCAGTTAGTATCAGCAGGCCCTGAAACCCCAATATTCCAAAAAATATAGTTTGTATCTGTAGATCCCAATACCCCAACATTCCAAAAAATGCAGTTGTTATCAGCAGACTCCAATACCCCAACATTCTGAAAAATACAGTAACTATCAGCAGACATCAATAATGCAACGTTTAAAAAAATACAATTAGTATCAGCAAAAACCATAACCCAACATTCCAAAACCTAGTTAGCATCAGCAGAGTCCAAATAACACATTTCAAAAACAGTAGCAGCTGATCCCAATACCCCTACTTCAAAAAATACAGTTAGTACCAGCAGTTCACAATACCCCAAGGTTCCGGAAAAATACAGTTAGCATCAACAGACCTCAATACCCCAACATTCAATAAAACACAGTACCAGCAGTTCACAGTACCCAACAATCCAACAATACAGTTAGTATCAACAGACCCCAGTACCCCAACATTCCAAAAAATACAGTTAACAGCAGCTGACTGCAATAACCTATCATTCCAAAAAAATAGCATAATCAGACCCCAATAACCCAACATTCATTCCCCAGATAATACATTTAGTAACAGCAGACCCCAACAGCCTAACATTCCAGAGAAAATATCGTATCAGCCAATCTCAATACCAAAACATTCCAGAAAAATAGTGTCAGCCAGAACCCAATACCTCAACATTCCAAAACAAGGTGATTTTCTATCTACAATATTTTCTTCGTTAATAAGGGGATATGCCTATGAGAATATAACCATTGTCCTTCAGAGATCAGATTAATCTGATGCTTTCCAGAAGATGTGGTCATAATCCTCTGTTTGTGACATCATAAATATGTTGCTATGGTAGCGATTGTGATGTCACAGACAGAGGAGTATGACCACTCATTGATACATACCTGTATATCCTTAGGATTTAAAGATAATTGGAAATTTAAAATATGTGGGGCCAGATATTCAAATTTAGCCTAGGCACTAAGGGGTGTTTGCCCATGCTAACTAGGTTTGGTGCCCAAATTGAGGGTGGGGGTCTATATTCAGACCCCACCACAACACAGGCAAAACCCATTAACACCTGAGTGCTAACCTACCACTGTATCCATGCAAAAGAGGGGGTCCATCCCTCCATACAGGTGCAGCGGCAAATTCAAAGAATTGCATAGGTGGTAACTGTCACCCAAAGATGCACAAGGCATCACCTTTGCAACCCCCAACTTAATGGGGCACAAGGCGACGGTGGTGGGCAGCATTAGTGCAGCCACCAATCCCCACCCTGAACCTTGGCCTGTTGAATTGATGGATCTATGGTATCTAGCGGCACCCCCAGCCCTCCGATCACCCACTGCCATATTTGTACTGATATCCCTGGTGTCCAGTGTCACCCCCCCCTCTGATCGCCCGGCCCATAAATGTGTTGTTTTCCTGGTGTCTAGTAGCAGCCCCTCCCTTCTATCCCCTTCCCTGTAAAAGTGTTGTGTACCTGTTTTCTAGTGGCATCCCCAACTCTTTGATCCCCATTCCTGTAATAATGATGTTTTACTTGGTGTCTAGTAGTACCCCCTGCTCTTTGAACCCCCTTCCCTCCTTTCCTCCTTCCCTGTAATAATGATGTTTTCCCTGGTGTATAGTGGCACCCTTGCTCTTCGATCCCCCAGCCTGACAGGCTGAGTGACTCCCTGGTGTCAAGTGGTATACCCCACCCACTCAGCACCTGTACCAGTGCCACCCTAATACCCCGGTGGTTGGTAGTCCCCTGCAATGAGCACCCCACCTAGCCAACCCCCTGTACCTATGTAGATGGTGCCATGTGGAGGTTTCATTACAGTGACCATCACAGCCCTCTTTTCACTTCCTCAGCCAGTCACCATATAGGATGACAAGGGATATGTACAGTATAGACAGTATGCACATTTCCTGTCATCCCATATTGCAGCTGGCTGAGGAGGTGAGAGGAGGGCTGTGTAGCCACTGTATAGAACCCTTTTCATGGTGCCATCTGTATAGGTATGGTGGGATTGGCTGGGTGGGGTGCTTTGTGCAAGCAGTGTGTTGAGGCTGCTAGCCACCGAGGGGGGCAGGGTGGTACTGGGAGGGGTGCTTGACTAGTCGGGGGATGCCACTTGACACCAGGGAGTCACTCAGCATGTCAGGCCAGGAAATTGAAGGGCAGGGGGTGCCACTATATACTAGGGAAAGCACCATTATTGTGAGGATGGGGATTGAAGGGCAGGAGTGCAACTAGACACCAGGGAAACAGCACTTTCTTGGGGCCTGGAGATCAGAGGGTGGGGGTGCCACTAGCCACCTGGGCATACTCTAAGCAGACAGGGATGGGGGATCAGAGAGGGGTGCCACTGGATACCAGGGAATATGGAAATATTACACAGACAGGTGATTGGACAGTGGGGGTGCCACTGAACACAGGGAGGACATTTGTATTGGGGGTCAGCTGTTCAGTGTGGAGTGCTGCTTGCCACCATGCCTGACATGGTGGGCAGCCACAGGACAGGCACAAACATGCTGCTGCTTCCCATGCGAATGAGCCCATAATGGGCATACCAATGGCTCTTAGCACTTTGCATACACAATTGGCTCATTTTTATGTTGCAGGCTGAATATCACACTGGGGCTCCTGGTGCTCTGTGGTCTGGAGGGTTCAGTTTCCTTAACTTCCCTGTGGGTAGCATACAGCCCAGATTCATGTCAGGGTAGTCCTACATGACTAAGCGCTGTACTGACGTGGCCCTATATTCAGTTTGGATAGCGTTGGTGCGCTATCTGACTGAATATAGCATACTGAGGACCAGGCACGGGGGCAAGCACAGTGCAAACCTTTGCACTGCGCTGTTGCACATATTTGAATATCGGGCCCATGTTGTTTCATTTTTGCTGGTAGAAAGTACAGTACTAGCCATACAAATGTGTTGCTCAGACTTACCACTGGCATTGCACCAGTGCACCTTTTCACTGCTACTCCTTTCCAGATCTGTTAGGCCCACAACATTCTGATGATGTCATTGTAGTCCTACATCTCTGTAATTATGGATTTCCCCATCCCTTTTTGAAAAGTTGTTTTAGAAAACAAAAGTTGATACAGTATGCATTTATACTTATTTAATTTCTTACGTCAAAGGGTTCAATCTGCTTGCTTTTAGCATTAGTAAAACTGTGGTCAGATAAAAATCACAATATGCTTTCCCCCTAAGAATGCTGGGACTCTGCTCTCAGGGCTGAAGCAGCCATGACAAATAAAAACATAATAAAGCACTATATTTCAACTTTTTTTTAAATAGCAAGAATGATGTTATAAAACTAGAAATATACCTCTGTAAAATATCATATTACCATTGATGTTAAAATACAGAATGTCTTGACATTGAATTTTATCTTTTATTATTTTATAAGTGGTATCTGGTGATGCCAACTGTAATTTCTGTTTATTGCTAACTGTAGCACCTCTTTAAATTGATGAGGTTCAAAGTAGAATTGCAGAATGGGTCTCTAATCAGCTACTAGATTATGTTATTCACATGGATCTTTAGGTAACATGTTTTGCTCACAGCTTTACTAATGAAGAACGGCATAATTACCTCCTAAGCAAGGATGCTCATCATCGAAAAATGTGTACTGTATATATGCCAGTGACTAGACTTCAGTAGTGAACTCAGGTCACTAGAGTCAGGTGGCCAAGGCTTGGATAGTGCTGCCACATGCAGTGTGGCCTATCCCAGGAAGAGAGGAAGTCAATGCCTGCCAACGTAGCAACCCATCTCACAGAGCAGGGGAACCTGCTACCTCATGGGGGGCTGTGCTTGTGTTGAGTGTTGCTTTGACATGCAAGGTGGACTGAAGATGCCCGTGATGTCACTGTGGAGGGAGGGGTCACAGGTTAAAGTGGTGGAAATGGCCACTGCCAGTATGTTGCAGTTGTCACAGTTGGACTCCATGCTACCAGGTGCTACTCATCAAAAATGTTGCCACTGGTAAAAGCACCCATCACAGGAGAGCTGTGAAGGAACCAGTGGGTGGAGCTGGTGGAAGGACATGTTGGGGCTAGGTGGTAGCCAAAAGTAGCCCAAGGTGGGACATTTGGCCACGAGGATAAAAAACCTTGATGGAAAAAACTGCACATTCATATGGTGTCTCTTTGTTTTGTGACCCTCATATACAAGGAACATTCCATAGGGCATCCAGGAACAAGTGCTGCCTTGCAACATGTGGCACAGTGAAGTGGGGCCATGAATGCTATAGCAGCAGTGTTGACAATGTGCCAGAGTACTGTAAATAAAAAGCTTTTTTTTGGAAACCCTATGGAATATCCTATTCATACCACTGGCTGAAACTCAAATTGATATAGCAGAAGAACCAACATGAATGACAGCTACAGGGAACATAACATGGGTTGTGGGGTGAATGACCTGTTATTCATCCTAGAGGTGAATAAAATGACAGAATGACACAGTTTATTCAGCTATGTTATAGTATTTATCCTCCTCCATCATATAAATAGGGGGTATTCCATAGGGCATCCAAGAATATATCTTTACATCTTTAGCCACTCTAGAATGTTTCCTACAAAGTGGATTGCCAGTTTCAAGGGCAAGACGTGTTGTCTGGGGTCTCCTGATCAAAATAGCAGGGGTGTTTAGGATTAAGTAACATGGGTGAGGGTGAGGGGAGTGAAGGTTGGGGGGGGTTATTGTCAGCGGTCTCCTGACCAAAATAGCACAGGTGTTCAAGATTAGGTAATAGCGGAGAGGAGGGGGGGTGGGGGCTAGGGCAAGGAATGGTGAAGAGAAGCAAAGGGAAGGACTCCAGTAAATGTGTACTTAAGGGAAAACAGAGCTAGGAGCACCCTTCTTTGTTGCTAGAGAGCAGTTTTCCCACCTTCTCATATACCCTGTAATTCAGGGGTAGGAGGAGGATACGGGAAGGGGATTGGGGGGGCAGATACTGAAGGTGGACAGCAGCTGACCAGGACTGGATGGAAACATAGGGCCACAGGGACTGCTGAAGGTGGACAGCAGTCATTTGGCTGGGACTGCTGAAGGTGGACAGCAGTGGTGATCAAAGTATGGTGGGGCCACAAGGGCTGCTGAAGGTGGACAGCAGTGGGGAGGCCAGGTGCATGTGGACACATGGGGTGACAGGGGAAAGGGGAGGTAGGATGGAAGAGAAGAATGGGGGGGGATGGGAGATGCAAGAGAAAGATAAATATCTACTGGGTCTGGAAACCAGGACACGGGCTAGGTGTGCATCCAGCTGTATTTGGTCCATGTGGGGTTTGCATCCCAGAGGGTTGAAGGTGGGTCTCAGGTATGTACCCAAGCCCAGAAGGAAGGAAATGGGTGTTCAGGTATGCACTCAAACCCAGAAGGATGGAAAATGATTGAAAAACAATGGATATACATAACGAGTGATGTAAGTATGAGAAGGATTTTGTTGATTATGTGATGTAAATCAAATAAGGTAGAATTTATGAGTTATTAATAAAATATGGCCAACAGAGCATCCATCAGGGATGTGTGTGTGGCGTGGTTATTTTGGGAAGGGGATCCACAGACAATGTGACCTAGAATGTGTGGCAGAGTGAGGAGTGGCAACATTCTAGAATGAATAAAAAGCATATTCCTGGAACACAATCCCTATGGAATTGAGACAGGGTAATTCCCTATAAAACTAAGTTACTTAAAATAATGGTGGGAGGAACAAACAACTGTATCCCATGACTGATGCTCAGCAGCTATTGCCTGAATAATCTAATATCATCATGTTTTGATATTGAATTGTATAATAATTACAAGGAGGTAGAATGTCTGGGTGAAAACTTTAAAGAAGTATGATTGTGAATGTAACATATTTATTACTTGTGTCATGTGACATATTTATTAATATGTATTTATGTTTTCTGTAACTGTATGTCTAGTTCCAATGGGACTGCATTGAAAATGAGCTGTTGCTCAATTGAGTTTTATCCCTATTCATGTTCTTTTCATGAATAAAAGATTTTACTACTGCTACTACTACTACTACTGCTATTACTACTACTACCACTACTATTACAACAACAACAACAACAACAACAACAACAACAACAACAACAACAACTACTACTACTACTACATACCATACGAAATGTCCTAGTTACACTATGGGCAAAGATTCAAATTGATTGATAGCTGAATGCCATTGTGATGAGGCTATAGTAAAAAAATAACACAAACTGTGATGGTAATAACATGTTATTTTTACTATAGCTTAATAGAAGACAAAACCAACACTTTCATTTTGCACTGTTTTTTATCATTCCCATGGTATAAATTAGAATATACTGAATCCTTTTTATTTTAATCTACTACAGCTGAGACCAGAGTACAGGAAAGGGTGTATGAATGTACTGTAATACATCATGCACGTTGTGGTGTGCACATTTATTTCTGATGGGCACCATTTTGCCCTATCACAAGGACACAGTTTGCCCCACCTTATGTTGTTATAATAAGATTGCTGTGCCCACAAGCAAAACATAATGCAAAAGCTTACAACTGAGTGCTACTTTAGTTTTTTCCCATGCTTAAGCACTGGGGTATGCAAGTGTACAGTAACAAACAGGGTTATATGTATGAGTAAGGGGGAAACAAACAGGGTTTTTTATATGGCTGGGGCAATGGACAGTGTTGTGGGCTGCAAACTATGGCCATGGTATACAAAATGGTGTATGTATATTTTCCCCCTAGCTACTGTAGAAATTAGCCAATGGTGAAGTAAACTACAGCAGATGTGGATGTTTTGCTAGGGTAAATTCATATTGGAATTCTTGGTAAAGTTAGCAAACAACATTTGCATTCAATACTGCACTGTAAAGTTAATCTGATAAAAAAAGTACTGTGTGTATAATATTGATTAATATAGTAAGTAAGTTTCTTGCATCAAGAAAAACATACAGTGTGTAGATGATTAAGAAGGGTCATACTTCCCCAGTATAAATCACTGGTTTCACCACATGAAGACTAATTGGTACAATTTTGGGGACCATACTAAAACAAACTGATATAGGTAGAATAAAAAAGGATACAAAGGAAAACAACAAAGATGAATAAAAACATGTCATTTAACATATGAAGGGAGATCAGAATCATTAAATATATACATGCTTAAGAGAAGACCACATGAAGGGGACATGACTACAGTATACAATGTCTTTTTAAATGCAGACTTAATAGGAACATTATGGGTGGGATATTCAGACTACGCCAGGCTGTGGCGCAAGCCTGGGCGCAGAGCAATTGGGATGTGCCAGGGCACTGACAGGGTGATATTCAACGGTGCTGCGCCATGGCCCAGCACCATTGAATATTGCTCTGTGGCCACCCACATCGTGCATGACGCAGTGGCACTGCACCCGCGCAAGTGGTCAGAGAGGGGCAGGGGGATGCACTAGCAGAAGTGTCGTTGTGCTAAGTGCATCAACTGCAATATTCAAAGGTGCACATGCAAATAGGGCCATAATGCATGCAAGGCACAAATGGGGCCATTTGCATGTCATTATGGCCTCATTTGCATACAGGTGTGCCCATCCCCGGTGACTTGCGCCTGGCACCCTGCCAGGCTGCAGTCGTCTGGGACTGACACCCCCTACACAAGCGGCAAAGTGACCCACAGCCCGATTGTGGGCATAAGTCTAACAATAATAAACTCCTATATCCCTGGTGGTCCAGTGGACTGCTCCCAGCCCGATCATGGGCATAGGTATAACAGTAATAAACTACTATATCCCTGGTGGTCCAGTGGACCACTCGCAGTCCGATCGTGGGCAGAAGTCTAAAAAAAGATTAGATCACATCCCTGGTGGTCCAGCGGTAGCCCCTCCACCCTCCCACTGGGCCCTGCCAGCCTGCTCCCTCCGGTCAGCGTCAGGCAGCAGCACCCCCTGCAAGCGCCCGGCCGCCACCCGACTGACTGCGTACAGTACAGCTGTACACCATTGTCCACAACATGGGCCAATGGGCATGCAGACTGTACCATACTACAGTCCGGTATGTGAATGAATCCATTCACATATCTGGACTATATAATCAGCTCTGATCTGCACACCCATTGCCCCACGCTATGGACCAATGGGCATACTGCTGTATATGCTAGCAGTCGGTCGGCGGGCAGTCGGGTGGCTTGTGGGTGGGGCTGCTGCCCATGGCTGACCGGGGAGGTGGTGGGGGGGCTCAGAGGAGGTGGGGAAGGGGTACGACTGATGTCCACTGGACCACCAGGGATATAGGACTGTTTAATTCCTACTTCGACCACGCTCAGGAATGGGGGTGCTACCGATGGAGGGTGCCGCCGAGCTGGGTGGCCACCCACAGCTTGCAGCTGCCGTGTTGCACCCTGCAATACAGCAGCTCCCCTGTGGGTGGCCGGCTGTTGCTCCTTTATTTTTTGGAACAACTGTATGCGGCACATGTAGGGGTTGCACCTGCATGGGCTCCACACATCCCAGGCTGAATATCTGGATATGTGGGGGGTATGCATGGGCACGCCCCCTCCACTTATGCCGCATACATTACTGATGTGCCCCGGCGCATCGGGATTTGTGCCACACACTTTCCCCTTTTGAATATCGCACCGGGGCACATCAGTGGGTTGTGCATGGTGCAACTGTGTTGCGCCATGTGCAACCCTTCTGAATATCCCACCCTAGGTCCACAGAGGAAACTGTGAGAAGAATAACATGAGGCCAAATACTGCAATTACAAGGGAATTTATTCAAAACTAATAGGAGTGAAAGTTTTTTCTGACAGAAAGGGTTATGGATATGTGGACTGGATTGCAAGATGAAGCGGCAACTACACTGACAACTACACTGGATAGCTTCAGAAGAGGATGGATAAATTCATGAATATTAGATATAGATGTTAACCACTGAAATAGCGAGGACGACCTTGAAGAGCAAGTTATGCATGCTGCCATCTCATTTCCTTATGTCCTAATGTATAAAAATAGCCAAGCTAGAAAATAGGTCTGTCATACAAAGATGAGATATCTGAAAAAGGTAGAGGCAAGCTGCAGTATATTTTTGATATGTTTTATTTATTTATTTTTATTTAGTTTTTGGTTACCAGGTAGGTGCGTTAGCCAGTAGTGTGACTATTTTCAGGCATGACCCGGGAGAGTACAAAACATTTTGGATATAAGTACAGGACATTTCAACACAGAGAAACAACCCTACATTTTAAGGAGACAAGTCCTTGTGCATATGTGCAGAGTTTGATGGAGGAACATAATCCAAGCAAGATAACAGGAAAACACAGGGCTACATTACATTTTCAGGGTATGAACAACTTAACAATGATACATCATAAGGAGAGTTTAGAAACATCACAGTAGATCCAGTACAGCAAAGTATAAGTTAAAAGGTGAGCCATATATTGTTACAAAGATAGTACAGTAAAGAAAAAAATACAGGAGCTAACTATACAGTTTCAATTAGAAATATATTGGAAGGAAAGAGGAGCAGACCAGGGCAATATGTAATGATGTGGTCCTCCAAAGTCAAAAAATAAGTAGGGTTATGAACAAGTGCCTGGGCAAGGGAGCAGGGGGACAGTGAGGTCAGGGAGCCTGATAAGATTGTTAGGGTGGATCAAAACAAGTGCAATGGCCAGTCTGTATAAGATGATGCCAGAACACAGTCTTGAAGTGAAGGTGGGATCCAGTCTGTCTAAGCTCAATGGGAGGTGCATTCCAGAACTGAGGAGCCACATGTCAGAAAGCACCCGCACCTTTTGAGGTGTGACATCTAGGAATTTTTAGTAAGGATTTATTTTAGCCAGATCATAGAAAGATTTTGCAATTGGAGAAGCTGGGATGGCTCATCAAGTCATGTTCCTTTTGTAAATTGAAAACCAATGTCCTTTTTTTGTGCCTGAGTAAGAAAAATGGTTAATGACAGTTCCCTGCTGTTCTAGAAAATATTCACATTACATGTAAAATTTTAATGGGCCATGTTCCACCAAATATTTTAGTACTTTATAAATAATTTGATTTTGTTTTTCTCAAGATAAAAAAGATGACTGCCACATTTTGCACAGAAATAGCATTGAAGACCCGGCAAAGGTTAGGACTGAGAAAAAAACTTAAGGTGCCCAGCATAGGAAGTAACTACAAAAGTAGATTTGACCGATATGCCACTGTTTTTATTTATTGTAGCTGAAACTAACTTTCTGGGAAAAAAATCTTTTGCTGTGCTGCTGCTTTAGCCTCTACACTGTAAGAGCTGCCATGTGCTTCAGTGTAACTTGATGGCGCAGTATAAATGAAACTAACAGTGACTGCATAACACGAAGGTATGAATGTCAAGCTCTATCAGTATGTAGAAGTTTGTGAAAAGTGGACTCTATTTACTATATGATTTCCTTCTTCAACAAGGAGGAGGAGGAGACATATATTTGTAGCACTTTTTGGCTGTCTCATTCTTGGGAAGTCAAATATCTATGTGAATGGTTTTAAATTTTTCTAACTTGGCTAGATTTATGACTCTCAATAAGGAGCTTAGACTATGAACACAGTTGGCAATATTTAGAAATGCAAAAATATATCGCCTTAATGGATCCCATGATAGTCTGAAATATTTGGGAACTGATGTTTGCTCATTTAAGAGTTTACTCTTCTCATTCATTTCATGAGAGACAAAGTTATGTTTCGCTTACAGTTTTGATCATGTTCATTACTTTTGTTATCTATGACCTTACCATTTTCTATTTCTTCTTCAATCTCATCTTCTAAAATATTTGCAGGAACAGTTGCTTCTCCAGCCTCCATTAGTCTCTTAAAAGTTTCAAACTGTTCTAAAAAGAGAAAAATACGTAGAGTGAATATCACATCTCACATGACACACTTAAGTTAAACTGCAGTAGCAAAGCTAACCTTAGTTGCTTTGCAACAACAACTACTGTAATAAAAGAATGGTATCTACTCAAACTGCTGAGTTGTCAATCGCCCCTCTCCCACACATATACTTCCCTGATATATGGTGAAGCAAACAGCAGCAGAAAGAAGACTAATACTGATATAGAATGTCAGTTTGGAAATTACATGGTCTATCCAGACTCACTGCAGAACACAGGGACTTGATATTTATTTACTTACTGAAATTATTTAACCAGGAAAAAAAAAACAAGATCATTCTGAATCTCGTTTACAGCTGCGTCTTGAAGAGATGTAAGCAAGACAACCCAAATAGTGGGAAAGGCAATATATAACAAACAGATAGCTTATAAACAATATAACATTGAAAATTATAGATGGAAAAAAAAGTGTGACGTGCTTTTCTCCTGCTATCCAAACAGCTGCAGCACACAACATTATGCAAACACTTGGAAACCTCAGGGAACTGTCCTTCATAATTTCATTTATTTTTTTCCATAGTATTTGTTGGTATTTTAAAACAAATGCTTCAACAATACTCAGCAGAAATGCATAAAGATGGAAAAAGCAATTAAACATCCAGTGCAATAAATAATACACTCTTTAACTTATACATAGGAATATGAAAAATGAAATTAGTTGGTAAAAACACCTATTAATGTCTAATATACTAAACAGTTGACACAGCTGAAGTTTTTTATAAACTAATAATATACTTCGCATCACGAGGTCAAACAAAACACTGACCATGTCTTATATCCATCTAAACTCATTTGCTGAATTTTACTCCAAGAAGTTAGTATCATGTGGTCCATTGAAACTGCATAACAACTTCTTCATATTTAAGTATTGTATTAAATTGGCATGCCATTTTGTGTGGGCAACATTGGTAAAGTCAATATATTCCAATGCTCTAGAATTCAATGTTTGGTACTCATGGAGGCTAATACTAAGATAATCTTTGTTCTTTAAGTTCAATGTATAATACTCATTAAATAATACAACTTGTGAGTGGAGCGGTATTTCTTTATGAATAATTTTTGCTCTTTTTTCACCATGTGTGTATGATGGCACATTCCCACAGTCGATGATAGAGTACCAACCCAGACACATCCATGCCAGCATATGGATTCTTGTTTTATACTCATTTTAAAAAAGGCAATTAGAAGTGCAATAAATTCTCAAGATAATCTTGAATTAAATTGACTTATTTTTAGTATAACAATATATTTTGTTGTTCCCTCCAAACACTCAGCCATCTATAGCCTGAAATGGAGACCCCTGCTTCTTTTTCCCATTTATTCTTAATATTATTTTTTTCTTTGTTTTTCTTATCTTTATATGTCTCAACCACATCAATTTAATATAAGCAATAATGCTTGACAGGGTGTGTGTCATGCTGGGATAACGCCATACCGCAGGTGGTTGGGCACAAGGCCACAGGCCGAGTGCATCCAATACCTGAGGTGTGATGTTATCCCAGCATGACACACTCCCCGGAGGGCATTATTGCTATGATACAATGGCTTGTTGTTATACAGAATAAAAAAAATAATTTAAAAATGTATTTCTTAGTGTGGAAAAATATTTTTGTTTCTTAAGAGAAGATGTAAAAGGTGCAAAAGATACAAAAGAGAATCAGTTCAGTCAGGAGCTTTACAGTGCTGAGACTAGACCCATGATGTTGTACTGGAATAACATCACTCGTCCAGCCCAAGACTGACCAATCAGAGTCCAGGATTCTTTCTTGCCATTGTATAATTTTGCTTAGAATTTTAGTAGAACATCTCTTCAAAAGTTTGTTTTCCATATGAAGCAGACCTTCCCATTTTGTATTAACTTAATCTGGTAGGATGCCAACAAAGTTGATATATTGATGTTTAATCATATTTTATTTCCACCAATGTAGATATAACTCCTGTAACTTTCCTAGAACTTTTGCATGAACAGGAGACCATCGTCCACTACTGTTTCTATGTTTTGATACCTACTACCTTGAGTTTTTCCAATATATATTTTCCAGCCTTGGTAGAGTACCAGTGCCAACTGCTGAGAGATCCATTGATAATCATGGTATCAAAGAACTATTATTATTATTTAATATATGGATAGTAAAATTAATAGTACTGTAAAGCATATAAAAAGTTCCAGGTAACAGTGTCAATGCCAGGCTGATAATAGGACCATTCATGTCTGATAATACTATTGTTCACATAGCACCCCTTGTGGTCGACACCTCGATGGTGAAACATAGAAAAAGACCATTACAGTGACAGTCACAGTAATGGTCTTTTTTCTGTGTTTCGCCTTCCCCCAGTGTTCCGCTCCCTCCCTGGACCAACTCCGACCTGGAGTTGGAATCCTAGAGTCCGGGAGGTGTGGTGGGCAGAGCCCCCCACATGGGGGGTTTGGAGGGCACAGCCCCCCACAGAAAACAACGATTCAAGAGGCAGCACAATACCTGCATCGGTATTGTGCCGTCATTGTGGGGGAGGTCGGCATTCTCACCGATGAGATATCTTGGTGCTTCTTATTGTTCAAGACTCATAATAGTATCATTCGGGACCTGAATGATAGTATCATCACTTATACTCCACAGCACAACCACAAGTCTGCCACACCACTTCTTCCAAAGTGTGCCTTCTAATTGGCCACTTTTCTTTTGTGGAGGGCAGAACAAATTTAAACAAAATGGTGGACATCTCTTGCTTAGCAAGAGTAAATCATGTCCGGTGCTTGGCATTCTCTCATTTTTTGTTTTGTTTCACCAACAAAGTTGGAATTATGTACTTGATCCTACCTTCAAAAAGGTAAGGCTGCCTACCAAAGTAAACACATTTAACTTGTATAGTCGTGGGGCTGTGGTGAGAGAACAAGGGGGGGGGGGATGAGTCTGATGACAAACAAGACACTACTGTGGTGGTCAGCCAGGACCAAGAAACATCTTCAGTGTAGCAGCCAATCACCCCTTATAAAAGTACCAAAAATGGAAATAAATCAGATCCATATATTAAAAAAAAATAAAGTATAAGTTCTGGTGCAATACCGGCGAGCGATACCATCTCGAGGTTCTGGACACGGGAACCTCTCAAGCTTCGTTCTTGAGGTTCCTATGTATCCAGAACCTCTTGATGGTATTACTTGTCGGTAATGCACTGGAACCTATACATTATTCTATCTGTAAATCCAGAATTAATGATACAATGATGTCTTTAGAAATTCCATCTTTAAAGTTTGTGAGGGCTTTTAGAAAATAAAAAATGTGTTTAACATAGACATTTGTTTTGTTTTCTTTTATTAGAGCATTCAAAAGTAAGACCGATTCATTTTGTGGGTGATTTTTGAACACCCATTCCCAAACCATTGCCAATTTACAAGCCCAATAAATCACAAGGGTCTGGGCATCCTATTCCTCCATGAACTCTGGTTATAGATACAGTATGCCATACGATTTGTGGATTGCTCTTTCTTCACAAAAATTTCTTGAAGGTGTTCCTGAATTTTTTTATAAAATCAAATGGAACAGAACCAGTAAGTGCTAGGAATAAGTAAAAAAGAAGTGGTAATGACATAATTTTGAGTGTTTGGTTCTTCCCATATGAGGAGTAAGAGACTGCCATCTGTCAAGCAGATTTGTTAGCTTGTTTTTATTTCAATACTGTCTACCTTAACAGTTTTTTTGAAGATCTTTCATTAGTATTATACCCTTATATTTTACTAGGTTCTCTATTTTAATGTCTTTAAGTAATTCCCAGGTAATATATGTCAAATTATCACTCAAAGGCAATATTACAGATTTATTTTTATCAAGCAGGTAGCCTGACAGGTGGGATAATATCCTAAACTTCTCCATAAGAGGAGGAACAAAGAGACAAGGATCTTGTATTAATGTAAGACTATCACCTGCAAATGCATGAATTACATTTTTTGACTCTGCATACATAGTATCTTTTATATTATTGTTTTTTTTCTTGTATGTAATAATAGAGATTCCAATGCTTTAATAAAAAGAATAGGGGAGAGCAGGTAGCCCTGCCTAATGCCATTTCACATATTTATTGGTGTTGTTATGCAGTAATTAATTTTAAAAAGAGCAGTGTGTTATCCATGGACCAGCACCCCTGATTGTACTCCCACCTCATGGATAGTAACATATATGTAGGTACATGCACTAACCTTAGGGCAGAGGCTCTTATTGCATACGCATAACTGTCAGGACCTGTGTTCTACTATACTTTTGCTAATGCATTTACTATATTCTCACAATGTATTGTGCCACTAGGAGATGTTATCCATTATATTTTTACTGTGTAATCATATGTTAGGCAACAGTGTCATCTTTAGTGCTTGTGCACAACTGTAACTGCAAGTGACCTTGGAAGCATTACAGACCTCATTGTTCATTTATCTCCTGCTAGCTAAGCAACTTCTCATGTTAGTTAGGATGGTTACTCTGGCCACCTGTTTTGGCCAATTATATGTAGTTTATGCATCTTCTTTAGCTGCAACCATAGTAATTATCAGGGAATAAGACCCCTTGAAGCACGTATTTTCTCTGAGATGAGACTAGACTGAGCCTATGTAGGTAAGGAAGCTGGATGCATTCTCCCAGTGATTACACAGTCAGTTGTAAGCCTGTATTATCATTTTTATTTATTTATTTGAATCTAGGTTTACAAGTACCTTTGAGCCAAGGCTCTTTTACAAAGGTTCCATGTTAGTTGAGGTACAATTCAAACAAGATGTTGAATAACAGTATAACAGTGGGTTATAGGCAGTTACATACAATTTTATACATTCAATACAGTGGCAAAAATGCCAGAAGGAGGTCTGGTAACAGGGTTGACATGGTATGGAGGAGAGACATACTAGTGGGATGCGGCCATAGGCACTTGCCAAATATCAATTAAAGTGCTACAGGGGGTAGGAAAGAGGGTGGGAAGATGGGAGGATGAATGAGTATATGGGAGAGGGAGTTGAGGGCAGAGAGGGTTAAGTGCTAGGTGGAAAGAGTAAAGAGGAGAGAGGAGAACAATTAAGAAGGACAGTCACAGGAGCTAGATGCAGACAGGATGTGATGGAGACTGGATTTGAATGGGCCAAGCTTTGGCATTGAGGCGATGTCAATGTTGAGACCATTGAACCAGCTGGGAGCTCTGTACACAAATGATCTTTGACCTTGCATGGTGTGGAAATGCAGGATATGCAGAAGCTGGGATTCAGAGCCCCTGGTGATGTGAGTAGTCTGCACTGGGCAGAGGAGAGCTTAGACACCTGGGGTAGCAAGACCTAATGTTGTTTTCTTTGTCATAAGGCAGGTTTGGTACTTGATTCAGTTTGAAAGTTGAAGCCACCCAGTCTGTGTGTAGAGATCACACGTGTGGGTGAGGTGATGGGCACTAGTTATGAGATGGCAGGCTTTGTTTAGTGCAATGGATATGCGCCTGAGGATGGTGGCAGAGGCAGAGCCATAGACAATCAGGCCGTAGTCAATCATTGAGATTACTGAGCTCTGTATTGCAATCTTTAAAGTATCTGAGGTAAGGCATTGCCTGTGCCTGAAGAGTAGGCCAATGCGAGTGTTGGCAGCCTTGTCAATGTTGTCAATGTGGGTAGCATACGATAGGTTACAATCGATGGTAATACCTAATATTTAAAGAAATGAACCTGCTTGAGGGTTGCACCAAGGCAGTTTTTGATCATGATGGAATTGAGTCTGTGTTTGTTATGTGGGCTGCAGAACAGCATGGACTTTTTTTTTTTTAGTGGAGAACCAATGTATGTGTACTAAACCAAGTTTCAGTCGTGGTGAAGGCAAGCTGTAGATTCTTTTGAAGGTGGCCCAGATGCTTGAGAGTGGAGAGGATGATGGCATTGTCAGCACAGAGGAGGATTTGTGCTGGACATGATTATGGAAGATCATTCAGAAAGAGGCTAAAAAGAAGTTGCCCAAGAATGGAGCCTTGAGGAACTCCTGAGTGAACAGGATGAGCATCTGAGAGAACATCATGTATTTTCACTCCTTGGGAACGGTTCTCCAAGTAGCTCTTGAACCAGGTAGTGGACTCAGCAGAACATAGCTGTGTGATTAATAGATTATGATGTACAGTGTCAAAAGCTTTGGTCAGGTCAATGAAGACCGACCTGGTTAGAAGGCTGTTGTCCAAGGAGCTGTGGATAGCACCAGTGAATTCAAGCAGGGCTGATGTAGCACTGTGACCTGTACGGAAACCATGTTGTTGGGAGCAGAGGATGTTGTGTTTGTCCAGGTATTCCATTAGCTGGTCAGATACCTCATGTTCAATGGCCTTGGGGGAGTATGGAGATAGGCCGGTAGTTCACATGCATATCTTTGTCCCCACTTTTGTGGACCGGGGTTACTGTGGCTGATTTCCATCTGTTGGGGAACTGGCTGAGGGTGAGGGAGAGGTTGACAATTTTTGTTAGTGGAAGTAGCACTTCATCAAGGGTGAGGGACACCAGCTTGAGGTTGAGTGAGTCCCCACTAGTTCTGGATTTGGCGATTGCATTAGAGACATATTTACAGACCTCATGCACCCTGACTTCCTTAAAGTAGAATGGTGGGTGGTTGGATAGAGGGGGTTGTGGGCTGGGGGCAGGAGAAGGAGGGTGGTCATCATTGAAGAAGTCCGAAGGGAGAACACTACTAAGGTCAGAGAATGCAGTATTGAAAGTATTTGCAATTGTGGTAGGGTCGAGAGTTATGCCACCATCAATGACCCACATAGTAGGTGAGGTTTTTGGCTGCTTCCCAGTTACTTCTTTAAGATTGTCCCAGAAGGATTTTCCCTTACCCCAGGTGTTCATGTGGGTATCTCTGTAGTATGCATTTTTCTAATAAATTACATTTATTATCTGGAAGCTACTTGTCTGTCATCTCTTCCTTTGTGCAGTTCCAGTAAGAACCTGAGAAAGATAATTATATTACCCAGTTACAATTGGGTAAACTATAAGAAAGTTAATGATATTTAGAATATTACTAGGAAAACCTATTATTGTAGTCAACATAGCGTGAATTGCCACTGCAGAAGGTCAAAAGCCTTTAAGTGTCTGCCACCAAAGATATAGATTCTTCATGTAAATCCTTTTTCAAGTTGTAATACTACTTGAACTTTCTTCAGGCCTTGATGTATGGTATGCCCTTTCACATAGCCAGATTGATTAGTATTTATGAGCCCTTCCTCACTGATTTGTTTCATTCTGTACCAAGTAATACAATTCTCCATGAGGAACTGAGCCAACATTCAACTCTTCCAGCTTGTACCACTTCCTCTGGGAGCTTGTTCACAAGCTTACCACCCTCTGGATTACAAAATGCTTCCTCACATTTCCTGTTACTTTATCCAATGTAAGTGTAACACAAAACTAGAGTAGTATGCTACCGTATGGGCTAATCTAAGATATGGAAAACTCACAACAAAATTACTACCCAGCAGACTTTACCATGTTATAATGAATAGAACTGTTTGATAAGCAAAATGAAAGTATTATTTGAGTTGAAAAGCTGGATCCCCTATGATTTTCAGCTGTTAGCTATAATCCCAACACAAACTCCAGTTGGCTTTCAAGGAGTACAAACATTCATGAATGGGTCATAAACAACCTTAGACTTGCAGGCAACATTTGTGCTGCTCTACAGAACAAGCACAAGAAAGCATTAACATAATTGACAGGGCATATCTCTCAACTGTTCTGCATTGTGAGGGACAGTCCTTCATTTTACCTCACAAAGACCCTCTGTCCCACATGAAAAAGATGCTATCTCACATTGTATGCTAAGACTTTACAGCTACAATTCATAGTAATGAATGTGAAAAATGTGTTTCTCAACAGACAGCAGACTTGGTAAATACAAAGTCACACATTTCCACAGTGGGCTTCTATCTCAAAGATATGGTGAGCTGCCCCATATTCAGCCCTTTTTCTCAACATTTTGAGGGAGTGTGCCCCATACTTAGGTGATGCAAGGTTGAGAAGTATATGAGTAAAAGTAAATAATAATACATACGTCAAGTACTTCTTGTTAACACACACTCAAAAATGTAGTCGTGTTAAGACTTTTGGTAGCAGTCTTACTTCTTGCACTAAGCACACCACCAAACTCTGACAGAGAATTTCTGTCAGTCTATATATATATATAACAGTATACATTTAGTTTGGAAACAAAAAGAACACTTCAATTGAAAATGAAAGGAATGCTCAATATACAGCATAGTATGTTATAAACTATGTGTGTCACTATGCGCATGTTCTCAACCCTGCTTTATGGCTGCAAGTTGACAAGTGAGGTAGAGAACACTTTTTTTTCCTGTGTGCAAATTTAGTATTCATGAAAGGTGCCAGACTGACAGCACTAGAAACGGAAGCTCCGTGTTTATACATGTGATACAGCATGAGCAATCACAGTACAGGTTTCACCTTACTGCCCTGCCAACGTGCCTCCACCCTGCCATAGAGGGGCCACTACGTAGATGAGAGGTTAGTTCAGACTCCATGTCCGTGTAGTCCTTGGCCTCAGCTGTGAGACTGCCAACAGGGGTGCCAATTAATGCCAGCTGTATTGGTGGTTTTGTGACATGGACAGCTGTTCACTGAGAACTAGACTGAGACCACCACAATTCATTTCACACAGGGCACTGAACAGTCTGCAGGTGATAATGGCTTTCAGTCACTACTGACTCTGCAGGATATGAAACTATAACTAGAGGGGAAAGGCTCCTTAACCCACTGAGCCATCCAGCTTTCCTGTTTCTATTGTTTATTACTGTTTCTCACATTTTCCCCATATCCTAACAATCCAGGACACCACAGCTGCACTGTTTCTGTATCCAGGAGAGAGAGAATGAGGGGCTGCCTTCCACTCCACGCCAATGTCACTCTATGATTGGCTAGCATGGGATGCACAGATGTCAGTGGGCCTAGGAGCTCCTTCCCTGGGAGCCAAGGGTCTCATGGCATCAGGTTGTGAGGCAGATAGCACTTCAAAAGTATACGATGCACTATTATCATGGGATATGTTGCATGAGAAGAAAAAAAAAACACTGCTTTCGTGGAGCCTGGCAGGATGTAATGCAATGTCATAGATTCCTGCATGACAAAAGGGATTAACTGGTATTGAAATTGCCTTGTTCCTTGCAGTAACTCTGCTTCAGAATTCTGCAGTATTGCATTGCATCCTAGCAGCTCCACTGTATGGAGATAATGAGAGGCATCCGTGGGTGTATGAGGGAATAATGGCACTGGGCACCATAGAACAAGACCGAGGCCAAAGGCCAAGGTCACTATCTAAAATGTCCAGTGCCATTATTCCCAAGGATTGACCCTTCAATGCCTAATATTATTGCTATGAAATTGGAGACAGAAATGAGGATAGAGAAACTGAACATTTTCAAAAAAGGTTGGCCAATTTCTGACAGCTCCACAAATTGTGCAACTTATGCCATTTCTGTTTGACAGTTGCATTTCTGACAGAACATTTATGAGGCAAACATAGGTCAGAAATTTGTTTAAATGTTCCAAGTCCCTCATTGTACTTATCTGTATATTCCAACAGAGTGTATTGCCCTATTTGCATATGCCATAGGTGTTTATTGACAAATTAGCATATTTTAAGTATCTTTCATGTTTTCATGATTAATAAGCAGGCATTCTTGCCACATAGTGCACTGTAAATAATAGATCTAATTGGCTACAAGATTTTCACCTCGATGTGATAGAGAGCCTGCAAAGACTTACAGCAAGCAGAGATTTGAATGTAGCCACTGACCCTCATGACATAGAAACATAGAATTTGCAGCAGATAAGGACCGCTTGGGCCACCTAGTCTTCCCATTTTTCCCTGCCTATAGTATCATTGCAGATCCTACTTGATCTCTGGCCCATTCACCCCCCTTTTCCCTAAGTTTCCCTTATGCCTATCCCATGCATTCTTGAACCCCACCACTGTTTTCATCCCCTCCACCTCCGCTGGAAGACTGTTCCTGGAATCCATCACTCTTTCTGTGAAGAAGTACTTCCTCACATCTCTCCTGAATCAACCCCCTCCAACTACTTATCAAGCCCCCTTGTTCTTGAGCAACCTTTTTTTCTGAAAAATACTTCCCTCTTGTACCTTGTTTACCCCAGTGAGGTACTTAAAGATCTTTATCATATCCCCACTCTCTCTCTCTCTCTCCTCTGACACCTGAGCTGATAGGTCAGTGAAGTAGGCAAGGATACTCCCACTAGGGAAGGGGACCACAAGGCAGGTAGTTCCCAAGGGGCAGAGAACTTATTGCTGGAGAGGAAGAGCAAAGGGGTATTTAATCTGGGTCTCAGCAGTGTACAGCCCTGTTTGCTTCTCCACTCTGGCTGGAATTTTAGTGTTGTTGAGATGAGGGCACTGTTAATTCAAACTTTTGATGGTTCTGGCCTGAGAGAGAAGCAGGCCTCCAAGTGCCCGAAAGAGGGAAGGGGAGTGACCCTCCAGTGAACAAACTGGCACCAATCTTCCAGTGCCAGCAGGACCCTAGGGCAGGAGAACCAACCCCCTCCAGCTGTCTGACTACAGATCCAACCTCCAGTGGGCACAGAGGATCAGGGGAGGCTGAGTAACTGGTTCAGACTACCACTCTCATGTAATGGTCCTGGGCCTGGTTCTCCCCCAACAACCAGCAGACCTGGTTCTGGCCCTCCCAGCTCTTCTGCAGCCTCAGGCAGCTCCATCAGGCCAACAGGTTCGCACGGCAAGAACATGGCTGTCACTGTTTCAGTGAAACCTCGATAGAGTGCTAGCCTTCATTAAAGCCCAGGAGAATGAACATGTGAAACCCCATCCTGCAGTTCCAGCAATGGTGGCTGTGCAGGGGTTGGGGGTTCCATCACTTATCTCAGCTGCAGTCAGTCAGCAGATGCAGCCTCAGCCTATAACAACCAGCTATGTGATCCTAGGGGAACCAGTGGATTCACACATTTCTAACAAGGTGAGGCATCAAATAGGCATTGGGGGTACATAGTTGTACTTAAGATGTTCAATGGGCCCAGGGAGCTAGAGGCTGAGAAAGAAAAAAAGGACAAGGATGGGGGGTGCTGAGAGTAAGAAAAGGATCCTGATATTACAAACCTGGGATACCATTTTTTGTGGTAATATAATAATGACCCGGGCCAACCTGGTCAAGGTGGCTTGCCTATGTAAGTATTTTAGCCGGTTGATGGCCTTGCATGCCAGCAAGCCTGAGAGCAAATGGCTGGAGAATGAATAGGAATTTCATCACAGAAAACAGACTGACATGACCAGGACATGGAACATGCTGACTCTTCCATTACTGTGGTCCATTAACCTTGGTGTGGCATTCAGCAAATGGTCAGTGGCTTTCTAGTTAGGTGGCAGAAGGCATGAATGGGAGGGGGGCAGGGCACTAGCAGGAAGTGGCGGGGGGACTGTTATAATTTTAACCAAAGGGGGTGTAAAGTAGAACTCTGTAAGTTCAAGCAGAAGTGCATTGTGTGTGGTCACCCTCACCTATTCACCCAAGGCAAACCGGGCAACTACGTGCCTCAGCTATTTTTGAAGTGGTGCAACAAGCTACCCAATGCCAATAAGGGCAGATCCCATTGAAACTTGGCTGGCAGAGTACCTGGATTGGGTGGCCGCTTGTACCCTGGCAGATGTCTTTAGGCTTGGTTTTAGCATACTGTACAATGGCCCTCATAGGTCATAGGAATCTGAGAACCTGAAGTCTGCCAGAGAGCAACCAGACCTGGTCTGGGCTAAGCTGGCGAAGGAAGTTGCAGCAGGGAGGGTCAGCAGCCTTTTCTCACACCACCCCTACCAAATCGAAGGAAATCACCCATTGTCCTTGTCCCCAAGAAGGTGCCGGGAGAGTTCAGGATGAACAGTCGCTTGTCTTACCCAGGGGGGATTCAGTCAACAACCACACTGACCAGTATTACATGGCGGTGTCATATGCATTTTCGATGGGGCAGTTGAGATGGTCAGGGCGGGGGGCAGGGTGCCTGCTAGTGAACATGGATATTAAGCCAATAATCTGGCTGCCGCTGGCTCACCCAAAGGATAGGAATCTATTGGGCAAGAAGTTTGAGTGACGGTACAATGTCAACCACTGTATGCCGGTGGGGTGTGCAGTAGCACGTGCTGTGTTTGAGCAGTTCAGCACATTCTTGCATTGAGCAATGACATGCAGAATGAGTCAGACAAAGATGGTATACTGCCTGGATGAGTTTTTGTTTGTGGGAAGACCCAAGACCACCAACTGTGGACATTTTCTTGACTCTTTTTCAAAGGTATGTGCTGACCTGGGAGTGCCTCTGGTTCAGAAAACAACAGAGGCCCTGCACCACTTTGTCCTTCCTGGACACTGTGGCTGCTGAATTGCATCTGCTACAGGAGAAGGCCATGGCACTAAGGAAATTGTTGGTCTGGGAGAGGAAACTGTTGGCATGGGTGGTGAAGGCATGTAAACTTACCTTGTGCGAAGTACAGCAGCTACTCGGTCACCTCAGCTTTGCTTGCAAAGTAAGTCCCATGGGCAAGACATTCTTGCACTACTTGGTGAAGGTGGATAAAGGATGCCAAAAGCCTCATCATAGGCTTCAGGTGACCAAGAGCATAAAAGAGGACCTGGTGGTCTGGCTAGCCTTCCTGAATTGTTTAAAGCTGCTGTCTATCTGACCTGAGGTAACCACCAGCCAGGAGCTCGAGCTGTTCATAGAAACAGAATTTGATGGAACATAAGGACTCCTTGGCCCACCCAGTTTGCCCCTTTTTCCCTTACCTGCAATGTCACAGGAGAACCTACTTAATCTCTGGCTCTTTCTTCCCCCCTTTCTTTCCACAAAGATTCCCTTATGCTTGTCCCATCCATTCTTGAACCTCATCACTGTTTCCCCACCACCACCTCCGCCGGAAGTCTGTTCCAGGTACCCACCACTCTTTCTGTAAAGAATTACTTCCTCACATCTCTCCAGAACCTACCCCCCCCAGCTACATTGCATGTACCCTTGTTCTTGAGCATTTTCTTTCTGAAAAATACTTCCCTCCTGTACCTTATTTACTCCAGTGAGGTACTTAAAGGTCTTTAGCATTATTTATTTATTTCATTTTGTTAACCGGGTAGGCACACTGGGTCCAAGAGGTCCCTTTGTCAGGGGCGACCCAGAATTAATGATATAAAAACCTGTTGGATATAGGACATTTCAGTGAGACAAGACAGTTTTTTGAACAATCATGGCAATTCAAAGTGTCTACGTTACAGAGAACACACCTAGATATTATATAATCACATACATCGAAATGTTGTGAAATTACATTTTGCCGTGAAATTGCCACGAAACTGGCAACTTCACTGTGTGAAACCTTTTGCAAAATTCTGCCATTCTGGTAAATTTTTCACTGGGTGTGAAATTGTGAAATTTCACCTGTGGAACAGGAAATTTTGCCACGGGACGCAAAATTTCACAGCGAAATGCACAATTCCACCCGAAACGGCAACATTTTGCAAAAATATTGCCGTTTATGGGTCACAGTCTCTGGTTGCAAGTGCTGACACCAAGCAGAGGCTCTGGCTGGACATACAGGCAGCCATCAACACCACTGATCCAGAGGCACAGACACTGTCTACCATAAAACATAAGTGGCGCGACATGCAGTCAGTGGTTAAGAGGAAGCTGTCTGCTGCCAACTGGGCCCTGACGGGCACAAGTGGGAGTCCCCCATCACCTGGGAACATGCTGAGCCCCCTGGAGCATATCGTGGTGGACATCATCTTGGAGGTCTCATGGCAGGGGGTGGTGGAGGGCTGTGACATGCAACCAGGTAAATCCTGGCTATGTGGCGATGGGCATGATGGGTACAGGGCCTAATTGCGACACTGCTAACTGTACTGCCATACTCCCCCAGGGCCATCCACAAGCAACAACACTGTGGGGGTGGGGCATAACATTTCACAAAATTCTGCCATTCTGCAAAATGTTTCACCAGTACGAAACTGTCAAGCGAAATTTCCTCTTGAAATATGCAATTTGACTAAAGCGGCAAAATTTCGCCCAAATTTCACCGGTGAAAATTTGCATTTCGTCCGTGGAATTTCACATTTTGCACCTGCAAAATATTTCACAAAATGCGTGAATTTTGCAAAATATTTAGCGTAACAACATTTCCTAATTTTGCACATCTCTACACATACAGCTTTACAGAGGTGGCTTTCAACAATGACAGAGTGTTAATACAAGTTATTATAGTTACAGGTAACAGATGTCAAACCACAATGGCCGTTTTTGCACTATTCAGCTTATGTAGATATGCTTTTCCTTTTTGGGGCTTTTACATCTTGTGCTGGGTAGGTTGCTATGCATAGGGTCATAATGTTGAGGTGAAAACCGCACATACATAGAAGGGCGCAGACACAACGGTATGCACTCTAACAGCGTTGGGACAAAATCCCGACCCAAACAACAAGAGCACATGCCGTTGGATTGATCTTCTTTTTGCAGGGGGCTCTGCCCCCTACACCTCACCAGTGTAAGGGGCTTTGCCACCCACACCCCCCCAGACTGACTATAATCAATTCTGGGGGGTCGTGAACTTCAGGGAAAGGGCAAGTGTTGTAGCCAGGAAAAATCTTTTCTTTTTTTTTTTTTTTTTTAGCCCACTAGAGACCAAAAGAAAATGGGCATGGCCATACAAGTTCACAGAATTTTAAAAAATAAGCAGTGTCAGTGGCTCAGTAGGTAGCACACTCGCCTCTGAGGCCAGGAGATCAGAGAGTTGTGGGTTCAGTTCCCACATCTGGCACTTGGGTTAATATCCCAGTACTGACACTGTAGTGCAGCATGAGAGGGGTGCTGCACTTCTGAGGTGCCTTCTTTCGGATGAAACGTTAAACCGAGGTCTCATCTGCATGGATTGGTGATAGTTCAGGTGGATGTTAAAGATCTCATGGCACTTATCAAAAAGAGTAGGGGAGTTTTTATTGAAAATACATCAAAGAAACATAAGGTCAGCATATAATTATACAAACATAATACAAAATAAAACATTCAATCTACATCAATTTTGTAATATAAATTATCTCCCAAGAATCCCTTTATTTATATTTAATGAATACCTGTAACCCTCTCCACCATTTAAATATTTTCCTGGAAGTACCACAACCTTTATCTTTCATATAAACTGATTTCATAGCTTCCATTATGAGCACAAAAAACGTTTTGTATGACATACATTTTTGATGCAGCACCCACTGACATCTGGCCTGCCATAAATAGTATTTTAAACAACAAAAAAACACAACTAACGTACCCCAATCAAAGGAGGAAAGAAGGTGGGGAAAAAATCCTAAAATCAAAGTCTGATAATCTAGCCTTTGCAGCCATAGAAACTGTAATTTGATACTTAAAAAATGCCATAACCCTGCAGCATAAGAACATTGGAAAAGAAAATGATCCCTGGTTTCCTCCATAGCCTGACACTGGGAATAGGGACAGTATCTCTCACTTATCATCTTATGTTTTGCATTCCCTTTAACATTTAGTCTTCCATAAACTGAAAGCCATAACACCTCCCACATCTGGGTAGGGATCCTATGGTAATTCAGTTATTTAATGACATATCTTTTACAAGGATGGGGACAACTAACAAACTCAAGTTCGCTTGGATAGATTTTCCCAAGAATAAAATTATATAATCCAGCAGTTATATTATCTTTGATACACTGGGAAGAAATAGACCACTTGAATAACTTCTGGGCACAAGGTTTAAAAAATAATGGGATATATGTATCCTTAGGGACCCGGGGGGAAGGGGTTGCACCCATACTTCAAAAAAAAAAATTGAAATTATTCAATTCCCATAATTGTTGTATCATCACAGGGTAGAGGGGGTCAAAATTAAAATTCTGTGAAAGAAAGAGGGCATAAAAAATGAGATGGTCCACCATACCTAACCGACCCTGAGAAATAGGGAGATAGGTATAACAGTGTTTAATAGGGTTAAGCCTACTACCCCAAAGCATTGAGAAGAAACAAGCATACAGGCAAGTTTCTAAGGCTAATGGAGGGGGATATAACATGGTAATATATATAACAACCTGGGAATAAGGAATTTCTTAATAACAAAAATCCTTTTCTTTTTTGACAGTCTCCACCCCTTCAACCTCTGAACCTTGGCTTCTGTTTTTTTCAAGGCAAATTCCCAGTTTTCCAATGGGAGATTCTGAGATCCAAAACTTATCCCTAATATCTTACATGGAGTAGAGGAAAAAACAATACCAGACACTGTAAACTGAGCTTGGGTTACAGGCCCTAAAAGTAGGCCTTTAGATTTCCTGATATTAATTTTAGAACTTGAAACCATCTCATATCTACTAATACAATCTAAAACAATAGGAATTTGGACCACATCAGTCAAAAAAATACAAATATCATCTGCATAGGCTTGAACAACCACAGTATCTATCTGCAAATTCCCAGAGATGCCTGGCAGGGCATCCATTTGGTCCAAAATCCAGAGTAAAGCATCAAGAGAAAATGCATACAATAAAGGGCTTAAGGAGCAGCCCTGCTGCACCCCTAAATTAACTGAAATTGGGAAAGAAGACTGCCCCTTAATAACGGGATAAACTATAACCTTATCATACATTAACTTAATCCAGTGAGTAAAGTCATGGGGTACACTATATTTTTCTAATACAGCAAATAGATATGGTCGAGACACCCTATCAAAGGCCTTATTTTGGTCTACAGACGGAATGCAATGCCAGTCTGGAGACCTATTTGAAAATTCAATTATTTCCCTAATAATAACTAGGGCAGACAAAATTCTCCTGTTTGGAATGCCACAAAACTGGAGAGGATATAATAACTCATTAGAGACAGATCTCAGTTTATTATTTAATATTTGAGATAATATCTTGAAATCAGAATTTAAAATAGTGATAGGTCTCCAGTTACTTAATTGAGTTCTGTCCCTTCCCTTAAAAATATACACCAGTAATCCAGACGTAAACTGTAAAGGTAAGCAGAGGACATTGTGAAGAAAAAAAAAAAGACTTTTTCAAGACAAGGAGCCAAGACGTCACTAAAATATTTGTAAAATTCATAAGACAGACCATCTAACCCTGGAGAAACCCCTAACTTTAAGGAAGATAGAACTTTAAGAATCTCTTGTCTTGATATGGGATCAGCTAAGTTCTATAGATCCCAGCCGGGCGGGGGGGGGATGTTAAAATCCTGAAAGAATCTTTGAATAACTCCATGTGGAACATCCAAACCCTCCTGTTCCCTTATATGATTCTGAATAATAGTGAATAAGTCTCCCTGGGAGGTTTAAAGTTTCCCTGCCTCATTTTGTAGAACCTCCAAACCTCCGGAGCTGATCTTTTCTCTAAAGGCCTCAAAGGGATCACCTATTGGGCTTTTTTGGGTTCCAAAGGAAAGTTCTGAGCGCAATGTCTGTGCTCTATCATATTGGCAATCTCTCATGGCTGACTTAATATGATTTATTTGTGCAGAAAAATAACTTCTAGAAGAGTTGGCGTCAGAAAACAACCCCTGAAGTTTTTTCCGTAAAGTTAAATATCGCAAAAATTTAGCAATTACCCTTTGTTTCCCATAGTTTTGGAAAAATTTCCTGACATCATTTTTAGTATCCTCCCACCATTCCCATAAGTCATCATATAGATCTAGAACAGATGACTTAGGGTGACTCAAATGTTTATCCTACATAATGCTTATTTCTCCCCTGAGAAAATGTTTAAATTGGGACTGATATCCTCCCCCCAATGTGTAAGATGTGCTAATCATGACGGTTCTCTATTTCATATACTCTGGAATTGTCCCAAAGTAAAGCCCCTTTGGACTAGTATACGTAATAATCTGGACCCCATGTTGGGACCAGTGGAGCTATTTACTCCCGAAATATGTATCCTAGGAGATTTTTCTAATATCATGTTCCCAAACAAAAAAATTTACATGGCCTTGATATCCCTGTCTCTTAAGAAAGTTGTCTTAAAACATTGGAAAGATCAAGCTGAAATTAGATATGGTGAATGGTTTTCCGAGCTTCTGGCAAATCTCAGAACCGAGAAAGTTATTGCAAGCCTCAACAATAGACTGAACAGGTTCAAGAATATATGGGACCCCTTCCATACCTTGCTCTCGATCCAGAATACCATTGAGTAAGGCTCTCTCTTGAAATGACGTCTCAATTACTTTTGGTATGAATAATGCTATAGAAATTGTAGTGGAAGAACTTTAGTTTCATCTGTACCGTGGGGAGGGGTAGGAATTTTGGGGGGTGGGGGGTTGGCAGGTCTGGTCCCATGCAAACTGTATACATGACCTGTATCTGTTATGAAAGATCTGTCTTGTATGGTAAAACTCTAATAAACTTTAGATTGAAAAAAAAATAGATCTAGAACAGATGTTCGGGCATACAGTAAAGAGGATATACCTTTTATAACCCAGGGGTCCTGTAAGACTGAAGTATTAAGTTTCCATCTAGGTTTATTCATAGTTTTATGGGGAAAACACCAAAGGAAATAGTGATAAGCAAGTGATCGGAAAATTCAGTAATAAAAGTTCTATGAACAGGAGGAGAAAGATTTTTTGAGAAAAAAAGATAATCAATAGTCAATGTCAAAATCCCTCTTCTAAAGGCATAAGCCAACCGCTCAGTCTGATAACTCCTACCATTCCTTAATCCTGCAAGATTAATGACTCTCTCTAATGCTATAGCATCACAATAATTTTTCTTGCCTGCTTTACCTCTACTAAAACCTGAAATCTCACAGTTAGAGTCACCTCCTAGGATAATATAACAAGAGGTGGCCAGGAAGGGTAAAAGGGTATTACACATATTAACCCTTCCTGCTTTTGTCTGAGGTCCACAAGCTACTATAAAACGAAAATGAGCTTGTTTCCAAAGCCCATCAAATATAGGAAGCCTCCCAGGTATAAGATCAATTAATTTCTTAAGTGTGAAATCAAATGAGCCAAAAAGAATCCCTATAACATTTGCTCTGTCTATGCCGAAAGACCAATAAGATGGTCCCCAAATCCATTCTGAGGTTAAAAAACTGCATTGATCCAAAGTGTAAACCCATGTTTCCTGTAAAAAACAAGTATCAAGGCTAGACTGGTGAAGAAAATGAAAAAGAGCAGTCCTTTTGAAATTATTCAAAAGACTACTACAGTTTAGGGACCCAATACAAAGAGTGGCCATAAACATTTAGGTTTTTTTCCTTTTTTTTTCTTTTTTTCCCCCTTTATAATCAGTTGGAAAGGGTTTACCCTCTGAAGATTGGGAAGAACCGGGGTACCAGTATCCATGTCAGAGTCACCTTCTACAGTGTCAAGAATGGCATATGAATTTTCCGTTTCAAAAGTAGGAACTTCCAGAGAGATTGGAGGTTACAAGGGGCTTAGAGCTTCTGGTAACTCTTTTCTCAGTGGAGCCAGAACTGAGAGGTTTTATTTGTACAGGTTCCTGATAACAAATGGGAGGAAAATCATTAATATTAAAGGAGTCGGGGGGGGGGGGAACTGCTCCCGTTTCAGACCTAGGGAAAGGGTCAGGACCTGAAACATCTTTGTCCCCAACAGCTGCCGCCTTCCCTGAGGAAGTGGAGTAAGGCCTTTGCTTCTGGGTTTTGGAAAGGGCTTCATCCTGTGATTTTTGTATTAATAACTCAGAACTAATCACAGAGGCTTTATTAGAAGCAGCCCGGGGAAATCCCTGTACCCATGCCCTGATTCTTCAGATAAATCACATTTAACTAAGTTAAAACACTGAATGCTACCATGCCCAAGCTCCCCACAAATTTCACACTTAGTGGAGTCACAAGAACTGGAGAGATGCGTCCTAACCCCACACTTATAGCAGGCACGGGGCTGCCCTGCATAAAAACACACACCCCTGTCTCTTCCCAATGTGAAAGAGTTAGGAATATGATTAACCTCATTATTAATCTGCCGCAGTTTCACCTTGTACTTCCAGCTATCATTCCAAAATAATTCAGTGTCTAACACAGCCTCAGGAGTGCTCAAGACATCACACTTCTGGGAAAGCCAATAAGTGATGTCTTCAACGTGAACCTCTTCATTTCTAAACATCACAGTTACATATTTAGTCAACGATGGAGTTAGAGGGGTAACAAGAAAGGGAGACCACAATGGGGAAAATTTCAGCTGATTATATCTTTGCCAAAATAAGTCTAACAGAAATGCAGATCTAAAACTAACATCATAATTGTCTTCCCCTGAAATGTTAATAAAGGCAAGGACATCTTTAGGGAAAAACTGTAAGAATTCTTTTAAAAGAAGTTTCCCCACATACACCCAGTCAGGCTGTTCAGCCAGTCCCCCTTTATATCGTATCCACACAGCATTTCTTCGGGGGGCTGTTTTTTTACGATTTTGTGAAAAAAGATCAGACAGAAGAGGCCTTGGGTGGGATGGGGGGGCTCTGAAGCATCCTTTAAGACCTTCTCCCTGGCCGGGTTATCAGACACTAATTCTGGCTTGGTGGGGAATGATTCTGTCAAAAGGTCAGTTTTAGTTCCTGAAAACTGGGAGATGGGCATATCCTTAAGCGCAGGAGACCATTCCGAGGGGTTTGAAGAAAGGGGAGAACCCGAAGACCAGTCTGGATCTGGGATCCATGTTTCTGTGGGGTCCAATTTCCAACCGGACTCCAGTAAGGATTTCTACGGGGCCCAATCATTAGCTTCATCTGTAACTTTAGAGGGGAGAGAAAATGCTTTCTGAATAAGTTTTGAAGTAGACGATGTCTGAGCAGGCTTAGATTTGCCATCGTGATGCTGTGCCTGTGTTTTGATAAACAAGTTACTATTAGCTGCTGTTAATGCAGCTCTTTTATTTTTTATAGTATCCGGGGAGAGCTTATTTTTTGTTGTAAATGAAAAAGTAGCAGCGTGAGCTTGACTAGGAGCGTCAGTCTGATAAATCAGCTCCTCCTGCAAGATACTGCAAACTGCATCTTGCGCCCTTGTTCCCTCAACCACAGTACAGCTCGAGCCAATCATAAAGTGCTTTGTTTGCCTGTTGTCAGGCAGCCTACTGACAATAGGTATAGATTTTGGAGAAAGGAAATCTGACTGCAAAGACTGACCTTGTGTAACTTCAGAAATAGATTCAACAGAGACAAGTTTCTGACAGGGGATCGGCTTTTGGCACTCACTGCTTATAGCGACTCCACTGCCAGCCAAACGTTCCCCACTGTCAAGTGTGTTCTGTGAGGAATTCCGACAGGAGAGAGATCCAAAGACAAGGGCGGCACCGCCGTTTGATGCAACTGCGTCATCAGGTTTGACAGAACTGTCAGCTGGGCCTGGTGCAAGTTCGTCAGGTTGAGCAGAAAAAGGAGTAATATTGCCAGTGTCATTATGAAGAACAGCAGGAGGGAACAAGGTTTTAGAATTTCCAACTTGCAAATTAATAGTACTTATCTGAAGGTCGGGTGTAGCAACTTGAGAAATGCTTTCAGACGAAAACATAGCAGTGTGAAAAGTAGTTATCTCCTCAGTAGAAACCAGATATCCATCTCGTAAAGGAAAGGAAGCCTCTAAGTTTTCGAGCCCAGGGAAGGAGGCTCGCTCCCCTGGCTCACACACATCCATACCATCCACTGACTTTTGCAAAGTGGCCATAACGACAGCCAGCAGCTCCCCCTACTGACACAGAGTAGGGGAATTTCCCTGGTGTCCTGGCCAAATTTCCCTCATTCACTAAAAATACCACTAACAGCTTAATCTGGTTCAAGGTCAGTTGGCATTCATCTGTATCCCCCTCCCCCGGGTCATGCCTGAAAATAGGTAGGATTTGTCTAGTGCACTTACCTGGTCAACAAAAACTAAACAAACAAACAATTTGATATGTGGGTTAGTAGAAAAGTTAGAAAAACCAAAACATGGTTGTAATTTGAGGAAAAAAAAAACGGCTAGAGAGTTAGTAGTTCCTAAATCTAAAAATAAATTTACATCCATGACTTTTCAGTATAAAGCAGCTGCTTGTTGGAATCAACTTCCCCTGTATCTTAAAGACCCACACATGAAATCTGATGCTTTTAAAATTGCTGTCTATAGGGAATTTGAGTATTGTTGTACAGGTAATAGATAGTCTAAATTGTATAGGAGCATATGAGGTGAGTGGTAGGACAGAATACATAGTAATGTAATAGTGTGTATTTTTTCTCTGTATTTGTCTGCACCTCCCTTGAATGAAATTTGTCTGATTTGAGATATGTTTGCTTCTTGTATTTTGTATTTTTGTATTATGTATATGTATTTTATGCTACTGTAACGTGACACTTTAAACAGGTGCACCTTGTGAAAAGGGCATATATAGCCCTAATGGTGGTATCGCTGTATAAATACATCTTATCTACTACTAAATGCATTACAGTGGGACTTGCGGAGAACTGAACCAGAGCTCTAGATTCCTGACACCACCAGAGGCAGGTGCTCTAGCCACTCCACCACAGGAGCAGCATGGCCAAACACCACCCTGGAAGCATCCTTTAGGTTTCATCAGACTAGCCTACAGTGACAGGTGTAGCAGTTCTTACTGCATGCTGTAAGAACCCCTGTCTCTGTAGAGCCATTCGCTCTTCTTACAGTGCATTATTGCATGCGTGGTTTTGTCCGTCCTATAGTGATCCTGGTACCGGTTGCTATGGGTCTATAGTCGAATTATTACTAGAAGGTGCAAAGGCTGTTTTCCAGCAGAAGCTCCATGAGCCTGTTTCTGAAGGAGGCCAGGGAGCTGGCTTTTTGCAGATGGTCAGGGACATAGTTCCAGAGCATAGGAGCTGCATGAGAGAAGACTTGCCACCTGCTGTCATTTTTACCATGGGGACTTCCAGAAGCTTCCTGCACAAGTTGCAAAGCAATCTGCCTGGCTGCTTGGGGCCCAGCAGCTCAGCATGAACTGTCAGGAGAGCATCATTTAATATTTTGTAGGTGGTGTACAGGAGACAGTACTGGAGCCTTTGAGATAGGGAGGACCAGTTTAAGGAGTCAAGTACCACACAGTCATGTTGCCTGAGGTGAGATCTGGTTGCAAATTGAGCAGCAATCTTGTTATATAGTATTTGCATCCTACCAAGTTTACTTGCTGTCAGTGATTGCAGGACTGGAGCAGCATAGGTAAGCTTGGGTAGGAGGATGCTGTTTGCTATAGCTATCCTGGTTTATGGAATGAATTGCGAGTTCAGTCTATAGAGTAACCATACTGTAGCTTTTGGTGTACAGATCTAGTCACTTGGTCCACATGGCATTTGAAAGTGAGGCCATGGTCAAGTACAAGGCCAAAGTACTTGAAGGAGCTCACAACCTCTATGGTCGTACCATATGAAGATACAATGGGACCAGTAGGGTTCTGTCTGAGCCTAGAGTTCTAGGCCCATACAACATAGCTTTTTTTTTTTTTTTTGCATTCAACAACAGCCTATTCTCAAACAACCATCTTTCTAGTCCTCCTGTAGCTGTGGCCCGAGGGATGATATGCTGTCCGAGGTTTTGTATAGTACGGCATCATCAGCGTATTGAATTACTGAGCCGCTACCATAGTTATTACTGAGGTCATTTACAAACAGGGAAAACAGGAGGGGTCCCAAGATAGAACCTTGGGGTAAATCCTCCTTAATAGGGAATCGACCAGATATGGACCCTCTCCTCTTGACCTCTTGAGTGCGGTGGGATAGGTAACTCCCAATCAGGCTTGTTATATCAACGAAATACAGACAAGGCCCTTTGTTCTAACACTTCAACTTCACTTATAGTCCCTAGGGTGAGAACCTGTGCTGGAAAGCAAGCTTACTCTGTCTCTTCTCCTTCGTATTGGAACAAGCTACCCTTAGAAATACAGCATTTACAGAATCATGACAGTTTTAAGGCTTCTCTGGAGAAATGTTATTTAGATTCTCTTATATGTACTGTAAGTGTTAGTCTACTGTAGATTTGTGTCTTGTATGTATTATGTAACTTTTATACTGTGTGTGACTTACTAATTTTTGTAACACCTTAACTGTATTATATGTTCTTGGGTCATGTTTGAAAAAGGGTCTTGGCTCATAACGCTTACCTGATTAACAAAAGTTTAAATAAATAAAAGGCTAGGGAGTGTTGGTCGAGGCCAATGAGTTTGAGCTAGAAAGTCTGTCTACCAGAAGGTTATGCTCGATCAAGCCAAAGGTCTTAGTTAGGTTGATAAAAACAGTGCCAGTAGTGGTGCCATTGTCAAGAGCCTTGAGGATGTCAGTTGTGAATTGCAGTGTCAGTTCCTTGATTTCGTCTGAACCCATGCTGGCTAACTACCAGCATTTGATTAATTTCCGGATAGTCACGGAGTTGGCTGTGCATAAGCTGCTCCTGGATCTTGGCCAGGATGCAAAGGAGCGAAATTGGTCTATAGTTTCCAATAGGTTCCTTGAGGCCTCCCTAATAGATTGGAACTATGTAGGCCTCTTTCCATTTGGCTGGAACAATACCTTCCTTTTTTTTGTTTGTTTGTTATTGTTTAACCAGGAGAGACACACTAAGCTGAAAGCTCGTTTACAGGTGCGACCAGGGAGCACAAGGAAGTTAAGTGACTTACTCAGGGTCACACAGTATGCACCTAGGTGGCTGTGGGATTCAAACTCAGGTCTCCAGATCTGCAGCTCAGAGCCTTAACCCACTGTGTTATACTGCCTCCTACTATTCCATCTTCTAGTAGGGACCTGTTGATTAGCAAGGTGTTGGGGCATGCTATGGCAGGGGCAGCATCTTTTAACATTCTGTGGACCAATCCATCAGGTCCTGCTCATCAGCCCATTGATTTGCTGACAGAAACTCCTAGGGTCAGTTAAGCTGGCCTTTTGGAGATTCTTAGCACATTCCCGCTTTGCTGCCATAACACATTTTTAATTTTGGTTCCTTAGTGCCCTGTAGGCAACTCAGTCTGAGGGTGTGTCAGACTTCTTGTATTTATCCCAAGCCTTATCCCACTGTGTCATAAGGGTCTTAAGCGCAGGGTTAAGTCATTTATAGCATTGCCCCTTGACCCTAATCTTCCTTAGGGGAACATGCTTGTTTACCACTGACATGCAGCTATTCTGGAAGAATTCCAGAGCTTCGTCAATGGTTGGGAGATGCAGGATAGGGCTCCAAACAAGATTGGATGGGTAAGATTGGAAAGCATGTGCTGAGAAGTTAGAGAAATCCCTTGCAGTGAAGATCCTAGGGGGGATTTGGTGGAAATTGGTTCTTCTATATGCAGAATATGGGAGAGTGATCGCTCAAGGCATCCGAGAGAATGCCCACCACTTGTAAGTTACTGGGTTTGAGAGCAACACCCAGTCAGTAATCAAGTGGTTGCCTGTTTTGGCATTGCGCCTTGTGGTTTTGGTGATGCAGAGACACCTTGCAATCCTGTTCTGAGTCTAACACCCAGTGATGGTTAAAGTCTCCCACAAGGATTACTTCAGAAGGGGTATGCTCAGCTAACATCTTTGTTAGGGCATCTAGAGACAGGGTGGCTACTCGGGGGGGGGGGGTTATATAGGCATCCCAGCAGAAGGGACTTGGCATAGCCAAGAGTTTTTTTTTTTTTGCTTACTTATTCTCCTCCTGGCCCCTGGTCGTCTCCTTCTTCCTGGCATCCTTCTACATCCAGCCTCCATCCGTCTTGAACACATCCTCCAACTTTGGGCCATCACCTTGCTACCGCATGGCTTGTCCCCCATGGCAGGGTGGTGGGGAGCTCCTTAACTCACCCAGCAGGACTGGAACCAGTACAGGTGATGCCCTCTAGAGATAGTGCGATGTGTTGGATGGCTATCAAGCCGCTTGACCCTGGCATCATTTTCCCTATTGTCCACTTTCAGCGGTGGAGCGTGCAATGCCAACAGTGGGCATGCCATGCACATATCCACATGCTGCACGCCCACCGGATGCTCCACCTCCATGCCCCACACTGTACTGGGCTGTACGTGCCAACACCTAGCCTCCGCTAGGTGTCAGGCAAATGCTGGCCTCAGTTCCCCACCCTCCCCAGAAAAGGAGAGCTGTCCTCCAGATGTTAGATCCTTTCCCACCCTGACAACCCACTTGCACCATGAACACGGGTTGCTGGCATGGCAGGAGGTAAGGCATTGCTGCCTCAGCCCTCTGTACCATAGGGCCAGCTCTCAAGAGTTATTTTAACAAACATTGCTTCACTGTCAGTACAGTCTAGAGGGGGTAGAGAGGTGAGAGATATGCACAGGGTATCCCTTATGTACATAGTACCCTTCCCCCTTTCTTGACCTGCCTATCTTTCCTAAAGACAGAGTAGTACAGGAGGTAAATTTCATGCATTAAAATGTTTGGTTTTAGCCATGTGTCTTACCCATCAAGTATGTCCAGCTTATGCCGGTTTACCCAGCTCTGGACCACGTGGATTTTAGGTTGAAAGCTGCAGACATTCATGTGGACTATTGTTAGGCCTTTGGGAGATACCCCGTTCGGGTTGTGTGGGGAGCCAGTAGCAAAGTATGCTGTGGGGGGACCAGGGTTGATTTGAATATTTCCAGAGATGAGAATCAGTAGAAGAGAGATCAGTCTTTGCACATTTAGTATTGTATGGGGTAGGTTCCTACCCACACTGGTCTTGGAGCTATGAAACATTAAGTAGCTGGCTCCTTTTTGAATCAGACCATGCATTATTATTAGCAACCCATTAACTGTTGCTGCTGGAAGGCAGTATATATCTAGATGTGGGTGGGCTGGAGACATCCTGAAGGGATCGAATCCCCCCTCCTTGCCCAGGACATGGTCCACCCATTGGGTAGCAAGTATGCACAGGAGAACTAGAACTGTGCTCCTGGTGGCCATATACCTATAGAGACCTAGCTTGTGAGTAAAGGCAAAGGAGCTCATGGGTCTGTTCTGTACCAGGGTATATGTTGCCAGCCACCGGTAGGGTGTTTTGAGTTACCTGTGGCCAATATCAGAGTCACCAATTGGGGGTAATTGAATTATCCAGGCTAGTTTGCAGATTTTCTGAAGACCTTACTTATAGATGGGGCTGCAGGGGAGAATGAAGCATCCCAATTTTAAGGGGGGGGGTCTGGAGCAGCTGCTAGACTCTAGGGGATACCAGGTCCTTTAATTACTCTCAAGTTTATTAGATAATTGACAACTGATAATTGATACTATGATAGCTTCCCAGGTCCAAAAGGCAAGTCTTGCTTGTATGCACACTGCTGAATTATCTTTGAATGCAAGTTTCAGCCTGTAACAGGACTTTAGTTGAAGCCTTTGAGGTAGCGTCTTTTAACTCCTTAACACCATGGCAGCAATCAATGAAAATTTAAGCTTACACATCTATTTATTTGCCACCAATATCTTGCGATTATCCATCTAATCAATATAAGCATATACTCCAACAATCAAATATGAACCATTGGAAACAGTATTTTCAACATCTAATCAGTTCAGCCTAAATTTCATAGGTATCATAAGTTGGAAAACAAGCCTATAGCTTGCACCAAGAGGACTTGCCATTTTTCAGTGGATCTATTTCCATAAATATTTCTCTATTTTATTTTTGAATGTTGCTATTGTGTCACTTTCTACAATATCCTTCAACAGATCATTCCTTGGCTTAACTACTCTCTGATTGAACCATGACCCTCTCTTATTTTTTTATATAGTTCTCCCCTTAACTGGAAGTTGTGTGATCTTGTAGTTTTGTTTGGTACCTTTTGTCCAAGTCCTACACATTCCCGTAAGTCCATATTTCTGTATGCTGCAAAGACAAGACAGAGATCTCCTCTTTGTCTCTGGTACTCAAGTGTGTATAATCTTTATTCTTTGAATCTGTCTTCATAAGTCAAATATTTTAGTCTAGTTATACTTTTAGTCACTCTTCTCTGAATTCTCTACACACTGTCTATGTCTCTCTTATGTGATGGGCTGCAGAACTGGACACTGAACTCCATAATTGATCTAACCAGAGAGTTGTACAGTGGCATAATAACTGCTATCTTTGCTTTTGATGTTTCTTAAGATACAGTTCAGAATTTATTTGCTCTTTTTGACACCTTGATAATCTGTTGTTTAAATGTCAGATTGTTTGAGACAAATACCCCCAGATCTCTTTCCCCTTCTGATGATTTCAAAATATTACTTAGTGAATGTTTAGCTTGTTTATTGTTTTCCCCAAAATGTATCACACAGCACTTGTTAGTGTTAAATTTCATTTTTTCTTGTGTCCACCTATATATTTGATCTAGATCAGTTTGGAGGTTAATTATGTCCTGCTCACAACTGGAGATGGCCCCTATTTTACTGTCATCTGCAAACTTTGTCATCCAACAGTTTTTGAATGTCTGTAGTGTAATTATAAAAATATTGAGTAGTGTAGGCCGTAGGACTGAGCCCTGTGGCACCCCACTAGTCACTTCTCCCCAGTCTGACATAAAGCCCTGGATACACACCCGCTGCTTTCTATTAGTCAGCCATGATATTATCGACTTTACTATTAATGAGTCTACCCCAAACTCCTGCAATCTGCCAACTAGTCCTACATGAGGCACTAGGTCAAACGCCTTAGAACAGTAGTTCTCACACTTTGTCATAGTGAGCCTCCCCCAAGTCTTGGAAAAGATCTTGAGCCTCCTCTAATATAGAAATCATTTTGGGACTCCCCATAGTTAGAACAGCTATCATACTTTGCACAGTATACAAGGAATAGAGTGAAATTCCTTTGAGTCATTGAGTTTATTCTCATTTTATTGAACTTATTATTCTCCCTCTGTGTAACCCCCTTCCCCATGTCAGCCTACTCGCTCCACACTTCTGAGTTTTGAACCCTATTTACCCCTCATTACAGTACCTCCACAAGTCAGATTGCTTTCTTTGTCAGTTTTAAACACCTTCTCAGGGACCATTTTGCTTAGTTCTGCTCTTGCTCCTAGTACCTCTCTGCTTAGCCTTTATATTTGTGCTCTTCTGCACCCAGTATAATGGGTCAATTGTTACCTTGTTCCTATTCATTTTGTATTATTTTGCATTTTGTTTTGCACAGTTTCCAAGAATTATATTTTCTCCATTCAGCTGTCCCCCATGTTTCACCAGGAAACAAGCGTTTGTTGAGTGTGACTTTCCTGTTCGCCCATTTTGAACATACATTTGAATGCCATTATTCACTTTAGTATGCTGCATCCTTTCACAAAAAGCATCCAAAACTTGACATTTACATATAGTACATTTTAAGGCTTGATTGAGCATCCCCTGGAACAGGTTGGGGCCTCCCCTGGGATGCTGGCCTCACCATTTGAGAAAGCCTGCCTTAGAAAAATCCAAGTACACGATGTCCACTGCTAAGTCTGCCTCAAGTGTCCTGCTGACCTATTTATAAAAATGTATGAGACTAGTTTGACACGATCTCCCAGGTGTGAATCCATGCTGTGTTGCATCAATCTGTCCATTGGTATTCAAATGACTGGTTAGGTATTCCTTAGTATAATCCTCCATGGTTTTACTTAATATACACTTTAAACTTATAGGTCGGTAGTTCGGAGAATCAGTTCTTATTCCCTTTTTAAAGATTGGTATCACATTGGCTGGTTTCCAATCACTAGGAACCTCTCCTTTATCCAGAGATTTTCTAAACAATATTGATATGGGGCCTGCAAGCTCATTTGCCAATTCTTTTAAGATTCAAGGGTGCAATCCATCAGGTCCTGGTGATTTATCCACTTTTAATTTCTGTTGCTCACTCATTCGATCTTTTTGCTTCAAATAATATTTTGTTGTCATAATCTGGGTTTCTTTTAAATATTTCATTATTATTATTTGGTCCCTCTTTGGCTTGTTGTGTACTCAGGAAATGTTTATTGAATGATTCTGCCATATTATTATCCTCACTTATTACAATGTTACCTTCTTTTAATGACTCTATTTTGTTAGTTCCTCTTTTTTTGATTACTAATATGATTAAAGAATGTTTTTTGTTGTCCTTAGTTTTATTAGCAATTCTTAGTTCTTCATTTGATTTAGCTGATTTTATAGCATTTTTACATTCCTTTGCTGTATTTTTAAATATGTTCCAATTTTGGGGAGAAGGATTGTTCTTGTATCTACTATATACACTTTTCTTTTTTTGATTAGTTTATGTATCCTGTTGTTAAACCACATTGGTATTTTATCGTTTGTGTTATATTTTATTCTATTTGGTAAGTATTCATTTGTACAGTGAGTTATATTTTGTTTTATAATTTCCCATGTGTCTTCCACATCTAATTTAGACAAATATGTTTCCCAGTTCCGCTTTCTAAGGAACATTCTCATTTCTTCATATCTTGCTTTGTTCCAACATTTCACTGTAGTAGTGCCCCTGCCTGCATATTTACCTCCTAGAATGCTAAATTCAGCCATGTTGGTGTGGTCACTTGTCCCGAGAGGCTCTCTAACAACACATTGGCACACTTCCTCCTCCATATTGCTTAGCACTATATCTAAGATGTTATGTCCTCGGTGTTGTGTTTTACATAGTGTTCTATGTTATTGTTTATGAATATTTTGATGAGCCTTTTCTCAAAATTGGTTGTCCCCTTGTACTCCTTCCATTTTATACTTGGCAGGTTGAAGTCACCTAGGATTAATGTTTTCCCACTTCTGTCTATCTTCTCTAGGGTATGTACAAATCTATTATTGTTGTGTGTATTTAACCCAAGGGCCCTATAACAAACTCCTACTGTGATCTTTTTGCCTCCTGTTTTAATCAATTTGATCCATATTTGCTCAATATTTTCTCTTTCTTCCATATTTGGTGTTATTTTGTCTGCTTTATATATGTCCTTTATATAAAGGGCTACTCCTCCTCCCCTTTCCCTGTTCTATTTCTATAAAGAATCTTGTATCCTGGCATATATTTTACCCATTCGACTTCTTGCCTCCAGGTTTCCGTTATGGCACACAACTGTATATTTTTAGTTTGTAATATATGTTGCAATTCATCTTTTATTTATTAAGCTTCCTGCATTTAATAATAATGCTTTCATGTTTCCTGTATTTTTTCCATTGTTTTGATTGCATCTTTGACAGTGTCCATTATTTCTCTTGCTATGTACAAGTTTGATTGTTTGTGTATTTGATGTAGATTTTGTGTAATCCCTACTCCTCTGCAAATCTAGTTTAAATTATAGTTTTTTATTATGTCACAGAAAATGTTTCCCAGTGTTCTACTTCCCTTACAAGTTAAATGCAGTCCATCATAAGTATACGAATCATGCCTTTCATTAAAGATATCCCAAGCTTTAATGCATCTGAAGTTTTCCTTCAGGTACCATTGCCTTAGCTTGTTGTTAATGTGTCTTATTTTCTTGATCCATTTAATCCCAGCTTTTGGTACTGGTAAAATGTCATGAAGTATTACTTCCCCTTGTTTATCTTTGATTGTTTTATTGATATGTTTTATTCTGTTAAAATACCTGCACATTTTGTTTATTTGTATTGTTGGTGCCAGCATGTATGCTCACCAGTGACTTTTCCCCCTGCTGATTGAAATATTTTTGGTAGCATGTTGTTGATCTCATTTATAGTTGCTCCCGAGTAACTGCAGTTAGATACATTTTCTTTGTTTCCTATTGTGGTATATCGGTCAGTGTATTTTACGATAGAATCCCGTAATATGTATATTTGTCTTGGTGGTACCTGATGTATGCTAGGGTCTTGTTCCATTATATGATCTGCAGTTGCTAAGTCACTGCTGGAGGTTGCACTAGTGGAAGTATCAACTTGCTCTGCTTCATTAGTTTGAGACCTAATTACAGCAACTTCTGCTGTCTTTCCTTGTATTGTTACTCCTTTGGTTTGCTCATTCATTGCATTAGATGTACTTGGGACTTGTCCGTCCTCTTGTTCTAATTCAAGCAAGGGTTCATAACTGTTCTGTGCAGGGATTTCAAATGCCATGGCTCTGTGGCTTTTTTAACTTTATTTTTGGGACCAACTGGTGACCAATCTGACTCATCGCAACTGTCTTCACTTCTTGTTCCTTTTTGCAATAATTCTCTGGGGTTATTTATTGTTTACCTTATCTGATGCATGTTTGGGTTGGATGTTAGGGGTGTTTGCTTCTGCCTGTGTTTGTTTTGTTAGGGAAGATATGGTTTGTTCCAATTCAACAAGTTTGCTTTTCAAAATCTGAATTTCTTTGCATTGATTACTCTTTAGGCCCTCAAAGCTTGACTCCCTTTCTGTACTGAACTTACTGCACAGTATACATTACACAGCAACGTTCCCAGTGATTAAAGTCATGACCCCAGCATTAATATCCATGTTACATATATGTATTACCAAATGTGTAGTTGGCAATATCTGCAGAAGATGTTTGCAATACAAGTTTTGTTGGTTATCTAGTGTTACATTTGTGCCCTTGTCCCCATTGTCCCCAGCAGACACACACAGAAATGCATGTGTCTCTGCACACATCTCTGCACATGGCAATGTGCTCGCTCCGCTCACTTGGGGTGCTTGGTTTTATGTTGTAGAACTGGAAGTGCTGCTAAGTGATTTCTGATTCCGTGTCTCAACAAAGATACCAGAAATACCTTAAATCAGTTAAAAATGCCACCTTATTCAGTGGACTTTCTAAAATCAACAGTATTCTACTGCCCTTGTTGTTTGGCAGCCTGCACATAGAGGATAATGTATGGTCCTCTATCGTTAACAGGTTTGTTAACCGTCGAGAGGTTGCCAGGGTGACCATGTAAACCTCGAGAGCGGAGTTAGAGAGGTTTACGTCACCATGGCAACCTCGAGACGCTTAACCAAACCGGTTAATGATAGAGGGACCATACATTATATTTTATAGTGCATGGTCCCAATTAACTGGCAAAACAAACTAATATGGCTTACTTTTAGCCCCACCGCGGATGTTCTGGGTCATTTTCTGGCCACTGCGCTGGTTTCAGGAATGCCGTCGGTGCGCGAGATCACAGTTACACGCATGCACAGATGGGCTCCGTTTGTAATCCCATCGCTATGACATACTCAAGAGAGGTTTATAACCATTTACATCATAGCGATGGGATTATCAAGACACAATTTTGTCACTTTTTAGCAGTAATGAGGGCGCACCATACATTATAATGTAATAACCTGTGCAGATGATATAGTGGAGGTATATCAAGCCTCCACTGGCCCACAATCCTTTGGTTCCCTGCAGAGTCCTGTCTAGGAAGCAGGTTGAGCTTTCTGGCCCCCTTGGTTTCCAGGCAATGACCTATGCATCTTGCCTCTCACCAGAGGGATGCTGTAGAAATAATCAGTGTTTTATATAGTGTAATTTCTGAGCACTCTCACCAGAGTGTCCTGTGAGTCTCAGTAATAATCCCTGCTCACTTGGGATTCAGTTTAATGTTTTAGAACTGGAAGTGCGGCTACGTGATTTCTGGTTCCACATCTCAACAAAAATACCAGAAATACCTTAAATACAGTAAAAATTGCCACCTTATTCAGTGGACTTTCTAAAATCAACAGTATTCCACTGCCATTGTTGTTTGGCAGCCTGCACAATGTTAATAACCTGTGCAAATGATGTAGTGGAGCTATGCCAAGCCTCCACTGGCCCACAATCCTCTGGTTCCCCTCAGAGTCCTGTCTAGGGAGCAGATTGAGCTTCCTGGCCCCCTCAGTTTCCAGGTAATGGCCTGTGCATCTCTCCTGTCACCAGAGGGACGCTGTAGAAATAATCAATATTTTATATAGTGTAATCTTCATTAGAACACTCTCACCAGGGTGTCCTGTGAGTCTCAGCAATAATAAATTAATATTTTAGTATGTGCCTTTTGGAACATTCAGTATATCCCTTGAGAGCACTGGCTTTTAGCTCATAAACAGCTTCATACTGCTGTAATATGGCAGGTGGCTCAGAACGAGTTTACTCCACCCTAATGCTAACTAGTTAGTTGGACCTCTCTGGGTGGGGCATTGGCTAGAGTATTTAATAAAACAGAGGATGTGGGTTTGGGAAGGTGGGCAAAAGATCCAAAATCCAGACTTTGGTGTAGGGGGAGAGCTCAGCTACAGTCCATTCTGCTCTTCCATCCCCTGTCAGCTCCATGTGGCAACTGCAAGAGGAGCGGAGACCCTTAGTTAACTAAAAGGCTGCCTCAATCAGGTAAAATTCAAAGTTAATATTAATGAATTAATCCCCAGAAGCAAAACTGAATTAAAATTCAAAATCCAGGACTTCAGTGCAGGGGAAGAGCTCAGCTACATCCGCCCATCCCCCCTCTCTTCCAGGATGTACATACTGAGATCCCTTAGTCTCTAATCATAGGTCTTTTGATACAGATCCTCCACTGTTTTAGTTTTTCTCCTCTAGTCAGCTTCCATGCTATGTATTTCCAGAGATATGGTCTCCAGAACTGGACATGCTACTCTAGCTGGGGTATCACCAGAAATCTATACAGAGACAACACCACCTTGCTCTTTCTGCTGGTGATACTCTCCCCTATGCACCCCAGCAGCCCACTAGCCCTCACAACTTCCTTATCACACTGCCTGGTCACCTTTAGGTAATTAGATATGATTACCCCCAGGTCTCTTTCATGTTTTGTTGTCATCACTACTTCTCCACCCAGTTTGTATGCTGTACTGTTGCACTGTTCATGGATGCATCCAGGGGCTTTGACTTCAGGGCTTACTTCCAAGGGGAATGGTGTGTGGGGCAGTGGCTTTTCTCCTGGAAGGAGGCAGACTCGATCAGACAAGTCACACTACTGGAGTTTATTCCCACGGTGGTTGTCCTGGTGGAGTGAGATGACTTGCTCTTGGGATAAAAAGGTAATCTTCAGGACAGACAACAGTGGGGTGGTTCACACCATTAATGGACAAAGGGGACCAACGGTCCGGATCTATGACGCCGCAGTGACAATTTCTTATCGATGCAATGTTTTCCTGACACCACTATGTCAACAATAATTGTGGTCTGCATTGTGCCATGGGAGGACAAAGGTGTTTTTTTGTGGGGGGTTGTACCCCCCACATCTCCCTAACTTATTACAATCAACTCCGAGTTGAAGCTGATTCAGGGAGAAGGTGCAGGACCTCAGGTAAGAGTGCTGTGGTCCTGAGTGAAATGTTACAGTTTTGTGTCGATGTTGTTGGCATCAACAACATCGCTGTAAAGTTGTCACTGTAGTGACGGCATATGCAGAGGTCCACTGGGTGACCTCATGTGAGCCTGTGGCTCAAATGTCTGAGGCCTAATATTCAAGTTTAAAGCTGTGCATGTGCCAGGTGTAGATAACAGTATAGCTGATGCTCATTTTTGTTTGCAGTGGTAGAGGTTCCAGGAGTTGGTGTCAGAAGCAGAGGTGCATCCCAGGGAAGTCAGGCCTTCCTCTAGGAGTTGGTGTTCAAGAAGTCTGGGAGTTACTCATGAATTCACTAGTGCCCAACATGGGGGCAGCATACAGGTGGGGTGTTGAGAACTTCTTGAGTGTGTGGAAGGCAAAGGGCTGACAAAACATGTGGCCCATAACTGTGGACCAGCTATGCCTTTACTTAATGGAAATGAAACAAGAAGATTTGATGCCAGGGGCAGTGAGACAGCATTTGATAGTCATTTCATGGTCCGCCAAGGTCACCAGTCTGGAGGACAACAAGTGGGTATTCTGACTTCACAAAATGTTAGAGGGATGGTCCTGTGGCATTCCAAAATGACCAGACAGGCACTGGCTGATTAGTCCAGCCATGCTAGAACAGGTGTGGGATGCTGTTCCAAATATGTACTCAGCTCCATCTAAGGCAGTGTTGTTCTGCACTGCATTCTTGGTGGCCTTCTGTGGGGCTTTTTGGATGTCCAAATTAGTCCAGCCAAGTGAGGTGCCAGGGCTTGAGGTGGGCTTGGGGGATGAGGATGTACTGATGACCCAAGAATTTGTTTTTCATGGTTCCAGAAGAGCAAGATGGACCATATGGTCCAAGGGTGCTGGTGCAGGTTGAGGCCTCCAATATGGGTACAGTGGGATGTATGGGCATAAGCTCAGGAATATATTGCCAAGAGGGCAGGCAGGAGGGTGTCACATTCTTCTGGCATGGAGGCAGGACCCTGAAGATGGTATTCCAGTTCTGCCTTTTTCTAGAAGAAGCCATGAGGGGGCTGGGTGGGGACTCAACAAAGTTTAAAACCCTTTTCTTTTACATTGGGGCTGCCATGAATGCTAGAGCCAAGGGGCTGATGGATGGACAGATCCAGGCACTTAGCTGATGATGGTCACAGGATTTTGAAGGGTATGTGCAACTAAATTTGCTTTAACTTTCTTGTTTTGCTTCCCAACTGATGGTGCTTCCCAAACAAGGCAAATCTGGAGATACAGGCACTCCTTCCTTCACTGGGCAGCTGTTCGAACAAGGTGGATATTGGGGATGAGAACCTTTTCCTGGACTTCTGGCAGCAGAGGGTTTGAACAGGATGTTGGAGGATGAGGTGGGGTGACTTGTTCCCATGGGTCATAGCCGAAGCTCAACAGTGGGCCTACCCTCCGGTGTTCTGGTGGTTCACTTAAGAGGCAATGACCGGTGGACAGTGTAGTCAGTGGAGCTGCTGTGTTAGATGAATGATGAACTCTCGCAGTTTGGACAACACTTCCTCCATTTGATGACATCTCTGGGCCTCACACAGATAGTTACCACTGCTACCCATAAACATGGTCACTCTCTTGACCTAGTCTTCCTCCTGGGGATCAAGGCCTCTGATTTGGGGGTGGAACCAGTCAGATGGTCCAATCACTACACCATGGGGTTTAGTTTTAGTGCCCTCCTTTGTAGGCCTGCCTCTGTGGAGATGGTCAGGTACCGCCCTTTAAGAGGTGTAAGCTCTGAAGGCCTGGCCGGTGGTACTCAACCTTTCATCCCTCCCAGTGGCAAGCAGTGACCCAGAGAACCTCGTGGTGGCCTATAGCTTGGCTGTTTCAGTGGCCCTGCATGTTATTGCTCCTGTCTGTGTTTGTCCTCTCTCCCTTCGCCCCTGGTCCCCATGGTTTGATGGGACTTTGAGGTAGATGCGGTGACTATGACGAAGGTTAGAACATTGCGGGTGGAAATCTTCCCTTAATGCTGACCGCCTTAGATAGATGGATCATTATCAAGTCTATCAATCTGCAATCACCCGTAAGAAGGCAGAGTTCCTGTCTGGGGGAATTGTGGCCACTCAGAACTGACCTACTCCGCTTTCTCGAACGGTAGACAGACTGTGCAACCCAGCCTGTCTACAAGTCTGAAAAGCCTTTTCGCAAATAGAGTGCGATGAAGCTGCTCGATTCTTTGTGTTTAAAGTGGCTGACATCAGGGCGGTACTCCAACCTGCACACTCTATCGGTGTTGCTGTGGATCGGCTCGAGGCCACTACTTCTCAGCTTTCCTGGAGTACCTCTGACTGACCGGAGTTCATGGTTGTCATGTGGATTGTCCAGTGTGCTCATCCTACATGCTGTAGTTTGGACCCAGGACCAGCTTCCCTGATTTTGGGTTGTATTGATTCCATTGGTCTGGTCCTAGCACGGATAGTCTGGTGCTCCTTGCAAACAGGTGAGTTTCCTAGCTCCCTGAAGGAGGCAGTGGTAACACCCCTCTTAAAGAAAGCTTCTTTGGACCCAGACTGCCATGCAAACTACAGACCAATCTCTAACCTTCCCTTTTTAGGGAAGGTGATTGAGAAAGTAGTGGCTGTGCAGCTGGAGAACCATTTGACCAACCATGACATTTATGAACCCCTTCAGTCCAGATTCTGAAAGAGACACAGTACTCAGATAGCATTGGTTCGGGTGCTCAATGATCTCCTGATGGCTAGAGATCATAAAAAATGTTCCATCGTGGTTCTTCTAGATCTCTCATCAGCATTTGACACTGTGGACCATGGAGTTCTGCTTGACTGCCTGAGGTTCATCTGTGGATTGTCAGGTATGGTCCTCAGGTGGTTTACATCTTTCCTCACTGGAAGAACTCAGAGAGTGGTGTCTGGGGTCTATTCCTCAGACCCAGTTTATCTGTCTTGTGGGGTTTCTCAGGGTTCAATGCTGTCCCCCATGTTGTTTGCAGTGTACATGCTGCCCCTCGGAGACATTGTAAGAAGGTATGGGCTGAGGTTTCACTGCTATGCTGATGATACCCAGCTCTACCTTTCTTTTGCACCCGACCAAGATAGAGCTCTCTCAGTCTTTAATAGCTGCCTCATAGAAATCCAGGAGTGGATGGATTCCAGTTGGCTAAAGTTGAACTCAGAAAAGACTGAGGTGTTGGTTGTGGATCTGGCATGCCAGATAGGGGGGTCTGAGTGAGTTCAGCCTCAGGACTTTTTCTTGGGGGTGTATCACTCCCGACCTCTGAATGGGTGCAAAACCTGGGGGTCATTTTGGATGAAGGGCTGACTCTGCATCCACAGGTGTCGGCTATTGTCAAATCGTTATTTTACCATTTTAGGAATATCTCCAGGATTAAGCATCTTGTTTCATCCAGTGATCTTCCTATGCTGGTCCACGCCTTTGTGTCCTTGCACCTTGATTACTGCAACTCCTTTTACCTAGGGCTACCTGGGGTGGAAATCCACCTGCAGCTAGTGCAGAACACTGCGTCTCGGCTTTTGACGGGAACTTTGAGGTCCTGTCATATTATGCCAGTACTGCATGGACAGCACTGTCTGCCAGTACAGTGGTAGATCACCTTTAAAGTCGGTCTTTTGACTTTTAAAGCCCTACATGGACTAGGTCTGGACTACCTGAAAGAGCGTCTAGTCTCCTACTGCCCTGGATGATTGCTCTGCTCAGCCGACGAGGGGTTGCTAGAGATTCCAAGGGTGTGCTTGAAATCTTCTGGGGCCCGTGCATTTATGCACATGGCCCCAGCCCTCTGGAATTCTCTACCCCATCGGTTACGGGAATGCATGACCATGGAGGGATTTAAGCAAGCTTTAAAAACTCACCTGTGGGTTCAAGCTTTCATTGAATAAATAATTTTGTAGTTGGATTTCTGTTTATACTATTTTAATGATCTTGATGTCTAATGTGTTTTTTAAATGTGTGAGGTGCCTTGATATTTGAAAGGTGCCCTAAAAATAAGGTTATTATTATTATCATCATCATCTATGGTTGCTTTTGGAAGCCTGGCTAGGGGTGTGCATAGTCTAGTCACACATCTTCCAGTGGAGGCACTGGCAACATGCAAGAGCTCCCACAGAAAGCAAGAATGCTCACAAGTTAACTAACATGGCCATGCAGAATTCTGTGGACTCTGTTGGTGGAACATCCTAAGACATGATGAGATAGTCACTGCTATCCTCCATTTATGTGTCTGGGATGGTTTGCATCCATAAGACATAGGGTGTGATAGGTTTTTTGTTGACCTACAAAATGTTGTGAAGAAATTGCAAGCATGAAGTGCTTTGTAGAGAGCAGCGCTCATCCTGTGGTGTTATGGTAGTCTCACAAGGAGTGTACAAAGGGATAATGGGAAAACTCATGTCTTCTGCATATTGTTCTCCCCAAGACTGGCAGAAGTGAGGGTCCAGATGACAGGAGGACCCAGTGGGGGGGGGCAGTCATGGAATAGCCTCTTCAGGCGTGGCCTGAATGTGTAGTGCTATTCAATGCCCGAGAAACACATCTTACATGGCCTTAGAGCCATCCCTTATGCCTAAGACAGTGGGCTCCCACCGGGGGCCACACCCTTTGAGAGAACAGGGTTCCACTCAGAAGATCCCCTTTGGTGTAATGGGATGGACTGAGATCAAGATTTTGACCATCCAAAGCCTTGCTATGACTCCCTTGCTGTGATTTGAATATCACCCTGCTGATGTAATGGGTTCTGATTATGATTATCAGTAAACACATGACTCTGGCCATTTTTCTCCAAGGTGCTGTGTAAGTTTCAGTCTGTTTGGGTGAAGGGAGGGGGAACGCAGCCTGCTGAGACAATAAGAGTTATAGGGCCTACATGAGTAGCACACCACAGACATAATAAAAAGAGTTAAAACCAAAGGTGGATTGGTCTGCAAAATGAAAAATTGTTACAGAATGAGTTCCATCTTGAAAGGCAGATGCCGAGCAAAAGGCAAAGATCAACAAATTAAATGCTGGACTTGATACATTGAAGAGCAGAATAAGGACAAAGCAGAAAAAGTATTAAAAAAGTTCAGGATGATTAAATATTATGTGGAATAGAAATTAATGCCATGTCCCATATAAAGCACCCAAACACCATGAGAACAATAAAGACTAAAGAGAAGTAGGCTAAGAAAACCAATGTACCATTAAAGACAAAACAAAACAATAGCATTCATTTTCGGTCCATAAAAAAACAAAGGGGGGGCACAACTAGGAGGATCCATGTGAATTAGGGTGCAAAAACTAAAAGGGTGTGTGTGTGAGGTGGGGGGACAATATGAGCAATAAGAACAAACAGCCATGAAATGTCTAATCAAATGCAGACTAGAGAATGCATTGGAAAAACTGGATATTCACGATTTATCACAACACGGTTTTAAATCTGGTTTCTCGTGTACAACCAATCTTATATCATTTTATCAACAGATTACTAAATTATTGGATAATAACATTCCTATTGATGTATTACTGTTAGATTTCAGTAAGGCATTTGATTATGTGTCACATTCCTTACTAATAAATAAACTTCATAACTTTAAAATTTCTTCACGATTAGTTAATTGGATATCAGAGTGGCTACTTAAATGCACCCAGTCAGTTAGAATAAAAGGAGCTCTATATGCTCCTGGAGTTGTTACAAGTGGAGTTCCCCAGGGATCCATGTTGGGACTGGTTTTGTTTAGTTTTTTTATCCATGATATGGTTATCAACTCTAATAACTATTTATCAAAGTTTGCAGATGATACAAAACTTGGTGGTAGAGTTGATACTCAAGCTAACTTCAAACTGCTCGAACAGGACTTGTATATTATAGAACAATGGGCCAATAAAAACTCAATGTTATTTAACACTGATAAATGCAAAATTTTACATTTTGGGAGGAATAACCTGTCTTACAAATACTACTTAAATAGGCAAGAATTGGAAGCATCAAATGGTGAAAGAGACCTTGGCATCCTAGTCAACAACAAATTATTATCAGGTGATCATTGTAGTAAAGTAGCCAGAACAGCAAATATTATTATGAGACAAATCAAAAAAACTTTCATTAGTAAATCTGAACACAATTTAATACCATTGTATAGAGCTTATGTTAGACCCCACTTGGATTATGGTTCTCCATTTTGGGCCCTTATCTAAAAAATGATATAAACCGTCTTGAAAGAGTACAAAGGAGATTAACTAAATCTATCCCTAGATTGAGAAACAAATGCTATGAGACTAGGCTACGAGAGACAAATCTTTATCCACTGAAGCTGAGAAGGCAAAGGGGAGATTTGCTTCTTATGTATAAGCTAGTCCATAATCCTATGCTGTTTAACATATGTGGACTAGCTTTTGCTAATAAGAGAATTGTGGGAAAATTACACACTAAGCAATTAAAAGTTGAGTTGGCCAACAATAAAAAATATGACAATTTTTTCAATATAAGGGCAGCAAAATCCTGGAACTCTCTACCCCCAACTATTGTAGAGGCAGTTAATTTTGATTCCTTTAAAACTAGGCTTGATTCATGGTTGCTAGTTCAATAATCTGTTTACTATCCCACTGTCGTGGAAGGACAATCTAGATGGGCCTTGTGCCTTCTTTTGTCCTAATTTTATTCAGTAAATCCAGTAAACAGAGATGTATGTATGCTCGATTGACCAACATGAATATGGAGCCTTAAACAATTCACTGCTTGTCTTTGTAACTTAACTGAAGAATTTGTAGAATGTTTGCAATTTAAATAATTTGATAAACTAACTCTGTAAAATAGCACACAGACTTGAAAAGTGTTACTTACTTTTTTCCATTTCAGGCTTTAGCCTTTTATTTTTGATGAGGATTTTTCTCTTAAGGTCATTGGGAGAAGGCAAAGGTACACCTGGTTCAAGCTGCAATATGCAAAAAGACTGTTAAAAATAAACTTTTGCAGAAAAATTAGGTTAGTATTATCCTCCATTTTAGCTTCTCTATTTGGGCTCCTTTTATTGGTGCAATGTAATACTGCTTTTAACATTCCAATTTTTTTCACTATTAAGACTGCACTTTCTTACCATCTTTACAAATTTTAGCATTACAAAGCTTGATTCATGCCTACATTCTATGTGCAGAAATGTTTGCAGTCATTTTGGTCCTGGTGCAAACAGACAGACAAAGCTAGGTGGTCTGATATCTGATAACTCAGATGCATTGTATTTTTACTTTTAACTACAGTACATGTCCTATTTATATATAATTGTTCCCTGCTAATTTTGTATTGCAGAGAGGTTATTTATTATTGTAACTCCTGAATGTTTGCAAAATGCCATTGTAAATGACTTGTGGGGCAATGGAATTATTATGAATACAGCAAACAAAACTTGAAACTTGACAAAGTTATTGGGTCAACTAGAAATTCTCAATCCACAAGCATGCAGGCCTACACAACACCTTTCTTCAGGTGATGGCATGTTTTACAAAAAGTCTGTACTATATTCATCAAGCAGACAGAAGAGAGAAAGAAATAAGTGTCTTAGCTGGGATATGAACCTGGGCCTCCTGGAATACCATTCCTTTATGCTACCAGCTGCATCACCAAAGCAACTGGTAATCTGCCACATCCAGAAGCTCCTTACTCATTCCATAATTCACAGCCTGAGAGAGAAACAAGTGCCTTATTTGGGATTTGAACTCAGGCCACCTGGAATACTGTTCCACTGTGCTGCCAGTTGCACTGTCAATGCAACTGTCAACCTAGGACTCCCATAAGCACCTCTGGGACTCCCATAAGCACCTCACTCTTTCTCTAATGCACAGCCTGATGTTGCACAGATAATTACATTTTCATACAAAAAGGGTGCAGTGGGCACATATATGGAACCTAAACAAACAGAAGAGAGAAACAAATAAGTGCCTAGCTGGGATTTGAACCCATGGCACCTGGAATACCATTCTGCTGAGCTACCAGCTGTGCCACCAAAGCAACTAGAAACCTAGGACTCCCAGAAGCACCTTACTCTTTCTCTAATGCACAACTTGGTGCTGCACAGATAAGTACATTTTCATACACAATTCAATTCAGTTTTATTTGTGCACCAGGTAAGTACAGTAGACTGTGTGGTCCATTTACAGGCATGCCTTTGGAGTTAACAGACATGACCTGGGTGGCGTGTGCACATATATGGAACCAGAAAAAACAGAAAGAAATAAGTGCCAGGCTTGGAGGCCTGCACAGCACCTTTCTTCAGGTGACGGTAATTTTCACAAAAAATATTATACTGGCACAATAGTGCCAGTATAGTTTGGGCTGAATGACAGATTCCATTTTAAACCCCTAATGATGCACCTTAATAGCTTTGGCAACATTTGACAAAAATGACTGAATTTTGCATGCATTGTTTAGTAGGCAAGGTCTAAATGTGTGAAAAGTTTCTAGATAGCAGCTTCTGTGGTTTCTGAGAACCATATACTGTATGTTATTTTCCTGTAGATGTCTATTTTTCTTCCTGTACTTAGCAAGGGTTTGTGGTTTTGCTTTCACATACAGCCTGCACAGAATGAAATGTTTTTCCAAAACTTTCAGGGTAGAAGTGTGCTGTGCCAAGATAGTGCCTTTGGAATGTTTTGAGAAAAAATATTAAATGATTCCAGAATTATAAGGATTTCATTTTTTTTATTTTACTGTTTTGCGCACACTCAGGGTTTTTGGGATAACGTTTTGAAACGACATGAAAGATTCCATGTCTCAGACCATGTTTGTTTTCTCACCACTTGCTTCTAACAGCATGAAAAAAAATTTCATATCATGAGGTCCGCCATCTCCCCTTCCCGCCCTGAAATAAAAGCATGGAAAATACATAAAAATGTGCAATTTTAAGAAACAAGCACCCAAACCTAGCTTAACGTAATCTGTTTAGCTACATTCTGGTGTTTTTGTTTTTAAATGGCCAGAAAAATATTTTCTGGGCATCCCAAAATCTAACTGCCCAGCTTAGCAAGAGGAGTCATTCACTCACGTTCTTTGTATGTGAACAGTGGGACTTTTTTTAAATGCTAAAGCCGCAGCTGAAGGTGTGCTGCTGGCTTCAAGTTAAAGCAGTGAGCTAGCAACCACCCTGTTCAGTCTGTCTGTCTGTCTGTCTCTCTGTCTGTCTATCTATCATACTATATAATTAAAACATTAGTTAAGTGGACTGGGGTGCCCACCCTTGGTATCTCTCCTCCCCCCAGGTCACCCATCATTCCCAGTAAGTATTTATTTTTATTTGTAATATAAGTGGAGGAGGCTGCCCACCCCAGTACCCCTTCTCTTGACCCCCCTACCCTCCAGGTTCCCCCTCCTATTCTACAAAAACAGCCTGACACTGGATTTCCCAATCTCCAGTGCTGGAATGTGAACTGAAACAAAGAAAACCATCTCTTAATAATTTTTTTTAAACCTGTAAAAAAGAAAATGGTCCCTTGCTGATCTGACCCTCCCTACACCCACACCCATCTCATCCCAACCTCCCACTCAGGACCCACCAGTCCACACCCCCACGTACTCTCAGTCACATGAACACGCCTAATGGCATAGATCCACACCCTGATTGAAGACACATCTCACTGCTGGAACTGGTGACGGTGATATGAAAAAGTAAGGAAAGTGTAGTTTAATGTATTTCAGTGGGATTTGAACTTTTATTCATAACTTTGTTATGTTTACATATTTTGACCCTAAATTTTCACATGGCCTTTTAGGGCCCCCACCTCATGACCAATGGTGGTGGAATTATCCAAATGTGGCCCAAAAGGTGATTTTTGCAATTGCTTTGTGAAATCACATTTTGGGTGGGATTTGAAAGTGTTTACACAGTTTTTATAAGGTAGAAGGCCTGTTGGACCCATTGAGTCTACCTTCCCACACCATGTGGGGTCAATAAAATATAGTGCCCTTATAGTATTTATCCAATTCATTTTTAAATTGTTCAAACTTGGTTGAATCAATGATTTTCTGTGGAAGTTTATTCCATAATAGGATTGCCCTAATTGCAAAGTAATGTTTTCTTTTATTTCTAAATGCCCTTTTTACAAATAACCATTTATTGTTACATCTTAGTATATTCGGTTTATTTGCGTACTTGATATTGCATTCCTCCATAAGGTTTTTATCCTGTAGGATTTTAAACAGTAATAACAGATCTCCTCTCTGTCATGTAGTTTTGAGATTGTACAATTGTAATGTTCTGCATCTCTCTTTATATGGTCCATTTTTTAGCCTAGAAATTTGTTTGGTGGTTTTTCTTTGGATATAATCCAAAGGTTTTCTGTCCTTGGATAGGTATGGGGGGCCAAAAAGCGGCTCCATAATCCAAGTGTGGCCTAATATAGATATTATACACTGATAATATGAATGTCTCTTGCCTACAAATGAAAGATTTTTTGATGGATCTAAGGATATGATTGGTCCTGAGAGCTATATGTCTACAGTGTTCCCCTGCGATTAGTAGATCATTTATCATGACTTCAAGATCTTTCTCAGTTTTAACTTGCCTCAGTTCTTTATTACTCATGTAATATTTCTCATGTGGATTTCGGGGACCAAAGTGCATTATAACACATTTGTTTTCATTAAATGTCATGTTATTTAAATTTGCCCAGTTTTCCAGGGTATTGATATTTTTTTTAATGCATTAATATTTTCTATGGTATTAACTTCTTTACATAGTTTTGTATCGTCAGCAAATTTACTAATGTAGCCCACAATATCATTTTGTAGATCCAATATAAAAATTCCAAATAGGATAGGGCCAAGGACCGATCCTTGGGGGACTCCACTAGTCACTGTAATAGGTTTGGAGTAAGTGTCTGAGACTTTAACTATTTGTGTTCTGTCAGTCAACCAGTCAGATACCCACCTGATTATGTATGGGTCTAATCTTATGTTTTCCATTTTTTTTGACCAAGATGTCATGACTAACTCTGTCGAAGACCTTTTTAAAATCTAGAAAAATACCATCCCCTGGGATACGTAGGTCTAATGACCTACTAACTGTCTCATAGAAACTAATGAGGTTTGTAGCATAAGCTTTTCCCTTCGTAAAACCATGTTGTGTAGTATCCGTATGCCCCTTACATTACATCTCTATTTCTATTTTATTCTTGAGAATTCTTTCCATGGTTTTACAAACAACCAAAGTTAGACTTACAGGTCTATAATTCTCTGCTTCCTTTCTGTTTCCCTTTTTATATATTGGAACTACCATTGCTTGCTTCCATTTATAGGGTACTATCCCTTTGATTAGTGAGATAGTGTTCACCACCCTTGTTCCTGAGGTGGGGTCATAAGACAGCCTTGTTGACAACTCAGGGTCAAAATATGTAAAAATGAGAACGTTATGAGCATAAGTTGAAATATTTCTATATTCGCTCATAACTTTGATCATTTTAAATATGTTGACCCAAAATTTTCAACATAAACATTTTTTCACACAACCCCATGAATGTGATAGCTGTCATTTTTCAAATCCATGCCAAAGTATTTTTTACACCTGTGACATGGAATGATGTTTCAGCAGGGATTTGAAAATGTTTACCTACTGGGTTCATGAGGTGGGGTAGTAAGATGGCTATGCCAAAAACTGGTGTCCAAATATGGTACAATGACAAAGTTATGACTGAATGTTGTAATATTTCAGTGTTCACTCATAACTTTGCTAATTTTCAATATTCTGAGTCAGTGCCTCTGTGCCCAACATCAGCATCTCCTAACAGCCACCCAGAACCTGGGGCCCATGGTTTGCTCCCTGCGGCAGGGCCCCTGAAAGGGAGACTGAGGTCAACAAAGTTCAGTCCTGGAGCTGGCTACAGTGTTATTCAGTGTGGGGCAGGAGGATTTCACTCTGTGCTACTGTACAGGAGTTTTCCTCTTATGTTGGTCTCCCAAGGCATGGATGTGCAATGACATCAGGACACAGGCATGCATGCTCCCACCCACGCCCCGCAGACATCCACCACTACCTTCCCTCTTTGCTTTGGTCCCAACTTGATGTACTTCAAGTCTCCAACTGGTGTCAGCCAAGCACTGGGCTCCACCAACCCTCCCCTGTCACTTTAAGAAATGGGGCCTTTATAAGGAAGGTAGCACCTTGAAAAAGTGCTGAGTATGGGTGTGAAGCGCTGGTGATGGCCCTAGGATGCTCATTCAACCTCCCCTAAGTCAGCCCTCTGATGCTCCAGGTTCATTCATGAACCCGGTTCACCAGTGTCACAAGCGGTAGCACTACCACTGCACTGGCAGGCCAGTAAGTGCTGAGCATTAGGGTTGACAAGCCCAAAGTCATCGTCAGTTAACCAAGACCTGTCTGTCACCCTAGCAAACCCCACTTGAATGGGAGAGCAATGGGATGACTTACTGAATGATTGCCAATTCTCAAGTCTGTTTTCATGTAATCAAAATAAAACACAAAGGTCAGCCCTTCACAATGTCTGTGCCATGGACAACCACCAAAGCACAAGAAACAAAAAATCCAGCACCAGGCACCATGGTTAAACATTTAAAACAGATTTTATTTAAATATTAAAAACAGATCCACATATCACAGTTCAGTGTTCCACTATAGGCCATCACCAGTGCTTCACACCCATACTCAGCACTTTTTCAAGGTGCTACCTTCCTTATAAAGGCTCCATTTCTTAAAGTGACAGTACTCACAAACAGTTTAACAGTTTAACTAATAGCAAACTTGCTGGCAGAGACAGCAAGGATACTAAAGTGCAATTCATTGGCTGAATACCACAGAACTGTGCAAAAACACCTTTGTTATCATAACCCACACCGTAATATTAAAAACAACTATAATTCTGACTTCCACAAGTTAATATTGTCTCCATATTTCAAAGATAATATTGAAGTCAGAATCAAAAACTCCTGTGTGGAATATAAGCAGTGAATTATTTCATCTTATTCCAAAGTCACATATATTTTAATGATCAAATTCCACTCCATTATTTCCCACAAAAGATATAATACTTTAAAGATTTTGCATGAAAAGCAGAACCCAGGTATCAAGACATACTGTATATTACACACCGCATTTAAACAAGTTTTGGCTAGAGCCAATAGGGCTGCAGCTGAGGAATTTTTGGGGTAAACATATTGAAAATTGGTATTTTAATATTTTTACACCTAATTTTCAGCATAGCCTTGTTATTACCCTGCCTCATGATGAAGGGCAGAGAAAATGTTCAACTCCTGGCCTAAAGGTGACTTTGTGCAGGGACTACAAAATCAGCCTTTAGGATGCAGAAACACATTTTGGGCAGGAGTTGAAAAATGGCAGCTAAAAATATTGAATATTACCAAAGCTGTGAGCCTGTGTTTGCAAAATTCAACATAGCCTCATATTTTTTTTTTATATATTTTTACACCAAATTTAAAACATAGCCTTCTTATGACCCTGCCTTGTGAATAAGGTGAGAGAAAATTTCCAACTCCTGTCTGAAAGGTAACTTCATGCAGGGACCGCAAAATCACCTTTTGGATGTAAAAACAATTTTGACCAGGATTTGAAAAATGACAGCTGCCATGATCATAAGTTGCTGTAAATATATGGTTATATATGTTGTAAATCTGGGTTAAAAATATGTAAAATTACCAAAGTTACGAGCCTGCATTCACAAAATTCAACTTAGGTTCATAACTTTTTTTTTTTTTTTTTTTTTTTTTTAACATTTTTACACCAATTTTAGAGCATAGCCTTCTTATGACCCCACCTCATGAATAAGGTCAGATACATTTTTCAACTCCTGTCTGAAAGGTGACTTCATGCAGGGACCATGAAATTACCTTTCAGGATATGAAAAAAAACATTTAGGCCAGGATTTGAAAAATGGCAGCTTTCACATTCATGAAGTGATATAAAGATATGGCTATATTGTAAGTCTGAGGTAATAATATTTAAAATTGCCAAAGTTACGAGCCTGCATTTGCAAAATTTTAAATAGGCACATAACTTTTGTTGTTTTTAAATATTTTTACACCAAATGTTCAACATAGCCATCTTATGACCCCACCCCATGAACTATAGTGGAGAAAATTTTCAACACTTGCCCGAAAGGTGATTTCATGCAGTGACCACAGAGTAACCTTTTGGAACAGATTTACCCAACATCACTTGCATGGGTGGTGTCCCCAAAAACGTATGCTGAAAATGTGGGGCAAATATATAAAAAAATGGCCAAGTTATGCTACTAAGTTCAAAACCCCACTGAAATACATTGAACTTCATACCTGATTTTCTCAGTCCGCGGTCTGATGCTGAAGTGTGAATACATGTCTGAAGTCCAGAGATGATTATGGCATTGGACCCCCGATGGCTAAATAAGGGCTTGGGGGTGCAGTGTGGTGGGTGCTGAGTGGAGGGTCAGGTGGAGGGACAAAATCAGCCACAAAAGATATTAATAGATGGTTTTCTTTTTGCAGGATTTGAATACAAAAACCCAAGGCTCTGGATCATGACACTGGGGTATCAGGCACCCCCCAATGTCATGTTTATGTTTCTGGAGGAGTGGGTTTGTGGACACTGAGAGGGAGGGTCAGTTGGGGGGAATTAAAAAATATTTGTAAAAAAGGGGGCATAGAACACGATTGTGACACTGGGGGATTGGCCACGCTTAGTGGGTGTGTACCCCCAGTGTCACTGTTATGTTTCTGTGTGTGTGTGTGGGCTGGAGGAGTGGGTGCTGATAGGGAGGGTCAGGTGGGAGGGATATCTATAATTTAAAAGACAAAAAAGATTGGTGGTCATGATGGCTGCTGCTATCCACTACACATGCACTAATGGTTGTGCATGCACAGTAGACTGTGATGGCCATCTTGGAGATGGCAGAGTATGCTGTGACCACTAATTTGTTGCCTTTTAAATTATAGATATCCCCCCACCCTCCCTCTTAGCACCCACCCCCACAAACATAGGAGTGACATGGGGGGGGCAATCCCCTATTGTCATGATCAGGATGCCCCTGATGTTTCTTAGTAAAAAATAGTGCAGTGCGAGTGGAGTGCTCCATGGTTGCAGAGGCGACTGTGGTGCAACTCCAACATGTTGTCTAGTTGCAAAGTATGCAAAGAATGTGGAGTCCTTTTTTGAAAGCAAGAGATCTTCAGGGCTCCACCCACTGCAACCCTAAAAAGGAGACAATTTGAATCTGTTATTTAGGCCTAGGGCTTCAGTAGCATGTAATGTAAATATTCACCAGGCCTCCCTCCTTAATAACAAAGTTAATGATGGGATCAAAAACATTTAAGGTGGATAATGTTACTAGGGTTTTTTAAATAAGGGATTGTATCAATTGTGATTCTAGTGGAGTTTTCTATCTGGCCACATGTACGTGTAATGCATATTTTCTGTACAAAACCAACAGAAGTTTGAACTTGAGGGTGGGAACATGCGAGAACTATAGAAAAAGGAGAGATAAATAGTGCCCCAACTAACCATGTCAAGAAACAAACTATGGGTGAATGCTGTTTCTCATTTCAAGGTATAGAGGGACCTATAATTGGCTCTGGGGGGAACTTAGATCATTTGTTATTAAAGAGGGAGGCCTGGTGGATAGTTATACTGTATTACTTGCTACTGCAGCTCCAGACCTGAATGACAGATTTGAAATATCTCCCTTTTTATGTTTGATGCACCATGCGAACAAAACATCTTGAAACAAGTGAAATGGGATGTCGGGGGGGGTGTGTCACTGCTGAGCCCATTGCAGTTCAGAATAGCAGGGGCTCAGCAGTCTACACCAATGACCATGCACAGTGGTCCTGATGCAGCTCCCTGCTTGGTGGGTGTAAACATTGTGTACTACAAAGGACCAAAGCCACTTCAATCAAAGAGGGCTTTGGTGTTTTGATCTGCATGAAGCTGTGTCAGCAAACAGCTGATTGGCTTTCAAAACAGTTATAAGCTGCACACTGGAAGTTTGCTACAGACGTCACCAGTGTGCAGCTGCTGTGTGAAGCCCTGTAACAATAAAAAACATACATCGATGTCTGTTGCTGGTTCCCCTATAACTGTTCCCCCACACCCAACCCTCCTTCTCAGCCCCCCCCCCACAAACATAACACTGACACTGGAGGGTGCCCAATACCCCAGTGGCATCACCTGAAATATAGGTAACTGTACCTCATCGTTTTTTTGTTTTATTAACCCTGTAAAACAGAAAACCGTTCATTGATGTCTGTTGTGCCATTAGACCCCTCACCCGACTCTCCCACTCAGCACCCCTCACTCCCCAATCCCATCGTTACCCATGGTGTAATCTTCTCTGGACCAAAGACATGTCTTCATCTTCAAAGCTGGACTGCCAACTGAGGAAATCAGGTATTTGGTTCAATGTATTTCAATGAGGTTTTGAACTTGGTGGCATAACTTCGCCATTTTTCAATATTTTTGCCCCAAATTTTCAACATGCCTTTTTGTGACCCAACCTCATGAACAATTACAGTGAATTTATGCAAATCTGTTCTGAAAGGTGCTTTCGTGGTCACTGCATGAATTTACCTTTCGGGCAGGTGTTGAACATTTTCTCTGCTCTTGTTCATGAGGTGGGGTCATAAGAAGGCTGTTTTGAAAAGTTGGTGTAAAAATAAATAAAAAGATAAAAAAGTTATGAGCCTACATTGAAATGTGCAAATGCAGGCTTGTAACTTTGGTATGGTTCAACAGTTTTACCCAAAATTTTCAACAAAGCCATTTCTTTACAGCACCTCATGAATGTGACAGCTGTCATTTTTCAAATCCTGGTCAAAATGTATTTTTGCACTCCGAAAGGTGATTTTGCAGTCACTGCACAGAATCACCTTTTGGACAGGAGTTGAAAATGTTCTCTGCACTTGTTCATGAGGTGGTGTCATAAGCAGGCTATGCTGAAAATTTGGGGTGCAAATATTAAAAGCCAACAAAGTTATGAGTTGTGGGGGGGTGCTGACTGGCGCAGGCAACTCATGCCTTATTATTGCCCACTGTCACTGCATATTTTACACGCAGTTCCCTCAAACCAATGTTTATCGTTCCATTCTGCCATACCAACCAGGCTAAGCATGCTTTCCACACCAGGGCCGCCCTGCTGCTAAACAACCTTCCCCCTGAAATTGCTGCTGAAAACAAGCTTGGCCCATTCAAATGTAAACTCTGCCAGCACCTCACTGACATCAGCAGTTATGACTGCTCTGCCTAGACTTGCGGCTTTGTTTCACCTCTCAATCCTCTTCTTTCCTCCCTTGCTTCCTTCCCCACTTCTCTCTACCCCTCCATCCCCTGCTACTCCCTGTGCCTCTCCCACCCCCACCTACCATTCTAACCCTCTCACCTCCCACCTACCATTCCACCCCTCTTCTGCTCCTCTCCTCTTGTCTGCCCCTCCCTATCACCTTATCTCTTGTTGCTCCTCCCAGACTACCTAGCACTTATCTTTCTATTCTTGCGCTTATGACAAAGTCAAATCCTTGACTGCCTTCTCCCTTTTCCCCACCCTCCCTTCTATCCCCCACCCCTTGCTCCACTTATGTCACCACTGGGATGGTTTTTATTTGTATCTTGTCTTGTTATATATACACACCTGTATTGTTAATTGTGCATTGTTATTTGCCGCTGATTGTTTGCTACTGTGCTAGTCTATATGCATGTACTGTCGTTTGCTACTAAGTTAACCTCCTGACCTGTATTGTATCATACCTCTGCTTGCTTCTATGTTAACCTCCCGACCTTGTAGGGTATCTTACCACTATTTTGCTTACACCCATTGCTGATGCGGAACCTTTGTAAAACAACCCTTGGTTCAAAGGTATTTGTAATCCTAGTAATAAATAAATAAATAAATAAAAAAAATATGAGCCTACTTTGAAATTTATGAACACAGGATTGTAACTTTGGTAATTTTCAATATTTTGACCCCAAATTTTCAACATAACCATTTCTTTACAGCACTTTTTCAAATCTTGGCCAAAATGTGTTTTTGTACCTGTGGCATGGATTGATGTTTCAGTGGTGCAGAATGAAGTTTTGGTGGGGATTTGAAAATTTTCAGCTACCGGGTTCATTAGGTGGGGCAATAAGAAAGCTATGCTGAGAATCTGGTGTACAAATATGGTAAAATGCCCAGGTTATGACTGAATGTTACATTAGTTCAGCATTCACTCATAACTTTGCTAATTTTCAATATTTTGACCCTAGCCTTTCAACACAGCCATTTTTCCACACCACCTCATAAACATGACATTTGTCATTTTTAAAATTCTGGACAAGATATGTTTTTGCACCTCTGGTACAAAATGACATTTCGGCCAATATATGATAAATGGCTCATGTCACGTCTATCAGGCATATCCTAAAACAAATATCTTCAAAATTTGGGGTCAGAATTGCAAAATACAAATTGTTTACCAATCATCAAATGTTTGGCATTGACAAATGCTTGTTTAAATGAGGTGTGTGATATATGCAAGGCCCTTGGAAGTCTGTGGTTCTGCGGTTGCAGAGTTTGCCGCAGAATTTGCATCATGCCACAGAATATATATAGTGCCACAGAATTCATTGTTTTTGGTGAATTTTCATATAAATATACTGTTTTTCCATAGTGTCAGGCTTTCTTTCCCACCTCGTTTATCCTGAAGCCCCTGCTCTACGCTCAGCATATGATGTCATCGATGACATCACATCATATTTAGCCAATGACAGGACTGCATTCTGCCAGAGAAATGAATAAATCATGCTGCAGAAATCAGAAAATGCTGCCGCAGAAGTCAAGGAGCCCTGCCACAGAAATCAGAAAATGCTGCCGCAGAACACCAGGGGCCCTGGATATATGTCTTGATTGCTAGGTTCTGCTTTTCACACAAAACCTTTTAAGTATTAAATCTCTTGTAGGAAATAATGGAATGGAATTTGATCATTTAAGTATATGTGACTTTGGAATAAGATGAAATAATTCAACTACATGATATTCTACACAGGAGTTTTTGATTCTGACTTCTATATTGTCTTTTAAGTATGGAGACAATATTAACTTGTGAAAGTCAGAATCATGCTTGTTTTTAATATTAGGGTGTGGGTTATGATAATAATGGTGTTTTTGCACAGTTCTGTGGTACTCAGGCAACGAATTGCACATTAGTATTCCTTGCTATCACTGCCAGCAGGTCTGTTATTAGCAGGGCTGTAAAACTGTTTGTAAGCACTGTGACTTTAAGAAATGGGGCCTTAATAAATAAAGGTGAAATAACTGTCTGTAGCACCTTGAAAAAGCACTGAGTATGGGCATGAAACGTTGGTGATGGACTGTAGTGGAACACTAGGCTGCGGTATGTGGATCTGTCTTTTATATTTTAATAAAATCTGTTTTTAATGTTTAACCATGGTGCCTGGTGCTGGATTTTTTGTTTGCTGTGCTTCTTGTAATCAGTTAACTATACCTTTCACTGCCAACAGGCAGTAGCTTTTTTGAACATTTAATAAATAAAAAAGCTCTTACAACACAAAAATATGCATCCATGGATTGTAAAGTATTGTGAACAGCAGTGTGATGCACCAGCTTAATTTCCTTTCATTTGTTTTTATGTTTTTTCATGTGTACTGTAACTTTTTGGGGGATTATTATATTGTTTCAAAATATATGGGTCCTGTGAAAATATGGTAATTGACATGGAGGTAAAGCAAAGACTATGGTGGGGTAGGAAGCTAAAAACCTTGATCTCAGTAATCAATGTTACATGGAAACATAGAATTTGATGGCAGATAAGGGTTGCTTGGCCCACCCACTCTGCCCATTTTTCCCAGCCTATCGTATCCTATCATCACAGACACATATTGATCTCTGGCTCCCTCTCCCCCTTGCTTTCCAACTAAGATTCCATTGTGCCTATCCCACGCATTCTTGAAGCCCACCACTGTTTTATGCCCCCGCCACCTCTGCTAGGAGACTGTTCCAACCAGCCACCACTTATTCAGTAATACAGTACTTCCTCACATCTCTTCTGAATTTCCTCGTTTCAATTTCATTGTTTGTCCCTTTGTTTTTGTGCATCTATTCCTCTGCAAACTACTCCCCTCCTCTATCTTATTTACCCCGTGACATATTTATAGGTATCTATCATGTTCTCCCCACTCTCTTCTCTCTCTTCCAGGGTGTACATATACAGGTCCTTTGGTCTCTCCTCATAGCGCTTCTGATGCAGCACCTGCACCATTTTAATTGTTCTCCTCTGGACAGCTTCCACCTTGTCTATGTCCTTTCTGAGATGCAGTCTCTAGAACTGTACACAGCACTTCAGATGGTGGCTTCACCAGTAATCTATACAGTGGCAATACCACCTCCCTGTTAGTGCTGCTGATACCTCTCCCTATGCACCCCAGCATCCCACTGGCCCTGCCCAGTACCTTGTTGCATTGTCTCATCACCTTGAGGTCCCTTTCCTGTTTGGCGATTTCAATACCTCTTCTACCATGTTGTACTCTGCCTCTGAGTTTCTGTGCCCTAGGTGCATGAGTTTGCACTTTTTCACATTGAAACCCAGCTGCCGTGCACTTGACCACTCCTCAAGTTTTCTCAGATCTCTGCACATTTTTTCCACCCCTCTGGAGTGTCTGCCCTCTTGCATTTATTTATTTAGGAAATCAGAATTACAACCCTTTGAGTCATAGATTTGTTTCCAAAGGCTCCACATCAGAATAAAACATAGACATTCATACAGTACTTACATAGAATAAATGTGGGTGAGCAATCATACAGAGTATAAGTACAATGAGCACCTGTAAATGCCTCTACATTTGGTAGCTAAAACAGGGCAGAGCTATCGACATATTTACCTAATGAGCGGTTAAGACCTATACAATTGGTAGCTAAAGCAATACATGATATAAGTTGGTAGTAAGCTGCCCCAGGGAGGCCTTGTCTTATAGGAGGCAGTATAGCACAGTGGTCTAAGGCTCTGAGCTGCAAATCTGGTGACATCCAGCAGACCAGACCTGGGTTTGAATCCCACAGCTTCCACCTGCATACTGTGTGACCCTGAGCAAGTCACTTAACCTCCTTGTGCTCCCAGGTCGCTCCTGTAAAAAAAGCTTTCAGCTTAGTGTGCTATACCTGGTTAAACAACTAAAAATAAAATAAATATACATAATACAATGCATTCATAGTCCAGTGCAACTAAATAGTAATTGAGGGGGGAGGAACCTGTAGGCTAGAAATAGTGAGGGCTCTCCATTGCCTGGCCAAGGGTGGGTGCATGGCCTAACGGCGTGGTGCAGGATCCACAGGTTATCGGTTACACTGGCATTGACGTGAGGAGAGGATATGGGCCCTTAAGGCAGCTTTAAAAGGACCTAGATTGGTGATTGATGTGACAGCCAGAGAGAGGATAATTTAGTGCCATCTGCAAAGAAGCATACCTTTCATTCCAGTTCATCTGCAGTGTCACTTATAAAGACATTAAAGAGGACTCGTCCCAGTACTGAGCCCTGAGGCACCCTGCTGGCCACCCTCCTTTCTCCAGAGTGAATTCAGTTTACCACTACCCTCTGTTACCTATCTATTAACAAATTTCTTATCCAGTTTACTGCCTTAGAACCAACCCCAATGCTGCCTATTTTTCTTTTGAGTCTGCTAGGTGGTACTGTGTTGAATGCCTTGCTAAAATCTAAGTAGGCCATGTTCTCTGCTCCACCTTAATCTATCTCTCTGGTCACTTAGTTAATGAAATCTATCAGATTTGTCTGACATGACCTGCCCCTTATAAATCTGTGCTGCCTTGGGTCCTGTAAACCTCTGGATTACAGTATATTTTCCTTTAGCAGTGACCCCATTAACTTCCCCACCACTGATGTCAGACTAACTGGCACATAGTTGCTAGCCTCCTCCCTGCTACCACTTTTATGAAATGGGACTATATTTACCCTTCTCCAGTCCTCTGGAATCACTCCTGTTTCCAGTGAGTTGTTGAACAGAGCTGTCAGAGGTGCAGTCATTACCTCCCTTAGCTCCCTCATTATCCTTGGGCATACCCTGTTTGGCCCCATAGCTTTGTCCACTTTCAGATTTGTGAGTCCCTTCAGGACTGTCTCCTCTGTAAATGGACTTGTGACTACCTCACTACTTCCAGTGCTTCTACTGCTTTTATATGGCCCATCCCCTCCCCCTTCCTTTGTGATGACTAAACAAAAGTATCAATTTGGCTATCTACTTTTTTTATGATCCCCCCTCTGCACAGTCCCCCATGCCAAATGTCCTTATTCAGCTGGCTTCTTCATATGTTTGTACGTTCAGATGAAACAATAGTTCAAAAGGACAAACTCGACTGTAGTAAAATTTCTTCAAGCCTTTAATTTTAATTTCACACAAACATATGGACAGCGGTTTTGTGGCAGCACCACTTCATTAGGTCCTCTGTGTTGGGACTTTTAAATTAATTTCCAATGAGTTCTTGGACCAACAAGAGCTAACCAGTACATGTGCTTTATCCAGGATGATCACTAGTGACTTGAAGGACTCCATGCTGTGCAGGAAAGCAGCAGCAAGGGAAAACTTGATGTTGGGATGCATAGCCAGAGGTATTAGCAGTAGGCAAGAAGAGGTTATACTGTCCTTGTACAGTTTGCTGGTGAGGCCACATCTTAAGTATGGAGTGCAGTACTGGTGCCCACAACTCAAAAAGGATATTAACCTGGTGGAGACAATCCAGAGGAGGGCAACAAAGATGATTGTGGGTCAACAGGATAAAGCATACAAGGAGAGGTTGGGAGGCGCTGAACAGGTACGCTCTGAAGGAGAACAGGGAGAGCGAGGACATGATTGAAACCTTCAAATACTTGAAGAGTGTAAATAGGGTTGAAAGGGAGGGTCTCTTTAAGCTAAGTGGCAAACAAAACATGACGGGACACAGTCTTAAGCTGGAGAGAGGAGATTTAGGGGAGGGGGAGGTTTATGAGGGAGGTTAGGAAGCACTTCTTCATGGAGAAGGTGGTGGGCAGTTGGAATGTGCTGCTGGAAGAGGTGATCTCTTTGAAGATGGTGGGCAGCTTCAAGAGAAAATAGGCTGGGGTAGACATAAAGAGAAAGTAAGGGTCTTTGAAGGGGCAAATGGAAAGGATGTGAGGATGGGGGGGCAGGGTCAGTAGGTAAGCTATGGACCCTGCAATATGAGTAGACTAGAGAGACCAAAATGGTCTTATTCTGCTGGGGTCTTTGTATGTTCGTATGTGCCCTTCTTAACCTCACAATCCCTCCCCTTTTCTCCTCTTTTCTCTTATATACCTAAGATAGGTCCTTCCCCCTTTAATTACTCCTTGGGCTATTCTTTGCTCAGTTTGTGCTTTTGTGCTCCTCACTGCTTTCCCTGCTTTTCTCCCATTTTCCTGATACACCTCCCCTGTACTCTTCCCTCTCCATGTCTTTAAACCTCTTGAATGCTACCATTTTTGGCCTTAACATTTTCAGCCACATCCTTTGAGAAACATAGAGGTCTATTTTAATCCTGCTTTTGCTTACTTCCTTTGTGCAGCGAGGTCTGTTGCCTTTAGTTACCTTCCCTTAACTTAGTCCTCCACCCCACCCAGGTCATCCCCCCGCTACTGTAGGTCATCTCTGAGGCATTCACCCATTTTTTTCAGATCTGCCCTACTGAAGTCCAGGACCTTCATCCTTGTGTGGTTTTCTTCCACTGCCATCATTATACTGACCACACTATACGGTGACTGCTGGTCCCCAGGTAGCCTCCGACCTTTATGTCTCCATGTTCCCTTGTTCTCATATATCTTTTTCTCAAAAACATACTTCTCTCCTCTATCTTATTTACAACTGTGATGTATTTATATGTCATATTCCCCTTTTCCTTCTCTCTTCCCAAATGTACATGCTGAAATCTTTCAGTCTCTCCTCATAGGGCTTCTGCTGTACACCCTGCACCATTTTTGTTGCCCTCCTCTGGACTGCCTGCATTCTATGTCCTTTCTGATATGTGGTCTCCATAACTGGACACAATACTCCAGGTGAGGTTTCACCAGCCTTCTATACAGTAGCAAGACCACCTCCCTACTTCAGCTGCTGATACCCCTCCCTATGCCCCCCAGCATCCCATAGGCCCTTTGGATCATAGAATCATAGAGGAGTTTCAATTTCAGAAAGACAGAGGCCCATAGTTGAACTTACCACCATTCAATTTTTAATGATGAAACATAAAAATGTTCTTTCTCCCATAAAGCTATCTGGTCTTTTCTTTTTAAACTGCTATACTATCACTTTCCACCACATTCTTTGGCAAGGTATTCCAAGTGGTAATAATTCTCTGATTATACCATTGACTCTTTTGTATGCTTTATATACTTCACCAATCAGTTTATGGTTATGTGACCTCGTATCTTTATAGTGGACTGTATTTTTTGGCTAAGCTGATTATTTCTAAGAGTACATCATCTTGATGAGCTCTAAAAGTCAGACATAATTCTCCCCTCAATTTCCTGTATTCCACCGAATATAGATTTAAATGTTAAAGTCTCTCCTGATATTGAACTTCCATTGTGGTCCTGATCTGCCTCATCACCCTCCTTTGAACTTTTTCCATAATATTTTTCCCCCCAATTGAATATGGGGCACAGAAAGGGAGACAATACTCCATGTGTGGGTGAACAAGAGTTGTACGGTATACAGGGGAACAATTACTTCAGGGTCTCTACTTTTTACGGACAATAGTATACATCAAATTATTTGGTGGCATTTCATAGTGGTTTTGTTGGTGTGATAATCAAATTTCAGGTCATTAGAGATCCAGACCCCTAAAACCCTTTTATTTATGCTTTCTTTTAGTTGTACATTATTTAGCTTATATTGGGAAGCCAGAGTTATTTTTCCCCAAGGTGCATGACTTTGCATTTTGCCTTGTTAAACATTAGTTTATGTTCATATACCCATTTTGCTAAATGATCCCAGTTGTCTTGAAACAGATTAGCCGACTTTTTATTATAAACAATGCCCCCCATTTTACAATCGTCGGCATACTTACATAACCAGGTACTAGGTGGTGTTTGCATAGTAGATAACATATTAAAGAGAGTCGGTCCCAGCATGGAACCTTGAGGAACCCCACTCATCACTTCTCCCCAAGAGAATCTATAGCCTCTGATTGACACATATTGTGTTCTGTTGTTTAGCCACAAATTAATCCATCTAATTATATTAGGGTGGAGCCATAACTTAATTCCTGAACCAAACTTTCGTGCGATACAGAATCGAAAGCTTTAGAAAAATTAAGGAACACCACATCTATAAGCATTCCTTTATCCAAAGCAGTAGCTCTTATTGGTTCAAAAAATGCATTAGGTTAGCCAAACAGGATTTTCTAGACACAGAACCATGCTGAGTTGGATCAATATGTCCTATATTGTTTAAGTGTTCTGTAATGCATTTTTGCAATAACCTTTCCAGGATTTTACCCCAAACAGATGTCAAACTGATATGTCTGTATTTCTTGGCATCTTGTTTATTTCCTCCCTTATGTACCAGAGTAACTAGAGCTTTATTCTATACAGGTATTGTCTTCCCTGCTCTCAAGGAGGCATTAAATAGGACAAAGATAGTGCCTGCTAACTGAAAAACAAATTCCTTCAAGAGTTTAGGAGTTAGGCCATCTGGACCTGTTGAACTATTGACTTTGATGAGCTTTATGGCTTTTATAACATCAGTTTTTCTAAACGGTGGAAAATCTGCAAAGGAGGAATTTCTTCAGTGATTTGGCATTTCCCTTTATGGACACTAAGAAAGCATTGATCAAATACAGTAGCCATGTCATTGTCAGAGTTTATAAGATCGTTATCTGTTAGGATCAGTCCAGCTATATTATTGTTCCTTTTTAAGGAGCCTATATAGTTATAAAATATATTTTTATTATCTTTGGCTGTAGTAGCCAGTTTTATTTCCAAAGCTTTTTTAGCATTTTTAATTATTGCTTTAGTTTCCTTAGCAGCTTTCTTGTATAGTTCTACATTATTATTAGTTGGGTACTTTTTTATATCTTTTATACAGTTTATTTATCTTTCTTACAGCTTTCCGAACTTTATTGGTCCACCATAATAAGATCCTATGGTTGTTGGTATATTTAATTCTTACTGGTACCCATATGTCTATACATGGGTTTATTTTGCTATACAATTTATCCCAAATCTGCTCTACCTCAAAATTATTTAATTCTTCAGACCAGTCCCATTGCTCTAGGAACCCTTTCATGCTGGAATAGTCTGCTTTATAAAAGTCCTTGAATTTTGTTATACCTTTGATTGGTCTGATTTTAGGGACCTGTATTTCTAATTGGATCACATTATGGTCACTGCCACCAAGGGGGAGAAGTATCTTAGGTTCTGGTGTACCTACATCAGAATTAATAAAGATTAAATCTAATATGTTTGCCTTTCTTGTACCCTCATGTACTACTTGATGTAAGTTACTTTGGGCCATTATCTCAATAAATCTATTTTCAATAGCACCTGCCCCTGTTTGATTTTGCCAATCAATGGCTGGGAGATTAAAGTCCCCCATGAGTACAACATCTCTATGTGTAACCATATTTTCAATTTTATCAAGAAATACATGACATTCCTCAGTATTCAAACTTGTGGGGGGGGGAACGATATCCCAGTCCAATTGTTAGTTCAATTGTTGTTATAGGAATTTTTACCCAAATCAATTCACTCTCAGTGTTTGTAGTATTTGCTTGATTCAATTGCATAGGTTTTAATTCTTCCTTTATATAAAGTGCCACACCACCACCCTTCTTGTTCTTTCATATTCTATTAAATTATATATATCCAGGAAGGGGTGTTCCCCAGTCTTTTTTTGTAAACCATGTCTCGGTGACACCACAAATAACAATATAATTGTTATTTAGTAGTAAGTTAAGTTCCTCAATTTTATTTTTTTAACTTTGGGCATTGGTTAATAATAGCATTGGGGTGTGGTCAAGCCTGTTCTTTTGTTAATACTCATATTGTCTGGTTGTGGTACTGGAAATGTATCAGCTGGAGATTCCCACTCATATAGAGAGGTTATCAGAGTCCCTCTCTCTCCCTCCTCGTATTTAGTTTAAATGGTTGTTGATACAGTTTTTTTATGTGTTTTCCTAAAGCAGCACTTCCTTTCCTATTTAAATGAAGCCCATCCCAGCAATAGAAGTCACTTCTGCATTCAAAAATCAGAGCACTGGGAGTATCTCAGATAGGGCGACTACAGCTCCTAAGTCAATAATTTTGTTTGTAAGGGCTACAAAGTATTGTTTTATTTGAAAGATAAGAGTCATGCACAATATTGTTAGCTCCAACATGTGCTATGACCAAGGTATTGCCATCAGTCTCTCAGAGGATTTCTTTAGTCATACTAGTGATATCTGTGATTTTTTGCTCCTCTGAAACTAGACAGGGTGCAATTGATTTTATCTTGATTACAGATAGCCCTGTCTAGACATTTAATAATCAAATCCCCAAGTAAATAGACCTGTTTATGAGTTTGCAGTTGTTCATAATTTGTTTCATGAAGCCCTAAGCCTTTTGGGTTTACTTCAGAACTATCCCTTACTAGGGATTCCTCTATTACATCATTAGTTCCATAAGTTAATGTCTCTTATTGTGAAGAATGAACATTGATTATGGGGGCATGTGAGGTGGAAACAACTGTTTTCTCCTGTTCATCATTAGTCACATCATTCAGAGGCTCAAATCTGTTTTCAATTGGCAAGAGGAAGTACTCTCCCTTTTTTGTCCCTTTTTTATATTGTATTGAGCACCATTCATCAACAGTGTTATCTGTTGCTTCCTCATCCCTGGCACGTTTCTTATGGGGGGGTTAGACATATTGGGTGTGTGCTCAGTAACATTAGCCTGTAATACATTTTCCTGGGAATTTTCGGGACACAAGGAGACTTTATTTAGTTTATTTGTGCAAATATTGGGATTCATTGGTGCTTGGTTAACTGCCACTATGTCAGTTATACATAGCTTCCATTTGTTTCTGACTATTTTCAAGTATCACAAGTCTTAAATTAAATTGATTTATTTCCATTTCCCGGCTGTTCATTATGCTTACATTTGTCACATGTGTATTCTTTAGGGAGTATACTGGAATTAATGATTGTATACATATTACATAAAGAGCACTTGATAACCATGTCTCCTGTAATTGTCATTATTGTTTGTGGCATGGTTGAGACTAGATATAACTGAGTGCTGAGACAGTATAGTGCTACTATATCAGAGAAACTACCAGGAAACATTTACCTTTATGCTGTCCAATATCTTTATGCTCTCTGGCAACCCCGCCAAACACACTAAACACATGCTAAATGCACGCATCTTCACATGTGGTGACCATGCACCCGCTCCACCTGTGCTAACTCCACTTGCACGGAGCTCACTCTATATCTGTTCAGACCTAGAAGTCAGTGCCGAGTCAGGTGACCAGCACTCTAGAATAAAATCATTTCTAGTAAAGATACACTTCTTTATCACCTCAAGGTCATCAGATATGATTACTCCAGTGTCTTTTTCTTGCTTGGTGGCCAGCAGTACTGCTTCTCCATTTTGTATTCTGCCTCTGGATTTCTATGCCCCAAGTACATGGTTTTGCACTTTTTCACATTGAAACCAGGCTGCCATGTCCTTGACCATGCCTCAAGTTTTTTCAGGTCTTTGCACATTCTTTCCACCCTCTCTGAAGTATGCAACCTATTGTAGATTTTGATGTCATCTGCAAAGAGTCATACCTTGCCTTCCATCTCATCTGCAGTGTCACTTATGAAGACAATAAAGAGGACTGGTTCCAGTACTGAGCCCTGTGGCACCACCGCTGGTCACTCTCCCTTCCCTGGAGTGAACTCTGTTTACCACCACCCTCTGTTGTCTATCCCATTACCAATTTGTTACCCAGTTTGCCACCTTTTGACCAACCCTTAAGCTGCCCAGTTTTCATACGAGTCTCCTATTTGGAACAGTGTTGAAAGCCTCACTGGAATCTAAGTAGGCCACATTCACTGCCCCACCCTGATCTATTTCTCTTGTCACCCAGTGAAATAAATCTATTAGATTTATCTCACATGACATCCTCCCTGTGAATCCATGTAGCTTGGGTCTTCAAACCCACTGGTTTCAAGATATGTCACAATCCTTTCTTTTAGCATTGACTCCATTAGTTCCACCCCACCGATGTCAGACTGACTAGCCTATAGTTGCCAGCTTCCTCCCTGCTACTGCTTTTGTGAAGTGGGACTACATCTGCCCTCCTTCAGTCCTCTGGAACCAGTCTTGTCTCCAGTGAGTTGTTAAAAAGGATTGTTAGAGGTGCAGCTAGTACTTCCCTGAGTACCCTTGGGTGTACCCCATCTGGCAATGTAGCTTTGTTCACTTTCAGATTTGCAAGTCCTTTCAAAATTCTCTCCTGTGTAAAGGAAGGTGCGTCTACCTCCCCCTTCAGTGTTCTTATTGTTTTCTGCGGCCCATCACCTTCTCTCCCTCTGTGAAACCTGAAAAAAAAGCATTTGTTCAGGATATCTGCTTTTTCCTTATCTTCCTCTGCACAGTCCCCATCTGTCCTTCTTAACCTCACAATTCCTCCCCTAGTCTTCATCCTTTCACTTATGTACCTAAAAAATGTCTTGCCTCCTTTCATTACCCCTTGGACTATTCTTTCTTCAGTTTGTGTCTTTATGCTCTTCATCACTTTTCCTGCCTCCCTCTGTTTCTCTTGTTACACATCACTGTTATCTTCCCTCTCCATCTCGTTATACTTCTTGAAGGTTATACTTTCAGCCTTAACCATTTTAGCCCCTTCCTTTGAGAACCATAGCTGTCTCTTTTTCCTCTTGTTTTCTCACTTTCTTTGTGCAGAGGTTTGCTGCCTTCACTATGCCTTCCCTTAGCTTAGCCCATTGTTTCTCCACCCCATTCAGGTCATCCCCCTGCTAGGTCATTTCTGAAACATTCACTAATTTTTTTTTTAAGTCTGCCCTGACGAAGTCCAGAAACCTCATCCTTGTGTGGTTCGCTTTCACTGCCATTCTTATGTTGAACCGCACCGTGCTGTGCTCTCTGGTCCCCTGGTGACCTCGCACCTTGATGTCTACAGTACTGTCCCCCACAAAACACAGTAGTTAGAGATGTAAACACCAAGGCAGAGAAGTCAGTAGGGAGCAGGACAGGGATAAATGCAGAAATAGGTGGTAAGGACAGGGATGGGGCTAAAAGGGGTAAGGCCATAAAAAATTAATGGAAAGTGATGGGTACCAATGCCCACGGTCTGTGCAACAAGCTCCCTGAGCTAGTGGCCTTGATAGAAGAAGGATGCCTGGATATTGTGGCAGTCACTGAAACATGGTACACAGAGAACCATGACTGGAAAGTCAACATACCAGGATACACAGCCTACAGGAGGGACAGGGTGGTTAAAAGAGGAGGAGGAGGAGGAGCTGTCTATATATGTGAAGGGATTAAAGCAACATCACTAAAGAGTAAACAGGAAGTTGATGAGTCACTATGGATCACCCTGGAGACAGGAAATGGCACCATAATCCGCATGGGGGTTGTGTACAGACCCCCATCTCAGGGGGAGGAAATGGACAAGAATATGATAGAAGGCATCCTTAAAATGGCAGAAAAAGGGGAGATATTGTTAATGGGGGAGCTGAATATGCCCTATGTTAACTGGAGTACATTTGCTGCAGGCACATCCAAGAGCAGGGTCATTCTTGATGCCCTACAGGGGCATGCCTCAGACAGCTAGTGCTGGAACCCACTTGGGAGGGAGCAGTCTTAGACCTGGTACTCTCAAATGGGGAAGGAGAAAGGATCTCAGATTTAGAAGTGGGTAGTCATCTGGGAACAAGTGACCACCAAACAGTGTGGTTCACAATGCAGAGCCATAGAGTCAAGCCATACAAAAACAAGAGTATTGGACTTTAGGAAGGCTGATTTTGGGAAAATGAGAGAGTGCCTCAGAAAAGCACTAGCAAATGGGCAAGAAGGAAGGGTGGAGGAACAATGGGGAATAATCAAAACAGCCATCACAGAGGCAAGAAGTCTTTGTGTGAAGCAAATCAACAAAACAAAATGAAGGAAAAAACACTATGGTTCTAACAAGAGGTGGCAGGGATGGTTAAGGAGAAAAGGATAGCATTCAGGAAATATAAGGAAACATAAAAGGAGCAGGACAGAGAACTTTATCAGTTAAAGCAGAAATAGGCAGGGAAGGCAGTCAGAATAGCAAAGGCACAAACTGAGGAAAAGATAGCCAACTCTGTTAAGAAGGGGGATAAAACCTTTTATAGGTACATTAGGGAGCAAAGAAAGACTAAGAGAGGGATACAGAGACTTAATAAAGGGGAGGGAATGTGGGCAGAGGGTGACAGTGAAAAAGCAGGGATACCGAATGAATATTTCTGCTCAGTATTCACAACGGAAGAGGAGGGGGAGGTACCTAAATCAAATAAGGGAGAAACTCTGAATGGGGGTCAATACCGGTCCATTTACAGAAGAAAGGGTTTTGAAAGAACTCTTGAAACTGAGGGTGGACAAAGCAATGAGGCCTGATGGGATTAACACTAGAATTCTAAAAGAACTAAGGGTAGAACTAGTAACATCACTGAATACTCTCTTTAACAAATCATGGGAGGATGGGTTGGTATCTGAGGACTGGAGGAGGGGAAATGTGATTCCACTTCACAAAAGTGGGAGCAGGGCAGAGGCAAGAAACTGAAGACCAGTTAGTTTGACTTCAGTAGTAGGGAAAATTATGGAATCACTTCTGAGGGAAAGAACTGTTGAGTACCTAGAGGCCAGTGGGGCACAGGACCCAAGGCAGCATGGTTTCACAGCAGAGAGCTCATGTCAGATGAGCCTAATAGATTTCTTTGACTGGGTGACCAAAGTAGTAGACCAGGGAGGAGCTGTGGATATGGCCTACCTAGATTTTAGCAAGGGATTTGACACAGTCTCACATAAAAGATTGATATACAAGTTAGCCAGCTTTGGAGTGGGTCCCAAGGTGGTAGCCTGGATTAAAAAAATGGCTGGACAACAGGACACAAAGGGTAATAGTAAACAGAGTCCACAGTGAAGAAAGGAGGGTAACTAGTGGGGTACCGCCGGGTTCGGTACTGGGACCGGTCCTCTTTAATGTCTTTATAAGTGACATTGGAGAGCACTTGGAAGGAAAGGTATGTCTCTTTACAGATGACACAAAGATCTGCAACAGAGTTGACACACAAGGTGGGGTGGAAAGAATGAAAAGGGACTTGTCAAGGTTGGTGGAATGGTCAAATATGTGGCAGCTCAGAGGTATTGCAAAGAAGTGCAAGGTAATGCATCTGGGAAACAAAAACCCAGGGGAAGAGTACACAATGGGGGGTGAGTTAATAACAACAACTAAAATTGAAAGAGACCTAGGAGTAATTATATCCGATGACTTAAAGGTCGGCAAGCAATGTGAGAAGGCAGTAAGGAGGGCTGGGGGATACTGGAATGCATAGGGAGAGGCATCAACAGTCGAAAACAGGAAGTTGTTATCCCTGTGTATAGATGGTTAGTGAGACCCCATCTGGAGTACTGTGTGCAATTCTGGAGACTCCAGCTCCGCAAAGACATAGACAGAGTGGAGGCTGTTCAGAGGAGGGCAACCAAAATGGTGCAGGGTCTGCACCAGAAGACATACAAGGACAGACTAAAGCAGCTTAATATGTATACCCTTGAGGAAAGGAGGGAGAGGGGGGACATGAAAGAAACTTTTGAGTATCTCAAGGGAATTAACAAAGTACAAGAGGGTAGTATCTTTCAGAAGAAGAGATGTGCAAGAACAAGGGGGCACAATTTGAAGATAGAGGGGGGACAGCTCAGAGGTAATGTTAGAAAGTATTTTTTCACAGAGAGGGTTGTGGATGCATGGAACAGCCTTCCTGAGGAGGTTGTGGAGTCAGGAACAGTGGGAGAATTCAAGAATGCGTGGGGCAGGCATAAGGCAATTCTAGTGGGGGGTTGGAGGAAGTAAGCTGTTGATTAACTAGAATCTGCAGCTTATCCATCAGGTAGGGAAATGGGCAGACTAGGTGGGCCAAGCGGTCCTTATCTGCCATCATATTCTATGTTTCTATGTTTCTATGTCCTTGTTTGTGAGCACCATATCCAGTATGACCCCATCATGAGAGGCTCAGCAGGAAAGAGTGGCAACATTCATCAGTTTCCATTCAAAAGTGTTCAAAGCTTTATTTTAGCATAAAAAGCTGTGATAGCAAAGCAAGGTACTCACACCAGATGATATGCAACCCAACTGGTTTCATGCATGCATGCCTCCTCAGGGATTGATGCATCCAGTTCCACTAGTCAGACTTAAATACAGTAGCTTCTTAAAGTGGCAGTGTCTAATTAACGTGTTACAACACTAAAAAATAACCAATTGCCCAAAACATGTATGATTGAAAGTGCCTACTTAATACTGGTGAATTAAAAGAACAATACACATGTTTACAATTTTATAATCCAATTACTAAGTGTATTAATATATCTTTGTTACATATATACTTATTATAGTATTATTACAGCAAAAAGGTAAACTAGGCAAAAGCTAAGTGCTACAATTACAGTTTAGCATGCACATCATGAACTATTTTTTTATATATAATAGTGTCCACTTGAAAAAATCTATAGTGCATGCTAGAATTTATAGCTGGTGATGGAACATATAATCACATTATTATGTTTGCAATACACTTGTACATAGAAGTTGAATATTCGATCAGTCTACCAAGAAGATTAATTCAAATTCATCATAAATGGGCTTCCTGGTTAGCTGCCTGAAAAATGTCACCTTAAGGGAGTTTAGATGTCCCTGCTTCTAAGCAGAAGCTGCAGCTGGAAGGCTCCAGTCTATATCAAGCAGAATAAAGCCCCCACCAGCAGCACCTCCCTTTTCCTGCCATTGTACTGATGGCTTTGTCTGTGCTGAAAGTCTGTAGATCATGCCAATGTGAATAAAAATGGTTAGCAAGGGCTAGGATGCTACCTTTATTTCTTGCCCCGGCATAACAAAATAATACAAAACAGAGAAAGTATACGTGTAAGATTTCAGTTTTTTATAATCACAACTATTAGTCACAGTTCATGGGTGATTTGAACTGTAGTAATAAATAGGTTATGGTGAAAAACATGTTTTTCATGAAAGAAATGTCAGTAGAACTGGCACTGGACAAAAATATTTCTTTGGCATAAAAACATTTCAATATGAATAGACTGTGAGATTAACAAAATATTTGAAACTATTTTTTGAAATTTTCATTTATTTTAGGAGAACTGTGCAAAGCTGAAAATAGATGGTAAATCTCCAACAAATGTTTTAAAGTAGTTTCATTATAACGGATTTAATTTCACAATAATTTGTATAAAAATCTATAAATTAAACAACATAGGATTTATAATGTAGTGAAATTTAATTAACCCAGCTTTCAGGAGAATCTGGAGCCTAGCATGCAGGCAAATATCGTGGATGTAAGTAAATTCACGATACCACCTTTGATTACCAACACCTGTGTTTTTTGTGAACAATTTCTTTACTTCTTTATAAATGTAAATATATGTTTAGATTTAAACCAGTGTAACCAGATGTAGGAGTGTATCTCCAAAACATTGGTGAAAGCATGAATTTGCACCTGGTTTAGACTAATCCTTTATAAATGTGCAATAATTTCTAAACACTATATTTGGTGAGGGATGCACCAAGTGAGGTCAACAGTAAACCTGTCAACCTCCCACATAGCGATGGCACAATACTGATGCAGGTATTGTGCCGCCCTAGCTCCCAGTGTTTTCTGTGGGGGCTGCATCCCCCCCACCCCCCACGTGGGGGGCTCTGCCCTCAGCACCCCCTGGACTTTAGGATTCCAACTCTAGGTTGGAGTTGGTCCAGGGAGGGGGTTGGACACTGGGGGAAGGCGAAACATGGAAAAAAGGCCATTACAGCTACTGTCGCAGTAGCGGTCATTTTCCGTGTTTCGCCATCGGGGTGTTGGGCAAAAGGGGGCCACCCTTTGGTGAGCTGGGCCTTCTTTACAATCTGTCATTTGTAAAGCCTGGTATGGCCAGATCCCAGTTGTGATTTCCTTTGCACCACTTCTCGGTAATGACCACAGTATCCAGGTCTGACTCCACCGTGATGGGCTCTAGGTCCAGAATCTTGTTTCCTAGACTTCTTGGCTCAGCACTGGGCTGCAGTTGTCTGACTGGGTTACGGACCGTGCCATACCACCGTAAAGACTCCAGCCCCCAGCAGTGACATGCCAGCACCACCTGCCACAGGTACTTTAGAGTAATGCATATTAATTGTTGATCTTAGGTGGGTAATACTCTCCCTTTGTAATCTGCTTTCCCCATGCCAAATATCGCTTTGGGAGCCGAACTGACGTTATGGGCCTCAACTGGAAGCCAAAGCAAAGTTTTCAATATTCCTGTTCTCTCTCACCCTTAGTGATAGTGTACCTACTTACAGAATTAACAAAGTCACAAAGAGAGGAGATGTTAGCTTTCATGACAGGATGTCTATTATCAGGTGTGAAAATCTAGACAGAAGGAGCTACTGAATTGAACAGCACATTTATTTTTCTTTTTTATGAGTGTTTACTATTACTGTATATGGGCAACAGCAAGATCCTTATAAATATTAAAAATATTACTGTGGTACAGAAGACTAAGCAGGCCAATTGATGCATCAAATCAATTACTTTATTTCTGTAATTGCATGGTTATATTAGCACCATGGCTTTATTTTTCACTAACGAGAAAAAAGCAAAACCCTTGAGAATATAAGGCAAGGAAGCAAGCCTTTTGAGGAACTGCAGTAGGCAGGCAATGCACTCATTATTATGCTGTGTAATTTATCCAGTAAGTACCATGTGGGCTGTTGGACATAATTCAGTTCTATATTTTATTAGATACAGTATGATGGGAATGTACTAGATTTTCTCCTACTGAGTAAATTTGGGCATATTTATTTGAAAATATTTTGCATGGTAAACCATGCAAAGAGCAGCAGCCTTGTTTACAGATGTGACCTGTAGGGTGGGGGAACAGAGAGTAGGAGAGGGGGTAGAGGTACAGGACTAGTAATGACATAAAAATAAAATGTTAACAATGCCAATTTTTGGTGACAGCATCCCTCCCAAGTGAACATACTGTAGATATCGAATATAAGGCCTTTTGTTCACCTACTGTCTTTTGAATATTATATTTTAATGTTATGTTTTATTACATGCAGTGCTTGTACACCCTAAGGAAGTGACTTGATTGTTGCAAGATGCTGGTGGACCTACAGGCAGTGATTATTTCTTCACATGTATTAAAATAATTTGCTAATTCGAGTCCTTATTCCAAAAGATGAATTGAATACCGCTGTGACAAAAATGGCAAGCCACTGAAACCCATGCTGCATTGCTTTCCCCCTTGTATTCCCATCACCCCTGTATTCTGCACTTGTACCATAGAAACACTTGCTGGTCCTTGCAGGGTAGTGCAAACATACAGCAAAAAATGTTTTACTATGCCATGGGCCAGCTGGGAGATATCAAAATGTTGCTATTTAGCTTTTCACAGACAACAACTTCACCTGGAAACAACTTCCTCTTCGTTTGTGCCATTCTAGTTTAGCATCCTAACCAGATTGTTCAAACCAGAATTTCATCTCAGTCTTTGAGTGCAGTAGGCTCAACGGGTACTGAAAAAATAACAGGATGCTGAGAATTACATGGCTGTATTTCTATCAGAGGGCTCAGATGAAAATTCATAAGCCATGACAGCAAAGCTTAAGAGTTTTGCAAATGTCACCAAAACCCACCATGGAATTACAAGCCCTGTAGTTTACAGTGTGACTATTTTTTTTTTCTGCTATACAACATAAGGTCAAAAACTACTTATAGGGTTTAAATTGTATCAGATGAAGGAAATTTTTTTGATGTCAGTAAAAAGTGAATCATGCAGGCAGGTCTGTCGATTGGATAGTATGAGTGACACAGACATTCTAAAAGAGCCATAATTCACAGTTTCAACATCAGAGCAATACATTATGGGATGTCTGAAGTCACAGCTGTGAATTATGGGATTTCTGACCAAGGCTTTTTCAATTATAGGTCAGGCAGGTGGTTGGGTGGGGGTAGGGACAGTTAGCCACCAGGGCTTTTTCAATTACAGGTCAGGTGGGTGATCGGGTGCAGGGAAGGGACCACTAGCCATCAGGGCTTTTTCAATTACAGGTCAGGTGGGTGATCGGTGGGGAGAGACTGCTAGCCACCAGGGCTTTTGTAATTACAGGACAGGCAGGTGGTCGGGTGGGGGAGGGACCGCTAGCCACCAGGGTTTTTCAATTACAGGTCAAGCGGGTGATCTGGTGGGGGAAGGGACTGCTAGACACCAGGGCTTTTTTAATTACAGGTCTGGCAGGTGATCGGATGGGAGCAGGGACCATTACCCACCAAGGTTTTTTCAATTACAGGTCGGGCAGGTGATTGGGTGGTGGGAGGGACTGCTAGCCACCAGGCAGTTATTTTTATTATTTATTTTTGTTTTAGTTGTTTTTTAGTTATTTTGGGCATGGCTTGGGGCACAGGGGCACTGGACCCAAGAAAAGTGTTCTTTTTTGTTTTCCTTCTGCCTAAATCTGAGCAGAACAGGGCACAGTTTCACCCAAAATATTCAGAAGTTTTCTAATCTGCCACAGGCAGAAGTTCAGAAACTTCCAATAAAGTTGTCAGATTTTGCAGAAGTTCTGCTTAGGTGGAAATAACAACTTTCACACACCTCTCGCTTCAATCCTAATAGATACATGAACAGAGTTAAAAAATACATATATAGTACAGTATATATACATATAGATACATATCTATGCAAGAGGGAACAGTGGGATAAAGTATTTATCAATATAAGTGCTATTTGGCCTTGGCACAAGTGATGTGGCCAAGGTCAAACAACGTGAGTACAGATGAAGGATTTAGCCCACTGGCTTCCCATTGTGTATTTCTTTTATGCAATAGTGTAGAATCTTAAGTATTGAGTTACTTTACTGTATTTTGATGGCTGTGGGTGGAGCCTGCAGCCATTTTGCTATCTGTAGCTTGAAAATGGAGTTTTGTGGAACACATTTTTTGGACTTTTCAATGTATCCTTCCACATCTACAAATCACTATGATAACTAAAATAAAATAATCCCTTCTTTCTGTTTGGAATGTTGAAGACATAACTCCAAGCTGCTTATTTGACGGCAATTAGGAAACTGAAACAGCTTGTTAAATACTGATTGCCTATTAAACTGGAAATTTGTTTACCCCCTTCAAAATGTAACAGGGTGCACATTTAAATGATTAGCATTTAAACATTTTTTGCTACTAACTTCAGTTGGGGATGAATATATTTCAAAAAAGATTCATACCTCATAAATATTACCCTTTCCCAGCAAATTTTGTAAAGATTTACACTGTGTTTAACCTCTCAAGACCTATCTGATAAAATGCCAGGTCTTCAGTGAAGTACCCAGACTAAATACATCAATTTATTTTTGACAGAAAGGGCTGTGAACTGCTTCCCAAGCATAACAGATCAGAGCTACTGAGATCTCTTATAGTAAAAGTGTGTGTGTGTTTGGGAGAGGGGTGGAGAAACAGTCAAACTCTGGCAAGGGAGAACTCATCTAATGAATTAACTGCTGACAAACCATGAGTGATACAGAAGCAAATGCTCTGATACTTTTTATTGGACCAACATAAATGTAACAAAAATAACTTATACCATTTAAAAAATTCCAGAACAAACAACTGCAAACAGAAGACTGATTTTTGTCATTTTACAATATGATATACTGAGTGTGTATTTACTGAGTTGCTGGATCAAGGCCTTGATAAAATAACAGCATTTACTTAACTCATTCAAGATTCCATCAAATGGACAGAAAAAAGTCTATAAGAATGTCTGAAAAATAACAACTGTAAGATGCAAAAAGAGCATTTGTGTGTGTGTGTGTGTGTGTGTGTGTGTTTATATGTCTCTATTTGTAATAAATTTGTTTACAGGCATTACCAGTATAATTTGAAAAATTGTGTAACTAGTGATTACTAATTTTGAGTATAGTTCATGAAATAATGAGCTTGATATTTATTTCATATAGTCCCCCATTATGCCTTATGCATAACATATACATTCAAATCATTCCAAGGCCATCTTGACATATAATATTATTACTAAGCAGCAAATCAGAACTATGTTCCTAATAAAAGGCTGATGATATAATAAATAAAGAACAAAGTCATAAATAAGGAACCAGTGGCTTATGGAAAAATCTACAGGGATTTATGCAGGGATTTGATTTTGCCTTTGTTGGGGAAAACACAGGGGAAATGAAGGATTCTTACAGAGTATTGGTTATTTGGATCTGGGAGCACAGAATATTTCTTATCCTGTATTTTGTATCCCCGATAGGGCAGGGGAGATGCTACATCTCATTGTCACAGGGATGTTCATTTTCACATTTTTGCACTGTATTTACTCAGGCTGTCCCAGGTTAGAAGCAATATCTTGTTTTCAGTGGGGTCATGATTTTACCATTTTTTATAATGTATTTATTCAGGCTACCTAGTCCAGGGATCCCATATTCAAAGGAGATATGCAGTGCATCCCAGTGTAAAAGGGAGATGTGCCGCACAACTCCAACAATGCAAAGCAGTGCAATATTCAAACGTGCATGATGTGCCGGCCACAAAGGACTGGGCCAGGGCACACACAAATGGTATGCCATTCAAGTCCAGGGGGCAATCCCATGCATATGCCATGCTGCAGCATATTCAGTGGGACTGTGCCCCTCACAGTCCAGAGTACTGCGGACCACAGTTAGGCCATGAATAGCTGGCCTAACCCAGCCAGCCACCCACAGGCAGGCTGCAGATGTTCACCCAGGTGCACAGCAGCCCGGCAGCCCTGGTGGACTAGATGTACTCCCTTTCCATCCCCAATCTAGCCAACTCCATCCCTGAAGAGCTACATAGTGTAGGCCTTCCCCGACCCAATTGCACCAGAGGAAACCATGGTCTATATCCATAGTCTAGAGGACTCTTGTCCATCACCTCTGTACACAGACACCCTCACTCCCCCCATACCCAACCTGTTGCAAAGACTGGCACTGCCCTCCACACCCTGCCATGGCTGGCCATTCACTGCACTGAACCCGGGCTGGGGACCTGCACTCTGGAATGACCCAATTGGCTGTACGATGCATTGGTGCACCATGCCAGCTGTGGATCCACCAGTGTATTCAGCTGTGTGTACATCCCTGGAAAACTGAAGAGAGAATTTACATACCTCCAGTGCATGCCTTGCTGAGACTATATCTTCCTGCTGTCATACACTGCTGCAAGTCCACACTCTCTCCTGTTTCCCTGTGTAGCATGCCACCCTCCAGATTGCTGAATTATCCCGGGTGCCATGGGGTGCGGTATCCTGTAATGCCATTTGCAGTGTATGCTTCAGGCTATAGATTGTTCATCCACAGTTCCCCAATTGTACAAATGAATGAGACGTCAGCTTTAACATGCCTGTTTTGGGACCTGTGTGAGTGGGTACAGCATTGGCCATCACCCACACTGAGCAGTGAAATGGCACTGGGATTTTGGATCCGCATGCCAGTGCCTGAGGATTATGGCCACTGGGTGTTATCACTCACATGCAGCTCGTGCCTATGTATAACACATTCCAGCCTTCTACTGTGAGTGCTCCACCACCCGCAGATAGAGTGGTTTGATCCCATTACAGAGCCAGTCATTACAATGGGATGGGGGGGGGAGGGAGAGGGTTGTCTGTGCACCGAGGGGGAGTGGGGCCACTACACTATGGGCATGGACTGTAGGTGTATTCAGGTGCAATTAGGGATGTCATTGAGGTCCCTACAATATGGAACCAATAGAGCCTGGACTCCAGTATGATTGGGACTGGTCCAGTGGGTGGGAGGGTGCCACTATACCACCAGAGACTTCAGGGCCTGTCCAACATGGGAGCGATCTGGGTTGGGGCTTGGGGGGCAAAGGCTGGTCTGGCTCATTCATCCCCATTCCAACATGCAAATGGGCTGATAATGAGCATGCATAAGGCCTCTTTGCACCCTACATGCTCAATTAGTTCATTTGCATTTCTGGTCGGAATATCACCCATGGGGGCTGTGATTCATACCTGCATGTGCCACGCATTTCACCTGGAAGGTATTCAATTGGGGTCACCCTGGATGTACCTGATTTAGTGGCTGCCTGCAGTGCGACTCCTGTCCAGGGTCACATTTTCAACAGGAATGATGAAGCCTGCCAGAATGAAGAGCAGTTACAGGTTTACTGCATGACAAGAGGGATTAACTCCCCTTTAAAATTGCATTGTTTGCTGCAGTAACTCTACTGCAGAATTCTGCAGTGCTGCGCTTCATCCTGGTAGGCTTCATTGTATGCACACCCTGTACTGGTGATGCATTCTCTTTGAATATTGTATCTGTGTTGACCAGCTCACCCTCTTTGTACAATGCATCTTTCTGCTCATGCATCGATCCGGCACTTAATATATCCCCCAAGATGTAAAATATTGTTTTCAGTGCATTATAATTTTACACAATGCAGCATAATATTGTGTAGCTGTAGAGCCCCACTGTAATTAAGATATAATTTCTTCTGTGAACTATCCAGGCTAAATATATAGCAATCAGCAGGCATATTCCGGGAAACACATCGTAAACATGTATAAAAGGAAGACCACATTGAAACTGCCTCTCCACAGATCTGCATTGTGCAATTCATTAGAAATTATGGGTAAAAGCATCCCAAAAGCTCTTCAAAGCCATATTGGCTCTGACCAGACTTGTTTTAATTTGTTTTGTCTTGCAGAGTTTGTGAGTCTACTTGATGAAAAAGTGTTATTGTTCTTGTTGAGCCAGGTTGCTAAGTCTGTTCTGTTGCATCTGGGCTTTTTTGGAAAATGTAGGATAAAATAGTGGTGGTATCTATTGAGATGTGGAGTGCAGGGAATCATGGAGGCTTTGGAGTAGTTCAGTATGGACATTTATTTATTAACAACAAATAAAGAAGAAATGTAGACTTTCTTAAGGTAGAGCAATTGCATAGCCTGCCCAAAGTCAGAGATTATATGGTTACCATGTGGGCGGGCAAGCAAGCTAATGGTCAGACTGGAGCACTAAAACTGCAATCAGGACAGGTGGAAGAGAAGGAGAAACAGAGAAAAAGGTAGTAGCTTGTAAAGGCACTTTCTGTGTTTAACAGCTGACTGTTTTTTGTCACTGAAGGTTTAAGGTTGCACACCAATATGAGAAAAAAATATAGGAAATGTTGAGGGGCCCTTTGAAGTAAACACTCTTCGCTCAAGTTATTGTTCTTCAGTCTTTCTTTTTATTTCTTTTCCCCCTACATTTCGCTCGACTTGGAGCTTGCTCTGGGGTTTATTCTTTGTTACACATCTGTAAATACATTTATTTTATGTCATTGATCAGCATTTTTTAATACGATATCGTTACATTTGTGATTGTTTGGTGTATACACATACCATTCAATAAAGATTATTGCTTGTGCACCCTTGTATATATTCTTAATTTTTCGAAGGATTAATTTATTTGTACTTGTTTAGATCCTAAATTGCATCCTAAAAACACATATGCAGTATGTTAGTGAACACAGCACTGCTAACAACTTGGAACAAGGTTTAACTACTGCCTGTAAGGCTTGTTCTCCATATTTCTTGGTTTGCAGCACACCTTATACATTACTTAAAACTTCTTGTCTTTCTTGTAAAGAATAATTTTGGGCCTGTAATGACATAAACATAATTTTTTTGTAAAGCTTTGCTGTTATTATGTTGTTTAAAATTACAATGTGGCCACATTGTGGCTTCTATTTACTTAATTTATTAACAGCATACGTTAAAGGAGGCTGTGAGCTTCTTAGAATGGTATTAGTGTTCTTTGTAGTCTGTGAAAACATAATCATAGTATTCCCCTGTTGGTCTCATAGCCATCATTTTACTTTTATAATTAAAAGTTCAAATACCAACTTCTAAATGTTCTTTAATACTTTAACTGCTTACCCTCACTCCTTCTAGCTCAAGTTTCTCCTTTTTGATTAAGCTCCTCTGCGTGTAAGCACTGAAGCCCAACAAATTTTAGTTGTAGCTACTTCCTGATTACCTCTCACCCATTTTTGTGAGATCCCATGGTGTGACTAACCATGTTGTCACACCCAGTTGATCGCACCTGTGCGATCTCGGTTGCTAAGCAACTGAACACTACTGCATTGCTCTGTGCAGTTGAGTGCTCACAAAAATGGGCTATTTGTTCCTAGTTGCTGCAGCTCTGTGCTACTTTACTTTTTTTAGTTTTAACTTTCTTGTGAGGTTATTAAAATGCAAATACATTGTTCTCATACCATGTTTTCTTTTCACAGGGTGACATGAGTGTAAAGAGGATTTTTTTGCTAATATCAACAGTTCTCTTGCCTTGATTAAAAATGCTACACATAAATTACAGGTTTCTCAGAAGTATTATTTGTTATTATATCACCTTACATTACTGCTTTCTGCAACCCAAACTGAAATTCATAATGTAATACAAAAAGTCATTATTGTTTATTTGCTGAGGGGTCAAGTTGCAATTTGACCTTCCTGTTCATTAAATACTTATCAATCACTCAGTGGCTTAAAATTGTCTTCACAGATTGATTCTCTAGCTCACATTATACCAAACTTGTTAAACACCATAATATTGTTTAAACAATCATTATTCAGATAACACTGGGGTTAAATGCAACTTGACCTCCCTGCCATAAATACTGAAAGTTGCTCTGGAGGTAAAACATCAACTTTACTGTTTTAGATAGTGATTGTACTATGTTATTTATAATATCCCTATATTTTAACTTCTCTTAGTACACTTGCTATAGCAACATTATTTGTCATCTCTCTGGGATTGATCGCTGCTTTTTTATTTTGCTGAGGGGTCAGTTGCTATTTAGTGGCCTCCCCCTTCATTAAATACTTGGCACTCACTCCATGGTTTAAGATTATCTTCACAGATCATTTCACTAGCTTATAATAAAATACAAACATTTATTATTTTCTGAGGGTCAGTTGCAATTTGACCTTCCCCTTCCATAGGTACTTGTCAATCACTCCATGACTTAAAATCATCTTCACAGATTGATTCTCTAGCTCACACTCTACCAGATTTGTAAATACCATAGCACTGTTTAAACAATACATATTTAGATACCACTGGGGTCAAATGCAACTCGACCTCCCTGTTAAAAATACTGAACTTGCTGCTTATTTATTATGCTGAGGGGTCAGTTGTTATTTGACCTTCTCCTTCATTTGATACTTGACAGTCACTCCATGGTTTAAAATTATCTTCATAGATCGATTCTGTAGCACACATCAAACCAAATTTTTAAACACCATAATACTGTTTAAAACAATCAAATAACACAGGGGTTTAGGGCAGCTTGACCTCTCTGTCGTCAATACTGTAAGTTGTCCTGGAGGTAAACATCATCTTTACCCTTTTAGATAGTGATTGTACTCTTATTTAGAATATCCATGTGTGTTGCCTTCTCTTAGTACACTTACTGCTACGATGTTATTTGTATCACCTTTGGGTCAATTGCTACTTGACCTCCCTGTAGTAAGTGTTACAAGTTGTTCGATAAGTTAAATCTCTACTTCATTTAGAATATCCCTGCACTGTTAACTTCTCATAGTTTACTTTAAACAGTAACATTATTGTGATCATACTGGGGTCAGTTGCTATCTGATCTCCCTGTTGTGAATGTCAAAAGTGATTTCTACTGGTTAAATCTCTACTTTACTAATTTATTAATTGATTTCTGTATAATGTTTATTTGTTATATCTACCCTTTCAGTTCTATACGGTCTAAATGCATGCATGCCAGTTTGTTTCTACATTCATCCCAATCCTGTTGTCTGATGTGTTCATGTGAAATATCCACCTCATTTCAGCTCTTAAAAGATGATCCTGGTTATTACTTCCTCTCTCTGGTGTCTGTACTTTTTCAAGTCACCAAATCTTAAAGAAGCTACACCCCAGACTAATCACCCCAGAAGTGACGTTATCCCAGCACAACACACACCCTGGAGTGCATTATTGCTATTACACAATGGCTCCTTTGTAAAATTAAATAAAAAAATAGATTGGAAATTTGTTTAAATGTGTTTTATTCCTGATTGTTTCATTGAGTAGGAATACATAATGAAAAAATAGTGCAGTTCTATTGTTTGCTCAGTAGGTGGTGGTGCTGCATTTGCTTTTTCCATGTAACACCCTCCCCCCATCAGATTTAACTGAGCTGGTTCTGCAGTCTTGCATGTACCAGCTGAGGATTCTTTTTTTTAATATATTGCTGCATGTGCATGATAGGGGCTCGGGAGAAGGACGTAGATGTGCACTTCCGGTTTTAAGATTGTGTGTCACTTGAAGGAAAGGAGAGGTTTACCTTGCTGTTTTTTTAAGGTAAAAGTTATTTTAGCCCTAGGGGACAGCTGCTGTACTATGAGGAACTGAGAGGCATCAGTGAAATGATCTGAGAAGATAATCTTAAACCATGGAGTGAGTGCTAAATATTTAATGAAGGGGAAGGCCACCAAATAACAACTGACCCCTCAGCAAAATAAATAAGCAGCAATCGATCCCTGACAGATATCAAATAATGTTGTTATAGCAAATGTACTAAGAGAAATTAAAATATAGGGATATTATAAATAACATAGTACGATCATTATCTAAAACAGTAATTATGATGTTTTACCTCCAGAGCAACTTTCAGTATTTAAGACAGGGAGGTCAAGTTGCATTTCAACCCAGTGTTATCTGAATAATGATTGTTTAAACAGTATTATGGTGTTTAACAAGTTTGGTATAATGTGAGCTAGAGAATTGATCTGTGAAGACAATTTTAAGCCACTGTGTGATTGATAAGCATTTAATGAACAGGAAGATCAAATTGCAATTGATCCTTCAGCAAATAAACAATAATGACTGTTTGCATTACATTATGAATTTCACAGTTTGGGTTGCAGAAAGCAGTAATGTAAGGTGATATAATAACTAATAATACTTCTGAGAAACCTGTAATTTATTTGCAGCATTTAATCAAGGTAAGAGGACTACTGATATTAGCAAAACAGCCTCTTTACTCTCATGTCACCCTGTGAAAAGAAAACATGGTATGAGAACAATGTATTTTCATTTTAATAACCTCACAAGAAAGTTAAAAAAATAAAAAAGTAAACTAGCACAGAGCTACAGCAACTAGGAACAAATAGCCAGTTTTTGTGAGCACCCAACTGCATACAGCAGTGCAGTAGTGTTCGGTTGCTTAGCAACCGAGATCGCACAGATGCGATCAACTGGGTGTGACGACATGGTTAGTCACACCATGGGATCTCACAAAAATGGGTGAGAGGTAATCAGGAAGTAGCCACAATTAAAATTTGTTGAGCTTCAGTGCTTACATGCAGAGGAACTTGACCAACAAGCATTTGTCAATGCCGAATGTTTGCTTGCTGGCATTGGCAATGATAGTGTAGAAGTTACAGAGCTGCGTAATAGGAATGGCAGTGAAGTATTGAACTGAAGCCAACCCCATCACCACCCTGCAGAGAGTGACAGGCATTGGGGTGTGCGTTTGGGTCGTCAGGCATAACGGCCATGCCATTTCACCACACCCCACTCTGCAGAGACTGACAAGTGTCACGAGTTCCTTGGGGTCTTTGGCCCTTATGCGCACCCCATTTCATTAGGAAATACGGTGAGATGGGTGCGATATAGGAGAATGGGGTGAAGTTTGGGGCCGAAGAGTCCAAGGCATACCTCGATGCCTTCCCAGTGACTGCAGGGTGTGAATGGTATGAGCATCACAGGCAAGAATCCCAAGTCACACCCCTGATTCCTGTCATTCTCTATAGGGTTGGGCGATTTAGTTGAAAAGCCTAATACCTCAGGCATCTGGATATTTAACTCCAAATTTTCAACGTTTGTTTTGTGACCCCACCTCATGAACAGGGGAATATCAGTTTGGTAGCCAAAAGCTGCTTATGCACAGTGATCACAGCATTTAGCACCACAGGTGCAAAATATTCCAAACAGGATGTAAAAATGACAGCTGTACTCTTTCATGGGGAGGTGTAAAAATGGCTATGTTGCAAATGTGTAGTGAAAATATTTAAAAAAATGGTGAAGTCACGAGTGTACATAGAAACTGCGCAACGCACACCCGTTATATAATTAGGTTGGGGATTTTTTATAGCAGATTGTCAACTCAGGCATTTTGGTGCCTCCGATCATGAACAGTGTCACTGTGATTTTCTTTATCTGTGCCGAACAATGATTTCCCACAGCGACCACGCATCTCTGCACTGAAAGTGTGAAAACACACTTCGGCCATGTTGTGAAAAATGGCAGCTGTACTGTTCATAAGGAAGTGTTGAAAAATGCCACTAGTGAAAATCTGGACTGAAAATATTACAAAGTCATGAACTAACGAGGATGCGTGGAAACTGCACAATGCTCACTTGTAACACAGTCATTTTATGGACTTTTGTCACCAAATTTTCAACATAGCCATTTTAAGACCTCTGCTCATGAACAGTGTAACTGTGATTTTCTTACTCTGTCCTAAACATTGCTTTCGCACACCAACTGCACCATTGTGCGCTACATGGGAGGAAACACGTTTTGGGCAGGATGTGAAAAATGACAGCTGTACTGCTCATAAGGAGGTGTGGAAAAATGGCAATGTTGGAAATCTGGGTGGAAATATTGAAAATTCGCAAACCTCTGACGTGCGTGGGAACTGTCAACGCACTAATCAAAACAGTCATTTTTAGAATTCTGTCACCAAATTTTCAACATTGCCATTTTAAGATCTCTGCTCATGAACAGTGACACTGTGATTTTCTTAATGTGTTCTATACACTGAGTTCGTGATAGACCACTGCGCCATTGTGCCTACATTGGCGGAACACGTTTTGGGTGAGATGTGAAAAATGACAGCTGTACTACTCATAAGAAGGTGTGGAAAAATGGCAATGTTGAAAATCTGGAGTGGAAATATTGAAAATTCACAAACCTATGAGCGTGCGTAGGAACTGCGCAATGCACGCCCGTAAAACAGTCATTTTTAGGATTTTTCACCAAATTTTCAACATAGCCATTTCAAGACCTCTGCTCATGAACAGTGTCACTGTGATTTTCTTAATTTGTCCCGTACATTGATTTCGCACACTGACTGCGCCATTCTGCGCTACATGGGCGGAAACACATTTTGGGTGAGATGTGAAAAATGACAGCTGTACTACTCATAAGAAGATGTGGTAAATGGCAATGTTGAAAATCTGGAGTGAAAATATTGAAATTTCGGCGAACTTATGAGCCTGCGTGAGGAACCGCGCAATGCATGCTTGTTAAACAGTCATTTTTGAATTTTACACCAATATTAACATGGTTTTGGCCCCTTGAATGATGTCACTGTCATGGCAGTATTCAGGCCCAAAGGGTGATTTCGCAGTCACTGCACGAAATCACCCTTCGGGCTAGAATAACGCCATGACAGTGACATCATTCATGAGAAGGGGTCCCAAAAACCCCATGTTGAAAATTTGGTGCAAAAATTCCCAAAAATGGCTGAGATATGCAATAAAGTTGAAACCCCCCTATCTAGCCCATTATACAGCTTACCGGCATTTCCTCAGTTCGCGGTCGGCTTTGAAGAGTGCAGACGTGTTCCAGGTCCACCAAAGATCGTCGCGCCGGAGTCCGGAGGTAAGTATGGGGTGGGGGGTGGGGAGGCTGGGTGCACAGTGGGTGGGTGCGGGTTGTGGGAGGGGTCGGGAGACGACCGCTGGACCGTTTTTTCTTACAGGTGAAAAAAAAGACGTCAGTGGAGCCGCTTGCCACGCTGGGGTGGGCCTCAGTGTGGCACAAGGACTTTGGGGAAGGGGGGATTCAGCCAGACGGGATTAGGCACCCCGCTGGCAACAGGACTGATTGCCATGTTGGGTGGCCCCAGTGTGGCATAAACTACTGGGAGGGAGGAGACAGATGCAGCTCAGCTGGCGGGGATTGGGCACTGTCGGCTATACACTGCGTGCTGGGGGCGCATTGCGGCTGGGGGGCTGCGCTGGCAGCTTCTTATCGCTGCTCACTCAAGCGTAGCCCCCTTTTCAACTCCAGAGCGACTGCATTTGAGCGGTCATAGACAGCCTCTAAAATGCATTGGCTTACAGGGGCCGCGCCTGCCAACACATTGCCTGAATTGGAGTAGGAGGTGACACACCTCCGAAATCTCCGATGATGGCACTATGTTTCTTGCACATGCGTGCAAGCAAACATAAAAAGGAGAAACTTGAGCCAGAAGGAGTAAGGGTAAGCAGTTAAAGTGTTAAAGAACATTTAGAAGTTGGTATTTGAACTTTTAATTATAAAAGTAAAATGATGGCTATGAGACCAACAGGGAAATACTATGATTATGTTTTCACAGACTACAAAGAATACTAATACCACTTTAAGAAGTTCACAGCCTCCTTTAAGGTATGCTGTTAACAAAATAAGTAACTAGAAGCCACAATGTAGCCACATTGTAATATCAAACAACATAATAACAGCAAAGCTTTACAAAAATTTATGCTTATGTCATTACAGGCCCCAAAGTATTCTTTACAAGAAAGACAAGAAGTTTTAAGTAATATATAAGGTATGCTGCAAACCAAGAAATATGGGGAACAAGCCTTACAGGCAGTAGTTCAACCTTGTTCCAAGTTGTTAGCAGCGCTGTGTTCACTAACATACTGTGTACGTCTTTTTAGGATGCAACTTAGGATCTAAACAAGTACAAATAAATTAACCCTGTGAAAAATTAAGAATATATACAAGGGTGCACACGCAATAATCTTTATTGAATGGTATGTGTATACACCAAAGAATCAAAAATGTAACAATATCATATTAAAAAAATGCTGATCAATGACATAAAGTAAATATATTTACAGATGTGTAACAACATGACATACTGCTACATCATATTTTATAAACTAACTTGAATTCCTGAATTTCTAAAATATTAGCTCTGGCTTGAACACACAATACCCACAGACAGTACCTGCCAAAGCTGCATGAATAGCTACACTTCACAGTATCCAAGCTGCAGTTTTGCAACTGTACCTGAGCACCACAGGGAGAAGTAACATTGGCAGCTGGAATGACAGACACATCCAGTGGTGAGACCTGGACCATGGGCAGCAGTGCACCAAATGTGGGGTCCATCAGGCTGTGGAAGTGCTGGACATTCTGGGCTCTGCATTTACACTGGCTATAGATGGAAAGGACCAGTAGGGCCCTGTGAGTAGTCTGTCTGGTCACAGAAGCACAGGGCCCTGGGCCAAGCACTTCCATGCCAAGAGAGGAGTCCATCTAGCTGTGGAAGCATCAAGTCTTCTGGGCCTTGCACTTCCAAGTGGCTACAGATGCAGACATGTAGGGCCCTCTGTGCACTGCATTAACTGAGGAGTCCATTAGCTGTGGAAGGGGCCCTGCGCTTCTGTGTGACTACAGATGCAGATGCATAGAGCCCAAATGTAGAGTCCATCAGGTTGTGGAAGAGCAAAAAATATTTCAATGTTCAGTCATTACTCAATCATTTTACCATATTTTTACAACAGATTTTGAAGATAGCCTTTTTATGACCCCACCTCATGAATCCCATCAAACAACATTTTGTGCCATGGGTGAGAAAACAGATTTTGAACAGGATCTGAAAAGTGACAGCTATCACATTTATGAGGCTGTGAAAAAAAATTAATATGTTGACAACTTAAGGTAAAAAATACTGAAAATTAATAAACTTATGAGTGAGCATAGAAAATTTCCAACATATACTCATAACATTGTTGTTTTTTAATATTCTGACTTCAAGTTTTCAACATGTTATTACCTCACCACATGGAGAAAATGTTCAAATCCTGCTCAAAGGGTAATTTCATGCAGTGACTATGAAATCACTTTTTTTGATGAAGTTGCATAATTTCACCAGCCTTATTCATGTGGTGGGGGTCGTGGGAGCCCAAAAAGACCATGTTGAAAATTTGGTGTACAAATGATCAAAAATGCCAAAGTTACGAATAAAAGTTCAAACCCCACTGAAATATATTAAACCGTATTTATCTTATATTCTCCTATTGCAGTCACAGGCTTCAACAGCAAGATGTATCTTCAGACGGTGGGGGTAGGGTGGGGTGGTAGGGTTGGTTGGGGGGGTGGGATGAGGTGTTAGGGTTTGAACCCTAATATCACATTTCCATAGTTTTGGCACTTTAATATGAACCCTAACTTATGCATTAGCAAAGTTTGTATTTATTTATTCAAATCTCATATTAAAGTACCTTTGAGTCAAAGACTCTTTTACAAAGGTTCCATGTCAGAGTAAAGACAACACAACAAAGAACTAAGTACAAAACAAGTGGAATACATGATACATGGATTTGGGTACAATCATTCATAAAAGTTACAAACAGGTAAAGAGTTAACAATTCAGGTTACAGCAAGAGTTACAATCTGGTTAGTAAGAAGTGCAGTAGGTTTCGGTACTTAAGGAGGTACACAGGGGGAAGGGTGGAGAGGGATGCTGTCAGGAATCTGACATTGTCATAGGAATGCAGAAAGAGAGAGAGAAGGGAAGGATGCTGTCAGGACTTGACATTGACAAGTGGAGAATTGGGAGATGAGAGGGATGACAGAGGGTTGGGAGAGAGTATAGTGGGTGATGGGGAGACAGGGGTGGGAGTAGGACAGCGGGGGTAAGAGAAAAAGGGCAGGCAGGGGTCTGTAAGCAGTGTTTGTAGTGGAAGTGCAAGGGAAGAAGAGAGCTCAGGAAGGGAGAAGGGAAGGTAGAGTCAGGGAGGGGAAGGAAGAGTAGGGACAAGTATCAGGAACAGCGAAACAGAGAGGGGGAGAAGGAGTGGGACAATGGATGGGGAAGGTCATGATAGTGAGGGTGCAGGGAGAAGGCAATGTGTAAGGCCAAAAAGGGCCTAAGTGTGGCAATCACAGCTGCAAATAGCAGTGAGGCGTTGTCCAGGTTTTGTTTGAATGGGCCCAGTTTAGGTTCTTCCAAGATGTCAATGGGAAGTTTATTTAATCAGTTAGGAGCATGAAACCTGAAGGACCATTGGGCTTGCATGATCCAACAGAAAGAGATCAGATAAGCATGCCTGCAGACACTCCTGGTGCCGCACAGGTTGGGAGTATGCATGATGAACTGCCGAGAGGGTTGGGTGGTCAGCCCTAGTAAGATTTTCTTCATGAGCAGACAGGTACGCTAAGTAGTTCTACCTCTGAGGTTCAGCTATTTGGTAAGGGTGTAGTGGTTGCATGTACGTGTGCATCTAGATGCACCTGAGACTAGATGGCAGGAATTGTTGAGGACCATGTCTATGCTTTTAAAGGACATCTCAGAGGCTGAGTCATAAATGACTGGACTGTAATCTATTATGGAGAGCACAGAGCTAGTAACAGCAAGTCAAAGGGCATCAGGGGTCATGCTCTGTCTGTGACTATAGAGGATTCCTAGTCTTGAGTTAATTGTCTAGGAGTTATTACTGATATGCTCACAAAAAGATAAGATACTGTCAAAGGTTATTCCAAGGTACAGACCTGCTCTTTAGGGACATCAAGGTTGTTCCGTATGATTAGTGGTGTAGATTTGTGTTTATTATGAGGGCTGGTGAAAATCATAGATTTTTTTTGAAATTCATAACTAACTTGTGCTTGGAGAACCAGGTCTCCACAGTTGTGAAATCGCATTGCAGGCTATCGGCTAATAGGAGTGGATCTGAGTGGCTGGAGAATATAACGGCATCATCTGCATATAGTAGGTGATTATTGGTCAGACAAGTGGGAGGAAGTTTAGAAAGAGGCTGATACAATTATGGTGGGATGGGAGTGCAGGGCCCAGAGCGCCCTGCACACAGGCAAATACATATACGATTATACTATCTCAAAAAGTAAGGAAATTCATTTGCAAAAAATGTAATTAATGCACTAATTAGGGTTAATGTGGCAAAAGTAGGGAAATGTGGCTTTAGGGTTTCCAACCCTAACACCCCACCCCCACCCTGCAGGCAGCAACAGGCATTGAGTGTGCCTTGGGGCTGTCAACCCTGACGCTCACCCCATTCTCATATACTATACCCTTAGCAGCTTATTTACTCATGGAATGGGGTGAGCATTAGGGCTGACAGCTCCAAGGCACACTCAATGTCTGTTGCTGCCTGCAGGGTGGGGGTGGGGTGTTAGGGTTGGAAACCCTAATGCCACATAGATACATAGATACATAGACAGTGTCAGCAGATAAGGGCCTATGGCCCACCCAGTCTGCCCATTTGAGCTTGTAAGTTCAGTTTATGTTTTCCTAGAAGTCTGTTGCCCCTTACCCCTGACCTCCCGAATTCCTTTATGTCTATCCCATGCATTCTTAAATCCCGTGATTGTTTCAGCCCCCACCACTTCCTCTGGCAGGGTGTTTCACTGGTCCACCACCCGTTCTGTGAAGAAATTCTTCCTCATGTTTCCTCTAAATCGTCCACCCTCCAACTTCATCCCATGCCATCTAGTCCTGGAACATCTTTTTTGCTTAAAAATATTTCCCTGCTTTTTCCGCTTTAACCCTAACTAGTGCATGAATTAAGTTTTTTGCAATGAATTTCCTTACTTTTTGAGATAGTATAATTGTATACTTATCTGCCTGTGTGCAGGGCCCTGCACTCCCATCCCACCATAATTGTATCCTTATTTGTATGTGGGAGCACAGGGCCCAGAGGTTCCTGCACTCCCATCCATTGATAATTTTTTAGGTAGTGATGTATTTCTAGATCATTTTGAGTTTTTTATCTTGTTTCCCCTACAACAGGAAAGAAACAAATCAGCAGAAGCGTCATTTAGGAGTAACTAGGGTTGTGATTAATACCTCTTTGATTCCTTTGCAATCCCTTTGAAGAAGACCTTTATTTCATAGCTCAGTTCAGTCTCAATATGCTGACTCGGATAAAGAAAATGTTGAGGCAGCTACTCGATCTGGGACGTCAGGGGATTCAGGAAGTCAGCAGACCAAGAAAACTACAGTGAGAGAAAGCAATGGAAGACTCACAAAATCCCTCTTTAATCACACAAAAATAGTGTTATCTAAAGGGACACTGTCAGCTAAAGGGTGCCTTCTGTCAGTGTGTCACCTGAATACCCCAACCATGATACTGTGCTTCTTTGAAGCTCATGCTAGTCTGTCAGATTTGTCTGATGGGAAAAGGATTTGTAGCTGCAGGACAAGAAAGCTGGAGTGGATTTGATTTACTCACACAGCTCCATTATGTCTAGCTTGATTTGTAACCATAATTCATTATACTGTGTCCATGTACATATTGAAAAATTCAGTCACAGACAGTTGATGTTTAGAAGTTGCCTAAAAAATGGTGATTGAAGCAACTGATGCATGTAGCCCTTTGTACTTCTTTCTGTTCACTGTGATGTCTGACATTTATCAGTCAAAATAGATCAGAGTGAATGAAAAGTTTACTGCTGTCCTCTGTCTAGATTTTCTAAAATTTGATACACATTTATTTCAGAACAGTAGTTCACAAACTGTATATTGGGAAGGGGAGCCAGGAGATGGCAGCAGCGAATTTACATGATAACTATGGCCTTACTTGGCTGTACTGAAGTCTTTCCATCTGCATGTGCTGCATAAAGGGGAGGGGGGGTGGAGCAGTGTCCCTGGAGAGGGTATCAGCAAAGTTACAAGGCAAAGATACAAATTTTTTTATATTGAATAATTCAGTCACAGACAGCTGATGTTTAGAAGTTGCCTAAAAAATGGTGGTTGAAGCATTTGATGCATGTAGCATTCTGCACGTCATTCTGTTCACTGCGATGTCTGACATTTATCAGTCAAAATGAAATGAAAAGTTTACTACTCGTCCTCTGTCTAGATTTTCTAAAGTGTGATATTTGTTTCAGTACAATATTTCATAAGCTGTATATTGTATGTGTGTGTGTGTGGGGGTCCCAAGAGATGCCAGCAGCAAATTTACATAACTATTCCCTAGCTTGGTTGTTGTGAAGCCTTTCCATCTGCCTAGTGAACTTGGTTGAGGCAGTAGGAGAATATCTGCACAGAGCATTTATATGCTTCATGATCAATGATATGTAGATTTAAAAAAAAAGGCACCCCCCCAAAAAAAAATGCTGCCCTCCTAATGCAAAGTTTTATGGGGCAGAATTATTTTCCTGACCCAAACTGAGGCACATGTCTGTCTGAATATAGTAAGCTGTATAACGGGGAAGGGGGAACAGTGTCCCAGGAGAGGGTAACAGCAAAGTTACAACACAAATATATACATTCTTTTCTACAGTGTTGCTTTTCCATCTGCTTAGTGAATTTGGTTGGGACAGTAGGTGATTATTTGCACAAAGCATTTGTATTCTTCATAAGCATATTGCACAACATCATCACCACAGTGAGCTGTAGTGCAGCTACTGGATAGCACGCTGAGCTGCCGTTTAATAGGTGACAGTGTGTTAAGCTGCAATGATATTGAGGGTAACACGTTTAGTTGACATGCAGATGTCAGTGAGATTGTGTACTGAACTGCCCCGTGGCGTGCACTAGTGTTTTAAGCTGTTATGAGACTGGATTAGTCACAGTGTTTTGCAAAGCTGTCTTCAACAAAATATACTTATTCAGATGTTTTAATGTCAAAAGTCCCAGATCCACACTATTAGCTGTCAGATGAGTCAGTACTTGTAACACAGTGATTGACCTTCCATTTACTAGGACATTTCCTTGTTTTTTTATGACTTTTCTTCCCTCCTTGATTCCCTCAGCAGCCTTGAGTACCCTCAGTTTCCTAGGTTTGAGTCCCCAGTCTCCATCTCCTTTCCTCTCCATCTCAGCTGTCCACTCTTCACCCAGTCAGCTCCACAGGCACCACCAATACCTCTACTTTCCGCCTCTCATGTACTCCACTATTCTATGGCTTTAGGGTTAAAATGCATTTAGCTGGGTAAAATAATGTCAAACCTGTATTTCTCAGTTTTTCTACTACTCCTCATCATTCATCTGCTCCACTCCATCAAAAACTGGCGTTGGTACCCAGTAGTGTTCATACAATACAATTCAACCACTGTTAGTTCAGTTACAGTGTGCATATTTAGCCTGCTGAAGGGCAAGGTAATGTGCAAAATGCACTGCCAGAAAGTTACAATTTCTGATGCTAATATTAAGAACAGAGCCACATCAGACTTGTGTATAGGCAGTGTATTCACCAGGTCTATGCAATGTAAGCACTGAAAATGGTACGGTATATTATGAGGGTATTGGGAGAGGGGAAGGAATTTATGTGTGAAAGAGGGATAATAGAAAGGCTAGAAATAATAGGCATCATGAAACTTACCAGGGCAGTATAGTAACAGTTTGTTCACATTTGCAGTTAATACTAACCCTCAAAATTGGGGAGCATACAAAAAAGGTTTTTTTATTTTTTTCTCAAAAGACTTGCTTGAATCATCATAACTGCTAAAAAGATAGCAGTATTTGTTTATTTTTATTTATTTACTACAATCTCGGAAATACCTTTCAGTCAGAGACTCATTTACAGAGGTTCCACATCAGATAACAGAATACACAAACTAACTACACAATTAACCTAATAATACACTAGCAGAATATAAACTAAAGCAGAATTAACAAACAGTGGACAAGTAGGTGACCATGCAAGGTCAGCAGTCATAATGCAACACTGAGGCAAAGAGATAAAAGGCAGCTAGAATTATTTCAGTATAACAGTCAAAAAAATCCATCAGATTTGTTTGACATGTCCTTCCTGCTGTGAAACCATGCTGTCTCAGATCTTGGCCGCCATTGGATTTCAAGTGTCCCACAATCCTTTCCTTAAGCAGGACCTCCAAAATCTAACCCACAACTGAGGTGAGGCTGACTGGCCTATAGTTCCAGCCTCCTCCCTGCTACCATTTTTGTGAAGAGGGACTACATGTGCCCTTCTCCAGTCCTCTGGAATCACTCCTGTGTTGAGTGACTTATTGAACATGGCTAACAAAGGCCCTGCTAGCTCCAGCCACAGTTCCTTTTATATCCTGGATGTATGCCATCTGGTCCTACTGCCTTGTCCACCTTCAGTTTAGTGAGCTCCTCCAGGACTCTTTCTTCTGTAAATGGACTGGTGATCCTCTCCCTCCCATATTTGTATGTGATTCCCAGCTATGGTCTGTGTCCCTCCCCCTCTTCAGTGAATAATAAACAAAAGTATTTACTCAGTATTTCTGCCTTTTCTAGGTCTTCTTTCACCCGCTCCTCTTCATCCGCTCTGTGCTGTACAATCCCTCCCTGGACTTTCTTGTTTTGCTGATGTACCAATAGAACACCTTGTCCCCTTTCTTTACCATCTCTGCTAATCTTTCTTGTGCTTGTGCCTTTGCACTCCTTACTGCTTTCCCCTGCTTCCTTCAGACAATTTAGTTACACCACCATATCCTCTTTCTTCTGTGCCTCTTTATATTTTCTGAAACCTACCCATTTGGCCCGTACTTTCTCTGCTGTATCTTTTGAGAATCATAGTGTTTTTCTCCTTTTCTTTCCTTTGTTTCTCAGCCTAAAGCACTGGTTTGTCATCCCCACTATGGCTCCTTTAAGGTGTGCCCACTGTTCCTCAACCCCCCTCCTGCCACCTTCCTTGCCAGGGCTTCTTTGATACTTATACCCATCCTGGCAAAGTCTGCCCACCTAAAATCTAGTACTTTTGCCCTTCTGTGGCTTGACTGCAACCCTGTACCCATGTTAAACCACACTGTGTGGTGGTCGCTGGACCCCCAGCTGACCTTCCACCTGGACTTCTGTGACTCTGTCCCCACTGGTCAGCACCAGGTCCAGAATTGCTCTGTCCCTGGTGGGTTCCGTCACTAGCAGCCTGAAGCCTGCCCCCTGCAGGCTGTTCAGGACGTCTCTGATCCTGGCTGAAGCAGCTGCCGGGATGGTCCAGTTCATGTCTGTCATATTAAAATCACCCAACAGCATTACCTCCCCTTTTGCTGCCATCCTGTGTATTTTGTCCACTAGTTCCCCATCTGCCTCCTGCCCCTGACTCGGAAGCCTGTAGATCCCCCCCTTGCAGACTGATGTGCTATTGCCTGGTTGAAGGGTGACCCACAGCGACTCAGCCTCCCACTGCCTTCCCTGTACCACAGTTGCTTTTATACCTTCCCTGACATACAGGGCACCCCGCTCCTTTTTACTCTCCTTATTCCTCCTGAATAAAGCATAACCTGGTACCCTTACCTCCCAGTCGTGGTTTGCGGTGTACTACATCTCAGATATTGCCACTATATCTAGGTCAGCTTCTACTATCAAGGCCACCAGGTCTGGGATTTTATTTCCCAGGTTGCCGGCATTTGTAAACATGACCTTCCAAGTTTCACTGTCTGCCCTCATTCTATTCCCACTTTTGCCCTCTTGTTTCTTCCTCCCAACCCTGGTTTCCTTCTTTTGCTGACTCCCTTCCACTGCCATACCCTTTTCAGCTGGTTCAGGTGTACCTGTCAACAACTTACTCTCCTGATCCTTGTTTGTGGCAGCTCTAACATGTGGGGGTGGGCTGCGCGAGTCTCCCTGTTCCCAAACCCCTTCCCCTTGTCTAGTTGAAATACTTTCCAAGGAAGCATTTAAACTTTTCATTGAGGACCGATGTCTCCTTCCTAGTCAGATATAGGCTGTCACCCTTGTACAGGTCCATATCATTCCAGGTGGATCCCCAGTCCCCAATGAAGCCATAACCCTGTTTCCTGCACCAGCCTTCCAACCACTTGTTGAAGCTTCTGATGCAGAGATTCCTAGCCTCCCCCCTGCCTTGGATGAACAGCACCTCTAAGAATGTCACAGAGCCTGCCACCTTCACCAGGCACCTTCCTAACTCCCTAAAGTCCTCCTGCACCTGTTCCATGCTTGCCTCTTCCCTGGCTAGGAAATTTGTCCCCAGGTGGATAATGACATCCAGCCTCCCTCTCCTTGCTACCTCCTTAGCGATTCTTTTGGATCTGCTCTCCTTCCCCCTCCCTCCGAGCTGTACCTCCTGGAAGGCACTTTATCTCCCTCTCCTCCTTTCTGCCAGTGCCCATATCCATTCCATGGATGATTGAGTCCCCACCAGGAGTAGCCTCCTCCTTCCTTGAGGTCCTCTTCCTCCCACCCCTAGGTCTCCCTCCTTGAGGACCCCGCACATCCTCCCTGGTCTCTACCTCAGGTTCCCTTATGAGACTTTCCCGCTCCTCCAGTACAGCATGGGAGTTTCTGAGTTGGACCAGATGTGGGATGTGCCTCTGATCCCCTTCATCAACCTCCCTGAGACCACTGTTATACATCCAGCCCTCTGCCTGGGCAATCGTTGCAGCAGTGACTGGGGACATGGTGGCCTCTGGGTGGGGCGAAGGTCCCCAGTACTCCTACCAGCTCAGCCCAGAGACTGGCCACCTCCACCCTCAGACAAGTGAATTGCCCGCTTATGGGGCAGCACCGAAGTACCCAGAACACTCTCCTGAAGACTGCTGCCCCACACCCAGCATACTGCACCACTCCCTGCATCTTCCTTTTCTGCTCTGTTACACCTCCTTTTTCTTGCTGGCTAAACCCACAAGTTGCTATAGTCAGTCTGCTGGTTTATTGCTGCACTCTGTGTCTTGTGATTTGCACTCTAACTCCATAATAATTGTTTTTGTTTTTGTTTATATTCTGTCCTCTTTGTTACTCCATCTCTCTGTGACTTACTGCCTGCTCCTGTGTAGACAAAGGAAGTATCAATCTACAGTATTGGCCACTTATAAGGGTGGAGTAGCTCAATATGGTGAGATGGGGGAGGGTGGGTGGGAGCTGGCCTCCGGTCGCAGTAAACAATCAATTAACTCCGATGGCTAGCACAGCAATAAACGACTTCTCTTGCTGCTAGAATGGATGGAAATAAACTAAAAAAGAAACACACCATGCAATATCACAGCTACTAAATCAGCCCTTTTAAAACTCAGATGTTACAGAAGCAATTTAAATACCCACTCCTTCAGTTCGTGATTAGCCTTCCAGACCCTTTTCAAAGAATGCCCCTTTTACTTGTTCCTGTTTCACACAAACAAATTAACTCAAAAAGTCACCAGACTACTCCCCTGATTTCCAGGTGTCCTTCCCCACGATATCTCACATGCTGCCAAAATAAATGCTTTGTTCCCGATCTCTTCTGTTCAGCTGACTGTCCTCTTGCTGTCTTCAATAAAATATACTTATTCAGATATTTTAATGTCAAAAGGCACAGCTCCACACTATTAGCTGTCAGATGAGTCAATACTGATTACACAATGATTGACCTTCCGTTTACTAGGACTTTTCTTTTTTTTAGGACTTTTCTTCCCTCCTTGATTCCCTCAGCAGACTTGGGTAAACTCAGATTCCTAGGTTTGAGTCCCATATCTCCATCTGTTCTCCTCTCCATCTCGGATCTCCACTCTTCACCTGTTAAAGTCCACTGGCTCTGCCGCAGTCACCAGCAACACCTCTACTTTTCTGCTTCTCAGGTATGCCACTTTTCTATGGCTTTCGGGGTAGAATGCATCTGGTTGGGTAAAATTAAGTCAAGCCTGTGTTTCTCAGCTTTTCTACTACTTCTCATCATTTGTCCGCTCTGTCAAAACCTGGAGTTGGCACTGAATTCTGCTCATACAACACAATAAAACCACTGTTAGTTCAATTACACTCCATAGCCTTTTTCCAGCTAACAGCACTTCAGCTGCAGGGGATTGCTGGTTCACTGTTCTCATTGCAGCCCACAGGATGAGTTCCAGCTACGGCTGCAGAAGTCAAGAAAGTTCTGCTGTTCTCATACCGAGATCACGGTGGCATCGCTCCTCTCGCTAAGCTGGGCACCAGGGTTTTACACTGCCCAGAAAATGTATTTCTGGGATTGTTTCTTAAAAACAAATAAAATCTAGTGAAACGGATCCCATTTAGATCCATTTCGCTAGATTCAGAAGTTTGTTTTTAAAAAGACATACCTGTTTTTTTTTTAATTTTTTATGTTTTTTGGTTAGAGGAGGAAAAAAACAAGATGGCAGTATCACGGCACACATACTTCCCGAAGTAATAAGCAAGTGGTGCCAAACAATCTTTGATATTAAGTTTTTCATTTTGCACCAGAACGTCATCTCAGAAACCCTACTGCACATGCTCAGGTCACAATACACTACTTTTTAAAGCCATAAAACTCTGGAACCCTTTAATATTTTTTTCACCAGACCCAGACCTATCAAAGGCAATACCTTAGGACATGACACATGTCCCCTGCAAGTTTGGGAAAAAATTCCATTTCATGTAGGCTGTAGGCGAGAGGAAAAAAAACATGTTAACTATAGGGAAAAAGGTAACCTTTTATGAAAAAATTACAGAGGTGAATCTCAGAAACCACACAAGCTGCAATCACAAAAATGACCAAATATCAAGACCATGCCTCCTAGACAAAACATGCAAAATTTCAGCTTTCTGTCAAAGGGTGGCAAAGATATTAATGTGCAAAGTTAGGGGTTTAACACTGAACACCCTACTGAATCCTAACTATAGATATTGTAAAATCCATAATGGGTCTGTAGTGGAATAGCACATTTATCTCCACTAGTGAGTGATAAGACCCATGACTCATGAGTGATGAAGTCACAAGTTAGTTATGAAGGTTTTACCACTCATATGTGGAGACAGATGTGTTATTCTATTGCAACCCATTATTTATTTGATATACTGTATAAAACACTACTTGCATTACTTTTATTTGTGTTTTACTTTAACTTAAAATTGCCTTTCTTTCCCTTGCAAGTTCTCTATCAGGTCCATTGTTCTCTGTGTTCTATTTCCAGATTCTAAGTAGAAATAACATGTTCTAAGTGAAAATAAAATTTATCCAAAAATAACGTGAGCTATTGACCCAATACATTCACCAGTGGTGGCGTGCGTATCTGTATCTCTATCCCTGTCTCTATCTCTATCTCTCAATTCAATTCAATTCAATTCGTGTTTATTTATAAAGCGCCTTTCAAAATCAAGGCGCTGTACATGACAATAAAATCAAGATCAACAATAAACAAATAAACTATAAAGAGAAAGCCAAGTTAAAAAGATAAGTTTTTAAAACAGTTTTAAAACTATCGACGGTCGGGCATTCTCTCAACCAATGAGGTAGAGAATTCTACAGGGTAGGAGCTGAGTAAGCAAAAGCACGAGATCCTGATAACTTCAAACGAATCCTGGGAATCTCTAGCAATCCCTCATTGGCGGAGTGGAGGGGGCGGAGGGGGCGATAGGGAATCAGAAGATCTTTCAGGTAACCGGGTCCATGATCATGTAGGGCTTTAAAGGTTAATAAACCAACCTTAAAGATGATACACCACCGCATAGGCAGCCAATGCAGTTCGCGAAGCACAGGCGTAATATGACTGGTTCTCGAGGTCCCAGTCAAAAGCCTGGCTGCAGCGTTCTGCACTAGCTGCAGGCGGCGGATATCAATCCCCTGAAGCCCTAGGTATAGGGAATTACAGTAGTCCAAACGGGTTGTAACAAAGGCGTGAACCAAAGTCGAAGATCCTCCTGGGGAATCAGGTGTTTCACCCGGTGATATTCCTCAGATGATAAAGAGGTTTTGACAACAGCTGAGACCTGAGATTTCAGGGTCAGACTGTCGTCAAAAATAACCCCAGATTTCACACCTGTCGAGAGCTAGAGAGCTGCACCCACCAAGTGATAAGCCTATGGATGTGCGACCCAAGCCCTCCCAGGATGATCTGGGCCCACAACCAATTCGGTCTTATCCGGATTAAGCTTCAACCAGCTCGAACTCATCCAAATTCTGATTTCATCCAGACAGTTGTTAAGTACAGAGAGTGCATCACTCTGATCGGGAGAAAGGATAAATACAGCTGAGTATCATCCGATAGCAGTGAAAACTCAAGCTGTATCTCCTGATGATTTCTCTAATGGCAGCATATACACGAAACAACATGGGAGCTAAAATGGAACCCTGTGGTACCCCACATGGTAGGGAGAAGGTGTCAGAGGAATAAATTCCAGTGACAACTCTCTGAGACCTACCAGTGAGGTAAGAACGGAACCATTCGTGGACTGTACCAGACAGTCCACAAAAAACCCGCAGCCGCTCCAATAGCACCTCATGGTCTACAGTGTCGAATGCAGCAGAAAGATCAAGAAGGACCAGAATGGTATAAGCCTTTCGATCTCTGGCCATTAGGAGGTCACTCAAGACCCAAACAAGGGCAGTCTCAGTACTATGCCTTTTTCTGAAGCCAGATTGGAGAGTATCATAGACATTATGAGAGGTGAGATATTCATCCAATTGCAGTGCAACTGCCTTTTCAATAATATTACCAACGAATGGCAGGTTAGAGATAGGCCGGTAGTTAGCTAGACAGTCTGGATCCAAGGAGGATTTTTTAAGGAGTGGATGAACAACTGCCTCCTTAAGGGGATTAGGAAAAAACCTCTCCAAGGACTTCCAGACAATGTCAGCGAGGATTGGGTAGATGACTTCAACACATCCTACTAACAGAGGTGTAGGACCCGGATCCAAACTACAACTAGTTGGACGATTGATTGGATGATCTTCACAATGTTCTGCAATTCGGGTGGTGAAACTCCAACCAAGCAGGCCGGGTTATACAACCGTTGCCCACCGACCCTCAAAGGAGAGGTCGGACCGATGCGGACCTGATGTCAGCAACCTTATCTGCAAAGAAGCGAACTAACCCTCACATCTAAGTTGAGAAGAAGCTTCTCAGGCTGAAGACAGACTGGATTGCACAGCCTGTCCACAGTCCGGAAAAGCTGAGCGGTCGGTTCTTTGCAGCAGAAATCTCTCTGGACAGGAATTCTGCCTTCTTACGGGTGATTTCTGATTGGTAGCCATCATAATGGGCTAGCAATCTAAGCCTGTCGACATCAAGGCCCGATTTCTGCCATGCTCTCTCCAGCCTTTGGCCTACTCGCCTTAATTCCTTCAAGGAGCCATCAAACCATGGACTCCTTGGACGGATAGTGAGAGGCCGAACACAAACAGGAGCAATTTTGTCCAGTGCATCTCCCACAGCCTTATTATAGGCAAGTACAAGATCCTCTGGACTCATGCATTCACCCGACAAACTCAATAGGTCCAATACCGCTGTAAGGTCACTGGGGCCAACACCCCTTAAAGGGCGGTATTGGATCATCTCCGTAGGGGCAGACCTATTAGAGGGGGCCCTGAAACTGAACCTTATGGTGTAATGGTCCGACCAACTGACTGGTTCCACCCCCAAATCAGTGATCTCCATACCCAAGAGAAAGACCAGATCTAGTGAATGACCTCCAATATGGGTAGAGGAAGTAACAACCTGTGTCAGGCCCAGTGTACTCATCAACTGGAGGAGACTTTGACCAAAATGAGAGAGTTCATCGTCGACCCAAGCGTTGAAGTCACCCAGAAGAATTAATCTGGGAAACCTCAACACAAGGTCGACAATGAAGTCTGCAATCTCCTGTAGGAATTCGCCACCGCCACCTGGTGGACGGTAGACGAGAGAATCCTACAACCTGCACCCTCACCCAGGATATATTCAAAGATCTGGTGTTCCCAATGGAACATCCACAAGGCCCAGTTCAGATTTAAACATAATGGCCACACCTCTGCCCCTCAGATCCTGCCTTGGACGGTGTGTCACGAGAACCCGCTGGAGCTGCTAAGGCCAATATAGGGCCAGCATTTTCATCCAGCCAAGTCTCGTAATGCAAGTCAGATCAGTTGACCCAACAAGATCAGCTACAATAGCTGTCTTGTTTTTAATAGATCTGGCATTGCATAACACCGCCAAGGCAGGATGAGATGTCGGGAAGACCTCGTACCTGTCCGATATTTTCGACTCTGGTATGGGGACAAGATAGGAACAACCTCTATCTTGACCCCATTTTGCCTCAGGGACGCCTTCTGGACCCTAAAACCCCAATCCGCCTCTCTCTGTCCCCCACAAGGCCCAGCTTTCCACCTTCACTCCTCGCCTTTAGAATGTCTAATGCCCGACACCTAAAATAGGTGTCGGATGATAACGGTGGGCACTCAAAAGGGCTAAGTTCCCTGAGCCTGGTGGGGAATAATGCCCAACCGGCCATATTAAACAAATCAGAAAATAAGACTAACAATAAACCTAAAAATATCACAATTATAAACGCACTCTCCCCACTCTCCTCACAGAGGAAGGAGGGCAAGCCAAATAATCAAACATAAACCAAAAACAACGCAAAAATAACAAACAATAAAATAAAATAAAATACAGTAAATTTAAAACGAATAAAATAACCTATTAAATATTAAACAAATTTGAATTTAAACAATTCTATATCTTAAAATAATGCAGTGCCTCTCACATGCAGCAAACATAAAAAATATAAAATAAACTCCCAACACCACCTCTCACATGGCATGGAGTTAAACTCAAATTTGTAATAATAAATAATTAACAATCACTCTTACTACCTACAGTCCAAAGACTAAACCACTCACTCAGTGTTCTATCAATAACATCCAACAAATAAAAGATAGTCTTTACGAAAAAGTTCGGAAAGTCAAATAATAAAAATCCTGAGATCTTCCAACGACTGCTCCTCAGATGCCAGTGATTAATTATAAAACCAATAAAATACAGTCAGGAGATATGTTCCTGCAGGGAGCATTGCCCCCACTCAGTCTCTGTTTATCTATCTATCTATCTATCTATCTATCTATCTATCTATCTATCTATCTATCTATCTAGCTATCTATCCATCCATCCATCTATCTATCTATCTGTCTATTTAATCTATCTCTATATACAGTATAAATGTATATATTCATTACAAAAAACTGAATTACTATACCAGTGAAGTTTCAATTTAATGCCGCAAAAGTAAGGAAATGTGACATTATGGTTTACAACCTGACCCCCCCCCCAAAGCAGCAAAAGGAGGAGACCACACAAGGAACCCCAGACAATCACCCTCAGTTAAGACAAACAACATACAACTGTTTCCAGATGACACAAATGCAGCAGTGTTACCTTCATGGAATTGTATCTGCAGGATGCATACTACAACATATACTGTATGTACTCACTTCTGGCTGCAGACAGAAATCTACACAACTCAAATCACAACAATGCTTCTGTATGCAAAAGCACAGGCCCCTGCAGCCACAGACTCAGATCTGTGATACCCCAATTATGAGAGTTCTTATGTGGCAGAAGTGCACAGGACCCTGTTGGTCCAGTACTTTAGTAGCCATAGGTACTTATGCACACTGCAAGACATACAGACACTTCTGACTGCAGGGGCCTGCGGTTCTGCAGCCACACATGTAAGAAACACACATCAACCTGTGCCAGCAGAAGTGCAGGCCTCACAAAATCCATGATGCCCAAAGTGTGACACTACTGATGAGTCTCAGGGCTGAGAGTAAGAGTACAGGGAAGGGGAGAGAGAACTAGTTGGGGGGGCAGGGAAGAGGAGGCAGGCAAAATGGAGTGGAGAATGGGTGGGAGGGAGAGAAAAGGAAAGAAAGAGTGGAGGGAAAAGCAGAAGCAAATACAGATAGTCAGAAGGAGAGGGGCAGAGTGCAAGATGGAAAAACAGATAGGGGGATAAATAGTGGATGCAGATATAAGTTCACTAGGGTACAGGGGGAGCAGTTAGGCGGGGTAGCAGCTATAATCAGACAGAAAAGAAGGATGGGGAGCATGGGTGCAGGGGATGGAAGGGTGGCAATCATAGCTCCACAATTAGGGGTATTTACTGGGGAAGGAAACGGGACCCAAATGGAAGCAGGAGGATGGTTTATATGCCAGGTACGACAGTGGGGAAGGTGGGCCCAAGAATAATGGAAATAGTAAGGGAGGTTGGAGGAAAATCTAATTTAGTTATACACATGGGAACCAATGACCTAAATGGGGAGGAGGTTGAAGTAGTGAAAAGTAGGTTTAGAGAGTTAGGGAAGATCTGCAGGGAGGAAGCAAGTTTGCTGGCCTTCTTAGAGGTGATACCAGTACCAAGTGCCAGCACAGTCAGGAAAAGAAGAATACAGGATTTTAATGACTTGCTGAGAAAATGGTGCAGGGAGGAGATGTTCATCTGTATTGGGGACTGAGCAGAAATCAGGTCAAACAAAGCGCTCTTTCTACCAGACAGGCTACACCTCAGTAGGGAGGGTTCAAGGGTACTCAGGGACAAACTGGGTGAATACATAAGCACTACAGCACTACACTTAAACTACTGGGGGGGGCAGTTGGCATGCAGGCCCAAAGACTCTGAGAGGAGGAGGTAAATCCCCCCCCCACAGTGATGGAAGAGGTCTGGAGGGAGGAGGTGGAAGGGGTGAGAAAACAACAAAGGGTGGAGGGGGTGAGAAACACATAACAAGGGTGGGAGGGTGCACACAGAGGGGAGAAATGTGAAGAGAAGAATAGAGGGAAGGGAATGAAGGTCAGATTCTAGGTAGAGAGTGGTGTCTCTGAATGTGCAGAGTCTTGAAAACAAGATGGATGACCTGCAATCGCTATTAGCAGACAGGAAGGTGGACATAGCAGCAGTAACTAAGACTTGGGCAACACCACACCATGACTGGGACCTTGCAATCCTGCATACAGACTATACAGAAGGAACAGGGAAGCTGGGAAGGGGGGAGTTTACATCAAGGAGGAATAACTTCGAGGGGGGAGTCAGAAGAAAGGGAAGGTGGAGGCATTATGGGTTCAGTTACACTCCAATAGAGGGAGAAAGGTGAGGTTTGGGGTGGTTTACAGACCACCCAAACAGGATGAGGAGAGGGACAGGGAATTGAATTCACAAATATTGGACTCTGCGGGGAAAGGAGAGGTGGTAATTGTGGGGACTTCAACCTGCCCAAGGTGGACTGGAGTGTACCATCCACAACATGTGCTAGGAGTCAGATGATCTTGGAAGGACTGTAAAATTGGTTCCTGACTCAGGGCATCACAGAACCAACAAGAGCAGAGGCAATTCTTGATCTGTTGCTCACAAATGGGGAGTATGTACAGGAAATAATGGTCAAGGAGCCCCTGGGAGGGAGTGACCATTGCAAAGTGTGGTTCCAGTTGGCCATTGCAAAGTGTGGTTCCAGTTGGATATAGGCAGAAAAAGCATCCTGACTAAGGCCAAAATCTTGGATTTTAGAAGATCAGACTTCAGGAAGATGCATGAAGTGCTAAGGAGCCACCTGGCAGGCATCAGAGCAGATATGGGGGTAGACCAAACGTGGTTCATCATTAAGGAAGGAATACTGGTTATAGAGGAGTGCGTTAGTCTTTAGAGAAATGGGAACATTGCCTCTCTCCCCCTTGTTAGCCAGTTTTAATTAAGCAATAATGCACGACAGGGTGTGTGTTGTGCTGGGATAACGTCACGCCTTGTGCGGTTGGGCACGAGGCCGAAGGCCGAGTGCGACCAACGGCAAGGCGTGATGTTATCCCAGCACAACACACACCCTGGAGTGCATTATTGCTATTATAAAATGGCTTGGCTGTAAAAAAATTTAGCTTTTGTTTTACTTTTTTACTTTTTTGTTTTTTAGGTATTGAAAATGAGATGTATACTTCCACTCAATAAAGTAGTCCAAGACATGTTTCTGTGGTTAAAAGTTTTAATATTTATAACATTTAAACAGTGACAACAGAATTGTGTAGTTTTAATAAATAATGCTATGGGAATAAATAACACCATGCAGTTTGTAAATAAGTAAATATAATAGTATAAGTATATGTTTAAACGTTAATAAATTCAACAGTATAAATATATGTTTAAAGCTTGCTGTTTAGGAATAAATACATTTGCTGTAACAGTTTGAACTTGAAGTGAAGAAGATCAGAGAGGAAGTTCGTTTATTATTTTAATGAAAATACATGTGCTGTAACAGTTTGAACTTGAAGTGAAGAAGATCAGAGAGAAAGTTCGTTTAACATTGTGTTTTGAGCGCTTGCTTTTTGAAATAATCGTGCTGCTCTTGGTTGGTTTATTTTATTTGTTGTACACATGGAAAACGCACACCGAGTTTCCCGTGTTGATCGTTTGGGTATTTAGGGATTGGTTTGAGAAAGTGGGGTCATGGTGTCGTCGATGGTGGTTGGGTTATCGTCGAGGTTAGACTGGTTGCATCATTTCCTGTAGCTTCGGGTTCGTATCTGTGCTGTGGTGCTTGCTGTAGGATTCCAGGTGCAGTTTTTATGTGGACTTGGCCATGGTGAGTGTAGGCTTCAGTAATTTCAAGAGGAGTTTTGTGGCTGATCGGTGCTGGGGAAATATCTGCTGAGGTATGCGCTTGTTCTGCTGTTTTTGTGGTGCCGGAGAGGAGGTTGCTCCAAGTGTTTCGGTTTTCAAGTGAAGGGCTCCAGTAACTTCGGAGAGATGTCTCAGCTTGGTGCCCTGTTACTGCCATTGTCTGTCGGGCTTGGAGTCCAGCATCGGATAAAATTTGAATTGCAGTAGAGCGGAGACTGTGGTTAGTGTAGGTTTGTGGCAGTGATGCTGCTTTACATATTTTAGGAAGCATTGTTGCTAAATAATTAATTCCATATGGTTCTAATGTGAACCATGTATTTTCTTCGGACCATGGTTTGCTTGGTTTTCTAGGATGGAGGTAGAAACAGGGAGCATTTACAGGATTTTAGTTAGGTATTTTGTGAGAAGGCTGCTACTGGGCAATACGGATGTCCTGGGAGGGCAAACATGCAGCCGTAAGTTGTCTCTGCCTCGTTCCATTATTTTTCTGTGATTTTTAGTTTTTTCGTTGAAAGTCATTGTTAAGTACTTGTGCCCAGTGGAGTCCGTGCATAATTGAAATGAATCTGGCTTTAGTTTGCGCTGACCTTCACAACCACGCCTTGCGAAATGAATTTGAATTTCTAGCCATCTGTGACGGACTAGGCCTTCTGGTGTTTCTGTGGACAGCGCGTTGGAGTTTCTGAATGCTCAAGATGAGTGAGTGGTATGGCAGGTGATGCTTCGTAAGCGGTCTTTTCCTTTCTCGACGGAGATTTTGATGTTGGCAACAAATACGTTATTGGAGGACTGGAAATCGGATCGGACAAAAGATTAATGTTTCTGCTTACTGGCGGTTCATTTAAATACCTGTTTATGCCAGCACGAAGACCTACATAGCTGCTGATACTGTATGGTTGTCCTGTTGTTGTTCTGACTGAACCGTAGAAATAGCGAAGGGTATTATTTAAGTCAGATGGTGATATTTGTTGGAAGTTGATTTGTATTTTTTTCTCACTGATCCAGTCCAGGAATATATTCATAGCCCAGGAAGTTGCTCGTTTTGTTGTGGGCTCATTTCTTTCTGTTTCAAGTTGGTCCAGGTCTCGAGGTGCTATGTCTAGTTGTCTTTTTTTTCCTTTTAGTTTTCCTGGAATTGTACTTGGCTGTTTTTCTGTTTCAAATACTGCAGTTAGGTCTGCAATGTTGCAGATGTCAAAATTCACTTCTGGTACTTGTGACATTTTGTTATTTTCTTCACAGCTGTTCTGAGGTAAAGGTTTTGACAGCTTTCCAGAGGCGTACTGATTTCTTTTTTTTTTCATAGGCTCTGTGAGGTTGCCGGGAAGTGATCCGTGATGTTGTGCTGTATTATCCTCATGCCTTCTGGACACTGCTGGCCAATCAGGTGAGTGGATTTTTTCTTGCCATTTTATAATAATGATTAATAACAGCCTCAAATGATTTACCCAGGAGGGCACTACCCCTCCTACTAAGATGAAGGCCATCCCAACAAAAAAGGGAATTTCTGTTGCAGAAGTTTTCCCAGTGTGTAATACACAAAATATCCTGCTTGTAACACCACTTCCTGAGCCATTCATTAGTTGACTTGATAATACGAGTAATCAATTGAGTCACTCTGGGAACTGGAAGGATTTCAGAGCAGCAGGTAGTGCAATCCTTTCAACCAATAAGTTGTTAAGTGCTACAAAATCATGTTTGAGTTCATCAGGATTAGTGCAGTTGATGTCATTAGTGCCAGCATGTATAATGACTAACGGATTAGGACCTGCATTTGAAAGTATAGTGTTTACTATCAATGTAATTTCAGTGACCTTGGTCCCTCTGAAGCTAGAGCAGGTTCTGTTAGTCTCGTCAGGATTGTGATGGCTCTATCGAGATGCTTAATAATAGCATCACCAAGCACAAATACTTGACGATTGTTTACAGGGGGTGAAGAATTATCATTTGTATCCATAGCATTACTAGGTGAATAGGGTTCAGTCAGCCCTTTCCTGTTGTCCAGGAATTACACCCTGTCATTGAGGGGCAGGTGGGGTAGATATACTGACAGTGCTCTTGTGGGGATTATTCTCCTTACATCACAATTTGCCTGAGCGGATGATGAGGTTGATGCTACTATGCCATCATCACTATTCCCATTAGAGATGTGTGGGGAAGATGCGTTATTATTTGCTGAGTTAGATGGTTTAGGATTAGCATCCACTTCACAACTGTTCAAAACATAATTATTATTATTGCAGCTGATTTCGACCAAAAGGGGACTAAATCTGTTAAAGGCTGGTAGAAGGAATTGTCCTGCTTTACGACCCTTTTTACAAGCCCTTGTGCTAGGTACAATGGCCCAATTAGAATCAAGTTCTGCATCATCATCATCATTATCTTCCTCTCTTCTCCTTTTTTTAAAAGTGCTAGTTTCAGAAATTGAACCCTGACAATTAAGGGAAGTAGTAGAAGTAACACAACTTGAAGGTGGATTTGAGAAATTAGTGATATTGGGGGTTTCCTGCTGAGGAGAGTTGTCAAAGGTTACTGGATTAGTATGAGTGTCAGTCATTACAGTTTCCTGTTGGTCATGGTATAGATTCTACAAGGTTTTAAAACGCAACACCATGTCTATCTGACTTTTTTCTAAAACAGAGAGCCTGGCATAAAAGGATTCAGTCTCCTGGCTGAGTGCAACATTTGTTGTACATTTTTCACAAGTAAAAGACTGCTGTGTTGGTGGAGGAGTAGCAACAATTTGGTACTTCTTGCATTATAAACATTTATTTCCCAACTCCTCATCCAGAGTCATCATTGAGTGAATGGAGCTACCCGAAGGTCTTGTTAGAGATTCTGTCTTGCATACGGGGAGGTTAGCCATCATTGTGTTGGTGGCAATAGTTAGTTAGTAGTTCAAGTATCAGCTTAAAGGGGCTAGAGGTTCCAATTTGTTAAATATTCTCAAGGAAGAGAAAGACTGCACTGTTTAGCGGTTCCACCCAGTATATTTCCTTATCTACGTAGTATTATTAGACACTTGTCACACGCTGAGCTAATAATATATTCATAACAGTTCTATCAGTGGTAGAGCCACTTGTTCTTACCTCTACTGATGTTGTAATGATGACTACTAGCGTTTCCCCATAACTGCTCAAACTACTCCGCACGTCTTCACGCGCGATGCCACGCTCACCCTGCTCGTGCTCACCCTGCTTGCCACAGGGTGAGTTTAAGTGCACAATCTGTGACCCAGAAGTACCTGAGAGGTCACAGATTGTAACAACACAAACTGTATTTTTTTTAAAGTTAGATCGGGTGAGAACCACTCGTGTGGTTCTGGCACGCTAACTATTGGCTATAGTGCCTACAGGTAAAAACAAAATACCCCCTTTTGAGTTGTAGTTCTCGATGAAGCAAGAGAACTACAGCTCACTCTTCCTGTTTCCTGAAAGGAGGTCACAGGGCTCCAGTACACTCGGGAGTGTTTACAGAAATTTTTAAAAAATAGCCCACAGTAGTGCAGCAATCTGTGCAGCGCAGCTGTGGGGGACTGATACAAACACAGCCTCCTTGGTCAATGCTTCAGTGGTAGGGCAACATTTTTAAATCCTGACTGAAAGATGATTTCATGGAGAAACTGCAAAATCACCTTTTGGCCTGGATTTGAGGTGGGGTCCCGAAAAGGCCCCATTGAAAGTTTGGTGAAAAAAATATTGAAAATGAGTGAAGTTATGCTTCAACGTTGAAATATTTCAATGTTCACTCATAACTTTGTAATTTTATATTTGTCCACCAAATTTTCAAAAGAATCTTCTTATGATCCCACCTCATGAACCCAGTAGGTGAACATTTGCAAATCCTGCTCAAATGGTGATTTTACAGAGCAACTGTGAAATCACCTTTCAGGCCAGATTTAAAAAATTTCACCTACCGTGTTTGTGAGGTGGGGTTCCAAAAAGGCCATGTTGAAATTCAGTGGAAATAGATTTAACAAGCATTTGTCAGTGCTGAACATTTGCTTGCATGGTGTGTGTGGCAGGGATGCATAGTGAAATGAGCACGGCTAGTCGATAAGTTCTAGTTACTTATTCTGAGGTACTTGCTGCACTTATTAATGTTTCTAAGCTAAAATGATGGATTAATTGCCCTCATGCAAACACGTAGATAGACCACCATCTATTATACCGATTTAAAAATGTCAGGAGGGCTACAACCTTGAGGTTAGGTTATTTACTGTTACTATACATTCAAGACAATACATGGGTGCATAGATATATAGTTATTTATTTAATTTTCTACAAATTATATGCATTGATAATAGAATACACAAATAAACATGCATACAATATAAATCCACTCCAGTTTAACAATCAAGTAATGCCAGCAGTAGTAGACATGTATGAACAGTCTGCATCCATACATACCATGTCACATCACATACTCACATGCTAGATGTATAGATACACAAAATATCATGTATATAACATCCTCATATTTCGGCAGTATGTGGTTCCCTTCCAAAGTATTTGGTATACTTACTCTTGGGGTAGAAACAATTAAAAAATGTTTTATATATATAACTGTAAGCCCCTCCTGTTTTGGGGCTTACTAATGTTAGCTCTCTCTCTTTCTCCTCCCTTTTGCCCATTTAAGGTTAATAGGGGGCTGGTGTCTGCCCTTGGGCATGACTTTGCCTGCCTCCTGTAGAGATAAAAGAGTGAGCTTTTTTGAAAGTCAGAGAGGCTGGCAGGAGACTGATCACAAGTTGGGCTGGGGGTTCGATCCCTGGCCAGGGAGTGTGGCCTAAGCTCTGTGGTGACTGGCACTGCTCAGATTTTGGAGGGAGGTCTGCCAGGGAATGCAGCCAGTGGGATGGGACCCCACATTTAGGAGGGGAGGCGTGGCCAGGAGGAAGTTAGAAATTTGACCTGCCTTGTGCTCTGCGGCACCATGGTAGGTCCTGGGGCCTTGTCCTTCATGTGGAATAGGCAGTGGGGGCACTTCAGTAATGGCAGCATGGTGGCATGGCCTGGTTGGCGGTGGCGTCCCCAATGAGCCATACCAGTGTGGCGTGCTATCTTGGTTTAGGTGGCCTGATGCGAGCAAGTAATCTGCAGCCCACTTTTCCCATATTTTTTCTAGGTCTGGAACCAGTGTGGGCCTCGGCGTAGGCCTGATGCTGCAGATTGAAGAGTGAGTCTGGTTGGGGAGCTGCCTGCATTGTAAGAGCCCCTGTGTTATAGGTTGGTCAAGCAGAATTCTTTGTTCAGCCTTTTGTGAATGGCCTAGTTGGTTACTAGTGGCAAAGCCTGTGAAAGAGCCCTTGTTTCTATGGCCTAGGTTGCTGCTTGAGTTTCTGAGCCCCAGGCTCAGCGTTAAGTGGAGCACATTCTTTGGACCTACTTTGGCCTCAAGTCTGTGCCGCAGTCTTGTGCTGCAGAAGTAAAAGAAATAATATCAACCTTGTGCCTCTTTCCATTTGTCTACAGCCCCATGGAGCTGTTTGAATTTATGTTTTAAAAATAAAATAATTTTTATTCTTTTAATCAAGTGTGCCCCTGCTCTGTTTTAGTGCTGCTTTTGCTAACTAGTTTACCCCCTTGAGATCCCCAGGACAGTACCTGCCTGTGCCCTGCTGCTTGTGTCTTCCATCTGGGCTGCATCTTCTGAGGTGATCAGCTTCTGAAACTCCTTTTGCTCATTGTTCAGGCAGACCAAGTAGATTTTTTCCTGTTCCTTGTGGATGGATTCCCGGCTTGTGCCCCCCTCTGGTATATTTTACACCAGGCCCCTAGATACAAGCCGGAGGGTGGGTTACAAATGTGGGGGCTAGTCCATGGTATGACTGGTTAAACAGCGGTGCAGCCAGGAGTTTTTCAGGGGGTCTGCAGCCTCTTTGGGTCCCTAGAATGGTAGCTGCAACAGCTATGGAAGCTGCCATTTTGGGCAATTTTTCATACCTTCAGTGACTTTGCCATCTTGGTCATGGCCATGCATATTAATGAATTTTACCCAAATGAGCCTGGACTGGCTTCTGATTGGCTGAGTAGAGCATGGGCTTTTGGGAGTATGCTGTGAGGTCACCATCTTGGACTGAGTCATGCAAGCAGGAAGTGTGCTACAAGTGCTGCCATGACTGAGAAAACTGCTGTTGATGAGCCCCAGGCTCTGGTTCCTGCATCCCTTTTTTATCATGGCTCTGGACTACTGCAGGCCAAGGAGCTGTGTGTACAGTGCAACTCTCAAGAAGCTTAGGTAGTTCGCTTGCCTTGTATTTGGCCTGTGCCAGGGAGCACCCTCCTAGTCTTTATTCTTTGCCATCTTATTCAGCTACTTGGACTTGGCCATCAGTACCATCAGTGGGGATGGCATCCTTGCTGTCTACTGAAAGTTTGGACATTTGGGAGGAGACAAGAGCAGCAATCCCCCCAGTGCAGCCATCTGCTCCTGCCCCTGATGTTGTGGTGGAGTTCGTGGAAGACGAAAATGTATATGGCATGGTAGGGCAACGAATTCTGCCCAGCCCTTCCCTGCCACTACCTGCTTGAGCCTCACCATGACGGGGGGGGAGAAGGCGAGGGAAACTTGGTCATAGTGCTGACCCACCCAGGGCACAGGGGGCCAGTCTATGCTTCCTTGCCCACCAGAGACAGAAAGTTTCCAGCTGACCATGAAGAGCTAGCCCTTGGGGATGGAGTTGCCAGCTGTTGTGGAGGATCCAGGAGAGAAATGGGATGCCGAGTATGTTGAGCCACCTGTTCTTCCACCTGGAAAGGCACTGTGCAGCTACACGTATGCTGACCAAGAGATCTACAGGGCCATACCCTAACCATATTGTAGCTGGTTCTCAACTTGCCAGATACCATCCCTTGCCTTCCGGTGATGTCTAAGAGCCTAAGAGTAAAAATGGATGAACTGATAAGTAATGATCCTATGAATGTCCGGTGCAGGACGGGAGTCTTGTTGGAGCCTGGTCAAGCCTGACGGACCAGTGTGAGAGAGATTCCCAAGAAGTCTCAAGCGGAATGGTGGGTGCGGTGCAGAATCCATCTTGAATACCATTGTGAGAATTACCCCTACATGTTGGAATGCCTGTGGGACATTGTAGAAGAGAATAGGGCAGATTAGGCATTTGGGGGGGTGGTAAACAAGCTGCAGATCAGGAATAATGAGTCTGGACCTCCTCGGAGGAGGTGATTCACCATGCCTGATCCCTGTGCCACTCAGTGGCATGGGCTGGACTGTCCATCTTTAAGCATTTTGTCCTGATACAGGATGTGACTGGTAGCCAGAAGAAGTATTATGTCATCTCTATGGATTCTTTCTCCAATGAGATGACCAAGCCTGATCCTTCTTACTACTATCCCCGTGGTGGTGGACCCGCTATCTGAGCAGGAGCACACATTGGACTTATGTTATCTTGCCAGGACTGCTTTGTTTCAATTAGTTGAGCTGTTGGTTAGTTTGTCTGTTACTGTTCTGGTTATTTGTGTTCTACAAGTAACCTGTACAAGTAAGTAAGCAAGCAAGAGCCCAGAAGTAAAGACTGTAGGGACTGTGCCCGTTATGGGCCTGGACTTTTGGACTGTTTCTGAGACTGTACCTGTTATTGGTCAGAAGTGATTGTTTATTCTAGGTGTTTTGAAAAAAAATATTCTATAGAGAATATGTAGGGAGTGAATGTGTGTGTTTGTGCGTGTGTATGTGTTCGTAGCTGAGTGGTATGTATGGCTGGTGTGATAGCTGAATGCTTGGAGCGGTTGCTGTTGCTGTTTAAAGTCCTAGCAAATCTGTTTTATTAATTCTGTTGAGGATCTTCCGTTTTTGCTTTTCATTTTTGGGGGATTCATGGTCCCTTTTAGTAATCTTTTTGGCATTTCCAAGGGGAGGGTATCAGAGCGAGAGTGCACATATCTTGCTGTTGCCCCTCCCCTTGGTAGGTCCGGTGCCCCATTCCCCAGAGGGGAATGGTTTAAAGGTTGGGAGACTGTAAGCCCCTCCTTTTATTGGGCTTACTAAAGTTAGATCTCTCCGACATCTCTTTTGTCCATTTAAGGTTAATAGTGGGGGCTGGTGTCGGCACTTGGAAGAGGTTTTGCCTGCCCCCTATAGGGATAAAAGGGTGAGCTTTTCTGGAAGTCAAAGAGGCTGGTGGCAGTGGGATACTGATCACAAGTTGCGCTGGGGGTTTGATCCCAGCCAGGGAGTGCAGCCCTTGCTCTGAGGTGACTGCAACCACTCAGGTTTTAGAGGGAGGTCTGTTTGGAAAATGTGGCCGGTGGGATGGGACCCGGCTTTTAGGAGGGGAGCTGCAGCCCAGAGGAACTTAGAAGTTGGATCTGCCTTATGCTCAGCGGCACCATGGTGTGTCCTGGGTCCACATCCTTCATGTGGAATAGGCGGTGGGGGCACTTCAGTGGTGGTCATATTGTGGCGTGGCCTGGTCAGTGGTGGCAGCACTGATGGGCTGTACCCATGTGACATGCTGTCTTAGTTTAGGCGGCCTGCTGAGAGTGAGTAGTCTGGAGCCCACTTTTCCCATGTTTTGTCTAGGTCCAGGACCAGGGTGGGCCCCAGCATTCGCCTGACGCAGCTGGTTGAAGTGAGAGTCTGGTTGGGGATCTCTTTAACCCCTGTGTTACAGGTTGGCCGAGTGAAATTTTTGTGCAGCATTTTGTGAATGGCCTAGTTGGTTACTAGGGGCAAAGCTTGTGCGAGAGCCCTGGCTTGTGGGGCCTAGGTTGCAGCTCAAGATTCCAAATCCCTGACTCAGCATTAAGTGGAGCCCATTCATCAGGCCTGCTTAGGCCCCAAGTCTGTGTCACAGTCTTGTGCTGCAGAAGTAAAATAAATAATGTCAACCTTGTGCCTTTCTCCAGTTGCCTCCAGTCCCATGGAGCTGTTTGAATTTATGTTTTAAAAATACTTTTTTATTCTTTTAATCAAGTGTGCCCCTGCTCTGTTTTAGTGCTGCTTTTGCTAACTAGTTTGCCCCCTAGAGAGCCCCAGGACAGTGCCTGCCTGTGCCCTGCTGCTTGTTTCTTCCACCTGGGTTGCATCTTCTGAAGTGAGTGGCTTCTGAAAATTCTTTTGCTCATCATTCAGGTACGCCAATCAGATTTTTTTCTGTTCCTTGTGGATGGATTCTTGGCTTGTGCACCTCTCAGGTATATTTTACACTACGCCCCAAGATATGAGCCAGAGGGTGGGTTACAAATGTGGGGGCTCGTCTGGGATATGCTTGGTTAAATGACGGTGCAGCCTGGAGGTTTTCAGGGGTCTGCAGCCTCTTTGGGTCCCTGGAATGGTATCTGCATCACCATTGGGAGGGGTCCTTTTGGGCAGTTTTTCGTGTCTTTAGTTACTTTGCCAGCTTGGTCACAGCGATGAATATTAATGTATTTTACCCAAATGATCCAGGACTGGCTTCTGATTGGCTGGTAGGAGAGCATGGGCTTTTGGGAGCACTCTGTGAGGTCACCATCTTGGACCAAGTCATGTAAGCAGGGAGTGTGCTATGAGTGCTGCCATGACTGCGAAAACTGCTGCTGATGAGCCCCACGCTCTGGTTCCTGCATCCCTTTTTATCTGGCTGTGGACTACTGCAGGCCATGGAGCCACCACCAACCAGTGTGCATGGTGCAACTTTCATGGAGCTGGGCTAGTTTGCCTGCCCTTGTGTTCAGCCTGTGCCAGGGGGCCCCCTCCTAGGTTTTATTCTTTGTCATCTTATTCAGCTACTTGGACTTGGCCATCAGTATCATTGGTGGGGACAGTATCCTTGTTGTCTACTGGAAATTTGGATACTTAAGAGGAGACAAGTTGAGGAATCCCCCTGTGAAGCCCTCTGTTTCTGCCCCTGATGTTGTGGTGGAGTCCGTTGAGGAAGAAAAATTATATGGCATGGTAGGGCAACAAAATCTGCCCAGCCCTTCCCTCCCATCACCTGCTGAGCCTCCCTGTGGCAGAGGGAGAGGGCAAGAGAAACTTGCTAATCCTGCTGACTCCCCCCCCAGGTCCAGGGGACCAGCCTCTGCTTCCTTGTCCACCAGAGGTGGAAAGGCTACAGCTGTCCTTGAAGAGGCCTTGGGGACAGAGTTGCCAGCTGCTGTGGAGGGCCCAGAAGAGAAACTGGATGTCAAGTGTGTTGAGCCACCTGTTCTTCCTCCTGAACAGGCACCACGTGGCTACATGTTCGCTGACCAAGGGATCTACAGGGCCATGCCGCAGCCAAATTGTAGACTGGTTCTCACCTTGCCAGATACCATCCATCACCTTCCAGTGATGTTGAAGTTCCTAAGAGTAAAAATGGATGGATTGCTAAGTAATGATACTATGAATATCTGGTACAGGACAGGAGTCTGGTTGGAGCCTGGTCAAGCCCAATGGACCAGTTTAAGAGAGATTCCCAAGTGGTCTCAAATTGAATGGTGGGTGCAGTGCAGCATCCATCTTGAATACAATCGTGAGGATTACCCCTACATGTCAGAATGCCTGTGGGGCATCGCAAAAGAGGAGAGAGCAGATTAGTGTTCCAGGGGATGGTAAACAAGCTGCAGATGAGGAATAAGGAACCCATACCCACTTGGAGGAGTTGATTCACTGTGCCTGATCCCTGTGCCACTCAGCGGCGTGGGATGGACAGACCATGTTTAAGCATTTTGTCCTGATTTATTTATTTATTTATTTGTTTGGTTGTTTTCTGGGTGGGTGCACTGATCCAGTGAACTATTTTTAGGCACAACCAGGGCCATGAAGTTGGCACAAAGAAAGTATATACTCACTATTCTAGTCTGCTTCTAACTGGCTTTCTCTGCCTGTACACCTGCCCTCCACCAACTTCTGGCTACCTTTTTAATCCCAGCACTTAATGTCAGTATTATTATTATTATATATTTTTAACCCTAGAACTTAATATCAGTATTGTTATGTATTGTATGTACTAGGTTTATTTTCAGATGTCTCCTGGGTTTATTGTACCTCACCCAGCCTGCTTATTTGTAACTAATGTACTCATGCCTATTGCTCCCTCCTCTGTATAATTCCTTGTTGATGTGGAGCCTTTTTAAAAGAGCCCCTGGCTCAAAGGTCTTAATTCTGAGATTCAATAAAATAAAAATACAATACAATACAGATGCGTAATTTAGGAAAATATAGAGAATGAAGAGCTACATTTACATTAATTTACCAAGTGTCAGTGTGTGTGCTACAACAGTCCAGAAATACATGGAATGCATCAGATACAGTGCCAGAAATGCTGGAACTTGGTGATACAGTGCAATTTGGATATATGCTACAGATACAATATTAAAAGGAGAAAGCAGAAATCGGTACAAGTAATGCTACTATTTATTTTAGTTTTTGGTAATTGGGTAAGGCCCACTAGGCACAAGTGCCTGTTTTCAGGGGTGGCCTGGGAGGTTAAGTGAGTTGCTTAGAGTCACACAGTATGCAAGTGGAGTTTGTGAGAATCAAACCAAGGTCTGGTTTGTTGGATGTACCAAGGCTATTCACAGCTCATTACTCTAACCTCTAGGCTATACTGCCAGCCCACTAGGATATAAACTACACAACTTGGATAAGTACAGTACTCGCAGGGGGTAAGTGCAGGGTGAAGGAGAAAGGATGAATCAACCAGTCCTAGAAAATAATTACAGGGAGAGTTAAATGGTTTAGCCTGGGAGTGAGGAAAGGGCTCTTATCCCAGGGTTATCAGGCATAACACGTACACTTGGCATCTCCCAGCAGCCAGGCTTTGTAATGTGTCTTAAGAACAAGGTGCGAGTCAATGGAGCGAAGGGAGGCAGGGACAGTATTCCAAAGTGAGGGAGCTGTGACGGTCAAGGCCTTGCTACCTAGGTAGGTGGAAATCCTTGGTACTTCAAGAGGTGGGACTGAGGATTGTCGGAGGTACCTGGACGCAGTTCTGTGTGTGATCAGGGATGAGCAGGGAGACAGATTGCCACTTCTAATAGCGTTATCTACAATGCATTTGAGGGTGTAATTGTACCTTTGTTGCAGGGGGAGCCAGCCTAATGACTGGTACAAGGTACAGTGGTGGGTGGAGTAAGGTGCTAGCAGCGCAAACCTACAGATGCTGCTATAAGCCATGTGTAGGCTTGTGCGCAGGGAGGTGGAAGCATGTGAGTAGCTGAGGGCACAGTAATCTAATAGAGGGAGAAGATTCCCTTGGGCTATGGCTAGGCAAGCCTCAGGGGACAGGCAGTGCTTGAGTCTGAAATAGTTTCTGGCTGATCCTTTTACATTGATGCTGATGTGTTCCAAGAAAGTTAGGGAAGAGGCAAGCATAATACCCAGGTATTTAAAAAGGGTACATTTTGCTGGGGGGTCAGGTGATGGACCGAGAGGGAAGAATTTTTATTCTAGCATGTTTTAAGAGGCTGAGTTTGGATGCAAGTAGTATGGCCTTCGTTTTTTTCTCATTAACTAAGAGCCGATTTGACAGGAACCATTTGTGGGCTGCCCCATAGTTTTTTTGGTGAGGGTAGTGGATATGTTAGCTAGGGACATCTCACTGTGATATAGTACTAGATCATCAGCATAAAGTAGTGTCTGCCAGGAGAAGCTATCAGCAGGGAAGGAGGGAGTTATTAAAAAATAGAAAATAACAGGGGACCCAGAATGGAACCCTGGGGGACTTCAGTGGCTTCTGCCATGGCTGAAGAGGTGGCGACCTCTATGGTCACTGATTGGGATCTACCCGAGAGATAGCTCTTGAACCATGCTGTGGCAACAGCTGAGCAACCAAGGTTTAGCAATTTGGTGTGGAGAAGACTGTGGTTAACCAAGTCGAAGGCCTTTGTCAGGTCTACAAACACAGCGCTTGTGGTGTTCCCAGTGTTCATGTTCCTGAGGACGTAGTTGTTGAAATGTGCTAGGGCAGATGAGGTGCTATGATGCTTCCTGAAGCCATATTATTCTGGGCATAGCAGGTTGTATTTATTGATGTATTCAGTGAGCTGGTGGTGGCCAACTTTTTTCCAGGAGTTTGCTCAAATAAGGAAGGAAGGAGACTGGCCTGTAATTGAAAGGGGATAGGGGGTCACCGGCCTTAAAAATGGGAACTACTTTTGCATTCTTCCAAATGGTAGGCATGGATAATGAGGTCAAGGCATGGTTGAAGAAATAGGTCAGGGGTTTAGGGATGAAGGGAGCGATGCTCTTTAGAAAGCGAGGGGAGAGTCCATTGCTACCTGGGCTGCCTCTAGTAGGGAGGCATCTTAGTGATTTGAGGGTATCACTGTATGAGACAGCTCTGGAATAGAAGGGAGGATCTGGAGTGTAATCACAGGAGGGGTTCCATTGGGTTGACAGTGCAGGGAGGATTTGGGATTTGTAGTTTCCCAAGGTGTGCAGAGAGGTCGGTGAATTTAGCATTGAAGGCATGGGCAACAGCGGAGGCATCTGTTAAGATGCCAGAGTGGGTAATAAGGTGTGAGACCAGGGTGATGGTCCTTGTGTTTAGCATGGAGCCTATGGTGGATCAGAAGCATTGGGGATTTTTTAGGTTATCCCTCTGTAACTTGAGGAAATAGCTAGCTTTCAGGGTTTTTGTGGTTTGCTTACACTGGTTGCATAACTGTCTGTAGCCATTCCACAGGGTGGAGGAGGGGGAGGCCTTGTAAGCAGCCCACTGTTTATCTCTCTCTTTCATGAGCGAGTGTAGGTCCTTTGTGATCTATCATGTGCAACTGCCTCGGACTCTCCGTGTAGTCAGAGCATAGTGTCTGTCCTGTATCTGGAGGAGGCCATTGGTAAAGAAATCAACTGTTGAGGCAACATCCGTGAGGGAGTACAGGGTCTGCCAGTTTACTGCCCTAACATCTGCATGCAGGAGGGAGATATCAATGTGGACAAAGTTTCTAAAGGTCAGGTACTTGGGGGCTGGATGCTTGGTTTTGGTGGACCAGATTATGTATGAGGGGAAGTGATCACTAATTGAATCTGACAGGATCCCTGCTTGGATTATCCTGTCTTTCCTGTTAGTGACCACCCAGTCAAGTAGGGAGTGATCCTGTGTGTGGGGTTAACGTCTGGTGGGGATGGTGTTGGAATGTAAGAGGTTGTATTGCTTCAGAAGGTTACTGTAGTCCGATTCCTTGGGACCTAGCCAGTAGAGGTTGAAATCCCCAAGTAAGATAGTTTCTCTGGGGGGAGAGAGTTGTCCTAGCCCGGTTAGGAAATTGGTAAGGACAGGGATGCCCCCTTTAGGTGGGTTATAGTAACAGCTGATGTGTATCTTTTTATTAGATCCTAGGATCAATTCAGTAAGGAGCTATTCACTAAGGGAGGAGGGGTCGGAGCAGAGTTAGAGGTGGCTGAAAGGGGTTCCTGGAAATACAATACCACCCCGCCACTCTTCCTTTAACCAGGTCTATCATGCCATAGCATGGAATAGCCTAGCAGGTTGTATGTGGCGTCAGGGTATTGCGGCTTAAGCCATATTTCAGTGAGACCAAGGACGTTGGTCTTATAGAGGGACACCCATGCCTCAAGGTCTGTGAACTTGGCAGGGAGGCTGCACATGTTCAGATGTGCAACCTTTAATCCAGCTGAGCTGGCCTAGGCATGGTTTGAGTGGGCAATGAGAATGCTCAAAGGGACTGGATTACTCTCCACGTCTCCTGCAGGTAGTAGCAGGGAGGTGAGAGAGTGACATGTTTGGAAGAGAAGGGTAGGTGACAATGAGAGTGAGTAAAGAAAGCACCTGAGAAGGCAGTGTTCACAGTTTTGGAGGAGGACCAAGAGAACTGGGCCAATGAGAGTAAGTTCCCAACGAGGTGTTCTGGGTAGGGCATCTTCGGGCTTGTGGAAGTGGGTGTAGCTGGACAGTTCTGCCTGATCAGTGGCAAGAACTGAAACACAGACATCTGTTCCTAATAGCATGCTTGTAAGAAGGGCTGCCAGCTGAGGGATTTGTGTGGGCTTTATATTTAAAGGTGTTATACTCATTCCTGACAGCAGCACCTGCTAGCAGTGTTGGCCAAGGATTAGGGCTATGGTCTGCAGCAGTGGATGTTGGTGTTGCCCAGGTTCAAACCCCACATCCAGTTATTAAGTGAAAACAGGTGACTAAAAACCTATGAGGGATGCTGACCCAAGCAAAGAATAAGGAAAAGATGGGAGAGGAGTTGCACTGGTAGCAGGGGCATGCAATACATATAAGGGATGTTGGTACAGGTTGGACTTGTAGATGTTATCCTTTACTATAGTAACAGATTGGCAAAAGGGAGAGAACAACTACTATGTTACTTTAGGGAGGGTGTGTGTGGGCTGTTCCAAGTGATTGGCTGGGATGGTGGGGGGGCAGAAATGGGCTAATATATTCTGGCAGACATAAAACTGGGACTGCCCAGTGGCACTGAGGGTTGAGGTGCTGGACGCCATGCCATGCAGGTGACCCAGGTTCAGGACCGGGGGGGGGCGGACTTGGATCGAGCTCCTGACAGGAAGCTCTCCTTTTCCAGGTGAGGGAGGTTTACACTGCACAGCTTTGGTGGCCCTTAGTGGTCTGGGGCTTGGCTGATGCAGTGCACTTTACAAAGAGGGGAAGGTGGTGCAGCAGACGTCCTGCAGGTATGTGCAGGAGCATGCCTGCACTGCGCTGGAAGTCTTTGCACATCCGCACTGCCAGGAACAGAAAAAAAACTCTCCCATTAGTAGGCAAAGGTGGGTCCAGTGGCTGCGGCCCCACATCCCATGCCGGGCACCAGGACATCCATTCCAGTCCCTCCTCCAATAGCAGCAGCCCTCCAACACTATAGATAGAGTGCCGGTAAGGAGCATGGCAGTCCTTCCTCGGGGGACTCAGATTCAAGGGGTTAGGGCAAGGCTGCACATGGAGTGGGGGGTCCTCCAACCAGAATCAGACACTTGGGCTTCAGGTCAGATGGGCAGAGCCAGCACACTGAGACACCACGCTGGAGAGAGGCTAATGGGTAGGGGAGAAGAAAACAGAGTTCAAAAAGAAAAATAAACTGGGACCACCCCTGGGTGGGAGGTTGAGTTTGGTGGCAAGGGCCTAATGGTGCCACGCACAGTGCAGCACCATTCTACAGTGTGGACTGGTAGTGAAGTGCCTGCTCCATAGTGCAGGTTGCTTCCGAGCAGAGACCCTGCTCGTGGGTGAAGTGAAGGTCTCTGGTCTGGCCCAGCTGAATGGGAAGCCTGCAAGGTAATAAGAGGAAACCTAAAGGAGGATTAAAGGGTCATAAGGTCATGATGTGATGTAATTGAGGGCTTTCTGCACAACAGGTCTCCTAAAGCACACTAATCCCCTGCACCACCTGAAATGTACATCAGCAGAGCAATGCTTAAACAGCACACACAGGGACTGACTGCAGCATCTCTTAAAGCACACACTAGCATTAGTGACCCTACAACTACTAAGACAGATATAAACTGCACAATTAAAGTACTCTGGCTACACTGTGGCAATCACATACTATTGCAGGAGAAATGGCAGTAGATAATTCAATCAGTCGATCTCAGCTGATGGTAAGTTAAACATCCATAGGGTAAGCTGGAAGTGGTAGTGAAGTGCCTGCTTCCATAGTGCAGGCTGTTTCTGAGCAGAGACACTGCTCGCAGGTAGAGAGAAGGGCTCTGGTATGGCCCAGTTGAACAGAAAGTCTGCTTGATATAAGCCATGGCCAGTAGCCAGATAAAGTATTATGTCATCCCTATGGACTCTTTCTCCAATGAGATGACCAAGCCTGATCCTGCTTACTATTACCCCTGTGGTGGTGGACCCGCTATCTGAGCAGCAGCACCCATTGGACTTCTGTTACCTTGCCAGGACTGCTTTGTTTCAAGTAGTTGAACTGTTGGCGAGTTAGTTTGACCATTACTGTTCTGGTTATTTGTGTTCTACAGGCAACCTTGGTTTGCTGGCCAAGGCACCTAGCTTCACTTGAGCTCTTTCCTTCCAAGATTTCTTGAAAGGACAGAGCAGAGAACCTTACCAGAGCAAGGGAAAAGGATTAAGACTTCTTTTGGCTAAGCAGATTTACTGTGTGTTGTTATTTTTATTTTTTACTCACAGGGATTGCTACTGTTTGTTGCTAACATTTCATTACTTTATTTTTCTCTGATTCAAATTGTTGTTGCTGATATACCTTCTTCTGCATTATTACAAGGTGTGTGCTAACAGATTACTGCTGTAATCTTCTGATTCAAATTGTCTTTTGCAAGGTACAGGTATATCTTCTGTTATTGCTTTATTTTTCTCTGTAGCAAAGTGTTTCTTACTGTGTATATCTTCGACGAAATTATTACAGGTGGTGCTTACATTTTTGTGACTTTTTATCATTGGGCTAAGCAAAATTACTGTTTAACACTGTTTTATTTTATTCTTTTTTTGTTGAAAAGGTTTGTTGTCTCAGAGGTGTTTCAGTCTCCTTCTCACATTGAATGAGCTAACTGCTTTCCTCCCATAGCTCTTCCAGAGGATTAGGTATGTATCTGGGGGGTGGAGCTGGCAAACTGTCAGTAATTTCCAAAAGAAAGAAGGGTTAAAAGGTCAGGTTAGTTGATATCTTGGAGGTAGAAGACTTGGTTTGCTGGCCAAAGCACCTACCTTCACCTGAGCGCTTTCCTTCTAAGATTGCTTGAAAGGACAGAGCAGAGAACCTTGCCAGAGCAAGGGAAAAGGATTAAGACTTCTTTTGGCTAAGCAGATTTACTCTGTGTTGTTATTTTTATTTTGTACTTGCAGGGATTGCTACTGTTAGTTGCCAACATTTCATTGCTTTATTTTTCTCTGATTCAAATTATTGTTGCTGGTATACCGTCTTCTGCATTATTACAAGGTATGCCTACAGGTGTGTGCTAACAGATTACTGCTGTAATCTTCTGATTCAAATTTTCTTCTGCAAGGTATATTTTCTGTTACTGTTTATTTTTCCCTGTAGCAAAGTGTTTCTTACAGGGTATATCTTCTCTGAAATTATTACAGGTGGTGCTTTACAGGTTTTACAGTTTTATCTAACATTAGAATAAGCTTTCAGGGTTACTGCATTTGTTGTTGGCTGATTGTTTCTGCTCTTATCTCCTTGTTCGTTCATCTATGGTTCTTCTTTTCATCAGGGGAAGGGCTCAGCTACCAACCCCCATCCCCAACCACCCCACACTACACTCCTTTTATAGGGTACCACAGTTGTGACATTTCCTGGGGCAAAGCAGGAAGGGGCGGATCAGTGGGGCATCCACAATATGAGCTCATTTACAGGGGCACTAATAATTTAACTTGTTATAACAAGTTATACGAAAACAAAACACAAAATCAAACCATTACTTGCATTTTCTTCCTTCTAATTACTCTGACCAGGTTATAAACCCAGCAACTTATTTGGAATGGATATCATTAACTGCAGGTACTGTGGAACACTTTTCAGAAGGACAGTCTTACAGGATTTAGGACACTGTCCTACATGCTGGGCCATTGGAGATCTTAGGGCTCAGCTCCAGGCAGCATGGGCAGAGATTGCACGTCTCAAATTTTATATTCAAGAGGAAATACATTATAAGAACCACCCACCATTTCCCCAACATCCAACAGAAGAACCTCGACCACAGAGGGTAGTTGGTCCAGGAGGTTGGCAGGTGGTTAGGAGGAGCAAATCAGGTGCCCCATCACTCTGTGCTCTCCAACATACTACCTCCAAAAACCATATAAACACTACAAACAGGTATCTACCTCTATCTCCGAAATCAAACAAAGGGGCAGAGGACACCGCACAGCAGGACACTGCAGCACAGGAGCTAGCACAACAAAACTTGCCCAAATCAGGAACCAAAACAAAAAAAGCAAAAAGGAAATCCAAAAAACTTCTGATCATAGGAGACTCCATGATTCGGGGAGTTGATACCGATCTCCAGCCAGGGGTAATGGTCAGATGTCTCCCAGGTACATCAGCGTGGAGAGACACTGACCGCATTGCTAATATTGTTCACAAAGCAGGAGAAAACATTGACGTCCTGGTACACATAGGGACTAATTATCTTGCCAGCTGGTCAGTTGTGGAGACCAAGGAACACCTGACCAGGCTGGGTGACAAACTATCATCCATTTCATCCGACATCTCCTTCTCTGAGATCCTGCCAGTCTGGGAGAGGGGGACAGATGGACAGAAGGTCAGAGAAGGGGAGATAGGGGAGTTAAACATGTGGCTCAAGGGCTGGTGCCAGGAAAAAGGACACAGATTTGTAGGGAACTGGCAACAGTTCTGGGAGCAAAGTTTTTTAAATTTGATAGACTGCATCTGACTAAGGAGGTCAGTGCATTGGGGCAGAAGTTTGATGTCTTTGCAGAATATTTAAACTAGCAAATGGGCAGAGGGGTGTAGCACCCCATACATCGAATGGGAAGAACACCCCTACCCCCACAACTAGTGGGCAAACAGGAATTCGGCATGTTTGCAGTTCATTTGCATCACCAGGTAAGAAAAAAGTTCTGTCTCTCCATATGATGCACAGGGGAAATGCCAAACCTCACCCAACAACTAACACACCGAAATCTGGCCAAAGGAAAATCATGTACACAAATGCTCACAGCCTGGGAAATAAGATCCCAGACCTGCAGATAATAATGTCAGAGGCTAAACTGGACATAGTATCAATTAGTGAGATGTGGTTTACCAGTAACCACACTTGGGAGACTTCAGTACCTGGCTATGTACTGTTCAGAAGAGACCAAGGTGCAAAAAGGGGGGGTGGAGTGGCCCTGTATGTCAATAAAAATATCAAAGCTACAGAAATTCAGAATACACATAAGGAGCCAGAAGTTCTGTGGGTTCTGGAAACAGGAAATGGGACAGCCATAAGAACTGGGGTTGTCTACAGGGCACCCAGACCAGGGGGAGGACATAGACACATTACTATTAGAAGATATACAAAACATGACAGCTAAAGGAGAGGTTCTGATAATGGGAGACTTCAACATGCCGGATACAGATTGGTCAATACCAGCAGGAACATCTGCCAGAACTAGACACATGGTGGATTCCCTGCAGGGGGAGGGCCTCAAACAACTGGTACAACAACCCACAAGAGACAGGGCCATCCTAGACCTAGTACTGACTAACAGGGAAGGGATCACAGATCTCCAGGAGGAAGGTCACCTGGGGGCCCGTGACCATCACATGGTATGGTTCAGTTTGGCCACTACATCTAAATCATCCCATTCCAAGGTAAAGATATGGGACTTCAGAGGAGCTGACTTTGATAAGAGGGCTAACAGAGTTAAGCTAGCCCTGGCAAAAAGAAACACAGGTGAGGGGGTACAGGCAAAGTGGGCAAGCATTAAGGATGCAATACTTGAAGCAACATCCCATTGTGTTAGACAGAAAAGGAAGTGCAAAAGAAGAAGGAAACCACTTTGGTTCTCAAATACAGTAGCAGAAAAGGTGAGAGCCAAGAGGCTGGCCTTCAGGAAATATAAGGGAACACAGTGGGATGAAGATAGGGAGGCATACCAAACTGCCCTAAGGGAAGCAGGGAAGGCAGTAAGGCAGGCAAAGTCCCAAACTGAGGAAACACTAGCACGAACAGTAAAATAAGGTGACAAGACTTTCTATAGACACATTAGTGAAAGGAGAAAGTTCAGAGGGGGTATTGCTAAGCTCAAAGGAGAAAAGGGAGCATGTGAGGAGGAGGAGGACCCTGTAAAAGCATCTATCCTAAATAGATACTTTTGATCAGTATTTATTGAAGAGAATGTAGGCAGGGCCCACAGCTCAGTACCAAGGACACGGGGGGAGGGAGGTGAGCACTACTCCTTTCACAAAAGAAAGGGTCCTACAAGAGCTTGCTAAGCTCAGGGTGGACAAAGCAATGGGACCTGATGGCATACATCCCAGGGTACTTAATGAGCTAAGGGTGGAACTAGCAGAGCCATTAGCAGAACTGTTTAGTGAGTCTCTGAGCACAGGAGAGGTCCCAGAAGACTGGAGAAGGGCTCATGTGATCCCGCTCAACAAAAGTGATAGCAGGGAGGAGGCAGGTAACTACAGACCAGTCAGTCTTACCTCAGTAGTGGGCAAGATTATGGAGTCATTCCTTAAGGAAAGGATAGTGCAACACCTGGAATCCATAGGGGCACAGGATCCAAGACAGTATGGGTTTACAAAAGGAAGGTCCTGTCAAACTAATCTCATAGATTTCTTTGACTGGGTAACTAGAGTGGTGGACAAAGGGGGAGCAGTTGATGTCGCCTACCTTGACTTCAGCAAAGCTTTCGACGCTGTTCCACATAGAAGATTGATACATAAGCTGGGTAGGCTCGAGGTGGGTCAGAAGTTGGTCAACTTGGTGGCAAACTGGTTGACGGGCAGAAAACAGAGAGTGGTGGTAAATGGTATAAAGTCAGAAGAGATGCAAGTCACAAGTGGGGTACCTCAGGGATCAATCCTGGGGTCAGTCCTCTTCAATATCTTCATTAGTGACATTGCAGATGGACTAGAGGGTAAAGCTTGTCTGTTTGCAGATGACACCAAGATTTGCAACAGAGTAGATGATCCAGATTGGGGGGGGGGGCAGAAAGAGAAGAGATCTGGATAAACTAGCAAAATGGTCAGAAGAGTGGCAACTGGGATTTAATGCAAAGAAGTGCAAAATCATGCACATAGGGAAGAGAAACCCTGAGGTCAACTATAGGCTGGGAGGGGGTTGCTGTCAGTCACGAAGGAAGAAAGAGACTTGGGCATCATCATCACTGATGACCTGAAATCATCCAAGCAGACCTCTAAAGCAGTTGGTAAGGCAAGGGGGATGTTAGGGTGTATTAGTAGGGGTATCACAAATTGTAAGAGGGAGGTAATAATCCCTCTTTACAAGACACTGGTTAGGCCCCATCTGGAGTACTGCGTGCAGTATTGGAGGCCACACCTTCACAAGGACATTAACCAAACTGAGGCAGTCCAGAGAAGGGCAACCAAAATGGTGCAGGGACTGCATCAGAAGACATATGAGGACAGATTAATGGAGCTCAATATGTATACCCTTGAGCAAAGAAGGGAGAGAGATGATATGATTGAAACATTCAAACACCTTAAGAGCATTAACAAGGTGAAAGAGTCTAACATGTTTAAATATAAGAAAAGTAGCAGGACAAGAGAACACAGCATGAGATTAGAGGGAGGCTGATTAAGGGGGAATGTGAGGAAATTGTTTTTTACAGAAAGAGTGGTGAATGCATGGAACGGCCTACCTCAGGAAGTGGTGGCTATGAATACAGTGCAGGGCTTCAAACAGGCATGGGATAGGATATAAGGGAGCAATACAGATGAGTATGAATAGATAGACCACGACAGAGCAAAGGCCGATGGCACATTGATAAGGTAGAAAAAGAAATGGGCAGACTGGATGGGCCTTGTGGTCCTTATCTGCCATCAACCTCTATGTTTCTATGTAAGTAAGTAAGCAAGCAAGAGCCCAGAAGTAAAGACTGAAGGGACTGTGCCCATTATGGGCCTGGACTTTGGGACTTCTTCTGAGACTGTACCTGTCATGGGTCAGAAGTAATAATTTATTCTAAGTGTTTTGGAAAAAAAATGTTCTATAGCGAATATGTGGGGAGTGTATGAGGTACGTGTGGAGGATGTTAGTAGCGAGTACATTTGTGTGTGTAGCTGAGTGGTGTGTATATTTGGTGTGGTGGTTGAATGCTTGGAGTAGTTGCTGTTGCTGTTTAAAGTCTTGGCAAAGCTGTTTTATCAGTTATGTTGAGGATCTGCTTTGGGGGGTGGGGTAAAGGTTCTGAATGGGCTCCACTTACCCTGTTGGCAAAACAAGACTCAGTAATGACTGCTTAGATCTAAAGCTTATTGCCATGACCCTGGATGAAGTCACATCCCCCTTCACTGAAATACTCAACCTCTCCTTTAGACTCAGTCAATTCCCTGCATGGTGGAAGGCTGCCATAGTCACACCTATTCACAAAAATGGCGATCGAACCCTGCACGTTAACTACAGACCCATTTCAATCCTCCCTGCCCTCTCCAAAGCCCTGGAAAGGATGGTCTCAGATCAACTCCTTGAATACATCAACAAATACAACATTCAATGCCCACAATGACATGGCTTTTGGAAGTCACACAGCACCACAACCGCGCTAATTGAATTCTCAAACTTTCTCCACAAAGCAATTGACAAGGACCATTTACCTGGGGCAATTTTTATAGATGTAACAAAGGCATTTGACACTGTCAATCATAGGGTACTTCTTCACACACTCAGAGTCACTGGACCCTCTCCAGATGCACTTGAATGGTTCCGATGCTACCTCTCAGGCAGGAGTCAACAAGTTAAAATCAATGGCACCCTCTCAGATAGCAGGCAGGTTAACACAGGCATCTCACAAGACTCCATCCTGGGCCCCTTCTCTTCAGCTTATTCCTCAGTCAACTTCCCCAAGATGTCTAGAAATGCCCAGTCCATTTCTTTCTGCTGTACAGCCCTAGCGCAGCTCTCCTTTGCCTACACAGCACCAAGCTGACTGAATGCTCTTCTGCTGACACAGCATCTGAATCTAAACTTGGCCCTTTCAAGTGAAAATTAAGGAGGCACTTGATCATGCTGAGTTCATGCGACTGCAAATCCTGATCCTCAGAATTACCACAATCACCAGCTCTGTCTAACTGCTTATGCCAACAAGCACTTATTCACCAAACCCCCAAACCACCCTTTTCTCACTACTATTGCACTCCCCTCTCTCCTAGCCCCTGCTTAAGGAGGGCTCCCTGCTCTGGAGCAAGCAGAGCTGCTCGCCCTAAAGATCAAAGGTAATTTGAGACCTCCTGCTTCATGGAAATTTCGCTTACATATGTAGCTGAAGCCATTTGTCCTCAGTTTTAAATCTTGGCGCCTTTTACTGGACTGCTACGCTCGGCTCAAACCATCCCTGGAATTCCAAACTGAGTTTCTCCTTTCTCAAACTTTTGAAAACAGAGCCCCACTTTAAAATAATAATTTTCCTAAAGCGAGGGTAAGTGCTGCTAGCTTTCATTTCTATTTTTTTTTAGCAATTTGGGTAAAACTAGGGACCGCTACCATGAGCCTGGTGCCAGTTTCAAATAAGTTCCTAGCAGCACTTGGCGATCTGGCTCAGTCTGGCTTGCTGTGTACAATTACAGGCTGCTCTAAGCACAATTTGTTTAAATACTAGTCCCCTTAGCCAGACTCAAATAAAAGCTATCGGGTGCTAAAGTATTACTGCTGAATCTGGACTCACCTCTCTGCGAGGCTTCCCATCAGGGACAGGACTGGAAATGGATGGCTGACTCTTCGGTCTGTCCTGCAGCCACTTTACGGCTGCTCCCCACCTGCCCCCCACCATTTCCACCCTTGGCTGGCATTAGTTGTGTGGCTTAATGCCACACCCAGTGGGAGTGATGTTTTAACTATCTCCCTACTTTCTCACTTGCACCTTACATTCCATTGCCACTAGAGGGCATCTGAATTCTTAACAATCCTGCTAGATTTTCTACTTTCCAGCCTAATAAGCAGCTCATTTTTTTCCGTGCATTTCTGCACCATAACCTTATCTTTTGCCACTCCGCTTCTCTTCTTACCACCTCCTTGCTGCCTACCCTTCCTAAAGTGCCAACCCCCATCCTAATCATTGGGCATTTTTCCCCGGTGTAATATTTCTAGTAGCTTCTGTTCTTGCTCTCATCATGTGGATCCCGGTGGTTAGTTGTCCATCCTCCATAAACGGTCACCACTTTCACCCCAAAGATGACACTTTCTCCAACATGCTTATTCCATCTCATATGCAGTAGCCACTGCACCGCTTTTTGTCCCTAATAGGATTGTTTACCATGTTGCCTACTTATTACACAACTTTTCTCTTTGCATTACCACCCTACCAACCATTTTTATCCATCACAAACTGTGGTACTTGCTCCTGTGGTACTTGCTCCTTGGGTTTCAGTGTGGCTGAGTTGGTAGCACATCCACCTCTGGACCAGAAGGTCGTGGGTTCTCGTCCCACACCGGGATTGGATTTGCACCTAAAAATCACTGGCATCTGAGTGCAGTATTGGGGGGTGCTGTACTGCTGGGGTGTGCCGTCCTTCAGATGAGATGTTAAACCAAGGTCCCTTCTGCCCATCCTGGTGTTTTCCTGGTGGGTGTCCAGGTGGAAGTAAAAGAACCCAGGGCACTCTTCGCAATGAGCAGGGAACATTCCTGGTGTCCTGGCCAACATTCCCCCTCCCATAAACCGGTTCATGCACTTATCCAAGCTGTGTGTGGGTGATGATGTGTGATATGGATGCCACCACACATTCAGTCACTTAACTACCAGTCTAGCATTGCTTGTAAAGCGCTTTGGGATACTGTGTATGAAAAGTGCTATATAAATGCTGATTCTTCTTCTTCTTCCTTCTGGCACTTATATTATCTGGGGATATTGAACCGAATCCAGGACATGGAGGTAACATCTTCCACACTAACACCTCCTGGAATGATGCTAAGGGTCTGCGTGTTGTTCACATGAACATCAGGAGTCTTCCCCACAATCTAACAGAACTTGAGGTGTGGGTTACTCAATATAATCCTGACATTCTATGCTTGTCTGAGACCTGGCTGCAACCCTCCACCCAGATCACCTATGCCTTCTTCCTAACTATAAAATTATAAGGCAAGATAGGTCCTCTTCTAAACGTGGTGGAGGTGTTGCTATCCTCTATAAACCTCACCTCCCACTACACCGTAATGTGTCTCTCACCCTCTCACACTGTGAATTTATTCACGCTACTCTTCAACTTGGTTGGAAGAGGCTAAACATAGTGTGTGCCTATAACCCTTCCATGGGTGGTGTCTCTGGACTAGTGGAACTCCTTTCCCGGGTGGACACAGCCGTTGGACGTAATGAGGTCATCATCATTGGGGACTTAAACCTTAACTGGTCTGGTAAGTCCTGTCAGTCCCTCCACACCTTAGTGCAAGGCCACGACCTTCACCAACCTTCACCAACTGATCGCAGACCCAACCAGGGTCATGCCCCCAACTCCCGATCTAGCACTCTAATTGACTGGGCCCTTATGAACCATCTTGACTGCATCGTCTCAGCTGGTTCCCTTGCTGATTTTGTAAGTGACCACTCCCCAATTTTCTGCATCAGGCGTGCTGCTAGACAACCATCTCCTCCTCCGAAATTAACCACCTTCCGAAATCTGGCCAATTTTTATCAGGTTGGTCCCCAGCCCAGGAATGAGGCCTAAACTCTGTGGTGACTGGAACCGCTTGGATTTTAGAGGGAGGTCTGGCAGGAAATAGAAACATAGACTTTGACGGCAGATAAGGACCACTTGGCCCACCCAGTCTGCCCATTTCCCCTACCTATTTGATAAGCTATAGATCCTAGTTAACCAACAGCCTACCTACTCCTACCCCCCAGTATAATTGCCGTAAGTCTGTCCCATGCATTCTTGATTTCTCCCACTGTTTTTGACCCCATGATCTCATCAGGAAGGCCATTCCATGTGTCTTTCTGTGAAAAAATACTTTCTCTCATTGCCCCTGAGCCATCCCCCCCCCTCTATCTTCAAACTGTGCCTCCTTGTTTTATGTGGCCAGTGAGATGGGACCCCATGTTTAGAAGGGGAGCTTCGGCCCAGAGGAACTTGGAAGTTTGACCCGCCTCATGCTCTGTGTTACCATGGTGGGTCCTGGGGCCTCATCCTTCATGTGGAATTTGTGGTGGAGGAGCTTAGGCAGTGGCAGTGCCGTGGCGTAGCCCAGTCGGTGGTGGCAGCATCAATGGGCCGTACTCATGTGGCACACCGTCTTGGTTTTGGTGGCTTGTCAGGAGCGAGTAGTCTGGGGCCCACTTTTCCCATGTGTTTTCTAGGTCCAGGACTGGGGTGGGCCCCAGTGTAGGCCCAATGCTGCAGGTTGAAGTTTGAATCTGGTTAGGGAGCCACCTGCATTGTAAGAGCCCCTTTGTTATAAGCTGGCCAGGTGGAATTGTTTGTGCAACATTTTGTGAATGGTCTTGTTGGTTACCAGGGGTGAAGCCTGTGAGATAGCCCTGGTTTGTGAGGCCTAGGTCGCTGCTCGAGTTTCTGAGCCCTTGGCTCAGCATTAAGTGGAGTCCATTCATCAGGCCTGCTTAGGCCTCAAGTCTGTGCTGCAGTCATGTGCAGTCTGGGCTGCAGTCTTGTGCTGCAGAAGTAAAAGAAATAATGTAAGCCTTGTGCTTATCTCCAGTTGTCTCAAGCCCCATGGAGCTATTTGAATTTATGTTTTAAAAATAAATTTGTTTTTATTCTTTTAATCAGGTGTGCTCCTGCTCTCTAATAGTGCTGGGTTGGCTAACTAGTTTGCCCCCTAGAAAGCCCCAGGACTGTACCTGCCTGTTCCCTGCTGCTTGTTTATTCCACCTGGGTTGCATCTTCTGAGCTGAGTGGCTCCAGAAACTTCCTTTGATCATTGTTCAGGTAAGCCAAGCAGATTTTTTCCTGTTCCTTGTGGATGGATTCTTGGCTTGTGCCCCACTCTGGTATATTTTATACCAGGCCCCTAGAAACGAGCCGGAGGGTGGGTTACATAACCAAGGTTTGAGTTACTCCAGTTAATCTAACCCCTGACTCTGGAATCCTACTGGAAAGAAGAGGAAACCACATGCCTTACCTTCATAGGCATAAGGAAGGTAACCCAACTGCAGGAGACCCTTAATGGCATAATTAAACTACGTTTTTTTAAATTAATGTTTCATGGGAGTCCATGTGATGCAGCTTTCTAAGTAGCAGCCTCCTGAGTTTGCTCCAGCCATCTGACCACTGAATTTGGTTAGAAACCCCTTAAAGTTTAATTCATGCAAATGAAATTGAGCATTTTTGTATATCAGAATACCCTTTCCTCCACGGCACTGTAAGATATTTGACTGGATGGACGAAGGTATGAAGAAATCAGCACTCAAACATATGCTGCCATCTACCCCAGAAAAGGCTCCAAAAAAATCAAGGGCTACTGGAATGGCCAGCTCTACAAGTGCGATGCCCATCAATCCTGAAATGGAACCACTTACTTTGGCTCGATTCCTGGAAGAATTTAAACCCTTCAGATCGGAACTTAGGGTGATTATAGATGAAATAAAATCTACGTCTCAGGCGATAGAAGATGTTGCCTCTGGTACTTCTGATAATGAAGCCTGATTGCTATCAACTGAATGAAAGCAACAGAAAATGGAAACGGATTTAACCTCTACCCAACAACTGATAAAAAGTCTGGAAAATAAAGTGGAGGATTTAGAAGGTCACAGTCGGGGTAATAATGTTGTTTTAATCGTGTTACCAGAGAAGGAGGAAGGTCCCGATGCCATTGGCTTTGCCCAAAAGTTTATAGAGTCTGTTGCTAGGCCATCTCCTTTTGGGGATAAATACATTAATGAGTTGAGCCTACCAAGCCATTTGCCCACTCTCCACCTCTGGGTCCTCTCTGCATATTTATTTTCCATTTCTAAATTATCAGGAGCATCAGCATTTTATTACTAAAGTGAAAGAGCTTCAAGAAATCAAATGGGCTGATGTAGTATTCGAGTGGCCCAGGACCTGCCGTTTTCTGTGAGGCAAAGAAGAGCCTCATTTCACCAGTTGGTGATCAAATTAAATGCTGCCGAAATACAGTTTTGGATGGGTTATCCAGCGAGATTCCAGGTCATTATAGCTGGTAGCTGGACCACCTTTGAAGATGTAGATTATGCTGCAACTAACTTAAAAATGGCATTTCCTGAGCTATTTCGTGATCGTTGAGAAAATGTGGTAATTTTCTGGTGGATTAGGCACTATATGTGGCTGGTTAGATATGGAGTCATTTGAGCATCTTTCTAATCCTGCGTCTATAAAGAAATGGATGGGAATACCATTTTGTATGCTCGGAAGAACACTTTTCTTTGATGGTCCTGTCAGTTTTCCTGCCTGAAAAGAATGCTAACTCTAGTTACCATCTTGAAAGAAAGATGGCAATATTCCCTGTTTAACTAGCTGTTCTTGGGAATGTTGAAAAGTTGGTAGCCAACGCCCCTGTTCAGAAGGCAGAGAACAAAGGAGCATACCTTTTCGCTTATAGTGTGTAAACAAGTGAACGTGGAATGTAATGTTCACTACCAGCCACTAGAGGGACCCACAGACTGCTCTATGGGCATCCCCTTTAATATCTACTGCTTCGCTTGCATATACTTTTTTGGGACTAAATTCTACAACTGACGGTTTTACTGTTTGGGACATTCATTCATTTGTAGGTGATGTAATATGTAATTTTCTTTCTTTTGTTTACTTCCTAAGCCACCCTATTTAGGGTGGACTATTTCGGGGTTATAAGATTTCAATTATGTTCTGATTGGGAATTGATGTTTAATTGAAGTAACTGTCTATTTTCTCTTCTTTATTCCCCCCTTTTTTATTTTCCCTTCATTTATTTTGTTTTTATTACTTTGAGGTCTTGAATCATGTGATGCTCAGAGTTAAAAAAGTTTGGTAAACTTAAATCCTCATTTAATCTGTACTAGTTGGGGGTTTCTGATACCAAGTTACCGGTATAATAGTTTAATTGTGGGGTTTGTTTTCCCATGTATGATATATAAAAGATACAGAGTCACCAAGACCCTGGTTAAGCTTCGTTTTTTTACTGATGTTATATTATAATCTGGGTGTCTAAGCTAATTTTACAACTAGTTTTGGTTGGTCAGGATGGCTGGGTGGGAAGGTTTCTGTTTGGATAGCTGTTTGCTAGGGCCAAAATAGTAAGGGGGGGGTTGGGATTTTGGTAAATTTGGGGTTAGAAAATATGTTTCTTTTCAGGCTTTAATGGTATTAGAAGGTCTAAATGGGTAGGGGGTTGGTCTTTTGGGGGGTACTTACAACGCAGCTGTAGGATTGTTTTGTTAAAACAGTGGGTTATTAAGGGATTCTCATATATTTATTTTCTCACTGATCTGTTTGAATTGTCATGACTGGTACAGTTAAGTTTGCCACCTGGAATGTAAAGGGAATTAGGCAACAATTGAAGCAGTATAAAGTTCTTAAGCAATTGGCACTATTAGCTGCAGACATTACTTTTACCCAAGAATCTCATTTGACAGACTCTGAGGCTCTTCGTATGCGGAGACAAGTAAACCATGTTTTCTCCTCTGGAGGTATAACCCAAAGTTGTGGGGTGTTAATATTAATATCCAGAAAAATTCCCTTTACATTTATTCAGCAACTTAATGATTCCCAGGGCAGATATGTTTTTATTCATTGTCGCTTATATTCGATTGAACTGATGTTAGGAAGTGTGTATGGACCTAATGCTGATTCTCCAGGGTTTTTTATGCAGCTGGTGAATGTTTTAACTCCTTTCCTATCACTACCTATAATTTTGGGTGGTGACATGAATATAGTTTTTGATCCTATGATAGATCGTTCTTCGGGGGATTATAGAGGACTTTCACCTGTTCAAAGGGCCTTGAGAGAATTTATTGATAGTTTGGGCCTACGTGATGTATGGCGAATCCTTAACCCCACCAACAGGAGCTATACCTTTATCTCCCCTGTTCATAAGACAGCCTCTCGAATAGATTACATATTTATTTCTAGAAATCTATTGGTTGGAGTTTTGGAGACATCTATTCAACCAGGCCCTCCATCTGATAATTCATTGGTAACTTGTCACTTGTCTATAGCCTCAACCCCCGGTAGAATGACACGTTGGAAATTTAATAACCAGCTGTTAAAAGATAATACTATGGTCACCACTATTACTAAACAGATTGAGCAGTTTATTGAAATTAATACTGGATCTATAACTAGGTCTGATTTGTTATGGTGTGCATTTAAAGATTATATTAGAGGGGTTTTGATTAGCCTTTCCTCTCAAAGAAAAAGGAAAAAAGAACAAGAATCAGCCACCCTACTTACACAAATATGTTTCTTGGAAGCACAATTAAATCCCTCCTCTTTGGAAGAAGTTAGATTAAAATTGTCTAAATTAAAAGACAGATACTTAGAAATTCTAAGAGAAAAGGCGGAATTTGGTATACTGAGAACCAAGGCCTCTTATACTGTTCAGGGAGAAAAAGCAGGACGTCTCTTAGCACTCAGAATCAAACAACAGGAATCTGCCAAATATATTCCTTCCATCCGTTCATTGGAAGATGACACACTGAAAACATCTCCAGCCGACATAGTCTCAGAGTTTAAGACTTATTATTCCAATCTGTATAGTTCAATGTTAAATCCACCTTCTTCCCAAGAATTGGATTCTTATTTAATGTCTTCTAATTTACCAACCCGTACCAATATACAACAACAGTTACTTGTACTTCTTATCTCTTCCGAAGAGATAGCGAGGACAATTGAAGGTTTACCTTCTGATAAATCACCAGGCCCAGATGGGTATTCAGCTACTTTCTATAAACAATTCCAGAAACAGTTGACCCCCTTATTATTATCATTATTTCAATACATTTTAGTGAGAGCCGAGGTAGATTCCACATTATTTGAGGCCTTGATTGTACTGTTACCCAAAGCTAGTCATTAACCCAGAATTAACCACTAGTTATCGTCCTATTTCATTATTAAACCAGGACATTAAAATTTTGACTAAATTAATAGCTGTGTGTCTCAATATAGTACTGCCCACTCTTATTGGACCAGAACAAGTTGGTTTCATGAAAGGTCGTTCATCTGTGGATCATCTTCGAACGCTTTCACATGTTCTTTCAATTTCGAGGGATGCTCATTTCCCAGCAGCCCTTATCTCTTTGGATGCAGAGAAAGGATTTGGTAGGGTGAATTGGAATTTCCTGTTTTGTGCTCTCAAAGCCTATAATTTCCCTCTTATCTTTCAACAATGGATAAAGACTCTGTATCATGCTCCTTCTGCACGGATTATGGCTAACGGGGAGGTGTCAACCCTTTTTTTTACTACAATCTGGCACTAGGCAGGGTTGCTCTCGATCTCCCTTACTTTTTAATCTATATTTGGAACCTCTGATTCACCATATCACTGGCCATGTACAGATTAAAGGCATACCTGTTCATGATCAAGAAATTAAGGTCTCAGCTTATGCTGATGACCTTATTTTACAAATATCCTATCCAGACAGTTCGATCCCCCCTCTGCTTACTCCTATTGATGAATACAGTCATGTATCCAATTATAAATTTAATGTAGATAAGACTATCATATTCCCCCTCAATCATAAAATCCTGAAAAGCTCTGTTATGGTGTTCGGTCTTTCCTGGGCGCAAGAATCTTTAAAATATCTGGGAATTACTATCTCTAGAAATCCGGCTCTTTTACAGAAGCTTAATCTGGACTCTTTAGTCAGAATTATTAACATGGACCTTGATAGATGGTCTAAACTTCCTATTTCTTTATGGGGAAGAATTAATCTGATTAAGATGAATGTCTTTCCGAGGCTCTTCTACCCCCTTTACCTACTTAATATTTGGTTACCCCTTTCCTGGTTCCGCAAAGTACATGAAATCATTACCAAATTTATATGGGTGAATAAACAACCCAGACTGTTGTATTTTAAATTGGCTGCTCCAAAAGAAAGAGGAGGCCTGCACCTTCCTCATCTCACTTTTTATTATTGGGCCGGACACATTGCCAAATATTTGTGTTGGCTTTCACCCAGGGAGGAAGTATTTTCCTTTTCTTTCTCTTCTATGTGGCTTAAAATTGAACTACCTCTCATTGCTACCCGTGGCCTAACTCCTGCAGCACTTTTCTATATTAAGGCTAGCTCATTGCCAGCCAAGTTAAAAGCCACGCCTACTGCAATCTCCATTAAATTCCATTCACAGCTATGCCATTTCCTTAAATACAATCATACATGGGATTTAATGCAACCTATTGGGGGCAAGCCCAAGTTGAAAATAAATAATAATTTACTTTCTACTAATTGGCTTGCATCTGTTAATGACATGTCTCCTGCTTCTTTAATTGTAAATGACCATACGTGGCTCTCCTCCACCGAGATCCTAAATAATCTGAAACAACCTACAACATGTATCTTTAAAATTTATCAATTAAGACACTTTATTGTAAAGGTATTTGGGACATCGCCTCCCCAAAGAAACTCAATAGCATTTAGGAGTGAACTGGATATTTTAATTGGCTCCCAACAAATGGTCTCTAAATGTTATCAAATTTTATACAACTGGGCATATCCGAAGTGCTTTGCCCCTACAGATTACTGGATTTCTTTTTTTCCCACTCAAGAATTACAATGGGAAACTTTGTGTCGGAACTACCACAAATATGTTTCCCAAGACAGACTACGACTTACTCAATTTCATATACTGCACAATTTATACTATACCCCACAAAAACTATTTAAATTTGGTCTCTTAGGTAGCTCTACTTGTACCCAATGCCAGAAAGAAGAAGGTTCTATCTATCATATTTTCTGGACCTGTTCCAAAGCTGTGGTCTTGTGGGACAATATTCAACAACATACAGACCCTTTACTAGGTCTGAATGATTTATTTACCCCTGAAATTTGTGTATTAGGTGATTACACCAAAATTACTGTTCCCATCAGACGATATCATATGGCCATTATCTCTATGACTGTTAAGAAACTAATTCTATGACATTGGAAAGATGGTGATGACATTGCTTATTCTGAATGGCTAAACAAATTATTGACTAATTTGAGGACAGAGAAAACTATTGCCAGTCTTAATAATAAACCTGAGAGATACAAGAAAAATTGGGAATCGTTATACACATTATTCTTACTCTAATATATCCACTGTGTGCATTCCTGGCTCATTTCTATTAGATTCATTGGACTTATTTATTTTTTCACTTGTTTGAACTGCATTGTAAGGGGATGGGTGGGTGGGGATTTTGCTGTTTTGTTACTTTTTGTTTTTGTGTTTTGGAGTTTGTTAGAAGGGGGAAGGAGGGAGGCTCCTGTACAATGTATCCCTACTCTTGTTACATTTACAATGTTCTGTTGGATCCTTTCTCTCTTTTACTGTATGTATGTACGTATGTTTTTGTTTTTTGTTTGTTAAAAACGTAATAAACTGGAAAAATAAAATAATGTTTCATAGTTTGTTTTTTTTTATTTAAAGATTATTGAAATTTTCACATTAAACAATGGACAGGGTCAAAACATCCATAGCATAAAACTTATGACCACACAAGTTAATTGACCCCATCCCCTTCCCCCCGACACCCCTACTCCAACCCCCCCACACAGTCCCAAAGGCATGACAGTTCATGACATCTGAGAAATTAGGAGTTAAGTATTAAAAATTAGATGGTATATAATGTATGGTGTGAGGCCCAAATCTGTTCATATCTGGACTTGTTAATAATACTTGAAATAGTCTTCTCCACTCGAAGATTAAATAATAACTCGTTTAGCCATTCAGAATAAGAGATGACTTCAGAGCTCCTCCAATACTTAAGTACTAGTTTCTTAACAGACATCGAGATCAAAGCAATATGAAACTTACTCTTATTAACAGAAATCTGCGAGCAATCCCCGAAGATGCAAACCTCTAGGATAAACAGGTCTCTCAGCCCAAGGAGCGGGTCAGCTTTGTCCCTTATAGTCTCCCAAAGGGGTGATATCTTAGGACAGTCCCAGAAAATGTGAAGTAGGGAACCTTCTGCCTGAGTACATCTATTGCAAACATCAGAGGAAGATATTCCCCATTTAGCCAGTTTCTGAGGATAGTAGTAGAGACTATGAAGAATGCGAAACAGCATTAACTGTAACCTACCCTGTGTTACAAAACGATAGCAGTTGTTCCATATAGTCATTCAGTCCCTATCCCAGTGCGGGAAGAGAGCAGACTAGAATTCTGTTTGGCCAAACGGCACCGGAAAACGCCAATCGTACAAAATATTGTACAATTTGGAGATAACTTCGGGGAGAATTAACCAATGGGACTAGTTCAGTAAGAAGCGCGAAATTATAAGATAAGGGGGTGCACTCCCCAAATTTTTTAATGAGAAGATGTCTGAGCTGAAGTACCTTAAAATAGTCACTTTCCTTAAGCCTGAATTTTGCCACAATATCCTCAGCTGATAACCAGGTACTATCATCCTTAAGAAATGAGTGGACCCTACCATCACCTAGACTAGGTAACCATTTTGGGGGTAACACTTTATTATCTATTTTAAAGGCAGGGGAGTTCCAAATCAACTACTCCACATCTAGCCAGTTTTTATACTTTAGGAATCTACACAACTGTGAGTGAATCCTCACGGAAACTATGTTTCATAGTTTTATCCAGTTGTTTAATGCACAGGAGGGTCCTGAGTCCTGACCTTTAACATATCCCTTAGAATGCTCGTTAGCTAATCAGAATTCATTTCCAGGCTTGTCAAAAATATAGTGAAATATTAATATACATTGTATTTACAAGCAACATGAAAACTGAACACCTATATGTTAGGACCAAGGTCACCACATATCGAAGCTCAGTTCATCCTGGGGATTGTTATCTAGGCAGAACAGTCCATCGGGGTTACTTTGGGGGTCTCTTGACACATCTGTATCCTGTGAGCCCAGAGTCTTTGTTTTGTTGTGCCCCTGCATATCTGCAGCTGTGACTGGGGGGGGTCCAAGAGGGGCAGATATGTGTCGTGGGTGGAGGATGGAGGGTGGTGGCACAGCTGGATATCCAAAGCCCTGGGCCAGACAGGGAGATGCTGAGAGCTTAGGTATCCCTGATCTCTGGTGAACAGCAACACTGCAGTCCATGCAAGGAAATATCCACCCTGCTTCACATCTGCAGACAAATCAGATGACATTTTTTGGCTCACATGACACATTCGTTGTACCCAGACTGATAATCCTCTAAGGAATCCTCCACACTCTGCATTGTCTCTGTAATAAAACCATGCTTTCCTCAGATTATTAGCACGTGCGAGTGGCTTAAGAAACGAAGACCCAATTATATTAAGCTGCCAAACAGGCACGCAAAATAAACTACAGAATGCAAAACCTTTTATATGATATATTGATGTTGTGACTGCTACAGGCTCAACTCGAGTTCCTCCATGGCTTCCGTGACTAATTTTGTTTTATGATGACATTCTTTTAATCACTGAGTCACATTATTTATTTTTTCCTCCCACATTTCTAGAATATTTATCTGACAATTTTACATAAATGTTCCTCCCTTCTTCAGAAGTGGAATTTTTTATTTATGATTTATCAGACTGAGAGCACTAAACATGTACTGCCTGGAAGACAGGAGAGAGATGGAACATGATTGGGACCTTCAAGTACTTGAAAGGAATAGATAAGGTTGATAAGGAGAATCTCTTTAAACTAAGTGGCAACCATAACATGAGGGAGCAGAGTCTTAAGCTGGAGGGCGGGAGGTTTTGCAGGGAGGTCAGAAAGCACTTCTTCACAGAGAGGGTGGCGGACACTTGGAATGCGCTGCCGGAAGAGGTCATCTTGTTGAAGACAGTGGGCAGCTTTAAGAGAGGCTGAGATAGGCATAGGGATAAGTTAATGATCATGGGTAGGGAGGATGGGATGAGTGGGGAGGGAGGGCAGGGACATTAGCTCAAGCTGTGGACCCTGCAATATGAGCAGACTAGCTAGATCAAATGATCTTCTTCTGCTGGCTTCTTTGTATGTTCGTATGTATGTTCATATTATTATCACCATTATTATATGTAAGCCTCAATCAATGAGATTCAATTAAAACGAATTCTTACATGTATCAGACTGAGTATTCAGATATTGCACTGCTATTGTAATATCTCCACCTTTTCAACTTTAAGCTTTCTAAATTTCTGTGCAATTATGTTTAAACTGCTAATTTACCTGGTTTAAAATATTGTGAGTATAGTTTAAATAAGAGAAATGCATTTAATCATAAATATGAAATAATGTAATGTTTTTAAAAACAAGGCCTGTAAATAAACTAGTTGAGGACCTTTGGGAGGAAAATGACCATGAGGAGCCATCAGAGGAGGGAGTGGGGGCAAGACTTCTGGGAAATGCAGGAGAAGTGATCTCAGGTACAGAGAAAATGGCTGAGAAGGGGTTGGGCCACTTGGAGACACACAACGGAGTGGCACTAGAGGAGCAAGGGCACAGGACAAGAGGCAGAAAAGAGACATTGGCAGGGAAATCAGTAGAGCTGTGAATGAGCTCCTTGGAAGCCACCAATGAACATGGGTGTATTCAGCAGGGAATAAGTGGAAGTAAGGGTTTGGGTGATGCGCCAAGTAAGGTGCATGAAGGGAGAGATATGCAGACAGAGCAAGTGGTGAGGAGGAGGATTCCTTCAAGGGGACACAGTGTTCAGAACATTCTGCAGTAGTGAGTACACCAGGAGCAGGTGGCATAAGATCCAATGAGGAGTTGAGGGAGGTTAGCACACACTCAAACAGGGATACAGGCAGGGGTTGCAGGGCCACAGGAAACAAAGAGGCAGTGCAAAGGAAGAAGGGGTATGGCGGTGTCTATGGGAAAGTCAAAGGGTGTGGGTGGAGGGGAAAAAATGCTGGGAGAGGGAATAAATCAGGACAGGTTGCAAGGTGGGGGAAAAATGCTGAGTGAAGGCAGAAAACAGGACAAGTTGGAAGATGGGGAAAAAATGCTGGGGAGGGCAAAAATCAGGACAAGTTGGAATATGAGAATAAGGAGACCAAGGGGAGCCGAGCCCCAGGACATAAACTTGGATACGTAAAGGACACTCAGGAGGAAGAGGGCATTAGGGTGGCACTCTTAGGGGACTTGATAATCAACGGAATCAAATGGGGGAGGAAGGGAGTGAAGAACAATGCTGTATGGGTACAGCATATGCCAGGAATGACAATGCTTGAGATAAGGCACCATATTCCTTCTTGGGGCAAGCATCAAGGTGAGAGGACGCATTTGGTGTTTCACCTGGGTAGAAATGATTTGGAGGAAAACAGTCTGATGGAGGTATAGACAAGGTTCGAGGAGCTTGCTAGGTTCCGTAGTAACACTGTTTTTCCATCCATTTCTTTCTCAGAGGTGTTGCCAGTACCAAGAGTGAGCACACCCAGAAAAGAAAAAATAGGGGAATTCAATAAATGGCTACAGGGATTGTGTAGTCAGATGGAGTTCAGTTGGATAGGGGACTGGGGCTTTACATGGGAAGAGGAGGGGCTCTATGCCCCTGGCAGGCTACACCTGAGTTCTGCAGGGGCAACTGTACTAAAGAATGAACTGGAGGACTTCATAGCATAGAAGATTAATTTAAACTAAATGGGGGGGGGGGTTACAGACTGGGCCATCCTTATGGGATAAAGAACACAGAGGCTGTCAGCCTTCCCCACAGGACAAGGCAGTCATAAAGGGAGCAGGCAGCAGCAGGGACGGGTTGAAAAGTGAGAAGAGGGATGACGGGTTACATGGTGGAGAGGTTTAGTTGCAAATGGCAGGAGCCTTGGGAATAAGCTGGGTGAACTGGAGGCCACCATGATGGAGGAGGATCTCGACATTGCAGCAGAGTGTGAGACTTGGTGGAATGAACATCATGCCTGGGAGACAGTGATTCTGGGGTATCAGTTGTTTAGGAAAGACAAGGGGGGAAGGGGAGGAGGGGTGGCATTATATGCCAAAGAAGAAATTGGTGCCATGGAAGGGCAGGAAGAGGAGGGGGAAATGGAGATAATAAGGGTCACCCAAGACAGGAGGAAGGGGGAAAATCAGCATGTTGGGGTAGTTTACAGACCTCCTATGCAGGGGGAAGAGGAGGATAGACACTTTGTAGAATTAGTAGCGAGAATGGCACAGAAAGGGAAAATTCTGCTGGTAGGGGACTTGAATCTCTCTGACGCGTCGATTGGGAGACCCAGACAGCAGTCTCATCGAGGAGCAGGGGCATCTTAGATGCACTGTAGGGAATATTCCTGCAGCAATGGGTCAAGGAGCCCACTAGAGGTGGAAACATGTTGAATGTAGTCCTCACAAATGGGGACAGTGTGGAAGAGGTGGAGGTGGGGTAAGAACTAGGAATTAGTGACCACAGAACTGTCAGGTTCAGGGTGAGAATAGGCAGGGAAAGGAGTAAGATGAGAACCAGGGCAATGGACTTCAAGAAAGCTGACTTTAACAAAATGAGGAGGGTAGTTAGGGAAGAAATGTCAAGGATGGGAGATATACAGGAGGTAGAGAAATTATGGGCAGCTATAAAGAGAGGGGTACTAAAAGCCATGGACACATGCATTAGGAGAATAAGGAAGAACAGAAGACAGAGAAGACCTCTGTGGTTCACTAGAGAGGTGGCGAAAGTGGTCAGGGAGAAAACCAGGGCATTCAAAAGGTACAGGACAACAAAAAAGACTGAGGATATGAAGCCTATAAGGAAAAGAGGAGGGAGGCAGGGCAAAGGATATGGAGGGCGAAAGAGGCCACTGAGGAGAGGATAGCAAAGCAGGCAAGGAGGGGGTATAAAATTTTTTTTAGGTACATTGGAGAAAGAAGGAGGGCACAGCAAGGAATTGGAAGGTTAAGGGGGGAAAGTGGAACAATATTGGAAGGAGCTCTTGAAAAAGCAGAGGCATTAAATAACTTCATCGGTTCAATTCAGGTGGATGTGATTCCTCTTCACAAAAGTGGGAGCAGGACAGAGGCAGGAAACTACAGACCAGTTAGTTTGACCTCAGTGGTAGGGAAAATGATGGAATCACTTCTGAAGGAAAGAATTGTTGAGTACCTAGAGGCCAGTGGGGCACAGGACCCAAGGCAGCATGGATTCACGATGGGAAGGTCGTGTCAGACGAATCTAATAGATTTCTTTGACTGGGTGACCAAAGTAGTAAACCAGGGAGGGGCTGTGGACATGGCCTACCTAGATTTAAGCAAGGCATTTGATACAGTCCCACACAAAAGATTAATACACAAGTTAGTCAGCCTTGGAGTAGGTCCCAAGGTGGTAACCTGGATAAAAAAATTGGCTAGACAACAGGACACAAAGGGTAATAGTAGTAAATGGAGTCCACAGTGAAGAAAGGAGGGTTACTAGTGGGGTACCGCAGGGTTCAGTACTGGGACCGGTCCTTTTTAATGTCTTTATAAGTGACATTGCAGAGGAACTGGAAGGAAAAGTATGTCTCTTTGCAGACGACATAAAGATCTGCAACAGAGTTGATACACAAGATGGAGTGGAAAGGACGAGAAGGGACTTGGCAAGTTTGGAGGAATGGTCAAATGTATGGCAGCTCAGATTCAATGCAAAGAAATGCAAGGTAATGCACCTGGGAAACAAAAACCCAGGGAAAGAGTACACAATGGGGGGTGAGATACTGACAACAGTAAAAAATGGAAAGGGACCTGGGGGTAATTATACCAGATGACCTAAAGGTGGGCAAGCAATGTGAGAAGGCAGTAAGGAAGGCTGGAGGGATACTGGGATGCATAGGGAGAGGCATCAATAGTAGAAAACAAGAAGTTGTTATCCCTCTGTACAGACAGTTGGTGAAACCCCATATGGAGTACTGTGTGCAGTTCTGGAGACCCCATCTCCGCAGAGACATAGACAGAGTGGAGACTGTCCAGAGGAGGGCAACCAAAATGATGCAGGGTCTGCACCAGAAGACATACGAAGAAAGACTAAAGGAGCTTAATATGTATACCCTTGAGGAAAGAAGGGAGAGAGGGGACATGATAGAAACTTTCAAGTACCTCAAGGAATTAACAAAGTACAAGAGGGTAGTATTTTCAGAAAAGGAGATGTCAAGAACAAGGGACACAATTTGAAGATAGAGGGAGGAGACAGCTCAGAGGTAATGTGAGGAAGTATTTTTTTCAGAGAGGGTTGTGGATGCATGGAACAGCCTCCCTGAAGAGGTCGTGGAGTCAAGAACAGTGGGGGAATTCAAGAATGCATGGGACAGACATAAGGCAGTCCTAGTGGGGGGTAGGAGGAAGTAAGCTGTTGGTTAACTAGGATCTGCAGCTTATCTGTTAGGTAGGAAAATGGGCAGACTAGGTGGGCCAAGTGGTCCTTATCTGCCGTCAAATTCTATGTTTCTGTGTTTCTATGTCATTTTCATGAAAGAGGGTGAGGGCAGAGGGCCAGGGCGGGAAGAGAAGGGAGACAACCACAGGCAGATGGATTTGATAAATTTCACAGCTGACAGAGTAAGTGAAGAACTGGGTAGATTTAGGGTGAATAAGGCAAGGGGGCCTGACAGAATGCACCCAAGGGTACTCAGGGAGCTGAGGGAGGAGCTGCCGCCACTTCTGGCGAGACTGTTTAACTTGTCCTTGGACACAGGTGCGGTTCCAGTGGACTGGAAGAGGGCAGAGGTGGTTGCAATACACAAGGGAGGAAGAAAGGATGAGGTCAAAATCTACAGCCCTGTTAGTCTGACCTCAGTGGTAGGGAAGGTAATGGAAATATTACTAAAGATAAGGTTGGTGGAATACCTGGAGATAAATGGCCTGCAGAACAAAAGGCAGCAAGGCTTCACAAAGGAAAGGTTCTAACAGACTAACCTGATATGAGTTTTTTGACTGGGTGATACAGATAGTGGACCAGTGAGGAGAGGTGGGCGTGGCCTAACTGGATTTCAGTAAGGCCTTCCATACAGTTCTGCATAAAAAGATAGTGAATAAACTGGACAGGCTGGGGGTAAGTCATAGGATCACTAGGTGGGTAGAGTACTGGCTGACAGGAAGGTGCCAAACGGTGGTGGTAAATGGGACACATTCTGGTGCGAAATTGCCCGACTGTCCTAAGCTTTAAAGGAGCTTTGAAGACACACCTTTTTAGTATAGCTTTTAATGATTCATGTTAGTTTTAAATTTGGTTTATTTATTGTTTCATGTAATTGTACATGCGCTTTGGTTTTGAGAAAAGCGCCTTTTAAAAATAAAGAATGAAATGAAAATGAAATTCTAGGGAACACAGACTCTAAGGGGACAGGTGTGTCTGTTCACAGGCGATACAAGGGTCTGCAACAGGGTGAATTCACAAGGGGGAGTGGAAGCCAGGAGGTGGGCCCTGAAGAAGCTGGAGAAGTGGTCAGAAATCTGGCAACTAAAATTTAATGCACAAAAGTGCTCAGTGATGCACCAGGGGCAGAAAAACAAGAAGGAAACTTGCACCCTTGTGGGGGAGGTGATCAAGGAAAAGGAAAAGGAAAAGGAAAGGGACCTAGGGATTATGGTATCAAGGGATCTTAAGGTAGGGAACCAGTGTAGCAAGGCGGTGTGCAAGACAAGTGGTATTTTGGCCTGCATTGTGAGGGGCTTTACTAGCAGGAAGAGGGAGGTGCTAATGCCATTGTACAGAACCATGGTACAACCACACCTGGAGTATGGGGTGCAGTTCTGGAGGCCTTACCTATGCAGGGATATTGAGATAATGGAAAGGGTCCAGAGAAGGGCAACCAAAATGGTACGTGGGATACGGAATGTACTATATAAGCAAAGATGGAGGGAGCTGAATCTGTACCCTCTGGAGACTAGGAAGGAGAGGGGGGACATGATTGAGACTTTTAAGTATTTGAATAGAATAAGTAGGGTGAAGGGTGGAAGCTTGTTCAAAATGAAGAAGGGAGAGAACACGAAAGGACATAGCCTCAAACTGGAAGGTGGGAAATAGAGGTAATGTCAGGGGGTATTTCCTCATGGAGAGCGTGGTGGAGGCCTGGGATAAGCTGCCGGAAGAGGTAGTGGGAGCTGAAATGGTGGAGGGATTCAAGAGGGCATGGGACAGACATAAGGGGTTGGGAAACAGGGGGGAAGTATAAAAGGGGGGAAGGGTGAAATGTAATGGGCAGACTAGATGGGCCGTGTGGCCTTTTTCTGCAATCATATTTCTGTGTAATCTGTATATGGAGCCACAGAGGTCCTACTTCCTTCTGAGTGTACTCCAGCAGTAAGATCTACAGGTACTGCAGATTCTGGTTTATTTGATCCCTTCTCCACAGAGGGAATGGAGGGTGGGAGTGGGGCAGCACACAGATTGAGGGAGCGGGAGGGTTTTTGTTTTTTGTGTATATGGACAGGGAATGGGGGAGAGGGGAGCGACAGCACACAGAGGAAGGTTTTATGTTGGCTTGCGGTTGCACAGCCAACATCTCGTGCTAGTAGTAGATTTGGAGGCATGGTCACTGTGGGCAAATGCAGGGCATGCATCAGTAGGTGTGTCCCTCATTCACCAATAGGCCAGCAGCAGGCGCTGAAATCATGTGGCCTCCAGATCTAAGAAAAGGTCAGCTGCAATGAGAGAGAAGCTGTCATGCAGCGGATCACAACACGCATCTCTGCGTGCAGGCAACATGGCGGCAATGACTGCTGTTGCTGCCACCTGTTATAATGCCAACAGGGGTGCTCAGCCCCCATTGGCATAAAGACTCACCCATTTACAATGTATGCCGAGGGGGTGCCCAATCCCCCTTGGCCAGCATCAGGTGCACCCCCCTAGCAGTCTTTCTTTGCCGACGGGGGCCCAATCCCCATCGGCTTCAATCCCCCTTCCCCTTTATGTTGCCAACAGCACTGGCATAATGCCCCCCCCTGCTTTTGTTGTATGCCGAGGGGGATGCCCAATCCCCCCTTGACTCTTGTCCTCCCCCTTCAGTATGTGTCGATAGGGGTGCCCAATCCCTTATTGGCTAAAGCATCCCCCCAAAAAAACACTGAGGTGGCAGGCTGGGAGCCCACCCCAGCATGCCAAATCACCTAAAAAAGGGAAAACCATCCTAAAATTTTTTTTTAACCCCTGTAAAAAAGAAAACAGTCCCTTGTGTTCTCCCTGCCCCCTCCCGCAACCCATGCCCAACCTCTGCACACCCTGCCTCCCCACACCCCCCTCACTCATACTTACCTCCGGAGTCTGGCGCGACAATCTTCGGTGGACCGGGAACACGTCTGCACTCTTCAAAGCCAACCACTAACTGAAGAAATGCCGGTAAGTTGTATAATGGCATAAATATGATTTTTTTCAACCTTGGTGTATATCTCAGCCATTTTGGGGAATTTTAGCACCAACTTTTCAACATGGGGTTTTTGGGACCCCTCCTCATGCATTCTGGCACCGTCATTTTGTTATTCCGTCCTCCTGAAAGGTGATTTCCCAGTCACTGCGCGGAATCACCTTTGGGGACCAATTAACGAAACGACAGTGCCACTGATCATGAGGGGGGCTCTCAAAAAGCCTAAGTTGCAAATTTAGTGGAAATATTCCAAAAATGTTTTACGAGCATGTGTTGTGCAGTTTCACTTGACGTCAGAACTTCAAGAATTTGTAATATTTTCACTCCACATTTTCAAATTGGCATTTTTCCTCACCTCCTTACGAACAGTACAGCTGTCATTTTACATATTCTGACTGAAATGTGTTTTTGCATGTCCGGCGCAGGATATCGCGGTCGCTGTGTGAAATCAGTTTTTGAGACAGTTTGAGGATATGTCGGTGACACTGTTCATGAGCAGAGGTCCTAAAATGCCTATGTTGAAAATTTGGTGATGAAATTCCATAAAATGACTGTGTTACAAGAGTGCATTGAGCAGTTTGCACGCACTCTTGTAACTTCGCAAATTTGCAATATTTTCATGCCAGATTTTCAACACTGCCATTTTTTCACACCTCCTTATGAACAGTACAGCTGTCATTTTTCACATCCTGCCCTAAATGTGTTTTCGCACTTGTACCACACAACGGAGTGGTCACTGTGGGAAATCAACATTTGGGACAAACTAACAAAATCACAGTGCTACTGCTCATGAGGGGAGGTCCCAAAAAGCCTATTTTAAAAATGTGGCTAAAAAAATCCCAAAAATAATTGGGTTACGGATGCGTGTTGCACAGTTTCTATGCATGCTCATGACTTCACCAATTTTTCATATTTTCACTCCAGATTTTCAATGTTGCCATTTTTTACATGTCCTTATAAACAATACGCTTGTCACTTTCCACATACTGCCCAAAATGTGTATTTTCGCCCCTGTGTCGCCAAATGGCATAGCTGCAAAACCACCTTTCAGCTAACAAACTGATAGTGCCGCTCTTCATGAGGTGGGCTCACAAAAAGCCCATGTTGAAAATTTTGCAGTGAAAATACCAACACATGCCTACGGTGTTACGGTTTCCAACTGTAGCACCCCACCCTGTACAGACTGACAGGCGTCAGGGGTGTGATTTTGGATCATCGGCTGTAATGCTCACGCCATTCCACCTCCACCCCTCCCCCTGCAGCCAGTGTCAGGCATCGTGGTGTGCCTTGCACTGTTCGGCCACAAAGTTCACCCCATTCTCCTATACTGCACCCACCTCAGCATATTTCCTTATGGAATGAGGTAAGTATAACGTCCAAAGACCCCAAAGCACACCACAACACTTGTCAGTGTCTACAGGGTAGGGTGAGGTAAAATGGCATAAGCATTATAGCTGATGACCCAAAGGCACACCCCAATGCCTGTCAGTCTCTGCAAGGTGGAGATGGGGTTGGCGTCACTTCAATACTTCACTTCCATTCCTATAATGCGTCTCTAACTCCGGCACTACCAATGCCAATGCCAGCGAGACAACATTCGGCATTGACAAATGCTTGTTTATGTATGCCAGGACAGGGTAATGATGGTGGGGGTGGGACAGCACACAGACGGAGGGAGTGGGAGCATTTTTGTTTTTTGTGTATACTGGCATAAAGAATGGGGGGGTGAGGGTGGGACAGCACACAGAGGGAAGGAGCATGAGGGTTGTTGTTCTACATACCAGTACACTCAGCTGGTTGCTGGGTGGTCTCATGTACATGAAAGCAGGCTGCTGCTGTCTGATAGGAGAGGCTGACTCACTTTCAAGTACAAGAAGTTTCTGCCCAGCAAGCAGTGAGTAGTGTCATCACCACAACGTCATAAAGCTGATCAGCTGCTTGCTGACCTGCTTCATGTTAATGAAAGGACAAAATCTCTCTTTGATTGGAGCGGTTAGTTCCTTTCAAGTACAAGAAGTTTCCACCCAGCAAGCAGTGAGTGGTGTCACGACTACGGTACATGGTGATTGGGCTAGACTGCCAAGCCCCTTCTATTTTGAACTTCAATGGGCTCGACAGTGAACCCCCCAAAGTCCCCTTTTAGTGTAGTGAAACATATGTTGTGCGTGAGCAGCAAATGTAAAAATGACAAAGTTATGAGTGAGAGTTCAAAATACATTGAAATACATTAACCACACTTTCCTTATTTCCTTATTTTGTGGTTCTATAGTGGAACCTTTTTTTGGTGAGTGAGGGTTTGTGGGTGGATGGGTGGGGTTGCTGAGTGGGGGGGTCAGAGATTGATGAGGGATCATTTTTTCTTTTTAGATTCTATTAATCCTAATCCAATTAACAGAAGCACTCTTGATAGGGGGGTCGATCCCAGTCCTTTCACAGAAGAAAGGGTTCTGCAAGAACTCCTAAAACTGAAGGTGGACAAAGCAATGGGTCCTGATGGAATTCACCCCAGAATTCTAAAAGAATTAAGGGAGGAACTAGTGAAACCACTGGCTACTCTTTTTAATAAATCATGGAAGGATGGTGTAGTACCCGAGGACTGGAGGAAGGTGGATGTGATTCTCCTTCACAAAGTGGGTCCAAGACAGAGGCAGGAACTACAGACCTGTCAGTCTGACCTCTGTGGTAGGGAAAGTGATGGAGTCACTTCTGAAGGAAAGAATAGTCGAGTACCCAGAGGTCAGTGGAGCACAGGACCCAAGGCAGCATGAGTTCACAGGGGAGGTCATGTCAGACGAATCTAATAGATTTCTTTGACTGGGTGACCAAAGTAGTAGACCAGGGAGGCTGTGACATGCTCACCAGACTTTAGCAAGGCATTTGACACAGTCCCACACAAAGATTAATAGTCAAATTAACCAGCCTGGGAGTGGGACCCAGGGTGGTAGCCTGGTAAAACATTGGCTGGACAACAGGACACAGAAGGTAATTGTAAATGGAGTCCACTCTGAAGAAAGGGGGGTTACTAGTGGGGTACCGCAAGGTTCCGTATTGGGTTCAGTCCTTTTTAATGTCATCATCAGTGACATTGCAGAGGGACTGGAAGGAAAAGTATGCCTTTTTGCAGATGACACAAAGATCTGCAACAGGGTTGATACACAAGGAGGCGTGGAAAGGATGAAAAGGGACTTGGCAAGGTTGGAAGAATGGTCAGAAGTATGACAGCTAGGATTCAAGGCAAAGAAGTGCAAAATAATGCACCTGGGAAACAAGAACCAGGGAAGAATACACAATGGGTGGGGAGGTAGCAACAACAACAAAAAAGGAAAGGGACCTGGGGCTAATCATATCAGATGACCTTAAGGTTGGCAAGCAATGTGAGAAGGCAGTAGGGAGGGCTGGGGGTATACTGGGATGTATAGGGAGAGGCATCATCAGCAGAAAACAGGAAGTTGCTATCCCTCTGTACAGACAGTTGGTGAGACCCCATCTGGAGTACTGTGTCCAGTTCTGGAGACCCCATCTCCACAAGGACATAGACAGGATAGAGGCAGTCCAGAGGAGGGCAACTAAAATGGTGCAGGGTCTGCAAGAGAAGCCGTATGAGGAGAGACTAAAGGAGCTTAATATGTATACCCTTGAGGAAAGAAGGGAGAGGGGGGACATGATAGAAACTTTTAAGTACCTCAGTGGAATCAACAAAGTCCAAGAGGGTAGCATCTTTCAGAAAAAGAGACTTGCAAGAACAAGAGGACACAATTAAAAGATAGAAGGAGGGTGGTTCAGGGGCAATGTGAGGAAGTATTATTTCACAGAGAGGGTAGTGGATGCATGGAACAGCCTTCCTGAGGAGGTTGTGGGGTCTAAAACTGTGGGAGAATTCAAGAATGCATGGGACAGACATAAGGCAATTCTTGTGGGGGGTAGGAAGAAATAGGCTGTTGGTTAACTAGGATCTGCAGCCTATCCTGTAGGTAGGGAAATGGGCAGACTAGATGGGCCTAGCGGTCCTTATCTGCAGTCAAAGTCTATGTTTCTATGTTTCTATTAAAAAAATCTATGAAGGACACAGTTTTGGTTTTTTTTTGCACGGGGACTGGACCAACATTGTCGATTGGGCATTCCATTGTTAGTGTACTGTTCGGGGACACTGGGGATGGGTACTCCAGTGTTGCCACCTATCTGCTGGTGGGAGTGATGTGGAGGGAAGGGAGTTGACAATCAGTGATACTGGGGGTGTGCACCCTGGTCTGCTTGTACACACACAAAAAAGCTACTATTAAACCAGTAACTATCTCTAGTAGCAAGGGATATTTCCCCGCCATGCTACCTTAAAAAAAGCGAAGATAATTATGTAACACCCGTACCAGGTCATAATGTGGCACGCTTAATAGCATACAGCATTATGGCGAAACCCAAACCTGTGCTCTCCCCGAGTTGGACGCCCCCTGGAGTTGAGGATCTTTAGTGGGGACGGGGTCCAGGGGTGCAGCCCCCCCATATTGGAGGGTGTGGGGGCGGACCATCCCACAAAACAAAGACATGATGCCTCATGGCATTAATTGTGCAGTGCAATAGTGCCATGCGGCATTATGTCTTGTGACATAATGACCCCGTGCCTTTAACACCCACCTCTCCCCGGCAAAAAAGGAAAGCCGTGGCGGAGACAGCTTGAGAAATATAGGAAAACGTTCCCTCTGAGCTTTGAACTAACTCATAGTCATGAAAAATAGCAGCTACTGTCCAAATATATATTGACAGAAGTAAGATGTAAGGAAATCTTGCATACAAATTAAGTCAAGATTCTGAGAAGCGTAAGGATGCTCCTCCTGAGCATACCTAAGTCCACTTGTGTACTTACATTATGAAACCAAGTGTGTGCCACAGTTATCACAGATTCTTAATCGAGAAGAGCAAGTGTCCTCCCACAGTGCTAGCTACCAGGCTTCACCATTTTCCAAATGTAGATACACAGAAATGTGATGGGAGAGAAAGGCACCACGGCCCATCTAGTCTGCCCAACACCCTACCTCCCCCCCTTCTGTTATGCTTCCACCCTCTATCCCAACCCCTTAAATCTATCCCAAGCCTTCTTGAACCCCTCCACCATTTCAGCTGCCACTACCTCCTCTGGCAGCTTGTTCCAAGCCTCCACCACCCTCTCCATGAAAAACCGCCCCCTGACATTACCTCTGTATTGCCCACCTTCCAGTTTGAGGCCGTGTCCCCTCGTGTTCACTACCTTCTTCAGTTTGAACATGCTGTTACCCTCTACCTTTTTTATTCCCTTCAGATACTTAAAGGTCTCAATCATGTTCTCCCTCTCCCTCCTAGTCTCCAGATGGTACAAATTCAGCCCTCTCAATCTTCTCTCATAGGGTACATTCTGCATCCCTCGTACCATTCTGGTTGCCCTTCTCTGCACCCTCTCCATCAGCTCAACATCTCTTCATAGGTGAGGCCTCCAAAACTGCACCCCATACTCCAGATGCAGCCTAACCATGGTTCTGTATAATGGCATTAGCACCTCCCTCTTCCAGCTATTAAAACCCCTCACAATGCAGGCCAACATTCCATTTGCCTTTCCCACCGCCCTGCTATACTGGCTGTCCACCTTGAGGTCACGAGATACCATAATCCCTAGGTCCCTTTCTGTTTCCTTCTCCTTAGTCGCCAGCCCCCCCAAGGGAGTAAGTTTTCCTCCTATTCTTCCTCCCCAGGTGTATCAGCGAGCACTTTTGTGTATTAAACTTCAATTTCCAGGAGTCAGACCACCTCTCCAGCCTCTCCAGGTCCCGCCTCATGGCTTGCATCCCATTAGGTGAACCCACCCTATTGCAGACCTTTGTATCATCTGCGAACAGGCACACCCATCCCTTCAGACCCTCTGTGAGGTCACTAACATAGATGTTAAAGAATATCGGTCCTAGCACTGACCCCTGTGGCACCCCTCTGGTCACAGCCCATTCCCTGGAATGTATCCCATTTACCACCACCATCTGACTCCTTCCCTTCAACCAGTTTTCCACCCACCTGGTGATCCTGTTGTCCACTCCTAGTCTGTCCAGCTTAAGTACCATTCCACCATGTGGAACGGTGTTGAAGGCTTTATTGAAATCCTGATAGGCCACATCCACTGTTCCTCCCTGGTCCACAATCTGTGTCACCCCATCGAAAAACTCTATCAGGTTAGTCTGACAGGACCTTCCCTTGGTGAAGCCATGCTGCCTGTCATCTTGCATGCCATTCATCTCCAAGTATTCTATCAACCTGATCTTAAGTAGTGTTTCCATTACCTTCCCCACCACCGAGGTAAGACTAATAGGACGGTAGTTTTTGACCTCATCCTTCTGCCCCGCCCTTATGTAGTGCGACCTCCTCTGCCCTCTTCCAGTCCTTTGGCACCACCCCTGTGACCAAGGACAAGTTAAACAGCATCACTAGATGTGACACCAGTTCATCTTTCACCTCCTTGTGAACCCTTGGGTGTATTCCATTAGGCCTCATTGTCTTGTCTACCCTAAGTCTACCCAACTCTTTCTTTACTCCTTCAGCAGTGAATTCTGCTACAGCGACCTGACTGTGGCTGTCACCCTCCCCACCCCTTCCTGGTCCCCTACCCTCCCTTTCCTCCATGAAGATTGAGGTGAAATAGCTGTTTAATGCCTCTGCTTTTTCAAAGTCCCCTTCCAGTATTGTTCCACTTCCCCCCTTATCCTTGCAATCCCATGCTGTGCCCTTCTCCTTTCTCCAGTGTACCTAAAGAAGGTTTTGTCCCCACTCCTTGCCTGCTTCGCTATCCTCTCCTCAGTGGCCTCCTTAGCCCTTCTTATCTTTTGCCTAGCCTCCTTTCTTTTTTCCTTGTAGGTTTCCCTGTCCTCATCCTTTTGTGTCCTTGCGTACCTCTTAAATGCTCTAGTCTTTTCCTTGACCCCTAACGCCACCTCTCTAGTGAACCATAGAGGTCTTTTCTGTCTTCTATTCTTTCTTACCCTTCTTATACATGAGTCCATGGCTTTAAATACATCATCTCTTGATGGCTGCCCATAATTCCTCCACCCCTTGCACATCCCCTATCCTCAACATTTCTTCCCCAACTACCTTCCTCATTCCATGAAAGACAGCCTCTCTGAAGTCCATTACCTTGGTTCTTGTTCTAACCCTCTCCCTGCTTGCTCTCACCTTGAACCTGACAGCCCTGTGGTCACTGGTGCCAAGCTCTTCCCCCACCTCCACCTCCTCCACACTGTCCCCATTTGTGAGGACCACATCCAACAGGTTTACACCCCTAGTGGGCTCACTGACCCTTTGTTGCAGGAATATGCCCCGAAGAGCCTCTAAGATGCCCCTGTTCCTTGCAGCGATTGCTGTCTGGGCCTCCCAGTTGATGTCCGGAAGGTTTAAGTTCCCAACTAGCACAATTTCCCCTTTCCATGCCATCCTCACTACTGATTCTACAAAGTGTCTATCCCCTTCCACCCCCTGCATAGGAGGCTTATAGACTACCCCAACATGCAGGTTTTCTCCCGTCCCCTGTCCAGGGTGACCCACATTATCTCTGTTTCCCCCTCCTCATCCTGCCCTTCCATGGCCCCAATCCCTTCCCTGATATAAAATGCCACCCTTCCCCCTTACCCTCCCGATCTTTCCTAAACAACTGATACCCTGGGAACATCATCTCCCAGGCATAGTGCTCATTCCATCAAGTCTCACTCACTGAAACAATGTCTAGGTTCTCCTCCATCATGCTGGCCTCCAATTCTCCCATTTTGTTCCCCAGACTCCTGGCATTTGCAACCAAAGCCCTCCAACATATAGCCCCATCCTGTCCTTCCCCGCTGCTAAGTGTTCCCTTGATGAGTGTTGTGACTTGGGGGGAGGCTGATAGCCTCTCTGCTCTGCCTCACATAAGGCTGGCCCTGTCCTTAGGCACCTCCCCTTATTTAGTTTAAATTGAACTTCCTTGCCATGAAGTCCCCCAGTTTACTCTTTAGTGCAGCTGCCCCTGAAGAGCTCAGGTGCAGCCTGTCTTGGGCATACAGCCCCTCCTCCTACCATGTAGAGCCCCAGTCACCTATCCAGCCGAACCCCATCCAATGCAATTGTTGAATGTCATTATCTTCTCCTTTCTGGGTGTGCTCTCTCTTGGTACTGGCAACACCTCAGAGAAGGAAATGGAAGGAAAAACAGTGTTGCTCCTACAGAACCTGCAAGTTCCTTGAACTTTGCCTGTACCTCCATCAGACTGTTCCCTTCCAAGTCATTTGTGCCCAGGTGAAACACCAGGTGTGTCCTTTAATCCTGCTGCTTACCCCAGGAAGGAATATGATGCCTCACCTCCAGCACCGTCATCCCTGGCATGCACTGTACCCATAATGCATTATGTTTTGCTCTCTTCCTTCCCAATTTTAACCCCTTAATTATTAAGTCCCCCAAGAGTGCCACTCTACTGCCCCCTGCTTCCTAGGTGTCCTTTTGGCCTCTAGCTTTGTGTCACAGGGTTTGGCTCCCTTTGGACACCTCCTCATGTTCCATCCTGACTTGATTTCTGCCCTGCTCATCTTTTGTTCTCCATAACCTAGCCTATCCTGATTTTTACCCACACCCAGCATCTGTACCCTCTTCACCCTCTCCCTTTAGCCTTTCATCAGACTCTCCCCTCCTGTACCTCTTCATCCCTTGTACTTCCGCCTTGCTTCCTTCATCCCTGCAGACCCCTCCTGCTTCACTGCTTGAGCATGATCCAATTTCACCAGACCCCCCTCTAACTGCTCCTGGCCTTCCCTCATCTGCATCACTGTGCGAGATTGTGCCAACTGTGCTTGATCCCCTTCCAACTGCTCCTGTCTAGCCCATCTTTGCAGAAGGTTTTGAGCACCATACCCCACATGGGGAAGTCTTCCTCCTTACCACCTTCCCTGTCTGCATATTTCCTCTCTCCTGCACCCTGCTCAGCACATGCCCCAGCCTCCTACTGCAGCTTCTACCCTGCAGGGTTTCCTCCAGTTCATTTTCAGCCTCCCAGGAGCTAAACTCCAGCTTTTCCAGTGCTTCCTTCCTGCCCCTTTTCTTATGCCAACGTTCCCCTAGTGCCACCTTTTGGTGTGTCCCTAATGTGCCCGTCCCCTCCTCCACCACTTCTCCTGCATGTGATGTGCCTGTCCCCTCCTCCCCCTCTTCCACTGCACCCGAGATCTTTTCCCCCATGTCTCCCAGCCGCTCTGCACCCCCCCTTCTCTGATGGCCCCTGCCGGACCCCTTCCTCTCCAATGTCCTCTACTAGAATACCTATGAGGGTAAAACTATTTGTTACTTCCACCCTCTGGCCCCTTTCACCTATGCCTGCATTGTCCTTCATACTGGGCATCCGTCTGCCTTTTCCTGAGCCTACTATCTTCCATTCCTCCTGATCCCTGACTGACCCCTTTTCTCTAGCTACAGGCATCATTTTTGTGCCTCTAGACTTCCTGCTGTCAGTTCCTACTGACCCCTCTCCTCCTGTCTCGGGCATTCCTGTCCCAGATCTGGACTTGCTGTTGTCTGTTACAACCTCTGGTCTATCCCCTCTGGATCCCCTTCCATCCTCTCCCTCCCAAGCCCTTGACTTCTGGAACAGTGTATCTGATCCTCCAGTGAATCCACTCAGCCCTTCCCACTCCTTCCTTGGCTTATACCATCCCTGTCTCTCTACCCCCTTTCCCCAGCTTCCCTCCCCATTGAACCACCACTTTAGCCCCGCCACTTCCTCTCTCAACTGAGTGAGCTGCTTACACGTCATACAACCCCCCATCCTCCAAGCTCAATTTAAGATCATAGCCGTTCCACAGCCACTGCACCCAACCACCCTGCCAAAGATCCTCCTCCCTTGGTTGCCCCTCTCTCTGTGTTGCCCTACAATTTCTTCCATGATACTTAGATACAGTTCTAAAAAAAACCTTATGTATTTTTTGGGCCCCCAACCCTCACCCCCTCCTCAGCCCCAACCCACAGTCAAGACTTTTTAGAAATAATAAAGCATGTGCAAACCATAGGCATCAAGAATTAATAACCATAGCCACCACATTCAAGTCCAAGTCACCAAGTTCAAGTCCAAATCCCAAGCGCCTCCAGCGTCAGTAGTCCAAGATCAAGTTCCCAGCACCTCCAGTGCCAGTAGTCCCAACCTAGTTCATTTCACCTCAAATCAAGTCCAAATCCCCAGCACCTCCAGGGTCAGTAGTCCAAGATCAAGTTCCCAGCACCTCCAGTGTCAGTAGTCTTGACCCAATTCATTTCACCTCAATTTCAGCTATTTTGTGAAGTATTTCTTTTCAGTTACTAGTGTAGCTCCACCCTTGGCTACCCCCTGATTTGTTGCATACCCATTGCTCGGACACAAAAACTATTACCTTTTCATTAATTTTCAATAGTCACTAGAAAACACCAGTACATGTTGTTTGCCAATTTGAAAGGGAAAATAACTCAAACTGGCAAATATGCAGTTTAAATACTATGTATGGTAGTTCAGAAAAGATGTGGAGTAAGTCACCACTGACATCTCATTCTCCTTCCTCTTATCCCAAATTCTCTGCCTCCTGGTGTGATTTTGCCTGAAACTTCTCCTCCGCTTTAGTGAGGAGAAGTTGGCATCCTGTGGGTTTGGATATTGAAATATTTTGCCTCCATATATTATACGGAGGAGTGCCGGCAGGAGACTACAAGGTGTAATGTTTTGAAAATGGCTCCCCTCAGTAAACTGGGCACCCAGGATGTTGGGGTACACAGAATAGGTATTTCTGGGCTGAATATGAAAAAAACAAAACCACAAGCACCAGAATCTAGCTAAACGGGTCCCATTTACCTAGGCTCAGGTGTTTGTGTTTTGAAAAAAATCATTTACGGTATACGCATTTATAAAAAAAAAAAAAAAAAAAAAAAAGGAGGATGGCTGTCATAACCCAAAAATGTTTTTCTCATGACAAGTAAAACACTAACTTTACAAAAGGAAAATCCTAACAAAAGCAACATTTTTGTGTTGGATCAGAGGGTTATCTTACAATTCTACTGAGCATGCTCAGAAGCAACACTTCACAACCTTAGATCTCTGGAACCAATTACTATTTTTTCATGAAAGCTTTGGAAGGCACATACTCTGGCTCAAGCCCCTTTAACCTTGAATGTTTTGGCACAAAATTCCATATCATCTAGGTTGTAGTTGACAGAAAAAATGGCAAAAGTATGCAGAAGAGGAAGGATTTTTATGTAAATTTGCACAACTGGATCTCAGATACTGGATAAGCGCCAATCGTGAAACTTCGCACATCTTGAGAACCTGCCACTCATACCATGCATGCTAAATTTTGAGCAATTTCATTCAACACTGCCAAAGTTATTAAGGTGACAAAATTTGGATTTAACATTAAACATCATACTCAACCGTAACTATACTTGTGCTACTGTGCAAGTGTACTCTATCTATCTATCTATCTAAACATGGATGGGACTTTTCTCCATAGGAGCCCATTATCGTGCATCTATATAGATATGTGCTTTGCAAAAAACTGTGTTAATGCAACATTTAGTGTTCAGGCTAAAGTGACAAAAGTAGGGAAATGTGGCTTTAGGGTTTCCAATCTTAAAACCCCAACTCCACCCCTAAAGCAAGTTAGGGGAGAAGTCTTCCTAAGTTGTCAACCTAAAGCTCACCCTTAAGTGTGCATGTTTCTGGGTGTATAGAATGGGGTGAGCTTTGGGGTTGACAGACCCTAGAAAGACTTGGCCCCTGATTTGCTTTAGGGGTGGCATTGGGGTTTTAAGGTTGGAAACCCTAGAGCCACATTTCCCTATGTTTGTCACTTTAGCCTGAACCCTAAATGTCACATTAATGCAGTTTTTTGCAAAGAATTCCCTTACTTTTTGAGATAATATAACGGTATCCTCATTTTTCTATTGAAGCGCAGGGCCTGAGGGCCCTGTGTTCCCATGCATCTGTACTTTTTCAGATGGTATAATGGTATCCTTATTTGTCTGATGGAGCACAGGGGCCTCTGGGCCCTGCCCTCCCATCCTTCCATAAATGCATATATGTATGTTTATGGGTCAGCACAGGGCCCTCCATTTGTAGAATAACAGCAACCAAATTGTCAACATAGCCTTCCTATTACCCCATCTCATCAACCCGGTAGTAAATTCTGCCTCAGGGGCACAAAAAGACATTTTGGGCAAGATTTGGAAAATTTCAGCTGTCACATTCATGAGGTGGTGTAAATAAATGACTATGTTGATAATTTGGGGTTAAAATACTGTTTTGAAAATTAAAAAAGTTATGAGCAATTGGAGCGAAATGTCAACAGATGCGCATGACTTTACCATTTTAGAATATTTTGACCCCAAATTTTCAACATATCCTTCTTATTACCCCACCACGTTTTGCCCTAATTTTCAACATGGGCTTTTTGGCACTGGCGGAGGAGTGTACCAAAAAGTGGGGGCTCAGAATTCCTTAAAACACCTCAACCTGGGGTAATTGCTCAATTCAATGTCTAACCTTTCAGCTACAAAAGTGAGGGGCTACCTGACCCCCTTGACTCCCTGACTCCACCACCTATGCTTTTTGGGACACCACCTCATGAACAAGGGTGGTGAAATTATTTAAATCTGGCCTGAAAGATGATTTCACAGTCACTGTGTGAAATCACACTCCAGCGGCGAGTGAGCTCAGTGGCACAGGGGCCCAGTGCTCGGTGTTGGATATCTAACCCCAAAATACGACCAACACAGTTCAGAAGAGCCAAGCACTCGAAAGATACCACCCAGGTGGATAAATACTATAAGCACTCTAACAGCAAAAACTCCAAATGTAAAAATGCTTTAATCCAGCCAGGAGCAAAGGGTCATTATACCTAAAACAAAAACAGCACAGTAATGTACTGCGCTGTCAATATAGTGAGTACATTGCTAGTGCTTGCATAAAAAGCCAAACAGTAAATGCACCCCTGACTCCCCCAGTTATATAATGAACTCCAGAGAACAACATGGGGATGGGGAGAAACACTGGCAGAGGGGAAATAAAAATTCACACACACTGTTAAAAAAAAAAAACAGTTACAAAAGTAGTCTGGGATGATGCATAACTTCCCTCCAGTGCCACAGCTCATCCCTCTGAGTCACGGCAGCTGCTCAGCAGAGCACCTGGGGTATTTTCCTCTGTGTCACTCCCTACCAGTTATACATGACAGGCTACAAAACTGCAATTGCAACATTTCTCCCTTGTGGTGTTTTGTACTCTGTCACTTTATTCCCTCCGCTGTGTGTGGTACATGGTTTTGACTATGCCATATTACATATGGCAGGTTGTCCCGGTACCCCAGCCAGGTAAGGTGTGAGACAAGTGTTAGCGACACTGTTAGTTGGACTGTGCTGCATTAAATCACCTTTCTTGGGACAGCTTGAAAAAGCATCAGTGTGACGTGAAATGTTGACACTCTGTGTGTGGGGTGCAACTGGTATATCTTTTTAATAAAATGTATTTTTAATGAGCTCCAAGATCTGGAGATTTTTTATGCAGTCAGAAGGTGTAGCCGAGAATGGTTTGGGCATGCAATTGGTGAGTATAAACTGATATTTGATCTGTCCAGTCTGAACAGAACTGGAAGCCACACTCTCAAACTGGGATGTGGAATAGGGGAAACATTAGAATGTATTAGTTTACACAGAAGGCAGTTGGCATAATCTTCCTTGTGAGGTTGTGTAACTAGTTTTGTTCAGACTTTTAAAAGGAGGACTAAAAAGATGCCTGAAGTCAATTGGCATCACGAGTTAACCGGCATGAGATGGGTAAACCCATGCTGTTAAGCTTGAATCTGTGTCCATACTAAAACTCTCTGCTAGTCACTGCCATGTAGTAGCAGGAGTGAACAAGATGTATGCGAAGTCCCTTCTATCATCACAGTATTATGCCACTAAATTACCATGTCTTTTGATCACAAAACATAAAAATGATCTATTATGAAAAAAAACCCTCAAACTGTGAAGAACAGGGTTGCTAGGATACCTTGGGGTTCTAGTAACATCATATTACCACTCATCTTTGCTATTATGGCAGTGCAATATCATTATATAGCATTTCTTTTGTTTCTCCCATTCAAGTGGATAAAAGAGGCTGCAACATGTGAAGATCCCTTATAAAGCTTAGAGTCCTTCACGTGTATCCTCTGGGTGCCCAAATGTTCCTTTGCAGAGCACTGATTGCCTTTCAAAATGTCAAAGCACTCATTCTCATCTCAGATGTCCCCTAATAAACATCAATTACCTAATATTTTTATCACCACAGTTACCATGCTAAAGGGCTTCATCATACAAGTGAAGCTGCATTTTTCAGAAATGTAGCAGCTCAATTACTCATTAAAAAAGACTTATACTTTGAAGCTGCTGTTGGGATCTGCCCTTTGCAGTTCTACAAGAATCAATAAATGGGAGGGGGGGGCAATGCCACTGCACAATCCCAGAAAGTGGTGTAGCTGCCTGGTACCAGACAGTAGCAGTACAAAGTGGGGAGAAAGGCAGCGCACTCCAGTCTGGGTGCAAAAATGCTTTATTTAAGCATACAACAAAAATGTGAATAAAGTACACAGTAGACAGATAGACAAACCTGAACACCTTCAGAGGTTCTGGAGGGTGGCTGACCAGACTCCCTTATGAAAATCAATGTTTCATATTATCCATCTTAGTTGATGTCTCTCATCTTCATGTATTTGTGAAAACATGTAATAAAACAATTGAATGTAATGGAGTTGTCTTATTTAATTGCTAGAGCTCCTGTTTTAATGTGCATTGAGGCATTGGGTTTAAATGAACCATCTGGCTGTGTCAAGGAAGTGATGCCATGGTAATGGACTCTTCTTCACTACTTCCCTAACTGAAGTGATCCACACAGTTGCATGCTTTTCATTCAGTCACATAATAGTCTGTAAAATAGCTTTACTGATCAAGGAACAATCCATTTACTGCTTTTATGAATGTCATATGTGTGTGCGTGCATGTGTGTGCGTGTGTGTGTGTGTGTGTGTTTGAAACACAGAAACATATCATTTGATGGCCGATAAGGACCACTTGGCCCACTCACTCTGCCCTTTTTCTCTGCTCATCCTATCTTGTCTCCGAAGATCCTAATTGATCTTTACCTCCTTCCCCACCTTGCTTCCCAACTAAGGTTCCCTTGTGCCTAACCCATGCATGCTTCAAGTCCACCACTGTTTTTGCCCCAACCATCTACACTAGAAGACTTGTTCCAGGCATCCACCAAGCGTTCAGTGAAGAGGTACTTCCTCACACGACTTCTAAATGTCTCCTTTCCAGCTCCATTGCATGTCCCCTTGTTTTTTGTGCATCTTTTCCTCTGAAAAATGCTCCCCTTCTAACTTTATTTAACCCTGTGAGGTATTTATAGGTCTCTATCATGTTCCTCCTCTCCCTTCTCTATTCCAAGGTGTACATATTCCGGTCTCTCTTTATATGGCTTCTGATGTAGCCCCAGTGCCATTTTAGTTGCTCTCCTGTTAACAGCCTCCACCTGGTCCAAGTCCTTTCTGAGATGTGTTCTGCAGGACAAGGCACAGTGAGCCAGGCAGAGTCTCACCAGCAGTCTATACAGTGGCAGCATCACCTCTCTCTTTCTGCTGGCAGTACACCTCACTATGCACCCGAGCAGCTCACAGACCCTACCTACTGCCTGTCTCACTATCTCACTATCTTGAAGTCATCAGATATGATTACCCCAGGTCACTCTCCTGTTTTGTGACCGTCGGTACCAATTCTTCCATTTTGTACTCTGCGTCTGGATTTCTATGTGCTAGACACATGATTTTGCATTGAAACCTAGCTGCATTGCCCTTGACCACTCTTCAAGTTTTCTCAGGTCTCTGTATATTCTTTCCACCCCCTCTGGAGTGTGTGTGTGTGTGTGTGTGTGTGTGTGTGTGTGCGTTTGTGCATGCATATGTGTGTGTGTGTGTGTTTGTGTCTGTTAGTGATGGTGGTGGTGGAGGGCTGTTATTTGTTATGTTTCTTTTTGTACAATGCTGACTGTAGTGACAGCTGAATGTTTTAATGAAAATTAATTTGACTCACTGCAGTGGGGAGGGGTAACACTGCCTAAATATAACGTGACTGATATGATGTGAGTAAACGAACTCTCACAGATTCACCAAGAGATCCATACCATTCTCTTCCTGCTTGCTCACTTAGCTGTTTGATAGGAATGCAGCAGTGTTTGAATTAGTGAAAGGCACTGGCACTCCCAATTTTCAGCACAATAATGCAGAAACAGAAGAAAATAAGGCTTATCACTGAAGAAAAATAAAATGCTTATTAAAAAACCTAATTCTAAGAACTCCCAAGGACGCAGTCTTGATTAGGTAAGAGGCATGGTCGAAACCCTGTTCACTTACACAAGAGACCATTGGAATCCTAGCAATTCTGTTTTTCAATTAGATGTTAATTATGTAGGTAATTAGCCATGACTGGGTGTGCATTAGAGGATTTTAATGCACATCCCAGGGGTATAGTAAGGCACAAGGCCAAAGGCTGAGTGTCCTTACACCCCTGGAAAATGCATTAAAATCCTATGATGCATACTCTAGAGGGGTTTATTACACTTTTAAAATGGCCCTAAGTATGCTATCTGGGGAGGAAAAATGACACTTGCCACCTGATCTTGCATTTACAAAGATTTAATGCACAGTCAGGTGATATCTTTCGGCCAATGACATTTCTAGACTTCTTCTTGCCATTTTATAATCTGTTGTATAATATAGGATCATTAACTAGAAGTGAATGGAAGCACTGAAATATAACAGGCTTAGAAACATTCAGTGTTTATGTGACGTCTTACAATCATTCAGTGCTTACAATTATATGACTCTAAATGACTATTTTTATACAGGTACAATAGTTCGCCATATACTGTATTTATATGTGAAGAAATTCACTCAGACTGTTTCCATGTCATATAGCATGAACAGGTCTTACTATGAGTACAATCATTTTGATCCACTTGGTGGCTATAGAGAAACATTTTCTTTAACATCATTCTTCCACATATGGTCAGTCATCTATGATTTTATGTTAGGCAACTTTTCTCTTCAAATCATTTTAAATAATACATTGAAGATACTAAGATACATACTGGGTGTGATTCTAGTGGTTGTTTCAATAACAAATCACCAAATATTTCTTCACAGTACTTTGCCATCTTGTACTGCTGGGGTTTACTGAGGAAAAAGGAAACAAATATTTTTACAAGCTTCAGATGTATTTTGAAAGTTGCATTATCCAATATTTTTAGGTAAAAAGTATTTCCAAGCAAAATTAAAAGTAAATGCTCTTATCAAATGTATGCAATTCAACTTAGTATCACAAGTCATGTCTTTGTTATGGTTGATTTTAGTGTTTTATGTTCCTGTGTTTTATTTGAATTGGTGTATTTTGTCTAAAGGATGTTCTGCTTAATGAGACTTGTATTTTACTGAATGTAAAATGTTACATACATAAATACATACATGCATGCATACATACATATATGCAAAAGGCAAGTCGCCATAGCATAGACCTGTGAAACTGAAAATACAAATGAAATTGATGGTCCACTACCTGAAGGGAACATTAGAGCTTCAGATTAGGGGGGTAATACTAAATCTTGAACCTATCCAATAGCTGCTGCAAGGGTACTGAAGGGGCTGGGCTCTGACAATCAACAAATCTCCAGGGTCAAATGGTGGGAAATGGCACAGGTGCTGGCAATGTCTCTGGAATATCTTTACAGCTGCTTCCTACGGTCCGGGGGGGGGGGGGACCTATAAAATGGAGAACAGTAGATATTGTATACCTGTGCAAAAGTGGGGGAAGGATTGGTCTGGGAACAACAGACCAGTCAGTCTGACTTTAGTAGCCAACAAAGTTCTGGCAACAATCAGTGAGTGGCTGATGAAGTTCCTAGTACCATATGGGCTGCAAGATGGAAGGCAGCACAGGTTTGTGGCTGGCAGATCTTGTCAAACAAACCTGATTGCCTTTTTGACTGGGTAATAAATATGGCTAATAACAGACAGGCCATTACCATACCATACCATATCTGGACATTAGCAAGGCATTTGACTTGGTTTTACACAGATGGCTGGTCAAGAAGCTAGAAGACCTCAGGGTGGTAGACAGACTAACATGATGGGTGGTGAACTGGCTCAGGAGGAGGACACAGATGGTAGAGATAAATGGGATAACTTTGGAGTGAGGGAAGTCATTAATGGGGTCAGGGGGTTGGAATCAGACCAGTGCTGTGTAGGACATTCATCAGTGACATAGGGGATGGTTTCAGAGGGGAAATTTTGCAGATGATACCAAGCTCTGTGGCAGGGTGGACTGTGAGGAGGGTATCCAGGAATTGAAGAAAGACATAGAGAGGCTTGAACAATGGTCAAAGATCTGGCTGCTGGGCTTCAGTTTGAACATGTGCAAAGCCATGCATGTAAGAAGTAGAAACCCTGGAGCTGAATACAGGTAGGGTGGGGTAACAGGTACTGTGACTGATGAGGAAAGGGATCTGGGAGTGATGATTTCTTGCAACCTCAGATCATCAGTGCAATGCAGAAAAGTAACTGGGAAGGTAAACAGAATGTCGAGATGCATTAAGAGGGAGTTCAGCAGCAGGGAAGAGAGCTTATCTTGCCACTATAAAGAGCCCTTGGGTAACCCCACCTGGAGTACAGTGTGCAATTTTGAAACCCCCACCTATGCAAGGACATAAACAGGCTAGAGACAGTGCAGAAGAGGGTTACCACAATAAAACATGACCAGCACATATGAACAAAGACTAGGGTGCCTCAACATGTTCTCACTGGAAACCAGAAGGAAGAGGAGATGCATGATCAAAACAATTACACACTTGTAGAGAATAAACAAAGTGGACACAAGCAAGCTGATCACAGACAGTGGCAGATTAATACTGGGTAAATAAAAGAAAACTGGCAGGGAGGTGGTTTAAAAAGGACATTAGGAAGTTCTTTTTCCCAGAGTGGGTGATAGACAGGTGGAATACTGTAGACTGGCTAAAGATCTGGCCAGTGCAAAAATGATTAATGGATTCAAGACAGGGTGGGCAGACTTAAAGGGCTTGTTAAGGGAATTGGGGGAGGTCAGTATGGAGGGAGGATGGTCATGGACTCCTTTGGTATGTACCACATCACAAGTCAGACTGGGTAGACCATCAGACCTTTTTCTGTCTGCAGCTTTCTATGTCACAGCAAACTGTCCAAACTCAGTGACATTACAAGTACTTGGGGGAATGGTAACAAACAAGTGGGAGGTAGGTTCAGAAGGCCCATCTGGAAGTATTGCTTCACAGAACAGGTGAGGAAGGGGTGGAACATACTGCCAGAAAAGGTGATGAATGTAAAATTCCTGGAGAACTTTAAGAGGGGGTGGGAGAAATACAGAGTTAATCAAAGGGAGAGTGGGGGTCTTGGACCTGTAAAGGACAAGCATCTCCACACTGAACAGATATACAGACAGACCTTCTTCTGCTGACGAGTTCTATGTTCCTGTTTTTCTAAATCACAGTCCCACCACAGTTACTTGCTTACTACATAAACTTTGACAAGGCACTTGAGCACCATTGAGCTTCCTGTGCTTTGGTTCCTTCAGGCAGTACAATCTGGTAAGCACAGGACCACAGTGAAAGCAAGATGTTGCAGCTCAACTGACCTGCCTTGGATCCATTAATAATAAAATAAAGCTGACCTGTGGAGAACATAACTTCTGTTTCTCAAGACATTTTCTTGAGCATTTCACTATAAATTCAACTTGATATGCAATAAACCATGCAATTACACTTACCTAGCATCTATAAGGATCTTTTAGTGTAATTTACAATGAGATTATATTTAACTTTCATTGAATATCAGTGACCACTTGTAATACAGTAGTACTACTGTACCATGTCTAAAGCATACAGATGACATTGTGAAACAAGGAGAAAGGACTGCACAAGGCAAGTCATTCCCTAATTTTTGCTTTATAAAAAAAACAAACAGTGACTCATCTGGATAGGCACAAAATGCAATTGTGGCATTTAATATAGTAAACGCTCTGTTGAAAGTAATGTTGTAAAAACCTCAAGTTTCTTTGTAAATAAAAGAGGAATGAACAGGTGATGTATAAGACTGCAAGGTCAGAACTAAATACAGGCCAGGTACAGTTTGTGTGCACATGAGCTCAATAAAAAAGGTAATTGAGATTTACTTATCAAGCCAGAATAAGGGAGAAACTCGCCCTGTGCAGTCCTTTCATCTTGTTTTGTAGTGTCATCTGTCTTCCTCAGAGGTAGTATGGATCAATGGCTAGAGCACTGGCTTAGGAACTAAGAGATCGCAGGGTCAATCCTAACTGAGTAACCTTTCAGTGCTCTAGTCCACCCAGTTGCAGAAATGGGTACATAGATACATACATAGATACATAGACAGTGTCGGCAGATAAGGGCCTATGGCCCACCCAGTCTGCCCATTTGAGCTTGTAAGTTCAGTTTATGTTTTCCTAGAAGTCTGTTGCCCCTTACCCCTGACCTCCAGAATTCCTTTATGTCTACCCATGCATTCTTAAATCCAGTGATTGTTCCAGCCTCCCCACCCTTCCTCTGGCAGAATTATTTCCACTTATCCACCACCCGTTCTGTGAAGAAATTCTTTCTCATGTTCCTCTGAATCGTCCTACCTCCAACTTCATCCCATGCCTCTAGTCCTGGAACATCTTTTTTGCTTAAAAATAGTGTATTCCTGCACCCTGTTCCTCCCTGTAAGATACTTGTATGTCTCTATCATATCCCCTCTCTCTCTCCACTCCTCCAGGGAGTACATGTTCAGTTCCTTCAATCTGTCTTCATAGGACTTGTGATGCAATCCATGCAACATCTTTATTGCTCTCCTCTGAACCTTCTCTACCCTGTCTATGTCCTTACGTAGGTATGGTCTCCAGAACTGTACACTGTACTCCAGGTGGGGCCTCACTAGTGTTTTGTATAGCAGAATTATGATCTCCCTTTTCCTGCTGGTGATGCCCCTGCCTATACATCCCAGCATCCTATTTACTTTACCTGCTGCCTTGTCACACTGTTTCCCTACCTTGAGATCATCAGAGATGATAACCCCAAGATCCCGTTCCTGCTTAGTGCATGATATATCCTCACCCCCCAACTGATATATTGTTCCAGGGTTTTTGTGCCCCATATGCATTATCTTGCACTTCCTTGCATTGAATTTCAACTGCCAAACCCTTGACCATTCTTCAAGTTTCAGCAGGTCCCTTCTCATTCTGTCTACACCCTCTGGTGTGTCTACTCTGTTACAGAGCTTTGTGTCATCAGCGAACAGTGAAATTCTGCCTTCTAGGTCCTCGCATAATGTCACTGATGAAGATGTTGAATAGGACCGGTCCCAGCACTGATCCTGTGGTACCCCACTGGTCACTCTTCCTCTGTGGAGTGACATCCATTTACCACCACCCTCTGTGTCCTGCCACCCAGCCAGTTACCTACCCACCACACTACTCTCCTGCCCACACCCATATTCCCCAGTTTGTGTAATAGTCTTCTATGTGGCACAGTGTCAAAGGCCTTGCTGAAGTCTAGATAGGCCATGTCCACTGCCCTCCCCGATCCACTCCACTAAAATGAAATGTTGCATCTCAGCTAGGCTATCCTGGGTAAATAAAAATTGTGCACATCCTATACATTCAGTTTTAGATTATCTGGAGTGTGTGAACTGTTACAAGATCAAGTGTGGATATTACACTATTTAAACTCCATTATCCAGGCTAAACAGATAACTTTGATTAAGCTATTATATGTGCACTCTTTGGATGTCCTGGTGGATCACATAGTGCACCATTTACACAACCCATTGAAAACAATCAATGACATATTTAAACAAAACTCTACACAACAAACCTATACTGGCTACAGTACATGACAGGGTGTGATTTGTGCTGGGATAATGGCATGTCTTGGGAGGGTTAAAGCACAAGGCCAAAGGCTGCCCTACTGCCCAAGAAATGCTGTTATCTCAGCACAAAGCACACCCTTGAGTAACATGAATTGATTATGATCCGAGCTTGTAAGGATTACAAAAGAAATAATTAAAAAAACACTTTGAATGGAAATTAGTATATAAAAAAGTTAAGAAAAGGAGAAAAAGACAAAAGTAATCATACTGCATTGTAATGTTACTGTTGGTCAATAGGAGACAGATGCTGCATTATTTTTAATATGTGAATTGAGGTGTATTGATACAGTTGTGCTTGATTAGTGCAAAAAGCACAGTGAACTTGCAAATCATTCTAGTGCTGTTGTACTGGAATAGCAGGACTGGCTTCCAAGCTCCACAGCCAGTCAGGTATCTGGACTTCTTGTACCCATTTGTACCCATTTCATAATAAGTTAAGTTATAATACATTTACAGTGCAATATGAAAAGTGGGTAACATAATAATGAGTTGGGAAAGCATGATTTTAAAATAATCCATGAGTTTTCAGCAGCCCAGCTAAACTTCCTGGCAAATATATTCTACACTATGCTTAAAGTGTTTGTGAACCTCTTGCCAGCATTTAGATTGTCAATGTACAGTATGTATGTATAGGGTGTGAATGGACCCCTATCAGGACCCTTTGCAGGGAGGCAAAACATGTTTCTTACCTGCAGTGGTTTTCAAATGAAAGAATAACTGGATACTCAGAGGTTTCAAATGCAGTTTCTTTGATGGCTTGAATCACATCCTATGCAAAAATTAAAACAGCAGTACATTTAGAAAATACTTCAGTTCTGATGATCATTACCAAGCGTAGATGACATATTTTTACCAGTTTTACCAGTGGATAGTGAATATCTGTGTGTCTGCCATGGCAAAGTTTAAACTATTTAATTTTCTTTCTGCCTCGATTGACTACTTACTTTTTTTTATCTCAAAATTCCCATCAGAGCTCTGAAATGGATGCCAAGAGACCCTATTATCCTGTGAGATAAAATAAGTAGCCCATTCAAGCAGATAGAAAATTGTAATACCATGCAGCCTATATTGTCTGCCAGCTTTCATACACCAACTTTTTGGCAGTTAATAGAGGGTGGCAGATAATACAGGCATGTTACATTCCATTGGTAAAATATGGAAAATTAGCACAAGACTCTATTTATGTAATACGGTTCTTTCATCTGTGTACAGTTTGGTAACAAAAATACCTAAAAACAGTACACATATTAAAATCCAGTTTAATTCTATTTTATCATCAATCAACTTTAAAGTAATCAGCAATGGACATCTGTTTGGCTTTCTTTGTCATGATTAATTTCATTTTAGCTTCCAGATCCTCCTATCTCATCAGTCTGCACTGGTGTCCAGGGACTGTACACATCTGAGAGACTGGGAATGGCAAGGGAGTGACTATGGGGAGGCTGGGATAAAACCCACAACCTGCATGGTAGATACTATATACCTCAATATTTTGTCACTGAAATGTTGGGCAATGATACTCAAAATGTAGGAAAATTAGGGACACTGGCCTTAATAATGTGGGGCACATCAACTGAAACATGGAGACACAAAGTTGCAACAATGAGAATTAGTGACTTAATAGCATTTCGCCCCTAATGACAGACTGGACAGTAGTTGTAAACCCCAACAGTGGGGAGACAAGAACTCACTCTGAGTCTTTCATGGGGTCCACACCTTGCACTGTCAGGTGTCAGGTCAATGTAGCTCATAAAGAGCTATTAATAATACCTGGCCATCTGGAACAATGAGGAAGATCAGCATGAGTACTGGAGCCTGCTGAAGTAGGGACTTTTTTTAAGTTAACTGATAGCCATGGAAGATCTGCACTAGTCAAGATGAACAAGTAGAGGATTAGCTGCACTAGTCCAGGTCAATTTGCACTATTCCCTGGACTGGTAAAATAATGTTACAATCAACCTTTGCTTCTAATATGAAATCTTCCTTTTCTTCACCCTTGACAGTTTCAATAATCTTATCATCAATGATGTTGTTAAAAACATCACAGTAGTTCTCAAAGGTAACATGGTCCTTAGCAATTCACAGTAAAATATTTCTTATTAAGATAGTTACAACAAACAAAAAATCAGGACCAAAATGCACTGCGTCAGTACCCATGACCGGGCAGATGATAGAGGGAAAACAACATGAAAAAGATATGGCCTTTACACCAGAAAGTGCTGTGGCTAGAGCTGGTGGCAGAAAATAGAGGGAATTTCCATAGTGAGAGAACCCTACAGTGGATCAGGCCTCTGGATAAGGAGGATGGTGGATAATAGAAGGACGGATAATACCGGGTACACTGTATTTAAAAGACTTGTCAAGGGGTGCACTGAATTCTCTTTTTTATCTGATTTTATGCCATAAACCAGTAGCATCCAACTGAGATAAAAAATTTGTTATTGAGCAAAGATCAAGCTGCTAATTTCATGTTTTTTGATATTGAATATCTGCAGACTAGATAAATATGAATTAATAATTTATCATTTGCAATTGCAATGTAGTCTTCCAGGGTAAACTCAAAACATTCCAAAGATTCTTCTGCAGTGTAGTAGATGACCCACTTCTAACCCTTCCCCCAATCAGTATTTTTGAACGCATGCATTTAAACTATTGTGGTAGACAGAAATCTAAGAAATAGCTTGACAAAGATGGCCATCAAATTAATCAAATCCTAGGGCATACAGTGGATTCTGGTCATAGCAGAGTGATTCATGTGTTTCAATTGTGTCTGCTCAGTCCAATGTCTGGTAGAGATAGAGTTCTGTACTGTATGTGCAGAGTGCATTCTCGGTAACATGAGATCAGATACGAGAGTGAGTGGGTGATTAGTGCAGTATTAATGGGCTGAATAATGGATTGTCATTTGGAACTTTTCTGCATTTTTGTCTTGTAAGACAATTTATTACATGTATAGTACTGTACATTATCTATGGGATGGGCTGATGTGTTGATAGGGGTTTATGGCATACTGGTTGATAGGGCTGATAAGGCTTTGCTTGACAGCTTTGTGCTGACTGGTTGATAGTGCTGTGCTTCAGAACCCTGATCAAGTGGCTGGATTACAGAGTTTGTGTTTGGTGGTAGAAAAATTAAGTTGATGTCGTATAGTCCTGGCATGTCTGGATGGCCAATAAAGTAGTCTAACAGCAGTGCTGTCCTATGCCCCAGGAGTTTTTGTTCTCAAAGCCTCACCCGCTTGATAAAAATCTGAGCGGTCATTCATGCTATGCAGCTGTTACTGTACAGCACAGGCAAGTGTCTGACTCTCCAGAAACACCTCATCTGGGCAGACTTCCCCACAAGATCATCACTTTTTTTTTTGCTGTTTTTGTCCCTGGGGTTATTCCTCTTTAAATGTTAGTGTTCCATATCCCATGCAACAAAAGAATAGCCCCATCTCATGTGCATTAAAAGTATCTGATGTCCATAGCCACAAGCACATCTGGCAACCCATCCCTTTCTCAAGAACTTACTCTGGCAGTGCCAGCATTATGCTTTTCACCATGGGCTCAGAAAAAACAGATGTTGTGGTGAGCCTTCCATTGCTGGAGCCACCCATTGGTCAAGCTGAAGTTGGGTTTGCCAAGAGCAACAGAAAGCGGTTTGGTTTTCTGCAAGAGTAAGGGCCCACTCACCATGACATCATGCTTCCAAACCTCTGAACACCATGGCAGAAAAACCTCCTGTATCTCACCATCTTCCCCCTTCCCCTTCCTCTTCCTCTTCCATTTTGGATTATGATTGCTGTGCCACCCTGTAATCAACTTGACCTTGTTGTGGATTAGGTCTGAAACCATGGACTTCGGTAAGCAAAGATGGACTGCAAGACCCTGTACACTCATCTTTAGCAGACTTTCCATTTGCCGACTCAATTCCACTTTATGGGAAAGGGTTAAGACAGCACGCCTTGAAGAGGCCATGTTTAAGGTAAGGTAAGGCCCACTTCTGCAGCAGCAATGAAAGAATATGTCAGGATGGGGAGGTGTCTGCTGTAACAAGTTAAGTACAGCATTCCATTAGTACTATTAATAATGGCTGAAGAGGCGTGACTAGGCAGTGCAATGGATTGGCAGAGCAAAGTACCGTAATTACCTGTCTGCAAAAGGTGGTGTACAGAGTGAGCGTAAACAAATAATTTTAACACTGCTGCCCATGGATGCAGTTTGGGCAACTCAGTTTTGTCCATTTAAACCAATTGTCTGGTTTAACTGTGTCCATTCTAAGTGGAGTACACAGAATTAAAATTATGTTAGGCCATTAAAAGTACATGTCGGACCTCAATCTCTCCCTAGAGACCTGGCAAGTAAAGAAGTTAAATAAGCAAATGCCTGCACACAAAACAAAGATATAGAGGGTACATAACCATGTCAATGGGGTTGTGAGAATGATACTGTATTACAGTACAGTATAGATAAAGTTAATTTCAAGTTGTTTTTTTCTGACAGCTTTGTTTTTCCATGAAGAACAATTAGCTTTCCTTGTTACCTGTGACTGGAGCCCAAATGATTCATTTTTGAAAGAAATGCTGAGTTACTTGAAAAGGTGAACGTTTTTCACACCCAGTGCACACGATATTTGTCAGCCTCCATTTCACTCCGCCCTTCTCTATTTTAATACCGTTCAGCAGTTTGTTGTAAAGAAGCAGCTTCTAAGTTTTCTCCTGTGCACATGTAACCAGTGGTAGCAGAACATATTAAAAAGTGTGTGTGGCTGGGTCACAGTTATACATGGAAATACTGCATAGATGTTGTCGGCAGATAAGGGCCATTGACCCACTCATCTGCCCATTAATGATAGTAACTTTGCTTCTTAAAGCTTTTCTGTAACCAGGTTGTACCCCTCCTCTGACTACCAAAACCCCCTATGTCTATCTCATGCTTTCTTAAATCCTATAATCGTTTCTGCCCCTACCACTTCTTGGTTGAATAGAATTGAATGGAAAACGTTAGCCCAGGGCACTAGGACAATAACTAGCTTTTTGAGTACTGTTATATTTCATTAAATGTACATGACTCTTTATTATCTTTGCTCCTATGACACAGGCTGTGGCAGACCCATACCTCCTACCCTTATATTATTTCTGCCTTGTATTTTCCTCTTTCTTTTTGGTTGAAATGTTTTTTCAGTCCTTTACTTATTCCTGGAGCACAGGCAGTGACTTCCAAAGCAAACCTCTCACCTCCACACAGTCTCTCCCTTGTCTTTTTTTTCATTTGCTTTATTTTTGTTTTTCACTTAAATTGTTTTTTTTTTCAGTCTTTCACTTATGGCACAGGCTGTGAGACCCCCACCCCAAATGCCCACAGTATCTGTTTTGCCGTCCCCTCACAAACACACTCTCTACTGCTATTCGTTTTTCTTTTATTTTTCTTCTTAGTTTATTTTCCAGTCCTTGCTGTTGTCCGAGTAAACTCTCATATAGTGGCCACCATTTTTCCTTTCCACTGCTGTGTGCTCCACATAGTGAGCTCCCATCCACTGCTCTCTCTTGCTTTCTCTGTCTCTCTCTCCCTCCAGGAATGGTGCCAAAGCAGCCATGTGGTCTCATATATACCATAGTATTGTACAAGTGCAAACTGGGGTACACTCAAGGAGCATGCACTGCTCAGGTGCACTCTCACCTCTCCCTCAGCCTCCCAAGCCAGGCACATGACAGGCATGCAGGTTGGAAGCACAAAAATAAGAAAAAAAAGGTGAAGATCTGAGCTGAAGTAGCAGTGTTCATATCAGTTCCTGCCTAAACTGAGCCACATGTGTTTGAAATGGCTCGGTTTCTTGAGGATGGATTTGGCCCATCCCTAGTGTAATGTGGTGTGAGGTGTAGCCACATGCAAAATGTACCTAGAGGGTGATATAAGCTTTAGGAGTATTTTTTGTTATTATAATAAAAATTGGAATTTTAAATAGTGGCATATATTTTTAGCATGTGATTACACAATGCTCTAATGTACACTGACCAGAGATTAATGTTGAGCTGATAGAATGCATACAGCCAATTAGTAAGCCCTATGTCTGAGACCCTTTTTATAATGTAATATTTATAACATCATATTTTATTAACTTACTGTATTATGTATCACAGTTAGAATGGAACAACAAGGCAATGCATTATTCGCTACAGTATTATATTCTAAAAGGATGGACTACATCCTTGGGACACTGTGGTACCAAAGATCCTTTGTCTTCAAAGTTACAGACCTGTGGATTGATCCTCGCTCTAACATCCATGACTGTTCCATTTTAATGACTTCAATAAATCTCTTAAGGAAGATTTTCTTACGTGTAGACATTATACTTGTTCTCACTGAGACACACACACACTGGCTTCATATATTTACTTGTGCCTTGTCCTGCACTTTACTTGTCTTGTTCAGGAGGACAAATTGTAACTAATATCAGATATTGTACTTCTTAATAGTGTTGTATGCATGTAGTTTCTCTCTATTCCTGTAGTTATTTTCTGTAAATCACTTTGTTATTTGTTACCTTTCCCTCTTGTACATATGTATGTAATTACTTCTGTGTCGCTTCTGAAAAATGGACTTTTTGTCTCAGTGAGCCTACTCAGTTACCAAAATCCAATAAATTAATAACTAAACATTGTAATCCCTTTAATTGTTAATATATGCATATACGGAAAATTACTGGGCATGATATGCTTATACGGGTCTCTTATGGTTATAAGAGTGTAATATGATATGCTTACATGTACAATTACCGGGCCTCTTATGGTTATAAGAGTGTAATATGATATACTTATATGTACAATTACTGGGTCTCTTATGGTTATAAGAGTGTATTCTTTAGTTATTTGGGCGTGAGAACTGTGAAGCAAAGCTGAATTGATCTGGCACACAAAGAACCTGAGAAGAAATTTATAACCATGAGATACTCAGTAACTGTATATATACTGTATATATCTATGGGTGAACACTTTTGTTTTCAAACACTGAAACAAATTTAAAAACACATTGCTTTACTTTGCCAAAAAATAGAGAAACCCCTGTGTGGGAAATAAACAATGTCAACTGAACTTTGAACTTCAGAATTTTTGAATTACTGTATGTGCATGAGGCACCCTCTTGTGGTTATAGACTGAGGGAGTGCTCCTCCCCAACTCCTTTCCTCTGCAAGTGAGGCACTCTTAATCTGTGAAGAGTGTCTCATACACAGTTTCACTGGAAATGGGCATGTTGGGCAGGTGTTTTTAACATTTTAATATATTATTGATCAATCTTGACCAACTGTATATGAATACTGCCACTGATACTGCTCTTATGGTTGTAGGAGTGGTCTAACATCCTGAGGGTATCAGAATTGCTCACCTTTGATTTGTGGTTCTCCTGTCATAATAATACATGTGAGACCACTCTTACAACTGTAAGAGTGGTCTCAATGGTGGTATTATAATACCTAAGAGTACCTGGAATGTTTAAACATAAACAATCCTGAATTACTAAGAGTGATGTCATGATTTATCGCTAACATTAATGGTCCACTCTAGAGAGAACTGGTTGCTAACAAGTAGATAAACTGGTAATATATTTTAAAATACTTCCAGTACTACAGGCTCAGTTTAACAGTATTTAAAACAAATTAGGTTACACTGAATACTTTGGGTTTGTGTAGATTGGTGACTCATAACAAAACACCAGAAACTATAGTTAACATTGTATAAATGTAATTTGTTACAAAAGACCAGGCATTGTAGGAGAACAACCATATGCATTTAAATATATGAAGAATGCTTTAGAGTCAGCATATAAAAGATTTAGGAAATGCCCATTATATTTCTACAGTATATCTGATTACCAAAAATGTACCTTGAAAAGAATGTCTGTGCACATAGCTTTTCCATGAGTTATTATTGGCTCTTGATCTTCTCCTTTTCCATCCCAAATATCCAGCTCAACACATCTAATACATATATTAAAAGTAACCACTTAATATACACTGCACTGGCTGATATGAGGTTAGCCAATATATTTGCAACACAAAGATGAATCAAGACTTTAGTGCAACAGAAAAAAAAATATTTCAACACAGAACAATTCACAACATGGCACTGAATGTGCAAGAAAATATATTTGACATCTGCAAAGATTATATCTGTTTCAAAGAGTTGTGAGTTAGCTGTCACACACACGCATACACATACACACATACACACATGCACAATGAAGCAAGCAACAAATACATTTAAAAACACATTTTAGTTGCAACACTGTCTCAGGAGACCCTGCACTACTCTAAGGGGCCTGAGACTGAGGTTAGGTCAGAATAAGGATGTCCTGACACTATAGCCAGTCATTGGGTGTAGTGGGTATGGGGGCTCTCTGCTTTCCACACAGGGAAGATTGCCCAAAGTAGAGAAAAATGGAGACAGACAACTTGACAACAAGCCACAGTAAAATCTTTAGGCACACTAAAGCTGTTGTTCACAACACTAGATCTTGGGGATCACTGTTAGGCTGTTGATATTGGTGGGGAAGGGGCGGGGGTCTTGTAGAGACAATATAGTCCCCTGTCACCTGTGCACATTGCTGAACACTGGTGGTGAGAACCATCTGACACAGCTAATATAATACCTGAAAGAATTAACTTTTAAAAATTGTCAGTGAGGTAATTGTTCTTTTTCCTGTTTTATTTTGATGATTTTCTATATGATGGTACTACAGGAGCAATGTGTAGAACAGTACTCTACCTAGAGGCTGGCATATCTAATTTTGTTCCCCTTCATGCCTCATCAGCATTGTGATTTACTGTCTGTGGCATCTCAGCTGATCAGGAAGAGCCAATCACTTGCTGCAAGACTGATCACCAGAGATATACTGTATCAATCTGAGTGGTCACAGTGCTGATTAGATACAAAGGGGACTTGCACAAGATAATGTCAGCTTCAGTGAGAGTGCTGTTCTAGTGTAGGTATCATTCCTAATACTTGTTTATCAGGAAGCACAATGAAAACAAAAAATATGTCAGAAAAAAGTAACAACAAACTACTTTTTAAAATGTTAAATATATTCTGTCTGCAGTGTTTGGCAGTACTTTAAGAAAATAATGGAGAAAGGATATTGAGGGAAAACTTACAACTGTAAAAGCCTTCAATTCATACAGTACATACACAGATCACATTTTAAGGCCAAATGGCTTAAAAATGTATCTAGACATTCAGAAAACCAATAATAATCTACAAACAGTGGATGTAAGATAACATAGCTGCAATGCAGTTCTAGTGTGTGTGTAATAATGTCCCACGTAAGTGTCTCAGATGTTGAAAACAGAATGAAAGGATGATACAGTGCCATATAATGGCAAGCAAACAAATACCTGCACAATGGAAGGGTAATGCAATAAGCCGATGTGAGGCATAATCAGGTGGAACAATGATGAGCGTGGCAGGGAAGTGGAGAGGATGTTAAGAGGCATGGGCTGGTGTGAAGAAAAAGCCTTAAAGATAGGACTGGAAAAAGAAAGGTGAAGCAGTGAGTGGACTGGACATAGAAAGTGTTCCCAGATGGCGGGCTCAGAGAAACTGAAGGATCTAACATCAAGGTGGGTAGATCAATGGTAGGGACAGTAAGGAGACCTGACTTCAAGGATCAAAGGTAGAAATGGGGAAAGTATGGTTTAAAGTTGAGGTAGGTAAGATCTGGATGAAATCCTGATAATACTCATACAGTATATGTAACTTTGCAAAAGATTACAAGTCAGCACCACTAGCAGCCACCATGGTTATTAATAAGGTTCTTTTTGTCAGCATTTTTAAACCAGTGTACTGTAGTTATGATTCTTCAGCACAAGTCTAGGGAGGGTGACATGCTGAAGATCTGTTCAGGAGTACCTCAGTTAGGAGAACAACCAGTGAAAGCACCTAGCTAGATTTCTTACATCTGCTTTATTAATGGAGCATTTCTTCTGACTGTAGCTAGGAATTAATCTGGAAGCTCAATTCATGGCTGAGACAGTTAAACCTTTGCTTAGCAGTTTCCTGCCTTCCTTATTAGACACTTTTAAAGACCAAATGTATCCATAGAAATAGTAATTATAGTCTCTAACCTGCAGCCAGCCAAAAGGACCTGTCGATACATCTCCACAGAAGATTTTCCTCCAAACTGCCTGCCTACAAGATATGTGTTATGGGAGGAACTGATAAAGTAATGGGCCAAAGTGTGTTCCATTTCCTGATATAATTCCAAGCGGTCTAGGAAGACTGGGGCATTTTCATCCGACATCAGATATTTACAAAACCCATCACAGGACATGCAACCTGCAAGACAGTTCACGTTAACATTATTATAAAGAAACAATGTTTACAACATTAGCACATTGCCTTGGTTGGTCTTGTTATTTAATATAAGTACTGCAATTGTTGACATTTATAAAAAAAATGTTTGTGTGAGAATGTAACACAGAATATTGACTTTATCAAGGAACAATTGTTAGCAGTATTTTATTTATGGGTAATCACATGCACAATTGAAGAAATACACTCTTTCAAATCATATATTGCTGATACTACATGTCTTAACCTAAATATTCTTTTTATTGCCTGATGTTTTGCCTGATCTCTTTACAAAATGACACAAAGTTACATGAGAGTATAATGAGGTCACACCAAAGAAGTATAATGTAAATAAAGTGCCTAAAGTAACAGTGCATGATAGCAGTGAAATTTTAACCTACTGTATGCTTTTTTATTCTTTTTTTGATTCCCCCATATCTCCTGACTTGTGTGATCTCCTGTTTCTCCATTTTAAATCTGCTTTATCACCTTTTTTTACAGTTGAAACAATAAAATACACATTAATTTTAGTATAGCTTAGGCCAGGTTTCCATCAATATTCTCTGCTGTTTTTGAAAACCCATGCTTTAAGATAATTTTTCATGCAACTATAATGAACTAGCATGTAGCAGACACTGCTCCCTGACCTTATAGGACAACATGTGTACAAAACTGGCGAAAAATGCTGATGAACACCTGGTATGAGCTGTATTAATGGAACACTGCTTTTATTATTTCAAAAAAAGAAAAAAATGGTAACACAGACTCAAAACTGGGAAAGAAGGGTATCATATAAGTCAGGAGATAAGGGTTAATCTAAAATAGAATAAAAAAGTTTAGCTTAAAATTTCTGCCAGTATCATGCAGTGCTGCTTTAAAAAAGGAAATATCTTGTATAGTGTACGGTGTACAGTATTCAGTAGTGCTTCCTGTAATCCTTGTGGGGTACATAGAGAATAATACATGGGTGGGTGTGTGTAACCAGAATTTTAGGCACACCTCAGGTGTAGGATGCTACAAATACTCTAAGAGTGAAGCTAGAGGTATTCATAAAAGCATCACACACCAAGGGTCTTTGTAAAATTCTGGTTTACACCCATCCACCCATGTCTAGTTTTTATAATCACTAGTGAGCATTTTTAGTTAGTGTGGAAGCTGTGTGACTTGATTGGCAGGGAATGATTGCTACCAGACATTTGTAACACATTTTTACATACCAGTTAACCAATCATTAAAAAAAACTCACTAGTAATTATAATGTGGTAAATTCAAAAGAAGAACTGGGTGTCTGTTTTGCCCTTCAAGCATTCTGAAATATGCTCTCTCTTATTATATCAGTCATATATGAGATAAAACAAAACTTGGAATGTCTGTTGTGACATAACAAACTTAAAACAGTGTTATGAAATTAGAAGCACATCTACAGATTAGATATATTTCAGTTTTAAAGATGATTACACATACAATACATTTAGACATACATTGGTCATGTGCCTTCCATTTCACCCAGTGTGTTCATTAATTCTCTATAAGATTGCCATCACTGAAAATAGATGTGTTCAGTGCCTTGTATTACATAGCTTCAAGTTCTGGTTATAGAAACTCCCTAAGTACCTGAATACCCTGCTCACCCCTTCTTCCCCCTCCAGCCACAACCCTGTATCTAACCAAGGAAACATTTCTTGTCCACAGGCACAAACAATAACTTGGCCAGTTTGTTTTCAGTCATGAACACCCACAGATCTGGAACAATCTGGCCTTGGGAAGTATCCCAGTCTCCAGTATTACCTCAGAAATGCTCTACCTCAAAAATATAATTATGCATTTATTCACAAATCATGCCTGTGTAGTACAGTATGGTCTGCATGGCCATTGGTCCACGCAGTGGACCGATAGGTGTACAGACCGTACTGTACGCTGTCATTCAGTGAGCAGCTGGGCAGCATGCAGGTGGGGTGCTGTCACCAGCCAATAATGGGGGGGTGCTTGGGGTGGGGACCTCAGTGAGTGGATGGGGAAGGGGGTACCACTGGATTACCAGGGCGTCTATCAAGACTTATGCCCATGATCGGACAATGGGGGGAGGGTTACCACTGGACCACCAGGGCTTCTTTTAATACTTATGCCTGCGATCAGGCAAAGGGGGGGCAGATGTCTACCTGGGCAGGGTGCTTGTGGACAGTGTACCCGCTGGCCACCCACAGCTGGTGGCTGTTGTGTTGTGCCATGCACTTCAGCTGTCCGCCTGTGGTTGGCCGACATTTGAACCCTTTTTTTTGGCTCAACATTGTGCACCAGTGTGCTGCTCATGTAGGGGTTGAGCCAGCATATGCACTGCACATCCCAGGCTGAATATCGGGATGTGCCATATATGCATGGGCACGCCCACTGCAACTGCACTGCATACATTACCAATACACCACGGCGCATCGGAGGTTGTGCTGCACAGCCTCCCACTTCGAATATCATGCTGGGGGGCATAGGGGTGTTGCGCATGGTGCAACCCTGTTGCGTCAGGCACAGCCTCTTTGAATATCCAGGCCAATGTGTTTATACATTTCTTCTTCTTTCTGAAACACCCCCTCCCCAGGTTGCAACTATAAGTGAAATTATCCTTCTATCTCTGTATGTCTACCTGGGGAAATCATTTTAAACAAATAAATAAATAATGAATATGTAAATTCATGCCTGCCATGGGTTATTGTTACTTATACAACAGTGAGTTAAACATCAGAAGATAAAAAGTGATATCTTATCTTACACCTAATTCACAAGATATCATGCTAACTTATGAGTTGGATATGTCACAGATGATATCTTGCCCTGTTGGGTACATCACAATGGAATTCATACTAACATACTAACATACTATTTGCCAGCAGATTAGGCCTTATGGTCTATCAAGTCTGCTCGAACCTAGATCCTTAGTTGGGTGCCGAGACCCTCCCATCCCTTGTGCTCCAGAAACCCCTATCATCCATCCCACCCCGGGACAGGCCATCATCTGATACATCCACTTTCTGTGTCTGTCCACCCTCTCTTAAAGCTCTCCACTGTGGATCTCTGAACCAGCTCACCAGGCAGAGCATTCCAAGGGTCCACCACCCTCTCAGTGAAAAACCTCCTCCTCTTTCCCCCCTCACCCTTCCACCTTCCAACTTCAAACCATGCCCTCTGGTGATGCCTCCCTGCTTTAGTCTAAAGATCCCCTCCATGTTTACCCTATTTATTCCCTTGAGGTACTTGAAGACCTCAATCATGTCCCCCCTGTCTCTCCTCTCCTCCAATGAAAACAGGCAGAGCTCCTCAAGTCTGTCCTCATAAGTCAAATCCCCTAGCCCTCGTATCATCTTTGTTGCCCTCCTCTGTACCCTCTCCAGGAGCTGTATGTCCCTCTTCAAGTGTGGTCTCCAGTACTGTACACAGTACTCAAGGTGTGGTCTAACCAGTCCATTGTACAGTGGCAGAATCACTTTTGCTCCTAGAGGTGATCCCCTTGTGATGCATCCCAACATCCTGTTTGCCTTGCTAGCTGCTCTCCTGCACTGCTTAGTGTTATTCATACATGTATCCACCATGACCCCTAGGTCTTTTTCCCCTGTTGAGGCTTCCAGCACCTCCCCTCCCAGGGTGTACCTGTGTTTAGGGTTTCCCCGATCAAGATGCAACACCTTGCACTTGGTGATATTGAAATGTAATTTCCATGTGTGAGCCCAGCTTTCCAGGGTGTCCAGGTCCCCTTGCAGGGCCAACCTCCCCTCTTCTCCCTCAACTACTGCTCCCATCTTGGAGTCATCCATGAAGAGACTCATTTCACACCCTATACCATCCCTGATGTCTGATATGTATGCATTAAACAGGATTGGACCCAGGACCGAGCCCTGTGGTACCCACTACCAACCTCTGTAGGGTTGAGAGCTCCCCACAGACCACTACTCTCTGAGTGCGTCCAGCTATCCAGTTTCAATCCATCTGACCATCAAAGGGCCTACTCCTAACCCCATCAGTTTCTCCACCAGACCATTGTGGGGACAGAGTCAACGCCTTGCTGAAGTCCAAGAATAATACATCCACAGGCTTACCCCTGTCCAGTTCTGATGTTACCCATTCATAGAACTCCACAAGATTGGTTTGACATGATCTACCTGGCACAAACCCATGCTGCCGACTATCCAGACCTCCCACCTCCTCCAAGTAAACCCCAATCGTTCCCTTTAGTATACTCTCCATTAATTTTCCCACCACCGAGGTTAAACTGATGGGTCTACAGTTTCTGGTACTTCCTTGACCCCCCCTTGTGGATTGGTACCACATGTGCCTCTCGCCAATCCCTAGGTACCCTCCCTGTCTCAAGTGACCTGTTGAAAGCTCCGCCAGAAGTGCAGCCAGTATGTCATAATTCCCATAGTACTTTCTCGGATGAATGCCATCCGTGAAATTGTCTTTCTTTGGGCCTTGAGGGCAAACCACACCCTTTGGTGGGATGGCATCATCCGTCCCTCCACCTTACTGGTCTTTTTATCCTTATCCAGATGTGACACCCTAGGTCCTTTCCCTCCTTTTGCTCCATTTCTGCTGCTCCTGATCCCACTCCCTGCCGCTTCTATCCCCTTTGTGCCTTGCTTTGTAGATATCCCATCCCCTCCCTAGTGAACACAGAGGCAAAGTACTCGTTAAATACCTCTGCCTGGTCCTCCTCTTCCACCCACCCTCCTTCTGATCTCAATCTGCTGAGATGGTCCTTAGTTTTTCTCCGCCTCCCAATGTACCGAAGAACCCTTCTCCATGTATCCCTGTGCCAGCCGCTGTTTTTACTGGACTTTGCTCCTCACCATACGGGTGACTTTTCTAGATGCAAGCTGGTACATTTCCTTATCCCTATCCCTCTTGTTGTTTTATATTTTTGTAAGCCGCCTTCTTTTCTCTGACTGCTACCTGGACCTCACTGGACCACCAGCATGGTTTATGTGACCTTGCTCCTTATGTTTCAACTTAGCGCAGATCCTGACTGCCTCATGAAGTCCCGTTTTATGACCTCCCATCTCCTTTCCACACTTGTTGTTGAGGTAATCCCTTCAAGTGATCCTTGAGAATATTTCCCATGCCCATAAAGTCTGCCCCCTGAAGTCCACTGCCAGTGTCCTAGATCTCACCCCACTCCCCAATGCTTATTTGAAACCAGACAGTATTGTGGTCACTCCCAGTCAGGGGCCTGTACAACCATGTCCCTACCAGATCCCCATCTGCCAGAACCACATCAGGACATGCCCCTCCCTTGTGGGCTCCATCACATGCTGTGTTAAGAACACATCCTGGAAGCCATCCAGCAGCCTCTGCTCCTTGGCCACCTTAGAGGACATGGTTCCCCAGTTAGTACCTGGCATATTAAGGTCCCCCATCAACACCACTCCTTCCCCTTTTGGACCACACTGGGCAATGATGTTGTCCAGCAAACCATCCTCTAGAACATCACTCATCCCGGGGGGCCTATATGCTACTCCCAGCTTGACCTTATCTCCTGCTGGGGATCGTAAGGTGACCCATAAGGCCTCCACGTTTCCCTCTGCCTCTTCTACCATAGCAATTTCTATGTCATCTCTAATGAACATAGCCACTCCACCCCCTCTGCCCTCCTTTCTATCCTTCCTAAGCATAGTGTACCCCTGTACATTTAGGTCCCAGTCATGGTTTTTGTTGGCCCACGTTTCCGTGACTGCCGCCACATCCACCCCTCGAACAGCATGGCCTGGAACTCTGGCAACTTGTTTCCCAAGCTCCTGGCATTTACTAACACTAACCCCACCCTTATCCCTGATCCTTTTTGTCGAACCCCACCCAGATTCTTATACTTCCATCCTCCCCTGCTCCTCCTGAAACCTCCACCTCCAGTCTGTTTCCCCTCCCTTGGGCTTGAGGCTACTCCCCTCATCTGGAGGAGGGCTTCTAGTCAGCCCTCCTTATCCCTTCCCCCTTACAAGTTTAAACCCCACCTTTCTTGTATGTAGTCAGCCATCCCTGTTTAGGACTTCCTTCCCTAATGGGGCAAGATGAAACCTGTCCTTGGCATATAGTCCCTTATCCTCCCAAACTCCATTCCAGTTCCCTAACACCCCAACCCATTCTCTTCACCCCACTTCCTGAGCCATTCATTAACCTCTGTGAGCTTCATTTTTTTCTCCACTGAGGCCTTTGGTACTGGCAATATCTCCGAAAAGGAAATGTTGCATCCATTATCCCGACAGACTCTGGCAAGTTCTTGGAACCTTGCTTGGATTTCCATAATGCTATTTCCCTCTAGATCATTAGTTCCCAAATGCCAAATCTGGTTTCCCTCCACAATCCCTAACCATTTCATACACCATGAACTTTGCTCTGTGCACTGTCAGCCCAGAGATACTCACTACCTTCACCTGGCTATGGCATCCATCCCCCTGTCCCTCCCAATGGATACCCTTAATCATCAAGTCTCCCAGTAACAGAACCTTAACACCGCCATCATCCTTATGGTTACCTCCACTATGCCCTCTCAGCCCCCCTCCCCACTTTATTCATGATCGCAATTTCATGGGAGTCTTCCTGCCTTATTAGAGACCCCCTTGTCACCCTCCCCTTTCTGCCTCCCTTGCTATTTTGCCCACTTAACTCAAACCCCCTCTGAATAGGTGTCCCCTTTAACCCTCTCTTATCTGAACCATTTATCCTGGCCCTGATGGTTTCCCTTCCCCGCACCCTCATCCCCCTTGTAATTGTAGCCCTGTCTCCAGAGGCTCTCTGTGGGTCCCCTTAGCTAGGGCCCCATCCTTGGTACTGACCTTCCTGCTGAAGGGGCCTCTCCCACCTCCTTGTCTCCCAGTTCTCTCCAATCATGCTCTCCTCCCTCATGTCTGGAATATGTTGCATCTCCCCATTTGCTTAACATATATGTTTCCCTTCTCCTCTGGGACTATGTCTATCCTTTCCATAGCTGTTCTGTGATGCCCTATGGGTATCTGACTCCCTCCCGGCCTCTGTATAAGTTTCCTCATTTCCACAACCCTTCCTCCCCTCTAGGATGCTTAGTATCTCAAATTTATTGTGACACTCTATGTCAGCCTCCATCAAGTAACCGAGTTTCCCTGACTGCATCTCTAAACTGACCCTCTTCTTCCTGTCTTGCACTGTTCACCTTAGGAGCTCCCTTCCCACAGTCTGCTGTTTTGAGCTTCCTACAACAGCCCCTCCTGACTCTTCCCCTCCAGTCTCCTTGAATTCAAAATTTTCACCTATGCGCTTTCCCTTAGCATCAACTTCCTATCTAAGGGTCCTCTGTCCCTAATATCCCCCTTCTGCTTGCTGTAGCATAATGTCCTGTAATTTCAGGCATTGCCCCAGCCTCCCCTCAGCCCCACCTTCTGCTGCCCATATCCACACCCCTTATCCTTGGACACCCCCAGCTCCCACAGCTTACTCCTTAACCAATATACCTCACTCCTGATACAAGATAGCTGTCTACAGAGTGGGCAGCCTCCCTCTCTCCAGGCCCAATTTAGAATTATTGCCATCCCACAGCCTGTGCAGCCTACAACCCTTCCGAAGATGCCTGCCATGGTGGAATATGGCCACCCTGATTATCCCCCTCTGTTTATAATAGCACACCCCCTTTTCTCAGTCCCTTTCCCCTGGAGTACAGTTTCTCTCTATACTGACTGTAGTTATTTACAAACCCAATTTCAACCCCACAAACAAAGTTCCCAAGTCTCACAAACACATACAGTCCAGTATGTGTTCAGTCCCACTAACAGTGTGTAAGCAGACTCCAGGTACCGTATGATGTCACAGGCCCACCAACTCCTGTTGCTTCAAATTTCAGTCCCAAACAGAAATACTCAGCCCTTCAATCCCAACCCCAGTGGCTTTTAGTATTTAAGAAAGCCTACAAAACAGGGTGGGTGGGAGGGCTCACCAAACACCAGGCAACAACACATTTAAATTACCTTCTAATTTTCCCTGCCAAACATCTATCCCCAAACCTACAATATCACAGCCCAAGTATCAGTTCAAATTCAAGGTAATAATTTTAACACATAGAACTAATTTCACTAACAAACTATTCAAATATTTCAGTTTAAAACAAAATATAACTCCTGGCCTCTTTTCTACCAACCTGTTGCTTAAGCTCCCAAGTGAACAATGAAAGCCACAGTAATTCCTGTTTAAAGACAAGTTAATTGCAGCTAATGTCCCTCCTCCAAACACCAGGCAAACAACACATTTAAATTACCTTCTAATTTTCCTGCCAAACATCTATCCCCAAACCTACAATATCACAGCCCAAGTATCAGTTCAAATTCAAGGTAATAATTTTTAACACATAGAACTAATTTCACTAACAAACTATTCAAATATTTCAGTTTAAAACAAAATATAACTCCTGGCCTCTTTTCTACCAACCTGTTGCTAAGCTCCCAAGTGAACAATGAAAGCCACAGTAATTCCTGTTTAAAGACAAGTTAATTGCAGCTAATGTCCCTCCTCCAAACACCAGGCAAGCGACACATTTAAATTACCTTCTAATTTTCCTACAAACATCTATCCCCAAACCTACAATATCACAGCCCAAGTATCAGTTCAAATTCAAGGTAATAATTTTAACACATAGAACTAATTTCACTAACAAACTATTCAAATATTTCAGTTTAAAACAAAATATAACTCCTGGCCTCTTTTCTACCAACCTGTTGCTTAAGCTCCCAAGTGAACAATGAAAGCCACAGTAATTCCTGTTTAAAGACAAGTTAATTGCAGCTAATGTCCCTCCTCCAAACACCAGGCAAATGACATTTAAATTACCTTCTAATTTTCCTGCCAAACATCTATCCCCAAACCTACAATATCACAGCCCAAGTATCAGTTCAAATTCAAGGTAATAATTTTAACACATAGAACTAATTTCACTAACAAACTATTCAAATATTTCAGTTTAAAACAAAATATAACTCCTGGCCTCTTTTCTACCAACCTGTTGCTTAAGCTCCCAAGTGAACAATGAAAGCCACAGTAATTCCTGTTTAAAGACAAGTTAATTGCAGCTAATGTCCCTCCTCCAAACACCAGGCAAACACACATTTAAATTACCTTCTAATTTTCCTGCCAAACATCTATCCCCAAACCTACAATATCACAGCCCAAGTATCAGTTCAAATTCAAGGTAATAATTTTTAACACATAGAACTAATTTCACTAACAAACTATTCAAATATTTCAGTTTAAAACAAAATATAACTCCTGGCCTCTTTTCTACCAACCTGTTGTAAGCTCCCAAGTGAACAATGAAAGCCACAGTAATTCCTGTTTAAAGACAAGTTAATTGCAGCTAATGTCCCTCCTCCAAACACCAGGCAAACAACACATTTAAATTACCTTCTAATTTTCCCTGCCAAACATCTATCCCCAAACCTACAATATCACAGCCCAAGTATCAGTTCAAATTCAAGGTAATAATTTTTAACACATAGAACTAATTTCACTAACAAACTATTCAAATATTTCAGTTTAAAACAAAATATAACTCCTGGCCTCTTTTCTACCAACCTGCTTAAGCTCCCAAGTGAACAATGAAACACAGTAATTCCTGTTTAAAGACAAGTTAATTGCAGCTAATGTCCCTCCTCAAACACCAGGCAAACAACACATTTAAATTACCTTCTAATTTTCCCAAACATCTATCCCCAAACCTACAATATCACAGCCCAGTATCAGTTCAAATTCAAGGTAATAATTTTAACACATAGAACTAATTTCACTAACAAACTATTCAAATATTTCAGTTAAAACAAAATATAACTCCTGGCCTCTTTTCTACCAACCTGTTGCTTAAGCTCCCAAGTGAACAATGAAAGCCACAGTAATTCCTGTTTAAAGACAAGTTAATTGCAGCTAATGTCCCTCCTCCAAACACCAGGCAAACAACACATTTAAATTACCTTCTAATTTTCCTGCCAAACATCTATCCCCAAACCTACAATATCACAGCCCAAGTATCAGTTCAAATTCAAGGTAATAATTTTAACACATAGAACTAATTTCACTAACAAACTATTCAAATATTTCAGTTTAAAACAAAATATAACTCCTGGCCTCTTTTCTACCAACCTGTTGCTTAAGCTCCCAAGTGAACAATAGAAAGCCACAGTAATTCCTGTTTAAAGACAAGTTAATTGCAGCTAATGTCCCTCCTCCAAACACCAGGCAAACAACATTTAAATTACCTTCTAATTTTCCTGCCAAACATCTATCCCCAAACCTACAATATCACAGCCCAAGTATCAGTTCAAATTCAAGGTAATAATTTTTTAACACATAGAACTAATTTCACTAACAAACTATTCAAATATTTCAGTTTAAAACAAAATATAACTCCTGGCCTCTTTTCTACCAACCTGTTGCTTAAGCTCCCAAGTGAACAATGAAAGCCACAGTAATTCCTGTTTAAAGACAAGTTAATTGCAGCTAATGTCCCTCCTCCAAACACCAGGCAAACAACATTTAAATTACCTTCTAATTTTCCCTGCCAAACATCTATCCCCAAACCTACAATATCACAGCCCAAGTATCAGTTCAAATTCAAGGTAATAATTTTTAACACATAGAACTAATTTCACTAACAAACTATTCAAATATTTCAGTTTAAAACAAAATATAACTCCTGGCCTCTTTTCTACCAACCTGTTGCTTAAGCTCCCAAGTGAACAATGAAAGCCACAGTAATTCCTGTTTAAAGACAAGTTAATTGCAGCTAATGTCCCTCCTCCAAACACCAGGCAAGCGACACATTTAAATTACCTTCTAATTTTCCTGCCAAACATCTATCCCCAAACCTACAATATCACAGCCCAAGTATCAGTTCAAATTCAAGGTAATAATTTTTAACACATAGAACTAATTTCACTAACAAACTATTCAAATATTTCAGTTTAAAACAAAATATAACTCCTGGCCTCTTTTCTACCAACCTGTTGCTTAAGCTCCCAAGTGAACAATGAAAGCCACAGTAATTCCTGTTTAAAGACAAGTTAATTGCAGCTAATGTCCCCTCCTCCAAACACCAGGCAAATGACACATTTAAATTACCTTCTAATTTTCCCTGCCAAACATCTATCCCCAAACCTACAATATCACAGCCCAAGTATCAGTTCAAATTCAAGGTAATAATTTTTAACACATAGAACTAATTTCACTAACAAACTATTCAAATATTTCAGTTTAAAACAAAATATAACTCCTGGCCTCTTTTCTACCAACCTGTTGCTTAAGCTCCCAAGTGAACAATGAAAGCCACAGTAATTCCTGTTTAAAGACAAGTTAATTGCAGCTAATGTCCCCTCCTCCAAACACCAGGCAAACAACACATTTAAATTACCTTCTAATTTTCCCTGCCAAACATCTATCCCCAAACCTACAATATCACAGCCCAAGTATCAGTTCAAATTCAAGGTAATAATTTTTAACACATAGAACTAATTTCACTAACAAACTATTCAAATATTTCAGTTTAAAACAAAATATAACTCCTGGCCTCTTTTCTACCAACCTGTTGCTTAAGCTCCCAAGTGAACAATGAAAGCCACAGTAATTCCTGTTTAAAGACAAGTTAATTGCAGCTAATGTCCCCTCCTCCAAACACCAGGCAAACAACACATTTAAATTACCTTCTAATTTTCCCTGCCAAACATCTATCCCCAAACCTACAATATCACAGCCCAAGTATCAGTTCAAATTCAAGGTAATAATTTTTAACACATAGAACTAATTTCACTAACAAACTATTCAAATATTTCAGTTTAAAACAAAATATAACTCCTGGCCTCTTTTCTACCAACCTGTTGCTTAAGCTCCCAAGTGAACAATTCAGAACCTATCAGACAGCAGCTATTACAATCTGAATTACATTGCAATAGCCTTTCATGTCACTGAAAGTAGCAGTTGAAATCAAACAGAAATAGTTAAATATTCATACAAACAGCAGATTTGAAAGCTATAACTAGTAATCTCATGCTATATAAATACAAATATACTGATTATAATTTTTTGAGGGGCTCTGCCACTTGTGAGTTATGGTCCTGTTCCCCAACTCTCCCCCACATGGGACGATAAACTATATGTACTGAATATATATATATATATATATATATATATTTATATATATATACACACACACACACACACACACACACACACACCCACAGAAGCCCAGCACTGCCAAATTCTGCAGTAGAGTTACTGCAGCAAATAATGGAATTTCAATGGGAGTTAATCCCCTTTGTCATGCAGTAAACCTGTAATACTGCACTTCATCCTGGTGGGCTTCACTGTACATGTACATATATATTTATAAAATAGCAAAAAAAATCTATACATTTCATTGACTGACAGACTAAGCTCTATAAACATATGGTCAGGTGCCTAATTTCATCCCCCCCTCTAAAAAAACTACTGAGAGCCATTTTATAAGTGTAATGAGCCTCTTCAGAGTGTGCCTTATAGGATTTTAATGCACTTCCCAGGGGTGTAAAGACACTCAGCCTTTGGTCTCTGCCTTACTACACCCCTGGGGCATGCATTAAAATCCTATAATGCACACCCTGCTGTGACTTATTACTAGATATATAGATAGATAGACAGATATCTTTATCTGTAGGTATTAAAATATGATTGGGTGCACATTCTTACTGTGATATATGGACACCAAGGGTGTGTTGGCACAAGGCACAGCTGGATACCTAAAATGCACTTGAGTTGTCTGTATATACTGTACAAACATACAGACATACCTGTATGTTGCTACACTTCATTAATTTATTTAGTTAAAGTTTGGTATGAGGGCGAGCCACACTGGTGTGACTCGGGTGGAGGGGAAAAGGGATACAGGTACAAAGTAAATTGTCAGGCTGGTTACAAAATAGTCTGCAGACAAGTTTAGGATTCAAAGTTATTTTTGTCAGGTTGGTTATAGATAGCCTGGTCATTCTACAGTATACACATTAAATATAAGATTAAAAAAAAATGACATCATTGCATACATCAAGAGCACTTAGTTGGGCTTTGTTAGCTCAGAGAATGAGACAGTACATGTTAAGCAGTCTGGAATAGGTAGTAGAGGTCTTAGCCTGGCTGATAGCAGGAATGGGGGGCGGTAGAGAGTGAGAGAGGGTGTGTTTAAAGATATGTAGTGAAGGAAGCATATGGAGTGTCATTGGAAGGGTGTTCCAGTAATGGGGAAAATGGCAGGAGAGCACAGCTTTCTTGGAGTTTGAGTGGGAAAGGGGAAGGGAGAAAGTGTGAGGGTATCTAGACTGGAGGTGATTGGAGGTATTGGAGGTAGGGTGAAGGAGGGAGGTGAGGTAAGGGGTGAGTGCACGGAACTAATACTTGGTTGTGAAGATGGATGGTGTGGCGGTGATGGCGGGGTGATAGAGGAGAGAGACAGAGAGAAGTATAAGGTGCAGTAGTGGGTCCTAGGGGGAGTATTTAAGGTGAAGTGGCAAAGGGCATTGAAAAATGAGTCCAACCTGGAGAAGGTAGAGGCAGGGGCAGACCCATAGATGATGTCAGTGTAGTCAAAGTGGAGCAGGAGTGTCTTTTAAGAAGAGATGGAGACTGCATCCTTATTTCTGTAAAGGGCATCAAGCTTTGACCGTAGCTTAGAATGGATGTAGTTTATGTGGGTTGTGTAGTCTAGGTGGCTGTCAAGCCAGTTGCCTAAGTATTTGTATGCTGAGACAGAGTCCAGTGTGGTACCATTGAGAGTGGAGTAATACGGAGGTGTAGGAAGATTGGAGAGTTTAATGGGGGTGCCGGAAATCATGGATACTGTTTTGTGGTGCTGACTTTTAATTGGTTGGCATGGAACCATTTTAGAATGAGGAAAAAGTCAGTTCGAAGCTGAGAAGTTACTGTGGGGGCAGAAGGTCCAGAGGTATAGAGAATGGTATCACTTGCATAAAAGTGTATTTGGAATGAGGATTATTCAAGAGGAAGATCATTTAGAAAGATTGAAAAGAGGATGGGACCTAGGATACAGCATTGGGGTACACCTGCTAGGATTGGGGGGGGGTGAGCGGTTGTCACCTGCCTGGATGCATTGGGTGTGGTTCGACAGATAAGACCTGAACCATTCAACTGTGGGAGGGGCAAGGCCAGCTTGTTCTAATTTAGTGAGGAGGAGTGGGTGGGAGACAGAATTAAAAACCTTTGCTAGGTCTATGAAAATGGCAGAGGTTAGGTGACCTTGGTCCATGCCTGTAAGGATGGCATCTGTGACTCTGAGGAAGGAGGAGACAGTTGAGTGATTTTTTATGACAGCCAGACAGGTAGGAGTAGAGGAGGTTTATGGAGGAGAGGAGGTGAGAGAGGCTGATTAGGATGAGGGACTCCTGGAGCTTGGCTAATATGGGAAGGATGAAGATGGAATGGTACTTTCCGGGTGAGGAGTGATTGCCTCTTTTGTGAAGGGGGATCACTTTGGGTGATTTCCAGGCTTGTGGGACTGTGCTAAGTGAGAAAGAGAGGTTTAGCAAGTGGGATGGGGTGGGCAATGGCTGGGGCAGAGATTTGGAGGAGAAGTGTGTCTAGTCCATCATGGCTAGATTTGTGAGGATTTAGTGATTGGAGGGCACAAAGAACTTCATGGAGTGTGATGGTAGAGAAATGAAAGCTATTTGTTGAAGTGGGTGTGTGTAGAGAAGGGGGTGTATTTGCAGGGGTGGTGGGAAGGGCACAGGTAGTGAAGATATGGTTGAGGGTAGAGGCAATGGTGATGAGGTCAGAGATTAGCTTGCTGTCAAAAAAGTGAGGGACTGGAAGATTTGGGGAGGAAGAGAGGGTTTGCCAGAATTTATAAGTTGATTTGAGGTTTCTTTGTAAGGTGTTTGTGAAATACTGGGACTTGGCTGCTCTGATTGCTTTGATGCATGAGTTTGTTTGGGTGAAGTCTTGCAGTCTGCCCATGCGTGGTCATGGGAGGTGCAAAGCTTGATGTGGTCAGCAGATATCCAAGGGTGGTGGTAGTGTCTTACTCTGTTGCATCATGGGGGGGGCCGTGAGTATTCAAAGCCTTATTTAATATGTTGCAGAAAAGTGAGAGAGCTGTGTTGTTGTCAGTGGATGCATAGAAATGGGACCAGCTGGAGGAGGCAAGATCATGTAGGAGTGCTGTGCTGTTTAGGGAGTGTAAGGATCTAATCCAGTGGTACATAGGAGGAGAGTGAGGGAGTTGTAGTTTGCGCATGCAGTAAGTCATTAGGTGGCAGCTGAAAATGTCAGGGAGTGTTCCAGAGGAGGAAGTCCAATGGGGGTGTAATGCCAGAATCCAATCCAGGTGGGTGTGGTTATCTGAGCGGGGATTGGGTCTGGTGGGTCCAGTTATGAGTTGGTGGAGGTTTAGGGATTCTATTTGTAGTGTCATGGGTTTTAGGATGGAGGAGATCCAGTTCAGGTTGAAGTCACCAAACAGGATGAGTTTGTCGTTGGAGGCATGGGATGATATGGAGGAGATGGTGTTGGCTATGGAGGAGGAAGGGGTTTTGGGGGAGGTGTAGAACACACCAGTGAAGATGAGGAGAGCAGAGGGGAGCTGTAGTTTAATAAGGAGGAGCTCATGGGACTTTGGAATGGACTCACTAGTAATGATTGAGCTTGGAAGGACTTGACATGTGTCGATGGCTACACCACCACCACGCTTTGAATGGTCCTGGCAGTAGAGGTGGTAGTCTGGTAAGGACAGTTGGGAGTCAGGGATTCTGGGAAAGAGCCAGGATTCATTAATGCAGAGAATGTCTGGAGTGTGTTGGGATACCCAAACGTTGCGGAGGTCGATATTAGGGAGTAAGCTCCTGACATTGAGGTGGTACACTGTGAGGCCTTTTGAGAGTGGGGAGTGTTGTGGGGTTGGGCCTGAATTTGGTTGGATGTCTCCAACTAGTAGGAGGAGTAGGTATAGAGAGAAAAGTTTGTTTCCAGTTTTGTGTAGTTTGGACTAGATGTACTGGATGGGGTTGTATGTTAGTTGGCAAGAGAGATGGAGCCTATGGATGAGCTCCAGATTGAGGGAGGGTGAGTTCAAGAGGCTTGGTAGAGGAATGGGGAGGGAAGTGAGGGGAAGATGAATGCTGTGAGGAGGGTGAGGGCTGGTAATGCATTGTGGCCATGGGAAGTGGTCTAGGGAATGGAGAGAAGGGAGTGGAGTGGGGGAGGGGTAATGGTTTGGGGATGAGGAATGGAAGCAAGGGGTGGAGGGGTTGATTGATGGGGCAGTCAAGTTAGGGAAAGAGAGCTATAGCAAGGAAGCACAAGGTAGGGAATTTCATTTTGAGGTGTTGGAGGAGTTGACTGAAGTGTAGAGTTAATTTTAAAGGGTGTTGTCAATGGTAGTTAGAATAGATAATAGAGTACATCAATGGAAGGGGGTTGTGTAGCAATAAAGTGTAGTACACGTATAATAAAACAAATCATACTTCACTTTTTCTTATAAAGTGTGTGTGTGTGTTGGGGGGGGTGGACAAGATGGATTTATAGTCCTTCCAAACTTAATTTACTATGTTACATTTGCTAGGAATAAAAACAGCTGGAACATGGTAGTTTACAAAACAGAAACAGTATGCAAATAAAAAACAGCTTGAACTCTGCTTTTTTAATAATAATAATAAAAAAAAAAAGAATACTTACTGTTTTTTAGTCGATTTGGGTGATTAAGTTATGTATTTTACACATATAGGCACATGATCAAAAGAGATGCAGGCACATCCCAGAAAATGCATGGAAGAGCAATATTTGAAAGGGAGAGATGTGTCGCGCATTTCCAAATGCGCATTCGTGCAGAAATAATGTATGCAACGCAAAAAAAGGTGTCAGGCACCTGAATATGCTACGCAAGTGTATATTCAGCCAAAATGTGTTGTGCATGTCTCATACATCATAAAACTGTGCTGCACAAAGTTAGGCATGTAAAGAGATGACCTAAATTGGCCAGCCACCCACAGGCAGGCTGCAGAACTGCAGATAGGTGACCCTGAGACAGCCCTCAGAGGTGCACCAGCATGTGCTCCAGACACCCAACCAAGCAGTCATGCCAGGACGGTAGTACCCAAAGCCACAGCCATGCTGTGCCAGCATGTTGGGCACCTGCTGGGTGCCACTGGGTGATACCTCTGGCACCTCCCAGTCAACTACCCTCCTCTCCACACCCAGGTAGAGGATGCCCAGCTGCCACACGCTAGTCAGGTGCCCCCCTAGCATACCAGCAGTGCAGACAGCTACAATGTGGCACATGTACCAGGTGCCATGGCCTGCTCCCATGTGGCCATCAGAGTACCACCCGGTGTAGGCATGCACCCATGGTGGCATCTGGGACAATGGTGAGGAGGATGCATGGTGGTAATAGTGGCAGCATGGCATGGGCCAGGGACAGCCCAGTGGCACACATCCATGGTGGAACACCACAGGTGCACACAGCATGCCCATGCCAGAACCACACCACCAGGAACCACATACATGCCATCCCTGAGGTGTGACGCTGCCACAGGGGCCCTGGGTTTAGGTCACTGTGATGTACTGGTGGTGGATAGTGTACAACTGTGAGTAGCGTGGGGCAGGCGTGGCACCACCTGTGACCTGGAGGTGGCAGGGGCATGCCCCAAGGGCACCAGACCCTTCCAGTGTTGTGTGTGTGGTCACCAATGGCATGGACATGGCAATGGGTAGTAGCTCTGCTAACCTCTCAACTGCCACACAGTATGGGGTACAGCACTCACTTTATCACTCAGACACCGTCTGACATTACACACTGACCACTGGGACAGTTATGCAGAATTGTATGATAATATGAGATGCTTAAGCAATAAGGCATGACAGGGGTGCGATGTTGTTGTGTAATAACGTCTCACTCTGGGGTGGGTGGAACCCGAGGCAAAGCAGAGTGCTTCCACCACTCCAGGAGTGACGTTATTGTTAAACAACACACATCCGGAGTGCCTTATTGCTGTTATACAATGGCTCGTTTATTAAAAAAAAAAAAAAAAGAAAATACTTTTTTGGTCCATTTTTTCTTTGATTTTAGTGAGTGTAGGTGAACATTTGAAAAAAAAAAAAAGTCCAATATTTCTTCCACCACGGGGTGGAGCTGTTGCCGGAATAGTGTTACGTGTTCAATCTCAAAGCTTTTTTCTTGTGCTGCTGTGTTTTATCAGTCTCCCCTCTGACCTTCTCTGTTGTTGGCTGTACATTTATAAAGGATGGTGCTTGAAGGGGAGACTTTCTAACATGTTTTTCTTCCGCGTTTTAAACTCAGTGTGTTTATATTTCTATCTGTGAATCTGTTCGGGAACTGTGCAGCTTGTGAGTTTACAGTGGCCATGCACTCGCACGACGTTGGCGGTAACCGGAAGAAGGAAGTGCCGTTTCTTTTAAATGTGGCATTATTTTACGTAATTATTATACTTGTTATACTTTAAAATGATGTTCAGGGAATGGGCGGCCAACCACAACAGTCAGTGAAGTGTGGGACACCTAGTAATGACGGAGCCACAGACAGCAGCATTTTGAGGTACAGTTTTATTTATGCAGTAGCAGGTTTTGTTATTATTAAAACAGCAGAACAGAAGAAAAAAAATGTAGGTATGAGGTGGGTGGGAGGTTTTATGTTGTAAGCCTACATCATGGGTGCGGGGGGGGGCTGCAGCTTTTTATAGCAGCGGCAGAGAGCAGCAGTAAATTCTGCAGGACAGGCATGGTTTTATTGTGTGTCATGTGGCCATGTGTGTGCCTGGACTTAATACAGTGATGATATTGTGTAATATCATCACTGTGCCAAGTACACACTGACCAATCAGAATAGATGAATTTCCCTTGCCATTGTATAATAGATATCAGCACACTGTAGCAACATTGGTGCACACATTTCCAGTCTTCTGAGCTTGCACTGTCATGTTTGCTGCTGTGTCACACATTCTGACCAGTTGTCACACACCTTGGCACACATTTGGGTGTTAAGCAGTTGGAGGGTATGTAGCACTGTACTCAGGCCAGTGCAGTCCTGCCACAAACATCCATGCATTCCACCTGCCTGCTAGGCTGCAGTATCTCCTGATTACCTTTATGGAGTGGTGGTACTGCCCTGTAATGCTGGAACTGCGCAAGCCAATGGTATGCAAATGTCCTGAATATATTCCAGTAATGAGATGCAAATTTGATGTGTGGGCGCTGACTGTGCAATGAGGCCACTTGCATATCTTGGCTGAATATTGCAAACTTGCATGCTACGCAAGTAGCTTTGCATTGCATACCTCCATATGCTCTGCACTGGGCTCTGGGCACCTGCCGCACCACGCATCTTCCACTGCATGACCACGCATGTTCGAGATATTCAGCCACACATGTGCAGTTGCATATTATGGCACAACTTCTAACTATACTACTATTTTCTGCCAGCACAGTTGTGTTGCGTGGCACAAGCACTTGTGCGATGCAGCCTGCCACTTTTGAATATGGGGCTCCTAGTGATGTGTCTTCCACAAAACAAGTTTTCATAGTTTCAGTTTGAAGTAATGATTCAGAATGATAAAAATGTGTGTTTTTTGGCCAGCTGCAGTAATTAGAGGTTGTGGGACTGAAAGTAAAACTAGTCTTGCCCTATGAATGTATACTGCATGTTTATGTACTGTACTATAAATGCAGTGTTGAGAGATGTTTTAAGTGCAAGGTTATAATCTGTCAAATGCAAAGTTCCAGAGAGGTTTCAACTAATTATTTTACTCAAAAAAATCTTACCTGTAATATAGAAACATAGAAACATAGAAGTTGATGGCAGATAAGGGCTGCAAGGCCCATCCAGTCTGCCCATTTCTTTTTCTACCTTATGAATGTGCCATCTCTATTCATACTCATCTGTATTGCTCCCTTATGCCTATCCCATGCCTATTTGAAGCCCTGCACTGTATTCATATCCACCACTTCCTGAGGTAGGCCATTCCATGCATTCACCACCCTTTCTGTGAACAAGAACTTCCTCACATTGCCCCTTAATCAGCCTCCTTCTAATCTCATGCTGTGTCCTCTTGTCCTGCTATTTTTCTTATACTGAAACATGTGAGACTCTTTCAACTTGTTAATGCCCTTAAGGTGTTTGAATATTTCGATCATAACACCTCTCTCCCTCCCTTGCTCTATCTAGGGTATACATGTTGAGCTCCGTTAATCTGTCCTCATATGTTTTCTGATGCAGTCCCTGCACCATTTTGGTTGCCCTTCTCTGGACTGCCTCAATTTAATTAATGTTCTTGTGAAGGTGCGGCCTCCAGTACTGCATGCAATACTCCAGATGGGGCCTAACCAGTGTCTTGTAAAGAGGGATTATTACCTCCCTCTTCCGACTTGTGATACCCCTACTAATACACACCAACATCCCCCTAGCCTTATCTACTGCTTTAGTGGTCTGCTTGGATGATTTCAGGTCATTAGTGATGATGATGCCCAAGTCTCTTTCCTCCCTTGTGACTGCCAGCAACTCCCCTCCCAGCCTATAGGTGGCTTCATGGTTTCTCTTCCCTATGTGCATGATCTTACACTTCTTTGCATTAAACCCCAGCTGCCACTCTTCCAACCATTTTGCTAGTTTATCCAGATCTCTTCTCATTCTGTCCACCCCATCTGGATCATCTACTCTGTTGCAGATCTTGGTGTCATCTGCAAAGAGACAAACCTTACCCTCCAGTCCATCTGCAGTGTCACTGATGAAAATGTTGAAGAGAACTGGCCTCAGGACTGATCCCTGAGGTACCCCACTTGTGACCTGCATCTCTTCTGACTATATACCACTTATCATCACTTTCTGTTTTCTGCCCACCAGCCAGTTTGCCACCCAGTTGACCAACATCTGACCCACCCGAGCCTATTCAGCTTATTAATCAGTCTTCTATGTGGAACAGTATAGAAAGCTTTGCTTAAGCCAAGGTAGGCAACATCAACTGCTCCCCCTTGGTCCACTCTGGTTACCCAGTCAAAAAAAATCTGGCATGCAAATATTTTATATATACATAGTTAGGGTTAAGCAGAATGTTTAATGTTAAATCCCAATGTTTGTGCCTTAATTTTGGCAGACTTTGGCAAAATAGTGCAACATTTGGCATGCTTTTTCTGGGTGGTAGCTTCTTGAGACATGAGAAGTTTCATGACATTCGGTTAACCAGATTCTGAGATCTGGTGCGTCAAAAAATGATAAAATCCCACTTTTGCTGCTCCATTAAGCAATTTTTTGTTCTTACCTACAGCCTAGATGGTATGGAATTGTGTTCCAAAACTTTCAGGGTTGAAGGGACCTGTGCCAAGATAATGCCTTTCGAAGATTTTGTTTCATTTATTTATTTATTGAGAGTATCGGAATTACAACCTAGGAGTCAGAGACTCCTTTGCAAAGGTTCTACATCAAACAAAATTAGAACACAGCAACAGGCAAATAGAAACAATATGACATGGCTAAATAAAAGGCAGGTACAAGGCAATGTACAATAGAAACAAATGTGCATCATTGACAATAGCAGGCAAGTATTTTGTGCAAGTTAATTGTATACAAACATGTCATGCAAGACACATAAGCAGTTGGTGGTAGCTAAAGCAGGAATTCTTAACAGGTCATTCAGGCCAGGTAAGACAGATTAAGTAAGGGCACTCAAAGGCCAGCAAGGCCAGAGCCTAGGAGCATGGCTAAAGCAGTCAGAGGAGACCTTTTCAGGCAGGAGGGATCTAGGAGCAATCACAGAGGCTGGAAGTGAGTATGTGCTCCATAAGTTTCGATTTGAAAGGGCCAAGCTTCGTAATAGCAGAGAGTTTGGATGGGAGAGAATTCAACCAGAGCAGAGCTTTGTGCATGAAGGATTGCTGGCCCAGGGATGTCCTACAGTGTGGAACAGTGTAGGGGGAGTTTGTAGAGCTTCTTGTGGCAAAGGTAGTTGAGGCCAGGGTAAGAAGGTGGTGAAGACCGGGGGGTGAGACCCAGGGTAATTTTTTTGGCTAAGAGACATATTTGATAGTGTACCCAGCAGTCGAAATTTAGCCAGTTAGACATTCTGTAAAGTTCACAGGTATGAACTCTCTTGTCACACCCTATCACAAGCCTACAAGCCTTATTCAATGCAACCTTGATCTGTTGGAGTGCAGTGGATGCGGCAGACCTATATAGGACAATCCCGTAGTCCACTAAAGACAGTACAGAGCTGGTGACAGCCAGCCTAAGCACTTCTTGTGGCAAACAGCAACGGTGTCTACCAAGCGTCCCAATTCTGGCATTGATAGCAGAGCTGACCAGGTTAATTTGGTTTTGGTAAGTGAAGAAGGTATCAAGGGTGACTCCAAGGTATTTAAAGGTATTAACTTGTTCCTTAACTTGATCATCGCTTTAGTTTTTTCATAGCTGAGGACAAGTTTATGGGAAATAAACCAGGATTTGGCTTTGGTAAAGCACTGTTGCAGGTGTTTCTGGAGATTGAAGGGGTTGGGGTAGCTACTGAAGATTACTGCATTGTCAGTGTATAGGAGCAGATGACCAGAGGCTTCAGGCAGGGTATTTAGGAAAAGGCTAAACTGGAGTGGTTCCAGCATAGAGCCCTGGGGGACACCAGAGCAGACAGGGAGACTTTCTGAGAGGGTAGTGTTAATTCTGACTTGCTGCGACCTGCCACTTAGGTAGTTCACCAACGAGGATTCAGCATCAGGAGATGGGCCCAAGGAGGGTAGGGGTTGAATTAAGAGGGTATGATTCACTGTGTCAAATGCCTTAGGTCAATATAAACTGACCCAACAAGGGGACAATGGTTAAGTGCTTTGTGTATGAAGTCTATGGATTCAATTAGGGCAGTCATGGTGCTGTGTTCTGGCCTAAAACCATGTTGCTTACGGTACAGTAGATTATTTTTGGAGAGGTAGTCTGAGTTGGTCTGACACAATTTTTTCTAGGGCCTTGGAAATTGGGGGGAGAATGGATATAGGTTGGTAGTTTCCTGGGAAGGGTCTATCACCACCTTTCAGGATTGGAGTAACCACTGCAGACTTCCATTGTGTAGGGAACTGACCGAGACAGAGGGAGAGGTTCAGAATGTTAATGAGGGGGTAGAGAACAACATCAAGGGCAAGGTGGAGTAGCTTGTGATCCAGACTATCAGAACTGTACCTAGACTTCCCAAGTACCTAAGAAAGGTAAGTGTAGGCCTCACGTGGTGTCAGTCACTAATCAGTTAAAGAGTTATAAGGATTTAAAGGTTTTCTTCTGAGCATGTTTAGTATGGTTTTATGATAACCCTCTAATACTACACTAAAAGTTTGCTTTCGCAAGTGTTTTCCTTTTGCAAAATTAGTGTTTTTTGGCTTGTGAGAAAAATGTTCAGGTTGTGACGGCTGCCACCCTTTTTTTTTTTCAGAACAAAAAAACATGGAAAATACATAGGCATGATTATTTTTGAAAAAGGCAAACACCTGAACCTAGGAAAACAGGACCCATTTAGTAAGATTATGCTTTTTTATTTCAAATCTGGCCCAGAAATACTTTTTTTGGGAACCCAAGAATCCTGGATGCCCAGCTTAGGGAGAGGAGCTGTTTTTTAAGTCATGAGACAAGAATTATCTGTTGCACAATGAATACAGTGATGAGAATTTTCAGTTCACATCCAAAACATTATAACATGCTGTGAGATCCCTCCCACTCCCAGCTCATGCAGCACTCCCTTGTATTTCCCAGTGCTCTCCAATATTATAACTGTATGCTCCCTCCCTCACCCAGCTTAGCCAGCCCTCACTCATCCTACCTGATGCTGCTTTAGTGCTTCCAATGCTGCTTTATTGTTTTGATTAAGCAGACCAGGGCACCAACCCCTGGTATTGCTCACAACCCCCCTCTTGTCCATATCACCTGCCTCCCCCAAAACACATGGCACCAGGGTGCCCACACCTGGTGCTGCCAAACACTATATGCTGACACTGAGGCACCTAATCCCGTGTCGGCCTGGTCCTTGCAAAAAAAACAAAAAACTGTCCCTTATTGATCTATTTCTTTATCTAAACCCTGAAAAGAAGAAAATGGTCCCTCATCAATCTCTTCTCCAACCCCACCACACAACCTGCACTCATCCCACCCTGTTCCCCCCCATTCACCACACACCCTCAGTCACCTAAACAGGGTTCTACATCATAGCTGTATGCCCCGATCTGAATGACATCCTCCTCCAGGAGCTGAGATTGCAATATGAGGACATAAGTTAAGCCCACTTAATGTATTTTAAGTTGTTTTGAACTTTTACTCATAACTTGGTCATTTTTAAATATTATTCCACTAAATTTTCAACATGGCCTTTTTGGACCCTACCCCATGAACAAGTTAGGTGACATTTTTCAAATTTGGCCAAAAAGCTGATTTTGTATTGCACTGCAAAATCACCTTTCAAGCAGGACCTGAAAACATTCACCTACCTGGTTCATGATGTGGGGTCATATGAAGACTATGTTGAAATTATGGTGGAATATTATGCTAAAATTATCAAGTTATATAAAAATATTTCTCTGTTCACTCGTGACTTCACTAATTTTCAATATTTTTCCACCAAACTGTCAACATGGCTTTCTGAGACCCCAACCATAAACAAGGCAGCTGAAATTTTTCAAATTCTAGGTCAAAAGGTGATTTTGCTGTCATGCTGCAAAATCACCTTTCAAGTAGGATTTTAAGATCTTTACATACTGGTTTCATGAGATGAGGTCATAAGAAGACAATGTTCAAAATTCAGTATCAAAATACTTAAAAAAACAACAACAAAGTTAAAATTATGAATAACTTTGGTAATTTGCAATATTCTGACTCCAAACTTTCAACATAACCCCTTTTCACAATACCTTATGAATGTGACAGGTGTCATTTTTCAAATCCTGACAGTGTTTTTAGCACTATTTTTTAAATGCCACAGGTCATGTTTATAAGGGAATGTCAAAAACAGAATATGTTAAAAATTTGGTATCAACATTTTAGAAAACAAAATACTAAGAAACATTGAGTTCAGTACTAGTCCTTGGCCCAGTGTAAAGCGTTTGTGATCCTGTGCCATTGAGCTGATTTCAGGGGTAGGCTCAGTGAGCCAGCTAGATGGGTCAAGGATGGGGGGATGCTATTATCATGTGGCACCATCCCCCACCCAGGGAAGGGAAGGGAAGGGAAAAGAAGCTGCAGGGTTGGCCGCAAGAGCCCAAGTACCATATAGTAAAGAGAAATCTTCTCTTGGAGTAGGGCCCTACACCTGTTCACCATGACTACTTGAGGCCACTGTGCTTTGGGTGACAGATGGACTCTTTGCCCTGTACATCTGTATCTATAGCCACATGGAAACTCAGGGACCTGTGGTCCCTACACTTCCCCAGCCTGCCAGATAGCCCCACATATTCTTTGTATCTGTTGCCACACAGATGTGCAGGGCCATGAGGGCACTGCATTTTTGATGTCAGAAATACTCTACCCTTGGCACAGGACTAAAAGGGCCCTGTGTGTCTGCATCTGTTCACACCAGTCCCGAGGGACCTGCATTAATAAGGATACAATTACACAATTTCAGAAAGAAAGGAAATGAATTATGAAAAAGTGTTAATGCAGCAGTTAAAGTTCAACTCATTACTACAAAAGTAGAACAATATGGCATTAGGGTTTGCAACTCTAATGCTCCCCCTCCCAGTAGCAAAAGGACAAGAACACACCAGCAACCTGAGATGGCCATCATCAGGTAAGACAAAAAAAATACAACTATTTCCAGATTATACAAATGCAGTAGCACTGATGTGTTACCTTTGTGGATTGGTATCTACAGCCACAACTGTGTGTATTTCTTACATAATGCATGAGCACCTATGGCTGCAGAAGCACTGGCCCCTCAGGGGACATAAGTATTATTTCAATTTGGATATTGTGGATTTCTACATGATGCTGCAGAAGTGCAGGCCCCATAGGGACCTGGCCTTCTGCAGCCATATATCAGTGTGTATGCCTTTCAACTGTAGCTGCAATGGCCCAGGCCCCTGAGGGGCCTGTACTTTTGTAGACAGAGGTAGTATTACAATTTTGGTATCATGGATTTTGTGGGACCTGCCCTTCTGCAGCCAAAAGTTGGTGTGTACGTATTACACCTATAGTGGTAAAAGCACAGGTCTCTCTCAGGGGTCTGCACTTCTGCAGCCAGAACTATGTGTATGTCTTACAGTGTGCGTGCATACATGTAGCTACAAAGGTGCTGGCTCCATAGGGGCCTGCACTTCTACAGACAAAGGAACTCTTGTAATTTGGGTATCATGGATTTGTATCTGTGGCTGCAGTGGCCTATGCTTCTGCACACAGTAGTGTTGGGATTTGAGTATTGTGAATTTGTATCTGCAGCCAAAAGCGAGTGTTTGTCTTACTGTGTGTTGAACACAGATACAAATCCACAAATTAATACATCAGTGCTACTGTATTTGTGTCATCTGATAGCAGTTGTATGTGGTCTTACCAGAGGATGGGTGTATGTGGTTCCTTCTGTCATCTTGACCTCTTGCTGCTTGGGTAGGGGTGGTAGGAATTTAGGGTTGGAAATGATAGCATCACATTTCCCAGATTTAGTGGTGGTAAGCTGAACCCTAATTGATTCATTAACACAGCTTTTTTTGGCAATAAAGACATAGGTATACAATATATATAATGATGCAGAAGAAGCTCCAGTATATTTGGATTTAGTGTTTGTATCAAAACCTCTGTTTTTGAATGTATATAACTTGGCCATCTTAGGTACTAGGGATTTGGAACTGGACTGAACCTTCTCAATCCTAGAGGTTATGTACATGCCAATTTGCAAAACAACTGGTTTGGTAGGTTATTACTTGCACACTGTATGATTATATATATAGAGCTGGGGTTTCTGTGTTAAACCTCACATTTTGCACTTTATTAACTTTGCAACAGTTCAATGGATTTTCACAAAATATTGCATGTGCAATCTTGTAGGGTAGATCTTGTGGCAATGCCAAGTTTTGTTATGGTCAGATATGCACTTTCTGAGATCCAGATAGTGAAAAAACTTTAATATATATTAAAAATTTTCATTGTTTTCCTTTTTGTCATCGCTTTATGCCAGGCAGTGTGGAATTTTGGTCTAAAATTTATATGGTAGAAAGAGATTGGTCACAGAAGTGCCCTTTGCTGCTTTGGTAAAAAAATATTAATTTGTTCCAAAGCAATCTAATTTTAAAGGTCCCATTATTTTCAATGGGAATTTCACATTCCAGGATAGCTTCCTGGAATGAAAAAGGAATTTGGTCTCACGAAAAAGGATTCTTTTTTGTGAGGAGTCAATCCTTTTTCATGAGGGAAATTCCTTTTTCTTGTGAGCAGCTATCTTATTTTCCATTTTTTCAAACAATAAAATATCATAACTCTCCACAATGATATCTTGCACAGACACCAAAACATGTATCTTCCTCATCGGGACTTCGTGAGCTGTATTCTTTAGTTTTTTACTGTTAACATGCTACCAGAATGTTTTATTTTTAATATTATGTAAATCCTTTTTCGTGACTCACTAACATGCTTTATCGTTAATTCTTTTACGTTTTCATAAAAAAGGATTATGTATCATGAAAAAGGATTAAAAAAAAGTCTGAAATCCATTTTCATGATATGGATCTTTTTTTCACAAGAATGAAAAAGGATTCACAAAAAAGGATCCTATCTTATGAAAAAGTGTTTAAAAAAGTCTGAAATCCTTTTTCATGAGATAGGATCCTTTTTTCATGAGAACAAAAAAGAATTCATGAAAAAGGATCATATCTCATGAAAAAGGATAATAAAAAAAGTCCAAAATCCTTTTTTGTGACACAGGATCCTTTTTTATGAAAACAAAAAAGGATTCATGATAAAGGATCCTTTCTTGTGAGAAAGGATAAAAAAAGACGTTTGAAATCCTTTTTCATGAGACTAGAGTCTTATTTCGAACAAATGAAAAGACATGTCGAAAAAGTATGTATTCGCACTGAAAATAATTTTTTCCCCATTTTCCAGTACATTTATTTGATTTTCCCTGGTGTCCAGTGGAATTCACCAATCTCCAATTGTGCCCCAGTTCCCAATTACTTTTCTGTTAATAGCCTGGTGTCTAGTGGCACCCCCTCTGATTTCCATATACTGAAAATAAAATGCAATGGTGTTCAATGGTACCCCCCCACCACTCTTCCATGGCCTTCTTAACCTGAAAATATGAAAACAGTCCCTCAATGTCGTCATTTTTTTTATAAACTTGTAAGAAAGAAACATCCACTACTGATCACACCTGTGCTCCCCACTCTGCACCCACCACTCTGCACCCCCCATACCCTCCCACACACCCTCACTCACCTGAAGTACTCCTACTGTGAAGATCCACTGTCTGACTGAAGACACACATTGCTGCTGGAACCAGCCACTGTTTTATGACAAATAACGTAACTGCAGTTCAATGTATTTCAATGGGATCTTTGACAGCAGTTACCTTGTTTGCGATGCAGCAGCATACAGGTTTACAAAAAAAAAAGTAAAGACATAGAGGGATCTTTTTTTTCCAGGATAAGCGGGCTATGGGAGAGTCCCAGTGGACACCAATGAATTGTATTTTGAGAGTATGGAAATCAGAGGAGGGGGGTACCAATAGATACCAATGAATGTTCTTTTTAGTGTATAGAAATCAGAGGGTCAGGAGTGCCACTAGACAGCAGGGCTATTAACTGTAAATTAATGGAGACTGGGGCACAACTGGAGGGTGGAGGAAACATTGCACACCAGAGAAATTATAAAAATATGTGTATGGTAATCAGATGGTAGAGGGTGCTGCTACACACCAGAGTTAATAACTACAAATAACCACAAATTAATGGGGACCGGGGCACAATTGGAGGGTGGGGGGTACCACTAGACACCAGGGAGGAAAACAAATTAACAGGAGCCAGTGATATACCCCACCCTCCAATTGTGCTCCAGTTCCCAATGACTTTTCCATTAATAGCCCTGGTGTCTAGTGGCACTCCCTCCAATTTCCATATACTGAAGATAAAATGCATTGTGTCCAGTGGGAACCCACCCTCCCATGGCCCTCTTATCCTGAAAATATAAAAACAGTTCCTCAATCTTTTTTTTTAATTCAAGTTTATTGCATATTTAGGCACAGATACATAGCTCATCTTACATTTCAATTAATACATATACTGTTTGTTATGGAACAGGAGTCATGACTTTATACAATAAAAACTTTATATCTTATACATCGGCATTGGGTCTGATACAACAATGAATTATCTAACATAATTCAGACCCTTTTTATTACTTAAATCAATTTACTGATGTTTTGTAGATTCAGTATATTCAATTCATAATCTAAATCCCCTTTACCACTCTCTAAGTCTCCCCTTTGCCCTCTCTACATCAGCCTATTTCTCTACTGTTTCTGGGGCTCCATTTCCCTGCATCAGGGTCCAGGGTGTTCATCTGCTGACAAACCTTGGTGTTCTGAAGTTTATTTTATGTCAGCTCCTCCGCAGTTTGAATTTCCTGTACAATATTCACCCATTGCTGAATGGTAGGTGGTCTGGGCTAAGCCACTTCCTCATGATTGCCTTGTGAGCTGATGTCAGCAGTATATTCCATAAATAGGTCTTATCCCTTCCCTCCATCTCCCTAGGCAGGGCACCATGTATTAGTTGCTTTGATTCTATGGGGTCTGCAACTGAGAACAGGGCTATCAGCTTTTGTTTTATGTCTCCCCAGTATTGAGTCAGTCTTGGACATGAACAAAACACATGTAGATGATCCACCCTCAACTCCTAGCAGCCTCTCCAGTATGTCGGTGGACAGTTCTTGTCCAATTTACTCTTAATACTTGGATTATGAAAAATCTCATTCTAATCTTCCATTCAGATTCCCTCCACATTGGGGAATATGTGATTTTATAGATTTGGACGTAGCTGTTTTCCCATTCCTTATCTGTGATTGGCTCGCCCATCTCAAATTGCCATTTATTCTGGGAGTTTGTGGCTTGATTGCCACTTACATCCCTTAGTGCCCCATAGGTAGCAAAAATGTGGCCCTTTTGTCTTCGTGAGAACATTATCTCTTCTATCACCCCTTGCAGGTCGACCAAGGCCTGATCTTGGGTCTGGTGGCCCTGCAGTGTTTGTATGTGTGTTCTGATCTGAATATATCTGAAGTGATCGGCCTGGCTAAGGGAGTATCTTTCTTTGAGCTGGGCAAACTCCACTACCTGGGCCCCATCAAGAAAATCACCCAGAGTGCGGAGACCCAGCCTCTCCCACCTTCTGAAGATGAGATCTTGTTGTGCGGGGGGAAATTCCCAGTCCCAAGCAAACCACCTCATGGGCCACAAGTCACCGGAAAATTTTTGTGTTTAATCCAGAGCTGCTTCAGTGCCCATAAAGTATTTCTTACTGTGAATAAGAGTGTGTTTCTATCTTGGTTTGGTGTTTCTGGCATCACCACGCTGGCCCCCAGGGGCATCCCCTCCATGGTGACCATTTCCAGTGTCTTCCAGTGGGTGGAGTAATCTTGTGTGGACCAAAGTAGGGCCCATTTTAGCTGGGCGGCCAGGTAGTAATCCTCCAGGTTGGGGAGGTTCCTACCTCCAAATTTTTTATTAGACTTCATAATCTGGCTTTTGACCCTATGTCTCTTATAATTCCAGATGAATTTAGAGACCACCCTCTGCCAGATTTGAAACTGGTTATGATGGATTTTCATTGGAAGGCATTGAAATAGGTAGAGAAATTTGGGTAGGACTGTTCATAGTGACTGATTGAATTTTTGAGTGGAGGAGCAAATTCAACAGGTCCCTTTTCTTAAAGTCTTGCCTAATCTGCTTTATCAGGGGTTCAAAGTTTAGGGTATATAAGTTTGACAGTTTTTTGGGAATTTGGGCACCCAGGTACTTTATTTTATAGGCATTCCACTTCAGTGGAAGAAGTTGTTGTACATTAGTGAAGGGATTATAGTTAAATTTAAGTAACTTTGTTTTTTGTTTGTTAAGGGAGTAGCCTGAATATTGACCAGATCTGTCCAAGATGTTCCACAGTCTGGAAATAGATTCGTCTGGGTTAGTTAAATACATTAGAACATCGTCTGCATAAAGAGATATTCTGTGTTCTTCCCCTTCCCCCCACTGACCACCACTCCCTGTGCCTCTTGGTCTTCTCGTAGAGCCTGAGCCAAAGGCCCAATATAGAGAGCAAACAACAGGGGTGATAGTGGGCAGCTCTGTCTGGTACCCCTACTGAGTTCGAATCTCTATGAGACCCCTCCATTTACTTGGATACAGGCCTGCGGGAGGTGTATATGGCGCCCTATGGCACTCACAAAAGATGTAGGGAATGCCATCCTGCACAGGACTGCAAAAAGGAAGTTTCATGTGACTCTGTCAAACACCTTTTCAGTGTCAAGGCTCCTGATACAGGTGGGGATGTGCCTTTTGTTGACTATATCTATTATGTTAATGGTACATCTCATCCCTTCTGGGGCTTGCCTGGCCGCTATAAAGACTGTTTGATCTTGATGTATTATGTTTGCTAAAATGGGGTTTAGTCTAGCAGCTATTACTGGGGTGAAGATATTATAGTCAACATTTAAGAGGGAAATCGGTCTGTATGAACCATAGTCCTGTAAGTCCTTCCCCTCTTTAGGAATCACAGAGATGGGAGTATAGTTCCACAATGGTGGAACCTTCTCTCCCTCCTGCCACACCTAGTTAAATACAATTTTAAGTAGTGGTGTTGTTTCGACAACAAAGGTCTTATACAGCTCGCTGCTAAATCCTTCAGGGCCCGGACACTTACCCACCTTAAGACCTTTGATGGTTTGTACTATTTCAGGGTGAGAAATTGGTGCCATTAACACTTGTCTCTGTGGCTCTGTGAGCTTGGTCAGCCTTAGACCTTTTAAGAAGTCCCTTGTCTCCTCGGGGAAAGCCTGTTCTGGTGCTTGGTATAGCTGTTTGTAATATGCCACCACAGATTCTGCTATCTGGTCCCATTTATGCGAGACTCACCCCGTAACTGGGTGTCTAAAGCCTGTGATAGTCATCCTTGCTGCCTTCTGCCTCAGATGGTAGGCCAATAATCTGGTGGCCCTAGGGCCTCCTTCATAGTAGTTTTGCTTCAAATACTGTAAGGCTTTTTCTGTTTTGATTCTTTGGATTTGTTGTAGTCTAATTTTAAGTTTCCTTATCTCTCTTTCCCTAATTTTACAGATCTTAAGTTTTTGTTGTTCTTCCAGGGTCCTTAGTTGGTGTTTAAACAATTCTAATTGTTTAACCCTTTCCCTCTTTTTATAGGTTGCTATAGCTATTAATTTCCCTCTAATCATTGTTTTAACTGTATCCCACAATATTTGCGGGGTTATATCTGGGCTGTCATTTAGTTGTACTGTTTGCTCAATTACCTTCCTGATCTCTTCTGTCACCCCTTCATCTCTCAGTAGGCTAGTCTTCAATCTCCAATGTGTTGTTTTTTTGGGTAACTGAAGCTCCAAGTCTGCCAGGATTGGCTGGTAGTCTGATAATGTCTCTGTTCCTACCCTCATAGAGTTAAATATATGTAGGTCTTTGGCAAAGGTCCAAAACATGTCCAGCCTCGAGTACATTTTGTGTCTCGAGGAGTAGAAGATATAATCCTTTGCTGAAGGATATTTCTCCCTCCATAAATCAACTATCCCAACATCTTCCATTAACTTCCCCAGTAATCTTGCATTCCTATTATTTAGTGCCAGAACACTAGAAGTGGAGTCCAGCACTCTCTTCAGAATGACATTCTAATCCCCTCCCGCAATAAGAACCCCCTTTGCCTTTTCTGCTATCATTTTAAGGAGCTCTGTGAAAAAGGAGATGGGTGAGCCCAGAGGGGTGTAAACATTCACTAGGGTGACCATCTGGTCCTGCAGCCTCCCCACCACTATTATGTATCGGGCACCAACATCCGTCACCACCTCCTCTTCCACAAAGGGGAGGGAGTCAGACAACAGAATAGCCACTCCCCTTTTCTATCCCTATTTAGGGCCGCATGAAACTATTTTGGAAACCTCTTGTTTCTTAATTTCTGACTGTCCATTGGAGTTAAGTGCATTTCCTGAATAAAGTTGCTGTCACATTTCTGGTCTTTCAGAAATGTTTGTATCTGTTTTCTCTTTATGGGGTGGTTAATACCATTTACATTGTATGAAAGTACTCTTGTGCTAACTTGGGCCATGTTGATGCTTAGTGTTCACATTTACTGCAGTATTCATACTATTCCTCATGTTTAAGGCCCTGCCTTCCACCCATCTGCTCTTAGTTTTATCCCCTATACCAGACGCAACACCCCGATTGTTTCTAACTGACTGTCTTCTTTTGCTAAAAATCTTTCCTTCCAGCTTAACATAGTGCCCTTCTTTATACATCAGTAGTACTATCAAACTCTCGGCTCCTAACTGTGAGCCAGCTTTAATTTTAAATGAAATTAGTTTCAACTTTTCCCCACTAGGTGGGGGTATAACCTTATTCACAACAGTGAACTCATACAAACCAAAAATCAGAATATTATAACTTTTGACTTTCTGTTTGATGTAACTTTTCATTGAAAGAGGCATCCTACACCCCCAGGTCCCATGGGACCATGGAAAGGGGGGTCCCCATTTCCAAGAAATTTACTATTCCCAGGGTGTACCCAGCTTGCAGTGCACACTCTTTGAGGTTGGGTATGGGGTGTTGGTATTTTGGGATTAACCCCAAATGCCCTTGTACTTCCTAGGTCAACACATTTTATTACAATTAGGCTGGTGTGTGCCCCCTTTGGGGCACTTTGCTCTTGTAGGTGTTATGGGCAATGCCTCTTATGGTGGCAACTGTCAGATCTCAATCCTTGCCCCTGAGGTACCTTCAGCGTCAGCAGCAACAACAAAAAATAAGGTTTTCCATTTCCTAGAGTGGGCTCAGTCCACTCCCCTCCCATCCATCCCAATAATGTCATGAGGATAATTCCCTCTAAGAATTTTTGTATTCAAGGCATCCATCTCTCAAAATCATTGAGAGCAGCAAATACTAACTTTCCCTTGAAGCCAGAGCATAGGATTGATTTGCTTGTGTTATTTTCGTCTCCCCAAAAAGGCAAGCAACGCTCCCTTATTCAGAAAACCATACCTGTGGTGTATTTAGGAAATCTATTGTTTAGTCTCATAGCTGTACAAGTCAAGTGCAGAAAGACCGGGACACTACACGTCCATGTTTACAGCTATTTGATGGTCCTGGAGTTCACATGCTTTCCTACCACATAGATGCAGGTCTCAAGCATCTTCGGTTCAGTGTACTTCGGTCTACTGGGAACCCATAGTAGCCATAGCAGCTCCGAGTTGTTTTATTTCTTGGGATCCGATCTCTGGTGACCAAATACTCAAACCCCACCCCCGATCAGAGGCGGGCCAATGTCTGTATTAAAATTATTTGTGCAGGCATTAAATGAAGAGAACAGTACCTCTTTTCATCTCAGTAGGGGTCATGGGGGGAATGTCTGAGATGCCCCAGGCTGTAGTTCATCAGTGGCTGCCCTATTTAGGAGTCGGTGCTCAGACATGAGGTTTCCATCGCCTCCTGGTCGGTTTCTTCTCCTGCGGCCTGTAACATAATACCCTCAAGCTGGATTTGTGGGGGTGTTTGGTTTCAACAGTGCGGTGATGTCGGCCTTCAGAGTTGATGGTTGGGACAGGTTAGACTGGTGTATTTTCACCATTCCATTGTGGGCCACTGACCATGCCACTCATCTTAGCTCTTTCTCCAAGCACTCCTTTCTGAGCGGGGGTACTGTTATGCCCATCTCCTCCAGGAACTGCGAGGCTGCTTCTAGATCTTCAAATGTCTTATTGCCCTTGTTGGTCTCCACTCTCAGGTGGGCCAGATATAGCATTTGGGCTTTCATGTTTTTGGCCCATAGTTATTTCAAGATTGGCCACATCATGTGTCTGCCCTCCTGCACCTGTGTCATATAGTCATTATTAATAGTGATTCTAGCTGTGCCAAAGGTGATGGCTCACATTCTCCAGGCCCTCCGAAGTATTTCTTCTTTGGTGCCATATGTGGTCATCTTGGCGACAAAAGATCTCGGACGGGATTGGAGGGCCTCTGTGCCAGAGAGCAATGTGCCCTATCCATGGATAAATCAAAGTCCTCTGGGAGCTTCAGGGATTCCCGTAGAATCCTCTGCAGGAAAGTGATTGGATACAGTGCCTCTTTTTCTGCAACTTCAGGAATGCCATACACCCTCAGGTTCTGGCTCAGGCTTCTCCCTTCCAAGTCATCTAATTTGGTCATCAGCTCTGGCTCTCTTGACATGAGGAACAGAAGTAGATGATCATGTTTATCTGACTACTCCATCACTGAAGTAAGTCCCAACTCCAGTTTATCTGTGCGGTGCTCTATTTTGCCTATATCCACTCTCAGAGCTGTTAGGGAGCTATCTATTTTAGCCACTGTTTTAGCATCTGTAGAATTGTTTCAACTAGTTGATTATAGCCCTCTTCTGTGCTGGTCACGGATGCCATGCTTGGTTCGTCTTCAAAGGGCCCAGACCTTCAGGTATATTTTTCCTTTTGTAGCATGGTTTGGAGCTTCTGTGCGATGTCTGCGGAGTCTTCACCATAAGTGCTTTCAATTGCCTCGCTTTAGCTGGTGATTGCATTTTGTTTACCGATGGATGCCTTTAGATAGCAATTTGGGATGAGGAGAGCAGTGAACTACACTGCCACCAAGCTGCTGACATCACCAGAAGTCACCAGTCACTCAATATCTTTATGAATTTTACATTCACAGCCGATCACACCCATATCCCCATCAGACCTCCCACCTGTGCACCCACCACCCCACACCCCCTGGACCCTCCCACACACCCTCACTCACCTGAAGTTCTCCCACTGTGAAGATCCACTGTCTGATTGAAGGCACGTCTTGCTGCTGGAACCAGCCACAGCTGTATGATAAATAAGGTAACTGTGGTCCAATGTATTTCAATGGGAACTTCAACCGCAGTTACTTTGTGTTACAGTAGTCATCTGTTTCAGCAGCAAGATGTGTCTTCAACTGAAGAGTGGATCTTCACAGTGGGAGCACTTTAAGTGAGTGATGGCGTGTGGGAGGGTCTAGGAGGGAGTGGGGTGGTGGGTGCACAGTGGGAGGTCGAGTTGGGTTGGGGTGGGGGTGCAGTCAGCGGTGGACAGTTTACAGGTTTATAAAAAAAAAAAAGTAAAGACATTGATGGATCTTTTTCTCAGGCTAAGAGGGCCATGGAAGAGTGGGAAGGGGGTACCACTGGACAACAATGAATTGAATTTTGAGTGCATGGAAATTGGGGGGTACCAATGGACACCAATGAATGTTCTTTTTAGTGTATGGAAATCACTGGGTGGGGGTGCCTCTAGACACCAGGGCTATTAATTATAAATTAATGGGGAGTGGGGCACAATTGGAGGGTAAGGGGGTAACACTGGACACCAGGGAAATTATAAAGTGCATGGGAATCGGAGGGTGGGGGAAGCCACTACACACCAAGGTTAATAACTATAAATTAATGGGGACTGGGGCACAATTGGAGGGTGGGGGGTGCCACTAGATACCAGGGAGGGACACAAATTAGCAAGGCTCAGGCACAGGAGGATGGGGGTTACCACTGGACACCAGGGAAACTATATACAGTAAAATATTTTATATGGAAATGGGAAGGTAGAGGGTGCCACTAAGCACCAGGGATATGTATAAAACAATTATATACTGCAGTGATGGAAGCACAGGGCCTGGAGGGTCCTGTTCTCCCACAGAAAAATAAGGATACAATTATACTATCAGAAAAGTTATGGATGGATGGGAGCGCAAGGTTTGGAGGACCTTGCACTTCCACATCCAAATAAGGATACGATTATGCTATCTCAAAAAGTAAGGAAATATATTGCAAAAAAATTCATTAATGCACTAGTTAGGGTCAAAGCGACAAAAGTTGGGAAATATGGTGTTAAGGTTTCCAATCCTAATGCCCCACCCCCCACCCCTCTCCAGGCAGCACAGCAGATGCGGGGTGTGCCTTGGTGTTCTCAAACCTCATGCTCCCCATTCTCATATGATGTCCTCATCTGACCTTATTTACAGATGGAATGGGGTAATTGTTGAAGCTTGAGAACCCCAAGGTACACCACACTCCTGCTGTGTTGCCGGGAGTAGGATTGAAACCCTAATATCACATTCCAACTTTTGTCATTTTGACCTACCTAGTGTATTAAATAAGTTTTTTTGCAATATATATATATATATATATGTAATAAACCATGACAGGGTATGCATTAAAGTATTTTACTGCATGCCCCACAGTGTACTAAGGCTTGAGGCTGAAGGCAGAGCGCCCTTACGCCCCTGTAAAGAGCATTAAAATCCTTTAATGCACACCCTGGAGTGGCTTATTATACTTATAAAATGGCCCACTATCATAAAATAGTTAGTTTGAGTCACTCTGATAGGGATTAAAACTTCTTTACTATTTTCAAAGAAGTGTACAATACATTAACTCTAAAACTTTTAAAAACTGAAAAAGTAGTCCCTATTAATGCATAAATAGCTTTTTGCAGCAATAGATTAACTAGTACTTTGCAGTAAAAGTATTTACTAGTAGTGTTAGTTGAATATATATATATATTCTCTATAACATGCAAAGTCTCAGATAAATGCGGTGTAACATCTGTACATTTGTAAAAATAATCAGTGTTTAAATGTTATTTTCATTACACTGTAGTAAAATTGTTTCACTGAAGGCAACATTCTCATTATCTTTGTTTTTTTACTTATGTATTGTGGTCTAGTACTTAACAGGAAAACTGCTATAGGACTGAGGTTAAAGATTAGTAAGAGAAAAAAAAACATGTCGCTTTGCATTTCAAATCAATACAAGCACTGTCTGTTAATGGAAATGTGTTCAACACTTTAAACCTTCCAGGTTGCCTTTTTTTGGAAGGGGGTAGATTTCACCTGAAAACACCCATATATGATTCAAATGTATGTACATTAATAATCATCAGGAATATATTTGAGCAGTTTGGGTCTGCTTCTGCCTATGTAACTGTGTTTTCCCATCATTTCTCTTTGTTTATGTAAGCAATAATACCCAACAAAGTGGGTGGTATTAGGCTGTGCCAGACCTCCCAGGGGTGCAATGAGGCCAGAAGCTGCAGGTGGAGGTCCTTATAGCCCCTGGAAGGTCCAGTATAGACTGTACTGCACACTCTGGAGGGTATTATTGCACTTAGAAAATGGGTCATTTGTTGAGAAGCAAAAAAAAAACAAAAAACATAAATGAAAAAAACTTAAAATAAGTAAAAAGAGAGTTGAAAAAAATGACTTATTTGTAAAGTAGTCCCTCTACTGGTACATTTGCCAGTTTGCCCGTAGAGTGGTGAATTCCTGGAACAGCCTTCCAGCAGAGGTGGTAGGGGCAAAAACAGTGGTAGGGGTCAAGAATGCATGGGGCAAGCACACGCGAATCATACTGGAAAGAAAGTGGGGAGGGTGAAAGAGCCAGAGATCAAGTAGGATCTGTGGTGATAATGTAGGTACAGAAAACTGGGCAGACTAGATGGGCCAAGTGGTCCTCATCTGCTGTCAAATTCTATGTTTCTGTGTTGCAACCCCCAGGTCCCTTTCCTGTTTGGCGACTGTCAGGACATAGATACATAGAAATTGTTGGCAGATAAGGACCGCTAGGCCAATCTAGTCTGCCTGTAAGCCCTATACTTGCATGCAGTCACTGACCCTAAGCGATTAATGACTTTTCATCACTACCTCCCCTCCCAATGTTCCTTCATGCCTGTCCCAGGCATGTTTAAACCCCTTCACTGTGCTTGTCCCCACCACCTCTTGTGGCAGACTGTTCAAAGTGTCCACCACCCTCTCTGTGTAGAAAAACTTCTTCATGTTACCTCTTAATCTACCCCCCTCCAGTTTCATATCATGTCCCCTCATTGTGATATATTTTCTACACTGGAAAAAATCTCCCATCTGCACCATGTTTATGCCCTTAAGGTACTTGACATTTTCTATCAAATCCCCTCTTTCTCTTCTCCTATGAGTACAATATTGAGGTCTCTGTCTCTTCTCATATGTTTTGTGATGCAAGCCACTCACCATCTTTGTCACCATTCTCTGGAGAGCCTCCACCTTGTCTCTGTCCTTATGCATGTGGGGTCTCCAGTAATCCATGCAGTACTCCAGGTTAGGCCTTATCAGTGTTTTATACAATAGCATCACCACCTCCCATCTCTTGCTAGTAATGCCTCTGCCTATGGACCCCAGCATGCCACTGGCCCTCCCTGCAGCATTTGCGCACTGCTTTGATACCGTAAGGTCATCAGATATGATAACTCCCATATCCCTTTCCTCTTTGATGACAGTCAACACCTCCCTCCTCATTCTGTAGCTCTCCCCAGGGTTCCCCCTACCCAGGTGCATTATCTTGCGCTTTTTTGCATTGAACCTCAGTTGCCACACCTCTGATCATCTTTCAAGCTTCTCCAGGTCCCTCTTAATTTTCTGTACCCCTTCTGGAGTATCCACTCTGTTGCAGATCTTGGTGTCATCTGCAACTAGGTAGACCTTTCCTTCCAGTCCCTCTGTAATGTCACTAATGAAGACATTGAACAGGAATGGTCCCAGTACTGATCGCTGTGGTACTCAGCTGGTCACCTCTCTCTCTCTCCCCGGACTGGATTCCATATACCACCACCCTTTGTCTTTTGTCTGTCAACCAGTTTCTAACCCAATGTATCACCTTATGACTCATGCCCAGACTACTCATCTAGTCATCTTGTTAACCAGCCTTCTGTGTGGGACGGTATCTCCCACTTTGTGTTCTGCCTCTGTGTTTCTGTGCCTTGGTGCTTGATTTTGCACTTTTTTGCAGTGAGACTGGTTAGTTTTATTCATGGGTTTTTACTGGATTTGTAAGTTTTATAACTCATTTTCTCTCTGATATTATTGTACAGTATCCTAAGCCTTTAGAATAGAATGCTACATAAATAAACTTGCCTTCACTTGCCTAGTGTACCTACCGGATTAAAGAAATTGAACTAATTAAATAAATGAATCCAATCAACTGATATAATAAGGTGATAATTTGTCAAATAGTTATAAATTATAACATAGGTTCTTTTTTAACCGATCAGGATTGGTTTATTTTTTAACATTCAGGGACCTTTATAGCTACAAGAGAGTGACCCATGCTCCGAAACCCTCAAGTTATATTTTTAGTTGGTATAGTCCACTTCCCACAAAGGGGTTCATCTTATTTTCCACCAGTTAAAACAGTCTGATTTTAAATTCAAGTTTCTTTTTAAAAAAATAAGTATGTACCATGATATATATATACATATATATATATATATATATACACACACACACACACACACACACACACATACACATATGTACTGTATAAATAAATTTATGAAATGGTCAAGAAAATACAAATACAATGTTCTGATTGGATAAAAAATATCACATGACTGTGTGCGTATCAGAGCATGACCACACACCTGCACTTTTACCCCTCCTCCAAAACAATTTTGACATTTTATAAGATAGATAACCCACTCTAGGGTGTGCTGTCATGCTTCAATATATGCATGCCATGGGTGGGGGATGCACTTGGCTTGCAGCCTCATGTGTGAGCACGCACACCAAGGCATGAGTATATTGGATCACGACCGCACACCCTAGAGTGGGCTATCTATTACATATATATATATATATATATATATATATATATATATATATATACACACACACAGACATACAGTATATATGTATAGTTGCTGTGTCTTTCATGGTTATGAATGTCTCTATGGGTTCAAAAATGCAGTAATTATACTGTATATAGTAATATGTAGAAAACAATACAGGTATTCCTTCCTCATTCCTGCATGTACCATGTTATTACTAAAAATACCACCACAGAAACATAGACTTTGACAGCAGATAAGGACAACTTGTCCCACCCAGTCTGCCCATTTCCCTATCTATTGGATAAGCTGCAGATTCCAGTTAACCAACAGCCTGCTTCCTGCAACCCCCCACTCTAATTGCCTTATTTCTGTCCCATACATGTTTGAATTCTCCCACTGTTTTAGACCCCACAATCTCTCCAGGAAGGCGGTTCCATGCGTCCACCACTCTCTCCATGAAAAATAATTTCCTCACATTATCCCTGAGCCGTCCCCCCTCTAACTTTAAATTGTGCTCCCTTGTTCTTACACATCTCTTTTTCTGAAAGATGCTACCCTCCTGGACTTTGTTGATTCCCTTGAGGTACTTAAAAGTTTCTATCATGTCCCCCCGTCCCTCCTTTCATCAAGGGTATACATATTAAGCTCTCTCAGTCTCTCTCTTCATATGGTTTCTGATGTAGACCCTGCACCATTTTAGTTGCCCTCCTCTGGACTGCTTCCATCTGTGGCAGGGTCTGTGTTACTGTCCTCTGGAGACACCCCCCCCCATTTCTAAGTCTGTTGCAACAGCATACTGTTCTTTTCTCTGCCTTCCCCTACTCCTTGCTGTGTCCTTTTCTAGTTCCCCATCAGGTAGTCTGGCCACCTACCTAGTGTTCTTGCTGTCCTTATCCTTGTTTTGTTTCCCCTACTGTCTCCAAGAACAGTCCCAATCCTGTTATTTCGTTTCATTTTCAGGCTTGTAAGAAAGAGGGGAAGTTGTACTGAATAAAATAATGTTGAAATTGCCTGGTATTTCTGTAAATGAAGCCTTCTGAATGTCCCCTAAGCAACCCAGTGTTAAGCACAGCCTAAACCTCGCATTTAGGAAGCTGAATGCTTTAACAAGCAGACTGAAACTTAGAAAAGCTAGCATTTCAGTGGAGAAAGCTGAAATAAGTACTGACTTGAGATTCAATCTGCTTGTAGACTGCAGGCTCTTGCAAACAGCCCACATAAAAGCCCTGAGTAATGTTGATAGTGATAAGAGTCCTTACTGCTTTTAAGGCCTGTGGTAGTACAGGTTTGCACACAGAAATTGCACAGCTGCAGCCTGTAGAAACCCTATAGTTAACCCTGTATTGCTATTGTATGTTGGTGTCTCTGCAAAAAGATATAGACATGTCATTTTCAATCTAAACTGACTTGATACAGGTTAAAATGTTGAGTTTATGTTTCTTACCCGAAATCACTGCTGTGGCCCTTTGTTCTCAGGACTCCACTCCTACTTAGTCCCTGTTCATTTAAGAGCCAGCCTGCCAAACCCTCCTTACCTTTATACAGAGTTTAAGGGGGAGGAGTTCAGAGAACATAAGAACAGCCCATGTATGTGAACCAGTTGAGTCTAAACCTCTTATTTTTACATTCCAGCCCTTCTATATGTTTATATTTTCACTGTTTAATTGCTGGAAATGTTTTGTAATGATATTTATGTGGTTTACAAGTTTTTTGTTCCCAGTTATATAAGAAGGGGAGTAGTTTTCTAGATCACATGTCCTCTTGATACTATAAAAACAGGCAAAAAGCTACCTAAAATTAGTCTAGCCCAGGGGTCAGCAGGGCACTATCCTCAGTACCTTAGCCTATTCTAAGGAAAGTTGATTGCTCGCTTATTCTTTTGGATGTTTGCATTCTGTTACGTGGAAGAAGTATTCCTCCTTGCTTTATTTTATTTTTGTAATTGAACAGTTTGTTTGCTTTTATTTCTGTTTTTCAAATAAAACTGCTGCAGTATATTCCATCCATGCTGGTGTCAGAGTCGTATATCCCACAATACTTCCACACTGGTGTCAGAAGTGGGATATTCCAAGGCTGAGCCAAGTGGTCATGGAATTCTGAATACCGGATCTGGTGTTCACGACCCTGATGGATGGACAAAGCTACTGCCAGTACCCCAGCTGCCGGTCTACCAGAGAGTGTAAGAACTCGGAAGATGACAGAAATAACACAGGAACCGCTGTGGCCTGGGTTGCCAGATGTTCAGAGGAGACAGACCAAGAGAGAGGAGAAAGACAAGGAGGAAGGTGCTACTGCGGCAGAGGCAGAGGAGTACCCACCTGAAGAGAAACCTCCCGAGGAAATCCAGGCCTTTTAAGGTGGTTATGCACCCAGCAGATAGACTTGGAATGACGGCGAGAAGAGGATCAAGCACAGAATGAAGCGCGTTGGACTGACACCCTGAGGGCCATTCAAGCTATTGGTGTGGCCAGGCCTCCAGTCCCTAGAGAAGTAGAGGGACCCAAGGATATTAAATTGTCCAAGTTAACAGAGACTGATGATATTGAAGCCTATATAATGACGTTTGAGAGGGTTGCTGAAGCCTGTAAGTGGCCTAGAGAACAATGGCTCGTCCGGTTGGCTCCATACTTATCAGGTAGAGCCCAACTTTCCTATAGCTACATGGACAGAGCACATGTGAATGATTATGACTACTTGAAACAGGCCATACTGAAATGATATGATATAAGTACAGAAACCTATCGGCAAAGGTTTCAGACCTTTAAATACCACAACACGAGCTCACCACAAGAAGCATATACCCGCTTACAAGACTTGTGCTACAAATGGTTGCAACCCCTAACCAAGACCATCGAGCAGGTAATGGAGGCTATTATCATGGAGCAATTCATTAAAATATTGCCACAGGACACTCAGATATGGGTGAGAGAACATTGTCCTGAAATGTTGCAGAAGGCTATTAGTCTGGCTGAGGACTACATATCAGCTAGAAGCTCTCAACCAAGAATCCATCCTGGGACTCGAGAACCCCCACCCACGGTAAGACCTTCTACACCTACTATTCCTGTGACTTCTGTAAAACCTAGGGATGTGGTGAACACTAACACTGGGAGGCCTAGTAGAGCTGGGAGGGGCCAGAGCATGGACATTATCTGCCATATTTGCCAAGAAAAAGGACACATTGCAAGATTCTGTCCTCATAAAAAGAAAGAATATTCCCACCTAGCCCTAGCCAACTGGGGACATTATATGATACCTGTCCACATAGATGGTAAAAAGTTGCATGCCCTCCTAGATTCCGGTAGTAAGCAAACGCTAGTGCAAGCATCTTTAATGCCTCAAGACAGAACTGTGAATACAACCAGTGTCACTTGCATTCATGGAGACATGCACACTTATCCAATACAAGATGCTATTCTGGAGGTGCATGGGTAGCAGATACGTATACCAGTGTGGTTGGTCCCCAATCTTCCAGTGCCTATGGTAATTGGACACGACTACCCTGACTTTGATTCACTCCTACCTAACGATGGGGGATTGGCTGCTGTTACCACTCGAGCTCAAAGCCAACTCACACCCACTATTCCACAAATATTCCCTTTTGCAGAGGATATTTTCTCCAGTCCCAGAAAGGACCGGAAAACCAGAGGTAGAAGGAGACAGGAAAAGAAGTCATGGAACTGTGAAAGGGACATTATTTCTGTTATGGACAAACAAAATGGACATGACACATTTTTGAAAGAACAAAGTACTGATGTTTCTTTGCAACCTTGCTTTTCGCAGGTAGTGACTACTGATGATAAAGGGGAGTACCCCAGATATGTTCTTATCAACCACTTATTATATAGGGAGTGTAAACATCCAAAAACGGGGGCAATAATAGAACAATTGTTGATACCATCCCACTATAGGGAGCAACTGATAGCCCTGGCACACGATATACCTATGGCAGGTCATCTGGGTAGAGACAAGACCCTTAGTAGGCTATTGTACAGGTATTACTGGCCAGGAATTCATGCGCAAGTCTCTTCTTACTGTAGTAGCTGCCCTGAATGCCAGAAGGTAGCTGACATCACCAGGAAGGATAAGGTCCCCCTACAACCCCTTCCATTAATAACTACACCATTTGAACACATGGCCATGGATATAGTAGGCCCTTTGTCAAGAGGCAGTAAGGGGAATCGCTTTATTCTGCTCATCTGTGATTATGCTACCCGTTACCCAGAGGCCATTCCCATTCGCATTGTTACAGTCTCCCGTATAGCAGAGGAATTATTAAAGGTGTTCAGTAGGGTAGGAGTGCCTAAAGAAATTCTAACAGATAGGGGAAGTAATTTTAGATCCAAGTTATTGTCCCATCTCTACCAGTCTTTGGGTATAGGAGCATTATATACCTCCCCCTACCACCCTCAGACCGATGGACTGGTAGAGAGGTTCAATAAAACCCTGAAGAAAATGCTAATGAAGTTTGTACAGGGAGAGGGCAAGACCTGGGATGTACAGCTTCCACTGTTGATGTTTGCCTATAGGGAGGTGCCCCAGTCTTCCACGGGGTTTTCCCCAATTGAGTTACTCTATGGGAAAAACCCTCGGGGACCCCTTGATATTATCAAGGAACGATGGGAAGGTAGGAAGGGCACAGAAGGTTTGCCCCCCCGGAACATGTGACCCGACTAGAAGAAAAATTGAAGAAATATAGTGACCTTGCACATCATTATAATCAAGGAAAACAAGCCTCCCAAAAGCAGACATATGATAAAGGGGTAGGACAAAAGAACTTACAGCCAGGGGATAAAGTGCTGCTATTGTTACCCTCCTCAGAGAACAAATTGACTATGAAATGGCAGGGTCCCTGTACCATTAAGAGACATGTAGGACCTGTGAATTATGAAGTAGATGTCCTGGACAGAAGACAGAGGTTACAGATTTACTATGCCAACCTATTAAAAAAATGGCATGAGAGACAATCAAACCCTGTCATGTGTATATATATCCTGAGCAAGACACATCAGAGTTAAATCAGGCATACCAGAGATTAGAAGGGAATGCGGGCTATGAGACCTTAAATATAAATGCAGACTTGGACCCTCTACAGAGACACACTTTAGATAGTTTATTACTGAAGTATAAAAATGTGTTCTCTTGCCAGCCTGGGAGGGCCCTAGGAGTGGAACATCATATACACCTGAAACAAGAAGTCCCTATTAGGCAAAAGCCCTACCGTTTGCCGGAAAAAGTACCAGGGGAGGTCATTAAAGAGATAAAGAAAATGCAAGACCTAGGGGTAATAGAGCCCTCCACTAGCGAATGGGGGTCTCCAATGGTCGTGGTGGAAAAGGAGGGTGGCATAAGACTGTGCCTCGATTTCCACCACCTTAATGCTGTTTCCAAATTCGATGCATATCCCATGCCTTGAATTGATGACATCATCGACCATCTAGGAAAAGCGAAATACATCAGTACCCTTGACCTCACAAAAGGTACTGGCAAATACCCCTTGACCCCCTAACTAAGGACAAGACAGCCTTTAGTACCCCACTAGGTCATTTTCAGTTTCAAACTATGCCTTGGGCTTCACGGGGCACCAGCTACTTTCAAAGATTCATAGATACGATACTCAGATCCCATATAGGCTATAGTGCAGCATACTTGGACGATGTCATAGTATTCAGCCCTAGCTGGGAAGAACACATACAGCATCTAGCCCAGGTTCTAGAGGCTATATCCCAAGCAGGGGTAACTATCAACCCAACCAAGTGTGCTATAGCTATGAGAGAAGTTAAATATCTAGGTTTTAGGATAGGGTATGGTCAAGTAAAGCCAGACATCGACAAAACTGATGCTTTGGCCAAAAGCCCTCATCCATTGATGAAGCATCAAGTGAGGTCTTTTCTAGGCCTCGCCAGCTATTATAGGCGTTTTGTGCCTAATTTTTCTTCTATAGCAAGTCCTCTGACTGACCTCACTAAAAAGAACAACCCTACCAAGGTGAAATGGACACCCGCATGTGAGGAGGCATTTTGCACCATAAAAGGGCATCTATGTGCTTTTCCTGTTCTTAGAGTCCTGATTTTCCCTCCCTTTGTGGTACAAACTGATGCCTCTAATACTGGAATAGGTGCTGTGCTGTCCCAACTGGTAGAGGGAGAAGAACACCCAGTAATATATATAAGTAGAAGGTTACATGCAAGAGAGGTTAAATATTCCACTATCGAAAAGGAATGTCTGGCCTTAAAATGGGCAATAGACGCCTTAAAATTATATCTTTGGGGGTAGAATTCGAGGTATGGACAGATCATAACCCCCTATGTTGGCTCCATGCCATGAAAGATAAGAATTCCCGAATTATGCAATGGTATTTGCATTACAGCCATATAAATTCACCGTCAAGCATAGACCAGGATCTGCTAATAAAAATGCTGACTATATGTCCAGATATGGAGGAGGGCTTAGTATGACTTGTTAAAAAAAAAAAAAACAGACCTCGGGGTGATGAATAAGTGCAAGACTAAATACATGGTATCAATATGTTTCAGATACCAGATATATTTAGTCTGGTATCTTTAAAGGGACCCCGAGGTGGAGCTTCAGAGAGCGGGTGGGTTGGCTCCATCTCTTTGGAGAGATCTGGTATCTAGAAACCCATTTTGGTTTATAAATTGAGAACCCTTAACAGGGTTCCTCTTAGGTGGGAGGAGTATGTGGCAGGGTCTGTGTATCTTTACTGTCCTCTGGAGACACCCCCATTTCTAAGTCTGTTGCAACAGCATACTGTTCTTTTCTCTGCCTTCCCCTACTCCTTGCTGTGTCCTTTTCTAGTTCCCCATCAGGTAGTCTGGCCACCTACCTAGTGTTCTTGCTGTCCTTATCCTTGTTTTGTTTCCCCTACTGTCTCCAAGAACAGTCCCAATCCTGTTATTTCGTTTCTTTTTCAGGCTTGTTAGAATGAGGGGAAGTTGTACTGAATAAAATAATGTTGAAATTGCCTGGTATTTCTGTAAATGAAGCCTTCTGAATGTCCCCTAAGCAACCCAGTGTTAAGCACAGCCTAAACCTCGCGTTTAGGAAGCTGAATGCTTTAACAAGCAGACTGAAACTTAGAAAAGCTAGCATTTCAGTGGAGAAAGCTGAAATAAGTACTGACTTGAGATTCAATCTGCTTGTAGACTGCAGGCTCTTGCAAACAGCCCACATAAAAGCCCTGAGTAATGTTGATAGTGATAAGAGTCCTTACTGCTTTTAAGGCCTGTGGTAGTACAGGTTTGCACACAGAAATTGCACAGCTGCAGCCTGTAGAAACCCTATAGTTAACCCTGTATTGCTATTGTATGTTGGTGTCTCTGCAAAAAGATATAGACATGTCATTTTCAATCTAAACTGACTTGATACAGGTTAAAATGTTGAGTTTATGTTTCTTACCTGAAATCACTACTGTGGCCCTTTGTTCTCAGGACTCCACTCTGACTTAGTACCTGTTCATTTAAGAGCTGGCCTGCCAAACCCTCCTTACATTTATACAGAGTTTAAGGGGGAGGAGTTCAGAGAACATAGGAACAGCCCATGTATGTGAACCAGTTGAGTTTAAACCTCTTATTTTTACATTCCAGCCCTTCTATATGTTTATATTTTCACTGTTTAATTGTTGGAAATGTTTTGTAATGATATTTATGTGGTTTACAAGTTTTTTTTCCCAGTTATATAAGAAGGGGAGTGATTTTCTAGATCACATGTCCTCTTGATACTATAAAAACAGGCAAAAAGCTACCTAAAATTAGTCTAACCAAGGGCGTCAGCAGGGCACTATCCTCAGTACCTTAGCCTACTCTAAGGAAAGTTGATTGCTTGCTTATTCTTTTGGATGTTTGCATTCTGTTACGTGGAAGAAGTATTCCTCCTTGCTTTATTTTATTTTTGTAATCGAACAGTTTGTTTGCTTTTATTTCTGTTTTTCGAATAAAACTGCTGGAGCATATTCCATCCATGCTGGTGTCAGAGTCTTATATCCCACAATACTTCCACACCATCCTGTCTGGTTCTTGCATAGATGAGGTCTCCAAAACTGCACGCAGTACTCCAGATGGGGTCTCACCAACTGTCTGTACAGAGGGATAACCACTTCTCTTTTTCTACTTGTGATGCCCCTCCCTATGCATCCCAGTATCCCCCTGGCTCTCCTTACTGACTTCTCACATTGCTTACCCACCTTTAGGTCATCTGATATGACTACACCCAGATCCCTTTCCATTACTGTTGTTGTTAGTACCTCCTCTCCTACTGTGTACTCTTCTCCTGGATTTTTATTTCCCAGGTGCATTACTTTGCACTTCTTTGCATTGAATCTAAGCTGCCATATGTCTGACCATTCCTCCAACCTTGCCAAGTCGCTTCTCATCCTTTCTACCCCCCTTGTGTATCAACTCTGTTACAGATCTTTGTGTCATCTCTGCAAAGAGGCATACCTTTCCTTCCAGACCCTCTGCAATGTCACCTATAAAGACTATAAAGAGGACTGGACCCAGTACTGAGCCCTGAGGTACTCCACTAGTAACCCCCCCTTTCTTCAGAATGTGTTCCATTCACTATTACCTTCTGTGTCCTGTTGTGCAGCCAGTTTGCTACCCAAGCTACCACCCTGGGACCCACTCCCAGGCTGGCTAACTTGATTATTAATCTTTTGTGTGGCACCGACTTCCAACCATTCACTAAAAATACCACCAACAGCTTAATCTGGTTCAGTGTCAGCTGGTATCCAGCTGTCCTCCCCTCCCCGAGATGAGGCTGAAAATAGGCAGAATTTGTCTAGTCCTCCTTTCCTGGTCAACAAAATTAATTAAACAAATTATAATCCCCCCCCCCCCCCAATATCCACAGTCTCCTTCTCTTCTGTGTAGCCTCCTCCTTTCCACAGTATTACCATTCCTATTTGTACTGTAATAAATCTTGAAACCCACAAAAGGACTCTGAGTCATCCGCTGACTCTGCCATCCCCCCACCACCTGAAAAGTACGACCAAACGTCTGAAAGAAGGCACCAGTGAAATGGCTCTATTTGGAACCTCTGTAAATTCTGAACTTCAAAGTAGGTCAGATACTCTTACACCCCACCCTGCATGGGCAGTTGCATTACATCCTCCATTAGATGTAACCATTGTTGAAAGTCTGTCCCTCCAAGTTCACCAGTTATTGAATTTGTATATTCTTATGTATCAGTAACAACTTACAACTAGTTCTTTATTTGGCCACAAGAGGGTGGAAGAGAACAATAAGATGATCTACTGAATTACTCCTAAAAGAGATTTCCTGATTTTTAGCAAGAAAATGTGCTGTTGGCCTCAATAGAGCTCCATAACACACAATTGTCCCCAAAATGTGAACTTCAGGACCTTCCATTTTTTTTAAATTAATGAGGACATTTTTATTATAGTAGCATCTTTTCCTTTTAGTATCTGTGGGTGGTATTTTCAAGCATTGTAAAATGGATAACATTCTTCATTACATCGGGTGGAATTTTCAAATGTCATAAACTGGATACAACTCATAGGGTGGGAATTAAAAAGTCCTAAAATGGTTGCAACCTCCTGTTTTATTAATATTAGAGACTGCTCTGATATGCACCCAGATCATGTTCTATCTTGTTAGAGCTGTTTTCCAGTGTTAGGCTAATCTGCTTCATTTCTAGCTTTCTTTTTTTTTGTTTCGCTTTCCCTGTTTTTGCCTCCTCCCCTGCACTAGAACCCTGCTCAGTCAGGAGGCACTCATGTGCCACCCTTCTTCACCTCCTTACCTGGTTCTGTGGCAGTCCCCCATGGAGCCATGGTTATACCCCCCCAGGTGGGTACGAGGTGGGGCCCAAGCACCCCGATGCTTCTAGTTTCATCAGGTCCCTGTCAGTCCAGGCAGGAGGGAGCTATTAGGGTCTGCAGTGGCATTCCTTCCCCTCAGTGTTCCGGCGCTTGTTTTTCCGGTGTTCTGTGGACGTCGCGTGAACCCCTGATGTCAAGGTGCATAGCGCTGATGTCTGCGACGTCCTCCCCCTCTTGCCTCAGCGCATGCTATGCCCCAGACCTCTGTCTGGGGTCAGTCTTGTGCTGGGACCTTATCCCCCCTCCCTCCCTGGAGAAGGCGAGCTGTCCTGGGGACACTCAAGCCTTCTCCCCGGGCCAGCCCTCCAGCTTCCCGGGCTCATTCCCGAACCCAGGTTGCTGGCGTCACAAGTGGAAATCCAACTGCTGCACCGGCGGGCTGGCTATTTCTAGCTTTCTTATGATACTTTACATCCAGCTTAGTATAAAGAAATGTTATAAATTAATGTAAATGATAAACCACATTACATTTGGTCTGAAAATTGTGTTCATGCACCTTAATATCTGAACTTTACAAACAGGACATAACTAAGTTAGAGTTTTTAAAATTAGACATGGGGCAATCTGGTTTATGTCCAAAGTTGTACAATACAAAATTGTATCTAGACACAGGCTTTTGAAAATCCCTACTTTAAATTGCTTCTATTTGCAAAGTAGTCAAGATTTTCTGCTTATGATATTTTATCTTTGTTTATAAAGCTGATATATAAAATAGAACACTACAGTACAGTTCAAATGAAACTGTTACATTAATGAGCTGCTTTGGCATTTCTAAATGAATAGCATAAGCAATGCTGGATTCAACACAAAGTCCTGCAAAATCTGTTGTCTAGGACTTACAAATTAGTTTTCACTGTATGGTGATAGAACTGTAGATGCACATCAGTTGAGGTGCAAAAACCATGTATAAAAGTCGTTCTTGAGCTGGTTATGTACTGCAAAAATACACACTGTGAGTTGCCAGTGCATTGTCAACTTTAGAAAACAATCCAAACCTCCTAACTGGCAGGATAGTTAAATGTGGATTGCATTTTATGATTGCCTGAGAATCATCTCATGACCATGCAATTATATTGCTTATTGCATGGTCACAGGTTTTAGTTTCCTTTTACATATTTTCATTGTTAAAGACCCATTTTATATAGGCTACTCCAATGGGTCAGCAGCAATGCGACATGCCTCTGCGCATGTGACTGGAGTTCAAAAGCGCTATTGCTCACTGCGTCAGGGGCAGGCCAGGTGTAGGCAGCTGCTGGGATGCAGCTTGCCTCAGATGGGGAGGGCTGGCAGTGGGTTCTGTCATAAAAGTGACACCTACAGGTGGGCCGGAGTTTACTCCTTCTGCAAGTTATGTTGTACATACACAGCCATAAAGCATTGCTAACATGAGAGGGAGGAAGTATGAGGGTAAAAATTGGGGTGCAAAAATCAAATCCCTACATCTATAGCATTGTGCCTGTAGCCTGAACTGGGTGTATCACTGACACACAGGGTATATGCCTAGTTGGGCAGCAAGGGTAAGGAAAGGTATGGTGCAAAAAATGACCCATTTTATAAGTGCAGTAATACACCCCTGCTGTCACACTTCCAAGGTGGTTGAAGGCACACTGTCACTGTTCTCATCCCTCAAAACAGACCCAAGGCATGGTGAGATATTGTTTAATGTATGCCCTGCTGTGTGTTGTTGCTCACTTTCTGGGTAATGCGAGCTACTGTAGGTCCAAGTTCTATTTTCAGTCATAACCCAGAGCAAAATTGGCATAAGCAGCAGAAATAAAACTGTAGTGTGTACAAAACCATACAAAATGTACATCAGCTATAACAAGCTTATCCATAACAACCTGACAACTCATGGTCAACAGATGTAGCATTAAAGAGTTAGTAGAACCAACAATAGCAGACAAGAAAAAGTTCCAAATTTTAAGAAGCAGTAAGTTGTAACTTTTCAGTTCTGAAGTATTTTTCTTTTTCCTTTTCCTCATTAGAAAGCTCTCTATGTGATAGTAGTATGCTGAATGTGTGGAACAGCACTCTGCCTAGCAGCTGACATATCTAGCTCTATTTGTTCCACTAAATCTGCAGTAATGTGACTTAACTGACAGTGATATCACAGGTGACTGATGGAGGAGCTGCTGAGTGACTCTTCCTGAGCAGTTCTGATGTTGCAGTCAGTGTGGTCTCAGTGTTGATGATGTAATGGGAGGAACAGAGCCAGCTATGCCAGCTGCCAGACGACGTGCTGTTCCACACATTACACCTAACATCAGGCAAAAAAAAAAAGTATAGTTAACCAAATGGAAAATAAAAATTACCTCAGATATAAAAGGTCATAGGTTACTGCTTTTAAAAACTAATATTAATTCAAGCCAGTACACTAGCTCTTTAAAATTGCTCAGTGCAAGTTATTGAATCCTTGTAACACTGGCAATTTGGTAAGTCAGTATCTACATCCGTAAATTGTCCTTAACTAAAGTGCCACTCTTACTTCATATTTAAATTCTGAAATGCAAGCAGTGGATTTCGCAATTTTTGTCATCAAATCAGTCACAGAATTGAGACTGTCTCAGTCACCATGATTATTTATTAGAATTTTTCCATATGCTAAATATTTAAATTGATTCAACTTTTTGTAACACTAATTACTTCTTAAGGAATAAGGCATAACATACATCTATAAAAAGTAATACAATATCAGTTAAAAAGAGTAATAATATTAGTACTTAATTCTAGTATTCAAATCATATATGTTGCATTATAAGTACATGAGATGAACTGCACATTCGGGGGGCATACTTTTTTCTCAGTTTCAGTCCTAGAACCTATAAATTAATCATATGCCCACTTATTGGTTTTATATAAACACCATATGGCACTAAGTTTAAGTACTTACATAAAAAAAAATTAAATGACTCATGAATGTCAGTGAGGAATTTTCACTAGTATGAACAGCACCTTCACAAGTTTTGTTTAAAAATCAATTGCTTTGTTTAGCTGCATGGACAAAACAGAAAAATGTATTTCTAGGAAATGTGACTTCTAGAACTCAAGCTGATGCCCCCATGTAGCTATTGAAGCAAACTGATTTCATGCAGCATACGATTAAACTTCAACCATTCAGTCTTCTGCCCCCCCCCACTGACCGAGTGTGTGGCATAAATAAAATATATGAAGTTAGTGTGCCTCTCATGTATTTTATTTAAGCAATAAGGCATGACAGGGGGTGTGTTATGGTGGGATAACTGCCCACCTTGGGCTGGGTTGAAGCATGAGGTGTAGCCGAGGGCTTCCACCTCCCGAGAAGGGTCATTAGCCCACCATAACACCCCTCCCGGAGTGTCTTATTGCAATTATGAAATGGGTCATTTTTAGTAAATTTAGTGCATTTTTTAACATAATACTTTCAGCTGGGCCATTGTGCTGGGATAACGGCCCAGCTGAAAGCAGCTCTCAGCCAATCAGAATTCAGCATTATTTCTACCCATTTCATAATAGAAATTAAATAACTTTCGGTTTGTTTGAATAATAATTAGAGTATTATGCATAAGTCATTTAATAATTTTTGGTTATCCTTTAGAATTTATGTAGAGACAAGAATATTTATTTGGAGCTTGATCAATAGACTCACGTAAGGAAAAAAATATACATTTGGTCTACTTGTAAGTTATCTCATGTACTGTACTTATGTACTATACTTATGATAAAATATATATGGTTTGAATACTAGAATTAAGTAATATTATTTCCCAGTTGTCCACCTTCCTGCTCAAATACAACCTCCTCTCACCTGGTCAACATGGCTTTCATGCAGACCATAGCACCACCACCATCCTAGCCCACTTTACTAATGACATCAGAGCTGGCATGGACCACGGCCAACTTATTGGGGTGGTCTTCATTGATTTACCTAAGGCTTTCAACTTGGTTGACCTCTCCCTGCTCCTGCTATGTCTCAGCAACATCAGGGCCTCCGGGTTCACTCCTGGTTGATTTTCAAGCTACCGGCATGACTGCTTCCAAGCTGTCTCTTTTTACAAGGTTCTCTCCTTCCCTGCTCAAATCACTGCAGGTGTCTCCCAGGACTCCATACTTGGGCCACTGCTCTTCTCTATTTTCATAAATAATCTGCCCAATATCTCCTGTTGATGTCATATGCTGGTATATGCTGATGATCTGGTCCTCTATGTCTCTTCCAGCTCAGTACCCGAGATCAACTAGCTCCTCTCCTCGCACCTTCACCTCACCCAGAAATTGCTCTCTTCCAATTGTCTGGTCCTTAATGTGGCCAAGCAGCAGGCCATGCTTTTCAGTTCTCATAGAAAATATTCCCCCTCTACTGCCTCACTACACATTGCCTGTCTCGATGTGTTCTCTGTCCATATAACCCCATCCTCTAAATACCTCAGGGTTACGCTTGATCCAGCCCTTGACTTCCATCTACATGTTAATGCCATTTGTAAATCTGTCAGTGCTAAATTGGGTCTGGCCTACTACGTTCAACACACCCTCACCCCCACAGCTAGGATCTCAGTGGCCCAAGTTCTCCTTCTATCCAGGCTCTGCTATGCTCTGCCCAGATATGGACAAAGCCAAGCAGACATCCTGCAAAAGTGGGATGTCACATACAACAGTATTTGCAGATTCACTCTGTCTGCCTCTCACCTTTCCCACCATTGCTCTATATACACAGACCTATGATGGCTTTCCCCCTTGTCTAAGTATGTATTCACCCTTGGTTGCCTAGTTGACAACATTACTTGATCTTCCTAGCCTGCCTTCCTTGCTGGGCTACTCACCTCTGTGGCTCAATCTCATCAACTTCAGTCCACTGTCTTGGATCTACTCTCTGGGTTCCCCTGCCTCACTAAAATGGGAGAAAATCATTTGCCCACTATGCTTCCAAACTCAAACTCCCTTCTACACCTCAGGTGTACCAAATTGCATTCCACATTCAGATGAGTCCTGTTCGCCCACCTCACCTGCCTTGATGCCCGTATGTATTAGCTTTCTTCCTTCCTCTCTCCTTCCATTACCCGTGGACCTTACTTTCCTTCTAGCACTTAATTAACTTTGTTTGACACCTTGACCAATGCTTGCTGCTGGTCTTTCTCCTGACTGTTAGTTTTGCTCTTACTTACTACTGTTTTTGGTTGTTTGCTCCTGATTACTGCACTTATTTTTTAAGTCATGTTTTGTCATACAGAATGTTGCAAAGCTTTGTGTCCTGTTTACTACTGTACCTGCTCCACTGTACCTGAAACTCCATTGTATTTCATTTTGATTTCATCCTTGTAGCTGATGATCTGATCTTTGTACTTGTTTTTGTTCTCTCCTGGGTCATGCTTGAAAATAAGCAGGTCCTGCCTAGTACACCTAACCAGTTATCAAAAGCAAATAAATACGAACATACGAACAACCAAATTTGCCAGCAAATAAAGGCCTTATGGTCTATCGAGACTGCTTGAGTGTGCAGCTAGCAACCCTTATACTACAGCTGCCCATCCCTCCCCTCTCCTGACCTTCCCTCTTACTCTATCCTATCCCCTTTTGAAGCAGTCCACTGTTCTACAGGATACTGTACCACTTCCACAGGCAATGCTTTCCACTCAGACACCACTCTCTCCATAAAAAAGTGTCTTCTCATTTCCCTCCCGAACCTTCCCCTTCCAATCCGAGATTGTGACCTCGAGTATCCATACCCCCGTTAACTTGAATAGTCCCTCCATGCCTGTCTTGTTTATTCCCGTCATGCACTTGAAGGTTTCAATCATATCCTCCCCTGTCTCTCCTCTCCTTCAGTGAGTACACGTTCAACTCCCTCAGCCTGCTCACACAGGGTATGTCCCTTAGTCCCTGAATCATTGTTGTTGCCCTGTGCTGCACCCCCTCCAGTAACTTAAAGACCCTCTTCAGGTATGGGCACCAGTACTGCACGCAGTACTCCAGGTGTGGTCTATCCAGTGACCTATAGAACGACAGGATCAAATAAATAAATAAATAAATAATTGATATTGTATTGATTTTTTTATAGATATATGTTATGTCTTAGTAGTGAAGAAGTAACTAATGTTATGTAAACAAGTAAACCAATTTAAATATTTAGGAGTTTTGCTTGATTCAGGTTTAACTTATTCTCTGCAGGACAAACTAGTTAGTAATATCATTAATCAGAAACTGGGTAATCTTCTTAAATTGAGATCCTTTTTTTCTTTGGAAACTACAAAATCCATTGCAGTAGGTTCTTTGCTTCTACATTACAATTATGTGTCATATCTTTATTATAATTTAGATTGTAAAGAGTTTAATGTTTTGTCAGTTAAATATAACGATATGTTTTGGTTTGTTTTGGAGTTTTCCTTATTGAACCCATCATTGCGATCTTTACTTACAATTGGGCTGGTTGTCTCCAAAAGCTAGAGCTGACTATTTTTTTGACTGTTTGATTGATTTATAAATCTATTTTTTCTTCTGTTTTGTTTCCTTTAACTGATTTGTTTCTCTATTTGTCTAGTTCCCTCTAAATTTAGATCTGCTAAGGGTGCATTGTTGAATACAGTCTTTCATAAACACAAGTATGGTTTGCGTTCTTTTTCAATTGTAGCACCCTCATATTGAAATGCTTTGCCCTTATCTCTCCATTCTGCATCCTCACTTTCCTGTTTCAAGTTTATTTTCAAGCAATTTTTATTAGACAATATTGTGTGTAAATATTTTAATTAATTTTATTTCACTTGTGATGTTATAAGTTGTTGTTTCTTGTTGTCCCTGGTCTGGACCTGAAAAAGGACTTGTCCAGTATCCCTACCTGGTTAACAGATAAATAAATGATGTTGAATCAATTTGAATACTTGGAATCTGAAAAAAATTCTGATAAATAATCATGGTGAGTGAGACTGTCCTGATTCTGCACGTATCTTGATTTTGGATATTCTGGTTCTGTGATAATCTCCTGCTGGTAAATGATTGTTTAGTGTAATATTTAAAGGACCAAAGGTTCCTGAGGTCCATTACTTGCACAGTATTTGTCAACACAGCACCTCATTTTTGATATCACAGGGTACTATCACAGAACTTATTCTGAAGTAGTCAGATTACAATGTCAGGGCAGGAAATGTATATGGAACAGATTAAGTTTAAGGGGCAAAGTGTTTGTTTTCATGCAGATATATTTAGTAACAAGGAATGGTATACCCTGAAGTTTGAAGTTGTTTTGAAATTTTATGACATTAATTTTCCTGATGTCAAATGTAATGTGTTTTACAGAAAATGGAGAAATTGCCGTCAGAAGAAACATATAATGCTTTTCATTACATTTGCTTCCAAAATGCAATGTGAAGTCTTCTGCCTGTTAATACCGATGATAATGTATGGGCAGCAATGCTCAACAAGTCTGTGTTGACACTGAGAATTTTCCATGGCAACCCCTCTGCTTTGAGAGGCTTTGGTTGTCATGGCAGCCTCAACATGCCAGCTCATGCTTGTCTGTGCATGGTTGCCCATGCATTGTATTTTACTGTGTATGGATGCATGCATTTTAAAGTATTTTTTTTAATCCATTTGCTCAGTGCAGCTACTCACCTCTGAATTGTCAAGATGTGCTGGGTGGCCACAGACCTAGTTCCCTCTCCCCTTGAGCTCCTGTCATATTCCACTGCTGGTCACGTGCTAATTTTTACCTCCTGCCACTCCCTGTTTTTTAAAATTTAAAGATAAAAAAACAATCTGGCTTCCACAATCACTGATGCTGTTTTGTCTGTGCCAGCATCAGAGATCAGAGCCATGGCTTCAGTGAGGTGGTCGGGGGTGGATATTTCATTTTGTTGTACATAAATAGTGTTGCACTTAATGCAGTACAACATTTTTACAGCACTACCGTGGTACAACAAACCTATTTCAGGCATGGAACTCCATGCATAACAGCATTCTACCATACACTATAAAAAAAGTTTCAATGGACTAATCTACCAAATAAAATGTTCTGAAGCAATAATCTGACAGCACACAACGTGATGACAGAAGGATTGTTGTATAGTACAATTAGTAGCACTCCAGAGGAAATAAAAAAACATGCAATTTTTAGTAATGTCCTGTGTTTGTTCTGTAAGAAAAGATACATTAAACGTGATTAAATGCAGGGTTGTTTAATGCAATGATGACCTGATGCTCACAGTAGAGGACAGGTGTATATTTTTCGAAGTAAATTGGGAAATGTGCTCCACATGTTGATTGCAGCACATTTTCAGTTCCAAAAGAACTGCAGGAGCAATGGTGCATAATGTTTTACTTGGCAAACAGTTTTTTTCAGAATCTCCATATCTATTAATCTGGCAGCACAGGTGTATTATGAGCTGCCCATCTGCCATCACAAAGGCCATCTCCAGAGATAGGTGCCCAAACAAAAGTCTGAGGAGCCCCACAAGCAGCAAAAAACATGCACAGGTAGAGTAACTAGGAAAAAACCCTCACCCAGACAAGGACAAGAACCTGGGAGAGAGCCCAGATTGGCAGGCATGGAGATTCGGAGAAACCTAAGTACCATATAAGAAGTTCTCTTTCTCCTTCAGCTCATATCTGCCAGTCCTGCCATTACAGCTGTGAAATACTGAGCTAGCAGTAACACTGGGGAACTATAGGAAAAACAAGGTAAGACAGGTAAACTGTGATGAAAACAACCTAGACAACTGCAGCCAGAAACCTACTAATGCCCTCCACTTGGCCACAAAGCCTCCAGCATTTGGGATCTTTGTGTAGAAGTCATCACCACAGTAAAGCTCCTATAAGGGTAGGAATGGACAGACAGCACTCTTAATGGCTCCCAATGGTCCCATTAGCACCTAAAATACTAAATTAATGCATAATGGAGGTGACATTTCTTAACCCTGCCAGGCACTGGGAACAGCTATCAAAAAATGACAGAAAGTGTGTGGGAACCTGGCCTCATTTTAGACAAGAGCAAATGTTCAATGGTACTTTTCTTTTATTTAATATATTTTATTGAAAATTCCAAAATAGAAAACATAACAATCACACACAATAAACAGAAAACTACAAATCCAACCCCTGCCTCCCTCAGCCCGCCCACCACCCCTACATACCACAGAGTCAATGGTAGTTTCTGAAAAACTACAGCTTTTGAGGTTTATAGAAGTCCTTTAGCTTACAGTCCCTGAGGCTTAGCCTGCCCGGATGAGGGTGCTAAGTGAAGTGAGTCCTGATGCATAAGGACTTGGCACTGGAGAGGATTCAACAGAGGGGCTCAAAGACTACAGTACAGCAGCCAAAGCTCTCCTCTTCTGGGTCAATGCAGGGCAATTAGGATAATATGGATTTTGACTGCAGGCACATATCGATGGAATGAGATCAAAGATCCATCTCCTGTAGTTATTTCCTTGCTGTCCTAGAACGAATATCAAGTAATACTGTTCTTTTCTAGATGAGGCTCAGTAGGTACATAGAGATGGAATGAGAGCAATGATCCATCTAAAAAAGTGGGTGTAAAAGGGCGTGGGAGGTAAAAGGGCAGTGTGTGGGGGGGGGACTATCTCTGGCAGACTCGATGGGCCGAATGGTCCTTTTCTGCTGGCACGATTCTGTGATTCTATGATTCCAAGTTATTTTCTTGCTGTCCTAGCATGTATATCCATTAATACTATTCTTTTCTAGATGAGGTTCAATTAAAATATGGAGCTTTGTAATGTCTATCTCTATGGCCTTCTGTGCCAATCCTACCCACATTTGTATCACACACTGTGTAAAGGAATATTTTTTACCCTCACTGCCTCTGATCTAAGGCTGTGCTCCTCATTTTAATTTCAGGAGAGATTTTATTTCATTTATCTGATGTTTGAATAAGTACACTGGACATGAAGACTGATTTTCAGGAATGACCCAGGCTGAAGGCAATAAAAAAATCTGAACAATCAAATATAGCATACATTGTCAATAACTGTACACAAAAGAAACACATTGTGATGAACATGCTGGTGTCCACCTTATCCATGACCTTCAGCATCTTAACCATCTCTTTCATTTCCTCCTTACCCTCTTGTTGCGCTAAAGGGTATGGGCTGTTGGGGGGGGGGAGGGACCTGGGAGGACAGTATTCTCAATGCCAAGTACAGACTACACTTGAGTGAGGAGGGAAAGAAAGTGTTGAAACAGAGGATGGAGGAGTATATAGAGGAAGTTGGGAATTTAAACTAGGAATGGGGGGTGGCAGTTGGGGAAGAGAGATGCAGAGACCACAGGTTGGGAAACCATATGAGCTTACCCCCATAACAGTGACAAAGGACAAATGGCAAGTACTATTGGTGATGCTAGGAAAGGAGGGCAGGATGGGAGGGGGGAAAAGGGTGGAAGGTGGTTACCCTTAATGTTAGGAGTCTCAGGAGGAAAACTGCAGAGTTACAGGTTCTCATGGCAGAGGGAGAGGTGGACATTGCAGTTATCATGGAAACATAGGCCACCCAATACAATGACTGGGACCTGTCTGTACCAGGGTACAGGTTATTTAGTAGGGACAGGATTATTGGGAAAGGAGTTGGGGTGGCACTATATGTGAAGGAAGGACTGAAGTGTGTAAGGGAGGAAGGGGAGGAGGGTAGTACGGAGTCACTTTGGATGCAGATCCAGGATTCCAAGAATAGGATTCTTAGAATGGGAGTGGTGTACAGGCCACCATCTCAGACAGAGGAGTTAGACAGGGAACTAGTGGGACAGATCAGGAGGACCTGCGAGAAGGGTAGTGTGGTGACTGTGGGGGACTTCAACATGCCAGGAGTGGACTGGAGCACCCCAACAACCATGAACAGAAGGGAGCAGGTACCACTGGATGCCTTCCAGGACAGCTTCATGCTGCAAATGGTCAGTGAACCAACCAGATTAGGGAATATCCTTGACCTTATGCTGGCAAATGGGGACTTTGTGAGAGAACTTACAGTGGAGGAACCGCTGTCAGGGAGTGACCACCACTCAGTATGGCTCACATTGGATATGGGCAAGGAAGGAGTGGAATCTGGCACAAGAGTGCTGGACTTCAGGATGGCCAACTTTGGGAGGATGGGGAAGTGGTAAGGGTACCTGGCCAGAATTCAATCTAGTATGGACACTAACCAGAGGTGGGAGCTCATAAAGCTGGGGATAGTGGAGGAACCAAACTCTGCAGCAAAGCCCAGAGCAAGAAGGCTAGGGCTAAGAAACCGAGCTGGTTGAGCAAGGAGGTCATGGAAAAGGTAAGGAGGAAAAGAGCTGCCTTTAGGAAATACAAGAAAACAGGGAGGAGGAGGACAGGGAGGAGTACTTGACAGAATCGAAGGAGGTGACAAGGGCAGTAAGGGGAGCCAAAGCATCTACGAATTCAGGCTGGCACAAGGCATTAAGAAGGGAGAGAAGGACTTCTTTAAGTACATCAGGGAGAAAATGAGCTGTAAGGACCACATAGTAAGGATTAGGAAGGAGGGGTTGGGTGGAAGCAGGGTGCGATAAGGCGGACGCACTAAATGAGTACTTCTGCTCAGTATTTACTAAAGAGAAGAGGGGGATTACACCCAAGGTGGGAGAAATGGCAGAAGCAAGGGGAGAAGTGGTGACAGTTGGGGAAATCATGGAGGGCAGAGTTCGAGAGAGTTTGAAGGCACTGAGGGTGGACAAGGCACCAGGCCCAGATGGCATGCACCCCAGGGTACTGAAAGAGCTTGCAGAGGTCCTTGCAGGACCTTCGGCAGACCTATTTAATGCTTCACTACATTCGGGGTGTGTACCTCAGGACTGGAGGATGGCTCATGTGGTGCCCCTCCACAAAAGTGGCCCCAGGGATGAACCGGGAAACTACAGACCAGTGAGCCTCACATCCATCGTGGGTAAGCTAATGGAGACTATCCCGAAGGAGAGGCTGGTGGCCCTCCTAGAGGCCAAAGGACTACAGGACAGCAGACAGCATGGCTTCATACATGGCAGATCTGGCCAAACCAATCTAGTTGAGTTCTATGACTGGGTAACTAGGCAAATGGACAGGGGCCATGCAGTGGATGTCCTGTATCTGGACTTCAGTAAGGCATTCGACTTGGTGCCACATGGAAGGCTGGGAAGGAAGTTAGTAGGCACAGGGCGGGGCAAAGCTGGTGAGATGGGTAGGAAACTGGCTGCAGGGAAGGCAACAGAGGGTGGTGGTGGGTGGGGAGCTCTCACACCCAAGTGCAGTGACGAGCGGTGTTCCACAGGGCTCGGTGTTGGGACCAGAGTTGTTTGGGATATTCATTGCAGACATATCATGGGACATCAAGAGCAAGATCAGTCTGTTTGCTGATGATACCAAAGTAGGCGCGGTGGTGGATGACCTGGGGGATGGCAGGGGTTGCAGGATGATCTGGCAAAGCTTGAAACCTGGTCAGACACCTGGCAACTGGTTTAATGCCAAAAGTGCAAGGCTGCATTTTGGGATGAAGAACCCAAGGAGGAGTTACTAGCTAGGGGAGTGCAGCTAGCCCAGACAGAGGAGGAGAAGGATCTGGGTGTGCTCATTACAGGTCAATGAACAACTCAGCACAATATAGGAAGGCAGCTGCAAAGGCCAACAAAATGCTGGGTTGTATTGCAAGGTATATCCTCGAGGAGGGAGGAGGTGATTCTGCCACTGTATAGGTCATTAGTTAGACCACACCTGAGTACTACATGCACTGGCGTCCGATTCGAAGAGGGACATTAAATTACTGGAGGGGGTGCATGCAGGGCTTAATAAAGATGATCAAGGGGCTGGGGACTTATCATAATGACAGGAGGTTGAAGGAGTTGAACATGTACTCACTGGAGGAGAGGAAAGACAGGGTGACAAGATTGAAACCTTTAAATACATGAAAGGAATAAACAAGACTGGTACAGAGGGCTGTTCAAAATAAGGGAGGGAGGGCCACCAGAGGCCATGATATGAGACTGGAGCGAGGAAGGTTCAGGAGGAGATGAGGAGACACTTTTTACAGAGAGGGTGGTAGCTGGGGAATGCACTACCTGCAGAAGTGGTATGCAGTAGAACAGTGGACTGCTTCAAATGAGGATGGGACAGGACAAGGGGGAGGGTTAATGAAGGGGAAGGGTGGAAGGGAGGGGCAGCTGCAGAACAAGGGGTGCTAGCTGCACATTCGAGCAGACTTGATAGACCTCTAGGCCTTTATCTGCTGGCAAATTTCATATGTTTGTATGTTCTTATTATTCACTAATGAATACAGTCCTAACTGCTCCAATTTCTGTTCATATTCTAGCTACTTTGAAACGTAGACTTTGACGGCAGATAAGGACCACTTGGCCCACCTAGTCTGCCCATTTCCCTATCTATTGGATAAGCTGCAGATTCAAGTTCACCAACAGCCTACTTCCTATTACCCCCCACTATAATTGCTACGTCTGTCCCATGCATTATTGAATTCCCCCACTGTTTTTGAACCCACAACCTCCTCAGGAAGGTGGTTCCATGCGCAACCACCCTGTCCGTGAAAAAATATTTCTTCACGCGTTCCCTGAGCCACCCCCATCTTTGAATTATGCCCCCTTGTTCTTGAATATCTCTTTTTCTGAAAGATGCTACCTTCCTGGACTGTGATTCCCTTAAGGTACTTAAAAGTATCTATCATGTTCCCCCTGTCCCTCCTTTCCTTAAGGGTATACATATTAAGCTCTCTTAGTCTCTCTTCATATGGTTTCTGATGCAGACCCTGAACCATTTTAGTTGGCCTCCTCTAGACTGCCTCTATCCTGTCTATGTCCTTGCAGAGATGAGGTCTCCAAAACTGCATGCAGTACTCCAGATGGGGTCTCACCAACTGTCTGTACAGAGGGACCCGTAAGACATCCTTGTAGCCTTACGCTGTATCTTCTCCAGTTCTGCTACCCCTTTTTTTACAATCAGTACTTAGAGTTGAACAAAGTATTTTAATTATAGTCTAACCAAAGCTTTGCAGAGAGGCAATATCTCTTCCCTTCCCCTGCTCTGTTTACCTTTCAATTAAACAGCATCATGTTAGCATTGCTACTACTGCAGTTTGTTCTTTTTGGATTGTTTCAGGGTTTTGTGTACCATAACTTCAAACTTCCTCTCCTAGTTTGATGCAACCATCTCCTTAATATCAATCATGTACCATACCCTCCAGATGCATAACCATGGGTGCCATTACATGGGGAAGGGTGGGGGACTGAAGTGATTAAAAATAAGACCATGACTGCTTCCCATCTGACCCTGCATGCACCATAGGGGCACTCTGAATGCTCATGGGCAAAAATGGGGTGGGGGGTTGCAGCCATGACTCACCCATAGAGATGGGAAAAGTTGGAAAACTTTGCTCCATAGATTTATTCACAAACTCCATGGAATTTCTCAAATTCCACTTGGTGACGTTTTTTCTGCTGCGAAGTGTGGAATTCCACCGTGAAGTACAGAATTTCGCCCCCGAATTGTGGAATTTTGCTCAAATTCTGATGTTCATGGGCAAAATTCTGTCTTTCATGGGCAAAATTCTGCACTTTGCAGTGGAACTTGCCATTTCAGATTTTCTGAATGTGGGGAAAACTTTGTGGAGCATCATGGAGGTGAATTTTGGCCATTTCATGACAAATTCACCTGCAAATTTATACTTTGCTGTATCTACACTAGCCCAAAGCTTTTAGCACCTATGTGCACAACCTTGATCTTCTGTGTTAAACTATATTTGCCATCTTTCCACTCATTCTGCTACTATATTCAAATCAATGGTAAACTTGCATGTTACACTTCCTTGTACTGAAGAAGTTGGCTATCTTGATGTAATCTGCACATCTGAGTATTTGGCCTCCCAGTTCTTCTTTGAATCATTTTTAAACTGCATTGAACATCAGCAGTTCCAAAATGGATCCCTGGAGAACTCCATTAGTCACCTACTTCAGTGTTGGTGATTTACCATTCCCCAACATTCTGTGCAGTCTGACCTCTGAAAATTCCTGATCGATCTGAGCACTTGCCCCTCATGTAGTGATTACTGAGTTTGTATAATAGTCTCAAGATAGGCCTTATCGAATGCTGTTTTACAGTCTAGGTACATGATGTTTAGTACTTTCGTATAGCCTGTTTGAATAGTCACTCACTCAAACATGTCTGTCAAATTAATTTGAAATGGTCTTCCTGTTATCCAGTGATGCTGGCTGTCTCCCAACAATTGCTGGTTGATACTTATCTTGATTTTGGGCTGGTCCTTCAGGATGTACCTAAAAGAATGAAGGTGTACAGTAGTCCTTTACTCCACTAGAGAAGTAAATCCAAAATTCCTATTTCTTGATCCATTGCATTAAGACAATACTTGTCAGTTTTCCTGTGCAATTGTAAATACGCAAGTAAGCTGTGGATTACCTTCAAAGTTCTGTCAGCTAGTGAAACATCTATTTCTGAAACTCCCATGTTCCTAGTAGAAGATCCTGTCTTGTCTGCAGTTTCTTGGTTCTGATATGGTTCTTTCTTAAGTATGCAGCTGTCAGCGATGCCAAAATCTTCATTCTTGGTTGTTAAATCTGGGGCAAACTGGTTGCAGTGACCATTATGTGCAGATACAGACCTTGGGATCATCTTGAGCCATGCTCAGCAGAAGGGTTTCAAACCTTTCCCTTATACTGTGGGCATATGGAAAAAGAGGTTTGGCTACTATGCAAATGGCCTGCAGGAACATTCACAGTGCATAGCAGTCCTCACAGATCCATTCATATGATGATGTGCCTGCTCCTTTTAATTGCCTGCTAAAATCTGGAGGTAATGGGGTCAGATTTATGCAAGCTGGTGCAACTAGTGAGTACCCACTAGTAGAGTCGAACTCTATTTGAGGGGAACACTGGTGCTAACAGAATAGTTCTAAATGGGGGGGGGGGTCAGAAGAAAGGACCACTGTACCACTACAGCTTCTGTCTATGGAGGAATAGGGAGAAGGGAACCACTGAACAACCAGGAAATGAATTGACAAGAAGTTGACGGTGGAAGGGATACAACCCTACTCGACTATGAGCCCGACATTGGATTGACATGTGGCACAGCTTTGACCATTGTCATGCCAAATTGTGCCATATTTGCAGGAACACATCACAATGTTTTGGAATGGGGATTTGTACTGCACTGCACATGCAGGGCAATGATTTCCCCTCTATGAAGTACATCAGCCTTTGGAGTATGGACTATTTGGGAAAAAATGCCACAGTGCATGTGCAAACTGCATGCTTTGGGTCACATCAGCTAAACTCAGAATTAGTCCTTAGGTATCCACTGCTCAGAAGAAACACCCAATGGTTTCTGTAGGCAAAGACGAAGTTCCAGCTCCTTCTGGCTGTTCTCTTAATACCACTGCCCACTACATAAGACATGGCTAGCCCTGAAACTGGAATGCTAAAGTTAATGAGAGTCCAACTGGCTGCTTTCAGTTCTATCACACTTACAGTACATTGGACATGGCTTCCCATGGTAGCCACACTCCCTGAACTGACAGCTGACAAAGATGGGACCAAGTCCCTTAAGCTGGCATACTAAGAAACTCTAAAGCTGCCACTACCATACAAAGATGATGTTATGTGATTTCAAGGTAATTCACCTAGTAGATTTGCACATGACACGCATATTAGAATACATCATTTGTTTGTTACTACATTTCTCAGTTGCCTGACTATGTTAAAGCTGCCAGCTGCTTTTTAGCCAATATTTTATTGTATTTCTGGAAGACTGCCATCATAATTGGCAAATCTCCTGAATGCTCAAAATTTAGTTATTGGTCTTATATTTCAGGATTATACTGTTTTTTGAGTAACAAGAGTTAAAATCAATAATGGTAAAAGAGCATTTTAACACTTGGCAATCTCTGCCTGGAATGCTTGGAGAAACTCTCTCAAATGCCAGACACATTCCCTTTTGAAAATCTGTCCCATTGTGCAGAATTCTGTTTTAATTGCTCTTAAACTTATTATAGAATGTTTCAGTTTGTGTGATTGTATGTTTTAATTATTATTGTAATGCTTACAAAACAGACCTCCTGAGCACTCTTGTAAACAAAGTGTTTACCTCAGTACTGCTGGGGAAAGATTCCATTAAAAATCCAGATCTTGGGAAATGAAACAGAGCTGTTTGAGAATGGAAGTTACTGAAGAGACAGATTTTTTTACAGCTGTAAACCAGAAACAGCAGATCCCAGACTGCATTTCAGAAAGTGAAGCCAATAATGTTACTTTTAGGTCCAGAAGGCTGTAATGAGGATGGTTGGTGTCTCCATTAGGATTTGAACAGGGCCAGTTCTGTAAGGTGAACAGATCTCCCTTGAATGGCTTTTGTGTCTCTGCTGATAAAGCTGTACCTCAGTCCATTAATTTGTCTATTGCAGGGCTCCAGGATCTATAGAGATTCCTGTACTGTATTTTACAGGGATTCAGAGCTATCTACAGGGAAATTCTTCCTATAGACTTGCATTGATTATACAGGAAAACTGAGCAACTTGGCTTCCATAGGAAACAATGTAGTCTGCAGGAAAATACAGGAAAATAGCCCTGGAGTTACAGGGAAAATGCCAAATCAATCTGGGAGCACTACTATTTCATGGACTGATCTGGCAGAAAAAGGTTTTCCTTTCAAAGGGCAGGCTGATCTTGTGGTTCTCAGACAGTAAACTGGCCTCAACCAGTAGCTGCAATGAGCTAAGACAGAAGCTTTTCCACTGCTGTGAACTGAACGACATTACAAGTCCCAATATCAGGCCATCAGTCATCAGCACCTATATGGGACTGGAACATTTGAAACAATGTGGATGCCTTCTGCACATGCCCCAGAACATAACAAATTCCTCTGCATTAGGAAAGGAAAGCCATGACTTATAGTAGTAAAAGTAGTGACTCAAAGACTGAAATGTCGTCTTTAAATGAACTACAGCTGCAGCCACAGACGTGATCATATATTTCCTGAAATTTCTGAGCGATATCTGAAAAATTTGTTGCCTGCCTGCAGTACCACTATCAGCCACCAGAGAGAATCTCTCTTTAGATATATTGCAAAACATCTGGAAATAGCTGAATGTATATATGGCTGCAACTGTATGTGCTGAGTGGATTCTTTCCTTTTAAATATTCCCCCCCCCCCCAAAAAAAAAAGAGTTTTCCTATGCAGGGAGGCACTTGATTAGTCAACCAAGGGCATTTTTAATTCATAGAGGAGCTAGTCTAAGAAATCCTGTCAGGATTTTCTCCTACTGTGCCTTGCCCATCCTGGTATTTTCCAGTTAACCTTCACACATCAACAAGTTGCTACAGTGTGCTGAACCTGAAATGTAAAAAAATGTGGAGAGGAGACAGTTCCAATAATGTTAAAAGTTTATCATACAAATATTGGAATTAGGACTCACTCGCCATTATTTTAGTAGTAATTCAATTCATTTTAGCTCTCAGTTGCATAACACACAGAAATTTAGTGTTGTATGTCAAGTTAACATTTCGAGCCTAAGCTCTTCCTCAGGGCTTACATACAGTAGTAGACTGAAAAGACATTTTTACAAATTAAGTACACTAGTACATATTTTATAAGGAGGAAAGCAGGAATGCTGCTGAATTAGAGTTTACGGGGTGACAGTAGGTGCAAATCCCAAAATAAGCAAGCTTAAGGCACTCTCTGTCTCCACAACCAGATAAAAATTCAAGCCAGTGCTGTAGTGAGACAAAAAAATCTCATTTATTTCATCCATGAATAGTGCAAACAGTGCAACAGGTAACTCATTCACAGAAATCAGCCAGACATTTTGCTTGCCACTTTTTCAAAGGACCCTTGAAAAAGCACCAAGCACAGACATGAAATACTGGGGTGATGAAATCAATGAGCATTTTTATCTGACCACAACATCTGCTTGAATTTTTTATATGGTGGCTGAGAGTGAGTGCCTTAACCTTTTTTCTTTTGGGATTTACATATTTTATGTCCTCTATATCATTGTTTAAATTAATTAATAAAGTAGCTTTCCCTTCACCAAAATATACCATAATCTTTACACCTAAACTAATTCTTTTGCTTAATATATTTATCAAAAGAATTAGTTAAGGTGTAAAGGGTATGGTGGATATGGTGAAGTGTTGATATGTTTTGGTGCAGAGAAATCTGCTTTACTTAATAATATAAACAATTATACAGAGGTTATAAAATACATATCAGTATACTTAATTTGAAAAAAAAAGCTTTTCAGTTTGCTAGTGTATATAAGCTCTGAGGAAAAGCATAGGCTCAAAATGTTGGCTTCATGTAAAACACTGAATTTCTATATTGTATGCACTTGAGAGGTACAAATACATTTAATTACTTTTAAAATAGTGGTGAGTGAGTCCTAATTTTAATATTTGTATGGAACCTCCACACATCATTCATAATCTACACAATAGAAGGACAGATGAGAATGTTAGTTCATTGGGAAGGATGATACTTATGGTTTGAGTCTGACCCAGTAGATAAATCCAGTCAGACAGGTTAGTGTCTTTAAAAAGTCATTGTCTTACTCTTCAAATCTCCTAATACTATATGCTTATTACATGAAGCATCTGAGAAACTGGAAACTGTGCCGTCTTTTTAAACAAAGAAGGTTACTGTAAGAGCCCTGCTCAAGAAGCAGTTATTATTTCCCAGTGTTCTTTGTTAACTATCAGCCCATCTACAAACTGCATTTGGTTATCTGAAGTTGTTGAGAACGTGGTGGCAGTGTAGTTGGGTGACTATTTGGAGAGATATAACAACACTGAGCCCTTTTAGTCTGAGTTCTGCCATTCCCACCATATGGAGACAGCCTTGGCAATGATATATAAAGATCTTCCTTTTGTGAGGGAGTAGGGTGACGCATCTGTAGTGACTCTTCTCAATCTCTCATTCACATCTGATGCAGCAGATGAATGGTTGCTCATTGAGAGACTCCAGGAATATTTAAGATTGTCAGGGATTGTTCTTTCATGTTTCCAGTCTTTCCTGGCAAATCAGGAGCAGTTGGTAGCTATAGATCATTTCCTGTTGTGATTGGTTGCTCTTGGCTACCTTGCTCCTCAGGGGTCGGTACCCTCCCCATGTTGCTTGCTGTATACATAATGCCGTCATGAGATAGAGTGTTGGATATTTCTGCTGATGATATCCACTTTGTACCTCCATCCTTCTTGCCAGAGACAGGACAACCACTTTGTGTTTCTTTTAGAACAGTACCTGGTACAAATTCTGGACTGGAAGACTTCCAACTGGCTGCCTGTGAATCCTAGTAAAACTGAATGGCTACTGATGTAATTGACAGATTTCTTCCATTAAAAGTAGCCTTAGGTTGCTGATCCTAAACGATGTTCAGGTTGAGGCTGGGAAGTTTGTAAGAAACCTGGGAACAGCAATTAGTTTAAGACTGACACTGGAGTCTAAGGTGTCAGTCATAGTTAAGAGTTGCTTCTACCATGTTAAAAATACTACCAGATTGCACCCCTTTATGTAGCCTAGAAATTCAAGAACCCTAGTGCACACATATGTTTCTACATGTCTTGACCAATAGTGCGTACTCTACAGGGACTTACCTTGTGGCCAGATTCAATACTCGTAGCTACAGTGGTAGTGGTAGTCAAGATAATTTCTGGTATATATGTAAATATATCAGAGGAAATCTGAATGAAACAAGTAGTGATTTCTTGTGCTGTATCAAAAGATTTATACAATGTAGGTTCAAGTCAAACCATACATATGAATGATTTATTTTAGCCATGGAATCATTGTTAATTAGAATATATATTTATTTGAATGTTTGTTTGGCCATCAGCATTTATTTCCATTTTTGGTTAGTTGCAAAGGTGCTCTTTACCAGCACTATGCCTGAGGATACCACAATGTCCTCTGTTGCTCTCAAGACAGAGCAATGAACTCAAGAATAAATAGCTAAATCTTCATTAAAAGAATTAATCTGGAAGATTCACAATTTAATTTAGAGTTCATACATTTGATACACAATGGTCTCTCTCAGAATATGACATTTATTGTGAATTGTGATGGGGCAGAACTTTCATAACTTATTTGTGGCTCTGCCGCTCATGTGTTATGGTCCTACCTCCTACCCCTCACTCATGAAGATAAAAGGCACATTCTGTGTCAGACCATTGTGTAATGCATACATATATAGGCATACTGGGACATATCTTGGGCTACAACTGTTGTACAAAATGTGACAGCATGGAATCTGTGCTACAGTAAGTGGTCAGAACATTTTATATCATCACTATGAGAATGGCACTGGCTGCCCATAAAGCATAGAACTGACTACAAGGTTATTCTCTTGACATTTAAGACCCTGAAAGGTTTGGGTCCTGCCTAACTATATGAGCTGCTGTACGCTTTCCCACTTCTCTGGCAGAGCACTTTAGTCCAGGGACATGAGGGTGCTGAATATTTTCCACTCTTGGTTAAAATCTGCAGGGAATAGGGCATGTGTTTAGTGATCTGAGTCTGTGAAACTAACATCATGCATCTGCAACATTACTTCAGAGAGCCACTTTGTGGTAGATGTCTGTAAGCGGCTCTTTAATCAGACTTACCTGTCCCTCTTGTAAATATCTTTTTGAATTCCCATCTGTATACTGTATATGTATCTTTTGAACTGATGTTATCTTTCATTCTGTTCATTATGTGTAATTCTACAGTATACAGTATGCAATTTATTTAAAACGCTTTTAGGTTTTACACTGGTGCTATATTAAAAATATTAATCCTATTCCAAAACAGAACAGGTTAGATTGGAACCTTTCTGTTATAGCATGACTTACCAGTTGTTTGTGTCCTGTGCCTGGGGGCATAGGAGACACTGAAAACTAAGAAAACACTTGTGGGAAGGTTGCTACGTTGGAAGGAGGACTAAAATACTAAGCATCCAGTCAACCCCAACAAGGCAGTTAGCACAAACCATCAGATGACCTAGCAACAAAAAGATCAAATTTAATCCCCTTTCTACTAAAAAAAAGTCTATCTTGCACTTGTAAAATATGCAACACAGCAGGGTTAGAATGCATGGAAAGGGTAGTGGATGCATGGAACAGCCTTCCTGAGGTGGTTGTGGGGTCTAAAACTGTGGGAGAATTCAAGAATGCATGGGACAGACATAAGGCAATTCTTGTGGGGGGTAGGAAGAAATAGGCTGTTGGTTAACTAGGATCTGTGGCCTATCCTGTAGGTAGGGAAATGGGAAGACTAGATGGGCCAAGCGGTCCTTATCTGCCGTCAAAGTCTATGTTTGTATATTTCTGTGAAGGGCTTACCTCCATCTCCACCAAAATGTAACCTTTTTATCAACATGGTTAGGCCAGCATGTTGTTACGACATGGTAGTCAGGTCCAGAGTCTAAAATGTCGTTCGGTTATGGATCCACTAGACTTAGTATGCAGAGTAACCCAAGTCTAGGTTCATGTCACCTGCACCAGTGACTGGTGAGGCTCTTGAATGGCACCTTAAAGGGCATCTTTCTCGGTACATTGCAAAACAAATGGGAGGCTCCCTTACCCGAATAGGAGTTCCTCCATACCAGCTTAAAAACATAATGATTAGCCCTCTAAGGAAGGGAAGGGATCATATTCTGTCCCCGAAGGGCAAGCCACTCGATCCCTTCCACTTCCTGATTCTCCAATCTATGCCCGCACTCCAGCATTTTGTGATGTCACTATAGGAGCAGTGCGGGGATGTACTCCATGCAAGTCTATGGAGAATCATTTTTAGGGTTTTTTCCTGATTGTTATCAAATTTTTGGCACAAATTGAAGCCAGTAATCAAGTAACAAAAGCCTTGTTACTTGAATACTGGCATAGATTTGTACCAAAAGTCTGATTAAAATCAGGAAAACAGCCTTTAAAATTACACACCATAGACTTTCATGGAGCACGTCCCCGCGCTGGTCCTATAGTGAAATCACAAAATGCTGAAGCATGAGGATGGATCAAAGAATCAGAAAGTGGAAGGGAAGGGGACATTGTTTTACCAGGAGCAGCACACTAAGTTGAAGCTTGTTTCCAGATGTGACCTGGGAGCACAAGGAAGTTAAGTGACTTGCTCAGATTTACACAGTATGCACCTAGGTGGCTATGGGATTCAAACCCAGGTATCCAGATCTGCAACTCAGAGCCTTAATCCACTGCACTACACTGCCTCTGGATTGAGCTGCTAGCTCCCTCAGGGGCAAAATATGATCCCTTCCCTTCCTTAGGGGGATATTCATAATTTTTAAAACTGGTATGGAGGAAGTCCCATTCAGGAAAGGGAGCCTCCCATTTGTTAAAATTACTGAGTAAAAATAGAGAGGAAAGGTGCCCTTTAAACTTAGCATGAGCCAGAAATGGTGCTCCATACTATTGGCATTAGGGGTGTATATTTCCTGAGGCCTGCCATGGTTGAAAACTGATCCTTGTGAAGAAACTACAAGCTAGAAGGCCTAACTTGAGTTATGTTTATTTTACTTTCTTTGCCAGGAAGTGGGCTCTGTTATAGCAACCCATTTTCAGTCACGGCTGGGTATGACAAGTAAGAGATGGAAAGAGGCTCAATGTCATACTATGTCAGGGACCAAAGTAACAGTTCCCCATAAATAGCACTGCTAAGAAATCTGTCAGATGCAGAGCTACAGAGGTCTTATGAGTTTTATAAGTGGACTGGCTGCCACCAAAACTCCCTTTGTACTGACAGGTAGACAAAGCACAGCCTAACTATAGTTACCAAAATGGTAGATACTGTATGTGCTGAAGAAAAGAACATGTTGTTTACTTCTGTGTGAGCAGAGGTCATGTCAGTTTTGCATAATGCCCAATAAAGTGCTTTTCCTACATTTATTCCCCATGCTTACCTTTCTGTTTTAGCTCGTCATCGGGTTCATACAACTCTATTATCTGCATTGCTCTTTTTGTGTCATAAAATGGAAATAAAATTTCATTCAGTCGTGGATCTCGCTGATGCTGCAGTCGGAAGACAAAATCACGAACAAGACTGTTACATACTATAGCTATTGAGAGAACATCTACAGATATCACAACGGCTTGTTTATTAGAACTTCTGGATGAAATTATATATACAGGGCCTAATTTTTAAGTTTTGTTTAACCCATAAAGTGCACATTCCACTGACCTGCATGCACAGCTATGGTACATCAGATTATGTACATTAATTGTGTTAAGCAGGTTTGATAGATATGTCCATGGAGACAGGTAGGGTGGGGACCCTAATGGAATGATGGTTTTTGGAGGCCATTTTCAAAGATCTTAGCTAGCCGTTAGGGGACCAATGCAAGAGCAAATGTTAACTGAGCTGAAACCTTCACTAGTGACATGCACAATCACTGGATCGTCACATATTAAATTTATTTTTCATACCTAATATATTTGTACATTTAGTTATATAAGGTGTAGCAGAGTGGCAACATCTCTTTAGACATCACAAAGACCCTTAACTTTTTAAAAGCAGCTCCAGTTTCCAGTAAAACGTATCAATGTAAGCTTCTGCCATGATTTGCATGCAGTAAGGGCACAAGTATCTCTTAAAAGGTGCAGGCAAGCTTTCCTAGTGGTGTGGAAGGCTGAGACACTGGGTGCTTTACCTCCAGGCATGTCAGTGACCTAAGTTTGGGAGCGAGCTTGGGCCACTAGGGATTGGCCAGGGTGGGAGAGGACTGAATTTCCAGAGGACTGCTCTCCTCTTAATGGGAAAGGAGTCAAGCTGCACCAGTCCTAGACTGCCACCATGTGGAGGTGTGGTGGAAGAGCAGTCAGTGAAGCTCACTGGAGAGACATCTGGCGGCAAGTGCATGGTGCTTGCATGCCTCTACCTCCATGCACACTTGCTTCACTGCATGCCAGTGGACCATGGTAGAACCAGAAAATGGAAAAGCATGGAGCCAAAGCACGACACCAGTCCCACTACCTGGCCTAAGGTGTTGCCCTGGACCACCATCCTATCTGGGGAATCTGCAGGAAATCTCTGAGAGGAGTCTTGGTGGAGAAAGTTACCAGTGGGGTGTGGGTTGGAACTGAGGTGAGCCGGCCCCAAGGGACAGAGAAACAGTTTTATAATAAAAGGTCTAGGCAGCCTAGCTGTAGGGCTAACGTGTTTTGCTTATCCATATCATCATTCAAAAACAGCCCAAAGAGTGTTCCCCTTATTTCACTGTGTAGCAGCCACCTAATTAGCTACTATAGCCAGTCTCAGTTACCTTTAATAATAAATATTTTGGTGCACGTACAGTATGCTTATGCGACTCTTTAAAACCTGTGCCCACCTTTTCATGTTGAAAGGGCCATGTCTGATATGTTCAAAACAATATGGTAATTACTGATAACTAAAAAACCAGATCATGAAAGTACTTGCTCTTAAAATGAGGCCATTTGCTAGTCACTCTCAGTTTTCTTGAACAGTAGGGGTCCCTTTAAAACTTGGGCCCACCTTTCCATGCTAACTGATTGATAGATTCAAAACAATATGGCAATAAATGACAGCTAGATTTTTAAGGATTTCTGATTGTGACAGAATAATTGATCAAGGAAATGCCTTGCTCTGAAGTGAATGTACTTGCACTTACATGAAAGTGCTTGATCTTAAAATGTGTATCCCACATTGTTAAAAGCAACCCAGTTAAGAAGGTCTATAGTATATTTTTCTGTTTGTCTTCACATAAACAAGAATGTTAAGCCAATTTATACTCTACAGATGTTCACAATGATTCTTGTCTGCTACATCAATGGTGCAGCAATTGATTATAACATGCTTTGAGATGAAAGAACATCTTATGGTTGAGACAGTAAACCATAAAACTAGAACTCTGACAGAAAGTAAAGTAAATCTACTAAACTGTACAAAGATAGTGTGCTCGATTCATGATAGTCCCCAGAATTCTGCAAGCCCTGGGAGCGCCAAACATAAGGCACACAGGGCTTACGGCATTACCCAGCCAGTGATCATGACTCTCGATCCTGTGCACCAGTTGCTGCAAGTTAAACCAGCTTTTTCTGTTCTAGCTTACAGCAATGTCGGGTACCCATTTTATGGGGCTTATGCCAAATATTTGGCGCAAGCTGCCATAAATTGGAAAAATTGTCATAAATGCACCCAGTCTTCTTAAATCAGGCACATTCTGTGGCAAACGTTTAGGCACCACTGCTCTGACCACTGGGTTTGATGCTGGGCTTGATGTAGGCCCTGCGTTACCCTTTATGAATCCAGCCCTGTATCTTTAAGCAATCCATCAGGGCAAAGAACTCGTAGTAAGAGCAGTTTTTAGGAGACTTTCATAGAAGGTCACAGTTGTATGCAAATGTTTAGGGGTTAATTTGTGTGCACTTGCACAAAGCAGCAATTACAGAACATGATCGTAAAGGCCAACAGGTGCATACCCCAGCTGAAAAAATGCACAGATGCAAGCAACAGGAAGAAGCAAGCCACCACTGCACACAGACATAAAGCAGTTAATGTATGAAAAAGCTTACTTCATTTAGAAAGCTGACTAATTGGTCTACGGTTAAATAATCATTTTTGTCTCCATTGCTGAAAAGGAATCCAGTAGAGAAAAATTAAGTTTTATGTATCATACTGAAAGTGATTACACTGTATTGCTGTTCGCACTTCTTAACGAAAACATCTGTCTTGTTTTTGGTTTAACTCACTAAAAGTTAATCAAGAAAAAATGCAGGTTTTCTACATGAGCAGTTACAGTATGAAAACTTTTCATTCCGGCTATCATATACACAAGTAGTTCATGCATAATCTAGTTAGTCCACTGCAAGAGTTAATAACATCTAAATCAGAAAGTTAAGATTTTAAAGTAGTTAGTATAGCTGATGCAAAAGTTAAACAAATATTCCTCTTGTGTTCTTTCTTTCTTGCACTCACATAATGGTTCGCATTACGGCACAGACATCTTTTGCTCTCATTATTTCAGGGCTGCTACTAAATCTTACTGACAGCCAGTTACTGATTTCTTTCTGTTGTTGGAGCATAAACAATCAAATCTAGAGTGGGAACTATTTTTACTTTAAGAGTACTTTATATTTCACATAAATATATGTAAAAATGTCAACTTACAGCTTTTTGAAGAGTTCCTCCATATCAGTTCGTGGACATATCTTTTGTGTTAGTGCATAAAACTGCTCAAAGGTAAAGGCGGCAGGTTCAATTTCATCATTCTGCAAGGGAACCCAAAGATCAGAAAAGAACTTGCCTGCTTAATAGCCAGGATGGCTGAACTAGGCCTAAAGTAAGCAGGGCAACATCGTGCCCCCCCCCCAACACACACATTACACACACACACACTCACACTCACACTCACATTCACCCACACACACATGTGCCAGAATCTGGCCAGTTTAAAATAAAACATACCCCCCACAGACACACACACAACACAAAACATGCAAACAACAGAAACTGGTCAATTCTACAATCTATAGCAGATCTAAAAAGAATCTCCACTTACAAAAGCTTGCATGGTTTCAAATATAAATTAGTGATTAGCATACATTTAATGTGATTCATATACAAATAGAAATGTGCGAAATAGTGAAATTTAGTTACATGGAATATTTTTTGAAATTCATGCATTTTGTGAAAAATTTTGTGGGTGAGACATGCAAAAGTTCACCCCCTGAAAGGTGAAATTTTGCCTTCAGCAGGTGAAATTCATCGTTTCGAGCTAAATTTTGCATTTTGCTGTGAAATTTTGCCTTCTGCAGGTGAAATTTTGCAATTTGCACCCTGCGAAAAATGTCACAGAATGGCAGAATTTCAGTGAAATTGCCAATTTCACGGCAATTTCGCAGGTGAAATTTAATTTCACAACATCTCTATATACAAATTACAAGATTAGATGACAAGAACCCATGCCACACAACCTAGCAGCATTAAAAATGTATAGCACTGGGGCCTGATTTTCAGAGATCTGGAAATCTCACAGTTGTAGTAGGAAAACCAGTGCACTGGTGGTCCTAATGTGCTCCTGTAGTTCCTACAGCAGATATGGGAGTTTCAAGGACGTTGACATTTTACAACATTTTATCCAGTTTCTGTTAGCTTGTGGCAACTGTCCTCTGCCAGTCCTATGATATTATGACTGAAAATGGCTATTTGTGTGCAGGTCACTCACCACTGTGAGGACTTTTATTTCTGCACAGCGAACTGTGCACCCTGACCCCTCCTAGCCCTCTGACAGTTGGGCCTCTGGTTTTTAAATATGGAGTTAATGGCTAGAATTTGTAGCGGATTTGTTTATTTAAAAACAGTAAGTAAGGAGGGGTCACATGACCACTTAATGGCATAGAGACGTGTCTTCTACGAGCTCCGACCCCAGTCCAACTTTAAAGTTACTTTTTGGTGTGTTCTGGCTGCTACTAAGAATGTTTTGAGGATTAACTGCTTAGGAGACGTGTGCAGGAGGGGCACTATGCTGCCCTTTCAGGAGATTCAGGAGAGGCTAAGGATACCAGCAACTCATCTTTATGATTTTTTCAGGTCAGAAATTTAATCAAGGAGGTGGACAGGCAGCGGGAAGGGAGCCCAGGGCTGGAACAGCTGGAGGGGTTAATTGGAGTGGCAAGGAGAACCCATCTGGGATTTTAAGAAAGGCGGTACATCCCCTAAGACTAAGTCTTAAGGATTTGTCAGATCAGTCAAGACAACTATGGGAGAGGGACATGGGCCTGGCCATATCCCGGGATAACTGGAGACTAATACTGGGATCACATGTAGGGCTTCTGGCCTGCAATAAATATAAAGAAAACACACACAAATTTGTCCATAGACTCTGTTGAGTCATAGCATGCACCCCGAAGTGTCTGAGATTTGAGGAAGGTGTGGAAAGCATAGGGGTACATATTTCCATTGTTTCTGGGACTGTCCCTCTTTGAAGGCATACTGGCTGGCAGTGGGGCGACAGCTGAGTACCATGCAGGGAAGAGAGATCTCAACTACTCCCCTCAGCTTACTGTTCGGCATGGAGGAGGGGGATGGAAAAACATGGATGCCATATCAGAGGTGGATCAGAATATTGTTGGCACAGGCTAGGCAGGTGATCCTTAACACCTGGGTATCCGGAGATCACCCTACTGTAGCACAGTGGCGCCTGCTATCTATCTGAGCACTGGCATTGGAGCAAAGATCGTATGAATTACAGGATAAAATAGATAAATTTAAGAATCAATGGCTACATTTTGTGGGAACACTTTCAGTGGATGAGCTCATGATTCTGAATTCGGGATAGGATAGGAGCTAGTGGTAGGGAGGAGGCTGGGAAGTCTGAGGGTATGGCTCTAACTGCTAGGGGAAGTTGATTGATGGGAGAAATTAAATGAGGGGAAGTATATTAAATGACCTTGGTAGATTTGTAAATAGGTTAAATAATGTATTGAATTGAATGTTTTTCTTTTTTTTATTATTGTGATGTCCTCTATTTTTGGCATAATTTGTGAATTGTGTGGGTATTTGTTTGCAGTCCTTTTTCCTTTTTTGTCTTTTTTGTGTGGGGCTTTTTTCATAGAAATGAGATGGAACTATGAGACAGGCCACAGACTTATCAGGCTATATGGACTGTTTGAATGTATGATCTGTGATGCCTCTTTTAGGTGATTGTATGTTGTTTGTTGATAACATATCCAACCTCCAAAAGAACATGTTATCTCTGCTGTTGGGTACTGTAGGTCACAGTAAATATCTTGAAACCTGGGGTACATTACAATGAAATGCTGACCTATCTAAAGAACAGCTTTCACACCTCTGATGGCATTATAATATTCATGTGCAGCACTAAAGCCAATGGTTGAAATCAAGGAGAAACAGTTACAGATTCACACCAGCAGCAGATTTAAAAGTTACAATAACTAGTAATATCTTCCCAGAGAAACAGTAAATTTAGTTGTAAATTGTTCAGCGTTGTGTCTAATTCGTACCACTTGAAGGGAATCTAACAACCTTGTGGGACCTATTTTTGCGTTCAAATTAAAACCTGTTTGAATTTGAAAAGCAAATTGCTTGTCTACAATACCTTCTCAGTTACTTAATTATGATTCTAAATATGTTATTTTGAAAGAAACCCCCTTAACATAAAAAAACAAACAAGATTTATGCTGTCATTTTTACAGATGGAGCCACTCAAACATCAATAAATTGAGAATTAGGAAGAGCAGATTCCCAATAAGCATCATGCCAAAAGTGAGATCTCTGTGTTATGTCATTCAACTGTTACACGCCTTTTTATAACCCTCATTTCACTAAGTGTTCAAAAAACCTGGTTTTAGTAAAAAAAAAAAAAAAAAACTATATACAGTATGATATCAGCTCCAGGACTCACAACTGCTTCCTTACTTGCAACAGCACTACATGACCTACAGTATACCTCCTAAGCCTTGGAAAGTGACACCAATGCTCAATTTCTGAGTGCAGCAGGGATATGCAATTCAGCAGCTTGTAGTAGTTTGTCATGTTTCAAAGCCTGCTCAACCCATACTCTCTCACTTGGCAACACAATGCCCCCTCCCTGTTATTATTCTGTGAAGCTAATGGATGTGTAAGGTGCCACTGGTGAATGTCCATTATCAGAGGAGCGCTTAAAAACACATCAAAATAGCTGTGGGATGTGGCAGATCTACCCATTAATTATTAAAAACTGCATTGTCACCCTAAGTTCTAGAACTAATCTTACGAAGAAATGATGAACTTTAAATGAAACAGTTACCTTTCCACTGGGAAGACCTAATTCCTTAAGTGCTTGAAATATCACTTTTTCTGTTTTGCCTGATGCAAACGTTCTAGTAATACTGAAGAGAAAAACAATCACATTTTAGTTAGGTACATTAATTCATGAATCTGTTCACAATAGAGGGACTACACATGTGCAAAATCAATGCAATAACAGACAGTTGTTTAAGTAGCTTTTAAAAACAAGAAAAGGTGTGCTCCTTTCTGAAATACACGCTTGTATATAGGTCACATATGGCTAACACTAACTACCCTAATCACATCCAATGAATCCTATGAATATCACAAGCTCCCACTATGATCCAACCCTGTCCTACTTCTCCATTTACTGAAATATGGTAAGAAGGTGAGATAAAACTATTCAGAGAGCTTGACACTACCAAAAGTGCAGGTGTGAATATCAAACCCCAAATTCTAACAAGCATTTGTCAATGCTGAATGTTTGCTTGCTGGCATTAGCATTGGAAGTGCAGGAGTTAGACAGATGCAGAATAGGAATGGCAGTGAAGTACTGAACTGACACCAGCCCCACCCTCACCCTGCAGAGATGGACAGGCATTGGGGTGTGCCTTTGGGTCATCGTCCATAACGCTCACGTCATTTCACCTCACCCTACCCTGCAGACACCAAGTGTCAAGGTGTGCCTTGGGGTATTCAGGCTTCACACTCACCCCACTCTATAAGGAAATACACTGAAATTGGTACAGTATAGGGAGAATGGGGTTAACTTTGGGGCTGAAGAGTTCAAGGCACACCTCAATGCCTGTCACTGGCTGCAGGGTAGGGGTGGGGGTGGACTGGCATAAGCATTACTGTCAACAATCCCAAGTCACACCCCTGATGCCTGTCAGTCCCTACAGGGTAGGGCGTTATGGTCGGAAACCCTAACGCCCTGGCATTTCTTGGTATTTTCATTCCATGTTTTCTACATGGGTTTTTTGTGACCCCACCGAATGAACAGTGACACTATCACTTCATTAGCCGAAAGGTAATTTTGCACAGCGAGTGTACCATTTGGTGCCACAGGTGCAAAAACACATTTCAGGCAGGATGTGAAAAATGACAGCTGTACTGTTCATGAAGAGGTGTAAAAAGAATGGTAATGTTGAAAATCTGAAGTGAAAATATAAAACAGTTGGTGACGTCATGAGTGTGCGTAGAAACTGCATAAAGCACACCCGTAATGCAATTATTTTGGGGATTTTTTACACCACATTTTCAACATAGGCATTTTGGGATCTCTGCTTATGAACAGTGGCACTGTGATTTTCTTAATCTGTCCCAAACATTGATTTCACACAGCAACTGCACTCATTGTGTGCCACAGGTGTGAAAACATGTTTCAGGCAAGATCTGAAAAATGACAGCTGTTCTATTCATAAGGCGGTGTGCACAAATGACAATGTTGAAAATCTGGAGTAAAAATATAAATCATTGGTGAAGTTACGAGCATGTGTAGAAACTGTGCAATGCACACTGGTAATGCAGTCATTTTTTGGAATTTGTGAACTAAATTTGCAATATGGGCTTTTTGGGACCTTTCCTTATGAACACTGTCACTGTGATTTTCTTAATCTGTCCCGAAACATTGATTTCGCACAGCAGCCATGCCATTGTGCACCACATGTATGAAAACACATTTCAGACAGGATGTGAAAAATGATGTCTGTACTGTTCATAAGGAGGTGTGGAAAAATGGCAATGTTGAAAATCTGGAGAGAAAATATTAATAATTCTCAAAGTTACGAGCATGCGTGGGAACTGTGCAACACACGCTTGTAATGCAGTCATTTTTGGGAATTTTTTCACCAAATTTGCAACATAAGCTTTTTGGGAGCCCACCTCATGAACAGTGACACTGTCATTTCATTAATTGGTCCCAGAAGGTGATTCCACTCCGTGGCCGCAAAATCACCTTTTGGGACTGAATAACAACATAACAGTGACTGAGTTTATGAGGTGGGGTCCCAAGAATCCCATGTTGAAAATTTGGGGCCAAAAGTCACAAAAATGGCCACGATATCCACCTAAGTTGAAACCACCCCATTTATGCCATTGTACAGTTTACTGGCTTTTTTTCAGTTTGTGGTCGGCTTTGATGAGTGCAGACGTGTTCCCGCTCCACCAAAGATCATCACGCGGGACTCTGAAGGTAAGTATGGTGTGAGGGGGGTGCAGGGAGGTGGGGTGCACAGACGGTGGGTGTGGGTTTGGAGAGGGGACCCAATGGCGAGGAACCATTTTCTGTGTTTCAGTTTATAAAAAAAAAACAAAAAAAACCCTGTGAACTGTTGTCTGTTTTTTACAGGTATAACAGTTTGGGGGGTCATGTTAGCCACACTGGGGTGGGCTCCCAGTGTGGCACACAGTGAGGGGTAAAGTGATGCAATGGGGGGATTAAACATGCTGACAGGGGGATTGGGCACCCCATCGGCAGGCATGTCTGTGTTTGTGGGGGGATGATGCCGAGGGGGATTGGACACCCCCTCAGTAGATTGGGGACTGGGCACTGAAGCCGACAGGGATCGGGTCCCCTGTCAGAAATCGTGTCTGTGTTTGGGGGGGATGATGCAGAGGGGGATTGGGCACCCCCCTTGGCAGACAAAATGCAGCAAAGGGGAACATATGCTGATGGGGATTGGGCTCCCCCATCAGCAAACAAACTGGGGAGGGGGCATGCTGGCAGGGGGATTGGGCACCCATGAAGTCGGCTTGCTGGGGACTATAAGAGGTGGATGGCGACAGCTGCTGCCATGTTTTTTGAAAAGTTACACCAGACAAGGCATGCCCTGCAATGAGGGGGCATTCCCTCATTGCAGCGACAAAATCGTTTCAAGTTGGCGGCACGCTTGCAGACTACTGTCACAGCCAGCATGCTCCTTCATTGGTGACACACAGACAAGCCCCAAAAAGCAGTGGCAGCATTGGCCACAACATTGCCGTACCTCCACAACCTGCTTCTCCGGAAAGCTGCCACAACATGTTTCTTGCACATGCATGCAAGCAAACATAAAAATTGCTGCTGAAATGCTGGCTACTGTTGTGAAGACTTATCTTAATCATTCTGACTCTTTGTACTGGCCAGACCACAACTCTCTGGAAGCAAGTCATGGTCACTTCTCTTTACAAAGCAGATCCACCCATTGACCCTAACAACTATGGTATGATCAATTTGTTACGCTAGCTACATTTTAGTAAGGTGCTTGAAAAACTAGTCTACAATTAATGGCAAGTTCACATCCTTTAAGTACTAAAAGACAAAAAAAATAGAAGACAGCAAAATTTTCCAAATTTTAAGAAGTAGTCAGTTATAGTAGTCTGAAGTATCTTTCTTTTTCCTTCTGCTCATTAGAAAGTTTTCTATGGGATAGTATTGTGCTGGATGTGTGGAATAGCACTCTGCCTGGCAACTGACATAACTAGCTCCATTCTTTCCACCACATCATCAGCACTGTGACCTATCTGACAGTCACATCACAGATGACTGACCTGGCAGCTACTCAGTGCCTCTTCCTGAGCAATTGTGATGTCAAAGTCAGTGAGGTCACAATGTTGATGATGTACTGGGTGTAACAGAACTTCATATGTCAGCTGCCAGACAAAGTACTATTCCACACGTCACACCTACTAACATCAGATAACAAATCTTCTAATTAAGCAATAAGGCACAACAGGGTGTGTGTTATGTAATAACGTCACTCCTCGCGTGGTTGAAGCATGCAGCTGCAGTCTGGGTGCATTTAACACCCAAAGAGTGATGTTATTACACAATAACACGCACCCTGGAGTGGCTTATTGCTATTATACAATGACTCATTTGTAAAGGAAAAATACAAAAATAATTTTTTTGTAACTTTTTTATGTGATTTTTGTGTGTGGATGTCTACCTACAGAAAAACAAAATGTCTGCAGTTTTTCTTTGTGCCACTTGGTTGTTGCTGCTGTGTGAATGATGCTATCTGCTGAGATGCATAGCCTTGCTCTGAATCCACAGTGGAATCATTGGCTAACCCTCCCCCTCCGCCCCATCGACTGATAACACTGTGTTGAAGCGGGCTAGGGGAATTTGTTTTTCTCTTGTACTTGTGTTAAAACAGTGGAGCCATTTCTTACTTTGGCCACCAAGCTGCTTACTGAAGGCTGACAGTGCAGTGCTGAAGTCAGCTTGCGCTGTGACAAGACGGGAACAGAAACAAAGTGAAACGGAAAAGGAAGTGATAAACTCTTCCGTGTGGGACAGCAGTTTTACTTATAGGAGAATGGGGTCTGGGGATGTCTGCCACTAGTCTGTGGGATGGAGTTTTATAGTGAGTAAAGAAGAACAGTGATCTGTGGCAGTAGTCAGAGTTCAAGAGTTTCAGTTGTGATCAGTGGTTGCGTGTTTAGCAGTTTTGCTCTATGCGGTTCATACTTTCAGTGACCAAAGGAAAAAGGGATTCAATGCAAAATGCAGAGTTGTGTTTTCTGTAACTGTTTAAACTTCTGTCTGTGTCTGTGCTGGAGGTGGTGGTGGGGGGCTATGACTTGGAGGTAGTGATTCAACTTAGAGAGGGGTACTGACAATTGGTATCCAATCAAAACCATGCCAACTGAAAGAGTGAAAATGGAGCTCTGGTTGGTGATTGTATTGGGGTTTCTGTAAAAAGTTCTAAAATTCAATACAGAATTCTTTTTGGGAAAATGTTCCCTAACAAATTCTGTTGAAACAGTTTGAAAATTCATCCCCCTTGGAGTTGTAATAGTTAATATACATGGAGTCCGAGGTTGCATGCAGAAGCCATACTCTGAGTCCCCTGATTTACTCCACATAAAATAACAAATAAAACTCCATGGGGATGAATTTTACAATGTTTTCAACATAACTCATTAGGGAAAATCCTCCCCAAATGAATTCTGTATTGAACTTTAGAACTTTTTACAGAAATCCTGGTACAATTACCATCCAAAGTTATGTTTTCGCTCTTTCACTTGACATGGTTTTGACCTAGTTCCCTGACAGGCCTGTAAGTAGTGATCTCTAATATGCTGTTGTCATGTGAAAAGGTCATGTGTGTACTCAGACTACATACAGTGATGTTACTGTGAAACAACAATCACTGTTCCAAGTACCCACTGACTAATTAGAATTCAGAAAATGCCTTGCCCTCGTATAATAAACCAATGGGAAAAGAAAAAGTAGCTCAGCTATGAAAGTAAATTTGTTGCTGTACTGGTCCTCGTACAAAAAACATGAACAAAATGATAAAAGGTATCAAATCTCCAATTTTATTCATCAGCTATAAAAGGTAATTGTAGACTGCTTTTAAAAACTAACATTAGTTTTAGGCAGCATACTAGCTCTTTAACTACAATTTATATTTTGAAGAAGAATCTGGATGCTAACAAAATCCTTCCATAAGCACTGCTCCCCTAAAGGTAACCACCGATGACCTGGTAACAGCTCTGGACTCTGGTAAACCAACAGGAGCCATTTTCATAGCCCCAGTCAAGGAATTTGACACCATAAAACACAACTTGCTAATTCAAAAACTAAGCAGGTTTCACAAGAACATCTGTCCTGGTTCAGGGGCTATCTACTTGGCTATACAAAAGTTATCAAGGCTAATGGAGAAACATCTTTCTTAAGCATGGTTAACCTGGTGGACCACAGGTTTCAGTTCTCTGACCATTACTTTTTCTTTCTTTTTGTGAATGACCTTTCTTCTGTCTTCAGTAATTCTGATGACATGCATCTTTTTGCAGACAATGCTATCAGATACACCACTGCTGACCCTGTAACCCAACTCAGCAAAATTCTACAAATGGCGTTTGACTTACCCCAAACCTGAATGGATGTCAATGGTCTATTAATCAACATAAAAACAAAAGTAATGTTGTTCATTTACAAAATGATTCCTCAGGGCACTCTACTTATCCAACCCTATTTTGTCTCCTACTGCAGAATGTACATTGTTTTAAATACCTTGGGTTTCGCTTGATCTCAAATTAAACTTCAGTGAATACATTTGTAAGGAATTGAAAAGTTCCCACCAAAATCTTAGGGTCCTGTACATGAACCACAGCCATCACAACCCAGAAATTAGTTTTAAGACAATCGATTCTATAGGTCTTTGAGCATAGAACTGAAGTCTAAAGAGAAGCTAGCTCTTCAACCCTGCCAAAGATCACCATAGCCTTCAACAATCTATACCGATTTGCACTCAGGTGCAACAGAATGTCAATATTGTCTATTATAAGTGGGCAAGCCAGGAATGTTTCACTTAGAGCCAAGCCAGAGCTGAGCCAGTCTGGGTCTGGCTTGACTCTATGAGCCAAAACACAAGCCAAGCCATGGCTACTGCAAGTTGTTCTTTATATAGCAGTTGCACATTTCTGACATTACACTAACTGCTTACACTGACAAAAACACTTACTTTGACCATGCCTGGCTTATCTCGACCTTGGCTCTCATTGCTTATAGAGGTCAAGCCGAGCCAAGCCAGACACAAAGCTCAAGCCAAGCTTGAGCCTGGCTCTGGCTTGCCCACCTCTAATGTCTATTGCAGTAAATAGCAACTTTGGTCTTTTTTCTCCAGATAACAGGCATGATCTTACAGTAAATAATTCTCATTTATCTATAAATGTATGACTACTTTACCATGCCTACCTTGGCAACTTACTCTACAAACTGTCACAAACAACACTTGTGATCAAATAACCAAAATCTATTTCATGGCCATTTTCAATAGCAGCTCAAAACTGTTGGAACTCATTCCCGGGCACCATAGAGGATTCTAGCAACAACCATTCTAGGGATTGGCATATGGTCTGTTTAGAAAATTACGTTTCAGTGTATGTTTCTATCAACCCCCTCAAAGCATGATGAGTTTTTTATTTCAAGCCAAACCAAACTTCAAGGTGACATTAAGGTTTGAAGATTAATTTTGGTTTGAAAAATAAAATGAACAGAACCCCGAATGAACTGGGAAATGAACATGTATTGTACATCTAAGTGGCATCGCCTCACTTCCCTCTCCTCAACTTATGCAAATATCTCTTGTGTCTAAGTAGTGCCCTCCACTCTCTTCATCCCATGCCAAGCATTCCCTAATGTGGAAGTGACAACCCCCCATCCTCACTCAGATCCACACCAAGTAATGTAATCCTTCGTCAGTAAGTGGCATCCCTCCCTCTTCCTATCCAATGCCAAGTTATCATCAGATGGTAAGTGACTCTCACAGTAACACAGAAACATAGAATTTGTCAGCACGAAAGGATCACTTGTCCTACCCAGTCTGCCTAGATGGTCTCTGCATAGTCTGTCTCTGCAGACCCTAATTGGTTTCTAGTGACGCTCCCTCATCCTTGCCTATTTACTAATATTCTGCTATGTCAATCCCATGCATGCTTGAAGCCCAATATTGTTTTTGTCTCCACTACTCCCACTGGCAGTCTGTTCCAAGCATTTACAACTCTTTCAGTGAGGTGGTGTTTCCTCACACCTCTCTTAAACATACCCTCCTCCAACTTCAATGCATACCGCCTGGTCCTGGTGCTCTTCTCATATCAAAGAGACTCCCTTCCTACTCCTTGTTTACCCCTGTGAGGTACTCATAGGTCTGCATCATGTATACCCTCACTCTCCTCTCTTCCAGGGTGTACATGTTAAGAGTCCATCAGGCTCTCCTCATAGAGTTTTTGGTGCAACCCCTGCACCAATTTAGCTGCCCTCCTCTGAACCGCCTCTGCCCTGTTTATGTCTTTTCTGAGGTGCGGCCTTCAGAACTGGACACAGTGCTCCATGTGGGATCTCACTAGCAACACTACCTCCCTCCTTCTGCTGGAGATACCTCTGCCTATGCATCCCAGGATCCCACTGGCCATACATACATACTGTTTTGCAACACTGCCCTGCCACTTTGAGGTCATCATATATGATAACTCCAAGGTCCTTCTCCTGCTTAGTGATGGTCACTACCTTCTCCACATCATATACTCAGCTCCTGAGTTCCTATGCACTAGATGCATGATTTTGCATGTTTTGGCATTGAACCCTAACTGCTATGCTCTTGACCACTCCTCAAATTTTCCAAGACCCTATGTATTTTCTCCACCCCCTTCTGAGTGTCCACCCTTTAACAAATGTTGGTATAATCTGCAAAAAGGCATACCCTCCATTCCAGTTCTTCTGCAATGTCACTTATGAAGACACTGAAGAGAACTGGTCCCAGTGCTGAGCCCTGTGGCACCCCACAGGTCACTCTCCCATCATTAGAGTGTGTGCCACTAACCACCACCTTCTGTTTCCTATCCATTAACTAGTTTCTAATATAGTTCATCACTTGGATCCCACCTCTAGGCTGCTTAATTTATCAGTCTCCTTTACAGCACAGTGTTGAAGGCCTTGCTAAAGTCCACATAGGCTATGTCCACTGTTCTCCTCTGGTCTACCTCCCAGGTCACCCAGTTTAAGAAATCAATCAGATTCATCTTGCAAGACATCTCCCACCCCATGAATTCATGCTGCCTGTGGTATTGCAGCACACTGATTTCAAGATACTCCACCATGCTTTCCTTTAATAGGGTTTTCATTAATTTCCCCATCACTGAGTTAGACTGACTGGCCAATAGTTGCTAGCCTCCTTCCGGCTGCCACTCTTATGCAGAGGGAGCATGTCTGCTCTCCACCAGTCCTCCGGAAGCATGCCTGTTTCCAGACAGCTGCTAAATAAAGCCATCAGTTATGCATCTAACACTTCCCTAAGCTCTGTTAGTACCCTTGGGTGTATCCTGTCCAGTCCCATAGTCTTGTCCACTTTCAGTGCTGTAAGTCCTTGCAGGACTCTTTCTTCTGAAAATGGACTTGTGTCCACCTTACTCCCCTATCCTTAATCCTGCTGCTCTATGGTGCCCCCCCAACTGTGAAGACTGAGTAGAAGTATCTGTTCAGGATGTCTGCATTTACTTGGTCCTTTTCTGCATAGTCCCCCCCTGCCACCATCCTTATCCTCACTATCCATCCCCTTACCTTCTCTTCTCACTTATGTACCTAAATAAAATCTTATCCCCTTTAGCTACCCCCTTGGCTATTCTTTCCTCTGTCTGCCCCTTTGCTCTCCTCACTGCCTGTCCTGCTTCCCTCTGTTTCACTTGGTACACCTCCCTGCCTTCCTGCGTCTGCATTTCCATACACTTCCCGAATGCCATTCTTTTTTCCTCCACCACCTTGTCCACTTCCCTAGAGAAGTACAACAGTCTCTTTTTCTTTCTGCATTTACTCTCTTCCATTATGTAGAGGATGGTTGCCTTAATTATGCCATCCCTTATTTTTCCCCACTGTACCTCTACCCTTCCCTGGCAATCCCCCCCCCCCACCATGAGGCAGTTTCTGAAGCAGTTTCCAATTTCTTTAAAATCCATCCCCTAAAGTTCAGGACCCTCATACTTGTCTGTTCCCATCTTAATGTTACACCAGTACCTACAGTAGGTGATGGCCAACTGTGACATCTGCAATGCCATCCCTGTTTGTAAGCACCAGATCCAGCACTGCCCCATCCTTACTGGCTTCACAGAAACAAAGAAACGTAGAAGTTGTCAGCAGATAAAGACCCCTTTGGTCCATCCAGTCAGCCCATTTTCTCTGCCTACTGTGCCACTGCAGCCCTTGTACAATCTTTGGTTGTCCCCACCTCTTGTGTTTCTTCCAAGGTCCCCTTGTATCTGTTCCATGCATGCTTGACATCCTGCAACTGTTTTGGCACCTGCCACCTCTGTTGAGAGGCCATTCCAGGCTTCCACTACCCTCTCTGTGAAGAAATATTTCCTCAAATCTCCTCTAAGCCCTCTCCCACAGCTTCATAATGTGACCCCTTGTCCTTGAGTCTGTCTTTCTATGGAAAATGCTACCTTCCTGTACCTTATTAATCCCTGTTATATATTTGAATATTTCTATCATACCCCCCCCTTTCCCTTCTTTCCTCCAGTGAGAACATATTCAGTTCTCTTAGTCTCTCCTCATTGGACTTTTGATGCAGTCCCAGCACCATTTTTGTTGCCTGCCTCTCTACTGCCTCCACCCTAGCCTTGACCTTCTGTAGGTGGGGCTTCCAGTACTGGACACAGTATTCAAGGTGTGGTCTTACCAGTGACCTGTACAGGGGCAACACTACTTCCTTCTTCCTACTGATGATACCCCTCTCTATGCACCCCAGCATTCTACTAGCCTTTCCCACTGCCTTTTCACTCTGCTTGGTTACCTTGAGGTCATCAAAAATGATTACCCCAGGTCCTTTTCCTGTTTTTTTGGTTGCCAGTATCACCCCTGGCAATTGTTATGTAGTCACATGGTTTCTGTGCCCCAAGTGCATGATATTGCACTTTTTAGCACTGAAACCCAACAGTCGAACATTTGACCATTCTTCTAACTTCTGCAAATCATGCCTCATTTTTTCCTCCCCACTGGTGTGTCCATGCTGTTGCAGATTTTTGTGTCATCCATGAGCAGGTAGACTTTCCCTTCTAGACCTTCTGCAATGTCGCTCATAAAGACATTGAAAAGGACTGGACCTAGCACTGACCCCTGAGGCACCCCGCTTGTCACCCTGTCTTCTCCTGAGTGGACTCCATTTACCATCATCCTCTGACTTTTGCTGCTCAACCAACTTCTTACCCAGTTCACTGCTTTCTGTCCTACTCCTAGACAGGCCAGCTTGTTTGCCAGTCTTCTATGTGGAACGGTGTCGAAGGCCATCCAGAAATCCAGGTATGCCACATCTACCACTCCACCCTGATCCACCTCCCTTATTACCCAGTCGAAAAACTCGATCAGGTTTGTCTGACAAGACCTCCCCATTGTGAAACCATATTACCTTTGATCCTGCAATCCACTTGTTTCAAGGTATTGCACTGTTCTTTCCTTCAATAGTGACTACATAACCTTGCTCACTACTGAAGTTAGGCTGACAGGTATACGATTTCCTGCCTCCTCCCTATTCCCACTTCTGTGAAGTGGGACCACATCCACCCTTCTCCATTTCCCCAGAACCACCCCTGTATCCAGCGATAGGTTGAACAAAACTGCCAGTGGTGCCACCGGCACCTCTCTGCACTCTTTTAGTATCCTAGCTCACTACCCAGGGTTCACTGGCTAGCTGCCTGAAAAAAACCCTTGTAGGGAGTCAAGGATGGCCCTGCTGCTTGCTGAAGCTGCAGCTGGAAGGCTCCAATCCACATCTGGCAAGAATGATGTCACCAACTAGCAGCATCTCCCCCTTACTTGCCACCCTGATGACACTTCTTCCCTCTCCCTCGGCAAAGAATCTCTGGTGTCTAAGTGGCACCTCCTGCAATATAATCCCCAACCCCATCCTCTAACTGTGACTGGCACAGACCTCTGCTCACCTCTTCAGTCAGCAGTGGTCTAACTAAGCCGCAAACCACCACATTTATATACAGTATTCTAGAACACTGTATATCAATACAGTTAATTTTCAGTAAGATGTCATGCAAATAGCTGTACTGATATATTCTGGTACAGACTGGTATAGTGGTTTGTGGTTAAGTTAGCCAGTGGCTAACCAAGGAGGTAAGCAGGAAGCTGTGCCAGTCACAGTCATGGGATGGGGTGTTTTTTTTGGGGGGGTGTAGTAGGAGTTGCCACTTAGACACCAAGTATTTATTGGCATAAGCTGGGTACTGGAGGGGATGCCATTTAGTCATCGGGGAGTATTTGACACAGGATGGGACAAAGGTGAGGATGCCACTTGAGACAATAGTAACTACTTTCTGTGAGATGAGGAGAGGGAGGGAGTTATGCTTAGACACCAGGGATTATTTGTCATGGGATGGGGGGGGTGGATGATGCTACTAACTTACCAGGGACTACTTGACAAGGGATGGGAAAAGAGTGGGGTTGCCACTTAGACAACAGGAATTAATTGGCATGGGACAGGAGAGGGTTTGTGGGGCCAGTTAGACATCAGGAGTTACATAGGAAGGGGGGGGAGAGGGGGGCCACTTAGACACCACGGAGTACTTGTCATTGGACAGCAGAAGGAAGGGGTCTGCTCTCCCAAAACCCTTTAGAAATTTCTTACAATTGTATTTCCATTGAAATGCAGTGACATTTTCAGTTTGAAAACAGGAACCTTTTCCAAGCTTTTCATGAAAAAAAAAACTCCAAGGGATTTGTCACTCCCTATTCCATTCCTTCAGGAGAAGAATATTCAACTATGTTCTTAGTTTATATACCTGCCAATCTGTCTTGACAAACTCTGTGCTGGTCAGAGGAATCAAACTATTAAGTGGTAACCACAAATCTACAGCCCAGTGTAGCAAAGCATCTGAGAAGACCAGCAGAATGCTGGGTTGCATCCGCAGGGGTCTTCTTCCGGAAGGAAATAGGTGATTCTCTCCATCTACAGGTCCCAGATAAGAATCACGTTGAGTCAGTATGGAGGAGGGCAACCAAGATGATTCTGAGAATGCAGGGCAAATCATATGAAGAGCTGTTGGGCAGCCTGAACATGTATACACTAGAGGCTAGAAGTGATTGACATTTACATTTCTAAGAAGGATAAATATGGTAGATTTACAATAGTTGTTCAGGTGATGTGAGGGTATAATGACAAGGGGACAAGTTATAAACTGCTATGGAGGGAATGGAAGAAGGGATATGAGGATGTACTTCCTCAGGAAGAGAGTGGTAGATGAGGGAAATTGCTTGCCTGGTGATGTGCTTAATTTGAAAGTAGTAACTGTATCCAAGAGAGAGTATGATACTTACAGGAGGTAGGTGAAAGTATATGCGGGAGGGAGGTTAGGCAGATAATGATGCAGGACTGCTAATAGGGTGCTCAGCCTAATCCTGGCCACTGGCTGGCTGGCACAGCACAGGTAAGTTAAGGCAGACCTGAATGACCACTTATCTTTTTCTGCCAACAAATTCTATTTTTCTATGTTTTAATTCATGCTCCTCTGCCACCATCTCCTTTCATTGGTGGTAATGTACTAAGGGACACTGGGTACATGCACCCATGGACAGGCACATGGTTGCACTTGGCATGCACGATCACTGACCACCTAAAAACATCTCTTCAGGGTTCTACCCCAGCATGCTAGTGCATGGGGAGGATTGGTGGATGCAGGCGTGCATCTAATCAGATGTCTGTCCCGGTCCACTAGTGGATCCCCTGCTCTGCATGTAACACAGGAGTGTAGGACGCTATGCAGCCCTGCAATGTACAGTGCTAGGTGAGTGCCCAAAAGGCTGTCCCTACCTTCCCTGCTGGACTGAAGGGCTGGAGCAGCATGGTAGGGGGGACTAAGTTGTTCTGCAGCTGGCGGGGGTACTCTGTGGGGTGTATGTAACAGATATGACAGAGTCCCTGCTGCCATACCTTGCACCCCCTCACCTGGCACTCTGTGCCTCTCATTAATGGTGTGGAGTGCAGGCACACCCTCTTAGCACTCTCCCAGATCCTCTGCATCTGTAGCTGCATAAAAGGTCAGATAGTCAAGTGTGGAAGTGGCGCATGCCTCTTAGGTGAATGCTGCCAGGGCCTACAAGACCCCCAGTGTACAGTATTCCAACTTAGAGTTGCCTATGTGCTGCGGATAAGTGCTGGGTAGTCAATTCTTTTTTTGTGCATAGTCCCTTGCCCCTCTCTAAAATAAATTTACATTTCAACTAAACAAACACTGAAAAGAATCTGTCAGTGTATACCTCTGTATATTGTACTACATTTATTTTGCACTTTCTGTGCTTATCATTTTCCATGTAGTAATCTGTAACAGCAATGTAGTCTGTAACTGCTCTTTCACTGTAATTGTCCCTCAGGACCCACTTGTAAAATAGGGGCTACACCAAAATGAGGCTGTCCTAGGGCAGGATTGACAAAGCTCTTGAAATTCCTGCAGTTGTGGGAAAAACCCAGTGTAAGTGGGTTGCCACTTGCAAAGCTGCAGGTCGCAGCAGGTTTCCCGCAGCCACAGGTATTCACAAAGGTGGAGCCGGATCATGACCAGCTGCGCCATTTACGGCAGCTTGTGAGTAGTGTTGCTATGCAAGTCTCACAGCTGCGGAAAACTGTGATGAATGGTGGGACCTGGTAGAACATATCCACAGCTGTGGGGGACTTGAATACTAATCTCCACAGCTGGAGATTACAGTCCGCAACTGGAGTTGTGGTGTGGAATCCTACCCCTGGTGTGCCAAACTCCAACGCAAAAATCAATCACTCAATCAATCAATCAATCATCAATAAATCAATAATTAGTTGCTTCCAATGCTCCTTGTTCATTTTGCATTATGTGTCCGCCGGCCCACTTCAGCTTTGCAGGTTGTACTGAATACTAAAATAAATGGAAGTTACTATTTAAGTTGCAGTTACTACAGAAAGAGATGGGGCAGAACTTATGCTATTTGAAAGGAAGTTTGAAATATGAGCTGTCAGTGTGAGTCAGGTGATCATGATTGTGTCCTGCTACCATGGCAAGGAGATTTCCCAGTCTTGACTTTGTATTGACAATTCATTCATGTGCTCGCCCTCATGATCAAGTGTAATTTTTGCACACAATAAAAAATACATTCAACCTTAATCCAAAGAGGGGCTTGTAGGTATTCAGACCTGAAGCCTGAGTACAAATTACAAGGAATGAAAGGAGGAAATTGTGTCTTCTTTTACTTCCTTTCCTCACTCCGAAATGGGTGATGATACAGATTATTTTTTGCATGAAAATTTCCAGTTTTCAAGTCAAAATAGCAGTTCTGAACAGAAACTGAGATTTGTTTAATTAAAAAACTGCTGATTTTTGCATTTTTTCCTTTTTTTGAAGCATGGCAAAAATACACAAGTCAGTGTCCCCTAGCCTTGTCTGAATGTAATTATCCTGATGCAGAAGGCTGATATACTGTAGTATAGATGTGTTTATGCCTTAACACAGTGCTGTGCCAACTTTTTCTCTTTATTTTTTTCTATGCCTTAAAACTTACTTTGAAATAACTTCTCATTTTCTAAAATGTTTTCACACGTTCTTGAACCACCATATTTTTGCTCCAATTCTATTTTTTTTTAATAAAGATTTTTACCCAAAGATTATACTGAGCTATAAACAACCCATACCCAGATGTGTCCTAGGGAAAAGGATACATGGGAATGGGTATGGTGAAACAAACAAATTCTGGCCAGAGTTGATAGGGCTACAGCTGAGGAATTTTGGGAAAAAATATTGTAAATTACCAAAGTTATGAGGCTGTGTTTGCAAAATTCAACATAGGCTCATAACTTTGTTGTTTTTTAATATTTTTACACCAAATGTTCAACATAGCTTTCTTATGACCCCACCTCATGAACAAGGGTAGATAAAAGTTTCAACTCCTGCCTGAAAAGTGATTTTGCGCAGGAACTGCAAAATTACCTTTTGAGACAGAGCTGCCTAATGACAATTCAATTGTTCATGAGGTGGAGTCCCAAAGAGGGTATGTTGAAAATTTGAGCCAAAAATGTGCAAAAATTGCCAGGTTATGCCTCTAAGTTCAAAAACCCATCGAAATACATTGAACCACATGCCTTTTTCTTCAGTTTGCAGTCTGGCTTTAAAGAGTGAAGACATGTCTGCAGTCCAGAGATGATTATGGGGTTGGACCCATGATGGGTAAGTAAGTAAGAGCTTGGGGGTGCAGGGTGGTGGGTGCTGAGTGGGAGGATTAGGTGGGGAGTCAGAAATGGCAGAAAATACTTCGATAGACAGTTTTCTTTTCACAGGTTAAGAAAAAAAATAAAAAAATAAATAAAACAGGACCAAGGATTCCTGACTGGGTACTGGGCACACCCAGTGCCACTGATATATTTTGGAGGGGTGCTGAGAGTGAGGGTCAGGTGGGGGAAGAAAAATATTTAAAAAAATAAAAGGACCGGCATCAGGGGGAACATGATAGCGACACTGGGCACCCTGAGTGTCACTGCTATGTTTCTGGGTAGGGTGGGGCGCTGAGTGATGTGATGGAGGGTCAGGTGGGGGAACATTTATTATTAAAAAAATAGGCGGTCACAGCGGAACATGGCACACTCTGCCATGACCAAGATGGCTGCCGCATGCTACTGTGCATTCACGGCTACTAGTGCATGCGCAGTAGAGTGTGTTGGTTATCTTGGACATGACAAAATGTGCCATGTTCCACTGTGACCACTGTAAAATAGTGAAGTGCTACTTCCAATAGAGAACATGAGTGGAGTGCTTCACGGACACAGAGGCGACTGTGGTGCAACTCCAACATGTTGTGCGGCTTGAAGGAATGCACCGAGTCCTTTTCTCATAGCAAGAGGTCTGCAGGGCTTCACCCACTGCAGCCCTAAAAAGTGCTGTATTTACCACCAGAATGTCTGGTTAAATTTGCTTTAAGAGTCTTGGGAGCCTTTCAGATTTTCAGGGGTCTCACTTATTTTTAGGAGCCTCATTCTAGCAAAATACCTTATCAGCAAGGAAATAATGGCAAGGGAACTCATTTGAAAAGCTGAGATGTCAAATATGGTGATGTACATCTTTGACCTGCCTGGTCTTCTGATCAAGCTCCAAGCAAACTTATGGGGTTCCTAGGGCCTTTACTACGATGTTCACAATATCTCAGGTTACTGCAAACTGTAACTGACATGTAGAATATCTAACAAAACACAGCAGCTATACAGTAGAAGTTAAACAAGCAGTTAACAGAAATATCTTCGTAAGAAAATAGAAATTCACTCTTACCTCCTGACTGGAATTTTTCCATTGGTGTTTGTTAAAAATGCCAGTTTCATCCAGCTGAAAACAAAGGCAAAGTAAACATGTATTATTTTGTGAGTTAGAGCTTTTCCTCACTGGATCATTTAGGTGTATCATAGTAGCTTAGTAATTTAAAGTGGGAAGGCACTCTAGGTCCATCATATCTACCCCATGTCTACCCCCCCTGCTTCATAAGCAGGGACTGATCAGCATGCTGTGCAAAGATGTACTGAGGAGAGTGAAGAATACGGCACTCCCACCTGTCTTGACTCTTGGCAAAGCTTGATTGCACATTAAGCATTGAGTAATGGTGTTGTAGCCTTCCTGTTTCTGCTATGTTTGCTTGTTTGCAGAGAATCAGTGATATCTGTGATGCTTACACCCTTCATACAACTTCCACTCTGACCAATTCATTGGTTTCTTAAATGGCATTGACTGGAGCCCTATAAGACACCTACCTAACCTGGAGGAGGCTGTTGAATTTTTCCAAACAACCCTCACCAGAGCCACTGACCTCTTAGCTCCAATGAAAACCCACAGAGTAAAGGGAAGTTGCTATAAGTGGATCCTGCCCTCCCTAAAAGCCCTGATGTCCACCCGTGACAAGGCCTGGAAAAAGTTCAGGAAAACAATGCTATCTACGGACTTAGCCAGCTACAGGGCCCTTAGAAATCAATGCAAACAGGCCATAAAGAAAGCAAAAAAAGAATATATCACCAACCTTCAAAAAAACAATCTAGGGAATCCTAGGTTCTTCTGGTTGCACATTAATGAACTCCTCAAAGGAAACAAAAAAACTACACCTGGCCCAATCATGGCAAATGGGCAAGTAATTGATGAGGGATCCCTTGTTGCCGAGACCCTTAACAGTTACTTCACGAACCTTGAAGCGTACAATGGGACCCCCTGACAACAGGTGTGAGCCTAACGCACATCAGCCCCCAGACCTAGATCGCCCTTTGTTTCACTTGAGGCTGGTTAGGGTAAAGGAGGTTTTGATCATCCTTAAATCCCTGCACTCGAGAGGATCTGGGGGCCCAGATGGGATCCAGACCAGAATCCTCAAGGAGGGAGCCCCAGCACTAGCGAAGCCCCTAACTTGGCTGATAAACCGGTCCATTATTGAGGGGTCGGTACCTGAGCCTTGGAAGCAGGCCTTAGTGACTCCCATACACAAGGGAGGGTCTACAGAGCCTATAGGGAACTACAGGCCTATCTCCCTGCTGTGTGCTATTGCTAAAGTACAGGAGAAGCTAGTCTACTCCCAACTCCGAGAATATCTGAAAATCCACCAGGTAATCTCTCCATCTCAGCATGGCTTCAGAGTCAATCATGGGACAGACACTGCGCTAAGTTCTCGGCAGAAGTCCTGAGCAACAATGACTCAGGGATTAGTACAGGCCCGGTCTTTATTGACCTCTCTAAAGCATTCGACTTGGTAAACCACAACCTCCTACTACAAAAAATGTGCTCACTTGGCCTTGACACCCATGCACTGGGATGGTTCAAGAGCTACCTCACTGGACATACCCAGAGGGTCAAGTGGAAGAATAATGTCTCCAAGCTAGCACCACTCAAAGAAGGGGTACCTCAAGGGTCAATACTTGGCCCCCTTCTCTTTACTCTGTTTATAAATGATCTGCACTCACACTGTGGGAGCAGCAGTGTTATCCAGTATGCGGATGATGCTGTCATCTACAGAACCTCCCCTAACTTAACAGAACTGGAGACAGCCCTCCAAGAGGACATCCTTCAGATGGAGGACTGGCTTACTCTTAACAAAATGGTATTAAACACCAAAAAAACAAAGGTGATGCTGTTTGGGCCTAGATCCCTGGGATACGAGAGGTCACTGCTCCTACTACTTCAGTCCGGGGGGTGAAAAACTTGAGGTGATTACCTCCACTAAATACCTTGGACTTACCCTGGACCAAGGCTTCACACTAAAAAATCATGTAGACCATATCTCCAAAGCCATCCATGGGAAACTCGGAATCCTCTACAGAATAAAGGATCAGATTATCCCAGAAGCTAGGGTTGCCATTGCCGCTAGCGTACTTCTCCCAAAACTCACCTACGCGGCCCCAGTTCTCCAGGGCATGGCCACAACGGAGCTAAGCAGGCTGCAGACCTTGTACAACAAGATAGTCTGCTTCGCCACTCTTTCACACCTGAGGATTCACCGCTGCGAACCCCAATCAAGGCTCAGCTGGCCATCTTTGGAAGCTCGCCTCATCTACCCAACCCTCTGCCTTACATTTAAGTTATTGGGTCCCACACCTCCCCCTAGCCTTAACGGTCTCATCAGGATTAAAACTAACCTGCGGAGTCTAAGAACATCTGGCCAAACTCTCCTTGTGGTTCCCAAGACTAGGACCAAAGCCGGGTCCAGGTCCTTTGCATACACAGTCCCTTCCAACTGGAGCAACCTTCCCCTGGAGGTGCGGGAGGCAGAGTCCATCACCTGCTTCCGGACCAAGCTCAAGGCACACCTGCTCAACAGGAGCATATGCCTATGTCACAGGACCTGACCATACATCAAAGGAAGGGGAGCACTTCTGTACCAATATATCCCCCTTCCAGGAAAGTACCACATGTCTTAGCAACTTCTTGCCTTTACCTTGAGCACTCTCAATCTCAATATGAACTTGGTATGTACAATGTTTTCTTTAAGTCTAACTCTTAAGTCCTTTTGCCTATATGTTCCTCCTCCACCTACCGCTTGTAACCCTATGAAGTCTTTTATTGTTTAAACAACATTACATTTACCCTATTGTACTGATCTGCTTACCTGTATGTAACTGTCACTCCCGGGTCGCCCCTGAAAAAGGGACCTCCGGGGCCCAGTGGGCCTACCCGGTCATCAAAATTCAATAAATAAATAAATAAATATCTGCCTGTTGCAGTCAGATGCCTTCAGGACAGGCAAAAGTTCTGCAATCTTCCCTCTCCTTCAACATAATTACTTGATTTTGAGCACCATGTACAAGATACGCTGCTCTACTCTGTCTTTTCTTGTGCAAAGATGTACTAATTTAAAGGTCCCCTCATTTGCAAGGGGATCCCAGTATTGATAGGCACCAGCAACAAATCACTACACAAATTTAAATGCAAGTCTTATGAGAAAGTACAGTTACGTAAGAACTTACTGTAACAGTAAATCTTCAAGAAGAGCTCTTGCAGTAGGCAACACCATTAGGACTTAGCTGCCAGGTGCCAGAACCACACAAAAAACTTCTAGCTAGCAGTCTACAATGGGAGACTGCTCCTGATGTCAGGATGCTGGTGTCAGCCTATTGTGTAAGAGGGGCAGTCCCCCACGCCCTCCTCAGTTCTCCCTCCAGAGACCCAGAGAGAGGGTGCAACTGGACAGAGAGGGCTCTTGGAGCAAAGAAAGGTTGAGATGGAAAAGAGAGCAGGGGAATTGGAGGGATGGAAAAATCTGCCTACTGCAAGAGCTCCTCTCAAACATCTACTGTTATGGTAAGTTCTTATGTAACTGTATTATCTTACTTCGAGGGGGCACTTGCAGTAGGCAACACCTTTAGGACAGAGTCCCAAGTAGTGTTCAAAGGAAAGGAAAGGAAGAATTCCCAGGAGGAGGATAAAGGAGTGCAATAGACATGGAAGGATAAGGGACCCAGAGGGGATCCCTAGTCCAATGTCGGCCCCAAGGAGAAGAGGGCAACAATTGACTGCCAGACTGAAGCAAGAGAGGGTAAGTTCTCAGAAGGTGAGAATCTTAAGGCACAGTAACAACCTGAGCCTAAGACTGCAAAAGATGCAGCTGAGCCCTCAAAGGGGCATCCCAACATAGCCCCAAAAAGGGGACAAACTGGGAAGTGAGGACTGAACCAGGGGCAAGCGGTGGCCCCTGGGATCAGCCACACACAGGAGATATAGCAGCGTCACATGGGGAGTGAAAGAGAGAAGGAAGGACAAATGGACTGCTGAAATATCCTAGTCTGGAAGGCATACCAGCTCACAAGTGAGCCTGTCCCAAGGGAAAAGAGAGGGACATCACCCTACATCAAACATGCCTGAAAAGGCATCTGCTACAAGTGGGTAAAAGAAAGACCTAAGCTAAAGCAGGGACTGAGGAAGAAGCCACACAGTCCACATGACTTTGAGAAGAAAATCTAGGACTCCCAGAACTCTGGATCCCAAGAGTAATAAGAGCATTCCAGGCCGCGGGGACCATAGCCAGATGTGGGAGGACCCTAGAAGGGGAGATCCTAATAGGACCCAAGACTCGCCTGCAAGAGATGGGTAAAGGGCAGATCTTGCCCAGAATGGGAGCTCCCAACACAATAGGGGCCAGAGGTGCTCCCAAGCAGGGGAGCAGGAAAAAGGTGTGGAGAACGTTCCCTCCAAAAACATCCCAGAACGGTTAGAGATCCCCCTTGAAAAGAAGAAGGGGAGGCCCTAGACAATGGTAACTGATGCCCGACAGAAAGGTGCCCACAAAAGGGGAAGGGTGAGGAGGGAGTTTCCTCAGCCGAAAAAAGGGGCAAAGGGAGACTCCCCCCTGAGGGGTCTCAAGGAACTGCTTAGGGACTATGGACCAATGCCCCTCCCCCATATGCCCTCAGAGCAGGACATGAAAAGGTGACTTCTGTCAGTGTAAGACTGAAGGCTGCCTAAGGGTCCCTTCAATGACCTAAGACTGCGAGAAGGGAAGAGTTGCACAAAGTGGACAGAGATTGCCCTTTGCATCCAGTGTAAAGGGGCAAAGCTGGGGGGAGGGCCATCCGGTCTGATGTACAGCAAGCCTGCCATAGAAGCCAAGCTGGCAAACCACTGGAGATAGCGGTCAGGCTGCCTAGAGTTCTGTGTGCCAATATGAAGGACCAGCGAAGACTGTAGCACATGGTCTCACTCCTGGACCATCCAATCTCCAGGAAAGGAGACACAAATGGGGGGGTGCCCCTGCCTGAGAGATGCTCAGGAGCACACGTGTATCCGCTAACCAGCTGCAGGAGTGCCCTGGGAAGACAGGGATAAAAAGACCCAGCGGACATGCGAGCAAACCCCGCCAGAGACAAGGAGGCCTTCACGGCCTGAGGAAGCCCTAACCAGGAGTAGACTTTCTCAGGGGGAGAACATGTCCACCCAAGGAGGAGCAGAACATGAGGGCTGAAACCCGAGAAAGGACCAGCCCAGTGGACCCTAAGAATCCATACATGGAGGGGATCCATGAGGGCCTGGACAAGGCAGCCGCATGATGGGCTCCTGAGGGAGGGAGAAGAAGCAGGTCACAGCCCTGTGATGGAGGGAGAAACCCTCCTAGCTTGCTCCCTGAGTAACTGTCCCACCTGTAAGGAGGGTATGGCCTAGATCATGTAGGAGCCACCTCACACCTCGACAAGAGCAGTCTGGAATTGAGACAGGCGGACATCAGGGGTAAAGGTCCAGAGGACCAACTTCAGGCCAGGACCGGGGTCCGGGGGGGGTGGTGGCTCCAGAAAGAATCTGGCAGGGAGGCTGGAGACTGGAAAACCAATCAGAGTGGCCCAGAGAGAGGGAGGAAGAGTAAGAATGGAGGGACCCCATCCAGAGAGAAAAAGCTGGGGCAGCAAGGGAGGGAAGAAAATCCACAACTCCGTCGAGGCATCATCTGTAAAGGCTAGGATGAGGATAACCAGGCAAAGCTCAATATACTGCCAGGGAAGGGGGTGCCTGCCTGGCTCTGAAAAGAGACCAAAGCAGCAGCCCATGCAGATTGGGAGGGGGGGGTGCAAATGCTTGGGCCCTGGAGCAGATTGGGAAGAATCTCGACCATACAAAATATATAGTAGGATGGGAGAAAGGCAGGACCTACCACCAAAAAGAAAAAGGGGGAAAGGGGCCTCTCCACCAGCAGGGCAGAAAGGCAGCCCAAGGCCCCATATAGTGACTTCCTGAAAGGATCAGTCATTGCAGGAAAAAGGAATGGAAACAATCAACTAAAGGGAGGGAGGGCATCAACCCCGCTTGCTATCCCATGGTCTCCAAACTGGAGAAGGGGAGCTGTGTCTGAAATTGAGAAGAGGCAGCAGGCATCGTCCACTCAGTTGTTTTGTCTCTCTGAGCTTTATGGGCTGGGGGCGGTCAGAGCGGAAGGAGCCTGGCATTTGCACCAAGGCATGGTGGGCAAAGGTCACCGGAATCACTGCACAGAGCACTGTAAAGATGGGTTCTGTGTCCTGCCCTTCTGGCTATGAGATCCCATATGGAGGACTGTGCCAGACTCCTGTAAGGAAGAGAGAAACTTGTGGACATCTTCACCAGTCAGTGAAGGGCCCCAAAATGGGGCATCCATGATGGTGGAATAAACTTCCTGGATGAAATCAGACAGGCACAGTCAAGCATTGTGCCTGATGCACACAGCAGTCACTGTGCAATGAGCAGAAGCATCCACTATGCTGTATGAAGTATGGGGGGGCATGATAACCCGTGCTGGAGGCAGAACCCAGCAGCTGTTCCAGCTGAGTCCTAGCAGGAGACTCTGGGATGGACTGGACTATGTCTCTGGCTTGCCTGAAAAGAGACTGCTGGTACACTAGCATGTGTGTGAGATAGTTTGGGGCATGCAAGGCCAGAGTAGAGGAGGCACAGGTCCTGTGCCCTAGAATATCCAAGTGCCTAGACTCCCTATCTGGAGAAAAGTCCCCCCACTGTCTGAACTCCAGGAATTCTTCCTGCGCCCCCAAACAAGACCAAAGGGGCAGCCTGAGGGTGGGTATCAAAGTGGGGCTGGTCGTCAGGGGCATGATATAGTTGGCCGGCCTTCCTGAGTATGGAAAGGACTGATGCCGGTTGTTGCCAGACAGTAGAGGAGATGTCGTCATGTGGAATCAATAAGGGTGGGATAACCACTGACGTAACCTCTGGGAGGCGTAAGTGCTCTGCTAGGTGGCGACATTAAGGATCCTGTTCCTCAGTATGCCACCCCTGGGAGGTTTGGATAAGTTTCATCATCTCTAAAAAGAAAGGATCCTCAGGAGGAGATTTAGACTGTCCCTGACCCACACTTCCCTGAGAAGTGAGTGGGGGGGTGGTGGAATAGGGGACTTGAAAGAGTCTGAAATCACATCAACCGAATCCTCCCTCTGATTCCGAAATGGTGCGCTGGGGTGGTGAATGGCCAGAGCACATGACAGTCCTGGCATCCAGCTGGGTGTCCGCGGAAGCAGGGGTAGTCTCCACATCTGGCAAAGGAGAATCTCATGTCTGGGGCAGGGGTGATGTCAGGATTTCTTGGGCTGGTATTAGGCACTGATCCGATGCCCACTATGCATTAAGAAAGGTGCTATAGTCAGCTGGCATTTGATAGAGAATCATAGGGTGAAAGGAACAGCCCAACGTGGGGTACAGAACCCGACAACCCTGATGGGCTGGCTATAAGCCTGCCAGACATTGACTGGAGGCTCAAGCCCAAGCCAGATGGAGTGCTCAAAGGGCAGTCCTGAGACAGAACTGACAGTGGTTGCTGATCGGTTGATGGGCTCATGAGATTTGGGTTCTGAGATAATGCCTGAGTGACCGCAGGGAGATCTGTAGGCAGAACAGTCAGGAACACATGGTCTGAGAAGGAGGACCAGCAGAATCTGATGGAGGGTGACCTGGTGCTCTAATCCAAAGAAGGGGATCAGTGGGCAGCAACCCTGCTGGTGCCTGGTACAAAGGGCCTGGATCAGGGGCCACCGGTGGCAGCTGAAGAGCTGAAGGCACCTGGGGAGGACCCCACCGGCGTGGGCTGATGGTTCTACTGGAGTGGGCGACATCTGGTGTTGGTCTGAAGGATTATCACCAGACCCCAAACAGGGGTCTGACGAAGACGCCAGGGCCAGACGGGCAGCAGTAGAGGAGCTGGCACCCAGAGAACCGACCTGGCCACCTGGCTTAGAGCCTTGTTGGAGGAAGGACCTGAGCATCAGTAGCGGCAGGATGGAGGAAGAATCCCCCGAACCCACAGAGGTGCTGCCCACCTCAGAAATCAAGGTGGGAGGTACAGCCAAAGACAGCCTGGAGGGAAGGGGGGCTGGTGTGGCCACTGAGGTCGAACCACCATGGTGGGGTTTCTATATTATAACGACGACTGCCAAAAGGTGATTGCCATTAGGGCAAAGTCACATTGACGAAAATCAGTTTTGGCGATGCAACTCCCCGGCACACAACAAAATGGTGCTGGGGACTTACAATTATTATATTTTATGGATACCCCCAATTTAAGGATTCTCAACTCCAGGGGGTGCATGTCAGAGGAGGGGTGCAAAACGTGCAAAAAAATAAATTCAGGCCAGGTGCAACAAAAATATACCTGCACCCGGACCCGAACCCAGCACCCTGTTCACCCAAGTCGTAAACCCACCCACCATGCCACAGGGCCAGCTCAGCAGCCTGCTGCAGCACCATTCCTCAAAAACCCTCCCTCCTCTCGCTAAGCATGCTCGCTCCCACCCACCCCTGCACGCATGTACATGTAGCGACATCCTGTCACTATATGCAAAAACCCACCCCATCCAGTCACCCTACCTCATTGGTATCCACCATGACATGCACCACGATTGAGTTGCCATTTTTGGTGTCACTCAATTGCAGTTGTGCATGTCATGGGCTACCGGGGGTGAAGACCCAGCATTGGCCACAGCCCCCAGAGGTAACCATGGCTCAGGAGTGGACCACTCTTGGTTCTGATGTTTCTTGTGCTTCTTCTTGGGAGTGGAGGCCTCCACAGATGACTCTTCTGAAGTTTTGACCTGCAGCTCTTTCTGCATGGTGGTCAATCTTTGCTGGAGGAGATGGGACTACAGAACCTTCTGGTATCATTTCCGCGTGACCGGGTTAAACTTCTGGCATGCCTAGCAGGATTTGGAATTTTGATCCAGGCCTAGGCAGATGACACAGACAGTGTGGTTGTCCTTTTCAGGAATTTGCTTGCCACAGGGGATCCGGAGAGGAGGTCTGCAAAGACATGCAGCCGTAAAAGAAGGCAAAGTACACTGAGTGAAAATATAATAAAATTTAAAGAAATGGTGGTCGACTAGAGCAGTGTTCCATAAGGTCCAACAAGCACAGGTTGATGGTGGGGAAAAGAACTTGCATGGGCATGGGGGACCATCCCTCTTATACCATAGGCTGATGCGGTCCCTAGTTGTAAACTGCTAGCTAGATGTTTTCTATGTGATCCTGGTTCCTGGCAGCTAAGTTCTAACGGTGTTGTCTACTGCAAGTGCCCTCTTGAAGTAAGATCTATATTTATAAAAGCACACAAGTGCACACTCTCTAGAGTGGATTTAAAAAAAATATATTAATTTATTCATCACATTTCTTTTCTCTGGCCACCAATAGATCCAATGTTTTGAATCAAATTTCTAGATTCTTTATCAATGATTAGTGTCCCTGTATGTAAAACATATAAACATTCATGTTTAATTAAAAATAGCTGTCTGACTCATAAAAACTTAATATGTTTCATTTTATATGTTGCATTTAAACACTCACCATCAGCTTGGTGTATCTCATCTGCCCTTTGTAAGGGACCTCAGTGCTACTGCAGTGAGGACGACATGGGCCGATTTCAAAGGGCCCACAGACCAACACAAGGTATGTCAAACAACCACCTTACATCAAATTCAAGGTGTACCAAATACTAGCCATCATATTTTTACAAAACAAAAGCGTGCTTGTAGCAAACCCTCCGCAAAATGATGCAAGAGTTCTGCTGTGTCAAAAATATGTTGACTGTGGAGAGTATGACTCAAGCTGAGTCAAAAAGATGATGCAGGGATGAGAATGAATCAAAAAGACAAGTGATGCTTGGACCAAGAATGATGCAGGCTACATCAAAAAGATGATGCATGAGATGAGAATTTGAGGTAAGCTGTGTCACAATGACGTTGTACAGGGTGAGAAATGACTAGAGCTGAGTCAAAAAATACTGTGGATGAAATGGCTAAGACAATGGCATGTTAAGCCCCCAAAATACTCTAAAGTAGTCCTGCAGGGGAATATTGGCTCTATAACCAACCAGCTACATAATCTACCCTCATCTTCATATGCTCAAGTGTCAGACCAGCTCTGGCTGGTCTTACAGCAGCATGCATCTTCGGCACAGTGTCAACTGCTTCCACGTATGAAAATCCCCATTGTGAAATGGCACGCCCATTTGACGCATGCCCCATTGTGACATGGCACATCCATTTTTTTGTAAGCAAGCATGATGCAAACGACTTTGGTTCAGGCAGTTCTGCTTATGACACATGCAGTGTTAGAAAATCAGAAGTGATGCAAGTTTTGATGCAGCTTGCTCCTTGCGTCATTCTCTTCTGGTGCAAGCACCTTGCGTCATTCTCTGAGATCTGAAAATCAAGCCCCATATCTGCATGCCATGCTGACTGGCATTTTTAAAAGGTCTTCCCTTTTGCAGTCTACAGAGCTGGAGCATCAGCATACATGATGCCAGGGGATGATGATGTCTGATTGCCGCACATGTCATTACGCCATACGCTCCATTGCTCACGTTCACTGACTGTCAGTTGCAAGCTCCAGATTTTTACAGATCTGGACTGACCCATGTGTACTGCAAGCTGTTCATTCAGTACAAAACATTACTATGCATTAACCTCTATAATCATTACTTTGTATTTATTTACAAGTGTCAGTTCCTTACAAACTCAGATTTGTGCTTACAGAAAAGCTCTTTTTTTAAATTGAATAAACTTTATTATAAATTTTTAACAATAAGTAATAACAACTCAATAAACCATTAACAGCAACACACAAAAAGAAAGGGCCAAGACAATAAAAACACACAACAACCCCCCAGTCACCCCCCACAGACTAACCCCTCCCCACAGTACTCTGGAGTAAGAACCACCTGTGAAAACTCAAAGCAGGACCATGGAGCTAAGGGTAAATAAAAGAAGAAGGAGAGAGAAAGGGAAAGATAAGCTTACTAAAAAGAAGTTTCATGCCAGTATAATACAAGCTGGCCCAAGAGAAAAGGGACTCCATACAAGACATCGGACCGAACTAGCAAATCAAGAAGCACAAGCTAATCAGCATGTAAAAGGAGTAGTGAATGTAATGGTTCCCATATCTACTTATATGCTGCCAAACAGTCTGCCATGCTGGAAATAATGTTTTCCACTTACAGAGCAAACAGAATTTCTTTGTACCATTCCAAATATGTAGGAATGACCTGATTGCACCAGTGATGTAAAGTAATCTTCTGGGCACAGGCCGATATCAGAGTGATGTGATTACACTGCCTACCAACCAAAACATCTCTGTTTGACACCAGGAGACAGATTTCTGGGATACAAGCAGATTCCAGACCCAAAAGAGGATCAAGAAGTCTACGTATGGAGTCCCAAAAAGGTATAACTTTCTCACATTCCCACAAAATATGTTCAAGGTGCCAGTGTCTTTAACGCAACGAGTACACAAATCGGATGGCAATTTACCCATTTTGAAAAATTTGATAGGAGTATAATAAAGATTATGTAGCAATTGAAATTAGTTATAATGATACCTATCCCATTTGAGATATTTGTATAAGTTTTTCCATATATGGGGCCAATCATGTGATACACCAAAATTAGGGACAGCCTGATCCCAGTAACAGCAGTTCCCACCTCTTTAGTGGGAACTAAATAATAAAACTGAGTATAAAAAAAGGATATAGCATGTGGCGAGGATGCTCTTGAGCCTGGCTAAGTAATTTCTGCCTGTATATATTAGGCCGGAGCCCTGTACCAAAATGGTGGCGCAGCGAATGGGAGAGTTGCAAATATTTAATGCTTAGTGGGAATCTGATATTTTTTTACTGTAAAGCCAACAACTTTAACATAGAGTTCCACTACTGGTTAGCTAGTTCATCAGCCTAATCTCTGGATAAGGCCCAAAAAACAGGATTATTAGCCTGCCCTGCTATTTTTAAATTTGGATTCCCCAATATGGGTTGTGAGATATCTTTTGTGGGATCTGAACAGAAAAATTAACATAACTGTTTATGAACATGGATTAATGTGTTTAAAGGCATATGCTGAAGGGCACGAGGGATACAACTAAGAGGAACGTGCAGCAGAGCGGTAATATTAAGTTTCAATTGGTCACACAAAAACTGTTCAATTTCTAACCAATGGGATGTATAATCAGAGAGGGAGTCATCGATAGGATCCCTGTACTACTGGAAATAATGAGTACTATGTATTGCTAAATGATATAGGTAAACATTAGGGAGGCGGAGGCCCCCCAATGTCTTAGGAGCAACAAGCTTAGCAAACGCCTATCTGGGCAGCTCACCTTGCCAAATAAAATGTGATAAAACTCTTTGTAGCCCAATAAACCAGGAGTGCGGAATAACTGGGTTAGGCATGATAAGGGGGTAGAGAACACAGGGAAGTATATTCATTATCACTATGTTAACCCCACCCCAGAAAGAAATAGGGAGCAAGGCCCAGTGGTTCAAGTTGTGCTTTATTTGTTCAATCAGCAAATCCAGATTATAATATTTCATTTTGGTGGTGGAGACACAGACATACCTACACCAACCCCAAGTGAGCCAAGTCAGCCCGATATGTCTATGCGTTTAATGGCGTAGCTTTAGTTTTGTCCAAATTTAGTTTATGATTAGAAAGTTTGCCAAATTGCTTAACTATCTCCATAGTCACAGACAGGGATGTAGAGGGGTCAATTAAATGTAACAGGATGTCGTCCGCATAAACAGACAGTTTATACTGCCATGGGCCTACGAAAATGCCCTGAATTTGTTGCATAATATTGATTTTTTGCATGAGAGGTTCCAAAAAAAGATTAAATAGAAAGGGAGACAATCGACATTCCTGTCTGGTGCCCTGCTTGAGGTTAATCACTTCCAATCGAACCCTGTTACACAAGACCCAGGCTGAGGGGTGTGAATAAAGAACACGAACCCAAATTACAAATTCTACTGGGATATTGACCTTAGGCAAAACCAAAAACAGGCAGTCTCATGAGACCCAGTCAAATGCTTTCTCTGCATTCAGGGAAACCAATGTGCTGGGGTAGAGGAGTCCCTGGATGCAGAGAGAAGATGAGCTAACTTCCAAAGGTGGTCTGTAGATAAGCACCCTGGGGTGAATCCAGCTTGCTCCCTGCTAATTAAGGAGCCCCACACTTTAAGCAGATTGCCAATATTTTAGAGAGTATTTTATAATCAAGATTAATGAGGGAGATAGGCCTGAAACTATTAACTTTTGAGGGTTCCATGTCAGAATGGTGAAAATTTTATAGTGACTTGCAAAAGAGCAAGCACATATCACCGAATACCAATTTGGCACAAAACCCACCTCAGCAATCACCAATACGGCGCACATTAAAATTAATGTTTAATGTGAGGGGCTGTGCCCCCCACACCCCCCATATTAAAATAATCATCTACAGGTGGGGCAGACACTGGGGGACAGGAGACTACTCCAGAGGATGGGGAAAAAAAAAATCAAACACTGACAACAGTACAAAAAATCTAACTGCAGGCAGTTCCGAACCTGGGAACATTGACACTATAGGCAGTGTCCATACCCGTCACACCAGTCGGCTAGATCAGCAGCAGCAGGCTTCACTCCTCCATTCACCCATAGCACCATGAGCAACCCCCATCATTCATCATTTGCTGTCACTGTTATGTCCCTCATCCGTCACTATTCCCTCCCCTCACTATAACCTCATCGTCGCTGCTCTTACTGGCACACAAATTGAGTCGATCAAATTCGAGTTGCTCAATTTGGTACACCAATATGATGTGATACCACTTTTGAGGGGTCTTTACCTGGTTTTAACAAAACTACAATAAGGACTTCTGTTCATGAGGGATCTGAGGTGCCATGTGAATATACAATATATAGTTAAAGGTATAGGATAGTACAGTGACCAAAAGGTTTTTGAATTTCTTATAAAAGCTAGGCATATAACCATCTGGTCCTGGTGCCTTGTCCACTGGAAGGGAATCGATAGCTTTGAAAACCTCCTGTAATGATAGTGGGGATTTCAGATACACAACCTGGGCCTCTACTAGTTGTGGAAATTCAATTCCCTGAAAATATTCTTCGAATTGGGAGCTAGATGGGACTACTGCATCGGGGTATATAAGGACTGGTAATAAGCGTGGAACTGGGCTGCTATACCTTGGGGCATAGTTACTAAATGGCCAAAATCCAGTCAGATAGAGGAAATGATTCTATCCGCTACCTGGGTTCTAAGGTGCAGAGCAAGCAGCTGGCCCACCCATGCCTCCTGATCAAAGTATCTATTTCTGGTTCTAAGGAGGAGAAGCTCTGCATGCTCACTCATAAGGTTGTTGTATTTAGCCCTTAAGGATTGTAATCTCTCCCAGACATCCAAGGGAGGAGGGTGAAAGACAATGTTCAAGCTCTCGATCTGTTCTAAGAGGGCTGACACTTCCTGTGTTCTTTGCTTTTTATATTTAGAGGCAAAGAGGATTAACTCCCCTCAAATGCCACACTTTAAAGCATCCCACAACAGGTCTAGATGTGGCATAGATGGAGAGTTAATCTCCAGAAAAGTAGTAATAACATTTGTAATATGGTCCAGTATCTCTGGGGATTTCAAACTTTGATTATTTAAATGCCAAGATTTATCCAATTCACCAGACTGTGAAAGACCCAACGGGATAGTTTATTTACTTATTTATTTAATTTTGTTGACCCAATATGCCCACTGGGCCTAGAAGTCCCTTTTTCAAGGGCAACCGGGGGGGGGGATACAGATGGTAAGCAACTGAAATTGAACCAGATTAAGCTGTTGGTGGTATTTTTAGTGAATGGGAGAAGTCTGGCCAAGACACCAGAGAAATTCCCCAATTCTTTTTCGATAAGTGCCATGGGATCTGTAGCATCCACTTGAACTACCACCAATCCAGGCAGCTGGGACCTCGGTTTAATGTCTCATCCGAAAGACGGCACCTCAGAAGTGCAGCACCCACCTCATGCTGCACTACAGTGTCGGTATTGGGATATTAACCCAAGTGCTAGATGTGGGAACTGAACCCACAGCCTTCTGATCTCCTGGCCTCAGAGGTGAGTGTGCTACCTACTGAGCCACTGACACTAATAACAGGATGAAGATCTGACATAACCTTTGCACCATAGTAACACTATTGGACTCCAGTGAGATGTTCAATCCCCAATAAGAAAAAATCAGTTCGGGAGAAGGAATTGTGTGGGGCTGAATAAAAAGAGTTTTCCCAGTGAGAGAGATTCAATACCCTCCGTGGGTCTACCCATAGAGTCCATTAACTCCTGTAGTGCGTGCTGGCCCAGGGTCAGACCCTACTGTTGCAATCCAGACCTGTCCAACTCATTGCAAGCAACTATATTCCAGTCTCCTGTGAGAAGGATGGGAAGGGTCACCCAAGGTGACAATATGTTCATTAAGGTGACAAAAAAACTGGGATCAGCTGAGGGCCCATATACAGATCCAAAGATGATCTCCCAGTGCCCCTGCAGAGCCCTGAGCAAAATATGCCTCTGTTGAGAGTCACACACCTCTTGCAGTAGACAGAAGGGGACTCTCCGTGCAACCTGGATAGCCACTCCCCGCTTGCAGGTATCCATCCCTGCTCCAAAGACCTGGCCCACCCAAGATCTACGTAACAAGGAGAGTTGACCAGGGAGAGAGTGAGTCTCCTGTAACATTACAATGTCAGCTTGTAATCTATTGAGGTGAAGTAGGAGCTTGGAGCGTTTGATCGGGGATTGAGCTCCTTTAACATTCCATGAACAAAAACGATACCCCCAAGCCATTTTTAACTGTTGCTTCATTATTAAACCTAAAATAACCTTCCCACAATATAAGATGTTAAAGTACTCAATCAGAAAAATAAGGAGGTCCCTCTGCAGAGAAGCAACTTACCAATCCCCCCCCCACCTCACCAAAGGCTCCCTACCCACAAAACAATAAACAATAAAATACCAACACTCCCACACCGTACTCTCCTCCCCAAGTAACAACATAATTATATCAGATATTAATACAAAAAATGATAAAAAAGACCACCCGCTTAAGACCCCGAAAGAAAGAACCTGCCACACTCTACCCACCCTAAATACACATCCCCCAAAATTATCCAATAACCATAAGTCATCCCTGGACCAGTGACCATGCTACACAAAACTCTCTGGCCTGTGACGTGATCCAGAGACCCCCGCATAGACCTCCCCAGCCCCCGTGCCCCAGCAAAACAATGACATCCAATACAAGAAAACATATTCATACTAAACCACAAGTAAAGAAACTCTACCCCCTTCCCAGATAAAGGATACCTAAATAAATAAACATAATAAACACAGTAATATCATAAGTCCTACCAGTAAAAGGAAAAAAAAAATAGGATCCTGAGTCCCATCTTTTCAGTGACACTATGATCTTACTCACAATTACTGAATTAACAAACCTAGGACTCTAAAAACCTGAAAAATTATTTTTTATTTTTATTTTATTGAAATCTAGGATTACAAATACCTTTGAGCAGGAACTGCTCGTTTACAAAGGTTCCACGTAGAAGGGATGGGGGTATACATACATACATACAAAGGTCAACATAGTAATACATAGTTACACAATAAAAAGTAGTAAGAGACTGAGGCTTAGGAAATTCCAGTAATTCAAAATGTGCCAAATGTTAGGTAGCATGACATACCAGCCAAGGGCAATCTTAGAAATAAGTGCTGCAGGTGGGGGTATGCAGGCAGAAAAGCCATTGTCGGAGGATAGAGGGTGAGGGTAAGAGCTCTAAAGGGAGGAGGGGAGGATAAAAGTCAGGAAATGCCTGGGGAGGAAGGGGAGAGGGGACAAGGGGGTAGGCAGGTAGGAGGGGGCAAGGCGGGGAGAGGTAGCTGTCAAGACTGAAGTGGAGGGCAATGAGCGGTGGGCCCCTGATTAGGTGAGGCAGTCACAACGACTAGTTGAAATCAGATGAAGTCGGTGTTGTCTCTTAAAAGGGCCAAGAACAGCAGCAGTAAGAGTTTTTTTGTTGAGAGTATTGTACCACTGTGGTGCTCTTTTGTCAAAGGCACTCTGGCCCATGGTAGTCCGGTATCTGGGGACAAGGAAGGTTAGTTGTTGTGAACTTCTAGTTCGCTGGGTGCTGTGGTGGTCAGTGAGGAGCTTTTCAATGCCCGGGGGCATGACCCCGAGGAGGACTTTTTTGGCTAAGAGGCAGGTTTGATATTGTATCCGGCTGATGAGAGGAAGCCATCCTGCCCAAGTGTACAGGTCACAAGTGTGTGTAAGTCAGTCAGCCCCAGTTAGCAGCCTGCATGCTTTGTTGAGTGCAACTGTAATTCTCTGGAGGGCAGAGGTGGAGGCAGAGCCATAAATTGCTAGTCCGTAATCGATGATGGAGGTGACAGAGCTGTTGATAGCCAACCGGAGAGTGTCAGGAGTCATGCAGTGTTTGTGCCTGTAGAGCAGGCCTATACGGATGTTGGTGGCTTTGGCGACAGAATCTATTTGCCGATGGTAGGAGAGTGAGCTGTCCAATGTGACACCTAGGTATTTAAAATCAGGAACGTGTTCAAGTAAGGTCCCTGTTTGGTTTAGAATGGTGAGGTCACGGGATTTGTACTTGCTCCTGGCATTGTAGAAGGTCATAACCTTTGTTTTGCTGTAGTTCATGACCAGTTTGTGTGACTTGAACCATTCTTCGATGCACGTGAATTCAAGCTGTAATTGTTTCTCAAGGAGCTCTGCATTTTGGTGGTTGGTGAACATGACTGCGTCATCAGCATAGAGCAGTAATTTCTGGTGGCAGACACTGGGAAGGTCGTTGAGGAAGAGGCTGAAGAGTAGTAGCCCCAGGATGGACCCCTGTGGGACCCCTGAAAGAACTGGCTTTTCTTCCGAGGTGACACCGGCAATCCTAACCCGCTGGACCAACTCCCCAAGGTAGCTTGAAAACCAGAGCAGCGCTTCATTGGAGAGCCCAATGTTTGATAATTGCTTGAGTAGGAGTGGGTGGTTCACAGTATAAAAGGCTTTCGTAAGGTCGATGAATACTGTCCCTACACAGTTTCCTTGATCGAGCATGGTATGGATAATGCCCGTGAATTCTAATAGTGCAATGGTGGTACTGTGCCCTTTTCAGAAACCATGTTGCTCAGGACACTGGATGTCGTTTTTTTCCAGGTTCTTGACTAGTTGGTCTGAGGCGATGTGCTCCAGGGCCTTAGACAATGGAGGAGGATGGAGATAGGTCTGTAGTTGGAGTGCAGTGATTTGTCTCCACGTTTGTGCCGTGTGATGGTCACTGTCTCCAGTGAGATGGGAACTGGGACATCCTTAGTGATAGATTGAGGACCTTTGTCAGGGGTTCAGGACTTCTTCAAGGACAAGTGCTAACAACTTCAGGTCAAGGAGTCACCACTGTAGCCTGCATTGTGAATGGCCTTCCGAATATAGGTTCCGGCTTCATGCACTGGGATCTCCTTGAAGTAGAATTGTGGGGCAGGGTGTAGGAGAGGAGTAGTTGCAAGAGGGTTACTACTAGAGGGGGCATCAAAGAAATTAGAAGGGAGAACACTATCCAAGTTGGAGAACGCATTGTTAAAGGTGGTGGTGATTGTGTACAGGTCAGATGTCTGTGTTCCATTTATGTTGAGCATGGTGGGTGGTGACTTAGGGTCCTTGCCTGTAAGGTCTTTCAAATTACTCCAAAATTTTTTTTCCATCACCCCAGGAGTTGGAGAGAGCTTCCTTGAGGTATTTGTTTTTGGCACTCCTAACTGCCCACATGCACTCATTTCTGGCAGCTTTATACTTTTGAATATCCCCAGGTTTGGATGTTGTACGGGCACAGTGCCAGAGATGATCCCTATGTTTGAGTAAAGTGATTAGATCGTGGGTTATCCAAGGGTTAGCTCTGTCCCTGACCGTCAGCTTTTTGAAAGGTGCAAAGATATTGCAGGCCGAAGTGAAGTGGCTGATGAAAAGGTCTAAGGCTTGGTTTACATCAATGGCAGAGTCGACTGTTGTCCAGTCCAGGTGGCTTAGGTGTGTCTTTAGTAGCTCAAGATACCCCTGCTTTAACACTCTGGTGTAGATTATTTTAGGAGGTGGCTTAATGAATTTGTTTGTCCAGGTACATGTGATCGGTGAGTGGTCACTGATCCCATCAGGGAGCACTGAGACTTTTGAGATTCATTCAGGGTGATTAGTAAGGATCCAGTCCAGAAGTGTGTGCGACCCTGTCCTATAGTTGCATCTGGTGGGGATGGTAACAAGCTGGGTGAGGTTCTGTGACGCGACAGCATCCTTGTAGTTTCTGGCCTCCAGTGATAGCCAATTTATGTTGAAGTCACCTAGTACTATGAGTTCAGAGTTATGGTATAATCCCTGTAGGCTTTCCAATATGCTCATAAATCCATTGGGCTGATCTTTAGAGGGTAGGTACACAGAGGCAATGGTGAGCTCCTTGTTGTGCACCCTGAGTAGAATTTTAATAGCGAGAATCTGAGAGGGTGGTTTAGGGTTTGAGAACGGGAAGACTTGACCCAGATAGGAATTCCTCAGGTAGAGGGCACAACCTCCACCTCATTTGGAAACCCTGTCCTTCCTGAATATAGAGTATCTAGGGATGGTGACTGCAGCATCTGGTATCTTGGGGTTAAGCCATGTTTCAACAACAGAGAGTACATCAGGGCTGTGTTGCTGGACCCAGGTTTGCAAGATGTCAAGTTTGTTAAGGAGGCCGCAGACATTGATTGAGGCTAATGTGAGGGACCCCTCCCACCTTTTTGTGGCATGGGGTGCTTGGCTGTTAGGCCCTGGGTTAGGATGAACATTTCCAGATATCAGAAGTAGCATAAGTAGTATCCTAAGAAGGTACGCTTTAATCATTTTGCAGACTAGTTTTATTGTAGGGCATCTAGTCCTCTTGGCCTTGCTGGTCTGCGTTAGCCCCGTGATATTGCAGAGCACAATATATAAAGCCATGTACTCAAAGGTGCCTCGTGATTGATGAAAAGTAATCAAATCCACAGGAAATGGTGAACTACCAGGGACCAGAAAACTGTTATTGTAGCTCAAAGACCCAGAATGTGATAAATTCCTGAAGGGGTTAAATTCCTGAAGGTGAAGAACACTGGCCTGGGGCATATGCAGGATGTAAAAATCCTTTGTTAGCATCTAGCCTTTGTTCTCCAAGATGGTTGTGAATAGACCTCAAAGACAAGTACACATCTTTTAAGAACAAGTCAGACGGAAATGTGGATTCAATGCAGCACTCCACAACTCAGTGCGTGTATAACAGATTTACTGACCTTACGTTTGGCTTTGATGGCTTCCAAAAAAGTTGATTTATGATGAGAATGCCAATACCTGGTGGTGATGTTTTGCAGTTTCTTAGTCCAGGAAATGTTCATAGATGTTATGTCCAAGAATGGTCCAGTTCCTCCAAGCAGAAACACAGGAAAATCCACAAAAACTAAACTACTGACAGAGACAAACACACACAGCCAGCCACACAGGCTTGATGAAAAAAATGTATAAGCAAATAAAAATTATAAGCAAAAACATAAATAGAAGGGTCCCAAAGGAAGTCAGATCCCTGTATAAGATGAACAATAGGGGAGAGGAGGAAGTCTACAGTACCCATGACTCAACAGATATCAAAGGATCCCACAAACTGGTGCTCTGTAGAGGTCCCAAGGACAAGTTCAATACTGAACTTAGCTGTCATCTCCATGTCTGGAAGGAAAAGGGTAAATGTGCCCAAGGTGTCAAAGCAACAACTTCAGCAGCTTCAAAAATATAAAATAAAGTAAATAACTGTATAAGGTGCACCAATAGTCCTGCAGAAAATAAAAGGAAGGCCATACTTCTGGCCACAGCATGCAAGGCCACGAACATAAACAGTTACTGTGCTGTAATAGTCCATCTTTGTAAGAAATAAAAACAACCCTTGAAATACTAATCAAAGCAAAGATAACTACCGGTTCATTCAGCTTCAGCATAGTGTCACAGTAAAAGAAAAAAAAAGGAAAGACGCATCCAAGAATATATGAGACTACTGAACTCGGGTGCAAACACTCCTTAAAAGCAGTCAGTTCTCCGAAGATATAGCCATCAACCAGAGAAGCTACAGTATATCCCAATATAAAACAACACCTCCTGCATGATACCTAGAGTGCTCAGAAGATACTGTCCCACAGTTAGATTTAGAGCCTTGAAATTTAAAATCAGAGGGAGATTCATTCAGATCACAATATCCATAAGGGAGGGATTGAGTTAAATGAAATGTAGGGTGCACTGAAGTTCAAGTACTATAGCTCAAGAACAATGACACAATAACAATGTCTAGCTCCATAAGGCAACGCATCAGGAGATCCATGTGAAAGAGGACAGAACCTTCCAGGAAACTCCTCACTGTCTATACTATGCAGTCTTAAACCCTGCAGTCATATACAAACTAAAAGGTACAGAACAAGTAATATACTCTCAGGATGAACTCCAGACAGAATAGCAGAAAGAAATGTGGTTACCTTTCCAATCCAGCACTAGCGACAAAGCAGGTCTGATAAATTGGTGAAGCAGTGCAACCAAGCTCTTACTACAGAAATCATAGAGATTTAAACAGGTTGAGGAGAAGGGTGTTCAATTCCTGATGTGCCTGCTCTGCTGAGTCAAAGCCCTACTGGGTCCCATGGATAGTGATTAGGAGTCAGGCAAGGTAGAGGACTCTGAATGTGTTGCCTGCTGCGATGAATTTAAAGACAATGGAGTGGTATTCAGCCCGTTTTTGCTGCACTGCCACAGGGAGCTCTTGAAAGACCATAATTTTAGAGTTCTCCCAAGTCACAGACTGCAATTCCCGGATCTTCTTGAGCAGATGTTGGCGATCCAAGAAACTGAGAAATTTAAAGATAAAGGGAAGTGGGGGTTCAGACTCCTTTGTGGTGGACCCGTTCGATGATATAAGTCGAGCCACTGGGGGAGGTTCCCACTAATTTTACATGCAGCTTTTGTGTGAATAGTATAGGATTGGGACCCTCCATCCTCTCCAGGAGACCCAGAAGAACAACATTATTGTGCTGGCTTCATCCCCCTAAATTCTCCAGCTTTGTTTCCATTTTTGCTAGTTTTTGACATAGACTAGTCACCTCTGGGTCCACTTTATTACATCAGGATACTAAAGAACAGACTCATGCCTCTGTGTCCCTGACTATCTGTGTAAGGGTTTCTGTAGCTGCCCACAATGCTTTTAGCTCCTCAGTCAGCAACTGGATCAAGTCTTTCAGAGAATTAAATTCAGCTAAAAAGCATTCCTCTAATAGTGCAGTAGGAGGAGATCTGGATTTTGACACTGAGGTAGCTTGGGCATTTACATGTTTAGAGCCCTTTTCTTTCTCAGGAGTTACCAGCGGGGTATGGCATGGGGTGGGGCTGATCGCATCTCAGCATCCATTCTTCTCCCCAAGGAATGACACCACTCAAAGCAGGAGACATTAATAAAACCACAGAACATGTTCCAATTAGAAAATCTGTCCAAAAGAAGGTACAAAGTGTAATAATTCTAGCTTGAGGACTGGAGAGGTCGAAAGGAGCTGCTTTCTCTTTCAGCACATCACATGACTCCACCATGTTTACAGAAAGTTCTATTCAGGGGTCAGGTATAATGGGGATGGGTGGGCCTGGGCATGTCCATTAGAATTCATATCATACACCCTGAAAAACAGACAGCTTAAACTAAAGCGTATTTCACAATAAAATTAAAAATAAAGACATATCAAGAGCTTTAAGTACATTATTCCGTTTTTTATTTTGAATAGATCAACCCCTCCATCAACATTATTATTTGGAGAAACCAGTAGTGACAGCATTTTATAGGATGGGCATTCATTCTAAGCTTTGATTTAAGCCCACTTCTGGATCCACAGCTCTAAACCTCTTCAGAAAATGGCAACAATCAATTCTTAAACCTGATTGGCTGAGACAGGCTCCAAGCTGGGCATTTATTTTTCAAAAGATGCCTAGCGAAAAATAAGACCCAGTCCAAGTGCTTCTTCACAGAGTAACATTCTCCAATGGGCCATTTTCTAAGTGCGCAATAATACCCTCCAGGGTGGGCATTATTGGGAAATACCGGACCTTCCAGGGGCTATAAGGCCCTCTGCCTGTGGCGTCTGGCCTCATTACAGCCCTAGGCAGCCCAGTATTTCTCAATAATGCCCACCCTGTCGGACATATTCAGTAGGCTTCTCCATCAAGAAGCCTCCTCTTCCAGTACCCTCTTCTTTGTGGCATGCACACCTTTTTGACTCCAAAAACTCTAAGTAATGCCACAGACAGGCCCGTGGTGTCAAAATGTTTAACTACGCTAGATTTTTCATCTTTGGTTCTGATTGAGGATTTATGTTCTGAAATTCATTGTTTCAACATGAGTACTGTAGTCTTCCCTATACATGATTTGTCACGGGGCACTGTATCTAGTACACTACACGTGTAGTACTACATGAGATCCTTTATTTTACCATAATTTTTTGATCTCTGAACTTATTCATTATTTCTTCTAAATGCTAGGTGTTTGAACATTAGGCATAATTGCCACAGGGAAAATTACCCATTGATGCCAGTCCAAAGCCCAAATCCAATCCTCCAGGTTTATTATGCTGGTGATCTATGTGCATTAGGCTATCTTTAAAACTCTGATATTTCTTTGCCACTGCCAGAGGTGAAAATACAAAAATTATATATTCCCACAACAATGGATCTTAACACTCTCAGATACTCATGGAAATATAATTTTTTCCTACCCAAACACTAGTACAGAATGGAAAACACTGGTCTGTCAGTGTGTTTCTGTCTCTGCCTAGTATTGTAAATCAGATTATACCTTTATCTTTTACAAGTTGTCTTAGCAGCCTATTTTATTAGGATAACCTCTGCTAATCAGTATTTCTTTCATCAATCTATTTTCAGCTACAAAACCATTTTCACTTGAACAATTCCTCCTTGCTCTTAAAAATTGATCCTGGGAAATATTATCTCTCAAGGGTTTTGAAGGCTAACTCTGATAGCGCAGGCTCATATTTCACTTTGTTTTCTTTCTATAAAGTTTATTCTACAGCCTCCTGTCTTGTGTATGTACAGTATTTCTAAGTTCATATAAGCAGTACTATTTTTACTGTATTGCATGGAAAACTTAAATTTGTTTCCATAATTGTTTAAACAAGTATGGAACTTAACCAGGTCTTCTTCACTCCCTTGCAAGAAAAAGATTAGATAGCAAATGTAATGTCTGTATTCTATGATGTTACCAAAATATGGGTTTACCATAGGGTCAGAGATGAGTAGTTTCTTGAACTCATACATATATGTATTCCCATATGATGGGGTCACTGTGGACACCACTGCTGTTTCCCTCACCTGTTCAAAAAGATGTGCCCTCAAACCTGAAGAAGTTCTTCTAAAGAACTAGTTCCATGAAATTAATGACAAAAATCAGTAGGAGTCAGGATTCTCAAGTTCAGTGCTTCTTCCAGAGCCTGTACAGCTTCATCATAAGGGACGGAGATGTGCAGATCTGCCACGTCTGTAATTACCGAAAGTACTTTTGAGAGGTCAATATCTGTTAAATTTAAATCATCAATAGATTCCAGGACATCTAGAGTGCAAGTTCTTGCAGGTGGAAGTCAATAAAACATGACAGGTTCCAAAATGGATTCCTTGCCAGACACTACTGGCCACCCTGCTGGAGGTTCAGATCTTTATGCACTTTAGACAAGCAATAGAACTTGGGCGTCACACTCTTTTCAAACGTTTCTCTCCCCACCCCCCCAGTCTTCAACCCATTCATTTTTCTGGGACTCCGCTAACAGTCTCTTAGTTTCTTTCCTTATACCCTCTGTAGGATTACCACTAAGATTTTATAGCTGTTAGTATTCTTCAATTGTCAAAACATTCATTTTTATAAACGTCATAGTCCGGTATCACTATCACTCCCACAGTGAGCTTTTTTTCACAATAGTGTTGTCCTTTGGAAGAGATTCTAAATCTTCTTTTCTTTCTATGTTAAGCTATGGATTCTCTTTATATTTAGCTTATTCTTTTTAAGAATCTCTTCTATCTCTTTTTCAGCACTTTGGGCTCTGTTTTCAAAGGCTGGCATAGGGCTTGCATCAAGCCCTGCATACACCCCATTCTTTGGCACAACTGCGCCAAACTTCTTTGATGCAACGCACCCAATTTTAGTACATTGGGTGCAGTTATGACACTTTCCACGATTTATGGCATCTTGTGCCAAATATTTGTCGCAAGCCCCATAAAACTGGCCTGTAGCATGCAACAAGTTAGACGAGGGGCAGCTGGTCTAACTTGTGGTATTTGGAGTGAAAATCCCAATTGGTGCAAGGGAAATTCTGCAAGCCCTGTGCACCATATGTTCAGAGCACCAGGGGCTTGTGGCATTCTTAGGCTTTGCTGACAACAGTAAAAATGGAAAGGGACCTGGGGTAATTATATCAGATGACCTAAAGGTGGGCAAGCAATGTGAGAAGGCAGTAAGGAAGGCTGGGGGGATACTGGGATGCATAGGGAGAGGCATCAATAGTAGAAAACAGGAAGTTGTTATCCCTCTCTACAAACAGTTAGTGAGACCCCATCTGGAGTACTGTGTGCAATTCTGGAGACCCCATCTCTGCAAAGACATAGACAGAGTGGAGGCTGTCCAGAGGAGGGCAACCAAAATGGTGCAGGGTCTGCACCAGAAGACATACAAAGAAAGACTAAAGGAGATTACTATGTATACCCTTGAGGAAAGAAGGGAGAGAGGGGACATGATAGAAAATGTCAAGTACCACAAGGGAAACAACAAAGCCCAAGAGGGTAGCATCTTTCAGAAAAAAGAGATGTACAAGAACAAGGGGGCACAATTTGAAGATAGAGGGGGGACAGCTCAGAGGTAATGTGAGGAAGTATTTTTTCATGGAGAGGGTTGTGTATGCATGGAACGGCCTCCTTGAGGAGGCTGTGGAGTCAAGAACAGTGGGGGAATTCAAGAATGCATGGGACAGACATAAGGCAGTCCTAGTGGGGGGTAGGGGGTCTTAAGCTGTTGGTTAACTAGGATCTGCAGCTTATCTGTTAGGTAGGAAAATGGGCAGACTAGTTGGGCCAAGCGGTCCTTATCTGCCATCAAATTCTATGCTTCTTTGTTTCTATGTTTCGAAAATTGAGCCTATTAAATGTAAATATCTATGTTCGAGGTTATAGTCCAAGTTGGGAGGAATTAAGATTCCCTGTGAAGTTTCATTTTCAGTCTGTAGATCATTGTGTTTATAGTTTTATCAGACCCAATAAAAAAACTGTTTCAACCTTAACTTCCTGCAGAAGCATTGTAGGTCTATTTTAATGATAAGCGCTTTTGGAACAACAGTAAAGGAAAAACTAAAACCCCTAGATAGCACTTTTAACTCAAGTTAAGTTAATTGTCTTTGGAGACATTGAAGACTGTCCTGTCCTCCTTGATACTAAAGTTGACCCTCCTGGCTGCTTGCCTGCCTTTGGGTCCTTTTCTTTTCCTTTTTCTGGTCCTTTTCTTCCTCCTATCTCTCTTTTGGTTTCCTTCCACCCTCCCTTAGTCATTTTTTTGCTGTATCTCGTTCTGATGTCTCAGCATCACTTTCAGCACACCCACTGACCAATTGCTCTTCCTTCACCCTTGGATCCTGCTGCACCCTACTGGTGTGAGGTTTTCTTGGTGCTTCATGTTGATGTTTCTCATCCTCATCCGAACTTGTATTTTCACTAACAATGCTGGCTTTGGATAACACCTTGTATATTTGTTATTGATCCAGTTATAAACATGGTTATCCAGATAATCCATTGTGTTCCTTTTGTATATTTTTAGTTTTTGGTTTTGTAGGTGCTCCTCAAATTGTTTCAAATCTGAGTTAATTTTCTCCAATGTATTTGTCAATTCCTCTTCAGTAATCTTAAATTGTAGTTGTTCTTTTAATTTTGAAATTTGTTCCTCAAGCATCACTCTTTCCCTTACTGTGGCCTCTATGATGGCAACTATAAAATAAAGTATATGGCTCTAATGCAATTCCACCTGTCTAACAACTGTGGGCTGTGGAAATCCACATTTGGTTCAAGTAGGAGCCTCAGGTCCCTTGGGATTCTTCATTTTTTTAAATATTTAAAGTTTTCATGTTCCATTCAATGCATACATTCTTTTCTTTAAGGTTTTCTAGCTTTCTAATTAAATAGAGGATACATGATGAACAACTGTGGAATATTTACCATATTCCACAGTCGCACATCATATATGCTGTTTATACAATAGGGTCCTCATATCCATTATTCGGTGGTAAACACACTTTTTATTTGCGATGTATTTGCTTTTTAAAGTTTTTCTTCCATGTCTTCTGTTGAGCTAAATGCTGCTCTGCGGCATTCAAGCGTATCAATGCCAACATGCCCGGTTTACTTGGTGCATTGGCATCGTGCATAGGGCCAATTGTGCACATTTCTGACACTTGAAAACAGAAGATGTCTAGAATATCGGTGTCTACTGGATGCAAAATAATTGGTTAAAAAACTTTACAAAGTTCATCTTAATGCTGCTATGTCAAATCCTACAGTTCATTTTCGTTAGCAAAGTATTCTCCTACATCACGTTTCTTATGACTTTGTTTTAAGGTAATGAAAGGTTTTGATTGTGTGAATGTGATTTCTGTGACAAATTCAAATTCATTTGGATATTCTGAGGGCGATATTGACAAGGCTTTTGACATCTGCACTAGTGATAAATTAGCCTTAGCCCCAACTGATGAAAAAAGTTTATACAATATGGGTGAGTGTATATGCCATTAGTTAAATATCAGTAAACTCACCCCTATTGTATAACTTAGCAATTACATATCCACAGTGGAATAACTTGAAACAAACTGCAGTGTGGATACGTCATCAACTAAATAAACCACTCTGATTATGTCACAGCTCAGCGACCTGAACTACTTCTAAAATACAAAAGTGATAAATAAAGCACACCTATGCATTCCAATGCTTGTAGCACAATTGGCCCTATGCACAATGCCAATTCACCATGTAAACTGGACATGTTGGCATTGATACACTTAAATGCCACAGAGTAGGGTCCCATGGACCCTGTGTGGCATTCATGTAATGGGGTGCAGGTCAGGAACATGGCCGTTTCCCCTGCCGTGCAGACTATAACATGCCAGGGGCATTTGGAGCATGCCAGCACTACACAGTATTCATTAACCCGCATAGTGCTGGCCACAAGGGTCCACAGGGTGGTGCCGAGTACACCAGCCAGGATCAGGCATAACCTGCTATACATCCCCATGTTCCTCATCTGCCAGGTGTGGTGGATACATACTACAGACCTCTGTGATGCCCCAGCCCACAAGGCTGCAGGGGAGGGCTGGGGCAGCATCTTGGGTGAGAGCCTGACAGTAGACCATATGGTGCCACTTTCCATGGTTGACTCTGGTTCAGTGCGGCCACTGCATGGGCCCAAGGGATCAACTGAGGGACCCAGTAAGGGCATCTGATTGGATGCCTGTCCAGATCCATGCCTCCGACCCTGACTGCCTGTGCAACCCTGCACACTGAGGGGCATGGCCATGGATAGGCACCCTGCAGGTGCATGTGGTCATGCATGCTGCACACCCTGCACCTGTCCGAGGCCACGTAGGTACGCGGGTGGGATACGTGCCTCAGGCACATATAACCCACCTGTTAGTGCATGTGGCCAAACGTTGGGCTGGCCCGGTGGCATATAAGGGTTGAGGCACTGTCAAGTACTTAAACTCTCCCCACACCAGTAACCCGAGTGCAGGAGGGAGGGCTGAGAGAAAGATTGAACATCCTTCCAGTAGCTCTCCTCTCTTGGATTGGGATGGTGAAGGCTTGGTGGCAGAGCAGATGCATGGAAGGCAGATGTAGGTCAGAGGACGGTGGAAGGAGGCACAGTTCCAGAATGCATGCTTGCCTCCAAGCACATGTATCCTCTGAGTCTTGCTGCTGGCTCTGGGAGTAGTGAGAGGAAAAAGGAGGTGGAAACTGAGCAAACCAGGCTCAATGAAGCTGCACACAGACACCTTCCACCAGGACTGTAGGAGCAAAAATCTGGACTTTGTGCTCCATGGGGGAGGATGGCCTTCCCCCTGACCCCACTGGGGGGGGGGATGCATGGGAGAACTAGCTCCCTCGTCTCAAGAGGTTGGGAATGGACTGAAAGTGTCTGGGTATGTGGATGATAGCTGTCTGGTCTGGCTTCAGAGAGGATGACAACTGAGTTGAAAAAAGAGAAAAAAGAAGAAATGTTCACAATTTTGATGATGATAATATACATTTTAAATTAGGGTTGCTTGGAATCTCCTGATTCTATTCTGTTGTGCATCTATTGGATAATTAGAACTACTGATTCTGACTCCAATCCCATTCCAATGCCAGCTAAGGCATTGGAGGCAGAATCAGAGTTATAATTGGAAGTTCTGATTCTGCATTTGACCCTGCATCGTTATACACATAAACATCCCACCACCCTGTAGAGAGGTTTTAGGAGCACATTTAGTGGACCAGAGAGAAGCCAAGATCATTCAGGTTGAACCAGAGCTACTGGAATGGGTATCTGTTATTATGGGGGAAGAATGCACCATGACACTAGTGTGCTTAAAGGACTGCCAGCTACAGCAGTGTGGCTGCTGATCAGGAACCGGTTCTAGTCTTCAACCTGTGTGTGTGTGTGTGGGGTGCTGGTTGGGCTAATTAACAGAGTCGGATTTTGCACATCTTGATCAGGCGTAAGGGCAGGTGGACTAAGGGGACCAGGTAATGGGGGGACCCTTGGACTTGGAGGATGCTATGGTGGGGGGTCATTTCTGTGGCCATTACAGGTGATTGTCTGCTACAGCAGTGTGGCTGTGAATCAGGGACCAAGTCCCAGTCTCTGATACTATGAAGGGGATTGTGGGCCAATTAACAGAGTTGGATTTTACATCTCTGGGTGGGCATCGGGGGGAGTTGGACAAGGGGATGGGGTACCAGGTAAGAGGGGTGAGCTTTGACTTGGAGGCTTGCTGCAGTGGGGGTCATTGTTGTGGACATTACAATTAGGGAAATGAGAAATTGGAGTTGCCACCTGGCAGGATCCTATCTGCTGCCTTCACCTGCAACCTGAGCCTCCCAAATCCCACAGATTACAGACAGGGGACCCAACAAGCAGAAGTGGCACATTAAAGGAAAGTGGGGCGGGGGGCAAGGATGGGGGAGGGAAGGGCATCTTCCTGGCCCACTATGGGTTCCTTGTTCCTTTGTTCTGGGTAAAGGGAGACTTTAAACTTTTGGAAGGAATTTTGGAATCTGGATTTTTTGGCCTTGAATACCAAAATTCCAAATTCTGAAGCAAAGCTTAAAACTCCAATTACTCGGATTCCATTCAACAGATTCCGAGCAGCCCTACTTAAACGCAGGACCCCACCAGAAAGGAGATGTTGCAGCTTAGTTGGGCTGTCCTGGGTAAATTGACAAAGAACTTTCTGCTGAAATATTTTTGAGTCAGTTTCGGAAATGATATCTCTTTTTCTTTCTTTCTTGCTTTCTTTCTAATATTTGACGAGGAAAGACAAGCTAAGCTGCAACAGCTCATTTCCAGGTGTGTCCTAGCGGATAAAAATATACAATAAAAATCAGTGGCATAAAACTTACTGTTTCTTGAGGCACGTCATGGGAGAGACATTATTAGCCCTGAAGTTATGAATGATGGATCGCAGGCCCTCAATCCATTGCTACGATACAAAAAATGAAAACTGTTAACAAAATTAAGAAGTGATAATAAACTGCTTTTTTTATGATTCAGATGTTTCATTTGTTGCTCTGAGACCTTACTAGAGAAGCACCTTTTGTTTGGTCGGTCACAGATTAACTTTTCAGTCATGTACTGTAAGTTAAGATTTTATCATAAAAAAAAAAACACCTCTGCCCTGCACCCTCCCTCCTGAACTGTATCTGCTATAGCCAATGCAGTAACTTGATACCTGTTTCTAAGGAGCTGACTCTGTTTTGCTTTATTATTATAAGATCACCAGCTCTTATTATATTGTTTAAACTATTTAAGCTCAGACAAAAATGAAATGATGCACTGCTTCGAGGATATAAGGTAGACTTGGTTGACGGTCCATTCCCCTGTCTGGTAATCAAGACTAACAACATAACGAGGGATGCTCCAGAACTTGGTCATGCAAATCAAGGAATTTATTTATTTATTAAAGAATCAGAATTACAAACCTTTGAGCTAAGAGCTCATTTACAGAGGTCTCTCGTCAATCAAAGGAGGAGAACAATTATATGAGTTGGGAATAGCAATAACAGATAACAGGCATTGTCATAAACATATTAGTAACATATTAAATGAATATAATACATGAAATTGAGTAGTAAAGACAGAGGTAAACTGTATAGTACAGTCTTAGTCACAAAGTACACTAGGAAACAATTCAACACCAACAGTAAAAATAAGGTGCTAGCAGTTCAGTTAGGTACTCACAAATAGCAGCTAAGAGGCCTGGTGAGGACTTCAACCCTGGAGGTGCCCTAGGGACACTGCCATGCTGGCTAAAGAATGTTGAGGGAATAAATAACCCCCAAGGTAAGAAACGACAAAATGTCAGCCACAGCATGGCATGGCTGATCCCTATCCCTTTCCCTGACTCTTAACAACTACCACCCTGATCAAGATGCCAAAGGCATGTAACTTGACTAATGAAATCCCCAGGTGTTGGAGTACACACCATGAAGAGACAGATGGGCTCCCAAGCTAGATGTGCCATGAAAAAGATAAGGGGAATGCTGTTGAGGAAGGAGAAAAAACAGCCACTTAAGCAGCTAGCAAAGTTTAGATCAAAGTTGTGCTGGTAATGAACAGGAGAGAAATGAAGCTGCATAGGTTGCAGAGTGCTATTGGTGGGCTCTAAGCCCATGTTATTGTAAATAGGTGTGGAATTCATGTTGTTGTTGGAGGGGTGCAGAACCCATGTAGGTGCTGAAGGGGCAGAGCACACATTGTTAGAGGGGAGCAGAGCTCATGTTGTTGGTGGGTAATGTAATTGGAAAGGTGCAGAGCCAAGGTAGTTGGAGAAGCACCAGACCAATGTTGCTGGAGTGGCATGGAACACATTTAGTTTGGAGGGATGCACTGCATCTGTATAGTAGTTGGAGCAGTTCACAGTACATGTACTGTAGCTAGAGGGCTGTGGAGCTTAGGTAGTTGGAAGGGCACAGATTCCAGGTAGTTAAGAGGGGCATGGATCCAAGTTTGTTGGAGGTATGTGAAGCCCAGCTACAGTAATTGGAGGGGAGAGGAGCCCAGGTAGTTGGAGGGGAGCTGAGCCCAAGTATTTGGAGTGGCACAGAGTTTGGGTAGTTGAAAGTGCATGGAGCTCAGGGAGTTGGAGGGGTACAGAGTTCAGGTAGTTGGAGTTGAAAGGTGCCCAGGTTGGTGGAGGGATGCGGAGTCTTGGTAATAGAAGGGGCACAGAACTCAGTTAGTTAAGGGGGAGCACAGAAATCCAGGTAGTTGGAGGTGCCTGAAGCCCAGGTACTGTAGGTGGAGGTACATGGAGCCGAGTAGTTAGAGGGGCACTGAGACCATGAAGTTAGAGGTGCTTAGAGTCCAGGTAAATGGAAAGGCACAGAGATCAGCTAGTTGGAGTTGCAGTGAGCATACTGTAAGTAGCTGGAAGATTATAGAGCTTAGGTAGTTAAAGGTGTGCAGAGCTCAGGTAGTAGAGCTCAGGTAGCTGGAGGTGAAAGGAGCCCAGCTAGTTGGAGGGGTACAGAGCTCAGGTAATTGGAGGTGCAAGGAGCCCAGGTAGCTGGAGGAGTACAGAACTCAGGTAGTTGGAGGTGGGGAGAGCTCAGGTAGAGCATCAGCCATCCTAATCTTCCACTTTTACTGCATTACAGCACTTCATTCCTTACTGCAATATACTCAAGGTACCACATTAGCAGAAGTGTTACTTTATTGTGCTTTATCTGCAAAATATGGTATTACTTCAGATAATGTGGCACTTTCAGAATACTGCAGTGAGGGGGAAGTGCTGTTTTGCAATTTCTTAATGGAATAAATTGTCCTGTGGTAAAGAAGAAGATTAGGAAGGCTGCCACTGTAATTGGAGGGGTACAGAGCCAAAGCAGTTGGAGGTGTGAAGAGTCCTGGTAGCTTTAGTGGTACAGAGCTTAGGTAGTTGGAGGTGTGCAGAGTCCAGGTAGTTGGAGTGGTACAGAGCTTAGGTAGTTGGAGGTGTGCAGAGTCCAGGTAGTTTGAGGGGTACAGAGCTTAGGTAGTTGGAGGTGAGCAGAGTCCAGGTAGTTGAAGGGGTACAGAGCTTAGGTAGTTGGAGGTGTGCAGAGTCCAGGTGGTTGGAGAGGTGCAGAACCAAGGTACTGTAGTTGGAGGGGCACTAAGCCCAAGCATAGAAACAGAAGTTGTCAGAGAAAGGCTCTGCTGCCAATCAAGTCTGCCTAGCCCTTCCTATTTGATGTTGACTGTAAGGGCTTTAGTGGCCCTTTACTCTTCCTTACTCCCCTTTTTGCCACTGTCTTTACCAGCCTCATGTGCCACCTGTGAATATTGTTACTGTGATAACTTCAGATGAAACCAATTTAGGCAATGCACTCGAAATAAGAGAAGCTACTAGTAGGCAGTTCACAGTTTGGTCCAAACTGAGGATTTCAAGCCTGGCATCAGGTGGTTAGGCTTAATTCACATTAAAGCTCTGCTGTGAAGACCAAGAGAGATCTTTTTTCATGGGACAAAGTAAGAAAATAGCAAGTTTATATAAAAATAGATTTATAACTTTTCAAAGATTTACCATGGGTGTGGGTGTGCATGAAGGTTGTTGTTACATGCCATAAAACCAGTAGCACCCTTATGTGAAATTTGATTTAATGTTTGTGAATTAAACAAGGGTAGAGCTTGTGAGATTTGGAATCTGTTTCCTGTGTGTCTGCCCCACCCAGGTTTGAATCACCTGTCTGATGTTGCACTGACTACTTCTTTTGGTAGTATATTCAACCACTCTATCACCCTCTCTGTGAAGAAATACTTTCTTTTTTTGCATTTAATAAACTTTATTGAGTTTTTAACATGAAGTGCAAACAGAAAATTAAGCCAAATCACAACAGTAAACAATAAAAGATAAATAAACAACAACAGCAAGTCCCACCTCACCCTCCTGTAAACTCTGCAGTCCTGAATTTTCAGGGGGAAAAAACATGGATTGAAATTATATAGCCCGCAGAAACAAGAAAACTTGATGTGAGTGTGGAGCCCCACATCATGAACTTGCTACAGGTATAGATAGCAATGCATAGAGGGGTTCCCATCTATCCCTAAACTGCTGAGGGCACCTTCTCAGAGTAGCAGTCTTTTTCTCCACTACAAGGGCATTTAAAATTTCTTGGTGCCACTCATTATCGGCAGGGGTTGTATCATCCATCCAGTGACGTAAAATAATTAGTTTAACAATAACTGCAATAAGAGTCATATGGGCTTTACGGACTGCAATTACATCTGCCGAATAACGAACCACTAGGCATATGTCAGATGTAAAAAGATCGTCCAGGCCCAAGAAGGGATCCAATGAAGCCCAGATGGTGGCCCAGAATGGGGTAACTTTAACGCAATCCCATGTGTTCAATATTCCCCTCCCCATGGTGGCAATAAGAACATAGGGGAGAAGGAAACCTACCCATCTTGTTCAGCTTACTTGGAGTACAATATAAATTATGAAGGATTTAAAATTGGGTCAGTCTTAGTCTATCTTGTTAAATATATTTGTATAGGTTACACCATATAGTATTCCAAAAAGCAGGGTTAACTGGTAAATCAAGGGTTTGCATCCAGTAATGGCATATTCTGGTCGGGGTATTGTTGTCCAGAAGTTGAAGTAGATGGTATAACCCAGACACTGGGCACAGTTGTCAGGAGGCTGTGATTAAACTTTCGGGGCTAGTGGGGTCTGGCAAGACCCAAGTTTTAGGGCCTAGGTACGAGGAAACTGAATGGAGGCATTGGAAATATTTGAAACCGCTCAATATTGGTAAATGGAAACACCCACAAATCTCTTGAAAGGGCATAAAATGGTCACCCTCCATTATGGATAGCAGGGATATTTCCTAAAGATGAGGGCAGAAAGAGGCTGGGATGGAGCACCCATCTATTGAAGAAATGCTTTCTGATATCACTCCTAAATCTCCCTCCTGCCAGCTTCATTGAGTTTACTCTGGTACTTGTGTTCCCATTCATTGTGACCAACTATCTGCTATATAATTTTTGTCTCATGGTGGGATTTGTGTGTCATGTCACACCTTTCTTCTTTCCTTTCAGTGTTCATATGTTGAGATCATTCAATCTCTCCATCTAAGTCTTTTCCTGTGGACCCTGGATCATTTTGGTAATCTTCCTCTGCACTGCAGCCACACTGTCCATGGCTTTCTTCCAGTGCAGGCTCCAGAACTGCACACAGTATTCCAGCTGAGGATAAATCAGGGACCTATATAATGATAGAATCACCTCACTCCACTGGCTACAGATCCCTCTTCCTATATGTTCCAGCATCCTATTCTCTCTACCCACTGCCCTATTGCACTGTGCTGATGTTTTTAAATTGATCAAAATTATCACTCACAGGTCCCTCTCCTCAGTCATACTTTCCACTGTTACCCTCCCCTTCCCCCTTCTGTACTCTGTTTTAAGATGTTTTACCCCATGTGCATTATCTTGCACTTCTTAGCACTGAATTTCAACTGTCAGACCTTGATTGCATGTTTTTATGCTTCAGTGTTCTATATTGTGTTTTTGTATTGTATTGCCTGACATGGGATGTTCTGTAAATGAAACTTGCATCTCATAGAACTTCTCTTGTAATTATAATCTTTTAAATAAATAACAAATAGATCTTTAACTACTTCTGTAGTCTTTCCATGTCCTATTGTCCTCTCTCAGATGTCTTACCCCTTCCTCACTGTCCACTCTTCTGGAAATCTTTGTATAGTTCTCAAAGAGGAACTCCTCTGGATCACTATTCTAACATCACAGGTGATGTTAGAGAGGACCGGACTAAAGACCAATCCCCGTGGCAAACCACTCCCAGGTCAGCCAATGCTGTGACCAGCCATTGGTGTGGAACAGAGTCAAAGGCTTTGCCGAAGTCAATGTATAGTATGCCCATTACAAGCAAGATGAAAGCACTGGAAAAATTTGGTGTTTCATTCATCAGAGATGGAAGATCTCTTCACCAGACACCCCAGTGCTTTGAGCTGCGCTAGCTCTTCATTAGGAGGTCTTGTAACTTGGCACCCCTGGGTATCTTACGGAGAGACCTTCCTTCCCTACATCTGTACTTTTACAAGATTGCACAAGAATTGCACAAGAACTGCACTTTATTGGCATAAATGCCAATAAATGTGGCTGTGATTATCAAGCAACTGGACTATTCGCAAATTTTTCAAGTGCTTTCATCTTGTTTGTGATGGAGGTGGTGTGGCAGTCTGAATAGCACAGTGGCCTTAAAATCCTTTTGGACACCTGCATTTCTCTGTATTATATAGAATGTCCACCACCTGACCCTTGTCCACCACATTTATCATCCAATCAAAGTAGTCAATCAGTTTGGTCTGATGCAACTGCCCTCAAGTAAACCCATGCTGTCTGATATCTTGAAGTCAATTTGTTTCCAGGAAATCTGCTAGCCTCTTCTTTGTTAAGGTTTCTAGTGCCTTCCCTGCTATAGATGTCAGACTGACAGGTCTGTAGTTCCCTGGTTCATCCCTACTTCTGCTGTTATACAGGGGATCTTCATCTGCTGTCTTCATAACCCCCCCCCCCAGTCCAGCGAGCTGCTGAAGAGCTCAGCTAGTAGCCCAGCTAGAACCTGTCCTAGTGCCTTTAGCACAAGGGAATGCAGCCCATTCAGTCCCACTTAGAGGCTGGTGGTGACATTTCTTTTCCTGTCAGTCCCAGTGACTTGTCCACCTTCATTCATTTAAATCCCTTTAACTGCCAGCCGAGTGGCACTGAGGTTTGAGGTGCTGGACGTCGCACCTCGCACAATGCTGGTGACCTGGGTTCAGGAACATGCCCGGGCCATTGGGGGTTGGCTTGGGAAGGAAAGGATTGAGTGTCCAATGGACTGCTCTCCTTTCCCTGAGGAGGGTTTGGGGTTTCCATTGCTCAGCAGTGACTCCCAATGGAAGTTGGGGGCACTGCAGGTGCAGTGTGTCCAGGGGCGAAGTACGGCGGACATTGGCACGCAGTGCCTGGACATCATTGCACGTCTGTACTTCAAGGGGAAGTAAAAGCTTAGAGGATAATGGCGGTCAGTCATGGCAGCTTGAAGGACCATGCCTCTTCACTCAAGGGGTCCAACAGGAATCACATTCTGGTATTACATCTCAGCCTGGCAAGAGGGAGTGGGGACCCCTTCATGGGTACGTTGTGTGCTAGTCGGATGTGAGTGACTCGTCAGGCTGAATGGAGAGAGGACAGCTGCTGGATGACAGGCAGTCCAAGCTGCGGGAGTAGAAATAAATTCAATATAATAAAAAAAATCCCTTTAACGTCCAGTTAGGCAATGGCCCCTTATTCTCCACTGTGATAATCAAACAGAAAAACTGGTTCAGTATTTCTGCCTTCCCATTGTCCCCCTTCTCCCACCCATCCCTCTACTTTGGTTTGACTATACTCTTTTTTGTTTTGCATTTCTCCTGTATGTAATGAAAGAATGCTTTGTCTTCCTTCTTCATTCCCTCAGCGATCCTCAACACAGCATCAGACTTTGCCCACCTCAAAGCCTTGTTTTCCTACATTGTTTTGCTCAGAAATACTACCCTATGCCCCTCTGCCCGGCTGTTTTTGTATTTTGTGAATGCCTTTTTTTGCCTCACAGCCTCCCCCACCTGCTTTATGAACCACCATGGTTTCTTACCCCTTGTGTTTTTTTTTCCTACCAACAGTAAACAACCTAAGACCAGTACACCGAGACTTGTGGCTTCCAATATCATATTCCTTATCAAGTCCCACTTCTTTTCTTTCTCCTGTACCACCCCATCCTTTCCAGTTTCTCCTGTAACAGTTCCTGAATCATGTTAAAATATTCTCTCCTGAAATCCAGGATATTTTTCTGTGAGTATTTCCTCTCTGCTTCTAATCTGATATTAGACCACACTGTCTGGTGACTGCTGGTTCCCAGTGGCTCCTGTGCTGTTATCTCTCCTATGCAGTCCCTGTTTGTGAGGATTAGTCCAGGATAGCTCCCTCCCTTGTAGGCTCCTCAATCCTCTGTATCAGGGATGCTTCCTGGAATGCTTCTATAAGCAGCTGTTTTCTTGCACTTGATGTAGCTGTTATCCTCCAGTCCACATCTGGCATGCTGAAATCACCCATTAGCAGCACCACCCCATGTACTGCTACCCTTCTGATCTTGTGCCACAGTTCCCTATCAACCACCTCCTTCTGAGATGATGGTCTGTATATCTCTCTAAACTTGATGCTCCTCCTCCATTTCTTACCAACTGTACCCAGATTGTCTCTGTGTATTTGCCCTCCTCATTAGCCTTTACCTCTGTGGCTTTCATACCCTCTCTTATGTATAATTTCAGCTCACCCCATCCCACCCTCTTCCTTGCTCCTTGTCCCTCCAAAATTTTGCATGCCTTGGAATGGTCATATCTAGGTCATGGTACAGTGTTGTCCATGTCTCTTTGATTGCTACCAGGTCCACCATGCCTCAGCCACCACTTTCTCCAAGTCCTTGGTTATGTCCCTCAGGCTTCTGGTGTTATCACACACAGCTTTCCATGTCACGTGTTTCCTCATTCCCTCATTTCCTTTGACTCCTTTATAGCCATCCTTCTCTTTCCTCTTCCTTAGTCCAGCTCCTACTGCACACCACCCTCCAACTCCTGGACTCCCTGCAGATCCTTCCTTTTATTCTTTTCTGTTCCCAGTAGTTTCCACTCTTTTTGTGCCCCTTTGTTCCCACTCTATCTGCTAGTACTGGGGGGAGGCCATCCAGGCCTCACTCATTTGAGAAGGTGCAGCTATTAGATGCGGATCTTCCTCCCCCCTTTTGCTGGTCAAAAACTGCCTCAATGCTCTCTATAAACTTGCACAATATCCTTATGCCTTCCTTGAAGAGATGTGGGCTAGTCCACTTGTGTAGCTTTTTGTCCCTCCAGACAATTTCCTCCAGTCTCTCATGTACCCAAATCCCTCTTCCCTGCAACGCACTCTTACACATAAATTGAGGTGAGGGATTAGAAAAAGCCTCCCATCACCCCTAAACCAAACAGGCAGGACCTCAGAAAAAGATACTGAGGTTGCTGTCAGTTTGAGCTTCCCTCCCAGTCTCCTAAAACTATCCTTTTCCTCTTCTTGGGGTCTGCTAGCCCGGTCATTAATCCCTAAATGGATAACAACATCTAACCCTCCCCCCCCCGATGCCTCTGAAAATCCTCTCATCCCTGTGTGCATCCCTATGCCCCCTTCTCCCCAATCCTGTTCACCTTTAATCTCTACATCCTCCACCACTGGTATTCCTAGTACTTTTCTAGATCACCACTCTCTAATCTCAGCATCCTCCATCACTTGTATCCATAGTACATTTCTAGAAGTCACCTTTCCTCTGGACTTTGAGCTCATCACAGGTGTCCCCTTCAGGACAGACCTGGTAACCTGAGAGATAACAGATTCTGGTCCCCTCCTTGTGGAGACTGGATGTACAGTCACACAGAGGAGCAAACCAGTTCACTGTCACAAACCCAGGGCCACCACCCCTGCCTGAGTGGACCCTTTGTTCTCCTCCCCCCTGATGACTACAGTCCACTCCTCCAGTCTGGATCCTTGGTGTTCATGAGTAGTGGCTGCCTGCACCAGTCACTGCTTGGATACATTCTGGAGAAGGTTATGTTCAGCCATTATTGTGGCTAGTTCTGCAGTGAGTGCAGCAAACCTACTGCACTTCAGACAGCACAACCATTTCCAGAAGACCTCCATGAAAAGGGCTACTCCACAGGTGTTGCATCCTATTTTGCTCCTCATTACCACAACCTGTCCCCGTCTAATCTCTGTATCCTCCAGCATTAGTATCCCTAGATGTCTGCCTTGCCAATTGCCCAAAAGGCCACACATTACTGTAGCTGCCTCCACAGGTGCTGAAGCTGCCTCCCCTACAAGGACCCATTTTACAGGGTTCCCCAGGTAGGATTTTTCCTAGGAGTCCTGAAATGGTTAAACAACCTACCTCCCCTACCTCCATCTCAGAGTTATCAAAAGAATCACTTTTCAAGAATGCCCTGAAAAAGGAACTCACCCATGAATCCTCATGCAGGTGCCTCTCCTAACCCTTAACACTCAAGTTCAGGCCCACCCTGTCTACCCTTCCCATCTCCTACCCCCCAGGCCCACCTATGCCCACCTATGACCTTCTCTTCTGCCCTTTTTCTATCCTCCCCCTTCTTCTTCGACTAATTTTAGTGGTTCTGGCATTTGTTTCATCAACTGTTTTGTTCTAGCATAACATGTATAGTACATTGGTTTCTGGTTACATTGACAAATGCTCACCTGAGCTTCCTGTATCCAGTAAGTTACAGTACTTGACATGGAACCTTTGCAAATGAGCACTGAGCTCAAAGGTTTACTAATGTACATATACATATATATATATATATATATATATATATGTATGTAAAATAAAATACCTTTTGATGGCACCCAATTTTCCTGCCCCCTCTGCCCCCCTGTGTTGATCCTTATCCTACCTACATAGATTTCCCTCAGAGTATCTCATCTGACACCCACTACAACAATACCTTTTACCCCACAGTAGCACCTAAATAGTGTAGTATAACTTCCTTGGTGGGAGGACCCAGAGCCTTACCTGCACCTTGGTGTTACTTTTAACAGAGTTCCCTGCAGACCTGCAGAGTTCTCTGTAGACAACCTTGCAGATGCTATCCTCCTTCTCTGTGGTCCTCCTGCTTCCGAATCACTGATGCAAAGGGTTGCTTGTAGCAGCGGGAGTTAAATAATAGACTGCTGTGATGGATTTGCCACTAGAAGAACCCACCCCATACTTGTCCAGAATTTCCTTCTTTCTTTTGGCCTCACCTAACCACCAGTCCACACAAAAGGTTTTAAAATTAGGCAGTTTTTGCAGGTAGTAGGTGGGGCATGAGGTCAAGGTAGTTGGAGAGGCATGGAGCTTAGGTTAGTTGGAGGGAAAGAAGCTCAGGTAGTTGAGGGTGCTTAGAACCCTACTAATTAGATGGGTGCAAAGTTCGAGCAGGCCCAAGCAAGTTGGAGAGGCGTGTGTTTCTGTTAACTAAAAGTGTGTGAAGCCCCAGTAATTGGAGGGATGCAGAGCCCAAGCAGTTGAAGGGACATGGAGCCCATATAGCTGTAGGAGCATAAAGCCCAGGTAGCTGGAGGGGCATAAGCTGAGGTAGCTAGAGCTGAATGGAGCTCCAGTAGTTAGATGGGTGCAGAGCTCAAGTAGTTTGAAGAGGCACAGGGCCCGAGTAGTTGGAGGATGTGGAGCTTTGCTAGCAGGAGGAGTGTGGAGCCTAGCTAGTTTGAGGGGCAGGGAGCCCAGTAGTTGAGGAGCATAGAGCCATGGTAGCTGTAGGAGTGAAAAGCCCAGACGCAGTAGTTAGAGGTACATGGAGCCCAGGGAGTTGGAAGGGCAAATAGCTAAGCTAGTAGGAGGAGCAGTATTCATGTAACTGGAGGTGTGCTGAGACCAGGTCATTGGAGTGATACAGAACCCAGGTAGTTACATAGAAACAGAATCTTTTGGCAGAAAAGGAATTCGTGGTCCACCCTGTCTGCCCTAAGGCCCCTACCTACTGTGCTACTGTAGACCCTAATCAATCTCCAGCCTTAACCCCCCCAGCCCTGTTACCAGGGCCCCCTTGTGTCTGACCCATGCTGTTTGAAACCTGTTACTATTTGGGTACCCACCACCTCTGTTGGCAGGCTGTTCCAGACATCCACCACCCTTTCCATAAAGAGGTATTTCCTCACATCCCCTCTAATTCTCCCCCCCCCATCAAGCTTCATATCATTTCCCCTTGTCCCTGAGCACCTTTGTCTGTGCAGAATACCACCTTCCTGTACCTTATTAAAACCTTTGAGGTTTTTAAAAGTTTCAATCATGTCTCCCCTTTCCCTCCTTTCCTCTAGAGAGTACATATTCAACTTCCTGGGTCTTTACTCATACGGCTTCTAGTACAGGCCATGCACCATTTTGGTTGTCCTTCTCTGTACTGCCTCCACCTGGTCTATGTCTTTCCAGAGATGGAGCCTCCAGAACTGGACACAGTACTCTAGGTGGGGCCTCATCATTGATCTATACAGGGTATCACTACCTCCCTCTTTCTGCTGGTGATACTCCTCCCCATGCACCCCAGCATTCTACTAGCCTTCCCCACTGATTTCTCACATTGTTTTGCTACCTTCAGGTCATCAGATATGATGACCCCCAGATCCCTTTCCTGATGTGTTCTTACTAACTCCTCCCCCCGCCTGAAATTATATGTTGCCCTATGCTTCCTGTGCCCTATGTGCATAATTTTGTACTTTTTGGTGTTGAAGCCCAGTTGCCAAACTCTTGACCAGTCTTCCAGCTTTTTCAGCTCTTCCTTCATTTTTTCCACCCCACCCCCCCGTGTGTCTACTCTGTTGCAGATTTTTGTGTCATCCGCTAAAAGACATACTTTTTCTTCCAGCCCCTCTGCCATGCTGCTAATAAAGACACTTAAGAGGACTGGTCCTTGCACTGACCCTTGAGGCACCCCTCTGGTTACCTTGCCTTCTTCCAAGTGAACTCCATTTACCACCACCCTCTGAATTCTGTTACTTATTCAATTTTGTACCCATTTTCTATTTTAGCACCCACTCCCAGGCTTCCCAGCTTGCTTACCAGTCTTCTATGTGACACAGTGTCGAATGCCTTACTAAAATCCAGATCAGCCATATCCTCCACTCCTCCCTTATCCACTTTCCTGGTAACCCAGACAAAGAACTGCATCAGGTTTGTTTGGCAGGATATTCCCCCCTGTGAATCCATGCTGCCTCTGGTCATGGAATCCATTGGTTTTCAGGTAATCCACCATCCTTTCCTTAAGTAGTATATCCATAACCTTACCCAACACCGAAATCAGGCTCATGGGTCTGTAGTTTCCTGCCTCTTCCATGTCCCAAGTTTTGCGTAGTGGGACCACATTCATCCTGATCCAGTCCTCCAGAAGTTCCCCTGTCTCCAGTGACAGACTGAACAGGGCTCTCAGTGGCCCAGCCTGTCCCTCCCTTAGTTCCTTCAGTACCCTGGAGTGAACCCCATCCAGCCCCATTACTTCATCTGTCTTGTGTTTTGCTAGTTCTCTGAGGACTCTTTACTCCATAAAAGGGCTAGTGTCTACCTCCCTTTCTTTAATGCCCTTTTCCCCAATCTGTAGCCCATCTCCAACCCATTCCTTTATGAAAACTGAACAAAAATACTTGTTCAGTATATCCACTTTCTTCTGATCCTCTTCCTCCCTTACCTCCCCTTTTCAGTCAAACTATCCCTGCCTTGCCTTTCTTACTTTTGCCAATGTACCTAAAGAGTGTTTTACTAGTTGGAAGTGCATGGCACCCAGGTAGCTGGAGGGGCACAGAGCTCAGGTAGTTGGATGGGTATGGAAGTCAGATAACTGAAGAGGCATAAGCCCAGATAGCTGAAGGTACATGGGGACCAAGTACAGTAGTTAAATTAGTGTGCAGCACAGGTAGTTCAGAGAGGTGTGGAGCCCAGGTAGTTGGAGGGACATGGAGATCAGATAGATGGAGACACATGGAGCTCAGACAATTAAAAGGGTCATCTGTCAAGGTAGTTGGATGGACGTGGACTCCAGGTACAGCAGTTGGATGGGCAGGCAGCTCAGGTAGCTGGAGGGGTACAGATCCCAGGTACTTGAAGGAGAATGGAGCCCAGGTAGATGGAGATGCATGGAGCCCATGTAACTGGAGGGACACAGAGCCCAGGCAGTTAAGCGGGGATGAGGTCCCAGGTAGTTTTAAGGGTGGGGAGCCCAGGTTGTTAAAATGGGTGCAGGGCCCAGGTAAATAGGGAGGCATGGACTACAGGTAGTTGGAGTTGCTCATATCTCAGGTAGTTGGAGAGGTGCAGGATTTAAGTAGTTAGAGGTGTGTGGGGCCCAGGCAATTGGAGTGGCACAGAAACCAAGTTGTTGGAGGGGCATGTAGCTAAGGTAGCTGGAGGGGCGTGGAGCTTAAGTAGCTAGGAGGGCACAGGGCTAGGTAGTTGAAGGGGCCCAGAGTCCATGTTCTTGATGGGCACATAGTCCTTGCAGAGAGTGAGACAACAGGCCAGCAACGCAGGACAGCATAGAGAGGATAAAAAAACACAACTGAGCAGCACTGCAAGAAAAGGCTGCAGATAAGACATGGACAGAACCCTGAAGCTATAGTTGTTGCAGTTGTGCAGCATAGCACACCAGGGAGAGAGACTGGGAGAACCAGAGGTGGAGTCAGCTGGAGGGGAATAGTGTTGGGAAGTGAAGAGAGCTCCTCAAAAGGCACAGTAGATCTGGCATATCCAAAAAGCACAAAGGGTATTTGACTGTGACAAGCCATGTTTACCTATAAAAGGAGGACGATGCAATAATTTGAAGCTGGTTATAGGCAGCAGTTGTCTGGAGGTGGAACCAAGGGCACAGGAATGTGGAAGCGGAGAGCAGCAGCCCCAAGCATGAAAATGCTGCAAAATCCAGGGCAAGCAGGGCTGAAACAACTGAGGAGATGGGAGGTAAAAAAAATAGAGGAAGCAGGATGCAAAAGCTGAGGAAGCAGGAGACTAACAGATGAGTTTTTGGCACCACACAGGCCATAGCATGCTACAGAAATGAGCATTAGAGTGGACACAATTTGAGCATGCACTTTAAATAGTGCTTGGCAAGGGTGCAGGGCATGAAATGCCTGGTACTCCACAGTAACCTACAAATATAAAAAAATATGTTAAAATGCAATATTCCAAGGCATAAATTTTTCCACCGTGGTATGTGCTAATATAGGTTCTCCAAACCCACATTTTAATTTTCAAAAATCAAGGAACATTAACGTTTCACCAAGTTCTAATAAGTAGTTACAAGGCAGAAAGTGTGGATGCACATGTTTTTGGTAGATATCTGCTCAGTATGTAAGTCCCCAATTTCTGATATGTATGTTATCTCCTAAGTACTAAGATGTCTCTGCAATCCAGTAAGTGATAGACAGGAGTAGATCCTACAACAGCACCAGAATTGCATAAAATACAATAAACTGTAATTTCACTTTATATAGCATCATTCATATAAATATATCTCAAAATGCTATTCAGTGGGGAATGATACAGCAACATCAAGATACATCCAATGATTTACGATAAGACCAAGTAATAATAAGATAACAGAGAGAGAGAGAGAAAGTGAAATTGGATATACAGTAAATAAGACTAATAGGGACACAAATTGTGATACAATGTGTTTAAGAGAAACAATAACATTATAACTAGTTTGCAGGACTATAGCCAGTAAACAAAGTGACACTAAAAATGTGAGGTGTTTGTCATGCCATGTAATCTACCATCTATAATCAAAAGCAAGGGGTGTGCAGGATAAAGCCCCTATATGTATTTATTGAAAAATTTGTGACCGGGAAAGACACACTGAGCCAAGACTCATTTCCGGTCCAACCTGGGGGGAGGGGCAATCGAGCAAATACAATAGAATTGATGCATACCATACAAATAAGGTGCAAACAAATGTAGTACAACATGTTAAAAGAGCAAAATGTCAAAATGCAAGTGTCTGGACTGGAGCATGACACACTCTACAATCTGAAATACAATATAATAACTGGTAGAAAATATCAGTGCAGTGAAATGGGAGGCATAAGACCAATCCATGAAAGGGGGAATGAACGGGGAAGGGAGGAGGGTGAATAAAAGGGTAGGTCAGGTGGGGAGCTGACAGGTGCAGGAGGGGGAGGGAGTTTAAGGGAATTTGGGAGGGTGAGAGCCAGTTAGCAGAGGGGAGGAGGTTCCAGAGGAAGAGGATGGAATAGGAGAAGACTGACTGCCCAGTGGAGGAGCAAGGGTGTGGGAGGGAGAAATTGTGGTGATCCCTGTAGCAAACAGAGTAAGAGGCAGATGAAATGGAAGAGATGAGTGTGGATAGGTATGAGTGCAGTGCCTGAACCCCATATTTAGAGATGAAAGATGCACAGTGATGCAGGCAATGGGAGGGAAGAAGGAGGAGGAGAGGGAAGAGTAGAGTGTGCAATGATGGGTATAAGGGAGTGAGTTAGTGGCAAAATGACAGAAGGTATTACAGAGGATGTCCAGTCTGGCAAAGGAAGAGGAGGGAGCAGTACTATAAATTACATCCATGTAGTCAAAAACTGGTAGCATCATTTTGGTAACCAATTTCTGGCAGACATGCAGGGACAGACAGTCAATATTATGGAGCAGAGCACCAAGCTGGGGTGGAGCTTCATGTGGGTGGCATCAACATAGGCAGAGAAATCAAGGGCCCAATTTTCAAATGTTGATGCAGGGCTTGTAACTGCAAACTGCTAACCTTACCACTCATTTTGGTGAGCTTTTGACACCTTTGCCAACCGTGAGAGGAGGGGGAGTATCTTGCAGTGGGGGAGGGGGGAGATGGCACAACTGACATTTTGTACTGTGGAACCTAGCCTTGCCAATGTGGATCAGAAACTGTGGAGCTGTCCGTTTATAATGACATTACACTCAGTACTGTTACTGCCTGCGTACAGATGGTCATTTAGACTTTACTGCATTAGCTTTCTTTCATGGGTTGTGTTCTTGTTTCTTGGCTCATTTTATTATTACTGTATGTTTTCTCATGTTGAGTACACTCTAGGCTGGGGTGTCCAACAAGCCACTGCACAATTCAATATGTGGGGGTTCTGGGCTCACAGTAGAGCCATGGCTTAGAGCTTATGGCTTCTTCCCGCTACAGCGCAGATGGGGGGGTGGGGATAAATGGCTGAGAACCTGTCTATGTAATATAGTGGCTGGGTAGCACCTGGCTGGTACTTGTCTTAGTGGAGGCACAGGCCTTTGGCTCTCTTGACAAAGTAATGCTGACTATGACTGGAAGGCTATCATTGGAACAATCAGAATTTAACTGATAGTGGCCCTGGCTATCTTCATACCCCCTTCATCTCCCCTGGCAATGAGGGGCTCGGCATGTATGGTTCTGTTGTGACATGTTTTAAGTCACAAAAGCAATTTTATGCTTGATGTGTATGGAGCGTGGTGGATGGCCATGGAGCAGGGTGCCAACTGTGCACTCTAGAATGTTTTTTCACCTTAAACAGGGGTGTTTGGAGAGTGACTCTCAGGGTGGGCATTGGTGGGCAGGAGGAGTGGAATGGGGGAGGACGGTAGAGGAAGGATAGACTTCCATGTGTGGGCAGGGGCAATCCAATAAGGCTGGTAGCAGACAGTGGGGGGAGGGGTTTGGTGGTGAGACTCACTTAGGGACCAGTTAGGCGGTCAAGCTCACCTCAATGTGTTAAGTTACCAATATGATTTAAATATATGTATTTGTGTTCCTATTGCTAGAGAGTTACCAGTATTATCCTGGAATGTTAATGACTTCAAAACTGTTATCAAACATAAAAATAATCCCGGGGGCATTTATGAAACCCAAGGCTGACATAGTATGTTTTCAGGAAACCCATGCAACAGAAGAGGAACTGAAGTTCATGCAGAAGAAATGGGGAGGGCTATGGGCTGATGCTTGTTTTTATTCTAAGGCAAAGGGGACAGCAGTATGAGTCAGACCCCTTTGGCAACCACTCTAACCAAAGTTGTGAATAACTCTGGGGTAGACTGCACCCTAGTTCAGCTATCCATGCAGGATGAGCACAAGAATGCAGTGGGCTTCTTTTATGGTCCTAACCTTGATGCTCCAGACATCTTTTTTGAAATGTTCCCATGAGATGACAGGATTGGAGAAGGAATGGATATGGAGGGGGACGCAATTTGTGCACTTGATGGAGATGTAGAAAAATATTCTCAGAATCTGTACCACCTTGTTAAAAAATGTGGATGCCCTCAGGGCACTAACTGTGGGCTACTGACTGATGGATGTGTGGCAGTACCACAATCCCACCACCAGAGATCACACTTTCTACTTGCATGTGCATAATCTGTATGTCCAAATAGACCTGATATTTGCTTCACAAACTGTGTTGCAGAATGTAGTAGAGGTCTGACTTGGCAGTATAGTGGCCTCAGATCATACGCCTGTGTTCCTGTGAGTGGAAGCTAGTGTTACCCAAGGGAAGCAGACTAAATAATGGAAGTTGGACCCCACTCTGTTAAAAGACAGTAGTCCAGAATTCATATAGTTAAAAGGATCCAGGAATTTCTGGAGCACAATAAGCAAGGCGAGACCTGTGACTCCATGGGGTGGGAGGCTCTCAATGCCTTCCAGAGAGGGCAAGTTACTGCTTTCACCCATCATAGGAATCAGTGCAATATGGGAGAGATGTTAGGTAAGTGTCTGGCAAAGGGAGAGTTACTCCCATCCACACGGTCAGCCACCATAGTCATCTTGCGTAAGACAGGGAAGGATCCAAAGTTATGCTCCTCATAATGCCCTATCTCTCTCCTTACCACAGACTACAAGATTCTGGCTAAAGTAATGACTGCTAGACTGGAAAGAATACTCCCCTGATGATCCATCTGGACCAGACAGAGTTCATTAAAGGTCAACAGCATAAATGTAACATAAGAAAAACCTTGCATGTGGTCTGGTGATGGTGGGATCTGGTTGGCATACTTGCTCATGATGCTGAAAAGGTATTCAATCGCATGGAATGAGGGTACCTCCATAGGACCCTATAACAATTTGGTCTAGGGGAAAACTCCAAGAGCTGGGTAAGAACACTCTATACCCACCCCACTGTCTTGCTAAATGGAGAAACACAGAAACATAGAATGTGATGGCAGGTAAGGATCACTTGGCCCACCTAGTCTGCCCATTTCCCTACCTAACAGATAAGCTGAAGATCCTAGTTAACCAACAGCATACTTCCTCCTGCCCCCCACTAGAATTGCCTTATGTCTGTCCCATGCATTCTTGAATTTCCCCACTGTTTTTGGCTCTACAACCTCCTCAGGAAGGCCATTCCATGCATCTACAACCCTCTCTGTGAAGAAATACTTCCTCACATTACCTCTGAGCCATACCCCACTCTATTTTCAAACTGTGCCCCCTTGTTCTTGCACATCTCTTTTTCTGAAAGATGCTACCCTCTTGGACTTTGTTGGTTCCCTTGAGGTATTTGAAGGTTTCTATCATGTCCCCCCTCTCTCTTCTTTCCTCGAGGCTATACATCTTAAGCTCCTTTAGTCTTTCTTCATATGTCTTCTGGTGCAGACCCTGCAGCATTTTGGTTGCCTTCCTCTGGACAACCTCTACTGTGTTGATATATTTGTGGAGATGGGATCTCCAGAACTGTACACAGTACTCCAGATGTGGTCTTACCAACTGTCTGTACAGAGGGCCAACAACTTCCTGTTTTCTACTGGTGATGCCTCTCCCTATGCATCCCAATATCCCCCCAGCCCTCCTTACTGCCTTCTCACACTGCTGGCCCACCTTTAGGTCACCTGATATGACTACCCCCAGGTCCTCTTCCATTTTCGTTGTTGTCAGTATCTCACCACAAATTGTGTACTCTTCCCCTGGGTTTTTGTTTCCCAGGTGCATTACTTTGCACATCTTTGCGTTGAATCAAAGCTGCCATACATTTGACCATTCTTCCAACCTTGTCAAGTCCCTCTTCGTCCTTTCCACCCCACTTTGTGTATCAACCCTGTTGTACATCTTTGTGTCATCTGCAAAGAGACATACTTTCCCTTCCAGTCCCACTGCAATGTCACTTATAAAGACACTAACAAGGACTGGTCCCAGTACTGAACCCTGTGGTACCCCACTAGTAACATCCCTTTCTTCACTGTGGACTCCATTTACTATTCCCGCTGTGTCCTGTTGTCCAACGAGTGTTTTACCCAGGCTACCACCCTGGGACCCACTCCCAGGCTGGCTAATTTGTTCATTAATCTTTTGTGCAGGACTGTGTCAAATGCTTTGCTAAAGTCTAGGTAGGCCATGTCCTCAGCACCTCCCTGGTCTACTACTTTGGTTACCCAGTCAAAGAAATCAATTAGATTTGTCTGACATGACCTTCCCACTGTGAATCCATGCTGCCTTGGGTCCTGTGCCCCACTGGCCTCTAGGTACTCAACAGTTCTTTCCTTCAGAAGTGATTCCATCATTTTCCCTACCACAGAGGTCAAACTGACAGGTCTGTAGTCTCCTGCCTCTGTCTTGCTCCCACTTTTGTGAAGGGGAATCACATCCTCACTCCTCCAGTCCTCAGGTACCACACCATCCTCCCATGATTTATTAAAAAATGGGTAGTCAGTGGTGTTACTAGTTCTACCCTTAGCATTCGGGGGTGATTCCCATCAGGCCCCATTGCTATATCCACCTTCAGTTTTAAGAGTTCTGTCAGAACCCTTTCTTATGTGAAAGGATTAATATCAACCTCCCTATCCAGAGTGCTTCTATTGACTGGATTAGGTATCTCCCCCTGCTTTTCCATTGTGAATACTGAGCAGACGTATTCATTCGGTATCCCTGCTTTTTCACTGTCAGTCTCTGCCCAACCATTTTCCTCTTTATTCAGCCTCAGTATCCCTGCCTTAGTCTTTCTTTACTCCCTAATGTACCTATACAAGGTTTTATCCCCCTTCTTAACTGAGTTGGCTATCTTTTCCTTGGTTTGGGCCCTTGCTATTCTGACTACCCTCCCCTCTTCCTTCTGCTTTGACTGGTACAGTTCTCTGTCCTGCTCCTTCTGTGTTTCTTTATACTTCCTGAATGCTATCTTTTTCTCCCTAACCTTCCCCGCCACTTCTTTTGAGAACCAGAGTGGTTTTTTCTTTCATTTTGATTTGTTTACTTGCTTCACACAAAGGCTTGTTGCCTCTGTGATGGTGGTTTTTGATGTTTCCCCATTGTTGCTGCACCCCACCTTCTTGTCTGTTTGTTAGTGCTTTTCTGAGGCACTCTCCAATTTTGACAAAATCAGCCCTCCTGAAGTCCAGTACCTTCATGTTTGTATGGCTTGACTCTACAGCTAAGTTTATCATGAACCACACTGTTTGGTGGTCGCTTGTTCCCAGACGGCTACCCACTTCAAGATCAGAGATCATCTTTCCATCCCCATTTGAAAGTACCAGGTCTAACATAGAAACATAGAATTTGACGGCAGATAAGGACTGCTTGGCCCACCAGTCTGCCTATTTCCCTACCTAATGGATAAGCTGCAGATCCCTAGTTAATCAGCAGCCTACTTCTTCCTACCCCACCCCTAGAATTGCCTTATGACTGTCCCATGCATGCTTGAATTCCACCACTGTTTTTGACTCCACAACCTCCTCCGGAAGGCCATTCCATGCATCCACAACCCTCTGTGAAAAAATACTTCCTTAAATTACCCCTGAGCCGCCTCCTCTATCTTCAAATTGTGCCCCCTTGTTCTTGCACACCTCTTTTTTTGAAAGATGCTACCCTCTTGGATTTTGTTGATACCCTTGAGGTACTTGAAAGTTTCTATCATGTCCCCCCTCTCCCTCCTTTCCTCGAGGCTATACATGTTAAGCTTCTTAAGTCTCTCTTCATATGTCTTCTGGTGCAGACCCTGCACCATTTTAGTTGCTCTCCTCTGGACAGCTTCCATCCTGTCTATGTCTTTTCGGAGATTGGGTCTCCAGAACTGCACGCAGTACTCCAGATGGGGTCTCACCAGCTGTCTGTACAAAGGGATAATAACTTCCTGTTTTCTACTGGTGATGCCTCTCCCTATGCATCCCAGTATCTCCCCAGCCTTCCTTACTGCCTTCTCACATTGCTTGCCCACCTCTAGGTCATCTGATATAATTAGCCCCAGGTCCCTTTCCATTTTTACTGTTGTCAGTGTCTCACCCCCCATTGTGTACTGTTCCTCTGGTTTTTGTTTCCAGGTGCATTACCTTGCACTCTTAGCACTGAATCTAAGCTGCCATACATCTGACCATTCCTCTAACCTTGCCAAGTCCCTTCTCATCCTTTCCACCCACCTTGTGCATCAACTCTGTTGCAGATCTTTGTGTCATCTGCAAAGAGACATACTTTCCTTCCAGTCCCTCTGCAATGTCCCTTATAAAGACATTGAAGAGGAAACCCACCAGGAGGGATTGCTCCTCCTGAGTGGGTTCCAAAACTAGCTGTCTGAGGCATGCCCCCTGTAGGCCATCGAGAATGGCCTGCTCTTGGATGTGGCTGCAGCAAAGGGGCTCCAGTTAACATCTGGCATATTCAGGTCCCCCATCAGCAATATCTCCCCTTATTCTGCCATCCTAAGGATGCCTTCTATCATTTCCTTGTCCATTTCCTCCCCTTGAGATGGGGGTCTATATACAACCCCTGTGTGGATTGTGGTGCCATTTCCAGTCTCCAGGGTGACCCACAGTGCCTCATCTCCTCCCTGTTTACTCTTTAGTTCTATTGCTTTGATCTCTTCCCTTACACAGAGAGCTCCTCTTCCTACTCTTCTTCCCTCCCTGTCCCTCCTGTAGATTGTGTACCCTGGTATGTTGACATCCCAGTCATGGTTCTCTGTTTACCATGTTTCTGTGACTGCCACAATATCCAGGCATCCATCTTCCATCAAGGCCACCATTTTGGGGAGATTTTTACCTAGACTACGGGCATTGGTACTCATTACCCTCCATTTCTTTATGGCTTTATTTCTTTTTGCCCCATCCTTGTCCTTACTGCCTTTGTCTTTTGCTCCATTTACCCCAGCCCTTCTCCCTATCGACTGCTCTGTCTTGGTGTTTACCTTACTAACTAACTACCCTATTTTGTGGGGGGGGGCTAGGATTTCCCTTCTCCTTTTCAGTGCCTCCCCCCTTGGCTAGTTTAAATGCTTGCCAATGAAGCATTTAGACTGATCACCTAGGATCCTGGTTCCCCTCCTGGATAGATGCAGGCTATTGCATCTGTATAGGCCTGCATCCCTCCAGGTGGAGTCCCAGTCCCCAGTGAAGCCAAAATCCTGAGCTCTGCACAAGTTTTTCAACCATTGATTGAATCCCATGGTTCGGAGCACCCTAGCCTCACCCATGCCATAGACAGGTAGCACCTCTGAGAAGGTTGTCATGCATGCTACTTGTCTAAGGCCCCTCCCTAACTCCACAAACTCCTCCTCTACTGCTCTGATCCCATTCCCAGCCAGGTCATTTGTCCCTAGGTGGACAATGACATCCAGCTCCTTCCCCCATGCAGCTGAGGATTCACTCCATGTCCCTCTAAGCCATGGTTGCTGGGCAGGCACCTTACTTCCCTCTCCCCTCCCTCCCCCAGTTCTACCCCCCTAACAACTGAGTCCCTCACCAGGAGTTGTTTCCTTCCCCTTTGAGATCCCATGCTACCCTCCTGTGGATCTTCTTTGTGGAGTTTCCCAGCATCCTCCTTGGTCTCCACTGTGGGTGCCTCCATACAGGAACCATGCTGTGATGGAATGATGTATGAACTGTGGAGAGATACAGCTGGAGGGATGCACCTCTGTTCCACCACCCTCATCCTCCCTGCTCCTACCATGGTCCAACCAGTCCTCTTTCTTGGCAAACTCTAAGGCAGTGGCGGTGGCCCTGGTGGTTCCTGGGTGGGAGAGGACATCCCCCGAATCCTGGCCAACTCAGCCTGGAGACAAGCAACCTCCTCCCTCAGCTCAGAGTCATGCCTGCAGATGGGACAACACTGCATCCTCTAGAACATCTCCCAGAAGACAGCCACTGCACTGCACCACTCCCATCATGTCTTATTTGTGGCTCCTCGACTGTTATTTTGTATGTTTACTCTTTCCTCTCTCTGTTTTCTTTTTTGTTTGTTTTTTTCTTCCCATGTTCCTACTGCCTCTGTGCCCTTACAGCTCCTGCCCTTCCTGTTCTGGGACAGGAAGTTCCTGTATTCCTCAGCAGTCTCCTTCTTACTTTCTCAGAGACAGACCTACAGCAGCTGATCCTTTTGTCCCTTCTCCTTCTCTCCCTGTCTTTCTCTCCTTCTGTAGTGACTTACAGCTTCTCTCTCCTCCTCTTGTATGTGCTTGTGTGGACCTAGTTGCTAGCTACACCCTTTGTAATTCTGCCAAAATACCAGCTAGGCTATTGCTTGTGCTGTGCTGTCTAGCTGTTCCTATGTCTTTAAGTAGGTGTAGCCTGGCCTAACACTATAAAGGTAGAGCATCTGGGGGTGGTTGGGGAATGGGGGGTAGGTGGGGGATTGTTTCTTTGATACTTGGTGTCTATAAAAAGCAATCTGGTAAAAAAAGACTTTCTTCTGTAACCTAGAGGACAAAACACAGCTTTAGTTTAAGGTAGCTGGTAGCTGCTCTTCCTCTCTCAGCTTCTGCAGCAGAGTCCACAGTCAACTCCTGTTTGAAATCCACAGTCCCCAAGCCTTCTTTAGCTCCTCCCCTTGTCAGACACCTCTTTCACAGAGTTTCAGTAACAGCTCTAGTCACAAATGACTGCAAATATTCTCCCAGCTAGATTACCTCCCTGGCAAATTAAAGTTGTGCTAAGTTAAGACAACCCCAAAAACGGAACCAAAACACTGACTTCTACTTACTATTACAGAACCCTGAATTAAGAATTCAATTTAATGTCTCAGTAAATCACCTCCTTACTGTAGGGTAGCTGCTCTCCCTCTCCTCTTAACTATGTAGATATGGTATAAAGTACGCAACTAAAGCTTTCCTGGCCAAACGGTACCCTCTCTTCCATTCCTTCTGCCATTTTCCCCTTAACTGTTCCACCTCAACTCATCACTGCTGTCTTTATTTCAATGTCTCACTTCCCTTCCTTAAGTCCCTGTGTCTATCGCACTGTACCTACTTTCTCCAAGTTCGGCTTTGGTTCCCTTATCTTTTTCCTCTCCACCCTCTCTCTCCCCTGTCATTCATCTTTTTACTCCCTCTACTTTTCTCCCTATCCCTTCTACACTACAACTTCCCAGTGAAAAATCAATCTTCTTCTTTTGCTTCTCCTTCTCCAGAATGACCTACCTCCTACCCTACGATTTTCTTCTCCTTCAGTGCCTACTCATGTGACCTATGTAATCATACCTACTAATGCAACTACCCCTTCTCTTCCTCCACCTCTGTGGTTCTTAGCCAGGCTGCTTCTCCCTCCTCTCCAAGCCCTCTGCTTGGCCCTTAGTTGCCACTTTAGAAAGCTCTTAAATCTGTCCTACTAACTTGCACATTTATCATTTCTGTATATGGTAACTTGCATGTAGTATCTTGTTTAATCAGTCTGCATAGTGTAACCCCCCTACAAATGGGGGTTCCTGACACGTCTTCCTTGAGCTTGTCTAAATGCTCACTGCCAGGCTGGTGTCCTGTATTTTTTGCAGTTTAAATGTGATTGCCAGAGAGTGCCTATATAGTCTCTGTGTGCTGTCTCTTTAAGAGCTGCCTGGATTGCAATCATAATTAATCTAAAAGGGAGCTCTGTTAGAAGACGTACTTGTTTGCTGATCATTTGTTAGAGCAGTAATAATATTGCAGTTTGTTCTAACCTGCCTTATTTGCAGCATGGACAGTTCTGTTTGTTTCCATCATCTTGGTTCTGGACTGCTGAAATGGGCCAACCAGTACATTTGGAACTCTAGAATGGAGCCTGCCTACAGGGGCTTGGTGGGGTCAAAACTTGTAGGAATTGTAGGGTGGGGATTTTTGTGTCCAAAATAACCTGGAGGGGGAGCTCTTGTTGTTATTGACAGACAGATCAGCCAACCGAACCTTTTGGATTTTGGGGAAAGTTCCAAACTGCTTGAAGTTTCAATTAGACCTAAGTTGGGAAGTGAAGAAGTAACAGCTCGAGTTAGTTTGAGCAGCAATCTATAGTGGATTTGCATGGGAGAACTGTAAAAAGCCTGAGTTTTGGCCTGCATGCCTGCCTGCTGTCCCTGAGAGGGAACTTGTGCCTTTTTTTGGACTGAATCCGAACTTGGAGAGCGAAGTAAGCCACTGAATTGTGACCAGGCTCCTACCCAAAGAAGACCGAAGATTTGCTGAATGCGATCGACCTGTCTGGACTTCTAGCCACCTTTGAACTCCCGGATTGTGCAGAGACTCTGTAATTGCGACCAGAGAGCCTTTTGCCTGGTGCAGTGATATTTCCTCACATGTGAATGTGTTGTGTGCTTATAGTGGGTCGTGATTTGGTTCCCCATTGTGGTCTGAATTGTATTCTGCTTGCTGGAAGCTGCATTAGAATTTTCGTACATGTAAATGTGCTGTGTGCTGCTAGTGGGTCGCGATTTGGTTCCTCACTGTAGTTTGAACTGTATTCTGCTTGCTGGAAGCAGCATCCAGCCCCACGGACTGAATCCAAAATCATCTCCATTGGGCCTGGGCCTTGCCACACTGTCCCAGCCTGATTACCCGATGCACAGAGAAAGCCATCAACGAGAGACCTACCTGGGGATCAGCCCCTGCTCAACACTTGAACAGGAATGCTTCTCTGTGATTCGTGTGGGCCCCGCTTCTCCAGGCACTCCAGCTCAACAACCTGCAGTCTCGATTTTGTCCTGCCTATGTCCAGTATTGGGTATCATGAGTAAACATCAGGGTAGCTCCCTGCAACAACAGCTAAATCTAAAGTGTTGTCATCTGATTGTCTTGCTTTTTCTTTCACGAACTGAACCCTCTGGCTCCAGATTACAAGTAGTGTGTGTTGTGCATGTTGCTTTCTTCCATCATAGGGCCCCAACCAGTTGCAACGTTCCTGGCTAGCCTACCATTTTCCTACCTGGGTATCCAGAGTGTGTGACTGTGTGGGGACTTAAAGTGCATGCATAACTGTTTGATTAATATAGTCTTTAAGCCAATCGACCTGATTATGCCCCTTCCTTGTTCAAGCCCCCTGAATAAATCAGATCTGACTTTTTTGCTGCATTTAACCTGACTCTGGTTCCAGTGTGTGCCAAGAGTACTGTACTGTTGCTATTTACTATGCATAACCTTGTGTTACAAGGGGTCCCCAGGGTCGAGCCAGAGGAACCAGCCCTGGTGGTAAGTGCAAACAGTGTGGGTACTGGTATGGTGTACAAGAGGTACTGTGAAAGTGATTATCCGATATTGCTCAGGCTACTGGAAAGGAAAGAGAGGGGTTACAGTGTCTCGGAGGGCTGTGCCCAGGTTAGTTTGACCACTACCAACCCTGACCTCCATGTGGAGGCACCCATTTCAGAACTCAGGCCCCTTAATCTGCTATTAGCCGTGTAGGCAGGGGTAGTAGCCCTTGGGATAGCGTCACCTAGTGGTTACAACTGTATAATTTGTTACTTTGTATCTGTGTCTTAAACTTTTGCACTGTATCTTTTAGAAACAAAAATTTTCTAATGAAAACATGGAGTCAACTACATTGATATATTGTTATATCATGTTGCTACAACTTCCATACAGTATATTGATATATTACAACGTTAAGTGCAATGTAGCAACCATGAGGAAGCCATCGGGGTGGATTGGAAATGCTCTGTTTCTCAGAGTTGTCTATTTTTGAAATTAAAGGTTTCTTTCATCCAGTGTCTGTTGACATTAAGAGCATTGTTCAGCAGCAGAAAAGTGAAAGTTAGCACTCTACTTTACGGAATAGCTTTAATAATTAAAAATAGCACATTTCCAAGTCCTGTTTTTGCACTCTGTGGATGACTGTCTGGATATATTACTTTTTGTTCTTTTAAGAACAAACATTTTTTTCTAGTCAAGTTTTATTTGTACTATACATACCATACAGTAATAGAATCCCTGTGGCTGTGTCAGAGGTTTGTGTTTTCAAGTCCTATACCACAACTTTGGAGTTGACTGATACTGTGGTGCAGTACAAGAAAGATACATACTAACATACTAAAAGTCAGCTGAATAGGCCAGATGGTCTGTCATGTCTGCTTGGTAGTCAGCCTCCTAATGGGTGCTCGCTTTGCAACCCCCCATAGCCCCAGATAGAGTCATCTTCAGCTTCAGTTTTCCCTTGTACCTGTCCCACCCCTTCTTGAAGCCCTCCACTGTGCCCTCCTCCACCAGACTCCCGGGCAGTACATTCCATGGCTCCACCACCCTCTCTGTGAAATAATGTCTCCTGCGTTCCCTCCTGTAATTCCCCCCCCAGCTTCCACTCATGCCCCTTTTTGTCTTTCTTTAGTCTGAACATCTCTTTGGCTCAGCCCTTGTTTATTCCTTTTACATACTTGAAAACCACTATCATGTCACCCCTGTCTCTCTTCTCCTCCAGCGAGTACAGCTCAAGCTCTTCCAGCCTTTCCTCATACTGTAGGGCCTTCCCCCATGCCCTGAATCATCCTGGTTGCCCTCCTCTGGACCCTCGCCAGCAGTGCTATGTCCTTCTTGAGGTGAGGTCTCCAGAACTGCACACAGTACTCGAGATGCGATCTGACCAAGGCATTATACAGAGGGAGGATCACCTCCCTCCTCCTGGACATAATCCCCCTGGCTATGCAGCCCAGTAACCTGTTTGCTTTTGCCTCCATTCTTCTGCAATTTTCAGTGTTATTCATTTTGACGTCCACCACCACCCCTAGGTCCCTCTCACTCGATGTGGCTTGCAGCGTGACCCCCCTAGGTGTACACATGGCCTGGGTTTCTGACCCATCAGTGCAGCATCCTACACTTCCCTGCATTAAACCTCAATTCCCACCTCTTTGACCACCCCTCCAGGGTATCCAGGTCCCTCTTGACTAAATCTCTCACTTCATCTCCATCCACCAGTGCTCCCAGTTTTAGTCATCTGCAAAGAAACTCATCCTACTGCTAACCCCCCTCCCCATATCTAAGACATAGGCATTGAACAGGAGTAGCCCCAAAACTGAACCCAGGGGGACCACACTGTTGACCTTCCTGGGGGAGGAGACTATCCCACCAACCACTACCTCTGTATCCACCCCATTAGCCAAATTTCTACCCATCTGAGCAACTGCCCTCCCACCCCATCCCCCAGCTTTGTTATCAGCCCATTGTGGAAAACCGAATCAAACGCCTAACTGAAATCCAGATATAGGACGTCCACCAGCCTATGTCAGTCCAGGGCCCCCATCACCCAGTCATAAAAATCTATGAGGCTGGTCTTACATGATCTTCCTGGGATGAAACCGTACTGTTTGTCATTCAGGTGCCCAACCTTTCCAGCTGCCCCCCCGAGCCTCTCTTTGATAATGCCCGCCATTACTTTGCCTACCACAGACGTTAGGCTGACAGGCCTATAATTCCCCTTCTCCTCTATAGACCCCCATTTGTGGAAAGGCACCACATGAGCCACCCTCCAATCTTGAGGCACCCATCCTGTCTGCAGAGAGGTGTTAAAGAGTGCAGCCAGTGGAGCTGCTAGCTCATCCACCAGTTCCTTCATAACCCTCAGATGCAGCTCATCTAGTCCCGGCGCCTTATCAATTTTTAGAGTCGGAAGGGCCTCCCTCACCCTATCCAATGTGATTTCTCCCTCTCAGCCAACCCCTCCTCATTTAGCCACCCATCCTCCTCTAGACTAGTCCCAGCCTGTACCCTAGTCTATTTCAGTCCTCTAGGCACTTTCTGACCTCTCAACTCTGCTGACTCCCCTTCCCACTCATCGGGCTGGAGGGATCCCCTACCTCACTCTGTAACTATCGAGACAAAGTACTCATTAAGCACCTCTGCCTGCTCCCCTGCCTCCTGTGCCCATCCCTCCCAAGTCCTAATCCTGCTGATCTGTGCCCTCCCTTTTCTCTTCTCCCCTATGTATCTATCGAATCCCTTTCCCCCGCCTCCGGATATCCCCAGCCGGGTTTTGCTCCATCCTCACCTTGGCTCCCCTCACCACTTTGGTGACCCTCCTAGCCATCAACTCGTACTCTCCCTAGCCCCCCCTTGAGCACTCAAAACATGCATAGACAGCCTTTTTATCCCTCACCGCCTCCTGCATCTCCCTGGTCCACCAACACAGCTTGCTGGCTCTGCCTTGCTTACACCTTACCTTTGTACCGGACCTAGAAGCCTCCTGCACCCCCATCTTAACGGTCTCCCACAAGCTACCGGCATCCATGTCTGGCCTAATCTTGTCCAAGCATCCCCGTAGAATCCTTCCCATGTCCACAAAGTCTGCTCCCCTGAAGTCTACTACTACTGTATTAGTGCGGTTATCCTCCCCCCCAGATACAGCAGAAACCAGACTGTGGTGTGGTTGCCACCTACCAGTGGGCTACACACTTCTGGTCTCTTTATCTGGTCACTGTCTGCTAGGACAACATCCAGTATCCACCTCTCCCTAGCAGGTTCCCTCACCTGCTGGACCAGGAAGGCATCCTGAAATATATCCATCAGTCTCTGTTCCCTGGCCACAGAGGATGTCATAGTGTCCCAGTCTGTCCCCAGCATATTAAGGTCCCCCATGACCACCACCCTACCCTTTCCAAGGTCACAGTGACCCCTGGTGCTCTCAACTAGTTGGTCCTCCAGGGCCTCTTCCATCACGGGGGGTCTGTACACCACTCCTGTTTTCAATCTTTTACCTCCCCTCATTTGCAGGGTTATCCAAATCGCCTCCATCCCCTCTACAGCCTCTTCCACTCCACTAATCACTATGCAATTCTTGACTATCAGTGCTACAACCCCTCCTCTTCCCTCTCCTAAGTCCTTCCTGAATATTTTGTAGCCCTCCAAGTTTAGCTCCCAATCATTTTTCTGAATGGCCCATGTCTCAGTAATTGCTGCCTCATCCACTGATCCCTCGACCAGCATTGCCTGGAGCTTGGGCATTTTATTGCCCATGCTCCTGGCATTGATCAGAACTGTCCTCCACCCGACCCCTCTCCGTTCTCCAGTCATCTTGGACCTGTGCAATCCCAAGTCGCCCTTTCCTGACCAGTTCTGGATGGATTTGCAACGCAGTCTCCTGCCCTCTTTTCGTGCCCAAGACCTGGACCCTTGAGCAGCCTTCCCATAGCTATTCTTTTACTTAACCCTCCCCCCCTTACAAGTTTAAACCCCACCTCTCACCTATGAATCCATCAAGTTTTAGTTTTAGGATATGGAAAAGATGGTCCATTGTAGGAGCTGCTACCTTTCAGATCAGAGGTTAAACTGAGGTTCCTTTCTTCCACCCATTGTCAGGTGTTTCTTTGATTAAAGTTAAAGACTGCACATCATTATTCAAAAAAAGCAGAAAGTAATCAGTGTCCTTGTTAATATTCCTACTCTCAGAGCCTTCAGAATGCTTCCTTTGATGTGGCTGCAACGACAGCTGTCACCTGTATATTAAATAGGCCCACAGCAGTCACTTCCACCCCCATCCCCCAGGCCTGGTCTCCACCATTCTACAGACATACACTGTTAGCCAGGTGAGGTGTGTGTAGAGGATTTGGAAAAGGTATGGCTGCTATCTTTAGCATGCTGCCACTTGTTTGTGGCACCAGATGGCTAGGAAGGTGCAGATGTTAGAACGGGGTAACCACGACATAACCTACTATACACCTACTGCCATGAGTTTCGGGCAGATTGGATGGGTCTACTGGTCCTTATCTGCCATCAAGTTCTATGCTTCTATGGCATGTTTCTACGTTTCTATAACATGTATTGAGGATGGGAAAACTCCTCCAAGAGATTCCAGTCCATACCTAGCCCTTCTTCTTGCCGTGAAGGTCTGGAATCATGGGGCCAATAATATATGTCAGTAATCTGATTTTTAAAATATGTCTATAAGGTGTCATAGCAGTTCCCTTGGCAGACTAGTGTATCCCAGAAATTCACAGTGAATGTATTCATTAACTGTGATACTGAGTTTGTCATCTATGTCCTGGCGTACTCCTGCAACTAGCTGTACATTTATAAAGCTATTAGACCATTGAAGAGAAAGTTGCAGGATCTTACCAGTGACATAGTACAGGAGAGAGAGAGGATACCTAGTTTGGTAGGAAGGAGCAGGGTTGGGTGGAAGCAGGGGGTGATAAGGCAGAAGCACTTCATGATTACTTCTGCTTGGTATTTACTAAGAAGAAGGGGGTGATACCCAAGGGGAAAGGAAGGGCAGGAATAGAGGGCAAGGGGGTGACGGATAGGGAAATCATGGACGGCATGTTTCTGGAGGGTTTGAGGGCACAGAGGGTGGACAAGGTGCCAGGCCCAGATGGCATCCACCCCAGGATACTGAAGGAGCTGGCAGAGGTCCTTGTGGGACCTTTGGCAGATCTATTCAGTGCCTCACTACACTCAAGGTGTGTATTTCAGGATTGGAGGATGGCTGATGTGGTGCCCCTCCACAAGAGTGGCCCCAAGGATGAACCAGGGAACTACAGATTGGTGATCCTCACAACCATCACTGATAAGCTGATGGAGACTATCCTGAAGGAGAGACTGGTGTCCATCCTGGAGGCCAAAGGGCTACAGGACAGCAGGCAGCATGGCTTCGTAAGTGACAGATTCTGCCAAACCAACCTGGTGGAGTTCTATGACTGGGTCACTTGGCAATTGGACAGGGGCCATGCAGTGGATGTCCTGTATCTGGACTTCAGTAAGACATTCAACTTGGTGCTGCATGGGAGGCTGGGAAGTAAGTTTGAAGGCACAGTGGAAGGTGCAAAGCTGGTGAGATGGGTAGGGAACTGGATTCAGGGAAGGTAACAGAGGGTGGTATTGGGTGGGGAGCTCTCATCCCCAAGGGTACTGATGGGTGATGTTCCGCAGGGCTCGGTTTTGGGACCAGTGTTGTTTAGGATATTCATTGCAGACATATCATTGGACATCAAGAGCAAGACCAGTTGGTTTGCTGATGACACCAAGATGGGAGCAGTGGTGAACGACTAGGGGGATGGCAGGGGTTGCAGGATGATCTGGCAAAGCTGAAAACCTGGTTGGCCACCTGGCAACTGGGGTTCAATGTCAAAAAGTGCAAGGTGCTGCATTTTGGGGCGAAAAACCCAAGGAGGAGTTACCAACTGTGGGGAGTGCAGCTAATCGAGACAGAGGAGGAGAAGTATCTAGGAGTGCTCATTACGGGGTCAATGAACAACTCAGCACAATGTAGGAAGGAAGCTGCAAAGGCCATCAAACTGCTGGGTTGCATTGCAAGGGGTATATTCTCGAGGAGGGGGGAGGTGATTCCACCACTGTACAGATCATTAGTTAGACTGCACCTGAAGTACTGCGTGCAGTACTGGTGCCCGTATCTGAAGAGGGATATTAAGTTACTGGAGGGGGTGCAGCACAAGCAAGGCAAATGTCAAAGCAAATTTTATTTAAAAGATGTCCAATCCCAGAGGCTCTGGGCTCCGTACATAAAAACCAACATAGAACAACATCAATAAATAGCAATAATCCTAAAACTATGAGACTAATTAAATAAAAATTCACTAATGTGATAAAGAATAAAGATCAGGGACAGATAACTTCGCAAGTCAGAACAGGACATTATCTACAAAACTGGGTCAGGAAAAGCCTGTGCAAACAAGAAGGCCTTGAGGTGTGCCTTGAATACCTCCACCGAGGGAGACTCCCTTACAGATGGAGAAAGTGAATTCCACAGGATGGGGCTGGTGACACTGAAGGCTCTGTCACCAGCAGTTTTTAACCTCATCCTAGGAGGCCCCTCAAGGAGGACCGGAGGGAGCGGACTGAGGTAGCAGGTGTAAAAAGGTCTGCCAGACAGCCAGGTCCCAGGCCATGTAGGGCCTTAAAGATGAGCAAGCCCACCTTAAAGAGGATCCTCCACCTGACTGACAGCCAGTGCAGTTCATGCAGCACCAGGGTGATTTGGCAATACTTAGACCACCCAGTCAACAACCTGGCAGCTGTGTTCTGCACTAACTGGAGCCAGTGAAGGGTACCTCCTGAGACCCAGAGGTACAGCACATTACAGTAATCGAGCCTCACCATCACAAAGGCATGCACTATGGTTGGGAGGTCCAGGAGCAGAAGCAGGGCTTAATCCTGGTGATATTCCTCAGATGGCAAAAACTGGTATGGACGACGGCTGACACCTGAGCCTTAAATGTCAAACCACTGTCCAGAATAACACTCACGTTACACACCCTGGAGGAGGCCTTCAAAGGAACAGAACCCAGGACAAGTCCTGTCTCTGTGCCCGAGGCCATCCTATCATGCCCTCTGTTCGAATCCACTACCAGTACCTCTGTCTTATTGGGGTTCAGTCACAACCAGCTGGAGGTCATCCAGTCATAGATTTCAGCAAGGCAGTTGTTCAGCACATCCACTGCGTTGGATGTTCCAGGTGCAAAGGAAAGATACAGTTGGGTGTCATCGGCATAGCATTGAAAAGTCAAGCCGTATTTCCTTATGAGCCCTCCCACGGGCAGCATGTACATGGTGAACAACACTGGTGACAAGACCGAACCCTGAGGTATTTCACAAGACAGAAGACTATGGGAGGAGGAGAAATTCCCCATCACTACCCTTTGCCTCCTATTTGTGAGAAAGGACTCAAACCAACAGATGACTGTACCAGCGAGTCCACAAAATTCCCTCACAATGGTTCACCACGTCAAAAGCTGAGGAGAGATCAGAGAGAATGAGAATTGTCCCCTTCCCTTGATCTCTTACCCTGAGAAGGTCACTGTGCACTCAGACTAATGCAGTTTCTGTTATGTGCCTCACCTGAAACCCCAGACTGGAGAGGCTTGTAAAGATCAAAGGCCATGAGGTGCTCCTCAAGCTGAAGTGCCACAATCTTCTCAGCAACCTTTTCCCAAAAAATGGAAGGTTGGAGATAAGGTGGTAATTTGCCTGACGTCGGGTCCAAAGATGGTTTCTTCAGAAGGGGTTTCACCAATGCCTCCTTCAAGGCATCGGGAAAGACCTCCTCAGTCAAGGAGCACTGGACAATCAAGGCAAACACCAGGCCAATGGAGTCGATACAGCCGATCAAGAAACACGTCGGCACTGGATCCAGTTCACAATATGTGTGCCTCAAACCCCAATGATGTCAGCCACGTCCACTGGTCTAAACTTGTCCCAACCAAGCAGAGTGCTCTCTGGGGACTCAAGGATTGGCTTACTGGTGGAATTCCCTGCCTGATGGTGGACACACTGTCCTAGAAGAATCGAGCAAATTCCTTTCATAAAGCATTTGAAAAGGCTTTTTTTGGCTGCAGACAGGCTGGATTTAGCAGCCTAGCTACAGTCCAGAAGAGCACAGTTGGTCAATTCTTCCCAGCAGCAATCTCCCTGGACAGGAACTCTGCCTTCTTATGGTTAATTGCCCACTGGTACTCACCATAGTGAGCTCACATGGCCAGCTTGTCTGCCTCAACCAGCAGCACTCCAACCTCTGAGCCAAGATCTTCATAGCCTTGAGCTCCCCATCAAACCACGGAGGCTTAAAGTGAGAAGATCTGGGTTGTATACAGACTGGTATGAGGTAGCTGAGTGCCTCAGACATCACCCTATTATAAGTGGTGACTGTAGTACATGTACTCCCCTCACATACAGTGCCCACACTAGATAGGCTGGCCACCGCCAGAAGACCCTTGCATGTCACACCCCTCAAAGGATGGTAGCTTGCCAGCACAGCAAGGGGAGGGTTCTTGGGGGGTGCTCTGAACAAGAACTCCACCGTGCAATGATCGGACCAGAAGACCTGATCAGTCTTAAGATTATTAATCTCAAGCCCCACTGAGAAGACTAGGACCAACAAGTGACCGCCCTGATGGGTCACAGAGGAAACTTCCTGTGACAGACCCAGAGATTATATAGTCTGGAGGAAGTTGTAACCAAGCCTAGATGATTCATTGTTGGCCCAAACATTGAAGTCCCCCAGAATTAAACATCTGGGGGCCTCCAATGTTTCAACGATGAAATTGGCTACCTCCCACAGAAATTCTCCTGCCACCCCAGGACGGTGGTAAATCAGGAGAATTCTGCAGCCTGTGCTTAGACCCCTAGGATGGCCACACATTCAAATGAACCTGGTCTTCCCACTGGGTGCACAGTGAATACCAGCTCAGATCTAAAGCAGATGGCAACTCCTTCTCCCCTGCGTTCTGCTGTGGGGCAGTGCACTACAGAGTACCCAGTGGGGACGGCAGCCTCAAAAAATGGGCCAGCATCATCACCCACCAAGGTCTCCATGATGCAAGCCAGATCGACTGTTGAAAGCAAGTCCACTATAATTGCGGTCTTGTTTCTAATCAATCTGGCATTGCAAAGCACTGCCCACAAGGAATTGGTGGACAGTGCAGCCCTTCTGGCTATCTGCCCACTCAGACTGGTGGGAACCCTGGAGATGGGCACCAAACACATCTGGCCTCTCCCTTGGGTGCACTGAACCCCAGGGTGCCTTCTGCACCTAAGCACCCCTGTCCTGCTCCCTCCTGCAGTGCATGGTGTGCCCAGCCATAGTCGATCAGTGTGATTCCTCTGAATTCCCACCTTCCGACAGCAACATGCTGTAGTGATGGTAACTGGGTGGTCGGAGAAGAGCTGCAGATCACGCTGCTGGGACACCATGTACACAATCCCTAGCATGCCCCTGGCCCTCATCCTTCCCCTAGCACATCCTGTCTGACTATAATGTCCCCAAATAACACACTTCTTAACTAACTAAATACACTCACTCATCCAACCACACACTGATACAAAACCAGCCCAATACCATCCACACAACCCACACACCATTGCTTAAAACTCAACCCCACCAACACCCTCACCACCCCACTCCCACAACCAAGGAGAGCAATAGCAGGTCTAGGATAAGATCCTTGAGAAACAGAACACTGTCTGTAGCGCAGCAATAAGTCCTACAAGACAGGACAACTTAAGTCAGTTTAAAGTGCAGAAAATAATGTCACAGCAGATAAAAAAATCACAGCCCACAGCTTAGAAGCTGAGGGCTCTTCTTACCACCCTCAGTCACTGTCAGAGATGGCCCGGCTGAAACAGTTTCAAAGTGCCGGCCATGCAGGATAATTCCTGGAGTATACACAGAGCTGCTCCCACCAGTTCTGGGGTCCCGGAGAGTGAAGTCAAAAAAACGGTGACCAGCCCCCAACTGATAATACAATGGGGCATGCAAAGGTCCACAGAGTCTTTTCCCCCTGTGCAACAACATAAATCCATGGACAAACAGGCCAGCAGCCAAATACCAAAGTCCCAGAGCCAGCACGATTTGCAGCTTGTGCCCTGGGAGACAACGCATGGAAACACCCTCAGCACTGTGCTCTCCCAGGTATGCACTCTGGGTGGCAAACAAGGTCCACACCATGCCATCGGCCTTCTCGTAGTGAAGAAGCACCTTCAGGGAGATCGAGGGTCCACGGTTACCATCCATGCTGAAAACAGAAAACAAACGTCGGTCGGGACAACTCAAAACCTTCAGTCCTTGGCTTCTCTGCTGTCACAAGCACCTCACATGAAGACTCAGTGACAAAGATGATCCAGAGGCTGGGGGACTTAAAATACGAGAGGATGCTGAGGGAGTTGAACATGTACTCGCTGGAGGAGAGGAGGGACGGGGGGATATGACTGAAACCTTCAAGTACATGAAAGGAATAAACAAGACAGGTATTAAGGGCCTGTTCAAAGTAAGGGAGGGGAAGGAAATCTGGGGCCATGATATGAGGCTGGAGGGAGGAAGGTTCAGGAGGGAAATGAGGAGACACTTTTTTATGGAGATGGTGGTAGCTGGGTGGAATGTGTTACTGACTGAAGTGATATCCAGTAGAACAGTGGACTGCTTTAAAAGGGTCTGGAACTGGGTAAAGGGAGGAGGTCAAGGGAGGTGGAGGGTGGGAGGGAGGCAGCTGCAGAATAAGGGTGCTAGCTGCACATTTGAGCAGACTTGTTAGACCATTAGGCCTTTATCTGCTGGCAAATTTTGTATGTTCACATGTTCGTAGCCACATTAGATATTTTCATAACTCAGATCCCAAAAAGCTATACTGTAGGACACTTCAACAAGAGAATCCAAGAGGTGGTGATCACTTAAGAATGCTTTTGCAGAGAGAATCAGCACCAATTTTTCAGTTGCACTGTTTAAAACCATTTGGCATTAATGATGATTTGGATTACAAGCCATTTATTTGATCATGTCACCCTTCAGGGGAACACTGTTTGTAGGTGCTTATCTGAGACTGCTTATAGCTATATGTACAAATTGTTGCTCTTTTGTAACTACTATTTTGAAGTGCTATCAGATAACACTTATAGCTGTATGTACAGCCCACTATGCCCCTAGCCCCCCAGCCCACTATGCCCCAACCCCTTTTGAAACAATTCAACAGTCTCTCGTGTATTTCCAGGACCTGCATAAATGTACCATGCTGCATTACACAATGTATGTAAAACCTTTTACACTCTCAATCCCAGGGCTCTAGATAAGATTTTTTTGGATGAGTACTGTACTCTTCATTTTGAAAGTGAGGTGAGTAAAACAAAATTCAGATGTGTACAAATGTCTTGCTAGAGTGAACTGAGGAGTACATTTATTTAAAAAAATTAGGTTTTTTTTAGATAAGAATTTCAGGTGCCAACAATGCTCCAAATAATGTTGGCAGGTAGGAATTTACTCACCAGTTTTAAAACATAGTGAGTAGCCAGCCCAGTGGCGCTGAGGGTTAAGGTGCTGAACGCCTTACCTCATGGCATGCCAACGACCCAGGTTCGGGAATGAGCCCAGGTCGTCGGAGGTCGGCAGCAGGGGGGGGAGGGCGGAGCTGGATTGAGCAGCTGGCAGGCAGGGTCTCCTCTCCAGGGAGGGGATGCAGCACCCCTCAGCCGATGGTGACCCCTAGTGGAGGCTAGGAGTGGCACGGGCTTAGAGGGAGCCGGGCGCTAGGCCATGGGGTGGGAGGAAGGAGCCATAACCGGGCTGTAGGGGGGCGAGGGTTTCCATGCGCATGCGCCTACTCCTGGGTGAAAACTGAAGGCAGAAAATGCTGGCGGCAGCAGGATGATGACCGGCCCCACAGGCTCTGCTCCGTGCATGGCATAAGGTAGGCGCCGGATAATCTGGGGTGGGGGCGGGGGTAGGTCGGAATGGGGCTGCCGACTGGAGAAGCAGAAAATATAGAAATAAAAAAAAACGTAGTGAGTAAAACAAAAGTGGTATGCATACAAGTGCTGTAAATCTGTCAAAAAAACTTCCTTTTGAATCGCCAGTTATGTTATGAATCACTATTCTTTGGCATGTGGAGTATTTACAAATGTTGGGTGAGTACTGGTACTCATTAAAAAAAATTTCTGAAGAGTATTTCCTAAAATGAGGTGAGTAAAATAGGCTGGTACACGCCTTATCTGGAGATCTGCTCAAGCCATTAAGCCATTTTTAAGGTGACTTACTAGTCTCCAGTACAGATAGCAATTACCTACTGTATAGACACAGAACTGTGGATGTTGTTTTATCATCATCATGCTTGCGAAACCTGATTAGTTTTGTCTTCTCTCCATTTGAGTTTTTTTTCTTTTTGTTTAGTACTCCTTTTTATCCCTCGGTTGGTGGCTGGGGGAGTCCTCCCCCCGGCATTGGCTTGGGTCCCACTCATGCTAGAAACCTGGGCATTACAGGGCTCATGCCAAGGTGTTTTCTCCCTTTTTAAATCCCATGGCTGCTGGGACAGAGATGATTATGCAATGACCTTGGCACATGTTCAGGCAAGTTCCGGCCCCTGATGTGCCGAGGTCCACTGGCTACTGCCCAAAAGGCCCCGAGTGGTCTCAGATTGCCGAACCCCTCTAGCCACCACTGGGGATCAGAAGATGCTGGACACCAGATCCCATCCTTCTCCAGAGAAGACGAGTAGTGCCCTGGATGCTCAGCCTCCCCCCCCCAGTCGATCCTCCGACGACTGTGATCTGTTCCCAAAGCCCGGTCATCAGTGCCGCAGGCAGTAGCATTACCACAGCACCTGTGGGTGGCTGAGTTTTTGTTTCTGAACAGCAGTATGAATTATATTTTTAAAATGGATTCAGGATTCGGAATGGCAAGGCAAGGCATTCCAGAAAGAGACACAGTCAGGAATCTCCTAGTAACCAAGAGTGAATCCTCCTAATAAAAGTGGTTGTATCGGATGGAGGCTTCTGCACTTGGCATCATTTGGATGAAAAACTTTCGAAATCCTTCCCTAAGGCATCTTGTGTCTTGAATATATGCCTTCCTAGGGGAGCACCTGGGGAACAGTGACCACCAGTCATTGTGGTTTGAAATCATAGAAAGAGCAGAACCAGTCCATACAAAAACACGTATCCTGGATTTTAGGGGGGCAGACTTTGGGGGAAAAAAAAGTACTAGCTTGGCAGAAGACACCAGGAGGAAGGACTGCTGTGTAACTGGACTTCTCTTCTGGGACTAAAGAAGTAGAACTCTTGTACTTGGACCTTTAATTTAGGTTAAAAAAACCTAACAAAACAAACAAAAAAAAGTGTGTGTTTGTCTGAGTTAACTGAACTGAATGGTTATCTGAACAGTTATCTAGGTGTAAATCTCAGGTGATTGAAAGGATTTGATAGCTGTGAGGTTTAAATTACTTGTACAAAGATCTAGTAAGTAGGGGGAGTGGCTTAGCTAGAAGGAAGATAAATTTAAAGACTGCCTTAGAAAGATTCTGCTACTAGCTTGGCAGAAGACACCAGGAGGAAGGACTGCTGTGTGACTGGACTTCTCTGCTGGGACTAAAGAAGTAGAACTCTTGTACTTGGACCTTTAATTTAGGGTAAAAAAACTAACAAAACAAACAAAAAAAAAGTGTGTGTCTGAGTTAACTGAACTGAATGGTTATCTGAAAAGTTATCTAGGTGTAAATCTCAGGTGATTGAAAGGATTTGATAGCTGTGAGGTTTAAGTTGTACAAAGATCTAGTAAGTAGGGGGAGTGGCTTAGCTACAAGGAAGCTACATTTAAAGACTGCCTTGGAAAGATTCTGCTACTAGCTTGGAAGAAGACACCAGGAGGAAGGACTGCTGTGTGACTGGACTTCTCTACTGGGACTATATTGCCCTCCTTCCCTCCCACCGAAAGCTAGTTCTACTTTTATAGGCACAGGATTTCACTGACAACAGGAACTTCCTGTTTGGGAGCAGGAAGTGAGGGATCACAGATCCACCAAAGACCCACCATCCTAGAAGGCAAGAGTAGCTCTCCGGCCCCCTCTAGCTGCTGGAGGTCTGCCTCTGAGCAAGTAAGGGGTCTACTGAGAAATATAGGATATTCTTGTCTCAGAACAGGACAATCAGGAGCTTAAACAGCATACAGGTATAAAGTAAGGAGAGAGAGAAGAAAAAAAAAACAGAGGAAAGAGTAAGGATTGCAAACAGTTAAGGGGCCAGAAATAAGACATGAATGGAGTGGTGCAGTGCAGCGGCTGTGGAGCAGCAGTCTTCTGGGAGACGTTCTGGAGGATGCGGTGTTGTCCCATCTGCAGGCACCTCTCTGGGATGAGGGAGGAGGTTGCTCATCTCAGGCTGAGTTGGCCAGGATTTGTGGGACCTCCTCTTCCATCCAGGGACCACCAGTGCCACTGCCGCTGCCTCTGAGGTTGCCAAGAAAGAGGAGTGGTTGGACCACAGTGGGCTCAGGAGGATGAGGGTGGTGGAACAGAGGTGCATCCCTCCAGTTGTACCTCTCACAATCCCTATGCCATTCTGGCAAAGTGTGGTTCCTCTATGGAGGCACCCGCAGTGGAGACCAAGGAGGATGCTGGGAACCTCCACAAAGCAGACCCACAGGAGGGTGGCAGGGGACCCCAAAGGGGAAGGAAACAACTCCTGGTGGGGGACTCCATCGTTAGGAAGGTAGAACTGGGGGAGGAAGGGGACAGGGAGGTAAGGTGCCTGCCTGGCGCCATGGCTTGGAGGGACAGGGAACGAATCCTCAGGATTGCCAGAGCAGCTGCACAGGGGAGGGAGCTGGATGTCATTGTCCACCTAGGGACAAATGACCTGGCTAAGAAAGGGATTAGAGATGTGCAGGAAGAGTTTGTGGAATTGGGAGGGGCCTTAGACAAGTAGCACACACGGTAACCTTCTCGGCGGTGCTGCCCATCTATGATATAGGAGAGACTAGGGTGTTCTGCACCACGGGATTCAATCAGTGGTTGAAAAACTGGTGTGGAGCTCAGGGATTTGGCTTCATTGGGGACTGGGGGTCCACCTGGAGTGATGCAAGCCTATACTGGCATGATGGGCTGCATCTGTCCAGGAGGGGAACCAGGATCCTGGGTGATAGGTTTAAATGCTTCATTGGCAAGCATTTAAACTAGCTAAGGGGGAGGCACTGGAAAGGAGCAGGGAAATCCAAGCTCCCCCAAAAAAGTCTTGGTAGTAAGTGCGGTAAACACCAGCATAGATATGTCAATAGGGAGAAGCGCAGGGGTAAATGGAGAAAGTGACAAATGCAATAAGAACAGGGATGGGTCAAAAAGGGGTAAGGCCATCAAGAAATGGAGGGTAATGAGTACCAACGCCCCTAGTCTGAGCAACAAGCTCCCTGAGCTGGTGGCCTTGATGGAAGAGGGATGCCTGGATATTGTAGCAGTCACAGAAACATGGTACACAGAGAACCATGACTGGGATGTTAACATACCAGGGTACATAACCTACAGGAGAGACAGGCAGGGGAGAATAGGGGGAGGAGTAGCTCTCTATGTAAAGGAAGGGATAAAAGCAAATGAACAAAAGAGTAAACAGGCAGGAGATGAGGCACTGTGGATCACCCTGGAGACTGGGAAGGGCACCACAATCTGCACAGGGGTTGTGTACAGACCCCCATGTCAGGGGCAGGGAATGGACAAGGATATGATAAAAGGCATTCTTAGGATGGCAGAGAAAGGGGAGATACCAGTGATGGGAGACATGAATATGCCAGATGTTAACTGGAGCACATTTGCTGTAGCCACATCCAAGAGCAGGGCCATTTTTGATGCCTTACAGGTGGCAGGCCTCAGACAGCTAGTTTCAGAACCCACTCATGAGGGAGCAATCTTAGACCTCATGCTTTCAAACGGGAGCAGTGAAAGGATCTCAGATCTAGAAGTGGGTTGCCATCTGGGAACAAGTGACCATCAAATAGTGTGGTTAACGTTAATCTCAGCTACAGAGTTAAGCCATACAAAAGTGAGGGTACTGGACTTCAGGAGGGCTGACTTTGACAAGATGGGAGAGTGCCTCAGAAAAGCACTAGCAAACAGGCTAGAAGGAGGTGTGGAGCAACAATGAGGAATCATCAAAACTGCCATCACAGAGGCAACAAGCCTTTGTGTGAAGCAAATAAACAAACCAAAGTGAAAGAAAAAGCCACTATGGTTCTCAAAAGAGGTTGCTGTGAAAGTCAGGAAGAAAAAGTTAGCATTCCGGAAGTATAAGGAAACACAGAAGGAGCAGGACAGAGAGCAGTACCAGTTAAGGCAGAAGGAAGCAGGGAGGGAAGTCAGAATAGCAAAGGCCCAAACTGAGGAAAAGATAGCAAACTCGATTTAGAAGGGGGATAAAACCTTTTATAGGTACATCAGTGAGCGTAGAAAGACAAAGGGAGGGATAGCGAGGCTGAATAGAATGAACAATGGGTGGGCAGAGGGGGACAGTGAAAAAGCAGGGATACTGAACGAATATTTCTGCTCAGTATTCATAAAGAGGAGGGAGTGCCTAATCCAATTAACAGAAGCACTCTTGATACGGGGTCGATCCCAGTCCTTTCACAGAAGAAAGGGTTCTGCAAGACTCCTGGAACTGAGGTGGACAAAGCAATGGGGCCTGATGGAATTCACCCCAGAATTCTAAAAGAATTATGGGGAACTAGTGAAACCACTGGCTACTCTTTTTAATAAATCATGGGAGGATGATGTGGTACCCGAGGACTGGAGGAAGGTGGATGTGATTCCCCTTCATAAAAGTGGGACCAAGACAGAGGCAGGAAACTACAGACCTGTCAGTATGACCTCTGTGGTAGGGAAAGTGATGGAGTCACTTCTGAAGGAAAGAATTGTTGAGTACCTAGAGGCCAGTGGGGCACAGGACCAAAGGCAGCATGGGTTCACAGCGGGAAGGTCATGTCAGACGAATCTAATAGATTTCTTTGACTGGGTGACCAAAGTAGTAGACCAGGGAGGTGCTGTGGACATGGCTTACCTAGACTTTAGCAAGGCATTTGACACAGTCCCACTCAAAAGATTAATAGTCACATTAACCAGCCTGGGAGTGGGTCCCAGGGTGGTAGCCTGGGTAAAACACTGGCTGAACAACAGGACACAGAAGATAATTGTAAATGGAGTCCACTCTGAAGAAAGAGGGGTTACTAATGGGGTACCGCAGGGTTCAGTACTGGGTCCAGTCCTTTTTAATGTCTTCGTAAGTGACATTGCAGAGGGACTGGAAGGAAAAGTATGCCTCTTTGCAGATGACACAAAGATCTGCAACAGTGTTGACACACAAGGAGGCGTGGAAAGGATGAGAAGGGACTTGGCAAGGTTAGAGGAATGGTCAGAAGTATGGCAGCTTGGATTCAATGCAAAGAAGTGCAAAATAATGCACCTGGGAAACAAGAACCTGGGGAAGAATACACAATGGGGGGAGGTAGTAACAACAACAAAAGGAAAGGGACCTGAGGGTAATCATATCAGATGACCTTAAGGTTCAAGCAATGTGAGAAGGCAGTAGGGAGGGCTGGGGGTATACTGGGATGCATAGGCAGAGGCATCACCAGCAGAAAACAGGAAGTTGTTATCCCTCTATACAGACAATTGGTGGGACTCCATCTGGAGTACTGCGTCCAGTTCTGGAGACCCCATCTCTGCAAGGACATAGACAGGATAGAGGCAGTCCAGAGGAGGGCAACTAAAATGGTGCAGGGTCTGCAAGAGAAGACATACGAGGAGAGACTAAAGGAGCTTAATATGTATACCCTTGAGGAAAGAAGGGAGAGGGGGGACATGATAGAAACTTTTAAGTACCTCAGTGGAATCAACAAAGTCCAAGAGGGTAGCATCTTTCAGAAAAAAGAGATGTGCAAGAACAAGGAGGCACTATTTAAAGATAGAAGGGGGGAGGTTCAGGGGCAATTTGAGGAAGTATTATTTCACAGATAGGGTAGTGGATGCATGGAACAGCCTTCCTGAGGAGGTTGTGGGGTCTAAAACTGTGGGAGAATTCAAAAATGCATGGGACAGACATAAGGCAATTCTTGTGGGGGGTAGGAAGAAATAGGCTGTTGGTTAACTAGGATCTGCGGCCTAACCTGTAGGTAGGGAAATGGGCAGACTAGATGGGCCAAGCCATCCTTATCTGCCGTCAAAGTCTATGTTTCTATGGGGAGATACTTGAAAGAGGCATTAAGGGGAATGGGCGGGAATCAGGGGTCGAGGAACAGTGGGCAGTATTTAAAATGGGGATTACAAGAGCAACAGAATTATGCATTAAGCAGGTTAGCAAGAGGAAAAGGAAGAGGAGACCATTACGGTTTTCCAAAGAGGTAGCAAAGAAAGTGAAAGCCAAAAAGATTGCATTCAGGCAATACAAAAAGACACAGGCAGAAAGGGATAGGGAGAAGTACCAGGAGAAGCAAAGGGAGGCTGGGTGGTCAGTAAGGGAAGCCAAAGCTCAGACAGAAGAACACATTGCAAAATCAGTGGGTAAAGGAGACAAAACCTTTTACAGGTGCATAAGTGAAAAAAGAAAGGCAAAGGGAGGGATAGTGAGACTGAAGGGGGAGGATGGGGGCCACGTGGAGGATGACAACAGTAAAGCTGGCATATTGAACAGGTATTTCTGCTCAGTCTTTACTGAGGAAGAGGAGGGTAATGGGACTGAAGGGAGTACAAGGGGTGATAATGGTGCAGAAATGGACAAAAGCCCCTTTACACGAGAAAAGGTCGTGAAGGAACTGAAAGTAATAAGAGTTGATAAAGCAATGAGGCCAGATGGGGTGCACCCCAGGGTCCTTAAAGAACTAAGAGAGGTGGTGGCTGAACCTCTGGCTATTCTGTTTAGCCGATCACTGGAAACAAGGGAGGTACCCAAAGACTGGAGGACAGCATATGTAGTCCCCTTATACAAAGGTGGGAAAAAAGAGGAAGCGGGGAACTACAGACCAGCCAGCCTCACCTCGATAGTGGGGAAGAGCATGGAAGCACTACTGAAGGAGAGATTGGTGGAACATCTGGTTGTCAATGGACTACAGGACCCAAGACAGCATGGTTTCACCAGGGGGAGGTCATGTCAGACCAACCTCGTTGAATTTTTTGACTGGGTGACTAAGGAGGTGGATCAAGGGAGGGCAGTGAACATGGACTATCTGGACTTCAGCAAGGCCTTTGACACTGTGCCACATAGAAGACTATTACACAAACTGGGGAATATGGGTGTGGGCAGGACAGTAGTGTGGTGGTTAAGTAACTGGCTGGGTGGCAGGACACAGAGCGTGGTGGTAAATGGCTGTCACTCCACAGAAGGAAGAGTGACCAGTGGGGTACCACAGGGATCAGTGCTGGGACCGGTCCTATTCAGCATCTTCATCAGTGACATTGCGCAGGACCTAGAAGGCAGAATTTCACTGTTCGCTGATGACACAAAGCTCTGTAGCAGAGTACCAGATGGTGTAGACAGAATGAGAAGGGACCTGCAGAAACTTGAAGAATGGTCAGGGGTTTGGCAGTTGAAATTCAATGCAAAGAAGTGCAATATAATGCATATGGGGCACAAAAACCCTAGCACAATGTATCAGTAGGAGGGTGAGGATATAGCATGCACCAAGCAGGAAAGGGATCTTAGGGTTATCATCTCTGATGACCTCAAGGTAGGGAAACAGTGTGACAAGGCAGCAGGTAAAGCAAATAGGATGCTAGGATGCATAGGCAGGGGCATCACTAGCAGGAAAAGGTAGGTCATAATTCCACTATACAAGACACTAGTGAGGCCCCACCTGGAGTATAGTGTATAGTTCTGGAGACTTTACCTATGTAAGGACATAGACAGGGTAGAGAAGGTTCAGAGGAGGGCAACAAAGATGGTGCATGGATTGCATCACAAGTCCTATGAGGACAGGTTGAAGGAACTGAACATGTATTCCCTGGAGGAGAGGAGGGAGAGAGGGGATATGATAGAGACATACAAGTATCTTACAGGGAGGAACAGGGTGCAAGAATACACTATTTTTAAGAGAAAAAGATGTTCCAGGACTAGAGAGCATGGGATGAAGTTGGAGGGAGGACAATTCAGAGGAAACATGAGGAAGAATTTCTTCACAGAACGGTTGCTGGACAAGTGGAATACCCTGCCAGAGGAAGTGGTGGGGTCTGAAACAATCATGGGATTTAAGAATGCATGGGATAGACATGAAGGAATTCTGAAGGTCTGGGGTAAGGGGCAACAGACTTCTAGGAAAACATAAACTGAACTTACAAGCTCAAATGGGCAGACTGGGTGGGCCATAGGCCCTTATCCACTGACACTGTCTATGTATCTATGTATCTATTTCCTGTTTGACTTTGCCATCATTCAGTGAAGCATACAAACCTGAATAGTTTACTTCCAAGTGTCTGTTTGAACTACTAATGGTTTTGATAATGTGAATGTATTTTCTAAATGTTTTTAAGTTGTTAATTTTGGCACTGCACTTTTGGGGGAGGGGCACTCATATTAGTTTATTGAGAGCTGCCATGTAAGAAATTGACATTTCATCATTTAAGTAATTGATGTAAATAAGGTAACCATTAGTTATGAGTGTGCAATTTCTGCTCTCAGAAATCCACTAGACCATGCCCCAGATGATGCTCAAGAGGAGCGAAGTGCTGGGGTTTCAAAGAGGTAGTGAATTTCAGTACCAGTAATGCTGTTTGAGCAAGTTATGCTGCAATATGCACTTTTGCCTTGCGTTTATACACTGTTATACAGAGCACCTTATTAAAGCACTTCAGAGCCAGTTTTGATGTTGCATCTGTTGAGACTGATGCAGTTGCTCTTGCTGTCTGCAATGTTCTTTCCAATGTATTGCACTTTCAAAATAATTGCCACTTTCTGCTCAGCAAGCGACAGATAGGCTAGGTGGGCGTCTTGCTCCCTTCTGTCTGTACATCTTATGTTCTTAAATGGTAACGTCTCCTATGTGGTATAACTATGCAAACTACTTCCTGCACATATATTTTTGAGTGAGAAAGACAAGAACAGAAAACAACAACAAGACATAAAAGTCAAGGGGTACTTGAATTATTCATTGTGGGTGTTTGTACGCTCTGATGTTTGTTTTATAAAGGTAAAGCCATTAGGGGAAGTAACTTTTCTCAGGATTTCCTAGTGTATTAGAGGGTATGGTATTTTGTTTTGTGAAGAACATATCCTGTGATCCTGTGCAAGTGCATTGCAGGTGATCCACTCCATGGCTTAAGCGGGCTTCCAGTTGAAAGACTAGGGGCTGGATTCACAAAGACAGCCAAAAACCCCACAGCTGTGGGAAACAGGACTGCAGCACTGCAGAAATGTTGGTGCAAGATATTCTGAAAGAAAAATTGCGCACATGCAGAAATCCATAAAAAAAAAAAAAACAGCAGTTGCAGAAATTCAGCAGCTGTGGAAACTGCAAGTCCTGAAAAATCCGCAACTGCAAATCCACAGCTGTGGCAAAGGTTTAGGAGGCACAACAACAGTGATTCACATTAGCTGCAGCAGCAGACTTTGAGTCTTGCCATAGATGTAGCTGAAAGTACCCATAGAGAGACCAGCAACCATTCCCTCATCTGGGACTACTGCAGCACCACTGGTACCAGCAAAACCATGCACCACAGAGGCTGGCTGTAACTGATGGTCGTGTCTCTCCCTGGAGTGTTCCTGTTGCCTGCTGCAGCAGCACATACTGCAGGCAGTTCAGCCTCTACTGCCTATGGGGCTCCTTAATGGGCTGCACTGAGTCTGGTGGTTGTTGTTGGTTGTCTTTCAATGACAACGTCTGCTAGTGTTGCTGTAACAGCTGCCACTGATATACCCCACTGGTTTGTTATTACTTGTGCCTGATCTCCACTATAATTGTATTTCATTTGGTGGGGCACTGCATTTTGCTGAGGGACTGTTATACCTCACTCTTAAGTGTGCAACATTTTTCCACTACTGTGGAAAAACACTGGCTGAGAATAGCCTTTAACGGGATGTGCCATACTTATCATTTTTTTTCCTCAGGAACTTCTGCAGCTGCATTTTTTTCCACTGTTCGTAATGTATTTTTTTCTGCAGCTGCAGAAGTTTTGTGTATAGCACTCAAAGCAATTACCCCTTTTTTTCTCGCAGCTACGGAACGTTTGGGGACTTAGGGAAGGTTTTGCACCTTCAGATTGTTTTGTGAATCCCCCACAGGTGTCTGGCATGGTCCTGGCCACCCCCACCCAGCTGTTCAACCTCTTTAAGGAACTCTGCAGGGGCAGCCAGGGATAATGCCTGCTGCCAATGCCCAAGTCTCACTGTCATCACTTGAGTGGAGACTGGCAATGTGGGATACATGAGTATGCTAAACCAAATGCACTAGTAAATTGGGTCAAGTGTCAGTACAGCATGTCTTACTGCAATTACCCATGACTGTGTGGAAATTCCTGCTGGTGCCTAATGACTGCAGTGCTCACTCTCAACCAGTCAGTGCAGCACAGCTACTATGCATTAGTCATGTCGTTGTGATGTGCTTTCAGATACATCACTTAAACTATAATTGAACTGAAAGCCTATGCAAATAAAATGTGTTTTTTTTGTTGTTCCTAGCAACATTTGTTAACTTCTCTAAGAAATATCCATAGAGACAGCACGCTTAACTAAGTCTTATGTCAAACAAAAATGAGGCAGCATATTAACATGCTGCAGAGAGCTGAGGAATGCAAATATGTAAAAGACAGATTGTAAAACAAATTAATTATAGGCTACACACATCAGAACACAGCTAATAGATATATATAACAGATACTGTGTCTGTGACAGACTGCAGTACTTGTCCCAATCTATCGGCGTATTGCATGCCTGCTTTCTTTTATCTTTTGTTTTTTTATCCTTAGCAGTAGATGTTAAGCTTTATAATTAAACCATGTTTGCATAATCAGCAATACTAAAATGTGTTTGCATGTTTGTTTGCTAAACATTTCTATTCTATTACTTGCAGATGTTTATACATCTCTTCATAGCTCTGTCGATAAACCAACAGTGGAAGGAAACACCTCTATAAACAGATATTAGAAATCATTATGTCCTCTGAAATGAACTGTTACGCTTTTCACATCTGCCTTGTAGCTATACTTCTGCCTTGAACTAATGGAACACAGTTCAGACAGAGGTATTCTGCATGGCTGTGGAGAGAGAGAGAGAGAGCGAGAGATACATAATCAATGTAATGTAATATAACTGTGGGACTCATGCTGCTACTCAGTCAGATGAATGGCAGTTAAATACATTGCCTGCAGTGTCCTTTCCACAAGGTGCTCTGCTAAAGAAGCTACACTGGATAGAGCACTCTTCAGTTGCCTTGAGACGTTAACATGGTCTTCATTCATGTTCACTTAGTTAAGCATCCCTTTACAGCAAAGGCTTTCAATAAAGGTATAACTGACTGCAAACTGTAATGCATTATTGATCTGAAGATCACCAAAGAACAAGCAGTATAGTTTCTGTGATGTGATAGTGCTGCTGCTAGATTTAGTTCGCCATGAGTTGGATTGCAAAGACCCAACCACTGAGCAGCAGATTGACAAACAAGCATTTGTCAATGCCGAACGTTCGCTTGCAGGTATTTGCAGTGGTGTTTGGCATGTATGGTGCTTTACCCTAATGCCCTGTGCGACTGCTGGTATTTGGACAATAAATTGTCAGCATGACCTTTTTGTTACCCCCATTGTGCGCTACATAGGCGGAAACATGTTTTGGGCAGGATGTGAAAAATAACAGCTGTACTGCTCATAAGGAAGTGTGGTAAAATGGCAATGTTGAAAATCTGGAGTGGAAATATTGAAAATTCGCAAACCTAGGAGGGTGCGTGGGAACTGTGCAATGCACGCTCATAAAACAGTCATTGTTAGGAATTTTTTCACCAAATTGTCAACATTGGCATTTTAAAACCACTGCTAATGAACAGTGTCACTGTGATTGTCTTACTGTGTGCCATACATTGATTTTGCACACCAACTGCGCCATTGTGCACTACATGGGCAGAAACATGTTTTGGGCAGGACGTGAAAAATGACAGCTGTACTGCTCATAAGGAGGTGTGGTAAAATGGCAATGTTGAAAATCTGGAGTGAAAATATTGAAAATTCGCAAACTTACGAGCGTCTCGCACAAGGAACTGCACAACGCGCGGCTAAAAAAACAGTTATTTTTAGAATTTGCTCACCAAATTTTCAACATAGCCATTTTAAGATCTCTGATCATGAACAGTGACACTGTGATTTTCTTAATGTGTCCCATAAACTGAGTTCGCACCGACTGTGCCATTGTGCACTATATGGTGGAAACACATTTGGGCAAGATGTGAAAATGACAGCTACACTGCTCATAAGGAGGTGTGGTAAAATGACAATATTGAAAATCTGGAGTGAAAATATTGAAAATCATGAAGCTTACAGCGTGCGTGGGAACTGCATAGCGCCTTGTAAAACAGTCATTTTAGGAATTTTTCACCAAATTTTCAACATAGCCATTTTAAGACCTCTACTCATGAACAGTGTCACTGTGATTTTCTTTAATGTGTCCCATACATTGATTTAGCACACAACTGCGCCATTGTGCACTATGATAGGCGAACATTTTTGGGTGAGATGTGAAAAATGACAGCTGTACAGCTCATAAGAAGGTGTGATAAAATGGCAATGTTGAAAATCTGGAGTGAAAATATTGAAAATTCGTGAACTTACGAGCCTGCGTAGGAACTGCGCAACGCACACACGTAAAACAGTCATTTTTTGGAATTTTTGCACCAAATTTTCAACATGGGTTTTTTGGGACCCCTTCTCATGAATGATGTCACTGTCATGGTGTTATTCAAGCCTGAAGGGTGATTTCATGCTTTGACGGTGCAGTGCCTGCGTAATCACCCTTCGGGCCCGAATAACGCCATGACAGTGACATCATTCATGAGAAGGGGTCCCAAAAACCCCATGTTGAAAATTTTGTGCAAAAATTCCAAAAAATGACTGAGATATGCAATAAAGCTGAAACCCCCCATCTAGACCATTATACAGCTTACCAGCATTTCTCAGTTCGCGTGCCTTTGAAGAGTGCAGGCGTGTTCTCGGTCCACCGAAGATCGTCGCACCGAGTCGGAGGTAAGTATGGGGAGGGTGTGGGGAGGCTGGAGTGCGCAGTGGGTGGAGTGCGGGTTGTGGGAAAGGGGGCTGGGAGACGCGCCGCGGGACTGTTTTTATTTTACAGGTTTAAAAAAAAAAAACAACGATGTGGGACGTTTGCCATGCTGGGGTGGGCTCCAAGCATGGCAGAAGATGGCTGGCGGGGGTCGAGGAGACGACGGGGGATTGGGCACCCCCATTGGCAAAAGAAACGGAACATTTGCCACGCTGGGTTGGGCTCCCAGCGTGGCAGCAGGATGGCTTGGGGGAGGCCGTGGAGCCGACGGGGATTGGGCATCCCTGCCGGCAAACATTTGCCATGGTGGGGTGGGCTCCCAGCAAGGCACCAAAGCTTTGGGGGGGCGGCGTGACGCGCGCAGTGGGGAGCGCGTGACGTGAGGGGGGGATGGTGTGACGTGGTGCTCCATATGGCAGCAGTGTTTTGCTTTGAAGCAGAGGAACACCGCTGTCATACAGAGCTCCTGCACCCATTGGTGCAGGACCGCCACGCCTGCTCAAGGGAGCAGTGCATTGGATGGGAGAGGCACACCTCCAAAGTGTGCTACTCTCCCAAAACGTTCCTTGCGCATGCGTGCAAGCGAACGTAAAAAGGGCCTACCCAAAACCTAACAGAAATATAAAAATGTCGGCATGTGGTTGAATGATCCTTTGCCTGGTGGAAAAGGAAACAGCAAACATAAGAAATACCAGGTCACTGAGTAAAGAAACATTGATTAGCTTGGCATGTATTGTTCACTTCCTGGAATGTTGTTTTTGTCCTAAATTGTCCTTTTACAGTACTCCATAGACTAGTGTAGAAGAGGGATCATCAAAAAGAAATTCAGAGAACAGCAGGGGCAAAAATGTTTCTGACAAGTTCATGTTGTTTGGTGCCTAGCAAGCCATTACACTTTTTGGGTGTTTATTGTTGGTTGGAATGGTACAGTTCTGTAGTTTCCATCCTTTAGCTATCTACCACTTTTCACTTTTCTTTACCCAATCTATTGTAAAACTGTAACTGTGAGAAATGTTGAACACTCTATACAATGTCTGCATATGGGATACACTTACCTTAGCTGTTTCCACACTATCTGCTACCATGGAAAGGAAGCTAATGTTCACCAGGTCTGCACCACTGCACACACAGACTATCTTTCCTTCCAGCTCATTTTCTGATTTCCCAACCGTCTCCAGAGCAGACACTATTTTGGGATCCTAATGCATAACAAAAGACCAAAAAAATATTTGTGTGAAGTTAATGCCGATGAGAAAGCGCTATAAGTGGTCAGTTCTTGCAGAAGCTGCTAAGAATATACCAATACACCAGTCCATCCACAACATCCAACTTTGTATGGCTGCACTGTGTTCTTAAATCAGTTTCAGAGATTTAAATGTAAGTGGTAGTGCCATTAACTGAAATGCTTTCCCTTGTGGGAATCATCGTGATTGTAACTGTTCATAACACAAGTAATCATTAACAAAGGTATTTAGAGATTCTTTTTAAGAACATATTGATCTATGGATTTTATTTGCTACTGTATGTGAATTGGTACAGATAATGTTCACTTGACTAATGCAAGCATTCACTATTCTAGTGTAATGTTCATACTGGCCGCAGGTTCCTTTGTTTCTAGAGTACATTAAAACTATTTATGGCTGGCCTGGTGGAGCTGAGGGTTGAAGCACTGGATGGCACACCTCACGCTATGTCAGTGACCCGGGTTTGGGAATGGACTCAGGTCGCTCGGAGCTGGGGGTCAGCAGGGGGTGGAAGTATTGAGCATCTGTAGACAGCTCTCCTTCCTCAGGGAGAGGGGACAGTGCAGCACACTGTAGACTGACACCCAGTGATTGCTGGGTGTTGGCACAGGCATGTCACCCAGACCTGGGGAGGGCACCCGTCCAGGGTATATGGCTGCTTCAGTGGAGGCGGGGGCAGCTGCCTAGCCCATTGCACGGTTTGGGTGCCTGGAGAGAAAAGGCATGAAAAAATGGCCGGGAGCCAATGGGGTCCATGATGACCCGACACATTCAGTTCGGAGTATGAGTCCCTTCGAGGGAGGGCCAGAGCAACCCATCGGCTCTGCAGAGGAACCATAAAGTATAAAATAATCAAAAAAAAACTATTTACCAATCTTGGTTAGACATCATAAATCATCCTCTAGAAGAGTTCCAAAGCAGCCACTGTTCCTCACATCACCCAGTCAAGGAAAGAAACATGTCTTCCTTGTTAAAGGCAGTGTGGTGAGCTATGCCACTGCTAGCCCTTATTTATAGATATCATTCTGTGTACATTTTTTTTTATGGAATTCTATGTATATGAACATGCCAGTGTCAGCAAAGGCCCATAGAGAAAAGACTTGGTGTAATTTTTTTTAAAAGGGCTTGACCTTGTTTTAACTTAAAGGCAGCTGTTTGCCAGGAACTGAGATTGCTTTCCCAAAGGGTTCCCACACTGATGTTTTTTTAAGTGCCAGGACTTGTGTTGAAAGCACAAGAGTAACATACGATGGCCTAAAAGAGAAAGGTCAACCTTTATCTCTATATAAAGCCCCAGCTCAGGGCATTTGGACACACTCTTCAATTGGACTCCGCTTGACATACACACTTTTCATCTGGACTTCACCTGACACACTGCAAACCCGCTGAAAACCCAGTGTGGCTACAAGGACTAAAAGAAGCTAAAAACTTTCATCTCTTTTTCTGGACTGCAATTCACTGAAAATATAAGGTAGACTTTGTAGCTAACAGTTTTTAGTGCAGTTCACTGTACATTGCTCCATTTTGTTGTTTATGTATACTGTAATTCAAATTAGTATATTCTCTTTTTAGTTGTATTTGTATTTATTTAAGTATTTTAGTAAAACTTTTGTTTTCCTAAAGAAATTCTGCCTGCATGAGAGTTCTTATTTTGTATGTGTGACTGTAAAAGGTTTATTAAAAATCTGTGATAACTGTTAATTGCTTAGAGGGGTCATCAACAGCAACCACATTGAATAAGGGATCTGGAAGTATAGGAAGAATACCAAGGTCTCAGAGATGAGTCTGCAGGGAATTTTGAACCAGGCTGCTGCATGTCCTGTAAGGAGAAGGCCAAATCAGGTGTTATGCTGCTACCCGGAAGAGAGCGGGATGACTGTAGCTTCCTAATTTGTGTAATAGCCAAGGAAAGGTTCATATTTGGCCACAAGACTCGAGACTGGTATTGTGCCCTTATCCAGAACTAGAGAGATGCGTGGGATCCTCGTGGCAGAGGTACAGTTGTGACCTCAGTGAGCATTCTAAAGGACAAGGAGGGCATCCCTGCTCCCCCTTCCTGTCACAGATTGCATTTAGGGGTGGACACCATCAGCTCAGTGAGCCTGATGCTCAGGAGTGTGTTCGTGACATCCTTGTTCCCCCTCCCTGTCACGGATTGAACTTAGGGGTGGGTACTGTGAGCTCAGTGAACCTGGCCCTCAGGAGTGGGTTCGTGACAGGCAGAAGCACCTTTTATTGTTTACTCTTCACTTTGGATAATTCACAAAACAAACTAAAATAAAATCATACTTAAAAATGCCCATTAAAATGTGATATATGGCACATGAAGAATTATGTCCTTATTCTTATATTGATGCAGAGTAGTTACTCACTGAGACATGTCTAATTTACAGTGAGGGTCTAGGGAAACAGCAAACAGCCATACATACTGCATATAATATAATTTAATGGGGGTACACAACCACAGTGTGGAGTATTACTTGTGCAATTTGTTGGTAGCTGGAGGCTAGTTGTATGGTAGGATGTTGACTGTCATTCATAGTTACTGTGGCCATTCACACTCTCTGTGCCTTGAGAACAGCCACCTTGTCAGGGTACCAGGAAGGCAAAGGAACCCTCTTGAGGAGGGTTCCAAATTGACCCTTGACCTGACCACATTCAGAATGTATGAGCCATGGGAAGTGGCTGAAGAGGGGCTGGATTGTCTGGACCCAAGAGTACTTGGACCGGTTGCTGTATGGCTGGAAATCAAGGGACTGGGGCATGGAAACTTTCTAGGTGGCAGGTCTCTGTTTTTCAGACTGGGTATTTGGTGTCCCAGGATTGATCAGTTGCTTTGCTTTGCTTTAAAGGACTGGGCATAGAGCACAGCTGGGCTGAATCTACACTGGCTTCCTGGATTACTACCCTGGGGAGGAAGATTAACCTGTGTACCAGCGGGTGGTGAGAGGGCCTGCTAGCTCAAACTTTTTTAGTATTTAATATTTTTGGCACTGACTATGCCGCAGGCAACAGTGGGAGAGCTGCCTGAAGCAAATTCACTGGAAGACTGTTTCCGGTTTGGTTCTGGTGGGAGCAGAATTAATTATTTATATCTGAGGCTTCCCCCTTTATTAATATCACTCACTGGACATTGCTTATTTTGCATTAAGACCTTTTCTTTGGACTCTGGCACCAGTGTTAAAGTTTCTGTTAAAATGTGTGTTAACTTATGTCTGTGTGTGGATGTGTGGATAGGCTAGGGTGTATGGACTGAGTGTATGAGTAGCGTGAGATATTGTGATTTATTGTAAAGCTAGTATATGGATCTAGCGTGACTGCTTAGGGATTTGGTGTATGCCTGTAGGTATGAAGGCTTGCGGTATTGTAGGGGCATAAATTGGCTGTGTACGGGCTACGTGGGAGGGTATAATTTGTACTTAATTGTTGAGGGTGGTTTTGTTGTTTTCTTTTAATTTTGTAGTACTGTGTGGGAGGGCAGCTAAAGTATTTTATTGGTGTGTGGTGTTGGGAGGTGGGTGTGTTGGGATATTTTTTTTTTTATTTTGTTTTAATACAGCAGCCTTAAAAATGTGTGTTAGGTATAGCAGTAGGCCCCCTAGGTTTAGTTACTGTCTGACCCAGCTGCTAGACCTACACCACTTTTGGGCTCTCCCTCCCAATGTAGCATACTTATTTAAAGTTGATAACCAGAAAGGCACACTGAGCCGGAGCTTGTTTCCAGGTACAACCTGGGGAAGTGGGGTACAGGAGATGAAGATAAGGGGAATAAACAGTTATACAGACAAATGGTGACAATAGAGGCAATACTACATCAATGGTGACAATAGAGGCAACACTACAATTAGGTAATGAACAAGCTATACAAAATTTGACATGTATACAATAATGGAGGAAATGTAGCAAAAGCTATACAAACTTTACAATATATACAAACTGTACATAAACAGCTCTGAACTTAACTGAGTTACAGTGGTTGATTTGTAGTGGTAGAAAGGTTGGAGGGTGAGTGCGGATACAAGGGGGGTTGGCTGATGGGGGGAATGCAGGAAGATAGTGTTACCAGACAAGTGATCAACTTGAGGTGAGGGAGGAGAGGAAAGAGGAGGGCAGAGGAAAGGAAGGGGGGATTAGGAGAGGAAGGAGTGGTGGAAGGGCAGGGGGAGGGAAGAGAGGTGTTGGATGGGAGAAGGATGAGATTTATTAGATGCTTGATAGCTGGGAAGGAGGGTGGGTCATGAAGGATTGGGTGTAGCTAGTTCCAGAGGTGGGGAAGATGGGATGAGAAAGTAGAGAGGCCTGAGGAGGTGTGGATGGAGAAGGTGCGGGGGTGGTAGGAGCGCAGGAAATAGGATAGTTCAGGGGCAGGGGTGAAGGTGGAGGAGAGGTAAGTGGGAAGGAGGCTGAACCAGTACTTGGCAATGAAGGTTAAGGAGTTGATGAGTCTTCAGTGTGGGGGGGGGGAAGGTTTAATGAGGAGGGGAGAGAGCAGTGGTGAGTCCAAAGTGGGGAGTTAGTAGCAAAGCAGCAGAAGGAGGGTGTCTAGATAGGAGAGGGTAGAGGTGGGGGCTGAAGCATAGATAATACTACCATAATCAAAAAAGAGGGAGAATGGTCTTGGATAGCAGGATGTGGCAGAGGTGGGGGCATGGAGTCTGTTCCGATAGAGTGCTCTGAGTTTGGGGTGAAGCTTTCCAGACATAGAGCCGATATGGACAGAGAAGTCGAGGTGCTGATCAAGCAAAAGGCCCAGATGTTTGGAGGAGGATACAGAGTCAAGGGTGGAGCCATCCAAGGCGGAGAAGGTGGGGAGGAGGGGAAGCTTTTCCAGCTTGTGTGGAGGGGGGGTCCCAAAAATCATGGAGACTGTTTTCCTGTTGTTGACTTTTAGTCTGTTGTTTTGAAACCACCAGAGGACACAGTTGAAGTCAGATTAGACAGTAGGGCAGACAGGGTTGGGGATAGGACCGGAGGCATAGAGAATGGTGTCATCTGTGTAGAAGTGGATGCTAGAGTGTATGTAAACATTAGGGAGATCATTAATGAAAATAGAAAAGAGAATTGGACAAAAGAATAGAATCTTGGAGTACTTCAGAGTGGATGGGAAGGAGAGACAAGAGAGAATTGCCCACTGAGATAGACTGCATCCTATCGCAGAAGTAAGAGCTGAACCACTTTACAGCAGAGGAGGACAAACCAGGTTGGTGGAGTTTTTGTAGGAGGAGTGGGTGGGAGATGGAGTTGAAAGGCTTTGGTGAGGTCAATAAATATCGCTGCAGTGATGTGCATGTGGTCTATGGAAGAAAGAGTGGAGTTAGAAACTTAGAGGATGGAGGAGATAGTGGAGTGGTTTTGGTGGAAACCAGATTGGTAGTTGGAGAGAAAGTTAGAGGAGGATAGGTAGTCAGACAACCTAGAAAGGACCAGGGACTCTTGGAGTTTGACCAGTGAGGGGAGAGGGAGATGGGATGATAGTTGTTCGGAGGAAAGCGATGGATACTAAGAGGATGCAAGGTGGTTGGCAGCTGGGGTCAGGGGGTGATAATGGGGGGACATTATTAGGATGATGAGGACCAGGAGACATCCTGGAGTGAACTGAAACCTAGAGAGAGGGAAGATAGGTCTCTTTCCTGTACATAGGGCTCCCACCAGACAGAGAGGGCAGGTAATAATTAGGCTGGCTGCTTTGCTCTGTCCCCTGCAGGTGGTGCTTTGCTCTGTCCCCTACAGGTGGTGCTGTGCAGTGCTAGATCAATGAGGAACAAGACTGGCATTATGGCAGATTTAAGTCCTGGTTCCTCAGTGAATCTGGCTTGCACCATGGAGGCATGGCTGAGTGAAAATGCCATCCCATTTCTTGAAGTGGCAGTCCCAGGTGGATTTTCCATGGTACACTGCCCTCAGAGGGATCAAAGGGGGGTGACTATCTGTTTAAGATCTGAGCTTAACTTCACTGTGCACTCATTGGAGGACACCCCGTTGTTTGAATGCATATCTGTGGTGGGGTGTCCAGGTGCAGGTTGTAGGATTCTCCTTTTCTACTGGCCCCTGGGGCATAAGGTGGAGTTCCTGAAGGAAACTGCAGACTTCATCACCGACAGGGTACCAAAGTCATCCAGATGGATTATTCTAGGTGATTTAAATGCCTGGGTGGACAATGAATTCTCACACTTTGAACAGAATTTCCTCTGGTTGATGGATTCAGTGGGCCTCGCACAAGTATTAATTTCTGCGACTCACCAACATGGACATGCCTTGGACTTGGTTTTCTCCCTGGGGCCTGAGATTAATAACCTTGAGATTGATCTGGTCAGTAGGGCAGGTCACTGCATGGTGAAGATCACCTTCAGGGTCCCCCTTGTAATCCACGCCCTGTGCTGATGATTCATTATTGCCCTTTACAGAGGCTTAGGCCAGAAGGACTGTAGGCAGTAATGAATATCTTGGAGAAGTTAGCAGCTTGTGAAACGGATTCAGAGAAAGCGATGAAGGCCTTTAACAGTGTCATAATGGGGCCTTCAATTCCATAGCTCCAATCCATGTATGACCCCTCTCACACTTGAGATCCCCATGGTATGTAGAGATGGGCGAAGTGGCCCCAATTTGCTCCGCGAAATGGAACGCGGAGTGAAAGCAAATTCGTGGAGTGCTCAACAACATGAAGCGGAGTACTTCGCGTTATAATGGGTAACGCGAAGTCCATGGAAAACAATGACTTTGCATTACTCCGCCTTCCCAAACCACTACTCCACCAATTCTTAAGGTGAAGTACATTGAATGCAATGTACTTAGCCTCACTTCACCTTGTTTTTAAGCTCCAAAGGTGAATTTTACAGTGATTCATGGGATTCCAGGTCACATGGGCTCTAGATTGTTCTGCACAGCCTCAGTTTGGGGTAGTGTGTGTAGGGAGCTGTAGCAGTCTGCTCTGAGAGCTCTCTGTGATTCAAACCTTCTAAAAGCTATTAAACAAGCCTTTTTGAGCTTTTTTTTGCTGAAACTTTATTTCATCGATTGTAGGAACCCCTCCTGTGCTCATATAATCGAGCGTTTATTGTTTGTGTATGGATTTTGAGCGTTAATGTACAACATTCAGTCTGTGTACTGAGAGACAGTGGAAGTGTGCTTTGGGGGAGGGGCGTATCTGTGATGTAGGTAGATTAACTTGGAGAAAAAGACAGTTCTTTCTGTTTTGGTGATATTTTTCTTGTAAAACTGTGTTAATGTACACATAGTAAAATTTTCAATAATTCTTGCTATTTTTTTTGCTGATTGTTGTGGTGCAGCAGTGCATAATTTTAGTTTGTTTAAAATACGTTGTTACATTACTGAAGTTTTCAATTTGCTATGCATTACTTAGTGTGTGTGTGAGGATGTGTGTGATGCGTGTCATCAAATCAGACACATTTTATTGCGCCACATAGTAATTTCAGCAATGTGAACCTGCTATCCACTGCAGCTGTGTGATTTTTATACTTCTTTGTGGTATCTTTACTGGTACTAGTTCTAGTGACTGTTGCTGCAGCAGTGCAGTACACTGCCCCCCGCAGCCCACCCCAACCAGCAAAGGTATTCTTTTCCAGATTTGAATTTCTGATGGTGAGCACTGGTTTGGTGTAGTATCTTTGCTTCTGCATCTCTTCAGTGCACAGCACAATCTTAATCTGTCTGTGCATTTGCATTTCTTTAGGGCCCAATCTCCATCTGTAACTTAAGTCACAGTTGTTTCTTTGGCTTGCCTTCAGAGTGCTGGACTGGTAGGGTGCATAATTCTGCATGAACATTGTATCATTAATATGAGTTTTTAAGTCAGGACCATCATCATGAGTCACTTGTGATACAAATCACGTTCTTCATCATCACAGTCACAAATGCAGTCACAAATAATGATTTACGATCACGTCACGAATCACAACATTCATTTTTTTACTAGTTACTTGGATGTATTGTAAGCCTGTTTTGTAGTATCTCTCCAGGCTTCACCACCCCACCTTTGTACTCATTAATGAGCGATTTTAGGTCAGGGAGTTTGTGCTACAGATCATTGGGGAAGTACAGCTGTAGGCATTCGCTTTCCCAATACAGTTTCATGTTGTTTATCTCACATCGTCGACACCGAGTCACGTTCTTCATCATCATGGTCACAAATGCAGTCACAAATCACAATCCATGATCATGTCGCGAATCACAACACTCATTTTTTGACTAGTTACTTGGATGTATTGTAAGCATGTTTTGTAGTATCTCTCTAGGCTTCACCACCCTGCCATTGTACTCATTAATGAGTGTTTTTAAGTCAGGGAGTTTATGCTACAGATTATCGGGGAAGTATATCCGTAGGCATTCGCATTCCCAATATAGTTCCATATTCTTTATCTCACATCGTCAACACCAAATCACGTTCTTCATCATCACGGTCACAAATCACGATTCACGATTGCGTCATGAATCATAACACTACTTTTTTTGACTAGTTACTTGGATGTATTGTAAGCATGTTTTGTGGAATCTCTCCAAGCTTCACCACCCCACCATTGTACTCATTAATGAATGTTTTTAAGTCAGGGAGTTTTGTGCTACAGCTCATCGGGGAAGTACAGCCATAGGCATTCACGTCCTTTCCCGTACAGCATGTGAGTTACAGTACTGTAAGTAGTGGTGGGCGAAGTGGCCCCAATTTGCTCCACGAAGTGATTCACTGAGTAACGCAGAATCTGCGGAGAACTCCACAATGTGAAGCGGAGTACTTCACTTCATAATGAGGAATGTGAAGTCCATTGAAACCAAAGACTTTGTGTTATTCCGCCTTCTCCAAACCACTTCTCCACCAATTTTAAGGCGAAATAGATTGAAATCAATGTAATTCACCTCACTTCGCCCTGTAATTGAGCTCCAAATGAAATTCTGCAGTTATTCATGGGATTGCTGGTCACATGGGCTTTAGATTGTTCTGCACAGCCTCAGTTCTGGCCTGGGTAGTGTGTGTGTACAGTGGTAGCTGGAGACAGCTTGCTCTCAGAGCTCTGTGATTCAAAGCCTCTAAAAGCTGTTTAAAATGCCTTTTTGAGTAATATTTTTTGCTCAAAGTTTAGTACATCGATTGTAGGAAACCCTTCTGTGCTCATATCATCGAGTGTTTATTGTTGTGTGTGGATTTTGAATGTTAATTTAAAACAGTCAGTCTGTGTACTGTGAAGTGTGCTTTGGGGAGGGGTGTATTTATGGTGTAGATAGATTAACTAGGAGAAAAAGGCAATCTTTCTGTGTTGGTTATATTTTTCTTGTGTAACCGTGTTAATGTACACACAGTAATATTTTCAGTAATTCTTGAAATTTTTTTGCTGATTGTTATGGTGCAGCAGTGTACAATTTGTCTGTTTAAACCATTTGGTTATATTACTAAAGGTTTTCAATTTGCTATGCATTACTTGAGTGTGCGTGTGAGTGTGTGTGCGATGCGTGCCATTAAATCAGACACCTTTTATTGTGTTACAGAGTAATTGCAGCAGTGTGAACCTGCTATCCACCACACCTGCATGCATTTTTTATACTGCTTTGTGGTATCTTTACTGGTAGTGGATTGTTACTGCCGTGCACTAATCCCACAACTGGCAAAATGTATTCCTTTCCAGATTTGGATTTGTGACTTGTGAGCACTGGTTAGGTGTTGTTGTGTCTTTTCATATGCATCCCTTGAGTGTGCAGCGCAATCTTAATCTGTCTGTGGGTTTGCATAGCACCATTAATTCTGGGAGACTGCATTTCTTGTTACGCTCTCATTTCACTTCGTCAGCACTGGGAAATTTTTGGGACACAAGACAGTAGCATTTTGGGGATGCACATTAATTCTGGTGACTCTGTGTGTGACCTGACTACTGCGCATGACTGAGTGCACCATTAATTCTGGAAGACTGCATTTCTTGTTACACTCTCATTTCACTTCATCAGCACTGGGGAGTTTTCTGGACACAAGACAGTAGCACTTTGGGGATGCACATTCATTCTGGTGACTGTGGGGGTGGGATGCTGCCAGTATTGTTGTCACTCTGCCTTACTTCTCATTTAAGGCGGAATGACAACGTAAAGTAATAATAACAAGGCAAAGTGAGCCTTTCCTATGAGGCACTCCATGTAGCTAAGATTTTAAATTCGCTGCATCTCTAATGGTATGATGGGAAGCTTAGGAAGTTGAAGAATAGGGGTTGGAAGTCAAAGTGATGTTGGAGGAGGTCTTGGGCTGAGAAGGACAGACTGATTTTGAAGATTCATTTTGGTGAATATCAAAGGGAATCTTCTGTAATAAGGCAGCATTCCTGTCCAGGGAGATAGCAGTTAGGAAGATTTGACTGGCTTAGCTCTTCCATATTGTAGACAGGTTATTAAATCTGACCTGTGTGTTGCTGGTTAGAGCTGGTTCATGAGCAAAGTGTGAGGAGCTTCCTCAATTCTTCTCAAACAAAGTGTCTTTTATTCAGGCTTGGATCTCTTTAAGCAGGCTGTCATGACCCTGCAGGGTTGAGCTTGCACCTCTTTGATGCACTCAACTGTCTTTTTTTTTTTTTGTCGACTTTCTTTCACTCCGGTCGCTGCCCGAGGAACCTTCTCTCAGACATCCTGTCCATGTCCTGCCCACCTGAGGCTCCCAGAACTGCACCTTCTCTCCTCCACTCCCCGCAGCCAGCAAGCCCGGTTTAACGCATCCAGGGTGGGTCACCCTTCTCCTCTTGGGAGCTCTTCTAAGGCAGTCTCTGACTGCAGGAGAGGGCAGGCAGGAGGAACTGGAAGGCCAGTCTGGGTAAGCCCAGCAGAGGGCACGGGGAACAGGTGCCGTCACCTGTTCCTCGGAGCCGATGTTTTCAATGTTCAACCCCCCCCTGCATGGGCATGCCTGATGCAACAGTGCATGGCAACACTGCCAGCATCAGCCACACTGCATAATGTGCAGCCTGTGCACTGCAACACTCCTAATCTCCATCAGGAGCCACTGGTGCATCGGACTATCCCTCACCCACCCACCTGGAGAGGAGAGACATCCATCAGGTGCTCAATCATTTAAAATCTCCTGCTGACCCCCAGTTCCCGAGCTTGCTCCCAAACTCAGGTCGCCGGTGTGGCATGAGGTGTGGTGTCCAGCTCCTCAACCCTCAGTGCCACCGGATGGCTCACTCAGCTGTCTTGGGGAGAGTTTTGGCTGAATACAGTGGAAGAGGTCTATGGGGTTATCTTGGAGTTGCAGCCCACTTTTTGTGTACTAGACCCAGGTCCCACACCATTACTAGTGAGTTCCCTGCAGTCACTGAGTCTGGTGTTTGCTGGAATTGTTCGGTGTTCCTTATCTGAGGATATCTTCCTAGTTGCTTTGAAACAGGCACTTGTTCAGCCCCTGTTGAAAAAACCATCTTTGGACACGAACAGTATAGCGAATTATTGTCCTGTCTCTAACCTAACTTGTTTAGGCAAGATTATTGATAAGGTTGTGGCACAGCAGCTTTGGGCACACCTTGCAGCCCTGGACATCTCTGAGCCCCTCCAATCTGGCTTCAGGTCCAGGCATAGCACCAAGACAGCATTGGTCAGAGTGCATAATGATCTTCTCAAGGCAAGGAATAGGGGTGAGTGGTTAATTCTCATTCTCCATGATCTCTTTTCAGCATTTGACACTGTGGATATGTGTTGTTGTTGGATCATCTGATGGTATATGGAGGTCTCACTGGCAGTGTTATCTGCCGGTTTGAGTCCTACCTCATGGATAGGATGCAGTGGATGGTGATGGGAACTTTCTTATTATCCCCAATGCCGCTGCTCTGTGACATGCCCCAAGGATCAGTTCTCTCACCCATGTTGTTTGCAGCCTACATGCTGCTATTGGGAAGGATCATCTGACAATAGAGTCTGGGTTTTCACTGCTATGCAGATGACACCCAGTTGTATTTGTTGTGTGTACCCAGGATGCCTGGCACTGTTGAGGTGCTTAATTTTTGCCTGGCTAAGATTCATAGCTGGGATGGCATGGAGTAGGCTGAGACTGAACCCGGGCAAGACTAAGGCATTGGTGATTGAATCAGGCTGTAGTGGGGGAGGGGTGCACAGGTAGCCATGGGAGAAATGGGGCAGTGACTCAGATCTTCTAGACTGTTGACCTCTTCTAAGGTGAAAATCTGAGAGTGCTTCTAGATGAGCAGCTAACATCTGAGGCTCAGGTGACAGCTGTAGTCCAGAGTGGATTTTACTGTCTTAGCAACATCAGCCTGATTAAGTCCCTTATTCCCCTAAAGATCTGCCAACACTAGTACATGCTTTTGGGATGACAAGGCTAGATTACTGTAATGCACTGTACCTCAGGGTTAATGAAGGTACCCTACAATGTTTTCAGCTGGTGCAGAACACAAGTGACCCATTTACTGACTGAGCTTTTGAGGTCTAGTCAGGTGACCTCAGTCCTGAATGAACTGCACTGGCTGCCCGTGAAGTGACACATCCCCTTCAAGATTGGTCTGCTAACCTACAAGGTCCTACATGGGTTGAGCCAGGGATACATGGCAGAACATCTGAATCCTCTGCAGTCTTTTCACTCCTCTCCTTTCCACCAATGCCAGTCACCTTTCTGTCGCAAGAGCATGGCTTATATCCTCAGGAGAATGTGCCTTCGAGTTTGTTGTCCCCTTACTCTGGAACACTCTTTCCAGAGTACTGATGGATGCCCCCTCAGTGATGGTATTTAAAAGGGGATTGAAGGCTCACCTTTTTTGACAAGAATTTGGGGACCTCTAAAGATCCCATTGACCATCTTGTCTACTATGGTTGCTGTTTCTTTACCTTTTACTTTGTGCACTTTATTTTATTTTATCTATCTATAAATTATGACAAGGCTTGTAAGAGTTTTATTGTTACTTATTTTATCTAAATGTATTATTACTGTGCTACTTCATTTCATGACAAAGGTGGATCAAGGGTAAGATTTGCCTATTCACGGACAACAGAAAGCTCTGCAGGAGGGTGGACATAAAGGAGAGGAGATGGGAACTCAGAGAAGACTTGGCTAGCCTAAAGAAGTGGTCTGTCATTTGCGGCTGGGGTTGAATGCTAAAAAGTGCAAAGCTATGTACCTGGGGCAAAAAATGCAGGAACCATATACTGCTTGCGTGGTTTGCAGGTAATCAGGTAAGAGGAAGACAAGGACCTGGGTATAATTAACATGAGTGACCTGAAACACTTGGCACACTACGGGAAATCTGTCGCCAAAGTGAGTCAGATGCTGGGTTGCATAGCCTGGGAAATTACCAGCAGGAAGGTGGAGGTCATCTGCCATTGCACAGGTCTCCAGAGAGATTGCACCTAGTGTACAGTGTGCAGTTCTGGTGCCCTTATCTTATGAAGGATATTAAGCTGCTGGAAAACAATCCAGAGAAGGGCAACTAAGATGATCCGGGGCCAGCAAAGCAACACCTATGAGGAGTGCCTCAGGGGGCTCAACAAGTACTCTCTTGAGGACAGAAGGGAGAGGGGGGAACATGAGTGAGACCTCCAAGTACCTTAAAGATATAAACACGATGAGCACAATGGGCCTCTTCTGCCTCAGTGGAAACAGAAACACTAGGGGTAACAGTCTGAAGCTGGTGGGAGGAAAGTTTAGGAGGGAGATGAAGAGGTACTTTTTCACTGAGAGGGTGTTAGCTAAGTGGAATGAATTGCCAGAGGAGGTTGTATCCCTAAAAATGGTGGACAGCTGCAAGAGAGGTTGGGACAGGATGAGGGGGAAAGTTGCAGGTAGAAGGAGAGAGACGGAGGGGTATTTGAGAGGAGTCAAGGAGAATATGGGCAGGGGGAATTCCCCCTGTAAACACAGTGAGAACTGCACACTCAAGCAGATTAGATAGACCATATGATCTTTATCTGCTGGCACATTTGCGTATTTGTATGTTCGTATTACCATTGTCATGACTTGTATGGCACCCTACGCCTCCAGGGAAGTGCACCTAAGAAATAAAGCTTGTACTACCACAACCATTAAAGGTGCCATGGGAACATGATTCCTTTGGCTAAAGGTACCTGAGAAAGGAGCCCACAGAAACAGGTGAGCTGCTGGAGGAGGAGAGGTGAATGGTGGGAGCAAAGAAATGGAGCTTACAAATGAGGCTGGAGGAAGATGGCTTATATAGCCCAGGAAGTGTGTGTGTGGCTAGTTGCTCCCACCCATCAAACCTCAAGCAAGCCTTTTAACTTAATAACTTAATGCACATACACAACCACAATGTGGAGTACTTCTTGTGCAACTAGTTGGCAGCCAAATGCTAGTGATATGGCAGGATGTTAACTACCATTTGTAGCTACTTTGGCCATTTACACACTCTGCGCTCTGAGACACAACCATCTGTTGGGGTACCGGGAAGGCAAAGAAACCCTCTTGATGAGGGATCTACCCCTAGAGGTGCCGTGGGAGTGTGATTCCTTTGGCTAAAGGTACCTTAAGAAAGAGGCCAAAAGAACTGTGAAGCAGGAGCTGCAAACACAGTTGAGCAATGTGATGGCAGAGACAACTGGCAGCTGGTGAGAAGTGATAGCAGAATGAGGTGTGGCTTCCAGAAGAGAGAGGTAATGGCAGGGTTGTACAGTACGAAAAGGCGGGCCACCATCTCACGCCAAAATCACAGCAGCAATTCTAGTATTGGGTAAATGCTACTGGATAACTACTTTATGGACTTTGGCACTCAGGAGAGGAAATAAAAACAGCAGAAGAAATCTCTGGGGATCCATGGCCTCTGATGCCATCCCTCTCGGCATGGGTACTATTACTAGATTCACTAAGTTATCTTTAAATTCAAATTTTATGGAAACCTTTGGGGAGATTACAGTCACTCTGTCATAACTGGATAACATTGTGGGAGATCCACAAGTTGATCTTCATGCCAAAGGAGGTACCTCAGGGAAGGAAGCCCCTAAAATGTGGACTGAAGACAAAGTCACTCTTGAAAGGCTAGCACCCAGCCTCAAGTTCGAGAGGAGGCCTAACCTTGACTGAAAACTAAAAGAAGAGGATATGGAACAAGACTAGGTGGACCTTAGGCAGACACAGGGAGAAAACCTTTTGGAAGAGCAACTGACATGGTATACACAGCAAAAGGAACCCATGTGGAGTTTGGTCTCCACCCTCCAGCAGCTGAATTTTTAACTACTACACTGTGATGTGCCACTGACTGTGGATCTGCACGGCTGAAGCTTCCCTGAGTGTTGGACCTTCTCACCATCTGGTGGGACTGCCAAGAAGCACCACAGAGACAGGAAGCCTGAAAAGGACCCCACCTGGTGAGGGTCTCACCCTCAAGTTGTGGACTTGAAGGGGAGCGACTGAGCAGGGAAGGGGAATAAGATAATGACCAGGACTACATTTGTAGAGTCTGATGACATGATACAGAAATGGACTGACTGCATGATGGTACACAGGAAATGAATGATACACTGGAGTGGACTGAATGAGGACTGGTGAAAACTGACAGGTATGATAGTAAATTAACTGAATGACAAGGTACTAAAATTAGAAACACATATAAGAAGTTATTGTCATAATGAACACCCAGCCAAAAGCAGGAGTGGTAGGAGCTGCAGTGCAACCACAACTATAGTGACAATACAGCAACAGACAGACCGAGTGGTGGCTGAATGGCTGAGTCAGGAAAGGCTGGAAGAGGCAGTATGAACTGACTCGGTTAAATGGTTGCAGCTGCTAGCTGGAATGCAATGCGTGCAGAGGGACCGCAGTGAAAAGGTTGCTAGTGTTGGTTATAAATGCAGGTAAAGCAGACTAAGAAAACAACTGAATCACAGGAGAATGACATAGGCAGGACATAGAATTGTGTTAACACACTGAAAACACACTTCACGTAAGCACTACATTAAAAGGAGGGCATATGATCAGTAGGAGTGGCTACCCTTGAGAAGACAGGGAGCACAAGTCACAGCCAGGAAAAGCAAAACATACCAATCAGAGAGTTGTAGAAAGCAGAGACCAATCAGAAGATGAAGATAAAAACTAAACTGAAAAGCTTAAAACAACCCAGAAGAAAGCAGCAGCCACAGGGGAGAGAAGTAAGCAGACCCTCCTGCTTCAGCAAAAAAATGGAGCTTCTGAATGAGGCTGAAGGAAGCTGGTTTATACAGGTAAGGAAGTGGGAATAGCAGGTTGCTCCTGCCCATGAAACCCTAGGCAAGCCTATTAATTATACTGCTTACAATGGCTCTTACAGATTCATGCACCAAGTCCCTGTAACACAATTAACATAGAATAATCCATGTGTTCATTTAGAAAGGCCAATATAATACTCACAAAGCTTGGCATTAAAACACCAAGGCTAGAGACAAAATTACTATCCAGTGGAAGTATCTCCCAGGTAGATAGACCAAGAAAAGCAAAATATATACTTGCAACCTTGATTATCATTTTAGGAATAGTCAAAGGGACATGTGAACATACGAAACATGCCAGCAGAAACAGGACTCATGGTCTGTCAAGTCTGCTCGAATGCACAGCTAGCACCCCTATACTGCAGCTGCCCCGCCCCATCTCCCCCACCCTCGGAAACTGCTCAGCATTGTTTACCCAGCCCCCCCTTGCCCTGTCCCATGCTCTTTTGAAACTGCACACCATCCTGCATTCCATTACCTCCTCTGGTAGAACATTCCATTTTGACATCACCCTCTCAGTGAAATAATGTCTCCTCATCTCCCTCCTTAATCTGCCACTCTCCAGTGTTAGCCCATACCCCCTCATGTCACTTCCCTTCCTCAGCTTAAACAACCCCTCTGTACCAGATTTGTTGATCCCCCTCAAGTATTTGAAAGTTTCAATCATATCCTCCGATCCCTTCTCTCCTCCAGGGTGTACAAACTCAAGTGTCTCAGCCTTTCTTCATAGGTTCTGCCTTCCATCCTCTGTATTATTTTTGTCACCCTACACTGCACCTCCCCAAGCAGCCTGTAATCATTCATCAGATACAAATGCCAGTACTGCATGCAGTACTTGAAATGCAGCCTGACCAAGGACCTGTACAGGGGCAGGATCACATCCGTGTGTCTGGATGAGAACCCCCTTGTAATGCATCCCAGCATCCTATTGGCCTTAGCCACAGCCTTCCTGCACTGAGCAGAGCTGTTCATGCTCCCCGTTATTATGACCACTAGATCCTTCTCCTCCTCAGTGATACCCAACTGCACCCCACCCAACCACCCAATAGTTTCTGATTTAACACTCAAAGTCCATAGGAAGAGCTAACACATGTCACTGCACTAGCTGCATATGATGAGATTTTTAGTAATTAGACATGACAGGTCATGTGTTATGCTACATACAGCATCATCATCATGCCCTGGGTACAGTTTGCACCTAGGAACATGAACAACTTGACACATGACAAAATACACCAATAAACATGCCATGGAGGGCCTTATTCTGATCATAAAATGGCCTACATGTCGCTTGGTGGACACAAATATGAAAATAATTTTTTTTTACTATTTATTTCTTCCCCAGGTCCCAGTCGGCCACTATCCCCATCCACCCGTCCAGCCCCATACCCCAAGATTAGGCTGCTACTCCTCTTCCCCAATGGATTACCTCCCGTGGTGGTGTGGTGAGGAGCCCCCATTTCTTGGCTCTACTCACCTGAACAGAATCCAATTTCGGGGAGCACCATTCAGGGTCGGGGCCTGTGGCGGGTGGATGCATCATCCTGCATGACCGGGACCAGATATTTTCCTCCTGTTTTACTCCCTTTGCATGGGGGGCTTGCAATGACCCCAATGGAAGGAGCACGCAGACGTCCGCATGCGCTCCTCACAGCGCCTGCTCCATCATGCCCCTCTCACTGTAGCAGCAATGCCATGCCCCCCCACCTCTGCTAGAGGACAGCCATGTGCCGACCACTGGAGTCCCCCCTCCCAGAGAAGCAGAGCAGTCCATCAGATGCTCAATCCCTCTCCTTCCCTGCCAACCCCTGGTGGACCGTGCTCATTCCCAAATACGGGTCGCTGGCATAGCGTGAGGTAAGGCATCCATGGCTTCAGCCCTCAGCATCACCGGGCCAGCCTACAAATATGAAAACTTAGGAACTTTCATGAATGTAGTTTTCCCATATGCATTCTACTACATGCCAAAATAGTTCCAGACAAAAATAAACATTTAGGTTTTTAAATGTATTGCATCAGATTTGACTAGAACAGTAAGTAATATTTAAACAGTCGATGACACCAAACTCCTAGTAGAAGCCTTCAGTAAGTTACAGAGAGTGGCAGAGGGCTTGTAGTTTAATCCTCATTTGGGCCATGTAGTGTAGAGCAGAAAACAAAGCTGTAAAAAACTTAACAGGGAAGTTCTGTTAGACACCATAAGGTGTCAGACATGCCATTATGGGGACTAATGTAAGCCAGACAGACAATGACCATCCCAAACATTGTCTGGGAGTACCATGGTTTGCCTCGGGGGGCTGGAAGTGCAACTGTCGGTCCCATCAGGGGCTGTACCTTCAGTGGTTGTTTGCTTGACCCCATAGTGGGTCACTGGGAGTGCTTCTGTGTAACTTATCATGGGTCAGTAGTTCTGCTGATAGGTCAGTTGGGGACTAGAGTGCCAGAACCGATCCACAAAGGGCCAGATGAGCTGTTAAGGAAGGGTCATACAAACAAAGCTTAAAAGTAGCCACATGCGGGTGTCAGTGACTGCTCAGTCTGCTTCCTGAGAAGTGTGCAGAAATGTCCATCATACCTTTAAAAGCATATTGCCATAGGCATAGTACACAGACTGCCCAGAAGGTTTATTTTACCTTCTGCTTTGCGATTTGTTAATTAGATTCAATCCTGACTGAACATAGTGGATGATTCTTAAAATATAAGTTACCTTATGATATAAAATGCTGCAATGGACATTGCTTTCAGAACTTGTTCTGTCACCATACAATCATATTGAAAATTTATTCCAGTGTGCAATGGTGGGAATAATAAGGGAAGTCATGAGGGGTGTATGTAATGCTGTTTTTGTTAAACAACCAGGAAGCTCAGGTAAACCTGAGTATATTGCTCATCTGAGGAGAGACTGGGGGACTGCAATATGTACATCCTGGAAGAGAGGAGGGAGAGGGGGATATGATAGAGACCTACAGTCACAGCCAAATACATGGTCAGATATTTCCTGAAATGTTTATATTTCTAGAGAAATCTCCTGCTTTTTGCAGTTCCATAGTAGGGGCAGCAGAAAGAATCTGTTTAGAAATTTAGCGAAATGTCTGACCATGTGCAAATACCTCACAGGCTTGAACAAGGTACAGGATCAGAGTATATGACATACAGTAGGAAAAGATGCACAATAACTTTGGCAGAGAAAAAGATGCACAAGAACAAGGGGACATGCACTGAAGCTGGAAAGGGGAACATTTAGAAGAGATATGAGAAAGTACTTTGCTGAAAGAGTGGTGGATGCCTGGAACAGTTTTCCAACGGAGGTAGTAAGGGAAAAACAGTTGTGGACTTCAACCATGCATGGGATAGGCACAGGAGGACCTTAGCTGAGAAGTGGGGTGGGGGAGCTGGAGAGTATGGTCTGTGGTGACAGTACAGGCAATGACAAATGGGTAGAAGGGTGGGTGGGGAGGTCCTTGTTTGCCATCAAATTCTGTTTCCCTATTTGTGACACTGGCTATTATTTACTTCTGTGCTTGATAATGATAGGTTTATTTGTAATTCTTAACTAGGAGAGGCACACAGAGTTATGACAGCTCATTTTCAGATGCATCACAGAGGATGGGTTGCATAGACCAGTTTTATTGACAGGACAGTGTTGGAGAGGAGGTTGCATTTAATCTTACAATAAGTGCCACGGGATATTTAATTTCCACTTGAACAGTTGCCAGGGATGGATAGTGGGGACCTTGATTTAACATCACATCTTATCCAAAAGATGGTACCTCAGCAATGTGGTGCCCACCTCCTGTGCCACACTACAGGTTAGTATTGGGTATTAGCCCTCATTCCTGGTTTGGGACCAAAATCCATGACCTGATCTTTTGGAATCTACTGAGCCATAGACAATGTACATTTTATTTAACTGAAGCTTATAATAAATTGCCATCACTTTTCTCAGTAACATGATTTATAAACTCATTACCAAGGAATATATGTACACAATTATTTTCCCCTCTTAATGTTTTACTGAAAAGAATATGACTAGTCTGCTGTATTAATTACATTAACACCACATGATACTGTATATGCACTTTTCCTTCACAGCAGAGGTTCACAACAAAAGGTTCAAGAGCAGAAGAGGTTGTTTGCCTATTATTAACTCCTTTGTTTTACATATAATAGTACAGATTACCACCTTCCTAGATTTATTTATTTATTTATTGTGATCTCAGATTAGCACCTTTGAGAACAAGCTCGTTAAATAGGTTTCACATCAGGTTAAACAAAACAGTGAAAACAGATTGCATTGCTGGCAAGCAACAAAACTTTAGGACTATGCATACAGTTCTTTAACTTGTAGGACTATACATACAATCCTTAACTTGGACAAAAAAAACATCAATGTAAGCATTGTACAATGTATGCCAAAATTCAAAAGATAGACAGATACAGAATGAAGGACAGTGGGGACTAATTGTTAGGTAAGACAGGACTGCTATACACAAAATATACAGGTATGAACGCAATGTAAGAGATACATTAGCCCATGAGGCCTCATCAGTAGAGGGTCTGAGGAGAGAGAGACTTTTAGACTAAGGAGGAGAGAAAGGGGTGGTGGGATATAGAAGAAGTGAGGATAACAAGGAGGAGGTTTACTAAAGGAGATATGGAAGAAGTGAGGATTTCCAGGGGGAGATAAATGTGTCTAGATTACTTTTGAATGTAGTTTTAGATTCACTAATGATATGCTCTGGGAGGTTATTCCATGGTCTTATTACATGTGCCATAAAATAAAACTTTCATGTACTTGTTCTGAACCTTGTTAATTTGTAACAATGTCCCCTGGCATTTGTTTTGTTGTTGTGACAGACATGTGACCAAAGTAATATAGTAATTAATTTTGTTAATGTATTGTGTTAATGTAATAATGTTGTTGTCATACGTGGGCACAAAACATGGCTTCTGATGTCACATGACCAAACAGGTCTCATGGGAAACATTGGCTAAAGTTAATCAAGGGAATGCTCCCTTGGGAATATTCAGACACATATTCTATAAGGCAGATGGGAGAATGCCAGTTCAAATGCCTCAGTCAGCTTAAAAGGCAAGAAGAGTGGGGTTACACACCTTGGACATTCTTCAAAACAGAGTCATAAAAGTGGACAGAGCATGGATGAGTGTGGGGTGAGCCAAATGGTCTGGATGAGGCCATACACACACACACACACACACACACACTCATACACAGGCACACCCATGGGGGTCAGTAGAGGACTGTCACTCAAAGGGATTGAGACCCCTCTGCACAGGAGTAAGAAATAAATTGAGGTGCTGTAAGACAGTGCCTTCTCTTGGACTTGGAACATCTGAAGATCAGCAACCCTGCCATACAAAGACTAGCTGACTGGTAAAATAGCACAGTAAGGAACAGTGCAATTCTGTAGCTAGGGCAGGTGAAGGATTTTACGTGAGAATAGCTCAAAATTCTACTGTACACAAACTGTCTGTTCAAATTGTTTTATTTTCTGCTTCTTAGTAAATGTGCAACCCTTTTGTTTTCCTGTAACTACATCCTGTGTAAATACTTGTAATCTGTTAGTAAAGAATCATATTTTTATAGAATCAGTGACTGCTTGTTTTATTTAAAATGGTAATTCTACTATTTCTGCTGGACTCTGTTTGCAGTCCATCTCTGAAGGGGCACTCTACCCACAGTTATTGTGTTTGACCTTCCTGACCTTGTGCAATGGAGGAGGTAAGAAACAGGTTTCCCTGGGTCCTGTTGGTAGAAACCCACAGTGGTTGCAGTGAACTTGACGTCCCTGGTGAGGGATTTTTTGTCACATTGGTGGCAGTGTGGTGGGATCAGTGTTGCAACTGGTACCAGTGCAGTGCAAAGCAGTGGACAGTGTGCTTTCCCATGAGGCAGAAACTCTGAGAGAGAGAGAGAGAGAGAGAGAGAGAGAGAGATAGCACACTGGTGATGGACTGCCAGCAGAAATATACCTATACAGTCATGAAACAGGATTTCAAAAGGTTGCATTGTTTACTACTTTTTTTTTTTATTTCTAGACAGCTTAGTGCTGCATAGCTAGAGACTATGAACTCCTCAGGCTATGTCAAATTTCTTGTACAGCAGCTTCATGAGCTGTGCACAGAGATGGGGATTGTTTATGATGGCATGACAAAGAGTGCACTCATGGAAGCACTGTTGGCACATGACTGGCAGCAGAAAGGGCAGATGGTCTCAGATGGGCATGGCCCAATACCTGGTCAGCAGGTGGTCGCTGAGGACAGAGACCCCGGTAGTGAGACTTAGGTCACAGCGGCTGAGCAAGGGGGGCACCTTGTGTCTCAAGCTGGGGAAGCTCTGCAGCCCAGTCAACCTTAGCCTGAGATTCTGTAGGCAGAGTTTGTGCTGAAGGATGCTGAACTGTAGAGAGCAAGGCTGGAGGCTGAATGGGAGAAAATAAAATTGGAGGTAGAGGAAAGAGAAAAGATTTGCCAGCATGAGTTCCTTATGCAAAAGGAAAGAGAGAAGGAATGAACAGAGTGAGAAAAGAAATGAGCAAAGCAAGACAGAGCACAACAACACAATATCGAGATGGAAAAACTGCAGCAGCAAACACTGCAGCAGACCATGAGTAATAGCAAAGGGGGTTCAACCCATGAAGCCACAATTAATTCTAAAATGTTCCCACAATACTGGCAGGGAGATGATCTGGATTTGTTTTTAAAATCATTTGAAAGGGTTTGTGGAGAGTTTAAATTAGACAAGGGTACTTGGATCGTCCACCTGACCCCACTGCTTACAGGCCGTGCTTTGCATGCATTTGCTCTGATGGACTGTAGTGATGGCATGGATTATAATAAAAAGAATGTTATTAAAATGTTTTGAACTAACTCCTGAGGCTTATAGACAGAAATTTAGAGAATTAGGAATAGGCCCAGGAGACAGCTATGTAGAATTGCATGTCCAAATGTGTGCTTATTTAGACCATTGAGTAGATGGAGATAAGGCAAGGACTGTAGAGCAAATTAAAGATTTAATTGTAAGGGAACAAGTTCTTAAAATTGTACCTGATGATCTGCACATTTGGCTGCTGGACTGGTCATGCAACTCCACAAAGGAGGCAGTAGAAAGTGTTGATTTGTATGTTGCCAGCATACCACATTCACAGTATAAGAGCTATGGGGGTGGGGCAGCACATGTTTATAAGGGGACCCAGGGAGGACAGCCTAAAGGAAACCAGCCTGCACCCAAGCCCAAAACAGAACCCACTGGTTCTAAGGGGAACAAGGAGGCGGGGCAAAGGAATTCTGGATTTGCCAGAAAGTGGGGCATCTATACTATGACTGACCTAAAAACAGGAGTTCAGGGCAAAAGACTTGGGGAGAGGTACCTAGGACAGTACATCACAGCTGGCAAACCGCACACACACTGTTGTGCCACCAAACTCCACCAAGCATATGCATCCTGTTCCACTCAATGGGACAGTAACACAGGGATTGACGGACACTGGTGACTCCATCTCCATGGTAAGGCAGGATCTGATCCAAGTGGAGCAGGTTCTGCCAGGGCGAGTCTCCAAGATTCGGGTAGTCACAGATCCAGTGATCCAAGTGCCAATGGCTCAGGACTTCCTGAGCTGGGAGGGCAGCCATGGGGTACAGGAGGTGGGAGTTTTACCTGGTGTTCCTGTGGATGTGATCATGGGGAATGATTTTGACCACAGGGAAAACCTAATATGTGTCACTACCCATAGTCAGGCAAAGGGGCTAGCTTCTTAGGGTGAGGAGGGGGTGACACAGCCTGTGCAGACCTGTTCCTCAACAGCTGAGGAAGTGGCTAGTGTGGATGAGGGCTAGCTAGGAGTAGCAGTCCTAAGCCCCAGCTGCAAGCAGAGGAGGTCACCACCAGGGGCAGCTTTCCTCCTGAAGGGAAACTGGGGAGTGTCAGATGGGAGGAGCTGGGCAGGGCACAGCATAGCACAGCGAGCTGATTCTACCATCTAAAAACAGAGAGATTGCAGACAATGCTGAGGCCTCTCAATGGAGTAAAAGGTCAGTTTATTGGGAGAATGGGCTGTTGTACAGGGAGTGTATACCACAGAGTGAGTTAGAGGGAGAGGTACGCCAGCAGCTGGTAGTCCCCTGGGACTACTGAAAGCAGCTTCTGGCCCAGGCCCATGACATTCCTTTTTCAGGCCACCTGGCTATTAACCACACAAAAAAGTGCCTTGCCAAGAATTCCTTTTGGCCAAGCATGTACACAGATGTGACAAATTACTGTGGGACTTGTCCACTGTGTCAGTGGGTTGGAAAGGTCGGGGACAAGGCTAAGGCAACTTTGGTGCCCCTGTCTATTACCGATGAACCCTTTAAGAGGGTAGCCATGAACATAGTGTGGCCCCTAAGTACCCCAAGTCACACGGGCAAATGATACATACTGGTTGTGGTGGATTATGTAACCAGGTACCCAAAGCAGTGGCAATGTCCTCCACTGAGGAAGAAAAGATGGCTGATGAGCTCCTGGGAATCTTTAGCTGAGTGGGATTTCCCCAGGAGATTTTGTAAAACCAGGGAATGAATTTCATGTCATCCTTAATGACCAATTTGTGGGAAAAGAGTGTGGTGAAACAGCTTCATGCTTCACCCTATCACCCTCAGACAAATGGCCTGGTTGAGCAGTTCAATGGTACCCTTAAAACTATGCTCAGGGCATTTGCTGACCAGCACAAAATGGAGAGGGACAAATATTTGCCCCACTTCCTGTTTGCATACAGGGAAGTCCCACAGGAGTCCACAGGGTTCTCACCCTTTGAGCTCCTGTTTGGTCACAGGGTGAGGGGGGCCCCTTAATTTAGTCAGGGATGAATGGAAAGGTAACCATGCCACCCAAGGGGAGTAGGTTGTGGATTATGTCTTAAATATCAGGGCCAGGCTTAAGGAGCTCATGGGGCTCACCCAGGAGCACTTAGTCACTGCACAATAGCAACAGAAAGCCTGGTATGACCATGGGGCCAGAACACAGGAGTATGAAGTCGGACAGCGAGTGATGGTACTTGCCCCAGTCCAATGCAGTAAACTGCAGACAGCATGGGAGGGCCATTGTCCATAATCAGGAAGCTCAGTGATGTTAACTATATAGTAGGGCTGCCTGACAGAAGATGCAGGAAGAGGGTATATCATGTGAACCTGATGAAGCCCTACCATGATAGAGAGGAAATGATCCTTATCATGTGCAGCACACCAGAGGAGGGGAACAAGGCTGATCCCCAGGTAGACCTCCTCAGGGAAGCCCGGAAGGGATCCTCAGTGAATAACCTCACCCTCTCAAGGCAGCTGACACCAGCCAGGGCTGAGGAAATGAGGGAGGTGCTGTGAGAATTTGAGGACATGTTCACAGGCAATCTGGGGTACACCACAATGGCTGAACACCATGTAGACTCTGGGGCTCAAGTTCTACTGAGGCAGTCCCCTTACAGGGTAGCCAAGGGGGTTAAGAAGACCACTCACTCCACTACACCTCACTATAGTGATGTGTCCATGCCCCTGACAGACCTGATGAAAAAGGGAACACCTGAAAAAGTTCTCTGGACAGAGGACTGTGAGTCTGCCTTCTGACGGTTAAAGGATGCATTATGTGGGCCTCCCATGCTTGCTAGCCCCAGTTATGACTTTAAGTTCATAGTGCATGTTGATGCTTCAGACCATGGATTGGGTGCCATCCTGAGCCAAGTTACGCTGCAGGAGGCGGAGCACCCCATAGTGTATCTGAGCCAGAAGCTTCTTCCCAGGGAAGAGTCATGTGCCACAGTGGAGAGGGAATGTTTGGGGATAGTGTGGGCCCTTCAGAAGCTGCAGCCATATCTGTATGGGAGGGAGTTCACTGTGGTCACAGATCATAACCACTTGACATGGTTCCATAGGACTAATGGGCAAAACACACAGTTATTGCGCTGGAGTTTGGTACTACAGTTATATAATATAATCATTCAGCACTGAAGTGGGTCACAGAATGCCAGTGCAGATGGACTGTCAAGACAGGGGTGAGTGCATGACAGGTTCCTTTAGGCACTCTCTGGCCTCTACATGAATGGCAGCATCTCTTGGAGGTCACCCAAAAGAAACCCACCCTCATTTCCCAAGGGGGGGGGATGTGATGGACGTGTGACCAGAGTAATGTAGTAATTTATTTTTGTTAATGTATTGTGTTAATGTAATAATGTTTCTGTCATACATGAGCACTAAACATGGCTTCTGATGTAACATGACTAAACAGGGCTTGTGAGAAACATTGGCCAAAGATGATCAATGGAATGCTCTCTCTGGAACATTCAGCCACAGACTATGTAAGGCAGATGGGAGAGTGCCAGTTTGAAACCTCAGTCAGCTTAAAAGGCAAGAAGCATGGGGTTACACACCTTGGACATTCTTCAAAACAGAATCATAAAAGTGGACAGAGTTGGATGGTGTGAGGTGAGCCAAATGGTCTGGATGAGGTCATCCATCCATATACACACACCATACATACACCCATACACAGGCACACTCAATTGTGAGGGGGGCAATGGAGGACTGTCACTCAAAGGGGTTGAGACTCTCCCCATGGGAGTAAGAAATAAACTGAGGTGCTGTAAGAAATCACTTTTTCTTGGAACTGGAACATCTGAAGACCAGCAGCCCTGCCATACAAAAACTAGCTGACTGTAAAATAGCACAGTAAGGAACAGTGCAATTCTGTAGCTAGGGCAGGTGAAGGATTTTACTTGAGAATAGCTCAAAATTCCGCTCTACACAAACTGTCTGTTCAACTTGGCTTTTATTCTGCTCTTAGCAAATGTGCAACCCTTTTTTTTTCCTGTAAATACATCCTGTGTAAATACTTGTAGTCTTTTAGTAAATAATCATATTTTTATGGGAATCATTGGCTGCTTGTTTTAACTAAAAAAGATAATTCTACGATTTCTGCTGGACTCTGTTTGCAGTCTGTCTCTGATTGGGCACTCTACCCATAGTCATTGTGTATGACCTTCCTGACCTTGTGCAAAGGAGGAGGTAAAAAACAGGTTTCCCTGGGTCCTGTTGGTAAAAACTCATGGCGGTGGCAGTGAACCTTTGCATACCACTTTGCGACACTATGCACAAAAGAATAGGAAAGCTTTGTCACCCTGCTGCGAAAGAACAGTTTGGTCTTTTGGGCTGAAATTTGGAGGAAAGAAAGCTAAGATCCCACAAATGTGCCTTTTCATGGTTTGGTGACAAAATATTAGAGGTCTGCAAAGTTACGGCATTCTGAAGTTGTCAATTTTTCCCATAGGCTAACATTACAGCGTCCGCCGCGCATTTTGGGGCCCACATCTCAGAAACACTTCGAGATACGGACTTTTCGTTGACAAAATGCTTTACCCCTCAGTAGGGAGCTAAGTACAAAACTAGCCAGGAAAGTCATAAATAATATGAGATTTACATTTTTTTTCTTCGTCGTACGGTTCCTGAAATATAAGCAATTTAGTATTCCAAGTGTTCATTTTCTGCTCCGAGGCCCATTATTATGCATACATTCTTTGTATTCACTGTGCTTCTCAGTGCAGCTTTTAGGGAAAAAAGGGTGTGCATTTCTCTTACTTTTACAGTTAGCATTTCCATAACCGTTTGCATTAGCGTTCCTGTGTACGCCACCGTGTGCATTACCCTTTGCGTTTGCGTTACTGTTAACATTTGCATTTCCATTAGTGTTTTTGTTTGCATTTCCTTTTGCATCACCGTGTGCATTACCATTTGTGTTTGCATACGTGCTTCCATTTGCATTTGTGCTTCCTTTGGCATCATCGTTGGTGTTACCCTTAGTGTTGGTGTTTCCAATTGCATTACCGTAAATGTGCACATTATGATTTGCATGTGCGTATGCACTTGCATTTGCATTTCTGTGTTCATTAATGTTTGTGCTTGCATTTCTATTACTGTTTGCATTACCGTTAACATTTGCATCACCATGTGTGTTGCCATCTGCGCTCGCATTTGCTTTACCGTTACTTCACTATTTGTAGTGCACATTCTCAAAAAGAAGGGAAATTCATGGCAAAAAAAATCCATTTAATGCACCAGTTAGGGTTGTTACACAGCAACAAAAGCAAGGAAATTTGGTGTTAGAGTTGAAAACCCTAACTGCGCATTCAGCTCCCCACTCCCACCACCACCACACACACACACTTACATGCAAGTAGGGGAAGGACCATTGCAACACAACCAATCACAGACAACCAGCAGCAGCTAACAGGAATAACATACAACTATCTAAACCATGAAACCACACACCGATGCTCCCATTGGGCTATGGCATGGGGTCGTCACTGCTGTCATCCCAGACATTACACGCACCGCTAAACACATATCGTGCTATGACACTTTCGTCTTTGTGATGATATGTATGATGTATGTAATTGTTAGGTGTAAATTTGTTAATCTTTGTCATTGTATTTGATTTTGTCTTTGTGATTGGTCCTAAGTGTTATTTATATTTTGTATAACAATTGTCATGATTTGTAACTTACAGGACTGTCTTGCAAACAGGACTAGTTTTGTGCTAATGACTTGTCTCCTGTTTAAAATAAAGTTTTTTACTTTCACTTACTATTTTGTGAAAGTATGCTCCTAATTACTGCACATCTTTGCCATCATCCTGCAGGCAAACAGTTGGGTCCTTTGGGCTCACATTTTCAGGCTGGCAAGACCTGGTCCCACAGATATGCTTTTTCCTGCTATTGTGCTAAAATACTTAAGGATTATAAAGTTACCTGTTCCAAAATTGAGTAATTTGCCATAGACTAACACTATGGCACCCATGATTCCTTTTGCCACCCATATGTTGAAAACGAAGCGAGGTACACCATTTTCGCTACCGCCACCTTGCTTCACCTTTATGTGAACTAACTCCGAAGAACAACTTTGTAAATAATGTATCATATCTGAAGTTGGATTTCTCCACTTCCTACAGTAACACAGCTATACACCTCCTGCTGGATGTGTGTGATTGGTTGTGTTGCCTTGGTCCTTCCCCTACTTGCATGTATGCGTGTGTGTGGTGGTGGTGGGGGGGATGCACAGTTAGGATTTTCAACCCTAACACTGAATTTCCTCGCTTTTGTCACTGTGGAACAACCCGAACTGATGCATTAAACAGAGTTTTTTGCCATGAATGTGTATATATGTATATATTATGGTAGCACGGTAGTGCTCCCATAGTTAGGGCTGAGGAGCCATTTACATGTTAAATCCCAAATTTTGCACCTTAATAACTTTGCAACCGTTTGATGGATTTGCCTGAAATTTGGAATACAAGATCAAGACCCATACACCTTGGGACCTGCCAAGTTTTGTACTGTTCAGATGCACAGCTGCGGAGTTATTAAGCGTGATTTGCGCATGCGTTTACGCTTTTTCTAGAATTCTACGGTCGCGCCTACAGGTCGCATGGTTTGCATGACTGGCCTGAAATCTTCAGGGAATGTGTGGCCATGGTCCCCGATGTGCCTTTTGAAGATTTTGTGAAAAAATATTAAACGGTTCAAAAGTTATTCAAAAAACAAGTTCCCATTATAAGTCAATGGGAAAAGTTAACAAAAAGTTCAACACTTTCGCAAATGCATTTTTTATGTCGCAAATGGCCCTTTTACTGTCACAAATCCACCATTTTGTTTTCAGTTAGTGATCAGAAAAATGCTTGGCATTTAAAATTGAGACCCTCTAGCAACCTAATTATTTTTGTATTCACCTAGTCGGGCCCTGAGGATGCTAGCCATGTCTTATTTTGGGGTAAAACACCCCAGAAATATGTTTTTCAGATTTCTGGAAAAAGTACTTTCGCAAAGTAGTGTCGCACTCATGAAAGTGTTGCAAATTTTTGTGAAAGCTTTGGCAAATCATGACACTACTTTGAGACACTATGCCCAAAATAACAGTAATTCTTTGGCATCCCGCTGCAAAGAACAATTTGGAGTTTTGGGCTGAAATTTGGAGAGAACGCAGCCGACACCTCGAAGATGTGCCTTTCAGTGTCTTGTTGAAAAAATATTACATGGCGGCAAAATTACGGTACTCCAAATTTGATGCTTTTTCCCATAGGATAACATTACGGCATACGACGCATTGCAGCAATCGTTTGGCGCCCTGCTGCAAAATAAAGGTTTATTCTTTTTGGCTGAAATTTGCAGGGAGCCCAGCCAACATCCCAAAGATGTGTCTTTCAGTAGTTTAGTGAAAAAATATTACAGGGAGGCAAAGTTATGGCACTCTGAACTTCTGTTTTTTTCCCATAGGATAACATTACGGTGTTCGCTGCGCCTTTCAGCGTCCGTATCTCGAAAACTGCGAGATACGGACTTTTCGTCAAAAACATTCTTAGGCCTCTAGCAGGAGCTAAGTACAAAACTAGCCAGGAAACTGATAATTCATATGACTTTTACATTTTTTTTCTATGTCATACGGTTACTGAGATATAAGCAATTTACTATTCCAAGTCCTCATTTCTGTGTTCCGAGAGTCATTATTTTGCATACGTTCTTTGTACTCACTGTCTTTCTCTATACAGCTTTTGGGGAAAACCAGCCTGTGCGCTTACATTACTGTTACCATTACCATTTCCGCTTGTGGTTCCATACCTGTTTCACTTACCATTCACGTTTTTGCCACCATGTGCGTTACCCTTTGCATTTTCATTTGCGGTTGCGTTTGCGTTGTTTTTAACATTTCTGTCTACAGTACTGTTTCTCTTTCTGTTTCGCTTTGCATCACCATGCGCATTATGATTTGCGTTTGTGGGCACAATGTTACTATGTGACACGACATCACATGGTGGGAGGGAGGGGCCCGAAGGGCCTCGCGCTCCTGCCGCCACATTACATTCACTATTTCTCATTATCATTCTCAAAAAGAAGGGAAATTATAGGCAAAAAACTCCATTTAATTCATCAGTTGGGGTTGTTCCACAGCGACAAAAGTGAGGAATTTGGTGTTAGGGTTGAAAACCCCTTGGACCCCAGCCCACCCCCAAACGGCATTGGGGTCTTTGGTCTTAACTCTCACCCTATTCTCCTATACCTCTGCTTTTACACATGTGATGGGGTGAGAGTTAGGCCGACGGCTCTAATGTGCACCCAGTGCTGGTTGGGGGGGGCTGGGGTCCAAGGGGTGGTTTCAACCCTAACACTGAATTTCCTCACTTTTGTCACTGTGGAACAACCCTAACTGATGAATTAAGCGGAGTTTTTTGCCTCTATTATATACATATATATATATATATATATATATATATATATATATACACACATACATATATGTATATATAAATATATGTACAGTATATACACACACACATATATATATTCATTGCAAAACTCCGTTTACAAAACCAGTTAGGGTTTCCATTACTCCTTTAAAAATATGGATTCAATGTTAGGGTTAACTCATTTATCATGATTATACACCACATCTCTGCAAACAGTTATTTGATAAATCCCTTGGTGTCCTTCCACCTAACTCATACACCATGCAAATATATTGTTCTCTATCACATAATTAACAACTCAAATGGTGTACGAGTTAGGTGGAAGGACACCAAGGGATATATCAAATAACTATTTTGTTTCTAATAATTGCAGAGATTGGTGTTGCTGTGCTGATACACATATTAACCCTAACATTGAATTTCCATACTTTTAAAGGTGTAATGGAAACCCTAACTGGTTTTGTAAAACAGAGTATTTTGCAATGAATATATATATATAAATATATATATATATATATAAAATGACATTTATTTATAAAGCGCAATTCAACATGTATCAAAGCACTGTACAGAATTAAAAAAGATAAAACATTAAAAAACAACAATGAAACATTAGATACAATCTCCAAAGGCAAGGTTAAATAAATTAGTTTTTAATGCCTTCTTAAAGATCTCCAGGGTCAGGCACTCTCTAATCCACAGGGTTGGAGCTGCGTAACTAAAAGCCCTCGCTCCAGATGTTCTTAATCAGCCCCGGGGAGCCTCTTGCAATCCCTCTTCAGCTGAGCGGAGTGGTCAAGGGGGGGCAGTAAGGAATCAGGAGCTCTTGCAGATAGCCAGGACCCTGACTGCGAAGAGCCTTGAAGGTCAGTAAACTGACCTTAAAGGTAATCTGCCACTGAACTGGCAGTCAGTGCAGTTCGCGCAGCACTGGAGTAATATGACTGGTCTGGGAAACCCCTACCAGTAACCTGGCAGTAGCGTTCTGCACCAGCTGTGAGTGGTGGATATCAACCCCTGGAAGCCCTAGGTAGAGGGAGTTACAGTAGTAAAGCTGAGAGGTCACAAAGAAGTGGATCAATGTTGGAAGATTATGGGACGGAACCAGATGCTTAATCCGGGCAATGTTCCTCAGATGGTAAAAAGAGGATCTGACTATGGCTGACACCTGCAATCAAAGCGTCAGCCCTTCCGTCAAATATCACACCCAGATTCCGCATCTGAACTGAGGGCAGGAGCTGGCTACCTGCAAGCCAAAGCCCAGAGGCAGACCGCTCTTCCATCCTCTCTATCCCGCATCCAGGCTCCACCACCAACACCTCAGTCTTTCCAGGGTTCAACTTTAGCCAGCTAGCCTGCATCCAGTCCTAGAGCTCCGCAAAGCAGCTATTAAAAACAGAGATCGCACTATCCTGGTTGGGGCCAAACGACAGGTAGAGCTGGGTATCATCTGCATAACAGTGACACCGCAGCCCATACCATCTTGCAATGTCTCCCAATGGCAGCAAATACACCGCAAACAACATAGGGGACAGCACAGTGCCCTGAGGAACCACATGTGGTAGAAAGAGTGAGGCCAAGGAATAAATCCCTGACACCACTCTCTGAGTTCTGCCAGCAAGGAAAGACCTAACCAACTAAAAACTATACCTGATAGGCCACAGATATCTCTCAAGCACTCAAGCATCCCCCCCCATGGTTCATGGTGTCAAAGGCTGAAGAGAGATCAAGAAGGACCAAGATTGAACGACACTTTCAGTCTCTAGCAATCAGGAGATCATTGAGCATCCGAACCAGAGTGGTCTCCGTACTGTGCCTCTTCTGAAAACCAGACTGAAGGGAATTGTAGATGTTGTGGATGGTCAAATGGTTGTCCAACTGAAGAGCAACTACTTTCTCTATCAACTTCCCAATAAAGGGAAGATTAGAGATTGGCCTTTAGTTGGTAGAACAGTCTGAGTCCAAAGAAGATTTTTTTGAGGAGCGGTATAACTACTGCTTCCTTTAGGGAATTTTGGAAACTCACCTAAATCTAAGGAACCTCAAACTATTTCTGCCAGGACAGGGCCAATGACATCTACACACCCCAAAATGAGATGTGTAGGGCCCAGATCAAGGCTACAGGAAGTAGGCCATATACTTTGGGCAAGCCACACAACATCATTGATTGCAGGCAGGTCAAAGTGACTCCAGGAGGGCCAAGGTGTAGAGACCGTACACCAACCACTGCCAACCCCCACAGAACGTGCTGAGCGAATCTCAGCCCTGATGTTGGGCACCCTATTGGCAAAGAACTGAACAAACTCATCACACTACTCTTGTGTAAATGCTTTCCGAACCTGAAGACAGGCTGGATTGCACAGTCTGTTGATGGTTCAGAAAAGCTGTGCTGGTCGATACTGAGCCACAGCAATCTCCCTGGACAGGAACTCTGTCTTCTTAGGAGAGATTGCTGATTGATAGACTTGATAATGTTCTATCAATCTAAGGCAGTCGGCATCAAGGGCGGACCTCCACCAGTGACATTCTAGCCTTCACCCCACACACATCAACTCCCTCAAGGCCACATCAAACCAACAGGCCCGGGGGCAGAGAGTGAGGGGGCGAACACGGACAGGAACCATGGAATCCAGAGCATCCCCCACAGTCTTGTTATAGGCCTGGACTAGGCGCTCTGGACCCTCACTAGTATATGTACATCTTGATAGGTCAAGTACCACCAAAAGGCCAGTGGGAGTAACATCCCTCAAAGGGTGGTATCTGACCATCTCCATAGGGGCAGGACTATAGAGGGGAGCTCAGAAATTGAATCTTACAGTGCAATGGTCAGACCAACCAACTGGTTCCACCACCAGATCAGTGGCTTCCATTCCCAGAAGGAAAACCTGATCAAGGGAGTGACCATGAACATGGATTGCAGAGGTAACAACCTGTGTGAAGCCCAGCATATTCATAAGCTGAAGGAAGTCCTGACCAAATTGCGAGAGTTTGTCATTGACCCAGGCATTGAAGTTGCCCAGCACCATCAACCTGGGCAACTCCAACACCACATCAGTGATGAAGTCCGCAACGTCCTGCAGGAACATGCTCTCACCCCCAGGTGGACGGTAAATGAGAATGAATCTGCATCCCACACCTGGAGCCACAGTACACTCAAATGATCTGATACTCTGCACTGGAACCTCTGTAAGGCCCAAGTCCATTCTGAAACAGATAGCTACACCCCTGCCCCTGCGGTCCAGTCTTGAGTGGTGTATCATTGAGAACCCAGCAGGAATAGACACCTCCAAAATCGGGCCGGAAGTTTCATTCAGCCAGGTCTCAGTGATGCATACTAGGTCAGCTGTTCCAGCAAGATCTGCTATAATAGCCACCTTGTTCTTTATAGACCTGGGATTGCACAACACCACTCAAGATGGATGGGGTTCCGGAACCGACCTGCCTACCAGCCCTGCAATACATGAGCTCTTGGGTATGGAAACCAGACAAGATGGGTCACGATCTGGAACCCATTTTGTCCCAGGGCATCTCTAGGACTTAACCACCCCAATTTGGCCACCCCGCTCACTCTTCCTCCAAGGTTCTGAGCCCCCAGCTCTTCTTCTCTTTTTGTTCATGATAGCAAGAGCCCTACACTACCCGTAAACTGCAGCTGGAAGAGGAGGTCAGTTAAAGGGCCGAAGACCCCGGAGCTTGGAGGAAGAGTAGCGCCTGACTGGGAGAGCCTAGTACCAGACCATCCTAATTAGCTGGAGAACCCAACACTAGACCACCATAAAAAAAAAAAAACGAATACCTAATAATAAAACCCAAATAAAAGAAAAGAAAACAGCTGGACCAGTCCTGGAATTACAAAAGTCAGTGGAGCAAACAAAAATCAAGGGGAGCAGCCATAAAAAATGCAATGCAAATAATGCCTGGAAAGCTCACACCAGTCCAGGTAAAATAAGATTTCAGTTCCAGTTCCTGTCTCTCACACAGTAAAGGGAAGACATCAACAGTAGAAATATGAAATAGTCATAAAATAGGGTACTCTCACCACCCTCCAGAGACTGCTGCACTTGAAAAACACAGGACAAGATGGAATGAGATGGCAAGCAGCAGAAGAACACCACACTAGGAGTGGGGCAGGGATAGCACCAAAAATAAATCCAGAAAAGATTTAGTAGAACCAGATCCCCAACTGAGCCAAAACCAAGCCCAAATGTCCACAGTCAAAGCAGCTCCAACCATGAATGAGAAAATTCAGTGAGGCTTAGGTGAATTCAGTGAGGCCAGACAATCACTAAGTGCCCTACCAAGAGGACCACTGCCCCCCTCCAGGCCCGAGACCAGAAGCTACAGATACCTGGCGTGTCAGTCTTCAGGCTAACCACCCAGGTAGCTTAGGACAACACCAGAGTCCGGGCGCCGACTCTTCGGCAGTCAAACACAGGCATTCCTGCCCTTGGCCCAAGCCTAGAAGGGACAGCAGCCACCCAGCAGGCAATCAGAGGCCTCACCCTTTAAATCACCAGCAAACAGTAAATCCAAACTCTCTCAGGATGAAAAAATGAAAATTAAATTGCCGCAGCAAAATCGCCGCACTCATGGGTTGAAATCCAATCTAGTCGAAAATCAAGCTGCCACACCAGCCCACTACGCTTGCAAATCTGGGTCCAGGAGACCAATGAGCCAAATCAAATCCAGCCAAGGGAAAACTACAAAACTCTGGATTCCTCACCCCTGGACCCAAATCCAATGAAGAGTCACCAAGCTGTGCAGCCACAATCAGCGTGCCAACCCGTAAGATCAGTACAATACTCCTCCAAATTTTCCGCTCCCCGAGTTCCTCAAAAGGTCCAAAAAGCTCCAAAACTCCAGCTCTCCAGTCCACTCCGTTCCACTCAACACAGGGAAAACACCAAGTGTTAAAAATTAAATATAGAAGCAGAGCTAAAAATATATATTTTTTTAAATATTCTTTAAAAAAAAAATAAAAACAAAGTGAACTCCGCCAAAAAATATTAACACGTGCTGACAGACGCTAAACAAACTATACGGACTAAACAAACAGCAGACCCAGCGCGGTCGCCATCTTTACATACATATTCCTAAAAAAGTTTGTGTAGTAGTATTTTTTTTCAATATTAATAGGCAGTAAGTTGTTGACTTAACAAAATATGTTGTAATATAATAGTAAGCAAAAACAATTTCAGCAGTCGATTGCTAATTTCATGCTACAGTAAATACTGGAGCAGATTTCCCTTGCTGTTATTTTGCAGAATATTTCATTATGACTGCCATGCATAGACTATTCATAATGAAAAAGAAAAGTACTATTTTAGACATTATAAGACAGCATATGATGTTACATCATTACATGGCCTCCTCTGATATGCTAATTGTCTGTAAAGACATACCACTGTGACATGGTGAGTGGAATGCAAACAAAATTGTGCAGTAAAGTCCATACGACATCAAAGGCTGTAATGTAAATGAAATTTAAATGCTGTTCAATGCATTAGTCTTCAGGCGTCTTACAGATTCAGAGAAACATGGCTAAAGGGAGAACATGGAAGAAAAGAAACACTGCTGAAAAAAAGAGAAAAAAAAAAAAACATTACAGGACCTCAGGGAAATAGGACAATCAGTAGTAATGGAGGCAAATGAGAGAAAAGGAAAATAAAAGTGATTTGAAAAATTAAATCAGATTGTTAGTTCATGAGTGACACCAAAAGTGTGCATATGTAGGCAACAATAGGAGTACGTCTGCTTCTTTATTTGGATGCAGGCTGCTTAAAATAAGGCTGACAAGCACCAGTGATATTCTTAGGGAAAATTCCCTTTTTAAGCCCTATTCCCAGTATGTTAGTTATGTCTCCATGCATATTTTATCTTAGGCTTCTTTGAAGAAAGGCTGCTGATTGTTCAGCATTGTCTGTTCCCTCATTCAGAGCACATCTGTGTATTCAAATGCATGTACAATGTATGGTTTGGCCATTTTCCAGCCATACTATGATACTAATGAAGGTGGCACAGGGCTCAGCTATATGCTCATATGAATTCAGTGACAAGAGTTAAACCCTTGGAGGTTACAGTCTACTATAATTCCACACCAGCCCTATAGAACCATAAAGGAATGTGTTGGATGATATTTCCCATTAAAGATAAAGAAAACAGTATATGACTGGAGCTTGGAGGTACAATGAGAAATGTGTCTGCAGACAATGCAGGGGAGTAGTACAAGGTGTCCTCAATCAGCACTGAGGTCTCATCAAGTATCTCTTGAAAGGGTTACAGGATCCATCCTGAGCAGTGTTGAAATACCCCTCCTGTCTGAAATGAGTTTGAGTAGTTGGGGTAGAGGAGGTGGTTGAGAAGGTATTGAAGCTACTGCCAACATAAAGTGATCTGGACCCAGGTCTGACCCACCTTTTAGTTGATTGTCTGGACCAGGATTAGACCTGTGGTTGCGGAGGTTGTCTGGGGTTCTTTGAGGAGTGGGATCTTTCCATTGGCCTTGAAAGAGGCCTTGGTTAGACCCCTTTTGAAGAAGCCCTCTTTGAACATGGACTGCCTCTGGAACTACTGGCCAGTCTCAAACCTCCCATTTTTAGGGAAGGTTATAGAAAAGGTGATGGCCGTTCAGCTTGAGAAGCATCTTGCTTCTTCTTCCACGTATGAGTCTTTCCAGTCTGGGTTCCGAGCGGGGCATAGAGACTGCCCTGGTGAGGGTGCTAAATGATCTCCTGATGGTGAGGGACAGGAGAGATGGTACCATCTTGGTCATCCTGGACCACTCTGTGGCATTTGACACTTCATGAGGTGCTTCTTGATCACCTGTGGTTCTGATGTGGCCTGTCCAGTAATGTCATCAACTGGTTCAGGTCATGCATGACAAACAGAGTGCAAAGGGTGACGTTGGGGTTTGCCTCATCTAACCTAAAGTCTCTGCACTGTGGGTTTCCACAAGGTTCAGTCTTGTCGCCCTTATTGTTCACGGTGTATATGCTGCCATTGGGAGACATTATCAGGTGGCACAGGCTGGGATTTCACTGCTATGCAGATGATAACCAGCTGTACCTGTCCTGTGTGCCTGATACCTAGGTGGTGGCCTCTGTATTTAACAGCTGCCTCAAGGAAATCCAGATGTGGATGGCTCAAAAGTGGCTTAAGTGTAACTCAGACAAAAGTGAGGTACTGGTGGTGGATCCAGGTCATTGGGGCATGGGGGTGAGTCGTTATCCCCCCCAGCTTAGTGTTGAAGGTGATTCCCCTTGTCCCATCTAGACAGGTGAAGGATCTGAGTGTGATCCTAGTTGATGGCTTGACACTTGATGTTCAGGTGTCGGCCGTGGTCAAAAGTGAATTTTACCATCTTAGGAACATCGCTCAGATCCGAGCCCTGATCCCGCCTGAGGACCTGACCATGCTGGTGCATGCTTTTGTCACATCCAGGTCAGACTACTGTAATTCCATGTACCTAGGGTTATCTGGAGGTAACCTCCGCAGGCTGCAGCTGGTGCAGAACGTGGTGGCAAGATTGTTGACAGGGTAAAAAGGTGTGATCATATTACCCTGGTGCTCCTCAGACTGCACTGGCTGCTGGTCAGGTGGAGGACTGTCTTCAAGATAGGGCTCCTGACCTATAAGACCCTACACAAAAGGGGACCTGTCTATCTGCAAGATCTTCTTGTCCCCTGCCAGTGACCCCGGGCACTCCGTTCTGCTGGGGGCGGCCTCCTTGGAGGTCCTTGGGTTAGGTTGCAGCAATCAGGGGACCAGGCATTCTCAGTGGCCATGCCTACCCTGTAGAACTCACTGCCTTGTTATTTGAGGGAAGTTCCCTTGGTAGAATCCTTTAAAAAGGGTCTGACGACATATCTGTTCCAAAAGGCTTTTATTGACTGATTAATATATGCCTTGTTTTAAAAATGGGATAGATAGATTAACTTTTTACTCTCAGCCAACTAATTTCTTTATTTGTATGTTTTTTAGAAATTGTACTGATCTGTATTGTACAGTGCCCTGAGTCTTTGGAATGGGGCGCTTTAGAGATTAGGTATCTATCTATCTATCTATCTATCTATCTATCTATCTATCTATCTATCTATCTATCTATATCTATCTATCTATCTCTATCTACTTTTATGGTGCATGGTGGGCAGTAGGCAGAAAGAGTGGAAGGAGCATGTGTCACCTGCTGCCCCCCCACCCAAATCACAGGATAATTATCTTATTATGTTACTGAGTCCGTGTACAACTACAGTATAAGTATGTTACAATGCTTATGTAATACATAGTTTGGCCATTCACCCTCTCTGTCTTGCAACAGAGAATATTACCTTTATGAAGTTATCAGATCTCAGCCATACTGCCAGAAGAATACTCTGCCAAGGGTTACATCTCTGGATATGTCAGAGAAGTTCAGCCCTATGACTAAAGGAACCTTAGGAGAATGCATCAGATGTCCTTCCCCATAGAAGAAAGATAGAATGGAAACACCAATGTCCTATAAGCTGATAACTGTGCAACTCCAGCTCATGGCAGACTAATGATCTTTGGCAAGGAGGAACAGGGGGAAAAACCCCTGTCAAGGAAACTCCACTGGGGATTTAAGGCTTTAGATCCAATCCCTCCAAGTGTATTGATATTTTCATTGGTTTAAAGATACAAAACAATATGTCCCATAACATAAAGTGCTGAAAGCACAGTGAAGTTTGTAAGAAGACAAAGCAATGATGTACAGCTTAGGTAGATGACTGAGAAATGGTCTGGTTATTTTTGGCTATAGCTTCCTTTGTCTTGAGCCTGAGGCTGCTACTCTTGCAAGATGTCCCTGAGCTCAACCTTATCAATGAAAAAAGCCTGATCAATAGGTCCAACCTTGCACTTGCCCCATGCAGCTAAAATTACCTTGGAGACATACATGCAGAAACCATAGAGCAGGTGGGGATGTTTAAGGACCCAAACTATTTTATAAATGTGTCTTTAAGTCTTTAATGAATGAAGTGCCCTTTCCAGCTTCAACCCCCCACCCCACCCCCACACAAATACCTCACATACGCTTTTTAACATTGTGACACTCTTGCTTGAGGACTGCACTCTAGCAGAATCTCATGGAGCTCATAAAATATTAAATAGGTGAATAATTTTGAAATCCAGGGTACAGGCTCCACAGTACTTAAATGGCATGGAGATAGAGCTGGAGAGGGCATGGAGCCCTGTAGGCACATGCTGTGTGGATTGCATAATGTAGAGAGGACTCTTTGATGTTTCTGGGGTATGGAGCTCAGCACAGATAGGAAGGGTTTGGGCCACTGGATGGGCTAGTAAAGGTATGTTGCACTTCTGTACCAGTGATCCAGGTTTGGGAGCAGATCTCAAGTGCTGGAGTGAAGCAGCAAGGGCATGGAAAGATCTCAGCTTAGATGAGGTTGGCACCACAGTCTGACACCACAATTAGCCCTGTGGTGGGTTGAGTAGCTTATTCCTCCAGAGGGATATGCAGTAACATACAGGTGCAAGATAGCATAATCAGTGTACTGTCAGCAGTGTGGTGGATGGTGGGAGGGATGGAAGAAACCAGGAAAGAAAAACAAGGAATGCAGCCAAAAAGGAGTGCATGTGTTACCATACCTTCAACTGATAATCATGATCCTGAAGGAGGTAAGCTGGATGACAGGACTGAGAGGTTGCCAACACTGGTGGGAGACAAACAGTTGGCATCAGAGGCAAGAACAAAGATGGAGAAAGAAATGCAGTATCCTGGTACCCCACAAGCTAATTAGGTGCAGAGGTCACAGGCTTTACAGAGACACAGGTTACAGAGAGGTTCATGTGTGCAGCCCAAGAAGGTAAGGCCAACATGGCGACTCTAGTGGTGGACAGAGAAACAGCATGGCAGCTAGAGGGGGAGAACATGCAGTTGGCATATAGTATGGCCAGCTATGTTGGTCACAAAAATAACCAGGAAGCAGCCTGCAGAGAGAGGATTAGGTACAGGGCCCAGTTAGTGTGGCCTGGCAGAGTAGCTTCTGTTGTAGGGTAGGAGTGTTAGGATGTGGTGAGGGTGCAGAGACTGGGGTCACAAGAAATGGCAGCTAAGGTTGTATGAAGGAATTCTATGGTGCAAAGCTCAAAAATAGGAATGGCTGTGGTGGCATAAAAAATGATGACCACCTCCGTCACCAACAAGCAACAAGGATCAAGGCAAAGCAGCAGAAGTGGTGCATAATCCCATAATGAAAAACAGTAATCTGTGGATGATGCAGAAGAGATGCCATGCTATGGAAATTGGGGGAGGAAGTGAGAGTTGTTTACTGCTTAATTGATCAAAGAACCAATACTACAGTATGTTCTGTAACAAAAGGACCAACATGCCCCAGAGGCGTTAAAACAATAAAGGATCAAATGACAGTGGCCTTCTTATTATTCCTTTCGTAAAAAGTTAGTCTGGTCAAAGGGCCTTCTCTTATTTAGGACCATCTTTTTGAAACTCTTTGCCAGTTGATATAAGATGTTCCTTACAAAACATAATTTTAAATCCAGTCTTAAGTGTTATTTGTTGCACTTGTCTAAATGTAGAAGTACAGAAGATGTTATTTATTTTGCACTAACATGTTGTTCGAATGTATACAGACAAATTGTACTTTTGAAGTAATGTTTGTTATGATTTTCTAAATCATTATCATTGTGTCTATTATGTATTGTAAAACTCTATACCTACTGGACTTTTTACCTTGGGATGTTCATGAAAATAAGCCATTAGTCTAGTGAACTTACCTAGTCAATAAAAACTGAAAAAAAAATATATTTAAAAACATTAGCAGAAAATAAAGAACACCATACAACTAGCTGAAAAAACCATTAGCACTGGAGAGCAATTAATAAATAGTTTTTTTGTTGCTTAGATTTTATTAACCCAGAATTAAGCAGATGAGGCAAATCATCTTAGTTTCAGAGGAGTCATGCCTCAAGCAAAAGGGCACAGAGGCAGTAGAGAATGTACAAGATAGGAGTATAGAGGATAAGAGCTATGGTGACCTGTCTGTACTCAAACTTTTTCTTTTCAGTCAAGTGCAGGACAATGTACAGTATATGCAATTAAGATTATCAACTTGGATGCATGAGAATATATGCTGGATCTAAATGCTATGTCATGAAAATGTAACTGTTCCAAAAATAGAATAAAGATGTGGAAATAGTAAATCATGCAAACAGTAAATGGATTAAGTGTCTGCTACTTCAAGAAATACATTTTGATTACAGAGAGGCAGTATAGTTTGTAAACATATTCCAGACTGTTGGAGTCAGCAATTTCCATCAATGCAATGCCAGGGGCACACGTATGTTTTTATCACAAAACTTTGAAATCAGAAAATTGAGACTCTTATATCAATACCGAAGGACAATTTTCCTTTCACCAGAGTTTTATTTTCCCAATCACATATTGCTTTGGTAAGCATATAGAAACATAGAATTTGATGGCAGATAAGGACCACCTGGCCCACTTAGTCTATCCATTTCCCTAACTATTGGATAAGCTGCAGATCCTAGTTATCCAACAACCTTTCTCCTATCCTCTACTAGAATTGCCTTATGTCTGTTGCATGCATTCTTGAATTCCTCCACTTTTTTTGACTCCATGACCTCCTCAGGAAGACTGTTCCATGCATCCACAACCCTCTCTGTGAATAAATACTTCCTCACATTACCTCTGAGCTGTTCCCCCGCTATCTTTTAATTGTGCCCCCTTATTCTTGCACATCTCTTTTTCTGAAAGACACTACCCTCTTGGACTTTATTGATTCCCTTGAGGTACTTGAAAGTTTCGATTGTGTCCCACCCCCCCCTTCTTTCCTTGAGGGTATACATATTAAGCTCCTTTAGTCTCTCCTTGTATGTCTTCTGGTGCAGACCCTGCGCCATTTTGGTTGCCCTCCTGGGACAGTCTCCACCCTGTCTATGTATTTGCAGAGATGAGGTCTCCAGAACTGCATGCAGTACTCCAGATGGGGCCTCACCAACTGTGTGTACAGAGGGATAACAACTTCCTGTTTTCTACTGGTGATGCCTATCCCTATGCATCCCAATGTCCCCCCAGCCTTCCTTACTGCCTTCTCACATTGCTTGCCCACCTTTAGGTCATCTGATATAACTACACACAGGTCTCTTTCCATTTTTCTTGTTGCCAGTATCTCACTCCCATTGTGTACTCTTCCCCTGGGTTATTGTTTCCCAGGTGCATTATGTTGTACTTCTTTGCATTGAATCTAAGCTGCCATACATTTGACCATTCCTCCAACCTTGCCAAGTCCCTTCTCATCCTTTCCACCCCACCTTGTATATCAACCATGTTGTAGATCTTTGTGTCATCTGCAAAGAGACATACTTTTGCTTCCAGTCCCTCTGCAATGTCACTTATAAAGACTTTAAAAAGGACCAGACCCAGTGCTGAACCCTGCAGTACCCCACTAGTGTATATGTATATGTGTATATCTCTCTCTCCATATATATATGTGTGTATGTATATATATATATATATATATATGCCCCAAATGAAGAGAATGTTCAATTCTTTTCTAATTTCTTCTAGAAATTAGCAGCACTCAATAACCCTTATGTATTTGGAGGAGATTTTAAATTAGTTCTGTCATCTCTGGACCAATCACAAACTTTAATGCAGCATAACGTTAGAGCTGTTCGAGCACTAAAAGGCTTTATGACAGACTCGGGTCTTAATGAATCTTTCAGCTTTGAATACCCTAATGTTAGCAAATTTTCCAACTACTCCAAGGTACATAACACCTACCTGAACATCAATTTTATTTTAATATCTGAATATTATTATATAGAGTTGCAGATATTAAATATGGGACTATAAAAATGACAGGTGAGGGAGTGCCTGGCCGTCCAGAGCTTTAAATTGGCCCTAAAACATATTTATTTAGCATGGCATATCCTGATTGATTTAGTTCCAATGGTTTGACATGTATTATCTGGATTTTTAATAATTAGCTATGGATCTTTAGACATTTTTTTATTATTTTAATTTGTCAGATTGTTTTAAAATGTTTGTATTTATTGAATTGTACAAGCACAATCAACAGACCCTGGAATTGCATTTTTAAAAATAAAGATGATTGATAAAGTTGATTGAAAAATATCAGACTATTACCCATCCTCAAACAAGACTTGTTGATGGCAGAATCACAGGATGTTTCCTCAGGATTAGAAAAGGATTTAATAAGTTTTGTATTTAAGAGACAAACTAAATAGCACCATAAATGTTCAGACGGAGAGAGCAATGCTATGGTCTTGGCCAGATGATATTTGTTCTCAGATTTCCTGGACTAACTTTTGGTATTGCAAATTGGATGTGAACAGTCACAAGGAATGATCAACTGCAGTACATATGAAAATGGCAGTCATTACTAGCCCAAAAGAAATTAATCAAACCTTTAAACATTTTCATTCACACCTCTAAATGCCAGAAAATAATCCAGACTTGAAGGATATCCAGAACTTTTTCAAAGATTCTGAACTCCCTAAAATTTCAGAAAATTATAAAGACACTTTAAACAGAGCTATATCTCAGTAAGAAATAAGGGAAGCAATTACTAATCAAGCCAGTGGAAAAGTTCCTGGTCCAGATGGCTTCCCCTCAGAATGTTATAAAAGTTTGAAAAAAGAACCAACATTATTATTGCTGAATGGCTTCAGGGATATTGGTAATCTAACAAAATGTCCTTCCTCCTTCAGCAAACCCACGATGTCATTGAAACTAAAAAAAAAAAATCACCAGACCAATGTAAATCTTATCACCCAGTATCTTTATTGAATGTAGATTACAAGATATTTGCAACCATAATGGCTAACACATTTTCAAAAATTGTTCCAAAGATAGCATTCAATGACCAGACTTGCTTTATTAAGGGAAGGAGGATGTACCTTAGAAGTAGGAGAGCCATTAATACTGCAGATGGATTTTCAAAGCCTGCCTCAATCATTCTATCATTAGATACCAAGAAGGCCTTTAATAGAGTTTACAGACCATTTCTTTTTGAAGAGCTCAAGAAATTTGGGATTTATTGTAAATTTCTGGAAGGGATATATTTTATTTATTCCTCATCAGTAGGCAAGTTGAAAATCAATTAAAAGACTTATCTGACTGTTTTTTCTTTGTTCAGGGGTACCAGACAGGGCTGCCTACTAGCCCTCTTCTCTTTGAACTTGTAACTGAACCTGTGGTATTTAAGATAAAACAATATCCTAGTACTGAAGGTATTGAAATGCATGGTTACAGTCATACAGTTTCTTGGTACGCAGATGATATTCTGCTCTTTATTGTGGACATAAACTCCTTCTTCTTATATGTGCTATACTTAATTACTAAATATGGATATGTTTCGGCATACAAAGTGAACTGGAGTAAACGGGAACTGCTCACCGCAAGCCAAAATTCAGACTCTGTATTAATAAAAAACAATTTCCTCTCTAAAAAGATGCAATAAAATATCTAGGAGTCCTTTTCCCTAAAAGCATATTACAAATATATGATTCAAATTTCATCCCAGTTCTCAAAAAAATAACCTTAGATTTGGAATGATGGCAAACCTTACCTTTGGTGGTGATTGGCAAAATAGCTATATTAAAAATAAATGTAATGTACTTCCAGGGCTCCTGTTTCTGCTTAAATATTTGCCTATTATGCTGGATTAAAAATTATTTACAGATTTAGAGAAACTAATTAGAACATGTCTATAGAGAGACCAGTGGTTGAGAACTCCACTGAAAAAAAAAAAAACTTTATCTGGAAGAAAATAAGGGTGGTCTGAGCTGTCCGAATTACTCATGGTAGTATCTAGCAGCACACACTGAAACTGCTTACACCTGGTTGAAATATAAGAAGGCTACAGAAGCCTGTTTTTAATTGTTTTCAATTGAAGGAATCAGCTCTATTGTTTCCCAACGTATGAAATTCTCCCACTTTGAACATTTTCTGTTCAAATAAATATAAAAAATGTTTAATGGTCACTAAAGCAACTAGCAATGCCTGGCAGTTTGTGCAAAAACTTTTAGGGAACAAACAGCATCTCTCAAGATTCTCCCCTATTTTTAATAATATTTACTTCCCTCCATCAGTAGGAAGTAATGCTTTCTGTACATGGATTAAGGAAAATAATCTTTCACAGACTGACAGCTTTTGTGATGACAAGGGATTTAAGATATTTGTTCAATTAAAATTGAAATAAGACTTACCTAAATATAGCAACATTTGCAAGTCAACAACATATTTTCAAAAAGACAAAAAACTTGGAGATAATTCCATTATTAACTAAGTTGGAGGATATAATTATAAATCTTGAAACAAGCAAAAAGTTTATATCTAAGTATAGCTTTTCAAGAGATTCCAAAAATTTCAACTGGTTTGCCATGAAGGAGATATTAAGCAAGCAAAAAATTGATATCTAAGTATAACGTTTTGAGAGAATCCAAAAATGTACTTTGGTTTGACTTGAAGGAGGTATGGGACAAAGATCTGGGTTGCAAAATATACCAGATGCTGGATGGGATAACATTGTCAATTTAAAAAGATTTCTACAAAAAGCAATAGATGAACTCTTTGAATGCTGAGTATGTTTGAACATATATATATTCTGTACATATATATATATATATATATATATATATATATATGTATTGCAGCACTGTAAGGGTTAAAAATAAATACTCTTAAACACTGTACATAGGACATATTTACCACCTTCAAGAATACATACATTTGATTCGACATTCTCTGACAGATGCTAAAGGTACTTAAAGGAAAAAGGCACATTATTATACATAAATATGTGTGTGCCACTTAGCTGTGAGCATATAAAGTACCTCTGGAAAGGATCTTTGCTATTTTTTCAAAAATCCTAGACTGAAATTTTCCATTTGATCTGGGAATTGTGGCATTCAGACTAGCAGAAAAAGACTCAACAAAGAACAATTTGAAAATAAAGAGGCAGTATTAATAAATCTAGGCTGGCCCAGTGGCGCGCTGAGGGTTAAGGCACTGGGTGCAGCACCTCACACTATGCCAGTGACCCGGGTTCAGGAATGAACTCGCTTGCCAGGTGTCAGCCAGGTGGAGGGCATGGACTTGGACTGAGCTGCTAGCTGGCAGTTCTCCTTTCCGGGGGAGGGTTAATTGCTCCACACTGCTCTGGTGGCTCCTGGTGGTGACTGGGAGGTATGGCACATGTGGAGCATGCAGATGGGATATGGGGTTTGCAGAAGACATCCTGCAGGTGGGAGGAGGAACGGATCCATGCTGCACTGGACAACATGGCATGGCCACGCCTTCAGGAACACAAGAAACACCCTGCCCTATAGTAGGTGAAGGTGGGTCCAATAGCCATCCTCCACATCCATCACCAGGTGTTTCAGCCTGCCTCTGATGTTCCCTTTGTTCACTGAGTCACCTGTCTAAACTGAAGAAAGATCTCCAGGAGGAGTCAATGGTTTCACCCCGGGGACTTAGATCCGGGGGGTCGGGGACCAGAGAAGTGAAAGCAGAGACCCCCCCTCTACCCACCAGCAGGCAGGATAGGATATGGATGAGCTGAGTGACTATACTGGAGAGCGTCTGGGGGTTAGAGATGGAGAATAAAAAGAGTTAACAAAAAAAATATCATAATAAATCTAGTAATTGTAATAGCTAAAAGTGCCTCTTACAGCATTGCAATAATCAAAACCCATCAAATTTTATGAAAGGGATTTTACTTATTATGGACCTGTCCATGGTAGAAAAGGCATACTATGACATGGTTAATCACAGTGGAGAGTTTGATGAGGAATGGATGTCATTCATAAACTTTATCACTCCTTAGAGTCATTAGGGTTAAGATGTTTTTCACTTCTTTCATCATGAGGATCTGTGGATCACAGCTTTCACTAGTCTTTCTTTAGGATCAATTAGTGTGTTAGAAATAGCCAGAAGGGTGCATTAGTTAGAGAAACCATGGTTATGATGAAAGCATTTTTTTACATTATTCTAATATTGAATGAGTCATCCACACTTCTGAAGCAAAATAAATATGTAAATAAAATAAGAGCTACGAGGAGATTGGAGGTCATTAACATAATCACCCTGGAGAAATGGAAGCTGGAGGGAGCACATGATCTTAGTCTTCTGCATACTGAAGAGTATCGACAAAATCAAATGCACAGAAATATTTGATCTACTATGCTCTAGCAGAATGCAGGGACATGCCTGGAAGCTCAAAGATGGTAAATTCTGGGGCTTTGGTAGAGGACACTTCTCCAGCGGGTGACAAACCTATGGCACAACCTACGAGTGGAAACAATGGCTATGAAGAATTTTAGGTAATCCTGGACAAATTACTGCTTACTGGAATCACAGTGTATCCAGGGTAATAGAGTGAGTAGGTAAATCCCTGTAAATGAGTACATGTTTGTACAGCGTACTGCACTTGTTGGTTCCCACAGCAGAATGGAGTAGACTTGATGGAACCAGAGTTCCATTCCAACCATAAATTACTATGTTACTATTCCCTCATTTTGTAGCTCGGAGGACAAATGCAGAGGGAGGTCAAGGCACTTGCTCAAGATCAACCCAAATGACCATGCGCACCTAAATGAAGGAGTGCTGCTGTGTGCATTGGAGAAGCTGAATGAATAAAACAACAACAAAGACAAACTGCACAAACTTTTGTGGCTATAAATGGTGGTGCAAGTTTATTCATCCACAAACAGGGCACCCATTCTCTAGCCCTTTGTGACTCACTACTTCTTCAGAGTCATACAAGGTCAAACAGCATGTCACTGTTTATACAGTAATGGTATTTCTGCCTGGGTTTTCCTGATTGGTAGTTCTGTACTTTAAGCCATGGACCACACTCATTTTCCCTAATTTGGTTTCTTTCTAATATTTGTTTTTTAAAATTATTAAAATAATTTCAGTGTGAGCTATAATTCTCTCCTTACATGATTTTTCACGCCTGTACATTCATACAATGGCTCCCAAACTAGTGTTTGAGATGATAAAACTCTGTTGCCCTGGACATGAATGTGATGTTGAAATGAATGTGTAGTGAATTCACTGCATGTCTAGCATAAAATGAGTGGAGGAGTTCATGAAAAAATGGTACAAATATTCAGAAAAAAAGCATGACTGAAGTAAAGGTAACAAAGTACACGTGTGAAATGCCCTGGTCAGACCTTATGTGGAGCATGGTTCTGGGCTCCTCAGTACAAAAAGGACATTGAGGCTGATGAGAAGATAGAATGCACAGCCTCAGAAATTATACAATGGTACAAAATAGAGATGCAGCAAATTAAAACTTTTCTGATGAATTTGGTGCAGATTTCATCTGCCTGTCTGTCTGTCTGTCTGTCTGTCTGTCTATCTATCTATCTATCTATCTATCTATCTATCTATCTATCTATCTATCTATCTATCCATCTAGTGGTGGGGTCTAGAATGATCACAGGAGTTAATAATGCATAGGATAGACACAAGGGAATTTTTGACGCAAGGCAGGGGGTGTAAGCCTGAATCCCAGTAGGGTCCCCACTGGCACTATATGTAGGGAATTTAGGGTAGACTAGATGGGCCAGCTGTTCTCTATCTGCCGACAACTTCTGTTTCCATCAATATATCTATTTACACTTAACCAGGAGAGGGGTCTGGATCAAATTACTAATTTTCAGCTATGCCTGGGGAATGAGGGTACAACCTTGGGATGGCAATAAAGTGCACAGTACTTTATTACAGTACATTACAGAAAACTTATTACAAATATTAACAATAAATTCACATCTTTCATCATATTTACATCAGTCATCTTACATACTCACAATTACAAGAAAAACGTGACCATAGACTCTCCCTTTCTCTTAAGCACTGAATTGTAAGTGGGTCCAAACCCTGTTGAACAAGCTGATTCATGGGTCTTGATCCATAATATTCCAAGTATTGTTCTGTTAATTTTGTTTTCAAAAATTGTTCATCGTGATGTTTCACAAAATAATTAAATAAGGATTTGGCTAGTGGATAAACAGATTTTATTACTATAGGCCCATTTGCACTGTCTGATCTGCACCATTATGAGAGGTGCAGATGAGTTGCATTGGTACAGCACAGACAGTGCAAACAGAATATGGAGCGTTGTGGGTGGCTGCGATATGTTCTAATGTAGCACAGATTGATCAGTGTTTTTGTGGGTTCACATACCAATGTGGGCATTTTTTGATGGCATGTAAACATGCTACTCTGCCTGCATCTGTACAGCCCCGCAACACACTGCAATGTGCTGTACTATCCCCTTTCCTAAAAAGTGAGGGTGCAAACAACAAAGTGACTACTTGTCCTTTCTGCTCCATGGCAACATACAGAATCATCTGAGGCTGGAAACATAAATCTTTAAGGGATGAATGTATGGTATACACTGCAAGAGTGATGAGCAGGGATCTTTGAAACATATCAGTATCATACCCCTGGACTCAGACTCCACCTAATAACCCAGTGCTGCATATACACTGTTGAGCCTGGGTGGGTGGTTAATGTCATAGCTCTCTGATTTCTTGCATTGGGTGTTTCTTTGATTTTGCCTCAAAAAATTTCCTTATGTCCCTTCTATATGTAGTGCATGTCACTGAAGTGTTGGCTGAAAAAGAGGCAGAACTGATGCAGAGTGCCACAAACTGCTGCCATTTATACATGTGATGGTGGTGTGAAGAGAGGAGAGGGCGAGTGGTGCAGAGTACAATGTACCACTTCCCCTTGTGTAAACACACCTTTAGTGAACTTGGAGTGTTTGATACAAGCACCTTCTCCACAAAACTCATTGTTTTTTTGATAGATGCTCTTTGCAGGAGAAAGGACTCTTGCATGTGCATTTAAATTTCAGTGGTGGGTTTGTTTGGGTAATAGGATGACAAACCTGTATACTGTATGTTATTGAATGTAACTATGTGTTTGGTCAGGACAATGGTTTAGATGTTCTATATTCTAATGCAGGGAGCAGAACCAGTTTGGCAGGGACCTACCTAAGTTCCATAGTTATATTTGACTGCTGGGCAAAGTCGGGTACTTTGCACTACGTGTAGTGGTAAAAAGTTTTCCTGACTTCGCCCAACTTTACCAGGTGAAGATTTTTTTTTTAAGTTTCAAAATGAAATAGAACACCTCCGACCACTTTCTTCTGTTGCTCACCATTCTCCTACCACTCCAGTCATTTAAAAGTATCCTCATCCCCTTATAACAGGATTGTATAAGGCCCTGTCCCATTTGTTATGCGGAAAGAGTTAAATGCAAGGATCTGTTCTATCCTGCCCCTTTCTGTCTGTTGTCTGTCTGATTGTGCACTCAAATGTTCTTGTAAGACCTAGGAACTGATCACTCTGTCGGTCTCACGATTCTCCACCCCTCGCTATCTCTTTACCTTCACTTGTTGTTTCTGTCTCTTCTTTCCCCTTGCATATCTATGGTATATGTGAATCTTTATGTGAAACTGGGATCCCTTTATTTGAAACTGTAAATAGATACTGTTGAAATGATTGCTAAAAGCTATTTGGAATTTAGGGGGTTAACCTGAGATGCAGTTTGTGCTCCTCTTAGGCTTATTTGCAGACTCTTTTGCTGAGCTGTCAGCAGGAGGCCAGCTTGGAACACTGTTCTATTTGCAAGCCTGCTCTGCAAAGAAACTGACAACAACAGTTTGTGAAAAACAGGATGACTCCTTAATGAGATCAGGATGAAGCAGTTAATCATCAGGCAAAGTCTTATAAAAAGAGCAGCAATGATTTTGTTAGAGGAAGAGAGAGAGAGAGAAAGAGAGAGAGAGAGAGAGATAGACTGAAACATGAAATTAGAGATAGACTGAGGTGAAGAACTTTGTTTTCTCTGTTTGTACTGCCTTTGTAAATAGTTATACTAAACAATTTTTATTTTTTATGTTACAGTTATTGATAATAATAATAATAATAATCATACGTTACTTGTGAACTTTGATGCTGCTTCTGGTTTTGCCTATGATTCCTGACCTGTGCCTCGATGACAGATATGTCAACCTAAATGGAATTAATGCTGTGCATACTCTAAGCCAGGAGTTTTCTGTGTGGGTACTAGATCTGGTACCAAGGAAGCATAGAAGAAAGGTATGGATTCTGCAGCAGCAAGTCCATGAGTAATTACCAGATGAATGGCAGCCAAATTAGTGGAGACACAAGTCCAAGCTGAGACTGTACATCCAGCACCAGTCACAGAAAAAGAAGAACAGGCAGTGACAGAACCTGGAAGCCTGACTGCCTTTTTTAAATGGTAGGGACTCTGTTTCTTTCAGTGATTTTGATTTTGACTTGTTTTGAACACAGCTTCAAGATCCAGAAGTCCAGAAAAGAAAGAAGACCCCTGAAGAAACACTGGCAACAAAAGAATTATGGACATAAGGGGTTAATATATGGAAATGCTGAAACTAAACTGATAACCAATTATGATTTTGTTTCAGAGCAAGCTAAGGCTATTTCTCCCTATGGTTATTTTAGGTAGTTGGGAGTGAAACCAAACTAGGGTGCACCGTTGTCTAACAAATGTAATGGGCTACTGTACAGAGTTTGGGTTAAACCTCAAACACAGGAACAGATAGAACAATTGGTTGTACCCCAAAAGTATGGATCTGAATTGTTACTGATAGCACACAATAGTCCTATGGCTGGTCACTTAGGGAGGGATTCCACCCTTGCCAGATTGCTGTACAGATTTTACTGGCCTGGAATTAATGAAGTTGTTGCTATATATTGCAGTTCTTGCGCTGAAAGTCAGAAAGTGGCCCCAGTCACTAAAAAAGTCAAGATGCCCCTGGTGCCCCTACCCTTGATAGATGTGCCTTTTGAGAGAATTGCAATGGATGTGGTTGGCCTCTTCAACAAAAGCAAAGAGAGTAATTGATTCATTTAGGTTGTATGTGACTATGCTACTTGATACCCAGATGCAGTTCCTATGCATTCTGTCACAGCCCCAAAAGTGGCATCAGAGCTTGCCAAAATTTTCGGCAGAGTGGGCATACCTAAAGAGATTAATACTGATCAGGGTAGTAATTTTGGTGCTTCATTACTGAAGGACCTGTACCGACTGCTGGTTATCAGCACCATAAGAATCTCTCCTTATCACCCTTAGATAGATGGTCTCATTGAACATTTCAATCAAACCCTAAAACACATGTTAAAAAGGTTTGTAAAAGGGGAAGGGAAAGACCGGGACCAATACTTACCTTACCTGCTTTTTTCTTTCAGAAAAGTGCCACAGGCATCCATAGGTTTTTCATCATTTGACATGCTGTATGGTAGACAACCTAGTGGATCACTAGATGTAATAAAAGAAACATAGGAAGATAACCCCACTCAGCAAAAATCTATTTCATCTTATATGTGTGCCCTAAGAAAGAAGCTGCCAAAATATGTTGAAATTCCCCATAGTAATCAGGAAGAGGCCCAAAACCAACAGAAGGCATATTATGACCATGGAGTAAAAAAGGAAGTTTTTGAGCCAGGTGAAAAAGTCTTACTACTGTTACCCACTACAGAAAATAAACTGTTAATGAAGTGGCAATAGCCTTATAAATTACTTAGACATATATGCACAGTTAAGTGTGAGATTGAGACCCCTGATAGGAAAAATCCTACTAAGATATGTCACACTAACCTCCTGAAGAAATGGGTTGAAAAATCACCACAGGCTACTTTGCTATTGATACCAGAGACTGATAAAGAAGATCTTGATATAGCTTATGACAAACTGGAAAAAACTGTAACTGCTGATGCTGTAAAGTTGAATGTTTCCTTAACCTCCGAACAAACCGCAGCAATTCATAACTTGCTAAATATATTTAATAGTACTTTTGCACAGTGCCAGGCCAAGCTAAAGGTATTGAGCATATAATAGTGACAGGGAATGCTCACCCAATCAGACAAAAGACATACAGATCAGCAGAGCAGTTAAGAGCTGATGTGGTTAAGGAAATACAAAATACAAAAGAACTGGGTATCATAGAAGAGTTGAGAAATGCTTGGTCATCACCAATGGTGATTGTAAATAAAAAGGAAGGGGGGTGTAAGAATATGCCTTGATTTTAGGAAACTTAATCAAGTGTTGGAATTTGGCAGCTGTCCTAAGCCCAGTGTAGATGATTTGGTGGACAAATTGGGGAGTGCCAAGTACATCAGTACCCTCAATCTCACCAAGGGTTACTGGCAAATCCCCCTAGTTAAAGAATCCAGGGACAAAACTGCATTTGCCATTCCTATTGGATTCTATCAATTCACCACCATGCCATTTGGTTTACATGGTGCTCCCGCTATGTTCTAGCAGTACATGGATGTAATGTTGTCCCCTCACACTTGTTATTGTGCTGTGTACCTGGATGATGTTGTGGTATACAGTTCAGTCTGGAAAAGACACCTGGAACACCTAAATGCAGGTATCTAATATTTAAAAAAGGCAGGTCTGACAATTAAGCCTACCAAATGTGCACTGGGTATGCAGGAAACCAGATATTTGGGCTATGTTTTGGAAAATAGAGAAGTCAAGCCAGGGATTTCTAAGAGAGAGGCTGTAGCTAACAGCCCTGTCCCTAAAACAAAGAAACATGTCAGGTCATCTTTAGTGCTGGCTGGTTACTATCAGAGATTTGTTCCCAACTCTTCCCAGTTAGCCACTCCCCTCACTGAACTCATGAAGAAACAATTTCTGAATAATGTGAAATGGACCCCAGAGTGTGATGAGTCTTTTCAAGCCATTAAGGCTGCATTATGTTCAGCCCCTGTTTTAAGAAGCCCAGACTTTGAGAAACCATTTTTGTTAGAGCCAGATGCATCAGAGGTAGGCCTAGGTGCAGTCTTGAGTCAGCATATAGATGGGAAGGAACATCCCATTCTATATATCAGTAGGAAGCTGCATGACAGAGAGAAGAGGTACTCCACCATTGAAAAGGAATGTCTTGCTGCAAAGTGGGCCATGGAGTCCCTTAAGTTTTATTTGCTAGGAACTGACTTGGTACTTAAAACAGATCACCGTCTTCTCTGTTGGCTTAACCAAATGAAGCGTAAAAATTCCAGAATCACATGGTGGTACCTGGTGCCACAGCCATTTAAATTGAAAGTGATGCACAAATCTGGGAAAGAGAATGTCAACGCTTATTTTCTATCAAGATATGGAATAGGAACTGAAAATTCCAAAGGTTGAAAAAAAGTGTGAGTTAAAACTTCACTGTTTGCTATACTGCACATGCACAGAACTGTAAATGTTATAAGCTAATATTAGAAGAATATTAATAGAAAGTTTTGGAAACCTGTTTTTTAAAACAGGGTCCTTCTTAACGAGGGGATATATGACAGGGTTATATAAGGCCCTGTCCCATTTGTTATGCACAATGAGTTAAATGCAAGGATCTGTTCTATCCTCTCCTCTTCTGTCTCTTGTCTGTCTGGTTGTGCATCCAAATGTTCTCGTGAGACCTAGGAACAGATCACTCTGACAGTCTCGCAATTCTCTGCATCTCGCTATCTGTTTACATTCACCTGCCATTTCTGTCTTTCTTCCCCCTTGTACTGTATATCTGCAGTATATGTGAATCTTCATGTGAAACTGGGATCCCTTTTAAACTGTATAAAATTATACTATTGAAATGGTTGCAAAAAGCTACTTGGAATTTAGGGGTTAACCTGAGATGCTGTTTGAGCTCTTCTCAGGCTTGTTGCCATCTCTTTTGCAGAGTTGCCAGTAGGAGGTCAGCTTGTAACACTGTTTATTTGCAAGCCTGTTTTACAAAGAAACTGACAAGAAAATTTTGTGAAAAACAGGATGTCACCTTAGCAAACTCAGGATGTAGCAGTTAATTATCAGGCAAAGACTTATAAAAAGAGCAGCAATACATAGATACATAGACAGTGTCGGCAGATAAGGGCCTATGGCCCACCCAGTCTGCCCATTTGAGCTTGTAAGTTCAGTTTATGTTTTCCTAGAAGTCTGTTGCCCCTTACCCCTGACCTCCAGAATTCCTTAATGTCTATCCCATGCATTCTTTAATCCCGTGATTGTTTCAGCCCCCACCACTTCCTCTAGCAGAGTGTTCAACTTGTCCAACACCCGTTCTGTGAAGAAATTCTTCCTCACGTTTCCTCTGAATCATCCTTCCTCCAACTTCATCCCATGCCCTCTAGTCCTGGAACATCTTTTCACTTAAAAATAGAGTATTCCTGCACCCTGTTCCTCCCTGTAAGATACTTATATGTCTCTATCATATTCCCTCTCTCCCTCCTCTCCTCCAGGGAGTACATGTTCAGTTCCTTCAACCTGTCCTCATAGGACTTGTGATGCAATCCATGCACCATCTTTGTTGCCCTCCTCTGAGTCTTCTCTACCCTGCCTATGTCCTTACTAGGTAAGGTCTCCAGAACTGTACACTGTACTCCAGTTGGGGCCTCACTAGTGTCTTGTATAGCAGAATTATGACCTCCCTTTTCCTGCTGGTGATGCCCCTGCCTGTGCATCCCAGCATCGTATTTGCTTTACCTGCTGCCTTGTCACACTGTTTCCCTACCTTGAGGTCATCAGAGATGATAACCCCAAGATCCCTTTCCTGCTTGGTGCATGCTATATCCTCACCCTCCAACTGATATATTGTGCCAGGGTCTTTGTGCCCCATATGCATTATCTTGCACTTTTTGCATTGAATTTCAACTGCCAAACCCCTGACCATTAAAAATACTTTTGCAAGAGAGAGAGAGAGAGAGACTGAAACTTGTAATTAGAGATACCCTTAGATGAAGGACTTTGTTTTCTCTATTTGTACTGCTTTTGTAAATAGTTATACTACACAATTTTAATTTTTTATTTTACTGTTGATAATAGTAAAATGCTATTTGTGAATTTTTCAACTGCTCCTGTTTTCCCCATGCTTCCTGACCTGTGCCTTGATGACCCCCCCCCCCCGCCATTCTGTCATCCTGTGGCACCAACATCATATAGTAAGGCTAAATGGAGAAGAAAAAAACTCATATGGTTACAAGGAGAGTTAAGAAACTAATTAAGGAAAAAAGAAAGGTGTATAGTACAAGTACTAAACAGTAATGTATGATCAAATACAATATACTGCAGGATAAGTGTGAGAGAGATAAGGAAGGCAAAATCTAGCACAGAACTGAATATACCGTAGCTAGGAGTGGAGCCTCTAATAAGAAATATTCCTGTAGTTATGTTAAAGAGAAAAAAGGCACCGCATCAGGAATAGGTCCATTAGAATCAAGTGATGACGCAAGTATAATATAATGCAGCCTTAATTGTGGCTAATTTAAGCAAGTCTTTTATCATCAGTATTTAATTATAAGGTGGTTAAAGAGGAAATCAAAGATGAGATGTCAACTAGGAACACACTGATTGAGGAGGAGACCATATTGCCAAATGAGGAGACTGTGAGGGAGGAATTACTGGCATACACCTGACCCAGTAGTATAACAAGAATAGACTCCCACAGTCTCTGGCATCCCCCACTCAGCACACAAAAAAATTAAGGGTACAGCAATGTCCTATAGCATGACAAAAGCACAGTTTTCCATTAGTCTCGGCTTGCTACTGCCTTCTGTATGAAATCATGGGCAAGCTCCTACAGTAATCATCTGATTGACTTTGAAGCTGAGACAATCTGTTGATTACTATTGGAGTGTGCTCCCATTTTCAATCAAATGATAATGGTCAGTCAAAGCAGTGGGGGGGAGGTCTGTGCTGACTGCTGTGCTATGGACATGACTGTATTACTTCCTTTTTTGGGATGAAGGAGGGGTGATGGTGAGGTAACACAGAATGGGGCATGGAAGGTCTACTCTTGTGATAATACTAGGCTGGGTGAGTGGGAGATGAGTTTGGCACAGTTGGGGGTAGGTGGGGTACATGAGTTTTATAGCATTGATTTGACACAATGCAGCTTCACTAGGACTGGACATCAGAAGATTCTAAAAAAGGTGGCAAGGTAGGTAGAATCAGTATGGGTAAGACTTAGTCATTGATATCTCTGGGCTGCTGGTGGCTACAGAGGAGCCACATACTTCAGTTTAAAGATCTTCACATGGGGACATGCAAATTATGGTGGGCATTGGTCAAAAATGTCCACCTTTAAATGGCATGGGGTGGTGGAAGAAGGGTGCGCAACATAAGAACATAGATGGTGGTATTTTGTTTTTCTTCTAAACATGTTGTTAAAAAGAAACAAAAAAAAAACTGGCACTCTGGCAGAGAAATGCATGTTCACCTGGCAATAAACTTTGCATAGTGCCACTTTCACCAGCAACATGCACTGTGCATAGTTCTTCACCTGCTGAGGTGGGCACTTCACCAGGTGAAGAACTACATGCGCTTTTGCTTTGCACTTCACAAAGCTGGGAAATTTCACAGTGTTCCTTGAAAAGTGAAGTTTCCAGACCTCACGCACCTGACGATAGAGGCTCTTAACATGTTTACACTGGAGAAAAGAAGGATGAGTGGGGACACAATCTCAATGTTCTGCACACTCAAGGGTACTGAGAAGATCAAAATGTTAGAGATATGTCCTGTAGCAGGACATATGGACATGCCCAGAAGCTTAGGAGTGATAAAGTCAGGTGTAACAGTTGGAGGCACTGGTTTTCCCAGAAGGTGGTGAAACTATGGAACAGCCTACCAGGAGAAACAGTGGACATAAAAGCAGCACTGGCCTTCAAGGTGAACCTGGGTATATGCCTGATTAATAACTGAATCATAAGGTACCCTGAGAAGCTGGTGTCTGGTCAAAACCATGGCAGCAAATACGTGCTGTCAAAAACCACGTGGTCATAACAGTGCTGCATGGTTTCTGAGTTAGTATATCTAATTTAGCACAGTTTTGGACCACATGGTTTTGTACTGATCATGCAGTGCGGTTATTGATTGTGCTGTTTTTTCACTGCACGGTCTTGACGTAGTGCTTAGGAAGGCAAGGTATATCCCTATAAGTCAGTGCTTGTTTGCACAATATTCTTACTAATCCTTGCTTATGAGGTTGGGTGGAGGTGCCTGAGAGATTTAGTTTGAACCTAAATTACTGTTACAATGCTACTAAAAGTTTCAGATGGAACATTGTAATACTCAAAGCTTTGTGCAAAGGTTTTTGGGATGATGTGGGTCTTTAATTACTTAACTGAAACATTTTGAAAAGTACAGGTTGTGCACAATGAGATAGTTCTTTTAATTTTAATGTGCAAATGATACACGTATAAGTGAATAAAGTGAGTTGGGGAGGGGACTTATACTTCATGTAAGGTGAGTATTTCTTTGTTCACTCATGCCGCAGCAACAAGCATTTTGCTGACACTGATTACAACGCAGTCAAAATGCAGCTTGGCATTACAGTACCAGGCATTTCGCCTCCCGGGAGGTACAGTGCCAAAGAACCCACCCAGGAAATGGTAGGTTTTTGAGGGTTGCCCCTCACCCCCCAAAACTAAGTATAACCTCCTCTGGGGTGGGCATGTCCTGGAGGGGTAGAAACTGTATGGAGGCAAAGGGCGACAGGAGTGAGGGGTAATCTAAAATTAAGATCGCCCCTTTCACTGTCACCCTTGTTGCAGCGCCCAAACAGTCGCAACCACAATCCCTCAGGAACTTGACGTGATATGTATTTTTCTCCCCCTTTGTAAGAAAACGCTTCTGAAATGTCTTTGAAGGAGTACAACTGTTCACCCAAGCACATGGAAATGCTCTACACACCATGGCCCCATGGAAAAGTACTTCCTAACAGTGTTAGTGCTTTAAAAAGCAGCACATTTTTCCAGGTTTAATTCACTTGCATACCCCTAAATTTTATTTTACTCACCATATTCAAAACTAGTAAATAAATTACTTGTCAACATTATAAGGAGCATGGGGAGGCACAAGTTAATTAGCTGTCTCTTTAAAGCAAAAACACATAAAGGTCATGGAACATATACTTATAGAGAGTATGACTAAATGCCGAAAGTCAGGATCCCGACATTCAGGATCCCGGCATTGAAGATCCCGAGTTTGGCTGCCCAACACACACCTGCCAGACAGAAGGACGCTGGTGCCAGCAGGGGTAATGTAGTGGATGTGACAAACTGCTACCCTGCCTCTAGCTATGCACCACAAGAGGGGAAAAAATCCAGTTGTTGGCAGTGCTGCTTCCATGGTGTGGAGGGCTAAGCCTCTAGCAACTTGGCCACCAGTGCACTCAGACCTGGGTTCTATTCCCGGAAGGGGGCTTTTTGCATGGCACTCTTTTGCCTCCCCTAATGTGTTATAACCTACTCTGAGATCTATTCCCCCTTGGAGTCAGTTACTATAGTTACGGGGGCAGTGGGGTGCGGGAGGCTTGCCCCGCATTGCACTAACACCTTGTCAGTCTTCCTACAGTCAGTCTCTTAAACTAGGGCTTATGGAGTTCAGGAGACTGACTGTCGGGATTCCATAGTAGATCCATAATTATACTTGGGAATAGCCTGGGACCATTGACTGGTGAACTGGATCTTTTAAAAGATCATTATCTGCTTTCTGTGACTGAATCATTTAAGGTGGAGATAACAAGGGGTAAACCGGCAAGTTTGTGGTCCATTTCTGAAGAGATAGGCTATAAAGCTACCATTTCTAAAGCAAAAGTGTTCTCAGCTGCGACAAAAAGGCTGGGTGGTTTGCGTTTTGGAAAAGAGCACTGAACTGAGTGAGCAGTGATTATAGTGGAATTTGGACTTGAACCCTGGCTCAGGAAAAGACAGCAATGAGTCAAAAACAGCAGTGGGCAACTGGTAAGGAAACAAAAAGACTTACCACACTGTCTTGAAAGCTACTGACTGGGCCAGAGGTCAGGAAGTGGCAGTGGCAGTGGCAGACATCTCAGAGAATGCTGTGAGGAGAATGCACAGCAGAGTATGTGATCTCCCACAGCTAGTTGGAAACAACCAGGAACCAGGAAGATGGGGATAAAAGCATGAGCTGGGGGGTAATCAGTGCTCAAGAGAAGGTAGGAGGAACTGAAAACAGGAGCGGGTAGCCAGTAAACAAGCAAAAAGGTTTACCTGAAAAAAAGCTGTAACTTGCTGCCTGTTCTGATCTGTCCTGCAGCTACTGACTTGAGGACTAGGCTTGAGGAGCAACTGCTGACTCAGTTGGGAAGCAGCTGCTGACTTGGGAAGTGCAGTCAGAGGTTGGAAAGCATCAGAGGCAGACATCTTGGAGACAGCTGTGGAGAGAGTGCGCAGTAGAGCACATGACCTCCCACAGATAATAGGAAACAAACAGGAAACAGGAGAAAGGGTATCAAAGCAGATGCCAGGGGGCAATCGGCACTCAGGAGAAGGTGGGAGGAAGTCAAAAATAGGATCAGGTAGCTGGTAAACAAGCAAAAATGCTTCCCTGGAGAAAGCTGTAACTCGCCGCCTGTTGTGATCTGTCTTACAGCTACTGACTCAGGAAGCAGCTACTGACTCAGAGAATGAGCTCAGAACAGAGGTTGGGAAGTGGTATCAGTAGATATTTTGATGACATCTGCGGGGAGGGTTCACAGCGGAGCACGTGACCTCCCACAGCCAATCGGAAGAAACTAGGAACCAGGAATAGGGGGATAAAAGGCCCAGCCACAAAGCATGTCCCATCACACTCATATTCCAGAGTATGAGCTGAACAGAGAAGTGGAACAGCCAACTGTCATCTTAGGCATCAACAGGTGACCATAGGCAAGCAGGGTGCTCTACCAGACTGACAGAAGAAGGTAAGGTACCCTAAAATACTGAATACACTTACTGTTACAGCTGTACAGCTAACTACAGGTAGTGGGGTAGATGGAATTTGCTGGTAGAAAAGGGGGCAGGTAGCACCTACAGGTTGGAAAACAGGACACACCCTATCTGGGGTAGGGTGATGTAGCAGTTCAGGAAGGGCAAAAGGAGATAATTGGTTAAAAGTGAAGAGTAAAGAGGCAGGGAAGTACAGGGAGTGCTATAACTAAATTCTGGAATTAACTACAGTGGTGTTCCCCAGGATGAAACCCACTTTTAAAGCACTCTTCAGTGTGCTGCAGCAGACCTATTGAATAAAACAATGTAATTTCAATGGCAATTAGTCTCCTTTGTCATGCAGGAAACTGTGACATTCACTTCATCCTGGCAGTGTCACATTTACCCGAATGACAATAGGGACTAATTGCCATTGAAATTACATTGCTTTATTCAGTAGGTCTGCTGCGGCATTCTGTAGAGTGCTGCAAAATGATGCAGAATTGGGTTTTAATCCTGGGGATTCCACTGTACCATTAAAATGGAAAGCAGATAGCACTCTATCTAGGGTAAGCTGTTGAAAAGAGGTCAGACAGAGAGTGTAGGTGGGAAAAGAGCAGATAAAGGTAAAGGATAGTAGGGGCAAGCTACATTCAGAAGCAGAAGGAGTGAATTATGATTTTCAGATATGTGGGTGGAGCAGTGAAATGGTTGTGAAGCTGCTGCATTCCAGGACACTTTCTGGAGACTGAGGTGCTGCCCATCTGCATGCATCTCTCTGGGTTGAAAGTGGAGGTTGCTGGTCTCTTTGCCAAGCTGGCAAGGATCCAGGGGACCTCTTGCCCCACCTAGGGGCCATCAAGTCTGCCGATACTGCCCCAGCGGTTACCTAGGCAGAAGAGGGTTGGCTGGATATTGCTGCACTGTGGTAGGGTGGGGGTGGCAGTTCAGGGGCACATCTCTCTGCCTGTGACACTACAGAATTCTTTCACCATTCTGGCAAGGTGGGACTGCCAAGAAAAAGCATCTGAAGTGGTGGCAAGGGAGAAAGTGAGGGTACTATGAAGCGGAGGCCCTAAGGTGGGAGGTAGAGGACCCCTGTAGAGAAGAAATCAGCTTCTGCTGGGGGCACTCAACTGAGAGGGAGAAAGACTTGGGAACAAGAAGGGGTGGCAAGAGGAAATTAAAGTGCCTGTCTGGGCACTTATGCTTCCTCTCACCACCCCTTCTTGCTGCAGAGCTTGGAGGTTACATGAAGCTCAGATAAGGAGCCAATCAAAACAGAGCTGTGCCTCCCTCCCTGTGTGGCAGCCAATCCAAGCTGCTGCCTGACAAACCAGGAAGAAGCAGAAGCCTACATAAGGACTAGTCCATCAAGCAGCCCTGCGTGCAAAGGACCAATGAGCAACAGATGTTGGAGTCTGCCCACTGGAGTCAACCCCACAAGGTAGATGGCAGCCAACCACTCTTCTCCTCTGCAGAACCAATGAAGGTGGACCAGCCCAGCCAGATAAGCAAGGTACTATAAAAACAAAAGCTTTCTTAATGTGGTTTATTACAAAGGTAGCGAGTCACTTGAAGGTCAAACTAATTTAAATTGTCATAACGAGGCTTGTAAGGCTTTGCCATTACACATCTAGACTCGCTTAAGGATGTCTTGCTACCTAAAGGGTTGTGGCCTGTAGACGTTGTTTTTATTTCCTTTGTTTTCTTTGCTGCACTCAGTTTGAATCACTAGGTGCTAAGTTTAACATGCTTTTTGTATGAGGTTAATATGGGGATTGTGAACTTTAATGGGTGTGGGGCACTCATCTCCAGGGGGGCTGCTCTGTAAAGTGGGACATTGCCCTATCTGCAAAACTCTTTCTGAGCACAGGGTTCAGCTAGAGGCAACATGGGTGGAAATATCTAGGCTGTGTCTTCAGCTTAGCTTGAGCTCCCCCCCCCATGCCGGCTCCCACAGTGGACCAAAGGCCCTGGGGGGTGGAAAGTGGTGGGGAGGAAGGGGAGAAGGGGATGGATTTGCCACAAAGATATGGTTCAGGCCAAAGCCACTTTGACTGCAAATCATTTTGCACTCTTTGTGGAGGTGCAGCAACCTGATTCTTTGTCGGGGGACTTCAAGTCAGTCAGAGAGCCTAGGCAGAACATTGAAATGGCATCCAATGTTGAGAATAGAAACAAAATTAAGAAAGTCAAACAAATCTTAGTAGCAGGGGACTCTATGATTAGAGGGGTAGAGTCAGAACTGGGTGTGGAAATGTAAACAGAGGATAGTTAGGTGCCTTCCCGGTGCCTCAGCTCAATGGGACATCAAGCGGATAACGAGGATGGTGGACAGGGTGAGTGGAAGGCTGGGAGTGCTGGTTCGCTCAGGAACCAATTATCTAGCAAACTGGTAAGTGGAAGCAGCAAAGCAGAGCTTTGAGAGACTGGAGAAATGGTTGGCAGTGCACTCGGCATCCCTGGCCTTCTCTGAGGTACTCCCTGTGCGGGGGGAGGGGGAATTAGACAGAAAGAGATTGACAGGTTTTAAAGGTGGCTAAAAGAGTGGTGTCAAGAAAAAGGGTTTCACTTTGTGGGAGACTGGGGAGACTTCTAGGAAAGGAGGCTTTTCCGGAACGATGGACTCCACTTGACAAAGTATGGGGTAAGAGCACTGGGGCAGATGTTTGACATCTATATTTGATGTTTAAACTGACTGAGGGGGAATCTGAGGCTAGGAGGCCCATCATGGCTAATGGGGAGGGAGGGAAACTAGTTGGTACTCCCACAGAAATAGAGGTTGAAAACAGAAAAATTGGATGGGAACATACTGTCAAGATTGAGGCTGAAGTAAGGTAGGTGATGGCAGGCAGGGGGTACAAAGAGGGTGCTGCAGATAGCACAGGACAAAAAGGACCAACAGGGGGAAGGGAGAACTCTGAACTCACAACAAGAAAATGTTTAGTTGGTACCTGGAAGTGGGTTTGCCTCAATGCCAAGAGTCTGGTCAATATAATTTGTGAGTTAAGGGCATTGGTTGCGGGTACTAAGATGGAACTTGTTGTCATCACAGAAACTTGGGCCATGGAAAACAATGACTAGGACCTTGCGGTACCAGGATACTTGCTTTTCAGAAGAGACAGGAGGGGAGGTAAGAGCGAGTAGCCCTGTATGCCCGCAAGAGTATTGACGTAGTGGAAGATGGAAGAATCAAGAGTGGAACTGAGAAAGTCGAGTTGCTGTGGGTGCAGCTCGCAGTGGCATTGGGCAAACAACTGCCCCTAGGGGTACTGTACTAACCTCAAGGACAAGGTGAGGGGAGGGACAGAGAGCTAAGAGAGGAAATAAAAATAGTTGCAGGAAGAGGGGGAGGTAGTGGTTGTCAGTAATTTAAATCTGCTAGATGTGGACTGGGGTGTTCCAGTAGCAAGAAGTTCTCGAAGTCAAGCTATGTTGGAAACCCTCCAGGACTGCCTGCTGACCCAGCTTGTAAAGGAACCTACCAGGTAGGGATCCATTCTGGATGTGGTTCTCACAAATTCAGAAGTAGTAATGGCAGTAGGAGTAGGGGAAACACTAGCAAATACTAACTATAATTCCGTCTGGTTTCTATTGACCCTAGGGGATGAAAGAAGACACTCAAGGATGGAAGTCCTGACCTTTAAAGGAGCAGACTTTGACAAAATCAGAATTCTGTTGTGTGATAAACTAGCCAAAGTGAGGGATACAGCAGTTGTGGAAGACATGTGGGATTTTATAAAAGAGGCCATCCTCGAGGCCACAAAACTCTGTGTGAAGGCAGTTGTTAAAAGAAATAAGTACAAGAGACTCGTGGTTCTCAGCAAAGGTTAGGGAAGTGGTCAATGCCAAAAGAAAAGCATTCTATAGGTTTAAAAAGAGACAAGGGAGGAGGAGTGGGAGGAATACATTCAAAAGTATAGAGAAGCAAAGAGGGCAGTAAGGGAGGTGAAGGCAGTCATGGAGCTGCAGATTGCCAAATGGATCAAATCTGGTGAAAAACATTTCTTCCATTACATTAGGGGAAAATAAGAAGGAAGGGGGGGATTGATAGGTTAGTAGACAACGGTAAGATAACCGAGGATGACCTCCCAGCAGAGGTGGTGGGGACTAAAATGGTAACAGGATTCAAGCATGCGTGGGATAGACACAGGGGGACCTTAGAAGCAAGACAAGGGGGAGAAGACTGGAGCTTGAGTAGAATCTGTAGTAGCATGGTAGGTAGGGTATATAGGCCAGACTAGGTGGGCCAAGAGGTCTTCATCTGCCAACAACTTCTGTGTTTCTATATTTCTATGGACAGAAGGTCACTGTTCTTAACAACTACTTCTGCCCTGTTTTCACCAGGGAGGGTGTGTGCCCCTACCTGAAAGTGGCATCAAAGCAGCCACTAAGGGAATCCCAGGGATGAAAGACCCTGTATTCACCAAGGACAGGGCCCGGAAAGGGCTGGCAGCCCTCAAGATCGATAAGGCTCCAGGTCCAGATGGGATGCATCTGAGAGTGCTGAGGGAGCTGGCAGAATAACTGGCTGATCCTCTAGCAATTCTGTTCAACAACTCACTGCAGTCAGGGGTAGTACCCAGATTCTGGAGAGTGGCCAACGTGGTACCACTGAATGGGAGGGGTGGATAAGGAGGAGGTGGTAAACTAAAGGCCGGTTAGTCTCAGGTTTGTTGAGGGGAAGCTGACAGAGACCCTAATTAAGCAAGATCTTGTGGACTACCTGGAAGAAAATGGTCTCCAGGATGGTAAGCAGCTTGGGTTTGAGGCCGGAAGTTCATGACAGACCAAACTTATTGTCTCCTTTGACTGAATAACAAGCGAGCTGGATAGGGGCCATGCAGTAGATCTTCTTTACTTTGATTTCAGTAAGGCATTTGACTAAGTGTCAAATAGGTGCCTGCTGAAGACATTGGAGGACCTTGGAACAGCAAAGGATATAGTCAGATCAGTGGGAAATTGGTTCAAGGGTATGCAGCAGAGGTTCGTTTTCAACAGGGTTAAGTCACTGGAAGGGAAAGTTACAAGTGAAGTATCACAGGGAACAATCTTGGCCGGGTCCTTTTCAACATGTTCATTAGTGACACTGGTGAAGGAGTCCAGGGTTATCTTTCCCTCTGCTGATGACATTAAACTTTGTGGAAGGGTGGATAGCACTGAGGGAGTTAGGGAACTGCAACACAACCTCCAAAGGCTAGAGACATGATCAAATGTGTGTCAGCTGAAGTTCAATGCAAAGAAGTATAAGGTAATGCACCTGGGGAAAAGGAACCCACGGACAGAATATGGCTAAATGGGGTTAAACTTAGTACCACTTCAGAAGAGCGGGACCTGTGAGTCATTATCTGTGACACCCTAAAACAGTCAAGCCAATGCAGCAAAGCCTAGAGCAAAGCAAGCAGGATGGTGGGGTGTATAGGGAGGGGCATAGATAGTAGAAGGAGGGCGGCGATTCTCCCCTTCATTGATCCTTGGTGAAGCCACACCTGGAACAGTGAGTTCAGTTCTGGAGCCTTCACATCAGAAAGGATAAGGACAGGCAGGAGGCAGCACAAAGAAAGGCAACAAAGATGATACAGGACCTTCAGGGGGACTCCTATGAGAAGCGACTGAGAGCCCTGAACATGTGCTTACTGGAGGCCAGAAGGAAGAGGGAGAATATCACTGAGACTTTCAAGTTACTGAAGGGCACAAATAAAGTGTCCCACACAGAGCTATTCAATAGGAGCACTAGCTCAACAAAGCACAAGCATGAATGGAAACTGAGGGGAGGGAGCTTCAGGAGAGATTTGAGGAAGTATTACTTTATTGGGAGGGTGGTGGAGCCATGGAAAAGTTTACCTGTGGAGCTGGTGGGTGCCAAGACCATACAGGATCTCAAGCATGGGTGGGACAGAGTAAGGGCACAAAAATGAGCTCTGCTCCAACTATGGGGGGTAAAAAAGGAAGAGCTGAAAGGGAGATGGCAAGTCCCCAGAATAATTAATTTTTATTTTGTTATTGAAAAGTTTCACCAGGAAAGGCACACTGAACAATATAAAATTGCTCATCTCATGGAGCGTCCTGGAGGAAGGGGAACATGGGAGTTCAGTAATCAAAAGCACATTTCCATGCAGTATTATAGAAATGTATATATACAATAATTAACAATACATTTCCAAAGATAATATAGAACTGAGAAGCAACAGAGTAAAAACAATACATCGGTTAGTAGCATTACAGTAAATAACCATTGAGATTTGATGTGAGAGAAGCAAATTAATAGCACTGCAGACCTGATACATACAACACGAACAAGGAAGTGCAATAAAATACATTGGTGGACAACTTTGGGCAGACTCGATAGACCATCAGTCTTTTTCTGCAGACACGTTCTGTGTTTTTAAGGGGTCCTGGCTCGGAAGGATGGACAGCAGATTCTAAGGATTGCTAGAGTAGCAGGGTATAATTGTCCACCTGGGAACTAATGGTATACTGTCACTACAGTGACAACTTTACAGCGACATGGTTGATGCCGACAACATCGTCATGTCACTGTAAAGTCCGCCTGGGACCCTGGCACCTTTTCCCAAGGTCCTACACCCTATCCCCAAATCAGCTCCATCTCAGAGTTAATAATCATAAGTGGGGGGGGGTGCAGGAGGCACAGACCCCTGCAAAACAAGAACTTTGATCTCGGCGGCACCATGCCAACCGCAACTGCAGTCAATGTAGTGGTGTTGGGGAAACATTGCATCGACAAGAAATTGTCAATGCAGCATTGTAGATCTGGGACTAATGACCTGGCGAGGGATGGAGTTGGGGTAGTACAGGGAGAGTTCAGGGAACTGGGAAGGGGACTAAATCAGGTAGTACAAAATTGTGGCATCGCTGAGGTGCTACCTATCTACAGCTGAAGGGAGGATAGAGTCCTCTGCACCAGGAACTTCAACAGTTGATTGAAGAAATGATGCAGGGAGGAAGGGTTTGGCTTCATTGGGAACTAGAGAAAATAATAATAATAATATGAGTCTATACAGAGGTAGTGGTTGGCATTCTTCTGGGAAGAGGACCACAGTCCTCAATGGGAATGTTTTAATATTACTTTGATGGACATTTAAGCTATTTGAGGGGCGAGGCAGTAGTACCAAGGAAAGCATAAATTGTCACCCACACAGACTGAAGCAACAGGAAGGGTGGGCCAAGGGGAGGAAACTCCCTGGCACAAGTTGAAGGAGGCATAGGCAAAGTAAAGACGGGGGGGGGGCAAGAACAGAAGATGTAGAAAGAGAGATGATGAAGTGGCAAGTCATGGAGAGGGTATCGAGGGGTGGGGTGAGAGAAGTTTTTGAAAGGCAGTAAAGCTGGGGGGGCTACAGGCAGGGTGAGAGCAAGATTTTGAGAGCCATGTGTGCTAATGCAAGGAATCTAAGAAATGAAATTCCAGAACTGGAGGCCACTTTGGCAGAGGCAGACCTGGAACTTGTGCCCATAACTGAGTCATGGTGCACTGAGAACCATGACTGGGACATGGCTGTGCCAGGCTACTCTTAGTTCAGATGGGACAAAGAAAGAAGGAAGGGTAGAGGGGTTGTGCTGTGAGGGTATTGGAGCTGTGGAAGTGCAAGGAAACAGAGGGGTAAAAGATGGGTTTTAGGTGCTGCTGGTCACCTTGGATAAAAGAACCGGAGCCACTATTCGCACTAGGGTGATTTACAGACTTCCAACACAAGGGGAAGAATTAGATAAGGCACTAGGGGAAGCCATCAGCATGATGACTAAAAAGGGGAGAGGTGCTGCTGCTTGGGGTCTTCAATCTGTCAATTGTAAATTGAAGCCTCTCAGCCACAACCTCAGCTAGAAATAGGGTAATATACTAGACTCCTTGCAGTGGGTGTTTTTCAGGTAACTACCCAAAAAACCCACTCAAGATGAGGCAATAATGGATCTAGTGCTCACAAACAGGGACAGAAACATAGAAACATAGAAGTTGTCGGCCTTGCTCTGTCAGTGGCCTAGCTATTCATACTCATTTGTATTGCTCCCTTATGCCTATCCCATGCCTGTTTGAAGCCCTGCACTGCATTCATAGCCACCACTTCTTGAGGAAGGCCATTCCATGCATCCACCACCCTTTCTGTGAAAAAGAATTTCCTCACATTCCCCCTTAATCGGCCCCCTCTAATCTCATGCTGCATCCTCTTGTCCTGCTATTTTTCTTTTATTTAAACATGTTAGACTCTTTCAGCTTGTTAATGCCCTTAAGGTGTTTGAATGCCTCGATCCTATCACCTCTCTCCCTCCTTTGCTCAAGGATATACATATTGAGCTCTGGTAATCTGTCCTCATATGTCTTCTGATGCAGTTCCTGCACCATTTTGGTGGCCCTTCTCTGGACTTCCTCAATTTGGTCAATGTCCTTGTGAAGGTGTGGCCTCCAATACTGCATGCAGTACTCCAGATGGGGCCTAACCAGTGTCTTGTAAAGAGGGATTATTACCTCCCTCTTACGACTTATGATACCCTTACTAATACACCCCAACACCCCCCTAGCCTTATGTACTGCTTTAGAGGTCTGCTTGGATGATTTCAGGTCATCAGTGATGATGATGCCCAAGTCTCTTTCTTCCTTTGTGACTGCTAGCAACTCTCCTCCCAGCCTATAGGTGGCTTCAGGGTTTCTCTTCCCTATGTGCATGATCTTGCACTTCTTTGCATTAAATCCCAGTTGCCACTCTTCTGACCATTTTGCTAGTTTATCCAGATCTCTTCTCATTCTGCCCACCCCATCTGGATCATCTACTCTGTTGCAGATCTTGGTGTTGCAGACATCAAGGTGAGGTGTCACAGCACATCACAGTGTGGTTTAATATAAAGATGGTGGCAGAGATAAACCACACAGTTATGAGGGTCCTGGACTTCAGGAGTGCGAATTAAAAAAAATGTGCAAATGCCTCAGAGACAACCTTGCATGGGGGGATTGTCAGGGTGGGGTGGTGGATCCGTAGGGTAACCTGAAGAAAGGTATTGTGAAGCCAGCTAACTTCTGCAAGAAGGAAGTGAGCAAACCAGAAGGAAAGAGAGGCCACTATGTTTCTCGAGGGACATGACTTCGAAAGTGAAGGCTAAAGGGGTGGCATTCAGGACCTAAAAAGAGATGCAGAGGGAAGAGGATAAAGGTCTACCAGGTAAAGTAGAGGGCAGCAGGGTAAATGCTGAGCAGTGCAAAAACTGTAAACAGAGGAAAGGGTAGCCAAAAGAGTAGCTAATAGTGACAAGACTTTTTCAGATACATGAGCAAAAACAGGAAGATAAAGGAAGGGATTGTGAGGATAAGAATAGGGGAAATTGCACAGAGGAGGATCAGGAAAAAGCAAAGAACAGGTACGTTTGCTTAGTCTTCACAGAGGAGGAAGAGTGGATGGATCACATAGAAGCAGCAGAAATCAGGAACACGGGGGGGCGGCGGACAAAAGTCCACTCACAGAGGAAACAATCCTGAGAGGATTTGCAAATCTGAAGGTGGACAAGGCTATGAAGATGGAAGGAATACATCTAAGGATGCTGAGGGAGCCCAATAAGGTACTGGCTGCACCTCTGACAGCCCTATTTAACAACTTACTGGAAGCAGGAGTGGTTCCAGAGAACTAGAAGAGGGCAGATATAGCCCTGCTCCATAAGAGTAGCAGCAGACAGGAGGCTGGCAACTATAGCCTGGCCAGTCAAATGTTTGTGGAGGAGAATTTAATGAAAAAACTATTAAAAGAAAGGCTGGTGGAGTATCTTGAATCCAACAGGTTACCAGAGGCAGCATGCATTCAAGGGAGGGGGTTGGGGGCATGTCAAATGAACCTGATCAATTTCTTTGATCAGGGTGGGGTGGTGGACAAGGCCTACTTAGACTTCAGCAAGGCCTTCAACATTGTTCCACATGGGAGGCTTATAAGGAAACTGTGCAGTTTAGGGGTGGGATCCTATATGGTAAACTTGGTAAGAAACTGGTTTTTGGATAGGTGACAGAGGATCCTGGTAAATGGCATTCACTATAATGAGGGGACAGCGGTGTATTTCAGGGTTCAGTGCTGGGACAAGTCCTCTTCAATGTCTTCATAAGTAACATTGCAAAAGAGCTGGAAGGAAGGGTACGCCTCTTTACAGGTGACACTAAAATCTGCAATAGAAGGGATGGAGAGAATGAGTAGAGACATGAGAAAACCCGAGGGAATGGTCAAGGGTATGACAGTTGGGTTTCAATGCAAAAAAGTGCAAAATTGTGCACCTACTGAACGGCAAAGAAACTTAGGGGCAGAGTCTAAAATAGGGGGTATCAATAGTTGTAAAGCAAGAAAGGGACCTTGGGGTATCACATCTAATGGCCTCAAAGTGGTGGAATAGTGTGACAAGGGGTATGCCACCCTAACAGCGACATTTCTACGTCGACATGTGTCGATATTGACTACAGCGCCATGTTGCTTTAGAAATGCCGCTGGAAGGGGGCAACCACTTCCCCTGACCTGCACCCCCTCCCCAAACTAACTCTGACCTGGAGTTAGAATCTTTCAGTTGGGGGGTAGGGGGAACGAAGCCCCCCCAATGTAAGCAACAGTGTCGAACTGTGCGGCTCCATGCCAACTGCAAGTTGCGGTCGACATGGAGCCCGTCACTGAAATGCCGGTTGCAATCTTTTTTGTTGCGCCGGCATATATAACCTGTGACAAGGCAGTAGGCAAGGTTTACGGGATGCTGGGGTGCATAAAGATGGGAATCTCCAGCAGAAGGAAAGAGGTGGTGTTGCCACTGTATCGATCATTGGTGAGACCCCCCACTCCTGGAGTACTGTGTCCAGTTCTGGAGACCACACCTCAGGAAGGACATAAACAGCAGAGGCTGTCCACAGGAGGGCAGCTAAAAATGATTCAGTGCTTCTATCAAAGCCTTATGAAGAGAGACTGAGAGATGTCAATATGTACACCCTGGAAGAGAGGAGGGAGGGAAAGACATGATGGAGACCTATAAGTACCTCATGGGAGTGAACAAGGTACAAGGTACAAGAGGGGAGTATTTTTCAGGGTATAAGGTGTACCAGGACAAGAGGGCATGCTATGAAGCTGGAAGGGGTGAAGTTTAGGAGGGAAGTAAGGAAGTATTTCTTCACAGAAAGAGTGGTGGACTCCTGAAACACTCTACCAATAGAGGTGGTGGGAACTAAAAACAGTGGTGCAATTTAAGCATGCATGGGACAGACACAAAGGAATCTTAGTAGAAACGAAGATGGGGAGGGAGTAGCCAGAGATCAGGTAAGGTATTCTGTGACAGTATAGGCGGGGACAAACTGGGCAGACTAAGTGGGTGAAACGATCCTAATCTGCTGACAAATTCTAAGTTTTTTATGTTTCTAGATACCCAGAGTCAGGGTACAGTTGGGTGGTGGTGGCATCTGAAGAGTTGTGAAACCTGGATGGAGTTCTGGCAGATAATCTGTGACAAACTGGTAGTGACTGGGATCTGAAATGGATTGTCAATAAAAAGGTCATCTATCAAATCACGGAACAGGATATACAAAAGGGATATTTTATGAACTACGTTTTTTTTTTTGTGAGAGTAGGTAGCTAGAAGTCATTATGCGTGGGCCATATGAGAAGTACACATTGTCAAACCTTCTGGAGCTGTGCAAAAGATAAGGGCTTATCTTTGAGAAAGGCCTGTTATGAGCAGAACTCAAAGAACACTGACCTGGTAAGTGGTGCAAAAGTGGCCACTGCTAGCAAAAGTCATCAAAAACTGTGCAAGTGAGCCACAACCTAGAACTGGGGAAGTTGTATAGATAAAGGTGATGCAATTGGAGCGTGCCTTAGTTAAGGTGAAAGCCGATGCTGAGTGGCAAAAGGCAGAGGCTAACTGACAAAAGGCAGACTTTGAGAAGTAAAAGACTGAAGCAGAACTACATGAGACAAAGGTGGAAGCTGAGGCACAAGAAAAGGAGAAAATGGAGCAAGAATGAAAGAGAAAGAAGAGCTAGAAAGACAGTGCCAACACAAGAAGATGGAGATGTTGTGCCAGAAGGCACCACTACAAACTATAAGTACTGGCATCACTGGGGGGAATACTGGAATGCATAGGGAGCGGCGTCACCAGTAGAAAACAGGAAGTCGTTATCCGTCTGTATAGACCCACTTTTTTGGGTCGGTATACATTACTGGAACAACCATTGGATGGTTGGCCTCTTAACTGGGGAGGAATGTGACAGGGTGACCCTGTCAAGGATGGATGCCCTGGTCTTCTCTTGCCCCTCCCCCATTTATGTGGCTTATGACTATGCCTTTTAAAGTAAGTAGGGAGAATATAAAATTAATCTGTGCCTTTAATTGCTGTATTGCTGTGTTTAAAATAAGCAGGAAAGTAAATTGTACAGTATAAATGAACATATGCAGAGATTTGCCAGGTAGTAGTTTTAAGCTGTGGGGAACTGGCCACATTGTCCCATTACTGCTAAGCAGCTGCTTTTGTATAAATGAAGTATGCCCCTGATTTATGTGCACTTGTGATCTCACTAACTGGAGAAAATGAATAAGTGCATGTCAAGCTGTTTGTAAAACTCCCAAGCAGGAGCATATGAGTGTAAACGCATGTCGCGCTTTAGGAAAAAATACCACTGGTGTTCCTATAGTAAAATAAAAGTAAAATGTAGACTCTACAGGGTCTAGGGAGGAGAGAAGAGATAGAGATACTATGTGAAATTGAATTAGGAGTGCACTCACTCCTTGATCTTTCTCACTATTCACTTTTCGTTTCAGAGCAGGGCGGCAAGAATGTTCACTGCTACTCCACTCTAGGAAGCACTGTTAGCTCGGTACAGAAATTGTGCTCTCGAGAGGTGCACATTACGCACAATGTGGCACCAGCTTCTTGATTGGAACAGGATTAACTCCAAAGCACCAGAGTATGCCACAAGATGTGGGTTTAAAAAGGATTTTTTTTTTTGAGCAAAGGCATGCTCCACAGCATACCAGACTGCTGTACAGTGCGGCAAGATAGCAGACAAGCAGCCAACTAGAGGGACAGAGGGACAGAAAGCTCCGTTGTGTCACATAAACGTCACAAAATGGCCAAATGAGATTCTGCAGCCCCAGAGATGTTGTAACTGGAGCTGCCTGTAGCAATAAGATGAGCAAAGGCTCCTGAAGTGCCGCTAGCGGTTTGGCAATTGTCTTGTTAAACCTTGAAGACTGCTGCCACCCAGAAAGGATACAAATTGATATAATTAACTTGGACCACACAACATGGTGAAGAGAGGAAATAGGGGAGAGAAATAGCACTAAGCAGCACCTCCTCTCTCATCTCAGCCCAGTAAAAGACAGCCTGATACTGAATAAAGAAAGTAGAGGGCTGCAAAAGTAAATAAAGGTCCAAATGAAATGTTTTACCGATGGCTGCAATTTTAGTAATCGGGATAAGAAAAAGGACTTGCTGAGTTAGGCAGGGGCTCACAAGGAGCCTAGTGAAGAGCCCCTGTATGGGTTTAAAGACCACTGAATAGTTAAAAACCATAACAGGGCTTGGAAAACATGTATACAAATGGTTCTTTACCTGTGGAGCAGTACTTTGATCCCAAGAGCTATACTATAGGGCTGACAGCCCTCCAATTGCCTATATTTATGGAACTCCCAGCTAATGAGGTCACTGCCAAGAGGCGCAACTAGGGGTAACTAAGCTCCTGAGGTTAACAAATCCATCCTTCAGTAAAATGATTGTATAATTTTGTATATGTTGGACCCTCTGTTAACAAAGGTTTAGAAATAACCCATTTGTTTCTGTATAGGCTGGGTTATGAGCCTGAGAGGGATAAGTTTAAGTTAAGGGGCCTAATAGGGTGGATACCAAGAATGTGATGTCACCCCACAACAGTATAAAAGCCTACCTTTAGGGGTAGAAATTAGATAGGGTGGTCAGTGAAGAACTGACTAGGAGAGGTGCAAGACCTTGTGAGAGGGTGCTCTCACACTACCATTGAGTGGCAAACTAACCTTTATTTTTCTGTTAAAACTTGTCTTATCCAAGAAAGTGAAAAACATTTATGTAAAACGTTTTTTATGCACCTTATTGTCTTCCTGAGTCTAAAATTATTGTGAAATCCCGCACCGAAGACACTGGTTACTCTGTTACTCAGGCCCCGATGAAGGCCCTCTGTGGTTGAAGTGCTAGGTTTCTGTCTCTGTTCTCCACTGAGTCACTCTGAATAAATAACTATCATATCATAGTAGTTTACAAGCTCAGGTGGACTATGCCTTTGAATGAGCTTGCCACCCTAAGGTGGATTAACTTTATAAATAATCAGATTTTTTACTATTCATGTACTGGTCTAGCTGAAATTTGAAAGACTCCGGAGTATTACTCAATAACTGGACAAGGGAGAGTATTCCATAGGTTAACCACACGTTGTGTGTACCATTTGCACCTCTTTTTAGTTCTGCATTGGGCACCCCTTAGTTTACAGTTATGGGATCAAGTCTGAGTTTTAATAAGATTTGTTTCCAATCCACTAGTCTCTATTAAAACAGGATTTTTATGGCCTTATATGTTAGACAGAGGTCCCCTCGAGTCTGTCGATAAATCATAGAATACAAATTTAAATCCACCAGTCTTTGTCCATAAGTCTTATTTTCCATTCCAAAAATTTTTTTTATTTTTCTCTGAACTCCTTCGACTAATTTTTTTTCCTCTAATTGACTGTGGAACAGAAAAAAGAGCACAGTAATCCAAGTGTGATCTGACCAAGCTCTTGTATAAGGGTATAATAACTGCTGGCTGCCTGCTCTTTATGTGTTTGAAAATGCATCCAAGAATTCTTTGACACTTTTTGACTTTAGTTATGGTATTATTATCAAAATTCATTTTATTATCTATAACTACTCCCAGATCCATTTCATTATGTTTGTTGCAAAAGTTTTGTGAGAAAACATTTACGTTTCTGATTATTATGACCCAAATGCATAACTTTGCATTTCTATGCATTGAATTTCATTTTGTTCTTCTCAGCCCGTAGTTCCATGGAAACTATCTCCCTCTGGAGATTTTCAGCTGCCTCTGGGGAATTAACAATACAGATAATTTTGCAGTCATCTGCATACTTAGTCATCCAGGTGTTGTTTGAAGACTGCATGGATGAGATTAGGATGTTGAACAAGACAGGGCCAAGAACCGATCCCTGCGGTACCCCACTAGAAACCCCAACCCAGAGTGATATATTTAGTATGCTAAATTAACTTTTTGTCTCAGGATTTTTAACTTTGAGACTTCCATCTGCTAAAGTGTAAGCTTTTTGGTTTTGGGTGTAGTACTGGACCTGCTTGTTGATGTAATTACAGGTAATGACTCTGGCAGTCAGATCAACATTGTGTGTATCACTCCCTATAGTAAGGCTAGGCAACTGGCTCCTGAGGACACAGAGGGGCAGTGCAGCTCAAAACAGTCCCTCCCTCAGCAAGCAGGGGAAGTTGTATCTGAAGAACAAGCTGCGAGCAGCAGTTCTGCTCCAAAGCTACAGACTGGGTACAGCCCTGCCTTGGGCTGCTCTCCCACAAGAGACTGTGTTTTAGGGATGGTCAGGTGTGTGGAAAAGGGGAGAGAACAACAAGATGACCCATCCCTACAGAAATTAAGGGAGTTGTCCACCAGGGTGGAAAGTGACTCTCAAGGTTCAGAGTAAAAGGAGGTATATTGGGATAATGGGCTCCTGTATCAAGAGTGGGTTCCAAAGGGAGGACCAGAGGAAGGGGTACTCTTGCAGATAGTAGTTCATAAGGATTGTAGGAAACAGCTTCTGGCTTTAGCCCATGATATTCTCTTTTCTGGACACTTACGGGTCAGCCGTACAAAAAGGCAGCTAACAATTTTACTGCCCCAGTATCTTAAAGTATGTAATGAACTATGGCAAGATTTGTCTACAGTGCCAGAGGGTGAGAAAGGTTGGGGACAAGGCTAAGGAAGCTTTGAGTCCCCTACCTATGGTATATTTGCAGAGCCATTTCAGTAAACTGCTCTGGACATTGTGGGGCTACTCGGCACACATGTCAGACAGGCAATATTTACATATTAGCAGTCATGGATTATGCCACTAGGTAGCCAGAAGCTGTGGTCTTGTCCTCCCCTTCAGGTAGAAGAAGTGGCTGACAAACTGCTGGGGACATTCAGCTTCCGGAATTCCCTAGGAGATTCTGTCAGAAAAGAACAACAGTTTTATATCTGCCCAACCCTAATGACTAGTCTTGGGAGACCCATTACATAAATAATTATATGGAATGTGTTCATGCTGCACACTTAAAACTACCCAACTGATATGCATGCTGCAAGTATGATTTAAATGTTAAATTGGAATGGATTGCAAGCGTATGGCATATGTGCAGCAAGCAAGTGTGGAAACCATGATTTTTATGTAAAATTGGGGAAAACTGCATGCACGTGGCATGCATGCAAAAAGCAAGTGGTCACTGATAACTACACACATAAAATTTAAGTGACTTACTCAGGATCACACCATACACAAGTGGGGATTGATGAGATTCAAACCCAAGTCTTCATGCCTCCAAGTCTCCTGGATTGCAATTCAATGCCTTTGACCACTAAGCCATACTGTCAGCACACATATGGCTCACTTGTACTTCAATATATACTGTATCTGAATACATCTGCACGCATGCAGCACGCTTGTAGCCACTGTTATGCTTTTCAGTTTTCTTCTCTCCCTCATCTCAGTTTCACAGTTGAACTGTAGCACACATACCAATGGAAACACATGTGGTTTTTCCCACCCCAAATACACAGACTTGCACACAAAACCACTTAATTATGTCTGTCTGGTCTGTACTCCTACTATTTTCTCTCCATAGTTTTGAATACTTCCACGCAAACAGACTTAAAGGTGCAAACACAAAAGTAGAAATAACTCGACACACACCCACATGCCCAGTCCCACCTCCATGCACACACACTACAGTGGGTACAGCCATGCTGCTACAGACAACCCACCAAGTATAGGTATAACTAAAAAGTCTTTTACTTGAGTGCTAAGATGTCGGCTAGAATGGGCTTGCCATCAGCAGCAGGGGAACCAGATTAATTTTATCTAAGTTTATATTTCGTTTTTTTCATTTTTGTATGTAACTTTACCTTATTTTTTGATTTTAGTTTGTTTTATTCTGAGCGAGGGATAATCTAGAATAATAGTAGTGAAGTTAGGGCTCCAAGTGAGTTAGTAAAATTGGTGTTTTTTCAGGTGTAGGTTAGCATAATAGTGCTGTGGAGTTGTCCGGGTTGTGCTGCGCTCTCACCAGAACTTTTTACAGTGTTAAGCGGCTTACCAGCTGAAGTAATTGTGTTTTGCTATCCTCGTCCACCGAATCCGTGATGCACCAGTGTTTTGGAGTTAAGCAGAACAGCGTGGGCTGAAGACCTGCAAGCTGAGGATCCGCTATTGAGCAACCTACGGTGGAACAGTTTGAGGGAGGAACTTTGCCACAGTAAGGACTATCAGACTGGAATATTGCCAGGAAGATTAGGTGGCTGGAACTACACTGGAACATCCTAGATTGTTTTGCTGTGTGAACTGTATGGGACTGTACATCAGCTGGCCAATCTGGATTGACCAATAATGGTGAGCTTGACCTGTGGTAATCTGGAGCTCCATTGTGAGTGATGGGGTGTTTGCTGTCTGGTCTGTAGTGTGGCCCGGTTTAAGAGTAGGCTGAAGGGCTGGTCCTTTGCTTGGGGCCATTAGGTCTTTTGGGGGTGATTGTCAGTGGATGAGCATTGCTCCAGTTGACCGGAGATTATTTGGGCAAGTAGTCACTCTCTGGCATCTTTGGGAGCCCTGAGAGGGTCATAGCACATCCATAAAATCCCCACCCTTGTAGGCCGAAGAATAAACCCATAGACAGTGGTGGTATATGCTGCTTGGTGGGAGAGGCCTGTTTGGGGGGTGGGCAGGGTAAAAGTTCCCACTCTACAGATTGTTGCCTCAAGAACTTGTCATGGATTGTGTCTGCAAGATTGCTGGACTGTTTGTTCTTGGAAAGGACATTGAATTTCTTCTCTCCATTACACCGGTGGGACACTGATCTTGATATTACTCAATATTGAGGCAGTGAGAGTGCCTTAAAAATGATTTACTGTTTATAAGAATCTGTCACTTCTATTTGAATCCTGGTGGGAGCAGGACTTATATGGAGTTCTTGGTATTCATCGCACTTTTGATGTGAGAGGTCTAAGGGACTTATACTTGAACTTTCTATCTTGAGAATGTTAATAACTCTCTTATAGTCACCTTTGTCTGACTTGTTAACTCTGAGACTTTAATCTCCGCTGCACTTTAAATATTTTGTGTACAGTGTGTTATTTATTGTTTATTGGTTGGGGGTCTTTGGGATTAAATTGTGGTAAAGATTTGGGGTGGTTCTATGTGATATAAGGGAAATGTTTGGTTGGGGATTGTTTTGGGTGGGAAGTAGTATTTGTAGGGAGGTGTGTATAAGTTGTGGGTGGGTGGGAGGAAATAAGCAGGGTATGTGATTGGGTTGGTGGGTTGTATTTAAACTTTTTGTGTTTATTGTGTGGTTGTTGGGTATGTGGTGTGCGTGATTGTTAATTTGAGTGTTTCTTTTGACATTGCACTTTTGTACTGTCTTCTAGTGTTTCCTCAGGACTGGTCTTGCCAGCTTGGAGATATGTTGGTGCCGTGGCTTTTCCCATATCACCTACGATGCCTCTCGGCTTCGCAACCTCCACCCCTTTACCAACCTCCTAGTTTCTGGTATCACAGTGAGACACTGCAGGGAGGCCGGTATTACTAGGAAGTGTTTGGTTCATCAAGTGCCGAGGGCAGCTGAGGAGGAGGTGGTGGTGAGCAGCATTGAGGCTGTCCAGTGCAGGAGATGCCTTGGGTGTAAATGGAGCCTAGGGATAGGCCTAACGTGTTTGGTCTCCTTACCCAGGGTTCCCACCGGACCAAGTGGGCCGGAAGCTAGAGGACTGGCTGCGTCCTCTAGTCCTCTTCGGGCAGTGCTTTGCAATGCCAGGTCGATGAGGAACAAGACCACTATTTTTGCAGACTTGATTCTTCTGTCAACCTGGCTTGCATCACAGAAACCTGGCTGGGTGATGATGTGGGCCCTGTTTTTGAGGCCACCGTCCCAGCCAGGTATACTGTGGTGCACTGTCTGAGAAAGGATCGTAGGGATGGGGGAGCGGCAATCGTTTTTTTATCCAGTCTGGGCCTCTCAGTGCACCTAGCTGGTAGCACCCAGTCTTTTGAGTGCATTGCTGTGTGTGCAGGTTGCAGGATTCTCCTTGTTTGCCATCCCCCAGGGTGGGAGGGGAATTCCTGCAGGAGGTAGTGGACTTCGTTATCGACCAGGTGTTGGAGTGCCCCAGGTGTTTAATCCTGGGGGACTCCAATGCCTGGGTCGATGATGAATCCTCACCTTTGGGTTATGACCTCCTCCAGTTGATGCAATCACTGGGCCTGTCACAAGCGGTTGCTGCTGCTACCCATCAACACAGCCACACACTCAATCTGGTGTTTGGGTCTTGAGACTGATTACCTCAAGATTGATCAGGTCATTTGGTTTGGCCGCTGCACCATGGAGTTCAGCTTTGGGGCCCCCCGAAAGTCCTTCCCCTGTGGATATGGTCAGCTATTGCCCCTTAAAGGATGTTGACTCAGAGGGACTATTGGCGTTAACTGACCTATCTAGGGTTGACACAGTATGCGCGATTGGCACTGGAGAGGCAGTGTCCACCTATAATAGGGTGGTTACTGAAGCTCTAGATGCCATTGCACCAGTCTGTATATGACCCAGATCCTCTCACTTGAGATCCACTTGGTTTGATGGGGATCTCAAGGCGATGAAGACCAGGGGTCAGAATTTGGAGCATTGCTGGCAGAAGACCCGGCTAGGGGCTGACTTGCTGGCCCTGCATTTTCACTATGTTGAGTACCAAGGGCAAATTTCCCATAAGAAGGCAACATTTCTGTCCAGGGAAATTGCTGTGGAGAGAAAGAGGCCATCTCAGCTGTTTCGGACCATGGCCCAGCTTTTGCATCCTGCCTGTCTCCAGCTGGAGAAAGCTCTTTCAGCCACTCTATGTGAAGAGTTTGCTCTGTTTTTCTCTGACAGAGTGTCGACCATCCAGTCAGGGATTCTGCCAGGGAAGCCTGTGCCTCGCAGTGGTTGAATTGGGAGTTTCAGAGGCACTCAGTCTGCCTGGGAGGAGTTTAGGCCAGTGGAGGTGTCTGAAGTGACTAAGATGATCTTGGAGCTGAGGCACACCTTTTGTGAACTGGACTCAGCACCATTGCGCTTCTTAATGGGTTGTGCCGATGCCATTGATCAGGTGTTCGGCAGGATTGCCAGGTGTTCAATGGCAGACTGGGTCTTCTCAGTTGCTTTAAAAGAAGCACTGGTGAAGTCCCTCCTAAAGAAATCATCCCTCAAGCTAGATGTCCTGGTGAATCATCATCCAACCTCCAACCAGCCATTTTTGAGCAAGGTTGTTGAGAAATTGGTGGAACATCAGCTTAAGGATCGCATAGTGTCCTCAGATATCTATGAGTCATTCCAGTCAGGTTTTTGGGCCAGACACAGCACTAAAACTGCCCTAGTGAGGGTGCATAATGATCTGCTTAGGGCTAGAGATAGAGGAGATGGGTCAGTTCTTGTGCTCCTCGATCTCTTCTCAGCTTCTGACACTGTGGATCACGCCGAACTTCTTGATTGACTCTTATCTCTCAGACAGAGTGCAGCAGATGGTGATGGGGAGTTTCTCCTCCTCCCCAATGCCTCTGTCTTGTGAAGTACCTCAGGGTTCAATCTTGTTGCCAATGTTATTCGTGGTGTATATGCTGCCCCTGGGTGAGATCATTCAACAATACAGTATGGAGTTTCACTGCTATGCAGATGATACCCAACTGTATTTGTCTTTTGCACCCAGAACATCGGGAGAGGTTGACATGTTTAACATCTGTCTGGCTAAAATCAATGACTGGATGGCTTCCAGCTGTCTAAGACTCAACCTGGCTAAGATTGAGGTGTTGGTGATTGAGACTGGTAGAGGGCGTGATGGGCTGCCACCAGGGGTTGACTCTGGACTTGTTCTGGGGTCTAATCCATTGGTGATTTCCCAAAGGGTGCAAAATTTAGACGTGATCCTTGATTGCAGAATGAACTTTGAAGATCAGGTGTCAGCTGTAGTCAGCAGTGGTTTTTACCACTTGTTTAAGTCCCTCATTCTGACCTAGGACCTGCCGACACTAGTACATGCCTTTGTGAGGTCCAGGCTAAGTTACTGTGATGCTCTGTACTTTGGGGTCGCAGGAGGGACCCTCCACAGGCTGCAGCTAGTGCAGAATGCAGTGGGCCAGTTACTGACAGGACTTTCAAGGTCTAGTCATGTATCTCCAGTTCTGCATCCTCTGCACTAGCTGCCAGTCAGGTAGATGGTCCTTTTCAAAGTGGGTCTTCTCACCTTTAAGGCCCTATATAGGTTGTGTCTTATCTGAGTTATTGATACAGGTGTCCTCTGCTTGCTCCCTCTGCTCCTCCTTGGGGGCCTCCTGGATGTTCCCAGGGTTCAGATCAAAACCTCAGGAGACTGTGCTTTTAGCGTCTCTGGACCAACATTGTGGAACTCGTTTCCACCTGCAGTCCGGGAGGTTCCCTCGATTGAGGTGTTTAAGGGGAGGCTAAAGGCACACCTCTTCAGCCTGGCCTTTGACTGCTGATACCAACTTTAGCTTTGGCCAGTCCCCTGAAGATTGATTTTTGGAAACCTCTATTTTGTTGAATTTTAATCCTGTTATGGTTTTAATAAGGTTTTATTACATTTTTATCCATTGCTGTATGTCCTTATTTATGTTCGGCGCCCAGAGCCTCTGGGATTGGGCACCTTATCAATAAAATTGCCTTGCCTTACTAGGGAGCCAGAGGTGGGAGTCTTTCAGAGATGATGTCCAACTTAATCTAGATGTTCTAATCAAGACCTTATCAGATGACTTCAAGTGATGGTCAAAATTACCCATTTCTTTATGTATGAGCATAATAAAAATGAATGTGCTACCTCGAATCTTATACCCTTTGCAAATGTTCAATGGGGTCCTACCGCTGTCATGGTTTTCACAGATACACAGAATCCTTAGTACCTTTATCTGGCAAGGGAAAAAAGTTAGACAAAACTATCTTAAACTTGCACGTCAGAAAAGTGACAGAGAACTTCAAGCCCCTAACTTTTATATGTATTATTTAGCTATCCATCTGGCAAGAATCAGATTCTGGTTACACTCCTCAGAAGCTGTTTTAGAATCCTCCAATTGTCCCTCCTGGGTCAGAATTGAACAGACTCTATGTCTGGTCAATGGCATCGATCCTAAGACTCTTCCTTTTATTACTAGGAAGACTCTCTCAAAATCCTTACAGGATACACCATTACATGCCCTAATTTACACTCAGCATCAGTTAAATAACCTCCTTAAAGTAGATGCAAATAAAGATATTGCCCAGACCCTGTTCTCTAACCCTAACCTTCTAATCTCTGGTAAGACAGTTAAACGACACCTTTTTTGGCCTCATATGGGAGTGAAAAGTGTAGACCAGTTGGTCCAAAATCAAAAACTGCTCTCCTTTATAGAAGCAAGATCCATTTTTAAATGGCCTGTGAATCAAGTGTTTAAATTCTTTCAAATATCCCACCTATTAGTATCTCATTTTGGCTTGGGGGTATGGAATAGCCCCCTAATGTCTACTTTACTCTCATATTTAGAATCCACCCCTACATCTCACATTATATCCTATTCATATAAATTTCTCTTAAATAAAATTGCTACCCTTGAAGGTCAACTGTTCTATTGGTGGGACAATATTTTACCACCGAACCCCCCCTCATAGGAATTGGCCCAGCATCTGGAAACATCTATATAAATACATCAAGTGGGATAGGTACAGACTCATGCAGTACTACATTAACCACAATTTATATTATACACCATCTAAACTGCACCAATTGGGGGCTTTACCATCCAGTCAATATCCAAAATGTCAACAAGCACCTGCTGATTTATTTCACGTTATGGGCCTGTGATAAGATCCACTCTTTCTGGATGGATATACAAAATCATCTTAACCCCTTACTTATGCTTGCTGACAACTTTAATCCTGAAATATGTATTATGGGTGATTTCAGGCAGGTTCAAGGGTCACAACAGAGAGCCCATATTGCTTTAATTACTACTTGTGCTAAAAAAGTAATATTAAGGCACTGGTTAGACTCATCTACTACCCTCTATTTAGAATGGTTCAAGGAAATCATATTTGCTCTATAAGCAGAACACATAATCGCTGGAACCATAAATAGACTGGGAAGATACAAGCAAAGATGGGAAACACTACACACTCTTATATCGGTACAATAGATCCAACCCATATCAATTTCTTACCGATGTTCTTTATGAAGGTTGTATCCCTCGGGTATAATCCTGAAGCCAGTATTTTCATATTCATATTTTTCACAATAGTTCTTAACAAGACTAAGTGGCAGACTGGGAGGGGATGGGAGGGGTGGTGGTGGGGGGGAGCAGTAGGCAACTTAACTCTAATTCACGTAATTGTCTATTACCAGTTGTTTTTTCTAACAGCAATGTTAAGTTGTCTGTACTGAATGTTGTTAAAATATAAAATGAATAAAGTATATTAAATAAAAAAAGAGAGAGATGATGTTCACGGATCAGAGTACTGGGGCATACCCTCTTGAAATGAATAGAGTTATTTTTTATTACTGTTTTATACCTTACGATGGTGAGTTGGAGAATAATGAAGGCCACCGTTCCACTAACAAGGCCCTTGTTAATCGAGCGGTGGCCTTCATTACTCTACAACACTCCATCAATAATGTATAAAATAGCAATAAAAAATACCCCCATTGATTTCAACAGTGCACACCCCTGCAGTCTCCTTTGCCCTGTGTCTTAATGTGCCTGAGCATGGGAATGTGGAGGTCAGCTTCACTGCATGGGGGGGGGGGCATAAGCTTGACTATAGTGGGACACCAATAGTCTGTGCATTCCATACTGCTCAACTGTCTGTAAATCCAAGGGACAAATCTAGAATGTCTGTAACATCTCTAAAAGGTACAACTTATTTGTTTTGACTGAAACGTGATATGTAAATCAGGAAAAATTCAAATGTATAAGATTCATCTGTATATACCCCGGAGCAGTGCATCAGATTTGGGCTTAAACCCACCCAGTTACTAACCAATTTTTTTCCTGGCTGAAGTTCTGCATCTCCCCCCCAAAAAAACAAACTTTGTCCTGATTTTTCTCTCCGACTCCATTCCATTCAATACTCATCCCCTATAGCTCATGAAACCACCCAAAGGTGAAGAAATGTGAGAAACACATCAATATTTCAGTCCTTCCACCTTCCCCAATCCCACTGTAAAAAAAAAAAAAATATTTACTTTTATGTACCCAGCTATATGGCCAGAACCTGCAGCCTGGCACAGTGTGCCACCAGCCCAATTTTCTGTCCGCTCCCCCTCTCTCTTTCTGACAGAAGCTGGATGCTAGAACTGACCATCACAGGTTCCCAGTATGGTCCTCGACCAAGTCACCTGACCAACTGAACCCACCCAACTTGGGTTGCTTGCTTGACTGCTGCCACACTGTGCTGATCAAGGCCTTTGAAGGTCGACCACACCACTGTCAGTGCTGCTGCTAGGCCTAGCGTACTACTGCAGGAGGCCGGTGCTGTTTTTTTCTTGCAAGGTGAGCATAGTAGAGTAAGTAGGTAGCCTAGTCTTGAGTTAGCTTGTAGCTCACCCTCTGCCCCTTCAGCCACCAGGGAATATGGAGACTTACTAAGGGTAGACCAACAAAAATATGCTGCCACAACACTGCTATTGAGAGTTCAGTTCACTGACTCTTCCAAGCTGTAGTGTGCAGTCTACTCTGTGGTGGGAAAGACAGTGTCGCACTTGCAAGACTCATACGCTCTTTTTTGGCTGGAGCTCATCCACATCACATGTGATTGTGCCACTGCTAATAGGTGGCGAGATTGGACAACACAAAACAGACACTGTTGAGTCTGGAGAGTACCTGCTGCGTGAGCACACATAGGCCAAGTGGGCACTTATTGTGCAAAAGATAAAATCAAAATTTAATGCCATTATTGCCACACCATATGAACAACCTAGGCACAAATGCAGGGGGGGCAACTGCCCCCCCCCGCCTTCTAAATGGCACCCCTGCTTAATGGTAGAAATTAATTCTTAGGTGCTAATGCAATGGTTTCCACTGTGTTCTGAGGTACTGTATCTCCATATTTCATGATGCGATCCTGATCATCAAGTGGGTTAGTGTCCCGCATTGTCTCTCATTTTGAATGTCCATGTCCCTCATTTCAATGGCAAAATGTGAGGTATGGTGCATGCTTCCAAGACCCTACTCAGCACAAAGAGTGCTGAGCATGGCCATAGTGGATATGCTCAATACAGAGTGACAAAGGGAAAGTAAGTGAGATGAAACAGTCCTGGAGAAACAAGTTTGTAGCACTAAATATGCATAAGGGATTTGCATGGTCCAAAACAAAAAGGATAGGCTTCACAACACAGAGGCCCCTCGTTGTACATCTGGAATGGGGGATGTTGACTGGCTATATCCTAGGCATTTAATGCAATAAGCAAACAGTACTTTACAAATAATGATGATCTAATTACAAAAATCAAAAGCCATTAAACAACTCGCAAAAGGATCAGAATTAATGAGTTTACCTAATGTTTATGGGAATTCAAATAAAAATGTATTTTAATGACTCTAATTGCTAGCAGTAGTATAAGAAATAGAAACTGATGTGTTTTATTAGATGAGATTTGCACCAGCTTAGCTATTGAACACATGGCAAGCATGCAGCATGTGAACCTGATGTGATGTTTAAATGATGTTCACATCAGCTTAACTGCTGCACTCACGTGAAGCATGCCATATGTGAACCCGATTTAATTTTTAGAAGATGTTCACAGCAGTTTACCTGCTGTGCACATATCAAGCTTGCAGCATGCGAACCTGATTTGCTTTTTAGATCTGGTTCGCTGAGGATCACTTTGTGTATGCAAACTTCATGCAAACATTGCACAATAAAGCATGTGTCATGCATTCTGCATGTACACAGCACACCTATATTTCTGTAAGGGAAGGGTGGGGTGCACCAGTTCAGTGCCTCCCCTTACCACCCCTAGACTAATGGTCAAATTGAGCAATTTAATGCATCACTTAAATCGATGTTAAGGACATTTGACAACCAGCATACAAAAGAGTGGGACAAGTACTAGCCCAATGTTTTATTTACATATAGGAAAGTTGCACAGGAGTCCACAGGATTCTAACTCCTTGAGCTCCTTTTTGGCCATAGAGTAAGGGGTCCTCTTTATTTGGTAAGAGATGAATGGGAAGGAAGCTTGCTCCCCAAGGGGATTTACATCTGGTGAAAATCACTAAGAAAAAATGGTGCAGTCAAAAACTGCGTGGACATTACAGCATGTGCAGTTTCAGAGTTGGTTTATGTATACTGTATTAGTGTGTTTTTTTTACCACACACATTTTCTGGTGTCCACACCACGCGATTATTAATTGTACCATTTTTTCTTCACTGTTTTGACGTAGTCCCTTCCTAGGAGCATCTAGCCACTGCTCAACAGAGACAGAAAATATGGTATGACAATGGAGCCAGAGCCTGGGAGTAGAAAGTTGGGTGACAGGTGATGGTACTCATCCCCATCCAACAGAACAAACTGCATGTGGCTTGGATGGGTCCTAACTCAGGGGTTGGGGATAAAAGCTATTAATTATGTGGTGGAGCTACCCAACAGGAGGTGCAAGCAGTGAATCTACCATGCAACCATGATGAAGCCCTACCACGACAGTGATGAGATGGTCCTGCTGTGTGCAGCTATCCAGAGGAAGAGGCAAAAACAGTCCTACTCTTGGGTCTCCTTGGAAAGGTTAAGGTAGAATCCTCAAAGGATGCGGTCACCCTCTTGGAGCAGCTGACACCGGCCCAAGCTGCCAACATTCATTGGGTGCTACATATACTGTATTTGGAGAAATATTCATAGGGAAACTGGGGTATACCACGCTGGTGGAACATCACATAGATAGAGGGTCATAGGCCTGCTAAGGCAGCCACCCTACAGAGTCCCAAAGGGAGTGAAGCATGCTACTGGGGGGAGACCTAGGAAATGTTGGCTCTTAGGGTAATTCAGAAGTCCAGTAATACCTGGGTCTCCCCAGTGGTACTGATTCCCAGGAAGGATGGGACCATGAGGTTCTGCATCAACTACCACAATCTCAGCAGCTGTATGGAGTCAGAGGCATAGCCAGTGCCCAGGACGGTTGAGGTCCTAGAGAGATTGGGGAGAGATAACCCAAGTTAAGGTCCAGCTGGGTGGTGACAGCATACCAAGGTGACCATTCAGGCTTCTGAAGGGTTGTGAAAACTGGCAGTGGTGCAGACTAAGTTCTGGGGGAGGACCAGCTATGACACAAGTGCAAATCAGAGACTACACTATTCAGTACAGTAGATGTGAGGCTAGTACATCAACTTTCCCCTTTAAGTACTGGGCTCAAGTCTGCATAACTTTGCAATGCTCAGTGTAAAATGTCTTATTGTTTTAAATAAAAGGCAGTATAAGACATGCTTTTTTACATTTTTATGCTTTGTATTTAGGGTGATCATCCTGAAATATTGACTGCCTTTCAGCCAATCAGATTACAAGGTTCCACCAGGTCTTTTGTTTATAATATGCTGTATGCGGAATTCAGTTCTTGTTGTGTATATATGTATGCTTAGGGTTTGAAAGGAGCCTGAAATAAATGAAATTTTAATCAGGTTTGAGGTAACTATTGATTAAGATGGAACTGTGTTCACATTGCTGGCTGTGATGTGACAGAGTGAAACAATTTACAAACTTGAGAAATCCTTTAGAATTGTCTCTTTCAGCCTCTCACTCTATCAGTGTTTCTGTTTAACAGTTTGAACTATGTGAAAGATAACTCAGGAGATAGGTACAGAAGGTGCCAATAGTTACTATAAATCAAAACTAAAAAATGCAGCTGCCCTCCTCTCACCCTAGATCAATCAAAATTGATCCAGGAGAGGACACCATCAATGAGCTACCTCTACCATGAGGAAAAAAAAAGGTCTTACATGCAACACTCTTCAGCCTCCTGATTGGCAGGCAAGAATGTGTTCAGTTTATAGTATTGTTTCTATTTTGTTTACTGAATGTAGTGACTTGTAAAAGATATACAAAGAAAACAAAATGCAACATGGAACATGTTTTGAACAATTGTTGGAATTTTTTAAAACATCCCCTTTGTACGGTCAGCCTGCTGGCACAGCAGCAAGATGTCCGCATATGATGCCAACATCCCGGGTTCAGGAACAGACCTGGGAGTTAGAGGGCCAGCCAGGGGGAGAAGAATCGAGCACCCGAGGGGTGGCTCTCCTTCTCCTGGGGGGCAGGGTGGATGACCGTACGGTGCACTAGTGACCCCTAGCGGAGGCCAGGGGATCCTTGCCAACTGGCACCTAATTCAGTTGGAAGCGGGACAGACATTGGGCTCATCCAGAGGACATAATTACACATCCTGCCTCCGAGGGTTTCCACGGCATCCTCAAAATTCTGGCCCCAGCTATGATGCCCTCCTCTGCCTCTACTTCCATTGCTCCCATTGTCCACTGGGGGGGATCCTGCTCCCATGGCCCCACCCTGGGGGGTAAGCCAGAGTGAGATACCACGTGACCATGTGAAGGGGGTGCCTGCCCAGCAGCCCCATCCAGGGGGGGAAGCCTGGGCATGGTGGGGACGGTGTGCTGGGCAGGTGAAGAGCTAGGTCTAAGCCAAAAAAAAAAAACTTTTGTACTTCTGGGTTGACTTTAAGAAAATACCTGCAGTAAGTGGTCAATGCTTTTGTGAGAGATAATGCTGTTAATGCCCAGCTACCCAGAGATCTGTAAACAATCACTTCTCTAAGAGCTAAAAATATTAATTTGATATTATGAACTTCTGACTGCAATAAATACACTTCATAGTAAAGCCAAACATTTAGCCATCAAGTCAACAATGGCGGTTTAATTGTTCCATGTTAAGTAAATAACGCTAGACAGAAAATGTAAGAATGCATTGTGCCCTCTCGTAATGTCACACTAGGGTAAAAAGGAGTGGTGAACAACTTCAAAACCTCATTTGTTTGCAATAAATTGTATAACTCTCTTGCTCTCTCTTCCATCTCAGATGTCAAGGTTGTGTTTGCAAAGAATAAAAGATTAGCTGATTACCTTTGGTACTGCTCCAACTCGGACGCTGTTGATCAGAGAACACTCTAAAACTTGACCTTCCTAGAATACAAAAATATCTGATGAGTCTCACGTCTACAGGTGAGGGCTGTTTTTAACCACATTGAATTTATTGTTCTAAAAAACATACTGGACTACAGCCTGAATTGCTCATTTTACTAATGTTTTACTTAAAATGCATGAGTTGCTTGTTATTCTCCCAAAGCTATTAGGTGTCAGTGTGATCAGTTGGTAGCACATCTGTCTGAGTCAGACACTCATGGGTTCTAGTCCTTCACAGGGACTTAGGCTCACACACCACATACTGGTGCTCAGTGCAGTACTAGGAGGGTGCTGTGCTATCAGTGTGTGCTGTCCTGTGAATGAGATATTAAACCATGGTCCCTTCCTCCCGTCTCTGATGTTGTCTTGGTGGGAGTCTAGGTGGAAGTTAAAGAACCTATGACCCATTTCTCAAGCGTAGGGGATTTTCCTGTTGTCCAGGCCACTATCTCTTCCTGTAAAATCAATTTCATGTAATTGCACCATGGTTGTTTGTGGAGGCTGATGAGCTGATGATTACAGTCACATCACTATGACCAGCCTCTCTCATTGCTTGCAAAATAATTTGGATCCAATACATATAAAAAGTGCTATATAAATGCAGTTCTTTAAAATATTTGACTAAATGTCACTTTAAAGGGACAGTTTGAAGTGTTTGTTCTGTATCTCAGCACAGTAAGGGCAGTGTATTGGGTTCCATAAGGAAATGCTCAAAGTGTATTTCTTCTCTGTGAAGTCATTCCTGTTGTGTACAGTATGTGTCTGGTAAGTTGCAGAGTGGTCAGCAACACCAGTCTCAGTGAACAAACCTGTTTAACAAAATCACAACCAACCAATCAATCAATAACAACCTTTACTTGGGAGACTCTGCTGACTGTCACTTCCTTATTCGGCTCACAGGGTGCAGTGAACAAGAGTTTATTAATTAATTAATTAGTTTTTTTCTGTGGATTACAGGTTAAGCTTACTAGGACCAGGTCCATTTTACAGGAGCAAAACAGGCACATTGCATATAGAACAGTTCTTACAGCGCAAACAAAACTGAAAAAAACACATACACAAGAGATGCACACTTCACTGTATATCAAAACACTTAATATAGAATGCATACGGTACACAGACTCTACTCAATAGTACTGTACGATTAGGGAAAACAGTTACACTGCACACTTAATAGATGTTCCTTGAGCTTTGATTTGATGCTCAAACAACATTGCATTTACTACATCTTTCATCCTAAAAAATGAAGAAATCAGCAATTATTATGCTGATATTCTTTACACTATGTTAGTACTGTACCTTGGGTAAATTGCAATTATACAAGAAGCTACTGTAGTTTAATGCCTGAAGTCCATAATCACATGATAACAACACAATCTGCTAAATGAGATTGTTGATATCAGGAAGGAACCAGATTAGTTCTCCTGGGGGGTTCCTTTTGACTCGCAGTCTCTGGTCGACAGTTAACTATTGTAGTACAATCTGTAGACTCTGAGAGTATATCTGTGCTTGCTTCAGGTTCCTGGGTATCACTACCTACATGTTCTGACACTTCAGCAGGTGATGTCATTATGCAAGTAATAAGACAAAAGAGTGTGTGGGTTAGGCTGAGATAACTGCCCATCCTGGGGCATTATGAGGCCTTGGATAGGTGGTTATCTAGCGTAACCTACATCCTGGAGTGTCTTATTGCACTTCTAAAATGGATACACTGAGAAAAAAATTTAAATAAAGAAAACAGCCAACTGTTCAATTAAAATCAGGTATTTTATTTTCCTAAATGTGACTAGTAAAAAGTAATACCTCAGTCATTTATCTTTACATATATTAGACAGTGGGAATGTTTGCATATTATGGAATACAGGAAATTAAACTCCTGCAGAATACCTTTGGTAGAATATTCAGCCCCCTCACACACAATAGAAGGCCTTATAAGGAGCCAAGCTCTCGATTTTGTCTGTGGCAGGTGTAAGCAGAAAAGACTGCCCTAACAAGCTGATGAGGATTGGATTTTTCATGATCACCAAGGAAACACCTGGAATTAAAATTGGGACTAGTACTTAATGTTTTTTTTTTAATTTGTTCATATGTGTAAGGAGGGGATCATGGGAGGAAATAATGTTAAATTATTTATTTAGTTTTTTTTTTAAATAGAAGAGAGTTTTACTTTGCAGGGCCCTGTTGAAAATTTTTAGTGATTAAAGGTGATAGCCATGTTTATGATGACAGTCAGGGATAAGCAAAGTGGGTCATGAGTTTTTTTATGTGATTTGATCAAATTTAAATCCCAGTACCTGAACTTGTTTAAGTCTATGCATTCCTGGGGGATTACCATATGGATCGTGTAATTTGTTTAACCAATTAGTAAGCATGAAATTTCCAGCCCATCTTGAATCAGTTCTACTTATCTAAAAATCACTCCTGTATCTTTAGCTACTATAGTCAAGGCCCCTATGATTCTGCATTCCCACAGCTGTGGAATTTACTGCAGAATTTCTATCATACATATATGGAATGCCACGGAATTCACTACACTTTGTCACATTTTGCTAATATATAGTTATACCATAGTACCTGGCTCCCTTACCCTCCTTGTTTTTCCTCCATGTTCAGCATATGATGTAATTGATGATATCACATCATATTTTAGCCAATGGCTGGACTGTATTCTGACACAGAAATGGATAATGCATGCCACAGGAATGCTTAAATGCTGCTGCTGCAGAAGCCTAGGAGGTCTGCTATAGCAATCAAGACTGAAGAGCCATGGAGAACTAGGGCCCTGGCAATAGTGTATATGATACTAGGTCTGTTTTTTTTCCATACTGGAACATTTCTCTTCCCTGCCATAATTCCACACCCAGATATGCACCATAGAACCCTACGTTCAGTATCTGTGTTGATTATAGTAAGTTCCATTGGGTTTCTATTGAATACCCAAAAATCAACATTGAAAGTAATGACCGATTGTCCCTTTTGCTACCTAATAATAAGAAATGTGACAGGTTTCTGCAAAACTTGTACTTATTCATGTCCATGCTCTTGAGTGCATTTTTAAAAGTCTGCACAAACCTTACTTCCATACCATTTGTTGCCAGGTGATGCAGTCCAGCAGTTATACATTTTATCCCATCTGTGTTCATAAACTAAACTAATTATGGGCTGTTATCCATGACTACTTTCTCAGGAATTATGTGCTGGCTAAACAACACTTGTAAAGCATTGATAGTTTTGCAGGGGTTCACATACAGTACTTCATAAGAATAACCACTGGCCATTTTGACAATATATCCACAACAATCAGAAACAGAGGATTTAGAAATGGCCTAGCAAAGTCCATGGAAAGTCATTACCAAGGCTTTGTAGGCCACTGCCATGGACGGAGCAGTGTCAGTGCTGACATATTAAGCACCTAGGCATGTCCTGTGAAAAATTGGATAATTTTCTATCTCACGGTCAATGTTAGGCTACCAAACAAAATATTGTGTAGCTGACTTCATCCTCATCACTTCAAAATGTGTGTTATTCAGTTCTGACAGTTTTTTTTTTTGGGGGGGGGGGGATCCTGGGTAAGGCCACTGGGCCACAAGGCTTATTTACAGGGGTAACCCAGGAGCACTGAAACTGTTATGTGACCTGCTCAGAATCACATAGTATGTAAGTAGAGGTTCTGGGAATCAAACCCAGGTCTGCTGGATGTACCAAACTCATTCACAACTCATTACATTAACCTCTAGGCTATATGGTCAAATCCCAATTTGTTTATGCAACTTTTTTGCAATAAGCTTTTGGATTTGCCACATGAGGCAGCCACCATGGATACTTAGTTCGCCATGAGCTAACAAAAAGTTTAAGGTCATCATCACAGCTTTGTGGCCACTTTTTTGCATCACCAGCTATATCTGGCTCAATGGTGGGTCCTTTGACTCCTTGCATGTTTCTCTGGCTATTTAAGAATTTGCCATGGGCAGACAAACTAGATACTGCACTTAGAATTTGTCAACCTTTTTTGTTGCCAGTAAATTATCTTCTGTGTCCACAGGAAGTATGGACAGACTTTTGGCATTTCCATGTTTGGCTGTAGGTCTGAATTTGATATGGTAAGCAAGGGGCCCTAGCCTATTGTTGAATTCTGGCTGCTGCCATGGGTGAGGTTGCCTTTGTTGATTGAACAAAATGCAACAGTGGTTTATTAACCCTAACCAGTGTAATGCTTTGCCCAAAAATAAATGGGTGGAAATGATGTACTCCCAGGCCAAGGCCGCTTTTGGCAATGTATGGGATGCAAATACAATGGGACATTTACTAGCATCTCCCATAGTGTGTAAAGGGACAGCCCTGATACCAGAAAACCTTGTGTCACAGACAAGCTAGGTGGGTACAGTAGTATTGGGTCAAAATGCACATGAACATCTGCAGACACTGAAAGCTCCTTGGATTATTCAGATACTGCTGCTGCTTGCTTTGACCGTGATTAGTGCTTGTTCATGGCCAGGAGTGTATTCAGTGGTGTTATCACTGCTGTGAAGTTGGGCTTGAATTTAGCAGAGTAGTTTAATAGTCCCAGATAAGATCATAACTCCCACACATTTGTGGGAACCAGTACTTCTTGTAAGAAACAGTTCATAGAAGTACAACTATGGTGCTGAACTGCCCTAACAAATCACTCATTCCTGTGTATACATATGTCTATGATAATTATGAAGGCAAGAGTACATTTTGGGGATTGAGGATTCACAGATAACTCTGCCCAAACACACACACTACGTCTCTGATGTGTAAAACTCCAGTCTCTGCCACAGGGCTAGGTGTTTCTTGAGAGTTAGATGTAGTGTGGCTATGATTCTTTCCATTCTGCATAGCTCCCCCAGCCTGTCTTTTACTGATTCTATGGCGAGCAAGGTGGCCTGCAGCCATAATGAATTTATGTCCTTCAAGGTCATTATGCAACATGCCCTGAATAGTCTCTTTTGCATCTATTTTCCCACATGAAGAACAGGGACCCCTAGTACTAAGTGTAGAAATGTATGGAGAATTGGAATGTTCCATAGTTGTTGCAGGCCTTCTAAATCTGTGACCAGTATGGCTATAGGACTTGGCAGTCCCAAAATATATGAAAATGAGATCCCCATTCCCACCCTGTCCAACACAGAACTGAAGAACACCCACTGAAATGGTATGTTCTGATAGGTGTGTGAAAGTAGAGGACTACACACTTCCACCAAGAGATGATATAATCTTTCAGCCCACCTGGAGGCTCGGTATGCCTCAGTGATAGGGGCCCCAGAGGTTTCTTTTCACTGCACCCTCAGCCTTTCCAGTTCTGGGTGTGTCCCTCCAAGTAGGACCTGGTACCCTCTGGTACTCACTAGCTATTTTATCCACTCCTTCCTGCCAGCATTGCATTCCAGTATAGAAATTCCTCCAAAGTGGTCAGGTCTCTGCCCACCTGAACCAACAAATGTCTGAGATTAAATAATTCCTAATTTGTAGGTATCTGGAAACATCCTGTTTTGGCAACCCATACCATTGCTGCATGTCTAAAAAAAAGGCACATTGATTACCCTACCCTTGGTGAACATATTTATTTTATTTTATTCTTTTGTTAACTGGGTAAGGCCCACTAGGCATAGGTGCCTGTTTTCAGGGGTAACCCAAGAGCACTGGGGAGGTTAAGTCACTTGCTCAGAGTCACAAAGTATGCAAGTGGAGTTTGGGGGAATCAAACCCAGGTCTGTCTGCTGCATGTACCATACTCATTTACAGCTCGTTACTTTAACCTCTAGCCTATACTGCCAGACCCATACCACATATGTTAAAGTGAGGAGGTTCTATCTTTGGAATTCTGGACCTAAGCTAAGAGGAGGGAACTGAGGGTCCCCAATGATACAGGACAGAGGGCTCAGGATATTTAGGGTATCAGTAATTTTCTTAGCATTCAGAAGTATCCTCAAAGTATGCCTAGTCCATGGAGTTTGGGATATTGGAGGTTACACTAGGTGTCAGAGGGATATGCAGCATGGCAAATAGTGGTGCTGGTAAGGACTGGGCCATTTCCATCTCAAGACAACCTAGATCCCCTTTTGCTTTGTCCATGTGACTACTAGAGTATTCTGAACTGCTAAATATTAAAGATGAAAATATGGCATAGCTGGCCCACCCTCCATAGGTCAAGTTAGAAGTTACCTACTCACTCAGTGCTTACTAGCTTCTCAAATGAAAGTATTAATCATCTGTTGCAGACACTTCCAAAATTCCTCTGGGATATGAATTAAAAGTGGTTGGAAGATAAATAAAGCTCTTGGGAGGATGATCATTTTAAAGGTTCTCAACTCAGCCTCCCAAACTTAGTGGCAGCAATTCCTTATGGCCAGTATTAGTTTTTACCTTTTGATAAAGCACCTCATAGTTAAAGGTGAATAATGCGGTGACAGTGGGTGAAATTCTCACACCAAGGTGGTGAACCATATTATTTAGCTTTTTGCCCCGCCATTGCCACTTTGCACCTTTCATCGGACCCAGGCTTAGTGAACCCCAGTCCCCAACTCAGGTCACCAGCATGGGAGAGGTGAGGCACTTTGAGTGTCTCAGCCCTCTGCCTACTGGGCCAGCCTTATTTGGGTCAGTTTGAAGGGGCATTGTGCCCTGAATGCAGGTGGACAAGTACCCCATATGTAGATCACTTCAGACTTATCAAAATTTATCATGTAGCCCCAAAGGGCTCCATACTCCTCAAGCTTTCCCAACAGGGCCAGGATAGATGTCTCTGGGGAGGAGAGGTAGAACAGAGAGTCATCAGCATATAGGAAGACCTTCTGTCCTGTGCCTCCCAGCCTTACCACTTTGATAAGCTGATTCTGGCATACTGCCACCACCAGAGTCTCAATGCACAAGGCAAAAAAGAAATGGCAAGAGGGGACAGTCCTGCCATGTGCTCCTGGTCAAATGAAATCACTCTGACTGGATCCTATTCACCTTAACTATGACTTGGGGTGTAGCATGTAAGGATTTGATACTGGTCCTAAATTCTTGCCCCCCCCCCAATTGCTTCCAGTGTGTGATGCAGTACTTCCCAGTTTACCACGTCGAATGCTTTTTCTGTGTCCATAAAAATGGTTAGGGTCAAGTCAGGGGAATGTTTCTGTCCAGACAGGATATTCAATAGCCCCCTGATGTTGTCATGCAGTAACTGGCCATTAATGAAGCCTGTCTGGTCAGGGTGGACCAGGGACACCACCCCACGCTGTAATCTCAGGGCCAGGGCTGATATGAAAACCTTGATGTCCACATTTAGAAGAGAGATGGGTCTGTAAAGAATTGTATCTTTTCCTAGCTTCAAAAGGACTATAATATGTGAATGTTACCAGGAAGGGGGGTGCTACATCCCCCATCTGGATGACCCAACATTTTGTTGTGTTTTTTATTTGATTCTCTAATGCCTCTTCAGTAGAACTCCATTATAACTCAGAGGATAATGGATGGTCTTTGGTTAATAACCACACTGTAATCACTTCTAGTGGTTGCCAGGACAACATTGTAAACCTCTAGAGTGAAGCTTACAGTATATGCAAAAGAATAAATGTTTATGTTATAAGGTGGAGTGGAACCTCCATCTCTAATATGGAGTACTGTTGTGCCCAGTTCTGGATACCCCACCTAAAAAAAAGAGCAGGGATAGGCTAGAGACAGTACATTGCAGGCTGACCAAAATGATTCAGGGCCAGGAAGGCAGATTCTGTGAGGCCTGCCAAAAGGCGTTGAACACGTATTCACCCAAAACCAGATGAGAGCGGTGGGATACGATTGAGACGTTCACGTTTCTGAAAGGAATATGCAAGGTGAACTGTTAAGAACTATTTACCCAGAACCGAGAAGCTAGAACATATGGTCATAAGTGGAGATTAATGGTGGGAAGATTTAAAAAGGATGTGAGGAAGTATTATTTCACAGAAAGAGTGGTTGAGTCATGGAATGGGCTGCTGGTAGAGGTGGTGGATGCTTGAACCATAAATGGCTTTAAATACAGCTGGAAATAGAGTTCAGGGTATAGTAGATACCCAACAGAATGAGGAAGGTGGAAACACAGATAGCAAAAGGGGGACTAGGGTATGCATGGACCACACAGAGATATGGTCCCGCAGTATGATAGGGTAATATGGGCAGACTAAATGGACCGTCAGTCTTTTTTCTGCCATTATTGTCTATGTTTCTATTTAAGAAAGGTGAATAGTGCATCATTAGAGATGACCAAGGATTTGTGAAACATGACTTTGTAGAGGCAGCTTAGCAATGGGATGAGATTTCACTGTTCTGTTTTCAGACAGTTTGCAATGGTCAGGAATATTGTGACCCTGCTGGTGAAAGATCTACAGTTCTACCTGTCACTGAAGCAGTAAATTGTAACAATCCTGTGGCCACACCGGCCCACCAATGTAGAGGCAGGGCATCCATCTGCAACACTGATGACCCAAGTTCAGAAACGGACTGGGACGTTGGAGGGCTGGCCGGGGGAGAAGGATTGAGCACCCTAAAGACTGCTCTCCTTCTCTGGGGGGGAGGGGCAGAGTGTCTAGCATACAATGGACAACTGGCAGAGGTTGGGGGATCCATTGTGCTGGCACCATTACCTGAGGGGAGTGGGGCGGATGTGGGTCATCATTGCACGTCCCTGCCGCCAGGTACTGCCGCACCCACTAAAAATCCCGGCCCCCGAGCATGATGCCTATTTCCGTGGCAGCTCCCACACAGCCTACAGTGTCCACTGGGGGTCCTGCTCTAATGGTCCCCACCCTGAAGTGATGGCAAGGCACATTACTATGAACCTTGGGTAGGGGCTCTCCTGCGGCCTCACTCCCGTGGGTAAGCCTCAGCATGGAGGTATGGGCATATTGAGCCCCTTTGGGGAGAATGGGAAAAAAAGAAAAAAAATCCTTTGACTCATGATCTTCACAATCTTTGAAACATGTTGAGGCTGGATTTGCATTCTCTCTTATTTTTTGTTTTATTTACCGCACATGACTTTAATGTTCATTTGGGCCACCTGCAGTCCTGAGATAGCCCGCATGGCAGGCTTGTGAGAGAGGGCCTTAGGGAGCGAAACAGGGGACTTGTCCAGGTCAGGGCCCTAAGTCAGATGTGGGTACAGCCTGTGCCCAGGAGGGAGTGCAGGGATTGATGCCCTCAGTGACAACTGGGCGACAGGCTGGAGGACTGGAATTGAGGATCAGCCCACTATCAGCTTACTGGGAGGTTGTGGTAGGCCTGATGGTAGGTCCTGCCTTGGTCTCCCAATCCCAACCCAACCCAGGACTGCCCCAACTATAGCCTTGGCCTTGCCTGTACCCGGCCTATACCAGGGGCCTGTACTCCACCCCTAAACCTCTCCTTGTCTCCATAAAACCCTGGTGAAATTTATGACTGGACTAGATCTTTGAGCTCTATCCATAGTTCTTTTCTGTAGCATTTCTGTTATCATCAGGTCCCACATCTGGACTGAATCATTATTTTTCCATCTGGGTGCAGAGCATCATTGTCTTGGTCTCTGTGTTAAGCCCCAATGTTAAGTTAACTGATTAGATCCCCAATTAGATCTGCATATGCATGCTTGTAAATTACTTTATTGCCAGCGTGCCCAATGAACGGTGCAGTCAGGACAGCAATGATTTAGAAGACTATGTCAGTTTTGTTTCCAAATAGTGTAATGTTATTCAATTGCATTAAAAAACAAACAAACATGTTTTGTTTAAAATAAGAAAGTGGAATTTTTATATATCAGGGAAGGATGAAGTTTGGGGTATCAGTTTGAAGTTTTCTACCTACCCTTTCCGCCCCAACATTTGATGCTTCCAGCTTGCATAGGTAAACAAAAGTTTCTACATTTTAATGGACTGCCCTATTGTGTGTAACAGTAAAACAGAAATGTGGGTTCATTTGAGGATACATTCTAGTTTATAGGCTTCATGCTTAGCTGAAAGTGACATCAGTTGACTGGCCTTTGGTTTTTCACAAACTGGTGTTAAAACAAAGCTGGTACAGCACAGTGGTATAGCAAAACAGGATTCTTTGTCCCATATATGTCTTCTGTCCCAGTGGATTATGAACACAGACAATGGCAAAAGCTTACCTGTCTGAAGTTGTAATCCTTGCGTGTGATTGCAGCATATTTTAATTATTTCACAAGCACCAGGCTGTGATGTCACAAGCAGAGAATTATGACTTTATGAGGGTGATGAACTTGTCCAGGGACCCTGAGCTAGCCATTCTGTGTGCTTCAATAAGCGATGGGTCACCAGCACTGGGCAGCAAAAGCAAACAGTGGAGCGGAGTGGATATGTTGGAAGGGGTGCTTTCAAATTTGGGTTTCATAAGTCTGTATTTTCTGGTACTTTCTTTTCTGAATTCCTGTAAGTGGCATGAGTGGGGGTGAGAAGTGGTAGCCGGCTAAATTTACTTTTCCATTAAATCCTATGCATTCTGTGCCAGTAATGACCCTTTTTATAACCTTATATCCCCTGTTTTCTCTCTGTATGATCACTGTCCAGGACTGCTCTTATTCATTCATATTTTATTACCAGCATTTTGTTGAGGTCCAGTCTGTGATGTTGTAATTGGAGGGCCAATGGGGGTGTAACTGTGAAGTACTTTGAGACTAACTGGGTAAAACTGATACAAAAAGAGCTTGAGTGGAGGCAATACACTGTATATGTAATGGAGACAGAAACGAGGATAAAGACAGCTGCATTTAAAACAAACAGATTTCTTACCTAAAAGCATTCAAATACAGTTTTCTTTTTTAATGTTAACAGCATGAATGTCTGCCAGAAAAGGGTTACAGTAGATTTGAGTACTGTAAATAAAATTCCATTTCCACCTGTTGCAAACCCATAATCTGATTCCTCACATTAATTATAAAAACATGGGGGGGGAGAGGCGAGGGTCATAATTGACTTTTTTATTTGTCTTTAAGATGTGTGAAATTATTGGCAAAGAACAAGGAAAGGGTTTATTTCTGATAGGTGCAGATGAGCGTAGGTACCACTTTCTATAGAGTGCCACCATCGGGATCTTCCTCCTACTAACCCTTCTTTCCCTTCCCAGCTCAGACCCACTGTGCTAAGCCTACCAATCTCTTTCTTTCTGGTCTGCATACCCTCCCTCCACTCCAAATCTCCCTCCCTGGTCTAAGCTGGCTGCAGACTATCTGGTCAACCCAGAAAACCACCTGCTCCTGCAGTTGCTAGCAAACAAGAGTCACCCAGGAAACCACCTGCTTCCACTGTTGCTAGCAAACAACGGTCATAGAAACATAGAAAAATGATGGCAGGAGACCAAGGGTCCATCTAGTCTGCCCATGAGTTCCTGAGACCTACTCAGATATCAGGACATTGCCCCCCTTCTGCTTAATGCCCCCTACTGCTCCCACAGATTTTATTTGTGCTTTTGCTCTATCCCACCCCAGTTTAAATGATGTCAGGGTCTTTGCTTCCACCACCTCAGCAGGCAGTCTATTCCATGGTTCCATTACCTTTTCCATAAAATAGTGCTTCCTAAGCTCCCTCCTGAAGCTCCTCCTCCCTCAACTTCCACCTCTGGTGCTGGAGTTGGCAACCCTGTTGAACAGATCCAAGTAGGGCACCTTAATTATTCTTCTCAGAAACTTGTGTGTTTCTATCATGTCTCCTCTCTCCCTCCTAGTCTCCAGTGAGAACATATTCAAAGCTTCTAAATGCCCCTCTTACGAGAGTCCCTGGAGGCCCTGGATCATCTTGGTCACCCTTCTCTGGATGGCCTCAAGACTCTTCTTATCCTTCTTAAAATATGGACTCCAAAACTGGACACAGTACTACAGATGGGGCCTTACCAGGGACCTATAGTGTGGTAGTATTAACTCCCCGCTCCTGCTGTCAAATCCTCTTCCTATGCACCCTAGAATTCCGTTGGCCATGCCGTAAGCTGTGTTGCATTGGCTGGCCTGCTTATGGGTATTTCAAATCATGACCCCTAGTTCCCTTTCTTCCTGTGAATCACTAAACTGGACCCCATTAAACCAGTAGATTATCCTCAGGTTCCCTTTACCTAGATGCATCACATTGCACTTTTTTGCATTGAACCATAGCTGCCAGATATTAGACCATCTTTCCAACCTCTGCAGGTCTTTTTGTAGGTCCCTAACCACCTCCTCACAGTCCACCCTTCTGCCTAACTTGTTATTGTCTGCAGATTGGGTGATTTTTGCCCTGAATACCAATGCCGATGTCACTGATAGACATTGGGTGACACTAGATGTCACTGGGTCGGAGATCCCTGTCACACTTTAAGTCACCTGCTTTCCAGCCAGGCACATCTCCTTCCCAGCATCCCTTCCCTTCCCAGCTGGGACTCGCATGTTAAGCCACTTGTTCCCCTCCCTCTCTGGGTTGTACCATGTGACTACTTATGTGTATTTTTGTCTCTGATGGAGACCCAGCACCATTTATTGGATTTCCCTGCAGATACCCTCTATCCTAATGGTGTGCAGTTTTAATAAGAAACACATTAGTGTCTTCCTAGCATAAATTATTTTGCCTTCCTGAGATTCTTGGGTGCCACCATTCTAGATAATGAATAAGATAGCTGGCACAGACACCAATTGTGAAATAGGTTCTGTCCACTGTGACTAATTCATTTGTTAGATACAACTGTACTTCTTTGGGCAGTGTTTCCCAATGACTACTGAAGTAGTTGAAGACTGAGAGCTTAATGTTCTATTCTGGTTCTACCAGCCTGAAAGGAAGTATATTACAGAAAATGACTACTTTGGAGCCTTCTTTATTTTAAAAAATTGTAGTGTAATGTAAAATTATATCTAAAGTTGTAAATATCATTCCATACAAAATTATACCTATAGAACATTCACCAATGTGTTTTGGAACAATGTCTCTGACTAAACATTGCGTTTGATGCAAGTCCTCATTCCACTCCTATGCTTCCTCAGAAATCTTATAACAGAGACATCATTCAGATGCTCGTTCATTATCAGTCAATGGTTTGCATTTGTGCAGATACAGAAGGAACATGCTGCAGTGTTTGTAAAAGTCAAGTAATAAGCTCCATGTATACTGATTAGTTTTGGCCCTGATAACATGTCATTGTTGCCAAAGAACTGGTGTCTGATCCTCATCTCTGAAATACAGCACACTTTCCATTTTAAAAATACCCCAATCTTTGCCGAAGTCAAAGGGCTAGCCTGGTGATCACTCATAAAACCAATGTCTATCAGAATGTTAACTGTGTTTCTGAGCTCAGTGCTTATGTTACATACTGTAGCTGGATGCTGTAGGTTGTGCTTGGATACAGAGCCAGACCAGTAAGTAGGATAAGGCTCGCAGGGTACTAGTAATATGAAATGATTCATGATTAGGTACTTTAGCATAGACATGAAGAAGTCAGTGATTATAGTACATGTGAACTGGATAATATATGCAAGGTGCTTAGATGCTTGAACTGATGAGTCACTTGTTGTGATATGATGGTTTTGGCCTTTCTCTGTATTCCACTTGTAGGGAGGAAGCTTAGTCCAGAATTATGAGACCTCCCCTGGTGGAATAAGAGTGCCGCAGAAGAAGGAGGTGTCATGGGAGGATGGTGGGTGAGTGCGACTCGCTCTAAGCAGGGTGGTGCGCCGCCTGATGATTTAAGTAGGTTGTGAGGGAGGAGCTCTTCCCCAACTTAACTACTGGCATAGCCTAACATTTAACTGTGGTTCAGAGCTCAGTGCTTATGTTACATACTATAGCTGGATGCAGTAGGTTGTGCTTGGATACAGAGGCCAGACCAGTAAGTAGGATAAGACTTGCAGGATACTAGTAATATGAAATGATTCGTGCTTAGGTACTTTAGCATAGACATGAGCAAGTCAGTGATTATATTACATGTGAACTGCACAACATATGCAAGGTGCTTAGATGCTTGAACTGATGAATTACTTGTTGTGATATGATGGTTTTGGCCTTTCTCTGTATCCCACCTGTAGGGAGGAAGCTTAGTTCAGAATTATGAGACCCCCAGAAGAATTGTGATGCCGACAATTGTTCTGTATCTGAGTGATGGAGTCGAGCAGGAAGACACCCCCAAGAATATGAGTAGCAGATCACCTCCTCCAACTCCGGAGAGTGTGACAAGTAGCACGCAGGAGAGGAAAACCCCCCTTGGGGGGAAACTCTGAGGACCCATGGCTTCTGACCTTCCCGTCCTTCTGGGCATACTAAAAGAGAGTAATCCTAAATATTTTAATCGGTTAATCCGATCCCCCCCAATAGTAGAACTCAATCCAGACAAACTGAGAACTGAAGACATAGGGAATCATGACATGTCAGGTGAATAGAGCAAGCATTGAAGTAGTAAACTCCAATTCCGAGAATCCATGAGCAGGCCAGAAGGAAGTAGAATGGAATCCAAGAGTGTTACGAGTTGAAATGACGAGTTGCAAGCGATGAAGCACTCCAGCAGGGAAGGAAGACTTCGGAGAGGAGATCCAAGAAGCAAAAGTTCAGCATCCATCTCTGGAAGAAGCAGAGTACATGCATAGGTGATGATGTAGACGGCAACGGTCAAAGAGCTGAGCTAGAATCTGGGCAGGTTGTAATGGAAATAGCAAGTAAATGCACCAAGTCAGTCAGTTGATAAGAAAGAGAATGTGGCAGCTAATCCCTCGGCGAGCTGTACAGCTTATCCATCAACTGGAGAGGTAAGTAGGCAGGGTGCTAGCTCCAATAACATGAAATGCAGCCAGACCTATGGAAGTCTACTGGAAGGAATGGGATGTGACAGTTAGTTCCTCTGCAAGATGCGCAGCTTATCCAACAGCTAGTGAGGTAAGAGAGAGGTGGCTAACTCCAGGTAACAGGAAGCACAGCCAGACCTACAAAGGTCAGCTGGTAGTAGTAGTAGTAGGACGTGGCAGCTAGGCCCTCAGTGAGATGCGTGGCTTATCCGTCAGCTGGTGAGGGAAGAGAGAGCCGGCTAGCTCCAGGTAACAGGAAGTGCAGCCAGACCTATGAAGGCCTGCTGGTAGGAAGAGAACATGGCAGTTAGTCCCTCAGTGAGACGCGTAGCGAATCTGTCAGCTGGTGTGATAAGTAGTGAGGCGGCTAGCTCCAGGTAACATGAAAATGCAGCCAGACCTATGGAGGTCTGCTGGTAGGAATGGAATGTGGTGGCTAGGTCCTAGGTAATATGCACAGCTGAGTCGTCAGCTGGAGGGTAAGGCTATGAGAAAGGTACTAGCAAGGGAATTGGAGTGCCGTGCAGATCTGGATGATTGCATAATAATGTTGACATATACAATTCAAACCAGAATGATATCCCAGCTAGAAGATCTTGGTGAAGAATAGCCTGACAAGTCCCGAGTAGGAGAGAAGAGGAATCCTAAATGGTGAGAAGTGAAGAAACTGGTTTAAATGAAGTAATGTAGTCATAGGGTCCAAGAAGCCGTAGAGCATAAATCAGGGTAGCGAAGGTCTTCGGAGAAGCTCAACTAAGTGTCCTGGAAGAGTGTAGCAGTAGTAATCCCATATGGCCAAAGCAGCAGGGCAAACACATCCAAAGAATAGATGAAGGATGTCTAAGCATCCAGATGGAGTCCATAGTAAAGGAGCTCCTGGCTGGCTGACATGGCAGCAGGTAGGTGTATAGTGGAAAATGCAAATCTCCTGGCATGAGCTGGGTGAGGCAGGTATGGATTAGAAGTAGGTAAACCCCCAAGGAAGGAATAAAGTTGTAATTGGTATCATAACGGAGACATATCCTGAGTTAGTGTAGTGCAGAGTAGTACAATAGTTTTAAGGCAGTCTTATGAGATGGGGAACGGTGCTGTGGACAGATGGATCCTGTAGATCGAGGGTGGAAGAGACTGCAGTGAAGAGACCGTGGCAGAAGAGTTGGCAATTGGACAAGAGGCAATAAGCATCCTACAACAGCAGTTATTCAATGTTCGAGGCATTAGTTCAATCAAGGAAGATAATACGGAATAAAGGTCAGCAGGGAGTCCTGGCGGAGACGGTAGTAGTAACTCAAGGGAAACTGAAGTATCATGATGAAAAGCATCCAGGAATTGAAGTGAACCTCTGATGTACTCGAGAAATTATCCAATGGAAGGCGGAGCTTAGGGAGCATGGTAGGCCTGAAGAAAGGCAGCTCTGTAGGCAGCATCCATGGGGACAAAGGGGCTACACCAAAGAGTGAGATGTAATGTAGATCCCTGACAAATGAAGAGATGGAAGCAAGGTGAGAGCAGCAACATTCAGAACTCTAGTAGTATGGCGGAAGGCGAGACATCCTGGTATACATCCGAGTGTGACGGAGAAGCTCAGGTGATGGCTAGGAAGGATCTGCAGTGAATGGCTGAATAAGATCATGCCATAGAAACCTAGGACAGCAATGCTGCAAATATCAGTAAGCCTCAGATGTGTGGAGAGTTCCGACTGAGCAGGCAATATGAGGAGATGGCAAGCAGGATAAGCAAAATGGCAAGCGTGGTGCAAGGGCAGATGGGAACGATATGAAAGACAGGTGGCAGCAAGCAGGATGCCCAGTAGGAAGCCGTAGAAGGACCCGTTATAGTGCCAGTAGAATATAATCTGATATAGATGCCAGCCAGCAAGACCATATGGTAGTAATATCTGCAATATTCAAGGTACCACAGCTTACAGGTCAGGGCATGAAAGGCTGGTGAAAATATATCTCTGTACCTGCAAAGCAATCCCAATGTGTCACAGGCCATGATGAAGCCATTATTCTTGCCGTACAGATCCCTAACATAGGAATGCAATAGGTCCTTGAGACTCTGCACCATGCTGACCTCATGCAGGAAGAAAGTGCTGCCCAAACTTTGAATTATGTAGAAAGCAATGACTGCCCAGACCTGCATATGATGTGACTCCCAAGGTCCAGCAAGAATTAAGAAAAGGAGGTAAAGGTGCCCCAAGTATAGTCCCCATATATCAGATGAGCATGTAATAAACAGGAATGAGGTAACCGGGGGACAGATGTAGGCTGCAGGATGCAGCAGGTATCACCATTAGCAAAGGCACTGATGGAAGGAATAGCATCTGGAAAAGAAGGCTGATAGCTCCTAATGCAGGCGAGCAGAAGAGGAGGCAACTCGGTGTCCAACGTGGTAGCAGAAAGAGAAGTCCAAGTCGGAGGAGGTGGCTTTCAGCCGCAACAGAGTAGAGCGGGCGGCAGTAGCCCAGGAGGTAGAGAGCTCTGAAAACTGAATTGCGCATAACTCGGCGGATGCAGAGCACGGCTGCTGGAAGGGAGCGTGAAGAGTAGTGCAGGAGGAGCACAAGCAATATGCCCAAGGAAACCAAACATGGTGTAGCAGGCAGGTAAGGAGCAGAGCAAAGTCCCCCAAAAGAAAAGAAAACACACAGAAGGCATGGAAGGAGCTGGGGGGGGGGCACAACAAATGAGCAAGCAGCAAAGGGAGGCAAGCGAGAAGGGAGGCAGGGAAGGGGGAGCAGTGACAGGAAAGAGCAGCCGAGCACTACAACACACCGTCAGCAAGTGCAACTCGCTCTAAGCAGGGCAGTGCACTGCCTGATGATTTAAGTAGGTTGTGGGGCAGGAGCTCTACCCCTACCTAACTATGGGCATAGCCCAACATTTGATATCTATGGCAACTTGGCCAGTTATTAATCTTATAACCTATCAATCAATGCAGTACCATATGAACAGGACATTTGTTTACATATTTAATTGCAAGCAAGCAAAATAGACTTGAATAGAGTTATGTGCTTTGTTAGGGGCTAGTAGGTTTTGGTAGAAGGTTGCATAAGGCGTGTGCCATTTCCCATTTTAGAAATGGAATAGTATTACATTATAGACACTGCTGCCCCTGTATCTAATCCCATCCTAACATGCACACCCTGGATGTTGATCGGAATCCAGACTGGGTGTGCTACTCTTGATTTCACAGCCTTCAAATCATCAGATTGTTCACCTTCAGACTGGTGCTCAATGGCATTGACGTATTTTTTCTGTCCTTGAGGTATTTTGTCTCCCTTTTTACTATCTCAGTTTTTACTTCAATTATCTGTTTTTTTCCCCTTGTCTGGCCAATCCCCCTAGACCTTTCTGTTTAAGATAGGCACACACTATTTTTATGTGACCCTTCAGGCACAAGCATGACAGGTTTCTAAGTGAAAATAGCAATCTTGCTTGAGGTAATTGTTCTACCTGCATCAAAAATGGGTCAGGAACATTCACTCTGTGCACCAGTGTGAAACAGCTGCTCAGTTCCCTGGCATCCTTATCTGTTGTTTCTACTGAAACTGCAACTGCTGCAGAATGTTCAAACATTAGATCATTTTCAGATAGCAATCTTTTTTAAATGCTGTCAGTGTATAATCAACATACAAAATGGTCTCTCAGTGAATCATTTAAATTAGACTTTAAATCTCAAAGCTCAGTCTTCTGCTTTAATTCAGACAGAAACTGACTACTAGACCAAGTCAGTTCCTGGTCCCATGTGTGGAATCTAAATTGCTGTGCTATTATGAGTAGCTTCGGGGAGAGGGGATTTCTAAGAAGATCACAATATTTGCATAACATTCCTCAGAAGGCAGATCGTGCTAGTTAAACTTTTCAGCAACTTGTATTGCAGCATCCCGTCAAGCTTAACAACACAGGTACATGTCTAGCTGCAGGAATATTTTTTGCAATGGAAAACTTTTCCACCCTGTCTATATGATCCAGACAGGTTTCCTCACTTTTATTATATTCTCCAAACTGATCTTGTTACAATACTGCCTGTCTTCTGAGAACAAGAAATGCAGGAAAAAAATTAACCTCTCTGTCTTCACATTTTACTCTTCCTTTGTTCGCTCTGATCCACCTTGTCACCAGCTTACTGTATGCAGTGTAACTGACTGAGTGATAAGCTGAAGGGTTGTTTTATAAGGAGACCATACTACTGCAGCCATAACAACAACCTTCACTTTAGGAGACTCCTCGTTCTGTTCAGTGTCATGTCCTGTTTCAGGTCATGGGGTATAGAGAACAGGACCCCATTTTGCTCAAACAGTATCACATATACTACAATTTTCACTACACAACTTTGACCACATACAACAGTGTGGCAGTTACTGTATACATAAGTACACCAAGCTATATATTCTGACATTATTGATGTCCCTGAGGCTGACAGCAAGGTGTTCTATGATCCATGTGAGTGGGAAAAGTGGGATAAGGTGACCTGGAAAACAATTTCCTCAGACACTGTCTGGACAGTGTCCAGGAAATATTTTATTTAGTTTTTTATTTACCTTATTTTACCAGCACTGTCCCTGGACATTCCCTTATTTTGTTTATCAGTGACTCCTAATTGAGGACAAAACAGTACAGCAAAAGGATAAATTAGTATTATAAGAAAATTCCCTCTTTAATCATTTATAAAATTGCCCAATAGATTAGTCAAACATTTGTTTAGGTATTTTTCTCTAGAAAGGAAGCTCTGGTCTATATTGTAATCAGCACTAGGACACAGTTTATGATTTTTTCCCCCTCTGGTTGTTCTTTGAGATGCAAGTGCTTTGCATGTAATAATCAGCTGGCACATACAAGAGAGCTCTGGCAAATAAATAAGGTTCTGGTTGTGATCTGATAAGTCTAACTGACTAGCTGCTCTATGGAATGAAACAGCGGTGGCCATTTGACCACAGTATCCTGTGATTACAGCGAGTCAATCTGAGCGACTCAATTTGGGTGCTGTAGAAATAGCAAGTGTAAAATGGGCTATGTGCTCCTATGTATTATTTAGTTTTTGTTTACTGGGTAAGTACCATTAGCCAAAACATGACTATTTTCACGCGCGACCCGGGAAACAAAAACGAAATAATAAATAAGAGCACGTAGCCTCTTTTACACTTGCTATTTTTACATCACCCAAATAGTACAGCATGAATTCAGCATGTTCCTTTCCATCTGGAGGAGTTATTTCATCAAGTGTATGAGGCTTTGTTTGTCAGGCCACTTTTGAGCTGGCTGTTTGGTGTACTGGTTACAGTCACTGTCTTTGCGCCTGGTGGACCTTTGTTCAGGACTGGGTGTGGGGGATACACTTTTTGGGGGGGGTCTTGGTTATTTACAAAGTTTTTGTTTCCTATTGTTGACCTTCCATTCCCCCACCCTCCTGACTTTGTCCTCCATAAGTTTCTCCCCTTCCCTGAAGTGCGTCCCAGTGGAGTTTGTTACACTAATTTGGGAGGGATGCGGAGGGTGTGGGGACATAGCCCCCCCCCCCACAAAACTCAGTTTACATCGCCTCCCGCAGACAAAGTCAGCACTGGTCCTTGTTTGTGGAGCACACTGTAGTGCTCATCGCTGTTTCTGTCTTTGCTGTTAGGTATGCGCTATTTTCATTGGTACTATTTTGTAGTTGTCAGTATCACATAGAACCTTTGACCACCACTGAGATAGGATGATCTTGAATAGCATTCTGCCTTTTTGGAGAGCCATATAACACTTGATGTGATACCAGTCTCTGGAATGACTGCTTATTAATCATGACTAGGAAATTGTTCCATGACCTATAAATTCCTGCCTCTGCTGATCTTCCAGCTCAGATCCTCCTACTCCCCCAAAAGATGAATGTAGAGAGAGAGAGAGAGAGACATGAGCATACTGTACAGATGGGGAGCCAGATTAAATTTTGTACCAAACATTGAGACTTTAGATTATTGGACAGCACTTCGTGTGACAGATTCTCTGTGCATCTGTATTCGTCAATTTGCAGGAAAGGTGTACCTCCAAATGGTCATAGAGTAGTTAGAACTATAACAAATGTGGTGATTCTTTGAACTTTCTCTGCTTTTGAAAAACACCACTGAAGCTTTAAAAGTACTATAAGCCATGGAGAAATTGCTCAAGCTTGTGGAATGTCTAATGACTTTTAAAATTCAGTCTCAGCTGTAATGCTCAGGGTTGGGGGGGGAATGGCAGTCACGGTAGAACACAGAAAGCTACAGAAGTACAGGGCATAAGGGAGGTAGGGGAGGCACTGTGGGTCACGCTGGAAATGGGGAATGTTACTGCCATTTGAGTAGGTGTGATCTATAGACCTACGGCATGGGGGGAGGAGTTGAACAATATGCTAGTGGAAATAATCCATTAAATGGCAGCAAAAGGGGAGTTACTGCTGATGGGTGTCTTCAGTTTTCCAGATGTCAACTGGAGCACCCATACTGCAGCCACAGCAAGGAGCACAAACATCCTGGAATCTCTTCAGGGGGTGGGACTCAGATAGCTAGTGGTAGACCAGGTTTACCCATGCCACAGCGACAGTCATCATGGAGACATCCCCAACAGCGACAGCCGCAGTGCTGATTGCCAGCATTACAGTGTTGGGTATGCCTCCATGTATCCATTGGGGGTCTGCGCCTCTGAACCCCCCATGTGGGGGGCTCTCCCAGTCTCTAGGATTCTAACTCCGAGTCGGAGTTAGACAGGGGGGCACACACCCAGTGAGGCAGTCTCGATCGCCATACAGACCACTACAGTGACTGGCGGATTTTACCCCATTCCTGTCGCTGTGGTAGTTTTCGCAATCAGGGAGTCACTGCGGCAACAGTATACGAGTAGAACAGACCCATGAGGGGGCAATATTGGACCTGGTGCTCACCAACTGAGAAAGAGTAATCAATGTAGAAGTGGGGAGTCATCTAGGGTCCAGTGATCACAGTATGATATGGTTTAATGTGAGGATAGTAGAGGAATCCAGCCACACAAAGGTAAGGGTCATGAATTTTAGAAGGATCGATTTTGCAAAGATGGAGGTATGTCTGAAAAAAGCCCTAGGGGGTAGAATGGAAAAAGGGGATGTAGAGAAATGATGGGTATATCTTAAGTTGCCAGAGTTCCAGGCCATGCTGTTCGAGGGGGGGGTGGATGTGGCGGCGGTCACGGAAACGTGGGCCAACAAAAACCATGACTGGGACCTAAACGTACGGGGCTACACTATGCTCAGGAAGGATAGAAAGGAGGGCAGAGGGGGTGGAGTGGCTATGTTCATTAGAGATGACATAGAAATTGCTAGGGTAGAAGAGGCAAAGGGAAACTTGGAGGCCTTATGGGTCACTTTACGATCCTCAGCAGGAAATAAGGTCAAGCTGGGTGTAGCATATAGGCCCCCGGATGAGTGAGGTTCTAGAGGATGGTTTGCTGGACAACATCATTGCCCAGTGTGGACCAAAAGGGGAAGGAGTGGTGTTGATGGGGACCTTAATATGCCAGGTACAAACTGGGGAACCATGTCCTCTAAGGTGGCCAGGGCAGAGGCTGCTGGATGGCTTCCAGGATGTTTTCTTAACACAGCATGTGATGGAGCCCAAGGGAGGGCATGTCCTGGATGTGGTTCTGGCAGATGGGGATCTGGTAAGAGACATGGTTGTACAAGACCCCCTGACTGGGAGTGACCACAATACTGTCTGGTTTCAAATAAGCATGGGGGGAGGGGGGGTGAGATCTAGGACACTGGCAGTGGACTTCAGGGGGGCAGACTTCATGGGCATGGGAAATATTCTCAAGGATCACTTGATGGGGATTACCTCAATGACAAGTGTGGAAAGGAGATGGGAGGTCATAAACCGGGGACTTCATGAGGCAGTCAAGATCTGCACTAAGTTGAAACGTGAGGGAGCAAGGTCACATAAACCATGCTGGTGGTCCAGTGAGGTACAGGTAGCAGTCAGAGAAAGAAGGGCCTACAAAAATATAAAACAACAAGAGGGGATAGGGATAAGGAAATGTACCAGCTTGCATCTAGAAAAGTCACCGTATTGGTGAGGGAGCAAAGTCCAGTAAAAGAGCAGCGGCTGGCACAGGGGATACATGGAGGGAAAAGGGTTCTTCCGGTACATTGGGGAGCGGAGAAAAACTAAGGGCCATCTCAGCAGATTGAGATCAGAAGGAGGGTGGGTGGAAGAGGCGAGGGACCAGGCAGAGGTATTTAACAGTACTTTGCCTCTGTGTTCACTAGGGAGGGGGATGGGATATCTACAAAGCAAGGCACGGAAGGGGATAGAAACATCAGTAAGTGGGATCAAGGAGCAACAAAAATGGAGCAAGAGGGAGAGAGAGGTACCACAGGGGTGTCACATCTGGGTAAAGATAAAAAGGCCAGTAAGGTGGAGGGGACGGATGATGCTATCTCCGCCAAAAAGGTGTGGTTAGCCCTCAAGGCCCTAAAGAAAGACAAATCTCCTGGGCCGCATGGCATTCATCCGAGAGTACTATGGGAATTGGCGGACATACTGGCTGCACCCCTGGCCGAGCTTTTAAGCAGGTCACTTGAGACAGGGAGGGTACCTAGGGATTGGCGAGAGGCACATGTGGTACCAATCCATAAAGGGGGGTCGAGGGAAGTACCAGGTAACTATAGACCCCTCAGTTTGACCTCGGTGGTGGGGAAAATTAATGGAGAGTATACTAAAGGAACGATTGGGGGTGTACTTGGAGGAGGTGGGAGGTCTAGATAGTCAGCAACATGGGTTTGTGCCAGGTAGATCATGTCAAACCAACCTTGTGGAGTTCTATGAATGGGTAACATCAGAACTGGACAGGGATAAGCCTGTGGATGTATTATTCTTGGACTTCAGCAAGGCGTTTGACTCTGTCCCCCACAATGGTCTGGTGGAGAAACTGATGGGGTTAGGAGTAGGCCCTTTGATGGTCAGATGGATTAAAAACTGGCTAGCTGGACGCACTCAGAGAGTAGTGGTCTGTGGGGAGCTCTCGAACCCTAGAGAGGTTGGTAGTGGGGTACCGCAGGGCTCGGTCCTGGGTCCGATCCTGTTTAATGCATACACATCGGACATCAGGGAGGGTATAGGGTGTGAAATGAGTCCTTCATGGATAACTCCAAGATGGGAGCAGTAGTTGAGGGAGAAGAGGGGAGGTTGGCCCTGCAAGGGGACCTGGACACCCTGGAAAGCTGGGCTCACACATGGAAATTAAATTTCAGTATCACCAAGTGCAAGGTGTTGCATCATGGTCAGGGAAACCCTAAACACAGGTACACCCTGGGAGGGGAGGTGCTGGAGGCCTCAATAGGGGAAAGAGACCTAGGGGTCATGGTGGATGCATGTATGAATAACTCTGAGCAGTGCAGGAGAGTGGCTAGCAAGGCAAACAGGATGTTGGGATGCATCGTAAGGGGGATCACCTCTAGGAGCAAGGAAGTGATTCTGCTGCTGTATAATGGACTGGTTAGACCACACCTTGAGTACTGTGTACAGTACTGGAGACCACACTTAAAGAGGGACATACAGCTCCTAGAGAGAGGGTACAGAGGAGGGCAACAAAGATGATATGAGGGCTAGGGGATATGACGTATGAGGACAGACTTAAGGAGCTCTGCCTGTTTTCACTGGAGGAGAGGAGAGACAGGGGGGACATGATTGAGGTCTTCAAGTACCTCAAGGGAATAAATAGGGTAAACATGGAGGGGATCTTTAGACTAAAGCAGGGAGGTATCACCAGAGGGCATGGTTTGAAGTTGGAAGGTGGAAGGGTAAGGGGGGGAAAAGAGGAGGAGGTTTTTCACTGAGAGGGTGGTGGACCCTTGGAACGCACTGCCTGGTGAGCTAGTTCAGAGATCCACAGTGGAGGGCTTCAAGAGAGGATGGGACAGACACAGAAAGTGGATGTATCAGATGATGTTCTGTCCCAGGGGGGTGGGGATGGATGATACGTGTTTCTGGAGCACAAGGGATGGGAGGGTCTCGGCACCCAACTAAGGATCTAAAGTTCGAGCAGACTCGATAAACCATAAGGCCTAATATGCTGGCAAATAGTATGTTAGTATGTTAGTATGAGCCATAACAGAAGCCACAAACCTTTGAATTATGCAAATAAATAATACAAAGAGGAAGAAAAGGTCACTCTGGTTCTCACAGGAGGTGGCAGGGAGGGTGGGGGGAAAAGACAGCATTCAGAAAATACAAAGAAACAAAGAAGGAGGAAGATAGAGGAATGTATCTGGAAAAGCTAAAGGAGGTTGGGAAAGCAGTCAGAAAGGCCAAGGCACAGACAGAGGAGAGAACAGCCAAGACAATTGAAAAAGGAGACAAGACATTTGTTTAAATACATTCAATAGAAGATTAAAACCAGGGGTGTGACTGTGAGACTAAAATGGGAAGTGAGAGGATCAGCAGTAGGAGACCAGGAAAAAACATAAATCCTGAATGAATATTTTTGTTCGGTGTTCATGGTAGAAGGGGATGGGAGGAGACCACAGCTTGGTGTAAGAAGTACCAAGGGGAAAAGTAGATACTAGTCTGTTCACAGCAGAGGGAGTCCTAATAGAATTAGAAAAACTGAAAAAGATAAAGCAATGGGGCTGGACAGAGTACGTCCCAGAATTCTAAAGGAACAAAGAAAGGAACTAGAAGGACCACCGACAGCCTTGTTCAACAAATCATTAGAAACAAGTGTGGTGTTGGCAGACTGAAAGAGGGCCAATATTGTTCCTCTCCATAAGGGCGGAAGAAAGAAGGAGGCTGGTAACTATAAGCCAGTCAGCCTATCCTCAGTGGTAGGAAAATTGATGGAATCATTACTCAAGGAAAGGCTTGCGACATACCTTGAATCCAGTAGACAGCAGGATCTGAAACAGCATGGTTTCACGGCAGGCAGGTCTTGCCGAACAAACCTGATAGATTTCTTCAACTGGGTACAAGGGAGATTGGTCAAGGATGGGTGGTAGATGTGGCTTACCTGGATTTTAGCTAGGCCTTCGATACCATACCACATAAAAGTCTAATAAATAAATTGAGCGGTCTGGGGTTGTTAACTGGGTTAGAAATTGGCTGAGTGGTAGGACACAAAGGGTGGTAGTGAATGGACTTTAGTCTGTAGAAAGGGAGGTGACCAGTGGGGTGCCTCCAGGATTGGTGCTAGGCCCATCCTCTTTAATGTCTTCATAAGTGACATTTAAGAGAGGCTGGAGGAGAAGGTCTGCCCCTTTGCAGACAACACAAACATCTGAAATAGGGTAGACACACCAGTGGGGTGGAAAGAATGAGAAGGGACCTGGGCAAGCTGGAGGATTGGTCAAGTGTATGGTAGTTGAGATTCAATGCAAGGAAGTGCAAAATTATGCACTTAGGTGACAGGAACCCAAGAGAGGAGTACTCAGTAAGAGGGGGGGGGACTGTCAGACACCAAACAGGAGAGGAATCTAGGAATAATTATATCTGTGGACCTAAAGGCGGCCGGACAGTGTGAGAAGGCGGTTAGAAGGGCCAGTGGGATGTTGGGTGCATAGGGAAAGGCATCACAAGCAGAAACAAGCATTTGTCAATGCTGAATGTTTGCTTGCTGGCATTGGTACTGCATGAGTTAGAGAGACGCATAAAAGGAATGGCAGTGAAGTATTGAACTAATGCCAACCCCCACCGCCACACTGCAGTGACTGACAGGTGTCACGGTGTGCCTTGGGGTCTTCGGCCCTTATGCTCACCACATTCCATAAGGAAATAAGCTGAGATGGATGCAGTATAGGAGAATGGGGTGAATGTTTGGGCCGAAGACCCCCAAAGTGCACCTTGATGCCTATTAGTGGCTGCAGGTGGGGGGTGAAAATGGCATGAGCATTACAGATGATGACCCCAAACCACACCTCAGATGCCTGTCATTCTGTACAGGGTGGGGCATTATGGTTGGAAACCCTAATGGCTCAGGTGTTTGTTGGTATTTTTGCTCCGAAGTTTCAACATGGGCTTTTTGTGACCCCACCTCATGAACAGTGGCACTATCATTTCGTCACTCAATCCCAAAAGGTGATTTTGCACAGTGAATGTGCAATTCAGCAAAACAGCTGAAAAAAGACATTTGGGGCATGATGTGAAAAGTGACATCTGTACTGTTCATAAGGAGGTGTGAAGAAATGGCAATGTTGGACATTTGGAGTGAAAATATTAAAAACTGGCGAAGTTACAACCATTCGTACAAACTGCACAATGCACACACTTAACGCAGTCATTCTTTGGAGTTTTTTCACCAAACTTGCCTCATAGGCTTTGTGGGACCCCACCTCATGAACAGTGACACTGTTGTTTCATTAATCAGCCCCAAAAAGGTGATTCGGCACAGCTACCATGAAATCACCTTTCAGGACCTAGAAACAAAATGACAGTGTCAGTGGTCATGAGGTGGGGTCCCAAGAACCTCATGTTGAAAATATCAGACCAAAACTCCAAAAAATGGCTGAGATATCAACCTAAGTTGAACCTCCCCTCACTGACTCACGCTAAGGGCTCACCATGATTTTCTTCAGTTTGCGGTCAGCTTTTGAAGAGCACAAATGTGTTCTCAGTCCACAGGGGATCACAGCACTGGACTGCCTGGAGGTACTTATGGGGTGAGGGGAGGTGGGGTGCGCAGAGGGCGGGTCAGGATGGGGGGAGAGGGCCACAGGGCTGACGAGGGACTGTTTTGGGTTTTACAAGTAAAAAAAAAAAAAACACATATTGGGAGATGGTTTTCTTCTTTTACAGATGTAATTTTATGAAAAATAGATTTTGGCACACTGGGGTGGGCTCCTAGTGTGCCAGACTAGTGGGAGGAATCAATGCTGACCTGGGGACTGGGTACCCCAAGGTCAGCTGAAAACAACAGGGCATGGGGGAAATATCTGACACCAGAAGTGGGCATCCCGGTGTCAGAAAAACAAAATGTTTACTTTGGTACACTGGGGTGGGCTCCCAGTGTGCCACAATAGTGTGGGGGGCATGCCAACATTGGGATTGGGCACCCTGTTGTCAGCAAAAGATAGCTTGGGGGGGCATGCTGACATGGGGATTGGGCATCCCGATGTCAGCTTTGGGGGGAGTGTGTGGTGGGCAGCAGGTGCCACCCATTATGCAAAGCCATGTGGCTCATTTTTTATTTCACTGGAAAAGGCACACTGAACAAACAAGTTGCTCGTAACTTCAACCATGCACATTACTGTGCACTGTAATGTGCATGGCTGGAATGTTCCTGGTTGCCGGGAAGGGAGGGGGAGAGATCTGAAGCTGCAATGACAAAACTGTCTGAGATTAGAGTGGCATATTTCTTTCAAGTCTGGCGCTAGCTCTGAAACTGCCATCATCGGCAACTTCCCTGTTGATTGGTGCCCGAGAGATGCACCACTGAAGGTGTTCACTGGATTGGTCAAACACTGCCACACCTCTGCAATACTCTACTCTCCTCAAAATGTTTCTTGTGCACTGTGCACATAAGCAAACATAAAAAGGAGGTGGGAAGCCACTATACAGATTATGAGTGAGACATCATCTGGAGTACAGTGTCCAGTTTTGGAGGCCGCATCTCAGGAAGAACATAGACAGAGTGGAGGCAGTCCAAAGAAGGCCTACAAAAATGGCACAGGGACTGCACCAGAAGTCATGTGAGGAGAGGCTGAAAGACCTCAATATATATTCTCTAGAAATGTGAAGAAAGAGGGGTGGACATGACACAGATGCACAAATATCTTAATGGGATCAATAAAGTAGAGGAGGTTAGCATCTATCAGAAAAGAAGATTGACAACAACAAGGGGACATGAGATGAAGTTGAAGGGAGGAAGAATCAGGAGTAATGTGAGGAAGTATTTCTTTACAAAGAGTGTGGTGGATGCTTGGAATAGCCTTTCTGCAGGGGTGGCAGGGGCAAAATTGGTATAGGAATTCAAAAAAGCATGGAACACTCACAAGGGAATCCTAAAAAAAATGAAGAGTAGGAAAGCCGCAGATCAACAACAGTCTGCAGCATAAGTTAATGGCATAAAGAATGGGCAGACTAGATGGGTCATGCGGTCCTTATCTGCCAACAAATTATATGTATCTATGTAATTCCCAATAGTATGAAGTCCAAACTTAACCTAATATTAAGTACCTGCTCAGGAGCTAATGAGCTAAGCCAGAAACTTAAACCTGCTGCCATGGATTTTCAGTCAGGTAGGGTATGCTAGATATTTTCCTACAATATTAGTTAATGTGCTGCAGAAACTGGATCAGATCAGGCAATTGTTAACCAATCTGACTGTAGACACTGCAGCCTTTGGGGAGCTCTAATATGGCAGTGTGTGTTTAGCATTTGGCTTATGTACAATCTACTAAGTGAGGAAAATGATAAGCAAAGATATAGACATTAGGACGGGAAATAACATAACGGCGCTTGCTACTGGAAACTGCAATTTGCTCTCCCAGGAGCAAAGGGATGCAGGAAATTCCAATTTAACATCATGATGCAAGGATCAGATAGTTTTTATTATTAACATCCCCTGTAAGAGAAAGAAGAACGTTTTAAGTTTACTAGCACATGTTTTTGATTCTTCCAGTGTAGTATGTACTGTATGAATGTGTATATCATTTATTGTGTCTTCAATTTGCAACTGTATCCCAACTGCCATCAATAGGACACCTCTGTAAATGAAATGTTTTATCTCATTTATACTATAGTATAAAAATAATTTTAAAAATAAGGAAACAACAAAATAAGATAGTGTTTATAGACTAAGCATGGTACAAATGTCCAGCAGTTTAGATGTTAGATTGAGCTAAAGTAGTTTTATTTATTTATTTGTTCACTGAGTGCAGATATGTGAGTGATATGTTCTGCTTGGTGCAAAATATTTTAGCAGTGACTGTCTAGTCTGACTAGAGACTTTCCTTCCTGTGTGAGGTGCCCGTGGAAGCATGGTCCCCTAGCTAAAGCAAACTGGAGATGCAAGGAGTTGCCACCTTTGAGCCCCCAGAAGAGAGCACTGAAGGAGGAGGAGGAGGAGAGGAAGGAGGTGCACCATGATATGACTACATGTAGAGGAAGTTCAAGACTTTTAAAGGAGCTGGATGTTGGATCAGCTTCCCTACAGAACCCCAGTGATAGCCTTGTATTTGTGTGTTACTAGTTGTGCTTGGTGCAATGCACTTTAGAAACACAGAAACATAGAATGTGATGGCAGATAAGCACTGCTTGGCCCACCCAGCCTGCCCATTTTTGTTAACCTTCATTTTTTGCTTTGGCAGTGAATCTATCTTGTAACAAGAGACATTTCAGCTCTGTGCCAAGGGAAGCACAGTTCCGCAGATTTAAAACAAATCTGGAGATAAGAGGAACTACCACCCCAAAACACCAGAAGCATCACTGCCAAGCTTCACTTCCTCTTACCACCAGCATTTTAAAGACATTTAGCATTCAGGAGACAAAGAAAGCCACAAGGCAAAGCTGGGGGGTATGAGATCTTTGGTCAGCTGCTGTGCAAGTACTTTTGGCAAGAGAGCTTAGCAGATTTCAGACATTGGATTCTGGATGTAGAATTCAAAATGGGATGATGTCTATTTTTCAAAAACGTTTATAGCATGTGGGTTCTGAGTTGTTTATTTTTGCCTACTAGTATTGCTGTGGCCACAGTGGACTTTTCTGTAGTGTTCTCCACTGGTTGTATTTCGTCAGTAAGATTGAACTCAACCATAACCATGCAGCTGATAAAGTCATCACATTTTGTCCAACAATTCACTTCCTGAGGGTTGCTCAGTACTCTGTGGTGGATCTGTTTTATAGAGCTTGCCGAATTCGGCTTTGAAAAAGTTTGCAGTTAGAGAGTACTCATGTATACAGAGAGAGGTTCAGTGTAGCAATTGATGTAATGTGCTATATTATGTACCTGAAACTTACTCCAAATTTCACCCTTTAAGGGTACCTACAGCAGGGACTATGGAAAGCATGTTGCGTCATATTCATTGGCTAGTTTTGCACCTCCCACTTCCAAATGCAAAGTATCCCCTGACCCAATATTCCCTTCAATAATTGTGCATGGGCCCTGCAAGTCCCTCTGAGCTAAATTAGCTTTTACATTTAAGCAGTAGTTTGTCACTGTGAAATATGTATACACATACCTTTTTAATCCATTTTATATTACCTTTTTAGGTGGCAAGTGGTAGCTTCCACCTACTGTCATCATGCATACCATTCCACACAGATTTTAAATAGTAGTGCTATGTTTAGATTGTGTTTGTCGGCTGTGGTGAGGTCTAAGTAAGAACATAGCTTGCAGAATGTTGTGCCTGCTGAGAGATTTCTTAAACTGCTCACCTATCCAAAACGTGTGTGTAGGGTTGTGGGAAAACAGATGGACCAGACACAGAACTTCAGTTTCAACATACAATCTATGTGTGATATTTATTTAAAACACAGGGGATAACCTTTAGCAACGGAGTATTCCTTCTTCAATACATCAGTTTGATGCAACAGACTATGCATGTCCTTCCTCTGCACTTAATCAGCATCTACTGACCCACTGATCTACTGATCTGTCTCTTTAGTGAAAATTGTGTCATCCTTATGTTGGTCTTGTGAGTTTGGGTGATGGGAAGCTCAAAAAAGAAAACAAAAAAAATATATAAAGACAAAAAACATTAGTGCAGAAGCACTGAAGCAAGGGTTACCCCACAGGGCATTGGTAATAAAGCCAAATTTCAAAGAACAGTTTACTTGAAGAACAAATATATATATATATATATATATCTATAGAGAGAGAGAGAGAGAGCGAGAGAGAGAGAGAAAGATATATATATGTATATAGTACATACTGTATATATATATATACACATCTATATATACGTATATATATATATATATATATATATATATATATATATATATATATTTATGAGGCAGTATAGTGCAGATTAAGGCTCTGACCTGCAGATCTGGAGACCTGGGTTTGAATCCCACAGCCACCTAGGTGCATAATGTGTGATCCTGAGCAAGCCACTTAACTTCCTTGTGCTCCCAGGTTGCATCAGGGAACAAACTTCAGCTTAATGTGCTACTCCTGGTTAAACAATGTTCCCTTCCCTTTCCCTTTCTTGATGGTGTGCAGGTGTAACGAAGAAGCAAGGAACAGAGCCTGCATACTTTGTAGAACATTATATGTAAAACCCCTGAACATCAAATTATGCATGAAAAGAGGAGGGTGCCACCCTAACCTAGTGTACAGGGTGCAATGATGGGTATGGTGGCTAGTGCCAGAGCAACATGGGAAATGTAACGGGAGACATCCCACTTTCTTAGGACAGCACTTGAATTAGGAGATGAATTGGATCAGTTGGACTATTTGGCCTTCAAGTTGGCCGAAATAAGGAACCAAGGTAACGAAGTCAGACATGACAAGAAAGTGAAGGCAGATAACTCTTGCCTGTGGACTGAGTACTTTTGGGGAATGCACTGTAGCATTGCTTGAGACACACAAGCTCAGCAACAAATGGGATCACCCCCTATGTCATAGTGGAGCTTACTCAAGACCTGCTAGTCTGCAAAATTCAGCCTGAGTGAGAATAAAAAAAAAAACCTGTACCATCTATCAAAATCATTTACTACCAACTTGGCTGATGGGCATGCTAACTGAAAGCATTGAACCTAAAGTGTCTAAACATCCCATTGCCAGATATTCTACTTGCTGGAAAAAAAAACTACAAATACAGCCTGTTATAACTGGAGGTACGAGTGATGACTCATAGGATGAGAACACAAGACTGGCGTGCTACCAACCTGTTCAAGTTATTTCAAGTTTGCCATCATTTGTTATGCCTGACAGAGAAACTGACCAGAGTAGAATGCCTTTACACCCAAATGCAGAACTGTCCGTACCTGAGAACATACCATCATTAGTCAAGAAACAAGACATTGAGGATGGAGACTAAAAGCACCCAAACACAGAGGAAGAAGTGGAGCTACCTTCATCTGAAGATATTCCTACGCTGGTTAAGGAGACAGGAGTTGCAATCCTGAATTCCAAAGGAGAAAATGTTGCCCTATTAAGATGTTCTGAAAGACCTGTCATATCTGTGCTTAGACTTGCATACAATACTCCTGGTGCCTCCACTGACCTACCCTAGCATATTGCACACAGATGTATGTTACACCCAGATCACTGCACCATACAGTTTTGAGTGGTATCCTGGGATGAAATGGGGAAAAATAATCAGAATATTATGTCATAGGTTGTGGGAATTGATTTTTGTTGAAATGTTATCAGACAAGGACCAGTTTTGTAGTCAGAAATGGTGGGTATGAAAGGACTGAAAAAACCTAGCTAGGAAACATTTATATTGACAGCCAACTGTTGTGCATATTTTAAATATGTAAATATGTGAATATCATGAACATTGGATATTGAGTATATATTCATCTCTTAATCATGGACTTTGGACATTTTGCATCCAGTTGTTGCTGACAGCAATTACTTAGCATGGGGAAGAGTGACCCACTTGTGGGTTACTGTGTCGTTAAGACTCCCTTTCTGCTCAAGCATCAAAGTACTCATCACCGCTGATGGAGCCATGTCAACGACTGGACCAGAAATCACCCGATCTATATATCAAGTGAAGCAGATGGGAGTTTGCACCAATCTGGGACTGGTTCAGGGTCTGGAAATATGCATGGACACTGTACTTTGTGTGAATCAGAACTTCTGTGGTAAGTGTCATTGAGACAACGGCTCAGCAGTCATGTTGCCACCATTTGACCCATATGGCAAGGGGGTGCTATGTTAACCAATCAAGGCTACTTTTTAAATCAAGGACCCACAGGGGCTTATGGACTACAGAGGGACTTATATTCAGGCACCTTTTCAACTGCCAGTCACCTACTATATGACAGATCGTTTGGACTGCCTGTCCAGACTGACAGCCCAATGGATCAATCAGCTTGATCTTTGCCTCTGAGAGCAGCAATGTGATGTTTTAAGCCCTGTAGAATTCTGCCTGAGCTACTGAAGAGAGCAGACTTACAGACTGCTGCTGTTGAGCTGCATGAGTAGAATTTCCTGCTATGAGAAAAGGGGCATTCTTGTGCCAGCCAAGAAAACCTGCTTCCTCATCAAGACTGCTGATAGTGAGACTCAAGAGTCTGAGCCAACTGACCACGCAAGATGCTGCAGGATCTGTTCAGCACATGCCATAGTCCGTTACTAGTCTATCTCCAACCTGTAAGACTGCATGCCTCGACTTGGAGGGTGGTACAGATTTTAGCAGCCTAATTCAACAGGGGACAGCCAAACCTTTGAGCTACAATGCCATTACATGTAGAGAGACAAAGGGGGGCGTAAGAGTATGAGATTGGAGATACCAATTAGCTAGCTAAGAGAAACTGTCACATGCTGCAACTGAGGCACCCTGCATAGCGAGGGAGATCTGGCACCACCAGATTCATAGGTTTGGAAAAACATTTACTGGATTTTGACCAGCAATCATGAGTTTATAAATACCTCAGTCTGAGGTTCAAGTTTCAGTCACTTGTAATTTCATGGCATTTGGAATTTGGGGACTCCCAGTTTCACTGAGCTTTCTAATCTTGTACTTAAAAGTGCACCACTGCTGGCCACCCATGTACAATGACATTGGGCATACACTGATTCCATGGCTTGGTATCTAGAGCATTTGGGTGCTCCATTAAGGGTTCAAAGGGCAAAGCACTGGTACCAGTGGGGAGGGATTAACATCTCCAGTACAGGATAGTAAGTGATCAGACATGTTTTGTGTGCTGTGGTGTTGGGGTGGGCTGCATGTGAGGGCTGTGTCTGAAAGGGCCATGGTTGTTACAGCCCAGGGAAGCATTTGTTTTGCCTGTGTCTGCAAGTGAAGAGTGCCAACATGTGTTATATGGCTGGGCCTGCATTGTGTTTTGTAAGACCGGACTCACATACTGTCTGTCTCATACTGCCATTACCTCCCTTTTCATTTTAGGGTATCCTACCCTAATAAAGCTGCTATTCTGTTTTAATTTGCTGTATGTTGCTAAGCATTGTAGAGTTCATGTGAATGCATGATGGGGACTATATAGCTATTCTGTAGGTCCACAGGGTCTGCGCCCAGGATGGCAACACTATTACAGCGAAAACGTTGATGCCAACAACATGACGTTTTCACTATAATAGACTGCCCAAAATTGCAAGTTGTGGTTCATATAAATCTGTCACCGTGATGGTGGTCAACAACTTAGTTGTCAAACTGGCATCATGGAGCCTGTCCACAGAAGGGGTGACCACAGTGGGAGAGGTGAGTAGGTACCGCATCAAGGGGATTGTATCACACTGTCATTAGGCCCACTGTATTCTTCCTCTGGGTGGAGACACCACACTATTTTCCATCTATCACTGGATATGAACCCCCCCCCCTCACATCAGATTGGAGACATCATGAACCCAGGTGCCATTGTGATACTTACGGTGACCCGGTGGTGTTGTAAGGTAGTAGTGCCAGGTAGCTCTGAGGCATCAGTGAGGGCACTCACCCTGTGACGACACCCCTCCTTCGAGGTGCCTAACACTTCTGTAAGTGTAGAGAATGAAGATGTATTGCTCACAGTGGAGAAGTTTTAGCAGCAGCAAGAGTGAACAGTAAGAGGTCCTGCACCCTCTTCCTGATCCAACTCCAACTTGGAGTTAGAGATCCTAGAGATTGGGAGGTGGAGGGTTCAGCAGGCAAAGCACCCTGATGAAAAAAAACGCCTGGGGTCTCAACTTGGATCTATGTCAACTGTAGTACCAGGTAGCTCTGAGGCAATATTGGATGACCTTAAGGTTGGCAAGCAATGTGAGAAGGCAGTAGGGAGGGCTGGGGGATACTGGGATGTATAGGGAGAGGCATTACCAGCAGAAAATAGGAAATTGTTATGCCCCTGTACAGACAGTTGGTGAGACCCCATCTGGAGTACTGCGTCCAGTTCTGGAGACCCCATCTCCGCAAGGACATAGACAGGATGGAGGCAGTTCAGAGGAGGGCAACTAAAATGGTGCAAGGTCTGTAAGAGAAGCGAGGAGAGGCTAAAGGAGCTTAATATGTATACCCTTGAGGAAAGGAGGGAGGGGGGTACATGATAGAAACGTTTAAGTACCTCAGTGGAATCAACAAAGTCCAAGAGGGTAGCATCTTTCAGAAAAAGAGATGTGCAAGAACAAGGGGACACAATATGAAGATAGAGGGGGGACGGCTCAGGTGCAATGTGAGGAAGTATTTTTTCACAGAGAGAGTGGTGGACACATAGAACAGCCTTGCTGAGGAGGTTGTGGGGTCTAGAACTGTGGGAGAATTCAAGAATGCATGGGACTGACTTAAGACAATTTTTGTGGGGGACACGAAGAAATTGGCTGTTGGTTAAATAGGATGTGCAGCTTATCCTCTAGGCAGGGAAATGGGCAGACTAGGTGGGCCAAGCGGTCCTTATCTGCCATCAAAGTCTATGTTTCTATGTTTCTATGAGGACAGGCTGAGTACTATACTAGGGAGATTCCATAAATTTGGTAGTATTGCAATGGAGTTAGAATTAGTCCACTTGGAGGTAATACGGGATGGTTTGGTGTAGGACCATGAGAGCCAGGTAGCAGCTTTATTTATTTATTTTTTATTTATAACTTTGTTAACCTGGTGGGGACACTGGACAAGTCCTTTTTCAGGTCTGACCCAGGGACAAAAACACATAAAAATCAAACAATGAACAAATATGACAATATTGAATAAACAATTACAGAATAAATTTAGTTTGGACAATTACACAAGGGCCTTTGAAATAAAAATTGCTTAAGCTTAGTCTTAAACCCAGACAGTGAGGAAGATAGATGGAGAATTTCAGGAACAGCATTCCAAAAGGAGGGCACTGCTATTGAAAAGGAACACAAACCGTAACAATTTTTATGTATAATAGTATTCAAAAGAAGACCATTAGCAGATCTAAGTTTAGGTATTGTAGAGCTAGGATAAAAAAAGTTGGTTGAGATTATAGATGCATAGGGGGATTGGGTGCCCTGAGATGCATAGGGGGATTGGGTGCCAGGGCACCCCCAAACACACACACACTGTCTGGGACACTTTTAAAAATGTATTGGAGGAACCGAATTCCATGGGAAAGCAATAAAGGAGTCATTTTTCATCTTAGGTCCTCAAAAATGTTATTCCATGTGTGCCACTGGTTGAGGTGGCAGAAGATAAGGGTCAGCAGCCTGCAACAATCATGGAATAGGAGAATGGGAATTAGGATTATTGGATGGCCCAGGTATAAGAACGTCAGTTGACAGAAGTCTTTGTCCAAGAGTAGCACTTTTATACAGTTCAGAACTGCTGGTACTCAGCTCCTACATGAAGTGTTTTTCCAGTGATGGCTTTAGAGGCAGTACATATCCAAGATGACAGCCTCAAAGATGATAGCCACACTACTGGAGCAATAAGAATTGCTGAAACATAAAAATGTTGTTTCCCTTTCTAATAGTAAAGAACTCTTTATTTTGTAAAGCCACCAGCTAAGAAGTCCACATATCAGGCAATGCAGGCCCAACAAATTCATGCTTGTGGATAATTCCTACCACTGAGGTGAGGGAGGCAACATCAGGTGACATTTTGGAGTGCAGTGTGCTTCCTTTCTCAGAGCTCTGATATGTGGACTCTAAAATGGTGAACTTGCAAAATAAACAGTCCCTTACTATAGTACTAGTAAGGTAAGCAACGTTGTTTATCTTTCAGCAATGTTGATTGCACCAGTAACGTGAGTAACAAACATAAGTTTGAGATTGGCAACAGAGGACTTACCTTGAAGAGGAAATATTTAAGCTTTTCAGTGGGAGAAGGCAGAAGCTGAACTGAGGGGTTTTGGTTAAGAAGTTGGGTTGGCTTACAAAGTCTCAGTAGAAAGGTAAACAGGCACAGTTGTAGCACTACCGCCATGATGCCACACTGGGTTAGGAATGAGCCTCGCTGTCAGAAGCAGGTTGGGGGCGGGGGTTTGAGTATTCCATAGTATTTTCTCCTCTTCAGAGAAGGAGGGCTGTCACACCACCCCATTACTGCCAGCAGTGGATGCACAAGCGGCAGCATGGGACTCAGTTTGGGGAGGGAGGAACAATGTTAAGTGCTTGCCTCAGACATGCACTAGCATGTCTACAGCCTGTACTTTCTTCTGCGCCAGCATCCTCGGGGTGGGGTTTCTGGGACCAAAACAAGCAACCAGGGAAAAAATACAAAAACTCCTTCTCCCTCTGCTGCACAGCACGATCGCTGACAAGCTGGAGGGGGGATGGAGCATGAATGGTCGGTAGTACTGCCACCAAGTCCTGCTGGCAGTGGGAGATAAAAACATGATAAAAAAAAAAATAATTGCTTACATTTTGTGGAGAAGGAGAAAGACAGTTTGAGGGCATGGAGGGCCATTATTAGTTTGGCTGATGTGAAGGTTGGAGCTTGGATTGTTGTCATGTAGAACCCTTCGTGGGACAATTAGGTTCATGATCTCCCTCTTCAGTGCCACTTTGGTCTGATACTTCTGAAAAGTTAGATGTGCCACATGGGTTGTTTGAGTAATGTACAGACAAAGTTTTGCACAGACAGGTGTTGGTAGTTGTATGGAGTAGCTACCATCATCTAAGAAACATTTATGTCTTATGTCCCTACCTCAAGCAGGGCAATCTACTTTTACCTCATTCCTGCTATAATCAATGTAACACACTCTACTAATGCTAATCTTATTCACTACCTCCAGCTAGTGTAAAATGCTTCAGCCCATCTCCTTACTGATATATGTAGGAGGAACCATATCACCCCAGTACTTCAAGATATGGTGGATAGATTTTAAGCTCCTTCTGTTAACTTATAAGGCCCTTAACATTCCGGGCCTACAGTATCTCCCCAGCCTGTTCGGTACCTAATCGAACAAAAATGTAAATACTGTACTAGGGAGTTACATTCCATAAATAGAGGTTGGCTTGAGATAAATAAATCCCTGTTTCCTATATAGATATTTTGGCTCCTCTGAGCCCTCCGAATGGAGGGACACTCTCTCTGGCTCTGCTGCTCCCGTACTAGGCAGCCCTAGAAATTCCCCTATGGATTGCCTCCCACAGTGGGGCTGGCGGGATGTTGTTGGCTTTTCCTTTCTCTGGAGACCCAATCCAGACTCTGGGACCACTCCTGGGGGCAGCAGGCCATCATAGAGCCAGCCAGGCTCGATTTCCTGGTTTTCCTCCCTACCCCTTCCCCTCTGACTCATATGTTGACTCGAGCTTCCCAACCCATATCCCTCTCCAGCCATCGCTAGAGGGTGATCAGTGGGTAGGACAGCAACTTCTCCCTCCCCGAGTGAGGAGTGCAGTCCTCCGGATGCTCAATCCTCTCTCGCCCCTGCTGACCCCTGGTGGCCCGGGCTCATTCTGAACCCAGGTCACCGGCGTAGCATGAGATGTGGCTTCCAGTGCCTCAACCCTCAGTGCCACTGGGCTAGCAATCCCTGTTAAAATGATCTGGGGACCAGGTTTTGGGGGTTGCTTCCCTAAGACACTGGAACCGAACGTGCTTCCTATGGCTGTACTGTAAGGATGACATTTCTAGAAACTGTTTTAAGACTTTTTAAAAAAGCTTGTTTATTCCAATTGACTATCCCAGACTACCATTGTCTGACAGGAGATTATTAGTAAACTAGTTGAGAAGGGAGCTGTATTTAAAGTGATGTATGGTACTACATTAAATATGACTTTATTCATTAGGTTTGATTTGCGTGTGGATATTTCTTTGCTATTGTTTAGTTTGTCCCAGTTTTTGTTTGTGAATTTACTATGGGAAGGCATTTTTAAATAAAAAAAAAACTGTCTGTCTGTATCTGGCTATCTGTCTATGTATAAGTTGTGTTGAAATGTTGAAGTGTTATTAGATACAAGTCATTGTGCTGCTCGCAATAAGCCAGTAGATGGCAGCATGACAAAGAATTTAACTAGCAGGCCTTACTGGCTGGCAAGCTAGAGACACATATGCAAGTAAAACTACAGCTACTTAACCTGATGGCTTGGACTCAATCAGTAAAGCATGGATGTTACAAGCCCACAGAACACCTGGGTAGGCGCAACAGAGGGTAAATGCTCTTGTACCTTTACAAGAACCGTGCACACATAGACAGTGTCACAGAGAAAGAACCACTGGTTCATTCAGCCAGGCAGCAAATCTGGAACAGTTTATGCTACATGTATAACCAATGATGGCAGCCTGGTATTGCTAAGGCATCCAGGCATCATGCGGTGAACACCGTTGGTGCTCGACCCACCGGGATCTGCTGAGGATAGTAGCCCAGAGGGAATGAGCAACTGAACCTGCACACCTTGGGCAAAGTGACTGACAACCCAGTGTGACAAAACTCACAGCTGACCTTTGGGGTTGATGGCCTGAGCCTATAAGTGGATCAAATATCTCAGAGAAATGGCAAGAGACTGCAGCAAGAGAATCTGGAGGAAGCAGGCGTATTGAACAAAAATATTTGTTCAGGATTGTTGTTTTTTCTAGGTTCTCCTCCTCCTCAGACTCCCCTCCCTCCCTTTTTAACCTCACAATCCTACCCCTGGTCTTTCTCCTTTCACTAACGTATCTGAAAAAGGCATTCAGCAGTGCAAAGGTGCAAACTGAGGAAAAAAATAGTACAGGCAATAAAGAAAGGAAACAAGGTATTTTCAGGTACATTAGTGAAAGGAGAAATACCAGGTGCAGGACTGTGAGGTTAAACAGGGAGGGTGGGGAGTATGAAGAGGGGGGCCTAAAACAGTCATGAATAAATATTTTCATTCAGTATTCACAGAAGAAGAGGAAGGAGAGGGACCACAGTTACTCGACAGAAGCACCAATGGAAGGGAGTTAGTCACCAGTCCATTTAAGGAGGAGAAAGTCCTAAAGAAACACAAGAATCTGAAAGTTGGCTAGGCTATGGGGCTGGACGGGATACATCCCAGAACACAAAAGTGTAAGAAGAGAGGAGGCTGGCAGTTACAGGCCAGTCAGTCTGACCTCGGTGGTGGGGAAATGAAGTCACTGCTAAAGGAAAGAACAGTGGTATTTCTGGAATCCAGTGGTGCACAGGATCTGAGGCAGCATGGATTTACAGTGGGAAGGTCTTGTCAAACAAATCTGATAGATTTCTTTGACTAGGTGACCAGGGAAGTAGATCAGGGAGGGGTGGAGGATGTGGCCTACCTTGATTTCAGCAGGGCCTTCGACACCATCCCATGTAGGAGGCTTGTAAACAAGTTGGACACCCTAGGAATGGGTCCCAGGGTGGTAAACTGGGTCAGAAGCTGGCTGAGCAATAGGATACAGAGGGTGGTGGTAAATGGAGTTCACTCCAAATAAAGGGGAGTGGCCAGCGGGGTGCCACAGGGATCAGTGCTGGGGCTCGCCCTCTTTTTTTTTGCAATTAAGTATTCTTTATTTTCATTTTCATACTTACAAACAGACAATAACAACTGTCAGTACATCTTACAGGAAGGAATTGAAGTCCCCCTAGGGGAATTTACCCTCTAATAATTCATAATAACATTCACAGGTAAAAAGTGCTAAAAAAACTCATAAAAAAAAAGAAAAAAATAAATAAATTTTCCCTTCCCCCCCCAATCTTGAACAATCAGAAAACAACCCCTCCCCTCCGCATGCACCCCACTTAATACTTAGGACAGAATCTGTGGTCTGGTTCAGCTACACAGACATCTTGTAACAATCTGTCAGTTACCTGTTATTTGCCCATCCACGCCCAGGAGGAATAGTTAATGATGGGAGAACAACTCTTGGTATCTGAATTTATCTTTTAACTCTCTGAAGAAACTCCCCATGTCTCTTGAAAGCTGGCCTAAGAATTAGTGGCATTGGCCACACTCCTCTCTGCATTTAAGGCAGTTAGGAATGCTGACCACTACCCTTGGATGGGGTCCAAGGGTCCTTCCAATGCCTTAAGATTATAAGTTTAGTAAACAAACACACCATGGCAATCAGTGTTCTAAGTGTAAGCAAAGGGACCTTAAAGTAGTACCCTAATAAGCAAATTTCCTCTGTGAAGTAAGCAGAGAGGAAGGTATTTTAAAATGTGGTCTTTCACCAGGTTCCAGAAGCTCTGAATCTTAAAACATGTCCATAGCTTATGATATAATGAAGCCGGGGAAGTGCCACATTCCGGACACTCTGGTGAAAGTGATTTCCCCATCCTATGTAACTCATAAGGGGGTATAATAAAGGTTACGTAAGACATTGAATTGAATATTTCTTAATCTATCCTGCTTGACTCATTACCTCCAATAGCTCCATATGAATCTGAACTATCCACTGTTTACCTGACAAAAAATGGCCATCAAGGAGGTAATGAGTTAATCAACTTAAAATTATTCAGCCATATAGACTGCCATTGGTCATCCGTTAGCTGGGTTTGTAAAGTGTATTACCAGTAATAGGCTACAGGAGCATATATCTGCCATCGGCTACTAGCTAGTGCTTTATATAATTTTGAGACAGGTTTGAATTTTGTGACTAGTTCTAGATAGGGACTTATGAAGGGCTCTAGTCGATCTACCCAAGGAGTCTTCCCCAGGAAGCTTCTTCAGGAGTGTTGCACCTGTGCAACATAAAACAGGTATTTGAAAGGTAGGCTCCACTTCGTTTATAGCTGTGACAGGGAGGGCAGGACAGAGTCTGATAAGAACTGTCCAAGGCAGATCGATGATGGCAATGGTAAAGCCCTAGGACTGATCATATGGTTGCCTATTTTTAAATTAGGATTATTAAAAAGCAGTTGGGAGATGTCTTTCCTAATGCTAAGTTGGTAACAGTTACAGAATTGGTGGATGGCCCTAATGCTTCAGCCAATCGGGGAATCCTGAAGGGGAAGAGGAACTGCTTTCCAAGGACAAAATAGTAGGCTTTGCAGGGACACTGGTTCCTTTTTGGCCTGATCCAATTCCAGTTGCAGCCAAATAGGATTATGAGGGGCCTCAGATAAGGAGGGGAACCACAGTAAACACCTGGTTGCATGTATTGCTAAGTAGTATAAAAAGAAATCAGGTAGTTGCAACCCACCCTTTCTTATTGGACCAGTGAGTTTCCAGTAGGCCCTGCGTGGGGGTCTCCCATTCCATATGAAATCTGAGCAAAGCCTATGGATCAATTTAAAAGTACTATGAGCGAGAAAAATACCCAGGCTATTCAGGGGATAGAATATCTTAGGTAAGATCATCATTTTTAAGACATTGGATCTACCCCAGAAAGACAAAGGGAGTTTTCTCCATCTTAACAAATCTTCCTTGATGATTTTTGATAAGGGGTCTAGATTCAGATCCTTTAATTTACTTAGTTCTGAGGACAGCTTTATACCCAAGAAAGTTACAGAATGTTTTTCCCATTGCAAACCTAAATCAACTATTTGTTTCTTGCTTATCAGAGCTAACAAAGGACAGACCACAGTTTTATTCTTGTTTAATTTGTACCCCAATATCTACCCAAACTCAGAGATGACCTGAAGGGCGGAGGAGAGAGAGTGTACCCCACTAGTTAAATGTAGCAGCATATCATCTGCAAAAAGAGAAAGCTTACACTCTTGAGGGTCCACTCTAAACCCCTTAGGGGCTCACCCTCTTTAATGTTTTCATAACTGATATTGCAAAGCAGCTGGAAGGCAAGGTACACCTCTTTGCAGATGACACTAAGATCTGCGACAGGGTTGGCACTCTGGGGATGGGGTGGGGGTGGAAAGAATGAGAAGAGACTTAGGCAGGCTGAAGTAGTGGTCGAGAGTGTGGCAGTTAAGATTCAATGCAAAGAAGTGCAAAATCATGCATTTGTGGCACAGAACTCCAAGGGATGAGTACATGATTGGGAGAGATACTGACAGGCACCAAACAAGAAAGGGACCTGGGGGTAATCTTATCTGATGACCAAAAGGCGACCAAACAATGTGATAAGGTGGTGGGGAGAGCCAGTGGGATGATTGGGTGCACAGGAAGAGGGATCACTAGCAGAAAAAAATTCTGGCCAGAGCCAATAGGGCTACTGCCGAAGAATTTGGAGTAAAAATATTGAACATTTGAAGCAGGATTCATGACACATTATTTTCCAAGTTCCACTCCACAACTGCTGTTGTGGACTGGAATTGCCCTCAGCTGCAGCAGTAGCGATTCACAGCCGCAGCAGTTGTGCAGGGCTTTATGGCTGCTTCCACTAGCCGTAGCCCATTCCCACTGCTGCGGCCATCACCCTGGTGACACCACCCGCAAGCGGCCATAACCCGTGGGGCCGGTCGTAATCCGGCTCCACCTTCGTGAATACCTGCCGCTGTGGGTAACCTGCGGATCCGCAAGTGGCGACCCACTTGTGCAGCGGTTTACCCGCAGCTGCGGGTCTTTTAACAGCTTTGTGAATCCTGCCCTTGTTCTTTAATATTTTGACAACAAATTTTCGACATAGCCTTGTTATGACCCTGCCTCATGAAGAAGGGTAGACATAATGTTCAGCTCAAGACCTAAAGGTGATTTTACCCAGGGACTACAAAATCAACTTTCAGGATGCAAAAACACATTTTGACCATGAGTTGAAAAATGACAGGTGTCACATTCATGAGGTGCTGTAATGAAATGGCTATGTTGAAAAATATTGAATATTGCCGCAGTATTGACCCTACATTTGCAAAATTCAACATAGCCTCATAACTTTGTTTTTTTTTTTTACTATTTTTACACAAAATTTAAAACATAGCCTTCTTATGACCTCGCCTCATGAATAAGATCAGAGAAAATTTATTTATTTTTTATTTATTTGTTGAAGATCAGTTTTACAACCTTTGAGTCAAAGACTCGTTTACAAAGGTACTTCGTCAAAAAAGGTGGGGGAAACGACACATAGAGTGGTGTTAGGACAGGGATGACAGACAGGTTAGATACATAAAATATACATTTGGAGAGTGCAGACAGCAGCTGTACTGGAACAACTTCGTGTAGGTGCTAACATTGGTAAAACAACAGGAGATCGTTATTCAATTAACAACATGTACGCAAATAATATGTAGAGTAAAAGAGGACCGGCAGGCGAGGTGTTGGAAAGTATTAGGAAAGTATTAAGAGGACCGCACAGTGCAGCTACAAGACATTTACAGCATCGGTTGTTAATAATATGCTGGTGGACGGCAATTTTGAAACGGCCAATGCCTGGGATCTTGGAGATGGTTTCAGGAAGGGCGTTGAACCAGGACGGGGCAAGGTGGTGGAAAGATCTTTGGCAGCGGGAAAAATCTTCAACTCATGTCCAAAAGGTGATTTTGTGCAGGGACCATGAAATCACCTTTTGGAATGTAAAAAAAAAAACATTTGGCCAGGATCTGGAAAATGACAGCTGACACATTCATAAGGTGCTGCAAAGATATGACTATGTTGTAAATTTGGGTATCACTACTAAATGCCAGCACTCAGGGTCCCGAGTTCGGCAGCCTGACACACACCGGCCCGAAGAAGGAAGCTGGTACCAACAGGAGTAAAGTAGCGGATGTGATGAACCACGTCCTACCTTGAGTCAGGCACTACAAGTAAGGGGAACATTCAGAGGCTGGCCAAGCTGCTCCTATGGCATTGAGGACTAAGCCACTAGCAGCTCAGCCAGCATAACACTCTAGACCCAAGTTCTGTTCCCAGCATGAACATTTTTGCACCACATTGTTCTGCCCCCCCCCCCATAATTTTTATAACCTTTTCTGAGGTCCGCTCCCCTTCAGAGTTTGTTATTTTAGGTACAGGGAGTGCGGGGGGGGGGGGCTTGCCCCCTGCATTGCACTAAGACCTTGTCAGTCTTCTGACAGTTGGTCTTCTAAGCTTGTTCTTATGGAATTCAGGACACTGACTGTCAAGATTTCATAGATGACCCGTAAATTTGGGGTAAGAATATTGAAAATTGCCAAAGTTACAAGCCTGTGTTTGCAAAATTCAATGTATGCTCACAACCTTTTTGTTTTTTAATATTTTTACACCAAATTTCCAACACAGCCTTCTTATGACCCCACCTCATGAACAAGAGCAGAGAAAATGTTCAACTTCTGCCCAAAAGGTGATTTTGTGCAGGGACTGCAAAATCACCTTTCAGGATGTATAAAAAAAATTTTGGCGAGAATTTAAAAAATGACAGCTGTCAGACTGATAATGTACTGTCAAGATATGGCTATGTTATAAATTTGGGGGAAAATATTGAAAATTCCTAAGTTACTAGCCTGCATTCACAAAATTCAACATAGGCTCAGCTCATAACTTTGTTTTTTAACATTTTTACACCAAATTTTCAACATAGCCTTCTCATGACCCTACCTCATGAACAAGGGCAGAAAAAATGTTCAGCTCCTGCCAGAAAGGTGATTACATGCAGGGATCACAAAATCACCTTTTGGGACATATTTGCCTAATGACAGTGCAACTGTTCATGAGGAAGGGTCCCAAAGAAGACATGTTGAAAATGTGGGGCAAAAATATGAAAAAATAGCCAAGTTATGGCACTAAGTTCAAAACCCTATTGAAATGCATTGAAATGCATATTTGTTTTTTCAGCTCATGGTCTGACTTTGAAAAGAAAAGATGTGTCTGTGATCCGCAGAAGAATACGGTGCTGGATCCCCTGGTGGGTAAATAAGGGCTTTGGGGGTGTGGGGTGGTGGGTGCTGAGTGGGAGGGTTGGGTGGTGGCTCACTAACAGCCGCAAAATACATTGATGGACCATTTTCTTTTTTCAGGTTTATGAAAAAAAAAACAGACTGAGGATTCCCGATCACATCACTGTGGGATAGAGCACCCCCAGTGTCAGTGTTATGTTTCTGGGGGGAGGACAGGGTGGTGGGTGCTAAGAGGGAGGGTCGGGGGAGAAAAAATATATATTTAAAAAAAAGGTCACGGAAGAACACAATCATGACACTGGGGGATTCGGCACCCCCAGTGTCACTGTTATGATTCTGGGGCAGAGGTGCTGAGGGGGAGGGTCATGTAGGGATATATTCATAATTTTTGAAAAATAAAAAAATTGGCAGTCATGGCACACTCCGCTGTGTCCAAGATGGCTGCCACTCCACTGTGCATGCACTAACAGATGTGCATGTGCAGTACAGTTTGGCGGCCATCTTAGACACGGCGAAGTGTGCCATGCTCTGCCATGACTGCCGACGATAAAAAATAGTGCAGTGCAACTTCCACTAGAGACAACAAGTGGAATGCTTCATGGACGTGGAGGTGACTGTGTTACAACTCCAAGATGTTGTTCAATAGGAAGAAATGCGCATTTCAAATAGGAAGAGGTCTGCAGAGCTACATCCACTGCAGCCCTAAAAATGAGGTAATGATGACACTACAGATCACTGGTGAGACCTCATCTAGAGTACTGTGTCCAGTTCTGGAGGCCACACCTCCAGAAGGACATAGATTAGAGACAGTTTAGAGAAGGGCAACTAAAATGGTGCGATGAATGCACCAGAAGTCATATGTGGAGAGACTAGATGACCTCAATATGTTCTACCTGGAAATGAACAGTGGGGTATGATAGAGACTTCTAAGTACCTCAAGGGTATAGACAAGGTACAACAGAGTAGTATCTTTCAGAAAAGAAGATGATGTACAAGAACAAGAGGACATGATATGAGGCTAGAGGGGGTCAACTCGCGGACAACATGAGGAATTATTTTTTCACAGAAAGAGTAGTGGATGCATGGAACAGCCTACCTGCAGAGGTGGTGGGGACTAGAGTAGCAGGGGAATTCAAGAATGCCTGGGATAGACATAAGGGTACCCTAGCAATAGGGAAGTGAGGGTACACTGTGGATCAGTTAAGGTCTGTGGTATTGTAGTAGGTAGGGAAAATGAGCAGACTAGGTGGGCCAGGCGGTCATTATCTGCTGTCAAATTCTATGTTTCCAAATGTGAAGAATGACAGCAGAATGGTAGATAGTCATATGGACTGCAGGCAGGGCAAACTCAGTAGTAAAAAAAGTAAAAAACGCAAGGTAAGCCAAAAAGAACACTAGGTCACAGGCAGAAAAACTGCAATACATTAAGGTGCCAAGGAGAGGGACTTCAGGGCTTTTAAAGGGATTCTGGTTGGTGTAGTTGGGATCTACTTCCTCACCAAATCACAAACATAGCTGAAAGAATATCAGTCTGGCAAACTGAGATGATAATCCCATTTTCAATTAAGTGCTGGGGCAAGAACAACAAGGCAGCACACGATGAGACAACATAGATGAAACATATACAGAGCTGATAAACATTACTTAGTACTGTAAAAATCAATGTTTTTGAAGGGCTAATGCATGACAGGGTGTGTGTCATGCTGGGAAATAATGCATAACATGGTGTGTGTTATGCTGGGATAACGTCACGCTTTGGGTTGTTGGGCACGAAGCCACAGGCCGAATGCGTCCAGCACCTGAGAAGTGACATTATCCCAGGACAGCACATGCCCTGGAGTGCATTATTCCTGTTACACAATGGCTAATATTTAAATAGAAGAATAAAAACAAAAATAAATATTTTTTAAGTTTCTTTTTTTTTACTTGATGTTTGTGTGTGGAAGTATACCTATGTGAAAAGAAGTTTAAGTTTGCTGTTTATCCTCTAGGTGGAGCTGTGTGGCCAGTGGCTGGATTTGGCTGGATTTTTCTCATGTTCTGTATCTGCTTGCCTGTCTGACATGTGGTTATGTTTGTTTCTCTATGCTCCTTCCCCCACTGCACCCCCGCACTGTGTCCTGGTTGGGTTTTTTCCTGGTACAGTTTTCTAGTGTGTTTTAAAAATTGTATGGGGAGATTTTAACCATGGGTGATATTTTAAGCCAGCAACCTCTGTTTGGAGCTCCCACCCCATCGCCGCTGCTGCCACCCACCCACCCATTACCACTGCTGTAAGGATGTCTATGAAAATAGATGGAAGGGACAGGAAGGTGGCAGCGAGAATGTATTTTGACTGCTCTGCTTTTACGTGGTCAAGCGTTTTTGTTTTTTTTAACCTGAAGAAAGTTACTTGAACAGCGAGCGAGCATTGTGAAAAGAGGTGTGCAGAGACTGTGAAAGCTGCGCTGGCTCACTTGCTGTTTCTGTGACTCGGTGCACTAGGTCCATGAACCCAATGGTTTCACATAGCTGTTTTCAAATTACAAAAATTAACTTTGGGGATGTGGAGGAATGTGTCTGGGTTCTGGGTTTGATTTTGCCTGGTTTCTGTATTGTGGGAGGGAGTAATTTATAGTAGTGTGACGCTGATTGGCAATGCATCTTTCACTTTGGCTGGCAGTGGGGAGTAGTGAAGCCGATGGAAGGGTCGGCCGTGGATTGATTTTTTTTTTTTTACATTTAATGCAGTCATGAGTGTGCTGGGACTAGATCCATGATGTTATGCTGGGATAACATCACGGGTCCAGTCCCAGACTGACCAATCAGAGCCCAGCATTCTTTCTTGCCAATGTATAATGATTTTCATTAGTTAGGGTGTAGCATGCAAACATATTCTGAAGGCGAAAGAGTCCAGTCATTAGAATATTGAATTCTCAAACACACGGTCATAGTTTTGAATCTGACGACAACCACAGGCTCGCTTCAGAAAGCTTCTTGCATGCCCTTTGCTTTTGCCTCCAAGTTAAAAACAAGTACAGTATGTGACAGCAATGGGAAGTCAAGTTTGTGACAGATTTGGGGAGTTACTTATAATCGGAGGTAAGGGGGACAAGAAGCTGGCACCCAATGTAATGGAGCTCTATACAGCACTGTATTACAGCTGTTCTGCAATCCACACTCTGCTGTGTTTTTCCATTGGAGTGGTTAAAACAGCACAATTCACCTTTACTGTTTTTCACCCTGCCCAACAGTCTGCCTGTAGCTTCACTAAGCAGCTTTATAAATTAGGCAGGAGCAGGACATTACTAAAGAGGTACTAGACTTTACTTGAGGCATCCTGGGCCAATAAACTTCAATAAATCAAGGGGCTTCTAACTTTGGAGTGTTGTTGGTAGGCCCCTAAAGGCACATTTACACTATTCTTTCTGCACTGCTGTGAACACAGTGGGTGCTCCACTGTACAAGGAGCAGTGTGAATGTGTCTGGAGTCAATCCATTTCAGCAGCACTGAACCTCCAAGGCAGTGGAGTGTCAAAATCCTGCAGGTTTCTGCACCTGTTTGAATGCTCCTCACTGTCTCCAGCATTTCCTAGTGGAGGGAGCCTGGTAAAAAATATCCTTGTCTGTGTCACGCAGCAATGTGCCACAGCAAGAACAGATGCACCAGAAAACAGATCCTACTGCTGAAGTATTCAGCTGAAGCCAAAATTACTTGTGATCTGGGAGCTCAAATGTACAGGGGGACCACCTGGAATGTTTGTACTTGGGGACTACCAGGCAGGGCCAGCCTTAGCTAGGTGCAAACTGTGCCCCTGCACCTTGGTGACCCATACTTTTTTCTTGAGGAAGCAAAAAAAATTTAAAACATTTAAAAATGCCAGCATTTTGCTATAGATGAATATGTTTACCAGCAAATCAAAGTGGAAGACAACTGTCTCTGTTACTGTTACAAAAGGTGGGGGCAGCTTTGCTGCAGTGGAAAAGATTAGGCTAAGCAAGTGCTAATGGTGTTAATGGCCATACTTTACACCTCTCAGGCTGACTGCTTTTACAAACAAAGGGTTATATTGACAAGAGAACTTGTTTGTAACCTGGACATGTAGCAGAAACAATGAATGGTATGATGAAATCTGTTTCAAAAGTATGTGAGCACTCAAAATCAGGGGTTGATCTTAACACTGTTTTACTAGCCCAAACACTAGTGCACATTGTCCAGGGCTAATGCAGCTAACTCTCTACTTGTCAGTTTCGACTAGTGCAGGTTTTCATGGCTGTTAATGAAGTTAAAAAAGTCTACTTTAGCAGGCTCTAGTCCTCATGTTAATCTCACTCAATGTTCCAGATGGACTGTTGTGATTAACAGCCCATTAAGAGTTGCAATTATCTGGCAGTTCAACAGGTGGATCACACAAAAGACTTAATGTGAGTCATTATCATGCCACTGTTAAAACTTTCAGCTAGTGTCTAGAGCGTGATCAAGGGTAACATGCTGTTAAGTCACTAGATTCCAGTTTTCTGAATGTGCTCTGTCTAAAAATTTGTCCCATATTATTAAGACTCTGAAGAAAGAGAGGTTACTAGTGGGGTACTGCAGGGTTCAGTATTGGGTCCAGTCCTTTTTAATGTCTTCATCAGTGACATTGTAGAGGGACTGGAAGGAAAAGTATGCCTTTCTGCAGATGACACAAAGATCTACAACAGGGTTGATACACAAGGAGGCACGGAAAGGATGAAAAGGGACTTGGCAAGATTGGAGGAATGGTCAGAAGTATGGCAGCTAGGATTCAATGCAAAGAAGTGCAAAATAATGCACCTGGGAAACAAGAACCAAGGGGAAGAATACACAATGGGTGGGGAGGTAGTAACAACAACAAAAAAGGAAAGGGAGCTGGGGGTAATCATATCAGATGACCTTAAGGTTAGCAGGCAATGTGAGAAGGCGGTAGGGAGGGCTGGGGTATACTGGGGTGTACAGGGAGAGGCATCAGCAGCAGAAAACAGGAAGTTGTTATCCCTCTGTACAGACAGTTGGTGAGACCCCATCTGGAGTACTGTGTCCAGTTCTGGAGACCCCATCTCCGCAAGGACATAGACAGGATAGAGGTAGTCCAGAGGAGGGCAACTAAAATGGTGCAGGGCCAATACCTGCAACTTGTATAACCCCAAGTGGAGGTGCAGGGTAATACAAACCCTGCAGGAGAATGGCGGCCAGATGACGCTGCGGACATTGGTGCAAATGCCTTGAGATCATGGTCTGCACAGCGTAGGGGAGAAAAATGGAGGATAATGCCTGCCAAGACTGGGAAGATGTGCTGCCCGGAGCGTGCCTCTGATGTGTCCCCACTCACCCAGCCACCTCTGGACTGACACAGTAAGTAGCTCAGGGTGTTGGGGCCACACCCCGTCCCCACCTGGGGGGGGGTTGTAATCAGAGGCGCCATGGGGAATGGAGGTAGGCTTGGGTAGAGCAGGGTGGCAGGAGGATGACTCCTTGGCAGCCCCGAAGGATTGGGGCTGGCAGGATGGAGGGGAGATAAACTGCAATTTAAAAAAAAAATAAAAAATAAACTTTAATAAAATACATAATTTGAAAGCTTAAAATAGGCATTCCTGGGGTACACAGATCATCCTATAAAGCATTAGTTCCCACACTTTCTGATAGTGAGCCTCCTCCAAGCCATGAAAAAGATTTTGAGCCTCCCTCAAATTTGGAAAAAAATCTTGGGCTTCCCCACAGAACAAAATAACTCCTACTTTGCACAGTACACCAGGAATAAAGTGAAACTAATAACGCTGACTGAGTATATTCTCTTTTTATTGAACTTACTGCTCTCCACCCCTGACCTGGCACCCCAGGTTATACTTGTCACTCATTTTTTCTGACTCTTGGACCCTTGTTACTCTGTTTCCTCTCTATCTGGAACAGCCAAACCTAGCCAGTTCACCTATCCCTCCCTTGCCCTGTTGTTAAGCAACTTCCTATACCCTTACATCAGGTCACACTAGAAAACATGCATCACATTTCTGTCTTTCCCAGTCACTAATTTACATATAAATATCTACTATAGCAGGGGTTCTCAAATGGTGAGGCCAGCCTCCTTGGGGAGGCCCCAACCTGTTCCAGGGGAGGCTCAAGCAAGTCTTGAAAAAGTATTATATGTCATTTTTGAACTTTATAGATTTTGTGTGAAAGGATAAGGCAAACTGAAAGAGGATAATAGTAGGTGAATTTATGTATTTATTCACAAGTCTGTGATCAGGGAAGGTACTGTACACTGAGTCATGGCTTATATCAGGTGTACCCAGGGAAGGGTAGTGAGAGAATACAGTTCAGAATGCAACTGCAAAACACTCACGCAATACAAAACAAATAAAAGTGCAAACAAATTAACAATAAACTAACAATGTAAGAAACAATTGATCAATTAGACTGGCAGCAGAACTGTCCAAGTACAAGAGTTAATCATACAGGTACTAGAGTAAGAGCAGGAGGGAGCAAAATGATCCCTGAGAAGTTGCTTAAGAGCAGGGAGAGAGGCAGAGGTCATCAGGAAGGTTATTCCAGTTAGAGGGCAAATGGAAAGCAATCTGATCCATGAAGGTATGGCAGTAAGGGGTAACAATGGTTCGAGAGTCAAAATATTGGAGCAAGTAGGTTGTTCTGGGGAGTTACAATAAGCTTAACATGAGAGCCAGCTATGCAAAGAGGTTTCAATTTATTCCCGATGTACTGTGAAAAGTAGGCTATTTTTCTATGGGGAGGCCCCAAAATATTTCAGTATTTTGGGGGAGGCTCAAGATCTTTTCCATGGCTTAGGGGAGGCTCACTATGACAAAGTTTGAGAACTGTTGTACTATAGGAATGAGTCTTGACTCGGTGTGCCTTTCCAAGTTACTAATTTGCAAATAAATACTTATTAAAGAAATGAGTCAAGACTTAGCATGCCTTCCCCAGGCGTTAATTTACATGTGCACACCTATAAACAAGATTTGACTCAATGGAGACTTCCTGGTCAAATATGTATACATAAGTAAAGAAATTAATCTGCAATTATCCATATTTAATTTGTTTTATCCTTTCACACAAAACAGCCAAAACTTAAAATTTAAATACTGTACATTCTCAGACTTGACTGGGACTCCCTCGGAACAATCTGGGGCCTCTCTTGCGAGGTTGGCCTCACCATTTGAGAGCCACTGCTATATAGAAATTGAGATATTACGGCATTATGCTTGTGTACCATTTCTCCCGCGCTGATAAAAGGACAATGTTAAAGAAAAATCTAGTATTGCTGGTGCAGAGCATATTAAAATCAATGCTTTTAAAAATAAAAATATCATAGTTTCCTATTTCCCAAGCCCCTTAGGTTTGTGTAGCCCTCACCCCCAAATAAATCTTAGATGTACTCCTGGCTCACTTGAGACAGCACAAAAACTTCCAGAAGTGCAGGTCTCCAGTTGACTGTAGGGTGGGGGCTGAGAGAGTCTTTCTCTGCCTGACTCTGTTCATTGCCCTGTGGGTGGTGGTGACAGTGTGGTGAGGTGCATGATGATGTCAGCTACTGTGTGTGTGCAGAGCTAGGACTGCTTGATTGAACATTTGCTGTTGTGATATCCACTGGTTTGGTGTGTGTGTGAGTGTGTGCAGAAAGAGAGGAGGCCATGGTACAAAACAATGGGGGCTCACTGTGTGTGATGGCATTGCAGTCTTTTTTTCTGCTGGGGAGCTGGAAACAATGTGGGAGCAAGATAAATGTGCAATCAGAGTATTTCTTGGCTTGCATTGTTTCCTGTATAAGTGATCACAATTTACCATTATAATTGAGGACTAGTGCAACCATCTGTGGGCTAGTGCAATTTTGAATCAACTTGCCTTGCTGGCTAGTGCAAAAAAAAAAAAAACATTAAGGCTGACCCCTGCTTACAATGGCTCAAAAACCTGACCAGCATAGAGCAAAATCAGATTTCCTGATAGGGACCCTGAAAACCTGATCACCAGGTAAAAAACCTGACAGGTGGCAACCTTACAGGTGTCCCGTGATTTTATTTATTTTATTACCAGGAGAGACACACTAAGCTGAAAGCTTGTTTACAGATGCAATATCAGAACCACAAGGAAGTTAAGTGACTTGCTCAGGGTCACACAGTATGCAAGTGGGAGCTGTGGGATTCAAACCGAGGTCTCCAGGTTTGCAACTCAGAACCTTAAACCTCTGTGCTATACTGCTTCCTATGATAATCCTCTTTATTATCTCTCTCACACCTCCAGAAAAGTAAAATTGTTTAACTTGTATGCAAATCAGAATATCTGAGGAGCGAGTGTCCAGTGATGATGTCCCTGTCCTTACAGAAATGAATATGACAGTAGTACCATACTTAAGTTTTGGCTCCAGGCTCAGTCAGATTAATTTCCAATGGTGAAATCGAATAATTCAGTGCAGTCAATGGCACTACTTAGAAGATGCTGGTTAAACTAGTAGACCTGCTACTGCTTTATTAATACAGGACAGGAGGGTTAGTTAGGTGTAAATGTTGGATGTAGGGGGGGGGCCCACAGGGAATGGAGTAGGGGGGCCCAGCAGGGGGCTGCACAGGGGTACAAAATGATTAAGGCTGGCCCTTCCACAAGGAAAATCCAGAGGGCAGAGGCCCATGGGTGATATGGTAACACTGTATCAGCATTCCACTTACATTTTTAACAGTGGCGCTGTGTTTGCATTTTATATTAACTTGCAGTGATCAGAAAACCACATTTAATTAGCAGTTTGATGATACAAAACCCAATTTTATTTGAAATTAGATGATATTCTGTATGCAAGGATTTTCAGAGTTTGGTAGATGGAAACAAGCCCAACTGGGGGGGGGTGGCATTTTGGATATTTGCAGGCATCCAGGTGGACCAGTCCAACTCTACAAATGTGGCTTTGGAGTACTGAGAGTCAGAAGGATGGGTTTTGGAGGTGAAGAATTAATATTAGAGAAGGTAGCTGATGGGAGTGGGGGTGTTAATATTTTCTTTCTGTCTGACCTAACTGTGATTACAAAATAGTGATTCAGAAAGATTGCATTACGATTGCTTGTCGGTAGCATGCCTAATGTATATTTTACTACAGCATTAAAGGCCAAGAATCTGATTGGACTGCAATCACATGTTTTTTTTATTGATGGAAATCTTATTTTTAATTGTTTTTCATCCAAGCCCTGAGTGGATCATCCTAGCTCAGCCAGTCTAACTTGCAATCATTCCTATCTGGGACACTTCAGTCTAATCTGTGTAACAAAGCACAACTGTTCCAGCACCTGTTAGCACCTTATAATGTCATTAACACCTCTGAGTTACATACCCAGTCATATGCCCCACCTGGGAAGGAAATGTAATTTATCTGCAGTTGCTATGGTGCCAGATTTAACACAATTAACTTATTAACACTCTTATGAACATACAAAATGTGACAGCAGATAAGGGCCTAGAGGTCTATCAATCTGCTCAAATGTGCAACTAACACTCCTTATTCTGCAGCTGCCCCTCCCTTCCACTCTTCCCTTCCCCCTCCCCTGCCCCTTGCCCTGTCCCAGCCCCTTTTGAAGCAGTCCACTGTTCTACTGGATACCACTCCTGCCAGTAACGCATTCTACCCAGCTACCACCCTCTCTGTAAAAAAGTGTCTCCTCATCCCCCTCCTGAACCTTCCTCCCTCCAGTCTCAAATCATGGCCCCAGGTGTCCCTCCCCTCCCTTACTTTGAACAGCCCCTCTGTACCTGTCCTGTTTATTCTTTTCATGTACTTAAAAGTTTTAATCATGTCCCCCCTGTCTCTCCTCTCCTCCAGCAAGTATATGTTCAGCTCCCTCAGCCTCCTCTCATATGGTAAGTCCCCCAGCCCCTTGATCATCTTTGTCACCCTGCGCTGTACCCCCTCCAGTAACTTAATGTCCCTCTTCAGATATGGGCACCAGAACTGTATGCAGTACTCCAGGTGCAGTCTAACTAATGACCTACAAAGTGGCAGAATCACCTCCCCCTCCCCGAGGATATACCCCTTGCAATACAACCCAGCATTTTGTTGGCCTTTGCAGCTGCCTTCCTACATTGTGCCGAGTTGTTCATTGACCCTGTAATGAGCACCCCCAGATCCTTCTCCTCCTCCTCCTCCTCTGTCTTGGCGAGCTGCACTTCCCACAGCTGGTAACTCCTGCTTGGGTTATTCACCCCAAAATGCAGCACCTTGCACTTTTTGACGTTATCTTTAAAGATGAACCCCATTTCCTGCTTCCAGTAGCCAGTCTCATAGAGCAGTTAGCATTGCTGCAGCTGGTTTTGGTTATTTTTGCTTGCTGTTTCTTCCCTGAAACTGGACTTAGGCACCCACACACCAAGCAACTGCTGGGGACCAAAACACGAAGGGTTCCCAGTCTGACCCCTTGCAAAGTATCAGTCTTCAAGATTTAAATGTTTTCATTGTTTAGATGTCTTACTGTACCCTTTTGAAACAGCACACAAGATGAATAAATGAGCTGAGAAGAAGCTTTCAAAAGGCATCATAATGACATAAAGATGCCTGCCATTGATAGGGGACCCCATGACAAACCTTGCTTTGAAGCCCCCAAAACATAAGGCTTCCTTTGTGCCAGCCCAGTTGAATTTAAACTCTGCCAAGCTTGTTTACTTTATCCTTTAGTAATTTGCAAGGGTCTATTTATTAACAGTTTATGTGGGGAATATACATACTGTAACTCATGCTCCCCTATGGAAGGAAATCATTTTTTAAGCCTGATATGGATCAAATCCCTGAGAACAGCCATAACAGAAACAAACCGCTGTAGCATGTTTTATGGCTGTCCTCAGGGAAGGAGCTACCTATTCTGTGACATTTGACCTTGAAATACCTTTCCTTTGATGGAACTCTGTTGTCTTTATATGGTTCTATGTTGATTTTTAAAAGCAGTTTAAGCCAATGAGATTTTTAACAACTTTTTATCTGTTTTTTTTTTTTTTTAGGATCTGGACTTTAATAAAGTGCATTCTACCAATCCGATTGTTATTGTTTTTTGATGAAGGATTCTGTGTAGTCCGAAAGCTAAAAGCACCTGTTTTCTTTTTTTAACAACTCTGTTGGTCAAATGAAAGGTATCAAATCGTCTGTTTGTGTGGATCTTCAAAAACTAATGACATTCTTAGCAAAAAACTTTGTTAATGCAGCAGTTAAAGGATACCTAAACAACATTTTGACAACAAACTATTCAAAAATCTGACTCTGTAGGTGACTAAAGGAAAGGCTGCTGTATTCATTAAGGCTAAAACTACATTTATATAATTTACCTAAATGTGGTTCCAGAGCATTTGAATATTGTAAAATCAGCCTTCCAATTTCAAAAAAACTGTCTTACCTGCTTTCTAAAATGGCCGCCAAATGTGTTGCGTGATTACATCATTGGAGCCAAAGTCAGAAAGAAATATGGCTCTCTGTAGTGCTAACTTCACCCAAATGGTCAAAACCATGCACATTATTTTGTACAATACACATGTTAGGCTATGGTTCTGTTAATTCTGTTTATTTTAACATGCTGAAATTGTGTTTTAATCCAACCGACTTACTCTGTGGCAAACCACAGTGCAGTACAAATCTTGAATAACCTGGTGGTCTAATGGTTATGGTAGATCCAAGATGCTACAGTGGGGGTGCTGGGGTGGTGTGCATGCTTAATATGCACTTTTTAACATTTTTACTAAACCTTTATATTTTCTGCTAATCTTTTCTAGTACGTTTTTGACAGAACCTAGAAATGTAATCCATAGTTTGAATGTAAACATTTGTACAATCAATAAATCAGACTTCATCAACAAAGTGAAATGAAGCAGCAGCAGCAGGCAAGTACATTACTATGTGTGTGGGGGTGGGGGTGCAGCCACACCCTTCACCAACCCCTAGAGCCACCACTTTTTTGTAGCAAAGTTCTTGTTCAGTCCAATGTTAGAGTTCATACTTTATCAAAACTCAAATATATGCTTGCTGTATCTTCTTTTTCCATGGGAAATAATAATAATAATAAGAATCAGCATTTATATAGTGGTTTCCATACACATTGTATCCCAAAGTGCTTTACAAGCAATGCTAGACTGGTAGTGAAATGGCTGAACATGTAGTAGCAACTATTTCATACATTAATATCCACACACAGCCTTGGACAATTGCATGAACTGGTTTTATGGGAAGGGGAATGTTGGCCAGGACAACAGGGTCAGGTAGTGATCAAGGTACTGGCAGCCCACATCTTATTTCTCACAGTAATCTGCTCATATTTCTCTCATATTTCTCTCCTCTGTCTTCCCCTTCCCTGAATATAGCAGTACCTTGCAAGAATGGCCTTCTCAGTCCCCCTCTGGTATTCATTCTTCACTATTCCTCCTCACACAGAAAACTGGTGAGATCATCACTCTTCTGCATCATGAATGCAAGTAGTAGAGTCCCTGTTTTATTTTGACATATGAAATATAAACATATCTTTCCATTAAGTCAGGCTGATAGCAACAGGGAACAAGGGGAATGATGGGCTTTCCTATCCTTAAATGATCTAGGCTACCTTTGATTAGGCACTGCTGAATGATGGGTGTGCACATCATTATGCAAGTCATTTAATAGTACCTAATCATAGGTGGCTTAGATCTTACATAGGTAGGAAAGCCTATTTTTCCACTTGTGCAATGCAGCTCTCAGTCTGGCTTACCAGAAGATCATGCTTATTATTAATATGTAAAAATAACATGGGAGACTGTACTAACCACATTCATGATGCAGAAGGGTAGTAAACTCACCAGTTTTTGGTGTGGGGAACAGGCGAGAAGAATGAATGCCAGACAGGGACCAAGGAGGCCATTCTAGCAGGGTATAGCTATATTCAGGTTAGTTGAAGACATGAAGGAGGACATTGAGCAGATCACTGTGAGATCTGAAATATGGGGCTGTCAGCATCATGATCACTACCTGACTGTGCATGAGAGTAGCCAGCGATGACAAATACTCAGAGTGGCAGGGCTGCACCTAAACTGTTACTTGAATTCAGTGTAGGGAGATTACCCTCGGGGGGGGGGGTATTGACGTTTGTTAGGACAGTATTGAGGGAGTCGTGTATAGCTCATTCAAGATTTGGAAGAGTGGTAGCCAGCCAACTCGAATTGTGGAGCACAGCACAGAAAAGTACTGGAGAAGAACTGCTGGGAACTGTCCTGCAGGGTTTTGCAGATCACTGGTAAAGGAGTAGATTGACACTGGAAGTCAGGTGGATTTGCTCAAGGTATTAGTATGCCTCTCCTGCTAATAATATCATTATCCATTGTAAGTGCAGCCCTCATGAGGGCATGAACAGCAGTTTTTCTGGTGGGTCATAATGCTTATTGCTTGGCCCTCCAGGAAGACTTAGTTGTTGGTTAATGAGGTGGGAAAAAACACACTTCAAGGGAACTGCACATACTACCATCACTGTGCAGAAGGGTGGTGATCCACTCAATGTTTGCTGTGGGAGCAGAAGTCAAACACTGAGAATGTGGACTGGGGAGTGATGTGGGAGGCATTTTTAACAGTGCCAGCTGATGATGCATATCGGTATAGGTGTGCACAACTCTCAGGTACAAGATTACAATCTGAGGTATGATAATTCTCTTCATTAGACTGTAAGCACATATGCGGCGGCACCAGGCAGTACTAAGGACAGGGTATGGATAGTGGGGTGTTTAACAGAAGGCAGGCTAGATGCAGGAGGTTCACATGGAAAAAGAAAGCCCTATTTGTGGATTAACAAGAGAGCATGGGCTTTGGAACTGAACCAGACCAGTACTTTGCTCTGTGACCCTGAGCAAGTCAATACACTTCCTTGTGCTCACAGACCACACCTGTAAACAAGCTTTCAGCTTAGTGTGTCTCTCCTGGTTAAAAAAAACAAAATTCAGTGCATCACATAACCATCATAGATCATCAGGTAATTGAAGTGTTGTACTGTAATGCAGTTTGCTAAGGGAAAAAGTCAGCTGGGTTACAAAACATTTTCTGCAAATTAAACAAAAAGAACAAAATCATATCCTAACATGTGTACTGATCAAAATAATCCACGAGTTAATACATTGTGTTGATCATTCTGGCACAACAATTCAAAACAAAGAGTGAAAGAAAGAACTAGTAAGCACTATAGAAATATGTGTGGGTCTCTGTCTTTGGCTCAGATGATGTCATCATGACTCATCACTTAACAGACTTGGCAGACATCTGAGGGAGAAACCAAGACTATTTTTTGAAAGTGAATGGCTGATGTTTACATTTTTCAAAAGCTATGAAACTGCATTTATATTATTTACATAAACGCAGTTTTAGCATAAATGTAAACAGCAGCCTCCCTCTACTTTACCTTGTTATGAAGCCAGATTTTGGAGTTTGCCTTTTTAAAAAACTGCTTGTTTAGGTACCCTTTAAGGTTCCACCATCAAAAGTTTGGAAATGTGGTGGTAGTGTTTCCAGTCCTAACACGCCACCCCCACCCTCCAGGCATCAGGGATGTGCCTTGTAATTGTCAACGTTAGGGCTGACAACTTCAAGGCACACCCCGGTGCTTGTTGAAGTGTGGAGAGTGGGGTGTTAGGACTGGAAACCCTAACATCACATTTCCAAACTTTTGATGGTGGAACCTTAACTGCTGCATTAACAAAGTTTTTTTTGCAAAGAATACATATTATTTTTCTTTTGCACCCGCCATGCCCCCCCATGTCCCACTCATTCAGGCCTTGTTTCATCCCCTTTTATCCCCCCCCCCAGATTCACCCCTTGTTAAAAATCTATGCTCGCTACTTCTCAGGCATCTAGTGTCCAGCATTTCCTTGCCGTGGGCCTTCCCAGGCTGTCGTCACGGGACATCTCCTGAGAGCTCCTGACTTTCGTCTCCATATGGCTGGCTTATCCCTGCTGGGGCGCCATGCTGCAGCCTATTGTAAGAATTATTGTTTGTGCCAAGAGGGGTGACTACAGACAACATTGTGGAAGTTCTGGTATTGGGAGGGACGGAGAGGCCATCAGCCAGGACACTGGAGAAACATGTTCCCATTTTCTGGTCCTGCCCAACCTCTCCCCTATTGGCTGTGTGCTCACAGCTGGCCAGTGGGCAGTGCCTAACGACATGTAGTCATCCACATCAACATCATGGGCACTACCACCAGCCACCACCAGGAGGGGCAAAAGAATGATGTAACAGCCACCCCTTCCCCCCCAGGAGGAGAGTGTCCATGAGATGCCCTTGAGCCCTTTCTGCCAGCCTCTGCTCCTGACATCCTGAGCTCAGGCCATAAACCTGGGTCATCAGTGTGCCAGAGTGATCCCCATCACTCGGTGTCATGGAGACAGCAGCTATGGGATAAGGGGACTTAAATACAGACAATATAGGAAACTAATTCTGTCTGAAATCTGTATACAGTATTTTGAAAAGTTTTCCTGGATGTTGGAAAACCACCTTTGAGAGCAGATATACCTCTGGAAAAACATTTGAAAACATTATATTTAGACACAGCTCCATGTATTGCATATCTCCATGGGATAAACAAGGTAATTTGCAATGAGTTGTTCACCCAGAGTGCAAATACAGGTACAGGGGCTAATCCACTGAAGCTGGCTGTGGAACATTCAGGAGGGACATCTGACAGTACTTTTTCATGGAAAGTGTGGTAGAATGTGCTTAAACAGTGGGGTAATTCAAGTAAGGGTGGGACTGGCACAGGGTCTGATAAAAATATGGGATGGTATAGTAGGGGAATGAAACCAGGGGTTAGCTGTTCAGTAGGTCAGTGACACACGTAGTAGGCATGGTTGGGTAGGCTGTGTGACACGTGGACAGCCAGTTCTGAGTACACTATGATTTTTTGTAATATAAAAATGTGTTATGGACTGTCTCCCATGAGAGATGCTGAGACAGCATGTGAGATGACACACACACACACAGGTTTTAGATACAAGGTGTTACCTGGAAGGCCAGAAGCTAATTACAGACTAGAACAGGCCTTAATCAAGAATCTCCTGTTTATCAAAGTTAAATATAGCTTTAACTGCTAAGATGGAAATCAGTATCCATTTTGTGATGTTTAAAGGAGGAAACCAGGTTATGGCACACTGGTGCAAAATCATAAATGTTTTGATGTCTGTGTGAGGGAGAGGATACTGCTCATAGATGAAAGGACATTTACAGACTTGATTGGGGAAGCCACATGGGGAAAGGAGTTTCTGCTGATGTAACCTTCTTTAACTTTCCTTCTAAAAATGATAAAACTTCCTGGGTGTATGATTTTTAATAAACAGAGGAGGAGCTAGGTTACCTCACACAAAGGGGTTGGCAAAGACAGTTTTTTTAAACAGTATTCTGTTTTCCTTCAGAGACACTTTTATCTACACTCTGACAAAAAAACATCTTTGAGCACTTTAAGCAAGTATTCAGACAGAGCGAGACAAAATCTAAGTACTGTAGTAGGAATTGCACTGTTAAAACCTTGTTCTTTTAAAAGATTGTATGGTTCTTGTGATACACAGTTCTGTATTTTATGTTTTACATACTCTTATCTATTTTAGTAAAACTCTATTTTTAGAGCCTACTTGGTCTGTCTTTGAATTTATTTTTTTTAACAAATGAAGTATATATGGTTAAAGCAGACACTGTGCATAAGCTTGAATGGTGCTACCAAACTGGAAAAGGTAAGAGTAATCTGAGGTCTTTATTACAGTTTTTAAGGGTTCATTTTGTACACCTGGCTAGGTGCCTGTAGGCAAAGATATCTGCCCCCCGATGACAGAGTTATCTGAGCCTGTTTTCAATCTTCCAAGTGACATCCACAGCTATGTGGATGAAGCAGTCATCATATACCTTAACTGTAGCCCACCAGAACTTGAAAACATAGGGCAAAATAATTGTAACACTGTCCAATAGCAGATCTTTGCCAACAGCCTTACCCTGAATATAATTAAAATGATCTATGCTCTATGTCATAAAACATAAACTGACTAATTTAAATGCTGTTCTGCAGTATACAGTCCTTGATGGTTCACTGTTAAGCAGGATGAGCAGTTTAAATACCTGGCTATACAAGCACTTAGTGTTCTCCCGACATACTGATGACATCTTTAGTAAATACCTCCCTGGGCTTGCTGGGATATGCAAAAGTAAAGTCTGTCATACTTTGATTGCATTTTTTCATAGGAACCCTTCTTTGATTTGCCTTATGTTACAGTCTGGAGATGAGAAATCACATACTAAGGAGGCCCTAAGGAGCAGGGGCACATTAGAGGCATGGTTTGGTAATGCAAACTTTTGACAAGAACAGCCATATAGATTCAATAACAAGAAGAGTAGACTTACCACCTATAGTGGAAGAAGTCTTCCTTAGGCATAACTGATTGTGCTGTACTGTAGTTCCTGTTTCTGTGTGTTTTTAAACTCTTTCTTAGATACCCTCATTTTTAGATAACATGTGCATTATAATACATGTAAGAAATCTAATGCATTTTCATGTAAACTATAAAACTTTATTGTAGTGAACAATGAATAATGTGACCTTACTGGGAATTGAACCCAGGTCCATGGAATACTATCTCTGTGCATAATCAGCCAATCTATCATTAGCAGTGGCTCATATCATGCAAATACTTTCCTTCCATTTAAGAACATTTTAATACAGTGAATTAAGCAAAATCTATGCAATCTTAGTTCATGTCACGGTTAAGTATAATTTATACAGATAAGTAAAAATGTGAGTTAATGCCACTGTTTAGAGAGATCTTGCTTTTATCATATAAAGAGTGTGCATAATAAGTTATCTTACAAAAAAAACACAAACATTTCATTATGTAAAAAACAATGTGACAGTGTATGAAAACAGATCTTATTCTAAATTATGACAGTCATTTTCTAAAAAGCAGGCATAGACATAAAACAATAATAAATATTTCATTTGCCATTAGAGGTTATAGAAACATGATAAAGGGAAGCCAGGAAGAAAAGTACAGAGTGGTTTAATTGTCTAATAAAGAACTCATTATAAAATAGCACTCTGCTTTATATGACCAAATATGTTCAACATACCTTTCCTTCACTTTTCCATGTTAAGAAGAATCCAAACTCATCCACCTTGAAGAGACAGTTAGGTTCAAACACAAAAGATTCCTATTGAAATGAAAATATGCATTACTAATATATTTAAACATTGATTAGAGTGCTCTATACTAAAACATATTACATGATTTAATTATTTATTTCTTTGTGAGCTCCCACCTATGTACAATACAATATTACCCCCATTTTCATAGTCAGTAATTGGCTAGGAATGATACAAAAGTGGGTTTACACATGCCCTCCTTATCCATAACTATTTGGTCTAACCAAATAACACACTGTCTAACTGACAAACATCAGACTCTTATTGCCTTAATACCCCCAATCATACTGTACATGGTAGCACTTAGACTCAAAAATAGGACCCCCAGAAAAACAATGTTTCCATTTGGCCTTGAAATAAGGCAAAAAATGATGCGTGCCACTGAGCAGATTTGGGATACAGTACAGTACTCTGATAAATCCTGCATACAATACCACTACTTTGACTGACCCAAGCCCCCGACTGAAGCCTTTCCTTGCCTCATCTATTCAGTACCTGGCGTGGTGTGGTGTACTGTACAGTACTGCACTATATGTCTGCACTGATGCTAATGATGAAGGCAAGTCTAGCCAATATTATTTTCCTGATGGAGGAAATGTCAGGTTTGGCCTGATGTACTAGTATGGCACATGTCTCTTGATATTTAGGTGCTGTGCTTCAAAAACAACATACTCTATGAAATCAAAGGCAGTAAGCAAGCCAAAATACTATACCACACCATTACCAATTTTCTGAGTTATCAATACCCTAACATGACGTATCTTTAATTTTTTGTGTTATACAGCAGTCCTAAATTGTTCTATTTATAAATTCAGTTTAGCTGGCAGTATAGCCTGGAGGTTAGAGTAACAAGCTGTGAATGAGTTTGGTACATCCAGCAGACCTGGGTTTGATTCCCTCAACCTCCACTTGCATACTGTGTGACTCTGAACAAGTTACTTAACCAATCCAGTGCTCTCGGGTTGCTTCTGAAAACAGGCACTTGTGCCTAGTGGGCTTTATCCAGTTACCAAAAGAATAAAATAAAAAATATTCATACATCCCCATAGCCAGCAGCTAGTCCTCAGACAAACCCCAAGCTGCACTGGAAGCTTAGCCTTTTGACAACTACTAACATATTATGCATTATCCTGTATATATTTATACAATTATATGGATACATGAAGCCATCTGATTCACTAAAATAAGTCACCAGGACATGCAACTATTTGACATTGTGCGCTTTTAAATGTAAGCAGTTGTTTAAAAAACATTTTATAAGCTCAATAAGACACTTCAGGGATGCGTATTCATGGTTACCAATCTCTCTGCTTCAGCATGTTTGATGGTACTCAGCTATGCTTCCTACCAAACAACGCAGCTGAGGTGTGCAGTTATTGGCTCATAAATACACACCCTGGCCTGTCTTACTCCTTACTTGCTACACCTGCAAAGTATATCAGCATTCTTGGAGATCTCAATGGCATATAAATTAATAACTTGATTGACTCATAGAAGGCTCTTTGTTTCTTATAATTTCAAGAAGTCATATACTAAATCATATTGTTTGTTGTTTTGTTATTTTAATGCAGTTAATGTTTACATATTTGCATTTTGACATGAACGTACTGCATGTCAATCAGCAACCCATTGAAACTGAGTTTCATCTCAATGAGATTTTATCATTATAGACCCCCTTTTTCAAAGCCTGGGGGACTCCTGGTGCATTCAGATGTGCTGCCCAAATAATTGGGCTGGTGCAAACAGATGCAATATTCAAATAAGATGCGCGATTACGCATCTTGTCTGAATATAGCAATCCAAGGGTGCGGCGCAAATGGGGGTCACTGACAATGTGGCACACATCCTGGGGGATGGCCTGAATACCTGGAATGAGGATGCATCTCCAGATGTGCCAGTCCCAAATTCCCGATATCCAGCCAGAAATATGCAAATGTAACCATTAGGCATGCAAGGTACAAATGGGCCATTTGCATTCTTATCATAGCCACATTTGCATACATTTCACAGGGGATACACCGAAGCGGGATGCAGCGAGGTGGCCTGCGTCTCCGCCCAGTCTCATGTAACTGCAAATCCCAGCCCTGTTCCATAGTGTAGGAACCCCTTCCCCATCTCGACACTGTTCGAAACAGCATCAGCAACTCTAACCCTTTCCATAGTGTAGTGGCTCCCTTCCAGCCTGATGCCCATTTGAAATATAATTTATCTTCACCCTTTCCATAAGTGGCAGCCTCTTCCCCACAACGATTCCCCACTCGCATAAAATGAAAATACTTTCTAGCCCTTCCATAGTTCAGGGGTCCCCACCCCACCAACCCACCATCCACTCAAGCACCCACATCCCACCCCGCTCACCCCATCCCAGCACAGCCAGCCAGCTGGTGAGCAGCACAGCCCTCCACACACCTCCACAGCTGTCCACTAACTGAACTGTCAATAAATGACAGCTTACAGTAATCACTACAAGTCCATTGGTTGACACTGTCAACCAATTGACTTGCAGTGTGTACTGCAAGCCATTATTCACAACTTTCTGAATGACAGCTTACAGTACACACTGCAAGCCCATTGGTCGATAGTGTCAACCAATGGGCTTGTAGTGATTACAGTAAGCTGTTATTCATTGACAGTGCAGTCAGCAGTGGAGGTGTGTGGAGGGCTGTGCTGCTCACCGGCTGACTGGCCATGCTGAGACAGGGGGAGCATGGATGCCTGAGTGGGTGGTGGGCGGGGGCACTACACTATGGAAAAGGGCTGGGGAAATTAATTTTTATGCAAACTGGGATTAATATGAGGGGGGGCACTACACTATAGAACAGGGTGGGTGTTAAAATTATATTTCAAACAGGGATCGGGATGGGAAGGGGGGCACTATACTATGGAAAAGGATGGGGGTTAAAATGATATTTTAAACAAGGATCAGGATGGGAGGCCACTATACTATGGAAAAGGGGGCATGGATACAGTTATGGCAAATGGGGTTTGGAGATGGGGGTTCCACTAGACTACCAGGGACTTGGGACTTTAATATTCACATACAGTATGTACACCATGATCAGGGTTCAGGGATGGGGATGGTGTCACTGGGCTGTAGGGGCTGGCAGCTGCTGTTCTGCTGTATGCAGTACAGCAGCCTGCCTGTGGGTGGCCAGGACTTAGGCATGGTTCTTCCATGCCTAACTTTGTGCTGCACATCTCCGAGATGCGCGGGCAGGTGCGCTGCACATCTCTGCTGAATATTGGGATGTGCCACATATTCATGGGCACGCCTCCTGGAGATGCCTCACATACATTATCACTGGGCTTGGGCACAGCTGAAGATGCACAGTGCATCTCCTCTTTTTGAATATCACGCTGCAGTGCATTTCTTGAGATGTGTTGTCGCAGCTCCTTTGACATTGTCCCCCCTAATGTTTATGAATAAATTTACTCTTACTACTAGAACCCAAATTTGGAAAGCTGTCAGTTTCTTTAATTTATTCTACTAATTCTGTGACTGTACTCATTAAGAACCTTTTTCTTAAAGGGACACTGTCAGCCATTGGGCTGAACATTTTCATACCTTTTAAAGTGTTGCCTCCACCCATCTGTAATTTTAATATGTTTAACTGGCACATATAATCCCAGATTGTCCATCAATATTCATTTTGCTAAGTTTTTATACTTCAGGAATAGTAATCAACCTGCTCTCAGCCCCGGCTGCCACTGCTCAAGCATGTTTACAATGCTAAATGTGGCACCGGAGCACTGATAAACTTGTGCATAGATGAGTTTAGCAAATTGTATGCTGCACAATATTAATGCGTTTTGTGTTACTACACAGTGGCCTTGTCTTGCAAAAGTAACTGCCTTTGTAAAAGGAGGGGTACAAAACAGCATAAAATAGTTTAAAAAGTAAAGCCATGATTCTGAGCATACGTAAAGCCGTGATTCTGAGCATGTACATCAATGTTGTACTGATGCACATGTTCAAAAACATAGCTTTACTTTTTAAACTGTATTTAATATATTTTATATACAGTAACTGCAGAGGCTCTGGATGTTTTTCCATGGCACTTTTGTGGCCTGTCATTTTTAGGGCTGTGGGTGGAGCCTACAGCCCTTCTGTCATCTGTAGCTCTAAAAACAGCTTTTCATAGAACTTCCTTTTTAGGCATTCCTGTGTATTCCTCAACAGCAGCAAAGTAGTGCACTCTCCCTCTGATTTTTGTTATTTGGTGCTCTGTGTTAAAGGCATCTGAAGGGGGGAGGAGGGTGCTACTGTATTGTACCTCAGAACTTCTCAGGATGTTAACAAAAAAAACTTTTTAAACTGCTGTTTCTATCAGTCCAGCTCAGTCTAACAGATTTGTTCTATTTCTTTCAACAACCTAGGGGTTAACTAATTTCTAGGTTTTGTGAAAATTAAAGTTAGACTCAGTGTCAGATTACAGATAGTGGAATTGCATTTTATTAGCTGACATTCCTTTCCACAGGACAAGTTGGAGACAAGCACTGGAAACAGAACACTGTTTTTTTCTCATTTTATAATATGATGTACTGAGTGTGTATTTACTTGCAGGGTCAGGGCCTTGAAGAAAATAATAACATTTATGTAACTCACTCAAGATTCCATCAGGTGGTCAGAAAAAAGTCTGAGAGAATATGTGTAAAAACTAACAAATGAAATATGCAAAAATAGCATGCATACTGGCCTCTGAGACTGGAAAATCAGAAGGCTGTAGATTCTATCCCCACACTAGGCATGTAGGTTAAAGATCTTGTGTACTGCCTAAAACTAATATTAGATTTTAAAAAACAGTCAACCATTACCTTTTATATTTGAGGTACTTTATCTTTCCCCTTTGTTTAATTAGAATATTGTTTACCTGATGTTAATATGTGTGATGTGTGGAACAGCACTCTGTGTGGCAGCTGACATAGCTAGCTACACTGCCCCACACTACATCACCAGCATTGTGACCTCACTGACTGTGACATCACTGCTTCTTAGGAGCAACAATTCAGTGACTGCCAGGTCATTCACCTGTGATTTCACTGTCAGTTTGACATATAATTTTGATACCTAACAGCAAATCATACCCCTTTTCCTGATAAAAGGCAGCCAACATATTACATAGAGAATAATGGATGGGGAAGGGTTTGATATGAGAATTTAATGCACACTCGAGTTGTGGGATGCTACATAAACCCCGAGGGTGAAGCCCGAGGGGTTTATCAAAGCATCCCATAATGAGGGTGTGCATTAAATTCTCATATGAAACACCCTCCCCATCTTTTATTTTTTATAATAACAGACCAGCAATTTTTCTCCAGCAGTTTGTGAGACTGTTTGGCCCCACCCACATACAGAATGTTGGTCAATGAGGCAGCAGCATAGTTTGACTGGCGTGGCTCATGAAAGTCATAACAACCAGCTGGTTGTTATGGAAAATATCAACCTGGTCAGTACACTGAGAGAAATTGCTGACCAGTTATTATATATAAATAAACAACAAAGTCACAAATTAGGAACTAGTGTCTTATGGAAAAATCTAGAGGGATTTGATACTATCTCTACATGGAAAATATAGGAAAAATTAGGGCTTGTTACAGGAACATGGTTAGTTGGATCTCGGAGCACTGTGATGATTGTGACAAAATAGCACTATATGGCACCAACAAGAAAATGACTTTGGTCATTTGGTAGCTCTTCACAGCCCTGTCGGCTCTGGCTAGAACTTGTTATGTTTGCTTGTGCGCACAGTGCACAAGAAACATGTTGCGGTAGTAGAGCATTGCAGAGGTGTAGCAGTGTTGTGGACAATCCAGTGGATGCTATAATGGGTCATCCGTCAGCCACCAATTAATGCTGAAGCTGCCAAAGCACCACACTTCAAAGAAATCTGCCACTGCAATCAGGGGCAGTTTCGTCATTGCAGTGGCAGTCCCCCCTCCCTCTCAACCAGTCACACAGCAGGACAACAAATTATCTCCCTCCCACTGCTGCTGCCAGCCTCACACCCTCTTTTCTCCATCTCCTGCTGACATCAGGGTGCTCAATCCCTGTGTCAGCATGTATTCTCCACCCCCATTAATGTGGCACACTGGGAGCCCACCCCAGTGTGCCATAAAATTCTTCGCTGATGTTCTGACACCAGGATGCCCACCCCCAGTGTCGGATACGCACCCCCTCCCATGCCCTTATGTTCTCAGTCGACCTTGGGGTGCCCAGTTGATCCCCCCCTCCAGTTACTCTGGTACATTGGAAGCCCACACCAGTGTGCCGAAATCCATTTTGTAACATTTCACCTGTAAAAATGGAGACAGTCCCACTACGTAATTTTTTTTTTAAAGAAAATAGTCCCTCATCATTTCTGTCAGCCCCCTCCCCCAAACCACACCCTGCCTCTGTGCACCCCACCTCTCTGCACCCCCCTTCACCCATACTTACCTCCAGAGGTCAGGAGCAGTGATCTTCTGTGGACCAGGGACACATCTGCACTCTTCAAAGACCAACCAGGAACTGAAGAAATAATGGTAAGCCCTATAATGGCAGTCAATTTTTTTTTTAATTTAGATTGATATCTCAGCCAGTTTTTGGAGTTTTGTTCCCAAATTTTCAACATGGAATTCTTGGGACCCCATCTCGTGAACACTGTCACTGTCATTTTGTCTCTCGGTCCAGAAAGGTGATTTTGTGGTTGCAGCATGGAATCACCTTTTGGGACCAATTAATGAAATGACAGTGCCACTGTTCATGAGGTGGGTCCCAAAAAGCCCTTGTTTCAAATTTGGTGAAAAAAAACTCCAAATAATGACTGCATTACAAGTGTTTTGTGCAGTTTCTATGCACACTTGTAAATTCATCAATTGTTTATATTTTCACTCCAAATTTCCAACATTGCCATTTTTTTCAGACTCCCTCATGAACAGAACAGTTGTCATTTTTCACATCCTTCCCGAGATGTGTTTTTGCACCTATGGCGCAGAATGGCATGGTTGCTGTGTGAAATTAACTTTTGGGACAGATTAATGAAATTCCAGTGCCACTATTCATGAGGGGAGGTCCCAAAAAGGCCATGTTGAAAATTTGGTGAAAACATTCAAAAATGACTGCGCTTATGAGTGTGTGTTGTACAATTTCTATGCACACTGAACTTTGCCACATTTTCATATTTCACCCAGATTTTCAACATTGCCATTTCTTCATACCTCCTCATGAACAGTACAGCTGTCATTTTACATCTTGCCCGAAATGTGTTTTCACACCTGTGGTGCCAAATGGCACATTCGCGGTGCAAAATCACCTTTTGGGATTGAGTAACGAAATTATACTGCCACTGTTCTTGAAGTGGGTCCCAAAAAGCCCATGTTGAAAATCTGGAGCAAAAATACCAACAAACGCCCAGGGCATTAAGGTTTCCAGCCGTAACACCCACCCTGTACAGACACTGACAGGTGTTGGGGTGTGACTTAAAGTCATCAGCCATAATGATAACCATACCCTACCCTGCAGCAACTGAATGGCATCAAGGTGTTTTGTCTTTGGACCTTCAACGCTCACCCCATTCTCCTATACTGTACCCATCTCAGCTTATTTCCTTATGGAATGGGGTGAGCGTAAGGGCTGAAGACCTCAAAGCACACTGTGACACCTGTGAGTGTCTACAGGGTGGGGTGAGGTGGAATGGCATGAGTGTTATGACCGACAACCCAAAGGCACACCCCACCTGTCAGTCTCTGCAGGGTGGGGGTGGGGGTTGTCTTTACTTCAATACTTCACTGCCATTCCTATAATGCATCTCTCTGACTCCTGTACTACCAATGCCAATACCAGCAAGTAAACATTCGGCATTGACAAATGCTTGTTTTTCATGTTTTGCCCACCAACACATGGACCCTTGGGGTGCATCCAAGTTATAACAGGTTCCTGGGGAACAGCAAGAGCAGTAAGGGTAACAATATGTTTTCAGCCAATATCTTCAATCTTTCCCCCAACAGGCATCATGTCCGAAAAAGGCACATAAGCAACTCACGTGTCCCGACAAGCACAATTATGACTACAATAACAGAAATCTTGAAACACCATAAAAGAATGAGGATGTCTTATGTAACTCTTGTGGTTTCACTTTGAGGGCAAAACTGCAAGTGGGACTGCAGCAGTAAACTGCCCCTCTTCCACAGTTTTCAAGGACTTTATCCCTGTGTATTGTACCTCTTCTGGAAACACTGAATCAGTTCCAATCACACCCTCCTGGTCTTGGGGGTCCTCTTAGAGCTGTGGCTGACAACTTAATTCTCACTTGGGGAGCTTACTGCAGAATACGTTTTGTACTGCAGCAAAACATATTCCATGTGTGACCTTTTGTTGCTGTCACATCTATATTACTTTCAGTCTGGGCTGGATTTAGACAGATATGAAGCAGCAGCTTAGTGCATTAACCTATTTGCAGGCCAGTTTCTACCATATATGTACAACAAAAACATCTGAAGAGCATTTCCTCTTGGGACTGCAGCCTCCCTTTCTGTCCTTATTTTATAAATACATTGTTCTGGGCTTCTGGATGAATTATGTGCTAGAATTAGGCCATTCCTGAATACCGTTCTTACCTCCTCATATCTGTCAAAAACAGCCCCTTCTTGCATAAAGGAGGGCACGGGCTTCTGCCAATTGAACTCATAAGGTTTTGTCATGATTGTTTCCAAACCTACAGAGGGATACAGGAAAAAGCACAACATTAATGAGTAAATAAACACAGCTGTAATGAATGCATGCAACAGATCACTTTTTTCCTCAAAATAATTATATTTTCATAATGCATTGTTCATCTATCAACTACTTTGCCATATACCCCACAATTACATCAGCAATAACAATACAGCACTAAATTTGACTATGGTCATCCTTCTTGGCATTCATTTTAAGTTTTGAGTTGATATACAGTACAGTCAGCATTAAACTTTAATTGAAATGAGTTGTTAGCTAGTGTGAGTACGAGTTGATTTTCAGTTGGATGGTGGCTTTTTATACAGGTTGTCTGTTAGATAAGCAAAATTTAGTCAGTTGTTAACCTGTTTTCTACATTTCTAATATGAATTATTACATCCCAGAGTTGACAACTGGCTTGCACTTCATTGCATACTGGATAAGAAATTTCAACATTTAAAGTTAGCAGCTCATTGAAAATGAGTTTATTAAACTGAATAACAAATCCATATCAATGAGCTAATTTTTCAATCAATCAATCAATCAGTCAATCAACTTTATTTTTATAGTGCCTTTCAAAACCAAGGTGACACACATAAAATCACATTAAATATCAGATTAAAACAATACATAACAAAATGGAACATTCTTGGGGAAAGCTAAGTTGAATAAATATGTTTTTCATTCAATTTTAAACCTATCAATGGTCAGGCATTCTCTTAACCGACGAGGTAAAGAATTCCACAGGGTTGAAGCTGAGAAAGAAAAAGCATGGGAACCAGATGTTTTTAATCAAACTCTGGGAATCTCTAACAATCCCTCATTGGCAAATCGGAGAGGACAGAGGGGGCAGTAAAGTACCAGGAGGTCTTGCAGGTAACTGGGTCTCTGTTCATGTAGGGCTTTAAAGGTTAGCAAGCCAACCTTAAAGGTAGTCCATCACTGAACAGGCAACCAGTGCAGCTCATTTAGCACAGGCATAACATGACTGGACCTAGATGTCCCAGTCAAAAGCCTGGCCGCAGCGTTCTGCACCAGCTGCAAGCAGCGAATAACAACTCCTGGATGCCCTAGGTAGAGGGCATTGCAGTAATCGAGGCAGATAGTGACAAAGGCATGGACCAGTGTTGGAAGATCATCCAGAGGAACCAAGTGTTTCACCTGGGTGATATTCCTCAGATGGTAAAAAGGGGATTTGACAACGGCTGACACCTGAGGTTTCAGTGTCAGACCATTATCAATAATAACACCTAGGTTATGCGCTCAGTCTGAGGTAGTGAGCTGAAAACCATCGATAAATAGACTCAATGCCTGTCCAGCCTCCAAACCCACCCTTGGATGTCCAGGGTCCACTAGCAACACTTCAGTCTTATCTGGATTCAGTCTCAGCCAACTGGTACTCATCCAGGTTCTGATCTCGGCAAGGCAGTTATTTAGCACAGAGACTGCATCAGTCTGCCCAGGCAGAAAGGACATATATAGTTAGGTATCATCTGCATAGCAGTGAAAACCCAAACTGTATCACCAGATGATATATCCCAATGGCAGCATATACACTGCAAACAACATGGGGGCTAAAATGGAGCCTTGCGACACCCCACAGGGCAGGGAGTGTATGACAGAGGAATAAATTCCAGTGATAGCTCTCTGAGATCTGCCCACGAGGAATGATCAAAACCATTTGAGGACTGTACCAGACAACCCACAAAGAAGCCACAGGCACTCCAACAGCACACCATGGTCTACATTGTCAAATGCTGCAGAGAGATCAAGAAGGACCAGAATGGTACATGCCTTTCAATCTCTCAAGTTTTGATCTCTTCAAGTTTAATGCTGACTGTAATGCAATTCTTTTTAAACAGCTTTAATTTACTAGCTTTTGTTTCCTGCTTCATTCACTCTGCTGTTTAAATTCAGCTGGGAAATTAAGAATTATATTGGATGTGAGAGTGAATTTTGGGGACAAGCACATTCTCTGACTTTGTTTACTGTACTTATAAAAGTAGCCATGGAGCCAGTCTGCAACAATGAGACAGTTAACTAAAGAGAATTAGTGGAATGGTGTGCTAGTTTTAAATTGCAGGAGAGCACTGCCATTCATCTTACTACAAAGGTGCAGTTCAAAAGAGTTAGTACAGCCAACTCCAAATAAAAAGGTGGTGTTGATCCAGCTCTCTGAATACCTAACCAAGTATGACATTATGTGCCCAGAGCAGCATGGTTTCCGCCAGGACACAGTACAACCACGGCTCTCCTGGAATTCTCCTAACACCTGCATGCTGCTCTCGACTCTGGCAGCCTTGCAGGAGCAGTGTTCATTGACCTCTCCAAGGCCTTTGACACTGTCTGTCATCCCCTTCTACTCGACTCCCTCCACCAGCTTGGCTTCTCTGGTGGTCTCATTTTCTGGTTCTCTAGCTACCTCTCTGCTAGATCCCAGTGTGTCAAGATCAGCGGCTCCCTCTCCAGCACTCTTCCTGTTTGCTCCGGGGTCCCTCAGGGCTCCATCCTGGGTCCAATACTTTTTAGTCTCTATCTCAACACCCTCCCCAGCTCATGTATTGGTAAAATGCTCCTCTATGCCAATGATGCAGTCCTCGTTGCCTCACAAAACCCAATCCCACCTCCCTCCAATTATCCCTCCAGCAAGCTTACAACTAAACCGAAAGGTGGTTCAGAGACCGCAGACTGGTCATTAACCTAAAGAAAACCAAATCAATGCTCTTCTTCCACCACCAAAATAAAGCTAAAAATACCCCCCTCTTGATTATCCCCAGCACTCTGCACCAGCTAGAATAAGTCACCACATACAAGTACCTAGGCAACACATTCGATACTGCCCTCTCCTTCCACACCCACATTAATGCCCTGTCAGCCACCATTAACTCTCGGATTGGCCTGCTATACCGGCACAGGGACTGCCTGCCTCAGGTTGCCCTCAGGCTGGCCATCACCTCCTCCATCTTGTCCCTCATGAACTATGGCTTGCCCATCTATACTGCAGCTGACAACATTGCCCCCTCCAAAATACAACTCTCCATCAATAAGGCCTGTAGGCCCCTGACCAGTGCCCCCAGCTGTACTCACACCTGCCTTCTCTATACTACCACCAATCTTCTCAACTTTGAGGAGTGACTGCTCTACCAGACCTGCCTTCTCGCTAAGGAATCTCTGCTAGGACTCTCCCCCTCCCGGGGGTCTCCACCTCCCTACAGCTGCCATCTTCGTCCATCACCACCCATAGCTCTGTTAAGGCCACTTTCAAGGTGCCCAGAACCAAAACCTCTCTTGTCCAGAGATCCTTCCTCTACCAAGCCCCCACCTGGTTCAACTCCCTCCCTAGCTGCATCTCCAACTTGCCAAAAATTGGCTCCTTCAAAACAGCCCTTTGGAACCATATCTTTAATAGCCGCTGTTGTAGGTGCAACTAACCCCTTGTTGTAACCTGTGGTTCCCGCCTGCCTTGCCCCCTGGCTCGACAATATCCACTGGACAGCCACTCCCTCCCCAAGTCCTACCCCTTCCCTGCTAGGTCCAAACAGGGATGTAACTCACTGTCTCCTCTGAGGACGTACTATATCCATGAGTGTAACTCACAATTTTGTAACATTATGTAACCTAAGTAACATACAAACTACTACATTATGTAACTTAAGTGTATCTATGTTAAATGTTCCTTTTACTGCACTTGTAATGTCATCCTCTGTTTTAATCTGCACTGTAATAACTGTCTTGATGTCTGCCCCCCCTCCCGCGACGAGGTGCCTTTGTAAATGAGTCTCTGACTCAAAGGTTGTAAACCTGATTTGTAATGAATAAATAAATAAATGAATTTCTTATAAAGTAGCCAGCTGTTACTTTTTTATTACTGAAATCCTTTCTCTTAGTGATGGTTTTCTGTTTAATAGTGCAAACAGTGACATGTACAGCAGCCCCTTACTTGAAGGATGACGTACAGATGTTTCAGCAATGATGAAGCACAGTAACTTGCAGTAATGACATGTCACAAAATCCTGCATGACAAAAGGGCCTTAATTGCCATTGACTTACAATGGCCCCTGCAGTAAATTGCAGTATTCTGTGATATTCTTCAGCATTTCTGCTCTTCCTGCTGGCTTGACACATCTGTACTTCATGCTAGTCCTCTACATAGTTCATCAGCACTGTGAATTCATTAATGGTGACATCATTCATAATTTACCAAGAAGGGTCACCTGTCCTTCTGCATGTTTGATTTGTTGTCATATGCCAGTGAATGAGGTCCTACCATTGGAACACTGCAAAGAGAAACATCACTAAATTTGACAACTTCAAAGTAAAATGCTGTTCTGGGATCTTTTTGCCCTGGCAGTGTGTCATGGAATACTATTTGTGTTAAACTTTGCATTTGCATCGCAAGTCTGTGTGCTCTGTATCTCTTCTTTTGTTTCATTCATCTTTGCCTTTACAGTAGCACCTTTTCTTTGTTGACAGCTGACATTTGTGTTTTTACTAGTGTTCGGCACATCATACCTTGGACTGTCAGGCAGAGAACATTTTTTTCTGAGTGACTGAAGAAGAAAAAAGCAAATACTTCAGAATAAACAGTAGCAACTAGCAATGAATGGCACCAATGTTTATCCTGCTTGTTAAAGCAAACAGTTTGCATATGGTTGTGTGTCACTGCATACTACATGAAACTACATAAAAATGTATCACACGTAGGCCAGAGAGTGTGCACTTCATGTTCTGTTGTGGCTGACCTAGGTGCAGTAGTGAGCCTGGATCATCAATGACTGGGCATTCCTAGGTTGGGGTGCTGTCAGTGGCAGGGCTTCCATGCCAGGGGAGGGGGGTGTTGCGTTTAACAGCCACAGTGACTCCTGCAGTGGTTTGGACCTGGTAGGGTTCATCCTCGTACCACAAGGGAAGGCTGCTGAAGCCATCACAGGATGTGGGGCAGCAACATGCAGAAGCTGGGATGAAAACATCAAAAAGCAATGAGAAAAAGTACCTTGCCTCTGAGAACTCAAAGCGGTCCTCTGGGACCTGTGGAGACAGGGCTGGGAGGGCCACGTAAAACAAAGAGTACAAATGTGACTGTGCCAGGCTAGAGGGCAAAAAGCTGTACAGAAAAAAGAACTATGGCATATAATAGTTTATAATGTTTATAATGTACTACAGACCTGCTTGCACTGCTACCTCCAAATTGTTCCAGACACTGACTGACCATTTCTATTCTATCTTTGTTCTCCAACACCCTGCAGATGGTGTTACACAGCTCTGCAATAGTATATGTCTTCAAATAATTTTTATTTCTCTTTTACTTGTACTGACTTGGTCACCATTAAAATGGGCACATATTGCTCAAGATCCTTCCTGTGCATATAAACATACATAAATATTTACACTAATATTTTGCCCATCAGCATGCTTCTCTTTTGGGCCTCACAACTGCCCCTTCTGTCTGTCAAACTCCCTCCTCACTGCCACAAAGGGACCTCCCAGACCTCCAGCCTACATAGACATCCTGGGGATTGATAAGTCTTCTGCAGGTTTCCGTTAACCTGAATAAAAGCACTTCCTCTTTTCCCTCCTTCCAGCCATCATTGCTGGCTAGCCCCTACTAGGGGCCTCCCTTGGCCAAGAGAAGTGAGAGACATACTCAGATGCCTGTCTGGAGGGGCCCTCAGTGGTGTGGCAGGCAGTCCACTGGTTTAAGTTTACCTCTGGAGGCCATCGTCAGGTGCACCAGTGCAAGTGCAGTACTTCTGCTGCTTTTATCCCTGTCCTCACCCATGCTTACTAGCACATGTTAGCATCAGGCCTACGAGGCTACATGACAGTGTGTGTTCATGTACATTGTCAATGGTACCTCCACCACACCATCGCCAGGGACCACTACAAGAGCTGCACATCAAGTCCCCCCCCCCCCGAAGAAGGAGGAGGAGAAGAGCATCCAAAGGACACTCTGTGCCCTCCCTACTGGACTCCCCTGCTCACATCTGAGTCTGAAACATGAACGTTGGTCTCTGGCATGCCAGAACAAAGCCCCATTACTTGAAATCACAGAGCCAGTATTTTTGGAGTGATTTTTTACAATAGTTTCCTTAAATTACCATAACCTATAATTATTTTACATAAAATAAAAACTCCAGCTCAGAACATCATCTCACGTGGATAGTTATTCCTATTCGAGTAAATTGGTGCAAATGAAATTAAGGGTTCACATCTGCAGTTCCTTCCTTACATGGTATTCCAATTTTTCCACAAATGTGAATGGTTAGCTACAAAAGACATCTAAGTCATAACTAAGTTTCTACTAGCCTTTCATTTGGAAAAATCACATTTTATGAATGTTATGTCAAGCAGTGAGTACTATACATGAGCTAGGAGGACTGATGGGAATCTCTTTCACATTCCAAGGAGTCAGTTGCATCTGTTATGCTGTCAGCTTCTTCATCTTATAACATGTGGCCTCATACCTCACAACACACCCAGGGTGTTGATTAATCCCCAATAACTGCACACCCTGTCATGGGTTATTGTTTACTTATGCCCCTTCTAGAGTCAGTAATTTTGACACATAAATGGAAAGATCCAGCAGTAAGTTAATAGGACCAAATTTTGTTCATGTACTTGTATAGTAGCTATGAAAAGGATAACATCATTGACGTTTACTTTACATCTGTCTTCAACATACTGTGAATGCATGAAAATGTATGTGGTATTTCATTGAAATCTGATTAGAATGTTAATGAAAGTCTGTGCAGTTTATACATCATCTTGATAAGGTCTTTTCATGGGGAATTATTAATATGTAAAAACACTTCAGCCTTGTTAATGGTAAGTTCTCTCTTTCTCAGAAAATCATGCAAGTAGTAAAACTTCCAAATGCCAGAAAAAAAAAGAATTTAAAATATTTAGTGCTACAGAGGTTTATGAATCAAATATTCTTGTGTCTGTAAGTAGAATCTAAATCTGGTTCCAAAAAACAGTAACAGCTTTCAAACAGCTCTACTCTGTAGCCTGACATAAGCTTTAAGGTTTAGAGAAGCTGACAAGCATGACAGGTTTTGGCATAGAAAAATAAGGAAACAGAAACTTTAGGATATGCAAATTCTGTGGTTTAAACCAAATTGTTGACATTGTTCAGCAGGAATAGTTGGAGCCAGAATAATTTCCGAAGAATACTTTGAACACTGTTTCTTTTCATGCCTGATAAGCCACAAAAAAGAGACAGCAATCTAAGCGATGGGTTGGGAGGGGATTAGATTCATCATACCAGGCTCAGTGACACAAATAAGCATTTTAACACTGAATGTTAATGAGATCCTATACATATTTGGATTGAAACATACCAGTACAATTTACAAACAATGGTCTCGGTAACTTACAAATGTGGCAACTCCCTCAGCTGATTATGTCTAAATTTCAAATTTTTTTAATCCTACACTCACTGTACTAACCTCCAAGTAGATATACTGGGAACTTTTTCCAGTGAAGTTGGTCTAAATCTGGAAATTCGCAATTCATGAAGCTTCATAAATTTTCGGGTAGGTGCACCAACTTAAAAGGTGAATTTTTCTATTTGATTTAAAAAAAAAAACCTCTATACTTTAAAAATATCCCTCTTCCCACCCACTGTGGTGTAATTCCACCTCCTCCCACCTTGCAAAAACATTTAAATGCCGTAACTACTTGCCATCTCCATTAGCACCCTCTTCCCCCTCTACCCTTGTGAATTTATATAAAATTCCAGTAATACACTTATATACATCCTTCCCCTCCAGATGCATGCCAAACATACTCCTCCTCCCCCAAGCCTTCCCCTCCAGCCTTGAGCCAAACACACTCCCTCTCCTCTCCCAACAATCCAGACACTATTTTATAAGACAACCCCAACCAGTCACCACCACCCCCTCCCCACATTGGCACCCAGAAAAATATTTTTTACTGTGCCCTATAATATGGGAATCAGTCCCCCAATGCAGAGTGTCTGCTTTGTTCAGTGAACTTCTTTGTAATGGCACTGGAGCATGCAAGTGGCTCGTTAGTCTAGGGATATTATTCTTGCTTTGGGTGTAAGAGGTACCGGGTTCAAATCCCGGATGAGCCCTTAAAATAAATGAAATATAGCTAAGGAAGCAGTATTTCTAGGGGCGGGGGGTAGAAAGAAGTAGGCTGCTGGTTAACTAGGATCTACAGCTTATCCATTAGGTAGGGAAATGGGCAGACTGGGTGGGCCAAGCGGTCCTTATCTGCCGTCAAATTCTCTGTTTTTATGTAAGGAATGGTGATGTCTTTGCTCCAAGTAAAACCTGATTGGCTGAATTTTCAGCCAGTCAGGTTTCACTAGGAGCAAAGACATCACTATTTACCATTTGTGCAAATTACAGTGTCCTTAGTTACTGAGAGGAACACTGAACAGATCAAATGCTCTGAACGGGGGACTGTTTTCTTTATTACAGGACACAGTAAAATAACTTTTTCTGGGTGCTGGTGGGGGAAAAGAGTGTGGCAGAGATCATGGGAGGGTTGACTTGTAAAATATTTTCTGGTTAGGTGGGGGAGGTGGAGGGAGTGAGTTTGACTGATTGGCAGGGGGAAGGTTTATATAAGCATATAAATGTGGAATTTTATATAACTTCATGAGGCTGGCGGTGGTGGTAGGATGGATGATGGCGCTAGCAGGAGCATGGGAGGGGGTTGTGATATTTAAAAGTGTTTGGGAGGTGGGGGGGTCCACCTCAGTGGGTGGGTGGGTGATTATGTAATTGAAAGACTGCAATATGTGTGTTTTTCACCAACGCATTGCACAAATTCTCTCAGCAGAACTATGTGAATTGCTTGATTTACCCATAAATTGGCAGATCTCATAGTTTGACCATGCAAAGTCTGGCAATTCGCTGGGTGAATAAATATGTAAAGTGCAGTCCTCATCAAAGTAACTTTACTGAAATTGATGAATTGTTTTGTGGAGGAAATTTCAGCAACTTTACAAACTTCTATTCTCAAGTAAACAAGAGAATGCCAGGTAGAATACGCATTTGGAAAGAGAAGATTCATGAATGTTTAAAGCTAATTAAACACCATCTGATTTTATCTTCTCCTTCTGATGGATGAGACAGATGTTTACCATAACATCATTTCTTGATTTAGTGTGCCAAAGTAGAACCGTGCTTTTAAAAAAAGTGACATCTTGAAACTAATATGATTACAGTATAGAAGTTAATAAACAGAACAGCACAATTCCACTTAGAGGCTCAAATGCTACCTTCTGCACTTGGATGACATAAGGTTAAGACTTAGCTCCACCTTTCTGAATGGTATTTAAATTCATGTGGGGTGGAGGTAGAGTTGCAAGTTTGTGCATCTTAGGCATCATAGAAAGAGAGGAAATTATTGGTGATCAGATGATGACTGCTCCCAGAGTGGATAGAAAACTGCAACATGTTTTGTTCAGCAGCCTCTCAAGCAAGACATGTCAAAAGTGTAGCTATGGAATTAAGATGCATGGAGAACCACTGTTCTTTGTGTACATAGCTTGAAATTGCCTAGGGGTAAACCAAGGCTGACTTGAAGGGACACTGCCAATAACAGAATTAACCCTGATGTTTCCAAGCTAACTCTTCATCATTGAGAAAATTAGCTAAGCTAATAATAGTGTATGGCGGAACGTTGTTAGGGATGGAAATCCATTCCTTCACAAGCGTTATGCTGCACTAGTTATGTCAGCTAGTTTGTTATGCTGCACTAACTACATAGCTAGAGCAGCATAACAACTTAGAACGGGGTCGCGCATGCGCGATATGCAAACTTCCCTGAACTCGGAAGCGGCCGCAGCAGTAAGAAGCAATATAAGGGGAGAGTGGCTGACAGAAAATAAGCAAAAAAGTAAGGTGGCATTTTGTTAGGAAAGCTATAATGTGAGTTGATTTTAGTGTGATAGGGGACCATACACTATAGAAGACAATGTATGGTCCGCTATCCATATCAAGCATGTTCAGCCATCTTGAGGTTGCCAAGGTGACCAAAACCTCCCGAGCTTCACTCTCGAGGTGTAAACGGTCACCACTGATAACCTCTTGATGGCTACCCATGCTTGTTTTCGATAGCCAACCATACATTATCCTCTATGTTATGATTTAGGGAAATTACTGGGAAAAAATATTTTTACAAGGTGAAAACAAAGAAACGGAAGCCAAATGACATGAGAACTGCACAGTAATGTCCAAGTTAGTTTTGAAACATCAGTCTCCTTTCTTCTGCTATGTGGCAGTCTCTTTTCAAGATGACCTTGGTCACCCTTGGTCACTTTGAGTTATGTCTAGTTATACCACACTATTGATGCTGTCTACCCTACTTTCTGGATTTGGGTTCATTCTTCATAGATTGTACATATCTCTCCCACCAAATGTGGCTTAAAGATTTTCCAGTTTCAAGAAGCATAGAAAAACTGGAAAAACTTTATGTTAACCTTAGAAGTGTATATTTTTACATACTAATTCTTTATTAAGATTGATTATAGAACCATATAACTTTACAATAAAAGAAGGGCAATTGCTTTCTCTAGATAATACCGGCTATTATTTCAGGGGTTCAGCTCTCCCCCTCATCATCAGTGCATGCAAATGCATAGTATAGTGATCACAGCAGCGAGAAGATTCCTCAAGAAATTCCCAAATTCAGACTCGGTTTGGGGCATTTATCTTCACTATGCAATTCATCAAAGTATAGGTATGGCTCGTCATGAGCTCTGAGGTCCTCCAGCATACAGCATTTTACTTCATGTAATTCTTGCCCCATACAGTGTCACTCTCTTCTATTAGGCCTTATAACTCAAACATCTCAAGAGATACTAGAAAGATTTATTATTCTTCCTCAGCTGTGGCAGAGAGAGCTTTATCATGGGGACTGCACAGTTGCCAGTCACTAATTCCCACTCAGCAGGTGAAGCACACACTTGTGTCTTAGAAATATAAAGTACAGTTCAGCAGAACTGTAATCTATACCACAGCTTCCAACTATATAAAGCACTAGTGAGACTCCACAGTTTTAAAAAAAAAGCACTATAATAGTTGAGAATAATCTGTCACACTGCTTTGACACTAATGATAGCAATCATGAGAATAGATTTTACCGATCTAATGATAGTATGTGTTTAAAATCTCAGTTCTCATCTATATGTCACTTGATGGGTATGCAGCAGTTTTACATGCTTTATATTTCTGTAGGAAGTCTTTTAATTGCTGAATTCTGTTCTTCATACTAATGAGGTAGAAAAGTCAGAGAAATTGGTAGTCTGCAATTGCTGTAAAGACACAATGCACTATTAGTCTTTTTGTGACCTTTACAATTTATGACCAGCAGCTATGAATCCTAAATATAAAATCATGCTTTGCAGTACTTTTGTAGCTATTTATAGTTTCTACCCTCCACTTTTATTTCCAACCACTCTCTGAAGCCCATCTGTCTTTGTCCCCCCACTTTGAAGAACTCCTACTGTATGCAACCTCTGTTTCTTACGAGTAGGCCCCCCTGTCACTGTCCATCTCGCTCATGGCTTAATATCTCTGCCATTAACAGGGTTTTCCAGGACCCAGGAAGGATGAGAATCCAGCTGATCAATGGAATGACAGAGGAGAGCCCTTCTCTTAAACATCAGCATGCTTTATCAATTATAAATCACTTGTGTAATTTTCCCCGGTCAACATTGAGATCTACAGCACTTCTTTTCCTGCATACTATAAGCACCTCATAGAACATTCCACTTTATTAGTGTGGGGGAGCAGAAATACATCCATTTTTTTAAATAAAAAAGTTACTTAACACATATTACAAGTAACTTGAGTGATTTAGAATAGGCTTATAGGACCTGCAACAGACGTATTTTAATGAATAAAAACAGTATCTCATAGTGTTTGCATTGACAGAACTGCTCATTTTCACTTTGTGTTTCTCTCACTCATAGAAACATAGAAACATAGAAGCTGATGGCAGATAAAGACTGCAAAGCCCATCCAGTCTGCCCATTTCTTTTTCTACCTTATAAATGTGCCATTGGCCTTTGCTCTATCAATGGCCTATCTATTCATACTCATCTGTATTGCTCCCTTATGCCTATCCCATGCCTGTTTGAAGCCCTGCACTGTATTCATATCCACCACTTCCTGAGGTAGGCCTTTCCATGCATCCACCACCCTTTCTGTGAAAAAGAACTTCCTCACATTACCCCTTAATCGGCCTACCTCTAATCTTATGCTGTGTCCACTTGTCCTGCTATTTTTCTTATATTGAAACATGTTAGACTCTTTCACCTTGTTAATGCCCTTAAGGTGTTTGAATTTTTAGATCACCCCTGCGGAGCTTTTCAGCAGGTCACTTGAGACAGGGAGGGTACCTAGGGATTAGCGAGAGGCACATGTGGTACCAATCCATAAAGGGGTTCTAGGAAGTACCAGGTAATTATAGACCCATCCAGTTTGACCTCGTGGTGGGAAAATTAATGGAGAGTATACTAAAGGAACGATTGGGGGTGTACTTGGAGGAGGTGGGAGGTCTGGATAGTCGGCAACATGGGTTTGTGCCAGGTAGATCATGTCAAACCAACCTTGTGGAGTTCTATGAATGGGTAACATCAGAACTGGACAGGGGTAAGCCTGTGGATGTATTATTCTTGGACTTCAGCAAGGCGTTTGACTCTGTCCCCCACAATGGTCTGGTGGAGAAACTGATGGGGTTAGGAGTAGGCCCTTTGATGGTCAGATGGATTGAAAACTGGCTAGCTGGACGCACTCAGAGAGTAGTGGTCTGTGGGGAGCTCTCGAACCCTAGAGAGGTTGGTAGTGGGGTACCACAGTGCTCGGTCCTGGGTCCGATCCTGTTTAATGCATACATATCGGACATCAGGGAGGGTATAGGGTGTGAAATGAGTCTCTTCGTGGATGACTCCAAGATGGGAGCAGTAGTTGAGGGAGAAGAGGGGAGGGTGGCCCTGCAAGGGACCTGACACCCTGGAAAGCTGGGCTCACACTGGAAATTAATTTCAATATCACCAAGTGCAAGGTGTTGCATCTTGGTCGGGAAACCCTAACACAGGTACACCCTGGGAGGGAGGCGCTGGAGGCCTCAATAGGGGAAAAGACCTAGGGGTCATGGTGGATACATGTATGAATAACTCTGAGCAGTGCAGGAGAGCAGCTAGCAAGGCAAACAGGATGTTGGGATGCATCGTAAGGGGGATCACCTCTAGGAGCAGGGAAGTGATTCTGCCGCTGTACAATGGACTGGTTAGACCACACCTTGAGTACTGTGTACAGTACTGGAGACCACATTTGAAGAGGGACATACAGCTCCTGGAGAGGGTACAGAGGAGTGCAACAAAGATGATACGAGGGCTAGGGGATTTGACTTATGAGGACAGACTTGAGGAGCTCTGCCTGTTTTCATTGGAGGAGAGGAGAGACAGGGGGGACATGATTGAGGTCTTCAAGTACCTCAAGGGAATAAATAGGGTAAACATGGAGGGGATCTTTAACCTAAAGCAGGGAGGTATCACCAGAGGGCATGGTTTGAAGTTGGAAGGTGGAAGGGTGAGGGGGGAAAAGAGGAGGAGGTTTTTCACCGAGAGGGTGGTGGACCCTTGGAATGCACTGCCTGGTGAGCTGGTTCAGAGATCCACAGTGGAGGGCTTCAAGAGAGGGTGGGACAGACACAGAAAGTGGATGTATCAGATGATGGCCTGTCCCGGGGTGGGGATAGATGATAGGTTTCTAGAGAACAAGGGATGGGAGGGTCTCGGCACCCAACTAAGGATCTAGGTTCGAGCAGACTCGATAGACCATAAGGCCTAATCTGCTGGCAAATAGTATGTTAGTATGTTAGTATATCACCTCTCTCCCTCCTTTGCTCTAGGGTATACATATTGAGCTCCGTTAATCTGTCCTCATATGATTTCTGATGCAGTCCCTGCACCATTTTGGTTGCCCTTCTCTGGACTGCCTCAATTTGGTTAATGTCCTTGTGAAGGTGTGGCCTCCAGTACTGCATGCAATACTCCAGATGAGGCCTAACCAGTGTCTTGTAAAGAGGGATTATTACCTACCTCTTCCGACTTGTGATACCCCTACTAATATACCCCAACATCCCTCTAGCCTTACCTACTGCTTTAGTGGTCTGCTTGGATGATTTCAGGTCATCAGTGATGATGATGACCAAGTCTATTTCTTCTCTTGTGACTGCCAGCAACTCTCCTCCAGCCTATAGATGACTTCAGGGTTTCTCTTCCTTATGTGCATGATCTTGCACTTCTTTGCCTTAAACCCCCAGTTGCCACTCTTTTGACCATTTTGCTAGTTTTTCTAGATCGCTTCTCACTCTGCCCACCCCATCTGGATCATCTACTCTGTTGCAGATCTTGTTGTCATCTACAAACAGACAAACCTTACCCTCCAGTCCATCTGCAATGTCACTGATGAAGATATTGAAGAGGACTGGTCCAAGGACTGATCCCTGAGGTACCCCACTTGTGACCTGCATCTCTTCTGACTGTATACCATTTACCACCACTCTCTGTTTTCTGCCAGTCAACCAATTTGCCACCCAGTTGACCAACTTCTGACCCACCCTGAGCCTACCTAGCTTATTTATCAATCTTCTATGTGGAACAGTGTCAAAAGCTTTGCTGAAGTCAAGGTAGGTGACATCAACTGCTCCCCTTGGCCCACCACTCTGGTTTACCCAGTCAAAGAAATCTATGAGATTAGTTTGACAGGACCTTCCTTTGTAAACCCATGCTGTCTTGGATCCTGTGCCCTATGGATTCCAGGTGTTGCACTATCCTTTCCTTAAGGAGTGCCTCCATAATCTTGCCCACTACTGAGGTAAGACTGACTGGTCTGTAGTTCCCCGCCTCCTCCCTGCTACCACTCTTGTGGAGCGGGATCACATGAGCCCTTCTCCAGTCTTCTGGGACCTCTCCTGTGCTCAGAGACTCACTAAACAATTCTGCTAATGGCTCTGCTAGTTCCTCCTTTAGCTCCTTAAGTACCCTGGGATGTATGCCATCAGGTCCCATTGCCTTATCCACCCTGAGCTTAACAAGCTCTTGTAGGACCCTTTCTTTTGTGAAGGGAGTAGTGCTCACCTCCCTCCCCCCTGTGTCCATGATGCTGAGCTGTGGGCCCTGACCTACCTTCTCTTCAGTAAATACTGAGCAAAAGTGTCTATTTAGGATAGATGCCTTTACAGGGTCCTCCTCCTCACTTGCTCCCTTTTCTCCATTAATCTTAGCAATACCCCCTCTGGACTTTCTCCTTTCACTAATGTATCTATAGAAAGTCTTGTCACCTTCTTTTACTGTTCGTGCTAGTGTTTCCTCAGTTTGGGACTTTGCCTGCCTTACTGCCTTACCTGCTTTCCTTAGGGCAGTTTGGTATGCCTCCCTATCTTCATCCCGCTGTGTTCCCTTATATTTCCTGAAGGCCAGCCTTTTGGCTCTGACCTTTTCTGCTACTGTATTTGAGAACCAAAGTGGTTTCCTTCTTCTTTTGCACTTCCTTTTCTGTCTAACACAATGGGATGTTGCTTCAAGTATTGCATCCTTAATGCTTGCCCACTTTGCCTGTACCTCCTCACCTGTGTTTCTTTTTGCCAGGGCTAGCTTAACTCTGTTGGCCATCTTATCAAAGTCAGCTCCTCTGAAGTCCCATATTTTTGCCTTGGAATGGGATGATTTAGATGTAGTACTAAATTGAACCATACCATGTGATGGTCACTGGCCCCCAGGTGACCTTCTACCTGGAGATCTGTGATCCCTTCTTTGTTAGTCAGTACTAGATCTAGGATAGCCCTGTCTCTTGTGGGTTGCTGTACCAGTTGTTTGAGGCCTCCCTGCAGGGAATCCACTATGAGTCTAGTTCTGGCAGATGTTCCTGCTGGTATTGACCAATCTGTATCTGGCATGTTGAAGTCTCCATTATCAGAACCTCCTCTTTAGCTGTCATGTTTTGTATATCTTCTAACAGTAATGTGTCTATGTCCTCCCCTGGTCTGGGGCCTGTAGACAACCCCAGTTCTTATGGCTGTCCCATTTCCTGTTTCCAGGGTGACCCACAGTTCTTCTGGCTCCTTATGTGTATTCTGAATTTCTGTAGCTTTGATATTTTCATTAACATACAGGGCCACTCCTCCCCCTTTTGCACCTCGGTCTCTTCTGAACAATACATAGCCAGGTACTGAAGTCTCCCAAGTCTGGTTACTGGTAAACCACGTCTCACTAATTGCTACTATGTCCAGTTTAGCCTCTGACATTATTGCCTGCAGGTCTGGGATCTTATTTCCCAGGCTGTGAGCATTTGTGTACATGATTTTCCATTGGCCAGATTTTGGAATTGTCCTTGCCTCCTTTAATGTTCCATGACATTATGTTCCAACTCCCCATAAGGTTTCTGAAACTTTAGTCTTCCTTAACCATGTCCTTTCCATCTAAGTTTGCCCCTTTTGTTTGGTTTTACTTAAATAGGTCTGTCTCACCCTCCCCCATCTCTACTCTCTATACCCTTAGCACACTCCCTGCCCTACCTTTCCCTCTCCCCTCTTTCCAGGCCAATTGCTTACTCCCCTTCGTTTTGGCCGCTATACCCTCGTGGTGCAGCTCCACAATATCATGCCAACTTTCTAAATATAAACAGTTATAGAAAAAGAAGAAAGAAAACGAATTAAAAAAAAAATACCACTTCTCAGAATATTATTTTTTCTAATTTCTTCACCCCCTTATATTTAAACTGAGGGGAACAATAATTCCACTGAAATAACTTTGAATCTCCCACCCATTGCCCCTGATTTTTTAGCACACAAGAAATCCTCTAATCTATATAATATAACTATTGTCAAATAAGCACATCGTTCCACTCTCCTGATATAAGAAGTTGTTTTGAGGAGACTAAGATAGTTTAAACGCAAATTTCCACAGAATTGTAATTGGTCTTCTTATAAACTATTGAATAAAGGAAATTTGAGCTAGAATCTTAAATAACAAAAGTCATCTGAATGTTTTAGGCAATCTATGCAAAAAAATGTTGTAGGTGCTGTATTGGTCCTTTTAAGAACAGATCCAGAAACAAATGATTTGATACCTTTTATTGGACCAACATGGATGTTACAGAAAAGAACAAAGTGCTCTAGCTTTTGAACCAACCAGGTCCTTCCTCACAAAGCTTCTGAAGAAGGACCTGGTTGGTTCGAAAGCTAGAGCACTTTGTTCTTTTCTGTAACATCCATGTTGGTCCAATAAAAGGTATCAGATCATTTGTTTCTGGATCTTAGGCAATCTATGAAATTTGTCTCGTCTTGTACTTTTGGGAATATGACGCTAGATGGTGCTCTCAGTCCTTCTCTTAAAATGGAGTTTGGCCATCGATTCACCATCCCATCTCTTCGAGTACAGAAAAAGAGGAAAAAATAAATATGCATTTCTGCCCTTAAATAAAGTCATATCCTGAAAAAGCAACTAATTTCCTAAACAGTTGAGATCAAGCTCAAGCCCTGGCCCTTCCTTGAAAAATAAACGGGACGAGTTACCCTGAAACCACCAAACATTTTATAGGTGCCTACATTTTTGTTTCCAATTGCCTCCTCGATGGAAAATCAGCTTTCTTTACCGAACAGCTCAGGGAGTTTTAGCTTAAGATCAGCAAGTGCTTGTGTTGCAGAATTGTACCTTTGGGTACCATTGGGGAGGACCACTTCCAGGCGAGCAGGGAATAACATCCTATGCTTCACCTTCGCTGCCCACAGCTTAAATTGAATAGCGCGATGTGCAGCTCTGTCTTGCCACAACTTATATGTTAGATCAGGCACCAGATGTAGGTTTGCACCTTCCCATGTTATCTTATTAGTGTTTTGGGCCACTTTTAATATGTGGTCTCTATCTAAATAATTCAGGACTTTAAATATGATAGGATGGGGTGGCTGATCGAAAGCAGGTTTAGGTCTAATTGCTCTATGTGCCTGTTCCACCATGTATGTCAGGCCGTTAGGTGATGGGCCTGCAATGCGAGAGCATAATTTTTGAATGAAGCTTATTGCAGTCAGTCCTTCAACGCCTTCTGGGAGCCCTAGTAGTACTAGATTATTGCATCTGGATCTTCCTTCAAGATTGTCTACTTTTTCTTCCATTTTTTTCATTACTTTCTTTAGGGACAGATTTTCTTTTTCCATCTTTTCTATTCTGTCCTCAGTAGAAGAAATGTGCGATTCTGCATCAGACACCCTAATAGCAATATCGGATAGAGATGACTTCCAATCTCTAAATTCTGCAATTAGGTCAAATAGTGCAGTTTTAATCATGGAGACATCTTCATGTAGCTGAACTGTTGTGAGTGAATCTGTGTTATCTACTGGTGACAAACTTCTCTGCGGTCTTTTGGCCTCCAGACCACCCGTTTCCTTTTTATTTTCTTCTTCGGTGATGTTGTGAATTGATTCTTTTGGTGATTACATGGCAGCTGGTCTCTGTGGTCTCTAAATCAGGTATTCCTTGTGTAAAATGACTTGAAGGAGGCTGAGTTTAGGAGAAAATTGTGGCTTTTAATGCATAAAATCGTGGAGCTGCAAGAGTACAATGCTCACTCCCTCGAGGGCATCACATGACTCCTCATCTGGCATTCCTGAATGGGTATTGTGAGGCTAGGGTGATGGCCATGATGAACACTTGAATTTGATTAATTTGGGGGGGGGGGTGGAGAAATGGTGCTCAGCATGCAAAAAGATACTAAAACAAGAAAACATACAGATGAACATGGGAAGCCTTAAGGACTTTCCCAACACATAGTAAATGGTGGGCAGAGCAGGGGAAAGCAACATCACAGGGGACAGGCAGGTGCTGGATCCAAGGTAGAAAGGAGCAATAAAGAGTAGTCCCCAAGAGAAAATTATGGGGGGGTTGAGTTTTCTTTTGTGATATGGGTGACTCTTTAACAGTGAGTCACATAACGGCGACTACTAAACACTGAAATACATACTCGGCAAACAACAGTTCACTGAATATAATATTGGCAACAACAAGGACCTGCATTTTATGCAGAGGGCTATTTCTCCCACGTCCCCCCAAACTAATGATTTTCAACTCCCGGGGGGGGGCGACACTGGGGGAGGGAAGAAAGCATGGAAGGGGGTGACCATTGCGGGAGGGACAACCTGCAGGTGCAGAGCAACCTGGGGGGAATGGGAGGTATATATAATCTATAAAAAATTAAAGTTATCTGCAACACCACAAGTAAAAATACATTACATCTTCATGCAGTCCCAACCCAGGACCATGCACACCAGGGGCAGTGACCATAACTGCTATGCCAGGCAGCCAGCTCAGCAGTAGCCTGCTCACTTGCACTACCTAACCTCCTACCTCTACACATGCTCACCTCCCTCTGCCATCGCTATTCTGTCCTCCTAACTTTGCTATCCAGGTACTCTTGCTAGCCTTACATACTTGCTCTCTTTGTGGGCATGTAAATTGAGATGTTCATTTTGAGTTGCTCAGTTTGCTTCACTCTTATCACTGGATACTGGATCAGTCAACCAAGAAGAACAAGGGTCCAAATAGGATGAAGTCAGGAGAAGGGTCGAAAGTAGGAATTTGGAAGGCAGACTGTATGAATGCAAAGTGCCTGTAAAATAAAATGGGAGTGCTCCAGGCAGTAGCAGCAGAGGGAAAACTAAATTTGTTGACAATAACAGAAATGTGGGTGACATAATGCCACTACTGGGATCTAGCTAGTCCTAATTACTCTCTTTCAGGAGAGACTGGATAAAGGGCAGAGGAGGGGAGGGTCTTTGTACATAAGCATAGGAGCCACAGAAGACAGTACCCTATCAGAGGAGAGTGGGGTGGAATTGGTGTGGGCACAGTTAGTGGCAGTTAAGAGGAGAGTCATTAGGATATGGTTGATGTAAAGGCCATCGCACCAGGCAGACAGTGTAGAGCTCTGGGGGAGGAAATGAGGAAGGAAGTCAATCAGTCACAAAAGGAAAGGTTGTACTAGAGGATGACTTCAATGTACCAGATATGGATGGGGAAATACTGTCAGCCAAAACTGCATGGAGCCAGGCACTGGTGGAGGTATTGCAAGAGTACCTTACTAACCCAGTGGTTTATGGAGTCTACCAGGGAAGGGGCTATACTGGACCATGCTCTCCAGTGGGGACAACATAAGATATATCAGAGTAGAGAAGCCCCATGGGGCCAGGGACTAAAATTCCACTTGGTTTAGCATCATGGTGGAAACCCAGTGCTTGAATTCAAGGGCAATGATCCTGGATCTTGGAAGGGTTGATTTCAGAAATGTGGAATAGTTAATTCAGAAAAAAAAAACTTGTGGAGTGTGGAAAGTGGTGGGAAATTATAAAACAGGGAATTGCAGAAGCAACTAGCTCCTGTTTGAGGCATGCAAGAAAGAAAAAGAAATACAAATGCACACTTTGGTTCTTGAGAGAAGTAGTAGAAGTAATAAGGATAAAAAGGACAGCTTGGAAGTAAAACGAAGACCAGTAAATGGGAAATAGGAAACTCTGTGTGCAAAAAGCATGGGAGGCTAATAAAGTGGTAAGAAAAGTGAAAGGTTAGGTTGAGTTGAAAAATGCAGACGAAAGAAAGGGGAAAACTTTTCTTTGTTTTATGAAGAGACAGCAGAGGATAACGGGGGGATCATCAGGTTGAACAAAGGAGGGTAAATGGAGGAAAATGATAAGAAGAGTGCAGACAGTCTAAATGAACACTTCTGCTGAGTCTTCATGAACGAGGAGAGACAGCTTCCAGAGACTGGAATTCTAGCTGTTGGGAGGGGACACTGATTAGAGATATAATTGATTGCAGTGGAGAGGGGGATCAGGACCCTGAAGTTGAACAAGTCACTTTGACCACACAATCTGTACCCTAGGGTGATAAGGTAGGTGTCCTCTTCCTGACAGAACCATTAACTGACCTATTAACTGCTTCATAGCTACAGGGGTAGTTCTAGCAGATTGGATGGAGGCCAAATTAGTCCACTTTCCAAGACTGAGAGAAGAGAGGACCCAAGGAACTACAGACCAGTTAGCCTGACCTCTATCCTGAGGAAACAGCTAGAATCATTATAAAACAACATATAGTGGAATGGCTTGAGGTCAGTGGACTCCAGGACAAGAGGCAGCATGGGTTTCTGTCAGGCAGATACTGCCAGACAAAACTGACAGACTTATCTGACTGATCCAGAAAGACAGCCAATAGTGCCAAGCAGTAGACATGCTATATCTGGGCTTTAGCAAGGTCTTCGACCTTTGCCCCATGAGGCACATGTCAAAAACCATATGGATCTGGTGATAGAAGACACAATAACTAGGTGAACTGGTTGTGGGGGAGAACTCAGGTGGTAGTTTTCAATGAGAAGTCTCTAGTAGGGTGCCACAGGAGTCAGCTCTACAGCTAGTCAGTTTCAACATATTCAGCTGCGATATAAATATAAATATAAATATAAATTTCTTTTTCTGATGTGCATGACTTTACATTTGTTGGCTTTAAATTTGAGTTGCTGTATCTTGGACCACTGTTTCAGACTGTCCTGGCCCGTTTTAATTTCCTGTGTTCCCACTGATGTACCCATCCTTCCACTGATTTTGGTATCTATTAGGAGACCAGTTTTGTCCTAGATTCCCTATCTAGGACAAAACTGGTCTCCTAATAGATACCAAAATCAGTGGAAAGATGGGTACATCAGTGGGAACACAGGAAATGAAAATGGGCCAGGACAGTCTGAAACAGTGGTCCAAGATACAGGAACTCAAATTTAAAGTCAACAAATGTAAAGTCATGCACATCAGAAAAAGAAAGTTGAAACCAGAGTACATATTGGGGGAGTGGCAACAGTTGACTGAAGAAAGGGACCTGTTGGTCCTTATTAGTGACAGTCTACAGTCCCCTGCCTGATGCCAGATGACAGCGGTAAATAGGATGTTGGGGTTACACAGGGCGGGGGTTTGCTAGCAGAAAGAAGGAGGTGATTCTGCACCTGTATAGACCCTTTGTGAGATCTCACCTGGAGTGCAGTGCACAGTTCTGGAGCCCACACCAGAAGGACAGGGGGATCTCCTGAAGCTACTCAAAAGAGGGCCACAAAGATGATTCGAGGGCAGTCAGGGAAGAGGTATGAGTAGAGTCTGGTGAGTCTCAAAATGTACACACTGAAGATCAGGAGGGAGAAAGGGACATGATAGAAACTTTTAAGTACCTAACGGGTATTACTAAAGTAGATAGCAGTGGCCTATTCACAAAAAGCGAAGGCAAGGTAACAATGAAAACTGGTGGTAGTGAGGGTAGAAATCTTCTGGAGGGATGTAAGTTCTTCTTTTCAGAAAGGGTGGTAGAGAACTGGACTGTGTTGCTAGAAAGAGTGGACGACTTTAACTTGATGGGGAATTGGGCCTTTTTCTGCCATCAACATTTATGTTTTTTATGTTTCTAAACCTGTTGGTCATGTTATGACATATTATCGGTAAATGATTTACTGGTGACTAGGGTACACATAAATATAAAGTAATTTAACAACAATAATAAAAAAAGATGATATAATTTTCTCTATCACAAGATACTGAAAATGATACTGTACTGTAGTTATTGATGACTGAACTTATCATATAGGTCTCCCATTTCTACAGAATACTTGATCTGAACTCAGATACTATTCACTAAAAAGAATTCAACGAATAAATCAAGGTTATACTTAGAAATTCTGAGCCTGACATTTGTAAACCTTACAGAGCTGCCTTTTGATGGAATGCATTTTCAAAATAAACAGTATCTGAACTTAAGTCAGAGACTAAATAGAAATGGAATGGCTGTGATGTAACTGTAGCTACGGGCAGCTATAGTCACAAATAGAATAATATTAATAATGTGCCAGTGTAGTAAAGCAGCAGCCTTCACTGAAGTACATAAGTGTATAGTATATATCATCAATTCCATGTTGGAAACTATTAACATGTGCTTCAGTGTGTGTATGCGTGTATGCGTGTGTGCGTGTGTGTGTGTGTGTGTGTGTGTGTCTGTGCATGTATGTGTTTCGTCTAGAACTTTGAATAAAGTTTCTCTCATTGACCTTAATAAAAACATCACATGTAATTACTCTGCATACACACACACCTTAGGCTTTAAATGGCTACATGGGAGTTTTTAAAAATTATTTTGCTCAAATTATTCATTGATGTCTCCCACACCCACTGTGAGGAGGCGACACAGCTGCACTGATGATTGGCTGACTTTACGGATGATAACAAAGTAACTTCTTTGTTTGTCCACCAAGGGTTATACAAATGCAATATTGGCCCATGCTCACCCTCCCAGGAGCCAAGCACCTTACCACGACCCAGTCAGCCCCAGGGTGGGATTCTAGGGCTCAAATAAGAGTGCCAGTCTCCAAGATGATAGCCCAATGTGTTGCCACTGCCTTAGTTACCCAGCCTAGGCAACATTAATTTTACCAAAGTTTTGTAAGTTAAAAGGAACTATAAACATAGCTGCATACCTATTTTTCAGGATTTTCTTTTACTTTGCTAATACTCAAACATCTGAAACTAAGAGTGAGATGAACTTGAAGTAGACTTTGGTGGAGCAGTTGGAAAATGTCATTTTCAAGTCCAGAGAAATGAACTCAAAGTTTTCATAGTACTTCAGCACTTTTGTTTAAGGAACTCTAGAAAAACTGTAGCCCTCCCTAGGTGGCAAAGGCTAGTCTTATGGCCAACATCCTCCCACACTTCAATCATGTCCCACCCTTCACACCACCCCTTTTCTCCCACACTCATTTGTTTTGGAGGGGAAGGAAGTGAAATGCCATCTCATGGTACTGTGTTCTGAATTGAGAACATCTTTTAAAAGGCACCTCCTCCCTAACTCAATACCCCAGTCACCAAAATACATTTAGTTTATACATGGTCCCTGTCTTATCCCCAAATCCATGAGTTGGGTGGGGGGCACCAGTTAAAACTCATGAGTCATGATTAGTTCAGTTGTCCCACTCCATGAACCAGTTAGTTGTCTTATAGACTTTATGAGATAGCCTACTGATGGAGATGGGGTGGGTTGGGGTACAGTGGATACCCTCCTGATGGGGTGGGGTAGTGTACAGTGCATCCTGTGCTATTGATAATGCCCACCAGGCTAAACCATCAGTGTGCCAGCCTACTTAGCATCATCAATGATTCCGACTGCTCCCTCCCACGCCAGTCACATGCATTGCTAGTAAACTTAGTCAAGTCAATGACTGGCTATTGGAGGAGAAAAAATGCCGGGTGTGGAATGATTGAACAAGCAGAGATTTTTGACCATTGCCCCCTTCCCCACAAAAATCATGGATCATGGGACAGGAGAGATGCCATGTATGAACTAAACTTATAATCAATCAATCTTTATTTTACCAGAAGAAGAACACAATTGAGAGGACTCATTTACAAGGTAGTCCTGGGTTACAAGGATACACAGGGTACTACATAGGTACATAGATGGTATACAAAAAATCAACCAAGACAGTGCAAACAGAATACATAGTACATACAGTGAGCAATGTAAAGCAATTGGCTGCAGCCATTAAGGATACAAATTATAATAACAATACAAATTAACTAACAACTGTTGACAAGTAACCAGCCAAATAAGTGATAGGTGTAAAATGGTTTGGCAAGAGACAGCAAGCAGATCAGATTAACTGCAGTGCGAGACAAGTAGTTGAGGGATGGTGCATAGCAGGAGGAGCCTGCAACTGGCATGGACAGGGTTATGGATAGGAGTGGTGGCTAGACTATTTAGCTGGAGACTGCCGGTAGACACAACCCAGATTAAGGTCAGATAGGCAGTGGCGGATAGGGTGGGAAATAACCGTTACGAGAAACAGGTACAGGTTTCCTTGAGAGAGAGAGAGAGAGAGACTCAGTAAAGATTTGAAGGCTGATAGCCCAGCTAATTTTGAAAGTTTTAGAGTGCATTGGATGCTTTTCCAAAGGGTGGGAAGGGCGTGATATATAGTAGATCCTCCATACCATGTTCTGGTCCTGGGAACATCAAGCAGGAGATATAAATATTTTCTGAGCAAGTAGGATCCCTCAGAAAAGGTGAAAAGGTTTGACACATATTATCAGTAAGGGCTCTGATGGTCCACAGGACAGCGTTTTTTATTCTCCTGGTTTTCAGTGAAGACCAACCAGTTTGAGCATACAGGACACAATGATTAGCATTGTAAGGGCATTAGTGAGTAAACAGATAGCCCTATGATAAGGGGTGTCCAGCTTGGTTAGAGAGGCTAGTGGGCAATGAGCATATATGCAATCCGCGTAGTCTAATAGTGGTAGGAAAGTAGTCTGGACTAATCTTACTTTAGCATCACGAGTTAGAAGGTGTTTGATCTGGCAAAAGATGCCCAGTCTTTGTCTTAGTGTTTGGGACAGTTCTCCCAAGTGTACAGAGAAGGTAAACTGTTGGTCAAGCCAGAAGCCAAGATATTTGAAAGTGTCCACTATTTCTAGCAGCTCCCCCAGCAAAGTCCAGACCTGACCGTCGGGGACAGTGTTGGCAGCATAGGCTGAATGAGCATGAGGGGATAGGATCATGGCTTTGTTTTTTTTAGCATTAAGGAGTAGCTTCAGGTGGAAGAGGTTGTATTGGAGGGTGTTAAATTCTTGTTGCAATTCTGAGCATGCTTGCTCAGGGGAGTGACTGGCAGCATAGAGCATGGTGTCATCCGCGAAGAGATGAACACTGGTTTTAATGGGTCCAGAGTTAATGTTGTTAATGTAAATAGTGAATAAGAGGGGTCCCAAAATTGAGCCTTGCAGGACTCTTCTTTGTAGGGTTTTTGGGGGGGGAGGTAGCACTCTGGGATTTTACTTGTTGCTACCTACCAACCAAATAGTCGTTGAACCAAGTTACAGCTGTTTTGCCAAGCCTGATGTTGCATAACATAGCTATGAGTAAGTCATGGTCAACAGTGTCAAATGTCTTACTCAGGTCCAAGAATAAGGTGCAGACATGTTTCTTAGTGTCTAGTGACTTGCCAGTCATTCGTCACTTTAGCTAATGCGGAGGTAATGCGGTGTCTAGGCCTGAAGCCAGACTGGAGAGGTAGAGAATGTTGTTGGTTTCAAGAAAATCTCTTAACTGTAAGTTGACAATTTTCTCAAGGAGTTTAAATAAGATTGGCAACAATGAGATGGGCCAATAATTATTGAGATCGCATGGATCCACAGATTTGAAAAGAAGAATGATATGAGCTATTTTCCATGACTGTGGGAAAGCACCTTGGGAGAGGGAGATATTAAAGAAGTGTGTAATGGGTGTGGTGAGGATGCAGTGGCCCAGTTTGGGGGAGGGGTAGGCTTGGGCTGCAGTCCTTACACAAACGACGATCTTGTGGTCACTTAAATCATTGTGAAAGATGCCTGAGTATGCAAATGTGTGTGGCTTGTTAACTAGGATTAGATCTAAAATTGAGCTGTTAGCTGTTTTTTGGGGGTTTGGTCTAGTAGGCTCCTGGATAAATTATTAAAAGCCATACTTATCACACAGATCCCTAAGGGGGGTTGCAGCAGGGGGATAACCAGCCAAGATTGAGGTCTCCCAAGATGATCATTTCAGAATTAGGTATCTCCAATAGTTTGCGCAGGTGAGGTAGTATATCGAAGCTCCCTGAAGGAGCTCTATAGCAGTCTGTGATAAGTAGGGATTCATCAGAAGGTAGAGACAGTTTTAGGGTGAGGCTTTCAAATCCTTTTATCACTGAGGATGAGTCGGTAATGGAGACTTAATATTTGTCCAATACATAAATAGCAACCCCCCCCACCTCTACTACCCTTGTCTGTTCTAAAGACACTGTAGGATGGAATGTTGATGGAATGATCCGGTGCAGAGCTTTTTAGCCAGGTTTCTGATATCACTAAAATGTCTGGTTGGGTATGGTAGGCCCAGGCCTGAATGAGGTCAATTTTTTCAAGATGCTACAGGCATTGATGTGGAAGAGCTTAGCCCTTTAATTGTGGTATATTGGAGGGTGCATCTATTGGTATAAGGGGACCAGGGTTTAATTCAATATTACCAGAGCACAGCAACAGTAGAAGAAAAAGCTTCTTAAGGCCAGAACATAAATTTAAGGAATAGACGCTGTCCCTTGTTGTGTGAAGTGGGGGCAGGGGATGATAGGCAGTGGTATAGGTGATAGGAGGTTAGGGATGCATAAAAGGCAGCCCTGGCAGTGATGACTATAGTTTGCAGAAGGGGTGACAATGACAAAGGTGTCTGGCAGATGACTGAAGTCCCCAAGGCATCCATGCTGGCGTAGTTACAAGGAGCTGGAATGCATGTGTAACTTGATTGAGGGGGGAAACACCATCTCTCGTGGGTGGTGTTAAGTGAAGGAGGAGTGCTCCTAAGGAAGGAGCCAGTGTTGCAGTCCAGGAAACATACTGATGCCTATTGATTGTCTTTAAAATTGGGTGCAGTAGCAAGTGGCAAGTAGATACAGGGACAGACTCTAAAAAAGTCATTAAAATTGGTTGCAGAAACAAGCAGCAAGTATTCTGCCACCTGGAGGTAATAGTGGAAAAAACAGAATCCTGAAGGGTTGTTTTAAAAAGGGTAGAATGGGGGAGAACCCACGGGAACCCAGGCTAGTGGTTGCAGTTTTGCTGTCCTGAAACAGGGATAGACTCTAAGAAAGAAGTGAGCTGCACTTAACACTGGTTGTAACCTAGGGGAGTAATGTCACAATGACAACAAACAAGGAAAAGGATAGCCAATGAGGACTAGATAGGAGTCAGATAGGTGGAGCCAAAGTGTATTTAATGGAATGTCAGAGGCAGGGGTGGGTGGATGGGCCAAAAATTCAGCCTGAGAACTCCGTACCTTGGATTCAGCCCCAGGAGGGTGTGCAGCACAGCAGCTTAATTTGAACCATGATAGCAGTTTGATCAAGGAATCCATGCCCTGGCAAGGGCTAGCGGGAGCCTGGAGGGAAGGGAGGGACACAGTACAAAGTATTAAATCGGGGGTAGGGCTAAACAAAGCAGGGTGGGTCTGAAACAGACAGTGGGGAGAGAGGATACACAGTGCTAGGGGAATCAGAGGAAAAAAATGTAAAAAAATACAGATTCGGATTTTGGAAGTGTGAGAGGGTAAGTGGCGCAAAACAGGAATGGGTCAGAGCAAAAGAAAGCAGGGAGTAGAAGAGAAAGAACATAGAAAAATGTAATATCAGCTACAACTTAACTGACTAAGCAATTAGTACAATACATTTTTCTACTTTTTACATGTAATTTAACAGTTCCTCACTAACAAATAACAAATACAGTAGTAAAGGTAGAGTCAGCCAGTAAGAAGGAGAGCCTGGGGGCTCAGGAGCCAATGGCATGGTTGGCCTAAAATGGCACCAGAATTCAATATTTTGGGGACCAAGAGGGAGGGTCAGACTAAAGCGGAGGGTGTTCATAAAAAGACATTCTTGGCTCCTGGCACAGCATTTTTTTATTTAAATCTGTGAAAGAACAGGGGTTCTGGGTGGTGGGTGGGAAATGATAGTAGAAGGGTAGGGGAGGACTATATAGCCCTATGTATAGTTAGCTTTTCTTCCATTTTAATGACTACATTGTGACACGAAATATGAGACTGAATTCCCAAAGCTGAACTGAAAAAGGGTCTCAAATTAAAGCTGAACCAAACTGGATAGTAGTAACATACCACCTTCTCTCTGAAATGGGTCAACTGGGAAGTGTGTGTGTTGGGGGGGGGGAGGAGGGGGACCATACTATGCAGTGACTGCTGTCTCTACATAAAGTGGATTTTTATTTGAGCACTTTCTAAAGAGGCATTTACCATTTGTAATCACAAATTCTGTTGTCACTCTTCCTTATGATAGGTCCTAAAACAAAAACAGACAACTACAAGTCTGAAAAAATGTAGACATAATCATAACTGACTGTATGATTAACCATTTTCAGTGCGTGACTGGTAAAAGAGAACCACATATTGTCTGAGACTATTTCCCATCATATTTTGTGAGGAGCAAACTAAAATGACTTTCTGTAGGTCACAAATGATAGCAGTGGGAGGCTGTCTGTATGATAAATGTATACTGCTGTGATACAAAAGGGGTGGGGTACGCACTGCTAAATGTCAGGACTACAAGCACAGCTTTGTCTGTATGTGCTGTAGATCAGTCCAGTGTGGTCTACCTTAATTTTCATTACATAGTTTATGTTCAGTGGTAAAACAATTTCCAAAATAATATGCTATGATCCCTATTAGAAGGCAGCACAGCCTAATGGTTAGAATGCAGGCCCTGCCCCTCACAGTACTATGTGACCTTGAGCAAGTCACTTATCCTTCCTGTGCTCAACTCTTTCTCTCTCTCTCTTTCTTTCTTGCTCTCACTGTGTCTTTCTCTTACTTTCTTTCCCTGTACTTCCCCTTTACTGATGTCCCAACCTTCAGAGCTTTCCTTAACCTGCTTAATCTCGCCTAACCTATCTGTATGTACATAACAGCTGGTGCCAGTCATGCATGGGTTGTAACATGCTTTTGCATTCCATGTGTATAAAAGGCAATGAATTATAAAAGCCAATGAATAAAACCAAATTTTTTCTTCAATTCCTGATAAATGTGCAAGGGGTCTCTTTCTTTCCACATACAGTACCATTCATTTCTGAGTTGGTAGCCCTTGATCCTGTTTATTTATTAAGGTGTACTGTACTTAATGTAAGTATTCAGATGAGGATTATTTTTATATGGGGTAGTTGGAAGCAGGGGCACGACCTGGGAGTGGGGTAATGGGAGGCTGGGGCAGGACCTGGAACAATAATGATCTATATGCAGGGGATAGGCTACACTTGAGTGGGGAGAGTAAGGGGGTACTAAAGCAGAAGTTAGAGGGGTGCATAGCAATGAAGGTGGATTTAAACTAGATGGGGGGTGGCATGAGGACAACTGGTAGGCAGGGATCCCAGAGAGGGGAGCCAAATAAGCTTTCCCCCCATGGTATCGGGGAAGGTCTAGGGGAAGTGGTATGGGGGGATTAAGAGGGTGAAGAACCAAGGAGGGAAGGGGAAAGAAACAGGTTGGAGGGTATTTTCACTGAATACAAGAAGTTTAGGTAACAAATCAGCTGAGTTACAGGCTCTCTTGGCAGTGGGGAGGGTGAATATTGTGGCCATCATGGAAACGTGAGCCATTGAGTACCAGGACTGGGATTTGATTATCCCAGGGTATAAGATATTCATGAAGGACATGGCTAAGAGGAGAGTGGGGGCATTGCGATCTATGTGAGGGAGGGGATAAGGTGCATAAGGGAGGAGGGTAAGGAAGGCAGGACAGAGGCCCTATGGATGCAGTTTCAGGACCCAAAAAATAGGACACTGAGGATGGGGGTAGTGTACAGACCACCAGCACAAGGGAAGGACCTGGACAGAGAGTTAGCTGAACAGATTGGAAGGTTCTGTAAGAAGGGGAACATAGTGGTGGTGGGGGACTTCAACCTACCTGGGGTGGATTGGAGTACCCCAACCACTATGAGTGCAAAGGAGCAGGTCATATTAGAGGCATTTCTGGACAGCTTCCTGGTGCAGCTGGTCGGAGGGATGACTAGGAAAGGAAGGACTCTGGACCTGGTGTTATCAAATGGAGAGGCTGTAAGGGATCTGGGGGTGGAGGACCCTATGGCTGGGAGTGACCACCACATGGTGTGGTTCACGCTCAATATGGGAAGGGAAAAGGAGGTGCAGGTACCAGGGTGGTCGAATTTAAGGGGGTGAACTTTAAAAAGATAGGGGACATTTTGGGAAGGCATCTGGAGGGAATTCAGCCAAGCATGGAGGCTTGTTAAATGTGGGATATTATTAAAACAGGGCTAGTGGAGGCTACTGAGACATGTACAAGGACACAAAGTAAGAAGGGAAGGGCAAAGAAGCCCAGTTGGTTGACTCAGCGGGTAATGGAAGGGGTGAGGGCCAAGAGAAAAGCACTTCAGAGACTCAGGAAATTGAGAGGGGATGGTGACAAAGATGAGTATACTAAGACGTTCAGGGAGGTTACCAGGCTAGTGAGAGTGGCAAAGGCTTCCAGAGAGCTGAGGCTGGCACAGGGCATTGAGGACAGAGAAAAGGGCTTCTTCAGATACATTAGTGAGAGATGGAAGAACAAAGACCAGATTGTGAGGAAGGACAGTGGGTGGAGTAGAGGGGGGGACCAGACAGCTGCACTTAATAAGTACTTCTATTGTGTATTCACGAAAGAGAGAGGTAGCAGATACCTTGGGAGGAGAGGAGGGTGGGCGGGGGGAGTGACTGATACAAGGATCACAGAGGACAGGGTTCTGGAGGGATCAAGGGCACTGAGTGTGGACAAGGCACCGGGACCAGACAGCATTCACCCTAGGGTACCTTAAGGAACTGGCAGAGATCCTGGCATTATCACTGGCTGACCTGTTCAGTACCTCCCTGGACACAGGATGCATCCCACAGGACTAGAGGATAGCCCATGTGGGGCCAATTCACAAAAGTGGTGCTAAGGATGAGCCGGGCAACTACAGACCAGTGAGTCTCATATCAATTGTGGGGAAGCTCATGGAGACATTCCTAAAAGAGTGGATGGTGACATTTTTGGAGGACAATAGACTCCAGAACAGTTAGCAGCATGGGCATGTCTCAGGAAGATCATGCCAGACAAACCTAGTTGAGTACTATGACTGGATGACCAGTGAAATGGACAAGGGCCATGAGGTGGAGGTCCTATATTTAGATTTCAGCAAGGCTTTTGATTGCGTGCCGCATGGAAGGCTGGGGGGGGGAGCTAGAATATATATGGGTGGTAGCAAAGATGGTCAAATGGATCACCAACTGGCTGAAAGGAAGGCAGCAGAGGGTGGTAGTGGTGGGAGAGGACTCTCAGCACCGAGGGATGTGACCAGTGGAGTGCAACAGGGATCAGTGCGGGGACCAGTGCTGTTTTGGATATTCATAGCTGATATCTCACAAAGGATATGGAGTAAGATCAGTCTGTTCACAGATGATATGAAGATGGGAGCTGTGGTAGATCACATTGAAGGGTGGAAGTGGCTGCAGGCAGACCTGACCAAACTACAGGAGTGGTTGGAAACATAGCAGTTGGGGTTCAATGCCAAGAAGTGCAAGGTAGTGCACTTTGGAGCCAGGAACCAGGGGAGGTGCTATCAGCTAGGAGGGGTACAGTTGGAAAACACCAAAGAGGAAAAGGCTCTCAGGGTGCTTATAACTGGGAGTATGAACAACTCAGCACAGTGCAGGAAGGCGGCAACAAAAGCCAACAAAATGCTGGGGTGTATAGCGAGGGGTATCTCCTCCAGGAATAGGGAGGTGATCCTTCCCCTGTACAGGTCACTAGTCAGGCCGCACCTGGAATACTGCGTGCAGTACTGGTGCCCATTCCTGAAGAGGGACATCAGGTTGTTGGAGGGGGTGCAGCATAGGGCGACAAAGATGATTCAGGGATTGGAGGGAAAATCCTATGGGGATAGGCTGGGCAAGCTGATCATGTTTTCCCTGGAAGAAAGGAGGAAAGGTGGGATATGACTGAAACCTTTAAATACCTAAAGGGGAGAAACAAGACTAACACAAAGGAATTTTCAAGATTTGGAGGGGGCACGGAAGGGCATTAGCAGAGACTGGGGAGATTCAGGAGAGAAATCAGGAGACATTTTCTTCACAGAACGGGTGGTGGACAAGTGGAACACTCTGCCTGAGGAGGTGGTGTCCAGTAGAATGGTGGGCAGTTTCAAGAAGAGATGGGACGGAGTGAGGGGGGGTAAATACAAGTAGGGAGGGAGGTGGGGCAGCTGCAAGATGAGGGCTAGCTGCACAATCGAGCAGACTCGATAGACTGTAAGGCCTGTTTCTGCTGGCACTTTTGTATGTTCATATGTTCGTAAATGAAGATTCAAAAAAGTTTTGTCATAAACATGCAGTCTCAGTTGGTGACAGTGCAAAACTGAGGTGCCAACAGGCTCTCTGTTACACTGCCACCAATTCTATATTCACAAAGGCTGGACGTAGTAACTGGTAAAGGTGTGCAGAACCTCATTGTGAGAAACTGGCCTATATGAACTTGCCAGTTCAGTTTTACGTGAGTCCGAACTGATCACTGGAAGTTCGGATTGAATTTTAGTGTCTTCAAAATACATCGACGGCAACCCACCACTGTACAAGACTCAAATGAATGAGTGGCTGCAGCTGCTGCTGCTCCTGTGCCCACAGTTATGTAATACCCAATGCTTCATTTAGTCCCATTGTCCTCCAAAATGGAAGGAATCCCTAGTCACTGATGATGCCATATCTGCTGCCTGTGCTACTACTAATGATATGTCACATCAGCCTCCAGCAAAGAATCTCATGCTATTCCACTTTGCACTGTGCACTGCTGTATGAGTTGAGTGTGCATGCATAAAGTACTGTTTATAAAATCTGATACACTTCTGATTGGCCTCATTTGAGATATCGAAACTATGAGAGCAGGTCCTTGCTAGACCATGGCTTGACACTCTTTCTGTGGTGTGCAAATCAGGAGCAGAGGGGGCAGATTGGCAGTCTGTTGGGTTCTACATAGATACATAGACATTGATGACAGAAAAAGGCTTTTGGCTCATCCAGTCTGCCCACTTTATATAACTATTCTGCCTTGCCCAAGTGGCAGTCCTCCCCATTTTAACCCCCCCCCTTCTGACTAAACCCACCTGTCTGTCCTATCCCTGTCTGAATCTGCCAATTGGCTTGGCCTGTACCACTTCTTCTGGTAGCTTATTCCACTTATCCACCACCCTTTCCATGAAGAAGTGCTTCTGGGTGTCATTTATGAATCTGCCCCTTGCCAGCTTTAGATCATTCCTCTCATCCATGTGTTTGAACTAAAGCAGAATAGTTCCCTGGCATCTACTCTAACACAGCACTTATCCAGCAAGCAAAAAAGAAAGCAACTGAAGCTGTCAAACACTGAGTCTGTCAAAAATTAGAGGAATGGGAGAAAGTAACAGAAAAAAACCTTGTTAGGCACAGGGTAGCTGGGACTGGGGTTGCCAAAAAAAATCTTAACCTGACTGACCAAAATCAAAGGGGGGGGGGGGGACTGACAGAAAGGCATGTAGCTGATGGAGCTGGAGCCTGGGCTTGTTAAAACAACAATGAACCAAAATCCAAGGAAAGTAAGAAAAAAAGAAACTTCCTGGCAGGGTATAATGATAAGGTTTGGACATGGCTTTGCCTGAAATAACAAGTACAGCTAAAAATAGTTCTTATTTTTTTAAAGTAATTACAAAAACATAAGGAATTAAAAAATGCTTTTTTTGGTGATATAGCCAAGAGCTCTCTGACAGTTGGGTAGCCCATGGCTTGTTATCACATTAGCCAGTACTGCGCCTTTTCTCCTGCCTCATAGCCATTGATTGTGGAGACTCTGTTTTGTTCCTGTATTTGAGTAATCCCTAGTACATAGCCTATATGCCAGTTATTTGCTTGTAACAGCATATTTTACTAGATTATACTTTAATACTATACTATATATTATACTTGAACAAGAAGGAAAGAAGTACATGTTGCATACAGTCAGGCAGACTGACAGGTACTGTAGATAGAGAGCCTTTCCAGAAGCTCAAGGTGTATACAGTTCAAACATACAACTAAAACAAGGCCTTGTATTACAAAATTATTAAAGAGCTACTTTAGTGTACTGCTTGGAATTAATAGTAATTTTCAGATGCAGTCAGCTATCACTTCCAGTATCTGAAGTATTTTTTTTAATTTTCTGTTTGCTAATTAGAAGATTTTCCACCTGACAGTACTGGGGTGATGTGTGGAGAAGCATTCTGTCTGGAGGAAAAAACAAGTCAGTCCTGTTCCTCCCACTACATCATCAGAAATGTGACCAAACACTTTGAGGCACCACAATACTTGCAGCCTGAGTACTGACTTTCACAAGCTACCAATCAAAATACAGGAAATTGTGACATCACTAGTAACCAGGGAGAGCCAGTCCCTGCTGCTTCATGTGAAAGTGAAACCTGGCGGTGAGAAATGGTTCTCATTGGTTACTAGTGATGTCATAGTCAGTGTGGTTGCAGTGTTGATGTAGTGGGAGGAACAGAACTGACTTTTTTCCCCTCCAGAAAGAGTACTGCTCCACACATCATCCCAGCACTGCCAGGTGGAAAATCTTCTAATTAGCAAACAGAAAAGAATAAATATTTGAGATATAAGAAGTGATAGCTGACTACATCTGAAAGTTACAATTAATTGCAGGCAGTTTCCAGGCAGTACACTAGCTTTTTAACATGAATTTAAATACCTCCTACATTGACTTTATTCCAAGTTAACTTAAAATCAGATAAATAGTGTTGGAATTATACTTTGTGAACTTAGGGAGCTATGCGGGCCTATAAGAGTGTTATTTTTAAATTGAGTCCCCATCCCACTGTAAATCAGTGGCATTGATGTGAGCTACCGGGGCTCACTTCAGAGCTGGGCCGGGGGCGGCAAGCTCTGGCAAGACCCCTGTAATTCCAAAACTGTAAACAGTTAAACAATTTCAACAATGCTATGGCATAATATTGGGAACAAAGACTTATTGACATAGCCATGTCTTCATTTCTTTTTGAACACAGAGATCATTGGGGACATATGGATGTTACCGGGGAAGAGGTTTCCATAACCTTGGGGTCTCAACATAAAAGGACAGGGCCCAAGAAGATGTGGCTGTCCCATGGATCAGAGATGTTGTGCTTCTCTTATATCAGACAAGGTTGTTAGTAGTTCTCTGAGGTAAAGAGGGCCCAGTCTGGTCAGGGCTGTTCAGGGCCTTGTACATTAATAGAAATGCCTTGGACTTGATCTATATTCTTACCAGGAGCCAGTACAACATGTATATCAGAGGAGGAGTAATATACTCTAATAGAAACATGGAAACATAGAATTTGATTGCAGAAGTAGACAGAAGTCCTTCCTGTATATTACCTCATCCCTGCCAACCTACTGTGCTGGTGGACTGTTCCCCATCCTTTAGTCCCCCACGCTTCAATCCCATATGCCCCCCTCTAGGGTCTATGAGTCACTTTGTCTTCTGTCTATCACATTTAAACCCATATAGGGTAGCTGCTCCACCACTTCTGCTGTTAGTCTGTTCCATGGTTCCAACACCCTCTCAGTGAAGTAGAACTTGGCATCCCTTTTCCTTACAACTAGGTCCTCACTATTCAGCTTGTTTGTACCCTAAGAAACATGTATGTTTTAATCATTTGCCCCCACCCCCGGCCTCCAACGAGTTCATATATAGGACTTCAACATGATCCTCGTAGGATCTGTTCTGGTGGTCCTGGATCATCTTGGTGACCCTTTGCTGTACCGAACCTAGCCTGTCAATGTCTTTCCTTACATGAGGACTCCATAACTGGATGCTCCTGTACTCCAGGTGAGACCTTATCAGAGATTTGTGTAGTGGCAGAATCACTTCATTTCTCCTACTGTCAAAACCCCTCCTTACACACCCCAGCAAGTATCCTTGATGCCTTGCTGTATATCTTGTTGCATAGACTCATTTGTTTGAGGGAGTCACTGATAATTACCCACAGATCCCTCTCCCCTGTCAAAGTGGCAGTCTAATCCCTCCCATTCATTATTGTGTGGATTCCATCTCACTAAGTGCATTATCTGCAATGCTTGGCATTGAATCTCTACTGCCAGACCTTAGATCATCTCTCTAATTTCTTTAGGTTCTCATGGAGCTCCTGCACCCCTTCCTCATGATCTACCCTATCTCATAGCTTTGTGTCATCAGCAAAGAGACACAACTTTCCCCGAATGCCTAACCCCATGTAATTTTTGAACACATTAATTAGGACAGGCCCCAGGACTGATCTTTGTGGCATTTGGCTCACAACCTCCTTGTCCCCTTATTTAGCCCTGTTCAACACGATCGTCTATTGCCTTCCCTTAAACCAACTTCCTACTCACCTAACTAAACCTTGCTTTACTCCCAAGTCTTCCAACAACTTCAGCAACCTCCTGTGCAGTACTGAATCAAAGGTCTTGTCAGAAATCAAAATAGAGTAAATCTATAACCTGTCCTGTGTCAATTACCATGGAGACCCAATCAAAAAATAGATCAGGTTGCTCTGGCATGACCTCCCTTCTCACTGATGTGAGTAGTCAAGTCACTGCATTTAACACCAGCTGAAGGGGATGGGTCTGCTTCACAGGATGGCCCCGGTGGAGCACATTGAAATAGTGTAGTCCAGAGGACACTAAAGCATGTATCAGCATCTCTCCTTCACACAAAGGGTGCTGGAGCCTGGAACAGACTGCCAAAAAAAGTGGTGGGGGTTAAATCAGTGGAGGAATTAAAGAGGGCATGGGAAAGGCACATGGGCCTGAGTAGCAGGGGGAGGACTGGGGGCTGGTGGAGGGAGGTGTAGGGGGTGAGATAGGACAGACTAGATGGGCCAGCGGGGTCCTTTTCTGCCATCAAGCTTCTATGATTCTATGAGCATCTTCAGATTACCCTGGTTGAGTCAAAGGCACAGTGTTGTGATATTTTTCAAATGGAAAAATCCATTCCTGATAACCTGTCATCTGCCTGGTAACCCAGGGTACATAGATACATAGACAGTGTTGGCAGATAAGGGCCTATGGCCCACCTAGTCTGCCCATTTGAGCTTGTAAGTTCAGTTTGTTTTCCTAGTAGTCTATTTCCCCTTACCCCTGACCTCTAGAATTCCTTTATGTCTATCCCATGCATTCTTAAATCCCGTGATTGTTTCAGCCCCCACCACTTCCTCTGGCAGGGTGTTCCACTTGTCCACCACCCGTTCTGTGAAGAAATTTTTTCTCATGTTTCCTCTGAATCGTCCTCCCTCCAACTTCATCCCATGCCCTCTAGTCCTGAAACATCTTTTTCGCTTAAAAATAGTGTTTTTCTGCACCCTGTTCCTCCCTGTAAGATACTTGTATGTCTCTATCATATCCCCTCTCTCCCTCCTCTCCTCCAGGGAGTACATGTTCAGTTCCTTCAACCTGTCTTCATAGGACTTGTGATGCAACCCATGCACCATCTTTGTTGCCCTCCTCTGAACCTTCTCTACCCTGTCTATGTCCCACGTAGGTATGGTCTCCAGAACTGTACACTGTACTCCAGGTGGGGCCTCACTAGTGTCTTGTATAGCGGAATTATGACCTCCCTTTTCCTGCTGGTGATGCCCCTGCCTATACATCCCAGCATCCTATTTGCTTTACCTGATGTCTTGTCACACTGTTTCCCTACCTTGAGGTCATCAGAGATGACAACCCCAAGATCCCTTTCCTGCTTGGTGCATGCTATATCCTCACCCCCCAACTGATATATTGTGCCAGGGTTTTTGTGCCCCATATGCATTATCTTGCACTTCTTTGCATTGAATTTCAACTGCCAAACCCTTGACCATTCTTCAAGTTTCTGCAGGTCCCTTCTCATTCTGTCTACACCCTCTGGTGTGTCTACTCTGTTACAGAGCTTTGTGTCATCAGCGAACAGTGAAATTCTTCTGCCTTCTAGATCCTGTGCAATGTCACTGATGAAGATGTTGAATAGGACCGTCCCAGCACTGATCCCTGTGGTACCCCACTGGTCACTCTTCCTCTGTGGAGTGACAGCCATTTACCACCACCCTCTGTGTCCTGCCACCCAGCCAGTTATCTACCCACCACACTACTGTCCTGCCCACACCCATATTCCCCAGTTTGTGTAATAGTCTTCTATGTGGCACAGTGTCAAAGGCCTTGCTGAAGTCCAGATAGGCCATGTCTACTGCCCTCCCTGATCCACCTCCCTAGTCACCCAGTCAAAAATTCAATGAGGTTGGTCTGACATGACCTCCCTGGTGAAACCATGCTGCCTTGGGTCCTGTAGTCCATTGACAACCAGATGTTCTACCAATCTCTCCTTCAGTAGTGCTTCCATGATCTTTCCCACTACGAGGTGAGGCTGACTGGTCTGTAGTTCCCTGCTTCCTCTTTGTTCCCACTTTTGTATAAGGGGACTACATCTGCTGTCCTCGAGTCTTTGGGTACCTCCCCTGTTTCCAGTGACTGGCTGAACAGGATAGCCAGAGGTTCAGCCACCACCTCTCTTAGTTCTTTAAGGACCCTGGGGTGCACCCCATCTGGCCCCATTGCTTTATCAGCTCTTATTACTTCCAGTTCCTTCAGGACCCTTTCTCATGTAAAGGGACTTGTGTCCATTTCTGCACCATTCTCACCCCTTGTACTCCCGTCAGACCCATTACCCCCTCTTCCTTAGTAAAGACTGAGCAGAAATACCTGTTCAATATGTCAGCTTTACTGTTGTCATCCTCCACGCGGCTCCCATCCTCCCCCTTCAGTCTCACTATCCCTCCCTTTGTCTTTCTTTTTTCACTTATGTACCTGTAAAAGGTTTTGTCCCCTTTACCCACTGATTTTGCAATCGTTCTTCTGTCTGAGCTTTGGCTTCCTTACTGACTTCCTGCCTCCTTTGTTTCTCCTGGTACTTCTCCCTATCCCCTTCTGCCTGTGTCTTTTTGTATTGCCTGAATGCAATCTTTTGGCTTTCACTTTCTTTGCTACCTCTTTGGAAACCATAATGGTCTCCTCTTCCTTTTCCTCTTGCTAACCTGCTTAATGCATAATTCTGTTGTTCTTATAATCCCCATTTTAAATACTGCCCACTGTTCCTCAACCCCTGATTCCTGTCCCATTCCCTTAATGCCTCTTTCAAGTATCTCCCCATTTTCCCAAAGTCTGCCCCTCAAAATCCAGGATACGTGTTTTGTGTGGTTTGGTTCTGCTCTTTCTGTGATTTCAAACCACAATGACTGGTGGTCACTGTTACCCAGCTGCTCCCCACTGTTACCCCATCACACTGTCCCTGTTTGTGAGCACAAGGTCCAGTATTGCCTTCTGCCGAGTTGGTTCCATGACCAGTTGCTTGAGGAAGGCACCCTGAAGGAGTCCAGGATAAATCTGCTCTAGTTGATGCTGCTGCTGCTGGGATGCTCCAGTCCACGTCTGTTATATTGAAGTCTCCAAACAGTACTACCTCACCCTTGTCTGCCATCCTTTGGATGGCTAGCATCAGCTCCCTATCTGTTTCTTCCTCCTGGGCTGGTGGTCTATAGACCACACCTGTGCAGATGGCTGGCCCCATTTTCCTTTCCAGCTTAACCCACAGTATCTCTCCCCCATTTTGTTCCTCCTGGATCTGTGTGGCCCTTATGTCATTTTTCACATACAGTGCCACTCCTCCTCCCTTCCTGCCTGCTCTGTCTCTTCTGAATATGTTGTAGCCAGGTATGGCCATCTCCCAGTCATGGTTATCATTACACCAGGTTTCAGTGATGGCCACAATGTCCAGGTCTGACTGTACCATGACAGCCTCCAGATCTTCCATCTTGTTGCAGGGTCAACTGATGATTCAGAAAAATTCCCAGGCTTCCCACTGTTTGCTTAGCCTCCAGCCTCACTCCATTATGCAGGAGCAGGCCAAGACTGTCATAACATATCGACTTCAGGTAAGGAGGACCCACAAAGATCAACTCTGTTTTGCCTGGGTTAAGCATAAATCCAGCTATCGCTATCCAAAATCTGATAAAGGCTAGACCTTTCTACAACACAGCTGCCAGATCACCCTGAGTGGTGCAGTTGGGTATTACCAGCACAGCAATGAAACTTCAGATCATACTCTCAGATCCCCACTCCTAGTGGAAGCAAAGCAACTGAGACAAAAACAAGAGAGAGAGACAGAGAGAGACAGAGAGAGAGACAGAAGAGAGAGAGAGAGAGAGAGAGAGAGAATAACGCCCTACAGTACATCATCATTTATGAACTGGGGGGTGGGGGGGCGCAGCCCTACACTTTCTGAAAGCCACTGACTGCCAGCACTACTTCAAGAAAAAACTGAACCAGTTCAGCACCTTACAAGACATGCCACGGAACTTCCTTAAACTCTCAAGCAATTCCTGCTGCTCAGAAGTGTCAGATGCTGAGAACAGCTTCTACGAGGACTACCACATATAGCTCTCCACTGTCCCTCACTAGGAGATGATCATTTAATAGCCTCACTACAGCAACTTTGGTGCTGACCATCTGCCAGGAAATAAACTGGAATGGCTCATAGAACTTACAGAGGTTATTTTCCTCCTGTGTGCTCCCATTGATGCGTTGCCACCACTTTCTTGATAAAATTGCCAAAAAAAGGAAAGCTAGAGATAGGTTAATAGAAGACTTCTGGTGACATCAGCATCAAAAAGCTTAATCTGGAGGTCCTGCCTTCCACCATTCTAAATCTTTTATTTTTTTAACCCGGTGAGACACACAAAGCTGAAAGCTTTTTTTTTACAGGTGCAACCTGGGAACACAGGGAAGTTAAGTGACTTGCTCAGGGTCACACAGTATGCAAGTGGAAGCTGTGGGATTCAAACCCAGGTCTGGTCTGCTGGATGTCACCAGATTTGCAGCTCAGAGCCTTAAACCACTGCACTATACTGCCTCCCAATCTAAATCCATCCTGAGAAAATCGCTATTAGTCTAGTTGGAAAAACTTAATATACCTTCTACTAGTGCACAGAGATGGGAGGTGCAAAGAAAAATCAATCAAAAATGGCACCGACACATGTGGATCAATCAGGAGATGCACTGCCACAATCCCAGCATCTCTCCTTCAAAAGTGCCAGAGTACACAATGAGCTTGTGGGATGAGGAAGAAGACAGCAGATCTGGGATGGAACCGACTCTAGATTGCACAAGTATGGCAAGCACCATAAAGTTTCTTTATAAAATACATGGAAAGGTGTCCGACATAAAAAGGGACACTAAAAAATTGGAACAGAGGACTGCTAAGGTAGAAGAACAATCTCCATAAGGAGAACAGGAGTTTTGGGTTTTCCCTGGCTGACTTGCACCAGAGGGAATGGAGGAGCCTGCAAGGTATCGCAGCAGGCAGGGCTTTGTCTGGGGGTGAGGGCCTGAGACACCTGAAAAGTAGGGACCCAGGTAGGACCACCCAGAAGGGGCTGGGGTGGAGGGGATAGGGTTCCAAGGGGGGAGGGAGCTTGTGGCAGGGACACTACAGGGAGGAGCCAGGCCCCTTAAGAGGGGCTGCACATGAGGAATTCTTCCTCATTCCTCCTTGTCCCAGGTCGCAAGCAGAAAGGAAACCAGGATCAGCACACACCAACTGCACCAGAGGTAAGGCTTGGTCTGGGGCCAAGAGGCCACACGGCCTAGGGTAGGCATGTTGGAGCTGGTGGCTTCTACCTTGCTGGCTTAGGGCAGTGTAAAAAATTGTACTGATGTAGGGGAATGAGGTAATTTAACAGCTTAGTCATTACTGCCGTCCTCTGTAGTATTCATAAATAGGGTTGCCGGCTTTTAAGAAGCCCAAAATGGGACATTTCTAACTGAAACATGATTGTTTGCAGAATAATATGTAATCTCAATCAATGCAACAGACTTGTTTTCTCTAAATAATCAGAATTAAGACTGTGTGTTGTAGTTTTTAGTCAGGATCAACAAGCCAGTGGTAAAGGCTGGGAGAGGGCCTGCAGCCGCATAGCCGGGGGAAGGGAGACCAGGCTTTGTCCTAGGTCTGAGATACCTTGTAGGCCCCTCCAGTAGCTCAGCTGGAAGAAAGAAGCAAATGGTTGTTGTGAGGTATTTGAAAGTCAAAAGGATTTAACATTTACATAGAGAACTAATGTTTGTGATCATTTCTCATACCTCTACTGAAAGCTACAGAAGGTAAATGGTTGTTTGGACACAGTTAACTTTTGATGCATATAACAAAAAGAACTCCCAGTGGGGAAAGTAAGTAATTTAGCAGTTTAGTCATTCCTGCTATCCTCTGCAGTATTTATAAATAGGCTTACAACGTTTTAAGAAGCCCAAAGTAAGCAGAATTAAGACTATGTGTTGTAGTTTTTTTTTATTTTGTTTTTGTTTTTTTAGCTGTTTCTAGTGTTTTCTTATCAATTTAAGGTAATTTAGTTAAGATATTTTATTGTTTTGCAGCATTTAGAGAACAGTCAGAAAATGTTTTTTACTGTAAGGTCAGAACATGGAGCATTTTTCATGTTTGTGACCTTGGTTTGGGCCTGTGGGCCACATGGCATGGCTTGTAGCTTAGGTCTGAGATACCTTGCAGATCCCTCCCAGCTGCTTAGCTGGGGGGAAAGGAAGGACATTGTTTATGGGCAATGCTTAGTTTTCTTATAATTGAAATGGAAAAAAAATATTTGCTTTGCTTCTCATAGAAAGGACACAAGCTGCTTTAATTCTGTGAATTGTTGGCAGTGTCGCATAGGGGGTGGAGGCTCGAGCTGCAGATGAGCCATGTGCTAAAATTAGAAGAAAAAAAAAATAAGAAAACAAATAAAATGGGAAAGAGAAAGGTGGGGGTGAGCTCCATAACCTATAACCTTGAGATATCAGTTACTCAATAAGGATTTAAGGCAGTTCCTGAATGCCAGCAGGGTAATAACATCCCATCCAATAACATCTAACAAATAAAGCAAGAGGTTGCAATGAGTCGGAATTTACAACTTGTGAGTGCTTATTACACCTAACAGATTGCTCAGTAAGTTTAGTGTCTTTAGAAACATTATGTTGATATGGGTTTATACTGGGCATTGTGAGTCTGATGGTTTGCTAAGATTAAAATGAATTGAGTGTTTTTTCACAGGCCCTTCAGGCATAATGCGTGGGCCTGACTAACTAAATTCATTATGGGGCTCCTGGGTTGCCAGGAGCAAGTACTAACTACTAGCCGGGCAGGTATTGTAAAAAAAAAAAAAAAAAAAATGTTAAACTGTCCCTTGGTCAATGACCCATGTTGGTGGCAGCAGCATCAGCTTAAGCACTAACAAGGGGAGAGTGACCATGATTTGTTTGTTGCAGGCATATCATGAAGATGAATGGAGACCTCGAACAGCAGCTGGCTGCCCTCATCCGAGGCAAGAGTAAGGCATGGTGGGAGGTGCTGATCAGGGAGCAGGGCAAAGATGGGGGAGCAGGACCTTCGGGGCTGCTGCCCCCACCAGAACTCAAGAACCCAGAGGAGGCCAACCCAGGGAAGCAGCCAGAGAACCTGGCACCGCTGACTCTGCCTGCTGAACCTGTGTCTCTGGCGAGGGTGCAGGGCACGTCCAGGCAAGAGCCAGAGAAGCTGAAGCCCAGTCTGGATGAGACACTGGTGCACCCTCCTCCTCTGCAGAAAAAGCACGAAGGAAGAGGGCCGATCAAGGAGCAGTGGACCAAGTAGCGGGTATGCCAGAGTTGGATCAGCTGTCAGCTGAGGAGTTGAGGGCTCTACTTAGGAGTGGTGGCACCCCCAACAGGAACAGGGGGTGCCAGCTGAAATGGGGCAGAGAGTGGGAGGCCATGGAAAAGATGCTGGTAGGGTACAGGAAGGAAATGGAGGCATCGGCACCCATAAGCCTGGGTCTACCAGGGGGCCTTTGAAGGCAAGCTTGCAGACTCGTGAGCAATTGGGGCAGGGTCAACCCGTCCTGCCACAAGCAAACTCCTCAGCTGGGAGTACCAGGCCATGGGTCCCACAGCAGACAGCCCTTGGGGGTTGGGTCAGCCAACCAGCGGGATGGCTTGGTGGCATGGCCACAGCGATACCACAAGGGTGGGGGGAGCCTAGCATGTGGCCTCCGGTGGGAAACCCAGGTCAATCATGTGTGGAGCAGAAACTTGACCAGTTGCTGGAATTACTGGCGGATCCGAATAGGGCTCAGCCAGGAGTGGTCCAGGCGGCCCCGGCCCTAGCAGGGACTGGGGACACAGGAGCAGGAGTGGCATCTGCACCACCACCAATCCCAGAACAGCAAGGGTCAGTGAGCTTTCTATCCCTGGTGGAGCCCATTGAGTCACACTTGCCGGACAAGGTGAGGCAACAGATAATCAATGCAGAATACGTTGACATCTTTGCTCTTCTGAACCGGCCAAAAGAGCTGGAAAAAGAAAAAAAGACAAGGAGGGGGATGACAGGGTTGAACAGAAATGGAAAGCAACTGTGTGGCGGACATGGGAGAACTGGGCCGTAGGGTTCACAATTTATGAAGGGATCCTTACCCAGGGCAACCTGGGGAAAGCTGACGGATTGTGGGTCTACTTTAATAGAATAATGACCATGAACAGTAGTAAGCCAGGCGAGGGGTGGTTAGAATATGACGGGGAGTACTGGAGGAGAAAACAGATGGACACGGACAATCGTGGGCAGTCTTGGACCTCCCGCTGCTGTGGACGATTGATTTGGGGAGAAGGGTTCAACACAGACAGTGGTTTCCTGGTGAGGTGACCCCCGTCACCGAAAAAGGTTATCAATGGGGTAATGGGGAAAAAGGGGGGGCAGGAAACTACGTTGTTTCAGCTACAACCAGGGGTCATGCAAGACTGAGCATTGTAGATACAAGCATGAGTGTATGGCATGCGGGAAACCACACTCGCTTCAACAGTGTGGGAAGGCAACAGAGGCTGGGGCAGGGAAGATAAACTATTTTTGTCCCTTTCGGAAGGGAGGGAAAAAGGCTGCCATCACAGGTCAAGGCTGAAAATACTGAAGGGTGGTTGGTCAACTACCCAGACAGGGTGGCCGCTTGCTGTTTGGCTGATGGTTTCAGGGAGGGGTTCCGTATACCTTACCAAGGCCCAAGGAGGGCATACGAGGCTGACAACCTAAGTTCTGCCAAGGAGCGACCGGAGGTTGCGCAGGTCAAGCTATGGAAAGAGCTGGCCTCGGGTTGGATCAGCGGCTTCCTTCTCCTCTCCCCTTACCCATGGTTCAGGGTGTCACCCATTGGCCTAATCCCCAAGAAGATGACAGGTGAGTTCCAAATGATAAACCACCTGTCGTACCCGGAAGGGGATTCAGTCAATGCCTACATCAACCCAGTCGACACTGCGGTGTATTACATGTCGTTCGACAGGGCAGTGGAGGTGGCGTGTCAAGCAGGCCAGAGGGCTTTGCTGGGGAAGGCTGATATAGAATCAGCATTCTGGCTGTTGCTGGTGTTTCCAGCAGATAGGGAGCTACTAGGCATGAAATTTGATGGGTACTACCATATGGACAACTGCATGCCCATGGGGTGTGCGGTGGCATGTGTGGTTTTTTGAGCAATTCAGCACATTTCTGCACTGGGCCATGGCACAGAAAGCCAAAGTCGACCACATGGTTAATTATTTGGATGACTTTCTGTTTGTGGGGAGGGCCAGCTCGGAGCAATGCACGCATATCATGGCGGCATTCCACGAGGTGTGCACCGAGATGGGTGTACCATTAGTCCAGGACAAGATGTAAGGGCCATGCCCAAGGCTTTCCTTTCTGGGGCTCGAGATTGACATGAGGGAGTAAATGTTCCGGCTCCCCCAAGACAAGCTGGCGGCCTTGTGCACCCGGCTGGATGCTGTGATGAGGGCGCAAAAAGTCACATTACGGGAGCTCCAGCAACTAGAGGGCCATCTCAATTTCATCTGCCAGGTAATGCCCATGGGCAGGACATTCATAAGGTGCCTGGTGGGCATTGGGGCAGGCTGTGCAAAACTGCATCATAAAATTTGGGTCACAGTGGCAATGCGGGCGGACCTAGGCATTTGGCAAACATTTCTGCAATACTTCAATGGGGTGTCGATGTAGCCGGTGCCAGTGTACAGTGAACAATTAGAACTCTTCACAGATGCCTCGGGGGGCTTGGGCTTTGGGGCTTACCTGCAAGGAAAAGGTGTGCAGGGCAGTGGCCTGCAGAGTGGATCAGACGAGGCATCATGAGGCAGATAATGGTGATGGAATTTTCCCCCATTGTCGTGGCATTGGTTCAAGTTCAAGTTTATTGCAGGAAAACTCCATTGAGCAAGCTCATTCACAAGGAGGTCCTGTGACATAAACACTTAAAGTACAAACACAGATAGGTAATAACAGTATATACATGAAATGCACGTTACATGATACAGGCTGGATATACATACAAGGGTACCACATAGGGTGACCGCAGGTGGTAAACATTGATATGAGACAGGGAAGCGACTTGCAGGTTGCATACTGATAAATGAAACATGATGACTGGTGTGTGCAATACATATACAGTATTTTGGCAGCTAGAACAAACAACAGTCTACAACTGATATGGGGGGGAGGAGTGATCTGATAGAGTAGCAGTGGAGTGTAAGCAAAGATAAAGCCAGGAGTAGAAGGGGAAGGGAACGCAGTTAATATGACAAATCAATTATACCTTACCAGTGGATAAATATGGCACACATGGGGAAGGAAGAGACTTAATGACAGTTACAGGTGTCTTTTATTTTGGCTGAACTTAGTGATTTGTAGAAATTTATTGAAACTGTGCTAGTTAGTTTCAGTACGGTTTGTAATTGGTTCCAAATGGAGGGAAGGGCTTATGCAATAGCACATTTACCAAAGGAAGTCCACGTCCTTGGTATGTCAAGCATAATAAAGTCAGATTTTCTTAATGAGTATGCACTATGTGAGATACTAATAAGGGAAGAGAGATAGCTTGGCATTTTCTGCAGGAGCAGTTTAAGAGTCCATAGACCAGCATGGAGCAGGCGTCTAGTAGTAAGGGATGTCCAACCAACAGCTGCATATAAGTCACAGTGGTGCAAATGGTAAGTGGAGTTGGTAATGAACCATAACGCACAGTGATAAAGGATGTCCAGTTTACTTAGATTTGCAAGAGTGGTGGAGTAATAGATTACATCGCCATAGTCGAGTAGGGGGAGAAAAGTGGCCTGTACAAGCTTGTTTCGAGTTTCAAGGGGGAAAAGGGGCCTATTTCTGTAGAAGAAACCTAACCTTGCTTTTAACCTTCTAGAGACATCTTCGACGTGGTCACTGAAAGATAATTTATTGTCGATCCAGATACCTAGATATTTAAATTTGATTACAACTTCCAGAGGCTCGTTTAGCGTGGTGACAATGAAGTCTTGGGCAAGGGTATTGGGGGCCTGTGACAGCACTGTGGAGAATATCATCGCTTAGTCTTCTTAGCATTGAGCAGAAGCTTTGCCTTTATTAAATTATGCTCAGTTGTGCGTAAGTCCGCTTGAAGTACTCCTTGACTTCAGATAACGATGAGCCAGAAGTATACAACACAGTATCATCTGCAAAAAAGTGCAGATTGGACGTAGATATGTTAGCATCTAAGTCATTAATGTACAGAGAAAACAAGATAGGGCCTAAGATGGATCCTTGGGGGACTCCTCTTGCAACTGGCAAGGCAGCAGAAAAAAAGCCTTGGTGGTCTGGGGGGATGTACTGCGGGACAAGCACATCACATTCAGGTCAGATAACACCGGAGTGGTGTATGCCATCAACAAACAGTTGAGGGGGGCAAGGACCCGATGGGCTACCTCATAAGGTTGTTTGTCCTCAAGTGTCTGATGTCGACTATTACCTTTAGGGCAGTGCATGTACCAGGTATTGAAAATGGCACCGCTGACACGCTCTCTCGTTTACAGTGGCAGAGGTTCCAAGAATTGGCAACAGCAATAGACCAACAGCCCAGGGAAGTCCCGCCATTCCTATGGGAGTTGATAACCCACAGGTCTGGGAGTTGATTGAGAAGGCCTTTGTATTTAGGATGCATACAGCATACCAGAGGGGAGTCAACTGTTTTCTGGAGGTCCAACGTGCTCAAGGGTGGGCAATGACATGGTCGATCCCACTTGCACAGCTGTGCAAATTCGTGCTGATCAAAAAACGTGCGGGGGTCACCCAGGCAACAGTCGAACAGCACATTGCTGGCATTGCTTGGTTCCAGAAAGTCAGGGGCTTCTCTGACTCTGCAAGGGCATTTGCCTTTAGGAAGATGCTGGGAGGTTGGGCACGGGCAACCCCAGGGGGTACGAACAACAGACGACCTATCAGCCCTGCCATGTTCAAACAGATCTGGGATGAGTTGCCTAAGGTACGCTCATCCCCTGATGAGACAAGGCTGTTCCGGACAGCGTACTTGGTAGCATTTTGAGGGGCATTCCAGGTGTTGGAGCTCATGCATCCTAGCAAGGCTACCGGGAGACCAGAAGCGCTGGCAGATGCGGACGTAGAGGTCACAATGCCTGGAGTCTTTGTCCGCATCTGGAAAAGCAAAACCGATCAGCTTGCCTACGGGCGATGGTACCGGCAAGGGGCACTCCACACACTACAGTGGGATGTGGGGGCATGGGTACAGGATTATATAACTAAGCTCCTGGCAATGGGGAGGCCTTCTTCCGTCATGGAGGGGGTGGCCCCTAACAGTGTACAGTTTAGGCACATGTTGCAAAAGACCTTGTGACAGCTGGGCATCCCGGCAGAACACTACTACACATCACATGCCAGGGCAGAGGGCTTAGCAGATGGGGTAATACAAGCACTGGGTAGGTGGAAGTCACAGGCTTTTGAAAGCTACATAAGGCCACACATGTTATAACTCTCTTTTGCTTTGTTTGGACAGGTATTGCAGCCTGAGCAGAGCAGATCTGGATTTGTGGCCACTCATACATCCATTGGGTGGCCTGCAGGGCAAGGCAGTATCCTGGAGGAGAGAACCTGTTCCTGGTACCCAAGAGGGCAGAGGCGCATTGGTTGGGGTGGCGCGGGATGCGATGGAATTAGTTAATCACAGCACTGTAAGCAAGAGCCCAAGAGAGGTGGTAGCCAGATGCTTTAGTCCTTCATTTGGGGGGAAATGATCTGGGGATTATGTATGCAAGGAAGCTTAAGGAGACAGTCAGGCAGGACCTGGCAAGAGTGAAGCAATGGTGGCCCCAGGTGTATATAATTTGGTCGGTATGGTGCAGCAGCAGCAGTTGCGGCACGCCCGGAACATTAGGGCAATAGAAAAGGTGCGCCGGCTGTAGAATGTGGCCATGAGACCAATTATGGACTCCATGGGGGGTCCACAGCCACGCACCTGGAAGTGTCAGTGAAAAAGCCTGATCTGTATAGCAGAGATGGGGTACATCTATCAGAGAAAGGATTAGACTTGTTTTTGAATGACATACAATGGGCAGTGGCGAGAGTATTGGCATGAGGTGCTTGTGGGGGTGAGCGGTGAAACTTTCCTTATGGTGGCTTGGTAGTCTTGGAACGCTGTGGAGGGGGTAACAGGGGATCATGTGTCTTGACCAGCCAGATCTCCCTGAGGCTGACAGGAGGGTGGGCCTGACAGATGGCGTCCGGAGGGCACCCTCTTCGGGCAGGGTTCCATGGCATGGCGGATCCTCTGAGGGGGAGAAGCTAGCCGCAGTTGGTCACAGAGCCATCCCTTATGTTCCAGAGGCTGCTGTCCCTCATGGGGTCCGGGTTGATGGTAAGGCGGTCCTCTCCTGAGAGGGAGAGTCAACCGTCAATGATCTAGTGCTCCATGGGGAGTTAGATTCCTTGTAAGGCTACCTAGCTGCGCACAGCACGCTAGCAATTGTATATATGGACAATTGGTTTTATCAATAAACACATGGCTGTGGCCATTTCTCCAAAGCCCATTGCTGTGTCATTTTGTTCAGGTGAAGAAGGCATATGCCCTCAAAAGACAGTGGAGGAGCCTGCAAGGTATTGCAGCAGGCGGGGCTTTGTCTGGGGGCAAGGGTCTGAGACACCTGAAAAGTAGGGACCCAGGTAGGACCACCCAGAAGGGGCTGGGGTTGGGAGGGGATAGGATTCCCAGGGGGAAGGGAGCTTGTGGCCAGGAACAGGGAGGAGCCAGGCCCCTTAAGAAGGGCTGTACAGGAGGAATTCTTCCTCATTCCTCCTTGTCTCAGGTCGCATCCCACCCAAACCTCACCCTAGTAAAAGCAGGGGGAAACGTGGGGGGGGGTACAGGGAACTTGCTTTCCCACTAAGGGGGATTGCCTTAGGGGTTGAGAAGGAATTTCCTGTTTTTTCCCCACTGGGTCTTCCAGTTTTTTGCCTTCTCCAGCAACGGGGGAGTTATTCTAGTTAGAGTAGGCTAGGGAGCAGATAGGTAGGTGTCACAGTCATGAGCATTGTAAGTGGCTGCTTGGTAGTCCTGGAACGCTGTGGAGGGGGTAACAGGGGATCATGTGTCTTGACCAGCCAGATCTCCCTGAGGCTGACAGGAGGGTGGGCCTGATGGATGGCGTCCGGAAGGCGCCGTCTTTTGCTAGGGTCCCTCGGCATGGTGGATCCTCTGATGGGAGAGGAGCTAGCTGCAGCTGGTCATAGAGCCATCCCTTATGCCCTGGAGACTGTTGTCCCTCGCAGGGTCCGGGTTGATGGTAAGGTGGCCCTATCCTGAGAGGGAGGGTCGACCGTCAATGATCTAGTGCTCCATGGGGAGTTAGATTCCTTTCAAGGCTACCTAGTTGCGCACAGCACGCTAGCAATTGTATATATGGACAATTGGTTTTATAAATAAACACATGGCTGTGGCCTTCTCCAAAGCCCGTTGTTGTGTCAGTTTGTTCAGGTGAAGAAGGCATATGCCCTCAAAAGACAATGGGCCCTGACCAGAAGAGCTGAGAATGCTGAGGCGAGAGCCAGGAGAAAAAATATTACACTGGGTTCCTAGAGGGGGCTGAACAAGACAGCCTGGAGGCATTTTTTTATGACATGGTTAACTCCATAGCAGGATCCACCAGAAGGCCATTACATCAGCATAGAGAGAGTGCATAGAGTCTTGGGGACAAAACCCAAACCCAGGCCTATCCCATGCTCTAGTATCATCAAATTCTTAAAGTTTCCAAGCAAAGAGCTACAGTAATAGTACATTGTGGAGAGGCTTCTGACATAGAATGACACCAGTTGTAAAATAAACCGGATACCTCTATCACCAACTATATTGGAGGCTTAGGTCAGGAAGCATGGGCAGTCCAGGAGAAGTTGCAGAAAAACCACAAGTGGTGATTTATTGAACATAAAAAAAAAAATAATTGGAAAACATCAGCATCTCTCATCTTGTCTCTCTCTTTTTTTTTCTTTAAATATTTTCCACTCTTTATCCTGGTGAGACTTCTGTCAGGCTTCAGCCCTGGTCACGGTTCCTGGGAATTTCACCCCCATCTATTTGCCACTATCTCCCCTGTTATCCCAGCTTACCCCGGAGGGCATGGTCAAGCAGCACCAGACCCCCATATCCTAGCCGCAGGACATGTTTCTGGTCGGGGAAGTGTGGCGATGGCAGGCTAATCAAAGCCCCCGGGAGGGCTTCACAGAGACAGAGGGCCCACCCCTCCTGTTCCTTTTTCTGTTTTTTCTTGGAGACGGGGATGTGCATTGATGCCAACGTCCACCCCGCCTCCCTGTGTAATGAGTGCCGGTAGCGTGAGTGACTCCTAGCCTCTGCCAGGGGTCCTCCTTGCGCCGGACATTACCCCTCCCTCCCCCCTGGAGAAGGAGAGCTGTCCATGTCATCTAGTCTCTCTAAATCAATCTCTCCAGCAGGAAATAAAGCAGCCTGTCCTGGCTCTGCTGAAAATCCCTCGCCATCTCCTCACACATCTCACACATCTCAGCAAGACAGGCGCTTGTAGCTGCTGGTTGCCAGGCATACAATTAAGACCCATCAAGCAATTGCTTGTTGCCAGGCCTAACACTGATGCATCTTGTAGCTGGCTAGAGCATTGTGACAGATTACATCAGTCTGATGTCACACTCTGTCACAGCTGTCTGTCTCAGCCATCATTTCACTATCTCTATTTTATGTATCAGAGAACTAAGCAAGTAAAAAATTAGAAATGATGAATTAGTAGAGTAGCAGAAATGACTGTGCAGTCTAATAGAGAGTTAGAAAAGATATACAGTAGTAATAGAATCCTTGCTTCTGGTTTTCGTCTACAAAACACACATGGGACAGGGCCTAACTTAGCCCTGTCACATACATAAAGCCTGGGCAAAAAAATGACTTTAATCTGGACAGGCAGCAGGTTTTTGCTGATCAGAACTTCCCACCTGAAATGCTGAGATGCCACAGAAAAGTCACACTGTCATTAAGTAGCTCAGCAGCTCAGAGTAATGGAAAGCCCAGATGAGATATTTGGCAAGGGTGGTTGTGCATACTGAAAAAGGGCCACACATCTATGACACTCTTTTAACAGTGACTATCAGTTCAGCAAAGGTATCAAGGTACAAGATCTTCAGCAAGACATCACTGAGAAGGAAATACTCAAAGCAGTATGGGGTGTGGCTGGCATACAAGGAACCTCAAAGTGCTGCAGAGGAGAGTCATTAGTACCCCTGCAGATGGACATTTAAAAATATCTGTTGGATGACTAGCAGAGGCAGTAAATAGGCTTAGTGGGACCTATCAAGCCTTACTACATTGTAGCCAAATAATATCACTGGAGATATTCCTTGCCTGCCTGCAGTTCCACAGCAGGGCCACCAGAAGGAATCTCTTTAGAAATATCGTGAAATATCTGACCATGTTTTTGGATGCATCTGTAGTTGACAAAAGCAATATAGGTGACTTTGGACCCCTATCAGGAAACACATACTGTATTTGATACCCCAGTGAGAGATTTTGCAGTCGACTTTGCCCCCCCCCCTTTTAAATTGTACCACAGGCAGTATATATATCTCCAATTTTGGTGCATGGATGCTACTTATAGTGCAATAGTATGCATGTTTCCAATCTCTGCACGCATACACTGGTCAACAGAATTCATATGCAGTGCCCTAGCAGCTGAAGGGAACTGCACAAATATTCTGCTGCTGGAGGGGCTGCAGTCAATCTTAAAGGGATACGGACCAGACAGACTGAATCAAAGATGTTGATTCCCTTCGTGAACTGCACTACCCTCCTTTATCGCTACTGCTACAAAGTGGTGGAACACAAAATCCACCTGGCTGGTGTTTCTGGTCACAGACCTGATAATGAGAATGACACAGTCCTCCCTGGGGTCAAGATTAGTGAGTACAAACTCTTTTTGCCTTAATAGAGCCTGATTCAGGAGAAGTGACTGTGCTTTCATTAAATGCTGGAAGACAGATGTCTGGGAAACAGCAGAAACAGGCTTGATCTGACAACTTAGAAGTAGCTTCCCTTGCCAGTATTTAAGGGCATGATCTACAAGGAAAGACTGAAAACTTGATATAACAGAATGTTCTTCGGCTATGGGGATAGGACACGAGTAAAAGGGCTAATACAGTCTTAGCAGGGGTAATCCAATTGTATTGACTGGTATACTATTAACCCTTTTTGTTACGGTTCATTCTAGTGAAGACAAACAAATGATTTAAAGATGGTAGGGGTGGGTGCAAGTGGCTCACAGACAACATGGAGGAAACTAGCCTGTGGCTTTAACATAGCCAGATAAGTCAGAGTTGGTGACCTGGGTGCACTCCAGCCAATCAGGTCAAAGGAAGGGGGAGAAAAATCAAACCACCAATAATGATGCTTTCTGTTGGTGGTCATGGGGGGTTTGAAGGTTACCTGTCTGAGGGACAGCAGGTCTCTCAGAGTCTCGGTGGCTTTTATCATCAATAATTTGATTTCTTGAGGAGGGAAGATATACCAAAGAAATACTTGAAACCCACACTAGTAAGTGAACTAACCATGTTATAGAGTCCAAAGTGAGGTTGGTATAAAACGATGGATGAAGAGGTGCTGTAGGAGAGGACCACCTTTAACTAAGGGAAACTGATTCTCTGTGGGAAACAAAATGCTAGAACTTTATCATGAAGGTGGTGGGCAGAGGTACTCTGGAAATTTCATACCCAGAGGTTGCTTCTTGAGCCATGGGTCAGCAAACAAGGTGGTAAAGGGCAAGAGTGCACTTTTCAGGAGCTACACCTTAGGCAGAAGGGCTTTGCCCTTAGTAGGTGTTGAGAACATACCTCTGCATACACTCTATTTTTTATTTTATTTAGTTGTTTTAACCAGGAGTAGCACACTAAGCTGAAAGCTTTTTTACAGGAGTGACCTGAGAGCACAGGGAAGTTACGTGACTTGCTCAGGGTCACACAGTATGCAAGTAGAAGCTGTGGGATTCAAACCCCAGTCTGGTCTGCTGGATGTCACCAGATTTGCAGCTCAGAGCCTTAAGCCACTGCGCTATACTGCCATCACTCTAATGGGTGATGATCTCTGTGGAGATCACGTAAGTTAATGTTTCAGGTTCATACTTCCACTGTTTGTTTTTGTTCATACAGGGTAAAAACTGTCTGAGTTTGGGACGTATCACAAAAACAGAGTTCAAGTGGAATGTGGTAAGGTTTTTACATCCGTAGTCATATACATATCTTCAAATATGAGGTTGATTAAGATTTTTTCTTTAACTGTAAAGAGAATAAATAATGTGGTCAAAAGGGCAAGAATACTACAGCAGCTGGCCAGCCACAACTCTGAGGTAGGGTTTTTGCAAGAGACTTATCTGTCTGAGCAAGAACTCTTGAAACTGAGAAGGAGCTGGGTGGGCACTGTTATGGCAGATTCTCATCCCAACGAGAAAAAAAGCTGGTTTTGCAATTCTTATTCAGAGAAGGCTGGCATTATAGATCACACATACCTACTTAGACTCCACAGGTACACTTGCTATTGTATTGGGCAAGATGGGGATAGGACCCTACACTTTGTATTGATTTATGGGCCCACTTTGGCCACAGGATAATTTTTCAGAAGGTATTTGGATTGGTATCCCACTCTCGAATGAACAAATTGTTTGGGAAGGAGACTGAACCTGCATGTAGAACTTAACATTAGATTGCTCTGCAGGATCCCACACAGTCACATAATCAGGTGTTTTACTGCGCAAGCAAATGCAGGAAATATGCCAAAAGTACATCACAGAAAGAAGCAGGTTGAGGCAAACAATCCAGAGATGAAAGCTGGTAGATCAAAACACCAAGAAATGGCACTGAGCATCAGAGGGACTTAGATACCGGATTCAATATCCTGCATCTAGACACTGTGCTTGAGGCCATTTCTTTGTGTTTTGATATACCAGCTCTCATCACTGGATTGGCACTATTCCTTTTAGCCCTTGGTGTATTTCTAAAATGGTAGTGGATTTTTCATTCTGCTGTAATCCCCTTCAGTTTGCTGATGTTCCTTTTCTATTCGAATATCACCCTGACCTGATATCCCTTTTGTCCTTGCTTATTCAGTTCTACAGTTTGCCTCTACCTGCCTCTTTCTGTGAGTTATGTTTCACGAATAGGGAGGTCAAATCATGGAAAGCCATGTGTGCCAATGCCAGGAGCCTTAGCAACAAGATGGAAGATCTGGAGGCTGTCATGGTGCAGTCAGACCTGGACGTTGTGGCCATCACTGAAACCTGGTGTAATGATAACCACGACTGGGAGATGGCCATACCTGGCTACAACATATTCAGAAGAGACAGAGCAGGCAGGAAGGGAGGAGGAGTGGCACTGTATGTGAAAAATGACATAAGGGCCACAGAGATCCAGGAGGAACAAAATGGGTGAGAGATACTGTGGGTTAAGCTAGAAAGGAAAATGGGGACAGCCATCCACACAGGTGTGCTCTATAGACCACCTGTCCAGGAGGAAGAAACAGATAGGGAGCTGATGCTAGCCATCCAAAGGATGGCAGACAAGGGTGAGGTAGTACTGGTTGGAGATTTCAATATTCCAGACGTGGACTGGAGCCTCCTAGCAGCAGCATCAACTAGGAGCAGATTTATCCTGGACTCCCTTCAGAGTGCCTTCCTCAAGCAACTGGTCATGGAACCAACTCAGCAGAAGGCAATACTGGACCTTGTGCTCACAAACAGGGACAGTGTGATGGGGGTAACAGTGGGGGAGCACCTGGGGAACAGTGACCACCAGTCATTGTGGTTTGAAATCACAGAAAGAGCAGAACCAAACCACACAAAAACACGTATCCTGGATTTTAGGGGGCAGACTTTGGGAAAATGGGGAGATACTTGAAAGAGGCATTAAGGGAATGGGACAGGAATCAGGGTTGAGGAACAGTCGGCAGTATTTAAAATGGGGATTACAAGAACAACAGAATTATGCTACAGGTTAGGCAAGAGGAAAAGGAAGAGGAGACCATTATGGTTTTCCAAAGAGGTAGCAAAGAAAGTGAAAGCCAAAAAGATTGCATTCAGGCAATACAAAAGACACAGGCAGAAGGGATAGGGAGAAGTACCAGGAGAAGCAAAGAGAGGCAGGAGGTCGTAAGGGAAGCCAAAGCTCTGGACAGAAGAACACATTGCAAAATCAGTGGGTAGAGGGACAAAACCTTTACAGGTACATAAGTGAAAAAAGAAAGACAAAGGGAGGGATAGTGAGACTGAAGGGGGAGGATGGGGGTCGCGTGGAGGATGACAACAGTAAGGCTGACATATTGAACAGGTATTTCTGCTCAGTCTTTACTGAGGAAGAGGAGGGTAATGGGTCTGAAGGGAGTAAAAAGGGTGAGAATCCTGAAGGAACTGGAAGTAATAAGAGTTGATAAAGCAATGGGGCCAGATGGGGTGCACCCCAGGGTCCTTAAAGAACTAAGAGAGGTGGTGGCTGAACCTCTGGCTATCCTGTTTAACAGATCACTGGAAACAGGGGAGGTACCCAAAGACTCGAGGACAGCAGATGTAGTCCCCTTATACAAAAGTGGGAACAAAGAGGAAGCAGGGAACTACAGACCAGTCAGCCTCACCTCAGTAGTGGGGAAGATCATGGGAGCACTACTGAAGGAGAAATTGGTGGAACATCTGGTTGTCAATGGACTACAGGACCCAAGGCAGCATGGTTTCACCAGGGGAGGTCATGTCAGACCAACCTCGTTGAATTTTTGACTGGGTGACTAGGGAGATGGATTAGGAGGCAGTGGACATGGCCTATCTGGACTTCAGCAAGGCCTTTGACACTGTGCCACATAGAAGACTATTACACAAACTGGGGAATATCGGTGTGGGCAGGACAGTAGTGTGGTGGGTAGGTAACTGGCTGGGTGGCAGGACACAGAGGGTGGTGGTAAATGGCTGTCACTCCACAGAGGGAAGAGTGACCAGTGGGGTACCACAGGGATCAGTGCTGGGACCAGTCCTATTCAACATCTTCATCAGTGACATTGCGCATGACCTAGAAGGCAGAATTTCACTGTTCGCTGATGACACAAAGCTCTGTAACACAGTAGACACACCAGAGGGTGTAGACAGAATGAGAAGGGACCTGCAGAAACTTGAAGAATGGTCAAGGGTTTGGCAGTTGAAATTCAATGCAAAGAAGTGCAAGATAATGCATATGGGGCACAAAAACCCTAGCACAATATATCAGTTGGGGGGTGAGGATATAGCATGCACCAAGCAGGAAAGGGATCTTGTGGTTATCATCTCTGATGACCTCAAGGTAGGGAAACAGTGTGACAAGGCAGCAGGTAAAGCAAATAGGATGCTGGGATGTATAGGCAGGGGCATCACCAGCAGGAAAAGGGAGGTCATAATTCCACTATACAAGACACTAGTGAGGCCCCACCTCGAGTACAGTGTACAGTTCTGGAGACCATACCTACGTAAGGACATAGACAAGGTAGAGAAGGTTCAGAGGAGGGCAACAAAGATGGTGCATGGATTGCATCACAAGTCCTATGAAGACAGGTTGAAGGAACTAAACATGTACTCCCTGGAGGAGAGGAGAGAGAGAGGGGATATGATAGAGACATACAAGTATCTTACAGGGAGGAACAGGGTGCAGGAATACACTATTCTTAAGCGAAAAAGATGTTCCAGGACTAGAGGGCATGGGATGAAGTTGGAGGGAGGACGATTCAGAGGAAATGTGAGGAAGAATTTCTTCACAGAACAGGTGGTGGACAAATGGAACACCCTACCAGAGGAAGTGGTGGGGGCTGAAACAATCACGGGATTTAAGAATGCATGGGATAGACATAAAGGAATTCTGGAGGTCAGGGGTAAGGGGCAACAGACTTCTAGGAAAACATAAACTGAACTTACAAGCTCAAATGGGCAGACTGGGTGGGCCATAGGCTCTTATCTGCTGACACTGTCTATGTATCTATGTCTATGTATCTATGAATTTTCAGCACCACTCTGCAGTATGATGTTTTTGGGGGCTTCTATCTAGTCCATCAATATGGGTATATTTTGCATGAAAGCACAAAAACTTATTTTGCAGCTTCATCTAATTTTTGGATATTAATCGTCCTATTCTGCTTCCACTTTCCATTGCAGTAATTTATACTGATTTGGTGAGTTTACTGCATCTCCTGTTTATGCTATTTTATTTCACCTTCAATTCTTTGTTCACATCTTTCTTTTTCTATGTTAACATAAAGTTAATTATTTTCAATCTTGGGGTAATTTTTTGTGTATGTATAATTGTATCCCTCAGATACCTATTATGGGAGAAACTGGATGCTGCACCTGTGGATTTAACATAATATATACTGTTGCTTTAAGCAATATGAATAAATTCAGTTTTACTGCTTGAGCAGCCAAGCTCCTTGATGAAGGGACCTGCTAATGTTCTGAAGCGCCAAGGGTTTCAGAGCTATATTCTCTTTCTTTTTTTCTGGATAAAATAAAATCATGAGTTTGATTTCCAATTTTTTAAGTGTTTATTATTTTTCCTGACTGAGAATCATAGAAACATAGAATTTGATGGCACAGAAGGACTGCTTGGCCCACCTAGTCTGCCCATTTCCTTACCGAATGCATAGGCTGCAGATCCTAGTTAACCAACAGCCTGAGTGCTAACAATGTGCTTTCCCATTACAGTTTCTGGTTTCTAGAACTAGCTGGATGTTTTTAGTGTTTTTTGTGTGCATGGTGACCTGTTTTTGGTTATTTTAAAGCAGGTTTGAGGTATCCCTCTTGAACAGAACCACTGACTATCTCAATGAACAATGAAGCCAGTGTGTGCTGCAACCCTTCTTCACGAGGTGCCAGTGCACTGGCCAACATGATAGGATGCAGTCTGGAAAGCACTTGGATGATCTCTAAACTGTCAGTAAGATGAAAACTTCTGGAGTGGACAAGTGTGTGGCAGCTAAGATTAAATGCAAAGAAGTGCAAGATTATGCACTTGGGGCACAGAAATGTGGGGGAGGAGTACATGATGGGGGGGTACTAACAGTCATTAAACAGGAAAGGGGCCTGGGAGTAATCATATCTAATAATTTAAAGGTTACCAAACAATGTGAGAAGGATGTGAGGAGAGCCAGTGGAATGCTAGGATGCACAGGGAGAGGTATCCACAGCAGAAGGAAGGAGGTAGTGATGCCATTGTATAGAGCATTGGTGAGACCTCATCTAGAGTACTGTGTACAGTTCTGGAGGCCACATCTCCAGAAGGACATAGAGAGAGAGAGTAGAAGCGGTTCAGAGAAGGGCAACAAAAATGGTGCAGGGGCTGCCCCAAGAGTCATATGAGGGGAGATTGTAGGATCTCAATATGTATTTCCTGGTGGAAGGGGGGGGGGATATGATAGAGACTTTCAAATACCTCAAGGCTGTAAATAAGTTACAAGAGGGTATTATCTTTCTGAAAAAAAGATGTTCAAGAACAAGGGATCATGACATGAAGACTTAGGGGTAATGTGAGAAATAATTTTTTTCATGGAAAGGGTGGTGGGTCCATGGAACCTCCTCCCGGCAGAGGTTAAAGGCGCAAAAATGCTAGGGAAAATAAAAAAATGTATGGGATAGACATAAAGGAACTCTAGTGAAAGGAAAGAGGGGTAAGCTGCAGATCATTTAGGATCTGTGGAATATGAAACAGGTAGGGAAAATGGGCAGACTAGGTTGGCCAAGCGGTCTTTATCTGCTTCAAATGCTATTGCTATGTGTCTATGTTTCCAACTTCTTGATGACTGCAGATGTTCAGGCACCTCCAGTTCTAGACTACTACAAGGCTGGACAACAACAGAGGAGCCAATAGTCATCCTATTGCCCAGAATCCTGTAGGAAAAAAGAATTCTAAAAAGTGTGCATCTCTTCACCGAGGCCTCAACTCCCCCGCAGCTACACACACTCTGGGTGCAGGATATTGTCCATCACCTGAAAGAGAGCATCTGGCCACTTCTCCCCTTTGTAATGATGATCAGAAAAAATTTCTCCTCAACTTAATTTGTACCTCCTTATATCTCTTGTAGTGCATAACAAGGTATATCTGTTGGACATGAACCCAAATTTCCTTCATCTGCACTCTAACTGCTGGCCCAGTGCCATCAGGCATTCAAGATCATCATTAATCCAAGGTGATATCCTTTCTGGATTAACTGGGCAGGATCAAGTTGTCACTGGTGTTTTAACTGCCAGCAGGGCTGCATGATTATAGGCCTCTACTGTTGTACCACCCTTCCCCCAGTGGAGGCAGACACAAAACTTAAGGGTCCACCAATGACAAGAATGTTTCTGAGTCCAGACATTTCTAGACCAACTCTGTAGGGGCAATCAGTGTGCGAGGACAGAGAGACTGAATATTGTGTAGTGATTTAACTATGCTACCAGGACTATCTGGAACTAGTTAGCCATAATTCTAGAGCAGAAAACATGGATGCTTAAAGAGCAGCTTCTTAGCTGCTGAGTTGCTGCTCCACCACACCCTTGGTGAGCACCTCTTTATATAGCAAAAACTACGTGTTGTTTTTTAGCCTATCAGACCATTTCTCCATCTACAGGTTGTATCCTCTCATCACTAGTGGCCGCTTTGTTAACTTCCAGTTTTGTCCCTAGCACTCCTCAATTGCAAATTATGATACTGTTCATCACGCTGTGCATCCTGCTATCCCCTTACCAGATCTCTCACAAGCTTCTCACCTTGACTCCATACCCCCAGTATGGCATTGTTGATCATGTGCCTGCCGGGCAGTTTTTCTCTACAGCAGCACCAAGGAGGGTATCTTACCTATAATCCCTGACCCCATCCTATGCTGCTGGTGGATCCACCACCACGGTCCTCTACCCAACTATCACTTATAATGACTACCACCCCTGTTGTATAACACTGTGTTATCCAGACTATCATTGGCAGCCACCACACCTGGAGACTGTGCTACAATCAACACTACCTACCCTTTGACTCCTCTTTCTGGCTGCCCCCCCATTTACTAAACCTCCCCATACCTACTTTCTCTGGCCGTAAAGGGCCATTAGCTCAAAAATCTTACTTCTGCAGAAAACTATGCTGGAACCCTGTACTCAGGTTCTTCCTCCTCCTCCTCCTTCTCATGTCTGGGAATATCCACCCTAACCCTGGAACCCTGACACCCACTGTGACGCCTCACTCCCCTACCAGTGGGCTGCGCATTGCCACCCTTAACATCTGCAGTTTGTTAAAAAAGTGGGATGCCTTCCAATGCTGGTTCTACAATACCAGCCTGACGTCATTGCCGTGGTTGAAACCTGGCTCTTCCTCTGGACTTCAGACTCACCCATAACTCTCTCTGGTTATAACATATACCGAGCTGACCGGCTAAGTAAGCATGGGGGTGGCTGTGCTGTTTACATCAGGGACACAATACACAGCCTGGCTCTCCCTTCCCCCAAGCTGGTACCTGGACCCCAGGCCCTCACTCTTAAACTTTCCTTAGGGCGCTCACTGACCCCACTCCTCATCACTGCAGTATACATTCCACCCAGGGAACAGAAGATGGCCTTCCACTCAGTACTATCCTACCTGGCCACCCTCCCATTGCAAACAGAAAAAATCATGCTCAGTGATTTCAATATCAACTGGTTAAGCAAGGCTGCCGCCCCACTCATTGATGCAGTCACCATCCAAGACCTAACACAAATAGTCACATCCCCCACTCGACTGAACCAACATGCAGGATCTTCCACATTGCTTGACCGTGTCTTCACCAATCGCTCCCACAAAATCACAAGCATCTCAGTTCTCCTGAATGCCCTTAGTGACCACTCCCCAGTGCTTTGTTCCTGGACAGGCAAAGCAACCAAATCTCTGCCAAAATTAATCTTTCAATGCACAATTGGCCCTGGCAAACTTGCCCATCTTAAATCGCATCTCAGCACCTTGGAATGGTCCTTCATTACGAATACCCAAGACCCTGATAGAGCCCTCCACCTCTTCATCCTCTCCTACAACACCATATGTGACAAATTTGTCCTAATATCTTAAAAGTTGGTCAAAGGCAATCCTACGCTTTGGATCACTGACCACCTCCTGGCCATGTTTCGGTCCAGAGATCTGGGGTCAACCTTGACTATTTTTTGCACTAGCCAGCAGGGCAAGTTGATTCAAAATTGCACTGGCTCACAGATGGTTGCACTAGCCCTTAATTATAATGGTAAATTTTGCTCTTATGCAGGAAACAATGCAAGCAAAGCCAAGAAGTACTCCGATTATTGCACATTTATCCTGCTCCCACATTGCTTCCAGCTCCCCAGCAGAAAAAAAAAAGACTGCAATACCATCCATCACAGACAGTGAGCCCCCCCCATTGTTTTGTACCATGGCTTCCTCTCTTCCTCTTTCTGCACCCCCCCCCCCACACACACACCAAACAGAGAGAGGATAACACAACAGCAAATGTTCAATCAAGCAGTCCTAGCTCTGTGCACACAATAGCTGGCATCATCATGCACCTCACCACACTGTCACCACCACCCACAGGGCAATGAACAGAGTCAGGCAGAGAAAGACACTCATGGTCCCCACCCTATAGTCAACTGGAAACCTGCACTTTTGAAAGTTTTTGTACAGTCTCAAGTGAGCCAGGAGCACATCTAAGATTTCTTTAGGGTGGGGGCTAGACAAACCTAAGGGGCTTGGAAAATAGAAAACTATGACATTTTTATTTGTAAAAGCATCGATTTTAATATGCTCTGCCCCAACAATCACAGATTTTTCTTTAACATTGTCCTTTCATCAGCCCAGGGGAAACAGTACACAGGCATAACACTATACTATTTCTATTTCTGTATAGGATGATCTGTGCACCCCAGGAATGCCTATTTCAAGGTTTCAAATGATGTGTTTTATCAAGGTTTATTTTTGTACCATACATGATCCAAAGCTTTGTTTTTAGGCTGAAATGACATGCTGAGTGGGAAAAGGTTGGAACTGTATGGATGGTGATGGCTGGCATGGTCCATTTAGAAGAGCTGAGGACCCCCTACACTTGCCAGTAATGGCAGCTATGGATCTATGGATGGCCACTTCAGAGTCTGGTCAGCAGTGGTGTCCAGGGAAAGAACAGAGTTAAGAGCAGTGCAACAGAAGTTTGTGGAGTTGGGAAGGGGCCTTAGACAAGTAGCACACATGGTAACTTTCTTGGAAGTGCTACCTGTCTAAGGCATGGATGAGGCAAGGGCACTCCACACCATGGGATTCAATGACTGGTTGAAAAACTGGTGCAGAGCTCAGGGATTTGGCTTCATTGGGGACTGGGGCTCCACCTGGAGGGATGCAGGCCTATACAGGTGTGATGGTCTGCATCTATCCTGGAGGGGAACCAGGATCCTAGGTGATAGGTTTAAATGCTTCAGTGGCAAGCATTTGAACTAGCCAAGGGGGGAGACACTGAAGAGGAGAACTGAAATCCTATCCCCCCAAAATCAGGGTAATTAGTGAGGGAAACACCAAAATAGAGCAGTCGATAGGGAGAAGGGCAGGGGTAAATGGAGAAAAAGACAAAGGCAGTAGGGACAGGGATGGGGCAAAAAGAAATAAAGCCATAAAAAATGGAGGATAATGAGTACCAATGCCCATAGTCTAGGTAAAAAGCTCCCTGAAATGGTGACCTTGGTGGAAGAGGGATGCCTGGATATTGTGGCAGTCACAGAAACATGGTGCACAGAGAACCATGACTGGGATGTCAACATACCAGGGTACACAATCTACAGGAGGGACAGGGAGGGAAGAAGAGGAGGAGGAGTAGCTCTCTATGTAAGGGAAGGGATTAAAGCAACAGAACTAAAGAGCAAACAGGGAGGAGAGGAAGCACTGTGGGTCACCCTGGAGACTGGAAATGACTCTACAATCTGCACAGGGGTTGTATACAGACCCCCCTCTCAGGGGGAGGAAATGGACAAGGAAATGATAGAAGGCATCCTTGTGATGGCAGAGAAAGGGGAGATGGGGGACCTGAATTTGCCAGATGTTGACTGGAGCACCTTTGCTGCAGCCACATCCAAGAGCAGGGCCATTCTCAATGCCCTACAGGGGGCATGCCTCAGACAGCTAGTTTTGGAACCCACTCAGGAGAACGCAATCTTAGACCTGGTACTCTCAAATGGGGATGGAGAGAGAATCTCTGATCTTGAAGTGGGTAGTCATCTGGGAACAAGCGACCACCAAACAGTGTGGTTCACGATAAACTTAGCTGTAGAGTCAAGCCACACAAAAGTGAAGGTACTGGGCTTCAGGAGGGTTGATTTTGTCAAAATGGGAGATTGCTACAGAAAAGCACTAGCAAACAGGCAAGAAGGTGGGGTGGAGCAACAATGGGGAAACATCAAAACCGCAATCACAGAGGCAACAAGTCTTTGTGTGAAGCAAATAAACAAATCAAAATGAAAGAAAAAAACACTATGGTTCTCAAAAGAAGCGGCGGGGAAGGTAAGGGAAAAAAAGATAGCATTCAGGAAGTATAAGGAAACACAGAAGGAGCAGGACAGAGAACTGTACCAGTTAAAGCAGAAGGAAGCAAGTAAGGCAGTCAGAATAGGGAAGGCCCAAACCGAGGAAAAGATAGCCAACTCAGTTAAGAAGGGGGATAAAACCTTTTATAGATACATTAGGGAGAAAAGAAAGACTAAAGCAGGGATACTGGGGCTGAACAAAGAGGAAGGTGGTTGGGCAGAGAGTGACAGTGAAAAAGCATGGATACTGAATGAATACTTCTGCTCAGTATTCAAAATGGAAAAGCAGGGGGAAATACCTAATCCAGTCAATAGAAGCACTCTGGATAGGGGTGTTGATATTAATCCTTTCACAAAAGAAAGGGTTCTGAAAGAATTCTTAAAACTGAAGGTGGATAAAGCAATGGGGCCTGATGGGATTCACCCCAGAATTTTAAAAGAACTAAGGGAAGAACTAGTAACACCACTGACTACCCTTTTTAATAAATCATGGGAGGATGGGGTGGTACCTGAGGATGGTAGGAGGGCGGATGTGATTCCCCTTCACAAAAGTGGGAGCAAGACAGAGGCAGGAAACTACAGATCTGTCAGTTTGACCTCAGTGGTAGGGAAAATGATTGAATCACTTCTGAAGGAAAGAATTGTTGAGTACTTAGACGCCAGTGGGGCACAGGACCCAAGGCAGCATGGATTCACAGCGGGAAGGTCATGTCAGATAAATCTAATTGATTTCTTTGACTGGGTGACCAAAGCAGTAGACCAGGGTGGGGCTGTGGACATGGCCTACCTAGACCTTAGCAAGGCATTTGACACAGTCCCGCACAAAAGATTAAAAAACAAATTAGCCATCCTAGGAGTGGGTCCTACGGTGGTAACCTAGGTAAAACACTGGTTGGCCAATAGGACACAGCGGGTAACAGTAAATGGAATCTACAATGAAGAAAGGAGGGTTACTAGTGGGGTACTGCAGGGTTCAGTACTGGGGCCGGTCCTTTTTAATGTCTTTATACGTGACATTGCAGAGGGACTGGAAGGAAAGTATGTCTCTTTGCAGATGATACAAAGATCTGCAACAGGGTTGATACACAAGGTGGGGTGGAAAGGATGAAAAGGGACTTGGCAAGGTTGGAGGAATGGTCAAATGTATGGCAGCTTAGATTCAATGCAAAGAAGTGCAAAGTAATGCACTTGGGAAACAAAAACCCAGAGGAAGAGTACACAATGTGGGGTGAGATACTGATAACAACAAAAATGGAAAGGGACCTGGGGGTAGTCATATCAGATGACCTAAAGGTGGGTCAGCAATGTAAGAAGGCAGTAAGGAGGGCTGGGGGGATACTGGGATGCATAAGGAGAGGTGTCACCAGTAGAAAACAGGAAGTTGTTAGCCCTCTGTACAGATAGTTGGTAAGACCACATCTGGAGTACTGTGTACAGTTCTGGAGACGCTATCTCTGCAAAGACATAGACAGGGTGGAGGCTGTCCAGAGCAGGGCAACCAAAATGATGCAGGGTCTGCATCAGAAGTCATATGAAGAAAGACACAAGGAACTAAGGATGTATAGCCTCGAGGAAAGGAGGGAGAGGGTGGACGTGATAGAAACTTTCAAATACCTCAAGGGAATTAACAAAGTCCAAGATGGTAGCATCTTTCTGGTGGTGGAGGCAGAGACGGTGGAGGGGTTCAAGAGGGGCTGGGACAGATACAGGGGAAGGGTTCTGGAAGCAAAATCCAATGCAGCAAGAATATACGGAACTGGGAAGGGAGAAGCCAGAGAAGGCGAGGGGAGCAGCAAGGTCAGCACCCAGGGTGGGGGCTGAGCAATCAAGCAGACTCGAAAGACCATTAGGCCTATTCTGCTGGCATTTTAGTATGTTAGTATGTATCTTTCTGAAAAAGAGATGGGCAAAAACAAAGGGGCACAATTTGAAGATGGGGGGGTGGCTCAGAGATAATGTGAGGAAATATTTCTTCACAAAGAGGGTAGTGGATACATGGAACAGCCTTCCTGAGGAGGTCGTAGAGTCAAAAACAATGGGGGAATTCAAGAATGCATGGGACAGACATAAGGTAATTCTAGTGGGGAGTAGGAGGAAGTAGGCTGTTGGTCAACTAGGATCTGCAGCTTATCCATTAGGTAGGGAAATGGGCAGACTAGGTGGGCTAAGCAGTCCTTATCTGCCATCAAATTCTATGTTTATATGTTTCTAAGAGATTTGGGAGAGGGATGTTATGGTGAGGCTGGGATAAAACCCACCACCTGCAGGGCCGATCCTGTATACCTCTTTGCATTTTGTCACTGATATGTTGGATTAAAACACTCAAAATGTAGAGAAATGCGGGGCACTGGTCTTAAAGGGAAACAGTGGAAAAGGCACTGCTTTACCCAGGCACTACAGAAATGCCTGATTAGTGCTTTCAGACAGTAACATTTTTTAACAAATTACTCTAATTGATTTTTTAGTGATTTAAACAGTGGCCTTCAACTTTCACTTTCTATTGCTGGCAGCCACCATTTCATGAGTAGCAGAGAGCTTCCTGGGCTCACTTTATGCTAATATGTACTGCCAACCAATAGCTGAGGTCAAACAGGCATATTAGCATACAGTGAGCTCAAGAAGCTCACTGCTGCTCATGAGATGGTTGCTGCCAGCAACAGGAAGTGGAAGTTTTGGGTAGCTGTTCTAAATCATTAAATAAAGTTGTTACTGTCTGAAAGCACTAATTGAGAGTTTCTTTAGTGTCTGAGGAAAGCTTTGTCTTTTCCATTGTTTCCCTTTAATAATATTGGACAAATTATTAGACGTAGACACATTCAGAAAACTGGAACCTAGTGACTTAACAGCACTCTACCTTTGATCACACCCTGGACACTAGCTGAAAGTCTTAACAGTGGAGTGATAATGACTCACATCGAGTCATTTGTGGGATCCCTCTCTTGAAATGGGCAGACTAGATGGGACTAGCGGTCCTTATCTGCCGTCAAAGTCTATGTTTCTATGTTTCTATGTAACTGCCAGATAACTGCAACTCTTAATAAGCTGTTAATCACACCTGGCCATCTGGAACATTGAGAGAGATTAGCATGAGGACTAGAGAATGCTAAAGTAGAGATTTTTTTTAACTTCATTAACAGCCATGAAAATCTGCACTAGTCAAGACAGGCAAGTAGAGAGTTAGCTGCACTAGCCCTGGTCAGTTTGCACTAGTGTTTGGGCTAGTAAAACAATATTAAGATCAATCCCTGCCAGAGATTCACTATGGCACCTCTCTAATCAGTCAAACCTTCCATCTGATAGACAAAAGTACAGAAAGACCAGAAACAAATGCACTTGGGCCCTGTGCAAGGCCAAAGTGGAGTATTTTAAATCCTTCCTAACAACTACCTGGGGTTCTGGGCACAACTTTTGGAACAACATTAAGGATATCTGTGGCAAAGTCTCCAACCCCGTCCCAAATCAGATAATGGTCGATGGGTCCCTGACCTGGGATCCTTCTAGTATAGCCACAGCCTTCAATGACACCTTCACAAACCTCAGCCACATCCTACCTCCTAATTTCTTTGACCCACCCTCAGCCATCTCCCCATTTCCCCTCCTGATGCACCCCCTTTTCGCCTACGTCACATTTCACCCAAGGCCTCAGAGCCATATATTATAGAAGCTCTGAACCACTCCTGCTATAGCAGTGACACCTTAGACTTGAAACTTCTGTGTCTTACCCTTCATGAGGTACTTATCCCAATCACCCATATCATAAACTGCTCCCTATGCCTAGGTAAATTCCCCTCCAGGTGGAAATCTGCATCCATCACCCCTATTTTCAAAAGTGGGGACCGTACCCTCACCAATAACTACCGCCCCATCTCCATTCTCCCTCCCATGTCCAAGGCACTAGGGCAGATTGTCACAGATCAGCTTATGGACCATCTCAACAAATATAACCTTCTCTGTAAACTACAGCATGTTTTTTGGAAAGGACACAGTACTACTACTGCCTTACTGGAGTTTACCGCCCACATCCACTCTGCTTTGGACAGAGGTCATATCACTGGTGCAGTCTTCATAGACCTCACAAAGGCCTTTGACACCATCAACCACTCACTCCTGCTGACCTCACTCTCCAACCTTGGTTTCTCTCAGGACGCCCTTGGCTGGATCTCTAATTACCTCTCGAACCGTTTCCAGCAGGTCAAAATTGGTAACGCCCTCTCCAATAGAATGGCCGTTCTCTTCAGTGTGCCACAGGGGTCCATCCTAGGTCCTCTACTTTTCAGTCTCTTCCATAACACCCTCCCCAAGTACAGCCTTGGCAACCTAATTTTATATGCAGATGATGCTGTTCTATATTCCTCCAACGTGGACCTCTTTGAACTCCACCACCCTCTGCAATCCTCCTTTAATGGTGCTGAAAAATGGTTCTCCACTCAATGCCTTATTCTCAACTATCAGAAGACCAAAGCCATGCTATTCTCCCACCCCTTGAACTCCCAGACAGAGCAGTGCCCTCATGTACTAATTGCCAATCTGATCCCTTTAGAACAAGTGGACTCCTTTAAGTACCTAGGCATTACTCTAGACCCAGCCCCTAATTTCCACCAACATATCCATCTCCTGTCTTCCACCCTTAATGTTAGGCTTGGATTGTAGTATTGTTTCAAGCATTGCCTTGTGTGTGCTCCATTGAGTTGAATGGGGACAATTTATCTAAACATTTTATTAGCATTTAGAGTGGCGATTTTAATAAATCAAAGTGACCGCTAGACTAACAGGGTCCCTGTTAGTCGAGCGGTTGCTTTATTAAGATCACAACTCTAAATGCTAATAAAATGTTTAGATAAATCATCCCCATTCAACTCAATGGAGCATGCACATGCGGTCTTCATTTTCTGGCATCACAAAATGGGGCTGCATGTGCCTGCGTGGGGGCATATTGGCAGCTTGAGGAAGTGGCTCCGTTTTTGGCTAAGATGTCTGTGTTTAAAATTACGAAGGATATAACTTTTTACAACAGCAGAAAAAAAGTGGAATTATTTATGGCAATCAACTCTGGGCCAGGTGAGCTATAGTATATGTCTGGGGAGCACGGCAACTAGGGAACTACTCTTTAATGGTTAGGAATCCAAAACCAAAACCAGGGGTGATCTGGCAGAACCAAAACTACATCCAGAACCTCCCTGGTTTTTATTCCCCCTAGACAATCTACCCACAACTAAGCAAATGCATCTGCCATATGATAGTGGTCCATGCAAATGGTGTCTGCACCTGCGAACAAGTTGGACAGTCACATGGTGCAATACTCTGCCTAGAGTGTATGTGAAGTGGCACTACTAGCATACTGTTCCATCTCAACTGCCCCCTCACCATACTAGGTTTTACTAGGTCTTTCTGGCCAAAGAAGGCCTATTAGCCCATCGAGATTGGCCCCCACACCCGTGGGACATTTACACCAGTACATGTTTTGTGTAATAGTAACCAGCTAGTGCTTTTTTAAAGCTAGCTACATTGTTTATATCAACAATCTCCTGTGGTAGTCTGTTCCAAGCTTTCACTGTTCTTACTTTAAAGAAATGGTCTTTTTTATTTGTGTTAGCCCATGGGACTACTATGTTCCTGTTATGGGATCTAAGATTATCTCTTTTCAAGCAAAATTGTATTTCACACTGGGAACTTAGATCTAGGGAATGCACTATTTCATGTAATAGTAGCAGATCACCCTTTAGGTTGACTTTTGGGCTATTGCTCAAATCCATGTTTATAAATATCTATGGTCCATCCCTGGTGGTCCAGTGACACTCCCTTCTTACTATCCATCCCTTAAGCAGTTCTTGGCATCCTGAGGTACCTCCCCCTCTAGTCATGTTTACCCATGCTGCCCTCAGCTACATGCTCTCTCTCTCTGATCTCTATTCCTCCATGGCTACAAAAAATGGTGCTGTGGTGTTGTGACCCCCCATGGCTAGCCCTTAGAAGTTCAAAGGACAAGTGGTGTCAAACATGTATGCGACTGCTTCTGCAAGGGTCCTCATGCCATGTGTATGGATTAGGGGGACATTAGAACCCATGACCCCTGCTCCTTCCCAGCACATTTGCAAATTACTTTCTGAATATGTGGGAAGCCTTGTGATCCCCTCTTTGAGCATGGTATTTTCAGATGCAACAAGAGTGTTTTCTGTTACCATTTCCAGTTTGATCAGTAAACACTATAGACAGATTTATGAGGTACAGTAATTGTCAGAGACACTATTCTGTATCAGCAGGAGATTATATAATCCTGGTCTAATTTTAGAACATTTTAAGATCCTGCAGTTTTGTCAGTAATAAAGATGAATACTCTTTAGTGACTAAATGCTTTTTCCCTAAATTAAATGTTATACATCTGATCTGACTCTGGTGCATCTATTCGTCTCAGACCCAAAAACCATTTAGGACAAATCCATGCATATAATGGTAGTGACAGGCACTTTAATTCTGATTACATTTTACTTTTCATGTAATAATTATTTTTCATCAAATTTTATTTATTTATTTTTTTAAATACCGGTTCCCACACTGAACACATTCATGTTAGAGAAAAGGACTTTGAGAGAGTACATAATCACAGTTTCAGCATACTCGAGGGTATTGGCAAGACCAGGCAGAGGTGTCTGATATGACATCTTCCAGCAGGACATGGAAATGTATCTATAAGCTCTTAGGCGGCAAATTCTGGGGTATTGCTGGGAAGCACTTATTTTCCCAGAGGGTGGTGGATCGATGGAACAGCCTACTAGCAGAGACAGTAGAAAAGAAGACTCTACAGGGTTTCAAAGAAAGCCTAGTCAAATTTCAGCTTATAAATGGAATCACTGGATAACCTGGGTAATAAAGTGAGTAGAGAACACCTTTTATACAGCATACTGTACTTATTCATCCCTGCTTATGAAGTGGGGAGGCAGACATGATGGACCTAGAGTCCTTTCTGACTGTAAATTACTGTACTATGTTATTATTTATATTCTTCCTTTTCTGTTGCTGTGACCCTTGCCAAACCCACCATCTTAGCTTCTCAGAAGAGGGTAGGACATTGGAAGAAGAATCTCTTGTGATACTCACTACCTTTCCTACGAACATGTGGACGAACATGTGAAATCTGACAGCTGATCAAGTCTGCTCGAGGAGTGCAGCTAGCACCTCTTAGTCTGCAGCTGCCCTTCCTCCCACCCTTCTCTTCCCTTGACCCTCCCGCTTGCCCTGTCCCAGCCCATTTTGAAGCAGTCCACTGTTCTACTGGATATCGCTTGTGCCAATAACACATTACACCCAGCTACTACCCTCTCTGTGAAAAAGTGTCTCCTCATCTCCTTCCTGAACATTCCTCCCTCCAGTCTCATATTATGGCCTTGGGTGTCCCTCCCTTCCCTTACTTTGAACAGCCTCTCTGTACCCATCTTGTTTATTCCTTTCATGTACTTGAAGTTTTCAGTCATGTCCTCCCATCCCTCCTCTCCTCCAGCAAGTACATGTTCAGCTCCCTTAGCCTCCTCTTATATCATAAGTCCCCCACACCCTTGATCATCTTTGTCGCCTTGCGCTGCACTCCCTCCAGTAACTTAATGTCCCTCTTCAGATACAGATGCCATTACTGCATGCAGTACTCCACGTTCAGTCCAACTAATGATCTATACAGTGGCAGAATCACCTCCTCCCCTCCTCTAGGATGTACCCCTTGCAATGCTACCTAGCATTTTGTTGGCCTTTGCAGCTGCCTTCCTACATTGTGCCAAGTTGTTCAGTGACCCCGTAATCAGTACCCCCAGATTCTTCTCCTCTGTCTCGACTAGCTGCATTCCCCCCAGCTGGTAACTCCTCCTTGGGTTTTTCACCCCAAAATGCAGCACCTTGTACTTTTTGGTATTGAACCCCAGTTTCCAGGTATCCAACCAGGTTTCCAGCTTTGCCAGATCATTCTGCAACCCCTGCCATCCCCCTAGGTCATCCACCACCCCTTCCATCTTGGTGTCGTCAGCAAACAGACTGATCTTGTTTTTTATGCCCAATGATATGTCTTCAATGAATATCCTAAACAACACTGGTCCCAACACTGAACCCTGGAGAACACTGCTCATCACTACCCTTGGGGATGAGAGCTCCCCACCCACCACCACCCTCTGTTGCCTTCCCTGAAGCCAGTTCCCTACCCATCTCATCAGTTTTGCACCTGCCGCTGTGCCTTCTAACTTACTTCCCAGCCTCCCATGTGGCACTGAGTCGAATACTTTACTGAAGTCCAGGTACAGGACATCCACTGTATGGCCCCCATCCAGTTACCCAGGTATAGAACTCCACCAGGTTGATTTGGCATGATCTGCCACTTACAAAGCCATGCTGTCTGATGTTCTGTAGTCCTTTGGCCTCCAGAAGGGCCACCAGCCTTTCCTTCAGGATAGTCTCCATTAGCTTACCCACAATGGATGTGAGGCTCACCAGTCTGTAGTTCCCCGGTTCATCCTTGGGGCTGCTCTTGTGGAGGGGCATCACATGAGCCATCCTCCAATCCTCAGATACACACCCTGTGTGTAGTGAGGCATTAAAAAGGTCTGCCAAAGGTCCCGCCAGAACCTCTGCCAGCTCCTTCAGTACCCTGGGGTGGATACCCACATTACCTTCTCTAGAGGACACAATCTAAAAGACAAGCTGGTACACAGTAGCCTGCCACAACCAGAGAAGAGTATGTGGCTAGGGAATAAGCCCAAAGGAAACTACAAGTGCCAAAGATGCAATATTTGCAGCTATTATCAAGTGGGTTCTGAGTTTGTACATCCTAATACAAGTCAGAAGTATGATATAAGGGATTGTTTCAGCTGTGATACTCCTTTTGTCATTTATGTGTTGTGGTGCGAATGCAATCTTGCTTATGTAGGGCGTACAACAAGGGCACTGAAGTTAAGAATACAAGAACATGTCAGAAACATTGTCAATGTTAAGACGGATACACCAGTGGGTCTACACTTTGCTCAAAGACATAATTCAGACCCTAAGAGTCTGAAGTTCATGGGGCTTGATTGGCAGGCCCCATTGAAGTAAGGGGGGACTGAGTTAATGAGTTATTGAAACGAGAAAGTAGATGGATTTACAAACTTAGAACAGTGAAACCTGATGGTCTCAATGATCAATGGGACCTAAAACCTTTTTTGAAGGATAAAAGATGAATTTTACTTGGTTTTGCATTGTTTACTAAAATAATGTTTTTTTCTCTCTTTTTCTCTCTCTTTTAGGATATCAGCAGATGATGCTCTTGTAGATCCCCACCTGTAAGGAAGTTTCCATCTCCCATTGATTGATAGAAGTATGAATAGGGTGATCACACTGTAAGCATCTCTACTTTCCTTCTCTATGTCCCCTTCTCCCCTTCCCATTCTTTTCTCCCTCCTCCACCTCCCCCCCCCCACACTTTGGGTCTTCTATCTTACCTATATAAATATTTTTCTCTTTGGATTTAAGGAATAATAGTTGTCTCTCAGTCTCTCAATAAGAAGTCTTGCTCTCCTTATATGCAAAAATGTATTACAGTTTAGGTATTAGTGCACCTAGTTAACGGATATATTTTCAAAGTACTCTAAATAGGATTTTCCTGGAATTACTAGTGTGCATCTCTGTAACCTGACTGATGAATGATAGTAGTAGTAGTAGTTGTTATTTTATAAGAATATTGTGTATAAAGTACTCTTTTTTGCATTTCTTTTTTGTACTGAAACTTGAAGAGGGATAGACATCACTGCATTAATTTAATGATTGTGTGGACTGGAATCACCTGTGTGTCACTGTTTTATGAGGTCATCACTTCGTATAAATTTTGACCTGTTTGCCCAGTGTGCTATACCCCCATTAGAAGGCAGGAGTGCCGAAGCGCAGGGGTCTGGTCTTGTTGGAATAAACATTTTTGCATTTTGCAGTTATTTCCAGTGTTAAGAGTGCTCCTTAAGCTTAATTTCTGTCAGTTTGTTTGAGGTTAGCCGTCTCCAGCTAGAGCACTACCTCGTAGTGTTTGCGCTGTATCGTTCTGTTTTTTACATTGAACTGTCGCTCCGAGATTCTGCAGCACATGGGAGGCTGAGATTTTGCATGGAGTGTTCATCGGTGTGATTTCCCAGAGGTTTGCCACCGGTTTTGAATTTATATTCAGTGATTATACATTCCGACTTGACCGAGAGCTTTTTTTGCCGAATTTCACAGTCTTTTGTGTGTTTGGATTTCCCATGAAGTCAGCCGCAAGAAGAAACATGCGAGCAGGTGACGCAGGGGAGAACACTACAATGGAATTCAACTGGGAACAAACGGAGACTTGGGCATCAAGGAGAAACAAGGCATTTGAGAGACTGAGAGTAAACAATGAGACAGGCTCCATACCAGGTGATGTAAAAAATGCTTTTGTCAAGTTAGAAAAATTACTCAGGAAAGAGCTGGACATTACTTATAATATCATTACCTTAGAGCAATATTTAAACAAGGGACAAGCACCTCATGGTCTCAGAACAGACATTGTTCCCTCATCTGGTCTTGATACTTTCATTTCTAAAGATGAAGGGATAGCAGCTGCTCTGTTGTGTGCTAAAACATTTCTAGATCTGCTAATTAAAGCTGATATCAAAAAACATTTTGGAGTTGAGTACTGAGATTGATCTAGCCAAAAGAGAAGCACTGGGATTTAAAGACACAGCAGCATTTAAAAAACTTGATAGCTCTATGAAAGATTGGCTAAATATGAAAATGAACGAGTGGTTAAAAAACAGAAGAAACTATTAAGGGATCAGGAAGATTTTGAGAACGAAAGAATATTAGTGTGGAAAAGAAGAGCTAATAATAGGAGCAGAAGCAGAAGCAGATCTAGAGTAAGATTTGAAAGCAGCAAAGGTGATAATAGTAGCAGAAGAGACAGAAGCCCTTTTTTAGACAAGAACAAAACAACAGAAGGAGACATAGGAAAACCAGGAGAGGGTCAAGATGAAAAAGACACCATACAAGACAAGCACAAGACCAGGGGAAGATGGAGGGGCAGGGGCAAGAGTTACTGTACAAGTAATAAATATATCTAAAAAAAGAACTTACAGAGATACAAATTAAAGTACTGCAATATGGACTCTCCTTTGTCCTGATGCCTATTTTGAACCCTTTTCAAGTACAGGTGGATTTGTACAAATTATTTTGCAAAATGAAACTGAAGGCCTTTTTTCTGAAGAAAACAGGAACAAGCAACATGGGTATCACAGAAATCAGCAGTACACAGGAGACCTTGGAATTTCTCATTGACTCTCAAACCTCTAATATTGAACCATTTGAACTAAATGAGGACATTGACTTCATTATCAATGAGATAGAAAGGGATCACCCAGGATCAATGGGTTCTACTCCCACCAATGTAAGTATTCCCTGGGACATTAAACATGAGAATCTATCACTTTTCTCCCTACCATCTGAGTTTGTACCGAATGTGTTTAATCCTGCTAGTGTGACATTTGAAAATGTTTTTTTAAAGGAGGTAGATAAGTTGATACAGAAAGCTGGGCAACCGAGAAATATAAATCTGACAAGTAATGAAATGAAAGCATTGCAGGAAGTAGAAGAATCAAGGGAGATAGTGATAAAACCATCTGAAAAAGGTGGGAATGTGGTTGTGCTGGACAGGGGACATTATGTGCAGATTGTAAAGGGAATATTGGCTGACACTAATAATTATGAGAAACAGCAACAGAACCCTATGACCAAATTTAGAATTTAACTTAATCAACTGCTACAGCAAGCTGCTTATGTGGGTGATATTAGTGAAAAACAACTTAAGTATATGTGGAGTGAAAATCCCATGGTCCCTTGCTACTAAATATTGCCTAAGGTGCATAAAAATATCAACCAGCCCCTGGGGACACCTATAATTTCTTCTATTGGCTCTGTTACTGAAAAATTAGGTTGTTTTGTAGACTTGTTTCTGCAAAAAGAAGTAGTCAAACTGTGCTCATACACTAAGGACACCATGCATGTGCTAACTAAACTTGAAAAACTTGAATGGAAGGAGAGCATGTTGTGGATGACAATAGGCGCAGAGTCACTGTATACCCACATTAAGCACGAACAAGGGATCAGTGCTTGTAGGTTTTATTTAGAAAAAGAATTGATTACTGAAGCCACTCCTGTGGATTTTCTACTTTTAGCAATACAATTTATTCTCACCCACAATCACTTCAAATTCCTGGGAGAACATTATGTACAGACATGTAGCACTGCCATGGGGGCTTCCATGGCACCTTCCTACACCAATCTTTTCCTAGGAAAATGAGAGGAATTGACGGTGTTCCAGAACTCGAACCCATTTTTAGGTAAAATTAAGTTCTTGATGCTTTTTATTGATGATATTTAGTGCGTTTGGGATGGGGACATTAAGAAGGCAGAACAGTTTGTCAAATGGCTGAATGAAAATGAAATCAACATGACTGTCACATATAAAGCAGATCCAGTAAGCACTGAGTTTTTAGATCTCAAGGTTCAGAAACACCCAGAGCTGAATGGCAGTGTGGTCACTAAATGTAACAGGAAACCCACTGCTACTAATAGTTTTTTGAGGGCAGACAGTGCCCATCCTAAAAGTTTGAAGGAATATTTTCCATATGGTCAGTTTCTTTGTCTCAGGAGAAACTGTACAGAAGATGCATATTTTTTTCAGCCAGGTGGAGGAACTTAGACAAAGGTTTATCACCAGAGGGTATGGGGAGGATCTGTTAACTAAAACCATGACTAAAGCCTACTCTAAATCAAGAGAAGAGACCCAAAGAAAAGTAGAAGACCCCACCCCCCCCCGACTGCTACCCTGTAACATTTGTCACAGAGTTTAACAATTGGTCAGGGCAGATCGGTAATATTGTATCTAGGAGCTGGTATTTGTTGCATTCAGACACCAATTTTTGTAAAGTGGTAGGGACTAAACCCCACATTACCTTATCTAGAGGACACAATCTAAAAGACAAGTTGGTATGCAGTAGATTGCCACAACCAGAGAAGAGTATGTGGCTAGAGAATAAGCCCAAAGGAAACTACAAGTACCAAAGATGCAATATTTGTGGCTATTATCAAGTGGGTTCTGAGTCTGTACATCTGAATACAGGTTAGAAGTATGATATAAGGGATTTTTTCAACTTTGTTATTTCTTTTGTCATTTATGTATTGTGGTGTGAATGCAATCTTGCTTATGTAGGGCATACAACAAGGGCCCTGAAGTTAAGAATACAAGAACATGTCAGAAACATTGTCAACGTTAAGACGGATACACCAGTGGGTCTACACTTTGCTCAAAGACATAATTCAGACCCTAAGAGTCTGAAGTTCATGGGGCTTGATCGGCAGGCCCCATTGAAGTATGGGGGGACTGAGTTAATGAGTTATTGAAACGAGAAAGTAGATGGATTTGCAAACTTAGAACAGCGAAACCTGATGGTCTCAATGATCAATGGGACCTAAAACCTTTTTTGAAGGATAAAAGATGAATTTTACTTGGTTTTGCATTGTTTACTAAAATAATGTTTTTTTCCTCTCTTTTAGGATACCAGCAGATGATGCTCTTGTAGATCCCCACCTGTAAGGAAGTTTCCTTCTCCCATTGATTGATGGAAGTATGAATAGGGTGATCACACTCTAAGTATCTCTACTTTCCTTCTCTATATCCCCTTCTCCCCTTCCCATTCTTTTCTTCCCCTCTCACCCCCACTTTGGGTCTTCTAGTTTACCTATATAAATATTTTCTCTTTGGATTTAAGGAATAATAGTTGTCTCTCAGTCTCTCAATAAGAAGTCTTGCTCTCCTTATATGCAAAAATGTATTACAGTTTAGGTATTAGTGCACCTAGTTAACGGATATATTTTCAAAGTACTCTAAATAGGATTTTCCTGGAATTACTAGTGTGCATCTCTGTAACTTGACTGATGAATGATAGTAGTAGTAGTTGTTATTTTATAAGAATATTGTGTATAAAGTACTCTTTTTTTGTATTTCTTTTTTGTACTGAAACTTGAAGAGGGATAGACATCACTGCATTGATTTAATTATTGTGTGGATTGGAATCACCTGTGTGTCATTGTTTTATGAGGTCATCACTTTGTATAAATTTTGACCTGTTTGCCCAGTGTGCTATACCCCCATTAGAAGGCAGGAATGCTAAAATGCAGAGGTCTGGTCTTGTTGGAATATACATTTTTGCATTTTGCAGCTGTTTCCAAGCTTACAAGTGCCCCTTAAACTTATTTTTTGTCAGTTCGTTTGAGGTTAGCCACCTCCAGCTGGAGCACCACCTCGTAGTGTTTGTGCTGTTTTGTTTTGTTTTTTTACACTGGTTGCCATCTGGGCCTGGCACCTTGTTCACCCTCAGTGCCCTCAAATGATCCAGAACCCTACCCTCCATGATTTCCACATCCATCACCCCTCCCCCTCTGTTTCTACCCTCCCTCCCCCCTTGGATATCACCCCCTTCTTCTTCTTAGTAAATACCAAGCAGAAGTAATCATTTAGTGCTTTGACTCATCACCCCCTGCTTCCACCCAACCCCCCTCCATCCTAATCCTTGCTATGTGGTCCTTACAGTTCCTTTTCTCCCTGATGTACCTGAAGAAGTCCTTCTCCCCTTTCTTAATGCCCTGTGCCAGCCTGAGCTCCGTAGATGCCTTGGCTGCCCTTACTGCCCTCGTCACCTCCTTTGATTCCTTCAGGTATTGCTCCCTGTCCTCCTCTCCCTGTTTTTTGTACCTTCTAAAGGCAGCTCTTTTCCTCCTTACCTTTTCCATCACCTCCCTGCTCACCCAGCTAGGTTTGTTTGCCCTAGCCTTCTTGCTCTGGGCCTTTCTGCAGGGTTTGGTTGCCTCCACTATCCTCAGCTTTATGAACTCCCACCTCTGGTTAGTGCCCATACTAGGTTGAATTCTGGCCAGCTACCATTTTACCACTTCCCCCATCCTCCCAAAGTCAGCCATCCTGAAGTCCAGCACCTCTTGTGCTGGATTCCACTCCTTTCTTACCCATATCCAACGTGAACCATACTGTGTGGTGATCACTCCCCGCAGTGGTTTTTCCACCCTAAGTTCCCTCACAAACTCCCCATTTGCAAGCATGCGGTCAAGGGTATTCCCTAATTTTGCTGCTTCAATGACCATTTGCATCAGGAAGCTGTCCTGGAAGGCATGCAAGAGTACCTGCTCCCTTCTATTCCTGGTTGTTGGGGTACTCCAATCCATTCATGGCATGTTGAAGTCCCCCACAATCACCACACTACCCTTCTCACAGGTCCTCCTGATCTGTCCGGCTAATTCCCTGTCTAACTCTTCTGTATGAAAGGGCGGCCTGTACACCACTCCCATCCTGAGAGTCCTATTCTTGGAATCCTGGATTTGCATCCATAGTGACTCCATACTACCCTCTTGCCCTTTCTCCCTTACACACTTCTGTCCTTCCCTCACATATAGTGCAACCCCCCTCCTTTCCCAATCACTCTATCCCTATGAAATAACCTGTACCCTGGTATCGACAAGTCCCAGTCATTGTATTGGGTGGCCCATGTTTCGGTGATGGTTGCAATGTCCACCTCCCCCTCTGCCATGAGAGTTTGTTGCTCTGCAGTTTTCTTCCCAGGGCTCCTAGCATTCAGAGTGACCACCTTCCACCCCTTCCCCTTCTGCCTTCCTTTACTAGCAATGCCACTAGTACTTGCTCTTTGTCCTTTGTCACTTTTATGTGGGGTGAGCTCATATGGCTTGCCAACATGTGGTCTCTGCATGTCCCTTGCCTACTTGCCACCCACCTGCCACTTTCCTCAGTAGTTTGAGTTCTCCAACTGGACACCTGCTATAGAACAGCAGCTTGGAGAGGGCAGTAAAGTAAACAGAAATGAACACATTCTCTAGCCAGCAAGCCTCCTCCTAGCCCCACAATATTGCTGCAAGGTCTAACTTATTGCATTTTTGTATTTCCCATACAAGTGGCCAAGTGTGGTACTGTGTTGCCAACAGGCAAGGCTGGACCATGCATAGTGCAGATGGTCATTTGCCTGACCTTTGACTTGAATTGCAGAAGATTTGGCAAATTGCTTAGGATGCTGCAAGAAAGGGGCTTACCTTTATGGGCTCCTTTGGCACCACAGAGCACCACCAGCAAGTGACAATGCCCATATATGCCTCTTGGTCCCCATCCCAGGCCATTCATGCAGCAGGGACCAGATAGACAGCTGATATGTGAGAGCAAAGGTTCAGTGTAGTGGTGCCTTTGATGTTATCACCACAGAGTGCAATGAATTGCATGTAGCTCCACTGTGGAGGACACAGTCTGGTAGAGCGCCCATGCCATAGTGTTTCCCACCCACAGTGCAGCCAGCAGGACTAAGAATTAACAGTACCAGCACTTCATGGGCAACCAGAAGTTGTAGGAGACAAGGGATAATGATGTAAACAAACATGGCAGTGTCCATGTTGTTTGCCCCTTGACCCCACAGGCATGATGAGGCAGGGGTCAAGGAGCACATCGACAACCAATAAGGAGCTCAGGAGCTTTCTGCAGGTAGCATGCACACTGCATGCACTCTGTATGGAAACTTTGCCCACAAATTTTCAGCCAATCAGGAGTGAGTACTGGAAACTATACAAAGTTGTGAAGCCAGTGTTTCTGGGCAGTTCCTGCTGTAGTCTGAGGGAAACCAGATGTGCTGCCATAGTCCCGTGAGGGGTTAGTAGGCCAGACAGAGTGTGCACTTTTGGATCAATTGGAGGACCAGTTCGAGTCCTGCGCTCATAAGGAGAAAGGATAAATTGCTTGGAATTCAGCAGACTTGCTCCAGAGACTTTCCCAATGTGGGGTATTTTTCCAAACTGCCAGCAACAGAGATTGAGTGAGGCTGATGTCTGTAGAAGGGAGTTCCAGCTGAAGCTGATACAGAGAGAGAGAGAGAGGGAGGAGTATGCCTGCAAGGAAGCGACTGACCCCTACTACGAGCCAGTTTCTCATAGAAGTCCCTCATCAGGTAGAAGAGGAGGAGGAGAAAAGTTGTCACCAGTGAGGTGAAGAACAATGTCCCAGTGCAGGGTGAAGCCATGAAAAGAGAAGGGGCCACTCAACTGCAGCTCAAACCTGCCTTCTCTTTATGCTCCATTAATTGCTGTGACACCAGAGAGAGTGATAGAATCTGATCTTGCACACTAGAGAGATCAGCATTCATCATCCAATGACCTTTTGGGTCTGAATTGGTCAGCAAACTACGAATGCCAGAGTACAGCATCAACTCTGCAACTGTTTAGTTAGATAGTTAGGGATGGGAGGTGACAGAAACTCTGGGCAGGACTGATGTAGCTAGGAAAATTACATTTATAAACCAGAACCCTTTGGTGCCTCTTTGCCGCCACTTCCTCATTTTAGACATGCACATATTTGTTACCCAAACCCCTTGTACACCCCATATTATTTAATTTTATGCAGTTAGCATTACATTTAATTCAAACAGAGCACATCAATCATATTTTAACACCAGTGGATAGCAGACAGTAGCAGTAACCAAAATCAATGGTCAGGGACCAGAATGCCGCCCCCCACCCCAATAAACTTGTATACCATGGCTTACCTGGCATATTCATTCCTTCACCCATGGGACTGAGACTGTGTGGAAGGCCCTAAGCAGAATACCTGCACTTAGGCGATTGGGTCTTGTTTGGGATTATGAACTGGTATCTCTTTAATCTTTGAATTTAATAACTGTGCATGAGAGATACCCTGTCTACCTCAAGTGCCAGGCATGCAATGATTTAGCAACTGCTGTGGTACCAAGTAATATTTTAAAGGAGCTCCGTAGGGGCTGTGGGGAAAAAAACAGGTTGTTGGAACTGATGAGGAGTATCAGTGCAGAATGGGGGACTGCCACTGTGATTGTTTTTGATTGCATTAACCTTACTACTTCCTTCCTAAGATCCCTGTTTTAGCCCTCCCCAATAAACTTAACCTTTTATTTGTATTGTACTTCTGGGTACTACTGTTTCTTATTTGGCTGCTGTGTTCACTGCATTATGATGGTGGTGCTGGTGCTGGTGGTGGTGGTGTACTAGGGATTGTGTGGGCTCGGAAAAGCATTGTTTCCTGGGGGGAAACATCCTGAGTGCTAGTAGGTATTTTGAGGTGCTTTACTAGGTTGGAGGCACTATGTTGGTAAATAATTTGCTCAGTATGTAACACCTATACCCAAGCCAGCTCCCTCAACCAAGTTGGGGAGTCTCCCCCCAAGGGCCCTGATCTTACACAAGGCCTTGTGGAAGGAACTAGAAAATCATCCCATGGTGTCATCTTGTTTAGAAGTAATTGTTACTAATTACTGTATATCTCCTGTTAAAAAAAACTATCAATTCAAAAATAAGGAAACATAGTAACATTGTAACTTAAGGTCAAAAAGGACCCTAGCTCCATCATGTCTACCTCATTGCTTTACAATCAGGGATACACTACTATAGGTATGCTGTGCCAAGCTTCCATTTACTATGGATTCCCAAACCCACTCTATTACCCTGGGCACTCAGTGATTCTTTTGGCAAGCAGAAATGTGTGCAGAATTACCTTAAAGGCTAGTACTGTCTTCATGTCCACTGTGTCCACTGGTAGGCTGTTCCACAGGATCACCATGCTATGGAAGAATAATTGCTTCTTAAGATTACCCAGAACCTCTCCCATAAGATCAAACATCTCCGACCATTTGCGCCTGTTAATGCCCTTGAGCATGCAAAACACCGAAGTTATTTCACCTCTCAGCCCTAGAGTGTCCAAAGACAAGGCACATTTCATGAAAAGTGCTTTCAACTTTTTGTTATAGTGGCAATATGTGACAATTAAAGAGATTTTCCAGATCCTAGCAAAAACTGCACAGTTGGTATAGGCAGAACTCACCCACACAAGATTTACCTTAAAATGCAAATTTCAGAGCCTTGCATTTATTTTTACTAAGAACATGTTTTGCATGACCAAGCCTCATTTCTTCACATTGCTTTTTGCTGCTATAAAGTCATAATCCCTTGCTTATGACCCAACCTGTTGCCATAGAGATGAGTGTGCTATCATAACAGACAGATTAATATATGGGTTGATGTGTGTAACCAGAATTTCATACACATCCAAGGTGTGTGATGCTGCATAAACCCTGAGAATGAAGTATGAGGGGTGTATAAAAGCATCACACATTTAGGGTATATATAACGTTCTGGGTTACACACTCCAAACCATGTTTTTTTTCCTTTTTTTTTGTTAATTAATTGGATAGTATTTTTCATTAAACTGAGACAATGTCACATGGTTTAGAACCCCATGTTTGGCTTACAGCTTCTGATTACATATTGCTGGATGTAACACATAATAATTTTATTTATTTTATTTATTTAGTGTTTGTTGACCGGGTAAGTGCACTAGACAAATCCTGCCTATTTTTAGGCACGACCCGGGGGAGGGGGATACAGATGAATGCCAACTGACCTTGAACCAGATTAAGCTGTTGGTGGTATTTTTTTAGTGAATTTAATGTGGTAATGTGTGTGTATTAAAAGTGCTAACCAGTAATTATGAGAATTATGATTTTACGACAGGAAAAGTGGTTGGAGCAGACGAAGGTTAAGGGGCAGATGCCTGTCTTCATGCAACTGTCTTTTGGAACAACCTGCCTGAAATTCAGTTTCTTAGAAATGGTACAAGATTTGAGTACTACTTATGCTAACTTTGATTTTTGTTTTCAGGAGACTGGAAAAGTGCTTTAACAAAAATCAGCACATAATTGTTTTGTCCTCTTTTGCTTCCAAAATGCAAGGTTCTGGCTTTTGTATAGTACTTGTTATATGCACAGTACTGTAAGTCTAAAAATCCTAGCATCAACCTTGCTTAATTAGTTTTGAAATATCTCCGGATAATGTACTTGAATATATAAACATAGTTTCAAGTATAATAAAGATTTAATCATCAAGAGGATATTAAAACTGCCAAATCAGGAAGGCATATGACATAACTGATATTATCAGATGTTGCAGTTCAGCCAAAACAAGCTTTCTGCAGGTTGCCACGGCAATCGCATAACTTGTACTGATTTTGGGGCTGAACGTTTTGTAGCCTAAAACATACATTGCTGAAACTATTGATTTAGTAGTTGTAACATTTTTTAGGGTCTGCACTTTGTTTGCATGACTTAATAAAGTCAGGAAAGCAGCTGTTTGTAACTGTTGCACTTACTGTGCATGCCTTCAAATTATAAAATTTAAATTGGTGAAACTCATGTGTATCTCATACACCAGATCTGTAGCATCACTTCACCATTGTCTGTATCTTTCTAGTGCCTATGGTTGGCAGAGGTTTTGCTTATACTAGTGCTGCTGCTGGTTTTCTTGTGCACTGCCTTGAACTGCAATATTTAGCTTTACATCGGGTGATCTTGCTTACCTTGTTTACAGCATTACATTGACACTGCTTTACTGTATTATAATTGCTGCTTAGGTTATTTAATAACTGAGTTGATGGCACTTTCAAATATCATAATAACTGGCTTTTACCATAATAAGCATCCATTTATTATGGCATTGCTGTCAATCAAACATATTCAAGCAAAAAAAAAAAAAAAAACACTTCCTCATGTGCTTTTAAGCCATGTAAACAAACCACAATTTTATAGTTGTCAGCAACAAAGCTCCTGTTATCAATGCAAAAACCCTTTAAATAAACAACTGTCACAAAGTTTGTGAAGTACCATACTAGAAAATAAAAATGTCTTTTAGCAGAGTTACTTTTCATTTTGGTGTGTGTTTCAGGTTACTCCCCAAATTTTCAATTTTATTTTCAGAATATGTTCACTCCACCACAAAAAAAATTGTGATTCTATGTTTTTTTTGACAAAGAGACACATTTTCACTCTGTGTAAATGCTTGTGTTTATGCAATATGATTATCATTAAAGACAGTAAATGCAATATGTTAATCACAAAGGACACCAATTTTCATTTTTTACCAGAAAATCAGGTAAAAGTCTGGAATTTGGTGTTTCTATATACTAGTAAAGACAAGGCATTTCATGGAATTTGCCATTTTTTTAACCAGATCAGTAAATATTCACAAGTTATATTTTTCTATAAATTCTTTCCTGTACTACTTTCATTTTGCTTTATTTAGTTTGATATACACTTAGCCTTTTTTTAATCTGAATGTTTATACATATACCTAAAGTGTAAAAGGACATTACACCGGTAAAAACTCATTTTGGTGTTGCAGGCACCGATGTTAATACCAGTTTTTCCCATCTGCAAAATGGAATTTGCCCTTAATCAATCGTGGTAATCCACTGTCCCTGTTATTATTAAAGTTGGTAAATGGCAAAGCAAATATATTCTTCAACATCTCACAATGTGTTTACAGCTACTTTTTTATAGTGTATGGTGGAATGCTGTTCTAGATGGAATTCCATCCCTAGAACAGGGTTGTTGTGCTGCTGCAGCAGTGACATCACAATGCTGTGCTGCACTAATGATGTCCCTACTGCAGCACAAGATAGAAGGTCTTCGTGCATGCGCATTATTGAATCCTTTGCACTTCAGCAAGTGGCCAAAGTGGTGACAGCTGGCCCAGAAAGTGAGCACTGATGGAAAAAAACTCTACATTAAGGACACAGCCTTGTTGAAAGGGTTGCCCGTACATTATAAAAGATTGCGTATGAGCAACCATACACATACAAGGCTGTTTTTTAATCTCAAGGTTTCTGGTAATGAGGCCTCTCGAGGTGTGCTCTCAAAGTCTCTTATTACCACAGAAATCTCTTGACTGAAAAATGCCCTGGTTGTGTACTATTGCTCATACACACTCCTCTACATTTACAATAAAATAAACAGCAATTATAAAAAAATAAACAATGGGTTGTTGACATTATTCATTTGCTTACACATCCTCAGTGTGTGATGCCATCACAAATTACATATGCTTTGCACTCATGGTTTGTGTGATCTCATGCACCTCGGGTGTGTAAAAAAACTCATAATGTACAACACCCATACATTATTCTATATATTATAATAACTGACGCTGCCTTTTATCCCACTGATTATCAGTGTGATCAAACACTGTAATATCTGTGTACGATGTCATACTCAGTTATTATGGCACTTCACTTTCTCTTTTGGGAAACGTGAATTTTCTGCTCATGTCCCTAAACCAGTTATTATACAAAATGAAACATAAGTGACTGTGTGCTTATGAAGCTTTTTTTTTAATTTAAAGTTTTATTCAGTTTTACACAGATACATAGAGAAGATCTACTGTAACATGTAAATAGTAATACAATACAAATATATAGGAATTAGATCAACTGTCCCCCCCTCCACCCACCCTCCCACAACCTCCCATTCACACAGAGTTCAGCAATCTAATATAAAACTATCTATCAGCAAAACGAAGATCATTAGATTTTCTGAAGCGAGTACAAAGCAACGAGAGGGCCCCATACCTTATTAAATTTCTGAGATTGATTATGTAGACTGGCAATTGCCTTTTCCACTCTAAGGTTGGCCAACAACTCCTGCAACCATTCACTGTAAGAAATATCCTTCGCATCCTTCCAGTGCTTCAAGACCAGTTTTTTTTTTTTAAGCTGACATGGCCATGAGGGTAATATGGTACTTTCACAGAGGAAAGATCCCCCAATATACAAATTTCAGCAGTAAATAAGTCCGATAAACCCAAGAGAGGGTCCACTTTCTGTTTAATGGCACCCCATAGGGGTGCTATTTTGGAACATGTCCAGAAGATATGAAACAGGTTACCCTCCCCTTGCAGGCATGGAGTGCATGTGGGCAAGGGGAGAAGCCCCAGTTTAGCCATCTTCTGAGGTAAGTAATAAAGATTATGCAGAAGCTTAAATTGTGTTAGGTGAAGTCTATCCTGTATAACAAATTTATGACGATTCTGCCACAAGACAGGCCTGAGAAGATCTTGATTGGGAAAATGTATATCCCAAAAATGAGTTGAACCAAAACTGTCGGGCCATTTCCAGTTGTGTATTAGACCATACATTTTGGAAAGAGCATGGGAAAGGCCCGCAATAGGAATTAACTCTGGTAAGCAGGAAAAGTTAGGAGTTAAGGGAGGGGTTGTTCCAAAAAATTTTATTAGTAGATGTCGTAGTTGGGATATTTTAAAAACAGCAGAGTTAGGGATATGGGCCTTAATTAGAAGTTCTGATGAAGTTAACCATGAGCCATAAGTTTTCAGGAAAAAACTAATGAGAAAGTCTCCTAATTGAGTGATCCACTTCATTTGGAGAGGCTTACCATCAATAGTGAGATTAGGATTCCCCCACCAAGGCTGGGATAGATCAACAACGTGTTTGTACTTCAAAAAAGAACAAAGTTGGGCATGAATTCTAATGGATAGAGCAATGGTGATACTTTTTATGCTGTGGGGCAGAGATTTTAGATTAACATGCAAAAGCGCAGCAGGGGATAGTCCATGTTTTTGTATTAAGGCACGTTCAATTTTTAACCATATGGGTGTAAAGGGATATGGTAAAGAGGGCTGGTCTGGCTTTAGCCATCTCAGGTATTTGTTGGCATAGCTGGCCCAGTAGTAAACTCCAAGATGTGGTAAACGTAATCCTCCTTTCAGTTTCGGCACTGAAAGTTTATCATAAGCTATTCAGGGTTTCTTGCCGGCCCATATAAAATCAGAAAATAACTGATGTGTTTTTTTGAACCATGCCAAAGGTAACCAAACATCTGAAAGGTTTGTTGGATAAAATAATTGCTGAAAAACATTCATTTTAATTATATTAATTTTTCCCCAAAGAGAAAGGGGAAGTAGTGTCCACCTCTTCAAGTCTTGACTATTAGTATGTATTAACGAATCTAGATTCAGTTTTATAAATTTGTTTGGGTCTCTGAACAGGTTAATTCCCAGATATCTCAAGGAATTGGTCTGCCAGGAGAACCCTGCCCTCGAGGCCACTGATTTCATTGCTTTATGATTCAGGGGAAAAACCACCATCTTGTCACTGTTTAATTTATAATTAGACATAAAACTAAATTCGTCTAGAATATTGAGTAGGGTTGGTATCGATATATTAGGATGAGATAAATGAAGAAGCAAATCATCCACATAGGCTGAGACTTTAACAATTTCTTGCTGGATACTTACACCCTGGATGGCCGGGTCTGCTGTGATCCTTCAGATTAGGGGTTCTAAGTAAATATTAAACAACAGAGGGGATAAGGGACATCCCTATCTAGTTCTGGCATGTAATGTGAAAGAATCAGACATTAACCCACTACATATAACTTGCGCTATTGGGGATTTATACAAAGTTCCAATCCATTTTATGAACAGAGGGGGAAACCCGAATGCCACCAATGCTTGAAACAGAAAGTTCCAATCAACCCTGTTGAACGCCTTCTCAGCATCCAGGGAAATCAGAACAGCGGGGAAATCAGAGTCCCGGAGAAACTGAGAAGACATGTGAAAGGGTTCTAAGATGGTCAGTCGATGATCTGCCTTTCATGAAACCCACTTGCTCCAGTCTTATAATATCTGACATAATAAGACTCAACCGATCTGCAAGAAGTTTCATTAAAATTTTGAGGTCCTGATTTAGAAGTGAAATTGGTCTGTAACTCTGAACTCTATTAGGGGGGTTACCCTCCTTGAGTATCAGGGTGATTAAGGCTTCAAATAGAGAACTATCTGAGCTCTGTCCTGAAAGGATATGTTGGAATAAAGAGAGAAGGAGAGGTGCTAATTGTTGGGCAAAGCATTTATAAAAGTTCAAGGAAAATCCATCTGGACCAGGTGTTTTGTCCAAAGGCAAATCTTTAATAACCCTAATTATCTCTCCAATAGTAATGGGGGTTATCAGGAAAGCTTTCTGCGATTCAGAAAGCGAGGGTATCAAAGAATCTGCCAAGTAGGCCTCCAATTGTGGTATGGGCGGGGAGTTATCCATGGGACTGTATAATTTTGCATAGTAACTCTGAAATTCTGAGGCGATTTCAGAAGGTGAGGTCTTCAAGGTATCTTCATTTTGGGAATATACTGCTGCCACTAATTTATGAGATTCAACCTGTTTAAGTTTAAGGGCCAGAAGTTGACCCACTTTTGCTCCTTGGGCTAGATGAAAAGCCTTGGTTTTCAAAATGGTAAATTCAACTTTCTCCCTTAATAAATTCAGATATGAATCTTTTAGTTTCACCAGGTTTTTCCCTGACTTGGTCCAGTGTTTGAGGGGATAAATTATGTTCTATAACTCAAATTTGGTATAGTAAAGATTTAAGCTGCCCATCCTGGGTTCTTTTTCTCTTGGCTACCAATACAATCAACAAACCTCTAAGATAGGCTTTAAGGGAACACCATTCAACATCTGGTTTTCCCGTGAAATTAACATTAATATCAATAAAGACAGAAATATGATTGGATATGTATTCTACATATTCTGAGTTCTTAAACATCTGATCATTAACCTTCCATCGTTCTTTTACTATGGGTAACTGGGTAAAGGAGATCAAACAAGATACTGGGGAATAGTCAGAAAGTGGACCCGAGAGTATGGCTGAATCCATTCCTTCAGGAATTAGGGATTGTGAAACAAGTAGGTAATCAATGTGAGAGGATGAATGATGAACCAGAGAGGTATATGTAAATTCTCTATCCGAGGGGTGAAGGAGGTGCCAAATAACTGTCAATCTGGCACCATCCAATAGGTCTCAGAGTACCCTTTGTGCAGGAGAAAGTCCTTTATGTAATCTGTCTGAATGATCTATATACGGGTCAAATACGAAATTAAGGTCACCACCTAAAATAAAAGGGATGGATAAAAATGGCATGAGGACTGTAAGAAAATGCACGAAAAAACTACGTGTGTTAGTATTCGGACCATAGATACTACCTAACATTACTTCTCTGGTGTAAAGTACTCCCTTTACTAAAATATATTGTCCTTCCGGGTCTGCTGTAATTTGGCCGGAGAAGGGAATAGACCTCCGGACGAGGATCACTACCCCATGGCTTTGAGCGTTGCCCTCTGCCTCAAAATACTGACCCTTTTGCTGTCTATGTAATTGAACAGCCTCAGAAGTTTATGAAGCTTTTTAAGCACTCTCAGTGTGTGATGACCACATAAAACTCTAGTGCTTTGCTCTCAAGCCTTAGGGGTCATCATACATAGAAACATAGAAACATAGAATTTGACAGCAGATAAAGACCACTTAGCCCACTTAGTCTGCCCGCTTCTCTACCTAATGGATAAGCTGCAGGTCCTAGTTAACCAACAGCCTACTTCCTCCTACCCCCCACTAGAATTGCTTTATGTCTGTCCCATGCATTCTTCAATTCCACCACTGTTTTTGACTCTACGACCTCCTCAGGAAGGCTGATCCATGTATCCACAACCCTCTCTGTGAAGAAATACTTCCTCACATTACCTCTGAGCTGTACTCCTCTATCTTCAAATTGTGCCCCCTTGTTTTTGCACATCTCTTTTTCTGAAAGATGCTACCCTCTTGGACTCTGTTGATTCCCTTGAGGTATTTGAAAGTTTCTATCATGTCCCCCCTCTCCCTCCTTTCCTCGAGGCTATACATCTTTAGTTCCTTTAGTCTTTCTTCATATGTCTTCTGATGCAGTCCCTGCAACATTTTGGTTGCCCTCCTCTGGACAGCCTTCACCCTGTCTATGTGTTTGCGGAGATAGGGTCTCCACAACTGTACACTGTACTCCAGATGTGGTCTTACCAACTGTCTTTACAGAGGGCCAACAACTTCCTGTTTTCTATTGGCGATGCCTCTCCCTATGCATCCCAGTATCCCCCCAGCCCTCCTTACTGCCTTCTCACATTGCTGGCCCACCTTTAGGTCATCTGATATGACTACCCCCAGGCACCTTTCCATTTTTTTGTCAGTATCTCACTCCCCACTGTGTACTCTTCCCCTGGGTTTTTGTTTCCCAGGTGCATTACTTTGCACCTTTTTGCATTGACTCTAAGCTGTCATACATTTGACCATTCCTCCAACCTTGCCAAGTCCCTTTTCATCCTTTCCACCCCACCTTGTGTATCAACCCTGTTGCAGATATTTGTGTCATCTGCAAAGAGACATACTTTCTCTTCCAGTCCCTCTGCAATGTCACTTATAAAGACATTAAAAAGGACCAGCCCCAGTACTGAACCCTGTGGTACCCCACGAGTAACCATCCTTTCTTCACTGTGGACTCCATTTACTATTACCCACTGTGTCCTGTTGTCCAACCAGTGTTTTACCCAGGCTACCACCCTAGGACCCACTCCCAGGATGGCTAATTTGTTTATTAATCTTTTGTGAGGGACTGTGTTAAATGCCTTGCTAAAGTCAAGGTAGGCCATGTCCACAGCCCCACCCTGGTCTACTGCTGTAGTCACCCAGTCAAATAAATCAATTAGATTTGTCTGACACGACCTTCCTGCTGTGAATCCATGCTACCTTGGGTCCTGTGCCCCACTGGCCTCTAGGTACTCAACAATTCTTTCCTTCAGAAGTGATTCCATCATTTTCCCTACCACTGAGGTCAAACTGACAGGACTGTAGTTTCCTGCCTCTGTCTTGCTCCCACTTTTGTGAAGGGGAATCACGTCTGCCCTCCTCCAGTCCTCAGATACCACCCCATCCTCCATGATTTATTAAAAGGGTAGTCATTGGTGTTACTAGTTCTTCCCTTAGTTCTTTTAAAATCCTGGGGTGAATCCCATCAGGCCCCATTGCTTTATCCACCTTCAGTTTTAAGAGTTCTTTCAGAACTCTTTCTTCTGTGAAAGGACTAATATCAACCCCCCTATCTAGAGTGCTTCTATTGACCGGATTAGGTATTTCCCCCTGCTTTTCCGTTGTGAATACTGAGCATAAGTATTTGTTCAGTATCCCTGCTTTTTCACTGCTGCTCTCTGCCCAACCACCTTCCTCTTTGTTCAGCCTCAGTATCCCTGCCTTAGTCTTTCTTTGCTCCCTAATGTACCCATAAAAGGTTTTATCCCCCTTCTTAACCGAGTTGGATATCTTTTCCTCAGTTTGGGCCTTTGCTATTCTGACTGCCTTAACTGCTTCCTTCTGCTTTAACTGGTACAGTTCTCTGTCTTGCTCCTTCTGTGTTTCCTTATACTTCCTGAATGCTATCTTTTTTTCCCTTACCTTCCCCACCACTTCTTTTGAGAACCACAGTGTTTTTTTCTTTCATTTTGATTTGTTTATTTGCTTCACACAAAGACTTGTTGCCTCTGTGATGGCGGTTTTGATGTTTCCCATTGTTGCTCCACCCTCTACTCTTATCTGCCTGGCCTCTCCCTTATAAAAACCTATGCTGTCCAGAAACAATCACCTACAACTCTTACCCTCCACCCCGGGGAGTGCCTTCCTTCCTTTCAGACACCTATTTCACAAAGGCTTAGTAACAGGTCTAGTCACAACTGACTGCAAATATCTCTCAGCCACAGTTCCACCCTGGCAAATTAAAGTTAAAACTAAGAAAAGTCCACCCCAAAAACTGAATCAATACTTGTTACTTACACAGGTCCAAAAAGTAATAATTCAATTCAGTGTAGTCTAGAAAATAACCTTCTTGATTCAAGGAAGCTGTGGCTGCTTTCTCACTCTCCTTGTCTTCAATGTGAGAAGGAGAATGCAACACCTCTGAGACTGGGTGTGTAAAAGAACTTCAAAACACAGTCACCTATGCATTATGCTCTATGTTACTCTTTCAAGTGTTGCCTGCAAATAGGCATCTGCTTGCCTAGTGCACCTACCTAGTGAATAAATACAAAATAAATTATTTTCAGAATAGTTATTCCATGGCAAAAAATGAACTGTATTTAATTGTATCTGAATAAAGCTTGATGTAAAATGTTTTGTTTACGTTGTTTTCTTTTTATGGACAACATTTGTACAAGAAACAAAAAACTGTGAATACCACCATAATGCAAGGCATCCTGGACAATCTACTAAATGTGTAACCCCTGCTTAATAGCGGGGTTACTTAAAGTTGCCTGAACATAAAGGGTCAAGAGTCTATCTAGTTAATGAGCCCTCACAGTAGGAGCTTGGAGAGATCAGCAACAGGAAATGGGGAGGCATTAAGAGAAGGCAGCTGGAGGGAGCTAGAGGTTTCTAGTTAGTCTGAATCAGGAGAGAGTTAAAACAAAGTATAACTGACACCAGAAGTCCTCCCCTCAGGTTGGGTCCCAGCCTCTGGATGCATTGGACCGTGGTGGACTTTCTGCATCTATAGAAGAGGTAGTGCAACAAGTCTGGGATGTGACATAGGTTGTCTGTCAGGTTCAGTCTCCAGAAGGTCAGAAGAAGTAGAGAGAGTTAAGACCTTAAACAAAACAACAGATCACAGAGACTTCTAGAGGAATGAGGTATCAGGTTGACTATAGCTGTTACTTGATTATGGATCCTACAGTTCTAGAGGGATCACCTGAATATAGGAAAGAGGTATAGGAGATCAGCAGAGCTTGAAGAGACACACATTCTAGCTTTAATTCACTCCCTCTGAGGCAGACCTTTTATAACAAGTTGAAGCAATGGCATGTTCAGACTTCTCAAAGCATTATTGGAGGAAATGGGGCTTTAAGAGACTAAAACTAAGAACATCATAGAGAGAGAATCCTTCAGGACATAAATACAGATAGAAGCAACACGTTCCCTTGCCTAGAGACCAGTAGAAAGACTATACTAGCATAAGATCTGTAAAGAGTCTAAGCAGAGAAGACTGGAGAAGGAAAAGTGAATTACTATAGAGCAAGAGTTCTCACACTTTGTCATAGTGAGCCTCCCCCAAGGCTTTGAAAAGATCCTGAGCTCCCTCATTGCAATAGCTCCATGAGTCAGATTACTTTCTTTGTCAGTTTTACTCTGCTCTCATCTTCTCAGGGACCATTTTGGTCCCTCCTGCTCTTGCTCAGAGTATCTCTATGTTTAACCTTTGTATTTGTGATTTTCTGCAGCCAGTATAATGAGTCAGTTGTTACCTTGTTCCTATTCATTTGCATTATTTTGAATTTTGTTTTGCACAGTTTCCAAGAATTGTATTTCCCCCATGTCATACCAGGAAGCAAGTGTTTGTTGAGCATGTCTTTCCTGGTAACCATTCTGTATATAAATTTGCATGTCATTATTCGCTTTCACTTTGCTGCATCCTTCACATGAAGCATCCAAAACTTGACATTTAAATATAGTACATTTTCAGGCTTGCTTGAGCCTCCCCTGGAACAGGATAGGGCCTCCCCTGGGAGGCTGGCCTCGCCATTTGAGAAACCCTGCTATAGAGCAACCCCCCGCCCATGGACCTCCCAAATTTGGGTAAAGCCTAAGTTCCCAGAGGAATAAGAGATATCAGATCTAATATTTGGTTGGAGAAAGGGGTGTTTTATTGGGGCTATACAGCCTCCAGTGGGGTAATCTGGGAGCAACCTTCCCATATCTGTTAATGCTGTATGATCCAGGAAGGGGAGCTCAGAGCTGTGCCAAGCACTGCACAATGAGACTGTCACTGTAGACCAGGCAGGTCCTATTAAGCTTGTCTACCCAGGAAACCAGCAACTGTGGGCAGAGTATATTGTAAAATAAATATTGCCAGAATTATGAAGAGCCATCTACCTCTGAGAAAACAAGTAAAGTGAAGAAAGAGATTTGGAGCCCTGAAAGTATGCAGGCAGATGACTGTGGTAGCAGTTAGGCTCAGAGTAAGAAATGTGAGTCTGGAAATCAAATAAAGCCACTATTGCTTCACCAGAGAATTTTGTGTGATGACAGTGAGTTTGTTAACCCTTATCTGATGCCTGTGAGCATATTTGCTGCCCCATGGTTCCAGCAAAACCTTTAAGAACCCTGGCCAGACCCCTCTAATGAATGAAGGAGGCCATGTAGTAACCAATGTCATGGGGTTAGCTGACATATGCAAAGCCCCTTGAAGGATTATAAGATATCAAATCGAATATACAAAATTAGCTAGCAGAAGAAGGCATTAAGGTCTACTGCCTGTTCGATTGCGGTGCCACAGGTCCAGAGCTTACAATGGGCCCTGCCCCTTCCCTCAACCCTAACCCTTCCCTCAACCCTGACCCTTCCCTTCACCCTGTCCCACCCTCTCTTGAATCCTTCCCACCCACTGTCTTTTGGGTGATGACCTCAGATGAGAGTTAATTCTATCCTGACACTACCCTCTTTCTAAAACAGTGTCTCCTAACCTCCTTGAATCTTCCTCCACTAGGTTAAGACACTACCTCCTAGTAGTCCTGCTATCACTGCAACAGAAAGGTTCACTGCTGTCCCCCTTCTGTATACCCTTAAGATACTTAAAAGTTCCAGTCATGTCCCCTCTCTCCCTACTTTCCTCTATTGAGAACATGTTGCACTGTCTCAGTCCATCCTCATATAGTCTGCCCTGATGCCCCTGAATCATCTTTGTTGCTTTCCTCTGGACTGCCTTGAGGTGGTTGATATCTTTTCTCAGGTAAGGCTCCAGTACTGCATGCCATACTCCAGGTGTGGTCACACTATGGATCTACAAAGTGGCATTATAACCTCCTCCCTTCAGCTCATAAACCCTCTAGTAATGCAACCTTGCATTCTGTTTACCTTTGCTGCTAACTTTCTACAATGTGTGGCATGTTTAATGTTGTTTAATATTTTTGGTTATATTGTTGGTTATGGCTATCCCTAAGTCATTCTCATCCTCTGTTTTAGTGACCCTGACCCCCTCTAGACTGTACTCTGCCCTCAGATTCCTTTTCTCTGTACTCTGCCCTCAGATTCAGGACTCCTTCCTATGTGCATGACCTTTCACTTCTTTGCATTGAACCCCAGCTGTCGGGTGCCTAACCACCTCTTCAGCTTAAACAGGTTTCCTTTAGGTCCTGCACTCCTCATGGTGTCATCTGCAAAGAGGTCCATCTCACCTTTAACTTCATCCACGGTGTTGTTTATGAGCACATTAAACAACACTGGTCTGAGCAGTGATCCCTGTGGGACACCACTTGTAACCTCCCTTGTATCTTAGAGTCCCTTCAACCACTATCTTCTGGGTCCTTCTGCTCAGTCAATTTGCCACACATCTGGTTAATTTGCTCCCAGCCTCTAGGTCCTCCCACCTCCTGATCAACATCTTTTGTGGCACTGAGTCAAAGGCCTTGCTGAAATCCAAATATAAAATGTGAACTGTCTCATAGGAGACATTTCTTTTTCCCAGAGGGACTCATCTATATAAACAGGCAGGGCTCAATGGTACCAAAAGTGGAGGCTAGAAATTTCAGGGGGGACCCCAGACCCCCCTGTACTCACTCTGCTCCTTGATCCTACCCCTGGCCTGGCTTAGCTCCCCTGCCTCTCTGCCAATATTCCCAATGCCCTTTTTAGCCATCACATCTCAGCCACCAAGAAGCTTAGCCTCCTGAATATTGGGCAACCCCCTGCCTCCTACACTGTTCCCAGGAACACTGCAGTCCCACACCCCCAACAGCACAACACTCTCCTCCTTCCTATCTCCTGCCCAGCATTTTAAGCCAAACATGACCCCACCTGGTTCGACAGTCCTACTCTGTATCTGGCTAGTTATAATCCATACCTCCACCTGCCTTCGCAGGCCTACTCCAGATAGGAAGTAATACTAACTAGTAAACCCACCTGCCTTCACAGGTCTACCCCACACAAGGAGCAGTACTAACCAGTAACCCCACCTGCCTTTGCTGGCCTACCCCAGATAGAAAGTAGTACTAACTAGTAAACCCATCTGCCTTCACAGGCCTACCCCACACAAGGAGCAGTACTAACCAGTAACCCCACCTGCCTTTGCAGGCCTACTCCAGATAGGAAGTAGTGCTAACTAGTAAACCCACCTGTCTTCACAGGCCTACCCACAAAGGGAGCAGTTCTAACCAGTAACTTCACCTGCTTTTGCAGACCTACTCCAGATAGGGAGTAATACCAAACAGTAACCCCACCTGCTTTCGCAGACCTACTCCAGATAGGGAGTTGTTCCACACAGTACCTTAACTGCCTCTCCAGGCCCTCTTGGCCTGCTTGTCTAGCTTTAACTGTAGATTCCCCTTTGTCTTTTATTCCCTGCTCCATTACCTGCTCTCCACTGGGCAGAATCCACTGCAACCTATAGTGCACCCTCTAGACATCCTGCAGATGCCACTTTGTAAGACACCATATTCCTACTTTGTGGCAGTCACACTTTGGGGTTGCTCACGAGGGGCCACTTGTAACTCTGGAAAATATTTATCTGACTGTAGCCACACAGTTGACCAGTTGCAGTCACATGACTTCTACCCCCAATGGTGCTGGGATAGGCCACTAACTGAACTCTTCCCTGACCTCCCTCAGTGTACCCCCCCCATGCCCACAGTATCCCTGCCCACAACAGCATTTAGCACAATGTTTTAAAAACAAATGTATTAAAACAGCACCTCTCTCTCTCTCTCTTTGATCCTGATTCCAGCAGCTTGGAAGTTGCTGTCCCGTGCCTCACTCTCAAACAACTGATCCAGGTGACAAATGTTCTCACAAACAATCTAAAAATGCTGACAACGGCAAATTCTGCACAGTTCTCTGAACAGAAATTTCAGTACAGTCCCCATCAGGGAACCAGGAATTTGGAGTTTTGACAATGTAACTGCATGAAATCTAAAGGAATAGCAGAGCAGCCTGAACTTTCCCTTGGAATGAGACCTCAACTAGCACAACAGTTAAGAGTTTACATATACTGTAGGGAGCAAAGTCCAAAGGTAGTTTATTTAATCATTCAAGAAGACAAGCACCTTCAGTCACACAGCCAGAGGGAAAAAAACAGAATACAGTTTGAGATTTGTCACAGATCCTGTAAGGGTGGAGGACCTGCAGCAGGGAATTCATCAACCTGCAACCAGGCTCTTCTACACCCTAGCCTGAGCTGTCTCCAGAGTTGATAACACTAGCATGTAACTCTGTCTGCTCCCTGGAGCTGGGCCACACCTAGGGATTCACCACATACCATTAACATTCAGGTCTCTGACCACAAGCCCCTCAGCTATCAAGAACAATACTCATATTTATGAATCCTTGCAGTAACATAGTCAAAACTCCAAATTCCTTGTTCTATGAAGAAAACTGTACAGAATGTTGTCCACAGCAAGAGAATAATATAAAACACAATTATAGCCATAGGCATTTATTCAGATGCAGTTACAAGATAGAATCATAGAATCATAGAAATTTGATGGCAGAAAAGGACCTTTCCAGACCATCTAGTCTGCCCATCCCTCCCCTTTCACATACCCCCTCCCCACCTGCCCCCACCATCCCTCCAATACTCAGTCCCATATGCCTGTCCCATGCCCTCTTAAATTTCTCCACCATCTCAGCCCCCACTACTCCATCTGGCAGTCTGTTCCAGGGCTCCATCACCATCTCTGTGAAGAAGCACCCCCACACATTGCCCCTGAACATATTTCCTTGCAATCTGAAACTGTGCCCTCTAGTTCTGGCTCCCTCCTTCCTCCTCAGCTGACCCCCTTCACTGACTTTATTGAGCCCCTTTACATATTTAAAGGTTTCAGTCATGTCCCCCCTTTTCTCCTTGTTTCCAGTGTGTACAGATTCAGTTCCTTACACCTCTGCTCATATGTCTTTCCCTGCATACCGTGCACCATCTTTGTTGCCCTTCTCTGAACCCTCTCCAATGCATCTATATCCTTGTAGACTTGCAGAGGTGTGGTTTCTGGAACTGAACCTCATACTCTAACTGTGGCCTCACCATGGCTTTGAAGAGGGGCATTGTAACCTCCCTCCTTCTGCTAGTAATGCTTCTGCCTATGCACACCAGTATTCCATTGGCCCTTCCAGCCACCCTACTACATTGGAAACCTACCTTAAGATTTGAGGAGACTATGATCCCCAGGTCCCTTTCCTGTTCTGATTCTTTGATTTCCTCCCCCAAGCATGTACCCCACTTTCGTGTTTTTCCTTCCTAGGTGCATCACAGCACACTTCTTGGCATTAAACCTCCACTGCCATTTCCTGACCCACTCCTTGATCATCTTGAGGTCCCTCCTCACATCTTCCACCCCCTCTGGGGTGTCCACCCTATTGCATATTTTTGTATCATCGGCAAATAGGCACACCTTCCCTCTCAAACCCTCTGCAGTATCACTGATGTAGAAGTTGAAGAGGAGTGAACCCAAAACTGACCCCTGCAGCACTCCACTCCTCACCCTTACCATCTTAGAGTGCACCCCATTAAGCATTACCCTCTGAGTTCTCTCTACTAGCCAGGCCTCCACCCAGCCTGCTATTTTCCTGCCCAGTCCCATGCTTTCCATCTTGCTCACCAACCTCCTATGAGGGATGGTGTCAAAGGCCTTGCTGAAGTCCAGATAGGCCATGTCCACCACCCCTCCCTGGTCTATTACCTGAGTCACCCAATCAAAGAACTCAAATAAGTTGGTCTAGCATGATTTTCCCTTGGTGAAGCCATACTGTCTGCTGTCCTGCAAGCCACACTCCTCCAGGTAATCCACCACCCTCTCCTTGATTAATGCCTCCATTACTTTCCCTACCACAGACGTGAGGCTGACTGGGTGGTAGTTCTCCTTCAGCTCCCTGCTACCTCCCTTGTGCAAGGGCACTACATCAGCTCTCCCCCAGTCTTCTGGCACCCTCCCTGTATCCAGGGACAGGTTGAAGAGCCTTGTCAAGGGTGCGGCCAGCTCCTCCCTCAGTTCCTTGATCACTCTGGGGTGCAACCCATCATGCCCCATTGCCTCGTCCACCCTTAGTATATCCAGTTCAGCCCTGACCCTATCCACAGTGAATGGGCTCTGCTCCACCCTTTTGCCCTCCTTCTCCTTAGGCGCTAGCACTGGACCCCTGCCTTCCATCTCCTCCATGAACACCGAGCTAAAATACTGATTTAGTGGCTCTGCCTTTTCGTAGTCCTGATCCAAATTATCCCTCCTTCTCCCCTCAGTCTAGCAATCCCCTGTCCTGCTCTTTTCCTCTCCCTCACATATCTAAAAAAGTTTTATCCCCCCTCCTGGCCCTTTTGGCCATTTTCTCCTCAGTGGCTGCTTTTGCCCTTCTGATCTACCTCCCTGCCAGACTCCTCTTCTCCCTATACTCCTCTCTAAGTGTCATCTTAAATTTTCTGAAAGCCCTCCTACTTTCCCTGACTGCCCCCACCACATCCCTAGTGAACCAGAACACTCCCCTCCCCCTCTTGCTCTTCCTGACCTTTTTTAAGCACATTTCTACTGCTTCCTGAACACCTCCCCTGATAGCTTCCCAGAGTTCTTCCACTGCCCCGATCTTCTCCGTCAGCTCCATTTTTTCTGTATCTTTTTCATCTTATTAATGGCTGTGTGTGTCTGAAGTCCATGACTGTAGTATTGGTCTTACTTGTCTCCCTCCATGCCCTGACCCTGAACCGTACCATGCTGTGGTCACTGGTCAGGGGTCAACCTCAACTTTTTTTTGCACTAGCCAGCAGGGCAAGTTGATTCAAAATTGCACTAACCCGAAGATGATTGCACTAGCCAATTATTATTATGGTAAATTTTGATCACTTATGCAGGAAACAATGCATGCAAAGCCAAGAAATACTCTAATTATTGCACATCTATCCTGCTCCCACATTGCTTCCAGCTCCCCAGCAGAAAAAAAAGACTGCAGTGCCATCACAGTGAGCCCCCCCCATTGTTTTGTACCATAGCCTCCTCTCTTCCTCTTTCTACCCCCAATACCAAGCAGAGAGAGGATATCACAACAACAAATGTTCAATCAAGCAGTCCTAGCTCTGCGCACACAATAGCTGACATCATCATGCACCTCACCACGCTGTCACCACCACCCACAGGGCAATAAACAGAATCAGGCAGAGAAAGACACTTTTGGTCCCCACCCTATAGTCACCTGGAGACCTGCACTTTTGAAAGTTTTTGTACAGTCTCAAGTGAGCCAGGAGCACATCTAAGATTTCTTTGGGGGTGGGGGGCTAGACAAACCTAAGGGGCTTGGGAAATAGAAAACTATGAGATTTTTATTTGTAAAAGCATTGGTTTTAGTATGATCTGCCCCAACAATAACAGATTTTTCTTAAACATTGTCCTTTCATCAGCCCAGGGGAAACAGTACACGGGCATAACACTATACTGTTTCTGTTTCTGTATAGGATGATCTACTGTATGCACCCCAGGAATGCCTATTTCAAGGTTTCAAATTATGTATTTTATTAAGGTTTATTTTTGGACCATACATGATCCAAAGCTTTGCTTTTAGGCTGAAAGGACATGCTGAGTGGGATAAGGGTGAAACTGTATAGATGGTGATGGCTGGCATGGTCCATTTAGAAGAGCTATGGACCCCCTACACTTGCCAGTAATGGCAGCTATGAATGGTCAGTTCAGAGTCTGGTCTGTAGTGGAATCCAGGGAAAGAACAGGGTTAAGAGATTTGGAGGGGAAAGGGAAGTTATGGTGAGGCTAGGATTAAACCCACCACCTGCACCGTCTGCACGGCCGATCATGTATACCTCTTTGCATTTTGTCACTGAAATGTTGCATACAGACACTCAAAATGTAGAGAAATGAGGGGGTACTGGTCTTAATAATATTGAACAAATTGTTAGACATAGACACATTCAGAAAACTGGAACCTAGTGACTTAACAGCACTCTACCCTTGATCACACCCTGAACACTAGCTGAAAGTCTTAACAGTGGAATGATAATGACTCACATTGAGTCTTTTGTGGGATCCCTCTCTTGAACTGCCAGATAACTGCAGCTCTTAAAGAGCTGTTACTAACACCTGCCCATCTGTAACATTGAGAGAGATTAGCATGAGGACTAGAGAATGCTAAAGTAGTGACATTTTTAACTTCACTAACAGCCATGAAAATCTGCACTAGTCAAGGCGGGCTAGTAGAGAGTTAGCTGCACTAGTTCTGGTCAATTTGCACTAGTGTTTGAGCTAGTAAAACAATGTTAAGATTGACCCCTGTCACTGGTGCCCAAGGCTTCTGCCACCCGCATCTCCTCCACACTCTCCCCGTTAGTCAGGACCACATCCAAAAAGTTGTTTCCCCTTGTTACGTCCATGACCAGCTGTTGAAGGAATACCCCCTGCAGCTCGGCTAATACCTCACTACTCCTTGCCGATGCTGCATCTGGGATTTCCCAGTCAACATCTGGGAGGTTCAGCTCATCCACCAGTAGCAGTTCACCTTTCTGTGCCAGCCTTGTGATTGCCTGAGTTAGCTGTCTATCATCTCCCCCTCCTTGTGCAGGTGGTCTGTATACCACCCCAGCAACAGGGATTCACCCGTCTTCGTACCTAGCTCAGGCTCCCCTTCCTCCTCCTGCCCTTCAGTAACACTGATGCCTTCCCTGATGTATAAGGCAACCCCTCCCCCCTTCTTGCCTTCCCTGTCCCTTCTGAACATTCTATAACCTGGAATGGTTGTTTCCCAGATGTGATGCTCTGTCCACCAGGTCTCACTTACTGCAACCAAATCTAATTTCTTGTCCCTCATGATGGCCTCCAGGTCCACCATCTCATTTCCTAAACTCCTGGCGTTTACTGACAATCCGTTCCACCAGTCTCCCCCTTTGTTTCCCCTTGTACCCATCACCCTCTTGCCTAGCCATGTAGTGCTATCCAGGGGGGAGGCTGGTAGCCCTCCAAGCTTTTCTCCTTGTGGATCAGATTTGTCCCTCCCCCCAACCCCTCAACCTAGTTTAAATTGTAGGTATCCACTATGTATTCTCCTAGCTTGCATTTCAGTACTGCTACCCCCTCCCTATTCAGGTGCAGTCTGTCTGGTACAAATAGGTTTTCGTCCTCCCATGTAGATCCCCAGTCCCCTACCAAGCCATATCCCATTTGCTCACCTCACTCCACCAGCCATTTGCTGAACTCCCTAATCCTCGACTTCCTATCAGTGCTTGCCTTTTTTACTGGTAACACCTCTGAGAATGCCACTGATTTAAACCCCAGCCTGCTACAGTATCTAGCTGGAGCTCTGAATCTAGCCTGCACCTCCATCAGGCTACTTCCTGCCAGGTCATTCATTCCCAGGTGGAACAGCAGGTGTGTTTTCTCATCCTTCTGCCTCCCCCTTAAGGGGATATAATGAATGACCTTCACTGCTGTCATGCCCAGCAGATACTCCGCCCACACTGTGCTGTTTTTGTCTCCCCTTCCCCCCACCTAATCCCTTTTATTATAGCGTCCCCAACCATGTAGGACCCTGCACTCCATCTCCTTCTGATCACATCTCCCTACCATCCTTCCCCCAATCCCCTGCATCCTATTTCCTACCTTATTATTCCCCCTTTGCCCATTTTACTTCCTGAAGCACTGTCCTCCCTCTGTGCTCCCCCAGCTTCATTGTTCTGTGCCCCCTCCAGCTTTGCGCCCCCCCCAGACTCTGTCTGTCAGGCTGCTCACCTCTGCCCCTCCATTTTCTAACTTTTCTCCTCTTTTTTTATCTGTCCCGGCCCATGTCCTGCCAGCTTTTCCCTGGGAACCTTCCTCCCTTCCTCCCCCATCCAGCTTTTGTTCCTCTCAACCCGAGCCTGCTGAGCCCCTCCTTCTGGTCTTGCCTGTTGGTCTTACTTGATAGGGTTTCCTCCTTTTCCAATTGTTCTGCACCTACCTTCATGCGCTTGCCTCTCCTTCTTCCTCTGTGTGATCTTCAGCTCCCTTTTCCAGATCTTTCCCCTCATTTAGCGCCTCTAGTGGTAGAAATATATTCTTCTGTTCTAAACCCACTACCTGTACCCCTCTGGTCGATAGTCCTCCCATTGCTCCCTCCTGTCTTGCACTCTGTGCAGGCTTTGTACTTTTATACTGTATCACTTGCCATTTCCCCAGGTTTCTCTTGTGCCCATTGCTGCCCTTATCCAGGATTCCTGTTTCTCCTCCAGTGCTTTTCCCTACCCCTTCCCCTTGTATTCATGCTCCCCAAGTTTCCTCCAATCCTCATCTCATCTTCCCCTTCCTACGGCTGGGTTTGCTCCTTGTTCCCTTGCAGCTCCCCTTTTGACTGTGCCTTGTCCCCCCCCAGTCCCCCCACTTGCTGCTGTAGTTCATTCGGTGGGACCACTCACATTCCCCCATCTACTCCTTTCCCTTTCCCAGCTTAGTGCCCATCTCAGCCATCCCACCTTCTCCCCAAGCCGTGCAATCTGCCTACATACCATATTTCCCCCTATTTTCCAGGCTATATTCAGTATCATGGCTGACCCACAACCAGTACACCCTACCACCCTCCCAAAGATGCCCCCAGCCCTTGAAGCATTGGGATCCTGCCCTGGATCTGCCCTCACCCTGCTCCGTTTGCCCATCCAATGTGGTTCCCCCCCGCATAGTCTCCTCTTGCCTGTGTAAAGCTTTTGGTTTAGGCCCAAGGGTGAGATTTTCCCTGTTTTAAAGCTATGTGTTTCCACACCCTGTGGCTTTCATACGTCTGGCCAGGGAATGAAATGGGCTGCACCTAGCAGTCCCACCCACCAATTGTAGAGTAACTCCTCTCCTATAAATGTAAAGTACTCTGGCGTGGGAGGGATGGGGAAGGGTGGGATTTTTGGGCCCTTCCCCAACTCTTGTGAGAGTCAGTCAGCCCTGACACTTTCCCCACTGAGACCACTCAATCCCCAAACAAAGGTACAAGGCCAAAGTACAGCTTTCTGTCTGAGGTCCACACCTGAGTTAATCTCACCAGTAATAGCTCCAAAAATTCAAACAGCATAGATTAAATATCACAGCCCAGAATTTCACTCAGTAACAGTTGTAACTCACAGTACTGATTTAAATCCCCACCACATCTCCTCACAGCACAAACAATTCCAATATCAAAATAAACAGAAAAAGGAAAAAAACAAAGTACTTCCCTGAACTGCACTCCTGCTCCTGCTGCTCCCAAGTGTTTCTGTGAGCCAAGGTGGTGGTTCCTGCTATAGTCCCCTTCCCCCTTTCACAAGGCCAAACTGCAGCTTCCATTTCTGAGGTCCACACCTGAGTTAATCTCACCAGTAACAGTAATATGAGTACTTTGGTGGTATGAATGTAATTTCTGAAAATATGAACATTACATGCAGCTGCCAGTTAGCACACATTCCCCTGTGCCCTTTAAATAGAGTAACATATTCAGTCAAGTTATGTGGAATCTCCTGATGTCAGGATTTATTTCATCTGGTTAATAGTGTTATTAGTACTTTGGCATAGAGGTAGAAGAAAACCAAGGGGTCTGTCCTGACTGCCCCCACTTCTCAGTGGTAGTACCTGATTTATTTATTTAGTTTTTGTTGACTGGGTAAGTGCACTAGACAAATTCTGCATATTTTCAGGTACAACCCTGGGGAGGGGGATACAGATGAATGCCAACTGACCTTGAACCAGATTAAGCTGTTGGTGGTATTTTTTTTTAGTGAATGAGGGAAATTTGGCCAGGACACCAGGAAAATTCCCCTACTCTTGCAGTAGGGGGCCTGTTGCACGGTGAAACGCTTCATTTCGCTGCTGAGCCTGGTGGTGTAAGGAAGGCCGGGGCTCCAGGAGCCCAGGAGTTTCTACAACAAGCTGAGATGTGTGTACAAGATGAGGAATCCACTATAGAGACGGCTGGAATGCACCCAGTGGGTGGCCAGCAGATCGTCCGTAACGGTGGTTCCTCACCTGCAGAACCAGCCGAACAATTGAGCTTAGAGCAAAAGAAGTAGTGTTTGGCTGTGGAGCTGCTCCACGTCAGTGAGCAATTGTCAACAGAGCATCTTCGGCAAGCGGAGGACAGAAAGAGGAGATGATCAGATACCTCTCCAGGCACTGCAGTGTCAAGCGGAATTAATAAATTACTTTCAGTGGAGGAGAGGTCTGAGGAGCCCTTTGAGCCAATTGAATCACCTCCTAGGGGTGACTGGAGCACCGAGGAGGCAGGATCTTGGTCTCCTGACAAGGCCCTGTTAGCAGCGGGCTGGATTCTGCTCTCCGATGGACATTGGAAGCCTAATCCTGCGGTGCCTGCAATTGCCAGCAAGTCCCGGGTTCAGATAAGTGGAGATTCACTTTCTTTTGTAAATGATTTAAATTTAAGCAACCCCCAGACTGAAATCATTTCTAATCATTTAGAAGATCAGATGAATGATAATACTGGGATCCCTGAGGTAAACCCAGTTCCTCCTGCTATTTCAGGTCCCACATCAGGTTTAAAGCCTGGTGAACCTATAAAACCAACTTGTGCCAGTCATTTCCACGAGACAGTGGATCTAGCTAAAGGGAGAAACGCGATCCAGCTAAGATATGTGTGCCCTCGCGAAAATCCTCCTGACAGTTTTTTTGTGGGAAAAATGCTACTTAAAAGGAGTGTGGAGTTTTCTCCTTCAGAGGTTTATGCCCTAGTACATGTGCAGGGGGAATTCACTTTTGATATTAGTTTTCGCACCCCTGCATTATTGGAAACATTTTGGTGTTAGTATATTAACCTCAAAACCAACCCTTATGGTCTGACTTTATTGTACTCCCCCTCGCCAAACAACCCTTTCGTGTTATTACTATATTGTTTCAGAATGAAGGGGTGAACATTGTGGATATAGTACATTGGTTATAAAAGCAATGCGAAATTCAAGGAAATCCAATGCCTATTATGGATGCGGAAGGTTTTTGGAACGGAGGGCAGAAATTTTGCATCAAGCTTCATCATGATGATAGTGATCTAATACATTTGCCAAACTGTTTCTTTATTGGAAGAGATAAAGGATTTTTATTTTATCCTGGTCAGCCTAGGGTATGTTTTAAATGTGGCTCATCTAAACATATCAGTACTTCATGCAATATTTTAAAATGCTCTCATTGTGGGGAATTGGGCCATCCCAGCGCCCATTGTTTTCAGCAGCCTAAATGTAACCTTTGTGACGACCTTGGCCATACTTTTGAGGACTGTCCCTCTGCTGCACGGAACACGGAAGATGCTGATTTCGGGGTTCAAGACCATTTTATTCGTTTGGCTATAAAACAAGGCCAAGCCCCTTCAGGGAATCGAATGCCTCCGGCATCTGGAGCAATTATTCCCGAGCCATGACCTTCAATGTCCCCCTTAATCCCGGACCATGGCCTGGAGATCCATTCCACAGCTACTACTCCCCAGCTGCAGGAAGGCGTTTCTACTGTGACTGCCAACACCTCTGTAGCAGACCCCCCGCCAAACCCACTTCCAGAAGTGAAGATTTTACATTGGTTCAGGGAAGAAAGGAAAGCTTACTAAATCAAAAGCCAAATTGAGGAAAAATGGTCCTGAGGGTCCCTTAGAGGTCTCTAATAAGTTCACTGTATTGACTGATGTTCCTATGGACCTCCCTACAGAAGAAGTAGTGCTGGCTGAGCCCCAAATCGAATGCTCAAACCAATCTGATCATTCGGCCCTTGGAGCAAAAGGTAGAAGTGTAACAAGAGCCTCAAGTAAAGTAAAATGAAGCCCCATCCATATATAAAATATGGGCCCCTTTTCCTTTCGTGTAGCATCATTGAATGCTAATAGCACTCAATCTCTCACCAAACTCCACAGCACCTTTGCATATTTTTTGCATGGAAACCTGGACTGTGTCTTTTTTCAGGATGTGCGGTTACATTCCTCAGAAGAACGGTCCGAGGCCTCAACTGCATGGATTTGGGGAAGACAGTTTTTGGTCTCAGGAGGATGATCTATGTTCAGTGGTGGGTATTGTTTTTTTTCCGATAAAGTGCAGGTTTTACGACACTTAGAGATAAAACCAGGTAGAGCTTTATTACGATATGTAAAATGGGCTGATCAATTGGTCAGACTAATAAACATTTATGCCCCACAAACAAAATATAACAGAGTACACCTTTTTTGCTCTCTATCTCCCTTATTACAGACATCTCATTTAGTGATTTTGGGTAATGTTACTTTACTCCAGCACTCTACCTCTGTCTCAAACAAAAAAAGTCTGTTGTGATGCTCAGTGCTTAGCCCATCTTCTTAATGACGTAGGATTTATAGATGCCTTTGGTTCTCTCCCATTAAATGAGCGTTGCACGTATTTTTGTGGCCCTCAAGCCTCCATTACTTTTTTGTGCTCGCCTTTTCAAAAATTAAGATGGTCTATTTAAAGGATGTAGCTACTTCAGATCATAGACTATTAAACCTTGTCCTTAGTGACCTCACGGAGGAGAGTTGGGGACTGGGGACATGGAAATTAAATATTTCATTGTTATCTATGCTCATTGTGAAGGAAGGCTTCCTTTCATTACTTCAAGCACGAAAATCTGTGTTTTTTATATGAAAATAGTAATAACTGGGAAAGATGAAAAAAGAGATAAAATATTTCGTTTGCAAAATGGGGCATATTAATGGGAAACTCCAGTGGGATGAGATCTCCTTTTTAAGAAATAGCATTTCTTTCTGGACATCTTTCAGGCCCAAGTTAGGGACGGAAGATCTGCAGAGGATTAAACATTTAAAAAATGCATTGGCAATTAAACAAACTGAGGCCCTAAAGTCTCTAGAATATAAACAAAAATATGGTACTACTGGAAAAGCAAGTGATACTTTACCATTTGAACCTATGCAACTCCTCCGGGAACGACACAATATGGAGTACCTTAATAACTCCTTTGTAATGCTGGTGTATACCACTGTTGGCATACTGGACGAAATTACCTCCCATTAACCTACATTTTTACTAGCCAAAACCTGCCAGTTGAAAAGATGAGGACGTGGTTGGAAAGCATCAGTTTACTCCAGCTTTCACAAGAAGATGGATCTCTTCCGACTACTCCCATCTCACAGGCTGAATTAAAGTCTGTTATTTGGTCACTTAAAACTGGCACTACACCGGGCTTTTATGGCCTCCTGCATGAAATATATAAACATGTTTGGGACATTTTAGGACCAGAATTTGGTACATGTTTAAATAACTGTATAGTCCAACAAGAACTCCCTAGGAGTATGTTAGAGGGACTGTTGATCCTAATTTTTAAGGGTGGATGTCAGGGAGATTTAAAACAATGGAGAGCACTCTCACTTTTGAATACAGACTATAAAATACTGATGAAAGTTTTGAGTAATAGACTGGCAAGTGTAATTGATCTGGTAGTGCATCCATCTCAGTTTAGCAGCATCCCAAAGAGAAGAGTCCAGGACGCTCTTATTTTGGTATGGGAGATTTTACATAAGGGGGACACACAGGAATTATTTGGGCATTTGATCTGTTTAGATCAATCTCAAGCTTTTGATCGGGTCAAATATGTGTATTTGTGGGAAACTTTAAAAAAATGTTTTGTATTTCCATCTATGTTTATAACCTGGTTACAGACTTGTTATACAGGAATAAGCATTTTGCCAAGTACAAATGGCTGGGTGGGCAAAGCAGTAAAAGTACACAGAGGGGTGAGACAAGGTTGCCCCCTCAGTCCTTTCATATATATTCTCTCGTTAGATCCATTGTTGCATGTGCTACACAGAACGGAAGCAATAACTGGATTTTCAGTAGGATCCGAGGATAGGCAGGTAGTTGCCTTGGCATTTGCTGATGATCTAGAGATTTTTTTTGGGAGATAAGTCCTCTGCTAAAGTTGCTTGCTCTTTGTTACAGGAGTTTGCTAATATTTCCGGGTCGAGGATAAATTCTCAAAAGAGCGGTATTTTACCTTTGGGGTATGATGCTGGGGATGTGTCCGCAATTTGGGGAATAACTGTAGATGTGTTGTACAGGAAAATATTGTGAGTATACTTTGGTGGAAATGACCCTCAAAGGTATAATTGGGAACTGCTATTGAAGTCAGCTAAGAAGAAAGTAGATTGCTGGAATAAATGGCAGATAACCAAGGCAAAAACGAATGTATTTGGTTAAAACCTTTTTGTTTTCTCATTTTTTGTATTTAGCCGCTATTGTTCCTCCCCCATTGACTCTTGAAACTATAGTCTATAGTGTATTTTTTCAATGTTTATGGGGCAGCAGGCTGAACCCTGTAAAGAGAGGTATTACTTATTTACCTATACAGGAAGGAGGCCTAGGTATGCTCAACCCTATGGTTTTCTTTTATGTCACTTTTATTTACTATAATCTTGTGCCCCTGCTGAAACATACTGCAAAAATATGGACCCCCTGGGTAGAGGATGAAATCGGACCACTATCAAGTGATTGGGACCCGTCTACTCCTCTTCAACGCCAGACCCGGATAGCCCACCTGTCAGGTCACTTTGTAGGAGTAGTAAGTAAATTAAACATTTGGAAGGTCATGAAGACTTCCCTCCATACATTATCAAAAAAAGCCTTATATAATTCGATATTGGAATCCTTCTATTATGTTTCCCCATGGTATTCCACATTATCAACTGCCCAACACTCCTCAATAAATTCCTTTTTATCAAATAAGAGACTTCCATACTATATGAGAGATTTCATATGTCTATGTGCATGCCAGAAATTGGGCTTCAGGGGTAATTTAAAACATAAGGGACTTAAAGAACGTACTTGCCCTAGAGGGAATGAATGAATGGAGAAAATACAAACTTTTTCACATTTTCTATTAGACTGTCCATTTGCTGTATCTTTTTGGGAAGTTTTCCACAAGAAATGGTCTCTGAACCCTTTTCAAAATCAGTCACCTCAGATTTGGATGGATGGAGTGTTGCCAGGAGCAGGGGTGAAATTTGATGCTACTTCAATTAGGCTGGTGATGAGTTACATTAGTTATCAACTTTGGTTAGCTAGGTGTGGATGGTCCCTCCGACAGCAGCAATTATCTGGGGAGCAAGTATTTTTGTTACTGCAGAAAGCGGTGTTGTGGTGGCAAGTTATAGAAAAAAATAAAGTCCTACTGGAATTGTATATATTATGGTGGAGAAATATGTCTTGGTTAGATACAGGGTAATATAAGCAAATAACGCTTGGAGAGAACCATAGGTAATTTAGAAAAATTGTCTCTTCTCTTTACACCTATTCTTTTCAGGACAAGGAAGTGCTCTGTGTCTACTATTCTATTATGGACTTTGAATACTGAGACTTTTTAACATGGCTAGCAGTACAAACCAATTCTTTGGGACAGCTTTATGTTTCATGTACAATAGACAAGGTTGTATGCAGATTTAACATTTTTTTTTTTTCTCTCCTTTGACAGTTTTCCTCATCCCTTCAAGAAAGAGGGGCAATAGTGTTATGATTCCTGTTTATCAGATATCCTTATATATTTAGGTTTATCTGATTTTCTTTATGGATTGGTATATGGAATATCTATAGTTTATGTGGTTTTGTTTTGCAGCTTTAAACACAATGTTCCCCTACTCTTCCAGTGGGGGAAGGGGGAGAAGTTTTAGCACCCTTTGGATAAGTTACGTTGTACTAGTAAGCAAGATGGAATACTTAGTCATGTGTTATATTATTATTTTTTTTCCTTTTGTATTGTGGTCTTGTATATTGTAATACTTTCAATTTTTATTTCAAGTCCTGAATAAAATATTCTCCTACTCTTTTTTTTTTTTTGGGGGGCGGATTTCAGCATCCTTTGGATATGTCATGTTGTTTTAGTAAGTATGATGGAATACTTGGTTATGTTTTTTTTCCTTTTTTTTCCTTTTGTATTATGATTCTGTGTGTTGTAACACTTTCATGTATGTATTTTGCTTTCAAGTCCTGAATAAAATATTCCCCTACTCTTTTTGATAAATGCCATGGGATCTTTAACATCCACCTGAACTACCACCAATCCAGGCAGATGGGACCTCGGTTTTAATGTCTCACCCGAAAGACGGCACCTCAGAAGTGCAGCACCCCTCTCATGCTGCACTACAGTGTCAGTACTGGGATATTAACCCAAGTGCCAGATGTGGGAAATGAACCCACATCCCTCTGATCTCCTGGCTTCAGAGGCGAGTGTACTACCTACTGGAACACTGACACTGAATACCCTATATCATCATATCCTGGCTCCTCGTCTACTCATCAGTTTTGTTCTGGAAAATGTTTTTATTTTGATATCTAGTAATTCCTGTGGTAACATATTCCAAAGTTTTCTTTCTGTTTGGAACCTGTTTGATTTAAACCATACATTATGTCCTGTAATCCTAGCTTCGTTTTTATATTCAGAGTTTAAAATAGTGTGCAACTGCTCATCTTTGTTAAAAAACAAACTGTAAAAAATAATATTATAGTAAGCCATTTGTTGGCTAACCCAATGTGTTATGTCAAACAATAGACAAGCATTTGTCAATGCCGGAGTTCGTTGTTGGGATTGCTGTTGGTACGCATCGATTGGCAGGACTACAGTTCCCAGCAGAAAGAACAAGTTATGCCACCAAGTTCACATTCCTGTTGAAATACAGTGACGTGCATACATGTTTCCTCAATTCGTGATCTGGCTTTGAAGAGTGACGACGTGTATGCAGTTCAGAGAAGATGAGGGCACTATAGCCCCACCACGGGTTGGGGGGTATTATGGTTAGAACCCCTAATGCCCTGGGTGTTTGTTGGTATTTGCAGTACAAATCTTCAACATGGCCTTTTGCGACCCCCACCTCATGAAAGCATTTGGGACCTCTGCTCATGAACAGTGGCACTGTGATTTTGTTAATCTGTTCCAAATGTTGATTTCACACAGCGACCGTGCCATTCTGTACCAGATGTGTGAAAACACAGTTTGGGAAGGATGTGAAAAATTACAGTTGTACCATTTATAGGGTGGTGTGAACAGATGGCAGTGTTGAACATCTGGAGTGAAAATATTAAAAAATGCTCGAACGTGTAGGTGGAAACTGCACAATGAATGCTCGTAACAGTCATTTAGTGGAATAATTGCACCAAAATTTCAACATAAGCATTTTGTGACCTCTGCTCATGAACACTGTCACTATGGTTTTCTTCCTCTGTCCCAAACATTGATTTTCTACAGCGACTGCGCCATTGTGCATCAGATGTGCGAAAACACATTTCGGGCAGAATGTGAACAATGACAGCTATATTTCTGGATTCAAGATGGCAGCCACGCTGGGCTAGCCGTGTGTATAGCTCTGCATAGTGTTTCATGCTTTTTGGCGTGCATTTGTTTTTGTTCTTGCATTTGTTCTTCGTTCATTTGCTCTGCTTGTCTGTTTTAATTTAATTTTATTTTATCTATATTTGGAGTCCTTTTGGAGTTGGGAGTCAGGAGCTGGAGTTGGGAGTCGGGAGACGTGAAACGAGAGATGGCAGCTTATGGATTTCGGCGGTTTGGAGGATTTTGAAGTTTGCCGCCATTTTATTTAGGAGATTATGACTTATGGTCCTGATTTGGTGATTTGGACAACACGGTGTGATTTTGTAAAGATCCCCTGGAAGCTTTGAAATTTGCCGGTTTGGGTGAACACCGTGAGTTCTTGGAACCGGAAGCTATTTGCTTCAGCTTTTTGGGGATAATAATTGGGGGGTTGTTTGGAGTGCAGTTGCTTCCTGCTTCCTGTTTTCTGCCCGTTGGAATAGCGAACTTTGCTTTCTGCCTCCTGTTTTCTGCTCGTTGAATAAGCGAACTTTCGGACACTTGAGAGACCACTTGCTTGGACTTGGTTTGAGCCCTGTTTTTGGAGAAGGAAGAGAGGTTTCAGCCAGTCCAGCTGGCCTGAGGTGGTTGCAGGGTACAGCCGTTTGTCCCTGGGAGGGTCGGGTGAGCCTTCTGGAGGGTTGGTGACCTCGGGGCCACCAGGAGTTGCTGGAATTGCCTGGCAGAAGTTGGGCTTTTTCCTGCATTCCAAGTGGGGATGAGCGTTGTATATACCGCGACCTGCCCTGGGCTGTTTTGGAGTTGGCTATACTTGAATTGAGGGAACTTTATCACCATGTGTAAAGTAACGATTATTCAGGAATTTTCATTGTGAACAAGAACTGGACTATTGTTTGATAGCCTGCTGGTTCCCTATTCTGTATGATTCTTGGATTTAATTGGTTTTGAAGTTATTGTTGGACTCATCAGGACTTCTCCTACCACTGATTGACTTCTTCCCCAGACTTTTTATTTTTCAGTCTCCTGGTTGGTGAGAGGACCAGGACACCTATATTTAATTGTGTTGCTTTGTTTATTTTTCATATTTTTTGTTTACTGTGTGTATTTTGGGTAATGAGAGTGCCCAAAATTCTCCCTTTCCCTCAGCTGTGAGAGGGTGGAGGGGGAGAGTTTATATTTGTATATGTATTTTATCCTGTGAGAGAGGATTTTAATTTTTATTTATTTTATAATATTTTGTTTTCTGGGTTTGAATTCTTTCTAGTTGGGGAGGAGGGTGGGTTTGTAGATTTTGTTGGGTTGGGTTTATTGTTTAAGTTATTATTGTTTTGGAGGATTCTTAGAATTTTAATTGTTAGAAATTCTGTTATAGGTTTTTAGAGTTTTTGGATTAGTTTATTTAGATATTTGTTGCATTTTGTTTAGTTTGAGCTAAATCATGTGCTGGCCAGCAGGCTCCATGGTGGTGCACCATTCATCCTCCTCTCTTCGTGCCCTCCACCCTTTTTATACTCCTCCCCTACAGTTTGAGATGTACCAGCACTGTAGAGCGCTGGGGATTGTTCATAGGGGAGTGAGGAGGGCGGGGGTGGGCGAACAGGAGAGGATGAAAGAGCGGGGCCACCGTATCGGGGTTATTAAGTCCAGAAGGTGCCCTGGGGAGAAATGGAATCCAGACTAGGGTCTCCCGTGTCTGGTGCCCATACCCAAGGGCACCACTGAATTTGGTGGGCAGATAGGCTGGACAGCTTCTGAGGCTTGTCCAACTCGGGAGGTGTTATGCAATGCCAGGTCTGTTAAGAATAAGACTGCTGTTTTAGCTGATCTTATTAGTTCGGCTGACCTGGCTTGCATCACCGAGACCTGGCTGGATGAAAATTCTGGCCCCATTTTGGAGGCCATGATTCCAGCCGGGTACTCGGTGATACACCGCCCGAGATTGGACTGCAGGGTGGGGTGGGGGGTTGCAGTCTGTTTTAAGACTAAATTGGGCCTCACGAATGTGGTAGTAGGTGAGACTGAATCCTTTGAGTGTACAGTTGTAGCAGGTGTAGGCGTTTGAATCGTTCTCATCTACCATCCACCCAGAGATGGGAAACGCTTCTTACAGGAAGTAGCAGACTTCTTCGTCGATATGTCATCTGAGTCGCCCAGATTGATGATTCTGAGCAACTTTAACGCCTGGCTCGACAATGAACTCTCACAATTTGGTAATTACTTCCTCCAACTTATGTTTTCTTTGGGCCTTACACAGGTAGTTTCCACTGCTACACATAAATCTGGGCACTCTCTGGATTTAGTCTTCCTCCTAGGGATCGATTCATCCGACGTGGGGGTGGAACCAGTCGCCTGGTCTGACCACCACACCGTGAGGTTCAATTTTTATACTCCCCTGAGAAGGCCTTCCCCTGTGGAGATGGTCAGGTACCACCCATTACGGAATATCACTTCCCAAGGCCTGGTGGTGATCCTTGACCTCTCATCCCCTGTGTTGACTAGCAGTAATCCAGAGGCACTGGTGGCGGCCTATAATATGGCCGTTATGGGGGCCCTGGATTTTATTGCTCCTGTTTGTGAGCATCCCCTATCCCTTCGCCCCAGGTCCCCTAGGTTTAATGGGACACTGAGGGAATTGCGGAGACAGGGGCGAAGGTTAGAGCATTGTTGGCTCAAATCCGCCCTTGATGTCGACCACCTTAGATTGATGGAACATTATTCTATCTATTAATCTGCAATCACCCATAAGAAGGCAGAATTCCTGTCCAGGGAGATTGCAGTTGCATGGAACTGACCGGCTCAGCTGTTTTGGAATGTAGATAGACAGTGCAACCCAGCCTGTCTGCAAGTCCAAAAAGCCTTTTCACAAGTAGAGTGTGAGGAGCTCGCTCGGTTCTTTGCAACTAAGGTGGCTTACATTAGTGCAGGCTTGTGTCCGGCAATCTCTAAGGGTGATGCTGTGGAAAAGTGGGAGTTCACAATACCTCAATTCTCTTGGAGTTCCTTTTGCCGACTGGAAGTTGTGGATATTATGAGGATCATCCATAGTGTGTGGCCTACAAGCTGTAGCTTGGACCCTGGACCAACTCCCCTAATTTTGGGTTGTCTTGAGACCATTGGTCCAGTTATGGTGCAAATAGTCTGGAGCTCCTTAGAGTCTGGTGAGTTTCCTAACTCCCTGAAAGAAGCGGTGGTGATACCCCTCTTGAAAAAAGCTACTCTGGACCCAGACTGTTTTTCAAACTACAGACCTATCTCTAACCTTCCCTTTATTGGGAAGGTTATTGAGAAGGTAGTGGCAGCCCAATTGGAGGACCATTTAACCATCCATAATGTCTACGAATCCTTCCAATCCAGTTTTCGTAAAAGACATAGCACTGAGACTGCGCTGGTTCGGGTGCTTAATGATCTTCTGAGGGCGAGAGATCAAAAGAGACGTTCCATTCTAGCCCTTCTTGACCTCTCATCAGCTTTTGACACTGTGGATCACTTGGTGTTGTTAGCATGCCTGAGGTTAATTTGTGGAATGTTGGGAACTGTTTTAAAATGGTTCACTTCATTCCTCACTGGGAGATCACAAAGAGTTGTGTCAGGGTTTTTTTCCTCGGGCTCAACTCCTTTGTTGTGTGGGGTACCTCAGGGTTCAGTGCTGTCACCCATGTTATTTGCAGTATACATGCTGCCCCTCAGAGACATTATAAGATGGTATGGGCTGAGGTTTCACTGCTATGAAGATGATACCCAGCTATACCCGTCTTTTGCTTCCAACCAGGATGGAGCACTCTCGGTGTTTAATAACTTTCTGGAAGAAATCCAAGGGTGGATGGATTCTAGTTGGTTAAAGTTGAACTCAGAGAAGACAGAGGTATTAGTGGTGGACCCAGGTGGTCAGATAGCAAGGTCGCAGGATGGGACGCCCTCTGGAATTTTTTCTGGGGTGTGTCACTTTGAGCCTCTGAGACAGATCTTGTAACCATGGGATTGTCCTAGACGACAGGCTGACCCTTAAATCTCAGGTATCGGCCATTGTCAGGACTTCCTTTTACCATCTTAGAAATATTGCCAGGGTGCGTCACCTTGTTCCGTCTTTCTCCCTACCAACGTTGGTCCACGCTTTTGTGTCCTGGCATTTAGACTACTGCAACGCCCTTTACGTTGGGCTTTCTGGGGTTGAAATCCGTCAACTTCAGCTGGTGCAGAATGCTGCAGCCCGGGTTTTGACTGGGACAAGGAGATCCAGTCATATTACCCCAGTGCTGCACGAACTGCACTGGCTGCCTATACGGTGGCAGATCACCTTTAAAGTCATCTTATTGACTTTTAAAGCCCTTCATGATCAGGGTCCGACCTATCTGAAAGAACTTCTGGTGCCTTACTGCCCTGGCCGATCGCTCCGCTCAGCCGACAAGGGGTTGCTAGAGATTCCAAAAGTGAATTTAAAATCTTCTGGTAGTAGAGCATTTTCGTATGCCGCACCCACTCTTTGGACTTCTCTACCACGCTGGTTAAGGGAGTGCACCTCTGTGGAGGTATTTAAGAAAGATTTGAAAACATATTTCTGGGATCTGGCCTATCTGGATGGGTAATGGTAATTATTTGTAAATATCTGTTGATAATATGGACAACCGTATGGTTTGTTTTTAATTGAGTGATGTTTTAAATGTATTTATTTATATGTCTAAGTTTGTTATTGTATACTGTTTTCTGATGTAAAGCGCCTTGAAATTTTTTGAAAGGCGCTTTAAAAATAAAGTTATTATTATTATTATTGTTCATAAGGAGGTGTGGAAAACTGACAATGTTGAAACCCTTGAGTGACAATATTACAAATCCTCAAGATTACAAGCGTGCATAGAAACTGCGCAGCGCACAATCGTAAAAAAATTATTTTATGGATGTTTGTCACCAAATATTCAACATAGGTATTTTGAGACCTTCACTCATGAACAGTGTCACTGTGATTTTCATAATCTGTTCTAAACACCGATTTCCCACAGCAACTGTGCTATTCTACCCCGGAAGTGCAAAAACACATTTTGCCTAGGATGTGAAAAATGTCATCCATACTGGTCATGATGAGGTGTAAAAAAATACCAATGTTGAAAATCTGGAATGAAAATATTACATATTCGTGACCTTACAAGTGTGCATTGAAACTGCGTAATGCATGCTCGTAACACAGTCATTACATGGACTTTTGTCACCAACTTTTCCACATAGGTTTTTTGAGGCCTTCGCTCATGAATAGTGTCACTGTGATTTTAGTAATCTGTCTCAAACACTGATTTCCCACAGCAACTGCATTATTCTACCCCGGAAGTGTGAAAACACATTTTGGTCAGGATGTGAAAAGTGATAGCTGTACTGTTCGTGAGGAGGTGTAAAAAAATACCAGTTTTGAAAATCTGGACTGAAAATATTACATATTCATGACATTACAAATGTACGTTGAAACTGCTCAACACACGCTCAAAACATAGTAATTTTTTGGAATTTTTTCACCAAATTTTCAACATAGGCTTTTTTGGCACCCACCTCCTGAACAGTGGCACTGTTGTTTTGTTAATCAGTCCCAAAAGGTGATTCTGTGCAGTGACCAAGAAATCACCTTTCAGGACTGAATAACCAGATGACAGTGACTGAATTCATTAGGTGGGGTCCCAAGAACCCCACGTTGAAAATTTGGTGCCACAATTCACAAAAATGGCCAAGATATGCAACAAAGTTGAAACCCTACCATTTATGCTATTATATAGCTTACTGGCATTTCTTCAGTTCGCGGTCAGCTTTGAAGAGTGCAGACATGTTCCCAGTCCACCAAAGATCATCGCGCCAGAATCCGGAGGAAAGTATGGGGTGGGGGTGTGTGGGGGGAGGTGGGGTGCACAATGGGTGGTTGTGGGTTGGGGAGGTGCCACCAGACTCAACAAGGGACTGCTTTCTAGTTTACAGGTTTTAAAAACTGTTAGAACATCACAGAAAGGTTTTTTCTTTCTTACAGGGTCTTTTGGCATGCTGGGGTGGGCTCCCAGTGTGCCACCTGAGTGTTTGGGGTGGCTGTAGCTGATGGGGATTGGGCACCCCCATCAGCACATATAAGAATTGTGGAGGGCATCAGCTGAGGGGGATTGGGCACCCCCCTCAGCACACAAGAAATTGGGGGGGGCATTATGCTGATGGGGAGTGGGCTCCCCTGTCAGCAAAATGAACTGGGAGGGGCATGCTGATTGGCGGATTGGGTACCCTGTCAGCACACAACAAATTGGGAGGAATATTATGCTTAATGGGGAGTGGGCTCCCCCATCGGCAAAATGAACTGGGAGGGGGCATGCAGACAGGGGAATTGGGTACCGCCATCGGCTTGTTTGGTTTTTGTTTTTACTATGAGAGGGCATGCAGAAGTCCTGGGCTCAGTGCATTCACACTGCTGTAAGCTGCAGCAGTGTGAACACACAACCAGGAATGCAATGCAGAAATGCAACTTCAAAGGACTGAGCAGCACCATTATTGGTGTGGCTCCATCCTTTGAAAAGTTGTCCAACTCAGCCCGAACAGTTGAAAGTGAGTCATCACCAGCCTGCCGACTGATTCGCCTGCCACTGACCTGCCCCTAGAAATGGCGCTCTCCATTGGGCACACCCCTGCAGAGCACCTTATAGCAATGAATTTTTCTGTACCTGCGTGCCGCGATGCACTCAAAAGTGCTGCGTTACAGTGAAATAATGCCATCTCAAGGTCTGAAGAGTTCCTGAGGCTACTTGCCCTTAAGTCTTGTGGTTTATGAGTATCTCAGTCCCCTTTCTTGGTATTATTTTCTTACACACAGCATCTTTCTATAATTTATTCTAGATATATCAGACAATAGGTAATATCAGTATCAGCTGGAGTAATTGGCAGTCAGGTTTTCAAATACGCAGATAGGAAGACATTTTATTCGAGATAAACAGTAGGAATTAAAAGAAAGTGTGAAAAGACTGGTTATTAGGTGAGACTAAAATAGGGAGGGTAAGATACTGTAATTAGACAGAGACAGGTAATGTGTCATACGTGGCAGGGGCAGCAGCATAGAAGGCTCCACTCCCAACACTAGATAGGTTAGTGACTAGTATTAGAGGAGTGGAGAGTGAGAGGGCATGTAAGGGATGACTGAACCAGAGAGGTACAGTAAACTGGAGCAAAGCCATTTAGGATAATAAAAATGTGAAAGTGAAGCAAACAAAAAGTGAATATATTTTCTTTAATAAGACCTCTGAATGCAAAACAAGTACAGTACTGCATATTTCCCATGCAGCGTGTACAGTTCAGATGCTACTTCACAGTAAGGAAAAGCATGATACCTGCTATCTCAAATTGACTGACTCAATTTTCTTTACTTGTACAGCATTTGTTAGGACTGTGCATGAATAAGGTTACTTCATTCACAGCAGTACTGAACAACCAAGACCTTCTGGAATACTAAGTAACAAAAGTGGATCTCACTCTATCCCGTTATTATTCCACAGAATAGAAACATTCAAAGGGAAAATCTAGAGTCAGCAGGAAGAATGCCATACTGAGAACAGATAAGTTATTTGTATGAATTCCGTGGGTGGAGAGGGTGTTGGTTAAAAGAATTTGGTCCAGGGTAACAAATGTCTATTTCTATGTTTCAGTGGGCTGACTACCACAAACCTACTCAATGGATGTGGTGGCACAGGTAAGATTTGGAATGCAACACACAGATTTCAGCTACAGTATCTTGTTAACGTCTAACATTTATTCTAATGCTAGGAACCAAGCTAAAATTACATGACAGAGGCTCAGTAATCTTTCATTAGCAGGCAGACACTCTAGGTAGGGTGGACCACTGATCAAATCAAAGCATTTTTGGACTTGGAAATTCCAGTTCAGGATCTCCTCTACTGGATCTGGCTCACTGGATAACCCCAAGCAAGTCACAAGATATTCCAAGACTTCAGTCCCATCCCCCCCAATAATAAACCTGAGTATGGCTGGCTTTTCAGTACAATGGCGGTCTTGCTGTCCACAAAGCCAGCAGACCAGCTTTGAGAATGAGCCCAGGACAGCGGTGAGCCAGCTGGGGAGGCGATGCTATAGCAACAAGCACCCCAGAAGATGCTCTCTCCAGGGAGGAATGACAAGCAATAGTGCTGGAACACCTCCTAGATAACCACTGGGCATCCACAGACTTTGCAGCATGCACCTGGAGCCAGGGCTGTATTTACATGTTCATGGGCCCTATGCACAACAGTGTCCATGCTGCCCCCCCCCATCCATTTGCATCGCCACTACCATCCCAGCACACATACATATGATGTCATGTAAACAATACATACATCCTACATCTGAAGAACAAGAACATAATACTAAATGTATATTGACTATGGACAGGGCCCCTGGTGTTCTGCAGCACTTTGTCCTGATTTATGTGACAGGGCTCCTAGGTTTCTGTGGCAGCATTTTTTGATTTCTGTGGCATGATTTATTCATTTCTGTGGCAGAATGCAGTCCTGTCATTGGCTAAAATATGTTGTGATGTCATCAATGACATCACATGCGAGCACAGAGGAGGGGCTTCAGGATAAATGAGATGGAAAAGGGAGAGAGGCTCTATGGAAAAACTATGCTACCTGAATGAAAATTCACCAAGGACAATGAATTCTGTGGCAGAATATATATTCTTCGGCATGAAGCAAATTCTTAGGAAAATTCCTCGGCCATGAAAATGCAGAATTCCTGAGGCCTTGACTATGGATAAACAAGAGACTATAGTTAATGACAGGCACCCCACCCCCTGAACATTGCCAACAGTCTGTTATATAGCCCTTTCTCTTTTTCATAGAATTTACACCACTCACTTTTTATAACTACTGGATTTTCAGATCACCAAAGACACGCTCATTTGACACTAAGAGAGCCATAAGAGGTTGCTAATGAGGTGATTACAATCACAGTAAATTTGGCACTCTGTCACAGTTTGACTCATTGATGCTGCGTGTGCTGTACTGCATATTGTTTAGGTATTTCATTTCTCAGCCTGCCACATAACACTGACCAAACCCTGGCCAAACACAAGTAACCTTGCACTTATACAAGTAAAATTGCACCTGGTAACCTGGATTTGGAACCCACACCAACACCAACAATATCCTGCCACTGTCCCTATCCCACAAAGGACATTCCAACCGGGGAGGGCTGACAAGTGGTGCAAAGGGGCAGGGTCCACCACAACAGGACTCAACAAGCTGGCAGCAGTCAGGAAATGGGTACTCAGCTACAAAACAGGTTCTCACCAATGTTTGAGTCAGACAAGGTACTAGACAGCTGCCTGGGCCAGGGAATCAGTATGAGGCAGCACCAAACTGGCAGCAGCCAAAGAAATGATGGGACACTTCGAAACATGATCTCACCATTGGCTCAGTCAATAAAAAAAAATACAGGCAGAGACTTGAGCCAAAAAAATGGTACGTGGCAGCATTAAACACACCGCCTGGACCAACCAGCTGGGGCAAATGCCCCCACCACAGGAAAAAAGAAGCTAATTATCATGGGGGACTCCATGATTCGAAGAATCAAACCACACTTAAATGATGGTGACCAGAGACAGTACTAGTCAAATGTCTCCCTGGGGCCACAGCAGAAAGGGATGCAGGCCCACATAGAGAACTTTGTGCATAGGGAAGGAAACATCAAAGGCATTGTCATTCACCAAGGGACAAATGATGTAATCGCCCATTCAGTAGAACATGCCAAAGCTCATATCTCTAATCTAGATACATAGACAGTGTCGGCAGATAAGGGCCTATGGCCCACCTAGTCTGCCCATTTGAGTTTGTAATTTCAGTTTATGTTTTCCTAGAACTCTGTTGCCCCTTACCCCTGACCTCCAGAATTCCTTTATGTATGTCCCATGCATTCTTAAATCCAGTGATAGTTTCAGCCCCCACCACTTCCTCAGGCAGGGTGTTCCACTTGTCCACCACCCGTTCTGTGAAGAAATTCTTCCTCACATTTCCTCTGAATCGTCCTCCCTCCAACTTCATCACATAACCTCTAGTCCTGGAACATCTTTTTCGCTTAAAAATAGTGTATTCTTGCACCCTGTTCCTCCCTGTAAGATACTTGTGTGTCTCTATCACGTCCCTTCTCTCCCTCCTCTCCTCCAGGGAGTACATATTCAATTCCTTCAACCTGTCCTCATAGGACTTGTGATGCAATCCATGTACCATCTTTGTTGCCCTCCTTTGAACCTTCTCTATCCTGTCTATGTCCTTAAGTAGGTAAGGTCTCCAGAATTGTACACTGTACTCCAGATGGGGCCTCACTAGTGTCTTGTATAGTGGAATCATGACTTTCCTTTTCCTGCTGGTAATGCCCCTGCCTATGCATCACAGCATCCTATTTGCTTTACCTGCTGCCTTGTTTCCCTATCTTGAGGTCATCACAGATGATAACCCCAAGATCCCTTTCCTGCTTGGTGCATGCTATATCCTCGCCCCCCAACTGATATATTGTGCCAGGGTTTTTGTGCCCCATATGCATTATCTTGCACTTCTTTGCATTGAATTTCAACTGCCAATCCCCTGAGCATTCTTCAAGTTTCTGCATGTCCCTTCTCATTCTGTCTACACCCTCTGGTGTGTCTACTCTGTTACAGAGCTTTATGTTATCAGCGAACAGTGAAATTCTACCTTCTAGGTCCTATGCAATGTCACTGATGAAGATGTTGAATAGGACCGGTCCCAGCACTGATCTCTGTGGTACCCCACTGGTCATTCTTCCCTCTGTGGAGTGACAGTCATTTACCACCATCCTCTGTGTCCTACCACCCAGCCAGTTACCTACCCACCACACTACTGTCCTGCCCACACCCATATTCCCTAGCTTGTGTAATAGTCTTCTGTGTGGCACAGTGTCAAAGGCCTTGCTGAAGTCCAGATAGGCCATGTCCACTGCCCTCCCCTGATCCACCTCCCTAGTCACCCAGTCAGAAAATTCAACGAGGTTGGTCTGACACGACCTCCCCCTGGTGAAACCATGCTGCCTCAGATCCTGCAGTCCATTGACAACCAGATGTTCCACCAATCTCTCCTTCAGTAGTGCTTCCATGATCTTCCCCACTACCGAGGTGAGTCTGACTGGTCTGTAGTTCCCTGCTTCCTCTTTGTTCCCACTTTTGTATAAGGGGACTACATCTGCTATCCTCCAGTCTTTGGGTACCTCCCCTGTTTCCAGTGATTGGCTAAACAGGATAGCCAGAGGTTCAGCCACCACCTCTCTGAGTTCTTTAAGGACCCTGGGGTGCACCCCATCTGGCCTCATTGCTTTATCAATAGGGGATAGACCCACCTCTTTTTTGTCCACCCTATCCTTTTCAGAGGTACTCCCAGTATGGGAAAAGGGAAAGGGCTCAGGAAAAATCAGAGAAGCCAAAATCAAGGAATTAAACTCATGGGTCCATAAATGGTGCTCGGAAAAGGGCCACACCTTCAATGGCAACTGGAATGATCTCTGGGAAAGGGATTATTTTAAATTCAATTGCCTTCACCTCACCAGGCAAGGGGTACGGCACTAGGACAAAAACTCAATGTATTCACGCATGTTTAAGCTAGCAGATGGGGAGGTAGTGTCTAAATGGAACAAAGGAAACAGAAACCCGGTCACCATCCCCCCCCCAGGTCCAGGCATAGATACCTCCCATTGGACGATATGTAAAAGGCATAAACTGCTCAAACACAAAATAGAAGCTAGTATATGGAAGACAATGGTAGCTAATGCATACAGTCTGTCAGACAAGATCCCAGAACTCATGGCCACAGTAACAGAGGTAGCACAGGACTGGGTTGCAATAATCAAAACATGGCTTAATGAGAGCCATGAATGGGATACATATACCTACTGCACGGCGAAACTCTGATGGTGAAATCCCTCACAGTGACAATCTCAACAGGTTTCGAGATTGTTGCTGTGAGGGACCTGAGGGTGAAATTTCACCCTTTTGCTGACTGTTGCCCCCTCTTTGAGACAACTCTGACTAGGAGTTAGTTATCCATAGAAGGGGGTGTGGGGGCACAGCCCCCTGCATGGGGGGCTTGGGGGTGCAGCTCCCCATTAGAAAATACACCAATGTCTGACAGGCAAAATTTTGCCTGTCAACACTAGGGATCTCGCTATGCCGAACTTCGACAACGGTGTTGTCAATTCGGCATAGGAAAGCCAATGAGATATTGTTATCCCAGGTTACAATTTATTCAGTAAGGACAGAGAGGGACTGGGGGGGTTGTGTCATACATAAGAGAGGACATAAAAGCAAACAGAGGTTCAAAAAAACCCAGGATGAATCTGAGATCCTGTGGGTCATGGTTGAACCCAGAAAATGCTCAGTCTTCAGACTGGGCTTGGTATATAGACCTCCCTTGCAAGGGGCGGAAGGAGATACAATAACTGATAAAGGGGAAGTCATGCTGATGGGGGACTTCAATCTCCAGGATGTTGACTAGAATTCCTGCATTGCATCCACAGCTAGTAGAAGAAATATCCTAGCTACCTTGAAAGGGGCTGGACTAAATCAACTTGTCATGGACCCCACTAGAAAAACTGCCATCCTGGATTTAATGCTAACAAATAGCAGCAAGGTAATGGAGGTTGAGGTGGGGTGCCACCTGCGGTCAAGTGACCATAAATCTGTATGGTTCAAGGCCAACACAGTTGAGGAGTCAAACCACTCTAAGATAAGGGTCTTAGACTTCAGAAAAGCAGACTTCACACAAATGAGAATATGCTTTAGGGACATCCTCGAGAATAAGGCAAGGGAGAGGGTGGAAGAGTTGGACAAGCATAAAAGAGGCACTAGTAGGAAGTAACTGGGAAATGTTCTAGACTAGTCAGTAAGGTGAAGAAAAGAAGGAACCCACTGTGGCTCATGAAAGAAGTAGCAGCTGCAGTAAGGGAAAAGAGAATAGCGTTCAGGAAATACAAGGGGTCACATAATGACAAAGATAGGGAGGCATACAAGGCTAGCTTGAAGGAAGCAAACAGGGTGATCAGAGCAGCAAAGGCATGAGCAGAGGAGGACATAGTGCAGGGGGTCTAATGAGGAAAAAAGGCCTTTAGATACATAGGTGAAAAAAGGGAAAAATAAGGGAGGTATTGTCAGACTCATTAGCAGGAATGGGTAGAGGGTGGAAACAGACAGAGAAAAGGCAGTTTAACAAGCATTTTTGCTCAGAATTTACTAAAGAAGAGGCTGGAGATGGCCCTACCCCAAATAGGGATAAAAATCAGGGGAGAGGGATAGACGTATGCCCATTCACAGCAGAGGAGGTAAGGGACAAATTGAAAAAAACTCCAGGTGGATAAAGTCATGGGACCAGACAGAGTCCACTCATGTATACTGAGGTAACATACTGACAAATTGGCAACACCTACTGCGGATCTATTTAGCAGATCCCTAAGGGAAGAAATCATTCTCCAGGACTGGAGAAGGGCAGTAGTGATCCCCCTACATAAGGGGGGCCAAAAAAAGAGGAAGCAGGAAACTACTGACCGGTCAGTCTGACCTCAGTAGTGGGAAAGATAATGGAATCACTGCTCAAGGAAAGAATAATATTTCTGGAGGATACTGGTCAGCAGGATGCCAAGCAGCATGGCCTCACCGTGGAAAGGCCTTGTCAGACAAAACTGATCGAGTTCTTCGACTCGGTAACTAGAGTGGTGGATCAGGGGGAACCGTGGATGTCATCTATCTTGACTTTAGCAAGGCCTTCAACTCTGTCCCCCACAGACGGCTGCTAAATAGGCTCAAGCATACAGGCATAGGGAGAAAGGTGTTAGTATGGGTGAGAAGCTGGATCAATCAGAGAACTCAAACAGTGATAGTAAATGGGGTGGCATCAGGGCATAAGGTTGTGACCAGTGGTGTGCTGCAAGGGTCTGTGCTGGGACCATTGCTCTTTAATATCTTCATCAGGGACATCATGGAGGAGCAGAGTGGGAAGGTGTGTCTATTTGCAGATGACATGAAGATCTGCAATAGGGTGGACACAGTACAGGGTTTGGAACAAATGAAAAGCGACCTTCTCAGGCTGGAGGAATGGTCCAGTATGTGGCAGTTAAAATTCAATGCAAAAAAGTACAAAATTATGCATTTGGGGAGAAAAAAAATCCCAGGATGGACTACTACTTGGGGAGGGAAGCCAGCTGCCACCCCACAGGAGTGGGATCTGGGGGTTATCATATTAGATGATTTGAAAGTGGGCAGTCAATGTGAGAAGGCAGCACAGAAGGTCAGCAGAATGCTAGGATGCATAGGAAGGGACATCACAAGCAGGAGGAAGGAAGGGAACTTGCCACTATACAAGTCCCTGGTAAGGCCCCACCTCAAGTACTATGTCCAGTTCTGGAGGCCTTGTCTCAGGTGAGACACAGATAGGTTGAAGACAGTGCAGAGGACGGCAACAAAAATGACCCATGGTCTCCATGAGATGTCATATGAGAACAGATTGATGGAGCTCAAGAGGTACTTCCTGGAGCAATATAGAGATTGGGGAGAGATGACTGAGACATTCAAGTACCTAGAGGGTATAAACAGAGTCCCAACTCAGGACCTCTTTCTTGTCAATAGCTCCACGAGAACAAGAGGTCATGATCTGAGATTGAGGGAAGGAAAATTTTGGGGGAAACATGCATAAGTTTTTCTTCACAGAAAGGGTGGTTGATCCATGGAATGGCCTACCCTCTGTGGTCATGAAGGCCAAAACAGTAAGGGAATTCAAATCAGCTTGGGACAAGCATAGGTAGATAGAAGCAAATAGACCCTGAGTAGGAGGGTAGCGAACAGGGCAGACTAGATGGATCTCTTGGTCCCCATCTGTTGTCACTTTCTATGTTTCTATGTAACCTTGGACAGTTTTCCCTTGCACTGATTCCCATAATTTCCAGTAAGCATGAGGGTAAATGCTGCATGCTGTCAGGTAAACAGGCAGTGTGGCAGGAGTTAACATACATACAACTCAACTTTCAGTCACACTAACAAAAAGAAATTCTGACTTAAGAAATTAAAATGATTAAAATTAATGCCACTGGTGTTCCCCGACAACATTATAAGAATATAGGTCGGATTATTAACCCCTCCAAAAATGAAAGATGTACAAAGAACTGTCATACACTAAGTGAATGGTAATGGCATGGTTGGCTTCAACATTTTATTACACAAAATTCTTCTTCCTTACCATGCTGCAGGCTGTGCACTTGCTGCCCAATCAGACCATAGTGCTGCTGCCATAGTGCCATCAATCAAAACTAGTAGTACAGATCCCTGATTTGTATCCTTGCTCACTGCTGCACTGGACTGGTGTACCCTTAGTTTGCAGTGCCCAGTTAGACTACCCCAAGACTCCTGACCACCAGTATGTTACCCTGTTCAGCTCTCCCGTCTCCCCCTAAACAGTTGCAGCCATGTTAGTGTACCCTTCCTCCATCTGCCACTAGCGCTACCAGCTGGTGTGCTGTGTGCCTTAAGTCTGCAGTGGCTGGCTGCTGGACCAGCCTACATAGAAACATAGAAACATAGAAGTTGACGGCAGATAAGGACCGCAAGGCCCATCCAGTCTGCCCATTTCTTTTTCTACCTTATAAATGTGCCATCAGCCTTTGCTCTGTCAGTGGCCTATTTATTCATAGTCATTTGTATTGCTCCCTTATGCCTATCCCATGCCTCTTTGAAGCCCTGCACTATATTCATAGCCACCACTTCTTGTGGTAAGCCATTCCATGCATCCACCACCCTTTCTGTGAAAAGAATTTCCATCATCCCTTAATCGGCCTCCCTAATCTCATGCTGTGTCCTCTTGTCCTGCTATTTTTCTTATATTTAAACATGTAAGACTCTTTCACCTTGTTTATGCCCTTAAGGTGTTTGAATGCCCTCGATCATACCACCTCTCTCCCTCCTTTGCTCAAGGGTATACATATTGAGGTCCGTTAATCTGTCCTCATGGTTCTTCTGATGCAGTCCCTGCACCATTCTGGTTGCCCTTCTCTGGACTGCCTCAATTTGGTTAATGTCCTTGTGAAGGTGTGGCCTCAATACTGACGAGTACTCCAGATGGGGCCTACTCCAGTGTCTTTACAGAGGGATTATTACTCCCTCTACGACTTGTGATACCTTTACTAATACACCCTAACACCCCTAGCCTTACCTACTGCTTTAGAGGTCTGCTTGATGATTTTAGGTCATCAGTGATGATGATGATGATGCCCAAGTCTCTTTCTTCCTTTGTGACTGCTTGCAACTCCTCCCAGCCTGTAGGTGGCTTCAGGGTTTCTCTCTTCCCTATGTGCATGATTTTGCACTCTTTTGCATTAAATCCCAGTTGCCACTTTTCTGACCATTCTGCTAGTTTATCCAGATCTCTTCTCATTCTGCCCACCCCATCCGGATCATCTACTCTGTTGCAGATCTTGGTGTCATCTGCAAACAGACAAGCCTTACCCTCTAGTCCATCTGCAAGGTCACTAATGAAAATGTTGAAGAGGACTGGCCCCAGGACTGATCCCTGAGGTACCCCACTTGTGACTTGCATCTCTTCTGACTGTATACCATTTACCACCACTCTCTGTTTTCTGCCCGTCAACCAGTTTGCCACCCAGTTGACCAACTTCTGACCCACCCTGAGCCTACCCAGCTTATTTATCAATCTTCTATGTGGAACAGTGTCAAAAGCTTTGCTGAAGTCAAGGTAGGCTACATCAACTGCTCCCCCTTGGTCCACCACTCTGGTTACCCAGTCAAAGAAATCTATGAGATTAGTTTGACAGGACCTTCCTTTTGTAAACCCATGCTGTCTTGGATCCTGTGCCCCTATGGATTCCAGGTGTTGCACTATCCTTTCCTTAAGGAGTGCCTCCATAATCTTGCCCACTACTGATGTAAGACTGACCGGTCTGTAGTTCCTCGCCTCCTCCTGCTACCACTCTTGTGGAGCGGGATCACATGAGCCCTTCTCCAGTCTTCTGGGACCTCTCCTGTGCTCAGAGACTCACTAAACAATTCTGCTAATGGCTCTGCTAGTTCCTCCTTTAGCTCCTTAAGTACCCTGGGATGTATGCCATCAGGTCCCATTGCCTTATCCACCCTGAGCTTAGCAAGCTCTTGTAGGACCCTTTCCTTTGTGAAGGGAGTAGTGCTCACCTCCCTCCCCCTGTGTCCATGATGCTGAGCTGTGGGCCCTGCCCTACCTTCTCTTCAGTAAATACTGAGCAGAAGTATCTATTTAGGATAGATGCCTTTACAGGGTCCTCCTCCTCACATGCTCCCTTTCTCCATTAAGCTTAGCAATACCCCTCTGACTTTCTCCTTTCACTAATGTATCTATAGAAAGTCTTGTCACCTTCTTTTACTGTTCTGCTAGTGTTTCCTCAGTTTGGGACTTTGCCTGCCTTACTGCCTTACCTGCTTCCCTTAGGCAGTTTGGCATGCCTCCTATCTTCATCCCGCTGTGTTCCTTATATTTCCTGAAGGCCAGCCTTTTGGCTCTGACCTTTCTGCTACTGTATTTGAGAACCAAAGTGGTTTCCTTCTTCTTTGCACTTCCTTTCTGTCTAACACAATGGGATGATGCTTCAAGTATTGCATCCTTAATGCTTGCCCACTTTGCCTGTACCCTCACCTGTGTTTCTTTTGCCAGGGCTAGCTTAACTCTGTTGGTCATCTTATCAAAGTCAGCTCCTCTGAAGTCCCATATTTTTGCCTTGGAATGGGATGATTTAGATGTAGTAGCCAAATTGTACCATACCATGTGATGGTCACTGGCCCCCAGGTGACCTTCTACCTGGAGATCTGTGATCCCTTCTTTGTTAGTCAGTACTAGATCTAGGATAGCCCTGTCTCTTGTGGGTTGCTGTACCAGTTGTTTGAGCCTGACCTATGACTGCCACTCCTCTGCTCCCCCATCACACTACATTCACCCAGTGCCTTCCTTCATTTGTTATCCATCTGAACTGTGCGACTGTCACCATCTTCTGAAAAAGGGAGATGACTGTCAAAGATCGATCACATCACGTGGTGCTGAGCTGGCTCTGGCAGATTTTACTGACTGATAAAATGGTGACTAGCACCAATACAGCTGCAGGCCAGCAGCAGACTCACCATGTGTACCAGTAGTGGGGTGCGGGAAGAATCGGGAAAGTCCATCTTTCACATAGGTGCTAAAAGTTGTGCTTGTCCATGCCTGGCAGGCCCACCCACTCCCAGCTCATATCATCATCACTGTCTGGACTGCAGCCAGCTTAGCATTTGCAGCTGCCAACTGACTGCTCTTGCACACAGTGACAGAAAGACATCACTGTTGGATGCATGGCACTGCAACATAAGTATAAGCAAAGTAGTCAGAATAGGCCTCCAAACACCAAAGACCCTACACTCAGACATAGTTGGTGTAATGGGAAATCTGGCCCTGCCCGAAGCCCTAGTCACTGACATGCATTAAGTGGGGGACAGACCCAGGAAAACTCCCAGGCCCAGTGTTTGGCATTGTGGTACTCTTGGACCCAGCACCAGCAAATGGCTTGGAAGTAGCATTGAAAGATTGGCTCTTGAGGTGTGTGCTGCCCTGGTGGCCCTGCCATGAGGAGTAAATTGTGGGGTGCCCTGGGGTGTTGGGAATGCAAGGTGTCTGCAAAGCAGATGGGTCCATGCTAAAAACAGGCAGAGAGTAAAAATAAAAACAAAATATGACTAGAAGTAGAACCCCCACAGAAAATAAAATGTTGCTTTCTCTCAGCTAGGCCACCCTGGATAACTATATTTTAAACAAAAAAAAAAAGTGATAGAATACTTTAACATCATCAATTTGTAATTTAAACTGCTCATTTATTAATCACTCATAATGGGCCCTATGCTCCAAATGGTGGGTAATACACGCCTGAGGAGCGTACCCCATCTGCGCACTTACACCACCCTGAACAGGCACAGGGTAAGCAATATGCAGTACCACTAGCACCTGCGGGTTGCCTGGTCATGGCCATGCCTCCACAGTTTGCATGGTCGCATGGGTGGTCATGGTCAGAGCCACGGACCCGGGTGGGCATCCAATCGAATGCCCATACCAGGTCCCTGAGTGGATCCCTTGGGCCCTTGCTAAGGGCACGGGGGAAGAAGAAGAGCTGCATATAGCGACATTTTAGCCTAACCTACAGGCAGTTGCCTGGTCCACTGCCCCAGCCCTCCTGTGCAGCCTAGTGGGCTGAGGCAGCATGGAGATCCACTTTGTGGTGCCGCTGCACCCAGCGGCCAGAGAACACAGGGGCGCATTCTGGGATATGCCTGATCTCAGCAGATGTACCCAGTGCCCCCTCTACCTGGCTTTGTGAATGCTGCATAGTGCAGGCACACCCCCAATACACTCACTGCATGGACATCCATGAGGGGCATTGGAGGCAGGCACATAAGTGCCTTGCGCTGCACTTACGCATCCTTGGTGAATGTGACCAGGGGTCCTTGGATCTGCTGCTTGTAGGCAATGCAGTTCTTTGCGCATAGGGCCCACTGTGAATTGATTCATTTCTGGTCAACCATTGACTAGTTTAAATGATGCCACTGGCCAAAAAAAACAAAAAACATTTTAGCAGCGACAGAGCTTTGCCTTATTTTTTTTCCTCAGCTCATCTCTGCTCATTTATTTCAGGGTTAGAAGTGCAACTCCTTTGAGACTATTAATAACGTGACATATGATCAGCAGGCTTCACCTAATGAAAAGACCAAATCCAGTTTCTGCAAGGGCTAACAATGTAGCTACTCAAATATGGGAAGCTATAGATGCATTTGTAGATGAGCACGAACTACCAGTATTACTTTACAAGCTGAAACATAAGATCTTCAATTTGTTTTTTTTTGCAGAGTGGAAGTGAATACCTAGAAAGTTAGAAGTACCAACACTTTTTTTCTATCTAGTCATTAATTACTTCTCTGAGGATACAATAACTACAAATGCAGAACAGGGAAGGGCTGCCGAAGGAATCTGTGTTCCAGCTACAGAACACTGACTGCTGGTTTCTCTTTACGCTACCCTAAGCACGTAATGAGGACCCTGTGGCACAAAGCTTGCAAATGCCTCTTTTGGAGACCTTTTCAGACCTGTCAGGCATCTGCTGAGACTCATGATGTTTTTCACCAGTGTCTACCATAAGGGATTTGTGGAGAAAGATTTCAAAATCTGAAAAAATGTACAAAGAATATCTTTCTGCAGGAGAGCTCAGACCCCAACAGCCTGTGTATGCTATCACTTGTTCCAGGTAACAGGATAAAAACCACTGAACATAAATCACCTTGTACAGTATGTTATTCTTGTCCTTTGTTCCTCCCCCCAAAGAAAAACAATTTTAGCAATTTCCTTGTATACAGTACAGGTCTACCTTTAATATGTAGGTTGGGAAAAACACAGAAGGAACTCTCAGCTACATCAGGGGTCCTAAAATGTTTATGCACAACAATAACCTTAACATTCATTGAGAGCCAAGGATATGTAATGGCTAATCAGGTATTGTTCTTAAAAAAGAAGGAGTGGCTTTTTGGTATATTAGCTGCAACTGCAGCCACTCACTTGCCCTCCCAGCCAGAGGAAGGCTGCTGTAATGACAACCCCATCACTGGAATGTGGGTCAGGGATAGCAAGAAAATAACATGGAGGAAATAATAACACTAACAAGGTCAAGGTAGGGGTACCAAGAAGGTAATGCACATCTATTTAATGAAAACTGGAACCGGGAAAGGCACACTGAGCCAAGGCTCAGTTTGAGGTGCAACCCATGGAGAGGGGTACAGGGAGACAAATACATTCAATGGAAAAGTGTAGTCAATATTATCAAACAAGCGCACTGGCAAAATAAATGACAAAAGCTCAAAATAAATAGTAGGCAGGTACAGACAAAATATGTAGTAAAAAAGACCAGGCAAAATGAGCAGTTCATATCAATATAAACAGTGGGGGACTAAAAGACAACAGATTGCATTTTCAAACAGTGGCCAAGGCTTAAGACAAGCCCTGCACCATGACACTTAGGTTCCAGCAGTGCACTTTGCTTCAGCTGCACCCGATTTTATAATCTCAGGTGCAGCTGCGACAGTTTCCACATTTTAAAACAGCTTGTGCCAAATATCTGGCATAAGCTCTGTTAAAACAGCCCCTGACATTGCCACAAGCCAGACCACAAAATGTTGGTCTAACTTGTGACGAGTGCTGCATGGGATCAAAAATCCCATTAGACTGCTGCAATCCCAGTGCACTGTATCATTGGCACACTCAGGTCTTGTGGCAGTCTAAGCCTTTTGAAAATCTGGCCCATTGTGCACAAAGAGGTTGAACTGGCAATAAAAACAATAAAATACATGACAATTGTGGTGCAGTCAGGAAACAGTGAAGAAAGGGTATTTAGGAATTACCTGAACCAGGGTAGACTTTCAGATGGCAAGTTTAAATTATGTGAAGATGCACAGATGTCACAAATTCACAAGAATGGAGAGGACATGGAACAGGGTTGCCAGGGCAAGAGGAAGAAGGATTGAAGAGAGTTTGAGCTGATACTTGAGTGAATTTTAGGAGGAGGACAGATGAAGCGTGGGGGAGAGGTTCATCCAGATGGAGGGAAGATGGGAAAAGAAAGTGGGTCACCCAGCAGCAGAATTGGAGTAGGGAATGGTAAAAGATGTGGAAGTCCCTAGAGCAAAGAGCGTAGGAGGTGGAAGAGAAAGAAAAGAGGAGAGGTAAGAAGGGAGAGATGAGAACCAGTGTTTAGAAAGAAAAGAAGCACAGTGAATGAGGCCGAGGAAGGTGAGTGGCAGAATCAAGAGGTTAGTGTAAAGGAAGCATCAATGGTTTCTTTTAGTTATTTCATACTGTATATTCTGGAGACACTGAATGATTTTAATAAGATGATAGTTTTCTTTAATTTAAGTTCACTTACAGTCTCTTGTTGGATAATCTGTGAGTCCTCCAAAATAAATTTGATAAGTAGTGTCGTCAGATGGAATGGGAGTTCTGGGCAAGGGGCAGAGTTTTGTGCTATAATGAACATTAACCATTTTTAGATTTTTATTGATCTTCATAAATTTGCAAGAACAGTTTGCAAGAACACCAGATCTCAAGAGCTATTGCCACAGCATAGAAATGGGGGGGCCGATTCTCAAAAGTTACGTCAGGTGTAACTTGACTTGCACCCAAAAAAGTGGTGCAAGTAACAAGTTACGCCAGCAGTTGTGACATACGATATTCTGCAAAGCAGCACAGGCTGCTTGTGCCAAAGTGGACTTATGCCACCAGTTATGCCCTAAACCTCCTGCAACATGGCATTAGGGGGTTTACGGCACTTGTTTTGCCCTATTCTGGAAGGGCAACAATAAAGTCCCCAATGTCGTTATCAATCCATCAATGAAAAATTACACCAGAAAATAGCTGGTGTAACTTGTGTCCACTGGGGTTGTGTGCCAAGGTCCTTAATTCACCAGTATGTGCCACCCTCCCATCCCCATCCCTGCCCCACTAGACAGCCCCGCAGAGCTAGAGAACCCCCCCACACCTACTGCAGGTGCCCCTCAGCGCTATAGGACCCCTTCCTTGAGTCCCCCAATACTGTGCAATGAAATGCCCCTCAGGGCTATGTGACCCCTTGCCCCCGATCCCCCAAAAATGCATAAAAAAAGCCCCTCGGGGGCTATCAGCCTCCTTCCCCTCCCCGAGTTCCCCAATACTGTGGTACAAAAAAGCCCCTCTAGGCTATTGGACTCCCCATCCCGATACCCATAATGTATTAGTAATAGCCCCGGAGGGCTCATCGCGCCTTCCCCCCAAGCTCTGACCTCCAATCCTTGAACCGAAGACCTGCGGTAGTAATGTATGAAAATTTCTGTTATTCCTGGCAGTCTAGTGGACTCCCATCCCCCTACCCGGCAGTGCCAGACCACCCTGCACCCCTCCACCTGACCCACCCCCAGCCAGCGACTGGCACAGCCCACCTCTCACCACCATGGCCAGCCACCGACTGAGCTCCATATGAGCACATACTGTACATAGAAACATAGAAACACAGAAGTTGATGGCAGATAAGGACCGCAAGTCCCATCCAGTCTGCCCATTTCTTTTTCTACCCTATAAATGTGCCATTGGCCTTTGCTCTGCCAATGGCCTATCTATTCATACTCATCTGTATTGCTCCCTTATGAATATCCCATGCCTGTTTGTAGCCCTACACTGTATTCATATCCACCACTTCCTGAGGTAGGCTGTTCCATGCATCCACCACCCTTTCTGTGAAAAAGAACATCCTCACATTGCCCTTTAATCAGCCTCCCTCTAATCTCACGCTGTGTCCTCTTGTCCTGTTATTTTTCTTATATTGAAAAATGTTAGACTCTTTCACCTTGTTAATGCCCTTAAGGTGTTTGAATGTTTCGATCATATCACCTCTATCTCCCTCCTTTGCTCTAGGGTATACATATTGAGCTCCGTTAATCTGTCCTCATATGTTTTCTGATGCAGTCTCTGAACCATTTTGGTTGCCCTTCTCTGGACTGCCTCAATTTGGTTAATGTCCTTATGAAGGTGTAGCCTCCAGTACTGCATGCAGTACTCCAGATGGGGCCTAACCGGTGTCTTGTAAAGAGGGATTATTACCTCCCTCTTCTGACTTATGATATCCCTACTAATACACCCCAACATCCCTCTAGCCTTACCCACTGCTTTAGTGGTCTGCTTGGATGATTTCAGGTCATTGGTGGTGATGATGATGCCCAAGTCTCTTTCTTCCCTTGTGACTACCAGCAGCTCCCCTCCCAGCCTGTAGGTGACTTCAGGGTTTCTCTTCCCTATGTGCATGATCTTGCACTTCTTTGCATTAAACCCCAGTTGCCACTCTTCCGACCATTTTGCTAGTTTATCCAGATCTCTTCTCATTCTGCCCACCCCATCTGGATCATCTACTCTGTTACAGATCTTGGTGTCATCTGCAAGCAGACAAATCTTTCCCTCCAGTCCACCTGCAATGTCACTGATGAAGATATTAAAGAGGACTGGCCCCAGGACTGATCCCTGAGGTACCCCACTTGTGACTTGCATCTCTTCTGACTGTATACTGTTTATCACCACTCTCTGTTTTCTGCTCGTCAACCAGTTTGCCACCCAGTTGACCAACTTCTTACCCATGCCGAGCCTACCCAGCTTATTAATCAATCTTCTATGTGGAACAGTATCGAAAGCTTTGCTGAAATCAAGGTAGGCGACATCAACTGCTCCCCCTTGGTCCACCATTCTGGTTACCCAGTCAACAAACTCTATGAGATTAGTTTGACAGGACCTTCCTTTTGTAAACCCATGCTGTCTTGGATCCTGTGCTCCTATGCATTCCAGATGTTGCATGATCCTTTCCTTAAGGAGTGCCTCCATAATCTTGCCCACTACTGAGGTAAGACTGACTGGTCTGTATTTCCCTGCCTCCTCCCTGCTACCACTCTTGTGGAGCGGGATCACATGAGCCCTTCTCCAGTCTTCTGGGACCTCTCCTGTGCTAAGAGACTCACTAAACAGTTCTGATAATGGCTCTGCTAGTTCCACCCTTAGCTCCTTTAGTACCCTGGGATGTATGCCATCAGGTCCCATTGTCTTGTCCACCCTGAGCTTATCGAGCTCTTGTAGGACACTTTCTTTTGTGAAGGCACTAGTGCACTCCTCCCTCCCTCCCCCTGTATCCATGGTGCTGAGCTGTGGGCCCTGCCATACCTTCTCTTCAGTAAATACTGAGCAGAAGTATCTATTTAGGATAGATGCTTTTATGTGGTCTTCCTCTTCACACACACCCTTATCTCCTTTGATCTTAGCAATACCCCCTCTGGACTTTCTTCTTTTACTAATTATCTATAGAAAGTCTTGTCACCTCCTTTTACTGTTCATACTAGTGTTACCTCAGTTTGGGAGTTTACCTGCCTTACTGCCTTACCTGCTTCCCTTAGGGAAGTTTGGTATGCCTCCCTATCTTCATCCCACTGCATTCCCCTATATTTCTTGAAGGTCAGCCTTTTTTCTGACCTTTTCTGCTACTATTTTTGAGAACAAAAGTGGTTTCCTTCTTCTTTTGCCCTTCCTTTTCTCCCTAACACAGTGGGATGTTGCTTCAAGTATTGCATCCTTAATGCTTGCCCACTTTACCTGTACCCCCTCACCTGTATTTCTTTTTGCCAGGGCTAGCTTAACTCTGTTGGCCACCTTATCAAAGTCGGCACCTCTGAAGGACCATATGTTTGCCTTGAAATTGGATGATTTAGTTCTATTGGCCAAATTGAACCATACCATGTGATGGTCACTGACCCTCAGGTGACCTTCTACCTGGAGATCTGTGATCCTTTCCCTCTTAGTCAGTACTAGATCTAGGATAGTCCTGTCTCTCCTGGGTTGTTGTACTAGTTGTTTGAGGCCCTCCCCCTGCAGGGAATCCACCATGTGTCTAGTTCTGGCAGATGTTCCTGCTGGTATTGACCAATCTATATCTGACATGTTGAAGTCTCTCATTATCAGAACCTCCCCTTTAGCTGTCATGTTTTGTATATCTTCTAACAGTAATGTGTCTATGTCCTCCCCCTGGTCTGGGGGCCTGTAGACAACCCCAGTTCATATGGCTGTCCCATTTCCTGTTTCCAGGGTGACCCACAGTTTTTCTGGCTTCTCATGTGTATTCTCAAGTTCTGTAGCTTTCATATTTTCATTGACATACAGGGCCACTCCACCACCCCTTTTTGCACCTCAGTCTCTTCTGAACAGTACATAACCAGGTACTGAAGTCTCCCAAGTGTGGTTATTGGTAAACCACATCTCGTTAATTGCTACTATGTCCAGTTTAGCCTCTGTCATTATTGCCTGCAGGTCTGGGATCTTGTTTCCCAGACTGTGAGCATTTGTGTACATGATTTTCCATTGGCCAGATTTTGGCATGTTAGTTGTTGGGTGAGGTCTGGTGTTTCCACTGTGCATCGTATGGGGAGCCAGACCTTTTTCCCTTACCTGGTGATGCAAGTGAACTGCAAACATGCTGAACTCCTGTTTGACCACTAGATGAGGGGGAAGGGGTGTTCTTACCATTCGAAGTATCGGGTGCTGCACCCCTCTCCCCATTTGCTAGTTTAAATATTCTGCAAAGACATCAAACTTCTGCCCCAATGCACTGACTCCCTCCTTAGTCAGATGCAGTCCATCAAATTTAAAGAACTTTCGCTCCCAAAACTGTTGCCAGTTCCCTACAAATTTGTGTCCTTTTTCCTGGCACCAGCCCTTGGGCCACATGTTTAACTCCCCTATCTCCCCTTCTCTGATCTTCTGTCCATCTGCCCCCCTCTGCCAGACTGGCAGGATGTCAGAGAAGGAGATACCGGATGAAATGGATGATAGTTTGTCACCCAGCCTGGTCAGGTGTTCCTTGGTCTCCACAATTGACCGGCTGGTGAGATCATTAGTCCTTATGTGTACCAGGATATCAAAGTTTTCTCCTGCTTCCTGAACAATTTTAGCAAAGCATTCAGTGTCTCTCCATGCTGATGTACCTGGGAGGCATCTGACCATTACCCCTGGCTGGAGATGGGTATCAACTCCCCGAATCATGGAGTCTCCTATGATCAGAAGTTTTTGGGATTTCCTTTTTTGCTTTTTTTGTTTTGGTTCCTGTTTTGGGCTAGTTTTGTTGTGCTAGCTCCTGTGCTGCAATGTCCTGCTCTACAGTGTCCTCTGCCCCTTTGTTTGAGTTCAGAGATAGAGGCAGTTACCTGTTTGTAGTTTTCATATGGTTTGTGGAGGTAATATGTTGGAGACCACTGAGTGATGGATCACCTGATTTGCCCCTCCTAACCACCTGCCAACCTCCCAGACCATCTACCCTCTGCGGTCGAGGTGCTTCTGTTGGATGTTGGCGATATGGCAGGTGGTTCTTATAATATATTTCCTTTTGAATATGCAATTTGAGGAGCGCAATCTCTGCCCATGCTGCCTGCTGCTGAGCCCTTAGATCTCAAATGGTCCAGCATGTAGGACAGTGTCATAAATCCTGTAAAACTGCCCTTCTGAAAAGTGTTCCACAGTACCTGGAGTTAATGATATCCATTCCAGATAAGTTGCTGGGTTTATAACCTGGTCAGAGTAATTAGAAGGAAGAAAATGAAAGCAAAACTAGACTACCAGGGATAATGGGAATTTTCATACATTACTACTACAGGACTTGGCATACCACTCAACCTTTTGTCCTCCAAATGTGGAACATTGCTTGTCAAAATGTGAAATAAATAGGCAAAATGTGGAACACTTAATCAAATCTTTACCTAAGAATCTCAAAACACTGTTAAAATGTTGCATTCATGTTCAGAAAGTCTGTTATTAATTGAATAATATATTTTTTGCATTATTTACCATGGATTTTTGCTTTAAAATGTTGACTTTGAATGTGGAACAAGTCCTTAAAATGTGGAACAGGGAGCTTTTGTGAAGTAAAATGAGGAATGTTCCTCGTAATGTGGTACAGTTGAGAGGTATGGGACTTGGGTTCGGGGATCTGGGGTCAGAGCTTGGGGGGGGGCATGATCAGCCCTGCAGGGTTATTACTAATACATTATGGGGATCAGGACAGGGGGTCCAGTAGCCCAGAGGGGCTTTTCTTTACCACAGTATTGAGGGACTCAGGGAGGGAAGGAGGAGGTCTGATGGGCCCGAGGGGCTTTTTTTGATGCATTATTGGGGGATCAGGGAAAGGGGTCACATAGCACCGAGGGTCTTTTCTTGCTTATGGACTGGCTGGCACTTGCACCAGTCTTGTGTGCATGCCTGTGGCCAACCATTCAGGTACACCCTCTGTTTGGCATACCTGTGTGTCTGGCACAAGTCACAGGACTTAGCCTCAGGGACCCTACCCTTCACAGAATTGGGCACAGGGTCCTTGGCGCAACTGCACCCCTTGCATGTCACAACTTGCATAGGGGTGCTTCTAGAATCGGGCCCAGGTTTTCTAGAACAGACCATTACGTCATCAGAGGAGGACAGACCAGTTCTATCAAAGAATGTTCAAGTATGTAAAGATCAAATGCATACAGTCACTGCATTACAGTACCTTATGTGGATGAATCAATTCAGTATTTTTTGCTAAACAAATTAAGTAGTTAATTTTCTGCAAAATCTTAAATGTATTTCACCTATTTTTATGAATTGAGTAAACATGTCTGTATTTCCAACCAACACATTGTTGGCATTTTCAACATTTACATGTAGGTTTTGTTACTTGGACACACCCAAATACACCAGAAAAAATCAGTTTCCCACATGTAAACGCAGTGATTGAGGGTGCACATTTGTACCAGTTGTCATCACTAGTCACAGTTTAAATTGTAAACTCAGTTCCAAACAATATGGAGCTCACAATATAATTGAAATAATTAATAACTGATTTAAACATCACTAAAGAATACCAAAAAGAAGAGAAAGCTGACTGAACAGTGTCAGCAGTGTAACCAGAAAAGCCCTACAGACGACCAAGTGTATGACCCATCACACTGCTATTCAGAAAAACAAGTAGCAAAGAACTACTAGAGTTTAATAATTAAATATTCAGTTTTAGGCTGAACACAAACAGAAGAATACAACAGATAAAGCACAGTTAGGATAGTAACATGAAACTCATTAATAATTATTACTAGTATTACAGGCTGTCATACTGCCTTACAGAAAATGAGTGGCACTCAGACTATATACTGTATATAATAAAGCAGAACAAAAATATTGTTACAGATTAATGGAATATAGATGTTCACCAGATGTCATTAACTCTATAGGAAGAAAAAATGTAGTGTTAAAACAAGGAAGAATGCAACAGTTTATTCAATGAGCTGTCAAACGAGTAACACTACCAGGCAAGAAACCCTGTCAGCAGTAGTTTCCTGCGAGTAAACTGGAACAAAATTTGTGTCACATGTTGCCGACATCTGACTGCCAGTGTCAGAAAATCAGAGAATTGAAACGTATACAAAATGTGGTCCAGAGTGAAAAATGGAGGCTGATATAGGTAACAAAACTGCTTTCTTTTTGAAATAAACAACATATCTTCTACAACCTACTCACTCCTTTTGTACTGCTATTCTTCTGCTCTGATATCTTAACTACATTATTGTGACACCTGTAACCCGCACCAAAGCTGTACTGTACCGCTTGTCTTATGTAACCCCCGGGTCGCCCCTGAAAAAGGGACTCCGGGGCTCAGTGGGCTAACCTGCTCACCAAAATTTAATAAATAAATACATATCATACATCTAGGGAGCATATTCTAATACTGAGAGACAAAAAAATGAGAAATCATCCTTGTACACTTGATCTTTATGAGAAGTCTAAGATTTGTGCAACTGCAGTGCAGGCATGATCATCTATCACAATAACCATCCATATCCAGCCATGGTGTTTCCTCTCTAGCACTGATCTGAATGATTCAATGCTAGCCATGGCTATCTATAACTAGGGATATCATTAAAGATCTCAGTTGCTATGACTATAGCAAACCCAATATATCAAGCAATAAGACGCTATGGGGCGTGCATGGAACAGATCTGACTGCACACCCAAAGTGTGGCCTCATGCCCTGTGTGGTCAGATCTGTTCAAAGCACACCTCCAGAGTAACTTATTGTACTTATAAAATGGACTACTTTTTTCTTTCAGCTTTTAATCTTATGAAAAGAAAGTATGTGTGTGTGTGTGTGTGTGTGTGTGTGTGTATGTATATATATATACTGTATATATTATAGCGGCACAGGAGCGTCACTATAGTTAGGGTTGAGTACCACAGTTAAGGTTACATTTCAAATTTTGCACCTTAATAACTTGGGCACTGTGTGATGGATTTGCCTGAAATTTGGAACACATGATCCGGTACCATATATCTCTGGATCTGCCAAGTTTCATTATGGCCAGATGTACGGTTATGGAGCCACAGAGCACCACAAAAAGCACAAATTATGAGTTTTTGCATGTTTCTTTGCTCGTGTCTACAGCCCACATGGTTTGCGCAATCGGTCTGAAAACATCAGGGAAGATGCAGCCAGGGTCCCCAATGTTGTGAAAAAATATTAAATGGTTTAAAAGTAATTCAAATAACACTGAATCCCATTATAGTCTATGGGAAAAGTTAACAAATTATGTGAAAGTGTCACAAATGCAGTTTTTAGTGTCGCAAATTACCCTTTTACTTTCATGATTCTGCCATTTTGTTTCAGTTGGTGGTCAGAAAAATGCTTGGCATTTGAATTTGGGACCCTGTAGGGACATATTTCTTGTTATGTTCACCTAGTTGAACCCTGAGGATGCTAGCTATGTCTTTTTTTGAGGGTAAAACACCCCAGAAATATGCTTTTTTAATTTTTTGTAAAAAGTAATGTCGCAAAGTACTTTCGCATATGCGACACTTTCGTGATTTTTTTTGCAAAAGTGTTGTGATTTACGAAAGTAATTTGCGACACTATACCCAAACCAATAGGAAATCTTTGCCACCCTGCTGCAAAACAACAGTTTGTCTTTTGGTCTGAAATTTGCAGGGATGAAAGCCAACATCACACAGATGTGTCTTTTGGCAGTTTGGTGCAAAAATATAACAGGGCTGCAAAGTTACCGCCCTCCGAAGTCGGTGATTTTTCCCATAGGATAACATTACAGCATCCGCCACGCCTTTTGGGTCCCGTATCTTAAAAACAGTTCGAGATATGGACTTTTTGTCACAACAATTCTTAGTCCCCCATTGGGGGGCTAAGTACAAAACCTGGAAAGTCATAAATAATATGAGATTTACATTTTTTTTCTGCATCACACGGTTCCTGAGATATAAGCAATTTAGTATTCCATGTACTCATTTTACTGTCCGAGGACCACTATTATGCCCACATTCTTTGTATTCACTGTGCTTCTGAATGCACCTCTTTTGAACATAAAGCATGTGCGTTAGCATTACTGTTAGCGTTAGCGTTTGCATTCACATTTGCACTTGCATTTACATTATAGTTTGCATTTACGTTTGTGCTTGCGTTTCCATTACCATTTGCATTAGCGTTTCTGTGTGCATCACTGTTAGTGTTACTGTTTGCGTTTGCATTACCATTTGTGTTTCCATTTATGTTTGGTTCACTGTTACCATTACTGTCTTCCTGTCTGTTACCGTTTGCGCTTCTGTTACCATTTGCGTTTGCGTTACCCTTACCGTTAGCATTACCATTACCATTTGTGTCTGCCCTGGTCCTTTCCCTACTTTCATGTATATGTGTGTGTGTGTGTGTGTGTGTGTGTGTATGCGGTGGAGGTGTGGGGGAATGCGCAGTTAGGGTTTTCAACCCTAACACCAAATTTCCTCACGTTTGTCGCTGTGGAACAACCCTAACTGATGCATTAAACAACGTTTTTTTGCCATACATCACTCAAAGTAACATATGCTAGCAATTAAACTCAAATATCAGAGCAATGAAACTCATGTGCTACAACAAATCTCACCAAACACACTAAAATTTCACACACAAAATGTGAAACACCTGCTGTACTTCCAATAATAAAACAAACTTTGACTCAAAATAATTAAAACCTACCTTGCAAACTGCGCTGAAAAGACAATAACTTGAAAAGGCAACAAGGCAGATTTCCTTTTTTTTTTTTTACAATTCTATACACCAGGCCCCAGGACCTAGGTACTCACCCTGTAACTGCTCGCTGAGACTTCCACACCTTGCCTCTTACCCAAGTGTCCCTTCTCCTCCTTCTCCAACTCACCATCCCCCCGGCTCTGAACCCCCGAGGTAGGGCCACCATGACATGACTTTGTCTTGCGGAACATGACCATCCATTTGCTTCAAAATGTCAGCTAACATGTAATATAAAACATTTAACTGTTCTTTTCTAGCTGTTTCTATGTTAGTTTTAATTAAAACTAAAGGGAGGTTAATGTGTATAACCTGCAGTTGTACTGAAATGAGGCACCTTCATTAGTAAAAGCAGGGTTTGGACTTTAGCACATTCAAGTTAGACTAGCATGCTTTTTAAATCTCTTTCTTTATTTCTGATTCTCTTTTTGTGTGCTCATATGACCAAGGTGGAAGATGGAAGGGAAAAGTGGATTAAAAATTAAAGGAAGAAAAATAAAAGGAGGGCAGATAGATAAAAAATTGGGGGAAGGCACAGTCCACCTTCAGGGTGATCAGATCCTGGGTCATAGAAAATACTGTTGCAACAGCCTGGATAGAAAATTAAAAGGATGGATAGATACAGAAAAATATTTATATTCATTTCTTAGAGCATAGTTTTCCTGGTATTCCCATGGCCAGTGTCATGACGGGGCTCATGCTGCCACATATATATTAGACATTCATATGTGTTATATAAAACAAACGCTAGGAAAGTGTGGTATATGAGGATATACTACCACTTTGGGGGCTAATAAGTGAATAAACCCACTCGCCCTTCAGGCTTGTGGATTATTAGCTAATTAGCTCCCTCGATGGCATTACAATATATCCTCATATACCACACTTTCCTAGCATGTATTCTCTCTCTCTCCCCGTTACCGCAGATTCCAGGATATCCCCGCCGGCATGGGCGCGAGCCATACCTTCATGGTCCCGGATTCGAACGTCCACGGCCCGGACCTGAACAAGCCCCAGCCCTATTCACACAAGTGGTCCTGCTTGCAGGAGACCACCCGCCTCCATTACAGCAGATTCCAGGATATCCCTGCCCGCTTGGGTGCGAGCTGTACCTCCATGGTCCCGGATCTGAACCTCCACGGCCTGGACCCAAACAAGCCTCAGCTCTATTCACACAAGCGGTCCTGCTTGCAGGAGACTGCCCACCTCCATTACTGCAGATTCCAAATAATCCTACGGACCTTGCCGCCTGCCAGTATGGCAGCTTGTGTGTTGCTACGACAACGCCAAGGACATTTTTTTAATTTCACTTGGCGCATTTTACTGAATCGAGCAGTTAGATCGCAGTCCTGCCTGTAGTCCCTCCTGGACGCTGTCTATGGATACTGTTGCTTGCTTAAATTAAGTCTGATTGTTAAGCTGCAAAGCCTCGTTGTTGCTCACAATTGTTTTAAGAGGGGACACAGTTTCTGCATTTATCTGCATTTTATTTAAAACTTGTTCTACACTTGCTAATGAAGGGGCACAGTTAATTTTCCCTCTACGTAGACTTGGAACCCAGTATAAAATCTTGTGATAGTTGTAACTTGAACTTTGGAACCCACTACAAAATCTTGTGGTAGTCAAAAACTTAACTTAATTTTAAACTAAAAGAACAAGTGGTGGGGGGGGGGGGGGCTGCATCTATTGAACTTTGATCTTGATTTTCCCTTTCTGCTACACTAAGACTAAACCCGCCCTGATCCTTTGTTATTTAATTAGCCCTGCCTCTCTCTCCCTACTTATATTCCCCCTTCTTCTCCTCTTCTCTCCAGGATATCCCTGCCTGCTTGGGCGTGAGCTGTACCTCCACGGTCCCGGATTTGAACCTCCACAGCCCGGACCTGAACAAGCCCCAGCTCTATTCACACAAGCAGTCCTGCTTGCAGGAGACCGCCTGCCTCTGTTACCACAGATTCCAGGTAATCCTATGGACCTTGCTGCCTTTCAGTATGGCAGCTTGTGTGCACTATGACAATGCCGAATCCCACGGTGCTACGCGCTGGCTCCCCACCCACCCCCCCTCCCACCGTATCTTGACATTTAGCTATATAGACTTGTTTCTGGTCAGTTTCAGATGATGTCTAACAGGTCACTTTGCCATTTGCTCCTTATCACATACAACCACTAGGGGCATTGGCCTTTTTTCTGGTGCTCATTTTCTGACTACCTGTGACTGTTGTTTCTAGTTGTAACAGTACTGGTCCTCTTTACTCTCTGTTTGGAGAGGCTGCTGCTCAACATGCCACTCAAGTATCTGATCACTCTCATGGCCAGCCTGTTGCTCTGCTCACTGGCTAGGCTCTCACTGCCCCCCTGTTACTACAGCAGTAACTGGAAACAGAACGCAAATAGAAATGTCACTTTCTCCAATATGCTGGTAAGACCCACTAACTACCTTGACATCACCCCTCTACTAGTCCCAAGATTCATCAGTTATTTGGTGGCCTCATATTTAGATCATACTCTGCCTAAAATGTACCATGGTTACTCCATTTATTCATCGCAAGCTCTGGTATCTAATGCTGCTTGCTATCCTGCTGGCAGGTGATGTGGAACAAAACCCTGGTCCCGTACATCCACAGCTGGACAATAATGCCATCTGGGCTACTACTTCTGGGCTCTGCATAGCCCACCTGAACATTAGGAGCCTTACATGAAACTGGATGGAGCTGGAGGCTTGGGTCTCCACCCACAACCCGGAGATACTATGCCTCTCTGAGACATGGCTCAAGCCCTCCACTGCTGACTCTATCTGCTCACTACAAAATTATAGCCTTCTCAGGAATGACAGGTTATCCTCTAAGCGGGGTGGGGGTGTTGCACTGTTTTACAAAGTGAATCTAAACATCTCGCAAAAAACTAAACCCCAATCCTCTGTCGGTGAATCCCTTCATGCACTTCTCCACCTGAGTGCGAAAAACTTACATATAGCAGTTGTCTATAACCCTCCCCAGGGTGGGCTCTCTGCTCTCACTACTATGCTGGATGATACAGTAAAACTAGCAGGCAAAAATGAACTACTTATCCTAGGGGACATGAATCTAAACTGGCTGGGACACACTCAGGGGTCACTTCTATCTGTAATCCAGAGCTATAACCTGCATCAAGTTATAACTGAGCCCACGAGATTCTCCTCTAAGGCAATGTCTAATACACTACTGGACTGGGTATTAACAAATAGGATTTACAGGATTGTGGCTGCTGGCACTTTGCCTGATAGCATATCTGATCATTGCTCCATTTTTTGTGTGTGGCGACACTCTAGCTCCGAGTCCCAGCCCCCACGCTACATCACTTTCAGGAATGATGCTAATCTGAATCAGGCGCAGTTCCTATATGAAGTCTCATCCATTGACTGGTCATGTCTTTCTTAATCCATGGATACACAGATGGCTCTAGACTATTTTATTGACCACTTTATGAAATTCAGGATAGACATACACCCCTTGTGACCCAACGGGTTCACGCGACACCAACTAAGTGGTTACACAAAGACCTCCTGGCTGCACTACATGTCGGGGATAAGAGCTGGAGGCGTTTCAGGAAAACTTACCATATTTCAGACTACCACACCTATAGAACCCAGAGAAAAGATTGCAAAAAGTAGATTAGAGTAGCAAAAAGCACATATATGCTCCTGCAGGAAGCATCAGGTGACTCCAGGAAATTCTGGGCACATGTCAAAACATTCCTAGGCACTAAAAATACTCCGCTGACAAAAGAAATGGTCATTGGTGGGGTCCACTGCAACAACCCCAGAACTATTGTGGAAGCATTTAATAAACAATTCACTGATCTGTCCAGCTTCACATCTGTCTTCCCCAAGGAGAGCCCTCACCTCAACCCACTCCTCCCAGACCTACTGCATCTCCCCCTCTATTCTACTTCAAGGCCATTTCTAAAGCCGAAGTCCTGGGCCTGCTGAATACCATTTCTGACAACACCAGTGTAGGCTGTGATGGCATTGAACCCAAACTTTTAAAACTGGCTGCACCATTCATTGCTCAGCCATTATCACGGATCTTTACCCTCTCTCTTTGTAATGGCATTGTGCCTGATGTCTGGAAAAAGGCCAGAATTACCCCGATTTTAAAGAAGGGTGCTAAAAGAGATATGGCTAATTATCGGCCTATAGCCATTCTACCAGTGCTAAGTAAAATAATGGAAAAGCTTGTATCTATACAAGTTACTGAATATATGGCCAAATATAAACTTCTCTCACCAATTCAATATGGGTTTCGCAAGGGTCATAGCACCTCTATGGCCTTACTCCACCTCACAAATGATACCTTAACTGCTATGGACAATGGCCACCTCACGGGGGCAGTTTTTATTGACCTGACTAAGGCGTTTGACCTTGTTGATCATACTCTTCTATTAGGTAGTCTCCTAGCCCTTGGCTTCTCGCCAAACTCAGTGACATGGTTTAATAGCTATCTAACTAATAGAACTCAAACTGTTAGATTTAATTCTGCTGTGTCCAATCCTATGGCCATCAACCTGGGTGTTCCCCAGGGATCGGTACTAGGACCAATCCTGTTCTCTATTTTTATAAATAGCATCTCGTCAAATAGTCCTGATTGCTCTACTATCCTCTACGCAGATGACCTGGTACTGTACTCTAATGATAAGGACATTCACCATATAAACAAGACCCTTACCAATGCTTTTAAGTCTATTTAATCCTGGCTGCTGCAACATAAGCTAATCCTCAATGCTGATAAAACACGTACAATGCTGTTTGGATCGGCAGTCAAATTAAACAAAAAACATGATCTATTTACAGTTTGTGGTCTAGGTGGTTTGGTCCTTAAACCAGTACACTCTTTCTAGTATCTTGGAGTACTCCTTGATGAACACCTAAACTATAATGAGCATGTATTGTCTACATGTAAATCAGTTAATGCTAAAATTGCAGTAGCCTACAAAACCAGTTACGTCCTTACACAGGCAGCTAGATTAGCTATAGCCTGCGGGATGTTGCTCCCGTCATTATCCTATGGGGTAGTCTCTTATCTTAACTCGGCCACTACTCTCCTCAGGAAATGGGACACAACTAATAACAGCATCTGTAGGTATGCCTCGGCCTCTCCCTGGTCAAAACACCATTGTCAGCTCTATGCTGAATTAAATTGGCTACCCCCTGCATCGACTTGAACTCTTGCCCTTGGCTTCCTGACTGATAATATCATTAGATCAGGGATCCCTGTCTCACTGGCCTCCCTACTTACTCCGCTGTCCTCTTCCTATGGTCTCCAATCCTCTGACAAAAATTACTACTGCAAATACCTAGATGTAAATCAAACAAAGGAACCCTTGCTTTCTCTCATTCAGCGGCTAAATTCTGGAACTCTCTGCCTCTTGATGTTCACATAACCCCTAGTCATGCTCAGTTTAAAATTAACTGCTGCTCCTATGTCTTTAGCCAGGTCACCTGTGTCTGCTTCAACCCCCCCTGAATCTGCATTTACACTCTGTCTCCACTGCTGCATACTGCTCTCCAATCAACCCACCCATTCCCAGATAGGTTATTAGGCACTTACATCTCTGTTGTTTTTTTGTTTTAGCTGCTCTTAACCCTTTGTGCTTAGATACATGTGATACGTATCTCTGTTTTTGTTGCTATGTGTAAACTCTGACCCAAACTTGTTACCTAACTGTAATTGCCAAGTTGTGGACTGACTCTAGTATTGTCTAATCCTGTTTTGCTCTGTATTTTTAACCCTTTGTTGCTCCAAACCTTTGTCTTTACATGTTTCAAATGTAACTCCATGCCTACCTACTGTAATCTCCCGGGTCATGCCTGAAAATAGTCATTACATGGCTATAGTACTTACCTGGTAAACAAAAAAACTAAATAATTCCCTGTACCTTGAAACTACGCTGTTTTGCTCCACTGCCAAATTGTCTCATTCAAATACTATAACTGTTCTACTTATTCAGTACCCTACTCTCAAAACCTTTGTATATAATTTGTGTTGCATAACCCGCTGTGTAGCATCATTGCTTTATACCCTGCTGTTAACCACCTTTTATTGTATCTCTGTACTGTTTTTACCCTGTAACCTCCTGGGTCGTGCCTGAAAATAGTCATTTCTATGGCTAGCGCACCTACCCGGTTAACAAAAACTAAATAAAAATATATATACACATACATACATAAATGAAGAGAATAAATGACGGCAAAGTGTGGTATATGAGGAAATAATACCACTGAGGAATTACAAGCCATAAAGCTGTGAGCCTGAAGGGCGAGTGGCCTTTATGAGCTTGTTCAACCCTGAGATGGTATTATTTTATACAGTAAGTATGTTGGACTTTGCCATCTTTTATTTTCTATATTATATTAAGCTGCTGTAATTTGCTTTAAGATAAAGTGTTTTTTTTTTTTTTGCGGAGTTTGTTTAGTGTATTTGCTTAAGTTAGAGTGTTTCCATAATTGTATAGTGTTCCCCCCTAGTGTTTTTCATAGTATTTTTTCATATTGTAAGGCATTTCAAGTGCTATATAATGTTGTCCCTTTAATACTAAGGTTCATACTAAGGTTAGAGGAGCTAACAAGGCCTAGATCAGCTCATTATTTGCTCCTTTCCATTTACCCATAATATGCTGTAATATTTCCTTATAATATGTGCTTATCCAACCTTCTCTTAAACTGTGCCTTTGTATTGCTAGTCAGCACCCCCATGGGCAACCCATTCCATGGCCCCATCACCCTTTGCGTAAAGGAAGCCTTTCTTTTATTCGTATAGCATTTTTTACCTCTAAACTGTAAGGGGTAACCTTGGGTGCTGATTTCTGGGTTTTTAAATGTTAGGTTTAATTAATTTAACAAATTCTCATTTTGTATTACAAAACAACATTACCATCACTGAATTGTTACAAAGATTGTTAGAGACATTGATGCAGAAGCTGGGCATTTTAATTTAAAAGTTAAGAACATCAACTTAGTGGAGGCTATTCATCTCATCGCACAATCGCGGCAGGATATAACCACTGACACAATAAAAAACTGTTATAGAAAGGCAGGCATCTGTCAGGTGACCAATGCTGAGCCTATCGATGAGGACACTGAAACCATTGCCCCACCTCCCAGTATACAGGCTGCTGATTTCGCTGCATACCTAGCCATTGATCAGGGAGAGCCATCCTCCAGTGAACTTATTGATACTGAGATCTGTAACGGTGTTCTCGGTGTCACGGATACTGCTGAGGAAGATGATGGCGAGGAAGATGAAGAAGACCCCCATCCTTCCACTGGTGAGCTTTGGGCTTATGTAAAAAAGATAAGACATTTTGTTGAAACCAAGGAAACTAGTGACTTTAATTGGTTTTATAGCTTTGAATGTAACATAGAGAAACTCTCAGCTGTACAAGCACACCAGACTGTAATTACGTATTTTTTTTACTAAACAGTGAATTGTGTCAGCATGTATTAAATGTTGTTAATGCTTTTAATGTTTGCATTTGTATTAAATCGTACTATAATCTCGTTATGCTGTGCTGTGCATAATATTAATTTTAACACATTTTGTACTCAGTAAAACTAATTTTCTGAACACTGACATGTTGCCTCAGAGTCTTGTTGTGATGTGGAATTACTGCAGTCTAACAAAAACTCAATTTCAGATGTATGCATTTTTGGTTGTATGCACATAAAACTACTTCCCCAACTGTGTGCATACCTCCGAAATTGACTGTATATCATAACACATTAGTAGATCCCCTCTTACTCTCCTAGTCTCCAGCGACATCAGCCACAGTTTCCTCAATCTCACCTCATATGGAGCAGTTCTTATGTTAAACACCATTTTTGTGTCCCACCTCTGCAGTCGCTCTAAAGCAGATACTCCATTCCTTGTTATGGGCCCCCACACCTGACTACCATAGTCCAATATTGGTCTAATGTATGCTCTATACAAAGGCATAACCACTGCCTTGCTTCTACTTCTGAAGTTTCTTTGTATGGCCCACAACACTCTATTTGCTTTAGCTATTTAATTATTATAGTGTGCTTCAAAAGTTAATTTATTATTTATGACAATCCAAGATCCCTTTCTTCTTCTGATTTCCTTAGGTTTTGACCATTTAAGATATAATTATGTTTTTCATTCCTTTTACCAAGGTATATGACGCAACATTTATCCGGGTTAAAGCTCATACCCCTTTTCTCTACCCAATCTTGGATGTTATTTAGATCCCTTTGGATTGAGTCAATATTGTCTCTATTTGTGGCAGTGCTGGGCAGTTTTGTGTCATCTGCATATTTACTGATCCAATTTAATGAATCAACACCCATAGTATCCATGAATATCCTAAACAACACCGGGCCCAGCACTGACCCCTGCGGTACTCCACTAGTCACCGGTCTTTCCTCTGACAGGTACCCATTTATGCTGACCCTCTGGGTCCTCTGCCCCAGCCATGCATCCACCCATCATATAATATGTTCCCCAATTTTTTTGTCTTGTAAACATTTAATGATCTCGTGATGAGGCACTTTATCAAAGGTCTTGCCGAAATCCAAGTACATACAATCCACCGGCTGTCCCCCATCCAAAGCTGTTGATATTTTTTCATAAAAGCACAACAGATTTATAACATAGGATTTCCCCTCACAAAACCCATGCTGATTCTTGTCCACCTGGACAGTGGTCTCCAGGTGAATGTTTACATAATCTTTAAAGGATACCTAAACAAGCAGTTTTAAAACTACAAACTCCAAAATCTGGCTTCATAGCGAAGTAAAGTAAAGGCTATTATTTACATTTCTGATAAAACTGCATTTATGTAAGTAACATAAAAGCTTTTGAAAAATGTAAACATCAGCCTTTCACTTACAAAAATCAGCCTTGCCTTCTCCCTAAGATGTCTGTCAACTGTGTTAAGTGATGAGTCATGATGACATCATCGGAGCCAGAGCCAGAGACCAATATAGACACATAGATACATAGACAGTGTCGGCAGATAAGGGCCTGTGGCCCATCCAGTCTGCCCATTTGAGCTTGTAAGTTCAGTTTATGTTTTCCTAGAACTCTGTTGCCCCTTACCCCTGACCTCCAGAATTCCTTTATGTCTATCCCATGCATTCTTAAATCCAGTGATTGTTTCAGCCCCCACCACTTCCTCTGGCAGGGTGTTCCACTTGTCCACCATCCGTTCTGTGAAGAAATTCTTCCTCATGTTTCCTCTGAATCGTCCTCCCTCCAACTTCATCCCATGCCCACTAGTCCTGGAATATCTTTTTCACTTAAAAATAGTGTATTCCTGCACCCTGTTCCTCCCTGTAAGATATTTGTATGTCTCTATCATATCCCCTCTCTCCCCCTCCTCTCCTCCAGGGAGTACATGTTCAGTTCCTTCAACCTGTCCTCATAGGACTTGTGATGCAATCCATGCACCATCTTTGTTGCCCTCCTTTGAACCTTCTCTACCCTGTCTATGTCCTTACGTGTGTAAGGTCTCCAGAACTGTACACTGTACTCCAGGTGGGGCCTCACTATTGGCTTGTATAGTGGAATTATGACCTCCCTTTTCCTGCTGGTGATGCCCCTGCCTATGCATCCCAGCATCCTATTTGCTTTACATGCTGCCTTGTCACACTATTTCCCTATCTTGAGGTCATCAGAGATGATAACTCCAAGATCCCTTTCCTGCTTGGTGCATGCTATATCCTCATCCCCCAACTGATATATTGTGCCAGGGTTTTTGTGCCCTATATGCATTATCTTGCACTTCTTTGCATTGAATTTCAACTGCCAAACCTCTGACCATTCTTCAAGTTTCTGCATGTCCCTCTCATTCTGTCTACACCTCTGGTGTGTCTACTCTGTTACAGAGCTTTGTGTCATCAGCTAACAGTGAAATTCTGCCTTCTAGGTCCTACGCGAATGTCACTGATGAAGATGTTGAATAGGACCAGTTCCAGCACTGATCCCTGTGGTACCCCACTGGTCACTCTTCCCTCTGTGGAGTGACAGCCATTTACCACCACCCTCTGTGTCCTGCCACCCAGCCAGTTACCTACCCACCACACTACTGTCCTACTCACACTCATATTCCCCAGTTTGTGTAATAGTCATCTATGTGGCACAGTGTCAAAGGCCTTGCTGAAGTCCAGATAGGCCATGCCCACTGCCCTCCCCGATCCACCTCCCTAGTCACCCAGTCAAAAAATTCAACGAGGTTGGTCTGACATGACCTCCCCCTGGTGAAACCATGCTGCCTTGGGTCCTGTAGTCCATTGACAACCAGATGTTCCACCAATCTCTCCTTCAGTAGTGCTTCCATGATCTTCCCCACTACCGAGGTGAGGCTGACTGGTCTGTAGTTCCCCGCTTCCTCTTTGTTCCCACTTTTGTATAAGGGGACTACATCTGCTGTCCTCCAGTCTTTGGGTACCTCTCCTGTTTCCAGTGATCAGCTAAACACGATAGCCAGAGGTTCAGCCACCACCTCTCTTAATTCTTTAAGGACCCTGGGGTGTACCCCATCTGGCCCCATTGCTTTATCAACTCTTATTACTTCCAATTCCTGCAGGACCCTTTCTCGTGTAATGGGGCTTGTGTCCATTTCTGCACCATTCTCACCCCTTGTACTCCCTTCAGACCCATTACCCTCCTCCTCTTCCTCAGTAAAGACTGAGCAGAAATACCTGTTAAATATGTCAGCTTTACTGTTGTCATCCTCCAGCGCCCCATCCTCCCCTTCAGTCTCACTATCCCTCCTTTGCCTTTCTTTTTCTTATGTACCTATAAAGGTTTTGTCCCTCTACCCACTGATTTTGCAATGTGTTCTTCTGTCTGAGCTTTGGCTTCCTTACTGACCTCCCTGCCTCCCTTTGTTTCTCCTGGTACTTCTCTCTATCCCCTTTTGCCTGTGTCTTTTTGTATTGCCTGAATGCAATCTTTTTGGCTTTCACTTTCTTTGCTACCTCTTTGGAAAACCATAATGGTCTCCTCTTCCTTTTTCTCTTGCTAACCTGCTTAATGCATAATTTTGTTGCTCTTGTAATCCCCATTTAAAATACTGCCCACTGTTCCTCAACCCCTGATCCCTGCCCCATTCCCTTTAATGCCTCTTTCAAGTATCTCCCCATTTTCCCAAAGTCTGCCCCCCTAAAATCCAGGATACGTGTTTTTGTGTGGTTTGGTTCTGCTCTTTCTGTGATTTCAAACCACAATGACTGGTGGTCACTGTTCCCCAGGTGCTCAGCCACTGTTACCCCCATCACACTGTCCCTGTTTGTGAGGACAAGGTCCAGTATTGCCTTCTGCTGAGTTGGTTCCATGACCAGTTGCTTGAGGAAGGCATCCTGAAGGGAGTACAGGATAAATCTGCTCCTAGTTGATGCTGCTGCTGGGATGCTGCAGTCCACATCTGGAATATTGAAGTCTCCAACCAGTACTATCTCACCCTTGTCTGCCATCCTTTGGATGGCTAGCATCAGCTCCCTATCTGTTTCTTCCTCCTGGGCTGTTGGTCTATAGACCACACCTGTGCGGATGGCTGGCCCCATTTTCCTTTCCAGCTTAACCCACAGTATCTCTCCCCCATTTTGTTCCTCCTGGATCTCTGTGGCCCTTATGTCATTTTTCACATACAGTGCCACTCCTCCTCCCTTCCTGCCTGCCCTGTCTCTTCTGAATATGTTGTAGCCAGATATGGCCATCTCCCAGTCGTGGTTATCATTACACCAGGTCTCTGTGATGGCCACAATGTCCAGGTCTGACTGCACCATGACAGCCTCCAGATCTTCCATCTTGTTGCTAAGGCTCCTGGCATTTGCACATATGGCTTTCCATGATTTGACCTCCCTAGACTGTTTCGCTGTTCTACTCCAGCCCCTTCCTTGGTTGTCCTTTATCCCTGGTTCTCCTTGTTGTCTGCCCTTCTGCTGAATTTTGCCCCTTTTCTATCTATCCTCCTCTTGGGCGCTAATCTCCATCTTAATATATATTCCTATAGGTTAGGTAGTTCTTCTTTCCCTCTTTGTTTTGAATTGTTTTACCAGAATGATCAACACCATGTGTTAACATGTGGATTATTTTGATCAGTATACACGTTAGGCTATGATTTTGTTCATTTTATTTACTTTAACTTGCTGAAAATGTTTTGCAATCTAGCTGACTTTCTCTTTGGCAAACTGCAGAAACAACACTTCAAATACTTGATCTAGTGGTTATGTGATGCACTGAATTTTTTCTACTGAAACCTTTTTTACAGATGTGGCCTGGTAGCACAAGGAAGTTAAGTGACTTGCTAAGGGTAACACAGCGAAGTACCAGTCTGGTCCAATTCCAAAGCTCATGCATTCTTGTTCATCCACAAAAAAGGCTTCTCTTGCATTCTTTTTCCAAGTGAACCTCCTGCACCTAGCCTGTCTTCTGTTGAACACCCCACCATCCATACCATGTCCTTAGTACTGCCTGGGGCTGCATATGAACTTGCGGCCTCATGAAGAGAATTACCTGTATCACACCTCAGACTGTAATCATATACCTCAGAGAGTTGTGCATACCTACACTGATAAATATCATCAGCTGGCACTGTTAAAAAATACCTCCCAAATCACACTTAAGTCCACTTTTTCAATGTTTGACTTCTGCTCCCACAGTAAACACTGAGTGGATCACCACCCTTCTGCACAGTGAAGGTAGTATGTACAGTTCCCCTGTTGTGTTTTTGTCCCGCCTCATTAACCAACAATTGGATCTTTGTAGAGGGCCAAGCAATAAACCTCATGACTCACCAGAAAAACTGCTATTCATGCCCTCATATGGGCTGTACTTACTATGGATAACAATATTATTAGCAGGAGAGGCATACTAATGCCTTGAGCGAATCCACCAGACTTCCAGTGTCAGTGTACTCCTTTACCTGTGATCTGTAGAACCCCACAGGACAGTTCCTAGCAAATCTTCTCCAGTACTTTTTAGTGCCCTACTCCACGATGTGAGTTGGTTGGCTACCACCCTTCTAAATCTTGAATGATCTATACACAGCTCCCTCAATACTGTCCTAACAAATGTCAACACCTTCCCCCCCAACCTGAGGGTAATCTCCTTACACTGAATTCAAGTAACACTTTAAGTGCAGCCCTGCCACTGAGTATTTGTCATCACTGGCTGCTGTCATTCACAGTCAGGTAGTGATCATGGTGCTGGCAGCTCTACATTTCAGATCTCACAATGATCTGCTTAACATCCCCCTTCCTGTCTTCCCCTAACCTGAATATAGCTGTACCCTGCTGGAATGGCATCTTCAGTCCCTCTCTGGCATTCATTCTTCTCTTCTCTTCTCTTCTCTTCTCTTCTCTTCTCTTCTCTTCTCTTCTCTTCTGCTCCTGCTCACCACACCAAAAACTGGTGAGCTTCACTACCCTTCTGCATCATGAATCGCAGTTGGTCACAGTCACCCGTCATTTTACATATTAATAATAAACATGATCTTCTGGTTAGCCAGGCTGATAGCAGCAGGGCACAAGGGGAAACACAGGCATTCCTACCCATATAAGACCTAATCCACCTATAATGAGGCACTATTAAATGACATGCCTAATGGTGTGCACACCCATAATTTAATAGTGCCTACTCAAAGGTAGCCTAGGTATTTTAAGGATAGGGAAGTCTATAATTCCCCTTGTTCACTGCTGCTATCAGCCTGACTTACTAGAAAGGGTTGTTTATTTTTGATATGTCAAAAAACCTGGGGACTGTACTACCTACATTCATGATGCACAAGGATGATTAGCTCACCAGTTTTTGGTGTGGGGAGAAGTAGTGAGAATGAATACCAGAGGGGGACTGAGAAGGTCTCTCCTGCAAGGCACTGATATATTCAGGGAAGGGGGAAGACAGAAGGGGAGAAATATGAGCAGACCACTGTGAGAAATAAGATGAGGGGTTACCTGACCCTAATGTCCTGGCCAACATTCCTTTTCCCATAAATCCAGTTCATGCCATTGTCCAAGGCTGTGTGTGGGTATTAATGTGTGAACTGGCTGCCACTACACATTCAGTCACTTCACTATCAGTCTAGCATTGCTTGTAAAGCACTTTGGGATGCAATGAGTATGAAAGCACTATATAAATACTGATTCTTCTTCTTCTTCTTATTTCCCATGGATAAAGATGAGAAGACAAGGCAAGCATAGTTTTGATTTCCAAGAAAGTATGAACTCTGACATTGGACTACAGAAGAACTTTGCTACAAACAAGTGGTGGATCTATGGGGTGGTGAAGGGTGGGCTGTAACCCCCCCCATTGTAAAGTATTTGCATGCTGCTGCTGCATTTCACTTTGTTGAAGAAGTCTGATTTATTGATTGTACAAATGTTTACATTCAAACTATGGATTACATTTGTAGTTTCAATAAAAAAACATCATACTTTCAAGTATGCACACACTCCCAGCACCCACCCCCCATTGTATCATCCTGGATCTGCCATAACCACTAGACCACCAGGTTATTCAAGATGTATACTGCACTGTGGTTTGACAAAGAGGAAGTCGGATAGATTGAAATGCAATTTCAGCATGTTAAAGTAAACAAAATGAACAGAACCATAGCCTAACGTATGTATTGATCTAAATAATGCACATGGTTTTGACCATTTTGGTGAAACAATTCTGTATAAAGGGAAAAAAGAACTAGTTAGCACTATAGAAAGCCATATAGCTCTCTGACTTTGGCTCTGATGATGTCATCACTTAGCACTTTTGGCGGCCATTTTATGAAGCAGGTAAGGCAGTTTTTTTTAAATTGGAAGGCTGGTTTTAAATTTTTCAAATGCTTTTGAACCACATTTAGGTAACTTATATAAATGTAGTTTTAGCATTAACGAATTCAGCAGCCTTTCCTTTAGCCTGGTTTGAGGTCAGATGTTTGAATAGTTTGTTGTCAAAATGTTGTTTAGGCATCATTTAATTATCGCCTCCATTAATTTCCTTGGAACAGATGTCAGGCTTATGGGTCTATAGTTTGTGTAGTCCGCCCTGTCTCCCTTATTGTGTATTGGTACTACACTGGCCATTAGCCAGTCCATCGGTACTGTGCTTTCTGTTAAAGTTTTTATGAAGATTATTTTCAGTAGCCTAGCCACCACTGGGGAGAGTATTTGAAGTATGGTGTTTGACATGTTACCTGGCCCTGCAGAATGTGTATTTTTTAATGTTTCCACAGTGCAGTGGCTTTCTACATAAGGAAGGCTGGCTGTACCAGTTTTTCTTTTAGTGTTGTTCAATGGAGCAGGTGGAATGTTTGGTAAGTGATGAAGAAAAAAAACACATGAAAAACTGTTCAGAAAAGTCACAAGTATTTATTGATGCAGTGCTTAAAAGCTGTGACTGGCTGCAGGTTCTTACATTGGGCACAGGTGCAATGTCTGTCTGTCTGTCTATCTCTTACTCTCTCTCCCCCCCTCTCAAGAAGCAGGGTGGCTGGCAGGGGTGTGTTACTATATTTCAGTGTCAGGATATCTGTCATTCAATCAGCATGATGTTGGTGGCTACAAGTTGACGTGTTTAGAAGCCTGCAGATAATAATGTCTGCACACATTCTGTGAACTGTACTAACAAAATCAAGGAAGGTGAAGGTGAACACTAATGACATGTCTTATGACACTTATAACAGGAGAAAGTACTTTAATGCCAATTTTTTCTTTATGCCCTTCCTCCAACATCCTCATCATCATCAATGAGGAAGCAGCCCCTCGCAATCCTCAATGCCAGAGTTGTACCCACTTGGAAATTCTTTATCCATGAGTGCATCATCAACTTCAATGGTACACCATTTGACACTTCCACCAGGATGGTCTGCTTCACCCTCATGATCAGCACCACCATCATCGTGGCTTGGTACAAACATAAGTGTGCTTGTCCTACTTGGTATGTGTCCTTTATTCATTTTGATAAATGTCAGCATGCCAACATTTTTAGGTGATAAGTTAGTAAGATGGTCACACACTATGGCCCCCACAGAACTAAATACCCTCTCCACACTTACACTGGAGGGTGGGCAGGTGAGGTACTTCAGTGTTACTGATGTCAGTGTTGGCCATTCATTCACCTTGCCACTCTAGTACACCAGAGGATCGTCCAATATTGTCAGATGCCTGTTTCTGCCAAATAGGCCTCAACCATGCTGTGTAATGCTTACATTCTTGATGAGGATTGACCACCTGTTCATAAGACTCATCTAGGTCACAAATTCCAACTTGGAACAAGGTACCCCAAAGTGGATTAATGGCCAACTGTGCAGCTGACACCACCCCTTGCTGTTCAGCCACCTTACTGGATGCACTGTGTTCACAATGACCTTCAGTACTGTTATGCTGTGGTTTACAGAACTTGGCACTTGATGTCTATGCCCCATGAACCAATCTGACCAGCTGTCCAGTGAGATTTTGAATGTGATCATGCCTTCCCTCCAGTATGAATGCAATGCTATGTTTGTAGCATGGGTCCAGCATTATGGCTATTCCAGATTCTGGAGATTGCTGAATGGTGGCGATGTGTCTATTGCTGTCTAAGATTGTAATCACGTTATTGAGTAATACACAGCTTGACCTGTCTATGGCCACATCAAGGGTAGGCTGAAGATTTAACAATGTCTTCCTCAGCACATATAGCAATGGAATGGCTTGACTAACAAATGCAGTGTCACCGCTCACTGTCTGTGTGGCATGTTCAAATAGCCTCAAAATGACTATTACTGAATCCATGAGCCGCCTTTTCTCAGTTATCATAGACATAGATGCCCCAGAACTGTCACAGCTAGTGTGCATAACAAGGTACTCAGAGATTGCTTTGTACTGCTCATACAAGTGCTCTGCCATGTAAAGTGCGGAGTTCTATCTTGTGACAACTTCAAGCTTGAGGCAGTGTTGAGGGAGGCTGTTTTGGATCTGCAGCTGTCTAAGCTGGTCACGGGCCTTTCCAAAATGTGCAAAGTGGACACAGATGTAGTGTGCACCACACAGCATTTGTTTGATTTCTGGGTACTGCAGAAATTCCTGTACCACAAGATTTAAACAGTGGGCCATGCAGGGAACCCTCACAAAGCCACCATTGCTGATACATTTAACAACATTGGAGCCATTATCACTAGCTATGAAGCCAGCTTTTAGGGACAGTGGGTGCAGCCACTCATCAATTTCTGTCAGTAGCAAGTCTAGCATGTTGTCGCCTGTATGTGACCCTGCTACACTACGCATTGCAAGCATGGCATGCTGTCTAATGCCATGAAGGTTGCTATCACCACAGTCTTTTTTTTTATTTTATTTTAGTGATATCTTGGAGAACACCTGTGAGCGGATGCTCATTTGTAGGTTCCATGTCAGTTACAAGAAAAAATTGAACAGGTACATAGCATTACATTATAAGGCATTACATTACAAGCAAGTACAAAATTGCACTGGTACAAAATAATACATTACAAGCTAGGTAGACAATAAATTGGTGTGACTTACAAGACTGGGATAGCATTTAGCTTAAGGCATAACATTTAGACACTGCTACAACATTGGTGAGAAGGTGCCTGTGTTGGAGAATTAAGCATACTTATGGGGGAGAAACAGAATGGAGAACAGGCATAGCTGCAGCATAGTGAGGTGTATGCCTGCGTAAGGGGTTAAGAACAGACCTAAGGAAGGTTGGAGACAATGGGGCTAGGAGAGCAGCAGACAGAGGGGGCATGAGGTGGGGACAGAAAGGGGAATGGGTGCCCAGTGGGGAGGGAGGGGGTAGACGAGGGGGGGTGAGACAATGAAGTGCTGTGAAGGTGGGTGCCCCTAGGATTAGGTGGAACACTAAGTGCTACTGCTTTATGGTGTTCAAAATGTAGGAAAGTTGTTTTGGTCATCAGTAATGGCCAACACAGTCACAGTTGTCATCTATGGCAAAGTGTTGCCTGAGCTTATGCTTGAAAGCATCAATGGTTGTGGTATCGGAGATGGCTGAAGGAAGGGCGTTGGTCCAGTGTGGCGCATGGTAGTAGAATGCATATTGACCCTGTGCAGTGCAGCATCTAAGTTCACTGAAAATTTGGCTGTGGGTACTTCTGGTCAGCCTGGCAGTTACATGGCACGTGAGAAGATTCTGGACTCCTGGTGACATCGGATTGAGTGTGATTTTTTTTGGTCAGTAGACAGGTATGGTACTTGATTCTGCTCTTCATCTGGAGCCACCCTTCCTGTGAATAGAGCTCACAGGTGTCTTACTTATTACAGTGCTTTCTCATGCCAACATCACAGACAACCTCAGGTAGCTGTGCCCAATGTGCAGTAATACACAGGTAAGAATTACCCTTGGTTTTGCTATTTGTCCACATATCCATACTTAAGTGAATGTAAGGTGATGCGGAATGCTGCAGGGCATGTCTTACAGACTCTGTCACAGTATGATAAAACTCAGAGACAGCACGGGTGGTAAAGTATGGGCTGGAGGGGATCTTCCATTTAGGGCATATGCATGTGACAAAACATTGGAATCCTGCATTCTCCTCAAAGGAGAACAGCAACAGGTCAATTGCAAGCATTTCCACTACAGCAGCATTGAGTTCATGTGCAACTGAATGATTTGGTGTGTGTTTACTGTGATGCTCAAAAAGGCTGTGTAACATGGGTTGCATTTTTCTGTGTTTTGTAAATGACATGCCAAACGTCTCTGTTCTGTGAACTGCCATGGATGGGGTGTTTTGATGTGGGATGGTGGGTGCACAGGTGAAAAGCCAATACATGCTGTTATTTTACCTGTTTTAAGCACAGGGGTTGATGTAGTAGAATTACTACATGGACCACCACTGCCAATCTGACCATTACTGGAACATTTAAAGTCCTCCTCCTCCTCATGCCAATAGTAATCCTCCATTGTCAATTCACAACTTTTACCTAAATGGTTACTTACATTGACTTTAGAAGGGGATACCATGCTCAGTAAGGTGGATGAGGGTGAATGCCCCACTATGGCATCAGCTCCTCTCTGGTGTCGAGTCCACAGTGCCATGTGCCTGCTCTTGAGATGAGTATGCTGGCCTCCAGTGCCAAGATGGCTACCCTTTTTACCATGCCTCACACGCACTTAGGAAAGCTGGCAGATTGCCACTGTTCCATCTTTTTCATGTTGTATGAAAAAATCCCACACTAGGGATTTTGCTCCCCTACATTTCACATGACACTGCTGCTGCTGCATATGGGGCTGCAATTTTCGTGAAAGTGAAATGGGGGTTGTGATGCATGATTTTGGGTGTGATGAAAACTTAGACTTCGACTGAACATCACAATCTATGAGTATGACTTCATGGTCATCCACAGACACAGCTATATCCAAAGAACTTTGAAGGGGCAGGATTTACTAACAGACTGTTTACCTACAGCCACCTTAACTTTCTTTTTGTCCAGTTCCCGTATGGGGTCAATAGCATCATCATAATCATCCAAAAATTCATGTTGGATGCTATCCAATGTGGATATTATGGTAGACCACCACTACTGTGACACCGGTATACCGAACCCCCCACAGTGAAATTCCCACCGTGACTATATCAGCAGCGACGGGGGGTTTGCTTCAAGACACTTTAGGGTGATGGGGGATAAACATCTAACTCCACTGTCGGTATGACGTGGAGTTAGATATCTATAGTAGGGGGATGTTGGGGCACAGCCCTCCCACATTGTGCATTGTGGTGTTGCTGGTCAGTTCAGAGTTGCGTTGCAGTTAGGGGTGTCGATGAGTTCCTGGTGCTGCAGTGAACACTGCAGTCGAGTTTGTCGCGCCGGTGTCATGGATCTGATATTACAAATGAAGTCTCACTATGATCATCCACACTTTTTTCATCACCATCTGACTCACTGGATGGCCCAACCTGAGCATCTGTGGAAACATTAGACTGTGAATCATGATGATCAGGATCGTGTTCAACTGCTGTGGGGAGCGGGACATCAAGCACACTCAAATCTTTTGACTCCACAATGTCTTTGCCACCTGATAACTTTGCCTGGGTTGTAGCAACACTCAAGCTGTAATCAAACATGCCATCACTCAGTTTACTGCCAGTGACACAAGCATTTCCAACAAGCATTGAGATGAATGAATTCACTGAGAAAAACTGAGTCACAGAAATCCCTTTACTAGCAGCAACTACTGCCTTTCCCTTCTGCTGCGTACCACCATGTCCACGACCACACTTACCACTGCTAGCCCTGATGAACCTGCCTTACCATCGCAACAACTTCCACTGCTTGCATTTGGAGGCACACAAACAGTAATCTTCTTGGCAGCAGTGCCACAGCCAGAAACAGCTTTGCATGACCATCTCTTCGCATGCATTTTTTAAGATTACAGAGACAGTCACCAAGAAAAGAAACACATGCACCACAAAAAGTGATTTTTCCAGTCTTGTTTGTTGCTGTAACAAATTCAAGAGAATTCACAAGAGAATACAATGACAAAAATACTGCAATAGGTAAATTTTTTTATTATGTCTGTTTTCTTTCCTTTAAACTCTACAATATGCACTGAGACACAGTGTTCACGGTACTATGGGGAAACACACAGTAGTGGTACAATGACAACAATTTCAACAGACTTAACACAGACAATTAACAGCAACATTATATGTCTTCAGTTTTTGGTGGATTGGGAAGCAAAAAAACAATAGTGACTTCCAAATGGGAATTGGGCACCAAAGAGATGTAGCCGCACAGGTACAACAAGATCTTAACCAGTCTTCACAAATCCAAAAGTGGAACAACAATACCTTATTTTGTGTGTGTTTGTGTGTTGGGGGGGGGGGGATTTACAGCAGTAGTGAGATAGAAGCAGGAAAAAATACCACAGATGGGCTGAGAAATGAAGAGTAGTGCTATTACAGTAGCACAATAAAATGCGTATGACTTAACGGCATGCACACAGACTAAAGGTAATGCACATAAACTTTTAACACTTCAGTAAACTGCAACACAGTCTTTTAAAAAGACTGAAAAAATGCACAGTGAACAGCAAAACTTATAAAAAAATTACTAGAAGTATTACTGTGCGTACCTGTGTACAGAACCAAACACACCAATACTAAAACACTAGCCAACAGCAGTTGGAAAGACTGACTTTCACACTGTGGACTCTGGGGCCCAGATATTCAAACTGCGCTCAAAACTGGCGCAACAGCAGGAGCAAGCACAAACCAGTTGCGCAAATGCACAACAGGTGCGATATTCAAACATGGAGCAGAGCAAATTGCGCAAGCAACCAACGTCTGAATATCGCACATACTGCGCCATCGCAACCAGGAAGGAGAAGTTGAGCCAAAATGCCGCGCTATGGTGCAACCATGGAAGCTCAGCTGAGCAGTGCAGAGCTGCCAAGCGCAAGCACAGCCCCCCAGAGCAATGGAACTGCACATCCAGGGAGGCAGGCTGGGGCCCACCGCCAGCCATGCCACACATGGGCACAGGAACTCACTGCAGAACCCACACCACACTGGCACACCCCAAGCACAGCATCACTGGGGACGGCTGATCCACGCGCCCATGGGGACAAGCCAACTAAAGCATAGCAGAGCCATGACGCCCAGCACAACCACTGGCAGGCAGAGAGTGCCACACTCAGGGGTTGACAACCACAGTGCACATCAGTCCCCTGCACGCACAGCACAGCATGCACCGTGCCCCCAAGACACCGCTCATGTGCAGTGACAGGCACTGCAGGAAACACCATGCACCCCCTGTGCACACGCCAACACCATGCTGCAGAGAAGCAGACCACCCAGACTCACCCTGTGCACCCAGCAGTGGTGGCAGCAGATGGCGAGAGCAACAGAAAGGCAATGCTATGCTGGTGATACCTCCCATGGACACACACACACACACACACACACACATATATCCAGGACCATAGTAGCTCAGATGGCATGTACACCTGCAACGGAGCACCCAGAGCCAGTTGCAAAGCAGACACCAACACAGCAGTTGTACCAAAATAGAATTTTATATTCAAACAAAAGAGGTAACAAAACAGCTAAAACTATGTACAAGTTGGGGGGACGGGTAAAAGGCAGGGGTGTGCAAGGGGAGGAAAACAACGGAGAGGAAGTCAGGGTGAAAGGGATGGGGAAGGGCATAAAAGGTGGGCTACAGCCCAGCAGGCTCCTGCTCCTCCCCGCCGCCGTCCCCTCCGTGTCTGTGCCACGGCCCCTGTTGCTGTAGGGCCGGCAGGAGCCTTCTGTTGTCGCCGCCAGTGCCAGGCGCCAGACATCGTGCGCCATGCGCTGAAGCACACCGAGGCCTAGGAAAATGGGAACACAGTCAATGGCTGAGACTGACCACAACCCTGAACACCACCCAACCTGCAACCCAGCTAACCAATGCTGCACATGTGATGGCATGCACCCACCCACAGTGAACATGCACATGGCTATCACAAACAGGCGGCACCAGCCATGCGCATCATCACCACACACACTGCCCACGCCAATCACAGTACAAACTAGGCTGTCATGTGATGCTGGCAATGGTGCGATGCCAGTCACACAGCTATGTGCCCAGTGCATGCCTGGACCACCTGTGATGCATACACAGACGTGTCGTGATGCTGCACTGTGATGCAGGTCACCTGTGTCACGCCTACATACATGGATACATAGACAGTGTTGGCAGATAGGGGCCTATGGGACACCTAGTCTTGCCATTTGGCCTTGTACGATCACTCTCATGTCCTATAAGTCCATTCCCCCTCACCCCTGACCTCCAGAAGTCCCTCATGGCGAGCCCACACATACAGATCTCCCGTGACCAAGTCAGCCCCCACCACATCCTCTGGCAGGGTGTTCCACTCGTCCACCACCCATGATGTGAGGAAACACATTCGTATGTTTCCCTTAAACGAGCCCTCCAACTGCATCCCATGCCCTCTACACCTGGAACATCCTCTACGCTGACAAATATTGGTTCCTGCACACTGTTCCCCTGTACAATACCTGATGACCCCATCATATCCCCACACCCTCCTCCTCCAGGGAGTACATGTTCAGTTCCGCAACCTGTCTGCATAGGGACATGTGATGCAATCCATGCACCAATCCATGTCGCCTCCCCAGAACGCTTCCACCCAGTCCCTGTCCATACGCAGCTATGTGTTCCGGAACTGTACACTGTACTCCAGTGTGGGGACTCACTAGTGTTACGATAGTGGAACTACTACCACCCATCTGGTTGTGTCCATCATGGTTGGTGGTCCTGCCCCCAGCATGCAACAGCATCCATGATGTAATGATACTCACACCTCCAGCAGCTCAGTCTGCCGCTGCTGCTGCTGCTGTTGATGCTGCTGCTGCGCTGCGGGCCGACGGCCTGTGGGACTGGGGCCCGGCATGGCCCACATCAGCCGCATCCGCGCCGCCACCATCCGCCTGTGGAGACATATGGTGAGACAAACATCAGTGTGACTCAAAAGCAGAGTGCCCCTGCCCCAGTAAGACTGCCTGCCCACACAGCCATAACCATCCATCGCACATCTGCACACACTGACACACCGATGCACAGCCACCCAGGCACACACACACCCCTACAGAGAATATAGGTGAATAGATGGTACACTCACGTGGCTCAGGCACCAGGCCCCGCCTGGCACGGGAACGCAGCCGCGCTTAACAGCCTGGTCCTCCGGGCGGAGATCACTGACCCGTGCCGGCACTGCCGCAGACCGCCCCGCCAGTGACCCCCACTCAGGTCAGTGGCCACCTGCTGCCACACATGGGTCTCGGTCCGTGAGGGGGGCCTCACCAACAGTTGGTCATAGTGGGCTCCACTAGGCCACCAGGTTGGCCACCTCAACTTGGCTCCACGGCACTGCCCTCCTCCCAGCCATGGCACCGACTTTGATAGCAGGCAATATGGCGCCTTCGCGCTGTGACCCCACGGGAGTTGTTGCGAACAGACCAGCATAGGCACCTATCGCGCTGTTCGCACAACGTCATTATTTGTATGGCGCTGTAGCCAGACAGCGAATAGATGTACATGGCATGCACTCAGCGCCAGGGGTCAGAGGGCATACCCAAGGTCACGGCAATGACGCAGGCTACGCACAGCGCCATAGGATGGCATAGGTATCCCGCGCGACCGCGAGCACAGCACCAGTGCCACAGGGGACTATCGCAGAGGTGCCACAGTGCCATATAGTGCCCAGTGCTGCAGCGCCACTGGCACAATGGGTGGCCATGTCCAGAATAGCCTCATCGCGCCAGCAGTTCTGCAGCACGATCGACGACGCGAATCGTCTGGCTTGCGAATGTAGTGTAGCACACAACCACAAACATGCGCCATCGGCTCAGCCGGACCTTCCTTATTGCGCTAAACGATTTACGCCGATATTCAGCCGACATATGCAAAGCAGGTGATCAGCTATTCAAAGGCGAGTGCAGCGATTAGCATGTCATTAGTTGCACCACACCTCATTTGCATGTGTTGCGCTATAAAAATATGACACTGGGTTGTGGGCGCCAGATTCGGTTGTTGCAGCTGAGGGGTGAGTTACATGCTGTGTGATGCTCAGGACAATGCACATGGGCAGGGGTGCTGAGGGTGTCACGGATGAGGGGGCTGAGCATGATGAGGGCACTTAGAAGGGGCAGAGGGCACCTTTCCATCAGTATCTGCCAGGCAGCGAGGAAAGGGGTGGCTTGCCCCCGCCTGCAGCTATGCTCATGGGGAAATGCTGTGGACTGCAGAGTGACAGGTGTCCACTTCCACCCATACAGATCAGCATGACTGACGAGAACCAGGCCGAGGGTGTGGACGGCGGCATAGGAGGAGGCCGAACTTCACCACAGCAGAGACCGAGGCCTCTTCCAGGCCTACCTGAGGATGAGCCGCTTTGAGTGGGCGGAGGGCACCCCTCAGCAGCGTGCAGCTGCATGGGAGGGTAACTCTGGCCGCCAACCTGCACAGAAGCCACCAGCGCCCGTGCAGGAGTGCCGCAAGAAGATGGGGACTGACCGCAGGAGGCTGAAGGAGAAGGTGGCAGCCTTCAGGGTGGTATGCTGCCACTGGTGGGGACCACCAGTGGTGTTGCAGCTGACCCCGACCCAGGAGACACTGGTCGCGCCATGCAGCCGAAAGTGCCATTGGGGTGTTCCTGGCGGAGGATTCCAGACAGGTGGAAGCCCATCACTGCACAGTATGTCATGGTGATGTTGTGGGGCTGTTGTTCACATGCACTCACATGTACTCTCTTTCTGTTTCAGATCCTGTTCGGCCTGCAGGAGAGTTGTGGTGGGTGCTGACAGTGAGGCAGACCTGCTGGACCAGGAGGAGGGACCTTCCACCCGCCAGCAGCCTGCACGCACTGCAGCAGCAGGCCGCTGGGCTGACAACCCGCCGCAGTGATACGGGTGCAGGGGTGCACAGCCTGTGTCACAGCAGTCTGGCATGCAGGTGTGCCAGCATGCTGTGCCTATGGCAGGTGGCACGCACCGGCACTATTGAGGGTGGCAGGCCTGCAATGGCCAGTGAGAGGTGTGTCCCACGAGGGACACACGGCAGGCCAGCGACGTGCCCCAGGCCGCCCAGCTCCACACCTGTGTACCAGCATGCTGGCACAGTCACAGGCTGGGCCTGTCAGCACCGTGGGCAGCACTGGTGGCTGAGCAGGTGTCTGGCACTGTTGACAGCACAGGGTGGAACAGGTGGACCTGGGGCTCAGCAGCTGAGAGGCAGCAGCAGCAGTTGCACAGCAGGCCTGGGGACAGCGCCAGGCAGTGGCACTTGTCCACCGCCCTTGGATCAGCCTATACCTGGTCCTGGTGAACAGCGCCACCCTCAAGGGTGCTGTGCACCAGGACTATCTACACCCTGGGGGTCACGATGCCATTGGGGCACAGTACCTTTGACGCAGCACCCGCCTGCTGCAGGAGTCGGTACAGCTGCAGGGACGGGTTGCAAGGTCCGTGGAGGCACTGACTGTGTCCGTGGAGCGGCATAGCAGGGAGTGTGCTCGACCGGGCCGAGATGGTCCATATGCGGACGGATGTGACCGCTGCCATCGACAGGCTGACCCAGGCAGTGGTCTCTGTGGTGACCGTGATTGACCACACTGTCTGGTGACCCTGTACCATGCACCCCACACAGTGCGCACTCCACCCCTGCTCCTCGCCAGCGACACCAGGCCTGTCGACGCTGGTTCTGCTGTGGCATCCCGAGCACCCTGGTGCAAGTTTCTTTCATGGGATGCAGACCCCCAGCGGGCAAGGTCGCGGTCACGCACTGGGACCCCTGGTGGTGCAGTAGTGCCACCCGATGGGCCCTGTGCAGCCTGCCAGTGCTGCTAGGTTATGGCGGGCCGCCCACGCATCCGCAGGCGTGGGACAGTGCTCCTGACTGAGCTGTCTCCCAATGCAGGCCCTGTCTGGTGCTGTCCTGTGCAATGTGTGTCATGGTGGGCAGTGCACTGCTGGGTGCTCTGCTCACCAAACTGACACACGGACCACCTGCACACTCTCCAACTGCTGTCCACAGGTGCGGTGGATGATGATGCCTGCATTGCACTGTACACCAAGGTGCGAGGTTGCCCAGGTCCTGACACACGACGGGACAGTCCAGGTGGTGAGGGTGGTTGGTGGTGCTGTGTGATAGCGTAATTCCGGATTGCTGTGCTGCTGCCCCTGTATGCTGCCTGGTGTGTGTGTGTGTTTATTTGAGTGCTCACCCTCTCTGCTAATGTGTTGGTATGCGAGACCCTTCAACTCCCCTGACCTTCATGCACGTGTGTTCCCTGTGTGCCTGTGGTTTGCGACAGACAGTGTTGCCTGCACATGTCCCCTTGACTTACCTGTGTTGAAGCGTAGTGCTCTTCTGCAATGGTGTCCCGGTGCAGCTGGGCCTGCCGGGTCAGTCGGGGGTCCCTCCGTCCTAGGGGGGGCGGCTCATCACCCATATCACCGGCGCCACTGGCGTCCCCATCGCTGTCCCCCTCTTGGACCTGTACGGCTATCCCATGGTCTTTGGCCATGTTGTGCAGGATGCAACAGGCCAGGAATATCCCACAGGCCTTTTGGGGGCTGTACTGTAGGGCTCCGCCGGAGGTGTCCAGGCATCGGAAGCGTTTTGAGTATCCCGAACACCCCATGATGTTCCGTGTTGCGGCGCAGCTCTATTGAAACCGGTATGCGCCAGGTTGTGGGGCGCGGCATGGTGTGAGCAGCCAGGGACAGAGGGTATCCACAGTCACCTGTGTGGAGATAGTGGATCAGTGTTAGGTCAGGTCCATATTGCCTATATCCTTGTGTGCCACTACCATGGCACCTGTGTCATTCCCACCCTTGCACAGAGTTTGCATTCCATACATGTGTACTCACCCACTAGATGACCCGTGGGGATGTTCCCACTCTCGAATCGATGGCACAGTGCAGATTGGTGCCATATGAAGGCATCATGTGCCCGCCAGGGTGTGTGGCACAGACATTGATGATGCGCCTAGTGGCATCACACACCACCTGGCAGTTGACACCGAGTAGCCCTTCGGTTCTGATATGCTTGATCTCGCCAGGCCAGGTGGCGGCGAATGGCCACATGGGTGCAGTCTATGGCACCCAGCATGCCAGGCATTTGTGCTACCCTGTGGAACTCCTGCATGTTTGCTGTACGCCTGCCGCGGTGCTGGGGAAATGGATGTACTCCGAGCATGAGGCAGCAGTGCGCTGAGGAATTGGGTGAGGATGCGTGATGGCTGACTGTGTGATGCCTGTGGTGTCCCCTGTCGGCCCTGGAAGGTGCCTGTGGCAGGCACATGCAGGCTGTCACCTTGGTCTCCACGGACAGAGCGTGACTCCGCCGTGAGGGTGCCTGCATCACATCACTGCACAGCTCACTGAGCCGCCCTCAGTATTGCCCTGTTCAGGCGGTGCCGGCCACGATCTCAACATCACTGTACAGCTCGTGAGCTGATGCGGCACGATACCGCTCTGTCGGGGGCATACCTCACCGACGGGCCCTCCATGGCCACGCCCCTGCAGCATGCTGTCTCACCTCATTACAGCTTCCATGTGGAAGCTGACACTGTCCATCTCCCTGGCTTCTGCCCCAGCTGCTGTTTCTGTGTTACCCCACTGCCCCACTGCTACTTCCACTGCACGGCACCCACTGGCCTCTCTGTCCTCCAGGACCCACTGTCCCTCTCTGTCCTTCCTGCTCCTGTCTCTGTCTCTGTCTCTCTCTCTGTCTCTCCCCGGTTTGCGGCCTGTTCGAGGTTCTTGCGCGCTCCGCGAGGCCGTTTTTTTTTGGCTCAAATCCGATACTGCGCAACTTCCGCTGAGCTACTCTGCGATGCGCAAATGTTCAAATATCGCATTGCGCAATTTTATGTATGGACCCGCCCCTTGCCGTGCGCATGCCTTCATTTCCATTGCGCTGTGGCTCAGCGTGTTTTCGTGGCGCTAACTGGCCCTTCTCAATATCGCAGAATGGCGATTTTGAGTTGGCAAGACGTAACCCTGTTGCGCATGGCGCAACCCTTTTGAATATCTGGGCCTGAATCTCCCTTCTACACTACAGATCTGCCCCATCCCCAAAAAGCACACTTCTGCAGTGTCTGTTTGTACAAGCACTGAATGTACTAATTTAAGATGCAATATTCACACCAAATCAATAAATGCTCAATGATATGAACACACAAGGGTTTACCACACTAGATGTACTAAATTTGGACTCAAAATTCCAAACAAAAAATGCTTTTTTTTGAAAATTTTTTGAAGGTTTGAATCTCAGAGCCCTGACAGCAAGCCAACTCCAGTTTTCCACTGCACACACTACACTGAACTGAGGCTGTGCAAGCCAATATAGAGCTCATGTGACCTGCTATCCCATGAATCAGTGCAAAATTCACCTTAAAGAGGAAAAAAAAGGTCAAGTAACGCAAAGTCCATATAAAGCAATGGAAACATTGCGCCACTGAGAAACGTAACGTTTTTCTCTTCATGATGTATTTCATGAAATTTGAGTTATATGCAAAATACTTCATGTAGCGAAGATAAGGGACTTCACCCACCTCTATTCAGGAGGCCTTTGTTACACAGCAAATTGGAGCAGAGCATGTAAACTGGAAAGTGATTTAGGAGGCCTTTTTTACACAGTTAGCAAAATGGAGCAGCACATGTAAAATGTTTGGAAAGTGATTAAGGAGGCTTTTTTTAACACCATTAGCAAAAGGGAGCAGAGCATGTAAAATGTTTGGAATGTGATTCAGGAGGCCTTTGTCACACAGTTGGCAAAATGGAGAAGAGCATATAAAATGTTTGGAATGTGATTCAGGAGGCCTTTTTTTGACACAGTTTAACTTTGATTTCCATGTGTGATTGTTAGTTTGGCAAGTGACATAGAGGTAGTAGCTAAATTAGTTGGTACTAATTGGGGGGCAGGCTGGATTTGTTGCTGAGGGATACTTTCTTCACACAGGTTAGTTTTGATTTCTTTTTTGTAGGGGCTGTAGTTGGAGAGGCTGTTAGGGCTGTAATGGGGTGGTTTGTAGGTTGTTATTACATGTTTTATTCAGGTGGTGGTTACACATGTTACAAGTTCAGTAATAACATGTACATATTCTCTGCATGCTTGTAATAGTGTGCTAATTACATTGTAACAGAATGTTATACATACTTAACATGTACTGTACATATTTTGTCCATACTTATAATAGAGTGTTAATTACACTGTTATAGAAGGTTGTAATCACTTAATGTTAGTTAAGTACCATCAGTTATGGATGGATATGGTGTCATATGTGCTATTTGGATACTATCGTATATAGAGAAATAAATGATGGCTTTTTCAATGGAGACAAGGGCCCAACCATGGATATATATATATTTATCTGTGTATGTACATATATATTTATGTATGTATATCTATATATTTATACAATGGGGTGAGACATATTCCAGTGAAATAAACCATGTTATTTTCACTGCAGTGAAATAAATCCTGATGACATCAGCAGAGTTAAAATAAATACTATTTATTACACCCCCGAAACCCAGGCAAAGCCACGCAATCGCACAAAGTCACGCAAAGTCGCACAAAGCAGCACTAAACCAGCGCTAATCCCATGCAAGTCGTACATTTTGCAACACTGCCCCATTGTATAAATAGGACACATGATGGGCACATCGTGAAATATCCAGGCTCACTCTGCAGGAGTGAAAATATTTTCCTTATTCCACTCATGCCCATCTTATATCCCCTATTCATATATATATATATATATATATATATTCATTGCAAAAACTCCGTTAATGCATCAGTTAGGGTTGCTAGTACAGTAAACAAAGTTTGGAAATTCAATATTAGGTTTACCAATCCCTATCACCCCACCACCACCACCAACCCCCCACCCTCCATACACCAACAGGCATTAGGGTGTGCATTGGGGTCATAGGGCCTAAGTCTCACCCCTTTCCATTTGTAAATAAGCTGAGGTATTGTAGTATCAGAGAATGGGGTGAGAGTTAGGCCTGATGACCCCAACACACAACCCGACTCCTGTTGGTCTGTGTCGGGTGGGGTGGTGGTAGGGGTGATAGGGGTTGGTAACCCTAACACCAAATTTCCAAACTTTTGTTGCCTCTGCCCCTTAAAGACATAAAAAGGAGAAAATCTCCTTTTATTAGATAAACAGCAGAAGGTGTTCTCCTAAACAGGGGCCGAAAAACATGGTCCTGCCATTATTTTGGCTAAAAAGTGACCAGAAAATGTTTTTTTTTAAATGGGGGAATAGGCATGAAATAGTGCCTCAAATTGCGTCAGTTTTCGCAAATTGCAAAAGAAATGGGTGCAACATTTTCACAATTGCGAAAGTGTTGCATCCATTTCTTTTTCAGTTTATGAAAATATGGGGGTCCCGATCATGGAAACAGCATTTCTGAGGGTCAGATTAAAAATCTGTTGCCCCCAGTGTGCTCCTCCGCCCTTGATTAGGTAAACACAACTGACAGTGTTTACCTAAAAGCTGTAAATTTTGAATTTTGGTTGTTTTTCCCTGCCATCAACTGAAAACAAGATGGCGTCAGCATGACACTACTGAGGGAATTTGCAACAGTAAAATGTACTGTCGCAACAGTACCAGGTGCTTTTGAGAGGCACATATATTTTTTTCCCATTGTCTATCTGGAAAATTAAAATTTTAATAACTTTTGAACAGATTAATATTTTTTCACCAAATTTTCAAATGTCACATCAGGGACACAGACTGCATCTTTCTTGAAGATTCCAGACCAAATAGACAAAGCATGTGGGCTGTAGTCCCAAGCAAAGAAATGTGCAAAAACCCTGTTTTTGCATGGTCTTTGCCAATCTGCAGCTCTGCAACTGCTCATCTGACCATAACACAACTTGCCAGATCCAGAGATCTATGGTGCCCCACTGTGCATGGAAACTTTCAGGCAAATCTGTCATACGGTGACAGAGGTATTAAACTGCAAATTTTGGGGTTTAACATAGAAGTAGCCAGGTAACCTTAACTATACTGGCACAACCACCCCAGTATAATATATATGTGCGTATGTATGTGTGTATATATATATATCCATCTAATTACCCCACCTCTTGAACTTGATAGTGAACATTTCAAATCCCCACCAAAATGTTATTCCTCACCATTGTAATGTCATTCCGTGCCACAGGTGTGAAAACACAGTTTGGTCAGGATTTAAAAAAGGACAGCTGTTACATTCATGAGGTTTAAAAATGACTGTGTTGAAAACTTGGGGTCAAAATATTTAAAATCACCAAAGTTACGAGCGAGCATGGCAGAATCTCAATGAATGCACATAACTTTGCCATTTTTACATATTTTGATCCCATATTTTCCACATAGCCTTCTTATGGCTTCAGTCTGCCTGGGGTGGACAGGAGCACCCCATCTACCACTAATGCCAGGGAACAAGTACTCCTAGAGGCTTTTCAGGATAGCTACATTGTGCAGGGGGTAATGGAGTCAACCAGGGAGGGTAACATATTGTACCCTGTATTGTTTAATGGGGAGCAAGTCCAGGATATATAGGTAGTTGTGCAGGACCCCCTAGTGGGAAATTACCACTGCACAGTGTGGTTCTTCCTCAGCCACTGCAAGGAAATAGCCAGGACAAAGATGAGAGTGGTGGACTATAGAAGAGCAGACTTTAGCAGGATGGCAAAGATCCTTGAGGGGTTCAGAGACAGATACAGATCGGAAATGGTCCATTATCAAGCTGGATCTGGCAGAGGCCACTAACATGTGTGCAACGACGCAGAGTAATACATCTAGGACCAAAAGACCTAGCTGGCACAGCAAGGAGGTAGCAGAGAAAGTGAGGGATAAGATAATGGCCTTTAGCAGGAACAAGAGAACCAGGTGAAGGGCAGACAAAGAGGTGTACTCAAGGAAATCCAGTGAAATGAGTAGAGCAGTCAGGGTGGCTAAAGCCTCAAGGGAGCTATGGCTGACACAGGGGATGAGAGAAGGGAAAAAGGATTTCTTTACGTACATAAGAGAGAAGAGGAGCTATAAAGATGAGATTGTCTGGATCAGGTGGAAAGGGTGCTGGGCAGAAAGATGAGTGGACCAGGTGGAGGCACTTAACAAGTACTTCTGTTTGGTGTTCACTAGGGAAAAGGATGGGCCTATGCCACAAGGGAGAAGAGGGATGGGACTGAGAGGAGCAAGGGTAACGGATTGGGTAATCCCAGTGGATAGGGTTTTAAAGGGCTTAAAGGCCCTGTGGCTGGACAAGGCCCTGGGACCAGATGGAGTGCATCTACAAGTCCTGAGAGAGAGTTAGCAGAGGTCTTGGTGGGCCTTCTGGCAGACCTGTTAAACACCTCACTGAAGATGGCACACGAGCCCTCTGACTGGAGGATGGCTCATGTGGTGCCTCTCCACAACAGTGGCCTCAGAGATGAGCTGGATAATTACAGACCAGTCAGCCATACCTCCATTGTAGGGAAGTTAATGGAGACCATTTTAAAAGACAGATTAGCGATCTTTCTGGATGAGAATGGTCTCCAGGTTGAAAAGCAACATAGGTTTGTCTTGGGGAGATCTGTCAGACCAACCTAATTGACTTTTTTAACTGGGTCACAAGGGCACTTGACAGGGGCCATGCCATGGATGTCTTGTGTCTGGACTTCAGCAAAGCCTTCAACTTAGTGCCACATAGAAGGTTGCTCAGCAAACTGAAGAACATGGAAACTGTGGAGATACTTGTGGGGTGCATCAGGAGCTGGTTACAGAGCAGACAGCAGAGGGTAACTGTAAGGGGTGAGCCCTCAAATCCAAGACCCATAACCAGTGGGGCCCCTCAGGGCTTGGTGCTTGGACTGGTGTTATTCAACTTCTTTATCAGGGACATAGCAGAAGGAATAAGAGTATGATCAGTTTGTTCAAAGACAACACAAGAATTTGCGTGACAGTGGACAGTGAAGATGGGAGGCAAGAACTTAGGAAGGATCTGGCAAAACTCAAGCACTGGTCAAGTACTGTATATGGCAGTTGGGGTTTAATGCTAAGAAGTGCAAGGTCATACACCCCAGGACTAGCTACTGGCTGGGGCGTGCAGGTATCCATTTCAGAGGAAGAAAAGAACCTAGGTGTGCTGGTCACAGGGGGCATTAAACATTTGGCATAGTGCTATAGGACAGCAGCAACAGCCAACAAAATGCTGGGGTACATAGAGAGAGGAATCACCACTAGGAAGGAAGAAATCATCCTGCCACTGTACAAGTCACTAATGAGACCACACTTGGAGTACTGTGTGCAGTTCTGGTGCCTCTGTTTAAAAAAGAATGTCAAACTACTGGAGGGGGCAGTGAAGGGTGACAAAAATGATCCTAGGACTGGGGGATAAACCCTATGAAGAAAGATTGAGGGAGCTCGACATGAATTCCCTAGAAGATAGAAGGGAGATGGGGGATATAATTGAGACCTTCAAATACTTAAAAGGTATAAACAGGGTTAGTACAGAATGCAGGTTTCAATTTAAAAGGAGGGAGGGAGGGTCACGAGGGGGCACACAGTCTAAAATTGTAAGGGGGAAGATTCAGGAAGGAAATGAGGAGACACTACTTCACAGAAAGAGCGGTGGTGGAGTGAAACAATTTGCCAGAGGACATGATCATGCTGCAGACTGTGGGCAGTTTAGAAGGGGGGGCGATATGGTCAAAGGAAAGGTCAGTATAGAAGGGAGGCTATGGAGGGTGGTGGTGGCAGGTGGAGATGTTCAAGGGGGGTACTAGGAGGGGGGCAGCTACAGTAAAGTAAACTGTGAGATGCACACTCAGGCAGACTTGATAGATGTTTGGGCCTTTCTCTGCCAGTGTTTTTGTATGTTCATATGTTCATATGACCACTTCTAATGAACATGGGTGGAGAAAATTTCCAAATTCCACCTGAAAGGTGATTTTGTAAGGCAACCATGAAATAGCCTTTCATGCTTGATTAGTGAATCTCCAGCACCATTGGTCATGAGGTGGGGTCCCAAAAAGGCCATGTGGAAAATCTGGAGTCAAAATATACAAAACAAAAAAGGTTATGCATCAAAGTTCAAAACCCCATTCAAATTAATTGAACCGCACTTACCTTAGTTTCTTATATTGAAGTCAATGGTTCCAGCAGCAAGATGTGTCTTCAATCAGAGAGTGGATGTTTGATCTGAGACCTGTTCAGGTGTGTGTGTGTGTGTGTGTGTGGGGGGGGGTGTGGGCAGGAGGGTGCTCAGTGGGAGGTCGGGCCGGGGGGATCAGATCAGTGAGAAACCGTTTTCCTTTTTACAGGTATTAAAAAAATACATCAAAGGAGGTTTTTCTTTTTAACAGCTTAGTCAAGTACAGGGATGGCAATCGGAGGGTGGGGGTGCCACTTGAGACCAGGGAAACATTACAAAAAATGTGGCTGGCAATTGGAGGGGTGAGGGTGCCACTAGACACCAGGGCAATATGGAAAAAAATAGAGGGACAGCAATCAGAGGATGGGGTGCCACTAGACACTAGAAAAACATAAAAAATTATGGGGATAACAATCAGAGGGTGGGCGTGCCACTAGACACCAGTGAAATATTTAAAAATATGGGTACAGCAATCAGAGGGTGTTGTGCCACTGGACACCAGAGAAACATTAAACAACATGGGAACAGTGATCAAAGGGGTGAGGGGTGCCAGTAGACACCAGGGAAACATTAAAAATACAAGTATGGTGATCCGAGGGTGGGCGGTGCCACTGGACACCAGGGAAACATTAAACAATATGGGGATGGTGATTGGAGGGTGGGGGTGTCACTAGGCACCCGGGAAACATTAAAAATTATGGGGACATCAATTGGAGGTGGGTGGGGGTGCCAATACACACCAGGGAAACATTACAAAATACAGAGATGACAATCGGAGGGATGGGGGGTGCCACTAGACACCAGGGAAACATTCAAAAACATGGGGACGATTGTAGGGTTGGGGCTGCCACTAGGCACCAGAGAAACATTAAACAATACAGGGATGACAACTAGGGGGCGAAGGTGCCACCAGGCACCAGGGAAACATAACAAATTATAGGGATGCAATCAAAGTGTGGGAGTACCACTAGACACCAGAGAAATATTACAAAATACGCAGATAGCAATCAGAGGGTGGGGGGGTACCACTAGACACCAAGGAAACATAACAAAACATGGGGACAGAAAATTCTGAGGGAGTTATGGGTTCCAGAAGTTGAAATCATGGAGAAAAACTAAGTCCAAAATCCTTTCTAGTTTCTAAGAATCCTTCTTCATATGAAACGATAAAAGGAACTGAAAAAGGATCCCTTCAAATGGAAAAAGTATCACAAGAAAACTATGTCCAAAATCATTTTCCATATGAAGGGATTCTTTTTGATATGAACAAAAAAAAAACATACAAAATAATGGAACTGAGTCACGAGAAAGCATGCAAAAATGAAAAAAAAAAGAAAAAGCACATTTGAGAGTCAATTTTAGAAAAACTAAATGCAGAATCTACCTAACTGGGCCCAAATGAGCAAGATACATGTATTGGTATTTCTGCAGTATGTCATTTTTCTGCATTTTGCAACAATAAAACAAAACAGAAACAAGGTGGCGGCACACAAAAAAGGATTTTTTCCTCATGAAAAAGGACTGGCCCCATATGAAACAGAATCCTTTTTCATATGGACCAAATTCTTTTTTCGTTCCAGCTATCCTGAAGTGCCTATTGAGTATGCTCAAAATTGAAAATTAAAAATATATAACTTTGGAACTGGCTAAAAAAGTTGTGCAAAAACTATACGGTTTTATTTTCCTAGTTGAGTCTTACCTTCTGACCAATGGCATGGCATTGGGAGTAACTTTCACTCCTGATTATGCCAATCCCTTCTTGGGGTTATGGGAGCTACAGCTCATTTAATAGAGAATAATGGATAGGCAAGAGTGTGTTATGGATTTTTTTACACACCCGAGGTGTGTGATGACCCGTAAACCTCGAGAGCGAAGCTCGAGAGGTTTACACAGTCATCACACACTGAGGGTGTGTAAAAAAAAATCCTTAACACATACTTGCCTATCTTTTATTTTTTATAATTACTGGTGTTTTGCACTGTTTGCGCAGCTTTGTGTGACTTAACGTGGCTTTGCGTGACTTTGCGTGGCTTTTCATATCAACCTGCAAGTTGATATGACTTTTTTAAACAGGTTGATATTGGGGCTCACCAGTAATTATTAACACATAGCACAATCACTTCTTGTCCTATATCAAGTTGTGGCACCATTATATTGACAAAATGTTGCAGATGGCAGGAACAAAAACAGAGCTGGATCATTTTGTGACCTAGCTTGAGAATGACTGCAACCTCAAGTTCACAGCAGTTAGTGACCTAAAGAGAATCCCATTTTTGGATTTGATGATCAGAAAGCATGGAATGAGTACAATAGATAGGGGGAGTTTTATTATAAGTTTCAAGGTTTTTTTTTTTGAAAAAAATCACACAGTGAAATTGATATGTTGGCCGTAAAATTCGCAAAGTGAAAATTTCTGAAAATTCACACCAACTTGGCAGGTGAATTAAAATGTCACAATATCTCTGACCACAATATGTTCTGTATACAGTATAGTACTACAAACCATCTGTTGCACTTTTGCACCTTTAAAACAATAACTAAATATGTTGTAACTAATGGTGCAAGACCAGCATGACAGAATTAAAAAAAAAATGCAGTCACAGAAAGATTGTTGCCTGGATATAATTCAAGAGGGTTACTATTTGCTCTTTCTTACTGATGTTTTATGCATAACACTATATTATTATGCAAACTACACCTTGCATAACGTTAGCTGTTATCATAGATATTTTCTAGTTTGCAACACTCCATGTCTCTTCTCTAGCCTGGCACACACCTGAAAACAAGTTTCTTCTCAGAGTGCTTTTCCTGGTCACAAAATGTTAAAATAAAACAAACAATGTAAGTCAACCTGCATGGTTTCTTAGTGTTGCCTAATATTTTCCAGGCGTTATTTAATATAAGATATTACATTACATCCATTTTCCCTAATCAAAGGAACTTGCCTTTACGTGGGCCTTAGAGTTAGGGATTCTGTCTTGCTGTTCTAGCACCATTAGTCAAGGCATATTTGGTTATTGTTTTCAGTTTAGTTGTGTACTCTTGTATTTATGACTCAGTGATGTACCTCAGTTTGGGGAATATAATTATTTCCTTTCTATTAGGAGGCAATTGTCCCAAGTTTATCATATTTGATTGTTTCCTGAATGGTTAAATGTTGTGAACAAATGTACCTGAAAACAATATATAAATAGAATAACACATGGGAATCCATCTTCTGTGGTGCTATAACACCATTGAGGGATTCCATGACATTATAAACCAAGAGGTTTATGACTTCATGGAATTCCAAAATGGTATTACCAGCACCATAACAGATAGATTACCATGTGTGATTTTTTTTTAATACACTGGGGTCTTTCTGTGACTGCCATTTTTTTAATCCCATGTTTTGTTTTTGTCTTAGATTTTACTCACTGCTGTAGCATACACTCTCTTGCTCACACATTTACATTCTCACTATACATAGAAACACAGACTTTGACGGCAGATAAGGACCACTTGGCCCACCCAGCTGCCCATTTCCCTACCTACTGGATAAGCTGCAGATTCTAGTTAACAAACAGCCTACTTCCTGCCACCCCCACTTCAATTGCCTTGTGTCTGTTCCATGCATGTTTGAATTCCCCCACTGTTTTAGCCCCAATAACCTCCCCAGGAAGGCAGTTCCACGCATCCACCATTCTCTCCGTGAAAAAAGATTTCCTCACATTACCCTGAGCCGTCCCTCTATTTTTAAATTGTGTCCCTTGTTCTTACACATCTCTTTTTCTGAAAGATGCTCCCTCCTAGACTTTGTTGATTCCTTGAGGTACTTGAATGTTTCTATCATGTCCCTTCTCTCCTTCTTTCCTCAAGGGTATACATATTAAGCTCTCTCAGTCTCTCTTCATATGATTTCTGATGCAGAACCTGCACCATTTTAGTTGCCCTCCTCTGGACTGCTTCCATCCTGCCTGTATCGCCTTGCGTAGATGGGGTCTCGAACTGCACACAGTACTCAGATGGGGTATCACCAACTGTCTGTACAGAGGATAACCACTTCCTTTTCTACTTGTGATGCCCTTCCCATGCATCCCAGTATCCCTGGCTCTCCTCACTGACTTCTCACATTGCTTACCCACCTTAGATCATCCGATGATCACCCCAAGTCCTGCTCCATTTTGTTGTTGTTAGTACCCTCCTGCTATTGTGTACTCTTCTCCTGGGTTTTGTTTCCAGGTGCATCACTTTGCACTCTTTGCATTGAATCTAAGTTGCATATGTCTGACCATTCCTCCAACCTTGCCAAGTCCCTTCTCATCCTTTCTACCCCCCTTGTGTATCAACTCTGTTACAGATCTTTGTATCATCTGCAAAGAGGCATACCTTTCCCTCCAGACCCTCTGCAATGTCACCTATAAAGATGTTAAACAGGACTGGACCCAGTACTGAGCCCTGAGGTACTCCACTAGTGACCCCCCTTCTTCAGAATATGTGCCACTCACTATTAACTTCTGTTTCCTGTTGTGCAGCCAGTTTGCGACCCAGGCTACCACTCTGGCACCCACTCCCAAGCTGGCTAACTTGATTATTAATCTTTTGTGTGGGACTGTGTCAAATGTCTTGCTAAAGTCTAGGTAGGCCATATCCACAGCCCCCTCCCTGGTCTATTACTTTGGCACCAGTCAAAGAAATCTATTAGATTCATCTGACATGACCTTCCTTCTGTAAATCCATGCTGCTTTGGGTCCTGGGCCCCCTGGCCTCTAGGTACTCAACAATTCTTTCTTTCAGAAGTGATTCCATCATTTTTCCTACCACTGAGGTCAAACTTACAGGTCTGTAGTTTCCTGCTTCTGCCTTGCACCCACTTTTGTGAAGGGGAATCACATCTGCCCTCCTCCAGTCCTCAGGTACCACCCCATCCTCCCATGATTTGTTAAAAAGTGTGGTCAGTGGTGTCACTAGGTCCTCCCTTAGTTCTTTTAGGATTCTGGGGTGAATCCCATCAGGCCCCATTGCTTTGTCCACCTTGAGTTTTAGGAGTTTTCAGGACTCTTTCTTCTGTAAATGGACTGGTGTCAACCCCCCTACCCAGAGTGCTTCTATTGTCTGGTTTAGGTAACTCCTCCTCATCTTCTTTTGTGAATACTGAGCAAAAGTATTCATTCAGTATATCTGCCTTTTCACTGTCTCCATCTGCCCTCCTCCCCTCTCCCTTATTAATCTTCACTATTCCTCCCTTAACCTTTCTATCCTCCCTAATGTACCTATAAAAGGTTTTATCCCCCTTCTTAACTGACTTGGCTATTTTTTCCTCAGTTTGGGCTTTTGCTATTCTGACTGCCTTCCCCACTTCTTTCTGCTTTAATTGATATAGTTCCCTGTCATGCTCCTTCTGTGATGCCTTATACTTTTTGAATGCAGCCTTTTTCTCCTTAACCTTCCCTGCCACCTCTTTTGAGAACCTTAGTGGTTTTTTACTCCGCTTTGTTTTCTTTGTTTCACACAAAGGCTTGTTTCCTCTAAGATGGCAGTTTTCATTTTTCTCCATTTTTCTTCCACCCCTCCTTTTTGCCCATTTGCCAGTGTATTCCTCAGGCATTCACCCATTTTGCCAAAGTCAGCCCTTCTAAAGTCCAGTATGCTTGTTTTTGCATGGCTTGTCTCCATGGTTGTGCTTATTGTGAAGCACACTGTGCAGTGGTCACTTGTTTCCAGATGTCTGCCGACTTCTAAATTTGTGATCCTCTCTCCATTTGAGAGTACCAGGTCTAGTATTGCTTCCTCCCGAGTGGGTTCCAACACTAGCTGACTAAGGCCTGCCCCCTGCAGGGCATCGAGAATGACCCTGCTCTTGGATGTGGCTGCAGTACATGTCATCCAGTTAACAACTATGACAATGATGAGTCCAAAGCAACAATGCCCATCATTAGACAATGGCCAATCACTAGGAACAAGTGCCTGCCACGTCTTTAAAAAGCAGCCGCTGTGGTCAGGAAGTTGTGGGCACTGCTTTAAAACAACTAAGCATGTGCACCTTTTAAAAGAGTTTGAAGTTGTAATAGCATTGATCTGACATCAGATAGATGCCATTATGACGTTGAACCTTGCAGCCCAGCACTAGTACGAGTTCTAATGTGGCAATCATTTGTATGGGAAAAAGATTGCCCAGGTATTACAAAACTTTTTTACAAAGGTTCTGACATTACCTCCCCTTTTTAAAATCCTTTAGTTTAGATCTCTTTATGTGCTCTAGTATATTATATAAGTGCATGCAGTTTTAGGGAGACAAGAAGACCATTAGTCCATCAAGTTCATTCCACCCACTATCCCAGTGGGAATACCTGTCAACCTTTTTTCTTCACAGTACTTGATAGGTTTTAAGTTTGAAAGTTATTACAGAATTGGCCAATACCACATTCTCTGGAAGTCTATTTTAAGTCTCTTCCACTTATTTTGTAAATAAATTCTTATTGATATTTCCCCTGAATTTGTTTCCTTTCAATTATATATGAACCCTTGTACTTTTATTCTTATGCATCTATACACAAATTGCCATTCCCCATTTTATCTGTTATACTTTCTTTTCTAGTATATCCCTGAATATCTCTGCCAGTGGAAATGCTAGTTTATCCTTAAGTATTTTAAGAACTATATTTGGTGCACCTTGCCTGGTCCAGGTGTTTAATTTTACTCAAACTACAGTAAGTACAGTATACCCCTAACAGTTCTGTTGAGTTGTTCATTCAATTAAACTGCACGTTCTATGCCTTTTGGTACAGCCAGAGTGTCTCTACCTAAACAGCATCCTTATTACATAGAAATTCTGAGCTGAACAAGTCATCAGAAATGTCAGATATGTATCCTACCTTACTTATCCTGCCTTCTCTCATTTCTGTGACCAGTGGCAACATATTCTGCTGCTTTGCATGAGAGTGCCGAGATTACAGTATGTGACAACGTTCGTTAATCAAAATGCAGTATTATTTTACTAATCAAGAGTAGGCTGATTAGCAACAAATAATTTTGAGTATGCAAGAGTTGGATCAGAGATGGCTAGAGAGAGAAGCAGCATGAAAGAGCCAGGCAAGCTTGTTAGAGGATGATTTATCTCAATTGTCATATTCCAGCAGATTTGTAAGAAAGGAAACTAAGACCCTCTATACACTGGTATTATTTAATCAGTCAATCATTTATCTGTGAAAACAATACAACTGTGAGGGGAACTGTAGGGGGAAAATGGTAGACCGAGAGAGAGCTGGTGTGAGATCTGGAAGGACTATCTGGCTTTTTTTGTATTTCTATGCAACTAACCAAAGAAAAAAATGACATGCCTTCAATGTCAGATAAATACTGATTACTTATTTTCTAACTCTGATGTAAAGCACCATGTCAATCTGCTCCAGCATCCGGAACCTGCTGCAAGGAGTCAAAAGGTGAGTACAGTGTGCCACTTCACTCTCTTTCCCCTCAAAGATCATTGAAAGCTGGCCTAGGACCACCTCCAGCTGGCTGTGCTCCCTATCTGTTCAGAGTGGACCTGTGTCCTCATGAACTGGTCCTCCTCCTTATCCTTCAATCCACAAGTGATCCAGAGCACTGTGGTCCAGAGTGCAAAGGGCTACAGCACAAAGGGCAATGGGAGTTTAAGGGAGTTAGACATGTAAGGCAACTAATAGCCAGATACACACTGCTCGACTATCCCAAGCCACTTTATCCCCTGTTCTTCAACCATCACAACAATGTCATCGGATGAAGCCTGTCTCTCTTACTGGGTAAACATAGACACATAGAATTTTATGGCAGATAAGAACCTCTTGGTCCACCCAGCCTGCCCATTTTTCCCCTGTCACTATTACCACAGACCATACTTGATGCTCCTTCTCCCTCCCCCTTCTTTTCCGCTATGATTCCCTTGTGTCTACACAATCCATTCTTGAACTCCACCATTGTTTTCGCCCCTACCACCTTGGCTGCATGGCTGTTCCTGGAATGCACCACTCCTTCTGTGAAATGTATGTCCTCATATCTTTTCTAAATCTACCCTCCTTCAGCTTTGTAGCATGTCCTCTTGTTCTAGAGCACCTTTTTTTCAGAAAACTACTTCCATCCTGTACCTTATTTACCCCCCGTCAGGTATTTAAAGGTCTCTACCATACACCCTCCTCTCTTCCAGGGTGTGAATATTGAGGTCCTTTAGTCTCTCCTCATACAGCTTTTGATGCAGGACCTGCACCATTTTAGTTGCCCTCCTCTGGACTTCCTCCACTCTATCCATGTTCTTTTGGAGATGTGGTCTCCAGAACTTAGAACAGTACTCTTGGTGGAGTCTTACTAGTGATCTATACAGAGGCAACACCACCTCCCACTTTCTGCTAATACCCCTCCCTATGCACCTCTACATCCCACTAGCCCTCCCAGCTACCTTGCCATACCACATGGCCCCCTTTTGGTCATCAGATATCATTACCCCCAGTTCTCTATCCTGCTTGGTAGTTGTTAATACTACTACGCCTATTTTGTACTCCACTCCTGGGTTTCTGTGCCCTAAGTGCATTACGTTGCACTTTTCCGCATTGAAACCCAGCTGCCATACCCTTGACCACTCCTCTAATTTACCCAGGTCTCTGGTCATCCTTTCCAAACCCCCCCCCCCGAGTATCCATCCTATTGCAGATTTTGGTGTCATCCACAAAGAGGTAGATCTTCCCTTCTATCTCCTCTGCAATGACATTTATAAAGACATTAAAGAGGGCCAGTCCCAACACTGATCCTTGAGGCACCCCTCTGGTCATCCTCCCTTCCTTGGAGTGAACTCTGTTTATTACCACCTTCTGTTGCCTATCCCCGTAATCAATTTCTTATTCAGTTTACCACCTTTGGGCTCACTCATAACAGCTTGCAAACTTGTCTCCTATGTGGAATGGTGTCTAAAGTCTTACTGAAATTTAGGTAGTTCACATCCACTGCTCAACCCTGATCTAATTCCTTTGTCACCCATTCAAAGAAATCTATCAGATATGTTTGCTATGACCTCCCCCTATAATTCCATGCTGGACTGGGTCATGTAACCCACTGGATTCAAGATAATCCACAATATTTTCCTTCAGCAGTGATTCCATTAACTTCCCCACCATTGATGCCAGGCTGACTGGTCTATAATTACCAGCCTCCTCCCTGCTACCACTTTTGTGTAATGGGACTATATCAACTCTCCTCCAGTCCACCGGAACCACTAGTGTCTCCGGTGAGCTGTTAAATATGATTGTCAAACATACAGTGAGTACCTCCCTGAGATCCATCAATACTTTTGGATGCACCCCATCTAGCCCCATTGCTTTTTACACCTTCAGATTATTGGGTTCCTTCAAGACTCTCTCTTCTGAAAAAAGGACTAGTGTCCACTCCCCTCCCTCCCTCCCAAGCTTCTGTTACTTTTTTGTGGCCCATCCTCATCTGCTTTCTCTGTGAACAATGCACAAAAGTAGTTGTTCAGGATGTCTGCCCTTTCCTGGTCCCCTTCTGCACAGTCCCCCCTTCCCTTTTTAAACTTACAGTCCCACCCATGGCTTCCTATTTTAACTTACATACCTAAACAATAGCTTGTCCCCTTTGGTTACCTTCTGGGCTATTCTCTCTTCAGTTTGCACCTTTGCACTCCTTACTGCTTTCCCTGCTTCCCTCTGTTTCCCATGATGCACCTCCCTATACCCCTCCCTCTGCCTCTCTCTATCCCTTCTGATTGCAACCTTTTAGCCTTCACCATTTCAGCCACCTCTTTTGAGAACCATATTGGTCTCTTTTTCCTCTTGCTTTTGCTCACTTGTTTGATGCAGAGGCTTGTTGCCTTTACTACACTCTCTTTTAGCTTCCCACTGTTCTTCCACCCATCCCAGGCCATTCCAAATGCCAAATCATCCCTATGGCATTCACTCATCTTTATAAGGTCTGCCCTCCTGAAACTCCAGGACCTTCATCCTTGTGTGGTTTAATTCTGCAGCTGTCCTTATATTGAACCACACCATTTGGGGATCATTGGTCCCAATGTGGCCTCCCACCCTGATGTCTGCAACACTGTATTTATTAGGGAGTACCAGGTCCAGTATTGCCCCATCATGAGTGGGTTCACTGTCTAGTTGCCTGAGGAATGCCCCTGCAGAGAGTCCAAAATGCCCCTACTTCTAGCTGAAGCCACTGCTAGGAAGTTCCGCTCTACATCTGGAATGCTGAAGTTCCCCACCAGCAGCAACTGCCCCTTTTCTTCCATCATGCCAGTGGCTTTCACTTGTACCTTGTCGATTTTCTCCCCTTGTGCTGGAAGTCTGTTGATCACTCCAGTGTGAATAGCGGTTTCATTCCCCATCACCAGGGTGACCAACAGTACCTCTGACTCCCCCTATATTTCCTGTATCTCCTTCACTTTTATGCTTTCCCTTACATAAAGCACCACACTCCCTCCTTTCCTTCCTACCTCATCCTTTCGGAACAGAGTATAGCCTGGTAGGGCCATGTCCCAGTTATGGGTTTCAGTGCACCATGACTCAGCAATGCAACAATAGCCAGGTTGGCTTCTGCCACTGATGGCCTTTAGGTCTGAAAACTTATTTCCTAGACGTCTACCATTCACACACATGGCCTCCCAGATTTTGTTTCCACACTGCTTGTTGCCCACCTTCTTTCCTTTTTGCTCACCCTCCTACCCCCCCCCCACATCTTTTTAATGCTCCTGTTCTCTTCCCCTTTATCTCTACCACCCCGCTTCCTTTGTTAATGTGCACCCTGGAAGATTCGTCAATCCTCAGGTTCCCCATAATCTCTACTTCAGCCTGTGGGAAGGGCAGTTTCTGCCTCCCCAATTCTTTCCACCTCCCCCCGCTAGTGTAAATGTTCACTGAAGTAACATCTAAACCGTCCACTGAGGACTACAGTTCCCCTCCCAGAAGGATGCAGGCCATCACACCTGTATAGGCCCTTATCCTCCCAGGTGGGTTCCCAGTCCCCATTGTAGCCAAAGCTCTCCTCTCCTCTCTGCTACATTCCTTTATCCATGTGTTGAAGCTCCTTGTGTGGAGAGCCCGCTCCTCCCTCCTTTCACAGACAGGCAACATGTCAGCAAAAGCCACTGAGAAAATTACCTCTCTAAAACCCCTCCCCAGTTCCCTAAACTCCCCATGCACTATCCCAGCCCCCCTCCCTAGCCAGGTAATTAGTCCCCAGGTGGACAATGACATCCAGCTCTCTCTCCTGTGCTGCTGCCCTAATGATCCTCAGGATCTGCTTCTCATCTCTCCAGTCATGGCACTGCATAGGCAGACCTAACCTGTCTCTCTCCCCCCTCTGTCCCACTCCATAATTAAGTCCACCCACCAGAAGCTGCTTTCTCCTCCTCTGGGATTCTCCATCACCCTCTTCATGGTCTCCACTATGGAGGGTTCCCACATCCTCCTTGGTTACCACTGTGGGTGCTTCCTCCCAACTGTCCCACCCCACCAGAGTGGTTTAGGAATTGTGCAGTGGTACCAGCTGAGGCATGTGCCTCTGCCCCACCACCCACACCCTTCCAGAGCCAACCATAGACCATCTGTTCCTCCTCCCTAGCATCATCTGAGAAAACAGTGGCAGACTCTGTGGTCCCTGGGTAGAAGAAAGGCCCCCCAAATCCCAGCCAACTCAGCTTAGAATCTAGTGACCTCCTCCCTCAACCCAGAGAGGTGTGTGCAGATGCGGCAGCACCGCTGTCTCCAGAAGGTCTGTCTGAAAACTGCCACCCCACCGCCACTGCTTTGCACTGCTCCCAGCATTCTCAGCTTCTGTTCTCCCTGTGTTTCCTGGATATAATTTGCGTACTCTTACTCCTGATGCAGTGTTTCTAGTTTTCTCCTTTTTTTGTTTGTTTCTAATTCATGTTCCCCCATGCCTTGTTTAAATCTCGTTATACTCCTACCCTAGAGTGTTGTTCCTATTCTCTTTTTTGGCATGCCTTTGACCTTCCATTCTTCCCAGCAGTGACTGTTACACAGTAGTGAACAGGTGCCTTGCCCTAGTCATCCAGCTGAGTCCTCCACTTCTCTGCTTCATTCTGCTGTTGCCTGCAGAAACATAAGACACCAGTTACTTGTTCCACTCTGTCACTGTTCCACTCACTCACTAGGACACTCACATGTAAAGTGTGACACTTTTAACATTCCAGTACCTGAGTTCCCAAAGAAACTGACTACCTAAGTTAGACTGTGACTAATACCATATCCAGGAACAGTGATACTAAAGAAATGTTTTACCAAAATTAAACTGTGACTGGTGCCATTTCTAGTATCTGAGCTCCTAAAGAAACTGCTTACCTAAGTTATACTGTGTCTAGTGTCATCTAACAAGAACTGCTTATAATAAACTGAGTGCTTATAAGTATATCCAGATTCTGTCCTGCATGACTGTATAGCTTCTCTTACTTACCCATGCTATATATTGTCACCTACGGTTCACAGAGGTGCTTCCCATTTAGCAGATCAATAGCTACATATTGCTGAATCTTTAGTTTAATATTGCTGCCTCTTGATAACTGATTCCCAACACTGTCCCTGTACTCACAGGAGAGTCCTGACTTGTCCACACACCCTTGGATGAGTCTGACTCCATCTCTGCACCTGCAGATGAGACTGATCCCTAAAGCCCCCCATCATTGTGCAAGTGGAAGGCATAGACACAGAGTGGCAGGTAGCACAATGCCTGCATGCAGAAAGATGCACAGCAGTGATGAAACCTGGGCCACCAAGCACACACAGAAGTGTACACAGCACACACCATGGAGGGCAGCTAACAAGCATATATGCATGACACAATATCAAAGACCGGCACACTGCAGCATCATTGTCATCAGTGCATGAAGTAGTTCTGCATGACCCAAGCCCCGTATGCATGCCCCACATGATACCATGGGCCATGTCCTCCTGCACTTCTTCCACCATCACCTGGATTGTCCTCTCCATCACCAGCAGGTTCATCGGGAGGTGGATCCATGTCCAGGTAGCTGCTTCTTGAACATCTGTGTGGTGTTGCATGCTGTAGTCAATGGACACCCTGCACACCTTGCCTGGGGAGAGCTGCAGAATCACCCCAATCTTGTTCAGACACCTGAAGTGCATCTTCAACATGCCGAACACCCTCTCGATGATGACCCTTCTCCTGTGATGGGGCTCATTATACTGTTGCTCCCCCTCAATCTCTGGCTGTGGGAAAGGGGTCATCAGGAACATGTGTAATTGGTATCTGCTGTCATCTGTGGAGGGACAGGACAGTTGCTGTGTGCTTACATGGATTCCTCAAGTGTGTACCTACCAATGAGCCACCCCTGGCTTGTTGGCATGGTTTGTGGCAGCATCCACAGCCCTGAGTTCTCCAGTATGTATGAGTCATATATCAAAGCAGGATACCTAGCACATACATATGTAATTATGCCTGCATCATCACACATGGCCTGCATATTTATACTGTGGTATGCCTTGCAGTTCATGTATGCCTCCTCCATCTGTGATGGATGATGAGTATTGAAAGGTATCTGTTCTGTAATACACCATGGCCAAGGAGTAGCCTGAGAAAATTATGAACATGGCCTTGGTCATGGGGTGGAGTGCGTATGTATGCCAGTGGCCCTCCAGTTCATTCCCTGCCAACATGGGCCAATGACAGCCATGTACACCCTACACAGTGTGGCTGCTTCCCTTCCCTATGGTAGCCACTCTGCACATGTGAATGGCAGCCCTCTCCTACACATGCGCGGAGGCCCCTACAGGGCTGTGGAATGGTGTCCCAGCCATGGCCAGGTTCCTATTGCAGGACATGTCCCATGTCTCTGGTCTGCAGACCCTTCACGTGGATTCCTCCCTGGCCTGCATACCTGTGGTGGCTACACTGCAGAAAGACACAGGGTTTGCATACATGGCTTTTGTACATATCCCTCTGTGCACTTCCACTCTGCAGCCACGTAGGGTGGCCACAACTTCTGTGACTCAGGCCCTTATTTATGCCAGGTTATGTTTTTTAACTCAGTATTGTATATACTTTGTAAATATTGAGATTTTCTAGCACTTTTTTCTGTTTGTATGTGTTTATCAAGCCGAGCACATGTCAAACTGTAATTCAGAACTGTGTCTTTAAATCAACCTAAATAAAATCATTGCTCATGCACCTGTTGCCTTTCAAACAGCATACATTTGTGTTAAACATGTCAGGCAGCACTCCTTTGAACTTCAAGCAAATGAACAATATACAGTATTCAGGCCAAATACAGAACTGGATCTGACTGACACTATAGATGATACATCACCTGAAGCACTCTTACAAAATGCAAATCACGAACAAATGCTTAGAGTGGTGGAGCATTGGGTGACCTAAAACAAATGCCAGATGTAATAATAAAATGAAATGACAAAGGGGGCAACATCATCATGACTGATGAATATATCTGTTGAAGAAGCACTGAAACAACTAAATGATGCCAATAATTACCACTCCACATCAACAAATCTGACTGCAGTTTTCAAAAGGAAACTGACTTTTTATAACAAGTGTGTCAGGAAAACTGGTTTAGTGAGGATGAATACCAAGCTTTATACTGTGACCAGCCAGTAACACATTTTCTACCACATACCTAAATTCCAGAAAGGTGTCAAATGACTACCACGAAGACCAATAATATCTGGTAACAGATCTTTAATGGAAAAGCTGTCAAACTTTGTTGCTAGAGTTCTTTATTTAGAAGTAAGATGTAGATTACTTTAATTAGAAGTAAGATGTAGTAGATTTCTTTAGCAAGAAGTAAGATGTTTACAGTACTGTACATTATACCTTACAGATGCAGCTTCCCTGTTGAATTACTTCAATTATTTCATATGGGATGAAACATATACTTGGCTTACAATTGGCATATCATCTTTATGCATCCATCAACCATGAACAAAGAATCAATATGGTGAAACAAGTGTTGGAAAATTTGCGGACTTTCAGGTGGAATTTTTGGTGGGGACAACAGAGCTTATTCTGACTAGGAATTATTTATTATTTGATAATACTTATTACTTGGAGGCATAGGGTGAGACTATACACATGTTGATGGCACCCTCCAATGCCAAACGTTTTATGGGTTTGTGGAGGAGGGTGCCATTGATGACCCCATGGCCAGTAAGTTCCATGGTAACATCATAGCAGCAGATCAGCTCAAGTTGTGGCAATCAAGGGCTGTGGCAAACTTATGTGTAAAAACAGGGGTCCCTGCACCAAAAACCTGGGAGCTGCCACTGACTGCAGGCTTGCACCAAACAACTGGCACACTTGCAGGACCTGCCACAGGGATCCAGCACCCCTGTCTGGTGCAACACTGGAGGGGCTGGGATGGCTGGGGGTGAAAAAGCCTGCTAGGATGGGGGCAGAAGGCATAAGGAGCACAGAAGGAGGCATGGGGGAGTTGTAGGGGGACAGATAGGATAGAATGATAGTGAAGTGGCACCCAGCAGAGTGCATTTAAATCTGTATAAATATTGCAAATGCCAGTGTATAATCACGTAGTACTATAATGTACAGTAACCAGTACACATGCTGTACATACTATACAGAACCAGCCTTACGCAACCACAATGAAGGAGGGACAAGTGATAAATCTGCAAACTATGGCATCATATTGAACCATAACACAGCAGACCTCACAACTGTACAGCGATGTCTGTATCACAGTACAGTTGTGAGGTCTGCTGTCTTATGGTTCAATGTTTTCATTTAATTTAATTTATTTGTAATTGCAGGTAGGTACACTGAGATACAAGATCCCATTTTCAGGCTCAACCTGAAGTCAGTAGGTTCAACAGACAAACTAACAACACAGAATACATTAATCAACCATTAAATACAATAAACAGTTACATCATTTTACACAAGAGCAAACATTATTTTTTTTTTTAAATGAATGGCTGCAGCAGTGGAGAAAGTGATGATTGATAAAGAAGACTTTACTTCATCAGGCAAAAGGTTCCACACAGTTGCAGTGCAATAAGCGAATGACCTTTTCCCTGAGTTTGTACAGACCAATGGAGGGGTCAGTTGGGTCTTAGTAGATGACCGTGAACTGTATGGGGAACTATATGTATCCAAAAGGGCTTGAAGTGAAGTTGGAATACCTGTATGTAGTATTTTAAACATAAAATGTGACATAGTCAATTTATAAGTATTTTGAATGGATGGTCATTCAAGGCTAGTCAGAATATTCCAGTGAAGTGTCTGGGAAGGTACCATTAATACAAATTTTCCAATTTTATATAACAATGCTTCCTTCTGGGAAATAAAGGAAGAAGATGAGGCATTGGTAATTAAAGAAGTGTAATTTAGGACCAGTAACAAACAATACTGTACAATAGTTTTACGAGAATCTTTGGTCAGAAATTTAGAATACAGATAAAGAGTACCAATTTTAGAATGTAATTTGGCAGTCACCTAATCTATGTGAATACTGTATTTTAATGATGGGTCTAGGTACATACCTAGGTATTTAAATGATTTAACAACTTCTATAAACCCCCCAGCATGCTAACAGTAAAAGTATCAGAATTTTTTTTTAATTTAGGTTTTGAGCCAAATATCATGGACATGATCTTTAGCTTATTCAACACTAGATAGTTTTGAGAAAGCCAGGAATGCATATTGTTAAATTCAGTGCTCAATATTAGATTAATATTGGTGACATTAGAATCATGAGTGAATAAAACTGCATCATCTACATATAATAACAGGTCACAATGCTCCACCACTTTCACCACAGGTTCTATAAGCAGTGAAAAGAGTAGAGGGCCCAGTATGGAGCCCTGAGGGACCCCACACTGGACCGCTTGATAAGATGAACATATTCCATTTAACTTAACACACTGCAGCCTATTAGTGAGATAGTCCCTGAACTAAGACAAGGCAGAACTTCCCACCCCAATTCAGAAAGTTGATCCAGTAAAACTGTATGGTCAACAAGGTTGAATGCCTTGGTTAGGTCCACGAATATGATGCTGTATTCTGCAGATGTATCACTTGACCTTCCTTCATTGTGGTTGCTTAGGGCTGATTCTGTATGTACAATATTTATGCATATGTAAACACACCCCACTGGGTGCCACTTAACATTCTGTCCTAGCTGTTCCTCCCAACCCCTCAATGTGTCCTCCTATGCCCCTTATGCCCCGAGCTGCCGCCCACTATACACCCTGTCCCACTGGTGCAGGCCACATAGACCACTGCTTGGCTGGTCTAAGTGGTGCCCCTGGCTACATCCATGGCAGGGCTTACAAACTTCCAAATAAGGGGATGTTACAGCCCTGCCATGGCACAATCCCCTTTGCAACCAAGCACACCAGCATGGTGCATGCAAGGATGGTGCAGGGACACTTTGGGGCAAGGGGTCTCTGGTTGGTCACAGCTGCAGACAGAAAATCATGACAAGTGCAAAATGCTGTGCAAGGAGCCACTGGCATCTATTCTGACTGACGCACACTCTGAGGGCTTTGAAAATCAAGCCCCCCTATGTGCATGGGCTGGTACAGATATTGAAATGCATGAATTTTTGCAAAACATTAGTAAGTAAACAATTAAGTAAAGTTTTATTTGTTTAGCTCCCCATCCTGTAGGCTCTGGGTGATGTACAGGTAGGTATGAAAACAACATACATCAATAAATCAACATGAACATAAACAATAAAAATAAAAACTATTTAAAATAAATACTAAATAGATGAAATAATGCATCAGTTTAACAAATATGAAGAATAAATGGTGTAAAACAGTTTTTTAAAAAGATGCACCTTCAGACCCTGCTTAAAAAGTTCCACCGATGGGGGGTCCCTCAATGGTCTTGGTAACGAGTTCCACAATACCAGGCTCACCACTTCAAATGAAAGATCTCCCAAGGATTTCAGGCAGGCCCTAGGAACTGCTAGGAGGCTCTCAGTGGAGGAGTGAAGTGAAAGAGTCAGGAGGTCATCCAGGTAGCCAGGGTCTGGTCCATGTAGGACCTTATAGATGAGCAAGCCTACCTGGAAGATGATTTTCCATCTAACCAGGGGCCAGTGTAATTTGCACAGAACTGGGGTCACATGACAGCGCCTTGAAAGGCACACCAGTAACCTGGCCACTGAGTTCTGCACTAACTGCAAGTGCTGGAGGACCCCTACAATGACCCAGAGATACAGAGTGTTGCAGTAGTCGAGCCATGACATCACAAATGCAGGTACCAATGAGGGCAGGTCATCAGGCGGAATCAAGGTTTTAATCTGAGAGATATTCCTCAAATGGTAAAAACCACTCCTGATGATGGACAACACCTGCCAGCCATGCGCACCCAATACAGTGTGGCTGCTTCCCTTCCCTATGGCAGCCACTCTGCACATGTGAATGGCAGCCCTCTCCTACACATGCGTGGAGACCTCTACAGGGCTGTGGAATGGTGTCCCAGCCATGGCCAGGTACCTACTGCAGGACATGTCCCATGTCTCTGGTCTGCAGACCCTTCATGTGGATTCCTCCCTGGTCTGCATACCTGTAGTGGCTACACTGCAGAAAGACACAGGGTTTGCATACATGGCTTTTGTACATATCCCTCTGTGCACTTCCACTCTGCAGCCATGTAGGGTAGCCATAACGTCTGTGAATCAGGCCCTTATTTATGTCAGGTTATGTTTTTTTAACTCAGTATTGTATATACTTTGTAAATATTGAGTTTTTCTAGCACTTTTTCTCTGTTTGTATGTGTTTATCAGATCGAGCACATGTCAAACTGTAATTCAGAACTGTGTCTTTAAATCAACCTAAATAAAATCATTGCTCATGCACCTGTTGCCTTTCAAGCAGCATACATTTGTGTTAAACATGTCAGGCAGCACTCCTTTGAACTTCAAGCAAATGAACAATATACAGTATTAAGGCCAAATACAGAACTGGATCTGACTGATACTATAGATGATACATCACCTGAAGCACTCTTACAAAATGCAAATCACGAACAAATGCTTAGAGTGGTGGAGCATTGGGTGACCTAAAACAAATGCCAGATGTAATAATGAAATGAAATGACAAAGGGGGCAACATCATCATGACTGATGAATATATCTGTTGAAGAAGCACTGAAACAACTAAATGATGTCAATAATTACCACTCCACATCAGCAAATCTGACTGCAGTTTTCAAAAAGAAACTGACTTTTTATAACAAGTGTGTCAGGAAAACTGGTTCAGTGAGGATGAACACCAAGCTTTATACTGTGACCAGCCAGTAACACATTTTCTACCACATACCTAAATTCCAGAAAGGTGTCAAATGACTACTAGGAAAACCGATAATATCTGGTAACAGATCTTTAATGGAAAAGCAGTCAAACTTTGTTGATAGAGTTCTTTATTTAGAAGTAAGATGTAGATTACTTTAATTAGAAGTAAGATGTAGTAGATTTCTTTAGCAAGAAGTAAGATGTTTACAGTACTGTACATAATACCTTACAGATACAGTTCCCTGTTAAATTACTTCAATTATTTCGTATGGGATGAAACATATTCTTGGCTTACAATTGGCATATCATCTTTATGCATCCATCAACCATGAACAAAGAATTAATGCAGTGAAACAAGTGTTGGAAAATTTGCAGTTGGACTTTCAGGTGGAATTTTTGGTGGAGACAACAGAGCTTATTCTGACTAGGAATTATTTATTATTTGATAATACTTATTACTTGGAGTCATAGAGTGCGGCAATACACATGTTGATGGCATCCTCCAATGCCAAACATTTTATGGGTTTATAGAGGAGGGTGCCATTGATGACCCCATGGCCAGTAAGTTCCATGGTTACATCATAGCAGCAGATCACCTCAAGTTGTGGCAATCTAGGGCTGTGGCAAGCTTATCTGTAAAAAAAGGGGTTCCTGCACCAAAAACCTTGGAGCTGCCACTGATCGCAGGCTTGCACCTAACAACTGGTGCACTTGCAGGACCTGCCACAGAGATCCAGCACCCCTGTCTGGTGTAACACTGGAGGGGCTGGGATGGCTGGGGGTGAAAAAGCCTGCTAAGAGGGGGGCAGGAGACATAAGGGGCACAGAAGGAGGCATGGGGGAGTCGAAGGGGGACAGATGGGATAGAATTATAGTGAAGTGGCACATTGCAGAGTGCATTTACATCTGTATAGGAGAACATATAGAACATATCATATAGACAGCTGGTTCAGCTCTGCCAAAACTGTACAGAAGTTATAGATTTCAAATGTGAATCAGGCGGATTGTCGGACAGGTTCCGAGTCAGTGTATACAAGGAGGAATTCCTACAGTTAACCTACAATAGGGCTTTGAGTTTAGATTATAAGGAATGATCACAGACAAAGAACACAAAAATCAAGAAAAAGTTAAGGTCACATTTGCTGCAAGTTATAGACCAGTGGCCATGGATTTGAAAAATGCAGTAAAAAACAATCAGCACATGCTAGTCCTAGATAAGAATTTGGCACCAATAGGAACATGTGGCAAAGGGTAGCCTTCAATAAGGAATATAGCACAGGAGATTCCATTATACAGTACATAGTAATTTTACATCAAATAAATTGTACCTGAATTGGCTGCCACCAGAGCCAAATGGCTTCTTTCCATGCAAAAATTGGACTACATGTAAATATGCAAGCCATAGCAATGTTTTCTGAAATCCTGGTAAGATAGGTATGAAATCTATGGGAGTCAGACAGTTTATCACCAGTTATACTGCATTTGTTGTATACGTCTTGTGGCGCTCCTGTGGAAAAGTGTATGTAGGCCATACAATTGGGCCTTTGAAGGAGAGGACTCAGGAGCACTACAGGGCAATACACAATAGAAAAGAGGATCACCCCATGCTAAAATATTTGGGGATCCATCATGGCAGTGACTGTGTTGGAGATAATATATGAGCTATGAAGCAACAGTGCCCAACCAAAGAGGGGGAGATAGTATGCATACTCTGCTCCAAAAAGAATTGCAGTGGATCTTCAAGTTAAGTACCTTGAAACCACATGTCTTCACTGATGCCATAGACAGGACTCCATTCCCCTAATTTAATATAGTCCCTGTGCTTTTTAACCGAAACAGGGGTATAGTACAGTTTATATGATAAAAAGATATAATACAAAGTGTTAGAGTGTTAAAGTTCTCTGGTACACTGTCCCATTTCCCCTTCCTCCCTTGCAGATACAGGTGATTCTTTATTAACATAAGTGAAATATTCTATATTATCATAAAAATCAAGATGTATTATATACAATGTCTAATGTCTACGTGAGTCATGCAGTACATCTAAATTAAGTTACTATTATTTCTTCTTTTTTGTAACTGATATTCCCAAATGTCATTTTAAAATGTGGAAAAAAATTTGAGGGGATGAAGAGTGTTAAGTAATAATCCTTTTGTAGTGGAAAGTAATTGGTTTTATGACAGCAATTTAATCACGTTATAAGTATATACAGTGTGTATATATATATATATATAGTTTATGTATAGCTTCCACAGCATATGACAGCATAGACCAAAATGGGTAGCAATAGATTTAACAGATAGAACATATGGGAAGTGAGGAATTCTTTAATTACTGAAAAGCATGTTAGAACCCATTGAGCTTCCCCTCTCCTGTACCCCCTTTCCCCTTTGTTGACCCCCTTCTCTGCTATCCTTCCCTTTCTTTACCCTTTTTTCTTTTCCACTTTCCCTTTGTCCTTCCCCTCCCCTCCCTCCCAGTTCCCTCTCCCGGTCCCTTTACCCTGTTATTTCTTCCCATTCCAACAGGGTGTAGCTTCATGCTGTCATTGTCCTTATAGAAACATTTTCATTTTTATTCAACAAACAAGAATTTGCATGTATATGTAATAAATAAATGTGGAAAAAATGGCATTCATCAAGATTAAAAAAAGGTGTTTAAAAAAATGGCTTTTCAGCATACGCTTTCATGCTGGTATTTATGAGTCACCATACATACAGCGTAGTAACTTGGAAATGTCATTATGACATCATTAGTAGGTGGCAAATAAAGAGGCAGCATTGCAAACATAGGCCATGCTGCCTGAAGAAGAGGTTAATGCCATACCTGTCAACTTTCTGTCTCTGAAATGAGGGACAAGAACCATCAAAATGAGGGGCAATAAGGAACATTAACACTCATAGAGAGGGACATATCCTTAAATAATGGGAGTTACAAGTTCAGAACACTATGGAAACTATGGGCTGGATTTTCAAAGCCTGTCACAGGGCTTGTGTTAAGCCATGTGTCACTCCTATCTTTTGGCTCAGCTGTGCGGAACATCTTTGTGACAACTGCACTTAACTTTCCATTCTCGGGTGCAGCTGCAACACCTTCCACATTTGATGGCAGGTTGCACCAAATCTTTGGTGCAAGCCCCCAATAAACGGGCCCCAGCTGGCACAACTGGACTTGGGAGAGCTGGTCTAACTTGTGACACTTGGTGCATGGGAGCAAAAATCCTGATCGCCAGTCAGGAGAATGCTGCAAGACCCATGAGGCACATAGTCGGCGCCCCAGGGGCTTGCAGCATTCCTGGGGGCTTTGAAAATCCATCCCATTGTGTTTACTTGTATCAAGGTTATTTTTGGCTTTGCATCTTAGAAAATCATAAATTCCTGTTTTAAAGTCTGAATTTATGATACATTCTCTGGGTCTGCAGCACCTTTTTCTACGAGGGACAGATAAGCTTCAGAGCAATTCTGAGGGGTAAAATGAGGGATATACCTTGTAATCAGGGACAGTTGAGAGTTATGGTTAATATTTTGAAGGGCTGGGGCTCATCACAGAAGGTTACAGACAATATTTTGTGCAAGTTTGCACAGTATAGCAGCATAATAAATTCACTTTTCTTGATCCAGAGCACTCGACTCTTCTTGCTTTTGGATGTCTTATTTTTAGCAGCACCCAATCAAATCTGGAGTACCCTCAGCAATTGCAGGCAGCACTTCATGGGGGGGGGGGGCTATTTTAAATTCTTTCAACCAATGGCACTTGAATAAAGCTTTTTTTCATGCAGAGAACCTGTGGTTGTGGCATTCCTGAGGTGGCGAGTGCCCAGTTTTATTGTTCTTCATTCCTCTGATAACTGCACTTCCAAGTGCAAAAGACACTCAGGCAATTCTCAGGTGCCTTATTCTGCACATGGACATGTAGTTATCAGACAGAAACCAACACCCTGTTGTGTCCTATTGCTTTAGCATACCCCACTCAACCACTCAAGAACAGGTTTTAATCAATCAGAAAGCAGAACAGGTGGATACCCATTTTATAGTGCAATTAAATCACCCTTCAGGGAAGAAGAAAGGCACATGATAAAGTTGAATGTTCTTCCCTCTTGCCTCAGGAGGAGGATTATTGGAGGTAAGCTAAACACTGGAGGGCTGTTTTTCTATCACTGAAGAAAAAATGACTTTCTTTTTTTTTTGTGCTCTCAGTTTATACTCCTGTTGCTGTGGCCCTACCTCTGGAGGGAGCCCTCAGTCCCATTCCCAGACAGCCACCCACCAGTGCAGACCAATACCCCCAGGGTTTCCCCCTCCAGGTGGGGCTGGCAGGGCTTCCCAACCCCCACTGAGGACCAGATCCAGTGCTGCCAGTGCGTGGCTATGGCAGGTGGGACCTCACCGGTGCCCTTCGTCATCTGCTATAGCAACCTTTTCTCAAGTTTTCTCCCCTCTGAGATGGAGCATGCAATGATGCCAGCAGTGACAGTGTGCACATTCCCATGTGTGCTCCTCCAGGCCTCTGCCCACATCGACAGCATCGGTGAGCTGCCACCAGCCTCTGCTAGGGGCCAGACATTCTCCAACCACTGGTACCCCCTCTCTCTGGAGAAGGAGAGCAGTCCCTGGGACACTCAATCCTTCTCCTCCCCTGCTGACACCCAGTGGGCCACACTCATTCCCAAACTTGGGTTGCTGTCATGACACGAGGTGTGGTGTCCAGCGCCTCAACCCTCAGTGCCATCGGTTGGTTAGAAAAAAGTACTTTCAAAAAGAGAACTTTTTTAGGGTGAAACAGCAGTCACCTACCTCCTGATTGTTAGGTGGCATCCTACTTCAAGGTTAGCAGCAGTTAAGGTAACCCTCTTAGAATGCAAATGGTAGGACAGCTGACTGCTGTTTTATCATTTTTAAAAATATATACTGATACAGTAACAATTGTGATTTCATTTATGCTTTCCCAGATGGCAGAGTCCTATCCTCAGGAGTCCTCAAAAGGACTTTTTTAAAATTCAATCAAGCAAGGAAAGGAACTGGCAGGCACAAGGTATTCAATTCATCTCTTCTTCCTGCCCCTTCCAGTCTGCTTGCCTCAACTCCCCTTCTCACTTCTGCCCCTCCCCACCACTCACTGTCTCATTCTCCCCACCCTTAAAATTACTTTATTTTATTTCTAACAAGCAAGGCAGACTGCGTCAACAACAGTCTCCCCTTAAGGCAAGTCCTTAAAGGACTTTAAAATTATTTTAGGCACAATCTCCCACTCAAAACAGATAAAGAGAAACTGATGAAGCAAAAATGCAATTACACTGCAGTCAAAATGGTATGACCCAAAAAAAACTACCACAAAACCCAGAAATGATCTGCAGTTGCCACTGCAAATAAAAACATTCATCCTAATTATATTATGTAAAATCATTAGTATGTAAGTATGGTATACTAGAGAAATAATTCTATTTTGGGGCCTAATGAGGTTATAACACCATTTGCCCTCCAGACTCATGGTACTATTCTCTCATTAGGCCCCTTCCATGCGATTATCTCCCTTTACACCACACCTACTGTACCTATAATGTCTTCTATACATACTGTATCTTCTACATATATACAGTTTGATGAGTTAAAGCCCCATTCCCAACTTTATCTTATCCTATTAAAAATCCATATATTTATATATTGGTATCGGTGCTTGTGTGAAAACCTTAATATTATCTCCTTCCTCTTATTTCTTATATTTTATATCCTCACCTTAACTTGTATCATTACGTTTTTCTCATCGCTTGCCTTGCTAATACTTTACATTCTTTTTCCTTTGTTTTTAATGCTATGGGAAAGTAAACTATCTTTACTGTGTGTGTTGTTACCTTTTTCATGTAACTGGATTTTTGCAACAATTACTGCGTGATCCTGGAGCAGTCTTTCTGTTGTTCTGAAGCTATTCCAAATGTACCAGGATGAGAGAGCAATGGGGACACAATTTGGTTGAAAGGAGGAAAATTCAAGAGGAGTTACAGAAAGAACTACAGTGCTTCACAGACTGAGTGGTGGACACCTAGAACAGATCGCATGCCTAAAGTGGAACTTCCTTCTCATGGAAATATGGCATGCCTCCCCCAGTCAGCACCTCAACTCCCTCCTCAAAGCACATTTCTCCTCCACCTGCATATGCACCCCTGGTAGCTTTAGCACCTGGGTCTTGCCTACTCCATCATGAGACAGTAAGTAGGCGTTGTTTGCTGTGTTTGTGTGTATATTATTTATCTGAATATTTATTTGTCATATGCCTTGCATGACTGCCTGCTGTACTGAACTTCACCTGTAAGACCTTGCCTCAAGGTTTCTGGATGCTGTATATTATGTATGTATGTATTCCTATTCCCCCCTTCCCCCAGGACACATCTGGAATTGAGCAGTAGTCTGCTCAGCATGCCTTCCTGGCAAAACTTTTAAATAAATAAATAAATTTCCAGAACAATTGATGTCAGTCATCACTTTTGTACTTTCTAGCCTACAGCAAGCTAGATAAATAATTTTTTCAGATCAGTGTTCAGCAGTTCTGTTGACAACTGGAGACAAATGCTTTTGGATATACTAACAAAATGCGTTATCAACCCTGGAAAAGAAAACTGAAAATTAGAACAGGTATGCTTACAATACATACTGAGTGCAGAGCTGCTCTGCAATTCTCTTTGGTGGGAAGTCCTAAACCGTATCTCACGTTAAATGAACATCTCTTTGAGTGCAACTCAACAACGGAGGTGTCTCTCCTGCTTGACTTCTGGTTTTAATACCAGAATATACAATGATTTATTCACACCAACCTGCTGATCCACGTACAGACAAGTTGCTTTCTGTGATTCAACAGCTTTCCAGGCCCTCAAAATATAGGCATACAACCTATTTATTTGCTTTACTAGAAAAGGGAGGCTAGGTCAAGTGACTAATTTTCAGTTACCCCCTGAAGTAGGATAAAAGCAATAGATACAGTAAACATGCAACGGCTAGCTATATTGCAGTAAGACTAGGGTCAAATGCAGCTGTACAGTATGGATTTACAGATCTAGGAAATACAAAGAGATGCATAGTGTTAAGAAACTATGTTCCATAATTACAGGCATAGTTTACTGGGAGATGGTATATCAATGACTTCATAAAGGAAATCCTTCCAGTGGGCTTGACAAGACCATCCCCAGGCACCTGGGCTTCCAGCGTAGTCCGGGCAGGGGTGAAAGTTGACCATGATGACTCACCTCCTTCACCAGAGTCAAACTCCTGGGGACCCCACCTAAGCAGGGCTAATCCATCAAGCTGCTGCTCCAATCAGGTGCTTGAGTCAGCCACCAGAAGTGAAAATTAATATCCATGGCATATTGGGAGTATCTTCCATTCTCCTTTCAGCATGCTCTGCCTCCTACAGCCATCTGCTGGAAAACTTGGCTGCCACTGCATCCAGGGTAAGGGTACAAGATGACCTGAAAGGTTAAGCTGACTCCTCACAAATGTGGTCCAAACTCTTGAAGCAGTGCTTGTCCATCAAGCTGCTGCTCCAACTGGGAGTTTGAATCCACTACTGGTGTCAGGACTTTCTGTCCATGGCATAATCCTTCCTGCCCTAGAGAATCATTTTTCTCTTCTAAGCCAAGTATAGCAGTTCCCAGTATGAGGATCAGAGCAGGAGGGTGTCTACCAGGAGGGTGTCTAAATGAGTGTCAGCATGGAGTATCTGCATGCCAGCATACTACAGTACTCTGCCTGACTCTGTGCTGCTCCCCTTCACTGGTAAGGTGCTTCCAGATGAACTGCATAAACAGCTTATATTTGGTTTTACAGTATGTACGGTAACTGTTCTTGTACTTCTCACTACCAAGATTCCCTGTCATAGTATGTCTGACACATGTGCACTAACTACCCTATTTCATTAGGTGATACGGTTTTGATTTTCTTTACATAGGATTGCTTGGGACTTTAGAGCAGAAGTAGGTCAAAATGACCCAAGACTCCCCCTCCTCCAATCTCTCTATGGTAGTACCAAGTAGCGACTCCTGCTGGATTAGCAAATGTGTTACTAGATTACTGCAGTTGCTGCTGTTTAATGTGTTATGTACAGCAAAGCATGCCTTTAGCTTCAGTATATCTTATGCTGCTTATGTACTGTAAATTTAGGACTAGACTGTCACTTAACATAGAAACATAGAATTTGACGACCGATAAGGACCGCTTGGCCCACTCAGTCTGCCCATTTCCCCTACCAGTTTCACACACCGATGATCCTAGATGATCTGCAGCTTACTCTCTCTTTCCTGTTGTTAGAGTTGCTTTATGTCTGTCCCATGCATTTTTGAATTCCCCTACCATTTTTGCCCGTACAGTCTCTGCCATGGAGGCAGTTCCATGGATCCACCACCCTTTCCATGAAAAGAATTCTGTCTGACGTTAACCCTAAACTGGGTATTGCTGACTTTGAAGTGTTCCCATTTGTTACCCTTGTGTTGCTTACACTTTTTATTTAATTTTAGCTTTTCTTGACTGGGAAAGGAGAGCTAGACAACATTGCCAATTTTCAGCCTTGTCCCGGGGGTTGGGGGGTGCACATGCAGAGGAAACTGACTGAAATTGAACCAGATTATGTTGTTGGTGGCATTTTTGTGAATGGTAAAATTCTGGTCAAGGTATCATTGAAATTCTCCTAATCTTCTCAAGAAAAGTCAAGAGATCTTTAATATCCACCTTAACAATGTGGGTTTTCACTGCTATTCAGATGATACCCAACCGTATATGTACTTTACTCCTGGACAGGATGATGTGATCTCTGTGCTTAACAACTGTCTAGCTGAAATCAGAGATTGGATGAGCACTAGCTGGCTGAGGTTAAATCTGGATAAGACTGAGGTGTTGGTTGTGGACCCGGGTCGCTCTGAGGCGGGTCTTAGGGCTGGGCTTCCCTCAGACCTATGGCTTGATGGTGTCCAGCTCTTGACCTCAGATTGGGTGCATAACCTAGGCATTATTTTTGACGATGGCGTGACCCTGAAATTGCAGGTGTCTGCTGTTGTCAAATCTTCCTTTTACCATTTTAGGAATATCGCCCGGGTGAAACACCTGGTTCATCTGGCTGACCTTCCTACATTGGTCCATGCCTTCATAACCACCTGCCTTGATTACTGCAATGCCCTTTTTCTAGGGCTTCCGGGGGTTGATATCTGTCGCTTGCAGCTAGTGCAGAATGCGGTGGCCAGACTTTTGACTGGGACATCTAGGACTAGTCATATTATGCCTGCACTGCATGAATTACACTGGCTGCCGGTACAGTGGCGGATCCCTTTAAGGTCGGGTTACTGATCTATAAAACCCTACATGAACAGGGACCGCGGTATCTACAAGATCTCCTTACTCCCTACTGCCCCTTCTGCTCACTCCGATCGCTGGGAGGATTACTATGAGATTCCCAGGTTCAAGAAACATGGGCATGTGCTTTTTCCTATGTTGCCCCTACCCTGTGGAATTCTCTACCTCATCTGATAAGAGAATGCCTGACCATCTCGAGTTTTAAATATGAGCTCAAGACTTATTTGTTTTATAAGGCTTTTTCTGACAGTTTTTAAAATTTTAACAGTATGTTTTACTTGATTGTTTATCTGATTTATTTTATTGTACAGTGCCTTGGTATTTGAAAGGCAATTAAAAAATAAAGTTTACTTACTTACTATTTACTTAACCACCAGAAATGGCAGATGGGACCTCGGTTTAATGTCTCATCTGAAGGATGGCATAATTACAATATATTATGGTATGGCTGCCTAATTGCTGCATCTACTTGTCATTTTCCTGCAGTCAACCACCCAGACTTGCAACTGCCTACCAGTTAATGGCTACTCCTCTCTTTTATTCTGCTCTTTTGTAATTTATTTGTGATCCACCAGCACTGCCCCCCTCCAGTCTTATTTACAACTTCACAACCCTGTCATTACATTCTCTATCACTTATTCTATAATTACCCTGCAACCTAGCATCCATGCCTTCAGTTTGAGTGGGGTCCCATTAGCTATCATAATGGTGAGTGGACAATTGGAAACACAAGATCTGAGAGAGCCCAGACTTCATGCCACATGTGCTGGGGATTTTCCATCCTTAACTGTTCTCAGCCCACAGGGCATGACCGGATGCTCCAAGCAGAATGTGCACTTCAATGTAGCCCCATTACGTTGATGTGCTCCCCGCTGACCCAGTCCATAGTCACTGCACTGCCACCTATGGTCTTCCAGGTGACAGTCATACAACAGTGTGGCCCACCCTTCATTCCAGGAGAAGTGCATTGTCTGGATTTCTGAACACCCCCACCAGTGGCTGATCCTTTAAAATCAATGTCATGAATGACAAGGCTGCTGCTGTGACAGGGGCAGCTAATGACATTTCTCTTTTTTTATGGATGTCCAGCTTTGTGCAAGCTACACTGGGGCTGACAGCACTGCAGCAGAGTGGTACTCAGCTGATGGGAAGTGAGGACACAAACCACCTGACATTTATGCATATCCTGCTTTCTAAGCAAGGCTCAAGGAAGAATGCTGCCATGACATTCCAGGCTATCAGGACAGGGCACAGGTTGAAAGTGAAGAAAAACATAATAAAAAAATAAACGGTGGAAATATTCTTTGGGTACTAGTGAGTGAATTGCGGTGCAGGCCCAGGCCCTACAGAAGTTTACGCAAATTACTGGAATCAGCTAAGAACTGCAAAAAAATAAGTGCACTGTTTAGAAAATTGGATCCACGATGGGTGTTCGACAAAATGTTTGTTGAATGCCCTCACAGTGAAATCAGCAGGTTCACTGCATTTTGCAGTTGGCTGCTGGTTTCCCTTGCCAGTAAGTGTTTTCTTCAGGGGTCTTCACCTCTTGAACCCCCCCTGCTTAGGATTATCATCTCTGAGTCACAGCTGACTTGGGGGGCACAGGACCCCCGACAGATAGCACCAGGTTCAAGCGGGTTCCCTTCAGTGGCATGGCACTCTGATCACTGTAGGGCACCTTGCTGTCAAAAAGTTGCTGTCAGGTGGGTAACCATTGAAATTTCGGTAACCCATGAAGTGGGCGCATAAGGAAGGGTGCTCTTGATTATGGCGACACCTTCCTTATGCAATCCGGCTCACGGCGACGGACGGGTTGGGCGCATCGAGATGAAAGGGTGGGCGTAATCTTAGGGCGACAAGATGTCGCTATACACATGTGGGGGTGGGACAGGCATGTGAGTGTGGGCTGGGGGTGGAGAGGCTGTAGGGGTGGTGCTGCGGTCGTTGGTTGAGCTGCGGCATGGCATTGGAGATTGGGCAATGGCTGGGGTGGCTGAGATATTGCTTGGTCCGGCGCTGGTGCAATTTTATTGCACCTGGCCCAACATTTTATTTTACTACTTTCACTCCCCCAACATGCAAACATGCACCCCCTGGATCTGAGAATCCTTAAGTAGAGAGGTGCGTGGGGCCTACGAGGGGTGTGTGGGTGGCGCAGCCCCGACAGAAAGTAGTAAAAATATGTCCTGGCACCCTTGTGCTGGTGCACCAGGGTTATCAGAGTGCCAAAAATGTGTTTGGCACTCTGACTGAGTGATAACTGCGATCACCTTTAGGCATTCGCCGTTATCACACAGACCCAGAAATTTATCTTCCTCTTTCTCTCTCTCTCTCTCTATTGCTCTCTCATTCTTACTTACTGTCTCTTTCTTGCTCTCTCTCTCTCTCACCATTGCTCTCTCATCCTTGCTTTCTCTCTCTTTCTTACTCTCTCTTGCTCTTCTCTCTCTCTCTCTCTCTCTCTCTCTATTGCTCTCTCATTCTTGCTTTCTGTCTCTCTCTCTCTCTCTCTCTTGCTCTCACTCTCTCTCTGTGGATGGAGCTACATAGCTATTGAGAGAATGATTGATAATGCAGGGACAAAGCACCCTAACACTAAAGGGTGCAACATGTGATTTTTTCCACTCCTGCTCTCCCACTTTCTCGAGGAGGGGACCCATACTAGACTATATAATCGACAGTCAGTGCCTGTATCAGAAACTGCCACTGAAGATACGCCCTTAAGTGCTGCAAGTAAATCCACCCTGATCAAAGTTCAAAAGAAAAAAAAAACAGGCTTCAAAAGAGTGCAGTAAGTAAACAGCATCATAACGTGTTCTACTGTATGTCATTATGCCTGCAGTGGCTTACTAAGCTTCTGCGAGGATTGATTCTAGGTTTGCCAGCCTAAGCCAAGGAAATCAGTCAAAGTCAGGAAAGTAAGTCAGCAACTCTGAATGTGATTGTTTTTTCTCTGGAAATCAACTTAATCTACACAGTACAAACAAACAAACAAAAAAAAACAGTAAGCTATTTGAGTGCTTTGGGAGTGCAAATGAATATTACTCTGTACTAGTCACCCTTTCAAGTGCCAACAAGCCACATGAGAGCTTAAGAAACCAGAAAGCACAACTTTGAAATGCTAGTCTGAACACTTTTGTCTTTTAACTTAATGGCAAATAAAGCATCCAGGCAGCTCATTGGTTATGCTGAGTCAAGATATGACTATCGCCATTAGCAACACTTTGTTACTCTGTCCACTGCCAACAAGTATGAAACTGAACTTAGAGCTGGAACTTGTGGTATCAGAGAAATGAATTAGGCCCTTGATGGTGGCTTGTTTTTTCCACAGTTCATGTTTTTCACAGTATCATAAACTTATTGTGCAAGATTTCATAAAAAGATCAAAACAAGTCTTTACAGCTATCAGCACTGTGAAACAATCTGTGGGCATAGAAACATAGAAACAGACTTTGACAGCAGATAAGGATCGCTTGGCCCACCCAGTCTGCCCATTTCCCTAACTGTTGGATAAGCTGCAGATCCTAGTTCATCAACAGCCTATTTCCTCCTACCCCCCACCAGAATTGCCTTATGTCTGTCCCATGCATTCTTACTACAGTCAATCTCTAGAAGCATTTTACAGTATTCATTGCCAAAACACCAACTGATTCAGGATATAATCACATGGCAGAAATCCCACTACTATATGCTGTAGTGTACTCTGAAGCAAAGTGTAGGACCTGGGGCAGCAGTGACTGACTGTGCTATACCAGAGATCAGGTTATCCCAGATGGTGCTGCACTACAGGTAATTTCCTGGAATCTCATAGGCCATTCCTGCTCTGCACAGAGACCTATTGAGGCCAGAACTTAAGAAGCATGTACAGTATGGACACACACGTCAAGTGATACCAGAAATTCACTTTCTGCAGCATATCATGGTACAGCTGAAAAAAGATTTCAGTATAAATACTGAAGGAGGGGAAGGCAAGCCATCGCCAGCATCCCAATGTGATGCAATGATAGCTAAATAGGCCAGTGCTAAATGCTAACCACTCTAACAACGTGCTAATTTCAAAGTATAATATTCTTGCCACACTACTTCATACATTTGTAAAAGATCAGTTGCTGTCACTGCAGTAGCAGTGAAGCATTGCAATCTCATTAAGTTGCTTACTGAGGCAATATATGAGTTGGCATGTCCAGCCCAGCCCTCACCATCCAGACTGTAGATCCCACACTACTTCATGTGCTGCATCTCAAGAAGAAGGTCATTAAAAAATTCTAACAGTGCAATCAGTGATTCGTCTGACGTTTCTGATATAGAGCAGCCATGGCTGAGTCAGCATTAAGTTCCATAGAAAGGATTCATTCAAGTAATGGTTTGAAAAGAGACATGGCCTACATAAGCATCCTGCCAAGTAGCTTTCTTGCCCAGCCATAAGTGTTCAGTACTCCATGCCTATGGAACCAACCAACAAACTTCAGACTTCATGTCAGGCAATGCAGATGCCTTTTCTGAATGTCATTTCAGTATCCACAGTATGATATTGGACAAGAGGTGGAAGCAGACTAACATGAGCAAGCAAGGTAGTAACCATGCGGCACAGAGATGATCAGGCCTACATTTAGTACAAATCTAGTGCTACTGTAAGTGCTGTATCTTGCCAGTTTGTGATATATCCAAGCAGGCTGATACTTTAGCTTAGGCAACTAAGGCATGCATACCAGGGACTGGGGGCTAGCAATTGGGCTGAGATGACAAGTAGCAACATCTTGGAGGCAATATTACCTCTGCTCATGCTTCCATTTCTCACATGAAACCTGGACCTGTAGCATGTGCATAAAATAGAGTGAGGGTAGGATGATTCTGTACTGTTTGTGTTTAGCAACTATGCAACTTGTTGGCTATGGCCTCCGTTAAACTCTTGAGCATGCTGTCTGCTCTTACCATTCCTGTCTTCCTGAACTAGTCTTGTACTAAATCTGTCATCTCTTGTGTCAGCGGCTGTGGTCTTTCAGTGCCACTCCAGAACTCTTCCATGCCACTGCCTCATGCTGAACTTGACATCTCATGTGTTGGCTGCTGCAGTCTTCCAGTTTTGCTCTGCAGCTATCCCAGGACACTGTCTCATGATGAGTGTTTTATTCCCCACCCCCAATCTACTTCTACATGCTTTTCGATTTTCCTTTTGCTCAAAAATTAGTGTGAAATGAAACCCTTATTTCAATAAGTAAATTCAGACAACAAAAATGCATTAACCATTTAACAGTTCAAATGCAGTTCTCAAAAGATTCACCCACCCATACTTAAAATTGTTGTCTTGAGATATTAATTTCTCTAGATTGGTATTTCAGCAAAAGGTATTTTGGGGTTAAAATGTCTGCAGCACCTCCTAACTCTTTTCCTTTTGTGCTGAAGGAGCAATTATTTTCACACCACACCAGTCTCCACTGATCAAAATTAATTTAGTAGTGCTGATCAGTTGAAAGCATATGACTCACTTCAAACAGTTACTGCAGCTAACTATGCCATGTAGAGATTGAAAGTGTTGGTCACCCCTATGTCTGTTACCATTTTCAGCACTTCATTTAGTAAGGACCTTCAGAAAATCTAGTTTTCCGAAATACTGTAATTACTGACATGACTATTTTTCACTCTGCAGACACATTCTCCTATTTTGAACAGAATGTCACTAGGGTTGCCACCTTTTGATAAGGCAAAAACTGGATCCTAAGCTCCGCCTCTAGCACCATCCCTTTTCATGACTCATCATGCATTGTTCCTCCTAGAAGGCCATTTTTAACATAGCAGTAGCACCTAGCACTACTGTACATGCCTGAATTCAGAGCGCTAGTTGCTACTGCACATGACGAATTCGGCGCTCCAACTTTAATAACAAATTTAAGTACCTTACACTGCTCCGTTTACACTGGGAATTGCTTTTAGAGGTACAGCTAAGATACCTCTACATGGGGCACTGTTTGTTTTTATTCTGTTTAAATGTGCCTCGCTCGTCATTTTTACAAGCATTCCGGAACAGGATAGCATGCCAGGGTCACACTCCATCTTTCGGTGCAGCAGCACTTTGGATATGGCCATCCAGGACCAATATTTCAACAAGAAATAACTAATTAAAGGTTAGCTGCCGTCATTTTAAATTATAGAGGTTGTTTTAATCAGGCGTTTCTGCGGCCCTGTTAATTGCCACCTCAGTTTTGTTCAGTTTTCCTTTAAGTAAGTACTAATGGTGTTAATTGCCATTCTTTACACCACCCGGGCTGACTGCTTTCACAAACAAAGGACTATACTGACAACAAAACTTGTTTGTAACATGGACATGTAGCTGAAACAATGAATGATATGACAAAATGTGTTTCAAAAGTATGTGGGCACTCAAAATGGCTCCAAAACCTGACCAGCACAGAGCAAAACCGGATTACCTGATAGGAACCCTGAAAACCTGATCACCAGGTAAAACATCTGACAGGTGGCAACCCTAAATGTCACTGACATTCCACCAGGCTTGTGTGATCAAATTTCGGCAACTCACACAATAGTTCAAAATATACAGCATAACCCCTCTGACAGTGATTCAGAGTCTCTAATCAGTACAGGTCTCTAGTATTTACTTTAATCACAGGTAAATATAGAACTACCTTTTAGTTTAACCTGTTTTTTCATATAGTATTTCCTACTGAACGAATATTTGCTGTCTACACTGAAATGTTGACCTGTAACTATTTCTGGTATATTTACAGTATCTAACAATCGGCTGCTCATCCATGTATGCATTCCAGAACATCTGCTTGAAAATACATTTTAACACTCAATGGCTATATAAGCAGTAATTCTGTAATTCAATAAACCAAAACAGAACTGACTTTTCTGTGTAAAGTGATATTATCTGGATGTAACCTACCCCTTCCAGCAGGGGGGGCTGTTAGGGAACTTTAGCTTCTTCCTGGTATTTATGGGGTTAAATGAGATTTATAAGAGCTTCCTGGTAATGTGATGGAGCCTGACTCTAAAAAATGATGGGGCCACTTTATGAATCAGATTGGAGAGAAGGTATGGAACATTGGATGTCTCTGTTCGATGGGGATATCTGGAGGGCTCTTGGGTTCCAATAAGTCTTAGAAAAGAAAAAGTATTGGGACTAACTGGTGATGTGACAAAGGCTGTAATTATTCCAGTCCAGAAGAGTTCTGGGTCCCCTGAATAAGAAGTGTATTATCCAAGGGAAGCTGAGACAGGGCTTGCCAGATTTAAGGGTCCAATCAACAGTTCTGCCTGCAAGTGGGGATAGTAGTGTCCCATGCCTCTATGGACATCATGTGCATTTGACTAGCATTATCTAACAAGTTATTAGCAAGGTGGTGGCTTATACAGTTCTGAATCTTAAGAAAGTCCATCTGCCCATATGAAAGAGAGAGAGAGAGAGAGAGAGGAGGAGAGAGACAGAGAGAGAGAGAGAGAGAGAGAGAGAGAGAGCTATAGTCAGCTATAAGGTGATATGGGCATTGCAATAGTCTTAAAAAAATCTACAGGTAGGCCTGAACTGAATGCATACCCATGAGAGCCTCTCAGGAGAAGAGAAAATGGTTTACTGCTTAATCTGTTTGAGTACTGACCCTCTGCATGTAGGTCCAGGGATAAATAAATTCCCCTAGAATTGTACCCAAGGTAATTAATTACCTGCACATAGATCCAGTCTATTAAATATTGTGCAACCTGTACTTTGTTTAAAAACTCCCCTCAAAGGTCTGAGTATGTGAGATCTGTAACCTGCTACCTAATACAAGTATTGTGCATGGGAAGATAAAGTGACTCTGATCAACTCATCTACAATGTAGACCTCAATTTCTCTTTTAGGAGTCTGCCAGCTCTGCATAGAATTGTAGCAAGAACCACCTTTGCTGGTTAGCTCCTTTAGGAGTCTGTCAGGTCTGCAAGGAATTGTAGCAAGAGCCATCACTGGTGGTCAGCTCTCCTGCCCTCATTCTCTGCATAGCCTGGGGATGGCAACTCCTGCTGGGTTACTGGCAGCATAGCTTGCAACATCTTATCCAGCAAGGAAAGGAGGGTACAGTCAGCATATGGAGGGGGTAATTGGGGCCATTCAGGTGGGTGGTGTAGGGCCCTCTTCACTTCATTAACATAGCATTAGGAGCCATGGAATAATTTTACTAGTTTTCCCCAGAATTGGCACGTGGCTTGGTTTTTTCCTGTTTTTCACCTCCTCTGATGGGTGACAGATTGTAACCATTTTCAAATGTCACAGCTGTAAGTGTTGTGGCATGAGAGTCTGTTGTCAGTTGGTTTGAAGGAAAGGGGAGGGGGAGCTGCATGGTGAATGGGCAGGTCCCTTAATGGGCCAGGCCGGGATAGGGGTTGGGGTCTAACTCATGCCCCATATGGATGGGTTCTGGCATGCCATTCTTTGGGTTACTCTGGGTGGGAGAGGGCCTTGCTTGATAGACAAACCCTGCCCTCGACCAGTTGAGGCCTGGACCACTTTTGATTTCACCATCCTCCTGCAGTTGCAGTACTTGGCCTGGGGAAATGGACAGCTGAAAGAAGGCTGTCCTTACCCCCATCCCACATTGGCATGGAAAAATTCCCCTCCCTCTGCTTTTCCTAGCTTCTCCCTTCCTTGTGCGAGGTGGAACAGATGCTGTATCCAAGTTTCCCTGGTTGAGAGAAAATATTAGAGATTCACTAGCTGCATACTTCACGCCTGAATGTAACTTCTCATGATGTAATCAATAAACATATTGAATAGCTGCGACCATTTAATTCCAGATTTACTTGTAGGTGGTTATTAAAGGGAGATGGAGTAGAAATGAAATGTGACCAACTGATGTGACTGCAGATCTTGGTTTTCTTGGGGGCAGATTCCTTGCATCCAGTGTATAGTGAGGAGCCACTCAGGTGAAGGCACATATCAAGTTACTCTGAGATAACTAGGATTGGACCAAGAACCACTCATCCAAAGACAAAAGGGTAGCAGGGTGGCTGCATTATATTCCTTGTGGATGGGGGTAGACAAATGCCAGTAAATACCCTGGGAGCAGCTGGCCAGTTCAGCTCTGTATATTACATTAAACAAGATGTTTTCCTCAAACTAAATAATATCACAGCCAAGACGTTAAGAATTTGATAATGTCATTATTGCATCAATGTGTAGCAAAACCAAACAAGTTGACATACTGCTTTGCATGACAATTCTGTGAACTACACGCAAGCTTTATGACTATCGCCAAACTGTGTTTTGTACTTTGATTTGCTGTTTCCTCATTGAAATTATTACATGTATTATTACTGTGCTATATTTAGTAACTTTAGAAGAGGGCAAACATATTTGGAGAAGATATGAACCTTGTGAAGCTGGAATCGGAAATGTATTCACAGAGACAGGCACAGCATTCTCCCAAACAATGACCCTGCGCTAAGACTTTTTTGTTGTCAGTCTTTCTATTGAGCGTATCCCTCCCTTACTACATAAAGGTTCTGAACAGCTTGTTTAGTTTATTTACTTAAGGTTTGTTGTCTGGGAAAGGCACACTGAGCCAAAGCTTGTTTCTAGGTGTGACCCAGGTCATTGCTTGTTGCAGAACAGAGCACTGGATTATTCAACATTATTGCTTCTAATGGGAAAATAATCCATCATACAAAATACTTAGGGGAAATATAACAATAGAAAAGTATAAAAAGACACCAAAAATTTCAGATCTTTAGTATTTGTCAGAAAACTTGAAAACAATAGCTTTTAAAAGAACATTTTTAGGAATTAACTCATGTGAAGTGACAACAATAACAATGCTTAAAACATTTTAACTACAGACTTCAGTTACTTCTTTTACTTCTAAGTAACTGATCTAATTTACCTTGCTTCTTTGTTGTTTCTTTCCTTTTTGTCTTTTCTTTCTTGTTTTAAATATATAGCAAGAAAAAATTAATAGAAATACATACTATTACATATATTATTATATAATAACTGGTAACCCCCTATAACAACTGTATTTACACTGCTGTTAAAATGTCACAATAACCTGATGAATTCCCTAATAACTCGATAGTGGGTTATCGCATAATTTTTTCCCTCATGCTGTCACCTCACTAAACCACAAAGAAAAAAAAAATACAGTGGCTTGAGATGGGCTTTCGAACCAGTATCCCAACATCAAAGCCCTGCTGACACATTTATCTTTCTGCCATCTGTGCAACCATTGGTGCAACCATCTGTCTCAGTCACAGCAGCAGCCATGTAAAACATTTGTTAGCTCTGCGCTTATGCTGCATTCTTCAGTTGAAAGAAAAATAAAGGGAATTTGATCTGTACTACTGGCTTTTTCAATGTCTTCAAAACGTGCGCCAGTTATTATAAAGAATAATGGCTGTGCAAGGTTTACAGAATTGTACTGGCGAATGCTAAAGAATGAGACATTTAAGTCATACCTTATGAACTGAGGCAGTGTGGTCTTGTGGTTACAGCACCATGCTTGGGAACTGGAGACCCAAGAGATATAGGTTCAAATCCCCCAGAGTCACATACATGCTGTGTGACCTTAAGAATGCCATTTCACCTCTCAGTGCTTCAGTGCACCCAGCTGCAATAATGGGTCAAGTCAGAACACCACTGTAAAGGAGCTACGGCATCTCAGCCAAGCTATCATGAGCAAATAACTGGCAAAAGCAAACAAACACTGAATGCATTTTTACTAAAGCCTTATAGGATTGGCAGCCTCTGCAGCAGTCCAGCGTGTTCCTGGTAAATTGTGCAGTCTGTGCACTCCTCAGCAGACTAAAAAAAAAACACAGTCTAGGTGTTTGAAAATCAGAGATTACTGTAGACATTGTGCACAATGGTAGACCAGAAAGTGTTTTCCTATCTGATATTAGGGTCTAAAACCTGTTTACAAAAACAGCACACCACCTACATCTTTAGTTGCACTGAGATTTCACCTAAACCAAGAATTGACACAATGAACCTGATCAATGAGTTTGGTACCTATTTGCTATAGAAAACACTATGCCAAATGTCAAATATCGTTCTAAACACTAACAAATGTATTAGTCTTTCACTGACTGAAGAAAAGGATATGTCAAGTTACACAGTTCTTACCACCAAGTAGGGTATTTTGCTAGCAGAATTGAAATAATCCAAATGCATATAAATGTCCCATTTAATACAATCTGGAGGTAATGTGCTGGTACTCCTTGCAGTCTGAACATTTGCACACTGAAGGTATTCCATTAACACCACTTCTTGTTTTACTTGTACTTCCTGATTTGCATGCCTTACGTAACGCCCTACTTCCCAACAATAGATCTCATGAACTGGGAAGAAAGTACCTCAAAGGTGGAATCTTTTAAAACAATATGTAAATACAATACTCATACTGAAAGATCAGTTTTCAAATCTGTAAACTTTTTCCCAGCAGTTTTCCGTGGATGTTGTCTCAGAAACTGTTTTCTTTTTGAAAGTCACAAATTCTGGGAATCTGCTTGTAATGCAATCAGTGTTTGCAGTCACAAGGAATGCCCTAAAGAGAACCAATTTCTTTATGTAGTCATTTGAAATAACTAGAGGCTAGTGTAAATACAGACACACTATCGTGTCTGCATGGGAATGTGCAGCAAAGCATTTCACACAATAATACAACAGTTATTGTATGCCTGGGAGCAGATTTTATAAAAGGCTTGTACTCCACCTTCCCCTAAGCTGCCCATTCTCCAGCTTCACAACAAACGTCTGTAGTTAAAATGTTTTAAGCATTGTTATTGTTGTCACTTCACAAGAGTTAATTCCTAAAAATGTTCTTTTAAACAGTAAAAGAAGGTGACAAGACTTTCTCTAGATACATTAGTGAAAGGAAAAAGTCCAGAGGGGGTATTGCTAAGATCAAAGGAGATAAGGGAGCACGTGAGGGGGAGGCCCATGTAAAAGCATTTATCCTAAATAGATACTTCTGCTCAGTATTTACTGAAGAGAAGGTAGGGTAGGGTCCACAGCTCAGTACTATGGACACAGGGAAGAGGGAGGTGTGCACTAGTCCCTTCACAAAAGAAAAGGTCTTACAAGAGCTCAATAAGCTCAGGGTAGACAAGGCAATGAGACCTGATGGCATACATCCCAGGGTACTAAAGGAGCTAAGGGTGGAACTAGCAGAGCCATTATCAGAACTGTTTAGTGAGTCTTTGAGCACAGGAGAGGTCCCAGAAGACTGGAGAAGAGCTCATGTGACCCCACTCCACAAGAGTGGTAGATGGAGGAGGTAGGGAAATACAGACCAGTCAGTCTTACCTCAGTAATGGGCAAGATTATGGAGGCACTCCTTAAGGAAAGGATACTGCAACACCTGAAATCCGTAGGAGCACAGGATCCAAGACAGTATGGGTTTACAACAGGAAGGTCCTGTCAAACTAATCTCATAGATTTCTTTGACTGGGTAACCAGAGTGGTAGACCAAGGGGGAGCAGTTGATGTCACCTACCTTGACTTCAGCAAAGCTTTCAATACTGTTCCACATAGAAGATTGATTAATAAGCTGGGTAGGCTTGGGGTTGGGTCAAAGGTTGGTCAACTGGGTGGCAAACTGGTTGATGGGCAGAAAACAGAGAGTGGTGGTAAATGGTATACAGTCAGAAGAGATGCAAGTCACAAGTGTGGTACTACAGGGATCAGTCCTGGGGCCAGTCCACTTCAATATCTTGATCAGTGACATTGCAGATGGACTGGAGGGTAAGTTTTGTCTGTTTGCAGATGACACCAAGATCTGCAACAGAGTAAATGATCCAGATGGGGTGGGCAGAATGAGAAGAGATCTGGATGAACTAGCAAAATGGTCGGAGGAGTGGCAACTGGGGTTTAATGCAAAGAAGTGCAAGATCATGCACACAGGGAAGAGAAACCCTAAAGTCACCTATAGGCTGGGAGGGGAGTTTCTGGCAGTCACAAGGGAAGAAAGAGACTTGGGCATCATCATCACCAGTGACATGAAATCATCCAAGCAGACCACTAAAGCAGTAGGTAAGGCAAGAAGGATGTTGGGGTGTATTAGTAGTCATAAGAGGGAGGTAATAATCTCTCTTTACAAGACACTGGTTAGGCCCCATCTGGAGTACTGCGTGCAGTACTGCAGGCCACACCTTCACAAGGACATTAACCAACTTGAGGCAGTCCAGAGAAGGGCAACCAAAATGGTGCAGGGATTGCATCAGAAAACATATGAGGACAGATTAAGTGAGCTCAATATGTATACTCAAGAGCAAAGGAGGGAGAAAGGTGATATGATTGAAACATTCAAAACACCTTAAGGGCATTAATAAGGTGAAAGAGTCTAACATGTTTCAATATAAGAAAAATAGCAGGACAAGAGGACACAGCATGAGATTAGAGGGAGGCCGATTAAGGGGTAATGTGAGGAAGTTCTTTTTCACATAAAGGGTGGTGGATGCATGGAATGGCCTACCTCAGGAAGTGGTGGATTTGAATACAGTGCAGGGCTTCAGACAAAAATGGGATAGGCATAAGGGAGCAATACAGATGAGTATGAATAGATAGGCCATTGACAGAGCAAACGCCAATGGCAGATTTATAAGGTAGAAAAAGAAACAGGCAGACTGGATGGGCCTTTCGGTTCTCATCTGCCATCAACTTCTATGTTTCTATGTTTCTATCTTTATGCCATAGTCATGGAATTTTCCCTCTGGCAGGTGCAAATGTAACACATCTGACCATAATGGTTATACATCATAATGGTGATTGTGGAATAGTGATCACCGTTTGGGCAAGTGTACATCTCCAGAAATGAGTTATGGTTATGTATGTCACAAACGCACTCAGCAGGTCAGGCCCTCTGCTCCCACAGTGCCAACCTCTGAGCAAAGAATGTGAACAGGTAATAGACAGGGTAACCCTCCTGTCTGCTTGTGGATCTGAATCACCTTTAGTCTCAAGTTCTGAGGGGATTCAAACTGTGTACCTTATGCTACCGTACCCAAATGTACAGGCTCAGATAATATTATCTTCGGGGGATGCAATACATCTTTCGCCAAAGGGCACCTAACCAGGTATCCAAAATGAACCCTTAAAACCTTATAAAAGACTTTAGGTATATTCTTACCTTTTCCCAATTTGGTAACACCATCAAGCTCTTGAACAATTGGCAGACTTAACCATCTATAGGTCACATGCAAAAAGAACTGGCAGACAACCCACGCAGTCTTTTAAAATAAAGGTTACTGTACTTAAAGTTGATAAAAACATGAAAAATGTAAACACAGAACAATATATCAAAGAGCATACAATCACTTAAAAGAAAACAAGGAAAAGTACAAACAAAAACTCCTACCACAATACAGTTAGACGTTTTCTAATGTATTATATCTATAGTGCTTATAGTTAGATTTTGTTTCTTAAGAGCCCAAAAAGATATGTCACAAAGATCAGACACAAGTTCTAGTTTTAATTGTGTCTCTCTCACAACCCTTTTGTGAGTCATCTAGTTCCTCCTTGTTGAATATAAAAAAACACAAACAGGATGTCCTATCAGGAGGTATATTAAATAAGGTGATATCAGCAAAAACTCATTTCCCAAATATGACTCCTTTATTAACATTTTTTTTTATCTTGAGCAGTTCCTATTCCCAAGGCATAGCAAATGATTTTATAACCTTTCGCACCATGGTAATATAACATGTTCTTCCTATAAGTATCATAAAACTTTATGAGCCCTATCCTGGCAGCTGGATCCGTTCTAATTAAGACAGAAAAACAGAAGACCCTTAATTAATTCTCTCTAGTCTTTTAATTATCTCCTGGTTTCAGGTCACTTGTCACTGTAACCTGTGGGGGCACCCATAAGCACGGGCTGTCTTATGAGAGAAAATCACACACTACATTTTTATATTACAAATATCATAGAACAATAATAACCAGCTGGCCAAGTGTCACAATGTACACTAGTGATGAACCGCAAGGTGGTGACGGGATTTACATGTATGGGGGAGCTGCACCCCCGCACCTCCCGCATGGAGTTTCACACCCTGCACCCCCTACATAAGGATTCTCAACTCCAGGGAGGTCCATGTCCAGAGGGGAGGTGAAATTCTTAAAAAAAAACACAAAAAAAACCAAGACCACCATCTGGGACAAAAATAAAACACGCCACTGCAGACCAGAACCCTGCACCCTGTACACCCCAACCGACTACCCTTTCCACCACACTAGCCAACCAGCTCAGCAGCTGCTTGCCACACTCCCTCCCACATACCTCCCCTCCCTTTCCTCCTCCCCCCCATGTATGTGCACATGTGTATGCTTCCTGTCACTCTACCTCACCCACCCAGGTATCTGGTTGCTACCGACATAACTGTATTAAAGGGGAACTGTCAGCAATAAGAGACTCACACCCAAGTGTGAGGCTGATCACAATTTGCACTCTGTGTACAAAAAACATTTTCCTACTTACTGTTTACTTCAGTATAGTAGATTGCATTAGGCTAATTATACTGCCTTGTAAGGTGACATTTTCTGTAATCAGAAATCCCAGAATCCCCTGCAGATAACATCAGAGGAGGACTGCAGAACTGGGAGATTCAATATCATGCAGCATACATGTTAAAGATGTTTTAGCTGAAATCAAATGTTTGCTGATCCCACTGTGCTTAGAGGCTTAGTACAGTCCTCTGTAACTGTGCCTAGCCCCAGGAGAATGGCAGACCAGCAAACGGAAGATCACAGCATATAAAAACTATAGCATTCACTGCAGGCTATTTAGCATTTCACTGTTGTAGCCTTCCTCTGATGTCAGCTTCAGGAAAGTCTGGCATTTCTGGTTACAGGAAACGTCAGCTTAGTGGCAATGAATTCAGCCTGATATAATCCACTACACAATAGCAAACAGCATGTAAAAAAAGTGTTTTTGCACATAATGTGCTAATTGGAATGAGCCTCACACTTGGGTGTGAGGTTCCAATTGTTGACAGTTCCCCTATAATTGCCAGCAGTTTCGTAACTTTGTTCCTGATTCTGCCAGTGGCTGTGGCTCTAACTGAAAAAATCCTGCACCTTTTTCTAAAATCTAGCTGTGGGCCAACACTGCAGCCAATATGCACATAGCAACATCTCCCACAGAGCTGAAAATATCTGTTTCCCTGATTGAAGGAGGGGAAATGTTGGGTAGGATATTGTGGTTATCCCTTATGACCAGTGCAATGGGATCCTTAACATTCCCCCCCAAACAAACCAGAAAGTAGTGCAAGGAACCTTGTTTTCACATCTCATCTGTAGTACTGCACCACAAGTAGTATGACACCCTATAGTATTGCAGCATAGAGTCAGCACTGGTTATGAGTTTGAGCCATGGTGTGGGACTCAAACTCCCAACCCTATGACCTTGAAGTGAGAGTGCTTTCACATGGACCATCCTGATAAGCACTCTGTAGATTTTAGTCATTCAACTTTCATAGTTCTGATTGTGTGAACTATCTGCATATTCAGAGCAGATACAGTGGGGCACGATGTAAGGCATAGCATATGGCATGGTTTGCATTTATAAGGAAATAATGCATGCCCTGAGTGGTTGTTAAGCATTTGTCATAGCCAAGTGCCCCAACTACCTGAAAAATGCATTATTTCCTTGTGACCACCAGGCTGGCACAGCAGTACATCTCAGGTCTTTAGCTATAGAGGTTAATGCCCTGCCTGGGAGGCAGCCCTATCCATACCTGCCTCAAAAGCAGGGCTGCCTTGGAGGTGAATCTCCCTCAGTGACAACTTTAATTTAAAAAAAGTGTCTTAAAAAAGGTGTTTTCTGTATGTCAGTCAATCAGGGGCAGGCTAGAACCACCCAATCAGAGCAAGAAAAAACATGGGAAGGCCATTTAGAGACCACATGAATAACCAATCAGCAGCAATAGGCAGCAACCTCAGTTACTGCCTTCAGAGGGTATTACCCAATGAGACACGGTGGAGGGCCGGATTAAGTGGTCTTTCTGTGAGGCAGCAGCACGTATAACCAATCAGTAGCAACAGGCGGCAACCTGAGTTACTGTCCTTTATAAGGTATTTACCAATGAGACACAGCAGAGGGTAGGATAAAATAGTCTGCCTCTGAGGCAGTGGCATGTGTAACCTATCAGCAGCAAGAGGTGGGCAACCTCAGTTACTGTCCTTCAGATGGTATTAACCAATGAAACACAGCAGAGGGTGGGATTAAGTCATCTGCCTCCAAGACAGCTCTACCTCGGAGGCAATATTCATTTAAAAAAAGTGTTTCTTGTGAGTGGGGCTTACTCATATGTGGCAGGAGCTAATACAAGTTATTGTTATTTGAATTTTCAAACAGCATACAGGGACATCACAAGGGTGGTCTGAAACATCAGAAATTACATTATCCTGTATTGGGTTGCCTGTCAGAGGAAGAAAGTCTAAATGAGTAGGGGGAGCCCCTAATGGAATGACATAATGAGATCCCCAAAGGGGATACTGTGTACAGTGTGACTGAGATTGAGGGCTTACAAAAAGGGTGACTCAGTCATGGTGCCTGTGTATAGGGCTATCTGGCAGGGTAGTGAGCGGATACCTGGGTGGGTGAGGTGAGTGACGGATGTACCCACGTATACATGCATGCAGGGGGGAGGGAGGGAAGATATGTGGGAGGGGGGGTGCTGTGCAGCTGCTGAGCTGGACTGCTAGTGTGGTGGAGTGGGTGGTCGCTTGGGAGGTGCATGGTTCTGGTTCAGAGTGGCATAATTTTTTTTTTGCTGGCGGGTGGCTTTGCATTTTTCCAAGTCCCCCCCCGACATGCACCCCCCTGGAGTTGAGAATCCATTAGTAGGGAAGTGTATGGAGCACAGTTTCCCACATTAAAAGAAACATGGATAGGTCTCAGATGCCCTCTTCATCCTCACTGGGAGTGTGCATCACTGAAATTAATTTTCGGTGATGTACACTCGCCGTAATGGCGATTGCTATCCTACGATCACCATTATGATATGGAATCTCCCCAAAGCATGAGGCCAGCACTGAGCTACACACATAGCAAAATGTTCCTCTACCTCAGCAGCAATCTGTGATGTGGAGAAATGTTATAAATACTCCAACTGTTACTGAACACCCCGAGGTTTGTTAGGCAAACAGTTGAGGAAAAAACCAAGACAGACCAAAGAGAATAAGTTACAGTACAGTGAGCATGCAGTGTTATGCTTTGATTTTTCAGTATAGAGAGGGAGACAGAATGTATTCTTCATAAGTAGATACCGTACTGTGACCACATAATATAAAGAGTACAATTGTTCACATTTCTGTTCAAGCTTTGAATTATGTTGTGTGCAGTAGTCCTCACAAATAACCTTGATGAAAATTTAGTGCTGAGATTGCAAGTACTGCAACAAATCCAGCTTCAGAAGTGAGGGAGAGGTTACAGAAAGTGCCTATACAGGTCCTGGCAAAAGGGCGGAGACTTTTTACTTGGAGTGGAAAGAGTTCACAGAGGAGAGAACAAAACAGCTTGAGCCAGGCTTACATATGGCTGTTGAACAGCCATTATATGCTGGCTGCCCCTAATCAGTAGCAACAGCAGAATGATCTGCAGCCACAGCAGAAAGGGCAGAAGTATGTTAAAGGAACACAGAGAAGGAGGAAGAGGTTGTATCCTAAGGCTCAATAAAGAGAAAGTGTTCCATAGACACTATCTAAACTAAGACACACTTTGAGATCTCTGTGAAGAGTTATGTGGGGATATGGAGACTGACATAGCCAGCAGCTATGCCTTGATCAAAACTATCAGAATCAGTACAGTGTCTCTGGCCTTCTTTGCACTGGGTCTTTTCATCCCACAGTTGCTGATACCATAGGCATACACGAGTCTACATCATTGAGCAGTTTATCAAAGTTTTAGATGCTCTGCTAATGAGACCAGCATGGTATCTGTTTTTCAATAGCAACAACAGCAAATACAAGGCCATTTTTTGTGAGGCTATCAGTTTTCCACGCATCTCATTTATAATGCCTCTATATACATGACTATTTTCTATATTGTACAGTGTGTTTAGAAATGGTCAAATTCCATGGAGATGGCTGTTTTCGTGTATTGTATATGTTATAAAATGTTACTGGTTTAAAGTTAAAACTATTGTTTAAATACACTTCAGCAATTAATCCTAGCATTGGTCATAATGCAGTTGAAATGTACACTTACTGTATATAATGCTACTGTACAAACTAAGTGAAGTGCTTTCTAAATCAGTTATTGCATACCTGTAGTATAGTGCAGCATGCAGGCAAGCTGGACAGCAGTTAGGTACCAGCAGCATCTCAAACAGACATGGACAACTAACTGTGTTAGTATGTGTAGTGACTGGTGTTTTTTTCCCCAGATTGGTGTGAACCAAAGGGGTCTCTGTCTGCCACCTGGATAACTACCAAAGACAAACAAATCAGCAAAGGTGCACAGGACAGGTATTCTGCACACATGGAAAAGAACTCCAAAATCAAAAAACAAAAATATGGGGTGCAAAGAGAAAACAAAAGTATGGGTAGTGAACAATGCTGAGTGCTTTATTGTGCCGAAATACAGAATGAACCTGCACTACAACCGAAGAATGCTCTAGGCTTGTTGTGTTGGTCGACTCTGTATTGGTCTGCTTCATTTTTCTGTGCAATAAAGCACTTAATATTGATCACTAGCTGTGCTTTTATTTTCTCTTTGACCACCACATTTTTTTGTTTTTTGATTTTGCTTAACTAAACTAAAACTGGGCAGCTCGAGCCTCAATTGAATGCAGTGACTGAAAGTGAACAAATACACTGTTTATGAAGCCCTTTTCTGGTGTGCACAGTACAGAAATGGTAAAATGTTCCACAATATTCCTCACATAAACTTTTGGCACAATGCATTACAAATTAATTTGGTGCTCCATAAACGCTTGCCTGAACCACTGAGTGATCACATGGCTTTTAACAATCTAGAGAGAATGCCACCCCATTGGCCCAGTGGCAGTGCATCCTGCTGCTGTACAGATAATCAGAGATCAGGAGCAGACTTAGTTGCCATGTCAGTAAGCAGCTGCCAGAAGGTAGCGCACCTCAGCCAGGGAGGGTGGGTGGTGGATTCTGGCAGTGCAGTGACCCCTGCAGGTAGGCCAGGAAGCTTGCTCCTTTGGTAGGGGCATGCAGTATGGCTGAGGATGGAAGAGCATGGCTCATGCCAGAGGAAGGAGGCTGTCAAAGGGGAGAAACTCTGGGGAGAAAATCCCTTCTATCAACAAGACAGCAAATAAGCCTGAACAAGGTATATCCCTGATTAGTAGGGTATATTCCTGAAGATGATGATAGGGGTGGGGAAAAATGTATGTGGGAAAAACAGAAAGAAAGAAAGAAAGAAAGAAAGAAAGAAAGGAAGAAAGAAAGAGAAAGAAAGAAAGAATCAATCTTGACAGAAAAGGCAGAGCAGCCATCACAGTAAGCGCATTCCGCTGCGTAAAAATCAGGCTGTGGCATAAGGGCTCAGAGTGATGCAGATGTACAGAGGATACAAGGCTTTATATGAGTTAACAATAGAACCTTGAATTTCATTCTCTTCTGAGCAGGTGGATAATGTGCAGCTCCTGGAGCACAGATTTTATGTGTTCTGACATCCTTACAGAAGTCGGAAGCCTAATAGCTGTGCTCTGCACTAGCTGCAGGCAGTGGACCAAACTCACTTGCAGATCCACACAGGGGATGTTTTTCATGTGAAGGGCAGAACTAATAGCAGTGCGATATCCCCAAGTCATAGTACTCGGTGCACTGCTGTGTTATTAGCACCGCTGAAAAGCCCAAATCCTAGTTTGGGAATGACACCTCCACCAATTTGATCCACATGCCAAAGAACTGCCAACTAAGCCATACTAATAATAATACATAATATCAAAGAACTGAAACATGTGACTTATACATACTGTTAAATTATTCCCTCATAAAATGATAAAGGTTATGCCACAGGTCTAAGCTATGGTTTGCAACATAGTGATTCTTTTCCTTCTAATGTTCCCAGTATCACATTCAAATTTAAACCATTTCCCTGTGTTTTGCTGAGCTGACATTCCATTATGTTACTCTGCAAAACACAAAGTTTTTGTGTTTCCCTCTGCCTACTAGAGCAGTTTCAAGTCAAACATGGTTGCTGGGCCTTTTTCGCGACAAGCCCCCTACTCAACCACCTCCATGAACTTTTGTCTTGTGTCTCGTCCTCCAGTTCTTCAGTGACTGATTCTTTTCTCCTGCTGTGTAGATCTTGAAGTTCAGCCTTACATGGCAAGACTTTCCCGACTGACTTCCCCACAGATGTAGGGTAATTCTCAAGTAAGTGTTCCCCAAGAGTAAAATCTCTGGGGATACCTATGTGTTAGCTCATACAGCCAAAAAAGCATTCTGGAAATATTTGAGCTATCATGCTGTACATGCTTTCATTCTGAAATGGACAAGAAATTTGTGAAAAGCCAAGAGTAACAAATGTCATTAAATTGATCAACACATCCTTGAATGGCACCTTACATATGCTTTCTGGGGGGGGGGGGATGTATTCAACAACATGGAATATCAGACTAAACAACAAACCTAAACAGATTTTCAGAGGCCAGGATGCAGACACTTCTACACCCATCCGGAAGCAGCGAACAAGATTCTCAGAACTGTAAACATAGAAACTAGAGGCCATTCCTCTCAGTTAGGTGCCTCCAGACAGGACTGTCAATTTGAAAGTGAGAAATGGAATCTGGGCACTCAAACATGTATTTGCTGCAAAACAGGACCTTGAATCAAATTCACTTCAGTGTACGGTACCTCTTTCATTGCAGAAAGAAAGCCTGCAGCTCTGAATACACAGGAAGGGAGCAGCAGTGGGCAGTGGAAACCAACATTTCACCCCATCCAGATCTTTGTCAAGGTACAGTGACTCCTACCGGATACCCTAATTTATAGCATCCCAGTGAAAGGAAACAATAAAACTATTTAAAGTGATAAATAGAAAATGCTTTTTAGGTGAGGCACTCTAATTTTATTTGTAGGAAAAGCAGGTATCAGAGACACATAAGCAACAATAAACAGACAAGAATATTTAGTTATTGTAAACCAGCTAAACCATTTTTAATGCAGCATCAACCTTTTTCTATATATTTTAAACACATTTTATAGATGCCTAAAAATTATTTATTTATGCTGTGCAATAGCTAAAATACATTAGTGAGTTGGCAGGTGGACAGTCCCAAGTGCACAGCATCTAGTGTGCATATGTGTGTGTGTGTGGGGGTACTGGCCCTGTGGCTTAAAAATGAGTCCTTCTCACAACTAGTTCTTTATAGGTCATGTACAAATGGAAGCCTAAAAAAGGAAAACTAAGGGAAAAAAAAGTTAATAAAGATGAAGAGTTGAAGAACTCACCAAATGGACTACTAAAATGGTGCAGGGTCTACATCAGAAACCATATGAAGAGAGACTGAGAGAGCTTAATATGTATACCCTTGATGAAAGGAGGGACGGGGGGACATGATAGAAACTTTTAAGTACCTCAAGAGAATCAACAAAGTCCAGGAGGGTAGCATCTTTCAGAAAAGAGATGTGTAAGAACAAGGGGCACAATTTAAAGTTAGAGGGGACTGCCAGGGGTAATGTGGGGAAACTCTTTTCCACGGAAGAGTGGTGGGCGCATGGAACCGCCTTTCTGGAGAGGTTGTGGGGTCTAAAACAGTGGAGGAATTCAAACATGCATGGGACAGACATAAGGCAATTATAGTGTGGGGTTGCAGGAAATAGGCTGTTGGTTAACTAGAATCTGCAGCTTATCCGGTAGGTAGGGAAATGGGCAGACTGGGTGGGCCAAGTGGTCCTTATCTGCCATCAAAGTCTATGTTTCTGTGTTTCTATATTACATGTCTTATGTGTCTTTTACAACATATTAAAAACAGCTGCATCTTTCTCTTTTAATAACATTTATTTCTCTATCTACTAGGTAATTTTTCTTGAAGATCCTGGCTATTCTCACAAAGGAATATCATTTGTTGACTATGAAGGGGCATATTCCCAGTTCAACAAAAGGAGGTTCTGGCCTGCTCAAGCAAAATGATGCTTCTATACATAATATTTGACAATTCGATGTATCTTTTATTGAAAAGTATTAGGCTTCTTCTGGGGAACTGTAAAAAGATTTTTAACATTTTTGATTTTATATAAATTTAATGATTTTTATTCATTCACATATCTGGACTGCCTTGTACGGTATGGACTGCACACCCATTGGCTCTTGCTCTGAGCCAATGGGCATGCAGCCCTACCGAGCAGTCAGTCGGTGGGCGGAAGGCATGGGTGGGTGCTGCCGCCTGCCAGCTGACGGGGAGCAAGGTGGTGGGCTCGCTGGTGGTGTGGGTGAGGGGCCACTAGATCACCAGGCTACTTGGACCTTGGGGACTCTAATGCCCGTGATTGGGCTTTGCGGTCCACTGGACCACCAGGGGATATTGTTCTTTGGGGGGTTGACCTCTAATGCCCATGATTGGGCTAGTGGGGGGAGGGGGTTACTATGGTTTTGCCCGTGATTGGGCCAGTCAGGGGGATTTATATAGTTATGCCTGCGATCGGGCCAGTCGGGGGGGTGGGGGGATTTATACAGTTATGCCCATGATTGGGCTGCAGGGGACGTCGGTCCCCGATGGCTGCTGCCTGGCAGGGCGCCAGGTGCAAGTCATCGGGGATCGGCGCATCTGCATGCTAATGGCATGCAAATGGGGCCATAAGTAGATGCAAATGGCCCCACTGTGCCTTGCATGAATTATGGCCCCATTTGCATGTCACCTTTTGAATATCGGAAATTTGCGAATGGCGCAATGGAACTTGTGCCACCGCATCTTGAATGCTCCACTCTGACCACTTGCGGTGGGGCAAGTTCCACTGCACCGTGCACAGTGGCTGTGGCTGGGAGGTGATATTCAAAGGAGTTTCTCAATAGCGCAACTCTATTGAATATCGCCCTGGCCACACCCCAGCGCAACTATTTTGAGCAGCGCAAGGGCTTGCACCACAGAATGGTGCAGTTTGAATATCCAGCCCATAAAACCTAGTAAGCCCAAAAATTGATTGGAACCTTGTCATTTATTGATATTTATGATCCAGTTCTTTATGTACATATGTTTTTTACATTGGTGTGTTTAAATATTGTCTAGTAATTGCTGATTCAGAAAACTTTTTTGATTGTGATCACATGATATGTGGGTGTATTTAAGTAATGTGTAGCACTTGAATCAGCCTCCCTGAGGAAGCGCACATGCGCAAAACTGGTCGGGGTTTGTGAGTTTTGCTATTTCACTTCCTGATTGTCACAGGCATGTTATGCATTAAATAAGCTTTTTTAATAATTACGGATGCTGGTGCTGCTTTTCCTTTACTTGAGACATTAACAGTTTCTATGGTGAAGTTTAAGCTGGAAAACCAGAGCATGTCATAACAGCGCGCATAAGCACTTTGGTACATGATTTGTAAGACCATTTGGTGAGAACATTTTAAAGTGTAGAAATATATTGAATATGCTTAAAAGCTAGTTTAAGAAGGAAGTTGGGAGAAAGCAGAGTTAAAATGTAGCTGCATCAGATGCCAGAAGCACACGGCATCACAAAATAATAACGTATTGTCCAGTACTTAGTATTTATAATGAGTCACATCATAGTTTATTTTAAAAGAAGAGTGTGAACTATTTGGAGACAGCAGCAATTTATGATTTAGGTAAAATGAATTTATGGGAAATGTGGAATGTTAAGGTTCAGTTTAAAAGGAGTAATCCCTGTTGTCAATTTTTTCGTTTGTCCTCCCCCCCGATTCTTCACTTTCATTAGTTTATCTCTGTATTAAAGTGGCTAGAAGAAAATAGTACTTAAAAATACAGTTGAAGAGAAATTAAGTATGAAATGAATGAAAAAAGCTTTATATAAAGGTGAATATTAGAAACTGCTGTATACATTTAACAGAGATAATATATATTTACTTTTGGATAAAGGTATTTATAAATACTTTTTTATTTGTTTTAAGTGAACACTTATTGGAGGCAAAGTTTAAGGAGGTGTGGCAGCTGTTTGGGCTTTGCTGGCTTTGATAAAGCATAAGGCAATGATTCAATTCATGCATGCATGTTGGTGGCATTAGATGGGCATTACCATTTAGGGAAGAACATAATATTTGTGTTTAAGTTGAAAATATCTCTTTTTACACTGATTGTATTTTTAAATTTTATATTTTATAATGGTTATGAAGCACATACTGTTTTTTGACTAGCACAGTCCAATTATGAAAGATATTATTTATATTTTTTTTCCATAAGTATGGCGCATACTGATTATTATTCTGTTAAAAATCTTTTTACAGTTCCCCAGAAGAAGCCCAATACTAAATGAAACCATGGGACTTTTTCAATAAAAGATACACTGAATTATCACATATTGTGTGTAGAAGCATCATTTTGCTTGAGCAGAGCAGAACCTCTTTTTGTTGGATTTCTACATACCGAAAAATATGACAAGCTCCACCAACAAATCTTTTCATGTCTTTTGAGCCAATTGGTGATTTCCCTGGGCACACAATTTCTTGCACTTTCCAAGTTGGCAATTAATACTAGGCTATCTACATACCTGCATGGCAAAGATCCAATATGACTCTACTAGCCAACAGGAGATCATAGTCGTACCCTCTTAGTCCTGTTTTGACATTTTATAAAGCAGTAAACATAATTGTATGTTCTTTCCTGTTACCTGACTGTTTTAGATGTGCTGGATGGCTATGGCATAAGTTTCATTTTACTTTTGAATGGTTCTCACATGTACCCACATGTGCTCCTTAACTTCCTTTTTGTCCATCCTACACAAAACACCCTACAGCTACAGTTTGTCACAATATCACATAAGTGGTATTACAATTTATGAAATCATTTATATGAATTGTTCTTGCATTGATGGGTGCAGTGTGTTCTCATTCTTATTTGTAACTGGTCAAAAATTGCATTTTTTTACATTTTTAACATCCTTTTGGTTGTGGGGGTAACCAATGGCTGGGATGATTTGCTGGCTGGACCAAATGAACTAGGATATCCCACAGATTGTTGGCCCTTCTGTACGCCATATGTGGTGGCTTTTGTACCACTTCAGCAAGTTATAGGCTCAAGTATTAGCCCCATATTGTCACTGCTAAAGCAACTTCTCACATTTTAGGATATGGCAATGTCTGTGCAGGTCTACTACAGTCTGACAATAATTAAAATCTGTAGTTGGGACAAAAGCCAGCCCTTTGTTAAGTACACTGACCTCTAATGTTTTGAGCTCACAGAAACATTCTCTGCTAGGGGTTATAGTGTTCTACTCTTCTTCCCTGTCCATCCGGACTCCCACCCTGCCTCTGCACCTGCCTCTTTCTCCCTATCAAATTATCTGCTTCTCTCACTCTTCCTTGTCTGTCTTCAACCTGGGCCAAGTCCCACCCCCTCCCATGAAGTATGCCATTATCAATTCCTCCCATCATTATCTTCCTAAACTGGTATCCCACAGCTGTCTGTCTTTATCTATGGCCAAGTTCAACCCCATTTCCTGAAGGTTGACAGAAACAATTCCTTCTCCTTCAGCATCTCCCTAATCTGATTCTCTTCAAATCTGCCTTTCTCACCCTTTTTAAGTAAACAGGCCAGCAGTTTCAACTGATAAGCCTATCTGTTGTAAGCTCCATATGTTCATCTTTGCTGCGCGTATACTGATCTTTCACTTTTGTATAGTATCAATTATGTTCTACCTTGCTATTGTACTGTATATATTATATATTTTCTTCTATCTGTATAATATTGCACTATGTCTACTATGTTACTGTACAATGATTCTTCTCATGACCAGGTGCATCTTGCAAATGAGTCTCGCTCAATGGTGCCCACCTGGATAAATAAACATTTTGATTGATTGATTGATAGTACCAAGATGGTCCAGAAAACAAGGGAAACAGAAGAAAACAGTAGAAAGGAAGTTTTTTTACTACCCAAAGACAAACCCAAGCAAGAGGTCAATAATCAAATTAACTTCATCACCACTTTTCAACAAGAGCCTAAGAGGAGGGAGAAATATTGAGAAAAACATTGTCATGCTCTAGGATCAGACCATAGGTTTGCTGAAGTGGTACAAAAACCATCACATATACCAGTATATATAGAAGGACAAAAATTCTGAGTGATATCCTAGTTCATTTGGTCATTAGTAGCGCAGCTCAGAATGTGGTTACCCTCACAACCAAAAAGGAGTAAAACATTTAAAAAATGCAAATTTTGTACAGTTATCTATGAGTGTGATAAGATATTGAACCACAGCATTGCAAGAACAAGTCATATAAATGAATTTATAAATTGTGATAGCACTTATGTGATCTATGTGGCAACATGTAGCTGAGGGGTGTTATAAGTAAGATGGTAAAAAAGGAAGTTTAAGGAGCACGTGGGGGTACGTGCTAGAGTCATTGACTAAGAACGATCAGAGGAAGGAAATAAGGGGAGGGTTTATGGGCAGACTAGCTGGGCCTTGCTGTCCTTATCTGCCATCAATTTCTATGTTCCTATGTTATGTTTCATTCAAAATTAAAATGAAGCTTATGCCCTAGCCATACGTGTAAAAAGGTCAGGTAACTGGGATGAATATAAAATGATGCTTACTACTATAGAAAATGTCACAACAGGACCAAGAGAGGGAGTCCATAATCTCTTATTGACTAGAAAAGAGTCTTACTGAACCATTGCCATGCCGTCATGAAAATAGCTTGACATTAATGCCCAACTTAAAATGTGCACCTTCAAAGTCAACAAATAATTTTCCCTAGTAAGCATAGTCAGGATCTTCTAAATAAAATTGCCTGGTAGACAGAGAAATAGATGTTATTAAAATAGAAAGATGCATTTTTTTTTGATATGATACATGAGACACTTAAGACATTTAACTCATTTTGTGTGTTCTTTAACTTTCTTCAGCAACTTTCTGTTTTCCTTTTTGCTGAATTTTCATTTTTCAGTCTTTTGCTTGTACATGTCTTGTTAGGAATCAGTTGCCAGAATTATTCCTTTTTGAGCTGCAGACATGGTGCCCCTTCCCTGCCCTTTCCCATTAGATGTTGTGCACTTGGGATTATCCACCTTCCAGCTCACTAATGTATTTTAGCTATTATACAGCATATCTGTAAGCAAACAATAAGTTATGCTGAGATAACCACCCACCCAGGTGTATAGTGAGTCAGAGGACCTTACCGCCCTTGGAAGGGTGGTTATCTCAGCATAATGCCCTCTCTGGAGTGTTGTATTGCAATTATAAAATGAGTTTTAGGTAGTTTTCTTTTTGTATAATATCTTTATTCATTTTAAAAAAATGAAACATCAAGTAACCATACAAACACTACAGAAAGTTCATAGCACATATGTTTATCTTACATAAATTAACCATACAATAAGTACAATTTAAAAACACATAAATATAAAGACATTAAAAAATAACCATCAACAGAATTCATTCCATAGCAGCACATAACTCAGGAAGATTAAACCTTGTCACAGGTTTGTCTATATTTAACTACCCAAACTAAGCATTCCCCAGGAAGGGGGAAGCAACGGCATATCCCCAGTCACATTACCAAGAGAACCCCCTGAGTGGAATCCTACCAAGCCATACCCCTCAATTCTCAAAGAGAACTGTTCTATAACATAACAACCTTTGCAGGTGACAGGGAGGGAGTCAATGCATCGACCCCAGCTACAGAGAAATAGCTCTTCTCTCCCTCTCAGAGACTAAGTAGATCTTTCCAACAGCAGTGTCTTTAGACATGTTTTCTGTTGCCCTAACTTAGAGGTATCCTTAGAAACCCAAGTATTTTGAATGCACTGACATGCTAACACCAATAAAACTGTTACACACTTGGGATAGAGTTCCCATCCTTTGTCTCTCATGTCCTCCATAACCAGTAAAATGGACAGCACAGTAAAAAGGCATTGTTGCTCCCTGCTATGCTATCAGTTCATTCGCAATACACTTATATCTACCCAGAACACTTGAAGGGTGGGTCACTTCCACAAGCAGTGCCAATATGTGTTCCATGACTCTTGGCATCTCCGACAGGTCAGTGGAACAGTAGGGTAAAACAATGTATCACCACAGGAAGGCAATACAATCTATATAAGAATTTAAACAGTGATTCCTTATATTTATCAAAAGAGCTCAGTTCTCATTTGTAATAGGAATACCCAAATCTCTTTCCCATTGGGTGCATACCTTCTGTGAGATAGCTGGAAAAACTCTGAATCCTGTTTACCAACTTGGTGATATCACCCTTCACTGATGCTCCTGCATGATCGGTTACCTGTTCCAGGAAGTCTAGCAGAGAATCCTCCACTGGGTTCATCACACAGCCCTGTCTGTACTCCTGCACCGGCAGCTATCAAAAAAGATGGGAAGCCTGCACCCGTAACCTCTCTTGCATTTCTTCAAAGGTCCTGATACTGTTCCCCATGAACAGATCTCCCAGGCACCTAATCCCTTTTCTCTCCCATGTCCTAAACCTGGCATCCTCTACCCCCAGCAGAAACACCCCTTTTTATTCTACAGTCCTCCTTTTGTGCACTTGCCTCTAGCTGGACAGCCATCCTCTCCATATGTTACACCTGCACAGTTTGCTGCACTGTCCTGTGCTTTATTTAATCATTTACAAATATTGTTGTCCTTGCCTCTTTTCCAAAGGTTTTGATGTTGGTCGTAATACTTTAATTGTCACCCTGTTTTACACTTGTACAGTACATATGTCACCTGTTTACACTACAGTACCTGCACCTTTTTCAGTTTAATTTTGCACTCTAAGTATAATGCAATTTTTTCATGCCCAGTCTTTTTTTTTATTGCATAGTGTCATAATGTTTATTCCTACTGTTGTCTACTCCCTGGGAATCCCTATACCCCAACCCTGAGTTACAGCTGGAAACAGACTCTCTGGGTCAGTGTTTCTCTCTGGAACACAGACTTGTAAACACATAAAAATCAGTTGGTTTTATAGGAGTAAAAAACATGTTGGTTTAGAATGCCTAGATCTGGCTATGTTTTGTTGCCTACCTCAATGCCATCTTTGTAGTAGGTGTTGTGCCATTTTTTTAACTACTGGACATTATCTTTTATTCATGGATAACCATGGTTTTATTCTCGGTTACAGCCTCTCATGTTGATATTTTTGGTTACAGCATGAGAGGTTGTAATCACTGCCTGCCACTCAAAAAAGCTCTACGCAGCTCACTGGCTCCTACTGTTTGACTGGGCAGGATGATCATCACTCCAAACATGGTGGCTTGTGGCTCCACTCCTCGCTAATCGAGTTTCTGTGGGATGGGCTATGGGAACATATCCATTGCATTTAACTTCATACAAGGTAATTTGTTTTACACAGTTTTCAATATATCTGGTTGATCCTGCCTTCAAAGAGCATAAAAATGTATTCGGTTGATCCTGCCACACTTACCTCTTGAGTGGGGCTCTGTGGCTGCATTCCTGACTGCCCACAACTGATGACTGAGGGAGAGCATGAGTGAGAGATGGTGTGTGTGTGTGTGTGTGTGTGTGTGTGTGTGTATGAGAGAGAGAGAGGGAGTGGAGAGTGAGTGAGGGACAGGGTGTGTGTGTGTGTATGTGTGTGTGCAACTGTGTGTGTGTGTGTGTGTGTGTGAGACAGGCTGTGTGTGTGTGTGTGTCTGTTTCTGGCAGAACTGCTGCACTGACTCAAGTATGGCATGGAAAAAAAATAATGACCATTAATTAAATCAAATAACATATGGGTGGGTGGGTGAGTACAAAACCAAAATGTTACACTCATTCTTGGTGTGGGAGGCTTTTATAAATCCCTTGGGCTTCACCCTCAGGGTTTATGTAGCATCCCACACCTCACTGTAATTATTCTATATATTATAAGTAAGTGCATATAAGCAATAAACCACTTAGCCATATCCAGTGGGGTTCAGTCATGAGATAAAGTCCTTGCCAGGAGTGAAGCAGCCTCCCTCTGCTCAGGATCTCAAGTGTCAGCAAGGATTATTAGAACAATAAGTGCACCAAAATAGGACTTGTGGCTTCCTGCACTTCTATTCCTTTGCCCTTTCTAGCCCTCCTGAGCCATAGTAGAATTTTATTGCACTGTACTGTAAAACTAGTTATTATTGCGTTAGTTATGGTTTGTGGTATTGCCTCAGTTAGCTGATTAACACAATTTAATTTTCAAGTTTGCTATTCATCTGAGGATGCAGCTACTGCACCAAATATCAACAAGCTGACTTACTCAGGCATACAGTGAGAGGAATGTTTACTCTGAACTACCAATTTTCTGTTTTTAATAAGAGTTAGAGTGTTTTTAACTTTTGCTTGTCTGGAAGTAATGTGGGTCAGTGCATGCTAGGGGGACCATAAATTGCTAACCCCAACCCTTGACACTGATCAGATGCTGTCCTTAGAGTAGTGGCCAAATTAGGTATTTGAGTGAGCTTTCTTAATTCTTTCTTGTCTTATCCTGCAAATCCAGCCAATGTAGATTTTGTTTTCTCAAATGATTAGCAATGGCAATGAAGGGGACATTGAATGCAGAACTTTGGTTGTGAGCAGAACAACACTTCAGCTTTTAGCACCAGCTACACAACACTCCAACAGTAATCACACTACATAACTACAGCTTAAAACAAAAAATTAGGAAAGGAGACAGATCAGCAGACAAAATGCTGGAATCAAGCTAGGATCGTTAGTCCCCAATGTCTGTTGATTCCTACATGTCACCATTGTGTGAGGATAAAGAAAGCATACATGGCCAGCAATTAAGCAGACTACTCATTGTAATTTAATTTTTACAGGCTAAGGGTGGTGCTTGAACATAACAACAATAACATTACAGAAAATATAGCATATTTAAGCATATATTGCTACCACCTGAACATCAGTTCCTCTTATTTATTTTGCTACTTTAGTGTATTATTGTATGATCATGATATTATTTATTATTTGTTCTCACACCACCTTTTTAATTCAGTATACTTCATTTAATTCTCCTAGCATTCATTTTATGCATTGCAATGTTTTATTTGGGAGTTTTCTGTATCCTATTGTATCTCTCAAGCTTGTACCTGGAAACAAGCTTTGACTCAGGGTTCCTTTCCTTGTCACTGATTCTAAATCAATCAATCAATCAATCAATGAAGAAACATATAAATAGCCCCAATATTACTGTAGAACTCAGGTTGAGTAAATGTTCCCTGTGTGACTATAGCCCCCAGTCTGGGATCAAGGGAAGGGGTACAATAATTTTTATCTTGAAACTGAAAAGTGAAATAAAATTTGAAATTAGGATTTATCACTAAGTAATATGAGGTGACTTAAGTCTATTATAGTGTTTTTTTCTGAGTTCCACAAAATATTAAAAAATGTCATGAACTGTCTCCTGTGAACAGTATCAAAACAGCCATATTATCTGCTATATACATTATAATTAGTGCTATGTGAATTTAAGAATAAACAACTATAAACATTTATTCCTTACACCAAACACTAAAGCTAGGAGAACCGAGGCAGAGCCATGGCCAATTTCAGGATCTGAGGGTTCTTCAGCATTTTCCCTGGTAAGGTCTCCATAAACAATCTTGATTGAGTGGTATCGAAAAATACATGCATTGTTCCTTTGTGGTTGGGAGAGAGAGGCAAATAAACCAAATATGCTGAAGAAAAGGACACTTCAGAAAAAGCTCCTGGCTAGATTTGTGCTCATAGGCTTCATATTTGTAGCACTTGTCGGAAGCAAAATTCTGCTTCCCCCAATATGATATGACAGCAGTTGGAGTGATCAGCATAAATGTTCATAAAGGAACAGCGATTTCAAAAATAAAATTACTTTGTCCCCAGATCCCCATCCAATAAAGACACAGACAACCATGTATGTGTGTGCCCAGTTGACAATTATTTTACTCCATATTCCAAACTTATTTACACCTAATTCCATAAAAATGTTCAGAAAAAAAATCCACCATATTTATATCATTCAGTTCACTGTTACATTCTACATTCCACAAATCAATTCCTTGTCCTTCTCCCCCCCCCCCCAGATGTACACCTGGGGCCACTCTCCTATTACTTTCTTTGGTTAGGTATGAGTGCTTACTCTGTCTTGTGCTCTCCTACCCTCATCCCTTCTCCCTTTCTTCCTTATTCACTTCCCTCCACTCAGTCCCCAATTTCCTGCCATCCACCTTCAGCAGTGTCAATCAAACTGCTGTCCACCTGCAGCAGTCACCCCCCCACCCTCCACTCCTCCCACCTGACCCTTATGACCAAGGAGTTGGGAGGGTGGTTAATTCTCTAAAAGCAAAAATTGTGAGCTCCCTCTCTTTACCCACATCTTATATACCCCTCTTGCTTCATCCTCCCTTTCTTTATTCTCCTCCAATCCTGCCACACCTTTTTCATGATGTCATGTGGCCCCTCTCTCATACCAAACAAGCCTGCTCAGTTCCTCCCAAGACATTTCCATTGGTTTCCTTCCCTGTCCCCCTCCCGCCCTTTCAAAAATACCCCCATTGTTGTTCATGCTAGGACCCACCTATTGGCATGGGGCTCATGACAATAGGGTCTGCCTCTTACGCAGGCAAACCACCTTACCAAGTCAGAAAACTAATAAATATTGAATAGACACAATTCGGTTTAGTCACCATAAATGACAGGATTTCAAAATATCCCTTCAAACAAGGGAGACTAAAAATAGATATTCACTAACTTTTTTTTAAAACTCTATTTGCAGAACAGGACTCAACAAACAGTTCTGTTCTGTTTTGTCCTACAAGCAGCTTGCTTAGCCATACAAGGAGCATGCCTACCAGTGTCAAACAAGGGACCTCAAGGATCTCACACTGGTCAATTACTTAAATATTTAGTTGAGATGCCTACTGTTCCAATGGGGCAAAACACCTAGATTACATTTGGCAGGACACACCTTGTCATCTTAAGGGGTGGAGCTTTAGTTTAAATCTGATATGCATAACAGAAAGGCAGTGACTGGTCCAGTGGTTAAAGAACTGAGCTGCAAACCAAGGCACACAAAGTTCTCATCCCACAGCAGCCACACTAGTTTAAATGCTTCATTGGCAAGCATTTAAACTAGTCAAGGGGGAGGCACTGAAAAGGAGAAGGGAAATCATAGCCCCACCCCCAAAAAAATCAAGGTAGTTAGTGAGATAAACACCAAGATAGGGTAGTCGCTAGGGAGAATGGCAGGTGTAAATGGAGAAAAAGACAAAGGCAGTAAGGACAGGGATGGGGCAAAAAGAAATAAAGCCATGAAAAATGGAGGGTAATGAGTACCAATGCTCGTAGTATAGGTGAAAAGCTCCCCAAAATGGTGGCCTTGATGGAAGAGGGATGCCTGGATATCATGGCAGTCACAGAAACATGGTACACAAAGAACAATGACTGGGATGTCAACATACCAGGGTACACAATCTACAGGAGAGACAGGGAGGGAAAAAGAGGAAGAGGAGTAGCTCTCTATGTAAGGGAAGGGATCAAAGCAACAGAACTAAAGGGTAAACAGGGAGGAGAGAAGGCACTGTGGGTTACCCTGGAGACTGGAAATGGCTCCACAATCCACACAGGGGCTGTATACAGACCCCCATCCCAGGGGGAGGAAATGGACAAGGAAATGATAGAAGGCATCCTTGGGATGGCAGAGAAAGGGGAGATATTGCTGATGGGGGACCTAAATATGCCAGATGTTAACTGGAGCACCTTGCTTCAGCCACATCCAAGAGCAGGGCCATTCTTGATGCCCTACAGGGGTCATGCCTCAGACAGCTAGTTTTGGAACCCACTCGGGAGGGAACAATCTTAGACCTGGTACTCTCAAATGGGGACAGAGAGAGGATCTCAGATCTTGAAGTGGGTAGCCATCTGGGAACAAGAGACCACCAAACAGTGTGGTTAATGATAAACTTAGCTGTAGAGTCAAGCCACACAAAAGTGAAGGTACTGGACTTCAGGAGGGCTGATTTTGTCAAAATGGGAGAGTAGCCTCAGAAATGCACTAGCAAACAGGCAACAAGGTGGGGTGGAACAATAATGGGGAAACATCAAAACCGCCATCACAGAGGCAACAAGCCTTTGTGTGAAGCAATTAAACAAATCATAACGAAAGAAAAAAAACTATGGTTCTCAAAAGAAGTGGAAGGGAAGGTAAGGGAGAAAAAGATAGCATTCAGGAAGTATAAGGAAACACAGAAGAAGCAGGACAGAGAACTGTACCAGTTAAAGCAGAAGGAAGAGGGGAAGGCAGTCAGAATAGCAAAGGCACAAACCGAGGAAAAGATAGCCAACTCGGTTAAGAAGGGGGATAAAACCTTTTATCGGTACATTAGGGAGCAAAGAAATACTAAGGCAGGGATATTAAGGCTGAATAAAGAGGAAGGTGGTTGGGTAGAGAGCGACAGTGAAAAAGCAGGGATACTGAAGAAATACTTCTGCTCAGTATTCACAATGGAAAAGCAGGGGGAGATACCTAATCCAGTCAATAGAAGCACTCTGGATAGGGATGTTGATATTAGTCCTTTCACAGAAGAAAGGGTTCTGAAAGAACTCTTAAAGCTGAAGGTGGATAAAGCAATACGGCCTGATGGGATTCACCCCAGAATTCTAAAAGAACTAAGGGAAGAACTAGTAACACCACTGACTACCCTTTTTAATAAATCATAGGAGGATGGGGTGGTACCTGAGGACTGGAGGAGGACAGATGTGATTTCCCTTCACAAAAGTGGGAGCAAGACAGAGGTAGGAAACTACAGACCTGTCAGTTTGACTTCAGTGGTATGGAAAATTATGGAATCACCTCTGAAGGAAAGAATTGTTGAGTACCTAGAGGCCAGTGGGGCACAGGACCCAAGGCAGCATGGATTCACAGTGGCAAGGTCATGTCAGACATATCTAATTGATTTCTTTGACTGGGTGACCAAAGTAGTAGATCAGGGAGGGGCTATGGACATGGCTTACTTAGACTTTAGCAAGGCATTTGACACAGTCCCACACAAAAGATTAATAAACAAATTAGACAGCCTGGGAATGGGTCCTAGGGTGGTAGCCTAGTAAAACACTGGCTGGACAACAGGACACAGTGGGTAATAGTAAATGGAGTTCACAGTGAAGAAAGGGGGATTACTAGTGGGGTACCATAGGGTTCAGTACTGGGGCCAGTCCTTTTTAATGTCTGTATAAGTGACATTTCAGAGGGACTGGAAGGGAAAGTATGTCTCTTTTCAGATGACACAAAGATCTGCAACAGGGTTGATATGCAAGTTGGAGTGGAAAGGATGAAAAGGGACTTGGCAAGGTTGGAGACATGGTCAAATCTATGGCAGTTTAGATTCAACGCAAAGAAGTGCAAAGTAATGCACCTGGGAAACAAAAACCCAGGGGAAGACTACACAATGGGGGGGGAGATACTGACAACAAGAAAAATGGAAAGGGACCTGGGGGTAGTCATATCAGACAACCGAAACGTGGTTGGTCCAGCAATGTGAGAAGGCAGTAAGGAAGGCTGGGGAATACTGGGATGCATAGGGAGAGGCATCACCAGTAGAAAACATGAAGTTGGCCCTCTGTACAGACAATTGGTAAGACCACATCTGGAGTACTGTATACAGTTCTGGAGATCCCATCTCTGCAAAGACATAGACAGGGTGGAGGCTGTCCAGAGGAGGGCAACTAAAATGGTGCAGGGTCTGTACCAGAAGACATACGAAGAAAGACTAAAGGAGCTTAAGATGTATAGCTTCGAGGAAAGGGGGGGGGGACATGATAGAAACTTTCAAATACCTTAAGGGGATCAACAAAGACCAAGAGGGTAGCACCTTTCAGAAAAAGAGATGTGCAAGAACAAGGAGGCAGAATTTGAAGATAGAGGTGGGACGGCTCAGAGGTAATGTGAGGAAGTATTTCTTCTCAGAGAGGGTTGTAGATGCATGGAATGGCCTTCTTGAGGAGGTTGTAGAGTCAAAAACAGCGGGGGAATTCAAAAATGCATGGGACAGACATAAGGCAATTCTAGTTGGGGAGTAGGAAGAAGTAGGCTGTTGGTTAACTAGGATCTGCAGCTTATCTGTTAGGTAGGGAAATGGGCAGACTAGTTGGGCCAAGCAGTCCTTATCTGCCATCAAATTCTATGTTTCTATGTTTCACTTTGTAACCTTGGGAAAGTTGCTTGACCTCTCTGTGCTTCAGTTCTTTCATGTAAGTACTAACCACTAAGTACTAAGGCAGCATAGCGCAGTGGATTAAGGCTCTGAGCTGCAAATCTGGAGACCTGGGTTTGAAATCCACAGTCCCCACTTGCATACTGTGTGACCCTGAGCAAGTCACTTAACTTACCTGTGCTCCCACGTTGCATCTGTAAAGAAGCTTTCAGCTTTGTGTGTCTCACCTGGTTAAACAATTGGAAAAAAAAAACACAATAGGTACAGATCTTATTGCATGCCACCAAGTGGATTATGAGGCATGAAATGCAGCTGAAAGCCTTCAACCACCTGGGAAGTGCAGTAAGATCTGTCTTACCACACCCTGGAGTGGATAACTGCACTTATAAAATGACTTTTTAGGCAGGAAAACATCAAAACAAGATGTTTTGCAAGTTTCAAAAATAAACTACTAAGTAGGGGTGCACAAGCAATGAACAGTGTTTTCTGAATACTACAAATAATGCACTGTTCAGATCCAAATAACGAATAGTAGCACTATTTGTCCCTATTCCAGAAATACTATCTTAAAAAAATTAAAAGAAACAGCCATCCACCCTCCTTCTTAGCCTACATCCTTTAAAATCTACCAGTCCCTCCCCACCCTTCCCTCCATGAACACCCACATTTTGGTAATAAATAAGTCCTTTTAATAGTAACACCAATGATGGGTGACCAGCACAGCCTGTCTGCCTCCACAGTGGCTGCTGACCTTCAGTGCTTTGTGGTGCACTACATCAAATTAGATTGTCCCCCACACTGGCAGCAGCACCCCCACACCTGTTTTAAAAGGGGAACACCTCTCTAGCCATTGAAAATGACTCCCAATAGCCCCAAACATCCACCTCCCAGCTACAAATGAATCATGAGTCCTAGAGGAGCTGTGCTGCAGTGGGTAAGCTGTAAGAATAAAATTGAACAGACAAAAGATCAGAAGGGCTAGAAGAGGCAAAACAGAAAAAAGGAAACAACAAAGAGTTCTATTACACCCCATTCTCAGGGGGGGGTCCTTGAATGCATTTAATGTAAATTTAAGAATTGTTGAGACAAGCTCACTTTCCAATCCTAAATCCCTGGATATAGATAAATGTTGAAGATGCGCCATAGTACCCGGCAGTAGGGCTAACACAGGAAGCCTAGGCTTTGAGTATTTATGTACCCTGACCAGGGGTCACTGATACAGCTATAACTTTAAGAAGCTGTGCCTGCAGTTTGGAATGTTGGTGCTGTCTGTATTCTGAGGCAATCAGTGACTCAGTCCACATATATTGTACTGCCAAAAATAGACTAGCTACAGTACCCTGAACACTCCTAATCAGTAATGCCACCAAATGGATCTTAGAAATTTCTGCATAACAAATTCAACATGAATGTCTGTTTTATGTTGTTGAAGGCAGAGATGACCCTATTCCCCTTTAGAGGCTCTATTGAAGGTACAATTTGATTGATGTTTCTATGGTTCTGTCCAATATCCGATTCTGATTGCGAAAGTGGAGCTCAGTTTGCTGTCTCCTCCAATGACATTATTTAGCTAAGAAAATAATTAAGTGGTTCTACTGGACAATGGAAAAGGATTGGTCACTTCACCCTTTAGTGTCCAATAACATTTAACTTAAATCATAATTATTATAATCCCAATTTTCAGACATTCTCTAATCCCTTAGTAAAATATATGAATCAAACAATTTTCTCCAGGAGAGTAACAATGACTCTCTCAGGTTTCGCCCCATTGACTATGCTGAAGCTAACAGAAAAATAAATTGTTAAGACTGATATAATTCTTTTTTTATCACCTCACATTTTCATAAAATAATCTTTATACATAGTCTCTAAAAAGCAGTACTCATCCAAAAACTGGAAGGGGAGTATATTGGTCCCCACTTAAGTTGTATAGCTATTTGAAAACACAAACAGCAATGGGAAACATGAAACCTTGTGACTGTTAAAGTGCTTCTGCTCTTCCAAATAATACAAATATATTTGTGGATAGAATTGTATCACATATATTGGAAAGCTTATAAAGTACTGTAACTGGTTGTCATCAAAGGATCCCACTTCATACATAATTTTTTTTTAGTGCTGCTTTAAGGAGACACAATAAAAGACATAAAAGACACGCACACACCAGATATTATGGACTAAACAAATACAGTGGCCCAGATATTCAAAAGGGTTGCTCATGGCACAACAGTGTTGCACCATCCACAACCCACTGATGCGCCCCGGTGCAATATTTAAAGAGGAAAAGAGCGCTGCACAAATCCGGGGAAATACGGTTATATTCAAAACAGTTGCGCCATAGCGCAACTCCATTGAATATCACTCTGGCCACACCCCAGCGCAACTATTTTTAGTGGCACATGGGCTTGCGCTACAAAATGGCGCAGTTTGAATATCTGGGCCAGTATCTATTTTAGTGCAAGTAACAGGTAATGCTTAGTCCACAGTATCTAGTGTGTGCACTGTTTTGGACAGTTGAACCTTTAGGAGTGAGGAGCACTTCCTTTTTTTTTTCTTTGTACCTTAATAGTGACAAATACGGCAAGAACTCTAAAAAAAGAGACACTATAAACTAAGTTTGCTCTCTGTTGTGCATGTTGAGTCATGCTCACTAGTTTTCAATGCTTTATTTTACCACACATCTAAGAACGTAGAAAACAACAGTGAGATAACTACAATGGATAATTTTTCTTAACTAATTCCTCAGATAAATAACATTGTGAAATAGTAATTTAGGGTCAGGACTGACTCTAGGTCCTAATGGTCCTCCCTATTCTTTACAAGAAAAAATGCGTTAAGTATGCTCTGCAAATACATACAAATTTATAGGGATTCCCTACCCACTCTACTACCACGGGCATCCAGTGATTCCCTTGGTAGGCAGAAATTTGTCCAGACTTATCCTTAACGTCTATACTGCCTTCATGTTCACTGTCTCTGCTGGCTGGCTGCTCTATAGGTTTGAAAAAGTATAAGAGGCTAAGGGATTCCATACCAGAAGCACACTCTAATATAAACTAATGTGAACACCAAGTGAAAAGTGGTAAACAGGCACTAGTGTGCATTATAGCAAGAAAATAACCCATAGCTTGCCTTGGTTAAAAATGCTTTTATTTGCTTAAAGATCCACAGACTCACCCAACCGGTGTCCACCAATGTTTCACCCACCTGACCAGAGGCTCTGTCAATGCACGGTCAGGTGGGTAACACTTTGACAGATGCTGGTGGGGTGAGTTTATGGATCTTTAATCAAATAATGGAATTTTTAACTAAGAGCCAAGCTATGGGTTCTTTTCTTTCTGTAAAGCACACTAGTGCCTGTTAGTCACTTTTCACTTGCTGTTCAAACTGCTGTATAGATATACAACTGTGTGGGAGAAACAAAGTATCTCTTGACATTACCATGGAATTAGCCATCCTTGAGCATTAGGTGATGTCCTGGCATCCTAATGCAGGACAGCAGTCAAACATATTGGCTGTTTGATTTGATCTTATTCTTGTCATTACCCTTGAGTAGCTGAATGACTAAGATCATGCCTCCCTCAGCCTCCTTTTCACAGCTGTAATATTTTAAGAGTCTCCAGCCTCCCCTCATTGATTTTGTTCCCCCATACCATTGATCATCTTGGAGGCCCAGAATTGTACCCTCTCAACAGGCTCAATATCCTTTTTATATTCAGAGGACCAACACTGCACACAAAACTCCATGTGGGGTCTGACCAGGGCTTGCAAAGTTTCAGGATTACTTCACCTACTGTGCTGCCTCACCCGCCCCAATGTACCCCTGTATTCTGCTGGCCATCTTGACAGTAGCTGCAAACTGCTTGTCCCATTTTAGCCTTTTGTCTATTATGACCCACAAGCCCTATTTCTCCTGAAGTGCAGCAAGAGGAGCCCCACACAGCCTATCGAACCTATCTCTGTTTATCCTCCCTAAGAGTAGAACTTACTTTTGGCTATACTGAAACTGAAGCTGCAATTGCTCAACTTCTTATTGTTCTCCTTATATTTGTCCCCATTTCCAAAGGAGGCCACCACCCTGGCTATCTTTCGGTTACTTGTGAACCTATGCAGCCTGCTGCAGACCCCAGTTTCCATTTTGTTGATGAAGATGTTGAAAAGCAGTGTCCATAGCACTGGCCCCCAAGTGACACCACTGAGTCCTCCTTTCCAATCACATTGTTCTGTCTCTAATTCCATAACAGTGTTATCCATAGTAATATTAACCACTCAGAGTAGTTTCCATCCAACAAAATCCTCTGCTTCCTGCTGCTAAACCATTTAGCATTTCACCTTGTGTATGTCTCAATTATACTTACAAAATCTTCTTGTTCCTCACCATCCCCTCTACTGACTCCACTCCACCGATGAGGGATTGCTAGAGGTTCCCAGGGTTCATTTGAAGACATCCAACACCCGTTCATTTGCTTATGTGGTGCTGACCTGGTGGAATTCTCTACTTACGAACATATGAAATTTGCCAGCAGATAAAGGCCTAGAGGTCTATCAAGTCTGCTCGAATGTGCAGCTAGCACCCCTTATTCTGCAGCTGCCCCTCCCTTCCACCCTTCCCCTTCATTAACCCTCCCCCTTGTCCTGTCCCATCCTCGTTTGAAGCAGTCCACTGTTCTACTGCATACCACTTCTGCAGGTAGCATTTCCACCCAGCCACCACCCTCTCTGTAAAAAGTGTCTCCTCATCTCCCTCCTGAACCTTCCTCGCTCCAGTCTCATTTCATGGCCCCTGGTGGCCCTCCCTTCCCTTACTTTGAACAGCCCCTCTGTACCTGTCTTGTTTATTCCTTTCATGTATTTAAAGGTTTCAATCATGTCACCCCTGTCTCTCCTCTCCTCCAGTGAGTACATGTTCAACTCCTTCAACCTCCTCTCATAAGATAAGTCCCCTGGACCCTTGATCACCTTTGTTGCCCTGCGCTGCACCCCTTCCAGTAATGTAATGTCCCTCTTTAGATACGGATGCCAGTACTGCACACAGTACTCCAGGTGTGGTCTAACTAATGACCTATACAGTGGCAGAATCACCTCCTCCCTCCTCCCTCCTCGAGGATATACCCCTTGCAATACAATCCAGCATTTTGTTGGCCTTTGCAGCTGCCTTCCTACACTGTGTTCATTGACCCTGTAGATAGACACCCAGATCCTTCTCCTCCTCTGTCCAGGCTAGCTGTACTCCCCTAGCTGGTAAGTCCTCCTTGGGTTCTTCATCCCAAAATGCAGCACCTTGCACTTTTTGGCATTAAAGCCCAGTTGCCAGGTGTCTGATCAGGTTTCAAGCTTTGCCAGATCATCCTGCAACCCCTGCCATCCCCCTAGGTCATCCACCACCGCGCCAACCTTGGAATCATCAGAAAACAGACTGATCTTGCTCTTGATGTCCCATGATACGTCTGCAATGAATATCCCAAACAACACTGGTCCCAACACCAAGCCCTGTGGGACACCGCTCGTCACTGCCCTTGGGTGTGAGAGCTCCCCACCCACCACCACCCTCTGTTGCCTTCCCTGCAGCCAGTTTCCTACCCATCTCACCAGCTTTGCACCCGCCTCTGTACCTACTAACTTCCTTCCCAGCCTTCCATGTGGCACCGAGTTGAATGCCTTACTGAAGTCCAGATACAGGACATCCGCTGCATGGCCCCTGTCCAGTTGCCTAGTTACCCAGTCATAGAACTCGACCAGGTTGGTTTGGCAGGATCTGCCACGTATGAAGCCATGCTGTCTGCTGTCCTGTAGTCCTTTAGCCTCTAAGAGGGCCACCAGCCTCTCCTTCAGGATAGTCTCCATTAGCTTACCCACGATGGATGTGAGGCTCACTGGTCTGTAGTTTCCCGATTCATCCTTGGGGCCACTCTTGTGGAGGGGCACCACATGAGCCATCCTCCAGTCCTGGGGTACACACCCCAAATGTAGTGAGGGCATTAAATAGGTCTGCCAAAGGTCCTGTAGGGACCTCTGCCAGCTCCTTCAGTACCCTGGGGTGGATGCCATCTGGGCCTGGTGCCTTGTCCACCCTCAGTGCCTTCAAGCCTCTAAGACTCTCCCTCCTTGGTTTCCCCATCTGTCACCACTTCCCCCCTCGTCTGCCATTTCTCCCACCTTGGGTGTCACCCCTCTTCTATTTAGTAAATACTGAGCAGAAGTACTCATTTAGTGCTTCTGCCTTATCTCTCCCTCTTCCACCCAACCCCCATCCTTCCTAATCCTTACTATGTGGTCCTTACAGCTCCTTTTCTCCTGATGTACTTAAAGAAGTCCTTCTCCCCTTCTTAATGCCTTGTGCCAGCCTGAGTTCCATAGATGCTTGGCTCCCTTACTGCCCTTGTCACCTCCTTCGATTCTGTCAAGTACTTCTCTCTGTCCTCCCCCTCCCTGTTTTCTTGTGCTTCCCTAAGGCAGCTCTTTTCCTCCTTACCTTTTCCATGCCTCCTTGCTCCAACCAGCTCAGTTTCTTAGCCCTAGCCTTCTTGCTCTGGGATTTGCAGCAGGTTTTGGTTGCCTCCACTATCCCCAGCTTTATGAGCTCCCATCTCTGGTTAGTATCCATATTAGATTGAATTCTGGCCAGGTACCCTTTTACCACTTCCCCCATCCTCCCAAATTCGGCCCTCCTGAAGTCCAGCACTCTTGTGCCAGATTCCACTCCTTCCTTGCCCATATCCAATGTGAGCCATACTGAGTGGTGGTCACTCCCTGACTTCACTGGATAAGACATTGCCAGGCCACCGAGAGTTTCAAATCTAAACTGAAGACCTTAATTTTTAACCAGATGTTTCCTGTTGAGGTTTAGAGTCAGATGATAGAGACTTCTGGAAAATTTGACCATTATATTATATGTTTTTTTAACTGTTTAATTTTATGATAGTTCTAACAATTTACGTACAACGCTTTGATCTTTGTAATTGCGCTTAATAAATAATGATTGATGATTGATTGTTATACTGCTCTGGTTAATGTTGCCCAGAAATTTGCCAGGCATCACATGGTTAAAAAACTTGCTGGAGTCCAGATAAACTATCTTAACAACCCTGCCCTCCTCCTTGTTCACCACCTTGCAGCAGGTGATGTGGTTGGCTTGCCATGACCTGCCATTCATAAAACCATGCTGATAGTTGGTAAGAACCTTGCCCTCAACCACCATTATTCTGTATCTGACAATGGTCTCCATGATCTTGTCCAGAACTAGTCAGGCTGACTAGCCTGTAACTGCTCAGTTACGAAATTGCCCCCTTCATGAAGATAGGGTCCACAGCAGTCACTTTCCAGTCCTCTACCTCTACACCTGTCCAAACAGACTCTTGAACGATAATTGCAAGAAGTATCACCAACTGTTCCTTTACCATCACATGCCTTTGTAAAGTTCCAGCAACCCTTCAAATCATTGGCAGCTTTATTTTTAATACAAATAGAGTTTTTTTGTGCCATTTGCAAACACTATTCCAACTTACCATGAGGATGTGCCCATGTGTTTCACAGTTGTCCCTTTCTTGATTTCTGAAGCCCATACCATTCTGATGATGTCACTGTAGTTATTACACTGCAATTATCTCTATCCCCAGCCCTTTATGAAAAGGTATTTATTTAAAAAAACTAATACAGTTTACATATAATGGCTTAAAGATCTTTCTTCATTTACAAGGGTTCAACTTGAATAGTTTTAGAGAGAGAGGAAAACTGCTGAGACTAAAATGACTAAAATGACATGATGCTATTTCCCACAGAATGCTGTGGCTTAGAAAATGCAAGGAGGAGTCAGTGACAAATCAGCAATACTGAAGAAAAGTACATTTCAGTAATTTCTTTAAGCTACGCTCAGTTTGCTTATCCCAGTCACCAAATGTTAAATAATAAATGCCAATGCCTTTCCAGGGTAACCCTGTCTTTAGTGCTTTTGCGCAGTGGTCTTTTGCCTTTTAAACTGCACATTGAATTGCCAGTGATCTTTAGGTTTTTAACAAAAAGGTATAGTACATTCCCTTGGTCAGGCTGGCAAGAGTTTGCATTGTCCCTAGTGACATACAAAACCTTACAGGAGGGTTTGATGGTTTCAAGTACTGAAATAGCAAATAAGCAGCACACAGGCCAAATAATAAAATGCCAAAAAATCAACAAGCATTCAGGATACTATCAGGGGACAACTATTGTGATCCTGGAGCACTGTGCTGTACGAACACTTCTTCAGGGAGGTGCTTACTAAGGACATGCCAATGCAGCATTAACAGCCGGGAGCCCAGTAGTTACTTCCTGATAGTATCTTTAATATACTAACACACTAAAAGCCAGCAGAATAGGCCTCATGGTCTTTCGTGTCTGCTTGGAAGCCAGTTCCCCTACTGGGTACTCGATTTGCCGCCCCTCCCCCAGAGAGGGACTTCAATGACTTCAGTTTCCCCCTGTACCTGTCCCACCCCCTCTTGAACCCCTCCATTGTGCCCTCCTCCACCTGGCTCTTGGGTTGTGTGTTCCATGGCCCCACCACCCTCTCAGTGAAGTAGCGCCTCCTACATGCCCCCTCTATAATTCTCCCCTTCCAGCTTCCACTCATGGCCCCTGTTTATTCCCCCTTTCTTAAGCCTGAGCACCTTTTCAGCTCCACCCTTGTTGATCCCCTTCACAAATGTAAAGACCTCTATTATATCCCCCCCGTCTCTCTCCTCTCCTCTCTTCCAGTGTGTACAGGTTGAGATCCTCCAGTCTCTCCTCGTAGGGCTCCCCCCCATGCCCCAGATCATCCTGGTCACCCTTCTCTGGACCCTCTCCAGCAGCGCAATGTCTCTCTTCAGGTGTGGCCTCCAGAACTGCACACAGTACTTGAGGTGTGGCCTGACCAGGGCATTACATAGAGGGAGGATCACCTCCCTCTTCCTGGAGGTGAGCCCCCTGGCTATGCAGCCCAGCATCCTATTTGTCTGTGCTGCTGCTTTCCGACAATTCTCAGTGTTATTCATTTTGATGTGCACCACCACTCTCAGGTCCCTCTGGCCCAATGAGGCCTGCAATGTCTCCTTCCTCAGGGTGTATGTGTGCCCCGAGTTTCTGACCCCCAGATGCAGCACCCTGCACTTCTCTGCATTAAACTTCAGTCCCCACCTCCTTGACCACCCCTCCAGGACATCCAGGTCCCCTTGGAGGGCCACGTTCCCCTCCTCCCCATCTGCCAAAGTTCTGAGCTTTGAGTCATCTGAAAAGAGACTGTGTTTGCTCCTAATACCCCTCCCCATGTTCGAGACATAGGCATTGAACAGGAGTGGCACCAGGACCGATCCCTGGGGGACCCCTCTAATGACATTTCTGGGAGAAGAGACTATTCCGCCAACCACTACTCTCTGTACCCGCCCCGAGAGATACTTTTCTATCCAACTGAGCATCTGTCCACCACCCCCATTCCCCCAGCTTTGCTAGCAGTCCATTGTGGGAGATTGAATCAAACACCTTGCTGAAGTCCAGATAGAAGATGCCCACCAGCCTATTGATAATTTCACATTTACTTATCTGGCTTGTGTGGGACAATATTTCCTAGTTTTGTGAAATTACCTTTGATTTATTTATTTATTTATTTAGTTTTTTTTGACTGGGTAAGTGCACTAGACAAATCCTGCCTAGTTTCAGGCACAATCCAGAGGAACAGTTAAAGCAGCAGCACAGATATTACACTGAGAACTGATCCAATTTGGTCAGTCCTGTTTCAAACACTGCATGGAAACTCCCTGGTAGCCCGGGGGAGGGAGGGAACATGCCTGCAAAAGCTCTCTTTATGTGCTACCAAAACACATTAAGGCTACAAAGCACGTCCACATAGGTGGTGTGCATGTCTCTGACCCAAATGTCATGTGCAAATGTACCAGGGAGCCAACCAATCCAGTCCCCACCAGCTAACATTCCATGTCTCTCCATTCAGAATTGCCATTGGCTGAGTGGAGTCTGCTTCAGTGGTGGTCAGTCACTGAGAGGATGGTAAGTGATACAAGAGGACTTCACCAGAGGAAGGCAGAAGCTGCACTGGGAATGAAGAGAGGTAGACACACCTCTCGACTGTCCCTGATTTCCAGGGACGTCCCTGATTTTGCCTCAAAATTTAACTCTGTCCCTCCTAAAAATTGTGTTTCTGTCACCAAACAGTGGGGATTATAAGCACAAATAATGTCAAACATTAAAGTTATCAACTTGTTCTTCCTTAGAAAATGCATTTTACACTAAGCCCTTTACTCTACCAGCTTCCTGAGTGAATATCTCCAGTTTTGAAGAAGTGTCCCTGATTTTGGTCCTTTGTCCCTGATTTTTTTAAGCCTTGTCCCTGATTTATGAGGCAGGAGGTTGAGAGGTATGGAGGTAGAGTGTGAGGTAAATGACTGGTGTCTAAGGAGAATAATGGAAAAACTGTAGAATAAGAGTTAAAAAAACTATATTTCTTTGTTATTTTAAACCCAGTATCTGTCACCAAAACCAATTCAACCAATTTAAAATTCATATAGGGAAGAATAATAACTAGCATGAGTCAGTGGTGTAGGCCAAACAGCACTGCGCTAACACATGGTGTATCCAGGAATGCACTCTTAGTCCTTCCCCCACATCTTGGGCTGATTCATTCTGGGATGGGCTGCAGAGGCAGTGCGTTCAGTCTCTAGAGGGTGGGAAGCAGAGACAGCTGCTGTTACAGTGCTTCCTACTCTGTCTGGCCATATATCATTGACGGCCTGGGCGACCATGTCCCATAGGCTATGGCCCCATCTGTAGGAGGGGTGCACAAAGTATCATTTTAATATGGGGGGGAGACTGCAGGGTATTGGGAGAGACTACCACTATATGATAGGTAATGGCTTCCAGTTTCCTCCATGTCTTTGGGCTTCTGACACCCTAGGACCTCCAACCCCCAGCCACATCCATGCCAAACAGTCTGATTCATGTCTGTGACAGCCATGGCCCCAATGATGGGTTAAAATGAAGATCTTTGGCTGTGGGTGAACTGGGTAGGTGGAGACAGAAGCCAAGGGATTGCAGAGTATCCAACGTGGATTGTGAGCATTAGTGAATCTAATGAAGGGATACAGCAGGGGTTCATGTGAATGCAAACAGAAAAAGAATACAAATGTGTGTTCATTCATGGGACTCCAATTTATATCTAATTTATATGGCAAATAAAAATATTCTGAGCAAAACTATAAGAAATGATTTGGACTTGAGTTTAATTAATTGATGGACAGGAAACCATTCTTACATAGAAAGGAATAGAATGATAAAACTATGCCTCACACTCTTCTGCAAAAACATTGAGCACTACTAAGTCCATTGCAGTTAAAAGACACAATTTCACTTCCTATAATACATCTCAACTGTCCCTAATTACAGGAGCCTTCACTAACTTTGCCCCTAAAAATTGCTCTGTATCTCATCTGTCCTTAATAGAAAAGGTACTGCCCACACAGAAAACATGCTGTAAATTCAGACGTTAAAGCATACAGTAGATACAGAGAGGAGGCAGTATAGCGCAGTGGTCTAAGGCTCTGAGCTGCAAATCTGGTGACATCCAACAGACCAGACCTGGATTTGAATCCCACAGCTTCCACTTGCATACTGTGTGACTCTGAGTAAGTCACTTAACCTCCTTGTGCTCCCAGGTCACTCCTGTAAAAAAGCTTTCAGCTTAGTGTGCTATACCTGGTTAAACAACTAAATAAAAAAAAAAATATATATATGATACTCGGAGATACTAAATCAAAAATAAACATTGTACAAGTGAAGACAATTGTTTCTACAGCATTTTTAGCTAAGTGTGTTTTAAGCTTGTATCTCCATATTTGAGGACATGTCTCATATTCTGAGGTTCTGTATCCCTCATTCTGAGTGCACATGTGCCTCATTTCAGTGAATAAAGGTTGAGAGGTTTGCTTCCTATTCATTCTGAATGGCACTGCAGCACAGTCTTGTTCCAAAGTGCATGAGCAAATCATCTGTCTCTCTTTCACTAACTCCATCCCCCTTTCCATCTTTCTTCTAATAAATCTTCTTAGAAATTTGCCACCAACTGTCAACCACATTGCCTGCAATGTGATAAAAAGTAACTTGATGTGACACATATGAAGTATTACTGCCAGTGACCATTTGGTCACTAGTATTTGGGTAATGAAACAGTCTGTGGGCTGGATATTCAAAAGGGTTGTGCAATGCGCAATAGGGTTGCGCCAGCGCAAGTCAGAAAATGCGCCATTCTGCAATATGCAGCAGGAGGCAGTTGCACCACTGAAAATATGCTGAGCAACAGCGCAATGATAATGAAGGCATGCGCAACCGAAGGGGGTGGAACCATGCATAAAGTGCGCAGTGCGATGTTCAAAGACTTGCGCAATGCGCAACAGTGGATCAGGCAGAAGTTGCGCCATAGCGGAAATGAGCCAAAATAAAAAGAAGCAAGGAAGAGGCGCAAGAATGCTACAGGGAAGCCACATGAGGCAGGGAGAGAGACTGGGCAAGAGGGACAAAGAGGGCAGTCCAGGGAAACAAGATGGCAGAATAGGGGCAAGGAAAGGTGTGTGGGGCCACAGTGAGCAGAGGCCAGTAGGTGTAGGTGCAGTGGAGGTAGTAGTCAGGACAGCGGGGGGAACACAGCAACAACAGCCGGGGGAACACAAGCCAGGGACATGGACAGTGCCACCTTCCACATGGAAGCTGTAATGAGGGGGGTGAGAAGGCATGCTGCAGGGGGACGTGGCCGTGGAAGGGCCTGTCGGCGGTACGCCCCCAACAGGCAGTACCGAGCCCGCACCAGCTTTGAGCTATACTCAGATGTTGAGATTGTGGGTCGGTACCACCTGAACAGGGCAATACTGAGGCGGCTCTGTGAGCTGTGCAGTGATGTGATGTAGGCACCCACACGATGGAATCATGCTCTGTCAGTGGAGACAAAGGTAACAGCCTGCATGTGCTTGCTCGCCACGGGTACCTTCCAGAGACCAACAGGGGACACCACAGGCATAACACAGTTGGCCACATCACGCATCCTCACCCAATTCCTCAGCACACTGCTGCCACATGCTGCGGAGTACATCCATTTCCCCAGCACTGTGGTGGAGTGCACAGCAAACATACAGGAGTTCCACAGGGTAGCAAGTATGCCTGGCATGCTAGGGGTGATAGACTGCACTCATGTGGCCATTCGTACACCACCTGGCCCTGATGGGGCTGCCTATATGTACCAGAAGGGATATGCCAGTGTCAACTGTCAGGTGGTATGTGATGCCAGTGGGCGCATCATCAATGTCTGTGCCACGCACCCTGGGGAAGCACATGATTCATTCATATGGTACCAGTCGGCACTGTGCCATCAATTCAAGAGTGGGGACATCCCCACAGGACATCTAGTGGGTGAGTATGCATGTAGAACTGACAAATCGTGGGCAAGGGGGGGTAAGCCAAAGGTGCCATGGGTGTGGCACACAGAGTTTGGGGCAGTCTGAGCCTGAACAAGACACTAACCTCCACTATCTCCACACAGGTGACAGTGGATACCCACTCCGTCCCTGGCTGCTCACACCCTACCGGCGGCCCATGACCCCATCGCAGCAATGATTCAATGAGGCACATGCCACCATACGCAACATCATTGAGCGGGTGTTTGGGATGCTGAAGGCGTGTTTCCATTGCCTGGACACCTCTGGCAGTGCCCTACAGTATAGCCCCTCAAAGGCCTGTGGGATATTCCTGGCCTGTTGTACCCTGCACAACATGGCCAAAAACTGTGGGATAGCCGTACAGGCTGAAGAGGGGGACAGCGATGGGGACGATGGCGACGCCGGTGATGATGGGGATGGGCAGCCCCCTCTTGGACGATGGGACCCCCGACTGATCTGGCTGGCCCAGCTGCACCAGGACACCATCACAGGGGAGCACTTCACCCAACACAGGTAAGTCATGGGGCCATGTGCAACCAACAGTGGCTAGGGCACAACCCACATACACACAGGAAAACACACCAGGGGTGCATGACAGTAAGGGAAGTGGCAGGGCACGAAAGCACACACACACAACCAGGGAGGGGTGAACAGTAACACACCACATGGACAGACACACACACACAGTAGGCACTAAGTGCACAGGGGTCAGGTGCAAAACAGAGCCGGAACACAGACACTAAAAACACACATGTCCACAGGCCACCACATCCATTGACTGTCAATGTGCATGTGTCAGATGCTGGGCACCATCGCACTTTGGTGTACAGTGCAATGCAGGCATCATCATGCACACGCACCTGTGGACAGCAGTCGGGAGGGTGTGCAGGTGGTCCGTGTGTCTGCGTGTAGGGCTGGGCACCCACCGGTGCACTGCCCACCAAAACACACATTGCACACAGGGCAGCACCAGACAGGGGCCACTTTGGGGGACAGCTCAGTCTTTGGCACAGTGCCACGGCTGCCTCAGATGCATGGGCGGCCCCACCGAGACCCAGCAGCACTGGCAGGCTGAGCACGGGCCTCATGGGGTGGCACCAATGGTCCACCAGGGGTTCCACTGTGTGAACACGACCATGCACACACAGGTGTCTGCAGCACACTGAATATACCTGCACCAGGAGTGCTCGGGATGCCTACAGCTGAACCCGGTGTTGACAGGGTGGATGTTGCATGACACCAGGAATGGGGAGTGGATAGCGAACTGCGTGGTGTGAGCGGCACAGGGGCACTTGACTGTGTGCCCAATGTGGCCACGACAGCGATCAACGCCTGTGTCTGCCTGTCAATGGCGGCGGTCACATCCATCCGCAAATGGTCAATCCGTGACAGGATCCTCTTGGTGTCCCTGCTGTGTTGCTTCTCGACCCGCTCCAAAGCCACACACATTGCCTCCATGGACGTTGCAAGCCGTATCTGCTGCTGTACTGATGCCTGCAGCAGGCGGGTGTGCTCGTCAAAGAGGTTGTCTGCCACATCGGCAACCTGTCCCTCTTGGTATGGAAGGGCCTGATGTTCAGCACCCCTTGAGGGTGGGCACTGCTCACCAGGACCAGGTATGGGCAAGTCCACAGGCGGTGCACAAATGCCACCACTGAACCCTGTACCCCCAGTCCCGGTGGGTGACTGCTGTTGTTGCCCCTCCGCCTGCTGTGCCCAAGGGATCAGTTGTTCAACCGCTGTGGCCACAACAGTGCCACTGACCTGAACAGCCACTGGTGCTGCCTCACCAGTGCTGACAGGCGCAGTCTGGGACTGTGCTGACATGCTGGCACACACGTCGGAACCAGCCAGGTCCATGGGCATGAGCTGTCCTGCTGTGTGTCCATTCTGTGACACACACATGTCAATGCCCATAATGGTCATTGCATCATCAATGGTCGTTGCATCATCAATGGTGCAGGTCTGTTCCACAGACACAGCCACAGCATGCTGGCATGCTTGGATGCCAGACCGCTGAGACACAAGAAGGGCACCCCCCACACCTGTCTCAACGACATCAGTGTTGGCTGCCAGGCGTGCACACTGTTGCAATGCACACCGGCTACCTGCGGAGGTGGATGGTCCCTCCTCCAACTCCAGATGGCTGTCCGCAGTGGAGAGGCCCTCCACTGCTGACCCCTGCAGATGCACAGGATCTGTAACAGAAAGGAAGGATATGTTAGTGCATGGGATCTACCTTCACCCCCCCCATAGACCATGACGTACCATGCAGTGATGGGCTACCACCTGCCTGGAAGCCACCTCCAGGAACGCCCTCAATGGCACTGCGCTGCATGCTTGCAGTGAGCCTGTCCTCTGCCGGAGTCAGCTGCACCACCTCTGGCTGGCCCCTGCCTGTTGCAGCACGTGCCGCCCTGATGGCAGCAACCTTCTCCTTCACCCTCCTCCTGTCGGTACCCATCTTATTTTTACACTCCTGCACAGAGTGCTGGTGGCTGCCATGCAGGTTGACAGCATGGGCCTGAGGGGTGCCCCGCCATCCACTGAGCAGTGGCTCCTCATCCAGCTAGACCTCGAAGAGTGCCTCCGTCTCAGCCTTAGTAAAATTAGGCCTCCTTTTCTGCCCACCATCATCCTCCTCACCCAGTCCTCGCTCGGTCATTTCTCAGCCTGTATGGGTGAGAGTGGTCACCTGTGACTGTGCAGTATACAGCAATTCCCTGAGACCACAGTCCAGAACAGCACACAGCATGCAACTCACCTATCAACTGCAGTAACCGAATATGGCCACTGCAGAACAGTGTCGCATTTTTATAGCGCAATCCATGCAAATTAGGCGTGAAGCAACTTTAATGAGATGCAAATCGCGCTGCTGTGCCACTGAATGGCTGATCAGATGATTTGCATATGACGGCTGAATATCGCACTGTTGCGCTTTGCGCAATTGTGTTGAACGTGCTGAGCCAATGGCGCAGTTCTGTGGCTGCGTAGTACACCGCACTGCGCATGCCCAGGTAGCTTATGGAGGCATCTGCCATGCTGATGATGTGCTGTGCATGGTAGGCAATTCAGAGGGCACGGCCACCATTGTGCCAGTGGCGCTACGGCGAGGGTCACTACATGGCGCTGTGGCCCAACTGCGTTATAGTTCGCTGTGGCGATGGCACACAGGCAACCAATGGCGCTAGATGCATAGACGTCCAATGGCTCTGTGTGTGGCCTTGCACCAGAGACCCATGACCCTGTGCCCGACCTTTGCCCCCTTGGCGCTATACGTCTGGCATGTCTGCAGCTCTGTCGCGCTGTTTGGTGACAGCGTGATAGGGAATGGCGGTACTGTACCGACAGCACGATTGGGAATGGCAGCGATGTATTGTGCAGCAATTCCACATGGGGTTGCCGCGCTGCGGAGTGCCATATTGCCTACTATAGCACTGGAGATGGCATGCAGGAGAGCCCCCCCAATGGAGTGCCCTTGAGCTGGCCAACCTTGTGGCCATTGTGGAGCCACACTATGGCCCACTCTTTGCAGAGGTGCCACTGGACAGGGCCAGGACCCAGGTCTGGCAAGAGGTGGCCAATGACCTGGAGGAGGCCACTGGCCACAGGAGGTTGGCTGAGCAGTGCAGGCACCGGTATAGTGACCTGCGACGGAGGGATCCGGAGCGACTGGCATGTCTGTGGTCACGCGCCAGAAGGGGCGTGGTGCCTCGTCCAGGTGGATGATACGTGTATACACCTGTATGGTCCATATGGGTAAAACTGTCTTATGGGTCCAGCACATAGGGGAGGGATGGTCTAGGGTTGGCTGTGGCAGTGTTTACAGGGTATGGGATGGATGGGTCTGGCTGGGTGGGTGGGCACACACATTGGGGCAGGGGGAATATGCTTTGGGTTGGTACTGATGTGTTTCTCAACTTTTGTTTCCCACAGGTGTGGCAGAGTGGAGGGGGCCACGGAGCAGCAGTGGAGGGTGGTGGAAGCTGACCATGAGCGTGTCGGGGAACAACCCCAACACCAGCGTCAACCTGATGAGGGTGAGTGCCATGAACCATGATTGCTATTGCATGCTGTGTGACAGGGTAGGGAGCAGGGCATGGCCACCATCCATGGATGCCACTGCCATGCACGTGACATGTGACAGTCAGCACTGTCCAGTGGCACTGCATGTTTGGGTGTGTGTCAATGGTGGTCCATGTGTGCACTGGGCACATGGCTGTGGCACTGCCTGCCCACCGCATAGCCATGTTACTGTACAGCCTTGGTTGTGCTGTGCTGGACATGGGCGGTGTGTGTGTGCAGTGGTACACATGGCTGTTGCTGCCTGGATGGGCATGTCTTGTGCACACGGTCACTGTGGGTGGGTGCACACCTTCACAGGAGCGGGGCACATGGCTGTATGCCATGCATGATGAGTGGGCTGCAGGGGGATGGACAGTCACACCCATTGACTCTGATCCCTTGTCCTAGGTGTGCGGATACTCATCAGGATAGAGCAGTCCATCCGGGAGCTTGTTCGTGTTGCTGCGGAATCCCTTGCAATACTACGGGACATCCATCAGCATGGGGTGAGGAGGAGAAGGCGTCCCCGTGAACGGCCCCAGGCAGCAGTGGAGCAGGCTGAATGCCACTGATGGAGCTGAACCTCCCCCCTTTGACTGACCCTCACACCCCGCCTTTCTCTCCCAATTGTTCACCCCTGCCCCTTACCTACCCCCACATTGTTCCTGTCCCTCCACACCATTTCTGTATATACATGTATATAGTTTTTGTTTTTGTTGTTGTTGTTGATGTTGTTGTTGTTATATTTTTTGAATACAGATATTTTGATATGAATACTGTGGTGGTCTCTGATTTGCAGCTGGCTATAGGTGCTCAGTTGCAGTGGTGTGCATGGCATCCGGGGTGGTTCAGTCATGGGTATGTGTGTGTGTGTGTGCGTGGGGAAGTGTCTCTGGTGTGGGAGTGGCAATCAGTCGGTATCTGTAGTGTGTGTTGTTCTCTGTGCATTGCATTACTGTGTGCAGTGGTCCATGGTGCCTGCTCTGTGTCCATTGTGCCCCTGTCAAACTGTCCTTGGCCTGTGCAGCTGACACCCTTGCATGTCTGTGGCCTGCGAGGTCTGCTGCCTTGTCAGTGGTGGCTGTCTCTGCAGGTCATCCACTGTGACCGTCACAATGCTGGGTTGCCTCCTGTCACTGGTGAGGTGCATGTTTGCCTCAGGTGACACTGTGACCTCCACAGTTGCTGTCCCACCTCCATGCTGTGTCTTGTGTGTGTTGCAGGGTCTGTGCACCACTGTCTGAGACTTGTGATCCAGGCATATGCTGGTGGCGTACAGGGCCACAGTTCATGCAAAGGGTGGATGTCACCCCTGTGCCATGGTGGACTGCAGGCTGTGTGTGCACAGTTTACATGGGACCATACTGGGGGCTTGGTGGCCACATGACTGCGTCCCTGTGTTGGTGTCCCCGAGGGTATGGGTGTGTGTTTGCCCCTGCACTGCGTTGCATCTGGTGTGCTGCATGCTTCCACACAGCATTGTGGGTGTCTGTGCTGGCTGCTGTGGCTTGTGGTGGGTCGCGCTGTGACACTTGTCTACTGTGCAGGGTGCTGTATCAATGGCGGTGGTGTCAGGGGCACACCCTTTCCCGTGTGGGGTACCTCTTGTGGCGACACATGTTCGGTCTCTCAACTGTGCCTCAGGGGGATTGTGCATGTTGGCACTGTGTCTGCCGTTGTTGCATTGCCGTGTGCTGCCACCCACTGCTGGGTGCTCATGGTGGGTCTGGCTTGTATGGTCCTGTGGTACACGGGGTTGCAGTGTGACAGTGGGGGAGGGAATGCATGGGGATTCCTGCAGTGATGGTCACTGCTCATGGGGGGTGTCTTGGGGTCACGGTGCAGGGTGTGCTGTGCATGGGGGGGCTGCTGTACCATGGGGTGGTCCGCCCCCCTTGTGTGGCAGTCTCAGCTTGCCGGTGGGTGTGCTGGGGCAACATGGCCCAGCTGTGCTTTGTTTGGTTGTCACCATGGGCCGGTGGATATTCCGTCCCTCCCCCAGTTGTGCTGTGCTTGAGGTGTGAGGGTGCATTGTCAGTTCTGCAGTGTGTTCCTGTGCCCATCTGTGGCATGGGTGGTGGGCCCCTACCTCCCTGGTTGTGCAGTTCCATTGCTCTGCTGCTGGGGGGCTCCCTGCTTGCGCTGTGGCACCTCTGGGCTACTCAGCTGGGCTGCCCTTGTTGCGCTATAGCACATCGTATCTGCTCAGTTTCCCCTTCTTAGTTGCGCTATAGAGCAAGTTGTGCGATATTCAGACGTTGGCTGTTTGCGCAATTTGGCTTGCTCCATTTTTGAACATCACGTCTGTTGCACATGGGCACAATGGACTTGTGCTTGCTCCTGCTATTGCACACTTTTTGGGCGCAGTTTGAATATCCAGCCCTGTGTGTATATCATCATCATCATCAAGAAGTGAATCTGGCATACTCTAAAAAATAATGCACATTGTGGAGTTTTTAAATCATAGTTTTATGTAAGTGAAGACTTCACGGTTGTATGGAAGTGAAGGCTGTTTCTTTAACAACATAAATTGCAAGTTCTGACAAGGAACAGAACTACATAAAGATGATGTCAGAAAAAAACAAAACGTATAGTCCATCATGTCTATCCATTTTCCTACCTGAGTCATACCAACATTATCTGCCCTACCTGCCCTTGGTCTTGCCTAGACCATTGGCAGGTAGGGCAGGTACAGTACACAGTGCAGCCAGTGATACATGTAAGTTGCACATATCCTAGCCTCGCAGCTTCACACCCAAATACCTTGCACACCAGACAGTATCCACAGCCCCTGCCCTCAAGTGTGTTGCTTTCCATGGAAGCAGAGGGCATCCCATGGGGCAGAGATGTGGAGAACACCAGGCATCCAACTGCATACCTGGGTTGACACTGCAGTGACTCCCTCATTCTGGGTAGAGAAGGAGAACATTGGGGTATGGCATTCCTCCAAGGACTATGCTCAGTCTCTTTGTAATCAATAAACAGTAGTCAGCATTAAACAGCTGCTGACGCCTCAAAAAAACCTTTGAAAACCATAATACCAAGATACAAAACAACTTGCATTCCATATATATTCTATGGACTTTGCCTACCCATTATGTATTACTGCAAAAATGTACATGAATACCTGATATTTATCCCTTGGAGTTCATCTGCCTCTATAGCTGACTGCCTACTTCAGTTCATAATCATCTGTTGTGACATCACAGTCTGTTGCCATGGGAGTAACTGTGATGTCACAAGCAGTGCATTATAACCTCAGGTAGGGAGAAAGCAACAGAAGTAGATGCACTCTTAAAGAGCAAAGATCCTGTTTTAATGCAAATGACCTCAGTGATAAATAATGGGGATGAAAAATACTGAACAGCCTACTTCCTCCTACCCCCGCCCACTGGAATTACCTTATGTCTGTTCCATGCATTCTTGAATTTCCCCACTGTTTTTGACTCCATGACCTCCTCAAGAAGGCGGTTCCATGCATCTGTAACCCTCTTCCTGAGAAAATACTTCCTCACATTATCTCTGAGCTGTCCCCCTTCTATCTTCAAATTGTGTCCCCTTGTTCTTGCACATCTCTTTTTCTGAAAGATGCTACTCTCTTGGACTTTGTTGAGTCCCTTGAAGTACTTGAAAATTTCTATCATGTCCCCACCTCCCTCCTTTCTTCGAGGGTATAAATATTAAGCTCCTTTAGTCTCTCTTCATATGTCTTCTGGTGCAGGCCCTGCACCATTTTGGTTGTCCTCCTCTGGACAACCTCCACCCTGTTGATGTCTTTGCGGAGACGAGGTCTCCAGAACTGCATGCAGTTCTCTAGATCTGGTTTCACCAACTGTCTGTACAGAGGGATAACAACGTCCTGTTTTCTACTGGTGATGCCTCTTCCTATGCATTCAAGTATCCCCCCAGCCCTCCTTACTGCCTTCTCACATTGCTTGCCCACCTTTAGGTCATCTGTTATAACTATCTCCAGGTCCCTTTCCATTTTTGTTATTGCCAGTATCTCACCCCCCCCATTGTGTACATTTCCCCGGGTTTTGTTTCCCAGGTGCATTACTTTGCACTGCATTGCATTGAATATAAGCGGACATACATTTGACTCTTCCTCCAGCCTTGTCAAGCCTCTTCTCATCCTTTCCACCCCACCTTGTGTATCAACCCTGTTTCAGATCTTTGTGTCGTCTGCAAAGAGACATACTTTTCCTTCCATTCCCTCTGCAATGTCACTTATAAAGACATTAAAAAGAACCGGACCCAGTACTGAACCCTGCAGTACTCCACTAGTAACTCCCCTTTCTTCACTGTGGACTCCATTTATTATTACCCTTTGCGTCCTGTTGTCTAGCCAATGTTTTACCCATGCTACCACCCTGGGACCAAGTCCCAGGCTGGCTAATTTGTTTATCAATCTTTTGTGTGGGACTGTGTCAAATGCCTTGCTAAAGTCTAGGTAGGCCATGTCCACAGCCCCTCCCAGGTCTACTACTTTGGTCACCCAGTCAAATGAATCAATTAGATTCATCTGACATGACCTTGCCACTGTGAATCCATGCTGCCTTGGGTCCTGTGCCCTGCTGGCCTCTAGGTACTCAACAATTCTTTCCTTCAGAAGTAATTCCATCATTTTCCCTACCACTGAGGTCAAACTGACAGATCTGTAGTTTTCTGCCTCTGTCTTGCTCCCACTTTTGTGAAGGAGAATCACATCCACCTTCCCCAAGTCATCAGGTACCACACCATCCTCCCATAATTTGTTAAAAAGGGTAGTCAATGGTGTTACTAGTTCTCCCCTTAGTTCTTTTAGAATTCTGGGGTGAATCCCATCAGGCCCCATTGCTTTGTCCACCTTCAGTTTTAGGAGTTCTTTCACAACCCTTTCTTCTGCAAAAGGACTGATATCAACCTCATATCCAGAGTGCTTCTATTGGCTGGATAAGGTACCTCCCCCTCCTCTTCTTTTGTGAATACTGAGCAGAAGTATTCATTCAGTATCCCTGCTTTTTCACTCTCCCTTTCTGCCCACTCACCCTCCTTTTTATTCAGCCTCAGTATCCCTCCCTTTGCCTTTCTTCACTCCCTAATGTACATATAAAAGGTTTTATCCCCCTTCTTAACTAAGTTGCCTATGTTTTCCTCAGTTTGGACCTTTGCTATTCTGACTGCCTTCCCTGCCTCCTTCTGCTTTAACTGGTACAGTTCTTTGTCCTGCTCCTTCTGTGTTTCCTTATACTTCCTGAATGCTGTCTTTTTCTCCCTAACCTTCCTAGCCACCTCTTTTGAGAACCATAGTGTTTTTTCTTTCATTTTGATTTGTTTATGTGCTTCACACAAAGGCTTGTTGCCTCTGTGATGGCAGTTTTGATGCTTCCCCATTTTTGCCCTACCCCTCCTTTTTTCCTGTTTGCCAGTGTTTTTCTGAGGCACTCTCCCATTTTGACAAAATCAGCACTCCTGAAGTTCAGTACCTTCACTTTTGTATGCCTTGACTCCACAGCTGAGTTTATTGTGAACCACATTGTTTGGTGGTCACTTGTTCCCAGATGGCTATCCACTTCTAGAACTGAGATCCTTTCTCCACCCCCATTTGAGAGTACCAGGTCTAAGATTGCTCTCTCCCGAGTGGGTTCCAGCACTAGTTGTCTGAGGCATGCCCCATGTAGGGCATTGAGAATGACCCTGCTTTTGGATGTGGCTGCAGCAAAGGTGCTCCAGTTAACATCTGGCATATTCAGGTCCCCCATCAGCAATATCTCCCCTTTCTCTGCCATCCTAAGGATGCCTTCTATCATTTCGTTATCCATTTCCTCCCACTGAGACGGGGATCTGTATACAACTCCTGGGTGGACTGTGGTGCCATTTCCAGTCTCCAGGGTGACCCACAGTGCCTCCTTGCCTCCCTGTTTATCTTTTAGTTCCATTGTTTTGATCTCTTCCCTTACATAGAGAGCTACTCCGCCTCCTCTTCTACCCTCCCTGTCCCTCCTGTAGATTGTGTAGCCTGTTATGTTGACATCCCAGTCATGGTTCTCTGTGGACCATGTTTCTGTGACTGCCACAATATCCAGGCATCCCTCTTCCATAAAGGCCACCAGTTCAGGGAGCTTGTTACCTAGACTATGGGCATTGGTACTCATTACCCTCCATCTTTTGATAGCCTTACCCCTTTTTGCCCCATCACTGTCCTTTCTGCCTTTGTCTTTTTCTCCATTTACCCCTGGACACAAAGTGGTAAAGTCTATTGAAAATGGGTTAAAGAACCAAAAACAGAGGGTAGTGGTAAACCAAACCTAATCAGAGGAAAGGAAGGTGACCAGTGGGGTACCTCAAGGGTCAGTTCTGGGGCCAATCCTCTTCAATGTGTCCATCAGTGATATTGCAGATGGTCTGGAAGGAAAGTTTTGCTTGTTTGTGGATGACACCAAGATCTGCAACAAGGTGGATACCCTGGAGGGGTTGAAAAGGATGAGAAAGGACCTGGAATGGTTGGAGAGATGGTCAGATGCGTGGTAACTAAGGTTTAATGCAAAGAAATGCAAAACCATGTACATGGGGAGCAGGAACCCTGGAGCAAGCTACAGGTTGGGGAGAGAGCTCTTGGCAGTTATTAATGATAAAAAAGGGACTTTGAGGTCATAATTACAGACAACCTGAAGGCCACAAGGCAGATGGCCAAGGTGGTGGGGAAGACCACTGGGGTGTCGGGGGGCACTGGAAGGGGAAATCACAAGCTGAAGAAGGGAGGTGACAGTTCCACAATACAGGACCCTGGTGAGGCCTCACCTTGTGTACTTGGTCCAGTTCTGGAAGCCACACCTTTATAAGGACATTAACAAAATAGAGATGGTACAGAGGAGGGTGACCAAAATAGTGAAGGGTCTTCATCCCAAACCTTATGAGGAAAGAGTCAGAGACCTCATTTTGTACACACGGGAGTAAAGGAGGGAAAGGGGGGAGAGAGGTGATATGATAGAAATGTTTAAATACCTCAAGGTCATGAATAAGGTAGAAGGGGGCAACCCATTCCAATTTAAAAGTAGTGCCAGAACAAGAAGGCATGATATGAGACTGATGGGTGGGCACATAAGGGGTAATGTCAGGAAGTTATTTTTTACAGAGAGGGAGGTGGATGCATGGAATAGCCTGCCCTAGGTGTAGTGGCCAACTGTATGGTGGCAGACTTCAAACATGCATGGGACAGGAATAAAGGAATATTAGAGATGGGACAAACAAGCTAAAGCCAGTGACCAAATAGGGTCACTGGCCTATTCATCAGGTAGCACAAACGGGCAGACTGGATGGGCCTGATGGCCCTTGTCTGCAGACAGTATCTATTTATCTATATTCTTATGAATGTGTCAGCTGCTCTTTAATCTTTAAAGCAACTTCATTGCCTTTGAATCATTATTCCATTATCTATACTCAGAAACAAATTAGAGTAAAGCAAAGCACTTAGTGATTTTCCAAACCAGTTGATAATTGTCACCTTTTTTTGCATTTAATTACACAGTATTCTATAATACTTTAAAGATATAAACATGTATACATTCCATTTATACTCAAATTGAATGCTTACTGTAAACACATATTATTAAACAATATAACCAAAAAGCAACACATTAAACAATGAGTTAACAACTCACAACAGTTAAAGTTTATTGCTGGTTGTACTGTACAGTATAATAATTCTATTGGTGATTTATTCATTTATTCATGGCCACTGCTTCCAAACATTTTGCATCACCACTGAATCTTGGGATGTGGTCCTTTAAGGATGAAAATCATGGTGTTCTATACATTAATTAATAGTCACATTTTCAATTTTTTTCAATAAAGTTTACTTAATAAAAAATATTCACATGTATAGGTAGTTTTAAAGTTTCATGAACTGTGATGTGAAAGAAACAAATCTTGTTTATCAGTTCATCAGTTCTCTTAGTACATAATTGTAAAAAGCTGATATTCTGTAAGATACAATGAATCAAGATTTTAGGAGGTATGTAATTATATTAAAAAGTTGCTGATTTATTTATGCAGACTACTTCCCAATGTTTTGTGTCACTGCTTAATCATAGGATGTGGTCCTGAAAGGATTAAAAATCACAGTGGTTTATACATCAATTAATTAATATTCACAAGTACAGATAGTTTTGCTGCTGTGTCTAATAAAGACTCTTGACAATAAGCATTGTAGCACAATCCATAAGAAGGCATCAGCAACACTTTATGAAGTAACCTAGTTATTGAAAATTACCAACTCACACATATCTTTTTAGAGTGTATTATACAACAGGTATCTTCTCTTAGCCAATCACAATGCAGAATACCTGACAGTTATTCTCCCAAAAACTACATCCAAAAAGCCCCAGGTTCTGTTATTCACCTAAACCCCCTCCCAGAAAGTTGGTTATTCAACTAAAACCCTGCCCACATTCGGTTATGCAAATAAATCCTGCCCACAGTCAGTTAATTAAACTTTGGAGCATTGTCAGTGTTTGTTTTCCTTTCTTCCTCTGTTACAACTTGTTGCCTCTTCCATGCTATACCTTCTGATATCCTCAATGGCCAGAAATTTTTATGAAATGCACAATGCTTTGTTTTTTAATAGAAAATATATTGTATTGGTCCCAACTTCCTGACCTGCTGCCCGCTGCTCCAGCTCGTATATCAATGAAATTGCCATCACAACGCTGGTAAACTCCTTCATCAGTGAGTTACGATTTTCCAAGGACTATGAGTTAAACACAGAATGTGATTGTCTGTGTTTCATGGAACTCAGCGAAGTAAATTTAATGTAAAAACAAGTGGTATATCATAGTGACTTGGCAGTTTGAAAAGTAAATCTGTGACTTGGATGTGCATGCACAGAGTCACAAAATTACTTTTCAAACTGCTGAGTCACTACAATATATTGCTTGTTTTTACATGAAAGTTACTTTGCTAAGTTCAGTGAAACACAGAAAATCACATTATGTGTTTAACTCATACTGCTTGAAAAAACATAACTCGTTCATGTAGGAGTTTACCGGGGCTTAGGTGGCATATTCACCGATGCATGATCTTGGGTGGCCTGCCACAAGGTCGGAACCAGTTCAATACATTTTCCACCCCAAAAAACAAACAAGCAAACAAAAAAACAAACTCTGACTTGTATAATAGTAATAACATTGAATGAGTTGGGGTATACTCGCAATAACTGGCTTCTATGGTAATTAACTGCCTCGGCTTTGCCACGGCATTTAATCATCCATAGACGACGGTTATTGCATTGTATACTCCAGTTCACTGAATGTTATCACTTAATTGAGCTGCAGAATATGTATTACAATTCTTTCTAAAAGAGGCATCACATTTTGGTATTTGTTGTATCTCTCCTTATTTTATTCCCTATCACTTTTACTGCATCAGATCTAAGCAGACTCAGCTAAACCAGATCTTGTTACTTTTTAGTATAATTAATATTTTGATTCTTTGTGTCTTACAGAATACAGGCTCTTCACAATTTTGTACTAAGAGGATTGAAGAGTTGATCAATCAGGTATGTTTCTTTCACATCACAGTGCATGAACATATATTTAAAACTACCTATGCATGTGAATACTAATTAACTGATGTGTAAGACAGCATGACTTTCACCCATAAAGGACCATATCCTATAATTAAGCACTGCATATGAAATTTTGGAAAGCAGTGGGCATTAAAAAAATGACTGATAAAATGATTACATGTTGACTATACAGAGACAGAAACCAATCATTCTTTTCCTTGCACTGAATACATGGTGGAATGGTAACTCTGCAGCACAGAGACATATTTCTCCTGCAAGGAGGCTGGTTATTCTAGACATTTTCTTTGGAGTCTACCAAGGACTCCATATCCTCATCAGGAACACTGATACTTTTCATGTAGCAATGGCTTATGCTGGAATCTTCCCAGGCCCTCTTAAAGTACATAGAGGGCTGAAGCAGGTTACTGGTGGGCAGTTGGGCCCCACACAATGTCCTGGGGCCAGGCCAAAATGCTACAGTAGCTCCTCAGTCCATGTAGTCTCTGCCCCCTCTTGTCACCCTCCCTGGGTGCTTTACCACCTCAGCCACTGTGCCAACCCCTATTTTATCCATGAATATAGATGCACTGGCAGAATGAGACTGCATAAGGTTGGGGAACTCAACAAGATCTGTGGTTACCTAAAGGTCACCACATATGCAGAGTGGGACCTCTGTGAAGCAACAGTCCACACAAGAGCCCCTCCATGGCTACACATCCCATGAAGACTTGAACCCCTATAATTGGCTAGTTCTGACATCTGAAAACTCACAGATTATAAGACTGTAACATGCTTTCCTTTTGCATCAGGTTTCCTTTAAAGTACCACTAAATTGAGTTCAGCTAGCTCTAATCTGTTTGGTTTCTTTAGGCTGAACAGACTTTCACACCTCATTAGCTCACTACTATATATTACATGCAGACATACATAAATAAGGGTGTAATTCTATCCCAGGGTTGTGGTGACAATTATAAACCACTTGGGCTTGGTTCTCGTGGTTTATAAAGGTCATCAGAACCTCTAACTAGAAGTACACATTTATTTAAAATGGCTTGGTTTCCATTCCTTGGCCTGGACTTTTCCAAATATACCATTTTGCAAAGGTTTCAGAACAATTATTTGTTAAATAGATGTACACAGCAGGATCCAGATACCACCATGATGTTATAAATTTCCAATCACATATCTAGAATTTATTGCCTGGAGACACAATCACAAATCTCAGGCCATCTATACTCCAAATGTTTTAATGTTACATTTACAGCTTTATCAAGAGAGATAATCATAATATATAAATATATATTTTTTTCTTTTTTACAGTGGGATTTGATACTACACAATGTGATGCAGTGTGTACAGTTTGTTGCTAAGACACACTTACTAAGGCAACTACTACTGCTGCCAAGCAGAACATTTGTTAAATTGCACAAGCCAAGTTCACATACCTTACAGCATGGTAATTTAGGTCTCAAAGCAGATCTAGTAAGTGCTGACTAACACTCACCAAAGCACTCTAGCAAGATGCCAAAGCAGCCATGCTACTGGTAGTGCAGACTGTCTTCTTGTACCAGCACACTGAGCTCGTATCACAGCATGATGATGTCACATACTCCATAATTTCAGATGCTGGCTGTTAAATGGACCATCCCAAGAACCTGGTATAGTAAGAGCTATAAGTGTCATCATCTCTTAATTAAGTGAGAACCCTTTAGGCAAAATCAACTAAGGCTAAGGGGTAAACACAGTAATCAGGGTCCAAAAAATGAGGTTAAAGCTAATTCCAACTAGCTTATTAAGTGTTCATTTTTTTAAGGAAATGTTTAAGAAAAAATTATTTTAAAATATATTTTATAAGGAGATTACAATAAAATACCATTAAGGTATAACCCCCAAATTGCTAAAGGGTGCTTGAGGGGAGAGTCGCTACTACAAGATGGGACCACACACTGGATGGGAGATCACCAAAGCTGCCTTCTCCTGTTTTATTCACTCAACAAATAGAGTAAACTAATTATGGTATCTGTATACAAAAAATAATAGTAATAGCTGCTGTCTCTCTCTCTCTTTCTCTCTCTCTCTCTCATTCTCTTTCTTTCTCTGTCACTCTACTCATGTACTCGCTAATGCCACTCTTAGTTATACAGCTTGCAGAATATAACCAAGTTGATCCCACTTCATTAACGTTTGTACAATTGTATAATAGCTCTGCAATATCTGTATATAGCTCTGTAAATTATGTAATTTTGTAATTTTTATGGTATACTGTATTGTCTAACTCTCTATTGTATGACTTTGTTTGTTTGTCTCCCAGGTCACCCCTGAAAAATGTGCTGCATGGTCTCAGTATGCTCACCCGGTTACCAAAATTCAAATAAATAAATAAGGGAACATTAAAAAAAATACACAAGAAACTGTTTTGATAAACAAAAATGGCAAAAGAAAGCCCTTCTCATAGAAATTTTTCTTCCCAATAATCCAGTTGCCATCTTGAAAGGTTGAAAATGTTGTGGTACTTTCTCTTCCCCTCCTTCCTGATGGTCCTTTCCTTTTTCTCTTTTTTATCATTTGGTTTTTTGGGAGATGCATTTTTTCCCTATGTATTCTGTGCTGAAGGTTTTTGCTGAGCTTTATTACTTCTGCTGAGCTTTGTTCCTTCTGGTGTGCTCTGGTTTGAGGGGATCTCCTCTCGATCCCTAAAAAATAAAATTTTTTTCCCTCTGCCTGTAGGTCATATTGCCTTCTTCTGAGCTAGCAGAGCTTTCTGAACCAGATAATGCTGTCCTAGGTTTACCCCAGTGCCTTTCTTATCACTGCAACTGTATGCTTTTGGTGTCTGTATTTGATAGCGTCCCTCCTGTATTTTTTTTTAATTTGTCTTGCCTTTAGGTCCTCTTCAAATGTTTCTGTCTTTTGTTATTCTTTTCAAGCTACTTAACAACTTTTCCTTTGCTACAAGGATCCTGCATTGTTCCTCCAGTGCAGTGATTTCTAACGATAACCTTTTTTTTCTGCTCAGCCTTTGACTCAGTAATTGCCAGCATAAAATCAATGGAGCATTATCTCCTTGTTGCATTCCACCTCTTTAATAATTTTTTACAGTGGTAACCTATGTCTGGTTTAATCAGAATGTGTAGGCGTGGAAGTATATGTCAATTTTTGACATATTCTGTAGGTGAAATAATGTGCCACTCAAGCTTCAGATCCTTCTCTTTTAGATTTTATAGTTTTCGAATGATGGTATTACTGTTAACGGTTGACTGACTGATTTTAGTGCTGGCATGTTCTTGTAGTATTTTTTCTAAATCCAGGAACTATGTCCAAGGAGATTAATGCAATTCTTTGTAATATCTCTAAGTGATATTACAGCAAACAGTTAATAGTAAAACTACCAAAACTACCATTAGAATACAAGAAAATCTAAATGAAAAACATTTAAAGCTTGAGCTCCTCAGATTACCTTGAGGTCTACAGTATATGAGGATGTAATGCTATCAACGGGGGCCAGTCAGCCAATAGTCCACAAGCCCAAAGGGCAAGTGGGATTATTGAACTAATTAACTTCCCGAGAAGGCATTATACCCTCATATACTACACTTTCTTGTCATTCGTTTTATATAATACATTAGGACGGTTATTAACTCTTGTTTTAGATTGCATTTGTGATCATTTCTGGGTTTGCATTGTTGCATTTTGGCTGTTCTGGTTTTCTGTAGTGCAGGGTCCTCCTATATAAGGAGGTGCAACTAGGCCAGTTGGTCCCTTAGGGTCTTTTAATGAGAAGTGAGAATGGCATGTGGCTGGCTCAATGTGGCATTTCTGCATGGTGCTTCAGCTGTCTGGTGCAATGGTTCAGCAGTTTGGAATAGCGGTTCAGTAGTGGGGAGTGGTGATGTAGCACTGTGGAGCAGCAGTCCCAGGAGGTGGCTTGGCATGCAGGAGCAGCAATCCTGAGCTGAGATGTATGAAAGCAGCAGTAACAGCATGCAGCACAATGGTGAGTAGTGAGAGCTACTGTCAAAGGATAAGGGTGTTTGTCTAAAAGGGGGATTTTGTTTGATAGAGGGCTGTGGCTGTGGTTGGTCCTTGTTTTTCTGGGAGGAGTGAGACTACAACTACAGGGCTTAAGCCATGTATCATGGCAATGAAAGTCATATATAACAGTGCTGAATTCATGTATGATGGCCACCCATCATGTATGACTTTAATGACCATAATATATGACTTTAATTGGTATGATATATGGGGAAATAAATGATGGGCTTTTCAATGGGACTGAAGTCCCATCTGTGTATTATATATCTAGTTATCTAGATATCAAAACACTGTATTAATGGACCAGTTATGGTTCAACTTAACACCAGAAAATAGGAAAATGTGGCATTAGAGTTTCCATCCCTAATTACCCCCTCCCCCGAAGCAGCAAAAGGACAAGACCACACATGCAACCATAGACAGCCAAGATCAGGTAAGACAAACAACATGCAACTGTTTACAGATTATGCAAATGCAGTAGCCCTGATGCATTACCTTCATGGATTTGTGTCTCTGGTACCCACATTGCATGATGTACACAGTCACTTCTGGCTGCAGATTGAAATTCATGATAGTAAAGTCACAACACTTCTTCTGCTTGTAGAAGCACAGGCCCCCACAGATACCCAAATTACAGGAGTTCTTTTGTCTGCTGATGTGCAGGCCCCTATGGGGCCAGCGCTTCAGCAGCCACAGGTACTCATTCACACTGTAAGACATACACACAGTTCTGTCTGTAGAAGCACAGGCCCCTCATGGGTGCAATGAAATCCATGATATCAAAACTACAACAGTACTTCTGTCTGAAGAAATACAGGCCTCTGTGGGGCCTGTGCCTCTTCAGCTTCAGGCGTAAGACATACACTGACTTCTGGCTGCAGAAGGACAGGCCCCTGTGTGGCCTGCACTTATGCAGCTGCATACAGAAAATCTTGCACTAGAGGATCCAGTTATGTAGCATTGAGGGACCTGCTGTCCTCTTTAGCCAGCAGAAAATAGCTGTTTTATCCTAATCTGAGCTTTCAAAGGTAATATTTTACTTTTGGAGGGGGAAGTGCTACCCCTAAACAAAACTAGTACCCCCTTGAAAAATTTCTAGATCTGCTGCTGACCACCATGGTACCCACATTGCAACAGTACTTTTGCAGCCACAGGTACTCATGCACACTGTACGACATACACACACAGGTGTGCCTGCATATGCACAGGTCTGTGGGGACCTGTGCTTATGCAGTCACAGATACTAATCCAGAAAGGTAGCACATCAGTACTACTGCATTTGTGTGATTTGGAAACAGCTGTATGTTGTTTGTCTTACCAGCTGATTGCTGTCTGTGGTTGCTTGTGTGGTCTTGTCCTTTTGCTACTTGGGGAGGAGGGAGTTAGGGTTGGAAACCTTAACATCACAATAACTTACTTTTGCGGTGCTAATTTGAACCCTAACTTGTGCATTAATGCATTTCTTTTGCAAATAATGTCCTTTCTTTTTGAGATAGTGGAATCACTCCATCATTCACTCAGGTCCCCAATACAGATGCACAGGGTCAAGGAAATAGTTCATCTGCTTGCATAAGTGCAGGGCCAGATGGCAATGGATATCAAGAATTTGTGGGGCCATCTGGTGGCCCTGCACTTCCATGTAACAACAGATACAGATAAAGAGTCCATCTGTCAGCTGAAGCACAGGGCCCTCTGGCAGCCATGGGTGCAGAGATGCACAGCCCTATGCCAAGAGATCATTTCTCTTCACTATATTATACTTGGAAGCATGCAGGGAACCCTGCACATTCCCTACCAAGGCTAGGGAGGTGGTGCTGCATGACAGCACAGTCCCTCCAGCCTTGGCTCATCTAGCTAGCTCACTGAGCTTGCCCCCAAGCTCAGCTCAACAGCACGTTTCGTAACTTCTTAATAATATATCTTATTTTTAAATTTTGAACCAAACTTTTGAGGATTGTCATTTTATGACTTCCTCTTATAAACATTACATGTGACATTTTGAGAATAGTGGCCAAAATATCATTTTACACCACAAGTGCAAAAGCACGTCCCATCTAGGATTTGAAAAATTATACCTGTGACATTTATGAGGTTGTGTGAAAAAATATCTGTTGAAAGTTTGGAGTCAAACTATTGAAAATTAACAAGGTCATAAATCATTGTTGAAACATTTCAATGCTCTCTTAAACTTTGTTATTTAATTATATTTACCCCAAATTTTGAACATAGTGTTCGCGCAATCCTATGTCAGGAACCCGGCAGGCGAAAATGTTCAAATTCCACCAGAAACTTGATTTCTCTGAGCAACTTTGAAATCACCTTTTGCCCAATATTTGAAAAATGTCACCAACCTTGTTCATGAGGTGGGGTCCCAAAAAGTCCATGTTGAAAGTTTGGTGGAAAAATATTGGAAACTAGTGGAGTTATGAGTGAATGTTGAAACAGTTTAACATTCACTCATAACTTGGTCATTTTACCATATTTTTCTACAAAATTTTCAACATAGTCTTCTTATGACCCTACCTCATAAATCCATTAAGTTAGGATTTTCAAATCCTGTCCAAAAGGTGATTTTGTAGAATGACCATGAGATCATCTTTCAGGATAAATTTTGGAAAACTTGTAACTGTAATCATGAGGTAGGGTCCCAGAATTGCCATGTTGAAAATTTGGTGTCAAAATATTGAAAAATGACAAAGTTACTGTATGAGTAAATGTTTAAAATGCTTTGAAATACATTAACTGGACTTACCTTATTTTCTCACATTGCAATCGTGGTTCCAGCAGGAGGATATCTTTTTGATTGGATAGTGAATCTATGCTTTGGGACAGTTTTAGGTGGGTGAGGTTGTTTATGGGGCTGTGTGAACTGGAAGGTGCTGTGTGGGGAGCCAGGGTGGGGGTTATAGGGGGCTGAGATTGATGAGGGACAATTTTTGTCTTTGCAGGTTAAATGAAATAAAATATATATATATATATATATATATATATATATATACATAATATATATACACATATATATGTATGAAAAGCAATAAGGGATGGTTTTCTTTTACAGGGGACTGCAGCCGACACTGGGGATTGGGAACTACAATGTCGGGATGGTCTTTGGCAGCACTAGGGTTGGGCATATCTGTGCCACCACCTATATATTGGGGGGGAAGGTGCTCTGGAATGGAGGGAATATAATGCATGGTACCAGTGGTGGGTACTTGGTCCACTTACAAGATAGATAGATAGACAGATTCATGTTACAGTACAATAATACAGTAATTCATTTGTACAGTATAGCAAACCTATGGTACAGCACAGCACAGAGCATTCAAGGCATGCTGGCTGCTTATACCTAAGCTGGCAGCATGTCTCCCCTTCAGTATCAGAAGTGAGGAAAATCTCGGCAGTCTTATACAGAGACAGCTGTTTCCTCATTTCTGTACCCTGAAGACCCTGTAGTATTCAGTGTATTCAATTGCTAGTCATATTTTTAAGACAGAAACACCACAATCTATCTACAGTACATGGGCCCCTTTAACTAGGTACAGGTGTTTGTCTTTTTAAAAATACATCATTTTAAGGTATTTTCCATGTTTTTGTTTGAGGAAAACAAACAAGATGGTGGCTATCATGACCCCAAAAAATGTTTTTTCGGTTCATGAGAACTGTTTTCAGTTTGTGACAACTAAGTGATGTGAATCAAATATGGTTTTGCAACCTAAAAATGTTTGATTCATATCAGATGGTTAACTCAAAACCCTACTGAGCATGCTCAGAAAAAAAAACCTTTAAATCCTTTTAGCTTCTGAACCGATTCATATTTTTTCATGAAACTTTCAAAAGATATTACTTTGATACAGGCCACTTCTCCTCTAACAGTTTCAGAAAGCAAATTGTACCATCTAAGCTGTACATAAGAGCAATAAAATGTATTAAGTTTAGGAAAAAACACTGCACATCATTAAAAATCTACAATCTGTATCTCAGAAATTGAACAAGATGCTGTCATAAAGCTTTTCACGTCTTGAGAACCTGGCACCCATATTGCGCTTGACACATTTTGGGCTATATGATGGAACACTGCCAAAGTTACATAGGTGCAGAAATATTCAGCCCTAACTATACTGGCGTTACCATGCCACTATACCATATATCTATATCTATATATTGAGTTGTTTCTGAGATATAAAGTGTTGAAAAAACAGAAAAATCTGGATTTTTTTAAATATATTTTTCATCCTGGATCTCAGAAATGGCTTTATGTTGTGGGCTGAAATTTTCAGAGTAGAAATATTAATCAGTTCAAAAGGTATGACATTTTAAAATTTCCCATTATTTCCTATGGGAAAATTTACGTCAGGTGCAAAAGATACTATCTTTCGCACAATACTCGTATTGTGCGAAAAATACCAGGTTATGTTCAAACAATAGGACTACTGTGCAAAAAATACCAGCTTCTTTTTGGAAAGAATGCTGGTATTTTTCACACAGTTCGCAGTTCTGCAATTGATTGAGCTGTTTTGCGGTCTAGCGGTCGCCCATCTTGTTTTCCCGCTTAGAGGGGATGTTGCAGTACTGAACATTTTAAACACAAATAAAACCCTCAGAAAACAGCTAAAGAGAACCCCTTTATGTGTATTCTGATTTTTTTGTGTGTTTTAAGCTGGACTCAAAGAAGTTTTTTTCTCGGGTGCCAGCTTATACAGAGAATGGCTTGGAGGCCATTCTCTGCATGAGAAGAGTGGAGTGGGACACATCTGCACTCTTCAAAGTCCAACAGTGAACTGAGGAATTGGGTAAGCACTGTATAATGGGAGTTAATTGGGGGGGTTCAACTTAGGTTGATATCTAAGCCATTTTTGTGAATTTTGGCCCCATATTTTCAACAAGGGGTTCTTGCAACCCCACCTCATGAAAACTGGCACTGACATTTCGTTTTTAGTTCCTGAAAGGTGATTTTGTGGTCACTGCATGGAATTACCTTACCTTATCGATTCACATAATGACAGTGCCACTGTTCATGACGTGGGATCCCAAAAAGCCCATGTTGCAAATCTGGTGGAAAAAATTCCCCAAAATGACTTTATTATGAGTTTGTGGTGTGCAGTTTCTGTGCACGCTCGTAACTTCACCAATTTTTTATATTTTCACTTCAGATTTTCAAGATTGCTATTTATTCATACCACCTTATGAACAGTACAGCTGTCATTTTGCACATCCTGCCCAGAATGTGATTTTTGCACATGTGATGCAGGATGGCACGGTCGCTGTGTGGAATCAACTTTTGGGATGGATTAACAAAATCACAGTTGCACTGTTCATAAGGGGAGGTCCCACAGTGCCGATGTTGGAAATCTGGTGAAAAAATTCCAGAAAATGAGCAAGTTATGAGCATGTGTTGTGCAGTTTCTACGCACGCTTGTAACTTTGCCAGTGCTTCCCATTTTTCACACTGTTGTACTATCTGTATGGAGGGATGGAAGTGCAGGGTCTGAAGCACCCTGGCTCCCACCATAATATATGGACACTGTTGTACTATCTGGATGAAGGAGTGGGAGCTCAGGATCCTCCCACCATGACATATGTATACTGTTGTGCTATCTGGATGGAGGGATGGGAGCGCAGGGTCCAAAGGACCCTGTACTCCAACCATGACATATGGACAGTGTTGTACTATCTTGATGGAGGGATGGCAGACCCTGCGCTCCTCAGACACTGCACTCCCACCATGACATATGGATTCTGTTGTACCATCTCAATGGAGGGATGGGAGCACAGGGTCTGAAGGACCCTGCACTCCCACCATGAATATGGACACTGTTATACTATCTGGATGGAGAGATGGGAGTGCAAGGTCCTAATGACCCTTCCACCATGACATATAGACAGTGTTTTACTATCTGGACCCTGCACATGCACTGTGACATATGGACAGTGTTGTACTATCTCAATGGAGGGATGGAAGCACAGAGTCCAAAGGACCCTGTGCTCCCACAGTAAAATGAGGATACAATTATACTATCTGAAAAAGAAGGGAACTTATTTGCACAAAACTTTGTTAATGTATCAGTTAGGGTGAATATCACAGCAACAAAAGCAGAGAAATTAGGTGTTATGGTTTCCAACCCTAATGCCCCACCCCAAGTTCCCATCCCCACCCTCCACACACCAACAGGCATCTTAGTGTGCCACTGAGTCATCATGCCTAACACTCTAGCCCCATTGTCCTGTACTGTAGAGTGTAAGCTTGTTTACACATGTAATGGGGTGAAAGTTGGGCCTGATGATGCAATGACACCACACCTGTTGGTATGTGGCGGGTGGGGAGACAATGGTGTGGTAGGGGTGGGAACCCTGGGGGTGGGGAGTTAGGTTTAGAAACCCTAGCATCTCATTTCCCTGCTTTTGTTGCTGTGGTATTCACTCTAACTAATGCATTAATGAAGTTTTTTGAAACATATATATATATATATTATACTGGTGCAGAAGCACCAGTATCTTAGGATTGAGTGCAAACTTCTATGTTAAACCCACAATTGTGAACCTTAATAACTTTGGAACCACTCCACGAATTTGCACAACAGTTGGCATGAATAATCTCCAGAGGTAGGTTCCTTGATGTGCTGAAATTTGTGCAAATCTGTTGTGTGGTTTGTGAGATGGAAACTCAAAAAATCCTAACTTTACCATTTTTTTCACATTTCTTTGTCCACCTGTATCTCAGAAATGCCTTTATGATGTGGTCTGAAATTTTCAGGGTAGAAAGCCTGTGGGTCACAGGTATGTCTTTTGAAGGTTTGGTGAAAAATATTAATCCATTCTAAAGTTATAACATTTTTAATTTCCCATTATTTCCAATGGGAGAATTTATGTTTAATGAAAGTGAAAGTACGTTTCACACACTGTCATCCAGTTATGCATACTTTGCACCTTAATAATGCTGCAAGCTTTCAAATGGATTTGCATTACATTTAAAGTGCATAATCTCTGGGTGTAGCTCTCCTGATGTGCCAAATTTTGTGTGAATCAGATTTGTGGTTTGTGAGATACAGAGCATCAAAAAATCATACATTTACCAGTTTTTGTTTACATTTCTTTGTCCACCTGTATCTCAGAAATGGCCTTAGGTAGTGATATGAAATGTTCAGGGTAGAAAGCCTTTGCCTCACAGATGTGCCTTTTGAAGGCTTGGTGCAAAAATATTAATCCATTCAAAAGTTATTAAACTTTTAATTTCCCATTATTTCCTAAGGGAAAGTTGATATGTCTGGCATAAAAATTGTCATTTGCGCAAGTTACATAACTTTCACAAGATACTGTTGCATTTTGCACAAATTATGTAATTTGTGCAAAATACAACAGTATCTTGTGCAACTTATGTAATTTGCACTAAATACAACATGTTAAACCTGAATTTTTGAATCTTAATACCTTTGGAACTGTTTCACAGATTAGCACGAAATTTGGCATGAATAATCTCTAAGGAAAGGTCTCCTGACATACCACAATTTGTGCAAATCAGGTTTGTGGTTTTTGAGATACAGACCACCAAAAAATCCTAAATTTATCTTTTTTTTAGTTTCTTTGTCCACCTGTATCTCAGAAACAGCTTCAGGAAGTGGTCTGCCATTTTCAGGGTAGAAAGCCTTTGCCTCACAGATTTGCCTTTTGAAGGTTTGGTGAAAAAATACTAATCGTTTCAAAAGTTATTAAACTTTTAATTTCCCATAATTTCCTATGGGAAACATTTATATGTCAGGCAGGAAAGTAGTAATTTGCGCAAGTTACATAACTTGCACAAGATACTGTCAGGCACAAAAGTTGTAATTTGCACAAGTTACAGTACATAACTTTCACAAGATACTGTTGTATTTTGCACAGATTATGTAATTTGTGGAAAATACAACAGTATCTTGTGCAAGTTATGTAATCTGCACAAATGGGAATGCAGGGTCTGAATGGCCCTGTGCACCACTGTAATATGAGGATGCTGTTATACTGTCTCAATGGAGGGATGGGACCACAGGGTCCAAAGGATCCTGCTGTCCCAGCATAACATAAGCATAGTGTTATACTGTCTCAATGAAGAGATGGTAGTGCAGGGTTCAAATGACCCTGCACTCCCACTGTAAAATAAGGATACTGTTATAGTGTCTCAAAGATACTGATGTACTATCGCAATGGAGGGATGGGAGCGCAGGGTCCAAAGGACCCTGCGCTCACTGTAAAATAAGGATACTATTATACTATCTGCAAAAGTAAGGAAATTCATTGCAAAAAACTTTAATATATCATTAGGGCTGAAGTGTAAAAAGTTGGGAAATGTGATCTTAGGGTTCCCAAGCATAATACACTGCTCCCACTCTCGGCTTCCAACCTGAATACCCCACCCTCGGCTTCCAACCCTAAGGACCACCTCCATCCTGAATGCAGGAACAGGTGTATCTGTGGCATGCACACTGAGAGACATACACATGTCTGGCTACAGATAGAAATCCACAGTACTGAAATCACAAAACTACTTCTGTCTACAGAAGCACATGCTGCTGCAGCCACAGATACAAATTCACAGTAACCAAATTACAGCAGTTATTCTGTCTTTAGAAACACAGGCCCCTATGAGGCCTGTGCTTCTGTAGCCACAGGTACAGATTCACACTGTAAAATAGACACACACTTCCAGGTGTAGAATGCAGGCCCTCTAGGGCCAGCACTTCTAAAGCTGCAGATAGAAATCCATGATACCCAACACTTTTGTAGCCATCTATTCCTTCTTCCCCTTCCCCCCATGTGTCCATTTATTAGATTACATCCAGTCAGTATAAACTGCTGTTATTTCATTAGAATAAAAATATACTAGGTTTCTGAGTGTTAATGCTTGTTTTAAACTATTTTTTGTAGTCAGTCTGTATAAATTTAATATGTATGAATTTATTGCATGAAATTCTTGTGTTGCTGTGGGCATTGGTCCTTGTATATTGATACCAGATGATAGTAATTAACTTTGGCTATTAAGCTGTGTTGTAATCCATGTAGCCACACCTCCCGACGAAAGCTTTTGCCGAAGTGCTGGGGTTTGGGTCAAAAGCCCAGACTGAGAAAATAAACCACATTTTCACTGTTATTTTGTCTTGCTGCTGATGTTTTGCCTGCAGAGTGCTGTGTGTGTGGATTTCTCTGATTGTGGGGTTTGCAGCCCTTCACTCAACACCAACTCATTTGCTTTAGTCACAGCAGCTGCTGTGAAACTGTTTGATTTGTGCTCTTTGTTGCTGCAGAACACAGACACTGTCATGAGTGTTTAGGGGCTTGGCATCTTCACATTTGGAGCTTGATATATTTCAACCTGTGGAACTCTTGTTTGGCATCGAATCAATGATTTTGTGTTGGAAATGGTTGCTGTCTACGTAAACCACCAAAACTGAGGTTTTAAAACAGAGAACTGACTTGTGTTTACAACATGCAATGGGATACTGATGATTCCAGCACAGAGGTTAATTTCAATTGGGAACAAACTGACACCTTAGCAGAGAAATGGAGCATGGGTTTGGAGTGATTACAAGGCAGTAAGGATGTTACAGTCACAGGTAAAGTTAAAGCTTCATTTAAAAGCTAGAAAACCTCCTTAAGAAAGAAATAGACATTACATATAATATTGCCACATTGGAACAGTATCTTGCAACAGAACTAGCCCCAGGAGGGGTAAGAATAACCATAGTGTCCTCTAGTGGTCTAAGTGTATTTGAGTTTAAGCATGAATGGCAACAAGTGGCACTACAGTGTTGTAAAATACTTATTCAACTGTTAATTAAATCGGACACCAAAAAATATGAAAGCTTAACAGCTGACATAAATATTACCAAAACAGAAGTGTTAAAATTTAAAAATCACTCGGAATTCAAAGATCTAAATGTCTTAAAGAAACAAAGATTGGCTAAATATACATCAGACATAACTGACAAAAAAACAAAAGAAGCTTAGCAAAGACCAGGAGGAAGCAAGGTCCACGTGACAAGCAACCTTTTTTAGAATAAAGGAAAACACTGGGGACTTTGGGACAAGGAAGAAATATAGAAAAACAAGGAGAGCCACAGGGGCAGAAAACATAAATACAGTAACCCCCAGCAAAAGGAACTTGAGAAACAAGCCGAAGCAACAGAACAAAAATTACAGATCATAAATCTTTCAAAAAGACTATTAACTGCATCTGAGATTTCAGTTCTGAAGAAGGGCTTTTCATTTGTACCCTACCCCATGTTAATCCCTTTCAAGTAAATGTTGAACTTTTCAAGTTTTTTTTGAAAAATAAAATGAAGATTTTTTTGGACAAAGGTCTGGACCCTCTTTTGAGAGACACTATGGCTATTATGGAAGAATCAATAACAATTGATGACAGCTTAGATCTGCTGCTGGATATAATTAGAGAAAGTGAGGGTGCAAGTACTAATGCAGAGACAACAGCTGGGAATATTAATGAGCCATTGAACATTATAGATGGACTAGACACTAGTGAGTTACAAAATCTACTTCAGTATGTTGGTAATACTGAAGAAAACACAGAGACGCTTATTGTGAACCCAGAAGAGGACATTTGTGTTAAAAGAAGGAACATTTTCAAGCCAGACTCAATGTGTATGCCTGTTGTAAATAATCCAGTGATTCTTGCTTTTGAATAAACTGTGGAGAAGCAGGTAAACAAATTATTTGAGAAGGCAACTAACCCCAAACACAAAAATATGTCCAATAATGAATTCAGTGTCATAAAAAACTTGAAAATTACTAGGATTTGGTACTCAAACCAGCAGATAAACAGGGGAACATTGTTTTGCTTGATAGAACACAGTATCAACAGATAGTTATGGGTCTGCTTGAAGATATTCATAAATACAAAAAATTGAAATGTAATCCCACTGACAAATACAAAACAGAATTGCATGAATTGTTACAGGAAGCAGCAGGATTGGGAGAAATTAGTGAAGCAGAATATAAATATCTGTAGAAATCTAGATTTAGTAGTTGCTGTATTGGTCCTTAGAAGAATAGATCCAGAAGCAAATGATTTGATACCTTTTAATGGACCAACATAGATGTAACAACAAGAACAAAGTATCTGTGGAACGAATATCCAGCTGTACTTAGTATGTACAGTATATACTTCCTAAGATGCATAAAAGTATGACTGACACCCCAGGACACTCTATTATTTTAAGCATAGGGTCTTTGACTGAAAAACTGGGTTATTGTGTGGATTATTTTCTTCAGAGAAGTGTCACTTGTCTGTATTCACATGTACAAGACACTACTAATGTATTACTTAAGCTGGAAGAATTTGTTTGGGAGGAAGGGATGAGGTGGTTGTGTGTGGATGTAGAATTCCTTTATATAAGCATCAGGCATGATGATGGAATCAATGCAAGTAGATACTTTCTAGAGAACAGCCAGGATAGGGAAAGAATACCTGATAAATTTATTTTGAATTCCCTTGACTTCATTCTCAAACATAATTATTTTGAATTGAATGGTTCTCTTTTCCTTCAAATGTATGGCACATCCATGTGTGCCTCTATGGCTCCCTCTTTTGAAAATTTGTTCCTGGGCAAATGGGAAGAAACATGCATTTTCAATCCATTAATTAACCCCTACTTGCCCAGGATCAAACTATGGTTACGTTTTATTGATGCCATATTGTGCATCTGGCAGGGAGACACTGTAGAGATGCAACAATTCATCAGTTGGATTAATGTGAATGATAAGAATCTTAAGTTCACATACAAATCAGATGAGTCCACCACAGACTTCTTAGATGTGACTATAACTAAACCTACTGAACCAAATGGGAAAATTGCATCTAAGTGCTTTACAAAAAGTACCGCTACTAACTCTATATTGAGGCAAGAAAGTGCCCACCTGAGAAGACTGATTAACTCAGTACCCTGTGGGCAGTTTCCAAGCCTTAGGAGGAACTGTTCAGAAGAAAGTACTTTCCTAGAACAGGCAGAGGAGCTAAAGGGGAGATTTATAGCAAGGGGGTATAACATAGATGTTCTTAATGATGCTGTGTATCGTGCCCAGATGGGTCACACCTGAAAATAGGCACTTGGTTGTCTAGTGTGCTTACCCAGTAAACAAAAGCAAATAAATAAATAAATAAAATCCAGGAGAGAGCTTCTGCATAAAAGAACAAAAGGAAATACAGACATTGCACCTATCACTTTTGTTACTGAACGTAGCAATCGGTCTGGCCAGATAGGTAACATAACACATAAAAAATGTCCTTTTTTGCTTGGCAACAGCACTGTGGAAAGAGCAGTGGGAGGCAAACTGACGATAACATTCAGTAGGACTCCTAATATTAAACATAAGCTTGTACACAGCAGATTAAAATCAGAAACACAAAAACAAGGAGCTACCTGGTTACCAGACAGACCTACAGGACTTTTCAAGTGTCTCAGGTGTAACGTACATACTCACTGTAACACAGAGAATAGATTTACTCACCCAGCTACCCCCACCAAGTAATTTAATATGAATCAATTCATCATTTGCAACACCACATTTCTTGTTTATATCTTGTGGTATCCTTGTAAAAAGGTGTACATAGGCAGAACAACCAGACCTTAAAAACAAGGATACAGGAGCATGTTAGAAACACAGATAAAGAAAACAAAGCAGAGTAAAAAACCACTATGGTTCTCAAAAGAGGTGGCAGGGAAGGTTAAGGAGAAAAAGGCTGCATTCAAAAAGTAAGAGGAAGAGAAGAAGAAGCACGACAGGGAACTGTATCAATTAAAGCAGAAAGAAGTGGGGAAGGCAGTCAGAACAGCAAAAGCCCAAACCGAGGAAAAAATAGCCAATTCAGTTAAGAAGGGGAATAAAATATTTTATAGGTACATTAGGGAGCATAGAAAGGTTAAGGGAGGAATAGTGAAGATTAATAAGGGAGAGGAGAGGTGGGCAGAGGGAGACAGTGAAAAGGCAGAGTTACTGAATGAATACTTTTGCTCAGTATTCACAGAAGAAGATGAGGAGGAGTTACCTAAACCAGACAATAGAAGCACTCTGGATAGGGAGGTTGACACCAGTCCATTTACAGAAGAAAGAGTCCTGAAAGAACTCCTAAAACTCAAGGTGGACAAAGCAATGGGGCCTGACAGGATTCACCCGAGAATCCTAAAAGAACTAAGGGGGGACCTAGTGACACCACTGACCACACTTTTTAACAAATCATGGGAGGATGGGGTGGTACCTGAGGACTGGAGGAGGGCAGATGTGATTCCCCTTCACAAAAGTGGGAGCAAGGCAGAAGCAGGAAACCACAGACCTGTAAGTTTGACCTCAGTGGTAGGAAAATGATGGAATCACTTCTGAAAGAAAAATTGTTGAGTACCTAGAGGCCAGAGGGCACAGGACCCAAAGCAGCATGGATTTACAGCAGGAAGGTCATGTCAGACAAATCTAATAGATTTCTTTGACTGAGTGACCAAAGTAATAGACCAGGGAGGGGCTGTGGATATGGCATACCTAGACTTTAGCAAGGCATTTGACACAGTCCCGCACAAAAGATTGATAATCAAGTTAGCCAGCCTGGGAGTGGGTCCCAGGTTGGTAGCCTGGGTAGCAAACTGGCTGTACAACAGGGCACAGAAGGCAATAGTGAATGGAACACATTCCGAAGAAAGGGGGGTCACTAGTAGAGTACCTCAGGGCTCAGTACTAGGTCCAGTCCTCTTTAACATCTTTATAGGTGACATTGCAGAGGGTCTGGAGGGAAAGGTATGCCTCTTTGCAGATGACACAAAGATCTGTAACAGAGTTGATACACAAGGGGGGGTAGAAAGGATGAGAAGGGACTTGGCAAGGTTGGAGGAATGGTCAGGCATATGGCAACTTAGATTCAACGAAAAGAAGTGCAAAGTAATGCACCTGGGAAACAAAAACCCAGGAGAAGAGTACACAATAGCAGGGGAGGTACTAACAACAACAAAAATGGAAAGGGACCTGGAGGTAGTCATATCAGATGATCTAAAGGTGGGTAAGCAATGTGAGAAGTCAGTAAGGAGAGCCAGGGGGATACTGGGATGCATAGGAAGGGGCATCACAAGTAGAACAAGTATTTGTCAATGCCGAATGTTGCTTGCTTGTATGTGCTGTTTAGGTATTTGGAAGTCACTGGAGTGCAAATATTGAAAATTTGCGAACTTACAAGCATGCGCAGGAACTGCGCAATGCATGCTCATAAAACAGTAATTTTTAGGATTTTTTTTACCAAATTTTCAACATAGCCATTTTAAGACCTCTGCTCATGAACAGTGTCACTGTGATTTTCCTAATGTGCCCATACATGGATTTCGCACACCGACTGCACCATTATGCGTTACATGGACGGAAACATGTTTTGGGCAGGATGTGAAAAATGACAGCTATACTGCTCATAAGGAGGTGTGGTAAAATGGCAATGTTGGAAATCTGGAGTAAAAATATTGAAAATTCCCGAACTTACGAGCGTGCGTAGGAACTGCACAATGCACGCTAGTAAAACAGTCATTTTTAGGAAATTTTTCACCAAATTTTCAACATAGGCTTTTTGAGAGCCCACCTTATGAACACTGGCAGTGTTGTTTCATTAATCGGTCCCAAAAGGTGATTTCACGCAGTGACCGCGAAATCACCCTTTGTGCCCGATTAACGCCATGACAGTGCAAGAATTCATGAGGAGGGGTCCCAAAAACCCCATGTTGAAAATTTGGGTCCAAAATTCCCAAAAATGCCTGAGATATGCAACAAAGTTGAAAAAACCCTATTTATTCCATTATACAGCTTACTGGCATTTCCTCAGTTCGCGGTCGGCTTTGAAGAGTGCAGACGTGTTCCCGGTCCACCGATGATCGTCACATGAGCTCGGAGGTAAATATGGGGTGAGAGGGGTGTAGGAGGCAGGGTGCACAGTGGGAGAGTGCGGTGGGGGCAGGGAGACTTGAGGGACCATTTTTTATTTACAGGTTTTTTAATGAAGATAGCGGGATGTTTGCCACACTGGGGTGGGCTCCCAGCGTGGCAGCTAGAAAAGGCTGTTTGGGGAGCTAGAGCTGATGGGATTGGGCACCCTGTCAGGCTATAACAAGATTTGCCATGCTGGGGTGGGCTCCCAGCGTGGCACCTGGAAAAACTTTGGGGGCCTGCAGCCATGGAGCACCCCATTGGGCACACCCATTGGGCACCCGTTGACTATAACATTTTTGCCACTCTGGGTGGGCTCCCACCGTGGCACCTGGACAGCTTTGGGGAGGCATGGAGCGATGGGGATTAGGGCACCCCGTCAACCATACAGTGAGTGCATGGGGGAAGGGCGCATCAGCATGCAATATGCGTGCTTGCACTGTGTGGGGGAAGCTCTGCTCACTGAAGTGGAGCTCTCCCTTTCAACTGTATGCCACTACATTTTCGACTGCTGTCATAGACAGCTGCAGCAGTCATTGGAGAACTGTGGCCACGCCTGCAAACACACTGACTGAATTGGAAGACAGGGTGCCACACCTCCGAAAACTCGGATGATGGCACTATGTTTCTTGCACATGCATGCTAGCAACATAAAAAGGGAAGTGGTTATCCCTCTGTACAGATAGTTGGTGAGACCCCATCTGGAGTACTGTGTGCAGTATTGGAGACCTCATCTACGCAAGGACATAGACAGGATGGAAGCAGTCCAGAGGAGGGCAACTAAAATGATGCAGGATCTGCATCAGAAACCACATGAAGAGAGACTGAGAGAGCTTAATATGTATAACCTTGATGAAAGGAGGGATGGGGGGACATGATAGAAATGTTCAAGTACCTCAAAGGAATCAACAAAGTCCAGGGGGGTAGCATCTTTCAGAAAAAGAGATGTGTAAGAACAAGGGGGCACAATTTAAAGATAGAGGGGGGACGGCTCAGGGGTAATGTGAGGAAAAAAAATTTTTCACAGAGAGAATGGTGGATGCATGGAACCACCTTCCTGGGGAGGTTGTTGGGTCTAAAACAGTGGGGGAATTCAAACATGCATGGGACAGACATAAAGCAATTGTAGTGGGGGGTGGCAGGAAGTAGGCTGTTGTTTAACTAAAATCAGCAGCTTATCCAGTAGGCAGGGAAATGTGCAGACTTGGTGGGCGAAGTGGTCCTTATCTGCCATCAAAGTCTATGTTTCTATGTTTCTATCTCCAATGCCAAAAGAGACACGCCTGTCAGCCTACACTTTGCCCTACACCACAATTCCTCTCATGCTGGATTAAAATACATAGGGATAGAGTGGGTACCATCCATGAGATATGGTGGAGACAGGGTGAATTTACTCTTAATGAAAGAAAGCGAGTGGATTTTTCACCTCAAGAGTGTTAAACCAGATGGTCTGAATGAGCAATGGGACTTAGAACCATTTCTAAAAAGAAAAAGAAAGAAATGGTTAATCTGTTCCCTGTCATTAACCTTGTGCACTTCCCAGAGACCCTTGAGAATGTTATATTGTTACATTTTGACTCTATGTAACCCTAGGGAACTGCAGATTTCTGAAACTAGGTGATTAGTTGGCTCCTTGTAACATGATCTTTTGCAATTTTGGTGACCTTCCACAGTGGTAACCTTTCTTTTTAGGCTTGGTAAGCAAATGTTACATTTAAACTATGTGCATCACCAGAAAGTAGAGATCAGAAGCAATAGTGGAACTTTAACCAGTCCCATTGCCAGGCAAATAGGATTTTTTGATAACTTTGTGTATAAAATGTTGTACTATCTTTATTTCCTGTTAATATGACCTTTTGCATTTACTGTGACCTCCTTGCTGATTTATCCTCTTCTCTCTCTCTTTTTTAATTTTATTGTCATTTTTATTGGAGCTGTTACCAGCCTGTCAAGTCCTCACTGCCCTATGCTATTATTTTTTACTAGCATTGAAGAATGGTTGACCCCCAGGTAGCTGCTGAAAGCCTTGATTAAATGGAGTGAGGGTGATCACTAATCTACTGTGCAGTCATCTAATCCTTCTACCCCTTCCCCCATGTGTTAGTTTGTCAGATTGCATCCAGTCAATATAAACCACTGTTATTTCATTAGAATACAAATGTAGTAGGTTTTTGGCTGTTAATGTTTGCTTTAAACCATTTTTTGTAGTCAGCCTGTATACATTTAATATGTATGAATTTAATACATGAAATTATTGCATTGCCATGGTCTTTGGCTACTTAGGCTGTATTGTAATCCATGTAGCCACACCCCCTGATGAAGGCTTTTGCTGAAGCATTGGGGTTTGGGTCGAGAGCCCAGATTGAGAAAATAAACCACATTTTCACTGTTATTTTGTCTTGCTACTGATTTTTTGCCTGCAGAGTGCTGTGTGTGTGGATTTCTCTGGTTATGGGGTTTGCAGCCTTTCACACAGCACCAGCCCATTTGCTTGAATCACAGCAGCTGCTGTGGAACTCATGACATAAGAATCAGCCATCTTAGCAAGCGGAAAGCTAAAGTCTCAAAAAGTATTTCTGGCCTATTTTTTGAAAAACAAACACTGGAATTGAGCTTAATGGGTCCCATATAGCAACATTCATCCATTTCAAATTTTTTGACCCCAAAAAAACCAATATGGCAGCCTTCATTACCTGAATATTTTTTCTTATGAACAAAAATACAATTTGTCATGAGCTAAAAAACATTTGTAGAAGAATAATTATTGGGTCATCTCCGAGGGTTTTCTCAAAAAATCCTACTGAACATGCTTAGAAACCAAATTTCAAAACTTCATAACTCTGGAGCTGCTTAATATTTGTTACACAAAACTTTCACAAGGTGCATCCTTTTGGCACAGTTCTCTTCAATCCCAAGTGTTTCAGAACAATATTTCATGCCACTTTGGTTGCAGCCAGGAGTAGAAAAACAGTCAAACGTAGCGGTTTTATGTATTTTTGACATTTCCAGATTTCAAAATTTGATTAAGCAGCCATCAAAGAAACATTCCAGGTCCTGAGAACTTAAAACCTGGACCACCCATGCCAAATTTGTTGGAATGTCTTCAAATGCTGCCAAAGTTATTAAGGTGCAAAGATTAGGGTTTAACACTGAGCACCCCATTTAAGCCAAACTATTCTTGTCCTACCATGTACATGTAATAGTACAGAGCACACTTTTTATGTTTATTAGTATGAACTAATGTCACAAAAATGATTTTGTTCTTTCATTTTCTGCTATATTATAATCATAAAGTACACAAATTAAGAATATCACTGGATATGTCAACTTCCGGGTACAGTTCTGTTCAACACAGCACACCTAGCACTTAGAGATGCGTGAAATTGGAAAATTTCACCTAGTGAAATATTTTGCGTAATTTCCGCATTACGCAAACTTTTTCGCCTAGGCTAAACATACTTTTGCCTCTGATTTCACTTTTGCGTAATGTAAAATTGTGCCCAATTTTGCCGATTTCACTTTCGTGCAAGGCTAAATTTTATCAAATTACGCTGAAGTTCACCAATGTTTTTCAGTTTCACCAGCGAAATTGCAATGCACTGTGGGTAAATAGCTGAATTATCACGTGCAGGCTAGTTCCTGCACAGCATATTGTCTGTTGAGTCAGAGAGCAGTTCAGTGTGATGCATCACAGCCAATAAATCCTTCAAAAACCTCTTTATTTGTGATTTGTGAGCGTTAACTGCTCACAAAATCTCAATTTAGTTCCTAGTGCTGCCAGTGAACCTTTTTTTTTGTTTTGGTATCTTTGGATAATATTTACTTAAACTTAGGTAGTGTTTTCAGTTTTCTCTGTGTCTGTGTTTGTGTCTGTGAGGGAGTTGAGTGGGGCAGGGTCGACCGTGTAGGTGTGTACATATGAAAGCAGAGCAGGCTAGTTTCTAATATTGGACAGATTTCTCTCAAGTTGTGACTGAGTTTCTGTAATTTATTTTAAGTCTTAATATCTTTGTTAGTGTGCTACTTATTTGTAACATTTGTCTTATATATTGACCCTTTTTTGGGTAACTTTATCTGAACAGTTACTCATTCTGAGTAGTTCTGTTCCTGTTTCCCTTTGCTTAATCACTTTTGTGCTTTATTTTTTTACTGGATGTATTCATGTTACCTTTTGATGGTAAGGATAAAGAGGTGAGATAGAAGTGTATGTATTTTCAAATATTATAGAGGAACAGTGGCAGGATTTTTAGGACAGTAAATTAATAAAAAGGGAACTAGGAGAGCTTCAGTAGCAGACAAGTAGTGGAATAGCAGTATAATTGCAGTATAATGTGGGGAGTGGTGCAAAGCAGTGGCTGTGGGGCAGCCATATTCAGGCAGATCTTCTGGACACTGAGGTGCTCCCCTAACTGCATGCATCTCTCTGGACTGTGGGATGAGGTAGCCAGACTCAGAGCAGAAGTAAACTGGGTCAGGAGTACCATCACCCCTATCCAGAGACCACTGAGTCCAATGCAGCTGCCTCAAAGGATGCAGAGAATGAGGAGTACTTGGATGACAGTGGGCTCAGGAAGGGTTAGAGCAGTCAGGCAGAGGCACATCCCAGATCCTATTCCACTCAAGAACTCATATGCTACACTGCCAAACGGGGACAACCAAAAAGAGGTACCCAGAGAAATGGAAGGGAAGGATGTGGAGGTTAGCCAAGGAGGTGACCTCAGTGGGGAGAGCAGTGGACCCCAGAGGAGAAGGAAGTGAATCCTGGTGGTTGACTCCATCATAAGAGGGATCCAGCTAGGAACACAGGAGGGGGAGGACAGGGAGGTGAGGTGCTTACCAGGTGCCACGGCATGGAGGGATGGAAAGAAGATCCTGGGGTCACTGGGAAGGCAAGACGGGAGGGTGAGCTGGATGCCATTATCCACCTAGGTACTAATGACTTGGCAAATGGGGAGCCAAGGAAGTTCAGGAAGAGTTTAGGAAATTGGGAGGGTCTCAAGCAAGTAGCTACTTCTGTCACTTTCTCAGAAGTACTACCTGTGAGAGGCAAGGGAGGCATAGGGATGCATACACAGGAATTTTAACTCATGGTTGAAGAACTGGTGCTGTGAGGAAGGGTTTGGATTCATTGGTGACTGGGGACCCACCTGGAGGGATGGAGGTTTGTTCAAGCCTCACAGCCTGCATCCATCCTGGAGGGGAATCCAAGCATTCAATGATAAGTTTAAATGCTACATTGACAAGCATTTAAACTAGCAAAGGGGGGGTGGCAGGCCAGCAAGGAGGGCAACTACTTGCTCACCCCCCACAGCTAGCAGTGGAACCAGTGAACCAGAGGAGTTGCTGTCTCTACAAAGCAGTGTGCAAAAGATGGAGATTAGCACCCAGGAGGTGGATAGGCAGAATAGGGGCAAAATTCAGCAGAAGGGCAGACAGGAAGGTGAACCAGGGATAAAGGACAACCAAGGAAGGGGCTGAGAGAACAGCAAACAGTCTAGGGAGGTCAAATCATGGAAAGCCATGTGTGCAAATGCCAGAGCCTTAGCAACAAGATGGAAGATCTGGAGGCTGTCATGGTGCAGTCAGACCTGGACATTGTGGCCATCACTGAAACCTGATGTAATGATAACCATGTCTGGGAGTTGGCCATACCTGGCTACAACATATTCAGAAGAGACAGGGCAGGCAGGAAGGGAGGAGGAGTGTCACTGTATGTGAAAAATGACATAAGGGCCACAGAGATCCAGGAGGAACAAAATGGGGGAGAGATACTGTGGGTTAAGCTGGAAAGGAAAATGGGGCCAGCCATCCGCACAGGTGTGGTCTATAGACCACCAGCCCAGGAGGAAGAAACAGATAGGGAGCTGATGCTAGCCATCCAGAGGATGGCAGACAAGGTGAGTAGTACTGGTTGGAGACTTCAGTATTCCAGATGTGGAGTGGAGCATCCCAGCAGCAGCATCAACTAGACAGATTTATCCTGGAATCCCTTCAGGTGCCTTCCTCAGCAACTTGTCATGGAACCAACTTGGCAGAAGGCAATACTGGACCTTGTGCTCACAAACAGGGACAGTGTGATGGGGGTAAGAGTGGGGAGCACCTGGGGAACAGTGACCACCAGTCACTGTGGTTTGAAATCACAGAAAGAGCAGAACCAAACCACACAAAAACACGTATCTTGGATTTTAGGGGAGCAAACTTTGGGAAAATGGGGAGATACTTGAAAGAGGCATTAAGAGGAATGGGGCAGGAATCAGGGGTTGAGGAACAGTGGGAAGTATTTAAAATGGGGATTACAAGAGCAACAGAATTATGTATTAAGCAGGTTAGCAAGAGGAAAAGGAAGAGGAGACCATTATGGTTTTCCAAAGAGGTAGCAAAGAAAGTGAAAGCCAAAAAGATTGCATTCAGGAAATACAAAAAGACACAGGCAGAAGGGGATAGGGAGAAGTACCAGGAGAAGCAAAGGGAGGCAGGGAGGTCAGTAAGGGAAGCCAAAGCTCAGACAGAAGAACACATTGCAAAATCAGTGGGTAGGGGACAAACCCTTTACAGGTACATAAGTGAAAAAGAAAGGCAAAGGGAGGGATAGTGAGACTGAAGGGAGGATGGGGCTGTGGGAGGATGACAACAGTAAAGCTGACATATTGAACAGGTATTTCTGCTCAGTCTTTACTGAGGAAGAGGAGGGTAATGGGTCTGAACGAGTACAAGGGGTGAGAATGGTGCAGAAATGGACACAAGTTCCTTTATTACCCAGAAAGGGTCCCGAAGGAACTGAAGTAATAAGAGTTGATAAAGCAATGGGGCCAGATGGGTGCACCCCAGGGTCCTTAAAGAACTAAGAGAGGTGGTGGCTGAACCTCTTGCTATCCTGTTTAGCCGATCACTAGAAACAGGGGAGGTACCCAAAGACTGGAGGATAGCAGATGTAGTCCCCTTATACAAAAGTGGGAACAAAGAGGAAGCAGGGAACTACAGACCAGTCAGCCTCACCTCGGTAGTGGGGAAAATTATGGAAGCACTACTGAAGGAGAGATTGGTGGAACATCTGGTTGTCAATGGACTACAGGACCCAAGGCAGCATGGTTTCACCAGGGGAAGGTTATGTCAGACCAAACTCATTGAATTTTTTGACTGGGTGACTAGGGAGGTGGATCAGGGGAGGGCAGTGGACATGGCCTATCTGGACTTCAGCAAGGCCTTTGACACTGTGCCACATAGAAGACTATTGTACAAACTGGGGAATATGGGTGTGTGCAGGACAGTAGTGCGGTGGGTAGGTAACTGGCTGGGCAGCAGGACACAGAGGGTGGTGGTAAATGGCTGTCACTCCACAGAGGAAAGAGTGACCAGTGGGGTACCACAGGGATCAGTGCTGGGACGGTACTATTCAATATCTTCATCAGTGACATTACGGGGACCTAGAAGGCAGAATTTCACTGTTCGCTGATGACACAAAGCTCTGTAACAGAGTAGACACACCAGAGGGTGTAGACAGAATGAGAAGGACCTGCAGAAACTTGAAGAATGGTCAGGGTTTGGCAGTTGAAATTCAATGCAAGGAAGTGCAAGATAATGCATATAGGGCACAAAACCCTGGCACAATATATCAGTTGGGGGGTGAGGATATAGCATGCACCAAGCAGGAAAGGGATCTTGGGGTTATCATCTCTGATGACCTCAAGGCAGGGAAACAGTGTGACAAGGCAGCAGGTAAAGCAAATAGGATGCTGGGATGCATAGGCAGGGGCATCACCAGCAGGAAAAGGGAGGTCATAATTCCACTATACATGACACTAGTGAGGACACACCTGGAGTACACTGTGCAGTTCTGGAGATCTTACCTACGTAAGGACATAGACAGGGTAGAGAAGGTTCAGAGGAGGGCAACAAAGATGGTGCATGGATTGCATCACCAGTTCTATGAGGACAGGTTGAAGGCACTGAACATGTACTCCCTGGAGGAGAGGAGGGAGAGAGGGGATATGATAGAGACATACAAGTATCTTACAGGGAGGAACAGGGTGCAGGAATGCACTATTTTTAAGCAAAAAAGATGTTCCAGGACTAGAGGGCATGGGATGAAGTTGGAGGGAGGACGATTCAGAGGAAACATGAGGAAGAATTTCTTCACAGAACGAGTGGTGGACAAGTGGAACACCCTGCCAGAGGAAGTGGTGGGGGCTGAAACAATCACGGGATTTAAGAATGCATGGGATAGACATAAAGGAATTCTGGAGGTTAGGGGTAAGGGGCAACAGACTTCTTGGAAAACATAAACTGAACTTACAGACTTAAATGGGCAGACTGGGTGGGCCATAGGCCCTTATCTGCTGACACTGTCTATGTATCTATGTATCTATGTACTTTCACCACTTGAGTTGTCCATATCCAGGTACACTGCATTGTTGAATTGCACACAGAAATTAAAATTCTGATCTAGCCTCTGCATTGCAGCGTTCCTGTTTTTCTGTTTAATTTGCTTACCATATTAATCCTTTCCTCCCTGTTACACCACTCGTGTTTACTACCTGACTCTACTGTATATGGGGGCATGTTAGGCAGTGGCACCACAATGGTTAGGCCTAAAAACCATTTGAAATGGTGCAGAAAGCAGCATATTTGGGTCCTGATAGTGGCTGTGAACCATGTAACTGCATGTCTGATGCCTGATTTCTGTCTAAATGTACTGTAACATTTTTTGGGAAACATTTATGGATTTGTGTGGCATGTTAGGCAGTGGCATCACCATGGTTAGGTCTGAAAACCATTTGAAATGGTACAGAAAACAGCAGATTTGGGTCCAGGTGGAAGGCATGCAACATATAACAACATGTTTGACACCTGATTTAGGTCTGAATTTACTTAAAAATTTTCTGGGAAACATTTCTGGACTTGTGTGGCATGTTAAGCAGTTGCACCACCACAGTTAGGCCTGAAAACCATTTGAAACAGTGCAGAAAGCAACAGATTTGGATCCTGATGGTGAATGTGAACCATGTAACTGCATGTCTGACACCTGATTTCTGTCTGAATGTACAGTAACATTTTTGAGGGAACATTTCTGGACTTGTGTGGCATGTTAGGCAGTGGCACCACAATGGTTAGGCCTAAAAACCATTTGAAATGGTGCAGAAAGCAGCAGATTTGGGTCCTGATAGTGGATGTGAACCATATGACTGCATGTCTGATGCCTGATTTCTGTCTGAATGTACTGTAACATTTTTTGGGAAACATTTCTGGACTTGTGTGGCATGTTAGGCAGTGGCACCACCACAGTTAGGCCTGAAAACCATTTGAAACAGTGCAGAAAACAACAGATTTGGGTCCTGATGGCGAATGTGAACCATGTAACTGCATATCTGACATCTGATTTCTGTCTAAATGTACTGTAACATTTTTTGGGAAACATTTCTGGATTTGTGTGGCATGTTAGGCAGTGGCACCATCATGGTTAGGCCTGAAAACCATTTGAAATGGTACAGAAAACAGCAGATTTGGGTCCAGGTGGAAGGCGTGCAACATATAACAACATGTTTGACACCCGATTTAGGTCTGAATTTACTTTAAAATTTTCTGGGAAACATTTCTGGGCTTGTGTGGCATGTTAGGCAGTGGCACCACCATGGTTAGGCTTGAAAACCATTTGAAACAGTGCAGAAAACAACATATTTGGGTCCTGATGGTGGATGTGAACTATGTAACTGCATGGCTGACACCTGATTTCTGTCTGAATGTACTGTAACATTTTTTGGGAAACATTTCTAGACTTCTGGGCCATGTTAGGTAGTGGCAACACCATGATTAGGCCTTAAACCACTGGTAAACAGTGGGCCAAACATGTTTTGGTCCAGGTGGAAGGCGTGCAACATATAACAGCATGTCTGATACCTGATTTAGGTCTGAATTTACTGTAAAAATGTTTGGGAAACATTTCTGGACTTGTTGGGCATGTTAGGCAGTGGCACCACCAAGGTTAGGCCTGAAAACCATTTGAAATGATGCAGAAAACAACAGATTTGGGTCCTGATGGTGGATGTAAACCATGTAATTGCATGTCTGACACCTGATTCATGTCTGAATTTACTGTAACATTTTCTGGGAAATATTCCTGGAATTCTGGCCTTCTGGGGCATGTTGTCACTGCCAGCACCAGATGTGTTACATCTTCGTAATGTTGCACACAACAATATATGATGCAACATCACATAGCATTGTGAAACAGTTTTTTAATAGGCACAATACTTGACATTTGTGGATAGGAGGAGGAAACATGTTAAACAGCAGGTGACACCTTCAACATAACTTTAACAAAACATAACATAGATCAACAATTCAGTTGCATTTACCATATATGGAGTTTGTAAAGGAAAGGCCAGCACCAGTTGAAGGCAGTGGCCCGTTAGGGCCCTGTGCATAGAGTCTGTATTTTTTTAATTTAAATACCTCATGTGAGTTGCTTCGACTCAAACTAAGAAGTAATCACCACAAGCACATATCCATAAAGAGCTATTTTTATGTTTGCTTGCATGCATGTGCAAGAAACATAGTGCCATCATACGAGAATTCGTAGGTGTGCCTCCCCCACTTCCAATGCCCTGGTCCCTTTTTCAGGTGTGGCTGTACCATGCTAATGAATGTCTATGACAGCATTCAGAAGCAGTGATGTACAGTTCTGAGGAAAATACCACCACAATCAGTGGTGGTAATGTGTAGGCAATTTGCATACTGCTGATGGCAGTATGCAAATTGCCTACACGTACATCTTCACTGCATCTGAACTGTCATAGACAATTTGTCGTCACACCCCCACTTACGTAGCATGCTGGGAGCCCACACCAGTGTGCTCATCTGCTTCCCTCCACCCACATACACTGTATGACCGACGGGGTGCCCAATCCCCCATCGGCTCCACTGCCCCCCCAAACAGACCCCTAGGTGCCATGCTGGGAGCCCACCCCAGTGTGGCAAAGGTTGGTATGGCTGATGGGAGTGCCCAATCTCCCATTGACTTCACTGCAGCCCCCCAAAAAGAACCTTTCAGTTGCCATGCTGGGAGCCCACCCCAGTGTGGTAAAAGTCCCACACCATAAGCTGCCATGCTGGGAGCCCACCCCAGTGTGGCAAAAGTCCTGCGTCATCTTCCTGAAGAAAATGCCATGCTGGGAGCCCACCCAGCATGGCAAAATTCAGTATGGCCAACGGGGGTGCGCAATCCCATGTCGGCTCCACTGCCACCCCCCAAAAATAACCTTTCAGCTGCCACGCTGGGAGCCCACCACAGCATGTCAAAAGTCCCACGTCATCTTCCTGCAGAAGAAATAAAAAACTGTAAAAAAAAAAGGTCCCTCATTGACTGTCTTGTCCCCCTTAACCCAACCTGTGCCCACCCTCTGCACAACCACCTCCCTCCCCCCCCATACTTACCTCTGGAACCCAGTGCGATGATTTTCAGTGGATCGGGAACACATCTGCACTCTTTAAAGTTGACCATGAACTGAAGAAATGCCGGTAAGCTGTATAATGGCATGGATGTTTTTTTTTTCAACTTTGGTGCATATCTCAGCCATTTTGGGGAATTTTTTCACCAAATTTTCAACATGGGGTTCTTGGGGCCCCTACATCATGCACTCAGTCACTGTCATTTTGTTATTCGGTCCTGAAAGGTGATTTTATAGTCATTACGTGGAACCACCTTTTGGGACTGAGTAACAAAACAACAGTGGCACAGTTCATGAGGTAGGCCCCCAAAACCTGAAGTTGAAAATTTGGTGAAAAAATTCCCAAAAATGACTGTTACGAGCATGCATTGCGCAGTTCCTACGCACACTCGTAAGTTCACAAATTTTTTATATTTTCACTCCAGATTTTCAATATTGCCATTTTAACACACCTCCTTATGAGCAGTATGGCTGTCATTTTTCACATCTCGCCCAAAATGTGTTTTCACGCATGTAGCACACAATGGCGCAGTCAGTGTGCGAAATCAATGTTTGGGACAGATTAAGAAAATCACAGTGATGCTGTTCAAGACCAGAGGTCTTAAAATAGCTATGTTAAAAATTTGGTGACAAAAGTCCATAAAATTACTGTGTTACGAGTGAGCTTTGCACAGTTTCCACGCACCCTCGTAAGTTCATGAATTTGTAATATTTTCAGTCCAGATTTTCAGCACTAGCATTTTTCCCACAGCTCCTTATGAACAGTACAGCTGTCATTTTTCACCCCCTGGCCAAAATATGTTTTTACACTTCCAGCGCAGAAATGCGTGGTTGCTGTGGGAAATCACTGTTCAGAACAGATTAAGAAAATCACAGTAATACTGTTCATAAGCGGACATTCTAAAATGCCTGTGTTGACAATCTGCTGTAAAAAATCCCCAAACTAATTACATTATGGGTGTGTGTTGCACAGTTTCGACTCACGCTCGTGACTTCACCAGTTTTTTTATATTTTCACTGCAGATTTTTAACATTGCCATTTTTACACCTCCTCATGAACAGTACAGCTGTCATTTTTCATATCCTGTTCAAAATGTGTTTTCGCACCTGTGGTGCCAATGGCGTAGTCGCTGTACAAAATCAGCTTTCGGCTAACGAACTGATATCGCCACTGTTCATAAGGTGGGGGTGACAAAAAAACATGTTGAAAATTTGGAGTGAAAATACCAACGAATGCCTGAGGCGTTAGGGTTTCTGACCATAACGCCCCACCCTGTAGAGACTGACAGGCATCAGGGGTGTGATTTGGGAGTGTCGCCTGTAATGCTCATACCATTCCACCCCCACCCACACCCTGCAGCCAGTGAGAGGCATTGAGGTGTGCCTTGGACTCTTTAGCCCCAAAGTTCACCCCATTCTCCTATACTGCACCCATCTCACCATATTTGCTAATGGAATGGGGTGAGCAAAAGGCCCAAAGACCCCAAGGCACACCATGACACTTGTCGGTGTCTGCAGAGTAGGGTGTGGTGAAATGGCATGGCCATTATGCCTGATGATCCAAAGGCACACCCCAATACCTGTCACTCTCTGCAGTGTGGTGGTGGGGTTGGCTTCAGTTAAATACTTCACTGCCATAGAAACATAGAAACATAGAATTTGATGGCAGATAAGGACCGCTTGGCCCACCCAGTCTGCCCATTTCCCTAACTACTGGATAAGCTGCAGATCCTAGTTAACCAGAGCCTACTGCCGTTCCTATTATGCATCTTTCTCATTCCTACACTACCAATGCCAGTAAGCAAACATTCAGCATTGACAAATGCTTGTTTTATTACAGTGTGGCATGCAAACAATGTGAAAAATGTTCCCATAAAACGAAGATAAAAAATGCCCGCTCCCTCAAGGCACCATACTTCATGGTACATATAAGGAATGATGGTGCCTTGGGGGAGCGGGCATTTTTAACTTGGTTATTTGGAAGCACTTTTACATTGTTTACTTGCCACACTAGAGAATCGAATAAAGAGTGAGCACCTTATGGACATGTGCTGTGGTGAGTACATCTAACTTTGAGTTGAACAAACTCACACAGATATTTAAATTCCAATAAATAAGCACTAGTCTGTGCACAAGGCCCAGATGGCCAACAGCCTTCGGCAGGAGCCAGCATTTCATTTGCAAACTCAATATATAGGGAATGCAACTGCATTACACATCATTATGTTGTTAAAAGGAATCATAGGTGTAACCAGCTCTAAGAAGTGGCACACACCACAAATAACAAGGGAATAAGGTGTTTATCAGGGAAGGGGTACAGGGACACAGTACAGAATAAGCATAACAAATGATAGGCAGGATCAGGAGGACAAGGGTAATACAACAATGAGCAGGGAGATCTACTGAAGAGAGAACAAGAAAAGGGGCTGAATTCTATAGGAAGCATAAGACAGTAACAAACATAACAGCAATGGTCAATAAAATGATTTTCCATACAAAATAAAGAAACAAGAGGACTTAAGGAGTGGATGTAGATTAAAGAGGACAGATTAGATTTTTGTTTTTATTTTTTTATAGGGGGTAACATTCAAACAACAGAATGGAAGATAGAAAAATGAAAACAAAAAAGACAAACTAATTTGTGCTGCCATATGAAGTGCCTGTGGGGCTGCCATGGAGTTCAGACAGGATGCCCATGAATTTGTCTACATCACACTGCAGTATAGAAATCTCCCCTGATCATCATTAAATTCCTGTCTGAAATCATTTAACTCCTACCAGAGATGCTGGACTTCGGACAGGACAGCTAATAAGTCTGCATGTGTCACTGGCACTGCTGGCAGGGCGGGGGCTGTTTGTGCTGCTGGCTTTGGATTGGGGGGGGCCCTGGGGGGGTCTTGATGTTACTGACTACTGCTGTTTTCTGGTACAGTGAACATGGTGAGGATGTTTAATTGGTCCAGCCACACCTCACTCCTGCTCAACTCCTTCTGTGCTTATACCCGCACTGCTCCCCACAGCTGCACTTGATGATGCTGCCACTTCCCACAATTTGAGGTCCCATTGCAGTGGACGGTGGTGGCCCATGTGGTTATGCTGACTGGTTGTCCCAAAGTGGGATCCACACTTTCCCTGATGCACTTCCTGCCTTCATAGATTGGAGAAGATCACTGGACATCAACTCATACTAAATAGAAAAAATCCCAGACAGAAGAACTTCGGGGATGATGGGACCATGGTGGGGGGGTCTGCAGATAATGCCCCAGGCATTAACTCCTCCGGCTGCTCAGGAGGGGGCACAGTCTCCTGCTGCCTGGGTGGAGGAACAGTATCCTTCTGGTGCTAGGGAGGGGGCCCTGTCTCCAACTGCTGCTGCTGTTGCAGTGGAGGGGCCGCAGCCTCCTCCTCCTGCAGCTGGGGAGGAGGCACGGTTTGCTGCTGGGTGCTGGTCCTGGAGCCAAAAGCCTCCTGCTGTGGAATTTCATTTGTGATGGTTAGCTGAAATGCGTGTACAGGTGCCCCACTGTCTTCACCCTTCTCCATTATGTCCACAATCCACAAACACCACCAATTCAAACAAACAAACAAAAAAAAACAGAGATAGAGACTCAGACAGAGCCGGGGGGGGGTGATCTCACACACACACACACACACACACACACACACACACACAAACCCTCACATATGCACACAAACACACTCTCACACACTCACACACATACACACACACACACACACACACACACAAACACTCACATATGCACACAAACACACAAACACACAGACACACACACACACACAAACACACTACACACATACACACACACACACACACACACACACACACACACACACACACCACACACACAAACACAATCACCAGGTACTAAAATATGAACTACGAAAAACACAGACAAGAAAAAGTTAGTAAAAAAATAGCACAAATTAAGCAATTTAGATGTAAATGTGCACTCTGCAGTCACAGGGAGTATAAATGCTGCCTGCTTCCTCAAGATGTGTAGCACAGGAAATGGACCACTCACTTCCTGCCTGTTTAGACTCAACCACATGACCACCAGCAGAGCAAAAAGCCCAATTTTGCCTAATTTTGCCTCAGATATGCGGGCAAAATTGGTGACAAAATTTCACTGAAAGACCATAATTACACAAAAGGTTTCGCTGGGCAAAATTGGTGATTTCGCCATCATTTCTCCGGCAAAACAAAATTTCGTTGCATCTCTACTAGCACTAACAAACAGAGAATGTTCTGACTGCCAAATTAATTGTAATTTTCACTGAAAACAGATAAATACATCTGCCCTGCCCTATCTCCCCATTAGTTTCTGCTCTAGTAATTGAAACATTTGTATAATAGGCAAAACAAAGTTATTCAACTAAATACTGTATGGCTTTAAGAAACTCAGGGCATAAAAGTGGAAGACAGAATATTTATTTTCTCTTTCTGTTGATTATGTCCTTTTATATGTAAACAATATGGGGAAATCCCCAGATTACTCATAAAAGGAGACTGATGAATACGGGGTACTCAGATTACACTAAGGTAAGCACTGCTAAAACAGAATTGTTGATCTATGGCGTGGTAATGGAAACTTCTAAAACAGAAACTTGGACTGGATGGATCATGTTTCAGAAGACAAATGCAGTATTTGGTATGATTAACAACTCAGAAAACAGGCTGGAGAAAAACTATTGTAATATATCTAGGAAAGTAAAGCCTGATTTTAAAAGACAGAATTTGTATAAAATGAGAATCAATATTGCAAGAGTCAAACATAATGAAAGTGTTGCAGCATGACTAGTATGTTTATCCAGATAATAGTAACATATAATAATTTCCTCAGAATTTATCAGAACATGGGAATTAGCAAGTTTAAGATTTTTATGGGCAAAATACATCATTTTAGAAATACAAGAAAAGGGATGACTTGTCCTGTCAGATTAGAAAAAAATACTTCTGGGTCTTTCAGCTCGTTATCCTTTTAATGTGGTTAGCAACTAGTGAGGAAATATGGATGCAGAGGGAGATAACAAACTCCCCCCAAATACCACTGCTTGCACTCATTAAGACAAAAGTGGATACCTTTAATTTTTGAGGATTCAAAATACAGTATAAAAACAGCTTGGAGAGATAAAATAGCTTTGTTCCAACAAGTAGGAATGGAGCCAAATAGTGGCCCAAACAAAACTGATGAATTTTGCCAAAAATGGGAAAGACAATGATTTGTGTTCTGTTCCAGCTTATAGTATAAAGAAAGAGGACATCACAAAATGAAAAGCTGATAAAAGAATACAATTTAAACAGAGAGACAGAGATATTTCCAGGTGAGAGACTTTTTGTTAAGACATTGGAAATGGGCAGAAAAAGTAATCAATAATTATTTTCTCAACATAGTCATAGACATACTTCACAGGGCATGTACAAGGTATCCCAGATAATTGATTATCTGTTCCAGGTCCATTAGTGCTGTAGAAATTAATTTGATTTGAGTGTCTTTTTTTCTGACAAGAATGTTGCATCTTAATGAGACTGATCTTTTCTCTTCCAGGTATATGAGTCTGCTGTCATTCAGTATGTTCTTCATATGGGAAACATACTGTAGATTAGGAATTTGGAAAATATATATATATTTCAGAAATGTAACTTGTTGGGGAACATTTTATAGATAGATAGAAGGAGTTGTAAACTCTGCAGTTCCTAAGTAGGACAGTGGTTTGAGCTGCCAAACTCAATTCGTGGTACATAGTTTTTGGTATATTTTATTATGTCTCTTAAGGTGGGCAAGAAACATAGAAGTTGATGGCAGATAAGGACTGAAAGGCCCAACCAGTCTGCCCTTTTCTTTTTCTACCTTATGAATGTGCCATCGGCCTTTACTGTGTCAATGGCCTATCTATTCATACTCATCTGTAGTGCTCCCTTATGCCTATCCCATGCCTGTTTGAAGCCCTGCACTGTGTTCCTATCCACCACTTCCTGAGGTAGGCCATTCCATGCATCCACCACCCTTTCTGTGAAAAAGAGTTTCCTCACATTACCCCTGAATCTGCCTCCCTCTAATCTCATGCTATGTCCTCTTGTCCTGCTACTTTTCTTATATTTAAACATGTTAGACTCTTTCACCTTGTTAATGCCCTTAAGGTGTTTGAATGTTTTGATCATATCACCTCTCTTCCTCCTGTGCTCTAGGGTATACATATTGAGCTCCATTAATCTGTCCTCATATGTTTTCTGATGCAGTCCCTGCACATTGAAGAGAATGTTCGTCTGCACTATATGCACTATCTGAAGCAGGATCAAGGGGGCATTCCTTGAGGCAACTGATGCTTATAGAGACATACAAGTATCTTACAGGGAGGAACAGGGTGCAGGAATACACTATTTTTAAGCGAAAAAGATGTTCCAGGATTAGAGGGCATGGGATGAAGTTGGAGGGAGGGCGATTCAGAGGAAACATGAGGAAGAATTTCTTCACAGAATGGGTGGTGGACAAGTGGAACACCCTGCCAGAGGAAGTGATGGGGTCTGAAACAATCACGAGATTTAAGAATGCATGGGATAGACATAAAGGAATTCTGGAGGTCAGGATTAAGGGGAAACAGACTCCTAGGAAAACATAAACTGAACTCACAAACTCAAATGGGCAGACTGGGTGGGCCATAGGCCCTTATCTGCTGACACTGTCTATGTATCTATGTATCTTGTGTAAAGAAGGTCACTAAAAAGATCATGCTCCAAAGGCCAATAGGGTTTTGGAAGGTGGCTGAAGGAGGCAGTGAGGGTGAAAAGAAGGGCCTTCAATGAATATAAGATCTCAGACACAAAGGGAAACCCTAGGAGGCATACACCAAGTGTGGTCCAGCCCCTAGCCTTACTATCTGCTGTACCCACTACTGAAATAGTAGTCAGCTAATAGAAAGCTCTCAGCCAGAGACAACCAGAAGAAACAGCTCAGAAACAAAGGGCAACGCTAGGAGGCATATGCCAAGTGCAGTCCAGTCCCTATCGTTACTGTCTGCTAAGCTTCACTGATCTTCACCGACTGGGAGAGAGAGACCAATCATGGAGGGAAGGCAGTCTCCGACAGGTGCAGAATCAGGTATTCCTTGACAGCAGTTCTACCTGGCTGAATCCCCTTTGGAGTGCACAGTCCAGGCTCCTATCTTCAGTGAGGTGACTTCTCTCCTCGATCGCTCTGCTCAGCCCCAGCCAGCGGCTGCTCTCTCAGCATAAGGAGCAGATGGAACACTTACCCAGAATTCCTGGCTGCTGTATGTAAATGAGCATTTGTGCTGCTGTACCAATACTGAAATAGTGGTTGACCAATAGAAAGCTCTCAACTGGAAGCAATAGCTCAGACAAAAAGGGTGCCCCTAGGAGGCATATGCCAAGACCAGTCGCACCCCTAGCCTTACTGTCTGCTGTACCCACTACTGAATAGTAGTCAGCTAACAGAAAGCTCTCAGCCAGAAACAACCAGAAGCAACAGCTCAGACAATAAGGGCCACCCTAGGAGGCATTCACCAAGTGCTGTCCAGACCCTAACGTTACTGTCTGCTGAGCTTCACTTATCTTCACCAACTGGGAGAGAGACCTCCTATCCTCCAGTCTTTAGTTGTGCTACTAAGTGGCAGACCTTAACAAACGAATTGTTTTTTTCAGCAGGAAGGAAAAACAAAGGTTCTGCCCCACCTACACCTAATCCCACCCACCCCCAGGTCCTCTTCCTATATAGGTTCTGCATGTCACCGCCCACTTCCTACCTTTCAACTCTCTCCAGCAGAACAGCTCAAGTACAAAGGGTAACTCTAGGAGGCATACATCAAGTGCAGCCCAGCCCCTAATGTTAATGTCTGCAGAGCTTCACTGATCTTCACCTGAGGGAAGTGCAAGTAGGAGATTTAAATTCTCCCATGCTCTTGCCTGCAGGTCTGCTGACTGAAGTGCTACAAGCAGAACTTGCAGCAGCATAGCGGCATCCAGATTCCATCTCGTCAGTGGCTTCTATTCTCATTGGTGGCTTCTGCTGCAGCAGTTCCCTGGGCACTCCAGTATTTGAGAAGGGTGGCTATTGTTCTGCAGCCAGTGGATCAGTCCCCTCTCCCTCACAGCAGCAGGGAGTGGGGACACATGGACCACAGGTAGGGGGTTTTACTGCAAGTAGCAGGGACTCCACGGAACTGTTCTGTGCCAAAGGACAGAATAAATGAGTTAGTAACCAGATTCCTTCTTACCTTGCAGGGGTACAAGCTAGACCTTGTCTGTTCAACAGCTACCTGATTGTTTTCTACAGCATACAGCGAACAGTTGGCCAAGAAACACTTTGAGGACCTGGCCAACAAACTTTCTTCCCTTCCGTCCAAATTAGCTTTCTACTGCTGCCAGTGTAGGAAAAAGGAAAAAGTACCAAGCGAGCCAGAGAGATTGAAGCACGCAAATTCAACTCATAGATGCATGATTGGTGCCAAGAGAAGGGATCCCACTGCATAGGGAACTGGCACAACTTTTGAGAAAGAGCTTTTATTAAATACGACTAATTGCACTGAAACAGAGAAGGTGCATGAGTACTCGGACAAAAAATCAATGTCTATAAAGGTAGTTTAAACTAAATAAAGGGGAGTATGATGCAGCTCACACCCCTGCCATCAATGGGCTGGTCATCACTCCCCAAAACGCCAAATGTATGCATAGATTCTCAGAAAACAAATCAGAACCAACATCTGCCTAAACCAGCAACCTCCATTATCTCTTGGCTAGAAAGAGGATGTATATTTCTGGAAGGCAATGGTTGCAAATACTAGAAGCCTAACCAGCAAACTTCCCAAACTCACAGCCATCTTGGGAACAGAAAGGTTGGACTGGGTGGCTGCAACAGAAATGTGGTTCACGGAAAACCATGGATGGGATACGGCCATTCCCCATTACAATCTGTTCAGGAAAGATAGGCAGGGCAAAGAAAGAGGGGGGATGTAGCCACTTACACTCAGGAGGAAATAAAAACCACGGAAGTAAAAGGGCAACCTGGGGACTTTGAGTCACTGTGGCTAACAGTAGACACGAGCAATGGAAGACCCTTCAGAATCAGTGTTGTGTTCAGGCCCCCAAATCAAGGAGATAAAGAGACAAAGACCTAATAGAGGAAATCCACAAAATAGCTGATAAAGGCAAAGTAATTCTGGTAGGGAACTTCAACCTACCAGATATTAACTGGAGCACACCAACGGCAACAACAAAAAGAAATAAGGACTTCTTATTGTCACTACAAGGCATGGGACTGTGCCAACTTGTTAAAACTCCAACAAGGAGAGATGCCATTCTCAATCTTGTTCTCTCAAACTCGGAAAGGATCAAGGACATCGAAGTGGGATGCCATATAGGCAACAGCGACCATCTCGTGGTAAGCTTTAAGGTAAACATAACACAGAACTGGCCAGCCCTGTGGTGCTGAGGGTTGAGGTGCTGGATGCAACACCTGACGCTGCACTGGTGACCTGGGTTCGGGGGTGAGCTTGGGGTGCCAGGGGGTCGGCAGGGGTGGATGAGGATTGAGCACCTGTTGGGCTGCTCTCCTCCCAGGGTGGGAGGTCGGGGATAGCCTGCTGTGCCAGCGGCACCTGGTGGAGACTGGGGGTGCTGCAGCATGCTCGGCAGCACATAATCTGCGTGCCCTGATGCAGGCAAGGGTTGCCATGTATGCCTTGCATCAGGAACGTGCACATGCATGGGATGGAGGAGGATCTCCAGAACAAGGACATACCCAGTCTGAGAGGTAGGCGATGGCACCTGCCCCCATACCCAAGGCCGAGTCCATCCTACCTGGCCTTCGAGGTTCCTCCACACGGGTCCTCTCTTATGTTGGAGTTTGTCTGAAAGAGCACCAAAAAGAGGAGGGGCAGCCCCACCCCAGATGGGTTAAGCTGGTGGTGCCGTTCATGGACAGTGAAGGAGGAAGGGAGGAGGCACAGGTAGGTGGACTTCATGCAGGGCAGGAACAGGCAGGATGCCTGAGACCATGACCGGAGGGAAAAAGAGATGTAAAAAAAAACATAACTCAGGACACCAGCCACGTAAAGATAAAGGTGCTAGATTTCAGAAAGGCTGACTTCCAAAAAATGAGGAACAACATAAGTAGCCAGTTAATGGAAATAGAGATTGAGGAGGTGGAGGTCATGTGGGGGAGACTCAAGAGAGCAATAAAGACTGCCAGAGATCAATGTGCCAGATGGGTCAGTAAATCAAAAAGAAAAAGCAGTCCTCTATGGTTTTTCAAGGAAGTGGCTGCCACTGTCAAAGAAAAAAGGAGACTTACAGCACCAGGAAACCAAAACTGAGAAAGACTGGGAGTCATACAAGAATAAAATAAGACAGTCTAACAAACAAATTAGAAAGCCAAAAGCCCAGACAGAGGACAAGATAGGAGAAGGGGCAAAGAGAGGAGACAAATAATTTTTTAGATACATTAGGGAACACAGGAAGGCAAAAGGGAGGATAGTAAAGATTGCTACTGAAGAAGGGAAATGCACCAAGCATGATCCACAGAAAGCTGAAATTCTCAACAAATACTTCTGCTCAGTGTATACCAAAGAAGACCCAGGGGATGGCCTAGCCCTGAAAAAACACAACACCCCAGGACCAGGGGTAGACATGAGTCCCTATACAGAAGCCAAAGTATGGAAGGTGCTAAATAAACTGAAAGCAGACAAAGCTATGGGATCAGACGAGATGTACTCCAGAATCCTTAAGGAACTGGGGACAGAATTAACAGCCCCTCTGGCACTTCTTTTCACAAAATCCTTGAAAAGCGGTGTGGTACCTGAAGAATGGAAAAAGGCAATAGTGGTTCCACTTCACAAATTAGGCAGTTGCGAAGAGGCTAGTAATTACAGATTGGTGAGCCTCACATCTATAGTAGGGAACCTAATGGAGGCACTACTCAAACAGGGGATCATAGCATTCTGTGAAACTAATGGCCAACAAGACCCTAAACAGCACGGTTTCACAGCAGGTAGATCATGCCAGACAAATCTGCTTGAGTTTTTTGACTACGCTACAAAAATAGTGGATGATAGTGGGGCAGTAGATGTGGTCTACCTAGACTTTAGTAAGGCCTTCGACTCGCTTTCACACAGAAGGCTAGTAAAAAAGCTTGACCACATAGGAGTTGGTCCAGAAGTAGTCAGATAGGCACAAAACTGGGTACAAGGCAGAACCCAGAGGGTACAGTTTAATGGAACGCAATTGTCGGAAGGCAGCGTGACCAGCGGGGTGCCCCAGGGCTCAGTGCTGTGGCCTCTGCTCTTCAATGTTTTTATAGCAGACATCACTGATGGACTGGAAGGGAAGGTGTGTCTGTTTGCAGATGACACCAAGATGTGCAACAGGGTGGACACCTCAGAAGGAGTGAGCAAGATGGAAGGTGACCTCAAGAAACTAGAAGAATCATCTGGAGTGTGGCAGCTGAGATTTAATGCCAAAAAGTGCAAGGTCATGCACATAGGAAATAAAAATCCAAGAAAGGAGTATTACCTAGGAGGCAAAAGACTGGCGACCTCAAACTAGGAATGATATCTGGGACTCATAATCTCAGATGACTTGAAGGTTAGTAAGCAGTATGAGAAGGCAACGTTGAAGGCCAAAAAACTGCTGGGCTGCATTGGGAGGGGAATCACAAGCAGGAAGAGAGAGGTGGTACTACCACTGTATAGATAGCTGGTCAGGCCTCACCTGGAATACGGAGTCCAATTCTGGAGGCCTCACCTCAGGAAGGACAGTGAACGGGTGGAAACAGTACAGAGAAAGGCAACAAAAATGATTCAGAATCTGCAGTACATGTCCTATGAGGAAAGAATTAGGGAACTGAATATGTACTTCTTGGAGCAGAGAAGAGAGAGTGGGGGCATAATTGAAACATTCAAGTACATAAAAGGCATTAACAAGGTACAGGCACAGGAATTTTTTCACTTCAAGAAGGGCTCTGGGACCAGGGGATATGACTTCAGGCTGTAAGGAGGGAGGTTTTCTAAAAACACTAGGAAGTTTTTCTTCACAGAAAGAGTGCTGGACACCTGGAACAGCCTGCCCCAAGAGATTGTGGGGATCAACACTGTGGGAGGATTCAAGAATGCTTGGGATAGGCACAAGGGAGCCCTGACTACAAAGGGCAACTACAGTGTCAAAACAGGTCTAAAACAAATGGGCAGACTAGATGGACCTAGCGGTCCCCTTCTGCTGTCAACTTCTATGTTTTTGTGTTTCTATGTAACTAGGGAGAGAAAACCTGGCAGATGCATCAGGCTCAGTAAAAGGAATGGAGCCAGGGGAGGAAACAGAGAGTAGTGTTGAATAAGGCTAAATCAGGGGCAGAGCATCCATGATCAAAGTGCCTCAGGTATCAGTCCTGGGACCTGTCCTGTTTTATATGTCCATAAGTGACATTGGGGAGTTATCCAGGGAAAGTGCTGATTATGCAAGCTATATGGCTGGGTGGATCATAAGGAAGGGGTAGAGGAGCTCCAAAAGGACCTAGATAAACTAGAGAAATGGTCTAAGGCCTGGAAGTTGAAGTTCAGTGCCAAGATGTTCAAAGTGATGCACCTACACAAACAGAATCCACACACAGAATACTGGATGGTGGGAATTAGAATGGGCAATTCAACAGAGGAGAGATCTGGGGGTCATAGTCATTGACTCCCACAAGCAAACAAGTCAATGTAGCAAAGCATACAGCAACACACTGAGGATGCTGGGTTGTATAAGGAGGGTTTTGACAGTAGAAGAAGCAAGGTGATTCTACCATTGTACAGATCCATGGTGAGGCCTTATCTGGAGTACTGTGCCCAGTTCTTGAGCCCTCTCCTGAGAAAGGACATCAACGACTAGAGTTGGTACAGTGAAGAGTCACCAAGATGATCCAGGGTCAGCAGGGCAGATCCTATGAGGAATGGCTGGGGGCCCTAAACATGTATTCACAGAAAGCCAGGCAAGAGCGTGGGACATGACTGAAGCATAGGTTTCTCAGGGGTGTACACAAGGTGAGCAGTGAGGACCTATTTGTACAAAATAGAAACATAGTCACTAGGTGGCAGGACTGAGGTTGGTGGGGGGCAAATCCAGGAGAAATTTTAGGAAGTTCTACTTTACTGAGAAAGTGGTGGAACCATGGAAGAGACTGCTGGCAGAAGTGGGGGAGGGGCAGCAAACCTTAATTGGCTTAAACACGGTTGTGACAGGGCAAGGGGACTTGTAGACTGCAAGGAGGCAGCAAGGCTTTGGGAAGAATAGTGGGGGGGATACAGCCCACCAGGGCAGTACTGTTGGTTGAAGGGGTGAGGTAGTATAGTAAGGGTAGACTCACTCAACTGTCAGCCTCCTTCATCCAGCAAACTCAATGTTTCTGTGTTTCTGTGTTATTGTGTGAAGGTAATCTTTTCAGAGTGACCCCCACGATGAAGTGCCACTAAGCACTGGAATTGTGGCATGGTGTATTTTGAACAAAAAAAGGTTTTGATACTTTGCCGTTTTTTTGTGTAGTATTGTACTTGGGCCTGACACGACAGCTCTGACTTGGACATATGCTGAGCAGTTCACAGTTTTGGTTTCTGAGTGTTTACAGAGCGCACACTCAAATCTGTGATTTTTTTTTGTGAATCCCTGGTGAATACCCATGTGACAATGCCATCCTTTCAGTTGTACTTTCAATTATTTTTCTGTGTGGTTTCCCAAAATATCTGCTTCTGTATGTGAAGTTACTTGCAAAGGGTTAAACTGTAATTGGGTCCCATATTGGGGTGAGAAGATAGCTTCACTGATTCTGAATAAGGTTGTTAAATCTATGATGATGAGATCATTTAGTTTGTCCTCTGAGGCAGCTTAATTTATTTACTTCATGGAGGTGAAACTCCAGAACTATTCAAAATTAGCTGGGGTTTCAATGGAGCTGCTTGGCTGTAACTAAAAAAATCAAGCTATATACAAACAGTGACATCATGTCCAAGCATGCTTTAACTGAAATGCACAAGCACTTAAGAGGATGTTAAGCCAGAGGAGCAATAGTCATAGAAACATAGACTTTGACGGCAGATAAGGACCACTTGGCCCACCCAGTCTGCCCATTTCCCTTCCTATTGGATAGGCTGCAGATTCTAGTTAACCAACAGCCTACTTCCTGCAACCCCCCACTACAATTGCCTTATGTCTGTCCCATGCATGTTTGAATTCCCCCATTGTTTTAGACCCAACAACCTTCCCAGGAAGGCAGTTCCATGCATCCACCACTCTCTCCGTGAAAGAAAATTTCCTCACATTACCCCTGAGCCGTCCCCCCTCTATCTTTAAATAGTCAATGGCCCTTTTAGAACAAAGGATGGTGCTTAGTAATCTCTGTCTTAACCTGCACCTGAAAAAGACCTGTTCCAAACTTGCTATGTTTCTGCTGAAAAGTATAACATGTGTATTGAGACTCTTAGATTCTGTTTAATATTCTTCTATTCTGTGTAGTCATTTAGTTTGAAACATCTTAATTTTGATTTACGTATTGTGTACTGTATTTCCCCATGTGTTGTCATTATATATTGTACATTCTATAGCTATTGAATATTTTATATTTAAAAGGGGACTGCCAGTTATGTTGTTCTCTCATTCCATTTTCTTTTCAAACAAATGTGTTTTGAGGATATCGTTTTAATGTGTATGTTTTCTTTGTACAGTATGATGTTTTTTATTGTCATAGACACATTTCGTCATGTGCAGATTTCTATATTAATGCAGTTCGTATGTCTCAGTTGGTACTTGTTTCAAAACACAGTCAAAGAAACACACTAGCCAGGATATTCAACCCTTGTTTGTGATCAAATAATGGGTTAGCAAGTTGCTAACATTTTGCAGCCCTAAAGCAGGAAGGACTGCAAAATGCCAAGCTGGATGGCATGGTTAGTGAGTTACTAACACATTTGTGACTGGTCCTAAAAATATGCAGAAGCGCCTGAGCTAAGCAGCTGATAGCACCTTGCATATAGGTGCACTGGCATATTGGCAGGTTTGGAGAAGCAGGAAGCAGCCCTCAGTGTCATACTGCCTCCCCAGACCAGGTCTTTCCTGAGTGCCACACTAATTACTGCCTCCCCAAATCAAGTCTTACCAACTGCACCCCCTCACAACCTTTTTGTCATTGCCTAGTTGAGAAGATCAAATCTGGAAAAAGATGTAGTGCTACTCCAGGCTTTGTGGACAACCTTGCAGTATTCTATAGTTCTCTTTCATTCCCTCCATTGCCACTATAAGGGCTCTCAGAAGAGACTCGTCAATCGGTGGCCTTCTTGGCATAATTTTGTACTCACTACAGATCACCGCTGGTGAGTCTGAGTTCAAATGTTTTTATAAATAGGTCTCCATAAAACTGATTGGGTCCTGACTCTACTCATCCTCAGGCACAACCAACAAGTCTTGGATTAGGAATATTGACCAGGTTTTGGATGTGTTTCTGCCAGTCCCTCAGCTGTTTGTTCTTGCTGACAACACCAGAGCTAGCCACCATTGCTTTGTTAGTAACCCCAGCAGCATCTTTAACTTCCTCAGCTGTTGGGTACATTTTGGCTTCTAAGGTAGTTACTCTAATATTATCAAGTTCAACATTCTGATCTAGGGGCAAAAACAGTAGTGGAATTCAAAATGCATGAGACAGACATAAAGAAACTCTAGCGATAGGAAAGAAAGGGTAATCCGCAAATCATTTAGGATCTGTGTTATATGAAACAGGTAAGGAAAATGGGCAGACTAGGTGGGCCAAGCGGTCCTTATCTGTCATCAACTTCTATGTTTCTATATTTCTAAATCCTTAATCAATTGGAAAACTGCTTTGATGGCAGCATCCCCATCTTCCTTCAGCTGATCTCCTTCCCAGCCCAGTCCACTAGCAGCAGATGAGAAGGCTGCTGGTTTTGATTTAGTGGGATCATACTTTGGATGACCCATGGTGTAAAAATTTCTAGCTCAAAGTTATGATTATCCAAGAAATGATTAACTACCTGATTATACTATAAGTGCATTAAAAATTATATTTAACACAAAAATCAAACATTTATCATTAGCAATGAGTGGAGCTTCTGAGAAGTGTGTGCAACACAGTTGACTGTTGGCTCCACCCCTGGAAGTGGTTTATGCAATGTTAGACTATACCTCATGAATTTGCTCAATCAAAAACTGTTAATAAACTGTTAATACTATGGACTCTTAATATTTTTCCAAATTGGATTGATCTTTTATCTTTGAATGCATTATTATGAGTGTTTAATCTCCAATGTATTTGCTAGTATTCATAGGCTAGGTTGATTACCATGGCAAATTCATTAAACAGATCAAAATTTCACAACCCTCTTTCACTCACAGAATGTGTGATATGCAGTCATTCCTTTCAGGACTGTTGTTACTGTAAGTTTGTTTCTCAGTAAAAGTTTGGTATTTTGCAATATGTGGACCATGCATTCAAAGAGTGCTTTGCTATACATGGTTGCAAAGAAAAAAAAAAAAAGTACACACAACTCTCAGCTTTATTCATTACAGAAGTTATAAAACACACTTCATTTCTGTCTTAAGAGTATCTGGCAGTCAATGTTGCGAATAGTATTTCTCCACCATGACTTCATATGCATAGTGATTGTTAAGATGTTTAACAAATTCACCTTTCTATGAATAGCCTTTCTCATTTCACAGCCATTCAACACTGTTTGCCACCATCTGATGCATTGTTGCAACTCATACATTGGAAAATAAACAGAGCACAAACTGAGTTATTGCTCTTGGAAGTGAAAATACAAAAATCATGCAACAAATATAAATGATATAGAATTGCAAGGATAGTCATGTCAGTTTTCATTTAGCCTGTTAGTAAAAGAGCTCTTATTTTGTTTTAAGAATTGAACAAATGCAAATTGTGTTTGCATTCTTTATTGCAACCTGAATCACTCTGTGTTATAATAATACAGAGTATGGTAGAATGCTGTTCTGCATGGAAATCCATGCCTAGAACAGCATTATGGTACATGGTTAGGACTTACTGTGAATGGAATTCAGTGGGTTTAAAAATCTCGTTGTAGGACAGTATAAAGATCAACAATGCTGTTGTATTATCATTCTGATGTCACAATGATAGTACAACTTTTCAGCCTTGTCCTGTCACTGGATTGGCTCACTGGATGTGTAAAAGTAGAAAATGTAGTATAAACATAACGATGGGATTTAGCGAGTACCGATCAGTTGACTCTCCTAGTTTTGACACGAAGAGCCACCTAACAGGCTTCGTGTCACAAAAGGGATTTTTTTGTTTTAACAATGAACACTGCCGAAAATTGAAGCCATAGCGAGCAGAAGCTTAGGGAAACAGAAGTGAGTGGAATGGGGAGAAGCTGGAGCAAGTGTGAGTGGTGAGAAGCAGGCAGCAGGACCAGCACCAGATAATGCAGAAGGTAACCAGCAAGGGGCAAAAAACAAACAAAAATAAGCTTTAACCATATACTATATAAAACAATGGATGGGTGGCCATCCTCGGCTAAGGCTGTGTTTCCATCTTGTCAGCTGATGACATCATATGGACCTCTTGAGCTTTGCTCTCAAGGTCTGTATGATGTCATCAACTCCCTTGATGGAAGCACAGCCTTCTTGTGTATGGTCACCCATCCACTATTCTATATGTTGTGCTGCAATAGCTATGTTCTTGTTCTCCTCGATCTCTCCTCAGCATTTGACACTGTGGACCATTGTGTGTTGCTTGTCCGCCTTAGGGAGCTGTGTGGACTCACTGGTACCGTCATCAACTGGTTTGAGTCCTTTCTTACCAACAGGAGGCAATGGGTTGTGATGGGAAATTTATCATCTACACCCTTTCTCCTTTTTTGCGGAGTCCCTCAGGGTTCGGTACTGGCCTCAATGTTGTTTGCAGTGTACATGCTGCCCTTGGGGGGGGGGATCATTAGGAAGTATGGTCTGAGTTTTCATTGCTATGCTGATGATACTCAGCTATATCTGTCCTTTGCCCCAGGAACATCCAACACAGTGGATGTGTTAAATATCTGTCTGGCCGAGATTAACGACTGGATGGCCTCCAGCTGGTTGCGACTGAACCCCGACAAGACAGAGGTATTGATAGTGGAGTCGAACAGAGTTCGTGATAGGATGGCCTCTGACTCAGCAACTGGACTTGTTCTGGGAGCTGCGTCATTGAAGGCCTCCTCTTGGGTATGAAATCTTGGAGTGATTCTGGACAGAAATTTGACCATGGAGGCTCAGATATCGTCCGTGGTCCGCATCTGTTTTTTCCATCTCAGAAACATTGCCAGGATCAAGCCCCTTGTTCCGCCTCTGGACCTCCCTACCTTGATACACGCCTTAGTCACATCTAGGCTGGACTACTGTAATGCGCTCTATCTCAGAGTCTCTGGGGGTTCTCTTCATAGACTGCAGCTGGTGCAAAATGCTGCTGCCCGGCTTTTGACTGGGCAGAATAAATTTTGTCATTTTACACCTGTATTGCACGAATTGCACTGGCTGCCTGTCAGGTGGAGAATCCTCTTTAAGATGGGTTTTCTCACCTACAAGGCCCTACACAGGCAGGGCCCTGGTTACCTGTCAGTCCTACTGGTACCTACTCCCTCTACCCGCCCTCTTCGATCTTCTAGTGGTGGCTTCCTGACTGTCCCTAGAGCGAGGTTAAAATCAGTGGGCGACCGAGCTTTTAGTGTCACAGCTCCCGCTTTATGGAACTCATTACCAACTTTGGTCAGGGAGGCCCCCACTGAGGCCATTTTTAAAGTCCGCCTGAAGACACTCCTATTTTTGCAAGCATTTGGTGCTTAGAGTTGATTATTTATAGGTTGATTTATTATACTATTTTTAAATGTTTATGTTTTGTGTGTAAATGTCATACAAACTTGTATGGGGCCCAGAGCCTCTGGGATTGGGCATCTTTTAAATAAATTTGCCTTTGCCTTTATATCATCTAGTTTATTTTGCTGCACTAGATACATAGCTACTGCAGCACAACAACTTTGAATGTGTTCGCACATGTGCATTCTGGTCCTCCAGTCTTGATGAACTGGCCAAGATGGTGAGAGACAGATCCAGAAGAGAGTGGAGGTGACATAAAACCACAAAAGTAAAGGCATACTTGTCAATGTATCATTGCCAATATACTATAAAAGACAGTGTAGGAGCAAACATTCACAACCAGGCTGTATTTTCATCTCGAGGTTTCCAAACAATGCTCTTGAGGTATCCAATTACCACAGAAACCACTTGATTAAAAACAGCCTTGTTGTGTATGATTGCTCACACACTACCACCTATGTTGTAATTTCGCTATTCATCACAAATTGCACAAGACAGAGTACAAGCACAATAAAATCTTTGAAGGAACATTTTGAGCATCATAGGACTAACAAGGACATCGCTGCAGCTTTTATGGCACATACTAAATGCTATTTGTATTTATATTTAATACTTCAATAGTCTTATGTTTAGTAACTAAAATTTTAGGGAATATATATGGTATGATATAAAGTGTCTCCATGTCATGTTTAATTCTGTTCGATGCAATTGATGGTACAGGGAATTCCTTACTGTTGCCAGCTTCAAATCTGTGTTGTGGTGAGACTGTTCATATCTAACTAACATTTTAGGGACTATATACAATATGTTATAAAGGGTATTAAAAGCATGTTTAGTTCCATTCAATATAATTGATGGTTATGCTGAGACAGTTCATATAAATTATTCTCAATGGGAGGATTCTTCAAGGGGCTTGAAGGACATGCAACTGGCATGTATCCTGCCTGCAGAACTCTGCACCTGTGGAAAGATGTGCAGAGGCCATATTCATGACCACCGTGCAGCTGCCTTCCACAGCCTCACTGCCCCAGCTCATGGGGCCATGTAGCACAGTCAGGTGTAGTGTAGCTGACCCAGGCCAGCACCAAATGGGGTGCCCAACCAGGGTCCCCCAGTGGATCACCTGTACTGCAGGGTGGGGGTCCTGGTGCATGAAACCCTACCACAGGCACCTGGACCTGTGTGGAACTACTCTGCCCTCCAGCGTGCCTCCCTGGCTGTGCCCATGTACATGAGCATCCACATGGTGCATGGAAAGCCCCTGGTAGTAGGTCCCTTGCCTATGAGCACCCCCCTACACAGCACTGCCCTATCCCAAAGGTAGTAGTACCCCCACACACACACATACACATCCGAGCCACATCCCTGAGATGGGGGTCCCCAAATCAGCCCCATTGTAAATGTGCTGGCACCACCCAGAACGTCCCAAACATCCCCCTTCCCCACTTCCAGCACCCCTGGCCCCAACAGTGTTTAGTGCTCCCCCCAGCCCCGACAACTCCCCAACCCCCTGTACCTGCCTGATGGTGCCACAGCATAAGATGTAATGTAATGGCTGTGGGGCAGCAGTCTTCTGGGAGTCTTTCTGGAGACTGAGATGCTGCCCTATTTGCAGACAACTCTCTGCCCTGAGGGAGGAAGCTGCCCATCTTCAGGCCACGCTGGACAGTAGTAAGGGAATCTTCACCCAGGCCACACTGGACAGTAGGAAGGGAACCTCCCCCATCCAGGGAGCACCAGAGCCACCACCACTACCTCAGAGGTTGCGAAGAAAGCACAGCAGTTGGACCACAGTGGGCTCAGGGAGGTGAGGATGGCGGAACAGAGGCACACCCAGTCAGTTGTTCCCTCCACAATCCATACACCATTCTGGGGAGCATAGCTCCCTATGGATCGTACCCATGAGGAGACTAAGGAGGCTGAGGACAACTGTCACAAGGGAGGCCCACAGGAAGGAGGCAGAGGACACCACAAGGAAAGGAAGCAGCTCCTGGTAGGGAACTCAATTATTAGGGGGATAGAACTGGGGGGAGCAGGGAAAACTGAAGTAAGCTGCCTGCCTGGTGCCATGGCTTGGAGGGACAGGAAGCGCATCCTCAGGATCACGAGAACAGCTGCACGGGAGTCTGAGCTGGATGTCATTGTCCACTTAGGGACAAATGACTTGGCTCATCATGAGATTAGAGCAGTGCAGAAGGACTTTGTAGAATTGGGGAGGGACCTAAGACAAGTAGCACACACAGTATCCTTCTCAGAGGTGCTGCCTGTCAATGGCATCAGTGAGGCGAGGGTACTTTGCACCATGCTGTTTAATGAATGGTTGAAAAAATGGTGTGGAGCACAGGGGTTTGGCTTCATTGAAGACTGGGGTTCCACCTGGAGGGACACCAGCCTATACTGGCAGGATGGTCTGCATCTGTCCAGGAAGGGAACAAGTCTTTTGAGCAATTGGTTTAAATGCTTCATTGGCAAGCTTTTAAACTAGTCAAGGGGGAAGGCACTGATAAGCAGCAGGAAAATCCCAGCCTCTCCCTGCAAAACAGGGTACTAAATGAGAAAAAGACCGAGGTAGAAAGGTCAGTGGGGGATGCTGCAACAGAAGGTAAAGCCATCAAAAAATGGACAGCAATGAGTACCAATGCCCATAGTCTGAGTAACAAGCTTCCTGAATTAGTGGCCTTGATGGAGGAGGAACATCTGGATATCGTGGCAGTCACAGAAACATGGTACACACAAAACCATGATTGGGTTGTAAACAACCAGGATACACTATCTACAGGAGGGACAGGGAGGGTAAAAGAGGAGGAGGAGTAGCTCTTTACATAAGGGAAGGAATCAAAGCAACAGAACAAAAGGGTAAACAGGGAGTAGAAGAAGCACTGTGGGTAAATTTGGAGACTGGCAATGGCACCACAATCCGCACAGGGGTTGTATACAGACCCCCTTCTCAGGGGGAGTAAATGGACAAGGAAATGATAGAAAGTATACTTAGAATGGCAGAAAAAGGGGAGATATTGCTGATGGGTGATCTGAATATGCCAGATGTTAACTGGAGTGCAGTTGCAGCAGCCACTTCTAAGAGTGGGGTTATTCTAGATGCCCTACAAGGGGCATGCCTTAGACAACTAGTATTGGAGCCCACTCAAGAGGGAGCAATCTTAGACCTGGTTCTCTCAAATGGAGATAAAGAGAGGATCACAGATGTAGAATTTGGTAGCCATCTGGGAACTAGCGACCATCGAACAGTATGGTTCACAATAAACACAGCAATAGAGTCAAGCCATACAAAGGCAAAAGTACTGGACTTCAGGATGGCTGACTTTGCCAAAATGGGTGAGTGCCTAAGGAATGCACTAGCAAATGGGCAGGAAGGAGGGGTGGAAGAACAATGGGGAATAATAAAAACTGCCATCACAGAGGTAACAAGCCTCTGTGTGAAGCAAATAAACAAACGAAACGAGGTAAGAAACCACTATGGTTCTCAAAGGAAGTGGCAGTGAAGGTTCAAGAGAAAAAGAAAGCATTCTGGAAGTACAAGGAATCACAGCAGGAGCAGGACAGAGAACTGTATCAGTTAAAGCAAAAGGAAGCTGGAAAGGTAGTCAGAACAGCAAAGGCCCAAACAGAGGAAAAGATAGCCAACTCAGTTAAGAAGGGGGATAAAACCTTTTATAGGTACATCAGGGAGCGAAGGAAGACCCAAGGGAGGGATAGTGAGGCTTAATCAAGGGGAGGGAGGGAAGGTGGGCAGAGGGTGACTGTGAAAAGGCAGAGTTACTAAACAAATATTTTTGCTCAGTATTTACAAAGGAAGAGGGGGAGGTACCTAAAACAAACAGTAGAAATACTCTGGATACAGAAGTTGATACCAGCCCATTTACAGAAGAAAGGGTTCTGAAAGAACTCTTAAAACTGAAGGTGGACAAAGCAATGGGGCCTGATGGATTCATCCCAGAATTCTAAAAAGAACTAAGGATAGAACTAGTGACACCACTGACTACCCTCTTTAACAAATCATGGGAGGATGGAGGGTACCCGAGGACTGGAGGAGGGCAGATGTGATTCTCCTTCACAAAAGTGGGAGTAAGGCAGAAGCAGGAAACTACAGACCTGTTAGTTTAACCTCAGTGGTAGAGAAAATGATGGAATCACTTCTGAAAGAAAGAACTGTCAGTATCTAGAGGCCAGAGGGGCACAGGACCCAAGGCAGCATGGATTCACAGGCGGGAAGGTCATGCCAGACAAATCTGATAGATTTCTTTGACTGGGTGACCAAAGTAGTTGATCAGGGAGGGCTGTGGACATGGCCTACTAGACTTTAGCAAGGCATTTGACACAGTCCCACACAAAGATTAATATACAAGTTAGCCAGCCTGGGAGTGGGTCCCAAGATGACAGCCTGGGTAAAGAATTGGCTGGAGAATAGGACACAGAGGTAATAGTAAATGGAGTCCACTCTGAAAAAGGGGTTACTAGTGGGGTACCGCAGGGTTCAGTATTAGGACCGGTCCTTTTCAATGTCTTTATAAGCGACATTGCAGAGGGACTGGGAGAAAAAGTATGTCTCTTTGCAGATGACACAAAGATCTGCAACAGGGTTGATACAGAGGTGGGGTGGAAAGGATGAGAAGGGACTTGGCAAGGTTAGAGGAATGGTCAAATGTATGGCAGCTTAGATTCAATGCTAAGAAGTGCAAGGTAATGCACCTGGGAAACAAAAACCCATGGGAAGAGTACACAATGGGGGTGAGATACTAACAACAAAAATGGAAAGGGACCTGGGGGCAGTCATATCAGATGACCTAAAGGTGGGCAAGCAATGTGAGAGGGCAGCAAGGAGGGTTGGTGGGATACTGTGATGCATAGGGAGAGGCATCACCAGTAGAAAACAGGAAGTTATTATCCCTCTGTACAGACAGCTGGTGAGACCCCATCTGGAGTACTGCGTGCAGTTCTGGAGACACAATCTCAGCAAAGACATAGACAGGATGGAAGCTGTCCAGAGGAGGGCAACTAAAATGGTGCAGTGTCTGCACCGGAAGACATATGAAGAGAGACTTAAGGAGCTTAATATGTATTGCCTCGAGGAAAGGAGGGAGAGGGGGGACATGATAGAAACTTTAAAGTACCTCAAGGGAATCAACAAAGTCCAAGAGGGTAGCATCTTTCAAAAAGAGTGTGCAAGAACAAGGGGGCACAATTTGAAGATAGAGGGGAGTCGGCTCAGAGGTAATTTAAGGAAGTATTTTTTCACAGAGAGGGTTGTGGATGTATGGAACGGCCTTCCGGAGGAGGTTGTGGAGTCAAAAACAATGGTGGAATTCAAGCATGCATGGGACAGTCATTAGGCAATTCTAGGGGGTGGGGGTAGGAAGAAGTAGGCTGCTGGTTAACTAGGATCTGCAGCTTATGCATCAAGTAGCGAAATGGGCAGACTGGGTGGGCCAAGTGGTCCTTTTCTGCCATCAAATTCTATGTTTCTATGTAAGATGGCCAGTGGCACAGCCCTCCTCACACCCCTTTGGCTTCTGGCCATCCAAATGAAGTTGAGAGTGTGCTGCCTATATATAGCAGCATGCTCCCAGCATCTCTTGGACAACCGGCAGCTGAGGAAGTGTGAGAAGGGCTGTGCCACTGGCCATCCCATGCTGAGGCACCAATGGGCAGTGCAGGGGTGGGGGGTGTTGTCACTGCTGCAGGGTGGGGTTCCACTCCACAGCACTATTCAGCTGGGGGGCCATGATCAGGAGTCAGGGGGATTGGCTGATGGTGCTGTACTGGGTGGGGGGGGCATGTGTGCATGAATATGAGCTCGGGGAAGAGGTGTGTCCATGGTCAGGTGGTGTCTGCACTCCTGAGGCTGGTGCTCCTGTGGGTATTGGGGGGATGATTGTATACATGGGGACATGACACAGCTGTGTGCTGGGGTGTGTGGCATTGGGCAGACATTGGAGACAGGTGCAGGGATTCTGTTGGTGTGGAAAGTGGGCTATCCACCCTTGCAGTGGTCCTGTTGGGCAGAGGTGGCATGAGAGCAGTTCCGTATGGTGTATCTTGCCCCTGGTGGTGTCCTGTTGGGGGGGGGCGTGCAGTGGCTACAACTGCATTGGGAATGTGTAGCCTGAGCCCCTCTTCACTCAGCATTCCACACTTTCAAGAATAGCATGGAGCATGGGCACACCCCCTGCACTGCCCCGCAGAATGGCACCACATGGAAATCACCAGCAGGCTGGGGGATCTCGTGCATGTCAGCCCCATGCCTCTTTGGTGAACTGAGTGCAATGGGTGCAGTGGCTGCGGAGTGTCTACGCATGGCAGACTCATGGTGCGTAGCCACTCTGCACCTTGGAGAATAGCCCCCAGTGTACTGGTAACTGTGTTTGCACTAGAGATTTAACTATAATTTTATACATATTAATTGATTTGTTAATTGTGGAAAATCCCCTGCAATTCCCATTCAGACTGTTTGTCAGTAATACGTATCGGGTACCTAAATAGAGATTCTAACTGCATGATTAGGACAGTAAATTTCTAGCCAATTTTGTGGCATCCCAAGGACAAGTAAGAGTTCCATAAAACAAAAAATATATCTGTGCAAGAACAGAATGATAGTTCTGTATCTATAAACATTTCTTAAACTCCTGCCTTTTGAAACCCAGTACTTAAATCCATTATACCTATAAACGGTAACCCAACTTGTTAGTTTCCAGTCTATACATAGAAACATAGAAATACAGAATTTGACAGCAGATAAGGACCGCTTGACCCACCTAGTCTGCCCATTTCCCTACCTAATGGATAAGCTGCAGATCTTAGTTAATGAGCAGTCTACTTCTTTCTACCCCCACCCCCTAGAATTGCCTCATGTGAGAGGGCAGCAAGGAGGGTTGGGGGGATACTGGGATGCGGTGAGGAAGTGGTGGGGGCTGAAACAATCACAGGATTTAAGAATGCATGGGATAGACATAAAGGAATTCTGGAGGTCAGAGGTAAGGGGCAACAGACTTCTAGGAAAACAAACTGAACTTACAAGCTCAAATGGGCAGACTGGGTGGGCCATAGGCCCTTATCTGCCGACACTGTCTATGTATCTATGTATCTATGTATCTATGTATCTATGACTGTCCCATGCATGCTTGAATCCAACCACTGTTTTTGACTCCACAACCTCCTCCGGAAGGACGTTCCACGTATCCACAACTCTGTCTGTGAAAAAATACTTCCTTACATTACCTCTGAGCTGCCCCCCCCATCTTCAAATTGTGCCCCCTTGTTCTTGCACACCTCTTTTTTTGAAAGATGCTACCCTTTTGGACTTTGTTGATTCCCTTGAGGTACTTGAAAGTTTCTATCATGTCCCCCCTCTCCCTTCTTTCCTCGAGGCTATACATATTAAGCTCCTTTAGTCTCTCTTCATATGTCTCCTGGTGCAGACCCTGCACCATTTGAGTGCCCTCCTCGGACAGCTTCCATCTTGTCTATGTCCTTGCGGAGATTGGGTCTCAGAACTGCACACAGTACTCCAGATGGGGTCTCACCAGCTGTCTGTACAGAGGATAATAACTTCCTGTTTTCTACTGGTGATGCCTCTCCCTACGCATCCCAGTATCGCCCCAGCCGTTTTTACTGCCCTCTCACATTGCTTGCCCACCTTTAAGTCATCTGATATGACTACCCCCAGGTCCCTTTCCATTTTTATTGTTGTTAGTATCTCACCCCCATTGTGTACCTTCCCCTGGGTTTTTGTTTCCCAGATGCATTACCTTGCACTTCTTAGCGCTGAATCTAAGCTGCCATAATTTGACCATTCCTCTAACCTTGCCAAGTCCCTTCTCATCCTTTCCACCCCATCTTTGCATCAACTGTGTTGCAGATCTTTGTGTCATCAGCAAAGAGACATACTTTTCCTTCCAGTCCCTCTGCAATGTCGCATATAAAGACACTGAAGAGGACTCGTCCTAATACTGAACCTTGCGGTACCCCACTAGTAACCCCCCTTTCTTCAGAGTGGACTCCATTTACTATTACCCTCTGTGTCCTATTCTCCAGCCAATTCTTTACCCAGGCTATCCTCTTGGGACCCACTCCCAGGCTGGCTAACTTGTATATTAATCTTTTGTGAGGGACTGAGTCAAATGCCTTGCTAAAGTCTAGGTAGGCCATGTCCACAGCCCCTCCCTGATCTACTACTTTGGTCACCCAGTCTAAGAAATCTATTAGATTTGGCTGGTATGACCTTCCCACTGTGAATCCATGCTGCCTTGGGTCCTGTGCCCCTCTGGCCTCTAGGTACTCAACAATTCTTTCCTTCAGAAGTGATTCCATCATTTTCCCTATCACTGGGGTTAAACTAACAGGTCTGTAGTTTCCTGCTTCTGCCCTGCTCCCACTTTTGTGAAGGGGAATCACAACTGCCCTCCTCCAGTCCTCAGGTACCACCCCATCCTCCCATGATTTGTTAAAGAGGGTAATCAGTGGTGTCACTAGTTCTACCCTTAGTTCATTTAGAATTCTGGGATGAATCCCATCAGGCCCCACTGCTTTGTCCACCTTCAGTATTAAGAGTTCTTTCAGAACCCTTTCTTCTGTAAATGGGCTGGTATCAACTTCTGTATCCAGAGTGTTTCTATTGTTTGTTTTAGGTACCTCCTCATCTTCATTTGTAAATACTGAGCAAAAATATTTGTTTAGTATCTCTGCCTTTTCACCATCACCCTCTGTCCACCCCCTTCCCCTTTATTAAGCCTCACTATCCCTCCCTTAGTCTTTCTTCACTCCCTGATGTACCTAAAAAAGGTTTTATCCCCCTTCTTAACTGAGTTGGCTATCTTTTCCTCAGTTCAGGCCTTTGCTGTTCTGACTACCTTCCCAGCTTCCTTTTGCTTTAACTGATTCAATTCTCTGTCTTGCTCCTTCTGTGATTCCTTGTACTTTCTGAATGCTTTCTTTTTCTCCTGAACCTTCACTGCCACCTCCTTTGAGAACCATAGTGGTTTCTTACATCATTTTGTTTTGTTTATTTGCTTCACACAAAGGCTTGTTACCTCTGTGATGGCAGTTTTTATTATTCCCCATTGTTCTTCCACCCCTTCTCCCTGTCCATTTGCTAGTGAATTCCTTAGGCACTCACCCATTTTGGCAAAGTCAGCCCTCCTGAAGTCCAGTACTTTTGCCTTTGTATGGCTTGACTCTATTGCTGTGTTTATTGTGAACCATACTGTTCAATGGTTGCTAGTTCCCAGATGGCTACCGACTTCTACATCTGTGATTATCTCTCCATCTCCATTTGAGAGAACCAGGTCTAAGATTGCTCCTTCTCGAGTGGGTTCCAATGCTAGTTGTCTAAGGCATGCCCCCTGTAGGGCATCTAGAATAACCCCACTCTTAGAAGTGGCTGCTGCAACTGCACTTCAGTTAACATCTGGCATATTCAGATCACCCATCAGCAATATCTCCCCTTTATCTGCTATTCTAAGTATATTTTCTATCATTTCCTTGTCCATTTCCTCCCCTTAAGAGGGGGGTCTGTATACAACCACTGTGCAGATTGTGGTGCCATTGTCTGCCTCCAAACTGACCCACAGTGCTTCTTCTCCTCCCTGTTTACCCTTTTGTTCTGTTGCTTTGATTCCTTCCCTTATGTAGAGAGCTACTTCTCCTCCTCTTTTACCCTCCCTGTCCCTCCTGTAGATAGTGTATCCTGGTATGTTTATGTCCCAGTCATGGTTCTGCGTGTACCATGTTTCTGTGACTGCCACGATATCCAGATGTTCCTCCTCCATCAAGGCCACTAATTCAGGAAGCTTGTTATCCAGACTACGGGCATTGGTACATTGCTCTCCATTTTTTGATGGCTTTACCTTCTGTAGCACCATCCCCCACTGACCTTTCTACCGTGGTCTTTTTCTCATTTAGTACCCTGTTTTGTAGGGGGAGGCTGGGATTTTCCTGCTGCTTATCAGTGGTATACATGGTGTGGGTATAGCACTTGGACTGGTAACTTAAAACCATAGCTATTAATAACTCAATCAATCATTACTTACTATATGCGGTTCGTGACTGCTCGCTGCCTCTGGTGTCAGCCATGGGAGAACCATATGAGCCTGTGGGATGCACCGGGCATGCTTTACTCAAACTGCCAGCTAGAGGGTTAGCAAGATAAGCCAGATAAAACAAACAGACTGCATGTAAGTTAAACAAACATTATATGCTGGCCCCGGTGGCGCAGAGGGCTGAGCAGCTGTACACCTTACCTCGTGTCATGCTGGTGACCCAGGTTCAGGAACGATCTTGGGTTGCCAGGAAGCTGGCATGGGGGGGAGGAAGAGAGAAGGATTGAGCAGCCAAAAGGCACCTCTCCTCTCCAGGGGAGGTTGTCTGCTCCAACGTAGTTCTGCTCCCATTGGGTGGAGGTCCAATGGATAGCATAGGTGGGAGGGGGTGGCGGTGATTGCCAGGGGTTGGGTGGAAGGGGCTGAGCCCATACCTGGAGTGCACGTGCGCCTCCACATGCACACACTACCACAATTGCCGGGGTCCCAGATTGGGGGGAAAATGGGGTAAAAATACTAAAAATTGAATATATAAAAAAAAATGTATATGATATTGCAAAAATGCTAATCAAGGGCTGCCTCTTTCTGGGACCCCTTACTGGTGTATACCATTGAAATAATGTATAACTTGGATGTTGCAATTTTTTGTATTTGTAGTAGTATTGTGTATACATAATTCTTGCCATATGTTTCTGTTCTATCAAGTCATTTTCTGTTGTTCTTACCGTTGTATTAGATTATACTTGTATTTTTTTCTAAGTCTCTGTAATCTAGGAAACTGCCTTGTAATTCACTGTATGCTATGCTGTCTGTCCTACCCAGGACATCCTTATAAATAAGCACTGCTCAATGGAGCTTTTTTCTGGAAAAAATTAAAATATAAATACAAACACAGATACTGAGGTGTGGGACATTTACACAGGGTCATTTTCCTTTAAGGTAAGAAGGAACTCTGAGTTCATCCTGCTCATCCAGGATATCCTCCTTTTACGCCTTCTACTCTTTTTATTTTTGCTATGCAGGTAACTGTAAATAGAACGACGGACAACAGCCTTCAGTACATTCCATTTGCTACATACGTCATCCTTTTTACATTTCTTTGATGTCAATCTAACCAGGACACTAAGTTTCTCAAAATTAGTTCTGCTAAAGTTCAGGCTCTCTGCTTGACTGTTAATCCCCACTCCTACCGGTGTGTTGATGTTGAACATAATTATATTATGATCAGTATTGCCCAGGGTCTCCCTCATAAGCTGCACCTTATTTACTCTCTCCTCAGTGTTGCTAAGTATAAGATCCAGTATTGCAGCCTTTTACTTGCCTTCTCTTATATGCTGCTCCAGGAAGTCATTAACCACATCCAAGAATTCTTGGCTGACCCTTCCTCTCATTTGGCTGCATTCCCAGTGTCTGTTTGGGTAATTTAAATCTCCCACGATGATTAAACACTCCCATTGCTGTCTATCCTATTTCTTGTAAATACAGGTGATTCCCCTTGTAAGCACATTGTTTTGAACAATATTTATGTATACATCCTAAAATACACATGTCCAGAAAATAAGCTACACATTTTAATTTTGGTTAGGTTTGTGCACTTGGGATAATTTCTGCTTTTTGCCCCAATCTTGTAGCATCCAGGCAACACCCTGTCTAAGGTTTGTTCACTTTTAGGTTATCCCACCTAAAATCTACTTGTTACTGCTTGCAGCTATTGTGTTCTGGCATGATACTGTATTGGATTTATTTCTGGGTGGCCATCTGTAACAATGTTTGGATGTACTACTCTCCCTGCTATCCTGGGGAACAGTTACTAATGCGAGAACTTGTAGCCGGTCCCTAACTGGTTGTCCTGTGTGTCTCTACTGCTGACTTCAAGGTCTTTGTATCAGTTCTTGTTGCCTATGCATTCAAGTTGACCTGTAGCTCACTAGCTTTCTAGCCTGCTCATGTATTTTTCATGAATTTTTGTACTTTATATTTGTATTTTTTATCTTTCTGCTCCACAACATGGTTTGTTGTATTTGTTAATTTGCTGCATTGGTCCTTAATTATTGTAATTATTGTATGTAAGGTTCTTACTGTATTGTAATTTTTTGTATCATAGCTTTGCTTGTCATTATTGTATTTACTGTAATTTACTGTATTGTATATTTGCTTGTCACTATTGTATTGACTGTCTTGTAACCTCCTGGATCATATATGAAAATAGGCATAACTGTATCTAGTTTACTCACCTGGTAAATAAAAGTTAATAAATAAATGAAAGCCTGCTGGCAGGCAAATTTAGTAGTACAGCAATTAAAAATTGTATTTTATTCCAGACAGAGAAAGCTTTTCAGACAGTTGTACTTTATGATCAGTAGTTCCCTTGGTTTTCTCCATTTATTTACTAAACTAAGTTAAAATACTAAGAGCAACCTAATCAAGAAGTTAGTACTGTGCTAACAGGCTTAGCACCAAGCTAATTCTGAAGAGAGCAGCCGAAAGCATGTTAGTGTGGCTGTTGTTACATTGAAAATCACGAGTAGTGTACTGTATGCATACAAGGAACACTAGCACGTTGACTGGGTTTTGGAAGTGCTAAAAAGCTGCTTGGGCAGTGCCATGTACAGCTTCCAAACTCCTACTCTTAATGTGAGAACTGGTATGCACTCCCTCTTGGCAAAACTAATGCTCTGAATTTAAAACTAAAATAATAAAGAAACCACTTCCCCACCATTACCCAGTCCCCATAAAAATGAATTCTAGCAGGCTAGTGGTATCCTCCCCACCTGATTGCTGCTGGCATTCTGAGAATAAAAGGTTTCCTGGTGTCCAGTGGTCCCTCCTCCCTCCTGGTAGCTTTCTGTCCCTGCCATGCCAGCAGTCCCTCACACGGCCCCAAGATGTTGGCTAGTACTTATCACCTCCCTCTCCTTGTTGGCCACTGTCTGCTGCACACAAGTCCTATATTGCTAAATTCCAAGCAATAGTGATAGAGGATTTATAGCAGGAAATAAAGTGTCCACTTAAAGTTTTACTGCACATGCATGCAAAAACTTAATTTTATTTTCACAAAAGTTTTATATTAGTCATAACTTTGTCATTTGTCAACCTTTTTGTACCAAACATGGGTGCTGTCTTCCATCACACCCTCCATGACACGTTTCTGGTGACTGGTAACTCCCACCCCAAAAGGGTGCTTGTTGGGCATGTATAGTTTTATAGAAAATAAACTAAGTCCACGTGCATGTGCAGTATCTGCCTCTGAAATCAAACAAAGGGGCAGAGGACACTGCAGAGCAGGATACTGCAGCACAGGAGCTAGTGCTACAAAACTCACCCAAAACAGGGACCAAAACAAATAAAGCAAAAAGGAAATCCAAAACACTTCTGATCATAGAAGACTCCATGATTCGGGGAGTTGATACCTACCTCTGGCCAGGGGTAATGGTCAGATGTCTCTCAGGTACATCAGCATGGAGAGACACTGACCGCATTGCTAAAATCATGCAGGAAGCAGGAGAAATGATCGACATCCTGGCACATATAGGAACTAATGATCTCGCCAGCCAGTCAGTTGTAGAGACCAAGGAACACCTGACCAGGCTGGGAGACAAACTGTCATCCATTTCATCCAGTATCTCCTTCTCTGAGATCCTGCCAGTTTGGGAGAGGGGGGCAGATGGACTGAAGGTCAGAGAAGGGGAGATAGGGGAGCTAAACATGTGGCTCAAGGGCTGGTGCCTGGAAAAAAGGCACAAATTTGTAGGTAACTGGCAACAGATTTGTGAAGCGAAAGTTCTTGAAATCTGATGGACTGCATCTGATTAAGGAGGGAGTCAGTGCATTGGGGCAGAAGTTTAATGTCTTTGCAGAATATCTAAACTAGCAAATGGGCAGAGGGGTGCAGCACCCGATTCATTGAACAGGAAGAACACTCCTCCCCCTCAGCTAGTGATCAAACAGGAGTTCAGCATGTTTATAGTTCATTTGCATCATTAGGTAAGAAAAAAGGTCTGGCTTCCTTTATGATGCGCAGGGGAAACACCGGACCTCGCCCAACAACTAACACACTGAAATCTGGCCAATAGAAAATCATGTACACAAATGACTGCAGTCTGGGAAACAATATCCCAGACCTGGAGGAAACAATGAAAGAGGTTAAACTGGATAGTAGCCATTACCCGAGACATGGTTCACCAGTAACCACACTTGGGAAACTTCAGTACCTGACTATGTACTGTTCAGAAGAGACTGAGGTGCAAAGGAGCAGCCCTTTATATCAATGAAAATATCAAAGCTACAGAAATTCAGAATACACATAAGGAGCCAGAAGGACTGTGGGTCACTCCGGAAACAGGAAATGGGACAGTCATATGAACTGGGGTTGTCTACAGGCCTCCAGGCCGGGAGAGGGAAACATAGACACATTACTGTTACAAGATATAAAAAACATGACAGCTAAAGGGGATGTTCCGATAATGGGAGACTTCAACATGCCAGATACAGATTGGTCTATACCAGCAGGAACATCCACTAGAACTAGACACATGGTGGATTCCCTGCAGGAGGAGGGCCTCAAACAACTTGTACAATAACCCACAAGAGACAGGGATATCCTGGATGTAGTACTGACAAATGGGGAAGGGATCACAGATATCCAGGTAGCTGGTCCCCTGGGGGCCAGTGACCATCACATGGTGTGGTTCAATTTGGCCACTAGAACTAAATCATCCCATTCCAAGGCAAAAATATGGGACTTTGGAGGAGCTGACTTTGATAAGATGGCTAACAGAGTTAAGCTAGCCCTGGCAAGATGAAATACAGGTGAGGGGTACAGGTAAAGGGGCAAGCATTAAGGATGCAGTACTTGAAGCAATATCCCATTGTGTTAGGGAGAAAAGCAAGAGCAAAAGAAGGAGGAAACCACTTTGGTTCTCAAAAACAGTAGCAGAAAAGATCAGGGCCAAAAGGTTGGCCTTCAGGAAATAAAAGGAAACGCAGCGGAACGAAGATAGGGAGGCATACAAAACTTCCCTAAGGGAAGCAAGAAAGGCAGTAAGGCAGGCAAAGGCCCAAACTGAGGAAACACTAGCACAAACAGTAAAATAAGGGGACAAGACTTTCTATAGATACATTAGTGAAAGGAGAAAGTCCAGAGGGGGTAATGCTAAGGTCAAAGGGGATAAGGCGGAGTGTGTGGAGGAGGACTAATGAAAAGCATCTACCCTAAATAGATACTTCTGCTCAGTATTTACTGAGAAGAAGGTAGGGCAGGGCCCACAGCTCAGCACCATGGACATAGTGGAGAGGGAAGGAGGTGTGCACAAGTCTCTTCACAAAAGAAAGGGTCCTACAAGAGCTCACTAAACTCAGGGTGGACAAGGCAATAGGATCTGATGGCATACATCCCATGGTACTAAAGGAGGTAAGGGTGGAACTAGCAGAGCCATTAGCAGAACTGTTTAATGAGTCTCTGAGCAAAGGTGAGGTCCCAGAAGAGTGGAGAAGGGCTCATCTGACACCACTCCACAAGAGTGGAAGCAGGGAGGAGGCAGGTAACTACAGACCAGTGAGTCTTACCTCAGTGGTGGGCAAGATTATGGAAGCACTCCTTAAGGAAAGGATATTGCAACACCTGGAATCCATAGGAGCACAGGATCCAAGACAGCATGGGTTTACAACAGGAAGGTCCTGTCAAAGTAATCTCATAGCTTTCTTTGGCTGGGTCACCAGAGTGGTGGACCAAGGGTGTGCAGTTGTTGTTGCCTACCTTGACTTCAGCAAAGCTTTCAATACTGTTCCACATAGAAGATTGATTAATAAACCGGGTAGGCTCAGGGTGGTCAGAGGTTGGTCAACTGAATGGCAAACTAGTCGGCGGGCAGAAAACAGAGAGTGGTGGTAAACAGTATACAGTCAGAAGAGATGCAAGTCTCAAGTGGTGTACCACAGGGATCAGTCCTGGGTCAGCCCTCTTCAATATCTTCATCAGCGACATTGCAGATGGACTGGAGGTTAAGGTTTGTCTGTTTGCAGAACACAAAGATCTGAAACAGAGTAGATGACCCAGATGGGGTGGGCAGAATGAGAAGAGATCTGGATAAACTGGCAAAATGGTTGATAGAGTTGCAACTGGGGTTTAATGCAAAGAAGTGCAAGATCATGCACATTGGGAAGAGAAACCCTGAAGCTACCTAAAGGTTGGGAGGGGAGTTGCTGGCAATTACAAGGGATGAAAGGGACTTGGGCATCATCATCACAGATGACCTGTAATCATCCAAGCAGACCACTAAAGCAGTAGGTAATGCTAGAGGGATGTTGGGGTGTATTAGTAGGGGTACCACAAGTCGTAAGAGGGAGGTAATAATCCCTCTTTACAAGACACTGGTTAGGCCCCATCTGGAGTACTGCATGCAGTACTGGACGCCGCACCTGCACAAGGACATTAACAAAATGGAGACAGTCCAGAGAAGGGCAACCAAAGTGGTGCAGGGACTACATCAGAAAACATATGAGGACAGATTAATGGAGCTCAATATGTATATCCTAGAGCAAAGGAGGAAGAGAGGTGATATGATCAAAACATTCAAACACCTTAAGGGCATTAACAAGGTGAAAGAGTCTAACATGTTTTAATATAAGAAAAATAGCAGGGCAAGAGGACACAGCATGAGATTAGAGGGAGGCCAATTAAGGGATAATGTGAGGAAGTTCTTTTTCACAGAAAAGATGGTGGATGCATGGAACGGCCTACCTCAGGAAGTGGTGGATATAAATACAGTGCAGGGTTTCAAACAGGCGTGGGATAGGCATAATGAAGCAATACAGATGAGTTTGAATAGATAGGAGTAAAGGCCTATGGCACATTCATAAGGTAGACAAAATGGGCAGACTGGATGGGCCTTTCAGTCCTTATCTGTCAACTTCTATATTTCTATGTAACATGTTTTTTTTTTGTTATTACCATAAGTCTTGTATTGCTAATATAGCTTGGTAAATAACAATAAAGGACTTTTGTGCAGCAGATGGCAGCTAGAATGTGAGAGGAGGGTAAGTGCTGGCTGTCGTCTCTGGGCTACAGGAGAAGGGGTTGGCACTGGGGGGCAGAAGACTATCGGGGAGGGGAGACCACTTGACACAAGGGAGTCTCTTCTATATGCCAATGGGAATTGGATGAGAGCGTAGAGTACTCCTGGAAACCAAGGGGTCTTTCATATATGAAAATGGGGAATTGATCAAGGGTGGGGGATACCACTGGACAGCAGGAATATATTAGTTAACATCATGGGGATCAGGTGAAGCAGGAACTATGCTTTTTCTGTTTGTGTTTACAACAACAGCACCACTACTGACCACAGACTACAGTGTGGCATCCACAACCAGCATGCAGATCCAAAAAACAACAGATTGCTCTTCACATTATGAGGCTATGATGAGATGCAAGTGACCTCATAGTGCCCTGGATGGGCAACGAGGCAATTTACATGGAATGTTTCAAATATAGCAAGCTAGTGCAAGGCACTAACTGGTTTAGGATGCTCAGTTTGCTCCTTGCAAGCCCAATTTTTACATGGGATCATACCTCTAAGTGACCACTAAGAGGTTATGCTTTGTGCTCAGTATACCACTTAGTGCCTTAACTTGGGCTTTGGTCATGGAGCTATATTCACATATGTTTAGGGCACTTTGGGCCCCATATTCAGATAAATGCTCAAGCACAGCACAAATATGTGTGCTGTGCTTGCTCCTGTGCTCACCCCTACTGTAGCTATATTCAGTTGGACAGTAAGTGGCATTATCTGACTAAATGTCAGGCTGTGTTGGTGCTGCACTAAGTGCAGCTGCTCTGCTCTGAGATTGACCTAGGCTGTATATGGCCTGCAGGAAATAGTACTGCCCAAAATGGGACAACATCAAGACTCCTGTGAGCCATGGTCAGCCCAAACATGCAAATGGGCACATTGGGCATGCAAGGTGCTAAGGGGCAATTTCCATTCCCATTATGAGCTCATTTTCGTTGGGCACAACAGCTACTTACAGTCATTGACACAGAAATAATCTGAGCCCTGATGTTCTAGTCTATCTCTTCATGCCCCAATCATTCCTCCTAGTGTTTTGCAATCATTACTGGTCTTTCAGTGTGTCCCCAACCTCCCCATCACTCCTCTGAATGTTGTATAAACATTGCTGGTGGTCTAGTATGTTTCCCCACCTGTGATCTATCCTCAGAGGATTATGTGATCATCCCTGGTGGTCTAGTGTTTACCCTCACCTGAGATCACTCCTCTAAGTGTTGTGTATTCGTCCCTGGTGGTCTACTGCATCTCCCCACCTCCCTGAGCACCCATGTGGATTGTATAATTGTGCCTGATATCCAGTACTTCCCTCCACCCCCACAATTGTCCATTCACACAGTTTAAAATGAGTTCCCAGTGGTCCAGTGCACCCCCAAACAGCTGCCACCTGACTCACCCACTGACATTCCACCTCCCTGCAGCACTCCTCATCCCAGTGGCCAGCACTCTGCTCAGCTTGGTACAGCAACTGGTGCAGCTCTCCTCTCACCTCCACAGCCAGTTACCAATGAGCTGTCAGTAAGCATGCATACAATATCAATCTATTTCGATTGTATGCGTGCTCACTGATAGCTCATACAGTGCAGCTCTCCTCTTACCTCCACAGCCAGCTACCATATGAGCTGTCAGTGAGCATGCATACAGTAGCAAGATGTTACTACTGTATGCGTGCTCACTGATAGTTCATACAGTGCTGCTGCAGAGGTGAGAGGAGGGCTGTGCCAGTTGCCATATTGAGCTGAGAGGAGCACAGGTCACCACAGTGGTGGTGGTGGTGGGAAGTGCAGGGAGTTGGGATGTCCATGGGGGGGGGATGAATGGGGAGGGCTCTTGGAGTGGCCAGCGGATGATTAAGGACTAATTTTAAAGAGTGTGTATTGGCGATGGGGGTGGGTTGGATGACCACTGTGCCACCAGGGATGTATAATAACAGCTCAGAACAGAGATTGGGGGTTGGGGGAACCACTGGACCACCAGAGTATTTTACTGAAATGACAGCTCAGAGGAATAATGAGGTGGAACCACTGGACACGAGGGCATAATTATACAATCAAAACAGGTGGTGGTGGGGTGGGGTGGGGGACACACTACACCATCAGGATTGATTACAAAACACTCAGAGAAGTGACTGGGGAGTGGAGAGACCAATTAGACTCCCATGGTCTATGAAGGTCACAAATATAGGAAGATGGATAGACTTTTGCAGTAGTCATTGTTTTGCCTCATTGTGCAGGATTCTAGCTTGAAACCATTTTTTTATTAAATACACAAAAATTAGGTAGAAAATATAATGACACTCAGGGACAAAGGATGGGCCACATGGAGGAGGAAAAGGTAAAAAGAAAATAATGTGTCAGTACTTCATACATCTTTTTACTGCCCCCTTTTAAGTTATGGTAAGTTGGTACAAATGTGGAGTGATTGACATTGAAGTGTGTTCCTGCCACTTACTGTATGTGGACTGGACCCATAGTAATTTAAGGTCAGGAGGGACTCTTGGTCCATCGGGTCCACTCTTTTCCTGTCTTCCTTGCTTCATAAGCAGTGATAAATGATTATGAATTCCAGACCAATATACTACCCTGGGTACCCAGTGGTTCCTTTGGTAATCAGACATATAGCCAGGCTTACACTGAAGGAATTCACTCTCTTCATAGCCACAGAGTGCAGGGGAGAAACATATTTGCATAATGTTTTATTTATTTATTGGAATCTCAGATAACACCTTTGAGCTAAAAGCTCATTTACAAAGGTTCCACATCATAAGGCAATAGACAAGGTACGTAGACATTACAAAACAGATAGGGGTATATGCAGCAGGCAAGTACATTATGGTACATACAGATACAGATTCAAGCAAGTACAGTTAAAATACATCAAGTAGGAGAGGTCAACTTTATTGCAACAGTACTAAAAGCATACCTAAGGTGGACAAGCAATTTGTAGTGGTAGCTGAACTTTAGAGTGTGCAGGTAGAGTTATGGAGGGTCAGAAGGAGTGGTGACCAAAGGGGGGGAGGACAGAATAGATGAGAGCAGGAGGGGGGTGCGGACAGAGACAAAGGGGGTGGCAGAATAAGGGGTTGAGTAGTCAGATGGGTGGGATAGGATAGGAATCCACCCAGGGTTATGTAAGATGGTGATAGGGCAGGGCTGGGTAATGAGGGGAGAGAGGATAAGAGAAAGGGTTTAAAGTGGGAGGTGAGGTGAGGGAAATTGAGGGAGGGTGAAAATTGGGGGATTAATATTTGTGAAGAAAGCATCAAGGTGGGGGGATAAAGAGGGATGTGGGGGTAAGTGCTCAATGGGGTCACACCAGGCAGGGGAGGAAGTGGGAAGGGGAGATGGGTGCTAAGCAGGACGGATGAGCTATCAGTAACAGTAGGATTAGGCACAGGTGACATAGTCACAGTTACTAAGAGTGGCCAGGTACTGCAGCAGCTTGACCTTAAATGGGCATAGTTTTGTTTCCTCATTCAGCTCAGAATTAAGGGAATTTAGCCAACCGGGGTCCCTGTATTCGAAGGACCATTGCCCTAGTGAGGTCCGGCGGAATGGGATAATGAAGGCAGCTTTACTTGACCCCCTAGTTAGTATGGAGGAAGTGGAGTTTCTTAGCAGTTGCCTCACTCCAGGAGGAGCAAGACCTAGGGTATAAATTGGCTATTTACCTGTGGAAGTGCATGTGATCTGGAAAATTGTTTTCCAGTTACTTTTCTGTAATGCTACCAGATATGCACAGCCACTCTCTGACATCTTTTTCTGCCTGCTCCTGACCCTGGGTGCTTAAGTGTAACATACACTATTAGAGTTTTTCATAATGTATGATAAATCCAATGTCAATGCTCAGTTGGGACATTGGATTTATGACACATTATGGAAAACTAGTACTGTATGTTATTTTATACAAACATGTTTTTTTTCTGCGATCCCCCCCCCACCCCACACTTTGTCTATTTTAGATCATTACTGTTCTGTGTTGTTGTCAGACTACATTTCAAGTGTACAGTTCAAGGCACCCATTCAGCCATTGTTACAAGTATCTTAGCACTTCCTGCTAAGCATCTCCTCACAGCTACAGAACTGTTCCTATTCACTGTCCACCTACCCTTCCTTTTAAGTCTTCGCACTATTTAGTCATAAATTATGTTGAAAGAAGGCATCTCAGTGTACATAACATCAGCTTCTTTTGCTAAGTTTGCTATTGCACCTGATGAAGGGACTGGTTAGGCCTGAAAGCTTGTGTACTATACCATCTTTGTGCAAAATATTTGTTGGTCCAATAACATGTATTAAACTATCCAGCTACTCCAGTTTTCTAATTACCAATATGGCTGAAATCGCTTGTTACTAGGTGGTAACCACAAAAGTTCTATCACCTGAACATTTTAGTCTTGATTTTGGTTCAAGGCTCTGACAGCAGGGAGTGTGCAGTGGCATTCGTAACATGGAGGTCTGGGAGGGAGCACAGAACTTCTCTGTTTAAAACCTTGAAGGTTAAAAAAAGCTTGATATCTACTAGGTGTTGGTTACTATAAGTGGTAAATCAGCTTTACTGCCTTATTTTCAAAACACTTTAAGCTGATCTACTGTGCTAGCCTCCTGGAGTACTGTACATCTCTTTCATGACTCACAGGTGAAGGAAAAGAGGAGTTCTTTACAGGGTCCCAGTTAGCAGAAGTTTTGAGTATACTGGCCACTGTTCTCTGAATATGTGTTAACTGATATGTTTTTCTTGTACTGTCTTTGTTGTGCACTTATCATGTTTCTTCAAAGAACTCTGGGTAGGCATCCCTAGAAAGGTGCTATAATTGTCTTGACCGGATATCTACAAAAGAATTACACTGTATGTTACATAACTACTGCTGTGGGTGAGTTAGTCACAACAACACAAGATATTCCTGCACCTGTTATAGTGCTCACACAAAGGAGCTGGAAAGTTTGTATTATGACAGCTGTAAAAAAATTGCTCTGGGTAGGCATCCCTAGAAGGGTACTATAATTGTCATGATGTGATAGGAAGCCACAGTTGAAAGTACCATAAACATAATTACAAAAAATAAATATTTTCTCATATGTTAAAATCAGAACTATACAATTTCAGAGATCAAGACGCCTTTAATGTATCTCAAAGTTAAATTCACAGAAACGAAGAACAGAACTTATTAAGCCACTAGTATCAACAAAGGAATTGCACTGTATGTTACTGTAACTACTGTCATGAGTGAGTTATTCACAACAAAACAAGATATTGCACCTGTTGTATTGCTCACTCACACAAAGAAGCTGGAATATTTGTATTATGATAGCTGTAAAAAAGAGTAATCTGGGTGTCTTGACATAATACTGTAGGATACTACAGAGAAAAATAACATAAACATAGTTAAAAAAATATATTTTTTCTTGTGTTAAAACTGAAACTATACCTTTTCAGAGATCAAAATGCCTTTAAGATATCTCAAAGTTAAATTCACAAAAACAAAGTACAAAACGTATTAAGCCACTGGTATCAACAAAAGAGTTACACTGTATATCACTGTCACTACTGTCATGAGTGAGTTATTCACAACAAAGCAAGGTATCCCTGCCCCTGTTATACTGCTCACACAAAGGAGCTGGAATATTTGTATTCTGACAGCTGTAAAAACGGATTTTCTTTGATCAATACAGTGCACCCTGAGCCTGCTGTTTCAAACAAATAAACAGTAGACAGATGTTGCTCCTTTCTGGCATCATCTATTCCCATGGAAACCTTGGAGTGACTGCTCATCAACAGTAGGCACTGTCATCCTAGATCAAATCAAGCCATGTGGGAGAAAACTAAACCATTTCTGCTGTATTTGTGATGCTGCATGTTTACAAGACCTGTGTGAGTACTGTTTTATTTGTAGGGAAGCATACCCTGTGGGGTAGTTCTTCCCTAGATGGCAACAACAAAATAGCAAGGAAGCTCCATATAAAGAGCTTCTATTTCTAAAATAATTCCATCTAAAAAATATGGGGAGCCTCAAGGGCTATAGTCAGCTGTAGCAGCTCCATGGGAATTTACAAGGTTTAAATTGGCTATTTATCTGTTGAAGTGCATGTGATCCGGAAAATCGTTTTCCAGTTACTTTTCTGTACCAGATATGCACAGCCACTCTTTGACATCTTTTGCTGCCTGCTCCTGCCCCTGGGTGCTTAAATGATAAGCTGCACAGTTAATGGCATAATCTAGCTTTCTTAGACCTTAGGCAAAACTACTATACAGATGTGGGCCTGCTATATAATGAAGGGAGTGGGTGGTGGTGGTGGTGGTAGAAAGTGCTGTTTACAGAACAAGATGTCACATTTAGCTTATTGTCAGTGTTTACATTCATTCTTGCAAGCAAACTGACAGCTGTTCCATCATAACTGTTTTTTTTTATTTAAAATGTAACTTTTAGTTGTGTTTATCATAGGACAAAACCTGAAGTTTCATAAAAATCTACAGTACGAATGCACTAAAATCTGTTACAGAAATTAGAAAGACATTTGCAAAAAAAAAAAAAAAAAAAACACAAGATTTGGCTAGTGCTAACAAGGCTGGTCTTGCTTTTCTGAGTTATCTTTGTAGCAGTAGTTATTATTTTTGTAGCAAGCCTTACTGTATCACCAGTGTCACTATTATAATTCTTGTTATATGAGGACCACATCCAACATCAGTCTTACAGATGTGTGGCACTGCTTTTCAGTAATGCTCTCTACACTGTACACAGTGGTTTAAATCCACTCAAAACCAGGCAATTATTTTCATCCCTAGGCACCAAACACATTTGTTGTGCCCCCATATAGATCTCCATTTTTTTATTCTATGATGATCTGGGTTAGACATCAGACCCATCAGGCAGCTGGGTGGAGAGGGACACACTTTTATTTATTCCCTGAAAGGCCACGTTGAGCACCAGACCTGTCATTGGGGGAAGAGGGTAGATGTTTTTTTATTTTTCTGATGGGCCAGGATGGGCATCAAACCTTTCCAGTAGTTTGGTGGAGAACTGATTTTTTTTTTTAATTCACTGATAGATCTGGTTGGACTTGAAGTTGTTGAGGGAAGGGGAGAGATTTATTTTTGATTCCCTGACAGTACGGGTTTCATCCTTGACTCATCAGGTAGTTCAGTGGAAGAGGAGATACTGATTTTTTGTTATTCTCTAACAGATCACGTTGCACACGTTTTATTCTTTGCTGGGTTGGGCACTAGACCTATCATGTATTTTGTGGAAGGGGTACAGATTTTGTTCCATTCCTTGACTAGCCAGGTTAGGCACTTGACCTTTCTGCTGCAGGCTTGGTTGAAGCATGAATGGTAGTCTGATCCCTACGTACATACTGGGAAGAAAGCAGAACTGAGATTGAGGTCCGACAGAAGGAAAGTGTGAGAGAGCAAGAATCGGGTGACAGAGTTGGGATCACTGGTGTGTAGGGTTACAACCTCGGAAGTGTGTGCCTTCAGTATCCTTTGGTCCAGTCTCCCATGCTGGTGTGCTGTGGCTAGAGGATGTTGAGATGCCTGAGCAGGCTGGTAGCAGCAGTAGGGTGGCAGCAGCCCCAAGCCATCTGTGCAGTGCTTGCGCCCTTCACTATGACCTGAGTGGATGGACAAGGGGAAAGCAGTGTTTTACTACCCTGCTTATTCCACTTTCCACACACCACCCTGCTGCTGCTCTTCCTTATCTTTCTTTGGCGTAACACACAGGCCAGGTTGGGAATGGGAACCATCAGGTAGCTGCAGGAAGGGGGACAGATTTGTTTTATTCTCTGATGGAACTGGTTGGCACTGGACTGGTAAGACATTTTGGAGGAAAATGGTAATTTTTTTAAATTCTCTTCTGCCAGGTGGGGCTGGGCACGAGACCCGTCAGGTTATTTGGTGGAGTATCAGATATCATTTTTCTTCCCTGATGGGCCTGGTTGAACACTGAACCTGTAAGGTTGTTGGGGGAGGGTTACCATTTTTTTATTCCCAGACAAGCCAGATTGGGCATTGGACCTGTCAGGTTGTTGAGTGATAGGGACAGGTTTTTTTTAATTCCCTGATGGGCCAAGTTGGGCACTGGACCATTCAGGCAGTTTGGGGGCAGGGGACAGATGTTTTATTTCTAGATATGCCACATTGTGCACTGGATCCATCAGGTTGTTGGGGAGGGGGGCATTTTTATTATTCCCTGACAGGCTAGGTTGCCCACCAGACCCATCAAGTAGTTTGGGAGAGAGAAACATGTTTTATATTCCCTGATGGGCTGGGTTGGGTATTGAACCACTCAGGTAGTTGGAGGTGTGAGAAGGACAGATTTGTTTTTATTCCATTATGGGTCAGGTTGGGCACTGGATCTACCCAGTTGTTGGGTGATGGGGACAGATTTGTTTTATACCCTGAAGGATTGGTTGGGCACTGAACCCTTCAGGTAGTTGGTGGATTTTTTTAATTACCTGATGGGCTGGATTGCTCACCAGACCCATTAGTTTAGTTTGGAGAGGATGCTAAAAATTTTTTCATTCCCCGTTGGGCCAGCTAGGGCACTGGAATTTCTAGTCTCTTCTACATTCCCAGCAATACCAGTATGGAACATGTATGCCTTGTAAAACACTTTTGGATACAGTGTGTATGAATTCACGTTGGCTAAGTGTTGTTTTGCAAAATGTCTTTCCTTGGCCCCTTTCTTGCTCCAGCAACTGATCACCCCCCCCCCTTTTTTCCCCAGACCATGCCCAGGCTAGTCAGATGGACTGGAAACTCCGCTATTATTTCATTATATAGAGAGGCCAGGATTCTCCAAGTTCCTACAAGCATCAAATTGTGCCACAGTTATGCTATTCTTTGTCATTTTGCAGTATAATCATTTAGCAGCATAAGCACTCTCAGTTTTATTTAAGCAATTAAATGTTTTTTTTAGAAAACAAAATGAAGGTGAGCTTTCCATTCACAAAGCTGTGCAGACAGAGAGTTTATTAGCACTTCTTTTCTGAGCTCATTCATTGTCATTCTTTTTATCACAGTGGAGGTAGTGGGGGCAAGACTAAACCCGAGAACATCTTCAGTGTATCACCTAGGTCAGCTGCACATCTTGATTGTAGCCCCACTTGCTCAACAGGCTCTCATGCACTCTTCTTCTCTGCAGTCAACAGACAGTTAGCAAAGTGCTACAGACAGTGGCAAGGAGCAGCAGCAAGGGACAACTCACTTGCTGACAGCCATAAATAGTCACATCCCAGCCCCTCAATGCAAAAGCTTCCTGAATTTTGTCCCAACAGGAACAGGTCTGCTATGCAAACCACATCTAATAAATGTGTGAATTCTCAAATATTCTTGTGTTTATTTTCTAAAGAATTGATAAACGTGACAACAACCTCAGTTAAAACAGGTTGGACCAATGCAAGTTGAAATCATGCAACAGCTACACTGAATAAATGGAATTCTTAAGCTGATCACACAATTTGTTTTTGAAGGGTTACAAGTGGTTGCTTAAGCAATAATATGTGACAGAGTGTATTGTCTCATGCAATATCATCATGCTGTGGGTGCATTGTGCGGCATGAGGCAATGCTGAAGCCATGGCATCAAGTACCCATGATGTGGTGATATCCCATGATAAACCAAATCCTGGAGGGTATTATTACGATCATAATATCATCCCACAATTTTAGGAAATGGCAGACCTGGGTAATCAGTTTTGAACCGTGATAATACACTGAGATATTGCCATGGTCAAAAACTGTTGCAGTCAATCAGCTTCCAGAATTTCCTCTAGCCATAGTATAATTAATTTTATACTGTCAATATTTCAGTGTGTTTTAAAGCACACAATGGTAGGTTGTGGGTTCATGCCCCATAAAAGGGACTGGTGCTTATACGCAATGCTGATACTGTAGTACACTACTTGAGGGAGGGGGAGGGTGGTATGCTGCACTGTTGAAGATGTTCCTTGCATAACTCAGTAAATCAAGATCCCTTCAGCTTATCAGTGGTGGTTCTCCAGTTACAACTTGAATTGTTTTTCTAGTATTAAGGGCATTTTTTGAAAACATAAAAGTCATACACAGTCCAGTTGCTACAGTATTTCACTTGTTTCTGTACTTATCTCTCTAAATGTTGTATTGTATCTTAGACAGTGTCTCCATGTCTTCATCAGCCCACTGCTAATTGCTGAAGTCGTGCATCTCTGGAACACCACAATCTGCTGCTGTGAAAATGCTAATCTCAGAAACAGAGCATTATGACTTCAATGGGGGGTGGGGGGGCAGGAGGATGGGATGACATCTGGGACACAAAAATCTTGTTTCCATGCCAATGTTCTTAGTCATAGAGAATGAGGAAAGATACAACTATTGAAATATAAACTTAATTGTGGATGAAGATTATATTTTGAAAGACTTTCTTGAACACACAATGCTCTAAATATGACATGGTACTTTAGGAAGAACGGGGAATGGTCCCAATATACTGCCTGAGAGTCCCTCGGTAAAATGTGTTGTAGTGCAGTTGTCCATGATTGTAACAGGAATATGTACAGTATTATTTAATTTCAACAGAAGATACCTGCATACCTTTGAGCTTGTCAGCTTTTTTGAGTACTGTAACTACAGTAAGGCTATGGCTCAACCCCTCCCTGATCTTCAAAATGCACAGTGATCATACCATATGCCAACTACTGATGGTCCCATGTTAGTCTTGCTCTTTAGATATAGATGCTGTTCCAATGCACAGAACAGGAGACAGGTCCAGGAGTATAGCCAAAAATGTCAGTTTGGTACACTTTTTCTCCAGTTGTTCTCCCCAACCTATAGCATTATGTATCTATCCGCAGATTATAAAACATAGGAGGAACAGCATTTAATTCTCATTTTTCAAACTGAACTGAAAGCTGAAAGGATAATATTTAATCTAATCTCAAAATATTTACAGTATATTTATGCTGTAAATCACATAATTTAAACTGAAACTTACTGTCAGTAATCAGTGCCCATCCTCAAATGCAGCAGTGAAGTGTTCACCACTCTAAATTACAATGCTACTGATTTAAAAGTGGTACTTGATTTGGGATAAATACTTTAAGGAAGTGCACAGAAATGTATACAGTGAGTATGCCTGCCCACACCACTGGACAAGTTGTCAGTCACCCATGTATTTATTAAAAAGTACACTGAGCTACCCGGAGCTCATTTCTCGGTGTAACATGGAGAAGGGGGTCACATGAGGCAGAAAACAATGGGCAGCAGATACAATATACAGCAATAGTGCAAACTAACAGCAACAGGGACTATGATTCAATGTATGGTAATAGTGCAAACAAGTAACAACAAGGAGTAAGATACACTATACAATCATGCAAAGTAACAGCAACCAGGAGTACAAAAATAGAGCAATAATGCAAATGGAAACAGAAGTAAGATATACACCAGTGTAAACTAATAGAAACCTGAAGTAATGTACACTTTACAACAATAATACAAACTAACATCAACAGGTAGTAACATACAATATACAGCAATAGTGCAAACTAGCAGCAACAGGGAGTAAGATACAATATACAATAATGCAAACTAAAGGCAACAAGGAGTATCATACTTTATACAATAGTGCAAACTAACAACAACTGGGAGGAAGATACAAAATATAATAGTGCAAACTAACAGCAACCTGGAATAGGCTATAAAATACAACAATAGTGCAAGCTAACAACAACCAGGAATAGGGTATAAAATACATCAATAGCGCAAACTAACAGAAACTAGGAATACGATACAATATACAATAACACAAACTGACAGCAACCAGGAGTAAGATACAATACACAACAAAAGTGAAAATGATCTGCAACAAGAAGTAACATACAATATACACGAATATCAAACTAAGCAAAACAGCAAGTAACAGGAAATATACAATAATGCATAACAGCAGGAACAAGGAGTAACATGTAATATACAATAATAATGCAAACTAGCAGCAATTGAGTAACATACAGGTATAGTGCAAACTAATAGCAAAAGGGAGTTAGATTTATTTATTTGAGGTAATCAGATATATACAATAAATAGTAGTGTAATCTAACAGCAACAGGGAGTAACATACAATATACAACAACAGTGCAAACCAACAGAAGAAGGAGAAAGGCACAGTATATAACAATAGTGCAAACTAACAGCAACAGGGAGTAAGACTTAATCTACAGCAATAGTGCAAACTAACAGCAACAGAAAATAAGATACAATATGCAATAATAGTACACAGTAACAGCAACAGGCATTAAGATACAATATACAATAGTGAAAACTGACAGAAACCAGGAGTAAATACAATATACAGCAATTGTACAAACTAACAGCAAGTTTGAATAAGATATAACAATATACAATAGTGCAAACTAACAGAAACTGAACGTAAGATACAAAATACAACAATGATGCAAACTAACAGTAACCGAGAGACATACTACAGTGGTTTCTGCTTAAGTTCACACCCAATTCGTCAGGCCAAAATGTGTACTTAAGCAGAATTTGTGCTTATCCAAAATTACATTGTAAATAAAGAGCCAGCATAGAAAAAGATGCAAACACTATTTTGAGTCATAATAGTTGTCAATTTGGTATTATATCATTTAAAATCATTAGTTAGCTCATTTAAAATGCATTTCAATAATTTCCTGTGGTGAAATAAGTACATATTAGATTTACATTTTTGCTCACTTGTTAAACAGTTTCTCACACTCCACTGTTTCTAACTTTCTCCTGTTGAGACTTGAGACAGGCTATTAAGTACAGGTACCAGTTATGACTATTAGTACCTCACTGCATCTGTTAGCACCTCATTGTGTACTTATCAGGAACAATTATTACTGGACTGATGGTATGCTGATAGTGTGAAGGTGTGCTCTTAAATGAAATGTGCACTTAACCAGTGTGCATTAAACTGAAATTATTAATATGGTTCTCTATGTAAAAAAAATTGAGAAATGGAAAAAGTATGCACTTATCAATAATGTGCACTCATCAGGATTGAATTTAAGTGGAATCCACTGTGCATATACAATAGTGCAAACTAACAGCAACCAGGAGTGAAATAAAGTATACAATAGTGCAAACTAACTGCAACAGGGAGTAAAATACAAATTATGACTGGCTATAGAAAATGGAGGAAGCTGATTGGCTGAGAGGTCTTTCAAGCTGTGATTATATCCCACTACATGCTTACGGCTTCAAAAAACCTCCAGCCACAAGTCTCCTCACTCTCAACAAATTCCTCCAGCCACAAGGTTTCCCATGTACCTCACTCTTCTGCAAGCTGTGAGTGCAAGCAATAACGCCACCAGAAGAAATATGCATTTTTGTCTTACCCACACATAGAACTTCAGTATTATGTAGCCTCCGACTCACAGTCCAGTCAACCATAAGTAACTCTGCCACGCTGCAGATTGAAACTGCTCCTGATGGCAAACCAAAACCACATGTACCACTCAAAACAACCCCCTATTTAAAAAAACAAAATCAGCAAAGTGCCACTATTTACATTAGAGGCTTGGCGTCAGGTGTTAGATCCCTGTGGGTCTGAGACACACCCTGACTTGTGCCACTGAAATGCTAAGACCGCACCACCACACAGCTAAAAGTAATGTCACCAATAGCTCCCAAGTACCCCCGATTTAAAATGGGAACAAAGCACTAAACCAGCAACACAAGCAAAAAACTACATCAGTGTTGGGGTGGCAAGCACTTCTGCCTTCTAGACCGGCAGAGATACATGAAAATAATTAAATTCCCACCCATGTCATTCCACTACTGGCGCCAACAACAGCATCAACACTTAATTAACTACTGCACCACTTGTACTCGCACAGCCTGGCAGCCAGGTATCTTGAAAGCTGCTGTCATGTCAGATTGGTTCACCTTGCTAATGTTTGTGGGACAGACTTATTGCAACTGATGCTGTGATGCAAATTCAGCATAACTTTGTAAACTTAACGCTTGAGCAACACTGGCAGCTGCTCGTGACACAGGATCCTCAGGTAAGACAACTACAAAAATCTTTCCTACAAGCCAGGAACAAGTACACTCTGCTTGCAGATACACTGCTATACAATAGCACCACCTGCTCTTCACAACAAAATAAGAACTATATTTTTTAAATTAATTATTACACATTAAAGAGCTGCTGGCACCTCAAAGAAAACTCTGAAAAACACAATAATTAGGTACAGTTCAGCTTGCATTCCATATATATTCTATAGATTTCTCCTCCCCATAATTTATTACTGAGACAATTTGCACAAAAACATGATCTTTATCCCTCAGAGTTCATTTGTCTCTATAGCTTACTCCCTACTTCAAGTCATAATCCTCTGTTGTGACATCATGGTGCATTATGCTGTTGGGAAGCGAGACAGGAATAGATAAACTTTTCAGGAGCAGAGATGCTGTTTTCATGCAAATGACCTCAGTAATAAGTAACAGGGAGGAGGAATACAAAACCTACTGGAAATATAAACTGAACTGTGTCGAAATTCTGTGTTTTGTGAAATTTCTCCTAATGGAGATAGCAATGCTTTGAAAGTCCAATGCTAAAACATTTCAAAAGCTATTTTTTTTTTTTAAATAATACACATTTGGATCTAGTTCATAATTGCAATAATACACTCCAGGTAGTGGTATATCATGGAAGCAGCCTCGTACCCAATCACCTGAGGCATGATGATATCCCATGATATACCACACCCCGTTGTGCATTACTGCTTAATTAAAGCACTAGTGCAAACCAACTGCAACAGTGAGTAAAATACAAAACACTACAATGATGCAAACTAACAGCAACTAGGATAAAGGTGCAATATGCAATAATGTAAACTAACTGCAACAATGAGTGAAATACAATACATAATGACACAAAGTAACAGAAACTGGGAGTAACATACAATATACAATAGTGAAAACTAACAGCAACCAGGATTAAGATATAATAAAACAATTGTGCAAAACTAACAGCAACCATGAATAAGATACAACATATAAAAATAGTGAACACTAACAGCAACAGGGAGTACAATGCAATATACAATTGCGAAAACTTAAAGCAATAGAGAATAACATAAAATATACAGTGGTGCGAGCTAACAGAAACCGGGAGCAAGACATAATATACGGCAATAATTTAATAAAGAAGCTATAGAGCTATCAACTCACCCCAGTGGTACAGCAAGAGCTGTCAGGTTGCAGTCTCTCTGACCTTCAAAAACAGTACTTCATGTAGAGACAGTACATACCCAAGCAAGAAGACTGTCTGTTACCAAGCAGAGTTTCTTGTTTGCAAGAGTCAGCTTCTAAAGAACTGACTGTGCTCCTCCACAGGGAGATAAATATATGTGCAAACTCAGAATTCTGTTTACCTAGGATGTCCCCTTTGAAATATCATGTTGAAAAGGACAGGTGTGTTCACCAGAATTCATTTTCTAGCAGTGAGACATAGCCCTAGATATGGAAAAACAGCTACTAGCTATGTGGTCACTTTTGATCAATGTGCGATGAATTCTGCATAACATTACTGTAATGTGTTGCCATTTTTTTGTGCAGAAAAAGGATGCAACTGAGAAGGTGCTTGTGCTGTCTTACCAACGACTACCATATGTCTGTGTGGGCATATTTCCATGTTGGGATTCCTAATGATATATTTTTATACAGTGGCATCTAGGATTACTTAGGAAATATTTTATTTATAGCACCTGCCTAAGATCAATCTACTAAGAACAGAATGATTGTTAATATTGTATATTGGCTGTAGTGATGTTCTTGATCAACCAACTAATGTAATACACTTTATGGAAAAATACTTGGACTTCTACCATCTGTACCAGCACATTTTATTTAAGGGTATAACTAGATAGCATTTCTTTCAAATACAAAAGTATGGTTAGAGTTTCAAACTACTGTCTGAAACTAAATACTCTACCATGCAACATGATCAAACTCCCTTACGATGTAAGCAAAACATATGATAAACGGCTGCGGGACCTAAACATTTATTCCATGGAGCAGTGAAGGGAGAGGGGAGACACAATAGAGACCTTCAAATTCCTAAATGGCATAAAAGCAGTACAGGTTTAGGATCTGTTTCGGATCAAGAATCACACCAAAACCAGGGAGCACAATATAAGGCTGGAGGGGGGCAAATTCAAGGGCAACACATGCATGTTCTTTTTTACAGAGAGGGTGGTAGATGCATGGAATGGCCTTCCACGGGGAGTCGTGGAGGAGCAAACAGTTGCATTTTCCAAAAATGCTTGGGTTAGGTACAAGGGCACCATAACACTGAATAGCAGTTAAGGGAGGGGGGGGGTAGGAACAATGGCAGAATAGATGGGCCATATGGTCCCCTTCTATGTTTCCAGGAAGTGATTTCACTTAAAACACCTTGCCTGGCTTATCTGTCTGGGTTATTTGTTCAGGGTCCCACCTCCTCCTTCTTCAGTGTGGGCATGCAGTTGTGCTGAGGAGGGGAAGCAATCTGCAAATGGACCGTTCTGGTCTGCTGTGAGATGTGGTCTGGTGAAATGACCCTAAGGAGAATCAAAGTTTGGTCCCCCATCCTCCCTTCCTGGTTTTATGTGATAACGGCGATCGCCGATGGGCTAAGTCACATCGCCAAATGTTTTTTTCAGTGATGGACTCCTCACAGCACAGCAACACGGCACACAGGACTTAGATTTTTATTGTTTATGTTGGGGGCTGTGCCCCCTGCACCCTCCTACTTAAAGATTCTCAACTGCAGGGGAGTGCATGTCAGGGGGGTGCAACTCAGAGTAAAAAAAAAAACTTGGTCCGGGCGCAACAAACAGGGCACCATACCCGCCACAGCCATGGACCAACCCCCGTTGCCACGATGCAGTTCAGCAGCACCCACAGCGCCACCTCCTACAGCTCCTCCGTCCCCTCCCAGCCCATGCTTACTCCTTCCCACACATGCAGAGATATAGCGACATCCGGTCTCTATTTCGCCCACCCCTACCATCCGGTCACCCAGCTTCCCCAATCGCCCCATCCACAGGTGCCGTGACTGAGTTGCCCTTTTAGCAGGTGCCCAATCATGGTCACCATCATCATGGGATACCTCCCTGGTTTTATGTGATAATGGCGACTGCTGATGGGCGATCGCCGTTAGAGTGAAGTCACATCGCCAAAAGTTTTTTTCGGTGATGGACTCCCTGGCGCACAGCAACATGGTGCTGGGGACTTGTATTTTATTGTTTATGTGGGGGTCCCCACACCCCCATGTAAGATTCTCAACTCCAGGGGGGTGCATATTGGGGGGGGTGCAACTCGGGTTAAAAAAAAACAACTCAGGACGGGCACAACAAAAGGCACCCATGACTAGACCTGAACCTGGCACCATTCTTGTCGCAGCTATGGACCAACCCCCGATGCCACAATGCAGCTTGGCAGCTCACTGCAGTGCAACCCCCTACAGCTCCTCCATCCCCTCCCAGCCCATGCTCGGCATGCTTTCTCCCCCCCCACGCTTAGACATATATCAACATCTGGTCGCCGTTTCACCCACCCCCACCATCTGGTCACCCTGCTTCCCCAATCACCCCATCCACAGGCGCTGTGATTGAGTTGCCCTTTCAGCAGGTGCCCAACCGCAGCCACCATCATCACGGGATATCTCCCTTCCTCCCTGAGCCAGATGTGATTGTTTTCAAATGCTGGCACGGCACAGGACCTGTGCTGCAGAGGCTTGGCATCCAGGTTGTGTCCATGAAGGACATAGAAATGTGGGGGAGGAAGTGGGGAAGAAGGAGAAGAGCTTAAGGGGTGAGCAAATGAGGGGCCAGATAGGATTGGCCAGAGGGATCCCCAGCACTGCAGCATAGCAGGATGACAGAGACAGGCAGGGGTTTAAAAGTACAGGGCCAATGTTCCCTTGCCTAATTCTACAACAGTTTCCTGTTTGACACAGATCTGTATCACATATAATGGCTGAAGGTTGAAGTCAGGTGAGGAGCTTAGAGGGCAAATGACAGAGGAATAGTGAGAGGGAATTTTGTTTTCAAAAAAATGTATATATCTTGTAGCATACCTCTCAAGTGTACCAGATTTTGCTGACGTTCTGGATTCTGAGCCCTGCAGTCTGCCTGTACCACCGCCCTGCATTTCCCATTTTATTTCCGCATCAGAACACCAAACCACGCAGCCACACTATGCTCAGCATTCCACTGATCCCTTTGTTTAATCCTCCCGGGCCAGCTCCTCATCTCCTCCAATTAAATCTCTGGCACCCCTCACATCTGTCATAGTAGTAATGACGTTGGTGTGGGGGGCGCTTGGGGAGGTGTCGTGAGAGAGAGAGGAGCATAGCCAGGTCACCCACACCTCCAGCGCTGCTGTGCTGTATCAGATCCCCCCCTCAGGTCTGCTGCCAGGCTAGTAAAGCAGCCTGCTGCCCAGACGGGGAACCATAGCATCGATACTGCTTTGCGGGTAGGGCCGCTGTACTGAAGGACCTGAAGGCACCAATCGCTGTGCTAGGAAGGAAGGAAGGAAGAGAAGGAAGCCAGAGCCTGGAACAACAAGCCACACTAAGCAGCCCCAGAAAGATAGTGAGGAAGCAGCAGAAGAATGCCACCAGCCACCAGAGACTGACCCAACTGGGGGCGGGGGTTAGTATTCCATTTGTTTTTGTGCCCGTTTGGCTGTTTTGGGGATGAGGTGGGTGGGGTTCTCTTGGTGAGGGCTCATACTAGTGATTTGAACCTTCAACTCTAATATTCCTGACAGGGACTTTGTTCAGTTTCTTCACCCCTTGCAGCCCAGCTGAGGTGCAGCACCGTGTTCCTACTGAGGCAGCTTGTCTCTACACAACAGGACAGCTGCAAAGGGGCAGACACCAGAGCTCAGCCTATTTGGTGCAGGCTACATCTTGTGCTGTGGTGGGATTTGACCCTGAGATCACCTGTGTCACAGGCTCACAGCCAAGGATCTAACCACGACTATAAACTATTCTCAGTGTTGAAAGGCATTCCTCCTCTCTGAGAATATATTAATTTCTTATTTATGAAAACAAGCTGCAATGGTGTTCTCTGTGAGCTTCAACACATTTGGCTTTGCTTTAAAGGGCATTTAAAAGAAAAATCTGTCATTTTTGTTTACAAATAATATTCTAAGCAACTTAGGTTCTCTCTGACAGACTGGAATGCTTTACATGAAATATTCTGGCAGCATTTCAAGTTCTGGCTAACAATATTTGAAACACTTAGCTAAGTAGATTAGTAAATGACTGTGGATAAGTATGTTGTTTTTTGCAAAGGTACCCCCGCCTTCTGTATTGCAACACAGAAAATTCTTGCATAGACTAAAACAACATACAGGGCAGGACAGTGCTGTTATATGGAGGGTCCACTGCTTTTCAGTATGGGCTGAATTTGTGCTGCAGCTGAGTGTGTTTCTGCAGCTCCTGACCTCTTGTTCCTCTGAGCAGCTCCATAGTGCCGTGGCCCATGCTTTCTAACTTGCACACGATGTCCTGCTCACCAGTCGTGCTTCCACCTTCTACTACCATCACCTTTGTTTAGGCTGGCAGTATAGCCTAGAGGTTAGAGTAACAAGCAGCGGTGAGCGAGTTTAGGACTTACAGACATGGGTTTGATTCTCACAACCTCCACTTATATATTGTGTCTATGTGATTCTGAGCAAGTCACTACCAGCCCAAAGCTCCAAGGTACGACACTCCACGCACTGTGAGAAAATGGGTGTACCACATTTTTGCCATTTGTCACACATTTTGTAGCCCTTTGTCACACATTGTCAGGTTGGGAGGTTGAGAGCTATGTCTTGTAGCTTTAGGCCCTGTCCAGACTAGAGCTTTGGTAACGTTACCGCTTGCTCTAAAAACGGTTGCGTCCAGACCTGTAATGGTTTAATAAGCGTTCTTTAAACCGTTTTTAAAACCACCAAAGAGCAGGTCTTTAGCACGGTTGCTGAAACGTTACCTGTTTTATCTTAATTTTGAGGAGTAGTGCAGATGGGTGAACGAAGTGTGTTCTGTAGAAAAGTATCCTCCAGAGGATTGTAACACTTTTCAAAACGTTACAGGAAAATGGAGAAGGAACACTGATGTGGATGCAGAATAACGGTTTAAAAACCGATTCAGCTGTTGAATGTGGACGCACAGAAACGGGTTGAATGGTAACGTTTTTAAAAACGTTTTTATAGCTCATTGCTAGTCTGGACAGGGCCTTAGACTGTGCAGCTAGCACTAGAGTTTATAAAAACAAGCATTTGTCAATGCCGAATGTTTGCTTGCTGGCATTGGCATTGGTAGTGTAGAAGTTACAGAGCTGCATAATAGAAATGGCAGTGAAGTATTGAACTGAAGCCAACCCCACCACCACCCTGCAGAGAGTGACAGGCATTGAGGTGTGCATTTGGGTGTCAGGCATAATGGCCACGCCATTTCTCCACACCCTACCCTGCAGACACTGACAAGCGTCACGGTGTGCCTTGGGGTCTTTGGCCCTTATGCGCACCCCATTCCATCAGGAAATATGGTGAGATGGGTGCAGTATAGGAGAATGGGGTAAACTTTGGGGCCAAAGAGTCCAAGGCACACCTCGATGCCTCTCACTGGCTGGAATGTGGAATGGTATGAGCATTACAGGCAAGAATCCCAAGTCACACCCCCGATGCCTGTCATTCTCTTTGGGGGGGGGGCGTTATGGTTGGAAACCCTAACACCTCATGCATTCGTTGGTATTTTCACTCCAAATTTTCAACATGGTTTTTTTGTGACCCCCACCTCATGAACAGTGGCAATATCAGTTTGTTAGCCGAAAGCTGCTTATGCACAGTGACTACGGCATTTAGCACCACAGGTGCAAAAACACATTCCGAACAGGATGTGAAAAATGACAGCTGTACTGTTCATGGGGAGGTGTAAAAAATGGCAATATTGCAAATCTGCAGTAAAGATATGAAAAAAAACTGGTGAAGTCATGAGCGTGCATAGAAACTGTGCAACTCACACCCATAATGAAATTAGGTTGGGGATTTTTTACAGCAGATTGTCAACACAGGCATTTTGGGACCTCCGATCATGAACAGTGTCACTGTGATTTTCATTATCTGTCCCGAACAATGATTTCCCACAACGACCACGTATCTCTGCGCTGAAAGTGTGAAAAAACATTTCGGCCATGTTGTGAAAAATGACAGCTGTACTGTTCATAAGGAAGTGTGGAAAAATGCCACTGGTGAAAATCTGCACTGAAAATATTACAAAGTCATGAACTTATGAGGGTGCGTGGAAACTGCACAATGCTCTCTCGTAACACAGTCATTTTATGGACTTTTGTCACCAAATTTTCAACATAGCCATTTTAAGACCTCTGCTCATGAACAGTATAACTGTGATTTCCTTACTCTGTCCCAAACATTGCTTTCGCACACCGACTGCACCATTATGCGCTACATGTGCGGAAACACATTTAGAGGCGATATATGAAAAATAGCAGCTGTACTGTTCATAAGGAAGTGTAATAAAAATGGCAGTGTGGAAAATCTGGAGTGAAAATATAGAAAATTCGCAAACTTCACGAACATCGCGTGAACTGCATAGCGCAGCAGCTAAATAAAACAGTCATTTTTAGGAATTTTTCACCAAATTTTCAACATAGCCATTTTAAGACCTCTGCTCATGAACAGTGTCACTGTGATTTTCTTAATGTGTCCATACATTGATTTACGCTTTTACCGACTACGTCATTTATGCGCTACATGGAGTCTAAAACTGCGTTTTGGGCAAGATGTGAAAAATGACAACTGTACTGCTCATAAGGAGGTGTGGTAAAATAGCAATGTTGAAAATCTGGGTAGAAATATTGAAAAGTCGCTAACTCTGACGTGCGTGGGAACTGCATAATGCGCTAAATAAAACAGTCATTTTAAAGATTTTTCACCAAATTTTCAACATAGACTTTGAGAGCCCACCTTATGAACAGTGGCAGTGTCATTTCATTACTCCAGTCCCAAAGGTGATTTCGCATAGTGACTGAAATCACCCTTAAACGATTAACGCCATGACGGTGAGCATTCATGAGAAAGTTGAAACCCATGTTGAAAATTTGGTCAAAAAATAAGCTGAGATATGCAACAAAGTTGAAAAACCCTATCTATCCCATTATACAGCTTACTGGCATTTCCTCAGTTAGCGGTCAGCTTTGAAGAGTGTAGTCGTGTTCCCAGTCCACGAAGATCGCGCGCTGGAGTCGGAGGTAAGTATGGGGTGGGGGTGTGTGGGGAGGTGGGGTGTGCAGTGGGTGGGCGCAGGTGGGGGCAGAGACAGCGAGGACCGTTTTTAAGTTTCAGGTATTTTTTATTAAATGATGTGCGGGTTTGCAGCACAAGGATGGCTGTTGGGGGCGTGGAGCTGATGAGGGGATTGGGCACCCTGTCAGCAATAGCATCTGTTACCATGCTGGGGTGGGCTCCCAGCGTGGCACCCTGTACTGGGGGGGACCAGTAGAGGCCGGCGGGGATTGGACACCCGTGGCTATATGATATGCAGCCATGGGAGTGGGCACCCAGCATGGCATATGTAACTCTGCTTTGGGGGTGCACAGCCGATGGGCAGTTGGGCACCCCATCATTTCCACAGTGTGTGCGTGGGGGCGAGCATGCAGTATGCGTGCGTGTGTGTGTGTGTGTGTGTGTGAGGGGGCGCACATGAGCAGGTGATATCTTATCGCTGCTCACTGAAGCATAGCTCCCCCTTTCAACTGTACTCCACTGCATTTTGGACGCTGTCATAGACAGCTCCAGCAGGCATTGGAGAACTGTGGCCGCGCCTGCAAACACTCTGACTGAACTGGAAGAGGGCTGCCACACCTCCGAAAACTCAGATGATGGCACTATGTTTCTTGCACATGCGTGCAAGCAAACATAAAAAACCAGCAAGTTTAGCTCAAGTGTTTAGACTAGGATCAGTCAGGTAAAGCCTTAGAGCATGACACCAAGGAAGACAAAGAAGGAGCCTCCCTACCAGGACCAGTTCCAGAACTCCTTGCATGACCAGTTCCATCAGTTGTGGTGGATGGTTTTTTTTTTTGTTCCCCTTCTGGATGGCCCTCATTCAGGAGGGTGCCCCAGTTCAGTCCCCCCGATGTCCACCAGGATTGTACCAGCCATCTTCTCCCAGAGCTTGCCCCCTCCGGTGGGGTCGGCGAGGTGTCCCCAGGCCCACAGAAAAGGACTGGACTCAGTTCAGGCTGGTGAGCCCAGCTATGAACATATGAACATAAAAAATGCCAGCAGAAACTGGCCTCATAGTCTATTGAGTCTGCTCGATTGTGCAGCTAGCCCCTCAACTTGCAGCTGCCCAACCCTCCCTTTCCCTCCTCATAACAACCCCCCTCACTCTGTCCCGCCCTCTCTTAAATCCTCCCACTGTTGTACGATACCACCTCCTAAGACACAGTGTTCCACTTGTCTACCACCCTTTCTGTGAAAAAGTGTCTCCTGATTTTCCTCCTGAATCTCCCCCCTCCAATCTCAGACAATGCCCTCGCATGTCTCTCCCCCTTCTGATCTGAAGAATCCCTTCTGTGTTAACCCTGTTAATACTCTTTAGGTAATTAAAGGTTTTGATCACATCCCCCTATCCCTTCTCTCTTCCAGGGAATGCATTTGCAGCTCTCCCAGCCTCTCCTAATAGGATTTTCTCTCAAGTCCCTGGATCGTCTTCGTTGCCCTATGCTGCACCTCCTCCAGCAATCTGATGTCCCTCTTCAAGAGTGGTAGTGAGAAAGAGCAGGAACTGTGAGCCCCCTCCATCATCAAGCCACCTGTGTTTTCACAGTTTCCTCCCCAGTGCAGTGGAAGGACATGCAGTGATGCCAGTGGTGGTGCAGCGCATGCTCCCATGCACGGCACACTGAACATCTGCCCCGTCTCTGTCCCATCCACGTACAGTGTCATTATGCCATCCATCAGCCTCTGCTAGGGGCCAGGCTAACACCGACCACTGATTCCATGCTCCACAAAGGAGGAGAGCTGTACTTGGGATGCTCAATCCTCTTCCTCCTCGGCTGACACCTGGCAACCTGCTCACACCACGAACATGAGTCGCTGGCATGGTAGGAAGTAAGGCATTGGATGCCTCAGCCCTCCACACCACTGGACCAGCTGGTGGTGAATGTTTTGATAGTGGAGAAAGCTGAAGCCATAATGGCAGACTCACAGAAGATGTTGGACAAGACAAGGAGGAGAGTCCAAACATAGCCGTAGCCCACTGCAATACCAGCAAGAAAAAGGAAGGCAAAGGCAGAGTCAGAGCCAGCAGGCAGCCAGCTGAAGAGGTCAGTGAAAAGCAAGGGAAAGGAGCTCACAGGGTAGGGACCCATCCTACTTCATGGTAAGGATAAATATCTTGATTGTACAATGTGTAGCAACATGCAGGATTATGTGATGGGGATAGTTGGGGAAACTAGGCAGTGACCGTCTGCAAGAGCATAAGGGGATTCTGCAGGATTTTAATGAAAAAAGGGGGAAGGAACAACAACAGAGTTAGCCCCATTCCAGCCTTAGTTGAACAGTGGGTACATAATGGAAAAGGGATCTCCTTTCGGGGGGAGCAGGGGAAAGCTCAAAGGTAAGAAGGGGGACCAAGGGATATTTTGAAATGGGACCACATTAGCTCAGTGATGAATGAAAAAATTTGAAAAGGGGAATTTGCATATATGTTTTCCATGGTGGACAAGGAGGCATGCAAGCTGGTGGAAGAGGAGGAAAGAATAGGGAAAACAAATGGCAGCAGCTTTGTTTCTGCAGGGAAAAACAGTAGAGAACAAGAGCTGCAAGGATAAGACCTTAGATCTGATTGGGCTCACTCACTACAGTGCCACTGTGCTACAAAAAGAAACATGAACTAGCCCCTTACATTAGGATGTGAAGTGGGATATCAGGGAATCAGGCACATGGTTGGAGACATTCAGTTGGGGCAAGGGGGTGGGAGTGAGTTGTGGGCAACACCTGAGATAGTTGAAATATTTTGGGGGTTTCAACAAGGGGCAGTGCAATAGGATCCACTGCTATTACAAGCACTGAGTCTCAAAATGCACTTATCCACACCTGGAGGTCCTCTTGGGGATGGTAGTGGCTCCTTTCATTGGGGAATGGAGGCATGCATAAACAGAGGGGTTGAGGGCACAGTTGGTTTTACAATGGCCAGCACAACTGTTAGAATGGGAAGAAGGCAGGGACTGTGAAAATTATAAACACATTTTTCAGATGTGGAACTACAGTTAGATGGATTTGAGCCTGGATGTACACTATATTATGAGGAGCTCAGAATATGCAGGGAAGCAGAGTATCTGTGGTCTGTAAGGCAGGAGGAAGGGATAGTAGTGGACAAAATGTTGAAAGAAAAGCTGGTGGGGAGGGTCAGTTCACTTACTGCAACATTTCTGAGCCACCTGGTTTTCCCATTGAAGCTGGTGTCCAAGAAACAGCCTGGCAAGTACTGTTTAATCCATCACTTTTCATACCTGAGAGGGGGATTGTCAACAGTTTCATAGAAAGGGACACGTGTATGGTGGCTTATGCAACCAGAGATGATTCCATTGCCATAGTTGAGTGCAGGGAGCAAGGGCATGGCTGGCAAAAAGGAGCTCGGAGTCAGCCTTCTGGCTACCGCCAATATATAGGGATGACTGGCATTTATTAGGTGTCAAACTCCATGGGTAATATTATTTTGACAAGGTGATGCCCATGGGTTGCTTAGAGCCTTGATCACATTTGAGAAATTTAGCACCTGGCTGGAATGGTCATTCAAGGAAGTCAGTGGGTACAAGGCAGTTGTGACGTATTTAGATAATTTGGGAAGCAGGGACAGGGGCTTGTTTGAAAATGTTGGAACAGTTCAGGGGACTGTGTATGTTGCTGGGGGCACCTTTAACAGCAGAAAAAATTATGGCTTGTGCAGATTCTGTCATTCTAGAAAACTGAGTTGGACACCAATGCCATGAGCTCTAGGCTTCCAAGGGCTACAGTGGATAAGTTTGGGAGCTTTCTGCAAGGAGTGCTGACCAAGAGAAGGGTACAGCTGGCAACAATCAAACACCTGCTGGGCCACTTAAATTTCATATGCAGGGTAACTGCTTCAGGCTGCATATTTACTCAGTAGCTGGCTGTGGCCATGGAAGAGGCCTCCAACACCCCCCCCCCCGCATGGACATTATGCTGGGGATGAAATGGTGTCTCAGAGTATGGGAATGCTTGCTGCAGGGGTATAACAACATCAAAATGTGGCAATATTACTGGGCCTATAACATGGACCTAGAGCTGCACATGGATGCAGCAGGGGCTTTGGATATGGGACCTCTTTCTGGGGCCAGTGAATATAATCAGCATGGCCAGAGAGCTGGGGTGAGGGGCTGCTGAAAGATACCTCAGTCATGGAGATATTACTAATCCTAGTAGCATTGATCATTTGGGGGTTGGCATTAAAGAACATAAAGGTTAGGTTTTGGTGTGATAACAAAGTGGTGGTGGAAGTTATTAACAGACTGTTGGCAAAGTCAGGGACAGCCATTGGGGAGGTGCACATGTTGATTGTACAGTACTTGCACTGGAGTGTGTCTTTTAAGGAATTGTGTATTGAGGGTTGCAAAAATACCATTGCTGACAGTTTTTCTTATCAGCAACTGGACAAATCCTGGCACTAGCACCCGGGGAAGAGGCAGTTGCTACCAGGTTTCCAGCCTAGTGGTGGGAGATTGGGTTGAAGTACCCAGTCTCTCTTTCAGAGTGCCTGGGCAGATAATACCCTGAAGGCATGTGAATCTTTCTGGAAGGTATTTGTGTTTGCAGGTAAGTTAGCTGGTGCTAGTGGAATATGTGGCTCAGTTTATTTGTGCAGATATCCGTAGAGGGCTTGGCACTGGGAACCATGGTTATGCACTTGCCAGCCATGTTGATGCCAAGCTGTGGAGGAATAAGGAACCCTGTCAGTCAATGGTAATTAGGCATATGATACATGGGTGGCATAGAAGATGGAGTAAAATCCCAGCTTGCTGCCAGCCTTCCTGGTGGAAATAATAAGGAAGCTGGGGTATTGTGCCTAAAACACAGCATAAAGGCAGTCCTGAACATGAAGTATAACATCATGGGCCCATTCTTGATTCACAAGGATGTTTCACCAATGACAAGATACCACATCATGGCAGTGATGATGAAGGTCATTGCCTTTGTGGGGAGAGATCGGGGGGCATCTGGCACCCACTATTTTAGGACCAAGGCAGTATCAGAGATAGCAGTTGTGGGATACTTGAGGACAGGCACCTTGACTTTTCCTCCTGATGCTCCCAATATTCCAGCCAAACTGGAAGATACAGTAGTGTGGATCTGAGACCATTCATTTGCCTTTTTGGCAAAATCGGAGAACATCAGAGGTTGTGGGTTTTCTGGGGTGAAGGTCTACTGGCATGGTACTGGGGGAATTAAATGGCTTCAGTTGCTACCGACATTGTTGCAATTGAGAGACTGGCAACTGGAACTGGATTTTTTGGTGACTCATTTTGTGAAGAATAATATGGGGAGGCTGACAAGGGCTGGATCTTTATTTGAGATGAGGGGCATATTCAAATAGGACAGGTAGCATGTGGCCCAGGGTAAAGAGGATGTAAGCAATAATACACTACAGGGATGGCAGTATTGGGCTATACTGGACTACTCATGGCCTTATAGCCCCTAGGAAGTCCAGTATAGCCCAATATAGCACACCCTGGTGGGTACTATTGTGCTTAGAAAATCGGTTATACGTGACATTTTTTTATACAATATTTACAAGTGTTACAAAAAAAAATCAGTTAAACATTAATGAAACTGAATTTTCTTGTAAAGCAGTCTATCTACTGGTAAACTTTAGTAGTAGTAGTAGTAGTAAAAATTGTATTCTGAAGATTCAGAAAAAGGCTAGCCCAATTGAGCCAAGGTTCATTTTCAATGGAGTCCCAAAGTATAAAACAAACAGATAGTTACATACAATATGTACTGTACATAAATACTAGCATGGCAAATACAATATGCAACTTATGTCAAAAGACACATAACATGACATACATTTAGATATTTTTCAGTTAATTACAGCAAACATTAGGCAGTTTGACACTTTTTGCAAGAAGATTTTATTTGGTGCCAAGATGGAAGAGATATTGACTTTTTCTCAAATGGCCAGGCAAACTGTTCCATAGTTTTGGGTCCGGACAAATAAATGATGACCCACCCTTTACTGTTCGCATAGCAGGCACCTTAAATTCAATTAACTCAGCTGTACGTATGTATACCTTCCATAATTATTGTGAGTTCTAACATGTCTATTAAGTAAGTGGGCACCTTACTAAAATAACTCTTGTGAGCCAAATGTATCAAATGAATATTCCATCGTTTGGACAAGCTAATCCAGGTGCAAATTTCTGTAAAGAGTGCAATGGTGTGTCCCTCTTGAGGAGTCTGAAATATAAAGAGCATATCTATTTAAAAAAATATCTAATTTATGTAACAAGTTTTTAGATGCACCCCTAAATAAAATATCTCCATAATCAAATAGAGGCATAACCATTGAACTTACAATGTGCAGTCTGATATCTTGGGGAATATATTTCCTATGTTTGTATAGAATACCCAACTTTATACTTAGTTTCTTGGTTAAGTAATCAATGTGTATGGCCCACTTACAATTGGAATCTATCCATACTCCCAAATATTTGTACAAATGGACAAGTTTAAGGTAACAATTGTCTAATGTTTTCAGACTCAACGTTTGTTTAGTTGTATCCAAATTATTTCCAAACAACATGACCTAGGACTTTATAGAATTCAGTACCAGGCCATGTGTAGAAAAGTAATACTGCAATCTATCAAAATCAGCTTGTAATATTCCTGTATTAAGGTAACAGAGCTACCTATGACTTATAGTATAGTATCATCAGCATACAAGTGATGCCGGACATCCTTTAACAGGTGTCCGACATCACCAGTATACAAATTGAAAAGTATGGGTCCCAACACCGACCCCTGAGGAACCCCTGTTTTTATGGTCAGATAACTAGATTTTAAGGTCTGATTCAATATTACTCATTATTGTCTTCCAGACAGGTAGCCATGGACTTGCCAGTAGAGGGCACTGCTGTTTTGTAGATAAACACTGTTTTGCTACTTTTTTAGAAAAACTCCACACCCCCACTGCTGCCATGACTGCCTTATTATGATGTCAGAGCTGGATAAGTTCAATGGTCTGGCACTGCAGTGTGTGGACTGAGCTAAAGTGGTGACTCTGGTTAAAACAAAGAAAACTGCATACCTGTCTCCGATCCACTTCAGTGTCCTGCCGCTCCCTCCCAGTTGAAGGTCCTCCACAGCTAACAAGCATTATTAAAAAAAATAGAAAGTTTCCTGTGGTCTTTCCACTTATGTCTTCTTCTGCCTTCTTCCCTGTCCTTGTGCATGTTAGTTGTGAGGCATCAACAAGTGATTTCTGAGCTGAATGGGATTTTTGATCAGACATGTATTTTTTTTTTTTATTTTGAAAAACCATCAGTGAGTTCATTAAAGACTTCAGAATGGTGGTGTTTTTGTTACAGTGGAGTTGCTAGGGGTGAGTACGATGGTAGCATGGCACTAGCTAGCACTTCAAGGTTGTCCCCCTGCCACTACCTCCAAAATAGTGCATTTTAGATGGAAATTGTGCCATACAATTTTCTTGTATTATGCCAGTTTTACCACAGACAAGAAGAATGAAAGAGTGAGCACAGTTCAGGGGGACTATGGAGGAATGGCAAAGTCAGAGCGGTCCACAGTGTGTAATGCTGAGAGGTAAGCATGCTCTGCGCTAGCCCAACTACTAATGATTTAAAAAAGATTCTGTTCAGGAAGGAAGAATAAAAAAAATGGCAGCATGGCACACTTTGAATGTGGTGACTGTAGTGTTGGGAGTCTCACTACAGGAGGAAAAAGATGGCTGATTTTTAGTATTATACATTCCATTTGGGGCACAGTGATACCAGGTGGCACTGAGGCAGGTGACACTGGCACTTGTTTTGTTCACCGGGTACGCATTTTGCTAGGAGAGTGGCTTTTGAGGGGTGTGACACTATCAATCCAATGCAGAGTGATCTCACCAGTGTCACACCCAATCATCAGCTAGGCTGGTCATGACAGTGTTTTGGCTTGCTGCGCATACATTTTGTGTGGTTCAAAGGAGAGAGCTGACCCAATCATAGGTTAGTTCTTTCCTTTGAGCTACATAATGCCACCCAGCAAGCACTGCTGATCATCATGATCAACCTGCTGAGGTTGAATTACAACTTGCAAAATAGAAAAATGTCCATTGATGTCTGCTGCTGCCACCAACCTTACTGTCCCCCCATCTGACCTTCCCATTCCAAGACTTTTGGCTGGCATATACACTGTATGTTATAATGTATACTGTGTGCAAGGTCGACAAGGGGGTGGCAACAAAACAGCGAAAAAAAAAATGATAATTATTTTTTAAACTATTATGCTAACCAGTCAGCTGATATGCAGTTTAACTGCAGCAGTTGATGCATGTTTTTGGAACTCAAGACTGCATGTGTGTGACTACTTGTCTCTGCCTCTTGTCTCATCTTGCTGATCATGCCATGCTGGGCTGTAAGATCTTGGATGCCATCTCTCGTAGTTTATTTTTCTTAAATACACCCCGTAAAAAAGAAAACCATCCATCGATGTCTGTTGCTGCCAGCTGCTGTTACTGTCCCCCCACCTGACCCTCCCACTCAGCACCCACCACCCCACACCCCCAAAGCCCCTACTTACCCACTGAGGGTCCAAGCCCATAATCCTCTCTGGACCACAGACATGTCTTCTCTTTTCTATACTGACTACAAACTGAGGAAATCAGCAATGCAGTACAATGTATTTCAATGAGGTTTTCAACTTACTGGCATAACATGGTCATTTTTAAATATGTTTGCCCCAGATTTTCACCATGCCTTTTTTGGGGCCCCACTTCATCTGCAATGACAGTGAAATTAGGCAAATCTGTCCCAAAAGGTGATTTCATGGTCACTACGTGAAATCACCTTTCGAGCAGGAGTTGAACATTTTCTCTGCACTTGTTCATGAGGTGGGGTCATAAGAAGGCTATGTTGAAAATCTGGAGTAAAAATATTAAAAACAAAATCAAAGTTATGAGCCTATATTGAAATTCATGAATGCAGGCTCATAACTTTGACAATGTTCAATATTTTGACCCCAAATTTTCAACATAGCTATTTCATCAGATCTCCTAATGAATGTCATAGCTGTCATTTTTCAAACCCTTGCAAAAAATGTATTTTCGCACTTGTGGTGTGAAATTGCCTTTTGGGCAGGATTTGAACATTTTCTCTGACCTTGTTCATGAAGTGGGCACAAAAGAAGGCTATGTTGAAAATCTGGTGTAGAAATATGAGAAAATATGAGAAAAGAACAAAGTTATGAGTCCACATTGCAATTTTTCAACACACATTCATAACTGTGGTAATTTCAACATTTTGATCCCAACTTTTCAACATAGCCATTTTTTCTCACCACCTCATGAATGTGACAGCTGTCATATCTCAGACCCTGCCCAAAATGTGTTTTAATGCTTGTGGTGCAAAATGACATTTCAGCCATTGTTTTATAAATGACAATATTGGTTCAATGTCAGAGTGACTGAGATCTGGAACATATTGCCTTGTGAGGTTGTGGAAAGTAAGATTATGACTGAATTTAAAACCAAGCTCGATAGCTACCTTATAAGAAAGGGCATTTGGGGATATTCCTAAAGTATTAATGGCGAGCAAATGGACAAATGCCTTTAAATGCTCAGCAACACCTATGTAACCTATGTAATACCTGTCATGCTTAGAAGGAGTGGTTAAAAAAAAAAAGATTATGTTGAAAATTCGGGGTAAAAATGTGAAAAACCAACTAAGTTATGAGGAAATGATTTGTTTCGACATTTAATCATAATTTTATTTTTTGCAGATTTTGGCCCCTAATGTTCAACATATCCCTTGTGTTACCCCACCTCATGAACAAGGCAGGTGTCATTTTTCAAATCCCCTCTGAAACTTGTTTCCTCAGTCGTACAGCAAAATCACCTTTCAGAAGGGATTTTGAAAATGTCACCTGTCTTGATCATAACATCAGGTTATAAAAAGACTGTTGGACATATGGGGTCAAAATGTGGAAGCTTACTTAAAAGTAGATATTGTGTCACAGCTGCCCTATCCTGGGTAATTACAATCTAACAATGTGTTAAAGCAGGACACCACTGAAAATGAGACACCTCGTCTAGTCTGCTCTATATATAGTAAAAATTAGTACAAGCAAGACCCGATACAATAGCAATGCCAGCAATGAACATTCAACATTGACCATTGCTTGTTTTTACTTTGTCTCTGTTGGAACATAAATGCACCCCTAGTTGAGGTGCTCTGCCAATCAGAGAGCAGAAATGTTCTAATCCATGTACTAATTTCTCAAGCTAATGACTGGAGAGTGTGGAAACAGGCAGACAGCATAGAAGCATTGGAAAAAGCCAGTGAGAGGTTAAACAGGAGGGTTGCTGGGATTATAAGGGACATACATGGGGGCACAGGTAAGCACATAAACATAATGGTTTTAAAGGGGATGGGGTGCACCTGTCAGACATTACTGAGGATGTGGCTATATCAGACAGCTGCTTACAATGGAAGAAAACCTAAAACCAAAACCAAACTCTATGTTTAAATGTTTTACTGTTAAATACACCTGTTAATAAAGACAAGGCAGGTTGAATTTAACAGAGGCCTGAACTGCAAGTTCCTACCCTGATTAGGACTGATTAGGTGTTGATTGTGAACTGCTAGCTGCTGGCAGGTGTTAACTGCATTGCTTTAAAAGCTGTTCCCCTCTGGTTCACACCATTGTTTTGTTAATCTTCTATCTGCTGCTGCCTGCATGCTGTCTATTGCCATGGCCTGGCTAGCTTGGGCTGGCAGTATAGCCTAGAGGTTAGAGTTATCAGCTGTGAATGAGCTTGGTAAATTCAGCAAACCAGACCTTAGTTTGAGTCTCACAACCTCCACTTGCATACTGTGTGACTCTGAGCAAGTCACTTAACCGCCCAGTGCTCCCAGGTCACCCCTGAAAACAAGCACTTGTGCCTAGTGGGCCTTACCCGGTTACCAAAGATCAAAATAAAATAAATAAAATGGCCTCTTGTTGAGCTGCTCTAGCTCTCATAGTATCGAGATTCTTGGATTTGGTGGAGTACCTACAAAAGAATGGCCTCCACAATGATAGGCAACATGGATTCGTGGCAGGTAGGTTATGCAAGATGAACCTCATCACAATTTTTGGTTGTGTGACTAGAGAAATTGACAGAGGCCACACAGTGGACCTCCTCTACTTTGACTTCAGTAAAGCCATTGACTCTGTACCTCACAACCGCCTGCTGAAAACGTTGGAGGAACTGGGTGCAGCAAAGAACATAGTCAGGTGGATAGGTGGCTGGCTAAAGGACAGAAAGCAGAAAGTGGTAGTCAATGGGGAGAGGTCTGAGGAAGGAGAAGTTACAAGTGGGGTGCCACAGGGATCAATGCTAGGGCTAGTCCTGTTTAATGCATTTATTAACAATATTGGTATAGGCATACAAAGCAAGCTAGCCCTTTTTGCAGATGATACCAAGCTAGGAGGAAGAGTAGACTGAGGAAATAGTTAGGGACCTACAAAGAGCTCTTCAGATACTAGAAAGATGGTCTAACCCCTGGCAGCTGAAGTTCAGTGCTAAAAAGTGCAAAGTGATGCATCTGAGTAAAAGAAATCTGAGGACAGTCTACAGGCTTAATGGGATACAACTAAATGCCTCTCAGGAGGAAAGAGACCTGATGGTCATCATTTGTAGTACATTCAAACAGACCAGTCAGTGCAACTCAGCTTACAGCAAGGCTAGCAGAATGCTAGGGTGCATATGGAGGGGGTTTGACAGCAGTAGCAGGGAGGTGATACTTTCTCTATACAGATCCCTTGTAAAGCTCCATCTGGAATACTGAGTCCCATTTTGGAATCCGCACCTAAAGAAGGATAAGAACAGGCTGGAGACCATCCAGAGAAGAGTGACCAAAATGATTCAAGGCCTCCAAGGGCTCTTATATGAGAGGCAGTTAGAAGCATTGAATATGTTTTCACTTGAGGATAGAAGGGAGAGGGGAGACATGATTGAGACATACAAGTTCCTAAGAGGAATAAACAAAGTACCCTCATCTGATCTGTTCTGTAGAAGTACAAACTTCAGCACTAGAGGTTACAAGTGGAAGTTGAGGGGGATGGAGCTTCAAAAGAGAACTTAGGAAACACTATTTTACTGAAAGGGTGGTAGAACCGTGGAATAGGTTGCCCACTGAGGTGGTGGGAGCTATGACAGTGACATCATTCAAACTGGGTTGGGATAAAATGAAGGCACGGACATTAGTAGGAAGAGCAGTTGGGAATATAATTCAGATGGAGGGTTAGGTCCTGTGATCAGAAAAGTTCACAGGAACACTTGGGCAGACTTGATGGGCCTTGATCTCCTTCTACCATCATTTGTTCTCTGTTTCTATGAGTGGCACTCCATCCAGAACCATCAGTGCAAATGAAAGCAGAATTAAAAAGATAGGGGAAGGGGAGAAAGCTCTACTCATGTGGTTCTCCAGTGTACGAAAGAGGAAAGCTGTAGTGAGCAGTCCGTTATTGATGCAAAACATGAAGTAGCTGGCAGAGGGCTTGGGGAGAATAGATTTTAATCCAACAGAAATTTGACTGCAGTGTTGGAAGGCATGTAATAACATTTGCTATTGGAGAGTGCACGGCAAAAAATTAAACACTGACAGTGCTGGGGCTGACAGTTGGATCCAAGATGCTTTACTTGACCTACTCTCTAGTTACAGTCCTGACAATGTGTTTAATCCCAACAAAACTGGCTTTTTATACTGCTGTGCCAGTTAGAGAACCCTTAATTTTAAGTCTGAACTGTTGCAGGATCCAAAAAAAAAAAAGCAAAGGACAGTCTAAGTGTTTGCAGTATGCGGCTGCATGTCTGGAATACTGGAGGAGCAGCTACTTGTTGTCGGCAAATCCACACAACCATGTTGTTTCCACAAAGTCATTCACTTACCACCAGTGCTGTACAAAAATAATGGTTCTGCTTGGATGACTGGTAAATTTTCATGCAGTAGGTGTAACAGTGGGATCATTATCTATGTGGTCATAAAACTGCATTCCTACTAGGCAGTTTCACCAGTTATCCCAATATTGTTGGTCTCAGGAACATTGGTCTCATTTTCCTGTCACTGCTATGCAGTCAAGGGTATTGGCTAAGATGGATGATGGTGCAGAGCTCACAGCAGATGAGTGTGTTAAGAGAATCACACTCCTGGATGCTGTCCCTATCTTACACAGCATTTGGGAAAAAATCAGCATGGAATGGAAACAACAGTGAACTGTTTCCAAAAAGCAGGTTTCATACAAGCAGATAACGGAGGTGAGACACTGACTATGGTCACAGAAACCTACAATGAGGGATTGGTGCAGACACCAAAAGGTCTTACTGACAGTCAATTCAAAGAGCTATGTCACTTGGGTGACAGCGATCCAGACCTTGAACTGACCAAAACGGATGATGTAGCCAGTGTCATAAAGGAACTGAATCCAACCCAATCCCACATGGAACCCAAAGTGGATGAAACAGAAGCTGCTGATCCTGCAGTGACCTTCGCTGACATCTAAGCAGATTTACTAACACGCTGCTGTGGAATGAAACAATGGGGAGACATTGCACCTGACTGGGAACTGCTAGAGAAAACAGAGCAAAGCTGGCTCAGGTACACTGTATCATGCTCCAGACAGTCAAAAATCACATCTTTTTTTTAAAGGAAACTAAGCACTTGTAAGAGCATTTTAGCAAAGCAAAAAAATAAAGTTTATTGCTTTTAATTGAAATACAAGGTCTACAATTATCTGTCTCAGAATCATCCACAGTCACCCAGCACCTTGCACCTTCTGATGTGCTGTACTGCATCAAACACCTGCTAATGTACAACCACAAGACAAATAATGTATCCAGATCTTTCAAAACAAGCTATAAATCAGAACAATGCTGAGTAGCATTTCCAGAACCAAACATATGGTACTATCACACTGAAAACATCAAACTCAAGCCCTATACTACACGATAACACAATCCGTTATAAGCGCAAATACAGTGCAGCAAGCAGGAGTGTGTACAGTAATGATGCCACATAAAACAGACATTGGGTAGAGGGGACAAAATTACTGTGCACCAATCAGTCTTCTATAAGTGGCATGTACTACACATCTTAGGGAAGCAAACGTGAAGAACTGATGGCCCAGACCTAATGGGGAATCATGTCATTCTGTGTAGCCACAGTTCAGCTACATGGTGCTGCTTGACAGAAGAAAATAGGCTCACTATAACTTGAGTGTGATAATTACCAATTAATTGGTGAAAAAAAAAAACAATAAAAGTTACTGCAGTGGCAACTGCCAAATAGACTGATGTTTTATACCAATACCGCTTTTTCAAAGTCTGGCACGATAGGTAGGCTGCAGGTATAGAAATGTAACATTTAAAGAAACAGGAAACATTAGCCATGAAATCCCACATAGTAAATTCATATTATCAAAGATGCAGCATCTTGCAAATCATAACAAATCCTCAGATAACAGTTTGCACAGAAACAAGCATAGAAAATGACCAAAAAATGCAATATTTTTACTAGTGGCTAGCAGGACAGTAAAAATAACTAGCTGCCAAAATATTTTGAAGTTACAGCTAATAACAGAATGCTGTCCCCATAGCCATTATGTCACACCATGGAGCAAATTCAGAGGATTAAGCTCACATTTGGCAATATGATAAAACATATTGCAAGACCAGTTTATGTACAAGAGATGGCAAATACAAAAAAATGATACTAAACTGTGAAATTCCACAGCCCAAACTACATTAATATTGCAACCACCCAGCTTACCTCTAATACATCTGTATATCATGCAAAGAAAACATTACTAACAACTTATGGCTAACAAAAATAATTACAGTGGTTGACTAATAGCCAAAAAATTGCAGTGAATATCATTTCTTAGTAACCCAATATAATAAGGTGAGTACATTAATAAGCATGTAAAATCTTATATTAAATCCTAAAAATTATGTGGCTGGTGTTTATAACAAATTGGCAAATGCCCCAAAATATTTGAAAATCAATACAACTTGACCTTATGGGTCAAGAGGTGCCAAAATGCATAGAATCTCAACAGATATCCATTTTACTCAATTATCCATCAGTACTTTTCTCATAAAAGGGTCTAATCTGCAGGGTATCATTGAGACCTTTACTTGTATGTGCTTTAAGTCTGAATTGCCAAAAAGGCTTCTCTTTTGAGGAGTAGATTATTTAAATCACCCCTACCTCAGTATCATAAAATCCAAACTTATGTCCCCCATACTGTTCACTATGGCTGAGATTCACAAATGGGCTGGTTTCCCGGACGAAAAATGCATAAACTGCCTGCACGGCTCTGCATCCGTGGACAGGTGTACGGTGGCGGTTCCATGTTTCCACAGCAACAGGAATGTTGGTGACCTCCCCTACAATGACACATGGTAGCCAACATCCCTGACGCCGCTGACTCTGGTCCCCAACTGGAAAATGCACTGACACACTACTGATGTTCATGCGAGGGGCTCTGCCCCCCACCCCCTGGACTTAAGGATTCCAACTTGGAGGGTGGGCAGATCTCAGGGGTGAGTGACCAAACTCTGAAGTTGATGACTCTTGCATCACTCCAGCAACCCAGTCAACACTGCAGATGTTGGTGGGTTGCTGTCACTGTAACAGCATTGCTGTAAGAGCATCACTGTTACATCATCCACCCGCATGCCTCCCATCCACAGACCTTCCCTTCTGGCATACTAGTGTGCAGGGGCAGATTTGTGGACAAGGGCGAGCAGCCAATGGGTTTCCTGTACCTGGCCCACTAGTGGATCCTCGACCCCACGTAGTGTGGGGCTGTCTGGTAGCAGCATACTGTGCAGATGCAGGGACACCAGACAAGTGCCTGGGCGGACCCCCAGCCCCCCAATTCTTGGGGCTGGTGCGGCTTTGTGAGGGGGCCAGCAATGGTTTGCCATTGCCAGCAGTGACAACATGAGGGGGGCACAATGGCTATGCCTGTGTTCCCCCCCCGCATTAAGGATGCAGCCCAGAATGGTGCACAGTGCCACTGTGAATGGGCACTGTGTGGGGGAAGCCCCCTGACATGCCCCCATCCTGCCCCTGGCGCCGTGCCCTGTGGTTGGCTGGGGATCCCTTGTGAAGGGCACCAACACCCCCATTAGTGAAAGCCATGAGGTTTGCAAGGGACACTGCCATGTGGCTCTCAGTGGTGGGAATGCCTATGCACTGTCCTTATGCGGCATGTAGGCATTTGTGAATTATGAGTAATATGTGCAGCAACTGCATTTTCCATCTCTCTTTTTTACACAAGGTATGTGCTTTGCCATCCATTCTTTAAATTTGTGACTCATTTTTCCAATGTAAAAACATTTGCAACTGTACACTCCCATATACTTGACTATATATATATATATATATATACACACATATATATATATATATATATATACCTGTAATGTTGCAGTTAATATAGAACCTCACATCAAATTGTTGCCCTGTGTTAAGACCTAGAAAATGCTTGCCTGTTATTAGATGATTACAAAACTTGCAGGAGCCACATGTATGTGTACCTACAGGTAGGGGGACCCTATCACCTGCAGTTTCATTACCAGTGGTCTGGCTATGTACTAACAAATCAGAGAAGTGTCCCCCTCCTATAAGTCATTCTAGGGAAGTGCTCTGTAAATCGTCTGAGTTTTGGTTCTAACCTTAAAGTGCACCAGTTTTCTTGTGTGACTTTCTGTACCAAATATGACTGAGGTGTAAATGTGGTCACAGAATTAAGGCATGTTTGTGAAAATGCACTTGCTGCATAATGTTGCCTGTACCCCATAGTTCTGCTTATCAAACTCCCCCACTGTAAACCACTGGAATATGTAACTGCTCTGTGTACACACTCAGTGTTGTAACCACATTCAATAAAATGTTCTCTGAGCATATGAGCTCCTTCTTCATACACGTGTGGTTCATTGCAATTTGTTTTCAATCTTATAAATTACCCCTTGGACACATTTTCCACTGTATAATGTGGATGATTAGATAAGAAATGCAGGATGGAATTATGATCCATTGTATTTCTAAAAAGGGTAGTAGAAACACTATTGCTGTTATTCCTGGCTATCACAAGGTCTAAGAAGGTCTCAGTACTATTACTCCAGCTAAGTAAGAAAGTGTAGATTTGGGTTTGTGCTTGATAAGGCTTTCTGAGGTGCCCTTCCATGTCAGTAATATATCATCAGTGGAACAGAGGAATAAGTCCACCAAGTCACAAAAGGGACTGTTTTTCCTAGAGAGCACAAATTGTGTTTCCTATATGCCTAGTATAAAATTTCATAATTGGGGGATCTAGAGGCCCCCCACTGCCGTCATGTTTACCTTGCAGGAAGGCATGATATGAAAATGTGAAAATATTATATTTTAGGACCTTCTCTGTTAAAGTGACAAGTGCTTCCACCATGCCAGGAATGTAACTGGATGTAGTATATAGGGATTCCCAAAGCCACTATTCCCTTCTTCATGAGGGATATAGACACAAAGGGCCTGCACACTGTGGGTAGCAAATATGCCATTCTACATATTGGCTGGAGGCAGGCTAGGTACCTGGAAGAAATGGATGGAAAGTTGGAAAGAGTAGGGGCACCAGATGAGGGACAGCACGGACAGGGAAGGGACTAATAGGCAGTAGGCCAAGAGGACCGCCCCCACAAATTTCTTTTCCTGTTTATCCTCCCCCTACCCTCCCTTCACACAAATTCTATCTCCATTACCTCTATAAACTTCAATACCTCTTGCCTACTTCCCTTCCATTACTCACTTTCTATTTTCTACTCCTTAATCCTACTTCTCCTTCCAACTCTTTCCCTTCTTCCTCCTCCCCGCCCTAACTACCTATTACCTGCTCCCTTCTCTACGTCTGCCTTGTACCCCCCGACAGAGTTTTCAGCATCCTGGAGGTGCCAGATCCTGGCAGTCCTTCTCCCCCTTTATCTTCTTATCCTGCCTCTATCACTGTCCCTCTATCCCCTGACAGGGTTCTCAGCATCCTGCAGGAATTAAATCTTGGAATGTCCTTACCTCCCTCTATCCCTTCTCCCTCTTCTACTTTCCTCTTCCTGCCTCGCCCTCCTTTCCTCTACTTGATACTAATTCCTCCTTTCATCTCTGCCTTGCTCCCTCCCCTGGCAGGGTTCTCAGCATCCTGATGGGGTTAGAACATGGTAAGCCTATTGCCTCTCCACAATTATTTTCATCCACCCTCTTCTACCCATATCCTCCTCATTTCTCCACTCTATCACACCTCTATCTTTGCCTTGATTCAACCTCTGGCAGGGTTTTCAGCATCCTGAAGGGGTTAGAACTTGGCATGCCTCTCCCCTCCCTTGCCCTCCCCTCTTCTTTCCTTCCAATACCTACTATCACCTACCCTCTTCTACCCCCTCCACCTCATCTCCCTACTTTACACTCTGCCTTTTCACTATCTTTGCCCTGATTTGATCCCTGACAGAGTTCTCAGCACCATGAAGGGGTTCGAACTTGGCATGCCTCTTCCTCCCTTCCTCTCTCCCCCCTCTCCACTACTCTGCCCTATTACAGATAGCCCCTAAATCTACACACACTCAATATAATCATTTGCACTTCTGGTGCACCATAGCTAGCTTGCACTGTGTGTGTGTTACTCCACACTAGCTTGCCCTTGATCAAAACAGTTAGAATTTAATTCAGTCATTGTCTACCTACATAGTTTACAGAGCTCCATAGTTGTTTGCTTTCAAATGTGAATGTTGTGTTATTGTATCTATCTTAGTAGTTTATCCTCCTGCTCCTTAGTGCAAAACTGTTAGCATTCCATTCTGTCATTGTTTACTGTACAGTCTACATGCTTATTTATTTGTATGTATTCAAATGTAAATGTTGTGTCATTGTACCAAATCTCTGTAACCAATCCTCATGTTCCCCTGCCCCCCAGGTCACACTGTGAGATGAGCAACCTGTTGTTCACTGTGCCTTCCTGGTGAAACATTTCAGTAAATAAAGGAATGGGCAAGGGGCTGTAGAGACACCACAGATGGGTATCAAGACAAGGCGCAAGTGGAGGCCAGGTTTACATCAGGGACTTGTGGACCTTCTCTGGTGTACACTGGAATATAACCAGATGAAGCAGAAAGATGTCTTAAAGGTGGGGCCCTCCTGGTGAGGTGGAGCTACGTGTAGCTAAAGAATTTTTGTAAAATGGAATATTATGTATTAGTTAGCAACTAATATGCTACATAGGAATTATTAGTTGTTTCAATGCAAGATGTGATATATGTAAATATTCAATATTTGTCATAAGAATAGGTTTTGTGGTTTTGAATGTATATGAAGGCATTATTGTAATGAAACTGTCATAATGGATGATCCCAGAGAGGAGTTACTGGTGGCAAATGGCAAGCAAGAGGAAGAAGGGGAAGGGAGAAGGAGCAAGAGGGGTTAATCGAAGGACAAGGTAAATCACAATGCTGGATTGACTTTGTTGAAAAAGTCTTGAGAAAGATTGCTATGGCATACATTTGACATATCCATACTTGTTAACACTACAGTAGAATAGACAGAATAGCAAAAACAGAATAGCTGATTTCTCTTAATGGAGGGATATGCTTAAATGTAAGATCACATTATTGTTCTTGACTTTTGATAAACAAAGGAGAGCAATTTTGAAAAGTATTTAAACATAGTGGAACACCTGAGCAAAGAGCCCTTAAAAAAATTTCAGTTTCAAACTTTCACAAGTGGTATACTCGATCATCGATATTTAAATGATAATCATGATTCTCCAGAATGCCAGTGTGGTTCAAATGATGTAGATAATCTTAAATATGAACTTTTCACATGTAAATGGCAGAGTAAAGAAAGTAAATAATAAATGGGAGGCATCCTGGCGGATATATATTTAACACAAAGTGATAGTTTAACGATCTACTAAATTTTACTCAAAATAATATATTGTGCAGAGTAGTAAATTTATGTAAGATGAATAAAAATAAGGAAGAAAAGGATTCTAATGTTTGGAAAAACAGCTGTTCTTACAACATTGCAGTCTAGACCATCTAAAAAAACATCATACACCTACGCTCTATAATTATTTCAACACTGATTTTATTACTTGATCTATACTCTCTAATTGTACCTCCAATTAATTCCTTTTAATTAATCATTAATCTGTGAATACATTGCACATGCCTAACTTTATTTCATTACAATGCATGTGTGTGTATTTATTGAGTCCATTATAATATATCTATATCTATATCTATATCTATATCTATATCTATATCTATATCTATATCTTCATTGCATAAAACATCATTAATGCATCAGTTAGGGTTGTCCTTACAGTGAAAAAAGTTTGGAAATTCGATGTTAGGGTTACCAACCCTACCCCCTACCCCCACCCCCACTTTCTACACACCAAGAGGCATAGGGGTGTGCCTTGGGGTTGTCAGCCCTAACTCTCACCCCATTCCATTTGTAAGGAAGCTGAATGGTACAGTATAGGATAATGTGGTGAGAAGAAGGCCCGATGACCCCAAGGAACACCCTGACACCTGTTGGTGTGTGGAGAGTGGGGTTGGGGTGGCGAGTAGGGTTGGTAACCCTAACATCTAATTTCCAAACTTTTGTTGCTGTAAGGACAACCCTAACTGATGCATTAATGAAGTTTTTTTTTTACAATGAATTGCCCTTCTTTTTGAGAAAGTGTAATGCTACCCGTATGTGGTTGGAGAGCCCTGCACTCACATCGTGCATACATTTTGTAATTGTCTCTGATATTCATGTGAGAGTACAGGGCCCAGAGTGCCCTGTGCTCCCATCTATACATATGTGTACTGATATTTTAATTATATCACATCTCTCTGTGGGAGTGCAGGGCCCCCGGGCTCTGTGCTCCCACTACTGCATAATGTAGGACCCTGTGCTCCCGTTATTGCATAATGGGATCCAAATGTTGGAGCACAGGGCCCATATGTATAGAGACATAGCACATGCCTAGAGCCATTCCAGGTAACCCTCGTGCTGCAAAAGTTGCAATATCTCAGGAACTGTAGGAACTTTGGAAAAAAATTCCTTCACAGTTGTATTCATGGCCTGGCCACCTCCATGTGTGCTTTGTACACCTAAACACATAAAGGTGTAATAAGCTGCACTTAGCAAAAAATCTGTATATTGAACCGTTTCGAGATACAGCCACCAAAAAGCACCATGACCACTACAATGTTATCTTATGGGAAAATGTGCAACTTCAGAGTGCTGTAACTATGGATTTGGTGTCTATTTCCTCAGCAAAGGGCACATCTGTGGGGCAAGGGCTTGCCACCCTGCAAATTTCAGCCCAAAAGTCCTAACCATTTTCTTGCTATGAAGTGGCAAAGAAACTGTTTCTTGGGGCTGTTTACCTGCTTTCACTTTCAGATCATAAATTTTTTTCCCATAGGCTATAATGGGAAACTTTAAAGTTTAATAACTTTTGAAAGGATTACTATTTTTTCACAAAACCTTCAAAAGGCACATCTGTGAGGCAAAAGCTTTCAGCCCTTAAAATGTCAGACTACAACCTAAAGCCAAAGAAATGTCAAAAAACACAGATTTTTCTGTTTTGTCAACACTCTATATCTCAGAAACTACAAAACAGATTCCCATGAGATGTAGCAGTTTAAGAGACCTACTCCTAGACATTATGCATGCCAGATTTCATGCAAATCCATTGAACGGTTCCAAAGTTATTAATGTTATAAGAAAAAAAAAATATATAATATCTATCTATATACTGTATATATATATATATATATATATATATAAATATATCTATATATATTAAACTGGCATGGTAGCACCAGAATAGTTAGGGTTGAGTAAGTGCTTTAATGTTAAATGTGAAATTTTGCACCTTAATAACTTTGCCACTGTACAATGGATTGGCCTAAAGTTTTGCATGTGCAGTCTGGTACCATAGATCTTTGGATTTGGCAAGTTGTGTTATGGTTGGATGTATGGCTACAGAGCTACAGAACACCAAAAAACACAAAATAACAGACTTTTTGCATGTTTCTTTGCTCACACCCACAGCCTGCATGATTTATCCGTTCAGTCCAAAATCTTCAGAGAAGATGCAGTCTGGGTCACCGATGTGCCTTTCAAAGATTTGATGTAAAAATGTTAAACTGTTCAAACGTTATTCAAAAAATGAATTTCCCATTATAATCAATGGGTAAAACTGTATGTATCTCACGAAAGTGTTGCAAATGCAATTTTCCTTTCACATATGACCCTTTTACTTTCATGCTGCTGCCATCTTGTTTTCAGTTAGCGAGATAGAAAAATGCCTGGTGTTTAAAATTGGGGTCCTCTAGGTAAACACTGACTATTGGGTTTACCTAGTCGGGTCTTGAGGATGCCAGCCCTATCTTTTGTGGGGGGTAAACCCCCCCCCAGATATGCCGTTTTCAAACTCAGAGCCCCAGTACTTTCGCAAAAACATACGAGAAACATTTGCAAATGAGAAAGTTTCATGCTGTGTTTTGCAAAACTTTTGTGATTTGCAAAAGAACTTTGCCCAAAAACCTACAAATCTTTCACAGTCCTGCGGTCGATTGAGCTATGTTATGGCTGCCATTTTCTTTCACCGCTTAGTGAGGATGCAGGAACAGGCATGGGGATGTGCCTTGGGATTGTGAACCCTAATGCTCACCCCATTCTCCTATACTGTACCCAACCCAGCTTATTTACTCATGGAATGGGGTGAGCATTAAGGTTCAGAACTCCAAGGCACACCCCCCCATGCCTGTTCCTGCATGCAGGGTGGGGGTGGGATGTTAGGGTTGCAAACCAAGGGTGGGGTGGGGTCTTATGTTTGGGAACCCTAAGACCACATTTCCTTATTTTTGTCACATTAACCCTAATGGTGCATTAAAATATATACATATATATATATATATATATATATATATATATATGTGTGTATGTATACTGTATATGTGTGTGTGTGTGTGTGTGTGTGTGTGTAGCTATATATATATATTATAGTGGTGCGGTTCGCACCACTATATTTAGGGTTGAGATGTCACTTCTAAGTTAAAGTCAAAATTTTGAACATTAATAACTTTGGACCCATTCAACGGATTTGCCTGCAATTTGGTATGCGCAGTGGGGCATGTTATGTCTCTTGATCTACCAAATTCTGTTTCAGTCGGACTTACAGTATTTGCACACCAAAACGCTGACAAATGCAAAATTATCCATTTTTGGATGCAGCTTTTGGGATTTTGCACGTGGCCCTGTGCAGCCACTGTGTGGCATGCTGCTCTGTGAGATGGCTCATTTGAAAGAGCTTTGGTGGCCGAACTTGCTGCTTTTTGTTTGGTGAAAAAATATTAAGGCATTCAAAAGTTATGTCACTTTTAAGTTCCCATTATAAGTCAATAGGAAAATTTATATTTATGTTTTGCTAACAAAGAATGGGGTTCTGACCATCTCATCCCACCTGGTGGTCAAAGAATTTGCAGCCTCATGGTTCAAGAATCTTTGTCCCCGACAATTCTTTGATCACGAGGTCCGCTATCTTGTTTTTAGATTTACGATTGAAAAAACACAAATATCTCGGCTCAGAGGTCACTCCTGAAGTAAAACATGGATGGGTTTTACTCAGAGGTCTCCAATGTATCGAATCATGCCTTTGGTTTCATACAAAATGGTCAAAAAATAGAGTTACAAGATTTTAAATTCTTTGATTGCAGCTCACTACGATCTTTGTTCGTGAGCCTGCAAATTCTTTGATCGTGATCTTGCATCGCAACCTAAAAATACAACTTTCTCAGCTCAGGGTTGGCCTAGGAAGACAAATGAGGGTGGGTTTTGCTTAGGGGGCTCCGTTCTATCGAGGCATGGCGGCAGGGCCTATGCTCCCACCAACTTGCATAAGTACTTAATTTTGTATTCTTTCTCAAAAAGTAAGGAAATTCTATGCAAAAAACTGCATTAATGCATCATTTAGGTTTAAAACAAAAAAAGTTGGGAAACGAAAAATCTTTAGGGTTGCCCTTCCCCCCACCTGCCAGTCATCCCCAGATTGACAGATGACGGGGTGTGTCATTGGGGTTGTGAGGCCTAAATATCACCCCATTCTTTTTTGCTGTCCCTTCTCAATATGATTACACATGGAGTGGGGTGATGTTTAGGTCTCACAGCCCCAATGGATTCAATTTGAGTATAAATGGTATGTAAACATGGTGGGAAAAAAAAGCTGAATATTCATTACTAACTGATTTGGAAATGTCACTGAATGATATGCCTTAAACTCAATGATTTTAAGTTTTGGTAATGGATTAACAACTTGATAGCAATGAAGTTGATTTAAAGTTTAATGCTGACTGTACTGTACTATACTGGGGGATTTCCATACAGCACACATTATCGCCTTATTCAAGATCTAGGGGAGATCCTGGCAACTATAAGCCACTCAATTTGATCTCAGTTGTAGAAAAATTGTTAGAGGCTGTTATCATGGTATCATATTCCTTGGAGCACATGGTAATAACTGTTAACCAGTGTAGTTTTGCTTTGAAGATGCATGCCATGACAAACTAATTATGCTGTTGATGAGGTAACTAGAAGGATAGCAGGAATGCACTAGACATACAATAGTATGTTTGGACTTCATTATTAAAAAGGTACCCCATGGAAGGATTTTACACAAAATTTAGTAAGTAGGAAATAGAAGGGGGACTATTAGTATGGATTAGAAACAGGCTGAGTAACAGAAGGCAGAGCACAGTGGGGAGGGGCAAGTAATAGAGTAGGATGCAGTGACTAGTGGGGTTTCAAAAGAATCAGTTCTGGTCAGGTTCTGTTCAACTAGTTTGGTAATTATTTGGACCTCAGGGGACAAGTAGCTACTGCATTTAGTCAAGTTTGGAGATAACAAGATTATAGCAAGAGTGGTCAGTGGTGAGGAAGAGTGTGAGAATGAACAAAAGAGTCAGGTACCTCCCTGGATTTATCCAAAATATTTAACATTTATTGACCCATTGTTGAATACAAATGAACCTATGCTAGGTCTGACAAGCCCCGGCACCTTCTGTATCTAAGGGATAAGGAAGAGTGTGAGAAACTGCAAGAATACATAAACAAACTATGCTACTGGTGAAACAAATGCAGTTCAAAGTGGGGAAGTTCAAAGAGATGCATCTACAGTTGGGATCAAAAATAAAAAATGGGCTTGCAGATTAAATGATACAGTGTTTGATGTGGCAAACTAGGAAGGGGGACTTGTGAGGATATTGTTATTGATTTACTGATTGACTGGTTTTGGAATACACCTTTGAGGAAAGCTGTTAATTTTAAAGGTTCCACATTATACAACAATACTAAAGTTATTCAGAGTAATACACAGCACTTTGCTGCATAGTACACATACCTAGTTCCAAATATAGTAAGTGAAATCATGCAGCAATGATGGAAACTTATTTTAAACTCAAAAATATGAAATCAAGTAAAGAAGATGCAATGGTAGAGAATTCATAAAATCAATATTATTGTGGATTCGTCTTTGAAAATGTACAAACAATGCTCAGTTGCAGTCATCAAAGCCAACATAGTGGTGAGTTTTTATTAATAAAGGGATAAATAACAGAAAGGGAGATGATAATACCACCGTATAGTGCACTGGTTAGATCCCATTTGGAGAACTGTGAGCAGTTCTGAAGAATGCATTACAGAAATGAGATAAAAGAGCTGGAAAAAGTTCAGCACAGAGCTTCAAATATGATTAGGAGGCTAGAAAACATGTAGTATGAAGAAAGGCTGGAACACTTGTGGGTTTTATCCACAAAGGACACAAAGGAGAAATATGATTGAGGTTTTTAAAGTCATGAAAGGGGATATAAAAATTAACTGGAGTAGATAGCTTAGCAAAATTCAGGATAGCAGAACCAAGGGGCACGAGTTCAAGTTAAGGGAAGATATAGTCAGAAGGGGAGTATGAAATATTTCTTCACTCAGAGAGCATGGGGATTGGGGAATGGATTACTAATGGAGGTAAGCAGTGCAGACAGTGTTCAGAATTTCGAAACCAGGCTCAATAGCTGCCTGAAGGAAAAAGGCACTTCAGATAATTGCTGTAAGCAGGGGTATAACTACAGATTCAGTACAATAATCTTTATTCGATCAGCATAAGCCATTTCAAGTTCAGACACGTACTAAAAGTAGAAAGTAAAAATAGCACATTTAACATTTTTGTCACCAGCAGGTTTCACATAGAACTTTTTTATCTGCTCTCAGAGTTCTGTCATTGTTTTTGATATTAAATATTTATTTTTAACTCATATTTGTGGCAAGCATGCAAACGTTTGTCAGTTTTTTTTAAGATTTTAGGTTTATTACTTTTGAAAAGGTGGATTAATAAGTATTTTGCTGACAGATATAGATTCTGAAGTGCAGAATCACCCTTGACTAGTTTGTGTGGGCAGTATTGTACCATTTATATAGGATTACTACATGTTTCAGGTCTTTGGGTTCATTTGCCCCACAGCTGTAACTGATGTTTATTCTATTTGATTGTAGCTAGCTTGTAATATATTGCTGTTATAGGTTTGAAATCTGAATTTTGTCATGATTCCCCTCTTCTCTGGTTTTATTATTAGATCCAGGTATTGTTCATATATCTGAGCTGTTTTAATTTGTATATATAAAGGACAGTATTTTGAGCTGGACATCACACAACTCTCATATTGTGTTGCTGAGATGTCTTTCTCAAGTCAATTTCTAATTTGTTTTTAAATATTGATCTTAAATAGATTTAACCATATCACCTAGCCACATTTCATTTATCTGTTGACAAACAAAATACCATTTTATGTTTCTTTTCTACTGTCTCAAACTCTTTTCTCTGTTACGCATAGGAAAGGTAAAAGGTTACTATTTATTTGGTGAATTTTGACCAGAACAGACACAATATCAAACATAGAATAGCTGATACTGTATCTCCAAACAGAAGGACATTTCTAAACTTAGAGACTCACAATACAGTTTTTGATTTCAATACATAAAGGGGACCATGGTTTTGAAAATTATTAAGACTCTGCAGAAGACCCAAGCAAAAGAGCCCTTAAAACAAAATATAAATTTCAAACTTTCACAAGCAGTATGCTTGACCATCTTTATATAAAATAACACAGCATTTAGCCAAATCCTGAATATGGATTCTACCAAGCTCTGCTCTGATAAAGAAGTAGTGATAGATTGATGGAGCCATAGTATGTTTCTATATTCTGTGTTAACCATGTTTTATATAGTTCCTGCTTACAATCATAGCATAATGTGAATGCAAAAGCTAATGTGTCACATTTCACTGATGTTATGCGGTGTCCAGTCAAAACTGTGACAGCAAATACTCGCGGTCAAAAATTGCTCAGTCATAACAGCACCCCACAGTTTCGGAGTTAGTATATATAATCTAGTATGGTTTTGGACCATGCGGTTCGTACTGACTGGGCAGCTTTTGATTGTGCGGTCTTGACCTAGCGCTATGTTATGCTTGGTGAATGAAATTTTCCTATGCTAACAAATCAAAGATTTTGTTAACAGCAATATTAAAAAGAAGGGGTGCCAAACGTCACAACTGCCTCTATGTGTTTTAAATGGATTATAGTTTGCATATATGAGGAGTACCATACCATACCATGGACCGTGTCTCAGAATAAAGTTCTATTATAATATTTAGAATGCTTTGTTCCAGGCCTAGATTATTTAAGTTTTTCAGAAAGATGTTTCTTGAAATAGTATTCAAACATGCCTTGAAGTCTGACATGCACAATTTTTGTTATTTAAGTAAACAGTACTTTTCTACAAAGTGACAGATAGTAAAGAAAGGGGCATTGGTAAACTATCTCTTTCTGAATTCCTCTTGTGATTTAATGATGATTTGAGTTCCCCTACCCAGCTTTCCACTTCTTGTAAGATTTGTTTATTGAACACTGATTAGTCTGAACATGGCTTTGTCCTGTGGAATTCCTTATTTTAAAGTTGGAGGTAAGTGATTACCTTTCTGTTGTTTTAGGTATCTTTTCCTTTTACTGTATTCTAGTAATCTGATAAGACAGGTGCCAACCACTAAGGATCCTTTCTACACATTTTTATTTATTTCAAGTGTTTCACCAGGAAAGACATACTGAGCTGATAGCAGTTTGTTACCAGATACATCCTGGAGGGAAGGGGTAGGTGAGCAAACAACAGAGGATGTGCAAGTGAAAATAAGAACTAGAGGTGCAGAAGTAATAAAACAAAATACAATCCAGTAAGAAGTACATTGTATTTGCCCATATTTGGAATCTTCCTTTTTGTGAAGGTCAAAATTACTTCTTCTATGTGGCCCGTCAAAATTTTTGGCAAATGTTCTTTATTGCAGGAGTCATTAAAGAATACATTTGTGAAGTAAGTTATTTAATTTATTGGTGGGATGTTTGCATTTATGTTAATATCATGCTATGAGGTACTTCTAACTACAAGAATCTGAAATGTCCAGTTATCCTTATTTTCTTTTGCTATTAATGATTATTTCCAGTGATTCAACTGATTTTTTTTTTTTGTAAAAACTTTTTGTACTCCTTTCTATGTTTATTTAAAAGCATCAGTTTAGTTTTATTTCTTTTCATTGTTCTGACTACCTTCCGGGTCAAGCCTGTGAAAGGGCTATGTGACCCAGTGTTTCTTTACCCAGTTAACAAATAAATGAAATGAAAAAACCTTGGATAAATCCATATCACCATGATACAGGGAGCATTCAAGCTAGGGGACCACTTACTAGATCAGGATAGTGACCTTTAAAGCAATTGTTTATGAAATGGTATACTATAGTTTGCCTTACAATGCATTTGTGATCTCTGGGTGTTTTTATTCTAAATGAGTGTCTTATCTGCCAAATATGATTTTTCTTGTCAAGGATTTCTACAATACCATAAGCCATAGGAGGGCTTTTAAAAATAAGCATTTGCCTTTTACAGTGCCATTGGAGATGAAGAGAAAACTATTTAAAGATCGCATAACTTTCAAGGAGACACATTCCATTTAACAAACTCTGGTCAGAGCTGCTATGACTGCTCAGGGCAACGGTGGTGATGTTGTGCAGCGAGAGCAAGTAAAAGCATTATTGGAGCTCTCGCCACACTGGAGCCTGCCGTACCATGCCTTGCACAGCCTCTGATAGACCTGCACATGTGTGGTACTCGTGCATGTATAGTTTGAAATGGAGCTGCCTGCCCTGCACAAGATGGTGGCTCCAACAGACCTGCACATGTGCAGTTGTAGTAAGAATGTCACTTCCGCAGTTGCAGAAAGTAGTGCATTGGGGGGGCTAAGTGCTGTGGGGGGGAGCTTCATCCATGGAGGTGACGGGAGGAAGAGACAACACAGACAAACAGCAACTTCAGCGCTGTGGACAGCAGACCGCATCACTGTAGGAGAAGACAGCAATCAGTTACATTTTTCTCATACAGTGATGTGATCCCAAAATGACTACAGGGCTCTACCCACAAAGCCATAAAAATTAAGTCTAGATGGCTTATCATTCCACAATTATAGTAACAAAGCTACCCTAGACTATTGCACTTGACTGGATGAGGATCTATCAAAATCTACGTACAATGCAATATTAAAATATCTTACAGCTTGTTTCTCCCAGTCTTACTACACAGCTATTTAGCTTGTGCAGGCAACATCAGTCTGCTAAAGTTATTGCTGGCCTCTACCGTACTGTTGTCTTTTATGCAGTATATCCCTGCTGTACTGCACTAACTCGTATGCAATTAAATGTTTGTTTGTTATGATTATCTGTTCTCTTCTGGCGTATATTTTAGATTCCCATTCTCCGATTTTATATTTTCTGTTTATTGAACTAAAAGAAAAGATTACAACAGTCATTTTGCAGTATTTCATATCATTTAATCATTAATTTGCTTCACATGTTATTTCAACAGTTTACAGCATTGTTTTTATACAGCATTCCAATAAAGGCATTAGCTTAGACATAATACAGGTCAGGTTACAATCCTACCTGACCTGCCCATTAAACCTAACTTCAGGGAATGAATTCAGTGTCTTGTAACATAATATAAAATATCCAAGTTTGTCCTCTTCTACGAATTATATTTCCATTCTTATTGTTCATACCGTACTACTTAATATTTTTATATTGTGTTTGGAAATATTTTCTAAGTAAACCTGCACTTTATTTTATACCCATTTCCAGCCTCCCAGTCACATGTTTGACCTCAAATCTGTTAAAGCAGCAGTGCAATGAAATTGGTCAAAAAAAAATGACCCTACCTTTTTTACATTATAAAAGATTATAGGCATCTTTCAGTTTTATTTGGTGGTATAGTTTTCTAATTCCACCAAAATCCCAGTATTTCATAAATGTTTTAATTGATTTTTTTCTCAAGATAAAAAGATGGCTGCCACATTTTGCGTATAAATAGCATTGTAGACCTGGCAAGGGTTAGGATTGAAAAAATAAAACTGTCTCATGGTGCTCAGTGTATGAGGTACCTAGACAAGTATATTTAACAGGTATGCTAATATTTTTCTTTGTTGTTGCTGAAACTAGCAGTTTTGGAGAAATATTTTCTGTTGCACTGCTGCTTTAACTAACTATGGCAATTACAACTAAGGTGAGAACCAGAAAAATAGGAAAAGAAACACTATGAAAATGTAAGCCTTTTCTTGGCAGCTGGCAGCACATGGGAAGTGCACTAGATTCTGATTTAAGCTTATGTATGGTCATGTACTGTACCAGCAGCTGCCTCACAAAGTATAACTGCTATCAAAAGTATTGAAACTTTTGAGAGAGCATGGGTAGAACTTGTTACTTTGTAATGTAAGTTAACAGTACCCCGAGGGGTGACTGTTATGGTGTAAGAGACTCCAAACAAGACATTTGAGTAAGAGGACCACAGAGCAAAGCTGAGCAGTTTTGTTTTCCCAAACCACACAAGAGGAGTCTTTTATATCAAATTAGAAAATGGCAATGTAAATGCTAGCATCCTGATTGGCTAGCAGGGTTCCATTGCCTTGTGGGTATTTTTCAGTAGAGGCCTGTGAATAACTAGTGCCAACAACATACCCAAAGGCAAGCTGGTATCCTTCTGCCAGCTTTAAAATCACCATTTTTTTGGACAATCCAGTGAGGCAGCTGCCCCCCCCCCCCAAGCTGCAGATGTCATCTTCCTCACATGCCCAATACCCAAACCATCACTTTTGAATACAGAAGACATTCTTATAGTAAAATAAAACATTTTTCAGTCACAGCAGTACTATTTTCACCCAGGCTCTGTCTCAACTGACCACACTGCATGCACGTGGCTCTGAAACTTGTCCTGGACACTCAGGGAGCCATAAACTAGCTGTGGGGCCAAACTATAATAACAATAAAATTCAACAAACAGGATTTAGGAAGAGGTACAGATAAGCCTGTAAATAGCTGGTATATTTTTTTTGTGTCTGAAAAAGCCCTCCCACTGTTTCATTTTTTTTTTTTTGAGTGGCAGCTGAGGCAAGAGGCCTATCAGGGAGATAGAGCTGGAATGTACATGCTGGGATGGGAGCTGATCACAGTATTATTAAATAGCAAATTATATCATGAGCAGCTCTTATTCTGGCATGTACATTCCAGCTCAGTCTCCCCGACTGACCTCTTCTCTCAGCTGCCACTCAAATTAAAAAAAATGAAGCAATATGAGGGGGTTTTCAGACACAAGAAAGCATACCAGTTATTTACAGGTTTACTTTACCTCAGTCTAAATCCACAGAGCACAGAACATAATTTTAAGCCCTGTGTGTGTCTGCAAAGGTGTGTGTGTGGAAACCAAGATAACCAGGTCCTAAAGGTATAACTATGGAGGCTCGAGAAGGACAAATGTCCTTAGCTCAAAATAAAAGGCACATAGTGCAGGTGGATGAACTATTTTATTTCAAAAATAAATAACAAACTTAGCACTTTTAATATTTTAACATGTAAACAAATTTTTTTCAAACATATTTAATACAGGTGGTCATTTTTGAAGTACAATATTATACTCCAGAATGGGTGGTATTGGGCAATACTAGACCTTCCATGGGCTATAAGGCCCTCTGCCTGCAGTGTCAGGCCTCATTACATCCCTGGGCGATCTGGTATTACCTAATAATCATCCAGCCTGTTGGGTATTATTGTTTACACAGACACTCTTGGTGGCCCTACCTACTAACTTATTATGAATCATTTGAGTTCTCTAGAGTGATTTATAATAAATGTTAAATGGACACTGTCAACCCCCTTTGGCCTCAAATTGTCATTGGTTTAAAATACTAATTTTATGATTACTTGCATTCTGTAGTGACAGCATATGTAGCTGGTTGTTTGATTCTGAATCCTTTTTATTTTAAAAAGTGAAAAACAGACTGCCAATCCTATTGGTCTTACCACACAAAAACATGTTTGTTTATATTCCTTGATCAACACCTACTGCATCTTTTCTGGACTTGAGAACAACCCCAACACAGTCTAGCCATAGATTTTGCATTGGGAGTGGAGGATATCATTGCATCATAAGTGTCTGCACTGTTTGGAGATGTTCCTAATGTTCAGGAAGTATACAGTAAGAGCTGGTCAAGAATTTGAAGGAAAACAAGGTAGGATATAATGTACCATTACCATGCATTTCAGTTCTGCTATGAAAAGAGGTTGATTAAACAGCCAAACAGCAATGGATTTTAGAAAAGGTAAGCAATCACAAAAGGTGGGTTTTAAACTAGAAATAATATGATGCAAAAAGGGTTGACAGTGTTCCTTTAAGTGTTTTTTTATTTTAAATGTTTCTGCAGCTGTCCTCCCTCCTCTGCTCTGAAGTGGAGCACTCTACTTCTAACAATTCTATACAAGAGACCCCTGTATGGCAAAGTTACAATTACAAGTGGGATTGCAAGGGCTCAACCCCTTAGCTCTGAAGTGAGCCCTGGTAGCTCATGCATCACTGTCATTGACTTATAATAGGAAGAGGGCTCAGTTTAAAGATAGGGCCTTAATGCCTCCCAGCTCCAAAAGCTCATAAACTATAATTCCAACACTGCTGCATGGAGGATAAGGTACAGTGACTCTGGTGACTGATTGGCTGAAACCACATACAACAAGTGATTTGTAATGCATTTAACTCATTACCTCCAGAAAACACCTGTAGTTGGCAGCCAAAGCATCCCCTTTGTCTCCCACAAGGACTTTAGTCAGTTGCTAAAGATTCCTATTTGCCCTGGACACTTCTCAGTTCATCAGCATTATTTCTCTGTATTACTTATGAACTGAATTGATTAGAATTGACTGCATAGCACCATTAGAAAGGTAATTTTGTGCTGAACAATTTTGCTGCTGATACTTTGTGTGTGTTGCTTATACTTTAGGAGTTATTCGCTTTTGTTTATGGAATTGTGTATATGGCTAACATTTGTCCCTCAAGCCTCACCTAAGCACCTTGAGTAAAATGGGAAAAATACATGTTTTATATTAGAAAAATTGCTTTTTAGTGCAAAATTACTTTTGTACCTACATCTAATGTATGGATGTTTAATTTGGTGTTGATATGTTACATATTTTCCTACCAAAAATGGTTTATGTTGCCTTTTTTATTGTAAAAAAAAAATGTTTTACTATTTTGACTAGTATAGAAAAAAATAAATTGCTTATAATTAATTGCATAGCATCGTTAGAAAAGTAATTTTGTGATGAACAACTTTGCCACTCGTACTTTGCGTGAAGCACTTACAGTTCATGGGTATTTGCATTTGTTTGTGGCATGCTGATTATGGCTTGATTTGATTAGAAAAGCCCAGGATGCAGTATTAAAAGTATACAGGACACAACTGGTGGAACTCCCAAAGAGCTCCTGTAGAGTGAATGAATTAAATCAGACATGGAAATGTGAGAATGTTCAGTGTGCTTTCCAAGCCAAAATTTCTAAACAATAAAACTCTTGTCATAGAAAGATCATGCTCAGCAATAGCCAGACTGAAAACGGGTACTAATATTCAAGGTAAGAAGCTTGAATTTAAGGTATAATTGTACACAAAAACTTTATGAGTAACACAGCTACATGTCATTGCTCTGTGAGTGCATCCCTTATCAGTTTGGATAATAAAGGCCATGTATATGACTTGAAGTACTGAGCTACAGTGTAACAATGTGCATGGAGGCTGGGATATCACAAAAGGAAGAAGAGGCTACTTACTTATAAACTTAGTTTTACTGTTGGTATTCAGTTAACATCCACAGTCTGGCAGTTCTGCTGAGCATGTTCACTGCCTCAAAAAAGGATTCTAAACTTACTCACTTTAACACCCAATAACACCTCTTTAAATCTCCACCCATTAAACTCTAGATATGGATGCTAAAACCAGAAGCAGAAAAGTGAAACTAGCCAGATGATGTTGTGCTAGTTGTAGCAAACCCTGGTCCAGGCCTAGAAAGCTATCAAGGGATATCCTTGATCCATGAAAATGTGAGGAGCATTGTGAACAAAATTGATGAGTATCAAGTCTGGGTTACAGAGGAATACCCTGACCTTTTGGCAGTTACTGAGACCTGGCTACACAGGGGCATAAAGGATGAAGAGGTTCAACTCCATGGGTATGATTTATGTAGAACAGATAGGGTTATGAGGGAAGGGGGTGTTATGTTGTATATAAAACATAGAGTAGGTCCCTGTACTGTGTTGCTATCAGAAAACATTGAGGGTGTAGACTGCTTGTTAGTAGAAATTAAATCTATTAGACTTAAATTTGGGGTAGTTTATTCCCCCCCCCATGGAATAAAAATTCGACTTTTAACATACTGGTAGATAGATTGAGTGACATAATAAAAGACCAAAGAATTATTTTGATGGGTGACTTTAATTCTGACTGGAAACAAGATAAAGGACAACAACTAAATCAACTAAAAGCAACTGTTGACCCTTTGGGTCTAGAACAGATAATTCAGAGCCCCCACCAGATGTAGTAAAAATAATAGAGTTACAGGGACAATTTTAGACCTAATATTTGTTTGTCCATATACTAAAGTGAAAAACTGGTAAATAATGCCCTCAAATGTGGCAGACCATTATCCAATTAAGTGTATTTTGGACCTAAGGTCCCCTACTAATAAACAATCCAACTTGTATTGGACCAGAGATCTGAGTTGCTTTAGGACCTTATAATTTAGAAGAGATCTGGTAAAAATCAGATGGGAAAGGATAATGTTAATCCCAGATTTAAATTTAGCAATCCAAGAGTTTACTAATCAATTTAAGGGGTTAATTAACATGCACGCCCCTAAAGTGTTAAAAGTGAGAAGTGGGAGAAATGTGGATTAGTTAGATGACAAATTGAAAAAAAAGACTTAGGGTGCGAAACCGGTTGTGGAAAAAGGCAAGAAAAAACAGAAATAAAGAGGATTGGAATAGTTTTAAAACATGGAGAAACAAATGTAAAAAGGAAATAAATCAGACAAAGAACAGGTCCTATTTAAAATAAAGCTGCAGGATCTAGGGAGTTTTGGGGATGTATCAGGGACATACAAAGTCCTATTAAAGATTATACACCGATTAAATTACTGGAATCTGGTGGGTTAGTGGATAACCAAGTAGATGTAGCTAAGATTTTCAATCATTATTTTGTTAATTTACCTAATATATTGATTAAACAATCAGATCTAAAAACTGCTGAGATTTCAGTAGATGAAGTGACAGCTAAAGTGAAAACTGGATCTGGAAACATATTGGAAAGCCTATCGGGATCAGGATTCAGGTTTAAGAAGATAGGGGTTAACAGTGTTGAGAAAGAACTAAGGAACCTAGATGTATATAAGGCAGGGGGATGGATGAAATTGATGCAAAATATTGGAAAACAGGTGCAGATCTGCTGGCCCCCATGGTGACACACTTATTTAATTGGAGGCTATGTTCCACTGTTTTTCCAGATTTATGGACATTGGGGAGGGTAATTCCAGTGTATAAGGGAGGAGACAAACATACTCCATCAAACTATAGGCCCATAGCCCTCCTGTCTATTCTATCCAATGTTTTGGAAAAACTAGTCCATGGGCAATTGAGTCAATACCTAGAACAACATAGTTTATTGACCAACTGTCAGCATGGCTTCAGAGGAGGAAGATCCATGAACACTGCACTAGTAGATTTCAGTAACCTTGTTGCAACATCTTTAGATTCAGGATTGAAGACTGATATGGTGTTCATGGATCTGAGTAAAGTTTTTGATCTAGTGGACCACTATTGGTTGTTGGAGAGACTATGTAAAGTAGGTGTTTTGGGAGAACCATTGCACTGGTTTAAATCTTATCTCTCAGAAAGACTCCAGTGTGTCTCTGTGGGTATAGCAGCTTCAGACCTAGTAGATGTTGGAAGAGGGGTACCCTGGGATCAATCTTGGGCCCCCTATTATTCAACATATATGTTTATGATATAGTGTCCACAATATCTAAAGGTGTGATCCGGCTATATGCCAATGACACTGTACTTGTGTCGTCGGCTGATAACTATGATCAGCTGGGAAAGCAGCTTCAGAGAGACCTGACACTCATGGAGGAGTGGTTTGTTAACTCTGCTTTGAAAATTAGCCTCAAGAAAACTCAATATATGATCTTTTCAATGGGTGCTGGAAGGTCTGATATTCCTGACACACAAGTAAGACTGATAGATGGCACTCAACTTGTAAAAGTAGAGTCCTACAGATATTTAGGGGTGGTAGTAGACTCAAGGGTAAAATATTCTGATCATATCTGTAATCAAGTTAGCAAGGTTAATCAAAGACTAGGAGCTCTGAGAAGGCTGTCTGGATGCCTCTCAGTTAAAACAAGGGAAAGATTGGTTAATCAACTGTTAATTCCTGTCCTAGACTATGGGTCTAGTGTTTATATGAATTCTCCCCAGGTCTACTTAAATAAAATAAATCATACCTATTATAGGCTTGGTAGGTTTGTGACCAAAGCAAAATTTGGAACCCATCGCTGTACAATCTATGAAAGTTTAGGTTGGTTAAATCCAGCTTCAAAGCATCTAAATCACTGGTTGACCTGGTGCCATAACCTGGTTCACAATAGGCATCCCCTAAAACAGTATGTTTTATTAGTGCCCCCATGAACGTCATCTATTTCCCTAAGGTATACAGAATTTTACATACCCAATGTAAGGTCCAGGAGTAAAATAGGGGATACTACCTTACAGAATCATCTTACGGTCCATTGGAACAAATTGCCCAGAGAGTTAAAAACAGTTCAGGGCCCCACACAGTTTAAAAATGTCCTGAAAAGTTGTCTGTTAAAGAAGTGTATTTGTTTTAGCTAGAGTACTGTCTCTGAGGAACCAGAAGACAGAACATTTTAAAGGTATATGTGCAATAGATTGATTGTGTATTGGTAAGAGAAAGGAGTTCATGTTTGTGTATTGTATGTACAAAGAGAGATTGATGATTGTTTGATATGAATGTATGAATTTACAGGACATTGTTGAAAAAGGGCTATAACCCAACAATTTCTATCCTGTATAAAAATAAACTTTTTATCATCATCATCAGGATGTTACCTGAATATTAGCAGTAAAGCTAAGGTTACAAGTGGGCAACCTCTTCGTTTAACTTCCTGGATTCAGTTCACTCATCTCCACTATGGTAGAATCCCAGCTGTCCTCCAAGAGTAGCAGGCTGGGTGAATGTGCCTTATGATAAGAGAGGCAAGAGGACTGAGAATCCAAAACCTGCATCTGTACCTCTTAGAAGATTGAAGTAGCAGTAGTAGTAGGAGGTGAGAATGTGTGCATTTGACCAGGTAGAAGCCCTGAAGTTGTCTGTCATTTGCCATTAGAAGCATCTGTAAAGGTTATGAACAGCTGGCATGTGTAACTATGAAAATTTGCCATATACTGTTTGTAAAACAGCAGCACTTGTAGACAACAAATGCATGCATGGCTCATTTTCTATCTGATTTATATGACTTTGGAAAGAAAACAGACAAAAATGACTGGTTGCAGTGTATTCTTGACACTTCTTCAAGTAGGAATTTCACATTGGGATAAAAAACAGCTTTGTCCTTATAGAAGACCAAATACGGAGACTCCACTAACAGCATCTAGAGCTCACTCACACATATTTATGAAGTGATATTGACCAAATATGCATCCTTAAATTGACATATGAAAGATATGACAAATATACATTTACTCATAGAGTTTCTTCTTGAGCATAGTCAGCATTATAGTCAAATTCCATAGAGGTAGAAGATCTCACACCAGAGGAAAGAGATGGTTCAATCCTATTGATGAACGTGGACCTACTTCTGAAGCAGGGCTGTTATGCCCACTGTACAATACTTTTGCAGGTGTGATTTCGGGAGGGTACAAAGAGAGAGAAAAAGTCTTTAGAAAAGCAAGACAAATAAGAAACTACTGAATACATTATGAAGAAATGTATAAGTTCAGTAGTTAGTAAAAAAAAGTTACATAAGGCAAACATGTAACATAATGCAAAAAGGTTGCAGTAGGCTGACACAAGTCTGGAGGGGTCAAGGAGTGTGGAGAGCAGAAAAAGTGGGAGCACAAAAGGCAGAGGCAGGAGTGGCATAGAAAGATGAAAAGGTGATTATTGTAACAAGCGTAAATGGGGTGGTGTAAATTAAAAGAAAAAGCTTGAGGGAGTGTGAAGAGGAGGAGTGATGAGTTTGTAAGGGGGTGCTGTTTCAAAGATGAGAAAGATAAACATAGAAGGCAGAATGATCAGTAGTTGTTTTACAGTAAGGGATGAAAAAAGAGTGGGCATCAGAGGTAACTAACAGTGCCCATGTTGTCCTTACTCACAAAGATACACCCTGGTGCATTGGTTAATCATCATGTATTTCCATACTGATTGTATTTTTGTGACTCTTTTTAATTTTTTGTAGTTTTTGGTACACATATTTTTATTTGTATACAAGCTCGTTTGTGTATCAATATTTATCTGTTTGTTTTAGCTGAATGTATTATAGTATGTTAAAGTGAAGCCAATATAGAAGACATTGAAAATGAGCAGTGGCTCAACTGGCTTTTTCTTAATAGACTTGTTTTACTACTACTACTACTATTATTACTACTGTTACTACTGTGACTATTACTGCTATTACAATTACTAATATTACTACTTCTATTTACCAGTACTAGTACTACTACTACAGCAGCCAAGGGAGTAGGAGAAAGCCATGGAGAGGCAGAGGATGTCAGATAGGTAGGAGGGAAGTGTGGAAAGCTAGTTGACTAGAAGGGAACAGCAGTGGAGGAGACACTGAGAGTGAAGGGGTGGATTGAGGTATAGGGAGCAGTGGAGGGTAAGAGGTGGGACATTACAAGTGAAACATCAGAATAAGTGGAAAAGGTTAATCCAGTCTAGCAAGTGTAGATCTTGGGGCAACACTGTGAACTGTGATGGTATAATTAAACACTGGGAAGATCATTTTCTAGCTGATCTTGCAGTGGACCAGGAGTGGTAGGCATGACTTGGGTTACATTATACTGGTGTTTAAAAAAAAATAAAAAAAAAAACCTTCCCATTGATATAACTGCAAATGTCTAGGTACTTAAAGTGGGGTAATTCTTCAAGGAGGGATCATCAAGAGTCTTGAAGAAAGGGCTGTATTAGAACACACTTAGCCTCTGCTTAGTGTTAAAGGTCATAGAGACAGTCTTTTTGACATTAAGAGAGCTGGTTTGAATGGGACAAGCATTAGACAGTGCCAAAGTCACATTGCATTGGCAGTTCCAGCTCAGAGACTGAAGCTCTGGGGAAAACAGTACAGTGACACAATTACTGAAATGGAAGAGTACCTAGCAGCAATGTTGGACTGTATGGAGGTGGTGGTTACAAATATGGTGCCTCTTTTGAATCTGCAAGAAAAGTCAGCAGTTGCTATGCAGATTGCAATGGTTCAGTGTAACATAAGTAATGCTTATCAGAAGATAGAAATACAAGGGAATGCATATCTCTTAGAAGAAAGTTGGAAAACGTAGAAAATCAGCAGAAGTGTTGTAATTTTAGACTTAGTCATTTTTTAATACATACGGAACCAGATGTGGGTATTAAGGAGCTGCTGAATGACATTTTGTGTTTCTATGTTTGAGTTAACAAGGGAAAAATTTCCCAATCCTGCTCTGATTTTTCTTTTTTTCTACAAGGTGCTATTCAAAGGTACTCCCTCTAGGATCATAGAGCAACTGGTAAGATCTTTGCAATCAGATTGGGAACAAACTGCAAGGGAGTAAGACAAGGGCACAGAAACATTTCTAATACATTCATTCTTCAAACAAACAGAGGCTTAATAAAACTAGCTGTGACATGCAATGGAAAGTTTTTGACTTTTATGGGAAGCAAAGTTTCAATTTCCTGAACTGTGTTCAGAGTTACATTCGCGGTACAAAGCTGAATTGTTGGACATGGGAGCTTCCTTTGCTTTACAATGCCCTTATTAATGTAAAGTGATCTAGCATGGTCTTAAATGCATCTTTCTTTACCCCAAGTTGGCTTCTTTTGCTTTTTGCTGTATAGCTTCACTACAAATTGAAACCTCTTCTTTTGTCACCTGAGATATGGAGGTGGGTAAAAGGCTTTCATTCCAATTATCTCTGAAACTGAATTTACTTCAGGTCATTCTACATTGGCTCTTTGGATTTAACAGAACATGTCCTAATTAAATGGTCATATAACTGTAACATTAGATTACAAATGTTTGTTGTTTTTTTGAGCAGAGATTCCTGCAGCAGCTTTATATCACCCTTGGATTACTCAGTGACAATGTTATAGTTTTACAATATATAATGGCCTGGATATTCAGACTATGCCAGGCAGTGGCACAAGTGGGGGCACAGTGCATCCACGATGCACCTGGGCCAGGACCGGGTGATATTCAACGGTGATGTGCCATGGCACAGACTGCACACATTCACATATTTGTGCCTGTGTAGTACAGTATGGTCTGCAAGCCCACTGGTCCACACTGTGGACTGATAGGCATACAGACCATGCTGTAGCTGTCATCTGGCAGGCAGCTGGGTGGTATCTTGGGTGAGGTGCTGCTGTCTGCCAATGACGGGGTGCTAGGTGAGCGGGGTCCTCTGTGGGTGGTGGTGGGTGGGGAGGGGGGGTCACTGGACCACCAGGTCTTTTCTTGTCTACAAAAGCCCATGAATGGGCATGTGAGTGAGGGGGAAGCCCTGGACCACCAGGTTGTGCTGATAAGTTGCAAACACCCATGAGCGGGCATACAGGAGGGAGGGGGGACCACTAGACCACGAGGGTGGTTACTGTTATTGACAGCCCATACTCGGGCATTTGGGGGGCACTGGAATGCACAAGGGGGTCAGGGTGTTTGTGGATGGTTTCCTGCTGGGCAGGTAGCCATCCATGGCTGGCAGCTGCTGTGTTGTGCCTTGGAACACAGTGACCCACCTGTGGGTGTCCGGCAGTTGTTCCTGGATTTTCATGGCACAACTTCATGCCCAGGCTTGTGGCACATCTGGGAGTTGTGCCAGCAGATGCGCTGCACATCCCGGACTGAATATTGGGATGTGTCACATATGCATGGGCACGCCCCCTCCAGATGCGCCACATACAATTGCAGTGCACCTCGGCACATCAGAATTTGTGCTGTGCAAATGCTCCTTTTGAATATCATGGCAGGGCGCATTGCAGGGTTGAGCATGGCACAACCGTTGCACCATGTGCATTCCTTTGAATATCTGGGCCAGTATGTATTTGTATATTTCCTTAGGACATAATTCTTGCTTATGGCTTCTTTGCTACTCCCTTACTCAAGGAATGTTTTTTTCTAGATGGAGCAATTGACTAATGAGAACAGTAGCAAAATATTAATAGACATCAGTGTTATGTATTGCTCTGGGCTTCTTAACCTCTTCCATATTTTCACAGACAGATTTTCACATGGGTCTTTACAAGATACAGTACATTATGTTTAGTTTTTGTTTCCAGGAAATGCATTCATTTTTGAGTTTTGTTTCCAGCAGAAGGTGTTGCTCCCATGTCAGAACTGACATGCAATTATTTGTTATTGTTTTTTTCTGCCATTATCGTGCCAGATACAGTGTCTTAAATCAGTCAATCACTCAAACAATCCATATGTTTATTAACTCAGCATTGAAATGGATGAACCATTGAGCTTTTAGCCCAATGCTAGGTAAACTGTATACAATGTATTTTTTTTAGTTTAAAATGAAACAAGTTAAGGTGGTGGTCCACAGTACTTCAACTTGCTGAAGAGATAAAATAAAATAATTCTCATTTTACCTATAGCACATTGTGAATGGGTCATTTAGTCCCATCCTATACTTGACTAAAACAGACACAGAGTGGAAGTCGTAACAGGTACCACTTGCCTCTCTGTTGTATCTATAACAGGGTCCTGTTCACTTTCTTTAAAACTAATAAAATAAAAAAATAGAAAAGAGCCAATTAAAAAGGCCAAAATAGGTCATGCAAAGCTAATATTGTGTCATTTTAAAATAATTGGCCCTCTGCATACATAACGGAGGTAGCTGCATTATTGCAATTAAGCTTTTAAAATTTAAACTATTTTTCATGCGCTGCTTTGAATACAAGTTGTGCCAGCCCTTTTTCTGTCTAACTTCAAGTCATGTTCCTATGGAAGCCATGCATGCCAGAGTTTACATTATAGAACTTTAGCCTACATTATTCAATATTACTCAGTGCTTAAGGGGCAGACAAAGGCGCTAGGCCCAGCGAGACTGCCCTCCCCACTCCTTGTGGGGGTATTGTTAGTTGTCATCTCCCAAAAGGTATATGTCAAGATTATGTTTAAACATGTTGAAGTTTGTAACACTCATTATATTTTGTGGTAGTGAGTTCCACAATGTACATGCTCGTACTGTGAAGAAAAACTTTCTTTTGTTTCGGGTCTAGGTATACTCAGCTGTCAGTTATGACATCTAAGGCTGCTAGGTTTCATGCCATAGTTTATGCCACAATCATTCATGAGATGTTTATCATTAAGAATGTTATAAGTAATAAAAGGTCTCCCCCTCTCTTCTTAATTTAAGGTCATACAGGTGAAGTAACTTTAATCTTTCCTGGTACAGTAGATTACATAATATAGGTATAATTTGTGTAGCACTGCTCTGTATACTCTCAATTAATTTCACATCCTTGAATAAATAAGGAGCCCAAAAGGAGGCAGTGTAATCCAAGTGGGGCCTAATAAATGATCTATATATGGGGACTATACTGTACATGTATCATTGCTACAGTGAATGTGAATGATCTTTTAATAGCTCCTAAGAGTCTAGTGGCAACTTTAGCTACCTGCCAACAATGTTGTCCTGGTGCCAGTAAATTGTTGACAACTATTTCTAAGTCTTTCTCTAATGTCACAGTTTGAATGGGTACATTATTTAATATGTATTCTTTTTGTGGGTTTTTTGACCCAAAATGGATTACCACGTTTATCCACATTAAATGACATTTTGTTTAATTGAGCCCAGTTGTCAATTTGTTTCAGATCTCTTACAAAGTTATTGATCTTGCTTTCAGAATCCACTTCTGCACAGAGTTTTATATCATCTGCAGATTTGCAGATCTGACATCCAATTCCTTGCTGCAGGTCAGATATGAAAATCCTGAATAGTAATGGTCCCGGTATCGACCCCTGCGGAACATCACATGCAACTTTGATTTTATCTGAAATTGAATAAGAAATTTTTACCCTCTGGCTTCTGTTTAATAGCCATGATTCAACCCACCTAATAGTTTTTTATATTTAGCCCTAATGTGATCATTTTCTCTAACAAAATTTTGTGAGGTACCAAATCAAAATATTTTTTGAAGTCTAGGAATATGACATCTACTGGAATTCCCCTGACTATACATAGCATTACTTTGTCATAAAAGCTTATCATATTCATCACGCATGATCTGCCAGCTATGAATCCATGTTGTTGTAAGTCCTGTAACCCTTTGGTCTCTAATTCATTTTGAATTCTAAACTTTAGTATCTTTTCCATAGCTTTGCATATGACAGACATTACACTTATGGGCCTATAGTTCTCAGTATAGTACATGGCATATTTCATTATCAGAGGGACACTTCCAACCCCTGTGTGCAAATGTAATTGTTTTTGGTTTAGAGTCCATCTGCCACTCTGAATAATTAGAAAGCATGCTTAGGATATAACATGTCTTTTAACTGACCAAGACAGCAAGTGGGCTCTGAGACAAAATAAATTAATTACATAATACTGAATCCAAGTCTCAGTGTTAATGAGTCCCTTGTTAAGCTTTGCCAGTTCACTTGCAGATACTACACCAATCAGTTTTCCCACAGAAACAGACTGTAACCTGATAGCCATTATTTTAATGCCACAAAGGACAATGGCTCTTACAGACATTAGGCCTTAACACAAAATAGTTACTTGCATATTGTTAAATTCAGAAGCATGCACAGAAGCTGAAGCTGAGTTGTTTTCTTATCAGCTTCACTAGAATTGGTAGCTTGCCCTTTTTTCAGGCTGCAGTGGGAGGAGCCCTGCAGACCTATTGCTTTCAAAAGAGGACTCCGCATTCCTTGCATTCTTTGTGACTGAACATGTTGGAGTGTCACCACAGTCAGCTCTGCGTCTGTGAAGTACTCCAGTCGCACTGCACTATTTTTTACTTGGAAGAAATTTGTGTCACCCTGATCAGGACACGGGGGATTGGGCACTCCCAGTGTCACTATTATGTTTCTGGGAGGGGGTGTGTGGGGTGGAGGGTGCTGAGTGGGAGGGTCAGGTAGGAGACATATTCCTAATTTTAAAGAAAAAAAAACAAACGGCAGTCACAGTGGAACACAGAACACTCTGCCATGTCCTGCAATCTACTACGCATGTGCTAGCCCTAGTGCATGAGCATTGTAGTCCAGTGGCCAGCTTGGTCACAGTGGAGTGTGCTACACTCCACTATTACTGCTATTTGTTATTCTTTTCTTTAAAAGTATGCATATCCCCCACCTGACCCTCCCTCACAGCAGCCACCACCCCCCCAGAAACATAACAGTGATACTGAATCTTTATTAATTATGTATACCACCCATCCAACCCTCCCTCTCAGAATCCCCCAGAAACATAACAGTAACATTGGGGGTGCCTAATCCACCAGTGTCCCAAGCAGGAATTCTCCTTTTCCCCCTATATTTCCTAACACGAGCCTCCCTCTCAGTGCCCACCACCCCACTTCCCCCCAGAAACAGATTAGTGACACTGGGGGTGCCCAATCCCCCAGTGTTGCGATCCGCAAACCTCAGGTTTCTTTTTTTTTTTGTAAATAAAACCCTGTCAATGAAAAAGAAAAACATCCATCAATGTCTTTTGTGGCTGTTAGATCCCCCCACCTGACCCTCCCACTGAGCACCTACTCCCCCCCCAAGTTATTACTTAGTGATCAGGAGTCCAACATCATAATCCTCTCTGGACCGCAGACACGTCTTCACTATTCAAAGACGAACCACAAACTGAAGAAACAGGTATGCAGTTCAATGTATTTCAATGGAGTTTTGAACTTAGTGGCATAACTTGGGCATTTTTGCATATTTTTGGCCCAAATTTTCAACATTCCTTCTTTGGAACCCTACCTCATGAACAATTGAACTGTCACTAGGCAGATCTGTCCTGAAAGGTGATTTTGTGGTCCCTGCACAAAATAACCTTTTGGGAAGGGATTTGAACATTTTCTCTGCCCTTGTCCATGAGGTGGAGTCATAAGAAGACTATGCTGAAAATTTGGTGTAAAAATATTAAAAAACAACTAAGTTATGAGCCTATGTTTAATTTTGCAAACACAAGCTCATAACTTTGGTAATTTTCAATATTTTCCCTCAAACTCACAACATAGCCATATCATTGCAGCACCTCATGAGGGTGACAGCTGTCATTTTTCAGATCTTGGCCAAAATGATGTTTTCTTTACATTTCGAAAGGTGATTTCACAGTCCCTATGTGAAATCACCTTTCGGGTGGGAGTTGGACGTTTTCTGTGCCCTCATGCATGAGGCTGGGTAAAAAGAAGGCTATGTTGAAAATCTGGTATAAAAATAATAGAAAACAATAACATTTTGAGCTTCTGTTGAATTTTGTGAACACAGGCTCATAACTTTAGTAACTTTCGATATTTTTACCCCATATTTACAACATAGCCATATCTTTACAGCACCTCATGAATGTGATAGCTGTCATTTTTCAAATCCTGGCCAAAATGTTTTTTTTACTTCCCAAAAGGTTATTTGGTGGTCCCTGTGCTAAATCACCTTTTGGCCAGGAGTTGAAAAGTGTATCTGCCATTGCTCATGAGATGGGATCATAACAAGGCAATGTTCTCAATTTGGTGTAAAAATATTTAAAACCAAAAAAGTTAACATGTTATGTTGAATTTTGCAGATGCAGTTTAGAAGTTTGGCAATATTCAATATTTTTAACCCAGATTTTCAACATATCCATTTCTTTACTGCACCTCATGAATATGACAGCTGTCATTTTTCAACTTCTGCCCAAAATGTGTATTTATGTCCTGAACTATGATTTCACAGTACCGGCGTGAAATCACCTGTCAGCCAGGATTTGAACATTTGCTCTGCCCTTCTTCATGAGGCTGGGTCATAACAAGCCTATGTTAAACATTTTGTGTACTAATAATACAAAAACAACAAATTCAGGAACCTACATTACATTTTACTAATGTTGGCTGGTAACTTTTGTAATTTTCAATATTTTTACATCAAGTTACTCACCTGCAGCCCTATCAGCTCTGGCCAGACTTTGTTGTTTTATTCGATACAACATGCAAACATTTTGTGTCAGGAACCATGTCTACAGCTGAATACAATAGAAGAGAACAGACTATACTTTAAGTTGCATTTAAATTTATTCATTGATTGATTTATTTAAATTTGGCAACTAGGAAAGGTAAGCAGAGCCAAGGCTCATTTTCAGGTGTGACCTGAGGGGAGGGGAACAAAAGGGAACAGACAAAGTGAACATAATAAATAGAAAAAATAACTGACCTCAAATCTGAGTATAGCAACAACATGATCAACTCTTGTGTAATGCTTTGCTTTATGCCAACAGAAAAAAAACTTGTCCTGAAAACTTTTGAGATTCCAGAATACTTCAGGGACAGTCGAATTCTACTACTTGAACAATATTATCAAGTATCCTAAAGTTTGGAAAGTTTTTCTAACCAGATATAAAAAAGTACTTGCAGTGGAATTACTTTTGCTTGGTGTTTTCTCAAAGTTCAGCAGGTTCAAAATAAAAGCTATGCTCTGGTGGGCACTCTACATATCGCAATGCTAGCTATCAACATTCTGTCTCAGTATCTTATTTCCTTTCCAAGCATTGCTTTAATTAATTAACCTTTGACTGCTTGAACTATACAGAAATAAAATACCATCTAGAAACTATGGAGACATGAAAATAATGGCACAAAAATAATGACAGATACAGCACATTTATTCCTGCACTCATGCTCACCCATGTTAACTACTGTAGTTCAGTGAAGAACATACTGCATATTCAGACACTCATATATGAACATACAAAATTTGCCAGCAGATAAAGGCCTAGAGGTCTATCAAGTCTGCTCGAATGTGCAGCTAGCATCCCTTATTCTGCAGCTGCCCCTACCTTCCACCCTTCCCCTACATTGACCTTCCCCCTTGTCCTGTTCTATCCCCCTTTAAAGCAGTCCACTGTTCTACTGGATACCACTTCTGCAGGTAACATATTCCACCCAGCTACTACCCTCTCTGTAAAAAAGTGTCTCCTCATCTACCTCTTGAACCTTCCTCCCTCCCTCCAGTCTCATATCATGGCCCCTGGTGTCCTTCCCCTCCCTTACTTTGAACAGCCCCTCTGTACCCATCTTGTTTGTTCCTTTCATGTACTTAAAAGTTTCAATCATGTCCCCCTGTCCCTCCTCTCCTCCAGTGAGTACATGTTCAATTCCCTCAGCCTCCTCTTGTATGATAAGTCCCCCAGCCCCTTGATCATCTTTGTCACCCTGCGCTGCACCCCTTCCAGTAACTTAATGTCCCTCTTCAGATACAGGCACCAGTACTGCATGCAGTACTCCAGGTATGGTCTAACCAATGACCTATACAGTGGCAGAATCACCTCCTCCATCCTCGAGAATATACCCCTTGCAATGCAATCCAGCATTTTGTTGGCCTTTGCAGCTGCCTTCCTACATTGTGCAGAATTGTTCATTGATCCTGTAATGAGCACCCCCAGATCCTTCTCCTCCTCTGTCTGGGCTAGCTGCACTCCCCCCTGCTGGTAACTCATCCTTGGGTTCTTCATCCCAAAATGCAGCACCTTGCACATTTTGGCATTAAACCCCAGTTGCCAGGTGTCTGACCAGGTTTCAAGCTTTGCCAGATCATCCTGCAACCCCTGCCATCCCACTAGGTCGTCTACCACTGCTCCTACCTTGGTATCATCAGCAAACAGACTGATCTTGCTCTTGATGTCCAATGATATGTCTGCAATGAATATCCCAAACAACACTGGTCCCAACACTGAGCCCTGTGGAACACCTCTCGTCACTACCCTCGGGTGTGAGCGCTCCCCACCCACCAACACCCTCTGTTGCCTTCCCTGAAGCCAGTTCCCTACCCATCTCACTAGCTTTACACCTGCCCCTGTGCCTTCTAACTTAATTCCCAGCCATCCATGTGGCACCAAGTCGAATGCCTTACTTCAGATACAGGACATCCACTGCATGGCACTTGTCCAATCGCCTAGTTACCCAGTCATAGAACTCCACCAGGTTGGTTTGGCAGGATCTGCCACATATGAAGCCATGCTATCTGCTGTCCTGTAGTCCTTAGGCCTCTAGGAGGGCCACTAGCCTCTCCTTCAGGATAGTTTCCATTAGCTTACCCATGATGGATGTGAGGCTCACCAGTCTGTAGTTCCCTGGTTCATCCTTGGGCCCACTCTTGTGGAGGAGCACCACATGAACCATCCTCCAGTCCTGAGGTACACACCCCGAGAGTAGTGAGGCATTAAATAGGTCTGTCAAATGTCCCGCAAGGACCTCTACCAGCTTCTTCAGTACCCTGGGGTGGATGCCATCCAGGCCTGGCACCTTGTCCACCCTCAGTGCCTTCAAACCCTCCCAAATTCTGTCCTCCATGATTTCCCATTTGTCACCCCCTCCCCCCGGTTTCTGCTGTTCCTCCCCCATTGGGTGTCACCCCCCTCTTCTCCTTAGTAAATACTGAACAGAAGTAATCATTTAGTGCTTCTGCCTTATCGCACCACCCAAACCCCCTCCTTCCTAATCCTTACAGCTCCATTTCTCCTTATTGTACCTAAAGAAGTCCTTCCCACCCTTCTTAATGCCTTGTGCCAGCCTGAGCTCTGTAGATGCCTTGGCTCCCCTTACTGCCCAAGTCACCTCCTTTGATTCCGTCAAGTACTCCTCCCTGTCCTCCCTGTTTTCTTGTACCTTCTAAAGGTGGCTCTTTTCTTCCTCATCTTTTGCATAATGTCCTTGCTCAACCTGCTTGGTTTCTTAGCCCTAGCCTTCTTGCTCTGGGCCTTGCAGCAGGTTTTGGTTGCCTCCACTATCCCCAGCTTTATGAGCTCCCAGCTCTGGTTAGTGTCCATACTAGGTTGAATTCTGGGAGGTACCCTTTTACCACTTCCTCCCAAAGTTGGCCCTCCTGAAGTCCAGCACTCTTATGCCAGATTCTATTCCTTCCTTGCCCATATCCAATGTGAGTCGTACTGAGTGGTGGTCACTCCCTGAAAGTGGTTCTTCCACCGTAACTTCTCTCACAAAGTCCCCATTTGCCAGCACAAGGTCAAGGGTATTCCCTAACCTGGTTGGGTCACTGACCATTTGCAGCAGGAAGCTGTCCTGGAAGGCATCCAGCAGTGCCTGCTCCCTTCTGCTCCTGGTTGTTGGGGTACTCCAGTCCACTCCTGGCATGTTGAAGTCCCCCACAATCACCACACTACCCCTCTCACAGGTTCTTCTGATCTGTCCCACTAGTTCCCTGTCTAACTCCTCCGTCTGAGATGGTGGCCTGTACACCACTCCCATTCTGAGAATCTTATTCTTGGAATCCTGGATTTGCATCCAAAGTGACTCCGTACTATCCTCCTCCCCTTCTTCTCTTACACACTTCAGTCCTTCCTTCACATATAGTGCCACCCCCCTCCTTTCCCAATCACCCTGTCCCTACGAAATAACCTGTACCCTGGTACAGACAGGTCCCAGTCATTGTATTGGGTGGCCCATGTTTCTGTGATGGCTGCCATGTCCACCTCTCCCTCTGCCATGAGCACCTGTAACTCTGCAGTTTTCCTCCCAAGGCTCCTAGCATTAAGGATAACCACCTTCCACCCTTTCCCACCCCTCACATCCTGCCCTCCTTTCCTAGCATCACCAATAGTACTTGTCATTTGTCCTTTGTCACTGTTATGGGGGTTAAGCTCATATGGTTTCCCAACCTGTGGTCTCTGCATGTCTCTTGCCTACTAGCCACCCCCAGCTCCTAGTTTAAATTCCCAACTTCCTCTATGTATGCCTCCATTCTCTGTTTCAACACTTTCTTTCCCTCCTCACTCAAGTGTAGTCTGTCCTTGGCATAGAGACTACTGTCCTCCCAGGTCCCTCCCCACCCACCCAAGCAGCCCATAACCTTTAGAATAACACCAAGTTCTTAGCCATCCGTTAAATTCCTCTATTCTCAGCTTTCTTGTTGTGCTTGCCTTGAACACTGGAAGTATCTCTGAAAAAGTTACTGATCTTCCTGCCCCCTCACATAATTGTCCTAGTTCCGCAAACCTCCTCTGGACTACATCAACTGCCATGTCAGCCAGTCCGTTCATCCCAAGATGTATAATTAAATGAGGCTTGTCCCTACCACTTCTAGCATATTTCAGAACACATTGTCCCACCCTTTCCACTGTCATTCCTGGCATGACCTCCACCCAAATGCAACTATGCCTCTCCCCCTTGCTACCCCACCTGACTCCTCTTAGTATTAAGTCCCCCAGCACTAAGATTTAACCCCTCTTAGTACCTGCTTGCTTCCATTCATCTCCATCTCTCATTTCTGGCTCCACTTCTTCCTCCTGCACATTATTTCCCCCTTTTGTCCCTATTGCAATTCTCCCAGCAGGACTTCTCCCCACACCAGTTTGGTCCAAGCATTTATCAATTACTCCTCCAATTGCAACATTTCCCTCCTCCTTCTTCCAGTCCAGCAGTGCAAAACTATTTTCTGAAGACCCTTCACAAATGCCCACTTCCTTTCTCTTCATAGTGACCTGTTCTCTCCTTTCCACTCCATGAGTTTTGCCACTTCTTCTCCTCCTCTCACAAGTCCCTATCTCCTCCTCCCTCCATTTGTCTTTTGTCTCCTGACCTGATTTCCCTGGCAATTGTTCTCCCTGACCTGGACCCTTTTGTCTCTGATTCCCTTCTTTTGACCCTCTCCTCACCACTGTTGGCTCAAATTGCCCTCCCTCATCTCCCGTCCTCCCTCTCTTCAGTATTGGGCTAAACCCACCCCCAATCTGCCTTGCCTGTCTTAGTTCCTCCTGCGACCCTCAATCTCCTTTCTAAGTTTCTCTATGTGGTTGCACACTAAACATCCTCCCACACTCCAGGCAATTTTAGAAAGATTGTTGCACCATGATGTTGCAGCCTACCAATCCTACCCATTGCTGTCGTTGCCCACCAATGACCCCCACCCCCTCCAGATGCAGGATACCAAATCTTCCCCAAGTCTCTCTCCCCCCTCTATCAGTGCAAAACATTCTTTTCTTTATTTCCCTTACCCCCTTTGTTGTACACGTTTAGATAGATTGAGCAACTGCTTTTTACTTTCCTATCCTTCCAATCCACACTCAAAAAGAAATTTTAAGTAACTATTGCACAACCTTCTTCAAACTCCTACTCCTCCTTTCCACAATGCAAATAGCAATGCATATAGTTATTTTAGAAAGTGAATTACTATACGTGGCCACATTTATGAGCTCAAGTACTTGTACATTGCTTTAAATTCCTTTCAGCTGGTACAAGATCAAATATCACCACTTTATTAGACATAGAGAGAACCTAGAATGAAACAAGACCCATTCATAAATACTTACAGCACACAGCATATTGACAGCAATAATAAAATGTTTCTCATGGGCATAAATAAGGTACAGGAGGAAAGTATCGTTCAGAAAAAAAGGAACTCCATAACAAGAGGACATGCTATGAAGCTGGAGGGGTAGACTCAGGAGGGATGTGAGGAATTATTCCTTTACAGAAAGAGTGATTCCTGGAACAGCCTTCCATCAGAGGTGGTGGTGGTGAAGACGGGGGGGGGGGGCAAGAAAGCACAGAAAAAGGCATAAGGGTATCTTAGTTAAAAGGAGGATGGACGGGAGAAAGAGCTGGAAATTGATTAGGGCCTGTGGTGATACTGTAGGTAGGACAAAATGAGCTGACTGAGAGGGCTAAGCGGTCCTTATCTGCCAACAAATTCAATGTTTCTATGCTTCAAAGTCATCCAGAAATTATAGTACCACAGACTAATCTTTTTACAGTTTATTTTCCAGGATAGCCTGGCTGAGTATATCATCTCTTTTCCAGTGGAATCTTTCTTTTACCAATTTCCACAGCTGGGGAGCACTAGGAAGACAGATGAATTGCCGAAGGTCATATTCTGTGTATTTGGCTCTTGCAGGGTTTGAACCTGTGATCTCCCAGTTTCCAAGCCAGTGCAATAACCACTATAGATACCATAATGCACCCCAGGAATAGATATTAAAATATCCAGTACTTGTGCTGTATTAATAATGACACTTTTTTTACATAAGAATGTTTTTATTAATTTTCACTTTTATCAGCACATCACAGGATATCATAATAGTGCCACTTAATAATGACACTTAAATATCAGCCCATTTTGTAAAATATTATACAGGTCCAAAATAAAATATTATGCACTTTGCTGCATACATGTTTATTTAGACTTCTACATGATTTTTCCTTCAGTGTTCTCAAATAATACATTAATTTTCTGCATGTTTGTAAGGTGCAGAACTCCAAGTGGGGCTGGACAGCCATATTTTATCATATTTGTCTACTGTATTTTCAAAACTAACAGTGTGAAAATATATTCTTGAAACCACCTGCATACGTCAGACTTACTGGGCTAGTAACAACAGTTGTAAATATTTTTTGGTTGTTGCATAACCTAAACTTAGCCTCAGGAAGTCAACGGGACTGATACTCAGCATATTCCAGACCATGCCAGAATATAGGCAATACTCTTGTCTAGTGCACTTACGTGGTAATAAAAAACTAAGTATTAAAGGTTTATAAAGCTCAAAAAACCATTGAGGCTAATTAAATCTCATTTAGCTGCAACCTGTCACTGACAGCAGCCACAGGGAGTATGAGATGCTGCTGCATTCTCTCTGGTTACAAAATATTGGGGAATGGGTGGAGGATGGCAAGATCAACCAGATAAGGAAAACAATTCCTTAAAGAGCAATTAGTAAACATGTCTAATTTTGCACAGAAATGTGCATATCAGGTGTTGGCCTCACATTTATAGTAGGTATGTGGCATATACTGATGCATTTTCCCTTTTACCCAACTGTACATTGGAGCTAGAATTCTATAGGGAAAACAGAAACTGTGAGGTATGTGAAAACACTGGAAATCTTATTGCACCAACACATGGATTGTAGAGAGTTTTCTGTGTGGCTCATGTACTGACTTGCTAAACACAAAGTGTTGCAGTTCATATAACAAAGATATTCAAGTCTAAATTGACTTGGCAGGAGAGTCACCTGCTCCAAGCATTTGTGAGCTAAAATAGCATTAAAATGATCAGGATAGGTGTGGCTTTCTGTTTAGTAAGGTCCCCACTGGCTACCTGCAAGCCCCTTATGGGCTAGCACTCTGTTTTAACAAATGAAGCCTAAGAGGAGTTTCCACATAAGACAAATGGAGAAAGCAGCAGTACCACAGCTCACATGGGCAAGTTAAACTTGAAAGAGTAGGAACCTGACCTATGAGGGGGTCACCTTCCTGTTGATTGTCAGTAAAATCTTGGTTCAGTCAAATGATGAGACCAAAAAGACCCTTTTAAAATTATGGGATGAAGAAAGAAAGTGAGTAGAAAAATGGAGTAACTTTCAATGATATGCTGATTCCTTTGGGCAGCATTTGGGTGTGTGTGTAGGGGGGCTGGGTTTTGTTTGATTCTGATGCTGGCCACACTCCAGCAGCACTTCTATAGAATTTAGAAAAATGTATTATAAATATGATTAAATCTCAGTAAATTAACCAGAGCTGAGCTTGCTATTCATTCAACATTTGGGCATTTGGGGAGGAGTTTTTACTTTTTCTTTATAACATGGGTTACCTAAGCCAATATGAGCAATTGGTCAGAAGCTGTCAGGTGGGCATGGATTAAATTCCCTATTTAATCCATGATTCAGTGGCCGAATCATGTTTCTGTCCTTGCAAAAAAACCTCTTTACACAGTGGAGGGATCTCCAGAGTTTCTATTCTTAGTTGTACTCAGCAGCCATTTTTAAATGCAGTTAGCGAGGAGTCAGGATAGCATGTCAGTTAAACAGTATGGAGATAAATTTTTTGATGTTTGGACAATGAAGCATTCAGCAGTGGCAGACACAAAAGTTCCCTAACAGACAATCAGCCCCCTGAGGAGTGTAGAGAGGTAACTTGTCACTGATGGGTCCCCTCACAACTCCGCCTGCAAATAATGATGCGGAGATTGCAAACAGGGACGCATGCAGTAGTTGCTGTAGCATAGATACTGTTCTTGGGGAAGAGGAGCCATCTTTTCTGTCCCACTGGTTGCTCGCACAGTGAGCTGTAAAGGACAGTGGTGCTGGTTGTCAAACAGCTGTGCAGTGCAAAGCGTCATCAGTATCTCCCTGTGACATACTGATGATGTGCACTGCGCAATGAGAAGATCACAGTAATGGTGCAACCACTGTATGGAAGAACAGCACAATGCAAAAGGGGAAGTGGCATATCTGTACAGCAATGAACAGGTACTTCCTGGTGGCTCATGCATTGACAAAATATGCAACACCACTGTTGTTCATACAGAAACATGTTGCATTCTGATACACCCTTTTGTAGAAGATGTGTTAAACTAACTTCACTACACCGTTGATAGTTCACACAGTAGTTGACTCACTTGGAAACACTACAAAATACACGCCTTCCATTCAGTATGTGTCAGCTAGAATAACTGTTGCCATAGCTCTGCCTATACGTACCCTACATACTAGCAACATTTCCAGATCTGCACAACTGCCAGCAGAGCTATCCTCCCAACACATTTAATGACAGTGTAAGTGTATGTGTATTTACATTCATAAGGCTTTACAGTCTGAGTTGCTGTAGTAGAGCAGTACAGGATCGGTGCGTACATTGTGTAGTACTAGTTTAATGCACACCTAGCAAAGATGCATAGAACTAAGCAATGTCAGTCATGCAACATAGTAGCAGGCTTGTATCTTCTGCAGGCAGACTCTATAATCCTTCACAAACCACAATAACTATATAAAAACACCTTGGTTAACCTTCAGCATGCATAAAAAGAACCAAGGTATATTTTCTAACAGACTACTTTACAGACAGAAAGGATAATATGGCTTTTGAGCATCAAAAGAAGAGGAATACCTTATTTTTGATGGATTCTCTCCTATGGGGAGGTAACCCATGTTATAAGTGCAATAACCCACTCCAGAGTGTGGGGTTATAGCCATTTAATCCATGCCTGGGATGCTGTGAGGACACTCAGCCTGTAGCCTTGTGCCTTACAATGCACCCCAGGCATAGATTGAATGCCTATAATTCCACACCCTGTTGTGGAGTTATTACTTCTATATATATATATATATATATATATATACAATATATATAATAGATAAACCACTCTGAGGTATGCGGTCTCGCTCTGATATACACACACCTTGATGTGCGTCAACCACTCATGGCGTACGTATATCAGAGCATGACCACACACCTCAGAGTGGTTTATCTATCTTATAAAATGTCAAAATTGTTTTGAAGGGGTGTAAAAGTGCAGGTGTGCAGTCATGCTCTGATATATGCATGGTCATGTGATGCTGTTCAGCTAATGATACTGCTGCAATTTCCCTACCCATTTTATAAATATATATAGATATATATCTATATATATGACTGATCCCACTCGATCAGTAATATAATAACATAGTACATCATCTGAGCCCAGTCTTACAATTGTAAGAGTGCTTTCACATTCATAGGTGTCAGTCTTGCTCACCTTGGTTCATGGTTTGGTGCCTTGGGACATATTAAGGTGCAGCAGAAATGTATCCTACCCCTTTAATTGTACACATACCTACTAGAAATAAGAAGCTTGTCCACATATTTGGTAAGCCATTTCTCCAACGTCATTATTTAAAGTGGTAGAATGAATGAACGACAGTTAGGGGAGAATGCAATTTTCCAATGAGTGTATCCCCCAACAAAACAAACAGCTACAGTCATGAAAAGCCATCTTTGTCCTGCATCACATGCTTCCTGGTTTGGGAATCCCTTAAGGTGACCTCCCATTCTGAAATTTCCTGGCCAGATCAAAAGCTAAATTTTTATACCCTTGATTTATAGGGGAAAGCTATAGACAGACAAACATAAAGACAGACAGATAGACAGGCTTTTACTTACAAATGACTTTTCTTGAGGTGCTGTGCAATAAGATACATAACACAAGTATAAACTAGGAAAACACAATTGTGGGTCTCCTGAGCAGAAAACCACCAGCATGTTTGTAGGTGACACAGACGTACATTTGTCCTTAAGGGATAAGGAAGTATAATTATTGTAACATTTGATAAATCAAATTTAAAAATGTATATTTTGAAATTTCCTCTTCTTACATTTATGTAAATTGAATACAAATATCAGAATGTGGTTGGGTTCTCCTTGACAGTATCTTCTGTATGCCTGACACCTGCTATTTAGGGAACTCTCACTTTTCCACAGTATCAGTGTTACTTTAATTTATTGATAGATATCAGCTGTGTTAACAGAACATATTTATTTTGGCCAGACTGAAAACTGCATTGTTAAAAAAAATATTGGCCAGCCTAGTGGTGTGGAGGGCTGAGGCATCAATGCCTTACCTCTTGCCACGCCAGTGACCCATGTTCATGGGGCGAGCGGGTCACTGGGGGATGACCAGGGATAGAGAGGATCGAGCATCCAGAGGACAGCTTTCCTCTCCCAGGGAGGGGTGGGATCAGTGACTGGTGTTTGTCTGACATCTAGTGGTGACTGGGTGTTGGCACACTGCTCCTTCACATCAGGGGGTAGAGGTGGAGGTGCAGCAGACACCCCATGTGCAGAGTGTGGAAGAGTGCGCTGCTTAGCCATTGGTGTCATTACACACTACTGTGTCCAAGCTCAGGGCTCAGGAGGGGAGGAACCACAATGGAAAAAAAAAACACTGCCACTTATGGAGGAACCCCCGGTAGGGAATGGGATAGGTGGGTATGCACGCTACAATGCCCCAGGCAGTGGGGGAGCACCAACAAATACATATAAAAATATATATTTCTAGCCCAAATGGTTCCAAAAGTAAATCTCTTTAAAAAGGGTTAACTTCTGAACCATTATGACTAAAAGCAGGCATAGATAAGTTCTACTGATGCAGTTTTCATGTTTCCAGATATCAAAATGCTTTAAATATAGTTTTGAGTATATTAATACAGTTTTAAAGTATATCAATATATTGTAGTTGAAAAGTATACTGCTATAAAGTACAATAATATATATTTTGTCTGACTTTCTTAAAAAAAATTGAAAAAAAACAATCTCCAACTATGTCTGATGTATTGCTGACATTCTGACCCAAAGCAACATTTAACTTTCTTATTTCTTTTTTCTGTATTGTTTTCTTCCCTTGCTGACTCAGGCAGAGCTACTCAGCTCCATCCTACCCTTCCCTTGACCGGCCACTACCTCTCCCGGCACTCACTGGGATCGAGTGACCCCCCACAGCTTGCCCATATGGCAGGGAGAGGAAGGAGAGGGTCATCCTCCCCCCCCCCAGCTGAACATTCATTATCCAGTGGGGATCAGTGGTCCAGGTGGCAGTGCGGGATGAGGCGGGTGGAACTTCATGGAGCCTGAGTCTGCCTTTCTTTTCCATGTTCTTCCTGGTTCCCCTGCCACAGTGGCATGTACGTGTACATGCATGGAGGTGCGCATATGCCAATGGAATTGTGGCTCCTCCCTTTATGAAGCTTGGATGCTGGTGCAACCCCTAGGCTTCCACCTGGGGGCAGCCGAGGACCGAGATAGCAGACCTCCCCACCCCTGGAGAGGACTCAGGAGACAAGTCCTAAGGACATTCAATCCTCTCCCTTCCAGCAGACCTCTGGCAACCTGAGCTCATCCCTCAACTCAGGTTGCCAGCATATTAGGAGGTAAGGTGCACAGTGCCTCATCTCTCCATGCCACTGAGCCAGCCTCTAGTTAGCTAATTTTTATACCTCTACCCACTTACAAAGTGCTAAAATTATGACACAGAAACTGCAAAATTCTTTATTTAATGTTAAGTAATCTCATATGATCCTTGTTCCCCTGTAAAAGGTTTGGAAGATAATAAAGCAGCAGTTTACATTCAAATAATGCAATATGCACTGTATATAAAAAATAATACATGGGTGTTGGTGGCGTATAACATGATTCTTTTCCACACCCAAGGTGTGGAATAACAAATAAACCATGTGAGAACAAAGCTTGCTTGGTTTATACATTTATCCCACGTGAGGGTGTGTAAAAAATAAAGTTATACACTAACCTCCTATGTTTTTCTGATTTATATACTAGCTCATTCCACTTATCTGGTTCATCCTGCCATTTTCTTAAATTCTGTTGATCACAGCTCTTCCTCTTTGCTTCTAATCCCTTTGTATGTTGCCACATTTCAGTTTATGTTCACCAAGACAGAGCTTAATTTTTGTGTCCATGGGTTAGCTCCAAGGCACCACACAGTCACAGATAACTGGTGCCGTGCATCAGCTGGGTATAACAGGGTCATAAACCTTCCCAGGAGTAGTCACTAGAGTACATGCATTGCAACCATGGAGCAAAAGGGGCTGAGTCAACAACGTAAGTTGCAGCCTCATTTGCAAGCCAGAAGAATATGGTGGTAGTGTCAATGGTCCTCAACTTAGTCTATGTCATAACATTAGGCAATTGGCACTATGCAGTGGCCCAACTCTTGTAGCAGTTACACTCTGGTATGTTAGTTGGCAAATCCCATTTTTGCTGACTAACATCTGCAGCAACAAATCTGCATTTTGTGCAATGTGATACTGTTGCAGCTGGGGCTCTGCCCTCCAGCAACCACAAACCAGCTCTGGGCACAGCACAAATGTATGTGTCCCATTAAACACCACCATCCTTTTATACTATTGTGTACTGAGCACCTACTGATTCCACTGATCCCATCTCACTAGAACCTCTCACTCCCTCTGCCTCATAAACAGAAGCCACCTGCAACATAAAATGTGCATTTTTTTTAACTAAGAGTCAAACTTCCAAGCAGGAGGTGGCTGCTCTCTTGTTTCAGCCAGCTGTTTGACTCTGACCACATTGCTCGAGTCTGGCTGCACCACTCGACTTTGTCCACAATGCTCATTACTCTCAATCTCCATCTTCTTCTTCAACAGAAGCCACCAAATGAAAAAAATAAATTAAATGAAAAAAACAATTCTGACTGAAACCTCCCCCATCTCAACTGAGGCAAAAACCTATCTCCATTGTGCCACTGTAAAGAGTGATGCTGAGCCCAAGTCCCCGACCAGTTGCTAATCACCACCACTTTTGTTTGTTAAAATTTTTGACAAGCCAGTTGATCCACCAAACAGAAGCAACATTAGCACATCAATGCAATGTCCTCAGGCAATTTCCTTAGCAGTACACTCAGCACCCAAACTCTTATACTGCAAAATAATACTTTTTCATCCAAAAATCCCTGCTACTCAGCTAAATAAAAAAAAAGAAAATTGTTTAAAAATAACTTTGCACAAGGTCTACATGTTGCATAAATGGAACATGCAATAGGGAACTTATGCAATTGATTTATCTTCACTCCAGCAGTTTGACCTAGGGCACATCACTCAAGGCTTACGCTACTCCTGAGGTTACCTGAGGTCAAACTGCTTGTGTGAAGACAAAACTGCTTGAGTGAAGATACATAATTTACACAACAGGTCCCCATCACATCTCCCTTAGGTACATCACATGTATAAGTGTGAGCCTTAACTGCATAAGTATGTGCTGTATCGTAACAGTATAAGTATGTACCTAAATAACATATATATGTAATGTACAGTACATTAACTTTATGTACCTTAACTGTATAAGTGTGTACCTCAATTATATATTTTTCTTTATTAATATTTCAGAGATACACCTTTGAGCAGGGGCTCATTTACAAAGGTTCCATGTCATACATTATATACTATAGTACATTAACTGTATAAGAATGTACCTTAACAGTATAGGTATGTACTTTAACTATATAAATATGTACCTCAACTGTATAAGTATGCACCTTAACTGCATAATTATGTACATTAACTGAATCAGTACAAACTATAACTGAAAAATATGTACCTTAACTGTGTAAGTGTGTACCTTAACTGTAGAAATATTTACCATAACTGTATAAATATGTACTCTAACTGTTTAAGTATGTACCTTGACTGTACAAATATGTACCTATTACCTTAACTGTAAAAATATGTACCCTAGCTGTATAACTAAGTACGTAGCTGTTTAAGTGCATACCTTAACTGTATAAATATACATATTAGCTATTTAAATATGTAACTTATGTGGGGGCATATAAGGAAAAGATGTGGGCAGCAAACAGGGCAGTGAGATAGGCAAAGGTGGAGACTGAGCTGAGGCTAGCAGAGGAAGTTAAAGTAGGCAACAAGGCATTCTTTTATCATACAGTATATGGGAGCAGTGCAAAACTAACAAAGGAGTGGTCAGGCTAAATAAGGGAGAGGAATGGGTGGAGGATGATAAAGCAAACGTGCTGGACAATTGGTTTGATCAGTGTTCAGGGTGAAGGATTCTGATTGCCAGACTGCAGCAGGAGTAGGGGATCCATGTCAGGCACCAACACAGAGCCTGTCATGGAGTAGAGCATGTTGAAGGCCTACAGGCACTGAAGGTAAATTAATTGATGGGCCTAGACCAGATGCACCTGAGAGTGCTGAAGGAGATGGGGACAGGTCCTGGCTGGACCACTAGTGAATCTCTTCAATTTCTCTCTCTGGAGATAGGAGAATTGCTGGAGGACTGGAGGACAGTGAATGTTGTCCCACCACACCAGAGTGAGAGTCAAGATGAACCATCCAACTGTAGACTACTTAGAGTCTGACATCAATAGTGGGGGAACTACTGGACTGAATAATTAAGGAAAGAATGATGGAGTTCCTGGAGATCAGTGGCCTGCAGGATTCCACTCAACATGGATATACCACTGGGGGGATGTGCAAAATGAATCTGGCTGCATTCTTTGATTGGGTGACAAAGACTGTGGATAGGGGTCAGGCCACTATCTTGTATTTAGACTTCAGCAAGACTTCAATTCCATTCCACACTGGAGATTAATGAAAACTTTGTGTGACCTAGGGAACAAGATTATGAGGTAACTTAGAAATTGACTGAGTGGGAGGACTCAGAGGATGGTTCTCAATGGAGAACCATCAGTAAATTGGAAAGTCATGAAAATTGTAGCAAAAAGATCAGCTTTAAGACTTATTATCTTTAACATATTTTTTTATGATAAGAGGAGGGGGTTCAGGGAAAGATATGCCTCATCACAGATAACACCAAGATCTGTGGAAGAGTGGACACTAAGGAAGGGAATAAGGACAAAAAAGAAAGATATGGAAAGCCTGGAGAAGAAGTTGAGTCTGTGGCAGCTGAACTGTAATGTGAAGTGCAAGTTAGTGTATATACATTAGGGACCAATAACCTGAGAATAGAATATAAAATATATTGGGTGGTTGCGGGGAGTATATCAGAGAAAAGGGACTTGTGGTGTTAATACTAGAGAGCAAATTCTGGTCAGAGCCAATATGGCTGCAAAATAGTATTTTTTTCAGGGATTAGGGGTCATCTAGCAATATTGTGACTGTGGCATATCATGAGCCAGTGACTGACTGCAACTAATGATGTAATTGGTCAGATCACCAATAGTGCCGTAACAGAGGAGTTAGATACAGAGCTGGTTTAAACTTTTTAAGTGCAGAATACATTGGAACATATATAGATTCCGGATGTACACATATGCCTACAGTCTCCTGAGGGTTAAAGATATGGGAGGCAGAAAAACAAAAAAGCGAGACTTGTACAAAAGGAGATTACATGTCTTGCTCAAGGTCACACTGTATGTAAGTGGAGGTTGTGGGATTCAAACCAAAGATTACTGGGTCTCCAGATTCACAGCTTGGTGTTTTAAAGGAAAACTCCATGTTAAAATCAGAAAAAGATATGTAGTATTCATTTTTTCTATTTTCTTTGATATTGGTACCTTGTCCTGCTATGTTACAACCAATAAGGTGATGTTCAATTTTTGCTACTTAGTACTGGTGCAAAAACTGAAGGGGACTGAAAGGAATAGCCAAATGAGTTCAGACACAACCACTGTAAACAGTGACATGATTCAAACACACACACACACACACAGACACACCAGAACATAGCAGGATAAGGTACCAATATCAAAAAATAATAATGATTACACTCACCCAAAATCTAGCAGTGTGTCTTCTCTGAAAGAAGTATTCTCTCTGTGGCTGAGCTGTGACAGACCCTGTAACAAGTCACTGGTCTCCTGCAGGGGCGATTAGACATCACACCAAAGGGCACTCTGGGAAGACATTCTGGAACAAGAGGCCATAAAAGAAACCAGAATGGCAACCTCCAGGGGCAATAAAACAGCCAGGGAAAGTTAGAAAAAACAACTCTCACAGCCAGAGGAAATAAAAACCACTGGAAAGAGGTTATAACACAGAAAAAAGAATACTATATATCTTTTTCTGATTTTAACATGGAGTTTTCCTTTAACCTGGAGGTTATACTTCCTCCCTGGCTTGGGGAACTCTGCTGTATTTCTCTTCCCTTTTAAAGGGAACGTAAACCTTACATTATACAGTAGTTTTTGAATATAAATAATTATTTGTTACGTGTGCACTCTCCATTATCCCCCTACTGTGTTTTTTATTCTGCACACATTTAAATAATTATTTTTCACCTTTTTAAGGTCCTTTGTTCATGCTGCCTTTTTCCCTCTCACCTGATATTCAGTTTTATAAGCACTAATCAAGTGAACTTGTGCCATGAGATTCTGCTTAACAGATGTCACCTGGTTCCAGGGCTGTTCTGTAATTTATAGATATCATAGGCTAATAGTAGATTCATTTCAAGATTGTCAACATTCTAGTATGTTGTGGGGCATACAGGTCCCATATCATGTAGATTTTCATTTGTTTGGGTCCCTGTCTGCCTTTATTAAACCAGTTTCCCTCAGGATCTCTTCCTTTGGTTATGTCCCTCCATGTCAGAAATAGTAATAAAAGTATGCACAAGTAAAACCCGGTACAACAGCAATATTAGCAGTGAACATTCAACATTGACAAATGCTTGTTAGTTTACAGCGGTTACAACTCTCCTTCTCTGTATAGTGGCAAACAGCCAAAACAGATCAGATTTCAGTTAGCTGCTTCAGTGAAGTGTCTCTGATCTGCAAATTAGCCTTTAGTGTTCATCTTTCAGAGTGCTTATCTAGCAGTGAGAAGGGTGTGTGTGATGTGGGACTGAAGGAGTTAATAGCTCAGTTCAGAAAGAGGTAGTTGTGAAATACTGGAGGGTAGCAGATGTAATTCCCCCTACACAAAAGGGGGGGTGGGAGAAACTGGGAATTACAGATCTGTCAGTCTTACCTCTGTAGTGGGTAAACTGACGGAGTCACTGGTCAAAAAAAATCTTGTCAACTACCTAAAGGGCAACTTTCTACAGGATAGTAATAGGTCTGCAGCAGTGAGGGCTTGTCACATGAGTCTGATTGGTATCGTTGACGGCATTGACAATAGTAGTAGGTAGAGCTATGCAGACTGTCCAATTCTGCCAGCAGAATGCCTCTGGAATTAACATTTTCATTCAACAGAATTTTGCTGAACTTGTGTGAAAATATTGTTGAATTTTGCTAAATTTAAAATTTCAGTTATTTCACATAGAAACATAGAAGATGATGGCAGATAAGGACAGCAAGGCCCATCCAGTCTGCCCATTTTTCTACCTTATAAATGTGCCACAGACCTTTACTTTGACAATGGCATATCTATTCATATTCATCTGTATTGCTCCCTTATGCCTGTCCCATGTCTGTTTGAAGCCCTGCATTGTAGTCACATCCACCACTTCCTGAAGTAGAATGTTCCATACATCCACCACCCTTTTTGTGAAAAAGAACTTCCTCACATTACCCCTTAATCGGCCTCCCTCTAATCTCATGCTGTCCCTTGTCCTGCTAGTTTTCTTATATTGAAACATGTTAGACTCTTTCACCTTGTTGATGCCCTTAAGATATTTGAATGTTTCAATCATATCACCTCTCTCCCTGCTTTGCTCTAGGGTATACATACTGAGCTCTGTTAATCAGTCCTCATATGTTTTCTGATGCAGTCCCTGAACTATTTTGGTTGCCCTTCTCTTGACTGCCTCCATTTTGTTATTGTCCTTGTGCAGGTGTGGCCTCCAGTACTGCACACTGTACTCCAGATGGGGCCTAACCAGTGTCTTGTAAAGAGGGATTATTACCTCCCTCTTACGACTTGTGATTCCATTACTAATACACCCCAACATCCCTCTAGCCTTACCTACTGATCTAGTGGTCTGCTTGAATGATTTCAGGTCATCTGTGACTATCATGCCCAAGTCTCTTTCTTCCCTTCTGATTGCCAGCAACTCCCCTCCCAACCTATAGGTAGCTTCAGGGTTTCTCTTCCCTATGTGCATGATCTTGCACTTTTGTGCATTAAACCCCAGTTGCCACTCTTCCAAACATTTTGCAAGTTTTTCCAGATCTCTTCTCATTCTGCCCACCCCATCTGGATCATCTACTCTGTTGCAGATCTTGGTGTCATCTGCAAACAGGCAAACCTTACCCTCCAGTCCATCCGCAATGTCACTGATGAAGATATTGAAGAGGACTGGCCCTAGGACTGATCCCTGAGGTACCCCACTTGTGACATGCATCTCTTCTGACTGTATGCCATTTACCACCTCTCTCTGTTTTCTGCCTGTCAACCAGTTTGCCACCCAGTTGACCAACCTCTGACCCACCCTGAGCCTACCCAGCTTATGTATCAATCTTCTATGTGGAACAGCGTCGAAAGCTTTGCTGAAGTCAAGGTAGGCGACATCAACTGCTCCCCCTTGGTCCACCACTCTAGTTACCCAGTCAAAGAAATCTATGAGATTAGTTTGACAGGACCTTCCTGTTGTAAATCCATGCTGTCTTGGATCCTGTGCTCCTATGGATTACAGGTGTTGCACTATCCTTTCCTTAAGGAGTGCCTCCATAATCTTGCCCACTACTGAGGTAAGACTGATTGGTCTGTAGATCCCTGCCTCCTCTCTGCTGCCACTCTTGTGGAGTGGGATCACATGAGCCCTTTTCCAGTCTTCTGGGACTTCTCCTGTGCTCAGAGACTCACTAAACAATTCTGCTAATGGCTCTACTAGTTCCACCCTTACCTACTTTGGTACCATGGGATGTATGCCATCAGGTCCTACTGCCTTGTCCACCCTGAGCTTAGTGAGCTCTTGTAGGACCCTTTCTTTTGTGATGGGACTTCTGCACACCTCCCTCCCCCCTGTGTCCATGATGCTGAGCTGTGTGCCCTACCCTACCTTCTCCTCAGTAAATACTGAGCAGAAGTATCTATTTAGGATAAATGCTTTTCCTTGGTCCTTCTCCATACACTCCCCCTTATCCCCTTTGATCTTAGCAATACCCCCTCTGGACTTTCTCCTTTCACTAATGTATCTGTAGAAAGTCTTGTCCCCTTCTTTTACTGTTCATGCTAGTGTTTCCTCAGTTTGGGCCTTTGCTTGCCTTACTGCCTTCACTGTTTCCCTTAGGGAAGTTTGGTATGCCTCCCTATCTTTGTCCCACTGTGTTTCCTTATTTGTCCTGAAGGCCAACCTTTTGACGCTGATCTTTTCTGCTACTCTTTTTGAGAACCAAAGTGGTTTCCTCCTTCTTTTGCTCTTGGTTTTCTCCCTAACACAATGGGATGTTGCTTCAAGTATTACATCCTTAATGCTTGCCCACTTTGCCTGTACCCCTTCACCTGTATTTCTTTTTGCCAGGGCAAGCTTAACTATGCTGACCATCTTATCAAAGTCAGCTCCTCTTAAGTCCAATATTTTTGCCTTGGAATGGGATGATATAGTTCTGGTGGCCAAATTGAATCATACCATGTGATGGTCACTGGCCCCCTGGTGACCTTCTACCTGGAGATCTGTGATCCTTTCCCCATTAGTACTAGATCCAGGATAGCCAAGTCTCTTGTGGGTTGTTGTACCAATTGTTTGAGGCCCTTCCCCTGCAGGGAATCTACTATGTGACTAGTTCCGGTGGATTGTTCCTGCTGGTATTGATCAATCTGTGTCTGGCACGTTGAAGTCTACCATTAGCAGAACCTCCCTTTTAGCTGTCATGTTTTGTATATCTTCTAACAGTAATGTGTCTATGTCCTCCTCCTGTTCTGGAGGCCTGTAGACAACCCCAGTTTGTATGATTGTCCCATTTCCTGTTTACAGGGTGACCCACAGTTCTTCTGGCTCCTTAAGTGTATTCTGAATTTCTCTAGCTTTGATATTTTCATTGACATAAAGGGTCACTCCCCCCTCCCTTTTTGTACCTCAGTCTCTTCTGAACAGTACATAGCCGGGTACTGAAGTCTCCCAAGTGTGGTTACTGGTGAACCATGTCTTGCTAATGGCTACTATGTCCAGTTTAGCCTCTGTCATCATATACCCACCCCGACAGTGACACCGGCATAGTGAATGACACTACAGTGACTACAGTGCCACGTCACTTTAGTGTCCACGCTGGAACCTGGCACTGCCTGTTGGAGGTCTTGCACCCCCCCCAAATCAGCTCTGGCTCGGAGTTAATAATCCTTAGTGGGGGGATGCAGGGTGCTCAGCCCCCTGTATGGGGGTTTCAGGGGGTGATGCCCCCCAAAGAAAACACTTTGTTTTCTTTGGAACTGGCAGCCGACTGTGAAAAGTGGTCAACCTGCCAGTTTCGCTGTCTGGTCGTTCGACAAAATTTTTGTCGACAACCAGTCGTGGATCCCTCTGTCATTGTTGCCTCCAGGTCTGGGATCTTGTTTCCCAGATTGTGAGCATTTGTGTACATGATTTTCCATTTGCCAAATTTTGGTGTGTTAGTTGTTGGGCGAGGTCCAGCATTTCCCCTGCATGTCATATGTGGAGCCAGACCTTTTTCCTTATCTGATAATGCAAATGAACTACAAATGTGCTGAAATCCTGTTTGATCACTAGCTGAGGGGGGAGGCGTGTTCTTCCCGTTCGATGTGTCAGGTGCTGCACTCCTCTCCCCATTTGCTAGTTTAAATATTCTGCAAAGAAATCAAACTTCTGCCCCAATGTACTGGCTCCCTCCTTAGTCAGATGCAGTCCATCAAATTTAAAGAACGTTTGCTCCCAAAACTGTTGCCAGTTACATACAAATTCGTGTCCTTTTTCCTGGCACCAGCCCTTGAGCCAGTTGTTTAGCTCCCATATCTCCCTTTCTCTGACCTTTTGTCCATCTGTCCCCCCTCTCCCAGACTGGCAGGATCTCAGAGAAGGAGATGCCAGATTAAATGGATGACAGTTTGTCTCCCAGCCTGGTCAGGTGTTCCTTGGTCTCCACAACTGGTTGGTGAGATTGTAGTTCCCTATGTGTACCAGGACATCAATGTTTTCTCCTGCTTCTTACATGATTTTAGCAATGTGGTCAGTGTCTCTCCATGCTGATGAACCTGGGAGACATCTGACCATTACCCCCAGCCAGAGGTAGGTATCAACTCCCCGAATCATGGAGTCTCCTATGATCAAAAGTGTTTTGTATTTCCTTTTTGCTTTTTTTGTTTTGTTGCCTGATTTGGGTGATTTTAGTCTAATTTTCACAGTACATAACCAAATAACACCAAAGTTGAAAGTTATACATCCATGGATGGCTTACATAAGGGCACCATATTTCAGAATCCTAGATTAAAAGGTGACTGAGGTATGGGTGGCTAAACATTTAATCAAAATTACATTTTCATTTTTTTCCAACTAATTTTGAAATTTCTTATTCAAATTTCTTCATTGTTTCAGGATTCAGAGAAACACGATGCATGGATATGTGTACCAAGTTTTATGTCTCAATCTTTAAAGAGAGCTATGCTATAGGTAGCCAAACATTTTGCCAACAGTTATATTTTATTTTAGTATGATTTTTAAAGCTTATTAAATCTTGCAGATGTTTGGGATATTGTTACATTTACATATGTACCTAGTTTCAGATATCTAGTTCCAAAGGTGCCTGAGTTAGATGCAGACCAAAAATTTCATGAACGTTCACACAAAATTAAATGACAGACATTGAGCACCTATAATTTTAAGACAATGTGTCCAAATGTCATGATGTTTGGCACACCATGACAACTTCTGTCAGCAAGTAATAATGCAACATTTCAGATATCTAGCGTAATAGAAGACTGTTAGGACCAAATTATTACATTTCAAAAATTCACTGAAATTTTGCCAGATGTTCTATTTCATATTATTTTGGTCTAGTTTTCAAAGTCATATCCAAATGATAGCAAATTTGGCAGGTGTATAGGTACTAATGGCTTTTATAGGTGTACTGAATTTCAGAGTCCTAGACTGAAAGGCGGTGAGTTGTGGATGGCCAAACATTTATCCCAAATGACATTTTCAGTTATTTCCATCTAATTTTAAAACTTCTTATCCAAATTTCTTCACAGTTTTAGGATTTATACAAACATGCAACATGTGTATGTGCTCCAAGTTTTAAGTACCAAGTTTTAAAGGGGACTGTGCTATAGGTGACCAAATATTTTCCCCAAATTTTGATTTTAGTTATTTTAGTTTAATTTTGAAAACCTTCATCAAAATGTTATAAAACATTTGCATACATAAGTGTTACTACTACATTTATATTTGTACTATAGAGTTAGATTTCTAGCTCCAGAGGTGCCTGGGTTCAATGTACAGTACATAAAACATTTCATGAAATTTCCCACAGAAAAATGACAGACTTTGAGCACCCATACTTTTGTAATGTTGCATGCTAATATTATGATATATGGCACACTGTTAAGGTACCTATCAGCAAGTGAGCTTGCCAAACTGCAGATCTCTAGTTCAACTGACAGCTATGTTATGACCAAATTAATACATTTCTAAACATTCAGTGAAATTCTGATGAAATTCCTCAAAATTTCACAGAATGTTGTAGAAATTCCATGAATTCTGAAATGTCTCATTCTGCACAGCTCCAGTAGTAGGTAAGGGCCATGCTGTGGACTTATTCTACTTGATTTTAAAAAAGACAGAAGCTGGAGGATGTTGGGGTTCCTAGGGACTAGAGATGCAGCTGTGTTTTTCTCTGTGGGTGAATACGTGGCAAAGTCACTAAATTTGCCTCTGCGGAGCACTTCATATAATTTTTCAAAGCAAGGAAAAGTTGCATCCCCCTCCACACATCTGGCAGCCTGACTTCCTTCCCTAGTGTCTACTGCCTCCCCACTGCTGATCGCTGGCCACAATAAATCCCTTGTGTCTTGAGGTCCTCCTCATCGCCGATTGCCATCCTCAATATAAAACAAAAATATTTTTTCATGAAATCCCTAATCTATCCCTTCCCTGGTGTCTAGTGCCCCCCCAATCACTGGCCACAAAAAATCCACCCTGGCACCCTGCCCTGGTGTACAGTGGTTCCCAACCACTACCACCGATTGCCACCCACATCCACAATACTGCATTAATTTAAAAAAATAATCATTTCGTCACTGGTGTCTAGTGGCTCACCCATCCCCACCTTGTCAGGTAGTGCTCCCACTCTGCTCCCCTGCCCCATCAGGTAGTGCCCCACCACACCCCAACCCCCGAGCATGCCACTGGCACAGCCCTCCACTCACCTCCATGCCCAGCAGCCAGACTGAGCTCAATGCATGACAGCATGCTTGTACAAGCACACATTCATTCATTGACAGCTCACAGTCATTTTGGCAGTTTTTCAGGTGGGGCAGAGAAGGTGAGAGTCTCGCCACTGACCTGGTGGGTGGGATGGGGAACGGCATTGTGACCCCAGAGGGCTCGCGAACTCCATTTCCCCCATCCCGCCGCCCCCACTGGTGACTGGAGCAGCCCTTTCCCCTTCTCTACAACCCTGAAAACAGCCAAAAATGACCGCAAGCTACCAATGAATGAGCATGTGCTTGTACAAGCATGCGCTCATTCATTGAGCTCAGTTGGGCTGCCAGCATGGAGCTGAGTGGAGTACTGTGCCAGTGGTCCACTCGAGGTTGGGGTGGGGGGAGAGGGGTTGGGGCACTACCTGACAGGGTGGGGGGTCCAATAGACACCAGGGATGAAATACATATTTTTTTAAATTAATACAGTATTGTGGATGTGGGCAGCAATCAGCGGCAGCTGGGGGGAGGCACTAGACACCAGGGCAGGGTGCCAGGTTGGATTTATTGTGGCCAATGATTGGGGGCACTAGACACAAGGGATTATGTAGATTAGGGATTTAATGAAAAAATATATTTTTGTTTTATATTATGGTCATGAAGAGTTCCACAGTTTTCTAGTGACCTTGCCCATGGCAAAGCTGGAAAAATAAATTCTCTATTCTATCTGGTGTGGCTAGTGGGATTCATAAAACTCAGTGCATAGGGGCTTGTTATCTATATTAAGCAAAGACTTCAGGATATTTTAAGGCAAGGGGAAATATCTAACTTTAACTGGTTGAATAATGTTTCTGTCTTTCCCAAATAAGTAACAAAGGTTTCTGAAAACTACCTACACTCTCTGAACTCCCTCAAAATCCATTCTTCCTTTATAACATTTTGAATTGACCTGCTTCCTACTGCAGTATCAAAAGGTTGTTTTGCTAAAACTGAATTCAATCTTTGTGGTATCTGCTTAAAGTTGAACCAGCATGATATTCTGTGGTGATGTGCATATACAGTCCAAGATGCTTTGCATTATGGGGGTATGTGTGATTTTATATTTCTTTGAAACTTGGCTACCTGGCCAGTGCCCTTTGGGGTAACCATTGCCTCAGTGGTTGTGCACTGAGGTTCTTTGTCTTCCAGCTTGTTTTTTGTTTTTATTGGGTTCACCACAATATAACCCACATAGACTGCCTTAGCGTAGCTGGCTCATTTCACTGGGGTGTCATACAGACAAGGCACACTGATGAATCCTGGTAGCACAAAACACATGTCTGTGTCTTTCTGTTGGTATCCTTTGCAAACTGTGTGAGAGGTCTTTTGGTACCATGCATTTCTGCTTAAAGTTGAACCAGCATGATATTCTGTGGTGATTTGCATATACAGCCCATGATGCTTTGCATTATGGGGGTATGTGTGATTTTGTATTTCTTTGTGGTTGTTCATGTAATAACTTGAACATTTCAAATAGGAAAAATCTTATGGTTTGCCTCCTTTACAAATGGATGAGAAATATATTTTTGGGTCCAGTTATGTAAAACAAATTTCTAGATCTACTGTAGAATCTCTGTTAGCCTAAAGGTGTAGCCAGAGTTATAACACAGTACATTTATAGATATATCCAGATATATAACAGGAAATTCTAATGAAATGAAGTGGGATTACCTGTGGAACTTCCAACTATATCTAGCTACTATATAATGGGACATTTTTCTGTTTACCACTGTATTTCCTTGCTGGTACTGTAACAGTGCAGAGGTTACTAATGCAGTGACTTTCTTAGAAACATAGAAATACGTAAATTTTTAGCAGAAAAGGACCACTTGGCCCACCCAGTCTGCCCACCTTTTCGCTATCTATTCTGTCTCTGCAGACCCTACCTGGTCTCTGTCGACCATCCCCTTTTCCTGACTATTTACCAATGTTCCCTTATGTATTTCCCATGTATGTTTGAAGCCCCCACCTGTTTTTGCTCCCACCATCTCTGCTGGAAAACCATTCCAGGCATCCACCACTCTTTCAGTGAAGTAGTACTTCCTCACACCTCTCTTAAACTTCCCCCCTTCCAGATTCATTGCATGCCCTCTTGCCTGGTGCACTTCCTCATTTGAAATAGACTCCTTTCCTGTACCCTGCTCACCCCCTGAGGTACTTTTGGGTATCTATCATGTCCTCTCTCTTTCTTTTCCATGATGTACATGTTTAGATCCTTTGTCTCCCCTCTTAGGGATTTTGATGTAAACCCTGCCCCATTTTAGTTGCCCTCCGCTGGACTGCCTCCACCCTGATTGCACTTTCTGAAATGCAGTCTCCAGAACTAGACACAGAACTCTAGTCAGGGTCTCACCACTGACTGATATAGTGGTAACATCACCCCTCTCCTCCTACTGGTGATACATCTCCTTATGCACCTCAGCATCACACTGGGCCTGCCCATTGCCTTGTTACACTGCCCCACCACTTTGAGGTCATCAGATATGACATCCCAAGGTCTTGTTCATGCTTAGTGACTGTCAGGTCCTCCCTCCCCCCATTTTAAACTCAGCTCCTGGGGTTATGTGCTCTAGGTGCATGAGTTTGCACTTTTGGCATTGGCCTCAGCTGCCATGCCCTTGACCACTCCACTAGTTTTCTAAAGTTTGTTCTCATTCTTTCCACCCTCTCCTAAGTATCCACCCTATTACACGCTTATGTGTCATCTGCAAAAAGACATACATTCCATTTCAGTTTTCTGCAATGTCACTTATGATGACATTGGAGCGGACTGGTCCCAGTACTGAGACCCACAGCACACCACTGGTCACTCTACCCTCAGAGTGAGTGTCATTTACCACCAGTCTCCGTCATCTGTCCATTAACCAGTTTTCTACCCAGTTAACTACTTTGGATCCACCCTAGACTGCTCAATTTCTTTATCAGTCTGTTATCAAAGGCCTTGCTGAAGTTCAAGTAGGCCATGTTCAATGCCCTTCCTTGATCCATTTCACTGGTCACCCAGTCAAAGGAATCAGCCTGACCTCCCCCATGAATCCATGCTGTCTTTGGTCCTGTACATTGTTAGGTTCAAGATACTCCACTTGTTTTTACTTTAACAGGGTGTCCATTAATTTCTCCACAACTGCTGTGAGACTCACCAGCCTATTGTAGCTTTCTCCTAGCTGCCACTCTTATGGAGTAGGACTATGTCTGCTCTCCTCCAGTCCTCTAAAACCACTTGTGTTTCTTGTGAGCTGTTGAATAAGACCATCAGTGATGCAGCAAACACCTCCCTGAGTTCCATTAACACTCCCGGGTGTATTCTGTCCAATCCCATGGCCTTGTACACATTCAGATTTGCAAGTCCCTTCAGGACTCTTTCCTCTAAAAATGGACTTGTGTCTACGTCACCCTCCCCAGTGTTCCTGCTGCTTCCCGGTTGTCTGTCTCCCCTTTCCTCCACTGTGAAGACTGAGCAGAAGTATTTGTTCAGGATTCTGCTTTTTTCTGATCCTCCTCTGCACAGTCTCCCTCTGCCATCATCTGCATCCTCATTGTCCCTCTCCTTGCCTTCCTCTTCTCACTTATGTGAATGTCCTGTCCCCTTTTGCTACCTCTTTAAATGTCCATTCCTCTGTTTGCACCTTTGCTCTCCTTAATGCCTTACCTGCTTCCCTCTGTTTTACAAGGTCCACCTCCATATCCTAATCCTTCTGCATTTCTTTGTGCCTCCTGAATGCCACCCTTTTTTCCTTCACCTTTGTGGCCACTTTCCAAGAGTATCATTATGATTTTTTTTTCCTGTGTTTGCTCACTTTCTTCATACAGAGGCTGGCTGCCTTCATTGTGCTATCACATAATTTTCTCCACTGTTCCTGTACCCCTTCCCAGCAGTCCTTCTCTCCTAGGCTGCTCCTGAGCCAGTCTCCCAAATCTTTAAAATCCACCGTCTTAAAGTCCAGGACCCTTGTATCTGTGTGGTTTACCTCTGCACCCATCTCAATGTTGAACCACACTGTACAGTGATCACTGGTCCCCAGGGGACAGCTCACTGTGATGTTGTCTGCAATACTTTCTCTGTTAGTAAGCACCAGATCCTGTATTGCCTCTTCCCTAGGGGGTTCACTGACTAGCTGCCTGAGAAATGCCCTCTACAGGGAGTCACAGATGGCTCTTCTCCTAGCCAAAGCTGAAGTTGAAAGACTACATTCACATCTGGGAGACTGAAGTCCCCAGACAGCTTCACCTACCCCTTGTTTGCAATCCTGCTGATAATTTCCCCTAGTGCCTTATCCAAATCCTCCCCCTGGGCTGGAGGTCTGACTATCACCCCAGTGCAAAGTGTGCTTCCAGCTCCTGTCTCCAGGATGATCCACATCATGTCCAGTCCATCCTTTACCTCTAGGTTCCCTTGCACTTACATAGCCCTGATACTCTCCCCCCACATACAGAACAACCCTTCCCCCCCCCTCCTCCTCCACTTCTTATCTCTTCTGAACTGAGAGTAGCATGGTATGGCCATGTTCCACTCATGATTTTCAGTGCATCACAACTCAGTTATGACCACTAGATCCAGGTCTGCCTCCACCTGGATGGCCTCCATGTCTGGAATTTTATTTCAAAAACTCCTTGTGTTTGCACACATGGCTCCCCAAACCTTTCTCTGTCCCAGCCTGCAACCCCTTTTCTTCCCCTTTTTGCCTGTGCTGCTCCCTGTAACTCCCCCGCCACCCCTCTTCCATCATTACTCTCTGCTGTTTCACGTGTCCTCCATAACTCTCTGTCTCCTTTGCTCTTAACCCCTTGTCCTCCACCTTGTTTACACCTCTTCCTCTCCCCCCCGCCGTGATTTTCCCATCTCTGTCCTTCCCTCTTTGTTGCTTCTACCTGCTGGAGGGCAGCTCATGCCTTCCTTGGTAATACAGCCTCCCTCTCAGCTAGTTTAAATGCTCATTGAGGAAATATTTAAACCTTCCACTGAGATCTGTAGTTCCCCTCTCAGAAGGATGCATTGCTATGATGCCTGTAGAGACCCATATACTTCCTAGTTGGCCTACAGCCTGCAAAGCAGCTAGCAATTGTTATGGTATAATACCCCCCCCCCAAAAGCAATCAACAGGTTTCGCTGAAATCATCAACTACCTCTCCAACCTGGACCAGAACTCTGAGGTTCTTGTCTTAGGTGACTTCAACATCAACTGGTATTTGCCTGTTGCAGCACCATACAAAAATGCTATCTCCTCCCTACCCTACCCACTACAGGCTGGCACAAGGCATTAAGAAGGGGGAGAAGGACTTCTTTAAGTACATCAGGGAGAAAAGGAGCTGTAAGGACCACATAGTAAGGATTAGGAAGGAGGGGGGTTGGGTGGAAGCAGGGTGCGATAAGGCAGAAGCACTAAATGAGTACTTCTGCTCAGTATTTACTAAAGAGAAGAGGGGGGTGACACCCAAGGTGGGAGAAATGGCAGAAGCAGGGTGGGAAGTGGTGACAGATGGGGAAATCATGGAGAGCAGAGTTCGAGAGGGTTTGAAGGCACTGAGGGTGGACAAGGTGCCAGGCCCAGATGGCATCCACCCCAGGGTACTGAAGGAGCTGGCAGAGGTCCTTGCAGGACCTTTGGCAGACCTATTTAATGCCTCACTACATTCAGGGTGTGTACCTCAGGACTGGAGGATGGCTCATGTGGTGCCCCTCCACAAGAGTGGCTCCAAGGATAAACCGGGAAACTACAGACCAGTGAGCCTCACATCCATCGTGGGTAAGCTAATGGAGACTATCCTGAAGGAGAGGCTGGTGGCCCTCCTAGAGGCCAAAGGACTATAGGACGACAGCAGACAGCAGACAGCAGACAGCATGGCTTCATACGTGGCAGATCCTGCCAAACCAACCTGGTCGAGTTCTATGACTGGGTAACTAGGCAACTGGACAGGGGCCATGCAGTGGATGTTCTGTATCTGGACTTCAGTAAGGCATTCAACTCAGTGCCACATGGAAGGCTGGGAAGGAAGTTAGTAGGCACAGGGGCGGGTGCAAAGCTGGTGAGATGGGTAGGAAACTGGCTGCAGGGAAGGCAACAGAGGGTGGTGGTGGGTGGGGAGCTCTCACACCCAAGGGCAATGACGAGCGGTGTTCCACAGGGCTCGGTGTTGGGACCAGTGTTGTTTGGGATATTCATCGCAGACATATCATGGGACGTCAAGAGCAAGATCAGTCTGTTTGCTGATGATACCAAGGTAGGAGCGGTGGTGGATGACCTAGGGGGATGGCAGGGGTTGCAGGATGATCTGGCAAAGCTTGAAACCTGGTCAGACACCTGGCAACTGGGCTTTAATGCCAAAAAGTGCAAGGTGCTGCATTTTGGGATGAAGAACCAAGAGGAGTTACCAGCTAGGGGAGTGCAGCTAGCCCAGACAGAGGAGGAGAAGGATCTGGGTGTGCTCATTACAGGGTCAATGAACAACTCTGCACAATGTAGGAAGGCAGCTGCAAAGGCCAACAAAATGCTGGGTTGTATTGCAAGGGGTATATCCTCGAGGAGGGAGGAGGTGATTCTGCAACTGTATAGGTCATTAGTTAGACCACAGCTGGAGTACTGCGTGCATTACTGGCATCCGTATCTGAAGAGGGACATTAAGTTACTGGAGGGGGTGCAGCGCAGAGCGACAAAGATGATCAAGGGGCTGGGGGACTTATCATACGAGAGGAGGTTGAAGGAGTTGAACATGTACTCACTGGAGAGAGGAGAGACAGGGGTGACATGATTGAAACCTTTAAATACATGAAAGGAATAAACAAGACAGGTACAGAGGGGCTGTTCAAAGTAAGGAGAGGAGGGACACCAGGGGCCATGATATGAGACTGGAGCGAGGAAGGTTCAGGAGGGAGATGAGGAGATACTTTTTTACAGAGAGGGTGGTGGCTGGGTGGAATGCGTTACCTGCTGAAGTGGTATGCAGTAGAACAGTGGACTGCTTCAAATGAGGATGCGACAGAACAAGGGGGAGGGTTAATGAAGGGGAAGGGTGGAAGGAAGGGGCAGCTGCAGAATAAGGGGTACTAGCTGCACATTCGAGCAGACTTGATAGACCTCTAGGCCTTTATCTGCTGGCAAATTTCGTATGTTCGTATGTTGCAGCTGGTAGACTCTGCCATGAGAAGGAATTATCAAACTGGTTCCAGTTCACTGCTGGACTGGATGATTATGAATCAGCCCATGAGAGTTACCCACCCAGTTGTCCTCCCTGACTCTATCAGTGATCATTTACCTATCATGTGTACCTGGTTGAATAAATCCCCCAGAACCCTTGCTAAAACACACACTTCCAGAGTACTAAAAAAAGGCAACTGGCCTCTTTCAGAGTGCACCTTTTGCAGCTTGACTGATTGTATCTTTTTGCAACTAATGATGTTGATTCCACACTCGATCACTTCATCCAGACCTTCAATATAGTCTGTAATATTTATGCTCCTCCTGTCAAGCACAAAACCAAGTGGTGAAGTAAGTCTTGGATCACTTCGGCCCTCCTCGAGCAGATGAAACTTAGAGACAATCTCTTACACAATGCTAGAAATACTGGCTCCTCCATAGACTTCCAAAGCTACAAAACTGCTTAAAATAACTGTACAAGGGCTATTTGCTTAGCGAAGAGTCACTACTTTAAGAACGAGTTGTCTAACAACTGGGGAGATAGTTGCAAATTCTGGGATAATTTGAAGACTTCCACTGGTAAATCCAACAAATCCCCCCAGCCCTACTCAGTCTAAATGGTACAATAACCCAGGACCCTGTAACTATAGCTAACATCTTTAATAGGGGTTTTACAGACCTAAGTAGTGTACTCCCTCCAGATTTCTCTCTACCTCCAGATGTCTCCAACCCCCCTCAATAGTCCATCTCCCTGGCTGACCCTGCCCCACCTTTCCTGTTTAAAATTATCTCCCAGGCCAAAGCAAAAAAATACCTTTCACAATTCTTCGGGCAAACCAGAGTGGGCAGTGATGCGCTTCATCTCAAGCTCATTGCCATAACCCTAGATGAGGCACTATTACCACTTACCAGAGTTCTGAACCTCTCGCTCATCAATGGAAAATGACTTTGAGCATGGAAGAAGGCTGTGGTCACCCCCATGTTCAAAAGTGGGTATAGAACTAGCCACGCCAATTATAGGCTGATCTCTAGTCTCCCCCTCTCTCAAAAGCACTAGAATGAATCTTCTATGACCAACTTGTTGATCACCTTGACAAATATCAGCTGCTATGCCCAGAACAGCATGGCTTCCAAAAACAACACAGCATCACCACTGCCTTAGTGGAGTTCACAGGCTACATCCACGATGCTCTTGACTGAGGCCAGTTGGTGGGGGTGATTTATATCAACCTCACCAAGGCCTTCGACACAGTCAATGATGAACTTTTACTGGACTGGTTAACCCATTTGGGACTCTGTCCTGAAACTGTATGTTGATTTAGGAGTTACCTCTCAGAGAGAACACAAGTGAAAATTGCTGATGTCCTCCCCAAAAGTCAGGCTGTAATTACAGGGGTACCCCAGGGGTCAGTTCTGGGCCCCCTGCTTTTCAGCCTGTTCTTGAATCACTTCCCTCGAGCATGGCTGGACAAGGTCTTCCTCTATGCTGATGAAGCAGGGCTTTTTTCCAGACAATCGGACCTAGTAATGCCGGAAAAACAGATGCAACTTAATTTCACTGCAACCGAGTCCTGGTTCATTAACTCTAAGCTCCTATTAAACTACAAAAAAAAAAAACTATGGTGTTTGCCTCCCCCCTTAACCGGCTCAAATCCTACCAATTGCACATAGTGCTCTCTCAAGACGCCCCCTAGAGATGGTTCAGCATTTCAAATACCTCAGGGTCATCTTGGATATTTCTCTTTCTTTCACTCATCACATTGATCTAGTAGCTAAAGCAGCCAATTCTATGATTGGCCAACTATTTTCCATTGTTAACATCTAAGACAGGAACACCTTGTAAAAAGGATTTTATCCTAATGGTGTTTTAAAATGAGATATCATTTTTGTGTCCTGTATAAAAATAAAAGTTTTTACTACTACTACTATTTAGGCACAAGCACTGCCTAACACATGGTGCCCTAAACCTAGCCATTACCAGTTCTGTCCTATCTGTGATTGATTACGAACTGGTAGTATACAGTGCAGCTGCTGATACAACCATCAAGAGGGTCAAAGTGGCCCTCAACAAAGCCTGCTGGCTTGTCCTCGATGCTGCCCACCTAACATATACCTGTGACCTCTATTCCCAGTCAGGGTGGCTAACTTGGACTGTAGAATTCGGTACCAGGTATGCCTTCTACCTAAAAAGTCTATGCTAGGGCTTGCATCTCCTGGTGTTCAAAGCCTTCTCTCCCCCACCGACAATACCCGCACCACTAGGGGGGTCCAACATCCTGATCTTAAAAGTCCCTTTCTGCTGCACCGCCCAAGGCCAGCACTTCTTCTTATATTGTGCTCCCCTCTGGCTGATTTCCATCAGTGAGGTCAGTATGGTTCACAATAAACATAGCAGTAGAGTCAAGCCATACAAAGACAAAAGTACTGGACTTCAGGAGAGCTGACTTTGCCAAAATGGGTGAGTGCCTAAGGAATGCACAAGCAAATGGGCAGGAAGTAGGAATGGAAGAATAATGGGGAATAATCAAAACTGCCATCACAGAGGCAACAAGCCTTTGTGTGAAGCACATAAACAAAACAAAATGATGTAAAAAACCATTATGGTTCTCAAAGGAGGTGGCAGGAAAGGTTAGGGAGAAAAAGAAAGCACTCAGGAAGTACAAGGAATCACAGAAGGAGCAGGACAGAGAATTGTATCAGTTAAAGCAAAAGGAAGCTGGAAAGGCAGTCAGAACAGCAAAGGCCCAAACCAAGGAAAAGATAGCCAACACAGTTAAGAAGGGAATAAAACTTTTATAGGTACATCAGGGAGCGAAGACCAAGGAGGATAGTGAGGCTTAATAAAGGGGAGGGGTGGGCAGAGGGTGACTGTGAAAAGGCAGAGATACTAAACAAATAATTTTGCTCAGTATTCACAAATGAAGAGGGGGAGGTACCTAAACCAAACAATAGAAACACTCTGGATACAGATGTTGATACCAGCCCATTTACAGAAGAAAGGGTTCTGAAAGAACTCTTAAAACTGAAAGTGGACAAAGCAATTGGGCCTGATAGGATTCATCCCAGAATTCTAAAAGAACTAAGGGTAGAACTAGTGATACCACTGACTACCGTCTTTAACAAATCATGGGAGAATGGGGTGGTACCTGAGGACTGGAGGAGGGCAGATGTGATTCCACTTCACAAAAGTGGGAGCAGGGCAGAAGCAGGAACTACAGACCTGTTAGTTTAACCTCAGTAATAGGGAAAATAATGGAATCACTTCTGAAGGAAAGAATTGTCGAGCACCTAAAGGCCAGAGGGGCACAGGACCCAAGACAGCATGGATTCACAGCGGGGAAGGTCATGTCAGACGACTCTAATCAATTTCTTTGACTGGGTGACCAAAGTAGTAGATAAGGGAGGGGCTGTGGACATGGTCTACCTAGACTTTAGCAAGGCATTTGACACAGTCCCACACAAAAGATTAATATACAAGTTAGCCAGCCTGGGAGTGCATCCCAAGATGGTATCCTGGGTAAAGAATTGGCTGGAGAACAGGACACAGAGGGTAATAGTAAATGGAGTCCACTCTGAAGAAAGTGGGGTTACTAGTGGGGTACTGCAGGGTTCAGTACTAGGACTGGTCCTCTTCAATGTCTTTATAAGTGACATTGCAGAGGGACTGGAAGGAAAAGCATGTCTCTTTGCAGACGACACAAAGATCTGCAACAGAGTTAATACACAAGGTGGGGTGGAAAGGATGAGAAAGGTCTTGGCAAGGTTGGAGGAATGGTCAAGTGTTTGGCAGCTTAGATTCAATGTTAAGAAGTGCAAGGTAATGCACCTGGGAAAGAAAAACCCAGTGGAAGAGTACACAATGGGGGGTGAGATACGAACAACAACAAAAATGGAAAGGGACCGGGGATAGTCATATCAGATGACCTAAAGGTTGGCAAGAAATATGAGAGGGCACTAAGGAGGGCTGGGGGTATACTGGGATGCATAGGGGAGAGGCATCACCAGTAGAAAACAGGAAGTTATTATCCATCTGTACAGACAGCTGGTGAGACCCCATCTGGAGTATTGCATGCAGTTCTGGAGAACCAGTCTCCGCAAAGACATAAACAGGATGGAGGCAGTCCAGAAGAGGGCAACTAAAATAGTGCAGGGTCTGCACCAGAAGACATATGAAGAGAGACTTTAGGAGCTTAATATGTATAACCTTGAGGAAAGAAGGGAGAGGTGGGACATGATAGAAACTTTCAAGTACCTCAAGGAAATCAACAAAGTCCAAGAGGGTAGCATCTTTCAGAAAAACAGCTGTGCAAGAACAAGGGGGCACAATTTGTAGATAGAGGAGGGGCAGCTCAGAGATAATGTAAAGAAGTATTTTTTTCACAGAGAGGGTTGTGGATGCATGGAACGACCTTCTGGAGGAGGTTGTGGAGTCAAAAATAGTGGTGGAATTCAAGCATGCATGGAACAGTCATAAGGCAATTCTAGGGGTTGGGGGTAGGAAGAAATGGGCTGTTGGTTAACTAGGATCTGCAGCTTATCCATTAGGTAGGGAAATGGGCAGACTGGGTGGGTCAAGTGGTCCTTATCTGCCATCAAATTCTATGTTTCTATGCTATGCAATACTAAACTCGGCCTATTCAAAGTTAAGCTTTGTGACTATCTTGCAACCCTAAGCCGTTGTGACTGCTGTCTTTAACCTGCGCAAACCGCTATCAACAACTTCACTCCCCCCCCAATATCCCCCACCTTCATATTTCTCTCAGTGCCTCCCTCAGTTTCTCCGGCCATGTCCCTCCATCTCCCCCACCCCACCCAGATCTACATGCCCCTCTCCCGCTGCCTTGCTCCCCCTCTATCTACTCCCTGGTAGGCTAAATTTTGACAAGGCCTACTTGTCTGCTCCAATCCTCCCCTCATCCCCCTCTTGTCCTTCCTTCCTTCCTTCCTTCTCTATCCCCTCCTCCTGCTCCCCTGCTACCAGTCCCTTCCCATCCATGGTCCTCTCTCTTTCTCCTGCCTTGCATCATTAGTGCACTTATGTTACATGTGATTTTGTTGCTGCATATTCTGTACCATAATATCTGTACTTTTATAATCCTACATGTTAAACGGCTGTGTCTGAATTGCCTGTTTGTTTTCTTTAACACTGTTTTGATATGTATAATTTAACTATTGTATCCCTGTTTTGTCATGACGTGGAATCTTTGTAAATGAGCCTCCAGCTCAAAGGTTGTAATCCAAGATTTCAATAAATAAATAAAACCCTCCTTCCTACACGATGCCTTCAACTAAATGTTAAAGTTCCTAGTGTGGAGTGCCCTATCCTCCTATCAGCAATACACAGATAGAACCTCGGCAAATGTCACTGTGCATGTTACCTTCTTAAGGCCCTTCCCTTGTTCCCTAAACTTACCCTACACTACCCCTGCTCCATCCCTTGAAAGACCATTAGTCCTCCAGTGGACAAAGACTTGGTTCCTCTCATAACCTGCTGGCCTAGTGATCCTAGGGATCCACTCTCCATCCCTCCAAGCTGAAGCACCAGATAGGCATTTTTCCTTCCTCTCCTTGCCTCTTCCTGTTCCCAAGTGTATCCCCCTCATTATGGAGTCCCCTATCAGCAGCTGCACCCTGCTCAGCTGGGGGCCTCTTCCTTCCACCTTTGGGCCTTCCTTCTAAGGACCGGTATTTATAAAAATACCAATATCAAGCCAAATTAATTCATCATAACATTTGTAACTTTTTCAGGTGAGCAGACAGAATCAGACAAAATTAAAAAATTATGTTAAGCAGGGAAGCTTACAAACACTCCTGTTTTTAATCCCCTATATAGAGAAACTAAAAACAAAGGTTGGGCAAGTTGATGAATTTGCACCTTGTAGTAATGGAAGGAGATTATGCTACTCTTCCATGCAGATGGTGAGATTTTATTATTACATATATGGTACCTCTTGGATTGAAAAGAGGAATGTCTGCAGTGATGACATACCTGAAAAATACTGGTTTAGAAATAAACGTAGCTAAAACAGAAATGTTGACTTTTGGGAAAAAAATATTTAAAACTGTAATGCCATGCTATTTTGATGGTACTAGCGTTGAGGAAATAAATATCTTCTGTTATTTGGGAGTCTTATTTGACAGCTTAGTCAATTAGAAAAACACTTTAAGTACGTGAAGGAAAATGATAAAAACATTTCTGGGAAAGAAGAGTTTTGCCCATAAAATTGCTGGAAACCTTGCTAACACATTAAAATCAGCATATTTAGCTAAATAAAGAATCAATGTATGTATGGCAGTGAGGTTTGGTGGGATCTAGGTGCTGTAAAAGAACAACAGAAGTGGAAGCTCTTCAAAACGTCTTCATCAAAACAGTTTTTAATCTGCCTAGAAGCACACAAGTTGTCATACTGATGCCTGAGACTTGTTTGATGATCATTAGAAATTAGTATGTTAATCAGTGTTATAAAATATTGGAACATAATTATGCAGATGGCTGAAAGTAGACTTCTGAGTCTGTGGTTAGCAAGAAGTAGCACTAAAAAAGAATGGGGCAATTTGGTTTGGCAGACTAAAAAACCTTGTAACAAAAAAGTGGTATGGTAGAACTGTGGGCAGAGGAAACATAAAATATTCCTAGACAGTACATGTCCAAGGCTGTATGAATATTAAAAGATACTGCAGTTCAAAGGGACTTTGAAAGAATTCACTCAATTGACAATAAGAATGCGTATAGTAAATTTAAGGTTACATTTTGTTTGGAGAGATGTCTCAAGCACTGTGACAATAAATTTTAAAAGATGGCAATATGCAAATTCAGATTAGTGATACTTAAAGGCTTTTCCTAGATACTATTTGCTCAAAATTAAGAACCACAGTATCTGAATGCGTTTGTCAAAATGAATCATTATTAACAATTTAAGATCTTCTGTTTTATTGTACAGCTCTGTGTGAAGAGTGCAAAAAAAATGGATTGACCCTAGTCTATATGGCAAAGATCTTTATACAGACAATTATAAAATTGACTGTTTATTGTTTCATATTGCATCTTCAGTTTAGTATTCTGTAGAAAAGTTTGCACGAAAAGGTATGATTCATTTTTTGAAAAGATGCACTGCCTAAACATTAGTTTGAAAAGCAGCTTTGTGTGCACTGTAAAAATTGTATAATTTTAATATGCGATCTGTCTGTATTGCTGTAAAATGTTTTAATCTGTTTGATTGTATACATTTCAGAATGATGAATATTGGGTTCCCTCTCACTTTGTCTTGCTTCATTGATCAGAATGTGGATTTTCTTTTGTCTGAATTCATGTAAAACTGACGCTGATTAGCACACTGAATTGCACTGCTGTAGGTTTATTTAGTGTTCGATTTAGCATTATATTTAGGTTCATGTATCTATTTCTATGTTTTGTCTGTCTTCTGATGATTAAGAAAGTAATAGCAATAAACAGAAACAGAACTGAATGAAAAAATCATTTATATTGCTCCTACTACTATTATTATTATATGAGATCACAATATATTTGGCTAAAGGTAATCACATAGTAATATAGCAAGAGGTTATTAAAGACAGTAACCCAGTGTTCTAGCCTTTTCTTTTTTGTTTGGTCTCCTTAGCCATTTTCAACCCATTACCCTCTCCCTCCCTTACCCAGCATTCTGGTTTTTAGCTCACACATGAGGAGTATTGCTAGGTTGTTTTAGCTGAGACTGATATCAAGTCCTGCTAATGAGCTGTCTGTCAAATGATAAAAAATGGTCCTCCTCCTTGCCGAGGCAAAACATATCCCTCCATGATATGTCCACACTCCACTGAAATTGTGAGTGACAGAACGAGAGGCAGTATAGTGCAGTGGTTTAAGGCTCTGAGCTGCAAACCTGGAGACCTGGGTTTGAATCCTGCAGCCCCCACTTGCATACTGTGTGACCCTGAGCATATCACTTAACTTCCTTGTACTCCCAGGTCACACCTGTAAATAAGCTTTCAGCTTGGTGTGTCTCTCCTGGTAAAACAAAAACAAAGGTCACTCCCAAACTAGCCTATTGAGAACCATCACAGGGTGGCACTGCTGAGTCATCAGGCCAGTGCTACAGGTGTGCTCCATCTTTTTTCAGTCAGCAACAAAATCTAATCAGCACAACTTAATTTCAAGTGCGACTGATCTGTAAAACATCAGTTTTGTCACTTTTATTTTTTAATTTTTCAATCCTTTGCTTGTTGCCTTTCTCTCCTGAATGGCCTTCATCTGGACCAGTGCCCTCCTACCCGTCCACTCTAATTCTTGCAGTGCACTCCAGGACATGAAGAATCCTTATTTCTTATTGTTGTGGGGTGCATTGCAAGTGTCAGAGTGGATGTTAGTATAGTAGGTATTGGCAATACCCTCAGCTGCACCGCCAGTGCCTGGTTGGAGCAAGGGGTTCTCCTTTGCTGTTTGGATTGCCCCCATACCCCTCATCTGATTTCCCTAGGACTTACCTTAGTCTGATGCCTTCTTACCAGAGGAGACCAGTCATTGGTGCTCTGGGCCAACATGTGTGGAGTGACGCAATGTGTGTGCTCCACATCTTTGGAAACACTCCTTGCATCTGGTCCTGAGATCCCTTACGATGTGCTTGTGATCCCACTGCACTGCCACCCAGATTCCTCCAGGTGGCAGCCATCTACCAAGATGAACATACCCCGCTTCCCAAGTGAAGAGGCCTGAGCATGAGTCACTGAAACCTCCCTACCCCAGCTAGCCTCTGAGTGCCTGAATCTGTTCCCATACCTAGGTCATCAGTGTAGCAGGAGATTACTCTACCACTGTGCTACTGAGCTGGCTGTCACTTTTATTATGAAAAGGAAGAAGACACAGAACAACCAGCTACATAAGCAGATTCTACAGTAGGCAAGCAACCATCAAATCATTTATTTACAAACGTAGAGTTACCACCTGTCACGTTTTTTACCTGGTGATCAGGTTTTCAGGGTCCCTATTAGGTAATCCAGTTTTGCCCTGTGCTGGTCAGGTTTTTGTGCCATTTTTAGTGCTAACATACTTTCGAAACAGATTTTGTCATATCATTCAGTGTTTCAGCTGCATGTCCAGGTTACAAACAAGTTCTGTTGCCAATATAGCCTTTTGTTTGTGAAAGTAGTCAACCTGGGAGGTGTAAAGCATGGCCATTAACACCATTAACACTTACTTAACCTAAACTTTTCCACCTCATCTTAAATTGGCATAGCAGCAAAGCTGCCCCAACCTTAGTTTTGTAACAGTAACAGCCAGGTGTCTTCCACTTTCATTTGCTGGTAAACATTTAATCTATAACAGAATTTAGGCTTTTTTAAATGTTATAGAATTATTTGTTTCCTCAAGAAAAAAATAGGGTCACTTCTCTGGCTTTGAAGTAATACTGTGGACATAAAAAGGAAATGGAGCCAGAAAAAGATATAAAGTACACATTATAGGAAACAGTTTCTTTATTATGTATTATTATACCATGTTTACTGTTGTATGCTATTTACAGTATTTCCCTTGTCTTCCCTCATATCATAACTGTAAATGATATTTCTTTTATCTCTGTATGTTTATCTGGTAAACCAGTGTCAAAAAATAAATAACATAAATAAATAACTAGGAAGAATCTAGGAAAGTAACTTTAATGGGTACAGTACAGTATCTTAACATTTTTTGTTGAACTGCTGCTTTAAGTGTTGTCTTTTATTAATATAGCAAATGGTTTTCTAGGAGAAGCAATGTATGATGAGTCACAAAAAGGGATGGGGCTAGGGGTAGAGCTTAGGATCCGGTTTTTGCCTTATCCAAAGGTGGGAACCCTACCTAGGGACAATCTGAGTTACAAAAGGAGGTGGGGCTCAGTGTCCATTTAATAAATAGGAGATAGACATAGGGCTGCCTCAAAATATGCCACTTATATTTACATGTGAGGGAGCAGGACAACAACTCATGAGCAGTATCATCAAAATCATCTAAATATACCACATCGCCCTGTATGCAAGAAGTTCACCTTGTTTGCATATATGCACTGGTGTATTAAATGTGCCCATGCTAACCACTTAGCAATGTGCTGTGTGCACTTATGAATATAGCAATGGCAGCACTAACAGGGATGTTGGCTGTGCTACATCCCATTATCACAGGGCTAAACTTGTTAGCATTGTGCAAATGTTTTGAATATGGGGCCTATATTCCATTTCTCACACAGGGACGTCACTTATTTTCTACAAAGTAAAATATTTTGGTTTTAAAGTCCAGTTCTGTTTTTTAGAGGCAGAAATCTTTAATGGGATTTATATTACGGTAGGTTTATATATATAGTTACGGTGTCTCTTGTAGATATAAGAGTGGCTTCTCAAGTACTTTGTGTGTCAGAAGTGCAAAACAAACTCACTCAAGGATCTTGAGAAGGTCCTATAATAAACATAAAAGATACCTAAACTGTACATTTAATCATAGTGGATAGTCCATGAGCTGCTTTGAAATAAACATAGAAACATAGAAATATGATGGCAGAAAAGGACCCCACTGGCCCATCAAATCTGCCCCATCCCATGTAAATATTATTTTTATTCTGTGTGGAATGTTGTTATCTTTGCTACCTAGCAATGAGTGGCTGACCAAAGCTTTGCCACTTAGGAGTTATGAGTTTATGAGTCTTTACCAATCACTAGTGGAGGTAAAAGTATTATTTCACTGCAATCCATTATGCATTCCCTATATATTCATAAAAAGGGCTTCAGAGTCTTAGAAACTTCACTGGTTTTAAAACATCACCAGGTAGTTTATCAATTCCCAGAAAATGCACAGGTCATAACTAACATGACATAATCCACCTAGCAACAACCTAACAACACAAAAATATAATTTTTTTTCTATTATACAACAATTTGTTACATTGTATTGTCACAGCATCCCACTAAAGGGCATGGGTTCCTTGAGAATTAATGTACTTCCTGGGTGCATTAAAAGGCACGTGGCTTTCAACCAGGGCATGCATTACTTTTTCAGAGACCCATATCTTGTCATGAATTATTGTGTATATACACACATGCATATACATATAAGATAAACAATATCTACAGTACTTAAAGGAAGCAATGTTATCAAGGTTTTAGCTACTACATCTAATGTCACTGGACTTCTTGCTGCAGTTTGCAACTCAAAGAATTTTAACAATGTTGCATTTTCCCCTTTTCCTGCTGCAACTTTTCAGTCAATAAAAAAATGTACTTACCTAATTGTTCACAGCAATCTGGATGGCAAAGGGTCGAATTAGGCAAATGTGTCAGCAAACTCTTCTTTCTGCAAAATGATGAAAAAATCAAAAAGAAATGTACTTCCTGTTTAGTGAATTCTTTCTGTTTAGTAGCACCTGTACACAGCAACAATAAAACAGATATATGAAAGGTTCTGTTGTACCTGCAACGTATGTTAAACCCTGGAGCCAGACTGTAGGCTTCTTTACACAGAGTTCACTTGTAGCACTCATTTTGTAATGCACTCTGCTACAGTCACATCTCTCTCTCTCCCTCTCTCTCTCTCTCTCTCTCTCTCTCTCTCCAAGTGCCCTTTTTCACTCACTGCCCTGTATTGCTTCAGTGGCCCTTTCCATGTTGCGATTTGTTTGCGAGTCGGTGGGGGGGAGGGATGTTCACACTACGCTTCCACACATTATTAATGAAACCTCTATTTTTTTCACTGGAATGCTCCCAAAAGTTATAAATATGCTAAATTCATTTTGGGTGGATGTTCCCAAATGAATTATGTCAAAAACATAAGACAAATCATCCCCATGCAGTTACTGTACGAATAGTAAGCCACATTCTAAATAAACTAACAATTGGAATGCCACGGGGATGAATTTTTGTACTCTTTCAAATGAATTCGTCAGGAACATTCCTCCCCAAATGAATTCTGCCTTCAACTTCAAACTTTTACTGAATGTTGTTGAAAAAACTGGGGGGTTTATTCCACAGAACCCTGCCTGCTGTGCATTCTCTCCTAAGTGACTGTCATCTGACCAAATAGAACAGAATGGTACAAGTACATGGTGGGGTATAATGGCACAAGACTTGACAAACCCTGAAAGGAAGGGAACATGGAATTGGTGAACGTTCCATTCTGTTGTGGAATGGATCTCTTGTACATGCAAAAAAAGTAGTGTTACAGTTGATCTGTATCGCTCGTTGCAGTACAGATCACTGCATGTAAAGGGCCCTTTTCAGTACTATGGTAAGCCTCTAACTGGGTCAGGTCAAGACTCTGCCTTGCCTCTTAATGTACAGAAATCACACCATTTATCTGACAGGACACTAACCACCCTCCAATACATCTAAAGCAAATGTTTTACGGTACAGTAGTGCCATATGTTTTTCATGTTGGGGTACAGAAAAGACTTTGTTAAAATACGCCACTATGTTCTTTATCAGGTGGGAATAAGTATACTGCCCAGCTCTATTTCATCAGTTAACACCTGAATACTAGTAGCACATATCTAGCAAGAATATACTGTAGTCAAAAATAAGTTGTTTTTATATTTGCATATACCATGTGCCTTGTGTGCATTACTACATTAATGCATTCACTTCAGTGAAACTTAATACCCCGACTTATAGACAGCATAAGTGACATGGAAGGATATAAATAACTGCAGCACAGTATGTTCAGTGGGTGTTATTTATCCCTAGGCATGCAGAGAAAAAGAAGAAATGAAGCCTGATGGTCTCATATTCATACCTCTCAGCCTCCTGTCTTGTAAATGAGGGACAAATGGCAGTCCAATCTTTTGAAAAAATGATAACGTGATCTCAAAAAGCCTGTTATTATGTATGGCCCAGTGTGAAAAGCATTTTTTGAAGAACTAGACTAGAACTCTAATGTCAGGCATTATTTTATGTTTCAGACACCTACTGTTTAGTGACAAAAATGCTAAATTTGGGAGGGATAGAGAAAAGCCCTGAGGCAAAATCAGAGGCTTCCCTGAAAATCTGGGACAGTTCAGGGGTCTGTTTATGTTCTCAAACTATAGTTTTGTAGCCTTTTAAAGATCATAGCATAGTGGCCAGAGAAATAGAACAAAATGTAGACAATAAAGAGAGTATTAGCAGCAGCTAGTCATTTTGTTTGTATAACAGACCCCCTCCCACCTTGACATTTGACAATAATAATAACCACAGAGCACTGCAATCTCTGAATTACTGTTTTAGGTATGTTTCTCTAAAATACAATTTCTTTAACTGCAGGGAAATGGCAGGCTACCACTTAGCATGGCAGGCATCCCAAAATGCAATAAACCTCTAACTATTGAGCTGTTCAATAGCTATCTCAGAGCTAGCTCAGAGCCCCCCTAAATGCTAAGATACTGCAGCAGGTGCTGTGAGGCACAAACAACATGTGGCCTCATGCCTCACAATGCACCCAGGGTGTGGATTAATCCCCAATAACCCCATATCTTGTCGTGCATTATTGCTTACATATGGAATCAGATTCTTGACAGGGCTGCAGTATCTTAGCAATGAGGGGAACTGAGATAGAAAGCTATTGAGCAGCTCTGAGCTACAAATACACAATACCTTTATGCACTTATGATCAGAGGTAGAAATAAAGAGGAAAATAAGTTTAGTATTTCACATTGGAAAATGGTAAGTTAAATGTTTATTGCATTTTGGGATGCCTGTTATGCTAAGTGGTATCCTATCATTTTCATGCAGTTAAATGAACTGTATTTTAGATAACATATATACAACAGTAATTCAAATATTTCAGGAGTGGTTATTGTGTGTATAACATGGGTTATGAGTAAAAACTGCAAAAAACACACAGATGTGTTTTTTTGGTGTTTAAATCTGGAAAATGGTACTGTATCCTGCTGACCTGAAAGGAACTCCCCACAATTTATGCATATTGTATGTACTTTATGAACATACCAATACCAGAAATACAGTGCTAACATGAGTTCTTATATTTGTATCTGCATAACAAACATAATATATATATGAGTGACTGTCCCCTGCCTCTCTCTCTCTCTCTCTCTCTCTTTCTTGCTGTTCATCTTGAGTCTCTCTTTGGTGCTGCTACATGTCTGTCACACCTGCTCTCCCTCTCTTTCTCTCTGTCTGTTTCTCACTACAGACACCGAACAGTTGCATACAACATACTCTTGCAGCACTTTTAGACATTCACAATAGCTGGAAGCTGTTTCCCATGTGTCCTACAGTTGCCTGCTATCTCCAAGGCTGTCAGTCTCTTAAGCTGTATCCCAGACACTTCACCTGCAGCCAAACAGAGGGTGAACAGCAGAGAGCATGCCAGCATTTCAGACACCGGGTCTGTGCTTCTTGCTCCAGTGTGTGTTTCTCTCTCTCTCTCTCTCTCTCTCTGTCTCTCGCACATGCTCTCAGTTTCCATGGTGCCAACAGCAAGAAACAATAGAAAGAGCAAGCCTGGTGGCACTGAGTGCTGAGGTGCTGGATGTCACATCTCATGCCATGCCAACAACCCAGGTCCTGGGATAAGCCTGGGTCATCAGGGGTCAGCTGTGGGGGAGGGAGGGAGTTGGATTAAGCAGTCACGAGGATGGATGTTGTTACTACCACCATATGACTGCTATGAGGTGGAGGCTTGGGGCAGTGAGAGTGAAGGGTGGCATTTATGGAGGGTGCTGCGGGACCGCAGCGTGCATGCACCTCCATGTGCGTATATGTGTATCTGCAATAAGGGGAAGGGAGAAAATGAAATGGAGCTGGCAGGCTCCACGATCATCCCAGCTGGGATCCTGGTGATTGGGATGCAGGCCGTGGATGGATGCAGCCCCACTGAGGGGGTGATGGAGCCCTGCCTGCCAGCTCTGGAAAAAAACATGAGAAAAATATGAATTAAAAATAAAATCACTAGAAAGAGCTGATAACTCATGACAGAGACAGAGAGAGAGAGAGAGAGAGAGAGAGGATGCTACGTGAATGTTCAGCTCTTTCTCTCACTGTCACTGTGTCTCTCACTGTCCCTCTCTTGCTGTCAGAGGAGGGGTTGGTGTGGGCAGTCAGTGATATAAAAACTGCAGCACAGATGGAGACCATCAATGAGAAACAATACAAACAGCTGAAAACTCAAGACAGAAGGACTGTTCTGCTCTTTTTCTCACTGTTACTGCATCTGTTGCTGTCTCTGTCTTGCTGTCAGAGGACAGCACAGTGTGGGCGGTCAGTGATGTAAAACCTGCAGCACAGACAGGGAAAAACTCAAGACTGAAAGAGACACAGAGGACACTGCCTGTCACAGTCAGTGTCTCTCTGGCTCTTTCTCTGCTGTGTCCTGCTTCAGCCTTATTAAATGACTGCCTTTCTCTTGTGGTTTGTCAGACAGGTAACTAGTTTCAACAGCATGTCTCTGCCCAGGGGTACAGCTTGCTGCTACCTAGTTAAAGTGAGGGGTTAGTACTGTAATAAAATGAAGTAGTAGTGGAATATTTAAAACATTAAGTGTAAGTGTTTCAAAGATCATATTTTTTCCATTTTTTTCTGTAGGGCTTATAAAAGATGCCAGATTGACCACACTGATTAGTGAAGTCTTCTATTTAACCACTTAATTGATATGGCATAGGTGACCACAATACAAAATTAGAAACATAGAAGCATGGAATTTGTCAGAAGAAAAGAACCACTTGGCCCACCCAGTCTGCCCAGATGTTCTCTGCCTAATCTGTCTCCTCAGACCCTAAGTGGTCTGTGGCAACCCTCTTCCCTTTCTTCCCCTTTTTATCGAATAATCCCTCCCATGCACGCTTAAAGCCCCCCACTGTTTCTGACTCCACCACTTTTGCTGGCAGCCTGTTCCAGGGGTCTACCACCCATTCACTGAAGAAATAGTTCCTCACATCTCTGTTAAATGTTCCCTCCCTCCGGCATCTTGGTATACCCCCTGGTCCTCGTGCTCCATATCATTCAAAAGAGAATTCCCTCCTGCTCCCACTTTTCCCCTGTGATGTACTCCTCTATCATGTCACCACTCGTTCTCCTCTCACCCAGGGTGTACAAGTTGTACATGCTCCGAGAGCTCCCACCTCTGTCTCAACAGTGTCATGAATGATTCTCCTTTTCTCGATCCATGTCCTTGCATGTGAGGCTGACCCTCTGAGAAGAGTAACTATTAATCCTTTAACTCTATCCCCACCTATGCCTGAAGCTATTGAGGATTTTTGCACATATGACATCTGCCAGCAGGCTGTTGCATGGCTCAACCACCTTCTCTATAAAATGGTGTCACTCCAGATTCTCTCTGTCCTGTCAGCTTTCACTCATGTTCCCATGTTTTTGAGCTGTCATTCCTACTGAATTGCTCCACACAGTTTACCTTATTCATTACTTCCAGGAACTTGATGGTCTCTATAATGCCTCCCCTCTCACTTTCTGGCATCCAATGAGTATGCGTTTATTGCAGTAAGCTGTTCCTCATAGGATCTGCCTTGTTGGCACTGAATCATTTTGGCTGTATGTTAATATAGTTACTGAGACCACTCTTGTAAGAGTGGCCTCATGCATTCAGGTATGAGAACCAGGATCCAAAAATGAGCAGTTCTGATACATTAAGAATGTAAGGGAAAACACTCTCACAACTCTAAGAATGGTCTCAGTAGCAGTATTAAAATATTATTGATGTAGATCACTCTCACAACTATAAGAATGGTCTCAGTGGCAGATTTAAAATATTATTGATCTAGACCACTCTGACAACTGTAAGAATGGTCTCAGTGGCAGTATTACAATATTATTGATCTAGATCACTCTCACAACTGTAAGAATGGTCTCAGTGGCAGTATTAATATATTATTGATCGAGATCAATTAGTAGTATATTAGGATTTTTAAAAACCTTCCCTAAACATGTCCATTTCCAGGGCAGCTATGTGTGAGACAATCTTCTTCACAGAATAAGAGTGTCTTATGCAAAGAGGAAAAGAGTGCTCTGATTTGTCAGGAGTGCTCCCGCGATCTCTAGTACCTTATGCTGCACCATCTCCAGCATGTGTTTGTCTTTTCTTAAATGCGGATTCCAGAACTGTGCACAGTATTCCAGTTGCGTCCTCACCAGTGTTCTACAGAGAGATAGTGTTATCTCTTTCCTCATGCTAGCAATACCCCTCCCACTTTACCCCACATTCTGGTTGCCTTGCTGTAGGCCTTATTGAAATGGCTGGATTGTTTTAGGGAGTTGCTTACGATAACTCCCAGGTCCCTTTCATTAGAAATAGTGTCCAACTTAATCCTTCCCATCCAATATTCTGTGCCCGGGTTTTTGTTCCTTATGTACATCACCTTGCACTTTTTGGCATTGAATTTTAATTGACAGATTTTTATCAATCTTTCAAACCTTTGCAGGTCCTTCCACATCTCCCTTACCCTCTCCTCACTGCCTACCCTGTCACAGAGTTTACTGTCATCTGCGAGGAGACACGTCCTGCCCTATATTCCTTCTCCTGTGCTGCTGATAAACATATTGAAAAGGGCTGAGCCCAGGACTGACCCTTGTGGCAACCTGTTTATGCCCGGTTCACTGTCAAAATGACGACTGCGGAATGGCGACCCATGAAGAGGGCGCAAATCCCACTGCACGATGAATTTCAACAAATTCTATTTTTACAGAGGACTTCTCCCCTCACACCCCCATTGTGGGGGGCTGTGCCTCCATACCCCTCTTTATTTATTACATTAACTCTGGGGGGCATACCTCGGGGATAGGGAGATTCGCCGGTCATTCGAAAGTGTCAGTGCTGTTGTTCCATCGCCCTCTTCATGGGTCGCCATTCCACAGTTGTCATTTTGACATGCAACCTTATTACCTACCTCTACCCTGCTTTTGACATACGTCTGCTGTGAATTGACTCCATTTACCATCACCCTCTGCTGTCCCCCCTCAACCAATTTCTAGATAACTAGTCCTCCATTATATTACTTGACTCAGGAATACAGCCTCCTGCTTTGCTGGGACCACTATGAATACCATTCTCACTACATTTAACTGTAGTTTCAGGCAGGAATACTGCCAAAGTCATGCTGCAGAGGGCAGCAGAGAGTGCACCATGTGGGCCTGCACCAGCAGCTGCACGCCCTGCAGCAGGAGCAAAACAGAGGGAATTTAGCAGACTGGGAATAGGGCAGGGAGGATTTTGGAAAGATTAATTTGGCATTGTTTTTATACAGATTGCTGGTAATGTATGGCACAGAAGACAATTATTTAATAGTTTTTATTATATTTTCCCCAGCAGAAGGAGCAGAGCAGACTGAATTCAGCAGACTCAGAAACGTGCCTGCACTACAGGAGGGATTTGCAAGGACACATTTGATGAAATTGTTTTTTACTCACTACTGTGTGTGTGAGCCTGCCAGCCAGTCAGTGAGTGAAAGCTAAGCAGCATGCTTTGTCAGACACAAGGTCAAAAGTCTGAAAGTGAGGTGGTCTCTGTATCGTCTGTCAGTAGGGGAGGGGGGTGGCCTGATGGGTTTGCCCTTCCATTTCATTTCAAGATTTGTATGGCACTGTGGCTTGTCTGTATGACAGGTGTGCATGTCATACGAACATACGAAACTGCAGCAGAAAAAGGCCATTCTGGGAGTCACGTGATGCTGTTTCCTTGCTAGCTGCACTCGCTGTATGCTGTGCCTAACCCCTGCCTAATTTTAGTTTATTTTGCTCACTTTATCGAAAAACGGTACCTGGATTAACCTGCTGAGGTTGTGGACATCAGGAAGCAGCTGTTGGGTTTGCTGATGGAGGAAGAGATGCCGAAGGCTTTGCCGAAGCGCACACCACCCGCAACTCCCGAGAAGGCCGCGAAGAAGTTGCGGGCCCTGTCATTACAACTCTCCCAGCCCTGTAGCCCAGGTAATGGAGGGGAGGAACCGCTGACGGTGTCACGCTTCCTGGAAGAATTCCGTCCCTTTAAAGCGGAGATGGCGGAGATCGCTTCAGAAATTAAAAATATCACGAGTGCCCTGAACGATCTGTCTATGAGAACCACAGATAATGAGGCCCGGGTGAAATCGCTGGAGAGCAGAGTGGATAAGGTCGACGGGGCGCTTACACATATTAATCAACGCCTTACCAAACTGGATATGAAGACCGAGGACTTGGAAGGCCGAAGCCGGCGCAATAATATAGTTTTAATTGGCCTACCTGAGAGAGAGGAAGGAGGGGACCCAATCAAGTTTTTCCAGCGGTTCGTGGAAAAGATCGCAGGCCCACCGCCCTTCGGTTCTTGTTACAATATTGAAAGAGCACATCGCGCTCTGCCACCCTCCGCCTCCAGGAGCACCCCCGCATTTTTCTGGCTAAGTTCCTGAGCTACCAAGAAAGGCAGTTGTTCCTTCAGAAGGTCAAGGAAGTCAAGGCGCTGCAGTGGGAGGTGTAGAATCTTAGGAGTGACACAGGATCTGCCATTGTCGGTCCGACAGCGGAGGCGACCTTCCACCGCTGGTCTCCAAATTAATTGTGGCAGGCATCAAGTTTAGAATGACTTACCCAGCAAAATTGCATGTCCTCGTAGGCGACACCTGGAAGGCTTTTGAGGATGTGGAATCAACCCTAGACAGCGCTCCAGAGGTCCTTCCTAACTTGCTCAAACCTAAATGAGTGTCCCTCCATGTGAAAGAGCTATCTGGTTGTGATTTGAATGGAAAAGTTGGTGCGACTTGTTGTTTGAGGGTGTGATCCTCTCAGAATGCCTGCCTAATTTTGTGGAGATTTGTTTTAAGGATCACCGAACGTTTGCCAGACGTTTTGCTTGTTTATGCTGCAACCTGGGAGATTTTATGCCCAAGGACACGTTGGGTGTTTGTGAGACCGGATGAAGGAAGTGGATCGATTAGGGACTGATTGGTCCTGCAACTCCCTATCGGGAGATGTGAGAGAATTTAGTGACCGAAGGAGATGCTCCACGGAAGATGCTGGACACTTTTGAAGATGGACTGATCGATAGGTCTCGTTAGCATGTTTTTTTTTTTTTTTGGGTACTTTAGTCTGGCAACTGGAATGGGACAGCGTGGTACTTAGTGGCTAAAATAAAGCATGAGTTTACCTAGGTATTCCTAGGTTGTATTTCTAAGGTGCAGGAGGCCACGCATATTTTGGTTATATTATTTCCAGGCTTTTCCAGTTAGAAGGGAACTTGAGGTCTTTCTTCCTTTTTTTATTTTCCTGCACTCGAGTAACTTAAATAGGGTTCTGGTGAAGGGGGACTATCAGAAGGGCGGTTTTGGTCATGCGAAATTTTTGCAGGTCTTTCTCTTTTTGGGATTTTAGGGTGAACCAAATTAACTGCTTCGGGATAGTTTTTGGGACCGGGGGCTGGTTAATATAGTGTGGGGAGTAAGGCTGGACGGTCTATAATTGGGTAAAATATTGATAGGTGTAGGAAAGGTTCACCCAGGTATCTGGATCTGAAACTTTGTGGGTGAGTGGTTCTTGGTATGGTTTAGTTTGATATTGGGCTAGGGGGGTGGCAGGGCAGCGGATGAGGCAGCGGAGCGAGCTGTCATCATGGACCGCGATGTAGTGGGAGGGTCTAATGGGGGGGTTGTTCTAGGGTATGGGGGTTTAATTTCTTGGTTTGGGGTGTGTGGTGGGGTGGGTGGGGGGTGGTTAACACGAGGCTCTGAGGTAGTAGGTGGGGGAAAGTGGCTGAAGTATGTTAAGGCTGATTTCTGGCTTATTGTTTGGGCTTATGGCATCTCATAAAGTTTTTAAATTTTTAAGTTGGAATGTTAAGGGGGCAAGACAGAAACCCAAGCAATACAAAATTCTGAAGCATTTAAATGTCTTAGGAGCAGATATAGTGTTCTTGCAAGAGACACATCTATTAAATGCCGAGTGTAATAACATGAGGCGCCTTCAGGTTGGACAAGTTTTTGCTTCACAAGGAAGCTCCCAAAGCAGAGGGGTTATGGTTTTAGTTCACAGGCCGTGCCCTTTACTCCCCTTCAGATAATGCAGGATAAGGCGGGCAGATATATATTGGTTCTTGGGAAGTACAGACTTCAGAGATTCAGATTGGTTGATTTCACAGTCCCAATTGGATACTCAGAACTTTTTTGTGCAGTTAGCGGAAGTTTTGGCACCTTTTGTCAATGTCCCTATTATTATTGGTGGGGATCTTAACTTGGTGGTGGATCCTTTATTGGATAGGTCCAAGCCCACAAAATTAGGACTTTCACCGGCTCAAAGAGCCATGTGGGACTGGGTGGATCAATTTGGTTTATCGGATGTGTGGAGGGTTCTCCACCCCAGAGACCGCGAATATACTTTTATATCTTTCGCTCACAGAACAGCCTCCCGTATCGACTACATTCTGCTTTCTCGTACTCTTCTTTCTGGGGTATTAGGCTCTGAAATACAATCAGGGCCCCCCTCTGAACATGCAGTAGTATCGGCATCGGTAACCTTCGCTTCCCTACCTAAGGGTAGTAACAGATGGAAAATTAACAATCAAATCTTGAGAAACCACAATATAGTTAAATATATCTCCTCTCAAATAGGCGAGTTTGTCCTAAACAATGTGAAAGAAGACACTCGTCCAGGCATGGTTTGGGGGGCGTTTAAAGCTTTTATAAGGGAGATTCTGATAGGGCAGACAGTTAAAAGGAAAAGAGAAAAAGAGCGATTCATGTCGGATTTACTGGCCCAGATACGACTTAGGGAGATTAACCTGCCCCACTATCCCTCAGAGAAAGATAAACAAGAATTGATTAAATTGAAGGATCTTTATCTTACATTATTAGGGGAACAAGCTGAATTAGCGTTAATCAAAACTAAAGCTAGCTGTTTAGACCAGGGGGAAAAGGCGGGTAAGCTTCTGGCAAGGCGTATCAAACAGCTTGAGGCCTCCCGTATAATTCAGGTGGTCCAGTCCGAAAAAGATGGTCGGATTAAGACCTCCCCGAAAGAGATAGCGGAGGAATTTAGATGTTATTTTGAATCCCTTTATAGTCCAATGTCGAAACCCCCCTCAGAGGAGGAAATATTGTCCTCTCTTGAGGATTTAAACCTTCCTTCTCTTGCAGTGCATCAACAGGTGGCTCTTACCACTGGTGTTTCCCAGGACGAGGTTGAGAAGGTTATCAAGGGGCTCCCTTTGGACAAAACATCGGGGCCGGACGGTTTTTTGCCTAACTTTCATAAGGTATTTTCCAAACAGCTGTCACCACTCCTGGTGTCCTTGTTTCAGTATATTCTTAGTGGTCAGGCGGTAGATCAATCCCTATCCGAGGCACTTATTGTTTTAATCCCGAAACCAGATAAACCTCTCAAGCAACTTGCCAGTTATAGGCCCATTTCTCTGCTTAATTATGATATAAAAATTCTGGCGAAGGTGTTAGCAGACCGTTTAAATAAGGTTTTACCTGATCTGATTGGCGTAGAGCAGGTTGGATTTATGCAGGGAAGGGCAATAAGTGATCATTTGAGAACAGTGGCGCATGTCTTCTCGGCGTCCGAGGAGAACAGTGACGCAATGGTTCTGGTCTCGTTGGACGCCAAGAAGGCATTTGATAGGGTCCACTGGCAGTACTTAATAGCTACAATGAGAAAATTTGGTTTTCCGGATCTATTTCTGCAATGGATTGGATCTCTTTACCTTAATCCCACAACAAGGATCTCATGCAATGGAGTGACGTCCGGACCCTTTCAAATTATATGTTGGCACTCGTCAGGGTGCCCGCTGTCCCCTTCTGTTTAATTTATATCTTGAACCCTTATTAAGTATACTTTGTAATCCAAGAAATAAATGGTATTAAGATTCAGGCAAGTGTTGTCAAGGTAACAGCGTATGCGGACGATCTCCTGGTATATATCTCGTGCCACGTGTGCCTCTATACCTGCCCTATTGAAAATGATACAAGAGTATAGTCATTTGGCTAATTATAAGTTAAATTTGGGAAAAACCATGGTGTACCCCCTTAATAGGAAGGTATTTAAACAGGAGATAATAGAGCTGGGTCTGACGTGGAATTCGGAAGCCATCAAGTATTTGGGTCTTACTTTATCTAGGAATGCGAGGCGATTACGGCAGCTAAATCTGAACTCTTTGGTTCATACAATTGATTTAGATTTAAAAAGGTGGGCAAAACTTCCAATCTCGCTGTGGGGGAGGATAAATTTGGTTAAAATGAACGTGTTTCCTAGGCTGTTTTATCCCCTTAGTGCTTTGAACATTTCGCTCCCGCTTTCATGGTTCAAAAAGATTCATGGGCTCATTGCCAACTTTGTGTGGGGGTATAAGAAGTAAAGAATGGCCTATCATAAGCTGGCAGCCCCCAAACCACTGGGAGGACTTAGATTACCGCACCTGGGACTCTACTATTGGGCGGGTCAGGCTAACAAGTATCTGAGGTGGGTGCAGGGTATGGAACTCCATTATACTCCTTTATAGGTTACAGATTGAATTAGCCCTCATTAAAGGTGCAGGTATTGTTCCTGAGGCTCTGTTGTATATTAATCCCAATCTCCTACCAGTGGCTCTCAGAAATCCCGGTTGGGGTTTCGGTGAGGAGCTCCTGCGCGCAGCTCTGGGTTTCTGAAATATTCTCATGTTACCGATCCATCTCAGCCCATAAGGGTAATCCTCGGTTTCACATTGAAGGTAGACTCATGAAAGCTACCTGGTTGGCGCGGGGAGAGTGTTGTATAAAGTTTAATCTCAGTAGATGGATATGTGCTTCCTGCATCTGAGATTATGAGCAAATTAAGTTGCCAACTTGGCGATTTTTCAGGCCTACCAGCTCCGTCTCTCTTAGTTAGTAAACTGGGTAACAGGGCAATACAGATTCAGAAAATAGAATTCTCTGAGACATTACGGCCTCTGGCAAGTCTACCACATGCTGTCTCAAGCCTCTATACTATGTTATTTAACTGGGCCCTACTCCCAGAATTTAGCCCCATCCTCTTATTGGGCCTCCGTTTTTCCCAGTAGGAACTGGATTTGGACAACATTGTGGCATATGTCATAAATTGATCTCAGGATCGGCTGAAGTTGATTCAGTTTAAAATACTCCATAATATTTATTATTCCCTCAGAAGTTGGCGGTTTGAGGATAACAAGCCACGTCTTGTGTGAGGTGTCAGCAAGGGTGGGAGATTTGTTGCATATATTTTGGAACTGTCCAAAGATAGTGCCACTCTGGACAAGTATCAAGAATGGGGTGAGACCCGTTGTTGGGTTGGGTGACCTTTCACCCGGAATGTGCCTGTTGGGAGATGTAGCTTCTATTCCATTTAAAATAGGAGGTTTCATATATCTCTAATCTCGGCATCCCTCAAGAAAGTGGTTCTCAGACACTGGAAGGATTCTGTTGTGATCAATTATACAGAATGGTTAGAGAACTTCTAGCCAATCTCAGAATTGAGAGAATGATTGCCATTCTTCAAAATAAACTCCTAGGTTTAATAAAATCTGGGGCCCTCTACACTTGCTACTCAATATAGGGATGGATTTTCTGTTTACAGAGTTTGGTAGGCACCTCAGAGCCTTGTGTGGGGCAAGGGAAGGGGGGTGGTTTTGGCGGGGGGGCAGAGGATGTACTGTATCTTAATTGTTTTGTGCAAGAATGTACATTTCATATGGAGGTTTTGTGTTTTAATGGATACATTCTCTGTATAAAAACTGTTAATAAAATCTTAATGGAAAAAAAAAAGAAAAAAGCCATTCTGTCTATCGAGTCTGCTCAATTATGCAGCTAGCACTCCTACTCTGCAGCTGCCCCTTCCATCCTACCCCTCATGACCCTCCCTTTTGCCCTATCCCAACCCCTCTTGAAGAATCCCATTGTTTTATAGGCCACCACCTCTGCTGGTACTGCATTCCACTCTGCTACCACCCTTTCCATGAAGAAATGCCTCCTCGTTTCCCTCCTAAACCTTCCACCCTCCACTCTTATGCCATGACCCTGAGTGTCTCTCCCCATCCTCCCCTTGAACAGTCCCTCAGTGCCTGTCCTGTTTATTCTTCTCATGTACTTAAAGGTCTCAGTCATATTCCCTCTGTCCCTCCTCTCCTCAAGAGAGTACACATTCAACTCCCTCAGTCTTTTATTTATTTATTTATTTCATCTAGGATTACAATACCTTTGAACTGAGGCTCTTTTACAAAGGCTCCATGTCAGCATGTGCAACCGTCATCATTTTTAGTTACAAACATATAGTCACTGACTTACAGACATGTAATAACCAGTACAAAGACATGAGCTATGAGCAAGACAAGGGAAGGAGGGTGGGTGAGGTGGGGAGAGGTGAGGTAGGAGATTGAGGGGTAGGAGGTGCAGAGGTGGGGGAGATGCGGGAGGTGGTTGGGGCGGGGGCAGGTGAGATATCGGGAGGTGGGAGGCGGGGAAACAGTGCAGCCAGGGGGCCTTGTCGAGGGAATATGACAGGTAAGGTGCTAGGTGTGCAAAGACTGATTGTAAGTGCTGGCTGCTGGGGCATGTGCAGCTGGAATGGTGGAAATGTTAAGATGGGCAATCACAGGATACAAGCAGTGAGAGGTGCAGCTTGGACTTGAAGAGGCCAAGTGTTGGAGCGGTCGCTATGTCGCTGCCAAGAGAGCTGAGCCAGTTGGATGCTGATAGGTGAATGATCTTTGTCCTTGAGTTGTGCGACATCATGGGATACATAGTAGATGGGAATTGGATCTCCTTGTAGTGATGTTCCTATGTCTAGGCTTAAGGAGGGCACAGACACCAGGTGGGGCAAGCCCCATTATAATTTTTTTGGCCGTGATGCAGGTTTGGTATTTTATGCGTTTGTCCAGTCTAACCTCATATGGTAACTCCCCCAGACCCTGGATCATCTTTGTTGCTCTGCATTGCACCCCTTCCAGGAATCTAATGTCCCTCTTTAGGTAAGGACGCCAAAACTGAATGCATTACTCCAGGTGGGGTCTGACCAGCGATCTGTTAATGGCAGAATCACCTCCCTCCTAGAGGTTATACCCCTTGCAATACAACCCAGCATCTTGTTGGTCACTGCTGCTACTTTCCTACACTGTGCTGAGTTGTTCATTGCTCCTGTAATGAGTACCCCCAGATCTTTCTCCTCCTCAGTCACAGCTAGCAGCACCCCCCCCCAAGATGGTAGCTCCGCTTAGGAGTCTTGGCCCCGAAATGCAGGACCTTGCATGTTTTGGCATTGAAACCAAGTTGCCAGGTGCCAGACCATGTCTCCAGCCTTGTTAGATCTTCCTGCAATCCCTGCCACCCCCCCTTGGTCATCCACCATGTCATGTGGGCACCTAAGATTCATTGATGACTATTGTGACCTGCGTCCGATGGCAACTATACCGTGTCATCATTAGTTGTGTGTGTGTTGTTGATGTATATAGAAAACATGATGAGAAGAACAGGATGCAGGGGGAGGAGTGGAGCAAATAAATGTTCCACCATGCCAGTTCCACCAAATACAAGTTCAGCAAGTGCTGGAAATAGACAAGGAGCTGGTCATAGTGGAACAGGGATTAGAAGTCTGGGTCGTGGGGCTGTGAAGACAAAGGCTGGCTGCATGATAGTACAGCCAAGGAAACCATGGTTCGTTAGTCCTAAGAAATCTACTGATTCCACTCCCACTTCAGTGCAAGCAGTCTTTCCAGCTAATCATCCAACACATCTGGTGTTGAAACCATCCTGAGCAATACAGAAGCACACCGGTTTCTCCCTTTTACTTCTTCAAGTGTTTTCAGTTCCCCTTCTCAGGATAGAAGTGTTACATCTAGGAATGTTAAATCAAATCCCACTCTTCCAAAAAAAAAAAAAGACAAGCTTACATTTACTGCACAGTTCCTCAAAGGCCCCTTTCACCTACCTGGCACTAGTGGGTTCTGACAACAGCATAAGGGAAGGGAGTCACGTAGTAAGCACAAATCCCATTTTACAACTCATGTTTTCTTGTAAAATACATGAAAATGATTAATAAAAATTACAATACTGTGTATTAAATTATATCATCATGTACTATCAGATTACATTATTTTACATGATCTGGTCATTTTAGAATAGTGATTAAGAGCATTGATCTGCAAACCTGAGAACTGGGTTTGAGTACCACAGCCATACCTCTCAACTGTCCCTGATTTTCAGGGATGTCCCTGATTTTGCCTCAGAAATTTCTTCTGTCCCTCCTAAAGTTGGCATTTCTGTCACTGAAGAGTAGGAATTTGAATCACAAAATAATGCCAGCCATTGGTGTTACAGGCTAGTTCTCATTAAGAAAATGCTGTTCACACTAAGAAGCATGTCGTACATAGCTTCTGGAGCTAATATTACTATTTTTCCAGATGTGTCCCTGATTTTGGTCATTTGTCCCTGATAATTTTAAGCCTTGTCCCTGATTTGTGATGGGTGAGATTGAGAGATATGACCACAGCCACCATTTGTATATTGTCTGACCACGAACAAATCATTTAACTTCTCTGTGCTCCCAGACTGCACCTGGAAACAAGCCTCAGCTTAGCATATCTTTCCTGGCCAAGAATTGTAAACAAAATACACACACACACACACACACACACACATATCATATTTACTGCTGTGCAAATTTTATCTAAAGGCATGTCATTCCTAAGTGGCCAAAAAAAATGAAATGACTTCACAGTCACTGCTCTGGCACCAAATTCCTCTCCTGAAGTACTCCCAAGCCCACCCCCCACCACCACCACCACCACCACCACTACCACCAGCTCACTATACCCAAAAAACAGAAATTAATCCTCTGCAGCACGGGATTATTCTATTGATGGCACCACGAATCCAGTGAACCTGCATTATTTTCTCTGGATATAAATAAAGGCAAATTTAAGAATAATATTTTAAATACAAAGAATTACACTAAACTAAAAACCATAGCAGGACTAGCTTCAGAAGAAAAACAAACACATCCTCGTCATTATCATGATGCTCAGCCTTCCTTTATCATGCACCATATTTTTCTCAGCATGTGTCAATGCCGCGCGCTTAGGTGATCCCACCTGCTTTCTTGCCTGTACAATGCATAGAGGGTACAACAATAGGACTGGTATTCATCACTACTGGAGGTGAAATTGCACCGTGGGCATGGACAATTGCCAGTCTGCCTTGAGGCACAATAGACAGTGCTACTGATTATCATCTTAATGACTTGTGACATGTTTACAAACAACACAACACTAACTGCTGTGCGAGTACCACCACAGCCCCCATGCAACATGGGCATGCTCAACTGCCTCACCACCTTGAGGCACTAGAAAGAGTGCTGTTCATTATCTTCTTCAAGACTCATCATGTGTTTATTAAATCATGTTTTCCTGTCAACGTATTGAAAAAATATATTTTATTACTATCATCTACTCCAATAAAAACATTGCTATTTCACTCACATCAAGTGTCAGTCTGAAGCTCAAGAACCAGTGTTCTGGCACTCATTTTATAACTCACTGGGGAGTGATGATGGCCCTTGATCATCAGCCATTCTCCATTGTAGAAGATACTGGCTTTCGAAGATTCTTGCAAGAAGAAGTGAAGCACTGATACAGCACTTCATCAGGTGTCATACACTGTAGGCATGCCAGGCCTAGACAATACATGTAGTGGTGTGTGCTTAAACAGTTTATTCTACTTCTGCCACCATATATACATGCATCCAAAAGGTACAGTAAGTAACCCTTCCCAAGGTCCTGTTCATTGTGAGTCCACCTGAATGCCACACATGCTGTTATTTATGATCTTTAACAGCAACCCATTAGAGCACATTATTATACCATCATATAACTAGTTTCTTTGTATCTAAATAAATAATAACAACAGTTCATTAAAATAAAAACCACGAAAACTGGCTAGTTCTAAACACAAAACATTCATTATTGCAAATCATTGTCTTGCCACTTGAGCATAAACTGGATAAAAATCAATAAAAACAGTTTTTTATATTATATTACTATCAGTACTGTATTACTATTTACTGTATTATCTAATGTATAAAACACATAACATAAAATAAAAGAAATAGAAAAAAAATATAATATAAAATAATTTTCATAATACAAAAATATCATTGTAAAAAATATGGTGCTTCAAGGGAGAATGTAGTAACCTGCATAACGTAAAGTGGAGAATCACACTAGAGGGTGGTATACACTTTAAGGTCAGCATTGAACATGTAACTAGCTCACATTGGGTCATGGTGGTCTTAATAGATTTTGCAAACTCTGTTACAACACCACAAAAAGTAATCCACAAAAGATGTATGTCAACAGCACCTGCCACAAGCCAGCTATAGTAGTTCACATTCGTCGCTGACCTCAAAGCTTTATCCCCCCTTTACGTAGTCTGTCTTACCCTATACCAGTTACTGCACTGAGAGCTGAAGTGGTTCAGCTGAATTGAACAAGCCAGAACAAATGTTCAGGCCCAAGTTGCTACTTATTTATTTATTTATTTTTTAAGTTGAAGCCAAACAGAAGCTGGTACTGACCCACTTCTCCCACCTGACATGCTGCCCAGAACCTTGGGTTCATCTCTACTATTTTAGACTGGGATGCCAGAATGTTTACTTTCCATCGTGAACTAGAAGAAAGGACATTGGATTAATACCTCATATTGCATAAAGAAGGCCAACTTTAAACTGTCCAGCTCTCCTTACTACTAATAACAAAGAAACATAGAATCTGTCAGCAGAAAGCAGTGTAATAATGTAACAATGTTAGAGATTATGCTGTTGCAAGGGCACTGCTGTAAATTAAACTTGTCTCAGTGGTTGTTCTTTAGTAATTAACATCAAAATTGAAATTGAAAAGGTTCACTTGGCCCACCTAGTCTGCCCAGATGTGGTCTCTAGCGACCATCCCTCCTTCCTGCTTATTTACTAATATTACCCTATGTCTATCCCATACATGCTTTAAGCCCTCCTACTGTTTTTACCTCCACCCTTTTCGTTGGCAGTTTTTCCAGGTATCCACCACTCTTTCAGTGAAGTAGTACTTCATCACAACCTCTTAACCCCCCCCCCCAGCTTCATCCCATGCCCTCTGGTCCTGCTGCTCTTTCTCATTTGAAAGAGACTTCCCTCCAGCACCAGTTATAACCAATATCCAATTGGATTAGGTACAACTGTTTCATGTTGCTTATTTCCGATATCATTAGAAGGTATAAGGGCAGTGTCTGGATTGCTTTCCACACCTCTACTGATGAAACTTCAGTTTAAAGAGTAACAAGAAGGGGAATGGATCAGATCAGTTCCAGTACAATAGTTTCTTCTTGCTATTTTTGCATTGTTCTTGTGGATTTTACTTGGTAGAGGGTTATTTTTTTTCTTTCTTACTACTTCTAAGGGGTTAGCAGGGTATTGTTTTGGGGCTGTTAGAATTTTTGAAAACTATTTTGGTGCTGTAAGTGGGCTCATTTGTTTTGATGTTTCACTGTGTAGCAGGCTAAGATTGGCTTACAGTAGCAGCCACAGACACTGCCAGCTATTTCCCAAAATTTCTGTGATATTTCCAGAAATATCTCCTGCTTTCTGCATTTCCACGGTAGGGGCAGCAGAGAGAAACTCTTCAGAAATTTCACGAAATATCTGGAAAAAGCTGGCAATGTCTTACTTCTTAAAAGGGGCTAGCAGGGAACTATTCTGGAGCTGCTGAAACTTTGAAATCTATTTTGGTGTGCTTTGAGTGAGGGCTGTCATTCCTTTACATTGGAGGCCTATTTCTTTGCTTTCTTCTGATTCAAACCTATTTGGTGTGATTTTATTGGGGCTGTTTCTTTGAATTGGAAACCTATATATTCTAATTTCAAGCCTATTTTGGTGTGTTGTTGGTGAGGCTGTTTAAATTGGAGATCTGTTTCTTTTGGCATCAAACCTATTTTTTTATGCTTTGAGTGCAATTGTGATTGGTTTTTGCTGGCTTCACTAGCTGCAAAGTTTAGTGCATAGTGGGGGAAGGGTGCTAATGGTCTGACCAGGGGCCTCAGCTACCTGATTGTTTCTGGAAGGCACAGACTGGTCCAACCCTCCCTGCCCCTCACCCCACCCACCCCAGGTCCATATTTCCTTTATACTGGGGGTTCTGACATCACTTCCCCAAAAGGGCAAAGGACATGCACCTGTTATAGCAGAAGCAGACATCCTGGAAAAGAACAGCAGCCAGTGAAGAGGTGACTGCTATCTCAGTGGAAGGCAAGTAACTACAAACCAAAGAGCTTTCATTGTTACTTGTTTGCATTGGTGTTTACATTGTGGAAAAGAGGGGTAGGAGTTTGAAGAAGGCTGTGCAATAGTTGCTTAGAGTCTCTTTTTGGGTGTGGACAGGAGGGATAGGAATGTAAAAAGCAGTTGCTCAATCTATCTAGAAGTGTACAACAAAGGGGGTAAGAGAAATTAAGAAAAGAAGAAGAATGTTTTGCACTGATGGGGAAGGGGAGACTTGGGGAGTGTTTGGTATCCTTTATCTGGAAGGGTGGGGGGGTCACTGGTAGGCAACGAGAGCAATGGGTAGAGTGGTAGGGTGCAACAACTGCAGTGGACCAATCTTTCTAAAAATTGCCTGGAGGGTGGGGGGATGTTTAGTGTGAAACCACATAAAAAAACTTAGAAAGGAGATTAAGGGTCTGCAGGAGGAACTAAGACAGGCAAGGCAGATTGGAGGCAGTTATAGCCCAATACTGGAGAGAGGGAGGAAGGGAGATGAGGGAGGGCAATTTGAGCCAACAGTGGTGAGGAGAGGGTCAGAAGAAGGGAAGTGGAGACAAAGGGGCCCAGGACAGGAAGAACCAGGTCAGGAGACAAAAGACAAACAGAAGGAGGAGATAGGGACTTGTGAGGGGAGGATGAGAAGTGGTAACAGTCATGGAGTGGAAAGGAGGGAACAGGTTACTATGACAAGAGAGGAAGTGGGCATTGGTGAAGGGTCTTCAGAAAATTGTTTTGCAGTGCTAGAAGGGAAGGAGGAGGAGGGGGGTGATGCAATTGGAGGAGTAACTGATAAATGTCTGGACCAAACTGGAGTGGGAGGAAGTTCTGCTGAGGGAATTACAATAGGGGCAGAAGGGGGAAATACTGTGCAGGAGGAAGAAGAGGAGCCAGGAATGAGAGATGGAGAGGAATGGAAGCAAGCAGGGAGTAAGATGGGTGGAATCTTAGTGCTGGGGAACTCAATACTAAGAGGAGTCAGGTGGGATAGCAAAGGGGAGAGGCATAGTTGCATTTGGGTGGAGGCCATGCCAGGAATGACAGTGGAAAGGGTGGGACAATCTGTTCTGAAATATGCTAGAAGGGGTAGGCACAAGCCTCATTTAATTATACATCTTGGGACGAATGACCTGGCTGGTAAGACGATAGATATAGTCCAGAGGAGGTTTAAGGAACCAGGACAATTATGTGAGGGGGCAGGAAGATCAGTAACTTTTTCAGAGATACTTCCAGTACCCAAGGCAAGCACAACAAGAAAGCTCAGAATAGAGGAATTTAATGGATGGCTAAGAACCTGGTGTCATGCTAAAGGGTATGGACTGGTGGGGGTGGGGTGGGGAGGGACCTGGGATGCAGTAGTATCTATGCCAAGGACAGACTACACTACTACACTTGAGTGAGGAGGGAAAGAAAGTATTAAAACAGAAGATGGAGGAGTACATAGAGGAAGTTGGGAATTTAAACTAGGAGCAGGGGGTGGCAAGTGGTCAAGGGACATGCAGAGACCACAGGTTGGGAAGCCATATGAGCTTACTCCCCCATAACAGTGGCAAAGGACAAATGGCAAGTGCTATTGGTGATGATAGTAAAGGAGGGCAAGATGGGGGGGAAGGGGAGGAAGGTGGTTACCCTTAATGTTAGGAGCCTTGGGAGGAAAACTGCAGAGTTACAGGCACTCATGGCAGAGGGAGAGGTGGACATTGCAGCCATCACAGAAACATGGGCCACCCAATACAATGACTGGGACCTGTCTGTACCAGGGGACAGGTTATTTCATAGGGACAGGGAGATTGGGAAAGGAGGGGGGTGGCACTATATGTGAAGGAAGGACTGAAGTGTGTAAGGGAGGAAGGGGAGGAGGGTAGTACGGAGTCACTTTGGATGCAAATCCAGGATTCCAAGAATAGCACTCTCACAGTGGGAGTGGTATACAGGCCACCCTCTCAGATGGAGGAGTTAGACAGGAAACTAACAGGGCAGATCAGGAGGACCTGCAAGAAGGGTAGTGTGGTGATTCTGGGGGACTTCAGCATGCCAGGAGTGGACTGGAGTACGCCAACAACCAGGAATAGAAGGGAGCAGGTACTGCTGGATGCCTTCCAGGATAGCTTCCTGATGCAAATGGTCAGTGACACAACCAGGTTAGGGAATACCCTTGACCTTGTGCTGGCAAATGAGGAGTTTGTGAGGGAAACTAGGGTGGAAGAACTGCTTTCAGGGAGTGACCACCACTCAGTATGGCTCACTTTGGATATGGGCAAGGAAGGAGTGGAATCTGACACAAGAGTGCTGGACTTCAGGAGGGCCAACTTTGAGAGGATGGGGGAAGTGATAAAAGGGTACCTGATCAGAATTCAGCCTAATATGGGTACTAACCAGAGGTGGGAGCTCATAAAACTGTGGATAGCTGAGGCAACCAGAACCTATAGTAAGATCCAAAGCAAGAATGCTAGGGCTAAGAAACCGAGCTGGGTGAGCAAGGAGGTCATGAAAAAGGTAAGGAGGAAAAGAATTGCCTTTAGGAGGTATAAGAAAACAGGGAGAGGGGAGGACAGGGAGGAGTGCCTGAAGGAATCGAAGGAGGTGACAAGGGCAGTAAGGAGAGCCAAGGCATCTATGGAGCTCAGGCTGGCACAATGCATTAAGAAGGGGGAGATGGACTTCTTTAGGAACATCAGGGAGAAAAGGAACTGTAAGGACCACATAGTAAGGATTAGGAAGAAGGGGGGTTGGGTGGATGCAGGATGTGATAAGGCAGAAGAGCTAAATGATTACTTCTGTTCAGTATTTATGAAGGAGAAGAGGGGGGGTGGTACCCAAGGGGAGAGAAATGGCAGAAACGGGGGGAAGGGGTGACAGATAGGGAAATCATGGAGGACAGAGTTCTGGAGGGTTTGAAGGCACTGGACAAGGCGCCAGGCCCAGATGGCATCCACCCCAGGGTACTGAAGGAGCTGTCAGAGGTCCTTGCGGGACTTTTGGCAGACCTATTTAATGCCTCACTACACTCAGGGTGTGTACCTCAGGATTAGAGTATGGTTCATGTGGTGCCCCTCCACAAGAGTGGCCACAAAGATGAACTGGGGAACTACAGACCAGTGAGCCTCACATCCATTGTGAGTAAGCTGATGGAGACTATCCTGAAGGAGAGGCTGGTGGCCCTTCTGGAGGCCAAAGGACTACAGGACAGCAGACAGCATGGCTTCATATGTGGCAGATCCTGCCAAACCAACCTGATGGAGTTCTATGACTGGGTAAGAAGGCAATTGGACAGAGGCCATGCAGTGGATGTCCTGTATCTGAACTTCAGTAAGGCATTCAATTTGGTGCCACATGGGAGGCTTGGAAGTAAGTTATAAGGCACAGGGGCAGGTGCAAAGCTGGTGAGACGGGTAGGGAACTGGCTTCAGGGAAGGCAACAGAGGGTGGTGGTTGGTGGGGAGCTCTCATCCTCAAGGGTAGTGATGAGCGGTGTTCCACAGGGCTCAGTGTTGGGGCCAGTGTTGTTTGGGATATTCATTGCAGACATATCATTGGACATCAACAGCAAGACCAGTCTGTTTGCTAATGATGCCAAGATAGAAGCGGTGGTGGGCGACCTAGGGAGGTGGCAGGGGTTGCAGGATGATCTGGCAAAGCTGGAAACCTGGTCAGACACCTGGCAACTGGGGTTTAATGCCAAAAAGTGCAAGATGCTGCATTTTGGGGTGAAGAACCCAAGGAGGAGTTACCAGCTGGGGGAAGTGCAGCTAGCCCAGACAGAGGAGGAGAAGGATCTGGGGGTTTCTCATTATAGGGTCAATGAACAACTCGGCACAATGTAGGAAGGCAGCTGCAAAGGCCAACAAAATTCTGGGTTGCATTGCAAGGGGTAAATCCTCGAGGAGGGAGGAGGTGATTCTGCTACTGTATAGGTCATTAGTTAGACCGCACCTGGAGTAACGCATGCAATACTGGCACCCGTATCTGAAGAGGGACATTAAGTTATTGGAGGGGGTGCAGTGCAGGGTGACAAAGATGATCAAGGGTCTGGGGGACTTATCATATGAGAGGAGGCTTATTGAGTTGAACATGTACTCACTGGAGGAGAGGAGGGTCGGGGGGGACATGATTTAAACCTTTAAGTACATGAAAGGCATAAACAAGACAGGTACAGAGGGATTATTCAAAGTAAGGGAGGGGAGGGACACCTGGGGCCATGATATGAGACTAGAGGGAGGAAAGTTCAGGAGGGAGATGAGGAGGCACTTTTTTACAGAGAGGGTGGTAGCTGGGTGTAATGTGTTACCAGCAGAAGTGGTATCCAGTAGAACAGTGGACTGCTTCAAAAGGGGCTGGAACAGGGCAAGGGGGAGGGCCAATGGAGGGGAAGGGTGGAAGGGAGGGGCAGATGCAGAATAAGAGGTGCTAGCTACACATTCAAGCAGACTTGATAGACCTCTAGGGCTTTATCTGCTGGCAATTTTCGTATGTTCATAAAGAGGCAAAACTTTGGAGTATGTTTTTTTCTCATGCTTTTCACTGCATTTGTTACTTTTCTGTTTTGCAAATTAGGCCATTAAGCTCCTTTTGCCAACTTTAGCTGTGAGTCTCTGATTTCTAGCTCAGGATATTGACTATGGTCTGTATCTCTTGCATCCCAACATTGCACTGGCTCTACCCACTGCTTTGTCACACTGCCTTGCCTCTTTAAGGTCATCTGATATGATAACCTCAAGGTCCCTTTCCTGCTTAGTGACTGACAGTACCTCTCCCCTGAGATTCCGTTCCTGGGTCCTATGCCATAAGTGCATAATTTTGCCCTTTTTGGCGTTGAACCTCAACTGCCATGTTTTTGACCACACCTTGAGTTTTCCAAGATCCCTACACATTCTTTCCACCCTTCCTCATATCCACCCTTCTACTGAATTTGGTATCACCTGTGAAAAGGCATGCCTTCCTTTCTAGTTTATCTGCAGTATCACTTACGAACACATTGCAGAGTACTGGTTTGAATGATGAGCCCTGCACCACTCCGCTGGTCACTCTTCTATCCTTAGAGTGAGTTCTGTTAACCACCTCTCTCTGTCTTCTATCCATTAACCAATTTCAGACCCAATTCACAACTTCGGATCTCACCACGGACTGCTCAATGTCCATATCAGCCTCCTGTGTGGTACAGTGTAGAAGGCCTTACTAAAGTTCAGATAGGCCATACCAACTGCCCTTCCTTGATCTATTTCCCTGGTCATCACCCAGTCAGAGAAATCAATCAAGTTCATCTGGCATAACCCTCCCCCCCAAAAAAAAATCCATGCTGCCTTTGGTCTTGCAGCCCATTTGATTCAACATACTCTACTAACCTTTCCTTTAATAGTCTTTCCTTTAATTTTCCTGCCACTGAAGTTAGGTTCACCGACCTATAGTTGCTAGCCTCTTCCCTGATGCCGCTTTTATGTAGATGCACCACGTCTGCTCTCCTCCAGTCCTTCAGAACCACATCCAGTTCCAGTGAGCTGTTGAATAAGGCCATCAGTGGGGTAGCCCTGAGTTCTATTAGTACCTTGGATGTATCTCATCCGGTCCCATAGTCTTGTCCACTTTCAGAACTACAGGTTCCATTGGGATTCTTTCCTCTTAAAATGGATTTGAGTCTGCCTCCCCCTCTCTTGTTCTGGCTGCTCCCTTGTGGTTCATACCCCCCTACCACCACTGTGAAGACAACAGAAGTACGTGTTTAAGAGGCCTGCTTTTTCTTTGTCACCTTCTATGCAGTCCCCCTCTGCCATCCTCATCCTCACTTTACCTTCCCTTGCTTTTCTCTTCTCACATTGGGATGGCTTGCCCGAGGTTCAATGTGGGGAATAGCTCCTCCCACAATCTCTACATAAGCCCTCCTCTAACACTCCTCCCTTGTTTAGGGAGTGTTTTCCTAGGCTCTTGCATGGCTTCTGAGGCTGTGCCTGGCCTGTCTGCTGTCTGATTCATCCTGTCTCCTTCTCTCCCCTTCCCCACTTTGTCCTGTGCCCTGTTGTTAGTGTTTTCAGTTTGTTTGGCTCCCTCTCCACCCCACGTTTCTCCTCCCGCTCTGCTTCTGTTTTTGTTTTCTTTTGGGCTCTCTTCCTCACTGCCATTCCCACATTGCTACCTGTAAGCAGGTCAAACTATCCCCTTCATCTATTGCTCATTCCCTCATTAGCATTCACGCTGAACTCTCCAGGATGCAGTTCGCACCTACCGTGCCACGTAGCGCAGTTTTTACTGCTGCACCTCACGGACATGGGGCCATCCCCTGCTCAAGATACCAACATACCTGTAAGTAACTCACATCTGTGTGAGCCCTGCTTTGGGAGCCGACGTGTTACATGCCTTACTGCCTGAGCATTCAGGCCATCTGTTGCCCTACTGCAGTGTTGAGCTGGGGCCTTCCATTTATGTCATCACAAGAGGATCATGGCATCCTGACCTCCTCGGCTCCTCGCCATGGCACTTCCAGCAGCTCTCCACTTCTGTTTCCTCCAGTCCCTCCAGTTTTGCTTTGACACTGTCTCCTCTCCAATTCAACCATTCCATCCAGCGGTCAGCATTCCAGCGCCATACCCACATCCAAGTACTTTATTTATAACTTCATACTCTTGTTGTAGTTGCTCCCTGGTGCTTGTTCATATCAAACTGCTCGCTTTGTGCCATGGCTGATTATTGTTTGGGTAATTTGGAGATGACCTTGTTGAGCCATACCACCTTACTACACCTACAGTATGTACCTATATGGAATGCCTCTATCTCAAATTTAGCTAGCCTTCTCTTGTATTCCACCTTACTTGGGAAGTTCCCCATTTCAGTTAACAGCAGATGGTTGGTCTTTCATATCCATTCACCTTGGTATAAAATGGAAAACACAACCTACACTTTATACGAGCATTCTGTTGCTTCTGGAAAGGGAGGGGAAGGGGGGAAGGAGGTGCGGCCTTCTTAAAGTCTGGTACTCGCCTTGCCATCCATCAGCCATTCCTGCACAGACCTTTCTCTTCTTGTACTGGACAGGGGAATGCAATACAGGAAACTTCCTAATTCCTTTCATGTATAATCCTATCCCATGCTACCAGTTTATAACTGTTCCACTAGTGCTCTACTTATGGTTTTCCTTGTGTTAAATGTCTAAGCATTCACTGCTCTCTCTAAATGTCATGTGCATATCTCCTCAATATTCTGCTTGCAGTACTGACTCCAGTCTGCATCCATTCATGTTCTTTACTTCTATCTCTCATTCTAGCAGCAGCCTAGTGCTTCGTTCAGCCCATACCAGCAGTTCCCTGGTCTCCATTCCTAACTCACACTTTCTGAGGTGCCGAGTGAAGGTAGGCTTCCCCTGTCTACCAGAGATGGGAGTCTGTGTCACTCATTACATCCATCTTCTACCAGCCAGACATCCTCCATCCCTAACTCTGCTGGACAGCATTGAGTGAAGGTTTGCTTGCCTAGATGACCGGGGGTGGGAGTCATGTTTACCATCTATGGACTGTTATCATGCCTTATCTTCTGAGTCATACCTTATCTACCTCATACTAGTTGCCTACCTCATACCAGTTGCCACTTCCCTTTGGGAATGGAACTGCCTCCTGCTTACCAGCTAGACATCCTCCATTCCGAACTCTGCTTGGCAGCATCAAGTACAGGTTAGCTCATCACGATTACCGGGGATGGGAGCTATATCTCCAATCTACAGACTTATATCATACCTTCTCTACCTTATGCCAGTTGCTGCTTCCCTTTGGGAATGGAACTCTCGCACTCTGTGTGGCTTCATCATTCTACTTATGCTGCTTCTGGTCACCATCATCCATCTCTGCTGTCCCTGACAGTTGCCTGAATCTACTGTCTACTGCTTCATCTTCTATGTCCTCAGCCTGATATCTGGCTACTGCTCCCTTCAGGACCAGGACTTTGCTCGACTTGCTCCTCCATCTTATCTTGCTTGCAGCCTAGACCTTTTGTCCTCTCTGCCAACTTCCTTGGCTGGGAGCCTGACTCTAACATGGACTGTCTCCACTGTTTGCATCTACACTGATGCGGATTGCCATTTCTATTCTGGACCAGAACTTCTTCAGCCCAGTTATCTTATCATTCTGCATTCACTAGTGAAATCCAGTCTGGACCATCTTGCCTCGAATGTCCCATCTGGACTCATATCCTTCCATTCGGTTGCTTTGCATGTGTTTTTCTCAGCCTACTTCTCGATGCTCAACACTTCTGGACCTGGACCTCCTTCTCCTACCTGCACCTTCAACTGTGGAACCTGAACCTCTTCGACCTGTTTGTCTCCATCCTACCGGTTGGCCACTTTTCTTCAATTTCAGGACCCTTCTGCATTTGAATGACTCCAATAGCCATCCCACTGTACTGTGGACCTTCATTCTCTAACCCCTTTGGCCTCCTTTCCCTAATCATATGGATCCTGCTGGCTTGTTCATTCCCTCGCTCACTCCAGGTTGACTGCCTGTTGCATAAATTTGTTTCCTTACATATTTGGAACCTCGTCCTTCATTGCTCCAGCCCCTTCCATCAGTTTATCTGGTTTATTCCAGCCTTCATCAGATGTGAGACTCCTGTTGCTCATAGTGCTTGGCTTGGCTCCTTGGCCTTCCGTGGATCATCATCCAATGCCTTGCTTCAACTTTCCTGCAATTCACTGCTGTTTACCATGGAACTGATGTTGTCCTGCTCCTTCCTGCTCTGGATGTCATCCGGCTTCGCCTGGCCCATAGCTTCCTCTGCTTATTCCTTCAGTTACTCAGGATCCACTCCGTACTTCCTTCACATTTGAATGGCTGTCTTCTTCTCTTCGCCTTGCTGGCTCGGGGCTTCATACTGTTTGCTGTGGCCCTTTTGGGCCTTGTATCCTATCTCTGACTAGTACTCCCATCAAGTCATCTGCTTTTCCATATGATCCATCCCCTACTACTACTCCTGCCCTTATAACAGTACCCTTCCACTACTCATTCAATCATTTACTCATTGCTCTGGAGTAATGCTACTGCCAGCAAGCATTCCTTGGCTCACATGCCCCATAGACTCTTATGTTATCATAGAAGTCTCACACTGCCCATTTAGTTCTTCGCAATCATTCATGGAATCCCATTTGCCTGGACAATAGGAAGATCTCCTCCATCTCTATTGGATATACCCTCCGATTCCTGTCCATCCAATCACTATGACTCCTTGGATGCCTCGTCTCATTGGCCATCCTCATACATGGAAATGACTTAAATCCTTCTGTTCTATTCAGACTTCATAATCAGCATCGCTTCTACAGATACCAGGAATAGCAAGATAATCCATTCAGCTATGGACGTCATCCATTTTACCTTATACTGCCTCTTATTCTGATGACCAAGTTACTCGACTCCTACTTCCCAATAGTCATTGCCAGTTCTAGGTATTGCACAGATATTGTCCAGAAGATTCATTGTGGAATCTCCACCGCTTAGCTGATTCCTGACTCCACGTCTTCCAAACCTTTATTTCACTCCTGGACAGCATGAATCCTTATTCTGTTATCCACATCTTTTCATCTAGTACCTTCAGCTGGGTCAACCATTCTTCCAGTAGACTATTCAGCCTCTTCTTCTCAAAGTACCTTTGTTAATCTCTACAGTAAAGACCATCACTGAGAACTGGCTCTCCTGGAATTTATCAGGCAATTCTGTAACAGCCAAGACAAATTCACCAACTAAGCATTACATTCCAATCGGTATTTATTGGCTGTTGTGTTAAATTCTATGGCATCCTGCATTTATCGATCTCACTACCAATCCAGCCTGCAGACTCTTCCTCTCATCCACCCCAAGCTTTTCTTATGTTCTTCAGCATCAGGATTACCCATAAACTTAACAATCTATGTCACCACATTGCATCTCCTAAATGATTACACCACAGGACTACTCACATGTACTTCAAGAAGCGTACTAGAAAGGATTAGGCATAAAATCATGAACATCATAACCAAAGAAGCCATCTATTGCTTACACGCATTTCCAATCATTTCTCATATACACTTGGTTACCATCTGGATGGCTTCACAAATTATCTTCTAGACTTTATCAATCACTTATGGAATTACTCACATTGGGAACTGAAACTCCTCTACTCATTTTACTCGGGGATGCTTACCCAGTGACTTTCACTCACTAATTGATTCTTTACCTTCAAACTACCTCAAAAATAAACATTTATACAAATTGGAGCAGTCACTCATAACTTTACTAATATAGTCAACTACCACAGTGTACTGTCTGGTCTTACATCAGTCTCATATTGCTCTCCTGCCTCATACCCTCCAAACAATCCCTTGGACATCCATCCTTTGTCACCTGGAAAATATGGTCTAAGTTAGCCCTTCCTTAACTGGATTTGCTTTTTACGTAGGATTCTACCATCCCTGTGGAAAGATGTACCCTTCATCTTCAGGATCATCATTCAAGCTGTATCATTCTTGGATAGAGAATGAACCATCATCTCCATGGCACTCAAAGACTCTTCTACAAATTCTACTCTATGGGTGTTTCCTTAGTGACCCCTTGTTCATGATAGAAATCCTAGCCTTTAGACCATACCTTACATACGAGCCTCTCACAAGTTGGATCATTCACCAATGACCTCTTCTACCATTCCAGTTCCACCATTCCTAGTTTAGTACCTTGTTAATCCAGTCATGATCCTTCTGCTTGTTTCAATTCCGTTGGACAAGCATCATTCATCATCTTGGATACTTGGACTTCCTTTGTCCTCCATCACTCGGATTTACTGTATACTTAGGATTCTACTGCTCATTCAGAACAGATCTCCTCTTCAACCACAGGATCATCATGTGGTTGGCATCATCCATGGATCAAAGATGGATTATCATCTCTCCAAGCAACTTACCAACCTTGAATTAGCTATGGTTACTAGAACCTAGATCCTTCTCCACTTAGTATGCCCAGAATGATGGGCAGCCCTCCGGCCATGGGTCCTCAGATGGTTCCTCCACCTGGGGGGTTTTCCTTTCCTGAGTGCCAGAGGGGTCATACTGTCTGTGAGATGGAGGAGGTTTCTTTTTGGGCCTTGTATTCCATACAAATTACTACCTATCTACCTACCCACTACTACTTCTCAAGGGTGGTAATACAGTAAAGCCACAAAAAGTACTACAAGTTATACAAGCACTGTGTACTCCATCTCTCCTTATTGCTATTCCACAAACATTGAATGGGAGGACTTGCCCGAGGTTTAGTGTGGGGAATGGCTCCTCCCATAATGTCTACATAAGTTCTCCTCTAACACACCTCCCTTGCTTAGGGAGTGTTTTCATCCACCACCATCCCCTCCTCCTCCTTCTCCAGTGCTCTTCTCACCCTTGCTCATGAGCCTTCCATTCCCTACAAATTACTACCTACCTACCTACTACTACTACTACTCAAGGGTGGGAATAGAGTAAAGCCACAAAAAGTACTTCAAGTTACACAAGCACTATATACTCTATCTCTCCTTACTGCTAGTCTACAAACATTGAAATGTATTTGAAGAAAGTCTTATTCCCATTTGATACCCTTTTGGCTATCTTTTCCTCTGTCTGCACTTTTGCCTTCCTCACAGCCTTACCTGTTTCCCTATGTTTTACCTGGAACACTTCCCTGTCTTCCTTCCTCTGTGTTTCCTTAGACCTCCTGAATGCCACCCTTTTTCCTTCAATATCATGGCCACTTCCACAGAGTACCATTATAGTCTTTTTCCTTTTGCTTTCATTCATTTCTTTCACACAGAGGCTAGTAATTATGTCCTCCACTGTTCCTCTACCTATTGCTGGCAAGCTCCCGTACTAGGCAGTTTCTGAGGCAGTCTCCCATCTTTTCAAAATCTGCTCTGCAAATGTCCAGGACCCATGTCCTCATGTGGTTTGCTTCTGCTCCTGTCCTAATGTTAAATCACACAGGGGACTGCCCACATGATGTCTACAATACTGTCCCTATTTGTAAGCACCAGGTCTAGCACTGCCTGGTCTCTCCTAGATTCATTGACTAGCTGCCTGAGAAAAGTCCCTAAGGGAGTTGTGGATAACCCTGCTGCTTGCCAAAGCTGCAGCTGGAAGTCTCCAATCCACATCTGGCAGACTGAAGTCCCCAACGGGCAGCATCTCTTCCATATTTTCCATTCTAATAATTTCTTATCCAAGTGCCTTATCCAAATCTTCTACCTGTGTGGGAGGTCTGTGTACAACCCCTGTACATAGTAAGACCCCAGCTTCTGTCTCCAGGATGACCCGCAGCACCTCCAGGCCTTCATTTTCCTCTGTTTATCCCTGTATTTCTGTAGCCTTGATTCCCTCTCTCACATATAGTACAATCCCTACTCTATAACCCTCTACTCTTTCCTGCCTCTCCTGAACACAGAGTAGCCTGTTAAAGCCATATCCCAGTCATGCCTGTCAGTGTACCATAACTCCAATATGGTTACAAATCCAAGCTAGCCTCCTCCATGATGGCCCCTGAATTTTATTTCCCAGACTGCTAGCATTAGCACACATAACTCTCCATACCGTTCTCCCTCCCTGCCTGCCTGCCTCCCTTGACCCACCTCCTCCCTTGTTATCCTCTCCATTTCCTGTCTCTTTTACTCTTCTGTTTTTGTATTCCTAATTTATACCCCCATCCTCTATATTGCCCCCCACACCTTTCTTCTTCCACCCCTTTCCCAAGAGTAGCTTCATTCCCTGGGGCCCTCCCTCCTTGTTGCTTCATCATGTGAAGAGGGCAATTCTTGCCTCCCTTGGTATTACCACCTCCTCCCCTCTTGCCTGCACCGTTTATGAACTCAAGTACTGGTGGATGAATTGGGCTCACATTTAGATTTATCAAGTAGAGTGGAAAAGATGATGGCTGGTCTAAAACCTCTTAAAATGGTTTCATTTGTGTGTACTATAGCCCTGAAAGCCAATCTAATATAGAAGCCTAAGCCAGACCACCTTGATGCAGCTTTTACTGCACCTCTGTCACATAAACTGCAACCCCTTTACATCTTTCTAAGAAAAAAAACCTGCATCTCTTTCAATAATTTAATTGTGCTAGAACAGCAATGAAGAGAAGCACGAAAATGTACGCAAATGTTTAAAAGACTGCTTTTGCTGCATGCTAGCAGTACTGCATTTCCAAACAACTAATGTTTATTCAGTTTCTCTTACCACCAGTGTCAACACACAATTCATGAGAAAACAGACAACATTGTTCACATATTTTCTTTCACCTACATAAAGGCATGTGGTAAACTAAGCAAGAACTTGGATACTGACCATAACCCATCTATCTTTAGACATACCATTGCGCCCACACTTTCCAGGATGTAAATGTATTTACATACATTATATTTTTCAAAGCATGCCTTTAAAGCTCCTGGTGGCCAGGACAATAATGAATTTTAAACAAGATCTTCTGGGTATCGCTATGCAGAACCATACCAGTATGATTCTGTCCTTTAAAACAGAATCCAAGTCCTGCATCTCCCCCAGCTCCTCGGCTAACACTAGGGGATAGAGACACTTTATTTTGATAATGCTTGAGGCATTTTTAAAATGAGCTTGATGGTCCCAGCTTAGATCTTAACAGGCAGCTGACCATGTCATAAATCTCCAAATGAAATGTAGCAAGTCTTAATGTAGAGCTTTAGAAGAACAAGTGTTTGGAGCCGAAAAGGATTATTAGGCTCAGCAAGCCTGGCTACTTGTTTTCCTTATCTTCATTTTCTACAGTAGCTCCCCAATATATCACATACCCTCTTTGTCAAATAAGTGATCTAGTGCTCTCTTAAATAGGTCCTATGTGATAATGGTGATCTCGGAATAGTGATCACCATTTGAGTGAGTGTACATCGCCAAAAATGAATTACGGCGATGTACACTCACATCAAAATAAAAGGCGGTGACAGATTCTACATTTATGTCGGAGCTGCGCACCACCGCACCACTCCTTACTTAAGGATTCTCAACTCCAGGAGGGTATACGCAGGGGTGGAGTGAAAATCTAAAAGAAAACAAGCCCTGCCAGCACAAAAAACATGCTGCAGCCGACCCAAACCATGCACCTTGCACACTCCAACCAACCACCCTCCCACCATGCTAGCAGACCAGCTCGACAGCTGCCCAACACACCCCTCCCACAAACCTCCCCTCCTTCCTCCCCCCACGCATGCCGTACATGAGTGTATGCTTCCCATTGCCCTACTTCACCCACCCATGCATCCGTTCGCTACCCTGCCAGGTAGCCCTGAACACAGGCACCATGATTGAGTCGCCCTTTCTGAAAGCACTCAATCACAATCACTGTGTTCACTGGATATCCTTTAAATCAATTCTCCATACTTTGATAGCCATCCATGATAGGTTATTTCACCCATTTACTATCCTCAGTTCACAAAGTTTATGCTCAGACTTACTTTTTCACACAAATTTATTTTGGAAAATAATTTTTGTTTTTGTTTCCTCTGCAACTTTATCAAAGCATAAGTGTACAAATTTTAATTAAAGATTAGGCGTCTACTAAAATGTTTCAAACCCCAATATGTTCAATAATTGTTAACTTGACATCATCCTGTCACTTATCGTTTTAATACAGTATTTCCCATTAACAAGTACTTATCCCACTGTCAGTTTCTAGAACTTCCGTTTGTCCCCAGAAGACTCCAAAATTGCTGTTTGTGACATCACCAGTCAGTTTCAATGGCAAGATCTAATATGATGTCATACCTAGAACACAGTATAATTTTACAGCATATTTTTAACACGTTAGCTTAAAAAGAGAAAATGAACAAAAAAAGTAATCTCCTGTATTCATCAGTAGTTTACAGTTTCAAAACATCATACAACTGTAACTTTTAACAGCAACTTATTTGACTTTCTATTTTTTACCTTCCCCAGGTTTAAAACAAAGTTTTTGTAGTAATGGTAAATTCCTTTTTTATCATTTTGGTGATATCATTTCCAGTATTTTTCTTCCTGGGTTTCTTCACCTATAATTGGGAGTGACTTTAGCACATATTTTCTAATGTCCAGTATTTGGGTGAAAGGGTCCTGGAACAAATGCTTCCACTATTTATGGTATTTGTCCAATTTGCCTATGGTATAGTACAATATACATTCATTAGCTGCTAATATACCTACTTTCATTACCCATCTTAGAGTGGGGGGGGAGGGCACTTGTCTCAGCCAAAAAAGGATTAACCACTTTCCTGAGAGGACCACCCTTACTACCCATTTGCTTTCTTTGGTGTACAAAGTTTCCACTCTTAAATGGTCCCCCAGGATGTGAATGTCTGGGTAGCTGGACAGAGTTTTTTTTATTACTTCACTACAAACCTCATGAGTTATCTTCCAAACAGAACAGAACATTAAGCAGAAGCACAGACTATGTATCAAATTAGTACCCTCTCTGTGTTACATTGCCACCAACAGTTATTGGTTTATTCCCCCATAGCTTTCAGTTCCACCAGCATTCTAGATCACCTTTGCATTATTGAAAACTAAATATATTTCTGTGCAGTTCCCAGAACATTTAATAAGATTTTCTATCCCTTTTTGTTAACACAGTTAAAGGGCTGGATCCACAAATCTGGCCATGATACACTCTGTGAGTGTGTATTCAGGCTGCGGCGCTCCACATTCATGGACTGGTGTTCCTGTGTTGTAATTCACAGCTCACAGTTGCCCATTCACAGTTCATCCCCATGTGCACAGACACCAGTATAGAGAGGACAGGGGCATGTCACAGACACTGTGGTGATTAACAAAGGGCATCTAATCACATGTCCGGCCAGCTGTGAAAGTTGATTCCCTGCTCTATGTGGAGCATCATATTGTGGGATATGACAGGTCTTTACTAACAGTTTCAACTTCAGTAAATGGGGGAAGGGGTCCTCTTGGACCTACCAGAGTGTTTCCATTTCATTAGGAATGATGCAACTCTGACTGAACTAGTACAGACCCATACCCATATTCTCTACTGTCCAGCAACTACCTGAGAAATTATTTCATAAACATTTATTAGACTATTTATAGCCTGAGATCCTCCTAATGTCAGTCTCATAGGGATTTGGGACAGGGAACTCCCCCGTGATATTCCTTCTGCGAGTAACCAATGATATGCTCACTGCTAGGGAAAGAGCCTCTATATTGTCTCTGTCTTTGGGGATCTATCTATAGATATATCTAAGCCCTCTGACCTGGTAAAATATCAGCTTCACTTAAGTTAGGTAAGAGACATTGTTCTGAGTAGCATAGCTATCAACCAGTTTTCAGGATATCCCTCTAGTCAGACACAGATGAATCACAAAGATGAGGGACCTACTTTACTGTTGAGAATTGTGGCTTGGGCCCTTGTTATTCTCGCAGTCATAAATAACCTTCTAAAGCAATGTATCTGATGTTGGGTTCACATACAATACATATAGACAAAACAACCCTCTACTACAGTGCTCCCTCTCTTAATATAGTGTCCATAAACCTTCAACTCCGTTTCTACAGAAAGGAAAGCGGTTTGCTTTAAACTGACTAACACTAAACTCAACTAAAACAAACTGATAGAAGCTACAGTACATTTGTCAGGACATTGGATAATGTGAGCCTCGAGCAGATTCACTCACTCACGTATCTAATGCTCTGCCTCAGCCCTTCCTTGACCTGTAGATTTTATATGGATCAAGTTTTATGTCGCTGCTGGTCCCAAACTTGAGGTGCTGCCTAAGTACAGATGTTGCCTCAGCACAAAAGCAAGAAAACACATAGTGTTACACTTCCTGTTATCGTATTCTAGTGCATGGCCTCCAACTCTGTACTGACACTCCTGAACAAATATTTCAACCAACTGTGCAGTTGTGTTTTCTCATGCAGCTACTATATGTACTCACTACTGCCTGTGGTACAGTATGGCCAGCTAAATACACTAGGGTTACCAATGCACAAGAGACAATGCTGCCTTGAATTACTGTATAAATGTGTTCATGAAATATCCCATGATTACCTGCAATCATTTCTCAAACTGAGTTCACAAATCTAGGCTCTTCCTACACAATTAACCTAAGGGTGCAAAAGCTGAATGAGGACTTTGGCAGGGGTGCTTTTACCTATTTTGCCCTGTTTAGTGCAACAGTGTCCCCAAAGCCCTTAACCTGACCAGTTTTATTTATCAATGAAAAAGGTTGTTACAACTTAACAAATGTGCTTGCTATACAATATTCTGTTTTACAAAAAGCACACATACTGTACCCCAATAATGCAAAACATCATGGGACACATATGCAAATTACCATGCACATTTAGACTGGTTCTGCTTTAAGCTGGAGTATTCCATACAGCCTCTAGCATTAGAATTCTCCTCATCTTTATCTACATTTTATATAGTTGTGTACTATTTACTGTGGGTAAGACTGTGGAGGAAGATGAGGTTGTGGGTTTTACGTATGAGTGCTTAGGTCAGTGAATGTTTGTTGTCTGGCTGCATAGGTATTTATTGTATTAGAGTTTGTGTGATTATAGGGGTGTTTTACTATAGAGCAGGGTGAGTGAGAGGTTTCTGATGTTGGTTTAATTATTGGAGAGTTTAAGGTCATGAGGTGATTATTGTATAACCAGTGGGTATGTGTGTAGGTCATGGGCCACTCAGGCTTAATTACTCCCCATCCCAGCTGCTTGACTTCCACCCCTTCGATGACCCCCCTGCCAGCAATAGCATATAGGTGCTGCAGGGAGGTGGGTATCATAAGGAGGTGGGTTGGTAGGTGACAAGGGACAGGGGTGCTAAATGGAGGCATTAATAGGGTGGTGAGGACCAGGAAGTGCCTTGAGGAAAAATGGGACATGCAGAGAGGCCAAACATGGTTGGTTCCCATACTCAGGGTTCCCACAGACTGAGTGAGCAGGTAACCTTTAGGCCAGTGCCCTCCACTTGTCTCCTATGGGCAGTGCTTTGCAATGTGAGATCAGTCAAGAATAAGACCATAATTATGTCACACTTGATTTCCTCATTTGATCTTGCTTGCATCATGGCAACCTGGCTGAGTGATAATGTAGGTCCAGTTCTGAAAGCATTAGTCTGGGACAGATTCTCAGTAGTTCATTGCCCATGGAAGGATCAAGTGGGAAATGGCCACCAGTTTTAGATTTGATTTGCATTTCACTGTGTACCCACTGGAAGTTACCTCATTGTTTGAATGCTTGGCCATGTGTAGGGGTCAGGTGCTGGCTGCAGGATCCTTCTCCCATACTGGCCTCCGGAGCTCAAAAGGAAATTTCTGCAAGAAAATCATGGACTAATCACCGAAAAGGTGCCAGAGTCACCCAGATGGTTGTTTCTGGGTGATTTCAATATCTGGATCAATGATGAACTCACACAGTTTGGACAGGTTTTCCTTCAGTTGATGGAATCACTGGTCCTTGCACAAGTAGTTACTTCTGCAGCCCATTGACAAGTACATGCCTTGGCCTTGATATTCTCACTAGGACTCGGGATTCACAACCTTGAGATTAATCTATTCTCCTGGTTGGATTAAGCATGGTGATGTTCTCATTTGGGCCCCCCCCCTTGTAGTCCACCTCTTATGGAGTTGGTCTGGTACCACAGGGGTTGTCCCCAGATGAACTTCAGGCACCAGTGGACCCCTTGGGTGTGATGGCTGCTTGTGAGATGGGATCAGGAGAAGCAGTGGTGGCTTGTGAAAGAGTCATTACCTCAGCCATGATTCTGTCACACCAGTAAGTATATGATCCAAGACTGCTTGCTTAGGATCCTTGTGGTTGGACAGGGAGCTTAGGGAGATTAAGGCCATGGGTCAGAGGTTGAAGGTTTGTCAGCAGAAGTCCAGGACTGATGGGGAAACCTGGCTTTGTTGACTCACTACAGCGAGTACCAAAGGGTGATCTACCATAAGAAGGCAGCATACCTATCCAGAAAGACTGCTGCAGCAAAGAACAGACTGGTCTACTGACTGTAGACAGGTTCTTGCATCCTACCTGCCTACAACTGATAAAAGCAAATTTATTCACCAGGTGTAAAGAGTTCACGCAGTTCTTTTCTGATAAAGTCTCCTCTATTAGGTCTGGGACTGCCCCAACTGTGCTGTTGCAGCCCAGCAGAGGGGGAGCGGGTTGTCATTAGCAGCACTCTTCCTGTTTGGGGAGAGTTTAGGCCAGTAATGGAGGAGGTTTTGGGGGTGATTTCAGAGCAGCAGCACACTTTTTGTGAGTTAGACCCAGGCCCAACTCACCTTCTAGTGAGCTGTGTATGGTTTCTGGGCCCAGTGTTCTCTGAGATAGTCCAGTGTTCCCTTTCAGCGGGGTCCTTTTCAAGTACATCGAAAGATGCAAAACAGGAAAAAATGGTGTGCACAGGTTGGCAGTGCTTAAGTTAGATAGCTGCCCACTACCAATTTCAACTTCAGGAGAATGAAAAAGAGACTCAGCACTCTCAGGAACAAATAGTTAAATTGTGATGTGCAAATTTATTTGGCAAGGTGCCTAGACATAGCCCTACAGCTCCTATAGGACTATGCCTAGGCACCCTGCCAAATAAATTTGCACATCACGATTTAACTACTGTATTTGTTCCTGAGAGTGCTGAGTCTTTTTCATTCTCCTGCATTGAAAGATGCTCTGGTGAGGCCCCTTCTGAAAAAAAAAAACATCTTTAGATTAGGATTGCTTCATGAATTTTTAGACCCATCTCTGACCTTCCCTTTCTGGGAAACATTATAAAGAAGATTGTGGCACTGCAACTCATGGCACACCTCATGACCTTTAATATCCATGAGTCACTCCATTCCAGATTTAGGTCAAGGCATAGTACAGAGGCTGCACTGGTCAAGGTGCATAATGACCTCCTCCATGCAACAGACAGAGTGGAATGATCAGTTCTAGTTCTACTTGATTTCTCCTCCATATCTGACACCGTGGACCATGGGTTGTTGGTTCATCACCTAAGGGAGTACAGTGGACTCACTGACACTGTTATCAGCTGATGATTTAAGTCCTTCCTTAGAGAGAAGATGTATAGGGTGGTGATGGGGAATTTCTCTTCACTTCCAATGCCCCTGCAGGGAACCCACGGCTAGATCCTTTCAATTATGTTGTTCATGGTGTACATGCTGCTTCAGGAGGAGAGCATTAGATGGTACAGACTGGGTTTCCACTTCACCCAGGACATCTGGCACAGTTGATGTACTAAATGTTTGCCTGGCTGAGATCCAGGACTGGATGTCCTCTCGCTAGATAACACTCAACCCAGATTAGATGGAGGTATTCTGCAATGACTTCCATAGGAGTATACTACCTTGGAGTATAAACAGGGTACAGGAAGGAAGCATATTTCAAAGGATGCACTGCACAAAGACAAAGGGACATGATATGATGCTGGAGGGAGGAAGGCTCAGAGGGAATGTCAGGAAGTACTTTTTCACAGAAAAGGTGGTGGATCCATGGAACAGACTTCCAGCAGAGGTGGTGGGGGGCAAAAACAATACTGGGGTTCAAGAGCACATGGGATAAACATAAGGGTACCCTGGAGACAGGCAGAGAAGGTGTGCTGCAGATCAAATAGGATCTGGGCTGTCAACACTGAGTAGGGAAAAGGGCAGACTAAGTGGGCCATATGGTCCTTATCTGCTGTCATATTCTATGTTTCTATATTTCTATAATGACTGAGCCTGGTCAATAACAAGGTGTGGGAGCTACAGAGAGGACACAGGCTTGGTGCATGGCACCTCCAGGCTTGTAGCCTCTGCTAAGGTGAAGAATGTAGTGGTCATTCTGGATGAAAGATTGATACTTGAGGCTCAGGTGTCTTCTGTAGTCCAGAGTGACTTTTACCATCTCATGGAAGATCACCTGGATTAAATCCTTGGATGATCTGCCATCACTGGTACGTGTCTTTGTAATGTCCAGACTTGACTACTGTAATGCCCTATACCTCAGAATTAGTGGATCCTATGACAGCTGCAACTGGTGCAGAATGCTGTGGCCAGATTGCTGATGGGTCTTCTGAGATCATGTCATGTAACCCCAGTCCTTTACAAACTACACTGGCTGCTGGTGAAGTGGCAAATTACCTTCAAGGTTGGTTTACTGACCTATAATGCCCTATATGGACTGTCTCTAGTTATCTGAGTGACCTCCTGACTCCCTATCATATCTCCTGGCTTCTCTGCTCCTCTGAGACTGGCCTCCTAGCAGTTCCTAAGGTAGGCTTAAGTCATCAGGGGAGTGTGCTTTTGAAGTTGCCAGCCCAGCATTGTCAAAATCACTCTCAAGGTCCTTGAGGGAGGCAGCTCAGTGGAGGCCTTTAAGAGGGGCCTAAAGTCCTATTTGTTCAGGGAGGAATTTGGGATTGGTCAGGTTCTCCCCACTGGCTGCTGTACTACTTTGTCTACTACATTATTTATTTATTATTTTTATTTATTATACTCATTTTAAGTTTATTTTATTATTTTAGTAAATTTGTTTTAGTCTAATTTTGTGATTTCAGAAATTTTGATTTATATGTGTTTACCTTTGAAAAACGCTCTGAGCCCCAGGGAATGGGTGCTACACAAATAAACTTACCACTACTACTCTCACACATTCTGCAAAGAACGAGAACAGCAAGCTAAAAAGTTAAAGAATCTTAATTAGTTCTTTGAAACCTGACTTTGTTGCCGATGCCCTTTTTGGGTAATCTTTGCCTCAGTGCTTCCGTGTTGAGGTTCTTTGCCTTTTTAGCTTTCTTTCTTAATTTGGACCCACTATGATCCAAACCTGTAAGACCTCATAAGGGCTGGTTCATTATCCTCTGGGTTGAGATACACTTGAGTCATTTTGATGAGTCCTGAGAAGGTTGAAACATGTGTCTTTGTCTTCTGTTACTGAGCTTTTCAGAATGTGTGAGAATCCATTTGGCACCACATACTGTACTTCTACTTAAAGTAGAACCTGTCTAAATTTTCCTCATAATTATATATATATATATATATATATATATATATATATATATATACGTGATGCTTTGTTAATTATTGGGATATGTGCAATTTTATATATACTGTATATTTTGTAACCTGGCTTTGTTGTCAATGTTCTTTTCAGGTAGCCCTTGTCTAAGTGCTTATGTACTGAGGTTCTTTGTCTTTTCCGCACATTTTATTTTGTTAATTTTCCCACCCTTAATCTGCAAGGCATGTGACTTAGTCCATGGACAACTGCTGGGACACAGTCTTTAGGACTCCAGGCAGTAGACACTGGGTATGTGAGATTATCTTGTGTTTATGGATAAGAAAATGGTGGTGCCTCCACCCAGAGAGAACCTTGACTTGCTGAACAGCAATCAGGTCAATACCCAAAGATAAATACTACTCTAGTCCCCCAGATCAGAGAACTCAGGATTGCAGACACTGTGGATGCTGCACATGGTAGTTTATACAGCTGTGAGCTGTGTAAAATCCTTTCTGCAGAGATGAGTCTTCTGTCCCATTCGGGGTATGTCTCAGTAGGCTATGCACTCTCTTCATACCTCTTCTGCCCCTGTTTTGAAGGGGACTTCTGCAATGACAGCTCTCATTTGGCAGGTAAGTCATAAGGCGCCAGAGCTGTATTTGGCTAACCTCATAAATTACTCGATCTAGACTCCACCTGGAGGCTTGAGAATGCTCTCAGGTATCTGCCTGTCAATTACATAAAGTCTTGGATCTGGCGCTTTCCCACCACTCAGTAGTTTTTGCTGATGAATTTCTAGCCTAAACTAGACTAGAAGCCGAGGCCTGCTTTACACACACCGCTGTTTGGTGACATAGATGGTGGATACTGGCCAGGAAGTTGACTTCCTTTATCTGGACATCAGCAAGGCATTTGACTCTGTGCCACATAGGAGTCTGGTAAATGATGTAGGAGACTTAGTGTTAGAGGAAGAGCTAACTAGGTGGATTTTGAAAAGCAGCCAGTTAGGACAAAAAGTAGTCCTAAACATAAAGTTCACTGATGTTATGAGGGTCACTAGTGGGGTGCCAAAGGGGCCTGTGCATCGCTTTACGTTTTCTGGCATTAAACTTCAGTTGCCAAGTTTGGTATCTGCAGACAAAATATTGCATCAATGGGATCAAGGTGAAGCATTCAGAGAAGGAAAGGGACCTGGAGGGGATAAGTAACAATAGTTAAAAAAAACTTTCTCTAATACAGCACAGCATATGGCAAGGTGAACAGGATGCTGGGGTCTGTCAGGAGGGAGACACAGGATGGAGGTGATCCTGTCACCCCAACTGGAGTTTTGAGTACAGTTTTGGAGCCTACATCTCACCGAAAAACAGAGAGTGGTTAGAAACTTTCCAGCAAAGGGCTATGAAAATGATCCAGAAGTAGCAGTGTAGACTCTATGAGGAGAGATTGGACAGCCTCCCTAAGTACTCTATGGAGGACAAGAGGGAAAAGGTGGACATGATAGAGACATACAAATATATAAGGGGGTATAATAGGGTGGACTCTAGAGAGATGTTCAAACTGAGGAACAGTACAACCACCGGGAGCCCAACCACAATCTGGAAAGGGAGAATTCAAAAAGGACATCAGCAAGTATTTTTCATAGAGCAGGTGGTAGACAGATAGAACAGTCTATGCAATAATGGGATCAATGCTGGAACTACTGTATTTCAGGTTTAAAACACAGTGGAGCAGTTTCAAAGGGGTTCTTAGCAACAAAATTGAGGCAGGGAGGACTCTGGAGGGGGAAGAGTACATCAAGTAAGGCATTAGAGTAGACTCAATGGAGTAATAGTCTGTTTCTGTCCTTCTACATCTATGCATTTATCTATTTAGAAGTACAGTATTGTGAATATTCCAAATTCATGGTTCCATTAGTAGAACTATAGAACATATTGTCCATATGAAAGAAACACTACAGAACAGTTTTGCATATTAACTTTCATTCAGGTACAGTTATATAGGTATCATTGGAGGTATGAATATCCATTCTGAAACCAGGAAGATCACATGAACAGTATCTTCACAGTAGCACAGATCTCTCGTCTTCTTGTAAAAATTTACCGTATTTTGACAAATTGCCACAATAATATTTTAGTCAAATGACAAAGCTAGTAGCTGAATCATACTTGGAAACAAAATTGCCTGTCAAACTGCAGTGGCTATTTGGCAATATGAACCATATGATCTGCCATTTGAATGCAGAAATGCTTAGCAAACAGTAATTTGGTAAACAGTAGCTTAAACTGTGCATCTCTTTCCCAGTGTAAGAGCAGTAAGTGTTAAAAAAGAAAGGCTAAGTCATAAATAAACACATCTGATTAATTGACTGCAGTGCAATCACCTTTAAAATAATTGACTAATTACCTGCAGTAAACCAGATTTAGATCATGCATTTTTAAATTAAGGAACTGAAGAAATAAAGGAACTAAACCAACTGATCTCATACAGCCCTTCAATGACTACAATAGTTCAAAACTATTGTGAAAGTGAGGGATAAAAGAAGGGCCTTCAGGAGATACAAAGAAACACAAAGGGAACAGGACAGGGAGCAGTATCAAGAGAAGCAGAGGGAGGCAGGAAAAGCAGTCAGGAGCGCGAAGGCACTAATAGAAGAAAATATAGTACAGGCTGTAAAGAAAGGTGACAAGACCTTCTTCAGATATATCAGTGAGAGGATGAAGACAAGGTGTGGGATTGTCAAAAGGAGGAAGCAGGGTGTGCAAAGGAGGACATAGAGAAGGTAGCAATACTGAACAAATACTTTTGTTCAGTTTTCAAGATGGAAGGGGAAGGTGAAAGTCCACTACTCAGCAAAACAAGCAACCAGGAAAGGGAGGTAGATACCACTCCATTCACAGTAGAGAGTCCTAGAGCAACTCAGGAACCTGAAAACAGATAAGGCAATGGGGCCAGATGGGGATTCACCCCAGAATATTAAAAGAGCTCAGAGAGTTGCTGCCGGCCCTGCTGACCACCCTATTCAACAGATTACTGGAGATGGGGGCAGTCCAAGAATACTGGAGGAGGGCTTATGTGCTCTCACTCCACAAAAGTGGGAGTAGAGAAAAGGCAGGCAACTAGACCAGTCAGCCTGACCTCAGGGAAGGGGAGGGGAAGTTCATGGAGGCACTGTTAAAGGAGAGGATTGTTTCATTCCTTGAATCTAGCAGTGCACAGGATCCAAGGCAGCATGGATTTACAGTGGAAAGTTCATGTCAAACAAATCTAATAGACTTGTTTGACTGGGTGATCAGAGAGATAGCCCAGGGAAGGATGGTGGATGTGGCCTAACTAGACTTCAGCAAGGCCTTTGATACCATCCCACATAGAAGGTTGGCTAACAAGTTAGGCAGCACAGGGGTGGGCCACAAGGTGGTGATCTGGGTCAGGACTTGGTTGAAGGGCAGGACACAGAAGGTGCTGATGAAAAGTGTTCACTCTGAGGAGAGGGAGGTGACCAGCAGGGTGTCACAGGGAGCAGTCATGGGACCAGTCCTCTTCAATGTCTTTATAAGTGACATTGCAGTGGGGCTGGAGGGGAAAGTATCTCTTTTTGTAGATAACACTAAGATCTGCAACAGGCATGACACTCTAGGGGGGATAGAAAAAATGAGAAAGGACCTAAGCAGGTTGGAGGAGTGGTCAGAAGTGTGGCAGCTATGATTCAGTGCAAAAAATTGCAAAACCATGCACTTGGGGAGCAGAAATTCAGGGGAAGTATACAAGATGGTGAGGGGAGGTACTGGCAGACACCAGACAGCTATGGGACATGGGGGTACTCATACTGGATGACCTAAAGGCAACTAAACCATGTGAGAAGGATGTGGGGAAAGCCAGTGGGATGCCTGGGTGCATTGGGAGAGGTATCACCCACAGAAAGAAGGAGGTGGTTGTGCCACTGTACAGATCACTGGTGAGACCTCAGCTGGAGTACTGTGTCCAGTTCTGGAGACCACATTTCCAGAAGGACATAGATAGACTGGAGGCAGTCCAGAGGAGGGCTACAAAGATGGTGCAGAGTATTCATGAAAAACCTTACAAGGAGAGGCTAGGGCAACTCAATATGTATTCCCTGGAGGAAAGGAGAGGAGAGAGAGTGGAGATGATAGAAACATTCAAGTACCTCAGGAGTATAAACAAGTAAAATAGGGCAGCATCTTTCTGAAAAGAAGATGTGCATGAACAAGTGGGCATAAAATGTAGTTGGGGTGGGTTCAGGGGCAACATGAGGATGTACTTTTTCACTGAAAGAGTGGTTAATGCTTGGAATGGCCTCCCAAAGGAGATGGTGGAGACAAAAACAGGGAATTCAAGAATGTGTGGGATAGACATAAGGGTACCCTAGAGACAGAAAAAAAAGAGTGAGCCGCAAATCACCTAGGATCTGTGATTTGAAATAGGTAGGCAAAATGGGCAGACTGGGTGTACCATATGGTCCTTATCAGCTGTCAACTTCTACATTTCTATGTTTCTATGCTCACATAGGTTAAAGAAGTAGCAAACCTTTAACAGAGATACCAGCTGGAGTACTCAGGAAAAACAAACAACTTTTTTTTCAGGTTTAACACAGTAAATAACAGAAATGTCAAGCTGACCACCAAAAGTACAGATCTATTCAACAATTAAAACAAAAAAATCATATCCTGAAAATGTTGCTCCCTTTAGCCTAACAGACTGTAGATTTGCCGTTTCACCTTCTGTGCTTGTGAACTTATGTGTTTTTGTGCAAACGATATCTCCGAACAACAGTATTGTTCTGGAAGGTCACGTTTGGCATATTTGTCATAAACCTGAAGGTCTTTACATGCATTGACATTTCTGGTGAATCAGTCAAAGGTCAACTTGTGACTAAGTGCCTGCTATTTCCTTGAGTGGAGGGAGGAGCTTCATTGTATTTACGGCACTATTCACCAAAAGATTCATGAAACTGAATAATTGATTTCTGAGTTCCACATCTAACTTTAGCTATGCACCCCACTTTCTTCTCCTTCCCCTTGCAAGGATCTAGACAACCATATCCACTTTAAACTACCCCCCAAAAAATCAGTGTTACACAGTTTGGTTTTCCGGAGCCAAAATGTGTTTGAGCAATGAAGACAAATAAGCTGTATGCTTTCCTGTTTCTCTTCATAAAAAACTCTTTCATCCTCTCTATTTTCCTGACTCTGCAATTCTTTTTTTTTTATGTTTTACTTTTCATGTTTGTCTTCAGACTTAAAAATCGAATTGTCACATTGGAGAGGGTCCTTTTTTTACAACAAACATAGTACATTAGTGGGTGTGTAAGTTGACAATAACAAACAATTCCAACTCTCCTCTTTTACTTTTCTGTTCATATCCACTTCATAGAAAACTGTGGTTGCCCAAGCAGCTTTTATGATAATGCAGTTTTTCAAATCAGCGCCATTTGTGCCTCTGAAATACTGTACAGTATTTGAGCTTTAAAGGAGTACACCATGTGCTTTTACTGTTAGTAAGAGCTCTATTTTAAGAATTATTGAGACCTTGAAGTTGTCCTGCATTTTACAACTGCAGCATATACAGTTACATTTTTCCCTCCTATTCAGATAAAGAACTTTATGCATAACCTCTCCATGGCTTGACTTTGCTTTTATACAGCACGTTTGTCTCACCATGTATAGTTATTGGTACTATAAAACATCAAAAACATTTTTTTTATTTATGAAAACAAAGGCTGTGGTCCTCCAAACTAGAATGTGTTTGGGTGTTGTGTCTGGGAAAAGTGATGATGAAATTGGTAAGAATTGTGTGTGAGAGGTGTCCTCTATCCCCAAGGATGCATGGGGAGACTGGCATGGCTACTTGGCACAGAGCTCTTGCTACCAACATGAGTTCTTAATTCTCCTCAAAGAAGGAGGGGGATGGGCAAGCAATGCCCAACAAATGAACTGACACAGTGTTAGTTCTGCGATGGGCAAGTTCACAACATTATTTTTTTTTGTCTGTTGTTAATTTCACACATGAGATATCTGTATTTTGGTGAGATGCCTAGTTGTCAAGAGGGTCCCAACAAGTGTGGGAGACAATGCAATGCACAATAGGTACTGTAGGCTGGGCAGAGATAACTCTAAAATGCAATAAAATGCTAAAAGTTACACCCTGCCCAGAAATGACCCTCCCCTACCCCTTGTCAGCAGGTTCAGAGTGATATACCTGCCCTATAACAAGATCATGGGATGGAAAAGACTAAATAATTCTGACAATTTGTGGTCACTATGCTGAGGAAACCTGTACAACTCATATTTTTCTGACCTAGTAGGTTCCAGGATATTTTTTTTTTATACTCTCTTTCTTCCACCTGGGTCCCAGGTCGGCATCCATCCCAGCCAACCATCCAGCTCCCCCGCACCCTGACATCAGGCTGTAACCCCTCTTCCCCCAAGGCTTACCCCCGTGGTGGGGCGGCAAGGAGTTCCCCAAGCTCTACTCCCCTCTACCAGGAGCCAGTTCAGGAAGCACCATTTGGGGTCAGGGCCTGCGGTGGGTGGCTGCCTTATCAAGCTGACCTGGGACCATTTTTCTTGCTTTCTCCCCCAAGAAAAGGGAGTGCAATGACGTCAAGGGAGGGAGTATGCACTTGTCCACATGCACTCCTCCCAGCACCTGCCCCACTCAGTTGCTTGCTTGCAGCCTCAGTGCTCTGTCCCTCAGCTGCCTCCAGGGGTCAGAAGTGCACAGACAACTGGAATCCCCCCCTCTCCAGAGAGGGAGAGCAGTCCCTCAGATGCTCAATCCCTCTTCATCCCTGCTGACCCCCAGTGATCCATGCTCATTCCCAAACACTGGTCACCAGCATAGCGTGAGGTAAAGTGACCAGTGCCTCAGCCCTCAGTGCCAATTGACCAGCTCATAGGTTCCAGTTTTGATCTGAATTATTTATACAAGTGGATTTGATTTGACTCAGGTATTAAACACCCCATGACTGTTACTGCTGGGTCAGTCGTTCCTCAAACTCTGATCCCTCAGGCTAGGCAACTGAGTGACAATCCCTGAGGTCATCCTGAATTTGTCTAATGACCTGTCCTGACCAGAGAGTTGGGGGAGGGTGTCACAGGACTTTTTGCATGAGAACAATATACTGATTTTTCTTCATAACTTTGAGGGGAAGGTACTGACTTTAAGCAGGAAACAGACCTTGGGTTATCATATCTGATGCCCTCAAAGTAGCAGGATAGTGTGACAAAGCAGTGGGTAGGGCCACTGTGATGCTGGGATACTTTGGGAGAAGTATCTCCAACAGAAGGAGGAGGGTGGTGGTATTGCCACTATATTGCTTGTTGGTGAAACCCCACTTGAAGTATTGTGGCCAATTCTGGAGGCTACACCTCAGAAAGGACACAGACATGGTGGAGGCAGTCCAGAGTAGGGTGAGGAAAATGGTGCAGTGGTTGTATTGAAAGTCCTATGAGGAGAGACTGAGAGATCACAACATGTACACACTGGAAGAGAAGGGAGAGAGACAGGGGACCCTTATAGAGACCTACAAGTACCTAACATGGAGTGAACAGGGTACAAAAGGGGAAGCTCTTTCAAATGAGAATGAACACCAGGACCAGAGGGCATGTGATGAAGCTGGGTGGGGGGGGGTATTTAAGAGGGATGTGTGGAAGTACTACTTCACTAAAAGAGTGATGGATGACTGAAACAGGCTTCCAGTAGTAGTGGTTGAGATGAAAACAGTAAGGGGCTTCAAGCATGCATGGGATATTAGTAAATAGGAAGAGAGCAGGGAGGTTGCAGAGACCAGTTAGGGTCTGTGGAGACAGTCTAGGCAGTGACTATCTGGGTAGATCTGATGTGATAAGTGGTCCTTTTCTGCCAACAAATTCTGTGTTTCTATGTAACTTGTTGTAGCCCACTAAGACAGCATGCTTATATGTGGCAATATAAGAGATGCAAGTTGAATGGTTGGGACAGAAGGACCATTCTATGCTGGACAGATGATGGAAGAGCTTGATATGACCTCTCTAGGAAGCAGCGAATAACCATGCAGGAGTCTGGCCTTACATATAATCATTGTTCATTTTCTATTCTTGAAACACAACAATATTTTGGTTGTTCAGAAATTTTATATAGATCAGATCCATAATTACTAGAAAGTGGCTGACTACGCTTAACAACAGAGCTGCATTTGTCTCTGCAGTCCCAAAGTAGCCCAGCAGAGCAATAGTGCAGTGTACTCTGTGCTAGTAGTTGCACAATTGTTTTCCTGGAAGCATTACATTAATGAAACTACCAATGAACTTCCTCTACTACAGAGTTACAGCATGCCTGATCATCAGTCATCATATTATCACTTATACCTGATGAAAATTAACTATTTATAGCCTATTTTCTTCAGGCCGTCTGTCACCTCAGTGATCTACACTAACTGTTATTCTTTCACACAGTTCTACACAATTGAATTAGAAACCTGACCATGCCAATAAACATTCAAAATATTTGTGAAACATCTAGAATAAAAAGACAACCTGACACGTCCAGTATAAAAGGAGATGTGCTTATATACACCCATGGCAAGATATGTGGCAGAAAAGGGCCCACAGTCTGCGTAGTGTTCTCACCCCGGTCCAAGTGAATAACATACAGGATTCTGTGATACAGCAACATTCAGATTCTGAAACTGAAGTTTCATTTTCAAAAGTGTTTGTCACATGCAGACTGGGTGTGTGCCTCAGGACTGGAGGACGGCACATGTGGTACCCCTCCATAAGAGTGGCCCCAAGGATGAACCTGGTAACTACAGGCTGGTCAGCCTTACATCCATTGCGGGTAAGCTAATGGAGATTATCCTTAAGGAAATACAAAACAACAGGAACAGGCAGCTCCAAAGTGCCAATGGCAGGGCCAAAAAACAAAAGAGTACTCATGGAAGGCAGGCAGGTGAGGCACCTCGTCACTGTCAGAACTTCAAGACAAAGCTCCACACCATGATGTAGATGTATAAAAGCCAATTTTAATCCACAAAAGTAGAAGTCTCCACAGTAAATTCACTGGGTGTTTACAAAGAACAGCTTCGACAACAACTAATAACTGCCAAAGCATGCTGTGACTGCTACTGCAAATAAATACTGGCCTTCTAGCATGCCCCCACCCCTTGCACTTAAAAATAGCCTTTTGGAGCTAGCAGCTACCTACCCAAGCTGCTGATTTCCCCTCCTCCTTACAATTCACTAGTCTCCCCCACCACAATACTCTGTCTCCATGCCCCTTTCTTTTTGCCCTGCCTCCATTCTCCCTTCCTCCCTTTTCTCTTCTTTTTCCCCTTCTCCTGCCCCCCTCCACCTACCTCAACCCCCCTATATCCTGACTTTCACACCTGGAGAACAAAACCATATGGGATGCCGTTACAGATATGTAGGTTCTGGGTTTCTCTCTGTCTTATAAACTTGTTAAACAAAATCTAGCATACATTGTACAATGTCTACAGATTATTGCATTGCTGTTTCCTACTGTCTTATATACAAGGTAAAAATATCCACCCCCCCTCCATTCACTCCCCTACCTTTTCCACCACTAACAGCCACTGAACACCATCACCCTCCCCTAACCCCCTACCCCATCCCTTCCTATTCCACAACAAGGCCACTGGCTGTTCAAGAATATTATCCCTTACTAACACTACCTCTAGAAGCGCTACTATCACTTATGTTGTATAATGTATTACTCTACATATTATTTGTTTACTTCTGTAACCATTTTTAGGACTCATTTTGCAAGAGCTTTTTGGCTCTGAAAATGACTGATCGCACAACCTCTTTTGTTGGACTTTTGGAAGTATCCTTCTGAAAGCCAAACAGAGCTGAAAGCCCTCCACCATGATCGGCATATGGAATAAGAGCCACACTATTTTGGCTGTTACTTCCACATTCTGATGCGTGCACTGCACATGCGCAGAGTTGTGCGCATGCACAGTGCTGTGGTGCTAGCATGCTGCAAATAGCGCAATGCCATTCTCTATTTTGTGCCCCCCTCCCCAAGTCATCCCCAAATTGCGATGTTATATCGTAACACTGGGAGCCCACCCCAGTGTGCAAAATGTGGTTTTATCTGTAAAACAGAAAACGGTCCCTTGTTGCATTTTTGTCCTGGTGCCCCCTGCCCATGGATGCACAATATCGAGGTGCCCAATCCCCATGTCAGCATTAATGTGGCACATTGGGAGTCCACCCCAGTGTACCTAAATGTTTACTTGTCCTGTAAATTAGAAAATGGTTCCTCATCAGTTTGTTTCCCCTGCAAAACTGAAAATGGTCCCTCGTCATTGCTGCGGTTCCCCCTCCCTCCCACCCTCCCACTGAGCACCCACCCCCACACCAGCTCTTACTCCATTCTTACCTCCAGAGCTTGGCTGTCATCTTCTCTGCTCGGGACACGTCTGCACTCTACAAAGCCCAATCGTGAACTGAGGAATTAAGGTAAGCATGCTATACAGACATTCAATGGGATTTTCAATTTATACTAAGTTACATACTAAGAGTGTTAGATGCACAGAGGGTGTTTAACCCATATAAGTGCATCTCCAGTGTCTGGATAACCTTATACCTTATTTAATAAAAAGTTGTCAAGGGTGACTTTAAAAATTTCAACATTGTCTGTTTCTAACAATAATTTTGGTAATCTATTCCATATGGTTATAATTCTTTGGGTAAAGAAAGAACGTCTGGTATCTATGTTAGGATATGTTAGTGCCAGTTGGAACCTATGGCTTCTGAGATTATGTTCTCTCATGTTGAAAGTCATTTCTAGTTGTGTCATTAATTCATTATCTCTGACAACGTTAAACATCAAAAGTAGATCCCCCCAGTTCTTCTCATTTCCAACGAGTACAAATCCAGTTCCTTCATTCTGTCCTCATAATCTCTGTTTTGTAAACCATCAGTCATTTTGGTAACCCTTCGCTGAACCCCTTCCAATGCATTAATATCACATCTGAGATTAGGTCTCCATAATGGTGAGCAATCATGGCTGGATTAACCTGTATGCAGGTTACGGCATGGCGTAGGGCCCCGTGGTTCAGCAGGGCCCCCTCACTGTTTAATTTATTTCCTTTTTCCCTACCCGGCAGACCACAGCCACCGACCTCAGACTGGTCATACTTGCTGTACTGTTGAGTGGCTGTGGGATCATCACATTCACAGCATTGCCAAAAAAGAAAAGCACCCCCCCACTCCGAGCGAGGCTCTCAGTCTCTCTGGCTCCGCCTGTCAGGGGGTGGGGACAGCTGCATAGCACAGACGGAGTAGTCCGCGATTGGTCCACCCTGACCCCACCACCACAACCAACCATGTCTCAGAGGTCCTCCTGGAGGTGTGGCTACTGGGGAGCGGGAATCTGCGTGTGTGTGAGTGGTGTCAGGACGTGTGGCCAGGTAATGAGGAGTCAAGGATGGAGGAGGATGAGTGGATAACGGTCGGTCAGAGATCGTCTCGCTGTCGATCGAAGAAGACTACAGACTACTAGTAGAGAGAGCTGGCCGGGCCAGAGCAGGGTTTTATTTAATTCTAAACATTGATTAGCGTTTTGCTCATAAAAGTGCTAAACTATTGTGAAAATGTATAGCACTTGCCTCACTGTGTTTAACAAAGATATCACTTCTAGAAAACCTATATAAATACTTTCTGTACAGTTAGTATTGTCCCAAGAAAAAAACTGCTAATCAATTATTTAAAACCCTGCAGAGTCATCTGATTTGCCACTGTCCAGTGCTTCTTTTCATTGGATGTTGATGATGACTCTGACTCCAAGAGTTGGACAGATGGCGTACTGTTCATCGTGTGCTGGTGACTGTAGTTAGTCAGTCAGTGCTGCTGCTGGGCCTCTGGTCCTGTGAGGAGTCCCGGGCCAAGTCCAATGATCGACCAGTCTTTCAGGGCAGGCCACACCACCAGGTATGTTGTTACTTACACGGTCATGTTGACTTTCTTATTTTGTCTTGACTTCAATGATTTTTGGATTTGGTGGATGATTTGGTTGGATTGGAAACGGCGAGAAGGGAACACTTAACAGCAGTTAATTGAATTGAATTGAAGCAAAAAAATGACTAAAAAAACAGAGAAAAGAAAATAATTTCATTTACATGGGGGTGAGGATTGGTTGCTACTACTACTAGCCTGGGCTCAGGGGGCTACAAGATTCTATAGCCATGGGGGCTACCAACTATATTCACTGCTTGAATTTGAATTATTTGTGCATCATTTAACAGAAATCTGAGGCAAACCACATTGCTCTGAAAAGGATTCTACCAGCTTCACCACAAAGTTAGAGGTTAATTGTTAAATTGATGAATTGCTGGAGTTTACAAGGTTTCTGCATGCCCGGTGCTGCAGAAGAATGGGATGCTGGCATTTTGGCCCCCCGGGTCCCAAAATATGACGGAGTAGGGCCCCCGCATCCATTAATCTGGCCCTGTGAGCAATAGTCCAGGTGTGGACACACATATGCTCTACAGATTGGGAGTATACATGCCCTGTTTCTAGTAACAAAAGACCTCTTTATACACCCTATTATTCAGTTGGCTTCTTTTTTAATATAGTTACAATGTGAGGTAAATGTGAGATCTGCATTGATAATAACTCCAAGATCTTTTTCTTCTTTTACTGATGCTAATATTGAACCATTCAACATAAACTGTACATTTGGATTATTATTACCTAGGTGCATAATAAAACTTTTGTTGGTGTTAAAGTCCATGTCGTTTAGTTTGGCCCAGTTTTCTAGGTCTTGAAGGTCTTTAATAACATCTGTTATTTCATCTGGTGATCCTACTTTAGCTGCAATTTTGGTATCATCTGTGAACTTTATAGCCATGTTCTTAAGGTTAGCAGTCATGTCTGACACAAATATATTAAAAAGAACAGGTCCAAGGACAGATCCTGTGGAACCCCACTAGTTGCACCTATAGACGAGGTATACCCTCTTATACGTACCACTTGTGTACGATTTGTTAACCACTCAATTACCCAGTTTGTCAAAAAAGGATGTATCTCACAAGATTTCATTTTGTTAATTAGGGTTAAATGAGGCACTTTGTCAAAGGCCTTGCATAAATCCAAATATACTATGTCCACAGGTAGTTTATCATGGAGGAGACTACTAATTTTCTTGTAAAATGCTAAATTACTGGTAAGACAAGATCTCTTATCTCATATCTCAGCAATTTTTTGGAATGTTTACCCCAGATTTTCAACATGGGGTTCTTGGGACCCCACCTCATGAAAACTGTCACTGTTATCTTGTTATTCGGCCCAGAAAGGTGATTTCACGGTCACTGCATGGAATCACCTTTTGGGACCTATTCATGAAATGACAGTGCCACTATTCATGAGGTGGGGTCCCAAAAGCCCATGTTGCAAATTAGTGAAAACATTGTAACAATGACTGCGTTACGAGCGTGCATTGCACAGTTTTTAACCACGCTCCTAACGTCGCTAATTTTTAATATTTTCACTCCACATTTTTAACATTGCCATTTTGGCACACCTCCTTCACAACAGTATAGCTGACATTTTCCACAACCTGCCTGAAACATGTTTTCGCACCTGTGGCTCAGAATAGCGCATTTGCTCTGCACAATCACGTTTCGGGAAAAATAAACAAAATGACACTGGCACTGTTCAGGAGGAGGGGTCTAGAAAAAGCCATGTTGAAAATTTGGTGAAAACATTCAAAAAATAACTGCATTATGAACGTGCGCTATTTCTACGCACTTTCCTAACGTCGCTAATTTTTAATATTTTCACTTCACATTTTTAACATAGCCATTTTTGTACACCTCCTTCACAACTGTATAGCTTTCATTTTCCACAACCTGCCTGAACCATGTTTTCATATCTGTGGTGCAGAATAGCATGTTTGGTCGGTGCAATCACCTTTTGGGACAATTGAACAAAATGACACTGGCACTGTTCATGAGGAGGGGTCCAGAAAAAGCCATGTTGAAAATTTAGTGCAACACCTCCAACATATGGCCAAGTTACACCTGGGCATTGAATAATTTCTACGCACATGTGTAACTTTCGTCACTTGGTAGTGCTTCACAGCCCTATCGGCTCTGGCCAGAATTTGTTTATAACTGTCTTTTCATTGTATGTTATTTGTTTTTGCACTGATGTGGAACCTTTGCAAAAGAACTCCTAGCTCAAATTTACTGTAATCTAAGATCTAATAAAAAATAAATAAATAAAATAAATAAATAAAAACCAGTGACACAAGATGCATAATGCCCCTCCCCGAGACCGGCCGAACGTTTTTGCACGACAATGCTCTTTCTCAAGCCTTGAGAAAGCGCATTGCCACATGAAAACATTTGACTCGTCTCAGAGAGGGGCATTGTGTATCTTGGGTTATTGGTTTGCCTACTTTTGTGGAATAAAATTGGCTGTTATTCTTCCACATCATGGTGTGGAGTTTACTTGAAGTTCGAACAGTGATGAGGTGCCGATCCTTAAGGAAAGGTTGGTGACCTTCCTGGAGGTAAATGGTCTCCTGGATGATAGGCAGCATGGGTTCATCTCCAGAAGATCATGTCAAACAAACCTGATTGATTTTTGTGACTGGGTGACAAAAACATTTGATGGCGGTCAAGCAGTTGATGTACTGTATCTGGACTTCAGCAAGTCCTTTGACTCAGTGCCCCATGGGAGACTGACTAGTAAACGGAGGAACCTGGGAGCTGGGGAGAAACTGGTTACATGGGTTGGAAACTGGCTGAGGGACAGACATCAGAGGGTGGTTGTATGGGGGGATTCTCTCAACTCCTAGAGTTGTCGCCAGTGGGGGTCCCACAGGGCTCAGTGCTGGGGCCAGTGCTGTTTAAGGTCTTCATAGCCAATATAATGGAAGGGGTTAAGACTAAGATCAGCCTATTCACTGACGACACCAGGACAGGTGCAGTGGTGGATGGTGGGAAGGGATTCCAGGAGGATTTGGTGACCCTTGAACTTTGGTCAGACACTTGGCAGCTGGGTTTCAATGCTAAGAAGTGCAAGGTTATGAACTCAGAGCCAGGAATCCCGGGTACAGCTACCATTTGGGAGGGATACAGTTATCCATCTCAGTGAAGGAAAAGGATCTAGTGGTGATAGTCACAGGGAATATGAACCACTCATCTCAATGTAGGAAAGTTGCAGCCAAGGCCAATAGAATGCTGGGGGTGCATTGCTAGGGGAATCACCTCTAGGATGGAGGAAGTCATCCTGCCACTGTTCTGATCACTGGTGAGGCCTCATTTGGAGTACTGTGTGCAGTTCTGGTGCCCCTACTTAAAGGACATCAAGCCTTTAGAGGGGGTCCAGTGTAGGGTGACAAAGATGATCAGGGGAATGGGGGAGAAACCTTATGAGGATAGGTTACAGGAGCTCAACATGCACTCCTTCGATGAGAGAAGAGAAAAGGGTGATATGATTGAGACCTTGAAGTACTTAATGGGCTTGAACAAGGTTAGCACTGAGGGCAAGTTTTGATTAAAGGGGGAGGAGACCACTAGGAGGCAAAGTCTGAGGTTGGGGGGGTAGGTTCAAGAGGAAATAAGTAGGCATTACTTCATGGAGAGAGTGGTTGTGGGGTGGAAGGCACTGCCTGAAGAAGTGATAACTCAAAAGTCAATGGGGAGCTTTAAAAGGGGATGGGCTAGGGTCAGGGGCAAGATACAAGCAGGGAGGAAATTGAGTAGGAAGGGGAACAAGCTGGGGGAAATGATGATGATGGGTGGCCACAAGGTGGGGGAGGCAGCAGCAGTAGTCTAAACTGTGAGCTGCACAATCAAGTAGACATGATAGACCACTTGGCCTGTATCTGCTGGTGTTTTCTTACGTTTATATGTTCGTATGCCTGCCCTGACCATCTTGATGTATAAAAATATGTAGTAATCAAGCATGTTTTCCTCCCAATTTAGTGTAATACAACATTTGCCTTATACTGTATATCTCCTGGGCTTACCCTGCAGTACCTCCCACTTCAGCAACCCAACCTCCTTTCCATCTTTGCTGCAAAGTATAGAACACTTCTACAAGACTTGTAAAATCATATGCAGCCAATTAACAGATACTCATATGACAACTGCCTCATGCTGTCACATTACAAAGTGATGAATTCAATTCCACCTGCTGAGCTACTGTACATTTGCAAATAATATTTTAAGGCAGTAATTAGCATATGGTACAAGACTGGTTTTCAAGTGTGTGATGGTACCTCCAAGATGTGTCAGGCTCACCTATGCCCAAGACCCTCAGGGGCTCCTCCATTCCTTCCCTCTTGTAATTCAAGGACACTGGCCTGGGTTCAGACTGCAAGCAGCCTTGGGTTTGTTTGAATTTAAAATGAAGTGGTGCTTCCACCTGGGGTAGTGATAAGGGGGACATGGGACACACACAGACCAATACTCCCAGGAATAATTTTCCTATATTGCTGCCCACCTCTTGCCCATTTTTCCACTTCATAGCACTTATGCTGTACAGAAAATTGCATAACACAACCATTTGAAAAACAATGAATATTTTAATTAACAAGGGAGGGTTGGAAAAGACAAAAGGACATAAGGCAAAATGTGGAGATATTGATCTCATCACTATATGTTTATGGATCTTATCAGTGTACGTTTATCACTCAAAAACAACCCATAGGTTTCTCCACCTGTACTCTGTGTTCCCTCTTAGTGGGGGACATGTTCCTTAACCCCTAACGGCCATAAGTGGGACAGCCCTCCTCTCAGTGCAGCAGATGTCTCACTGTGATGAATGTTGACTAGCAGTGAATTGTGGTCCATTGGTGGCCCAGCTTTTTATTGCAAATTGGTGAAGCAAAGATGACAGAAAAGGATGTTTCCTAATGTACCTCAACTAACAAGCAAGAAACAGTTCCATGTCATGAAAGCGATCACAAAACAGCAATAGCTATCAGAGCGAGTGTACATCGCTGAAAAGCAAAATGGTGATATACACTTCTCGGCAACACCACAGCCGACAACCAGAATTTAATAGTTATGTGGGGGCTGTTCCCCCCACACCACCCCTCACGGAATTTGCCTCTTGCCCCCGATTATAGATTACCAACTCCACGAGAGTGCATGTTGAGGAGGGGGACACAGTCCAAAAAACAAAATAATCCCGGCAAAAGCACAAAACATTACCCCTCCCTAGCCCCAAACTCTGTACCTGCTGTGCCATAGCTAGCCACCCTCACCACCACAACACATGGCTAGCTTGGCAGCAACACATCACACCACACTGCACCATACAAACCCTCTTCCCTATCCCTCCCCTTCTAGTCACTGTCCTACAGTACTGCAACCCTCCCTTGCTCATCCCTACCCTCGCTGTACCTGTCTGTCGCTACCCTTACAGGGTAGCTCACATGTCAGATGCTGCAAATGAGTTGCTCATTACAGAGTGGCTCATATGCTGTCACCAGCATCACTGGATACTGCAAGAAACCCTTCAGAGTTAAAATTCCAAGATACTAATGCTCCATCAACTGGAATGAACAAGGGGCAATTTATGTCTTCTCTGCATGGCAGGGATGGACAAGGTGGCAGGGTCAACTAGAACAATGGCTGGAGCTCCAGACTCTGTCAGAGCCCTCACTTAATACCAATCCAACATTCTCTGATTACACTTGACAGCACATAACTAGATAAATGATGCTGCCACATTCAAAATCAGATTCTTGCATGTAATGAATGTTGACTAGCAGTGAATTGTGGTCCATTGATGTCCCAGCTTCTTATTGCAAATTGGCAAAGCAAAGATGACAGAAAAGGAGGCTTCCTAATGTACCTCTACTAACAAGCAAGAAACAGTTCCATGTCATGAAAACGATCGCAAAACAGCGATCGCTATCACAGCGAGTGTACATCGCTGGAAAGTAAAATGGTGAAGCACACTTTTCGGTGACACCACATCCAGAAACCAGAATCAATAGTTATGTGGGGGGCTGTTCCCCCCACACCATCCCTCATGGGGGACTTTGCCCCCTGCACACCTCTCCCCCCAATTTTAGATTGCCAACTCCACAGGGGTGCATGTTGAGGAGGGGGAGAGAGTCCCAAAAAAAAAATAATCCTGGCAAAAGCACAAAACATTACCCCTCCCTATCCCTGAACCCTGTACCTGCTGTGCCATAGCTAGACACCCTCACCACCACACCACATGGCTAGCTCAGCAGCAGTGCACCACACTGCACCATACAAACCCTCTTCCCTATCCCTCCCCTTCCGGTCACTGTCCTACAGTACTGCAACCCTCCCTCCCTCCCTCACTCATCCCTACCCTCGCTGTACCTGTTTGTCGCTACCCTTACAGGGTAGCTCACATGTCAGATGCTGCAAATGAGTTGCTCATAACAGAGTGGCTCACTTGCAGTCAACAACATCACTGGATACCACAAGAAACACTTCAGAGTTAAAAATTCCAAGCTACTAATGCACCATCAACTGGAATGAACAAGGGGAAATTTATGTCTTCTCTGCATGGCAGGGATGAACAAGGTGGCAGGGTCAACTGGAACAATGGCTGAAACTCCAGACTCTGTCAGAGCCCTCACTCAATACCAATTCAACATCCTCTGATTACGCTTGACAGCACATAACCAGATATATGATGCTGCCACATTCAAATTCAGATTCTTGCATCTGTCACACAAATGGTACAATTTCCCTTCCCCTCCTATACCACCATCTTGAGCAATGTCTTCCTGCCTCACAACTCCTTCCCTTTAAATCACCTGGCTGAATCGTGTAACAGCATGGCGTAAGCCTGGGCCCATTGGGGGTCCCACCTCCTCTTTTACTTTGCCTCTCAGAGGGTCCTGTCTTGGTTATTTTGAGTACAAACAACCTGGGTATACGTCTAAGATGACAAGGTGCCTTCTGTTGGGGGTAGCAATACACTGTACTATTACCCCATAGGAACTAATACAGCTCTCCCTCCCACACGGAAGCACAGACCCACAAACAATGGGGTCTATTCACAATGGTGCAGATTGACTATGCGTTGCACATCTGGGGTGCATAGGCAATCCTACACCTGAATGCTGTGCCGCAGATCAACAGCGGCATTCACTCTTGGCATGCTAGCACCATGCACACTAGATCTCCAGCTGGCCACATGGCACTGCACCAGAGGTGGGCTGGGGATGTGCTGGGGGGGTGCTCCATGCTGCACCCATGCACAATAGCACTGTATGCTGGGATAGGGCTTGAAATTGTATGTGACAAAGGACCCTGCTGTAACTATTTATGTGCCCCCCAAAGGTTACTGGTGGGACGTGGTGGCATCAGGACCCCTCGCACATGGCTGCCACCGCCAACTGGGTTATCTGGTAGGGCAGGGTGGCCTTTCGGGCAAAAGCCCATTGTTTATCCTGGGCAGGCTGCATGCCATCCCAGGCTCCCCTACCCATTCATGCAGGGGATCCACTATGGGACCAGGAATGGGTATCCTATTGGATGCCCACCCATGGCCTGCACTCCATCATCATGCCACCACATTGCTCTGCCACGTTGCTACACACCAGGGTGGGCATGGCAGGGGCAAGTTTCGGTGGCCTGTGATCATGCATGTCAGTATGCAATTATCTAGGCACAGGTGTGGAGCAGCATGAGCAGAATAAGCGCAATTCACTTGTACTTCCCGCCCATTGGCAAATAGACCCCAATAACTGTGACTCTTTTAAAGAATTGCTAGTATGTCCAACACAAAAGGCAGTAAACTAAAAATGTATTTAGAGGGAAGGGAAAGGATAGAACATGGATAGCATAGGAGAAAAATAGGAAAAGGGGAACTTTAAGCAAATAATAGAATTCTATAATTCTGTAACTTTATAAAAAAGGAACTTTAAGCAAATAATAGAACTCTATAATTCTATAACTTTATAACTAGTGTTGTGCAAAATTGGAAGATTTCACCGGGTAAAATATTTCATGGAATTTGCACATTTCACGAAATATTTTGCTGGATGAAATGCAAAACTTCAACCCTTTGGGCGGGCAAAATTTCACCCTCAAAGTGGCAAAATTTGTCGCTAACGGGCAAACTTTTGCCACCCACCGGCAAAATTTCTTGATTTCACCACCAGGTCCCCAATCCTTCAAAAAAACCAACTATCCCTCCCTGTCCCTGGTGTATAGTGGTCCCACCCCGGCCGATCACCAGCTAAATTCAAATCACGAGAACCCTCCTCCCGTCACCCTGAGCCCCAGCCCCAATCTTAACAACAATAAAAAACATAATCCCCATCCATGTCCCTGGTATTTAGTGGTCACCCCAGATGATCACTGACCAAATTCAAATCAGAACCCTCCCCAGTCACCCTGAGATCTGGCCCCCAATCTGTAAAAAAAAAAAATCCCTTCTGTGTCCCTGGTGTCTAGTGGCCCTGGCCCCCCACCATGTGTTAAGTCAGAGCACACCTTGCTCCCCCCAGTACCCCAGTTGGGCCACCGGCCTGCCCTCCACTCACCTCCACAGCGGCAGCCCATCTGAGCACTTAATGAATGAGTGCGGAATGCATGCACTCACTCACTGAGTACTCAGGTGGGCTGCCAGCCATGGAGGTGAGTGAGGGCTGTTCCAGTGGCACGATCGGGGTACTGGGAGGGTGGGGGCTCTGACTAAAGACAGGTCAAGGGGTTGGAGGTCCACTAGACACCAGGGACATGGATAGGGATTTTTTTGTTGCTAAGATGAGGGGCTGAAAACTCAAGCTGTTTTGAAAGTTCATGATTTGAATTCAGCTGATGATTGGCCAGGGGTGGCGATCACATCTTATGGTGCAAGTTTTGAATATACCATTATTTTGTGCTGTTGAATCTCAGTTGTGTGGCACAGGCACTTGTGCGATGCAGCCTTGGACTTTTGAATATGGGGCCCCCGTGTGATTGCAAAAGGATCACAAATTGAGAATAGAGTGCCTTAATGAAATAAATGAATAATAATCCTGTAACACTTGTGTTTTATATGCACCCCAAACTTTAGGATGTCCAACAGTGATAGTCATACAGAAGTTGACCAGTAGCATAGTATAGTACATGTTGCTACACGAGGTAGTAACTGAATAACATGTACTGTGCCACCCCAAATCCTGTGTTACAGTGCACTACCAGTCAACTTTTGCATGACCACCGCTGTATACAGTAATAGCAGGAACTGGATCAATCTTAGAACCATTATGCAAATTTAATGACTACATTAACCCTACTATTCAAGAAACAAAACATTTTTTGCAGCATACAAGGGGCATCTTAAACCATTTTACCAAGCTAAATGAGACACTTGAGACTTTGCAAAAATGGTGGGTTTTGACATGAAAGCTATATATACCAGTATATCACATAGGGAGGATCTACAAGAATTAAGCAAGTTTCTGGAACACAGGAATGAGACAGAAATGCCAACAAATGAATATTAATGTAATTGGTGTACCTGGTCTTGAACAAAAGACATTCTGAATTCAAAAAGGGACTCTACTTGCAAACTCAAGGGACTGCCATGGGTTCAAGTGTAGCCTCTTCTATTGCTTATTTGCTTATGTTGAATTTGGAAGAACAATATACATTATCTGTGGTACAGAAAAGAACAGTATGAGCCACAGGGTAATATCCTGGCTTCTGACACTAATATACAGTATACTGATGATTTTCTTTATATGGGATGGGACCCCCCATAAGGACCTCCTGTGGTTCTATTGTCCTCTACAATGGGCTACAGAATTTTTTTAATTCAGTACGGATTACAGCATAGAAAAAGTCACCTTTGTAGACAATGAGACTGAAAATGAAAATGGGAAACTAATAACAAGACTTTTCAGGAAGCCTACAGACAGAAATCCATTACTACACAACTCTAGCTTTCATCTTGTACATACAGTATAATAGGGAACATTCCATTTGGTTAGTTTGTTAGGGTAGGGAAAAAAACTACTTTGGAGAGGAGGTTTATTGGATACAGCACAGAATTTGCAACAAAGATTCATAGAAAGGGGACACAAAGTAAAAAACAGTACTAAATGCAGAAGGAAAAAATAGTACTAAATATAGAAGAAAAGAGCCAACACACTGAAAGGAGAGAGTTACTGCTACCAAAAGAGGCAGAACAGAAAAACAAACTAGTTGTATTCTGCATCCCATACACAAAGCATTTTGGAAAACTGAAAGCTATTATAAACAGGCATTGGCATATGTTACAGATCACAAACAAGGATGATATACTTTCAAGGAGAAATCACTGGGTGCAGCTAAACAGAGTAAGGATCAGGGTGCCCTGTCAGCTCAGAGGTAGGGCTACTGCTCAAGACACCAGTGACCCGGGTTTGGGAAGGAGTCAAGGCCTTTTGGGGCCAGCCAAGGGGCAGAGTCTTGAGCATCTTAGAGGATGCTCTCCTACAGGGGGAGAGGACCGCCCCACTTACTACACTACTGCCCCCTGGATGACCATGAGAGGCAGTGCACTGAGTTGGAGGGGAAAATGTTGACTGGGACCCAGGTATATCTGGTCCAGTCCTTGGCACCTCCTTCTTCCCCCGGTGACTGACACATTTGGTGGTACATCCCCCCACACTTTACCCTGTAGAGTATGGACCACTTGTGATGTACTGTTGCAGTTATACTGTTGGTACTATAGAGTTGCATTTATACTGCTTGTACCATATGGTTGCAGTTATAATGTTTGTACCGTATAGCTGCAATTACCAAAGAGATATTTTCTGTCAGTTTGCTCAAGAACAGATTGACTGATTGATTGGTTGTTAACTGTGGCTTCATGGAAGTGGATGGATGGCAGGTGGGTTTAAACCGTGGGTGGGACCAGAGTCAGAGTGATGGGAAAAGTAAATGTAAACTGAAAAAGAAAATAGAGTAAAAATCGTAAGGGCCATCTGAACCACATGGAACAAAGGATTTCAAAGAGTAGGATTAAGCTATAAAGTATACGGTACTTATTCATGAGGCAATTTCAAAAATGTGATAACACAAACAAGCTTAAATGCCTTGGCCCCTATCCAGAGACCACCTAGTCCAAAGCTGCTGCCTCAAAGGATGCCAAGAACGAGGAGGACTTGGATGACAGTGAGCTCAGGGAGGGTTAGAGCAGTCAGGCAGAGGCACATCCCAAATCCTATTCCACTCCAGAACTCATATGCTACACTGGCAAACAAGGACAACCAAACAGAGGTACTCAGAGAAGTGGAAGGGAAGGATGTGGAGGTCAACTGAGAAGGTGACCTCAGTGGGGAGAGCAGTGGACCACAGAGGAGGAGGAAGTGAATCCTGGTGGGGGACTCTATAGTTAGCGGGATCCAGCTAGGAACACATGAGGGAGAGGAAAAGGAGGTGAGGTGCATACCAGGTGCCATGGCATGGAGGGATGGGAGGAAGATCCTGGGGATCACCAAGGAGGCAAGACAGGAGGGTGAGCTGGATGTCATTATTCACCTAGGTACTAATGACCTAGCAAACGGGGAGCCTAAGGAAGTTCAGGAAAAGTTTAGGAAATTGGGGAGGGGTCTCACGCAAGTAGCTACATCTGTCACCTTCTCAGAAGTACTACCAATGAGAGGCATGGGAGAATGTAGGGGTGCATGCACCAGGAACTTTAACACATGATTGAAGAACTGGTGCTGTGAGGAAGGGCTTGGATTCATTGGTGACTGGGGACCCACCTGGAGGGATGGGGGCTTGTTCAAGCCTGACAGCCTGCATCTGTCCTGGAGGGGAATCCAAACACTCAATGATAAGTTTAAATGCTACATGGACAATCATTTAAACTATCCAAGGGGGGTGGCAGGCCAGCAAGGAGGGTACCTAATTGCCAACCCCCCACTGCTAGCAGTGGAACCAGTGTACTGGAGGAGGGGATAGCTCTACAAAGCAGTGTGCAAAAGATGGAGATAAGCACCCAAGAGGATAGATAGAAAGGGGGCAAATATTAACAGAAGGGCAGACAGCAGGGAGGACCAGGAATAAAGGACAACCAGGGAGGGGGCTGAAGTAGAACAGCTAAACAGTCCAGGGAGTTCACATCATGGAAAGCCGTGTGTGCCAATGCCAGGAGCCTTAGCATCAAGATGGAGGATCTGGAGGCTGCCATGGTGCAGTCAGACCTGGACATTGTGGCCATCACAGAAACCTGGTGTAATAATAACCACGACTGGGAGATGGCCATACCTGGCTACAACATATTCAGAAGAGACAGGGCAGGCATAGATAGAGGAGGAGTGGTGGCACTTTATGTGAAAGATGACATAAAGGCCACAGAGATCCAGGAGGAACAAAATGGGGGAGAGATACTGTGGGTTAAGCTCGAAAGAAAAATGGGGTCAGTCATCCACACAGGGGTGGTCTACAGACCACCAGCCCAGGAGAAAGAAACATATAGGGAGTTGATGCTAGCCATCCAAAGGATGGCAGACAAGGGGGAGGTGGTGCTGGTTGGAAACTTCAGTATTCCAGATGTGGACTGGAGCCTCCCAGCAGTAGCATCAACCAGCAGCAGATTTATCTTGGACTCCCTTCACTGTGCCTTCCTTAAGCAACTGGTCATGGAACCAACTCAGCAGAAGGCAATAATGGACCTCATGCTTACAAATAGAGGCAGTGTGATAGGGGTAACAGTGGGGCAGCACATGTGGAACAGTGAGCACCAGTCACTGTGGTTTGAAATCGCAGAAAGAAAAGAACCAAACTGCACAAAAACACGTATTCTGGATTTCAGGATGGCAGACTTTGTGAAAATGGTGACATTCTTGAAAGAGGCACTAACGGGAATGGGGAGGGAATCAGGGGTGGAGGAAGAACAATATTAAAAACAGGGATTATAAGAGCAACAGAATTATGCATTAAGCAGGTTAGCAAGGGGAAAATGAAGAGAAAGCCATTATGATTTTTCAAGGAGGTAGCAGAGAAAGTGAAAGCCAAAAATATTGCATTCTGGCAATACAAAAAGACACAGCAGAATGGGATAGAGAGAAGTACCAGGAGAAGCAAAGGGAGTTAGGGAGATCAGTAAGGGAAGCCAAAGCTCAGACAGAGGAGTGCATCACAAGATCAGTGGGTAGAGGGGGCAAAACCTTTTACAGGTACATAAGTGAAAAAAGAAGGGCAAAGGGAGGGATAGTGAGACTGATGTGGGAGGACAGGAGCCGCATGGAGGATGACAACAGTAAAGCTGACATACTGAACAGATATTTCTGCTCAGTCTTTACCGAGAAAGAGGATGGTAATGGGCCTGAAGGGAGCACAAGGGGCGGGAACGGCACAGAAATGGACACAAGGGGAAAGGGTCCTAAAGGAACTAGAAGGAATAAGAGTCAGTAAAGCAATGGGGCCAGATGGGGTGCACCCCAGGGTCCTAAAGGAACTAAGACAGGTAGTGGCTGAACCTCTGGCAATACTGTTTAGCTTATCACTGGAAACAGGGGAGGTACCCAAACACTGGAGGATAGCAGATATATTGCCCTTATACAAAAGCGTGAACAAAGAGGAAGCAAGAAACTATAAACCTGTCAGCCTGACCACAGCAGGGAAGATCATGGGAGCACTGCTGAAGGAGAGAGTGGTGGGACATCTGGTTGCCAACGGACTACAGGACTCAAGCCAGCATGGTTTTACCGGGAGGAGGTCATGCCAGACCAACCTCATTGAATTTTTCAATTTGGTGACAAGGAAGGTGAATCAGGGGAGGGCAGTGGACGTGGCCTATCTGGACTTGGCAAGGCCTTTGACACTGTGCCATGTAGAAGGCTATCAAACAAACTGGGGAATATGGGAGTGGGCAGGACAGTAGTGCAGTGAGTGGGTAATTGGCTTGGCATCAGGACACAGAGGGTGGTGGTAAATGGCTGTCACTCCACAGAGGGAAGAGTGACCAGTGGGGTACCACTGGAATCAGTGCTGGGACCGGTCCTATTCAGCATCTTCATCAGTGACATTGTGCAGGATCTAGAAGGCAGAATTTTCCTGTTCACTGATGGCATGAAGCTCTGTAACAGAGTGGACATGCCAGCGGGTGTAAACAGAATGAGGAGGGACCTGCAGAAGCTTGAAGAATGGTCAAGGATTTGGTAGTTAAAATTCAATGCAAAGAAGTGCAAGATAATACATATGGGACACAAAAACCCTGGAACAACATATCAGTTGGGGGTGAGGATATAGCATGCACAATTCACGAAAATACCACCAACAGCTTAATCTGGTTCAAGGTCATCTGGCATTCATCTGTATCCCCCTCTGCTTGGGTTGTGCCTGAAAATGGGCAAGAATTTGTATAGTGCACTTACCCAGTCAACAAAAACTAAATAAATAAATAAAAATAAATAAAAAGCAGGAAAGGGACCTTGGGGTTATCATCTCTGATGACCTCAAGGTAGGGAAACAGTGTGTCAAGTCAGTAGGTAAAGCAAATAGGATGCTGGGATGCATAGGCAGGGGCATCACCTGCAGGAAAAGGGAGGTCATAATTCCACTATACAAGACACTAGTGAGGCCCCACCTGGAGTACAGTGCACAGTTCTGGAGACCTTACCTACGTAAGGACATAGACAGGGTAGAGACGGTTCAGAGGAGGGCAACAAAGATGGTGCATGGATTGCATCACAGGTCCTATGAGGACAGGCTGAAGGACTTGAATATGTACTCCCTGGAGGAGAGGAGGGAGAGAGGGGATATGGTAGAGACATACAAATACCTTACACCTTTGGGTGTAGTGTCCAGCTGATTCCTCTGGCTGAGTACTCCAGCAGAGTGCTTTAGTAGGTGGATGGCAGACCCCACTGGGTTACTTTATTTTCCATCACAAAATACATCAGTGAGTCCTTGGAGGAGCCAGGATACACTGAACAACGGACATAACAGACAGCTGTGTGGTGCTTGGAAGCCCCCCCCCCCCCGCTTCATTGTGTCTGTGAGTGAAACAAAAGGTAAAGGGAAGGAGCTTAAAGATTTGGGGATATTACAAAGGATAAGTATGCTCACAAGTGTTTGGAACAGTAACTTACTTTAAAGCTGCAGTTTGAACTGCCTGTGAAATGACTGCACTTTGTTAACTGCTACTTGGAACTGAATATATTTAAAAGTAGAGACTGCCAAAACCTTTTCAATGACTGCAACTGATTTGTGTTACTATTGGATTGGACTGCCTCCTGTATAGAACCTTGCATAGTCACCTTAATTGCACCTGAACACTTTAGTTGGGGGTAATTTAGATATGGATAGTTGGGGTTCACAGAAAGGCTGCAGTGGCAGAGCAGCAACTAGTGTGGTCTCAATTTACTATTTAAGGAACAACCCCTAAGACACGGCGTCATCTTTCAAGCGGCGGCTGTGTGGTGTCCGTCTGATTCCTCTGGCTGAGTACAGAGGAGCCTGCAGGAGTCAGCAGGGGAACAGGAAATGGGAATAAATAATTTTTTTGAAGGTTGGATTTAGTTACTTAGTATTCATAGCTCTATATGTGGTTATAAATGGGTTTAGGTAGTAATAGTTGTTAGATGTGGAACATGAGTTTAAAAATGGGGCAAATGAATATTTTTTATGTACTTTTATTAGGATTGTGTGGAATAATGGAAGTGAAAGTATATGAGATGAGTATGTCTGCCCATGGGGAAGGTGAGGGGATGGAGGTTACAATATTCCAGTAATGATTAGTAGGGAAAGAAAGAGCCATGTAAATAGGAATGTTGTAAATGTGAATAATTTATGTCAGATACAAACCGGGTATGTGGAAATGGGAAAGCAGATAGAATGTCTGTAATGATTACAGAAAGGAAAATGAAGTATAGAGGTAAAAGGGAAGTAAACAGGAATAATCTGACAGTTATTCAAACTGGGAAAAGGTGAGTACCAACAATGATGAATACTAATGTAAGAGCTTTAACTACAAAGGTGGACACACTTGTTGTAGTAATGAAGAAAAATGAAGTCCAGGTGGGTGTGATGACAGAGACATAGTGTATTGTTAATATAATATGCCCAGCCAGATGGTTGCAATTCTGGGATATCAGATTGAAACAAAAGACAGGTTAGAGGGAATTGTGGGAAGGATAGCTTTATATATCCATGATAGTATTCCTTATAGAAGATTATTAGATTTGGAAGTTGATGGGTTTGAAATTATGTGGGTGGAACTCAATGTACCAAATCTTCCAAGGCAATGTAGACCATTAATTGTAGGTGGGTTTTATCACCCCCCTACAAGTAACACACAGCAGATGGTAAATCATGTAAGCTGGTGTTTAGACAAAATTCAGGAAAAGCATGACAAGTGTGGTCTTGTTATTACAGGGGATGCAAATAGATTGCCACTTGGAAAAATAACAAGTGAAGATGGTTTAAAACAAATAGTTGAAGAACCTACAAGGGGACAAAATGTGTTAGATGTGGTTATAACAAATTTAACTGAATCTATTTGTAATTGCACCAACAATTGCACCATCTATTGGGTTATCAGACCATGAAGCTGTATTGTTAGCAAATAATTCAGAGGGGTGTAGAAGGGTAAAAGAGGAGAAAATGATGTTTAAATGTAGAAAGATTACCAGGGAGGGTAAGAGTCAAACTTTGGATATAATAGCTGGTAAATTACAGGAAACAGAATTTTGGGATATGTAGATGCTTCATGGGAGATGGTGACATCCATAGTTAACGAAGTTCTAGATCACGTAATGCCTACAAAAGAAATAACAAAGGTAGGTGGTGACAAACCATGGATTACTGAAGAGTATAAACAATTGATAAGTAAAAAGGCAAGCAGCATTTATGAGGAAAGCTATTATTGCATATCATAGGTTGAGAAATCAGGTAAATCACATGGGAAAGAGGTTATGTAGGAATTTTTATGAAAGGAAATTGAAGGGGGTTAAGGAAATCTGACCTGAGAAAGTGGTCGAAAAGTACAAAACGAATTATTGGGAACAGGAAAATGAGGTGACCAAATAAAAAGATGAGAGCAAATGTGTAGTTTTTCTGAGACAGACGAAGGCGTTTCCTTTTTGACCTACTTAAATAGACTATTTGGTGAAGTAAGTAAAGATTTACTCCCAGTGGAAAAGAAGGGTATTTCAGGAGTAATGGTCCCCCATTAGTACTTAGTATCTGTGGAAAAAATAGCAGAGGAATTAAAAAAGATTAAGATAAATAAGACTGTAGGCCCTGATGCTATTCCAAATTGGGTATGGAAGGAAGGTGCTGTCATACTTGCACCATGGGTGTGTCATATTTTTAATAGATCAATGTTAAATGGTGAAATTCCTTTACAGTGGAAGCAGGCAAAGTTTGTTCCCCTCCCTAAAATTGTGACACCTAAAAGTATATCAATAGCTTTTAGACCAGTTGCTTTAACATGTACGGTTTTGAAAATATGCAAAATGTTTATTTGTTGATGTATTATGGAGGTTGTGGAGGGGGGATTTTGGACAAAAATCAGTTTGGTTCCATGAGGGATTGCTCAACTATTGATGCTGCTTTAACATTTTTGGTACTAACTGTGAAAGCTTGAGATAAAGGAAATAATGTAATGGCTGTTTTGCTAGATTATAAAAAAGCTTTTGATCTTATTGATAATGGGATGATAGTACAAAAATTGCAAAGTTTACATGTACCAGAGTGTATAGTAAATTGGGTGGCCAGTTTTTTGCAGGGAAGATCACAATAGATTGAGATGGAATGCATGAAATCTGAGGTTGTGGGTATGTGTGGTGGGGTTCCTCAGGAAACTAGATTGGGGCTGTTATTATTTTTGATTATGATAAATGATCTAGACATGAAGGGCCCATGTATAAAGTACATAGATGATACTATAGTATTGGATATTTGGAAAAATGTTGAAGATAGTACTGTGCAAAGCAGAGGTTTAGATTATATAGAAATGTGGTCTGAGAATAATTTTTGCAAATCAATGCTACAAAAAACAAAGAGATACATTTTAGTAAGCAGAATAAATGGACTGAAATAAAAGGATTGTCTTTCAGGGGTGAGGAGGTAGAAGTAGTAAGAAAAGTGAAATATTTGGGATTTATTTTTCAGAATGATTTTTCTTGGGCAGAACAGGTTTTAAGCATGGTACAGAAAGCAAATAGTAGGTTATACCTTTTAACTGTTATGAGATGTGCAGGTTTGAATGAATCAGATTTGGTTTATTATTTTACTACAACGGTTAGACCAGTGGTTGAATATGGAGCTGCTGTGTGGCATAGTGGCCTCACCAAAAGTGCATCTGAAGATTTGGAAAGAGTACAAAAAAGGGCACTAAGAGTAATTAGAGGGTGGAATGTGGGTTATAGGGAAGCCTTGATTAAATGTGGGCTTGATAGGATAGATACTAGAAGAGAAAAATGACTAAAGAGGTTTTAAAAATAAATTGTGAGCCTGATCATAAATATATAGCAATTCCTCTCTAAATTAGCAGCCACCCCAATTAAAGTCTCTTTACGTACGCACATTCAACTATGTGCTCCTTCGCTATTCCCCTCGTGGGCAGATAGATACCAGCCAATATGTCATAACCCTAACCTGCGAATTGGGGGGAAAATGATAAACGAAACCTGGCTTCCCTTTCTAAAAGGGTTAAAGGTTACAGATATCATGTAGGGGGACAGGTGCCTCTCAGTTGCAGAAGTTCTAGCAAAGTACAATATAGGCCCTAACCAAACATTTAAAATATATCAACTTGCACACTTGTTGGAGACTTTCAAGATTAAATTAAAGGAGGGGAAGTTTAATGGGGCATGGTTTGTGCCTCGGGCCCACTGGGCTTGGGAGCCACATGCGGTTTCCAAGGTCTACAAGGCACTGTTCGAACAAGTCTATGCAGACACTGTCAACAGGCCAAGATTCTGGTCAAACCGTCTGGGGGACCAAGAACGGAACTGGGATCTTATATGGTGGCACACATACCAGTATATCACCCAGGACAGATTACATATCTTGCAATACCACTTTTTAAATAACTTGTTCTGGACTCCTTCCAAAGTGTATAAAGTTGAACGTGGCCCAGACCCGTCATGTAATCGCTGTCAGCAGGCTGAGGGAGACTTATTTCACATCTTCTGGGAATGTCCATCGGTAAAAGGGTTGTGGGACCAAATTAAGCACAAGGTGGATCCTTTACTGGGGCATTGAACATTACTTTACCCCAGAAATCTGCCTGATAGGTGACTATACTGGTATTGCTGTAAAATCCCGAAGATATTATATGGCCTTGATCTCATCATCAGTCAAGAAAATAGTGTTAAAACACTGGCTGGATAACTCCTCACCTAGTTACGTGGAATGGTTACAAGAACTACTCTTTAACTTAAATATGGAAAAATTCGGGGCTTTGAGAAGGGGTAGCTCTTCGAAATTTGAACAGGTATGGGGCCCCTTCCAAACACTGTACTTGCTCCAATCTTAGTCAGCCAATGTAAGACAAGTTGATCCTGGTTCGTTCGCTAATGAGCAGATTTATCTCAACCCTCGCAGATATGGGGGGGGTGGTATGAGAGGACAGGTATGATTGTTAAATAGGGAGGGGTTAGTATCAGAAAATTGTTGTGTTCATTTTCTATTGGTACATTGTAAGAGGCACTATGCTGTCACAGGTTATCATCTGTAAGACTCTGTTTTATTTCTGTGCCAACAGTATGTCAATAAACTTGAATTTAAAAAAAAAAAAAAATATAGCAATAAGCAGGCATATTCCAGGAAAACACATTGTACAAATGTGTAAAAGGACGACCACATTGAAACTGTCTCTCCATAGATCTGCATTGTGCAATTCATTAGAAATAGTGGGTAAAAGCATACCAAAAGCTCTTCACAGCCATATCAGCTCTGACCAGAGGTTGTTTATTTTACCATATGTTGCTGGAGTTGAGTTTCGAAATAACCAAAAACCAACATAGATTACATCAAGAAATTGTGTCACCAGAGAGATTTACTGACATTTAGCGGTTACGTATTGCACTCAAAATTATTATTGTCATTAGGACCACAGTGCGCTTATGTTTGATGTTTTGTTTAGTTTCAGGTTGTGCCTTTTCAAATTCCAGCTATGGTTTCTTTTTATTTCGTGAATTTTGCCCATTTTAGTTTGTTTGATAGAAAGCATATAAAGAATCGAGGATCAACATTTGTGATGGGTTCCTTTCTAAAACATAGCAAATTATCGATCAACACATTATGGATTTCATCCCTCAGCTAACTAAATACTCAAGCAAAGATCTAGAGATAGACCAAACTAGTACAATGAAGTGCACCATTTGTAAAGAGGACAACCAATAACAAAATATTATTTTTTTTGTTTAGGTACAATTAATTACAGGCAGAGTTAGATTTAAGATACTCCCACAGGGATCTTTTAAAACTGTAATGGGAGGCAGTGCAATAAGGATACACTGTAAGCAAGTTCCATAACCTGGGCCACTGGTAAATAGCACCTGCAATGTTTTTGTGGAATTAGTAATTTTCACCATTCTCCACAAAAACTAACATGTTCCACGATTTCTTGCAGTTTTGGGTTTTTACATTGAACTGTTTAAAAAGTATTGACTGTTATGCATGAAGATTTGGGTTTGACCGAAACAATGCAGTGCAAGGTAGAGGAAGGATTTTATGTGACACTGCTTTACTTTATATTCTTGTCTTGTTTGGTTTCAAATTCCACTGGCCAAGCATAAGTACACTTAAACACTTAACATTTGGTTTGTGTTGAAGCAGTTTATCAGAAAACTTTTTGTTGCCACAGAGACTGAAACAAAAGATGGGAGAAAAGGTGCAAATTATCCCATTCACGTAAATGAGGTGTTAACTGTGAAGCCTTTTTGTAAGTGGTAGGACAGGTTTTTCCTTGTGAGCATACTTTCATTCAGACTAGTTTTGATTCAAACAGCTGAGGATTTTGGAAGGCCCTGTTGATTATAAACTTGAATAAGCTAGTTAGTAACAGTGATCTCTCGCTCTCAGCAATCTACCATCTACATTCTCACATGCAAGACTACAATAACAAGCATTTGTCAATGCCGAATGTTTTTTTGCTGGCATTGGCATTGGTAGTGTAGAAGTTAGAGAGCTGCATAATAGGAATGGCAGTGAAGTATTGAACTGAAGCCAACCCCACCACCACCCTGCAGAGACTGACAGGCATTGGGGTTCACCTTTGGGTCATCAGGCATAATGGCCATTCCATTGCACCACACCCTGCTCTGCAGACACCGACAAGTGTCATGGTGTGCCTTGGGGTATTTGGCCCTTATGTTCACCCCATTCCATCAGGAAATACGGTGAGATGGGTGCAGTATAGGAGAGGGGTGAACTTTAGGGCCGAAGAGTTCAAGGCACACCTCGATGCCTCTCACTGGCTGCAGGGTATGGGTGGAGGTGGAAGGGTATGAGCATTACAGGCAACAATCCCAAATAACACCCCTGATGCCTGTCAGTCTCTACAGGGTGGGGCATTATGGTAGGAAACTCTAACACCTCAGGCATTTGTTGGTATTTTCACTCCAAATTTTCAAGATGTTTTTTTTGTGACCCCCACCTAATGAACAGTGGCAATATCAGTTTGTTAGCTGAAAGCTGATTTTGCATAGCGACTGTGCCATTTGGCACCACAGGTACGAAAACACATTTCAAACAGGATGTGAACAATGACAGCTGTACTGTTCCTGGGGAGGTGTAAAAAATGGCAATGGTGAAAATCTGCAGTGAAAATATTAAAAAATCTGGTGAAGTCATGAGCGTGCGTAGAAACAGTGGAACACACACCTGTAATGTAATTAGTTTTGGGATTTTGTACAGCAGATTGACAACACAGGCATTTTGGGACCTCTGCTCATGAACAGTGTCACAGTGGTTTCCCACAGCGACCACGCATTTCTGCGCTGGAAGTGTGAAAACTCATTTCAGCTGTGGTGTTAAAAATGACAGCTGTACTGTTCATAAGGAAGTGTGGAAAAATGCCAGTGGATGAAAATCTGGACTGAAAATATTACAAATTCATGAACTTACGAGGGTGCTTGTAACACAGTCATTTTATGGACTTTTGTCACCAAATTTTTAATATAGCCAATTTAAGACCTCTGCTCATGAACAGTGTCACTGTGATTTTCTTAATCTGTCCCAAACATTGATCTTGCACACCGACTGCGCCATTGTGCGCTACATGCGCGGAAACACATTTTAGGTGAGATGTGAAAAATAACAGCTCTACTGCTCATAAGGAGGTGTGGTAAAACGGCAATGTTGAAAATCTGGAGTTAAAATATTAAAAATTCACAAACTTACACGTGCATAGGAACTGCATAGCATGCGCTTGCAAAACAGTCATTTTTGAATTTTTTCATCAAATTTTCAACATAGGGTTTTTGGGGGCCTACCTCATGAACTGTGACACTGTCATTTTATTAATCAGTCCCAAAAGGTGGTTCCATGCAGTGACCGCGAAATCATCTTTTGGGACCGAATAACAAAATGACAGTGCCAGAATTCATGAGGTGGGATCCCAAGGACCCCCATGTTGAAAATTTGGTGAAAAAATTCCTGAAAATGCATGAGATATGCATCAAAGTTTAAAAAATGCTATTTATTCCATTATACAGCATACCAGCATTTCCTCCGTTCGCAGTTGGCTTTGAAGAGTGCAGATGTGTTCCCGGTACTCCGAAGATTGTCGAGCCAGACTCCAGAGGTAAATATGGGGTGAGGTGGAGGTGTGGGAAGGCAGGGTGCATAGAGGGTGAGCACGGGTGGGGGCAGGGGGGTCAAGACAGTCTGCGAGGGACCGTTTTTTCTTACGGGGCATTTTTTTTTAAAGACGACGTGGGACTTTTGCCATGCTGGGGTGGGATCCCAGCGTGGCAGCTGGAAGGCTGTTTGCGGGCAGTGAAGCCAATGGGTAAGGCCCACTGGGCACAAGTACAGTACCTGTTTTCAGTGGCAATCCAGGAGCACTGAGGAGGTTAAGTGACTTGCTCAGAGTCACACAGTATGCAAGTGGAGGTTGTGGGAATCAAACCCAAGTCTGCAAAATGTCCCCAACTCATTCACAGTTAAGTTACTCTAACCTCTGGGCTACACTGCCAGCCCCAATTACTCCCAGATTTCATTTTAAATATGTGATTTCAAAAATAGTGTACAGTACCTACAGTGCAAAGTATAAACATTAAACACTTAAAACTCAATAATTTACCACTGTATCTGATTATTTTTTCTTGTACCAAAGTGGATGAATAGTTGACAGAACACTATAAACAGCTGTTGATCAGGCTTCATTATTCTGCATCCACACATAGAAAAATGTTTTTATTCTGGATTTATTTAATATTAATTTGCTATAGCTCACTTTATAGAATCAGTTTAGCACTGTATGAGGCACATGTCTTTAAATTTTGGAAGATAGTCAATGCTTACGATAGCTTATCAGTTTAGTATTCATTTAAGGAACATAAGCTTTTCTTTATGTTTAAAACATATCCAAATGGCAATATATTCATTTAGCAGTTTATACTGACTAATATATGCTGCAGAAAACAGTAAAGGATGTATTGTGAAGCACTCAGGGTCTATAGTAGAACTCCCACAATTTCCCTGCAATTTTTGCAAAAAGCTCCACAATTTTGGGTGACTTTTTCTGCAATTTTCCAGTGACCCTGTCCATACCCTAGGGCCCAGATATTCAAAAAGAGTTGTACATGGCACAACAGTGTTGTACCATGCACAACCCACTGATGCGCCCTGGCACAATATTCAAACTGGAATTGTGCCTGGTACAAATCCCGATGCGCCGTAGCACATCAGTAATGTATGCGGCACAGGTTGGGCAGGCATGACCATGCATACTCTGCACATCCCGATATTCAGCCCGGGATGTGCTGAGTCCATGCATGTGCAACCCCTACTTGCACTGCACACAGGTGAGCCCCCAAAAAAGGAACAATGGTTGGCCACCCACAAGTGAGCTGCCATACTTCAGGGCGCAACACGGCAGCTGCCACCTGTGGGTGGCCACCCAAGTTCCAGTTGCATCTGGAGGCACCCCCCCATGCCCGATCATGGGCATACATACAAAAATGACCCTCCAAAATCCCTGGTGATCCAGTGGAACGCTGTCAGCCTGATCGTGGACATGTGTTAAATAAACTAAAGTCCTATATCCCTGGTGGTCCAGTGGACTGCTGTCAGCCTGATCGTGGGCATGTGTTAAATAAATTAAAGTCCTATATCCCTGGTGGTCCAGTGGACCGCTCGCAGCCTGATCGTGGGCTTAAGTATAAATAAAATAGATTCCTATATCCCTGGTGGTCCAGTGGACCGCTCGCAGCCCGATCGTGGGCTTAAATATAAATAAAATAAGTTCAAATATCCCTGGTGGTCCAGTGGACTGCTCACAGCCCAATCGTGAGCTTAAGTATAAATAAAATAGATTCCTATATCCCTGGTGGTCCAGTGGACTGCTCGCAGCCCGATCGTGGGCTTAAGTATAAATAAAATAAGTTCAAATATCCCTGGTGGTCCAGTGGACTGCTCGCAGCCTGATCGCAGGCATTTGTAATAAAACAAATGGCGTCCCTTATCCCTGGTGGTCCAACGGTACCCCCTCCCACCACCCACTAAGCCCCACCGCCCTGCTCCCCGGTCAGCGGTGGGTGGCAGCACCACCCGCCTGCCGCCCGCTGCCCACCGACCGAGCACGTAGAGTCAGGGCTGTACATCCATTGGTCCACAGTGTGAGCCAATGGGTGTGCAACCATACATACACATTCCAGATATGTGAATGGATCCATTCACATACCTGGAATGTGTATGTCTGGTCTGAGCTGTATGCCCATTGGCTCATGCTGTGGACCAATGGGTGTAAAGCCCCTACCTACGGTGTCAGTCGGTGGGCGGTGGGGTGGCAGGCGGTGGTGAAGCCACCGCCACTGACCGGGGAGCGGGGCGGTGGGCTAGTGGGCTGGTGGGGAGAGGGGTACTGCTGACCACCAGGGATATTGGACATCATTTGTTTTTATTACAAATGCCTGTGATCGGGCTGCAAGCGGTCCACTGGACCACCAGGGATATTGGACTTTAGTTTATTTAACACATCCCTGTGATCGGGCTGACAGCGGTCCACTGGACCACCAGGGGTATAGGAATCACTTTTATTTTACAAATGCCGGCGATTGGGCTGTGGGGCACATTGCTGCGCTGTGCAGGGGGCATCGGTCCCCAACGGCTGCTGCCTGGCAGGGCGCCAGTCCAAGTAACTGGGGATCGACGCACCTGCATGCAAATGGAGCCATAATGACATGCAAATGGCTCCATTTGCACCTTGCATACATTATGGCCCCATTTGCATGTGCACTTTTGAATATTGCAATTGCTGTGCATAGCACAACGGAACTTGCGCTAGTGCATCCCCCTGCTTCACTCTGGCTACTTTCGCTGGCACAGTGCCACTCCACCATGTGCACTGTGGGTGGCCAGGGTGTGATATTCAATGATGCTGTGCCATGGCACAGCTCCGTTGAATATCGCTCAGTCAATGCCCCTGTGCAGCCAAGGTGTGCTGCGCCCAGGCTTGCGCCACAGCCTGGTGCAGTTTGAATATCTGTGCCAAGGTGTGCAAACAGCAAAGGCCCATTCACCTGTCAGTGTTTGAGTTCTAGGGATAAGGAATACAGGATATTGTTTAGACCTGAGTAGATATGTTGGGTGGGCAGTCTTAAATAGTTTGACCAAGGCAGAAGAGTACTTTAATTTCTTTATGGGCACTTAGATGTAACGTTTCTGACCCTTTGTCCTGTCTGCTCCATCTGACACATCAGACACCTACCTCTGCTGTGTCCGCCTCCACTTGCTGGGTGTTGCTATTTATAGCGCAGTACCAGGACGTGCTCCACCATTGTGTGGTCCCCTCAAGCCTGAAAAGTTTGCAAAAATTGCCCAAAAATCACTCCTATAAGGAGAAAAGTAGGTCCCACTACTGACTCTACAAAAAAGTCACTTTAGAAAATTAAATCTGTAAGCTTTTCTGAGACTCATTTTTATTCCTTTGCACCAGACTATATCTCCTACACTGCACTGCACTTCACTATTGCGATTACTTTTAAAGAAATGGTCGCAGAAGCACAACAGGGGATTATTTTTCTTTTTTGTCTTCTTTTTTTAGTGGATTTAGAGAGAGAGAGATTTTGCTTTACACACATGCAACAGCCTCGGCCATATCCACCTCTGCTGAGCCCGCTGCCACCTGCTGGGGGGTTGCCATTTATAGTGCAGCACCAGGAAGTGCTCTGCTAAAGCATGGTCCCCTGAAGTCTGCAACATTTGCTAAAATTGCTCAAATATCACCCCTATCAGGAGAAAAGTAGCTCCCACTATTGACTCTCTCTAAAAGCCATTTTAGAACATTAAAACTGCAAGCTTTTCTGACACTTTTTTTTTGAAGCCTTTTACACCATACTACAGTTCTCACACACTACACTTCACTACAGAGATCAGCCTTAAAGAAATAGTAACAAAAGCACTCTAGGGGATATTTATTCTTTTTTTTCAGGGGATTTAGACAGAGTGAGAGAGAGATGGGGGGGGAGAGAAACATTTAAGTTTATCACACACAATGGCCTCTGCCATGTCTACTAAGCTCAATTCCTCTTGCTGGGGGACTTCTATTAATATTGCAGAACCAGGAAGTGCCCCACAATTGCGTGGTCACCTCAAGCCTGAAAAGTTTGCTAAAATTGCACAAAAAGCATTCCTATATGGAAAGAAGTAGTTCCCACTACTGGATCTGCCTAAAAATCAATTTAGAAAATTTAAACTGCAAACTTTTCTGACACTCATTTTTTGTAGTCCTTTTATTCCAAACTACAGCTCTCACACTGCACTGCACTTCACTATAGAAATCAGCCACAAGAATAGTTACACAAGCACTCCCGGGGATTTTGTTTTTCTTCTTTTTTCAGGGGATTTGGAGAGAGAGAAGGAGAGAGACAAATTCTGATTTTCACACAAACACAGACACACACACACACACACTACAGTATATTGGAAAGACTTCGAGAAATTATTAAGGATTAGGATTCATGAGCATAAACGCATTATTAGGCTGGGGAAGACATGACATCTCTAGCAGCCTGACATTTTCTATCAGCAAAACACAATATTCTGGTGTATAGGTTTTTTTTGGTATGAAAAGAATCAATGCACCCTCAAAAAGAGAAGACTGGAGAATCCTCACTTCCTTAGAGAAACATAGAATTTAACTATAGATAAGGACTGTCTGGCCCATCCAGTCTGCCCATTTCTCCCTTCCCACACTATTACCACAGACCATGTCTGATTTACAGCTCCTTCTCCCTCCCCCCTTCCTTTTCACTATGATTCCCTTGTGCGTATCCCATGCATTCTTGAACCCCACCACTGTTTTTGCTCCCACCACCTCCACTGGAAGGTTGTTCCAGGAATCCACCACTCTTTCTGTGAAGAAGTACTTCTTAACATCTCTCCTGTAATGTAGAGAGGCAAACTGGATTTGTAGATTTAAAACTACTGAAAAGAAGTACCATAATGATGAAGAATAGACTGGATGTAAAATGATCAAATATATTATGTTTTATCTCTCTGCACAGGTTCTATATTTCTATTTATTGATTGAGGGACAATAACTATCCTCTTCTATCTTTCTCTGTGATATGTAGCTACTGCTTATAATAATGGGAACAGGTAAAGTGTTCTCTGTGTTTTTTACACTGCATATTAAATTGTATATTTAAGAACCAAATGGGGGGCCTGATGTTATTTGTGTTTCTGGCATGTAATGGAAAGCTACAAATACCTGGGCAATTTCTTCACATTATTTATAATTTTTACAAATTAGATTCCCTGTAGTGAACCCTCCATGTATCACTGTTGGATTCAGGGTTTTCTGAATATTTAATTGAGGCTTTAGATGCTAATACCCTGCTAAGGTCACTTAATTATTGACATTGCCAGGTATTGAGACTCTCCTTGTCTCAGTAAGAGGCTTCATTATCTCTATGGTGTAAAATTTTAGTGCAATTCTGCAGTGCGCACATGATATCACTTGACATCATGACATCATTTGTGTTGCTGTGTCTGCCTGAATTGGTGAGAATCTGGACGAGGAGGTAGCATTTAGTGAATAGAGCACAGCAAGGATGCCACTGTGTCTAGCAATAAGCAGCAGCAGACAAAAATGATAGAACCCATTTGGGGGGTAAATAAAATGTTCTAACTGAAAAAAGAAATTATTGTTTGATGAACAACTCCAGTTTTTTATAAACAGTATACTAATCACTTGATTTCCAGGACAAACAAAGCAAAATAAATAATGAGAGATATGATCTAAAAGAAAAAAAAGTACAGTTTAGTTGTGTAGAATAACTAAGTTTGGGGCCATCAGATGGCCCATTAGGTAGTGCTACATGCTCTGTACAGAAGTGAACTCGGCTAGCTGTCCATCAGCCTGTGGGGCTGGGGAGGCATTCCCAGCTGGAGAGGAATGGAATCTGGTTCTGCCACAATAGCAACCCCAGCCATGGGTCAGGCAGCTTGCTTTTACTGCAGGGTTATGGTAACTGTGTGTGAGGTCTGATTGGGAATGGCCTGAAATCTGGGAGGCATGTGGTGTCAAGAGAGGAAACAAGGAGGGAAAACATCCTGCTGGCAGGATGATGCTGCAGCAAGCTGCAGGCCCCACACCTCTGACCAGGCCCTGGCCTGGCTCCAAATCTGGATGAGGACACCTCAAGGGTCCCTCCTCTCCAAGCCCCACCACATGGGGTAATCCATGGGGGAGCATGTGAGCCAGGTAAGTCCCAGACATGATAGGTGAAAGGTCTGGACAGGCTAGAAGCAGAAGCAGAGACCAAGAGGCATAAATTACAGATGAAAAGAAGAAAAAAGAATTGTAACAAGTAAGCATTATACAATGGCAAGAAAATTTCTAGTGCTCTGCTTGGTCAGTGGGTGCCTGGAATAGTGATGTTATCTGAGCATAACATCACTGTATCAAGTCCAGGCACACACATGACTGCATGACAGACTCGGGAATCAATGCACAGCTTTAGAAGTAGCTAGCGTTGTACACCACTTCAGCTGCAGCACCCCCCTGACTTTAGAACCCCCCACACACACACAGATACAGAGATTCCATCTCTCGTCCCTTTCTTCTTCCACAGAAAGCTTTAGTTTTTTAAAGTCTTTTTTTTTTTTTCATGGAATGGACCAGCTTCACATAATGGCCGAAATGGGGCCGAACCCAAAACTCCCCATCACGTGACTGGAGATCCCAAGAAAAACTAAGATCTGTCAACAGCAAATCTGCATATTTAGATCCAGTTGGTAACTGCTTCTTTACTCCTGCACATGCCACAGCATTTTACAACAATCACACCTGTCATGGCTTCAAAAGTAAAACTTTCTCAACACCATTCCCACTCTGTCATGCTCACTCATTCAGTAGCACAGCAAGCTGCATTTGAATAGATGAGCGGGTGCTTCTCGCTTTTACCTATCACTTGCTTGGCAGATAGTGGGCACACAACCATAACTGAAAATATCGGAGTACAACATTTCAGTCACTAACCTGGTGGCCAGAAAAGCAGGTAGAAAGAATGAATGCAGTGGAAGACTGCCAAAAAGTGACCCAAAAACAAGACACAAAATTTCCCCCGTGTAGTAGCAGCACCATCTGCTGCACAAAAATGGAAACTACAGACTATTTCTTCAACATGTATACGTACCCTAAGAAAAACTGCGGGGGAAAAAGCATTTTAAACATATTTTCTCATATTCTTTTCCTTTTTCAGCACATGAGCCATTGTATAACAGCAATTAGGCACTCCAGGGTGTGGGTTATTGTGTAATAATGTCACTTCTCGGATTTTGAATGTGCTTGGCCTGTGGCATCATATTTCAACCACCTGAGGTGGGACGTTATTACACACTAACCTATACCCTGTCATGCCTAATTGCTTAAATAACCCATGACAGGGTATGGGGTTATTGGGAATTAATCAACACCCTGGGTGCATTGTAAGGCACGAGGCCGCAGGCTGGTTCATCAACTCTAAGCTCCTATTAAACTACAAAAAAAAAAAAAACTATGCTATTTGCCTCCCCCCATAACTAGCACAGATCCTACCAATTACACATAGTGAACTCACAAAATGCCCCCCTAGAGATGGTTCAGAGTTTCAAATACCTTACAGTATTAAACCTGCCTCTTAGCCAAAAAAGTCCTCCTTGGGGTCATGCCCCCGAGCATTGAAAAGCTCCTCATTGACCACCACAACACCCAATGAACTAGAAGTTCACAACAACTAACCTTCCTTGTCCCCAGATGCCGGACTACCATGGGCCAGAGGGCCTTTGCCCACAGAGCACCACAGTGGTACAATACTCTCAACAAAGAAACTCTTACTGCAGCTGCTCTTGGTCCTTTTAAGAGACAACTCCGACTTCATCTCATTTCAACTAGTTGTGATTGCCTCACCTAATCAGGGCAGGGGCCCACCGCTCACTGCCCTCCACTTCAGTCTTGACAGCTACCTCTCCCGGCCTTGCCCCCTTCTACCTGTCTACCCCCTTGCCCCTTCCCCTTCCCTCCCCAGGCATTTCTTGACTTTTATCCCTCCATCCCTCCCCTTTAGAGCTCTTACCTTCACCTCTACCCTCCAACAATGGCCTTCCTGCCTGTATACCCGCTTCCCTCTCACCTGCAGTGCTTATTTCTAAGATTGCCCTTGGCTGGTATGTCATGCTACCTAACATTTGACACATTTTGAATTACTGGAATTTCCTAAGCATCAGTCTCTTACTTCTTTTTATTGTGTAACTATGTATTATTATGTTGACCTTTGTATGTATGTATACCCCCCATTCCTTCGATGTGGAACCTTTGTAAACAAGCAGTTCCTACTCAAAGGTATTTGTAAGCCTAGATTTCAATAAAATAAAATAAAAAAAATCTTGGATAGTTACCTTTCTTTCACTCATCACATTGACCTAGTAATAAGGAGGTGATCCTGCCCGTCTACATGTCACTCTTCAGGCCACACCTGGAATACTGTGTGCAGTTCTAGCACCCATTCCTGAAGAAGGACATCAGACTGATGGAGGGTGTACAGTGGAGGGTACTTCTATGAAGAGAGGCAGAGCGAGCTGAACATTTATACCTAGGAGGAGAGGAGGGATTTGGGGACATGATCAAAATATTTAAATATTTAAAGAGGACTAACAAGGCTAGTAAAGAAGGGATTTTCCAGATTCAAAGGGGGAGGGTCATGAGGGGGCACCAGATGAGACTGGAAGTGGGAAGATTCAGGATGGAAGTCAGGAGACATTATTTCACTGAGATGGTGGTGGATATGTGGAATACGCTGCTGGAGGATGTGGTAGCCTGTAGGATTGGCCAACTATTTAGGCACAAGCACTGTCTAAAAGATGGCACCCTAAACCTAGCCATTACCAGTTCTGTCCTATTTGTGATTGATTATGGACTGGTAGTATATGGTGCTGCAGCTGATACAACCCTCAAGAGGGTCAAAATAGCCCTCAACAAAGCCTGCCAACTTGTCCTTGATGCTCCATGCCTAACACATACTTGTGACCCCTATTCCCAGTCAGGGAGGCTAAACTTGAACTGTAGAATCCGGTACCAGGTATGCCTTCTAGCTAAAAAGTCTATGCTAAGGCTTGCATCTCCTGGTGTTCAAAGCCTTTTCTCCCACACTGACAATACTTGCACCACTTGGGGTTCAAAAGCCTGACCTTAAAAGTCCCTTTCCACCACACCACCCAGGGCCAGCACTCCTTCTTATATCATGCTTCCCTCTGGTTGAACTCTCTCAGACAGGACATGCCATCCAATACCCATTCAAAGTTAAGCTTCATGACTATCTTGCAACCCTAAGCTGTTGTGACTGCTACCTTTTTTTATTTATTTATTTGCTTTTGTTAACCGGGTAAGCACACTAGACAGCCAAGTGCCTAGTTTCAGGTGCGACCTGGGAGATTACAAGGTACATTACAAAGTGCATACATGAACATCAGGCAAATACAAGTGAAGGATTACATTACATAGAGTTAGCACAACAGGGACTTTACAAGCATCAGATTTCATCAGGCAAATAGTAGTGAAGAGTTAATGTAAAGTGACCAGGACACAGGGACATTGTAAGACAACAATACCAAAAACAGGTATTACAATACAGTGTTAAACATTGCAGTCAGTAGGAAGAAGTGCAGTGTGAATTCATCGCTCCAGGCAGCAAGATGTAAGGCTAGCAGTTAGAATAAGGAGGAGTCACAGTTGGGATAGCGTGGGCACAGTGCGAGAGAAAGGAGTGCACAGTTATAGTGCTCACCCTGTTTTGCCGGTGAGCCTAAATGGTCCATTTTTATATATGCTGTGAGAACAGGAGGAGTATGAGCACAGTTGTGCTCTGCCCAAGTCATAATGTTTAGGTAGCATCTCAGTTAGTTGGGGCATCTCAAGCTGAGAGGGTTTGTCTAGTGCAGAGACAGGTGGCAGCTGTTTTGAGAAAACCCCGGAGGGAGGCTTTAAAGCTCTGGTGCGAGGGAGAGGAGCGAGTGCTAGTTGGAAGAGAGTTCCAAACCCTGGGCACATACACAGTGAAGGCTCAGTCACCCATTTGTGTGCAGGTTTTAGGTACCAGAAGGGCATGGGAGCCACTGGATTGCAGGTTGTAGGAGGGTGTAGCAAGAACGAGGGTCTCAGCAAGGTTTTGAGGGGTGGCAGTTCTGACAATATTGTCAATGAAGTTGCCCATGACATAAGAGCGGCGAGTTTCCGGTGGGAGCCACTCAAGCTGGGTGTAAAGCTCACAGCAGTGAGTGAGGTGGGGGGCTGAGAGCGCAAAACAGTATATGTTGTTGTACACTGAGTCCCACTTTACTAGACTAGTTTTTGCAACGTGGGCAAAGGTGATTAGTCCATAGCAAAGCGTGGGTAGGAGGACTCCCCTGGCTAGAGCAAGACGGGCAGCTGGAGTTAGACAGCTTTTTGCTCTGTAAGCCTGACCCAGCTTGCAGTTTGAGGCCTTGCATGTATTTCGTATGTGCAGGTTCATATCCAGCTGCGGGTCAAGGGTTACCCCCAGGTACTTGACTGAGCCTGTGACAGTCAGCGGTGACCCATCAGCCCCGGAGATCTGTAAGCAATTCGGGGCGGCTTTTAACTTGGCTGCTGAGCCAGATAGCATGGCCTGCATCTTCTGTAGGTTAATAACAAGTTTATGGTCCTGCAACCAAGTTTGGATGTGGTCGAAGTCTGAGTTTAGTTTGGTGTTAATGGTGGCGATGTCCTGGGATTTGGCCATGATGACTAGGTCATCTGCGTACAGCACTGAGGACCCTAGAGCTGGAGGCAAGGGTAGCTCATTTATGAAGACAGAGAACAGGAGAGGCCCCAGGACAGAGCCCTGGGGGACTCCGCAGTTAACCTGGGCAGGCTCAGACAGGACCTTGTTGAATTTGGTGTACTGATGCCTGCCCGTGAGGTAATTACTGATCCATGCAAGAGCTGGGGAGGAAAAGCCAAGTGACAGGAGAGAGGAGCACAGTAGTGTGACCTGCTCAAGCCCCTATCAACACCTCAACACCTCCACTCCCCCCTACATCCCCCTGCCTTCATATTTCTTTCAATGCCTTCCTCAGTTTCCCAAGCCATGTTCCTCCATCTTCCCCCACCTCCCCACCCAGATATACATGCCCCAGCCCCATCCCCCTTGGCTCCACCCTCTATCTACTCCCTTCATGCTTAAATTTTGACAAGGCCTACTTGGCTGCTCCAGTCCTCCCCTCAGCCCCTCTTTTAGTCCTTCCTTCACTATCCCTCTCCTCCCCTCACCCCTGCTACCAGTCCCTTCCCATCCATGGTCCTCTCCCCTTCTTCTGCCTTACATTATTAGTACACTTATGTTACACGTGATTTTGTTGCTGCATATACTGTAGCATAATATCTGTACTTTTATAATCCTACATGTTAAATGGCTGTATCTGAATTGCCTGTTTGATTTCTTATTAACACTGTTTTGACTTGTATAATTTAACTACTGTATCCCTGTTTTGTCATGATGTGGAACCTTTGTAAATGAGCTTCCAGCTCAAAGGTTGTAATCCAAGATTTTAAAAAATAAATAAATAAATAAGCCACATACCCTAGAGTAGGTTACTGCACTTATAACACGGGTTATTTGAAAAAGTAAAATAAATAAAGAGAAAGCCTATTTGTACGCTTGAAAATCCACACATCTGACTGTATTCTGCCACCTTGAAAAGTAATCTCAACTACTTAATGCATATGTCACTGATGTTATGAACACAGAAATGCTAGAAAGATGGTATTATGATGATTGCTGGCATTTCTTGTCCATAACATACTTTGAGACATTGCAAAACATACTTTAATGTGCCTCCCCTCAACACACACACGCTCCTTGGAAACTGACTGCATGACTGAAACATAGACATTGAGAGAGAGAGAGAGAGAGAGAGAGAGAGAGAGAGAGAAAAGCATACACTAACTACACTGCAGGACTTCTGTATGATGCATACAAGGATGCAAAGTTTTCTGACTGCAACTATCAAACCCTTGACAGTCATCCACAGAGCAAGCAGTGCCCCTCCATATACAGAAAGAGTGAGAGGGGACACAACAGCACAGTGTCAGGAGTACTCTCACTCTCTCTTATAAACACCGTGCCCTCTATACCAGGGGCTTGAACGACATTACACATTTCACAGTTATCCACAGAGCGAGCAGTGCCCATCCATATACAGAAAGAGAGAGAGAGAGAAGACATAAGAGCACAGTGTCAGGAGAACTCTCTCTCTCTCTCATACACACCACACACGCTTGACCACGGAATGTATTTTACCAGAGAGAGAGGGGACACAACAGCACAGTGTCAAGAGAACTCTTTCTCTGTACACACTGCACCCACTTGACAGTTATCTACAAAGTGAGCAGTGCCTCTCCATATACAGAAAGAGAGAGAGAGAGACACACACAACAGCACAGTGTCAGGAGAACGCTCTCTTCATCTCTGCACACACGGTGCCCACCTGACCACAGAATGTATTTTGACCAGTCCGCATCTCGCTGCCACCACATGTCCCTGATCACTTTGTCAGGGGTGAGGGGGAATGGGAGACACCTAGGAATTGTGCTGGCTCAATCTGAGACAGGGGTAGAGCTCTTTCAGCTAACAAACAGTGCCTGTCCCTCTCCCTCTCTCTTATATGTGCACTTGTACTCCAACATAACAGCAAGCCCAATATAATGACATGTATACCAACTTATCACAGGTTACTGTCTGCCGGTGTGGACAACACATCACGGCCATTCTCTGGAACCTGCATATGGCTGCCACTTTTGTTTCAATTCTGTCTACACATAACAAGAGCCAGTGGCACAGCACCTAACTCCCCTCCGTGGAGCCATGGATTAAAGAGGCTGCTTAATCCATGGCTACACATGGCTGCTGCACCAATTGGTTGCCGCATCCTTTACAATCCATGTTATAAGTAAGTAATAACCCACAATAGGGTATGGGGTTATTGGGGATTAATCAACACCATGGGTGTATTGTGAGGCATGAGGCTGCAGGCCAAGTGTCCTCACAGTATCCAGGGTGTTAATGTCAGTGTCAGTGGCTCAGTAGGTAGCACACTCGCCTCTAAGGCTGGGAGACCAGAGGGCTGTGGGTTCAGTTCCCACATCTGGCACTTGGGTTAATATCCCAGTACTGACACTGTAGTGCAGCATGAGAGGGGGTGCTGCACTTCTGAGGTGCCGTCTTTCGGATGAGACATTAAACCGAGGTCCCATCTGTCTGGATTGGTGGTAGTTCAGGTGGATGTTAAAGATCCCATGGCACTTATCGAAAAGAGTAGGGGAATTTCCCCAGTGTTCTGGCCAAATTTCCCTCATTCACTGAAAATATCACCAACAGGTTAATCCGGATCAAGGTCAATTGGCATTCATCTGTATCCCACTCCCGGGTCGTGCCTGAAAATAGGCAGGATTTGTCTAGTGCACTTACCCGGTCAACAAAAACTAATAAAAAATAAAATAAATAAAATTAATCCCCAATAACCCCCATACACTGGAGTGGGTTATTACACTTATAACATGGGTTATGTTCAAAACACAGATAAAACAACATACAGGGGTTTTCTCCCTGTTTAAAAACCAAAAAGGGACTGTATCCTGTACCAAGGCAAAATAGTCCCCCACAAATAACCCATGTATCAGTGGTTTCATTCAAATAAAAATACCAAAAATACAGTACTGACATGATTTCTGACATGTGTTGTGTGTAAAACACTTTCTGATAGTTGCCACACCATGTACTCTGTGCTCTTCCCCAAACACACATGAAGTTCTGAGCTGCACAGGTAGACACTCACAGACCACTGGCAATCTCTCTCTCCAGGAGTACCTCTCTGCTCTCACATCAATAGTGTCCACTGACAAAACTCATCAAACTGAAGACAGAGAGAGAGAGAGAGAGAGACAAACACACACACACTCGCACACACAGAATTCTGCACTACCACTCCCCGTTGTCTCAGCACTGGCTTTCCCTGGTTGTTCTGTCAGTGGGGGGTTGGGGGGGGGGAATTGAATGCACTGCTGATTGACAACTGTATGCCTCACTTGCCCACTCTCTCTGTCTCCCATGTGGCTCACTTGTTCACACTCTCTCTCTCTCTAACTCCCACCGCACTCTCGTGCAGCAACAGTCTGCTCACAACTGCTCCACAACTGTCACTTCTGTCACACGGTGCATACACAGAATGAAATAGTGATCACTGGCTCCAAATTCAACAGATGAAGAGAGAGACACACTCTTGCAATTCTGCAGTCCCTCTCCCGATCTCTATGTCACTATGTGTGGCTCACAGTCTATTTCTGTCAGCATCACGTTTGCCTGGTAGGACCCTGCCTTTGGTGACTCATTCTGTCGGGGGGGGGGAGAGGAACATCTGTCCACACACACACACAAAGAGCAAGCATGAATAACAGTCTGTTCACAACTACTCCAGACAGACACCCTGTGGCTCTGTTTCTCTGTCTCTCAATCTCTCTCTCTCTCTCTCTCTCTCCCTCTCTCTCTCTCTCTATCTATCAAGAAATGACAGCATTATCTACTACAGGGACAAACACAATCTTTGAGTCTGTGTCTCACGTCTCCCCAGTGCAGACACACACACACACACACACACACACACACACACTGTGGCTCCATTTGTCTGTCTCTCCATCTGTCTAGTCAGGATCCTATACATTAAATGGATACAGAGCTCCATGGTTACGCTTTTGCACATCCAGCTAATAGTGTGCATCTGGACACTCTAACTATGCAGAACTGGTTAGAGGGCTCTGGTACAGTTTTATCCACTCACTGTACACTGTGTTCTGCTCACTCACTCACAATTGCAGATGGCTGCTGCTTGCTTTGACTGATGCCTACAGTTAATGAGAGATGGCAGCACAGCACTTGACTCCCTCTGCTGAACTGTGGATTAACAAGGCTGCTTTACCAATGTCTACACACTACTGGGTGACCAATCGGGTCACACGCTGCTCACAACCTATGTTATAAACTGTCATAAATTAGGTATATTATTTTGGTTGTAAAAACTTGAGAAGGTTCTGACCCCACCCTTTGTGTGGGAGATTTTCTCCTGCTGTCAAATTATAAATAGAAGTTTGGTATTTTATATTGAAGATTGGTATACATTTTATTTTTGTTTTGTAATTAGAATGCAAATCACACTGATGAAGCTACATATAAGTGTACTGAAATGCTGGAGGGTATAATTCTTGAAACCAGGAATCTGCAATAAAATTACCTTGTGAAGCTTTAACTACATTTAGAGAGTGACTCCTTTAGTACAGGGTTTTGTTCTTTGGTTAAATTGTATTATTTACCAATGATAGGTAAATAGAACTATTAAATAATAGGAAAGAAGGCCATTTGTCCATCCACTGTAGTTCTATCAGCCAGTTTTAAATCTGGGAGGACTGGTACACAGGACAATCAGGTGACTTTCACATGTTTACAAAGTTGCCTACAGCTATGGGGGCAAGAATTTACACTGGGACACCATGAACTGTTTTGTTAATAACGACACAGGGTCTAGCCATCTTGTGGTATCTGTCTGGGTTCCATTCCCATTTATCTGCAACCCTAACCATATGGGCCAAGAGCACTACAGCACAAAGGTTTCTTCAAGGGCTCCATTCTTTGATACCAGTTGTACTTTGTATCTCATTTGAATTTCATACCACATTTTTATGTTATATTTCACCTGTAATGCAATTAGGTTTTATATGCCATGTTTAAATATCTTTGCTCCTTTGTAAATATTTTTTCTTTTGCATCCTAGTATTCACGTAATGTTTATTATTTCTCTTTCCATTTATTTATACTTTATTCTAATTGTACTCACTGTAATCATGCTCTCTGTCTTTCTGTCTTTCCGTCTCTTTCTCTCTCTCCCTCCCTACTGTATCCCAGCCCCAGGATGCACCTGGAATGAGCATCACTCAGTGCAGATTTCTGGTCATCAATTTTCAAATTTTATACTTGCGCAGTATTGCAAGTATAGTTAGGGTTGAGTGGAGTTTTCAGTGTTAATCCCCAGTCTTTGCAGCTTAATAACTTTGGCAGCATTCATGAAATTGTGCAAAACTGGGCACGTATAGTCTGGATTACATGTTCTCAAGATGTAGGAGGTTTTGTGACAGCCACTCAACAGGAGATCTGAAAAAATCAAAAATACAACCTGTGATGGTATTGAATTTTGTTCCAAAACATTCAGAGCAGAAGGGGCATGTCCCAAGGGTATGCCTTTTGAAGGTTGTGTGAAAACATTTTAATTGGTTCCAAAGTTATAATATTTTGAAAAATTTGCTTCTGAGCATGCTCAATAGGATTATTAGATACGCCTTTGATATGAAACAAACATCCTTTTTTTGTGAGCATTTGTAGGTCATGACTAATTGTGATTTTGGGATGAAGAAACATTTTTATGTTGTGACAGTCATCATCATAGAAAAAAGTGAAAATACATAAAAATTTGTTATTAAAAAAAAAAACTTGAATCTTGCTAAACTGGACCTGTTAAGTTGGATTTTGGTGTTTGTTTTCCAAAAAATGGATCAGAAATAAATTTTTTGACTTTGTAAAATTATTTGGCGGTCAACTTAGTGAGATGGCCAAGCCTTGTGCCATGAGCAACAATTCCTGGGTCACACATTTAAGTGCAGGTGAATAATTTTTCATCAAGACCGAAAATGGAACTCTTGGGTTATATATTTAATTGTGACTGAAGCTTTTTTCATGTGTATGGTGTTTGCTTTTTTGACAAGTGGCCCAGAGATACCTTTTCTGGGCACCCCAACAAATCATGGGTGCCCAGCTCAGTGAAGGAGCTGATTTCTAGGCCGTGAGCTTAGAATTCTTTGGTCACACATAAAGTGCTACAAGCAAAGAATTTTCAGTTTGCATATTAAAGAGGACATGAATGGTTATTTATAGCTCAATTATTTTTTTTATTTAAATTTAACATTTAAACACCACTCTGCCTGCAAGAAAGAACTTCAACTGGAAAATAAATAACATGGGACAACATTTCCCGTCTGATGTCATGAGGGAAAAGGTGTCCATCTGAGGTGCAATTTATAATGATTTGTGCTGAAAAAATAACCATTACATTTGCCAGCACTTTTACAAGAAATATACATAAAAACTGAGGCTTAGCGAAAGGGTTGTAGTAGGGTAAGGGAGTACCACTACCCTGCCAGTGCACTCTAACTAAGATGGTAACTGTAGCTGACTGAGCCTTGTGATCACAAAACAGACTGTATATTTTCACCTCACAAACCAACCACTAGTGGTGCAAACTTTAAAATAATTAGACAACATACACACTAGGAAAAACACAGAAAGTGGGGTCAGGGGGATGTTTTTAGTCTTAAATGGGAGTTTCAGTTCATACATTTTTAAGATTTTATTGATTGACATCAGCATCCACAGAGACTACATATAAATTTGTTCCCTTGGCCACCAGGAGCCACAAATCTTTAGAGTGTTTATTCTGAATATAGTCTCTCATAGCTGTGTCCATACGTTTGACTGATATTTTACTTTTTCATCTTTTACCACATTTGTTTATTTGAATATCAGAGTACCTTTGAGCTACTGTAAGTGCTCATTTGCAAAGGTTTCACATCAAATGTTGTAAACAAATAAATATGTATATATGCGGCATAAAGAACATTTGTCAATACATTCAGGTTCCACATCAAGTGTTGTAAACAAACAAATTTGTATACATGCAGCAAAAAGAGCATTTGTCAATACATTCATAATGCAGATTACAAGCAGCTCAGGAGAGCATTAGTCAGAGCAATAATAAACAAAATTACAATACAAGGTTTTAACACCTCAACAGGAGACAGATGTATTCTTTCCTTTTTATTAAGAATGTTTAGGTTAGTTTTAGTTTTACACTTTTTCATCAGTCTAATATTGTTGGATAATGATCTTTTTCTCCTCCCTACATCTTAAGTTAAACAAACACATATGTTTTCGTTTGCAAAGTTTATGAGTATATAGCAATGGTGCCAGCAATTTAAATAACCTGAACAACATTTGAATGTATCTATAACTGCTCATAATTCTCTTCACAGTTTTAAAATGGCCTGTGCTCAATACCTATCATCACAGTCCATTAGCAATTGTTATTAATTAACTCATCCTCTGTACTTATCTTTTGTACTGTACCTATCTGTACTTATCTATTCTGTTTCCACTGACTGATAGTCTCTGGACACTTATAAAAAAGGGTCTATGCCCAATAAGATCTTCCCAGTATATTAAATAAAAATGAAATGAAATGATTAAAATGTTTTTAACAGTTGTATCAACTAATATTTGTTTATTAAAATTTGTATCAGAAAGCCATAGTGTCTCGTCCATGTTGCATGAATTATCTCTTGTTTATTTTATTCTTTTAGAACTGATTATATTGCCAGAAGATGCATGTTTCAAAATTTCAGAAGGTGCAGACAAATAATTAAATAATATCCTGATAGAGAAATGAAAAGCCTGGAGATTTCGGATGTTCAGTTACTTGAAGATTGAGATCCTTATCTATGGAACTGATATTGCTCATGAATAAATCTATCAGTGATGTCTCATTGGTAGAAAAGAAGGTCAGATTATTTCCATCCACTAGTAAGAAGAGGATCTGAAGTATGTATTGCCTCCTCTTCCATCTCTGGGTTAATTCCTGAGTTGTATGAGCATCTAACATTCAAGTCCCCTCCCAAATACAAATTAGAATCCAGAAACATATCCATCATATATGAACTGCTTTTGAAAGGTGACACCAAACAGCAGAGTAATTCATTCTTAAACTTTTAGGAGGGAGATAGACATTTATGAATATTACATACATTTTATAACCCCCCCCAATCCTGATTGCTAGGAGATAATCTAAATACTCAATCTACCCATTTCTACATTATTTAGTAGTTTAATTGCAGTTCATAAACCCATTTGTGATCTCTCCTATTTCGATTTCTTCAGAGATTTTTGTCAGATAGGTATCATAACCTTGTAAAGCTTAGGTTTCTGAAGACCACCAGGTTTCCTGATGCATGATCACATCAGAAGTCTGCATAAAATGAATACACTGTGAGTCTTTAATTTTATTGGACAAACCATCTATGTTCCATGAGATAATTTCCAATTTTTTTAAGGGGGGAATGCAGTACTCATTTCAAAGATTCAATTTGAAAGTAATTTATTCTGTTGTGCTTCTCATGTCTGAAATCTGTTCTGAGTTGTCATCAAATAACTAAGCAGCAGGGCTTCATCCTCAGGATGATTCTGAGGTGACTGTTGTAATCCAAATGGGTTATGTTCTTGATTGATAAATATTGTGTCTAGCTCAACTGAACCGAGCCCCATCCTATTCAGGAAATCTCCTCTCTCAAAACTTTGAAAGCAAGATGCATATCTTTAAAATAAAAATCTATTTGAGGGAAGTTATTGCATGATTTAGCAAGTGCTATCTATTTAACTGCATTTCTGTCAATTTCAATTTGTAAAATTGTCTTTAAGAAAGCACAGATGATGCGTTTAGTCTTTCTCACCATTTCTCCTTGTGGTACATGCCATCTAAAGATTGTTAATGGTTTAAGGCCTACTACTGCATTAGAAATTGTCTGTTTAGTATCCTTATCAAAAACATATTAAAGAGCTCTGTAAATATTTATTTATTTGAAAACAATGTGCCGGGAAAGGCACATTGAGCAAAGACTTGTTTCCAGGTGCAACCCAAGGAAGGGAAACAATGGAAGAACAGAAGCACAATAGATAGTATCAAAACATCTGATCAACATATGGTAAAAAAAAAATGGTACAAGTTAGAATAAATACTAAACAACTGCATGTGCAGAGAATAAAGTGTGCTACAGCACAATGAGAATGCCTCACAAGTGCATATTTAGAAGTGGCTATAATTTTTGGTGGACAAGGACAATATTGACAATAGGCAATTGACCTGAGGGGAGACTTATTGTCTAACCTCTTAATAGAGGAAGAAACTGTAGTGGTGTGCAGTTAAACCAAGAAAGGACTGTGGACTGAGCTGGCTGCTTGCCAGGATGGTTAAGGCTTGGCCATGGTGGTATCAGTAGGCAAGGTAACAGGAACAGGTGGGGGAGGGGATGAAGTTTCAACTGGTGCCTAAGGGAGCCAGGGGATGGGAAGGAGTGGGGGAGGAGTGGAGTTAGTTCCAGAGTGAGAAAGTCAATAGGAGAAGACTAATTGCCCAGAAGAGGAGCAGGGTGAGGAGTGGCCAAACTATGATGGCCCCTGGAATGTAGGGAGTAGGAAGCAGGGGAATGTTGAGAGAGGAGAGGTAAAAGGTAAAGAACCCAAACCAGTATTTGGATATGAAGGAGGTACAGTAAGCCTAGCAATGAGAGGGCAGAGGGAGGATGGATCGGGATGAATACAATGATGACTGGGATGAATCTCCATTCACACTTCAACTGATGACATACAATACCTGTAAAGAAATAATGGGCAATGTTTTCTGCTGGTCAGACCTAGAAACTGTTTACAGATATTGTAATGGCAGATAAAAAGGATGGGTGTGTAGTACTCTGAGAGATCCTGAGATACGCTTAATCCTATTAAAACATATGGAAGATTTTAAGAAGATGGGTATCAATTTAGATGCAACACTGGAGATGGCATACAAAATGCATGGTAGGGAGGATGAGGTGGCACTACAGAAAGGGAAAAGTGATGTCAGGTTATAAAGGGCATTAAAGGGAGCAGAAACAGCAAATAATAACAGATTATGTATAGCCAATAGAGTTTGAACACTCCTTTGGTAGTAAGCCAGTAGAAGAAAGTGAGGTCTTTATAACAGGATGTAAATGCCAGGGCACAAGAATAAGCATGAGCATAGTACTGCAAACAAGTTCCATTTTGGCACTGGCTACATCATTTTCAGTACAGGGAGAGAGGGAAGAATCCTTGGACACTGAAATTGAGGGAGATAGTAATCTACCCCCGATAGATCTTGATAGCTCTTTATGAAATAGACTTGATATTAGTGCCCAGCAACAGGAAGGGACCTGTGAAAATATTAAAATATTATGTTGGAATACAACAGGACTGGGAGGGAAACTAGAAGACACTAAGTGGTTGGAATATACAGTATTAGGACATACTCAGTTGTAATGCTGCAGGAAATATGGTTAGAGAAAGTAAATCCTAATGTACTGAAGGGCTACTGTGCTATGTCCCAACTAAAAGACTAACCAAATATGGTCATGCCAGTGGCAGTATGGTAACCTTGATGACAACAAATGCATTCCAGGATGTCCATAAACTGGACTTGGGACATTCATATTTCTTATATAGTGTGTTGGGGGATATAGTAAAGCCAATATGTATCTGTACAAATATGCATGCTGTCCCAAAATTAATAAATATTGGAAAAAAATGAGATATTTGAGAATCTGTTAGTGGTTTTGGAAACACTGTATGATAGATTCCTTTCTACCCCATCTGTATAATGGGTGACGGCAATGGAAGAATAATAAATGCCATGGAAATATACTCCTCCAGGTGGGAAATGAATGATACTTTGACTATACCAATTAGAAATTCAATGGAAAAGAAATTAAATAAAAGAGGAAAACTGCTGCTTAATTTTGCTGCAGTAAATGGGATGAAAATTTTTAATGGGAGAACTCAGGGAGATTATCATGGTAACATTACATTCCTCACTAAAAATGAGGGCTCGGTGATTGACATCACTCTAATAGATGCCCTGTCCTTTCCATTACTGAAGTATTTATGATAATAAAGGAGTGGGATAGTGAGCACTTCCCAATATATATTACCCTGGATTGCTTCCATGAGATGCAAGAGCTATACCCCAGAGAGTTACTTGACGAAGCAAACAATCATATGGTGATATTGAAAAATAAAAAACAAATAAAATGGGATTCATTCTGTAAAGATAAAATCATTACACTGATAAGTGAGAATAATATTATAACAGACTGTGTTAATTTAATATAACATGGCAGGATCATTTTTGAGGACAGTAACATATGTAATATGTTTTCCTATCTTGAACAGATATTTAGTGTTATTCTAGGATCCTTAGGAAAGAAAGATACAATGCTGCATCATCAAGGGTTTTTTGAAAACAATGTATGGTATGAGAGGAAATGTGAGTGGCTAAGGAAAGCTGTGATAAAGGCTGGCAAATCCAATAAAAATAAATATAACATATATATTAGGTGGGCCTATATGAATCTTAAAAGGGAATATAAAACTATGCTAAAATTCAAAAAAGGCCCAGTACAAAAATAAGCTGTGGTGTAACTTGCAATACACAGCAACAACTAGAGATGGTAAGTCATTCTGGAACCTAACAGCTTTTGGTACAAACAATAAGGATATTAATATAGACTGCATAATTATACCTAAAATCTGGGTTGAATATTATAGCTCTTTGGATGGACAAAGTCCACAATTATAGAAACTAGTGAGCTGGAGGGTAGGGCTGATCCATGGCCAAATGTGACAGAGGCAGTGGTAATCATGGTGATTAAACAGCAAAGAAATAACAAAGCACCTGGAACTGACATGGTTCCAGCAGAAGTATTGAAAGCAAATCTCGAATGGTGGGCAAAAATACTGGCACCCATATTCACTCATACTAATAATAACCTTAAAGTGCCATTTTATTGGAATGAAGGTCTATACCATTATTCAAAAAAGAGGAGGGGTCAAACCCCTCATGATATAGGCCCATAACATTGCATTGCACCTCCATGAAAATCTACACCAGAATTATGTTATCAATCTTAGAGACTTGGGTCCTAGAGAAAAATTTGATCCCAATGTATCGAGCAGGATTCAGAAAATCAAACAGTGCATTGGATAATATATTCACATTGGATTTTTTTGATCCACAGGTACGTGGATATTAAAAAGGGGAAAATGTACTTGTCCTTCCTGGACATTAGCTTCACCTTTGACAATTTAAAGAGATTAAGACTATGGGAAATCCTTTCAGAATTAGGAAGTGATAAGAGATTGTTATTAATTTTCAAAATGTTACGTAGCAATACAGCAACAAGGGTAAGAATTATGAGAGAGGGTAAAGCAACAGAGCCCATACTAATTGGTAAAGGAGTTAAACAATAGTGTCTTCTTGCTCCCTTGCTATTTTCCCTTTACAACAACACACTGGGAAAAAAAATGAAAGGATATTGATATGTGTATCTTGGGAAAAGCAATGGAGGCCATCATTAAGGACAAACTAGTTTCTGATCTTGAATCAAGGCACTTTATTGATAGATCCCAACATGGCTTTAAACCTCATAGGTCATGTTTAACTGCAAATCTGCGTTTTTATGAAACCGTTAGTAAACTTTTGGAGGACAAAAAAATCAGTTGATATTATTTTTCTAGACCTTTGAAAAGCCTTTGATAAGGTTCCTCACTCAACTCTGATAGAGAAAATGTTGAAACTTGAGGTTAATAGTTTTATTATTAGATGGGTTAATGAATGGTTAAGGGATAGAGAGCAAGCTGTTAAAATTAGAGGTTTCATTTCTAATAAGGGGGAGGGTGACAAGCAGGGTGCCCTGGGGTCTGTGCTGGGCCCTTCATTGTTCTCTTTCTTTGTCTCAGATTTGGACAAGGATTTGAATGGACATACAGTTAAGTTTGCTGACGACACCAACATTGCTATAGATGTAAGTAGCAAGGATGGGCATCAAAAACTTTGTAATGACCTGTTAACAATGGAGTGTTGGATAGACAAAAATGATATGAAGTATAACCTGGACAAAAGTGCTGTCATTCATTTGGGAATTATAATCCATGCTATAAATACACATTATCTGGTCAACCGTTGAAATCCAGGGAAAATGAAAGGGATCTGGGGGTAATTATCTTGAGTGATTTTAAATTCAGTACTCATTGCATGGAATTAACTAAGAAAGCAAATAAACTTATTGGCTGTACTAGACGTTCAGTCACATCTAGAAGTAGAGCTTGTCTTATTCCCTTATATAAGGCTTATGTACGGCCTATACTGGACTATTGTTCACCTTTGTGGAGCACTTTTTTTATGTAAGGATGTCAAGAAAATTGAGGAGGTCCAGATGAGGATCACTAAAATGGTTCAAGGACTTCATAAAGTTGATTATGGTTATAGGTTACATTACATAGATGCATAGACAGTGTCGGCAGATAAGGGCCTATGGCCCACCTAGTCTGCCCATTTGAGTTTGTAACTTCAGTTTATGTTTTCCTAGAACTCTGTTGCCCCTTACCCCTGACCTCCAGAATCCCTTTATGTCTATCCCATGCATTCTTAAATCCTGTGATTGTTTCAGCCCCACCACTTCCTCAGGCAGGGTGTTCCACTTGTCCACCACCCATTCTATGAAGAAATTCTTCCTCACATTTCCTCTGAATTGTCCTCCTTCCAACTTCATCCCATGCCCGCTAGTCCTGGAACATCTTTTCTGCTTAAAAATAGTGTATTCTTACACCCTGTTCCTCCCTGTAAGATACTTGTATGTCTCTATCATGTCCCCTCTCTCCCTCCTCTCCTCCAGGGAGTACATATTTAATTCTTTCAACCTGTTCTCATAGGACTTGTGATGCAATCCATGCACCATCTTTGTTGCCCTACTCGGAACCTTCTCTACCCTGTCTATGTCCTTACATAGGTAAGGTCTCCAGAACTGTACACTGTACTCCAGGTGGGGCCTCACTAGTGTCTTGTGTAGTGGAATCATGACCTCCCTTTTCCTGCTGGTGATGCCCCTGCCTATGCATCCCAGCATCCTATTTGCTTTACCTGTTGCCTTGTCACACTGTTTCCCTACCTTGAGGTCATCAGAGATGATAACCCCAAGATACCTTTCCTGCTTGGTGCATACTTTATCCTCACCCCCAACTGATATATTGTGCCAGGGTTTTGTGCCCCATATGCATTATCTTGCACTTCTTTGCATTGAATTTCAACTGCCAAACCCCTGACCATTCTTCAAGTTTCTGCAGGTCCCTTCTCATTCTGTCTACACCCTCTGGTGTGTCTACTCTGTTACAGAGCTTTGCATCATTAGCGAACAGTGAAATTCTGCCTTCTAGGTCCTGCACAATGTCACTGATGAAGATGTTGAATAGGACCAGTCCCAGCACTGATCCCCGTGGTACCCCACTGGTCACTCTTCCCTCTGTGGAGTAACAGCCATTTGCCACCACCCTCTGTGTCCTGCCGCCCAGCCAGTTACCTACCCATCACACTATTGTTCCTTCTCTAAACCTTTATCCTCTGTAACTGAGGAGACAGAGAGGAGACCTTTTACTGATGTTCAAAATAATAAGGGACCCATTATTATTATCAGAATTAGGCTTTATTCGGGTCCAAAGGGACTTTATATTAAGAAGTCACAGCAGCCAATTAAGACTTACAAATCCTAAAGGTCAGTTAAGAATTTTTATACTCAGTGAGTTATCCCAATATGGAATACTCTTCCCAGGGATATTGTAAAAGTCAATTCCTTTAACTGCTTTTAGAACAAACTTAATGACTTTCTGCTAGACCTTGGAAGATGGAAATAAATCTGCTATGGCAGGAGATGTATATAAATGGTCTACTCAGCCTTCTGTACATCTATATTTTCCTAGTATGACATCCTAGTATGATACCTATAGCTCCCAGGTTAATAATAAGGAGATCCAAATACTGCCTTATGCAGACAATATTATTTTACTCTCAAGAATGTAGGTGGATCTTAAGAGAGCCTTGGTAGCTACATCTGAACATATGAAAATGCTGAATTTAACAGTTAATGTAAACAAAAGTAAAATGTTGGTTTCTGGTACTAGTAAGGTACACAGTAAACTATGGTCAGTTAACAATACACAAATAAAAGAAGTAGCAGAATTTACCTATCTAGGTGCGATATTCCATAAAAACAGGACATGAAAAAATTATTTGATAAAAGTAAAAGAGGCTGAGATAAACATAGAAACATAGAAGGTGACGGCAGATAAGGACTGTTTGGTTCACCTAGTCTGCCCCTTTTACCTACCTAATGCAATACCGCAGACCCTAGTTGATCTGTGGCTTATCCTCTCTTCCCTATTGCAAGAATACTGTTATGTTTATGCCATGCATTCTTGAATTCCACTACCATTTTGGCCCCCCACCACCTCCACATGTAAGCTGTTCCAAGTATCCATTACTCTTTCTGTGAAAAAGTACTTCCTCACATTGCCCCTGAGCCTACCCCACTCTAGCCTCATGTCATGCCCCCTTGTTCTTGTACACCTTCATTTCTGAAAGATGTTAACCTCCTGTACCTTGTTTATACCCCTGAGGTACTTGAATGTCTCTATCATATTCCCCCTCTCTTCTCAAAGGCAATTAACAAGTTTCCAAATCAGTTTGGGGGAAACGCTTTTGTTGCTGTATGCAGAGCATTTGAAGAGAAAGTTAATAGTCAGATATTATATGGGAGTGAGGTTTGGGCCTTAATCTCAAATATAGCATTGATACAGACCATACAATTTTTTTTTATTAGAATAATGTTAGTCCTACCTAACAATGCCCCAACTGCACTCTTGAGATTGGAGTCATGTAAGAATACCCTTGAAATACAAGCCCTGTGTAGAGCTGTTGGATGCTGGAATAAAATAATAAAAATGGAACAGGACAAGTTGCCTAATCAGTGCTGGGAGGAGGTAAAAACATTGAAATATCTAAGACCATGGTTTAATATGCTTGACAAGAGATTGACACATATAGGTTTGGAGTCATTATGGTTTCAGGAACTACATGAATTCTCGGATACATACATGGTGGAGGCAAAGCAACGATTAAAAGCTATCTTTTTTCAAAAGGACTTAGCTAGACTGGAAGATCTCCCAGGGATGAGGCTATATAAAAAAGTTAAATCAAATATAAAAACTGAATGCTGTTTGGATTATACCAAGGACAAATTGTACAGAAAGGCCTTATGTAGTCTGAGATTGGGTCTGCTGGATGACAATCAAGGCAGGAAAAGCTACTGTGCACCAACTAGGCAAGATCAAAGCTATAAATGTGACATAAATAGGAGAAAATCAATTGTACATCAGCTATCTGAATACTCTCTTCTGTTGGAAGAAAGGGCACACTATATATCCCTTTTTATAGCAAATTCTAGCCAGAGCCGATACGGTTGTGGCGAGCTGTCAAATGACCAAAGTTACACACATGCATAGACAATTTTGAATGACCAGGAGTAACTTGGCCATTTTATAGAGTTGTTTCTCCAAATTTTCAATATGGCCTTTTTGGGACCCCACCTCATGAAGAGTGCCACTGTTATTTTGTTCACTTGTCCCAAAAGGTGATTTTGCAAAGTGACTGTGCCATTCTGTGCCACAGATGCGAAAACACATTTCTGGCAGGATGTGAAAAATGACAGCTGCACTGTTAATAAAGAGATGTGTAAAAATGTCAATGTTGAAAATCTGGAGTGAAAATATTAAAATTGGCGAAGTTAGGAGCGTGCGTAGAAACTCTGCAATGCACACTCATAATGCAGTAATTTTTTTGAATTTTTTTCACTAAATTTACAATATAGGCTTTTTGGGGCTCCACCTCATGAACATTGGCACTGTTGTTTCATTACTCTGTTCCGAAAGGTGATTCTGCGCAGTGACCATGAAATCACCTTTTGAACTGAATAACGAAATGACAGTGACAGTGTTCATGAGGTGGTGTCCCAAGAACCTGATGTTGAAAATTTGGGTCCAAAATTCTCAAAAAATGGCTGATATATCAACATAAGTTGAAAACCTCATTGACTGCCACTATACCACCCTTACCTTTGATTCTTCAGTTTACTTTTTGGATTTGAAAAGTGCAGACATGTTCTGGTCCAGAGAAGATGACAGCACTGACCTCTGGAGGTAAGTATGGGGTAAGGGGGGGTGCAGGAAGGTAGATGCTCAGTGTGAGGGTGAGATGGGGGAGTGTGGACTGGAGTGGCTACAAGGGATGGTTTTCTTTTTTACCAGTAAAAAAAAAACATGTCAGGGTCAGTTTTCTTTATTTACAGGAAAAAAAGAAAAAAATAATACATTTGGGCACACTGGGGTGGGCTGCCAGTATGCCACATGAGTTGGGAGAGTACATGATGCTGATATGGGGATTGGGCTCCCCGAGGTCGGTGCAGGGAGAAAAAAAGAAAATATAAATTTATGCACACTGGGGTGGGCTTCCAGTGTGCTGCATGAGTTGGGAGAGTACAGGATGCTGACATGGGGTTTGGGCACCCTGATGTCAGCATGGAGATGGGGAATGGAGGGAGCAGGGAGGACAGCAGCAGTGGGAGGGAGCAGAAAGGTTTTATTTTCTGCTGGGGCTGGGAAGGAATGGAGGGGGTGGTGAGGACAGGAGCAGTGGGAGGGTGCAGGAGGAGTGTCATCTGCAAGATGGCAGTGGCGATGCAACTGCGCATGCGTGACATTTGCACATGTGTAGTTGCAGTGAGTGGCAATCTGCCATTCACAAGAAGGTAATGCCAGCAGAACTGCACATGAGTGCAAGGCATGCATGCGCAGTTCTTGTCCTGCAATATGGAAGTAACAGCTGAAATAGTGCAGCTGTTACTCCATAGAGGCTGATCATGGAGGAGTGTTTCAAGCTCTGTTGGACTTTCGGAAGGATACTTCCAAAAGTCCAACAGAAGGTGCCATGATTGGCCATTTTAAGGCTATGATTTCGAAATGGCTGTAGAGTCTGCCCACAGCCATAAATAAAATAGCCATGATCAAATAGAAATTAAGACTGAAGAGCTATTGTTCTTATGTAAAAGGGTGATGAACTATGCTGTAGTGAAATTTGCATATAAAATGTATATTGTTATGAATGAATGATCTACCCTGTGTTTTTAAAATGTCTATTATTTTTGATTTGATTTGATTTGATTTATATATGGGTAAGCACACTGGGATACAATCACTTTTACAGGTATGACCTGTGGTCGATCAAATACATACAAAATAAGAACAGACAGAATTATACATAATACAAAACATATAAATAGGAATGAATATTCCACATCTAAGTAAAAATCACAATTAAACATAAAGTTAAAAGAGAAACCCTAATACAATTTGAACTGTCCTGTACAAATTTATGTCAGAAGAACTGTAGTTCTATAACTAATGTGTACAATTATTAAAGATCACTGTCTAAAAAGCAGCTACACTTTGACAAATCCCTAAAATGTACTTTCAAAGCTGCTGTAAATAATCAATAACTGCCCATGTCTCTAATATGTGCTGGAATATTGTTATCTATTGTTGGAGCACAATGTGCAAAAGATCGCTGACCGCTTAAAGTGTGCATAAATGGAATTTTTAGCATAGTTGAATCCCCTGAAGATCTAGTATGTAATTTAGGTCTAATAGTCTCAAGTTGTTTTTTAATCTTAAAGATATGACTGTTTGTTGTATTTTGTAAATAAATTTAGTCCCAACAAACTTGTGATGTTGTTTAATGGATACTCACCTAAGATTTTCCAATATAATAATAATAAAGTTATTTATAGGGCACCTTATCTATAACAAGGCACCTCACAATTTAAAAAACAGAACAAACATCAATAAAATTAGCATTAAAATAGCAGAACACCAAAAGAAAAAAGAAAAAATCAATCGCTGAATGCCTGGTGCCACAAAAAGGTTTTTAAAGATTTGCTTGAATCCCTCCACAGTTGTGCACTCCCATAGATGGTGGGTTAGAGAATTCCAAAGGTTGGGGGCTGCATACATAAAAGCTCTCACCCCAGAAGATTTTAAACACACCCTTGGAATCTCTAGCAACCCCTCGTCAGCCGAGCAGAGTGATCATCCAGGGCAATAAGGGACCAGGAGCTCTTTCAGGTGATCCAGACCCAGTCCGTGTAGAGCTTTGAATGTCAGCAAGCTGACTTTACAGGTGATCCACCACTGTACAGGCAGCCAGTGCAGTTTGCGCAGCACTGGCAAAATATGACAGGATCAAGCAGATCCTGTCAAAAGCTACATTCTGCACCAGCTGCAGGCAGCAGATTTCTACCCCAGGAAGCCCTAGGTAAGGGAGTTGCAATAATCTAAGCGCGAGGACACAAAGGCAGGGACCAAAGCAGGAAGGTCGCCAGACAGAACCAGATGCCTAATCCTGGCGATATTCCTGAGATGATAAAAGGAAGATTTGATGACAGCCGACACCTGCAAATGCAGGGTCAGTCCTTCATCAAAAATTACTCCCAGGTTATGCACCTGCTCAGAGGTCGGGAGTGAAACGTCACCAAGAAAAATTCCCGAGAGAGAACCAACCCCACTATCCGGCGACCCGGGTCCACAACCAGCACCTCAGTTTTTTCTGAGTTCAACTTCAGCCAGCTGGATTCCATCCACTCCTGGATTTCTTTCAGACAGTTATTAAAGACCGAGACAGCTCCATCCTGGTTGGGTGCAAAAGAAAGGCAGAGCTGGGTATCATCAACATAGCAGTGAAACCTCAGCCCATACCTTCTTACAATGTCTCTGAGGGGTAACATGTATACCACAAACAACCTGGGTGAAAGCACTGAACTCTGAGGCACCTCCACATGACAGAGAATTAGGGCCTGAAGAAAAGACCTCAGACACCACTCACTGTGTCCTACCTGTGAGGAATGATGTAAACCACCTGAGGACTGTTCCCAACAGTCCACAGATGTGCCTCAGGTGACCAAGTAACACCCCATGGTCCACAGTGTCAAATGTTGATGAGAGATCCTGAAGAACCAAAATGGAGTGGCTCTTCCAATCTCTAGCCATCAGGAGATCACTGAGCACCCGGACCAGCACTGTCTCTGTACTATGTCTCTTTCAAAAACCGGACTGGAGCAGTTCATAGATGTCATGGATGGTCAAATGGTCCTCCAGTTGTGCTGCCACTACTTTTTCAATCACCTTCCTTAAAAAGGGAAGGCTCAAGATAGGTCTGTAGTTTGCATTGCAGTCTGGGTCCAAGATAGCTTTCTTCAAGAGAGGTGCCACCACGGCCCCTTTCAGGGAGAAAGGAAACTCTCCACATTTTTTTATATTATTATTATATTTTTATTTAGTTGTTTAACCAGGAGTAGCACACTAAGCTGAAAGCTTTTTTACAAGTGCGACCTGGGAGCACGGGGAAGTTAAGTGACTTGCTCAGGGTCACACAGTATGCAAGTATGCAATTGTAAGGAGCACCAGACTCTCCGGTCAAGGACCGGATCGATGACATCAATAAAACCCCAAATTAGGGAAGTTGGTCCAGGGTCCAAACTACAGCATGTAAGGCGCACACCCTGGATAATCTGCATGACATCCATGAACTCCAGTCGGCTGAAGGTACTCCAAGAAGGTCGAGGTACAGTGACCTCGAACTGATCAAAATCAACACCCATAGAGTATGCCAGCTGCAGTTCCGCTCTGATGTCAGGCACCTTATTAGCAAAGAATCGAGCAAGTTCATCGCATTCTAATTGCAAAAAGGCTTTCCAGATCTGTAGACAGGCTGGGTTGCACAGTCTGTCCACAGTTCAGAAAAGCTGAGCTGGTTGATTCTGAGCAGCTACAATCTCCCCTGACAGGAACTCTGCCTTCTTACAGGTGATTGCAGATTGATAGGCTTGATAATAGTCCATCAATCTAAGGTGGTTGGTATCAAGAGCGGACTTCAGCCAGCACGCTCTAACCTTCATCCTAGTCTCCTCATCTCCCTCAGAGTCTCATCAAACCAAGGGGATCGAGGAAGAAGGGAGAGAGGGCGAACATGGATGGGAGTGATGGAATCTAGAGCTGCTGAGATGGCCGAATTATAGGCTGTCACGAGGGTCTCTGGGTCACTGCTTGCAAAAGAGAGGGATAAGAGGTCAAGCACCGCAGCTAGGATATGAGAGTTTATATCTTGTAAAGGGTGGTGCTTAACCATCTCCACAGGGGTAGGCCTACAAATGGGGGGTGCTAAAACTAAACCCCACGGTGTAGTGATTAGATCACCCAACTGGTTCCACCCCCAAGTCAGATGTTTCGATCCCTAGGAGGAAGACTAAGTCAAGGGAGTGTCCATGTTTATGAGTAGCAGTGGTAACCACCTGTGTGAGGCCCAGAGATGTCATCAACTGGAGGAAGTGCTGACTAAATTGTGAGAGTCTGCCACTTCCTGAAGGAATCGCTTCCCATCACCGGGTGGACTATAAATGAGGGTGATCCGATAATCTACACCTGCTACAATGGCACACTCGAATGACTCAGCCTCCTCAACTAGTACACTCGTGAGGTTAAGGTCAGTCTTGAAACAGACCGCACACCCCCCCCCATGGTCCAATCTCAGGCAGTGTATCACCGAGTACCCAGCTGGAGTTAGAGCCTCCAAAATGGGGCCAGAGTTCTCATCCCACCAGGTCTCAGTGATGCATGCCAGGTCCACCATCTCAACAAGATCCACAATAATTGAGGTCTTGTTCTTGATGTACCTGGCATGCACAACACTGCCCAAGTTGGACGAACCTCCTGAGCTGCCCGAACCACCTGCCCACCACCATCGGTAGTGCCCTTGGGTATGGAAACCAGTCACGAAGAACCACTTTCTGAGTTCCATTTCACCCCAGGGCATTTCCTGGATCTTACCACCCTGATACGATGACCCCCCCATTCACCCTCCACTGTTCGTAACCCCCCTCCATCTCCTACGCAAAATACCCAGCGCTCTACAGTGCAGGTAAGTTGCAAACTCAAGGGAAGGAGTGAAGAAAGGGCAGAGGGCACAGATAGCAGAGGGTGAATAGCACACAGCTGTGGGGGCAGGCATCCAACACATTCCGCACAACTCAGTCAATAAACAAAATCTTCTTTAACCAAATAACTCCAAACTATTCAACTAAAATAAATTAAATTAAAACAAACATCTTAACAATTTAAGTCTAAGGCTTATAGTTAAATTTACTTCTAAAATCTCCCAAAGTTCCCCAAATAAAACCCTTAAATAAATCTCAATATAAACAATCCACCAGTCCTTTGCAGCAGATAACCAGCAGTCTGCAGATCAGACAGTTAAATCTGGATGTTTAGTGAATAGACCAGGGAAGCTCCCACCTCCCCTGGTAAATAATATCAATGCTTCCCAGTCCCAGTCTCTGCTCTCACCAGAGTCTGAGCGACAAGCAACAAAAATTATTATGAATAAAACAAACTATAAAAAGTCAATCCACATCCAGCATAGTGAAGCCAAGTTAATTCAATCAATCTGGCAGAAGAAGGCGAACCTCAGGGACCCAAAAAGTAAATCAAAAAAGCAGAGTCTTCAGCACACAGCTCCGGGAATCCCCAGTGCAGCAATGGGCTGGAATGTGAAAATCAGGAACCTAGAGGAGGCCTCCCTTCCAAGTGTAATAACTCATAGTACCTGGCATCCAGCCTCCAGTGACCCACAACTACAACCCTCTGGGGGGCAAGCCTCTAAGCACAACCCACAGGAGGCCTAGGAGAACCCAACCAACTCTCCAGCTCCCCGGAGTATCATCGGCAACTCCCACTTGGTCGCGGGTAACACACCAGCCACTTAGCCCCAGACACAATAGAGGAGCCCCCCCACCTGACACAATTCCCAAACTGCCACTGCTTCAATAGCAAATCCAGTGAAGCATCCACTGAGTGTGCTCTCACCACAACCAGCAACCTCCATGAGCAGCAGATTTCAGCTTAATTCAAAACTTCCCAACTTATTCAACCTGCACTCTCACTGCAGAATCTTCACAGCAGGCGATAGGGATGCATCGAAAGTCAACAGTAATTCATCCCTAATCTTCGTGACTCAATCTCACATAGCTACACAGCAGATTCCAGGCTGCACTCCACCTCAGAAAGTCATCCAAATCTGCTTCTGAGTCATGGTAAAATCACGGCTCACGAATAACAAAAAAGCAGTCAAGTAACAAATTAAGCAGCTTGCACTACCAAATAACAAGGGAGCACAGCTATCGTAAAGCAGCCAAACAAATGAGGAGAATGGTCATTCTAAAAGCTGAAGGGTAGATTTCACAAAACAGCATGAACTACCAGAACAGCTGATTTAGAAAAAAAAGAAAAATACTGACTATAAGCCCACAAAATGCTACGAATACTATATAACTCACTCAGTGACCCTTTCTATCTAAAACTAAATAAAATAAATTACATAAAAACACAGTTTAACAAACTCCAAGCTCAGAGCTCAAACAGCTCAGACCTCAGGCAGCTCACACACTGCCGCCATCTTGGTGGTCAAACAAAATTAGAATGACTTGGGGCTAATATAGTACAGTGATGTACATTTTTAGGCATCAGTACAGCAAACTGACACATTTTGTGCAACAGCACTGATTTTCATCTTACAATGATATCAGGAGCATTATCCACCACAGCGAAGGCATAATTCAAAATGGGCAACAAACACTGATTTGCAATTTGCCATGTGCGCCTCATCTGTCAAAAAGCTACGCAACCTATGTAGCAAAGCAATGTTAGAAGGAATCTTAGCTGTAATAGCATGTATATGTGATTCATATGTTAATGTAAGGTTTAAAACTACCCCCAAGTTCTTAAAATTATTAACATTTTCATACAGAATTCCATCCAATGACTCAACTTGCGGGCTGTTACCAATGGCTTTTAACTTAGCTGAAGTGCCAAATAGCATAATTTTGGTTTTTTGCTTATTTAATACTAATTTATTTATCAACCAGTTTTGCAAAGCTGAGTTCCTTAGTCAGAGTTATGTTACGCTCAGACAATACACCTCCCTGACAAAAAACAACAGCGTCATCTGCATACATAAGTACATGCGCATCTTTGACAGATGTGATGGCAGAGTAAAAAAAAAAAAAAAAGAAAAGTGGTCTCAGTATGGAGCCCTGTGGGACTCCACACTTGACCAATGCCCTGTCACATATACTGCTTCCAGTCTTTACCATTTGAAACCTGTTTGAAAGATAATTTGATACCCAAACCCGTGCTGGTGTCCCCACAACCCAATATACGTGACTCTCTCAACAAGAAGGGAATGGTCCACTAAGATGAATGCCTTGGCAACCCCTCTCCATACTGTCATGGACCGCGCTCATGAACTTGATCATGGCACTCTCAACCCCTCTCCCCTTCCTGAAACCATGCTGACATTGTGATAGTAAACCATATGTTTCTATATAATCAGTTAATTGCCCAAAGACAATCTTCTCTTGCAGTTTAGACAGAGCCGACAGAATAGAAATTGGTCTATAATTTATAAATTCACTAGTTGAACCTGTTTTGTGAATTGGTATCACACATGAATATTTCCATAAATCAGGCACTTCTCCCAAGCAGAAAGACAAGTTAAAAATCAAATTGACAGGATATGCTAACTCTGCTGAAGCTAAGTGTAACAATTTAGGAGACAAACCATCGAATCCAGAAGATTTACCCGTTTATTTGGAATGTATCCAATTTTACATATGATAAACTGTCTGTTTCATACATGTTTATCTTTGCTTGCACACATGTGCAAGAAACATAGTGCCACCATACAAGTTTTTGTAATTGTGGCACCCCCGCTTCCAATGCCCTGATCATTTTTGCAGGTGTGGCAGCAGGGCACCAATGAATGTCCGAGCTGTCTATGACAGCAGTTCAGATGCAGTGGTATACAGTTGAAAGAGAAAGACTGCTACAATCAGTGGTGGTAACGTGTAGGCAATTTGCATACTGCTATGCCGTCAGCAGTATGCAAATTGCCTACACATCACCACCTTAGCAGTCATTCTCTTTCAGCTGTACGCCACTGCATCTCCCGGCATGATGCACCCGCCTCATTTGTTGTGTGCTGAGGGGGTGCCCAATCCCCCTCAGCACAAGTATACTCTTCCCCACCCAAAAGCACACTGTATGTCCGATGGGGTGCCCAATCCCTGTCAGATCCAGTGCCCCCCCAAAAAGAAAACTTCACCCACACTGGGAGCCCACCCCAGTGTGGCAAATGTCCTGCATCGTCATGTGCTCCCCCGCACACTGTATGGCCAACGGGGGTGCCCAATCCCCCATTGGCTCCACTGCCCTCCCAAACAAACTTCCAAGTGCCACTCTGGGAACCCACCCCAGCATGGCAAAAGTCCTGTGTCATCTATTTTTTAAAAAACCCTGTAACAAAAGAAAATAGTCCCTCATTGACTCTCTTGCCCCCAACCCTTGCCCATCCTCTGTGCACCCCACCTCCCCACACCCCCCCATCACCCCACACTTACCTCTGGAGCCCGGCGCAATGACTTTCGGTGGACTGGGAACACATCTGCACTCTTCAAAGCTGACCTCGAACTGAAGAAATGCCGGTAAGCTGTATAATGGCATAAATAGAGTTTTTTCAACTTTGGTTCATATCTCGCTCTTTTTTTCAAATGTTTGAACCAAATTTTCAACATGGGGTTCTTGGAACCCCATCTCCTGAATTCAGTCACTGTCATCTGGTTATTCAGTCCCGAAAGGTGATTTAGCGGTCACTACGCAGTACCACCTTTTGGGACTGATTAACAAAAAGACAGTGTCATAGTTCATGAGGTAGGCCCCCAAAAACCCAATGTTAAAAATTTGGTGAAAAAATTCCTCAGAATGACTGTTTTATGAGCGTGCATTGAGCAGTTCCTACGGACGCTCGTAACTTCGAGAATTTTTAATGTTTTCACTCCAGATTTTCAACATGGCCACTTACCATACCTCCTTATGAACAGCACAGCTGTCATTGTTCACATCTCACCCAAAATGTGTTTTCGCACATGTAGCGCACAATGGCACGGTCGGTGTGCGAAATCTATGTTTGGGACAGATTAAGAAAATCACAGTGATACTGTTCACGAGCAGAGGTCTTAAAATGGCTATGTTGAAAATTTGGTGACAAAAGTCCATAAAATGACTGTGTTACGAGCGTGCATTGTGCAGTTTCCATGCACCCTCGTAAGTTCACAAATTTGTAATATTTTTAGTCCAGATTTTCAACATTGTCATTTTTCCACACCTCCTAATGAACAGTATAGCTGTCATTTTTCACACCCTGGATGAAATGTGTTTTCGCACTTCCAGTGCAGAATAGCGCGGTCGCTGTGGGAAATCAGTGTTCGGGACACATTAAGAAAATCACAGTGACACTGTTCATGAGCAGAGGTCCCAAAATGTCTGTGTTGAAAATCTGCTGTAAAAAATCCCCAAACTAATTACATTATGGGTGTGCATTGCACAGTTTCTACGCAGTTTGTTTATATTTTCACTCAAGATTTTCAACATTGCCATTTTTGACACCTCCTCATGAACAGTACAGCTGTCATTTTTCACATCCAGTTTGAAATGTGTTTTCTCCCTGTGGTGCCAAATGGTGCAGTCACTGTGCAAACTCACCTTTCGTCTAACAAACTGATAGTGTCACTATTTATGGCGGTAAAGTCACAAAAAGCCCATGCTGAAAACTTGGAGTAGAAATGCGAAGAAATGCCCAGGGCATTAGGGTTTTTGACCATAATGCCCTACCCTGTAGGGACTGACAGGCGTCAGGGGTGTGACTTGGGACTGTCGACAGTAATGCTCATGCCATTCCACCCCCACCCCCACCCTGTAGCTGGTAGCAGGCATTGAGGTGCACCTTGGACCGTTCTGCCCCAGAGTTCACCCCATTCTCCTATACTGCACCCATTTCAGCATGTTTCCTTATGGAATGAGGTGAATGTAAAGCCCAAACACCCCCAAAGCATGACTCGACACTTGTCAGTGTCTGCAGGGTAGGGTGAGGTGAAATGTCGTGACCATTATGGGCGACAGCCCAAAGCCACACCCCAATGCCTGTTCATCTCTGCAGGGTGGGGGTGGAGTTGGTGTCAATTCAGTACTTCACTGCCATTCCTGTACTGCATCTGTCTAACTCCTGCACTCCCACTGCTAATGCCAGCAAGCAAACATTCGGCATTGACAAATGTTTGTTTAATAAAATATCTGAATCTGAACATAGTAGTAAAACATCTGATCGACATATGGTAAAAAAATGATACAAGTTAGAATAAATGCAAAACAATTGCACGTGCAGAGAATAAAGTATATCACAGCTCAATGAGAATGCCTCACAAGTGCATATTCAGTAGTGGCAACACTACTTGGTGGACAAGAACAATACTGACAATAAATTGACCTGAGGGGAGACTTATTGCCTGATCTCACAATAGAAGGAGAAACTGTGGTGGTGTGCAAGTTAAATCAAGGCAGGACAATGGACTGAGCTGGCTGCTTAGGAGTATGGTAAAGGCTTGGCCATGGTGGTATCAGAAGCCAGGGTAACAGGAACAGGCAGGGAGGGGATGAAGTTTCAACTGGTGCCTGAGGGAGATGGGACGAGAAGAAGTGGTGGGGAGGAGTGGAGTTAGTTCCAGAGTGAGGGAAGTCAATAGGAGAAGGCAGATTGCCCAGCAGAGGAGCGGGGTGAGGAGTGGCAAAACTACGATGGTCCCTGGAACGTAGGGAAGCAGAAGCAGGGGTAAGTCGGGAGAGGAGAGATAAGAGGGAAAGGAACCAAACCAGTATTTGGATATGAAGGTGGTACAGTGAGCCTGGCTACAAAAGGGCAGAGGAAGGATGGATAAGGATGAATACATTGAACAATAGTGGGTGTGAGAGGGAGAGTTTGTAGCAAAATGGAGGAAGGAGTTGCAAAGGGTGTTCAGTCTGGTGAGGGAAGTGGACGGGTTGTGCCACAGACCACATACATAATCTAAAATATCTCTCTATAGCCTACTGAAAAAAGTTGTTTGCTCTGTTTATGGTTATTACTACAGCATTATCAAGAATATGGAGGGCATCAATCTTGTGTCCCTGAATAATTTAAAAAAAAACTTTCCTTGTCCATAATTTTACTGCTTTACTTCCTGATTTAAAGGAGAGTTAAATATCAGGTACAACATGATTATTCCCTAACCTTTTTAATCTTTTAGTGTCAAACTGGTCTTCAAACAAGTCCATACATAATAGGTATTTAATGTTTCCTTTAAGTGTAGCATTGGTTTTATACGTGCTCCATGGAATGCCATTTACAAGAAATGAAAACTCATTAGTTGAATGTAAATCACTTAGAACTGCTGCTGGGCATGGAGCTCTCAGTAGTATGGGGTATTCAGGATTAATGCCTAATTCATTTGCATGTTCTTTCCAGTTCTAGATTTCCATTCCTTAAGATAATGACTGAATAAAAACTAAACTATCTAATGCATGCCTCTCTATTCTATTTTTAGAATCCCATTGTTATCATCATTCAAGTGAAACAACTAAATGATCTGTCTCTTCAATGAGTCTGGAGTTTCATTTTCAGTTATTTTCATCCCCTGTATAGTAATCAGTGCTATCTGTTTAATAAATAGGTGTTTCTCGAGGGGTGATTTGTACTATGAGAATATTCCCTTGATTATTAACCATTGTATCTCAGATGAATCTAATGAAGCAATGTTCACTTTTTCTGCCATCCTATGATAAGCTGTATTTCCAGTTCCCTTTGTCTCATTAAGCAATAAACCATGACAGGGTGTTGGTGATGCTGGGCTTACTCATACCTGGCATGGTTCAGTCACGAGGCCATAGGCCGAGTGACCAAACCATCCAGGCGTGGGTAAATCCCAGCATCACCAACACCCTGTCATGGTTTATTGCTATTATGCAATGTTTCTGTTCATTTACTGTAAGATAAAATAAAATAAAAAAATATAGTTTTTGTTAGTTGTAGTAGTTTTAATTGAATTTATTATTGCGCATAAAAAAATAGTTCCCTTTTGGTGCTGGGTAGAATAGTGCCTCACATATGTTTCAGGTAGGAGAAAAGCATTGGAGGGTTTAGTTTTTTTTTTATTGAAACCTCATTTTCACAGAAGTGACTTATTGAAGGAGCTGTGCATCGGACTGTAAGACAGATTCTGTGACCATCACTTTAGTGGTTTAAACTTAAGACAGTGATAGCGCGGTTGCTGCCACAGCATTAAAGCCGCGAGAAGTTTCTGATGGGTACCTGCATCCATTTTCACGTCATGATATATTTTTTTTTAATCTGTGAGGAATTCTGAAGTAAAGAAAGTGTTTTAGAATATGTTTCACTTTATCGGTATGGTGCAAACCACTTGTTTATGGAAGTCAACTGAGCAGTTGTCGGAGATGATGGAAGGGAGTCGAATTCATGGTCAGAGGTGAGCTGGTCGGAAGTGGTTGTGGGGCCCGGGGGAATAATTTCACAGTGCCAGACTGTTTTAGGTCTGAATTGGTTTTGGGAGTGTTGCTTTGTAGGAGTTTTAGTTTTGAATTTGGTGTGGTGCAGTGGCAGCTGTGTGAGACTGCTGTTTACCGATGTTTAAAGATGGCGGGTTTTTCATGGTCGGGGGTCACAGTGAGTCGAGAGGTGAGGCTGACTGGCACCTGTTGCATTGGTAATGCTGAATTTTACAGTGCTGCAAAGGTGCCAGTCAACCAATGGGGTGCCTTTTTTTTTTGTTTGTTTTGTTATTTTCTTCTTTATTCCCCCTCTCCCCCTCAGCTGTGGTCTTCCTCGGGAGCACCAAGGAGTCATCCTCCTGCGGTCCACTCCTACCTGGGAAGTCCTCTATCACCTATGTAGCCTCGGATTACCCCCTGGGTGGGGATGAGGTGGGCTCCAACACCCCGACAATTCAGTAGCATTGGTGGGTCGGGTGCCAGGAGGGTGGCCGCAAATCAGGGGCAAGCTCCGGTGCTCCATCTCTGCTGGAGCCAAGAGGCAGTTTCCCTTTTTCTGGGAAGTGGCTGGCACACTGACATCAAGGCATTGATTCCAATGTCTGCCACTCCCTTACTCATCCTTCAGCTCCTTAGCACTTGCTGTGCCTCCGGCCTCCGCCTGAGAGCAGCCAAGCGCTGTACAGGGACCCCTGTCCCTCCCTGGGAGAGGAGAGCTGTCCTTCACATGCTCAATCATCTCCCACCCCTGCTGACCCCCAGTGGCCTGGGCTAGTTCCTGAACCCGGCTCACTGGCGTGGCACGAGGTGTGGCGGCCAGCGCTTCAACCCTCAGCAGGTGCCTTGTTTTTAAAGCCCCATTGTATAATTGTTTTGATTTTTAGGCTTTTTTTTGCTCGTTTACTATGAGGTTGAACAACTATTTTTAATTTTCTTTTCATTACTCTTTTGTTTTTGAGTTTTTTGACTTTCAAACAGTCGGGAATGGCACATGATACTTGCACCAAGAAGGAGTGGTAAAAAGGCACCTTGCACCACTCTGTGCACCATTCCCAATTATCACAGGTTGCCTGTGCCACATGGGGGGGGGGGGCACCTGCATCAGCTGGGTTTACACCATTCTTATGACAGATGCACTGGTGTGCCATTTTGGAAGGGGGCCTGTGCCATCATGGCACTGCAACATCCCTATATTGTGATTTTCCAAGCCCCACTATGGTCCCGGGAAATGCCGGTGGTTAGACCAGCCAGAGCTTGTCTAACAGCCCTGTGCACCAGCCCTAATCTTAGAGACCAGATGACCAGAGACCCCGCAGCACAGGCCAGCCCCTGTCACATACAGGGGTGACAGCAGAATTTATAGACATGGTCCACAACCTGCCCACTCACTGGCCAGACATGATCCTGTACTGCTATGCCACATTCATCCTCCATGTGGACTTGCTGGGAGACATGGGAGGATTGGCACACTGCTGCCATGCCCCCCCCACACAGGTACTCATGGGGTGCATGCTGCTGTATGGACTGCCTTACCAGGGAGGGGCATTACCATGGTGTTGGCAGGTGGCAGCCATTACCCAACCTACTGGGGCTGCAGGTATGTAGGCGTGGAGGAGTGCACCAGATGACACATCAGGGCACCGTGTTGTCACCCCATGGGAGGGTAGGCAGGAACAGTTCCCATGCCTATGGACAGGTTGAGGGTTGTGGCTACAGCCTCCTACATGCCAGGTGGTATTGGCTGGTGAGTGTCCACCTACTGAGTTTCAGGTGGCGGCCTCTGAGCTGGCCCTGGAGTGATGAAAGGGGGTCCCAAATCTTGGTGATGGAATCAGGGGCAAGCAAGTGACATTGGGTGAGCTGGAGTCTACTGAGCTGGGTCAGTGCCATGGACGTCAGTGCAAAGGACAGTGACAATGATGCTGACAGCCACAATGCACTGTCTACAAGGTGGCTTGTCAGCTGTAGGGGTGCTTGAGGATAAGACATTAGCACCAACATTGACACTCTCAGTGCATTTGTGTAGAATCATATACTCCTTCATTGGGACAGGTACAATGTGCTGCCACTAAAGTTCAGGTACATGCTGAGAGCACCGTGAGGTGATGTGCCCTGCTTGGGCACAGAGTCCTACCATGAAGGGTGTGGGTATGTTGTCCCTTGTGTCCAACTGCTCTCACCAGAGGGGCCCCAAAGTATTTCTGGATGATGTACACCTCACTCTAAATTCATGTACCACACATGGACTATGTAAACAAGAGTGCTGTGTAACCAGTGCCAGTACAAAAATGCACATCGCTTACACTAATACTGCACAATTTTGCATTGTCACTATGATTATATGATTCAGCAACAGAAGAGTTCTAGTACAACTACAACAGGACACTATGACAATGTTAACTGTACAAGTTCTGTATATGGGTACTCATAGTAAGGTGCCTTGGCAGGATTAATACACTCATAGAGAAATTCAAAACAGCAACATAATCTGGAATTTCACGATAATCAGTGATATCTTGTGGGACACCACAGTCATGACTGAATGCATCCCTTAATTCACAAATCCATGTTAATATCTACAGAAAAGGCATGTCCAAATGCTTTTATCCAAAGTAAAATACCAGGCTTGCCTGCTGGCATAGTGGAAGTGTTTCCATCTGCGGCACCAATGACCCGGGTTTGGGAGCAGACATCGAATGTTCAATGGTTGGCTGGTGGGGAGGAGGCTGAGTGTCCCAGGGACTGCTTGCCTTCCCCGAGGAGGAAGGAAACTCGGTAGTCAATGCCTAATGACCCCTAGCATTGGCAGGGGGGTGCAGCAGTCTGGGACCATTCTTGGAGCGTGTTGGGGTGGGGATCAGTTGACCTCTGCATGCCAGTTGCGGAAGCATGCTCGATCATGCACCGAGGTCATTGCACAATTGGCTGTGCCTCAGACAGGTGGGGAGGGGGGATGCACAAGGAAAACCCCTTGGCATGAGCCCCATGATGCTCAGATACCAGCATGTGCTGGGACCTAGCCAATATGGGGGTAGAGCTCCTCTCCCAGGCAGCGTCTGAGGGTTAAAAATACAAGCATAAAAAAAAGTAAAACACCAGTAGCAGAACTAGACTATATCACTCTTAATACTATGCCATTTCTCTGCTATTAGTCCACCAATTATTTTTGATAGGACACACATATATATATGTTTTACTGAATACATGTTATACAATATGTGTATGCACATGTCAGTACATACTCCAGATGCAGCAATTTACCCTAACCAGGACGTGCTTGAATACAAGGTGGGGCAGCACTGTTCTCAGGGTAGCAGCACAACAACCAGTAGCCTCCATCAAACTCCTCCCATGTGCCATTTGCTTGGCACATGGGGTGGCTGTGGCAGCTTTGGAGAGTTTGGTACCTGGACCCCTCTTGCACAAATATCTTGTGTAGGACCCTTGGTGTACTGAGCTTTGGCATAAGCCACCATGTGCAGCAACTTGCGTCGATCTACCAGGCTCTTTGAAAAATTATCCCAGAGAGTTTTTATTTTTATTTCTACATTTTATGTTTTGATTATTACTGTTCAAAGATTTAACTTGTGTGCTAATCAGATCAATCAGCTATTTCCACACAAATGGTGGAGGCAGATTGAACTGACTACATTTGTTGGGTTTTTCTGTCTCAGCTTGGAAGCTAAAGATGGCAGACCTGAGCTGATCAGCTATGTTGCAGAGGAGCGGATCTGCTATAGAGTTGTATGCTTAAAATACTTCAAGTTCTGGTTTACTAATAAATGTTACGGCTTTTTATCTGGATAGTTTCTTTTTATCCAACTTTCAGTACAGTCTGCACTTGACGTGATTTTGTTTCATACACAGGTGGCAGGCATTAGACAGCTAGTTTCGGAACCCACTCGTGAGGAAGCAATCTTAGACCTCGTACTCTCAAACGGGGGCAGTGAGAGGATCTCAGATCTAGAAGTGGGTTGCCATCTGGGGACAAGTGACCATCAAACAGTGTGGTTCACGTTAAACTCAGCTACAGAGTCAAGCCATACAAAAGTGAGGGTACTGGACTTTAGGATGGCTGACTTTGGCAAGATGGGAGAGTGCCTCAAAAAGCACTAGCAAACAGGCTAGAAGGAGGTATGGAGCAACAATGGGGAATTATCAAAACTGCCATCACAGAGGCAACAAGCCTTTGTGTGAAGCAAATAAACAAATCAAAACGAAAGAAAAAGCCACTATGGTTCTCAAGAGAGGTGGCTGTGAAAGTCAGGAAGAAAAAGATAGTATTCCAGAAGTATAAGGAAACACAGAAGGAGCAGGACAGAGAGCTGTACCAGTTAAGGCAGAAAGAAGCAGGGAGGGAAGTCAGAATAGCAAAGGCCCAAACTGAGGAAAAGATAGCCAACTCAGTTAAGAAGGGGGATAAAACCTTTTATAGGTACATCAGCGAGCGTAGAAAGACAAAGGGAGGGATAGTGAGGCTGAATAGAATAAACGGTGGGTGGGCAGAGGGGGACAGTGAAAAAGCAGGAATACTGAACGAATATTTCTGCTCAGTATTCACAAAAGAGGAGGGGGAAGTGCCTAATCCAATTAACAGAAGCACTCTTGATAGGGGGGTCGATCCCAGTCCTTTCACAGAAGAAAGGGTTCTGCAAGAACTCCTAAAACTGAAGGTGGACAAAGCAATGGGTCCTGATGGAATTCACCCCAGAATTCTAAAAGAATTAAGGAAGGAACTAGTGAAACCACTGGCTACTCTTTTAATAAATCATGGGAGGATGGTGTAGTACCCGAGGACTGGAGAAAGGCGGATGTGATTCCCTTCTAAAAGTGGGACCAAGACAGAGGCAGGAAACTACAGACCTGTCAGTCTGACCTCTGTGGTAGGGAAAGTGATGGAGTCACTCTGAAGGAAAGAATAGTTGAGTACCTAGAGGTCAGTGGAGCACAGGATCCAAGGCAGCATGGGTTCACAGCGGAAGGTCATGTCAGATGAATCTAATAGATTTCTTTGACTGGGTGACCAAAGTAGTAGACCAGGGAGGGGCTGTGGACATGGCCTACCTAGAATTTAGCAAGGCATTTGACACAGTCCCACAAAAGATTATTAGTCAAATTAACCAGCCTGGGAGTGGTCCCAGGGTGGTAGCCTGGGTAAAACATTGGCTGGACAACAGGACACAGAAGGTAATTGTAAATGGAGTCCGCTCTGAAGAAAGGGCGGTTACTAGTGGGGTACCGCAGGGTTCAGTATTGGGTCCAGTCCTTTTTAATGTCTTCATCAGTGGCATTGCAGAGGGACTGGAAGGAAGTGCAGATGACACAAAGATCTGCAACAGGGTTGATACACAAGGAGGCGTGGAAAGGATGAAAAGGGACTTGGCAAGGTTGGAGGAATGGTCTGACGTATGGCAGCTAGGATTCAATGCAAAAAAGTGCAAAATAATGCACCTGGGAAACAAGAACCAAGGGGAAGAATACACAATGGGTGGGGAGGTAGTAACAACAACAAAACAGGAAAGGGACCTGGGGGTAATCATATCAGATGACCTTAAGGTTAGCAAGCAATGTGAGAAGGCAGTAGGGAGGGCCGGGGTATACTGGGATGTATAGGAGAGGCATCAGCAGCAGAAAACAGGAAGTTGTTATCCTCTGTACAGACAGTTGGTGAGACCCCATCTGAATACTGTGTCCAGTTCTGGAGACCCCATCTCCGCAAGGACATAGACAGGATAGAGGCAGTCCAGAGGAGGGCAACTAAAATGGTGCAGGGTCTGCAAGAGAAGCCGATGAGGAGAGACTAATGGAGCTAATATGTATACCCTTGAGGAAAGAAGGAGAGGGGACATGATAGAAACTTTCAAGTACCTCAAGGGAATCAACAAAGTCCAAGAGGGTAGCATCTTTCAGAAAAGAGACTTGCAAGAACAAGGGACACAATTTAAAGATAGAAGGAGGGGGTTCAGGGCACAGTGAGGAAGTATTTTTCACAGAGAGGTAGTGGATGCATGGAACAGCCTTCCTGAGGAAGTTGTGGAGTCTAAAACTGTGGGAGAATTCAAGAAGGCACGGGACAGACATAAGGCAATTCTTGTGGGGGGCAGGAAGATATAGGCTGTTGGTTAAATAGGATCTGCGGCCTATCCTGTAGGTAGGGAAATGGGCAGACTAGATGGGCCTAGCGGTCCTTATCTGCCGTCAAAGTCTATGTTTCTATGTTTCTATGTTTCATACAGAGATTGGAGACTGATCTACTCGATGTGTCCGGAAAGCTCAGGAACTCCCAGAGAATCTTATAAGGCAGTCTAGATTTAGAGATGTGGAGTTCAGAGTTGGAAGACTGTAGGAACTGAAGAACAGTGACAAGAGAGGGATCAGCGTGAAAGAGCAAAGAACGAGGGAAGGAGAGAAGTAGTGAGCTGCAATTGTAGCTGAGAAGAGATCAGAAGGGATTCGATTCGTAAGAATCTGAAAGTAAGTAGAACAGTAGTAAAAGGTGCCCCCTGGTTTGCATGGAAAAGAGTGGCAGGCACAGGAGAAAGGAACAAGTGCATTTTAAATGTCAGGTGTTAAGCGCTGAACATAGTTGGGCTATAAGGGAGCACTGCTAAATTAATAGCTGGAAAATCATTACACTGATTTGTTTTAAGGTTATAACAAGCAAATGACTTCAGTCTATGAAGTGACACACAGTTTACATTTTACCACTGCCCCAGAGGAATCTAGTTTGTGTCTGTATGTGTGCCAGTACTCACAACTCATGGATTGTTTTCCTTTTTGATTTATTATACAGTAGGGTATATGGTTTAATTATTATAGATCAAGGGAGTGCTCCTGACCAATCGGAGCGCTCCTTTGTTCTATGCGTGAGAAACTCTTATCCTGTGAAGAGCATCTGATGCCCTGGAAACAAGTATGTTCCTCGATCAATAACATAATTATACTGTAAGTCCCCTATCACCACTCATTTCTGGATAAGACTGGTTTCACTTGCATTCTGCTCGGTCCAGAACACCTCAGCTTCACTTTGTTGTTCTCTCTTGAGCAGAACACTCATGAAGCCACTCTTATCCAGCAAAAAGTGGCTTCCAGGGACATATTTATATTATATATGTATGTGTGTATATATATATATATATATATATATATATATATTTATAAAATGGGTAGGAAAAGTTATCCCTGCTGGTCAGTTGAAACTCATCACATGACCGTGCGTATATCAGAGTGCGACCGCACACCTGCACTTATACCCCCCTCCAAAACAATTTTGACATTTCATAAGATAGATAAACCACTCTGAAGTGTGCGGTCGTACTCTGATATATGCACGCCTAGGGTGGTTAATGCACACCAAGGCGTGCGTATATCAGCGTGCTACCACACACCTCAGAGTGGTTTATCTATTACATATATATGTGTGTGTGTGTGTGTATATATATATATATATATATATATTATATATATATACACACACATAGGAGAACATTAATATTGACACATAACATACCACAGGATGGGCAACAAATTTGTTTTTTTTTTAACTTTGCCAGTTAGAACTGTGTTAATTCAAATTTTGCACTCTTGGTCAAAGAAATGACCAGCAGTCAATCAGAAGTAGGTTCACTTACAAGGTGCATAAATCACCTGACTCAGCCATTTGTCTGAGTTTACTAGTCATTGAGAAGCAAGTAACCTAGCAAAGCAAAGCAGTTTACAAGTAGATGTAGTCACACTTTTCACAAAAGTGGAAGCAAACAGCAGGCTGGCAATTACAGGCCAGTCAGCCTGATTTTAGTAGCGGGGTAAGTAATGGAATCACTACTGAAGGAGAGGATTCTGGAATATCTGGAATACAGTAGCCTTCAGGAACCAAGGCAGCAGGGATTTACTGGGGAAAGACCATGTCAAACAAATCTGATAGATTTCCTTGACTAGGTGATCGGGAATTGGATTAGGGCAGAGTGATAGATGTGGTCTATCTAGATTTCAGTAAGGCATTCAACACTGTGTCACATGGTGGCAAACTTTGTCATTGATGCAGTGTTGGAGTCCCCCAGATATTTCATACTGGGGGACTTCAACGCTTGGGGTCGACAATGAGGCCTTGCATTTTGGTTCTCACCTCCTCCAGCTGATGTCATTACTGGGCCTGTCGCAAGCAGTTACTTCCAGAACCCACCACTACAGTCATATGCTTGATCTGGTGTTCTCACTGGGCCTCAAGGTAACTAAGCTCGAGAGTGATCAGGTTATACAGCCTGATCATTACGCGGTGAAGTTCCTGAACAGGGCCCTCCCTGAGAGTCCCCACCCAGTGGAGATGGTCGGCTATCACCCTTTAAGTGGATTGTCCCCTGAGGGACTACTGGCAGTAGCTGACCAATCAAGTGTGGATGTTGCATGTGCAGAGGGTATAAGCAATGCGGTGGCTGCATATAATAGGGCAGTCTCCATGGGGCTTGATACCCTTGAACCAGTCTGTGTATGATCCAGATCCTCTCACTTGAGAGCTCCGTGGTTTGATGGGGATCTCAAGGTGATGAATATCAGGGGTCAGAGGTTGGAGCATTGTTGGCAGAGGACCCAGTCAGATCTGGACAAGCTGGCCCTGCATGCTCATTATTCTGACTACTAGGAAGGAATCAACCATAAGAAGTCAGAGTTCCTGTCCAGGAAGACTGCTGCTGGGACGAGCCGACCAGCTCAGTTTTTTAGGACTGTCAACAGACTTCTCCATCCTGTCTGTCAACAGCCGTAAAAAGCTTTTTCCATCACTTTATGTGATGAGTTTGCTTGGTTCTTCTCAGATAGATTGTCCGCTATCCAACAGGGGATCCCATCAATGACACACAGTGTGACTTGCAGTGTTGGACCTGGATGGAACAGGGGCTCTCCGCCTGTTTGGTAGGAGTTTAAACTGGTGGAGGTGGCTGAGGTCATTAAGGTCATCTCGAAGCTGAAGCACACATTCTGTGAACTGGACCCAGCTCCAACTAATTTCTTGATGAGATGCGTTATTTCCATTGGCCCGGTGTTCACCAGGATTGTACGGTGATTGTTGTCGGAGGAGGGGTTTCCAGAAGCCTTCAAAAAGGCTCTGGTGAGGTCCCTTCTGAAGAAGCCATCTCTCGAGTCTGATATCCTGGCGAAATACCATCCTATCTCCAACTTTCCCTTTCTGGGTAAGGTTGTTGAGAAAATTGTGGCGCAGCAGCTCAAGGAGCACCTCATGTCCTTTGATATCTAAGAGTCACCTCAGTCAGATTTAAGAGCCAGGCACATCACTGAAATGGCATGAGTTAGGGTGCATAATGACCTCCTCAGGTCAAGAGATAGAGGAGACAAGTCAATTCTTGTGCTTCTTGATCTCTCTCTTCAGCTTTTGACACTGTAGATCACATTGTGTTTCTCAATCACCTTAGAGCGTACTGTAGACTCGCCATCATTGTCATCAGCTTGTTTGAATCCTTTCAGTCTAGCAGGAAGCAATGGGTGGTGATGTGGAATTACTCCTCCTCCCTGGAGCTTGTGCCATGTGGAGTGCCTCAGGGGTCGATCTTGTCATCAGTGTTATTTGCAGTGTATATGTTGCCACTGGGTGAGCTCATTAGGTGGTACAGTGTGGGTTTTCACTGTTATGCAGATGATACACAACTGTACATGTCCTTTGCACCTGGAACATCAGATGCTGTGGAAGTGCTTAATCTTTGCTCGGCCGAGGTCAATTATTGGATGTCCTCCAGCTAGTTGTGACTGAACCCAGACAAAATGGAGGTACAAATGTTAGGGCCAGGTTGAAGGCATGATGGGAGTGCCTTCAATGTGGCTACTAGGTTATTCCTAGGAAACACGATGTTGACGGCCTCCCCTAGGGTACGAGACCTTGGAGTGATTCTTGGTGACAGTCTGACATTTGAAGTTCAGGTATCGGCAGTCATCAAAAGTGGTTTTTACCACTTAAGGAACATCACCAGGATCAAGCCCTTAATTCTTCCTAAAGACCTGCCCTTGCTGGTACTCCAGACTCGATTACTGTAATGCTCTCTACTTTGTGGTCTCTGGAGGTACCCTTCGCCAGCTGCAGTTGGTGAGAATTCAGCTGCCAGGTTGCTGACTGGCCTTCCCAGATCTAGTCATGTAACTCCAGTGCTGCATGTGCTGCACTGGCTGCCGGTCAGGAGGAGGGTAATCTTCAAGGTGAGTTTACTCACCTATAAGGCCCTACATGGGCTCAGTCCTGGCTACCTGGCTGATCTTCTTACACCCGCCACCTCAGTTTACTCCCTCCGTTCCTCAACCAAGGGCCTCCTTGATGTTGCTAGGACCAGACTGAGAACTTCTGGTGACCGGGCCTTTAGTGTCACCGGATCGGCCCTATGGAACTCATTACCATCTGATGTCAGGGAGACACCATCCGTCAACAGGTTTAAAAGGGGCCTAAAAACATATATTTTTGCCCTGGCCTTCCTGGAGGTTTGAGAGCTGACCAGCTCTGTAAAAAAAAATATCTGCTGATATCTGCTGAGTCTGATACTGTTGTTTTATTATATATTTTGATATTGCTTTTATATAATTATAAATATATGTATATGATATTTTATTAATGACTCTGTTTGTTGTATGTTTTTATGTATGGTGCCCAGAGCCTCTGGGATTGGGTGCCGTCAAAATAAACTTTGCCTTGCCTTGCCTTACTATACGAGACTTATAAACAAGCTGGGAAGCCTAGGAGTGGGTCCTAAGGTGGTAAACTGGGTGAGAAATTGGTTGGGGGACAGGAGACAGTGGGTGAAGATAAACAGAGTTCACTCTGAGGAAGGGCGGGTGACAAATGGGGTGCCACTGGGATCAGTACTGGGACTGGTTCTCTTTAATGTCTTTATTAGAGATATTGCAGAGGGGTTAGAAGGCAAGGTATGCCTCTTTGCTGATTACCCTAAAGTCTGTAATAAGGTAGACACCCCAGGGTGTGTGTGGAAACAAATAATAGTGATTTAGGAAACTTAGAGGAGTGATCAAGGATGTGGCAGCTAGATTTCAATGTGAAGAAGTGCAAAATCATGCACTTGGTTCACAGAAACCCAGGGGTGGATACAAAATGGGGTGGGGTAGTATTAACCACCACCAAACAGTAATGGGACCCGACAGTAATCATATCTGATGACCAAAAGGTGGCCAGACAGTGTGACAAGGCAGTGGAGATGGCTACTGGGATATTAGGTTGTGTAGGGCAAGGAGGCAGTATAGCATCGTGGTTAAGGGCACTGAGCTGCAAACCTGGAAACCTAGGTTTGAATCTCATCAGCCCCCACTCGCATACTGTGTGACCTTGAGCAAGTCACTTAACTTCCTTGTGCTCCCAGGTTGCACCTGGAAACAAGCTCTGGCTTAGCATATCTTTCCTGGTTAAACAATTTCCCCTTCCCTTCCCTATAGGGAGGGATATCACCAGCAGAAAGAGAGAGGTGATGTTACCATTGTATAGATCACTAGTGAGACATCACCTAGAGTACGGTGTCCAGTTCTGAAGACCACATCTCCATAAGGACATAGACAAGGTAGAGGTGGTCCAGAGGAGGGCAACCAAAATGGTGCAGGGTCTGCATCACCATCCCTATGAGATGAGACTAAAGGACTTCAATAGGTACACCCTGGAGGAAAGGAGGGAGGGGGGATATGATAGAAACACTCAAATACCTCACGGGTATAAAAAAAGTTCAAGAGGGAAGTATTTTTCAAAAAAAAAGATGCTCAAGAACAAGGGGCATGCTGTGAAACTGAAGGGGAGGAGACTCAGGGGAGATGTGAGTAGGTACTTCTTCACAGAAACAGTGGTGGATGCCTAGAACAGCCTCCCAGCAGAGGTGGTAGGGGCAAGAATGGTAAGGGGCTTCAAGAATGCATGGGACAGGTATAAAGGAACCATAGAGGTAGGGAAGGGGAAGGGGGGGTTAAGCCAGAGATCAAGTAGGGTCTGCAGTGCTATAGTAGGTAAGGAAAATGGGCTTACTTAGTAGGTCAAGTGGTCCTTCTCTGCCATCAATATCTATGTTTTTAGGTTTTGAAATTCACTCTGGTACGTCGCTAGATTTGGACAGTGTTATCACACTGATCTTAATAGACTAAACCACTGATGTTCACTATATTTTGTTTTTATAAAAAGTATTTATTTTTTTTTTCCTTTTCTTGTTACACGCATACTGTTGACTAGGCTGAAAGCATAATTAATGAACTGGTCCTCAAAGAAGCGGCAAGGAAAAATTTTAGTAAGTAATTGTAAAATTGTAACATTATTAAATAGATTCCCAATGTGTAAAAAATACTTATAGCATTAAAAAGGAAAGTATATTACAACAATAGTTTTTACTTTTTCCAGCATAGCCAGCATTACAAGAGAGCTGTTATCCCTACAATTGATATAAACAAGTCAATTTCTTTCAGAAGGTTTAAAGAAAATTGCTTCCTTAAGTGAGTACATATCCCAGCTCTAAAGCAATTAGATTATTAGAAATCTTGGCAATATCAGTATTGAGGTTACCTGTTAATGTGTTATAAAATATTTTTTATGTCTTTATATAGTGCATCCAACTTTAACGCATATCTGATAAATGCATAGTCCGCATAAATGCATAGAATTTTCAAGTCCAGATTTTTTCCCTATATTTCCTGGGCTGGATATTCAAACTGCGCTATTCTGTGGTGCAAGCCCTTGCACTGCACAAAAAGTTGCGTAGGGGTGTGGCCGGGGCAATATTCAACGGAGTTGCGCTATTGAGCAACTCCTTTGAATATCACCCCCCAGCCACAGCCACTGTGCATGGCGCAGTAGAACTTGCGCCACTGCAAGTGGTCAGAGTGGAGCATTCAAGATGCGGTGGCGCAAGTACCATTGCGCCATGTACAAATTTCTGATATTCAAAAGGTGACATGCAAATGGGGCCATAATTCATGCAAGGCGAAGGGGGGGCCATTTGCATCTATTTATGGCCCCATTTGCATGCCATTAGCATTCAGGTGCGCTGATCCCCGAGGACTTGCACCTGGCGCCCTGCCAGGCAGCAGCCATAGGGGACTGATGCCCCCTGCAGCCCGATTACGGGCATAAGTGTAAATGTAAACCTCCCCGACTGGCCCGATCGGCGGGCATATGTGTAAACCTCCCCTCCCCAACTGGCCCAATCGCGGGCATATGTGTAATCTCCCCTCTCCCGACTGGCCCAATCACGGGCATATGTGTAAATCTCCCCACCCCGACTGGCTAATCGCGAGGCATAAGTGTAAAACACCCCTCCCCGACTGGCCCGATCGCGGGCATAAGTTTAAAACAACCCCACCCCACTAGCCTGATCACGGGCATAAGTTTAAAAATACCCACCCCCCCACTAGCCCGATTGCGGGCAGCAAGAGAGGTCAAACACCCCCAAGAACATATCCCTGGTGGTCCAGTGGACTCAGAAGCCCGATCGTGGGCATCAAGAGGTCAAACACCCCCAAGGACCACCTACCCTGGTGATCTAGTGGCCCACCCACCCACCATGGAGCCCACCACCCTGCTCCCCCGTCCAGCCAGCGGGCGGCAGATCCCACCCACGGCCGCCCGTGCCGCACGACTGCCCGGTATATCTGAACTGCCTATGGTATGTAGTGCACGCCCATTGGCTTGCTCTGAACCAATGGGCGCAGCCCACCGGCAGTCAGTCAGCGGCGGCGGGGCGGCAGGCGGTGGGATGCTGCCGCTCTGGCTGATGGGGGAGGAGCAGGGTGGTGGGCTCCATGGGTGGTGGGGTGGGGCCACTAGATCACCAGGGTAGGTGGTCCTGGGGGTGTTTGACCTCTTTGATGCCCACGATTAGGCTTCATGTCCACTGGACCACCAGGGATATGTTCTTGGGGATGTTTGACCTCTTGCTGCCATGATCAGGCTAGTGGGGGTGGGGGTTGTTTTAAACTTATGCCCGTGATCGGGCCAGTGGGAGGTGGGGTTGTCTTTCACTTATGCCTCAGCATCGGGCCAGTCGGGGGAGGGGGTTACAATATGCCTGTGATTGGGCCGCGGGGGGCACAGGGAGTTGAGGGCCACCCACGGTGGCAGCTGCTGTTAGCGTATCTCTGCAATGTGGCAGCTCACCTGGGTGGCCTCGACTTACTCCTTTTTTTGGCTCAAAGTTGTGCAGGCGCAGGTTGGGGTTGCGCCAGACAACTCTGCACAGCCCGCTGAATATCGGGCTGTGCAGTTTATGCATGGTTCCTCCCCCTCTGGTTCAGCATGCCTTTATTAGCATTGCGCTGTTGCTCAACTTGACTTCGGGGGCGCAACTGCCTCCTGCTGAATATGGCAGAATGGCGCAATTTCGGACTTGCGCAGGCACAACCCTATTGCGCATGGCGCAACCCTTTTGAATATCCAGCCCCCTATGTAAAATAGACCTGTTAAAGGCATAAAGGATCCCTTTTAAATGCATGCTTTTTCCTTCAGTTCTGTTGTTCAAGTGTGGACTGACTGGCTCAGTTTTACTGACACTGCCCGTAGCTGCCTTACTAATTAGATTTTAATTGTCTGTTAATTGGCTACCGTATTTAAACAATTTTATGCTGGGTCATACCTGAAAATAGGCATTTGGTTGCCTAGTCTGTAAGTAAGTAAGTAAAAATTTATTTATACAAGGCACCCTTTCCGAGCTCAGGGCGCCTTTACAATACACCATGCAATAATAACAATATGTAAAATCAATATAACTGATGACAAAGACAATGACAACCAATCATTAAGTCCCTGAAAATGCCTGGCTAAACAAATAAGTTTTTAAGAATTTTTTTAAATCCTTCCACGGTCAGGCTATCTCAGACCCTAGTCTGTTACCTGGTTAATAAAAACTCAATAAATAAACTGAGGTATTAATGACCTACTTCAACTTATTCACTATCAAACCAAAGTCACAAAAGCACCCTTCCTCACACAGAAACCAAAGCAAAGATCACAAAAGAATGTCACAGAAGCACTTTGCCAGAATCACAGAAGCACTCTCCCTTACACAGAAATCAAACTAAATTTCACAGAAGCACTTTACCAGAATCACAGAAACACCTTCCCTTCCCCTCCCTCACACAGGAAATTAGACCAAAGAATGCCACAGCATGTCAGAAATCACTTTATTCCAATCAAAGAAGCACTTAAGTGCTACTGGCATTACTTTTACCTACCCAACTCATTGGCACATACTGCAAGTTGCACTCATCATTATATGGATACAAAATTGGATAAATGCATAGCCTCTTTAAATGCATACTTTTTGGAGGTCCCAAGGGTATGCATTTAAGGCGGCTGCACTGTATAAGCAGGTTTGTGATAAGGTTGTCTTTCAGGCTTTCTTAGAAATCTTCTGTTAAAATAAATCCATGGCTGAATCAAGTGAATGGAGAACACACTGAGGATATTGCCATTGTCTCCGCATTCCTATAGGAATTGCCAAACAGTTATGCATCAAGTTTGTGAAATGGAAAACTGTGCTAAAGAAGGGAGAGGGTGGGTGGGTGGAGGACGACCTTGAAAAAGCTGAGATATTGAACAAATATTTTTGCTCAGTATTTACCAAGGAAGTGGCAGTGGAGGGACCAAGACTCATGAGGAAAGATGCACAGAGGGGAGAGGTGGACACCAGCCCATTTACGGTGGATAGAGTCTTGGAGGAACTAGGAAAAGTAAAGATAGACAAGGCAATGGGGCCAGGCAGGATTCACCCTAGAGTGTTGAAGGAACTCAGGGCAGTCCTAGCAGGTCCACCGACAACCCTCTTCAACCAATCACTAGAGATGGGGGAGGTACTTGGGGACTGGAGGAGGGCAGAGGGTGTCACCCTACACAAGACTGGAGGTATGGAGGAGGCAGGCAATTACAGACCTGTAAGCCTGACCTCAGTGGTGGGGAAGCTGATGGAATTCCTGCTTAAGGAGAGTGTAGTAAACTTCCTGGAGTCAAGTAGTGCAAAAGACCTAAGGCAGCATGGATTCACTGAGGGTAGGTCTTGTCAGACTAACCTTACCAATTTCTTTGACTGGGTGACCAGGGTGGTGGATCAGGAAGGGGCGGTGGATGTGGCCTACCTGGATTTCAGTAAGGCCTTTGACACCGTTTCTCATAGAAGGTTGCTCAACAAATTGAAGAATCTGGGTGTGTGCTCTAAAGTGGTAAAATGGGTTGGAAACTGGCTAAAAGGCAGGACCCAGAGGGTGGTAGTAAATAGCATAAAATCAGAAGGGGAGAGGTAACCAGCGGGGTTCCACAGGGATTAGTGCTGGGTCCATTTCTATTCAATGTCTTCCTAAGTGACATTGTAGAGGGAGTGGAGGAGAAAGTATGCCTGTTCACAGATGACACCAAGATCTGTAACAGAGTCGACACACAAGAGGAGCTAGATAAAATGAGAAATTACCTAAGACTACTTAAGGAATGGTCAAGGGTTTGGCAGCTGGGTTTCAACACTAAGAAGTGTAAGATAATGCACCTGGGGCACAGAAACCCAAGAAAGGAATACAGGATGGGGGGTGCAGGTTCTAGCCACCACAAGTCAGGAGAGAGACCTGGGGTTATCATATCCAATGATCTGAAGTCAGCCAAACAATGTGAAAAAGCAGTGGGGAAGGCAAACAGAATGCTAGGGTGCATAGGAAGGGGCATAACCAGTAGGATGAGTGAAGGTGATGCCACTGTATAGATCACTAGTGAGGCCTCATCTGGAATACTTTGTCTAATTCATAGACCGCATCTCAGGAAGGACATAGACAGAATGGAAGCAATCCAAAGAAGAGCAACAAAAATGATACATGGACTGCACCACAGGCCTTATGAGGAAAGACTCAAGGAATTAAACATCTATTCACTGGAAGAGAGAAGGGAGAGAGGGATATGACAGAGACTTTCAAATACCTGAGAGGAATAAACAGGGTACAGGAGGGGAGCATATTTCAGAGAAGAAAGTGCACAAGGACAAGGGGACATAACATGAGGATGGAGGGAGGGAGGGAGGCTTAGGGAGAATGCTAGGAAGTATTTTTTCACAGAGAGGGTGGTGGATCCATGGAACAGCCTACCAGAGGAGGTAGTGGAAGCAAAAACAGTATGGCGATTCAAAAGTGCATGGGATAAGCATAAAGGCACCCTGCTGTACAGCAGAGTGGAAGAAAGACCGTCCAGATAAGAGTAGAGATTGCCAAAGTAGGGAAATGAGTAGACTAGGTGGGCTGTATTGTCCTTATCTGCTGACAGATTCTATGTTTCTATGTTTCAGAAACAGAGTGGTCAAAATGCCGTAAAGGAGCACAATGCAGAGGAACCCAGCTGAAGTCTAAAACAACTACATTTCAGGGACATGTAGATTTACTATTCTAACACTACACTGCCATGAATCACCACTTCAGTGACATTTGGGGGGGGGGGTGAGTGCAGATTTACTACTCCTAACACCACGGCACCATGTATCATGACTCCAGAGAAATTAGAGGTAACAGACAACTATGCAGTCAGGCATCTCATTATTTTGTTCACTGTGCTGTCCCATCTTTCATGATTTTGACCACATGCTTTCAACAGCGCTGGTCTTCTCCCCACGGGCTTGATGCAATACCTTGCAACAGCCATGAACTGCCTCTTCTGGAAAGACTCTAAACTTACAGTAATATATCACTCAGTTAAATCAGGGTTTGTTTTTCTCTGTTTTTACTTTTCTATCTTTTATCCCATCAAGTAGGTAGAACTACTGTCTTTTTGAACCAGGGGCTTACTGTTAATATAAGTATTAGGAATATGCAAGGAAGAAGAAAGTAAACACAGAGGGCTGAATTTTCAAAGCTCTGATTGCCACAAGTCCCGGGTGTGCCAAAGATATGGCACTCAGGCTTGCAGCAATCAGCTGACTTGTGATCAGGAAATTCAGCCCATGCACCAACTGGTGCAAATTAGAACAACGTTTTTTGGTCTAGCTTGCGGCATTCCTGGGGACTAGTTTTACAGAGCTTGCACCAGATATTTGGTGCAAACTGCCATTAAACATGCAAACTGTCACAATTTCACCCAAAATATGAGATTTGGGAGCAGCTAAGGCAAAGGGGTTTGGCACACCACCAGAACCTAAGTGTTGCGGTGCAGGGCTTGGCAGACGCCCTGTGCCACACATCGAAAATCAAGCCCGGAGCATATAAGGGAAAGTCAAAAAAGTAACAAGAGCAAGCAAAAAAGCAGAAGAAACAAAACAACGCTGAAAAAAAATCAGTCAAACTATTTCATTACCCCAGGTGCTAAACAGACCTTATTAGAGAAAATAAAATAATAAGAATTAAAGGATCACTAGTTCCTAAAAACACCGCTTCACCCATAACAGCAGGCAGCTCTCTCCCTTTGGTAAGTGATCACCCTGTATTACTTCAAATTCATGATTTAGAAGCATCACAACTTGTTACAGGCACATAGGATTTTTAGGGTAATGAACATCAGGATAAACAAGAAATAGAAGAGCTCAACAAATAATTACAAATGTAAGTTATTAATGACAAAAACAAGATACACAAGGAAATAATGTTGGTATACAAAATGAAATAGGGTAGAATAATGCAACAGAGATGCCACTATTAATGTAGGAATTACTAGGAACTCCCCAAAACTAAACTCTAAATCCTGTTTACAAAATCTCAAACAATGTTTACCACTGTATGTAGATAGACTAATCATGGAGCCACCAATTAACTAAGTACCCACCTGATATACCACACCTATGACAACAAACAGAAGGCTGCCAAGAGCAAAAAACACAGGCAAAAAATTCAGTCAGTGAAACACATGAATCAGAACAAAAACTGCTTTTGAATCATGATATTGAACTGAAAATGGTTCAAATGTGCTTACATCAAATCAAAAGATATATAATATAGAGAATAAAGTATGAGTTGGGGTGTGTAATGAGATTTTACACACACCCGAGTTGTGGGATGCTACATCAACCCGAGGCGGCTCGAGGGTTTGTGAAAGTATCCATTAACCCGTGTGTGTAAAATCGAGTTTGACACATCCGACCGCATATTTTATTTTATATAATTGCTGGCTTTCCCAGCAATTATATAAATTAAAGCTTCCGCATCCGCCGTGTGGCTTCTCAGGTGCTGATTTGAATCGCGATTTTAAAACATTTTGTTTTCGCTCTGGTTTGTGAGGTTTTCACTGTGTGTGGGGGAGAACTTACCACGAGTTCTTCTGGCAGTGGCAGTGCTGTTTAGGGAGAGGTGGAAGCGGTCAGCAATCTTGAGTGGTGGCGCTGCTGCGTGAGGATGCGCACAGCAAGGGAAACTGTGTGTGTGTGTTTGCCATTATAAACACTCCTTTATAATGGCAAATTATGCCACAGTTTCCCTATTGGAAAAAGGGGAAGCTGGTTATTATAAAAAAATAGTGGATAATTTGTTGTCACAGATGATTACATTGTTATCCACAATAGTGAAAAGGAAAGATTGAAACAGTTTGGTTAATCACCAGTCTAATAACCAACAAAAGTCTGATAACAACAGAGAGGAATTAAAAAAGATAACTGAACAAATAGTTGAAAAAGAGGCACTGGAAATAGAAAATCAAGCAAACGCTCTAAAGACAAAGATGCAACAAAGAAACAAATCAAGTAAAAGCAGTAAGAAGTGGATACAAATACCAACATAAAAGTACACAGTGCAGGGAACAAGGTGGCAAGAAGCAGACAGATGGAAAGGCAATCCGTACGAAGCATACTACAGATACAGCAAAAAAAGGGAAATAAGGAAAATGACAGTAGAAGAATCTTTAGAAAGAGAACAAGAAGGGAAAAAATACATAGAAAAAGGACACAGGCTACCAGCTATATTTCTGAAAGGAGTACCAAAAACCATGGACAGAAACACCACAATATATCAGGGTAATGGTTTATAACCTGTGTAAAGGAGTCATAGGAGATACAATTAGATCAGTGGTGTCCAACCTTTTTCGGAGTTGAGAGCCACATTTAAATTTCTGAGAAAGATGTGAGCCACAACAACGTGTGGCCCATAACATACCCACATTTAGCCATATTTAGGAGATAAAATAATAGCACAGTCATAGCACATAGTCAATAATCAGATTTTGTTAAGTTATAGTATTTAAAAAAAAACTGTTGTAATTTTAAAATAATTATTTAGAGCAGCTCTGGAGCTTTAGATTTGCATGCAGGTTTAGTAAAATAGCTTGTTGAGCACTCAGGGCACTTTTCAGGTCCTGTACTTTGACTTTTTTCAAATTTAAAAGCTGTACGTGTACTTGACACGTAATTGACAAACCCTTCAAGAGCCGCATCAAACTGCTTCTAGAGCAACATGTGGCTCACGAGTTACAGGTTGGCCACCCCTGAATTAGATGGTTTGATTTAAAATCTGTATACAGATACCATACAAGGAACAGAGAGGATTTAGTTTGTTTATTTACAATGAACAGCAAAAGCAGGCATATGTTTTTACAGGCTGTAGCCGAGTTCCTTCCGCTAAACTTAAAGTGGTGAGCAATCTGAATGAAATCAGTAAAAAGAGCCAAGATGTAAAACAAGACAAGAGAGGACAAATGGAAACACATATAACACAGTGGACAAAAAAAAAAAGGAGACAGATGTATCAGAAATGCAGAACCAGAAAACATAGCAGACTATGATTTTTCCATTTTGGATCATCTAATGTAAGAAAATCATTTTTTTCTGACTGTCTTTTGCAATCATGACTCAACTTGATTTTTTTTTTAAATTACGTAGTGTTAGGTTAGACCAGCTAATGGATGTTAGACAATTAAAATGCCATAAGATAAGTACAACCCCTTAGATAATAAATACAATTTAATTTCTCAGTACCTTGGTCACATTAGTACTGAGTCCACATTTAGATGGCGGGGTTATAAATATTTAATAAGAACTATGTTTAGTTATCTTCCCCCAGTTCTTCCTTTTCATCCTTTTGCATACTGCCAAAGTTTTTTCCCAAATGAATTAATACTTAAATAGTGGGTAATTTGACCACTGTATATGCCATAGGCTCATCACTATAGTAAACTCCTGGTTATCAATGTATTCATAATACTAATGAAAATTAATAAAACGTAAACTGATAAAGTTATTTTTGAAAATCATGATGCACTATTAAACTGCTGACCACAACAGAGAGAAAATTGAAAGAGCAGCTGATGCCTTGGTAAAACTTTAAAAAACATAATATTTCTACACAATTCAGCTGTTATTTCATATATATTTTCTTCAGATTTGTATGAATTTTTTCTCTCCATTATGTATTACTGAAGAAATTCCCACAAAAAACAAGATCTGTATCTCCTAGAGTCATCTGCCTCTATAGCGTATTCTCTGCTTGGCATTATAATGCTGTGTTGTGACATCACAGTCTGGTGCCTTGGGGATAACTGTGATGTCACAAGCAGAGTATTATGACATCAGGTTGGGAAGAAGCAATAGGAACTGATGAACCCTCAAGAAACAACTATTCTGTTTTCATGCATATGGCCTTAGTAATAAATAATGGGGATAAGAAATACAGAGTTAAGGAGAAATATAAACTGCCTTGTGTCCAAACATTATGTTTTTCAAAGTTCTTCTTGAGGCATCAGTGGCTTTTTAAGTAATTTTTGCATCATTTTTAATAACACAACATTTTCTATGGCACTTAAGTTCCTATGCTCACTATTTATATATGTGTTTATAAAATGCCTAGCACTGTCATCTGTGGTGTTTTCCCTTCCATTGCTTCCCTCTCCCCATTTTTTGTTGCTCTCCCATTTGTTATGTCTTTTAATTCCCCCCTTCCCCTCTTATTTCATTTCCTTTCTTTTGTATCCCCTGTTTGTTTTCCCATTCCTACTTGTTCCTCTGTGGTTAGCCTAGATGGGAAATTGAAGAAAATATTGTCCTATTAAGTCCTTGAAAAATGTACATTGGGTTTTTTAAAAATATGTTTAAACACATTTGCAAAATATCCACATGTGAATTTATGATTGCACACTGTATTCTTAAAATGTTATAAATCTTTTGCAAAATATTCACCGGTGAATTTATGATTGTACACTGTGTTCTTAAAATGTTGTACATGTGTTTTTAATATGTATTTGCTTAATTTATTTTTACATGGTTTTGGGGTTGTAAAAAAGCACATGTATGGGCTAGCCCAGTGGTGCTGAGAGTTGAGGTGCTGGACACTACACCTCACACCATGCCAGTGACCCGGGTTCGGGAATGGACCTAGCTTGGGCTGTCAGAGGTTGGCTGGGGAGGGAGAAGATTGAGCATCTGGAGGACTGCTCTCCTTTCCCAGTATGGGTTGTAGGGGATCCCTGGCACTGTAGCAGCCTCTGGTGGAGACCGGAGGAAGCACAAGCACATGGGACATAGAAGGGGGTGGGACGATGGCAGGCTTCAGCAGCAAGTGGCATGGTAGGAAGCTGGTCAGGAGCCATTGCACACCGCATCCCAATGAGGAAAACTCTACAAGGAAAATCCCTGGTGGACTAAGGGAGTCAATGGAGACAACAGGAGCCCAGGCCCACATCCTGCCACCACACCTGCCGATCATTGGCTCTCCTAAGCCCCTCAATTAGGCCCAGAACATCCCTCTAATTACAGATAGGCCACCAGGTAGGTAAGGTGGGCCCTCCTTGGGGGGTGATCTGAGGGGGCTGGATGGGACCATGAGTCCAGAGGGGGGGTACTCAGCAACATGTCTCCCGGTGGCATGAAGGTTTCAGGCTGGGAGTAGAGGTAGTGGCTGAGAGGGCACTCCTGAAAGATGCCCTGGTCCACAGAGTAGAAAATAGAGTACAAAAAAAAAAAGCACATGTATGCACTTTAAACCATACCCCCGATGAAGCCTAGCGAGTAGGTGTTACATAGGGGGTGGTTGCTCCTGAGTATGTGAATAAAACCATTTGTTTCTTTCAGTAGTCTGTGTTCTTCACCTTTCATTTTATTTAATTCCTTATTCCCCTGTACTCTTTTCCTGTCTTTTGGTTCCCCTTTAAAAACTGAGTTCTTCCCATGATTGGGGTTGATGCACTTTTACCCACAAAATTAAGTGTTTGGGGACTGGGCCATGTCTATATTTTCTGATGCTTTTTTGTTTTCCTTTTTTTCATCTTTCTTCACATCATCTAAAACTGACTTGGTTATACTTGCTTTTGAGGGATCTTCTAATTGTTATCTTCTAAATTTTTCTCTGTGAGTATACATGGGAGTTAGTTCAAAGCAGAAATGCTACTAGTGGTAACTAAAAAGAAAGTGGTACAAAACAAATGTTGGCACTATTAGTGGCTCGAGAAAAACCCTGAAAGGTTTTTCACATTGCCTTTTTGTATAAAGATTTAAGAAATCAGCTTAAGAGTGGACCACAAATGATTAATGTATGCAGCTAATACAGAGATAAAACACTATCCATATCTAAAAAACTAGTACAGTACTACTTAGAATATGCTTTTGTTTTTACAATAATGAGTCTTACATTTGTTCCCACAGTATTAGCAAATGCTTAGTTACTGTAGTTCTGCCTAGCATATCAAGCACAATGACACTTTCTCGGCTAGTATCTAAAAAACAACATTTAACATCAATCAAAGCCTGACAAAGACATTTCACTTGTAAGAAGCTTTCCATAATACTGTGATGCCAACTCAGTCCATGAATGTTAATTGTACTGCTGCTCTTGCAAAGTAGTACATGACTGTCATAATATAATTCTACTGATGACTTGATCACGCGGCATTTATATATTTCTATTAGTTGTACTCAAACAAATGTGAAACTCAGTAAAAGCAACACAGAAGACAATAGCTTATACAAGATTAGATGCACATACCCGGGGCTTTAGCAATTTTTGATACACATGAATACATGCAGTCCAAAACAGGTCAACTCTCAAAGACTTTTTAACAAAATGTTTTTAGACCATATTCATGCACAGTGGAACATTGCAATTATTTATCGGAAATGTTTAAAAGGCATGCCACCCCCAGGAGAAAACATCATAGCACTGTAAATGTTCCAAACAGGAATTTTAGCAGGGCAAAAGTTAGTTTCCCTTCTTGTACAGGATCACATCTGAGACATTAATACAGCTTGTAAACTCACATTTGCTCTGCAGCCAATGTCTTGTGGAACACTTACATCTTAATCAAGTAAAGCAATCGAACTGACCAACAAAGGACTTCTTCTGAGAAATGACATGCTGTGACCATGCCCTGATGTTTCAACATCACCAATGACATTTTCATCAGAGTGGCATGCTACTAGACATACAGACACTACATATAAAAATATTTAAAGAGAGAAGCACATTAGTGAAGACCCCACATTACTGCTAACATACCTGAAGTGCAGAGATAGGCAGAGCAAAGAGCAGTTGAGTGCAAATAGCAATTAAAGTGCAAAGGCTCTGGAAAACCATTATATTGTGCAAACACCACAATATACAGACCAAAAAAAGACATATAACAAGCAGTAAAAATCATTATAATCAATTTCTGTTAATCAATATAGTCTGTCTCAGAAAGCTAAAGCTATGTAACCGAACAAGTAATACACTTGTCAGCAAAATGATCCCATAAGCAAACATGCATTGTAAAAGCAAAAAACATTTTCAGCTGTTATTGCAAAGACACTTAAGAAACTATAAGTAAGAATTTTCTTTGGATCAGTTCAGGATCCTTGAAGGAAAATAGTTAGACAAAAATGCACAGTATTAAATGTTGTCACAGAGATATAGGTCGTAGATCAGAGAATATCATTGTTCCAAAGTACAAAGGAATCAAAAATAAGTCCCCTCATCAAGCCATGCCTTCTAATGTACCAAAAAGAATTCAAAGGAAAGCATGTGGGAGTAATTCATTATTTAAACCCCTCAGAGCCAATGTATGAAATGATGTAATCCAATATGCCTCCTATTAGAAGAGTTTGCATACTGGGTCTCCAACTCTTATGCCAAGCTCAATTTTCTCAATGCCCACAAACTTTATGCAGGTAGTAGATCCATATCCTCCCTCAACAAAATGTTTGGCAATTGCATACTGTGCATTCTTGGGTTGTTTTTTGAGCCGCTGTTGTGGAGGGGCACCACATGTGCCATTCTCCAGTCCTGTGGTACCATGCCTGACTCCAGTGAACTATTGAACAGACCTGCCAGTGGCCCTGCAAGTTCCTTTGCCAGTTCCCTCAGTACCCTTAGATGTACAACTTCTGAGCAGGGTGATTTGGCCACTTTCGATGCTCGCAGCCCCTATCTCACTCCATCTTATTCTGTCACTACATCCTTGCCACCCTCCCACCAGCTCCTCTCTTCCCTCCTGTAGGCAACAATCTTTCTCCCAGGTGAAGATGGAACAGAAGCATTTATTAAGTACCTTTGCTTTTCACCTGTTCTCCTCCGCCCATTCCTCCCCTTACCTGAGATTAACAATTCCATGCTTCTTGTCCCTTTTCTCACTTATACAGTATAGTGAAAAAATGGCTTTCTCACTCTTCTTAATTCCCTCAAATATCTGCAGTTCCTTCTGTGCCTTAGCCCACTGGACTTCCATACTTGCCACACTAGCCAGCCCTAGGTAATTCTCCCTACCTGCCTCTCTCTTGGTCTTCCTGAATTTCCTGTAAGTAGACCTCTTTTCCCTTACTGCCTGGCCAACCCCAGAACTGAACCAGCTGCGTATTGTGGCCCTTGATTTCTTCCCCTTGAGCCAAACACACTCCTCTATGGCAACCATTTTTCCCTCCTTAATAATGGAACATCTTTGGACCACCCCATATCTGCTCTGATGTCCGCCAGGTGCCTCCTTAGCCTCTCTCCCATCTTCATGAAATCTGCCCTCTTAAAATCTAAGATTTTGGTCTTAGTCAGGATGCTTCCTCTGCACATATCCAACCAGAACCACACTATGTGATGGTCACTTCCACCCAGAGGGTCCCTGACTGTTATTTCTTGTATGTGCTGCCCATTCATGAAGACTAGATCAAGAATTGCCTCCTCCCCGGTTGGCTCTGTGATGCTCTGAGTCAGGAACCTGATCTACAACCCTTCCAGGATCACCTTACTCCTCGCACATGTTATGGATGATACACTCCAGTCTACCTTGGGTAGGTTGAAGCCTCCCACTATTACCACCTTTCCTTTCTGTGCAGCTTCCAATATTTGTGAGCTCAGTACCCTGTCCCTCTCCTCATCCTGGTTGGATGGTCTGTAAACCACCCCAACCTCACCTTTCTTCCTCTGTTTGACTGTAACTGAACTCATAATGTCTCCACCTTCCACTCAATCTCCTCCCTCATGCAAGTTATATCCTCCCTGATATAAGCTGCCATCCCCTTCCCTACCACCCTGTCCCTTCTGTATAGTTTATATCAAGGGATTGAAAGGTCCCAGTCATGGTGTGGTATGGCCCAAGTCTCAGTTACTGCCACTGTGTCCAACCTTCCCTCTACTAACAGCGCCTGAAGGTCATCCATCTTGTTTCCAAGACTCAGTACATTCAGAGACACCACCTTCTACCTAGACTCTGAACCCTCTTCCTTTCCCTCTTTTCTTTTTTCACATTACTCCCCTCTGTGTGCTCCCCCCAGCTCCCTTTGTCAGCTGTTGCCCTCCCTACCCTTTTGCTAACTGTTCTTCACCCCCTCCTCCTCCACTCTCCAGACCTCTTCTACTGGTATGTGGGAGAGGCCCACTGACCTCCTCCTCACGGAGTCTTCGAGCCTGCAGACCCTCTGTACCCTCCTCATTAGCTTAAATTAAGTGTAGTAGTTATGTATCCCCTAGTTTGTCCTGGAGTATCATTGAACCCTCTTTACTGAAGTGTAGCCTGTCCAGCGAAAAGAGTGCTTTGTTTGTCCAGGTCTCCCCCAAGTCCCCAATACAGATGAACCCCTCCTCCCTGCACCATTTTCCCAGCCAGTCATTGAACTTCTCTAGTCTTCTCTTCCTGGCTGTGCTGACCCATGTTACTACGATCACTTCTGATAAGGCCAGTGATCTTGTTTCCTCCCTGCCTATCTTCCCTAATTCCCTGAGCCTGCTTTGTACTACCTCCACCTCCCTCCAGCTAGGTCACTGGTTCCCATGTGTATAACTAAATGCGGTTTCCCTCCAACCTCCCTTACTATTTTCCTGATTCTTGGGCTCACCTTCCCTGCTGTCATCCCCGGCATGCAAACTACCCTCCTTCTTGCATTAGGGTCCCCTTTCCTTCCCCAGCAAATACCCTTAATTCTGGAATTTCCTATGATCACCACACTTTCATCCCCTGAACCCATATTTCCTGTCCTTTCATCCTTACCTATGGTACTAGCTGCTCCCCCACCTAACTGCTCCTTCTTCATTCTGTTCAACATTTTGCTGCTTCCACTACTTTTCCCCAAATTGTTTCTCCATTCTCCTCTCTGTACCTCCCCTCCCAACTATCTGTGTTTGCTTCTGCTTTTCCCTCCTCTCTTTCTATCCTTTACTCTCCCTTCCCCATCCTCTGCTCCATTTTTCCTGCCTCATCTTCCCTGCCCACCTTGTTGTGTCCCCTCTCCCCTCTCCTGTCCTCCTACCCTTAGCCCTGGCTCAACCCATGCTCCTACTTCACCTCCTGATGCCACCTTCCACCACCAGAAACTGGTGCAAATCTGTCTGATAAAGGCACCCCTTCAAAATTTCTGACCCATGTTGCAATCTTGACATTCCCACACTTTTCACCTACCATTTGCCATTTCTCCACACTGGGCTCCTTTGTCCTCCGAGGATGGGGTACCCATGGATACTGGATGGTCCTCCCTGCTCCCTTCTCTTGCCTGACACCTTTGCTCCCCTGGGCACCCCTCCATCTTTCTTTCTGTCCACTGCTCTGCCCCTCTAACTCCCCACCCCATCCTCTCCAGCTCCCATGTGAGCAGCCTTAATTCAACACTTAGCTGCTCCAGGCTCCTACACTCTAGACAGCCTCCTTTACTCCACATCAGGAAGACTGCTGCCAAACAACTATTACAATTTACCACTCTCATCTTACTCTCCTGCCTCCTGTACATGTTCCTATTCCCCCACATCCTCTTGGCCCAGCTTCTCCTAGCTCCCAGTTATGTGTCCCTATATGTAACCTGGTCAGGGACGATTACAACAATTCCTCAAATTCTCTTGGTTCCCCTAAACCTTTCTGCTGCCTTGCTGCTTAGTCCAGTTGTAGGCTGGCTCCTGAAAAGGTCAGCTGTGAACCCTTTCTAACTCCCTACAATGTACTATGAACCCCTTACAGTGCACTTCCAACCTTCTCTTCTACAGTGCTTAGTTCAGGTGAGAGCTGACCCTATATTGGGACCAGCTACAATGCCTTATCAACTCCCTTAAATGTATTTCCGAGCTCCTGCCTTGTACCTCCTACTCTTCCTTTGACACTTACCTCCCTTCCTGAGATCAGCATGGCCTGCATCCTGGGGTTCTCTCTGCAGACATCCTGAAGATGCTCCAGATGCCACTGAATTAGATGCCACATTCCTGCTTCATGGCACTCACATTTTGGGGTTGCTGATGCTTTTGGGTTGCTAGGGATTGTGAAATTTCATAGGAACTACAGCCTCCCTACTGGAGGAGAGCAGCCATGTTGCCCACTGGGCCCACCACTGAGGCTGGCTAGTCTGGTTCAATACCTGCCCTCAGTTGGCCTAGCTCTCTTACTCTGATAACAAACAACATGGATTCACTCCTGAGTGTTCCTGCACTACTAACCTGATCACTTTCTATAACAAAATAAGTACAAGTTTGGACAACAGAATCCCTGTTGATGTTATCCTGTTGGACTTTGGTGAAGCATTTGACAAGGTTCCACACCATGAATTGATAGAAAAATTAGTAAGCATAGGAATAAGCCAACAGCTAGTTTATTGGGTTAATAACTGGCTATCTGGAAGATCACAGCAAGTAAGGGTCTGTGGACATCTCTTACCCATGGGAACGGTAAGCAGTAGTGTCCCCCAGGGTTTAGTTCTGGGAATGACTCTGTTCAATATTTTCATCAGTGACATCAACACAAACATCAACAGTCAGCTGGAAAAGTTTGCAGATGACATGAAGATCGAAGCAGAGGTTGATACGTTGGCCAAACATCTATCCCTAGCTAAGGATTTGGACCATATTATATAATGGACAAAGAATAATAAAATGACCCTAAATTTAGACAAATGTGTGGTTCTGCATTTAGGACAAAATAATCCCCAATATCACTATGTTATAAACAACCCATTTTGAACAGTCACAAAAGAGCGAGATCTTGAGGTTATTATAAACAACTCATTCTCATTGGCAGGACACTGTAAGAAAATAACACAAACAGCTAACATGATATTAAAGCTCATAAAACGTTCCTTCACAAACAGAAGTGAATATTGTATAATACCACTTTACAGGACAAACATAAGGCCCCATCTAGATGTTTGTTCCCTTTTTGGAACCCCTATTTTAAACAGGATATCCATCTTATAGAACAGGTTCAACACAGGGCCACCAAATTGATTCCCAAAGTAAGAAATCACTCATATCAAGAGAGATTGCACAAAACAGGGTTACAGGTTGTTAGTCTGGAGGAAAGGAGACACAGGGGAGACCTTTTACAGCTTTATAAGATGTTACAGGACACAGTCCTTACATATCAATGTGGTCTCCAGTTTTTGCACTGTTGTATCAGTCTCAGAAGTCATAATAAACAATTAGCAATCCCACAAGCTAATACACACAAGAGGGAAAACTTCTTCTCCATCAGGGCGGCTAGAGCACAGAATCTTCTCCCACAAAGTGTAGTTGATGCCAAGAATTTTGCTGACTTCAAAAATAGACTTGACAAACATCTAAAATGGAATACTGTTTGTAAATGATCTGCCACAAATTTGTGGGAAATAATCTAGATGGGCCTTGGCCTTCTTATGTCTAAATAACCTAGTAACCCTCTTTCTGCTAATGTCCTCCCTTAATCTAATCCCCACAGCCCCAAATTACACAGTCATTTCGTGCCCCGTACCAATAAATAGTCCCCCAAGCACAAAAAACACACTTATCTGGCTGATCCTGCTCCGCATCCCTCCCCATGCTTTGTGGCTTTGCAAAAGGGGAGCAGATGACATGCTACCAGCTTTTTAAAACCAGAAAACTACAGCTTTCCTGTTGGTGTACTGCAGTCACATAGTCTGCTGGGCACACCACTCGGGCCGGCTAGTCCAGCTTAACATCCGCCTTTAACTCTTCCTCTGCTGACGTCCTCTCTCCACTTGATCCCCACAATTCACAACTCACATAGCCATTTAGTGCCCCATAACAAAAAACAGTCCCCCACCACAAAACAAACAAACAAAAAGAAACAATAACACTTATCTCACTTATCTAACTGATCCTGCTCTGCATCCCTCCTCATGCTTGACAGTGTTGCAAAAAAAAAAAAATCATATCACCTAGAGGACACAATTAAAAAAAAGCTCACTTTAGGAGGCTGGAAATGTAACTTCTGAGAGACAACAGTGAATCAAATTTTACATCCTTTGTCTTGTGATTCAGGTAAATTAAAAAAGAGAAGGCGCCATTCCTATGTCTCAGAATATTAATTCAGGTTTTATTACTGGTCAGCCTCAGCAACCCAAGATTTCATGGCAAATCTTCACTTCATCAGCAACAGTGGTAACTTAATATGTAAAGCATTTCTGCATACTGACACCATAATAGTGATCGTATTACTTCTCTTTTGGGTTCTCTCAGTTGATCCAGCTCTCCCTTCTCCTCTAAATTATGTGATATTCTCACTGCCAGTTTTATTATTCTGACACAGTTCCAAAATATACTTAGGGGGAGCAGCTCACACCTAACACGTGGAATGGAACCTTCTCTTTCTTTCTTCACATGTCTTTTATGGTGGCCTTTACAAGATGCTCCTCCAATTTACCCAGAGAATAATAGTCACAGAAAGGGCACGGGCATCCTACAATTCCCCATTTGTATGCACTGTAGTAGTTTAGACAATAAAGTCAAACAAAGAAATAAGAAACTGTGGATCAAACATTGAAAGGCTCATTAGGTGGGAGTCAAGAAACAAACTACAAGCTATGGGGAATAACACTTGTATGAGGCAAATAAACTACAGTGTAAGAACAAGCATGACAAAGATGAGTTAATTATTCAGATTCTCCAGTACTAACTAACATTACCTTTTCGGATTTTCAGAAATAAGGAAAAGAAAAAGCTGTGTTGTGGTTGACTAGATGTGAAGCCCCCAGTGATGGGATACTGATGGTAGAATGGCTGAATGGGACGCTTCAGGCATTGTGTGGTGATATGCTACAAGACTATTCCATGTATTTTTTCAATACTACAGTATTTTAAATGGAAACAGGATGCTTAACCCTGATAATTGACCTACTCCTGCTGTTTAATCCTTGGCCGAAATCACAGTCCTCTGTTTATGACATCTCAGTCATATTACCACAGCAGCACACTGTGATGTCCCAGCCACAGCTGATTACGACTTCAGCAAATGAACAAGCAGTACAAGCAGATGAACTATAGGGGACAAGAATCCTGTTTCCATGCAAATAAACCTAGTAATAAAGAACAAGGGGAAGTTGCAAAATGCGTGAAGTTGGTCCCAACAAATACTGCTCTCTGACTGGATGGACCAGGTCACCTGCCTTGCCTATATGAACTCAGATTGGTATGGCTATGCATTGTCTATGCCACAAAGTTAATACCAGGCCATTTTATAAGTACAACAGTACTTTTGGAGGTGTTACTTTCAATGGGAAACATATGCACTTCTTCAGAGTATTCAAAAGAGCACCATGGCCTTTAAACCTCATACCTCAGCACACATCAGAGCAATGCCTATATCTCTGAAGGAATGCACATGCTGTCCCCACGTCATGTGTTATCAGGGTAGTCCTGCTTTGAAAACTTGAGCAGCTGTAGCTTCCACAGCCACACTGGGCAGGTTATTCCATATGTTAAGCACCATCCATATGAAGTAATGCTTTCTAATGTTTCCCCTGTCCTGCCCCCGCCTCACTTTCAGGTCATGTCCTCTGATTCTGCTTGCACTCACCAGCTTAAACATCTGTGTATAAGAAGTTTAACTTTGACTTCTAGTAGTTCTAATTCTACCCATTCAAGGTAGGATTACAGCATATTCTACTGACTACAATGTAAAAGTGCCATCAACTGGAAACCAGCACTGAAGGCTGCATAGAACATTTTAGAAATTTCCAAATCTCAGATTAGAAAAATAACTTCTCCAAGTTTCCCCATTCTGAAAAAAGAGTAAGAGAACCTGCAGTGTGTTAAGATATAGCAGTTTGCTGAAAGGGGTGTCTGCTGCAGCAGTAAAGTACCCTAATTCTTTCCCTACATTATTTTTTTTTTAATTTGTATATAAAAATTCATTACATCTCACTTTAGGTAATTCTCAGTCTGATATATCAAGAATAATGCCTGTGCAAGTGTGTGTTATGGGAATTTTTCACACACCAGAGGTGTGTGATAATCCATAAAACCAAACAGCGAAGGGTGTGTAAAAAATCCTCTTAACACACAGCTGCATAGGCATTATTTTTTTATAATAAGTGGTGCAAGGTTTCAACAAAAATCAGTAACTGTATGAGTGAGCATGTCTCTGAGCAGCTGCCATACTCACTCAAATATGGTGAAATAAGAGAGTGAGGAAGAAAATGCCATAATAACCTGCTAACGAGTTATTACAGAATTCAGTGGGTTATTATGGCATTGTCTCAGGAATGTGTATCCAGGCATTATAGGGGGTCAACTGTTATTATACTGTATATACTTCCAAGATGACATGATGCCTCTACCTGGAGTAACAACAGGGGTACCTGGACAGTAAACATATCCCCCCCGGAACTAATATATTTCACTTCCATACAGAAGCATATACTAACAAGTAACTGCTGTTCTAAAGGAAGTATGAATATGCCCAATGAAACATTCAATTAACCAAGAATTTATTTTGAGGGGAGCAGAAGGAAATAACAAGGGGTAACAAAGAGAAAAATGGGAACATGAGGACACACTATTTAAGCAAATAATATAGCACTATAACTCTATAATTTTGCAACTTTCTGTCAAGCCCACTGGGCCCTCCCCAGTTATACTGTAACCCCTCACATGCAAGTGCCACTGATATTCCCCCCAAAGGACATGTAGGGAGAGCTCTCCATTCACTGTAATGAGAACCTCCTTGTGCAGGCATTGGCTAGCAAGATTTACAGCCCATTGGTGCACAGCACACGTTGCTGCAATGCAAGGTGAAAAATGTTCAAACTGTTTTTCTAAGGTCCCTTTCTAACCAAAATTCAAGACATATCCAAGAATCTCGATCCAGAGGTACTCACAGTGTGTTTGATCTTACAGAGCAGGTTCTTGAAAAGTCCCCTGCTCGGCAGAAATGAATTCAACAGTGAGGTACTCTCAGGATGACCATCAGCACGTACAAGCTCGGACTGTATCCACAGCTTCTCTCTCAGAGCTTTCAGATGTTCACTGCTCTCTCTCAGTGACAGAGTGGCTAATGACCAAAACCCCTGCCCAGTTCTATATCAAGGCTTCACTCTGGGCCAGACAATAACCCTTAAGCAGGCTGCTCATTCTCTCTGCCAGTGGAAAAGAGTTGGTATACCCTGCTGGGTTGAATTAGGAAATGGTATCAGATTCAGTAGTCTCAGTAGGCCTACTGGAGTTAAGAAACATCCTGGCAGGGAAACAGCAAAACAAAGATTGTTGTCTTCAAACCACCTCTGATGGTTTTTTTAGGGCACACCCAGTCTTTCAGTTGCCAAGGATATTTCAAAATGTACCTTTTGGCCTACCAAGTGCTCCTCAGAACAGGTGGGAGTAGTGTATCAATTGCTGAAACACACTGTCCCAGTCCCCTGGCTGTAGAATAGTTTAGATTGAGCCCCAGATTCCAGTTCAACTGTGTCTTATGATCTTTTTACGTAATATTTCTCTATATCAAGTTGCCCTGTAACATACTTGCATTGTTCTCGATACAATAGGGGCCTTCAGTGTTAGATTCCCATCTTTTGAAGTCAACAATGTTCCTTTTGATAATTGTTCTCTGTTGTTTATTCACAGTGTTAACAATTGATTATACTGTATATGCAGTACAGATTTACAGAAGAAAGAGTACCAGGAGAAAACAGTGCCTGGGAGATGGAGGTGGGGGATATCCTATCAGATGGTAGACCAATCAGAGATAATATTTAACATGTCTAATGTGATTGCAAGGATGCAGTAAGATATACAGTATCTCTGAATATGAATGGATTCAACAGTGAAGTCAAAAGTAATGTCTTCAATTAAAAAGAAAAGACTAGACCAACTTCAGAAAACCCACCTGACACAGCTAGACCACAAGAAGCTGATCAAATTTTGCTACAAACAAGTCTTAATCTCTTCCTATGGCAAGGAGAAGGGGAGTTGCAATATTAGTTCCCAGACATAAGCTAAATGCTCAGTCCTGTTGCAACTATTTTACTACTTAAATTTTATATTTAGATCAATATTGTATATTCTGCAGTCATGTTATATTATAACTTGTGATATTCTATAAATTAAACTCTGTATTTTGTTGAACCTATCCTGTAAATGATCAATTTATAAAGAAAAATAGGCTCATGTTACAGTTAATGCTAGAGCAAACAATGGTCAACAGGGAGCACAAAACTGTCCTTGCATATGGGAAACAACTGTATGCATTTACTGACCAATCTAGTAACACCGGAACATATACGAACATACGAACATATGAAATTTGCCAGCAGATAAAGGCCTGGAGGTCTATCAAGTCTGCTCGAATGTGCAGCTAGCACCCCTTATTCTGCAGCTGCCCCTCCCTTCCAGCCTTCCCCTTCATTGACCCTCCCCCTTGTCCTGTCCCATCCCCTTTTGAAGCAGTCCACTGTTCTACTGGATACCACTTCTGCAGGTAATGCATTCCACCCAGCCACCACCCTCTCTGTAAAAAAAGTGTCTCCTCATCTCCCTCCTGAGCCTTCCTCTCTCCAGTCTCATATCATGGCCCCTGGTGTCCCTCCCCTCCCTTACTTTGAACAGACCCTCTGCACCTGTCTTGTTTATTCCTTTCATGTACTTAAAGGTTTCAATCATGTCCCCCCATCCCTCCTCTCCTCCAGTGAGTACATGTTCAACTCCCTTAGCCTCCTCTCGTATGATAAGTCCTCCAGCCCCTTGATCATCTTTGTCACCCTGTGCTGCACCCCCTCCAGTAACTTAACGTCCCGCTTCAGATACGGGCGCCAGTACTGCATGCCGTACTCCAGGTGCGGTCTAACTAATGACCTGTATAGTGGCAGAATCACCTCCTCCCTCCTCGAGGATATACCCATTGCAATGTAACCCATCATTTTTTTGGCCTTTGCAGCTGCCTTCCTACATTGTGCCGAGTTGTTTATTGACCCTGTAATGAGCACCCCCAGATCCTTCTCCTCCTCTGTCTGGGCTAGCTGCACTTCCCCCAGCTGGTAACTCCTCCTTGGGTTCTTCATCCCAAAATACAGCACCTTGCACTTTTTGGCATTAAACCCCAGTTGCCAGGTGTCTGACCAGGTTTCAAGCTTTGCCATATCATCCTACGACCCCTGCCATCCCCCTAGGTCATCCACTACCGCTTCTACCTTGGTATCATCAGCAAACAAACTGATCTTGCTCTTGATGTGCAGTGATATGTCTGCAATGAATATCCCAAACAACACTTGCCTCAACACCGAGACCTGTGCAACACTGCTCGTCACTACCCTTGGGTGTGAGAGCTCTCCACTCACCACCACCCTCTGTTGCCTTCCCTGAATCCAGTTCCCTACCCATCTTACCAGCTTTGCACCTGCCTCTGTGTCTACTAACTTACTACCCAGCCTTCCATGTGACACCGAGTCGAATGCCTTACTGAAGTCCAGATACAGGACATCCACTGCATGGCCCCTGTCCAGTTGCCTAGTTACCCAGTCATAGAAGTCCACCAGGTTGGTTTGGCAGGATATGCCCCATATGAAGCCATGCTGTCTGCTGTCCTGTAGTCCTTTGGCCTCTAGGGGGACCACCAGCCTCTCCTTCAGGATAGTCTCCATTATCTTACCCATGATGGATGTGAGGCTCACTGGTCTGTAGTTTCCCGGTTCATCCTTGGGGCCACTTTTGTGGAGGTGCACCACATGAGCCATCCTCCAGTCCTGAGGTACACACCCTGAATGAAGTGAGGCACTAAATAGGTCTGCCAAAGGTCCTGCAAGGACCTCTGCCAGCTCCTTCAGTATCCTGGGGTGGATGCCATCTGGGCCTGGCGCCTTATCCACCCTCAGTGCCTTCAAACCCTCCCGAACTCTGCCCTCCAAGATTTCCCCATCTGTCACTCCCTTCCCCCTGTTTCTGCCACTTCTTCCCCTTGGGTGTCACCCCTCTCTTCTCTTTAGTAAATACTGAGCAGAAGTACTCCTTTAGTGCTTCTGCCTTATCACACCCTGCTTCCACCCAACCCCCCCTTCCTAATCCTTACTATGTGGTCCTTACAGCTCCTTTTCTCCCTGATGTACCTAAAGAAGTCTTTTTCCCCCTTCTTAATGCCTTGTACCAGCCTGAGTTCTGTAGATGCCTTGGCTCCCCTTACTGCCCTTGTCACCTCCTTTGATTCCATCAAGTACTCCTCCCTGTCCTCACCTCTCCCTGTTTTCTTTTACTTCCTAAAGGCAGCTCTTTTCCTCTTTACCTTTTCCATGACATCCTTGCTCAACCAGCTCAGTTTCTTAGCCTTATCCTTCTTGCTCTGGGCCTTGCAGCAGGTTTTGGTCGCCTCCACTATCCCCAGCTTTATGAGCTCCCACCTCTGGTTAGTGTCCATACTAGGTTGAATTCTGGCCAGGTACTCTTTTACCACTTCCACCATTCTCCCAAAGTCAGCCTTCCTGAAGTCCAGCACTCTTGTGCCAGATTCCACTCCTTCCTTGCCCATATCCAATGTGAGCCATACTGAGTGGTGGTCACTCCCTGACGGCGGTTCCTCCACTGTAAGTTCTCTCACAAAGTCCCCATTTGCCAGCACAAGGTCAATGGTATTCCCTAACCTGGTTGGTACACTGACCATTTGCAGCAGGAAGCTGTCCTGGAAGGCATCCAGCAGTACCTACTCCCTTCTGTTCCTGGTTGTTGGGGTACTCCAGTCCACTCCTGGCATGTTGAAGTTCCCCACAATCACCACACCACCCTTCTCGCAGGTCCTCCTGATCTGTCCCGCTAGTTCCCTGTCTAACTCCTCTGTCTGAGATGGCAGCCTGTACACCACTCCCATTCTAAGAATCCTATGTTTCTATGTTTCTATGTAATCCTATTCTTGGAATCCTGGATTTGTACCCAAAGTGACTCCGTACTACCCTCCTCCCCTTCCTCCCTTACACACTTCAGTCCTTCCTTCACATACAGTGCCACATTTCCTCCTTTCCCAATCACCCTGTCCCTATGAAATAACCTGTACCCTGGTACAGACAGGTCCCAGTCATTGTATTGGGTGGCCTGTGTTTCTGTGATGGCTGCAATGTCCACCTCTCCCTCTGCCATGAGCACCTGTAACTCTGCAGTTTTCCTCCCAAGGCTCCTAGAATTAAGGGAAACCACCTTCCACTCTTCGCCCCCCTCCCATCCTGCCCTCCTTTACTAGCATCACCAATAGTACTTGCCATTTGTCCTTTGTCACTGTTATGGGGGATAAGCTTATATGGTTTCCCAGCCTGTGGTCTCTGCATGTCTCTTGCCCAATATGGACCAGGTGGGAGATTGTAAGTTGGGTATGATATCTCTCTCTGATGACACCACCATAATGTTATTTTTAAAACATACAAGCGTTTAAAACATACTCTAGCATTTTAATATTTCCTTATGGAGAGACATGGACAGCTTAATTTATTGCCAAAATAGCACAGATAAAATCCAAGAATGATGGTGGAGGTATAAGTCCCCAGACACTTTGAGACACTAATAAATGGGAGATTCCTTCAGACTTTCTTTTTTTTTTAAATATGCTTTATTAAGTTTTACACAGTCCACAACACAGGTTCAATTTGTGATACATGTCATGGAGACTGCATTGTACAAAATAAAAGACAGCAAAACAAACTTACCACCAACATTAATACCCCACCACTCCCCACCATCACCCCTATGCCAAGCGCTACCCAACATAAATAGTACCAGGACAATCCATCAGACACTGGGCTGAAAAGAGAGATTAAGGTTTCCATAAGGAAAGTAAGGTCTCAAGAGTTCCCCATGTTATCTGGAAAGCTTTTATCCTATCCTGCATAGATGCATCTTTTATCCTATCCTGCATAGATGCAATGTGTCTTTCCAACTGCATAGCCAGTAGGATCTCCCTATACCATTCGATAACGGGGGAAGAGAATCCTCTGTCCAGTGCCTCATGATAACCAACTTGGCAGTTGCAGCTATTAGGGCCAAGGGTGCCTTCCTAACTCTGGGTGTTCCAGGGGGAAAAGATTAAGTAAGCAGAATTCAGGGGTAAACAAGTTATCTAATCCCAATAAAGGATCCAAGATTCCTCTAATGGATTGTCAAAAATTCTGAGCCTTAGGGCAATTCCATTACATATGGTAAAGGGAACCGGTGGCTCTTTTGCACCATCCACAGTCCGGAGAGAGTATTTTACCTATTTTAGCAAGCTTCACTGGAGTGAAATACAGGTTATGTATAATATTAAATTGAACCAGGCGAAGTCTGCCCTGTTTAATAAATTTGTAGGTAGCCTGCCAGAGTTTTCTCCATATATCAGTATCAGCAGACAACCCTAATTCCTGGGCCCAATAATTGCAAACCCCTGTTGACAAATTAGAGTCTAATTCTTGTAGATTGTTATATATGTTGGAAACAAAGTGAGGTTGAGTAGCTACTTGTAGAATTACGGACAATTCAGCAGCAGGGAAATCTGTCCAGGCTATATTTCCGAGAAAGGAGGTAATAGTCTTTCTTATCTGTATATACTTAAAATTATAGGTATCTGGCACCTTATGACAAATTTGAAAATGAGCGAATGAGACCAGTTTTCCATTCATAAAGAAATCGGAAATCTTACAATTATGCAATAAAGGCCAAAAGGTAGAGGATATAGGTATATTTTCAATTTTGAGGTGGAGATTGCAAGTGATGGGTTGTTCCAATGATTTGTTCCAATTCATTGAAACGTGATTCCGAATCTGATGAAGTGCCTTAAGGGACCATCCAATAGAAGTATTCCTAAGAGACCTAGGTATGTAAGAGGGGGTGATATACAAAAATGAGTGTAACGAGCAAAGGTTTCCCGATACTAGGTGCTTCTCTATGTCCAACCACAAGGAGGAGTATTCTGATTGTGTAGTAGGCTCAGTATTTTTGAATCAAAAAGCCAATTTAATGATGTGATAAGCACTGTAATATATGAAAAAAGAAGGGGCCGCTAGACCACCCTGGTGTTTAGGAACTGTGAGTTTAAAGTAGGCCTGTCAGACTCCCTTCCCCTTTCATATAAAGGCACTGAGCATTTTTTGAAGCTTAGTGAACCAAGCTTTGGGCAAAAAACAGTCCAGCATCCACAATGGGTATAGAATATGCGTGAGTACATTCATTTTGATAGCGTTGAACCGCCTCCAAAGAGAGAGGGGAAGAGCCCCCCATCTTTCCATATCAGAGTTTAAAATTTTAAGTAAATTAGACAAGTTCTCCCTAACCGTTGTTGCTATATCCTTTGACACTTTGATACCCAAATATGTTAGGGATTTTGCTTCCCATAAGAGGCGATAAGGTGCTAAGTCCGCCTGAGTTATTCTACCATTTAATGGAAAAACTTTGGTTTTAGAATAGTTCAACTTGTAATATGATAATTTAGAGAAACCCTCAATTTCTAAAAGTAAAGCAGGGATAACAGTTTGGGGATTCTCTACGTGTAATAGTATATCATCTGCATAAGCAGAGAGTACATATCTTTTGTTTCCAATATGGATATCTGTTATTACTTGAGTGGCTAGAAGCCTTCAGATCAGGGGTTCCAAGTAAAGGTTGCAAAGTAATGGGGACAATGAGCATCCCTGCCTGGTACCACGACAAAGTGGGAATGGAGCAGAGAGCATGCCACTTCACCTAACTATGGCTGATGGGGAGGTATATAGCAGTTGCACCCATTTAAGGAATTTGTCAGGGAGTCCAAAGTGGGTTAAAGTGGCATAAAGAAAGTCCCAGAAGATTAAGTCAAACACTTTCTCCGCATCCAGGGAGATCAACGGCATCAGTGTGTTTGAGTCCCTGGACACCAAAAGTAAATGTAATAGCTTCCACATGTGGTCCCCAGACGACCTCCCCACCATGAATCCAACCAGCTCGTGACCAATAAGGTTACCAATTACAATAGAGAGCCTATTGGCCAGAATCTTAGCTAGAATTTTAATATCAGAATTGAGCAAGGAGATGGGCCGGTAACTTTCAGGATTTAGGGATTCTTTCCCTGGTTTCGGTATTAAGGTTATAAGTGCTTCCAGGAAACTAGGGTCAGATATACCATTGGCGTGCCAGAAATTAAAGACTTCATCTAACACTGGAATTAATACAGATTGACAGGTCTTATATAAGTTGTTTGAGAGACCATCAGGACCAGGTGACTTGTCCATGGGCAGTTGTTCTATGGCCTGCTGTATTTCCTTGGTGGTAATGCAGGCACCCAATGAAGTTGCCATGGATGGGGATATTCTAGGAAGTATTATTGAAGTAAGGTAATGGTCAATATCATTCCTAGATGGCTGTAAAAGAGGATCCACAGTGTAGAGCTTCTGGAAGTACATTCCAAAATTCTCTGCTATTTCCCTGGGGTCAGTACAGACATGGCCATCTCGTGCAACACATAGGTCAGGAATACATTGCGATGTTTCTGCTTGTCTAATTCGAACTGCAAGCAATTTACCTGCTCTTTCTCCTGAGTCCAGATACTGAAGCTTGGCTCGGTGAAGAGACAACTCAACTTTTTGAGTAAACAGGCCTGCATACTGCGCTTGCAATTGGTGCAGTCTGGTCCAATCCTCCACCGTGGAGTGCTGAGTAAGATTCTGCTCCAGGGTCCTAATAGAGCTAAGCAGTGCTACCACCTGTGCCTTGTATTGACTTGATTGTGTTGCCTCCATTCAAATACATTCCCCCCTTAGGGTGCATTTCAAAGCTGCCCACATCAAATCATACTTATCAACTGATCCCCTATTAGTCTCAAGTTTAATGAAATCCTTGATGTGAGTAAGAGAAGCGGGTCTTCAGAGCAACTGATTATTTAGATGCCACTGAGAGTCTCATTTAATTCCTGGCCCTAACAAATAGGTAATACTAATGGGGGTGTGGTCAGACAGGACTCTGGCATGTATATCTGAGTCTAATATGCCTGGCAGGGCAAAGGAACTAATTAAGAAATAGTCAATTCGGGAGTAGGAACTATGGGGAGGAGAGTAAAAAGTATTACCTTTCAGTGGGGTTCAACACTCTCCACACATCTAGAAGGCCGGCTCCACTGATAAGGTCTTTCAAAGCCTTTTGAGCTGGGGTTAAACCACACCTCCTGCGATCTGGTCTATCCAGCTCTACCTGAGGGAACATATATTCCAGTCCCCTCCTAATATCGTTAGTTTAGGGGGATTGGTAACAATTAAATTCTGCAGTTGTAAAAAAAAAGGAAGGAGAATCTATATTCGGACCATATATCACACCAAGCAATACTGGATGTGATTCTAGCATACCATGAAGCAAGATATAACGACCATCAGGGTCCCAGATTTCTTGATTTAATCTAAATGGGACCATTTTTGACACTAAAATTGCTACCCCACCTTGGCTAGTTGATGCCCCGGATCCGAAGACTTGTTCCACCCAGTTTCTCCTTAGAAGGGGGTAGCCTCTCATCGCAGGTGTGTTTCTTGTAGACAGGCTATCCCCACCCGAAGGTGTGATAGATGTTTCAGTATTACTTGTCTTTTGCATCTATTCTTAACCCCTTTAACATTCCAGCTCACAAAAATATATGGACTACCCATATTTTAAGAGAAATACATTCCTGGACAGTAGACTCAGCCCCGGTAAAATGCCCTACAGTTAGGTAAAGGTGTAACATGGTAGCGTTTGGCAGCCCCCCCACCATCAAGAAGAAACAGTATCAATAATAAAGTGTGAATTTTATGCCCTAAAACCTCCCCACCCCCCGTAAACAAATAACCCCGTAAATATGTATCTCACATCCTAATTAACAATCCCCAGTTCTGATTAACTGCACTACCACTCATACACCACCAGGTGATGTTGTAGCACAGGTCTGATAGAGACAATACATCCACCGCTTGCCCCCCTCCCCACCCAAAAGACCCCACTAAAAGATCCACTATACCTGAAGGCTGGAACCACAATTATTATTAGAACTACTATCTAACATGAAACAATCCCCAATATTTATCTATTTTAATGCTCAGTCTTTGCTCTGAAAACAGATGCCCTATATAAATATTTAACATTTAGTGGATTAACTCAGTACCACAACAGAAATTTGAAATCTGTAAGGACCTATGCTGAGAATTCAAGCCACATAGAGTTGCAATACCTAACAAGAAAAGTAAATTAATAAGCATTGCACATAAAGTCCAGTGTTAAGTAAGTCCAGTTTACTGTCTGGGTTTCATAGCCTTTATTCACATTGGAATCCTACTGAAACTTTTACTCTGTTCCATTTGTGGAGTGCAACTTGTAATAAAAAGAAAAACAGACAAGTATTCCTTCGCTTAAAAAAAAAAAGAAAAAGGAATATCCCCAGGTCCGAGTTCCAGCTATGGAACGATCCCCATTATTGAACTATTTTAATACACAAGCCTTACTTTAAAATATGCAAAAGATCAAACATTTAGAGAACTGATTCAGAACCCCAGCAGAAATTGGAACCTGTAAGGATTTGCGCTGTGAATTCGAACCCCATTATGCTGCAATGCCTAAAAAGAAAATGAAGTTAGTAAGCATTGTTCATTCAATCCGGCATTAAACAAGTCCAGATTGCTGTCTGGATTTCATATGCTTTATTTACACTGGCAATCTAATGTAACTTTTACCCTGTTCTGTTTGTGACGTAGAACATGTAATAAAAAAAAAAGAGGAAAGACGATCAAACATTCTGGCTTTTCCTCAAGTGAGGAGAGTCGAATGTCCCCAGATCCAACACAATGCAGCACTTGCAGAGCTCAAAATCAGCTACCAATTTCCAGGCAGAGGACTCTGTTCCCCAGACATTGCCCAGATCATTCTTCAATTAGGGCTCACAGAATTTGAATACACGGGATATGGACACCACCCTCACTCATCATCTGTCTCCTGTACAATGAAAGCCAGCTGAAGTTAACCCACAAAAACAGACCTGTTTTCTAAATTCAGACCACCGAGGACAAGGGTTCTATTCTGGTTTAGACATATTTGTCAGACCACTCTGGCCGTGCTTACTATTATGGGGTAAAACTAAGAACAGTTAAATTACCCGTAAACATCCACTTGTAGATTTCTTTTCCAATTATCTTACCTCGACACAGATACCAAAGTCAGACCATCTACCTCACTTATACAGGTCAAGGAACAGAATTTTTAACTCTTGAGCTGCCCGTTCCAGAGTGTCAAAGGTAAGCCATTGATCCTCATATTTAACCAACAAAATTGCTGGGTATTTAACCTGAAAAGGCTTACCAGCTGTCACTAGCTTAGATACTGTTGAATGTAACTCTTGCTGCCTTACTCTCACGGACTGTGGTAAATCTTGCGTGATGCGGATCTTCTGACCCTCCCAGTGAACCTTCTGAATCTCCTTGACTTTGGCCAATGTGTGTTGCTTATGGAGATAATTTAGTAACTTGAAAATAAGCAGTCTAGTGGGAGAGCTTGCTGGTGGCATGGGGCGCAGGGCACGGTGAGCCCTCTCAATGACATAGCACCCTCCATTTGGTGAAGGTCAAGCTATTTTCTTGCATAATCTCTGTAATAATTGAATTGGACAGCTGCCTTCTTCCCGCTCTGGAATGCTGATTATTAGAAAGTTATTGCACAGACTGCACCCTTCTAAATCTTCTAGCTTGTCCTCCAGTTTCTTAAGTCGGTGTGACATATTTGTGGTTTCTTGATCAGACTTCCCTTGTTTCTTTTCCAGGGAGACGATTCTTGCTTCAGAGTCCCCAACTCGTATTGTTAGCATTTTCACTGAGGATTTAATTAACTGCAGATCGTCAGTTATAGTAGAAATGGCAGCTTGCAGCGGCTGCACAATTTCTAAAAATCTGTCTTCCGAGAGAGCTGTTGGAGCGGAGGAAGTTTTCGGCGAGCTGGAGGCCTGCTGTTTGGAGTGCTTAGCGGCCTTGTCCTTCTCAGGTGTAGGAGGTGGCGAGTGCCTCAGCTGGGCCTTTTTGATATAGATCTCCATGTTAGAGTTACTATTCAGCTCCTATAAAGTTCTATGTAGATAGTTGTCCTAGCTAAATCAAGAGATCAGCCCAGTATAAGGTTTAAAATTGGAGTGTCTGGGGGTAGGGAGCGGAGCTTTGGAGAAAAGCTGCTTCTTCTCAAGCTGCCATCACATGACCCCCTTCAGATTTCTGTATATCTGTGAAGTTTATAAGCATGGACAATGATTGCTTCTATTACACCCTCCCAATATCATCAGGATTTAAATTTAAATGAAGTAACTTAAGCCCTGTGTAAAAACATGCTTGACTCCACTGCAAAGTCATTAACCTGACTCATTCAAGACATCACAGGATTTGATGATGCTTTACAGCTAAAGCCTGAAGTAGTTCTACAGTACTGTATCCATCAGTATTAGCTAAGGCCAGCCGTAGTTCTACTCTGTCAGTCGATGTTGTTTATGTCCTCTGCAGTCACTATGTCCTTGTCTTGAGCTGACCTTCTTATTTTATACCTTGGGGAAATATGGTTTCTGATCTGCCTTCGGGCAACTAATGTCAGCTCTGTATTGTAAACCAGCTCCATATGTGAGGGTCACTACCATATTCTATCTGACAAGGACTATGAAACAGGGAGGTCCCATTTCTCCCCTCCTTTTTGCCCTCAGTATATTGAGTCATTAGCTCAAGCTAAACGGCAGCATTCAGAAATTAGGCAGAATTTCAATTGATGATTGCTAATATAAACTTGCACTATATACAGATGACCTTTTGATCTATCTAACCAACCCCCCACAAATCTACCTACATACCCTCTGGGAACATTTAAGCTAGTATGAAATGTTAGTGGGTCATTAAATGAATATAATATAAACATAAATGTTTGTGAGTCCTTTCCCACAAATATCTGCTCAGATGTCAAATGACCTTTCTGAGGTATTTCAGGGTGCAAATACCAATACACATATTACAGTTGCAGGAGATAACACCCTGTAGCAAACAGTTGCTAAGGGCCTTCATGACTGGTCCCGTCTACCACTGGGACTCCGCCAAAGAATAGAAGCAGTACGCACAAACATTCTCCCCCATCTCCTGTATCTATTTCAGATGCTCCCAGTAGCCCTGCAACTACAAGAATATTGCTATTTGGATACAGTCAAATCATGGTTTATATGGGCATTGACAAGTCCATGGATTTAATATGGCATATACAGTAGTTAAAAGATTGAAGTGAGTTTTCTTTACACATTTTTTGTAATTACTTTGTGTCAGCACAAATATGACAAATGTTATACTAGTTTGCACCAGGTTATCAAGCACAGTGGAAAACACTGGAGATGGATCAAATAGATTAGGCAAAGATACCGTAAATATTACTTTCCTGACCCTTTGTACAGTCACAGCTGATAGTAGTCTCCATTTTCTCTAAACAAATTCTTAAGATTTGGCACCAGGTACTTAACAGAAAACCCTTCTAACCATATTTTTGGGGGTTCACTACATTGTCCTTTGCCCTGCAATTCACACATGCTAGTTTAGATCAGGGGCCAAATATTCATACTGCGCCAGGCAATGGCGCAAGCCTGGGTGCAGCGCAACTGGACTGCACCAGGGCATGGACCAGGCAATATTCAATGGTGCTGCACCATGGCTCAGCACCACTGAATATGGTACAGAGTGCACACACACACACACACACTGCACATGGTGTAGTGGCACTGCACCAGTGCAAGACAGGGAACAGGAGCAGGGGGATGCGCCAGTGCGAGTGCAGTTGTGCTAGGTGCATCACCCGCGATATACAGCATGGGGCATGCAAATGAGGCCATTATGCATGCAAGGTGCAAATGGGGCCATCTGCATGTCATTATGGCCCCATTTGCATGTGATGCACAGATCCCCGGCGACTTGCACCTGGAGCCCTGCCAGGCTGCGGCGGTCGGGGATCATCACCCTGCAGTGCCATGGAAGTCCCCCCACTCCCGTACACCCGATCATGGGCAAAAGTACAGATATTCTAGTGGGAAGCCCCTACCACCTGATCACGGGCATTCATAGAACATAACCCTGGTGGTCCAGTGGTGAACCCCCATTGCCCGATTGCAGGCAGGTTTATATTCATAGCCCTGGTAGTCCAGTGGTGATCCCCCATTGGCTGATCACAGGCAGTTGTAAATTCACATCCCTGGTAGTCCAGAGGTACCCCTCCCCACCCACTCACAGTCCCGCATGCCGCCTGTCTTCCAGCAGGTGGCAGCACCCCGCCCACATGCCGCTTACATCGAATGACAGTGTTAGTATTTATCTGTATGCTCATTGGTCCACTGCATGGACTACTGGTGTAGACTATGTTGCATTATTAGGGCTTGATATGTGAATGAACGCTGCTTCATTCACATATCGGGCCTGTGTAGTATAGTATGGTCTGCATGCCCATTGGTCCATGCAGTAGACCAATAGGCATACAGATCGCATTGCACGCTGTCATTTGGTGAGGGCCAGACAGCATGCGGTGGGTGCTGCTGCCCAATGATGACAGGGGGTGCTGGGTGGCAGGTGACTTCTGTGGGTGGGTGGGGAGGGGGATACCACTGACCACCAAGGATAGGTCATTTCAATGTGCCCGCAATTGGGTGAGAGCAGCGTACCACTGGACCACCAGGGATGTGAGTTTACAACTGCCCATGATCGAGTGATGGGGGGGATCGCCACTGGACCACCAGGGTTATGACTTTATACCTAAGCATGATTGGGTGATGGGGGTTCATCACTGGACCACCAGGGTTATGTTTTATAAATGCCCATGATCAGGCAGTAGGGGCTTCCCACTAGACCACCAGGGATCATATCTGTACATATGCCCCCGATCGGGAGATGGTGCAGGGGAGCACAATGCTCCAAGGGCAGGGTGCTTGTGGATGGTGTTCCTGCTGGCTGGGTGGCCACCCATGGCCGGTGGCCATTGTGTTACACAATGCACTACAGCTGCCCACCTGTGGGTGGCTGGCATTTGAGCCATTTTATTTCAGCTCAATTTTGTGCACCAGTGTGCTGTGCATGTAGGGGTTGCGCCAGCATATGCGCCTCATATTCTGGGCTGAATATCAGGATGTGCCGCGTATGCATGGACATGCCACCTGCATCTGTGCTGTATACATTACCAATGTGCCCTGGTTCATTGGGGGTTGCACCGCGCAGCCTGCCCCTTTGAATATCGCACTGGGGCGCATTGGGGGTTGCACCTGGCACAACCTGTTGCGTCAGGGCAACCCCTTTGAATATCCATGCCCATGAATGTAGACAATCAGCAAGAATGAGACTATGATATCCATTTCAATTTATACAAGATAGGCACTTGTGTACCTTTCAGCAGATTAAAGAGCAATGTCATCTGCATCAGTCAGATTATAATAGATACCTGTCAATAAGGTATTTTGCAACTAAATTCCCCTTTAAGCAGCAACAAATATAGAGAATGGACCAGGGGTTTTCCTGCTTCTCAAGACAACACTTACTCATAGAATCTCAGACCATTTGATTTCTCTCATTTATAAAAGTATGCAATGCAAACAGTTGAGTACAACAAATAGGGTGAAATCAAGCTGGACTATAGAAGTAGCCTGCAAGATATGGATTAGGAACAAGCAATGAGTTGGTCGCATAAAATCTCCTTCTCTCACCTTTGGCATGAAAAGTCATAAAAAATTGTAAATAGGTACAGTATTTCAGAATGCCTTTTATTCATGCAAAGTACATGAATCAGATCGTAGTAAAATGCTGGAGACAATGTGGGAATAATGAAGACATTCACACTCTTCTTCAGGGACTGCCATTCGATGCAGTCCTTTTGGATCTCTCTGGCAGCTGAAGTAAAAGAGATTTTGAGGGTGCAGAACCTTTTAATATCTAAGGCGGTTCTGCTTTTCATACTTTCACTGACATTTGCAAATAAGTTCAAATTATACCTGGTAGGGACTATAATGGCCACCACAAACAAAAATTATAACAAGGATACCCTGTTGCCCATAAAAAAATGTAGCATTGCTCATGGATTTACCAGATTTTAAATAAACCAACCAACCAATCAACCAACCAACCAGATGGCTAACTAATATATGCCCAACAATATCTGATTGACAAGATTTAATGATTGATCTATATAGACTAAAAAAAATCACCCATGCCTTTAACGATCAGATGCATCTATTTAACAACAGAAAGAAAAGCTGGTTGCTCTATACTGTATAATGAGTAAGAAATGGGATTTTGTCTCTTATTTACAGATGTTGAGGGGTTCTGCTATCCTTGGGGATTACAGACCTTCTGACCCCCGGACCCAATTAAGCAATCTTTTTTAGTAGAGACTTCATCTGTATGTCTCAATTATATGTATCTGCAATGATTAACTGTAAGAAGTTGTAGCACAAGCACAGTTTTCAGTTTTGTAACCAAGTTGTCTGTTACATTTGCTTTAAAATGAAACAGAGTACAAAAAAATGTCTTTTTTACATGGTTTTGAACTCAACACCTGATTGGATGATAGATAATATGCATGTGTTTGCATAGCTATGCTCTTCTGAAGTCATTATTAGTGGATTTCTCCAGGGATGAGAACTGTAGACCCTCTAACTCTTGTCCAGGTCATCTTTCACAATCCAGGGGGCTGGCAAGCATGGCAGCACTTCCAACAGTGCACTTGATTCATGTACTGGCCTCACTGTCCAGTCAAGGGGCTAAGATTATGGGGCCTTCTGTGTGGAAGAAGTCACCAAGATAGTGAGGAAGAGGAGCTATGGCCCAACACTAGCCACAGATTTATGATGGAGAGTCATTTGCTGGCTTTCTGGTTTCTCATGGTATCTGTCAATGTCTCAGGGAAACTAGAGGATGAAAATGGGACATCAACACCCAACTGTGGCTTAAGGGCCCATCACAGGTGTTGGGGGGTATTCACACTCCCCTCTCCTCCACCAGACTCTTGTCATCCTTGTCAATACACTGCCTATACTGTCTCAATTGCCCATAGGCAGTGGCACTAGCAGTAACAACTATATTCATTTCTAGATATCAATTTATTCATTAACATGGGCATATATTATAATACATATATAGAAAGTACTGTATCATAATTCTAAATAAACACATGATGCCTATCTATTCATATTAAACACCTGGAATGCAAACACATTGCCCCACCTGAACCTGATTGTTGCAAAATTGTGGGGAATGAATGGAGTATCTGTAGATACACCAAGCAGGTCATAGGACGCTTTGATGTATTGCTTTATTTCATGTCTATAGCATTTGGAGAAAACTGTGTCTTTCTCAGGAAAAGGTTGCATGGGTCGATCTTCCAATGCTGTGTCCATTACAGCTCTCATCAGGAATAGCTGGCATTACTTTAGTCTTTGGCACAAATTCTTCCAGTAAAGCCTTTGCATCCAATTATGCAACTAGTACCTCTGGTTTGTTCACCGTTGGTGCTACTGCTACAAAAGGGAGCTCACTTCAGACTTAAAGTGTGCAAGGGGTCATGAATTCTGTGATACTAATGCTGTCACGCCATGGCTGACATTGGTACATTCTTTACTTTGGCAGGTGGTTGGAACAGATCCATTCTATCATCTTCCTTTCTGTCAGAACTTTCAAATGTGACAGAAGGTTGAGCAGGTGTAGGGAGTATCAAGTGATGATTTGACAGTAATGTATGCTGCAGGTTCTTGACACCATCTGTAATTTCTGGTCCATGATGCTATCGCAGCTTGAGCTATAGTTCAGGCACAGGGGTAGGAAGGAGTTGACCAATTCACTGGAGGTGACAGCAGTGGACAGTCTTTGCAATCCCATTGCTCTGTTCTTGAAGAATACGGAACACAGGCAAGTCAGGTAACTTTTCCACAACAGCATATGGCTAAAGGGCCGAGTAGTTCACTATATTGTGCTTGCCCTGCTGTCCAAGAGTCTTAAGAATTCTTCAGTGGTAGCCATGGCAATGTGTCAAAACAACCAGCCTTTGCAAATGAGCTATGCTCAATGGTTTTATCCCATAATAATTAAAAGAAAAAACAAATCTGATCATTGCTTTTACTCTATGCCATTGAGATGAATGACTTATGTTAGCCCTGGCTAGCCATAATTAAAGATATCATTGCAGATGTTAATGGCTGCCACTGTATCTCCTGGCTGCAGTACTTCATGTCACACTTTCTGTTCATACATTTTTTTGTTTGCTGTACTGACATTATCAGATGCTTCCACCACCAGTTTAGAGGATCCTTGCAGTTGCTGTCGGATATGCGTTGTGCATTGTACTTCATATAAGTCCTTGTTGTTGCCCCATCTTCAGAGACTCCAAAGTGAGGTCTACTGGCAGATGAGCCTCCCGTCCAAGCATCAAAAAGTAAGGGAAGAACTCAGTTGAACTGTTCCATGTACAGTTGGTTAACCTTAATGTATCTGTTATGGTCCACAAAATTAATCCTTGTACTCTCTTACATGGTTTTATCACATTTCCTCAATAGTATAACCTGATATTCTATGTTTTTTCCTTTCAAAACTGGTTTGTATAATCTTCATGTCTAAACGTATTGTGACTGTGATTACTGTTACCCTGACAGGTTCTACATCATGTATATCATTTTATATTCGATTACCCAAAATGCTCTCTGTATGTGTACAATGTGTTATTTCAATTTTTTTTTTGCTGTCCTAACCATGACCTCCTTGTAAATGAACATTCTCAAATGAGCCTTTTCCTAGTAAAAGAAATAAATTACAAATACAGTTCCAGGCATGGCCCATGGAGTTAATGTTCTGACTCCATCTGCATTTTTGCAGTAGTGTCCTGTTGAACCTTTTCAGTTATGGATCTCCTTGGGGAGTGTACAGTGTAGTCCTAGATAATCTTATACTCACCACCTGGGTTCCTAAGAAGTGCAAAGGCATGCACCAGGGCATAGGAACCCAGGTGCTGAGTATAAGATTTGGGCATACTGACAGTTACTAAACAGGAAAGGGACCTTGGGATTATATATGATAAACTCAATGTGGCAGGCAGTGTGACAAAGTAGTGGGTATGGCTAGTGGGATGCTGGCTGCACAGGGAGGGGAGTATCCAGCTGGAGGAAGGATGTGGTGTTGCCACTGTATCACTGATAGTGAGACCACACCTGGAATACTGTGTACAGTTTAGGAGGCCACACCTCAGAAAGGACATACACATTGTAGAGGCAGTCCAGAGGAGGGGAATTAAAGTGGTGCAGGGGTTGCACAAGGAGCCCGACAATGAGAGACTGAGGGATCTCAACATGAACACCCTGGAAGAGAGGATAGTGAGAGAGACATGATGGAGCCCTACAAGTTCCTCACAGGGAGAAACAGGCTGCAGGAGGGAAGTTTCTCAAATAAGAAGGAGCACCAGGACCAGGGAGCATCCAGTGATGCTGGAGGGGGAGTTCAAGAGAGATGCGAGGAAATAGTTTTCCACTGAAATGGTGGTAGGTGCCTGGAACAAGCTGCCAGCACAAGTGGTGGGGGAAAATCAGTGGGGGGCCTTCAAGCATGAATGGGATAGACATAGAGGTGTATTAGAAAACAAGGAGGGAGCTGGAGTGTTGTGGGGACCAGTTAGAGTCTATGGAGACAGATTAAGAAGGGAACATCAGGGCAGATGGGGTGAACCAAGCAGTCATTTCCTGCTGACAAATTATGTTTCCATGTTTCTATGATCCCATAAGATGCATGGAATTATTTGCCAATTCAGCTCTGAAAATCTGGCCCCTATCATGAATGAATACAATGGAGTATTCCATAATTCTCAATGAACTGCTGGAGTTTCTAAATATCAGTGCTTGCCTTCTTGTCTCTTGCTGATGCATGCATCTGTTGCAGTGGACTGTGACAACAAGGGCATTGCCAGAGTTCTTGGCTGTTTGGCTCAAGTGACAGACAGTACATACACAATTGCTCCAGTGCTGCACTGGTTTTGATATGTATGAGCAGAGCTGCTCTCTGAGGTAACATGTTTCGCTGAATGCACCATGCCCAGTTTTTGCAGTGCTTTTCAATGTCAGTTGCCACATGGAGGTCAGTAGAATCAGGTTTACAGCAGCCTCAGGATGTTGTCAAACCTGAAGGGACCTAGGTGTCAGTGTGTCTCACTTGGTATCACATCTGTCTGTCTGTCTGTCAGAAGGTCATGGGTTCTTGCCCACAGTGTAATTGGCTCATACCATAATGTTGGTGCACAGGTGCAGTACTGTGGGATGCTGTACTGTCCATGTGTCTGTTCTTCAGATGAGATGTTAAGCAGAAGTCCATTCTGCTCATCTCTGGTGCTGTCCTGGTGGATGTCCAGGTCAAAGTAAAAGAACCCAAAGCACTTCCCAAAAGTACAGGGATTTCTCCAGTGTCTTGCTCAACATTCCCCTACCCATAAACTGGTTCATGCCTTTTTCCAAGGTTGCTTGTGAGTGTTGATGTGTAAAATGACTGCCACTAAATGTTTATAGTCACTTCACTACCAGGCTTTCATTCCTTGTAATGCACTTTGGCATACAATGCATATTAAAACCAATCCTTCTCCTTCTCCTTCTTCTCCTCCTCCTCCTTCTCCTTCCCCTCCTCCTCCCCCTCCTCATCCTCCTCCTCAACCTCCTCTTTCTCCTTCTTCTCCTCCTCCTTCTTCTTCATCTTCATCTTCTTCTCCTTCTTCTTGATCATCATGCAGGACTCTGAGGAAACATTCCAGAATGTCCACAGTAGTACAAATTGTTTCCATAGGAATGGTGTTTGCTCTTGGATGATGTGAGTAAGTTCATTTTTCAAAGATAATTAATTTCACTCATAAGGCAGAAGTAGAAAAGCAGGATGGTCACTGGGTACCTGGTCAGGGCCATGTCCTTTCTACAGTGCTATTACTACCATAGTTCAGCATTCTTTCTCAGAGCCAGCTTTTGCTCCACAGATCTTGGGTGAGGAGGTGAGATCCAAAGCAGCAACAGGATGATATCTGGAGAGGCTCCCAACATGTTAACGGCTCAGTCCAAATTGACTGGTGTTTATCTTTCCTCAGGTATGAATTTTGAGCACATGACTTCTACTATGGCTTGGAAAAAGGGCATATTTCTTCTCTTCAGGAGGATAAGGTAAGTGGGGCAAGGCTCCAGCATTGACGTCATTCTGGCCCACCAATATTTAAGACTTTAGTAATAGGTAGAGAGTGCTGACAGCCAGTGGTGCCTGACAGTATCCAAATTTTTTGTGGTGTTGATATAAGTGAGGGGGTTGTTGTCAGCTCTTACTATGAACTTTGCCCCATAAAGAAACTCATGTTCAATGACTGACCATTTCAATGCCAAGGACTCTATGGCAGCTTATGTACTGGGTTGTTCTTCTTCTCCTATGGCAACAGCCCAATGGCACTAAGGGATGAGGCACTGGATGCCTTACTTTGCATCATGCCAGCAACCCGGGTTTGAGAACAAGCCCAGGTCATTGGAGAGTCAGCATGGAGTGGGAAGGGAGCAGGATTGAGCAGACAAAAGGCAGCTCTTCTCTCTCGGGGAGGACCCTGTCACCTGCTGTGGTTTCACTGCCCCCAGGTGGAGGTCTGCGGGCAGTGCAGGTGAGTGGGCGGTAAGCAGTAGGAGGGCATCCTAGTACCACATTGTGCTTGTGCCTCTACATGTGTGCATGCAACCGGGACAGGGTCAGGCAAAAATGGGGAAAAAAATCAAGGAATAAAAAACTATACAAAAAATAAAAAGTAATGGGGCTTGATTTTCAAAGGGTTATGCTTTGCTTGTGTCAGGCCCTGCATCAAACCCACTCTTTGGCATAGCTGCGCCAAACTCCTTTGATGTAACTGCACCTGATTTTAGTACATTGGGTGCAGTTGCAACAGTTTCCACACTTTATGGCAGCTTGCTCCAGAGACTTGGTGCAAGCCATGTAAGAAGAGTGCCCCAAATGGCACAAGTTAGATGAGAGAAGAGCTGGTCTAACTTGCAGCATTTGATGTCGGGATTAAAAATCACGATCACAGGCAGGAAGAATGCCACAACCCATACACCAAACGATTGGTGCACCAGGGGCTTGCAGCATTCTCGGGGCTTTGAAAGTCAAGCCTCTGGGTTCAGACCTTCAGGGTGCTCCTGGTACAACACACAACCCAGTCCACTCACACTGGCATCAGTGTGAAAAAGTATGGTTTGGTTGGATCAGTGAATGGGTATGGCAGCACAGGAGCTTTGGTGAGTCTTAAGATTGTTTCCTTGAAAGCACTTTCACAGTTTAACCTCATCAGGCTCAAAGAGGTTCATTGATGTGGAAGACTTAGATTTTATTAAAAGCTTCACCAAAACACATGTTATAAATTCAATCATACACATGAAACATGTATTACATGTTAAACTGACAAATATATATAACACTGTGTATGCAGATTGTGTGAACTTAAATCATTAGCACATTTATTTTTTTCTTCCAAACATAAAGTGCAAATGATTTATTTATTTCGTTTTTGATGACCAGGTAAGTGCACTTGACAAAGCACTGCCTATTTTCAGGCATGACCCGGGAAGTTACAGAACAATGGTAGAACAGCAGAACCATCAGACAGTATGCTGATTGCTGCCATACCAAATATCATGGGTTCTTTAGCAGATTACATTAAGAATCAAAGTTTTTCTATGTCTGATTTCCATAATTTATTATAAAATAAAGATTCAGTCCATTTTGCTCTAACATTAGTGAGTTTAAGGCATTGTAGAATAATGTGAACAACGAAACATGAACCATGAACCTTGAAGTCATTATGCCTACTGATCTCACAAATTCAATGAATATGCTCTTCTAAATATAAATGTTTCTGTTTTTGGGGAAATATGTTGACGCAGCCTAGCCAGGCTTCTCCTGTGGTCTGCATTTCTGTAGAATTTTAAATAAAACTCTGAACTCAGCAGGATGTTAATATTCTTGAATAATGAATAAAGACCCCCCCAAGCCATTAATTCTTGCCATGTCTGACTGCCAAGCAATGTCTGTGATTTTTTTTAAATATCCTTACATAAAGTTGTCAATATCAGTTTATTGCCAACTCACCCAGTATCTTCACCCAATAACATGATAGTAGTCTTCCCTGGGCATTTCATTACCCTCCTTCAGTATTCGCCGATAGGTTTGAGGATATCCTTGGGTTAGGTTGGTCAGTAGCCAGACCAAATGGGACAAATCTGGACAAATCTCTGGTAGCAGTCCCAGAATCCTAAGAATGACTGCAAGGTTATATGTAGCACTTACCATGGATTATGTGTTAAAACTCTACTGCACTATGATTGTATGCTTATTATGTTTTGTACTATTGTGTATTTTTCTGCCATTGTCTCTGTCATATTAGCAATACTGTTTATGTCACAGAACATCATGTAGATTTTTCCTTGTATGGTTGAGTACCTCTGAACTATACTTGTTATTTGTTCTGTCTGCCAATTTTGTATTGTAACCTCCCAGGTCGTGTTTGAAAATAGTCATATTTTGTGGCTGCGACACCTTACCTGGTAAACAAAACTAAATAAAATAAAGTAAAAGGTCTTCAGATTTTGAGGCAAAGGCCAGGTAGTAAATTCCTAAGCCTTTTCTGGCTCAATCTGAACTTCTTTTGAAGAGATAATGTGCCCCAGATATTTAACTGATGCATGGCAAAACTGGCACTTGTCGATTGACACTTTTAGTCCACACTCTTCCAGTCTGTTGTGTAGATTTTTGTTAGTCTTTCTTTCATCATTCCCTAATGTCCTTCCAAGAATTATGAGGTTATCCAAGTAAGCTAGTATTTAAAGTAAGCTTTTGTTCCATATAACCTTCTCCATCAGCTTCTGAAATATCACTGGAGCCCCTGTATTCCCTGTGGCATCTGTTCAAATTGATACAATTTGAGGGGCATAAAAAGCTGTCTACCTTCTTGTACTCTGCCACCACTGGGGTCTGGTGAAATCCTCTTTGGAGGTCCAAGACTGAAAGCACTTTTTTGCCAGTCAGGCCCACGATGGTGTCCTCCACTAGGGACTAGGTGTACAGTTCAGAGTCTGTTAGTTGATGCACATCCTTCCAGCTCCACTCCTCTTTTGGACTACCACAATTGGAGAGGCATATGGGCTTTGTGATTCCATAATGATGCCCACTGCTAACAGATCCTAGAGGTACTGTTTGATGTCTGCCATGTCTGGTGGATCTAAGTATCTTGATCTTTCCTGGAATGTCATTTAAGACAGAAGTGGTGCTCCTCTCCATGAACACATCTGAAAATCCTACTCCCTCACTAAGCAGACATTGGACCATTTGGCAAGCTTCTGACTCATTCTACACCTATAGATATAGGTAGTATCCAAAGCCAAACGTGTTGGGGTCAAGCTTCATAGAGATGGCAGTGCTGGGATTATGCTCACTATGGTGTCGATTCAGAAAATGGGAGCTAATGATCTTCCAGGAATCAATCTTCACCATTCAGTCAAACTAATGGGTCTTTGCTGGAGACACTAGGACCCAGTGGGAGTATGGGAGGGGACTGATGTTGGTGCCAGCACCATCCCCAAGGCTGTCATAGTGACATCACGTATGTGAGTTAGCCAGTAACCGACACAGGCAGCCTCCCTCAGTTCTGATTTTCCTATTATTGAGTGTGCACCATAGGAGCAGCCTGAGTTGACTAACTGCAGTGTTACAGTTATCTCCCTTAATTTGACTCCTCCTTAGTAGTTTTTTGATGCTGAACACCCCTTCTTACTTCTTGGCACCATTTATTTTCCAGTTTCATTCTAGTTACCAGTTTAGCACTAAATTCTCTTTTTCTACTCTTGTTTAATTTTGATGTCATTATACCATGTTCTAAGGGTTAAAATAAAGGGAAACACAGTGCCTCATGCATCGGTGCTCCTGCAGGGCTCCTATTACTTTCAAGGACCAGCATCGAAAGTGCTGGACCTGCCTTGGCTCAGATCATGATATGGATAGGTAGGATGGCTGGTTCTCGATGGATAACTGCACCCTGGAAATATTTGTGCTGAAGTAGGGTTGTTCACTGCCCACTTTCAGAATCAGGCTTCACACCAGAGATGTCAAGGTAAGTTCTCTAATGGTCTATGGGCCTTTCCTCTAGACTCCTTCCCAGTACCACTGGTGCTAAAGAAGACCAGGGTCCTCCCTGTGTTCAACTTGCTGATATGTCAGAGGTCTGGGCTCTCCCAGGGAGTCTGTTGAACAGTTGGCTTCCTCCTGGGGGCTGGCTGATCACCCCCCCAGTCAGTCAGCACTTTGAGGCAATGGACACCCCTAGTGGTGAGGCTAAAGTTAAATGCTCAGTCTACACTGTTATGTACCTTGGTGTCATGGGCTGGTGCCACCCCAGCTCCTTGTACCACACCAGGTACAGTAGAATGGCTGGTGTCTTCCACCAGTATCACCTGAAATCCAACCAGGCCCAGTTAAGTCTTGTGACCCCAGCACCACCATTCTCTGAGTCAAGCTCCTCTTCCTCCCCAAAGGAAGAAGATGGTTCTATTCACATGTCCACTGATGCTGAGTACTCTGCTTACCAGCGGTTCCTGATGGATACTTTGCAGGAGCTGAATGTGGGGTTCTACGGTGGTGCAATACTGCTACCCTGGCACTGAGATTCCTTGGAGCTTTCAGAAATGACTCCTTTGTCTTCCCTCCTTGCCCTCAGCCTTTTAAGGAGGTATCTAGGAATGTCTGGCTCTGTTCTTGTGCCCCTCCTCCAGCCCCTAAGAATGTCCAGCAAAGATATTGTGATCCTGTGGGGTCTGTAGGAAGCATTCCACACCCACTTTGGGGATTTTGATACTGAAGATCCCCTCTGGACCTAAACACCATGTGCATGATCATCTCCCTGACTCTGACTCTGTAGAGATGGATGCTTGAGGGAAAACACTTTTTTGGCAGCATGCACTATGATATGCATTGTTGCACATCAGGCACATCAGGAAGACTACATAAGTGCTTATGGGTAAAACTAGACCAGGTTCTTGCTCCATGTCAGACCATGAGTCAACCAGGCAAGCCATTTGCCTTTCTGCCCAGGGCCTGGAGCTGCTGAGACACAAAGCAAGGGAATTGTATGATGCCAATGAAGTAGCTTTCAGGCTGGTAGGAACAGCAGTCTGCATTCAGTGGATAGCATGACTTTGTCTTTTCCAGTTGGCACTGCTGCCCTGATGGAGGGTGCTTAACTCAGATTTCCTGGGGACTCACTTCTTCTCCAGCAGGGTCAGGTGTGAGGGGCACCCTCTTGCTCCCAAGCCACTGTAGCCTCCACCTGTCCTTGACCAATTTCAGATCCTGCCAGAACTATGAGGAGTCCCTGCACTCCAGTGGTTCTCCCCTTCCCACAGGGGATGATGGATCTTTTTCCCTCAGGGAGAGCAAACTCCTTCCCCTTTTTGGGGGAGATGGCTTGGTACTCCTACCTATCAGTGTGACTGAATGTTGAAGAATAATTCCTAGAAGACATGAAAAATATGAACTGACCTTCATTGTTGATCTTACAGAATATCTTCATCATTCAGTCACATGCCCACTCACTTTCCTCCTGCTCAGATAAGAGCCAGGACCTTTGGGAGGTGCTACACACTTGCATTCTCTTGCCACTTCCTTCAGAAGCTCTTCCTCTTTCTTGGAGATTCAGCTTATTTTTCCTTAAAAAACCCAATGGGCCTTCTTGCTTTTTTTACACAAAAAGAGGGAAATCTTTAGTTCAATTGTGCTTATGCAAATGGATGAGATGTATGTTTGTGTGACTTTGATACATTGTGGCTGTTCACCTCTATCCGTGGGATATACCACCCTGTAGGGGTATGACACAAGGAACCCTAGAGGTGGGTCTCCCCCCATAGGTGCCACGGGAATAATTCCCTTAGCTAAAGGTAGCTTAGAAAGAAGCCCATGGGAAGGTGAGATGAGCCACTAGAGGATGAGGGGTGGATGGTGGGTTAACAAAGAAACAAATCCTGGAACAGTCCAGGAGGAGTGGCTTTTTAAGGCCTGATGGGGGAGTGATGTTGTTTCTCTGCCCATTGAATCTCAGACTTAAAGCCTTCCCTTTCAATTGTGCTTATGAAACTGAATAAGATGTATGCTTGTGTGGCTTTGATAGATTGTGGCTGTTTGCCTCTCTATCAGTGGGATATACCACCCTGTAGAGGTACGACGCAAGGAACCCGAGAGAGGGTTCCCCCCCATAGGTGTCACGGGAATAATTCCCTTGGCTAAAGGTAGCTTAGGAAGAAGCCCAAAAAGAATACCCAAAAGGGTGTCAATCATCGATGAGGCAAGAAATCTGAAGATATCTAGACCAAAAAATAAATGTGACAGACATAGACAGGATAGGATGGGATAATAATGATATAAGGCTAAGACAATGAATGAAAGGAAATCTGGCAAGATGCAGAAGGGCTGACTTCCTAAGGATAGAAGGAACAGCCTGGGCCACCATCCGACTCCATCCAACAGCGGAATCTAACTACCTATGAAAGTACTAACCCTGACTAATATTATGACCATTGGCATGGAGGAGAGGAAAAATCCCCTTTGAGGAGGATACCTCTGGGGATACAAGGTCTAGATCACCTTCCCTCCAGGCTGAAGGATATTTTGATTAGTGATGGCTTGGCTACAGCAATTTAAAGTGAGTTCAAGGAAGGAGTCAAAGTTTAATGCAGAGGAAGCTCTCGTTCTATCCTTCAAAATGGACAGCTGTTGAGGGGTACGAGCGATGTCTTTGCAACTATACACTCAAAAGCAAGAGAGGATGTATGATGATGGAAAGAAGCCTGAAGGCCTGAATGGTTTAAGGTGATGAATGAAATGGATGATGTATGATTATGATATGAGGCCTAGAAGACCAGAATGGTTAAGGTGAAATAGGAAGTAGAAGATGCATGATGATGGAGTGAAGCCATGGAATCTGGTACGGTTAAGGAGAGGTATGAAATGAATAATGTACGATGATGTGGAGAAGCCTGCCAGCCCCGAGTAAAGGAGCAATAGGCATGAAGGCATGTCTCCGTGTAGAGAGCAGGTTGAGTCGAGGTAGCATGGACCCAAGAGGGTTATGCTCGAGTAGTTGATGTGAGGAAGTAGTCCCACAGAGAGGTCGGATGAGCAAGGGATACCCAGATGTGGTCATGAGAAGACTGATAGTGATAATAACCGCAGACGTTCAGCAGTTCTATGAGGTAGCATGAGGCCCAATGAGAGGTATGTTCACTTAATTGATGTGAATGAGTAGACCCTGAGGTTGGACTGAGTGAAGGAGAACCAGACTCATGTCATGAGGAATCTACCAGTTATTGGTAACAATGGGAGACCAGATGTAGGAACCAGGACACCAGATGGACTAGGGTAAGAGGAGGATATGAATAGGGAAGGTGATGGCAGGATAAGGAAACCCCCAAAAGGAAGCTAAGGTCAGAGAAGGAGAGGAATGGAGGGCAGAGGAAATGGAAGGAGGAGGGCAACAAGCGGCGTCAACAGGGATAGACACCCCCGATACAGTGGATAAAGTTAGAGAGCAGGAATTAATTAATTGAAATCAATGAGCGAACAGGTGGGGTGTCCATAAAAAGCCCAACAGCATGAGGAACATCAGTAAACCTATGAGGTGTGAAGGGGCATGAGAGAGGGAGCACAAAATACCTTAATGTCAGCCAAAAAGAATCACAAGTGCCAAATCAGTGCAGAATAGATACAGCGAGCATAGCACTGAAGTAGGCAAATAGGCAATAGTTTAGGCCATTGGAAGGCAAAATAATTTCCAGTTGAAAATGGAGGCAGAGCAAGTGGCTAGATGGAAATGAAATGTTTCACCATGTGAGAAGCAAACAAGAAGTCTGAATACTCGCCTGAGAGAGTGGATGCTGAGGGAGGCACTGTGATGCTGGCCAGGGCAAAATGGTGAAGCGGCAACTTGTCCTACAAGCAACTGTTGAGGTAAACAGTAGCACTACGAGAGGTATGCAGACTCAGAAGAGAAGGTGAGATGGAGTGACAGCTCTGAGAGAAGGAATGAAATCCCAAAGACTGAAAACAGGAGGGGGGAATGAGGAAACTGGGCATAGAGGAACCAGACCAGGCAGGGGAGAGAGAGAAAAGTGAAAAACAATGACATGGGAACCCGAGGCACAGCACGGCAGGGCAGCAGCACTGCAGCCACTCTTTCTAAATCCTGTACTGAGCTCAGCAAAGTTACACTTATTGGAAAATGAGTGCTCTAACCATTTGTAATGAGTGCTTGAAAATTCATGTTAGGACTCTGGACATGTGCAGTTGCCAAAGCTCATGAAAGGTTCAGCCAAGATGGGCGACAGCTGAAGACGAAGTGCGGGTTGGAGAAATGGTACCATGGCCAGGAGGCACACCCCAGAAAAGTAGCAAAAAATAAAGCAGCAGGCACAGAAGAGCAAAACAGAAATGCTGAACATGAATGCCAAGTCTGGCAGAGGAAGACCAGCAAGACAGCTGGTCCTGAAGATGGGACAATGCTGTCAGAGGGAGGAGATCCCAGTGGACCAAATGCTGAAGGAAGAAAAAGAAAGCCAGGTGGAGCGGACATCAGTACACCTGAAGAACAGCAGCAGAGGAGTCAGGGAGAGAGGAGTAATCAGCCATGGAGGTAAGCAGGTGCAGCACAGCGCAGCAGCTAAAGGGGAGGGGAGCGGGGAAGCAGAGAGATGGGCGGGGTGAGAAGGGGAAGTGGACAAATGCCAGAGTGAGTGGGAATGGAGAGGGAGACAAACAGCTCAGCCAGGACAGATTGGAAATGAAGGGAAGGAGTGGGGAAAAAAATGGACAGGGGAAGGAAGCACCAAAGGCAGCGAGCAATGGTCGAAGGTGCCGCAAAAGAAAACAAGCTGTGGGGAGGGAGAACCGGGGTAAGAGCAAGGAAGAGTGACACCTCTGGCAGCAAACGAAGAAATGAATCCTAGAACAGTCCAGAGGAATGGTCTTTTAAGGTCTCATGTGGAAGTGACATTGTTGCTCCATCCATTGAACCTCAGGCTTAAAGCCTTCCCATTGTTGTTTTGCTCCCCTAAAAGTCTCTTCTCCTCCCCATTAGGGATGTCACTTGGGCATATCCCTGTTGCTGCCTTGCAGTTTTTCATCCAGTTCATACCTCTAAACTGCTATGCAGCAGTGCCTTCCTCTTGGACACCATGCAGTTGTTAACCTTATTGTATTTCAGGGAGAGGAAGTAGCATTTTTTGTGCTATACTTCCTAGCATGCTAGGCTGGATGCTTTTTCACATTAGCTGTGGAAACTCATTTATTTTCACTTCTACATGTTTTTCAAGTTTTAGTTCCTCTCTTCTCTCCTTTGGAGTCACAGGAAGCTAGTATTTGTGCTCTCAGAGTCTGTCTGATCACACCTGCTATCTGCTCCCCTGCTACACTACTAAATTCTTTGTCCACCGGGAGTACAAAAATTTACTAGATGGCGTTCTACCATCTTAACTATATGGAGGTCCCCCAGGCCTCAGTGTACTAACCATAGCTATATGTCAGGGTTGCTGCCGATTCCTCACCATCTCCCTATCCAGGTAGCTGAGTCCATTACGAGCTACCCATGTGCTACCCTTATGCTGAACCCTTCGTTTCTCCTAAGTTGGCAGTCAGGTTTTATTTTGTTATTGTTTTTATATCTATATCCTTTTCCTGTCCCTTTGGGCTAGGATTCTGTGGCCCTCTGTCTCTCTCTCTCTCTCTCTCTCTCTCTCTCTGTTTTTCTCTTCCACTTGTTTCATTTCTCCTTACAAACAGAACTGAGGAGTGAGGTCTGGCATCAGTTAATGACTAGCTCATGTGCACGAAGTCACAACATCAGCTTCATGGGTAGTGCAGCACTGATGTCAGTCCCCTCTCAAAGTTGCAAAAGACTTTGCACCCACTGCATCCTAATGCCTCCTTCTAAGACCCATTTGTGTGACTGAATGGTAAAAATAATCCAGAAGATCAGCAATTATGGTGAGTACGTAATTTTCATTTCTTTCATTATGGATAGTAACTTTTTTTATTTGTCTTGTTCTTCATTCAGACTACAACCCTTTGGGTTTCAATGGTACTAGCTGTTGGCAGTACTCCTCTCTCTTGATAAAATTGCAGAAGCAGTATATGTTACAGATAACATGCATTCTGAATGTTGTGTTAGACCATTTGCTGACATTTGAATGTAAGAGTTCAGCAACTGTCCAGAGTGGGTTCTTTCATTCAAGCAACCTCAGATGGTTTAAAAATCTGCTGCCACCTGCTGATCAAAGACTTTTATTTATGCCTTTATTACTTCAGTCCTGGACTATGGGAATGCTCTAGCTATGGAGTTACTGCTAAAATGGTACATGGCTGCAGCTGGTGCAAAATGCTGCTGAGGATATCCAGTGAACAAGGCAACCATGATTGAGTGCTTTCAAAAAGGGCAGCTCAGTCATGATGCCTGTGTTCTGGGCTACCTGGCAGGGTAGTGACCAGATACAGGGGTACGCGGGGGAGGGACCACGCTGTGTGATGGGTGAAAGAGGAGGGAGGGTATGTGGGGTGTAGTGCAGCAGTTGGCTGCCAAGCTGGCTGTGTGGCATGGTGGTTAGGTGGTAGTCTGGGGTTGGGAGGGTGCAGGGTTCGGTTCTGGGTGTGATCTTTTTTTGTGTCAGTCAGGGTTTTCAATTTTTGTAAGTTTTACACCCCACCCACCAACCCTGCACCCTCCTGGAGTTGAAAATCCATAAGTAGAGGGGTGCGGAGGGCTATGTCCCCCTCGCATAACATAGAAAACCTGTCACCAGTTTTCTAGTCACTGCAATTGTACATCGCCGTAATTCATTTTCGGTGATGTACATTTGCCCAAATGGTGATCGCTATTCCGCGATCACTGTTATGACATAGAACCACTGCTGACAGACTGATAACAGGGATGGGTCCTCTGGATCATATCTTTCCCATTCTGATGGACCTGCCTGGTCTCCCACTTAGAGCTTGAATCAGTTTCAAATGATTGCTTCATGCTTTTAAAGCGTTGCTTGAACCAGGGTCTCCCTGCATTGCTGATATGTTGACCAAATACTCTCCAGACATGACTCTTACAGTAGGTCCTCTGCTGAAGCTTATTAGTTTCCCTATTTCAGGGCTAATGTTTGGGAGTGACAGAGCCTTCTCAGTGGCAGCACCACATTTGTAAATTTTGTTTTACCACAGAAAGTGTGATCCAGCAATTTGGTGATGGTACTGAGTGACTGTTGAAATCTTATCTTTTTGTAGCCACTTTTGGATTTCAATGCTGTTGAATCAGAAAAGGAAACTCTTCTTTTTTTACTGCTGTTCTTTTGCATACTATATTTATGTAACCCCTAGATGGCGCTATCCCAGGGGCTACTACCCCTGCCTGATTTGCCACCAACAGGTTGAGGGGCCTGGATCCGATGGCGGGTGCCTCCACCCAGAGGTCAGGGTTTGCAATAGTTAAACTAACTTGGTCACAGCCCTCTGGGACACTGCAACCCCCCTTTCTTCCCACTAGTGGCCCACACAGTATATCAGAATTACCTTCACAGTATACACTTACCCCCAGGACTGGTTCAGGCACTGGGACCCCCTGTAAAGTAATAAGATACAGTGCAACAATCACAGTACAATACTTTAACATAGACAAATACCTCAGGCAGTATAACTTTGCTGAAACAAGCAGCTCTGATTTATTTAGGGGGATATAACAAGGACAGGAGGAAATCAGGTTAATTAGCTTATCACTTTACTCATCTACCTATGGCTGTGTGCAAGGCCTCATCCCTACCAGTTACTGTCCCTGGGTACCCAAGCCCTAGTGGTTAGTCCAAACCGTGGCAGCTGGTAGGGCCCTTTCACACAGAGAAAAGAAAATTAGTTAAACAGTCAGCAGTACAGTAATTCCATTTGGATTTAATGTGGCAATTCAACAGGGAGCGACCCTGAATTAGTACTCACGACCTCCAAACAAGATAGGGTCCTTCAACGTCAGCAGGGCTACTCTAGAGCTCCACGAGACTCCTCACACATATATATGGCAAACTGCAACAGGCAAAAGTCCTTTAATGGCAGCAGGATTCACTTGAGCTACACAAGCCTCCTCACACATTTATATGGTAAAAAGAAAGTACTATACCAGGCAGGCTGCTTTCTATCCCGATCGCAATTACTGCACAATACCCGGAGAACACACAGCAGATTCAGTTCCTGACAGACCGAGAGTGCATTCAGCAATTTCTCCAGTCTTCTACAGGGTGAGCCTGGTTTCTACTCTTCAGATATCCTTGATTCTCTTCACAGGACGGATTCAGTCCTAACAAGCAGTTACACAAGCTACAGACCAGAACTTGGGGCCTTACACACGTTTCCCTACTAAAACTGCACACCGAAAAAGCACAGGGCTCCTTCCCTCTTCACTGCCAGAGCTCAACTGAAACTCCAGCAGACAAAACCGGGCACTTCCTTTGAGTTCTTCCCAGTTCTTGGCTGGATTGGCTGTCACTCACAATAGACTGCCCCTGTTGGTCCAAAAAGGCGCCGAAGTCCAAACTACATCTCCCAGAGTCACTGCCCATACAATCCTCTTCTGGCTGGCTCAGATTACGAGTCCAAGTTCTGATTCATCCAAGGCACCATTTTAGAGCTACCTTAACCCACACTGATTGGTCCAGTTCAGCAGTTCAAAACTAGAATGGGGAACTAGGCAAACACAGTTCTGACTGCAAAGAAAGCAGGTTAGACAAACTGTATTTTCATTATTACTCTAAATGATTTCTGGCAAACAGTTACATCTTTCAGATAGGTTCCCTTTGCACTCCTAGTGACTACAAAAATGGAGTGAATTGGCAGCAGCTCTGAGTGGTACTCAAACAGAGAAGCACACAGTCCCCCCATACAAACTAATTATGTCTGCAAGCAGACAGCTCTTAAAGAGACAGTACCAGAGGCTCTAAAAACACTCACTGATAAATGGCTTAAACGCCAAACACCATTCAGGCTTGGAGCATTCAAGCAAGCTCCTGGAAGTCTTTTGGGAACCCCCATTTGCAGGGGGGTTACATTTATATATACACTATTTACAAATTCATTTGTAATGTGTGTTGTTCTATTGAAATGTGGTTTGATTAATTTGGCCAAATTGTAGGTAAATAAAATGATGATTATTATAACTGTGCACTTTCATTTTTAAACTGTCAGACCTTTAAGTTATAGCCTCATAACAGAAGAAAACACTTAACCTTATAATATCCTTATCATTTTGTCATGGCACTATAGTTAGAGTAGATGGGAACACGTCCTACTATAGGAACACTGAATTTTTCACCAATGTGATATTAAAGTTATTATGTTAGGGGCCAGACATTATCTTCCAACTTTACTCAAATTCTAAGAAAAACCTTTGCTCCCGAAGTTTATGTGTCATCACATACTGAGGGTGCATGAAAAAACGTCATATCATACAGTTGCCTATGCATTATTCTCTATATTATGCTGGGAATTCAAAACTTAAGAAACTAAGTTCACAGACATTACAGAGGTGCACTGTTTGTCCCTTGCATGTACAGTTTTTGCCCTTTGCAACATAAATATGGTTTGCCAGTGTTAACAGCCCTGAATTCCATTCCAGTACCAGAAGAGCCATGAAAAAGGATAGACCTCATCTACCTGATGTGACAGACATAATCAAAAGCAACATTATCTTCAGACATGTGGAGGGGGTTGAAGACATGGAATAAGAATGCCTTTCAATAAGCAACCAGTAGACCACCAGGGAAAGTAAACAAAAGTAATGGCAATCAGACATTTTCTTAATAACAAACATATGTCAATGCTGAGTCATTGTTTGCTTGTATTTACTGTGTAGGTGTTTGGCATTGATAGTGCAGAGGTGATAATTAACAAACTAATAACACGGGTTATAATGGTGAAATTGTCATGATTGGGAAATGAAGATGTTCACACATAACACCATCATTTTTTTTTACATTGTGATCTTGAATTTTCAAAGTACTATTTTTTGTTTGCCCCAGTATATGAATATGGCAGGTGTCATTTATGGTTCCGTTTCTGGAACATGGTGGAAAAAATATCATGGCACACAACAAAGCAGGCAACACATTGCCGTCTACAATGTCAGCATGTAAAAACATCGCCGACCCAAACCCCGTGGGCAGTGCACTGGAAGAATAGGCCTGGTGATCACCGAGTCCCCCATCCCATCAAACGATGGCCCCAGGAACAGTAACAGCAGCCAGCCACAGTGTGATGGCCTGTCCCCCCAACCCACCGCTGCCTCCGATTGCTTACCTGTGTCCCATGAAATGATGCAGTGTACTTTATCCCTGGTGTCTAGTAGACTCCCCACCCCCACTCCAACCCAGCAGGTTGATCCACACCCTTCATCCACAACAATGGGGTGGTGTCAGCCTCCACTCACCACCATGGCTGGCCACTTGACTGAACTGGATGAATGAGCATCTATACATGTACGCCGCCATTCAGTTTGTTCAGTTGAACAGCCAACTGTGGTGGTGAGTGGAGGGCTGAGCTGGCCACCTGCCCATTGTCGGGTATGTTGGGGTGTGGGGTGGAGTGGGAGGGGTCCACTAGACACCAGGGATAAAGTACACTGCATCATGTCATGGGACACAGGTAAGTGATCGGTGGTGGTGGTGGTGGTGGGTTGGGGGGGACCGGCCATCACATTGCTGCTGGCTGCTGTTACTGTTCCTGGGGCCATTATTCAGTGGGATGGGGGACTTGGTGGTCACCAGGCCTATTCTTCCAGTGCACTGCCCACAGGGTTTGGGTCAGCAATGTGTTTACATGCCAACATTGTAGATGGCGATGTGTTGCCTGCTTTTTTGTGTGCCACGATATTTTTTCTGTGATGTTCCAGACTGGAACTGTCATTTATGAAATGTGATCCAAGACATTGTTTTATGGCATTACCACAAAACAGGTTTTGGAGAAGGATTTGATAATGACAATTGCCACATTCACTCAGTTAGGGTAACATACTGTACATGAGAACAGTGTACTGTTTACTGTGCATGTGAGTTAAAAGTAAAAATATTGAAAGATTAGGAGTAAACACTGAACAATGCCAACATTTGTACATACTTTTTTTTATCAGTTTTGACCTCAAATGTACAACATAGTCTTTTTATTATACCACTTTCTGAACCTGACAGTTTCTTTTTAAATCCAGTCCAAAATATAATTTTGCAGCACAAGTGTAAAAAGACATTTTGGGAAGGATCTGAAAAATGGCACACGTCAAGTTTATAACATGGGGTATAAAAATGGCTGTGTTGAAAATATGGGTCCACAGTTTTGCAAAACAGCAAAGCTGGGTGTAAACATTGAAGAATGTCAATGTTTCTTCATAACTTTGTAGTTTTCTGAGATTTTGACCCCAAATGTTTGACAAAGTCTTATTATGAACTCCACTTAAAGACCAAGGCACGTGGAATTGTCTCATATGAAAGGTGACTTTGTGGATTGGCTGCAAAAACATGTTTCAGAGGGGATTTGAAAAATTACACCTGTTGTGTTCATGAGGCTGGGTGAAAAAAGGCTATGATAAAACATTTTGTGTAAAAATCTGGAAAAATAGTGAAGTTATGAGTAAACATTGAAGAATTTCAAAGTTGCTTCATAACCTTGTTGTGTTTTAAGATTTTGACCCCAAGTTTTCAACATAATTGTTTTATTACCTAGACTTATGTTCAAGACAAGTGATTTTTTTAAAATCCCGTCCAAAACATGATTTCACAGAGCCGCTGTAAAAACACATTTTGGGGGATCTGAAAAATGTCACCTACCTGGTTCATGAAGTGGGGTTAAAAAATGGCATGTTGAAAATGTGGGTTAAAAATATTAAGAAATGGCAAAGATATGAAATAAAGTTCAAAATACATTAAAAAGTCATTACTTAACTTACCTTGCTTTCACTCATGTCCAAGAGGAGAGCAGGAAAAGCAGGATGATCGATAAGGAATGGTGCTGGACCAGATTGGTAAGTATGGGATGAGGGGTGTGTGGGGTAATGGATGCTGAGAGGGTGGTTGGGCTGGGGACGTGAGGTACAGAAGTCATCATTGGACCATTTTCTCCTTTTACAGGTTTATAGATGGGGCATGGGGGAAGGACCAGGAGGTGGATGGGATACTTTGCAGTGGGAGGGTATTTTGTCTTCAAGGACAGCACATGGCAAAGGACTGGGAGGTGGGTGGGACATGTGGCAGTGAAAGGGTATTTTTATTTTCAGGAATGTGGCATGGGGAGGGATCAGGGGTGGATGGGATACTTGGAAGTGGGAGTTTTTTTTATTTTTACAGACAGGGCATGAGAAGGATCAGGAGGTAGGTGGGATACCTAGCACTGGGAGGGAGTTGTTTTTGCACATCTCCTCTCTGCATTGTGGGGTGAGATGCACAGAGCTGATATAGATGCCACTCAGCTCCTTGCTGGGTGGTGCGATGCAGATGAAAGGACTGTAATGATCTGCCTCACTGATCATTTGGATGTCACTTTTGAGCCCCTTGCACTCTGAGCTCTTTTTGGACAGTGACGCATTTCTGAAACTCATTATTGTAACAATACTGCATGTTTGCTTTTCACATGCACAAGCAAACATAAAAATAAGTAAAATGATAACATGAATGGAAAGAAGGGTGAGTTGGGGAAGTGTCAGACCAAGCAGTTACAAGCCAATTAATAGAATGTCCAGATATTCAAACTTTGTTTTTAGCAGCTAATGAGGCATGACATTAGTATTACCAGCCACAGTCTTCCTTAGGTGATATGCTGTATATTGGAGCTACTCATTCTAATTATATGACTCAAATAGTGGCCAGAAATAAAGACTGAAATCTCCAGTGCCCACCTGATCAAATTGTAACCCTCCAGCCCTCTACCCATCCACCCACTCATGCTTGCACAGCTGGATGGATCTCATTAAGTTGCTTGAATAAATGACTAAGGATTTCTCCCTATTATCCTGCAAAAGCATTTTTTATATGGGTGACTAGCCCACTCAGGGTTTGTGAGGTCTGCCGTGGGATAGCACGTGGGACCTTCCCTATCATGGGGTGGCAGTTTTCAGCAGGAAGGGTCCCCTACAGTGAATATTTGCTCCTTCTGAGTTCTGGACTTCTGAGGGTTCCAACCTGATTGAACCCTGTGTCCTAATACCAATAATAACTCTAATGCTGAAGCTGAGTACACATTGAGGTTTACTGTTGATAAACTGTAAAAGTGCTTATGGCAATTATTCCAAGTCCCACAACCCTAGTTTATTGCATAGTTTAATGTAATTCATTGCATCACATCACTCCCTGTAATCATGCTGCACATATTGTAGAAGCTGGCATCCCACTACTTGTTTCTATGTCACAGCAGGTATCTGTGCAATTATTCAGATGAGATCTTCTGATGGCTTACTGAATGCCTGTTAACTCCTCCAGACTCTCAATGCACCTTGCTGTCTCCTGGCAGACAAATTATATGTTCCCCCTTTTATCTTTACGTTCTGGACTGTCTCAAAGATTCTCAAAGACTGGTTGAACATAATGTTTGTTATCAGTTTGGCTTACCCTTTAATGGGCACATGGCTGTTAAAAACTTATCAGGATTCAAAGTTCAAAGCATAAAGGTGAAGCAATTAAGGCCTACTATGCTTCATTCACAATAACCTCCCTCTAACTCTTACCTTGTGAGTATCCAACCACCCTGTGTCCAATAACTCATGCATTGGCCACTTTAGTGGTTGGCCAGATCTCCTTCCCATGCAGCTGTGGCATTTGCCATGACCAGCCATTAGGCGGTAACTCAACCTGGGGACTCACTCCCATGGTCCTTACAGGCTCCACTTTTAGTGACAGCATCTCCTACCTCCCTGCCAGTACCTCTGTTCCAGACACTTTCCTTGGGGTCTACATGTGTCTTTTGCATGGCATGGCATGTCCACTAAGATCTCCCTCAATGTCTTCGGAGGGACAGTGTTTAGGTCAGATGGCCACTGTAGTGCTTTCTTCTTAGGGAAACTCCCTATGGTCATCACTCCTTCCTGGTAGTGCCACTGCATACTACTGTACTCTATTAAGGGCAATCACCATTCAGTAGGGTTTCTCAGATTCAGTCCTTGCTTGGGTCTCTTCTGTCTGGCTGCTTCTGCTGCTCTCTGAATAGACTTCAGCATGCCTAGACTGAACTCAGAGATCTCAGAATGTACTCAGGAATGCATCCATCTGACCCAGATGTCTTGGTCCACCTACTTTTAAACTCTAAGTTCCTCCCGTAGCCATACCCCACGAAACATTGGCACCGAGACTGCCAGTTCTGAGCCAGGTATATCAAGGTGAATAATCAACCCTTGCTACTGGTAGGAGGGGTTGTTACACATGAGTTGCACAGAAGTATCCATCTGGGGGTAATGCTGTAGCCAATGCTTTTCAACATCTTCATCAAAGGTCTGGAAGCTGGGGTCAGTAACATGCTGCTTAAGTTCATGGATGGCCCTAAGCTGGCCATGTGTTGTGGATGGGGACAAACCTCAGGAGTACCTGGACCCTCAGATTCAATGCAGCCAAATGAAAGATACTACTCTTGGGGATAAAACAAAAGAAGTAGAACTTACACATTGTGTGGAGCTCTTCTTGTCAGTATAGGCAAGGGACTCAAGCAGAACAAACAGTGTGTAGCAACTGTCATCACAACCAGCAGCATGCTGGGGTTCATCATAGAGGTGACCAGCAGAGCAGAAGAAGTAATCCTGCCACTGATAAGGCTCTGGTCTGCCCCCACCTGGAGTACTGCGTGCATTTCTGGTCTTCTCAGTACAAAAAGGAAACTCAGGTAGTTTTGGGGACTGCAAATCTCAGCCATCAAAATGATCAGCGATGGGGAGGACAAAAGCCATGTGGAGATGCTGAAGGCCCTTGACATGCTCACCATGGAAAAAAAGGAGGATGTGAGGAAAAAGATCTCTCTTTTTCATACTTAGGTGTATGGTTAAGATTGAATGGTCAGAGATGTTTGATCTGGTATCCTGCAGCAGGATGCTGGGACACACACCGGAACCTCAGGTGTACTAAGTTCAGGGGTAATGGCAGAAGGCACTTCCCCTCTCAGTAGGTGGTGAACCTATGACCCTATCTGCCACTGAAGACATTGGACATGAAGCCAGCGCAGGCATTTAAGGTACAAATGCAAGGATGTGCTATGTATGGGTGTTTGGCATCCTGAGCAAGTGTGCTTTTTAATAAACTAGTGGCTGTCTAGACAGTGTGTGCCCTTTTTTGTTCACTTACAGTAAGCTTTCAAAGGCATTTAAGGCATGCCTGGACAATTTTCTACTTAGCAAGAGAATCACTGGGTATTGTGGGTAGTAGAGTGGGTGGAAAGCCCTATGCATTGGTATGTATTTTAATAGAACACTAATTTCATCCCTGCTTGTGAAGTGGGGGCAGAATTCCTAGACCTAAAGTGTCTTCCAACCTTAAATTAATACATATGTTAATATGGCAGATGTGACTGATCATGCATCTGAGCTGCACAAGTAGTGCAATTTGTACAGTGGGCCAACATTTGAGTAGTGGACTCTTCATCATCATCATAAACACTATGGACAACACATTAAAAATAAATTAGTTCCTTTGCATAACTTGCACATGTACCCAGTCCCGAAGAGAGACGAGAGTGTTTTCCACAAATTTAGCCATACAGATTTTGGTACGCAACTGGAAATGGGTGCACACTCCCTACTGAAGATGGGAAGGGAAGACTGGTAGCATTACTTGATTTTCTTGCCCACATGGGAAAACACTTAGGAAGGAAATCAGTCATGTTGGGGACATTGGCTAATAGTAGCCACACAGAAGCATAATAGCCAGCCATTGGCACATAATACAAGAATATGTTTCCATAGGGGGAAACTATTGAACAGTGGCCATCATAGTTTGAAAGTCCATCTTTTAAATGAGGTGTGGGGCTTATCTGTAGCTGGCAAAAGTACAGAGATATCAAAGATTAAATCTGCCCCCAAATTAGTAGTACATTACCACCATTTTTAGAATCTTGTGATGTCCTTAACGATCAAGTTATGCTTGGCTACATGCGTTTCACCATAGCCTGATCAGCAGTGAACTCACAAGGTTCTAAAAATGGTGGCAATGTAGTATCAATGTGGGGCAGACATAGTCATGGAGAATTCTGGACTACTGTCAGCTACAGGTAAGCCCAATACCTCACTGAAAAGCCCGTATCATGGCCGCTCAAATTACGATGGGCACAGTTCATGAATATTCTCATATAAGGTCCTACTGTCTTTCAATACAGCAATCAATTTATAGAATGATACAAAGGGAAAAACATTAGACACTTGGGGTATTATTCTCTGATGTAGTCAGTGGCAGCTGAAAATGGTGATTTTCCAGATGCACTGTTAGGCTACCATCTGAAACTCATACACAGCAGTTGGTGCACCATTCAGGATTAGGTATCCCCACTGCAAGTGCTACACAATGTAAATTGCAATTCCGGATGTTATTGTCCCAACTGAGGATTGCTCCAGCTAACACCTGGGCATGGGCCCACAAACATGCCACAACATTATACTGTGACTGGTACTAGGTATTCAGTCATCTGGCTCAGTAGTGTCCACCCCACTGTCACACCTAGCCAAAAAATGTTCTGTCTGCCTTGTGAGTCCCCTTTCCTATCCCACTGAAGCAAAAGCCCTGGTGGTTCATTGGTGTTCACTCCCACTGCTTGTGTAGAAATATGCAGGTGGTCCAGTGTGCCCCTACTCTATCGTCCCTGATCCTAACAATCTCGGGTAGTTCAGAGCCCTTTAGGAAAGGCCACCACCTGTATTCACTTGCACAACTGTGACCAAGTCACCACCATGATGCAGTGTCATATGATCACATCTACGCAGGCCACTGGATCATGTTTTCCCTTCTAGGAACTGCCATATGCACATCAAACAGTTGAAAGCAAAAGTGAACTGTTATGATCGTAGTGGTGTCCCCTCCAAAGAAAAAAATAGGAGAAGCAGTGTTGCCAAGGTAAGAACCATGTTTTAAAACAATGTCCCCCCCCCAAAAAAAAACTTTGCAATGCGAGAGTACAGCAGAACAAGTAAAACAGAAACCTGAGAGAGGAGGGTTGGTAGCATGAGTGGGGGTCTAGGTAGAAAGATGCAAGTGGCAGGCTTTTTTTCTTGTTTTTTTTCTCAACAAACTCAACTAAATTAACACTATAAACTATATAAAATACTGGACGAGCAGTCTCATGCCCAACCAGTCTGTGCTGTCACCTTGGGGTTCTGATTACATCAAACCCCCATAATTCCTAAAAAAAAGCCCCACTTGTATGCTTGACTGTCGAGCCTAACTTTATTTTCTATTGCCAGTATGCATTTACTTTAACTATTTTCCTTTATTTGCAGGACACACAGTAGCACATCGTAACTTTTGTTTTAAAATTCTAAAGTACTTAGATAAATGTATCCTACCACCTTACAAATGCACCAGCCAAACATAACTTGGTTGTTCTGTGATATCATGTCACGTTATGCGGATGCATTTATTTCAAAGAGTGACAACCTTACATTTAGGCACAATCTTAAAAAAAACCTGTGTGCAAAGTCTAAAGGCTTTTTAAAGTCCATCCCCTACATATTTCAGAAAATGAAAAATACATTATCAGTTTACAAAAACAAAATTAGAATGCTGGCCAAATACCATGTTTTGTGTTCACTTCCCATGAAGGAGACACAGGCACATGGCCTGACTTTGTGATTCCCATATCAGCTCCGTGACTTAAGACAGATGCCCCAGTCCCTGCTGGTGGTGTACAGCTGCTCCCTGGTGACCCAGGAGGAGGGAGTCATGTGGCCAGGTATATTAAGCCAGGTATCAATGCCAGCCATTGACCAAAAGTCTGATGTTGCCATAGGGGGTGAAGGCTCCCTTGTCTCCAGTTAGGAGTTGACAATGTGTTTTTGAAAATCTGAACGGAAGGAAGGAAGGAAGGAAGGAGGGAGGGAGGGGAAAAGAATGGAAGGCAAGGAAGGGGAGGAGGAAGGCAGGTGCACCAGTAACTAGGAGGTGGGTTTACTAGTGACTACATCAATGAACTATGAACCTGGAGACTTAAGTTTGAATTCCCCCACAGCATCTTCCCACTGTACGGTCTTCAGCAATTCACTTCACTTCACCCCACTTTGCTTCAGTCTTATCAGCTATACAGTTGTGTAGAATGAGATCCTACTGACTGTAAATGAGATGCAACTGGGCTTCCAGCATAAATCTATTGTCAATAAGCAAAAAACAAACAAATATGTATGCAGGTTATGAGTGTAGGACAGAAAAGAACTAACTCCTAAAGGTCTTTTTATCCATTTGTCTACCCTTATTGATAATACACCTTACAGAACAATCAAGGCACTTAAAAATATCAAACCAGGCCAGCCCATTGGTGAAGCAATTGTGCTGCCACTTATAACACTGGCAGCCTGAGTTTGGGATCAAGCTCGAGTCATTAGGGACCTGCTGAGACAAGGGAGATCCAGTCTGCCAGAGGACTCTCTCCTTGTCTGGGCAGGGAGGGTTGTAGCTGGTGCCTGGCAACTGCCAGCTGTGTGACCACGGGTGGTGGTGCAGGCAGGGCTCAGAATCAGGGAGAGGAGACGCCAACAGAGCTGGATGCATGATGCACTAATGGTGCATGCATCATGCAGCTCAGGGCTGTTCAGAATTTCAATGGCAGAGAGAAAAAGGAAGGAAAGACCATCCAGCCAGCAGTATGTTACCGCTCTCGCTCTGCAGACCCCACACCATTAATCTTGGCACCTGATTCCAGACTAAGCTTGAACTTCAGTGGGGTAAGGCCCACCTCATTGATCACAACCCTAGGTGGTAAGCCAGAGAGCAACAAGGAGTCGGGAGGTAAATCCATGAGAAGTGGGGTGATGGGCCTGAAGCAAGGAAACAGCCAAAGTGGGCAGGCCAGGATCAGATGCCACCAAAAAATATGAGACCAAGATAATTTTACTATAGTTGGCCAAACTTGAGAAAGCTACTGAAAACCCAAAAACTGGAGTGGCAGTGTGATGTGAAGGATGGGGTGAGCCCCTTAAATTGGGGGGGGATGAGGAGGAACCTGAGAGAAGTCCAGCGGTGATGGTTGAGATGCTGGATGAACATTTCACTTAGGTGTTCATCAAAGGGCCATAACGTGAGGAAGGATGCTCAATGGGAGGGACCATGGAATCGGGTGGGGGAAGGTAACTGTCATACAGCCTGTGAACATCACACTTGCACTGGTAGCTATTTGCTAACAATAAAGCCAGGCAAGTCTCAAAGGGCAGATAGGATATACACCAAGATCCTAGTGGAGCTAAAGGAAAAAAATGGCATGGGCATGTGGAGAAATCTTTTATAAATCTGTCTTCATAGGTGTTGTGCTAGAAAACTGGAAATTGGTCTATGTGCTTCCTTAAAGAGCTAGTGTACTGCCTAAAACTAATATTAGTTTTTAAAAGCAGTCAACTATTGCCTTTCCTACCTGAGGTATTTTTATTTTCCCTTTGCTTAATTATCAGGTTGTTTACCTGATGTTAGTAGGTGTGATGCGTGGGACAGCACTCTACCTGGCAGATGACATATCTATCTCTACCCCCCACACACCACATCATCAGCATTGTGATCTCACTGACTGTGAAATCACTGCTGCTTAAGAACAGCCACTGAGTAGCTGCTAGTTTAGTCACTTGTGATGTCACTGTCAGTGAGATCACAATGCTGATGATGTAGTGGGGGAGGGGGTAGAGATAGATACGGCAGCTTCCAGGCTGAGAGCTGTTCTGACCATCCAGCACAATATTATCACATAGAGGACTCTCTAATGAGCAAAAGGAAAACAAAATACTTCAGAAATAAAAAGTTACAAATGACTACTTCTTAGAATTTTTATTATTTTTCGGTCTGCCAGTTTTGGTTCTACTAGCTCTTTAAGGTCCTGGAAACCGTTATCATCAACAGATAATGGAGTACTTGTATAACGCCATTGTTGTTGCCACCTGTCAGTAGGACTTTATGAGGGGCATATTGTGTAAAACCAACCTAATCCCCTTCACTGAATGGGTGACCAGGTAAGTGGCAAGGCAAGGACATTTACATTGTTTCAGTATCCTAACCCAGAGGTACAAGGTGCTTTACACACAAACCTAAGTAAAACATACATCACAATCAAAATAATAAACAGTATCAAAATTAGACTTCAGCAAATGATTACAAAAAGGCACTGTAGGCTAGCTTGAACAGATGGAATTTTAGAAGTTTTTTAAAGGCCTCCACTAAAGACGCACTTTGAACATAGGGAGACAAAGAATTCCAAACCAATTGGGCAGCCACTCCTAAGGTCCTGTCCCCAGACAGTTTCAGCCTTGACCATGGGACAGTAAGTAGTCCTACCTTGGCAGATCACCGAGGGCAGACAGAGGCACAAATGGACAGGTGATCTTTCAGATAGTCAGTACCCAAACCATATAGGACCATGTAAATCAACACACCTATTTGTTATTTATTTATTAAAGAGTTTCACCAGACAATACATACTGAGCCAATATTAGCTTGTTTCCAAATGTGTTTTGGTGGAAATGGGAAGAGGGAGAAATATAATACAGGCATAACATAGTATATACAATGTAATACAATATGACAGTAGATTTACTAGTACATTAGCAGTATATACAGTATTTACAATCATATAAGATACAGTTGAGTAACTTAGTCCGGGGACAGGTTAAAAGTGGGTGGATAATTGAGGAGGTAGGAAGGGCAGGAGAAGGTGAAGGGGGAGTAAGGAGAGGAAAGTGGAGTGAAACATTGGGTCAGGGCATTAAGGGCAATTGGAGGAAGGGGTGGTGTGGGTGCAGAGCAGAGAGGTTAGTGAGTGTTTAGTGGAAGCAGAGCAAATGGGTAAGGGGAGAGAATTCCAACGTTTGGGAAAATGGAACAAGAAAGCAGCTTGTCCAGCAAGGGAATTATGAGAGGGGGGAAGAAGGGAGTGATAGCTAGGGTTACAGAGGGAGTAGAAGGGGGGGGGGGTAGGTGAGAGGAGGGAGTTTAGATCGGGAGAGAGGGAAGAGAGCCAGAACTTGGAAGTGAAGGAGGCACAGTGAGTTAAGTGGCGATTCTTGAGGGAAGGGAAGGGAAGGGAAGGACAGAGCAGAGTACAGAGTACAGTGGTGAGTGTGGGGAGAGTAGTTCATAGTGAAACAGCAGAAGGAGTGGAAGAGGGGGTCCAGTCTGACCAGGGTAGACCTTGGGAAAGCACCATAGACTATGTCGCCATAATCAGAGATGGGGAGAATCATCTTAGTAAGGATGTCATGGGGGGGTGGGTAGAGGGATGCAATTTTTTTCCTATAGAGGGCACCAAGCTTGGGGTGGAGTTTTTTGCATATGGCATCTACATGCTGCGAGAAACTGAGGTTTCAGTCAAGTCAGACACAAAGGTACTTAAATGAGGGCACATTATTAATTGTGCCCCCATTTAGGGTGTGGAAAGGGGGAAAGGATGAGGGTTTAGAAAGCCTCTGCCTAGTGTCAAAGCACATAGAAACCCTTGTTTTTGGCATTTAATGATAGCTGATTTGACCTGCACCATTTCTGAACTGAGTCAAAATCAGGTTGGAGCTTGGATCTTAACTCAGCTGGAGATGATCCAGAGACAAATAGGGCTGTATCATCTGCGTTCTTGTGAATGGATACAGATGAGCAAGTAGAGGGGAAGTCATTTAGAAAAATGGGGAAAAGTAGAGGGCCAAGGATCGAGCCTTGGGGAATGCCGGTATTAGTGGGAAGGGGAAGGGATAAGGATTCTCCAAGTTTTACGGATTGCAATCTACCCATTAGGTAGGAGTTGAACCAGTTTACAGTGAGGACTGAGAGGCCCACTGCTCTCAGTTTGTGAAGGAGAAGGGGATGGGAGACAGTATCGAACGTTTTCGCTAGATTGACAAAGATGGTGGCAATGAGAAGTTCCTGGTCCATTTCAGTGTGAATATCATTGGTGAAATGGAGAAGGGAGGATGTAGTGGAGTGGTGTTTGTGAAAGCCAGACTGGAAGGGGGTGAAGAAAGAAGAGGAGTTGAGGAATGGGGAGGGCTGGGATAGAACTATGTGTTCTTGGAGTTTGGAAAGGCCAGGGAGGAAGGAGATGGGACAGTAATTGCCTGGAGAGCAGGAGTCAGTGTCTTTAGCTAGGGAAATAACTGTAGTGTGCTTCCCGGAGTCTGGGACAGAGGCAAAAGAGAAGGAGATGTGAAGGAGGAAGGTGAAAGGAGAGGCAATAGCAGGGGCACAGAGGTGAAGGAGATTTGGATTTAGCCTGTCAGGGTTCCCACCTTGCAGGGGGTTGGGATTGAGAAGGGCTTTCAGAGAGGTAGATGGGGTAACTGGTGAGAAGGAAAAAGGAATGTAGAAGTGCGTGGGGGAAGGGGTGGGAGGTGGAAGAGAAGGGAGGAAAGGAGAGTAGAAGTACAGGTGGTAAAGTATATGTTGAAGGCAGAGGCCACTGAGGGAGGGTCATAGATAGTGGAGTCACCTAACTTTAAGACTGGAGGTCAGACTGGATTAGAGGAAAGAGGGCATGAGTAACTTTCCAGAACTTGGAGGGGTGACTTAGATTTTCTGAAAAAGGAGGAAAAGAACTCCACCTATGCTAGCATGGTGGCTCTAGTACAAGCGTTCCTCAGGGAGTGGTACTTGTTAAGGTCTGCTGGTATATGGGAGGATTTGCATGATTTCCATGACAGGACTCATGCATGCATGATGGCAAGCCAACAGTTCTGCAGAGATCCAAGGGAGGTGTGAACCTCTGATCCTGGTGTTTTGGAGGGAAGCATGCGGATCACAGATTAGGAGGAATTTGGACAGGAAGTAGTCGAAGGCTTGGTTAATGTCGGAGACTCTGGTGATGGGGGACCAGTCAGTTGACTGAAGATCACCATGTAGGGAGGATAGGTATAGCAACTGGAAGGAGTGGATGTGGATCATTTTTGGGGGTACTCTAGAGTGGTGGATTTTACGCATGCAGCATACCATATGGTGATTGCTGTGTGCATCAGGAAGGGTACCAGCATCAATAATTCACCATAGGTGATTGGTGAGAACCAAGTCCAGGAATGAGTGATTTGGAGTTTTAGAATTTAATCAGGTTGGGGCTGAGATGAGTTGAGTTAGGTGCAAGGAACTTAAGTTTAGAGTTGGAGTGGGAAAGCCAGTTTACTTTGAAATCACCCAGGTTGAGTTCACCAGAGGGGGTGAGAGAGGAAATGGAAGTTAGGAGTTCAGAGACAAGGAAGGTGGATAGGCCAGGGTAGCAGTAGACGCCTGCTACGTACATAGGAAGGGAGAAATGGAGGGAGAGTTTGAGGATGAGGAGTTCATAGGCAGCAGGAGAGGTGACAGATAATACTGTGGAGGACTGAATAGTGGAGGATATGTAGATGGCAATACCACCACCCTTAGAGGTATGGTCTTGGTGGGTGAGGGTGTACCCTTGGATTGAGATAGAAGAGTTGGGAATTTGGGGGGACAGCCAAGATTCTGAGACTATCAGGACACCTAGGTGGAGAGAAACTACTAGTAGTTGTAGCTGATCAATTTTAGATAAGAGATTGCGGCTCTTGATGTGGGCCACCCAGAGCCCTTTGTGAAGGTCAGTGGGTAGGGAGTGTACAGGGCAGGGTTAGGTTCAACATCCCCAGCCATAAGGAGTAGCAGGGGCAGTATGACCTTAGAGGGGATTAGGGGGTGTTGACGTTGGAGCAGAGGAGAAGGGGGAGGCATAAGGGTGGGGATGGAGGGAGGTACTGAATGACACCAAGTGGATCCAGGAGGACATAGATGGGAGGAGGAATGGATGCCAAGGGGGAGGAGGAAGAGGAGGCAGGAGGAAGGGGGGTAGGGGAGAGAAAAGGGGGTGGATGGAGGGGAGTTGAGGAGGGGAGGCTGGGAAAGTTGTGGGGGGAGAAAGGTTGAGGGAAGCAGAGAGTAAAGAAGAAAAATGACAATGGGAAGAACACTGGACTGATGCATAATTGGGAGCAAGAGTGAAGTTTGGAGGGGATAGTTAAGAGGAGGCAAAGCTAAGGTAGAAGGACAGATTGGCTCCAAGAGGTCGGGGAGAGGGCAGTCATGTAGGTATAGTTTCCAGCAGGGGTAAATTGTTTGGGTATAGGCTAAAAGTGAATAGCAAGAAGTGGAGGGTGGGGGAGGGAGTAGTGGTTAATAAAATAGATAGAGCTCCAGACACTGCCAGGTAATTCTAAACTACTAGAGGTACTGTACAGTAAGCAGTTGAGTACACCAGAGAGCTAGAGAGTGTGTCAGAGACATATGGACTGATGATAGGGAAACAAGTAGGCAAGCCAATTTGCATACTAGGGGGAGTAGCAGGCTAGGGGCTGGGTTCAGTCAGAAGGAAACAGTGAACGGGTAAAGGCCCTTGTAAGTCATAGGTAAGGGTATAAAGGAATTGAACTGATCAGGGTGGGAAAGAGGGTGAGTGGGATATTCATAACCAGCAGCACTGCATTAGCGGCGCCATGTGCACAGGTGAAAAACAATCCAATCAGTGTGATCACGCTGACAGGGCACTGTATGAGAACAAAGATGTGCTGGATGCCCAAATGAGTGTGGTCCTATACCTGTGCTTCACCTGGAAGGAGGGATCCTCAGGTCACTGGTGTTTCAAGGAAGGCAAGAGATCTGCCCTCAGGACCCTTGCATCGCGCCAATCAGCAGTGGAGTGGACAGTGGCTGTGCTTCAACCGGAGGGAGGGGTCATCAGGTCACCAGTGTTTCAGGGAATCTATACTGAAGCTGATATGCCACTGAACTGGTGGCCAATACAGACTGTGAAGCACTAGTATGTTATGCTTTGACAGGTGTCCCAGCAAACAGATGAGCTGCTGCATTCTGCATCAGTTTCAGGGGACACATCAGACCTCCAGATAACCCTTGTTAGGGAGCATTACAGTATAGTGTATGGTGGAACATTGTTGTGGATGGAAAACCATCCCTTCAACAACGTTGTTATGCTGCACTAACTACGTCACTGTAGCTGTTGTGCTGCACTAGCTACGGAGCTAGTGGAGCATAACACTTAGAAGGTGGGTGCGCATGTGCAGTCAGGCAACCGGCGATCCTCTGAGAGTAGTCGCAGTGGTGAAACAGGTCAGAAGAGGCAAAAATGACCACATAAACCAGCAAGAAAGTAAGGGCAGTCTTTGTATGAGTGACCATATACTATAAAAGACTGTGTATGATTGTTCATACACAACAAGGGTATTTTTCAACTCTTAAGGTTTCCATGGTAATGAGACCTCTCGAGCTGCGCTCTCAAGGTCTCCAGTTACCAGGGAAACCTCTCAAGTGAAAAATACCCTTGTTGTATATGAGCGATCATACACAATCCTCTATATTCCAATAGAGATGTAACAAAGAAATTTTCTTTCATGGTCAGCTCCCCTGGTGCTAGACATGGGTAAATCCAGGTGAAGTTCTATAAATGAAAAATACCATTGTGAACTACCGCTAACTCCAGATGTTGTAATGTCAATCTGAAGTCCATAATGACCCCCAGAGTTTTCATCCTATGAACTGCTCTGAGTGTGGTGCTATTTAAAGCTGTTAAAGTGGTACCATCCTCCATCATTGTTGACCCATAGGAACTCGATTCAACAAGTAACACCTCCATCTTACCAGGCTTAAGACTAATCAAGTTAATTTCAACAGGGCACTTGCTCTACACAGGGACATCATTCACGTTCACTGAACAAGATGCATACAGTTAGGTGGCATGAGCATAGCAATGAAACTCCAAGCCATATTGCCTTATGTTCTCACCCAATGGCAGCATGTACACACAAGTAACATGGAGGTGAGGATTGAGTCCTGCAATGCTTCACAGCAGAGTACATCTGCTCCAGAAATAAATTAATTATAACAAATTGCTGTGAGGTGCACAGTGCTTAAGTCACTACTGCTCAACATTTTCATCAAAGATCTGGAAGCTGCATTCCCCAGCAGGATGCTTAAGTTTGCTAATGGCATTAAACCAGCCAGAGTGGTAGACTCCCTTGAGGAAGGGCACAAACTTCAGGAGGACTTGAACATGATTGGCAATTGGTCAGATGCCTGGAGTCTTAGATTCAATATAACCAAATGTAAGGTTCTGCATGTAGCAAGGAAAAACTGGAAGAACCTATGCATTGTGTAGGATTCCATTGTTCCAGTGGAGGTGGTAAAGGGTCAGGATGTTATACTGAACAAAGGGCTGAAGCATATCAAAGTCATATGCAGTCATTGTCAAGAGAGCCAGCAGAATGTTGAGATGCATTAAATGGAGGATGACCAGCACAGCAGGAAAAGTAACACTTCCAATTTACAAGGCCCAGGACTGACGCTGCCTTGAGTACTCTGCAGTTTTGAGTTCCTTAATACAAAAAGGACATTGAGGTGTATAAGAGGGTGCAGCACATGGACACTAAAAAGATCAGGGTTGATTTCTCAAGAGCAAGCTGGTTCTCAAAACTAAAGTAATATAAACCCTACTGTTCAGCCCCATACCTCACCTGAACAAGCAAGACAGTGATCTGCAGCTTCTTGTCATATGTGGAGCTTCCATTGAACAAGTACCCTACTTAAAATACCCGGCTGTGTACTTTGATCCGAGCCTCTTCTTTAGTGAGCACACTGGAGCACACACACACATGCAGATCTATTCACTATTAATGAGGGTAGCCTATAGACTCAAGCAATGTCTGAATCCAGAATCAAGGCTCTCAGTAACCAGAGGGATCCTCCTCCAAACTCTAAACTATGGACCTGAAGCATACTACTCTGCCACTGCCAATGACCTACAGCAACTAGGTGTCACCTATAGTAGCATCTGTCATTTCTCACTTCTGGCTAGTCCCAAATGCCACCATTTAAAGCTAGGATTATTCTCACCAGCTGACCAAAGATCATTTACTCTGAGCTGCCAATAGAGATGTTGCGAAGTTAAGCTTTGCCTGTGAAGTTCGTGCGAAGCAGTGAAAATTCACACTTCACGGAATTTAGAGTTTCAAAAAAATTCAGAAACTTCGATTTGCATGTAACTTCAGTTGAAATTTGCATTTTTTCTGCAAAGCATGAATTTCATGGGACAAACCCTCAGCCTGACTACTCATTACCAGAGATGTCTATTTTTTTTTTTTTAATTTCCGACCAAGGTAGTACTAGCTCAAGCTTTTCTGTAATTTTTTACTGATTTAATTCTGAGCTACAAGGGAACAATGTTATTTATTTACCCACTGTATAAGTTTATTCCTGGAACACAAGTAAGAAACAAGAAATGTCCATACCAAAATTAGAATCAAGTAATCCATTTGGTTTCATTAAACAAAAATATAAAGTCTAGAAAAAACAAAGCATATACAGTATGCCGTAAAATAACAGAATTAACATATTTGCATTATCATGGCCAGACAGTGTCATTATCAGGCACATGTACTTTCAGAATAATGATGTTAAACATTATGAATAAATGAAATAGTTTAAGCCATTAAGAAAAGTGTATATACTTCCCTCCAGATAAGCAATAAGACAGTTCTTTGCAAGTAAACTGGTATCCACCATTCCACCCCCAAGCTTAGATTATCATACCTTTTAGAGTCTGGGGTCTAGCTTGTTTCTGACAGGAATTTTTGAAGTAAGCTCAGTCAGGTTTATTAGCTGAGAGTACTCTGTTGGTGTAATGCTTTCAGTTATTAAGTTGGTACTTTCCATATGGCAGAGGAAAATATGGTTTAAAGCTCCCTGAAAACACTGCACTCTCCTTCAAGCATCACTTTTCTGTACTAATTCACTCTGTCATCTCTTTTGGCCACTAAGACTACACTGCACTCAAGGTTCATGCTGCTGTGAGTCATACTTTCTATCAGGCATGGCTGTCTCCTGTCTTTTCTCTATCAAACCTTTGCATCAAGAAACATTGAAAATGTACAGTTCCTTGCTTGTTTAGATAAACTAGTGAGATGAATAAGGCATGATTGACTGGTTAGTTTGTGGCAAGATTATATAGAGAATAATGCATATGTATGTGTGTGATATGCAGTTTTTTTACATACCCAGGGTGTGTGATATATAAACCTCGGGAGCAAAGCTCGAGAGGTTTATGTGTTATCACACACCGAGGGTGTGTAAAGAAACTGCACATCACAGACCTATACATGCTTTATTTTTTATAATAACTGGAGCATTTTTTATTTTGTTTTAAAGGAGATGAATACAAGATTAAGGGACATGGTCGAATTTGAGAGAGTACAAACAAAGGTGTGAGGAGTTAGCTTTTGTAATGTAAAATGCATAAACACTCATAAAATTTGTAAAAAATCACTTCACATACAGTCCGTCCAAAATGTTGGCTCCTCACGGCCACAAACTAGTGTGGTGTCGAGCTGAGGGGATGCATAATGTGCATGCCTGGAAGTATGGCTTTATTTTTTTGCAGAAAAAATAAAACAAACTACAGCAGCCTTTTAAGAAAATGAATATGTTTGCCCAACTCTTTGCTACATACTGCAGCACGAGACCTTTTCTGAGTATGGTACCAAAAATAAGTAGCACAGACATGAACGAGCATCCTCTCGGCTCCATATTAACTCAATGTGATGCCGTATCAACTAGTTGTGATGCCATATCAACTCAGTGTGACATCACACCGGGTTGATATGTCTTTTTTTTTTCTCTTGTATTTATGCGCCTTCTCTGCCTCCTCTCTCCACTTTTTCAGTTAACCTCTATCTGCAGGCCCCCCCATTCCCGTAGTGATCTGCCCCTAGAGCACACTATTCTACAGCATTTTACCCCCAGTATACCCTCCCGGGTAGGGGTGAGGAGGGAGCCCCCTATGTTTACTCCCCTCAAACCAACATACTGTGCCATGGAATTGGGGAAGCGGAGTCTGTCCGATGAGCTCTGGAGATCCCCCAGCGAGGTGTCATCATCTAGGCAAGAGTGAGGTGTTTTTCCCTGTTTTCCTTTTTCCCCAGACATCAGCATACAATGAGGGGCTAGGAGCCAGGAGGCACGCTGAGACATGCCCTCCACTCCGCCCCTCTGCCGACATTTGCCCAATGCCTTTACTGCTTCTCCACCAACCGCACCGTCCATCCAGGCTTCCCTAGGTGGCGGTATTGCAGTGGAAGCATGCAGGTAACCCACCCCGGAGAAGGAGAGCAGCCGTTGGGCGCTCTATCCTTCCCCTCCCTGGCCGACACCCAGTGGCCTCTGCTCGTTCCTGAACCTGGGTCACCAGTGTGGTATGAGGTAAGGCATCCAGCGCCTCAGCCCTCAGCGCCACCGGGCCAGCTTTGATATGTCTTTTGAATCGAGTTGATATCAGGAGTCACCAGTTATTATATTGCTCGTACCAGACTTGTGCTGCCAAAGTGCATCTCTTGCAATAGTCTTAAGTAAATGGACTGCTTCTGTTTCCAGGAATGGCCTTTGACTGCAGCATCACAAGCTCTTCGTTAGTGTTTTTCTGCAACATCTTATTTATATCTGTTGGCCATCTTTGCTGTCATTCTCTTAAATCTTTTCTTCTCTATCTTTTTTTTTTAATTTAGTAAACTTTATTAAGTTTCAGAACACCACAGTGAGACAGACCGAGTTACAATATCAGGTGTCAAGTATCGCCCCCCCCCTCCCCTCCCAGACCACACATATTTACTTATAAACATAGAGCTCAGGGCTCATCCACACCTTCCGGGTTTCCAAAGCACCAGAAGGGCCTCAAGGTACCCCCACATTTCTAAATAGGTTGCTACTCTGTTCTGCATAGAGGCAATATGTCTTTCCAGCTGCAGGGCAAGCATAATCTCCCTGTACCATTCCAATGTAGTGGGGGGAGTATCATCCAACCGATGCCTGACAATAACCAGCTTAGCCACTGCCGAGATGAGTAACATATGTGCTTTCCTAACTCTAGGGGTATCTCTGGAGATATAACTTAACAAGCACACCTCCGGGATAAACAAAGAATCCAATCCCAGGATGGGATCCAGTGTTTCTCTGATAGATTGCCAGAATTTTTGCACTTTTTGGCAAGTCCATAACATATGAAAGAGAGAACCTGTAACCTCCTTACACTTGCCACAAAGTGGAGTGGCCAACCTCCCTATTCTGAACAGTTTCATTGGGGTCAAACAGATATTATGTATAATATTAAAATGAATTAACCGCAATCTATCCTGTTTAACATATCTGTATATTGCCTGCCAGAGACTTTCCCATAGGACCGGATCTTCCATTATACTCAGTTCGTTAACCCAATAATAATCTGGAATCTAATGCTTGTAAAGTTTTATAATACCTGGAAACCAGGTGGAACAGAGAGGCTACCTGTAGCATTATAGCCGCATCTAGACCCAACAAGTCTTTCATCGAAAAAAGGCATTTAAGGTACTAAGGGCTTTACTAACCTGCACGCACCTGAAGGTATTTTTCTCAGATGTCCCAGTGATGCTCTGAAAATGGGCAAAAAGAAGCAGTCTCCCATTTACCCAGATATCCGAAACCTTAGAGCCATTCAATTGAGGTCAGAAGGAAGAAGATATCGGTGTCCCTCCAATCCTAATTTGCGGGTTACCTACAATGGGTTGGTCCACCGATTGACACCATCTTATTCCCAAATATTTTTGAATCTGCAGAGAGGCCTTTAGCGACCATCCCATAGGGTTATTCCTCACGGACTTAGGCAAGTGGACCAGGGAGGTATATAACAGGGCCTCTAAAGAGCATTTAACTCTGCTCGCCAAGTACTTCTCTATATTGAGCCATACTGGAGTGTAGTCTGAGGGCTCATGTTCTTTATACCAAAAGGCCAGTTTACTCATATAGAATGCTATGTAATATAGAAAAAAAGAAGGGGCAGCTAGCCCTCCCTTGGACTTAGATGCCGTCAATTTAAAATAGGACCTACGAATACTCTTCCCCTTCCACAGAAACCTGTTCACTAATCTCTGAAGTTTGGAGAACCACGTTCTAGGTAGATAACCCCCTAGCATCCCCATTGGATATAAATTCTCGGTAGAATATTCATTTTTACTACGCTTAGTCTCCCCCACAATGAGAAGGGGAGCAGGGCCCATCTCTCCATATCTCCAGTAATCGTTTTAATTACAACACCAATATTATCTTTGATCATGGTACCCATGTCTCTAGAAACTTTAATACCCAGATAAGTCAATGACTTAGCTTCCCAGAAAAGCCCGTAAGGAGCCAAATCTGCTCTATTCACTCTATTATTTAAGGGGAAAATCTTGGATTTGTCTCGGTTCAACTTATAAAATGACACCTTTGCGAATTCCTCTACTTCGTCTAGTATAGCTGGGATCGATATACTAGGCTCTTCCACATGAAATAAAATATCATCCACGTAGGCTGACAGGGCATATCTCTGAGGTTCCCACTGGAATCCCTCTAATACTGGAGTTGCTTAGTAATCTGCGGCATAATGGCTCTAGGTATAAATTAAAAAGTAAAGGAGACAAAGGGCACCCTTGTCTTGTACCCTTTTCTTCTCTATCTTTAATGCACAGCTTCTGGACCTGTAGACTGCACCTTTCTGAATGCAGCTTCTCTCTGAACTTTATTTCAGTCTATTTTACCAACCTTTTCTTTCATCTATAGTCTGGCTGAGCAACTCTGACTGCAGACAGAGTTTCTCCACTTCTTAGTCTCTCCCTCCTGTCTTAAGATATTTCTTCAAAATGTCACCTACATCAGACCCAATCTCCCAACACCTTTGAAAAAAAAAAATTGTGTAGCTAGACAGATATGTGTTCTGGCCAATACAATACAAGACCTACTGCACCTCTCTAGCTACAAGTAAGACAGAAAGGAATTTAGGACTCCAGTTGCAATAGCACTGAAATTTAAATAATTCTCTAAGTGACTTTATGTTTTTCATATTCCATGCTGTCCCTTGCAAGCTCAGCTATGTGTCCAGACATCTACTATAGCTGAACAGGTAGCCAAGATTCACCATCTGATGCAGTTTGGATCAATAGGACTAAATGCCGCTGAAATGTCACAACAATCTACTTCTATGAGTAAGACTGGTGCAGTTTTCCTCTTGTGTCTGTATACCTGACTAAACATTAGCAGTTTACAAAAGAATGTTTTGTTAAAAAAGGCTGGACTTCTCCTAAATGTGTATCTCAATAATATTGTACTTTTAAGGTGATGCCAAAAAAAAGAATCATAACATCATAACATTTTAGCAAGAAACAATACACATAGATTAGAAATTCTCCCCAGAGGGGGCTGGCCTGCTAGCGCAGGGACAGGTTGCCTACCTGCGACACTAGCGACCTGGGTTCGGGAATGGATCTGGGACATCGGAGGGCCAGCTGGGGGAGAAGGATTGAGTGTTCAAGGACTGCTCTCCTTCTCCAGGGGGGGGGGTAGTGTGTTCGGTGCAACATGGACACCTAGCGGAGGCTGGGTGTACTGAGCACGCTGATGTCAAGGTGTTCAGGGAGGTGAGGCAGACACTGGCCATGATTGCACATCCCCACCCCCATACACTGGGGAAAAAATGCCGCTGGCCACCCTGAATGAAGCCCACCCTTGGCCTCAATTGCTCCCAGGTCAGCCCATCAACCTATCCCAATGTTGTGGCACTCTAGGGGCCTGTGCTGTGATCCCACCCTTGGGGGTAAGCTAGGGGGTATCGACAAGGTGCAACCAATTTGGGTACAGAAGCGGGGGTCCTGGCTGAGGAACTGGGAGGCCGACGGCAAGAAACAGCTTACTAAATAAAAAAAGAAAAAAAAAAAAGAAATTCTCCTCAGGGAAATTAATTAGTAGTGAAGATGGTTTACTGACATAAAAACCCAAATTTTAACTGACAATTTATTTTATGAGAAGAAATGAATAATGCATTTTGTATAATTTCTACTAATACCTTGCTAACAATGGTGAATGAGAAAAAACATGCACCATTCCTTGCAATGACTACCTGATCAATTCTAGGAAAAAGAGCTATAAATAACAAAAATTATTTGAAAAATAATTAGACTCTTTCCATGGCAAAGAAATAATCATCCTGTATAACACTTTGCAGTGTTTTTACAAAGGCACTGTTCATAGGTAGACAAATTAGAGGACAGCACATGGATTAGAATGAGATACCATTTTACCTATCCTGCTAGTGAGCAAAGGTGAAGAAGCCATGAGTGGCAAAGCCTTAAGCATGTAAAATTCTGATCACAAGTAGGATAAATATCACATCTCACTGTAAAATCCTATCTGTTCTGTGTGTACAAGTTTTTTTTTTTTTTTAAGTATGCTGCTAAATGTAAGATTGTTTGTTTTGGTCTTGTCCAAGTGCAAAAAAAAAAAAACATGAGTTGTGCAAAGACAAAGAGCAAGCCTGGTACTGCACATCATTTATTTTATTTTGAATTCTAATGACCAGGTAGGCCCGCTGAGACAAGCATATCCCTTTTTCAGGGATCAAACCGGGGAAATACAATTCCAGTAGGTACAATTCAATAAGTGTTACAGTGAGCAGTACTTACAACAAAAGATTATAAACAACAGTAAGTACTAGTGACAGTGTACAATATACACAACATAGACAAACTTAAGAAGGATAAGAAGTGTTAGGTGATAAACAACTTTTTAACATACATAGATATCAGAGAGCCAAATTGAAATGTTGATGTAAATTGAGTACTATATGTACAGTTCAAGCTCTTGTTTAACATATGATATAGGAGATTAAACTGAATAGCAGAGACCAGTAGAGAGTAAAATAAGGCTAAGCAGAGCAGAGGGTTGAGGAATTGGAAGCAGGTGGGGGGGGGCAGAGGCAAGGAGGAGGGCTTATTTACAGGCACGGGGGGAGGGGAAGACGTGGTCTTTAAAGTATTTTTTGAACTGGGGAAGAGTAGTGCAAGAAAGTAGTTCCTGTGGCAGGTTATTCTATTTCTGAGTTGCTAGGAAGGAGAATAATTTCCTACCTTCCACCAGCTGTGTTTTGGGGAGGCTTAGCAGAGGGAGGTGAGACGAGCATAGGCACCTGGTAACTGGTTTCAAAGTGAGCAGGTTAGTGAGGAAAGGTGGATGAGTTTAAACATTGTAGATAGTAGGGGGAAGTCAAGCTTTGCCTTGAAGGACAGCCAACCAAGGGCATTGATCACTTTGCGGTGACACATTCAAGTTTGGGATGCTGTGGTGAAGCAGGTGATCCTATGGTAGGTTTGCTTTAATTATGATAAAATAGATGATTTAGCTGAGAGCAGTAGTGGGGATCCATAAAAGAGACCTGGGAGGAGAGTAGCAGTGGCAAGGGTTCGTCAGGATTGGAGGGTCAGGTAAGGGACCATTTGGTATAATAGACCCAATTTTTGGTGAGTGGACTTGATAACTCTATGAGCATGAGCTTCTAAGGATAGATTTATATCCAGGGTTACGCCTAAGTATTTAAAGGAGTCCACTTCTTCCAGAGCCATGCCAGCAGAGGTTTTAATTATGAGGGGTTGTTGGGAGAACAGGTCTACAGAAGTGTGACGGAACAACATTGTTTTTGTTTTCTGTGCATTGAGTACCAGTAGGTTTTTCCTAAACCAGTCTTCAAGCATCCAGAAATCCTTCTCAAGGCCCAACTTGATGGTGGAGACACTTTTGTCAGATATATAAAGAATGGCATCATCTGCATACTGTTGCACCAATGCACCACCACAGTTTTGGGGTAGTTCATTAATAAATATGGAAAATAACAGATGGCCCAGAATTGATCCCTGAGGGACCCCATCCGAGACGTGCTAGGGGAGATGTAACATCAGCCTATTTGATGCATTGTAGCCAATTAGACAAATAATTGGAGAACCACGAAAGGGTGTTAGAGTCGAGACAGAGTTTGTTGAGTTTTGCTAGTAGTAGTTGATGATTAACAAGGTCGAATGCCTTCGTGAGATCAACACAGACAGCCCTGGTACTGGACGTTGGTTCCATATCTTGAAAGATATCGATGGTGACCCATAAGAGAGCAGATTCCATCTCATGCAACTTCCAGAAACCATGTTGAGGAATGATGAGGGCATTCATAGATTCTAGAAATGAATATAGCTGATTATATAGAATTCTTTCTTGAATTTTGGCAAGGGGACACAGTATGTATATTGGCCCATAGTTATCAGTAAGATTAGCTGGGCCACTCTTGTGGACAGGGACCACTATTGCTGTTTTCCATTTATCTGGTATGGTGTGTGATAGGAAGGACCTATTGATCAATAGTGTGATTGGCTGGGCTATAGTAGGAGCTCCAATCTTAAGGAATTTGGGAGGGAGTCGAAGGCAGGGGAGCTATCAGGGTTAAGTCTGTTTAGTAGTTTGAGAACCTCTGTGTGGGAGGTGAGTCTTAGATGGAATCGGGTGGGAAGGGACTCAGAACTGGTGATGTAGGGATGGGATGGTGCATTAGGTAAGCCATTTCATAGCTATCAAAGTCAGTGAAGAGGTCATTTATACCAGTTGCTATTTCCAAGGGGGTGGATAGGGATATGCCATTATTGACCATTGTCTGGGGGCTGGACCGGTCCTTGCCATTAAATAGGGCATTGACTTGTGACCAGAAGTTTTTTGGGTTAGCAAGACTGTTGACTTGTAAGGATTGGAAGTAGTCATGTTTGGACTTGTTTATTTTTACTTTACATGCATTCCATAACTGATGACAGTTTTGCCAGTCTGAACTATGGCCTGACTTCTTAAATTTCTTCCAGGCTCTGTCATGGGAGTGCATTAAATGCTGTAATTCCTGGGAAAGCTAGGGGGAGCGGATACCCTTAGTCCTTCTTAATTTGAATGGTGCATGGTAATCGAGAATGGAGGAAATGGTATTAACAAAGAAGTCCAGAGCTTGATTTAAGTCTGGGAGGGAGTTTATTGGAGCCCGATTGATGGAGTTCAGGCTTCTCAGGAATGCAGTAGAGTTGAACATAGTTAGTTCTAGGACTTTATAATTCTAGGTGGGGGGGAGGAAGGTTATTCTTCCAGAAACAGTAGGTGGGGGAGTGGTCACTTAGGGCACTAGGGAAGATCTCCACCAATTTGATGTGGTGTTTATTATTGGTTAGCATCCAGTTGAGTAAGGTATGATTACCCATCCTCATATTAAGTCACGTTGATTGGTCAAGGACTTGTTCTAAGCTGGCTTCAAAGAGTGCGACTAGGTACTAGGTTTTGTTAGCTACAAGCCAGTCTAGATAGAAGTCGCCACAGATGAGAATGTCCTTGTGAGGAAGAGTATCTAAGCTTGAGAAAAGTTCAGAGTAGGAAGAGGAAGCTATATGGGGGGGTAGCTAGACACACCCTATTATTAATTTTTTGACTTGCCCCAAGGGTAATTGTGAGAAAAAGATGTTCAATTGCTGTGGTGAATTTTAAATTCTGTATTTCACAGGCTGCCAACTCTGTCCTGGTGTAAATCAGTACACCCCTCCTTTCTTAGAGATCCAATCACTCCTGAAGGAGGAGAAGCCTGGGAGGGCTATTTCATGGGACAAAATAGAGGGCTTTAACCAGGTTTCAGTAATGCAGAGGATGTCAGGCTTGTAGTGCTGGACCCATGAATTGAGCTCAGCCATTTCCTTCCTGAGTCTCTGTATATTCATGTGGGCAACTCTGAGACCTTTTACACTTGACCAAGCAGGGGATGCTGTTAGTGGGAGAGTCTTAGCCCACCCATGGGTCCTGGATTTAACTCTATGTCCCTTGATAGGAGCAGTAAGCAGAGAAGTGAATGAATGGAAGGAGCAGGAAGGAAGCATCTTCTAGAGATTCTGTTGCAGTGAAGTTTGAGTAGGATGATTTTGTTACACTGGACCAGGGCAAGTATACTTAAGGGGAAACTTGATATGGGTATGGTACTGTCCAGGCCATGGGCAGGGAGTGGCATTGACAAGCTAAAGGACTAAGGAAAGATGCTGGTCCCACCCAAGATTGGCACATCCAGCTTTGTCACACAACAGGAAGGAGCAGCATATGAGAATCCCCTTTATGAAATTAAGTAACAGCATTATGAATGGGGAAGGGAGATAGGCAAGTGGGACTAGGGTATAAGAAGGGAGAGAAAAAGGTCACGTAAATTCCACCTACTGTTGGTTAAGGACAACCCAGAATGTACTAAAGAGAGCTAAACTCCCATGCTGACTCACACGTAGAGCTGGAGAGAAAGTACTGGTTAAATACCAGAAGGACTAGTGAGTTGACCTGCTAAGTATTAATACAAAAAGATGGGGAGGTGAATGCAGGCAGGTTGGTAAAAGATTGCGTTTGAAACAGAAACAGTTGGGGTCTTTGCATAGGTTGAGTGAACCTGCTTTTGCTAAGCAGATGGGGAAAGGATTTTAGTTGCTGGATAAGCTTTAAATTCTTATCAGTCTTTGGAATTTTGGGCAGGAGTGCTGACTTGTTTAATAAGTGTTGTTTGGTATGGGGTATCCATAATGGAAGCTGGATATTCATTTATCTTTTCTATAGGTATTGTGAGCAGCTTTCTGGAAGTTTCTGTCTTTCTCAGCCAGGATCAATTTACAGCTATTTGGGGCTTAAATACCAGGGCTTCTCACATAGCAGTACTGCAGAAACAGTTGGGGTCTGGCAGAGGTTGTGTGAACCTGCTTTTGCTGAGCAGATGGGGAAAGGATTTTAGTTGCTGGATAAGCTTTACATTCTTATCAATCTGTGGACTTTGGGACAGGGACTTGTTTAATACAGTGTTTGTGTGGACCTTCTTCTGGAGGAGGTTGCAGTGATTGGAGGTGCAGTAAGGGGCTGATACACACTGTGAGAGTCTGGTGTGGGCCTGATCCCACCCTCCCAACCCCTCCCTCCCAGAGCACAGCTCATTTATAGGGGAACACCTGCCCTGCAATTGGAGGAAGAGGTTTCAGGTGCAGCTCATGTAGTTCTATCCTTTAATACAGCCACAGCGCAGGAAAAAAGCATAGGTAGGTCTCAAATAGGAGTGCAGCATCCACAATGAATTGCTGAGTAGTGCTACCACCTGGCACAGCTTAAGGAGGAGGTAGAGAGGATCCGAAGGCAGCTGCGGGTGCTGGGGAAGAAGATTGGAGAGGTAGGAGGCAAGAGGTCACCTACATGGATGCACTAGGTGCTGGGGCCTCCGAAGCTGAGGGAGGAGTGAGGAGAGGTGTTCACACTCAGATAGGAAGGAAGGAAGGGGGGTACACAGGGGCTCTATGGGAACCTGGCAGGTGTGGCCCAAAAGATGGAAATTTCCACAGCAGTAGGCATGAGTCTGGGGGTATCCAAAGGAAACTGAGAGGGACGTGGGGCACTGGGGGATAGGCTAAGGCTCACAAACTGTTTTAACCCTCTATGCCCATTGGTAGAAGAGGGGTGTGTGGGGGAGAAGGAGGAGGAGGATGATGCTGCTGCTGCTGGTGAAGCTGGGGCAGGGACAGATAGAAAAGGTGAAGGGGACAAGAGGCAAGGCTACAATAGAGGGGGTCTCAGACAGGATGGGGAAGAGGAGTAGGGGAGAGGAAAAAGGAGGATCAGGGGAACAAGGAGGAGGCTGATGCTATGGAACAGGGGAGTACGACAGGCAGGAAGGCACAGAATGTAAATGGGATGATAGCAAGCAGAAAGCCAAGTAGACAAACGGATAGGATGAATGGATTAGTAAGGAGTGGGGAAAGAGATACAGAGAAAGATACTCGGGTGGGGGGATAAAAAAGGCCAGGACACGGGTAGAGCAGGTGACCAGGGACAATAGTGAAGAGGCTACCTTCAACACCCAGATTGTGGGAGGTGCGAGGAGCTAGTTGACAGGGGAATCCGGATAAAGGGATGAGGAGGGGCATGGAAGGAAGGGGAACCCGAGGGGTGAACAGAGAGGCAAGGGGGAGGTTAGAGTACTGCTATTGGGGGACTCCATGATCAGAGGCACCCAGAGGGAGGGGCAGGAGGAGGGTAAAACCTGTCTGATTAGAACTAAATGCCACCCAGACCTGATGGTGCATAAGGCCAAGCATGAGTTGTATTCACTGGCAAGGGAATGTGGGGGGGGGGACCTCAGGCATTCTAGTGCACTTGGGGACAAACGACATAAATGGTGATAGTGAACTAGAAATTCAGGCAAGGTTCTAGGAGTTGGCCAGGGTATGCCTTTCCATAGGCTGTAAGTTCTCCTTTTCAGAAATCCTGCCAGTGCCAAGGGCTAGTGGGGAAAACAAGATGAAGATTAGGGAGATAAATTAGTGGCTTAGGGAGTGGTATGGGGAATTGGGGTGTGGCCTGGGGGAAGACCTGGGAGGATAAAGGGTTATACACTAGGGACAGACTCCACCTTAATTTGGAGGGGAAGGAAATCCTTAAGTTCAAACTAGCTGGTTTCATCAGCGAAAGGTGGGGTTTAAACTTGTGAAGGGGGGAGGGATCAAAAAAGGGGCAGTGCCAGCAGGTACAATAATTGAGGGACAGGGTCTCCATTCCTCTAGGGGGCTAGGGAGAGATGGAAATGGGTCACCAGGTGGGGTGCAGGAGCTGAGAAATAGGAGCTCAAGGGGGTGAAAGAAGATGAGGGAAAAGGTGTGGAGAGTGGTACTGATAAATGCCAGGAGCTTAGGAAATAAAATGCCTGAGCTCCAGGTGATGCTAGTTGACGGGGAGGTAGATGTGGCAGCAGTCACTGAGACCTGGGCACTCAAGGGCATGAGTGGGACCTAAATCTGGAGGCTACACTATGTTCAGAAAAGATAGGGCGAGGGAAGGTGAGTGGTGTAGCACTGTTAGTCAGAAATGGCATGGGTATTGGAGGGGTAGAGGAGGTAGAGGGAAATGTGGAGGCTTTTTGGGTCACCTTGCTGATGCAGGGGGGGTAAGAGAGTAAAGGTCGGAGTGGTATACAGACCAGCAGCACTGGCGGAGGTCCTGGAAGAAAGTTTGGTGGCAAATCTTGAGGGGCACTGTAGATTGGGGAAGGGAAGGTAGTGGTAATGGGGGACCTCAACACGCCAGGAACAGACTGGAGGACTATGACATCACCAGTGGCCAGAGAGCAGAGGCTGCTGGATGTCTTTCAGGATGCATTTCTGACACAACAGGTGGGTGAGCCAACTAGGGAGGCCCAGACACTGGATGTGGTCCCGGCGGATAGTGATCAGATTAGGGGCCTAGTGGTGAGGGACCCATTGGTGGGGAGTGATCACACCACAGTCAGGTACTTCCTGGACCTGGGGGGGAGGAAAGCCGAACAAGGACGATAGTAACTGACTTTAGGGGTGCAGACTTCAGGGAGATGGGAAGGATCCTTAAAGATCGTCTGGACAAGATAAGGCCGGATATGGATGCTGACAGCAGGTGGGGGATCATTAGGGGGGAATACAGGAGGTTACTAGATCCTACACAAGGGAAAGGCATAAATTCGGTAAGGCCAGAAAACCCTGCTGGTGGACCCGGGAGGTACAGGAGGTGGTGAGGGAAAAGAAGGCAGCCTATGGGCACTTGAAGTGCTCAAGGGGTGAAAGGGATCAGGAGGAATATGAGCTGACAGCCAAAAGAGTCACCAGGGTGGTGAGAGCAGCTAAGGGAAAAAAGGAGTAGTCCTTGGCCAGTGGGATCGGAAGGGGGGACAAGGGGTTCTTTAGAAACATAGGGGAAAAAAGGAAAGTAAGGGGGCAGATCAGCAAGCTAAGGATAGGGGATGGTTGGGCACAGGAGGCAAGAAACAGGCAGAAGTCCTAAATGAGTACTTTGCCTCAGTTTTTACCAGGGGGATGGACAGGCTACATCTTGTGAGGGGAGCGTGGGTAAACTGGATCAAGGGGTGGGAACGGTAGAGACCAGGGGCCCTGATGGGTCTGGGAAAAGGGAGTGGCCACCACAGACAGGTGGGAGCCCACCAGTGCAGGGTGAGAAGGGGGAGGACATGGAGGCTGAAATCCCAGTAGAGAGAATAAGGGAAGCCCTCAGGTCCCTTCAGATGGAGAAAGCACCTGGGCCAGATGAGATACATCCCAGGGTGCTGAGGGAACTGGCGGATGTCCTGGCAATCCCTCTAGCGGAGCTTTTCAACATCTCTCTGAGGACTGGGTTGGTGCCCCAAGACTGGAGGGTTGTCCATGTCTTGTCGATCCACAAGGGAGGGTCAAGCGAGGAGGCAGGAAATTACAGGCCCGTTAGTCTGACATCGGTGGTCGGCAAAGTGATGGAGGGTATTGTCAAGGGAAGGCTAGGGGGGTTACTGGAGCAAACTGGTACTTGGACAATAGGCAGCATAGCTTTGTCATGGGAAGATCGTGCCAGACAGACCTTGTTGAGTTCTATGACTGGGTGATGAGGGCCCTGGACCAGGGCGGCCAGTGGACATCCTCTTTCTGGACTTTAGCAAGGCATTTGATTCGGTATCCCACAGTGACCTGCTGGCTAAGCTGAAGGAAATGGGGGTAGGGAGACAGTTGTTAAGATGGACAGGAAATTGACTCTCTGAGCGTACTCAGAAGGTGGTGGTGGTTGGAGGGTTAGCATCATCCCCAAGGTGGGTTACTAGTGAGGTTCCCCAGGGGTCAGTGCTGGGGCCACTCCTGTTCAACGCCTATATCTCAGACATCAGGAGGGGATCAGGAGTGAGATGAGTCTTTTTCAGATGACTCAAAGCTGGGTGCAGTGGTGGATGGGGAGGAGGGGAGGGGAGGGTGGCCTTGCAGGAGGACCTGGAGGCTCTGGAAAGGTGGTCAGGAAAATGGAAACTAAAATTCAATGCGGTGAAGTGCAAGGTTCTACACCTGGGAGTCATAAATCCAGGCCAGGGGTATACCCTTGGAGGAGACATGATTCAAGTCACAGAGGTTGAGATGGACCTGGGAGTAGTGGTAGATGTCAAAATGAACAACTCAGAGACCTGTAGGAGGGCAGCGGCAAGGGCAAATGGGATGCTGGGATCCATCTCCAGGGGGATTACCTCCAGAAAGGTGGAAGTGATCCTTCCACTGTACAACTGCTTGGTTAGGCCACACCTCAAGCACTGTGTACAGTTTTGGAGACCACATTTAAAGAGGGAAATTACACTCCTAGAGAGGGTCCAAAGGAGGGCAACTAAAATTATCTGGGGCCTAGGGGAGAGGACCTATGAGGAGAGGCTCAAGGAGCTCGACATGTACACCCTGGAGGAGAGGAGGGACAGGGGGACATGATAGAGGTCTTTAAGTACATAAAAGGGATCAATAAAGGAGGCTCAGTCAGGGTGCTCTAGAGGAAGGAGGGTGGGGCAACAAGAGGTTACAGGTGTAAGCTGGAAAGGGGCAGGCTCAGAGGGGAGAGGAGGAGATATTATTTCACTGAAAGGGTGGTGGAGCCATGGAATGCACTGCCCAGGGAGCTGGTAGAGGCGGAGACTGTGGACGGGTTTAAGAGGGGATGGGACAGGTGCAGGGGTAGGGTAAATCTGACCAGGCCCAATACAGGTGGAACATCTGGGACTGGGGACAGTATAACCCAAGGGGGGACACCAAAATAGGCCCTCAGTGCAGGTGCGGAAAATCGCGCAGACTCGAGAGACCATTAGGCCTATTCTGCTGGCATTTTAGCATGTTAGTATAAAGTCGGGAGGATTTTAGCTAAAAACGATGTGCTGTGTTGAAGAGTTAAGAGAAAAGCAGGAGGACAGTTAAGTAACCTCCCTGTTAGCAGTTTCCAATAGGAGTCATGGGGTGGAGCGAAAGCGGATTTAATAGAGAGTGGGATAGGGGTAGGCGGGTAGGCTGAAAAACCGCCTAGAATGCAGTCTTGGTAGCTCCTAAGTTGCTAATGAAATCCTGGTCCTGAATGCGCCAACTTCAAATTTTTTGATCTGTCCCGCAGTACCTTGAACAGGTTGGATTTCCTGCTAGCCGTCAGCTGTGTATGCGATGGTGCAATGAGGGACTGCTGGCACAAGCAGCCCTCAGGAGCCTAGGAGGTAAAAGAAAAGAAAAAAGGGAGAGATTAGTGGTTGGTGTGGTGCCCTAAGGGCAAGTTGCTCTAAACGAGATAGTTAAGAGAGCAAAATCAAATTAAAAAGGGAGCTATAAGGAGGGGGCAGGAAATAACAAGGTCTTCATGGGTTGGGGACAGCACAGGTAGAGCTGTAGTCATTTGGAGGCAGAGAAATGAGGAGAAAGACAAAGTGTGGTAAAGTTCTGAAAGATGATCAAATGTTATGATAGAGGTACTCAAATATAAATGACCAAATTCATGGATGCATATGTGAGCCTTATATTTTTTACCAATAATTTTACCAGGTGAGACACACTAAGCTGAAAGCTTGTTTGCAGATGCAACCTGGGAGCACGAGGAAGTTAAATGACTTGCTCAGGGTCACACAGTATGCACCTAGGGGGCTGTGGGATTCAAACGCAGATCTCCAGATTTGCAGCTCAGAGCCTTAACCCACTGCACCATACTGCCTCCTATTAAAAAGGGTCACGATACAGTTCAATTTGGCATGCACCCAAACTCATTTGCAGGTGCATACCATTGAGACATATGTGTGTGTGTGTGGGGGGTGGGGGTCACACTAACATAAATGGCTTTCATAATTTTGGAAACGCTGAACAAAATCAGTAGTTGTCTGAACTAATTGACTGCCAACTTGCATGCCCTCTAAACCACAAGAACAAGTGACCTTTACTAGGGCTGGGAGAAATTAAAATTCAACCAGCAAAATTCTTGTGAAATACGGAATTCACTTCCATGCATTTTAATGAAAAAAAGGTAAAGTTTTACAAAATTCCCCCTTAAACTGCAAACTTTTGTCATGTATAGTAAATTGGGGAAAATATTTCCATGGAACTGACTGATTTTTTTATTTTTTTTGTATTTAGTAAGGTAGAAACTGGTGTAACTTGGACCTTAACTGGGAAGTGAAGATGCCGCTGTACCTGGGAAGAGAAACGGAATAACTGTGAGGTGATACTGCTGCAATTGATACTGTTGTAACTGGGAGTAGACACCGGAGTAACTGGGATGAGACACTGACATAACAGGCTATGGTGACCTATGTGTAGTTGTAAATAAAGTGGAATGCAGTAACACAACTGGAAGGAGACACTTCTAGGGAGTGACATTCCTATACCCTAGGTGCTCTTAGGCAGCTTTGTCTAAAGAGACCAAAAAATCCTCAGTGCCTGCCCACTGATGCACCTAAGACATCAGAGCTACTGTATCTTCTTCTTTCTCCTCTCCTCCCCCCCCTTTTTTCCATCTAATCTGAACCCCGAGTGCTCATGCTGTCTGTGATGCTGCAGTGTTAGCGCATGTGACTAAGTTCATGGGAGCACTTACCCTTAGGTGAAGTGGAGTAGCCAGGACCAAGAAGGAGTGGTGCTGTTTAGAGATTGTCATGTGACCACAAAGTCTGTGCACTGAGAATCATACTGACAGTTGTACAGCTGGTGTTACATGACAGGGGCTCTCACTAGGCATCAGATTACAGTTTGGAGTGGAGGCACGGATTGGCTGCTGCTGGTGACTGACAACGCCTCTGAAGTGTTGCTGGTAAGTGCTGTTCAGCTCATCAGAACTCGTTATGGCTAGGATTTTGAATCAGTCATCAGAGCAGCAAGCAGTGCACAGAGAAAAGTTATTTTACGAACTTAAAATCAGCACTCCCAGACTATCCATTTAAGGGCCCTTTTAAGGCCTTGGAGGAAGAACTAATTATAAGGACCTACTGCGTTAGGGCAGGAAGACAACAAATTCAATTTAAGAAGCCCTTTTCAAGGGTTCAGTTCAATTCAATTTATTTATTTTATCAGGAAAAAGCTCCTTTGAGCAAGCTCATTTACAAGAAGATCCTGGGTAGGACAACTGAAATTACATCACAACAGCAATATAATTACAAATACAGAAAAATGTCAGACGTTTCAAACATAAAGCATCATGACACAGTAGGTCCTTATAATTATTTTTCCCTCCAAGGCCCTAAAAGAGTCCTGAAATGGATTGTCTGGGAGTGCTAATTGTCTCCCAACTTAAACAAGCTGTGAAATGATGTCACTGCTCTAAACCTCACTCAATTTATACTTGAGCCCTCACTCCCTAATACCAAAACACAAAACCACACCCTGCTTTACTGGGCACTCACAACCCACCCACACCACATCATTAAATCTGGTCTCCTCCCCGATGCCCTTAGTGACCAAAACTCCATTTTTATTGTACGTAAGGTTCATCGCCCCAAACCTCCTCCTAAAATCATACAGCTCTGGTCCTTTAAATCCTTAGAAATTACACCAATCATCTCTGCACTTGCTTCCACCGACTGGGCCCCCCTCTCCACTGCCATTTCTGTCAACCAAGCACTTGACTATTTTAAGGATAAATTCATTGCCACCTGAAATGCCTTTGCTCCTTTCAGATGGACCAGAGTCCGTGGGCTTCACCTCCCCCAGATCACCCCTGAACTACTGGCCTGCTTCAGGGAGCGTGATTGGGACTGGAGAAAACACAAATCTACTAAACATCCAAATGACTACACCAAGTATAGAACACTATGCATTTCATGTACTAAAGCTACTAGACTGGCTAAGTCTGATTATTTCAACTCCTCATTTCTGACTAACACTAACTCTCCATCTAAATTCTGGAAGGAAGTTCATGCCCTATTGTCTCTTCCCTCTCACCCTCCACCTCCAGTTCTGAAAATAAATAACTCCCTAGTTTCCGACCCAGGCGCCAAGGCCAATTAATTTAATGCCTACTACACCTCGTGCGCCACATCTCTTCTAAATTCCCTCTCCCCATTGCCACCTACTAATTTCAGCCCTTAGCCTCAGCCAGTGCCTACCCCTCCTCCATTTTCCTTTTCTACTATCTCCTCTGATGAAGCTCACAATTCTCTCCTATTCCTCAACCTCTCTAAAGGCTCCTCACCAGATGAGCTTGATCTTAAACTTCTCTAGCTTTCTGCTCCTGCAATTGCTTATCCTATCTCCCTAATCCTTAACCTGTCTTTTATTTCTGCCCAAGTACCCTCATCCTGGAAACACGCTGTAGTCCTTCCTCTCTCCAAGGGTGGTGACACATCCACTCCTGGCAACTATCGCCCCATTTCCCTCCTTCCTATCCTTGCCAAACTTCAAGAACATTTAGTTCTCTCTCAACTATCACCCTTCCTCTCTGATTCCTCCTTCTTCACCCCTTCCAACCTGGTTTTTGGAAGAATCACTCAACAACCACCTCCCTCCTCAGGCTTACTGACCCCATCCTTCCAGGGATGGACGATGGCCCGATCACCTCAACCATCTTTGTTGACCTAGCCAAAGCTTCCGACACAGTTTCCCATCCCCTGCTTCTTGATTCACTCTCCTCAGCTGGCCTTGCTCCATCAGCCACCAACTGGTTTAAATCCTACCTCATTGGCAGGACCCAATCAGTGAGAATCCTTGGTTCCATCTCCCCTCCACTCCCCATCAACACTGGTGTCCCTCAGGGCTCAGTGCTTGGTCCCCTACTCTTCTCCATTTTCCTTAATGATCCTCCCACAGCCTGTTCATCCTCTTCTATCCACATGTATGCAGACTATACTATTTTGTACAGTTTCGGCATAAACCCTACTGCTGTGCAAACCAGGAACAAACCATCTGCTGACGTGAAAAGTACATATGCAAGTGTGCAAGGGGTGCTGCTATTTGGCTTATTGACCTGTATGGAGCTGTTTATGTCTAATAAAAGCTTTTTTATCGTGACCTAACTTAGAGTTTTTTTCCCACTTGGTGGGGTGGCCCAACTTAATGGTTTATTCTTCGTGCATTTTTGTTTTGGCACCCACATTGCAATGAGTGGCCACCTGTTTTTTTTTTTCTTGCTGTGCAAACCAGCTTACAGCATGACTTCAACCAAGTTCAGCTCTGGTTTGCTTCTCACCAGCTTTTTCTAAATGCCAAGAAGACAGTCTCAATGACCTTTGGCACCAGGAATAGACTCTCTAGGCTCCCTGCCCTACCCATCTTCCACACCCTTGATGGGACCATCTTGGAGGACACCTCCTCATTTAGATATCTGGGAGTTTGGCTGGACCAGCACCTCAACTTCTCATGCATGTCGATGCTATCCTAATGAAACTGTGCCTCAAGCTTAGTGCTTGGTACAGGAATCATAGTTGCATCCCGCTGACTGTGAGGCTCGAAACTGTTCAGAAGATGATTCTCCCCATCTTTGACTACTGTGATGTAGTCTATGGTGCTGCTCCCAAATCTTCCCTGACCAAGTTGGACACTCTCTTTAACTCCTTCTGCTGCTTTGCTATCAACTCCCGTTCCCGCTCCCACCACTGTGAACTCTATCGCTCTCTAACCTTTCTTCCACTATCTCACAGCCACATCTCTCACTGTGCCAAACTAACCTCCAAATTCTGGTTTGGAGGGCTCCCCTCCTATCTCTCATCCTCTCTCTCCACTCCACTCCACCTCCCCCCATCCACACTCTCAGATCAAATGACCACCGTACCTTGATGGTCCCTCGCCACTCCACCCTCATTGGTCAGACTGGTTTCACCATCATTTCCCTAAAATCTGGAATTCCCTCCTCCCTGAAATATGACACTCCACCTCCAACTACTCCCTTACCTCTGTCCTACACAATTACCTTTCTCTCAGTTGTTCCTGCTTTAACCCACCTTAATACCTATCCCCAGTTTCTGCCTTCCTACAACAACCCCCCCACAGGGTTCTTAACATCCTGAAGGGGGAAATCAGGAAATGGCTACCCTTTCTCCTCATATTTAGTTCTTGCTTCTTCCCCCTCTCTTCTCCACCTGCCCTTCTGGGTCTGCAGTGTGCACAACCTAACCCCATCCTTTTTACTCCTACAGCATTTGTGTACTACCTTGAGCCTGCTCCTGGTACACTCATGCACTATAAATGGTTTTATCACATTATTACTGTTTTGTATGTTTATATATTCTTTTGTATGATTTTGGACATGTATTGAAGTTTACCTAATGTTCCACTACTGTTTATTGTACAATACCTTGTGTTCCAACTGTTGCACAATCTTATAATGTTGTATTGTTTGTACTACCCACATACTATTGTAACTGATCATCCTTCACAACCCTATGTAACCCCTCCACCCAGGTCACACAGTGTGATGAGCAACTTGTTGTTCAGTGTGCCCTCCTGGTTAAACATTTCAATAAATAAATAAATAAAATATAATGAGATTATAACAAATATAATGAGATTCAGCTATCACAAATACAGAGAAGTGTCTCAAGCGTCAAACATAAAGCATCACATATGTTAAAATACAGCAAGCCCCTAAATACAGAGATAATGAAAGGTACTTAGGATCTGGCTCAGTTGATCAGTGCATATTTTATTTATTTATTCATTCAATTTTGATAACCAGGTAGACCCACTGAGCCCCAAAGGTCCCTTTTTCAGGGGTGACACAGAATTAGTTACATAAAGTAAGAACATTTTGAGTATACAGTACATAAGTTAGCAGACCATATCTGATTACAATCAAGTAAGTACACAGCAGGAATCAAACATTCATCAAGACAAATTCAGTGTACAATCACATTAGGACAGAGTAGACCTTTAACAGGTGGTATAGAACATGACAATTGACAGTACACTTGCAACTCTAGAACTGAAGCGGTTTCTACAGGACTGATAGGGCCAGGGTAGGGTAGGATTTAAAGTTTGTACTACTGTGCTAAGGTGCAAGAGCATGTGCTTTTAACAAGCAGGTGCTCACGGAAGCCCTTTATGGAAGGTTTCCAGGGAGGCAGCGTCCTGGAGGTGTACAGGGAGCTTATTCCACAGTGCAGATGCTGCATAGGCAAACGATTTGCTACTAGCCATGGTCCTTACCCTAGGTTCTTCCAGGAGATTTCTCCCAGTGGTGTGAAGCTGTCTACCTTAGCACTTTGGAGCCAGCAGGCCGACTAGGCTATCTGGGGGGTAGTTGTTGATGAGTTTGAATGCGTTGCATAGTGGGGGGTACTGCAGATGCTGGCTAAAAGATGGCCAGTTTAGGGAGGCCAATGATTCGCAGTGATTTTGCCTCAGGTGTGACATTGTTGTGAAATGAGCACTCTTATTATATAGCATTTGCATCCTGCTGTGCTCCTGTTTTGCAATTCTCTGCATTACAGAAGTGGCATAGGACAAAGCTGAGAGGAGGATGCTATTAGCTATGGTAATTCTGGTCTCAGGGATCAATTGGGCATTCAAGTGGTAGAGTAAACTAAGTTTTTGATGTATGGTTTTGGTCATCTGATCCACGTGGGGTTTCAGTGTGAAGCCTTGATCCAAGGTCAGGCCCAGGTATTTAAAAGACTTTACTACCTCTAGTGATGTGCCTGATGAGGAGACCAGGGGGAGTAGGGGCTTCTACTCTATCCTAGGGTTCTCGATCCAAACAAGATGTCTTTTGTTTTTTGGCATTTAGAACCAGCCTATTTTCTGAAAGCCATCTTTCTAAGGTTGCAAAGTCCAGTTGAAGCTGAGGTCCCAGGTCAGAAGTGCTATTTGAGGTTTTGTATATAACTGTGTCATCTGCATACTGGACCACAGAGCTGCATTCGCAGTGATTGTTCAGATCATTAACGAACTGTGAAAATAGGAAAGGACCCAGTATGGAGCCTTGTGGTAGCCCCTCCTTGAGGTGGAGTGGTTCAGGTAGCACCTCTCCACTTCACCTGTTGGCAGCGGTTGGTCAGGTAGCTACTTAACCAGGTTAATGAGTGCTGATCAAGGCTGAGTTTACTCGTTTGTTTACCAGGAGGTTATGATCTACTAAGTCAAAGGCTTTAGTCAGGTCTATAAAAACAGCCCCAGCTGGGGTGCCTTTGTCCAAGGCTGTAAGGACATCAGTGGAGAACCTGATGAGGGCTGTGTCGGTCCAATGGTTTCACCTAAATCCATGCTGGTATACACCAACAGCTGGTTTGCATCCAAATAGTCTCAGAGTTGGCAGTAGACTAGCTGTTCTTGAATATTGGTTAGTATGCATAGTAGAAAGATGGGCCTATAATTACCTATTGGCTTTCTTGGGCCTCCCTTATGGATGGGTATCACATGGGCCTGCTTCCATTTGTCAGGAACAGCTCCTTCAAGTAGGGACCTGTTAATGAGCCATGTGGCCGGTAATGTTATGGCTGGTGTGACAGGCTTGAGCAGTCTATGATCAAGGCTACCTGGACCAGTATTTAGTGATAGCAGCAATGTCGTTTTGCTAATGTTAATATTAATTAAGATTTCTGCACAGTACTTGACTGGTTTAGCACTTTATTATAACTATATACGTTAGTGTGCTATGTGACAGCATTATGCTTAAGTGTCCTATTGGTAGCATACCACATATGTAGCATAATTGATCCCTGGCCTAGTTCATCTTATTTGCATATGCAAACATCAGGACAGTTTCTGTCAAGGAGGGACTTGAAGAACTTTCTCCCAGTCAGGGAGCTGAGTCTAAGTGCTTTGTAGCTTGTTTCAAGCAACTGCTATGATGGTGCTGATGGCAGATGCACCATACAGCATCGAATATGGGGGTATGTCTAGTAAGAGGATATTGCTGTTCCTTAAAGCATGTGAGCATGTGCATCTTTTGTAGCATTCTAGTATATATCCAGGTAGATCATTTGATAGCACTTTGTGTGACCATATGTAAAAGTTATGTAGCCTTCGTTTAGTCAGAGAGGTCCACCCAACTGCTGCGTACAGATTACAGTGGTGCATTAATGGTGGTAGATTCGTAATGACTCTCAATGCCCTGTGGTACAAAACACTGAATTTATTTAGAGAATTTGCAGCACAGTGGCTATATATAATGTCTGCATGGTCTATGACTGGTAGGAGAGTTGCCTGTACAAGGTGTTATCTACTGTTCGAGGGAAAGCAATGATGATTTCTATAGTTGAAGCCAAGCCTTATTCTCAGTTTTTTGCATACTGAGTCTATATGTTCCAGAAAGGATAACTTGCTGTCAATCCATACTCCTAGGTATTTGTATTTTGCCACTACTTTGAAGTGTTCTCCTAGTAATGAGCTGATGGGTGAGTGGAGGGTCTGTTTCATTCTTGCACTGGAAAACCTCATTGCCTTAGTTTTGTTAGCATTGAATAGAAATATGGATCAAAAGAGGTTATTTTGCAGCTCATTGAAAGCTGTCTGTAAATCCGAGTGGATTGATATCTCTTGTACATCAGAATCCCTTTAAGCCAGGAGAGATGAGCTATCAAGTCTCTATCTGAGTCAAAAGCAAAGGAGATGAAAATTATTGTTTTTATGTCCATATCAGGCTCTGTCTGTGGTTTGGTAGCAGTGGAAGTTTGATCTGTGAACCCCTTCTTTGGCATACGGAAAGCTTTAGTAAGGAAAGGTGGGTTATTTGCTGGTAATTCATAAACAGTTATAAATATATTTTTTATCATGTCTCTTCCAGTTTGAAATTCTGTTTCTAGTTTCACTGGGATACCCATAATTCTGAGGTTCTTATATCTAGTTTGGTTCTTTAAATTATCCACTTTTTTGTGCAAAGAATAGTTTTCTTTCACTACAGCTGCTGTAGTAGTCTCCATTGCTTTAATTCTGTTCCCGAAAGTTTGCGTTATCTCTGCATTCTGTTTAAATTCTGTAGTCAAAGTATCTATTTTTTCTTTGTTTTGATTGACTTCTTTTTGGATAAAATTTTTTTTATTCAGGGCATCATAACGTTGATCTTGTTTTTCCAGCAATAGTAATATGTGGTCGATAGTATAACCAAATGAGTCCATGTTATGTTTCTGTTTTTGTTCGGCATTACTATCCATTTCTGAAGCCTCCATTACTGCAGTAGAAGAAAATTGTGCCACATAGTCTGGTTGCCCCCGATTCCGTGGTGTGTGAGATTCAACTTCTTTATCGCTCATCAGGGTATAGATATGGTGGCTAACCCCCACCTGCTCCTTTACTGATACATTTCTGACTGTCTGCACCCTGTAGACATTAACAGTTTTCTTTGTTTCTTCAGGGTAGGAGACAGACTGGTCTGTATAAAAATTTGTTGGTATATCAGCATAGCGATCTGGTTGCAGCATTTGCTTGGAGGTCACAAAGCATGGAGCTGACCCAGGAAGCAGTCTGGATTTCAAACCTCCACTGTGGCATGTAGCTGGTTGAAAATATTTTTTCTGGTCGTCAAATCCTTGGGGAAGAGTAGTCATCAGATGATGAGGTAGATATGGTTTTCCTCTTGTCTGTCATTCTATAATCTCAAAAGATGCCAGATAAAATAAAAAAATCATAGTTTATGGCATTTTTCAGTAGAACACTGAATAAACATCTCGTAACAATCTGCTGCAGGATCGGCCATCTTGCCCCCACTCTCTAGACTTGCACTTAACTTTCAAACCTCATTATAAAGCAGAACAGTTGGCCACTGCCATGTGTAACTGCCCCGACAGGTGAACTTACTAAGTTATTATTTGTGCGTCCCAATCTCTCTGTATCTGTGTCAAATGGATCCTGTTTGTACTGTAGTGAACACCTACTTGTAACTTTGTGTACTTTGTACTTGCACATTACTCTTATTTCAAGTTGTCCTATTTTCTGTACTGTCTTACTCTGTGTAACTGTACTGCCTGTATTACCTATGTGCCATCTTAATGGCCTGGGTCGCATATGAAAACAGACCTTTGGATCAGTGCGCCTACCCGGTAAACAAACAAGCAAACAAATAAATAAATGAATACATTTTGCCCAGTTTGAATATTAGTGAAATTCTGCACAAATTGAAGAATTTCACAAAAGTTTCACAGAAGCCACAAATTTGGCCCAGCCCTAATCTTACTGGAGGCTATAAACATCCTGGGATCATAATAAAAAAGCAATTAAACAAAAACAAGGAAAACTTGAGCCTGTAAGGGTAACTCCAATGATTGCAATTCGAATATTTTTCAATTTATCTCATCTAGTTTTGGACTTCTAAATAAAGATTAACGGTCTCACTGATTCTCAGTTCTCTATTTAGGATGAACAACAGCTGTTTTTACATACCATTCTGAAAGAAAGAAAAGTGATAGAACTCATCCTACTGCTAGGAAATGCCCCAGACGTGTAAAAACATTGATCTACAACACTGCTGGTGCCTTCATTGTTTCAGATGCTTTTAGTCACAAAAATTATCAGCATGTAAACAAAATGCTCATAAATTACTTCTTCCTATCAGGGTTATCTGGAGTAATGCAACCCTCTTAAGGTACAGTAGATAATGGCAAACAAAATTTACTAGAAGTTCAAAATCAGAAGAAATAAATACCTAAATGAGCACAGTTTTTAAATACAGTATACCCTGCCTGCCCCGGAAAACCTATCAATTAACATTAACGGAGCAGGATTTTGACAAATTCCATAAACAGCAGAATACATAGATTGATACTGAAGACATGAATCTGTTGAATATTTCACATATCAGACATATTATGAATGTTTTGACAGTATGGCTTCAGCTGTCATATTTGTGAAATGTTCATAGTCTATTGTAATATGTAAACATAAATAATGTGATCTAGGATTTGTGGGGTATTTTTTATGGATCTAGGGTAGTAATGAAAACTGCTACCATTATAACAGCATTAGCAAAAGCATAGCCTAGAAAACAGACATACTGTAGGTGACCATGACTGACCCATTTTTGACTATAACAGCTGGACTTTCTAATCTGAGTGACAGCGCATCAGACCTGAGACTTCTCTCCCAGCTGATGCATGTTTGTTTAGGAATGGGAATAAAGTGCTCTTCAAGCATCTACTGTAGTCCCTTGCTGCAGATGTGTGGACAGCCTTTCCTTGAATATCAGAGAAAGTCTTTATATATTCCATTTACAGCTGAGCGGTAACAGGGTTTTACATAATTTTTTTTCTTCATTTATTTCCCTGGGGTGTTTTCTAGCCTCTGCCTTCAGTTACAAATTCCACACCAGCACCATTCAACCTGATACTGTTATACTTCTCATTCTATACAGTATGACTTCTGACATCCCAGCTGCTCCCCCTGCCCCCACCACAGTGGAGTCTTGACCTCTCACAAATCACATATCTCCAGTGGGGAAAGCTTGTGTGCAACCACAGGAGGATACTCAGAAAAAATCAAGTTTGCCACATCAACCTGCTGCTGGGGCACAGTTCAAGACAGGCAATGGTCAGCAATATATATTGCATATGCATTCATTTTAGTTGAAAAAGAGTCACAAACTCACATAACCAACAATATCATAACCCAATACAGGAGTTCAGATGTACTTAGAAAAAATGTTTTGCTGAAGCTGCGATGTTGCTATTTTTCAGCTGAAGCAATATGTAGTGCTGAGGCAGTAGGGAATAGAGATGTTGCAAAATTGCCACAAAATCAGGAATTTCACCACACAAAAGTTTTCACAAAATTATGGTGAGATGGCAAAATTCCACTCACAATTTCCCCCCCACAAGGGCATCCTTATTTACCTGGTGTCTAGTGGTCCCTTCCCCCAGCTGCTCACTGGTCCAATTTTTTTTTTAATTATTTCTCCCTGGTGTCTAATGTTCCCCCCTGGCCACTCACCAGACCTATGTTTTTAAAAATGATCTGTCCCTCGTGTCTAGTGGTCCCCCCCGGCCGATCAGCAGTTGAAATTGAATAAAGCTCCCCCTCCCTAGTTACCCTCATGCTATTCTGAAAACAAAATCCCCATTCTCTGGTGTCTAGTGGACACCCCACTACCCCACCCTCTTATCATTCACACAATGCCCACTCCACTCCCCCCCAGTACCCCAATTGGGCCAGCAGCACAGCTTTCCACTCACCTCCATGGCCAGCAGCCTGACTGAGTGTTCAATGAATGAATGTGTGCTTGTACAAGTACACGCTCATTCATTGAAGTGCTCAGTGGGGATGCCGGCCATGGAGAGCAATCGAAACTGTGCCAGTGGCTAATTGGGTGCTAAAGGATCAGAGTGAGCACTGTGTGAATGATGAGTGGGTATGGGGTGGGGGGTTCACTAGACACCAGGGATTGAGGATTTATTTTCAGAAGGGCATGAGCAGAACTGGGGCTGGGGGGGGAGCTTTATTCAATTTCAGCTGGTGATCGGCCAGGGTGGACCACTAGACACCAGGGAGAAATACATTTTTTAAAACATTTGAGCCAGTGAAGGAGGGACACTATACACAAGTGAGGCATTTTTTTTAATTGGGCTAATGAGCAGTGTGGGGGGCACGAGACACCAGGTAGCTTCTAAATGAAGCAAATAGTGAAATTTTGCCCGCTGGTGATGAAATTTCACCCACGAGGAGTGAATTTCGCTGGCTCAAGGGTGAAATTTCGATCACTCCATGCGCAGAATTTTGCATTTTACCTGGCAAAATATTTTGTGAACTGCATGAATTCCATGAAATATTTCACTGGGTGAAATATTTCAATTTTTCACAACATTAGTAGGGAGCAACAGCCTGGAACTTCATGAACTAAATCACTTCCTCAAGGGCCCCTGCATTTGTGACTCTTTTTCAAATACAATGAATGAATTTTCAATAAAAACCGTATTGATTGTCTTTGCATATCTTGTCTTATCCTCTGTCAGGATCCAATGAAGGGACTGAGCCAGTGAAGGGACTCTGAGACAAGGGTAACCAGTTGACATCTTCCACCCATACTCTTAACCCTATTCCTCCCCCTTTCCTCATCAATAGTTCCACTCATCTCCATTGTGTAATGCGCCACTCCTATGCCAGGCCTTTGTGGGGGTGGGGTCACATGGTAACCCATGACGTCAATGCCATTACAAGTCCTCACCAAAGGAGGTACTAAATCTATTTGATCTGCTACCTCCTTTCAGAGACTCAGTGCACTGCCTCTGTAGTGTACCCTAGACTTTGCTAACCTCAGTGTGGGAGTCAGAGTCAGGATGCAAATACCCAATGTCTCACTTGGCAGCACAATACACTGCTCCCAATGTCACTGGCACAGTCTAGGCTTTTTTCTTTAAAATGATTTGTCTGTGTGAGGGTCTAACCATACCTGTGTGTATCTGTATCTGTCAAGGGATAACAATCAATTGTTCAAAAAGCAAGGGCCTCTCTGTTGGCTTTGCAATTGAACAAAATGTTCAAAGCTTTTTTATAGAGGCTGTTACCACTGAAAGTGTCCCTCAAGCCAGACTATTAGAGATTATGCTTCTGATGCATTAAAGTGGGATCCCCATGTCAAAAGGCTGTTAAATCAAGCTAATAAAGGGGTATACTTTAAGAGCCAGACTGTCCAAAAAGATTTAAAGTATAAATCCCTCACCTGATAAATTTTTTGAATACTGTTGCCCAATGTGGCATGTGGGCCTGAGCAAGGATCACATTTCTGCCCTTGGAGGAGTTTAAAATGGGGTTATCAGAACAATTAATAATATGTCTTATGACCAACTGCTCAGAAAGCACTCCTTAGATTCTTTGTGAGCATAATGCAAAAACATTTGTAAAAAAATCTTTCCTGACCCTAAATAATGATGCAAGTAAGTTACAACCCCTCATTTGGGAAAATTTTCAGAAGAAGTATAACAAATAAAAATTAAATTCTTGTTTACACATAAACGAAAAATGAAAAAGATTTTAAAGTGCACTCATTTTATCTAATGGACCAATGATAAATATGAATAGTGTTTTCCTTTCTTCAAAAACTGAAAATGTATGCTTATCATAACTTTGTATTCCATAAGTGTTCAAATTGATATTATTATTGGTAGTTTTTCAGAGGACCAGTTAATATAATTCATTGCAAAAACTGTGTTAATGCAGCTGTTCAGGTTCAGATTAAAGCAACAAAAGTAGTGAAATGTGATGTTAGGGTTTCTGACCCTAACTCCCCTCCCTGCCCCACACTGCCAAGCACCAAAAGGAAAAACACATTATGGTTCTGACTGTCCTGAGTCATGGCAAATCAGTTGTGGGGTCTTCCTAGTGGTTCTCAACCCTACTGCTCACCTATGCCCCCCAGCCAGTAGCCTCCTGTCTAAAGAACAATGTACACCTCCAAAATAGATCCTCATAGTGATAACATCTTCAGATATACAGAACTATGCCTCCCTACATGTTGCCAACAATCTGTGGACCCTGCCGGAAGAAAACACATCCTAGCTAAACTTGTTTGTTCAGGGAATATGGTGAGCATTAGGGTTGAGAACCCCAAGGTAAACCACACCACTGATATATCAAGACTTGGGACAGCCAAAACCATAATGTTTTTTTCTTTTGCTGCTTGGGGGTGGTGGAAAGAAGTTAGGATTGGAAACCCTAACAGCACATTTACCTACTTTTGTTGCTTTAATCTGACACCTAACCGATGCATCACCACAGTTTTTTGCAATGAATTTCACTTCTTTTTGAGATATTGCAATCGTATCCTCATTAGGAATCTGTGTGAACACATCCATCTGGCTGTGGAAGCTTCTGTGTCTCCATAGATGAAGACATCCATTGTCTGTCAATATTGTAGAAATCATTGAGTCCTTTTTTATGGCTGTGGGCAGAGCCTACAGCCATCTTGCTATTTATAGCTGGAAAATGGAGCATCATGGAACACAAGCTTTTGACTTTTCAATGTATCCTTCCATGTCAACTAAAATAAAATACTGCCTTCTTTCTGTTTTTAATGTTGGAGACATAACTCCAAGCTACTTATCTGATGCCATTTGGAAACTGAAACAGCTTGTTAAATATTTGGTAAATATTGGCTGGCTATTACATTGGAGATTTGTTAACCCCCTTCAGAATGCAACGACTTGCACATTTCAGTACTTAGCATTTAAACAGCTTCTTGATACTAGTTTCACTTAGGCATGTATTGTCTTTCAAGAAAGATTAGTAGCTCATAAATGTCACCCTTTCCCAGCAAACCTATGAGTTACACTGTTTTTTTAACCTCTAAAGACACTATTTGATAAGCACTGTCTCAGACATATGCCAGGTTTTTAGTGAACTGCCCAGACTAAATCTGTAGCAATCAGCAGGCATTTTCTACTATGCTTTTTGGGAAAAAATATATTGAGCTGCAGCAAACACACACACACACACACACACACACATATATGCATGCAAACACACACTCACACATATGCACACAAACATACACACACACACAAACACACACATACTCCCTGTACACATTGTCCTTGTGGCTACAACATTCAAAATAAATACTGCATTCCAATATGTTATAAAACAATAAAGAAACTGTTTATGTCAGTGAACACAGTGGAGTTCAGTTCAGAGTAGATTTCCTTTAACTATTTCTTATCCTATATTTTATATCCTGGACACACACACACACACACACACACACACTGTACACGCCATCCTCATGGCCACAACATTAACAATAACTACTGCATTCTAATATGTTATAAAACAATAATTATACAATGGCAATAAAAAATCCTGGAACCTGATTGGCTGTCTACCCTTGGCAACAGTGAGGTTATATGAGCACAACCTCACTGTATTGATTTGTTGTTGCATTGTTTGCATCTTCTCTTAAGAAACAAAGATATATTGCTACACTAAAAATCTACCAAAAAATGTTTTTAAATGTTTTTTTTTTATTTTGTATAACAAAGAGCCATTGTTTAATAGCAATAATGCACTCTAGGGTGTAGGTTGTGCTGGGATAACTTCACTTCTGGGACATTGGATGCACTCAGCCTGTGGCCTTGTGCCCAACCACCCAGGCATGAGGTTATCCCAGTACAACCCACACCCTCTTGCGCATTATTGCTTAAAGAAACTGTCAGTTTATGTCAGTGAACATGGTGAAGTTCAATTTAGAGTACATTTCCTTTAAATATTTCTTATCCTATATTTTGTATCCTGGATAGCACAGGGGAGATGCTACATCTCACTGTCATAGGGATCTTCATTTATACACTTACACATTTTTGCACTGTTTTTACTTTGGCTGTCCCAGATTAGATGCAATATCTTGTTTCCGGGGGCATGATTTTACCATTTTGATAATGGATTTCTTCAAGGTAGCCAAGTCCAGGGCCCCCATATTCAAAGGAGATGAGTGGCACATCTCGACAGAAAAGGGAGATGTGCCACGCAATTCCAACAATGTGCTGCAGCATGATAGTCAAATGTGTGGGATGCACCGGCTACAAGGGAATGGGCCAGGGTGCACACAAATAATATGCTGTGCAAGTTGAGGGTGCATTCCCATGCATATGCCACACTGCGGCATACTGAGTGGGAATGCACCCCTCACAGTCCAAAGCAGCACAGCCTACAGTTAGGCCATGAATGGCTGGTAGTGCTGTGTGGAATGCGGAATTCCACCGGTGGAATTATTGTAGAATGACCATTCTGCCAGTGGAATTTCCACCAGAGTTTCACTTGTTCACCTGCAGAATTCCACCTACTGTGATCCACAGAATATTTTTTTCTGTGGAAAATTATTCCACTGAAAATATTGAGATTAGAACAGTGATTTTTCCATGGAAAATCATTCCACAACAATTTTATGCTGTGGAATTCCACCATTCCATTTCTGGTGGAATTTGGTGGAATTTTGGTGGAATTTCATTCTTTCAGAATTTGAAAATTCACCAGAGCACTAATAGCTGGCCTTACCCAGCCAGCCACCCACAGAAGGGGTGCAGAAGTGCACCCAGGTGCACAGCAGCCTGGCAGCACTGGTGGACTACAAGTACCCCCTCCCATCCCCGATCGATCCAACTCCATCTCCAAAGAGCTCCATCATGTAGGGTCCCCCCCAGACCTAATAGCACCAGAGGAAACCACAGTCCATATCCATAGCATAGAGGACCCCCCACTGCCACAGTACATAGACATCCCCACTCCCCCCATACCCAACCTGTTGCAGAGACTGGCACTGCCCTCCACACCCTGCCATGGCCAGCCACCAAATGTACTGGACCTGGGCCAGGCATCTGCTCTCTGGAATGACCCAAGTGGCTGTACCATGCATATGGGCAGTATGCAAGCTGCAGACTCACCAGTGTATGCAGCCATGTATATGTCCCTGGCAAACCATAAGAGGAAATTGACGTACCTCCAATGCATGCCTTGTTGATGCTGTATCTTCCTGCTGTCTTACACCACTACAGGCCCACATTCTCCCCCATTCCCCTGTGTAAAATGCCACCCTCTGGAATGCTGGGGTATCCTGGGTGTCATGGGGTGTGGTATCTTGCAATGCCATTCGCAGTGTACACTCTAATGGATAGTGCGTCTGCAGTTCCCCAATTGTAAAAATGAATGGGAGGTTGGCTGTAACATGCCTGCTCCAGGACCTGTGTGAGTGGGTACAGCATCAACTGTCACCCACACTGAGCAGTGCAATGGCACAGGGATGATGGATCCTCATGCGAGCGCCTGAGGTGTACAGCCACTGGGCGTTATCACCAGTACACAGCTCGCGCTTATGTATGATACATTCCAACATCCTACTGCCAGTGCTCCACCACCCAAAAATGAGATGCCATTTCTTCTCTGAATTATCCAGGCTAAATACAGTATATAGTAATTAGCCATATTCCAGGAAAATGCATTGTAGGAATGTATAATAGGAAGACCACATTGAAACTGCCTCTCAGCAGATCTGCATTGTGCAAATTCATTAGAAATAATGGGTAAAAGCATCCCAAAAGCTCTCCACTCCATATTGGCTCTGACCAGAGTTTGTTTAATAAAGAGATTTAAGGTTTGTTAAAGTCGCAGTGTTATCCTATAAGAATTATCATTTTGGAATTTTTAATTTTTTTATTAAGGGAATTCAGGCAATCTGGAAAGTGATTTATCTGCTTTGATCTAATTTTGTTCTGTTGGGATCACTTCAAACAAAAAAATATATTAAGTGTTCCTCTTAACTCCTGGCACTTGATTGTATATGAGCAAAAATGTGTTCTGTTTTTTTTTTATGCATAACCCGGTCAATGTTTGTCAATTTAGGCTGAATCTTGGTATTCATACAGTCCAAGAGAAGATACACATTTGGTATACTTCTGATCCTTATAAAACTTTAATTGTGGATTTGGCACCATGGTGATATTGGGAGATAATTTTGGAGTGCTGTGCATAACCCATGAATTTGAGGGGTTATTATGTACAGTCTTCCCTTGCTATTATGAACCCCAGTACTATGAACACTCGGCTATAATGAACGGCCATCATGGCTTCCATCTCATGGCTACCATCTGGTGACTCTTAGTAGTTGTGAGCAAGCTGCAGTGATTGACAGTAATGGTTAGTGCTTCTATTGGCTGATTGTCAGGCTGATTGTCAGTCAGGTGCATCAAATTACATTATGGCTTCCAATCAGCTGGCTGTCAGTGATGGTCAGCAATCGTCAGCAATAGATCAGCTGATTTTCAGGCTGATTTTCAGGCAGGTGTTGGTAATTACTTTAATTACTTTTCAGCACTGTATAAAAACCCTCACCTGTATCACAGTCACATTACTGTGTCAACAGCAAGTTCCAAGTTACAATGAAGCATTCAGGGTACTCAGTGGAAATGAAGCGTAAGATTTTGGACCGTCTCAAGGCAGGAGAGAGTCTTGCCAAACTTGCCAGCGAGATGGGGTTTTCCAAGTCCACCATTTGTACCTGGCACAAGCAAGAAGCCTCTCTCTGAGAATTTGTTGTGAAGTGTATGGACATCAAGGGACTTCAGCAGAAGAAAATCCATCAAGCTAATGAGCTGGATATCAATCGTGCCACCCAGCTCTGGTTTTTACAGCAGAGAGCAAGTGTTGTGCTGATCTCAGGCTCACTTTTTAGGGAAAAGGCCGTATACTTTGTCTGTGAGATTCATGGCTCTGACAGCTGCTTTAAGTCCTTAACCAGCTGGCTGTGATGGTTCCAGTGCTGCCATAGCATCCACCATATTGCCATCACTGATGAAGCGAGATTCTGTGATGCTGCAGCTGCTGCTGCAGAAGCATTTTTGCACAAACTGAAGGATATGCTGCATCGTTAATCCCCAGATCAGTTTTACAATGGAGAAGAGATGGGACTTTTCTGGTGATGTCTCCCCTACATAACTCTGGCCACAAAATTTGAGGTTAATGCCAACAAGGGCTTTAAAGCCAGCAAAGATAGGCTGACCTTCTTGTTCTATATGAACGCAACTGGCAGCCATAACATTTTCCCTCTTTGTATCAGAAAGTTTAAAACACCCTGATGTCTATACCATGCTAACATGGCTGCTCTACCTGTCATCTATGAGAGCAGCTGAAATGCCTAGATGACAGGTGACACTTTTAGACAGTTGTTCTTTTGATTGCTTTGTACCATCCATGTGGCAACATCTTCAAAAATTGAAGCTGCCACCAAAAGCAATCTTACTGTTGGACCAGTGCCCGGTCCAACCCCCAGAGTCAGAGCTGAAGTCTAGGAATGGAAAAATTTGCACAGTGTTTCTCCCAAAATACACCACTTCCAGGATTCAACCCCTTGATAGTGGCATAATAGCCACTTTTAAAAAAACATTATCACAAAAGACTGTTGAGCAAGCTTGTGTCTGCCAGTGACAGGGTTACTGGTGCTCAAATGGGGATGCAGAAGTTGTTAAAAAAACTGTCAGAGACAGCATACATATTGCAGGAGAAGCTTGGGTGAAAGTGACAGCAGCCATGATCCATCACTGATGGGTAGCCACATTGAGACCGGTTTTCCCACCTGACTTCTCAAGGGAAGGGAATGGACAAGGATATGATAGAAGGCATCCTTAGGATGGCAGAGAAAGGGGAGATACTGTTGATGCGGGACCTGAATATGCCAGATGTTAACTGCAGCACCTTTGCTGCAGCCACATCCAAGAGCAGGGCCATTCTCAATGCCCTACAGAGGGCATGCCTCAGACAGCTAGTGCTGGAATCCACTCAGGAGGGAGCAATCTTAGACCTCGTACTCTCAAATGGGGATGGAGAGAGGATCTCAGATCTAGAAGTGGGTAGCCATCTGGGAACAAGTGACCACCAAACAGTGTGGTTCATGATAAACTCAGCTGCAGAGTAAAGCCATACAAAAGTGAGGGTACTGGACTTCAGGAGAGCTGACTTTGGCAAGATGGGAGAGTGCCTTAGAAAAGCACTAGAAAACAGGCAAGAAGAAGTGGTGGAGGAACAATGGGGAAACATCAAAACTGCCATTACAGAGGCAACAAGCCTTTGTGTGAAGCAAATAAATCAAAACAAAAGAAAAAGCCACTATGGTTCTCAGAAGAGGTGGTGGGGAAGGGTAGTAAGAAAAAGATAGCATTTAGGAAGTATAAGGAAACACAGAAGGAGCAGGACAGAGAGTTAAGATAGAAGAAAGCAGGGAAGGCAGTCAGAATAGCAAAGGCCCAAACTGAGGAAAAGATAGCCAACTTGGTTAAGAAGGGGGATAAAACCTATTATAGGTACATTAGGGAGCATAGAAAGACACGGGGAGGGATAGTGAGGCTGAATTGAATGGACGGTGGGTGGGCAGAGAGGGACAATGTAAAAGCAGGGATACTGAACGAATACTTAATAATAATAATAATAGCTTTATTTAATATAGCGCCTTTCAAAATGTCAAGGCGCTTCACAAATACATACAGATTCAATAAAACAATAAATATGAATAAAATCATAGAAAATCAGGAAAAGCTTTGTTCCACAGAAAAGTCTTCAGTGCCTGCTTGAAGCTCCCCACTCTTCTGCACTCCCGTAGCTGATGTGATACAAAATTCCAAAGGATTGGGGCAACAAACATAAAAGCCAGAGCCCCAGATGACTTCAAACTAACCCTCAGAATCTCCAGCAACCCCTCATCAGCCAAGCGGAGCTGTCGCACAGGGGTGTAAGGAATCAGGAGCTCTTTCAAGTAGTCAGGACCCAGTCCATGTAGGGCTTTGTAGGTTAACAAACCTACCTTAAAGGTGATCCGCCACTGAACCGGCAGCCAGTGCAGATCATGCAGCACTATGGTAATGTGAGATCTCCTTGATACCCCAGTCAATAAATGTGCAGCAGCATTCTGCACTAGCTTCAAGTGGCAGATATCAACCCCAGGAAGCCCTAAATAAAGGGAGTTACAATAGTCAAGGTGCAAGGTGACAAAGGCATGGACCAAAATGGACAAATCACTGGCTGGAATGAGGTGTTTGATCATGGCAATGTTCCTAAGATGGTAAAAAGCTAACTTGATGACTGCTGACACTTGATGATGAAGGGTCAGCCCATCATCAAGTATCACTCCCAGGTCATGCACCCATTCAGAGGTAAGGATCTGAGCACCCCCCAGAAATAAACCAGAGGGCAAATCAGTCCTCAACCCCTCTGGCCTGTGACCCGGATCCACCACCAAACCCTCAGTCTTTCCTGCATTCAACATTAACCCGCTGGAACTCATCCAGTCTTGGATTTCAATGAGGCAGCTGTTAAATACTGAGAGAGCACAAACCTGGTCGAGGGCAAAAGATAGGTAGAGCTGGTTATCATCAGCATAGCAGTGAAACCTCAGCCCATATCATCTTACAATGTCTCAGAGGGGCAGCATATACACTGCAAACAACATGGGGAACAGCACCGAGCCCTGTGGCACCCCACAAGGCAGAGAGAAAGACTCAGAAGAAAATATTCCCGAGACAACTCTCTGAGTTCTACCAGTGAGGAAGGATGAAAACCATCTGAGCAGTGTTCCAGTCAACATGCAGATGGACCTCAGGCACTCGAGCAGGACCCCATGGTCCACAGTGTCAAAAGCTGAAGAGAGATCAAGGAGTACCAAGATGGAATTGTTTCTTCGATCTCTAGCCATCAGGAGATCATTGAGCATCCGAACCAGAGCAGTCTCAGTACTATGCCTCTTACAAAAACCCAATTGGAGAGGTTCATATAAATTATGGATGGTTAAATGGTTCTCCAGTTGAGTTGCCACCACTTTCTAGCCACCACTTTCTTGATAACCTTTCCCACAAAAGGAAGGTTCGAGATAGGCCTGTAGCTCGCTAGAGTTTCCGGGTCCAAAGAAGCTTTCTTCAGAAGAGGTGTCACCACCACCTCCTTCAGAGAGCTTGGAAACTCACCCGATTCCAAGGAGCACTGGACAATCTGAGCTAAGACTGGGCCAATGATATCACTGCAACCCAAGATTAAGGAAGTAGGGCCCATGTCTAAACTACAGCATGTGGGGCGCATCCCTTGGACAATCCTCATAATGTCAATGAACTCCAGCAGGTCAAAGGTACTCCAGGAAACACTGGGCATAGTGACTGAGTGCCAACTGACTGCATCTCCCATAGAATGGAATGGATGGATCTCAAGCCTGATGTTTGCCACCTTATTCACAAAGAATTGTGCAATCTCATCACTCTCCATTCGTGAAAAAACTCAACGGAGCTGCAGACAGACTGGGTTGCACAACCTGTCCATAGTTCGGAAGGGTTGAGCCAGTCGATTCCTAGCAACAGTGATTTCCCTGGAGAGGAATTCTGCCTTCTTACAGGAGATCACTGATTGATAGAGTTGATAATGCTGTAACAAAATAAGATGGTCAGCATCCAAGGTGGATTTCTGCCAATGACGTTCTAACCTGCGTCCCAACCTCCACAATGCCCTCAGAGACCCGTCAAACCATGGGGTTCGAGGGCGAAGCGAAAGGGGGTGAACATGGACAGGAGCAATCCGGTCAAAAGCTGAAGAAATAACCTTATTATAGGCCACAACTAACTGCTCTGGACCTATGCTGGTCTCACCGAACACCGAGAGGTCAATCGCCGCCGCCAGGTCTTCAGAGACCACGTCCCACAAAGGGCAGTAACTGACCATCTCCACAGGGGCAGACCCATTAGGGGGCAGAAAAATTTAACCTCATGGTGTAGTGATCAGACCAACTGACAGGTTCCACCCCCAAATTGGATTCCTCGATCCCCAGGAGGAAGGCCAGATCAAGAGAGTGACCACTATTATGGGTAGCTGAGGAAACAACCCATATGAAGCCCAGTGATATCATCAACTGGAGGAAGTGTTGTCTAAAAAGCAAGGATTCATCATTGACCCAGGCACTGAAGTTGCCCAGAACCATCAGTCTGGGTGACTCCAATGCCATGTCGGTGGCGAAGTCTGCTACTTCCTGCAGGAACAACTTTTCATCCCCTAGTGGATGGTAAATGAGAGCTATCCTGCACCCCACACCAATTACCACAGTGCACTCAAATGATTCAGCCTCCTAAACCGGTACACCAATGAGGCCCAATTCGGTCTTGAAACAGACCGCTAAGCCTCCCCCGCCCCTGCGATCCAACCTCGGTCGATGTATCACCGAGTACCTGGGAGGAATAGCTGCCTCCAAAATTGGAGCAGCATTTCCATCTAACCAAGTCTCGGTGACGCAAACCAGATCCGTTGTTCCTACAAAAGCTGCAATAAGTGCAGTTTTGTTCTTAATGGATCTGGCATTGCATAACAACACCCGGGTCGGATGATGTTCGTGAGCCATCCCGGCTACTTGCCCACCCAAAGAGGAGGTGCTCTTGGGTATGGGGACTAGACATGGATCACCACATTCCAGGCACCATTTCACCCCAGGGCATCTTCTGGTCCTAACCACCTTTATGGGAGACACCCACTCATTCGAACTCCAATGTCCGTGCCCCCCAACCTGCCCCTGCCCTCCTCCCCTGCAAGCAATCCCCAACACCCAACAGCGCTGGTAGATGAGAGTGGGCAGTAGGGGGGGAGAGAATGGGTGGAGGACACAGAGAAAGGAGGCCAAATAGCACAGGGCTGGGGGAGTGAGCAGACACATTCCACAAAATGCCACTAAATTGTGGCAAAACAACACAAAGAATCCTAATTTCCTAAAACAAACAATGATACAGTTGCAGTCTAAGTATATAAAAACTTCTAAAAAATATTAAAAACATAAAATAAAAAATAAACAAACCACAGCACCCCAAAAACCCACAAAACAACAAAATAAAAATAAAATATAAAAACTAACAATAAGACAAAACAATAACTAATAAAATAAAGCCCCCAGGCAAACAGGAACTCTCACTAACTAGTGCCACTAAGTAAAATTAAACTAATAAACCAAAAACCAAATAAAATAAACTCCCCGGGCTACACCATGCTCTAACTATGGTAGCCAGGAGGAACAAAGTGGTACTCTCACTACCATATATACTTGGAAAATAGTACAAAAAATAAAAATAACAGAACCTAAAGAATGAAAATTAACACTAAATGTTTGTAGTGAGGTCACTGAAAAAACATCAGGAAATCCCAGTCCTGGGCACTCTCACTGCCAGATCTTCCAAAAGGCATGGGGCTTCTAAAAGGATGTTGATGATGGAAAAACAATTGAGCCAAAGTTTAGTACATATCCAGCAGCTAAAACCCCAGAAACACTCTCACTGATTCAATGGGGTTTTAAGTCTCAAAACAGTCTGTCCACTGAAGGAAGCACTGAAATATCTTCGGGACTAGCTATATTCCCCTTACTAAAACCCAAAAGGTTATCCCCAGCCTACCACCAGGCTACAGCGGTTACTACATGACCCCAATGGAGACCAACAAAATGGGCTCCCAGGGGTTCCCTAGAGAAAAGGACCACCGCCCACTGACTCACCAGTGATGGATGCCCCACCCCTGCATCACTACAGTCTGGAGAGCTGGGATTCACCAAATAGGGCAATGATAGCAGGGAAATAAATGCAAAAGTCCCCAAATCCAGATAAAACCCCACAAAGTAGTCCAAGACCACCACTGAGAAACTGACTCAGAAGAATTTCACCTTCCTCAAAAACAGAAGCCTTCCAAGAAATAACAAAAGCTTCTGCACAGTATTCACAAAAGAAGAGGGGGGGTACCTAATTCAATTAACAGAAGCACTCTGCATAAGGGGGTCGATCCCAGTCCTTTTCGCAGAAGAAAGGGTTCTGAAAGAACTCCTAAAACTGAAGGTGGACAAAGCAATGAGGCCTGATAGGATTCACCCCAGAATTCTAAATGAATTAAGGGGAGAACTAGTGACACCACTGACTACCCTTTTTAACAAATCATGGGAGGATGGTGTAGTACCTGAGGACTGGAGGAGGGTGGATGTGACTCTTCTTCACAAAAGTGGGAGCAAGACAGAGGCATGAAACTACAGACCTGTCAGTTTGACTTCTGTGGTAGGAAAAGTGATGGAATCACTTCTGAAGAAAAGAACTGTTGAGTACCTAGAGGACAGTGGGGCACAGGACCCAAGGCAGCATGGGTTCACAGCGGGAAGATCATGTCAGATGAATCTAATCAATTTCTTTGACTGGGTGACCAATGTAGTAGACTGGGGGGAGGGCTGTGGACATGGCCAACCTAGACTTTAGCAGGGCATTTGACACAGTCCCACACAAAAGATTAATAAACAAATCAGCCAGCCTGGGAGTGGGTCCCAGGGTGGTAGCCTGGGTAAAACATTGTCTAGACAACAGAACACAGAAGGTAATAGTAAATGGAGTCCACACTAAAGAAAGGGGGGTTACTAGTGGGGTACCGCAGGGTTCAGTACTGGGTCCAGTCCTTTTTAATGTCTTTAAAAGTGACATTGCAGAGGGACTGGAAGGAAAAGTATGCCTCTTTGCAGATGACACAAAGATCTGCAACAGGGTTGATACACAAGGAGGCATGGAAAGGATGAGAAGGGACTTGGCAAGGCTGGAGGAATGGTCAGAAGTATGGCAGCTTGAATTCAATGCAAAGAAGTGCAAAATGGGAAACAAAAACCTGAGGGAGGAGTACACAGTGGGGGAAGGTAGTAACAACAACAAAAATAGAAAGGAACCTGGGGGTAATCATATCAGATTACCTTAAGGTTGGCAAGCAATGTGAGAAGGCAGTAGGGAGGGCTGGGGGATACTGGGATGTATAGGGAGAGGCATCACCAGCATAAAACAAGAAGTTGTTATCCCTCTGTACAGATAGTTGGTGAGACCCCATCTGGAGTACTGCATCCAGTTCTGGAGACCCCATCTCTGCAAGGACATAGACAGAATGGAGGCAGTCCAGAGCAGGGCAACAAAAATGGTGCAGGGTCTGCAAGAGAAGCCATACAAGGAGAGACTGAAGGAACTTAATATGTATATCCTTGAGGAAAGGAGGGAAAGGGGGGACATGATTGAAACTTTAAGCACCTCAGTGGAATCAACAAAGTCCAAAAGGGTAGCATCTTTCAGAAAAAGAGATGTGCAAGAACAAGAGGACACAATTTGAAGATAGAGGGTGGGACGGCTCAGGAGCAATGTGAGGAAGTATTTTTTTTTCTCAGAGAGGGTGGTGCATGCATGGAACAGCCTTCCTGAGGAGGTTGGGGGGGTCTAAAACTGTGGTAGAATTCAAGAATGCATGGGACAGATACAAGGCAATTCTTGTGGGGGGGGTAGGAAGAAATAGGCTGTTGGGTAACTAGGATCTGCAGCTTATCCAGTAGGTAGGGAAATGGGCAGACTAGGTGGGCCAAGTGGTCCTTATCTGCCATCAAAGTCTATGTTTCTATGACTTTAGTCAGCCAGACAGTGATACAGATGAAGCAGACGTGGATGACACTAATGAAATTGCTCAGATTGCCACAGACCTTAACCTAATTGAAAATATAAAAGATGCACCAGAACTTATATATGCATGGATCATAAATGATGAAATGCTGCCAAGAGTGGATCAGCTGTTTGACTCGAATATTGTGTCCACTGTGACAGCAGGTGAACAATCGTATGAATCAGACCTGCACTCAGACAAGGAGGATGATGATGAGGAAGAGACCATGGAGCAGCCATCAATGACAGATGCTATATAAAGGCAGAAGACAACCTTAGCATGGCTGGACTGAGAAGATTTTGACCTGATGGAAGTAATATAGCTCAGACAGATTCTGTACTATGCCAGGGGCTTATGTGCAAAGAAAGTTACCACTCAGCTTAAAGTTAATGATTTTTTTTTAAATCTGGACAACCAGAGAAAAAGATTGATTTGATGCAAGCTACTAAATTAATCAAAATTGTGTGACTTGCGTAGCTTAGGTTGCTTAGGTATGGAATTACAGTAAAGACTAAAGAATGCATTATGACATTTTTTAGCACTTCAAGAATCATTTTCAAAATGTCTGTATGTTTTCTTTATATTTGCATGTTAATAAACTATAAATGTAATTACCATTACTGTTGTGAGACTATGTATCAACCAAGTAACTGAGTTTTGTTTCCTGTTTTGGTGTCCCTCATTATAGTGAACATCCTGCTATAACAAATGCCAAACCTGGCTCCCAATTCATTCGTTAAATTGAGAGAAGACTGTATTAATGTTGTAGTACACAAAGAGAACTGTTTTGATATATAGATTATCCCTTAACTCCAAAGATTGATGGAGGTATTACTTGTTAAAGTTGCATTGTTATCCAATGGGGAATTTTCATTTTTGAATTTTCATGTTTTTTCCTAAGAAAATATGGGCAATCTAGAAAGTGATTTATAACCTTCATTCTTATTTTCTTTTGCCAGGCTCGATTGAAACAAAAATATACTAAGTGTTCCTCTTAAGTCTTGGTGCTTCATTGCATATGGGCAAAAAAGTGTTTTTTTTTTTTTTTAGGCATAACTCAGAACATTTTTATCAGTTTAGGTTAACGCTTGGTATACTTGTAATCCAACAGGAGATACACACAGGTGCATTCTTGATGATGATCAGACTTTAATTGTGGATTTGGCATTGTGGTGAAGTTGGAAGGTAATTATGGGGTGCTGTGTGTGTGTACGCCATGATTTTGTAGGGGGTATTATGTGTTACTCTTGTAGTACTCAATTGGCCCTTTCTTTTTGATATATAGATTGGCTTTTAACTCTAAAGATTGACCAAGTTATGGTGTTTTAAACTTTCAATGTGGAAATTAAACTCAGTCCCAGCTCCTCTTTTATGACAAATCATATTGTTTCATGAGATTTTTGTAATCTCACCAAAGAGGATTGACTCTCATGAAAGGTGAATGGGAAAACAAACTAAGTTCAAAGTCTTCTTTGGTGAGAATGGACTTTCTTTAATGAGATTTTTGTGAGTTCATGAAAGAAGATTCAGAAAAAACTAAGTCCAAATTCTTCTTTCATGTGACTGAATTCTTCTTCTTCTGCATGACCCTTTTCCTCTTGCATGAGCCTTATGAAAGAAGAAAATTATCTCACAAAAGAAGATTTTTAAAATGTTCCAAAAACACATCATGTGGTCATTGTTTTTGTAAAACAAAGTCCATAATCCAGCAAATGAATTCAGTTAAGCTAGACATATGAGTTGATGTCTCAGCAGGGCATAATTTTTTCACATTGTATTTTTGGGGGAAAAAATAGAAGCAAGATGGGCATTATACGAAACAAGATTTTTCTCTTGCAAAAGAGGATTACCCCCTCACAAAAGAGAAATCCTTTTTCATACAAGCAAATTCTTCTTTCATATTAAACATTTATCCAAAGGACCCTACTGAGTATGCTCAGAACCAAAATTCCAGATCCTTATAACTTGTGAACAGGTTAATATTTTTCCACTAAACAAATGAAAGGCACCATTCTGGTGCAAACCCTTTCTATCTTGAACATTTCAGAACAAAATTCCAAACCATCTGGACTGCAGGTGATGACAATAAACAACAAAAAAAATTATTTTTCTAAAATTCACTATCCAGATCTTAGAATCTGCACCTCTGACTAGAATGAAACTTGGAAAATAAAGAGATCTTGCCCCCCCAAACCATGCATGCAACATTTTGTGTACTTCTGTTAAATAGGGGTGAAGCAATAATGGTGCAAAAATTAGGGTTTGACATTAAACAACCTACTCAACCCTGAGTATAGTAATATAAATACACACACACACACACACACACACACACACATATATGTAATAGATAACCCACTCTTAGGTGTGCAGTCATGCTCTGATATATGCACGACTTGGTGTGCATCAACCACCCAAAGCGTGCACATATCACAGTGGGACCGCACACCATAGAGTGGGTTATCTATCTTATAAAATGCCAAAACTGTTTTTAGTGGGGTAAAAGTGCAGATATGCTGTCCCGCTCTGATATACGCACAGTCATGTGATGTGCTTTATCAATCAATCAATCAATCAATCAAATCTTTATTCAGGAGAACATCATTGAGCACAGCTCATTTGCAAGATGGACCTGATAAGGTCAAGGTTCAATAATTGGTTTATATACAGTTATATTAAGACACATATACAATCAGAACACTTGATTTGGAGAATATCATCATCCCCATGTTATAAATATATATCTATATATATATATATATATATATATATATATATATATTGTGGACAGTAGTCACAAGACTTATACCTACAATTACATTCATGTCTGTAGTTTACTCAAAAATTAATACACTTACTGAATTTGTGTGAAATATGATGCATAAAATAAACTGTATATGTGTTTGTATTTTATGGTGGCACCTATTAACCCCAAAAATACCCCTCAAAAAAAATAAACAATTCTGTGACATGGATGCTCTATGCATCTTTGTGACCACTACTCATACCTTACTTTAAGCACAACCATAACAAAACTCTGTGGTATTTGTACCTTACATATCCAATTAGTCACCTGTATATCTTCACTTCATGCTGTTTTATTAATATGCACTTGACACCACATGACGTTTTTACTGTCGTGCAGCACATTTGGTGTCTTATACAGCGATATGTGTTTCTGTTGTAGTATTGGCTGTAACTGGTACTTTTAAATTAAGTTTTTGTTTCCCTATTCAAAATAAAAACCCTCTGCTTTTGTTATATGCATCCTGTCAGGAACTATACATTTAAATATTATTTCTGCCTGTTCCATGCCTGGCTGCAATCCATATGAACCCTGACCCTGTTCTCTTGTCCATAAAGACCTGACCCAGAAGTGACCTGCTTAGTTTTGTGAGGCCAGTCCCATTTGCAATAAATTTGCACACTTCCCATGGCTGCTCCCTTTAGTGCTCCAGAACAAAAAGCATAAAGGAGTATAATCCATTCCTCTGATAGCATGCTACACAGTAGTTGGGATGCCGGCCGACTGTGTTTTACACCCGTGGACACATTTTGGCATCCTGCTAAAGCAGTGAGTGGAGTTCTAGCTACATTTAATACACAAATATTTCAACTGTGCTGTATGCATATTTTTGTAATTTGGGGGCTTAGGATGCAATAGTTTCAAAGCACCTGATGTGTATAATTGGGCCTAGCACAAAATGGATGCTCCATTTGTGTGGGACGGCAGACCCATTGGTAAAATCAAAACAGGTGAAGAAATTGCTATATTCTGAGGTGCGTGATGACTGTTTATTAAAATAAGGGCTCAAGAATAATTTTGCAGGCATTTTACATCAATTTACATCAGGCTGCTGGTAAAATAAATATTTTAAAAGTGCTATACTTGTGATGCTTGGAATTAAAATGCAATATAGCATTTGTCTTGCACAAAGCAGTGCTAAAAAATAAAGTATGGAAATACATTTCTTAGGTATGCTGTGTAACATCAGGGGTGAGAAGCTGGCAAACAACTTTTAATTATCCTGGGGTTGTATTTAATCTTGAACATGAAATTCATCATCTGGCTGATGACACAGTTTTATAATACAGAAAACAATACATCTCCTGGGGAGATGTTTGGAACAATGTGGCAGGCATTTTACATTGATTTAGCATGAGGTGCTTGATACTTCTGATGTTTAAAATCTAGAAAATGAAATACAGTTGCTGTGTATAAACACTGGACCGTAGGAAAAAGTCTGAAAAATTTTAATTCTTTGCAGTGCCTGAGGGATGTAGTGTAACATCATGAGTGTGGTGTAAGCAGGCAAACATTTTTATTTAACATCCCCCAAAAACGTACAGTACCATAGGATTGCTTGAATTAAAAGGCAATATTAAGCCTCAGTGTCCTGTTGTCTCAGAGGGACCTACCTCATAATGGATGCCTGAGGTGAAATAAGTAAAAGCTCAATTGTGTAGTAATTCAAAATACTCATTGTGTATAAATACAATATGTGCAATGCATGTGTTGATTAATGGTTGTATTGGAACATCGGGGTGGTTGAATAATCAAGCAAAACATTTTTTATAATTTTTTTATTGTGAGATTGCTTATCAAGTCTCCATATGATGTTAGTACTGATACATTTTAGACATACAGCACCTGGTGATAGTGTGGTAGTGGGATAGTCATTTCCTTATCCTGAAGGCCTAGGCCTTCATTTGGTTTTAGACATGATGGCTTAACTCAGCTGGACATGACCCTGACTGTGTGCTAAACAGCATCTAGCTATTCTTGTGCCTGGTTCCACCCTTTCAGAGAGCCGGCATTAGTGAGCTTGGTCATCAGGGTGCCAAGTTGGGATTTTGCTGACCCCTGTTTTTGTGGGGGGCTATGCTCCACATGCCCCCACCTCCCCTTTATTATTATTCTTACTCTGAGGGGGGCAGACCTTGGGGAGGGGGCATGAATCCCCAAATTGGTGCCCTGATGTGCCTGCACACTAATGCTGGTGCTCTAATGGCTGGAAAGTCTTGAGCCTATAGTTTTTGAAATCCTGGCTTATACCCATGTGTGTAATAGTGGAGTAAGGGCGTTATGAATTAAAGATTATTAATTTACCTTAGCATCCTGTAGTCTCAGTGGGGCCTACTTTAAAAAGCTCGACTGTGCAGTATATTCCTGTAGATAACTATAATATTGTGTTCAGTTTAAGGTCTGTATGCTTGTTGGCTAACTTTACTTTCTGAAAAGTTTAATTTTAGTGATTCAGCACTGAATCTGGTATCCTGACAAGTCATTTTTTCATCCAACTGAGGCTCTAGTTTTTTTTTCATTGTTTATAAAATGTTGTTGTACTAAATTTGCCCCCACCCCAAAAAAGAGTAACTGATTTGGTACTGAATGACTTGAACAAGCACAAATGTCTGTATCCTGTGTTGTTCTTGTAATTTTTCTATCACAGTTCTCATGCCATTTGTCATGTTTTTACAAGGAGAGGTCCCTTGTTATATTTTTATTAATTTATTATTTATTTATTTAGTCTTTTTTTAACTGGGTAAGGCCCACTAGGCACAAGGGGGTGTTTTCAGGGGTACCTCTGGAGATGTTGCCATCATTTTTACACTAGAATCTGGCACAGGGTTTCTGGATGTTTTCTGTGGCTTAGCCTGATCCCAGTGTGTCTCTGCAGGTATCAAATGATGCTAAAACAATAACAGATGTGGCTCTGCACTGTAGTGTCACACCTAGACATCAATGAGCTAGCTTTCATTCACCACTTGGTGTATTGTGGTCGCTTGTTTCTCAGTTTGCTTGTGGCACTCCATGTGCAGTACATGGATGCTGCACTGGTTGTGTCCTTGTAATGCACACGGCAGTGAGTCCTGGCAGGGCTCTGGTAATATTTTGGCATCATTTCATCCCAATGAGCCGGCACAGGAGTCCGAGGGGACGTCATGGAGTGCTTGCATATGCACATAATAGCTTTAATGAGGTTGCCTTGCACAGTTCTGGGTGATATCTGTGGTCCAGCCTAGCCTCAGTGTGGCTCTGTGGGGTTACAATCATGCCAAAATAGTAACAAATGTGGCACTGGAGTGCACTTTCTAATCCAGATGTCTATAGCCTAGCATTTTGTGGTTCATTGGGCAGTTTGGTGTATTGTTTCTGCTTGTTTGCCATATTGGATGTGGAAATCCATGTGCAGTACATAGACACTGTACCAGTTGTGTCCTTGTAATGCACATGGCAGTGTGCTTTGTGAGGACCATGGTGATATTTTGGCAGCATTTTACCCCCAAGAGCTGGCACTGGGGCCCAAGGGGCTTCATGCAGTGCTTGCATGTGCACTTAGAAGATTTAAAGAAGTTTCCTGGCTACATTCTTGGTATTTTCTGTGGTGCTGCCTAGCCTCAGTGTGGCTCTGTGAGGTTCAAGTCATGCCAAAATGACAAAAACAGTGGTTCTGGAGTGCATTTTTTCATCCCATCTCTGTCCTTGTATTTTGTTTTTCATTGGGCAGTATGGTGTATTGTTTTTGCTCATATGCCAATTTGGATGTGGCAGTCCATGTGTAGTACATGGATGTCATATTTCTCACATCCTTGTAATGCACATGGCAGTCTGTCCTGTGAGGGCCATGATGATATTTCGGCATTCCACCCCCAGGATCGGGCATGTGGGTCCAAGGAGGCTTCCTGCAGTGCTTGCATGTAGACTTAATAACTCTATCGATCTCACTTGCTAAGATCTAGGTGTTTTCTGTGGTCCAGCCGGGCCTCAGTGTAGCACTGTGGGGTTCAAATCATGCCAAAATATTAAAAATAGTGGCTCTGGAGTGTACTTTCACATCCAGACATCTCTGACCTGGCATTTTGTGATTTGTTGGGCAGTTTGGTGTATTGTTTTCCTCATATACCAGTTTGGATGTGGCAGTCCATGTGCAGTACATGGACACCGTACCGGTAACATCCTTGTAATGCAAATGGCAGTGTTTCCTGCAAGGGCCATGTTGATTTTTTGGCAGCATTTTACCCCCAAGAGACAGCAAGGGCATCCAAGGGAGCTTTATGCAGTGCTTGCATGTGCACTTGGCAGCTTTAAAGAGGTTGCCTTGCTAAGTTCTGGGTGTTTTCTGTGGTCCAACCTGGCATCAGTGTGTCTCTGTGGGGTTAAAATCATGCTAAATAATAACAAAGATGGCTCTGGAGTGCACTTTCTCATCCAGATGTCTCTGGCCTTGTATTTTGCAGTTCATTGGGCAGTTTGGTGTATTGTTTCAGCTCATTTTTCAGAATGAATGTGGCAATCCATGTGCTGTATATGAACGCCGTACTGGTTGCATCCTTGTAATGCACATGGCAGTGTGCTCTGAAAGGGCCATGGTGATATTTTGGCATCATTGTACCCCCAAGAAATAGAAAGGGGGTCCAAATGGGCTTCATACTGTGCTTGCATGTGTACTTAGCAGCTTTAAAGAGCTTGCTTGGCTAAGTTCTGGGTGTTTTCTGTGTTCTAGCCTTGCCTCAGTGTGGCACTGTGGCATTGAAATCATGCCAAAATAGTAACAAATGTGGCTCTGGAGTGCACTTACTCATCCAGACACCTCTGGTTTGTTAGGCAGTTTGGTGTATTGTTTCTGTCCATTTGCCAGTTTGGGGTGTGGTAATCCTTGTGCAGTACACAGACGCCATACCGGTTGCCTCCTAGTAATGCACATGGCAGTGTGTCCTGAGAGGGCCACAGTGATATTTTGGCAGCATTTCACATCCAGTTGCTGACATAGGGATCCAAGGAGGCTTCTTGCAGTGCTTGCATGTACACTTAGCAGCTCTAAGGAGCTCACCTGGCTTAGTTCTGGGTGTTTTCTGCATTCTGGTCTGGCCTGAGTGTGGCTCTCTGGGGTTAAAGTCATGCCAAAATATTAAATATAGTGTGCTGGAGTGCACTTTTGCATCCAGACATCTGGTGTAGCACTATGTGGTTCAATGGGCAGTTTGGTGTATCGTTTTTATTCATTTGCTAGTTTGGATGTGATATTCCATGTGTAGTATGAGGACACAGTAGAAGTGGTGTACTTGTACTGCACTTGCTGGTGTGTCCTGAGAGGGCTCTGGTGATATTTTGGCATTATTTTTCCCCCATGAGCTGGCACAGGGTTGTCGTGATTTGGCTTTATTGAAGTACAATGATGTCAAACCAAGTAAAAGAATTGGCACTGGGTCACAAGGGGCCATCATGTATATCACATCCAGTGTTTTCTCATGACTCTTCTGTGTTACACAGCGGTACATGGGTACTGTATCTTTACATAAATGTCAGATTCATGTGGAGCCATAGAAGATTGTTAAAATCCCACTCTCTGTCCCCCCCCCCCCCACAAGTGAAACATTGGTGTACTGGTGGCTGTCTCTGATTACATGCTGTATTTCATATGGAATCTTGATGACATCAACAGCATGGATTTCATTTTATCATTTCAGATGGAGTTTCTGAGAATTAGATTAAGAGCTCACCAGTCAGAAGACAACAGCATGCGTTCCTCAAAAGGAGCTTGTGGTGGTGTTGACATTGGGTCAGAAGTTAATGAATCAGTTCCATCAGCAAATACCTCTCCTGATGGAGAGAGATCAAGAAGACATTCTAATAAAGAATTAATGCGAGAGTACTGTGCACGAATAAAGGTCAATACTGAAATATATAAATGGTTCTGCCAGTCTGAAAATGAGTGCACTGCAATATATAAGGCATCAATGTCTGAAGAAGAAATATTACAGTACAAGGAAAAAGCAAAGATTCGCATAAGAAACTACCGTGCAAAGAAAAGAGCAAATAAGGAAGGCAATGAAAGTAGAAAGCAGACAAGGGCAGAAACAGAAAAACTGAGGGCACAATGGATAGAACAAAAAAAAGAACAGCAGAAAAAACTAACTGCTCCGAAAAGAAGAAGAATCAATGAATGACAGTGAATGCAGTATGCTTTGAAGAAACTGGGGAACACACAAGGAAATAATTCTACTCAAGCGGGCACTGAAGGCTCCAACACCAACACCGATAATAATTTGGCAGCTGCCACAATGCCTATAAATGACACAACACAGGATACCATTGTTGCACATACGCCATATAGCACTCTAGTGGCAAAGAGAAAAGCTGTGTCACGAACACTGAGATGCATGCCTCAAAGTCCACATAAGTTTGTAGAGGTTGTAGCTGCAACACTACCAAACATGACACCAAGAAGAAAGAAGGCTTTGTTAGAGAAAGGTATACTTGCCCCTTCAGCAAAGAAATGCTTAAGATTCTGTGAAGAAGAAACAGTCAAAGAAATACTCAAACCCATCAAAATGTCCCACAAGAAGGACAATGTACGACTGAAAAGACCGTTACATAAATCAGTTCAAATCAAAAAGAAATTAAAAAAGTTACAGCTGCACAGGGAGTTTGCATTTAGCTGGAGCTTACTCTGTGACAACTCTGGTTTTGATAAAGGCTGCTTAATGAAACAGAAGAAAGAATATGATACATTACTGCTGTCAACTATTGAAAAAGTTAACAACTTTTATCAAAGGGGTGATGTGTCAAGAGAACTATCACACTCCACAGCTTCTGGTAAAGAAGGAATGCTTCCAAAAAAGGCACTTGAATCATCATTACAAGCAACATATGAGCAATTCAAAGATGAACATCCTGATGTAGTAATTGGCTACATCAAGTTTATGAAAATGTGCCCTCAGAACATTAGCCCAGTGTCAAAGCAAAACTTGCTTCAGTATTTGTGTGAATATTGTCTTAATAGTGATCTGAAGTTGAGAAGCATTGCTACAAACTGTGCACAATTTAAAATTCCAGAGTCAGCCATAATGCAAAATTTGAAGCCTCTGCGCTTACACTTTGTCCAAAGGATGGAGAATTCTTCAAACTGGAGTGCATTGAGAGAGACTGTCAGAATTATGGCATCCATGCATTAGAAGAAAGCTGTTGCCTTTAATAAATGACCATACGGAGTCTACAATGACATGGCAAAAATGGCATTTGGAGGATGTGCTAAACAGAAATGATGGCAATCCAAAAGAATATAAACAGATGCACCTAAAACAACATACTGGAATGATTTGTAAATTAGTTAGAGAAATTGAAGAAGAACTGGAACACTCTGCAAAGCATCTTTTCAATTCCAAATGGCAGGCCAAGCAGTTTGATTATACCAGAAGAAATGTTCCCGATGGATGGATTGTATATTGTTTGGATTTTGGCAAAAAAACACTATTACCATTTTCAAGATGAGGCACAGAGCGCACATTGGGCTTACAATCAAGCAACAATTCACCCAATCATTGCTTACTACAGATGTCCACAACCAAACTGTTGGATGGTAATGCATAATGCACTGATGTTTATCAGTGATGATCATAAGCATGACTTTCATGCGGTTCATCAGTTCACATGTCTAGCAACAGAATACCTGAGAAATCAGGAAGTACAAATACCAAATGTCATTCATTTTCTGACGGTGCTCCAACACAGTACAAAAGTAAGGGGAACTTTACCAACATGTCATTTGGAGTGACAGACTTTGGGTGTTCCAGAGACAAGCACTTCTTTGGAAGTCATCATGGAGAGGGTCCATGCAATGGAGAAGTTGATGTGCTCAAAAAGAGTGCTAACACAGCTGTAACAGCAAGATGTGTTGTGATTAGCAATGCACATGACTTATTTCTTTATGGGAAATCAAATTTAACTTGCCCAAAGATGGTAGATGACCATGTGCATGCTTGAAGAACATTCTTCTTTGTCAAAGAAAGGTGAAGTCAATCACAAACGAACACAAAGAAGCAATGTTAAATCTTTGCCTAACATGCATATGACACACTGTGTCAGAGGTATTGAGCCATACATTATTTATGTGAGGGAAAGGAGCTGCTTCTGTGCCAGCTGCATACACAATTATGGACAGTGTGAAAAAGCACCATTAACCAGAGAATGGAAGAAGTTTTGCTTAAAATCTGGGAAAGAGATGGATATAACTGCATCAGAGTCTAAATCGCCAGCACCACCACTGCCCTCACCACCATCGCCAGCACCACCACCACTCTCACCACCATTGCCAACACCACCACCTCCTCCCTCACCACTACCACCAACATCACTGCCATCACCACCATCAACAACACCAACACCAGCAGAAGCATTATCAAGTTCAGAAACTGTACCAATGTCACAAACTACACCAAGAAACTCATCAAAGTAGAATATGCTAAAGCCTAAAAGCACACCAGTGACACATCCAGGGTCCAGTAGACTGAAAAAAACCCTGAAAAATCAACCCTCCTGTCTAAGTCACCAAAATGGATTTTTTTCCCAGACCCGTCCTCTGCCATGCATAATTGTGAAGGCACAGTACGGTTCCAAGGCACCCTCCCTCTGCATGCTGGCCCACCTGGCTACATCATCCTCCTGCCTTCACCTGAGGGTGGTGGAACAATGGGGGCAATGAGTACCTACCCAGGAGGGGGGAGCTGCTTTAAGGCCACTCGATCCTGCTCGTTCCAGAATCTGGGTTGCTGATGCAGTGTGAGGTAAGGCATCCAGCACCTCAGCCCTCAGCACCACAGGGCTGACTATCATCATATGTATTTCCCTGTTGTTATTGAGGGGATGGTTGCCTTGTTGGAATGCAGTCTATTCACTATCAACACTTCTTCTCACGGGGTCCTCTATGCAGGAAACTTTGCTGGTGTCAAGTTTATGATGGGAAAGAACATTATTACAATTTACCTTTGTGAGGTGATGTCAGCATCCAATACAGAAGTGATAGTCCAATACCTACTGAGGATCAGAGGTAATACATACAGTTACGCAGATGAAGACATGGTTGAGTATTAAGCACAACCATTGGATGACATTGTATGGAAATTCAGTGAATCCATAAAATCAGATGCTAAATTCTTGTTGTTTCTGACCATGACTTCAGGAGATTAACTTCAAACATGTAAGAATATTGTTTAGATGAAGAATAACTGATAAACCTGTCACTATTGTTAACATGTGTACTGGTCAATGCTGGTAAAACGTTTACTATTACAGGATGTTACAATGTTTATATATTCATGGAATTGTAACTGTTAATTAACTTAATTGCCATGATGTTGACCTATTGTGATGGAATCAGACAAGGAAGGCATAGAACCATGGTGCCATGCACATTTACCCTTTGAGTGACACATGACTGGGCATCTCTGAATTATGTCTTCTGGGTGTCACATTTTCCAATTAATGTAATTGCCATGTTCTTGTCCTAAGGTGCTGGAATCATGTGAGAAATGCATACAGTAGCTCCATATTTCCTAGCAATTTGCCCTTTGATTGATTCATTATCAGGTTTTTTTGGGGCATATGTCTCTTGGGCAACACAGTCTCCAACTAACATAGTAGCCATGTTTTTGGATTTGAGTGTTGATATACAGGTCAAGAAATGCATAGCACCATGATGTCATGCACCTTTTCCCTTTGTGTCACCCATTTGTAGTTGTGTCTCCTGGGCATCACAGTCTCCAATTAACTTAGCAGCCATGTTTTTGGTTTTGGGTGTTGATATTGGTCAAGAAATACATAGCACTATGGTTTCATGCACTGTTGCCCTTTAAGTGACCCATCTGAGGGTGTGTCTCCTGGGCATCACAGTCTCCGAGTAACTTAGTAGCCATGTTTTTGGCTTTGGGTGTTGCTATCAGGTGAGAAATGCATAGCACCATGGTGTCATGCACATTTGCCCTTTAAGTGACCCATTTGTGGGCGTGTCTCCTGGGTGTCACAGTCTCCAATTAATGTAGTAGCCATGCTTGTGGCTTTGAGTGTTGATATCGGGTGAGAAATGCATAACACCATGCTGTCATGCACCTTTGCCCTTTCAGTGACCCATTTGTGGTCGTGTCTCCTGGGCGTCAAAGCCTCCAACTAACTTAGTAGCCATATTCTTTGGCTTTGGGTGTTGATATCTGGTAAGAACTGCAAAGCACTATGGTTTCATGCACCTTTGCCATTTAAGTGACCCATATCTGGGCATGTCTCCTGGGCATCACAGTCTCCAATTAACTTAGCAGTCATGTTTTTGGCTTTGAGTGTTGATATCAGGTGAGAAATGTATAGCACCATGGTTTTGTGCACCTTTACCCTTTAAGTAACCCATTTGCGGGCTTGTCTCCTGGGTGTCACAGTCTCCAATTAACTTAGCAGCCATGTTTTTGGCTTTGGGTGTTGATATCAGGTGAGAAATGCATAGCACCATGGTTTCATGCACCTTTACCCTTTAAGTGACCCATTTGTGGGCTTTTCTCCTGGATGTCACAGTCTCCAATTAACTTAGTTGCCATGTTTTTGGTTTTGGGGTGTTGATTTTGGGTGGGAAATTCATAGCACTGTGGTGTCACGCAAAAGTGACCCATTTGAGGCCATGTCTCTTGGGCATCACAGTATCCAATTAACTTTTGGAGAAATGTTTTTGGCTTTGGGTTTTTATATTGGGCGAGAAATGCATAGCACCATGGTTTCATGTATCTTTGCCCTTTAAGTAACCCATATTTTTGGCGTGTCTCCTGCGCATCACATTCTTCAATTAACTTAGTAGCCATATTTTTGGCTTTTGGATGTTAGAATTGGGTGAGAAATGCATAGCACTTCTGATATGCTTATTTGCACATTGAATGACCCATTTTCTGGCTTTTTAGCCATATGTCTATGGGGCGTCACATTCTCAAAAAAACTGTCAAGTTATTGTATTAGGGTGTAGTAATCGAATGAGAAATGCACAGAGCCAAGGTTTCCAAACACATTTGTGCTTTGATTGGCTCTTTTGGGGATTTGGGGCATATTTTAGGGACTGGAATCCGGTAGGAAATGCATAAAACCTTGGTCTTATGCACATTCTGGGGGGTTCCTGGAGTGTGTCCCCTGGGCGTCACATTCTCCAATTAATGTAATTGCCATGCTATTTTTTTAGGATTGACTTAGGGTGTTGGAATCAGGCAAGAAATACATCAAACAATGGTAGTGCACATTTGCCCTTTGAGTTACCCCTTTTGATGCTTTTTCTGAAATGTCTCATGAGCTTCACATTCTCTCAAAAGGACTAAATTGCCATGTTATTGTCTTAGAATGTGGATGTCTGGCCCATACACTATCCTGTATTTACACAGTTACTTAAATTGTGCTTTAAGAGAAATGTAGGTGATCTTAGTAAAAGGAAGCTTTAAACCTAAAATAACATGATTTATTTAACCAATGTATTAACTACTAGCATGGTTTTACCAATGTATCAGTGTGTTTGACTGGTTGTTAATAAATCATTAACATAAGTATTACCTAAGAAATACATTTCAATTGGTGATGTATATCTCATGTTGTAAATGGCACATTGCTGCTGTGGTGTCTGTGTTACTCACAGTAGGAGTCTTAGACAAAGACAGTCACATAATAATCCAAGTGCAACCAAATGATTTGTTTATGGTTATCTTTCTGCCTGTGGTCCTGCATAACTCTGAAATACTTGTAGACTGGGGGGAAACGATATGAGCATGAAGTAACAAAACTTTAAGAACCTCTGATTAGTTTTTTTAGTGATGACTGTTGGAGGATAAATACTGACACATAGGTATGGAAGATGAACAAATGATTACATGTTGTAAACTACAACACCTCAATAGAAGACTGATATACTGCATTTGAAATTTAAATTTATTATTAGCCATGGGACATACTGTATAATGGAAACCATGTTACCTGCATTATTGGTTTCCCTATCATAATTGTGTCATTTTTTAAAACTTAGAAATACAGAACTATCTTTACACTTTGTATTATGGAAGTACCACGTGTAGTCATTTAAATTAAGGTTGAGTCAGTAAACATTATACAACTTTTTTTGGGGGGAGGGGTATCAGTGTGACACTTTGTCTCTTGAATACTGTCCACACAGCTAGATATATATATATATATATATATGTGTGTATGTATGTATGTATATATATATATATATATGTATGTATGTGTGTGTATATATATATATATATATATATATATGTATATGTGTGTATCTATCTATGTATCTATATATATATATTTATATATAGTATGCCCTACTGTAACCTGGGTTTTCAATGACTTCATGCCAGTCATTTTTTTGTATTGTATATTCCTAACAACTGTAATTCCCTTGTCACCTTTTGGTCTACACTTCTGAATCAGAATTATCTTTTGCATTATATATTTTAAATCATGTATCAGTGTATAAAGTACAATCTTAGAAATGAATACAATTTTATGCACATTATTCATGCATTGTGTTTATAGTCTATAATATAAATATTATTATTAGGGATTTTATTTAAAATCAGGAAGATAATACAAACTCTTTTCAGAACACATTTACATTTAAGGAACTAGGCTGTAGTGTTCAGAACAAGAACTCCAAAGCAGAATTCTCCAAACTGAAACTGGTGCCATGACCAAGGCCAGCAAGGCAGCAGGGGATTAGACAGATGAATGTGTGGATAAAAGGTTTGCTGCAGTAAGCAAGGATGTAAAATGTCAATCATAAAAAATGTGGCAATTCAGCCAGGGATCAAAATGGGTTGTTTTCTAGCAAACAGCATGGTTGAAGAAAAGGTAGATCCTGCCAAGCCATCCTGATTTTCTTTTTGAGGGGGTAACCAGGGGGATGGATAGAGTCCAGGCAGTGGGTGTTTTCTCTCTGGACTTTAGACACTGTACTGCATGGGAATTTTGTGGAGAAAGTAGCAAAGAATGAAGTTCACAATGTGTACAGGAAGTGGATAATTTTGCAGGGAGGAAGGAAGTAGCCAGAGAATGGTGGGAGGTGATCCTGATTCAGGGTGGAAGGATATGCAAAGTGAAGAAAAGATGGCTACTATGTTGGGCAGCTGTCTATGAGCTCCTGAAGAGTTTAAGCTTTTCATATCCGTTATCTAGTTTATACAAGGTAGTTTTGTTAAAGTCTGTACCTTGGATATAGTGCAGTTTGAATTGCTTTTAGATAGTTTAGGATAGTTGATGCTGTTTTGTTACGTCGGGGAATATCTACTTAGTCTGCATTTTACTTAAGTTTCATTTCACTCCAGTGATGTACAATGGTTGCAGTTCACTGTAAAAGCATGGGTTTGAATCATCGCTTTATGCTGTGCTACGTATTAACACAGCTCATCCTGCTGAATTAGAGTAACTGCAGATTCAGCTGCTATCTTTGTTCGGTAACATTTCACTTAAACTCTATATGACTGGGGGTCAGAACCTGTTTGCAGCTGAGGCTTATACACTGCCTGCCTAATAGCTTTCTGCATTGCTATAAAGTGGACATTTTTGCAACGGGAATGCCATGGTTGACAGTTATGAATGTGAAGTCCTTATGATGGAGTGCTCTATCTCAAAGCACTATCATGAGCAGATTGGTGACTTAAAAGTGGTGAAGAAACTTGGTTTGGTTTGGTGTTATCAGCAGATATAACAGGATTTGTGTGTGAAATCAATTTTATTAGGGTCTTGTCCTTGCAGTAAGAGTGCTACAATTTTTCCCTGCCAGTAAGATCATAGTCAGCACTCAGCTGTGCATTGAACATTTGTCTTCTTAATGGTAAGGACAGACTGGTGCTGGTTTTCTTCCTGGATGCCTCTGGGACTGTTTGGCCAGTTCACATCAATCCATTTTCAATTTTCCACTGAGCTTGAAAGAGAGGCTTGTTGAGGCTCATGAGTTCCTAAGGTTCTTGCTGTGTATATGCCCCTGTGTGTCTTATTGAGACTTTTTCTGCTTCATCTGGTGGCAGCAGATGAACAGTTGTGTTGACAATGTTCCTTAATGATGTCATGGATATTTGCTCTGTTTATATCTAATTGTGAAATTTGCAAAGTGGCACTGGAGATTTCATTGCAGAACTTCTGGACTTTTTTAATCTAGATTTTCTATATGTTGTGTCTTGGTATTACTTTGTTTGGATTATGGTGGGATTTGTGTGTGTGTGTGTGTGTGTGTGTGTGTGTGCTTGTGTGTGTGTGTGTGTGTGTGTGTGTGTGTGTGTGAATTTTGGCTTATGAGTTGTGTATGTTGATCGTGAGTGTGTGTTTGGTGTGGAAGGTGGGTTGGGGGTTGTGGTATCTTACTTGTGGGGTATAGGCATTTAAATGCATTGTTGCTTTATCATATATGTGAGTTTATGTATTACAATTAGTTGTACTTTTGATTTAGTCTTGGATTGAGGCTCTATGCAGAGGTCCTTTAGAAATGATGTGCACATCTGGGGAATGTAGGAGGCTATGTCCTTTTTGGGACTGGCTTCCAAGGTTCCAGATAGTATGATTAGAAAGTGTAGATCCTTAGTAATCTACCATAGTAGATGACAGAGAAAAAAGGGGCAATGGTGGGGTGGCTAGAAGGGGGATCAGAGACAGGAGACCAGTGGAAGAAATTCAGTTCTGGTTTCTGTGCTAATACAGAAGCTGCTGGGTGCTGGGACTTGAGGTTGCAATACCACTCCAGTGAGGGCATTGTTGCTTAACACCAGATTAGTTGTAAAGAAACTGCTATTTTATGGGATGTAATCTTAACCTCTGGCTCTGACCTTGTTTGTGTGATCAATCCCTGATTGGTGGACAGTGACAGCATTTATACTTTCAAGCTTGTACCACCTGGTATTTCAGTCATGCTGTACATCTTCCTCACTTGGAGCGTAGGGGTGGGGGAGTGGCCATGGACCAAGGCACTTTTTTGAGATTTATGTTTATTATTTTACTGCATAAAACATACAGCAAGATATCCATATAGGTAGGCATACTTACGGTTTTCATCTCTTTACGAGAACGTGACACAGCAGTTTTACAGTAACTCAATTTTAAGACCCCTATGATATGGTACATCACTGGGGGGGTAGCTAAATTCTACTTATTAAATAATTTCTCATGATTGGCTTAATGCTGCCATGAGCAGGGATTAAACAGCAGCTTTTTTTTATCAATATAATATCAGTTCACTATCATTATAGATAGTAATATCCCCTTCTACATCAATGATACAACATTATTTCAGATCTCTACCTGTTGACTTATACAGTTAGGCATATTTTATTTGAACAAAGTTAAGTTTTAGTATATAAATCTGAAATTAGGATCAGGTATTAGTAAGTTTACACAATTTCCAATTAAATGCAATCGTAATCTTCCCATTAGTTTAGCAAAGTCCTTATCAATTAGAAAAATATTAGTTAATGCTCTTATCTCTCCAAGGACCATCTCATCTCTAAAAGAAACAAATAATGATTCCTGCTGGACCCTTTTGCCAGAGTCTCGATCAGTCCCCATCTTCTTCCTCACAACTAAATTCAGTGTCCTTTACTTTGAATTCTTTCTCCGCACGGTCGGTGAATTTACCCACTTCCACAGGTTCGGCAAATTGAAATGTTTTCCCCCCATAGAAAATCCACAGGCTGGCTGGCATCACCAAAACATGCTGGATCCCTAGTTGTCACAGACGGGCTCGTACAGCAATAAAATCACGTCTCCTCTGCCTCATCGCATAGCTCAGATCTGGGAAAATATAGATTTTATTGCCTTCCCACTCCATTGTACCACATCTCTTTGCCTGTGCTATTATTAAGTCCCATTCAACCATGGACCCAAGAACTGCAAGGATGGTGTGAGTAGGAAATTGACCCAAGGCCATGCACTGCCTAGATCCATGAGGGGTAATTCGGTAGGCCTTAATCACTGAGAACAATTCTTCATTCTGAAAAATTCTCTTAAGCACAGTCATTATGAATCCTGAGAGACTGTTATCTTCATCACTTTCTGGAAAACCCAAAATCCTTACATTGGCTGCTCTGGACAGGTTTTCTAAATTTTCTAACCACCATCGCAGCATCCCATTCTCTTTCAACAGTCCAGAGGTAGTTGTCATTGCCATGGTAGCTGACTTAACTGCAGCTTTGGTGTCTTCTTCCATTTTATTTATTTTATTATCCATGCTCTTGAACTGCAGAGTAAACTCCTCTATTTTTCCATCAAGCTTTTGAATTGCTTTGAGAAGAGTGGCATTGGAAGGCTGAGCAATCTCTTCAGCTGCTCCCACGTTCAATTCTCTGCTTGGCCCAGATTTAGACTCCTTCACTCAATCCCCATCTCTGCTTGGAGCTGCTTTGTTTGTCCTGCCCATAACATCAAGAATTCAAGCACTATTCGGAAGAAAATGGTAGCGATCTGTTCAGGGCTATGAGCTCCTCTCAAGATATACTAATATTTCTTTTTTATATATAAAAAAAATCCTTTTCTAATACTTTTAAGGACTTTCCTTTCATCAAAGCTCATGTGAAGAGTTGTTTCTAGCTTAGCTGCTGGCCACACTCCACGACCAAGGCACTTTTGAGTGTGCAGCCATGACATGTAGAGGTGGCAAAAATGGTAGAATCCTCATGGTATATCATTCCCCAGGTGAGGGGAGTAGGGAGTTTGTAGAGGAGTTCTTAGACTTGGTGTCTGCTCAGCTGCTGGAATCCCCCAACCATTTGGTACTGGGATTTCAACTAGACTTTGAGGGTGGACACTGAGGATGATAAAATTGCTGTTGAGCTCTACCAACTGATGAAATTGCTTGGCTTTAGCCAGCATGTTTAGGCCACCACTCATATGGGAGGTCACACACATTAGACTTGGTGTTCACCACCAGGATAGTTGGCAAATAATCCTTTGGATTGAATCCATGGTTTGGTTGGACCATTCTGCCATATCTATTGAGTTGATGCCCCCTAACAAGTTTGTCCAACTCTTTGGAGATATAGGTCACAGAAGAGCCTTGGGAAGGCTCAACCTTGATGTCTTCTGGGGGATTGTGGACATCTCTGGCATTTTGGTGGCCTCCACTAGAACTGTCACTAAAGCAGTAGAAGTTTTTAATAATAACATCCTATCTTCCGCTGATGACCTAGTGCCAGCCTATGATCACCCAACACCCAGGAGGAATGCACCATGGCATAATGATGGTGCTCGCCACTCTCTTAGGGTGCAGGTCAGAGGTTGGAGCATATGTGGAGGAAGTATATGGAATAATGTTTATGAAAGACTAAAAAGTTGGGGGACGTGGAAGAACTATTGGGGCAATAAAAGGAGGACTTTTGAAGGTTGCTGAACAGTGTATTAGGTAGATAGGAAAGAAAAAAGGGGAAGGAGGCCGCTTTGGTATTCTAGACAGGTGGCAAGAGCAATAGGGGAGAAAAAAGGGCTTCAAGAAATATAAAAGAACACAAGGAAAAGATGAAGTATATAGGGAAAAGCTAAGGGTGGCAGGGCAGATAATCAGGAAGGCAAAGGCAGTAACAGCAGAGAAGGTAGCAAAGAAGGCAAAAAGGGGAGTCAGAAAGTTATTCAAATACATCAGCGAGAGAAGGAAAAACAAGCAGGATATAACAAGACTTATAGGGAAGGGGGAGTTCTTGTAGAGAAGGACTCAGAAAAAGTAGACTTGCTAAACAAGTATTTCTGCTCAGTGTTTACAGTTGAAAGGGAGGGAGATGGACTAGTACTGGAGGAAGAGGCAATGAGGGTAGGGAGGTGGACAATAGCCTGATAAAGGAGAGCAGGGTATTGGAGGAACTGGGAAAGTTAAATGTAGACAAGGCAATGGGTCCAGATGCCCTTCATCCAAGGGTGCTTTGATAGCTTAGGGAAGAGCTAACAGAACATCTAACAAAGCTGTTCAACCTATCTTTTGACACGGGGGGGTACCAGGGGACTGTAGAAAGGTGGATGTGGTGCCAATACACAATAGTGGAGGAAAGGAGGAGCCAAATAATTATCCTCCAGTCAGTCTTACATCAGTGGTAGGAAAGATTATGGAGGCACTCCTAAAGAAAAGAATAGTGGATTTTCTTATGGGAAATGAGCTACAGGATGAAAGACAGCACAGGTTCATGAAAGGAAGATCATGCCAGACTAACCTCATAGAATTCTTTGACTGGGTGACTAGGGAGTGCGATCAGGGAGGGGTGGTGGATGAGGCCTATCTGGACTTTAGTAAAGCCTTTGGCACCATCCCTCACAGGAGGCTGCTGAGCAAGATGAGTAATCTAAGGGTAGGGGAGATAATAAATCATGTGGAGAACTGGCTGTCTCACAGAAGTCAAATTGTGGTTGTAAATGTGGTTCATTCCATGGAGGAAAGAGTGACAAGTGGGGTACCCAGGGGTCAGTACTGGGGCCCAATATTATTTAATATTTACATTGGGGATATTGTGTAGGGTTTGAATGGGAAAGTGTGTCTGTTTGCAGACTATACAAAAATCTGTAATAGAATGGACATATCCGGGGTGGAGAGCATGAGGGAGGCCCTATTAAAACTAGAGGGGTGGTCAGAGAGTTGGCAGCTGAGATTTAATGCCAAAACATGTGGAATAATGCACATAGGCAATAAAAACCCAAAAGTCAAGTATTCACCAGAAGGGGAGGATATAGAAGTAACTGATCAGGAAAGGGATCTAGGGATTGTTATTTCAAACATCCTTAAGGTGGCAAACCAGTGAAACAAAGCGGTGGGTAAGGCCACAGTATGTTGGCATGCATAGGAAGGGGAATCACAAGTAGAAGAAGGGAGGTGACTGTGCCCATATACAAGTCACTGGTCCATAACCACCTAGAGTTTGGGGTGCAGTTCTGGAGACCTCACCTACAGAAGGATATTGATAGGTTGGAGAGAGACCAGAGGAGGATGACCAAAATCGTATCTGGTATGTATTGGAGGACATATAAGGAGAGGATGCATGAGCTTGACTTGTATCCACTGGAAACAAGGAGAGGAAGGGGGATATGATCAAAACATTTAAATACCTGAAGGGAATTAACCTGGTGAGGAAAGGGAGTATTTTCAATATAAAGGACAATCCAAGAACCAGGAAGCACAGCTTGAAGCTGGAGGGCAGTCAATTTAGAGGTAATAAGAGGGGGAAATATTTTACTGAGAGTGTGGTGGTCCCCTGGAATATGCGATCATAGCAGACGGTTGAATCACCAACAGTTATGGGATTCAAGAGTGCATGGGATAAATGTATGGGTTTAAACAAGAGAGGCAGGGACAGAAACATGGGAATAAAAATGGGCAGGGAACCTACGGGGAGGGGGAGGTCATGGAACTAGAGTGTAGGGTGGTGTAGTTAGGGCTTCCAATAGGGAGGGAACAAGGGCAGACTAGATGGGCCAATGGAGTTTATTTCTGTTGACAAACTTTTATGATTCCATGAAGTATAGCCTGGAATTTGATAGTATTGTCCTTGTGGCTCATTGCCATGAATATCAGGAGGTGATGAGTGCCACTAAAATGATTTTCTTCTCAGATATCACTGCAGCTGAAAGAAATTGAGTGGTGTACGGTATTCTCCACTATGAGCCTCTCTCCCAAAATCTTGGAGAGATTCCTTTAAAAGAAGTGTGATGTTTTTTTCTAATTTTTTGTTAGCCAAGATCGTGGATATTGGGGCTGAGATCTCCTCCATGGGAAATCTCATGATTGCAGTGATCAGGTGCTAGACATGACAGAAACGTGGACTGTTTGTAATAATTTCCACCTGACTGGCTTGATGGAGATCTGCCATGTACTGTCAGATCTGTGTCCAAGCCACTGTCTGCTGAACCAATGAATGTTGAAGGGGTGGTGCTTGGTCCACCAATCATCAAAGTCATCAATGCCTCTCTGATGTAAGGTGTGTTCCCTGCAGCTTTGAAAGATGCTGTGGCGTGGCCCCTCCTTAAGAAGGATTCTCTAGATCCTACTGATTTCATGAGCTTCAGACCAATCTCTAACTTATCCTTTCCGGGGATAATTATTAAGAATGTGGTGGTGGCACAAATAAGAATGTTTCATCTATAAGCCATTCCAATCTGGTTTTTGGCCTACCATAGCACTGAGACAGCCCTGGTATGGGTTTTGAATAATCTGCTCCTTGCAAGAGGCCATGGAGAGTTTTTTGTCCTGGTCCTTTTGGATTTGTCATTGACATTCAATACTATTAAACTTGAGGAGCTAATGGAGCATATGAGGGGGATAGATGGAACAGTGGGGCTGTACAGGATCAGTTTCGATCCTTTCTTAGCATTGGTGATGTTTGGGAGTTTTCTCTCATCTCCCTCAGCCATTGATTGAGGCATTCTTCAGGGCTCTAGTTTGTCTCCCCCTTTTGTCACAGTATTTATGTTCCTGCTCAGGGAAGTGATCCAAAAGTGTAGCTTGGGTTTTCATTGCTATATTGATGATACCCAGCTGTATCTTTTATTTAAACCCACACTGGACACCTTGGTAGCTGTGCTTGAGAATGCTCTACTCAAGATTATTTTGTAAATGGCTCACAGTGGGTTGATGCTGAATTTTAGCAAAAATAAATTGTTACTGGCAGTATCAGATGACCATTTTGGAGATACTAGACTTCCCTGTCCTTGACTGTTACAGACTCCAGGCTTGGCAGGTGGCTGCTAATCTGGAGGTCACTTTTGATCAAGACTTATAATTTGTACTTCAGGTGTCAGTTGTGATCAGCAGTGGTTTCTATCATTGAAGAACATAGCTGTCTTGTGCCCTTACCTTAACCAGTATGAAATCTTAACACTAGTGCATGCTTTCATGGTCTCTTACCTTGACTATGGCAACGTGCTCTATCACAGCCTTCCACCAGGTCAGATCCATTGTCTTCAGCTAGCACAGAACACAACAGCTAGACTTGTCACCTCTATAAGGAGGAGTGATCATCAGATTGATTTTAAAATCCTACTTCTGACCTTTAAAGCCCTAAATGAACTGGGATCACAGTACTGTAGGGAACTTCTGCCAATCTGCCCTGATATCCATGAGTCATATTCTGCTGGTACTGGCCTGCTGGATGTTTCAAAATCAAGATTAAAATCAGCCAGCCCGGTGGCACCGAGGGTTGAAGTACTGAACGCCACACCCCGTGCCACACCGATGACCCGGGTTCGGGAGTGGACATAGGCCATGGGAGGTCGGCTGGGACAGGAGAGTATTGAGCATCTAGAGGACTGCTCTCCTCTCCTGGGGGTGGGTGGGTGTGCTTGCCGCAGTACTAGTGGCTCCTGGTGTTGACTGGGGGCAGCTTAACTTGCAACGTACTTTTCCAGGGTTGGGGTGATGGTGGACGCCTTACGCATGGGTGTGGGAGCATGCTAATCACATGCAGCATGTCATTGCACATCTGCACCCCCAGGGCAACCAAAAAACATGGAAAAACACTGGCATCCAGATAGGCGATGGAGGGCCCAGTGGACTGCCCCCACGCCCAATGCCAGGTCCATCCTGGCTAGTCACTTTCTCTCTCCTCCACTCCCCGGCTGCCCTGCTAGAATGTAAAGTGCCAGAGGAGTATGGCAGTCAGACCTGAGGGGGGGCTCAGAGCAGGGTAGTTGGAGGAGCTGGAGGGGAGTTCCCGGGAAGCAGAGACCAGACCCAGGAGGACCTCAGGTGGGGCAGGATAAGGCAGCTCCAAGAGACCTCACCAGGGAGAGGTCTAAGGGACCAGTGAGAATAGGAGAATAATGAAAGTTGGGGGAAAAAAAGATTAAAATCAGCTGGGGATAGAGCCTTTTCTGTAGCCACTCCCCTAGTTTGAGACAACTTCCCAACAGATATTCTGCTTGCTCCTTCTGTCCCCACTTTTAAAAGTAGACTGAATACATGACTTTTCAGACAGGCTTTTGCAGAGAACTGAAACAGCCACGGGCATCTACACTGCTTGTTTATGTTATCAGTAGAATATGATTTTCTCTTATTGCAACAGATGATTTTCTTGTAGTTTCTGTCAAATGCTTCCTCTTTTTGTGTAACCCCCTTGTTCACAGGGGTTACAAGAATCTCATTTAGAATCAGTGATAGTCAGGGAAGGCAACCAGTGATTTGCTAGTAAATGGCTTTCACTCTGTCTCTCTCTGCTTCTGGTCTCAGCCGGGAGCTGGAGAGGTGATGTCATCTTAGAACTCTCGCATCAGCATAAGCCATGGCCAGTTGTTGTGAGTGGAGAATTTAGAATTCTGTAGTCTGTTGTTGGCTGGAGTCTGCAGAGTGCAGTTGCAGTTCCAGTAGCAGCTCTGATAATGAGCCGCAGTGTTCCAGTTTTCTCACCCTAGTGAAGTACAGCATTTTCCAGCTTTGTCTAAGTGTGGAAACTGTCTCCAGGGATTTCCTGTTCTTCATCCCAGGAGGGATGGAGCAGGCTGCCAGCATGTTAGGGGCAATCCCCCTGATCCAACCAGGACATTGTGAAGCTGCCTTGTATGACAACTTCTAGTGAGGACTTTTGTTTTTCTGAGTCTACCCAGAAGTACCTGCCTTTTGAGGTGAATTTCTCTGTCAGACGAACCCTGTCAGCTAAGACATTCAAAAGTTGGCTGTGCACAGTGGAGTCTTTTCTGTGACTGCCATGTGAGTGGGACTTTTGTTCTTGACACCCCTGTGGTGTTCTGTGAGGATATTTAAATGTGAAATACATTTCTAGAATGCATCAACACTAACTTTTGGTATAAAGTGATGTGTATTTTCCAGAGGGATGGCCGAATATGGACTTTGAAACAAAAGGTGGGGAGACATCCCATCTGGCATGACCAGTTTAGCACTCTGGGTTCTGAAAGGCACCTGTGTTTTTCTGTCAGTGCATGTGGCCAATGCCTGAAGAATTTTCTACCCCAGTGGGTGGCTTTTTCTCCATTTGAGCCTTTAGTGCTCCAGCGTGGTCAGTGTGCCACAATTTAATCCTATGCTATATGGAAAGTGTTCAAATGCTGGCCGTGTGTGCCAAGTCCAGAAGAATTTATGTGAAGCACTGGAAGGATTCCTCAATAATTACCTATATTGAATGGTTAAATGATCTACTGTTTAATCTTCTGATAGAAAACAGGATTGCATCCCTAAGGCATACCCCTAAAAGTTTTGATAAAAAGTGGGGGAAACTATACACGTTGCATTCATCCACATAGTGTTTTTTTTTTGTTACACTCTAGTGGGATATGAGTTATTATTCATACACTCACTAGTTGGTGTGCATCGCAGCCTGCTTGATCTATGTCCTGGCCTGGTCTATTTCTATAGGACGCTTATTATAGTTAATTTTTCCTTGGAGCCTTTATTATTTGTACCATTTCATTAGCCATGTTCTCAAGTGGTGGTAGGGGATATCACTCTATTCCAAGGTTTTCTTAAAGGAGGGGGGTATGAAGGGTGGGAGGGGGTAGAGGGGAATAACACTGGGGGAAAGGGGCTGTTTTGGGCTTAATTGAGCCGATGTAACCTAAAGGATCCAAATTTTCTATTTACAGTTCATGTATCATACAGAAGCCTGTATCGCCTTATGTACCTTAATGTAACTTTATTTAAAATATCTAACAAAGTATATTGAACTAAAAAAAAAGAATTTATGTGTTCACCTGTGGCTAGTCCACATTTTCTACAGTAATCCTATGCCATATGGGACTTCCAAGTACTGGCGGTGTATGCCTAGTCAAGGAAATTTGCTTGGTGTGTGTTATCAGTGGCTAGTACACAATTTCTACAGTCATCCTATGCTATATGGGAAATTTGGAGTTCTATACCTCAGATGTCTGCATTTTTATTTATTTATTTTTATTTATTTCAATCTAGGATTAGAAAATACCTTTGAGTACAGTCAAGCTCATTTACAAAGGTTCCACGTCAGTAATGGGGAGGGGGTTACAAAACAGACAGAGTATAAAGCACAATAACATGTACAGATAATATCAATGACAGTGAACAGTAGAACAGCACAATACATAGTAAACATAGATGATTGCAATTAGATACATAGTTGGCATTCTATGACTTTATAAGTGAAAATGTGGGTGGTCAATCCCATTTGGAAATCGGGAAGGGTGAGTCAGGGGATGAAGAGTAGCAGCAGGACAGAGAACAAGGGGGGATGCAGCTGGGTGGCATTGTCAAGCATGTTCAGTGAGGCAGGAAGAGGTAGAATGGGTGGGAACAGGGGCAAGAACAGAAGGAGAAGGTGACAGAAAGGAGGGGTTGGTGAGGTGTAGGGGAGGTGTAGGAAGAAAGGTGTGGAAAAGAGTCAGTCAGGGGTCATAGCGGGCAAGTTAGTGGGACAGAGTAGGAGGGTCAGGATGTGACTGGTGGGGGGGGTGAGAGAGGTGATTGAGCATGGTAGGAAGGATGCAGCCAGGGGCCTTGTCCAGGAGGCTGTGAAATACAGGTTGCCAGATGAGGTGCAAGTCACATGACTAATTAAAGCAAGTACACTCACTTTCTTTCGAGATGTGCAGATGTAGGAGACGTTTGAACTGGGTAAGTTGAGGTATGCTAGTCAGTACACAGCTCAGGCCATTCATCCAGTTAGGAGCTCTGAAAGGGAAAGATCACTGGCAGTGGGTGGTCTGAACCCTAGGAACGTGTAAGAGTTCAGAGACAGAGGACTGGATGTGACGCAACTTTTGAGGCTTTGATAGAAGACTGGCGATGCCCATTGGCAGGGCTCCAGGCAACACTTGCTTGGCAAGTACACATGAATGGTACTTGATGCGGTCTTGTAGTTTGAGCCACCTTGTTAGGGCAAATAGATCACAAATATGGGTGATGTAGCTGGCAGCAGTGATAACTCTACTGGCTTTGTTTAGGGCAGTATTTAGTCATACCATGTGCATAACCCTTGGGGGTCCATCTTCACTTTGTGTGCTCCAACTTTGTTATGGAATAAAGTCACACTCTAGAATCCCAACCTGGTATGGGCATTTATGTTATTGCTTCCCGTATGGAGTTACTTAGGTACCCATGTCCAGAAGTGCAAACCTAGCACAGCCCTGAGCAAACGTTTTCTCCCTAGGACCTGGGTTTTGGCCATGGTATTGGTCACATCAGGTGTGTGCCTAATAGCCACACTTGGTTTGTGTTTTATAATGTCTACTCCACCTGCATATCCCACCTTGTCTATGGTGGCAATCAATGTAACCCCAACCCCTCTCTTTTCTCCTAGACTACCGGAGGTGTGCCTTCTAGTTAAATAAGGGTCCAGTGGGGGGGAGTTACATTTGTATTTTGCTTGTATTTGTAAAGCTTCTTGGTTTTCAGAAAGGCATTTTTAAATACACATTCATTCATTCTTTCTTTCTTTCTTTCTTTCTTTCTTTCTTTCTTTCTTTCTTTCTTTCTATCTATCTATCTATCTATCTATCTATCTATCATCTGTTTACCTCAGAGATGGTGCTGGGTCCTTTGCTATTTAAGATATTTCTTAATAACCTGAAGAAGATGGTGAGCACCAGGTTGCTGAAATTTGCAAATAGCACTAATTTGGCAAGAAGGGTGGACACAGCTAAAGAAGTGGATGCACTTTAGGGGTACAGTGAAGCCCGCTAGGATGAAGCAGTGTCACAGGTTTACTGCATGACAAGTAAGCATTATAAAATGGCAAAAAAAAAAAAAAACTAGAAATCTCATTGGCCAAAAGAGATCGGCTGACCATACATTAAGTCTGTATATATGCACAGTCACCCTGGTCCTAAACCACATCACACAATAAGCAAATCAGTCCTCCTACAACCAGAACTATCTTCCATCAAGCTCCCTACAACCAGAACTGATTTTCCACCACTAACATGGCTGCTACCTTTACACTGTGGAAACCTTCAACTGGGCCCTAAAAATAAAACTACTTTAAATATAAAATTAAACAAATTCATTAAATTGTTTACCAGATCATCACATGCTCCTTATACACATAAACAAATTAGAAACAGCAAGTATTGTTTATAGTTTTCATTACAACTGTTTCTTTGCTAACAGTTAAAATTCCCCCTTCTATCTTTACCTGCTCATCAGAGAACTCTCTTCTGCTTTCCCTGACAGTGAGATAATTGAGTCTCTGTCTTTAAAACAGGCCTTTGTTGTCTGTTTGTACAGTATGCTAGTAGAAGAACATTCTGCCAGTGGAACTGAGCAGAATTTTGAATCCCTGTATTCCATGGTAAACATTCCATGATAAAACATTCCATTTCTTGTATGTGGGGAAACACAGAGGGAAAAAAAAACAGAATGAAGAAAGTAAGCAATAATACTATATAAACAAAGAGAAAAGGTGGTAAATGATTCACCCTGCTGTTTAACTTTTAGGACAGAGTGAGCAGTTCATGATGCTGTCAGTGAGTGTGGCAGCTCTGAACCACGCTCATGCTTGCAGCACCAGGGAAATGAGAAGCCTATGTTATGGCTTCCTTTTAGTTTTGTCTACAGAGTGAGAAGAAAGAAATAAAGTAAGGGGGCTATGTGTCATACTTAGACTGAGGAAAACAGCATTTATGAATTGTCATGACTAGCAGGGGAATATGAAGCTTAAGTGGGCAGGGAAGCACACACTATATAACACTACTTTAATCTAGCATCAATAGGCAGAAGGACTATTTAATTTTAAAATCACAGATTCACTTACATTTTTACTTATTTAAAAATGTGTCTCAAAATAAAAAATCTGCTTCTAAAAATAAAGAGCCATTTTATAAGTGCAATAAGATACTCCGGGGTTGCGCACTACAGTGTGACAACCACACTTCTAGGGATGTCCGGCACTCAGCCTTCGGCCTCATGCCTAACTAGGCCCCTAGGAGTGCATCATGTACTGCTCACTCTGTCCTAAAAGATAAACAGCAGAGTGAGTCATTTACCACCTTTTCTCTTTCTTTATATAGAATTATTGCTTACTTTCTTCATTCTGTTTTTTTTCCTTTGTGTTTCCCCACATACAAGAAATGGAATGTTTTATCATGGAATGTTTACCATGGAATACAGGGATTCAAAATTCTGCTCAGTTCCATTGGCAGAATGTTCTTCTACAGTACTAACATACTGTACACACATACAACAAAGGCCTGTTTTAGAGCCAGAGACTCAATTATCTCACTGTTAGGGAAAGCAGAAGAGAGTTCTCTGATGAACAGGTAAAGATAGAACGGGGGATTTTTCACTGTGAATGTCCTAGCATGGAAACATTTTACAGGGGAAGGGGGTTGATGTGTAATATCTTGACATTCGTAAGGCCTTCAACTCAACTCAGTGCCCGACAGAAGGCTTGTTAAGAAACTGGGGAGCCTAGGGTTGAGTATAATGTTAATTAGGTGGGCAACAAATTGGCAGGGAAACAGGATCTAGAATATGGTAGGAAATTGGGAACATTCAGAGGCAAGATCACAAGTGGGGTGCCACGGGCATGAATGCTGGGACCACTGCTGTTTAATGTGTTCAACTGTGATGTAGGCAAAGGGATTAAGGGTAAAATATGCCTTTTTGCAGATGATAGTAAACTCTGTATCAGGGTAGACACTAAACAGGGGATTAGGGATATTAAGAAGGACCTAGAAATACAGGCAGGGAAGTCCAAGGTGTGGCAACAGAAGTTTAATGCTGAGAAGTGCAACGTTATGCACAAAGGCAGGAATAACCCAAGGATGGGTTATTGGGTGGGGGTGAAAAAAACTGCCTCTAAGGTGTTGGCCATGGCTAATCCAACACTGGGTTGGAATGGTTCAGGTAGGGGAATGGGATCCCACAAATGACTATAAGTCTTTTTTCTGATGGAACCTTTCTATATTCCTATGTTTCCATTTTACTGTTTTAAGTGCAAACCAGCAGTTTTCTGTGGGTTACAATAAATCAGAATTGATTGATTGTACCAACATGTCAGCACAGTAGCAGGGCTGTCATGATGCTGCTGCCCCAAGTTCAAGAACGTGCCCAGGCCATTGGCGCCTGGCTTGGGGGAGGAGGAGGATCACGCATCTCCTGAATGCCCTGCTCCTGCAGTAGGGAGGCATCAGACTCCACTGCTATACAGCCACCTGGGAGTGCACTGGGTGCAGTGCGGTCAGAATGTCTTGGTGAGAGAGGACCCCAATTTGTGCCATGTGCAGCCATCAAGTTGCATGCATGCATGCACACAGCCACTTGTTACCAGTATTCTGTGGGTAAGGCATAACTCTGAGGAAATAACCTGGAACAAAGCAGTATGACACCATCACCTCTCAGTCCATGCCAAACCCATAGGCCAGCCTCTGTACCACTCTTGAGAGATCTAAGAGGGGCCAGCCCCTTATCTCCAAAGGAATGCACCACAGCTGCAGGAACTGAATTGTGGACCCCTGGATGGTGAACAGTAAGCACCAGATGTGGTATGGGTGGAGCTGAGCATGTAAGAAGAGTGAGACGGCACCAATAACATGGGAGAAATGGAATATAATGCAAATAAAAAAATTGATTAACTTCTTCACAGTATGGGATTAAGGCAAAATACCGTATCAATATTGTTTAATGGCCCATCACTATACACACGAATTGGAGGCATATCTGACTTGTTTTGTCCTTTTGTTCTCCAATACTAACAATGGCCACAGCTGTACTCATTCTCTGGCTGGAATGGCACAGCAACTGCCTACTTCCATAGCTGATCCCTATGCTCCTTCTTCCTCAGCTGAGGACCACATAGCCCAGCCTCCCAAAATAGGGGGTGGTGGCTGGGGACACTGGGCCTCACTAGCTAGATGGAATGTAGTTCTGTCTTTATAGGACACTGTTCAGTTTGGGAGGCTGGCAGTTATATGGAATATTTGTATGTGAGGGACTATCCCCCTGAATGTAACTCTGTAACTACCAGTTTGATATTCTCGGATAAGAAAGCTGGAAGGCAGAGGTAAAAGTAAAAAGTGGAAAAAAAGCCAAATGTTACTTTACTTAGCTGGCCTAGCAGTGATAGCATTACTGTTCATCATGCCAGTGAGTAAAGTTCGAGAATGTGCTCAGGTCACTTTAGGGCCAGCCACAGGAGGGTGGACTGAGTGTCCCAGGGATAGATTACCCTTCTCTGGGAGAAGAGTCATCATGTCCAGCTACTTGACTGACACCTGCTGGAGGCCAGGTGGCAGCACATCAGTAGCACATAGACAGGAGAGGGACCGTTGCTTGATGACAAGCATTCATGCAGGCTACCACACATGTGCAAGCATGTCACTGCCCACCAGTTCCCTTGGGAAGAAAAGCATGAGGCGGAAGAAAAAGTGCTGTTCTGACCTTGTGCTGGCACCCAATGCAGTCCCATGCATGACCAGTATGAGAGGCCACCCCCCTATATCGTAGCCTTGGATGAGTGGTAAATAACAGGGTGAGCTGGGGGGGGGGTAGAATGAGAAACAACTTGATTATAAAAGGTACTTTGCTTAAAATTCAGTTATTTATTCTCAAAGAGACAGGTACACCCCACAAGATGGAGGGTATGGACAAAAAAAAAATTATCTGAGCACTTCATCTTTGACGAGGAGACCAAGATACCCTGGCAGGTTGAGTGCATGACCTCCAAAATGCTTTCACCATCCATGAGACCAGTTCATGGGAGTCAAAGTCTGCCCCCAATCCCAGGGGCCCTGTTTTCAAAAAGTCAGAAATTGGTCAACTGAAAAGTTACAGAAGGGGGAGGTCCCCATTGTGTAACTGCAGTTTCTGCCGTATGCATGCAATTTTCCTCAAACTTGCCTTTTCATAACTTTTTGCACTATTTACGGCAGCTAGCACACATTTGTTTTTGCCAGTGCTATACCTGGAATCTGCACAAAATGAGAATTGCTGCCCATGTAGTAATAATGCCAATGCAGGTTTTTTCTCCACACCTACATGTTGTGAAAACAGACTACAGTAAGCCTATTGTCCATCCCAGAACCTTTTACAATTGGGACCCATTTGTCCCAGTTGCTGTCATGCAATCAGCATGACTTGTCTGCACTTTTGTTAAAAGCAGCATGCCGAGAAAGAAGCTGAAAAATAATGCTTCATCTCTGATATTTATCTAGGATTTATTACAGTGAGTCAAAATTCCAACTTGTAGCTCGTGTTCCACCTAACATCAGCACTGTAATGAATGGTATATCCGCTACACCATTCCTTTCAACATGATCTGACCTGGTTTCCAGCACCTCATTTTGTTACAATAAATCTTAATTATTCTAAAAATAAAAAAGTAAATGATCAGTAGAAATAGGGGGCAGCATGCCAAGCAATATTGTTAAAACACCAACTGACTTATTTAGCACAGTACTAATTAGCACTGCATGAACTGTATGTGTCAGCACTATGAAACAGAAATTGACTAAACCCGATTAAGAGGTGGGGTTTTAGTAATAAATGCACAGTGGGAAAGATAGCTAAAGCTTTCTCTACTCATTGTACACAGGAGGTGTATACTTTCAATGCTCATACTGGAAATGCCTGCACAAGGTCAGCTTTTGCAAACAACATTGGTTGCTTGAATGCACCCAAATTGCCTGGTTTCAGTCATGTGAGAGGGACTGTGTGCAGGAAAAGCAAACCCAGAGAATGTGGGTTTTACCTGCTTGCTCAGTCACTACACTAACAAAGTAAGATGCGTTTTTTTCAGTGTTATAGCACAACCAGGATTGGGTTACCATGACTTAATCTATTGTTAGGAGGTTTCAGGATGTATGAGGCAACCGCAAGTCTAGATTAATGATGTTAACCTAGTCATTGAGTGCTTTATTACAATTAACCTGAAATGGTTTTAAGTTCTTAGATTAAAATTTGCTGTTTAACTTGTAATTGTTCTGCAGTACTCCTGTACCCCCCAGCTACTCTACCTCCCCACGGACTATCAGCAATCTCCCCAGCAAACAGGAGCTCACATCAGCACAGTTGGACACCTCAAGCGGGTCTCTGAGGGCAAGACCATACTCTTATTCCCCCACCGCTACTTTACCCCCCCCCCACGGGCTACCAGCAATCTCCCCAGGAAACAGGATCCCACACGAGCACAGATGGACACCTCAGTGGGTCTCTCATGACAGGGCAGTACTCTTGTTCCCCTTCCCCACTTCTCCACCTCCCCACAGACTACCAGCAATCTCTCCAGGTACCTTCAGCAACATCAGCAATTCTGCAGTGTGCATGTGGCACCATCTTGCACTCTCTTCATTTCACATTTGGTCAGCGTACTGCAACTGATTGTTTTTTTTTTCTACTGCTAGTAGCCTCTATACTGCCTCTATACTGTACTGTGTTATGCCATTAATTCTCTGTTACCTTAAGGCAAAAAACAGACCTTTTTAAGCATCTCATTTTCATTGTTGCAGTAATGCTGCTAGCATATGTATTTCCTAAGTTGTTCCTGTTACCTTAAGGCTAGAAATGGCTGGTTTTGTTGCTGATTTGTAGTGTTGTTTGACTACTTCAGTTTGCTTATACCTTCAGTTTATTTTCAAGCCTGTTGCCTGCTGCTCAGTGTAGTTTAAGCTTTTAGCACATGGTCTATTTCAATTTCAATCCCCACTCCCTGGTGTCTAGTGGACCCCTCCACCCTATCATCAGATAGCACCCACCCTGCTCCACCCGTACCTCGATTGGGCCACTGGCACAGCCCTCCACTCACCTCCACAGCCGGCAGCCCAACTGAGCACTTCTATGAATGAGCTCATGCTTGTACAAGCACATGCTCATTCACTGAAGCACTCAGATGGGCTGCCGGACATGGATGAGTGGAGGGCTGTGCCAGTGGTCCAATCGGGGTACCGGGGGGAAGCTATCTGATGACAGAGTGGGGGATCCACTAGACACCAGGGAGTGGGGATTGAAATTTTATTTTAGGATTGGGGGTCTGAAGGGGTAAGGAAGATAATGAGTTAACTGGGGGGGCTTGCTTTATTCACTTTGGACTAGTGATTGGCCAGCGGGGACCACTAGACATCAGGGAGAATTAATTTAATGGAAATTTGCACCAATGAGTGGCTGGGGGAAGGGCCACTAGACACCAGGGAATCATTACAGAAAATATTGCCCGCGGGTGGCGAAATATTGTCCGGGAGCAGTGAATTTTGCTGGCTTGAGGGCAAAATTTTGCTTGCTCTGTGGGCAAACTTTTATATTTCATCTGGTGAAATATTTTGCGAAATGCACGAATTATGCAAAATATTTCACCGGGCGAAATTTTCTAATTTTGCACCTCACTAATCCCAAGGCATACCACTCCTTTTTTTCCAAAACAGCTTGTTTAGCCAAAGTGCTCTCAGGAGATCTTACCAATTTCAGCCAAAAGTTCAATTTTTGTATTTCAATCAAGGTATTAATATTCATTAGACCCACCTTCACTCTTATATAGGCTGCAGGACAAGTGTGTCCAAGCCTCATGACATTTCTCAGAAGTTTAAACACAGGTACTACCAATTTATTATGTTTTTTAATTTCCCAGCATTCAGCTCTGTACAGCAACTGTGATTCATATTTAGCTGATATGGAGCCAGTCAAGAGTAAAATTGTTGCACCTCCATATCTGCAGTTGAATCTATGTGAGCCCCCCGCTGTTTTTCTTTAATTTCTGTAATAATATTTCTGTATCAGCTTTCCAGAGACCATTTGAAGCAAAATTCACCACAAGATAGATGTAGTTAGAAACAGCCTCTAACTTCTGTTCTCCTACATACCATTTTCCAGTTATTTTTCTCCTTCCAAAGACCAAAACCTTTGTTTTACTAATAATAAATGTAAGTTGAAGTTTATCTGATTGTTCCTTCAAATAATCGAATTACTTTTGCAAACCTTTCCTGGTCAGCAAGAAGAGAACAATATCATCCATGTAAGCTAATCCTGGGCAGGATAGCAATTTAATCTTTGGGGAATCAGACTGAAGTTCTACAAGGTCTCCCAACAGTTTATCTATATACAAGGAAAAAAGAAATGGGGCTAAAAGGCAACCTTGTCTTACCCCTCTGTTAATTGTAAAAGGTGCTGTCAATTCACCATTAAATTCCATTCTGACCTTCATCCATTTTTCTGATATAAGTTGGCAATAATATACGTACGATTTCTATCCTAACACGGGTAGTTACTGCCACCACTCACAGGGAGGACACTCATTGGACTTTGAATTTCTCCTGGGGATGGAGATCACTGATATGTTGGTGGATCCAGTCAGTTGGTCTGACCATCACACCCTGAGGTTTAGTTTTGCATCTCCACTTAACAGGCCTGCTCCTAAAGAAATGGTACAATACTGCCCTTTAAGAGGAGTTACCTCAGAGGGCCTAATGGCAGTGCTGGACATTTCCGGAATTCCGATGGATAGCAATGACCCGGGTCCCTCTCTTCTTGCCTATAATAAGGCAGTAGAGCGGGCACTGGATATCATTGCTCCAGTTCAAGTTCGTCCCCTGACCACTCGCCTTAGTGCCCCATGGTATGATGGGACACTGCAGGAGCTGAAGAGGCAGGAGCGAAGGTTGGAGAGGCGCTGGCAGAAAACTCACTTTGAGGAGGACAGGATTAGATTGCTATAACATTATAAAGTCTACCAATCAGCAAGTTCCAACAAGAAGGCAGTGTTCCTGTCCAAGGAAATTGCTGCAGCAAGGAACAGGCCAGCTCAGCTCTTCTGCAGTGTGGACAGGCTGTGCAATCCAGCCTGTCTGCAGTCTGCTTGAGCATTATCACAAGACAAATGTGAGGAGTTTGTGCAGTTCTTTACTGATAAGGTTGCCTCCATCAGGGAAACGATCATACAATGCCTTATTATTGGACCTTGCACTGTTCAACCGAGTGGTACAGTTACCCAGGTGACCTGGTCCAGTTTAGCCTGCAGGCAGTCATTGACATTGTGAGAATCATCTAGACTCTGTGACCAACTTGTAGTAGTTTGGATCCGGGTCCACCTCACCTTCTTGTAGGGCATGTTGAGGTTAATGGCCCAGTCCTGGCTGGGATAGTGAGGTGTTCTTTGGAGAGGGGGATCTTTCCAGACCCGTTAAAAGAGGTGGTTGTATGACCCCTCTTGAAAAAGCCCTCCTTAGACCCTGACTGGCCAGTTAATTACAGACAAGTCTCTAACTTGTCTTTTACAGGCAAAGTTATTGAGAAGGTGGTCGCTCTGCAGCTGGAGCATCATTTGATCAGCCACAATGTCTATGGTCCTCTCCAGTCAGGTTTCAGGAAGAGACACAGCACTGAGACAGCCCTGGTCCAGGTACTGAATGATCTCCTGATGGCCAGAGAGTGGAGATCCTGTACCATCTTGGTTCTCCTTAATCTCCCGGCAGCATCTGACACTGTGGATTAGCTGCTTGAGCACATGCAGTTCTTCTGTGGACTGGGGGGGGCAGTCATCAGATGGTTTCCTTTGTTCCTCCAGGGTAGATTTCAGAGGGTGGTGCTGGGGATTTATTCCTCACCCCCTCATGAGCTACCCTGTGGGGTGTAGCAGGGCTCGGTGCTGTCTCCCATGTTGTTCGCAGTGTATATGCTGCCATTAGGAGACATCATAAGACAGTATAACTTGAGTTTTCACTGCTATGCAGATGATTCTCAGCTATACCTGTCTTTTGTACCTAGCCAGGAGAGTGATATGATCTTGGTATTTAACAGCTGTCTGGCTGAGATTCAGGGCTGGATGAGTACCAGCTGGCTGAGACTGAACCCAGGGAAAACAGAGGTATTGGTTGTGGACCCAGATCGTAGGTCAGCTGGGACATTAGTGGGACAGCCCTCAGGATTAGAGCTAGGAAGAACTCCACTGATTGTCTCAAACCAGGTACGGAACCTAGGCATGGTTTTTGATGAAAGCCTGACCTTGAAGGCTTAAGTGTCAGCTGTAGTCAAATCATCCTATTACCATCTTAGGAATATAGCCAGGGTGAAACACCTGGTTCTGACTGAAAATCTTCCAACTTTGGTCCACGCCTTTGTCACCACCCATTTTTATTATTGCAATGCCCTCTACCTAGGGATACTGGGGGTTGATGTCCGCCGACTGCAGCTAGTGCAGAATGCGACAGCCATGTTGTTGACTGGAACCCCTAGATCCAGGCATATAACGTCTGTGCTGCGTGAACTTCACTAGTTGCCGGTACAGTGGCGGATTCCCTTCAAGGTCACATTGCTGACCTATAAAGCCCTACACGATCAGGGGCCGCAGTACCTGCAAGAGCTTCTGTCTCCTTACTGCCCTCCTGCCAACTCTGATCCTCTGATGAGGGATTGCTAGAAACTCCCAGGGTACATCTGAAAACCTCAGGAGGTAGAGCATTTGTTTATATGGCCCCAACCCTGTGGAATTCTGTACCTTGTCAGATACATGATAGCCTGACCATTGAGGGATTCAAAACCTCACTTAAAATGTATTTATTCAACCAGGCCTTTTCTGGCATTTAAGTTTTAAGATATGTTTTATTACAGATTGGTATGTAATACTGTTGATTGTTTTAATTTAGTTCAATGGGTAAGATGTGCAATATTGTGGGTTTAACCGTGGCTTATATGTACTTTTAGTATAAGAGTGAACTGAGCAATGGAAGGGCACTTTTAAAAAAAATAAAACTGATGATGATGATATCTCTATCTCTCGCTAAGGAAAGGGAACATTGTTTAACCAGGAGTGGCACACTAAGACGAAGCTTATTTCCAGATGTGACCTGGGAGCACAAGGAAGATAAGTGACTTGCTCAGGATCACACAGTATTCACCTAGGCTGCTGTGAGATTCAAACCCAGGTCTCCAGATCTGCAGCTCAGAGCCTTAACCCACCATGCTATACTGCCTCCCAATAAGTTGATAGTCTGTAAGTTGATTCCATGATATGGTTCTTGAGATAGAGTCAAACGCTAAAGAATAGTCAATGAATACTGTGAATAATTTTTGTTTTCGTAATAGTACGTGTTTTTCATAGAAATACCTTAAGACGAAGATATTATCTAAGGTAGAGTAATTTTCTCTAAACCCAGCTTGTAAATCTGTGATACCTCCAGTTAGATTTATTTGAATCCGTAGTCTATGCAATATAATTCTTGAAAAGATTTTCAAACTGTTATATAATAGACTTGTTGGTCTATACATGGCAGGGTCATTTGTTGGGCCCTTTTTATGAATAGAAACAATACTGACACCATGCCAGGAAGAAGGAAAAAATCTAGACTGTATGCATTTATTATATATTATTGCCAAAGATCTAGCCCATAGAGTACAATGACAACAAAATACTACAGCAAGTATACCACCTGGTCCTGGAGATTTACATTTTTTTAATGCATTGATTGCTAAGAGTACTTATTCATACTGTATACAGTAGGTGGGAACTAAGTCCTCTTGATTTAAAGCAATAAGCCCTCCCAATCTACTGTTTTTCGGTCAAAAAAGATTTTAGTGAAATGTTCTGTCAAAACTATTTCTGGGATGTATGTTTCGATACTATTTTTTGTATTGTCTGTTCCATACGCCACTAATTGCCAAAATTTTGTTGAGTCTCTAGCTCTAATTGCAATCAGCATTTGATCCCACTGTCCTTTATAGTAACTTAATTTTTTTTTTTTAATTTAACAAGGCTTTATTAGTTTTTCAGCACTAAGTTAGATACATCAGACAGTCCAGTACAGGTGAAACATCAGGTGCGAACCTTTCAACACAAAGCAATCCTTCGCCCCTTACCCCTCCCCCCTGACTACACACAGTTACTGTCCATTGAGGTGCAACATTAATGAAATCCCATTTCCATTAGGGTTTCCATATCGTCAGGATGGCCTCTAAACTTCCCCATAAAGAAGTAAAAGTTTTGACTCCATCTTGTATAAGTGCAATATGTCTTTCCAGTTGTAATGCCAAGACACTCTCCCTGTACCATTCCAAGATTGTAGGGGGCTTCTCATCAGTCCAGTGTCTCATTATTGTTAATTTGGCTGTTGCTGTGATAAATGTCATATGTGCTTTCCTGCCTTTTGGAGTGCCAGCTGGGAAATAGTTTATGAGACAAACTTCAGGCGTAAATAAATCTCTCAAGCCAAGGATAGGGTCCAATGAACTACTAATGGATTGCCAGAATGTCTTTATATGCGGGCACCGCCATAACATGTGATAGAGTGAACCAGTTTCATTCTTACACTTATTGCATGTTGATGCAACTAAGGATCCATATCTAAAGAGCTTGACTGGTGTCAAATAAATAGTGCGCATGATATTATAATGGACTAATCTGAGTCTATCTTGTTTAATAAATTTATACATTGATATCCAAAGTTTCTTCCATAGATTAACATCTTCAGGAATACCTAATTCTCTTACCCAGTAGGGGCAAATTCCAGATGGTAATCTATGGTCCCAATCCTGAAGAGTTTTGTATACAGTAGATTAGAGACTTTATGTGGTTGGGAGGCAACCTGCAGGAATGTGACTAGATCTCTTTCCCCTGGATCTGTTAATGGGGCAAGCCGGGAGAACGAGGTAAGGGCCTTACTAACGTGAAGGTATTTAAAGGTTTCATTACCTAATGCGCTAAAAGATTCTTGTAATTGAGCAAAGGGAATCAATTTCCCACCCATCCACATCTCCGAGACTTTACATTGATTCAGCCAAGGCCAAAAGGTATGGGGTATTGGTGTACCACCAATCTTGAAATGCAGATTATCGATAATTGGCTGGTCAGAGGACTGGCACCATTTAACTGCGAGATATATTTGGGCCTGGTGAGAGGCCTTCATTGACCAACCCATGAGATTATTTCTGAGAGGCTTGGGGATGTAGGACGGGGAGACATATAGAAGGGCTCGCAAGGAGCATTTCTCTCGGGATGCCAGGTATCTTTCAATAGGTAGCCACAGAGGAGAATAAGCTATATGATCTGTCTCTTCATGACAGAAAAACAACTTACTCATACATAGATACACAGATACATAGACAGTGTTGGCAGATAAGGGCCTATGGCCCACCCAGTCTGCCCATTTGAGCTTGTAAGTTCAGTTTGTTTTCCTAGAAGTCTGTTGCCCCTTACCCCTGACCTCTAGAATTCCTTTATGTCTATCCCATGCATTCTTAAATCCTGTGATTGTTTCAGCCCCCACCACTTCCTCTGGCAGGGTGTTCCACTTGTCCACCACCCATTCTGTGAAGAAATTCTTTCTCATGTTTCCTCTGAATCATCCTCCTCCAACTTCATCCCATGCCCCTAGTCCTGGAACATCTTTTTCGCTTAAAATAGTGTTTTCCTGCACCCTGTTCCTCCCTGTAAGATACTTGTATGTCTCTATCATATCCTCTCTCCTCTCTCCTCCAGGGAGTACATGTTCAGTTCCTTCAACCTGTCTTCATAGGACTTGTGATGCAATCCATGCACCATCTTTGTTGCCCTCCTCTGAACCTTCTCTACCCTGTCTATGTCCTTACGTGGTATGGTCTCCAGAACTGTACACTGTACTCCAGGTGGGGCCTCACTAGTGTCTTGTATAGCGGAATTATGACCTCCCTTTTCCTGCTGGTGATGCCCCTGCCTATACATCCCAGCATCCTATTTGCTTTATCTGCTGCCTTGTCGCACTGTTTCCCTACCTTGAGGTCATCAGAGCTGACAACCCCAAGATCCCTTTCCTGCTTGATGCATGCGATATCCTCACCCCCCAACTGATGTATTGTGCCAGGGTTTTTGTGCCCCATATGCATTATCTTGCACTTCTTTGCATTGAATTTCAACTGCCAAACCCCTGACCATTCTTCAAGTTTCTGCAGGTCGCTTCGCATTCTCTCTACACCCTCTGGTGTGTCTGCTCTGTTACAGAGCTTTGTGTCATCAGCGAACAGTGAAATTCTGCCTTCTAGATCCTGCGCAATGTCATTGATGAAGATGTTGAATAGGACCGGTCCCAGCACTGATCCCTGTGGTACCCCACTGGTCACTCTTCCCTCTGTGGAGTGACAGCCATTTACCACCACCCTCTGTGTCCTGCCACCCAGCCAGTTACCTACCCACCACACTACTGTCCTGCCCACACCCATATTCCCCAGTTTGTGTAATAGTCTTCTATGTGGCACAGTGTCAAAGGCCTTGCTGAAGTCCAGATAGGCCATGTCCACTGCCCTCCCTGATCCACCTCCCTAGTCACCCAGTCAAAAAATTCAACGAGGTTGGTCTGACATGACCTCCCCCTGGTGAAACCATGCTGCCTTGGGTCCTGTAGTCCATTGACAACCAGATGTTCCACCAATCTCTCCTTCAGTAGTGCTTCCATGATCTTCCCCACTACCGAGGTGAGGCTGACTGGTCTGTAGTTCCCTGCTTCCTCTTTGTTCCCACTTTTGTATAGGGACTACATCTGCTGTCCTCCAGTCTTTGGGTACCTCCTCTGTTTCCAGTGATCGGCTAAACAGGATAGCCAGAGGTTCAGCCACCACCTCTCTTAGTTCTTTAAGGACCCTGGGTACACCCCATCTGGCCCCATTGCTTTATCAACTCTTATTACTTCCAGTTCCTTCAGGACCCTTTCTCATGTAAAGGACTTGTGTCCATTTCTGCACCATTCTCACCCTTGTACTCCCTTCAGACCCATTATCTCCTCTTCCTCAGTAAAGACTGAGCAGAAATACCTGTTCAATATGTCAGCTTTACTGTTGTCATCCTCCACGCGGCTCCCATCCTCCCCTTCAGTCTCACTATCCTCCCTTTGCCTTTCTTTTTCACTTATGTACCTGTAAAATGTTTTGTCCCTCTACCCACTGATTTTGCAATGTGTTCTTTTGTCTGAGCTTTGCTTCCTTACTGACCTCCCTGCCTCCCTTTGCTTCTCCTGGTACTTCTCCCTATCCCCTTCTGCCTGTGTCTTTTGTATTGCCTGAATGCAATCTTTTGGCTTCACTTTCTTTGATACCTCTTTGGAAAACCATAATGGTCTCCTCTCCCTTTTCCTCTTGCTAACTTGCTTAATGCATAATTCTGTTGTTCTTATAATCCCCATTTTAAATACTGCCCACTGTTCCTCAACCCTGATTCCTGTCCCATTCCCTTAATGCCTCTTTAAGTATCTCCCATTTTCCCAAAGTCTGCCCCTAAAATCCAGGATACGTGTTTTTGTGTGGTTTGGTTCTGCTCTTTCTGTGATTTCAAACCACAATGACTGGTGGTCACTGTTACCCAGGTGCTCCCCACTGTTACCCCCATCACACTGTCCCTGTTTGTGAGCACAAGGTCCAGTATTGCCTTCTGCCGAGTTGGTTCCATGACCAGTTGCTTGAGGAAGGCACCCTGAAGGAGTCCAGGATAAATCTGTCCTAGTTGATGCTGCTGCTGGATGCTCCAGTCCACGCCTGGAATATTGAAGTCTCCAACCAGTACTACCTCAACCTTGTCTGCCATCCTTTGAATGGCTAGCATCAGCTCCTATCTGTTTCTTCCTCCTGGGCTGGTGGTCTATAGACCACACCTGTGTGATGGCTGTCCCCATTTTCCTTTCCAGCTTAACCCACAGTATCTCTCCCCATTTTGTTCCTCCTGGATCTCTGTGGCCCTTATGTCATTTTTCACATACAGTGCCACTCCTCCTCCCTTCCTGCCTGCTCTGTCTCTTCTGAATATGTTGTAGCCAGGTATGGCCATCTCCCAGTCATGGTTATCATTACACCAGGTTTCAGTGATGGCCACAATGTCCAGGTCTGACTGTACCATGACAGCCTCCAGATCTTCCATCTTGTTGCTAAGACTCCTGGCATTTGCACACATGGCTTTCCATGATTTGACCTCCCTAGACTGCTTCACTGTTCTACTCCAGCCCCTTCCTTGGTTGTCATTTATCCCTGGTTCTCCTTGCTGTCTGCCCTTCTGCTGAATTTTGCCCCTTTTCTGCTTATCCATCTCTTGGACACTAATCTCCATCTTTTCACACTGCTTTGCAGAGATGGCCACCTCTGGTTCACTGGTTCCACTGCTAGCTGTGGGGGTGAGCAAGTAGGTACCTCCTTGCTGGCCTGCACACCCCTTTGCTAGTTTAAATGCTTGTCAATGTAGCATTTAAACTTATCATTGAGTGCTTGATTCCTCCAGGATGGATGCAGGCTCAGGCTTGAACAAACCTCCATCCCTCCAGGTGGGTCCCCAGTCACCAATGAATCCAAACCCTTCCTCACAGCACCAGTTCTTCAACCATGAGTTAAAGTTCCTGGTGCATGCATTCCTATGTTTCCTTGCCTCTCACAGGTAGTACTTGAGAAAGTGACAGAAGTAGCTACTTGCTTGAGACCCTCCCCAGTTTCCTAAACTCTTCCTGAACTTCCTTTGGCTCCCCATTTGCCAGGTCATTAGTACCTAGGTGGATAATGACATCCAGCTCACCCTCCTGTCTTGCCTTCCCAGTGATCCCCAGGATCTTCCTTCCATCCCTCCATGCCTGGCACCTGGTAGGCACCTCACCTCCTGTCCTCCCCTCCTGTGTTCCTAGCTGATCCTCTTATGATGGAGTCCCCACCAGGATTCACTTCCTCCTCCTCTGGGGTCCACTGCTTTCCCGCTGAGGTCACCTTGGCTAACCTCCACATCCTTTCCTTCCACTTCTCTGGGTACCTCTATTTGGTTGTCCTCATTTGCCAGTGTGGCATATGAGTTCTTGAGTGGAATAGGATCTGGGATGTGCCTCTGCCTGACTGCTCTAACCCTCCCTGAGCCCACTGTCATCCAAGTGCTCCTCGTTCTCGGCATCCTTTGAGGCAGTTGCATTGGACTGGGTGGTCCCTGGATAGGGGTGATGGTACTCCTGACCCAGTTTACTTCCGCTCTGAGTCTGGCTACCTCATCCCACAGTCCAGAGAGATGCATGCAGATAGGGCAGCACCTCAGTGTCCAGAAGGTCTGCCTGAATATGGCTGCCCCACAGCCACTGCATTGCACCACTCCCCACATTATACTGCAATTCCACTACTTGTCTGCTACTGAAGCTCTCCTAGTTCTCTTTTTATTAATTTACTGTACTAAAAATCCTGTCACTGATCCTCAGATAATTTTTTTTTTTTAAAGAAAAAGAAACCAATAAATAAATAAATGAGTCAAAACACTTGTCGTGCTGAGTGTGGGCTTCTTCCCCCTTATGCTCCTCCTACTTCACACCCCTTACTAGACCCTGTGTTTAGCTCCTGTCAATCAGATTTATCAGGGCATATAATTAAGAGTTGGGGGAAGGGGGGGGAAATTTTCAGCAATTAAAGCCAGCACCGAATTACACCACCACTATGTTTTAAATTTTCAACAGCCCAAAAACAATTATAAGTAAAGACAACATAGAAAGTATAGTGTCACTAAAAGCCCACAATCTAATTTTAAAAGAAAAATAGCAATTACCAGTTACTCTAAAGCACTGAATTGAATATGTTTCCTTCCTTCCCCTTCTGGCTTCTTCATGTGTTGTGCAATATAGTACAAAAAGAAAGAGGGGGCTGCAAGACCCCCACTTAATTTCGGGGCTGTCAGTTTTAAATAAGATCTGCGAATACTCTTCTTGTTCCACAAGAAGGAGTTTAGCATACTTTGCAACCTGGAAAACCATACTTTGGGGAGGTACGTACTCAACATTCCTAGGTATATAATATCTAGGCAATAGATTCATTTTAATTATACTTAGTCTACCCCATAATGAAATAGGAAGTAGCCGCCACCTCTCCAGGTCCTTAGTTATTATTTTAGTTAGGCTATCAATATTGTTTCGCATTATAGTCCCAAGATCCCTAAAGATCTTGATTCCTAGGTAAACTATGGACTTCATTTCCCAGGCAAGGCCTAGAGGGGATAATTCCGCTTTATTCACTCTATGGTTCAGGGATATCACCTTCGTTTTATCTCAATTGAGCTTATAATAGGATATTTTAGAGTACTCCTCAATTTCCTCTAGGACAGCAGGGACTGAGATACCTGGGCTCTCTAAGTGTACTAAAATGTCATCTGCATAAACCGGAAGAGCATACCTTACTTCTCCCACTTGGATTCCTTTAATATTAGTATTACCCGCCATTCTGAGAAGCAAGGGATCTAGGTATATATTGAATAGTAGTGGAGAGGGGGGGCATCCTTGCCTAGTACCCCGAGCTAGTTTAAAAGGGGAAGATAGTAAATCATTACATTTTACTCTGGCCAAGGGACAGGAGTATAGGACTCTGATCCATTTAATAAAATCTTTCGGAAAACCAAAAGATGTTAAGGTAGTGAACAAAAAAATCCCAGGAGACTCTGTCAAATGCCTTTTCGGCATCTAGTGAGATCAGCACCATAGGTAAGTTGGAATCTCTAGCAGTCACAATGAGATGCAATAACTTTCTCACATGATCTTGGGATGACCTTCCGGCCATAAATCCGACCTGCTCGTGTCCTATTAAATTATCTATAGTTTTAGTGAGTCTATTTGCCATTACTTTGGCCAATATTTTTATGTCTGTGTTTAATAAAAATATAGGACGGTAACTGTTGAGGTTTTGTGGATCCTTCCCGGGCTTTAAAATTAAGGATATCACAGCCTCTTGAAAACTGGAATCTGATATCCCATTATTAAACCAGTAAGTGAAGAAATCCTTTAGCACTAAAAGAGACCTTAGGCAGATTCATGGACCTAAGATAGGAATTTATGTCTAGTTCAGCGGGCTGCGAGGATGGGGGCACTGAATATAGGTCTTGATAATAAGAACTAAACATTTCCGCCATTTCTTGGGGGTTGGTACAGACTTTGCCATTTTTTTCAGAATAAATTCCGGCAATAAATTACGAGGCCTCTACTTGGCGAATACGCATCGCAAGCAACTTGCTTGTCTTCTCTCCCCATATCCAGATATTTTAGTTTGGTTCTGTGTAGAGATAGCTCAGCCCTCTGAGATAATAAACCTGCATACTGGGCCTGCAACTGGTATAATCTGGTCCATGTCTCTGCTGGGGAGATACGGGACAGACTGTATTCTATATTTTTAATAGATGTTAATAAAGCACCTAGCTGAACCCTTTGATGCTTGACCCTTTTAGAAGCCATTTTAACGAATTCACCTCTCAAGGAGCGTTTTAAGGCTGCCCAAATTAAATCATATTTATTTACTGTCCCCTGGTTGCAATTAAGGAAGAAGGCAATGTGCTCTATAATATGTTCGAAAGAGGCTGAGTCTTTTAATAATTGGTTATTCAAATGCCACTGTGGGTAACACTTGCCTCCTGCCCCTAACCAAAATTCCATGTCGACCGGAGCATGGTCAGACAGAACCTGGCTGAGATTCCTGCTTGTGTGACCCCGGGGATTGCATAGGAGCTTATGAGTAAATAATCAATTCGGGAATATGTTTTATGTGCTGCAGAAAAGAAGGTGCATTGCCTTTCGGAGGGGTTGAGAACTCTCCACACATCAACTAGTGCAGCACTACACATAAGTTCTTTCAATGCTCTCTGCGCTGGAGACAGGCCTCGTCGCATACTATCAGACCTGTCGAAATCCGTCTGGAGAACTAAATTCCAGTCCCCACCCAGTATTGTAAGTTTAGGTGGGTTAGTTACTATGGTGTTTAATAAATTCACAAAAAAAGAAGGAGAATCATTATTTGGACCATATATGGATCCAAGGAGGACGGACGGGACTCAGAGATCCATGTATTATTATATACCTACCCCTTGGATCCCATGTTTCCTGAGTCAGTTTAAATGGAACATTCCTAGCCAATAGAATCACTACCCCTCCTTTGCTTGTGGACGCTCCTGCTCCGAATACCTGGCCGACCCATAGATTTTTGAAGAGGAGTGTATCCTCCCTTTTCAGGTGTGTTTCCTGCAAAAAGACTACTTGTGCTCGCAGCAACTGTAAGTGTTTTAAAATAACTTGTCTTTTGACCCTATCCTTGGCTCCTTTAACGCTTCAGCTCACAAAATGGTAGTTATTACTTATTTTCTAGGGTAATAATATAAAGGTAGAAGTAGGTGAATGGGCGGATATGCCCATTAGGAAGTACAATCTAAGTTCTATACTCCAGGTCATTGAAAGGAACGTGTAAAGTTAAGATGCAACCTGGTAAATTTTTAGAGCTTAAGCGTAGACCGTGTGTAGTCCTATCCCCTCCCCACATAACCACGCCAATACCCAACTCTCTATGTCTATTATACTTATAAACTATAACACTCTGTTTATCATAACACCCCCAGTTCAAACTCACTATACTCCTAAACTTAGTGTGCCACATGATTTTTACATGAGCAGACCCAAATCTGACAACTTTGTTCCCCGGAGGCCCCCCCCAACCCAACCGTTAGCAAGTGTTCTAAAAGGAAGAGAGAAAGAAAAAAAATTGTTTATATTGCAAACAGGTGCTTGAATTCTCAATGTTTTCTACATTTTACGCACCGATTATAATCTATGACCATTAATATTAATTATCAAAGGATAATAGCATCCAATAACTATATACCATTCTCATCCTCTCTACTTGTTTCTAAGAGCTTAATATGTATGAAATCAGCTTTAGGTAAGTAGTATGTCCATGCTACCAAATTTCGACTATCTGTAATAGCTGTACACTTTGAAAAGAGATAAATTTAGTAACTCTACTATTCCTATATACTAGGATGTTGTGCTCTAAGTGGCATGTTAATGTTAATGCCTTCTTAAAACTTGCACAACGACGAGGTCAAGCTCAATACAGGCTTGTTTCATGTCCTGTGTTGTACGGTCCAACTGTAGCCCATAATGTGCAATAGGTCTCCTAGTACGAGTTTAGCAGTGGGGTATAATTAAAAGTAGAGGCTGTCTGATTAGGATAAGCTGCAATTTAAAGGGACTTAGTCAAGCACTGTCACACAAAAGCTTAGATCCATATTAATAGTCGCGCTGAGTTCTGAACCCGGGCATTGTGTCGAATAGTCAAATAGCACTAGCCCTTGCGACTATAAGGCAATATGACAAGCTGCTTTGGCAGAACAAAATGTGAGTGGGGTAATAATTGCTATAAAGACTGCAGTTCTATATGCCGTCTTTGGTTTGGCTTCTTCCGATTTATGACTCGTTCCATGTTTCGAGCCGCAGAGCCAGGAGGATGCAAAAAATGGCATGTGTCCCAAGATATGCAGTAAGCATGAACAGGCTATACTAAGGTGGTATAGCTCACAGGTCTCTAGACTGTCAGTAGTGTCCCCCATTGCTGATTCTCCTATAGGCATCACAACTGCAGCTCCATTTGGGCAAGGGCGCACTCTCGGGAGGTTGTAAAGGTCATACAAGGACTCTTCACGAACAGTCATTACTTCATTTGAATTGTACCCATTCAGTGTCGTAATGTAGCTGCTACGATTTTTAAAGTTCCATTAGTGCGTATTCAGGGAGAGAACTTATTATTAGCAGGCACTTGCGTCGGTGTTGTTGTATGCAGATTTGCCTTTATTTAAATAGATCCGGGAAAAGTTCTTTTAAGCCTTGCTGAGCTTGTGTTGGAGAATCATAGGAGATCCACTTGTCTTCATTTTTGACCACCAGAATTGTGGGGTATTTAACCCTGAACTGCTTTGTGGCAGCTATTAGTTTGGACACCAACAGATGGAGTTCTTGTCTCCTCAGTCTCACTGAGTGGGGAAGATCCTGCACAATCCATATTTTCTTGCCCTCCCAGGTTACTTCACGGGTTTCTTTCACCTTGTTAAGTATATGCTGCCTGTCAATATAATTTAGGAGCTTAATAATCATTGGCCTAGGAGGCTGACCAGGAGCCGGCGGAGGACGCAGGGCTCAGTGGGCCCTCTCGATTACATACTCTCCTCCATTTGGGGGGGCCAGCTATTTTGGCGCAGAACCTCTGCATGAATAAAATTGGTGCGTTCCCTTCCTCTTTCTCGGGGATGCCAATAGCTACCAAATTGTTCCGTCTGCTGTGTCCCTCAAGATCCTCTATCTTCTCCTCAATTTTCTTCAATCTGCATCCTACTATAGCTGAACCCAGATCCATCTTATCTTGTCTTTTTTCCAGCGACGTAAGTCTGGTCTCCGAATCCCCGACTCTCCTTGTTAAGGAGTCTACTGAATTTTTAATTGTTTGTAGGTCTTCGGTGATAGTGGTAATTGCTATCTGAGCAGCTGCATTATTTCAAGGAACTTTTCCTCCAAGAGTGCCGTTGTTGCTGCTGGCATTTTCAGTAAATTCAAGGCTTGTTGTCTAGATCGTTTTGCTGCCTTGTCTTTCTCCAGAGTAAGCGGCGGGGATCATCTCGGTAATGCTTTTTTCATATAAATCTCCATTCAAAACTCGGTCTCCCGCTTTGGACCACGATTGCGTTGCTGCTTAGTTTCTCTGATGAGGTGAGTTTCACCTTTAAATTCTATTATTAAGCTTACGCCAGGGAGTAGAGAACGGAGTTCCGGGGAACTGTTGCTTTAGCTCAGGCTGCCATCACATGACCTCAACTTAATTTTTTTTATTTTTAACAAGTTCTTTATAGTTCCTTTTTTCTCTGTTCAAATCCTTCAATACTATTTTACCATGGTACTTCCTATAATTTCTTAGAAGTTTCTGCACGATTTAACTTTTCTACATTCTGGATCATACGACCCATTATATAACTGATTCTTCTTTTGTATCCTTCTTGGACATCCTAGATTGATTAATATATCCTGAAAAAGTCTAGTTAATAACTCTAAAAATGTTACTATATCTTGAACCAATAATTCAGTTATAGAGTAACTAACAAAGACTTTAATATTATTGAGGTTAATTTCAGCATGGAATCATGATGTCAAATATTTTTTTTATTAGCCCTGATCTCTGTGAAATTCACACCATTCATATTGGCCCTAATTTAACACTTTCCAGTATAATCGGAAGATGATCACTTTCAGAGTGAGTTGGGACAGTTATATTAGTCAAAAGTCCAAAGGGCCTGTTCAAAAGATGTTGTTTCTTAATAATCTCTTCATGATTGACTGGTCTTTCCTCTTTGCCACTGATAGTGCCTCTGAAGCCCTGGATTATTTCTTAGAACAGTTTAGCGCCTTGCAGAACCAACATGCTCCTGCCATAGCCTGGAGAATCTGTGAGGCTCCCACCCGATGGCTTAGTAAGAATCTTGACGCCCAACTTAAGTCCTGAGATAACTGTTGGTCTAAGTATAAAACCTATGATTGATCCTCTGATCTGCAGGAATAACCATCAAAGATACACTTTTGTAAATGAGTTATTCACCTAGCCAAGAGTGTCTACTATAAAAACTTACTTATCAGTGCTGCCTGTGACCCCCCCCAAAAAATATTTTGGGCCACATTAAGAATTTTATGGGGACCAAGCACTCTCAATCTTCTGATGATGTGGTGCTCAATGTCCTACACTGCAACAACCCTGTCACAATTGCCAACTCCTTTTATCAACACTTCTCTGATTTATCAAACTTCACCAGTTCCTTCCCTACCCCAATGCTACCACCTCAGACCCTACAGATCCCCAACCCCTCTCATCACTTCCATTTTTATGTGGTAACCAAAAAGGAGGTTTATAATCTACTTACATCTATCTCTGATAGTTGTAGCATGAGTGCTGATGATCTTGAGCCCAGACTCCTCAAGTTAGCTGCTCCTCTTCTTTCCACACCACTGGCCAGAATTTTCAACTTATTGCTTTGCTCCAGAATTGTTCCCCATATCTGGAAGACAGCCAGAATAGTCCCCATCTTCAAAAAAGGTGACCCTATGTTCATCATGAATTATAGACCTATTACCATACTACTTGTTCTAAGCATACATTTGAAAAATTCATCTCCCTTCAAACAGACATATTCCTTCATGGCCACAACCTTCTCTCTGACTCACCACATGGCTTTAGAAAAGGCCATAGTACATCTACTGCTCTCCTTAAGTTCACGAATGGTGCCAAGCCTGCTGTGGATTCTGGCTTTTTAACTGGGTGCAGTCTTTATAGACCTAACCAAGGCCTTTGACCCTGTAGATCATACCTTACATATGGCCAAAATGACTTCCCTTGGTTTCTCCTCTGAGGCTGTTGCTTGGCATAACAGTTACTTCTCTGACAGGCAGCAATACATTAACTATTGCTCTCCTATCTCTGAGCTCTCTACCATTAACATCGGGGTACCCCAAGGCTCCATTCTTGACCCCCTTCTCTTTTCCATTTTTATCAACATCTCTCTTGATGCAACCCACTCCTCATACCTTCTCTATGCTGATGATCTCATTCTCTAATACAGTGCCAAGGATGTCACTGACCTTAATTCTACCCTTTTCTCTTACTTTTGCTGTATCCAAGTCTTACTTTCCAGGAACAAACTAGTGGAGTCAAACCTCTGCTACTGCTTCCTTTCCCCTGAACTCTCCTGTCACCACTCCCGCTATGCTGGACCTGCTTTAGGCCATTGCCATACCCCATTGCACTTACTGTCCACTGTCATAAACCAGTTTCTGCCTAACATATCCCCTTGCCTTACCTATACTCTCCCCCTACCTCAATTACTAACTGAACCTTCCTCCTCCTCCTACTTGGGGGCATATAAGCCAACCACTCAGCACTTGACTCTAATAAGTTTATTGGCCTATCTATCTTAGAAATAAGTATTACTATCCTTGTTTATTGTACACTACTGTTGTTTATTACTCATCCCTAAGACTTTTGTACATTGACTGGTGTATTACACTGACTGGGATGTTTATTTTCCTTTAAATTAATTAATGGATTTTGTATTTAATGTACTTCTAGCTCTCTGTATTGACTGTAATTGTAATTGTTTGTTCTTTTCCAGGTCATGCCTGAAAATAGACATTTTCTATGTCTAGCGCATTTACCCAGTAATCAAAAACAAATAAATAAATAAATAAGAGTCCAGCTATTTGCATAACCCTTTACAGCGTCAGTGTGCCAATCAGAATGCTCCTTTGCAGCCACTGTTTTGTTAATTATTTATAATTACTCACTAAGTACTATTAGCCAAGGAAAACGTTAGTATATATTCTGCCATTATAACAAGCTAGTTATAATGGTGAGTATGAGACAGTTCATAGCTGTCAACAAAAGTACAGCAGTGCTCTGTATAAAACTGCTGAGGCACTTAAAAATGTTCCCACTGCATTTAATGAGTCCAGAACTCCAGGGCAGGCAGCAGAGCCCTGACCAAACTTCAAGGTGTGCCAGCAGGTGCTAGATATGATCTTTACTAGCCCCAGGACAACCACTTTGGCTGGAAAAGAGGAAGCACTTGGCACTCAGTACCAGGACAGCACTGCACATGGGTGAGTATAGGAAAACTTCCTTTTTTTTGCTTTTTACTTGTCCACAGTAAAGTCAGTAATTATAAAAATAAAGTACAGGCGGAGGCTATGTATTGAGATTTTGCTCACAGCCTCAATATGTGATGCTTTAATAGACCCCTCAAGCATTGCAAATAAGAACAAAAGAAGAAAAATGTATGTGTCAGGGAATGTGGGATGCAAGAATGAGAAGCATGAATTATAACTGGCCCTTTCAAAACTTATTTTCCAAAGTTTTGGGGGTACTAATCAAAATATACAGGCCCTTGTCTAATTTAGGTGGTAGAGTAGGACTTGTAAATGTCAGTTATTAGCTAAACAGCACTTATTAGCCAAATTATTTGGAAAGGAAAAACAACCCACTATAATCACTGTGTCACCAAGTTTTATTTTCCAAGATAGAATAGTGTGCACAACTGGAATATTTCATTCACATGAATACGCCAGTAGTAGCAGAATTATTCCCTACCACTTCTGCAAATTTTATTTCAATATGAGGAGAAAAAGATTAGCCCATTGGGAGATCAGGAGTTCATGAATGAGCTATGGAGTCCCAGACTGAGACCAATTTGGAGCTAAACATTTTGCAAAAGCACAGTGCTCAGCTCATAGTCGGTAGATTGCTTGCTGGCCATGTGTCATTTGTGCACCCCAGTCATCTGGTCACAGAACAGCATTTACTTCAGCTGTCAAGGGAGGCACTCATGCTGCCCTCCTGAAGCTTAAAGTGAGAGTATGCAAGGTAAAAGACAAAAATCAAAAACAGGGACACATAAAATAAACCTGAACAAACATAGAATAAACGTTTCTTGCTGTGAACTGGATGTTTAGGCACCTGATCTGTACCTAGAAAAACATCACTTTCAATATCAGATTTTGTGCAATCCACTTCAACTGGATTTAGAAGGAAAATTCAAAGTAATGGTTCAACAAGGCAATGTTATAAGTGCAGAAGCAGAAGCAGAAAGCCATGTATGTTGATATGGCTGGCTACATGGAGGACTTGTATGGTCTATCTGAAGAAGCAGGTCATGAGGAATTGACAAAGCCCCAGAAATCTTATCCTCAGGTCCTTGCTCCCAAGTTTAACTTCCTTTCATTTTTGAAAATGGAAGTTTATAAGCAGTTAGTCTCACTAAATGTGAACAAAGGATCTGATGGCTTATCCCTGAGGTTACTGAGAATCACTTTCCCTCCAATAATTGCACCTATCACTGACTTACAGTATTTAATCTGTCTCTAACTACCAACACTCTCCCCATCTTATATACAGTAAATTGGCTACTATAACCCCTTTCTACCAGAATGGTGATAAACTAAACTTATCAAGTTACAGACTCATTTCAGTTCTCCCAGCAGTTGCTAAACTGTTGTAACAATGTGTCTTTTCACAGTTTTCCTTATATCTAGACAAATACCCGATCAACATGGTTTCCACTAAAACCACAGTATGTCTACAGCCTTGATCAGATTTACCAGAGACGTGTAAGATGCCTTGTAACATGGCAAGTAATCATATAGTAGAATCCAGCAATGAGATAGGTCTATACACATCCCATGACACTAAATGAAGTGGGCATTAATTCCCCTAGTAATGCCCACTTCTCATCGGGAGCACACTTGCTTACAAAAAGAAATACAAATTAAATAACTCTGTGCTATATGTCATTTTTTTTTTACCTGAAGGTTGATCCCTCACTATAGGTGGCACTATGAAGAAACACAGAAAACCTCAGCTGCTGTGTCCATGTAGAAAGTGGAGCACGGGGTTTGTTGAGCATCTTCCTTCCCACCCACCCACTCCGTGGAACTGCAGTTGCTGTAACGGAGAAGAATTCCATAAAAATAAATGCACTAGTACTGAGCCACCCTGCAGAACTCCCGGACAGGAAGAATTCAGTTTATGACACTGTGAGGCAGACCCGTGTAGTCCGGGAATACAGCCGTAATCCATAGAACTGGACAGTGAGTCAGCTGTCACATAGAATAGAGAGTGGCTTGCAGCGGTGAGCATCAACACACAAAACAAAATCTGCCTCAGTGATTTAAAACTTATATGTTAAGTTCTCACCTTCATTTTTCTTTCCTGAATCAGTACAGCATTGTGGGTAAAGTAGTAAGATTTGCATATATCGCCTTAGAGAAATATGCAAATCTTCCAACTTTACCCTACATGCAGTAGTGAATGGGGAAGAAAAACGAAGATGACGAGTTAACACATTCGAGTTTGTTCCAACTGAGATATTTTGTAACATTTTATTTGCAATGTGTAATAAGACGGAATGCCATAAAGTGGAAAGTACAGTCATACTAGAAAACACAGTCGCAATATAAATAAACTGCTCCTGCAGAAATTGCCAAGCTATCTCTCTTCCCTTATTAGTATCTCACATAGTGCATACTCATTAAGAAAATCTGACTTTATTATGCTTGACATACCAAGGACGTAGACGTCCTTTGGTAAATGTGCTATTGCATATGCCCTTCCCTCCATTTGGAACCAATTACAAACCGTACTGAAACTAACTAGCACAGTTTCAATAAACTTCTACAAATCGCTAAGTTCAGCCAAAATAAAAGACACCTGTAACTGTCATTAAGTCTCTTCCTTCCCCATGTGTGCCATATTTATCCACTGGTAAGGTATAATTGATTTGTCATATTAACTGCTTTCCTTCCCTTCTACTCCTGGCTTTATCTTTGCTTACGCTCCACTGCTACTCTATCAAATCACTCCTCCCCATATCAGTTGTAGACTGTTGTTTGTTCTAGCTGCCAAAATACTGTATATGTATTGCACACACCAGTCATCATGTTTCATTTATCAGTATGCAACCTGTAGTTGCTTCCCTGTCTCATATCAATGTTTACCACCTGCGGGCACCCTATGTGGTACCCTTGTATGTATATCCAGCCTGTATCATGTAATGTGCATTTCATGTATATACTGTTATTACCTATCTGTGTTTGTACTATAAGTGTTTATGTCACAGGACCTCCTTGTGAATGAGCTTGCTCAATGGAGTTTTCCTGCAATAAACTTGAACTTGAACTTGAATAGAGAGTACTGAACATGCACACGCACAGTTCCACATGCAACTGAACACCATATAATGCTTTGTCACATAATATTATAATTTTTTCTTCATATATGTACCAAACCTATTTAGATTACAACAGTATTTTCCCTGCACTTGCCATGTTACAAGCATCTTAATCCACTCCAGAGTCAGGCTCTATTAGGGAATTAATGCCTGGTTGGTGGTTGGAGGCACTCAGTCTGTGACCTTGTGTCCCAACCCCCCCTGACCAGGCATTAATTCCCTAGTAAAGCCCTCCTTTGTCATCAGTTGATGCTTACTTAGATATCAGTCTTGTCACAGGAAAAGTGTTCACAGATCAAACTGAGGCCTTTGACCTAATGGATCATTCCCTGCTTTTAAATAATCTACATCAAATCAGAGTAGCACAGACTGCATTAAACTGGTTTGGTACATTCCTTTCCGATAGGAAATAACAAGTGAAAATTGTCACAATAGTGACAGGTATGGTTCATATTAGAAATGGAGTCCCCAGAGCTCAGTACTGGGACCACTGCTCTTTTTATTATTTGTTAATGACCTGTCATTTATTCGGTACACCCTGACTCGAGAACAGTTATGTACACCAGCGATACTGTAATATATAACACTAGCACAAATTTTATTAGTTATGATTATTATTAGAGATCTAGGAGTTTTTTTTTTTGTTTTTTTTTCCAATTGTTTAACCAGATGAGACACACTAAGCTGAAAGCTTGTTTACAGGTGCAACCTGGGAGCAAAGGGAAGCTAAGTGACTTGCTCAGGGTCTCACAATATGCAAGTGGGGGCTGTGGGATTCAAACCCAGGTCTCCAGATTTGCAGCTCAGAGCCTTAAACCACTGCGCTATACTGCCTCCCATCATAGTCATCATAGAGACTCTCTTAAACAATCTAGGTAGTGTAATAAGGCCTACAGTAAGACAAACAGGATACTGGGATGTAAAAGGAGGGGATTTGACAGCAGGAGGAAAGAGGTATTACTACCTCTCTATAGATCACTTGTGAGACAACACCTTGAGTGCTCCGCTGCACAGTCCTTGAGTCCTCACCAAAGAAAAGACAAGGACAGGCTGGAGATGGTTCAGTGAACAGTAATCAACATGATTCCAGGCCAGCAGGGCGCAGACTACAAGGACCAGGTTAGGGCACTGAACATGCGCTCAGTAGACACCAGAAGAGAGAGGGGTGATACAATGGAGGCCTTCAACTTCTTGAAAATAATAAACAAGGTGAACTGTGAGGAGCCATGCAACAGCAGTAGTGAGCATAGAACATGAGGTCACGAGTGGAAGCTGGTGGGGGGGGTTAGATTAAGGCTTGGGAGGGATGTGAAAAAGTTATATTTTACAGAGATAACAGCTGGGATATGGAACAATGTGCCAGCAGAGGTGCTGGGTGCAAAAACCATTAATGGTTTCAAACATGGTTGGGACAGAGTAAAGGTTTAGGCTTAGTAGTTATTCAGGGGGTATTAGTAAAACTGGGAGCGGGGGGGGGAGTAATGTTGACAAAAACCCCAAATTGACTAAAGGTCTCAGTGTATGATAGGGTGTTATAGGTAGACTGGATAGATCACTGGTCTTTTTACACTGTCATTTTCTATGTTTCTATTACTGCTGTGCAAAACCATCTACAGAGTAGTAATACATCCCTTCAAAGCTGGTTACTTTACCAAAAATTGCTACTCAACTTGAAGAAACCAAAAATAATGGTATTTGATATGCCACAAAAATTGGTTAATCAGATTTCTCCACAGATTGTTGGGATAGATGGTGATGCCCTTGAGGAAGTGCAGAATTTCAAATACCCAAGTATAATGCTTGTTCAGAACTTAGTATTATCCGCTCATATTGAATTGGTCTCTAAGAAAATCAATCAAAACTAAGTTTTTTTGTATTGCAATAAAGATCTGCTAATGATGAAGGTTTGGTAGGCTATTTCTAAACAAGTCCTACTTTCCAAATTAGTATGTGGAGCCTTCTGTTCCACAATATCTCTTTGACTACTGAGGACAAATGTGTTACATTTAACAAAGTCTGCCACTCTGGCCTCTCAGTGCACCCTAAAACTCAGCATTGCAAACTTTATCAAGACTTCTAAATACTCCCCCTTGATGTAGAATTATTTATGCCACATATATAGTACTGTTTACTGCAATATCCTTAAAATTACTTCTAGACTTAAACCAAAAGCTAATCTCAAGGAAACCCTCTAACTTGCCAAGAGAGGTTATCCAAAAAAGATTTCAAGATATTTGCATAAGGACAAAAGTAGGTGAGAGGGTCTGGTCTAAGTTTTGGGCCCAGACTTACAAATTATTTTCTGACAAAGGTAAATAGCAAACCTCTTAGCATATCTCATTCATATTTTTATTTATTTATTTATTTAAAACTTGATAACTGAGAAAGGCACACTGAAATGAGGCTTGTTTACTGGTGTGATTGGGGGAGGGGGAAGGGGAATACAGAGAGAATAAAGATTACAATCCACAGATAATGGTTACATAGGCAGCATTACTTGGACACTGATTGCACTGTAAGAACAACAGTGTTGTGTAATGCAATAATAAATGGACACTCATGGAAGAGTCAATATAGTGATCAGTTCCTGGTGGTGTAGGTAACAGTGTTATTATGGACCAGAGACAGACCAAGGGTGGAGTCACAGTAACAACATTAAAGGGGAGGGCTGACTGAGGGGGGGAGAGAGGAGAGAGGGCAGAAAGTCAAGTGGGGTTGGCAAGAGCAAGGGGGAGCAGAAAAATGCCATAGTTCATAGGTATAATACAAGTTAAGTGGGAAGATCCCAAATGTAAACTAGTCACCAATTGGCAACATTTAAATTTCTTTTCACCCATGTGATTATCCAATTCATACTTAAATTGTGACAAGCTATTACTGGCCACAATTTCAGTAGGTAAGGAGTTCCACAATGTAGGCAATCATTGTGTGACAAATTTATTTATCTTACTGGTATTACTGATTTCAGTTTGAAACTAAATTTTTTGTGATCGTGTATTACAGTATATCCTGTTGTAGCTTTTTGAAGACAAAGAGCCTCACATAAGGCTGCATCCTTTGAGGATCTATATGCAAGGCACATATCACCCTATATGTCCTGTAGTCAAGTGAAAATAACCCCAATGATTTCAAACATGTACTATAATCTAAATCTGATAATCTTTTAACTTTAGTAGTAATTCGCCGTTGTATCTTTTCTAAGGCAACTATACAGTACCACTTACTGATGTTGGAGTACAAAAGGGGGCACAATAATCAATTTGTGATCTTGCTAAGCTGGAATATAATGGTACCAAAACTTCAGAATCTCTACTCTTAATATGTCTAAAAATACAAGATAATGTACCGTGGCACTTTTTAATGATGTTATTATTGTGTGATGTAAATTTTAAATCATTCGTGATTATGATTCCCAAATCTCTTTCAGATGTAATTGATTGTAACTCGTAGCTATTGATCTTATAAGTTGCTAAAGCATTATTTTTTCCCAAGTGCATAACCTTGCATTTGGCAGGGTTAAAGGCCATTTTATTTAATACCACTTAACTAAATAGTCAAGGTTAGTCTGTAAGATATCCACAACCTAGCTTGCTATCGTCTGCATATTTATGAATCCAGACACCATTTGTGGTTTGCATATCAGCTATTAGCAAATTAAATAACAAGGGGCCCAATACTGAGCCCTATGGGACACCACTTCTCATATCTCCCCATTCCGAATAATGTCCCTTAATACTGACTCGTTGTTTCCTGTCAGTTAGCCAGGAATGTATCCAACTAATTATATTAACATTGAAACCCAATTTTGCTAATTCGCTAATTAAAATGCCATAAGGTACCAAATCAAAAGCCTTTTCATAATCTAAGAATATTACATCTACTGGGAAGTCATGATCCAATGCCATACTTACAGGTTCGAAAAAATGTATCAAATTAAGCTGACATGATCTTTCTTGCATAAAACCATACTGGCTAATATCACAGAATCCTATATTTTGTAAGTACACTAGCATTTTCTCCTTTAATATTCTCTCAAATAGTTTACCCATACATGATGTTAAGCTAATTGGCCTATAATTACTAGTGAGTTGTTTATTCCCATTTTTATATATTGGCACAATAATAGCTGTAGTCCAATCTCTTACAGCATACCCTTCTTTAAGGAAGCATTAAATAATAAGGTAAGTAAATCCACTAAAACAGAATCTAGTTTTTTAATAAGGGTAATTGGAATTTTGTCTGGATCTGCTGAAGATTTGACCTTAGTGGCTTTAATAGCAACTAAAACTTCATCCGATGTTATCAGTGGATAGATATTACTAGCTTCAATATTAGCTGTACAAGAAGTATCTTTCACTTTAAAGACTTTGGGCTGGATATTCAAACTGCGCTCTTCTGTGGCGCAAGCCCTTGCGCTGCACAAAATAGTTGCGCAGGGGTGTGGCCAGGGTTATATTCAACAGAGTTGTGCTATTGAGCAACTCCTTTGAATATCACCCCCCCCGGCCACAGCCACTGTGCATGGCGCAGTGGAAATTGCGCCACCGCAAGTGGTCAGAGTGGAGCATTCAAGATGCGGTGGTGCAAGTACCATTGCGCCATGTGCAAATTTCCAGTATTCAAAAGGTGACATGCAAATGGGGCCATAATTCATGCAAGGCACAGGCGGGCCATTTGCATCTATTTATGGCCCCATTTGCATGCCATTAGCGTACAGGTGCGCCGATCCCCGAGGACTTGCTCCTGGCACCCTGCCAGGCAGCAGCCATTGGGGACCGACGCCCCCTGCAGCCCGATCGCAGGCATAAGTGTAAATATCCCCCCTCCTCCCGACTGGTCCGATCACAGGCATGAGTATAAATAAACCCCCACCCTCCACTAGCCTGATCGGGCATGAGTATAAATAAACCCCACCCTCACTAGCCCGATTGCAGGCATGAGTATAAAAACCCCACCCCCCACTAGCCCGATCGTGGGCATGAGCATAAATAACCCCCACTAGCCTGATCGCGGGCATGGTATAAATAAACCCCACCCCCACTAGCCCGATTGCGGGCATGATTATAAATAAATCTCACTTTCACTAGCCCCGATCACGGGCATGAGAGGAATAGCTCACCCACTACTGTGCCTGATCACGGGCAAAAGTGTAATAACTCACCTCCACCAGCCCAATCGCAGGCAGCAAGAGTCCAACCCCCAAGAACATATCCCTGGTGGTCCAGTGGATTAAGCCCGTCGGGCTGCAAAGTGTTCAAACTCTCTCAAGGACCACCTACCCTGGTGATCTAGTGGCTCTCACCCCACCCACCTCACGAAGCCCCACCACCCCCCGTCAGCTGGCGGGCGACAGCATCCCACCCACTCGCCTGCCGCCTCACTACCTGCCGACTGACTGCCCAGCGTTGCTCTGCGCAGAGCAAGAGCTACTGGGCAGCAGTTTCATATCATATAAGGTGTTCAGATATGTGAATGAATGAATTCATTCCATATCTGACCGCCTTTAATGGTATGTGCTGCATGCCCATTGGCTCTGCTCTGCACCAATGGGTGTGCAGCCCCACTGGGCAGTCAGTCGGTGGGCAGAGGGGTGGCAGGCAGGTGGGATGCTGCCACCCGCTGGCTGACGTAGGGGGGAGCGGGGTGGTGGGCCTTCGTGAGTAGGTTGGGTGGGGGGCCACTAGATCACCAGGGTAGGTGGTCCTTAGGGGGTTTGAACACTTTGCAGCCTGCGATTGGGCTTCGAGGTCCACTGGACCACCAGGAATATGTCCTTGGGGATGGACTTTGCTGCCCGCGATCGGGCTGGTGGGGGTGGGTTTTATTTACACTTTTGCCCATGGTCGGGCTGGTGGGGGGTGAGTTTTATTTTACACTTTTGCCCGCGATTGGGCTGGTGAGAGGTGGGTTTTATTTACACTTATGCCAGCGATCGGGCTGGTGGTGGGTGGGCTTTTATTTATACTTATGCTCGGATCGGACTCAGTGGGGTGGGGTTTATTTAAACATATGCCTGTGATCGCCAGTCGGGAGGAGGGGGATTTTTACACTTATGCCCGCGATCGGGCCAGTTGGGGGAGGGGAGTTGCTATATGCCCACGATTGGGCTGCACGGGGGGGGGCACAGGGAGTACGTTGAGGGCCACCCACAGGTGGGAGCTGCTGTGTTTCACCCTGCAATGCGGCAGCTCACCTGTGGGTGGCCCTCGACTTACTCTTTTTTTTGACTCAAAGTTGTGCAGGTGTAGGTTGAGGGTTGCACCTGCACAACTCTGCACAGCCCACTGAATATCGGGCTGTGCAGTTTATGCATGGTTCCTCCCCCTCCAGTTGAGCATGCCTTCATTAGCATTGCGCTGTTGTTCAGCTTGACTTGGAGGGTGCAACTGCCTCCTGCTGAACATGGTAGAATGGTACAATTTCGGACTTGCGCAGGTGCAACCCTATTGCGCATGGCGCAACCTTTTTGAATATCCAGTGAGCCAATATATCCTGTAGCAGGAATGTTAAACAAGGCATAAGAGAGATTACCATACACATTGCATTTTAAATGTTCCGTATTTATAAACACAGCACACAAAACAAAAGCATTTAAAAAGCTGCCTGACAGATTCCCAATGATCTGCTGCTTAATGCTTTGCTTGAAATGGTGAGCCCGTAAACAAACTCAGGGGCAGTGGAGATTTCAAATCAGCTAAATTAAACTTTTGCTAAACACAGTTTTTATTCTGGGCACTATACCATTAGCTAACTAGGATCTGATTCAGAAGGGCATAGCCAGATGGAGATCGAACTTCAGGGGACGATATCGGAAGGGCATAAACAAACAGAGATTGTACCGCAGGGACATTACCGGTAATTGTATGTGACAACAGGACTACAGTGGCTCTATATTACTGTTAATTTATTACATTTATCAATAGCTGCTATGGGAAATGGGTTCTTTTTACAGAGCAACAGCATAGGCTTTCACTGGCACAATAACAGTTATGGTACTGGTATTTCTTAGTCCATTAGGCCTCCTGTATTGATAAATTTGATACATTTTGACATCAGCTTATATGCAGGTCTAACCAGATTGTTACAAAAAGCAGTTGCAATTTGGGGGGTCGGCTTATACGTGGGTCAGCTTATACCCAAGTATATACGGTACTTTACTTACAGAGCATCTCTTATGTGTAATGGCCTACCAGAAGAAGTAATTAACCAAACAACAGGGTTGATACACAAGTTGGGGAGGGGGTGAAAAGGATGAGAAGGGACTTATCAAGGTTGGAGGAATAGTCAGAAGTATGGCAGCTTAGATTCAATGCAAAGGAATGCAAAGTAATGTACCTGGGAAACAAAAACCCAGGGGAAGAGTACACAATGGGGGGGGGTACTAACAACAACAACAATGGAAAGGGACCTGGGGGTTGTCACATCAGATGACCTAAAGGTAGGCAGGCAATGTGAGAATGCAGTAAGGAGGGCTGGGGGGATACTGGGATGCATAGGAAGAGGCATCACCAGTAGAAAACAAGAAGTTGTCATCCCTCTGTACAGACAGTTAGTAAGACCCCATCTGGAGTACTGCATACAGTTCTAGAGACCCCTTCTCCACAACAGCATAGCCAGGATGGAGGCAGTTCAGAGGAGGTCAACTAAAATGGTGCAGGGTTTGCACCAGAAACCATGCAAAGAGGGACTAAAGAAGTTTAATATGTATACCCTTGAGGAAAGGAGGGAGAGGGGGGACATGATAGAAACTTTCAAGTACCTCAACGGAATCAACAAAGTCCAAGAGGGTAGCATCTTTCAGAAAAACAGATGTGCAAGAACAAGGGGACACAATTTGAAGATAGAGGGGAGACAGCTCAGGGGCAATGTGAGGAAATATTTGTTCACGGAGAAGGTCGTGGATGCATTGAACAGCCTTTCTGAGGAGGTTGTGAGGTCAAAAACAGTGGGGGAATTCAAGAATGCATGGTACAGACATACGACAATTATAGTGGTGGGTAGGAGGAAGTAGGCTGTTGGTTAACTTGAATCTGCAGCTTATCCAATAGGTAGGGGAAGGGCAGACTGTGTGGGGAAAGCGGTCCTTATTTGCCGTCAAAGTCTATGTTTCTATGACCATAAACTCATTTAAAAATATGCTTGATTAATTTATTTTGGTTAAATAGTAGGTGATGGCCCCCACTAAGGTGAGAGACAGGCTAGATGGGCATATAGCCTCCTCCTGTCTGCAAACCAAGTATTGGACCAAGTACTGAAGTATGCATCATTTAAGTCTGCAAACTCTGAAAGCTGGGGTTAGCTAAAAATGGGCCCATGTTACTTAACCCACCTCCTGGGCAAACAAACAATAATGAAACAAGCAATGCATATATAGAAAGACAGCTGTTCCTCTAGGGAAACATAATATCGAGACACATTTTTGTAGAAGACTCTGGAAATTGATAATAGGTTAAAGTCTCTCACCTCTAGATCACTTGCTGGAATTCAGCCTGTCAGTAGTGGCCAATGGGCATTACCTTCTGATGGCTGCCTGGTGGCCTATAAAAAGTGAGCTGTGTGGGTATTAATCCAGCTCCCATTGGACAGATGCCTAAATTACAAAACCAGCAACACATCTGGCACCATTTTTGGCAGTCTCAAGTGAGTCCAAGGACTCAATGAGAATGAAGTCTGAACCTCTCACTTGCCTACAGTATGCGGTGATCTCTCCATGATGACATTGAGGTGCATTGGCAGGGCAGTATAAGGAAGCTTCACTGCAATTTCCCGTGCTGTACTTGTCATGCAGATAAAGAGAGAGCTTCCTTCTCAAGTGTTGTTAATCCAGACCGGACCCTTTTTAGAGCACTATAAAGTCACCACAAAAATGTATAAAAAGAAATTTTAACATACAGTATTTTTTTATATTTCCCTTCCCCTTGTCCCTTATTACTACTAGAATTTGCATGAAACCATTATTTCATCTTCTATATTTCATTCATCCCTGCTGATTATTGTTTGCTGGAAGTCATAGTCCTATGGTTGTGGAATCAAAAGGTATTACCGTTGAAATGATGTTGATGTCAAAAAAAGAATATGACTAATACTCTGAGGAGCTGAACCCCTAAGAGTATTAGTCTCACTTGCACCAGTCCCCTAAAACTCAGAACATGAGAGGTAGAGGCAGCACGCTTTCAGATGCAATCAGTCTTGATCCCAAGGAACAGATTTAATTGCTTGAACCTCTCTAAGGGGACATTGGGCAGGATTCATAAAGAGAGTCAAAAATTCCACAGTTCTGGAAAAAAGCCTTGCAGTACTGTGGAAATTTAGTTGCGGCATATTCACAAAGAAAATTTCTGCAGTTACTCAAAATCGCAAAACAGGCAAGTTGCAAAATTCTGCCAGTGCTGAAAATCCACTACATTTTATCTGCATTTGCTGAAAATTCGCAAGTACAGATCCGCAGCTGAGAAAAAGGCTCAGTAGACACAACAAAAGGTGATCCATTTTATTTGGAGCAGCAGACTTTGACAGTCTTGTCATAGATGCAGCAGAAAGTACTCACAGAAGAGAGACCAGCAGTTGGACCCTAAACTGGGACCACAGCAGCACCACTGGTACCAGCAGGACCATGCACCAAAATAGTTGTCTGTAACTGATGGTGAAACTGATGGTTGTGTCTGTCCCTGGGGTGTTTATGTTGTCTGCTTCAGTAGCACAAGCTGCAGACGGTTACCAGCTCTGCCTCTACTGCCTATGGGGCTACTTTATAGGTTGCACTCGGTCAAGTGGTTGTGGTGTGTTGCCTTTCAATTAAAATAAGTGCTATTTTTGTTGTAACAACTGACACTACTATACACCCACTGTTGGGTTGCTGTTACTTGGTGCCTGAACCTCCATTATAATTGTATCCCACTTGTTGGTACAATACACTGCACTTTGCTCAGGGAGAGCTACACCTCGCTGCCTGTGGTGCAGAATGTGTGCAACATTTTTTCCACAACTGTGAAAAAACACTGGCTGAGAATAGCCTTTAAGGGGATATGCCATACTTTTCAATGGCTTTTTTTTCCCTCAGAAATTTCCACAGCTGCACTTTTTTCCACAGTCCCTAGCATATTTTTTCTGCAGCTGCAGAAGTTTTGTGTATATCACTCAGTGTAATTCCCCCTTTTTTTCTGCAACTGCGGAACCTTTGGGGACTTGTGGATGGTTTTGCACCTTTAGAGTGTTTTAAGAATCCAGCCCATCCTCTCTAACTTGCAGTCAGGATGTAGAAGACTTTCTACAGAATGGAAAAGGGTGATGAGTCTGTTCTTAGCATCTACTGTATAACCTCAGACTCTCTGATTTTATAGCTTCCTTATAACATTCATAGTGTGTCATCAAGACCAGTCTGTTGGTATCCACCCACACTCAAAGACTGACCCTATACTTTAAATTGTTGAAGCTGTTCTGCAAACTACGGCAAACTTTCACAGAAAGTAGCAGGTATAAATTGGAAGGTACCAGGGACCTGACCACTCTTGTGTCTCAGCACCAATTACTGACAATGACCTAGAAATTTATCAGGACCATGTCCCATGCAGAATGGTACTAAATCTTCTCTGTCCCTGGAAGTAGTTTAAAGAGAACTCTCAGGCTGAACTTCACAATACAGTGGTCCATCCAAACTAAAGGTCCACTTAGAGCAAATTTTACTTTCAGCCTCATGGAAAACCTGTGAGACCCCACACCCAGTCTCTAAGGGACTGATGCTACTTGACTGAACGATGAAATAGTGCCAGTCCCTCACCTTTTGCCACATTGTGCAATGCACAAATGGGGTTGAAAGACTTCCCTACATGGTCACCCATCACTCTGCAATCATCTGGGGAAGGGGGCCAATCATAAATCATGATGACCCTTGCACAGATGGGCAGAGAGTTTTCTGATAACCAATACATGTAGAACTAATACTGCACAGGCTGTCAGTATGAAGTGACAAAAGGCTACATCAGTCACACACAGAGCTGAAAGGGAATGTAGATTAGTGAAGGTCCCTGTCATTTTCAGCAGATCATGGAGAAATGGGGCTTGGGAAGGGATTCCTCCGATGGCCCAGGACTGCAGAACAAACATGGGGAAGGAGAAGGCCTCAGTATGACCAGGGGAAGCCTTCTTGAGCCTGGAAAAATTATACAGGCACCAGCCAAGGTACAGATAAGGCTGGTAAGGAGAAGACTACCATGGCAGTGCCATGTATCTAGGGGTCTGGGCATTGCACAGTGTCATGGTACTGGCACTATCCCATGCCCTGACGTTCATGGGTGTCACAGTCAGGTGTGTTTGTACTACCCAACATTTAGAAGCCACATTTGCATTGTGCCTTAGTCACTGGGTAGACATCTACACTGATGATTTTGGCTTCCATTTGTGAATGGCAATTTTTTTGTGGTGGCACAATGGGATATCTTTTGCATCTTGATTTTGCTACTGCACAACTTTCTTCTGTGTTTGCCACCCCAGGTGTCTGCTCTGTTTCTCTTTAAACTACAGTCATTGATGTGGCAGTCTAAGCTGGTGCCCAGAGCAATGAATACAAGAGGTATTGATGGCACTGTGTGGAGATAAGGATTTACTTACTACAGGGGCATGGTAGTGCCCCTATAGTTAGAGTTGTACTGGCAGTTCTATGTTAAACCTCAATTTTTGCACCTCAATAACTGTTGGTACTATGATGAAATAGCCCAGAATTTGGCATGCATGGTCAGACTTCCAGAGTGTGAAAACGTGATAAGCTTTGTGATGGTAACTTGTATGATTTTTGAGATATGGAGTGGTAAAAAAAAAACAGAACAAAATCTCATTTTTTTCCCTATACTTAACATGAGTCTTTATGCCTCATCTACATCCCAGATGGCATGATATTTTTCCCTGAAATTTTCAGTGATGATGGGGTCTGTACCAAGGGTGTTCCTTTGGATGGTTTGGTAAAAAAAGATCATACCATTTTTGAACTATAATGATTTTTGTGATAGCTGCTAGACAGGCAGGTAAAAAAAATGAACTGTCAACAGTTGGTGATTTACTGTTTGTGCTCAGAGAAATAGTGTTTGTGATGGCAGACATCTTGTTTTTTCCCACATTTTATAACTGGTTTTCTAAGAAGCAGTGCTTGTTAATGAATGAACAAGCTGTGTATTTGGAGCATCATCTCATACTTAGTTTGACTTGTGTCTTAGAATAACAAAATTTACAGGGGATATGTGTTTATGCGGCGTGCATCATTTTGCCTGTCTCTTGCTTATGTAGAGATTGTTTGGAAAAAAAAATAGTTTGCAAATTTTATCAATTGGAACAATCTGAAATTTACTGTTTGATCAGAAAAGACTGACTGGGAACAGTAGATAGAAAGAGAGCAAATCAGTTATATTGAAAGCTAAGCATCAGTACCAGGTCTCTCTCTCTTTCTCTCTCTCTCTTTTTCCTCTTCACTGGGACGAGTAGCGGAATCTCTCTCTTAGTGTTTAACAAAAACACATAAACATAAAAAGTGCACAGCAGTGAAGCTTCTACAATGTTTCCCAATCAGAATTTACTGCAAGCAGCATCAGAACTGAGTCCCTCTTACCAAGAACTCCTGCAAGAAGCAGGTTTGAAAGAAAGCAGCTTTATCACAATTAGTCATAGGCAATGTCAGCATGCGGGAACTCTTGTTTTCTCTAATTTGCACTTCACTCTGAAAAGTTATATAGATATTCAAAACAGCTACATGTAGACAACAACAGAGATCTACAGAATGTGTAAAAATAATCAGTCTGCTCGTGCTGCCCACCTCCTCAAAAAAAAAATCATCAAGTAAACACACGAGTCAGGAATAAGACCATGGTGAAAGAAAATTCACCTGTTGTGCAATATCTTCACACACATCCCATAATCTTTCATACATAACCCTGGTAGTCTAACGGTCACTGCCCCCTCCCAACACCTATCCTGTAATCATTAATACATGTCCCTGGAAGTCTAGCATTCCTTCTCCCAACCCAACACCGATGCCGTACACTGTCATAAAGGTCCCTGGTGGTCTAGCAGTCCCTCCCTCCACCTGACACCCACCCTGTAATCTTTCATACATGTCCCTGGTAATCTAGTGGCCCCTCCTCCCACCCAACAGCCATCCTGTTAACCTTCTGAGATGTCCCTGATAGTCAGGCTCTCCCTCCCCAATCCACTGCCCTGCCCGACAATAGTGAACATCATCCCTGGTGGCTAGTGGTCCCTCCAACCACCCGATCCCTCACCTGACAGTATAATGAATATTCCCTGGTGTCCAGTGGTCCTTCTCCCATCCCTGGTGTGAAAATTGTCCCCCCATGGTACTGGCCCCAGGTGCTAGGAATCCCTCCCAAACACCGAGCCCCGGCCCCATGTCTGCAAAGTGCTTGGTGCCCCTCCAGCCCATTGCTCATTAGTGGCAGTGGCCTCCCCTCCCCTCCCTCCTGTGGCACCAACATTCCGCAAGCCTTGTCATCCATACCATCATGTCGGTGCCACGATGCTGGATGGCATGCAGCACAGCTCTTCACACTCCACCTCGGCCACCCACTGTCTAACTGATGCTGTGCACTCCCAGCATCAGTCAGACAGCGGGCAACTGAGGTGGAGTGTGAAGGGCTGTGCCACTCATCATCTGGCATTTGCAGCTCATCAGTTACTCCTTTCTGCAAGCTTTTAATGGGCTACCAGTGCCTTCAGACCACTTGCCTAACCTATATGACTTCAGTGCCCTGCACACTGTCCATCTCCATCACTGGACCCTGGGTCATCCCTCACCCCATGACACTGCCCCGATCATCTTTTTACAAAGTGCCAGGAGTGTCTGGTTTGATGGATGCTATGTTCCAGGTGCTCATTATCCCAGTATTCCCCCCATATCATCCAACCTAAACAGGACACCACTGCCAGTGCACTTTCCAAGGTGAAGACAAGGCTTGATTTTGCCAGTTATCCCTGGCTACTACTCAGGAGGACCACTTGAAACTGCTGAGTTCAGCTGATGGACAGGTCTTTCCTCTGGGTGTTGACTCCCTCATGGATGTCACCAAGCTGTCATCAGAGAGGAAACCTATTCAGGGCTGACTGTCTTCCAAAATGAAAAAGGAATTTGTCTGTAAATTCTGCAGGCGACAATTCACCAAGTCCTACAACCTCCTGATTCATGAACGAACCCATACAGATGAAATGTCCTATACATTTGTTATCTGCAATAAAGCCTTCAGAAGACAAGACCATCTCTGAGATCAAAGGCACATCTTTACATAGTGCAGGGGATTAAAGACAGGTACTGTAGCTACTAAAATAAAATGTTAAAAACAAACATATAAAAGGACTCACATTTCGCTTTGATTTTGGGCTTTTTGCCTTTGTCAGTATTTTTTATAAATTTTTTTAATTCTATTTTTTCTTGCACCACCTGCCGCCATTCCTTCAGCCTTGGTCACAGCCCCCCCTCCACTCTGACTCACACATTAGCTGCGACTCCCCTAGATACCCCCTGGCTTACCCCCCCCATGGTGGGGTTGCAGCACCGCCCCAAGTGTTGCAATCAATGGGATAGGTCTGGGGAGCTGGCCTGGGAGCTCATCAGAATGGAGGGGCAGGCTTCATCCAGGTGGCAGGTAGCAGTATTTTTCACCCTGTAGACATGGGTGGGGACATGCAATGATGACCAGCATCCACCCCACCCCAAAATGTGCTTGGTGTCGGTGCATGTTGTACCCTCCAGCCTCCACTGGGTGTTCGCATTGCACCGAACACTCTACCACCCTCCCCCATGGAGAAGGAGAGCAGTCTTTGGATGCTCAATCCTTCTCCCATCAGCTGATCCTCCAATGTCCCGAGTCCATTCTCGGACCCGGGACGCCAGATTTGTAAGTGGAAATCCAACCACTGTGCCGGTGGGCCAGCGCTTTTGTCAATATTAAAGATTTTACATTAACGACTACTGATTCTACTGTCTTGTTTCCAAAACCTCTGACCTCCTACAATTCACCTCAGTGGATCTGTGTTTGTAACCTCACAGGCTGTTGTTCTGGTAAGCACTAACTGCACTATAAAGCATGTATAACATAACCAATGAAAGCTTTTTATATAGCCTTGATGGATGCTTTGGCAAATACAGAATACTATATGTACTGCAAACCCTGGGAAGACAAGTTATGTTTAGAAAAGACATTCACTACTTGTGTGTAGTAGCTGAAGTATGCATATGAAATTATAATCTACTGTTCAGAACACGATTCTCCTCTTGTAATGTCCTGGTCTTCTAGCCCCGTTGAGTAGTGGCTCTTGTCATTGTCATTTTGCTTTTTCAGTTTTCTTGCACATGCTCTCTTTTTCACATGTTATATAAAATACATTGCATTCCATTTAATTAAATTTAACTTTACAGAATGGATTGTTTATCCTAGCATTAGCAACTAACTATACAACAGCATATTTATTTCATGACAATACCGCTGAGGTGTGTGTCGGGGGGGGGGTACTAGAAGCATAGTCACTTTTTTACACCACCTCATGAACATTTGAACAAATGAAGAAGCCAGCAGAAGTAGGCCATTTGGTCTATCAAGTCTGCTCATATTGCAGGGTCCATAGCTTGAGCTAATGTCCCTGCCTTCCCTCCCCACTCCTCCCATCCTCTCTACCCATGATCTTAGCCTCCCCCTATGCCTGTCCCAGCCTCTCTTAAAGCTGCCCACTGTCTTCAATGAGATTACCTCTTCTGGAAACGCATTCCAAGTGTCCACCACCCTCTCTGTGAAGAAGTGCTTCCTGACCTCCCTCCTACACCTCCCACCCTCCAACTTAAGACTGTGCCCCCTCATGTGATGGTTGCCTCTCAGCTTAAAGACACTCTCCTTATCAACCATATTTATCCCTTTCAAGTACTTGAAGGTCCCAATCATGTCCCCTCTCTCTCTCTCTCTCTCTCTCCTGTCTTCCAGGGAGTACATATTCAGTGCCCTCAACCTCTCCTCATATGCCTTACCCTGCTGACTGGCTATCATCTTTGTAGCTCTCCTCTGGACCTTCTCCAGCAGGTTAATGTCCTTTCTCGGGTGTGGGAGCCAGTACTGAACTCCATACTCTAGATGCGGCCTTCCCAGTGACCTGTACAAGGGCAGTTTAACCTACTCTCTCCTACTATTGATCATGACACTAACATGACAGCCGTTATTTTTCAAATCCTGGCCAAAATGTGTTTTCACACCTGTGGTGTGGAATTTTTTTTATTTATTGGAATGTTTCACCAGGAGGGCACACTGAACAACAAGTTGCTCATCTCACGGTTTGACCTGGGGGAAGGGGGTTACATAGGGTTGTGAAGGATGATCAGTTACAATAGTATGTGGGCAGTACAAACAATACAACATTGTAAGATTGTGCAACAGTTGGAACACAAGGTTTTGTACAGTAAACAGTAGTGGAACATTGGGTAAATTACAATACATGTCCAAAATAATACAAAAGAACATATGAATGTACAAAACAGTAATAATGTGATAGAACCATTTAGAGTGCATGAGTGTACCAGGAGCAGGCTCAAGATAGTACACAAGTACTGTTGGAGTAAAAGGGATGGGGCAGGTTGTGCAAACTGGTGACCCAGAAAGGCAGGTGGAGAAGAGAGAGGGACAGGCAAGAACTGAATATGAGGAGAAGGGGTGGCCATTTCCTGAATTCCCCTTCAGGAAGTTGAGAACCCTGCCGGGGGGGGGGGTTGTGGTAGGAAGGCAAAAACTGGGGATAGGTATTAAGGAGGGTTAAAGCAGGAACAGCTGAGGGAAAGGTAATTTTGTAGGGCAGAGGTAAGGGAGTAGTTGGAGGAGGAATGTCATATTTCAGGAGGGAGGGAATTCCAGATTTTAGGAAAATGATGTGCGAAACCAGTCTAACTGATGAGGGTGGAGCGGTGAGGGATCATCAAGGTGCGGGCATCATTTAATCTAAGAGAGTGGGTGGGGGGAGGTGGAGTGGAGAGAAAGGATGAGAGATAGGAGGGGAGCCCCCTGAACCAGAATATGGAGGTTAGTTTGGCACAGTGAGAGATGCATCTGTGAGACAGTGGAAGGAAGGTTAGAGAGCGACAGAGTTCACAGTGGTGGAAGCGGGAAGGGGAGTCAATGGCAAAGTGCAGAAGGAGTTAAAGAGAGTGTCCAACTTGGTCAGGGGAAGATTCAGGAGCAGCACCATAGACTACGTCACAGTAGTCAAAGATGGGGAGTATCATCTTCTGGACAATTTCATGCCTTACAGTCAGTGGGATGCAACTACAATTCCTGTACAAAACACCAAGCTTGGGTTTTGATGCCGTGGAATGACATTTCGGTGGGGATTTGAAAATTCTCAGCATGGTGTTCATGAAGTGGGGTAATAACAAGGCTACACTCACAATTCAGTTGCTGTTTTGGCAGAAATGCAAGCGCAGGGCCTGGAGGGCCCAGTGTTTTGACATCAACATATACTATATCCAAGCATCTATGGAGGTATGAGAGTGCAGGCCCGGTTTGGCCCTGAGCTTCTACAGGCAAATGAGGATATGATTATAGTAACTCAAAAAGTAAGGAAATTCATTGCAGAAAACTGCATTAATGCACCATTTAGGGTAACTTAAAGCTAGAAAAGTAGGGAATGTGGCATTGTGGTTTCCAACCCTAACACCCCACCCCACCCTCTAGGCAGTAAGAGGAAAAATACTACAGTTTCACCTGTCCTGCAGCTTTGCTAATCAGGCATGGTATGTTCCTTGGGGTTGTCATCCCTAATGCTCATCTGCATAAAGTCACCAGTGTCACATGCCGGTCTACCCCTCACACCTGTCACACATCCATCTGCTCTGATAGTGGACTCAATGCTATCAATGGAGTGGGAGCTCTACAGAAAAAGTGGACCAGGGAGGAAATTAACTGGTGGGGCTCACCCACACAAAATCAAGGATCAGGGATTAGGAAGGAGGCTACTCATAAATAAATGCCATTTAGAAAACTGGGGGTTGTGCTAGGGAGGGAGGTACAAGAAAAAATACATCATTATTTTTTTTTTTGGGAATTTACATAGAAACATAGAAGTTGATGGCAGATAAGGACCGCAAGGCCCATCGAGTCTGCCCGTTTATTCTACCTTATGAATGTTCCATAGGCCTGTACTCTGTCAATGGCCTATCTATTCATACTCATCTGAATTGCTCCCGTATGCCTATCCCAGCCTGTTTGAAGCCCTGGCTATTTGTTAGGTAAACTCAAAAAGCATAAAATATCCATTTTCATGGAGGACCTGAAGTTGTGCAATATACAAGACAGTAAAAACAAAGTAAAAATACATTTAGAAATATAAACTTACAACAAAATGTACAAGATAAATTTGCAAAGCAGTGCAACTTTACGATTTGCATGAAACAACTGTGTGAATTATAATTCTGAAAACTCATTGGAAGTGCATTCCAGAGATTCACTGAGTGAAAATAAAAATGACTGCTGATCAGTGGAAGTCTTATAAAAATATGGCCAAACAGTGTGATTTTTACAAGCTCTAGTATAATACAGCACAGGCCTGTTTATCTGAACTGCTCAGATGACAAGTTTCTGGTTCAGATATGCAGGAAATCATACAAATTGAATTACTGTGCAGTACACTCTGATTTAGATCCCTTCCCCATCCACAGCCTAGCCCTCACTCACCACAGGAGAAGTCCATTTCAAACTAACACTGCAGGGGAGTGAGCACTGAATCAACACTAATTACGCAGTCACAGTACCTGCTGGTGTTAGCCCTGGTTGAAGTAAGTCAGGGCAGCGCAGTGGTGGGCAACAGGAAAGAACAGCAACTAGACATTAACAGAGGGTAAGTCAAGCTGGGGAAGCACCGACAGGCCGGAAGTAAATCACTGGCTTCCTCGTGGTTGATGCACCTGGTGGGTTACTGACTGTGTATTGGGAATGGTCATGGAGAGAAGAGTGGGAAGCAGATGTGCCTTGGTGCGAAAGTCTGACTGTAAGAAAAAGTGGAACATTTTAAGCGAGGTGTGTTTGTGTGACATGTGGCACCACTGACATTGGCTGGGGAGAGGAAATCTAAGTGCAGCTTTGCAGGCTGATTTTTTTTTAGATAGAGTTCATTTTATTCTGCACCTGATGATTTCTCTTGATTGACTGCCAGTTGCTGGATGACATGATCGGGGTTCGTTAAGAGAAAGTTCCAGTTAACCGGGGTTCGGTAAAATGAGACTGTACTGTATTGAGAAGGATTAGTTCTCAACTCATGCATAAACATGAATTGAACAGGGAAGTTTTAGAAATCTTTTGACATTATTGAGAGAAAGATCATACATTTTTTGTTTGAATGATAGATATCCCGATTTCTCAGTCATCGCACAATGGTGTGAAGATTTGTATCCCCCATAGCAAAATGTCAGATTGAGGGACATGGACATACTGTTTTTACTCTGTTTAAAGATATAGCAGGAGCTCAAGTGTACAAAGGCAGGCCATAATCAACCAGAAATAACAAGACAGACTGTGCTAGTGTTTTCCTTAAGTAAAGTGACAAACAATTTTTTAAATGATAGAGTTGGCCTAGTGAAATGTGAACTAATCTAACCAAAGTTTCAATATGAGTTTGAAATGTGAGACATTGATCTAAAATAAATCCTGAATGATTAAATATTATCAACTTATTTAATTTTCTTACCTGTAAAATCTAGGATATTATAAGAAGACTGCAAATTTCTAAGTTTTTGTTGAGAACGAAAATACATTAATTTAGTTTTTGTCAAGTACAATAAAAGCCTGTTTCTCAATAGCCCTTTCTGGACTATATCAAAATCTTTTTAGAAATGTTTACCAGTCCTTTCCATTACTGGGCCCCCTTTATGAAGAGCAATGTTATAAGTCTACATAACAACACCCTTCTGTGAGCCATGATACCACTTGGGAGGTCATTCAAAAAATATTGAATAGAATGGCACCCAGGATAGAACCCTGGGGAACTCCCATAACTACACTATATCAGCCAAAGGAGAAATGGAGGAATTAAGGAAAACTGACTGTTACCTTCTAGATAAGTAATTTTTGAAACCACCCCACAACTGTTTTAGACAGCCCAAGATCCCCAAGACTTGAAAGCAAGCATGATGCACCACATTAAACACCTTTAATAAATCCAGAAACAATGCACCAACCATGCCCCTGCCATTCAAGGCCCTATGAAGAGATTTTGTAACTTCCAGAGTGGCAGACAGGGTACTGTGATTCTCCTTAAAGCCATGCTGGAATGGTGTCAAGGTATTACAAGAATCCAAGAATTTCTTAACTGGTCAACACACAATCTTCTCTAGGACCTTGGACAATGGAGCTAACACTGAGATGGGATGATAATTCTTGGTTGGGATACAATCCCCAGATTTAAAAATTGGGACCACGATCACATGCTGCCAAAGCTGAAGGATCTCAGCCATCTGAAGTGAGAAATTAAATAAAACATGCAAAGGATAAGCCATCAAATCACTAATACAAATAACTGTAAATCAATATTATCAGGACCATTCCTAGATTTAGATTCCATTTTCCCAAGATATTCCAATGTTTTTTTTCCAACTGTCACCATCTTAGACTCAAACGTATGTCCAAAATCTGTATCCAAAATATAACCATCATCAGCAACAATGTCATCTACTGATGGGAGCCATTTTGGCAGTGCCACTGAACACTTGATTAAATTCAGTGGCGATACCAAGCTGGAGAGCAATAGCTCCTCTCTCAGTAGACAATAATGGAACCATAGTTGTAGGAGAGTTCCCAATCGATATATTTAAAATTTTCATGTTATCCTGTTAACCCTTAGACATAGGGAACAGTGTTATGTTTAACACAGGTGAGGTGAAGGAGAACAGGGAAGGGGTGGAGTGCAGGAAATGACTAGGATGGGAAGATAGTGGCCAAGTGATTAGCCCTGGCCACCTGCAGTGGGCTAGTATTTTTTGTTTGTTTTTTTTTTTTTACTTCACCAGGTAAAATACCAAGACAAATAAAATAATTTGTTATTCTGTCCTGACTCTGAATACTGAGTACCCTGTTATTCATTGCATTCAAGAACTGCAGACAGAATTAGAACATATAGTAATTCTGGACTGATAGTCCATTGAACAGCAAAGATTAATATGCATTACTCACACAGCCCTAATATGTATGTTGTATATCCTGATATATTAAAACTTAATAATCTGACTTTAGCTATGGGTACGGGCATGATATAAAGGACATAAATTAAAAATATATACATTAATCTTATAATGCCCAGTGTGTAACCTACTGTAAGTTGTTTAATGCCATGTTTCTGCTGTTTTAGATAAAGCAGTGTCTCGCTGACCACCAAGGGGTACAAACTGGGCTTTAAGCAATCTTGACCTTATTATAAAAAGGCACCCAATGCTTTTGGTTGTTGAGCCTATACTTGAGCATTATCCTTACTTAATCCTTATACAGTTACAGAGAGTACAGAAACATATACAATTCTGGTATTTCACTGTGTGTGTACACATGCATTTTATTTGTATTGATTAAAAACCATAGAAAATATTGGAATGCAATGCTCTATTCAGAACACACTGTCTACAATTTGTAAATATGAGTATTATTCAAATACATTTTTTTGAAAAGAATGTTTTTGTAGCCCTCATGTCTTCACAGAATGTTATTTTTAGTCTAGTTCAGCATTATTTTAGATGTAGTTAAGAGGAACAATCACAGCAAAAGCATTTCTGATTAATGACACAGGTAAGAAAAGCACCTCCTCTATGTTTTCACTTACTGTAAATTGCATTTTATGTAATAAAGTGGTCAAGACCAGGAATCATATGTGCTAATGATTAATTTCTAGCTCTCCTTCTTGGTAAAATAAAACTAAAAATCTCCTTTTGTTAAACAGAAATAGATTCTGGTATAATCTATCTAATTTCTAAGAGCCTGGCATGATGATGTCAGCAGCAGCACTGTTCTACCATGCAGAAGACCTAGGTTTGTGTCACAGTTCTGACTTCCTGCTCCTAGTTAGTGAAGTGCAAAATGTACTTCAGAGATAGCCCACTTACACTCCTGGGAAATGAGATAGCCTGCTTGTTGCAGCAACAGCTCCTGTGAATGGTTGAGGGCAATGGACATTGTAGATTACAACACTTGAGGTAAAATGGGAGAGGGATGATATACTGTAATTAAGACCTATAAATTACGTACATGGGCTCAACAGAGGGGACTGTTCAGCTATGGTTAGCTGTAGCAAGGGGTCAGGCACCACAGGCATGAGTATAAACTGGAAGGGGTACATTTAAAAGGATCTAAGAAAGTATTGCTTCATGTAGAGGGTGGTGTACAAGTGGAATAGACTGTCATGCGAGTTAGTAAGAGTTAAGTCTTATTTTATTTATTTTTTATTTTATTTGAAATATCAGATATACCTCTGAGCCAGAGGCTCTTTTATAGAGGTTCCACATCATGCAGAGAATACAGGACATTGTAAAGGTGTACACAGGGTAATAACATTGAGTTACAGCGATACAGTGATACAAAATGACATGACTACAAAACATAGATTGAGAAGCCAAGACACAGTGCATAGGAAAAACTTAACCACTAACAGAGATGGTATAAAAATGCAGTTCAAGTACATAAAGATTATATTTACAGTCACATGCCATCACTGGGCAGGAAAGTGCATCAGGGAGAGAGAAGAATACAAAGGCAGTCAGAAAAAGGCAAGTGGGAGGGTGAGTGGTTGAGGGGGAGAGGGGATAGGTCAGAAGTAAGAGAATAGTGAGTGGAGACAGTGTAGAGTAGAGAATTATGGACATTTGCAACAGTTCATCAACACTATGATGTGTTGAAGTTTTTTAAATAATTAATTTTAACCAAATGGTATTAGTACTGTATATAGTGCCAGTGTTTCGAGGATACACATTCCTCTTCTTCACAGCCATGCAGTTACTGAAATAAACAGTTCTGGAAATCTCAATTGCAGTTATTCTTCTTTTGTTATTTTTCTTGTTGCTTAGTAAACTTAATGCCTTGTTAGCATTATTCCAACAAAGCCTTCTCCTCTTTTGAGCCTGTACCCTATCTGTCTATGAGAACACTCAGCACCTTGTGTGCCAGCTGTTAATACCATCCAGCTGCTGCCGCCATTTGTGCTATCCATGTACACCCAGCCTTATCCTAATTAGTGTGTCCTCTCACCCAAAAAACAATGGATGGTACAGGAATAAAGCCTTTTACAACAGACAATTTAAAAGGCTGAAACAGACATTCCTAATGTTGCACAGATCTTCCTAAACAGAAAAAAGGGGAAGCACAGCTATATGCCTTGGAACTGATTACTTTGTGCTGATGAAAGGGCAATGCTTTAAAAATGCCAGTATTTTTGGGACAATGCATCTTCAAAATCAATACATATGAGTCTAGTATATATTAATAAAACTGTTGCAAAGTTTTCATGCCCCAAGCCCTGTTGGATTATCTGAACCACCTTCCCTTCCCCCCCAACAAAGATATCCTAGATGTGCCCCTGCCTCACTTGATGCAGCTCAAACACTTCCAAAAGAGCAGGTCTCTGGTTGGTCCAGGAGGGGTAACAACAACAGTTACATTGTCACCAACAGCTTGTATACTAAACCTCCACACCAGAATCACCCAGAGTGGCCTTGCTGGCATCTCATTGAATCTTTCCGCTGTGGCCACTGAACAGTATGCTGCTTATGCCTCCAAGATAAATTGTTTCTACATCAAACACTGCAACTGTCTGTGTCTGTGCAGTAGTTCATTAGCTGTAATGCTCCCTATGCAATATATGTTCTGGTATGTCCTTGCCCAAAAATTTATTTTGGGTGCACAATTTGTGCTAAAAAAGAAATGAAACATTCATGGTGAATAAACAAGGTCACCCCAAACACTCCAGTTTACATACACTTTGCCCTGCATCACAATAGTGATTTAAACCAACTTAGGTTCACGGGCATCAAACACATCCCACTGCACCCACATGGGAGTGATAGGCAAAAAAAAGTTACTCCAGCATGAATCAAAATGGATTTATAGCTTAAAGGTTTTGCAGCCTCCAGGTCTGACTACATTGACATTTTACCATTTATTTAACAATATTTTCTATTTCCAGGGATCAACGGCTTTGAATTGAAAGTGAATCATTACTTATGCTCCTAAAATACTACAGGTTGTCCATCAACTTTTATTATTATTTTGGCCATGGAACTTCTTTTGCTATTTGGACTCTAGCCTGTATGCACTTTTAAATGTTCATTTTTTTTGTAATACATCAAGTTGCTAGCTGCCCTTCTTTTTGTCTCTCTACTTTTCTTCCTTTTCCCTTCTGCCCCTCATTGTTCTCCACCTGCATCCATTCCTGATGTCCCAAATCCCAGCCCCTCTCACCCACATTTGTCCCACTTTTGTTAATTTTGCTTCTTTTACCAGCCTACTTCCTATTCTCCATCCCTTTTTTTCTTTTCTCTATTTGCCTACTGAAATGTTCCTGCTAGCATCATCATTATTATTATTTTTTTCAAATTGTTTAAGCAGGAATGGCACACTAAGCTGACAGTTTGTTTACAGGTGTGACCTGGGAGCACAGGGAAGTTAAGTGACTTGCTTAGGGTCACACAGTATGCAAGTGGTGGATGTGGGATTCAAACCCAGGTTTCCAGATTTGCAGCTCAGAGCCTTAAACCACTGCGCTATGCTGCCCCCCCTTTCTTTGCTCTTTCTTCACTTTAAGGATTTTATTTATTGGGGTACATTTATTGTGATGTAAGAGCAATGAATTTTAATGTCTGCAGTAACCTGCTTCAACTTGCTGTTTAACATAAAATTTGATGAACTCTGTGGGCCCGATCCTCAATACTCCCAGCACAGGGAAAAAGGCTTGTGCCACAAGGAATGGCAGAAAGTGCCCCATGCACCAAAAGATGCACTGGGATGCACTGCTTGCAGGCTGCCTGCACCGAATGGGGCATACACCATCTGTGTACCACAAAATGGGCAGTGGCAAGGTGATACGGACTTGTGGCAGATGCAGGCTGCCAAATCTTCTCAATCAGGTTTTATAAAACTCACACAGAGGGCAAATTTCTAAGTACTATTAGATGAGCCAGGGCTGGTCTAAGGGTACTTAGAAATCCACCCTCTGGGTGAGTTGAGCACTTTGCAGCAATATGCTGCAGTCCCATACCCCTGCCCAATCTCCTGTTATAATATTTAACAAAATCCCTGTTAGTCTAGTGGTCCCCCCCCAGCCCTGATCACCTGTTATCATATTTAATAAAATCCCTGGTAGTTTGGTGAACCCCCAAACCCTGAATACCATTTATAATTATTAAAAAATCCCTGGTAGTCTAGTGCCCCACCCCAAGTCCTGATCACCTGTTATATTTATTCAAATATCCCTGGTAGTTTTGTGGCCCCCACCAAGCCCTAACCTATCTAGGTGCACCCTCTATTTGTTGCACCACTACAATTGCCGTAAGCCACAGGACTTTGCTGATGGGACCCTGCCCAATAGAAAATCAAGCGCAGGGTCCGTGGTGCTCTGGCAATGAGTGCAAGCTGCCTTTGGTGTAGCTTGCACAAAATTTTGAGAATAGAGCCCTGTATCTTTAAATAGGCACTTTAAAGCTAAGAGATGGCAAGTGTAGCCATGCTCCCTGAAGAAGCATCACATTTATGACACAAAGCGTAGGGGCTTAGTGCTTTGTTTTCCTGGTGTGGATTCACATTTTTGGCTGGTATCAAGCTCCACAGTGGTAGTATTTGCTTTTTGATTTTTTTCAACTTTGCAAGAGTGCAGCCTTTTGTGATTTGATGCTCTGGTTGGTCATAGCATGGGAACTGAGGGGATTTTTCTTGCTAACTCTGTTCATTGCTCTGTGGGTGAGGTGAAAGTGTGATGAGGGGCATGATGATGTCTGGCGTTGTGTGTGTGTGGCCACATAGTGCAAAAGGGTGGTGATCTGCCAAATGTTTATTGTGGGAGCAGAAGTGAAGCATTGATGAAAGAGGACTGGAGAGTGATTTGGGATGCATCATTTAACAGTAGCAGTCAATGAAGCATATCAGTATAGGTGTGCACTACTGTCTGAGGCACAAGATTATGATCTGAAGTGTGATAATTCTCTTTGTGGGACTGGCAAGTTCATATGCAGCCCCTAGCAGGAATAAGGACAGAGTGTGAATGACAGACTGTTTGATAGCTGGTGAGCTAACTGTGGGTGGGGGGGGAACAATAAGGAAAAGAAGACTGTACTAGAAACATATTTTGAATTACCAACAAAGCATGATCATTGGCGCTGGACCAGACCAGAACACTGTTACAACCTTCGGGACATCACATAACCATTAAACCACCAGGTATTTGAACAGTTGTATGATACTGCAGTTTGCCAAATAGAAAATTGGTTGGATTACAACACAATTTCAGCACATTAAAGTAAATAAATGTACAAAATTATAGCCTAACATGTGTATTGATCAAAATAATCCACGTTAAGTCATGGTTTTCATCGTTTTGATGAAACAGTTCTAAACAAAGGGGAAAACAGAACTAGTTAGCACTTTAGAGAGTCATGTAGCTCTCTGCCTTTACAGTAGCTCCAATGATGTCATCACTTCACACACTTGTCAGACATTTTAGGGAACAGGCAGAGCCTTTTTTTAAATTGGATGACTGATGCTTACTTTTTCAAATGCTACAACACTGTATTTATGTTATTCACATAAATGCAATGTTAACATCAATGTAAACAACAGTCTTTCCTTTAGCTCCTTATGAAGTTGAATTTTTGAATAGTTTGTTAGCAAAATGTTGTTTAGGTGTCTTTTTAACCTTAATTACCAACAGGTAAAACACAGGGATATTTTTTTCCCTCCTTTCTCCACAGTAGCCCCACTCAGCTTGGTTACCTCCCAGAAACATCCAGTCTTCTCTGTCGCGTAGCCCAGACTTACTCCTCTGTGGTAGTGCCCTTGGAAGCCCAGGCTTACCCACACAGGACTGTCATATGTGTACAGTGGGGGCAGGGAATCAACATCATGGGGTCTGACAGCACAGGCATCATGCTGCTACTTTTTGGGATTTTCCCCAGTTTCTTTCCCTGCCCCTGGAACACCAAGACGTCTGGCTCAGTGGCATGCATGTGCATGCAAAGTGAGCCCTGTGTTCCACAGCCTGTCTACTTTTTCCTCTACCTTGCCATGGGTCCAGCTGCACGGTTAACTGTTGTCACCCAGGTGGTGGTAGAGTGGAAGATGCTGTCTCCCTCCCTCCCTCCATCCCTGGAGGAGCAAAGCATCTGTGGAATACTCTTTTCTCCTCCCCAGCTTGCCCCTGACATCCCAGGCTAATTGTCAAACTTGGGTAGTCAGTGTCATGAGTGGCCACACTGCCACTGCACTCATGGCTGGCTGGATCATAGTGTAATTGAACTGTCTGTGTTAACCATGTTGTCAGTGATTTTAATGAGAACTTCTTCTACCACAACATTATCTCAACATAATTTTTATTTATTTATTTAGTTTTTGTTGACCGGGTAAGTGCGCTAGCCAACAAGTGACTATTTTCAGGCACGACCCGGGAGGTACAGTTACAGAACACAGTGATACATAAGAGATTACACAAAGCAGGATACATTTGCAGGATACATAAGAAATTACACAGAGCAGGATACATTTGCAAAGGACAAAGTCACACAGTGTAGTCACATAGCAATAAGGATAAAATTACATGTATTCAGTTGTTGAGAACTTGGGGAGAGGTGGTAGGGGACAGGTGTGGGGTAGGGCAGGAGAGACGGAGACAGGGGTGGTGGGGCGAATAGCAAAAAGGGAGGACAGGATGGAGGTTAAGGCGCCAAGTGTCATTAGCGGGAGAAGGTTACCACCTGTGGCGGGACAGTGGAACCGGGAGTCGGCAAGAGAGACGGAGAGGTCGGGGAACAGGACAGTGAAGCTATGGGTGCAAAAACAGAGAGGAGAGAGGTGATGTGCAGGGAGGCGGTGGGGGACTAGGTGCAAGGGTGAGGAGGGATTTGAACTAAAGGAATGGGGAAGGGGAAGGGTAGGGTGGGAAGGGCAGGGTATGGGGGGAAAAGGGATGAAGGGCACAGAACAGATAGGGAAATGAGTGAGGGTAGGGAGATAGAGTGCACCTAGTAAGAGTGCAGCGGAGCAGAAGAAGGGAGGAGGACAAGAGGCGAGGCAGTGAAAATGGCATTGGCGGGGTAGAGTAGTAACCTGCGGCCGAGCCGGTGGAACTACGAGATGGCAAGAGAGAGAGGGGAGTCACGCAAACTGGTGGGAGGCTGGATAAAATAGGAGAGGGAAGGGGGTGAGGACTGAGCATAGGGAGAAGAGGGAAGAATAAAAGAAGGAGGGGAAAGCTGGCAGGGAGAGGAGCAGAAAGGTGAAAGAAAGGTAGGAAGGGTGGCGCAAGTTACGGCATTAGCGGTACAAGGTAGCAACCTGTTACCGGGTCGGTGGAACCGAAAGGCGGCAGAGAGGGGAGGGAGGGCAGTTAGAGGGGGAGGAGGCACAGGAGAGGAGGAGGCAGGAAAAGGGAGGGGTAATGACGGGTACTGGAGAAATGGCTATGGGAAGGGAAGAGGCGGGGCTGGAAAGTAAGTGTTACAGGAACAGAGTGTGTAGGATAAGGAATGAAGGTGGGGAAAACAGCTCAGGAGTGAGGGCAAGCTAAGTGACTAGGCAGTAATTAGAGAGCTTTACAATTGGCATCAGAACAACAATGTTATACAGTATCAACAAACATGAAACATAAAAGCAAAAAACAACCAAGAATAAAAAAAGCGCAAGTGCCTATAATACATAATAGGGAAGGGGAGGAGAACAGGTTAGGAGCATGGGATTCAAGAGGGATCAAAACAAACACATTTGTCCATCGAGGTAAGGAAAGCTCTGAGATTGTGCTTAAATGCATCATGAGAAGGAGCATTTCTTAGTCCCTGGGGCAGCAAGTTCCAAAAGTGAGGGGCAGCATAACTGAAGGCTCCCGAGCTCTTTTTTGCGCGGCAGAGAGGAATATTCAGTAAGGACTTGTCAGAGGATCTAAGGTCCCGTGAAGGTATATACACTTTGATCATAATAAAAAGCCAATGGATTTAAAGACAAGCCTGCTAAAAAGCTTTCAATAGTGCCTATCAAAATGTAAATATTGGCAGCAGAATTTGGGAAATATTCCTAAACATTTCATGAACTTTTACCAAACATTTTCTTTTGTTTTCTGTCTAATTTTAAAACTACAAGACATAAATTCATATTATTTGGTGTCAAGTATCATACCTACATAACTAAGGATTAAGCCTACCATGCTGCAATTCTGTATCTCTAAGATCAGCTAAGTTATAATGCCCCAATATTTAAACATTTCTTACATCTTGCAGAGAAGTAAACTATGCCATTGTGAGCTCCTGTGACTTCAGAATACATAAAAACAGCATGCCATAGCATTTAGAAGGCTTTTCCCTACATTGCAGGGCATACAGATCAATAAACAGATAATTAGCTTTAATAGCAGCTTTGTTATAAACAGCCCAATTTGTTTTAACTTTTTATGGCATTGTGCAAGTAAACAGTATGAGGGCAAAGCCATGGAGCCTTAAAAGTAGATAACCCAATGTCATCAAATTTGTCAAGTACATAGACCCTGAAAATTACTGAGAGCATATCATCTGTTCAGATCTCTTGCTTAATGGATGGCCAAGCTACAAGCAACCAAAAATTATAAATTAGCAGACACATTTATGGTAGAATTTTACAACATTTTGGAAAAACGGAGGAATTTCATGTTAATCTTGTGGAAGCTATTGCCATACATTTTGTCTAGCCGTACACCTACAGTAACCTGCAATGAAAAAAAAAGGTGGGCTGAAGTGGCTAAAAGGCAGTATTCTTTGGAGTCTCCACTGCTAGGGCAGTTGGTGAGATGGACAGGAACCACATAACCATGATGGTGGTGCAGAGGAGGTAATTTGCCTGCCTGCAGCACAAGTCGAATGATTGTTATCCAGAGCTAGCAATGCAGGTAGAGGTAGAAGTAGACTATCATTATCTGAATGCCATGTATGTTATTGGGAGCCCAAGTCATGAGGACATGAGGAGGTCATTCACAGAACCAGGGATGTTCCTAAAAGGAAAGATATCCAAGCTGATCTTTTTGGGGTTTCTCATTGTCCCAGGGGTCATTGAGCAATGATGGCAGACCATTAGAAAGGCTAACTCTTGTTAAGGGTCTGCTGCAAGAGGGAGAGGATCTATTTTCCTGGCTAACTGGACAGCATTCTTGGGCAAGAGATGCATGCAGACCTAAGATGGGCTACACCTGTAACAGGGGGTTGTGGGGGTACTGGCCAAGCAAATGAAGAAGGCACTTGGGGGATTGATATGAGAGGATGGGGGGGGCTACTACAGAGGTTCACCAAGAGCAGGAGTCAGATGCTGGTGGTTAACAAAGGATGGACAGAACATTGTCAAAAGAAGGGAGGTGCTATTGCCCTGTATCACTCACTTGTAAGACTCCACCTGGTGCACTGTGTCCATTTTTAGTTGCCACACATCCACAAAGGCATCAACAAGGTGGAAGCAGTCCAGAGGAGGGCTACTAAAATGGTGCAGGGTTTGCATGAGAAACCATATGTGGAGAGGCTGCAGGAACTCAACATGTACTCCTTTAAAAGGGTAAGCCTTTTTTAAGGCTTTTTCAAACGCTTTACAAGCAACTTGCAGCGTGAAACTGGAAGTAGCACGATTAGCACTTCCGGTTAGACCTGCATAAAAGAGCTGCTCTAGCGAGTGGGGTGAGCATGCGCAGGGCCATGTGCGGAGATGTGCACAGAGACACGTGCGTCTTAGTGCCCGTCTATCGTGTCCATCGGGGACAAAGGGACAAGGAGGTAAACACTAGGCTCTGATTAGCATAGGACATAACAGGTAAACTATCACTTTGTGCTTTCAAGTAGTACTTTGTAGTATCCACTCTCAAAATGAAAAAAGCTAATAAATATTGCTCAACATGTAAGATGTATGCCTCTGGTAAAGTAACACCTAACTACATATGTGAAAAGTGTATTTTGGTTGGTGACTTGCAAATGGAAATTATTCGACTACAGCCCAAAATGTCTTCAAAATCAGATATAAAAGCACTAGAAGACTATATCGGCCAAATGTCTATTTTGGTAGAAACTAACACATCTCCAACTAAAAGTGTGGATGATGCTAACTATCAGGAGCCTCATTTATATATACCACAAGTCCCTGTATTAAAACATCAAATCATCACATCCACTCCCTTAACTGCGGCTGAAAGTTGGCAACAGTTAAATACAAGTGAAGTTGATTCCTGGATTACAGTACGCCAAACAGGGTTGAAAAAACTACAAAAACACCTCCCTCCTTCCACCAGTATATCAGATCCCCACACATAACTCTTTTGAACAATTATCACAAATGATTGATGAAACTGTGTCAAGGAGCCCAGTCCTTTCTGTGAATGATGACAATAAAGCAAAACTTAACCAAAATCCTAGTGAGCAACTACTCACTGCCCAGATCTATCTTCATAATTCCCCCCCCCATATCTACCCCCGAGATAGTACCCAAAAAAGAAGTATTTGTATTGGGAGACTCGATTATAAAATATATTGATCGTGTGGTTTGTAATCCTGACAAAGAACATACCTGTTCCAGTTAGCGGGGGGCAAGGATTTTAGATATCACTTCAATGGTTAAACCTATCCTACAACCAGTCGGAGATAATCCACTGGTGGTTGTACATGCAGGAACCAATGACATTGCTAAACTATCCTTGCAACAAATAAAACAAGACTATGTATCCTTGTGTAACTTACTAGTTGAGAGAGGTTGTGATATATGTCTATCTGAGATTCTGCCAGTTCCACAAGCTACAGAATATATTACAGCTAAAATAAAAGCCTTAAATGAATGGCTTCATATAAATGGTGTCTCAGACAAAGTATTCCCTGTCTGACATATTGGGAAGAATTCCATCAAAGTCCATCCCTCTTTTGTTGGGACGGCTTACACTTAGCAGATGAGGAAGTACATTTCTGGGTTGTAAAATTGCTACCTTTATTCACACTCATTTAAACTAATGAAAAAGGGGGAGATTGGGGTACAAACCAATTCTCTTATTACTGGAATTCATTTTTCTAATCAGCAACAACTAAACATATTGTCTCTTAATGCTCATTCTCTAAACATTGCTAAACTAGCAGAGTTGGAACTTAAAGCACAAATTCTTGACTTATCATTAATAGCTATAATAGAAACTTGGGGCAATACTGATAAAACCTGGACAACTGAAATTCCAGGATTTAATCATTATTTCAAAAATAGATCAGATAATAAAATAGGTGGTGGGGTCTGCCTTTGTGTCAGAGATAACATCACTTCTTATCAATCTTCAGTGAATGTCCAGTCTGAGAGTGTATGGGTATACATTCAACCCAAAGGTTCTTCCCGGGATATTGATTGGGACTTGCTATCGCCCACCCTCATCAGACTATAACCAAAGTTTACAGTTGGCCAATGAAATCTCCCAGTTAGCAAAAAAAGGTTCAGTTTTAATTCTGGGTGACTTCAATCTTCCCTGTATAAATTTGGATATTTTAACAGGTTCAAGCCATCAAGACCAAAAATTTCTTGAAACCATTATTGATTTAGGACATTATCAATTGGTTAAGGAGCCAACGAGGGGAAGTAACATCTTGGATTTCATCATAACCAACATTGAAATACCGGTAAACAATTTATTAATATCAGAACCACTTGGGAACAGTGACCATCTGTCCTTATTTTTTACTATCCCTTTCTCTCAACCCCCTGTAAGGAATAAGCATAAAATTAAACAATATAATCCGGTAGATTTTCATAAAATAAACCATCATTTAGGAGCATTAAACTGGGACGACATTCTTTCCCCTCTTAACATTGATGAAGCATGGGAATTTTTAAAAAAACATATTCAAGAACTTGAATATCGGTTTATCCCAGAAAAACATAAATACAACAACAAAGGCAAAATCCCTCCTTGGTTTAACAGAACTATAAAAAAACAAATATCCCATAAACAAAAACTATTCTCATTATTAAAAAAATGTCCACTTACTCAAAAGGATGAAACATTAATTAAATACAGGGAATCAGTTAGAACATTAAAAAATGTAATTTTGTTAGCAAAACGCAATTTAGAATTTCGTATTGCACACACTAAGGACTCTCATAAAGCTTTTTATGCCTACCTAAATAGTAAAAAAGGGAACAGCAGGAAAATTGGGCCATTAAATATAAACAACACAATAATTACTTCAGACTCCGAGACTGCTACAGCTCTAAATAACTATTTTTTATCTGTTTTGGTTTAGTATCTATCTCAGATTCTCCCTGATAGACACCTCCCAAGTCACACACAATTTACAATTTCACTGAATGAGGTCTATGATTTATTATCAACATTAAAGAAAACTACCAGTCCTGGTCCAGACCACATATGTACCAAATTTCTACTCGGTGTTACAGATACTATAGCCTTACCACTTGCTATTATCTTCAATAAATCTCTCTGTGAATCTAGGGTACCATCCGACTGGTTAACTGCAATAGTGACTCCCATTTTTAAACAAGGTTCTCATTCTAGAGTAGAAAACTATTGTCCAATTAGTTTGACTTCTATCCCTTGTAAATTAATGGAAAGATTAATTAAAACTTTTCTTGAAACAGAAATGGAAATTCTGAAAATACTTGATACAACCCAGCATGGATTTAAAACTGTTTTTCTTGTACTACAAACCTGCTTTCATTCTATAATTATATTAGTATGAAGCTCGATTCAAATATACCAACTGATGTCATTTTATTAGACTACAGTAAAGCATTTGACAAAGTGTCACATGACATTCTGATTAAAAAACTCATTCATCTAGGATTTTCATTAACATTAGTTTCATGGATTAACAGGTGGCTGAGTAACCACACCCAGAGGGTTCAAGTAAATGGTACCTTGTCAGACTTGGGAAAGGTGACAAGCGGAGTTCCTCAGGGTTCTATCCTGGGACCCACTCTCTTTAATGTTTTCATCAGTGATATGAAAATTTGTTCTCCTAATATACTTATGAAATTTGCTGATGACACCAAATTAGGAGGCACTGTTAACAATGCTGATAATATACAAATTTTATTAGCAGACCTTGCATCTATTGAACATTGGGCCGCCAAAAACAAAATGCACTTCAATGTAAAAAAATGTGCAGTCCTACATATGGGTAAAAACAACCCTAGACAGGTATACACCTTAAATAATATAACTATTAGAGTATCTTCTCTAGAAAAAGATCTTGGGGTACTAGTAAATAATAAACTTTCCTCATCTTCCCATGGCAATAAAATAGCCAATCAAACCAATGCTCTTCTTCATAGGATAAACAGTACATTTGTTTCGAAGTCAGAACAGTGTATTATGACTTTATATAGATCTCGTGTCAGACCCTACATGGATTATGGCTCCTCTTTTTGGAGTCCTTATCTAGCATCAGACATTAATAGAATTTAACAAATTCAACGCAGGGCCACAAAAATTATTCCATATTATGCTCATTTGGATTATGACATCAGATTACAGAAGACTGGCTTGTATTCATTCAAACAGAGACGAACAAGAGGTGATCTTTTACAGTTATTTAAAATTATGAAATCTCCTATTCTAATGGAACAATGTGGCTTAACATTATCCAACAGAAAAATTGTTGCTAGGATACATAATAAACAAATCGACATTAAAAAATGTGATACAAACAAAAGACAAAACTTTTTTACTATTAGAACTCCAATGTTATGGAATACATTGCCACAGGATATTGTTGATTCTCCTACTATTATGATTTTCAAAAACAAAATAGATAAATGGTTATTAGAAGAGCACCGTATACAATGATCCACACATGTGGAGGACAATCTCGATGGGCTATGGCCTTCTTTTGTCCAGCAAACCAAGTAAACCAAGTAACCAAGTAACTCCATGTAGAAAAGGAGAGTGAGAGGTGAGAGGGGGACATGATTGAAACCTAGGGATACCACACAGGGTTAACATAGTGCAGGAGGGGGTCTCTTTTACATGAGGAAGAGCACCAGAACATGGAGCATGCTATGAAGCTAGGATAGGGGAAGTTTAAGAGGGATGGGAGGAAATACTTCTTCATAGAAAGGGTGGTAGATGCCTGGAATGGCCTGCCAAGAAACATGGTAGGGGCAAAAACAGTGGGGAGCTTCAAACCTGTGTGGGGTAGGCACGTGGGCATGACAAATAGAGGCAAAGAGAATAGGGAGGAACACCTGTGAATAAATAGAGTGCAAGGTATAGTGTTAGGCAGGGACAATAGAGCAGACTGGATGGGCCTATATGTCCTTTTCTGCTGACACATTCTATGTTTGTATGTTTCAAAAGAGAATACCCACAATGGGAGCAAGGAAGCATACCGAGAAAAACATTTTCACTTTAATGCAGGTCAGTACAAGACTCATGCCCAAAATTGACAAGTTCAAGAGCCTGATGCACTTGAAAGACCAAGGCCTACTGGCACTTATAGAGACCTGATGAAGGGAAGAAAATGACTGAGACACCAAGAAAGAGGAATTCAGGCTCTTCTGAAGGAATAAGTCTGACAAGAAAGGGAGTGGGTGGCCCTCTTTTCAGGGGAGGGTGCCACAGGGAAAAAAGAACAGTGCCACAGAGTCCATCTGTGCTGACCAAGGGTGTGCAACAGGACTCCCAAAAACTTAACAGAGCTTGATGCCCCACTGGTTGTTTATGAGAAATGCCCAATTGGAGTTTTTGCTTCTTTGTGCTTTGGGACTGAAAAACTCCCCCAGTGGAATTGTGACACCATTACCAGTTCCATTCCATTGAAATTTTAGACAAAGTTTGAAAATGTTAAGCAAATTTTGCCAATAAATAATCTGTAATAATTCTGCTATAACTTTAAAATTACTCAGCTGGATCTGTCTAGATTAAAAATATATATATATTTAGGACCTATTATCATTGACTAAACATATCAAATGTCAGCTCTATACATCTAAGGGCAGCAGAGGTATCATCATCCAAATTTTGGGAAAATATTCACAAACTTTCATGAATAAGCAAACTGTAAAATTGAATGCCCATGTAAAATGAAAACAACTTATAGTACCCAAATGTTGCCACAACTAGTAGTTGCCATACCCTTCCAAAAAGGTTATGTTATGTATGTTGAAGTCAATATTTATTTCTATTTAGGCAGGATAAGGCACTAGGCATAGCTGGTTTTCAGGGCTGTCCTGTAGCACACTATTTTCAAAAGTTGCAAAGAAACATAACTACAATATAAATACAAAATATAATATGAAGAATTAAAAACAGTGACAAGAAAACAGATTCCATCCAGAAAGAGCTGTCTTAAAGCTGTGAGATAATAAATGTGGTATGAAAATGTTCAGCTATATAGCTCTAAAGATGACTCAGTAAAAACCAACAACATACTGTGGACATTTTCATTTTTACAAAAGTTTGCAATGAAATAAAATGTAAGATTTTGAGATCCTGTAAGTTCACAACCACACAAACTGAATGTCTGGAAATTCAGTCAGTACTTTGAATATGAATCCAAGGTTAAATATACCAATTGTTTGGTCTCTTCCTAAAATAATGGAGTCTTCTTCTTTTTTAGTTTTACAATTTATTCATCTAGGATAGCCCAGCTGATATGCAACATCTTGTTTTCCATCGGCTCCTACTTTCACCCATTTCCACTGTTGAGTGGACTGGAGTACTGAGAGGTTAAATGACTAGCTCATAGTCACATGGTGAGTTATTAGCTGTAGCGGGGTTTGAACCTGCATTTTCTTGCTCCCATGCTGCTGCTCTAACTATTAACCCCACTGTTTCTTATATCCAGGGTTATGACCAGCTAAAAATACAGGCAACATTTCTTAACATTTCACAAAAAAATAAACTGATTGCAAACTCCTATTAGTTCAACATTACATAACTCTTATATCTATGTCTGGCAAATCAGAAGGTACTTAAAGCCTTACCCCATGAGTGAGCATGAAAACATTTATTTCTCTAGCTTAAAAGCTGGCAAAGTTATAACCAGCTGAAAATACTGAACTTTCAGATGTTGGGCCCTTGTCAGTGCACAACAACTTGTCTAAATGTCCTAACACTTGATAAATTCTTAGATCCTTAATCCATTGGTGCACATGCTACTTTGCTAGTCGTTAGATTAAAGGAAAGCAAAGTTATGATCAACAGAACACAGTGGTGGCATTTTTGTGAATTTCCATGAAATGTTCAATGAAGTGGACTGTGTTAATTTGGTCCAGCAGCACTGTTTTCTGACTTTTGTTGACATGGTGAAATGTATTTCTAAGAAAAAAAGGAGCTGTTAGGATGATGCAGTGCATGTTTGCACAATTTGGCAGTGCAGTAGTTCACTAGTGCAGATATCCCTTTTCTTGTAGTGCAAAGGACCAGGAATCTGAGCCTCAGCACTGCTACCCAGGTCAAAAGTAAAATGCTCATGATGTAATTCCAGATCTCTGTGTAACAGGCATTCCATATGGAATTTACTTCCTTATCTATTCCTGAAAATTTAGATAGTATGTAATTACAAGATTGCTTAGTTTTACTGTATTCAAGGTACTGTAACTTCGATGTTACTAGACACAAGCAACCTCGGTCTTATTAGTTTCAAGCAACCTCATTGGTAACTGGTTCAAGCAATCACAGTGTATCAGGTCTAAAATAACCTCATTGTTACTGGGCTCAAGAAATGGCAGTGTTAACAGTCTAAGGCAACCTCTCTGCTATGGAGCTCAGGTACCCTTAGTGTTGCAGTACTTCAGAAACTGCAGAGTTTCAGGTCAATGGTGATCTCAGTGTTTTACTGCAGGTCTCTGGCAACCTCACTGTTAAGTGCTCAAAGGACCTCAGAGTGGCTAAACTCAGGCAAGCTCAGCATTACAGGACACAGGGAACTTTGTTACTACTTGATTATAGCATCCTTCACAATTATGGACACAGTCAGCCTTGGTGTTTGTAGGTTCCTGCAACCGAAGTGTCACAAGACTCAAAACAGCATTAGTGTTACTGGACACACACAACCTCAGTGCTACTAGAGTTACCCAACATCATTGTTACTAGATTTAAACATTCTCCAAGGCATTAGTGTTAAGCTACCTTAAAGTTACTAAATTCAATCAAACTCCGCAAACCTCAAACATACTAAACTAAATCAAAATGAGTGTTACTAGGACTCCCAGTTGTGACACCAGCAACATGGGCTGGGCTAAGGAATGAGCATGAGTTGTCAGGCACCTGTCATGGAGAAGGACAGAGCATCCCAGAGGGTGTTCTCCACCTTTGGGTGGGAGGCTATTTTATTTATTTATTTATTTAGTTATTTAGTTTTTTGACCGGATAAGTGCACTAGACAAATCCTGCCTATTTTCAGGCACGACCCGGGGGAGGGGGATACAGATGAATGCCAACTGACCGTGAACCAGATTAAGCTGCTCCCTGCTGCAGGAGTGCCAGTTAGGATGTCTTTGTGGTGTGAGTCAGTTGGGGACAGCAGTGGGAAGGGGAAATGCATGGGGGCCTTGTAGTGTACATTCCCATTACATGTCCAACCATGTGTTTACGGCCTCAGTTTCACAAAAAGAGTCAGAACCTAAGGAAGCAAAGCTGCTGCAGCAGGAAAACATCATAACTTTCCTCTGGTAATCACTTCTGACTGGGCCCTGGACCTCAATGCTAGATTTGGTCACTGCTGGGGGTCTTTTTCTACTCCCAGAGGCTTTGTGTTGTGAGTATGCAAGTGGAGCTCTCTTGAGGTGTCCAGGTAAGTCACAAGGAAGGTGAGTGATTGGGGTTGAATGCAAGAGGCTGATGGGGGCTGTTGGCTGGGAGCAGCATAATGAATAATTAAAAATAAATTCAAACAACTTCTGAGTTACTAGATTCAAGAATCCTTACAGTTAGTAGATGCAAGAATCCTCAGTTACTAAACTCAGGAATTCTTAGAGTTACGAAATCCAAAACTCCTCAGAGAGTTTGAAGAATTTTCATTATTAACAGATTTAAGCAACCTCAGAGCTATTAGACTCAAGGAAGGTATCTGCTGGGAGTCTTCACCTACACCTGGAGACCATGCTCTGGGGAGTATGCAATTGTCACTCTCTTGAGGTTTCAAGGTACATCTCAGGGAAGATGAGAGATTAGATTGGAAGGCAAGAGGCTGATGGGGACTGTTGGATGGGCCCAGCATAAATAATAATTAAAAATAAATTTAAACTACCTAAGAATTTTCAGATTCAAGAATCCTCAGAGTTACTACATTCAAGAATCCACACCATTACTGCATTTCAAAATTCTCAAAGTTAATATAGTCAAGCAATCTCAGAGTTACTTGATTCAAGAATCATCAGAGTTACAGTACTAAATATAAGAACTTCAGAGTTACTAGATTCAAGCAACTTCAGAGTTACTAGGTTCAAGAATCTTTAAAGGCACAAGATTCAAGCAACCTCAGAGTTACTAGATTCAAGCAACTTCAGAGTTACTCAGTTTGAACAATCACAATCTTGATAGATTCAAGAATTCCCAGTTACTAGACTCAAACAATCCCAGAGTTGCTAGATTCAATAAATCTTAGAGTTGCTAGATCTAGCAACGTTAGAGTTATTAGATTCAAGCAACATCAGATTTACTACAGTCAATCAACCTCTAATTTACTTGATTCAAGAATCCCCAGAATTACTAGATCATTCAAGCAAGACTCAGATTTACTAGATTCAAGCAACATTAGTTATTAGATTCAAGCAACCTCAGAATTACTAGATTCAAGAATATCAGTTTATAGATTCAAGCAACTTCAGAGTTAGTAGATCCCAGCAACCTCAAAACAACTACATGGAAGAATCATCAGTTACTAGATTCAAGCAACCTCAGAGTTATTACAGTCAAAAACATCAAAGTTTCTAGATTAAGGAAGTTTGTAGTTTTACACAACCTCAAAAAGTTGCTAGATTCAAGCAACCCTAGAGTTACTAGACTCAGCCAATCTCAAAGTAGCTAGACTCAAGAATCCCAAAAGTTACGGGATTCAATCAACCTCAGGGATACTAGATTCATGAATATTTAGAGTTACTAGATTCAAACAACCTCAGAGTGGGTTATATATGATGGCACAACAAAAAAGATTGTGACTGGCATTTCAGTGACAGGCTCTATATCAACCGCAAGTTGCAGTTGGCATGGAGCCACACAGTTCAACAGTGCTTTTTACACAGGGAGGCTTTGCCCCCAAACCCCTCACATGGGGGGATTCACCCCTATACCCCCTGAACTAAAGGATTCTAACTCCAGGTCAGAGTTAGTTCAGGGAGGGGGTGCAGGTCGGAGGAAGTGGTTGCCCCTTCCAGCAGTATTTCTACGGTGACATTGTGTTGTAGTTGATGTCGATGCATGTCACTGTAGAAATGTCATGGTTAGGGTGGTATGCCCCTCAGAGTTGCTAGATTCAAGCAACCTCAGAGTTTTAAATCTAGCAACCTCAAAGTTAATAGATTAAAGGAGCCTCAGAGTTACTAGATTGAAAAGAAACTCATAGTTACTAGATTCAAACAACATCAAAGCTACTAGATTCAAGAATCCTCAGTTACTATATTCAAGAATCCTCAGTTACTAGATTCAATAGCATCAGAGTTTCTTGATTCAAGCAACTTCAGAGTTACTGCAGTAGGTTCAAGAATCGTTAGAGTTGCTAGATTCAAGCAACCTCAGAGTTACTAGATTCAAGAATCCTCATAGTTATTAGATTCAAGCAACCTCAAAGTTATTGCTTTCAAGAACCTCAGGGTTTGTAGATTCAAGCAACTTCAGAGTTACTAGATTCAAGTAAACTCAGAGCTACAAGATTCAAGCAACCTCATAGTTCTACATTCAAGGATCTTCAGATTTATTAGATTTAAACAGGTTCAGAGTTGCTAGATTCAAGCACGCTCTGAGTTACAATATTCAAGCAACCTCAAAGTTACTAGATTCAAGCAACTTCAGATTTATTAGATTCAAGAAACTCAAAGTTTGATTCAAACAACTTCAGATTTACTAGGTTCAAGAATCAGATACCGGATTCAAGAAACCTCAGAGTTACTAGACTTAAGAATCCTCATAGTTACTAAATTCAATCAACCTCAGAGTTACTACATTGACTCATTGGCTCCAATAGCACTTTTTGAAGTCCAGGGATTCCATTGCTTAACCTTAATTTAAAATGGTGTCTCAGAGCCGATGAGTTAAAGAACCTCAGAGTTTCTAGATTCAAGTAACTTCAGAGTTATCACTGTAGGTTCTAGAATCTTTAGAGTTGCTAGATTCAAGCAACCTCAGAGTTATTGTTTTCAAGAACCTCAGAGTTTGTAGATTCAAGCAACTTCAGAGGTATTAGATTAAAGTAAATGCCAAGTTATAAGATTCAAGCAACCTCAGAGTTCTACATTCAAGGATCTTCAGATTTACTAGATTCAAACAACCTCAGAGTAGTTAGATTCAAGAATCTTCCAATACTAGTTGCAGAAATCCTCAGTTACTAGAGTAAATCATTTTAGATATACTAGATTCAAGAATCCTCAGTTACTAGATTCAAGAATACTCAAAATTACTAGATTCAAGAATCATCAGAGTTACAATACAAGATTCAAGAATCTCAGAGTTGCTAGATTTAAGCAACTTCAGTTACTATATTCAAGACTATTCAGAATTACTAGATTCAAGCAACCTCAGAGTTGTTATATTCAAGCAACCTCAGAGATACTAGTTTTCAGCAATCTCAAGGTTGCTAGATTCAATAATTATTACAATGATCTCAGAAATGCTGAATTCTGATTGGATATCAGCAGTCTGAGAGCCTTATACTAATGTACTTATTAATGTACTTGTAAAGGCGAACCACAGGTGCAATGATTTGCCTGGCACTTTTCTTTCTTCTCAAAAATTCAGTCAATAGAATTGAGAGCTGCCATTACAGTAACTGCCACACTAAGGACTCAAGAAACCATTGACAACCACGCAATCATTACAGTCCCCAAGAAAGAACTGCAGCAGTTCCCTTCAAACAAAGCAGTTCAAAAGCACATACAGAGTAGAACTTTCTGCAGTCTCACTACAAATATGTAGAAATACAATAGAAGTGTAATCTCTATCAGTACCATCAAGACACCGCAGAATGCACAGTGATGCTGCTGTTTTTTTTTTTCTTGTAACTAGTTTAACAATAAAGTGTAGCTAGAGTAGTAAGAGAGTGGGACTGGGCAAAAAAGTGGGACAAGGAGCGTCCATGTGGGACAAGCACATAGTCTGAAACTTGAACTAGCATGTTAGGTAGCATGACATTGCCATGGCAATCTTTAGTTTTCTATCTTTTTTTCTTCTGAAAAATAAACAAATGCAAGCACCAAAAAGATGATGCAAAGTATGTTGCCATCTTCTTTGTAACTAGACAGCATTGTTAAGAGTGGCAGAGTGTAGAAGTAGAGAATGATATCCATGACAAAACTGAATGAAACAGCTTCAGTGTGCAGAGTTTTAGATACTGACAAGCGCTGCTATTAATGAACACTCATGCAATGTCAGTCCTGCACAAACTCTGCACACTGAAGCTATTTTGATCTACTATGTCCCAGCTGTCATTCTCTCATTCTTCACCGCCTCTTGCCGTACATCTCTATGCAAATTCAATTTTCTTTCCTGGCCCTGATCATGAACTTTTGTTACCAGTTAGTTACCGCGTACCTAGTCCTGCCCCCCCAATTGAAAATAGAAATGAAGTAAATGAAAAAAAAATCAAGAGTTTGTACATAATTATCAATGACAGAAAGTAAAAAAAAATACATACATCTGGTTATAAATCTGCAGGTACAGTACATTAATATGCTCCTCATTTTCTGTTATCACAAAAGGTACCAGCGTGGGGGTGTGATACTTGATTTGCTTGTGCACAGAATGTTGGTTTGAAAGCAAGTGGGTTTCAGGAATGAGCATGTACATCAGTGTAGACCACACTTATCCAGATTGCAACAAACAAACCAGATACTAGGCAATTTAGAATGGCGGAGGGGCTATTGTATATCACTTTCTCAAAAAAATAAGAAAAAGATATTTAAAAGATTATTCAACCTACAGTTACTCATAACCCAATTATAATAATAGCAATAATGAACTCCAGAGAGTTACGTTAATGTTCAAGTTAATCACCCCTTGGTGGCAATATGGCACTTGGCTGTGCCTTGTGCCACATTACACCCCCCAGGGGGTGATTAATTAGAACATTAACTTAACCCCCTTCATTTTCATTTATTATTGCTTAATTCTCAGTTACTAGATTCGCGCAATCTCAGAGACACTAGATTTGAGAATCTTTAGATACTACAGTCAAACAACCGCTGAGTTGCCAGATTAAAAAATCTAGTTATTAGACCTAGCAAACACAAAGTTATTATATTCACGCAACCTTTGAGTTATTTGATTCAAGTGACCTCAGAGTTACCAGACTTGAAGAATCCTCAGAGTTACTAGGTTCAAGAATCATTAGAGTTACTTGATGAAAGCAACCTCACTGTTACTAGATTCAAGCAACTTCAGAGTTGCTAGGTTCAAGCAACCCTAAGAGTTAATAGATTTAAGAATGTCAGTGTTTCTAGATTCAAGCAACTTTGGAGTTACTAGGTTAAAGAATCTTCAGAATTACTAGATTCAAGCAACCCCAGAGTTGTTAGATTCAAGCAGGTTCAGAGTAACTAGATTCAGGAAACCTCAGAGTTAATAGATTCAGTCAACCTCAGAATTATTACATTAAAGGACCTCAGAGTTTCTAGATTCAAGCAACTTCAGAGTTACTAGGTTCAAGAATCTTCAGAATTACTAGATTTGAGCAACCTCAGAGTTGCTAGATTCAAGAATATTTAAAGTTACTACATTCAAACAACCTGAGTTACTAGATTCAAGCAACCTCAGTTACAAAATCTAGCAATTTCACACGTTTTAGTATCAAGCAACTTTAGAGTTACTTGATTCACGCAACCTCAAAGTTACTAGACTGAATCATCCCCAGAGTTACTAGAATTAAGCAACCTCATTATTACTAGATTCAAGAATCCACAGAGTTTTTCGATTCAGTCAACCTCTGAGACACCAGATTCAAGAATATTTTTGCAGTTTTTGATTCACACAACCTCAGAGTTACTAGATTCAAGCAACCTCAGTTACCAGATCTAGCAGCCTTGGAGTTATTAGATTCAAGCAACCCAGAGTTATTAGATTCAAGCAGCCTCAGAGTTACTAGATTCAAGCATGCTCAGAATTACTAGACTCAAGCATTCTCATTGTTCCCAGATTCAGCCAACCCCAGAGTAACTAAAGTCAAGCAACCTCAAAGTTACTAAATGCAATACTCCCCAGAGTTACTAGATTCAAGAAACCTCAGAATTAATCAATTCAAACAACCTCAGAATTACTAGATTCAAGCAACCTTAGTGGCACTAGTATATATAACCTCAGTCTTACTGAAATATACAACCTCAATGTTACTAGTAGATACAACCTCAGTGTTATTAGATTGAAGAGTCTTCAAAGTTACTTTATCTAGGCAACCTCAGGGGTATTGGTGTATATAACCTCAGTGTTAATAGTACTGTACAGTACATACAACCTCTGTGTTACCAGATTCAAGAATCTTCAGAATTAATAGATCCAAGCAAGTTCTGTGGTATTAGCTTTAAGGACTCAACCTCAGGGTTATTAGATTGAAGCAACCAACCCATTTATTATGGTTAAGCAACCTCGGTGTTACTGTATTCAAGCAACCTCAGTGTTAATACTCTTAAGGTGAGAGGGAATCAGAACCCCTTTGTGGCAGAACACTCTGGTTGTGCATATTTGCCCATCGATAACCTCCTCCTGGAGCAACTAGCCAACACAGGGCTCTCAAATGACACCGCAAACTGGTTCAGAAGCTATCTAGGCAATCAAACCCAACAAATCAAGATCACAGATGTTCTGTCTGACTGCCAAGCAGTCTGCTTTGCTGTCCCACAGGGGTCCATACTGGGCCCTCTTCTGTTAAGTATCTTCCTAAATGGACTCCCTAGTTCTTGTCAGGATCAGATCCTGCTCTACGCGGACGATACTGTAATATTCATGAATAACTTGGATCACAAATTTCTTGAACAACAGCTCCAGCTTAGCTTTACATCTATCGAGGACTGGTTTAACAATCACAGACTCATCTTTAAACTGCTAAAAAAACAAAGTAATGCTCTTCAACCCCCCCAAAATAAGTCCAGATCCTACCCGTCGACCATCAGAAACACTACTGGGCACACCACTGGAACTTATTCAGCATTTCAAATAATTCAGTGTCACCATTCACAGTGCCTTATCCTATTCCCAACACATTGAAAATGTCACGAAAGCTGTCAATATTCAGCTAGAGCCACTCTATAGACACAAGCAAAGCCTTAATGCAGAAGCTCTTAGACTGGCTATTCACAGCTCTATTATCTCCGTCATTGACTATCGGCTGGTTGTCTATGGCTCTGCCACTACTACATCTTTTAGGCAAATCAATACTGCTCTAAACGGAGCCTGTAGGCTCCTCACATGGGCAGCACACCTCACACACATGTGTGATCTCTACATCCAGGCAGGCTGGCTGCAATTAAAGGACAGAATAAAATACCAAACCTGCATGCTGGCAAAGAAAGTTAATTTAGGTCTGAAGTCGTAAGGAGTCCAAAAGTGTTTAATCCCCCCCATAACCCTTGCCATACTTGAGGATCAGATAATCAGTTTTTTGCTGTCCCGTGCTGTCGCACAACATAAGGACAACCTTCGTTTGCTTACAGAGCTCATATATGGCTAAACTCGCTACCCACTGACATCTCCTCAGCTACCAAATTGGTCCCTTTCAAACATAAACTGCACCAATATCTCTTGGCAAATAGCAACTGTGATTGCATCAGTTAATCCAGCAAAAATTATCATGTTCTCCTCTGGACCATTTTGAATATTTGCTGTAGGTACAGATCAAGTTTCATTCTCTCTGATTCTCCTTATGACCTGCAGTCCTGCTTGGCACAACCACAGCTACCTGTCCTTAAGTACACTCCCCCTTTCAACTCTTCTGTCTACCTACCCTCCCCCTCACCTACCCACCCCTCCCCCTCTGCCACCCTTCATTTCACTCATTCCTTTTTCCTACTGAGCCAGTCCTTTGTTCTCTTCACCACTTAATCCTATCCTTCCCTAAGTGAGTACCGGATGCCACCTGATAATGCTGCTTCAGATGCTACACATCCATGCTTACTTCCATATTAATGTGCCCCACATTCTCCAATTCTTGCCCCCATATCTCTCTTCTCGCTCCCTCCTTCAACTACTTTTTTGCAATCCTTCACTACACAAGTTACCTACTTATTCTTGACAAAGCCTCTTAGGATGCTACTTTGTCATGGCAGCAACCGACAATTTCTGTATACCTCCTCTAGACTTATGGTCTTGCATACGATATACGATGACTGTAACTCTGTTTGCTTGTATTATCTGATTTTTGTAATAGCTGATATCTTGTTAGTTCTCTATTCAGCTTCTAAAACCTGTATTGTTGTTGTTTTGACGTGGAACCTATGTAAAAGAGCTTTAAGCTCATAGGTGTTATCCGAGAGTCCAATAAATAAATAAATAAAATAATAGATTGAATACATTTCAGTGTTACTAGTATGTACAGCCACAGTGTTACTAGATTCATACTACTTCAGTGTTGCTAGAATTAGAGGCAAACAACCTGAGGGCTGCTAGAACTCATCATTACTATGGTAGATTAAAGTATCCCCCATGTTTCTGGGTTCAGATTCAGTGTAACTGACCTCAATAATCTTCAGAGTTCATATGCTCAAGTATCCTTATTGTTTTGGGCTATCATGTCTTCAGTCCATTTGAAAAAAACTTGTTCAGCATACAACAGTACAACAGTGCTCCACATCCACAATATGGTACTGGAGACAACTCAGCAACACCACAAAGTGTGAAACGTGTAAGGTTCAATTCTCTGTGCAGAGGAAAATGCTTGTGCCTGAGACTCTAAATACAATTCTAAAATGTTTCAGTTGTCTTCAGCAAAAACTGATTCAAACCATAAAGAACCAGGTGCCATTTGCCCACCCATTCTATAGGACATGATCATGCATTTACTGTACTATCCCCTCCCTGAGTGTTTTAATTTGTTGATTCATTTGCACAGTGTTCTGCATGTGCATTGGGACCTGAAGAGAATGAATCATTTCAGAGAAGTTGTAGCAACTAGGAACTAATATCAATGTAAAAAATTGCATTTATTGGTTCATAACTTTTAAGAGTGGAGAGAGGTGCACTACTTTTTCATAGTGTATAGGACAGCATTGTTCAGTATAGAGTTCCATCCTTTTTAAAATGCTGTTGTACCACAGTTCAAGGGTTGTGGAATGTGACTGTACCCTTCTGTGGTATATTAACATTCTAAAAACTCTAGAGACTACACAAGTTGGTTTCATTTTGAAAGCAAAAGAACTTCTGTATGCACATTTCTCAATAGACAAGGCCAGTGAGTGAAGTAACCATGATGGGAGCATGGGTAATTGAGCGACTTGACAGCATAGCAGTTCTCATATTTATTTTTACTTTACACTATAAAAAAAATACTGTATGTGCAATGTTATGCACAGCGTGTGTGTTCTGCCACCTTGGGGTTCTGATTCCATGGACCCCATGAGTTTCACTCTTAAGGTGAGAGGGAATCAGAACCCCTTTGTGGCAGAACACACTGGCTGTGCATAGTTGCCAATCCAATATTCTTTATATTTTGTTACCCTTGTAATTGCATGTAATATTTATTTGTTAAGTGCTCTGAGTCATTTGGATCAGGTACTATATAAAAATAATTGCCTTGCCTTGCATTATTATTAGCCAGCTGAGCCAGGTCCAGTGTGCTGCTGTCTAGAGGAAGGTATTCATTCTCTGAGGTATGTGGGCCCTGATAGAGAGACAGATTTTTTTCTTTGATGTAGTAACTACTAAATCTTTTTCTGTGCGTCATATTAAATAGTGTGCTGCTGTTGAGGGACTGCCTCCTACATATTAATGGGTGTCATTTCTTTAACTAATATTTTTTATTGACATGTCTCACCAGATGCTGAATGTACAATTCAAACTCTTTTGACAGGTCAGTTGAATTATATAGACTGTGCTTCTATAAAACAGTTTTCAATTGACACATGCCGACAGCATTTCAGCAGGAAAAAAGCAAGATGCCGTATTCTCCGCTACCATTTCCTCTACCTCTGTCCAGATCATTAGATCTTATTTTAACTCACTTTGTATACCAATGTCCCAGCAGTTCTACATATGTTCTGCTGTATACAGTGTTGGAATCACAAGAGGGTTTGCCAGGGCTCATCCCCAATAGCTCTGAAGTGAGGCCTGGTAGCTCACACATCACTGTCCTTCACCTATAATGGGAGGGGGGGCATGTAAAGATAGAAGCCTTATGGGCTGCCATAGCTCCCATAGCTGATAAAGTATAAATACAGCACTAGATGAATATTGCATTTTTGAAGTCATTTCCTTACACATATTTTGTGATTTCCAGCAAAAAATTCAGTTGACATCAGCAGAACTCAATTGCTCAAACATTTTCCAAAATTTGAATATAAGGACCTTCCATTAACTATTAATAAATACATCTGCATTAAAACAATACATTTGACTGTAGACCTTTTTGGATTACACTGCTTATGCCTGCTGTTAAGTCATAATCATCTGCTTATGACATCACAACCAACTGATACAGAAAGGATTCTTACAGTATGTCACCAGCAGAGGATTATGACATCAGGGCAGAAACCCCAGCAGAAAGTCTAAGAGGCAAAGAGCATGATTTCATGAAAAAGTCTTTCATAATAGGAGCAGTTTAGCATAGTGTTTAAAGCACAGAGCTGTGAACCTGGAGACCCAAGTTTGGATTCCACAACTGCCACTCACTGCATAACCCTGAGCAACTCACATAACCTCACTGAGCTCAACATTGTTCTAATTTCTCTTTAAATCTCTCTCCATGATCCTTGAATCTGTACATGCTCAGAATGGCAGCAACATTGTCTTTCCTCCCTCTCCTGGATTGCAAGGTGCTTTGTGATACTGTCTGTATGAAAGGTACTATATGAAACCACATTCTTTCTCCCATTCTTAGTAACAAATAGAATGCCCTGACATTAAATGTGTTTAGTGTTGTAAGATGTTTTGACTTGGGTACAGTTTCTGAGGGAGACAAAATGGCAGTCGAGATTGTGATGTCAACAAACAAGATTTCAGCATCATAACAAATTCTTATATGATGATGTATGTGATCTCGTAAGCACTGCAACTATTACCAGTAGTTGTAACAGTAGTAGTGATTGTACAGTATTGGTAGGAAAAGTTGAAGGATGGCTTGGGGCCTTTGCCCCTCTCAAAAAAAAGAAACAGTCCACTGTGTGTGGGAGGAAGTGCAGGGCATACATCCCCCTAGTCATCTCCATTCCTGTCTGTGCTTGAGAATGATACACTTTTGACTGTTGCCTGGCAATAGTCATCTCTAATCTTTCTTCCTTCATTTTGGTTCATGCTGTTCCTACAAAGAATCCTCTGAACTGACAATTCTTATATATCCAAGAGTATCATTAGAGTTGTTCACAGTTTACAACTTTTGGCATGACAAATTGGATCAATTTTCATTGGATTGCACTGTGTTCCTACAATATCATGCAAAATATCACTGGCAGAAACAATGATGAGAGTGCTTCATCCTGATGGGTGTAACTGTAGACAGCAACTGTAGCTTCACCATTTACTGTATTAGGGCACAGCACCTCCAGGTTAATCTGGCAATCAAAGATGGTACAACAATTACAGAAAGGCTCAAACAGTCACAGAGAGGTGTCAAGTCTTTGCAGAAAACACAGTCTCAAATGAGGGTCATCATCAGACTTGCAAAGTGAGTCATATTAGCTTCAGGCACAGACCTGAATATCTGAAAGTCCATCAACTTATATTTGCACAACACATGTTCATTTAGTACTTGTCCTCACCAACATAGGAGTTTAAAGCAATGTCCTGGCCAGTGTAAGAATAGGGGGTCGAAAACACCAGCATCCTGCCCTGCACTTTGAGAACTATGGGTGGCATGATACTAACATCTATGATACTTTCCACTCATGGCCTCCATATTCCAAAGTCAGCAGGATGAATCATGACAGTCACTGTTAATAGAGGTGAGAAAAATACCACTAGCAGATACAAGTCACAAAGTCATAGTACGTTACCTCAGGACCACAGTCCCAGAACAGAAGTTGGTGGGTTCTACACACTCTCCACACTCATGGGCTATGCAGTGTGCAGGGCCCACTAGACAGCTGCCTTAATGAAGTGGAGAGTCCCTGCACTCATGGCCAAGAAAGGCTATGACAAAAGTGGGTAGAAGGCCAGTGTGTCAAATTAGTCAGATACCTTGGAACTGCTGCTTCCCCCTGATAATTCATGTCTGACTCATGTGCATCCTGGACAATATTCTAGTGGCACTGCTGACTAATGGGTGGGACCACCCCCCTTCTCCATCAGGAAGATGGCTCCTGTACTCCTGTGAGCTGTACACTTCAGCAGACTTGATATACCATTATGGCCTGTTTCTGCTGGCATCTTCGTATATTCATATGTACTTCTACACTATCCTTACTTCACACACATGTGAGCCTCTTGCCTTCCCCCAAAGTGGTGGACTGACAGGAAACCATGAACCAGGAGCTCCAGACCTTTTTATGCTGGGATACCCCAATGCTTCCTGTGCCAATGGGAAAGCATGACCAAACTGGGTATTTTTTTTTCCTGTAACTTGTAAGTTGTCAGTATGCAGGATGATCCTGTAAATTGGAAGACATTCCAGCGATCTAATTCTGTATGAAAATAAATCGGAAATTAAAGAATTAAAGAAATTAAGCTTTAAGTGGCTCCCCATTTTAAAGGTGGCTAGCACAATCCTAAAAAAGGAATTTCCATAGATCAACTCAATTTTCCTTGAAGAAAGGCTACCAGCAATGGGTTCCTTCACAAGCTTTTCATATTTCTACTCTAAACATTCCCCTATAACCTCCACTAGTTTGTTCCTACTTCATACCCAAAATATGTATGTGTTCCCTGCTTTTACATAGTGTATTACACTCATTTAAACTTTTCTCAGAACATCAAATATCATTCTTACTTAATAGAATCAACTTAAAAATAATGTTCTAAACAAACTATTCCTAAATCCCTGAGTTTGGGCATGATGAGCATTAGTTCACAAAATTTATTTCACTGTTCATTAAGAAGTTCATTCAGTTTCTTTTTTCCACTTCAATTGGACACTAGTTCTTTCAGGTTAAGATAATTCTTGCACAGTTTTGTACAGTCTGAAAATCTGAGGCAGGATTTTAAAAGACCTGTGTCCACCATGCATTGAGGAATACTTTGTTTCAATAAGGCTGCAGTGACCCAGATACCTGTATGCCAAAGCACAATTTTCAAAAGACACTTAAAGGGGGGCCATTATGTATATAGTCACATTTTCAAAATAATTACCAATGTCCCTTTTGGTCCATTTTATTTATTTATTAACTAGCAAATGTTCAACAGGACATCCCAATTACTCAGTTTAGCTTGTTTACAATAGCTTCCTGCACCTGAGCATGTTACAAACAGAATATATTACACCAGGCATGGCATTTCAGGAAGATTATATTATAGCACAGCATACAGGAACAGATTAAAGTGCTATTTTATGTAACACATTACTAGTTTCTTTTTTGATAACTTAGCAAATATGGTAGTCTCATATCAAAATATGTCAGAGTCAGTCATTCAGTTGGTATCACTCTTGTTTCTGGGCTTGGAAGATCATACGGCCATGGGGTTCTATCCTGCACCAGACACTTGGGCTAATAGCCAGCACTGACACTGCAGTGCTGTACTTTGGAGGGGGGCACATTTTTGGAGGTACAGTATTTCACATAAGCCATTTAACTGACTTCCTGTCTGCCCACCTCTGGTAGATTTCCAGGTGAAAATTAAATGTCAAGGCACAAACACGGGGAAGGGGGCACTACAGATAAACAGCCAGTACTATACCAACCTATGAACAGAGATTCCAAAAGAAGGTACACTTAAGGAAGCAGGTAGATTTAAAAAAATTATGTACTGTGTTGCCCACAATGATGGTGTAAGAGAGTACCAGCCTGATCTCAGGCACTTAGCGGGACAAGCACTTCGATAGAGGTAGGGATATCCCATGACATTTTTCAAAAGAGTGGGGAAGTTGTCCCCTGTGTCCTGGGACCATGCTCTGTGTAAAGGGGTCCATGGTGCAGCTAGAGAGGGTCATGCTGTTTCCCTTGATAACAGACACCTCAAGCAGGAGAAACCAGCACACTCAAAAAAGACCAAGACACTAGGTTCGCTACATAAACATTTTATTTGCCTAAAAAGCAATCCAAAAACAAATACACACAACAGGGCTGTAGGATAGATGTCTCGGCATGTCGATCAGAGGTCTTTGTCAGGGGAAGGCTGATTCTTCCTGCTCCTGTTCAACGTTCTCCTGCAGCAGGGCCCAGCAAGCTTGGTGCTACATTATTCAACATGGTGGGGCATGTAGGAATTAGTGGCAGAAATCAAGTCTAATGATATTCAGACCCATCTCTGATGGAATTTTTACCCACCCTCCTCCCTCTGATTAGTTCTCTCACATATATGTTGGGCTTCAGAAGGGAATGGCAGCACCATGTGGTTCTTCTTGACATCAAGGCTGCTTTTCTGTCCTCCAAAGGAAGCACTCAAGCAGCGGGACAGGTGAAACCCTCCCTCTGGAATCTGAGCATGCTGTCACCAAGTACTCCTACAACTCCACTGGCCGATGGAGGAGTCTAGCTGAAGCCATGAACACAGACCAACCACATAGCAGCACAAAGTGTCACCCCTGACTCCAGCAAGTCATGCATAAGGATTATTTTGCATGTATTATCATCTATTTTATAAATGCAGCATTTGTCCTAGTGGAGCTAGCACTGAGTAAATCAAGAGCAGAGCTGTGAACAGGGAGTACTGCTAGGTTAGCTGCACAGCCAGGACCAGGTGCAATCAATTAATGGCAGTAACTGCAGTGTGAACTGACACATACAATAACAACTGCAGGAAAGCATAGGTTTGGTAGGAGTTGGAGGAAAGGCACAGGTAACACAGTACAAACAGAGGACAAAAAAGACACTATGAAAACTAGAAAATCCCAAAAAGGACAACACAAAATAAACACACAAACACAGCAGAATTGAAAAAAAGAAGCACACAAGGAAGCACACAGAAACAGCCAATGGTAAAAACAAAATACAAACCAGAAACAGAAGTCCAGCACAGAACAAGCAGAGCCCAAATAGAGATGCAGTGAATTTACATTTCACCGGCAAAGTTGGAGCGAAGTGGCCAATTTCGCCACACAGTTATCCACGAAATTTTTCTGCATTTCACAGAATTTCACCAAGGCAAACTTTTGACTTCAATGGGTGAAATTTCGCCTTCTGTGGGTGAAAATTCTCCATTCCATGGATGAAACTTTGCATTTCGCCCAGCGAAATGGGCAAAATTCATGGATTACTCCACGAAGCGAAGTTTTGTCACTTCGCCCACCACTAAGCCCAAAGCACAGCAATGCTGGGGGGGGGCAAAGCCCCAGCAGGCCCCAAGGGAGAAGACAGACTGACAGAGCCTCTGGCTGGCACAGAAAAAGTGCTTTAGAAGGAGGCTGAAAGGAACTGCTTATATAGCTCAGGAAAGGGGTATGGCAGGTTGCTCCCCCATTGAACCACAGGCATAGCCTTTCAGTAAGAGAACCATGGACCAGACTAACTAACTCCAGCTACTTCCTTCCTCTAGAAGTAAATGGAGCTTCATATATCTCATTGTTTGCATAATAAATGTCAAATTAAAGGGGATGCAAGCACATGTGCTCCTGGAGAAGCACTATTTATATATTTTCATATAGCCCTGTTTCATTAAAAAGGTGCTTTATTGCTTACCTATGAAACTGTTAACAGTTTCACTAAGTAAACCATAACTAAAGAATTCTGTAAATTCATGTTTGTTCTTTTGGCCACTGTAAAGTATCCCCAAAAGAAAGCAAGTTCGGTACACACTCAGAATTATAAACCCATGGACTGTTCAGACAAGAAAAAAGCACTGTGCCTATAGATCGCAATCTCACTATGGAGACATAGAGTGGGATTTTTTAACCTGTGGACACTGCACTTACATCTGTATTTTGGATGCATGCTGCTTCCATACAGATGTGTCCAAATGTCTGCACCTTATTCATAGACATCTGAATAGATCTGAGATGCGTCTAGCAGTTTACAGAAGTTTCTGCAGCAACTGCAGGAATCGTGTCTGTTTCTTGATGCAATTGCAGACTTCTGACCTGGGAGTTACCCAACTTTTTATGATCTAACGTTGTGCTCTATGCACTATTGTTCAGTCCTCACTATCACAATATGCAGTGTGTAGGGCTGAGTTATGTGCATTCCAGATGCCCATTGGAGACTGTGGATGCACTAACAGCTCTCACCCACAACTTAATCTTCCAAGCTCTTACCACACTTGAATATACACAGCTGTGCTGCTGGTTAGTGCTGGGGGCAGGAAGGGAGTACATCAGGTCATTGACCAAAAGAGCTGCAAGCATTAAGTTATCTGTGCACTGCTGTTCCAGTGTTGGGGGAGATGAGGGTTAGGTTACACCAGAAGAGGTCTGCGGTAACCTGTTGGCCCCCACCTGACAGTAGTCAAGTGACCTCAGTCTTGTCCCACTGACACAGAGCTCAGCCCTCCTCCTTGCCACAAAGGACTGCAATGAGGTTGATGGCTGCTGGACATAAGATTTTTTCATCAAAATCCACATCTACTAATTTTGACTGACATGTACTGTGTTATTTAGAAAGGCTTATTGCTCACTTTACTGGTTGAGAAACACAGTTTGAACTATGGTGGAGACCATGTATTTTTTACATTATGGAGAAGTCTTTCATCCCATGAATGCGAAGAGGATAAGGGAGTTCTGGGGTTGGGGGGGTGAGGATGACTGGGACCTAACCAGAGCCACTTATGATGAAGTGAAAGGCTGTTGCTGTGGTGATGGCACTTGTTCATTTCCCTCTGCCCGAAGTAATTTTTTAAAGCACATCCTAATTTGTTGTTTTTATGGAGTTAATCACTAAACTTTGATGGCATAACAATGACTCCCTTGATATAATATTTTGGTATTACCTTTTGAGTACTGTATTTTTGGCAGTATTTGTATTCTGAAAGCTGATTATATATATATGTATGTATATATATATATATATATATAGTCATTTCCTCTGAGATACTAAATAAAGAGTATAAAAAAAATATCCACATCTACTACTATGGGTAAATGGCAGTTCTTATAAGGACTGTGGTATCTCATGATCCCTGCTGCCAAGGACCAGAGGATCTACTCCTGGATCTACCTAGGCTTCTGATTGGAATTCCGGGGTTCAATTTTCTTTTTTATTTTGCTCACACCCCCTTATCTCTGTGGTTCACTTTGGGGACTACCATGGCAGGGGGGGCACAAACTGTGGACCTGGTCCTTTGCCCCCATCTTGCCTCGGTTTCCCCCCCGGGCTGGGAAGTGGGAAGGGGGGACTGACCCCCCACTTGTACCATGTGTCAGGCCTCTGACTGACCTGGGTTCACATCACACATCTGACAGCCCTGTAACCAGTTGAACCTCAGGGTCATTTTCCGTTTTTCTCCCCATACCCCTGAGGATGTTGGCAGCTGAGGGAGTCTGTGGAGACATACGCATGCTGAGACATGATGCCACTCTGGACCACAGCCAATATCTACCCCTCCCACATGGTGCTCCCCATTGCACCTCCACCCATGTGCACCCAGGTGGCAGCATTGCAGCAGGAGCAGCATCCCTCCCTCCCCAGAGGAGGAGAGTGCCCCTAAGGTGTTCGATTCTTCTCTCCTTGGTTGATACTCCAGCTCTCCGGGCTCACTCCAGAACCTGAGTCACCAGTGTCTCAAGCAGTAGCGCTACTGCTGCACCAGCAGGCTGGCCTCAGGACTCGATTTACAAAGCCTCAAGAATGCTGCAAGCCCCTGGTGTGCTGATCGTTTGGTGCATGGGGCTTGTGGCATTGTCCTGGCTGGCGATCGGGATTTTCAGTCCCAAGTACCAAATGCCACAGGTTAGATCAGCTATTACCGTACTTAACTTGTGCTACTTGGGGGACCCTTTTTACAGGGCTTGCACCAAACCTTTGGTGCAAGCTGTCGTAAACTGAGGAAACTGTCACAGCTGCGCCTGGCAATAGTAAATTAGGTGTAGTTGCGGCAAAGGAGGCTGGTACCACTGCACTAAAAAATGGATTTGACACAGGGTTTGACACAAGCTCTGCACCAGCCTTTGAAAATCGAGCCCTTGGTGTCCAATTCAATTCAGCCCACAGATGTCTTCTCCTTTGTATGGAGCAATGTACTCATGTAGTGGGCCAGCCAGAGATAGTGCAATCCAGCCATGTGTGTTTGTATGGTGCTAGGTGTGTGGCACTTCTAGTATTTCCACAGCTCATTATGTTTGTATTTTTTTTTTTTGTTTTGTTTTCATGTACAGTACTCCTGTTTCAGAAGACAGCCTCAGTATAGTGACAGAAATGGATTCAGTACCGTATCTCCCCAGCTTCTCTGGAAGAACCCAGAGAAATAAAATCTGTGGGACCACCTGTGCATTAGGATATCTCATAAAAATTAAAAATCTTTTTAGTCATCTCAGGAGATTTTGGGAAAGAACTTGCCAAACTACCTAGTACAACTGTACATATATTATTTTGTTAAATAAATATACTTTATTAAATTTTTTTAGAAAAAGACATAACATACAGAAAAATATAAAAGGAACAAATGATTCATGATGAGTACACAGAGCATGAACCAGGAAGAAAACAAAAACAACAACAACAACAGTTATACAGCACCCCCACCCAGAGCATTGCTCTAGAAAAGGTAAATAAGGGAGAAAAGAACAAAAAGAGGGCCCAAGAAGCATATAATACCAGGTACTATAGGAAAATAAAGCAGAATAACTGGGATAATTGGAAGAAGGGCAAGCAGGCAATAGGAGACCCCCCACCCCGAGCACTTCAAGCTAAGGTCTCACTGAGATTGAAAGCAGGGCATAAATGGGTTCCCACCTATCATGGAAACACTTTGTCAGATGGCACAGTACGGCAATTTGCTTCTTAACCAACAGAGCTTGTAAAATTTCCTGATGCCACTCCCTAAAAGAAGGAGTGGCATCATTCTTCCAGTTCCGTAGAATTACAGTCTTGGCCATTATGGCCATAAGAGCCATATAACCTTTATGAGGTCTGAAAAGACTGGAAGGATAGCACCCAAGCAAGCAGATATTTGGGGTTAAAGAGTCATCATTCCTAACGGGGGTCCAGAGAATTTTTAATTGAGTTCCAGAAGGGAGTTATTTTTGCATATTCACAGAGTATGTGCTTAAGATGCCCTTCAGCAAGATCACATCGGGTACAGACTGGGAAGGGAGCCTTGCCCATCTTGTCCAACTTCAGAGAGGGTGTAATACATATTATGTAAAATGCAAAATTGGGTCCAATGATAACAATCTACTCATACATGCAATTCCATTGCAATCTACTCACGTACCAGCAGACCTACAAGGGTCTGGCTGCACTTATATACTTACATGGAGCTAGCTGCCACTCTACTTACCTTACCAACTGACCTACGAAGGTCTAGTTGTACATCCTAACCATGGGGCTAGCTGACACTCTACTTACCTTACCAACTGACCTACCAAGGTCTAGTTGTACATCCTAACCATGGGGCTAGCTGCCACTCTACTTACCTTACTAACTGACCTACCAAGGTCTAGTTGCACATCCTAACCATGGGGCTAGCTGACACTTCTTCTACGTATCAACTAACCAACCTGTTCTGCATTACCCATTTCTTACTACCTCATATCCTAACCTATGCGGTCCTCCACACATTCTTACTGCTCGCTGATATACTCCCTTGGATGCTTCCTATCCTCACGCTGTATTGCTTTGGATTTACTACCTTCAAATCCTGCTAGGATCCAGCTCAGTGATACTGCCATATGCTTTTTATATCCTGACTTAAGCTCAAATCCTACTCTTTGTCCTATTACCTGAATTGGGTTCATCAGTCCCCAGCTTCATCTTAAGCCATTCTACCATTCCATGACATTCATAAACCTTCTATCAGCGGAAGTCTGGAGGCTGGACTATTTCTAGTTCATCTTGCCCACCTGCGTCAGAGCCTGGATATATGTACTTTATATTTGTCTATGGAGTTCCTCATTTTAGCTATATCCTGAAACTGTTAGATGCGTTCTAATAATGCTCACCTCAGTGCACATCTACCTGGATGCTTCCCATGTTCATACAGCTACCTGCTTCTCTCACGCAAGACTCAGAAGCCTGTTCCTGACCTTTCATCTCTAACTACAAACTATTCCACTGGATCATCTGTAATCTGTGACTTGAACTAGCCAATTATTAATTGATTAGGATTATGCCCCTTTAGTATGCCCAGAAGGACGGGCAGGTCGGTAGCCATGGGTCCTCAGAGGTTTCCCCTTAAGGGTTTTTTTTCTCTACTGTATGCTACTAATCATACTGTCCAGAGTTGGAGGACATAATTGTGGATATCATAATTTCTTTGGGGGGTGTCACATCCCAAACAATTAACCTTCCTTCCTATGGTTGGATACAGAGTAAAACCACACCATCAACTCATACTGAATAACTCATTTGTTCCAGTATCAACGCTATCTTATTGTCAGTTCATTATGAACCATAATCACTGACTTATTCATGTCTATGTCCAAGTACTTAAGCACTATTCATTCATACAACTATACCTTGGAAGCATCATTCTACTTACTGGTCTGGCCTCTGTATCGAAACTCAAACCTACATTATGTAGATGCAGTATGTAACACAAGCACTGAGCTCTGAACCACAGATAATTGAAAGTCTCTGCCTGTGGTTATATGGGGGTAGAGCTCTTCCCCCATATCCTATTTAAGCAAGCAGAGCCTGCTGCTCTGTTACAGAGAAACATACTCACCCTCCATCCTCCTCTTACACCTCCTCCTTCTCCGGCACGCATATCCCACTAGGGGGTTGTCACATCCTAAACAACTAACCTTCTTTCCTATGGTGGGATACAGAGTAAAGTCACACCATCAACTTATACTGATTAACTCATTTGTTCCAGCATCAGCACTATCTTACTGTCAGTTCATCATGAACCATAATCATTGACTTATTCATGTCTATGTCTAAGTACTTAAGCACTATTCATTCATACAACTATACCTTGGAAGCATCATTCTACTTACTGGTCTGGCCTCTGTATCCAAACTCAAACCTACATTATGTAGATGCAGTATGTAACACAAGCACTGAGCTCTGAACCACATATAACAGAGGAAGGTAAAAATGGAGAAAGTGAAATAAAGATGATTATGTGTACAGCATTATACAATGTTGTGCTCTAGTAAAATTAATTGAAGTTCCATAAAAAAATACTCTTTATAAAAGTGCCTTGTAGATCAAGGGATTACAATTCCAATTGCCTGACATCTTCTGCGTATCAAAACTCAGTCAGGCCCTCCCTTTGATGTGCCAACCCCATCCTGAAGACAAGTTAAAAAAATGGCTACTCCAGTTATACAGTTCAATCAATCAATCAATCAATCAATCAATCAAGTCTTTATTTAACCAGGCATTCATCGTTGAGCAGAAGCTCATTTGCAAGATGGACCTGGGTGGAGCATGAACAATTGTATATACAGGTCTACACAGGTATTTACAAGGCAATACAAATAATACTCTTTACAGAGAGGAAGAAAAAGAAGTTCATATGTACCTAGAATTATACAGATATTGTACAGATTACATGGTATTTACATACATAGAAGTGTCTATAGGAAGATAAAGCAGGTTATCTAAGGTTGCAGGAGGAAGTAGCTGGAGAGAAAAAAATATACACCAGGTAGAGGTGAAGGTAGGGGGAAGGGAGGGAGGTAGGGGAGAAAGGCTAGGAGGGCACGGTGCAGAGAAAGGAGCTGGTAAAATGGAATGTAGAGAAGGTGGATGGAGAAAAGGAGTATGTGTGAGCCCCGGGATTGAATGCTATAAAGTACGGGGCATGGTAGGATGTCACAACCCAGGGTAGTGAGCTCCTATCCGAGGTTGGGAAAGGAAGAATAAGGGGATGGATGGGACTAGTGTTGATAAGACAGGGGGATAAGAGAGAGAGAGAGAACAATTAGGCTGGTGAGGAGCAAGCTGGGGGGTCAGTACTAAAAATTGGGTCTAGGCGTGGCTATATACCAGTGCAGACACCGGTACTGGGTCTGAGTGGGTGAAGCAGTTAAATACTTCTCTGATTGTACGGAAATAAAGTGTCTTGAAGGCATTTATACCAATTAGAGTGCTTAATTTGAGGTTTTTTTATAGATCGTTCCATAAGGTAGGTAGCACAAAGCTTATGGCTGCCCTGCTGAAGCAGGATTTTACTTTGGGTACTTTAAGTGTAATAGCTGAGTAACTTCTTAATGCGTATTTCCCAATTATACTCAGGGGAAGACAGCAGGAGATATAGTAAGGCAGCTTATTAGAGATGGCTCTGTAGGTCCAGAGAGCGGCATTTCTGTGGCGTCTGAACTTTAGTGATGTCCACCCTACTGCCACATATAGGGTGCAGTGATGTGTGTCGAAGGGGAGTCCCATTATAAGCCTCTGTGCTCGATGGTAGAGTGTGTCCAGTTTAGCCATATAAGAGTTGGGGCATTGGCTGTAGAGGAAGTCAGCGTAATCGACCAATGATAGGAAAATGGATTGGACCAGTTGTTTCTTGGCATCTCTGGTGAGAAATTGGTTGGTTCTAAAAAACAATCCAAGCCTTTGCGAAGTCATTTTAGCAAGTCCTCGATATGTTCAATGAAGGAGAGCCTTTGGTCTATCCAAACTCCCAGATACTTGAATTTTGTAACAAATTCTAGTTTTTCACCTAGAACTGTGGTAATTTGGGGAACTGTCCCACTGAACACAGGGTTAGCTGTACGGATAAAAGGGGAGAGGACCATCGCTTTAGTTTTTTGGCATTGAGGAGTAGCTTTTTGGAGGAGTTGGCTTTGCAAAGGTTGAATTCTGACTGTAGGTCATTGCAGGCAGCTTCAGGTCTTGGGCGACTCACGTAGAGAACTGTATCATCTGCAAACAGATGGATGTTGGCTTCTTTTATACAGTAGTCAATGTTATTAATGTAGATTGCAAAAGGTAAGGGCCCAAATATAGAACCTTGAGGTACCCCTCTTTGCAGAGTTTTTAAGGGGGACAGGCCTCCTTCGGCTTTAACTTGTTGAAGGCGCCCTGTAAGATAGTCAGTAAACCAACGCAGAGAGGAGGGGTCCACACCTATAGTTTGAAGGGAGGAGAGGAGCAGACTATGGTCGACAGTGTCAAAAGCCTTGCTTAGATCAAGGAAAACAGCACAAATAAAGTTTTTGCTTTCAAGATTACGCTGCCAGTCATTAGTAACTTTGACGAGGGCTGAGATAGTGCTATGTTTAGCTCTGAATCCAGATTGCATAGGATTTAGCAGTTCCCTAGACGCAACGTGAGTCCTCAGCTGTGCATTTACAATCTTCTCTAGGAGCTTGGACAGGACCGGAAGGAGGGAAATTGGCCTGTAGTTATTGAGATCACCAGGGTCACCTGATTTGAACATTGGTATGACATGTGCTGTCTTCCATATAGGTGGTAAGGTGCTCTGAGACAGGGATAAGTTAAAAAGGTGGGTGACGGGTATTGCTAGTATGTGGTAGGCAATTTTTAGGAAGTAAGGGTCAAGGGTGTCAGCCCCAGCACTTTTTCTAGTATCCAACTGAAGCAAGAGGTCCTCTACCTCTTTCAGTGGGGCAGGTTGAAGCGAGAAAGGCGGCGAAACTATCGGAGTTTCAGGCAGTTGGCTGGCAGTCTGGGAGTGAAGTATGTTTGCAGGGGAGTTATCAAATGCCATGCCTGCAGTAGCAAAGTGGTTATTGAATGCATCAAGTATATCCATCTTTTTGTTATAGTCAAGTTGCCAGAGGTAATCTTGGTCGGGAGTGAATTTCCTCAGGAGTGGCCTAGCAGATCATTGATTGTGTTCCAGAGCTTGATTGGGCTCTTTGTGGCAGAGTCGAGTTCGGATTTGAAGAAGGTGGCCTTTGATTCTTTGATTGTTTTGGTACATAAATTTCGTAGTCTCCTGAACTGGTTCCAATCCTCTGCAGTGTTCAGTCTACGCGCTTTTTTCCAGAGCTTATCTCTTTCTAGAAGCAAGGACTTGATCTGAGGGTGAAACATTTACAGGTTTTGGTCCTAGTTTGAACTTTAATTAGGGAGCATACTTATTAAGGGCCCTTGATAGAATGTTGTGGAAGATATTAGCTAGCGTGTCGTTTGGCCAGGTCAAGAAAATACGCACTCAGGGGTACACTTAAGCTTCGTTGAGTAGGCATGTACATTGAAGTTGAACCTGGATCTCTTCATAGAGAACTTGCTGATGGGTGCTGGGTTGTTGGTAGATCTTACTCCTGCAATAAAACAATGGTCGCTGGCGTCTGAGAAGAAGACATCAGCGTGGGAGAAGAGATGAGGTTTGCTCACCATTAGCACATCCAAAAGTGTACTTTCACTGGGGTTCTTCACATTTGGGCATGTTGGTTCAGTAATAAGTTGCGTCAGCCCATGTTAATCACAGAAGGATGCAAGGGGGGCAGCTGTGTTAGAGAGCCAGTCAAAGTTGAGGTCTCCTAAAATAATAGTTTCTGGCAGCCCCTGTCCCAACTTGTCACTTAGATATGACACAAGCTGTAGGCCAGCAGACGGTGGTCTGTAGCATCCTATTACGCAGAGTGCAGTAGTCTGTGTAATTTCCACTTTGAAATTAGGCATTAGGTGCTGGCGACAGATGCCGGATAAGCAGAAGGCATAAATTTGTCTTTAACGTAGATAGCTACCCTCCTCCTCTGGCATGCCTATCAGCTCTGAACAAGGCATAGTTGGGATATTTACTTCTCTATCAGTGGTGCTGGGTCTAAGCCAAGTTTTGAAATCACAAGTATGTCAGGAGAGGTATGATTTACCCAGGTTTGTATTAAGGTTATCTTTTTAAGGAGGCTACATACGTTAATATGCAAGAAGCTTATTCCTTTTAAATTTGCTAGTTCTGCTGGCAAAGCAATAGCTTCTGGGGGGCCAGGGTTGAGTTCTACATTGCCTGAACATAGCAGGCGGATAAGTAGGATTTTTCTAAGAGCGCTAATTATAAGCTTGTAATTCCTGCCTTTCTCCTGTCTAGTAGATCTGATGTTTTTAGAGACTGGAAAGTAGCCACCATAGAAGAGCTGATCTGTTGTAGCAAGAGCTAGTACCCCTACCACAATAGGCGGGAGGAGATAGAAGTCTGCGTGGTGGGAGGTGGGCCTTGTGGTGGGGGAGTGTTATAAGTACTACAGTTAAAAGTTATTGTCCAATCCTGTTTTACAGTTGTACTTTGTACAATAGTTCTCCTCGCCACCATCAGATAGTGACCTTGAATTAAGTGTAATCTGTGTGTTTTTAGTGTTGACACATCTGTTATCTGGCTACTGTTTCTCTGACCCCTCAAATTGCCCTAGCAGTATTAATTCCAATGTTTTTTTAAACAGCATTGATTTAATATTTGGCCATATTCATCTGTTCACAGTATCAGAAAACATAAGGGGGCCAATTATTGTGCTACAAAACTAAATAGACAAGTACACTACATGAGCTACACTACATGAGCCTGGATCTCCTCATAAGTAAATTTGCAGAGCACCAAGGAATTACAATTGTTAATAAATTTACTGAGTTGGGGATTCAGAAGCACCTATACTCTTGAAAAATAAGTATGTCAGTTTGACTTTGTGTCCAATAAATTACAGTGGTGCCTTCAAGCTATGTGACAGGATGCCAACCACAATAAACGAACACACCTCAGCACTAACTTTACCTAAAGGTAGTTATACTCTCTCTCTCTTTTCTAAACTGGAGGGAGGGGTAAATGGGCCAAAATATTTTCTCAAAACACCTGGTAGGAAGCGGAGTGTTTAATAAAAAAATCAGTCTGTGTGTAGGTGATGGGGCGTGTGATGGGAGACAGGCAGAACATATGTGGGGGATAAGCAGTGCAATTGAAGCATTCATGACAGAGCACTGGTCGAATACTGCAGTTCTGTGCTCATAATGTAACAATGCCATTACAGGAAGGGTGAAAACAGTGCCCATCTGTGCAGACTGGTTTGCGAATGCCATGTGATTTTCATTATCCAACAAGTTGCAAGCCTTGGCAAGCAAAAGAGGTAATATGAATGGGGTGGTGGCAAGACCAGATTCAACCTTCACACTCTCAGGTCTGATCTTGTCTTATTCATTTTTTTTTTAATATTCAACTCCATTATGAGGTGCGTGAGTGTAAATGTAAATTAGATTATTCACATTCACTTACACTTGCACTGCTCTAAAGCTGAAACTGTAAAACAGGTATGAATTCATAGGCAGCTTTTTCAGTCATTTTCCTGAAAATCCACACAATTAGACTAACCACGTCTCATACATTAGTCCTGCAGTGTGCCACGAGACTACCTGAAGTGCAGGGAATGAAGTCATTACAATATGATACTCACTTTCTCACCCTATTTGTGTGGGGTTTTTTTTCATAGCGGCAACAGCAGTACTAGTAGTGTGACTATTTTGCAAACACAGCACTGTAAAATATTCAATGTTTGAATTAAATTCCTTGCATCCCTCCCTCCACTGAAAATCAGTGTTTCCATTTTGAAGGAATTTAGAAGGGCTATCCAACTTGGCAATCAGTCAGTGGGGGTTGGGTGTTTTTTGCATCCCTAATCCTTTTCTATACTGTTGAGAATACAATTGCCTCTGTGCCAGTGTAAAGAACTACAAAGTCTGAATAACTGAGCCCATGCAGTCTTTACAGTCCAGCAGCTAAATATAAACTTGATTGCAATGTATCACGAAACCATTACTAGTTGTGCTTCAGTTTTTGTTTTTTTTATTAGTTTGTTAAAAAAAAGAAACATCAGGCTTGATTTACTGCAATAAGCCTGATACTTAGGGCAGGATTCACTAGCAAGGGGGAAGGTCCCGCATCTGCAGGGAAAACCTCGGTGCTAGTGGGATTCCACTTCTGAAGCCGCAGGTCACCCGCAGCTGCGGGTATTTACTAAGGTGGAGCTGGAGTACGACCGGCTCCACGGAATACGGCAGCTTGCGGGTGCTGTTGCCATGGACAGCACGGCAGCTGCGGGAGGCTGCTACAGGCATTGTGACCCGCCATAGTACCCTCTGCAACTGCTGGGGCTGAGGATCAGCTGCTCCACAGCTGCAGCAATTTCATCGCACAACCAGGGTTGTGGAGTGGGACTTAGTCACATTTTGCTTATTGAATCCTGGCCTTCATGTCCTTGGCATACTTCTCTGCTGTCCCAGGTGTACATTAAAGTTGCAGTCTTGGACTTCATTACAAAATGTATTGTACATGGAGACCCCATTCGAGCAGCTTCCTGAGTGTACAGAATTTTATCAGTTTTCAACAGGTTTCCCTGATTTTGGTCCAAGATTAAAGTCTAAATAGATGTTTGCCATACCCCCCAACAAAAAAAAAACTGAATACTGAGGAGTTGTGGAAGTGGTGAAACAGTTAATTCAATATATCCAGCAATAACTCTGACTAGGTGTCCACATACAGAAGATCTCACTCGTACCATATGTGTTGTCATACATTGCACTCTGGTTTATACAGTGTTTAGCTGCTGGACTGTAACTACTGCTTCAGACGTTGTTGTTTGTTTAAATCTGATAAAGTTACAATTCACTGGTGTCCTGCCTCTACCCAATGACAGTATACAGCTATGCAAGGACAGCAGCTCTAAAAGAATCAAATGGCTATTCAATGATTAACTTTTCCTTCTGTGATTTGAATTTGCTTTTCACACCTGCTTAGCAACCCGTGACCAACCACTGCAAGATCAGGATTACAATAAAACAGCACTTTGACACCAGGATTCACACAAAGGCATGAATGTGGACAAAAGGTGTTTTTTATTGTATTCAACTATACAGCTTGAAAAAAGCAGCCTGCCAGTGTTACTGTGACTGACAAGTAAGCATTATATGTCCCGTTTTAGCATCCACTATGTGCACTGAACCAAAGATGAGAAGTGAAATAAAAATTGAAGCACTTTTCAATAACAGTTATGACCTTGCCATTACTGTAGCACTTGATGAGTAAGTTTAAAGCTCCTATCGCAACGTGCAGAACAAAAGTGCTCTGTTGTAGTGGACAAAATAGGTGCCAAAAAATAACAACACAGTATCTCCGCAGAGCCCAGTGCAAATATCGTATACAATTATGGAGTTGTTTATAAATGAACATCAAAACAGTCTGGTAGTTCATAATGTACAGCAGTTTAAACATGAACCAATTCAAATCAATCTCTGGCTGAGAGCTTTAGACTGGAAGAGCAGAGCTGAGATGAAAATGCTGTATTTGGTTAAACTGGAGCTTTTATGTTTTGCCACTCACATGCCATGGTTATCAGGGTATCTAAAAATAAAAAGCATTTGTTATTTTTGTGTGTGGGTTTTTGCTCTTCTGACACATCACACTAATCACCCACTCCGTAAGTATCCTGTATACTATTTTACTTGGTAGACACTCAAATGTTGAGGAGCTTGGACAGTACGTGAATTCATTAATAGCTGATCAGTGATAGATTTTTATTTTACACATTGAGTTTCTCCTATTGCTGTTCCTCAACAGTACTGTATTAGGTGACATCATTTAGTTTTGCCATTTGATCACTACAGGCTGTGCAATCATAAGTCTGTTACAGTAAATGCATGTTTTCAGTTGGAAAGATACAGTACATATGGGCTCAGGAATAATCTAATACAGCGCGTCAGTTCCCCTCAATATTGTACTGTATTGCATAATATTTTATGCAAGCAATAACACATGACAAGGTGTGGGTTATCTCCTGATAAGAGCACACCCAGGTGCATTGTTAGGCACGAGGCGCTTGCGTGCTCTTATCAGGACATAACCCACACCTCAGAGTGTGTTATTGCACTTATAAAGTGGGTCCCTCATGTAGAAAAAAAAGTCTCAAAATATAAATAAAATGGAGGGAATGGAGTTTTTAGTTATAAGAGTAAAAATAGTTCCTGTATTTTTGCACTGTAGCATAATACAGTGCATTTCTGTTTGCGACCACTAGAGGCCTCTGGTAAGGTAGTACTGGGGTTAAAATATGCTTTTGCTGACGTTTGTAAACTGTTTCAGATCCTCCAACCCCCGTCCCTTTGCCCAGCCAGATACATGCTGAGCCTGCAAATGTGTTAATTTTTCGCTAGGAAGCACAGGCTACATTCGTAATGCAAAGGGTTTCTGACTACCAAATCAAAGAGTGACACCGCTGGCAATCACTAAACCCATTCTTCTGCTACACCTCCCGTGGCAAATGTGATCAGTTCCACCCCCTCCAATCCTGTACTTCAATTGTCAGATAAAGCCATCATTCAACCTCGTCGTTCTAGTTTTGTGGGTGAGGCTGCTTGCTGGGTAGCAATTTAGGCTATGCTATCTATAGTGGCTCCAGTTCCGTTAGTTACTGAGAGAGTGCACGTGTCCACTGCGCTTGGAAATTATGTATCTGCCAGCTGAGGCTGAGTCGCGGGGCTGTTAGCGGTCACTGGCATGCCAACACCAGGGCTAGAAAGCAGCCAAGTTGCATAGGTAGCATTGTGTGTGTCCCTGGTGCCCCGTCTATGAGTCAGCAGTAACTGACAGCAGCCCTGCTTTTATTTTTTTTATGTGGAGCTATGGGTGCCAGCCATGTCACAGTGATCGTGAAAGGAGAGGAGGCGGCGTGGCTCCCGATTAACGTTTCTGCACTGAAACTGTTTTGTGCAGCAGAGGTTGGTGTTTTTAATGTGTATTAGTTGATGAAGTGGACAACGGCTTTGGTGTTCTGACAAAGCTGGCGGGCAGGTGAGCGAGGGGGGCAATGGGAGTACAGTACTAGTGGATGAAATGCTGTTTGAAAACTAGCACGCATTGATCTTTAACTGTACTGTGTCTTGCTTGGCATAACAAGTACCAGTTGGCATATATATTAGCTGATAAGGACACGGCTACTGGTACCTATTAGCCAATCAGGATGCAGGGTTTTTTTTTACCCATTTTATAATGTACAATATTGTACTGTGTTATGTATTTAATCAATAATAATTATATGCATTCAAGCACTGGCTGGTATTTGATGTATTTCAATACGAGATGTTACACAGAGAGCGGCTCATTTCCTTAGTTTGCAGGAAGTGTATTTGGAATGGATAGTGGGGGGAATAAGAAGAAGAGAACACTAAGGCACATGTACAGTACTTAAAAAAATAAATTTTGGGGGGTGGTGGTAAAAACAAACATGACTGTCAAATCTACTCTGACACAGAACATCTGCCACTTGGTTGTATGTGGCACAGCCAATGGATGAAAAACCATAACATATATTTTCCTGCCACAGTTTTGCAAGAGACCCAGTATGTAAAAAACTCAATATGTCAAAAAAAAAAAATAGTGATGTTCATTCATAGTTTTTATTTCTGAATGCACAGTGCTAACCTGATCCATCTTTCTGCTGTTCCTGTCTTGCTTACAGGGAGCTCTCTGGAGTCAAATGCCTGTTGTCAGGGAGGCACCACATCTGCCAATTGGAAAGTTTCTGGAACAGTATACAGTTGGTAGCTAATCCAAAAACAAGCATTTCAGTCCCTTAAATCACAAATTAGTTTAATCCCAAACTAGCTATTTAGCTCCTGACAGCAAATTGTAAGCAAGACGGGAGCAGCAGAAAGGCATGATACAACAGGAGTCAGTTTGCATGTGTTAAAAGTGATTGGCATTAGATGCATTTTTGTGAACATGTCACTGCCTTATCGTCAAGTTTTTGCCTGTGGTCTCTCCTATTCCAAACTGTACTAATTGTGTTACCTACTTCCCCTATCCCTCAGGGCATTGTTGCCCTGGTAAGTTACTTGTATTGCTTTACTATCATTGATGCTCCTGATTGTACCTTGTTCTTGTTTTGCCTGATGTTCTTGAATGTACCTTTGTAATCTCCCAGGTCGCACCTGAAAATAGGCACTTGATTTTCTAGTGTGCTTACCTGGTAAACAAAAGCAAATAGAAAAATAAATAGTATTATCTTGGCACCATGCATTCAGAAATACAAACTCTGAATGAACATCACTATTTTTTAGTATGCAAGTGGGAAATCAGCTGCAGAACCACTTAGAGGAGGCTTAGATTCATGAGTAAGTGAGTCAGAGCAGTACATGCAGACAGTCCAAATATGTAAAAATGTTAACAGGCTGGTGTCTGATTTACTGTATTTCAGGCAGACACTATATCCAGTCTGGTGCTTTTGGTGCAAAGGGGGAGGAGGGAGGTAGGGCTAGTGTGTGTGTGTGCATGTGTGTGTGTGTGTGTGTGTGTGTGTGCACGCACGCGCATGTGTGTGTGTGTGTGCAGAACATACATAATTTTTGTTGTTAGCTTGTGCTCTTCCTCATTATGTCTAGTTTGAAGGAAAGTACTGTATGAATGAAAAGTCATCCTCCTATAGCAGTAACACCTGACTGGCCAACAGTCAGCCAATCAGGTGTTATTACTGTAGGAGGAGGTGTTTTCATTCACATTTAACAAAATGAGGAAGATTAAAATCTTCTCAGAATCAGTGTCAATGATTTTAAACAGCATTTTTTTTTCTGCTGAATGATGTCGAGGAGCATAACTACATGTGGGACAGGTGATCAGGTGGGTGGAGGTACTGTAAGCCAACAACGATTTCCTGGTTGGGTGGGTGATTGGGTGGTGGGAGAAAGCGCTAGCCACCAGGGAATTTCTTTGATAGGAGATGGTATAATGCACTGAAGTCTCTAGTTCCAGTTATGGAGAATATTTATAGTAGCAAGTATTGTGTTTCAGCTGCAAACCGAGGAGCTCAAAACAATTTGCATGCTCTTATCAATTATCAAAATTACTATAATTTGTTGTTGTCCTGAATGTACGAGTGCTGTGTAATATATGCTTTTTTTCATTTCATGCTAACAATGTCTAACAAAATATTTACTAGTTTTTATTTTGTGTGAAATTTTTATATATAGTATATATTTTTGGGGTGGCTTGGATTTTCATTTTTTTTCCCTAAGGGAAGGATCGCTCTGCCCTCTGATCTGATGGCAGGCAGAGGCAGCCCCTGTGACTGGAGTGAGCTGGGAACAGGGGAAAAGAGAACGAGTACACATCAGCTGCTACTGTCAGTTTTTTATTGTGCAGATGAAACAAAAAAGAAGAGAGAAATTATCCACAATTGGGCACCCCCAGTATCACACATATGCGATGAATGTAATGCACTAAGAGTAAGACTCTAAAGAAAAGCAAAAATAGGAAACTAATCAGGCTTTCTGACTATAACAGCTATTGATAATCTGTTGTATCAGAATTGTATCGTGTCCTTTTGCTCCTCCTAGTTTTTATAATGTACTGACTCAACATGAGCTGTGAGCCACTGTGACTCCTGAAGCTCCAGTGGCAATATTCATGGCAAAGCGAATGTTGTGTTCAGTTAAGGCTGAGCAGTTTGAGTGACCTGCTATTCTATAAAATTAGAATGACTGAGAAGTGCTTTCTCATTAAATTAACAGGTAGTGTTTATTTTTAAAATATGTTTTGTAATTTTTATGGCATGAGTACATTTTTGATGGTAATTCTCCATGTGATTAGGATAGCACCTTGCAAGTGGTTAGCTCCTCCTAGTTTTTATGATTTACTGACTCAGTATGAGCTGTAAACCAATTTGACTCCTGAAGCTTCAGTGGCAATGTTCATGGCAAAGTGAATGCTGTGTTCAGTTAAAGCAGCAATGCTTGTTGCTGTTTAATTTTACTGACCTTGTGTGGTAATTGGACATTCTGTTTGCCTGCTTTCATGCCCCCAACTTGTTCCATGGTCTTTACTTGCAGGTGTTGTAATTTAATTAATTACTGACTCAAGTTAAATGGGGGGATGTATTCTTTTATAAACACAATGTTCCTCATCCCTAACCATTGCTGCCGATGTTAACAAATCTAAACAATAGCTAATTCTTATGAGATGTAAGACTGATACATAGATCACGCAAAATATCCTCAAATGCATCCTTTATACCATTAGGAATGAACAGTTCTTTTATAACAGGATTAAATCTCACTATTCTGCATTGTGCCCTACTTTTATTATAATAGTAGGGAACCACAAAAAATATGGAAGCTGGTAAAATTGGGAAAAATCCAAAGCGTATAAATGCCAGCACCACCATACAAGGTACTGGCATTTGTACACTTCGGATATTGACTGAGTTTGCTGAGCATGCCAGGTAGACTGAGCTGGGATTTGACTTTGTTTTTTTTTTAAATAGAAAAACAAATTTGGCCTTTTTTCTCAGTAATTGGAGCCATCATATCGAGGAACATATTCCTTCCTTAGTGTAACAATTCACAATTTTCTTATTAGCCCTCCCTCCAGCTTTAGCTGTCTTTAAGAAAAACAATTCATTGCATATGTGTCTCATGATCTATCCTCCCTAATCCTGACTATGCCTATTCCAAATTAAGTACAGTTTAGCTTTGGAAATGTCAGAGACACTTTTAAGTAGAGCTAAATCTCAGGGCAAATTGTGCAGGTTATGATGAGCAACTAATCATATCAAATCCAAAGGACCGTTTAACAGCCCTGCTTACTCAGGCATTGCCCTTTAAGCATATTAAACAGTCATCAGAAAATGCAATGCAAGAATAAACCAGCAGTCACGCTTACTTATATAGGACGGTTTGCCCCATACTTCCCAATGTGCTATATGTGCTCACACACTGCTTGTCTGAAAATCTTCTAATAAATTCACCATTCTAAACCATTGGGATACCCAAGTGTGGCCTTCCGCCAGTGTTTTAACACAGACTACTATCTCTCCAAAAGCACTGTCACACTCTATGTGACAGCTATTGCACAGGATATTCCTTGTATCCCATTTTAACCAACAAAATCCAGTTTCTGTAACAATAACAGTTCAGTTATAATAATACAAAAATCCCATGTCATGTTTTATGTTGGGTAAATTCCTAAAAAAACAGATTCTGGTTAAAATTAAATTAATCAAACTTTGGTGTCACATTAAAAAATCTAGCAGAGTTTTCACCCACTTCCATATTTCTTTTTAAATGGGACACAAGGAATCTCCTGTGCCATAGCTGTCACATAGAGTGTGACTAGTCATTTTGTAGAGAGCACGGCCTGTGTTAAAATAGATGCAGCAGATCATTTTCTGATGACTGTAAAGTGTAAAGGGCAATGTCTGGGTAAGCTGGACTGTTTAAAGTTCCACACACACAATCTGGACTTGACATAATGTCAGCGACTCGGCAGAACAAGCACTGTCACACAAGCATTGAGTGCAAGGGCAGGACTGAAGCACACTCTGTGGAGAAAGTTCAGGGCAAGTTATTTGAGTTTGCTGATTCTGGGCACTGTATCTGCCTGCCTCTTGGAATAATTTCACCACCACCATTTTGGGTGAACTAAACCTCTGACATAGTGACCCAATCCCAACCGAAGAAGATCAGTGATTTCTTGTCAAAATATCACGCAAAGACTATAGAATACATTGTGATATCCTTCCCCCCGAACTTTACATTTCCTATACACTTTTTAATTACGATCATCCCGTCCTCCCCTTTATTTGTTTGCTTGGAGAGAAAGAGAACCTGTGAGGTGAGGAGAAAGTGAAAGAATACTGTCCTGAATGATGCTGTGTCATCACTGCTACATAAAAAGGTGTATGAAAATGTAAAAGATTTGAAAAGCATAGCAACTCACATTTCTGAGTAACATACATCCCCCCCAAAATTAGGATGCATATGAACATTAAAATCATTTCTCTAGTTTGCATTCAACTGCACATATATTTGTCTACTATTCATTAATGAGCTCACTGCTCAAAACTATTGAAACAAAGTTAATAACAGCACAGTCATCAATTTTTCTATGCCTAAGGATGAATGGCGATCATTGATAAACCCCATATTCTTATTCTCACAATACAGTATGTGGTCTGTGGACTGTGGGGATACCCGCTGGGACATTACGGCTCTGTCAGAAACATGTAACTGCAAACAGTGCCACCTGGTACATTTCAGCAGTTTATGAGGAGGATTTGATTAATTAAGCATTTAGGCAGTACCGCAGTATGGCATTACTGCATTAACGTGCAATGAGTTTTTCCTCTGTACCACTCGCTACGCCACTCGGGTGTACTGCATCCACTGAGGTATACCTTGTCACTGTGAAACTTTCCGTGACTACCATTGTAGCTTTGTTTTGTAAACTAAGGATTAGTCGAGAGTATTTTAGATAGATCTTTTTAGTATGTCTGGAATGTGTAAGGGTCTAGGGCAGGTTCGAACCTATGAAGCATTCCATCTGTGCAACCTTTGGCCCTTCACTGATCTCTCTGTGTCAGCAATGAAAGCCAGGTGCTGTCATGAGGTTGGGAGTCGGTGGAGCCAGAATGATCAGTGGTGGTGGGATGCCAGAGGCTTGATGGAGGGGAGTAGGATAGGAGTAGTTAGGTGCAGGAGATGGCCTGGGTTTAGATGGGACCTGGAGATATGCCAGACGTGTTTGGTTCCCATCCCGAGAGGTACCACCAGATTGAGTGGGCAGATAGCCAGAGGGGCTGCAGCGCCTACCAGTCCCCTTAGGGCAGTGCTTTGCAATGCCAGATCAATCAGAAACAAGACTGCAGTTATGGCAAACTTGATTTCTATGGTTGATCTGGCTTACATCATGGAGACCTGGGTGGATGACAATGCTGGGCCACTTTTGGAGGCAGACGTCCCCCAAGGTACTCTGTAGTGCACTACCCTAGGGTGGAATGCAGGGGCAGGGGAGTGGTCCTTTCCTTTTTTAGATCAGACTTGGGCTTCACTCTGCACCCTGTGGGAACTACCAGGTTCTTTGAATGTGTGGCAGTATGTGGGGGTCTGGGTGTAGGCTGCAGGATCTTCCTTATTTACTTCCCTCCTGGGGTGAAGGGAGAGTTCCTTCAGGAAGTGGTGGATCTCAACATTGGTGAGGTGTTTGTGTCCCCCAGATGTTTGGTACTGGGGACTTCAATGACTGGGCTGATGGTGAGTCCTCTAGGCTTGGTTCCAACCTCCTCCAGATGATGTCATCTCTGGGCCTGACACAAGAGGTTACTTCCATGACTCACCACAGCAGTCACATGCTGGATCTGTTGTTCTCACTGGGGCTTGAGCTAGGTAACCTCAAGACTGATCACACCATTTGGTCTGATCATTGCATGATGAGGTTCTCGTTCGGGGCCCCCCTTGAGAGCTCTCCCCCTGTTGAGATGGTCAGCTACTGCCCTTTGACCGGAATGTCCCTGGAGGGATTTCTGGTGGTGACTGATTTATCTAGTGTAGATGCTTTATGTGCAAATGGCACGAGTGCAGTGGTTGCCACCTATAATAAGGTGATGTCTGACATGCTCAGTGCACTCGCACCAGTGTGTGTATGACCTAAATCTTCTCACTTGAGGTCTCCTTGGTTTGATGGAGAGTTCAAGGTGATGAAAATTAAGGATCAGAAGTTGGAGCATTGCAGGCAGAAGACCTGGTTGGAGGAGGATAAGCTGGTCCTGCCTACCCACTAAGGAGAGTACTAGGGGGCAATCAACCATAAGAAGGCAGAGTTCCTGTCCAGAGAGATTGCTGCAGGGAAGAACCATCCAGTGGTACTTTTTTGGACTGTAGACAGGCTGTTACATCCAGTCTGTCTGCAGCCAAAAGAGTTTTTTTCATTTACTTTGTGTGATGAGTTTGCTCGGTTCTTCACTGACAGAGTGTCCTCTATCCGGCAGGGAATCCCGCCAGTGAGTCATTCTACAACTCTCAGTGGTTGCCTTTGAGGTAGCAGAGGCACTCCACCTGTCTGGGGGGAGTTTAAAACAGTGAAGGTTGCCGAGGTCATTGAGGTTGCTTCGAAACTGAAGCACACATATTGTGAACTGGACCCGGTTCCAGCACTTTTCTTAATGGGATGCATTGATTACATTGGCCCGGTGTTCACCCTGATTGTGCAGAATTTGTTGTCAGAGGGATCTTCTCGGATTCCTTCAAAGAAGCTCTGGTTAGGCATCTTCTGAAGAAATCATCTCTTGACCCTGACATCTTGGCGAATTACCGACCTAACTCCAACCTTCCATTTCTAGGAAAGGTTGTTAAGAAGATTGTGGCACAACAGCTTGAGAAGCACGTCATGACCTTTGATATCTATAAGCCATTCCAGTCTGGTTTCTGAGCTAGGCATAGCACAGAAACAGTGTTAGTTCGGGTGCATAATGATTTCCTCAGGGCGAGAGACAGAGGAGATGGGTCAGTTCTTGTTCTCCTCTATCTCTCCTCAGCTTTCAACACTGTCGACCACTCTGTGCTACTTGATCATCTCAGAGAGAACTGTGGGCTTGATGGCACTGTTATCTGCTGGTTTGAGTCCCATCTTGCTGACAGGAAGCAATGGGCAGTGATGGGGAATTTCTCCTCCTCCCTGAAGCCCCTGTCATGTGGAGTACCTCAGAGATCAATCTTGTTGCCAATACTGTTTGCAGTGTAGATGCTGCCCCTGGGTGAGCTAATTAGGAAATACAATGTGGGTTTTCACTGCTGTGAAGATGATACCCAATTGTATTTGTTCTTGGCCCCTGGAACATCTGATGCTGTGGATGTGCTTAACATATTCCTGGCTGAAATCAGTGACTGGATGTCTTCCAACTGGTTGTGACTGAACCCTGACAAGATGGAGGTTTTAGTTGTGGGATCGGGCTTAAGGCATGATAGGAATGCCTCCAGTGTGGCAACTGGACTTTTACTGGGACCAACACCATTGATGGCTTCCTTTAGGGTGGGAGATCTAGGTGTGTTCCTGGACGATGGACTGACATTTGAATCTCAGGTGTCATCAGTCATCCAAAGTGGTTTTTAAACACTTGAGGAATATTGCTAGGATCAGACCCCTAGTTCTGCCAGAGGACCTGCCCACTTTAGTCCATGCCTTTGCAACATCCAGGCTTGATTACTGTAACACCCTTTACTTCAGAGTCTTGGGAGGTACCCTCCACCAGCTGAAGCTGGTGCAGAATGCAGCTTCCAGGTTGCTGACAGGCCTTTTGAGGTTCTGTCATGTAACTCCGGTGCTGTGTGAACTGCACTGGCTGCCAGTCAGGTGGAGGGTTATCTTCAAGGTGGGTCTACTCACCTTCAAGACCCTACACGGACTTGGCCCTGGCTGTCCGATCTCCTAACACCTGCTGGCTCAGACTGCTCCCTCTGCTCCTCCTCTACTGGCCTCCTAACGATTCCAAGGATGAGACAAAAACCACCAGCGACAGGGCTTTTAGCACTGCCGGCCCCATCCTATGAAATTCACTTCCTCCAGCTATCAGGGAGGTCCCTTCAGTCAGGGTGTTTAAGAGCCGCCTCAAGACCCATCTCTTCTCACTAGTATTCCTAGACATGTTTTTTTTAAATATGATATATAGACTACTGAATATATAGACTGCTGGATATATAGACTGCTGAACTGAATTATTTATTGATTTCGTAGCTGTCTTAGGGACAGATATTCAAAACGTTGCCCCAGGGCTTAATTAGCACTGCCTGGCATGCTAAATTAGCCTGGAACCAATAGCCCACTATATTCAAAAGGAATAGCCCCAGTGCTAAACCTGCTGAATATAGCATGTTAAGGAAGCCGGGCAAACTGGGCTGGGAGTGCAGTGCATAAATAACCCAGGAAATAAGACAGGTCTGACTATAGCAACCAGGAAGTGCAAACCACAACAGCAGCCAAGTGCACAGCAATGAGAAGGAAGGTAGAGGTGAACTATGTGGCCAATGTGTGTGCTAGCAAAGGAGTGGATTCATTAAAGCTGCAAGCACCGGCGCATGTGAAAGTCTGCAGAAATGTACCATGTTTCTGAAACGTTTATGCGGTGCAAACACATTTGCGCAGATTTTGCACAGAGCTAAGCCATTTGCCTGGTACTATCACATTTCCCCAATGCAAAAATTTGCTATATTCAAACTGACATGCAAATAAGCCTATTTAGGCAGTCTGTGGGCAAACATCTGGAGTAGCAGCTCATTATGTCCTGATTTGCATACAGTTTGCCCAGTGCTATTGCAGAGTCCCACAGCTCCACCTGTAGGTCAGTCTGGCAGTACAAGGGCTGGCTGGGTCTGCCCACAGCTCCACATGCAGGTCAGTCTGGAAGTGCATGGTGGTAGCTGCAGGCTACATTAGTACACAGCCACATAGAATATTGTGCCCTAGGGGACTACACAGCACAAGTGGTGGTGCTGCATACAATAGTCAAACTGTAGGTCCTGCTACAGTGCACAGCAGATACTACAGTAACAAGGGGACCAGTAGTGTGAGGGACACAGCAATGCCTATGGTGTATAGGGCATCAACGACTGCTGAACTTTACACAGTGGCAGGCCAATTTTGCAGTTGTGTACTGACAGTGGACATTAATGTTATGCTGTTGTGTTACCCACAGATGCTGCACCACTGGCATAGGATATTCACAGTGACATATACTGTACATATACATGGCTGGCTGTATGTGCTGTGGTGTCTGTACAGATGTGTGGTACAGGTATGTGGCTGGAGGGGCACATACCATCAGACAGGCACACTGGTGTTGGGGTATTCCCTAGACTGGATCATTTGCACTGCGTGGCTTGTCCCAGCCTGCGGCAGTACCCAGTATATGGTGCAGACTGGCCACCTGCACAGCCTCCCCTCAACACCCTCCATGATCCCAGTGCTGCATGTGTGTGCTGGATTTTTTTGGTGTCCACTGAAGAGTGGTCTGCAGGTGTGTGCTGTATGGACACACTGCCATGGTGTTCACTGGGCTCCTGGTCACCAATTAATGCCTGGCATCATTTGGACCAGTGGCAGATGATGGCAACAAAGGAGGTGCCATCCATGTGTAGCATTTTTCTTCCATGTCTGGTTTCTTTTTATGTTTAATATTTACTGGTTAAGGTCACACAAAGTCATACAAACATCACACAAAGCTGCATAAATGTCACGCAAAACTGCACAAAGTCAAAAAGTTGTTCAAAGCTGATTTGCCCAGAGTTAAGACTATCTTCTCCTGGGCGGTAATTTTCACCTCACAAAGTGTCACTCTAAGTCATGCAAAAACACTTTGCGTGGCACTAATACACCGAATATAGCATTGCACCTATATTTATGTATATGCCCCCTCTTTTTGTCCCTTGCATACACTACTTTTGCCTGGTGCTAATGCAGTTTGCCTGCACTATTTGGCCTTTTGAATATAGCGGACCACACAAACCCAGTGCAAACCAAGTGCAAACAGTTTGCACCCAGTGCAAAGTTTTGACTATCTGGCCCCCAGTGTTCTACTGTGTTTTATATGTATTTGAGTAAGTTTTATTCCTTTTATAATTTTATGTAAGGTGTCCAGAGCCTCTGGGAATGGGCGCCAAAGAAATAAACTTTGCCTTGCCTTGCCTAGTTCTGGGGGAGGTGAAACCTGTGCTCCCGATGTGAGTCAAAGGTAAGTCCTTCTGATACGGGGTTACACCTTCCTGAGCTAAACAGGTGTACATGCTGCCCTTGATGAATTTAAAATTCTAAGATATTATATACTGTTTTTTTGGCTATATTTTGGGCACTGGCTGTGTACTAAATTAATTTACTTCACCAGGTTTGTGTTGCTCAGGGCTACTGTGCACTGTATTTTCCTGCCCCTGATACCTGCTATGGGAATCTTGTTATTGTTCTGTCCCCTTGTATTCCAGAAATTGTCTCCTTCATAAGTTGTACCAATCTTATTATGTTAAGTATCAATCTTATTATGTTATATATGATTGTATGTCTGCTGTTTTTAATATGTTGATCTTGTAATGATATTTATGCAACTAATTCTGTGTCTCCCCTAACCAGGGGCATCCTTTCCCAGTGGGCTTATCCCAGCACTAAAAATCAAATAAATAAATAAAATATCTGATGCTGTGGCTGACTACATAATATACCATCATGTACAAAAAAAATTCAGTTTCAGGCTAACTGCAAAATTGTCCTTCCCTATACAAATAAATATACTGTTGCTATATTCAATTAGCTTTTTCTAGCAGAGGAGTTACTATCCAATTAATGGAATCCTTCAGGCTACTGGTAGGGCAGGATAATTTGTTAAACAATACTTTAACTGGAAGTGGAGACATTTTAAGTTTCACCACCTACTAACCTATCTAATGACCCAGTGCTAGCTTGCCATAGAGAGGACCAGTGTTTGAATCCTTACCTGGATCTGTCACAATGGACGTGTATGAGCTGGTGTTTGGATCAGCCCTTCTACAAACTGTCTGCTGATAACTGGCATCAACTATTATCTCACTAGTCTGTAATCTCAATGAGGCCCAACTTAAATTCATAGGACTGGTTAGGAGGGTGAATATAGCATTAAAGCATCTATTCCTGTTAATTTACAAGAAATGTCATCATACAGTTCTTTAGCAATACTGTATTTCTAGCTAAATATCAATATGTTCCTTTAACTTTTAATCTGGGCCCCTCCCTTGTACTCTGTAGCACTTTGCCTTAATTTCTGCAGCAGTGTTCCAGGCTTCTGCAGCAGCATTTTCCAATATCCATGGCATGATTTATTCATTTTTGTCACAGAATGCAGTCCTGCTATTGGCTAAAATATGATGTGATATCATTAATGACATCACATGCCAAGAATAAAAAAAATGGGCTTTAAGGATAAATGAGATGGTGAATGCAGCTGGGCACAATGGAAAAGTTGTATACTTGAATTAAAATTCACCAAGAACAATGAATTCTGTGGCATTATATATATTCTGCAACATGATACAGATTCTACAGAAAATTATACAGCCATGGATTGCATAATTCAAAGGGCCTTGATTTTAATTCATTCCTGAGCTGAAATATGTGGTTTTGCAATTTGTAAAAGTCCCTGCTCTTTTTCACTCACCATGACATAATAAAACATTTTGGTGTAATATTGTTCTGTTAACCATTTGAAATACATACCCACAGTATGACTCTGGAATGTACAGTATCAGTAGTGATATTTATTGATCAACAGTTTATGTCATTGCAATATCATAATACATTCAATATTTAATAATCTAGTTCTGTAGAACACATAATATTCCATCAAAATATCAGACATCCATGATTAAAATATTTCACCTTTGTTCTGAATTTGTATCGTATAAATACATCTCTTTTTTAAAATTACCAATAATGCAGCTATATATATTAAATACCACATTGAGAGAATATGGCTTATTTTACAATATTTCACTTGACAATATGTAATTTTTTTTTACAATCTACAATCTTGAGGAATGAAACAACTAGCTCTAGTATAATTTTTGACTTAGAGGAAAGCAAGAATATTGCCATTTTATAAGGTGTCATTTGAAAGGAAGCCAAAACTTTACATAAAATTTCCTGCCTGAGTTATTGTTATATAAAGGACATATTATAAGTGAGTCAAATTATCTTCTCCTTTATTGCATTTGCATACATTAGGAATCCTTTTATTATGTTGTCAATTGATAAGTCTTTGGCTATCATGGGCTGCCGTCTGTGAGCTCCGTAATTTGGGTTTGGACTTTTGTTATTTTATTATTGTTTTATCGCTTTTAGTCCTAAGCAATACTAGACACTTCCGATATCAGGGGAGAGATTAGAGAGACTGGCCTGTGTGGAGTCGCCTGGCTTGCTATATGCCATGTGCTGCATGTTGTATGCTGGTTCTCCGGTTGGATTCCTTGAGGGATTTGGTGGCTGGCAGCTTGGAGGCTCAGCGGCCATTTCTGGGCGTTGAAAAAAAAAATTCGAAGGAGTCGTAGGAGTTTGAAACTGTGAACGGTGATTCTTTGGAACTGTAGAGTAGCGGTGGAGTAGCGGTTTCTACACGGGAGAATAACGCAGCCGGACGGCAGGAGAAGGTGTTGCCAGTTCCTAGTGAGAGAGGACCGGCTGGAAAAAGAGGAAGTGTGGATAGTGGGCACAGTGAAGATCTTTTGCAACTTTGAAAATTCTGGTTCCTCGGTCCAGACAGGGAGACGGGTCTCTCTGCCACCGGAGGGTGGTGGGGTTCATCCTGTTCCCTAGGTGAAGCAGGGGCACCACCGGAAGGTGGTCTCGCCTGCTTCACCGTAGTGAGGGTCAGGTAGAGCCAGAATTTGAAATTGAAATATACATGCTATCTGTCTGTTCGCCATCCTGAAGGATTCTTGGTGATTAAGAAACCTAACTGTTGGAAGGAAGTTGGAACTGCGTGGACCATTTGATTTGGTGATATATTTTTGAACTTCTTTGTTTCTGGCCAGCATGTGTTATATATTGGGAAACTTAAACCTGAGTTCAGCTGAGATTGTTTCAGCCTCGTGAGAGGAGACTGACAAAAGTTTGGACCATACTGAAGTGGTGAGAGCACCTACGTGTGGACACAAAAAAGACCTTGGAACTCTGGTTTTATTTTATTTTAAGGGAAATAGTGGTATTGGCTTTAGACTAAGGGGCTTTTTAATGTTATGGGCCAATTTTATGTTAGGAGGCTTGTATAGTCTGGAAAGCTCCTTTCCACGCAGTGGTGAGAGTAGTGTGGGTGGGGGTAGAAAGATAAAGCGATTTGATAACTTAAAAGCACATTTTTGACACTTATAATATGGACATTGATAGGGACATATTTTTGTTAATAGATGTTGTATTTATATTTAGTTGATGTTATTTAGATATTTGATTGTAGTGTTTATTAGATTTATTTAAAATTGTTGGTAAATCTTGTAGAGTAGTTATTTATATAAGTTTGAGTGGGGTTAATAATTGTTGATTTTTTGTGGTGTTAATTATGTGCTGGAATGATAATAGGACAGTCGGGTATTATTCCCCCTCTAGGCTCAGGGACCTTCGCCCTTTCTCCTGTCCCCTCCTGTAACCTGGGGTCTATAGAAGATGTAGGGCTCTGGGGATTGTGAGGGGGGAGGAGGAGGGCTGGTGCTGGGCCTGGGGGGGGATGGAAAGGAGTGGGGGAGTGGGCGGATAAAGATAGTGGGGACAAGGAGATGCCCTGGGGCGAAATGGGCACAGGAAAGGGGATCTCCCTGTCTTGTGTCCATACCCAAGGGTTCTGATTATGATCAGCAGGTAAGGCGGTCATCTTGGAGGTTCATCCTACTCGGGCGGTGTTGTGCAACGCCAGGTCTGTTAAAAACAAAACAGCTATTATAGCTGATTTTGTTGGGTCATCTGACCTGGTGTGCATCACTGAGACCTGGCTGGATGAAAATGCTGGGCCAGTTTTGGCAGCAGCAGCAGTTCCAGCCAGGTACTTGGTGATACACCGCCCGAGGCAGGATCGTAGGGGCAGGGGTGTTGCCATATGCTTTAGATCAGAACTGGGCCTGGTGGAGGTACCGGTGGGAGTCACCAGATCCTTTGAGTGTATCTCGGGCGAGGTTATGGGGTGCAGGATACTTCTCGTATACCGTCCACCAGGTGACGGGAATGTTTTCCTGCAGGAAGTTGCAGACTTCATTGTTGACCTGACATTGGGGTCCCTCAGATGGTTGGTTCTGGGGGACTTCAATGCCTGGGTTGATGATGAACTCTCACGTTTTGGTCAAGACTTCCTCCAGTTAATGATATCACTGGGCTTCACACAGATCATTTCCTCCTCGACCCATACTGGTGGACATTCATTGGACCTGATGTTCCTTCTGGGGATGGGGATATCTGACTTGGTGGTGGAACTGGTCAGATGGTCCGACCATCACTCCATTAGGTTCAGTTTTGAGGCCACCCCTATTAGGTCAGCCCCTTCGGAGATGGTCCGGTACCACCCTTTAAGGGGTGTGTCCCCGTATGACCTGATGGCGGCGCTGGACCTATCAGGCCTACCGATAGATTGCTCGGATCCAGGGGACCTGGTACTTGCTTATAATAAGGCGGTGACAGGGGCCCTGGATTCCATTGCACCTGTTCGTGTTCATCCGCTCACTCTTTGTCCCAGGTCTCTTTGGTTCGACGAGACCGTGAGGGAGTCGAGGAGGGTTGGATGAAGGCTGGAGAGGTGTTGGCAGAAGTCCAGTTTGGATGATGACAGACTTAGTTTGATGGACCATTATATGGCCTATCAATCCGCAATCTCTCGTAAGAAGGCAGAATTCCTGTCCAGAGAGATTGTGGCTGCACAGAATAGACCAGCTCAGCTCTTTTGGACTGTGGACAGACTGTGCAATCCAGTCTGTCTTCAGCCCAGAAGATCCTTTTCTCCAGAACGGTGTGAGGAGTTTGTTCTCTTCTTTGCAGATAAGGTTGCCAAAATCAGATCGGATGTCCGTTCTTCCCTCTCCAATGGGAGTGGTGATGGTCGGCAGGAGATGTCGAACACCCAGTTTGCATGGTCTGACTTCAGCCTCCCCACAATCGATTACATTGTGATGATCACCCGAGTGCTGCGACCGACCAACCAACTGTGATTTGGACCCTGGCCCCACACGTCTCATAGTGGATTGTGTGGATAAAATCGGCCTAGTCCTGGCTTCGATAGCCTGGAGGTCTTTGGAAAAGGGGATCTTTCCAGATCCTCTTAAGGAGGCTATAGTTAAGCATCTATTGAAGAAGTCCTCCTTAGACCCAGATTGTCTAGCAAATTACAGACCCGTCTCTAACTTACCCTTTGTGGGTAAAGTTATGGAGAAGGTGGTTGCAGTGCAGCTGGATGGTCATCTGACCAACAACAATGTCTACAATTCTCTCCAGTCTGGATTTAGGAAAAGGCATAGTACCGAGACAGCACTTGTTCGGGTACTAAATGACCTCCTAATAGTGAGAGATCGTAAGACCTGTTCTGTCTTGGTACTTCTCGATCTCTCTGCAGCATTTGACACTGTTGATCATGGTGTGCTGTTAGAGTGTCTGCGGTCCATCTGTGGATTGTCTGATACGGTCCTCAGATGGTTTCGATCTTACCTCGAGGGTAGGACTCAGAGGGTGGTGTCGGGAATTTTTTCCTCGGCATCAGTCTCCCTATCCTGTGGGGTACCGCAGGGTTCTATTCTAGTGCCCATGCTGTTTGCAGTGTATATGCTGCCATTAGGAGCGATCATTAGATGATACAGTTTGGGTTTTCATTGTTATGCAGAAGATACCCAGCTGTATATGTCTTTTGTGCCTGGCCAGGATGCTGCCTTTTCGGTATTTAATAACTGCCTTGCCAAGATCCAAGACTGGATGAATGGGAGTTGGCTGCGATTAAACCCAGAGAAAACTGAGGTGTTGGTCGTGGACAAGGGTCGCTGTAAGGCAGGTCTGCTGGATGGATCGCCCTCAGGCTTATGGCTTGGGGGTGTCCAGCTGATGACCTCAGACCAGGTGCGGAATCTGGCGTAATATTTGATGACTGTTTGATGTTTAAATCTCAGGTGTCAGCGGTGGTCAAAACTTCCTTTTTCCACATCGCCTGGGTGAAGCACCTGGTTCCTCCAGAGGATCTTCCAACGTTGATCCATGCTTTCGTTACCTCCCGCCTTGACTATTGCAACGCCCTTTACCTGGGGCTACTGGGGGTTGAACTTCACCATCTGCAGCTAGTGCAGAATGCGGCGGCCAGATTGTTGACTGGATCTTCTAGATCCAGCCATATAATGCCTGTGCTCCTCGGACTGCACTGGCTGCCAGTGTTCTGGCGAATCACCTTCAAGGTCAGTTTGCTGACCTATAAAGCCCTACATGATCAGGGACCTACTAACCTGAAAGAGCTCCCGTGCCCCTACTGTCCTCCCCGCCCCCTCCGATCCACTGACAAGGGATTGTTAGAGATTCCCAAGGTTCATTTAAAAACTTCAGGGACTAGATCATTTAGCTTTATGGCCCCGACACTGTGGAATTCTCTACCTCGTCAGGTGGGAAATTGCCCAACTGTCCAAAGCTTTAAAGGAGATTTGAAGACACATCTTTTTAGTATAGCTTTTAATGATTATGTTAGTTTTAAATTTGGTTTATTTATTGTTTTATGTATTGTACAGGCGCTTTGGTTATGAGAAAAGCGCCTTTTAAAAATAAAGAATGAAATGAAAATGGTATTCAAATCTGAATTTAGTTAGAAGTTATCTGCATTATGGATCATAAATTAACTTTAAGTATGTTTCAAAGCCAAATTGGATTTTACTGATCAATAGCAATTTACTTATTTTTAGTGGAGAAACTTGCTCTACATATTTTTGTCTAAAAATTGCTCTTAGCCACTCATTTAATATTAATGTAATTTCATGTGACTGTCTATAGAAAACTTCAGTAAGACAGTGCAACAAACCACAAGGCTTAAAAATATTTTCAACAATACAGTAAGTATATTTCGGAATACTGTTCTCTCTCTCTCTTGTAAATATCTAATGACTTCTTCAATACACATACACGGTAACCTATTTTCACTCATAGGATATGCCTTAAACCAATATAGAGCCAATCATTCCCATATTAGACATTCAACAGATAATTGTCCTATTTCTGCTCACACTAGATCAGAAGATGATCCTTGAATCAAACCCAATAAATTCTTATATTCAGTAATTTCTTCAGTGAGGTTTTGACCCTGAAGCCTCAAATGCCATCTCAATACCAGATCAGGCTCCGTATTTTAGCATTCATCACTTTTAAAGACCCTTTTAATGAATCTCAGCCATATTTATAAGCAAAATTAATTATGGCCAGTAGATGTTTTTTATTAGTTTTTGTTTCTATATCCTTTAATACTTATGCCAAGTTAAATGATCAGACATTGAAATACCAAGATAGCAAAAGCTCCTGACTATTTCCAAGTTGTTCTTATCTAAGATTATCTTGACATTTATCTTCCTATCATTTCCATATACCATCACTTTGGTTTTGTTATAATTTATTTTATGATCTATTCTATTGCACTCTTCGGAGAACTTTTGAGATATTCTCCTAGTTCCCAACAACCTTGTAGATAACAGGGCCACGTCATCTGTGAAAGCTAAATAGGGACAACTTTTGGTACCTATGTGAGGCATATGAAATTCAGAATCATAAAGACTCTGGAATGTACAGTGAAAGAAAGCCTCAGCAGAAGGGATTTTCAAAAATTACTAGTGGTGGAAATATGTATTGGCTTAACTCATAAATTACAAAACAAGTTATTAAAAGCAGTTTTAAAAATATTTCATAAAATTTGATATCCACTTACGATGAATCTAACAATATCAGAAATCCTTCTTGCTTAAAAAAACTTTACAGTGAATTTGTTTGATGACAAACACATACTGCTGCTTTAAATGTGACTATTTCCTTAAGGTTCCTTCATATGTTGGCTAGCCCAATGATCAAGTCACACCACTGTCATTTGTGATGTAGGAAAATTACCTAGTTCCAAGGGACACTCTTCTACGTGGTGGTCTGAAAGCAGCAGACAAACTACTTTACATGGCATGGAGGAATAAGGTGCCGTGTGACTTTGTATCAGCATGTTACTGCCTCAGCTTGCTTAAAGTAAGTAAAAGTATGCTTCTAAGTAGGCTGGGGTTACACACAAGGGAGAATAGTCATGCCACTCAGTAGCAAAAGGAGACTGAGGTTTACACACAGGTGAGAATAGTCAAGTCATTCGGTAGCATAACAGTGCAGGCCCTTCCTTCTTCAAACAGCTGATATTGCTGGCGCTGGTAGATGTGGCTTTACCAGTGGGGGTTGGGGGGCAGGTCACAGGCATCCAGTGAGAAGGATACAGAGAGGAGAAGTCTTGTTCCTGAAGTATTAGCTCAAGGAATCCTGAAATAAATAGTCTGAATAACAAAAAAATGATTCTCTTCTGTGTATGTGGACCTCCTCAATTGCAAAAATTGTACCTGAAACTAATCCTTAGATGATTTTTTAACTGTCTTTTTATTGAGTTAACATGTTCAGTTTAACACAATATTCACAAAGGGTATATATAGTATAAGGTATCTGACAACATATCTTATACTGAGTCATTACACCCCCCCCCCCATCCAGGGTAACAACTCATTCAGGGAGCATTCCCAGGTGTGACTTGAAAATCCCATGAAGTCCACAAATAAGTCCAACAATGCCATAAATGGTGGTTGACCTTAACCAGATGAGAGTGCACACAGTGCCACTAACTATCCCTACTACGATCTTGTGGTCCCATAACTTGAAAGGGTCGAACACTGTGTTTATTTGTGCTAGAGATAGCCCCCATGTAGGAATAAATTCAAACAGGGATAACACTGTATCTAAACATTTGAGTCATTTGAAACATCTTGCAACACAGTAAATGTCTGAAGTGCCCAGCATGTCATACATTGGTACATTTAGTGCTCTTGTTAAGTAACAGCCTGCAAATATTACAAAAACGGTGATAACCACAGTAAATTAGCTTCAAGCAGTTAGTATGGTATAGAGGTGCTATATGGGAGGGGGGAGAGCCAACAGGCAGCCATTACCATAACTAGCATACAACAAACACGAAGTCTGCTGTGACTTCTATCTATAGTGGCATTTACTCAGAGTAAGCATATTGCCTACTAAATCAGGCAACAGTCAGTGACACTCCTGCAAAACAACCCATCTCCCATGAACACCACTAAACATTAAAGCCAATGACAAAATACTATGAAAAATGTAAGCAATAGTCTCATTTACTCAGAGTCAATATCCACTTGGGATTGAGAGCCAAAATCAGTTTTTATTTTATTAGTCAAGTTACCCACTTCTTTAGCATTGTTAAAGAGATATGTTTTGCCTGAGTAAAGCACTTGTAGCTTGGCAGGATATTGTAAGGAGTGTGTGACTCCCTAAGAACATAATGTGTATCTGAGACCATCAAACTCTTTCTACAGTCCTGGGTAGCAAAGCTTAGATCCGGGAATATCGAACTCTTGATCCTGTCCTCTATTTCTACTGGTCCCCCTATGCCTTGTGGCTGCAAGCACTCTGTCCCTCTCATGCTCTGTAGAGAATGTAACCAACATCATGCATGGTCCATAGCCTTCTTCCTAATGATGCCTGATTGTGATCCGATACAGTCTATATATTATAGGTCACAGTTCCATATTCAGTTGTTCCCCAAGCCACAGAGTAACAACTCCACAGGGATCCTCTGCCTCTATGCCCACTGTGAGTCCCAAAAGATGGATATTTGCTGCTCTCATTTTATTCTCTAGGGTTTCAAGTCAAAAGCTCAGCACCTTGTTTTCCTTGATCAGGCCCATCGAAGTTGTTGCTGCCTTGAGAGCGGAGCTCGCCACCTCTTTTGCCTCTCCTAAAGCTGCATTAGCATTAGCTTAAGAAATGGTGAGCCAGCCATTAAATTCTTGAAATTTAGAGTCGATTGCTACAACTCTCAAATCCAAAGCTCGAATGGTAAGCGTGACATCTTTGAGGGTGTATTCTTGTTGCGGCTGCCTGCTTGCCTCCAGTGCTTTCCCTGCATGACTGGGCCCAGCCACGTTCTTTCCCTTCTTGCCTTCACCTGCATTTTTATTTGGATTGCACATCTGAATATACTGAAAACTTCAGCTGTCATTGCCTGATCACTGTGTCTACCTGACAGAACACTTTTTACTGTAGTTTGATAAATTTTGTCTGTTTGAAAATAGTTAAAATTGGTTCTACAAGGAGAGCCGACCCAAAACATGTCTACTCCATATGGTGGCTGACCACCCTCCCCCCCCCGATGATTTTTAAAAAGAAATGTTAAATAGCCATTAATTAGCAATAGACAAAAAATGTTTGCAGTGAAACTGTGTTTTAGTATCTTATTTTAAAGTGCACCTGGGTTTTTCGTTGTTGTTGTTGGACAAGATAAACATTTATCTTTTTTGTGTACAAACTGTGGGAATATTACCCTGCATCTGAATCTCTCCTGCTGCAACTGGGAAGCAGTTTGACATACAGTAGTAGTTGGAGAGCAGAGCTGTGCACCTGCAGTCTCAGATTTTAATCATACAGTACAACTGTCACTGAGGCCCTGTACACACTAGTGAAATTAGTTCAAAAATGTTTCTTAAACTAGTTTTAAACACTGTGTTCTGAGCATTCATACTGCACTCCAACACTGTGCAGTCCTGACTGAGTTCTCAGACAACAATGAAGCACAGATACAAAGCAGGTACAACAGTGCATGCTGGAATACTTGAGATCGTGAGTACCCAGACAATGGCTTTATAAGATGACCGCTTTCTTTTGCAGCTCGTTATGAGCTTACTGATCTAACACTGGTAATTATACATAACTGTTTAAGCCCAGTTTCTGTAGTTTTAACTAATATGAACTCCAAATTCAGGAACTCACCGCCAATTATTAAGGACACCAAACAGCATTTAAACTTTGCTATGTTGTCTGTTTATTCACAAAAACAATCGATCATAAGCATAGACAAACATCCATGTTTGTGCCTGCAAGTAGTTGTAACATACAGTCAGTTTCCTTAATTTGTGTTACGGCATGGTATGAGTCCACACAGCTGCTAAGTCAGCTTAAGGACACTGTGTTGATCTGAAACCAAGCTCTAGCCTACCTATGATTGGGGCTAAAGCACAGTTTCAGAAACTGGATTGTAACTCAGTTTTTACCATGTTATAATGTGGATGCTAACCTTTTAAACCATTTTAACAGAGTTAAAACAGTTTCAAGGGCTCAGTGCTGAAAGGGCCTTATACAGTGTGTTGAAATAAAGGCACATCCTGATTGGTCGTATAGTACATTCACAGGCTTTTCCTGTCCTCTGCCCTCAGTTCCCAGTTCCTAGTCTATCGCTGTTTTGGCTTCTGTGCTCCAAACTGAGCTTCTGCAATTGGCTGAGACTTGTAGGCTTTTTGTCTGGCATCCTACTGACTCAGTAACACTGTCCAGAGGCTACTGGGCACAAATATAGCAGAGTTGTTCTCTAGTGCCCCTGGGGCCTATGGATGATCACAGTATATGCATCCTCTATGGCACAAGGTAAACAGTCACCCCATTTCCTATCCTGGCCCACTCTTCCCTCCCTTGGGGTCTTGGAAAAGTGAGCAGACTACAGGTGCACAGAGTTTAAGTCACTCCTTGCAGCTGCATTGCCGGCGACCAGTAGCTACGTAGTTTGTCGATCTTATCTACACCTATTTCTAGCATTACAGTTGAGTACTGGGCAGTGAGTTATTTAGCACTGTGTCTAGTTGGCAAATAAATCATGTACCCATCCTTTTCTGTGTTGGTCCCTCTTGCTGCTGTCTGCAGGGACTGGAGGAAGCATCCATGTGTGTAGCATCTGCAGAGTCCAGAGTGGAACTTGGGAGTCCAAAGTTAAGCCCCTAGAATGGGAAGGTTACCCCAGCATGGCCAGTATCTTATTTATTTGTATGAAATGGCTTTGATAAACAGTACAGTGTGTCTGAAAAGCATTATGTCCGACCAAGTTATATTCTATTCTGAAAAACAGAGTAATATCAAAAGCTGTCATCAACAGCTGAGGCAGCCCTAATTATTGGCATGACACATGCCACAAGCAATCTATTAGATCACACTCATACAAAAGAATCACAATGTTATCAGCATTGTGCACAGCCAAGTCTGGATAGCAATGATACATGTTTTTTTTTTTTTTGTAAACCATTATGCTCACATTTTTATCATCTGATAATCACCATTATGAAACTTGACAGTAATGCTTCAGGAAATGTGGATTCTGCATTCAAAACCTCAGATTTGTGAGCTGCGGACTCACAAACATGAGAGGATTTTTATTTGCAAGAGTGTGCCTTATTTTGAAAAGCATATTTTGCAGCCTCAATAACAATTGTTACAGTGCCAGCTAATTGACTGTGCAGCAAGTTAGGTAAGAAACAGCACATTAGGTACAACTAGCTAATCTCCCACCCCATGAACACAACAGAAAATGGTCTGCATTCATCACTCCTTTGAATTCATAATGCACGTGGTACTGCATTTTAGCTTTATTTTACATTGCTATTCATGTAGCAGTTTTTCAGTGTGTTATTGGCTTTATTAAATTTTATTTTAATTTTCTTCATGCTTTTCTCATTTCCTATAGGGTAGTGCTAAATCAGGAGTAGGGTAAAACAAAAACAAATATAAACCAAGAGTTTTATAAAGCTGATTGCTTTTGCATTTTTTCCAACTGTTATGCACAACTATCTTTCCTAATAACCATATTTTTGCTACCATCTGAGAATTCTTGGAATTTTCTGCTGTTTAACCTGCGGTACTAGCTAGGTCTGACTTCTATAGCTTACGGCTTGTACTGCTGAATTTTGTTTACTGCTTAAACATTTCTAAACTACTGTACTGTAAGATTTGTGAGTATAGCAGAGTTTTAGCTAACCTTATCTGACTGCCTGACTTCCATACAGCTTGCTTGTACTACTGATTTTTTTACTGCTGAATTAATTGCCCAATATTGTAGGATAGCTTGAACAACTGCATACTGTCTGCTGTCTTCCTGCCATGCTCTGTTCCCAGTACAGCTGCCCTAATTTCTCCTTGGACTGCCTTTTCTGTTTCCCTCTTTCACTTGTTCTTTTCATTTCTGCATTTCTTTTTCTCTGTTCTTCACACTGTTTCTGTGTCAGCTCCTGGAACCCTGCTTCCGTCTTCCTATACCACCCTGAACCAGCATAATTTTTAAGTATTGTCTGTCACCTTTGGCCATCTTCTCTACCCCTGCTCCTGGATCCCTGCCTCCTCTGTAATCAACCACCTGAACTGGCCTTTTGTTTTGCTAAATTCCTACCTGGCACCTTTGACCAGACCTCTCTGCAGGAATCCTTTCTCTCCCTTCATGCCCACTATTTGCACCTACTTCTGCTCTGAGCACTAAATTGCCCAGGGCCCTCCATCAATTTACCTGAGCTTTGTCTTAGTTTTTTTATTTTTAACTAACGGCCCACCCTTTTCTGCTGTTTTTTAGCCACAAGCCCAAATCAGGCTCTCCACTTCAGTCGAGCGGCCTGGCACTGATCCCTGCTGGCAGCCACACCTCTGCAACCAGCCCACCTCCCCAACCAAGGAAAGCAGGTACGATTGGTGAGCTCATAGCCTGGGGCTGCCAGGTTACGATTCCCATAATTTGACTGGCTCCTGGGAACTGTGGCCACTTCCCGATTGGATGCTGCAGATCCCCATTGAGAAAGCAAGTGCTCAAGGTGCCTTTTCAAATCACAGCTTAGCCACTGCCTTGCTCTACTACTCTCTGGATAGATTTTCAGCTGATCCCCCCACCCCCACCTCCCTCCTTTATTATATACACTTCCTCACTGATCCCTGCCCCCTAAGGCCTCATACTAGTCAATTACAGCAACTTCCTAAAGGGGCTCTCCTCACCTGCAACTTCTTAAAGGGGCGGTCCTCACTCATGCTCAAATTTGACAATTACTGCTGACTGCCCTATCTTAATCACACTCTCTTTCCGACTGCCTCCCACTGCCATTGCCTTACCACTGCTCTACCCCTGGAGATAGTTTCTTCTACCACACTCAACTTTGTACCCTACTTCCCTTTTGCCGCACTCATTACTGTCCCATCACCTTCCCTCTTTCTGGCCACCAGCATGGAGTGCTTTAAGCAGTTCCACCTCCCCTACTTACTTTCGCTCCTTGTTCTTCCCTTCTGCCTCTCTCCGCTCAACTCCCCTCACCCTGCCTATCCCATCCCATTCCCCACCAGTTTTGCCCCAAACCCTTTTCACACCTTCCCTCATTTCTCTCACTCTCCCCTCATCCCACACCTCCTCACCCCTCCCTTTCTCCCCACCCCCACACTTGCATGTCCAAATCCATCCCTGCCCCTCCCCATGTGAGCACCTTCATCAGCCTTTGCCTGTTCCATGAGTTCTCTCCTTCCTACCACAACCATATCTTTTTCACCCACCTCTACACCAGGCTATACTCCATTAAAAAAATCTGGGTTAAGAGTTCTAGCCAAGAATGAGTCACCCCCGAGCTTTGCAAACTAATTAGGGATAGGGACCAATCCTGGAAGTTGTACAGAAAACACAAAACCCCCCAACTCCTCCAAGACTTCAAAACCCTCAGGAACAAGCTCAAATCTTTCACAAGATCTACTAAATTCTCCTTCATCCTGGAAAAGCAATGTGCTGCCCAGGGGAATCCTAGGAGGACCTGGAACATTCTTAACAACCTTATTGGTAGGGGAATTTCTGAAGAACAAATTTGTCTCACCTCCGAAGGGACAACCACCACTGAGCCATGCGAAATAGCTTCCCTTTTCAATAAATACTTTGGTGACCTCAACCAGTACAAGCCCAGCTTCACTCCTACCCTTCCAAATACAACCTGCTCACAGAAGTCCAGCATGGGTTCCGTGCTTGACACAATATCAAAACTGCCCTCATCAAGCTCACCCACTCCATAGACAAAGCTAACAATGAAGGCCTCCACACCAGTGCTGATTTTGTAGACCTCACCAAAGCCTTCAACCTGGTTGATCATGAAGTCCTCCTCTGTACCCTGGCTGTCCTGCATTTCTCACCTGAGGTCTGCTTCTGGTTCAAGGATTACCCATCATACCATTATTAGAGGTGTCCTCTCTGAATCCTGCCCCATCAAATACGACATTCCCCAAGGGTCCATCCTGGGTCCTCTTCTCTTCTCTTCTCTCTGGTTGATAACTCATTAACTCCCTACCTGACATCTGCACCTCCTCCAAACTTATTCTGTATGCTGATGATGCAGCCCTTTTCTGGACAGGACGAAAACCCCAATGCTCTCATTAACAAACTCCAATTCAATTTCAGCAGATTTCACACCTGGTTCACATCCACAGGTCTTGTACTCAACTCCAAAAAAACTAAGTTCATGGTTTTCTCCAGCCCCCACAAACCCCTTGGCTTTGACCTCTCCCTCTATGACAACCTTGATAACTCCATAGAAAGAGTCAGTGAATTCAAGTACCTTGGCTTACTCCTGGATAGCCACTTCAATTTCAATGCTCACATTAGCCTCACAATCAAAAAAGCCCACCAACATGTCAGTGTCCTCAACAGAAAACAAGCATTACCTTAACAGGGAATCTAAATCCCTCTTAGTCTCCAGCTTCCTCCTTCCTGTCTTCGACTATGGTTCACTTGTTTCCCTCCCCCTCTTCTCCATCAAAAATTTCTCAAGACTTCGAAGCTCCCACCACAACACTATCCACTTTGCTTCTGGTCTACCTAAACTCACAAACCACTGTGAACTTTATAAGCTCACCAGTCGGCCCTCCCTTGATGCCCACCTCAACTGTAAGATGGCCACCTTCCTCTTCAAACTCTCCCGTGGACTGCTCCCTGATTGCCTCACCTCTCTCTTCCAGACAGCTGCCACCACCAGGACAACTAAACTGTCTTCCACTCTCTCTTTCGCTGTTCCTTTCTGCCGAAACACTGAAGGGCAGAAAACATTCTCCTTTATGGGACCCAAGCTCTTCAACTCTCTCCCTCCAGAACTAAAACTCTGTCCCTCCACAAATGCCTTCAAACACAATATCAGGAGATATTTCTCCCTCACCTGCACCTGCTCACAGCCCTAACCTAGCTCCCCTTCTGTGCTTTGTTCCCCTCACCCACTGGTTATCCACCTTCCTTACTTTCTAGCACTTGTAGTATTATTAATCCACCTAGGCTAGTTTTAGATTGCACTTAAATTTTTCAGTTTCCTACTGTTATATTATATTATTGTTAAACCCTCACTGAATGTTTAATGTCACCTTGTATTTGTCAATTCACCAAGGCTAGTTCATGGTTTGCCCTTTAGTCTATATTATCCTGATTTTATGTACCACTGTATTAACCCTTACTGTAGGATAAACATTTTAGCCTATGTCATGTCACATGATTGTTGTATGTAACTGGTTGCTTGTGTAAATGGGCAACAATGCTCACATGCCTTTCCAGTATAACCAATAAAAATGAATGAATGAAATGAATGATGAAAGAAGCAACACCACCTTTGTTGGGCAGGAGAGTGGGAAGATAAGCAGGTCTGGGAAGAGCACAAGGGTGAGCACAGTATAAGTTGGTAATGTTTCTGTCTTTTCCATGAGATTGGACTGGATGAATGACAAAGCGGGTGAACTGCTGCTACTGCTGCTAGTGCTGTTGCTGCCACTGCTGCTGAATAATTTTACAATTACACTGCAACTTATGGCTGGCACATTACAAGACCCTGGTCAGGCCCCACTTGAAGTTCTGTGTGTAGGTCTAAGCTCCTCAATTCAAAAAGGACACTGAGGAAGTTGAGAGTGTGCAACATAGGACTATCAAAATATGAGTACGAGGGACAAAAGCTATGGAAGGAAGATGGAATCCTTTAACATGATCACCTTGGAGAAAAGGAGGCTGAAAGGGGGCATAATCTTAGTCTTCCACACACGCAAGGGCATTGGCAAGATACAACAGATGGAACTATCTGATCTGGCATGTTTCAAGTAGGACACAGATCTGCCCTGAATCTTAGAGTGGTATTTCCAGGGTAATGTTGCAGAAGATAGCTTCCCAGCCTGAAGAAAGAAAACAAACCAAAAGGTTTTGTTTGAGGCTCAGTAACATGGCAAAAATGTTTGCACTTCATTTTATTATTTTTTTAATTAATTTATACCATAAACATTTAAAAAATAATTCCATAAAGGAATAATACAGATAAAATTCACAATCATTCACTAGAAATACTTTTTGGACACCTTTTGAGCAGTACTTGTTTTGGGGGAAATTCTAAACTGTGAAAAAGAACCATGTAATATTCTTTTGCTACACACACAACACAGGGTATGCTAAGGATCTAAATTTAGCACATTCGATCACCACAAATCCTATTGCCATTATAACCCTTTTGATCTACTTTGGTCTATAATACCTCGTTTAGTAGAATAACTTTTATTACAACATTAAAGACAAGGCCCCTAGAATTCTGTGGCTGCAGAATTTTATGCAGAAATTGGAACCTATCACAAAATATCTGCAGTGCCACATAATTCACTGTTCTTGGTGACTGTTTAACATTTACAGTTTTTCTATAGCACCTGGTTACCTTTCCCTCCTTTTATATCCAAAACCCCTCTATGCTCAGTATGTGATGTTATCAATAACACCACATTATATTTTAGCTAATGACAGGGCTGTATTCTGCCACAGAAATAAACAGCCATTTATTTACCACCACTCCCACTCCCTGAGAAAGTGGCAGAGCATATCAAGAACTGTACTGTGACATTTGTTCAACCTGTACTACAGTTTAATAAAGTTTTTAGTTCTGAAGTTAATACCCTGGGGCCATTTTAAACAAATACTTGACAATGGCATTGTCATAACCGGGTCATACCTGTAAACAAGCTTTCAGCGTAGTGTGTCTCTCCTGGTTAAACAATTGGAAAAAAAAATAATATAGACCTGTTTATTATACCATACTTAGCACAATTTTATTTGTGCCATTAAGGTATAGAAAATCCCTCTGAAATAAATAACTGGTAAAATGAATTCACCTGTCTTTTTTTTAAGAAAAAGTATTATGCCTAAAAAAGGTGGAATATAATGACCTGTAGACCCGTTGAAAGAACAGATGTGTTAAATGACTAATTGTGCTGTACACAATTTTTGCCAGAGTTATTGATTACATTTTATCATGGGTTGATAGAATTATCTAAAAGTTATGAAAAAATGTTGTATGCAGGGCAAGCCTTTGGGCCAACGTGTAGCATGTTGTGTTCCCATGCTGTGACTCAAGTTCAGGGACAAGCTCAGGGAGCTGGCTGGACAGCATGAAGAAGTGAGCCAGTGTTGTTGCACACCACTGTTCTGAGCTTGAGAAGGTATGATGCAGTGTTCTGTCATATAGGTGACACGATGTGATGGCTGAGGAGCCTTTCTTCACAAATGGAGTTGCCACTAAAAGGCAACCTGATTTGTCAGGTGGCCCCCTGAGAAAATGTTTTTCTAGCTAGGGAAAGGAGGGGGGAGCTTGGGGGGGAGGAGCCTGGTGAGCTCAGGAATGAGGTCTCCAGGTTTCAGTTGACGCAAATAGGCTCAGAGCAGGGGACTGGTAAAGAGGAGGGGCCGAACTTTGTGAGGTGTTAGAGGGGTTTAAAAAGCTATGCACAGGGGTAGCTATCCCTCTTTTTGCTGAGATTCTTGTCTCACCCACCCACCCTATGCAGTCAGGGTCAATGGAACTAAGAGAGAATAGCATTAGACAGCTCAGGGGGCAGCAGAAGGTAGGCAGCCAGTCACGCAGGAGAAATAGGTGATACTAAGGAAGATGACTCGCTGCTTGGGAGAGCAGCAGGTGATGGGCTGTGAGGGCCTGGGGAGGCAGCAAATAGCCTGCATGTGTGAAGGGAGAAGAAAGGGAAGAGGGGGAGTGCAAGGATCAAGAAATGGGTAAATGGGGGGCAGATGGGGGAGGAGGGCAGGCAATACAGGCTAGGGTCAGTTGCACCCAGATGTGGGGTAAAAGGAGGTGGGGAAGGGGAGCTTAGATGTACTAGGGACTAGATCACAGTGTCTGGGCCTAAGAAGTGAACAGAGGTTCACGAGATGGTGGTGATGGAATGGGGTGTCGGATCAGGTGTCCAGATCCTTAGAAAAAGGAGCCATGAACACAGGGATGGAGGAAACAGAGTAAAGAAAGAAGGATGGAGGATGTTTTGAGAAATTTGGACTGTAAATATTGTGTTTGAATTGAAAGTTTATTGAAGGTGTAAAACAGAGGAATGTATCAATAAAGATTGTTGCCATTCATGCACCCAAACTCTGAGTAGTCATGTGGATCATTTCCAAAGGGGGTTTCAACTGACATGGGGGTCAGGTGCCTGTCATGGGCTAATGGGGTGATGTAGTGCATCAGAAGTGAGCTGGCATGACAAGTGGGTCTTGAAATAGCTGCACTATTCTGTTCATTCCATTTTCAAAGGGACCTGTATGTATGAGAATACAATTTCACGATCACAAAAAGGGAAATTTATTTTTTTAAACTATGTTACAGATTGCATATAAATACATTAGTGATACACAGTGAGCACCTCAAAAGTGACATAAACAGCATGAGTATAGATAAATCATTTATAGCACAAAGTCCCCTCAGTATATTTAAGTGTTTATGTATAATCTATCTTAAATGTTTTAAATGAACTGTTGTTTACACTTGTTAAGTAACTTGATTTCTTTCATAAGTTTTGTAACCAGGATGACTGTATGGTGCCTTTGTAAATGAACTTTCTGCTCAATGAGGATTTACCCATGTTCATTGATGCAATGTATAAAAATTATTACTACTACTTCTAAGTGATTCCTTTTTAGCTTTATTTAAAAAAAATATATATATATATATGAGGCAAAAAACTCCATTTAATGCAGCAGTTAGGGTTGTTCCACAGCGACAAAAGTGAGGAAATTCGATGTTAGGGTTGAAACCCCCTTTGCACCCCTCAGCCCACACCCCCAAATGGAATCGGGCTGTGCATTGGGGTCATTGGCCCTAAGTGTCACCCCATCACATATGGAAAGAAGCTGAGGACTAGGAGAATGGGGTGACAGTTAGGACTGATGACCCCAATGCACACCCCGATTCTAGTTGGGGGGGTGGGCTGGAGGGGTGCAAAGGGGGTTTCAACCCTAACATTGAATTTCCTCACTTTTGTCGCTGTGGAACAACCCTAACTGATGCATTAAATGGATTTTTTTGCCTCTAATTTCCCTTCTTTTTGAGAATGATAATGAGAAATAGTGAATGTACTGCGGCGGCGGGGCCCCGCGCTCCCGCCACGTGATGTCTTGTCACATAGTAACATTGTGCCCGCAAACGTAAATCGTAATGCGCATGGTGATGCAAAGTGAAACAGAAAGAGAAACAGTACTGTAGACAGAAATGTTAAAAACAACGCAAATGCAACCGCAAATGAAAACACAAACGGTAACGCACATGGTGGCGTAAACGTGAACGGTAAGTGAAACGGGTACGGAACCACAAGCAGAAACGGTAATGGTAACAGTAATGTAAGTGCACAGGCTGGTTTTACCCAAAAGCTGTATAGAGAAAGACAGTGAGTACAAAGAATGTATGCAAAATAATAAGTCTCGGAAAACAAAAATGAGGACTTGGAATAGTAAATTGCTTATATCTCAGTAACCGTATGACACAGAAAAAAAATTTAAAAGTCATATGAATTATCACTTTCCTGGCTAGTTTTGGGGACTAAGAAATTTTTTGACAAAAAGTCCGTATCTCGCACCGTTTTCGAGATACGAGCCCTGAAAGGCGCGGTGAACACCGTAATGTTATCCTATGGGAAAAAAACAGAGGTTCGGACTGCCATAACTTTGCCTCCCTGTAATATTTTTTCAGCAAACCATTGTAAGGCAATCTGTGGGATGTTGTCTGTGTTCCCTGAAAATTTCAGCCCAAAAGACCAAACCGTTATTTTGCAGCAGGGTGCCAAACGATTGCTGCAATGCATCATACGCCATAATGTTATCCTATGGGAAAAAGTGTCAACTTTGGAGTACTGTAACTTTGTCACCACATAATAATTTTTCAACAAAACACTGAAAGGCACATCTGTGAGATGTTGGCTGCGTTTCCTCCAAATTTCAGCCCAAAACTCCAAACCGTTCTTTTGCAGCGGAGTGCCAAAGAATTGCTGCCATTTTCCCACAGACTAGAAAAGTACTGTTGCAATTTGCGAAAGCTTTCACAAAGATTTGCGACACTTTCGTGAGCATGAAAGTACTTTGTGAAAGTACTTTTTCCAGAAATTTGAAAAACATATTTCTGGGGTATTTTACCCCAAAATAAAGACATGGCTAGCATCCTCAGGGTCCGACTAGGTGAATACAAAAAGAATTAGGTTGCTAGAGAGTCCCAAATTTAAATGCCAAGCATTTTTCTGATCACTAACTGAAAACAAGATGGCAGATTTGTGAAAGTAAGATGGTCATTTGCGAAAGTAAAAATGCATTTGCGACACTGTCGAACTTTTTGTTAACTTTTCCCATTGACTTATAATGGGAAATTGTTTTATGAATAACTTTTGAACCGTTTAATATTTTTTCATGAATTCTTCAAAAGGCACATCAGGGACCCCGGCCGTACATTCCCTGAAGATTTTGGGCCAGTCATGCAAACTGTGCGACCTGTAAGAGCGACCGTAGAATTCCAGAAAAAGTGTAAACGCAAGCGCAGATCACGCTTAATAACTCCACAGCCGTATATCCGACCGGTACAAAACTTGGCAGGTCACAAGGCATATGGGTCTTGATTGTGTATTCCAAATTTCAGGAAAATCTGTCAAACAGTTGCAAAGTTATTAAGGTGCAAAAGTTTGGGTTTAACATGTAAATGGCTCCTCAACCCTAACTATGATAGCACTACCGTGCTACCATAATATTGCTAAAAGTCTGTAGGTTTATTGTTCGAATAAGTGGTATTGTGTGTTCCGCCATCCAGCTGTCTTTTGCCATTGCCATGGATGTGATGTGAGGATGACAAGCTGACTCTGTCACAGGGCAGTATATTGGTGCTGAAGAACTTCCACAGAAATTACAAATCACTGACACAGAAGTTCTGCAGCAAATGGTAATTCTGCTACAGAACTTAGTCCCAAAGTGCTGCATAAAGATCAGAGGCTTGGTTATAGACCTTGAGGAGAAACTCACCCCCACACATTCACAGCTAACATATCCCCTCACTCGCATTACAGTGGCAACTAGGGCTGGGTGAAAGCTGCCATTTCCACCTGAGTGAAACATTTGTGGAAATATGGTAACTTTTGCTGAAGTTCCTGAGCTTCCACCTGTGGTGGATCAGAAAACATCTAAATGTTTGGGGTCAAATTTTACCCCTTTCCACCCAACCTGAGACTTAACACCCCTTCCCCATGGCTAACGGTCCCTCCCCCAACCAATGTAATGCCCCTAGCAGTGCCCCCATGCACTCATTCATTCATTCACATTTCAGTGGGCCATTGGCCGAGGAGGAGAGCGGAGGGCTGTGCCAGTGGCCTGCTCCATTTTCGGATGGAGGAGCAGGGTGGGAACACAATCTGTTGGGGTGGGGAGGGGTGTGGGCCAGCCACTAGACCACCAGAATATAAATACATTTTAAAAATAAAATACTGGGGATTGGGATTTGGAGATAGGGAGGAGGAGAATTTACTGCTACTAGACCACCGGAAAAAAATAATTTTAATATACGGGGATGGCTCAGGATGGGGGTGGGTGGAAATGACTAATAATACTGAGCGGGACACTGGTGAGTGGTCTGGTGGGGTAGAGGCTACTAGCCACCAGGGTCTGGTTGCTTGTTAAATACATCATGCGGGGGTTGGAGGCACTACTAGCCACAAGGGATTTCTTTGGACAATCAATCGGGTGATGAAGGATAGCAGGCGGAATTTCCACAAAAGTCTGGAAATTGATTTCTGAACTTTCACAGAAGTGAAAGTCAGAATTCTGCTTACATTCCACCTGAGGAAGTTTTTTTTTTGCATACCTCTAGTGGCAACAACAGGTACCTTAGCAATATCCTTTAGCCCAGAGGGGAGTAATCCTTACTGGTGCCTAAGACTAATCTATAATGGTCCTGCAGAAAGCACTAAACTGTCTAGATAAAGAATTAATTCACCAAAGGTTATTTTTGGGTTGTGTCTGGTGAGGCAGGCCATGTGTGCTTCTTTCAAACAATCTTGAGTTACAGTAGACATTAGATAGAGAAAAAGCATTAAAGGAAAGACGTAGTTGGAGTTAGAGCATGGAGTGACTCTGGCTGGAGTCACAGCTGCTCAGCCAGAATGTGCATGGAAAGAAAAGTTGGGAGATGGACTGTGTAAGCTGGAATATAAGCGCATTCACAAACATGCAGTGTCTAGGTCCAGAAGCTAGAGATAAGAGATGGTGAAGAAAAGATTTAAAGGGGAACTGTCATTAGCAGGATTTCTTAATGACTGAAAACCCATAAAAAGCTAATTTGATTGAGCCATTGTGTTTATCTGTGAGTCTTTGCAGTCCAGAGTTATTCATATGTAAATCACCCTGTAATTAAGGGGTGGTGTCAGCCGTATGTTTTGGGCTCCTGACAGGAAATGATGTCACCGAGGTTCTAGGTCCTCCTTTGACTGTATTTAATCCAGCAGGTTAAATAGGAAATCGACTGTTTTACTAAGTGTGTTTTAAGGTGTTATTACAACACTTTCTGCAGCTATAATAATTGTTTTGTATGTGCATTGAAGCTAGTGAGTCATCACCTTTTACATTTCAAACTGTTAATAAAAATAATCCACCTTCAGGACTGCTTTAACCTCTACGCTATACTGCCAGCTGATCATCAAAAACGACACATCTCAAGGCTGGCTCTGTAGTGCCAACAGGTATTGGGGCCCCATATCAGGTTTTCTAAACCCTGTCTGTGTTCATGTCAATATAGATTTCTGGGGCTGCCACAGCACTAACGTCTGTCTTTTTTCCTTTCTCTCTCTTACAACCTTTTCTCTTACAATTTCAGGTGTGAAATCAGGACTACAAGATGTAAATGTGGCTACATACCTTCTGGCCTGGCATCATGGGTCCAGACTTGAAATGTGTAGCTTTTAAGTACCTCAGTGGAATCAACAAAGTCCAAGAGGGTAGCATCTTTCAGAAAAAGAGATGTGCAAGAACAAAGGGACACAATTGGAAGATAGTGGGGGGACAGATCAGGGGCAATGTGAAAAAGTATTTTTTTCGCAGAGAGCGTGGTGGATGCATGGAACAGCCTTCCTGAGGAGGTTGTGGGGTCTAAAACTCTGGGAGAATTCAAGAATGCATGGGACAGACATAAGGCAATTCTTGTGGGGGGTAGGATGAAATAGGCTGTTGGTTAACTAGGATCTGCAGCGTATCCAGAAGGTAGGGAAATGGGCAGACTAGGTGGGTCAAGCGGTCCTAATCTGCCATCAAAGTCTATGTATATGTTTCTATTGATTATAAGCTGGCAGTACAGCTGTAAATAAGCTTCATTCATCTAGCAGAATGGGTTTTGAGCATGTATTAAGATTCTGAAAATATTATACTCTTTCTATCCAGATTTGACTTGAAAAGAAAAAAAGGACACAATAACTTGTTTATTGATCATAAAAACACATAGATGGACAACATTGTTAAAATATGCATAACCTGAAATGCATTATTAAAATATAGAATAATTTATGGGTGGGTGTGTGTAACTAGAATTTTACAAATCACCTGAGGTGTGGATGCAACATAAACCTAGAGGTTTATAAAAGCATCACACACTGAGTGTGTGTGTAAAATTCTGTTTTTTACACATACACACTATTTTATATAATTAATGTTGATTTTATTTCCCTTTCAGCACAGTTTAGTTAGTACAGCACTTCTGTCAGGGATACAGTAGACATGCACACACGCACACACACACACACACACACACACACACACACACTGCCTGCCTCTCCCTTTTGTTTTGTTTTTTTGTTCTTTTTTTTCTACGTTACAATGGTAACGGCAGTCTGGAAAGTCACGGTCCATCAGCATTGCTACCTAGTGTAAGACACGCCCGAAGGGTAGGAGTGGCAGGATCAACCAGATAGATTTTTTCATTTTCAAGGTAGGATCAACTAGATATTTAAAACTATTTAAATCTTATATGTCTTAACAGTGTGTGGCAAAGCTTGAGTGCCGGTATCGGTGCTTGGTAACGGAGCCGCCATGTTGGACAAGATGTTCAGCCCACTCACAATGAAACTACAAGCCAGTTAACTTTCTGTGGTGACCCTCAATTGACAGGTGTTGATTACAACCTCCTGGTTGTAACCACAAATATCAACCGGGAGGTTATAACTGGAGATAAGAGTCTTTATCTGTATGTAAAAAATGTTCACCATTAATTAAAGAGTATTTTACTTCTTTTGATGAAGTTAATAGTATAACAGTTTCTTACTGAAATACTTTGGATGGAATAGGATTTTCTACTGTAACAATGCCAGAATTCTATTGGATTATTAAGAGGCAGTGTAGCACAGTGGTTAAGGGCACTGAGCTACAAACCTGGAGACCTGGGTTTGAATCTGACAGCCCCCACTTGCATACTTTGTGACTCTGGGCAAGTCAATTAACTTCCATGTGTTCCCAGGTCACACCTGGAAACAAGCTTCAGCTTAGTGTGCATTTCCTGGTTAAACAATTTCCCCTTTCCCTTATTTTTACTAACAGTTTGTAATGCAAAGGGGGTAACTCACTAGTTTCATTGCACATACAAATCACATATTATAAATGTAGAAAGTGTTGTAATTACAAAATCTTATTCCATCCAAAGTTTTTCAGTAAGAAGCTGTTATACTTTTAACTTCATCAGAAGAAGTAAAATACTCTTTTAATAATGCATTTCAGATTATGCATGTTTTAACAGCGTTGTCCATCTATAGTAATTGTGACCTATTTTTTTCTTGTCAAGTCAAATGTGGATAGAAAGAGCATATTTTCAGAATCATAACACATGCTCAGATTGTTTTTACTGTCTTTGTCAAGGAAAGGCACACTGAGCAACAGCTTGTTCCCAGGTGTGTTGTGGGAGCACAGGGAGGCCATGATGCCAGGCCAGTAGGTATGTAGCCACATCTGCATCTTGTAGACCCACATTCACACACAAAATTGTAAGAGAAGAGGCTGTAAGAGAGGGAATGGAAAATGACAGAAGGTGGTACTGTAGCAGCCCCATAAATCTATACTGACATGTTCAGCTGGCAGTACTGTATATCCTAGAGGTTAAAGCAATCCTGAAGATTGATTATTTTTACTAACAGTTTGAAATGTATAGGTGATAACTCACTAACTTCAATGCACAAATGAAACACTTATTAAAGATGTAGAAAGTGTTGTAATAACACCTTAAAACACCCTGAATAAAACAATGGATTTCCTATTTAACCTGTTGGATTAAATACAGTCAAAGGAGGACCTAGACCCTTAGTGAAATAATTTCTTGCCAGGAGCCCAAAACATATGGCTGTCAGCTGCCCTTAATTACAGGGTGATTTACATATCAATAACTCTGGACTGCAAAGACTCATAGATAAACACAATGGCTCAATCACATTTTTATGGTCTTTCAGACATTAAGAAATTCTGTTGATGACACTTTCTCTTTAAGAGAATAAGGCAACTATGACCAACAGAGTGAATGGAAGGTGCTGAAAACTGTATTGGAGAGTCTATGATCAGCAGCTCAATGCCATTTTGGGAAGCAGAAGAAATCTATCCAGGAAGCCAGCTGTAAGGAATTCCATTTACAGCAGCAGTTCAGTACAAACAACGTAGTCTGGCCACAAACTAAACAACCAATACTACTATATTCATTTTACCATTTAATCAATTCAAGAAAAAAACTATAGGTTTCACTGTTTCTTGAGGCAACAGAAGTACAGACCTGACAGAAGATAGCCATACCTGACACAAACAGCAGCATGAAGCCTGACTTTAGTAAAATCTTACCAGTTAAAAGAGGTGATAGAGTTGACTAGTACATGATTATACTTTTAAAGAAAGCAGTCTCATCAAGGAAGTTTAAACTACCTTTTCCTAGAAAATGGAAGCATGAATCCAGCTGAGTATTCTAAACTAAAAAACCCTGACTGAGTTGACCTCAATAATTCCTACTTCATATACACTGGATTCTGGTCTCCAGAGATGTCTGATGATCTGAGGCGGGGGGAGGAGGATTCATACAGCATAGAGGCAAACAGCTCTAATGTCTGTGTTTAAGCCATTGCTTATTTGTAGGACAGTACGCATACTTTTCTTACCAGTTCTGAATTGAACCATTTTATTTATTCATAACATTTGACAAAGTAACACTGAAATTACAAGTGTCTGGTCTTTACACAATCTGGTCATAACTAAATATGTTTCTTTATTCAGTTTTTTTATAGTAGATCTGCTATATTTTATTAGATTGGATATGTTTGTTTAGTAAAATCATAACACTTGTTTGATTCTAATTTTGGGGTGGGCATTTTTCCTTGTGTCTTCTACAGCGGTAGCCACCAAGTTCTCTGCATATCTGTAGCCCACACATCTGCTTATGCAAAAGGTGAATAAACTGTCTCCCACATTGTCTCCTTGTAGCTCAGAATTATATGAAAATTCAAATTATGTAAAAAGTCTGAAGCTTGATCTACACTGATCGGGAATGTTTTTAGTAAAAAGGCATTCCTGGTAATGAGTGGCGAGGTTGATGGTTTACCCTTAAATTATCTGGCACTTGAACAAATGTATTACAGTTATTGGGATGAGCCTCAACATAACCATTACAATGTCAAGAAGGGGTTCTTTTTCCAGAGGGTGGTGGACCTATGGGACACCTTACCAGTGGAAACAGTGGATGTGAAGAGAGTACAGGCCTTCGAGGTAGGGTTGGAAACATTTCTTATTACTAAGAAAATCACAGGGTACCATGGATAATAGAGTGGGTGGGTTTTCCCAAAAATATATTTATGCTAACACAATATTCATATCCCTGCTTATGAATAAGGAGGGAGTGATTGACCTGAGCACCTAGACTCCCTTCTGGCCTTAATTTATTATATTACTATGTAAAGAGAACAGCTTCTTTAAATCACAAATCACACTTATAGTATTACATATGCAAAAAAACAAAGAAACTCAGTACAAAAAGCAATGAAGCAAAGGTTGAAATGGCCCACTGATACAGCTATAGCATAAACAAAGAGTATGGTTCCGACCCTTAAGTGATTTAGCTAAGGCTGATTTTTTTACTTAGTTAAAGTCATTTGTTGCTTTTTACATTCACTGGTTACTTTTTTCATGGAGCATCTTAGTTGCAAATTTTATCACAGTCCATATAACCTCGTAATCAGTTCTTTTTAATGTAGAGTGTGTACCAGTACTAACCAGTGCAGTGCAGTCAAAGACTGAAGACAGCTTTTGTTCTCATGAGTTGCAGCAAGCACATCAGTATTGGAAAGTAAGGACATGAAGCAACTAGGTGGTGGATGCAAAAGAATGAAACATAGAAACATAGAAACATAGAAGTTGACGGCAGATAAGGACCGCAAGGCCCATCCAGTCTGCCCATTTCTTTTTCTACCTTATAAATGTGCCATCGGCCTTTGCTATGTCAGTGACCTATCTATTCATAGTCATTTGTATTGCTCCCTTATGCCTATCCCATGCCTGTTTGAAGCCCTGCACTGTATTCATAGCCACTACTTCTTGTGGTAAGCCATTCCATGCATCTACCACCCTTTCTGTGAAAAAGAATTTCCTCACATTCCCCCTTAATCGGCCTCCCTCTAATCTCATGCTGTGTCCTCTTGTCCTGCTATTTTTCTTATATTTAAACATGTTAGACTCTTTCACCTTGTTTATGCCCTTAAGGTGTTTAAATGTCTCGATCATATCACTCTCTCCCTCCTTTGCTCAAGGGTATACATATTGAGCTCCGTTAATCTGTCCTCATATGTCTTCTGATGCAGTCCCTGCACCATTTTGAGTTGCCTTCTCTGGACTGCCTCAATTTGATTAATGTCCTTGAGAAGGTGCCATCTCCATACCGCAGTACTCCAGATGGGCCCTAACCAATGTCTTGTACAGAGGGATTATTACCTCCCTCTTACGACTTGTGATACCTACTAATACACCCTAACACCCCCTAGCCTTACCTACTGCTTTAGAGGTCTGCTTGGATGATTTCAGGTCATCAGTGATGATGATGCCCAAGTCTCTTTCTTCCTTTGTGACTGCTAGCAACTCCCCTCCCAGCCTATAAGTGGCTTCAGGGTTTCTCTTCCCTATGTGCATGATTTTGCACTTCTTTGCATTAAATCCCAGTTGCCACTCTTCTGACCATTCTGCTAGTTTATCCAGATCTCTTCTCATTCTGCCCACCCCACCTGGATCATCTACTCTGTTGCAGATCTTGGTGTCATCTGCAAACAGACAAGCCTTACCCTCTAGTCCATCTGCTGGGTCACTAATGAAGATGTTGAATAGGACTGGCCCCAGGACTGATCCCTGAAGTACCCACTTGTGACTTGCATCTCTTCTGACTGTATACCATTTACCACCACTCTCTGTTTTCTGCCAGTCAACCAGTTTGCCACCCAGTTGACCAACTTCTGACCCACCCCGAGCCTACCTAGCTTATTTATCAATCTTCTATGTGGAACAGTGTCAAAAGCTTTGCTGAAGTCAAAGTAGGCGACATCAACTGCTCCCCCTTGGTCCACCACTCTGGTTACCCAGTCAAAGAAATCTATGAGATTAGTTTGACAGGACCTTCCTTTTGTAAACCCATGCTGTCTTGGATCCTGTGCCCCTATGGATTCAGGTGTTGCACTATCCTTTCCTTAAGGAATTGCTTCCATAATCTTGCCCACTACTGAGGTAAGACTGACGGTCTGTAGTTCCCGCCTCCTCCCTGCTACCACTCTTGTGGGTGGGATCACATGAGCCCTTCTCCAGTCTTCTGGGACCTCTCCTGTGCTCAGAGACTCACTAAACAATTCTGCTAATGGCTCTGCTAGTTCCTCCTTTAGCTCCCTTAAGTACCCTGGGATGTATGCCATCAGGTCCCATTGCCTTATCCACCCTGAGCTTAAGCTCTTGTAGGACCCTTTCTTTTGTGAAGGAGTAGTGCTCACCTCCTCCCCTGTGTCCATGATGCTTGAGCTGTGGGCCCTGCCCTACCTTCTCTTCAGTGAATACTGAGCAAAAGTATCTATTTAGGATAGATGCCTTTACAGGGTCCTCCTCCTTATGCTCCTTTTTCTCCATTAAAGCTTAGCAATACCCCTCTGGACTTTCTCCTTTCACTAATGTATCTATAGAAAGTCTTGTCACCTTCTTTTACTGTTTGTGCTAGTGTTTCCTCAGTTTGGGACTTTGCCTGCCTTACTGCCTTACCTGCTTCCCTTAGGGCAGTTTGGTATGCCCCCTATCTTCATCCCGCTGTGTTCCCTTATATTTTCTGAAGGCCAGCCTTTTGGCTCTGACCTTTTCTGCTACTGTATTTGAGAACCAAAGTGGTTTCCTTCTTTTTTGCACTTCCTTTTCTGTCTAACACAATGGGATGTTGCTTCAAGTATTGTATCCTTAATGCTTGCCCACTTGCCTGTACCTCCTCACCTGTGTTTCTTTTTGCCAGGGCTAGCTTAACTCTGTTGGCCATCTTATCAAAAGTCAGCTCCTCTGAAGTCCCATATTTTGCCTTGGAATGGGATGATTTAGATGTAGTAGCCAAATTGAACCATACCATGTGATGGTCACTGGCCCCCAGGTGACCTTCTACCTGGAGATCTGTGATCCCTTCTTTGTTAGTCAGTACTAGATCTAGGATAGCCCTGTCTCTTGTGGGTTGCTGTACCAGTTGTTTGAGGCCCTCCCCCTGCAGGGAATCCACTATGAGTCTAGTTCTGGCAGATGTTCCTGCTGGTATTGACCAATCTGTATCTGGCATGTTGAAGTCTCCCATTATCAGAACCTCCCCTTTAGCTGTCATGTTTTGTATATCTTCTAACAGTAATGTGTCTATGTCCTCCCTCTGGTCTGGGGCCTGTAGACAACCCCAGTTCTTATGGCTGTCCCATTTCCTGTTTCCAGGGTGACCCACAGTTCTTCTGGCTCCTTATGTGTATTCTGAATTTCTGTAGCTTTGATATTTTCATTAACATACAAGGGCACTCCTACTTCCCCTTTTTGCACCTCGGTCTCTTCTGAACAATACATAGCCAGGTACTGAAGTCTCCCAAGTGTGGTTACTGGTAAACCACGTCTCACAGTGCTACTATGTCCAGTTTAGCCTCTGACATTATTGCCTGCAGGTCTGGGATCTTATTTCCCAGGCTGTGAGCATTTGTGTACATGATTTTCCATTGGCCAGATTTTGGTGTGTTAGTTGTTGGGTGAGGTTTGGCATTACCCTGTGCATCGTATGGGGAGACAAACCTTTTTCTTACCTGGTGATGCAAATGAACAGCAAACACATTGAATTCAGTTTGACCACTAGCTGAGGGGAGGGGTGTTCTTCCCATTCAACGTATGGGTGCTGCACCCTCTCCCCATTGCTAGTTTAAATATTCTGCAAAGACGTCAAACTTCTGCCCCAATGCACTGACTCCCTCTTTAGTCAGATGCAGTCCATCAAATTTAAAGAACTTTCGCTCCCAGAACTGTTGCCAGTTCCCTACAAATCTGTGTCCTTTTTCCTGGCACCAGTCCTTGAGCCATGTGTTTAGCTCCCCTATCTCCCCTTCTCTGACCTTCCGTCCATCTGCTCCCTTCTCCCAGACTGGCAGGATCTCAGAGAAGGAGATGCCAGATGAAATAGATGATAGTTTGTCACCCAGCCTAGTCAGGTGTTCCTTGGTCTCCACAACTGACCGGCTGGCGAGATCCATTAGTCCCTATGTGTACTAGGACATCAATGTTTTCTCCTGCTTTGTGAACAATTTTAGCAATGCGGTCAGTGTCTCTCCATGCTGATGTACCTGGGAGACATCTGACCATCACCCTGGCTGGAGATGGGTATCAACTCCCCGAATCATGGAGTCTCCTATGATCAGAAGTTTTTGTTTCCTTTGTGCTTGTTTAGTTTTGGTTCCTGATTTGGGTGAGTATTGTTGTGCTAGCTCCTGTGCCAGTGTCCTGCTCTGCAGTGTCTTCTGCCTCTTTATTTGATTTCAGAGATAGAGGCAGATACCTGTTTATAGTGTTTATATGGTTTTGGAGGTAATGTGTTGGAGAGCAGAGGTGATGGGGCACCTGATTTGCTCCTCCTAACCACCTGCCAACCTCCTGGACCAACTACCCTCTGCGGTTGGGGTTTTCTGTTGGATGCTGGGGAAATGGCGGGTGGTTCTTATAATGTATTTCCTCTTCAATATGAAATTTGAGGCATGCAATCTCTGCCCATACTGCCCGGAGCTGGACCTAAGATCTCAAAGGCCCAGCATGTGGACAGTATCCTAAATCCTGTAAGAATGTCCTACTGAAAATTGTTCCACAGTACCTGCAGTTAATGAAATCCATTCCAAATAAGTTGCTGGGTTTGTAACCTAGTCAGAGTAATTAGAAGGAAAAAAAAATGCAAGTAATGGTTTAATTGTGCTTTGTTTAACTTGTTATAACAAGTTAAATTACTAGTGCCCTGTAAATGAGATCACCTTGTGGAGGCCCCACTGATCCGCCCCTTCCTGCTCTGCCACAGGAAATGTCACAACTGTGGTACCCTATAAATGGAGTGTAGCGTGGGGTGGTTGGGGATGGGGGTGGGTGGCTGGGCCCTTCCCCTGCCTAAAAAGACCCAGCTCTTTGCTCCTGCTGGATTGTCTACAGAGGTGACTTGTCTTAAATGCGACTTAAACAGCATCTTAGTCATGTACCTGTAACCTCTAGATGGCGCTATCCCAGGGGCTACTACCCCTGCCTGATTTGCCACTAACAGGTTGAGGGGCCTGGATCCAATGGCGGGTGCCTCCACCCAGAGGTCAGGGTTTGCAATAGTTAAACTAACTTGGTCACAGCCCTCTGGGACACTGCAACCCCCCTTTCTTCCCACTAGTGGCCCACACAATATATCAGAATTACCTTCACAGTATACACTTACCCCCAGGTCTGGTTCCGGCACTGGGACCTCCTGTGAAATGAGATACAGTGCAACAATCACAGTACAGTACTTTAACATAGACAAATACCTCAGGCAGTATAACTTTGCTGAAACAAGCAGCTCTGATTTATTTAGGGGATATAACAAGGACAGGGGAAATCAGGTTAATTAACTTATCACTCTAATAATCTACCTATGGCTCTGTACACAGGCCTATCCCTATCAGTTACTGTCCCTAGGTACCCAAGCCACAGTGGCTAGTCAAACCGTGGCAGCTGGTAGGGGCCCTTTCACACAGAGAAAAGGAGAATTAAACAGTCAGCAGTACAGTAATTCCATTTGGATTTAATGTGGCAATTCAACAGGGAGCGACCCTGAATTAGTACTCACGACCTCCAAATAAGATAGGGTCCTTCAATGTCAGCAGGAGCTCCTTGGGGTACAAAACCTCTTCACACATCCATATAAAAGAAAGCACTATACCAGGCAGGCTGCATCTGTATCCTGATGCGCAATTACTGCACAATACCTGGGAGAAGACACAGCAGATTCAGTTCCTGACAGACCGAGTGCAATTTTCAGTAATTCCTCCAGTCTTCTACAGGGTGAGCCTGGTTTCTACTCTTCAGAGATCCTTTGATTCTTTTCATAGGGGCATTCAGTCCTAACAAGCTGTTACACAAGCTGCAGAGCGGAACTCTGGGCCTTACACACGTTTTTGACTAAAACTGCACACTGAAAAGCACAGGGCTCCTTCCTTCTTCACTCCAAAGCTCAACTGAAACTCCAACCACAAAACCGGGCACTTCCTTTGAGTTCCTCCCAGTTCTTGACTGGATTGGCTGTCACTCACAATAGACTGCTGCTGTTGGTCCAAAAGGCACTGAAGTCTAAACTACATCTCCCAGAGTCACTGCCCATACAATCCTCTTGTGGCTGGCTGAGATTATGAGTCCAAGTTCGATTCGTCTGCTGCACCATTTTAGAGCTAGCTTATCCACACTGATTGGTCCAGTTCAGCAGTTCAAAACTAGAATGGGAACTAGCAGACACAGTTCTGACTGCAAAGAAAGCAGGTTAGACAAACTGTAATTTCATTATTACTCTAAATAATTTCTGGCAAACAGTTACATCTTTCACATAGGTTCCCTTTGCACTCCTAGTGACTGCAAAAATGAAGTGAATTGGCAGCAGCTTGAGTGGTACTCAATCAAAGAAACACACAGTCCCCATACAAACTAATTATGTCTGCAAGCAGACAGCTCTTAAAGAGACAGTACCAGAGGTTCTAAAAACACTCACTGATAAATGGCTTAAATGCCAAACACCATTCAGGCTTGGAGCATTCAAGCAAGCTCCTGGAAGTCTTTTGGGAACCCCCATTTGCAGGGGGGTTACATACCCAAGGATAACATTTGTTGAAAGTAATACATTTGTTGTTAGGCATTTCAGATATGATGGTGTCTCACGCCTGAGGTTACTTTTTTCAAATTATTTGTATAAAGTTTGAATGCCAATAAGATAAGTTCAGAAAAAAAAAGAATTTTTGTAAAAAAATAAATGTTGTAGGTAATTTACTAAAACACTGCTCTGAAACTGTTCATGTGCCAGGGAGGCGTAACTAAAAATGTGGGATTAGACCAATCAATATTTAAATACATCCATCATTAAATACCAGACTAAGGAATTTGCAGACAAATTTATTTCAGAACTTTTTACATGTCAGAAAATAAACAGTTTATCAAACATCTCCTAACTAGAACAAATTATCAGAACACCTAACATTCCATTGAGTGTGCAATGGATTTTTCCTATCATTCAGTTTGTCAATTCAAACTTTCTAAACATTTGATATTTCAAGCAATTTAATGGACTATGAGCTCTATAGTTTCTTTAACTGGCAACTAATATCTGGGTTGTGCTCATGTGACTTTATAATGATATTTGACAATTTCTTATTTTTCAGATTATCAACATCAAAACTCAGACTTTACTGTCTTTCAACAATAACACAGAGAATATCAATTTAAAAACAATGATAGTGGTAGTTCTTCATTCATACCAAGTGGGGGTCTAACTTTGCAGGTTGAAAATCCAATGGCATTCTCGCTGAATTACCTTTCTGGGCTTGATTTTCAAAGAGCCCTTAGAGCGATGCAAGTTGCATTGTTCTAGGGCTGCAGTGAACTCCCAGTGCATCACAGGTGTCAGGGACCAAGTTCCCAATTTTATAAAAAGGGGCCCTGTGACAAAAACCCAGGAGTTGCCGCAGCCACAGGCTTGCATCAAACATTTGGTGCACCTGTGGGAATTGTCATAGGGATCTGCTCCCCCTGCCCAGAGCAAAAATAGAGGGGTCATGAGGGTTAAGAGGAGGTGAATCTGCATGGCAGGAGGGGGCCCAGGGCAGAAAGGGCATGGGAGGTTTCCTAGGAGGCATCAGGAAGACAGTGGGCATGACAGGGAGTGATGGATCATGGGAGGGTGGGTACTAAGGGATGGTGGCGGTGCTCTGAGAATGGTCGCACCCCACTGGTAGACCTCAACCTGCAGTTCCAGCTTTGCAACTACATGGTTCTGCCTTGGTGCACCTATGGGGCAGCTGCCAGTGCTGTGCCCACCTGGGGCCATGTCACTGTCTGTGCCTGGCAACCCCCCATGAAGTGATCCCCATTGATCATGTGTATGGGTCTGCAAAGGGCACCCCTGCTGGGTGCCACATCACTCCATGTTATGCCTTCTGTTTCCACCATACCCCCTAGGGCACTCCCATGCCCCTTCTGCCCCTGGCCCTCCACTTTCAGACCCCCTACAAATCATCACAGTATGTGGCACCAGTGCAAGTCCCTTAGATCACCTCCTGACTGGTCTAAGTTGAGCCCCTTGCTACATCCACTGCAGGGCTTACAATATAGCAAAAAAGGGGATGTTGCAGCATCACTGTGATGCAAGCCCCCTTGTGACATGATGCATGGGCAGTTCTGTCACAAGAGCAATGCAGAGCAGCTTGGGCACAAGGCATTCTGATTTCAATGCAGCCTACATTCGAAAATTGGGACTCCCGCAGAGTTTGATGCAAGGAGCCACTTGCATCATACACCTTTGGCACAGGCACTCTGCATCAACATAAGCTTTTGAAAATTATACCTTCTTTCTCTGTCTCCTCCTCTTGGAGAACCATATATTTGATCAAAGGCTGTAAAAAGCATTGAATTAGTGTCACTCCTGTGAAGCTCCTTAAAATGTGTGCCTACTGCATTGTCACATTTTTCTTCAAAAAATGGGCCACGGTGTTCTTGTACCTCAGATCTTTACCAGTCAGATTGTTTTACCAATATATAGCTTAATGCATTTACACCATATACCATATACAACATAAATGCTCCTGCAGGTTAGCAAAGTTCTAATTTCTACCTTTTTATTCCCATTATTGGGGTGAACAAACTCACAATCTCTTTCTGCATATTTACAAACAGAGTATGAGCCACAACGTGAAAACCCTTTATATTTCATTTTATTGGTTTGGCATCTATGCTCTTGAAAATGAACATGCATAAGCATATCACCTATATTTAGAGCTGGGTGGAACTTCCAAATTCCAGATTTGTGGAAATTTCATGAAATTTCGAACATTTCATGAACATTTGATGGAATTTTCCAAAATTCCAACTTTGGCAAAATCTGAATCTTACAAATGTGTCTGGCACATTTTTGTTCCATTCCACAAACTTTTCTGGCTGAATTGCAGACTTATATACATGAAATGCAGAATGACAGTTCTGAGGAATTTCATTCCGCATTGTAATACATCATTCCACAATACATGTAATCATTCTGAAGTTCAGTGATCAGTTCTGTGGAATTTCTTTACAGAGTATAATACACTAATTCACAATTCATACATTCATTCTGCAGTTTAGTGGCTCAATGAACTACAGAATAAATGTATGAATTGCAGATTAATGTATTAAACTTCAGAAACTAATTCTGTAGAACTGTTCCCCAATGGTGATCAGTTCTGCAGAATTTCTTTCCACAGTTCAATACATTTATTGGCAATGCATACATTTATTCCATCATTCTAAGCCAGAATTTCTGTGAAAGTTGCCAAAGTGCATTCCAAAATTTCCTGAAAGTGAAATTCCGACTTTGGCTGAAATTCTACTGGCAGAATTTTATTCTTTCATAGCCCTACCAACATTTTTTTTTGAATATGCTATGAAGGGGACTGGACATATAATGTCTTTAGAATTTCTGCCACTGTCAACATTTTCCAACTGTTGCACATTATACTTGCTATTTTCTTGGAAATTGGATCATATTGGGTATAAAAATGATTTTGCCTTGTTTTTTGTGTTTGCTTGCATGCATGTGCAAGAAACACACTGCTTCAGCTTCCTTTACAAGTGGGTTGTGGAGGCACGGTAGCGTTTTGCCGAATGGCAGCAGTCCGTTCTGGGGCTGGTCTCTGCAAGGGCGAATAGAGGAGTATGCTGTCAATGACAGCAGTTAATGAGCATGCCACTATGCTCAAAGAAACTGGCCACTGCAATCAGGGAGCACCCTGTCACTACACAATCAGCTGTTTTTGCTGTGGGGCAGTCCCTGACTGCAGCAGCCAATTATAGCTGCATTGTCTGTTTTTTACATCTGCAGGGTGAGAGAGGCTCGCAGCTTCTGGGAATGTGAATGCTACCACCAAGAGAGTTTTCTTTGCAGATCATCTCATTTATTTCAGCTTCTGCTGACCGATTTTGCCCTCTGCTCCCAAGTGTGATTGTATTCAGTTGCTGGTGCTGACAAAGTGAGCTATCTCGAATGTGAACCAGAGTGCAAGTTCACTGAGAAGTAATTTGATGTCCACTTTGCAACATTGTATCTGTCCTGCAGAAGTTAAATAGCAAAGTACAGATCAAAAGATATGTTTCTGGTGGGCACTGATTTTTTTTTTCTGGTAACAAGCATTGACTTGATCTGTGGATACATATCACATTTGCTCTGATATGGTGTCTCCACATATTGCTATGTTAACTGTAACATGGAAACAAATTCAGCCTGTCTTTCCTTTCTGTTACTTCCAAGATATATTGAACTGTTTATGTAAAACTTGATCCCCTTTGTTCTTGAGCTGCCAAATTTCTTACCGGAGTCCCTCGTTCAGGATCCTCTCCTAATATTTGCTTCTGACCCCTGCTGACTCCAGCTCGTATTTATATGATTTTGGTGTGGTACTACAATAAGAATAGAAGCAGCAGCAATCCAATCTGATGGAATCATTCATGATGTGTGTTCATGACAGCAATTTTTATTTCTGCAGCCTGCTGTATATGTGTGTGTGTGTGGGGGGGGGCCCATACCACTTAATGGAGGGTCCCCTACATGCATGGTCAGAGCCCCTCTACCTGTTAGGGGCCCAATATTCTCACCCTTATGCTATTTCCATGATTTGCTTCAAACTGGCAGTGCGTCATCGTGTGTGTTTGTGTGTGTGTATGTGTATGTGTGTGAGTGATTGAATGAGGGGTAGTCCCTGCATGTGCATTATAACAGCAGAGAGGGGAAAAACCACTGAGAAGTGGTAACAGGTGAACACCAGAGCTGCTTGGAGTGTGCAGCACAAGACAGGAAGATGATGCTGGTGATGCCACAGCTGCCTATGGAGCTTGCGACAATGCTCTCACACTCTCTCCCTTTCCCCACTCGCCAGCACCGTGTTCTGTAGAAATGTTGTGAGTGGAAGTGCCGCGTGCCGCTGACTCAGAGCTGGCATGAGACAAAATTACTGGCTGGTGCTCCTGGTGCAGATGTGTGGATGTCCGCTCGCTGCTGAAGTGTTTGGCAAAATGCAATGACAACTGTTCTGTGCTTTTGCCTGTGAGTACGGAGGGGGTTCATTCTTCTTTTCCTTGGTCTGTCATGTGTGAGTGAGGGGGTGTAAAGAAATGTTAGCACCTGGACTGTGTAATAGATTGTGGAACAAACACATGCACACCTTTTACACAAAATAACTAAGAAGAGGGTGATAGGAATGACTGCTTAAATTGCGCAGGTGTCCAATTAAAATTCCTCATCTCCAGTTATTGTACCTTGTCCTTGTCCTTCCAAAATCCCGAGGAGAGCCTGGCACTTAGAATTGGCACTTCCTCTAAGCAATTTTTTGTGGGGGGGTCTTCCCTTATTCTGCACCCATTAATTCCTGTAATTAGTCTGGAGAAAAACTCCGGCAGACAACAGAATACTCCAGTGACACACGTAAAAAGATCCCCACTGAGGAATGTGTGGGGCATTGATAAATAAAGCAAGAATGCTGTCAGGGAATCTTTTGTTCAGGGGCTTACATCCTACATTTGAGGTGGCTGCATGACTTCACTATGGCTGAAGATTGCACACACAATGGAGGGGGCGTGGGGGGTTGAGGACATTCCCAGTATATTCTCTGCTGGTGTCTTCCTTTCATTGCTGATCCCTGCAGCTCCTGTCACCAGGGATTCCCAAGGGGCAGCCCCGCCACTGTTTGGAGACCTCATGCTACTTTTATTGGGTAGGCGATGGAGTGGAAGCAGGGCTTTTTTTGGGGGGGGTTATAAAACAAACTGCAGAGCTGTTAAATAACCTTTAGTAGGCAGACGAACACATGCAAAAGAAATCCATAGTGCATTAATAGTATGTAGATGGTCCTGCAGGGCCAGGTGTGTCTTGAACCTCGATCCAAAGGGGGATATAGTTTACTGCACTGCCACTGAAATACATGTCGGGGTGCAGGGCTCTGGGGGATAGAAACTGCAATAAGCAGCTGAATGTATAGAAACAGAAATCCACAGACCACGTTAGTAGTAGATGAGATGCCTGGTACTGTGATTCCATGTGTTTCTTGAAACCCAGTTTGGGGGGGGGGGAGCAGCACTGCTACTGGGAAAAAAGTCTTGTTTGTCAGCACACTCAGAAGTTTTGACATTGAAGGGGATTTCTTAAAGGGGGATGGGGTGGTCACATTTTCTGAGAGAATAACACAATTAAATCCTTAGGTATGGATGAAAACTGGAATTAATCTGTAACCAGAACACTACTAGAACCGGAACAGTTGGATTCTGCACCAAGAATGCATCCAGAACCGACCACATGGAATCAGAATGCTGGAACTAGGCAGAATCCAGCAAACTGGTTCCAGAATCCAGACCTAGAATGTACAGTTCTGAGTGTGTTCTGGTTCTGGGTTTGGGGCCAGTTTTCTGCATTCTGACTGGTAGTGACATTATAGTTTTGGAACTAGTCTGGTTCCAGATGCCTGACAGCCACCAGAGATGGGCAGAAGAGACTTCGGTTAATCTAATGTGGAGATTTTGATTAATATCTGCACCATACAGTACATGATGTTGTTAACCAGTTTCCATTATTCTGTTACACAGAAATAGTTGCCGTATCGGTCCTTGTAAGAACAGATCCAGAAACAAATGGGTTGATACCTTTCATTGGGCCAACATAGACGTAACAAAAGAAAACAGTGCTTGTTTTCTTTTGTTACATCTATGTTGGTCCAATAAAAGGTATCAAACCATTGGTTTCTGGATTCATTATTCTGTTAGTGTGCATCGAAGACAAGAGCTGCTAACATGTACCACAAGGGCAAAAGAAATGCACCCTTCTCCCCCTCTACGCATGGGTCTAGACAATGCACCTGCTCTCTAGCAATATCCGAAGGAAGGAAAAGTGTTACTTGTTTGATTACTGTATATCCAGTGCTTTCAGAAATCTACAGACCTGGACGATTCAAACCTGTGATACAGTAGTTCTAGGCATTTTGTTTCTGCTCAGTGTGGTGGTGATGGTGGGGCGGGGTTGGGGAACAATACCCGCCCCCCCAAAAGCACTGCAGAGATATATAGCAGGGAGCTTGGTTTTCATGATTTGTTTGGGTTTATTATTTAAGGTTTACAGCCACACACTTCTGTTTTGTAATTGGAGCATGTTGGCTGTAAATATATGAGGTACGCTTGCTTATAAAAAATATGTGATAAAAAGTAAACTTGCTGCTATCTATTCCACTAGTGATTTTCAAGTTTTTGTGCCCCCCCCAAAAAAAAAATGATTTCCGGAATAAGTCTATTCTTCAGAGGAGTTGTCTGTTGTGGGGAGAGCTAGACTCAAAAAGAAGAGGTACAGTGCAAGTACTGTATGTATCACAGCTTGTTCTTCCCACAGTGTACCACCTAACTGCATACAGTATGTAGCCTGACAAATGCCCCATCCTTTCAGTTGCTTCTAGGGCAAATATCGTTCATTAAAAATATTAATATTCCTAGTTACATATTTTTGGGTTGTGTCCTCTTGTTTCTTGAACCTTTTTTCTAACTAAGCAATTGTGCAGGAATCCTGTAGGGATGGGGTACACGGAGATTAACAATGATCATAAATACCGTGAATAATAGGGTTACGTACACTGCAGCAGGGATATAAACTGCGTGGTACAGTTCCATTACTGCTTATGCTGTGGTAGTGGGAATTGACTATCCTTGTTATCCTTAAGTACTATTTTGTAATTTGTCAAAAAGTTTACTAGAAAGTTTTAATAGAACTTTATAAAGCACAAAAAAAACTCCTTAGGGAAACAAGGAAGGTGAGCACAAAACAGTAGCAAGGCATAAATAGTGCAAACATTCAGCAACGGTAAGGGAGGTGAAGGAATGTGGGCCTAATCAGTGAGGCTGTGGAAACTAGCACAGTTCAGGCTGTCAAAGAGGGGCTAGATAGGTTCCTGAGGAAGAATGGTGTGGAGGGTTTGCACAGCATGAGTAGGGGTAGCATTCCGACTAATAAGTTTAGAGGCTTATCTTTGCTCGAATTGGACACTGTAGCTGCCATGCAGCATGGCAAGAGGGGCAGGCAAGATGGACCCTGAGTCCCATCTGTCGCCACAGCAAGATGTTACTGTGTTTTTATTCTAAAAACAGAGGCTATGAATTTGAGTGGTGGATAAGCAGCAGAGGCAGTTAAAGAGCTAGTAGCGCCAAAAAATAGCAGGCAGAAGATTTTTGTAATTTGTAAAAGTAGTCCCTTCTTTTTTTTATTTCTGAAGTGTTTTCTTTTTCTACATGCTCATTAAGTGGTTTTCTACCTAGTAGAGCTGAGTGTGATATATGATTATGTGTATATAAACTGTTATTTCTTATCGATTAACACGTGTCTGTCATGCTGGTTGGGAGAGAGGACTGCAAAGCAAAGCTGAGCAGTTCTTTCTGCATTACCAGTTCACGGGACACTTATTAAACAGGAAGTGACAACAGTTACTATACCCATAATCATATGAAACATAGAAACATAGACTTTGATGGCAGATAAGGACCACTTGGCCCACCTAGTCTGCCCATTTCCCTACCTAGAGGATAAGCTGCAGATCCTATTTAACCAACAGCCTATTTCTTCCTACCCCCGACAAAAATTGCCTTATGTCCGTCCCATGCATTCTTGAATTCTCCCACAGTTTTAGACCCCACAACCTCTTCAGGAAGGCTGTTCCATGTGTCCACCACCCTCTCTGTGAAAAAATACTTCCTCACATTGCCCCTGAGCCGTCCCCCCTCTATCTTCAAATTGTATCCCCTTGTTCTTGCACATCTCTTTTTCTGAAAGATGCTACCCTCTTGGACTTTGTTGATTCCACTGAGGTATTTAAACGTTTCTGTCATGTTCCCCCTCTCCCTCCTTTCCTCAAGGGTATACATATTAAGCTCCTTTAGTCTCTCCTCGTATGGCTTCTCTTGCAGACCCTGCACCATTTTAGATGCCCTCCTCTGAACTGCCTCCATCCTGCCTGTGTCCTTGCGGAGATGGGGTCTCCAGAACTGGACCCAGTACTCCAGATGGGGTCTCACCAATTGTCTGTACAGGGGGATAACAACTTCATGTTTTCTGCTGGTGATACCTCTCCCTATACATCCCAGTATCCCCCCAGCCCTCCCTACTGCCTTCTCGCGTTGCTTGCCAAACTTAAGGTCATCTGATATGATTACCCCTAGGTCTCTTTCCATTTTTGTCGTTGTTACTTCCTCCCCCCCCCCCATTGTGTAATCTTCCCCTGGGTTTTTGTTTCCCAGGTGCATTACTTTGCACTTCTTTGCATTGAATCCAAGCTGCCATACTTCTGACCATTCCTCCAACCTTGCCAAGTCCTTCTCATCCTTTCCATGCCTCCTGTGTATCAACCCTGTTGCAGATCTTTGTGTCATCTGCAAAGAGGCATACTTTTCCTTCCAGTCCCTCTGCAATGTCACTTATAAAGACATTAAAAAGGACTGGACCAGTACTGAACCCTGCGGTACCCCACTAGTAACCCCCTTTCTTCAGAGTGGACTCCATTTACAATTACCTTCTACGTCCTGTTGTTCAGCCAATGTTTTACCCAGGCTACCACCTTGGGACCCACTCCCAGGCTGGTTAATTTGACTACTAATCTTTTGTGTGGGACTGTGTCAAATGCCTTGCTAAAGTCTAGGTAGGCCATGTCCACAGCCCCTCCCTGGTCTACTACTTTGGTCACCCAGTCAAAGAAATCAATTAGATTCGTTGGACATGACCTTCCCACTGTGAACCCATGCTGCCTTGGGTCTTGTGCCCCACTGGCCTCTAGGTACTCAACAATTCTTTCCTTCAGAAGTGATTCCATCACTTTCCCTACCACAGAGGTCAAACTGACAGGTCTGTAGTTTCCTGCCTCTGTCTTGCTCCCACTTTTGTGAAGAGGAATCACATCCGCCTTCTTCCAGTCCTCAGGTACCACACCATCCACCCATGATTTGTTAAAAAGCATAGTCAGTGGTGTCACTAGTTCTCTGCTTAATTCTTTTAGAATTCTGGGGTGAATTCCATCTGGCCCCATTGCTTTGTCCACCTTCAGTTTTAGGAGTTCTTTCAGAACCCTTTCTTCTGTGAAAGGACTGGGATCAACCCCCTCTCCAGAGTGCTTCTGTTAATCGGATTAGGCACCTCCCCCACTTCCTCTTTTGTGAATACTGAACAGAAGTATTCATTCAGTATCCCTGCTTTATCACTGTCACTCTCTGCCCACCCACCATCCATTCTATTCAGCCTCACTATCCCTCCCTTTGTCTTTCTACACTCTCTGATATACCTATAAAAGGTTTTATCCCCCTTCTTAACCGAGTTAGCTATCTTTTCCTCAGTTTGTGCCTTTGCTATTCTGACTACCCTCCCTGCTTCCTTCTGCTTTAACTGGTACAGTTCTCTGTCCTGCTCCTTCTGTGTTTCCTTATACTTCTTAAATGCTATCTTTTTCTCCCTAACCTTCACTGCCACCTCTTTTGAGAACCATAGTGGCTTTTTCTTTTTCATTTTGATTTGTTGATTTGCTTCACACAAAGGCTTGTTGCCTCTGTGATGGCAGTTTTGATATTTGCCCATTGTTGCTCCACCCCTCCTTCTAGCCTGTTTGCTAGTGCTTTTCTAAGGCACTCTCCCATCTTACCAAACTCAGCCCTCCTGAAGTCCAGAACCTTCACTTTTGTATGGCTTGACTCTGTAGCAGAGTTTATCATGAACCACACTGTTTGGTGGTCACTTGTTCCCAAATGGCTACCCACTTCTAGATCTGAGATCCTCTCACTGTCCCCATTTGAGAGTATGAGGTCTAAGATTGCTCCCTTATGAGAGGGTTCCAAAACTAGCTGTTTGAGGCATGACACCTAAAGGGCATCAAGAATGGCCCTGCTTTTGGATGTGGCTGCCGTAAAGGTGCTCCAATTAACATCTGGCATGTTAAGGTCCCCCATCAACAGTATCTCCCCTTTCTCTGCCATCCTAAGTATGCCTTCTATCATATCCTTGTCCATTTCCTCCCCCTGACATGGGGGTCTATATACAACCCCTGTGCGGATTGTGGTGCCATTTCCAGTCTCTAAGGTGACCCACAGTGCCTCCTCTCCTCCCTGTTTACTCTTTTGTTCAGTTGCTTTTATCCCTTCCCTTACATGAGAGCTACTCCCCTTTTCTGCCTCCCTGTCTCCTCTGAGGTTGTATACCCTGGTATGTTAACATCCCAGTCATGGTTCTCTGTGTACCATGTTTCTGTGGCTGCTACAATTCAGGGATCCCTCTTCCATCAAGGCCACCAGTTCAGGGAGCTTGTTGCCCAGACTATGGGCGTTGGTACTCATTACCCTCCATTTCTTGATGGCCTTACCCCTTTTTGCCCCATCCCTGTCCTTATTGCATTTGTCACTTTCTCCATTTACCCCAGCGCTTCTCCCTATTGACATCTCTATGTTGGTGTCTACCTCACTTAGTACCCTGATATTTTGGGGGGGGCTAGGATTTCCCTGCTCCTTTCCAGTGCCTCCCCCCTTGGCTAGTTTAAATACTTGTCAATAAAGTATTTAAACCTATCACCTAGGATCCTGGTTCCCCTCCTGGACAGATGCAGATCATCATGCCAGTATAGGTCTGCATTGCTCCAGGTGGACCCCCAGTCTCCAATGAAGCCAAATCCCTGAGCTCTGCACCAGTTTTTCAACCACTGATTGAATCCCATGGTGTGGAGCACCCTAGTCTCACCCGTGCCATAGACAGGCAGCACCTCCGAGAAGGTTACCGTGTGTGCTATTTGTCTAAGGCCCCTTCCCATCTCCACAAACACTTCTTGCACTGCTCTGATCCCTTTCTTAGCCAGGTAAGTTATCCCTAGGTGGACAATGACATCCAGCTCCCTCCCTTTGCAGCTGCTCCTGCGATCCTGAGGATTCGCTCCCTGTCTCTCCAAGCCATGGCGCCAGGCAGGCACCTTACCTCCCTCTCCCCTTCCTCCCCCAGTTCTACCTTCCTAACAATGGAGTCCCCCACCAGGAGTTGTTTCCTTCCCCTGTGGGGTCCCATGCCACCCTCCTTTGGGTCTCCTCTATGGAGGTTCCTAGCATCCTCCTTGGTCTCCACTGTGGGTGCCTCCATAGAGGAACCACACTTTTCCAGGACGGCATAGAAATTCTGGAGAGGTACAACTGGAGGGATGAGCCTCTGTTCCACCACCCTCACCCTCCCTGAGCCCACTGTGGTCCAACCACTCCTCTTTCTTGGCAACCTCTGAGGCAACAGCAGTGACCCTAGTGGTCCCTGGGTGGGAGAGGAGGTCCCACAAATCCTGGCCAACTCAGCCTGGAGATGAGCAACCTCCTCCCTCAGCCCAGAGGTGTCTACAGATGGGACAACACTGCATCCTCCAAAACATCTCCGGAAGACTGCTGCTCCCACAGCCACTGCACTACTTCCACTCCCATCATGTCTTTTCCTGCCCCCAACTGTTATTTGGAATACTTACTCTTTCCTCTGTTTGTTTATTTCTTTTTTTTCTTCTCTGCCTCTGCACCCTTTTATCTCCTGATCTTCCTGTTCTGAGACAAGAAGTTCCTATATTTCTCAGTAGTCTCCTTACTTGCTCAGAGTCAGACCTCCAGCAGCTGGGGGAATGGAGAGCTACTCTTGCCCTTGTAGGATGGTGAGTCTTTGGTGGCTCTGTGATCACTCACTTCCTGCTCCCAAACAGGAAGTTCCTGTTGTCAGCTAAATCCTGTGCCTATAAAAGTAGAACTGGTTTAGGGTGGGGGGGGTGGAGGGGAGGAAAGGAGGGCAATATGGTCCCAGCAGAGAAGTTTTAGTTATACCAGGAGCTCCTTCCTCCTGGAGTTCTGTCTGTCCTCTGGCAGAAGCTATCTAGGGCAGTATTTATATCTGGTCTTAACCTGGCTCCTTCTAGCTAAGCCACTCCCCCTACTTTGCAAATCTTTCTACACTTAATTAATTTCACAGATAACAATTCCCTTCTGACACCTGTGACAAGCACCTAGATAAGTACACAGATAACAGATAACAATTTACTTCAACTACCTCTGACAAACACACCAACTCCTTTTTTACCCTTAATTGAAGGTCCCAGTACAAGAGATCTAGTTCTTAGTCCCAGTAGAGAAGTTTTAGTTATACCAGGAGCTCCTTCCTCCTGGAGTTCTGTCTGTCCTCTGGCAGAAGTTATCTAGGGCAGTATTTATATCTGGTCTTAACCTGGCTCCTTCTAGCTAAGCCACTCCCCCTACTTTGCAAATCTTTCTACACTTAGTTAATTTCACAGATAACATTTCCCTTCTGACACCTGTGACAAGCACCTAGATAAGTACACAGATAACAGATAACAATTTACTTCAACTACCTCTGACAAACACACCAACTCCTTTTTTTTTTGTTTTTTACCCTTAATTGAAGGTCCCAGTACAAGAGATCTAGTTCTTAGTCCCAGTAGAGAAGTTTTAGTTATACCAGGAGCACCTTCCTCCTGGAGTTCTGACTGTCCTTTGGCAGAAGCTATCTAGGACAGTATTTATATCTGGTCTTAACCTGGCTCCTTCTAGCTAAGCCACTCCCCCTACTTTGCAAATCTTTCTACACTTAATTTCACAGATAACAATTCCCTTCTGACACCTGTGACATGCACCTAGGTAAGTACACAGATAACACAGATAACAGATAACAATTTACTTCAACTACCTCTGACAAACACACCAACTCCTTTTTTTTTTTTTTTACCCTTAATTGAAGGTCCCAGTACAAGAGATCTAGTTCTTAGTCCCAGTAGAGAAGTTTTAGTTATACCAGGAGCTCCTTCCTCCTGGAGTTCTGTCTGTCTGGCAGCGAATTGCCCTGATATGATTATTTGTATTTGTGGATTTTTAGTTTTTTGAGCTCCCCTGTGGAATCATACTGGTTTGGATGATATTGGATGCTCTGTGGTGTCAACCACTGTGGATTCGTGAGGACATGGCTGTACGCAGGATATAAGGTACAGCCATTCTCCTTGTGATTGGCTGTTGATGATCCGTTACCATATTATGTGAGAAGCAGTACTTTACCCAGAAGCTGACATATCTAGCTCTGTTCCTCCTGTCATATCATCAGCATGTAACTTCACTCACTGTAGCATCACAAGCCCTGCTGACTGATTGGTAGCATGTGTCACAATTTACCAGTCAAGCAGCAGGGGAGCAACTCTTGGTTATTTGTGATGTCACAGTCAGTGAAGTCACGATGTTGATGATGTAGTGGGCAGAATAGAACTGACTATGTCAACCTCCAGGAGGAATACTGTTCCACACATCACATCTAGTACTGTCAGGTAGAAAATCTTCTAATTGGAAAAACAGAAAAGAAAACTCAGGGGATATGTAAGGAAGTACTTCTTCACACAGGGAGTAGTGAATGCCTGGAACAGCCTTCCGGTGGAGGTGGTGGCGTGAAAGCTGTGGCAGGATTCAAGAATGCATGGGATAGGCATAAGGAAACCATAGTCATTAGGGAAGGGAGGGCTAAGCACTATACTCTCATTACTTTAGAGAGTCCTGCGCCTGCTACTCCTGATCACGGATTCCCTTATTCACCTTGAGTCCACTACTCCGCTGTGGCTCCTTTAGTTATCGGTCCAGCACCTTCAAGTCCTCTCTCTCTCTCTCTCTCTCTCTCTCTCTCTCTTGTCCCCACCTTCCTACTCTTGTCCTGTCCTCCTCCTGCCCCTTCTCCTAGCCAGCTCCTGTAGGAAGTGGTTATTACAATAGTCCGTATGTACAAAACTGTTACTTGGTTTGAATCTGTCCGACTCAACCTTATCATTGCTTTTGCCTGTCCTGAATAAGCTGTACACTGATATTGTGTGTTATTATCATTATTGTTATTTGTGTGTTATATGTATTGTTGTATCCCCTCCCCCCAGGTCCACCTCGCAAATGAGTCTCGCTCAATGGTGTTCGCCTGGTTAAATAAAGATTTTTGATTTGATTTGAAGCTGGAGATAAAGTAGGGTCTATGGTATTACAGTAGGTAGGGAAAATGGGCAGACTAAGTGGGCCAAGCAGTCCTTATTTGCCGTCAAATTCTATGTTTCTATTTAAAAAAATATGTTAAATATAGGAAGTGTTAGCTGACTACTGCTAAAACTTACTATTAATTCCAGACAGTACCCTAGCACTTTGAATTGTAAGGGACAAAAAGCCCGTTATTATACATATATTCTTAGTAGTAAGGAATGAATGAATTAGAAATATACAGATATATGGGCAAAAACAAAAAGTATGGGTACAGCAGTAGCATATGGACAGCAAAAATAGGTATCTGATAAATATTCAGAAAATAGAGAATAAAGTTAGATTCCCCACTTGATCCATGATTTCTCCTAAAAGGAGTCTCTATAAAGGAAAAAGTAAGCATAGTCCATCTACCAGCACTATGTGCGATACCAGAGAGTGTGAGAACAAATTCATGTTATTCACCCTAGAACAAATCTTTCCGCTGCATTCCTTTTCCTTTTTTATCCATGCCGGGCTCAAATTTAACTGTTTAACCTGTTACTATGTGTAGTTTTAATGCAATTTATTTACATATCACTGCTGCAGCAAACCTTCTGGTTGAAACGTTAATTCTAACTATAGCGTCTGCTTTCAGTATTCTTTTAGAAATGTACCAACATATGAATGTAACCAGCCTCTGGTGTTCTGGTACTATGGGGCCCTCTATTCTGGGAGGGGGCAGCCAGGGTTGTCAGACTTTGGTTTCGGGACCATGTGGAAGAGGTCTATCATGGGTACCAGAAAATCACTCACACTCAGATTCCAGTGTCACCACAAAATTAAAGTCAAGCGGGGGGGAGGGGTATTTCAATCTCCCCATGACACTAGCTGCATCTTCTCATAGAGTGGTCTCCCATGGGGGAGACCATGTACAAATTACAAAGTTTTAGCATAACATTTCTCTTCATTTTAACCCACTTGGACAGCCAGTATTTCAGGGGTTTTATATATCAAATGTCTCTTCTGGTGTACTAGGGCAGACTGACCCTTTGCATTACTCCTTTGCACACTACCCTCAGTCCCAGCCTGCAGTAGGGCAAACTATCTTGGACCTCCCTTGGCAAAAACAAATTGTAGTATCAGCAGAACTCAGATCACATGTGACCCTCAAATGGAGAAACGTCAGCCACGCCTCCCATGGACTTACAGGTTACAACCAAGGGGCTTGTCTTTTTAAACTTAATGCTGAGAACCAATTAGGAGATTCTCAGATTTCATGCAGTCCTGAAGCTCAGTAAGTTACTCCCCAGTCAGTTAAGTCACTTTTATCTTTTGGGAGACATCTCACTGTGTGCAGCAGCAGCAGGTTACTGTTATGTTCAGGCAGTATATAAAGTCCCATTTTCTTTGGAGGTTTGGGTGTCTACATTCCTCCCTCAGCACTCTGGCAGAACTTTCTCTGGAGCAGACTAACTGCCAGCAGCATTCCACTGTGGCTTATGCTGCTGTAGCAAGTCCCATCCACTTGGCATGAGTGCCCATGGCTGAGACAGGAGGGCCAGGGAGAGCACAGATTAACTTTGTGCTTCCTGTACAGCTTGAACACATACCCCATGTGGGTAGCAAGGGTTGCATGAATTTAGTAAAGAAAGAAGACCATCAGCTTATTCAGTTCCTTCCCCACCAACTCAATGGTTATACCTTGTTGCTACCTTTTAATTACTTAGTTTGAGTCTGCAGGTTGAAATTAAGATATCCTTTTGTCCTTCATAATTGTATTTAATATTATACTTTCAGAAGTTTTCCCTGGGGTGTCAGTGCCTCTTTGAAATGTTTGGGGCAGAAAACAAGGATTTCTTTACAAGTGGCTTTCCGGTAGTAGAGTTTGACAAGAGTTTATAAAAAATTGGGGGCCCTGTTATTACCCCCCCAAAAAAAAAACTATGCCTCAGAGGGGAACCCCTTTAAATTAGTATTGTACAAGTTTGCTCTGTATACTTATTCATCCCAGCTTAAGAAGGAGAGGGGCAGACATGATGGACCTAGAGTCCCTTCCAACCTTAAAATGAGCATGTTACTTATTTTATATATTCTTCTGGGGGAAGGTACAGTTTCTGCTATACGGGAAAAATGGCAGACAAGATTTCATATCTTAGGCGCTGATATGAGCTCATAAAGCTGGAGATAGTGGAGGCAACCAAAACCTGCTACAAGGCCCAGAGCAAGAAGACTAGAGCTAAGAAACCGATCTGGTTGAGCAAGGAGGTCATGGAAAAGGTAAGGAGGAAAAGAGCTGCCTTTAGGAAGTACAAGAAAACAGGGAGGTGGGGAGGACAGGGAGGAGTACTTGACAGAACCGAAGGAGGTGACAAGGACAGTAAGGGGAGCCAAAGCATCTATGGAACTCAGGCTGGCACAGGGCATTAAGAAGGGGAGAAGGACTTCTTTAGGTACATCAGGGAGAAAAGGAGCTGTAAGGACCACATAGTAAGGATTAGGAAGGAAGGGGTTGGGTGGAACAGGAGGTATAAGGCAGAAGCACTAAATGAGTACTTCTGCACAGTATTTACTAAAGAGAAGAGGGGGGTGACAGCCAAAGGGGGGAAATGGCAGAAACGGTGGGGGGAAGGGGTGACAGATGGGGAAATCATGGAGGGCAGAGTTTGGGAGGGTTTGAATGCACTGAGGGTGGACAAGGCACCAGGCCCACATGGCATCCACCCCAGGGTACTGAAGGAGCTGGCAGAGGTCCTTGCAGGACCTTTGGCAGACCTATTTAATGCCTCACTACATTTGGGGTGTGTACCTCAGGACTGAAGGATGGCTCATGTGGTGCCCCTCCACAAGAGTGGCCCCAAGGATGAACCGGGAAACTACAGACCAGTGAGCCTCACATCCATCGTGGGTAAGCTAATGGAGACTATCCTGAAGGAGAGGCTGGTGGCCCTCCTAAAAGCCAAAGGACTACAGGACAGCAGACAGCATGGCTTCATATGGGGCAGATCCTGCCAAACCAACCTGGTGGAGTTCTATGACTGGGTAACTAGGCAACTGGACAGGGGCCATGCAGTGGATGTCCTGTATCTGGACTTCAGTCAGGCATTCAACTCGGTGCCGCATGGAAGGCTGGAAAATAAGTTAGTAGGCACAGGGGCAGGTGCAAAGCTGGTGAGATGGGTAGGAAACTGGCTTCAGGGAAGGCAACAGAGGGTGGTGGTGGGTGGGGAGCTCTCACACCCAAGGGTAGTGATGAGCGGTGTTCCATAGGGCTCGGTGTTGGGACCAGTGTTGTTTGGGATATCCATTGCAGACAAATCATGGGACATCAAGAGCAGGATCCGTCTGTTTGCTGATGATACCAAGGTAGGAGCGGTGGTGGATGACCTATGGGGATGGCAGAGGTTGCAGGATGATCTGGCAAAGCTTGAAACCTGGTCAGACACCTGGCAACTGGGGTTTAATGAATGCCAAAAGGTGCAAGGTGCTGCATTTTGGGATGAAGAACCCAAGGAGGAGTTACCAGCTGGGGGGAGTGCAGCTAGCCCAGGCAGAGGAGGAGAAGGATCTGGGGGTGCTCATTACAGGGTCAATGAACAACTTGGCACAATGTAGGAAGGCAACTGCAAAGGCCAACAAAATGCTGGGTTGTATTGCAAGGGGTATATCCTCGAGGAGGGAGGAGGTGATTCTGCCACTGTATAGGTCATTAGTTAGACTGCACTTGGAGTACTGCTTGCAGTACTGGCACCCGTATCTGAAGAGGGACATTAAGTTACTGGAGGGGGTGCAGTGCAGGGCGACAAAGATGATCAAGGGGCTGGGGGACTTATCATATGATAGGAGGCTGATGGAGTTGAACATGCACTCACTGGAGGAGAGGAGGGACAGGGGGGACATGATTGAAACCTTTAAGTACATGAAAGGAATAAACAAGACGGGTACAGAGGGGCTGTTCAAAGTAAGGGAGGGGAGGGACACCAGGGGCCATGATATGACACTGGAGGGAGTAAGGTACAGGAGGGAGATGAGGAGACACTGTTTTACAGAGAGGGTGGTGGCTGGATGGAATGTGTTACCTGCAGAAGTGGCATCCAGTAGAACAGTGGACTGCTTCAAAAGGGGATGTGACAGGACAAGGGGGAGGGTTAATGAAGGGGAAGGGTGGAAGGGAGGGGCAGCTGCAGAATAAGGGGTGCTAGCTGCACATTCAAGCAGACTTGATAGACCTCTAGGCCTTTATCTGCTGGCAAATTTCGTATGTTCGTTTGTGAATGGAGCATGCTGGGGCCGGGGTGGACTGTGGCCCCCCATATATACACAGTGGATTGGTTGGTTTCAGGGGCAAAGCACCTTTTGCTGCCTCTTCTACAACTACTGCACTAGTACTACCACAACTACCACTAGTAGTTGCAGTGCCTTCAGGATCACAGCCATCATCAGATGAGAGTTCGTTATGATGCTGAAATCTCATTTGATGATGTCCTAATCTCATCCGTCCAGCAGAAAATACACCCTGCTGTTCTTCTGCTTATGAGAGTCATTCTTTTGCTTATGTTTGTGTCCTTCTGCCATGTCACACAGGGAGGACACCTTATATCCAAATCAATAAGACATCAAATAAACTAACACAGTACAAAGTTCCCTTGGTTACATTGCTTTCCTGTCACACATTCCAGCATCAGCTGGTGAAGGATGCTTCAGACTGCTACTTGTTTGCATGTTTTTTTTAGGTTTGTTTTATTAAAGCAGGGTATGTCATTAAATTACAGCATCACTATACATGGTTAAGATTACAGCAATCTATGATGATCACAAAACAATCTAGATTAGCAGTACTAATTATCACCACAGTCCTGCATCCTTAAAAGACCAAACACACATCTGTCATTTGTTGCTGTCAGCTTAACTCTGTCCAGTACCAAAGCCTGTTCTGGGTAACTTTCAGCGTTATATAAATCTTATCAACCTGCTGTACAAGGGAGAGTTGCATACTGCTACCTATGGTTTGAACTGGGTTCAAGTTTTTAATGTGTCCATGTGCCTGGGGAGAAAAATCAAATGGTTTATGACTGCCAGTTTCACGTCTCGTGGCCATTTTACCTGTTGCATACATACAGAAATATATACAGAAATGATATGGTGTAAATAGACATACAGGGCTTGATGCACATTTGCAAGGGACTGTGTCAAAATGGTTGTGCCAACCATTTTGTGACATTCCTTTGTCTGCGTCCCCTCCCCAAGCAATCATCAAAGGGGTTCACAGCCCTTCCCCATACAGTCATGAATTTCCCAGGAAGGGAAGGAGGGCAGGGGTTGCCATTCAAATGGGCTGGAGTGCCACTTACAAAGCAAGAGACTTCAGCAAGGTGTTGTTGCATGTTTAGCGATACCCCCTGACGAAGAACTATTACAGGCAGTCGGGGAACTGGATGGATCAGTGAATTGCTAGTGGGATAAGAAGCCTTTCGCCTCTAGGTTATGGGTTCACAGGTTGGTAGTGGTCGAAAGCCATTATCATCTGAGGGTTGTTCGGTGGACTATATGAAATGAGCTGTCATGGTCTCAGTACAGCTCCCAATGGCCAGGTGTCCACATCACAAAACCACCAATATGATTAGTACTAATTGGCACCCTTGTTGGCAGTCTCACATGAGAAGCCAAGGATGGCATGGGCACGGATCCAAGCCTCTTTCTCACCACTGTGGTGGGCCCTCCATGGCAGGGCTGAGGCACATTGGCAGGGCAGTGTGGGGAAGCTTGCACTGTGATTGCGCGTGCTATACTTGTGATGTGAGCAATCAGGTTCCAGTACTGTCAATCCAGTACCTTTCACCAGCACTAAATTCACATACAGAAAAAAAATCTTTAAAAAGAAAGAAAAGAAAAGAACTGATATAGGAAGGTCACAGATGTGTCTCTAAAAATGCTGGCATGTCAGAGTATGAAAATTACCTGGCCTAGCTGGCTCATCAGTGCAGTGGTAGCACTATTGCTCGCAATGCCAGTGACCTGGGAAAGAGCCCAAGTCATTGGAGAGCCAACCGAAGGAGGAGGATCACACATCCCTGGGGATGCACTCCTCCTAAGAGAGGTAGGATTCCTTGATTCTGCTACAATACCACCACCTGAGTGACCACCAGTGGCAGTGGAAGTAAGAGCTAGAATGTAGCGAGGGGATGTGATGGGCCCAATGCATGCTGGTGATGCACATGTGCTGCTAAGCCCACAATGTTGGTGTCCTACAGGGCAGGGAAAAAAATGTGAAAACCCCACAGGCATGTGGCATGACGCTGGCATGCTCAGGACCCCAACGATCCAACTGTCCACTTCCTGGAAATGTCACCTTTAAGGGGTGGTTGGGGTAGCTCCCCATGGACCCCACCCTGGAGGAATAAGTTTGGGGCAAGAGGAAGTGGATAAGCAGCAGAGAAGGACTGGGTGAGATGTGAGGTGTCCAAATCTGAAGGGGCCAGGCATAGTGACCCATGGGGAGAAAAAGAAAGGAAGAAAAAGAAACATGGCCTAAAAGTGAGCCTAAAGGTGCTGCTTGGGTGGGTGGGGGACTACCAAGGTGATAGCATTCCTGTGCTACAGCCTCAGTGCATGGCACAGCACCATGTAATTAGCTCTGCACCATTCACTGCAATTGGTGGGTGTTCCAAATCAGGTGATAAGGAGTGCATTTCTAACAGCTGGCGACCCTTATTTGCATTGCCATATTGTTGCAGGGGAAGGGACTCTCTCCTCCTGATGACTAAGTTATCTGCCCGTTGATAGCTGCCAGTTTGCACCCCATTTTGTGGCTCCACATGTAGTAGCTGCACTGATCCTCTAATAGCATACAGTCAGTTGTTTGCAAAAAGAAGTGTCTCACTAAGTGACATCTGTAGTTGTCTGTGTCATCACATTGTAGTTGTTGCAGTATAATAACAATACTCTGATCTATATATTTAGGGTTTTCATGCAGTGTCATATATTATATGTTTCTTTAGCAATTTGCACCAGAGTTTAGTGCACAAAAGCCACTTGAAACAAATTTCTTTAAGCAAATCCCCTTATTTTGTATCACGTTACAATGCAAAATAGCTACAATGGGTACACATTTGTATAGTTTCCAGCTGATTTGCACATTTGGAGGAAAAAACAGGAACAAATGGATTTCAAAATTTGGCCAAATGGAATTACCCATTTCTGAAAATGGAAAATAAATGGTCCTACATATTCCCACCTTCTTGCATCTCTGTGTGGCACCTGCTGCCCATGGGGGTTATTTTGCCTTAGTTATCCTGTTGTGTCATGCAGATTGCTACCACCCAGCCATTAAAAGGGTTATTGCAGAATTGATGGAAACAGTCTGTATTGTCAGGAACACAGCAGTTGTGAAGTCAGTTGGGGAACACTCTGATATTTCTGAAGCAGACAAAATCCACACTTGCTAGTGCCCTTATTTTTAAATTAGTCTTTATACTCCCGACTGCCTCTACCTCAGCCCCCATCAGAATTGGCCACAGTCCAGCCCTGTCACCTCTTGGACACCAGGGAGCTCCTCCATTACATACCCCATGGGGATCCCTCCTACAGTAAGGCCTTCAAGGGCAGACCAGTCCCCCTCTGATCCTCAAATTCAATGGCCAGGAGAGCTCCATTATGCTGGGCAGATGGTCAGCTCAGAGCTCAAACATGTCTGGTTCATTCTGCTGTGGCAACAACGGGCCCAAACATTTCTACTTCATTCTGTTGTGGAAGGGTGCTTTTCCATCTTCTCTCACAATGCTTGACTGTGAACATGTGACCCATATGCAGGGGGCATACGGGTACCAGAAAGCTGGCACATCTGCCATCCGTCTGCTGTCCCTGACTGGCTCGTGCCTTGCTCCTGTGGGAGGATTGGTTGTCCAAGCACCCAGAGCAGAGGGCATCCTGTGGAATGCTCTGGAATCACCCCTGCACTGGCCCTCCAGCACCCCTGGATCTTCCCAAAACCCAGTTGCTGGCGTTGCTATAGTAATCCAGATATTTAAAAATATGATAATGGTAGTAAACCAGAAACATATAAAGCATTATAGTTAAATACCATTGCTATAAATAATGTTTTCTAAAAATCTTTATTTCACTTAGTTTCACATGTCAGTGAGATGCAATCAGAGACAGTGCTTGCCCCACACACCTATTTACCTCCAGTGTGGTACTGGCCCCCACATCCATAACCCTGGGGATTACCTCCTGGTGGGGCCATGACATTCCGCCTGCATGCTGCCGAGTTCCGAGGAGTAGCCAAAGTATCCATGGTGGATGGGGCCAGGGGGCATTCCTTGGTATCTGGGCCCTCCTTCACTGTCATCTGTGTAGCCAGTGGTTTTCTCCCTGGTTTTTGCAGCCTGTCCTCCACCCCTGGCCTCAGCCAGTGGCACCCACAATGCCACCCTTCTGGCATGTACCGGCTAATACATCATGGTCACCCACTGCTTCATTGTCAGCATCATGTCTCACCTGAGGAGGCATTACTAGGGTGGGATGCTCATCCCTCCCGATCAGCATGCAATGCCTCCCATAACAGAATCCTACTGGGTCATAAGTTTGTATGCTTAATAGTGTACAACATTAAAGCTAACTCGGAATAGTGCCGTCAATGACAGCGAATGGTGTAATACTGCATATACTGCTGTATATGGTATTGCACCACTCGCACTATCCCAGGCAGAGGATAAGACCTCTACTGGGATGGGGTTCCACTGAACAACTGCCGTGGCTCACTGGACTAAGTCACGGCAGCAAAGAACCCAGGCACTGCTTCTGGGACCGGGTTTGAGTCCCAGTCCCAAAAACACTTTTTTTTCTACATTTAGTGCAGGTTTGACTTGAACCTCCCCCCAGAGTTGAGAATCCTTATTCTGGGAAGATTCAGAGGCCACAGTCCCCCCCCCCCCCCATAACAGGGGGCATGTGGGCAGAGTCCCCTGCAAAAAAAGACTTATGCTGCATGGCAGAAATCACGCTGTATTGGCAGCACGATTTTGTCATGTGGCATAACGTCTTGCAACATTATGACCCCGTGCATAACAGAACAGAACCCACCAGCCCAGAGCAAGGGAGTCAGGCTCAGGTCTGAAATCTCGATCTCTCTCTGGTGGTTCAGTGCACCTCTAGCTGGTAACATTGAATTGGGCTTATAAATAATGTTTTTTAGCATTTTATTTTAATAGGCACCTTGCTGTTTAAGTGAGGCCTTGTAGACAGCCACAGTAGGTTATCTAGTATTTTAATTAGATGAGGGTCTGATATGTTTTGGCTGTCTCTGGAAAACAGATCGTTCTACCCTGAAATGGTGGCCCACCACACCTGTGCCACACAGCAGTCTGAGATGGCCTTTGATCAGTTTGGATTTGTGGAAATCAGTGGGGCAAAACATTCTTGCTAGTTGCAGGTTTTTGCTTCTGTCACTTTAAAAAGCAATTCTAAGCAGGCCAATTGGCCCAGTGGTAGGGAAGCCACTTGCAGTTTTGGAGGCCTGGGTTAACATACTGATCCTGGATTGTCAGAAGTACAAGACTGGATTGTTCCCAAGGACAATCTGTGGAGTGGGAGGGTTGTGCGTCCTGCTGCTTTACCGCCACCTTAGTGACAACAGGTGTGGTGCAGCCTCAGGATCCTGTGGCATGCACTGGGAGGGACAGCATGTATATCGATGTGGCAGGCATGTTGCCAAGCAATGATGCAATGCAACTGTCTCAGGGGTAATGTGCGGAAATTCTTTTTCACGGAGAGAGTGGTGGACGCATGGAACCGCCTTCCTGGAGAGGTTGTGGGGTCTAAAACAGTGGAGAAATTCAAACATGCATGGGACAGACATAAGGCAATTATAGTGGGGGGTTGCAGGAAATAGGCTGTTGGTTAACTAGAATCTGCAGCTTATCCAGTAGGTAGGGAAATGGGCAGACTGGGTGGGCCAAGTGGTCCTTATCTGCCGTCAAAGTCTACGTTTCTATGTTTCTATGTCTCAGAAGGTGGACAAAAAAGAGGAGCAGAAAGGCTGACAGTTGGACAGGTGATGCTCCACTTGCTTCACGTCCATATCAGGTTATTAACTCTGGAACCCCTGTGATGGCCATGAGAGGGTATCACATCAGGAGAGCGAACCCCCGACAGTGAATCCAGCACAGCGATGTAACCCATTCAGCATCCACAGTGTTGAATGGGTTGTCGCAATTGATGTGCTGATACACCGACTCCCTCTAGGCTGCTTTCAGGCCCCCCGCATCCGAAAGTACCTACTGTATGTTACAGGTGGCTGGATTATAAAGGAGAAACTGCCAAGGTGCTGAGGGCAGGATTCTACTTCAGGAGTTGGGAAAGTCTCAAGGGCAGTGCAGCAGTGTATGGTGAGTCCTGGGGAGATTTAGAAGGAGGAGGAACTCTGAGGCCAGGTTGTGGCACTAGTAGTAGCTGAAGGAGGTTCCAGTTAGTGGGCCAAGGCTGATAAACAGAACCTGAAAACATAAACTTGTGCTCATCAAAGTACATTTACAGATATATGCTATTGAAGTGGAGGTGGGGGGGGAGGGGGTACTGCATCATAGCAAATGAAAAACGTGGTCCTTTTTTAAAAACCTTTTTGTTATTGCTCATTATGTTAATTGCTGTATTACACTAGACAGTTTATCTGTGAATTTTGCTCTTTGCCTCCTGTCTATAGCTGTGTCTGTCTCTCAGCTTGATCGTGATACACTAGCTAATACATCCTTTCAAAGGCAGTTGTGTAGTAAAATATTGAAGCACACCTGTACGAGACAGAACTAGACTTGACAGTTATTCTGTTTCTTAGATAAAGCTAATAGCTGAGGGACCAGTTACTGCTACTTCTTAATTCTCTGCAGCTTCTTATCTCTGCTTTTGTTTTAACAAGAATGTGACTTGTAGTTCTAGTGAGGTGGTGGAAATGTGGAGGCAGATGTACAGCACCAAACAGACCTCCACTAGCTGCATCATCCAGAGTATATTTCAGAATAATCACTGAGCAAAGCTCATTTACGATGGTGACCCTAGTTAAGCAAAGAAGGCAACACATCATTATATCATCTAATAACAAATCCATACTGTAACATTCAGTACACTAACACATTCATTCAAAAAGAAAGAAAACCACAATGACTTCCAATATTTAAAATACACAGTCTCCACAAAAGTACAAAGTTCAGCAATCAAATAGCCAACAATCAGCAACTTCTTGCAGATAGTGTGCTCTAGTGACTTCAGACGATTGCTTCCTATACCCATTGAATACCTGAGGTAATGCTGAAAACCACAATTTCAATAGGGTAACTGATGGCAGTTTAGCTTCCCTGAATCTATACAACGGGACAGTACATTCCAAGTCTGTGGTATTGTGCAGCTAAAAAAATTATCTATTCTGTGGCCTACACATTCAAAGGAGATGCGCGGCCCAAAATGTAGATGCTCAGCGCATCCCAGAACATGTGCAGAAGTGAGAAATTCAAAAAGGCAGAGAAGCATCACACATTTCTGAATACGCAATTGTGCACAAATAATGTATGTGGCACAAAATAGGGGGCAGGCACCTGAATATGCTGTGCAAGAGTATATTCAGCCAAAACGTATGGCGCATGTGTCGTGCATCATGAAACTGTGCTGCACAAAGTTAGGTACGTGAGGGGATGGCCTAAATAGGCCAGCCACCCACAGGCAGGCTGCAGAACTGCAGGCAGGAGACCCTGAGACAGCCCTCGGAGGTGCACCAGGATGTGCTCCAGGAACTCACACACAGCAGTCATACCAGGATAGTAGTATCTAAAGCCTCAGCTATGCTGTGTCAGCTAACTGGGCACCTGCTGGGTGCAGCTGGGTGACACCACTGGCTCCACCAAGTCAGCCACCCACCTCACCACAGCCAGGTTGGGGACACCCAGCAGCCACATGCTAGCCAGGTGCCACCCTAGCACACCAGTAGAGCAGAAAGCTACACTACAGCACATGTACCATGGTCTACACCCATGTGGCCATCAGAGTGCTACCTGGTGGAGGCATGGTGGTGCCTGGGATAACAGTGGTCAGTATGCATGGTGATAATGGTGACAGCATGGCATGCATCAGGGACAGCTCAGTGACACACACCCATGGTGGAGCACACAGGTGCACACAGCATGCCTGTGCCAGACCCACAGCACCAGGAATCACATACATGTCACCGATGCCATCCTTGCGATGTGACAATGCTCAGGGTTCCTAGGTTTGGGACACTGTGGTGTACTGGTGGTGGACAATGCATACCTGTGAGCAGCACGGGGCAGGGGTGGCATCACCTGTGGCCTGGATGTGGCAGGGGCATACCTCATGGACACTGGACCCCTCCAGTTTTGTGCGTGTGGCCACCTAGGGCACGGACATGGCCATGGGTAGTATCACTGCAAACCTCTCAACTGTCACACAGTACGGGGTATAGCACTCAGGTTATCACTCAGACACTGGCTGAGCCACAGAGTGAATGACATTACTCACCACCTACTAAGACTGTTACGCAGAATTGTATGATTATATGAGATGCTAGGTATCAGCACACAGTGACAACACTGGTGTACTTATTTCCACAGTCTTCCAAGCTTGCACTGTCATGTTTGCTGCTGTGTCGCACATTCTGACCATTTGTTTTTCCAATTGTTTAACCAGGAGTAGCACATTAAGCTGAAAGCTTGTTTACAGGTGTGACCTGGGAGCATAGGGAAGTTAAGTAACAGTATGCAAGTGGGGGCTGTGGGATTCAAACCCAGGTCTCCAGATTTGCAGCTCAGAGGCTTAAACCACTGCACTACACTGCCTCCCAAGCTGGCACATACTTTGGCACACATTTGGGTGCTAAGGAGTTGGGGGGATATGTAGCATTGTACTCAGGTCAGTGCAGTCCACCCAAACACAACCATGCAATCTCACCTGCCTGCTAGACTGCAGTACTTCCTGATCACTTTTATGGAGTGGTGGTGCTGCCCTGTAATGCTGGAACTGTGCATGCCAGTGGTATGTAAATGGCCTGAATACATTCCAGTAATGAGATAAAAATGTGCTGTTTGGGAGCTGACTATGCAATGAGGCCATTTGCATATCCTGGCTGAATATTGCAAATCCGAATGCCACACAAGTGGCTTTGCATCGTGCACTTCTGTATGCTCTGCACTGAGCTCTGAGCACCTGCCACGCTGCACATCTCCCGTTGCATGATTGTGAATGTTCAGGATATTCAGACGCACATGCGTGATTGTATATTATGGTACAACTTCTGAATATACCCTTATTTTGTGCCGGTACAGTTGAGTTGCATGGCACAAGCAGTTGCGCATTGCAGCCTGACACATTTGGGACCCTGCATTTTGATTTTAGAAAAAGTTCCAAAAGATCAGAATTCCTTCATGATTAAGTCACTTCTCTAAAAGAAACCTGATTGGAGTACAAATTTTACCTTGGTCTCTATAGTGTAATAAACACAACTGCTTATGCAGTCATGAAGTATTTAAGAGTTGGGAGCCCCATTTCTAACAACAATGAACTCTCATTATCAACTGATAACTTTTCTCTCATCTCGACTCACAAAACGCAACACTTGCTGATGTTGTTCTTGTCCACATTGCACACAGACTAAAATGTATGTTTGTATCCTAAACAGTTGTAGTATATTTTGTTCATAATGGAAAACCCAAATTGAGCGAAGCTCATGTTCAGTAGGTTCCTTGGTTGTATAGTTAATTTTTTTGCACAGTTTTTAAAGTTTACAGGTCAGTCCACTTTCTCATTTTCTTATTTTAATAACTTGGGATTAAGGATGTTCAACCCCACTTTGAGGACTTCACTTGGACATCCAGGCTCCCTGCTGTGCTGATATTGTGTTTTGACTTGATTCATATAGTCTTGTCAAATACATGTAACTCTTGTGGGCATTTCATGCATATTTTATTTATTTCAAATGTTTTACCAGGAGAGACATACTGAGCTGGTAACAAGCTCATGTCCAGATGCATCTTGGGAGTAGGGGAAAAAGGGAAGTACAGTACATGTTTTAAACACAATAGCACATTCTGGGCTTGCTGTGTTGGTTTAATAACTATACCTCCTGTGGAGTTGAAGGTACACAACTCTGTTGTATCCCATTCCTCACAATGCGTCCAAGGACTGCACCTATTGCAGCATCACTATATGTTTATTATGTGTTATTGCATCTGGCTCTGCCATTTGTGATTTACTGTCCTTCTCCTTTTTCATGAGCATTAATGACATTCGAAGTCAGGCAGTTGCAAGTCCAATTTATATAATATATTTAAATTGTAAAGCTTTCAGATTAGTTCTTTTTAAGAAGATTTGACTGTTTCTGTTTGATTTCACTGCTCTGTTTTGAGTGCAGTAAAGGCCATTGTGATGTCAGTAGACATTAAGCAAGCTGCTCCCCCATTGGCTAAGGTTTCCTTTGTGACCTCTCCAAATTAGCAAAAAAACACTAAAGATGGACCCAGCATTCAGGGAATTTACATGTAGCTGACACTACTAGGCTACACCATGCTGCACTACACAGTTTACATAATATGTGTCACATAATTGCTATCGAGTATTTCAGAAAAGCTTTAAACTCAGTCTTCATCAGCCCGGTGGTGCTGAGGGTTGAAGCACTGGATGCCACACCTCACACCAAGCTGGCAACCCATGTTTGGGAATGCATGCAGGCCGTCGGGGGTTGACAGTGGCGGGAGAGGATAGAGCATCTGGAGGACAGCTCTTCTCTCCAAAGGAGGGAGGGAGGGAGGACTGGTGCTCCTATTGAATGAATGCCTCCAGGCCGGCCCGCCGGTGCAGCGGTTGGATTTCCACTTGTGACACCAGTGACCTGGGTTCTGGAATGGACCCGAGTCATCGGAGGGCCGGAGGCCGGGAAATATTCATGCCACTGGCGCTCATCTCATGGGAGGTGGGGCGGATGCTGGTGTCATTGCACATCCCCGCCTCCAAGAAAAAACAGAAAAAGAGTAGGCAGGTGGAGGCCACTGTCTAAGTGAAGCCCTCCTCGGGGCTTCAATTAGCCATCATCGCCGCATCCCCTGACCAGTCACTAGCCCCATGGCATGGATTGGGGACTGTTGCCACAGCCCCACCCTCCGAGGGGGTAAGCCTGGGGTAACTGGGGGATTACACGGCAATGGATGATTTTGGAAGTCCTGAGGGCCATGACTAGGGCTGAAGAATGACAGTGGCCCAGACAAGGAGAAAACAGAGAATTAAAAAAAAAAATAATGAATGCCTGCCTCCAGGTAGAGACCAGTGGGTCGTGTGGTTCTGAGGGTGCCAGTGAAAGGAGGGTGCTGCAGGATTTCCACTGACGTGCGTGTGCCTCCATGCATGCACATCTGGCTCTGTGCACCCCAGCAGGGGAACAGGAGAAAAACAATGGAAAATTACTCCAGCTACAGGATGACGCCTGACCCTTTGCAGTGTCTGCACCCAGACTGGGCAGGAAGGTAAGTCCCTGTGATTCTGGGGTAACGGTCAGAAGGGGGCAGCCAGAGACGAAGGAGTATAAACTGTATATTAAAAAAAAAAAATCAGTCTTCATTTCTCACTTGTGTTTCTTCATATTGATACATGTTTTATAAGCAGAATCATATTTAATGTTTCTTAAAATATAATTTATTATTATTCTTTTTTTTTTTTTTTTGCAATAAAGGTGTTTCTCCAGAGGGTGCAGGCTAAGGATGTCAGATCTTGCTCATCATTCTTGCCATCTGTCATCTCCCCTGGGACTTAACCTGTCGAATATTCCCTCATGGATCCCCCCCAACCGAGGCACATATTCAGAACTTACAAAGTCCCAGATGGTGAGAATGGAAGCCAGCAATCAGGGCTTCATGCTGCCTTGCCCTGAAGTTTCTACTTTTCTTCCCCATGACCCTGCTGCAGCAAGGACAGCAGTGTGTACCATGTAGAGACAGACACACACACACACACAGTGTGTCATACCACAAGCCCCTCCCTTCATTCCTTCCTGCTTGCACTGCTACCAGGCCTCCACCTGGTGGCAGGCAGCAGTGGAGCAATAGACCGCCCTCCCAAGGAGAGCTGTTCCTGGGAAGCTTTATCCTCCCTCCCAGCCAATCCCCAGCAGCCTGAGTCAGCTTCCAAACCAAGTCGCTGGTGCGATGGGCAGTGGCACTGCTTCAGTGCCACTGAGCTGGTTTACTTTACTATTCTTCAGAAAAAACAGTGATCCCTAATGTTACTGAAGTCAACAAGTTGAGAATCGCTGACTAACAAGAGTGTATATGTAGCTGACATTCACTGATAACTGTAATTAGTGTTTTATTCTAAAAAAAAGTCAGATATGGGAGAAGGAGGTTCCAAGCTGCCCAATGCACCTAAAAAATGAACTTTAGTTTAGAGTTCAGTACTGTACTTGCAGCCACTAATAATTTATGAAGATAGGACCATAGTCTCCACTCCTGGTTTAGAATTTTCAGTTTGCTGGTAAATAAAAGAAAAAAAAAAAACATTTTGTTGCACCTGCCACTTCATCAGGTAATGGTGGTAAACTTTCTTTATGTGCTTTTTGACTCACTGGGAATCATGGCTTTCCTGGTTCAAATCTAAGTATGCAGGTCAGCTTACTGTGCCCTTACTTTCCTTCATGTTAACTAACATGTGTGATTGGATCAGCCTATGTGCTTTTCTTTGTGTAAGTGCAGTGTTCTGAGGGAGCGGCAGATTCCATAGCCACTTTGTGGACCCTGCACAGAGAAAATTATAACTGATGATGATGCCCTTTGTGAAACACCAGACTTGTAAGGTATGGCTATAGAGCCATAGCATAAAGCAGCAGACCCATGGGCCATGGCCTCTGACTTGCAGCTTGGGTCTTGAATGTAGGAGCTGGCCTTGAGTCGCTAGGCTAGAGATGGTTGGATGGGTGTTAGGGTTAAAAAACACTAACACTATATTTCCCTCCTTTTGTAGCTATGGAAACCTAACAATCAATTAGTTTGTAATGATTAACAGGCTACAATACACACAGTAATTAATCAGTTGCAACATCATCAGTACACTAATCAATCATTTATGACACCATCAACTAAAAACTTTTTTTTTACATTTCCTTGCTCAACCACAAAACCAGACTTTCATCACAAATGGTTTCTCAACATTTTTGGTCCACCCCCCCTCCCCCAGCAGCAGCACAGCTGAAGGCAGCATCACATTTAAGAAACATTTGAGATAGCTAACCCCCCCATACACACACACACACCCTACTTACCTTCTAAAATATAAGATATAGCCTCATTTCAAACTTTCAAAGCTGGCCCAGTAGCAACTGCCCATCATGCTGGCAACCTGGGATCAGGGGCAGTCTTGTGTTGTTGGTGGTCAGAGGGGGATAGGCTTGCGTATCCAATGGACTGCTCTGCTCTCCTGGAAAGGGAGAGCAAGTTGACTCCGCTACATGACTGCCACCAGGTGAAGGGTTGGTGGCAGTGTGGGATGAGAGTTGCTTTAAGGGAGGGAGCTAAGGGGCTCTGTAGAGCGTGTGTGCCTTCATATGCACATGCTGATTTGTAAGCCTCTGGGGTGCTGTCTGCACACTGACCCCTACCCACAACACCACTGGGACCCTGCTGACCCAGCTCTGCATGTGTAACTCCAGGGAGGAAGATGGCCCTCCTCCTGGCCCCATCATGGGGAGCAGTCCATGGAGGAACATGAGGTTTGCCAGGTAAGTCTCAACTAGATGGTTGTTGTTGGGGGGCACTGGGGACAGAACTCAGGGAACCCCTGCCAACCTTGGCCTTGGAGCAGAACATGTTAATTGAAAAAAAAATGCAGCTTTCAAAACATTATTGCAATACAGGCAAATAAGCAGCATTAACTTAACTTTCAACTCCTATGGTTTTCAAACCATTTCCTTGATGCAGTCTACAGTTATGGGCAACATGAAATGGAAAAAAAAACTTCCTACAATACTAAAGAAACATTTTCAAAACTGGCAGAACATATCTTCACTCAATAAAACTAATGGATTATCATTGAACAGCCACAAAATAATATTTGAAAGAAGCAAGCCACTTAACTGCAAAGATGTACTTGTAAAAACAGAGACAAAATTAAGCCTGACCAAACAAACATCAGTCATGTGCTGTAGAGAAACAGAACAACTGTCTACCACATAGACGATTTACAATCTGAAACTTGAAAGCACACATTTCAGACTCAGTAACACTAATGTGCTTATCTTTAGATGACTGCAAACTAAAATACAGCATTTTTGTGTTTGCTTGCATGCATGTGCAAGAAACACATTGCATCAGCTTCCTTCACAAGCAGGTTGTGGAGGCGTGGCAGTGTTGTAGTGAATGGCAGCAGTCCATTTTGGGGCTGGTCTCTGCCACGATGAATATAGGAGCATGCTGTCGATGACAGCAGTTAATAAGCATGCCACTATGCTCAAACAAATTGACTACTGCAATCAGGGAGCACCCCATCACTACGCAATCAGCTGTGTTTGTGGGGCGGTCCCTGACTGCAGCAGCCAATTACAGCTGTATTGTCTGGTGTTCCCTTTCAATAAACATGGCAACGGCTTCTCCGTTAGCCTCTCACAGTCCCCATGAAGCTGATGGACAGCCGCCACCCACCTCTTCCAGTCTCTGTGAAAGCCGATGGGGGTGCCCAATCCCCAGGTCGGCATGCCCCCTCCCCAGTTCATTTGCCTATGGGGTAGCCCAATTCCCATCATCACGATGCACCCCCCCCAATTGTTGTGTACCAAGGTGATGCCCAATCCCCTCCTTGGCTCATGCATTTCCCCCAGCACACTGTATGGCTGATGGGGGTGCCCAATCCCCACTGGCTCCACTTCCCCCCCCCAACAAACATCCAGATGGCACTCTGGGAGCCCACCCCAGTGTGCCAATAGTCCTCCGGTGTCTTTTTCTTTTTTTAAATCCTGTAAAAATAAAGAAAACAGTCCCTCACTGAGTCTGGTGTCCCTTCCCCCAACCCGCACCCATCCTCTGTGCACCCCACCTCCCCACACCCCCCCTCATGCCATACTTACCACTGAAGCCTGGCGCGACGATCTTCAGTGGATCGGGAACACGTCTGCACTCTTCAAAGCTCACCACGAAATGAGGAAATGTTGGTAAGCTGTATAATGGCATAAATGGCTTTTTTTCAACTTATGTGGATATCTCGACCATTTTTTCATCTTTTGGCACCAAATTTTTAACATGGGGTTCTTCGGACCCCTCCTCATGAATTCAGTCACTGTCATGGCGCTATTCAGTCTTAAAAGGTGATTTCACGGTCACTGCATGGAATCATCTTTCAGGACCAATTAATGAAATGACAGTGTCACTGTTCATGAGGTGGGCTCTCAAAAAGCCTATGTTGCAAATTTGGTGAAACAATCCCAAAAAGTGACTGTTTTACATGGTGCGTTGCGCAGTTTTCATGCACACTCGTAACTTCGCGAATTTGTAATATTTTCACTCCAGATTTTCAACATTGGCATTTTTCCACACCTCCTTATGAACAGTACTGATGTCATTTTTCAATCCTGGCCAAAATATGCTTTTGCACTTCCAGCGCAGAATAGTGCAGTCACTGTGGGAAATCAATGTTCAGGACAGATTAAGAAAATCACAGTGACAATGTTCATGAGCAGAGGTCCTAAAATGCCTATGTTGAAAGTTTGGTGATGAAAGTCCATAAAATGACTGTGTTATGAGGGTGCATTGCGCAGTTTCCACGCACCCTCATAACTTCACAAATTTGTAATATTCTCACTCCAGAGTTTCAACACTGGCATTTTTTCACATCTCCTTATGAACAGTACAGCTGTCATTTTTCACATCCTGGCCAAAATGCGTTTTCGCATTTCTGGCACAGAATAGCGCGGTTGCTTTGGGAAATCAGTGTTTGGGACAAATTAAGAAAATCACAGTGACACTGTTCATGAGCAGAGGTCCTAAAATGCCTATGTTGAAAATTTGGTGACAAAAGTCTATAAAATGACTGTGTTACGAGTGTGCACTGCGCAGTACCCAAGCACCCTCGTTACTTCACAAATTTGTAATATTTTCACTCCAGATTTTCAACATTGGCATTTTTCCACATCTCCTCCTTATGAACAGTACTGCTGTCATTTTTCACATCCTGGCCGAAATGTGTTTTCGCACTTCCGGTGCAGAATAGCGTGGCCGCTGTGGGTAATCAGTGTTTGGGACAGATTAAGAACATCACAGTGACACTGGTCGTGAGCAGAGGTCTCAAAATGCCTATGTTGAAAATCTGGTGTACAAAATCCCCAAAATGATTACACTGTGGGTGTGCATTGTACAGTTTCTACGCATGCTCTTGACTACACCAATTTTTTTATATTTTTACTCCAGATTTTCAACATTACCATTTTTTACATCTCCTCATAAACAGTACAGCTGTCATTTTTCACATCCTGTTCGAAATGTGTTTTCACACCTATGGTGCCAAATGGCGCAGTTGCTGTGCAAAATCACCTTCCGGCTAACAAACTGATAGTGTCACTATTCATGCAGTGGGGTCACAAAAAGCCCCAGTTGAAAACTTGGAGTAAAAATACCAAGAAACACCTAGGGCATTAGGGTTTCTGACCATAACGCCCTGCCCTGTAAGGCCTGACAGGCGTCAGGGATGTGACTTGGGATTGTTGACAGTAATGCTCATGCCATTCCACTCCCACTCCCACCCTGTAGCCAGTGACAGGCATCAAAGTGCACTTTGGACTCTTTGGCCCCAGAGTTCACCCCATTCTCCTAGACTGCACCCATTTCAGTGTATTTCCTTATGGAATGAGGTGAGTGTAAAGCCCGAACACAAAAAGGCACACCTTGACACTTGTCAATGTCTGCAGGGTGGGTTGAGGTGAAATGTTGTGACCATTGGGGGTGATGACCCAAAGGCACACCCTAATGCCTGTCCATCTCTGCAGGTGGGAATGGAGTTGGCATCAATTCAGTACTTCACTGCCATTCCTTTACCGTATCTAACTCCGACACTTCCATTGCTAATGCCAGCAAGCAAACATTCTGTATTGACAAATGTTTGTTTTTTCCTGAGGTCTTGTAGACTGTAACATTGTTTTTTCTATCTAGCTCTAGAACTTTTGCAAAGATTGGTATTACATTTGATAAATGAGAACTTCAATCTGAGACAGAATGTATTAATTCCCCTGGTAAACAGATTTCACTCTGAGGAAAGGAGGGTGACCAGCGGAGTGCCTCAGGGATCAGTTCTGGGACTGGTCTTCTAAATGTCTTTATAAGTGACATTGCAGAGCAGCTGGAAGGGAAGGTCTGCCTCTTTGGGGATGACACCAAAAATCTGCAATAGAGTGGACACTCTGTGGAGGGTGGGAAGGATGAGCAGAGACCTAAGAAAATCCATGGTTTAGTCAAGAATATGGCAGATGGGTTTCAATGTGAAAAAGTGCAAAATAATGCACTTTGGGCACAGAAACCCAGGGATGGAGTACTAAATGGGGGGAGTGATATTGATGACCACCAAGCTGGGGGGTAATCATACCTGATGACTTAAAGGTGGCTAGGCAGTGCAACGAGGCAGTTGGGAAGGCTAGTGGGATGCTGGGGATGGGTATCAACAGCAGAAAGATGGAGGTGATGTTCCATCTGTATATATCCCTAATAAGACCCCATCTACAGTACTGTGTCCAGTTCTGGAGACAACAGCTCTGGAAGGACATAAACAGAGTGGAGTCAGTCCAGAGGAGGGCAACTAAAATTCTGCAGGGTCTGCATCAAAAGCCCTACAAGGAGAGACTAAAGGATCTCAATAAGCACACCCTGGAAGACAAGAGGGAGAGGAGCACTGTGACAGAGACCTTTAAATACTTCACAGGGGTAAAACTGGTACAGGAGTGAAATATTTTTCAGAAAAAAGGTGCTCAGTAATAAGGGGGCATGCTATGAAGCTGGAAGGGGGTAGATTCAGGAGAGATATAAGGAAGTACTTCTTCACAGAAAGACTGGTGGATTTCCAGAACTGACCTCCAGCAGAGGTGGTGGGGGTGAAAACAGTGGTACATGGGATAAGCATAAGGGAATCTTGGTGGTGGGGGGAGACCCAGAGATCAAGTAGGGTTTGCAGTGATACTGTAAATAGGAAAAAATTGGCAAATGGAGAGGGGAAAGGGATCCGTATCTGCCATCAACTTCTATGTTTCAATGTCTCTTTTTATCTCTGTGTTTAGCTATGACGGAACAAATATCTCTTAAAGCAGCAGTACAATGAAACTGGGCAAAAAATGTGACCCTACCCTTTTTCAATATAAAAGATTCCAGGCATCTCTTAGATTTATTTGGTGGTAAGAATTTCTAATTTGACCAAAATTAGAGTATTTTATAAATGTTTTAATTAAACTTTTTTCTCAAGAAAAAAGAAGCCCACCACATTTTTCATAGAAATAGCATTGTAGACCTGGAGAGGGTTAAGTCTGAAAAAAAAAGACATGCTGTGCAGCACACAAGACACTGAGACAAGAACATTTGACAGTTATACTAATATTTTTCTTAATCATCGCAGAAACTAGATTTCTTGGAAGAAATTTTTTGTTGCGCTGCTGATTTAAGAATACAATTTGTCTATAAGGTAAAGATGTTTTGGATGATGACTTGATGCTAAAACCAAACTATTTACTGTAGTTTCTTTCCTATAATTCTCAGTTTCTATTTTACTTTCTGGTATACCGAATAATTTCAGATCTAGAAAAGACATTGATTTCATACTAAAATACTATGTGAATTTAAGATCCCAGGTATTGTCATTTAACCATTTCATAAACAGGTCTATGTTAGCCACTATTCCCTTCCAGATTATTTGTATTTCATTGATAAAACAATGTTAATTAAGCAGGTTATTCTGGAAGGTATGTTTATCTGTCTTGGCAAGATTCTCATCAATCCATCCTAGCACCATACTGGCATAGAAAGAAGCTAATAATAATAATAATCTTTATTTTTAATGCGCCTTTCAAAAAATCAAGGCACAGAACAATCTTTAAAATACATCCAAATAACACAACATAATAAAAATCAGTAGAATAAATAATAACAACATCATAATAAATAATAAAATCAGATCAGTTCAATATCCTCCCCAAACGCTTTTCTCCACAAAAAGGATTTCAATGCTTGCTTAAAGCCCCCACCGTCGTGCACTCTCTAATCCAACGGTAGAGAATTCAGAGGTCGGTGCCTCAAATATGAAGGTCCGGCACTGGAAGATTTTAAAACTACCCTCAGAATCTCTAGCAACCCCTCATTGGCGGATCGGAGCGGTCGCTCCGGGATGTAAGGGACCAGAAGCTCTTTCAGGTAGTCAGGGCCCAGACCATGCAGGGCTTTGTAAGTCAGCAAACCAACTTTAAAGGAGATCCACCACTGAACCGGCAGCCAGTGCAGGCCCTGCAGCACCGGAGTAATTTGGGAGGAATGAGGCATCCCAGTTAACAACCGGGCTGCGGAGTACTGCACCAGCTGCAAACGGTGGATATCAACCCCTGGAAGCCCAAAGTAGAGGGAATTGCAGTAGTCCAAGCGTGAGGTCACAAAGGCATGGATCAACGTAGGTAGGTCTCCAGACGGAACAAGGTGCTTGATCCTAGCGATATTCCTAAAATGATAAAAGGATAACTTAATGACAGCCAACAGTTGCACACGCAGTGTCAGCTGGTTGTCAAGAATTACCCCTAGGTCACGCACCTGTTCAGAGATAGGAAGCTCAACCACCCCCAGGAATAGACCTGAGGAATGGTTTGTCCCCACCCCCCCTATCAGGTGACCAGGATCCACGACCATCACCTCCGTCTTTCCAGAATTCAGCTTCAGCCAGCCAGACCTCATCCATCATTGGATTTCATCAAGGCAGTTATTAAACACCAAGTGTACTCCATTCTGGTCGGGCACAAACGACAGGTAGAGCTGGGTATCATCGGCGTAACAATGAAACTCTAGCCCATACCGTCTTACAATGTCTTTGAGGGGAATCATGTACACCACAAACAACATGGGGGACAGCATTTGCAGTTCCCATTGGTGTACCACAACACTGATGACAATAAATGTCATTAAATGTTAAATAATTGTTAAATTATGAACACCAAATCTTGCAACAGTAGTTTCCCGGAGACGACATTTGAGAAGTCATAGTTTGCCAATATTTGGTCACAATCACAGAGTAAAAATTCATGATTAATCAAAGTGACGGGAGATTCTATGTCTATTGCAAGCCATACAACATTTTTCTGACTGGTCACCCCCTCCAGCTTCCCCAAGATATAAACTGTATCACTTAAATAGGAATCTTGTTTCTGTACCAAGTGTTCTAAAAAAGTCTATACATTTAGACAGTTTTTCCATGACTGAACTATTTCTTAAAACATTAGGATGTCGCAGCGGGCTGGATTTATTCATGTGCACCTTTGGTAACACACAGAATGTAGGGTGACCAGGCAGGGAACCTGCAGGTAATCCTTTTCATTTTTCAAGATCCAGTGATTCACAAAGTCATGTTTGATTAGAGTGTTCAGTTCCTCATTGAAGACAGTGGTGGCTCCTAAGAGAGATTTGGTGTGTGAAGTATTATAAACTTGCAGTAAAAGAACTGACTTTTTAAATAAGAGGGAAGATTTCAATAATACAGGTGCCAGTTTAGATACAACCACTTGTACTCAGCAACAAGAAGTAGAAAGAAATGATGGGAAACACCAGGGTAAACCTACAGTAACAAAAGTTTTTTCCCCCAGAACTCTAAGCAGTATCGTATGACTGAGTTTCTTAAACTTATAGCTCAGGAACTCTCCCAGCTAGGTGCTGAGGAGGTAACTAGAGTGATTCGAGAGAGAAAACAGGAAGGTACCAGAATAAATAATAGCAAGGTGTTATCTGAAAATGAAAGCTCAGATGATGAAATTTTTACTACTAAGAATAGCAGTGAGGAGGAAACATTCAGTACAAATAGTACAACAAATCTAGTGGAAGACAATAATTGACTAACCAATAATGTTGATAGAACAATTTCCCATTTATTATTAACAAGCTGGAATGTTGCTGAATGAATACTACAAGACAAAATTTGGGTAAATGATGTCACACAATATGACATCAGGTTCCACCACGTCTCATCGACGGACATTACAGTGCCACACATTTGCCGATGGTGATTACATTGCCCAGCAAAAGTATCGATCGACTGCAATGGCACCCCATGCACAGGGGCACATTTAGATAATTTGTGGGAGGCTCACCCCATACCCTCCCTGGATTTATATATAATCAACTCTGGGGGAGGGGGCGATTTACTGGGGAGAGTGACCAAAACCATTTGACACTGTGTGGATGTTGAAAGGATTGTTGTCGCTGTGTTGGTTTTGCTGTTTTGGTTTCACTGAATCAGTGGTATACCATGACATCATTATTTCCCAAGGTGCTTGGGAAGGTCCAACAGGACTCCAACCTCTGGATAGTTTAGAGTCCTGGTACATACCAGCAATCAGGGGAGAAAAATATGGCTGGCGCTGGTGGTTGGATTTCTGTCTGTGACATTGGCGAACCAGGTTCAGGAATGGACTCAGGTCATCCGAGGGCTAGCTGGGGGGAGAAGGGTGGAGCATCCCAAGGACTGTTCTACTTCTCTGGGGGGTGGGATGGGAGTACGTTCAGTGCTTGATGGACCCCTGGCAGAGGCCGGGGGTACCACAGCAGCCGACGTTCAAAAACATTAAGGGAGGCGGGGCAGATGCTGTACATCATTACACGTCCCTGCCTCCAGAAAACATCCCCCCCCCCAAAAATCTTGATCCCAACAGATGATGCTGCAACTGCGCCTGGCCTCCCTAGCTCTCTGCCACCCCTCCACACCAACTAAATTATGGCTCCATGGGCCACTTTGAGCCCTAAATCCTGCCCTGGGGGGACCAGTGAGGGAATGGCAATTCACCGGCACCCTACCCCATCATAGACCAGTGGATAGTGGTGCCATGGACCACCCTGGGGGGAAGCCAGGGAGTATCGGTTGTGGTGGGGCAGTGGCAATAGGAGATTGAGGTAGGCATAGGATGAAGCAGAAGGCAGTCAGGAGAAGGGCCAAAAAGTGTACTAAATTAAAAAAGAGAAATATGGCTGGCAAAAGAGTGCTTTGGCAAGTCTAGTTAGAAGAAATCTTAGTGCAAAATGCTTAGCTCTAAGTGACTATAATTTTTATTATATTTTTGTAAGTATAAGATTGGGCTGTGACCTATTTGGCTTTTTTTATCAATTCTGTGTTTTGCTCCTTGGGTGTTAACTAGGGTATATACCTGACATCAGTCAGCTGGCTCCCTGCAAAGATCCCAGGCTTCATGCATTGCTCATTACCCAAGGGATTTTATGCTTCTTTATGGTTTCCCAGTTTCCCCATTGGTGAGATGTGCATACAATGACCTCAGTGCACAGCCAGCGTGCTCCCACACCTGATGCGCACACATCTGCTGCCTCCTCCAATCCTGCTGCAGTGCTGGTCCTAGGCACACCTCCCCCTAGCCATCTCTAGGGTTCAGTATATTGTCAGGCACCAGATCCCATCCCTCCCTAGAGAAAGTGAGCAGTCCATCAGACACTCAGCCTTCGCTCCCCAGCTGGTCCTCTGGCATTCTTGGGTTCACTCCTGAACCTGGGTCATTGGTGTTGCACATGATAGCACTACTACTGCTGCACCAGTAGGTCGGCCCTCTATTTGCCATTTTTAATGTATATATCCCTTCATCATTGAATATCAAAGAATTTGATAACATACCTCAGAATCTTGACATGAGTATCATGAGTTTAAAAATAAGATTTCCAGGAATCATGTTTATACTAGCCGGGGATTTTAACTTCAAGACTGATGTGGAAATGGAAAATAAATCTCCAGAATGGAATTTGGATGATGCTCTTGGTGGACCAAACAGACAATCCAAGAATAATAAACTAAATAAGAGAGAGAGAAAAATATGTTAAAATGTGCTGCAGGGTAAGTGTTAAGAATATTAAATGGTCATGTATAAAGAAACTAAAAGGGTGAAACAACTTTTCTTACATTATCAAGAGGAAGTCAAACTGACCTGTGTATTGTTTTCATTTATTTATTTGTTCTATTTGGACATAACACCTTTGAACACAAGTGCTCATTTACAAAGGTTCCTCATCATTAGTGTACTACACCACAACAAGAAAGAACTTACAGGACAGTAGCAGTAGTATCAAGGCAGCACCTTTGGGCACAAGTGCTAATTTTCAAAGGTACCTTGTCATCAGTATACTACAACACAGTAGATAGAGAGCTTACAATACAGTAGCAGTAGTAACATGTCAGCACACATGTGGCTTTTTCTAGGTACAGGTCAACATGTCAGAGATAGTACTAAGAGCAAGACAATGGCAAACTACAGGAGCTAAGTCAGGTGCTGGGGAAGGTTACTTAAATGTATTTGGAGGGACAGCAGTCATAACTGACACAAGGAGTAAGGGCTTGTTTAATTCCCTTTTAAACTTGCCAATTTTGGGGAGACTCATCAGAGTATCCAGTAAGTCATTCAACCACTGTGGAGCTCTAACAGCAAAATAACATGCTGCAAGGCTTGTCCTACGAAAAGGTACAGTGACAGCGTTACTTAACATATTTTCTAGTAGAATATTGGTTTAGGACAGGACACAGAAGGCTTTGTAATGCGGTATTGTGATGCCTGAGTTTCTTTGCCTAGAAGGCTGGTGTGGAATTTAATTCTTCCCTGCAGGGGAAGCCAGTTGGTCAGAGAGTAGAGAGAACAAGTGTGGGTGAGTATATCGGCATCAAGAACAAAACAACAGGCTTTATTGAGAACGAGTTTAACCCTACTGAGAACAGTGTTCCACCAGCACTACATACTGTACTGTGATGCTGTAGTGAATGGTGGAGAGTATTGAATTGACCACTGCAACTCACTTGGATTCCTTGGTGAGATTATGCCTTTGCCTGTACAGGGCACTTAGTTTTTTTTTACTGACTGCACTGAAAATATTGTCAACATGGGGCACAAAGGAAAGGGCATAATCAAAGGTGACACCAAAGTATTTAAAGGTACTGACCTATTCCAGTGAGGAACCATTCTCAGTTAAGAAAGTGAGGAGATGAACATTATTCCTCAATGTGGCCCTGCAGACAACATTGTCTTAGTCATTTTGTAGTTCAAGACTGATTTATTTCATTTGAACAATTCCTCAAGAGTGGTAAAACTAAGCTGTACATCACTGGTGAGAGTATACTAGCATGAGCCCCTAGAAAAGATGATGGCATCATCTGCATAGAGCAGGATGTTTGATGGGGTACATGCTTCAGGGAGGTTGTTAATAAAATGGTCAAAGAGGAGGGGGCCCAGTATAAAAGCCATGCGGCAACCCAATGGAGACCCTCTTGGTATCTGACAGCACTCCATTTTTTTTGACTTGTTGGGTTCTGCCTGTGAGGTAGCAGCTGAACTATGTCAGGGGAGAGGCCAAGGGAGTGGAGTTTTGCAAGCTGGAGGGAGTGGTTGACCAGGTTGAAGGCTTTGGTAAGATCAGTATCGATGGAGCCCACGAGGTGGCTGTTGTCCAATGCACCATGTAAGAAGTTTGTGTATTCGATTAAGGCTGTGTTGGTACTGCGGAGCTTCCAAAATCAATGTTGCTGTTGGCACTGAATGTTATATTTACCTAGGTAGGAGACCAGCTGATCTGAAACAATTCTTTCCAGTGCCTTTGACAAAGGGGAGAGAACTGAGATGGGTCTAAAGTTTGTGACAGTGGTACAGTCCCCACTTTTATGAACAGGGGTGACTAGTGCCATTTTCCAGATGCTTGGGAATTGGGACTATTGCATAGAGAAGTTGAAAAGTTGGGCCAGGCAGAGAGCAATCTCATCTAGGGACAGGGCAATTATTTTCATGTCCAGGGTATCAGTCTGTGAAAGTACTGTTAAAGATATTTGCTATTTCATCTGGGGCAAGAATGACAGACCCACTGACACCGAATACAGTAGGAAGTGCTTTGCCACCCCTCCCTATGACTTCCTGTAAGGAATACCAAAACTTTTTCCTGTTTCCCCAGTTACTCATCTGCTGTTCCTTATAGTAGGGGGCTTTAGCCACCCTATGTCTCTGGTGCACTTGTTATGGGCAGCCTTATAGTTTTGCAGGTTGGTAGGAGCACCTGAGGCTTTGGTCCAAAGTTGTAAGTTATCCCTGGTTCACGTTTGGGCAAGGAGTGTGAGAGTGACCCACTCAGCAGTCTTACCTCTCATCAGCCATTTTTTGTATGGGACAATTTTGTCACAAGCAGTGTTAAATTCAGCAATGAAAAAGTCCAGTGCTGAGTCAATATCTAGTATGAGGTCTAGGTAACTTCAGTCCACATTGCCAGATGTCGTTTGAAGTCACCACTTAGCCCCCTATGGAGTACCCTGCTGTTGGCAAATCTGAGGGTGAGCCTGGTGAGTTTTATGGACCAGGCACATAGCATTTCTTTATACTAAACATTATGCGTAATTCATTCATTTCGCAAAATTTTTTGCGGAAGCGAAATGCAGAATTTTGCCCACAGAGTGCAAAATTTCCCAAACGGAGCATGAAATTTCACCCACAAAATGGCAAAATTCCTCACTTTCAGGTGAAATTTCACATTTCACAGTCATAATTTTTCAACTTCGCACCCTGCAAAATATTTTGTGGAATGGCCGAATTACAAAAAATATTTTGCATGGTGAAATTGCCAGTTTCATGGGAATTTCACCTGTGAAATTTAATATTGCTGCATCTCTACAGGGGAATCATCACTTATCACATCAGATTTCACTGTGACTTCATTTAGTCTATCTGGGTGAGTTGCCAGCATCCAGTCAATGAGGGTGCTGGTTCCAGTTTCATAATTGGTTCTGGTGCAGTCCCTTACTACCTGAGTAAGACAGAGGCTAACCACCAGATCCTTATATGCCATGCTTGATTTGGTTACCCAGTTAAATTTTAAAATCACCTGTGACTATCATCTCCCAGTTTTGTCTAACTTCGGTGAAGTAATTCTCAAACAAGTCAATGCCATCCTGTTGCTTGCCTGGGGGTATGTAGATCGTCATAATGATCAAGTTTTTCAATCCTTCCCTAGGAGGTGTTTGACAGCCAGGCATTCATAGTCATTTGTGTGATAGTACAAAGCAATTCTGTGGCCTTGCGGGCTGTTCTGCAGGCACAGCAGGCAACCACCCCCCACATTTGGATGTCCTGTTATGCCTGAAGAGATTATACCCAGACAACAAGATAGTCGCATCATGGACTGCAAGGGAGAGCCAGATTTCAGTGAATAAAATTAGGTCAGGCTGTACCTGCGCCACCCAGGCTTCTAGTTGAGCTAACCTTGGAAGGAGGCTGCCTATGTTGAGTTAGACAATCTTTAGGGTACACAATGGGGCCTTGTTGGCTGCTCCCTTATGAGGAAGTCCAGGGTTTGGGTGGATGTTGCCAGCCATTAGCAGTAGGATCAGCAGCAGTTTTTTTATGACCTTCTGGTTAGGGTACTGTCATAGTGTTTGTGTGTCTGGTTGAATGTATGGTTGTTAACTTGGATCATGAGGCCCAAGGAGATGTTGGAGGGGGCAAGGGGAGTACTGTTGGCTGCATACACCTGGAACAGGATTATTTTCCTAGGAATAGTAAAGTCTCCAGATAGTGGTCATTTTCCCTTTAAATTTGTTATTAGTTGCAATTATGAAATTCAATGTATAAATCAGGTATTAAAGCAAGATGCTGATAATAACATGTGCATTACTTACACAAAAAATTTAAGTGGAGTGACTTCACAGAAAAAATATTGTCAGAATAAATTACATCTGGCCTAGTAATTAGCTTTCTAGAGGTGATGACTTAAGCACATAAAGAAGGCACACTAAGTGAAGTAAATGTAATTCTAGAGTATTCTGAATTTATGCAGAGTTTGGCAAAAAAAAAAAAAATCCCTCCACGAAAAAAAGCTGAGTAAATATAATGTTGGGGAAACAAGACCCTGGAATGATCATGATTGTCATCAGCTCAAGAAACAAATATATAAAGTGGGAAGACAGAGGCCTTGATTATCAAAGCCCCAAGTATGATGCAATGTGCTTACATCAAACATAATTGATGCAGGTGGTACCTTGCATCAACAGATGCAGCAATTCCAATTTTCAAACACAGTCTGCATAGAAAAGCTGAGTCATCACACCAAACTGGCACTACACCAGCCCTGCAACCAAAATCAGGGTGCACCAGGTCGCAAGAGGGACTGCACCATGGAGGGACTGCAACCTCCCCTTTTTTGCAATTTTGGAAGCCACACTGTGGATGCAGCATGGGGCTCTAGTTAGACCAGCCAGGAGGTGGTCTAAGGGACTTACGCTAGTGCTACACACTGTGGCAAAGGGGAGCAGGGTATTACAGTGGGCTGTTGGAGACAGAAGAGACACAGTAGTTGCCATAGGGGACATTGAGGGGACAGTGGGCAAGAGTAGGAGTGATGTGGCACTCAGCAGGGGATTCCATTTGCATAGCCATACAGCCAATGGGATGGGACTGCTTGGGGGGTTTCCAGGGACAGACAGTGATATAGCCCAGGTGGACACAGCCTGGCAGCTGCCCCATAGGTGGCCACCTTGCATAACGCTGTAGGCGGTAAGCTGGAGCTACAGGATGAGTGATGCCAGTGGTCAGGGTAACATTCTTCCAGCACCATCACTGTCCCCTCATACACACCCCCATGTTGTGGCAGTCTGCCTCTTGCTACAGGGTTATGCGAGGTGGCCATCTACGGGGCAGCTGCCAGGGCTGTGCCCACCTGGGGCCATGTGACTTTCTGTCCCTGGAACTCCCCAAAGCAGTTCCATCCCTTGGGCTATATGGCTATTCAAACAGCATCCCAGCTGGGTACCTCATCACTCCCTCTCATGCCTGCTGCCTCTCTTATGGTACCCCCATGCCTCTTCTGCCCCCAGAGCCCTCCTGGCAAGCAGATTAACCACCACAGCAACCATCCTGGCCCATACAGTGTTGCGCCAGATGGGGGGGGGTGGATCCCTGTGGCAATTCCTGTAGGTGTGCCAACTGTTTGGCGCTATCCTGTGAATGCAACAAGTCCTTTTTTTTTGGTACAGGGCCCCCCTCCCCCTTTTATAAAATTAGGTGTGGTGTCCCAGGGGCTCCTAGAGTTCACCACAGCCCTAGAGTGACAAAGCTTGCATCGCTCTAAGGACTCTTTGAAAATTGAGTCCAGACAGTTAAAAAGTCAGATATCACTATAAGGGTTACAAAATCTGAAAAAGAATATAGCTTATTAATATAGGCCAAAAAAAGGGTTATAAAGAACATCTTTAATCAGAATTACAGAACACAAATTACAGTAAGGACATGTCAGTTTTTTGGTTATTTTGTCAACTGTGGGACATTTGGAGTTGAAAGAAGATTAAATATCTGAGCAATCATGGCAGACAAGTGGCTTCGGCATTTCAAAAACATTTACAATGCCACTGTTGAAAGTGATAATAATAATTGCGCAGGCACTGACGTGAAATCCTTTGTAGAACTGTAACAGCAATTTGGCTTAGAACACAAAGACTTTATTTTGTTGCTTACAAATCTGACACTATCACAGCACTCAAACTATAGAAGCACAGGACCAAAATGAATGTGCAGCACTCATTACCGCTTTAGCATTACACATCAAACAACAGAGCTCCACACATCTGAGTTCCACTATTTACAATGCCCTAAAAGGAATGCATATGTATAACATCCTCTATGTGGCCATTAGATGAGAGAATGAGATAGGCATACAAATAGAGACAGAGGACTGGGAAAGGGGATATTGTGAGACAGGCAAGGTCACATCCTCACGTTTGGTGAGAACACGCTTGGAAGCACCTTATTCACTTTTTCAGAACAACGGCCATTACTGCCAAGTATGCAAGGATCAGATGTGCTAGGTCTGGAGGGCCTGTTGTAACACTGAGGCAAACCACACACACATATATCATGTGGGCCTGTCCGGAACTGGGAAGTTTCAACAGGGAGCTGGAAGAAGCTATCCAGGAGGTCTTGGCTATCCTGATATGCTTCACGCCACAAATGTATTTGCTTCATGTATTTCCCAGGAAATTCAAAGATAGACATGTAAAATACTTATACTCAGGATCAGACTCATTGCAGGTAAAAAATGTGTCACCCAGAAATAGTTGACAACACAGTCTGTTACATTAGATCAGTGGATATGCACAGTCAAAGAGATTTATAAAATGGAAAAAAAAATACTTTGGGCTAAAATGACAAGATGGAAACTTTCACATCTCAGTGGAATTCTTAGGTCTTCTATGTGATGCAACATGATAACACATTTGTCCTCTAACCTGTATCAGTATATAGTAGGGCAGTTTTCATCTTCTGAGACATGTTTATGGCATGCTAGATGCTTGAGAAGAGGCATGCAGCTGGATACAAGTTGGATAAAAATGGATCTGGGAGGTGAGGGTTTTGGAATGGCCATTTCAGCAAAAGCTTGGAGTCTCCTTGGGCCCTCCTACTCTGATAAGTGGCCCCCCACCTTTTTAAAGGTATTGCTAAACTCAATATGTTACTCCTTTTTTGAAGATAATCCAACCAAGTCAAAATGCAGGATCTTTAAGATGGAATAGCAGACTGGTGACAGACCCATTTCTGTGCTGGGAGGGACATGTCATCTGGATAGTGAAAATGTATTAAATGTGTGTTTTAATATCTCCACATAAATGTTGTAATCTATGTATCTACTATATGGAATGATACAAGGCAGTGGGGAGAGCCAGTAGGATGCTAGGGTGCATAAAGAGGGGTATCACTAGCAGAAAGAGGGAGGTGTTGATACCTCTTTATCAATCTCTGGTGAGACCACACCAAGAGTACTGTGTCCAGTTCTGGAGTCCTCATCTCCAAATGGACATAGACAGAGTTGAGGCAGTCCAGAGGAGGGCAACCAAAATGGTGTGGGATCTGCATCAAAAGCCCTATAAGGAGAGACTGAAAGACCTCAATATGTACAAACTGTAGGAAAGGAGGGAGAGGGGGGGATATGATAGAGACTTTCAAATACCTCAAAGATACAAATAAGGTTCAAGAAGGAAGCCTTTTTTCAGAGAATTGGATGCACAAAAAAGGGGCCATGCAATAAAGCTGGGGGGCAGAATCAGTGGAAATGTAAGGAAACACTCCTTCACAGAAAAGGTGGTGGATGCCTGGGACAGCCTCCCTGAGGAAGTGGCAGGAACGAAAACTGTAATGGGATTTAGAAAGGCATGAGATAGGTAAAAAGGAACCTAAGAAGTTGGGGGGGGGGGGATAAAGCCAAAGATCAAGTAGGGTCTATGGTGTGACAGTATGTATGGGACAAGGGCAGACTAGGTGGGCCAAGCAGTCCTTATCTGTCATCAAATTCTATGTTTCAATGTTTCTATCTTCTATGCTATCTTATATGTACTGACTGCACATAAAACTCTTTTTAATAAAAAGATATTTACAAAAGAAAGTGGTGTTAATATTCATTGTCAAGGATCCAAGAGCTCAAATTATGTTGCTATAGTTTAATAGGTTCCCATTAGTCCTACTGAGATACAAATTAGCCAGTTTGGTGCAACATTGTAATAAAGCAATGGGCCATGACAGTATCCCTGCTTAAGTATTCCACTTTAATGTGGAATTCTATTCACAAGTTTTAGCATCAGTCTTTACAATAGTTAATAATAAAATCAAAATTCTGGATTACTGGAATTGTGGCATAATAGTGCCTTTATTCAAAGTATCCTAGCTGCTGCAGATGCATTCCACTTCAACCTATTGCCAAAAAGATCTATTCCAGGTTAATGTCAACACAACTAGAATCATGGTTGGATGTTGACATACCGGTTCCAGAGTGTTTTTTGTAAAAACAAATATACAGTACTGTGGACCATGTATTTACCATGAATTGTATTTTACAGTCATCTGTGAGAACCAGGAAAAGGAAAAATATTTGCATGTTCTGTGGACATAAAGGTGCCTTTGATTCTGAGAACAGGTGCATTATGTGGAATAAGTTAGAAAATTTAAATATTGATGTCCATTTATTGATGTTATTGAAAATGTTACATGCAAACAATAGTGCCGGAATTAAGTATTCAAAAAACATTGTACTCATAGCTCCTTTTACCATAAGGCAAGGTCTATAACAAGGGTGTGCACTCACACCATGTTTTTCTTCTTTTCTTATCTACATATTGCATGCCTTAAAAATTCTTTGGATAACACAGAAACCTTTCCACCAGTTATAAATGGCACAGGGATAAAGATATTGCTATACACACATAACACAATCATTCTTTCACAGGCATCTTTATGTTTTAAAAAATGTCTCTCAGCTTTCATCGACCAATTGTAAGAATTAAAAAGAGAACTAGATACATCTGAAAAAAATATTTGGGGGATAACAGCAGAAAGCCAAAGCAATGGTTAATAAATTGACACATTTCTTTCGGAAGTCTCAGAATTCACTGTCTGGGAATATTAGTTGACAAAAAATTTACTTGGAAACCTCAAATAAATCTAGTAAAAAAACTTAGCCCAGAAAACAACATAAGCAATAAGCAGATTTGCTTACCATTTTGCAAGTTTAGTTTAGTTTATAATATACAGAAAACCTTTGGCTAAAACAGCCCATTTTCAAAGGTGTCCACTTCAATACAAACAGTGCAAACAGTCCAAAACCATATAGTAAAACAATTTTTTTACAATTACAGACCAGCTTATTTGAAAACAAATTTAGTGTGTGATTTTTAAAAGCATTAAAAGTATCTAAACTACAAATCTCAGATGGAAGTGAAGTCCAGACATTTGCTGCTCTAATAGGACAAGCATTTGTCAGTGCCGAATGTTGTCTTGCTGGCATTAGCATTGGTAGTGCAAGAGTTAGAGAGATGCATAATAGGAATGGAAGTGAAGTATGGAACAGATGTGAACTCCACCCCACCCTGCAGAGACTGACAGGCATTGAGGTGTGCAGTTTGGGTCATGGGCTATAACGCTCATGCCATTTCACTTCACCCTACCCTGCATACTCTGACAAGTGTCACATTGTGCCTTGAGGTCCTTGGGCCTTACACTCACCCCATTCCATAAGTAAATATGTTAAGATGGGTGCAGTATAGGAGAATGGGGTGAACTTTGGGGCCAAAGAATCCAAGGCACACCTTGATGCCTGTCACTGGCTGCAGGGTGGGGTTGGGGGTGGAATGGCATGAGCATTACAGCCAACAATCCAAAGGCACACCCCTGATGCCTGTCAGTCTCTACAGGGTGGGACGTTATGGTTAGAAACCCTAATGCCCCAGGTGTTTGTTGGTATTTGCACTCCAAATTTTCAACAGGGCTTTTTGTGACACCACCTCATGAAAGCATTTGGGACCTCCACTCATGAACAGTGGCACTGTGATTTTGTTAATCTGTCCCGAATGTTGATTTCCTACAGTGACCATACCATTCTGCTCCAGATGTGCAAAAACACATTTCAGCAGGATGTGAAAAATGACAGCTGTACCATTCATAAGAAGGTGTGAAGAAATGGCAATGCTGAAAATCTGGAGTGAAAATATAAAAAATTCTCGGAGTTATGACCGTGTGTGGAAACTGCCAATGCACACTCGTAACACAGACATTTTGTGGAATTCTTTCACCAAATTTTCAATGTAGGCATTTTAGGAGCTATACTCATGAACAGTGTCATTGTGATTTTCTTAATCTGTCCCAAACATTGATTTCCCACTGCGACTATGCCATTGTGCGCCAGATGTGAGAAAACATTCCGGTCAGGATGTGAAAAATGACAGCTCTACTGTTCATAAGGAGGTGTGCAAAAGTGGCAATGTTGAAAATCTGGAGTGAAAACATTAGAAATTCTCAGAGTTATGAGCGTGCATGGAAACTGTGCAATGCACTCTCATAACATAGTCATTTTGTGGAATTTTGTCACCAAATTTTCAGCACAGGCATTTTAGGACCTCTGCTCATGAACACTGTCACTGTGGTTTTCATAATCTGTCCTGAACATTGATTTCCCACAGCAACTGCCCCATTCCTTACCAGGTAAGGAAAAAGGTCCTATTCCCCATAAGATGCACAGGGGAAGTGCCAGACCTCACCCAACAACTAACACACTGAAATCTGGCCAATGGAAAATCATGTACACAAATGCTTGCAGTCTGGGAAACAAGATCCCAGACCTGCAGGCAATAATGACGGAGATTAAACTGGACATAGTAGCAATTAGCGAGACGTGGTTTATCAGTAACCACACTTGGGAGACTTCAGTACCTGGCTATGTACTGTTCAGAAGAGACTGAGGTGCAAAAAGGGAGGGGTGGAGTGGCCCTGTAAGTCAATGAAAATATTAAAGCTACAGAAATTCAGAATACACATAAGGAGCCAGAAGAACTGTGGGTCACCCTGGAAACAGGAAATGGGACAGCCATAGGAACTGGGGTTGTCTACAGGCCCCCAGACCAGGGGGAGGACATAGACACATTACTGTTAGAAGATATACAAAACATAACAGCTAAAGGGGAGGTTCGGATAATGGGAGACTTCAACATGCCAGATACAGATTGGTCAATACCAGCAGAAACATCTACCAGAACTAGACACATGGTGGATTCCCTGCAGGTGGAAGGCCTCAAACAACTGGTACAATAACCCACAAGAGACAGGGCTATCCTAGATCTAGTACTGACTAACAGGGAAAGGATCACAGTTCTCCAGATAGAAGGTCACCTGGGGGCCAGTGACCATCACATGGTATGGTTCAATTTGGCCACTACAACTAAAACATACCATTCCAAGGCAAAATTTTGGGACTTCAGAGGAGCTGACTTTGATAAGTTAGCCAACAGAGTTAAGCTAGCCCTGGTGAAAAGAAATACAGGTGAGGGGGTACAGGCAAAGTGGGCAAGCATTAAGAATGCAATACTTGTAGCAACATCCCATTGTGTTAGAGAGAAAAGGAAGTGCAAAAGAAGAAGGAAACCACTTTGGTTCCCCAAAACAGTAGCAGAAAAGGTGCGAGCCAAAAGACTGGCCTACAGGAAATATAAGGGAACACAGCTGGTTGAAGATAGGGAGGCATACCAAACTTCCCTAAGGGAAGCAGGGAAGGCAGTAAGGCAGGCAAAGGCCCAAACTGAGGAAACACTAGCACAGACAGTAAAAGAAGGTGAGAAGACTTTCTATAGATACACTAGTGAAAGGAGAAAGTCCAGAGTGGGTATTGCTAAGATCAAAGGAGATAAGGGTGTTTGTGAGGAGGAGGACCATGTAAAGCATCTATCCTAAATAGATACTTCTGCTCAGTATTTACTGAAGAGAAGGTAGGGCAGGGCCCACAGCTCAGCACCACGGACACAGGGAAGAAGGAGGGGAGCACTAGTCCCTTCACAAAAGAAAGGGTCCTACAAGAGCTCGATATGCTCAGGGTGGACAAGGTACATCCCAGGATACTAAAAGAGCTAAGGGTGGAAGTAGCAGAGCCATTATCAGAACTGTTTAGTGAGTCTCTGAGCACAGGATAGGTCCCAGAAGACAGGAGAAGGGCTCATGTGACCCCACACCACAAGAGTGGTAGCAGGGAGGAGGCAGGGAACTACAGACCAGTCACTCTTACCTCAGTAGTAGGCAAGATTATGGAGGCACTCCTTAAAGAAAGGATAGTGCAACACCTGGAATCCATAGGAGCACAGGATCCAAGACAGCATGGGTTTTCAAATGGAAGGTCCTGTCAAACTAATCTCATAGATTTCATTGACTGGATAACCAGAGTGGTGGACCAAGGGGAAGCAATTGACTTCAGCAGAGTTTTCGATACTGTTCCACATAGAAGATTGATTAATGAGCTGAGTAGGCTCGGGATGGGTCAGAATTTAGTCAGCTGGGTGGCAAACTGGTTGATGGGCAGAAAACAAAGAGTGGTGGTAAATGGTATACAGTCAGAAGAGATGCAGGTCACAAGTGGGGTACCTCAGGGATCAGTCCTGGGGCCAAACCTATTCAATATCTTCACCAGTGGCATTGCAGATGGACTGGAGGGTAAGGTTTGTCTGTTTGCAGATGACACCAAGATCTGCAACAGAGTAGATGATCCAGATGGGGTGGGCAGAATGAGAAGAGATCTGGACAAACCAGAAAAATGGTCAGAAGAGTGGCAACTGGGGTTTAGCACAAAGAAGTGCAGGATCATGCACATGGGGAAGAGAAACCCTGAAGCCACCTATAGGCTGGGAGGGGAGTTGCTGGCAGTCACAAGGGAAGAATGAGACTTCAGCATCATCATCACCAATGACCTGAAATCATCCAAGCAGACCATTAAAGCAGTAGGTAAGGCTAGAGGGATGTTAGGGTGTATTAGTAGGGGTATCACAAGTCGTAATAGGGAAGTAATGATCCCTCTTTTCAAGACACTGGTTAGGCCCCATCTGGAGTACTGCGTGCAGTACTGGAGGCCACACCTTCACAAGGACATCAACCAAATTGAGGCAGTCCAGAGAAGGGCAACCAAAATGGTGCAGGGAATGCATCAGAAATCATATGAGGACAGATTAATGGAGCCCAATATGTATACCCTACAGCAAAGGCGAGAGAGAGGTGATATGATTAAAACATTCAAACACCTTAAGGGCATTAACAAGATGAAAGAGTCTAACATGTTTCAATATAAGAAAAATATCAGGACAAGAGGACACAGCATGAGATTAGAGGGAGGCCGATTAAGGGGTAATATGAAGAAGTTCTTTTTCACAGAAAGGGCGGTGGTGGATGCTTGGAGCGTCCTACCTCAGGAAGTGGTGGATATGAATACAGTACAGGCTTCAAACAAGCATGGGATAGGCACATTCCCACAGCACTTACTCTCTCCTCCACCTATCTCCCCTCCCCCTCCCCCCATGTCCACTCATCCCCCCCACTTGCCTCTGCACTTTCAATGAGCTGCTGACAAGGCCTCTGGCTGTTACTCGCTATTGTATCTTACCTAGTACTGTCGCAATATGTATGTCTGCATTGACAAAATTTGTTAAATCTCCATGTTTTCTGTAACCCAATGTTTATTACAAATCTTGTACTTATTGTCCTGCATTACATTGTATCCCTCCTGATGTGGTACCTTTGTAAAAGAGCCTCAGCTCAAAGGTACTTGTAATCCTAGATTCAAATAAACAAAATAAGGGAGCAATATGATATTGATACAAATATAATATACAGACGAGTATGAATAGATAGGCCATTGACAGAGCGAAGGCAGATGGCACATTTATAAAGTAGAAAAAGAAATGGGCAGACTGGATGGGCCTTGCAGTCCTTATCTGCCATCAACTTCTATGTCTGTATGTTTCTATTGTGCGCCAGATGTGTGAAGACACATTTCAGGCAGGATGTGAAAAATAAGTGCAAAAATATTTCTTAAGGAGGTGTGAAACAATGGCAATGCTGAAAATCTGGAGTGAAAATATAAAAAATTCTTAAACTTACAAGTGTGCATGGAAACTGCACAATGCATGCTCATAACACAGTCAGTTTTTGCAATTTTCACCAAATTGCAACATCAAAACTGTAGAGCCCACCCTCGCGAACAGTGACACTGTCATTTCAATACTCAGTTCAAAAGGTGATTCCGTGCAGTGACCAGCAAAATCACCTTTTCAGACGGAATAACAACATAACGGTGGCTGAGTTCATGAGGAGGGTCCCAAGAACCTCACGTTGAAAATTTGGAGCCAAAAAGTCAGAAAATGGCTGAGATGTCCACCTAGGTTGAACCCCCATTAATGCCATTATACAGCTTACCGCATTTCTTCAGTTTGCGGTCGGCTTTGAAGAATGCAGACCTGTTCCCACAACTTGTTAAATCATTGTGCGAACTCTGGAGGTAGGAATAGCCAGGGTGAGGGGTGCGGGAGCTGGGGTGCGCGGAGGGTGAGGTGGGTTGGGGGAGGGGAACCGGAGAAAACGAGGGACCGTTTTCTCTTTTACAGGTAAAAAAACCCATAAAGACATCGCAGTAAGTTTTTTTTTTTTTTTACAGGTATGTCTTGACACACTGGGGTGGGTTCCCAGTGTGCCACCTGTGTTTATTTGGGAGGGGGACTGAAACCGATGAGGACTGAGCCCCCTGTCAGCACAGAAAAAGTGTCTGTGTTTGGGGGGGTGCATGATGCTGAGGGGGATTGGGCACCCCCCTCAGCAGACAAATTAAAATAGGGGTACATTATGCCAATGGTGATTGGGCTCCCCATTGGCAAATAAACTGGGAAGGGGGTATGCCGACAGGGTGTTAGGCACCCCTGATGTTGGCTTTCAGGCGGGACTGTGAGAGGTGGACGGCGACAGCCGCCGCCATGTTTATGGAAATGTTACACCATGCAAGTCACACCCTGCAATGATGGGTCACTCCCTCATTGCAGCGGTGAAATTGTTTCAAGTTGGTGGCACACTTTTGCAGTGTTGTCATAGACAGTGTGCTATTTCATTGGTGCCACAGAGTCCAGCCCAAAAAAGCAGTGGCACCAATGGCCACAACATGACTGCACCTCCAAAACTTGCTACTCCAAACTACCACAATATGTTGTTTGCACTTGAGTGCAAGACAACATAAAAAGACATCAGTCCTAAATTAGTTTTCCTGTAGCGAATTGAAGTTATTGATACTGTATATCATGTTCCTGGTAAGGAATCTATGCGAGACTTAATCAAAGAGTAATTGAACCCCAATTGGGGTGTGACCTAGAAGTGATTTTTTTTACACATAATAGCAAGATTGCAACCAACTTGAAAATGAAGTTGTAGCCAATTTAGTGATGTTAATAAGTAACACCTATGACTATCCCTTTTACAGTTTAAAACAAATCCACAGGCATTATAACAGCAACAATAATTTTCTCCAAGATAGCATTACAAGCTGCCAAATAGACAACTAATCCATAATAAACAATTGGAAAAAACCAAAAAACTATTCACCAGTAACTTTTTAACTTCACCAGTAAAACTATTCTTACTTTGATAAAGGAGATCAGTCCATTTATTAATACTCTGCACAAGATAGTCAACATGGAATGTAAATGTCAACAAGGGGTCTGAAAAGACCTTCAAATAACATTGAAACATAGAAACGTAGAGGTTGATGGCAGATAAGGACCGCAAGGCCCATTCAGTCTGCCCATTTCTTTTTCTACCTTATAAATGTGCCATCGGCCTTTGCTCTGTCAGTGGCCTATCTATTCATACTCATCTGTATTGCTCCCTTATGCCTATCCCAGGCCTACTTGAAGCACTGCACTGTATTCATAGCCACCACAAACTGAGGTAGGTCGTTTCATGCATCCACCACTCTTTCTGTGAAAAAGAATTTCCTCACATTCCCCCTTAATCGGCCTCCCTCTAATCTCATGCCGTGTCCTCTTGTCCTGCTATTTTTCTTCTATTTAAAAATGTTAGACTCTTTCACCTTGTTAATGCCCTTAAGGTGTTTGAATGTTTCAATCATATCACCTCTCTCCCTCCTTTGCTCAAGGGTATACATACTGAGCTCCGTTAATCTGTCCTCATATGTCTTCTGATGCAGTCCCTGCACCATTTTGGTTGCCCTTCTCTGGACTGCCTCAATTTGGTTAATGTCCTTGTGAAGGTGTGGCCTGCAGTACTGCATGCAGTACTCCAGATGGGGCCTAATCAGTGTCTTGCAAAGAGGGATTATTACCTCCCTCTTACGACTTGTGATATCCCTACTAATACACTGTAACATCCCCCTAGCCTTACCTGCTGCTTTAGAGGTCTGCTTGGCTGATTTCAGCTCTTCGGTGATGATGATGCCCAAGCCTCTTTCTTCCTTTGTGACTGCCAGCAACTCCCCTCCCAGCCTATAGGTGACTTCAGGGTTTCTCTTCCCTATGTGCATGATTTTGCACTTCTTTGCATTAAATCCCAGTTGCCACTCTTCTGACCATTTTGCTAGTTTATCCAGATCTCTTCTCATTCTGCCCACCCCATCTGGATCATCTACTCTGTTGCAGATCTTGGTGTCATCTGCAAACAGACAAGCATTACCCTCTAGTCCATCTGCAATGTCACTAATGAAGATATTGAAGAGGACTGGCCCCAGGACTGATCCCTGAGGTACCCCACTTGTGACTTGCATCTCTTCTGACTGTATACCATTTACCACCACTCTCTGTTTTCTGCCCGTCAACCAGTTAGCTTCCCAGTTGACTAACTTCTGACCCACCCCGAGCCTACCCAGCTTACTTATCAATCTTCTATGTGGAACAGTGTCAAAAGCTTTGCTGAAGTCAACTGCTTCCCCTTGGTCCACCACTCTGGTTTACCCAGTAAAAGAAATCTATGAGATTAGTTTGACAGGACCTTCCTTTTGTAAACCCATGCTGTCTTGGATCCTGTGCACCTATGGATTCCAGGTGTTGCACTATCCTTTCCTTAAGGAGTGCTTCCATAATCTTGCCTACTACTGAGGTAAGACTGACTGGTTTGTAGTTCCCTGCCTTCTCCCTGCTACCAGACTTGTGGAGCGGGATCACATGAGCCCTTCTCCAGTCTTCTGGGACCTCTCCTATGCTCAGAGACTCACTAAACAGTTCTGCTAATGGCTCTGCTAGTTCCATGCTTAGCTCCTGAAGTACCCTGGGATGTATGCCATCAGGTCCCATTGCCTTATCCACCCTGAGCTTAGTGAGCTCTTGTACCTTTCTTTGTGAAGGGAGTAGTGCTCACCTCCCCCGTGTCCATGGTGCTGAGCTATGGGCCCTGCCCTACTTTCTCTTTAGTAAATACTGAGCAATAGTATCTATATAGGATAGATGCTTTTATAGGGTCCTCCTCCTCACATGCCCCCTTTTCTCCTTTGAGTTTAGCAATACCCCCTCTGGTCTTTCTCCTTTCACTAATGTATCTATAGAAAGTCTTGTCACCTTCTTTTACTGTCCGTGGTAGTGTTTCCTCAGTTTGGGACTTTGCCTGTGTTACTGCCTTCCCTGCTTCCATTAGGGCAGTTTGGTATACCTCCCTATCTTCATCTCACTGTGTTCCCTTATATTTCCTGAAGGCCAGCCTCTTGGCTCTGATCTTTTCTGCTACTGTATTTGAGAACCAAAGTGGTTTCCTTCTTCTCTTGCACTTCCTTTTCTGTCTAACACAATGGGATGTTGCTTCAAGTATTGCATCCTTAATGCTTGCCCATCTCCTTTGGAAGTGGGAACCTCTTGCCCCATCTCTGCAGCAAGTTTGTGCCTGGATCTTCCTCTCAGCCTTCCCGAGGTTACTGCCTGAGGCCTGTTTCAGCTTCTGTTCCTTCTATATCTCTATATCATAGCAGCCAGCCTGCTGTCTGTACCCCCTCAGCTGTGTTTCTTTTTGCCAATGCTAGCTTAACTTTGTTGGCCATCTTATCAAAGTCAGCTCCTCTGAAGTCCCATATTTTTGCCTTGGTATGGGATGATTTCGATGTAGCGGCCAAATTGAACCATACCATGTGATGGTCACTGGCCCCCAGATGACCTTCTACCTGGAGATCTGTGATCCCTTCCCTGTTAGTCAGTACTAGATCTAGGATAGCCCTGTCTCTTGTGGGTTGTTGTACCAGTTGTTTGAGGCTCTCCTGCAGGGAATCCACCATGTGTCTAGTTCTGGCAGATGTTCCTGCTGGTATTGACCAATCTGTATCCGCATGTTGAAGTCTCCCATTATCAGAATCTCCCTTTAGCTGTCATGTTTTATATATCTTCTAACAGTAATGTGTCTATGTCCTCCCCCTGGTCTGGGGGCCTGTAGAGAACCCCAGTTCTTATGGCGGTCCCATTTCCTGTTTCCAGGGTGACCCACAGTTCTTCTGGCTCCTTATGTGTATTCTGAATTTCTGTAGCTTTGATATTTTCATTAACATACAGGGCCACTCCAGCCCCCCTTTTTGCACCTCGGTCTCAACCGAACAGTACATAGCCAGGTACTGAAGTCTCCCAAGTGTGGTTACTGGTAAACCACATCTCACTAATTGCTACTATGTCCAGTTTAACCTCTGACATTATTGCCTGCAGCTCTGGGATCTTATTTCCCAGGCTGTGAGCATTTGTGTACATGATTTTCCATTGGCCAGATTTCAGTGTGTTAGTTGTTGCATGAGGTTTGGCATTTCCCATGTGCGTCGTATGGGGAGACAGACCTTTTTTTCTTACCTGGTGATATAAATGAACAGAAACATGCTGAATCCCTGTTTGACCACTAGCTGAGGGGGGAGGGGTGTTCTTCCCATTCAACGTATGGGGTGTCACAACCCTCTCCCCATTTGCTAGTTTAAATATTCTGCAAAGATGTCAAACTTCTGCCCCAATGCACTGACTCCCTCCTTAGTCAGATGCAATCCATCAAATTTAAAGAACTTTCGCTCCCAGAACTGTTGCCAGTTCCCTACAAATCTGTGTCATTTTTCCTGGCACCAGCCCTTGAGCCACATGTTTAGCTTCCCTATCTCCCCTTTCCTGACCTTCCGTCCATCTGCTCCCCTCTTCTAGACTGGCAGGATCTCAGAGAAGGAGATGTCAGATGAAATGGATGATAGTTTGTCACCCAGCCTGGTCAGGTGTTCTTTGGTCTCCACAACTGACCAGCTAGCGAGATCATTAGTCCCTATGTGTACCAGGACGTCAATATTTTCTCCTGCTTTGTGAACAGTTTTAGCAATGTGGTCAGTGTCTCTCCACGCTGATGTACCTGGGAGACATCTGACCATTACCCCTGGCTGGAGATGGGTATCAACTCCCTGAATCCTTTATTTGATTTTGGAGATAGAGGCAGATACCTGTTTGTTGTGTTTATATGTTTTTGGGAGGTAATATGTTAGAGAGCATCGAGTGATGGGGCACCCAATTTGCCCCTCCTAACCACCTGCCAACCTCTTGGACCAACTACCCTCTATGGTCGAGTTTTTTCTGTTGGATGTTGGGGAAATGGCGGGTGGTTCTTATAATGTATTTCCTCTTGAATATGAAATTTGAGGCGTGCAATCTCTGCCCAAGCTGCTCGGAGCTGAGCCCTAAGATCTCCAAAGGCCCAGCATGTAGGACAGTGTCCTAAATCCTGTAAGACTGTCCTTCTGAAAAGTGCTCCATAGTACCTGCAGTTAATGATATCCATTCCAGATAAGTTGCTGGGTTTATAACCTGGTCAGAGTAATTAGAAGGAAGAAAATGCAAGTAATGGTTTGATTTTGTGTTTTGTTTTCATATAACTTGTTATAACAAGTTAAATTACTAGTGCCCCTGTAAATGAGCTCACCTTGTGGATGCCCCACTGATCCACCCCTTCTAGCTTTGCCATAGGAAATGTCACAACTGTGGTACCCTATAAAAGCAGTGTAGTGTGGGGTGGTTGGGGATGGGGGGTGGGTAGCTGGACCCTTCCCCTGCCAAAAAAGAAGAACCACGGATGAAAGAACAAGGAGGTAAGAGCAGAAACAGTCAACAACAAATGCAGTAACCCTGAAAGCTTATCCTAATGTTAGATAAAACTGTAAAACCTGTAAAGCACCACCTGTAATAATTTCAGAGAAGATATACCGTGTAAGAAATACTTTGCTACAGAGAAAAATAAAGCAGTAACAAGATATACCTTGCATATATTTGAACAATTGAACCTGCTCAATAACATCACCATTTGGAGCAGTAATAGTCAACATTGAATATTTACCAAAATTATGCCTAATCTCAGATAACATTGTCTTGTTTTTTTTTCCATTAATAACCGAGCCATTTTGTTCAGACCAGTTCCAAATGAACCTAAAAATCTGATTGCAAACACTTCTTCATTTCATCAAAATTTACCCCAGAAATAAAAAGAAGAGTATCATCAGCGTATAAAATTGTCTGGCAGTACTTGGGAACATTAGATACCACATTAATAAAAAGACTGAATAACTGGGGTCTCAGAACAGGCCCCTGTAGATCCCTGTTTCGAAAGGCATTATGGAAGAAAACAGATTATTACATTTTACCCTTTGGGTTTGATTAGTCAAATAATTGGAGAACCATGCCATTGCATCATTCAACAGTCCTATCTTGATGAGTTTAATTACATATAATTTTTAATCAGCAAGACCAAAGGCCTTCAATAAATCTAGGAAGACCACTCCAGCATTATTCACCCCTATCCAAGGTTCCATGAAGATCCTCAAATAACTCAAAGCAGTAGTCATAATATGCAACTTCCCAAAAGCCATGCTGTTTCTTATTAAGCAGATCATACTTAGAGATGTATTCCTGCAATTGGTCACCAACAGTCTTCTCCAGGGTCTTGGATGGGGGCGGGCAAAATGGAGCTGGGCCTATAATTCGAAACAGTGGCATGGTTCCCAGACTTAAAGATTGGTGTAACATTTGCTTGTTTCCAGATATCTAGCAACAGACCAAACTGTTATGAAAAATGTAACAATTTATATATAGGCAGTGCTAATTCTTCAACAGCCAATTTACAAAACGTCATATCCAATTATTCTGGTCCTAGTCTAGGTTTGGAGGATGACTCAAATAAATATTTCTTAACAACTTCAGGTACCCAACTAGGGATCTGAGGTTCAAGCAGACTCGATAGACCGTAAGGCCTAATCTGCTGGCAATTAGTATGTCAGTATCAGATATTTAAAGTAGAACTTTAACCTGTCAAGGTCTGGATCACCCTTAATATCCAAGTCAGGAAATGCCTTTCTCAAAGGGAAATTCTTACCAACATTAACAAAAACAATGATTAAAATAGTCAGCAGTAGCCTCCAAATCAGTAATGTTCTGACCATCAGTACTCTGTACAGAGGGAATAAAGTTACCGTATTCTCTTCCCCCCCAAACTTCATTTAAATTGGCCCACAATTTCTTCAAACCATTATAAGTATCCCTTTGTCGTGCATTAAAATAATTTTTCTTCACTAATCTCGTACGTTTTCTGAATTCTTTATATTACTAATGATGTGATTTCAGTCCACTGTTTTTATATCTAGCCCATGCTATACTGTATCTCTTTTATTTAAAAAATAAATTAATTCTACAGTCAGCCACATATTATTTTCCCCTGTAATTCTTTTTTCTTATAGGCACAGACAAATTGCAAGCTTTCTTGAAATGCACAGCGAAATAATCAAAAGCCAAATTGATATATGAAATATGATTTAAATAACTCCAATCAACCTGTGCTAAATAATCTATAAAAGTCAGTAGTTTAGCCATAGTAAGGTTCTTGGTATAAACACATTTAGAACAGGGTCTTTTCTTCTTAAAGATGGACTGAGGCCATCACTTTTGGCATTAATAAATTCAGAATGTGGATCAGCATATCCTCAATCAGCCTCGTGCCAAAAATCAGATCTGTAAGTTACTTTGTTTAAAAGTTACAAGTCTTTTTGTAACCCTTAATTCACTGCCTTTTAAAAAAAAGCCAGTTTCAGTGAAGAGCTGCTGCTGATGTCATCTCCTGAGCTCACAACCTAGTCCTCCCTGCAAGCTACCTTAAATGACTTATTTCTCCTATGTCACTTAAAACTGCAGGTGTAGTAAACATCTGAAGAAGAAGAAAAACTAACTCGGGGGTGTCATCACATGCACTTCCATGATGTGTAGATGCTAGGTACCATACTTCAGAATGTGATGGGGGGATGAAATGCAGTGGCAAATATGGCTTTAGAATGACAATGTTGTGGGCAATTTTTAGAATACTGGAGGTATGAGATTTCAAAATGTCACCAGTTTGCAATTGTGGAATTCAGCAATGACACAGTCTCAGAAAGTAGCTGAAACACATAATTTCAGAATGTAGCAGTGATGCACAATTTCGGAGTGTGGTGTTGATGCACAATTTTGAAATTTGGAAGTGACGCAAAATTTTAGAACACAGTGGTGATACACAATTTCAGTATGTGGTGGTGATGAGCAATTTTGGAATGCAGCAGTGATGCACAATTTCAAAATGTGGCAGTGATACACAGGTTCAGAATGTAGTGGTAATATACTGGTTCGGAATGCAGCAGTGACGTACAAGTTTGGAATGCAGTGGTGGTGCACAATTTTAGAATGTGACGGTGACATACAATTTCGGAATGTGGGGGTGACACAAAATTTCAGAATGTGGCAGTGATGCACAGTTTTGGAATGTGTCAGTGACGTACAATTTCAGAATGTGACGGTGATGCACAGTTTCAGAATGTGGCGGTGATGCATAGTTTTGGAATGTGGCGGTGATGCATATTTTTGGAATGTGGCATTGATGTACAATTTGGGAATGTGGGAGTGACAATTTTGGAATGTGGCATTGAAGTACAACTTGGTGGGGATGTGCAGTTATGGAATTTGGCAGGGATGTGACATTTCAGAATGTGGAAGGGATGTGCAATTTGGGAATGGGGAAGGGATGTGCAATTTGGGGATGTAACAGGGATGTTTAATTTTATAATGTGGCTGGGATGCATAATGTTGGAATGTGGTGGGGATGTGATGCACAATGTTGAAATTTGATGGGTGTGCTCAATTCTGGAATGTGGCAGGGACAAGCAGTTTCAGAATAAATGGTGTGTCCTGTCACATTCTGGTAGCATGCATTGCCACTATATTCCAAAATTGCCAGTCCCAACAAGATTCCTCAATGTGTGTCACTGTCACATTTCGAGACTGACTGTCCCACCACATTTTGAGATGGCACATCCCTATCATATTCTGAGATTGCATGCCCCCCCCCAAACATTTTAAAATTGAGCACCACCTTGACATTCTATGGTTTGGTTCAGTGCTGCAGTCCCAAACCACCTTCCTACATGTTCTAAAGAACAGTGTGATGCATTTAACATTTTGGAAATGCAAGCACTGCAGCCAACCCTATGTAATTTTTTAAAGGATTACTATAGCTACAGTTTCTTAAAGTTTGGAGAAGCAGATACATAAGATTGCTGACAGGTAGGAGAAGAGTGTGAGTTCGGGAGATGACATAATCAGTGGCTCTTCACTGAAACTGGTTTTTTGAATAGGTAGTGAAATCAGGGTTACACAATAGCTCATAACTTTGAAATGAAGTAACATAGAAACCTAATTTTTGATATGAGGTTTTTTGAGAGTATGCTTATTCTGATTATGCAATGCAGCACTTTTGGCAGGAGTTCCTCTTTAAGTGACCAAATGCAGTGATCAGTTGAATGGTCACTTACTGAATCAGGCAATATCTCACTCTTCATGAACCTATCCTTATGGGTCATTAGTACCCAATCAATGATTCAGTACCACCCTTATAGTTAATTCAGGTAGGAGAACTAACTATTTGATTAAAAAAGAGACCAGTTATCCAATTTCTATATGATAAGGATTTATCTGACAGCCAGTTTATATTAAAATCCCCAAATATAATTTTCTCATGATTCCTGTTTAAAAGTTGAACCTGATTTAAAAACAAATGAAATCCCTAATCAACCCGACCAGGTGGGATATAAACAGAAGCAAATATAAGGTTATTTTTCCCCCATCCCTAAGCTAATTTTAACTGCTAAAAACTCACAAGGTTGTTGGCTATCACTCATAGAAAGAAATGTGGTCTGTAAACATATTTTAACATAAAAGAGATATCCACCACCCCTTTTACCAACCCTGTCTCACCTAAAAACATTATATGAGGGCAACATAACCTCAGAATCACAAATTATATAATTCAACCAAAATTTGGTGACCACCACCACAACAGGGTCCCTCGTGTGAACCAATGCCAAAAAAAACCTATTAAACTTAGGCATTAAGCTCCCCACATTGAAGTGGAGGCAGTCAATGAATCCCCTGAGAGTATCAACAGCAGCATTTGATGGGCCAGGATTAGGGTGTACTGAGCCCCAAAAAAGCAGCAAATAGATTGTATAATGTTTCATCATATAGGAAGACAACCTATGATGACATTTACCCAATTGATCTTTTAGAACAAGTTATCTTTTTCCAAGCCTGTGGAATAATGTAAATCAAGTATTACTAGTAAAAGGTCACAAAACGGATCCCTACATATGTGCATCTCATTATCTGTCACCAAAGACATGCCAAAACCATAATTAAAAAGTGGTTTATGCTACTCAGCAGTTCTTCCCCTGACATCAGGATTCATTTCAACAAAAACAAACTGATGCTGAGAAAATGGTCTTAAACATTCCTGGGCTCTGATTGGCTGACAGCCCTGGCAAGGTGGGCATCTATCAGACAACAGAGTCCAGGTATTAAAAGCACCAGTCCCCAGCCAACCTCCTCACTGTTATTAATGGGCACTAGAATGTTCAAAACGTTAACCCTGCCATATTTTTTCCTCGCTTAGCGAGTGAGAGAACCTCCACCCCGATTTAAAATGGCAGTCTGAAAAGTGTATAAAACAAGAAAATATTTAAGCTATCTTTTCCATTAATGTCACACACCATTACCTGCCCTCTGCTAAAGCAAAAGAGAAATCACCTTTTGTTCCTATGTCATGCTCCTGATCATCCCATTACGCTCGCTTCGGCACCATCCTCGCTACATTCCGCCCAAAATGTGACACCACAAACTGCCAAATACAGTTTAGAAAAAGTGAAATAAACAAAAACTGCCACTGCTAAACCTAACTAAAAGAAAATCAGCTCAGTTCAGGGACTGCGCTAACAAGCTGCAAACTAAGCTGACACCCAGCGCTAAAAATCTACAACTAATTTTTAACTGATTCTGTGGCATGAGCAGCATTTCTCAAACATCTCACCCACCTCCCTGCTGTGTATTTTTCCCCTTCAAAATTCTGCTCTCCTCAACATTTGTATCTTTACACTGGCACACATGCACTTACTGAGCGCTACCTCACTGCAAGACGAAACAGCTAACATAAAAAACAAAACGGTAACTGCTTCGTGCCACATTCTGTTCAGTTGGGAATCAACCTCCAGATGGGGGGGGTAGAGGATAGAATGGTCAATAAAAATCAAAAGCAAATAAATCTTCCTGCTTTAATCTGGCTTAGTTTTACCTCCCAGCTCGGTCGACATACCCACGATCTTCATGCACAGATCATCCGTCCCTCGTCAACTCCTTAGTATGATTCCTGTATAAGAACACTCATACAGGTGGAGGAACTATTTTATTACAAAACTTACTATAAACTAAGTATTTATTATTTTTTGAATTAAACAATTTTTTTTTAAGTTTTTCTGTTGGGGTTGGGGGAGAGGAGCAGGAAGGAAAGATACTGCAAAACAAAACTTACAAAGGAGGCAGTTTTAAGCACTGTCTTCAGACATAACAATAGTCAACTGCAGGCTGGAGGAACTATTTTATTTCAAAACTTACTTTAAACTTATTTTCATTGACATTTTACAATTTTTTGTTTACAGTACCCATTTTCTAAGTGCAATAATACCTCCAGGGTGGGCGGTATTGTGCTATACCGGACCTTCAGGTTATAAGGCCCTCTCTCCGCCACGTAAGGCCGGGTCTATTATGCCCCTACGCGGTCTTGTATAGCACAATACCACCCACCCTGTTGGGTATTATTGCTTACATATTAGGTAGCTCCATCGAACACCCAACCCATAGCATTGAGCAATTAAACAATAGCCACCTCATTTAGGGCATAGATTATTTCTAGCACGTGTACACAGGTTCTTTAGGGCATAGATTATTTCTAGCAAGTGTACACAGGCTCATTTAGGGCATAGATTATTTCTAGAATGTATACACAGGCTCAGGCAAGCTGTTGACTGCTGCTATGGCAACAAGGTGCATAGATCTTTATGTGTAAAGTTTGTTTTGTTCCAGGATTTTATTAATTTTGAAAATGGCTTGCATTGTTTTGTAAGTATTATGTGAGAAGTATGTGATATATGTCTATGTATAGGTAACTTAGATATAAACAGGACTGTCTTGCTAACTGGGTTGTATAACCTAAATGACATTTTTTACTGTATAAAATTAACGTTTTTACTACTACTACTACACAAAACCAACCAAGTTGGCCAGTCAAATTAACAGCTTAAAAAATAACACTGGTAGCATACCAAAACTTAACAAGAATAAAATTAAATCTGAACAGACTCACTGACCCAGACTCCCATGGCTCCCGTGGACTCCCATTGACTCCTGTTCTATTTTGCTGCACTTCACCACTGAGTTGCTTACAAGCCACCACTGTAGATGCCACTGCATCTAAGCACAGCAGCAATTTAAACCTCCCAACCCTGTCAAACTGGGCTGCCACCACCAATCGGGGGGAGGGGCGTAGCTGGAAAAAAGGAGAAGTGGCTCCGCCAGGCTCAGGCAAGCTGTTGACTGCTGCTATGGCAACACAGTGTATAGATCTGATAGAGGGCACAGTGGTAAGTCATGGATAACTGACCACTAAAGGAAGTAATTCCTTCAAGGCACATAAATGTACATTTGAAGCTGATACATTACAATATGTCAGAGCCTCTAAGGCACTGAGGTGTGGCGAATATCTGTAAAACATTTAATCCAAAAGCAATACAATGTTAATTTTTTCAAGATCAGCACTAGGTGTCCCGAGAGACACACTTCCCTCTCCTTGCCTTCTCTTGATGCGAGATGCCTGATACAGTAGCCTTATGCAGTGCACCTATTCTATCTCCAAATTTTGGCTTGGCTCACTCCCCTCATATATTGCTTCTCTCCTCTCTCTATACCCCCAGCCACTAATTTGTACTTCCTTCTCAATGCTTGCTTTCACTCTCTTACTCACCCACAAATGAAATTTACTGTTGATCAAGCTGTTTTCTTATTCCCTATTGAAACTTAGAAACACAGAAATTAACAGCAGATAAGGACTGCTAGGGCCACCCAATCTGCCCAGTTTCCCTACCTGTTGCAAAACCCACTAATCTTACTTGATCTCTGGCTTTATTCTCTTTTCTATTGCCAGGGTTTCTCTATGCCTATCTAATGCATTTTTTTATTCCTCTACTGAGTTAGCCCCCACCACCTCCACTGGGAGGCTGTTACATGCATCCACCACACTTTCCATGAAGAACAACCTCCTCATGTTACCCCATAATCTAACCCCTTGCAGCCTCATATCATGTTCCCTTGTTCTAGAACATTTATTTTTCTGAAAGATGTTACCCTCCTGTACCTTGCTTATGCCCTTGAGCTATTTGAAGGTCTCTGTCATATCCCCCATCTCTCTCCTTTCATCCAGGGCACACATACTGAGGTCCTTCAGTCTCTCCTCATATGACTTTCGGTGCAGACTCTGCACCATTCTCTGAACTGCCTTTACCCGTCTATGACTTTGCAGAGATATGGCCTCCAGAACTGGACACAGTACTCCAGATGGGGTCTCACCAATGATTTGTACAGTGGCATCACCTCCTCCTTTCTTCTGCTGGTGATACCTCTCCTTATGTGCCCCAGTAACCCACTGGTTCTCCCACCAGCTTTGACGCATTATTTGGACACCTTTAGGTCATCTGATATGATTACCCCCATATCCTTTTCCTGTTTGGTGGCCATCGGTATCTCTCAACCCCCCCATCATGTAGACCTCCCCTGGGTTCCTGCACCCTAAATGCATGATTTTGCACTTCTTTGCATTGAATCTTAGCTGCCACACTCTTGACAATTCCTCTAGTTTACCTAGATCAGTCTTATTTTTCCACCCCTCCCAGAGTATCTATTCTGTTGCAGATCTTAGTGTCATCTGCAAAGAGGCACACCTTTCCTTCCAGCCCCTTCGCAATGTCACTTATGAAGACATTAAACAGGAATTTCCCCAGACCTGATCACTGTGGCACTCTGCTGGTCACCCTCTTTTCCTTGCATTGAGCTCCATTTACCACCACCCTCTGTGTTCTATCCTTCCCCTCCCTAAAAATGTGGGCTGTCTCCCCCTTCCATTCCCTCTGCTCCTTCCCTTCTCACTCTGAAATCTCTCCTCCATTCTCTATTCATTCCTGTAGTTGCTTTTGATATTGGGGTTGACTTTTTTTACCTGACTGCCACCCCACACTGACACTAGCACTGCCCCTCTCCACCAACTAATCAGTAAGTCTCTGTACCCCTCATATTATTGTTTTCATGTTCAATATTTAATGCTCTTTTGCCTGTTCTGCTATTTATTGTATGGCATTTAAGGTACAGCAATTTTATTCTTGGAGCATTCCTTGTAAATTGTATATTTTGTTATACTAAATTTCCATATTATTGCATTATTATTTGTGTACATTGTACATTGTATTTGTTCTGTTCTGTTCTCTTCCCCCTCACACAGGACACATTTAGAAATGAGCCGATACCAGCTCATTATGAATTGCCTGGTAAAATCATGAAATAAACAAATACATTTTTCACATGGCTGGAATCAAATATGTTCCCAACAAAAGCAAAAATCATAGTTAGTTCCATGTGTCAATGAAACAGAATATAGCAAATGGAAGATTACAGATTAGCCAAATGTTGCTGGAATGACATGTTGAATAATCTCTCAACTATGAAAGAAGGTTTGAGCAATTGATTTATAAATTTTAGTAATCTAATTAAAAAAATAGGAGAAGTAGAGCTCTGGAAAGAGCTTGCAACTGAGGTTCAATGCAAAGAAGTTCAAAATAATGTACCTGGGTAGAGGGAAACCTGGAGAGAGCTACAGATTGGGGGAGAGCTGACTGTCACCAAAGAAGAAAGGGACCTAGGATTTATCATCTCTTATGACCTTTAGGCATCAAAGCAGTGCACAAATGCAGCAGGAAGGGCCAGTAGCATGCTAGGGTGCATAGGCAGGGGTATCACTAGCAGGAGGTGGGAGGTGGTAATGCCATTGTATAAAATGCTGGCAAGGCCTCACCTGGAGTACTGCATGCAGTTCTGGAAGCCACACCTGTGCAAGGAATTAGATAAGGTGGAGACTATCCAGAGAAGGGCAACAAAGATGGTACTGGGCTTGCACCCTAGAACATATAAGGAGAGACTAAGGGACCTCAATATGTACTCACTGGAGGAGAGAAGAGAGTGAGGGGGGACATGATTGAAACTTTCAAGTACCTTAAGGGCATAAACAAGGTGCAGGTAGGGGACCTTTTCCAATATAGAAAAAGTACTAGAACAAGGGGGCACAATATGAAATTGAAAGGGAGTACATTAAAAGGTAATGTGAGGAAGTTTTTCTACACAGAAAGGGTAGTTGATGCATGGAATAGTCTGCCATAGGAGGAAGTAGGGGCAAACACAGTGGAGGGGTTTAAGCATGCCTGGGACAGGCACAAAGAAAGCCTGAGAGGGGAGGGAGTGATGAAAGGTCATTGTTCACATAGGATCAGTGGCCACATGCAATGTATAGGGCCTATGGGCAGACTGGATGGACCTAGCGGTCCTTATCTGCCAACAATTTCTATGTTTCTATGTTGCTGTTACATGCAAGTTACTTATCTGAAACAACACAATGAATTAATGATGCGTTCTCTCAACAAGATCTAGAAAAGGTGCATGATATTGACAAAAGCAAGGTATATAGTAAGATAAAATTTTGCCCAGGAACTGAATTGTACCTACTAGGACTGGCAACATGTATCTTCTGCCAGTGGGATTCTGGTGTAATGCTGATTTTGCTTCCTCAAAAGTTTGTGAAAATGGCATGAAATGTTCCCAAAATTGTGATTTATGTTATTTCCACCTAATATAAAAAACGTTTGTGCAAATTGTACCATATTTGTTAACTTGACTTTGCTGACATCTATACAGAAGTGTGCTAAGTTTTGGATCACTATCTTTAATGGTGACTGAGTTATAAGCCTCCAAACATTTGGAATGTTTTAAATTACAGCAAAGAACTACATAAACTAAAAGTGTTTGGCCACATTTCAGCAAATCTGGTACAGTGAGTTTACCAAACCCCATACATGTGTGTGCCAGGTTTAAGATCTCTAGCTTTAAAGTTGACTGAATTATAAGCTTCCAAATGTTCAGAAATTTTAAAATTACATTTCACAATTACAGTATATAAACTGCAGAATTTTAAGCCCATATAAGTTTAAAACTAGAGAACATAATATCAATAATGTTATTAGGTCCACTGACCCTCTATAAGCAGTACTTCTGTGCTTAGCAGTTTCTATGACTCTTCCTAGAAGGTACACATCTAAATTTTCAACTATCTAGCTCCAAAGGTGGATATGTTGTAAACATAGAAATATTTCCAGAAATTTTCACATGAATAGTAAATTGCCAGTATACAAGCTCCTGTAATTTCTCTGCCATGCATCCAATTGATATGAAACTTGACACATGTTTAGGGGCTATACCAAACAACATGTCTCAAATTTCAGACCTCTATCTGTAATATGGACCAAGTTATTTCCAATGAAAGAATTTCATAAAAATTCCATACATTCGAAATTTGCTAATTTAACCCAGTCTACTACATACTTTCTGCTGAAAAGAAGGTTTACAAAGGTGTACTTTGTATCTTTATGTTTGGTATATTATATTTTTTTTATCTAATACTACCACCAATTACATTGGCAAATATATTGTGTCTGTATGTATATGTAAAATGGATTGTCTAATAACCAATCAACACTTGGTGCTGGGTTGCCAAACATTTACAAAGGAACAGGAATCATGGGTTTCTCTGCTTTTGCACTGTATGTATTTTGCAATTGATAATGCCTATTTAGCACATCTGGTGCTACTGACTGACAAGATAACCATATATAGAGTAGTATAATTTCCAAAGAATGTAAAATGTTATGTCTTTGTAATTCTAATGCATGATATGTTATGTAAAGCTTAATGTGTGGTAACTGTGAAAATGTATTGTATGTTAGTAACTTTTTTTTTTTAATTTTAAATGTTATAATCCGAGTGAGTTTTTTTTTCACTTAAAAGAAAATCTGAATCTGTATTATTGCCTTTATCAGCTATTTTAATACTGTGTCTGTTCAAGAATTTATATGTTCTGCTGCTGTTTTTTCTTCTAGGGTCATCCTGTAATAAAATTTCCATCAGTTTCTGGTAAGTGAATTATTTATTTTGTCTCTCATTACTTGTTCCCGTGTTTCAGAGGCATCATTTTTATATGACATCAGTTCAAAACATGACTGCAGGTTAACAGTCTTTCTTTCAAGATCTTTTCATGTATTATGATCATGCAAAGGTTGCCCTGGAAGGGCATAGGCAAATAAAGATGGGTTTCTAAGAAACAGAAAATTATGCATACCTCAACATAGCAATGTATTATGGGAAACATATGCAAATCACTATTGATAATATTTGCATATATGTCCCATGATAATTTGTGTTGTTAGGGAAGATGTTATTTTGCATTTCTTTAAAAGTGGGATTTATTGACAAAGCCATTTCAAGGAATCCCTTGATTCAGTGATTTTGTGCAGAGGTTCTTTGTTATTTAAATCACAGCTAATACTCATGTGTGCCCTCACAGAGTTCCTAGCAGTTTAATCAAGAACTTTAAATATAATAAAGTTTGTAATTTCATATTGAGAGAAGTTTATATTTTGAAAAACAACTAAAAATAAATTTTTTAATAATCTAAGTCTCTTAGACTTCTATCAAATTTTCATACAGGCAGAACAGCAGGACTATAGGGTGTGAGGTACTGTAAATCCAAGTTTTAATGCAACTGTATGATTTGTTTACATGTACAAGCAGACAAGGTCATTTTAAAAACACATCTGATAACACAAAAGTAAAGTATAATAATAATGAAAAACAGCTTATAAACTAATAAGGTAAAAAAGCTCTTATACCTCTAAAAAGTGTGTCATGGATGTTATGCTTTATTATTGAAGAATTTTACAATAATGTGAAACTTTTTTTTTAAATGACAGGACTTAATTGTCCCCCAGGAATGACAAACAGAGGTTAACAAATAAGAAATATGGAAGCTAACAATTTCTTGGGTATACTTTATTACCAGTTTTAAAAATTAGACTTGTGCTTACAAATGTCATTTTACAATAATTGCTACCCATAAAAGTTTAACTGCAACCCAACTGCCACCAGCCTGATAACTTCCATCTAATCTGCTTCTTGGGGGGCTTTAAATACTTTAAATTCCTAAACTGTTAGTTAGCAGTTTAAACCACGATGTTATGGTTGACTATGTAGTATATGAACTGCTGTTGTTATGCTACCATTACATCCAGGACTCTAGAATTCCTTGAAAAGGAGACTGAGAGATGATCTTTTGAATGTTCAAATAGGTTTACAAATTGTATATTTAGCCTGGATTTTAAAAAGGTACTTTGCAGGAAATACTTTGAACACACTAACGCCTCCCTTTTGAGCAAAACACTTACAGTGTGATAAAATTACAAGGAACCACCTTGCAAACTGTAATTAATTGGTAAGAAGCCAGTCTCCATTGCTATAGTGTTACTTAATCTTGAGAGAGGAATAGTACATAAACCAGAAATAGGTACTGCCCAGTATGGTTGCTTTAGACTTGGATGTTGCTGCACATGCAGTTCCTTATACTGCGAATACCTTTCAGTTGTCCTAAATTACTGAATGCATCCTTACCACCTTTAGGCTTGATACTGCCAGGTGTCAGAAGCTACTGTAGCAGGATCAGACCTGGGGTATAGTCAGATAAAAGACCTCTAAAAGACAAATTTGCTGCAGGAAGTGGTGTTGGAAGCTTTGCAGGTAGCACTCTCCCCTTGATTATAAGCTACCATATTGATGCCCCCAGATGACATTAGGGGAACACTGTTCTGTCATAAGGTGTTATTTTCAGATAAGATGTTAAACTAAGGTCCCATTTGCTTGTTTTGGGGGTTACTCAAGTGGATGTTAAATGTCCCATGGAGTAAGGGAATTTCCTGGGTGTCCTGACCAATTTCTGCATTTACTAACCCACCAACAGCTTAAGCTGGTTCCATGTGATGCAGTATTGTCTGTACCTCTCCCCTATATTGGGGAGGTTGAAAACAAGATAATATTTATTAGCCCTCCTTTCCAGGCAAACAAGAACAAACAAACATTATATCCCTCATGATACACCACAGAATTGCTCTGTCCCATATACACTAAGTAACAGATGGAAAATGTGCTATGTACACTGAATGGATGCTGTAAATTCAGTCTTTAAAGCAGAAATACATAATACACTAGGGTGCTAAACCAAAATTAGACTTGACACAAATAAAGGCAGAAGTACAACAGCTTCCATGTGATGTTCCTTTCCTATAAGATATAGCACACTATGCTCCGTTAATAATCAGACTATCTATGACTTCCTATTTCTTAGTAGGATCCTTGAGTATGCATCCATACAATTAAGAGATGACTGTAAGAAATGAGGATGAAAAACTGCATTGCTCTAAGTTCAGGGATCTGCAATTTTTCTATCCAAGACCTCTGTCTCTACAAATGCAGTATTAGACCAAGGGGAGCCACATTTTCTTTTTATTTTAGATCTGTAAGTTCATGTGTTGGAAATGGCTCAGGGGGTTTGCTTTGGTACGTTGTTGACCTGGGTTTGCACCCCAAGTCTAGTACTCAGTAATGGTGGACACACAACAAACTACAGACAGTCATCATCAGGTAAGACAAACAACATATAACTGTTTCAAGATGACACAAATGCAGTAGCAATGATGTGTTACCTTTGTGGATTTCTATCTAAGGCTGCATAAGAACAGGCTGCACAGGAAGACCATGTGCTCATGCAGCCACACCTGTGTGTGTATGTCATACAGTGTGTTCTGCAGACAGAAGGCTCCAAGGAGCATGTACCTCTGCAGAAAGAGGAACCCATGCACAGTGTATGAGGTACCTTATTAGATAGTATGGGTTGCTACTTGCTGGCTTTCCATATGCAGCCGTGTAACTGAAAACCTGCTACCATCCTGAACAATTTCTAGATCCACCGTTGAAACCATGATACTCACATTGGAACAGTACTTTCATCTGTGTATTGGCAGGCCCCACATGGGTTTGTGCTTCTGCAGACACAAATCAATGTGTATGTCTTACACCTTTGGCTAAACATGTGCAGGCCCCTCAAGGGCCTGGGCTTCTGCAGACAGAAATATTGTTGCAATTTTTGTATCTGAAAACCTGCTACCACCCTGAACAATTTCTAGATCTACTGCTGAAACCATGGTACCAACATTGCAACAGTACATCCATCTGTGCAGTGACAGGTTTCACAGGGGCCCGCCCTTCTGAAGCCAGACATTGGTGTGTATGTCTCACACCTGCGGTGAAAGAGATGCAATCCCCTCAAGGATCTGCACTTCTGTAAACAGAAGTAATGTTACAATTTTGGCATTATGAATTGTGTGACTACCATGACTCTGCAGCCAGAGATTGGTGTGTATATCTTACACCTGTGGCTGCAGAAGTGCAGCCCCATCAAATGTATGTCTTACATTGTGCATGAGTACCTGAGGCTACAGAATTGCTGGTTCCTTACAGGCTGTACTTCTGCAGTCAAAAGAACTCTTGTAATTTGGGTATCATGGATTTATATCTGTGGCTGAAGGGGTCTGTGCTTTTGCAGACAGAAGAACTGTTGTGGTTTGAGTATCCTGGATTTCTCTGTACAGCAACACGTGAGTGTGTATGCCTTGTTGTGTGCATTCCACAGATACAAATCCAGAAAGGCAGCACATCAGTGCCTGCATTTGTGTTGTCTGGAAACAATTTTATGTTGTTTGTTTTACCTGGCTGTCTGTGGGTATTTTTGTGAGTGGGATTGTCCTTTTGCTGCCAGGGAGGGGAGGTTAGGATTGTAAACCATAACATCACATTTCCCTACTTTTGTGGATTTAAGTTGAACCATAACTGGTGTATTAACACAGTTATTTGATATGAATATCTGTAAATGGCACAGGGGAAACATGTTTTTTAATATTTTATTTCCTTACTATCTATGTTTTCCTACACACAAACAGGCAGAGTGTGCACAAGGTAGTGATGCTCTAAAGTAGGCAAAACATGAACACAAAAGTCAACTTGGGCACTCACCACCACATTACATGCCGACATCATTCCATATTAAAACATTATTTATCACATTATTAAAACAACTGCCTAACATGTTGCAGGTCACATACTGGACCCTTTCTCAAAAGCCTTTTGAGAAAGGATCCAGTATGTGACCTGAAACACATCAGGTGGTTATTTTAGTAATGCAATATATTATTTTTTTTAATATGGAATGGTTTCAGCATATAATGTTGTGGTGAGTGCTCAAGTTAACGTTTGTGTCTATGTTTTCCTCCTCAACCTGTTGGACCATGCTCACTGTCAGCTCACCCTCAGGGCCTGATAATTTCAATATCTACTGTACTGGTACTAGTAGTAGCCCACCCCACCCCCCTTTTTTTGCCAAGTACTCTTCCAAAGGATCAGAGTACCAGAAAATTTCAATCACAAAGCACGACTGGATTTTTTGTTTATGTATTTTGTTTGTTTAACCAGGAAATGATCTAGAAAATGTATACCCTTTTTAGTTACACCTGATAAGTACATAATACATAGTCACACTGATGACAGATTAAACAAATGTGTATAAACATTAAAACACTTTGACAAACTACACATGATCTACTTTTCAATCACATAGACAATGTGAGGTGTCCAAATATATAAAAGATAAGATATAAAATATATATCCATGGCACATTAAAACAGGTACACAATGAGGCAGTCAGTAAATTGTTTCATAAGACATTCTTAAAACATTGTACGGGCATTCCAGGAAAAAATATTTTTGGGGAAAACCATTTGACAATTTGGTCAATTAAATGTATATGACTTTTCTCAAGCTTTAGTTTTGATCGTTTTTTTATAAACTGTGGGCTACTCATAGTAAAGTGACTTTTATCCATTGACAAGAATTTGTTTGCTAATAATGTAAGCACTTTTTTGTAGTATACTTGATAAGTGAAATTAACACACTACTTAACATACAATCTTTTTGTGACAAGATATTCAAGGTTAAATAGAGATGACAGTGATGTAGATTTTTGTGGTGATAACAGAGCAAAATGACATATTGCATTTGTAATAACCTAATATTTAAGTAAAATATGGTTGCGGAACTGTAAAACAGTATATTACCATATTCAAGCACAGGTCATAAACCTTGACTAAAGATTTTTCTCCTTGCCTCAGATGTCAAATCATTTCTTGTTCCTATAAAAGAATCCCAGTTTTTGATTCACTTTTTGGACAGTATTTCTGAATGATACTGACATTTTAGATTTTGGTTTTAGTTAACCCCTAGATAGTTTAGGTATTCCATTCTCCTATTACTCCACTTAAATCAATACTAGATAGGCCATCCACAACCTGGGCAAGCCTCTGAGGAGTATCAACATTCATCATTTTGCATCTGGGATTCATTCAGAGATAACTTGTGAGTTACAATCCAATTCTGCAAGTTATTTAAACTATGCTATAGATGTCAATGTAGGTCTTCCACAGAGGATCCCAAAGTTGATGACCATGTCATCTGCCACAAGAAAAATAATTAGCATTAGCCAATAGCAAATATTTGCTTGATTGTATCTGCTGTGTAGTTGTTGGGCATAGATAATTCAGCAGTTAAAATGAACATATCAATAGCACACGTTATAATAGCAAAATTGTCATAATTGGGAAATGAAGAGTTCATGCATCATGTTTGCCTTAGATTGTGACTTGTATGCCTTGTAACTGGGCAAGGCCTTCAAAGCAAAAAGGAGACAATGGCAGAACATGGGCAGAATCAGGGAGCAAATTCACCATTCTGATAGTGTAATAGGTGAAGGGGGGCATACCCCCAAAGTCCTGTCACAGCTCAGACTGTTACCAATTTATTCATATTTTATATGCAAACATAATCAGCTTGATTCCTAGAATAAAATAAAATAACCTGGGGTATGCATGCTGAGCCTTCTATATGTATGTTGTAATGATAAAAATGTTTTAATGTTAGTGTTCAAAACACAGGTAAGTGGAGTAACATACAGTAGCTCCCCTACCTAAAGTGATCAATGTAGGAGCATGTTAGATAATCTGCTTTACTTGCTTGAAGACTATGTTTGCTGGCATAAAGCACCTATCTTCACCTGAGCTCTTTTCTTCTTCTTGCTTGAAAGACAGAGCAAGGAGCAACATTAACAAAGGAAGGAGAAACATTAAGGCTTCTTTTGGCTAAGCAGAGTTACTGTTGTGTTACTATTTTGTTTTGAGCTTGCAGGTTGTATTACTGTTTTGTGCTTACAGGTTGTACAGTTTATTGTCTCTGATTTAAATTTTTTTGCAGGGTATTTTTTCTTTTAAATTGTTGTGCAGGTTATCTTGCTGAAAGGAAGGAAAACACTCACTGAGGTGGTGGGTCACAACTGTAGCTGATTGTTTCTGGAGGACACAGGCTTGGTCCTGCCCGCCCTGTCCCTCACCCCACCCACTCACCCCAAGTGCATCATTTCCTTTATACCAGAGTTTCTGACATCACTTACCCAAAAGGGCAAATACATACACCTGTCATAACCTTAACAGCCCAGCATGCTGCATGGGGAGGTGGCATGCACATGCACATGCTCACTCACACTAACAAAAAAGAAAAAGAAAGCTAAACAAGAAGGGAGAGAGAGACATGTGGAGAGTGGTTTAATGCACTGGCTGTGGTGCAGCAGTATTTCAGGGGATGCTCTGGAGGCTGCGATGCTGCCCTGTTTGCAAGCACCTCTCTGGTTTGAGGGAGGAGGTTATCCATCTCCAGGTTGACCTGGTGAGGATTTTGGAAACCTCCTCCCCCACCCAGGGACCACCAGGGCCACTGCTGCTGCTGTCTCAGAGGTTGTCCAGAAAGAGGAGCGGTTGGACCACGGTGGGCTCAGGGAGGGTGAGAGTGATGGATCAGAGGTGCATCCCTCCAGGTGTACCTCTCCACAATTCATACACCATTCTGGATGGGTGTGGCTCCTCTATTGAGGCACCCACAGTGGAGACCAAGGAGGATGCTGGGAACCTCCACAGAGGAAACCCAGAGGAGGATGGCAAAATACCCCACAGGGAAAAGAAACGACTCCTGGGGGGGGACTCAATCATTAGGAGGGCAGAACTGGGGGAAGGGGGAGGGGAAAGGGAGGTAAGGTGCCTGCTCAGCACCATGGCTTAGAGGGACAGGAAGGGAATCCTCAGGATCATGGGAGCAGTGGCAAGGGAGATGGAGCTGGATGTCATTGTCCATCTAGGGACAAATGACCTGGATAGAAATGGGATCAGAGCACTGCAGGAAGAGTTTGTAGAATTGGGGAGGGGCCTTAGACAAGTTGCATGCACAGTAACCTTCTCAGAGGTGCTGCCTGTCTATGGTGTGGGTGAGGCTAAGGTACTCCGCACCATGGAATTCAATGAATGGTTGAAAACCTGATGTGAAACTCAGAGTTTTGACTACATTGGGGACTGGGGGTCCACCTGGAGGGATGCAGGCCTATACTGGCACAATGGTCTGCATCTGTCTGGAAGGAGAACCAGGATCCTAGGTTATAGGTTTATATGCTTCATTGGCAAGTATTTAAACTAGCCAATGGAGAGGCACTGAAAAGAAGCATGGAAATCCCAAATCCCCACTAAACAGGGTAGTTAGTAAGCTAAACACTAAGGCAGAGAGGTTGATAGGGAGCAGGACAGGGGTCAATGGAGAAAAAGGCTTTGACAGTAAGGAAAGAGTTGAGGCTAAAAGGGATAAGGCTGTCAAAAATTGGAGGGCGATGAGTACTAATGCACATAGTCTGGGTAGCAAGCTCCCTGAGCTAGTGGCCTTAATGGAAGAGGAGCACTTGAATATCATGGCAGTCACAGAAACATGGTACATAGAAAACCATGACTGTGATGTCAACATACCAGGGTACACAATGTACAGTAGGGACAGGGAGGGTAAAAAAGGAGAAGGAGTAACTCTCTATGTAAGGGAAGGGATCAAAGCAAGGGAACTAAAGGGTAAATAGGGAGGAGAGGAGGCACTGTGGGTCACCTTGAAGACAGAAAATGCACCACAATCAGTACAGGAGTTGTGTGCAGACTGCCATCTCAGGGGGAGGAACTGGACAAGGAAATGATACAAGGCATCCTTAGAATGGCAGAAAAGGGGGAGATATTGTTGCTGGAGGACCTGAATATGCCAGATGTTAACTGGAGCACCTTTGCTGCAGCCACATCCAAGAGCAGGGTTATTCTTGATGCCCTAAAGGGGGCATGCCTCAAACAGCTAGTGCTGGAACCCACTCAGGAGGGAGCAGTCTTAGACATGGTACTCTCAAATGGGAATGGAGAGAGGATCTCAGATTTAGAAGTGGGTAACCATCTGGGAACAAGTGACCACCAAAGAGTGTGGTTCACCATAAACACAACCATAGAGTTAAGTCACACAAAGGTGAGGTTATTGGAATTTAGGAGGGCTGACTTTGGCAAAATGGGAGAGTGCCTCAGAAAAGTAAGTAAAGTAAAGTAAAGTAAAACTGTATTTCTTAAGCGCCTTTCAAGTACCAAGGCACTGTACAGTAAAATTAACAAACAATATAATCAAATAATAAACATCCTTAAAATGTTAAAAGCCTTCTGAAAAAGCCTGATATAACAAATAAGTTTTGAGCTCAGATTTAAAACTTGAGACAGTCATGCATTCCCTTAACTGACGAGGTACAGAATTTCACATGGTAGGGGCAGCATAAGAGAAAGCATGTGCCCCAGATGTTTTTAACCGAACACTGAGAATCTCTAGCAATCCCTCGTCAGTGGATTGGAGTGAGTGGGAGGGGCAGTAGGGAGTAAGGAGATCTTGCAGATACCAGGGTCCCTGTTCATATAAGGCTTTATAGGTCAGTAACCTGACCTTGAAGGTGATCCTCCACTGTACCCGGAAGCCAGTGCAGTTCGCACAGCACAGGCGTAATATGACTAGTCCTGGATGTACCAATCAAAAGCCTGGCTGCCATGCTCTGCACTAGCTGCAAGCAATGGATATCAACCCCTGGAAGCCCTAGGTAGAGGGCATTGCAGTAACCAAGGTAGGTGGTTACGAAGGCGTGGACCAATGTAGGAAAGTCAGCCAGAGGAACTAGGTGTTTCACTAGGGCGATATTCCTAAGATGTTAAAAGGAAGATTTGACAATGGCAGACACATTTGATTTCAGGGTCGAACCGCTGTCAAAGATAACGCCCAGGTTATGTACCTGGTCTGAGGTCATGAGCTGGACAACATCAAGTCAGAAGCCTGAAGGGAGTCTATCCCCAAGACCCACCTCTGGATGACCTGGGTCCATAACCAACACCTCAGTCTTATCTGGATTTAACCTCAGCCAGCTAGTGCTCATCCAAATCCTGATTTTGGCCAGACAGTTGTTAAGCACAGAGACTGCATCATCCTGTCCAGGAATAAATGACATATACAGTTGGGTATCATCTGCACAGCAGTGAAAACCCAAACTGTATCACCTGATGATATCTCCTAATGGCAGTATATACACTGAGAATAACATGGGTGCCAATATGGAGCCCTGCAGCACCCCACAGGATGGGGGGGAGCATCAGAGGAATAAATTCCAGTGACAACCCTCTGCAACCTGTCCATAAGAAAACATCAAAACCAACTTAAGACTGTTGTGGACAGTCCACAGAGAAGTCGCAGACACTCCAAAAGCACACCATGGTCCACAGTGTCAAATGCCACCAAGAGATCAAGAAGGACTAAGATAGTACAAGCCTTTCGATCTCTCGCAATTAGGAGATCATTTAAAACCAAGACAAGGGTGGTCTCAGTGCTATGTCTTTTCCTAAACCCAGATTGGACGGCATCATAGACATTGTGGGTTGTAAGATGGTCATCCAGCTGCAATGCAACCATCTTCTCAATAACCTTACCCACAAAGGGTAGATTCGAGACAGGTCTATAGTTAGCTAGACAGTCTGGCTCCAAGGAGGATTTTTTAAGGAGTGGTTGAATGACCACCTTCTTGAGGGGATCAGGAAAGTCCCCCTGCTCCAAGGAACTCCAGACAATTTCAGCAAGGATCGGGCAAATAACATCTAAGCAACCTACCAATAGTGGCGTAGGACCCGGATCCAAATTACAGCTGGTTGGTTGTAAAGTCTGGACAAGCCTCACAATGTCCATGAATTCTGGCTAGCTAAAGTCAGACCAGGCAGAATGGGCACTTGCCACCTCTCACCAATCTCCTCAATGTCTCATAGAGAGAGTTGGGCAAATACCTGACCTGTTGCTGGCTACCTTATCTGCGAACAATCAAGCAATCTCATCACACTTCATTTGTGAAAAATCTCTTCCAGACTGAAGACAGACTGGATTGCACAGTCTGTCCACAGTCCGGAAGAGCTGAGCCAGTCAATTTTGTGCAGCAACAATCTCCCCAGACAGAAATTCTGCCTTCTTATGGGTGATTGCTGATTGATAGCCTTTATAATGATCCATCAATCTAAGCCTGTCAGCATCCAGGCCAGACTTCTGCTAAGTTCTCTCTAGCCTTCGCCCCACTCTTCTCAGCTCCTTCAAGGACCCATCAAACCAGGGGGTCCTAGGGCGCAGAGTGAGTGTGCAAACATGAACAGGAGCAATTGAGTCCTGGGCATCATCCACTGCCTTGTTATAGGCTAGTACGAGACCCCTTGGACTCATGCATTCACTCGATAAACCCAATAGGTCCAGCACTGCTGATAGGCCCTCTGGGGTAACTCCCCTTAAACGGCGGTACTGGACCATCTCCATATGGGCAGACCTATTTGAGGGTGCCCCAAAACTGAACCTTATGGTGTGATGGTCTGACCAACTGACTGGTTCCACCCCCAAGTCCATGATCTCCGTCGTCAGGAGGAACACAAGATCCAAGGAGTGACCCCCTATATGGTTAGCAGAGGTAACCACCTGTGTACAGCCCAGCATAGTCATAAGCTGGAGAAAATTATTTCCAAATTGCAAGAATTCATCGTCAATCCAGGCATTGAAGTCACCCAGAGTTAACCATCTGGGCAACTCCAAAGCCACATTGACAATGAAGTTCGTGAACTCCTTCAGGAATTCTCTGCCATCACCGAGTGGATGGTAGATGAGGAGTATCCTGAACCCTACACCTGCTCCCAGGATACAGTCAAAGGATCAAGTGTACCCCACGGCACATCCACAAGGCCCAGTTCTGTTTTAAACATAATGGCCACACTCCCGCCCCTAAGATCCAGTCTCGGGTAGTGTATCATTGAGAACCTAGCTGGAACAGCAGATGCTAAAATAGGGCCTGCATTCTCATCCAGCCAGGTCTCAGTGATGCATGCCAGATCGGATGTTCCAACAAGATCAGCTATAATAGCCGTCTTGTTCCTAATCGATCTGACATTACACAACACCACCCGGATTGGATGGGTGATCGAGGAAGATCCCGGGACCTTCCCACTATTTGTGGAGCCCTTGGGTATGGGATTCAGGCAGAGAGCACCCCTTTCCTGACCCCATTTCACCCCAGAGCATCTCCTAGTCACTATGACCTCTATCTGTCCACCTGTCTCCATTCTCCCACCATGCCTAGATCTTACGCCTTTCAATCATCTCTTTACTATCCCCAAAGCTCAACAACTCTCATATACATCTCTTAAAGCACTAGCAAATGGGCAAGAAGATGGGGTGGAGGAACAATGGGGAAAAATCAAAGCTGCCATTGCAGAGGCAACAAATCTTTGTGTGAAGCAAATAAAACAAAACAAAGGAAAAAAAAAAACAACACTATGGTTCTCAAAAAACATGGCGGGGAAGGTTATGGAGGAAAATGTAGCATTTAGGAAGCAGAAGGAGACACAGAAGGAGCAGGACAGAAAACTGTACCAGTTAAAGCAGAAGGAAGCAGGGAAGGCAGTCAGAATAGCAAAGGCCCAGACCAAGGAAAAGATAGCCAACTCAGTTAATAAGGGGGATACAACCTTTTATAGGTACATTAGGGAGTGATGAAAGACTAGTGGAGGGATAGTGAGGCTTAATAAAGGGGAGGGGGTGGGTAGAGGGTGACAGTGACAAAGCAGAGATACTGAACAAATACTTCTGCTCAGTATTCACAAAAGAAGAGGGGGGGGGGGAAGTACCTAAACCAAATAATGGAAGCACACTGGATAGAGGGCCGATAGATACCAGTCAATTTACAGAAGAAAGGGTCCTGAAAGAACTCTTAAAACTGAAGGTGGACAAAGCAATGGGGCCTGATGGCATTCACCCCAGAATTCTAAAAGAACTAAGGGGAGAATTAGTGGCACCACTGACTACCCTTTTTAACAAATCATGGGAGGATAGTGTGGTACCTGAAGACTGGGGAAGGGCAGATGTGATTCCCCTTCACAAAAGTCGAAGCAAGGAGGAGGCAGAAAACTACAGATCTGTTAGTTTCACCTCAGTTGTAGGGAAAATGATGGAATCTTTTCTGAAAGAAAGAACTGGTGAGTACCTAAAGACCACTGGGGCACAGGACCCAAGACAGCATGGATTCACAGCGGGAAGGTCATGTCTGATGAATCTAATAGATTTCTTTGACTAGGTGACCAAAGTAGTAGACCAGAGAGGGGCTGTGGACATGGCTTAACTAGACTTTAGCAAGGTATCTGACACAGTCTCACACAAAAGATTAATAAACAAGTTAGTCAGCCTGGGATAGGGTCCCAGGGTGGTAACCTAGGTAGAAAATTGACTGGACAACAGGATACAGAAGGTAATAGTAAATGGAGTCCACTCTGAAGAAAGGGGCGTTACTAGCTGGATACCACAGGGTTCAGTACTGGGACTGGTCCTCTTTAATGTCTTTATAGGTGACATTGTGGAGGGACTGGAAGGAAAAGTATGCCTCTTTGCAGACGGCACAAAGATCTGCAACAGGGTTAATACACAAGTGGGGGTGGAAAGGAGAAGGGACTTGGTAATTTGGAGGAATGGTCAAAAGTATGGCAGATTAGATTCAATGCAAAGAAGTACAAAGTAATGCACGTGTGAAACAAAAATCCAAGGGAAGAGTACACAATAGGGGGAAGTATTAAAGACAACAAAAATGGAAAAGGATCTGGGGTGGTCATATCAGATGACCTAAAGGTAGGCAAGCAATGTGAGATGGCAGTAAGGAGGGCTGGGGGGATACTGGGATGCACAGAGAGAAGCATCACCAGTAGAAAACAGGAATTTGTTATCCCTCTGTACAGACAGTTGGTGAGACCCCATCTGGAGTACTGCATGCAGTTCTGGAGACTCCATCTCCACAAGGACATAGACAGAATGGAGGCAGTCCAGAGGAGGGCAACTAAAATGGTACAGGGTCTGCACCAGAAGCCATATGAAGAGAAACTAAAAGAGCTTAGTATGTACACCCTCAAGGAAAGGAGGGCGAGTGGGGACATGATAGAAACTTTCAGGTACCTCAAGGGAATCAACAGTCCAAGAGGGTAGAATCTTTCAGAAAAATAGATGTGCAAGAACAAGGGGGCACAATTTGAAGATAGAGGGGTGACGGCTCAGAGGCAACAGGAGGAAGTATTTTTTCATGGAGAGGGTGGTGGACACATGGAACGGCCTTCCTCAGGGGGTTGTGGGGTGAAAAACAGTGGGGGAATATAAGGATGCATGGGACAGACATAAGGCAGTTCTAGTGGGAGGTAGGAGGAAGTAGGCTGTTGGTAAAATTCGGATCTGCAGCTTATCTAATAGGTAGGGAAATGGGCAGACTGGGTGGGACAAGCAGTACTTATCTGCTGTCAAAGTCTGTGTTTCTATGTTTTTACTACAGTATGAGAATACATTAATTACAGCAGTGTCACTGGATCAGCAGGCCTCGGAGGCTGAAAAATCAAAAGGCTGTATGTTCCATCCACACACCATGAACTTGGGTTAAATACCAGTACGGACACTGTACTGCAGCATGGGGGTGCTGCACATTCCTGAGGTGCTGTCTTTTGGAAGAAAAATTAAATCAATGTCCCATCTACCTGTTCTGGTGGTTGTTCATGTGGATGTTAAAGATCCTATGGCACTTCTCAAAAAAGAGTAGGGGAATTTTATTTGAGCAAAAAATATTATACAATACACATATCAGGTGCACAAGTCAGAAATCATAAAACAAGTAGACCAAAAACTCTAAGTAAGGACAGAGTGAAAACCAGACCCTAGTTTTTGAAACAGAGATACAGAGAAAGAAGGCTTTTCATTCCTATACATGCTTTGCAGACTGTTGTGTACAACACGTGCAACTGCAGCAGGCATGATCACGTTCTGTTGTAATATGAATGCACAGCATGCACGCCAGAGGTAGGACTTACACATGTAAGGTATGTTATGTAAAACCTCACCAAGCAGGAGGACAGATGCCAAGCACAACAATTTCATATGTAATCATGGTAAAAACAGGGCAGCACCACATGTTGCTAAGTTGCTGCCAAAATGCCTGGCTAAATGGACATTCAAAGAAAAAATTAGATTGCGTCTCCAGTATCTCCGCTCAGGTACTTCTTGGATACATTCTTTTTGACATGACTTGTTTCAGGAAATCTTGGGCCACCAATTTACTGTGCAGGCTAATCCAGAGAACATCCCACATATAATAAGGGATGGACTTATTGGTAAATTGGGAGATCGCCACTGATACTTCGGTATGCGGACAGAATTTCAAGTCTGATAAGGGCATATAATTACACTAAGAATTTGATGATAGAAACCATTCCTCAAAAAGTTAAAAATAGTCTTCAAATGATAGGTGCCACATATCAAGTTCCTAAATAACATACATAATATAGTCCAGTACTAAAGGGACATAGGTCCTACGTGAGGGCCTAGCACCGTGTATATTCCAGAAGGTCAAAAAAAGGCACCAACCAGTCTTTGATTAGAGGAACCCAGGTAGCCAGGGCTCTGTGAAGTGTGGGTGCAATGTTACTAGAAAACAAATACGCTAAAGTAAAATAGAAGTGGATTTATCATGTGGAGACCGCCTCTGTTTCTAGGCAAGTAAGTGATGTCCCTCTTAATTAGGTTTAGGTGAGAACCCCCAACCCTTGAAAAAAATACTGAATAATCTAGTTTCCAAAGACGCAATGGGTAGGAAAACAGCTAAGGTATGTAAAACATGATGATAGTAATGTTTTGATTAAAAATATTCTTTCAGATTTGGCCTAAGTCCTGTATTTCCAAATAGCCAAGATTCCTTCAGCCTTCCATAGCTGGGCTTCCCAATTGAAAGATACCACATCATGGTCATTAAAATAAATGCCTAGAAGTTTCACAGGGTCAGTGTGAACAGAAACCTGCAATTGGGATTTTACATTATCACCCAATTCTAAATCCCTTAAAAAGATACACAGGTCATCCACATATGCAGGAACTCTATGTTCTGGAGTAGCCAGCGTAAGCTGTATACCTTGGATATGTGGGGAATCATGTAAGAGCCTAAGTAAGGGGTCTATGGAAAAAAACATAAAGTAAGGGGTTCAAAAGGCATCCATACTTCACCCCTCTTCTATGTGGAACAGGGAATACAGTTGAAGAGTTAACATAAGGAATCAAACTTATGGCTGAATATAGTAACTGAATCCAGGACGCAAATATGGGAGGGATACCATACTGAAATAAATTGTCAAACAAGTTATGCAGGTGAACACGGTCAAATGCCTGCTCTTGATCCAGAGAGAGAACATAACCATGGCAAGAACCTTGCTTATTTCATTCAAATACTTCTCAAAGCAGTTTCAGATTATTGGAAATTTGGCAGGAGGGAATAGCACAACATTGAATCTTAGAAATCAGAACTTCTGCTGCCTGCCAACTGTCTGGCTAACAATTTAGCAAGAATTCTATAATCCATGTTAAGGAGACACAACAGTCTCCAATTTCTAGCAATGTCATATCACCTTTTTTATATAAAAAGATAAGCAAGGCTACACCCATGGATGGAGGTAGGGTACCAGCAACCAGCAGCTGTGTGAACAGAACTTGCAGTGTAGGGGACACTTAATCAACAAAGGTCTTATAAAAATCAGGGGTGAGATCATCTTTCTCTGACACAATATTTGAGGGTAAACTCTTAATGGTGTCCACAAACTCAGACAATAATATATGTTGAGTCAGGTAGTGCTGCATGTGTGTAGGCAAGGGAGGAATACCTGAGGATGGAGCAGAGAGATTGGAAGAGCCGGAAAAGCCCGGAGATCCAAATATTTGCTGAAGGTGTGCTTGTACAATGCTCATGATGCTCACGAACTCAGCTGAGGGAAAGGCATGTGCAGATGGGCACAAAAGTCACATATGTTGGCTTTGAAGTCTGGTGTTACAGGCTCTGAAGTCATCCAGTGATGTTTTGTCCTGAGTGTTCATTTTGGACTCTCTCTCTCGCTAAGATTTAGCCCTGTCCTATTGGTAGGAAAGCATTTGAGATTTATGGGAGGCAATAATGTTCATCTTGTAGTCTCTAACCAAGGAATGCATAATGGACATGAGTTTTTGCAATTGGTATCTTATATTTAAGTATTTCAGATATTTAGAAGTATGCAAAAAATGTGCTTCTCATCAGAAAAAGGAACAGAATGCATGTTTAGTGTCTTCCCACCAATCGGCAATATCTTCATATGCATATAATACAGACCCTCTGGCAAACAATTCCTCCAACCAGTGGGAGTGGATGGCGGTATTAAACAACAACTGATTGTTAAGGCACCAGGACCTTGCACTGGGGGAGGGAAGAGACCCTACGGTACAAGAACAAAATATGGCCAAATGGTCAGAAGTTTCCACAGGGATGACAGAGGACTTAGTCACCTGAAAGTCCTGGGATGAAATAAATAATCAATACGATCTGTTAATTATCCCTTAAAAAATGTGGATTTAGGGGTACCTGTCAAGAGTGCTTGACTGTCCCGTAATTACACCATAGAAACCATGTTCCTCAGAAAGGCAGAATCACAGAACCTTGGATGTTGTCCCACCCTGGTCCGCTAAGTCTAAATCACAATTAAAGTCACCACCCAAAAGTACCAACTGAGTTGTGTAAAGAAAAGGTTGAATTGTTTGGAAAACTTGAACCCAGGCCACTTTAGACTGGGAAACATTAATAATCACTTGCAGGACAGCTGACCTAGGATGAGATCCAATAATATAAAATGGGTAGGAAAAATCTTGTACTTTGATTGGTTGCTAGCAGTGCATTAGAAGTGTCAAATGCATGGCTAGCAACAAGTTCAGGTAACCAGAGCCGCAGTTACCAAATTAAGTAGCCAAATGGAATTTTCATTTTTTTAATCATTGGCGTTTGCCGACATTTTTCCCCTGCTGACACGCAGGTCGTTCTCCCATTCTGTACTACCACTCTGTACATCAATCCTGTGTCTCTCACTGTGTTTTACCTTTAATGGGATGAAAGTGCCCCAGGTCTCACAGCCATGATTCTTAAAAAAAAAATATTATAACGGCAGTCTCAACCTGCTCAGTAATGATTCTTTCTGTTTTGGAACCGATAACAGCAGCCTTAGCCTGCTCACAGTGTCTGACAGAATGCAGCTCCGTCCTGATCAAAACAACATTCACTTACTTCTCTCCAATTCAGTCTCATTTGCAGCTTGATCATCTGGCTCTCTCTCGCTCCCATACCCAAACCTCTATAAAGTTTAAACACACTGACAGAAAAAGTGTGGTGTGTGAGCAAGCAAGAGAGCTAGCGATCCCCCCACTAGTTTCTGCTCCCTATATGGCTTCATACTTCAGGGGCACTCTCCTCCAATACTGATAACAGAAACAAAACAAAACAAAAAAGACTTGAACAATGCTGGCAGCATTAAAATGGTCATGATCACATCTTGGCTTTTTGTAAAGGATGCCAGCAGTGACAAACTGCTCTCAATTTCCCAATGAATGGAGCACCTGCCTGAATCAATACTCACTCACTCCTCCTGTGTTCTTCCCTCTCAAACAGAAAATTAAGCAAATAAATAAATAAATACACTATTTTCACTCATTTTCAGTTGAGCTTGTAGACTCTACCAGTATGTATGTGCCCTGTTTTACAGTTTCCCTTCAGGATTCAGCATTCAAACAGCACTTACAAACTACAACTAAGGAAACCTACTCAGGGCAAAAGTTCTAAAGTTATACAAAAACACATCTTCATACAGGTGGAGGGACTATTATATGATAAAATAAATCAAAGATTTAAACCTTTTAATATTCTAACGTCTTAATTTCAGTAGTAACATTAAAGTAAAATACAGGGATCCATTTTATAAGCTCAATAAGACACTCAAGGGGTGTGCATTAAACATTTCTAATGCATGGCCAGGGCTGAAGGTACTCAGCCTGTGGCCCTGTGCCTCACAACACCCCTGACTGTGTGTTAGAAATGTCTAATGCACACACCCTTGTATCTTATTGCTTACATAGGGCTCTCCCTGGGAAGAGTTCAAGCAATCGGATCATCCTGAAATCAAAACCTCTGATAAGAATCCCAAGCCCATCACATACATCCAGCCCTTGAGACCAGAATGACAGTCCTTGATACCATGCCTTTGTAATTGCAGCCAGTTCATAGGAAGTCTTAAGGCATGGGTCTTGTAGGGAAATGATGTCACCAGAAAGGAAGTGAAGAATTCAGAATGTTAATAACTGCTTCCTGCATGACTTTATATTATTAGTATTCAAGGACAAAAACAAAAAATGCAGTAGGGAAACCAAAAATGTCAAGTAGGCAAACCCTCTCCCAACTGCATCTGGGAGGAAGTTTGGCTATGGACTCATTTAGCTAGTTGTAAACCCTGCCCTTCTTCCGCATCAGAAGGAATATCCTTCTGGGATGAAGAGCTGGAGACATCAACCCCGTCCCTTTGTCCTCCGTATCATCCCATTGTGAGGGAGAAGCTAAATGCATTTCGTAAAGGTAGAGCAGGTGAAGTGGATCATTTACCCTTCCCCTTATTTTTGTCAACCCCTTTTCTTAGTGGGAACTGGAGAGAACTCCATATATAAAGGAGGGGGTAGAGTGGGGGGCATGGGAGCAGGAGTTACAGTGGGAGTTTCGAGGATCTCCATGGGGGGGGGGCCACTTCAGTTAGTGTATCCTCAGTAGGAAGCAAGGTAATGGAGCACTCACACACAGGATGAGATGGTGGATGAACCTTAGCTGTACCTAAGGGAATATCAGACCGAGCTGGGGCAGGATCATCATCAACTATCCATGACTGTCCCTGTGCTGTGATAGTATCCTGATTATGACCATTCATTCAGGTATGCGATGCCCATGGGCAGTTGCAAAAGGAGTGAACCTGCTCCTCATAGAAACTGCACTGAAATGGGTAGGGCAATTACAAGAAAGATTATCATACTCCAGACAGCTAGTACAATGGACCGCATCACAAGTGAAGCTAAGGTGGGCATGGGAACCACATTTGTGACATGTTTTTGGCTGGCCTAAGTAAAAGCATATGCCCTTGTCTCTTCCTATATAAAAGCTGCCCAGGAGATGACTGATACCAGCAGCAGTTTGAGATAACCTGACCTTAATCTTCCAGCCCACCATTTAGACATGTTCAGAATCAATGGTGGGGGTAGGAGTGTCTAGAACCTCACAGCATTTTTTTAACCCAGTATTAAACATCAGAAATGTTAACATGTTTGTTTCAAAATAGAAAGGTGACTGTCTTCACTGTGGGCTTAGTCAGAGGAATAGCAATAAAAGGAATCCATAAAGGGGACTCCTTCACCTTCTCATTATCACCAGCCCACTCCCATGGGGTGGGATTCACTGCATTACAGTGAATGCCTCTTGTGATAGGGGCCAGGGATACCCCTTCTCTGTCCTTTTAACATGTTCACTGTTTCACAACTGAACATACAACAAAGAATCCCAGGGTTTCCTCTCTCAGTGCGAGGGGGTGCAAATACAGTCTCAAGTCTGTGTCCCTGGGCCACTGCACAATGATCCAGAAAGCCACAGGCTTGTATAGGCTTTGGGGGGCCTTATACACCCTATTATGTGTCTTTCCCCAGAAATGCAGAGACTGGTTGAAACCCCCACAGACTCCCCCTGAGACCTTTCATATTTCCTCTCCTCCTTTCATCCACAGAGTTCCTAGTGGTACTTCACTTTGGTAGTGTTTGGCCCTTAAAATAGTCACACAGGCATAGTATAGTTTGAACAACCCTCCCCAAGGCAACACACATAAATGACACTGGCAGAATTATCCTAAAAGTAAGTCAAAAGCTTTACTAATTGTAACCCCCCTGCAAATGGGGGTTCCCAAAAGACTTCCAGGAGCTTGCTTGAATGCTCCAAGCCTGAATGGTGTTTGGCGTTTAAGCCATTTATCAGTGAGTGTTTTTAGAGCCTCTGGTACTGTCTCTTTAAGAGCTGTCTGCTTGCAGACATTATTAGTTTGTATGGGGGGACTGTGTGCTTCTCTGTTTGAGTACCACTCGAGCTGCTGCCAATTCACTCCGTTTTTGCAGTCACTAGGAGTGCAAAGGAACCTATCTGAAAGATGTAACTGTTTGCCAGAAATCATTTACAGTAATAATGAAATTACAGTTTGTCTAACCTGCTTTCTTTGCAGTCAGAACTGTGTCTGCCTAGTTCCCATTCTGGTTTTGAACTGCTGAACTGGACCAATCAGTGTGGGGTAAGCTAGCTCTAAAATGGTGCCTTGGACGAATCAGAACTTGGACTCATAATCTGAGCCAGCCACAAGAGGATTGTATGGGCAGTGACTCTGGGAGATGTAGTTTAGACTTCGGCGCCTTTTTGGACCAACAGCAGCAGTCTATTGTGAGTGACAGCCAATCCAGTCAAGAACTGGGAGGAACTCAAAGGAAGTGCCCGGTTTTGTCTGTTGGAGTTTCAGTTTAGCTCTGGAGTGAAGGGGAAAGAAACCCTGTGCTCCTTCAGTGCACAGTTTCAGTCAAAAAACGTGTGTAAGGCCCAGAGTTCCGGTCTGCAGCTTGTGTAACTGCTTGTTAGGACTGAATCCGTCCTGTGAAAAGAATCAAAGGATCTCTGAAGAGTAGAAACCAGGCTCACCCTGTAGAAGACTGGAGAAATTGTTGAATTGCACTCGGTCTGTCAGGAACTGAATCTGCTGTGTGTTCTCCCGGGTATTGTGCAGTAATTGCGATCGGGATAGAGAAGCAGCCAGCCTGGTATAGTACTTTCTTTTTTTACCATATAAATGTGTGAAGAGTCTCGTGGAGCTCAAGATTAGCCCTGCTGATGTTGAAGGACCCTATCTTGTTTGGAGGTCGTGAGTACTAATTCAGGGTCGCTCCCTGTTGAATTGCCACATTAAATCCAAATGGAATCACTGTACTGCTGACTGTTTAAACTAATTTTTCTTTTCACTGTGTGAAAGGGCCCCTACCAGCTGCCACGGTTTGGACTAGCCACTAGGGGCTTGGGTACCCAGGGACAGTAACTGGTAGGGATAGGCCTGTGCACAGAGCCATAGGTAGATAGTAAAGTGATAAGCTAATTAACCTGATTTCCCCCTGTCCTTGTTATATCCCCCTAAATAAATCAGAGCTGCTTGTTTCAGCAAAGTTATACTGCCTGAGGTATTTGTCTATGTTAAAGTACTGTACTGTGATTGTTGCACTGTATCTTATTTCACAGGAGGTCCCATGCTGGAACTAGTCCTGGGGGTAAGTGTATACTGTGAAGGTAATTCTGATATATTGTGTGGGCCACTAGTGGGAAGAAAGGGGGAGTTGCAGTGTCCCAGAGGGCTGTGACCAAGTAAGTTTAACTATTGCAAACCCTGACCTCTGGGTGGAGGCACCCGCCATTGGATCCAGGCCCCTCAACCTGTTAGTGGCAAATCAGGCAGGGGTAGTAGCCCCTGGGATAGCGCCATCTAGGGGTTACATCTTGGAGGCTCACCGCTGGGATTGTGTGTCCTCTAGTGGCCATATTTACAAACCACTGTTAAGAAAAAATGGGTACCCCGACAGAAGTGGCTGTGCACCGGCTGGTGGAGTGGTGTACTGGGAGGAGATTGACCCCAAAATGCTATGCTTATCCTGACATCCCCTGGTATCAATACGGACACTGTACAGGAGTACTTTCCAAGGTGGAAGGTTTACAAAACCCTGTGGTGGTGGGTCGGCATGCTAATCTGCTCACCCACACTTTTCTGGCCCTAGTAGAGTTTAAGGATCCATAGATAGCTCCAAAGTGCCACAGACCATTACCCCAGAGGGAGCCTCACTGCTTGGAGAGTGATAACTAGGACAGTAAAGACCTGGGGGAATGAGCCCTCACCACTATCTGAAACTTTTGAGGAGAAATTTGCTAAATGGTTGCTGGGAGAAGGAAAACTGTGGAGGACTTGAAGAAACTATTCTTGCCACCTGGGGTGTTCCTCCCCAACACCCTGTCCCGCCCAGTGCCAATGGTGGCTGAACCAATGCAGACTCCTATTTCTGCACCTGCCATTAGTCACGACTCTACCAAGGTTGAGGATCTTCTCTGCACCTCCCCACCCCCCAAGGGAGGATGACTGGGAGACCTGGATAGACTATGTTGCCCCCAAGTGCTAGAATGGCAATGCTCGGAAGCCAAAAAGCGAAAGAGGGTTAGTGAGAGCCTCAGAGGTCCTGCCTGGCTATCATCCATGCTAAGCAGGCAGAACCTGGAGCGACTGCACAGGCCTATCTTGAGGCCTTGGAGAATGTGTATGGGAGCCCAGATTCTGATGAGGACCTATGGTGGAGAGTAAGAAATGCACAACAGTACCAAGGGAGTTGCTGTCTGTATATGTATCTCGGCTGGAAAATTGTTGCAAGAATGCCTCAGAAAGGGTAGTTTGCCAGCGATTGAACTGGACCGAACCAGGCTGGACAGGATCCTTAAGTCTGCCCCCTTCTCAGAACTGCTGTTGCTTCAGTTACGCCTGGCAAATTGACTGGAATCCCCACCCTCCTATGATGAGTTAATGAGAGAAATTCAAGGAGTTGAGAAAAGGCGACCTCGGGAGGGACCTGCACCAATAGCTGCGGCTATGACCCGAGTGACTGAGGGTGGCCCATCAAGTGAAATTCAGGGGCAGAGGTTGGCAGTCAATGAGTGCTCTGATAAGGAAAAAGATATGCCACAATGGGGCGAACTGTTGAGAGAGATCCGGGAATTCAAAAACAGTCCCTTTATGAAGGCCACGCCTGCAAGTACGGGCCCTGACCTATATCCGACTGCATCTGCTATGGGGGTGGGATACCCACCATGTATCTCCTGCTGATAACAGCTTGAACTCGATTCCTTGACCATGGAAGTGGAGAAACTGACGAGATGTCTCCAAATGCTTATCATGCATAGACAGAGATGGCACCAAGGTTTCCAGTTAGTAATACCCCGCCTGGCTCCCAGTGTGGCGCCGGCCAGCTCAAACTCCAGAGTATGTTTTGCTATAATTGTGGGAAGGATGGGCACATGAAAGGAATGCCGGTCCACAAAGACACTGACAAAGTTGCATATAGGCTACAAGGAGAGCTTGGAGAACAAATCAGTGGTTAAGAGGTGCACGAATGATCCCAGTGAGGGCACCAAAATGCTAACTCACGTCCTTTGTGGCAAGGTCAGTTGCCCAGGCCCCACTATCGCCTCCAGACTGGACCAGAATAGTGGGTCCTCCATGGAGACCACTGTAATGGTGAATGGAGTGTCTACAAGAGCTGTATTAGACAGTGGCTCCTAAGTGACAATTATGTTCCAGGATTGGTATCAGAAGCATTTGTCAGACGTACCTTACAACCATTAGAAGGACTGCATGGGGTTAAGTGAGAAGGCCTACCTATTCCGGGTATATCCGAATTTGGCTGTCTTTCCCCACCTCCGTGGCTGGAGTGGCCGAACAAGCAGAGACTCTAGCTTTAGTGTGTCCCCCACTGGACTGTATGATGGTGTCCTTTGTTGATTGGAACAAATGCTCATATGTTCGGAAGGCTGGCACAGTTGTGTTATGAAAACAGGGGTCAAAACTAGCAGAGCTTTAAGAGTTCCAGCTTTAATTAAGAAGGCCTATGAGGCACAGAGAGATGCTGAAAAAATAGAACCAGAGGAACCGGTCGGAATTGTATGGAAGAAGGATCCTGAGTCTTTGATCCTGGTGCCAAATGCCCAGTGTACCTTACAGGGAGAGGTCCGTGTCAGAAAGGATGTTAAGAATAAAATATTAATGTTGGATGCACCAGGCGATGGAAAATTGCCAGAGGGACTGCTGGTCAAGCCTAGTATTTTGCCCGCTAGAGCCCATGCTTATGCCAGAAGGGTAATGGTCCAAGTTCATAATGTGTCTGAAAGAGACATTCGAGTAAATAGAGGTTGCATCCTGGCTAATGTGCATTGTGCAGACACTGCAGTGCTACCCAGCAGCAAGAGTTCGAGGAAGAATGACAGAGTAACTCCTGACTTGTTTGATTTTGGCTACTCCCGTTGCCAGCTGAATGGAAAGTGAGGATCAGTGAGAAGCTTGCCCAGAGACAGGTGTTTTCTTTAAAGGAATGGGAGCGTAGGATGCGTGCAAGGAGCTGAGCACAATATCCGGCTGCAATATGAAAGACCATTTCGTGAGAGGTCTCACGCCTGGCACCTGCTGACATAGATGATGTGAGACGGCATCTGCAAGAGATGTTAGCTGCTGGTGTAATACAAGAATCCAGAAGCCCTTATGCTTCCCCATTGTGGTAGTGAGGAAAAAGAATGGGACAGTAAGGATGTGTGGATTATCGCGACTTTAAACCGGGACTATCCTGATCAGTACACAATGCCCCGCATTCAGGATGCTTTGACTGCCTAAGGGAGCAAGTGGTTCTCTGTGTTGGATCTCCGCAGTGGGTACTACCAGATCCCGATGGCACCAGAGGACCGTGAGAAGACAGCCTTTATCTGTCCGCTTGGCTTCTATGAATTCATGAGGATGCCTCAAGGGATTTCAGGTGCCCCAGCCACTTTTCAACGATTGATGGAGCGTGCAGTGGGGGACATGAACTTACTAGAGTGCCTGGTATACCTAGATGATGTTATTGTGTTTGGCAGCTCACTGGAGGAACATGAGAGCAGATTATTTAGGTATTGGACCGACTGGAGGACTTTGGCCTTAAACTGTCCATTGATAAGTGTCAATTCTTTCAAACATCAGTAAAGTATGTGGGACACATAGTATCCACCGAGGAATAGACCGACCCAAGTAAAGTTGAGGCCTTGACCACCTGGCCACAGCCCAAAAATCTAAAAGAACTGCAAAGATTCCTGGGATTCTGTGGTTATTATCGGCGCTTCATCAAGGACTATTCAAGAGTGATCCGCCCTTTACTTAACCTTACTCAAGGGTATCCCCCAACCCACAAAAAATACCAAAAGTCAGCGTCCCTCAAGACTGAAAGAGTGTATTTTCATCCGAGTGAAGTATTTGGGGCCCGCTGAACTCCTGATTGTGAGACTGCTTTTCATGAGATCATATATCAACTTACCCATGCTCCAGTGCTGGCCTATGCCGATCCAAGAAAACCACATCCTGCACACTGATGCTAGCTTGCAAGGGTTGGGGCTGTGTTGTATCAAGAGCACGAGAATGGCCTGAGACCAGTGGCCTTGCCAGTAGAAGCCTGACCCCATCCGAAAGAACTATCCTGTACATAAGTTAGAGTTCCTAGCTTTGAAGTGAGCAATTGTTGACCAATTCCATGAGTACTTGTATGGGGCTAAAATACTAGTAAAACTGACAATAATCCTTTGATCTATGTGCAGACCTACTAGTTGGATGCCACTGGCCATAGGTGGCTTTGCATTATCTACATATGACTATGCTCGATATCCGAGCAGGTCTGAACCACATAGATGCTGATGCTCTCTCCGGAGGCCTGTTCCCCAGAATTATTGGGTCCGATTGGCAGAACCTGAACATTCGGGCACTCTGCCGGAAGTTTGAGAGGGAGGAACAAATGTCCACGGACGCAGTGGACTGCATGGTGGATTGCTTGAGACCCTCTGAGAATTGCATACCTGCTGCTTATTGCCACTTTTCTGCAATAGACATTGGTGCACTGCCTCGGCTGGACAATGACAGTATTCGCGGCTCAACTCGACGATACCATGATCAAAGCAGCTTTAGAAGCCCCCTATGCAGGAAAAGATGTGTCCAAATTATGCTCCACTGATTTGAGAACTGCACTGTTATACAAAGAAGGTCCTAAGTTGAAACTGATCAATAAACTGTCATACAGAGAAACAGTAGACAGAGGGGACAAGTAGACAAACAACAACTAGTGCTGCCCACTGCCTTTGGAGACTCAGTACTGAGGTCCTTGCACAACCACATGGGGCACCTTGGTATAGACAGAACACTTGACTTGGTGAGATCCAGATTCTATTGGCCTAAGATGGGGGCTGATGTGGAGCAACACATTGAACTTGTAGCGCTGCTACAGAGGAAAGCTTTTGCCCCAGAGGGCTGCCCCTTGTTAACATCACCACCAGTGCACCCATGGAGCTGGTCTGTATTGATTTTCTGAGTTTGGAGTCAGATCAAAGAAATATCAGTAATGTGCTGGTGGTCACTGACCATTTCACGAGATATGCCCAAGCTTTCCCCACCAAAGACCAGAAAGATCCACTGTGGCCAAAGTACTTGTAGAAAACTTTTTGTTCACTATGGGCTCCACAAGAATCCATTCTGATCAAGGGAGAGACTTTAAGAGTCGCCTGATCAAAGAGATGCTTTCTCCGTGGGGAGTGAAAGTCCAGAACCACTCCTTACCACCCCAGGGGACCCACAGCCTGAACGCTTCAACCGCACTTTGCTAGATATGCTAGGCACCCTGCACCCAAAGGACAAGCCTAGATGGAGCCAACAAATTAGCACCTGGTACATGCTTATAACTGCACCAAAGTGATGCCACTGGTTCTCCCCTACCGCCTGATGTTTGGAGAGAAGCTCGACTACCAGTAGATGTGTGTTTTGGGGTCTCTCCTGATGGGGTTCAAGCTGACAACTATTTACAGTATGTGCAAAAGTTAAAGGCCCAGCTAACTCATGCGTACAACTGGCTCAAACCATGGCTGCCAAAAGAAATCTGGCCAACAAAGAACGGTATGATAAAAAGGTGAAAGCACAGGAACTCCAGGAGGGAGATCGGGTATTGCTAAGAAATCTGGGACTGCATGGCAAACACAAGATTGTTGACAGATGGCACCATCTCCCTCACATTGTAGTGGGCAAACTAGATGATCTGCCAGTGTACAAAGTAAGGCCTGAGAACAATTCAAAAGATGTAAAAACAATGCATAGAAATCATTTACTGCCCATTGGACAAATCCTGATTGAGTCTGAGCCCCAGAAGATGCTCCTCTGGACCAGTGACTAGAGCACTGCTAAGAAAGATCAAGGAAGTCTGCACCTACAGAAGCAGAGTTAAAGTGTTCCCCTGCACAAGTCCCAGTTGAGCATGACTGTCAGTCCATATCAGAAGAAAGTGAGAGTGACTTTGAATACTATCCTTCTTACAAACTGAGTCAATTGTTTCTGGGGCAATTCCTAGTCAATACTGGAGACAAAGCTGGGCCTTCTGGACTGTCTAAGCCCCAGCTTCATCCCTGAGCCAATGCTCCCAGAAAGTGAAGTGCAAAGCATCAGATCAGATGAAATGGAATCATTGTGCATGGTTGAACTGTTTGAGCTTTCAGGGAGGAAAATGATAGATAGGGGCAGACTGGTGATACACCGAACAAGAAGAGTATTTTGAGTGCTCCTGACAGTCCACTGCCAGTGTCCGAAAGCTCTCCATGCGAGCCAAATGTTGTGGACTCAGAAACTGTAACTCCCGGAGCTGAAAGTGCCCCCCCAGTCTAGCCCTCTACCCCATGGAGACTCCCCTGACAAGTGAGGACAATGCTGAAAATGAGGCTCAGAGTGCAGAGACTGTAACAGTTCCCCTAGAAAGACTGGTCGAGCTGTAAAGCCTGTGGTGCACCTCAGTTATGATTCACTTGGGAGGCCTGTGGACTTGCCTCTCAATGTTGTCCATAAAGGAGTGTATGTGTCCCGAGCTCATTGCCCAAACCGAGCATCAGTGCTAACTCCAAGTTACTTGTGTTGCTCTTCATATGGTGCCCTTGCCCCGTCCCAGCCCCCAAGGTAACTGATAGGAAGGGCCCCTCCTTCAGATTTCATGTACAAGAGGTAATAACTTGAGTTATGGTACAATGTGTGTAATACTGTGTAAAGAGTGATGTACTGCAATGTTTCAGAAATGTGTTCTTGGTAAAATGATGTATTGACTGATGATTACATGTGTGAGCCTAATGCAAATGTATATGGTTGCAGTTAAAACTTATGGGGGTACTTGCTTGACGTGGACCTCAAGCTTTCCCAGGCCAGGAAGGGTGTAACCCCCCTGCAAATTGGGGTTCCCAAAAGACTTCCAGGAGCTTGCTTGAATGCTCCAAGCCTGAATGGTGTTTGGCGTTTAAGCCATTTATCAGTGAGTGTTTTTAGAGCCTCTGGTACTGTCTCTTTAAGAGCTGTCTGCTTGCAGACATAATTAGTTTGTATGGGGACTGTGTGCTTCTCTGTTTGAGTACCACTCGAGCTGCTGCCAATTCACTCCATTTTGCAGTCACTAGGAGTGCAAAGGAACCTATCTGAAAGATGTAACTGTTTGCCAGAAATCATTTACAGTAATAATGAAATTACAGTTTGTCTAACCTGCTTTCTTTGCAGTCAGAACTGTGTCTGCCTAGTTCCCATTCTGGTTTTGAACTGCTGAACTGGACCAATCAGTGTGGGGTAAGCTAGCTCTAAAATGGTGCCTTGGACGAATCAGAACTTGGACTCATAATCTGAGCCAGCCACAGAGGATTGTATAGGCAGTGACTCTGGAGATGTAGTTTAGACTTGGCGCCTTTTGGACCAACAGCAGCAGTCTATTGTGAGTGACAGCCAATCCAGTCAAGAACTGGGAGGAACTCAAAGGAAGTGCCCGGTTTTGTCTGTTGGAGTTTCAGTTTAGCTCTGGAGTGAAGGGAAAGAAACCCTGTGCTCTTTCAGTGCACAGTTTCAGTCAAAAACGGTGTAAGGCCCAGAGTTCCGGTCTGCAGCTTGTGTAACTGCTTGTTAGACTGAATCCGTCCTGTGAAAAGAATCAAAGATCTCTGAAGAGTAGAAACCAGGCTCACCCTGTAGAAGACTGGAGAAATTGTTGAATTGCACTCGGTCTGTCAGGAACTGAATCTGCTGTGTGTTCTCCCGGTATTGTGCAGTAATTGCGATCGGATAGAGAAGCAGCCTGCCTGGTATAGTACTTTCTTTTTACCATATAAATGTGTGAAGAGTCTCGTGGAGCTCAAGATTAGCCCTGCTGATGTTGAAGGACCCTATCTTGTTTGGAGGTCGTGAGTACTAATTCAGGTCACTCCCTGTTGAATTGCCACATTAAATCCAAATGGAATCACTGTACTGCTGACTGTTTAAACTAATTTCTTTTCACTGTGAAAGGGCCCTACCAGGCTGCCACTGTTTGGACTAGCCACTAGGGCTTGGGTACCCAGGACAGTAACTGGTAGGGATAGGCCTGTGCACAGAGCCATAGGTAGATAGTAAAGTGATAAGCTAATTAACCTGATTTCCCTGTCCTTGTTATATCCCCTAAATAAATCAGAGCTGCTTGTTTCAGCAAAGTTATACTGCCTGAGGTATTTGTCTATGTTAAAGTACTGTACTGTGATTGTTGCACTGTATCTTATTTCACAGGAGGTCCCAGTGCCGGAACTAGTCCTGGGGTAAGTGTATACTGTGAAGGTAATTCTGATATATTGTGTGGGCCACTAGTGGGAAGAAAGGGGGGTTGCAGTGTCCCAGAGGGCTGTGACCAAGTAAGTTTAACTATTGCAAACCCTGACCTCTGGGTGGAGGCACCCGCCATTGGATCCAGGCCCCTCAACCTGTTAGTGGCAAATCAGGCAGGGGTAGTAGCCCCTGGGATAGCGCCATCTAGGGGTTACATAATTAATTATTAAATGCAGTAAATAACATACAGATAGGTAGATATGTTTAGACATTGGTTACAGGATATGGAAAATAAAATAGAAGCATACAAAAAAAACTAAACTTTGAAAATTCTAGTTTGAAAGTTCTACCTCAAATCCTTAGTTGCTGAATTTGAAGTGCAAAGTGGTAGCTAAAGTCTTGGCACTGCACAGTGCGACTTTTAGCTGGGTGAATGCCCTGTTACATGATGGGTCCCATTTTACTTTCTTGGGTTGCTTTTTCTTTAACAAGCTAGACAGGGGAGCTGCCATGGTGCTGTAATGTGGTACACATTTTCTGTAGTATCATGCAGTCCCCAGGAAGCTTCAGACCTGCTTCTGGGTCTCCGGCATGGGCCATGCCTTGATGGCCTCTATCTTGGCCTGGTTTGGACTAATAGTTGTCCCCTTCCCACTACATGTTCCAAATATGATACCTCAGCCATGGCCACCTGGTACTTTTAGGCCTTTACAGTGAGTCCAACCTTCTGTATCCAGCCCAACTCTTCCTTCAGATGGGACAGGTGTTCCTTCCAGCTGGTACTGAATATGGCAATACCATCCAGATAAGCCACTGCAAACTCTTCAGTACCCTGTAACACCTGGTTCATCAACCTTTAGAATGTGCCAGGGGTGTTCTTCATCCAAAAAGGCATCACCTTAATTTCAAAGAGGCCTACTGGGGTGATGAAGGCTGACCGTTCACTGGCTATGGCAGTCAACTCCACCTGCCAGTACCCTTTTGTCGGGTCTATGGTTGTTAGGTAGGTCACCTCTCCCTAACTTGTCCATCAACTCATCTGTCCAGGGCATTGGGTGGGTATTGGACTTCATGACTGCATTGAGTCCATGATAGTCCACACAGAAGCAGGTAGTCCCATCTGGATTGGGGACGAGGACTACAGGTGAGGCCCAGGGACTGTAGGATTTCTGAATTACCCCTAAGTCCAGCATTTCCTCCATCTCCCTCCTAATGTCCTTTAGGATGGCCTCAGACACCTGGTAAACTGTCTGTCGTATGGGCGCTTGCATTCCTGTGTCCACATCATGGGTCGGTAGAAGTGTTCATCTGGGCTTGGCCTAAAATAAAGGGGGAAAATCCTCTAAAACCTCCCTCACTTCCTGGATCTGCTCCAGGGTTAATTGGGGTGACAGCTTGATTGTCTTCACTGATGACTACTGCTTTCTTTCCTCTAGCAAGTCCAGGAGGGGGTCTTCCTCATCTGTCCCCTCCCAAGGACTACAAACTGCGAACACCATGTGGGACCTTTTTACATATGGCTTCATATTGACATGGTACATTATATGGTTATGTCTCCTGTCAGGCAGTTCCACAATACAGTTCACATCATTTACCTGTCAGACTACCTTGCAAGGTCCCGCCCACTCTGCTTGCAGCTTGTCCTTCCAGACTGGAATGAGGCCCATTACTTCCTGGCATATGCTGTATAAGCAAGTTCTGGCTCTGTGATCATACCAGACTTTTTTCTTCTGTTGGGTAACTGAAAGGTTGCTTTGGGCCACCCCCATAAGCTCCTTCAGCTTCTCCCTGAACATAAGAACATACTCCACTATGGGAGTCCCCTGGGTGGTGTACTTGCCTTCCCAGTCTTCCCTGATCAATTCAAGGGACCCACACACCATATATCCATATAAGAGTTCGAAGGGGGAGAACCCTGTTGAATCTTGGGGCACCTCCCTGTATGCAAACAACAGGTGGGGAAGGTATTTCTCCGAGTCCCTCCATGCTGTTCAGCGAATGCTTGGATCATCATTTATAGGTTACCATGAAAACATTCCACAAGCCCATTGGATTGTGGGTGATAAGGCATTGTGTGTCTCTGCACCACCCCACACTTCTCCCACAAAGACTTCATCAGATCTGACATGAAGTTACTCCTTTGATCAGAGATAACATCCTGCAGAAACCAGACACGGGAGAAAATCCCTAGCAATGCGTCTACCACTTTATCTGCCATAATTGAGGAGAGGGTGGCCACTTCTGGGTATCGGGTGGCATAATCAAACACCGTCAGGATAAACTTTTTCTGGAGGAGCTTGGGGTATTCAAGGGTCCCACAATATCCATTCCAACCCTCTGGAATGGCTCCTCCACAATAGGTGAGAGAAGTAGGGCAGCTTTTGTTTACTACCTGCCTTCCTTATCTATTGGCACTGGTGACAAGACTTTAAATATTCCTTCACCTGCTGGGTGAAGTTAGGCCAACAGAAATTTTGGGCCAATCGCTGCATGGTGCGAGTGATGCCCAAATGTCCAGACATGGGGATATCATGGGCGACCTTGAGCAACTGCTCACGAAACATAGAAACATAGAAACATAGAAACATAGAATTTGATGGCAGATAAGGACCGCTTGGCCCACCCAGTCTGCCCATTTCCCTACCTACTGGATAAGCTGCAGATCCTAGTTAACCAGCAGCCTACTTCTTCCTACCCCCACCCCCCAGAATTGCCTTATGACTATCCCATGCATGCTTGAATTCCCCCACTGATTTTGACTCCATGCATCCACAACCCTCTCTGTAGAAAAATACCTCTTAAATTACCTCTGAGCCGCCTCTATCTTCAAATTGTGCCCTCTTGTTCTTGCACACCTCTTTTTTGAAAGATGCTACCCTCTTGGACTTTGTTGATTCCCTTGAGGTACTTGAAAGTTTCTATCATGTCCCCCCTCTCCCTCCTTTCCTCGAGGCTATACATATTAAGCTCCTTAAGTCTCTTCATATGACTTCCGGTGCAGACCCTGCACCATTTTAGTTGCCCTCCTCTGGACAGCTTCCATCCTGTCTATGTCTTTATGGAGATTGGGCCTCCAGAACTGCACATGTCACTAGATGGGGTCTCACCAGCTGTCTGTACAGAGGGATAATAACTTCTGTTTTCTACTGGTGATGCCCTCCCTATGCATCCCAGTATCCCCCCAGCCCTCCTTGCTGCCCTCTCACATTGCTTGCCCATCTTTAGGTCATCTGATATGACTACCCCCAGGTCCCTTTCCATTCTTGTCGTTGTTAGTATCTCACCCCCCATTGTGTACTCTTCCCCTGGGTTTTTGTTTCCCAGGTGCATTACCTTGCACTTCTTAGCATTGAATCTAAGCTGCCATACATTCGATCATTCCTCTAACCTTGCCAAGTCCCTTCTCATCCTTTCCACCCCACCCTGTGCATCAACTCTGTTGCAGATCTTAGTGTCATCTGCAAAGAGACATACTTTTCCTTCCAGTCCTTCTGCAATGTCGCTTATAAAGACATTGAAGAAGACCGGTCCTAATACTGAACCCTGCGGTACCCCACTAGTAACCCTCCTTTCTTCTGAGTGGACTCCATTTACTATAACTCTCTGTGTCCTATTCTCCAGCCAATTCTTTACCTAGGCTGTCATCTTGGGACCCACTCCCAGGCTGGCTAACTTGTATATTAATCTTTTGTGTGGGACTGTGTCAAATGCCTTGCTAAAGTCTAGGTAGGCCATGTCCACAGCCCCTCCCTGATCTACTACTTTGGTCACCCAGTCAAAGAAATCTATCAGATTTGTCCTGGCATGACCTTCCTGCTGTGAATCCATGCTGCCTAGGGTCCTGTGCCCCTCTGGCCTCTAGATACCGACAATTCTTTCCTTTAGAAGTGATTCCATCATTTTCCTATCACTGAGGTTAAACTAACAGGTCTATAGCTTCCTGCTTCTGCCTTACTCCCACTTTTGTGAAGGGAATCACATCTGCCCTCCTTCAGTCTCGGTACCACCCATCCTCCCATGATTTGTTAAAAGGGTAGTCAGTGGTGTGACTAGTTCTACCCTTAGTTCTTTAGAATTCTGGGATGAATCCCATCAGGCCCCTTGCTTTGTCCACCTTCCAGTTTTAAGAGTTCTTTCAGAACCCTTTCTTCTGTAAATGGGCGGTACCAACTTCTGTATCCAGAGTGTTACTACTGTTTGTTTTATGTATCTCCTCTTCCTTCATAAATACTGAGCAAAATATTTGTTTAGTATCTCTGTCTTTTCACAGTCTCCTCTGCCCACCCTCCCTCCCTTTATTAAGCCTCACTATCCCCCCTTGGTCTTCCTTCCCTCCCTGATGTACCTATAAAAGGTTTTATCCCCTTCTTAACTGAGTTGGCTATCTTTTTCCTCGGTTTGGGCCTTTGCTGTTCTGACTGCCTTCCCAGCCTCCTTTGCTTTTAACTGATACAGTTCTCTGTCCTGCTCTCTCATGATTCCTTGTACTTCCTGAATGCTTTTTTCTTGAACCTTCACTGCCACTTCCTTTGAGAACCATAGTGGTTTCTTACATCGTCTTGTTTTGTTTATTTGCTTCACACAAAGGCTTGTTACCTCTGTGATGGCAGTTTTTATTATTCCCCATTGTTCTTCCACCCCTCCTTCCTGCCCATTTGCTAGTGCATTCCTTAGGCACTCACCCATTATGGCAAATTCAGCCCTCCTAAAGTCCAGTACTTTTGTCTTTGTATGGCTTGACTCAATTACTGTGTTTATTGTGAACCATACTGTTCGATGGTCGCTAGTTCCCAGATGGCTACCCACTTCTACATCTGTGATCCTCTCTCCATCTCCATTTGAGAGTATCAAGTCTAATATTGCTCCCTCTCGAGTGGGCTCCAGTACTAGTTGTTCAAGGCATGCCCCTGTAGGGCATCTAGAATAACTGCACTCTTCAGTGGCAGCTGCAACTGCACTCCAGTTAACATCTGGCATATTCAGATCACCCATCAGCAGTATCTCCCCTTTTTCTGCCATTCTAAGTATACTTTCTATCATTTTCTTGTCCATTTCCTCCCCCCTGAGAAGGGGGTCTGTATACAACCCCTGTGCGGATTGTGGTGCCATTGCCTGTCTCCAAATTTACCCACAGTGCTTCTTCTCCTCCCTGTTTACCCTTTTGTTCTGTTGCTTTTATTCCTTCCTTTATGTAAATAACTACTCTTCCTCCTCTTTTACCCTCCCTGTCCCTCCTGTAGATAGTGTATCCTGGTATGTTTACGTCCCAGTCATGGTTTTGTGTGTACCATGTTTCTGTGACTGCCATGATATCCAGATGTTCCTCCTCCATCAAGGCCACTAATTCAGGAAGCTTGTTACCTAGACTACGGGCATTGGTACTCATTGCTCTCCATTTTTTGATGGCTTTACCTTCTGTTGCAGCATCCCCCACTGACCGTTCTACCTCGGTCTTTTTCTCATTTAGTACCCTGTTTTGTAGGGAGATGCTGGGATTTTTCTGCTGCTTGTCAGTGCCTCCCCCTTTGACTAGTTTAAAAGCTTGCCAATGAAGCATTTAAACAGATTGCTCAAAAGACTTGTTCCCTTCCTGGACAGATGCAGACTATCCTGCCAGTATAGGCTGTTGTCCCTCCAGGTGGAAACCCAGTCCCCAATGAAGCCAAACCCCTGTGCTCCACACCATTTTTTCAACCATTCATTAAACTGCATGGTGCCAATTACCCTCGCCTCACCCATGCCTTTGACAGGCAGCACCTCTGAGAAGGATACTGTGTGTGCTACTTGTCTTAGGCCCCTCCCCAACTCTGCAATGTCCTCCTGCACTGCTCTAACCTCATGATGAGCCAAGTCATTTGTCCCTAGGTGGACAATTACTTCCAGCTCAGAATCCCTTGCAGCTGTTGTCGTGATCCTGAGGATGCGCTTCCTGACCCTCCAAGCCATGGCACCAGGCAGGCACCTTACTTCAGTTTTCCCAGCTCCTCCCAGTTCTATCCCCCTAATAACTGAGTCCCCCACCAGGAGCTGCTTCCTTTCCTTGTGGAACCCTGGGGAACAACAAGCCACCTGCACATCACCCCTCTCTGTCCTCATGTCCTGTTTATACAACAGTCCATTATCCCAAAATACCCTGTGTCTCGTGTCACCTCCCTGTGTCCCATCAGATTCTGCACAAGCACTCAGCCTCTCCAAACTAGGGTCAGTCCTTTGAGCAGCTGCAACATCTTCACATTTTTCCAAAGCATGGGACATGTCCTCCTCATTTCCTAAACTGGGGTCCATAGCTCTAGCATCAGGGCATTCAGAGTCACTGCCATCCCTAAACTTCTGACCATTAGTTACCCTTCCCTCCTCAGAGTAACCTTCTGTATCTGTTTGGTGAATGGCTACTTGGGGAAGTCCTACCTTCCTTTCACTACTCTCCATTTCAAGAAACACAGGCTGGGGATCCAGTCCCCTAATCTTTTCCATGGGGGCTTCTGTGGGTTTCAAGGAATTACAAGCAGCCTTAGCCATCTGACTGTGGGTAACCACACATACCACCCCCTGCTGTAGATTATTCTCTATAATCACATCCAGAGCAAGATTGTCTGCCACTGTCACTTTTTGCACCCTTTCTCCTGTCTCACTCCAATCCAGGAGAACACTAAGTAGTGGCAGGGATTTCTCCTCCCCTGTGAATCCCCTCACAGTGACAAACTGATTAGGTATAAGCTGTTCAGGATCAACCAAATCCCCTTTTACTAGGGTAAGAGATGCCCCTAGGTCCCTTAACTCATGGGTCTGAAACCCATTTACAGTAACCGGGTGTATGTGCTCCTTCATGTTCACACGCATGCTCTCAGGGATACACAGTGTACCTACCACCTTTCAAGGGACACTTTGTCCAATTTGCACCTTTTTAGGACACTGCCTAGCAAGATACCCTGGCTGCTTACAAAACCAGCATTCATCATTCTTTTTTTCTGAGACGTCCCTTCTTGGTAACTTCAAGCTTCCCAATTTCTGCAGAGACATTGAGGATTTTAGCTGCCCTGAAGTTGCCCTTTTCCCTTTTTGCCCTGCAGCACCTGCATCCCCACTTCCTTTCAGAGCAGGCCTGCTCCTGGCATAGCAATCGAAGAGCTCAGCAGCTTGCTGTGCTATTTATGGATGCTGGTCCTCCAGCCAGGTTTTCAGCTGTGCTGTGTGAGCCTAAAAGAACTGTTCTAAAAGTATAAGCTCTGCAATTTTCCCAAGAGAATTTGCTTCCTCCACCTCAAACCAACGTTTTAAAAACTGCCGTTGCTTGGTTTCTAGTTCTTCAAAACTCATGTCAGGACTTTTTTGGAGTTTACAGAATTTAGGCCTCAAGAGTTAGTTCATGCTTTTTAAGTAAGGCAATTTTAAGTTTCTCACATTCTTTGCTGTCCTCATTGTCCATCTGGCCTAGCACCTCATGCCCTTTTCCAGTAAGCAGTGGGGATAGCTGAAAGCTTCAGGCCTCCCTAGGAATCTTGGCCTGGATACAGACCTTTTCAAATGAATTCAAAAATGCATCCATATTCTCCCTATCTTCAAATTCAGCTATTAATTTGGAATTTAATGTATACCCTAGCCCTGGAGTTTCAGGTTCACCCTTGACACTTACCTCCTCTGGCACTGGTCATTGAAGTGTTAGCCTCTGAGTTCAAACTCTTTCTGGTGCTGCTGTTCCTCAGCCTCTCTCTGGTATGGCCTTTCCTGCATAACCAGTAAAGATGTGCAAATTTAGGAAATTTTGTTACATGACATATTTAGCAAAATTCACGCATTTCACGAAATGCTAAATTCCTCTGGTGAAATGCAAAATTTCACCTGCAGAACAATGAAATTCAGGTAAAATATTGCAGTTTCAGACAAAATTGGGCATTTCTCAGCGAAATTCTACTTTCTGAGGGCAAAATTTCACAATTTTGCACCAGGCGAAACATTTCGTGGAATGGCAGAATTTCATGAAATGTTTCATGCGGTGAAATTGCTGATTTTGGAACAATTTCACCAGCAAAATTTAATTTTGCAACATCTCTAATCACCAGTTTGAACCTCTTCTGCTCTCTTTCTTGCTGGGCTTCAAACTTTCTCTACTTCAGCTCCAATTTCCTCAGCTCAGATTGTAACCTGATCCCTTTCAGCTCCAGCTCTGTGGTGGCCTTCCCCTGATGCAGTGGCTGTGAGTTTCCTCTGGTCTTGCAGTCCTCCTCCTTGGGACTAGACACTGTGATGGCCCTTGGCACCCCCATGCCTAAGGTCTGGTCCCTTTCAGTCACCAGCTGTGACTCAATGCCCCAGGCTCCTAACTGTTCATCTGCTGTCTCGAGAACTTCCATGAGGTGCTTCTTACTGCACCCCTCATACTGGACGCTTCTCTCCTGGCACAGCTTTTGTTAGCTCTTCTACAGTGTAGTTGCTGTACTTGGAAGTTATCTTTCTTCCCTACACTACCACTAGTCTGCCTTTTACTTACAGCAAAAAAACAAAACAAAACAGGGTGGGGAACTATATCCCATAACCAATTTTCCCTTTCTCCACATTTCTACTCTGTCTGTGGATGTTCAAACAGTTCACCAATCACACTGCTACTCACCAAATCTGTCACCAGCCTACTCCCATGGGGTAGAATTCTCTGCCATTGAACCCTTCCTGTGACAGGGGTCAGGGATACCTCTTCTTTGCCCTTTTAGCATGCTCGCTGTTTCACAACTGAATGTATGCCAAAGAATCCCAGGATTCCCTCTCTCCATGCAAGGAGGTACAAATACAGTCTTAAGTCTGTGTTTCTGGGATAGAATCCTCTCAGACACTGCACAATGAACCAGAAAGCCACAGGAGTGTAAAGGCTTTGGGGGGCCCTATACACCATATTATGTGTCTTTCCCCAGAAATGCAGAGACCGGTTCATTCCCTCCACAGACTCCCCCTGAGACCGTTTGTATTTCCACCCCTCCTGTCAGCAACAGAGTTCTTAGTGGTACTTCACTTTGGTAGTGTTTGGCCCTTAAAACAGTCACACAGGCATAATATAGTTTGAACAACCTCCCCAAGGTAACTCACACAAATGATATTGGCAGAATTATCTTAAAAGTAAGCCAAAAGCTTTACTAATTAATTAACAAATGCAGTAAATAACATAAAGACAGGTAATTTTAGACATTGATTACAGGACACGAAAACTAAAATGGAAGTATACAAAAAAACTAAACTTTGACAATTCTAGTTTAAAAGTTCTACCTCAAGTCCTTAGTTGCTGAATTTGAAGTGCAAAGTGTTTTTAAAAGTGGGAGCTGAAGTCTTGGCTCTTGGTCCAGGAGAAGTCTTGAGAAGAAATTGTCTGCCCTCTCTAAGCAGACAGGGTCCCCAAATGCAAAAGGATTAGATACAGTCTTGCACCCTTGTTTTATGGGCTTCTCAAAGTGCAGGTCCAACGAACAGTGGCTTAGAAGCAAGCCATTCTAAACCAGTTTGAATTCCAGGAGCATACTGGCAGAAACAAAAGGAAGCCAGACAAAATGACACCCATAGATGCTGAGGGCTATTCAAACACACATGGATGTGCCTGCTTCTAACTCTGCTTAATTATTCTTTTGTCTCTTTTTAAATGACTTAATAAAACCCTAGTCCCTGACTAGCAGCAGACAGTTTCTCTGCCTAGTAACAAGAAATTACATCATAATTTTTTGGGGCCCATGGCTTTTCTTTGTACCCATGATCCCTTGCAATTACATTGGGCCACCATGGGCATCTCTGATGCATTTCTCACATAAAATACCATGAAATATGATTAGAACAAAAAGGTATGACCTTATCTCGACAGACTCATATTTGAACCAGAATTGGTCCTGTGAAACAAAGGTACAAAAACTAATGTCAAATGTTTCCTCCCTGCAATATGGATGACAGTATAAAATATGAGGCAACATATCCAAGGGACTCTGTAAACAGTTTCCTTATAACATAAGCCCTATCAGGGGGAAAATCTAAGCCCCCTTCAGTAATGGATCCTGATCACATTTCACCTCTCCACAGGTTTTCTGGCTTTATGAAACAGGTCAGACCATCTGAATGCATTTTCAGCAGTAGAAGGAGCAGAATTATTGAGAAGAAAGGAGGGAGTGTGGTCAGTAAGCAAAGGTCCAGTATCTGAAGTCAAGTGTGGTGAGGGGATATCCCCATTGATGAACACCCAGGAGCAGTAGAAGGAGAAGCAGCTGTGGGTGAAACCAAGCAGGAAGCCAAGTTTGGGACATCCTGCCCCAGATGTGAAGTACGATGCTCAGAAACAGCAGGAGTCAAGGAAGTGGAGCAACTATCCGAGGGTACAGGGACCCATGAGACTCCATCTGTCACCCTCATCCATCCCGCAGACAGCAGGGATGCTTTGACAGACCACTTGCTCAGATTCTTCCTGGTAGGAGTGTCCTATAGCTCACGAGCAGGGAGCAGAGAGGCAACATGTTGTGAGCCCTTTGGAGTACAGTCAGCAAGCTCTGGTCACTGAGTATTGGATGATCCTCCTGAGACAGGAATTGGAACACGGGGAATGATAGCAGGAGTGGTGGGAAATAAAGTACAGATGGGGGGAGAGTCCACTAAAGATCTATTTGGCACTGGAAAGTTTAAATCAGAAGCCACTTGTGGCATATCCACGTCAGCAGTATCAGTAGACTCCAGTCACAGAAAGCTGACAGTCCCTCTGATGCAGAATTCTGGACAGTGGTAGTAGTAGCAGTAGCAGCTGGTGGTGGGGAGTGCTTGGGGGGAGAACAAGCAAGTGGTATAGGCAGTGCAGCAGTATTTGGAGTAGTGGTTTGATAAAACTCTGTAACTCCGACTTGTGCAGCAGTAAGTCCAAGCATCAGCAAAGTCAAAACACCACAGTCCCGAACAAGTTGCATAGTGGGTATATCATGCACAGAAGAGTTTAATTAAGTAGAATTACGAAGAGCCTTACTAGGAACAGCCAGGGTAGGTGAGAAAGACAAAAGGAAGCAGACACCAGTTGTTTCTTTTTCAGGGTGTAAACCCTGTCCCCCTCCTCCAGAAGAGCAAATAAGTGCTGTTATCTGGACTCTAGGTCTATCAACAATCGAGCTTCAGCTTGTTGCAGTGTGTTAGTTTGTGAGACAGAGAACACAAGAGGTATATCTGGTGAACAATGTATATCATCCATGGGAGCTATAGGCAGAGAACTAGTCGACTGTACAGGAGGAGGCCTGATCCCCTGCTCCCCTGCTTCCAGCATCATAATGCACACAGTCTCCAGTGGTGCCACCATCTTGGCAAAATGCCTGATGGGCAGAGGGATCCTCTACCAGGAGAGCAGGGGAATTTCCCAGGTGTCCTGACCAAATTTCCCCATTCACTAAAATTACCACCAACAGCTTAATCTGGTTCAACATTAATTGGTTTTCATCTGTATCCCTCCTCCCCTAGGAAAAGGCTGAAAATAGGCAGTATTGCCTAGTACTCCTTTCCTGGATAACAAAAACTAACCAAATAAATAAATTATTCCATGAGTTGCAAGCACTGACTACATCATGGGTATGTAAATGATATGGGTTGTGCAACATCTCTACCATTCCCTGTGAAACAAAGTTGTAAACTGTAGCACATATAAAAGTAATAAATTATAGCATATGTGCTACAAAAAGTTGAAGTAAGATTTCAAGCACAAATTTGGAGTTGCACATGGAATAGAGAATAACACCCCCCCCCCATGTTGAACAAGGTGAGTCTCACACCGAGGAGTGTTGGTGATGTCATAGAGGACAAGAGAAAAGTGAAGCACTGACCCTCTGTGGTGTGAGAACCAGCTTGTTCTGCATGTTGGGGGGTGGGGGGTTATTGTATGTAATACACTGTCAGCATTTTATTAAAATAAATTTCAATATTTCATCTAGATGAAATATTGGTATTTCTTCTAGATACAATATTGATGGTCTGTTTCAGTTTCACTTTAAGCTGCTCCTGCTTGACAGTACCACTGATTAGCATTCAACTTCAAAAGGTAATCAAGAGCACCTGCAAAGAGTTGTTCTAATACTCATCAGGCCCGTAATCTGTGCTATGGTCTGGACTGTTGAGTCTTTTTCACAATGAATGCTGTTCCAGACATAGTTTTGCTATGGGATATTCGCAATGTGATTGCTACATGTATCGATATCACAAAGACCAGCTCTGTCATTCCATTTATAACTTTATTTCTATCAATTTGCCATTCCCAATCTATGTAACATTTCTTTGTCCCTTAGAAATCAGTTTTCTTAGTAACATAGTAATTTAAGTTTAGAAGGGACTTTAGTCTGCCCCCCAGCTACCTAAGCAGGACCCAACAAGAATGTTGTGCAAACATACTGTATACTAATTAACAGTGATTTCTCGCACACTCTACCATCCAGGGTACCCTGTGATTTCCTTGGTAAGCATAAACATAGTCTGCTTAATAAATTCATCAGCTGCTCAGAGAAGCAGTGTCTGTCATGTTACTATAACTCTCCCCTCCTTCCAGTAGGTAGAGGAAGCTGTTTACTAGTAGGTGCTATGCTACGACTGGTACCTGTATTTGATTTCACTATAGCAGATGTTAATATAAGTTGGTAAAGATTAGATATAGTTTAGTCTTAGACAGTCAGACAGCCCAGAATAATCCAGACCTGGGAGAGAGACAGAACAGACCTCCAGGACAGCAGCCCCTAGAAGACTGGGCCCTCGGGCCTGCAGCTGGGGATTAATGATCAATATGTAGTGGGACCACCAGGAGGATGTGGGGACTGTGGGGGTACCCCCTAAAGTGGAGTTCTCTGATGGCTGGCCTGACAGTGGTTTCCTCGAAGCTCAAAGGGAGACCCTCGTGTTGGGTGAAGTTTTAATTAGTGCCTATGCCAAGGAAGATAGCACAAGAAGAGCATACAGAACTGAGCATACTGACTGCAATAGGGTAGAAAAAGTACCATCTTCAACTCTGAGGTGTCCTGAGATGGAAGGGATCACAGGTGATGAAGCGGCCATGAGGTATAGGAATTAACCAGATATACAGGCAAGTCACCTTACCTATCTATAGTTTTGTGTTCTGAGAAGCCTGCACCCTGTGTAAATAACATAACTGAAAAAGCATGTAGAAAGAATTTAAGCAAATGCCTAATATTTATAGCCATGATGGATTGCTTTGATCTAACAAAGAGTGCCCGTGAAAACCAGGGGGAGGGAGGCCATTGCTACTGAGGCACTATGGTCCCTAATGCTTTTCACTGTTATGTGACTGCATGCAGACTCTTGCTTTCACAGTATCAAGCCCTATGTGGGTATTGAGTGACAGAAGGTCTTCTCAATATGACAACAGGCTGAAAAGAACAGAGAGAGAAAGAGAGCAAGAGAGACAGCCTGAAGGTCACTGATCAATTGACACTTATGTTGCTGCCTGTTAGGAGGTAGCAGGTGAATGTGTCCAGTGGTTCTAAGTGAGATAGGATAATCATGCACTTCAAACCCTAATTCTCCCCCATCCCAGCAAGATGTCCTAATGATAAATATTTTCTAGGGCTGCAGAGGTGTACAGCAAAGCTGCTGGAGCCTTACATCTGTGATGCAGTGAGGTGCAAATTGGGTGGAGCCACCCCCACCTGAGCAGAGATGGTGTGACTAATTTGATGAAGTGCCATACCAAATTGAATTTGGGTCCTTGGAATGATCTTTAAGTATATGTGTATGCTTTCTATTAGGGCATCTCATGTTCCTGGGGCATTCTCTGCTTACCATGCCACCAGGTCCCCATGGATGATATAGTGACTACCCCTGCCTTGCAGGCTTAACAAGGTTAAGGGGCCTTAATCCTTTAATCTTCTGATTGGTGGCTATATCGAGGATTACAGATAGTAGGTAGTGTGGTGAATCCACCCAGAAAAAGGTTAAAGTGGGCTTAGTGTAAATATGGTACAAGCCCTTGGGATGCCGTGCCTACTTTAAACCCCAAAGAGTCACCCCACCGATGAACCAGTTCAGTGCAGTGATCACCCCCACCAAGCATTCATTTATCATTTTAAACAAATAGTGCTCAGACAAGAAATTACATCAAAAGCAAAGGGTCATTATCCAGGGAGCAGGGCCCCAAGTAAGCAATAATATCTGACAGGGTGGGTGTTATTGGAATATACTGGACGACCCAAGGGCTTAATGAGGCCAGACACCATAGGCAGAGGGCCTTATAGCCCCTGGAAGGTCTGTTATATGCCATAACGCCCACCCTGGAGGGTACTATTGTACTTAGAAAATGGGTAATTTGTGATCGTTTTATAAAATTATTCATAAATGACAAATAATTATTTTAAAAAGTACTAGAAGTAGTATTTCGTAAATCAGTTCCTGTACTGCAGCTGCCAGTAGAGAGAGTTATTTGTTTTGGTGTTTGTTTTATTGTGCTGAGTTTTCTGTGGTTATCTACTAGTTTTAACACAGGGATTGTGACTGGGTGATACCATGGTAAAGACAGTGCCATCAGGAGACTGAAGCAGTTTAAATGAGTGTGGGCTCATTCATAAGCACATCACAAAATGAAGCCTTTTTTTTTAAATTAATAGCAGTCATGGTCGTGTAGGTATGGTGTCTGGATTGAAGTAGGCAGATATTGGCAGAGATCGGTCTTAAGGGGAACAGCTACTGTCATGAAGGTATTGGCAGTAAGGGGAGAAAAGCAGTCTGCGAGTATGATGGTGATAGTTTTTTGAACAGCTCCAGGTTATTATGTACGATCCGGACAAAAGCGTGGCTGGTTGCAGTCCTACAGCTGCCATGGAAGCGTTGAAAAAACCTGCAGCATGTACCTGGCGGTTCTGTTTAAAAGAAAAAAAATTTTTGTGTTTGCTATCTTAATGTCACTGTATCTTTTGTGTGGGTGGCAGGGAAATTCACAGCTGAGGGTTGTCATGGTCTGTGTGTGTGGTGGGGCTGAGTCGATCTTACATCTCGGTAAGCAAGCAGGGGAAAAATGACAGCTCTGCATTCTGAAAATTTGGGAGCCCAATGATATATGAAGTAATGAGGCACCTCAAATTTGCACTCATTTTTTACTGGGCATTGTTGAAAAATAAATGCATGCCTTATCATGGCTTTCAGCCAATCAGGATGCTTTATTTTTTCAAGTCCATTTTCTAAATGTGAGGTAGTGCTATAGGTTCTGGTTGGTCCTTCATTGCCTTCCTAGGCCAGGCTACCTATATTAGCATTGCTCTTCCCTGCCCTTCTAGGTGCAACTTAATAATAACATTCCACAGTTTGTGTTTTGGTGCCTGTACAGGCTCAGCAATCTAGCAGCAGCCTTCCCCACAAAACACATATTCCAGTACAGTTGTTAGTCAGAATCAAAACAAAAAACAACATGTTCATGGCAAAAAAAAAAAAATAGCCACTGACTGGGTAGCCAGCCCAAATCTAATACACAGAGCAAGAAAGGAACACTTCAGAAGTCTTATGCATTCAAGTCACAAATACATACAAAGTCCATTTTGTGATGTTGCAAGATATTTAATCTACACACAGAACAATGGACAGAATGAAGCGTAACTGTGCAGGAATTAAATGCAATATCACAGAATGAATCCTGGTGACACTATTGACTCACCAGGCTGACCACAGTGGCAGTTTGTTCCTCCTGATAAATATACACAACTTGTGTTTGCACTCTAGTACAGTTAGCACTGTATCTAGAAGTTTTGTTGTGAAAGTGCATTTTTGACACAGTAGAGGAGAAGGAGAGTGCATGCTTCAGTTTGCAGATTTTGAATAAATGCCTCTTATTGAGTGCAGCCCCTGGATATGGAGGACCCAAGGGCATTACATAATGGGGATGCCCACCAGCCAGTGCTGATGCTTTTGTCAGGGTACCCACAGACCAGGGAGTCATGGGGCAAGTGACACATAAATTTACCATCCTTGATCTTCAACATATGTCACTGCATCCTGCTGGAACACACCAAATCAGTCCTTTTGCCATTAGATATACAGAAACAATAACAAAGTATTCTGATGATAGAAAGGAATTTAGGGTCCATTTTGTCTGCCCCTCCTGTTGCATAACAGTGACTATACCTAGTGTGAACATGGACACACAACTCAGTTTAACAGCTGAAATGTTACCTATAGTCATGCTGTTTAACCCTCAATGTCATTCTAATTCAGAAATTGGTCTAGTCCTGCTTTGAATGTCTGCAAAGGGACAATTTCCACAACCTCAATGGGTACTGGCTTTTCCACATATTAATCACTTACTCTGTGAAGCGGGGCTTTCTAACGCTTCCCCTGATTCTGCTTTGAAGTTTTAGGTCATGCTGTCTAGTTCTGCTTGCATTCACCAGCTAAAACATCTGTGTGTACTTCACCCAATGTATCCCCTTTAGAATTCAGAAAATCAATATCATGGCCCCTCTTGGCTATCTCTTTTCTAGGCTAAATGATTTGAGTATGTCCAATCTATGCTTGTAGTTCTTGCCCCCGAGTCACTAATCAACATGGTGACCCTGTGCTGACCCTCCCAATCTCTTCAGTGTCCTTTCTGAATCTGTACTGCAGTGATCTGAACAGGACAGTACTCCAGGTGTGGTCAGACCATGGTCTTACAGAGTGGAAAGATCACCTACCATGACCTACTCTTTAACCGTCTACTAATAAACCCAAGCATTGCATTTTCTTTATCGACTGCAGCAGCACACCACTTGTCTAGCTTCAGCATAGCATATACAACTACCCCTAGATCCTTCCCCTCAGTTTTGCTATCCAGTGTTGCACCACACAGAGTGTACAGTGTATGACTCTGATTCCTCGCCATTACATTTAGTACTTACACTTTCTCACATTCAATCTAAGGCCCCATGTCTCAGTCCATGACCCTAACTTGTGCAGGTCCCCCTGTAGCATATCCCTGTTCTACTGCATCCACTCTTCTTGCCAACCCTCTTCTACTGTGTCCACTCTGCTTGCCATTTTGTTCCCCCAGCAAACTTCAGCAGCCTGCTAATGACCCCCTGCTTCAGATCATTAATGAATATGTTAACTAGCAATGCACCCCTTAAGTATTCTGTTCAACACATTCCTTCACTGAATGAATACCATCCACCACCAATCTATTTTTCCTATTAGTCCGCCAATTTGCTATGAACCCCTTGTACATTTTGTGGACTCTATACTGTGCTACTTTCTCCATACATTTTCCATAGTGTACAGTGTCAAAGACCTTGCTAATGTTCAGATAGACTACATCCGCTGCCACCTTCCTAGTAACCAGCTTGAGGAAGACAGACAGATTTTTCAGCATCTACATAGTTACAAAGTTGCATAGTAGATGTCGGCAGAAAAAGACCCCATGATCCATTTAGTCTGCTCTAGTTACAAGTGTATTTCCTACTTTACAGATCCTGTCAAACCTGTGACCTTACTCCCCCCCATTCCTGACTCTAAGAAGCCCCTTTGCCTATCCCATGCATGCCTGAATGCCTCAATGGTGTTTTCTGCCACCACTTCCACCGGTAGCATGTTTCAGGCTTCCACCACTCTTTCCATGAAGAAGTACTTACTCTCATTTCCTCTGAGTCTCCCTCCTTCTAGCCTCATATTGTGTCCCCTTGTCCTTGTGCATCTTTTTTGTAGAATGCTGCCCTCCTGTACTTTATTTATTCCCTTGACATATTTGAATGCCTCTATCATGTTCCCCCTCTCCCTTCACACCTCCATAGAAACATAAAAACAGAATTTGATGGCAAATAAGGACCACTTGGCCCACCTAGACTGACCATTTCCCTACCTGATGGATAAGCTGCAAATTCTAGTTAACCAACAGCTTACTTCCTCCTACTCCCCACTAGAATTGCTTTATGTTTGTCCAATGCATTCTTGAATTCTCCCACTCTTCTTGACTCCACAACCTCCTCAGGCAGGCTGTTCCATGCATCCACAACCCTCTCTGTGAAAAAATACTTTCTAAAATTACCTCTGAGCCATCCCCCTCTATCTTCAAATTGTGCCCCCTTGTTCTTGCACATCTCTTTTTCTGAAAGATGCTACCCTCTTGTACTTTGTTAATTCCCTTGAGGTACTTGAAAGTTTCTATCATGTCCCACTCTCCCTCCTTTCCTCGAGGGTATACATATTAAGCTGCTTTAGTTTCCCTTCATTTGTCTTCTGGTGTAGACCATGTACCATTTTGGTTGCCCTCCTCTGAACAGCCTCCATTCTGTCTATGTCTTTGTGGAGATGGGGTCTCCAGAACTGCACGCAGTACTCCAGATGGGGTCTCACCAACTGTCTGTATAGAGGGATAACATCTTCCTGTTTTCTACTGTTGATGCCTTTCCCTATGCATCCTAGTATCCCCCCAGCCATCCTTACTGCTTTCTCACATTGCTTGCCCACCTTTAGGTCATCTGATATAATTACTCCCAGATCCCTTTCGATTTTTGTTGTTGTTAGTATCTCACCCCCCATTGTGTACTCTTCCCTGGGTTTTTGTTTCCCAGGTGCATTACCTTGCACTTCTCTGCATTGAATCTGAGCTGCCATACATTTGACCATTCCTCCAGCCTTGCCAAGTTCCTTTTCATCTTTTCCACCCCACCTTGTATATCAACCCTGTTGCAGATCTTTGTGTTGTCTGCAAGAAGACATATTTTTCCTTCCAGGTGCTCTCCAATGTCACTTATAAAGACATTAAAGAGGACCGGTCCCAGTACTGCACCCTGTGGTACCCCACTAGTTACCCTCCTTTCTTCACTGTGGGCTCCGTTTACTATTACCCTTTGCATCCTGTTGTCCAGCCAATTTTTTATCCAAGCTACCACCTTGGGACCCTCTCCAAGGCTGGCTAACTTGTATACTAATCTATTGTGTGGAACTGGGTCAAATGCCTTGCTAAAATCTAGGTAGGCCATATCCACAGCCCTTCCCTGGTCTACTACTTTGGTCACCCAGTCAAAGAAATCTATTAGATTCATCTGACATGACCTTCCCACTGTGAATCCATGCTGCCTTGGGTCCTGTGCCCCACTGTCCTTTAGACACTCAATAGTTCTTTCCTTCAGAAGTGAGTCCACCATTTTCCCTACCACTGAGGTCAAACTAACTGGTCTGTAGTTTTCTGCCTCTGTCCTGCTCCCACTTTTGTGAAGTGGAATCACATCCTCCCTCCTCCAGTCCTCAGGTACCACCCCACCCTCCCATAATTTGTTAAAGAGTGTAGTCAGTGTTACAAACCCATTCAGCAGATCAGGCCCTCTACTCCCAAAGTGCCAACCTCTGAGTGCAGTCTTGTGAACAGTGTAACATACAAGGTAACCATCTTGTCTGTTTTTGTGATTTTGCATCAACCTTTGGTCTCAACTTCTGGAGAGATTCAAACTGTTAATCTCTTGTTAGCACACCCAATGCACAGGCTCAGATATATCTATCTTTGGGGGGCCAGATATCTTTGCCTACTGGCACCTAACCAGGTAATACAGAGATGAACCCTTTAAAACTTTAATAAAAACCTCAGATTTAAAATGCTTCTCTTTCCAGTTTGGTATCACCATTCAAGCTTATGTCTATTGTCTGCTATAACCATGTACTTTTCTTACAGATAAAAAAAAGAAGTCAAAGACAGACCAAGTAAGTTCTAAAAAGAATTTTACTATAATAGATAAGAATATGTAAAACACAATACAGAACTATTATATCACAAGACATACAAATCTATTATAAGAACAAGGTTTTAAACAGTGCAATTCCTACTACAGTACTTAGTCTCTAAATACTTGCTTAAAAGTGATCCCAAGATGTTTCCTGGTCAGAGTCTAGGTAAAAAATGTGTCTCTGTGAAGTAAAACAGACTAAATTAAATGCTGGCTTTTACCCCACCTCTTTTCAGGAGGTCACCTAGCTCATCCCTGTCAGGATATGTGAAAATATATATCTTATAAAAAAGTATTACATTCTGCAACTTCAGCATAATTCATGTCCTTCAAATGACACTTCGTTTGATCTCATACTGTATCCACCCTTACACAGGCTTCACAGGGACATTTACAACCTTGCACCCCTGTGTAACAACCTAGGTTTCTCTCCAACATCATAAACCTTCTTTATAATCTCTCTCTTAACAAAATTAACTTAAACAAGTCTGTAATTAACTCAGAGAAACAGGATCCTTGATTAAAGTCTTCCATGTAACACATTGTCTCTAAAAACTGAGTGTGTGTGAACTCACATGCTGTCAGCATTTCCTCATGGTTCCATCTCTCAGCTGAAATCTGGGGGGGGGGATGAGTGAGGTCACTCCTAGAGCATTTGATTTTCAGCAGAAGACATTCAGTAATACATTTTATATTAAAAGAATTGATACAGCAGTCAGAACTGGCTGTCTATGTCACACTCCTCCCCCCCTAGACTGAATTTGGGGGATCTATCCCCTACAAGGGATGAGCTTCCCAAATCACTTCACTCCTCATATACCCTAGACAGTCCATCTAAGTTCTGATTCTTTGCTCCAGCCCTATGTACGATTTTTAGATCATACCCATGTAAAGCAAGACTCCATCTTAGTAGTCTGCCATTGTTTTTCCCCATCTGCGGCAGCCAAACCAGGGGTTGTGGTCAGTCTGCACCACAAAATGCTGCCCATACAAGTATGGCTCTAATTTCTTCAGGGCCCACACCATGGCAAGGCACTCCTTTTCCACTGTGGAGTACGCTTGCTCCCTGGGAAAAAGCTTCCTCCTTAGATACACTACTGGTCGATCTGTCCCTTGGCTGGACGTCTGGCTCAGTACTGCCCCAATATCCACGTCTGAGGCATCCGTCTGAACTATAAAGGTTTTGCTATAGTCAGGACTTGTCAAAACAGGAGCACTGCACAGTGCCTCTTTCAGTCTGGTAAAGGCTTCCTCACAGGCTGGGTCCCAGGTAACTTTCTTTGGCATCTTTTTCTTTGTCAGGTCAGATAATGAGCAGCCAGGGCACTGTAATTGGGTACATATTTCCTGTAGTACCCTGCTGTCCCTAGAAAGCTCCTGTCTTGCTTCTGGGTTTCTGGTCTGGGCCATGCCTGGATCACCTCTATCTTTATTTGGTTAGGACGGAGCTGTCCCCGGCCTACCACATGCCCTAGGTATGCCACTTCTCCCATGGCCACCTGGCACTTCTTGGCTTTGACAGTGAGCCCTGCCCTCTGTATCCTGCCCAGCACTTCCCTAAGGTGGGATAGGTGTTCCTCCCAGCTGGTACTAAAGATGGCAATGTCATCCAGGTATGCCATGGTGTACTCCTCAGCACTATTTAACACCTGGTTCACCAACCTTTGGAAAATGGCTGGGGCGTTCTTCATTCCGAAAGGCATTACTTTAAACTCAAATAAGCCTATTGGAGTGATGAAGGCTGACCTCTCCCTAGCTCTGTCAATTCTACCTGCCAATACCCCTTGGTCAGGTCAATAGTCATATGGTAGGTCGCCCCCCCAACTTGTCCAGGAGTTCACCTGTCTGGGGCATTGGTTGGGTGTCAGACTTTGTGACTGCATTCAGTCCACAATAGTCCAAACAGAAATGAGATGAGCCATCTGGCTTGGGCACAAGGACTATGGGTGAGGCCCAGGGGCTGTGGAATCTCTGGATTACCCCTAAATCAAGCATCTCCTCCACTTCCCTCCTAATGTCCTTTTAGACAGCCTCTGACACCCGATATGCTGTTCGCCGTATGGGCGTCTGTGTCCCTGTCTCCACATCATGTGTCGCTAAGGGGGGTTAGTCCAGGCTTGGTGCTAAACAAGGGGGCAAAGTCGGCTAAAACCTCCCTTACTTTCTGGACTTGGTCCAGGGCCAGCTGGGGAGACAATTTTACTGTCTCCAGAGAGGACTCCCGCTTGCTTTCTTCCTGCAAATCCAGAAGTGGGTCTCCTTCATTCGTCCCCTCCCCATGACTACACACTGCAAACACCATGTCAGCCCTATTTGCATATGGCTTCATCATGTTGACATGGTACATCCTTTCTGTCTGTCTTCTGTCAGGTAACTCCACAATGTAGTTCACATCATTTACCTTCCTAACCACTTTGTATGGTCCTGCCCACTCAGCTTTCAGCTTGTCTTTCCGAACCATAATAAGGACCATGACTTCCTCACCCACCATGTACGAGTGAGCTCTGGCTCTGCAGTCATCCCATACCTTTTGATTCTGTTGGGCAGCTGCCAGGTTGCTCTGGGCTGTCCCCATAAGCTCCTTCAGCCTTTCCCTAAACCTAAGGACATAATCCACAAGGAGAGTTCCTTGGGTGGCGTGCTTGCCTTCCCAGTCCTCCTGGATCAAGTCTAGGGTCTCACATACCCGGCGTCCATATAAGAGTTCGAAGTAGGAAAATCCTCTTGACTCTTGGGGCACCTCCCTGTATGCAAACAACAGGTGGAGAAGGTATTTCTCCTAGTTCCTCCCATGCTGTTCAGCAAACGCCCAGAGAATTGATTTTAGGGTACTACTGAATCATTCCACAAGCCCACTGGCTTGTGGGTGATACGGTGTCATGCATCTCTGCACCACCTCACACTTCTCACATAAACATTTCATCAGGTCCGACATGAAGGAACCCCCTCAATCGGTGATTACCTGCTGCAGAAACCCAACATGGGAGAAAATCCCAAGTAAGGCATCTGCCACTTTGTCTGTCCTCAGAGAGGATAGGGTGACTGCCTCTGGGTACCGGGTGGCATAATCCACTGCAGTCAGGATGAATCTCTTCCCTGAGGAGCTGGGGGTATTTAAAGGCCCCACAATATCCATTCCCACCCTCTGGAATGGCTCCTCCACTATGGGCAAGGGGATCAGGGCTGCTTGGGTTTTCTTGCCTGCCTTCCCTATTTCCTGGCACCAGTGACAAGACCTGCAATACTCCTTCACCTGCTGAGTGAAGTTAGGCCAGTAGAAATTCTGGGCCAATCACTGCATTGTGCACGCAATTCCCAGATGACCAGACAAGGGAATATCATGTGCAATTTTGAGCAACTGCTCATGATACCCCTAGGGAATGACAAGCTGCCTGCCTAGCATCCCTCCCTCTGTCTGTACTGCCTGAGTATACATAAGTTCATTTTCCCAATAAACCTTATGTCTGCCATCACCTCCCTGTGTGCCGTCCAAGTCTGCCCAAGCCCTCAGCTTCTCTAAACTAGGGTCACCACTCTGAGCAGCTACAACCCCCTCACACAGTCCCAAGGCATGGGACAGGTCCCCTTCAGTTGCTAAACTAGGGTCCCTATCACTAGCGTCATGGCCTTCAGTATCACTGTCAATCCCAACCCTCTGACAACAGGTCACCCTTCCCTCTTCAGAGTAACCTTCCATAGCTGTGTGGTCACTTGCTACCGGGGACATTTCTACCCCTATCAGTCTCCATATCAGGAGACACAGGCTGGGGAACCAGCCTCACAGTGGTTTCCACACTGGTTTCTGTGGGGTTCAGGGAACTACTATTTTCCCTTGCTGCTTGGCTATGGGTAACTGCACATAGCACCCCCAGCTGGAGATTGTTAATCAGGATCACATCCACTGCTAATGTGTTGGCTACAGCCACCTGTTGCACAGTTACCCCTATTTCACCCCAGTCCAGAAGAACACTAGTGAGTGGCAATGTTTTCTCTTCACCAGTAAATCCTTGTACAGTTATGTATTTATTGGGTATAAGCTGACCAGGCTGTACCAGATCTCCCTTTACCAATGTCTGGGATGCCCCTGTGTCCCTTAACCCCTGTGTCTGTACACCATTTACTATGACTGGGTGCATGTGTTACCTCATGTTCACTGGCATGCTCTCAGGGACACACAAACAACCCACTTCTTTTCTAGCACCCTGTTGTGTATTTTGGCTCGCCTTTTTGGGGCACTATCTGGCAATATGCCCAGTTTCCTTACACAGCCAACATGCATTTCTTACTTCAGATAAATCTTTTCATTAAAACCTGGGGCTAACTGGTTTCAGTGGAGGCTGTGAGGGTTTTAGCTGCCCTAAAGGCACACTTTTCCCTTTCTGCGCTGCCACGTCCACCCCATTCTCTCTCAGAGCAGGTCTACTCTTGGCATAGTGGTCCGAGAGTTCAGCAGCCTCTTGCACTGTTTTTGGATCTCAGTCCTCTAGCCAGGTTTTTAGCTCTGCTGGGCATGCCCAATAAAACTGTTCTAATAAAATCACATTTTCAATTTTATCAACAGAGGTTGCCTCAATTCCTTCCCACCAACGTTTTAAAAACTGACGTTGTTTCATGGCTAGCTCCTCATAGCTCATATCAGGGCTTCTCCTAAGCTTACAGAATTGAGCTCTGTATGATTCAGCAGTTAATTCAACTTTTTTAACAGTGCAGCTTTTAACTTGCTGTAATCGTCACTGTCCTCATTGTTCATTTGACCCAATGCCTCCCCAGCTTTCCCAGTAAGTAGCGCGGATAGCTGGAAGTTCTAGGACTCTCTAGGAATTTTAGCCTGAATACAAACTTTTTCAAAAGAATTTAAAAAGGCATCCATGTCCTCCTCTTCCTTAAACTTGGCTGTTAATATGGAGTTCAATTTGTAACTCAGTCCTGCAGTCCCAGTTAAACCCAAGCCACTTATCTGCTCTGGTGCCACTGGTCGGAATCGTAGCTTCTCCAGTTCATGTTGCCACTGGCACTTCTCTCTCTCCTCTCCTCTGCCTCTCTGCATTCTCACTCTCTTTTCTCCTCTGCAGCTCACTGGTGTTCACGCTCCTCATGGTCTGCCTCCTTCTGTTGTCACTCTGCCTCACGGTCCACCTCCCTCTGTTGTCGCTCTCTCTTCTTTTCTGCCGCTTGCTGGCACTCACGCTCCTCAAGGTCTGCCTCCCTCTGTTGTCGTTCTGCCTCCAGTTCCATCCTGTGCAACTCAATTTGCAGTTTGAGTACCTCTGGATTCAGTATACTGGTGACCATCCCCTGCTGCTGTGGCCCTTCACTGACAGTGGTGCTGCTGTCCTTTTCAGTCACAGTCAGTGACTCACTGCATTGGGTATCTGCTACCAACAGGGCCTCTATGAGGTTCTGCTTTTTGGCTGTCACCTCAAACAGGACTCCCCTGTCCCCGCACAACTGCTTCAAATAATCTACAGTGTGCCTGCTGTAGTCAGATGCCATCTTCGTCTTCCCTCACTACTGCTACTCTGACATGCACTTTAGAAAAAAAATAAAATGGGTAGGAGCTGGACTGTACGCCAAGTGATATATAGTTCTCTTTCCTTTTTAAAATAAAACTCTGCCTTTTTTCTTTCTTTGCAAGAGAGCTTACGGTCTCAGCTGACACAGAACAATAAAGCTTGTGATACCAAAATAATGCCACTGCTGCCAACCAATCTGTCACAAACCCACTCAGCAGGTCAGGCCCTCTACTCCCAAAGTGCCAACCTCTGAGCGCAGTCTTGTGAACAGTGTAGCAGACAAGGTAACCATCTTGTCTGTTTTTGTGAGTTTGGATCAACCTTTGGTATCAAGTTCTGGAGGGATTCAAACTGTTAACCTCTTGTTAGCATACCCAATGAACAGGCTCAGATATATCTGTCTTCAGGGGGCCAGATATCTTTGCCTATGGGCACCTAACCAGGTAATACAGAAATGAACCCTTTAAAACTTTAATAAAGACCTCAGATTTAAAATGCTTCTCTTTCCAGTTTGGTATCACCATTCAAGCTTATGTCTATTGTCTGCTATAACCATGTACTTTTCTTAGAGATAAAGAAAAGAAGTCAAAGACAGACCAAGTAAGTTCTAAAAAGAATTTTACTATAATAGATAAGAATATGTAAAACACAACAATACAGAACTAGTATATCACAAGAAATACAAATCTATTAAAAGAACAAGGTTTTAAACAGTGCAATTTCTACTGCAGTAATTAGTCTCTAAATACTTGCTTAAAAGTGCTCCCAAGATGTTTTGTGGTCAGAGTCTAGGTAAAAAATGTGTCTCTGTGAAGTAAAACAGACTAAATTAAATGCTGGCTTTTACCCCCACCTCTTTTCAGGAGGTCACCTGGCTCCTCCCTGTCAGGATATATGATAATATATATCTTATACAAAAGTATTACATTCTGCAACTTCAGCATAATTCATGTCCTTCAAATGACACTTCGTTTGATCTCATGCTGTATCCTCCCTCACACAGGCTTCACAGGGACATTTACAACCTTGCACCCCGGTGTAACAACCTAGGTTCCTCTCCAACATCATAAACCTTCTTTATGATTTCTGTCTTAACAAAATTAACTTAATCAAGTCTGTAATTAACTCAGAGAAACAGGATCCTTGATTAAAGTCTTCCATGTAACACATTGTCTCTAAAAACTGAGTGTGTGTGAACTCACATGCTGTCAGCATTTTCTCATGGCTTCCATCTCTCAGCTGAAATTGTGGGGGGGGGGTGAGTGAGGTCACTCCTACAGCATTTGATTTTCAGCAGGATACATTCAGTAATACATTTTATATTAAAAAGAAATTATACAGCACTCAGAACCGGCTGTCTATGTCAGTCAGTGGTGTCACTAGTTCTACCCTTAGTGAGTACATATTTAATCCCTTGAGTCTCTCATCATAACTTTTCTGATGCATGCCCAATAGCATTTTGGTAGCCCATCTCTGCACCACCTCCACCTTTTGTAAAACTATACTATGTGCTACAGAACAGCCCATTTTCATTGATGGGCTGAGCCATTAGATCTTTTATGGTTGGCTCACTTTGCTAAGCACAAAGAAAGGGCATATAGGTCTATACACTATTTGAATCAGGCACTCGTATCCTCCAGTAGTGAAAACATCATTCCTGATATTGGTGCTAAACTTGCTCAGTGCAAACTTTATTAGGTGCCAAAATTTAAAAACTCCATTGAATTATACAGTAGGTCTGTAGTTAGCTGTGTCTGACCTTACCCCCTTCTTCAATAAAGAGATGATACTGTATGTTTTCTAGTCCTCTGCTACCATCCCTGCCAAAACAGAGTCTTGAAAGGTATTAGCAAGGGGCCCAGCTAGAACTCCTTTTAACTTCATTATTACTAATGGGTTGTGATACCATTCGAACCCGAGATTTCCTATATTTATACCATACAGATACTTACCAACTAATATATTTTTTTTTGTAATCGGCACTGCCTCCTGTTTGGCTTGCAACTCTCTGTCAGTGGAAGCCCATGAGAAGTGACTAGGTGATAAATGGAGCTCTTTTAAAAACAAAGATTTGCTGGTATACTTCTGTCAGGGTTACCGAACAAGGATGGCATCAGCTGAGATGAACAGTTTGCTTACACAGAAGATGTCAGGTTTTAGCAATCTATCCATACTGCTGACATACAATTTCAAACTACTTGGCCTACCAGCCAGATAGGACCTCATTACTACACCAAGTTTTGCAGCCTTGCAGCAACAGGGAACAACTCCCTCAGGCAGCCGGTATGGCTTCACGCATCCTTCCATTTCAGTTGCTTGGAACAGATTCACTCCCAGGGCTAAGTGAGTTCTTACATACCCACACATTTGTTCACCTGACCAGTAGCTAATTTCCTTAACACACTACTGAACCCCTAAAAAATAGACAAAACTGGTCATGATTTCCCTGCAAGCCACACCCCCTGATGTCCTGGCAGAATACTGGGACTGGGAAGATATTTAGTGGCTCAGCTATTTCCCCAACAGTCCTTTTTGGTTCCTCCCCCTTCCCAATGATCAATGTCTCTACCTTATCCCTGGGTCTCCTTTTTGTCCTTATGAATTGCAAAAAAAAAATTATTTCCCCGATCCCGTGCATAATTCTGTTTTCTAGACAACTTTGTCCTGCATTTCTTCTGTATTGCCCTATGCTGTATTTAAATTGCTCTGTTGTGAGAGTCTTACCCATTATCATACACCTTTTTCTTTGGACAGCCATGGTAGCCTCTGCCTAACTCCACTGCTCTTATTGCATGTGGAGACACATGTGGTCAATGCCTTCATTATATTTTGCTTCAGGCTCTTGCATATAAAATCAGTACTGTCACTCTCTGGCATATTTGTCAAATGTCACAACTATCTCTCAGTGCATTTCGAAATCTGATCTCCTGATATTCAGTGTCCTAGTATTATTTTTGGTGAAGCTTTTCCGCATCATCTCAAATTCCTTCCTAGTATAACTGTAACCCACTGGCTCCCCACCCTTAACTGCTCTGACTATGTCATCCTCACTACACAGGAGCAAACCAGAAACCACATCCCCTCTTTTCCAATGACTGAAAACCCAGACATGGATGTTCCACATATTTAAGACTTCAAGATTGCACAGCAGAGTGAAAGACTGGAGCTATAGCATAGTGGATTCCATTGAATATTCCATGGAAAATGAGCCTGGAAACCATGGAGAAGCCACACATATTTAAGGACTTAAATGGAAATCAGAATGAACAAGGTGTTCTATGGTTTTGATGATTAAAATTTGCACCCTAGTAGTTTATTTCCATTATATCATGGGAAGATGTATTTTTTCATGGAATACCATACTGCTGTATACTGTTCTGTGTGTGTTGTGCCCAGTAATATGGAAAACACTGATGGAGACTATGAGATATCGTATCGGTTTCATCATCATGTTAAAGGAAACCATTGAAAAAAAAAATCTGTTTGAATACTCCATGGTTTCCAAGATTTTTTTCTGTGGTGTACTCCATGGAAAATGTGGAAGATCTAGAGAAATCATAGAAACTCTAGGGATGGTAAACAAATTTCTCCCATCTTCCTTTAGGCACTTTCCACTTCCCAGTCAATGTCAGGTACGCTAAAATTCATCATGAGAACCTTGGTCACAATAGTTGTTGCTGTTTTAAATTCATCTGAAAACTCCAAGTCCTGCTCAAATGTATTACATGCCAGTCTATAACAAACCCCAGAATTATCTTCATGCCTACCAAGAATACTTGTTTTAGCCACACTCTTTCTACAGGGCTTCCATTCCTCCTAAATCCCTCTTTTGCACTTGTTTCATTCATATTTTTGACACAGCAATGATTATTTCACCCTTTGAACTCTCCCAATAATTGTTGAAGATAAGGTACCCCTCTACTCTTGCAACCCAGATGGTTCCCTACCTCTACAAGGTCTCTGAGAGTCTTGCTCCATTCTAGCTTGCCTCATGATATTTACTCCAGCTCATCCTTTTTTTGTTACATTCTGCACATTCCCAGTTATGCAGTGAAAGTCTGTTTCTCTCCCTCATTGCTCTGGGCATTTTACAGTTGATCTTTTTTATCCCATATACTTTAATGGAACATGGGTAATCTTCTATATCTACCTCTACCTACTCAAGCACCAACATACAGCGTCTCCCAACACTATATATATATATCCTGTGTGCCAGCACCACCATCCTATGTGGGCTCAGGTAAAGTCCATCCACAGCATATAAGCTTTTTCTGTTCCAGAATGCCTTCTAACATACAAGGAACCTAAAGCTTTGCTATCAGCACCAAACATTAGTCACATGTTTAACTTCCAAATCTCATGATGCCTTTCTGGCCCTGCACTTTGCACTAGTAGTATCTTGGAGAATACTACTTTGGAGAGCATGTTTCTACTGCTACCATCTAGTTCATTACATTTTTGCAGGACCTCCAATAAGCCTCTGCCTACATCACTGGTGTCAACATATTAGCTCAGTCTTAATGGTTCTCTTACCTTGAGCCGTTCAGTATTTTTTTTATTCATTAAAATATTTCACTAGGAGATGGTCCATTGAGAAAACAAATTCTCTTTTCCAAGTATCCTGGAATAGAACAGAAGAGCAAGATCAGGAGCAGCAAAACAGACATATTCCAGCTATACTAAAATATAGTCATATTAAGTCTATGCATATTTGCAAGGTGCTAATCACATTCCTAAAAGACACAGCACCGCTTCCTCCAGTGATACCAGAACTATGGCAATTACTTCCATTACTCTGTTGGTCCTCACCTTGGTAAGCCCACTACCTTTTTCTAACTCTTGCACAAAATATTAATGGAAGTAGTAGAATACTGTACAGTGTGCACCCCAAGCCCAGTGGGACTGCCGGGAAGTAGTCAGTGACACCCTTAATTAAAATGTTTGTTTTCTCAGCCCATTTCATGTACACTACATGTTACGTTTACTTTGCTGGTAGAATTAAATCAACAGGATCTGAGCTGAACTGTAACCAGCTTTAAATGATTCTGAAAACAGAAAATAAATAAGCACTTGAAAAGGCCAGTAACATACTGCCCCATACCTTCTGTTGTGAGAAGATACACGTTTAAATGAGAACATTTACTTAAATATATGAATATGTTGTTTTATATGAATAAGGTAAGCAGCAGTTATGTGTTGATTCAAGCTTTCTGGATGTGGTGTGTGACAGAATGATCAGGGAGAGTGGAATTTGCATTTTACTTATCTGCCCTTGGCAGCCCAGGCAGCTGTTTATTTCACTAATTATTTTTTTTTCCTTAGTGCAATCATTTCTTACATGTCATAACAAATGCTAGCAGCTTATTGAATACTGGCAGCATCATACTAGCATACTCTTAAAGGGGCAGGAAACATGCCACTGAAAGAGGTCTATCATATCCTTTGTGGATCTTTCAAAGTAACTGATTAATCACTTGTGCCATACACATGAATTCATTTGTGCTCTTCAAGGATTTCCTTTATACATCTAAAAAATACAGAGGCCATGGACACAAATGTTAATATATGGTGGAATAACAACAGCATAGTATGCTGGGGACAAGTAATCTATTTCCCTCCTTTTAATCACATTGCCACAGAACAGAAGAAACATATGACAGTATGGCTTCAGGTTTGTGAGGCTGTAAAACCTAGAAAACACCTCAACTCAGGGGTATAAATGTGCCATATCTTGCTAATATGGTAAGCGTGATATACCCCAAACATGATGGAAGTAGAGTACACTAACCACAAAGAGCATAAACCCTTCAAGTTCCACTACAGACTGTAGAAATATACTGGCAAATAGGGCTGCATTCTGATACAGTATGTACTGTATGAGATAAGCCTACGAACATACGAACATAGAAAATTTGCCAGCAGATAAAGGCCTAGAGGTCTAGCAAGTCTGCTAGAATGTGTAGCTAGCACCCCATATTCTGCAGCTGCCCTTCCCTTCCACCCTTCCCCTCCATTGACCCTCCTCCTTGTCCTGTCCCATCCCCTTTTGAAGCAGTCCACTGTTCTACTGGATACCACTTCTGCAGGTAATGCATTCCACCCATCTACCACCCTCTCTGTAAAAAAGTGTCTCCTCATCTCCCTCCTGAACCTTCCTCCCTCCCTCCAGTCTCATATCATGGCTCCTGGTGTCCCTCCCCTCCCTTATTTTTTAGCAGCCCCTCTGTACCTGTCTTGTTTATTTCTTTCATGTACTTAAAGATTTCAATCATGTCCCCCATGCCCCTCCTCTCCTCCAGTGAGTACATGTTCAACTCCCTCAGCCTTCTCTTGTATGATAAGTCCCCAGCCCCTTGATCATCTTTGTCACCCTGCGCTGCACCCTCCAGTAACATAATGTCCCTCTTCAGATACTGCACCAGTACTGCACACAGTACTCCAAGTGCGGTCTAAGGACCTATACAGTGGCAGAATCACCTCCTTCCTCCTCGAGGATATACCCCTTGCAATGCAACCCAGCATTTTGTTGGCCTTTGCAGCTGCCTTCCTACATTGTGCCAAGTTGTTCATTGACCCTGTAATGAGCACCCCCAGATCCTTCTCCTCCTCTGTCTAGGTTAGCTGCACTCCCCCCAGATGGTAACTCCTCCTTGGGTTCTTCATCCCAAAATGCAGCACCTTGCACTTTTTGGCATTAAACCCCAGTTGCCAGGTGTCTGGCCAGGTTTCAAGCTTTGCCAGATCATCCTGCAACCCCTGCCATCCCCCTAGGTCATCCACCACCACACCCATCTTGGTATCATCAGCAATCAGACTGATCTTGCTCTTGATGTCCAATGATATGTCTGCAATGAATATCCCAAACAACACTGGTCCCAACACTGAGCCCTGTGGAACACCGCTCATCACTACCCTTGGGTGAGAAAGCTCCCCACCCACCACCACCCTCTGTTGCCTTCCCTGAAGCCAGTTCCCTACCCATCTAACCAGCTTTGCACCCACCCCTGTGCCTTCTAACTTACTTCCCAGCCTCCCATGTGGCACCAAGTCAAATGTCTTACTGAAGTCCAGATACAGGACATCCACTGCATGGCCCCTGTCCAGTTGCCTAGTTACCCAGTCATAGAACTCCACCAGGTTGGCTTGACATGATCTGCCATGTATGAAGCCATGCTGTCTACTGTCCTGTAGTCCTCTGGCCTCTAGGAGGACCACCAGCCTCTCCTTCAGGATAGTCTCCATCAGCTTACCCACGATGGATGTGAGGCTCACTGGTCTGTAGTTCCCCGGTTCATCCTTGGGGCCACTCTTGTGGAGGAGCACCACATGAGCCATCCTCCAATCCTGAGCCTAGATCTGGTATAGTGAACTTGCACATATACATGGAAACGACTAAGCATATGCCCAATATGTAGGTAGGAATGATCTTTTTTCTTATTTATTTTTAGCATTCATTTGCTCTGGTTTGACAAATAAGACACTGTAGACAGGATTACGTCTTTGTGTATAAATGAACCAGGATGCAGGTTTTTTTATTTACAGTTTTGACATATTCTGAGAGGACCCCACCTTGGTTGATCTGCTCCAATGCACATACTTGTTCAACACTGTTTACTCACCTACAGTATATATGTTTGAGTGTTTGTGTCTGTACTGTAACTATTGATTCAAGAGCTAAATCTGTTTTTCTGGGAGTGGGTAGATCAACAGGGATGAATACATTTAAACTGCACCCTCCCAGGAAAAGCCCAATCTAAAACCACCAGAGAAAATGCATCACAAATTCATGACATGCAAGGAATATTTTTAAATAAAGTAAAGCAAACTACTGTACAAACAACCTGTCATATACAAAATCCCTAAATCCGGTTGAACTCCTTGCTCCACCACCCAACTCTTAAGCCACTCTATTGTATTGCATGAATCTCTCAGAAATCTGGATGCCTCTCAGCATTTTAACTCCATATTAGAGATGCAGCGAAGTAAAATTCCACCCACAAAGTGGACATGAAGTGGCCACTTTGAGTTAGTATTCCGTTATGCGGAGTGCCCATTTTAAACCCTCACTTCACCACTTCATGTTGTAATTATGACTTCACATTGTGCACTCTGCCTTATTCCGCTTTAAGGCGGAGTGAGAATTCACAGGCAGCCCACACACATCACATGGCTTACACAGTGTAGGTCACATGCTTCAGGCAGGCAGGCAGGAGGTTACGGGCAAAAACACTCTCCAATGTGGGCTGACTTACACGTTTTGCACGGGGTGTGACAAATGGCTCAGCTCTGCGAATGGCTGGGGTTGGGGTGTGGATGTGTGATGAAGAGGGGTGCACAGGTGACAAGTCCACAAATGAAGTTATTTTCCCTGTTTTTACAGACAGGGGTTGATATACCACTTGCACTAGACATACTGCATTGACCACTTCCACTGCTACTCTGACCACCACATGACAAGATTTCTAAATCATAATCCTCCCCCTCATCATGTCCGTAGTAATCCTTTGGTGGTATTTCATTGCTACTGCGGACATTCCTACTTGGTCTTACATTCATGGAAGGGGATAACATGCTCAGTAAGGTTGATGATGAAGGTGAACACCCCACTATGGCATTAGCTGCCATCTGGTGCCAGGTCCACAGTGCCATGTGCCTGTTCTTAAGATGTGTATGCTGGCCTCCCATGCCCAGATGACTCCCCTTTTTACCTTGACTCACACATGCATTGCAAAGCTGGCAGATTGCGACTGACCCATCATTTGCATCTTGGACAAAAAAATCCCAAACAAGGGATTGTGGTCCCCTACTTTTAACATGTTCCTGATGCTGCTTATTGGACTCCAGTTTTTTAACCCTTGAAATGAGGGTGGGGCTACATGATTTTTCAGGCTGAACACACTTGGACTCCAACTGACCACCATGACTACCTATGATTATTACTGGGTCATCATCATTATCATCTACAGGAACCGCTAAATCACGACTTTTTTGAGAAGGGGGGGATTTAACGCCAACAGAACCAGACACAGCCACCTTGACTTTCTTTTTCTCCAGTTCCCAACAGGGGTCACTGACATTATTATCATATTCATCAACATCATCCGCATTAACAATTTCTGCTTGGATGCTGTCATGTGGAGAACATGTTCCAACTACAGCATCATCATCATCATCATCATCACCCAATATTTTTGTGTCAGACTTTGAATCATTGGATGGCAAAGCCATGACCTCCACAGTGCTGGAAGATATGTGACATTGTGAGTTATCGTTGCAAGGATCAGAATCATGTTCAACTATCATGAGGTTGTTAATGGGGAGTATGACATTATCTACACTGCTAGTCACAGCTTTAGACTCAACTATATTTTTTGAAATGGTTAACTGGTCAGAAGTAGAACTTGAGGCAGCAGTACTCATGCCAGCAGAAACTGCACTAACACCACCAGCTGGGACAACATCATCTCCTCCAACTATGAGAGAAGCTACAGATTGCACTGTAAAAAACATTGATGGAGAAACCCCTTTACTGACATTAGCTACGCACTTCTGCATACTATCATGCCCATGGACAACCTTGCCACCGGCAGCAGTGCCATAGCTAGAAACAGCTTTGCTTGCACGTCTCTTTACAGGCATTTTGGGGGATCACCAAGAAAATTCTAAACAAATTTGGATTTCTGAAGTTTCAGTCTGGGCCGTTGGATGTGAAGCCAAAACAAACAACAATTGTGGCTTGCAGATGAAAATTGGGCACTAAACAGACGCAAAAGCACAGACAGATTAAAATTGCACTGCACAATTTAGAAGAGATGCAGACGCAAAGTCACAACAACACCTTAACCAATGCTCACAAGTCACAATCCAATCTGGAAAAGAATACCTTTTGCTGGTTTGGGGGGGGGGGAGGTGCAGAGCACTGCAGTAACAGTCCAAAACCAAGATACTACAAAGTAGTACAAAATCACGCAGGTGCGGTGGATAGCAGGTTCACACTGCTGCAATTACTCTGTGGCACAATAAAATGTGTCTGATTTGATGGCATGTGTCGCACACACACACATACACATACACTCACACACACACACTACAAGTAATGCATAGCAAATTGAAAACTTCAGTATTATAACCAAATCTTTTAAACAAACTGAAATTATGTACTGCTGCACTGCAACAATCAGCAAAAAAAATTTCAAGAATTACTGAAAATATTACTGTGTGTACATTAACACAGTTATACAAGAAAAATATAACCAAAACAGAAAGATTGCCTTTTTCTCCCAGTTTTAACCTGCCTCCACCACAGATACACCCCTCACCCAAAGCGCGCTTCAAGTGTCTGTCAGTACACAGACTGAATGTTCTAAATTAATATTCAAAATCCACACACAAACAATAAACACTCAATGATATGAGCACAGGAGGGTTTCCTATAATCGATGTACTAAATTTTGAGCAAAAAATGGCTCAAAAATGCTTTTTTAACAGCTTTTAGAGGATTTGAATCGCAGAACTCTGAGAGGAAACTGTCTCCATCTACCACTACACACACAGAACTGAGGCTGTGCAGAACAATCTAGAGCCCATGTGACCTGCAATCCCATGAATCACTGCAAACTTCACCTTGGAGTGCAATAACAAGGCAAAGTGATGTGAAGTACATTGATTTCTATGTACTTCACATTAAAATTGGTGCAGAAGTGGTTGGGAGAAGGTGGAGTAATGTGAAGTCATTGTTATCAATGGATCTTTGCTTCTTCATTATGATGCTAAGTACTCCGCTTAAGCTATGGATTACTTTGCGACCCTGCATTATTCCACGAATTGTTTCTGCTTTGGCCACTTCGTCCACCTCTACGCCATTTACTTCTCTTGTTCCTCTCTTTTTCTGTTGTTTTATTTTGTTCTGAGACACAGTATGGCCTAGCATTAAAAGCACAAAGCTGTGACTCTGGAGACATGGGTTTAAATTCAATTGTCACTTACTCGTGTGATATTGAACAAGTCAGCCTTTAATTTTCTCACTACATATTTTGTCAACTCCAGCTAAACTTAACATTCCAAACCTTTCCTTATATATTCAATCATATTTAAACAACATGTACTTGCCTAATAGCTGCTGCTGAAAGTGTTCATGGATTGTAAAACACTGTGAAATTCATAAAATCCAATTATTTTCTCTCTCCCTAGTCCCTCCATGGAAGTCCCAGAATTTACAGTATACTGTCCTTAAACTCTGCCCTCAGTCAGCTTCCACCAATTAAGACCTGCACAGTTTCCTTTGCCTCAAAGTAATGATGAGCTAATGCGAAATTTGCATTGGTGAATGCACTGACATGGCACTTTTACCTTCAGTTCTTCCTACTCAAGCTTTTTGGTCACTTTGGGTTCATTTTGACCTTTGGCCAGTTAATTAAAAAAACACTCTAGCCCTTCTCAGGTGGTCAGAGCTAGTACACTTGCCACCCCTGCACCCACCCCAGTTACTTCCAGCCCTCCTCCTCTCTGCCTAGATATTTTATACAAAAACAAGAATGCCAGCTCCATGCACTGTGCTAGGTGCTAATAGCATTAAAAAAACAAAATCTGACTGGAGGATCATAGGAGTCTGGCAGAAGTTGGGATTGACTTGGGTGAGTACTTGGAGGTAGAGAGGTACCACTTTTCTCTATTTGTAGCATTCTGAACCCCAGTAACAAGCTTTATAATTGTCTTTGGCTGAAGTGTCAAAGCTGAATCAAACACGGGGGGGGGGGTCTGAAATGACGCTGAACCATAGTTATAAATTTTCACATCCACTCACTCTTACCTCATGGTCTCATGTTACACTAATGTGCTCTAAAAATCCTTAAGCCCTCTGACCTGTAAAAACAGCTGCATGTGACTTGACTTCAAGTCCATTTCAAGATATCTGGAAATTTCACCAGATCCTCTGCAGGTACAGTACATTCTTTGTTATGCAAATCCACCTACTTTTTCATTTGCATATTCCCTCCAACAAGGTTGGAAGGCAGTAAGGAGGGCTGGGGGATACTGGGATGCATAGGAAGAGGCATCACCAGTAGAAAACAAGAAGTTGTTATCCCTCTGTACAGACAGCTGGTGAGACCCCATCTGGAGTACTGTGTGCAGTTCTGGAGACCCAATCTCTGCAAGGACATAGACAAGATGGAAGCTGTCCAGAGGAGGGCAACTAAAATGGTGCAGGGTCTGCACCAGAAGACATATGAAGAGAGACTAAACGAGCTTAATTTGTATAGCCTCGAGGAAAGGAGGGAGAGGGGGGACATGATAGAAACTTTCAAGTACCTCAAGGGAATCAACAAAGTCCAAGAGAGTAGCATCTTTCAAAAAAAGAGGTGTTCAAGAACAAGGGGGCACAATTTGAAGATAGAGGAGGGGTGGTTCAGAGGTAATGTAAGGAAGTATTTTTTCACAGAGAGGGTTGTGGATGCATGGAACGGCCTTCCGGAGGAGGTTGTGGAGTCAAAAACAGTGATTTGAATTCAAGCATGCATGGGACAGCCATAAGGCAATTCTAGGGGGTGGGGGTAGAAAGAAGTAGGCTGCTGGTTAACTAGGATCTGCAGCTTATCCATTAGGTAGGGAAATGGGCAGACTGGGTGGGCCAAGCGGTCCTTATCTGCCATCAAATTCTATGTTTCTATGTTTCTAATATTCTTCCAAGCTAATCTCTTTTCTCTTCCATCTCCATCTGTTCGTTGATCTGGTCCTCATCCTTTCTTCTCAACCTTCTGTATCCCCGTATCTGGGGCTGAAGATGGCTTAGTTCCAAATGTATCTCCTCACCTGAGTCTTTAGAAAGAGATTTCTCTAGTTCTTTAATTTTACATAACCATTCCTCAACCTGTGCTCTTTGTTTTTGTTTCCTAATTGAGGCCAGCCTTATAACCCCCAGTTAGCTTTGAGGGCCCTCCACAACACATCCTTGGCTGAAATGGAGTCCATATTCTCTGCAATAGAACGGAGGATATAAGCTCTCACATGCTCAAGTGTGGCAGGGTCAGACAACACCTGGGGGTTCAGGGACCATGTTTTGGGCTAGGAAGATTGTTGTGGGGGTGCTACGTGTAATTGTACTGGTGAGTGATCCAAGATCACATTGGCATCTATGCTGGAGTCCACAACATGCTGTAAAAGCTGATAACTTATTAAAAAATAATCAAGACTGGAATACGCTCTGTGAAGGGGCAAATAAAAATATAAATGTCTTCTTTCCAGGATGTAAAGCCTTCCAGGGGTTCACAAGACCTAATTTCTCCATAAATTCCCTCATTGCCCATTGTGCAGAAGATAAACCAGCTTTTTGCCTATAGGACTTACCAAGATTGTTGGAATGTACAAGATTCCAGTCACCTCCAAGATGCATGAAATATCAGCATATGGAACAAGAACCGATGCCAGTGTAGTAAAAAAAGAAGGAGTATCAGTTATTTAATCCATAAATGGAACCAAGTACAATTTCCTGATTAGCAAGCATACCGTCGACTAATACATACCATCCATCGGGATCCCTCACTTCATTCAACAGCTGAAAAGGTACAGCCTTACTCAACAGGATGTCTATTCCCCTCTGCTGAGCATTAGGTCCAGCTCCACATGCCTGTCCCACTCATATTTCCTCAAATTAAGAACTTGGTCTGCCGGAAGGTGAATCTCTTGTAAAAATATAATGTGAGGGTGAAAGCTCTTCAAATGATGTAAAACAACACATTTCTTCTAGGGGTGGGTGGATAGCATAATTCCTCCGGATATCGGATTTGGATTTATCTATCAATATATCCGACCAGTTCAGGATATTTATCGAGTCGGATATATTGATGGAGAGAAACAGTGGACTAATAAAATCTTTGCCCCTAAAAAACACACAATGACTAAATCTGACAGAATAATCACTTTAATGAAGCGCTGTTAAGAAATCATAAATGAATACAGGGACACTTAATTTTTATAAAAAATTATCCATATTCTGTTTTATAAAAAGCAACATGTTTGCATTTTTGGGAGTGAGTCATGAGCGCTTCTCTGTTATTATATTGTCAACTACGCTAAAAATTCTCTTGCTAGGCACACTGGTGAGTGGAGCAGACAGGTACCACATTGCAATTTTGTTCAGCACTGGAAACCTGTGTCTTTGCATTTGCCAGAAAGTAAGAGCATCAGGTGTATTTTTTTTGGCATCAGATTTTCTGCTAGGTAAATGTCAAGCTCCTGATTGCAACTGGACACATCATCAACAACTGAAGCTGAAAAATAAATAAAAGCCTGCTAGTGCTATACCCTTTATGGACTATATTAAAACAGAATTTGCTACTGACTGCAATTTGTAAATATTTTTTTTACTTACTGTCTTCTGGTAGCGAGTTGTTCTGTGAGAAGACGTCCCATGGGTCATCTGTGTCACAGTCCTGCTCGATGTTTTTTTCATTGAGTTGCTTCTATACTTTGCTATGTGGCTCATCAGACATCTCACAGTGCTCCTCAACAAGTTGTTTAATGACAGCTTTAGCAAATGATTTCCCACACTCAGTCCTGAAAAAGTGAAGCTTGTATCTTGCATCTATGACTGTAGCCACGATAATCTCCCTCGTGGACTCGTATTGCACTAATCGATTGTTAATGGACTCAAGCATTGACATTTTCATTGCTTGCAGCCCCGGTACTTTTATCCCCTCAATTAAGTGAAACAGCACTGTAGAAGTAGGAATAATGTCAGAAACACAGGCACAATCAGAACTTAGCCATCTGGTTTCAATCTCAAATGGCCTTAATAAAGTGCAGACGTTCTCTGCAAGAGACCACTATGAGTTAGTAAATGTTCTGGTCTCACATTCGGCAGTATAAACAGTCAACACTCTCCATGGCTCTAATAAGCGTTCTAGCATGTAAAAAGAGCTGTTCCATCTTGTGGGCATGCCCTGCACTAAACAGTGCTCTGGTAACTGAAGGGTCTTTTGCAGCTCTTTAATCTTTTCAGATGCAGAGGCAGAGTGCTTAAAGTGTTCCACAATTGCTCTCCCTGTGGCTAGTAACTCCTCAACTGAACGTTGTTTAAAAATGGAATCATGAATAATGAGCTGTAGTGTGTGCGCTAAACAACCAACACTTTGCACATCACTGAGTTTCATTGCTTTAGCAATATTTGGGCCATTATCCCTTACAACTAGATGCCTTTGACCACTCTTTATCCCCCATGTGTCAAGAATATGTCAGAAATCTTTTGAAAGGTTTTCTCCTGTATGTCTGTCAGCGAGGTGCTTTAAGAACAAAAGTGCGTACCGTCTTGTTAAAGGATTCATCTATCCAGTGTGCAGTCACTGGTAGGTAGGACACGATTGAGCAGGCTGTTGTCCAGGTATCTGTGGTAAATGAAAAATGCTCAATATTTGCCAACTCATCGTGCATTCTAGACCGTATCTTATGGTACATAGAGGGGACTGTTACCTTGGCAAAGTGACTTCTTGACGGTAAAATATATCTTGGCTCCAATACTAATAACAGCCGCTTGAACCCTACATTCTCAACCACAGAAAAAGGTTGTTCATCAGCTGCAATCATCTCTGCAACTGAATTTGTGATTTCAATAGCCCGTGGGTCATCACTGCCGAATGGGTTAGCACAAGCAAGACAGGATTCAATAGTCTGGATCTCCCGTTTTATCTTTTTAGACGGTGGCTCCTGAAGAGATTCAGTTTGCCTTGTTAATTCATTACAAGCTTTTTCCCCTTGCAAATCAGCATACTCAGACCTGTGCTTGTTTTGCAAATGATTTAAGAGTCCTGAAGTCCCAAAGCTATGGATTGAAGACCCCCTGCTTATGAACGTGGGATTGTGGCACAGAGTACACTTAGCCTTCGAGTCGGAGTCTCCGTCCAATGTAAAATATGCCCATACCAAACTTTTGTGTGACATTTCTAGTATAGTTGAACACTATCGCAATTCGGAGACTCACACACCACAACTATCACCTCTCATCTGCATGCACAGTTGGTCTATTACTTGTTGAGATAATTTTGAGATAAAACTAACAGGTTCACACGTGCTTAATGAGACAAGTTAATCACTTTGCACCTATACACCTTGCAACTTGCATCTGTTGTTAATTGGCAAAAAGCAGAACTTGCAATTAGGGCATTAAGTATTAAATGTAGAAAGTATTTTTCCGTGCTGACATGGAAAAAAATCCGATCGGATCGGTTTGCATGAAAAATCAACACACTGCATGAAAAGAAACTTATCCTTCTCAAAACAATGCCCTGGATAACAAATGCCTGCATAGGTCCCTCCCCCACCCCAAAAGCGAACAAGAAATAGCCATTAAAACCAAAACCCTCCGACACCTCCTACCGCACACAAAACTCCCCCTAATCTAGATGGAAAAATGCTATTACTCGGGCCGAAAGCCCCCTCCTAGCCATTCAGCCCACAACTGCTGGCATGGAGGTGTCTCCCATTCAGACCTGATTTACACTAGGGCTGTGCAAGGGCCAAATATTATTTTCTGAATACCATGAATAATGGACTATCTGAATATTCGGAACTGAATACCAAATAGTCCACTATTCGAGTGGTATTCGTTATTCAGCCGAGGGGAGGGGGTTGTTTAAAAATAAAAAAAAGCCTTTTCTCCTCTCCTTGCCAACATTAAAACAAATCGTGATCCCTAGTGTCCAGTGGTCCCACCCCCCTGGTGGATCACTGGCCCAATATGAAGAATCCCCTCCCGCAGAGATTCAAAGTTTCACACCTGTCCCCTTTTCCACAAATTTACAAAAATAAAAATTTCCCTGGTGTCTAGTGGAGTTCCCCCCCATCCTGTGAGGTAGTGCCCCCCAACCCGCTCCCTCCAACCCACAATCCTGAGTGGGCCACCAGCACAACCCTCCACTCACCTCCACAGCTGGCAGCCCGACTGAGCTTTCAATGAATGAGTGCATGTTTGTATAAGCACGCGCTCATTCATTCATTCAGCAAGCTTGTGGTCAGTAAAAGGTTTTATAGGGGGTGTAGAGGAGGGGGGGCTGTTTTGGTCATTGGCAGGGGGCCAGGATGGGGGAACTGAATTATGGACCTTCCTTCTACACCCTGAAAAACCTCTTGTAGTGACTGTGAGCTGGTTGAATCTGTCAATGAATGAGCACGTGTTTGTACAAGCACACACTCATTCATTGAAAGCTCAGTCAGGCTGCTGGCCGAGAGAAGAGTGGAAGGCTGTGCCAGTGGCCTGCTCAGGGTTGTGGGTGGGGGTGGAACAGGGAGGGGCACTACCTGACAGGGGTGGGGGTCCAATAGACACCAGGGAAATTTTATTTTTGTAGATTTGTGGAAGGGGGATGGGGTGGAATCTTGGCAAGGGGATTCTTCATATTGGGTCAGCGATCGGCATGGGTGGGTGGGACCACTAGACACTAGGGATCAAGATTTGTTTTAATGTTGGCTGGGGGGGTTCATTATTTATTTATTTTTTTCTATTTTTGCATCCCAGAGCCTGGTGGAGGGACTCATCCTCTGGCCCCACACGTCCCTGCTCATGCTGACCTCCAGTAGTTCCCCCATGGCTTGCCCTCCACAGCAGGACCAGGGAGGAGAGCACTGGTCATCTCTCTCCCTCCACAGCACAATTCAGAATCCAGGGCGGCATAGGGACATGGGGCCATTATGGAGCCCACCAGCTCCCTTTTTCCACATTTTACTCCTATCACCCCTTCCCACCAACATAGAGATGCAGGTATATGCCACCCAAACCATACTGCCTTCCAGTACTGCCAGAGGACAGTCAATGAGTGGGATGACAAATCTCCCCCCCCCCGAGAGGGAACAACAGTCCTTTGGATGCTCGATCTTCACTCACCCCTGATGACCCCCGGCAGTCTGGGCTCATTCCTGAACCCAGGTTGCCGACGTGACATGAAATGTAGTGACCAACGCCTCAACCTCCAGCACCACTGGGCCACCTTTGGCTTCCTTTATTTTTAAATCCTTCCCACACGAATACCAAATACCAAATATTTTGGTATTGAATAATGAATATTTGCCCAAATATTAGAAAAAATATATTCCTACAGTCAGCCCCCCCCCCACAGAATTACAAAAGAAACAGCAGCCAAAGCTATTTTCCAGACAGAAAGGATAGAGGAAAATTATTTCAGAATGATATCACTAGTAGTCCTATTTGCTATACAAAATAAAGAGCCAAAATTTAAAAAGGAGGCAATCACCCTCCGCTATTGGCACCGGATGACCAGTACTAAAAAGTTACTATAATATTAGGCAAAAAAAATTCAATATCTCCTTAATGCCTCTGTAGGTAGACTTGTAAAAAGGACAAAAGGTAACCGTTACTGCACTCACAATAAAAGATGCTTCATAAAATATGAGAGCAAAAAAAAATTAAACTTGAGCAGTTTCCGCTTTACCATTCCCAAACATAAACACAGCCATGGTCCTCTCCCCAAAATAGTGTGACAAAAATGTAAATTCTGTTACCAAAAACGATAAAAGAAAAGGGGGGGATGAAAGCATATCCTGATAAATCACCAACTAAAACTAAACTACTGCAGCCCTCTGAATGTAATTATAAGTACCTGTATCTCTAACTAAAAAGGTAGAAAGTCATAGAAGGAATATAAAACTAGCAGTGATCCATCTGCTTACTCCTCGAAGCATCACTAGAAGGGACTCCTCATATTAGAACAAACTCACAAAATGCCTGAAAAGACTCAAACAGCTAACCAGAGAATCATACTCGCACATGTAAATCTTAGACCAATAACAATGTAAAGATATCAAAAACAGATCTGCGAAGTGAAACATCATTAGCTAAAGCTGCAAGGATCACAAACTCTCTGCCATTATATTTGTATAACTATATATTAAACAGTAACTACCAAGTGTATCAATGAGCAAATAGAATATAAGCATGGTTTCAAAATTCAACCCCACACACAAAGCTGCGTAAGAATAAGTCAAATAAAAGAAGCAAATAATATTGGTTCTGCAGTCCAACAGAGTCCTTCTTGTAATACCTAAGGTAGCCAAAAACAGTGTGAAGTCCTCACCATGATATGAGAAGCTTGTCTTCACTAGATGTTCAACCAGCTTTGCCGAATAAGTCATGCAAGATCCGGATGAGCTCAGAAGCTGCTTCCAAGGCCGAATCAAAGTGATGGATGCCCCAAACAGTATACACCTCCAGTCTAGCAGGGTACAGCATCTTATGCCTAATATTAGTAGCCAATAACTTAGACTGAATGGACCAGTAGAAAGCACACTCCTAGGGTGCTTTAAATGTTAAGTCTGGTACCAGTCTGATTTTCTTGCCCTCCCACTGCAGTTGCTCGATCTTCCTGGTCGCTTTTAAAATAAAGTCTCAATCTAAATAATTTAACATTTTAAAAATAAAAGGTCTAGGCCTGGTGGTGCTAAGGGTTGAGGCACTGGATGCCACACCTCATGCCACGCCAGTGACCCGGGTTCAGGAATGACCACAGGTCACTGGAGAGCCGGCTGGGGGGGAAGGGTTGGAGTGGGATTTCCCCTCCAGGGGTGGATGCCTGCTCCTCCGTAGTCCCGCACCCATCATGTGGAGGCCCAATGGGTGCATAGGTGGTAGAAGCGGTGACGTAAGTCAGGGGTGGGGTTGGAAGGAATCACTGGATCCTGGCATGCGTGGGCACCTCAATGCCTGTGTATGCATGTGTACGCTGTGACCCCGGGAATGGGGAAGAGAAATGAAAAAGGAAAAAATTACATATGGAAAAAAAAAATAAAAAATAAAAGGTCTTGGTGACTCACATGCAACAGGTTTGGGGCAAAGCGATCTATGTGCCCTCTCAATTATGTAATTAGGACCATTAGGAGAAGGGCTGATGATTTTACAGCAGGATTTTTGAATAAGGTCGATCACATTAGATCTTTCCTCTCCCTCCAGTAAGCCGAGAAGAACCAAATTATTCTGGTGGTACCTCCTGTCTAAGTCATCAAGTATTTCCTCCAGTTTCAAGACCGTAAGGCACAGAGTAACCATCTCTGGTTCTAACTTAGTTATGCAGTCTTCAGTGAAGGAAACCCGTGCTTAAACATTCGTAACTCTACAGGTAAGCTCTTTAACCATGGGCATCAAGTCCTTAAAATCTTCTATTAAGGAAAAGACTGCAGATTTAATGATTTGAAGCTCTACATAAATTTGCTCAGACATTAAAGTTGGAACAGCATCTGAAAATGGAGTAGGAAGGGAATTACTCTGGCGAGGCCATTTAGCATCTAGAGCAGTAAACTTTTCTTGCTCTCTATCAGAATCTTCGAGCTGAAGGAAGACTTCTGCCAACTGCTGCTCCATCACTTCAGCTTCCATCTAATCGATAATTGCACAGGTACTGTTACTTTTATAAAATCTTAAGAATTTCTGCATGGGTGGTAGTAAAAATATAAGTATTTTCAGGATGCAGATGGAGCTCCACAAGAATACTGTTACCCCCTGCTTAGCATCACCTGACTCCCACTGATAACCTTTTTGTCCCTTACTGCTCCTGCCCCAGTCTCTCCTTGTTCCTTACTATTCTCAGCCCCTGCATCCCTTTGTGCTCCCAGCCCCCATTATTGGAATTTAACTGGATTTGCACCCAGCCATAAATCTTTTGTACAGTCCACTGTTTTTGGCCTATCACATGCTCTATATTTAATTAGAATATATAATATATATTGTAACCCCATACATAAAGAACTGCTAGTGAAGGCAGTGTAAGTACATTTAGACAGCCCCTCCCCTGATCCTATTAATATGTACATAGAGGGCCTGCAACCCCATTACCTACTGCACATCATCTTAAAGCTTTTTATAGGGGAAGGGCTGCAGTGTTCAGCGTCTTTCGGCTTGTTTACGAAAGTTACAAACTGAGACTTTTAAGATATATATTTATTTTTCTACTGGTCAATGTAATTATAAACCTATCAAAATTAACTCCTTGGGCAGGCAGCTCCTTGTTATGAGTTGCCTGTCCAGCATCTAAGACTGTGTTAGCAGCTCTTAAAGTGTTTTCAATCTTTGTTTAAAAAGACACAGAGATTCTACTATTCTAATATTCAAGGGCAGTGTATTCCAGAAAGAAGGACAAAGATGTGTTTATGTATTTAGTTTGTTTATATTGATCAGGTACACACACTAGATAAATGCATTCCTATTTTCAAGTGCAACCTGGGAGATTACAGTGTGGGGAAAGGCAGTGCAAAACATTACCAGTTTTAGAGTTAAACAAAGGTATAGGGAACAGCATTACTACAGCGGCTCAAGCACAAAAGAAAATATCATGATAATAAGCAGGTCAACTTAGGGTTAATGGGAAGATTACAGAATACTAATGTAAAATATTCAAAAGAATCACAAGATAGAGTTTCCAAAGGAAGATGCATAATTGCTGTTTACAATTATACAGGGAAAGGTCATCGTCATTACAGGCTAAATTGCAGTAAACTATAAATTCATGGTTCTTGGTTTTGTGTTTACCACCATTTGGGTCTGAAAGAAAATTTGCATCTGTTGAGCTCAACATAGAAAATAACACATAAACTGATACTAGGTCAGCCAAATAAACAGTGCAATTAGTGTGAATGTTTAAAAAATTAGAACCATCACTTTAAAAATTAACCTATTTTCAATTCTTAGAAAATGGACTTTTTATTTCCTGGCATCTGATTGGCTAGTACCCTTGCCAGGATGGTACATTAACTTTCAATAGATGCCCAGGAAATAAAAAGTACCAGTCTATAGTGCTCCTTCACGAACTTAAGTATCTTAGTGCCCGCCCTGCATCCCAATTGGCTAAAACACCTAATTAAAATTTCATATTGCCTCCATTTTTTCCCTGTCGCTTGCTGAGAGATATTGCCATTGTTACTACCACAGACACACCATGCCAACTATATGCCAACCATTGCCATTACTATTTTCCTACTTCAAAAAAAGAAGCTCGCAATACTTTCATATAAAACTGCCACTAAACTGCCACTTCTACTTCCCTTTTGGGACCCTGTTGTTCTGTCATCGAGCCTCAACCAAAACTTCAGAAATGTGCCTGGGTTTTAACAGCCTTAGTTTTTGACCTCCTGGCACCTCTTTAGACCTCTTCCTACAAAATACCGTATATGGACATTTTGCCCGTAATTGTCATCTCCACAGTGTGCGATTTGCCTACTTCCTCCGTTCATCTCCCAATTTAGAAAGCACAGATGCTCACCTGCCAGATCCGCTTCTCTTCTGTCTTTCAGTTCATTCACCGGCTACACAGCGAGAATGACCATCTCTACTCCTGGCCCGAAATTGCAGCCCTACTCAGTAATTCAGGTTAAAAGGGAAGAAACTGGTATGCAAACCATCAGTATTAACTGACACAAAGCAGGCCTTTTTGTTGTTTTATTTGCAGCTCGCTGCTCCCCTAACTGCCACCACTGCTCATCGCCTACATTTCCCGATGGAGAAAAGAATGCTAATCTGTCAGAATGACAGTATAAATTAAAAGCAATCATTAAACAAATATTAAAAAAGAGAAACGAGGGGGGTCACGTAATGACAACCTAGGAAGAGCAGCGCCTCAAGCCAGCTCTGTCTTCACCCAGCATTTAAAGTCTTTAAATTTTATTTCAGGAAACTAATCTGGCTAATTATCGGTTGGGGAAAAGTTGGAGGAGTGATCGGAAGCAGTTTGGTCACGAGGGATGGAGCGTCGTTAAAAACAGTCGCGAAATACCCCCACCTCCTTCACGGAGAAAAGAGCAGGCATAGCGCCCACATCGAGCCTAAATAAATCGAGCTCTGGGCCAGTCGCACTGGCGGAGGAGGGTTTTTAGAGATCTTTGCACCATTACAAGCCTCAGTAGATGAAATTCACACAGAGATGCAGATCTTTAAGACCGCGCTGGAAAGAATCGACAGAAGAGTGGGAGACAACGAAGTTAAAATAAGATCTTTGGAAAACAGAATGGACAGGCACGAATTAGAAAAAGTGACAGCGAGCAATAGAATGAAGAAAATAGAAGAGAAGATGGAGGATTTGGAGGGTAGAAGTAGGAGGAACAACCTTGTTATTCTGGGACTGCCGAGAAAGCAGAAGGAACAACAATGATTTTGTTTGTGCAGAAACTGTTAGAAGATAGCAGGTCAATCACCAAATGGCAGTTACATTGTTGAAAGGGCCACAGATCGCTTCCACCTCCTGCTAGTGGAACTCCTCCACGCCTTTGATATGCAAACTTTTAAACTTTTGGATAAACAACACATCCTGAATAAAGTCAGAGCTATGCAGGAAGTTACATGGGAGGGAAAAAATCAGAATCACCCATGATCTTCCATATTCTGTGCGCCTTAAAAGACAGAGCCTGCACTCTATTGTAACAAAGTTGGTAGCTGCAGGAATACCATTTCGGTTAAATACCAGCGCTGCTTCAGGTTAAACTTAAAAATGAGTGGCAGTCTTATGGATCTACAGAGGAAGCTCGAGAGGAACTGAAAATAGTAATGCCTGATCTATTTAAATAAAGTAAAGGGAATAACCGGAGAGCTGATGAGAGGAAAGGCGAGCTCTAAATCAAAGAAGGGACAGATGTGAATATAGACTCATGGAGGGTCTCCCCTCCTGGATGAGATATAGCCAGTATAAATATGTAAAATTATGCTTGAACAGAGAGATAATCTACTGTGGAATACGCTGCTCTGAGAGGACTGAGGACTTTACTTAAGAGGAGAATATCAATAGATCTCTTCAAGGAGCGATTCCTAGCTCGAGCTATTTGAATATCTAGATTTACAGAGAGAATATGGCCTTTTTTAAGGTGAAGACTTTACAGAAGTTTAAACACCAGAATCGGACCGAGATACTATAATGGTTCTCTTATCAACCTACTGGTTACTGAGGAAGAGCCGGAAGATTATGGACTAGAGACTTCTTGGTTGGATATAATGGCTGGAGACTCCATGAACTAGAATTTTGAAGGGAACTTGATTCTCCCCCTCCATCCCTTCCTTCCCCCCCCTTTTTTTTCTTGCTTACCGTATAAGTGAGAGAATGTGGCAGAAGTATATATTGGGCACTACAGGAGCAAGAGACATGAAATGGTGTAAATGCTGTATAATGTCAATGTTTGAGACTTAATATAGTTTGTGATTGGGAGATTAGGTTTATTTAATATTGAGAGCATGGAATCCAGAGACAGTGGTCACTTGTTATCAATTTTCCCTGCAAAACCTAGAATAGTGATGTAGTATTGATGTTAAAATTGGATTGGTTCTTTAATGTTAATACCAGGGTTATTTTGTAAGATGTACATAAGAGCCTCTTTTAAAGGGGGAGAATTGAGTGAGGGAAAAGAAATTGTAATTTGGATCAAGATAAGATAGGGAAATTCTTTCCCCTCACTCATAGCTTCCTTTCATGCGAGCTGGGCTGGAGGGGGAGCTGGCAGAGACCTGGGTTGATAGTCATCACTAGACGTAGTGAGATGGTAGAGCGGTTCTTGGAACTGGGGGTTGAGGGGTCATCTAAGGGATATGGAAAGGGAGTGGGGTTAGCAGCATTCACACGCCAAACCAAAGGGAGGAAAGATGAATACGCATGGGGGCCTCATATAGGAGGGGTTAATTATAAGAAGATGGACAGTCATAATGCAATCAGTAAAATATGGAGAACACAATAAAGTTGATTAGCTGGAACATCAAAGGGGCCAGAGACAGATGTAAGAGACAGGTAATACTGAAACACCTTTCAACACTTAAGGCAGAGATAGCATGCCTTCAAGAAATGCATCTCGTAAGAGATAATGTTGGTATTTTTGCCAAACAGTGGGTAGGACAAACCTATGGAGCTGGCTTTTCCACAAATAAGGGTGGGGTAGCCATAATAATCCATAAAAGAGTCCAGTTTCAATTGGAAAAAGAAATTTGGGATGAGCAGGGCCACTTTATCTTCCTGGTGGGGACATTGCATTCTGTTAAGGTGGTTATAGGATGGTATATGGTCCTAATATAGACTCTCCACAATTTTTACGAATTCTTGAGATATTGAATGGATATACCTCTCATGTAATGCTGATAGGAGGGGACTGGAACATAACAACACAAATGTATTTGAACAGATCTGGTAGTCATAAGGTTGGTCTCTCCCGGCTGTGGGCATTATGGACGTGATGGATAGTCTAGGGTTAGTAGATGTATGGAGATTGCTAAATGGAGATCTGCGGCAATATACCTTTTTCTCAAATGCACACAGAACGTGTTCAAGGATAGACTATTTCCTAATCAGCATGAACATGTTACCCTCGATTTTGGAAGCAGGGATTGAAGTAAGAGTTATATCGGATCATTTCCCAGTTTATGTGAAGTGGTTGCCAAAACAAGAAATAATCAGAGACTTTAGATGGAGGTTTAATCAATTATTACAAATATCGTATGTGCAAGACCAGATTAAAAAGTTCATGACTCAGTTTCTAGAGAATACTCTTGATTCGGTTTCAAACATAGATATAGTGTAGGCAGCCTAAAATGTTCAATTAGAGGTGAGTGTATACGTATTGCAACAACTAGGGCCAGGAAAAACAAGACCCTCGTGGGAGAGATTAATAAGGCTCTCAGAACAGCCAAAAATAATATTTTGGCACTTTCAGATGAGTCAGAATGGACTAAATTACATCAGTTACAAGTGCAGTATTCTGCAATAATGATGCAGAAAGCAGAGCTCGCATTACGTAGAACTAAAATAAAATATTTAGAGTCCAGGGAAAGAGCAGGCAAATTGCTCGCACTTAGGTTAAAGCAAACTGATTCAAGTTGAGTCATTTCTGAAATTAAGAGTGAGGGTGAGAATAGTATACTTAAAGATCCGAAGGAAATTGCCTCCGCTTTTAGAAGCTACTTCCAACAAATTTACTCTATAGATGTCATCAGTAAACCTACTATAATAGAAATACGTAAGTATTTAGATACCACACCTTTGCCCAAAATATCAGGACCTGGAGTTGAGCAAATAGGAGCCCCAATACAGAAGGAGGAGGTTAGAACCGCCGTCTCGCAATTAGCGGGAGACAAGTCCCCTGGCCCAGACGGGCTAACCACAAATTTCTTTAAAGTTTACATAGATGTAATCTGTCCAATCATAACTAAAGTATATAACTTTTGGTTTACAGGAAATATCTCAGATGAGTCTTTTCTGGAAACACTCATCACTCTAATTCCTAAACCCGATCGAGATCCTTTATTGTTGGGTAGTTATCGTCCGATATCGCTCCTGAATGTTGATATTAAAATATTAGCTAAAATACTAGCAAATAGGTTGGCTCCCCTTATGAGTAGTATGATCAGTGACGAGCAAGTAGGGTTTATGAGTGGAAGAGTTCCCTGTGATCACCTGCGAAAACTACACCACTTAATGCTGAGAGCACAGGGAGCGCAGTACTCAGCAGCGCTACTGGCACTTGATGCTGAAAAAGCATTTGACCAAGTGTCTTGGGATTTCCTCTTTGCAATACTAGAAAGGATTGGTCTACCCAATGATTTTCTAAAGTGGGTTCATAATTTATATAGTGCTCCCAAAGCTCGTGTCTGGTGCAATGGACTTCTATCACCTCCCTTCTCCTTAAATTGCGGTACAAGACAGGGATGTCACTGTCACCACTGCTGTTCAATATATATCTGGAACCAATGATTCGTGAGACTTGGTATTGCAGAAGGTTAAGGTATCAAGCTAGGAAGCAGAGCGATATCTCTTATCAGCATATGCAGATGATGTACTGATCCATTTAGAAGATCCGAGTGGGTATACCAATAATACTAGAGAAATAGCTAAGTTCTCAAAAGTATCAATTATAAAATTAATACCTCCAAAACAAAGCTCTTTCCATTAAATAATAGATGCTATCCCAATATAGCAAAGAATTAGATCTGATCTGGAAACTAAAAATTATCCTACCTTGGGATTAAGGTTATGAGAGGTGTAGGCTCTATGATCAAGGAAAATTTAATAACTTCTCAAAATAATTAAGTTAGACCTAAACAGATAGAATCTACTTCCACTATCTTTTAGGCAGAACAGAAACAATAAAATGAATATCTTACCGAGGGTTATTTACCCTATTAATATATTAGCTGCTACTTGCCTAAGGCTTGGTTTCTCAATTTAAGGAAGGTGGTCAGTACATATCTGTGGAAAGGGAAGGCTGTCAGAAGGTCATATCAAAAGCTTACAGGTTTCAGGGAGAGAGGGGGGTTGTCACTGCCATCTTTCTATAAGTACTACTTAGCATCACACATAAGTAAGATAGCATATTGGTTTAGGCCTGATACATCCTCTCCATTACACTCCTACACACCGCTCTGGTTAAATGTTGAAAGAGATTTAGCTGGAAAACATAACGTTAAATTAAGTAATCTGGCATATACTACTGTCAAATTACTCCCGAAAGCACTAAGAGATACCCCCATAGGCTGGTCAGTGAGAGTATTACAACAAACCCAAAAACTTCTAAAGACTAGTTGGCGGGTGTCGCAAGAGCAAACATTAACACAGAATGTACATTTCCTGATTCAAAAAGTACCAATTCAACCCCGGTACTGGAAGATTTTATCAGACTTGAAGCTTGGTGACTTGGCTCCATGAGGTAGATTGGGTATGTACAGAGCATAATAGATTCCCTGAAATAGAGGGCACCCCTTTAAGTTTAAACAAATGTCAGAGTCAATAAGAGCTCATCTGCATAGAGCAAAGGCGATGAGAGCCGACAGTGGAGTGGAGTTGACAGATCTAGTCCAAGTAGCTATGAAACCGCATGCAGTTTCTAGAGTTTACAAGGCCTTGCAGCTGCTGGATGAGAGTCTTCCAAGTGGGGTTAGTTATTATTGGCTAAATAAATTAAATATACCAGAAGACAATAGAAGCGTGGAAGTACATCTGGTCAAATACATATAGAAATATCGAGCAGGATAGATATAAACTTCAACAATTTAATGTAATGTATAATATGTACTATACCCATGAAGTTACACAAGATGGGTAAGGAGGTTCAAACTAACTCACCAGATGTGGGATGGCAGGATGTGACCTATACCATTTAGTATGGGAATGTCCCAAAATCCGCCCTTCTGGAAGGCAATTAGCACCTCTGTATCACAATTATTAAATCTAGATGCTTTCTTCTCATCTAGAATTTGCCTGCTAAACTATTTTGAAGATGGGATGACCAGACAACAAAAAAGATATATGGCTTTGATATCAGCAGCTGCAAAAGCCGTGATACTGAGACACTGGACTGACTCTAAAACTCCGTCTACGAGAGAATGGTATAAAGAAATTACACTGGCATTGCAAGTAGAGTCACATACAGCCAGAATGAACAATGATGCTGTGAAAAATTATACCCTGTGGGGCCCACTTGAAACACTAATGATGCTGTGGAGCTCCTGATCTTCCTATGTAGGAGATAACCCTGACGGTATAATACCATCAGATTTTTTTTTTTTTAATGGCGTGTGAATGCTGCTATGGATTTGGGGGTGGGGGGATGGGGAGGGGTGGTGGGAGGGAGGGCGGGGAGGGGGTTTTCCTTTTTTTTTTTTTCTCTAGTTAGTTTTATATTTTTAATTAAAATAGAGTCATAGAGTTTAGTAATATGGCTATGAATCTGTAATACTTGCTGGATAAAAGAATGTAGATGGCAATTGTCATGGAATTTTTTGGTCTCACCAGCTCATGTACATCAATGTGTATGAAATAAATATGATAATAAAACAAATTGAAAAAAAAAAAAAAGAGAAACGAAAACACTAAAGAAAAATCCATTTTACTAAACCCAGTGCTGTTATGTTGGTGGGGAAACCATAGCAACCAGCTGCATAAAAAATTCCAATGCAGACGGAGGAACTACTTTATTGAGAACTAAGCAAGCAACTAAGAGTTGAACCACTTAAAAATAAAATAATTAAAAAAATAATTATTTAATACAGTTGCCCATTTTCTAAGCACAATAATACCCTCCAGGGTGGGTGGTATTGGGCAATACCGGACCTTCTAGGGGCTATAAGGTCCTCTGCCTGCAGCATCAGGCCTCATTACGCCCCTGGGCAGTCTGGTATTGCCCAATACTGCCCACCCTGTTGGGTATTATTGCTTGCTTAGCCAATGCAAATCATGAAACAATGGGGCAATGTGAGCACACTTAGGCTGGTCAAAAATCACACTAATCACGCAGTTTTGAATCATTTGAAGCAGATGACACAGAAAAATAGTTACGTTGTCGTATTGGTCCTTGTGACAAAACATCCAGAAGAAAAGAGATGATCTGATACCTTTTATTGGACCATCATAGATGTTACAAAAGAAAATAGATGCTTGAGCTTTCTGATTACATATTTATTTATTTATTTATTTATTTGTGTCTAGGATTACAAAGTACCTTTGAGCCAAGGCTCTTTTACAAAGGTTCCATGTCATGCTGGTTACAGGGTAACAGACACTAAAATATAAAACAGTTACAGGTACATGGTTTTAGACAGTAACTTTGCTTGACAAAATCAGACTGAGCAATGAGTAACTAAAGAAACAATAGGAGGAAGAGGGCAAGAAGGGGAGAGGGCTGAGGGTAGGGGAAGGCATAGGTGTAGAGGGTCAGAGTGAGGCAGCCGAGGGGCCTTGTCAGGACAGACACAGGGCAAGTGCATTAGAAGTTGCATTGGACAGGTAAGTGCAAGAAGAGAGGGCAGAAACTGACACCTATAAGGTCAGAAGCAGCGTGAGGGAATGAAGATGTTATGGGGTGCAAGCACAGATGGAGGTGCCAGTTATGGAGTGGCGGAGCTTTTTTTTGAACGCTCCAAGCGTTGCTGTGGATGAGGTGTCACTAGAGAGCTCATTCAGCCAACACGGAGCCCTGCATGCAAATGACCTTTGGCCTTGGGACGTGCTTCAGTGGGGGATTTGAAGGATTTGGGGCTTAGAGCTCCTGGTGTTGCGGTTGGTGATTTTGGGTTTGAGGATGGTGCTGACTCCTGGTGGTGCCTTTCCCATCATGATTTTCTTAGCAGTGATGCAGGTTTGGTATTTGATTCGGTTGTTCAGTTGCAGCCAGTCTGTTTTGGAGTAGAGTTCGCAGGTGTGGGTGAGATGGTGGGAACCAGTAACGAGTCGGCAGACTTGATTGAGGGAAGTCGAAACACGCCTGAGAGATGAGGTTGTGGCAGATCCATAAATAATGAGACTGTAGTCAATGATGCTGATGATGGAGCTCTGGACAGCTATGGACAGAGCTACTGGGGTTAGATGTTTCCTATGTTGGAATAGTAGGCCCATCCTGGTGTTGGCTACTTTTGCCACATTATTGATGTGTGGAACATAGGAGAGATTACAGTCGAGGGGTGAGGCCGAGGTATTTGAAGGTATGAACTTGTTCGAGGGTGATTCCTTGCTTGGTTTTAATGGAGAGCTGATATTGTTTGTGTTTGTTTTGGGAGCTGCAGAAGATCATGGTCTTTGTTTTTTTCTGGTTAAGTATACGCCTGTGTTTTGCGAACCAGTTTTCAACAGTTTTCAGGCACATATAATCATTCATCATCAAAATAACAGTTGGTTTGGACGAATACACTTTCTTAAAGTCCAGATCATACATAAAAATAAACATAAAACATTGTTAAAAATCCCATTGGCTTAAACTGCTTTTTTAAAAATCAGCACGGAACCATATAAAGACAACAGAGTCCCATCACAAGAAAAGTATGTCAAGATCAAATGTTACAGAATAGATAAGCTTCTTCCCTGAGAAACAGCCACAAAACATACAGATAAAATAAGCTGAAGAAATACATAGTGTATAATGTTAAACATCTTCTAAATAAAAAAAATATCTTTGTGTTAGGCAAACATGTGAGTTTAAAGACAACCTGTCCTAGTGTAAATTAAGCATTAACCATCTGTTTCCCACATTTATACAGTGTAAGTTCTATTCAGATATGCATGTCTTAAAACCAGTGTACAATAAGTCACAATTATTCATGAACATTCAGACATATACTGCTTAAACATGCTCTATCTGCAGCTCTGTAACAAGTGACTAGTGTTTGTGCACATTCAACACCCAAACCTAGCACAGACCCCCTTGTAATTGAGATGCTGTTATCCTAATATGTCCACGTATCAACATGTGTCTGTATATACCTAATATTCAGTACTATTAAATAACAGTTCCATCAATCGAAATCAAAAACATCCTTGAAGCCGATAAGTAACATATGCAGGAAATCCTGCATATAAAACATTACAATAATGTAACCTTGACGTCAGAAGCACATGTACAAGAGTTTTATTCATTGTATAGTTTTCATTAGTAATATGTTTTTGCTTTCAAAGGAGCCATGTTTGCATACCTCAATACCCCATGCAACTGCTCACTCACCCAGTCTTCTGATCCTCCAATTACCTAGCCATCTATTATTGATCTCTTTATACTCTCCCTTGTTTGCCATAGAAAACTGTAAATATGTATTTAGTATACCTGTTGCAATGGTTTACCTTCTATTTATTAACTTTAGGCTTAGCTAGTCCTGTAACTGGTTGGAATTCCTGCTGCTGAATGTATCCTCCTGTGACCCTCTTGAAAACTAGGTGTGAGCCTAAATTAAAAAAAAAGGTCTTGCTACCATCCGAGGACACTCTTGCAATGTTGTTTTGCAATCTTACCAAAATCTTTCCCTTATAAAATAAAACTTAACATGAATCAAACATAAAAAATGGATTTTGGAAGAAACAAGGTCTAGCGGGAGTTCTAGTATCCTATGTGTACAGTATGAAACTAACTACAGAGATTGCGTTTAGAAAGCTTAGACTACTGTACAGTACTTTCATTTTCCTGTTCCTTCTAGAAACAGAGCTTTCCCAAGTATGACTAGATTTTCACAGCCTAGCCACCTAAATAATCACCATGTCTGCACTCTTTGCCAACATCTGCACTCTTTGCCAACATCTAGCTTTCATCAGAACAAATGTATCCAGCTGAGCACACAGGAAAAGGTTTGATTTCGGTTCCCAGGAAAGCTGTCCACTATAAGATGATAAGTCTGACATCAAAGTGGAAGAGCTGCACTACCATAGTACTTTATTTGTTATCCATCTACTAGAAACTCAGTAATAACAAAACTATAGACACTTTACCAGAAATAGTTCTGTCTGAACTAAATTACACCTCCACACAAAAGTATAACAAAACGTCACCTACAGTTTTATTTAATTTTGTATATGATATGAACTACAGACAAGGCCCCTAGAATTCTGCGGCAGCATAATTTTGCACAGAACTTGCAAACTACCGCAGAACTTCTGCGGTGCCGCAGAATTCACTCTTCTTGGTGATTTTTTATTAATATTTGTTTATCCATAGAAGCTGGTTCCCTTCCCCTCTTTTTATATCCAAAACCCCCATATGCTCAGAATGTGATGTTATCATTGCTATAACATCATACATTAGCTAATGAAATAGCTGCATTCTGCAACAGATATGAACAATCACTTATTTACCACAGCTCCCACTGCCAGAGATGGTGGCAAAGCACATCAGGCATGGTGATATTTTCTCAACCTGTACTACAGCCTAATACAATTTTCAGTCTTACATTATTGCACTAGGTCCAACTTAAACAAAACCTTGTCAATGGCATAGACCTGTTAAGTCCATATCTCACTTTGTACAAACATATTTGTGCCTTTACGGTATAGAGATGCCATCTAAAATGAATAACTGGTAAAATGAATTTAACTGCCATTTTATAATATAATAAAGTAATTGTGCCCAGAAAAGTGGAATATAATAATGTGCAGACCTGTTGAAAGACTAGACCTGTTAAATAAATAACTGCACAGTACACATTTTTGCCAGGGTTATTAATTACACATTGTCATTGGTTGATAGAATCAGATAAACGTTATGGAGAAATGTTGTGTGCAGGGACAGCTGTTGGGCCAAAGGGAAGCATGCTGTGTTTCCGTGCCGGCAACTCGGGTTCAGAAATTAGCTCTGGGAGCTGGCTGGGCAGCACAAGGATTGGTGGAACACATCACTGCTCGGAGCCTGGGAAGGTGTGGTGCAGTGTTTTGTCACACGGTGGACACATTGTGATGGGCTGGAGAGCTCTATCTCACAATTGGTTCACATGCATGTCATGGCCTGATGGTGTTACGTAGTGTGTCTGGGGAAGCAGGTTGACATGAAAAATGAGTTTTACAATAACTCCTCTATTCCATTTATTTAATTTCCAATGGGACCTGTATGAATGAGGATGCAATTTCATGGAAATTAAAAAAATATATATATATATACACACACACACACACACACACACACACACACACACACACACATATACAGTACCTCTGTCTCTCTCACTATAAACACACAAACACACACTTATTTGTATGTATGTTACAGATTGCATATAAATATATAAGTGATACACAGTAGAGACCTCATTAGTGGGATAGATAGCATGCATATAGAAATACCTTATTTATCACATAAGGTCCCCTCTGCATATGTCATTTATGCAATATGCTGGGACCTTAAGGCAGAAGAACATTTGTTTTGCTTTTTAGGCACAAAATTATTTCTATAAAGTCTGTTATTATTTGAAATAGTGTTACTGTGCTTTCCACCATCCTGATACATAATAACCATTGCCATGAAGGGAAGTCAGGATGACAAGCTGACACTGTGATGTGGTAGTTTGTTAGTGCCGCAGAACTTCCATAGAAATTACAAACCACCTCCACAGAAGTTCTGCGGCAAATGGTAGTCTTGCCGCAGAACTTGGTCCCACTGTGCCGCAGAAAAGTAGGGGCCTTGACTATAGATGAGTGCTTTTCTATACATAGTAATAGAATTAAAAGTCTATCCTACTTTAGGTGGCCAGGTGGTACAGAGTTCTTAGCAGCCTTGTACCTTACATCCAGGGTCTGATTTACACTAACACAAACTACAGTTGTGTATAGGGTGCTCTATTCTGGGGGGCCCTTGTGGGTAGCCTGTGATGTGGGCACATGTACAAAGAGCGGCATTCCCGAAGCAGTGCTTTGTGGGCAAAAAGCCGAGATGGCGATGGGGAGGTAGGGCGACCAGATGTGGGGTGGGCGAATCCGGTGACAGGATGCCACTATACATACATGTATGGGGGGGGGGCGAGCATGGTGAGCGTAGGCTATGAGGAGGTTGTAGGGGGTAGTGCTGCGATGTGTTGCTGAGCTGCACCGTGGTATCAAGGGTTGGCCTGCGGTTGGGGTGGTTGAGGTACTGGGTTCAGGTATGGGCGCTGGTGCAATTTTATTGCACCCAGCCCGAAACTTTATTTTCATAAATTGCCTCCCTGACATGCACCCCCAGAGTTGAAAATCCTTTAGTAGGGGTGTGTGGGTGTGAGGCTAGAAATTAGTCCCTGGCACTGTTGTTCCATGCACGAGGATGTCAGAGCACGAAAATGTTTTGCCGCTCTGATGTACTTGTGACTTGCCTTTAGGCAGTCGCTGTTATCCTATAGAACCCCTTGTGAGCAGGTGTTTTGCAGGCAGTGCAGCAGTATTTTTTGGGAGTTTCTCTGTTGACTGGGAGCCAACCCAGAAACAAAGAAAACATAGGAGCTTCGCAGCAGATGGGACCACTTGGCCCACCTGGGTACTGCCCGATTTTCCCTACCTATTGGCGAGCACCACAGACCCTGCTTGATCTCCAGCTTCCCCCCTTTCCTTACTGCTAAGGTTCCCTTATGTCTATCCTATACCTTCATGAAGTTCAGTACAGTTTGTGCCCCCACCACCTTCACTGAGAGGCTGTTTCTTGCATCCACCACTCTTTCTGTGAAGCACTCCTTACATCTCCCCTGAGCCTACCCCTCTCCAACCTCATAGCATCACCCCTTGTTCTTGAGCATTGTTTTCCCTGAAAAAGACTTCCCTCTTGTATCTTATTTATACCTGTGAGGTATTTAAAAGTCTCTATCATATCCCCCCTTTCTCCTCTTTCCTCCAGGGTATACATATTGAGGTCCTTCTGTCTCTCCTCATAGGGCTTTTGATGCAGACCTTGCACCATTTTAGTTGTCCTCCACTGGATCACCTCTGTGCTGTCTGTCCTTCTGGAGATGTGCGTTCCAGAACTGGACACAGTATTCTAGGTACAATCTTGCCAGTGATTTATACAGGGGTATCACCACTTCCCTCTTCTTGTTGGTGATACCTCCATCTCCGTATGCACCCTAGCATCACACTGGCTCTCCCCAGTGCTTTGTCACACTGTTTGGCCACCTTTAGGTCATTAGATATGATTACCCCAGGTCCATTTCTTGTTTGGTCGTTGCCAGTGCCATTGCCCCCATTTTGTACTCTGCCCCTGGGTTTCTGAGCCCCAGGTGCATGATCTTGCACTTCTTTGCATTGAAACTTAGTTGCTGCACTTGTGACCACTTCCCACACTTTCTTAGATCCCTGTTCATTTTTTCCATCCTCCCTGGAGTGTCTACCCTATTGCAGATTTCACTGTCATCAGCAAAAAGGCATACCTTCCCTTCTAGCCCCTTTACAATGTTGCTAATAAAAAGGACTGATCCTAGTACAGATCCTTGTGGCACTCTGCTGGTCACCCTCCTTGCTTCGGAGTGAACTCCATTTACCACCATCCTCTGTTGTCTATCCCCCAACCAATTTCTTACTCAGTTTATCACCTTTGGACCGATTCCATGACTGCACAACTTGTTCACGAGTCTATTAAGTGGAATGGCGTCAAAGGCCTTACTGAAATCTAGGTAAGCCAGATCCACCTTTGCATCCTGATCTAATTCTCGGGTCATCCAGTCAAAGAAATCCATCAGATTTGTTTAGTATGACCTTCCCCAGTGAATTCATTCTGCCTCAGATCTTGTAAGCACCTGGATTCAAGGTATTCCCCAATCCTTTACTTCAATATTGATTCCATTAATTTCCCCACCACCGAAGTCAGGCTGACTGGCCTGTAACTGCCAGCCTCCTCCCTGCTTCCACTTTTATGAAGCAGGCCTACATCTGCCCTCCTACAGTCCTCCAGGATCACTCTCATCTCCAGTGAGTGGTTGAATTGGACATCAGAGGTGCAGCCAGCATCTCTTGGTGCTCCCTCAATATCCTTGGGTGTATCCCATCAGGCCCCATTGCCTTGTCCTTATGCATATTTGTGAGTGCCTTCAGAACTCTTTCCTCTGTAAATGGACTATTGTCCACCTTCCTTCCTTTGATGTCCATGACTCTTATCTGTGGCCCCTCTCCTTCACTTTCCTGTGTGAACACTAAACAGAAGTATTCATTCAGGATGTCTGCTTTTTCCTTGTCTCTTTCCACACACTCCCCCCCTTCCCTCCTTAATCTTACAATCCCTCCCCTGGTCTTCCTCCTTTCACTTTCATACCTGAAAAAAATTGTCCCCTTTCTTTACTGCCTGAGCTATTTTCTCCTCTGTTTGTGCTCCTGATTGCTTTCCCAGCCTCCCTCTGTTTCTCCTGATGATACACCTCCCTATCCTCCACCAGTTGTCTTCTTATACCTTCTGAATGCTAACTTATTAGCCCTTACCTTCCCAGTCACCTCTTTTGAGAACCATTGCAGTCTCTTTTTCCTCTTGTTTTTGCTTACTTGCCTGGTGCAGAGGTTTGTTGCTTTCACTGTCACCACTTTTAGTCTTGTCCACAGTTCATCCACTCCACCCAAATCCTCTCCACCTGCAGGGCATCCCTGAGGCATTGGCTCATCTTTGTAAAATCAACCCTCCTGAAGTTCAGGATTGTATGATGATCACTGAACCCCAGGTGGCCACCCACTGTGATTTCTGAACACTGCCCCATTAGTAAGTACAAGGTCCAATATTGCTCCTTCCCGAGAGGGCTCCTTTACTAGTTGCCTGAGGAATGCCCACTGCAGGGAGTCCAAGATGACACTGCTCCTAGCTGAAGCTGCACCTGGGATGCTCCAATCTACATTCAGAAGATTGAAGTCCCCCACAAGCAGCACCTCCCTCTTATTTGCCATCTTTTAGATGGCTCCCAACAGATCCTTATCCATCTCCTTCCCCCGTGCTGGAGGTCTGTAGATCATGCCAGTGTGACTAACAGATCTATTCCCCATCTCTAGGGTGACCCACAGTACCTCCGCCCCTTCCTATGTTCCCTGTATCTCTGTGGCTTTTATACTATTCCTCATGTAAACAGTCACTCCTCTTCCTTTCTTACCCACCCTTTCCTTCCTGAACAAAGTACAGCTTGGTACAGCTATGTCCCAGTCATGGTTCTCATTGTACCATGACTTGGTAATGGTGACAATGTCCAAGTCGGCCACTGCCATAATGGCCACCAGGACCAAGATTTTATTTCCCAGACTTCAAGCATTTGCACACATGGCCTTCCAAATTCTGCTACTGCCCTGCTTGTCAGCCCCGCCCCCGTTTTTCACTTTTGCCATCTCTCCTTACCCCCTCTGCCCTCATTCCCTTCTCTCTTTATTTCTGTCATTTTGTTTTTCTCATTATCAGGTATCCTTGGGGATTTGTCTCCCTTTGGGTTCTCCCATTGACCACTTCAGCTTGCGGGGGGGGGGTTTATGTTTCCTTGCTTCCTACCACACCCTTCTTGGGTAGTTTAAATGTTTGCCAATGTAACATTTAAACTATTCACTAAGGATATGGGTTCCCCTCCCAAAGGATGCAGGCCATCATCCCTGTATAGGCCTTTATCCCTCCTGGTGTGATCCCAGTCCCCAATTTATCCCTCTTGGTGTGATTCCAGTCCCCAGATGGCTGATCCTGGGGGAATTTAATGCCTGGGTCGACAATGAACTCTTACAGTTTGGTCAGGACTTCCTCCAGCTGATGAATGCGCTGGGTTTCACACAGGTTATTTCCTCCTCAACCCATATAGGGGTCTGATGGTCATTCATTGGGCTTGGTGTTCCTCCTGGGGATGGAGAGATCTGATTTGGTGGTGGAACCAGTCAGGTGGTCTAACCATCACACCATTGGGTTCAGTTTCCAGGTCCCCGGGTAGGCCGGTCCCTATGGAGATGGTCCAGTACCGCCCTTTGAGGGGTGTTACCCAGAGGGTCTGATGGCGGTGCTGGACCTATCGAGTCTGCTGAGTGAATGCTTGGATCCTGGGGACCTGGTTCATGCCTATAATAAGGCAGTAGTAGGGGCCCTGGATTCCATTGCTCCTGTTTGTGTTTGTCCCCTCACCCTTCACCCCAGGTCTCCTTGGTTTGATGAGACCTTGAGGGACTTGAGGAGAGTGGGAAGAAGGCTTGAGAGGTGTTGGCGGAAGTCGGGTCTGGAGTGTGACAGGCTTAATTTGATGGGCCATTATCGGGTCTATCAATCAGCAATTACCCTTAAGAAGGCAGAATTCCTGTCCAGGGAAATTGCTACTGTGCAGAATCAACCAGCCCAGCTCTTCTAGACCATGGACAGATCGTGCAATCCAATCTGTCTTCAGCCGGAAAGTGTTTTTACAGGAACGGTGTGAGGAGTTTGCTCGATTCTTCACAGATAAGGTTGCCACAATCAGGTCCGATCTCCTCCTAACTCTTTCAGATAGGAGTTGTGGTGGTCGACAGGAGATGTCGGACACCCAGTTTGTGTGGTTTGACTTCGACCTACCCACAATCAATGACATAGTGATGATCGTCCGGTTGGTGCGACCAACCAACTGTATTTTGGACCCGGGCCCCACACACCTTTTAGTAGGATGTGTGGATAAAATCGGCCCAGTCCTTGCCAAGATAGTCTGGTTGTCATTGGAGAAGGGGATCTTTCCTGATCCCTTGAAGGAAGCCATGATTCGGCCCCTTCTTAAGATGCCTTCATTGGACCCGGACTGTCTGGCTAACTACAGGCCTGTCTCTAACCTGCCTTTTGTGGGTAAGGTCATTGAGAAGGTGGTTGCGTCACAGCTGGATGGTCATTTGACCAGCCACAATGTCTATGCTTCTCTCCAGTCTGGATTTAGGAAGAGACATAGTACTGAGATGGCCCTTGTTCGGGTACTAAATGACCTCCTAATAGCGAGAGATCGAAAGAGGTGTTCCATCGTGGTCCTTCTTGATCTCTCTGCGGAATTTGATACCATTGACCATGGAGTGCTGCTGGAGCACCTGTGGTTTATCTGTGGACTGTCTGGCTCAGTCCTCAGTTGGTTTTGATCATTCCTTGAGGGTAGGACTCAGAGGGTGGTGTCTGGGATTTTTTCCTCAGCATTACTCCCCCTATCCTCTGGGGTGCCGCAGGGCTCCATTTTGGCACCCAAGTTGTTTTCAGTGTATATGCTGCCATTGGGAGTGATTATTAGGCAGTACAGCTTGAGTTTTCACTGCTATGCAGATGATACTCAGCTGTATATGTCCTTTGTGTCCTGCCAGGGTGATGTTGTCTCGGTCTTTAACAACTGTCTCACCGAGATCCAGGACTGGATGACTGTGAGTTGGCTGGAGTTAAACTCTGAAAAAACTGAGGTGTTGGTTGTGGACCCAGGTCATCGGGAGGCAGGTTTGCTGACAGGAGCACCTTTGGGTCTTTGGCTTGGGGAGGTCCAGTTAGCTACCTCAGACCAGGTGCAGAACCTGGAAATTATATTTGATGACTGCCTGACCCTTAAATATCAGGTGTTGGCTGTTGTCAAAACCTCTTTCTACCATCTGAGGAATATAGCCAGGGTGAAGCACCTGGTTCCTGCTGACGATCTTTCAACGTTGGTCCACGCCTTCGTTACCTCCTGCCTGGACTACTGGAACGCCCTTTACCTAGGGCTATCGGGGGTAGATATCTGCCACCTGCAGCTAGTGCAGAATGTGGCAGCCAGGCTTTTGACTGGTACCTCTAGGACCAGTCATATAATGGCTGTCCTCCGAGGCCTTCACTGGCTGCCAGTATAGTGGCGGATCTCCTTCAAGGTCGGTTTGCTGACCTATAAGGCCCTACATGACCAGGGACTGAGTTACCTGCAAGATCTTCTTCATCCCTACTGTCCCCCCCGCTCTCTTTGATCCACTGATGAGGGATTGCTAGAGATTCCCAGAGTCTGTTTGAAGACATCTGGGGCCAGATCATTTAGTTTTATGGCCCCAACCCTGTGGAATTCTCTACCTCATTGGGTGCGAGATTGCCTGACCATCCAAAGTTTTAAATCAGCATTGAAAACATACCTATTTAGCCTGGCTTACTCTGATTTTTAAGTGACTGATTTTATTATATCGTTTTAATTATATGTATTTGATCTATTTATTGTAAAAGCACTTTGGTTTTGGAAAGGCATTTTAAAAAAAAAAATAAAGAAAGAGAATCCCTTCCCTCTGTACTTCTCCTTCAACCATTGGTTGAAGCTCCTGGTATGGATTACGCTATCCTCTCCACTGTTGTAGAAAGGCAGTACCTCAGAAAAGGTCACTGAGCATTCTTCCTGCCTAAGACCCCTCCCCAACTCACTGAATTCCTCCTGGCCTATCCGAGCCTCATCCTTTACCAGTTCATTAGTCCCTAGGTGGACAATGACATCCAGCTCTCCCTCCTGTCCTGTTACCCTAGCAATCCTCAGGATCTGCTTCGCATTCTTCCGAGCCATGGTGCCAGGTAGGCACCTCACCTCCCTCTCCCCCTCCCTTCCCATCCCTAAATCTATCCCTCTCATAATGGAGTCCTCCACCAGTAGCTGCTTCCTCCTCATTTGGGGTACTCTGTGCCCCTTTTGGGGGTCTCCACTACGGAGGACCCCCATATCCTCCATGGTCACTGCTGTGGGTGCCTGCATGGGACAGTCTCACCCCACCAGAGTGGCATAGGGATTTTGTAGTGGTACTATCTGGGAGGTGCCTCTGACCCACTACCCTCACCCTTCCCAAACCCTCCATAGTCCAGCTGCTCCTCCTCCTTGACAACCTTTGAGGCAGTGGTGGCAGAGTTGGTGGTCCTTGGGTGGGGGAGAAAGCATCCCAAATCCTAGCCAACTTGGCCTGGGGATGAGCAAACTCCTCCCTCAGCCCAGAGAGGTGCACAGAGATTGGGTAGCACTGCAGCATCCAGAATGTCTCCCGGAAGACTGTTGCCCCACAACCACTGCACTGCACCACTCCCAGCCTACCCTAGATAGGGTGTTTCACCTAATCCCACTAATTTGCTTACTTTAGACCCCTTACTTTTTTTACTTTCACCCTAGATAGGGTGTTTCACCAATTCCCACTGATTTGCTTACTTTAAACACTTTAATTTTACTCCTACCCTAAACCAAGTGTTTCTCCTATTCTCAAGCCTTTGCTTGTTTTAAGCCCTTTTCTATCCCTGCCCTAGATATGGAGGTACAGCTAGTCACAATTAATTTTTTTGCATGGCCCTAACACTCCTCGCCCCCAGGAATCATACCTCGGTTGTCAAGTAAACTTCCTGGTTCCCTGCCTCCTGCTAAGTCCTGACACCTATTTCACCCCTTTGTTGCTCCCCTACCTGCTTGCTGATGAGCAGAGTGTCTGGCTGTCAGATGCCTTGTTGGGCTGTCTCTGGTGGGCAGACTCTGATGTTCTTCATGCGGGGGGCGGTGCTTGTTGGCCTACTTCTTATAAAGGCCACTGCTGCTTCCTGGTATGGGTCCCACTGCCCATTATGCTGCCTGCTGGGGAAGGGAGGCACAGCTTAACAGTGATTGGTTCCTGTGAGGAGTTGCTCAGAGCCTCCAAGCTCTGCTGCTGCCACTGTCCTTAGCTACCTTCAAGTGTATGTGTGTGTGTGTGGAGGGGTTTGATCCCCCAGTCAACGATCGGCTCCTCAGCACTTTGAGTGGCATCGTAGTTTGGTGGGGCTATTTAAACCCCATTCAGTCCTTTTTTCCTGGTCTGGGTTTCACAACCTGATAGACTGCCAGGGTCTTGATCAAAGGTGCAGTCCACTTTAAGCATTCCATTTCTCACCACTTGCCACTGTTTGCTGAGTCTGGCGTGAGAGATGAGGTGCCGACTGATTACATTACATGCTCTTGCTACCTGCACCACCCTCACTGTTGTGCACGTGTGCAGAGGATGACTGAAGTGGGTAACTTCTTGTTTTTTGGCACTATTCAGCAGTCTTCTTGTGGGTAATGAGGATGGAGAAATTGGCATTCATAGTCTGTGTTGTGATAGCAAATAAGTGAGAGAGCAGGTGGGTGGATCCATTTAGCAAGATCTGCATTGTTTGGAGCCTGGGAGCTGGAAGTGCCATCGCAAATTTGCAGAGTGGGAGGGACTACTGTCCAGGGTTCCGACTAGACCTAAGAAACATAGAAACATAGAAGCTGATGGGAGATAAGGATCACAAGGCCCGTCCAGTCTGCCCATTTTTTTCTACCTTATGAATGAGAGCGGGTAATGAACCTGTTGAGGTGGATCCATGATGAGAGGAAACAGCAAGAGCTAGATAATTCACAGTACCACTGCCAGCCCAGCACCACCACTGGAGCTCTAGTCAGTGTGGCCTGGAAAGGTGTTTAGACGATGAACATTAAAGAAGCAGCAGTGCACTGCCCAACAGCTCAACTGGGCCAGAAGCCTTGGAGGAGAGGACTGGAGGACAACAAAGAGAGCTAATTGGGTCCCCCAGTCAGAACCTGCCAGGTGGATTAGGACTGTCTTCTTATTAAAAAATTATAGGTACTGATATCTCAAGACAGCTTTATATATGATAAAATTAGTATTTCTTAGTTATTTATGCTACACTGTTCAATTCCTTTGTATGTCATTAGTTGTGTGGGGTCAAACTATCAAAGAAGAAACAGTGGGCCTGATTCGTGAAGCTGCCCTGATATCAACATAAGCTGTGGCAAACAGCAGCTTGCGTCGATCACTAGTATGCCTCAGACCCTGCACCCGATTCACAAAGGAGATTCATCCTGGTGTCAAAGATCCACAGATTGCAATAACCGCACCCATGCACCTAACACATGGTGCATGGTAAGGGTTTTTCATGAGCTGCAGAGGTGGTAAGGGAACTTTGGTGGTCAATGATGGAAACCCACTGGCCAGCTGCCCTGGAGGCTGACAGGGTCATGGGGGCTGGAACAGGGGACACAGAGGGCAGGTCGGTTGGGAGGAGTGGTGTGGCTGCAGACCCATGACAGGGACAGAGCACAGTCACCACCGTGACAGTGCAGTTCATGTGGTGTGGGGCAGCCACATGCCTGGCACCATGAGGGGGGGACCCTGACAGCACCGCTCCACTGATGTCTCTGCGTACTATGTGGGCATGAGATACTGTGAATGGGCAGTGGCAATGTGGAGACACAGGTTTCCTCCCATTCAGTGATGGCTCCAGGGGTGGTGCATAGGCATTTAGACCATTCCTGGGCTAGTCAAACGTTCATGGACTATGCTCTCTGTGGGGGGGGGGGTTCTGAATCCAATACTAGGTAATGCTGCAATGTTGCCCTGGTGCAAGCCCCCTGCTGCCATGGGGTCCAGTGCATCCATCACAAGGATGGTGGGATGGTGCAAGCTTGGCTGGTGTAGGTGGCACTGATGAATCAGGAATTACACAAGTTGTGCAGGGAGCCCCTTGCGTCATTTCTCTTTGACTCAAGCCCCCTTGCATCATTCCTGATGCTCTGTAAATTGGGCCCCATATGTTTGGTTTTCAATGAATGGAAAGGACGGAACTTTAATATCAAACAGATTTAATAGAAATCTTTCTATTAACACAGGGAAAAGCAGATGACAATGAATTTTAACTACGATTGTGAGTCTTAAGCAGAAGGTAGGGACATTTGCCAATTTAATTTCTTCTCAACATTAAGTATGTTTTTGATTTGCACATCACATGGGCTTTGCTCATGGTTACTTGCATAAGTGTTAAAAAATTCATTTATTTTGTGACAGAGAAACCTCTTGGAGTATAACTATATATGGGAGGGAAACAGTTTCATGAGTTTAAATGTGTTGTGTTTTGCCATATTTACTGAACACATTATCAACAGCCTTGTATCATTACTACCATATTTTTTGACAGACTGATCTGTGGTGGCATGTTTTAATAATATATATATCATATTGGCCCGGTAGGGTCAGTATAGTTAGGGTTGCATGGTCACTTCTATGTTAAACCTCAAAGTTTGCACTTTAATAATTTTGCAACCATTTGTCCAATTTGCCTGAAGTTTGGAATGCATAACTGCCTACCATAGATCTCTGGATCTGGAAATGTTTGTTCCAGACGGATGTATGGTTACAGAACCGTGGGGTGCTCAAAAAGTGAAAAATCACACTTTTTGTGCATTTTTCGGTAAGCCATAATGGACTGAAGAATGCATTTAAGTGGCTTCAGATTTCTTTGTCTACATGTGTCCTGGATTGAACTGGTGCCTTTTGAAGATTTGGTGAAAAAATATTGCTCCATTCAAAAGTTATTCAATTTTTTCATATCCCATTGTAGCCTACGGAAAAATTTATATGTGCATTATGAAAACTTTTGCGATCACATTTTTGTTGTCGAGCTCCCCCAAATTGTTTTCGTGATGCCACCATCTTATTTTTCAGTTAGCGACTGAGAAAAAATGTTGTAATTCAAAAAATAATGCACTTTGGTAAATACCAACCATTGTGTTTACCTAATCAGGCCCTGAGGAACATGACCCTGACATTAGTTTCTGTGTAGGTTGTCTGCAAATATGTTTTTAAAATTTTTACTGTATTTTGATCACAGCAACATTTTTTGTTGCCACACAAACATTCGTGCTCAGGAACAAAAGTAACTGCTGCAACATTTTTGTGTGCGCAACAACATTCCCATTATAGAGAGAGGAGAGTCACGAAAACATTAAAGTAATCGCGGTAACACTGCACGAACACATTTTGCTATGTATTGTTTTCTTTGTCACTTTATTGTGGCAAGGTGGACTGTGGTATTGGCTTGAAATTTTATGAGTGGCAAGCCCTAGTGCCACAGATGTGCCTTTTGCTGGTTTGGTACGAAAACATTGAACAGGACTATAGTTACAGCATTCCACAGTTCAGAAATGTTCCCATAGGATAACATTTTGGTGCCCGTATCTTGAAAATGGTTTGAGATGCGGATTTTTCATACCAAAAATTCTTAGTGCAGAATTACGTTGGAAAACCATTAATACCTTGAATTTTGAATTTCTTTTCTACCTTATACAGTTACCGAGATAGTTGGAAATTAGTGTTCTAAATTGCTCATTTTCATGTCCGTAGGCCACTATTACACCCACAGAGTTAGCATTCACAGCATATTTTGGTGCTCGTACCTCGGAAACAGTGTGAGATACGGATTCAGTCATTTTATGTTGCGAGAACATCTCACTGTCATGATTACAAACAACACTTGAATTGTTTTTCTACCTGCTACGGTTCCTGAGATACTGGAAAATTTGTGTTACAAGGCTTCCTTGCCCTATAGGCTTGCTGTATGGCTCTATAGTTATGTGTAAGTAGGAGCGCAGGGCCTGGTGGGCCCAGGCTCTAACAGACACATAACATTATGCAGAAATGGAACAGCTGGGCCCCGCGCTTCCACCAACACATACCATTTACTATTTATATTACACGTTTTCAAAAAGAAATGAAATTCTTTGCCACAAACTTTGTTAATGCATCAGTTAGGGTTGTTTCCACAGTGACAGAAGTGTGGACATTCAACATTAGGGTTACCACCCCACCACCCCACCCCCATGCCCCCATCCTCAAAACCCTAACTCTGCATTCCCCCCACACCCCCACACACATGCAAGATTGTAAGACACTATATGAGTCAAGTCATATCTGTAAGCACAATAATCATTACACTGTACTCATTTCACATAACACTGTATAATGAAAAAACAAATACAATATGATCGACCCTATTCTGCCAGCAGAGTATGATGACACATTATTGCTGGCATATCTTCTTCATACAATGAAACTTAATCTATACACATTTTCAAAATATTGATTTTTATGTGTAATAATTCAACAATTGACTCGCTGCAGGTATCGCTGCTACCACATAGACATGTGGTAGCAGGAAATATAGAGCTGACACATACATACCGTGGTACTTTTCAGATACTGCTCAGGTATGAAACTAGCACCATCACATGTTGTTATACTGCTGAGTTACCTGGAAATACTCATTAGCAGCATGCTATGGCTAGCTTTGGATGTTACAACTGCTGCTTTCACATGTTGTTTATAAACTATAGAACAAAACATTACTTTTATTATTACTACCATTTGCTTTATTAGGACTGACTGACTGTATCAGAAAAAAATATGCAAACATTTAATGACTGTTGCTAGGGTTATCCAAACTCTCATTTCCAGTACAGCTATCTATAGATAACATACTGTGCGGTTCATCATTTGTTGACAATTTAAATATAGGCATCTGCTTAAATCTTGCTATTGATGTTTGTAACAGAAAAATGCTTACTCTGGACCATCACCCATAGTTGCCCAGCATACGTGTGTACCCCCAAGGCACTCTCGTGCCAACAAAACTCATACAGTTGGAGGACCATGATGATGGTTGTGTCTTGTAGTACATTTAGAGAGCTGTATGTTACTTCTGTCACCTGATGCCGGTTGTCTCCGATTGGTTGTGCTGCTTTGGCCCTTACCCTGCTAGAGTGTGTGTGTGTGTGTGTGTGTGTGTGTGTGTGTGTGTGTTTGGGGGGGGTAATGCGGAGTTAGGGTTTTGAGGATGAGGGCAGAGTGGTAACCCTAATGTTGAATTTCCACACTTTTGTCGCTGTGGAAACAACCGTAACTGATGCATTAATGAATTTTTTTGCAAAGAAATATATATATATATATACTGTATATATATATATGGGATATGCAATGCCCCTATCGAAAATATCTGAGATATTTTTGATGGGGGCATTGTATGTTCCATTTATGCAATGGGCCAAGTTTTTTTATCAGTGTCATTTTCATTTTTTTAAAATAGGCATGTCTTTATTTCTTTTTGTTTCCGGATGACTGAGTGTTGTGTTCTGTAAAACTGAACTTTTGCGTCAGGCATGCCATTCGTGCTGCTGGGGAGAGTGGTAAGAGTAAAGAGCAAGTTGGTTTGCTTTTGTGAGGAGTTTGAAGAAATTAATGTTTTATGTGAGGCTAAAAGTTGTTTTTTGTATTTAGTGAAAGAAAGTGAGGTGGGGGAGACAATGAAAATAATTCACTGTGTTTTGTCTGGTATTTTGGACCTTTAGGAGAAATGATAATTAACATTGTGTGAAGCTGAAAGTTGATTTTTATTAAAATAAGTTACAGTGAAAGAACGGGAGAAAATGAAACTGTTCTGTGTGCTGCTGGAGAGAAATGAAACTGACAGTGGGAGCTGGAATGCAAGTGAGCAGGTGCATTCTAATTGTGCTGCTCATGCTGCCAGGTCCCACCAATCAAAGCCTTTGTGAGCAGTTGTGCTGAAGAGCAGATAGTGCCTGGTTATTACCTACAGTGAGGATAAATGACCTACAGTGAGGATAAATGTGATATTCACACTGTAGGTCTGACCAGCCAGAAATACTGCTGTTATTTGCCACTTTTTATCCTCACCCCCATTATATATATATATAATATATATATATATATATATATATATAGTATATATGGCTATGTTAAACCTAACTTCTGCTGTAACAGGAAATTATGTCAGTGGGTGGATGCCTGTGTGTTTGTCCATGGTCTACTAATCTCCCTCCTTATTTTGATATGTATAGTCTTTGGGCGTGGCCAGTGGTACCAAGTATTTGAAGCAAGTAGATAAAGCAAACAGTGAATACCATCATGACCATCAAATATTTACTATTGTGGGAGTGGGTATTGAGAATGTGGTGAGAATGTAGGTGGAAAGTGAGCATTTCTGTAGTTTAAAAAGTATTATACAGTACAATGGCAAGAACATTTTCTGAATTCTGATTGGTCAGTATATCCTTGGTACAGTGAGGTTATCCCAGCACAACCTCACTGTATTTGTCTGTATGATGATTTGTATGATGATTGTTTTCATCTTCTCTTAAGAAACAAAAGATATATTGTCACACTAAAAATCTACTAAAAACATTTTTAATTTTTTTTATTTTGTATACCAATGAGCCATTGTATAATAGCAATTATACAACGGGCACAAAAAAATATAGAGAATCCTGCATTTTGATTGGCTGGCTGGCACCTTTCCAGTGTTGTAAATCCTCCAGAGTACCCACTGGAAAAGGTGCCAGCCACCACTTGGCCACATCAGGAACTCCCTGGCAAATCCCTCCATTCCTCGCAAACACACCACTGCTAAACACACAGATGACAATGAGATTACCTTGTCCTTAACCCAACATCCGATACTCCATCACTACCCTCAAAAGTTCAGAAAAACTGCTGCACCATTCCCAAAAAACGAAGCACCGGAAAGAAAAAAAGAAAGAAAATCAGTTCATTCTCTCCAAAGCAAAGCAGCTGAAAAAATTCGGAACAGTGGCGGTGGAAATCTGCGATCCTCCGGCACATGCACATACCATAAAAAATTAAGAGTAGTACGCTGCAGTGAAAAACAAATGAGACAACTTTTAAAACAAACTGACTTTTTAAGTATTTTTGGTAAAAAAAACAAAGCAAGACCTTTGTATAATAGCAATATACCCCTCCAGGGTGGTATAGCCGGTGGATTACCACTACTGGTTTGGTTAAGTCCATTGGCTGCGCCTCGGGACCTAACCACACCAGCCATGATAAATCCACCAGTATACCCACACCCTGTCAGGGTATATTGCTTAATAATGCACTCCAGGGTGTTGGTTGTGCTGGGATAAACTCACTGTTGGTTAACTAGGATCTGCAGCTTATCCGTTAGGTAGGGAAATGGGCAGACTAGCTGGGCCAAGCAGTCCTTATCTGCAGTCAAATTCTATGTTTCTATAGAAGCTGAAGCTGACAGCAGATAAGGACCGCAAGGCCTATCCAGTCTTCCCATTTTTTCTACCTTATGAATGTGCCATATGCCTTTACTCTGTCAATGTCCTATCTATGCATGCTTATCTATATTGCTGCTTTATGCCTATCCCATGCCTGTTTGAAGCCCTGCACTGTATTCATATCCACCACTTCCCGAGGTAGGCCATTCCATGCATCTACCACCCTTTATGTGAAAAAGAACTTCCTCACATTACCCCTTAATCGGCCTCCCTCTAATAGGAAGCCTTACGGAACTTATCACCAATGTCATAAAAAAGAAGAATATCAGCACGGCTATTGCCAATATTTTTGTAGAGGGTGTTCTTCTTGTAGATATGGGTACTTTTTCATGTGGAAAGTGCAGCAAATCAATTTCTGTAAAGGTTGGGGGTCGAGGAACCACCAGGTGCCCAGAAGCTCTGGGGTTTTAGATGCTCTGTGGTGAATGTGGGGGCATCCACTTAAGAGAAAATACACTTTTGTTAAATTCCCTCTACTCCTGATGCATGTAAAAGAAATGTAATTCTCTGGCTGGCTTCAGGTACCTAGAGTTTGTGGCTGTAGGGGTACCTAACTGAATGCAATGCCTGCTGACTTTTTGGTGTATATTGGTATTCTGTTGGTGAACACATGTCCACCACACCCTTTTCCAGAGGCCCAACTCACAATCTTTAGAAAACAAAACCCTCCCTGCTGCACCCCAATCCCCAGAAGCAGTGTTCCTAATGATGCAATGTGCTCCCTCCATGACTCTCCTAATGTCCACGTTTTATTGTTCACACACTGTCACCAACAAAAAGGCTCAGACATCTCCCAGTCCCCCATTTCATCTTGCACTTGTCAGTTTATTTAATGCCTCTCATATTGAGAGAAGACAATTTCAGTCTTCAGGTTGGGCCTCATGCCCAACCACCCATGCATGAGGTTATCCCAGCACAACCCACACCCTGTCATGCATTATTGCTTAATCAATTGATGGGGATTATATTTAAATTATTAGCACTTGTATACATACAATAATTGCATTGACACCCCACAAAGGATAATATGAAGATTTAAGCTCTGCCAGGATCGAGACTTGAAAGAGAACTGCACTGAACCTGTCAACCATTTTTCCTGTATAAGGTGTATTTTAAAAACTGGTTCCATTCTGTTAATGTTCCATCTTCACTGACTTTTTAGAAAACATGGTGGGTGTTTTTGATTTCTGCACTGATGACAAGTAGCATATTAGACTTGTATGATATGCTGTATGTCCCTTTCAACTGCAAAGTTCTACAGTAGACATGGAAGCATTGTGCCAACAATGGAAGAGCTGAGCAAGGACACAGATTACATCACACAGTTCTAAAATGGACCTTACCTACAGTGTACAGTATGAATCAGAAACACCCACTGTGTTTAGTGAAGGGCCAATAAAGATGTAACAATTACAGAATGTGGACCAATATTTGAGGATTTGCTTCTACAGATAAGGCAGCTTTGCAGATTAAATGTCGTTCTCCTTTAATGTATCTGTCCTTTGGCAAGAACGACCTGCAGTTGTGATTTTAAAACTTACTGGTTTACATCTTGTGCCACATGCTGCATCGCCACTCATAGTTGCAGTGATGATAGGAACCATAGTTTGTGTGAGACCATGGGGAGGGGCCCATGGTTAATGTTGTGCATAAGTCCCATGGCCATGTAAATTCAGCCCTGCTTATCTCACCCACACCGATGACTAGAACTCAGGAATGAGCTCAGGCCACAGGAGTCCAGCTGGGGAAAGGAGGATCGAGCTTTCCACAGGATGTTCTCTTCCTTTGTGGAGGGCAGGATAGATAACTCCGCTGCTACACTGCCACCTGAGTGACAACAGGTGGCAGTACAGCTGGAGTAGCTAGTGGACAGGAGGACATTGGCAGGCACTGAATGATGCATGCTTGCATGGGTCCATACCTGTGTGGCCTTGATACTGGCATCCTGTAAACCAGAGAGGAAAGTGGAAAAATATACCAAGTGGCAGGATGACACTGACCATCTTGCAGGCCCCCCCCCGCCTGGCTACCTAGGCATGATCTCCCATAATGGCTCCATCAGCAGTGCAGGTAAGGGGGGCCCCCCGGCACCTCCTGCCAAGAGGGCAAAAGCTTTGGGGGAATGAGGAGAGCTACAGGAAAGTCTGAGGGGATGCTAGGGGTGACAGGCTAGGGCTGGGGCTGAGGTCAAGCAGATGTGGACCATTGGAGAGCAGAGAGCACAAACAGAGTAAAAAAAATAGTTTTCCCATTTTAACCTCGCATTTCCTCTTCCATATACAGTGATCTTGGAAAAACACAAGGCAGCACACTCATCTGAAAACATACTCTTTAGTGTTAGATGCAGTATAATTGCGCTTTCGTAGAGCCCACCATGAGAAACACTGGGACTTCTTGTTGGGGGCTCCCAAGGCTATTTGTAGCTGGGAGTGTTTTTGCAAGTTCTGTATTTTGGGGTGATAGCTACTGGAAAAATCTTCATTAGTATACTGCATCTGAGACTGAATACCAATGTTTTGGGGGAAGTGTTCTGCCATTGTGTTCTAACATTGATTGTTCAAAACAGCAGTATCAGGTGCACTGTTGATGCTCCCACGTTTTGTGTTTGTCCTATACACACAAATAGTTAATGTTGCCTTTAATGTGCTGTATATTTAATTTACATTTTGCATTGTATACAGGTACATATTTTCTGTTTCTTAGCATTATCTTTGTATGTTGCTCTTGTGGCCCAGCTGACCCCCGAAAAGAGGCCCTGGGCTCAGTGTACCTACCTGGTTAATACATTTACGTAAGTAAGACAGATAAAGCTGTTGGCTCTTTTTCCACAGATCCAATCTCTATAACCATCTAACTATAAGCAGAGCAGAAACAAGGAAAGGGTTCTTGGTCCCTCAGCAGTTGAAGCTCCAACAGTGCAAGAAAGGATTAAGGTCCAGAAGGTAGCCACAATTAACTATTCTGTCAATTTTAGCACAGAAGTCAATATTAGTTATCATGCAGTGGCTACAGTACAAAGGGCTGGAATTCCAGCACTCACACCATTGCAGAGTCACACCACATGTCCTTACTGTTGAACTGTTATACCGAGGTTATTCTTTAGGTGCATAACTCAAACAACTTCAAAATGACAGCATGGCAACTGTGGCAAGTTTATGAAGCTAAGCCTTAATACTACAGATATTAAGTTCAATGGCGCCTTCCATAAAGCAAACAAACTATCAGGAAGACTTTCTTCTGCTTAAAATGAACAGCAAGTTGAATTTATTAACTCAGTAAACTGCATGATGAGTAAACTTCTTGGTCCACAAAATGTACATGCTTACAATTCAAAATGATTTAGAGTACTTTTTTGTCCACAGTGGCCTTGTTATTGCTATTCACTATTACAGATAAGCTGGCCTTTTTTAGTCTATCTCTGTTACTGGCTGACTGCCATGTTTTCATGATAGTTCAGTTTAAAAAAGGGTTCCCTTTATTTCACATAGGTTTCTCGGGTGCCAAAGCTAACAAGTTTGAATTTTAGTGCTGCATAACAGTAGGAAAGTTCTACAGTAATGAACTATGAACTGATGTGTGTCTAAGTAAGGACACATTAGGAGAAGATCTATTCATTGGTCAGTGGTTAGGATCATGTATTCAAATGGCAGCAACCCCATATCAGTCAGTCTATGATGCAGTTTCACAGTATTACAGTCGTATACTGTAGTAATTTAAAAGCAGAAGTCACACTAGGTCAGTTAAGTCTTCCCATTCTACTTCATAACAAATAAGTATGCTGTGAAAACATGTTCTCATTTCTAGGGATTGCCAACACACCCATGCTGCAACCCCGTGATTTGCTTGGTATGGAGAACATTGTCCAAGCTTACCGTACATACCTTTACTATCTTCATATCAACTGTTTCATCTGGAATATTGTTCTATAGGTTCATCACCCTCTGGGAGAAGAGTCTCCTAACCCTACCCCTAATGTACCATCTCTGAGCTTCACGGCATGTACCTGCATCCCTGCATCCTGCCGGAGCACACATGGTCAGACACCATATTGTAACCATACCCTAGTTAGGCACTTTACTTTGAGTGGCACCACAAGGTTATAAAATGGTGAACTTTGGTACCAATATAAGGCAGACATAGCCATCAAAATTTCTGGACTGCTGCCAGCTACGGTTCAGCCCAGTACACCAAGTTAATGAGCTTTTCATGGACTTTCAGACTATGAGGGGCAATGTTCATGACGTTTTCCTTGAAGTATTCCATTATGATGCGCCCAGCCTTCATGACACGGATCATGAAATATCCAATCAGGAATAACATCCAGCTGGGAGTGTTATCAGCACAGGGTCACAATATTTCTTTTCAGGTATAGGTCACCACTGCTGTTGTGTATGGCACAGAACATAACTAAAAAACTGATTCACAGTTTTGCATGGTATATTGTACTGCTCACCAGTTCTGAAAATGCTTAGCAGTTTTTTAAGGAATGACTAACAAAACTAAGCAAACACTTTTGAGCCAGTGGCTCAGGTTCAGGAATGGACACTGGTGTCTGTTCCTGGGAAGCTGACATCAGGAGGAAGTACTGTTGTGCAACACATCCCAGTCAAGGAGGGAAGACATTGCTTCTGACTACAGCAGTGGCCCCTTGTAGTGAGTAGGGGAGCCTGCTTTCTAGAGAGTAGGGGTGCTCTGCACAATGATGTTGTGGCGAATGTAGCTCACAAAGTGTGTTGCACTGTGTTGGGAGGGGCGGACCTTGGGATACCTCACACAACTCACAATGTGCTGTTGACAAAACTACACAGTGACCCCCCCCCCCATTCAGATGATGGCTAGGCACACTTAGTTTCTTCAGTGTGAATCCTCCATCCCATCATATGGTGAAATCCTGGAGGGGTTCCCCGAAAACCCCACAATAGGGAGGGGGGAGCATGAGAGAATATAAGGAACAGGTAATCAGTGTTGGGACTGGGTGACTACCTCCATGAAGGCTGGCTGGGGTGATGGGACCGAAATTCAAACAAAAAAAAATGTAATTAAATAAATAAATATGTAGCGTATCAGTCTATTTTTATATAATTCAGAAAATGTTTGACATTAACCCCTGATTCATGTAGTATTTTCCTAATTGTTTCCAGCTATTTATTTCCCTAGACACTGTCTATATACAGTATGTCATCCACCTGTTCAGATTCAGGGTTACATCCTATGATGGCCCTTTTGCTTCTGTTTCCTTTGCCCCATTCTTCCAAATGCTATCCCCCTCTCTCAATTGCTGCAGTTAGTGATGTGCAAAAATAAAATTCCACCTGCATAATCAATGCAAAAGTCAGAACTTCATCTCCATGAATGTTCAGAATGCACTTTGACAATTTTTGTGAAATTCCAACTTACAATAGTTGAACAAATGTATGAATGTGGATTAGTGTATTAATGAGCAGAATAGAATTCCACAGAACTATCATTCCACAGTTCATGTGTATCATTCTGCTATTTGGTCAGAAAATATGGAACAGGGAAAAAAATTGCCAAAAACATTCAGGGGATTCAGATTTTGCCAATATCAGAATTTTGGAAAATTCTCCAAAATTTGCAGAATGTTGCAAAATGTCCATGAATTCTGAATTCACAGTTTCCAACAAACAATAGCTGCATTTAGTGGGCATTTCCCTCCACTCCTCTTAGGTATTAGTGCCATTGTCATGTTCATTACAGATCCTACTCAACAAAATTTCAGTGAAAGCCTGCACTCATTATTTGAATATATTTAGCGTTGCATGTTAATACCCTAAGCCTACCTCACATTCTTGACATCTAACTACTGTTGTTGATGATAACTTTTTTCTTTATAAACCCATTAGTCTCCCTAGGAGGACATGGGCATCTTTTTAAATCCAGATCACTTGCCTGAGTGCCACCTCCACTTTCTTTAGTACTGGTGCATGTGGAAGGTGGTAGTGATAGTACTGCTGCCACTGGTGTGAGGGTCCATAACCAACATGCCACATTAAGAGCTGATGCTCCCACTTGAGGTACTGCTGTGCAGTGGGAGGCTAGGGAGGACCCTACAGCATTCACCTGCCTTTGCCCCTGAAGTGAACAGGTCTCCCAACCTGACTCTGTTTCGTGGTTGGAACTTCACAGAAGTCAAGGTACAGTATTTGACTGGGTTGGGGCTGGTTTCTGCAGCATGCCAAAGGCCACTTAAATAGTTACTTCAGCCACCAGGCAAATGAGTAGGCTATCCCGGGTTGGCTTTCGCAGTAAAATTTTCTCAACCCACTGCTATGATCTCCTAGGATGTTTGGGGCCCCTGCTGGCCCCCACCAGCACAAGTTCATAGATTTTCTCAATGTCCCAAAGATGTTTGTTTTTGGGGAGTTGGAAGCTTGGCATAGTAGTTCTCACATGGGTATTTACTGTATGTTCATGCTGACTAAGGCAATCTTTAATAGACCAGATGTAATTATTTTTTTTAAATATACTGTCATTTGGCAATTTCAGCAGACTATCTCACTTTGTTGTCATGACAACAGTGTGCTGAGACCAAAAGATATCCTTCACCATATGAGTAGCTCATGCTTAATTTATAGAGCAGATGACTGGCTCATCCATGTAGAGTAAGATAGTTGTTAGGGTTTATAATAACTTAGGATTGGGTATTTTTATTGATTTTACCCCTCACAATCATTTATTCCAAGTGCCTGACATGGCAATATAATATTGCTCAGTGATTTGAAGTTCACATGCTGCAGAAGAACTAAACAAAACCATTTTCAAATTGTCTAAATTCTTTTAAACTTTTTTATCCACAGTGTCTATGATGATCAATAACATAAGCAAAAGTCCAGCTGCTCTGAACTGATTTATACTCGGCCAGGGAGAGCCCATTATTTATAGCAGGGGCTGGATTTTGGATGCCAGGTGTCTGTCTTACATATTAGTTTAAATTTTAAAGGGTCTACATTTACTCAAAGTGTGTGCATGCAGTTTCCATTTGCCTAACACAGAGGGACTAGGTCAAAGCCCATGGGCCAGATATTCAGATGTTTAGATGCAGGTGAATCATCAGGATCCCCCTGCATCTACTGTAACAACTACTGCTGTCTTCATCACCCATTTACATGTAACAAGTGCAAGTTTCAAAACTAGGTTCAATTGCGGCATTCAGACCTGGTTTTATGACACCATGCATCCATCCTTAGATGCATACAGTATGTGATTCTGGAACTAATTCAGCCAGACCATTGATATATATGTTTTAAGCTGGCTTAGTATGTTGCACTCCATGCCCCCCCCACCAATGCTTGTGAGCAAGGTCCAAACTGGCATTTAAGCACTGTAGCACAGAGCACAGCAGCAGTGACAGGGAAAGAAGTGCCATGCTGGGGGCAAGTGTGAGGCAAACAGAGGAACACTTGTTTCTCTTTGCCCTCTGATAGACTGGAGGGACATTGACCACACAGCCCTGTGACAACCTTTAAACTACCTGCCTGGCTGCAGCAAGGCTGACACAGCCTTTTGAAAACAGCCCAGGTAGTGTAGCAGACATAAAGCTTTGAAACTCTTGACCGTTTTGTCTATCATTTGATGTAGGAAGATGGAACTAAGTTGGCTAAACCATCCTCTTTTTTTGATATTCTGTTTAGTCCTCTCCAGACACCAGTGCTGCCCCATCTATACACAGATACTTGCAGCTTTGCCCTTGCCCATCTCTAGCACTTTGCTCTGCCTCCTGGTGCTGGGAGATATTATGCTCACCTGACATCTTATTGGTCCATCATGTGGGAGTGTAAAGCAGCCAGCCATGAGGTCAGAACCCAAGAGTGTTGACTTGTCATCCTGTTCACCCTGGGGATTTTCACTGCTTTCCTGGTTACCCACACAGGGTGCCTGCGCACATACACATGGGACCACGCTCCACAGTTAGCAGTATCCCTTCCTCCTAACATACCTCACCTGCTGTACTGTCATTTATGCTCACCCAGGTGGCAGTTTAGTAATGGGGAACACAAACTTCCCTCTCTGCCATCCTGAGCTCACTTCTGAACCTTTGTGATCGATGTTATAAGCATTAGTGCCACAACTGTGCTGACAGACCCACAGTTTGACCATCTTTAATGGTCTAGTCAAACAGTTTCCGATGGCAGATGTGTCCATAGCTGGACATTTGCTGCTAACAGCCAGATATGGTTATAATAATACTCAAAAGCAAAAAGATTTTTGTGGTCTTCTATGTGTAATCACATATACAGACCTGTTATTAGGTCAAAAAACAAAGCTGAAATTCTTGGTGCTCCTTCTAGGGAAAAACTTATGAATTTGAGTATGTAAAGCCAAGGCATTTACACAAATTGAAGTGCACACAAGAAACAGGCATCAGCTTTGTAGAAAAATACATTTTTATACTTGCTATCCCAACACACTGCAATAGAAACCACATATATGAAGATTGATGTTTAAACTTTTGATAAACAAATAAGTTGTCCAGTTGGCGCCAAATTCAAAATGAAGCTTGTAACTTGTAAGTGTTCAAGTCTCTGTTCATTCAAGCATGAGATGTACTCAAAAAAATGTTACTTAGCTTGATGTAGTTTGCAACAACCTTCTGGCTCAATCCATGGTTTCACCACCTAGGTACATGTCCTTAACGCCAACAAGGAAGCAGTAATGGCGATTGAGTGATTTTTTGCTGTTGGTGTTCTTTCTTCCCTGTAATGGTTTGGCAAACACTCTGTTCATATCGCATGGAATTAGACAATTGAGCCAGAAGGTTGTTGCAAATTACATCAAGCTAAGTAACATTTTTTTTTGAGTACAGCTCATGTTTGAATGGACAGAGACTTGAACACTTACAAGTTACAAGCTTCATTTTGAATTTGGCGCCAACTGGACAACTTATTTGTTTATCAAAAGTTTAAACATCAATCTTCATATATGCGGTTTCTATTGCAGTGTGTTGGGATAGCAAGTATAAAAATGTGTTTTTCTACAAAGCTGATGCCTCTTTCTTGTGTGCACTTCAATTTGTGCAAATGCCTTGGCTTTACATACTCAGATTCATTAGTTTTAATAATATCCCCTGTAGTCTCCAGCAGTTTACAGGAGTGCTCCATGATGCAGGCGCATCAAAGTTCAAGCTTTTGAAAATGTGCCCCTAGATGTTTTGGAGCATACCAATGCTCCTCTACTATCACTGGCAGTATCAAATCTCCAAAGTTGATCCTTGTCAATTGCTATACATCAGCCACAGGTGCCTATGAGATCTCAGACAACATCAAATGAAGGTGAAGGAAGGGTGGATGGATCATCAAATTTTCACAGCAACTGTTCGTAATGTAAGCACTCAAAAACTATTTTATTTGGTCAGTTGCTAACAGGAGACCAAATGAATCCTGCTGTAATAGTTGTGGGGCTACAGTATGCATATGTATGTTTCCCTTTAAAGTACAGTACAGTATATTTGGAACTTGACTAAAATACTTACTTTAATTGAAAACTGATTCAGAAATCCTAGCTCTCCAACAAAGAATGACTCGCGTGCTACACACTTAGCCTTTATTACATAGCTTTTTGCTTTAACAAAAATGCTTCTTGCAGGATATGTAACAGTAACAGTTCCCAGAATAGGAATACATTAAATGAATTAGCAAATTAACTGAACTGAAAATCAGATATACTTACTGTAAGCATTATGGTTGAGCCCTAATCACAGAGTCAGTAATTTAGAGAAATATGCAACCTGGGAACCCTTGCTAAAATAGTTGTGAAGACATTCACAAATATTTAGAATCTTTAAAAATCCCATGAAGGGAAACTTTGAAAAAAGCAAAATTTTAGTGCACATTCTGCCGTAGCTTACATATCATTTATGTTTAATATTTAACATCATCTTTTTACTATACCTAAACTATGTATATTAATACAGGAACAAGAGCACTGTGCATTACACTTCATCTGCACTGGCTGTCAGTCCGCATCTGTCAGTCCCCTGCCTGTCTCATCACAATCTGTTGCTGCTTAAACAATTATGATGCAGTCAAAAGAGAACTACAATGCCAGGTGTAGACAAGCAACTAGAGCAAAAGGAAGTCAAATAGACGAAGAACCTGTTTTCATCCTAATGTACACAGTCAGAACAAAGAGAAGCTAAATACAGAATGTATATGAAATATAGGTCGAAATGTGTCTAAAGATTATGCTTTCTCAGAGTTTCCCATCACTTTTAATACAATCTTTTCTATGAAGCTGTAATTCACAATATACCACCTTCATATCCCTATGAGTCACAGTGTTACATAAGCTATAACACACAACATGGTGCGCAGCCATATCGAATGAACTCATGCCTCAGGTGGCTGTTCTTCATACTGTGTAGTGTGTTGCACTTATAAAGTGACATAACTGTTTTTGATAAGGTAATGAGGTTTCATTTCACAGTAGTGTGACTGTACAGAATAATACAGTGGACTTGGATTGTGTGCAGCAAATCAGATTGTTTGATTTTCCAGAGTCATTCTATCAACTTTGACAATACCCAGGACATGAAGTCCAGTCACTATCACCACCAGTTCCTTTTCCTCACACACACTTTAATTTGGGATACTTATTATTTTATTCCAGTCTTCACCACTCTGATCTAAGATGGGCTGTACTTCCCATACCCTTTTACCTGAAGAGGTTGCAAAGCTCTCGAAGCTGTTTACAAATGATATATTTTTAAATATTTCTGGTTACAAGTAAACTTATATATAGACACATTACATTATATATTGCACCTTATTTGTTTGTAAATATCAGTTCTATGGCATTTGCTTGATTGTTCCCCCTCCCTTCTCCCCCTGGGTCTCACCTGGAAATAAGCCTTGGCTCAGTGTGCCTTTCCTGGTTACCAAGTTTCACATAAATAAATATATATATATATATATATAGAGCGAGAGGGAGAGATAATGAGAGACAAAGAGACTTTTATTATTTCTTTGTCCCCTCTTCTCCCCCTCCTACCATTTCCACTTACACCTGTGTCCCAGACTACATTTCAAGATAACAGAGATTATATGGACACCTCCTAACAGCCTTCCTACCATTTAGTCTTATAGCTCCTTCTTGTATATATGTTATCTGCTAGAAGTAGGGGGTACTTTCCATTATATAAAATATATGATTTTTTTTAGAAATTGCCATCGTCTGAAGAAGGGCTTTGTGTAAGCTTGAAAGTTTGTGTACTGAAAATAATTTGGTAGTTCAATAAAGAATATCAAATCATTTACTTCATTTGTTCAAAAAATGAACTAAACCCCTGCTTTACAGTATAACAAACTAAAACTAAATCTGATTATAACCAAGGTCCCTGGAATTCTGCAATTGCATTGCCACAGAATTTCTTGCAGAACTTTTATCATGCTGCAGTTTATAAATAGGCAGGGAGGCAGTATTGCACAGCGATTTAAGGCTCTGAGCTGCAAACCTGGAGACCTGGGTTTGAATCCCACAGCCCCCACTTGAATACTGTGTGACCCTAATCAAGTTACTTAACTTCCCCTGTGCTCCCAGGACACCTCTGTAAACAAGTTTTCAGCTCAGTGTGCCATTCTTGGTTAAACAATTGAAAAAAAAGGTAAAGCTATTGAATCCATTCCTTGTGGTGACTTTTCATTGAAATGCACAGGTTTTGCATATTACCTTCTCCATAGTTACAGGACAACCAGGAAAAGGCCTGTGCTCGAATGGTGCAAGGAAGCCTGGTGCAACATCTGGATAAGCAGCCCCAAGAACAACTAGGCAAACAGGATTAGATGCAGACATAAAGCTCAGGAGACAAAATGACAAACCAAAAGATTTGTTGCTAAAAATCACAGCAAAATACAGTTCTCAATACCACTGGATAGAGAACCTGCAAGGTGCACTAGTACTTTGACCCATTCAGTCTTCATCTCACCTCCTGATGAAGACTGAACTGGTCAAAGCACTGGTGCATTTTGCAGGTTCAGTCATGTTGGAGGCTATATTTTGCTGATATCTGGAGCAATAAATCTTTTAATTTGCCATTTTGTCTCCTTAGCTTTCTATGTGCACTTTGTCCAGTTTGCTTTTTCCTGAGTTATCCTGGAGTCTGTGCTCTAGTCCCAGCATGTGATGTCACTGATGACACCACATCATATTTTAATCAATGGCAGGACCACATTTTACAACAGAAATGAACAGGTCATGCCTCAGGAATGAAGCCCCACTGCAGAGGTCCTGAAGGATTTTCACCAAAGTCAGGACAGAAGTGCCATGGAAAATTAGGGGCCCTGATATATACAACTTTCCAGCTCTAGCATAGAAACACAGAAACACATTTACATAAGTATGCCATCCAACTGGCTGACAGTCTAATCCATTGTTAATTTGGAAAGCACCAGGGGCCCACTTTTAGCCAGCCATTGCTGCAGAAGGGGTAACTGTACTATAATTCTACCCCGTTACACCATAATCAAAAATTAGAATTTAAAAGCATTTACTGTGTGCTTTTAGGACTGTGAGAGTAGATGACATTTTATGTCATGTTCCAGGTGCACTAGTTTAGTTTTCTCTTTTCCCATAAAAAGTAGTAATGTGGCTAGAATATTGTAATGCTAGCAATTGTATTAAAACCTCCAACATACTGTCCAGATTAAATACCGTATTATCTTAGTATTAGCTTATGTTTTCACCACAAGTCATGACTAGGACTTCTTCATGGGTACTGTACATCTTCTGAAAACAGAAACTATAACTATTAACTACTGTAGCATGGTCCAATTGTAATGTCAGCAATTTGCATTCACTTACGAAGCACCCATTTGTTGGAATTGCCAATCTGATCATATATGATGAACTATTTCCCTCCAGTGATGTAAAATGTAATGAAAAATACAACTTTCAAATAGGTAGTCTTGCCCCAGTTTTCAAAGCAAAAATCTGTATATATCACCTATGTAATTAGTATCCATTGGGCAGACAAGATGGGCTATAAAGCTTTTTCTGATGGCACCTTTCTGTGCTTCTGTATCAACTAAACATAACAGATCTGACATTCAAAGATTTGATCACCTGCAAATAGGATTTGTTGGTGTGATAATCTGGATTTGCACTGGCACTCCCAGTCGATCCATATTCAGAAGTCTCAGGAGCACCAGTACAATCTCGCAGTGCCAAAAAAAAAAAATAACACCACAGTGCCTGCTCCATTAAGGAGTTGTCCCATGCATATCAGCACAGCAATATCTACAAAGGTGTGCAGCAGTGGTAAACATCCTCCAAAGTGATGTTTATTACTGCCACTATAACAGCATCTTAATAGTGGGCACCCCAACCTCCCAAAGGCATGAAGGCTGCACTGCAGACACCCACCCCGATCCCCTGTGCAGTATGTATATAGACTTCCCTCATATCCAGTGGCATCCCCTGCCCCCCAAACACCTGTTCCATACAATGAATGGTAATCCCTGGTGTCTAGTGGACCCCCCTCAATCACCTGCTCCATATCATCTAATGCAATCCTTGGTATTAGTGGCATCTGTCACCCCAATCATCTTTTTCTTGTCATTTAATGCAATCCCTGGTGTCTAGTGGCACCTCTCACCCCGATCACCCCTTTCTCATCATCCAGTTCAATCCCTGGTGTCTAGTGGCACCCCGTACTCATCCATTCTGTTCTAGTTTATCTATTTCTTGTGTCAAATGGTTCCCCTTGCCCCCTGATCACCCTTTGATGAAAGTCATAGTATTCAGTTGTGGTCCAGTGTAACCCAACTCCTCCTGCCAGCTAACAGACTACGACCCCACACATCCTCTTACCCTGATGTCCTGTGATGGTCATCAATGCCCAATACTTCAACTAGCACAGCCCTCCTTTCACCTCCTGGGCCAGCCACCATATGAGCTGTTAGTGAGCTTGTGTGCAGTATAAGACAGTTTTCTGGATGCTCTAGATTTACCTGAGGAAAATCCCCATTTGTAGCTCACACCCTTAGAATCCCTACCAAAAAATGATTTTTTTCAAGTACAATAAATGTCACATTTCCATGCTATATTTATTATCACACAGGAGCCGAGTAAACTTTTTTTTTTTTTGGGGTGGGGGTACTGAAAAGATTTCCTGGAGATTGGGACCACTTGTTTAATTCCATCCCAAGTAAAATGCCTTATTTCCTTGGGAGGTCAATGTTTTTATTGTTTCATATTGACCAAGTGGTAAATTTTATTGTCCTAAGGGAAACTAACAAGAACAAACACCTGTTCATATCCTTAAAGGCACAGCACACTGAATGGGGGTAGAGACACTCACAAGCTTGCACTCAATAAAACAAGAACAAAAAAAGAACAAAAGAAAAGCATCTGTAACAGGAAGAGATACAGACGTGTGGAGAGTGGTGCAATGCACTGGCTGTGGAGCAGCAGTTTTCCGGGAGACATTCTGGAGACTGTGTTGCTGCTCTATTTGCAGGCACCTCTCTGGTCTGAGGGAGGAGGCTGTTCATCTCCATGCTGACCTGGCAAGGATCCGGGAAACTTGCTCCCCCACCCAGGGACCACCCAGACCACCGCCACTACCTCAGAGGTTGCCAAGAAAGAGGAGTGGGTGGACCATGGTGGGCTCAGGGAGGGTGAGGGTGGTGGAACAGAGACATATCCCACCAGCTGTACCTCTCCACAATTCATTCGCCACTCTGGTGGAGCATGGTTCCTCTATGGAGGCATCTGCAGTGGAGACCAAGGAGGATGCTTGTAACCTTCACAGTGGAGACTCACAGTAGGGTGGCACAGGACCCCACAGGGGAAGAAAGCATCTCCTGGTGGGGAACTCAATTGTTAGGGGTGTAGAACTGGGGAGGGAGGGAAAGGAGGTAAGGTGCCTGCCCGGCGCCACGGCTTGGAGGAACAAGAAATGAATCCTTAGGATCATGGGAGCAGCTGCAAGGGGGAGGGATCTGGATGTCCTTATCCACCTAGGGATGAATAACCTGGCTGAGAATGGGACCAGAGCAGTGCGACAGGAGTTTGTGGAGTCGGGGAGGGGCCTTAGATAAGTACCACACACGGTAACTTTCTCGGAAGTGCTACCTGTCTATGGCATGGATGAGGCTAAGGTACTCCACACCATGGGATTCAATGACTGGTTGAAAAACTGGTGCAGAGCTCAGGGATTTGGCTTCATTGGGGACTGGGACTCCACCTGGAGGGATGCAGGCCTATACAGGTGCGATGGTCTGCATTTGTCCAGATGGGGAAACAGGATCCTAGGTGATAGGTGTAAATGCTTCATTGGCAAGCATTTAAACTAGCCAAGGGGGAAGCACTGAAAAGGAGAAGGGAAATCCTAGCCCCCCCCAAAAAATCAGGGTAGTTAGTGAGGTAAATGCCAAGATAGAGCAGTCGATAGGGAGAAGGGCAGGGGTAAATGGAGAAAAAGACAAAGGCAGTAAGGACAGGGATGCGACAAAAAGAAATAAAGCCATAGAAAATGGAGGATAATGAGTACCAATGCCCATAGTCTAGGTAAAAAGCTTCCCAAAATGGTGGCCATGATGGAAGAGGGATGTCTGGATATCGTGGCAGTCACAGAAACATGGTACACAGATAACCATGACTGGGATGTCAACATACCAGGGTACACAATCTACAGGAGGGACAGGTTGGGAAGAAGAGGAGGAGGAGTAGCTCTCTATGTAAAGGAAGGGATCAAAGCAACAGAACTAAAGGGTAAACAGGGAGGAGAGGAGGCACTGTGGGTCACCCTGGATACTGGAAATGGCTCCACAATCTGCACAGGGGTTGTATATAGACCCCCATCTCAGGGGGAGGAAATAGACAAGAAAATGATAGAAGGCATCCTTGGGATGGCAGAGAAAGGGGAGGTATTACTGATGGGGGACCTGAATATGCCAGATGTTAACTGGAGCACCTTTGCTGCAGCCACATCCAAGAGCAGGGCTATTTTTGATGCCCTACAGGGGGCATGCCTCAGACAGACAGTTTTAGAACCCACTTGGGAGGGAGCAGTCTTAGACCAGGTACTCTCATATGGGGATGGAGAGAGGATCTCTGATCTTGAAGTGGGTAGCCATCTGGGAACAAGAGACCACCAAACAGTGTGGTTTATGATAAACTTAGCTGTAGAGTCAAGCTACACAAAAGTGAAGATACTGGACTTCAGGAGGGCTGATTTTGTCAAACTGGGGCAGTGCCTTAGAAAAGCACTAGCAAACAGGCAAGAAGGTGGGGTGGAGCAACAATGGGGAAACATTAAAACCACCATCAAAGAGGTAACAAGCCTTTGTGTGAAGCAAATAAACAAATCAAAATGAAAGAAGAAACCTCTATGGTTCTCAAAAGAAGTAGTGGGGAAGGTAAGGGAGAAAGAGATAGCATTCAGGAAGTATAAGGAAACACAGAAGGAGCAGGACAGAGAACTGTACCAGTTAAAGCAGAAGGAAGCGGGGAAGGCAATCAGAATAGCAAAGGCCCAAACTGAGGAAAAGATAGCCAACTCAGTTAAGAAGGGGGATAAAACCTTTTATATGTACATTAGGGAGCAAAGAAAGACTAAGGCAGGGATACTGAGGCTGAATAAAGAGGAAGGTGGTTGGGCAGAGAGTAACAGTGAAAAAGAAGGGATACTGAACAAATACTTCTGTTCAGTATTCACAATTGAAAAGTAGGGGGAGATACAGTACCTAATCCAGTCAATAGAAGCACTTTGGATGGGGGGGGTGATATTAGTCCTTTCACAGAAGAAAGGGTTCTGAAAGAACTCTTAAAACTGAAGGTGAATAAAGCAATGAGGCCTGATGGGATTCACCCCAGAATTCTAAAAGAACTAAGGGAAGAACTAGTAACACCACTGACTACCCTTTTTAATAAATTATGGGAGGATGGTGTGGTATCTGAGGACTGGAGGAGGGTGAATGTGATTCCCCTTCACAAAATTGGAAGAAAGACAGAGGCAAGAAACTACAGACCTGTCAGTTTGACCTCAGTGGTAGGGAAAATGATGGAATCACTGCTGAAGGAAAAAATTGTTGAGTACCTAGAGTCCAGTTAGGCACAGGACCCATGGCAGCATGGATTCACAGCAGGAAGATCATGTCAGACAAATCTAATTGATTTCTTTGACTGGGTGACCAAAGTAGTAGACCAGAGAGGGGCTGTGGACATGGCCTACCTAGACTTCAGCAAGGCATTAGACAAAGTCCTGCACAAAAAATTAATAAACAAATTAGCCAGCCTGGGAGTGGGTCCCAGGGTGGTAGCCTGGGTAAAACACTGGCTAGACAAAAGGACACAGTGGGTAATAGTAAATGGAGCCCACAGTGAAGAAAGGAGGGTTACTAGTGGGGTACCACAGGGTTCAGTACTGAGGCCGGTCCTTTTTAATGTCGTTATAAGTGACATTACAGAGGGACTAGAAGGGAAAGTATGTCTCTTTGCAGATGACACAAATATCTGCAACAGGGTTGATACACAAGGTGGAGTGGAAAGGATGAAAAGGGACTTGGCAAGGTTGGTGGAATGGTCAAATGTATGGCAGCTTAGATTCAACACAGAGAAGTGCAAAGTAATGCATCTGGGAAACAAAAACCCAAGGGAAGAGTACACGATGGGGGGGTGAGATACTGACAACAACAAAAATGGAAAGGGACCTGGGGGTAGTCTTTTCAGATGACCTAAAGGTGGGCCAGCAATGTGAGAAAGCAGTAAGGAGGGCTGGGGATACTGGGATGCATAAGGAGAGGCATCACCAGTAGAAAATGGGAAGTTGTTGGCCCTCTGTACAGGCAGTTGGTAAGACCACATCTGGAGTACTGTGTACAGTTCTGGAGATCCCATCTCTGCAAAGACATAGACAGGGTGGAGGCTGTCCAGAGGAAGGGAACCAAAATGGTACAGGGTCTGCACCAGAAGACATATGAAGAAAGACTAAAGGAGCTTAAGATGTATAGCCTTGAGGAAGGGAAGGGGGGGGGACATTATAGAAACTTTCAAATACCTCAAGGAATCAACAAAGTCCAAGAGGGTAGCATCTTTCAGAAAAGCGATGTGCAAGAATAAGGGGCACAATTTGAAGATGGGGCGGCTCAGAGGTAATGTGAGAAGTATTTCTTCACAGAGAGTTGTAGATGCATGGAACAGCCTTCCTGAGGAGGTTGTAGAGTCAAAAACAGTGGGGAATTCAAGAATGCATGGGACAGACATAAGGCAGTTCTAGTGGGGGTAGGAGGAAGTAGGCTGTTGGTTAACTCAGAAAAACTCAGCTAACCTATCCTCCTTAGCTAGCAAGGCAAATCTATCCCAGCTCATACATGAACCCACAAGGGTCTCACGTGGGGGCAACTGTGCCACCCTTCTTGACTGGATACTTACTAACAGGACAGAATATGTTGCCTCAGCCGGTGTGCTACCTGACACAATTAGTGACCACTATCCCATCTAATGTGTCTGGAACACTGTCATTCCTCCCCTCCCTGCTAAAACTGTAACCTTTCCTAATCTCTCCTGCCTAAGTCATGAGGACTTCTTAACTGACCTTAACCAGGTTGACTGGTTCCCTCTCTACCAAACAGAGGACATTAACATAGCCACAGAATATTTCAACTCCGTCCTCCTCTCTCTTCAAAACCTTCACATCCGGTCACCACCGTGGGATGGCAGGAAAGTAACAAGTGGCTAACGCACCCCTGCTTCAACTTCAAATCTAAGGACAAACTTTGGTCCAGATGGAAGATCTCCCACCTCCGTGCAGACTTTGAAGACTATCGTGCATTACGTAACAACTGCAAAAGACAAATTTGTATTGCCAAAAGCACCTACTATAGGAACCTACTAATAACATCCTCTACAAACCGCTGCAGGTACTGGTCCAAAATTAAGGACATTCTCGACAACGACAAGCAACAGAATCCAGCTGACATGAACATTCAAGGTGTTCACTGCACCAACCATGACACCATTGCCAACGCCTTCAATGCCCTTTTTCTTCTCCACCAGTCACTACTCTAACTAGCCCACAACCTGACTGTCCCTCTCTCCTCCCTCACCCCTCCCACCCCTCCCTTTCGTTTGGCTCCAACCACATACCTTGAAGTTCGTAGCTACTTAACTCCCTTCCGGCACGCGGGGGTCAAGGGCCTGAGGGCATCCATCCTTGCATACTTAAGCAGTATGCACCTTGGCTGACCAGACCTATCATCTGGCTTTTTAACCTCTCGATTCATACATCTACTGTCCCATCCACCTGAAAAACTGCCAGAACCATCTCTATACACAAAAAGGGCGATGTCAAACTCATGTCCAACTACCTCCCTATATTTCTTCTGCCCACTCTCAGTAAGCTGCTTAAAAAAAATAGTCCACCGCCAGCTTGCTGCTCACCTTGACATGTTTAATCTTCAAACCCCGTGCCAACATGGTTTACAGCCCAGTCACAGTACCACCTCTGCACTTACACAACTTACAAATGACATCAGAAATAATATGGACCGTGGCCTACTCACTGGGGCCATCTTTATCGACCTGTCTAAAGCCTTCGACATGGTACACCATCCTCTTATGCTAAAGAAACTCCAATCCATTGGAGCATCTGACCAAGCCCTCTCCTGGTTCCATAGCTATCTTGACAATCGGACTCAGGCAGTAGCATTTCACAAGGCCCTTTCCTCCCCCCTAAACATCTCCCGTGGAGTTCCTCAGGGATCCACTCTTGACCTCTACTTCTCCTCTTCCTAAATGATATTCCCACCATGTCCCGGCATAGCTGCACTCTTATGTACGCAGATGACCTTGTTCTCTACTCTGGGTCAAAATCGGTTGCTGCCATCAACTCCACTCTCACTAATGACTTCAAATTCCTGCAGACTTGGCTCTCTAGCAACCATCAAGTCCTGAACCTAGAAAAAACTTGTGCTATGCTATTCGGATCCTCTAAGAAACTGTCTGCCCCTGCGAACAGGCTCCGGGTTCAATGCCTTGATGGCTCCTCATCTTAAACACTGAGTCCTTCAAGTACCTTGGGGTCACTTTGATCCCACACTTGACCTGTCTCAACATGTCAATATGGTGTGCCGTGCCATCAATGCTAAAATTAGGCGGAGCTTATCAGCGTGTGCCACTCCCTCACTCCTTCCGCTAGACTTTCTGTTGCGAGAGGTATTCTCTTACCCCAGCTCCAATATGCTCTGCCCTCCTCTTTGCTGCAAACTCTGCTACACTCCACAAATGGGACACTGTCTACAACAACATCTCTAGATTCTGCTTTAACTGCCCCACGCCTTACCCATCATTGTCTCCTTTATGCTGGCTTAAATTGCTGTCACCTAAGGATATTTGAGCCTACTCCCTGGGCTGCTTTATCGACTCCCTGTCTAGACCTCCCTGCCCTGTCTATCTTGCCAACCTCCTGACTACTGCCTCACACACCCGTACCCTCAGGTCTTCCTCTGTCCCCATGATCTCCACTAGACCTTGCATGACAAAAATGGGTGAACAGGCATTTGCCCATTTTGCTTCCAAATCCTGGAACTCACTCCCCCCCTTATGGTGAAAACTTCAGCCTCCCATTGAGAATTCAAAAACTCACTGCTCACCTACCTTCTAGCCTCTGGCCAATGCAAATGCTCTTAATTTGCTTTGTCCCACTGCAGGCTGTTGGGTCTGACCCTGAGTACTACACTAATGTTCTCCCATGCAATATGCTTGTCTAGGTGGCTATGAACCTTGATGTCTTTACTGTCCTCAGCTGTCTTATGGTTACCCTAATTGCTTTATTTTACATCCTTATTATGATCTATGCCTAAAATGTACCCTTATGTAACTATTACTGTGCTACCCAATATATATCTTGTTTTGCTCCTGTACACCTATATCATGTCTGTGCATTTCTGCATATTGTAACCAATGTCCTGTGCTTTCCCAGGTCATGCCTGAAAATAGTCAGGTCTGTTGCCTAGTGCACTTACCCGGTTACCAAAAGCTAATAAATAAATAACTAGGATCTGCAGCTTATCAGTTAGGTAGGGAAATGGGCAGACTAGGTGGGCCTCACGGTCCATATCTGCTGTCACATTCTATGTTTCTATGTTTCTAAGAAGGGAAAAAAGAAGAAATTGGAAGAAACAGCAGATGAAACTTCTGAAATAGGCAAGACAGATAATCCCCCCCCACTAGAAATATAAAAATGTGGGAAAAGAGAAAAGAAGAAACCCTGGACTTGTGAGATTGTGTTTGTTCTTTCTTCACTTGCACTTAAAAAAGTTAGTTATCAGTATCGGAACCAATATGTTATTGGAAACTAAACTTTCTGTACTTCTTTGTTTGATCCGAAGTATGGCTTTCAGGTCTGTGGGAGGTTTGCCACTGGTCATTATGTAAATCTGTTTTAAGTTAAATTTCCCTCAGATAGTTAACTGATGGAACATTAAACATGATATGCTATCTGAGAAGTGCAGCTCTCATTCCTCTGCTTAGTATTTCATTTTAAATATTCAAATTAGTTCCATAATTTCTTTGATCTATTTCAGAGGACTTTATTTTGTTGGTGGTACTAATACTGTATATACAGTATATACAGTAGGGGTGGGTAATAGACGTAAATAAAAACACATATTCTCACTGGAGTGAGATAAATGTTAGTGACATAACAACCTTGAGATTATTTACATTTACACACACAGTTGCTACGTGGCAAACTACTATTCTCACTTTATCTTCATGACAAAAAGAAGTACAGGCACTACATTTTAGTCAGAATTAAGAAAGACATAAGTCACCTGTAAAAACATATGAGTTGTAGTTAAAAATCCTCGAGATACTCGTGCTACTAATTGTACAGCTGTTTAGAATGAAATCCTAGTTAAAAAAAGACTAACTGCACGGTCAGTATCTGCTAGAGGCTTAGCTACAACATAACACTGCATCGCAAATCTACAGCAATAGAAATAGTAAGAAAATGTACACAGCAGTACAAATTATTATTACACTGGAAAGAAACCATGTTAAATACTGGCAAAAGTATTATTACTATAGCCAATGAAGAAGAAATCATGGAAAGTTTCTTGCAATTTGAGCTAGATGAGGAGCTGCTTCTAGATCCTGCTCCATTTCGGAAGGGAAACACGACTGTGGGTACACAAAAACTGAAATGCAGTGGACAAGAGAAATATCAAGTAGACAGCAAATTTATAGATGATTACATTGAATCAACCAAAAATGAAAATACTAGAAGAAAAGCTGAGTCAGATATTAATAACTTACATGAATTCATGAAAGAGCAATTAAATATGCCATAATTTATTGAAACTTTGTCTCCGGCTCAATTAAATATAGTGTTGTGCAATTATTTTATTCATGTCACAAGAAAGGATGGTACTGCTTATGAGCCATTAAGTCTTGGAGCTAAATTCCAAAGTTTCAAAGAATCTTTAAAGAAGCATCAGTACCCAGCATCTTTGTCCATGTCTAGTACAGAGAAGTTCTTTTGTCAAAGCAAAAAAAAATTGAAAGAAGTGGGAAAAGGTAATAAACCCTTTGCTGCCAATGAATTAACAGCTAGCCTTGACCATAAACTATACGAAAAAGATCTATTAGGTCCAAGAACACCACAGTCTCTGTTAAATACCATGTGGTTAAATGTCACCATGTTTTTTTTGGGATTCAGGGGAACACAGAATGTCAAAATTTAAAGTGGGGTGATACTAAATTATGCAGTGATCACAAAGGAGACAAGTTTTGTGAGTTTCACAAAGAAAGACAAACTAAAATGAGGAGTGACAGTGACCCAAAAGATACACAACTTCTGAAACCCCTTGCATATCCCAATGCCAATCAAAAAAAATGTCCTGTGGCAAACTTTATGTTTTATGCTGATAAAAGACATTCTAAGTTGAATTATGACAGTGCTCCTTTTTTCTTAGCCATCAACTATCAGTATAAATCATCAGATGACAATAGCTGGTTTAAAAATCAAGCACTCGATAGTAATACTATTGGTACCATATTAAAGGCATGATTCAAACTGCTGGAATAGAGACTGACAGGCATTTAAAAAATCACTCAATTTGTAAACACCTTCTACAAAAACTAATCGACAATAATGTACCCCCTGCAGACATAATTCAGATTTCAGGACACAAAAAAATTCAGTCAATTAATGACTACTCAAAAATGAATGAACAGAAATAGAATAATATTTCTATACTATTAAGTTCCGAGGAAGAGCCACAGCTATTGACATCTGCAGCATGTCAAATAGAGCTGCAGAATCGGAACGCAATGGTATTTAATGCGAAGTTGCCTGATTGCGAAAGCGAAGCAAGCACTTCTAAACAGAAAGAGACTTGCACACAGCAGGACAAATCACTCACAGTGGATAAACTGATGTTAGCTTGTTTTACCAATACCACCATTACTGCTCAAAATATCACTTTCAGTATCTACCACAGTAAGTATCTGTATGCTCATTTTTTAGGTATTTCACTGTTCATTACATGTAAATGAATAATTTACCATTTCTCCCTTTTCTTTAGGTTATGAGGAAGAGAAATCTCCCTGGAAAAAAACAAAGATGATCCCCTCAGACAGCGATACCGAATGAAGCACCAGTACCTCAGAAGCAGCACATATTTGTGCAGCCCAACACTGTAATCCATAAAGTCCATTCCATTCAATGCCATACAGTTACTAAAGCACCTAACTATAAAAAATAAAGTCCCACAAAGCACAAATAAATAAATTAAAATAAAAATAAAAGTACACTAAAATAATGAAAAGACTATGAAGCACACAGCCATCCCGGCACTGTTTCTAAGCAAAATGCTACGCCCACTACAGATCCACAACCAATGAAGACGCACTTTACAATAACTGTCATTATAACAATGGTCTGAGAAATTAAACTTTCTGATTGGTTATAAACATTCTAACACCCTTATGTTAATCTTTTGTTAATATACTGTACTTGTACAACTTACCCATATATTGAACAAGGTTTAACACTGTTGATCATGGTCCTGGGAGGCTCTTTGTGCAAGTATAAATGATATATAAAATCCAAGAGACTGGAACTTGTGAATGAATACCAGTATTTAGGAGTTGTGATATCATCTTCCTTCAAGTGGAATAAACACTTTGAGGGTGTTTCATCTAAAACTGAAAGAACTATTGAAGCCATACGTAGGTTTAATTATACATATGGTAGCAATTCATTGGTTCCACTTTTGAGATCACTAGATGCAAAATATAATTCTCAAATCCTTTACGGATGTGAGATATGGGATCATAAACATATCTCTAAATTGGAAAAACCAGCAATTAGAGTGCTAAAAAGAGCTATTGGTTTTCCTAGAACAACTCCTGCACAGTTTATCAGAGCTCAACTAGGCCTCTCTAATCTCATTGCTTTGGCCGAATCTTGTGTGATAAATTTATGGATTAGGATTACTTTATTATTAGATCAGCGTTTTTCAAAAAAATGTTTGAGGGAAAAAATGAAATGGGAACTTCTGGACTGCAAAAAATCGAATTGGCTGACTTGTGTAAAAAAGATTTTAAGTTCAGTGGGGTATCTGAATTTGTTTGTACTGACTACTAAAGGTATCTGTATTGCCAAAAGTTATGGGTCATTTCTTACAGTTGATTATGTAGAAATATAGGTGATATATGATCTATATTACATACAGAATTCAAAGTTTGCAATTTTGGTATACTCAAAATGATTGTTATCATTATTCTGGCTACTATTTAGAATATTTGGAAAATCCTGACATGCGTCGGACTTATGCAAAATTTCGGATAGGTTTTTTTCTGTCCAATGTGCTCGAATGTAAGTTTAATAAGATTTATGACCAAGAATTCTCCAATTGCTATTGTGGATCTAATGAGAAGGAAGATCTAGAACATGTTGTTCTAAAATGTCAGTGGTACAGAGCAGCTAGACAGAGATGGTTGTGTCCAATTATTGATTCCTTTATAGAATGTACGAATTAGATAATAATACAACAGACGATGGGGATACTATTAGAAATACTGCTCTTTATGTAATATACAGAAAATAAGGAAAAGAATGATTAGTACAATTTAGAGATAGTCATTTTGGAATTATAGGCTGTTTTGCATGACATTTTTGTAATTTATTTGTAAAATGTAATGTTTATTGTGTATACATTTTTTGTAATGCTTTTTTTATGATTGAACAAATAAAATGAATATATATACATATACCACTGTTTAAAAAAACATTTTTATTATAATAGCAATAAGGCACTCCCAGGGCTTATGTTAATGGTCAGTTAATCACCCTCTGGGGCATGTGGCACTCGGCAATGCCTCGTGCCACATTATGCCCCTAGAGGGTGATTAACAGACCATTAACATAACCCGTGGTCATGCCTTATTGCTTAATAACAACCAACCAATCACATTACATGAGTAAGCACCTATGCTACATATTTTTTCCACAAGCACAACCAATTAAAAAGCACAACCATGCAACATCAGCCAATCAGATACCACAAACCAGTTCTATTCATAGAAAAACACACTCCCCATTCACGATACAGCCTAATAACAGTGCAGATAGACAGAGAAAGAAAATAACACATGCCTTTACACTCAGTTTCAGCAGTCTCTCAACTTAATAGCCATAAAACTGCCCTCCTACCCTATTGCATAAATCGAATACATGATGGGCAGCAGTGAGATATGGAAAATAATCTCACTCCTGCATCGTGAGGTATGCATATCTTACTCTGAAGGAGTGAGATTATTTTCCATATTTCACTGCTGCCCATCATGTATCCCCTATATATATAAATAATCACTTTATTTGTACAGTCTAAATTCCAAGTTCAGAATGAAAGAATTATGTATACTTTGTATAATGCAAATGTTATAAAAAACACTTGTTAAAAAGACAGCTATTAGATAGATATTTGTTCTTTATCTCTCTGTCTCTTCTTTTGCAGTATAAGTTATTATGCATTCTTTCTGGTTGCTTTCCCAGATGAATCTCTGCTCTGTTTGTGATTTTCTTGGCTACATTTGCATGCCAAGATACATTCTGCTCACAGAAACAACATTTGTTGCCAGGGCAGAAAAATGCATTACAGGTGCATTGTACATCATTGAAAATAGCCCATTTAAATCAATAATCTTAACTTCTAAATGATCTCTTTGCAGATGCCACAATCAATTGCAGTGGGTCAGGGTAACACTTGGGGCCAGATATTCAAAACTTTGCCCCCGGGGCTAAATTAGCACTGCCTGGCGGGCAAACTTAGCCCGGAGCACAAAGCAAGCTATATTCGAAAGGAAACAGCCCAGTGCTAATCCTGCTGAATATAGCAGTCTAAGGAAGCCGGGCAAACTGGTCTGGGAGTGCAGGGCAAAAATAGCTCGGGAATAAGACAGCACTGAATATAGCAACAGGGAAGTGCAACCTGCAACTGCAGCTCATCAGACTCTGTAGCAAGCCAGTGTTGCAGGTGGAGAACATTGTGTGTGATTGCACAGAGACATTTCACAGCTGCTGCTAATACACCTCTCAACCCCCTGCCTCATCAAGCAGGGATAAGGCTTAAAAACATCAGGGACAAAGGTTTAAAATCAGGGACACATCCTAAATATTGATGATATGCACTCAGGAAGCTGGTAGGATAAGTGGTGTAGTGTAGAATGCATTTATTAAGGAAGAACATGTCAGTAACATTAATGTTTGACAGTATTTTATGCTTACAACCCCCACTCATACCTCTCAACCTTTTGTCACTGAAATGAGGGACATGGACATTTTTGGACACTCAAAATGAGGGACAATGAGGGACACAGACACTCAGAATGAGGACACATCCTCAAACATGGAGATACAAGTTCAGAACACTGTGAAAACCATAGTGTTTACTTGTACAAGGTTTATTTTGGATTTAGTATTTCAGAATATTTAGAGTTTCTGCTTTAAAATCTGAATATACAGCACATTCTCTCTGTGGGCAGCACCTTTTCCATGAAGGACAGATGAGGGACAGAGCAATTTTAAGGGGCAAAATGAGGGACACTTGAGGGTATGCCCCACTGTTTGCCACAGAAACACAATGTTTAGTAGGGACAGAGTAAGATTTTGAGGTAAAATCAGGGACGTCCCTGAAAATCAGGGACAGTTGAGAGGTATGACTGCAAACAATAATATAAGCCACACACTGCAAAACTGTGCTATGCTGAAGTGAGGCTTGCCTGGGGCTAACCTGATTGCACAGTGCTAACACATTAGCCCAGTGCAAACTGGTTAGCCCGGAGCAAACGGTAGCTATATTCAAAGCTCCCATGCAAATGAGCCTACTTAGGTAATCCATGGGCAAACAGGCACATTTGCATCTCATTATATGCTGTAGCATACATTACCATACAGTTTGCCTGGTGCTGCTGCATGGTGCACAACTCCACCTGTTGGTCGGCATGGCAGTACAGGCTGGGCGCTGCAGGCCAAGAACATGCCCACAGCGTCCCCTGTTGGTCAGAATGGAATCCCAAGCATTAAGCAGCAGGAACTGTTTGCTGGCAGGTACTAGTGGTGCATACAACATACCTATGCAGCACTGCAAGCAGTACTAATATATATATATATATATATATATATATATGTGTGTGTGTGTGTAGATCTGCAACGATCTATAAATATAGATAGATACAGAGACACACATATATATATATATATATATATATATATATACACATACATATATATATATATAGATAGATAGCTGTATATACACACACACACACACACACACACTACCTGTGGCAACACATGCCCTGGATGATGCCCCCACCCCACACTAACAGAGCCGGCCCACAGCAGGTGTGGGTGGAACACACTGGGGGGACACAAGTATGCATGGGGCAGGCATAAGGCAAACCTGCTGAAGGTGGAGAGATGTCAGCTGTAGGGTCACTGGGCTGTGCAGCATAGCCATCCAATATATAGGGACCTGGGCAGACAGGCTGGGCCAGGCAGCCCGTCTCATCCGTTATGGTCCCTGTTCCCACTTGTGTTGGCTCCACTCCCTGGTAGTCCATTGGTCCCCCCACCCCCCCAAACACGAATCCCGGCCCCAGTCCATGTAAAACACCTATTTGTCCCTGGTGTTCTAGTATTTCACCCCCAAGCATGAATCCCAGCCGTGGTCCATGTAAAACACCTATTTGTCCTGGTGTTCTAGTGCTCCCATCACCCCCAAGCATGATCCCTGACCCAGTAGCTGCAGTATTTAGTCAATTTCCCTGGTGTTCTAGTGGCCCCACCCCCCAAGCATGATCCCCAACCCAGTGGCTGCTGTATTTAGTCAATTTCCTGGTGTTCTAGTGGCCCCCCACCCCCAAGCATGATCCCGACCCAGTAGCCGCCGTGTTTAGTCAATTTCCCTGGTGTTCTAAGTAGTTCCCCACCCCCAAGCACAATCCCAACCCAGTAGCCGCCGTGTTAGTCAATTTCCCTGGTGTTCTGGTATCCCCACCCCCAAGCACAATCTCTGACCCAGTAGCCACCGTATTCAGTCAATTTCCTGGTGTTCTAGTGCCCCCCACCCCCAAACACGATCCCGATGCCAGCTAGTCCCAAAAGAGCAATACCTGGTGGTCTAGTGGTCCCCCCTGCCCCGCCCCCAGAGTGCACGCCCATCCTCCCGGACTCAGTCTAGATCTGGCGCCGACGGCCGGCTCAGCCCTCCTCTCACCACCATGTCCAGCCGCCGACTGTGGTATGCATGAGAGCTACTAGCACTACTAGCACTCATGCATGCGCGATCAGGGGACCACTAGACCACCAGGTATTGCTCTTTTTGGGACTAGCGGCATCGGGATCGTGGTTTGGGGGTGGGGGGCCACTAGAACACCAGGGATATTGACCGATACGGCGGCTACTGGTCGGGGATCAGGTGTTGGGGGTGAAATAACAGAACAATAGGATATTGACAGAATACGGCGCTACTGGGTCGGGATCGTGCTTGGGGTGGGGGCCACTAGAACACCAGGATATTGACTGAATATGGCAGCTACTGGGTCGGGATCATGCTTGGGGGTAGAGAGCCACCAGAACACCAGGGATATTGACGGAATACGGCTACTGGGTCGGAGATCGTGCTTGGGGGGTGGGGGGCCACTAGAACACCAGGTAATTTCATTACATGCCCTGGCTGTGGGGCTTGGGGATCATGCTGGGGGGCACTGCCACATTACCGCCAGCTTTTTGTCGGCGGTGTTTAGCGCTGCGCTACAGGTCGCGCTAATGCCTGTAGCGCTGTGCTATACATTTGAATATGCTGCGCAGCTGGCATTCATGGCCACTCCCCTCACTCCCGCCTCAGCATACATTTACTTTTAGCGTTGGCACTGTCACACAGCACCAGCACTATTAAGGCTTCTGAATATTGCAGCCTCGCGCTATTCTAGCGCTATTCCAGTGCTATGGTTTTGCGCTGGGTGCAATTGTTTGAATATCTGACCCTTGGTGTTTTAAAGGAGAACTGTGCTTAATCTCTAAGTTATTTTTCCCTGTAGAAGCTGTTTATTAAATACTGATTCAAATTATGTTAATGATCTAAACATCCAAGCTTTTTTCGTTATTGTTGTGGGTGTTTCTGATTTACATGCTGCTGGTAAGAACTGTTTTAGAACTATATGATGTAGTTTATGTCCCTGTTCAACTCTTCTACTGTTGACACAATGCATTCATGTTCTGTTACAGAAGTCTATGGCTGAGAGGGGCATAAACCACATCATACATTTCTAAAATGACACTTAAAAAAGCAGAAACACCTATTGAGGTTACTAAAATGCCTGAATAGGTAGAACAGTAACAGAATTTTAACCAGTACTTAAAAAAGCAGATCCGATTGGGAAAAATTACTTAAACATTCAGTGCAGTTATTCTTTAACGGAGAACTGTATTTGAAATGTAAACCTTTTTTTCTTTTAGATACTCTGGAATGTAATTTATGTCCTTTCCAATTACAGAGTTCTTCAGTAGAAATGCAGATGCATTGTGAACAGTAGTGAAAGAACTTAACAGGGGCTTTCTGGAGTCGGGATACGGTGCTGCAGCTAGGAACCCAGAGCCTGCAAATTCAGCAGACTGATTACAACACTACAGGGGCTTTCTGGAGTCAGGACACAGTGCTGTAGCTAGGAGCCCAGAGCCTGCAAATTCAGCATTCTGTTTACAGCACCACAGGGGCTTTCTCAAGTCAGGACACTGCTGCAGCTAGGAGCCCAGAGCCTGCAAATTCAGCAGGCTGATTAAAGAACTACAGAGGCTTTCTGGAGTCAGGACATGGTGCTGCAGCTAGGAACCCAGAGCCTGCAAATTCAGCAGTCTGATTACAGCACTACGGGGGATTTCTGGAGTTGGGACATGGTGCTGCAGCTAGGAACCCAGAGCCTGCAAATTCAGCAGTCTGATTACAGCACTACGGGGGATTTCTGGAGTTGGGACATGGTGCTGTAGCTAGGCACTCAGAGCCTGCAAATTCAGCAGGCTGATTAAAGCACTAGAGGGTCTATCTGGAGTTGGGACACGGTGCAGCAGCTAGGAGCCCAGAGCCTGCAAACTCAGCAGGTACACATCCAGCTAGTGCATCAGCTAAAGGTTATTTGTATGACGGATGCTACAGATTGTTTTTCATACTGAACAATTTGTTGTTAAGCCCCTCCATGATCATTTACAAGAGCAAACCCCTTACCCTAATCTTCACTTCAGACTTGCAACTAAATCTGAGATCCTGAAATTAATAAGAAAAATCAAATCCTCTGGCTCTGCTGGGTTTGACAAGCTGGAGCCCCTGATCCTCAGATTTGCAGCCCACATCATTGCCTCTCCAATAACTTGACTCCTAAACAGGTCACTGCTTGAAGGCAAAGTCCCCACTATGTGGAAATTGCGTTGGTCACTCCTATCCATAAAGGTGGGGATATTGAGCTTGCTGAGAATTACAGACCAATATCCATCCTCTGCACTCTAAGTAAAGTGTTAGAGAAGAGTGTATACCAGCAGGTCCAGGAATATGTTGAATGGAACAATTTACTAACCGAATGACAACATGGTTTTAGAAAAAATCATGGTGCCAACATGGCCCTGATTAGCCTTACTGGGGATATCTTCATAGCTCTAGATGATGATCTTCCAACTGACACAGTCTTTATAGACCTAATCAAGGCATTTGACTTGGTGAATCATCAGCAGCTTATCACTAAACTAACATCTCTTGGTCTTGATCATCTGTCTACTCAATGGTTCATGGACTACCTTGATGGCAGATCACAAATTGTCAGATGACATGGAGCTAAGTCTGACACACACCCTATCATGGATGGTGTTCTGCAAGGTTCAATACTGGGACCACTGCTGTTTTCCCTATTTATTAACGATTTCCCTCAACATTGTGGAGGGGCAAAGTGACCTTATATGCAGATGATGCCATGCTTTATAGGTCCTCATGAGACACTGTCCAACTAAACAACCTTCTTGATGAAGACCTTGGTCTACATGAGAATTGGTTTCTTACTAATAAATTAGTTATAAATAGCACAAAGATCAAAGCCATGCTATTTGGCCCTAAAAGCCTGGGCCCAACCCATTCACGTTTATTGTACTCAGCTCTTCCCAATGGCTCAAAAATTGAAGTGATTGATCGTATCAAATATCTAGGTGTATACTTAGACCAAGACTGCTCCTTTAAGGTCCACATCAACCATCTGACCAAGAAATGCAACCAAATGTTAAGTCTATTATATCGCCTGAGCCCTTTCCTCACTCGTGAATCCAAATTCAAGATTTCCACTGGTACACTCCTTCCGACCTTACTATATTGGGTGCTTTTACTACATTCTGTAAGAAACTCTGAAATGCAAAGGCTAAAACACTGTATTACAGGGTGGGGCATTTCACTGCAGGGCGTCACCATGGAAGCATCACTGCAAGGTATTATTATCTCTAAGGTGGCCTTCTCTTGAGGGCAGATTAGTATATCCCTCACTGCGCCTTGCTTTTAAGCTCCAGCAAAATGGAGCCCCTCCTAGCCTAATTAACACATTAGATCCCATAAAGAAGGGGAGAACACTAAGATCCTCTGGCAGCCAGCTTTTTCAAGTCTGCAGTGTAAGGACTTCCCTAGGACTCTGGTCCTAAGCTGCCTTCATCCCTCCCATCTGGAATGGTCTCCCTAGCAGTCTCCAGGAATGTACCTCCCTTGGGGGCTTCAAGAAGGATCTTAAGGCCCACCTGTTGGAACTGAGCCTCTGCACCTGCTACTGCTGAGAGTCTGCTGACTACCTACTGCTGATCTAACCTCATTGGGACATCAATCTGACTGTGACTGTCTCGTGTATAATAGTATTTCTTCTCCTGTTGATGTTGATTGTAATTAACCTGCCACTGTATCCTTGACTGGGTCAGTATGTCTATATTGACTGTTAATTGTGAAATCACATGTATGTATTTTGTTATGTTTATAGATGTATGTTATTCATTCTGGGTCATCCCTGAAAAACGGACTGTTTCGGTCTCATTGGGCCTACCTGGTCTCATAGGTAGTTCAGAGCAAAGAAGACATGTAGTCCATAGTGCTCACCAGTTATGAGTACCACTTTGTTTTTATGCTGTTTAAGTGTTTATCCAGCCTATGCTTGAATTCATCAAAGGTTTTACTGGCCACCACCTCTACAGGAAAACTATTCCATACTTTTTGTATTCTTACTGAGAACCAGTATTTCCTTCTATTGTTATGATATGTTTTTCCTGCTATTTGTAGGGGATGTGCCCTTGTGTTTTTAACACCTCTTTTAGCTTTACCCTCCCCCTCTCCCTAGGATTTATATCCTGCACTCACTCACTCACTCACCAAAACTATGGAACCCATTGCCAGGTCATTTGAGGTCACATACTTACAAAACATCTTGGAATGTATTGAGATCATGGCTTGAAAAGGTGGCATTGTTATCAAGAAGTTGTTGTATTTGAAAGATTTGTATCTGCTGTAATAATTGTTTTGTCTATATATGAATTTATTTATATGTATGCTATATTATTTGTATTTGTCTTTTTTAAAATGAAACTGATATTCTTTTGTACTGTAGGACCCCATTGTAAATTAGCTTTTGCTAAATTGGGTTATCCTGTTTCTGATTTCAGAAATAAACTTTTTACTACTACTACTACTACTTGTAGCTTTGGTCCCTATTGTCCAGATCTATCAGATCCCACAGGTCGGGCTTGGAGAAGGCTTTATACACCAAGCACATATCCCCTCTGAGCCTACAATACTCCAGACTGTACATTCCCAATTTCATCAGTCTATCCTCATATTCCAGATTTTGTACCCCTCTGATTAGTTTAGTTGCCCTTCTATGTACCCTCTCCAGTGTCCTTATTTCAGTTTTACCACCTGGGGCCCAGAGCTGCACACAGTACTCCATATGTGGTCTGACCAGGGAGGAGTAGAGGGGTATAAGTACCTCTTTATCTCTGCTCTTTATATGTCATCTAATGCAGTTTAAGATACTGCTTGCCTTTTTAACCACTTGGTTAGAATGTATCTTACTACCAAGGTCATTGGATATTCTGACTCCCAGGTCTCTTTCATCCGTGAATTCCCTCAGTGTTATTCCATTTAATCTATACTTATGCTTAAGATTTTTGGAACCCAGGTGCAGCACAGTACATTTATCAGTATTAAAAGTAAGTTTATGCATTCTTGCCCACTCCTCCAGATCACCCAAGGCCTTTTGTAGTGTATCTGCATCATTATTGGGCTGGCAGTATGGCCTAGAGGTTAGAGGAATGAGGTATGAACGAGCTTGATACATCCAGCTGACCAGACCTGAGTTTGATTCTCACAACCTCCACTTGCATACTGTGTGACTCTGAGCAAGTCACTTAACCACCCAGTGCTCCCAGGTCGGCCCTGAAAACAAGCACTTGTGCCTAGTGGGCCTTACCCGGTTACCAAAGACTAAAATAAAAAAATAAATAAATAAATAAATGAAATAAATTATTGTTGTTTACTGGTAGGCCTAGCCTGGTGTCATCAGCAAGCTTGGACACCCAAATCTCCTCCTTTGGTTGAATAGAAGATATTTAAATATTAAATGAGGCTGGCCCCAGAACAGAGCCCTGGGGCAACCCACTGGTGACTCTGGACCAGTCTGAGTAAGTGACCCTAATGCACCAAAATGTAAATAAAATAAACAAATAAATGTTGGTTTGGACCAAACTGAACAGTCACTTACAGACTCTGGAAGCACTGTGAGCACTGTGAACATTTCCTGTGCGAATTAGTGTACTCTAGAGTTTAATATGCTTGCTATATTTGTTGGGGTTAGATCTAGGTTTTAATGTGGTGTCCTGAGCTACACCTGTTTTAGCTTTACCCTCCCCCTCTCCCTAGGGTTTATATCCTGCACACACTCACCAGTGTTTTCTTCTCCTTTCAGGCTCATTACAGCACTATAGTGGCTTTCTGGAGTCAGGACATGGTGCTGCAGCTAGGAGCCTGGAGCCTGAAAATTCAGCAGGTACACATCCAGCTAGTGCATCCCACCACTGCTATCACAGCAGTTGCCCCACCCACTCCCACCTTCCCGCTCAGCACTTCCTTTATAGACTGAGGTCATGTGGCCTGTCTCCCTAAGATCCCACCAGCAGTCTATTCCTCCTGACCACTAGGGGCCACTGTTGTTCTCCCTTAAGGTCCAAATAGAAATTATCATTACATCCCATTGCGACCATCTGTTAACAAGTTTACAAACCTCCACTTCATCTGACAATTTTTTTCCCCACATCCTAGCAGTTGTTCATTGACTTCCCAGTTTTATATGGTGTTGGGATTCAATCTCCAGACAGGGAGTCCTTCTCCATACATAATTTGTAGCCTTAAGCACTAGACCACACTACAGGATACTGTTGTCAGCTGATAGGACTCATTAGTTTCTCAGGCCCCCCCACCTTAGTATACATCCACAACCATTAGTACCCCCCCCCCAACTCTTGGTATAGCTCATTTCCTTGAGCAATCACTAGCAAATTGAGATGACTGATTGGTAAACTGTTGTGGTTTGGGTGATCTATTGGATTTTACTTTACTGAAATTTATTTTTATTTTATTTATTTATTGAAATGTTTCACCAGAAAGGCACACTGAACAACAAATTTGCTCATCTCCCGGTGCGACCTGGGGGGGGGGGGGATACAATTGGATTGTAAAATTAGACATACAGTTAATATTTAACATACCTGAGGAGTATGCATACAATTACATTAGATGTACTTGAGGATTATCATACAGAAATTTGTAGCCATATACTAGCCAACTCCTTGCTGGATTTGGTTACAATTAAGAGACAGATGATTCAGTGCAATTTACAAATGAGGTGCAGTGGAAGGACAACCAAGATGGTCAAGAGAAGGACAGGGGAAGCCAGATGGGGGAAAGGAGAAGCTAATAAGAGGGAAGTAGCAATTGCCAGAATCACTGAAGCAAAATCCAGTTATAAGAGGCAAGTTAGCACAGGGCTAGTGCAAGCTGGAAGCAGCCCAGGCAGAACAAAAAGTGCAAGTAATTAGTTCTAATGAACTAATTCCTATTTTCTATTTAAGTGCAGAGGGGTAGGGAGGAGGGACAGGATAGGGGAGGTGGTGAGGAAGTGGGTAGGGAAGGAGGAATCATTCCTAGAACTGGCCCCTCCAGGATGCAGAGAACCCTGCCAGGGGCAGAACAAGGTGAAGGCATGGAATGGGGGGGAAGAGGGTGCAGTGCTGGGGAAAGACAGGGGAATGATAGATTAGGTAGGTGGGTGTAGATTTGGTGAGTGGATAGGAGTGGTGGAGGAGGGAAGGAAGAAGTTTGCCTAAAACTAGGCCTCTCCAGGTGCTGAGAACCCTGCCAGAGAACAGAATTAGAAGACAAGATTGGATAGAAAGGATAGTGGGGATGGAGGAGGGAAGGAAGAGGCTTTCCCAGTGCTAGACCCCTCCAGAATGCTGAGAACCCTGCCGAGGGCAAGACTAAGCACAGGCAAGTTGGTAACAGAGGATGGGGAGTTGATGGGGGGGCAGGATGGAGGGAGTAGATGAAGGGCAGAGGTAGAAGCAAGGGGGCAAGTGGAAGGGAGAACAGTGAATGTACAGGGGAACAGGCTCAAAGGGGGAAAAGAGGTTTAGTAGTTTAGTGTGGTGTGTAGCAGAGCAGACTCATAGGCTTTACACTGCTTTACATTGGATAGAATCTTAGGTTGTGTATTCAGTGTTAGTGTTTGTTCTTACTAATATTCTAGCCACATGGTTTTATGTTAATTGGCTACACAGTATTATAGATATTTTTATTTAATAGTAATGCTGCTGTTGTTTTTTTTTAAATGGCTGTACAAGGTTTTTGTTTGGGCTCAATGTACATTATTTATTTGATGCTAATTGATACCCTGCTAGCTCAGTCTGCCTATCATCCATCATCATATGACAGGGTAAGGGATGAAGGGTTTAGTACTCCCACAAATGCTGGTGACTGCCTTAACATTTCACAACTACTGGGTATTCATCACAAGATCCTGGCATACAATATAGGCCTTTCTACAAGAAAATCCACCTGTATCTGTGCAGGGATAAGACTTAGGCTTACCCCAGCATTCATTATCAGGTTACTTATGCTAGATGGGGACATAGAACAGAATCCAGGACCTATTGCTGACACTGTTGACACCAACACAGATTATTTTTGACTGTAACAGGAGGTCTTAAAATTATCAACTTTAATGCTAGAAGTATTACCTCTAAGTTACGTGAAGTAGAAGCTTGGGTTAATTAATATGGGCCAGCTTTCCTAGCAATATCTGAAACATGGCTTCGCCATACAATTTCTGACAATGAATTGGCCTTTCCAGAATACCAAGTTTACAGAAAGGACAGGGAGAAGGGCAAATGGGTAGGGATTATGTTTCGTATCAAAAAGTCATTGTCAGCAGTACCCCTTACTCACACTGAGTTGTCATTGTGACTTGAGTATTTAGGGCTAGAAGTCAGCTTGGGAACATTTACAAAGTTAATACTTATTGTATTTGCATAATTTTGGTTGCCCTCTACTGTACCACTTCCACCCTATCTATGTTGTTCCGGAGATGGGGCCTCCAGAACTGGACACAGTACTCGAGGTGGGGCCTTACCATTGATCTATATAGGAGTAACACTACTTCACTCTTTATGCTGGTGAAACCCCTCCCTATGCACCCGAGCATCCTGTAGCTTTCCCCACTGCCTTATCATACTGCTTTGTTATCTTCAGGTCATCAGAAATGATTACCCCAGGTCCCTTTCCTGTTTTGTGGTTGCCAATACCTCCCTGCCCAATTGGTATGCTGCTCCTCTCGGGTTTCTGTGCCCCAAGTGCATGATTTTGCACTTTTTTGCAGTGAAACCCAGTTGCCAAACCCTTGACCAGTATCCCAACTTTATCAGGTTGTCTCATCCCCTTCCCCCATGTGTCCACGCTGTTGCAGATTTTTGTGTCATCTGCAAACAGGCATACTTTACCTTCCAACCTTCCTGCAATGTCACTAATAAATTCACACATGAATTACAACCAAGGCACAGGAGCAATTTTCATAGACTAGGCCAAAACATTCAGTATAGTTAATCACATACTGCTCTTAGCTAAGCTAATTTCTGGGATCTCTGATTCCTTTATACTCTGGTTCAACACCTGTCTGGTAGGACACAATCTGTCAAATTAGGGTCTACAATCTCTTCTCAGCTACCAGCCTCTTTATGGTCCCACCTGGGAGAGTTCTTGGTTCCTTTATGTTTTCTGTATTTATTAATGATCTCCCTAACTACCTCAAAACATGTAAATCCCAAATGTACAAGGATGATACAACCATTTTATCCTCTGGTTCTTCCCTCTCTTACACTCAGACTTTGTTAATGTGCAAAAATGTTTCCTTGCAATCCAGCTAGTGATGAATCAGAAGAAAACAGTTACTATGCTTTTTGGCACTACCCAATGGTTATGATCTTCCCCTAACACTCTGAAGCTGAGCTTTTTATTTGGGGACCCCATCAGCTCTGTACTCAACTGCAAGTACCTCGGGGTGATACTAGATCAACAGGTAGACAACTCACTTCACATAAACTATACTGTGAGAAAGAGTTTTTCTAAACTAGGGGCTCTATACAGGGTTAAAAATTGTCTCCCTTTTAAAGGGAAAGGCCCTTCCACCTATTTTCTGTATACCTGCGTAACCTGCAGGCAAGAACAATGATTCCCTCTCTTGAATTCCACTAATTTCATCTCTGTCTTCTCCCCTTCCATTACCATACTGGAAGACACTCTTCTCAAAGAAGTCTCATCCTATAAGTATATGGGAGTTTGGCTGAACCCTCAACTAAACTACTCTTACCATATTGACTATCTATCATCAAAACTGCGCCCTACGCTCAGCATCATTTATCATAACAGAGACTCTCTCTCCCTTCCTGTCCATCAGGAACTTCTGACCAAAATGATTTTGCCTATTCTTGACAATGCTGACATAGTTTACTGCACTGCCTCCTCCCCCTTGCTTGCCAGATGGGACTCTCTCTTTCATGCCTTTTGTTGCTTTGCCTCAAACTCTCCCATAAGGATCCACCACTGCTCCCTACTGTCTACCATGGAACTCTCTCCCCTATTCTATCGGTATTTCATCCATTCTGTCTCCTTTATCTCCAAATACTGGTTCAACCTACTCCCCTTCTATCTCTCTGATCACCTCACCCCCACTTTCCCTGCATACTACTCCCTCTGCTCAAGGGATGCCCACTCCTTCTCCCTACCAAAACCATCCTCAAGCATGGGAAAATCTGCTTACACCTATCATCTCCCCTCATTTTGGAACTCTCAATCCCCTGTCCATTGCAACTCTCTCTCGCACCACTCTGTCAGGTCTCAGCTTTGCCTCCTGCCTCCTCCTACCTGCTCCCATGTCAACTGAGAGCACTTATGCACTGCTACTTTAGACTGTAATCATATAATCTGATGTTTAATTGTGTAATCTGATGTGTAATCGCTGATTTGTACTGTACCTACTTATTTGCTGACACTGCCTTGTAACCCACATGATTACTGCTGTACACTGTTTTAGCAGATTACTAATGTACACTGTCCTGACATACTAGTGATCCTGTACACTATACTCTATTGCCTCTGTAATTGTCCTGTTTATACTTTGTAATCTGTGATTTTATTGCTTAAGAAAATTGTTTATGTTTTTTTTTTGTACTCCACTTCCCTGATTTCTCCCCAGGTCGCACCTGGAAATGAGCCTCAGCTCAGTGTGCCTTTCCCAGTTAACAAATGTTTAAATAAAACAAAATAAAAATGTGAATATAAATGAGGGTGCTTCACTCTGTTTTGCACTGGTGTGAAAACCTGTTTGTCTCCATTGCAAAGGTATTGACCCCACTCATGCAAGTCCTTACAGACGTTGGTGATACATACTTGCACAAGCCATCAGAAGTTATACTCACATTTATTTCTGTTACATGTATTGTGAAGTCCCTATATTCTCTAAAAACCTTTTTTTCTAACTCAGATACACTTTACAGAAAACAACAGGGCACATGATATGCCTTGAAAAGTTTTGAAAAGTTTCATGTCCAGAATAAAACAAGAAGATAGGGTGTGGAGAGGACATCAACAAAATAGACTAACACAGTATAACTACTGCAAGCTTTAGCACTAAAACATCGTAAAATTCCAGGATGCCTTGCATGAGTCATGTCATGACCTTTGCAATGCAGTCAAGCAGGTTTTCATATCAGGACAGAACAGAGTGAAGTAACCTCACTGTTTATGCCTTCAAACAACTACCCAGGTATACAGAAAATAAAGTGAGGGGACATTCCCTTTAGAACAAGAAAAACTGGCTGAGCAGTCAATACTGCCATTGCTCGACTATGGGATGTAGTTTTCTCTGGGCCCTCCTTCTCTGCCCCAGCTAAACTCACCATCCTCTTCGACTTACTCTGCAGATTTATGTTGTCCTGCCCTCCACATAGCCAAAAAGTTAATACGTGAATAATGGTTCTCTTGTAGTTCCTCTTTAGCTTGCTCCAGAAGTTTAACAGAATTCCAGACAATAGCAATGTTGGGGCTGCTGTAAAGTCTTCTAAATGGCATTAAAACTCATGACAGGAAATTTGTTTCAGAAATTTTCAGTCACAAGTTTTGAAGTCATTTGGCAGAGTTTACAACAGCTCCAACATTGCTATTATTAGGAATACTGCCCTCCCCATAACATCACTGCACAGAGTATAAGGACCTTGACTGGGCCTCCATCCCTATGAGACAGTTCCTCCATATTGTTTGCTAGGCAACAGGTTCTGGTCAGGGAAACTACCAGTGTATGTCAGTGACATATTTGCCCCTTCTTCCAATGCCTTATACTCCTTAAGGTTGGGAGATGGTAAAAGACCACACATTCCTGGGTGCAGACTTTCCGCAGGACAAGCCTCTATCAGTTATAGACTTCCCCAAAAATGAAATAGTCTCCTGTCCTCCCTCACCTCTGTAACCAGTTTCCTGTCTGAGAAGGTTAAGCTTAAGGAGTGCTACAAGGCTCATTTGTCCTGTCCAAACTGCTATAGAGGTATTCCTTAACTTTAATGGGGGCCTGGTCCTGGTTAGTTTACTTCTAATCTGACCATGTCTGAACTGAGACTTATTCATAGGCACTCTGCACAACAGTTAATAATGTCATTGTATTGTTATGGGATTGTATTTTCTCTGTACATGTTGCACCTGAATGTGATTACGACTTTAGTCATGCTCTCTCTAAATTTGTGACTTGTAAGTATTGTTCTTGTGCATTTGTACCCAAATGTGATTTTTGTCTTTATGTATGCACCCAGTGTATTATTCCTGAGCATGTGACAGTAGTAGCCACAGACATTGCCAGCTATTTCCAGATATTTCACAACATTTCTAAAGAGTTTCTCTCAGCTGCCCCTACTGTGGAAATGCAGAAAGCAGGAGATTTATCCAGAAATATCACAGAAATTTCAGGAAATAGCTGGCAATGTCTGAGGCTGCCAATGTGATGTCTTTGTACTGTATAAACACTGGATCAGTTGTATTGTATTCCTAACATTTTCCAGTCCCCCCCTTCAGGTCGCAACAGGAAATGAGCCAGTTTTTAGACTCTGTTAAAATGTGTTACAAATAAAATAACATATACTAATAAATACATATAAATATAATCTAATCTCAAAGGAGAAATTAAAACTGCTTCATTTAGGATACAAGACCCCATGGATTTCTTGCATGCATAAATTACTATACAACCTGTGTTTTCAGTATCTCGGGAACTACTCACAAAGAGGAATTATCATTTCTTTGGCCCATAAAGATATACCAAAATGTAGAATTGTTGACTTCGGAGAAATAAATTGTTATTGCATATATAGGACAAAGTATAGTTAGTCCCTATCTTGCAGTGGCAAAAACAATATCCTGCTTTGCATCTAAATATTAAATAACCCAGAAAAAGATGGTTGATTACCGAAGCGTGATATAATATTATTCTGTGTAGAATTCTTGTAAGTTCATACAGAAACTATTCTGATACAAACATTGGTATCAAGTGTACCTGCAGTTCCAGGTTTGTAGAACCATTGGATCATATAATTATGATATGTACTTGGTATAAAAATATAACAGATTAGTGACTGGGTGATATTCTCAGCAATTAGTTTCTTCCTTCCTCAAGTATAATTAGTAATCTTATGAACTCATCTGATCCAATTATTTTGTCAAGCTTTGCACACGTTTTTAATACTACTGTATCTCTTTAAAAAGCCAGGGTGAATATATGAAAATGTACCTAGGATTTATGCATCTGTATTTCTAGTTTTGCAAAGACAGAACATCTTCCTTCATGATAAATTGCATTGTGAATCTGAACTTGAAAAACATTATAAATATTGTAACTTATTTAACATTTATGGATTCAGATTGCTTTGAAGATTTAGTTATTGTAATGTATGAATTATGATGTGGATTGTTGGCTACTTCTGTTATGTTCATTTTGTTTTTAAACTGTAAGTTCATATAGACTAGCAATAAAGACTTGAACACTGACACTGATAAAATATTTTTCTGAGTAGAGAAGCAAAACATAATTTCCCAGTCCAGGATCATATGACAGTTTCTTTCTATGATGAAAGAGATTATTCCAAGGAACATTATATTGAAACATGTTCTCATGTTCGCAGCAGTGCCTCTAGTTTTCTGCTGATATGACTGATGGTAAGATGAGATTTGTATGGGTCCAAAGGCACTTGTATTGTACCTTCATGCTGGTTCAACAATAAAAATAAATAGAACAGTAACCACGCTGAAAGGCTTAAAGGAGAAGACCTAAATAATTCCTACCTTGCCTTCTCAAATAACCTAAAACATTTTAGTAGCTGGTAACTGAACTGAAACAGAGAGTACTGTGTACAACATAATAAGTTTGACAGTGCATGTATTAGTGCACTTAACTTTTAAATATCCAAGTATTCATTAGCCAAGATTGTCTTGTTAGGGCCTTAGCCTCACTAGTGGGAATACATGTAATTACACCATTATAAACCATGGCATAATGTATGTCATTTAGCACATCTTTTACATTAGAATAGCTTTAAAATAACATGAATATTTGTTAATGCTGTAGTTCAATGTTTTGTTAGAGCACTAGACATACAGTATTCTTTCTAATGTCATCTAGTATTGTTAAATCCCTTCTTTAATATAACAAGGCTAATGTGAAAAAATGCAATGACAGGGTTGTTGGGGAAATAAACATGCTTTCATAACAGACCATCATAAACACTTATAACAAATCTACAGTAAATTGCTCAATGTATTGCAGCTAGCAGTGTTCCACATGGAATTTAAAATTTGGTAGCAGTTTGACTATTGGCTATCAAATCTAGAGCTGCAAGTTCAATACTAGAAAATATTTAAGCAGCTCAAACTTTGAAACATATTACACGCATACATACATACATTGCTACAGGCAGATTAGACTCATTGATCTCTCTTGTCTACCCAATACAGTTCACTGTTCGGTCACAGAAACTGTGCTACCCCTTCCCCTGTAGTTTCCTCCTCTCCCTCCCTCCTTGGTCCTTTGTGGTATTTGCCCTACTCGCTATCTTTACCATGCTCCTATGCGTGTCCCAACCCTTCTTGAACCCTTTACTCTTTCCAGTGTCACCAACTTTTTATGTAATGCATTCCAGGGTGCCACAACCCTCTCAGTGAAAAAATGCCTTCTTGCCTCCTCTCTGAAGTTTCCCCCAAGAGCTTTAAACTATCTCCTCTCATAATTCCCCCTTCCTTTAGCTGGAAAAGCTCCTCAACACTCCCTTTATTGAATCACTTCAGGTATTTAAAATTCTCTGTCATGTCCCCCCTGTCTCTTCTGTCTTCCAATGTATACTGTACATGTTCAGTTATCTGAGTCTGCCCTCATACGAAACCCCCTCCATCCCTGAACCATTTTGGTTGTCCTTCTCTGGACTCTCTCCAGCAGTGCTATGTCCTTGTTAAGCCAGGGTCTCCAGTACTGCACACAATACTTCAGGTGTGGCCTCACTAGTGTGTTGTACAGTGGCAGGATAACTTCCCTTGCAGAAGCTCTTCAAAAAGGCACATTATATGTGTCACACTGAGCCATGGGCAGGCCTCAATCTGTTCAAAACTTTGCCCTGGTTCAAGACGTGGCTGGTTGCTGAGTAAAATTTTGTATTACATCCAAGAACTCTTTTGAAGACTTGACCACCAAGCCTGATCCCAATTACTACTTCCCTCTGGGTGGAGGTCCCACCCTTTAGAGCCCTCTGTTTAAAGCTGTGGACTGTGCCAGGATTGCAAGTAGCCCTCTGTTACAGTGTATGGTTATTCCTCAAGACTGTTTGAAGCTGGAGGAAGTTCTGGCTCCTTGAAAGTATCTGTGCCCAGGGACTGTGCTAGTATCAAGGCTATAGAAGATGTATAGCCCGATACCCCTGAGAAGTTGGAAAAAAGGATGTTCTTTTTTTTTAATAAAGACTCTGCAGTCAGCAGTGATTGGCTTTCTGCACTAAAGGATGTAATAAGACTTTTAAATTGACTGGAAACACGAAAGTTTATTAAAAATTTTTAGAGACTAGCTCTGGTGTGTGTGAGAGAATGAATGAGTGGGGGTGATTTATTCTTCAGTTTCTAAAGCTCTTAAAGATTTGAGTGTTTCTAAAGCTGAAATGTGTTTAGAATTTTTTTGTTATAATTTTATTTATTAAGAAGCCTGGCACATATAGAAAATGTTTTCTTCTTCCATTTAAATGTCTGATGGGTTGGTGTAAAGCATGTGTAGGGGTGGGGTGTACGAGCTTGTGGGGTGGGCATCCTTGTGGGGCTGGGGAGTGTGCATTACCTGGCCTAGCTTTGGAGTCCACTTTGGGGTCTCTGCCCCCATTTTGGGGAGGAATTGTTATTTAAGTGTGGGAGAATGTAAGCCCCCCTTGTGGGCGGGGGGCTTGCTAGCTCCTGGTGACCCCCCTTGGTGCTGGTAGGGAGCTTTGGTTCTTTTGGGAAACTTTTGGTGCTCTGTCTTTAGGGTAAGCACCTTGGGAGTATATAAGGGGAAGTAAGTGTGTTTGAGGAGGAGAGAGGCAGGGTCAGTGGTTGGAAGCAGGGCAGTCCTGAAGGGGCCTCCCAAGTCTTAGGAAGGTCGGCCTTCTGTGGCGGTGCACCAGTCCATCTTTGGGCTCTGCAGGAGGAAGCAAGTTTAGGCAGTAGTGGTCATTGGGGTTCCAGGGTTATTTAATCTTGCGCCCCCCAATAGGAGGCAGAACAAGGAGAAGATCAAGGAAAACTTTAACCACAGTCAAAGTAAGAGCCACATCAGGGTAGACAGTGGTGGAATAAACACAGAAAAATTTTCTTCTAAAAGAAAAATAGGACTCCTCATTTAATTTCATGTGTAAATGGTGAGTGCCATGACTTTTGGTTGATTAGAAGTGTTGCTCAGCAGAAAAGGCCAGCAGGAGCTTGGGGAGCCCTAGACTCCGTTAACATATGGAGCACTGGGCTAGTGGGGTTGTTGCGGTGGTGGCAGGGCTGCAACAGGGGCCATTGGTTGGTGGAAGAAATTCATGCTCTTTATCCAGGTGGTACTTTGGCCCCGGATGGGAGGCTGGAAGGGAAGAATGTGTCCTGGGACTTGATGAGGCCCGACATGCCCATGTCTGGGGCAGGCCCCAGGACCCACAACGCCCATGTCTGGGGTGGGTCTTTAGGCCAGTAAGGGTTGTGGTTCCTTGGGAAACTGTACAAGCAAAGGTGGGAGCCACTGCACTGTTTGATTTGAGACACTCAGCTCCAGTGGAACACTCAAAGTGGAAGTAGGTTAATTGTGGGCACCAAGAACAGCTACAGGAAGGAATGAGAGGAATGGGTACTTCATTGGGAGCAGCTGTGGAAACTAGGCTGCTCATCACCCCAGGAATTGTTCTTCCTGGTAGCACTAGAGGAGTAAATCACACCACTGCCAAGGAAATATGGAAAGAAATGAATTTGGGATTGGTGCAATGCAAGCAAATGGGTTTCTGTGGAAGAAGCTGGGTACTTAAATAAAGTACATGGGCTACCAGCTAGTTCCTGAGAAATTGTGTAGTAATTTGCTGATCTCTGATTGTGGAAAAGTCATACCTAAGTGCTGCTAATGTCCCCTCCCTGTTTCTTTTACAAAAGCTGTTAGCCCAATGGAGTTGTGTTTGAGGGTTGAGGAGTTGAGCTCCTTGGCCCTATAATCATTATGGGGCTCCAGGAAATAAATTCTTCATGGTTATGGCAAATCTTGTGTCTGCTTGTTAGATTGCATGAGAAATTGAAATGAATTATCCATGCTTTTATTATTTATTTATTTATTGAGTTCTTGGATTATGTATATCTTTGAACCAAGGGTTCATTTACAAAGGCTCCATGTCGTCATGAAGGGTAAAACAAAGAAGGGTACAACACAATTGGATTACAATCACAAAATACAGAGTTACAAATGTTAAATATGTTACTTATAATGCATAAGCAGTCAAAGCCTGACCTAGTCAGTTAGTGCACGTAGGGGCAGAAGTGCTGGCAGGAGGGGTAGAGAGAGTTGGGAAGAGGTAAGGAAGGGAAGGGGTGCAGATGAGGGGTAAGAGGTGATAGGGGACAGGGGAGGGACCCATGCAGAGAGGGGGTGAGGGAGCAGAGAAAAGGGGGGGATGGGTGGTAGTGGGAGAGGACAGATCAGGAGGTATGGAGGGAGTGGGAGAGGAAGGGAGTTAACATGAGGGCAGGTGATAGGGTGTATGGAGTGGGACTAGGAAGCAGAGGGGAGGAAGGGTGGATGAGGGACAAGGAGTGGGTGTGAGTATGAGGAAGAGAGGTGGAAGAGAGGTGGCATAGGGTGACAGGATAATGGTCAGGGTGGAATGTCAGACTAGGTGAAACAGTCACAGTGGTTAAGAGTAAGGAGGTGTTGATGGAGTTTGAGCTTGAATGCTCTATGTTTTGGTTCAGCAGCAACATCTGGAGGTAAGCTGTTGAGAAAAGAGGGAGCTCCAAAAACAAAAGTTCATTGAGCCATTGGGGTTCTGAAGAAGGGAACAAGGTAGGGTTGTTTAGAGGAGCACTGGGTTTTTGGTGCTGGTATAAGAAGGTTTTCAGTATGGGGGGATTGAGGCCAAGCATAATCTTTTTTGCAAGGAGGCCTGTATGATAGGAGGCCCTAGCCTTGAGAGGGAGCCAGTTGGTTATTTTGTAGCGTTCACAGGTATGCATTCTCTTGTCAGCCCCAGAGACCAATCTGCAGGATTTATTCAGTACAAGAGAAATTTTCTTTAAGGATTTGTTGGAGGCAGCTCCTTAATTAACTAAGCTGTAATCAGCTAGTGAGAGGACTGAGCTGGTCACCACTAGTCTTAAGGCCTCAGTGGTCATGTAGTGGCAATGGTGATAGAGGATCCCTATCCTGGAGTTAATAACCTTAGTGACTTGGTTTATGTCAAGGTTGCATGTGAGAGCAGAATCAAACGTTATACCAAGGTATTTAAATTCTTGAACATAGTCCAGTGGTTTGTTGTTGTGGTTACGAACAATTAGGCTATCAGCTTTGCAAACATTGTGGGGGTTATAGAAAAGCATGCTCTTGGTCTTTTTGTAATTCATGAGCAGCTTGTGTTGCTCAAACCATTTTTTCACCAGACTAAAGTTTGATTGAAGATCAGCCGTTAGTGAGTATGGATCAGGGCTAGAGAAAAGAGAACTACATCATCTGCATAGAGGACCATATCTGTGTCGCAGGCAGTGGGGAGATTATTGATAAACAAACTAAAGAGCAGTGGACCAAGGATAGGATGTCACTGGTCTTGACTTGCTGGGTATGTTCACTAAGGTAGCTTTTGAACCAATTAGTAACATCAGATGATAGTCCAAGTGAAGGGAGAATGTGAAGTAGGAAATAGTTATTAAATGTATCAAAGGCCTTAGTTAGGTCAATGTAGATTGACCCAACTAAGTAACTGTCGTCCATGGCCTTGTGTATGTAGTTAGTGTAGGCAAGAAGGGCAGTGGTGGTACTGTGTGATTTTCTGAAACTGTGTTGCTGTAGGTATTTATTGAAAGCTAATCAATGTTTCCGTAGCCAAAGGGATGGACTCTAGAGTAAATTTTACCTCGGTTATGGTTCTTGGAGCAGTGAGAAGGTGTCATTATTTGTAGAAAGGTTTTGAGCACATACAACTCTTTAGAGAAACGCGTAGTAATAAAAAGATTTATTTCACAAAACTCCTAACATGTTTCTGACTGATCCCCCAGTCCTTTATCAAAGGTAATAAAAGACAAATGCCAGAGAACACAATATATAGCACATAATAAATAATTAATCCAGGTGAATTCCATCAGATCAATGAATCACTTGGCATACAAATCAGACTTGTTGAAGTCCTGCAGAGGGACTTTCATTAATTGCAACTTTGTGATTTTGCATCTTCATATCAATAGCAGTAGTAATAAAATACAATACATAACATAATGACACTATTTCGACTGGTCCAAAGCTAATCTGTAAAACAATGCAGTATATGATTAAAACTCAAACTAAAAAGACGGGCGGGGGGGGGTTGGAAAGGAAAAAAGGTAATCAAGCCACATAACTGATACTAATTTAGTATATCCAAACTTAACTACGATCTTTTAAGTATGGATATAACTCTAAGGGGCCATTAAGCCCCGGACTCTTATTGGCTGTCAGGGTTAGAATCCAATAGTTCGGGCAAACAGTAGTCATCCTGTGCATATTATTAAGAATATACCAATTGGCCAGTTTCTGAGAACAAAACGAAATTGCACAGAAGTGAAAGATTTTGAAAAGGGGGCAGAAGAATTAACAAATAGATTGGTACAGAGGGGTTATGGAAAGAATAATATTAGGGAAGCCTATAATAAAGCTAGTAATACTGATAGGGATGATCTCTTAAAAAATAAGTCTAAAGTACAAAATAATGATCATCGCTTTAATTTTGTTACAGAATATTCAGTAAAAGCGAAAGAACTTGAAAGTATAATCAGCAGGCATTGGCATGTATTGGGAGCTGAACCAGGTTTGCAAGAAGTAGCCAAGAAACCGGCGAGAATGTGTTTTAAAAAATTCCCACTGTAGGAGGATTTATTAATTAAAAGCCATTATGAGAATAAATTAAAGGTACATGGCCAGATAAAAGAAAGGAAATTTTAAATGTAAATGATGCATTTATTGTAGCCATATGTTACAAGGGAACTATTTTTTGAGTTCAAATAGTAATAGAAGCTTTGAAATTAGACAGTTTATGAATTGCGATACAGTAGGAGTTATATATTTGGCAAAGTGTAACTGTGAGGCATTTTATGTAGGGAAAATGATTAGAAGTTTTAAAATTAGAGTGGGAGAACATTTAAGAGCTATTCAGAGAGGAGATGTGACTTATGCTACGGCAGCACATGTTGCTACTGTAAAAGAACCTGAACTACATTTTTTTAGTTTTATGGCAATTGACAAAGTGAACAGGAATCCAAGAGGTGGAGATTATAATAACCTAGTGTTAAAAAGAGAAAACTATTGGATTCTAACCCTGAAAGCCAATAAGGGTCCGGGGCTTAATGGCCCCTTAGAGTTATATCCATACTTAAAAGATCGTAGTTAAGTTTGGATATACTAAATTAGTATCAGTTATGTGGCTTGATTACCTTTTTTTCTTTCAAACCCCCCCGCCCGTCTTTTTAGTTTGAGTTTTAATCATACACTGCATTGTTTTACAGATTAGCTTTGGACCAGTTGAAATAGTGTCATTATGTTATGTATTGTATATTTATTACCACTGCTATTGATATGAAGATGTGGAAATCACAAAGTTGCAATTAATGAAAGTCCCTCTGCAGGACTTCAACAAGTCTGATTTGTATGCTAAGTGATTCATTGATCTGATGGAATTCACCTGGATTAATTATTTATTATGTGCTATATATTGTGTTCTCTGGCATTTGTCTTTTATTACCTTTGATAAAGGACTGGGGGATCAGTCTGAAACATGTTAGGAGTTTTGTGAAATAAATCTTTTTATTACTACGCGTTTCTCTAAAGATTTGTATGTGCTCGAAACCTTTCTACAAATAACTAACTGTTGGTTTTTGGAGCACTACGTCCCAGTGCGCACTCATTTTGGAATGTAGAAGGTGTCATTAGCAGCTCCACTATTGTATGATCTTGCTTGGGGGGGTTAAAACTGGCATCCGTGAGGGGGTTCAGAGGCATCCTGCTGCGTGAAGATGTCTAAAGGTACGGTGCCCTCATGCTATCTTTTAAGAATGTTTACAACCCAGCTTTGTAGTAATGTTTCAGGATGGCACTTGTGGTCTGGGCCCCCTTAACCATTTTTTTTGACCTGGTACCCCTAGACAGTGGGGAAGTGAGGCTTACATGTAGACTAAAAAAGTTTTTGAAAATGATAAAAACTCACACAGTGTGTGCACATTGTACACAAGTATACAATGGGGGGTACTAACAATAGCAAAAATGGAATGGGACATGGGGGTAGTCATATCAGATGACCTAAAGGTAGTCAAGCAATGTGAGAAGGGAGTAAGGAGGGCTGGGGGATACTGGGATGCATAGGGAGAGACATCACCAGTAGAAAACAGGAGGTCATCATCCCTCTGTACAGATAGCTGGTGAGACCCTATCTTAAGTACTGTGTGCAGTTCTGGATACCCCATCTCTGCAAGGACATAGACAGGACAGAGGCAGTCCAGCGGAGGCCGACTAAAATGGTGCAGGGTCTGCACCAGAAGCCATATGAAGAGAGACTAAAAGAGCTTAATATGCATACCCTCGAGGAAAGGAGGGAGAGGAGAGACATGATAGAAACATTCAAGTACCTCAAGGGAATCAACAAAGTCCAAGAGAGTAGCACATTTCGGAAAAAGAGATGTGCAAGAACAAGGGGGCACAATCTGAAGATGGGGGATGGCTCAGGGGCAATGTGAGGAAGTATTTTTCCAAAGAGAGGGTGGTGGACACATAGAACAGCCTCCCTGAGGAGGTTGTGGGGTCACAAACAGTGGGGTAATTCATAAATGTATGGGACAGACATAAGGCAATTCTGGTGGGGGGTAGGAAGAAGTAGGCTGTTGGTTAACTAGGATCTACAACTTATCCAATAGGTAAGGAAATGGGCAGACTGGGTGGGCCAAGCAGGCCTTATCTGCTGTCAAAGTCTATGTTTCTATGCTGTTTTGTCAAATATTAATGTAGCACCTGGCCACCAGATGGTTCAAGTGAAAGCTCATTGTGCTTCCACACTGGTGACCTCTGTTCGACTGGCGAGCTCAGGTATGTCAGGCTTGGGTGGCCAAGCTAGGGAGTGCTTCTGAGGAAGGTATGAACCAGCTGGGGAGGAAGACAGCCAGGACTCTGCACAGCAGTGGCACCTTGCAGTGATCCAGGGACCTTGCTTCCTCACAGGGGGTGGCATCAGCCCAGTGCATGCTGCTGGTGTCCAAGGCCACTACAGGCTATGCCCAACATCATAGCGGTGGTGGGAGAGAAAACATGGGAGAAAAAATGTAAAAAGTCCATGTGTCTTAACCCCAATGTATGATGGTCCCAGCACTCCTCAGGCCCTACACCCGGTGGATCCCTTCTGGCCCGAATGGTGGGGGTTGGGGGGGTTGCAATTGGAGTGGTGGGTCACACGGGGCCCTGAAGAAAGACACAGGTGGTGGTTGAGGGCCAAACAGCTATTAAAAAAATAAATAGCATAGCATTGTGATACGCACTATCATCACTTAAACTTTTAATAAAGTGCCCATCTTTTCTGCACAATAAATTTGCTACATAGTAGCTTTGGTGTGACAGATTTCAGTGGGTTATATCCCCTACGCTATATGCCCTGTCCGTGATTTAAACAGATCTAAGGACAGCACATTTTTGTGGTTGTTAGTTCAGCGTCATCAAAACAGCCAGTGCCCATAACCATTGAACTTCACAATGTTGGCATCTTTTCCTTTTGTGCTCATTTCTATTAGAAGCTTTCTCCTCCACAAGAGAAACTAAGCACCTCAACCCAGTGATGTCAGGAAACAGAAAAGAAGCCTTGCAAACCAGGGTTATTGCTGTAAAAGACATACTTTTATTAGACAGTCAGAGCAAAAGTATGAGAGGGAACCAAAGCTAGACACTCACCACCAAACATTATAAACTCCCCATGCTCATTCAATGCTCATAGCATCTTCATCGGGAGCGATCCTCATGATATGCCTGGCTTCTGCTGAAACCAAGGTTGGAAACCTAAGTCAAGCTGAAACTCTGAATCTTTCTGGTGGCAGTGAAGAGGGTTGCTAATATGGTTCTGGGCTGTCTTTGGTTTTGTCCCTCAGACTTTATTTGCTCATCCTTCTTTCTTCTCTGTTGACTTCATAATATTGTGTGGGACATCACAATCTGATGCTGCAAAATTTATTACAATGTTGAAAGCAGTGGATTAGGACTACAGCCAAGGTAAAAGGAGGAGATGATAAAGTCTGAGGCACAGTGGTTCCATTTTCATGCAAACACACTGTACTCAGTGATGAAGAATGACAAGAGTTACACTGAAAAAGCAATTGGAAATGAAAGCAAGATTATGTCTGAATATTGTACCAAGAGAATGCTGACTCTCCCTGAATACTGTTAGGCATGGTGGTGGTGGGTGAGGTTGAAACCTGCATCACACCTTTCCCTGGTTTGAGTCTGAGTTATTAGTACTTAAAAGTGATGTAAATGAAATGTCTGAATCATGGGAACCTCCAGGTTCCTCTAGAGGAAGAGGCATAGACTGCTGAGTCACTGTGAATGCCTCACATGTGCTTAGTAGGTATACTAGGGGGTTGCTAGCTTTGCTGCCTTCCCTTTCCTCTACCTACTGTATACAGAGAAGGAGGAAGAGAACATGGGTTCGTTTTGGGCTCCTAGCACATGGTGTGTATGCTAATGGGTTGATGTCTTCCCCTTCCCTTACTTTCTGTATATATAGAAAAGAAGGAAGAGCATGCAGATTAGTTCTGGGTTTCTAGCACATTCTGGGTCTGTAAATGGGTTGCTGCCTTCCCCTCACTTACCTACTGAACATAGAGAAGAGCAGAGCACATTGGTTAGTTCTGGGCTACTAGCTCAGAAAGAATGTGGAGTTCCTGGCTTAGGGTATAGTGACAGCAGAGAACTGCAACTTCTCTCCACCACGTGGGGTAAGGAGCAATAATCTCTGGCAGGTTCCAAGCAGTAGCGGGTAAGGGGCCTGGATTCAATCCCCAGCGGAGAACATTTTGTTGCTGCTGAAGACCAGGCAAGAGAGGGGTGATTTGATACAGACCTTAAAGTTTCTGAAAGGAATAAACAAGGTAAACTGTGAAAAAATATTTAGCATGAGTAACAGTTCAAAGACACAGGGGCATGAATGGGAAGTGATGAAAGGGAGGTTTAAAAGGGATGTGAGAAAGTGTTATTTTACTGAAAGTGTGGTGAAACCATGGAACAGTCTGTCAGGTGGTGGGTGCCAAAGCTATAAATGTTTTCAAGTACAGCTAGGACAGAATGAAGGGTATAGTGGTTTCTCAGAGTGGTAGTGGTAGTAGAGAAAAGATCAGGGGTGTTGATAGCAAGGGCTAGTACCCTGCAGAAACAATAGGTCCTGTGGTTTGAAAGGGAACTATGGGCAGAGTGGATGGACCACTGGTCTTTTTCTTCTGTCAGTGACATTGTCTATGCTTCTACATTTCTATCCCATACTGACAGTGACAAGTTAGTCAATGACATTATGTTCTGTGTTCCAGGGAAGTTGAATCTTAAAAAGGGAATGGGAAACAGCTAATAAATGAAGGATGTAAACTGGCATTCATTTAAGTAGTCAAGCTGTTGTCAGTCTGACAGAGTAGAGAGTTTGTTGGGAACTTTAGTCATGAACTCTTTAGACAAAAAAAAAAAACTCTAAGAGAGATAAATAAAGAATTGAGAAAATATAAATGCCGGCACTCATTCTTTTGGAGACCAACCAATACGGTGCTTAATCTGCCATGGTAGCTTTACCAGATTTATTTGCAATGCACAATGGGCAATCACTTGATGCAAAGCACTTAACACACTCAGCAAAGATTCAGAAACAAATCCGAGTTCATAGATTTCCTACCTCGTGATTGTAGGTACTCTTTATTCACATAATTCTGCAATTCACAGTGTAACTATGTGTTATGAGCACGCAAGTCATGTGTGCATGGCCTCTGCCCCTGTATGTGATGAATTACTGGGATTACTAGAATTAGTATTGGGAGCCATCTTGATTTCGGTAGGAAGTTAAACTGTGAATTGCAGAACTATATGATTAAAGAGTACTTACAATCAAGAGATAGGGAATCAGTGAACTGTGATCTGTTTCTGTATCTTTACTGAATATGTCAGTGCTCTGCATCAACTGGCTGCACCATGGTGAGGTGCAAATGAATAAAATATTCTTCATGCGTGAGGGCGCCAGACACCAACTTGACCGACATAATGTACTCTGTCCAGACATTGCTTTATACTAATGTTTCACTCAACTAAGTGCAAAAAAATCCCTTTAGATAGAAACATAGAAACATAGAATTTGATGGCAGATAAGGACCGCTTGGCCCACCCAGTCTGCCCATTTCCCTACCTGATGGATAAGCTGCAGATCCTAGTTAACCAGCAGCCTACTTCTTCCTACCCCCACCCCCTAGAATTGCCTTATGACTGTCCCGTGCATGCTTGAATTCCACCACTGTTTTTGACTCCACAACCTCCTCTGGAAGGCTGTTCCATCACATCCACAACCCTCTCTGTGAAAAATACTTCTTAAATTACCTCTGAGTCACTCTTCTATCTTCAAATTGTGCCCCTTGTTCTTGCACACCTTTTTTTGAAAGATGCTACCTCTTGGACTTTGTTGATTCCTTGAGGTACTTGAAAGTTTCTATCATGTCCCCCTCCCTCCTTTCCTCGAGGCTATACATATTAAGCTCCTAAGTCTCTCTTCATATGTCTTCCAGCAGACCCTGCACCATTTTAGTTGCCTCCTCCTCTGGACAGCTTCCATCCTGTCTATGTCTTTATGGAGATTGGTCTCCAGAACTGCACGCAGTACTCCAGATGTGGTCTCACCAGCTGTCTGTACAGAGGGATAATAACTTCTTGTTTTCTGCTGGTGATGCCTCCCTATGCATCCCAGTATCCCCCCAGCCCTCCTTGCTGCCCTCTCACATTGCTTGCCCACCTTTAGGTCATCTGATATGACTACCCCCAGGTCCCTTTCCATTTTTGTTGTTGTTAGTATCTCACCCCCCATTGTGTACTCTTCCCCTGGGTTTTTGTTTCCCAGGTGCATTACCTTGCACTTCATAGCATTGAATCTAAGCTGCCATACATTTGACCATTCCTCTAACCTTGCCAAGTCCCTTCTCATCCTTTCCACCCCACCTTGTGCATCAACTCTGTTGCAGATCTTTGTGTCATCTGCAAAGAGACATACTTTTCCTTCCAGTCCCTCTGCAATGTCGCTTATAAAGACATTGAAGAGGACCGGTCCTAATACTGAACCCTGTGGTACCCCACTGCTAACCCCCCTTTTTTCAGAGTGGACTCCATTTACTATTACTCTCTGTGTCCTATTCTCCAGCCAATTCTTTACCCAGGCTGTCATCTTGGGACCCACTCCCAGGCTGGCTAACTTGTATATTAATCTTTTGTGTGGGACTGTGTCAAATGCCTTGCTAAATTATAGGTAGGCCATGTCCACAGTCCCTCCCTGATCTACTGCTTTGGTCACCCAGTCAAAGAAATCTATCAGATTTGCCTGGCATGACCTTCCCGCCTGAATCCATGCTGCCTTGGGTCCCAGCCCTCTGGCCTCTAGATACGCACAATTCTTTCCTTCAGAAGTGATTCCATCATTTTCCCTACCACTGAGGTTAAACTAACAGGTCTGTAGTTTCCTGCTTCTGCCTTGCTCCCACTTTTGTGAAGGGGAATCACATCTGCCCTCCTCCAGTCCTCAGGTACCACCCCATCCTCCCATGATTTGTTAAAGAGGGTAGTCAGTGGTGTCACTAGTTCTAGCCTTAGTTCTTTTAGAATTCTGGGATGAATCCCATCAGGCCCCATTGCTTTGTCCTCCTTCAGTTTTAAGAGCTCTTTCAGAACTCTTTCTTCTGTAAATGGGCAGGTATCAACTTCTGTATCCAGAGTGTTTCTACTGTTTGTTTTAGGTACCTCCCCCTCTTCCTTTGTAAATACTGAGCAAAAATATTTGTTTAGTATCTCTGCCTTTCACAGTCACCCTCTGCCCACCCTCCCTCCCTTTATTAAGCCTCACTATCCCTCCCTTGGTCTTCCTTTGCTCCCACAATGTACCTATAAAAGGTTTTATCCCCCTTCTTGACTGAGTTGGCTATCTTTTTCCTCGGTTTGGGCCTTTGCTGTTCTGACTGCCTTTCCAGCTTCCTTTTGTTTTAACTGATACAGTTCTCTGTCCTGTTCCTTTTGTGATTCCTTGTACTTCCTGAGTGCTTTCTTTTTCTCTTGAACCTTCACTGCCACTTCCTTTGAGAACCATAGTGGTTTCTTACCTCATTTTGTTTTGTTTATTTGCTTTACACAAAGGCTTGTTACCTCTGTGATGGCAGTTTTTATTATTCCCCATTGTTCTTCCACCCCTCCTTCCTGCCCATTTGCTAGTGCATTCCTTAGGCACTCACCCATTTTGGCAAAGTCAGCCCTCCTAAAATCCAGTACCTTTGTCTTTGTATGGCTTGACTCTATTGCTGTGTTTATTGTGAACCATACTGTTCGATGGTCGCTAGTTCCCAGATGGCTACCCACTTCTACATCTGTGATCCTCTCTTCATCTCCGTTTGAGAGAACCAGGTCTAAGATTGCTCCCTCTCGAGTGGGCTCCAATACTAGTTGTCTAAGGCATGCCCCCCTGTAGGGCATCTAGAATAACCCCACTCTTAGAAGTGGCTGCTGCAACTGCACTCCAGTTAACATCTGGCATATTCAGATCACCCATCAGCAATATCTCCCCTTTATCTGCCATTCTAAGTATACTTTCTATCATTTCCTCGTCCATTTCCTCCCCCTGAGAGGGAGGTCTGTATACAACCCCTGTGTGGATTGTGGTGCCATTGCCTGCCTCCAAATTGACCCACAGTGCTTCTTCTCCTCCCTGTTTACCCTTTTGTTCTGTTGCTTTGATTTCTTCTGTTATGTAGAGAGCTACTCCTCCTCCTCTTTTTCCCTCCCTGGTAAAAGAGTAAAATTCAGACATAGGAACCTATCCTGAACATTTTGGTACCATGTTATCATGAAGTACCCAAAAACAATACCTGGTGTGGAAAAAGCAGAGCAATGCCAAGCCCCAGACAACAACCCGAGCAGCATCTGAGCCAGCAACTTGAGAGCAACGGTGGAGGTGGGGATCTCCATGGAACAACATCTTCATGAACACAAAGACAATAGACAAAAAGGCTGAGTGAATCCTAGTATATATGGGAGCCAAGACAAGCTAGAGCAAATCTCTGTTGCTTGGGAAGCAGAAGCTCATTCTCAAAGGTCATTACTACAACTGGAAAACTCACACAGGGGACTCTTCTGGACACACACCCGTGAAAAGTAAAATACAGTTTTCTGAACACATCCTGAATATTTTGCTACCACTTCTAGCTTAGGGTGCTCAAAAATAACCATAGGAGAGAAACAAAGCCAGGCCCTAGCTGACAACAAGGCACCATCAGAGCTAGCAGCACAGGAGCAATAGGTAAGAATTTTCATGAAGCACCATGCTCGCAGACATGAAGGCAATGGACAAAAATATGGAGCAGAACCTAGAATCTATGGATGCCCAAAATACAAAGCTGGAGTAAGCTCTACTATTCACCAGGAATCAGAGGAAGGATCTCAAGTACCATTACTACAGCTGTGAAACTCACATGGGACAGTCTGTGACTGCACAGCATACTGGAGGCCGTTGAAAATGTAACAGGAAAACAGAGCCCTTCAGGAACTAATACCAACTTACCAAATTCCAGTCAGTTACTCTGGGAGTTGCTGAGGTGCTGAGATCTTGTAATTGATGTTCCAAACTATTTTTTTTCTTTTTCTGGTTCAGATATATCACAGAGACCAAAAGCTTCTTCAGTTTATCTGTCAGCAATTGGAACTGTTTAATCATCATTTACCGAGGGTCCAGGAATATCCTAATTATATCTTATCATACTTTATTATTTATATAATATAACTCACTTTATATAATTCCTTTCTCAATCTGTTTTTAAATGGAGACCACATTAGTTCAAATATGTCTTTTTTCTTGATTTTAATATACCAGATTTTTTCCAAATTGGAAATATCAATCATTATGTTTATCCAGGATTTGAAAGCCTGTGGGGTAGCATCTTTCCACTTAACCAGGATACATTTTTGGCTACTGTCATAGCCAGAGTAAGAAGTCTTAATTCATTTGTTTCTAAATGATCTTTTACAGGCATTATCCCTAAGATAGTTCTTAAGGGATTTAGCATAATATTGTCATAGATCTTAGACAATGTCCCCTCTATCTTGCTCCAAAATTAGTTAAATATGGACATGAGTTATCATGGATTAGTGTGCCACTTGCTTATGTGCACCTTGGACATTTATCCATTACTGAATTATTAAATTTATGAAGCCTAGATGGAGTGTAATATGTGTGTAATATGTGTGGTGCATAGAGTTCATCTGAATTTGTTGAAGCTTGGTAGATTGGACGCTATCTATGAAAGCCTTTATTACTTGTTGCCACATCTCATCCGTTAATTTAATACCCATATCTATTTCCCACTTTCTTTTTAATTTACTCATATTATCCTCTCTCTTTTCCATTATTAATTGGTATTTCAAAGATATTACTTGTTTCCCATCTTTGTTAGAATGTAATAATTTCAATATTTGTGGATGATTTGTTATCCTTAATTTACTCTCAATTTTGTTAAAATAATGTTTAATCTGTATATATTGAAATGCATGTTCTTTTGGTATCTGATATTGTTCTTGAATTACTTCAAATTGTTTTAATCAATTTAATGTACTATATCTTCCCGTTGAGTAATTCCTTTTTCTTGCCAGATTTATTAAACACTATTTGACAATGACAGTTGGAATTTATGATTCTTATATATTGGTGTGTATTGAGAGATGCTGTTTTCTTCTTTTAACATTGCCTTAACCTTATTCTAGCAACACAGTGTTGTGTCTGTTGATATACATGCAAGTTTAACATTTTTTGATATACAGTACTATTTGAACACAACACGTTCATCAATAAAGGGTAATTATGTGCTCCTCTTCTATCTGACTTGAGGTTAAGTTAGATTTTTCCTTATCTATCCATTGCTACACATGGGCCACTTGTGTTGCCAAACAATACACATAAAAATCTGGCAATGCTTGCCCCCATTTTTCTTTAGGCATCATCAATGTATCCCATGCTATCCTGGGTTTTTTAATTTTCCAAATAAAATTCCTTATACTGGATTTCAATTGTAAAAAACACATTAGGAAGTGAAATGGGTAATGTCTGCTACAGAAAGAAGTATTTTGGAAGTATTATCATTTTTGCTATATTAATTTTCCCTATTACTGTTAATAACAATAGTTCTCATCTTTTTACATTTTTCTGTATTTCTTTTAATAGCTCTATATGATTGGCCTAATATAGATCTTTTATGGCTGCAGTTATATTAACTCCCAAATAATGTATTTTATCATGTGTTTGCTGAATTAAATATTACTACGGAAGCTTGATTTTTACTGACCTGTTAAGTTTTAATATAGTTGTTTTTTTCCCAATTTATTTTATAACCAGAAATCTTTCCAAACTGTTCTGCTAATTTTATAAATTCAACTACTGATTGTTCTGACTGTGTTAAATATAACAATGTGTCATCTGCATAAAGTCCAATTTTCTGAATTGTGTTATTTATTTTAATCCCTTGTATATTTTTATTTTCTCTTATGCCAATTGCTAGGGGTTCCACAATCATAGCAAATATTAACAGAGACAATGGACACCCTTGCCTAGTCCCTCTATGAATTGTAAACTGTTTTGATATTGTCAAATTTGTCTTTAAACAGGCCATTGGGTTTTCATACATTAGTTTTATCCATCCACTCAGCTGTGCCCCACCCCATTCTATTTAATGCTGAAAAAATATATTTCCACTCAATAAGATCAAATGCTTTTTCAATGTCTATAGCCATTAATATAGCATCTATTTTTTCATTTAAAGCAATCACATTTATTGTTCGTCTAACATTTTCTGTCAATGCCTGTCCTTTAATAAACCCATTTTGGTCCTGATGTAATATTTTAAGAAGTATCTTTTCCAATCGTTTAGCTATTATTTTTGTGAATATTTTATCGTCTGTACTGAGAAGTGATATTGGGCAGTAGGATGCACAGCTGAGTGGATCTTTGCCTTTTTTCGGGAAACCTGTATAATAGCCTGTTTGAAGGAATTTGGAATTTTCTCCACTATATTAAAGGAGTTAAATAGTGTTTGCAAATATGGACCTATTAGGAATTTAAATTCCTTATGAAATTCCACTCTCACTCCATCTGGCCCAAGAGCTTTTCCTGATGACAGCTCTTGTATAGCCTCATATATTTCATCTTGTGTAATAACCTGATTTAATATTACTTTTGTTTCATTGTCTGTTTGTATGATATTAATTAAGTCCAGAAATCTATCTATTTGCTGTTCCTGTTGTTCTATTTGTGAAGTGTATAGCTCTTTATAAAACTCCACAAAGCTTTGATTAATTTCACCGGGGTGGTAACTATTTGTCCTGACCTATTCTTAATCTTTATTACAGATAATTCACTTTGATCGATTTTTGTTTGCCAGGCTAGCAATTTAAGTGGTTTGCCTGTAAACACGTAATAATTTGAATGTGTATTCATTATTTGTTTTTCAACATTTAATATATTTATTTGGTTATATAAATCCCTCTTATATATAATTTGGTTGTATATATTAATGTTAAATGAAGACTGATGTAATTTAAATAAAGTTTGTATTTCCTTTTTTAACTCCTCCAATTGTTTTTGCTTTTTTTCCTTTCCCTAGTGTCTATGTTCATCATTAATCCCCATTCATGAATCTTAAAGGCCTCCCATACATTTATAATAGACGTATCCCTAATTGTATTAAACTTAAAGTATTCTTAACAAAACTTACTTATTTCCTCCTGTATCTTTGTTTTTGCCAAATATATAGTATTTGGCCTCTATATCCTGGTCATAGGTTGCTGCTGTGTCATTGTAAGTGTTAAAATGCACGGAGAATGATCAGAAATTATTATCCCTGGATATTCCACCACTGTTATTGCATGCAACAATATTTCAGATATCAATAAGAAATCTATTCTTGAATAGCACAACTGTACATTACAGTAATATGAGAATATTTTTGAATCACCATATAAGGACCTTCATGGATCTATTAGACCTAATTCTGCTGCAAATTATTTTATTCTTCTTCTTGAGGTTTTGAAAGATGAATCTATTGGGGATGTTTTATCTTGCTGTTGTAATGTTATATTAAAATCCCCTCCTATTATATATGGTGGTTCTAATGTTGTTAAAGTTAAAAAGGAATCTGTATAGAATTTTGGCTCATTTATATTGGGGGTATAAATTGTTGCATATGTAATTCTCCTGTTGAATACTGTATTTGATTCCTCACAAATCTTCGTTGTTCATCCACTATGCTTTTTATCACTTCCGGCATACTAGCTTTTTTGTTATATGCTATCAGTCCACCTCTGGAATTCCTCATTAATCTGTAGCAAAAGTTGAACCCCACTGCTTTTCTACCCAATGTATTTACTTAGTTGTTCAATGTGTTTCTTGTAGCATTGCCATATTTGTCTTTTTAATCTCCATATAATTAAGTAGTTTCAACATCTTTATTTTGTTTTGTTTTGCTGCTCTTTAATATTCCATGTTGTTATTCTATACACTGACCCCATGCACTTGTTTAAGAAACCCATTTCTATCCTTTTTCCCTTTAGCTTTCTCCTTTTTTTTCTCTTATGATTCCTGGACCCTTTTTTTCAGAATTCCTTTTGATATCAGTTACATAAATATTTTTTAACCAAAAGTCAGACTCCATTATGTTTTCTAATCCCTCTGATGTTTATATTTTAAAAGATTTTGTTATTCATCCCTCCCTCCCTCCTATACCCCCTTTCTATGCCTAATATCATAATATAAATTTCTACAACCTCCCTTACTTCCTTTTTTACCCCATTACCGCCCTCCTGTAAACGAGATGGTAGCATAACCATCACTGTGCACCCTTAGCAACCTAACTCAGTAAAATATTTCACCATATCTTATACTCATTCCATTTTACCTATAAAGTCAGTAACTAATAAAGATATAACACTAATAAAGATATACCACAAGAAGAGAGAGAAAGTCCACCCTTTTTTTTCCTCCTTTCCCCTCCAGCCTCTTACATATGGGGGGTATCTTTAGGAAGGCATAGAGAATTAAGGCAGTCCCTTAAACCTTGTCATGTTATCTTGTTTTTTGTATATTTTGTGCTTCATTAACTTCGTAAGTCTTCGTCTTGTCAGGTTCTTCCGAATATGGCTGTGACATGGTCCTTCTGTGTTGTTCTTTATTACTTGTGTTTGCAATTTCTTTCCTGTAATGTAAATTATATGCCTCCATAGCATCTTCTGGTGTATCAAAAGTATGCAGTCTCCCATTTAAAGGGAACCTTATTTTTGCATGGTACATTATTTTAAATCTGATGATTTTTTTGTAAAGCATCAGCTTAACTGAATTGTACCTTTTTCTTCTTTCTGTGGTATCCACTGACATATCTCCGTAGGCATTACATTTTATGTGTTCAAATTCCAAACCCTTTGAGACCCTTGCTTTATATAAAATTGCTTCTTGATCTTGATATCTCAATGGCTTAATGAACACAGTTCATGGATAGTTAGAATTACTTGAAAATCTAGAGCCTGATCTATGTGCTCTATCCAATGTAACCTTCTCTTCTGGATATTTTCTGTGTAAAGATATTGTAACCATTTTCTCAAAGAAGGGTAGTGGATCCCTTGTACCTTCTAGTCCTTTTGGAATCTTACAAAGTCTCACATTTCCTCTCCTAGTTCGATCCTCCTGCTCAGCCATTTTCTCTTGAAGTACTGTAACTGTACCTCTTTTTCTAATAAAGTGAAGTTTATTTTGGTATGTAATTGTGTTATCCTCTGTTTTAGACATTCTATCTTCCAGTTCATTTGTTCTGAGAGTTAGATTTTCCAGCTTAACATTTAGGTCCTGCAGTGACCCCTTCACTACTGATAATGAGCCTTTAATCTCACCGAGGGCACTTAATATTTCTGTCTTCATAATTGCCATTGCTTGTAAGATTTCCATGTTTTGTAAATGTTTACTTTCCTGTGATGCTGTTCTTTGACCTTCTTTCCTGTTACCATCTATTCCATTTATATTTGTAAAAGTTTCCAAGTTTTCTTTATTTTCACATGCCTTTATGTTATTGCCCCTTGCTTCTTCTATGGCTTCTTGTTCCCCCTTGGGAGCTCATATACCCACTTAAGGGCCCACATATTCCTATTTCACATTTTTTTCTTTCACTATTATGTCCTCAGTTTCTTTTTCTTTTCTTCTCCTGCCTTCCATTCCCTGTGTCTTATGTGCCCCCCTTCTTCCATGCTTAAGGTTCCTTTACATATCTCTTCAGCTTGTATTCTCTCGCAGTGTGCCCAATCATTCACTTTATTTGCTTCTTTTGGTTTTAGAAAATCCAGAATCTCCTGTTTACCCTCTGCCAGTGGCATGGCTGGTAGTGGAGACAAAAGTATGATACTGTACTCAGTCCTTCCAGTCAACATCAGGCAGACCTCGGGATAGTGAATTGTCTGTTCTCTGGTTGTTCTACTTATTTTTTTGCTTTCTTTTCCATCCTGTTTGCTTGTGAGTCCTCCATCAGTTCCTTCACTAGACGGACTGCTTTCAACATTCCCCTCTATTCCTCTAATGCGACTGTTCCAAAAAGAGAAGCTAAATCCGTTGCCACCCCATCAGAGAAAAATAAGAGAGAAATACAAAGAGAAACCAAAGTGCACAAAAAGGGTTTAGTGCCTGCATTAATCTTAACATATCCTGTTCTTTTCACTTCTTCCACTACCGTCCTGCCACATATTCAAATTAAAGAGAGGAAATTGAAGTGGTTCACTCACTTAAGCATTTTTATACAAACATCTTGTTGCTGTTTCTCTGGTTCATTGCTCCTTCTCTCCCAAATGTTTGCTAATCTTCAGCTAAAGGAGAAACCTAAAAAGCAAAAAATACAGGGCAGAATCTGAAAGTGTGAGTGTTCATTCTTCTTTTTCTGCTCATTTCACCATCCGTTTCATACCTCCGCACATATTAATCGGTGAAGATTCTCTGAACCCGGTGCTGTGGCACGTTGTTCACCTGGCTATCTTTGAATCCTCCACGTTACACGTGGTGATGTCCTCACAGGTGCCCTTGATGTTCCAAACTAAACTGTATTTTATAAACTGCAAATCCCAGAATAAATTGCCACTCCCAAAAATGCCCACTAACTATTACAGACTTTGCTTTGGGTGGATCATTATTACATTTCATGTAAGAAGCACATTTTCTGTTCTTAAACATTGTTTCTTACTCAGCAGTGCTGTGATTTGTCATCTAAGGCTCAACTTGCCTTTATAGTCACTGAGGCAATGAACTGCTGGAGTTCATATGAAGGAGAAACAGCACCAGTTTCTCAACTAGGGATGCTTAGAGTCATGCAAATTAAAAACATAACTCTTTTTTATATGTATTGTGTATTGCTTTTCTTTATTTAAATTACTTTAAAATGGACTATAAAGTTGCAAATATTTTGCAAAACTCTTTTATTAAAAAAGTTTCTTTTCATTTTAAATATTTACTTTTAATTTGATTTTTAGCTAACTGTGCAATCATTTATTTTCAGAATATTAATATGTTTGCAACATGAATAGAATCTGAGAAAAGAAGGGACCTGGAGGTATAGTGAACTATAAAAAGTATGCATTAGGAATAATAAGATATTGCAATGAAAACCTTTGCTAAGCTGCTGTTGTTGCTAAGCTGTTGTACCTCCAAAAGTCATATAACACAGAATATCAAAATGATCACAAGCTCATAAAATAGCATGGGTTTCAAGTTACCCAAATGCCATTAATTAGTTTGACACTGCTGTGCCTCATTTATTAGAAATGAGTTTAAGCTATGCTAACTCTAAGGTTTAAGAAATATCAAAATGTTTTTATTTCTTTTCCACCATTTTACCAAAAAGAAGACAGACTGAGCTAGTAACAGTTGATTTCTAGATGCATTCTTAGGAGGGTAGCAATACAATGTCATCAGGACAATAGAATGTTCTTACTGGCTTAAAATATTCTGGCACTCCAGGAGTGTCTTATCAGATCTATTGTGCCCCTTGATAATAAGACAGTAAGAGATAGTAACATTCCTAATGAGTCAGTGCCATAAGCACTGTTCAGGTTTAGAAGCACCAACTTGCAACCTGCTATGAACTGTTCATTTAAAGAGCCCCTAACAGCATTAGGAAAACTTAAAAAAAAAATAGATTTATATTCAGTTCTATCCCATTTTCTTTATTACTTCATATACTTTTCAGTTATTAATTACCTATTTTCTTTATTACTGAAAATAGTTGCATGAAGACAAGATCCTTGTCCCCTAGGCTATATCTACTCTGGATCTTTCTCTACACATGACATCACAATCCCCTGTTAATGACATCATAGTTATCTCCACAACAACATATTTTGCTGTCATAAACAGAGTTATGATGTCAGGTGTAGGCAGGCAGCCAAAGCAAAAAGGGCAGAGATAGTATATTCATGCAAATACCCTTAGTAATAAGGAAATAAGAGTGAGAATTACAGAATAAAGTATTAAAGATAACTTACAGTTATGCCTGAGTATTACATTTTTTAAAATTGTCTTAACTGTGTCAGGAACTCTTTAAGGAAAGTGGTAGGACATTTACAGACTCTACCTGACATGCTTGTGAGACTGCAACATAAAATGCATGACTGGCAGCAATTAGTAGATAAACAGTGCAGTTATGCATTACAAATATTAAAAATAGCAAATGGGCGGCTCAAATTTGGATGACTGCTGAGTCGCTCATTGACCACCCCAATTGCTGAGCAATTTCAGTTTACTCAGGATCAACCCCAATTTGTTTGATTGGTTCCAGGACATATGAGGTGGGGGGCCAAGTGAAACTCAACATGACAAAATTGACTAACCAGTATCTATTTTTTTAATTTTGTTGATGTATACATTTGGTCACAGCTAATTTTTAGGTGCACGGGGGATTACAAATTAAGTGAATATATTATCATGAAAAATGGTAAGAAATTATTTCATGTCCTGCAGTGTATGGACAATAGGGCATTTTCAAAGTATATTTTCACTTGATTTTATTTCATTTTATGTATGTAGATTTTATCTAGGATATGCAATGCTTTCCTAGAAAACTGTTTATACTCTTAGCAAAACAAAATCAATGTGTAAAAATGCTTATCTGTTGAATTATGTTATCAAAACATAAACCTTGGTTTGTGATAAAATATTTGAGATAGTTTATTTGAGTAGTTTTCAAACTGACTACAAAGGACATCCTGAGGAAAACAATAATTTTCATGATTAATTTTTATTGTTACTAAGATATTTTTGTATTACAAAGTAAAAAAATACATACTCTACTACTCATATAAGTTCACATTTAGAGCTACTTTGGAATATGGATCATATGTTCCTGTCCTTTATTAACAATTGTTGTTATTGTCTAACACCAACATGATAAATTCCTTATCTTCTTCTGTCATGGAAGGGATATGGCATCTGACCTATTATCCCCTGCAACCCCCAGCACCACACTGAAAATTAGGTGACAAGTCCAGTAGTAGGACATTAACCAGGGAATGGGAAGAACCTCCTACTAGAAGACAGATGCTCAGAAATTCCTTAGAATCACCTTGTTTTGAGAATACATCTTTTAATGCCATCATTTGAAATACTGCATTTACCGAGGTATCACATCCCACCAAGAAACACAAAACTGGTATCAACTGTGCACTAACATTCAACATTCAGAAATAATTTTGAATGTATTTTTATTTAGAAATTGGTTACCAGGAAAGACACACCGAGCTAAGGCTCATTTTCAGATGCAATCCAAGGGAAGAGTACATGGGAAAATATATCATGTAGGTAAAAACAAAAGTATAAATACATATCTAAACTGAATTTATTACAGGATTATAATCCAATTTAAAAACATAGACAATCCTACTTAGAAACATAGGCAATGGCAGCAGAAAAAGTCCAAAAGGTCCATCTAATCTGCCCAGAGTTCCAAATCTGCCTATTGCCTGGACCTATGTACAGGGTTTTACACCGCCTGGTCCACCCCCTCATTCCCTTCCTACTGCTGTTGATCTGAGCAAAAGCTAAACCCTTCACTCTGTCCCAGCCATGCTTGAAACTGTTTATGGTCTTGGCACCCACAGCCTCCACTGACAGACTGTTCCATGGCTCCAGCACCCTTTCTGTAAAACAGAACTTCCTCACATCCCTCTTAAACTGTTCCCCCACTGGTTTCCACTCATGATCTCAGGTTCTTGACTCTGTACTCCTGCCAAATAGTTCCCCACAGTTCACTTTGTTTCTTCTCTTCAGAAACTTGAAGATCTCTGTCATATCCCCCCCCATCTGGTCTTCAGTGAGTACATGTTCAGTGCATTGAGATGATATTGGACCCGAGTCCTGTTGGTCAACATACACATCACTGTCATGTGCTGGCTGGAGATGGTCCAGAGAAGGTGATTAAGATGGTACAGGGCTTGCACCACAAAACATATGAGGAGAGATTAAGGGACTTCAATATGTACTCCCTGGAGGAGAGAAGGGAGATAGGTAACATGTTAGACATTCAAGTAATTCAGGGGCATGAACAAGGTGTAGAGGGGCATTTTCTAGTACAGGAGGAGTAGAGGAATGAGTGGGCACGACATGAAATTGGAAGGTGGCAGGTTAAGAAGGAATGTGAGGAAGTTTTTCTTCACAGAAAGGGTGGTGGACACATTGAATGGTCTGAAACAGGAGGTCATGGGAGCAAGCACTGTTGCTATATTTAAACATGCATGGGACAGGCATAGGGGAACCATAGTGGTAAAGCAGAGGGAGGGTCAGATGCCGTAATCAAGTACAGGGCTTATGGGCAGACTGGATAGACGTAGTGATCCTTATCTGCCAACAATTTCTTTGTTTCTATGTCTCCAGCCTGCCCTCTCCTTCCTTAGGTAAGGGCTACAGACAGAACACAGTATTCCCAGTGCAGCCTCAACAGTGACATATATAGAGATAGTAGTACCTCCTTTTTCCTGCTGTCAGTACTCCTTCCAATACACCCCAGCTTTATGTTAGCCTTACTACAGGCCTTGTTACACTGACTTGATTGTTTGAATCAATCACACATGATGACTTCCAGGTTCCTTTTCTCTGCTGTAGTGTTTAGTTGAACCCCTCACATCCAGTACTCTGTCCTGGTTTTTATTCACTAGGTGCATAACCTTGCATTTCTTTTTCAATTCCTGTGTATGACTTTGTTGCCTCAAAAATGATCCCCTCAATTGAACCCATATCTTTTCTTTACACCTCCGATTCTGTGTACCCCAGTCCACCCTGGTGAATTTGTCTCAGACGAGCTCCCTCATCCAGCTGAAGTCTACTCTTCTTAAATCTCAGACTTCAGCTTTTGATAGTGGTATTCTGGTCCTGACGGCCAGCTTGAACCAAATGGATTTATAGTCACTGGACCCCAGTGGCTCCCCTATCCTCACTCAACCCACTATCTCTGAGTTGTTGAGTACCAAATTGAGAATGGCCACCTGTCTAGTGGTTTTCTTTACCAGTGGCAACAGCAGACAGTTCTAAAATGTATCCAACAGGGCCTGACTTCTGGTGCACCTGGCCACTGGAATGTCTCAGTCGATATCCAGCAGGTTCAGATCATCCACTACCATCACTTCCCCCTTTTTCACTCCACTTTCTGACTTTTCCCCTCCCTTTTATCTCTCTCTCTCTCTCTCTCTTCACTTTGTTCTTTTGGTCTAGATATCATCCCACCTGCATTTTCTTGCCTGAGGGCTCTGTGAGGTGAACCCACAGTGACTCTGTTTCCCCTTTGCTTCCCAAGATGTGTCCTTCCTCTACAGCATCTATGTCCTCTCTGACATAGGGAGCTATGCCCCCCTTGCCTTTTCCTCTTTCATGTCTAAACACTTCACAACCTGGAACTGATAAGTCCCAGTCATTATTCTCTGTGGCCCAAGTTTCTGTGATAGCTATGAGGTCAACCTTAGTGTCTGCCACCAATGTCTGGAGCTCACTAACGTATTGCCCAGACTTCTGAAATTAAGGCAGACCTCCTTCCTATATCTGCATTCCTTCTTCTTCTCATTGCCTTCTCATTTTTTCTATTGCTTGCAGACATTGAGAGTCTTATAGCCTTTGCTTCTTCCATTACAGCCTTTTGAACCTCAACCTTATTTTCACCCACCTTACTGTTAGCAGTCCCCAGTATGGGGGAGCACAAGCTAGGTTCCCTTCCCTCAATCCCTTTACCGTGGTTTCCATAGCATCAGTGTCCCCTGCAGTCAGTTTAACTGTCTAATACAGATGTCAAACGTCTGCCCCAGTGCACTGGTCATCTCTCTTGTCGGGTGAAGGCTGTCACCTTTGAGGAGCCTCCTGTTCCAGAAGTCTCCCAGTCCCCCACAAAGTAATACCTTTTCTCCTGACACCATCCCCTTAACCACCCCTTTAATTCATCTATCTCTTTCCTCCATACTCTATCTTTCCCACCCCTTCCTACTTCTAACAGGTAGGACCTTGGAAGGGGCCAGGGAGGCTATGTTCATACAATTGTCTCTTAGCCTTTGAAAGTTCCACTTCACTTGCTCAGTAGACTGGTTCTCCAGATTGTTGGTAGCCATGTGTACCAGCCCGCCAGCTCCCCCCTCACTCTCTGCTATCCTCCATATTCTATTTCCCAGATGAATGATGCCCCAGGAAGATGCCTGACCAAACTGCCTTCTTCTTACTCTCACCCCTGAATGCCACCAGTTCATCACACCCATTTCCCCTGACTGACCCTGAGTCCCTACAGGTCTATTCCAGTACCTGAGTTTCCTCCAGGGTGCAAAGCAATTCACCATTTGGATGGTGTGTGGATGGTTGACTTCCTTGTGGCTGCATCTGCCACCCTTTCCCCTCCTCTTCCCACCAGTCTCCACCCCCTAGACCACTGGGCCTCTGGGGGAGTAGGGTGTGAGCTCCAACTGATTTGGTTCTGCAGGACAGATTTCTCTTCCCTCCCTGCTACCAGCTGAATATGGAGCTTTGCAATGGTCCTGCAGAAAGGGCAGTAACCCTCTTCAGAGTGAAACCCTGGAGAAGGGTGCCCCACAGTCCATGCAACTGACTTGCTCTCTGCTGTATTTCATCCCTATACTGATCCTTTCAATAACCCCTAGACTTCTAATTGAGATATTCTAGCAGAGATGTTCTAGCTGCCTCAGACAGCTCCTTGACCTGATAGTAAGAGCTTACTAAAGGCTGATTCTTATTTGTATTTATGTTACATGTTCATCACATGTACATTTACATTTAAGGACTAAAACATAAAAGGGGTGTAATGTAAGTAATAAGACAAGACAGGGTTTTGGCCAGCTGGGGTTAATACATGCCCAGGTGTGCAATAAGGCATGAGGCAACCATACCAGGTACCTTCTGCATTTGAAAGTGCACCAGTCCCAGGCAACCAGCAACTTGGAGTGTCTCATGGCACCCACAGAATGGGCAAACTGAGAAATAATTTTAAAAATGGCAACTTTCTCCTTAATTAAAAACAGATACTTTCCTTGGCTGAAAGCAACTATCAGAAAGTATCTCCTCCCTATCACAAACGCACTCAGCAGGTCAGGCCCTCTGTTCCCACAGTGCCAACCTCAGAGCACAATAGTGTGAACAGGTAACAGTCAGGGTAACCCTCCTGTCTGCTTTTGGGTCTGAATCACCTTTAGTCTCAAGTTCTGGGGGGATTCAAACTGTGAACCTTATGCTAGCATACCCAATGAACAGTTTCAGATACGTACCCTCTTCGGGGATTGCAGTACAATCTTTCACCAGGAGCACCCAGCCAAGCTTCCAAAATGAACCCTTTTTGATTCTATAAGAGACCTTAGTTATAGTCTTACCTTTTCCAAGCTCAGTAACACCATCAAGCTGTTGAACAGTTTTGTCAGACTTAACCTTTTATACGTCACATGCAAAAAGAACAGGCAGTCTTTTAAATAAAAGATTCTTTACTAAAAGATGATAAAAATATGAAAAGTATAAACACAGAACAATACATCAAAGAGCATCACAATCACATAAAAGAAAAATAAGAAAAACTACAGAACAAACTCCTACCAACATACAGTTAGATATTTTCTATCTAATGTCTAACTTCTGTAAGTGCAGTTAAATTAAATCAGAGAGCTGTGTCTTTCTAGAGTCCCAAGATGGTATATGTCAAACAGTTCACACACAAGTATTAGTTTAAAACTGTCTCTCTTCACCCCTTCTGTGAGTCATCTAGCTCCTCCTTTTAGAATATCAAAAAAAAAATACAAACATGATGTCCTATCAGGAGGTATATTAAATAAGGTGACATCAGCAAAAACTAATTTCCCAAATTATGAGTCTTTTATCCATCAGTTCCTTTGAGGTTTACAACCCTGCAATCCATCACCAAGGTGCAATATAGCCAACAGGAATCAGCTATATTCTGTCCTGTTCTGTAATAAAATGTATATTTAGTTTCCCAACTTCAAAGCTGCAAAAGGTCATAAAAAAGCCATAAAATGCAATTTCTCAAGGAAGTTAATTACATTATAGAGATCTCCTGATCAGTTACATATCCTGTAGCTTCACTGAAACCTGGGGGGTTGGGGGCACCCATGGAAGCCCAGGCTGTCTTATGTGAGACAATAACATACTATATTTATATATTAAAAAACAATCATAGAATAATCATAACCAGCTGGCCAAGCATCACACTCCCCACCCATCAACTACTGTATATGTCCTTCCCCACACTCAACAGATGGAATGCTTATAAAGAATGGAATACAGGAACCCAAACCTCTGAAACACTCCCTCAGCAGAATGTTACCCACCCCACCCATACACAACAGAATGCTTTACATGGTGCCAAAGTCTGAACCCCATCTGTAGCAGGGCAAAAAGCAGGACTGCACTGGCAAGGACAGGAGTGGACCTCCCAAGGTACAAAAAAACCCACCACGAACCAAAACTGAACATCACCACATCTTTTCAACCTGCCCATGTATGCAAGGAGGACACAACAAGAGAAAAGAATATCAAACTAAGCACTTATTTATTGTTTTCAAACCCAAGGGGTCCAAGTTCTAGGGCCCCATTGAAGTTGACGGTTTTCAGCAAGTAAAGGCAGTATCAATTTTTGATGTATTTGAATTTATCTAAAGCCATTGCAATTTTTACTATCAAGGTAATTTTAAACAAAACAGGATAGTTATCCTTAGAGTTCATCTACTCCTCAAGCCCAAATCTCAAACTCAAAGCTATGTGAAAATGGTCACAATTACCATTTTGCACCCATCACTTAGTTTGTGACCCCATCAGGTCATGCTCAGTAAAGTCACACAAATTGTTCATGGGAGCCTGTAAAGTCATTTGTAAGGACCCATCAGCTGGCACAGGGGGCTTCAGTGCTAACCTCTGATGACATTTGACCCCCCCTAGTGAACAGGCATAATAAACAGCAGATGAAGGCCAATGGACAACACCCCTGTTCTCATGTAAATGCCCTTAGCAATCAATATCAGAATGACTTGAGATTCAGATTTTTTTCATAAGGTGTACTTGAGTCCCACTAAACCCAACTGAGTTTTTATTTTAGTGGTTACCATAGGCCAACATTCCAGTGTCTTACATCTTAGCCCAAGATCAGCTCTACTTGAAAAGTGACTCAATTAGAATGAAATGTAGTGTCATGGAACAGGGAAGTATGAATGTACTCATGTTTGTTTAATCATTATCCTGATGTTAGCTCTTGATAAAATCTGAATGATGTACCAAGAGTTTTGATGAAGCACTGTTGGGGGGGGGGGGTGTTACAATTCAAAATGCCAATCTGGCCTTAGAACACTAGAACATAAGTATAAATGATCATTTATTTAATGGCATGAATGATTTACCAAAAAAGTATTGCATTATCTCTAAATTTTAAAACTTTTAGTGTATAAAGAACATGGGCATCTACACCCCTATCAACGATACCACTTTTTTTGACCTATGAGGCTTTTTTACTAATGTACAGTTCTGAGGGAGAGGTTAGAAAGTTGCCTGAAACAGTGGTACTATAGACATGAAGTTGCCTTTAATTAGGATAGGAGTGTGGAGCTGTTGTTAGTGCTGCCACTGTACCACACCATATGTTAAGTTGTGGGAGGCATGTTTAGTGAAGCTGCAGAATACCAGCACTGCACTGATTTGCCCTGTGTATACACTGAGTAGTTGGTGTATTTTATTTTCTAGTGAGGTTTTTCTAGTTTGACATATTCATTGCATAAATTCATGTACACTAGATCACCCATCATTCATGGTCAGCCCAGACTACAGTCATCGTGGGACCACATGTAAAGAGAGAGAACAGAAACTGTTTCTCAGTCAAGCTGATGAAATGCCATGTTTGAATGACTGTGATATTGTCAGGACCATAATTTATTTTTGTTATCTCCTGCTGTTGCTGATAAATGATGGATAAATATTCTGGAGTACATATTTACCCAGCAGAAAGTAAATGGTGAGTTTTTCATCATGAAAAACCCACTGTAAAACTTACCAGATACAATGCGTGCTCTGTAATAATCATGAGGATTACCAAGCTAGGAAAATAACCAACTGTCTCAGTGACACTGAGAAGTCAGTTTGACCTATCGATCAGAGCAACGGCCTGGGAAGCAGGTGATGTCAAGTTCAGACCCCATTAAATCCAAATAATTACCATGTGGCCTTGAGCATGCAGGGTCTGCTGTAACACATGCCATTTCAGCCAAAAAATTGTTTGTTTTTGTAAGTGGTGATTTTCAAAACTATTTGGCACTACTAGATAGAGCTAAAAGTAGGTTATGTCAATCATATGGTGATTCAGTCTACCCAGCTGGGGCAATAGGTAAAAGCAGGACCCCACTGAAAATGAGATGTTGCATCACAGTGTGGTCTAGAGGTTAATGGACTGTCAAAACACATGTAAACCCTCCTTTTACTATACTAAACTCAGAAATGCTCCAGATTGCAACAATTTATGAGTATGGTAATTGAAGCAGCTGAGCAGCAGAGCACAGGTTTATATGCAGTATGGAAGACAATCTGCTCGGGAACAGATGATTGTATCTAGAAATAATTTAGTTTATTTATTTAGTTTTTGTTGAATATAAAGGAGGGCTAAGCAGTTCTGCCTGTGTTCAGCCTCATGGCGGGGTTACTGATGCAAACTGACATGTAAGTTGCTGTTGGTGGTGCAGTATATTTAGTGAACGGGGAATTTGTCCAGGACACCAGGAAATTCTTCCACTTTTTAGGGTTGTGGGCAGAGTCTACAGACATTTTGGGATTGCTCAGTAGCTCTAATAATGGCCAATTGAGGAACCTTCCATTGGACTTTTTGAAGTATTCTTCTGATAGTCCAATGGAGCTTGAACACCTCCACCACGATTGACCACTAGGGAATAATAGCCACACTATTTCGGCTGTTACTTCTGCATTCCATGGCATGAACTGTGCATGCATGACTCGCGTGCATGCGCAGTTCTGCTGGCACTTTTATGTTGTGAATGGCAAAATGCCATTCACTGCAACTGCGCATGAGCGAGAGCCATGCATCTGCAATTGCATCGCCACTGCCAGCACCAGCAACAAAGAAAACGTGTCAACATCGGGGTCCTATATCCCCATGTTGGCATTATGTAGCCCCCCCCACTCATATGGCACACTGGGAGCACACCCCAGTGTGCCTAAATGTTTTTTTCCCTGCCTATATAGGGGTGCCCAATCCCCATGTCGACATTATGTTGCCCCCACTCATGTGGCATACTGGAAGCCCACCCCAGTGTGCCTAAAGGTATTCTTTTTCCATTGCTGACATCGGGGTGCCCAATCCCAATGTTGGCATCATGCACTCACCCACCCCACATGCATGTGGCACACTGGGAGACCACCCCAGTATGCCCAAATGGGACCGGGACACATCTGCACTCTTCAAAGCCGAACCACAAACTGAAGAGTCAAAGGTAAGCATGCTATAATGTCGTTCAATGGGGTTTTCCACTTATGTTGATAAGTAAGCAATTTTTTTTTATTTTGTCCCCAAATTTTCAACATGGGGTTCTTGGGACTCCACCTCATGAAAACTTCCAATGCCATTTCATTACTCGGTCCCGAAAGGTGATTTCATGGTCACTGCGCGGAATCATCTTTCAGGACCAATTCATGAAATGACAGTGGTGCTGTTCATGAGGTGGGGTCCCAAAAAGTCCATGTTGCAAATCTGATGAACAGATTCCAAAAGACGACTGTGTTAAGAGCTTGCATTGTGCAGTTTCTATGCACACTCCTAACTTTGCCAATTTTTAATATTTTCCTTCTACATATTCAACACTGCCATTTTTGTACACCTCCTTTTAAACAGTACAGCTGTCATTCATCACATCCTGCCTGAAATGTGTTTCCGCACCTGTGGCATGGAATGGTATGGTTGATCTGCAAAATCACCTTTCGGGACAAGTGAAAAAAATGACACTGGCATTCTTCATGAGGAGGGGTCCCAGAAAGGCCATGTTGAAAATTTGGTGCAACATCTCCAAAAAATGGTCAAGGTATACCCAGGCATTCAATCATTTCTATGCACACATGTAACTTTACTTACTTGGCAGCTCATCACAGCCCTATCGGCTCCGGCCAGAGTTTGTTGAAAAGTGCTATGACAACTTTATCACCCACCTGAACAACCACATGGGACCTCAGTTTAACATCAGTCCACAAGACAGCACCTCAGGAGTGCAGCACCCCTTCATGCTGCATTGCAGTGTCAGTATGTTGGGGCTTAACCCAATTTCCTGGTGAGGGGCTAGAACAAGATACCTTCTCATCTTCCAGCCTCAGAGGTGAGTTTTCAATCTGCTGAGCCACTGACAATGCAATACAATACCCATGTTAACAGAAAAGACATCATTAAACAGTACTGCTAATGTCAGTCATATGCTTAAACCTGACTAGATCAGCTCATGCAGTACACTGTCTACCATACTTCTGAGAATTTCTTTATCATACCTCTTGCCAAAAGATCAAAAGCAGGAACTAATCCAAGTGACACAGGTGCTTATTGTAATTAGTCTCATGTAAGCCAACTGTCTAAATGTATATCACTACAGCATTCAAATTGGCAGACTGATAGCGACATCAGTCCAGGAAAACTGACCACAAAATGTGTGAAGTTAATTAGTATTCCTCCTATCCCATCTTTTCATTAACATTATTTCTCAGTCTGCAGCATGCATTTATTTTAAAATTGTTTCTGCAGTAACTTGATATTCATGAAAAGAGAAGGAACTGACAGCAATGGAATTAAATGTCTTGTTTAAGCATTAACCAGCTACAGTGCTGGCAGGTCAGAAGAATGCTTTTCTACATTGTTAGACCAATGTACTTTATCGCACTCTGACCTGTGAAGTCACTCTTCCAGGACTTGAGAGGAATTACAGGATCCATGTCAGTCCTGTTATATTATGCTAAAATATGGGGAGCTGTTTTGTGATATAGATATGCTGCTTTGCCACTGACTCCCCATTCTGCACTCACCACTGTGCCCTCAACTCATTTATTTCTATTCCCCCCTTTCCCACTGCCATTGGATGCACTCCTTAGCTTTCATTGTCAAGTACTGGTTTGGTTTACTACCTTTCTATCTCTCCTCACTGCTATCCAGCCAGCTACTCCCCTTACCAAGTCCGTTCCAGGGAGTGCAATTATTTTTCTCTTTCTTGTCCCCACTCCTCAGTAGGTCAGTCTGCCTTTTCCTACCAACTACCCAGTCTTTGGAACCAACTCTCTCCTACTCTCCAGCTAGCTTCCTCGCTCCCAGCATTCAAGCACATGCTCCAAAGTGAGCCAACAGCTTTATGCCACTGTGCATCACCCCTTGCCACTTTAGCTCTAGCTAATTCAGGTGCTTTGTCCTTCTAATTTTATGCCTTTGCCTTATATCAGTTTGTATTTTTGCTCTGTTTACCTATTAACTGCACTCCTGAATTTTGTACGCTGGCTGTATCTTAGCTTTTCACTTTATGTAAAACCCCTTTGTTTTTGCACTTTTGTACTTATGAACTGTACTCCACATACTGTACTCTGACTGTATTATTAATGTTTGTGTACTAAGTAAAATTCATTTTGTATGTTTTATATTGTTTCCTACTGTTTTCCCCTCCCCCGGGTTGCACCTGTAAATGAGCCCTGGCTCAGTGTGCCTTTCCCGGTTACCAAAAGTTTAAATACATATAGATACTTTTTTAAATAGTTTTGCTTCCCCCATTTTGTCACCTTCCCCCTATGTTCCCCCACCCCAATGATTGGTGTATCACAGTCTGCCCTTTTCTAAGCATGTGTTAGTCTTCCCAAGGGATTCTAAGCATTTTTTTGTTTTTAGAAATTTTGACTGGGAGAGGCACACTCAGTCAAAGTTCATTTCTAGGTGCATCATGGGAGTGCAGGGAGGTTATGTGGCTTGTTCAGGGTCATTGAGTATGCAAGTGGTGATTATGGGTTTTGAAGCCAGGTCTGCTGTATCTCTTAGTTCACTGCTTGGGTCTCTGACCTCCAGGCTATACTGCCTCCCAGGTGATATCAATACAATTCCTTTATCAGCTGACAGAGCGGGAGTGAGTAGCAGGTGGCTCAAAGCATCCCATGTCCCTTCCTGGGAGAAGAGTACCTCAGATTTATGATGTACTAGGCTCCAGCTGACCCACTGTGGAAATCTAGGGCTGGAATGCAAACCCCAGTTTCCCAGGTGGCAGGGTGACACATTGCTGCCAAGCTACTGAGTCAACTCTGATATGGACACCTTTTTAATTTATGAGCCAAATCAAAAGTCAAGCTTCACGATCTACTGTATAACATAAAAGATAACATTAAAATGCTAATTTATTGCAGCACTAAGAATAAAAAATAGGTACAGCAGCACCCTCCTGCTCACACCAACATTTCATGTCATATCAATGCTTTGTCAAGGCCCCATCATATGATGTGAAAGGATATATGTTGGAGGGTGCTGCTGTACCTACTTTTTATTCTTGTTGTTACAGTAAATCATCATTTTAACATTATCTATCATTTGTGGTATTTGATGTTATTCGGTAGACTGTGAAGCCAGACTTGTTTTGGCTCGTGATTGTGTCTACAGCTGAGGCTCTGGTTCCTCTTTCTTATTTCTTTTTTTTTTTATTTACTATTTATATAGTTTTTGTTTACCAGCTAGGTGCACTACAATACAATGCCTATTTTTGGACACAACCTGGGAGAATGCACAGAGTCAAGACAGTTTTACATACTGGTAGAAGTTTCAAAACATATGTGACAATGAAACAAAGATTCAAAATATTTTTACAAAAATGGTAGAGGTTTCAAACACAATGTGACTAAGATACATAGAGAGATTTCCTACATATTGCTTGAGTAAGGTAAGCAGTAGGATACAGCACAGGTAGTCACACTCAATTTCAGTAGATATTTGCAAATTGGTAGTCAAGAAACAGGACATTATCTCAGTAACAGGTGCAGTTATCTGAGGATCTAAGGTACCATACATATGTTACTCCCTTTTAAAGTGAAAATAGGGCTGAGAGAGCTTAAGGTCAACTGGAAGGGAGTTTCAGAATATTAGGCAAAAAAGGAAAAAACGTATTTACCCATTTACTGTAGGTACTGGGGTGTTGAGTAACTAAATCTTGGGGATAATCCTGATCAGAACATTTTAAAAGGGCAACCAGGGAGGCAGGTCTAGCAGACCTAAGAATCTTGTCAAATGATACAGCCTAGGGCACATTGCCACTGTGAGGAAGGAGATAGCCAATTTGAGCTAGAATAGAGTATGCAATGGTGGGTAACTCAAGTTGTGGACAAGGCAAAATGACAGCTATTGTTTTAAGTAGTATTCCATTTCATTATGTTACATTTCTTCATTTGGGAGAAGAGACAAACCCATAGGTGACTAGGTTGTAAAACACCCTGAACAATGGCAAGTCTGGCAGAAGGAGGCAGAGCATACCTTATTCTATATGCAAGTCTAAGCTTGGTGTTGACAGAGTTGCATACAGCAGCAATATGCAAAGTGAAATCTAGGTCTGAATCAAGGGTGAGGCCTACGTATTTCAAAAAGTAGACAGCAGCAATTGGGGAGTCATCTCTGCAGCAGACTGCCAAGTCATTTATACACACCTTTAGCTTCTGAACTGACCCAAATAACATCAAATGAGTCTTATAGTGCTGAGAAGAAGCTTGTTCTGTGATAGCCAGGACAGAACTTTACTGAAGCTGGCACTGAACTGTAAGTTGATATCCACTATGCTCTTGGAACTAGAGTATAGCACCATGTCATCAGCATAAAGCAGGGTGGAGCAAGAAGCAGAAGCCCTAGCTAATTATTAATAAAAATGATGAAAAGTAAGAGGCCAAGTATGGAGCCAGGAGGGACCCTAAGATTTATAGTGGTGAGATAAGATTCAAATTAATTTACTTTAACAAATTGTTGCCTATTGCTACGACAGCTAATGAACCAATTTACAGCAGTAGCCAAAATACCAAGGGGTAATAATGTTGGCCTGAGAATAAAGAGATCAACCAGATCAAAGGCCTTTATGAGGTCAATAAATACAGATCCTGTGTACAAGACCCTGTTCATGGCAACTTTGGAGTCACTGGTGAACTAAATGAGGTCTGTAGAGGTGCTGTGAACCTATCTGAATCCATGCTGGACAGAAAAAGTCAGATGCATTCATGGAGGTGCTCTGTAACTTGTGTGGCCTCTAATCTTTCAAGTACCTTGGTAGAAACGGAAAAAAATTACTACGAGACAATAATTTTCAAGTAACTTAGGATCACCTTTCTTGAAAAGTGGCACAATATTAGCAACCTTCCAGACACTGGGCACAATGCTAGGTAAAAGAGATAGATTCAATATTCGGGTAACATGGTAAGGGGGTAAGCAAGATGGGGGAAGCAACCTTAAGAAGTCTGGATTCAAGACCACCATAGCCAACACTACTGCAAAGAGAAATTGTTTCCAGAAGGTATGACACTTCTTTGAGAGCTACAGCTATTAGGTAGAATAATGGGGAGGTCAGGTCAGGTCATCTTCATGGATACCAGTGTCTGGGGTACCAGATGGTATGTTGGAATATTTAATAACATGTTTGTCATTGTGTGATTCCCCAATGAAACCCTTAATGTGACTCCCGAACCTCCAGGATTCACCAGCAGAGGTGTGTAGGAGATCTTTGCAGTAGGTACTTTTGACAACTCATATAGCTTTTTTAACATTCGCTCCTCCACTTGCAGTATTCCTGGCAGTCAGCAGAACATGCTGAAACTTTATACTCAGACAAGCATTTATTTTTAGCCTTTAGTCAGTCTAACAGAGCTCAGTGTAGCCATCTCATGGCCATTCCATGTACCCTAAAACTATCAAGAGGGATATGCAGGTTATGCAGTGCTTGCAGTTTAGAGATCAGGTAGTCTAATGCCTCATTTACATTAGTGTGGTGAAATGTAACAGTGACCATTCAGTAGGACATAGATATGCAAAAACAGCCTCCTGGTTTAGCTTAAAGTAGTCTAAAAGTAATAACTCCTTAGGTGGATAGGAGGGAGGTAATTCATTTCAGACACAAAAATGCTGCATGCTCGCTGATGACGTCAGCTGAAGTGCCAGCACCAACAATCCTGTCAACTTGGTTTGCTAGGATCCAGTCTATTAAGAAGTACAGATTACTTTTAGTAACTACCTAGAGGGTTCCGTAAATAAACTGCTTGTAGTGTATGTTACTTATCAGAGAATCAAGAAATTTAGAGTTATTATCAAGCCAACTAAGGTTAAAGTCACCTATTAGTGAGAGTTCATTTTTGCCAATTGCTGTAGAATAACTTCAGATAATCCAACCTTGCCACTTTTTGGAGAATTATATACACATACTGGTCCCAATTCTCACAGCCCCCTGGCTGGCACAAGGTCTTGCACCACAAGGAATTGCACAAGGTATGACTTATGCCAAAAAATGCACTGGAAGCAACTCACAAATGCAACCCATAGTAAATGTAGGCCATGTGTGGCAAAGTGGGCTTGCCTGTCCTTGGGGCATAAAATGGGCTGCAACATGATGAAGGGTCATGAGAAGACCCAAAGCGCTGGGGTTAGTGCCGTGGACTCAGGCAGTTTTTGCTGTTCACCTCCTTGTTTGTTCATTTTTTCAGTTCTGTATCAGTTTTGAGTTGGTTACTTCTTAGTTTGCTCCCAAGAGTGTTGCCATTCCTGTTTGTGCTTGTCCCAGATGCAGTCTGCCATACCCCCTAAGTTGGGATTCACATAACCCTCCCAGTTGGTACATTTCTAAGCACTGTTAAACCAGCCAGAGCTGGTCTAATGGTACTCAGAAGTGTGTCCTCTGTGAGGGTTAGAAACCTGTGCCAGTGTGCCATGGTTCCCCCTTCCCATCTCTGATCCCCTAAGTATAAAAATAATCATGTCCCTAGTGGCTAGCAGTCCCCCCATCCTGATCCCCTATGTATAAAAATAATCACATTCCTGGTGGCTAGCAGTTCCTCTACCAGCCACAATCTCCATTATATTAAAATATGTCATATCCCTGGTGGTCTAGCAGAACCCCAAGCCCCAATGTGCCCATATAATAAAATATGTTTTCCCTGGTGGTCTAGCAGACACCCCTCCCTATTCCCACACCAACTTCACCACCAGATTAAATATTTACAGCATCTCTAATGGAGTGTAATGGATATACTAACCACTGGCAAGGTAGACAGCTTCAGCTGTTCCCTATAGTAAATTATAATGAAACAAACACTGAGCGGAAATTCATTTAACTCTTTAAACCATATCTATCTATGAAATGCAAAGATATTACCACTGCTACCATTGCAGAATGGTACTTTTGTGCAATAGTCTGTCACAAAACACTATCTTGTAAGATAGTACAGTTATTTTCTATTATTCCATGTACTGTTCTGCAGTTAACAACTGAAAAGACCTTAGAGATCAGAAACGTTCATGTTGTATTAGGCTTGAGTTAGAGTTTGTGTCAAAACCCCTATATTTGGCAGCTAATGATTTAGCCATCTTAGGATCTAAGTATTTGAAACTGGCATGCACCCTCTAAGTCCTAGAGGCTAAGGCCATGCCAATTTTTAAAACAGTAGGTTTAGTAGTTGTGGTGCTGTGAACTGCAGAAAATAGCAAACGTCACCCAAAGACCTTTTTTGTGCATGGATGATGAAAACAATACATGATTTAGAACCCGATAAATTTAAAAGTTTTAAATGTTTTTACACTGTGAATCATGTGCATGCACAAAGCAAAAAAAGGAAAAAAAAGGAGAGAACTAATATATGAAAAAAGGACAACAGTTTTTTTTGGGGAGGGTGTGTGTGCCAAGTTTGACAAAGTCAACCACAAAAAAATAGTATAACCCACCACTTTTGCAGACAAAAAATGAAAAAAAAAATCACTGACTTAAAAGCTGAAAGTTACATATGACCTAACTATAAGATCTTTCACTGTTTATTCTATAAAAAAGCACCAAAGTAATAGGTATCAGTCATTTGAGGATGTGGAATGTGTGCATGTGCAAAGGAAAATAAAATGTAAAAATGTGGAAAACACAAATACATTTTTGTTCACGTTTGGTCACATGAAAAAAGCAAAGTCCGGGGCAGAACCAAAAATAGCTGAAATGGTGAAGCAGGGGGATAAGGCATGCTTTTGACATACTGTATATGGGAGAAATGCAAAACTGAGGAGGAAATTATTAGGCTGAGGCAAGGGGGTGGTGGGAGGAAGAGTTTCTGGGTAAGGCTGACTTCTCAAACCATTAGATTTGTTCAGTATTCATAAGGGAAGAAGTTGGAACCCTGCCGAACTGTGCAATTAGTCCAGGAAAAGGGGGGTAGGTGTGGACCAATGATGCTCCCCTCCCCAAAGAAAGTAGACAAATCAATACGTCAGGATGAGATGCATCCAAGAATGCTGAGGGAGATGGTGCATGTGCTGGCAGCACTGCTAGTGGGCATCTTCAACTGTTCACTAAACACTGGGGTGGTACCTGGGGACTGGAAGACAGATGATGCTGTGCTCCCACACAAAAGTGGCAGTAGGGACAATCCAGGAAACTATAGACCTGTCAGCCTGATGCCTTTAGTGGGGAAACTGATGGGACATAACATTAATAGAAAGGTAGAGGATTTCTTTGAAGCATGTAATCTTCAAGACAGCACACAACATGGGACCACAAGGGTAGGTCATGCTGGGAAAAGTTGATGAAATTATTCAACTGGGTGAAAAGGGCATCTGACAAAGGACATGCCTTGCCTGGACTTCAGTTAGGCCTTTGACTCAGTCCCTCACAGAAGGCTAGTAAAGAAATGATGGAATTTCAAGGCACAGGAAAGGTTAGGAATATGGGTAGAAAAGACAGCTGGCTCAAAGGGTGATCAAAGAGAGTGATTGAAAATGGGGAACACTCAGTGGTTAAACAGGTAACAGGTGGCATACTGCAGGGTTCAGTCCTATATTCTATACATACATACATTCATATACATACATGATACAGTGATAGGGGTGCAAGGGAATATCTGCCACTTTCCAAGTGACACCATGATCTACAGGGGGTGGATGACGAGGATGAGATCAGAACAATGAAAGAGGACGTAGAAAGGCTTGCAAGGTGGTTCAGGATATGGCACTTGAGGCTCCGTGTCAAGAATTGTGAGGTAATGGGCATCGGGGGAACAACCCCTCCCTAAAAAATAACACAATATGTGATAGGCCTGATAAGAACTGGAGAGGGTGAAACAGAGGAGGGAAAAGGGGTTGGATGGGCAAGAGGTAGTAGGGTGGGATAGAATTGCTTGGGATGGGCAGACTAGATGGGCCAGTAAAGCTGTATCTGCCATCATGTTGCATGTTACTACATGAAAAACACAAATGGTTCTTTTGGATCATGGTTGATTTCTGCTAAACCAAGACACTTCTTTTGTTTGTGTTTGATATGAAAACACAATTATTTTCATTTATTCATTACTGATTTATAAAAAGTTAAAGTCAATCATGAACAAATGAAGTGTGAGAACTGGCAAACTGGCTGATGTCGTTAGAAATGAGTGTGATGGGGCATATGATTTAACATCATTCTATTTATTATATATTTTAATAAATGAAACTTAAATTAAATGAATACACATGGACTAAGTTTACTTCTCCCACATGGATTTTCAAATGGCCATAACTTGTCAAGTTTTTAAGTTTTTTGCCCAGGAGTTATGGAATTGATTACATATGCCTCTCCTCATGACCACATAAGCCCCTCAAAATAGTTTTTGGTGGTTAACATAAACAAACATTTTTTTTTGTTGGAGATTAGCTTTTACCATGTATGTGGTTACGAGAATGAGACCTAACTCGCTGCAGGTCCAGCATAGTTCATGTGACCATACAGATGCCTGGTGCACTTTGTGTGACAAACCCACTACAGGTCTGGTGCACATTGAGTGACATTGCAGCTGCTTTGTGAGTAGTGGCAAAGGCTGCTAAAGGTCCAGCACAAATTGTCTGATGATGCAACTGCTTGGCACACTTTGTGTGACAGAACCGCTAGAGGTCTGATGCTGTTTGTGTGATCATGTAACTACTTGACACATTTTGGTGACAAGCCTACTACAGGTCTGGTGCACAGTGTGCCCATATGCACTGTGCCAGATGGGTCTGCTGCTTTGTATAAGGCTTACTGGGCTTTTTGAGAAGCATGCTACTGGTCCAATGCAGTACCTGTCGAGTCTGTCATTTTGTAACAAAAGATAGAGCTATCAGTCATTTTATGTCTTTATTAGTAAGGAAATAAATTACAAAAAGCTACATTAATACATACCTTAGGGATGACACACAAAATATATAAAGTAAGGAAATAAAAAGTTACAGGGAAAGGTCCCTGGAGAATTGATGAATCTGTGGTGTACTGTTCCTTGGGATTTGAGTGATAATGCAACACAATGAAGAAATTACCCTCTCATTGGCAATCTCTATGCATGCATAACTGTATCACTGTTTTACTTTGTGTGACAAGACAGTGCAAACGTTAAGTTAAGGGCAATACTACTGTACATTGTGTGATCATGAAACCCTGAGAAACAGCACACAACAGATTTATCAAGGCTCCTGGGACTTTTTCCTCTAAATTTAATTTTTTCTACTTTTTATATTTTGTGCTTCATCTCTAACAGATGCATTACAGTAATGTAGTTTTTGTACATTAATAAGTAGTAAGTAGGAAACTCAAGCAGACTGGCTGGACCATGGGTCTTTTTCTGCCATCATTGTCTACATTTCTAACAGATTCATTAGCATAGTATTTTTTGCAACACCTGTTTGTCTGTCTGTCTGTCTGTCTGTCTGTCTCTCTCTCTATCTATCGGTCTATCTCTGGTTATCTTTTTATCTATCTCTCTCTCTCTCTCTCTCTCTCTCTTCTCTCTCTCTCTCTTTCTATTCACCCATCTGTCTGTTGACCTACCTTTCTATCTGCCTATATATCTATATATAGACACAGATAAATAGATAGATAGATAGATAGACAGACAGACACACACACACACACACACACACACACACACACAAATGCAGTGCTTTATCAGCACATAGGCTGCAAATAAAACAAAAAGAGTAGGTTAAATTTATGAAGAAATTTAAAAACGGAGAAGCCTGATGTTTCACCCATAGGTCACTATCAGGAATCCCCTATAAAGAACAGGAAAAGCAGCTTTGTTTTTCTGTATTGATAATCCCTGAAGAGACTCTTGTTGAACTACCTAGTTTAAGCTTATGTTCTACTGTCACTGTGTGTTTGTGTGTGTGTGCGTGTGTGTGTGTGTGTGTGCATGTGTGTGTAATATTTTTTGTTCAAACTGAAATATTTAAATGTTATATTCTGCTGTATGTTCAATAGAAAGACTTCACAGATCTTAATCTGATATTCGTAGCTCAGCATTCAATTCTAGATTTTAACCTGAAATAATAATTTACTGTAATATTTCACTGTACACCCAATGAAGTGGCCCTACAGATCTTAAACATTATGCATAAATAAGCCCAATGAAGGTTTTGTTTTTGTCAATACTGTATATTTTTTTCCATTCCTTACCTTTATATCACAGTAAAAATATGTATGCCGTTGCTAGTAGGGCATCCCAGAAAAAATGTAAACTTGTATTTTTTAGTATACACTGTAAACCTAAGTAAGTACATTTTAATTGCAATGACACAATTTCATTTTAGATATCCATTCATTTTTACAATTTAATAAAATATTCCAGCACTCAATGACTGTGGTATGAATTTATCTTAGAGAAAACAATGTGACAAAAGATAAATTTATATGATTGATTTTTAAAGCATCTGAAATGGAACATCAATCTTATTTCATAGCATACATTTTCAAATTATTTCTATTATTATTATGCCATTATTCCAAAGCTGTACTACTTTGTGTTAGAATCTGGAAAAGTATTTTAAGTTGGACAAAAACAGCAGAAGTCTTTCTTATATCAGGAAACAACTTAACTCTTGTTTGGTTTTATCTACTATTGGCATGAATAAATAAAAAGAAAATCTAAGCTATCTATCTATCTATCTATCTATCTATCTATCTATCTACCTACCTACCTACCTATCTATCTATCTGATCTAATACTTACTGAGTGGCAGACAGTCCAAGATTAAATCTATTAAAATGTTAACTTTATCACTTAAATGCAGTTTACCATACCTGGTTACTGCATGGTACAGCAGCAAGAACTGTTTTTATATATTTAATCAAGAATGACATATACAACATTACAAGAACACTGAAACCTAGTTATTTTATCTCTGATTACTAAGATACATATACTTATAAAATGTTCCAAAACTGTATACCATTAAAAAAAGCATTATGCTACTTACAAATCAGAATCAAGCTCTGATCTTCCACAATTCAGTACCTCAAATGTAGTTAAGTAATAGCTGCAGTGCTCTTTGTTGGAGCTGGCTGTCTGACAGCATTTTAGAGAACTAATTTGAATAAGGCTAGCACATTTGTATGTGCACTTTATGCTCAATCACCTGTTAAGTACAGGTTTGAAAAACATGACATCATTAGTAGTGCATTGTCAACCTCCCCCTTATGCCTTAAATGGCCTATTCTAATCTCCTCATGGATTTAAAGCTCTAGTAAATACAGACTCCATTGCTATGACTTAATAAAGTACACATCCATACTCAGTTTAAACAAAAATACTAAGACTTCTACAGTACTGTAAATGTTCAATGTAGAAACAAAACATGTAATCCTTCTAGCCCATAAGTAATTTCGATAAATGTAATTAAATCAAATATCATATAACTGTTACTTTAAAATAAAAATTAAAAAACACACATATCATTCTATGTTTAGAAGTGATTGTGTTCCCTTAATGGCATGAACTTAGACATTATAAAATTCAGGAAATAGTAAACAATGTCTATACTGTCTAATTTTCTTATGTATAGTTTACTAAATTTGTATTTGGAACTGTTTTACAATTATTAATAGTCATGTCTTCATTTGCACAAACTAAAACATTTTGAATTATATACGCTGTCTTAAGAGGAATTTAAAAATTACAACAAGAAAAAAAAAAAAAATTTTTCTGTCGTGGGTGGTGTATTACATGTTTTTAATTTTCATTAATGTTGCCAGTTCTATTTGAGAAGTTTCTTTAACAATACATTTACTCAAGACAGTGCAATTGTGATACAGCATTTCATATCTGTTCTCTTTCTCCCTAACCTTATACCTGTGAGAAGTGAAACACAAGGGGGTCAAATGATTGGCTCAAGCTTACACAATCAGTTAATGGCTATGGCAGGATTCAAAACTGTTAATTGATGCTTCTCAGTTCACTGCTCCATTTGAGGATCTTAACATGTAGAGATTTTTCTGGGAACACTTATGTGGCAGCAGAATACAGAATTCTCTTTGAACAGCATCTTACAATAAATATTAACCAATGTCATTTTATTTCTGCAAGTAATAATAGTAATGCCCATTTTCATCAACTTTTAGCATACATTGACACTGCTTGTAATACAAACATTAATAATCCACAACAAGTGTTCACTAAGGTTTGCAACTGAGACCCCATGATTTCCTTTGCAACTCACATGATGCTAGTTCTCTTGTCCCCATGAATGGTTTCTCAGGATTATATATGCAAAATGGGGGAAAGCAGTATTTTTGTCTCCCCTGTAGCACAGATGATGCAAGACTACTGAAGGCACCTAGTTTATCTAAACACTTTACATTTTAACCAGCTGCAAAACATCCCTTCAATCAATTGTATGCAAGACCTCATATATTATTTTATCTCCTTTCTTATTTCACTTGCATTTCTGCTACTTTTACTACCCATTCCTATAATGAACACCTAGCTTATTATCTATAGACTCTTCAAGAGTTTTAATATGAACGTTAATATGAAAGTCATAAACTAAATAAGAATCAATTTGATTTTTTTGAATCCAGGACACTTTGTTACAGTTAAAAACTATTCAAAATTTGTATTTTCAATGTCCTGTCCAAATAATACAGATATTATCTGCAGCTGAATAGTACATTAGTATTCTTTACCTTTCACAACAACTGATGTTGAATGATTTTGAATGTGAAAGAAATTAGATAGTCATTAAAAGTGGTGGGTTCTTGGTCAGCTAAGCAATTTCATACCGAAACACAGAAACATAAAAACATAGAGAAGGACAGGAAAAGACCTAAAACATGCATCTAGTCTGTCCCAAGATTCCACACTCAGAATCTAATGTTCATTATTTCCTTCATACTCCTCTCTTCTATTATAGTATAACTCCATCAGCGACAGCCAAAGACATGGTCAGATATTTCCTGAAGTTTCTGTGATATTTCTAGAAAAAATCTGCTTTCTGCATTTCCAGAGTAGAGGCAGCAGAGAGAAACTCTTTAGAAATTTTGCAAAATATCTGGAAATATCTGACCATTTCTTTGGCCACTATTAAATGCATCCAAATTTCTGTTGCACCCTAATATTGTCTCTGCCTATGCCACCTTGTCTGGAAGTTTGTGGCAGCTACCCACTACCATCTGTGAAATAATTCTGTCTAATGTTTTTGATAAATCTGAAATCTAGTAATGCATATTTGAAAATAATAGAAATCTGATAGTAACCCATCATTCAGTTCAATTCAAGGGATAATTTGGCCCTGAATAATACTAGTAGTCAACTTTTATTTCTCAAGTGCCTTCCCTGGAGGCTGAGGGTACCATACAATACACAATACAAATTAAAACTTTAGTGCTGCAACAAAATAAATACAAATAAATAAATACATAATAATCTAAAAGTATACAGAATATAAATATAAAGCATAAAACAGCATCATTCACTAAATCAGCAAACAGCCTCTTGGCATTGTATTATGTATGTATCAGCATACTGATATATTGGAGAGGGTGCCATGCAGTAATTATGAAAAAAAATTCATATGAATTTGCAGATATTGTGGTCTAATGAAACAATTAAATTTATCAGTTCTCAGTTGGTTTCTCTTTCTACAGCAGTTCCCATTCTTGTCAAGCAATATGCATGCATCAACCACTACTATACTTAATATTATTAAGGGACACTGCCAAACCCTTTTAGGTCTAAAATGCTTTTATTAACAAAACAAAACAAAAGCAGAGCCTTGAAAAAACATTTAACACACAGTATTCTTCTATTTGCTCTGCTCATAAAAGTTGCTTTTAGAAGGAGAATGTTTATTTAAAAAAAATGAGCTAGTTAGCATTTACATTTCAGTACTAAAGGTTAGTGTACAGTAGTTACATAAAATGGTATTATTTTCTTCTCTATTACATATTTGCATGAATATAAGATTCTTAGAGACCATGGAAACATTCTGTGTTCCAAGGAGATTCAGATCTGTAATGTGCTTAAAAATATCAGGGGTCCAAGTTTAAAAGGCATATCTCACAAACATCCAGTCAGAATTGTACATACAGTATGAACATAAGAAAAAAAGAGACAGAAGAAGGCTAGTGGCCCATTAAGACCGTTCCTCACTTTTCAGTGGGAATACCTTGTAATATTCATTTCCTTTAAAGATGCATTTTAGGTATCTTTTAATTTTAAAGGAAAACTACATGCAAAAATTATAAAAACTCATGTTGCACATTGGGTTTTTGGTTTTCTCATTCTCCCTGGAGTTCTATTCCCTGTGTCAGTGGCAAGTTTTTTTTTTTTTAATTTCCCTGCCATTTTTATGGCCTCTAGAGGTAATGCCAGATTCTTTCATTGCCTGTGATCTCTCAGAATTTTCCCTGAATGCCTCTAGTAATGAGGTCAATCAGACCTAGTACTAGAACTAAGAACCCAGGATCCTAGTTATAATTTAACCACAACATCCAAATGTAATTTCTTGTGAAAGTTAACTGCTTTGAAAAACTGTTTGCCCTCCCTTCCTCTCCATCCAAAGTCAGATTTCTCTAAGTAGCCACTATTGTCATTATGGATGTGTTGCAATTTTCTTTGTAAAGTGCTCACTGGGTGATAAAAAGGCTGATATACCTTTGAAGGTCATACATTTAACTGACATCATTTTCAAAGGCATTCTGGGAAATTCAAGCAGATCAAAGACTATAAAATAAGTAGAGATGGGGTGAAATTGCAAAATAACATTACACAAAACATTTTGCGAAATTCGTGCATTTTTGCAAAATTTTTGCAGGTGCAAAATGCAGAATTTCACCCAGGGAGTGTGAAATTTCACTTGCAAAACACAACATTTTGCTAGTGAAATGGCAAAATTCATTGCTCGTGGGCAATATCTTGCCATTTTTGGGTGACATTTCACATTCTGTGGGTGGAACTTTGCAACTTTGCACCCACAAAATTATTTTCTGGAATGGTGGAATTTCACAAAATATTTCATGCAGTGAAATTGCCAGTTTCACAGGAATTTCACTGGCAAAATTTTATTTTGCCACATTTCTGAAAAGAAGTCTGCATGTCAACACCCAGGGGCCATAAAACTGGCAGGGAAAGTATAACAACAAAAACAAAACTTGTCACAGACAGGGAATAGAATGTTCAGGACATTCAAAGAAACAAAGACCTGAGGCACAGCATGTGTTTTTATAATTTTTCCCATGTAGTTTTCTTTTAAATCCTTTCAAACTACTTGTATTTTTTTAATTTAGTAGTGAGTTCCATAGCTCCAGCACTCCATGTGATACAAAACTATTTCCTCCTAGCCCCTTTAAACTGCTCCCATTGGAATTGGCTCTCCTGCCCCCAGTCATTTCTTGCTCTCTTATATTTATACCCATCGCCATACTCTAAAGCCCCAATTCCAGTGCAAGGAGAGAGACACAAAAAACAATTAGGATATTTCTTCTCTCCTAGCATTATTTTATGGATCTTGTGTATCACTCATCATAAAAACTGCCTTGTCAGTATTGCGCACTCTGAGTGTTCTAAATATCCATCCACTGACAGAGTTTTGGTTCCATCAGAAATCCATGTATAGTAAAGAAATTAAGTCTCCCATTATACTCAACTGCTGCAGAGTGAACACATCTAGACTTGTCAGTCTTTTCTCATAGATCAACTTTTTACCACCTTTTTTGCACCCTTTCCAGTCTGTCTTCATCTTTACTATGATAAGGTCCTGCAACCAAACATGCAACAGTCGTGCACTTGTCTGCTTTTCAGTGCATGTGGGCCACATGGGGTCCAGAGACAGCAGCATGCATCTAATTTAAGACACATGCAGTTGTAAAGTAAGTCTGACTATCACAATCCATCCAACCTGCAGAAAATATGAGTAACCTTGCTTGAGTGGCTCATGGACAGATGCAGCAGAATGCAGTTAGGAGATGTGCCCTCATCTGTGAACTTGAAAATCCTGCCCCACACTGCTAAAGCCCATTTCATAAGCTTATTTAGACCCCCATCCTCAGAATCCTGCACTGGCTCACCATTAACTTTCACAAACATTACAAAATTGCTCTTCTTTTCCAAATTCTTTACAATATGGTAACTCCTATCCAGCTGAGCTTAGCTCATCACATCCTACTCTTTGTCCCACACTCTCCACTCAAATGCAGCATATCTCTCAGTCCTTCATGTTACACTTCCCACCAGGATGGGTGTCCTGCTTTAGTTGCCCCTTCACTCTGGAACAGTTGTCCTGTTTCACAAAGATTCATAGACTATCCCACCCTTTTTAAATACTACCACAAAATATATTTTCTTATTTGTAATTTTTTAAATGGAAAAGCACATTGAGCTGAGGCAACTGATTTACAAATGTGTCTCTGGGGGTGGTTTACATGGATCTGTGCATTGACAGGGGAAATGTTTGTCAGGAAGCCGGGAAATCCTCTAGTCTTAGAATAACTGTGCAGATTTTTAACTATGTTTGTCTGTTTTCATGTGGTAACTTGGAAGGTCCTTGGACTGAAAGCCAGTTTTCAGTAAGAACTTGGACATGTCAAAAATACAAAGTACAATATGACAAAATACAAAATAAAGACAAATTACTGAAAATTTACACATATATGATTAGACAGTAAAGTTGTCTTTAGCAAATGTTTATTTAAACAACCAAAAAGATGCCAATTCAGCTTTCACCTTTTCCAGTCAACTTTCACCACTTTTACATAGACATCCAGATGTGACCCTCCAGACCAGCCTAGCCTGACCAGAAACTTGTGGATTGCAAGTTCTGCCTCCTTTCCAAGTTGTAAAGCATTTTGTATTAAATTGTATGAAAAACACCATATAAAGTAACATTGCACTAGGTTGCACAGCACATGACTAGAAGTAGATATAGTAATTATTGTTGTTACTGACTAAATCTTTATCCATTGCCTATTTTATTTTGTGTAAACTTAGCATTACTCAAGAAAATGGTCACAGTAGACTGCATACTGTCATATATCACAAATGAATGTTATAGGGTTATAGTATGCTGTCTTATTGTTCTCCCCTTCCCCTTTCAAACAATTTACTGTCACAAATCAGTATAGATACTTGGGAATGATCCTTAATAGTTCACTCATGTTTGGTGATCACATATAATACATAACAAAGAAAGCAAATACTAGAATGGGGCATTACAAAGATCTTCTTCAATAGTGATCTATCAGATGTGGAAAACAATTGCAATTCAGCTAATAGTGCCAGTCTGGGAGTATGGCAATTTAGTTTATGGTTCAGACAATCACAAATACTTAGATAGGGTTAATAAATCATATAACTGATAGGCAAGATTTATTTTAAGATGCCTCTTTAAAACTCACCATTGTCTAATGTATAAAAATTTGGAGTGGGATAGTCTGATGGTATGGTAAATAAAACAATATTCAATGTTAATATTTAAAATTAATAGGGGGCTGATCAAGGAAAATCTTAATATTCAATTGGGATGCAAAACACAAGGATATGAATTGAGGGAGGTAGTGCATAGGGGTATAAGAATACCAAAAATAGGATCCACAACAGAACGGCAGCAACACAGACTGCAAAGTCATCCACAGTGACACCCACAACACACAGAGTGCAAGGCCACCACAACAATGCAGTGCAGAGACAGTGAATGCATGACCGGCGAACAGCCAGGGGCTGCAGGGCATAGCTGTGAGGGACCACAGTGCACCTGGGCATGTGGCACCCACCCACCCACAGCCTGATGGCAAATGCACACACCACAGGGCTGCCAGGTCCAGCAATCCCACCCCATCTCAATTTATGGGGTGCATGAACAGCCCTGGAGGAGGGGCCACATGACCACAAGGAGCACAGCAGGGAACAGCCCCTGCCCTCCGCATGTTCCCATTGGACACAGACAGGACAGGCCTGCACAGGGTGGCTGGGTGCTGTGGCAGCCATGGGGGGCAAAGCATGGCACAGGGGACCACAGGGCAGCACATGTGCCAGTGGGACACTGACACAGTGGTGCAAGGTCCCAAAGGCAGACCACGGACACCCACCAGACAGGGTGCACAACCCGCACTCTAGAGATGGGGACAGCACCATGCATACAGCCCTTTAGGCATGGACATCCACAGCAGTGCCTGTGGGACACCCCCACTACAGGGCAGCTACACACTGCACCGACCCCGTGGGTTGCTGTGGTGAGACACAGGACAGTCACAGCCAGGTATGTCAACAAAAGTGTTTACTGCACATACAGAACAAACTCAGTGCCACACACCCATACCTGTGCCCAGAACACACCCCCACACCAGCTGATAGCCAGTAGTCCCACATGGCACAGTCCACAACTACACAGGTGCTCAGACCTGGAGATGAACATTCAGGACAATGCCCGGGAGATAGTTCCTCAATGGCCATGTCTCATATTGCTCCAAAATGTGCAGTATATGGTCCGTGGCATCCTGGTCCCTCCTGTGGCTGCTGGACACCTCATTGCCATGTAGCAGCTGCTGGTGCTGCAGCTCTGTCAGGTGTTGTTGCCCACAGAGAACCTCAATGACACACCAGATGGTGGGATACACTGTGCCCATCAGTGCATTGAAGCCCCAGTGCCACTCCTCCAGGGCATTAGTGATCCTGGGCAGTCCCTTGCAGACAGAGGTGTACACATTCCAGAACTCCAGTGGATAGGTCACCCGGCACCTCACACCACTGCGAACAGAGTGACCCAGCCATGTGTCCTTGAAGTAATCAAGGTAGGGGCCCAGGGTGTCCTCAAATGGCTTGAAGAATGGCCAGGCCTGTAGCTCCTCCTAGGCACTGACGATGTCCCCCAGTGGCACAAAGGCGAGTGCTGCCAACATCCAAATGTGCAGGGCAAAATCGTCATTGGTTATGTAGAGTTGTGCCAAGTCCCCATGCTGCTGTAGCTTCCTCCACAGGCACTGCATAAAATGGAAAAAGCAGCCCCAGAGATGTGCCTGTGGGTATACTGTGTGTAGTGCCCTGTAGGTTGCAGGCTTGAAGTCAATCATTATTGACATGGTGCTTAGGTCTTGGCACAGCACCTGCAGCCTACGGAGCATGGCAGTGTAGCAGGCTACTGTTCTGCTACCCATCAGAGCATACACTGCTGGCAGCACAGTCTCAATCTACACACCGTGCAGGCTGTACATCTGTTGAAACTGCCTTGGGCTGGTCTTGAATGTACCATCGGCATACCAAGCAGCACAGCAGAACAGCTACTGGAGGTTATGCTGTGTGCTGAAGAGCAGGAAGTGGCCAGTGGTGCCCCCAGAGTCATGGAGCAGGAACTGCTCACCTGCATTGATCAGCTGGTACTCTGCCGGGATAGTGAGACCACAAGTGTGGCTGGATCCACCAGTGCCCTCTGCACCCATCGCCCTGCCCTCTGCACCATCCGCCTGAGGGTAGTCACCCACCAACAGCATCCAGTAGCCCATTGCAGCAAGCTACAACTACCTGCTGACTGCTCTCAGTCGATGTTATAGCCCACCGCCTCACAGCCACCTGGACCTGCCACACCACCGCCTCTGCATATGGTTGTATGACATATCATTATTAAGCAGCAAAAATTTGGAATGAGATTCCACCAGAAATACGGAACTTGATAAGAACAACTACTTTTAAATCCCAATTGGATAAAAGTTTTATCTGGAAATGCACTTGTATATAAATATGCATATCTGTGCACTTGTGTAATCCCAGTGTCTTTATTGTACATAGTGACAATGAATGGTTGTAAGGTAGATTGATTCTAAACTAATGGTATGGCTGTTAGAGTTGGATCAATGTTTGTTGAATTTAGTGAAATGTTATAATTAAGCAATAAGGCACGACAGGGTGTGGTATATCATGGGATATTGTCATGCCTCGGGTGGTTGGGCATGAGGCACATGCTGAGTGTGTCCAACCACCCACAAAGTGATGATATCTCATGATATAACACACCCTGGAGTGACTTATTGCTATTATGAACTGAGTTTCAAGATTTATAAAAAAAAAAAAAAATAAAACAGGTTTTAAAATGTTTTTTGAATGAGTTTTTGGGTGGTGTAGGAGTACATTTTGAAAAAATAGTTTTCAGATAGTAGAGATCAAGGAGACTGGTGGTGCTGGAACTTTTCTGAAGCTGTGATGATGTAGCCTGATATTGTCACGGCTTCAAAGAGCTCTTGCCCAATCAGATTCCTCTATTTACGATACTCAATTCGTAAGTAGTAATTCATACTGTTGTACTGAGTGCATAAGTTGTGTAACAGGACAACTTTGTAAATAGGTCCTAGGACCTAAAGTTTTATCCTGTATAAAAATAAAGTTCTAACTAACAAACGCACGAATGAATGAATGAACAAACTAACTAACTTTCCCCAGAGTCACACCTGGAAACAAGCTTTGGCTTAGTGTGCCTTTCCTGGTTACCAATTTTTAAACAAAAACAATTAAATAAATAAATATTAAATTTAATGACAACTAGTATGTGCATAGTCCTAATGTTTACTTCAAGTCTGTTCTTTTCCAGAGTATGTCATCCAGTGCTGTAGCTCTTAAGGTGACTTTAAAGCTTACTGTCAGCCGTAAAAGGCTAATACTTAAACCTGTGGGCAGAACATCCCAAACCAAATCAAGAATAAGGTGTGGATGGTGTAGGGTTGTGATTAGTGCTGTGTACTAGAGTTCCAGTTCACACACATGGACAGGGGCATCCTCCCCAGGAGTGTTGTCTCTACCCTCCTCTCCCTCCCAGGGTGGAAATTTATTCTTGAATCACTTCTAGTGGCCTGGACTATTTGACTATGCTATGGGAGTTCCATTTTTCCCATGTGGCAGTATGCTTCTCTTGGGTAAGTCTTATAGTAATGGTGATGCACTCACTTGTGTATATGACTTAACTTGGGATTCCCATGCTTATAGTGTTAGAGTCGCTTGAAGCCAACTACTTATCATCACATTTAGAGCTGTCAAACAGAGTGCCTAAAAATGGCTCTTGTAGTTTGTTTCTGTCCACATAATTGCTGTCCCAGGACCAGGGATTCAAATGTTATTGGGATCTCAGCATCCGAAAAGGCTGCTAACTTAAACTGAATTTGGTCCCAGTAGGTTTAAGAGCCGTGCAGCCACAAAAAATGTGGTAATGTGACATGACCTCTCTGCAATCTCTCAGGTCAGATGCCTCCTTCTGGAAGTAGTGGGCAAAGACTGAGGTGTGAAAGGATCTAACAAGCACTTTCGCCTAAATTCACACCATCTAGGGGAGGACATAACCTTCCATCCTCTTTCCTAGGCATGAGTGCACATTTCTCCCAAAATGGAGATCTGCACAGCCTGTTTCCACTGAGACCTAAGGTACTTAAATTCAGGGGAAGACCCTCCAAGTAGGGCTTTGTAGTCTCTGAAAACTGAGGCACTCCATCCCCTTAACACTTCTTCCCAGTACAGGAGTAGTTCGATGGGGAAGAGGTCCTTCCCCACTTTGGGCATCAATGCTTGTGATGTTAGATAATGATGGAAATGTACTGGAAATGATCTTGGGCAGGGAGCCCAAACTTCAGTTGTAACTCCAGGAAGGGTACACAACTACCCCAACTGAACTAAGTACCACTATCTGATCAGACCCAGCTTGTTCCATCTCTAGATGCTTGGGTTCCTGCACTGTGAGAGAAAACCTGGGTCACCTATGATGATTGAGAGGGGGCCTTGTTCATGGAGTCTAAATGACCTGTTTGGGCTTGAGCAGCATGTGAAGGGTGTGTTTCTTCCATGGGTTGGGCATTTCAGACTACATCTGAGGGGTGAGGGCCACATGGAGAAGAGCAAATAATGGAGCTGGGAGAAGCTGGTGCATTTCTATTTCCAGTTATCCAGTATTGTCCCTTTGTTTGGACAAGCTAATGATGGGGGTGAGTTGAGCCACCAGACAGTACAGGCAGAAGTCTGGCATAGCCAGGCCCCCTTTTCCTTGAGTTGGGACAGCAGTTTTTTTAATAACTCTGTGTTGAACTGCTGCCTGTACACATTTCATCAGGGCTGTTAGCAATTTTAAAGAACTGTTATAACAATATTTGTTATCACACAGTTCCTGTGATTGTTTTCATCGTCTATGTTTGTATACAGTACATTTGCATTTGTTTTGCATGTTCCTAGTTGCCCATGAAAACAGAGTACATTGCTCACTGGCCTATCAGATTGCCAAATAAAATCAAGTAATTCAGTAGTGATTAGAGGTATGATGTGGGGCAAGGAAGCAAAACAAAACCAAATTAAATATCAGTGCTCCACTCATCAGAACACCCATTCACTTCAGCCAAACTGACCTTTCACATTACCAGTCAGTGAAACCCTGACGTGCATGTCCCAGTTAACTAGCTTGCCAGGATTCCCAACATACCCTACTGCCACATACCAACATAAGCATTATTACCTGCTAAACGGGATCAATTCAGATGTTGACTGAGAGAATTTCTAATAAAACCCACCTGTTTGGCTGCTTAAATAATGTATGGGGACCCAACCACAATTCTGACATAAAACCTGTAGCAGCAGCACATAATTTAACACCTCACCACAGTCTTCTGCAACTTAAGGGCCCACAGAACCTAGCCAAATCAGTTGGAACACCTTATTTCACATCTCTCCCTGTAGCATGTCAAAACACCTGCAGATAAAAAGGATTTTCAGGTATCTCACAAAATGCATTCCCTTATTTAGAACATTGTGCACTAGGATATCTCCAATTAGGGTGATGCCTAGTTTTTATGAGGGCCCCAGGGGAGCAGACACCACTTCAGGCATTCCTAGTAATTACCAGACTAGCTTAGTATAAAGTTAATAAACAGAAGGCAAATGGTTAAAACAGTTACAATATATACCTACTGTATTAAAATTTAATATGGAAGAGAAGGGGGAGTATGCAGCAGGCAAGAATAGGTAGCTAAATGATTGATGGATCAGAACGGGGGTGTAGCAGTTGCACAGAATGCTGAGGTATGCAAACATTGCTCCTTTGAAAGCAGTGGCACTGGCACCTTACTTAACATGTCCAGACATTGCAGGTGGTTGGAGTAGCTAACATAAATACCTATGTTCAAATGTTTTTTGCACAGTGTGGCTAAATAAAATAGGTCCATATTTTGTGACCTAAATACATGGGGATGAGAAGACACAGTCATGAGATTGCTTGTGGTGGTCCACTGAGGTCATATTTAGTCAACAACATGACAGTTGAGTTCAAGGCCAAAATGTGCAGAATGATGTTATCTAGTGCATAGAAACCACAGAACTAAGTACAGAATGAGGGGAGGTACTAACAGTCGCTCTACAAGAACAGAACCTCAGGGTATTCATATTTGGGGACTTTAAGGTGGCAGGGCAGTGTAACAAGGCAGTGGTAGGGCTAGTGGGATGCTGGGTTGCATAAGGAGGGGTATCTCCAGCAGGAAGAGGAAGGTGGTGTTGCCATTATATCGCTCGCTAGTGAGGCTGCACCTGAGTATTGTGTTCAGTTTTGGAGACAGCACCTCAGAAAGTTTATAGACAGGATAGAGGTGGTCCAGAGGAGGGCAATTAAAATGGTGCATGGTGTGCATGAGAAGCCCTCTGAGGAGAGAGAGATAGTAAGGGAGCCTAATATGTACACTCTAGAAGAGAGGGAGAAAAGAGAGACAGAGAGAGAGGTGACATGATAGACCTACAAGTACCTCATAGGTGGAACAGGGTACAGGTGGGGAGTCTCTTTCAAAGGAAAATAAGCACCTGGACAAGGGAGCATACAATGAAGCTTGGGGGAAAGGAATTCAAGAGTGATGTGAGGAAATAATTCTTCACTGAAAGGGCGGTAGATCACTGGAATAGAAACAGTGGAAGCTTGAATGGGGGGCTTCAAGCATGCATGGGATAGACACATGGGCATATTAGATAAGAGGCAGCAAGGTGGGAGGGTTGACACAGACTAGATAGAGTCTGTGGAGTTGGAATAGGGAAGGAACATATGGGCACACTAGATGGGTCAAGCGATCACTTTCTGCCATCAAATTCTGTGTTTCAATGTGTCTATATTATGAAATTACACTTATGCTTTCTTACCAAGTAAAACAAATGGTAACACTTTGTATAGAAGTTCTGCAATTTACTTTTATACAAACTAGTTTCTTGACTAGTATGAAATTTTGGGTAGCGAGAAGTCCATCATCGCATCGGTAGAGCTACCACTCGCAGCATCAGTGATTCGGTCTGGGCATAAGTTGGTGAATCCCAGTGAATGCTACTTTCCTCTGGGGAGGGAATGTACCACTTATTCACTGCAATACAGTCTCCTGGGTGACCACATGGGACGGTGCAGTGAGAACCATAGGGCAGGAAGGACAACCCTGGTACTGATGAGTGCACTGTCAGTGGGTGCACATCCTAATTCCCTAGCATGCAGCATCCTTGCAGGAAGGGGTAGAAACAAGGAAAATAACCCTTACTCATGCTGCATGATGACCTGCTGCACTTGCAGACTCCACATCACTACCTGAGGCCCTCCCCTGAGGACTGTTTACAAATTCCCTGAGAGACCGGGCCCACCCACAAGGGCCCAGCCATGACTGGCAAGCTTCAGGGAGTACAAATTGCAGGTAAATCCTGAGAGGAGGCAGGCTGTTGGTCTTAGGGTAGCATAGAATCCCGAGAGAGGGACAAGGGCTGAGTGAAAGAGGAGCATAAATATAAAGTTAGAAAAATGTGCTTTTTTTTAACAAAAAATAGATTTTATTCTTAACTCTCCTCTGAAGAGTGCCATTGATAGTGCCAGTATCTTACAGTTCAGCTGACAATATTATCCCAAGCCTTGTTTTCCTACATGGAACATTTCACACCTGCTTTTTCAATACAATTTATTTATTTATTGAAAATCGGATTTACAACCTTTGAGTCAATGACTCATTTTCAAAGGCTCCACGTCAGCAAACAGAACAGAATACAAACACAGATTGACAGCATACAACAATACACATGCTTATTCCATGGTATTAAAATACATACAGCAAATACATAATGAGGAGGGATGTATGGTCTATACAATTATATAGCTGGTCAGGCCAGGCTAAGAGTTTTGAAATTGCCATGATACAAGCAGTCTGGGTACTGACATTGTCATTAACATAATCAATCTTGGATGGAGAAATTAACTGCATTAGGATACAGAGCAGTATTGCCCATACTTATTCCAAGTGGTGTAGGTGTAACTTAAGGTTTATGGCTTAATGTACCTGCTGAAATTTAGGTACCAGCTTCACTACTGTGACCGGACTAGGCAGGCCAAATCAGGGTCCAGGAGCTAGTTATTGGTAGTAGTAGTCAAGCAGTTCAGAAAACTTAATCGGTGCAAAGGCAGCGGCGTGCAGATAGTATGAGGTTTTTGAGGGCTATTTTGAATGGGCCTGTGATAGAGGTAACAGCCAGTGGAAAATCATTGTACCATAGTGGTGCTCTGCAGGAGAAGGACCTTTGGGCAAGTGAGGTTGAGACCTTGGGAACAGTCCATATCTGTTTGTTTGCTGAGCGGGTGTGCACTGTGGCGTGGGCGGTGCGTAGGGAGGCAGTAACTTCCGAGGGGGAGAGGCCTACATGAATTTTTTTGGTGAGAAGTGCTTGGTAGCGGACTCTTTCATCAAGGGTGAAGATATTTGGTAGGGCATACAGGGATCAGCTGTGGGTGTGCCTGTCTACTGCGGCGAGGAGTCTACATGCTTTGTTGATGGCTACAGTAGGTGGATTTTTTTTTAGAGCAGTGTGGTTGGCGGCCGAGTATACTGTTAGTCCATAATCTGCTTGGGAGAGAACAGAGGAGGTAACAGCAAAATTAAGGGCCTCTGGCGGAAGGCAGGTTCTGTGCCGATATAGTAATCCAGTTCGAATATTTATGGCTGAGGTGAGATTATTGATATGTGGATGAAATGAGAGGTTGGGATCAAATGTAAGGCCCAGGTATTTATAAGTATGAACCTGTTCAAGCGGGAGGATGGCTTTAGAAAATATTTTTAATTGGGCATCACAGTCCTTGCTCTGCTGGTGTGCAAAGAGCATTGACTTCATTTTTTTTATGTTGACTACCAGTCTGTGGTCTGTAAACCAGTTTTTGATGTGGTTGAAGGTGAGTTGTAGAGATGACTGTAGGATTGTGGGATCTGGGTGGGAGGCAAACAGTACTGTGTCGTCTGTGTAGAGTAGAAGATTATTTGGGCAGGATTTAGGAAGGATGTTCAGGAAGATGCTGAAAAGTAATGGACTGAGGATGGATTTAAAGTGTGCTGACTTATTTTAAAATAAATAATGTCATGGCAAAAAGGCTATCGATATATGGTGATGTATTTCAACACATGAAACTGAAAGGATAATCTTAAAACCATGTCAACCTGACTCCAAGCTTCTCTTTAAAAAGAAAAACCAAAAAAACCTCAAGTTTCTAATCCTGCTGTACCAGTTCCAAAGTCAACAGTTTTCAAAGACATGCTCTTTAGAAAGGGCTAACGTATCAACCATTAGGGTTTCGAACTATGAAACCTTTAATTGATAAGTAGTTTTAATGCATTGATATGGTTTGATACACATCAATATAATTTTTTCAGGTAGCTGTTTCTTTTCTGCTGCTGTCTGCCCAATCCTTTGTGGTTTCCCACTGTTTTCCCTCAGCCTTCCTCTCCACAGCACTAGGCAGTGGCCACACCTGACCCTGGATGAATCCAGATGACACCCTGTGGGGGAACTAGCTCACAGCCCTCAGCAGGTGTCCCTGTGGCACCAGCAGTGAGCACCAGCCCTCCCTGGCTGGCACGAGAGTGTCTGCCAGATTATCCAAAGGCTGCCTGGACAGTTCTGAAACCTAGGTTGGTAGTACAACAGTGCACTGGGCAGTGTTTTCATCAATATGCTTTTAACTATGACATTATAGTTAAAAGGAAATTGTTGTATACTGATATGTACTGACATATCATCAAGTGCAATTTTGCACTGAAAATGCCAGTACTGACCTCACTTTCTGGGGCTTGGGGAGTGAGGTCGGTACCTACATTTCTTACTCAAAACTGCACTTTCTCTTTACTGTATTTGACAATTAGATGTTTTGGGTGTTGTATTAGCCACTGCTTAGCAATTAAAACCCTTTGACCCCCCTCCGGCCAAAATTCCCCCAACCCTCCCTCACTCCACCTTTCTATCTACTAGCCCTCACCCCTGCGACAGCAAAACCCTACCTAACCAAGGCCATTAGCCACCATCACTTTAGCCACGACTCCCTGGATCTGAGACTTCTCCACCTCACCCTCCTGGAAGTCCTAGCACCCCTCACCCACATTCTAAACTGCTCCCTCTATCAAGGGAAATTCCCCGCCCCCTGGAAATCGGCCTACATCATGCCCATACACAAAAATGGGGACCGCACATCCACCGACAGCTATCGCCCATCTCCATTCTATCACCCCCATCTAAAGCGCTAGAACGCATAGTTGCCAATCAACTTACTGATCACCTTAATAAATATCACCTGCTAACCAACCAGCAACACGGCTTCCGAAAGGGTCATAGTACCACCACCGCCCTACTTAAATTTACCTCCCATGTACACTTTGCCTTGGACTGTGGCCACCTCTCTGGGGCCATCTTCGCTGACCTATCCAAGGCATACGACACCGTCAACCACGCCCTCTTACTAAACACTCTGGCCTACACAGGCTTCTCCAAGGATGCCATGAACTGGCTTACCAGCTACCTCTTGGATAGAATGCAGATGGTCAAGGTAGGCACTGTCCTATCCCCCTGCCTCCCACTCCACTCCGGTGTCCCGCAAGGCTCCATATTGGGCCCCTTACTTTTCAGAATATACCTTAACTCCCTCCCATCTGCCTGCACCGGCAACATGCTACTGTACGCAGACAATGCTGTCCTGTACGCCTCTGACCCGGCACCCTCCAAACTCCACGAAACTCTCCAACATTCTTTCCGAGAAACGAACAATGGCTTACCACCCAATGTCTTACAATAAACTACAATAAAACCAAAGTCATGATTTTCTCTCATCCACAGAACCCCCTCAAAAACCTCTGCCCCAAATTTCTTACCACTAAACTGACACCCCTAGAACAAGTAAACAAATTTAAATACCTAGGGATCACACTTGACCATGCCCTCAACTTCAGCCTCCATATCCAACACCTATCTAATGCCCTTAGCTCCAGACTAGGAGTTTTCTACCGATACAAACACTGCCTCACCCCTGAAGCATTACAACTCACCATAAACTCCTCTATCCTCTCCCTGCTGGACTACGGCATCCTCATCTACAGTGCAGCAGCCTCCACAGCCCTAAATCATCTCCGGCTGGTGATTAACAAAGCCTGATGGCTCATCACAGGATGTGACCGCCTCAGACACACATGCTCCCTCTACAGCACAGCAAACTGGCTAAACCTTGACAATAGAATTAGGTATCACACCTGAATAATGACCAAAAAAATTGTCCTTGGCCTCACCCCCCCTGCCCTAAGCCAATTTATCTTCACAACATCACCAGACAGAACAACCCGCAGCTCAAACAAACCACTGCTATGGGTACCACGTGACTGGACCGCCCAATTCCAGCGAACTTTCTGCTACAAAGCCCCATCCTGGACGAATGCCCTCTTCAGCCTAATCATGGAAGAAACCAGGCTCGGCCCTTTCAAAACCGGACTAAGGAATCACCTACAAGCCTCAAACCTATGTGACTACAGCTGACCCTCACCCCATAGACCCCCCAACTTCTCTGACCCCCTATAGCAGAATGGCCCAAACCGTCAAAATTTACTTTGACAAACAGCCACCTCAGAAACTCTCTGCTCCTCTATGGCTGTGTGACTCTGGTGCTAAATCATCCCTACCCTAGAAGGCTAGCTCATCCTCTGAAACAAATGTACCACCATGTGTTGAAAATAAATAATTGTTTTCCATTACTGTGTATGATCTATGTTATGTGCTAACATCTTGTAAAACATGTATTGTTTCCCTGTTCTTTATGTATGCCGTGGAATCTTTGTAAATGAGTCTTTGACTCAAAGGTCTTTCTGATTATCTCAAATAAATAAATAAATAATAAAATCACAACATTGTAGTGAGAAAGAAATAATGTGACCTACTGGGAATGGGAACCAGGCCCCTGAATACTGTCACTAATCGCTAAGCTACAGGCTCACGTGGATGGATCTGGGGTTCCCGGGCACACTTCCTTTCTCTGGTATTGCAAATCCTACAACTAGGAACAATTAAACTGACAATTACATGCTTTTGCTGCAGTATTACCCACTGCCTAGCAATTAACTCATAACATTGTAGTGAGAAAGAAATAATGTGAACTACTGGAATTGAAGCCATGCCCCCAGAATACCATCCTGGTGCTCTTACCACTTAACTACAGGCTAACATAGAAACATAGAAGTTGTCAGCAGATAAGGATCTTTTGGTCCACCTAGTCTACCCTCTATTCCCTACCTACTGTACCCCCATAGACCCTACTCAATCACCAGTCTTCTCCCCCTTGCCTTACTTCTAAGGTCCCATTGTGGCTATCTCATTCATGCTTGAATACTGTTACCATTTTAGCACCCACCACCACTGCTAGGAAGATATTCCAGGTGTCCACTACCCTCTCCAAGAAGAAGTATTTCCTCACATCTCCTCTAAGCCTCCCCATCCCCTATAGCTTCACAGTGTGACTCCTTGTCCTGGAACATATTTTTCTATGGAAATGCTACCTTCTTGTATCTTATTAATACCTGTGAGGTATTTAAACATTTCTATCATATTCTGTCTTTATCTCCTTTCCTCTAGAGAGTACATATTTAGTTCCTTGAGTCTTTCCTTATAGGGCTTTTGATACAGGCCTTGCACCATTTTGGTAGCCCTCCATTGTACTGGCTCCACCCTTTCTACGTCCTTCCAAAAGTGGGGCCTCCAGAACTGGCCACAGTACTCAAGGTGGGGTCTTACTAGTGATTTATGCAGGGGTATCTGCCTCCTTCTGCTGACCCTCCCTATGCACCTGAGCATCCTGCTAGCCTTCCCCACTGCCTTATCACACTGCTTGGCTGCTTTCAGGTAATCAGAAATGATTACCCCAGGTCTCTTTCTTGTTTTTTGGTTTCTAATACCTCCTGCACAATTGGGGCACAGTTTCCAAAGAGTGCTGACAAGAATAGCATTGGCATGGTGCGTGCAGTAAAATAGGAGCACATTTTTTTTTCCAGGGGGCTTTGCCACTGTACCCCCCATCTATAGGATTCTCACTCTGCGAGGGAGTAGATCCAAGGGAAAGTTAAAATTCTTGGGGTAGATACGGCCCCATGTAAAAAAAGAAAATTAAGCCCCGAGGTATGCTAAAATGTTGGAACCCAGGATTAGAACCCTGGTCTTTACTGCTGCTGGTTGAGCTGCTCGATGCCCCAGCACTCCACATCATGGGAGCAGCTTAGCCAACATCCTGGATTGTGGTGCCCTGTCTCTTCCTTTGGCACCATGGAGAGTGACCAGGGGGGTGCTTACAGCAAGCATTGTAAATCCCCCATCACTGTCCATGTGAGCACTTATCAGACTAGCGCCATATAGTGCGGTGCTATTCTGGTAGTGCTCACTTGCTGCAGTACCCTCAAGGGGTATGTTGCCCCTGAGTTTCTGTGCCCCAGTGCATGATTTGACACTTTTCTGCACTGAAACCTAGCTGTCATTCTCTTGACCAATCTTCCAACTTTTTCAGATCATCTCTAATTCTTTACACCACCCCCCTATGGTGTATCCACTGTGTTACAGATTTTGGTGTCATCCATGAACAATAATACTTTTCCCTCCAGCCCTTGTGCAATATTACTAATAAAGTCATTGAAGAGGACCCCTGTGTCACTTCACTTGTCACCTTGTCTTTTCTAGAGTGGACCCCATTTAGCACCACCTTCTGACTCCTATTGCTTAGCCAACTTCTTAACATTTTGCTACTTATGGACCAACTCCTAGGTTGCCCAGCTTGCTCACCAGTCTTCTATGTGGAACGGTGTCAAAGGTCTTACTGAAATACAGGTAGGTCACATCTACCACTCCTTCCTGATCTACTTCCCGGGTCACCCAGTCAAATAATTAAATCAGGTTTGTCTAGCAAGCCCTCTCCCCATGAACCCATGTTACCTCTGATCCTGTAATCTACTGGTTGCAAGGTATTCCCCAATCATTTCCTTCAGTAGCAATTATTACTTTCTCTACTCCTGAAGTCAGGCTCACAGGTCTGTAATTTCCTGCCTCCTCCCTTTTCCACTTTTGTGTAGTGGGACCACATCTGCCCTCCTCCAGTCCCCCGGGACCTCTTCTGTTTCTAGTGATTGGTTGAACAGAGCTGTCAGAGGTGCAACCAGCACCTCCTTGAGCTCCCTCAATATCCTAAGGTGCACATCATCAGGTCCCATTGCCTTATCTACTTTTAATTGCACTAGTTCCTTGAGGACTCACACCTCTGTAAAAGGACTAGTGTCCACCTTCCTTCCTTTAATGCCCTTCTCCTATATCATTGGCCTGTCACCTACCCCTTCCTCCATAAAAACTGGTCAAAAGTAATTGTTCAACATGTCTGCTTTTTTTGGTCCTCTTCCTTTCAACACCCCGTTCCCCTTTGAACCTTATTATCCCTCCTTTGCTCTTTCTTTTTTTACTTATATATCTAAAAAAATGTTTTATAAGAAACATAGAAACATAGACTTTGCTGGCAGATAAGGACCACTAGGCCCATCTAGTCTGCCCATTTCCCTACCTACAGGATAGGCCGCAGATCCTAGTTAACCAACAGCCTATTTCATCCTACCCCCCCCAAGAATTGCCTTATGTCTGTCCCATGCATTCTTGAATTCTCCCACAGTTTTAGACCCCACAACCTCCTCAGGAAGGCTGTTCCATGCATCCACTACCCTCTCTGTGAAAAAATACTTCCTCACATTTGCCCTGAACCGCCCCCCTCTATCTTTAAATTGTGTCCCCTTGTTCTTGCATGTCTCTTTTTCTGAAAGATGCTACCCTCTTGGACTTTGTGATTCCACTGAGGTACTTAAAAGTTTCTATCATGTCCCCCCTCTCCCTTCTTTCCTCAAGGGTATACATAAGCTCCTTTAGTCTCTCCTCATACGGCTTCTCTTGCAGACCCTGCACCATTTAGTTGCCCTCCTCTGGACTGCCTCTATCCTGTCTATGTTCTTGCAGAGATGGGGTCTCCAGAACTGGACGCAGTACTCCAGATGGGGTCTCACCAACTGTCTGTACAGAGGGATAACAACTTCCTGTTTTCTGCTGCTGATGCCTCTCCCTATGCATCCCAGTATACCCCCAGCCCTCCCTACTGCCTTCTCACATTGCTTGCTAACCTTAAGGTCATCTGATATGATTACCCCCAGGTCCCTTTCCTTTTTTGTTGTTGTTACTACCTCCCCCCATTGTGTATTCTTCCCCTGGGTTCTTGTTTCCCAGGTGCATTATTTTGCACTTCTTTGCATTGAATCCTAGCTGCCATACTTCTGACCATTCCTCCAACCTTGCCAAGTCCCTTCTCATCCTTTCCACGCCTCCTTGTGTATCAACCCTGTTGCAGATCTTTGTGTCATCTGCAAAAGGCATACTTTTCCTTCCAGTCCCTCTGCAATGTCACTGATGAAGACATTAAAAAGGACTGGACCCAATACTGAACCCTGCGGTGCCCCACTAGTAACCCCTCTTTCTTCAAGTGGACTCCATTTACAATTACCTTCTGTGTCCTGTTGTGCAGCCAATGTTTTACCAGGCTACCACCTGGGACCACTCCCAGGCTGGTTAATTGGACTATTAATCTTTTGTGTGGGACTGTGTCAAATGCCTTGCTAAAGTCTAGGTAGACCATGTCCACAGCCCCTCCCTGGTCTACTACTTTGGTCACCCAGTCAAAGAACTCTATTAGATTTGTCTGACATGACCTTCCCGCTGTGAAGCCATGCTGCCTTGGGTCCTGTGCCCCACTGGCCTCTAGTACTCAACTATTCTTTCCTTCAAGTGACTCCATCACTTTCTCTACCACAGAGGTCAGACTGACAGGTCTGTAGTTTCCTGCCTCTGTCTTGGTCCCACTTTTGTGAAGGGGAATCACATCCGCCTTCCTCCAGTCCTCGGGTACCACACCATCCTCCATGATTTATTAAAAAGAGTAGCCAGTGGTTTCACTAGTTCCTCCCTTAATTCTTTTAGAATTCTGGGGTGAATTCCATCAGGACCCATTGCTTTGTCCACCTTCAGTTTTAGGAGTTCTTGCAGAACCCTTTCTTCTATGAAAGGACTGGGATCGACCCCCCTATCAAGAGTGCTTCTGTTAATTGGATTAGGCACTTCCCCCTCCTCTTTTGTGAATACTGAGCAGAAATATTCGTTCAGTATTCCTGCTTTTTCACTGTCCCCCTCTGCCCACCCACCGTTCATTCTATTCAGCCTCACTATCCCTCCCTTTGTCTTTCTACCCTCGCTGATGTACCTATAAAAGGTTTTATCCCCCTTCTTAACTGAGTTGGCTATCTTTTCCTCAGTTTGGGCCTTTGCTATTCTGACTTCCCTCCCTGCTTCCTTCTGCCTTAACTGGTACAGCTCTCTGTCCTGCTTCTTCTGTGTTTCCTTATACTTCCGAATGCTATCTTTTCTTCCTGACTTTCACAGCCACCTCTTTTGAGAACCATAGTGGCTTTTTCTTTCATTTGATTTGTTTATTTGCTTCACACAAAGGCTTGTTGCCTCTGTGATGGCAGTTTTGATGATTCCCCATTGTTGCTCCATACCTCCTTCTAGCCTGTTTACTAGTGCTTTTCTGAGGCACTCTCCCATCTTCCCAAAGTCAGCCCTCCTAAGTCCAGTACCCTCACTTTTGTATGGCTTGACTCTGTAGCTGAGTTTAGACGAACCACACTGTTTGATGGTCACTTGTTCCCAGATGGCAACCCACTTCTAGATCTGAGATCCTCTCACTGCCCCCGTTTGAGAGTATGAGGTCTAAGATTGCTCCCTCATGAGTGGGTTCCGAAACTAGCTCTCTGAGGCCTGCCACCTGTAGGGCATCAAGAATGGCCCTGCTCTTGGATGTGGCTGCAGCAAATGTGCTCTAGTTAACATCTGGCATATTCAGGTCTCTCATCAACAGTATCTCCCCTTTCTCTGCCATTCTAAGAATGCCTTCTATCATATCCTTGTCCATTCCCTCCCCCTGACATGGGGGTCTGTACACAACCCCTGTGTGGATTGTGGTGCCCTTTCCAGTCTCCAAGGTGACCCACAGTGCCTCCTCTCCTCCCTGTTTACTCTTTTGTTCAGATGCTTTTATCCCTTCCTTTACATAGAGAGCTACTCCTCCCCCTCTTCTCCCTGCCTGTCTCTCCTGTAGGTTATGTACCCTGGTATGTTAACATCCAGTCATGGTTCTCTGTGTACCATGTTTCTGTGACTGCTATGATATCCAGGCATCCCTCTTCCATCAAGGCCACCAGCTCAGGAGCTTGTTGCCCCAAACTCAGAGCATTGGTGCTCATTACTCTCCATTTCCTGATGGCCTTACTCCTTTTGCCCCATCCCTGTCCTTCTTGCCTTTGTCACTTTCTCCATTTACCCTGCCCTTCTCCCTATCGACACCTCTATGTTGGTGTTTGCCACACTTACTACCATGATTTTTGGGGGCTAGGATTTCCTGCTCCTTTCCAGTGCCTCCCCTTGGCTAGTTTAAATACTTGCCAATGAAGCATTAAAACCTATCACCTAGAATCCTGGTTCCCCTCCTGGACAGATGCAGCCCATCATGCCAGTATAGGCTTGCATCACTCCAGGTGGACCCCAATCCCAATGAAGCCAAATCCTGAGTTTCCACCGGTTTTCAACCACTGATTGAATCCCATGGTGCGGAACACCCTATCCTCTCCTATGCCATAGATGGGCAGCACCTCTGAGAAGGTTACCGTGCGTGCTACTTGTCTAAGGCCCCTCCCCAATTCCACAAACTCTTCCTGCACTTCTCTAATCCCCCTTTTTTACTGATTGGGCAATATTCTCCTCTGTTTGCACCTTTGCTCTCCTAACTGCTCTCTTTGACACTCTTTCTTTCTCCTGGTAACTCCCAATCCTCCTCCTTCTGTGTACTCATGTACATTTTAAGTGCTAGTTGTTTTTTCCTTTACTTTCTCTGCTACTTCCCTAGAGAACCATGGCCATCTCTTTTTTCTCTTGCCCTTGTTAACCTGCTTGATGCAAAGATGTGTTGCCTTTTCAATGCCCCCCTTAATTTTTGCCCATTGTTCCTCATTTTCCCCGTTTCCCTATCCCTGGTACAGTGTCCCTGACGCATTCTCCCATTTTCTTAAAATTGTCACTCCTGAAGTCCTGGACCCTCATCTTAGTGCGGCTTGATTCTGATCCAGTTCTTATATTGAGCCATACGGTACGGTGATCACTGATCCCCAGGTGGCCATCCACTGTGACATCAGCAACACTGTCATCATTTGTCAGTATCAGGTCCAGTATTGCTCCCCCCCCCCCATGATTGGGCTCCTTAACTAGTTGCCTGAGGAACGCCCCTTGCAGGGAGTTCAGGATGTCCATACTTCTGACTATTGCCACAGCTGGTAGGCTCCAATTCAAGTCCGGTAGATTGAAGTCCCCTACCAGCAACACCTCCCCTTTGCATGCCATCTTTTGGATTGCTTTCATAACATCTTTCTCTACCTCTCCTCACTGTGCTGTAAGTCTGTAAATCACTACCATGCAAATAGTGGTCCCCTCCATGTCTCAGGGTGACCCACAGTACCTCAGCATGGTTCAACCTGGGATTCACAGACATACTTCCTTTCTTTGATATTGCAAATCCTGCAATGAGGAACAATCTAGATGACAATTACATATTTTTGATGCAGTATTAGCCACTGCTTAGCAATTAAATCACAAAATTGTAGCAAGAAGGAAATAATGTAACCTACTAGGAATTAAACTCAGGCCCCCAAAATACCATCCCGGTGCTCTGACCACTGAACTACAGACTCACATAGTGGGACCTGGGGTTCCTGGACACACTTCCTTTCTCTGGTATTGCAAGTCCTGCAACTAGGAACAATTGAGATGAAAATTAGATCTTTTGGGTGCAGTATTAGCCACTGCTTAGCAATTAAATCACAAAATTATTGCATTACTGTATTTAAACACTTCGTTATTAAGTGACATAGATGGTCTTCATGGCTGAGCCTATAATAGCCTCATAAGAAGCTCAGCTGCATGCGACCTCCGGATTTCTAAGTGCCATGAATGGCTGTTGGCAGCAGGCAGGGTCAACCAGATAAAATCTTAATTTTACTCTAAAGTAGGTAGTAAAAAATTAGTTCTATTTGTGATTTCCCTAACTATAACCTCTAGTTCCCTGACTATTAGGGCACTCAGAACATTTCCCTTTAATACAGTATTTTTGAATTGAAACATATGACACTCCTATACACTTCATATCTGCACCAGAACAAGTAGGGAATTATCTGGAAAACATCAACAGTGCAAAACAAGGGTGTTCTAAGGTTATAGACATATTGTTTCGATCTCACTCAGGTAGTAATTCCCAACACTGGTTTAATAACTGAAACTTAATAAAATGCACAGCAAAGGTTTAGTGCCTTCCAGCAAAATGTTACATTATAAAGTGTCAAATATCATATGCTTGTATGCTTTTCCCACAGACTTTGAGCTGTTTGCTTTATTCAGAACAAAAAGGGAACCACCTATGACACTCTGTCAAACAACACATAAACATCAACAAACTCTTGTTGAACGTTTCAGGAGTCAGATAAATTTGTTTTCCGGTAGAAGACATTCTGTACACCTTAGAATGCTATAATTATACCCTAAAAGACCTCCTTTCCAAATGTTAGCAGAAGGATCCTATTATTCAAAAAGGGCAATCATTAAGTGTGTAAGCAAAATCCAAGAATCTGTATGGTAACAGAGATTCCAAGCCATGGTGTTATCCTCAATAATACGTCAATGTAAAACCTGAAGGAAAAAAATGTGTTTTTGTTAAAATTTCAACCATTTGATAATAGCAATAATACACAGCGGGGTGTTTGCTATTTTTTGGGATACTGCTACTTCCATGGTGGTTGAATGAACCCAATGTGTGTCCTTATCCCATGATTAACACACACATTTTGTCACAAATTATTACTTTTGTGTGGGCCAGCCAAAGGCACAGCAGCAGTACATCATGTTGTCACCAGGAGGCTGTGGTGGAATCCCATGCTGGAACTGGCTGGGGGTGGGTGTGTCACAGTGGTAAGGCAGAAGCACAGCATGTTTTCACCTAGGCGACTGGGATTTAATCCCATGCTGGAGCTGGCTGGGTCCAGGTGTATCACAGTGGTAAGGCAGCAGCACAGCATGTTTTCACCTAGGCGACTGGGATTTAATCCCATGCTGGATCTGGCTGGTCCAGGTGTATCGCAGTGGTAAGGCAGCAGCACCCCATGTTGTCACCTAGGCGACTGGGATTTAATCCTATGTTAGAGCTGGCTTGGTCCAGGTGTATCATAGTGGTAAGGCAGAAGCACCCCATGTTGTCACCTGGGACACTGGGGTGGAATCCTGTGCTGGAGCTGACTGGGCCGGGTGTGTCACAGTGGTAAGGCAATAGTACAGCATGTTTTTACAGTGGAGACTTGGGTGGAATCCCATGTTGGAGCTGGCTGGGGCCAGGTGTGTTGCTGTGGTGAGGCAGCAGCACCCCACAGTGTCACCTGTGAGACTGGTGTGGAATCCCATTCTGGAGCAGGCTTGCATCATGTGTGTCACTTTAGTTAGACACTCTACTCCTGGGGAGGGGGAACACATGCTGAGTAAACAGAACAGAAAAAAATACCCCTCCCTTGCACATATACAGGCTCTATAATATTCAAGGCACTACTCTGATTTGGCTAAAAAGGGTGAATTTTATTTTATCAAAACATATGAAACATGGCCCGGCGGTGCTGAGGGCTGAGGCGCTGGATGCCTCATCTTGCGCCATGCTGATGACATATGTTCGGGAGTGAGTGCTGGTCGATGGGGGTCGGCAGGGGTGGAGAAGGATGGAGCATCCTCGGACAGCTCTCCTTCTCCGGGGTGGGGATCTCCCAGTAGTCGGTGCTTGCCTCACCCCGAGTGGTGGCTGGGGGCTGGCACACCAATGCTGTGTCTACAAGAGGGGCCAAAGGAGCAGCCATTGGATGAGCTGCGGGCAGATACACACATAGTATGTCCCCCGATGGCATTGCATGCTCCACTGCCCAGGAGGGAGAAAAAGTGAAAAAGAAGGCATCCTGGCTGAGCGGCTAGATGGCTGTCTGATGGAACACTGGCCCTGGGGGCGTCACCTGAACTGAATCTGGACAAGGTACGTGAGTTGGGGGCTCCCCATCACCCCGCAGTGGGGGGTAGATCATAGGAGAAGAAGGAAAGGACCCCAAGAAAGTGTGGTGTTGACAGACAGTGGCCAGAGTCCCATGGAGATGCCAGGTAATGGGAGCAGACCAGATATGCCAGGAGAGAAACAGTATAACAACCCCCCCCCAAAAAAAAACATATGAAATACATATACGTACGAGTGTCATACAGCTATTACAAGTGCAAAAAAAACTCCACTCAGCAACCACTAACCTCCAACATCATTTCACACCCCAGCGAGTGCTTTTTTAAGGGTGGGGTTACAATGCTTCTGGGACTGTTTAAATAGTACTCCTAATTAAAATGCCAATACAACCGCATGCTATTAAAATACCATTATTCAATTAGAAGACACACATATTATTTAAACATCAGGAAATCATTTTAAACCAGTTCTTTATAAGGACTGATACATATAGATGGAATACCAAAGCTCATTATTTTAGCTTGCACTAAGCAATCTATTCATCACAACAATAGCAATGTTATAGAGTCCTGTTGATGGAAAACGTGAATAATTACAGCTTGATGCAAACTTCATCTCATTTGTCATTTGTTTTCTTGGGCAGCATTCCAAATCTTCTCATTAGAATCACTATGAACACTGTAAATTTCATGCACAGGGAGAAGACAGGCTGTCCAACATACTGCCCCCCACCCCCCGCCAGTACATCACAGACTAACATTAATGTCGGTTATAAAGACAGCTGCTTGCCCATCAGCCTGGCAGGAAGGAGTGTGCAGCACTGTCAGCTCCAATAACTGGTGATTGGTTGCAGGTGGAAAGATGGGAAAAAATGGATAACAAAGAACATAACGGTCTGTATGCAATTCCTGTCCATCTATTTACCAAAATAGTATATGATGGGCTGCAGCTCATGCACATTACAAATAATGAAAAGGTATTAGGTTTTACTTAGTTACTTTCACATAAATGTAACCCCTTTATAAAAAGAGAGGTTACTAGGTGGTACTTAATCATGCTGGAATTTGCACTGAAGGGTTAACTGTTTCAACATATTTTTAGAAATGTAAATACTTGCAGCGCACACGCGAGTGGCTCTCCAGGATGGTAGCCTAAATGGAGCTCCTGTTCTCCCCGGTTTTCTTTATCCAGAAAAAATGGCACCAGCACCCCAATCTGGGTAAAAACTGTTTCATTCAGGAGATAAAAATCTGCAGCAATGAAAGAAACAACTCTGGGGGTGATCAGTTTCAGATAGATGGAGATTTTAAACAAACACAACACCGCTCTGATACAGCACCGAGGAGATGCAGAGTAAAATGGTGAGGACCGTGCCATCTGGCAAACTTGAAGCCGACAATGTTACGGCCACTTCAGAACTCAAATCAATGCTTTTACAAGTGCTGAAACAAATCGCAACATTTAAGACCTCAGTGGCCACCCTAGAAGAAAAGTTCCAGACTCTCCAACATCGGACTGTAGATGCTGAGACATACTTGTCCTATATGGACAAGAAGGACACTGGCCATGAGGTGAGAATTCAGGAGCTGGCGAGGATGGGTCAGCTTCTCTGGACCAATGTCAGGGATTCAGAAAATAGAAGCAGATTAAACAGTCTTTGTTTCTTGGGGTTCCCTGAAGGTGCTGGAAAACAGGACCTGTCTGCCTTTCTACACATGAACTGCCAAAACTGCTTAAACATGAGTGGAGACTGTGCTTAGAAACAGAAAGAGCACATCAGAAACTGGCACCACTGCCAAAAGAAGGTGGCAGACCGAGGCCCATTATTGCTAAATTTCTGCAGTTCTCAGAAAAGGAAAAAATCCTTAGTCTGGGCTAGGGAAAGTGGATCCCTTTTCTGGCAGGGGCACATGATTTATATTTTTAACGATTATTCTGTGGAGCTGTTGAGCAAAAGGAAAAACTGCACAGAAGTAAGAAAGCTGGTTTCAAGATCTTCAAGTTCAGTACAGGCTGCTACAGTATATCCAGCCAAACTCCAAATTGTCTGCAGTGGTGTCTACAAAACCTTTGAGAGCTTGAAGAAGCAATGGACTATATCTCAGGAAACTGGCCAGAACAAGCCCGCCTTGCCTGGTCACAGGACCTGCGCTGGCAGCCTCAGGAATGAGTGATGAAGGAGAATCAGGCCAGTAATAATACCGGGAACAGATATACCCCTCTAACATCACCGCAGCCAACTGAAGACATTGAGTGGCAAATGACAAAGTCCAACAGGAAACAATGAGGGAAGACCTGATTGGGCAATCAGAAGAATCCATGGAGCCTGGGCAGAGGGGATCACAACAGAAATTCATCCAATACCAGCTCTAAATTGGTGGAGGAACCAAAATACAAGCAGTTGGAGAATGAATTGAACCGAGAGCATCAAACAAATACAAGCAGCCAGCAGCCTGAAACAGGCACCAGCACCCTACAGAAAGCAATTCTCAACTCCTGGGTGGATGCAGCGGGAGCTGTCCTGAAAGATACAGGCAAGGACCACTGACTGAAGGACTTTCCCCCGACCTGGAACACCCAGCTGCCCTCCTAGCCGCAGCCAAGCCTGAAGGAGATCACTTGAACTCTGTGCAGAGATCTTGATCTTGCAAGTATAATTGAGGTTGCATTGCTGATGCTGTACTCAGTATCCTTCTCCTTTCTGCTGTCAGAGAGCTTTTAATCCTTGATTTGGTGGCAGATCCCCTATCTGACACAACCCTACCCCTTCCCAGACCTATACCCACTCTTTCCACCCCTTTACTCCCTTATTTTGCTAGAACTGTAGGCATGCGCGTTCTCTGCTGAATGGGTAGAGGGCAGGAAGCATATGGTGCTGACTATTGATTTTACGCACTAGCAAGGGGTAAAATTAATAATTAAGTAATAAACTAATAATTAATCTAGTAAGTAATTGTTTGGAGCATAGAGCGATGGCCTCCCTTGCTGGGTTTGGTACTCTTACACAGAGGGATCCATGAAAGGTTTAATCCCCCTCCCCAGACAGTAGCATGTGAATTTCAACCTACCCTAGATAGCTTCAAATTGGATCAGGCTGCATTAAGAGACCCGGTAGCAAGACAGACAGCAATAACAGGAACTGGATATCTCCTTGCTGGTCCAGCTTCGGCTGGGCCCCCCGGCAGGACTTAGTTGGCACTCATCCACGGGTTTGATAGCTGTTTGTAAGGTAATGAATGCATGTGGGTATGGGTTTGAAAAGATGATGTTCCCCTGCATGGCAGTGTACAGTTTGCTGTGGAACTGGCTAGGAATAGAGGCATACAACCGACACTGTGGCAGAAGGGTGCTATGCCCCAATGGTCACAGGGGAAAGCCTTGACAGTTTACAAAGGAGGGTCATAAAGTCTTACAAATGAACTCCTCAATGATGCACATAGTCCTTTGCTGCAAACCATCCCCCCCCCGCTGCTGCAGCCGGGCTGACCTGCTAAAGAGTGAATGATTTGATCCCAACCTGCCACAGTGTTGTGGCTCTTGCACCACTGGTTGTCATGCTCAGCAAAGAGCTTTACCACCTTACAGCTGAAGCGGCCAGGGATGATGCATGGGGACAGGGGCCTTACATTTTACCTCAGGGTCTCTGTTATGCTCTTGTAATGGAGGCTAAAATGTGACTGGACAGCAGTATGGCACAGCCTTCCTCAAATATGGCCACTTTTTGACATATAGCCACAATACATTGGAGCCCACTTTGTGATTCACTCCTGCATGTAACCCCCATCCCCCCCCACAGCTGATTGACTTCAGAACCTATGGCGACCCTGCATGACTAGACTGCCTGCAAGACTGGGGCAATAGCCAAGCTAAGTGATATCACAACCTATGTGAATAGTTGCTTCACCAGGTAAACATTTGCACAATACTGTGCAACTACATACCCTGTTTTAATCTAGTTTACCTCAGAGGGTCAATCACCATCCATTCTCCTTTCACAAGCACCCTCTTGCTATGCTGGGAGCCTCCCCCCTTGCTCGCCTGTGTGCCAAACAATGCACAACAGCTTGCACCCCAGAAACTACCTCTTTCCCAACTGGCTTGGATTTGGTTTCTTGAAGTCAGTCTTGCTCTAGTTGTGTAGCAGGGAAGATTTTCATGAGAAATGGGTGTAATAAAGTATCAGTAGACTACAGGCCCCCCCGCCTTACCTACATCTGAGCTGGAACTGCAGCTGTCACCAGACCTCTTAGGGCTCGAATCTCACCATAGACATGCCAGTGGTGAGAGCCCATTGTAACAAAGTGAGGGCCACCTCCCCTGCCCTGTGCACCATCAGCACAACAGTCTCATTGCTTGTTATGGTCCACCCCTCACTTATAACATGTAAGGGAATGCCTTTTTTTTTTTTTAAGAAATAACACCCTCAACACCCAGCACAAGGAAGTAACCCCCCCACACACAAGCTGAAATATACAGACACCCCCCCATTCTGAATGCTCCCCCCCTCCAGAAGCCAGAAACTCTTCCCCCCACACACACTTTTCTCTGGCTTTTAAACACTGTCTTCACCAATCCTTTGGATGGACAGTACCACAGCAGCAAAGTGCTGAGTCACAACCTCAGTTTGGGATGAGTCCTAAGCTACCCCCAGCTCCCGTGAATTACCACCTCCAGGGACCTCTATGCTAGGCTTATCCAAGCCCCCTCCCCTTTTCTCACTGGATGACTGGGAGAAGTTACATGGTGGGAACAAGCACCCACCAATAGACTTGATGGATTGCGCATGTTCATGGGCCCCAGGTAGCTGACACAAGGCATAATAACCTCGAACAGCATATCCCATGGACCCTAAAAAGTTCTAACTTTGGGACCAACGCCCACATCTCCCATGTATTGTTACATGTTCATGCTTCACTAATGTTTCTGTTAATACCATGGTTCAACAGAATTAATATTGATGTAGTCCTCGCTCATCTCACCAAACTTACTAACCTCTCCCTCTGTTTAGATCAATTCCCTTCACAGTGGAAGATGGTTGCAGTTACCCCCATTCTCAAGGGTGGAGACAGAACCTTACCTAGTAATTACTGCCCTGTCTCAATCCTCCCCCTATTTCTAAAGCCCTTGAGAAGATAGTCTCTGACCAACTCTCTGACTGTCTCTCAAACACAACATACAGTGTCAACAGCAGAATAGGTTTTGGAAGGGTCATAGCACCTCCACAGCCCTTCTGGAATATACAGATTTCATACATAAAGCCCTTGATCATGGCCATCTTGTTGGGTCTGTGTACATAGACCTAATAAAAGCATTTGACACTGTAAACCACACTATCCTCATAGACTCCCTTCCATCTTTAGGCCTCTCCCATGAAGTCACCTCCTGGTTCGCTAACTACCTTAGTGGTAGATCCCAATGGGTTAAGATTCAAGACACCTTCTCCTCCACCCTACTGGTTCATTCACCCCACCAGTGCTCAACTTGGCAAGACAAAGTCACTACTGACTGCTCATTGCTCATCCCCTCCATCTCATATGTTCTTACCCTTCCTTTAATTATGGCATGATCTCCCTGGACTGTGTCTCCTTTTACCCCCTCCCTCTCTATTTATTATCCCCCCCCCGATTCCACTTTCCATTGGATTCTGGTCTCTTCTGCCAGTGACCCTTCCTCCCTACCTCCCTCCCTTCCTCCCCATTCCCCTACTGTACCATCAGTTAATCATACTACAATGTTTTCAGCTTGGGCATGCTCAACCCTGTACTTCCTTGGTGGCCTCTCCCTGCGTGAAGGGCCCTCTTCGACATCAATGTTACTGTATGTTACTAGTGTCTGCCACTGCACTTTGTATTTTGCATTACTGTAGTTTGTACACCCATATATCATGTATGCTTTGCATTTTTGTATTCCGTTTATTTTTTTGTCATGCAATCCCTTGTATTTTGTATCATGTTTACTTTGCATATTTGTATCCTCTGTATTTTGCTGTGCCTCTGACATGCAGCCTTTGTAAAGGAGTTGCTGACTCAAAGGTTTGTAATTCTAAGAGTTCAATAAATAAACTAAAAATAAAATAATATTGTATATATTGCTAAAGACCTAACAAAAGTTCACCAGGTGTCTTCACAGTCAGATAAGAAATTGTTTGGCAGGAGACTATCAACAGAAATGGGACAGCAGACACCACCACCACCTTTCTCAACTGTCTCATTCAGGATTAGTTTTGGAAGTTATACACATGAACAGAGAATGGCATCACATCTCTTTTTCGTCAAAGGGTAGTGCTGGAATTTCAGATGGAAACCCTTGTAGAAACCCCTTAAGTATAACCTTACTCAACACCACTAGCATTCACAGGGAAAAATTGAAATTGGGAACCTGTGTGGATACACCCTCTGCTTTTGGTACCAAGTGATTTTAAAAATGGCTAATCAAACTATTAAATGGATTTCATGGAATCTGAAAGGCATACACACTTTGGTAAAAAGGAGGAAATTCCTAGATTTTCTTAAACGGAAAGGAGTGGGTGTGGTTGTGCACGAGACACATCTGTCTAAAAAGGAGCGTAATAAGTTAAGAGGGGGTTGGATCTCTCAAGTATACAGTTCAACATACAATACCAAAAGCAGGGGAGTGGCCATACTTATACACAAGAATGTCTCCTTTCAGGTAACTAAAAACACCACAGACCCAGAAGGCAGATTTGTTATAGTACAAGGAGTGCTGGCAGGTCAAGAAGTAACCCTGTGCAACATATATGGCCCTAATTCCACAAATGCCTCCTTTTATTAGGCCATCCCAATGCCTTTTAGAAACACAGAAAGGTCAGCTGATATTGGGGATAGACATGAACACCCCACTGGACAAGTTTCTAGATAGGCATTAACCCCCTACTGGGCCCACCCAGCCTCTGATGCACTAAAAGAGCTGGTAAGGGAACTAGGCCTAATTGATATATGGCAGTTGGTACACCCTACTGCCAGGGACTATTCCTTTTTCTCCACCCCACACCAAGCATTCTTTTGAATAGATATGTGTCTCATGCCAATAGCATGGACACTGAACATGACTGATGCCCGCATAGGGGCTATTGTTATATCAGACCATGCCCAAATCTCATTCACTTGGCAGTCTCCATCAATGTCTAGCAAAAACAGAGGCAGGTGGAGATTCAATGCCTCTACCATAAAAGATATGAATTTCTGTGCTGGCTTTAGGGAAAATATTAAAGTGTTCCTTCAGGTCAACAAACCTGAGGGCACCTCCATGGCCATAAAGTGGGAGCACTAAAGGCCTTTATCAGGGGTAGATGCATTAGTTATACCTCCTACCTCTGCAAAGCATGGGAGAAGGATCTAGTGGAGTGTCAAAACAAACTTAAAGAGCCAGAAAGGAAATTCAGAGACAACCCAATCGCACAGGGTAATCTACTTGCTGAGATAACGGTCCTTAGATATCAAATTAATACTCATTTGTACAGGAAGACTGAGTATTCCCTCTTTAGGCCGAAACAAACCTTTTGGGAATCTGGAGAAAAACGAGGCCGTCTCTTGGCTTACCAGCTTAAAAAAAGACAGGAGTGCTCGAGAATTCTCTTCATAAAGAAGGTAGACAGGTGACTCACAAGGGATGAAAGTGAGATAAACCACGCATTCCACGACCTTTACAGCACGATATATACCAGTAAGACTTACCCCCCAGAACCTGACCTGAAGCAATTCCTAAGTAAATTGAGGTTACCAAGCCTAACTCTGGAAAAATTAGAATAGTTGTGTAACCCCTAGATGGCGCTATCCCAGGGGCTACTACCCCTGCCTGATTTGCCACTAACAGGTTGAGGGGCCTGGATCCAATGGCGGGTGCCTCCACCCAGAGGTCAGGGTTTGCAATAGTTAAACTAACTTGGTCACAGCCCTCTGGGACACTGCAACCCCCCTTTCTTCCCACTAGTGGCCCACACAATATATCAGAATTACCTTCACAGTATACACTTACCCCAGGTCTGGTTCCGCACTGGGACCTCCTGTGAAACGAGATACAGTGCAACAATCACAGTACAGTACTTTAACATAGACAAGTACCTCAGGCAGTATAACTTTGCTGAAACAAGCAGCTCTGATTTATTTAGGGATATAACAAGGACAGGGAAATCAGGTTAATTAGCTTATCACTTTAATAATCTACCTATGGCTCTGTGCACAGGCCTATCCCTATCAGTTACTGTCCCTGGGTACCCAAGCCCTAGTGGCTAGTCAAACCGTGGCAGCTGGTAGGGCCCTTTCACACAGAGAAAAGAGAATTAAACAGTCAGCAGTACAGTAATTCCATTTGGATTTAATGTGGCAATTCAACAGGAGCGACCCTGAATTAGTACTCACGACCTCCAAATAAGATAGGGTCCTTCCATGTCAGCAGGGCTCACTTGAGGTGCACAAACCTCTTCACACATCCATATAAAAGAAAGCACATACCAGGCAGGCTGCATCTGTATCCCGATCGCAATTACTGCACAATACCCGGGAGAACACACAGCAGATTCAGTTCCTGACAGACCGAGTGTAATTTTCAGCAATTCCTCCAGTCTTCTACAGGGTGAGCCTGGTTTCTACTCTTCAGAGATCCTTTGATTCTTTTCACAGAATGATTCAGTCCTAACAAGCTGCAGACCGGAACTCTGGGCCTTACACACGTTTTTTGACTAAAACTGCACACTGAAAAAGCACAGGGCTCCTTCCTTCTTCGCTGCCAAAGCTCAACTGAAACTCCAACCGACAAAACCGGGCACTTCCTTTGAGTTCCTCCCAGTTCTTGACTGGATTGGCTGTCACTCACAATAGACTGCTGCTGTTGGTCCAAAAGGTGCTGAAGTCTAAACTACATCTCCCAGAGTCACTGCCCATACAATCCTCTTGTGGCTGGCTCAGATTATGAGTCCAAGTTCTGATTCGTCAAGGCACCATTTTAGAGCTAGCTTACCCCACACTGATTGGTCCAGTTCAGCAGTTCAAAACTAGAATGGGAACTAGCAGACACAGTTCTGACTGCAAAGAAAGCAGGTTAGACAAACTGTAATTTCATTATTACTCTAAATAATTTCCGCAAACAGTTACATCTGTCAGATAGGTTCCCTTTGCACTCCTAGTGACTGCAAAAATGAAGTGAATTGGCAGAAGCTTGAGTGGTACTCAATCAAAGAAACACACAGTCCCCCATACAAACTAATTACGTCTGCAAGCAGACAGCTCTTAAAGAGACAGTACCAGAGGTTCTAAAAACACTCACTGATAAATGGCTTAAATGCCAAACACCATTCAGGCTTGGAGCATTCAAGCAAGCTCCTGGAAGTCTTTTGGGAACCCCCATTTGCAGGGGGGTTACACCCTTCCTGGCCTGGGAAAGCTTGACGTCCGCGTCAAGCAAGTACCCCCATAAGTTTTAACTGCAACCATATACATTTGCATTAGGCTCGCACATGTAATCATCAGTCAATATATCATTTTACCAAGAACACATTTCTGAAACATTGCAGTACGTCACTCTTTACACAGTATTACATACACATTGTACCATAACTCAAGTTATTACCTCTTGTACATGAAACCTGAAGAGAGGGGGCCCTTCCCTATCAGTTACCTTGGGGCTGGATGGGGCAAGGGCACCATACTTAGAGGGCAACACAAGTAACTTGGAGTTAGCACTGATGCTCAGTTTGGGCAATGAGCTCGGGGACACATACACTCCTTTATGGACAACATTGAGAGGCAAGTCCACAGGCCTCCCAAGTGAATCATAACTGAGGTGCACCACAGGCTTTACAGCTCGACCAGTCTTTCTAGGGGGAACTGTTATAGTCTCTGCACTCTGAGCCTCATTTTCAGCATTGTCCTCACTTGTCAGGGAGTCTCCATGGGGTAGAGGCTAGGACTTGGGGCACTTTCAGCTCCAGGAGTTACAGTTTCTGAGTCCACAACATTTGGCTCGCATGGAGAGCTTTCGGACACTGGCAGTGGACTGTCAGGGCACTCAAAATACTCTTCTTGTTCGGTGTATCACCAGTCTGCCCCAATCTATCATTTCCTCCCTGAAAGCTCAAACAGTTCAACCATGCACAATGATTCCATTTCATCTGATCTGATGCTTTGCACTTCACTTTCTGGGAGCATTGGCTCCAGGGATGAAGCTGGGGCTTAGACAGTCCAGAAGGCCCAGCTTCATCTCCAGTATTGACTAGGGGACTGCCCGAAACAATTGACTCAGTTCGTAAGAAGGATAGTATTCAAAGTCCTCTCACTTTCTTCCGATATGGACTGACAGTCATGCTCAACTGGGACTTGTGGAGGGAACACTTTAACTTTGCTTCTGTAGGTGCAGACTTTCTTGATCTTTTCTTAGCAGCAGCTCTAGTCACTGGTCCAGAGGGGCATCTTCTAGGGCTCAGACTCAATTAAGATTTGTCCAATGGGCAGTAAATGATTTCTATGCATTGTTTTTACATCTTTGAATTATTCTCAGGCCTTACTTTGTACACTGGCAGATCATCTAGTTTGCCCACTACAATGTGAGGGAGATGGTGCCATCTGTCAGCAATCTTGTGCTTGCCATGCAGTCCCAGATTTCTTAGCAATACCCGACTCTCCTGCAGTTCCTGTGCTTTCACCTTTTATCATACCTTTCTTTGTTGGCCAGATTTCTTTTGGCAGCCATGGTTTGAGCCAGTTGGTACGCATGAGTTAGCTGGGCCTTTAACTTTGCACATACTGTAAATAGTTGTCAGCTTGAACCCCATCAGGAGAGACCCCAAAACACACATCTACTGGTAGTCGAGCTTCTCTTCCAAACATCAGGTGGGGGAGAATCCAGTGGCATCACTTTTGGTGCAGTTATAAGCATGTACCAGGGTGCTAATTTGTTGGCTCCATCTAGGCTTGCCTTTGGGTGCAGGTGCCTAGCATATCTAGCAAAGTGCGGTTGAAACGTTCAGGCTGTGGGTCCCCTGGGGTGGTAAGGAGTGGTTCTGGACTTTCACTCCCCACAGAGAAAGCATCTCTTTGATCAGACGACTCTCAAAGTCTCTCCCTTGATCAGAATGGATTCTTTGTGGAGCCCCATAGTGAACAAAAATTTTCTACAAGTACTTTGGCCACAGTGGATGCTTTCTGGTCTTTGGTGGGGAAAGCTTGGGCATATCTCGTGAAATGGTCAGTGACCACCAGCACATTACTGATATTTCTTTGATCTGACTCCAAACTCAGAAAATCAATACAGACCAGCTCCATGGGTGCACTGGTGGTGATGTTAACAAGGGGCAGCCCTCTGGGGCAAAGCTTTCCTCTGTAAGCAGGACTACAAGTTGAATGTGTTGCTCCACATCAGCCCCCATCTTAGGCCAATAGAATCTGGATCTCACCAAGTCAAGTGTTCTGTCTATACCAAGGTGCCCCATGTGGTTGTGCAAGGACCTCAGTACTGAGTCTCGAAGGCAGTGGGCAGCACTAGTTGTTGTTTGTCTACTTGTCCCCTCTGTCTACTGTTTCTCTGTATAACAGTTTATTGATCAGTTTCAACTTAGGACCTTCTTTGTATAACAGTGCAGTTCTCAAATCAGTGGAGCGTAATTTGGACACATCTTTTCCTGCATAGAGGGCTTCTAAAGCTGCTTTGATCATGGGATCATGGGATTGAGCCACTGAATACTGTCCAGCTGAGGCAGTGCACCAATGTCTATTGCAGAAAAGTGGCAATAAGCAGCAGGTATGCAATTCTCAGAGGCTCCCAAGCAATCCACCATGCAGTCCACTGCGTCCGTGGACATTTGTTCCTCCCTGTCAAACTTCCGTCAGAGTGCCGAATGTCAGGTTCTGCCAATCGGACCCAATCATTCTGGGAACAGGCCTCCGGAGAGAGCATCAGCATCTATGTGGTTCAGACCTGCTCGGTATTCGAGAGCATAGTCATATGTAGATAATGCAGAAAGCCACCTATGGCCAGTGGCATCCAACTTAGCTGAGGTCTGCACATAGGTCAAAGGATTATTGTCAGTTTTACTAGTATTTTAGCCCCATACAAGTACTCATGGAATTGGTCAACAATAGCCCACTTCAAAGCTAGGAACTCTAACTTATGTACAGGATAGTTCTTTCGGATGGGGTCAGGCTTCTACTGGCAAAGGCCACTGGTCTCAGGCCATTCTCGTGCTCTTGGTACAACACAGCCCCAACCCTTGCAAGCTAGCATCAGTGTGCAAGACGAAGGTTTTCTGGATCGGCATAGGCCAGCACTGGAGCATGGGTAAGTTGATATATGATCTCATGAAAAGCAGTCTCACAATCAGGAGTCCAGCGGGCCCCAAATACTTCACTCGGATGAAAATACACTCTTTCAGTCTTGAGGACGCTGACTTTGGTATTTTTTGGGTTGGGGATACCCTTGAGTAAGGTTAAGTAAAGGCGGATCACTCTTGAATAGTCCTTGATGAGCGCCGATAATAACCACAGAATCCCAGGAATCTTTGCAGTTCTTTTAGATTTTTGGCTGTGGCCAGGTGGTCAAGGCCTCAACTTTACTTGGGTCGGTCTCTATTCCCTCGGTGGATACTATGTGTCCCACATACTTTACTGATGTTTGAAAGAATTGACACTTATCAATGGACAGTTTAAGGCCAAAGTCCTCCAGTCGGTCCAATACCTTAAATAATCTGCTCTCATGTTCCTCCAGTGAGCTGCCAAACACAATAACATCATCTAGGTATACCAGGCACTCTAGTAAGTTCATGTCCCCCACTGCACGCTCCATCAATCGTTGAAAAGTGACTGGGGCACCTGAAATCCCTTGAGGCATCCTCATGAATTCATAGAAGCCAAGCGGACAGATAAAGGCTGTCTTCTCACGGTCCTCTGGGGCCATCGGGATCTGGTAGTACCCACTGCGGAGATCCAGCACAGAGAACCACTTGCTCCCGTTTAGGCAGTCCAAAGCATCCTGAATGCGGGCATTGTGTACTGATCAGGGATATCGCGGTTAAGGTGCCGATAATCCACACACATCCTTACTGTTCCATTCTTTTTCCTCACTACCACAATGGGGAAGCATAAGGGCTTCTGGATTCTTGTATTACACCAGCAGCTAACATCTCTTGCAGATGCCGCTCACATCATCTATGTCAGCAGGTGCCAGGCGCCGAGACCTCTCACCGAAATGGTCTTTCGTCATGCAGCCGGATATTGTGCTCAGCTCCTTGCACGCATCCCACATCCCATTCCTTTAAAGAAAACACCTGGTCTCTCTGGGCAAGCTTCTCACTGATCCTCACTTTCCATTCAGCTGGCAGCGGGAGTCGCCAAATCAAACAAGTCAGGCGCTACTCTGTCATTCTTCCTTGAACTCTTGCTGCTGGGTAGCACTGCAGTGTCTGCACAATGCACATTAGCCAGGATGCAACCTCTGTTTACTCGAATGTCTCTTTCAGACACATTATGAACTTGGACCATTACCCTTCTGGCATAAGCATGGGCTCTAGCGGGCAAAATACTAGGCTTGACCAGCAGTCCCTCTGGCAATTTTCCATCGCCTGGTGCATCCAACATTAATATTTTATTCTTAACATCCTTTCTGATACGGACCTCTCCTGTAAGGTACACTGGGCATTTGGCCAGGATCAGAGACTCAGGATCCTTCTTCCATACAATTCGACCGGTTCCTCTGGTTCTATTTTTTCAGCATCTCTGTGCCTCATAGGCCTTCTTAATTAAAGCCGAACTCTTAAAGCTCTACTAGTCTTTGACCCCTGTTTTCATAACATAACTGTGCCAGCCTTCCGAACATATGAGCATTTGTTCCAATCAACAAAGGGACACCATCATACAGTCCAGTGGGGGGACACACTAAGGCTAGGGTCTCTACTTGTTCGGCCACTCCAGCCACGGAGGTGGGGAAAGACAGCCAAATTCGGATATACCTGGAATAGGGGTAGGCCTTCTCACTTAACCCCCATACATGCAGTCCTTCTAATGGTTGTAAGGGTACGTCTGACAAATGCTTCTGATACCAATCCTGGAACATAATTGTCACTTGGGAGCCACTGTCTAATACAGCTCTTGTAGACACTCCATTCACCTTTACAGTGGTCTCCATGGAGGGACCCACTATTCTGGACCAGTCTGGAGAGGCGGTAGTGGGGGCCTGGGCAACTGACCTTGCCACAAAGGACGTGAATTAGCATTTTTGGTGCCCTCACTGGGATCATATCGTGCACCTCTTAACCACTGATTTCTTCTCCGAAGCTCTCCTTGTAGCCTATATGCAACTTTGTCAGTGTCTTTTGGGGACTGGCATTCCCTTTTCATGTGCCCATCTTTCCCACAATTATAGCAAAACATACTTTCTGGAGTTTGAGCTGGCCGAGGTGCCACACTGGGAGCCAGGGCGGGGGTATTACTAACTGGAAACCTGGGTGCCATCTCTGTCTGGCGTGATAAGCATTTGGAGACATCTCGTCAGTTTCTCCACTTCCATAGTCAAGGAATTGAGTTTGGAGCTGTTATCAGCAGGAGATACATGGGTGGGTACCCCACCCCATAGCAGATGCAGTCGGATATAGGTCAGGGCCCGCATTTGCAGGCGTGGCCTTCATAAAGGGACTGTTTTGAATTCCCGGATCTCTCTCAACAGTTCGCTCCCATTGTGGCATATCTTTTTCTTGTCAGAGCACTTATTGACTGTCAACCTCTGCCCCTGAACTTCACTTTATGGGTCACCCTCAGTCACTCGGGTCATAGCCACAGCTGTTGGTGCAGGTACCTCCCGAGGTCGCCTTTTCTCAACTCCTCGAATTTCTCTCATTAACTCATCATAGGAGGGTGGGGATTCCAGTCGATTTGCCAGGCGTAACTGAAGCAACGGCAGTTCTGAGAAGGGGGCAGACTTAAGGATTCTGTCCAGTCTGATTCGGTCCAGTTCAATCGCTGGCAAACTACCTTTCTGAGGCATTCTTGCAACAATTTTTCCAGCCGAGACATACACAGACAACAACTCCTTGGTACTGTTGTGCATTTCTTACTTCCACCATAGGTCCTCATCAGAATCTGGGCTCCATACACATTCTCCAAGGCCTCAAGATAGGCCTGTGCAGTCGCTTCAGGGTTACTGGCCCGTTAGCACGGATGGTAGCCAGGGCAGGACCTCGAGGCTCTCACTAACCCTCTTTCGCTTTTGCCTTCCGAGCATTGCCATTCTAGCACTTGGGGGCAACATAGTCTATCCAGGTCTCCCAGTCATCCTCCCTTGGGGGTGGGAGGTGCCAGAGAAGATCCTCAACCTTCGGTAAGAGTCGTGACTAATGGCAGGTGCAGAAATAGGAGTCTGCATTGGTTCAGCCACCATTACGGGCACTGGAGCAGGAGAGGGTGTTGGGGAGGAACACCCCAGGTGGCAAGAATAGTTTCTTCAAGTCCTCCACAGTTTTCCTCTCCCAGCAACCATTCAGCAAATTTCTCCTCAAAAGTTTCAGATAGTGGTGGGGGCTGATTCCCCCCCGGGTCTTTACTGTCCTTAGTTATCACTCTCCAAGCAGTGAGGGCTCCCTCTGGGGTAATGGTCTGTGGCACTTTGGAGCTATCTATGGGATCCTTAAACTCTACTAGGGCCAGGAAAGTGTGGGTGAGCAGATTAGCATGCCGACCCACCACCACAGGGTTTTGTAAACCTTCCACCTTGGAAAGTACTCCCTGCACAGTGTCCGTATTGATACCCAGGGGGATGTCCAGGATAAGCATAGCATTTTGGGGGTCGATCTCCTCCCCAGTACACCACTCCACCAGCCGGTGCACAGCCACTTCTGTCGGGTACCCATTTTTCTTAACAGTGGTTCAGAATATGGCCACTAGAGGACACACAATCCCAGCGGTGAGCCTCCAAGATGTAACCCCTAGATGGCGCTATCCCAGGGGCTACTACCCCTGCCTGATTTGCCACTAACAGGTTGAGGGGCCTGGATCCAATGGCGGGTGCCTCCACCCAGAGGTCAGGGTTTGCAATAGTTAAACTAACTTGGTCACAGCCCTCTGGGACACTGCAACCCCTTTCTTCCACTAGTGGCCCACACAATATATCAGAATTACCTTCACAGTATACACTTACCCCCAGGTCTGGTTCCGCACTGGGACCTCCTGTGAAACGAGATACAGTGCAACAATCACAGTACAGTACTTTAACATAGACAAGTACCTCAGGCAGTATAACTTTGCTGAAACAAGCAGCTCTGATTTATTTAGGGGATATAACAAGGACAGGGAAATCAGGTTAATTAGCTTATCACTTTAATAATCTACCCTATGGCTCTGTGCACAGGCCTATCCCTATCAGTTACTGTCCCTGGGTACCCAAGCCTAGTGGCTAGTCCAAACCGTGGCAGCTGGTAGGGGCCCTTTCACACAGAGAAAAGAGAATTAAACAGTCAGCAGTACAGTAATTCCATTTGGATTTAATGTGGCAATTCAACAGGGAGCGACCCTGAATTAGTACTCACGACCTCCAAATAAGATAGGGTCCTTCCATGTCAGCAGGGCTCACTTGAGGTGCACAAACCTCTTCACACATCCATATAAAAGAAAGCACTATACCAGGCAGGCTGCATCTGTATCCCCGATCGCAATACTGCACAATACCCGAGAACACACAGCAGATTCAGTTCCTGACAGACCGAAAGTGTAATTTTCAATTCCTCCAGTCTTCTACAGGGTGAGCCTGGTTTCTACTCTTCAGAGATCCTTTGATTCTTTTCACAGGACGGATTCAGTCCTAACAAGCTGCAGACCGGAACTCTGGGCCTTACATGTTTTTTGACTAAAACTGCACACTGAAAAGCACAGGGCTCCTTCCTTCTTCGCTGCCAAAGCTCAACTGAAACTCCAACCGACAAAACGGCACTTCCTTTGAGTTCCTCCCAGTTCTTGACTGGATTGGCTGTCACTCACAATAGACTGCTGCTGTTGGTCCAAAAGGTGCTGAAGTCTAAACTACATCTCCCAGAGTCACTGCCCATACAATCCTCTTGTGGCTGGCTCAGATTATGAGTCCAAGTTCTGATTCGTCCAAGGCACCATTTTAGAGCTAGCTTACCCCACACTGATTGGTCCAGTTCAGCAGTTCAAAACTAGAATGGGAACTAGCAGACACAGTTCTGACTGCAAAGAAAGCAGGTTAGACAAACTGTAATTTCATTATTACTCTAAATAATTTCTGGCAAACAGTTACATCTGTCAGATAGGTTCCCTTTGCACTCCTAGTGACTGCAAAAATGAAGTGAATTGGCAGCAGCTTGGTGGTACTCAATCAAAGAAACACACAGTCCCCCATACAAACTAATTATGTCTGCAAGCAGACAGCTCTTAAAGAGACAGTACCAGAGGTTCTAAAAACACTCACTGATAAATGGCTTAAATGCCAAACACCATTCAGGCTTGGAGCATTCAAGCAAGCTCCTGGAAGTCTTTTGGGAACCCCCATTTGCAGGGGGGTTACAGTTGTATAGACCCATATAGCAAAACTAGTTGAAGGAAGCTTTGAAATCCATGCCGGGGTTAAGGCCCCTGGGGGAGAAGGCCTGCTAGCGGAGTTCTTAAACACCTTTCAGGATGTTCTTATACATCTAGTACAGGCTGCACTGTTAGAGGCCAACACAATGGGAATACTGTCACCTCTATGAGGAGTGCTCAGATTTCCTTGATACCTAAGCCAGGGAAGGATCCTTCCTCTGTAGCAGCTACAGGCCGATCTCAGTTCAATCTATTATAAAAGACATGAAACACAGATTCACTTACTTCAAGGTCTTACATAGTCAATTCAAGGTCTTACATAGATGGCACAGAACCCCCTGCAAACTGCATGCATGGAGGCTCATCCCCATAGACAGTTGTTTGAGATGTGCATCCATAGGCGGGAATATCACCCACATCCTGTGGGCTTGTGCCACCCTCTTGACCTACTGGACAACTGTGCACAATATTTGCTGTGACATACTGTCTTGTAAGGTTATATTTATGCCCCTGTTGGTAATGATGAGCCTGTATCAAGACCCCCTACGAGGATCTTGTTTGCCGAAGGAGAAGAAACAGTGGTTTCTAGGATCCCTCATAAAGGTATAGCGAATACTCCTTAGGCATTGGAAGGAACAATCCCCTCCCCTCCTTTGTCTGAGAAACATAGAAAAATAGAAACATAGAATTTGACAGCAGATAAGGACTGCTTGGCCCACCGAGTCTGCCCATTTCCCTACCTGATGGATAAGCTGCAGATTCTAGTTAATCAACAGTTTACCTCCTCCTGCCCACCACTAGAATTGCCTTATGCCTGTCCCATGCATTCTTGAATTCTCCCACTGTTCCTGACTCCGCAACCTCCTCAGGAAGGCTGTTCCATGAATCCACAGCTCTCTCTGTGAAAAAATACTTTCTAACATTACCTCTGAGCCGTCCCCCCTCTATCTTCAAATTGTGCCCCCTTGTTCTTGCACATCTCTTCTTCTGAAAGATACTACCCTCTTGTACCTTGTTAATTCCCTTGAGATACTTGAAAGTTTCTATCATGTCTCCCCTCTCCCTCCTTTCCTTTAGGGTATACATATTAAGCTGCTTTAGTCTCTCCTCGTATGTCTTCTGGTGCAGACCTTGAACCATTTTAGTTGCCCTCCTCTGAACAGCCTACACTGTCTATGTCTTTGCGGAGATGGGGTCTCCAGAATTGCATGCAGTACTCCAGATGGGGTCTCACTATAGAAACATGAGGAATGGCTTGAAGAGTTAGATAAACCTGCTAGCTTTGAAAGGGTTTTACATGCAGCCCATAATAGATTACAGACCTACACAGATACCTGGGGTTGCTAATTATCCTCAAAATACTGTAGACTACTCTCAAGCAGCTCCTCCACCCCCCCCCCCGGCTATCAGTCTAGTCTCCTCTAGCAATGTGACACTCTGCATAGGGCAGCAGGTAGTTGGATAGCCCCAACATCAATAGCCAATCCTTGTGAAGGTCAGGGGTATGTCCATAAGACGCAGTAAGAATTCAACACCATGCCCTGCAACCTTATTTATTTATTTATTTAGACAGCAGTTTGGAAAACCTTTGAGCCATAGGCTCATTTACAAAGGTACCTTGTCACAGGAAGACAAACGAAAATACACAGTATAACAGTATAACACAGTATAACAGTAACTTAAGACATAGATACAAACAAGCTGGTACAGGTAGGATTGATGCAAACAATACCAGAGTTATGTTGTCCTAGCAGCTTAGTAGTAAGCTTTGTCATTAGTATTAGTCTGACTTTGACTAGTGGCAATTACAGCTTGGTGTTAACAAGGTGGTTCCATAAGGACGTTTTGAAGCACGATATAGCTGGAGCTTGGAGATGGAGGGGCAGTGTGTTGAACCAGGAGGGGCCCTAAAGTTGAAGACTCTTGGCGTGAGAAGTCCTAGCTCTAGGGATAACAAGAGAGGTTTTCCCAGAGGTCCGAGTATGAACTAGTGGGACAGAGCGGCGGATGGTGGTGGTCAATCCTGGCGGGATAGCCCAAGGAGGGTCTTTTTGTAAGGGTACAGGTCAGATATTTGAGGTGCTCATCAAGATCAAGTACCAGCCTTTAGCGCACAGTAGACAGGTGTGTGTTAGCCTAGGTGCCCCAGTAATTAACCTGCAGGCCTTATTCAGAGTAAAGCGAATTTTATGGAGTGCGGTCTGATCAGCAGCACCATACACGGCAGTCCATAGTCCACTAGGGACAGGATAGAGGAGGTGACTGGGTGAAGTCGGGGTGCCTCCTGGGAGGCAGTGTTTATACCGATGTAAGATGCCCAATCGGATATTAGTGGCAGTGGCTAGGGCAGCGATGTGTCCATGGAAGGAGAGGGAGGGGTCAAATGGATCTCTAGGTATTTATAGGAGCAAACTTGTTCGAGTGGGAAAGAGGACCCAGAGTGAATGAGGAGTTTGAAGTTGCAGGACTTGTTTTGAGGATGAGTGAAGAACATGGTTTTGTTTTTAAGATTTATCACCAATCTATGTTCTTGAACCAGCCCTCGGCTTCAGCGAAGGACTTCTGCAGCGAGTCCTGGAGGGCAATAGGGTTATGACTTGAGGCAAAGATGACTGCATCATCAGCGCATAACAGAATGTTCCCGAGCAAGAGCATGAAAGGGTGTTAAGGTAAAGGGAGAATAGTAAGGGGCCCAGAATGGAGCCCTGGGGAACCCCAGAAAAGATGGGACAGATGTCTGAGTAGGTCCCATTAATTTTTACACGCTGTGAGCGGTCAGACAGATAACTGGTGCACCAGGAGATAGGCCCAGCAGCAAAACCAGAGAGACTAAGGGCATCAAGAAGGAGGGGGTTGGAGACAGTATCAAAAGCTTTAGAGAGGTCAATGAAGACCACACCAGCCAGAGAACCAGTGTCTAAAGAGGAGTGGAAAAAGTTGGAGAACTCTAGGAGGGCTGTGTTGGTACTGTGGCCCGCTTGGAAGCCATGCTGCTCAGGACATAGGACATTGTAGGTGGAGAGGTAGTCAGAGATTTGAGAGGCTACCACTTTTTCCAAGGCCTTGGAGAGAGGAGAGAGAGTGGAGATTGGCCGATAGTTTCCAGCCACAGTCCTATCACCACCTTTAAAGATAGGGGTGACAGTGGTGACTTTCCAGGCAGTTGGAACCTTCCCCAGGCAAAGAGAGTGGTTGATGAGGCACGTGATCAGGGTAAGGACTGTGTCTAAGACCAGCCATAGGATACACGGATCAGGGTGTCACTGCCCGCACTATTACTCTTGAGGGCAGTGATCAAGGTGCGGCCTAAGTTCTTGGGCAGAAACACGGCGGAGGAGAAAACAAGGGCGAGAAAGATTTACGGCAGGAGCTGGGGGAGGAGGGTCAAAAAAATTTGTAGGGAGGATAGGGCTAAGGTCATTGAATGAGGTGTTGAGGTGGTTGGCTATGAGGGCTGGGTCTGAAGAGATCACGCCATTAATGTTGATCTGGGTGGGTGGAGGGGAGTGTGCACTCCCATTTAACTGTTTAATGTTATCCCAGAAGGTTCTGGGGTTCCCCCATGAGGCTGTGAGTGAGGACCGATAGTGCTCAGACTTGGCCTTTCTGATGGCCCGAGTGCACTTGTTTCGAGTGGCAGCATATAAATGCCTGTTACTGGGCTGGCCAGTCTCAATGGCACGGTGCCATAGGTTGTCCCTATGTTTGAGTTGGTGGATCAAAGCTGGGGTTACCCGTGGGGCATTCTGCCTTTTAGAACGGCGCGTTGACATTGGGGCAAAGATACCACAGGCATTATTAAAAGTTTGGGTAAAGAAGGAGAGAGCTGTGTCAATGTCAGGAGTTGCCTGTATAGGAGACCAGTCAATTTGGGACAGAAGTTCCTTAAGTTTTGTCAGACCACCAGGTATTAGACGCCGACGGCATGTGGACTGTGCTATGGGTTTGGGGACTGAGGATGACCAGCGGAATAGAATGAGGGAGTGATAGCTGAGAGAGTCTGGGAGGACTTGTACATTGGGGGTCCAATTAGGGCGGTTGGTGAGTACCACATCAAGCAGGGTACTGGAGCCTCTCTTGGGGTTAGTCCTGGTAGGTTGGGTAACTAGTTGTGTTAGGTCTATTGCAGAAAAGGAGTCACAGGTAGAGGAGGAGGAGAGGCTGAGCCAGTTGACATTTAAGTCACCCACCAGAATTTGATCAGCGGAAGGAGGTAGTGAGAAAAGGTATTCTGTAAGAGAGGCAATGGACTGCGTTTGGTCCCTGGGGGGCACTTATGCAGTAGTCAGAAAAAGGGGTCCCTGTAAAGGGTCAGGGTTTAGTTTCAGCGTAAGCGCCTGGGCCCTGGAGTCAAGGATTGGAGTAGGCAGGGCTAGTACAGGGAGAGATTCCTTGACATAAATAGCGCAGCCGCCACCCCGTCTCCCAACACGGTCAGACCGGAAGAGGGTGAAACCAGGAAGGGAGACCAGGGAGTCAGGGGAGGAGTTTGACAGCCAAGTCTCAACCAGAGCGATGACATCAGGGTTTATTGATGTGACCAGGCATTGTAGTGAGTCAAACTTTTTTAGGAGGCTACAGATATTCATGGAGACCATGCATAGGCCTGTGGTGCTAGTCGGGGAGCTCCTGGGAACCGGGCCAGAGTTTGATGAATGTTCCTGACAGGAGTAGTAGCATGACTAACACCCTGGCTGGGAGATGGTGAGAGGTTTTCCTATGATTGATGGGAGGGGCGTTAAGGAACAGGGGTGGGCAGGGTGGTACAGGAAGGAAGGCAAGAATAAAGACACCCAGATGTGCCTGAGGCGAGGAGGAAGCTAGGGGGGAGGCAGGAGGACCGAGACACACAGAGGTCCCAAGGGCAAGAGAGCAGGTTCAGGAGCAAGGGAGGGAGGGTGCCAGGGCACAGTGCGGAGTAGCAGATGGGTAAGTGGGCAAGTGCACTGCTAGTGGGGATAGGCACAGGAGGAGCATGAGGCACGGCCAATACATTGTGATGAGCAAGATCCAAGGGAAGGAGTACTGTACAGGTAGGAGTAGGAAGTAGCGAGGGAGCATAGGTCCCTCTAGTGGCCAGCAGGTATAACCTGCAAATGGGAAAATGGGGAGATAGGTTCTGGGCAACAGGATGTGATGTCACCGGATGTGATGTCACGGGGGTGGATCCTTAAATTGACAGCCGCCCCTGGGTGGGTGGGGCAGACGGCGCAGCGCCATATTAGCACCCCCGTGGCGTCCAGACGAAGAGAAGAGGCTCTTTTACCTCGGAAGTAATCAGGCTGGAAATTGGTCCTCAGCTCCTCAGGTGAGCTGCTTGTGTTGCTTGTGTTGCTTGTTTGTCCCAGTGCCTGCCAGCGGTTGGCAGTGAGCTTGGGGGGTGGCTGCCTATGTAGTGGAGAAAACAAAGCCTCTCATTACTATGCAGTGGGAGAAAATGTTGTGACTTACACAAAGGGGCTCCACCCTAAGCAAATAGGGCTATTCCAAAATGAGGTCACACTAGGACCCAGCTATCCTAATACCTTCAGTTACAAGCACAATTAGATCCAAAACCACAATATTAAACAAGTCTGCTCTATATTAGCTGCTTAGTATATCTGGCTTTAAGGTATAATCAGCAATTAGATCCAATACCACAATATTAAACAAGTCTGCTCTATATTAGCTGCTTAGTATATCTGGCTTTAAGGTATAATCAGCAATTAGATCCAATACCACAAAATTAAACAAGTCTGCTCTATATTAGCTGCTTAGTATATCTGGCTTTAAGGTATAATCAGCAAAGCAACTCTAGGGCACCCAGTGAATCCCTAGCTTTACACTTCAGCATTAGTAGCACAAAGAAAAGCAAATAACAAGCCCACCCAGCAGTGAACAGGGAACAAAGTTCATAAAACATAAAAGTGTTCATCAGGTAGCACCCCCCTGCAGGCGTCCAGACAAAGAGAAGAGGCTCTCTTTACCTCGAAAGTAATCAGGCTGGAAATTCGGCTTCCTCAGCTCCTCAGGTGAGCTGCTTGTGTTGCTTGTTTGTCCCGAGTGCCTGCTGCGGTTGGCAGTGAGCTTGGGGGTGGGGCTGCCTCGAAAGTAATCAGATTGGAAATTCGGTTTCCTCAGCTCCTCAGGTGAGCTGCTTGTGTTGCTTGTTTGTCCCGAGTGCCTGCCGCGGTTGGCCACTTGACTGGTCACTGCACCGAAATGTCCTCAATGTCCCACTGTCCCATCTTAAAATGAGGTGATCTCTTTATGGTAGCATAATGTTAGTTTCCCTCCTCTGATCTAGTAGCTATGTTATTCTACCTGGGAAAATGTTTAGCTATAAGCATAATTTTTATGACATAGGTACATCAGTTAGAAGTGTGTCAGTCTTACTATGTATTAGCTCATTTAGAATAATCTGTTAGACCTAGTTAATTAGTCTGTTCATCCAAGAGAGTAATCCCAGCTAGGACAAGTGTTATTATAAAATAGATAGAGAAAATACTGCTTTCTGATTGGTTATTACCTGTGTATGAAATCTGTTCCATGCACAGGTAATAACAAGTGCTCAAAGGTGGGACCTCAGTACTGAAAAAAAATCACTGCGCTATTAAAACACTCATTATTAAAAAGCTGCAATTTTTTTTGTCCATTAGTGACGAAATCATCATTTTAATGTTGTATATGGATCCACTCTCCTGTAGCCATACTTGCTAAGCTTCTGTAGAGTAGTATATACATATGTGTCGCATTCAAAAATATAACTTCATATTTTCTTACCTTCCACGTGTATCTTCCATCCTGAGCTGCTATCCCACTGTCTGACCTGCCCCTTCATGTTGACATCTCATAGTTTAGAAAATAAAAAGCGTTGATTCAGATTTTTCTTAAATTTGACTGAGTTCACATTTGTGTAGTGCACTATGTTTGTGGTGGGTAGAGCCACAGAACTACAACCGTATGTTTCGTGAAGGGGGAAGGCAACGTGAAAGTGCAGCCACTCTGCTAAACACCTGCTATTTCTCTCTTTCTCTCTCTCTCTCTCTCTCTCTCTCTCAATCCATGTAACCTCACTCTCACGATACATTAAAACTTAAATAGCACAGTAATGGAGCATCACTCAAAAGAACAAATATACAAATGAGACTCGCACTAAATTCTACCATGGCACTTTATGGATGTATCTCTGTTGGGTGGGTGGGGAGCAGTCATCATCAGTTATGCTCTCATTAAAGAAAAATTACGACTATGGATGCTGCTAAAGGACTAAAGCCCAATAGCAAACCAGGTGGAAGGACTATTCTATCTTAAATTCATCAAATGACAGCCTTTTTTTCATCGATAAACCCATTTATATAATTTTAGGAATGGTTTTAAAAATGGAGCCCATTTTATAAGCACAATAAGACGCTCCAGTGGTGTACATGGAATAGATTTTACCACAATTTCAGAGGCTAAAGGCTTTCAGCCTGTGGCCTCATGCCTCACTATGCCCCTAGGCATGTGGTAAAATCTGTTCCATGCACACCCCATCATGTCTAATCACTTACTTCTACAATCTATTTGCTGGTTATTATGTTCATGTGTTAACAAAACAGAAAGCTCAAATAAACTTAGTATGACAAGAACTGTAAACAGTTCCTTCCTGCAATTGCCATTTTCTGCCCCAGCACCAGCAAGCTGTCCTTGCCCAGAGGGCATCCTGTACTCATTGACTCAGCACGTTACTGTTTTCTGTTTTGCACACCTACCCAGGGCATATAAATGGGGCCCTGTTCCCACCAAAAGTTGGTCTTGGTCTAGTTGTACTCTAGTTTGAGTTTAGCTCAGTATCTAGAACCAGCAGTGCTCAGGCACCCAGGGGGTGCCTACTCCTGCTGCAACCAGCCAGAGGGTGCTTGTGGGCCCAGATAGTGGCAGTGTATGGGTCCACTGTGGCACAGTCTACATCCAGTAGGGTGTCCAGTGGCTAGGATCCTAGAGAGATCCAAGACTGGTTGACAGCAAATGCCTGTTGGTGGTGCTCCCTCAGGGAAGATTGCCTGGTGCTGATAACAATCGTATAATATGTCCCAAATATTAGAAAGCAACCTGCATTAACACTGGCATTCTCTTGGCTCTATGTGAAGGGAGCACTACCCAAACTTGGAAACTGAACAAATGAAGAGGTAGTGCTGAGACATCAAGATCCAAGGGGAAAGATGTGATGAGCCCCATTAATCCTTTTATTTGGACTGAACTGGTGCTGTGATATCAAGACCAGTGATCATGGATAAGGAGGGACTAACCCACGACAAGGTATGGGTTTACTGAGCATTAATCCACACCTTTGGGGGGGGGGGCTGGAATCATGAGGCAAAGCTGAGTGATTTCGGCCACCCAGGTGTGGATTAATGCTCAGTAAACCCATACCCTGGAGTGGGTTAATACCCTTATAACATGGGCAATGTTTTGTTTGAGTTTTACCTAAAAAACAGTGAAATAAAGCCACATGACCATGCAACTGTGGGTATATCAGACATTATCATCATCAAATCTTTATTTATTCAGGCGAACATCATTGAGCAAGGCTCATTTACAAGATGGACCTGATAAGGTCAAGGTTCAATAGTTGATACACAACAGATACATCATACACTTATATAAGACAGTTATACATACAGGGGAAAATAACGTTTATAAACACAGTGATGTACAGTAAATTCACACGATAAAAAACGGTTACAGGAAAGTTAAGCTAATATTTACAGTATGTACAGTATATACATACACATATACATTAATACATGGTGAGGTGACCTGTTTAGTCCAATCAGAAAACAGTATTTTAGGAACCCATGTTATAAGGTGCAATAAGTCCATTTACTTCCTCAGAGTATTCTGAGTGCCCATTTTCAGGTACTATTATGTTGTTAACTAGGAGGGTACACCCTCACCTTATTAGCAGCAGAGTTCAGTCCTGTGTTAAGTTGCTGTGACTTTAAGGGAACTGGTATATTCCATATCCAGTTCCCCTCACAGCTGCGAGGGGACAAGTGTGAACGGTGATGCAAATGTTAAAAAAATATTTCTGATGTTGCTAACTGTGGTTCCTATTGCTTACAGGAATGGAACTTGTAAATACTGATTTCTATGGGAACCTAGCTGGCTGGGTTACTGTCTGGGCTCCAGCTGTACTGCCGGGGCTCCAGCTGCATTATCCCCAGCCACCTTATTGGTGTTGTGCATAATGCCTTGCAAATAAAATTGCTGTTGTTTTACAAGCAATCTATCCTTCAAGCGTGGTGCCCTGCATCCTGAGTTCAGTTTCTGTAATTAACCTAAAGGGGACCAGAGTCCGTGTCCTGGCATCTACTCGACTAAAGTTTGTGATATTAGTCAAATAAGTTCCACACTTTCTCAAATTGCCTTGCTGAGACCTGAAAATATTTCAGTGTAATTTTTTTGACCAAGCAATGAGGGCTCTGTGGAGCTATTTACATGGGGTGACTCCTGGCGAGATGTTACCTTCCAGATAACCTTAGACGCGAGAGTTGCCACTGGGCTATGGCCCACTCCCCTTCAAGGCATGGTAATGGGGGGTGCTTACAATGTCTGAGATGTCTGGGATTCTGTGCTGTGACTGGTTGTTGGATAAACTATAACAATGTGACCATGTGAAGTGCATGTGATCCGCAGATGCAAAAGACTGTTGCTCTCCAAAAGACTGGCGTCAGTGCTTTGTGGGCTTGAAAGGGACAATCTAGGCACATTGTGGGCCCAGGAGATTCAGACCCTTCTGCAATGGTACCACCCTATCCCTGGATAGGGATTTCCATCAAAAAGATAGAACATGCCTTAATTCAGTCTGGGTTCGACTCAATTTGCTTTTTAGAGTGGACATTGCTGATTCTTCTGGGCCACTATATGTGGACAGTGTGAGTGGTGAGAAAGACTAATTTTGTGCATCCAGTTGCTAACCTTAAGAAGCCCCAAATGAATCAGTGTGGTCACAGACTGTCTAACAATCGGGGATCCTGCTGGCATCCTCTTGTTGCAACCTTTTTGGCCTGCAGTCAAAGGTAAACCTGTGGTGTCAAGATGCCCTAACTGCATATAGACATATTCAGGCACTGGGGCAATGTTTCAGAGAAGTGACCTGAGCAGATTCCTGGGGAATTCGGGGGAGGGCTGGACTGCAATCCCACTAGCACATCAGGTGTTAATAGAATTTAACACTGGTCAATTTGCACCTTTGCTATAAGATGACCCTCAGCTTATCACTGATGCACCAGCAGCTGAAACTGAAGTGGTAATCTGACCAGAGAAGGAATCTGGTCCCTCCCAAGGAATGAGTGGGGAAGCCTTTGGTGGCTTTGATGTGCTTAGTCCCCTTCACCCAGCAGTTGATATCGGTGGCATTAGGACAATTTCTGCATCACAGAAGGGGCGCACCTGACTATTTCTGCATCCCAAGTGAAAAGCACTTGTCCATTTCTGTGTCTCTGAATGATAGCACAATAAATCATTGTGGCATCCCAGAAACAGAAGCAACTTGCAACTTGTGTTTACACATCTGTGAATGACACTTATGGACGTGCCTATGCTAAAATGGTATCATACAATGCTAACATTTTCTTTGTAGGTTTATGTTGGGCATGTCATTAATGTTTATTATAGGGACTGCTTTCAAGTAGCTATTGGGAATGGGTACTGTTTCTAGACTATATCACCTAGGTGCTGCTGCAATTTAGTCTGCACAATAAGAGCTCCATTTCTTGTCTGAGACTTTATGCCATAAAAAGACTCAAATCTGTTTCTATTCATGGACTTCTGTGCATGTTCAATGGGAGTAAAAATGCCTTGCACATTTAAAAGTTACCCATTTGCCTCTTATGTAGGCTATGTTCATGTATTTTATTTAAGTTTTTAAAATATAGGCCAATGCCCCACAAGTTTGTCTGCCACCAGCTCAGTGGATGAAGTTACTGTTGTTCTCTATGAATGTATCGATCTTATTTTTAAAGCTGTGTAGGAAGTCACCATCTATCACCTTGGTGAACCAGTACCCCCCTCTTTCCTGTTCTGTATAAGTCCCTTTCAGCTAATATTTGTGACCTAAGTTTTTATCACTTTCCTTCTTGTAAAGGCAAAACTGTCAGTGTCAGTGGCTCAGTAGGTAGCACACTCACCTCTGAGGTCAGGAGATCAGAGGGCTGTAGGTTCAGTTCCCACATCTGGCACTTGGGTTAATATCCCAGTACTGACACTGTAGTGCAGCATGAGAGGGGTGCTGCACTTCTAAAGTGCTGACTTTCAGATGAGATGTTAAACCGAGGTCCCATCTGCCTGGATTGGTGGTAGTTCAGGTGGATGTTAAAGATCCCATGGCAGTTATTGAAAAGAGTAGGGGAATTTTTTTATTCAAAACTTGAAAGTAATATTCATGCTTAATAGTGTTACTGCACACAAAATCATAAGACAAAAATAAAAGTAAACAGAAATAAGCATTTCATCAGATATGCAATACAAAATTTAATTTTTAGAGTCCCAAAACAGATAAAGCTGCCCCCCCCCCACTAAAAGAGTAGGGGAATGTATTATTGTAAACAAATAATACAAGAACAGTATAACAGCATACAAAATTATAATAATGAAAATCAAAAAGCACATAAAGAAGTATTGCATCATATAGGAACCCCAAATCCAAACAACCCCCACCAAAAAAATAGGAAGTGTTAGTATGCAAAACCACAAAACAAATCATTCAAACAGTGTAGGAAGCCATACAAAGCATAAGAAGAGAAATCCTAACCATAATGAAGGATTACATCCGACATAAAACCCCAAACTAAGCAATCCAAAGAAGTAGAAAAAACCCAGTCCCGACCCTACAAAAAGAACAGGGAAATTCCGTATACAAACCAAAAACATAATATACATATGCATGGTACAGCAGACAAAGGATAATGCAAAAAAAGCATAAAACAGCAAACAAAACAATAAAGTTCATAACAAATTGAGCTTATCATGTGCAGAACCCCCATCCCTCCCCACTTTTGGAAAAAATCCATGAACATAAGTCCCAATAGCGCCGAAAAACCCCAGGCGATGTGAAGGTTTTCTCGGAACTATAAACAGCCTGTAAACCCTGAAAAATCTGAGTGACAATCTGAGGAGGACTACACACTTTCTGTTGTAATAAAAATGCACATCTAGCCTACCATAAATAGAAGTGACAAAATGCAAAAATTAAATGTAAAGTACTAGGATAATAATGAACCAAACTAGGGGGATAAATACCATAAATCAAAATATCATACGTGAGGAAAGGAAGAGCCTTTTCCTTCCACTTATGGAGGAGAAGAGTCCAAACTGGTTGTGAATAAGGGCAATCAATAAAAAAATGCATCCTGGTCTCAGGAATGAAAGGGCACGTATCCCGGGGACAAATCCTTTCCTCATGAGCCTTATGCTTCATATTACCATGAACACCTAGCCTGCCATGACAAGATAGCCAGGCAACATCCCAAACCCATTGGGGGATTCGTGGATCAGTCAGTTGGCGTAAAACTCCAGAGGAGCCCAACTGAATGCTAAAGGAATCCCGTAGCACAGGAAGGTCCAAAAAGGATGTTCCCAAAACAGATTGATATAAGTACTTCCTCAAGGAAGAGATAATCACCGTAGGGGTCAAAGACCACTGATGAATCTTTAAAAAGGTGGGGATAATAAAATGGGGGAGCTTAAACTTACGAAAGTTACGAGGAATTGCCAAAGGGAGGAGACACCAGGTGGTGCACAAAGGAGCAAGATGATGATGAAGAAAAGAAATCCAAAAGACCGGAGGGGCATGCAACAGGTAGGGAATAGCAGCCTTAAAAAACAAACAGTGAAAAAACATTAAGGGGTTCAACATCTGAACCCTGCCGTGACAGTAATCAAGATATGTGTAAGAACGTTTCACCATATTCAAACGGCTGCCCCAGAATCCCTGAAAGAATACATTATACAAGCGAGCTTCCAAGGAAAAGGGGACAGGAAAAACCGAAGCCACATGAAGAAATAAGGGAAGAACTAAAGTTTTCAGCAACAAAACCCGCTTCCTCTTTGCAATAGTATGACCCTTCCAGGACGCAACCAAATGAAAAGCCTTGTCCAAAACAACAATCCAATTTGAGAGGGCATCATCAGGGGCCCCAAAGGTCAATCTTAAAACTTTGATCGGGGAAAATTGTAAAGGCACCCCTGCAATATAGCGAAGAGAATGTGGGGGGGGGTGGAATCAGGAGGTACAATGCTGACCTCTTGTTATAATTAAGCTTAGAACCAGACACATGTTCGAAATCCATTAGAAGGAGGAGTAAGTCCACCTCTCATAGGTGCGGGGTGGTGAGAATGCAGAGATCGTTCACATAATCTAACACCGTAGGGACAGAGCACCCAGAAGGAAAGGACAATTGAGGGATCGATGGGTGGCATAAAGGTCTACGAAGCAAAGGATCGATATGAAAAACATAAAGAAGAGGACTGAGTGGGCAGCCCTGCCGAACCCCAGTATGACTCAAAAAGGGGAGGGGGGGGGCAAGAGGCGCCATTCACATAAGGATGAATCCAGGCAGTGGAACAGAACAGTCTAATCCATTGAATAAACCACTGTGGAATACCGTAATGAGACAGGACATGAAAGAGGTATTCATGATCTACTCTATCAAATGCCTTTTCCTGATCGAGTGAAAAAAGAAGTGAAGGAGAAGAAGAAGAAGAGCTAAAGGCAGAGACATCTCTAAGTACGGAAAGATTGGAAACAATAGATCAATGAGGAATAGCGTAGGTCTGTACCTCTGAAATGATTGGGACGCAACAGGAAGAAGACAGTGAAGCAGGACAGATGTAAAAATCTTATAGTCCATGTTTAAGAGACTCAAAGGCCTCCAATTCCTTATGTCTGACCTATCTCCTTTCTTAAACAATAGAAATACGATAGTATCTGAAAAATTCCGAGGTACAGAATGAGAATCAATGATGGTATTAAACAGCAAGGTAAGAATAGGAGAAAAAAGGTCAGAAAAAACTTGATAAAGTTCAGCCATAAGGCCGTCCAGCCCCGGAGAAGTACATCACTTTTGCTGCTTAATAGCTGCCTGCACCTCTAACAAAGAAACTGGGGCTGTCATCTCGGTGCAAAGATCAAGAGAGGGAGAAGGGGTCTGGAAATCAAAAAAGGAAGCGGCAGCGGATGTAGCCAGTGAAGAGGTCCCAAAAACACTGGCTAGATGGGAAGAGACCTTTAACTTGAGAGACGATATAATGTCATAAACCATAGAAGAGTCCACATCAGTAAGACGATCAATGTTCGTGGCAGCCACCCTGTCAAAACAGCGCTTGTAAATATCAAAAGAGGCCCTTAGAAGAGTGGGTGCCACAAGTAGCCTCAAGGCGCAATGAACGAGCCCTGTTATATTGACACTCTTCCATCTGAGTCTTCAAGGAAGCAACAAGGGGGAAGCAATCTTGAGCCGTCACAGAAGCCCTAAAGATCACGTCCTGTAAATGCCGCCACAATAGCAAATACTTATGATATGAGGAAACAGATTTACTCCTAGCATACCTGAGAAAGAGGCATTTAAGATCTGATTTGGTATCGTCTCACCAATGTAAAGGGGAAGTATAAGCACCCAGAACCGAAATGTGGGCCAACAGAAATTCACGACAATCTCGAACAATGCAGTCATCAGATAATAATGAGCTATTCAACTTCCAGCGTGAAGAAACAAGAAGAGGATGGGAAGCCATAGAAGGAAAACAAAGCAATGAAATGGCCATGGGATCCGAGGTCTCGCAAGGAATAACCTTCGCCAGTCGTACCATAACATTCTGGGAGAGAAAGCTAAAATCAATATGAGTGGCCATAAGGCCTCTATGATAGGTCATTGTTCCCTTAGGATGCACCTCACAGTAACCGTCCTTAAAAGAGGTGAACTTAAGTATAGTACGTAATGCAGTAGAGTCCCCGGAAAGCTTCTGTGTGGAGCCTCCTCTGTCAGCTAGGGTGAGACCACAGTTGAAGTCTCCCCCCATATAGGGATGTCTAGAGGTGTGTAAATAAGGCTGCAACAACCGAAACAAGTCTGAATGAGCAGCAATACCCTGAGGTGCACAAACATTTAGAATCCTGAACTGCAGGTGACGGAATGTGCAATCAAGCAATAAGGTGCGGCCAGGGACAATATCAACCAGTCTCGTAACAGTACAGTCAAAACCAGAAAACAAAATACCCAACCCATCACATTTATCCTCACCTGAGGACCAATAGGAAGGGCCTCTAGTCCAGCCAGCGGAAGCCCGGGTCAGTTTGTATCAAATCTTCAGCCTAGTATCCTGAAGTAAGTAGAGATCATGTGGGAGATCCAATAGAAACTGCAGAGAGGTAAGAAGTTTTCTATGGGATTTGATGCTGCACACTTTAAATGTGAGGCAGTGAAGACCCAAACCTACAGGCATAAGAAGAAAGAAAAAGACCAAAAGCCAGCATAACAAAACAAAGAAGAATTAGGCAAAGAGGCGTCAAGTAACCGCCGATTGCCACCTGGTGTCTGGATTAGTAAGGAAGGGATCCCGTTGGGAATCAGAGGAGTAGTCTAAATGGAGAGGAGAGGCCTGTGAAGAGTCAGAGTCATTTTTCTTGTTCATTATGTCACTCCACTGCTTCTGTTTGGTCAGAGCTTGGTAGAGATTCCTGGTCAGAATGGACTGTCTGGGGGAAGGGCTGGGAGCCTTACGCTTACCCTTGGACTTACCCTTTTTTCCCTGAGAAACCTCTGTGAAGGGGTCCAATTCAGGAGGGGGGAGGAGGTGGCATGGTGTCAGAGGGGGCAACAACCCCAGGTGCCGGGTCCATGCTGGGAGGGATCAGGTCTTGTAACACAGGATCCGCCGTTCAGAGAGCGGGAAGAGCAGAGGGAAGATCATCACTGGAGGGAGGGGGGCACTACGTCCTTGCCATCCTCATCACACTGGTGAAGAACCTGAGTCTGAAAGTCCATGATGAGGGCTACCTAATCCTGAGGAGGATGGTCCAACTGATTATGGTCAGCCCATGGACACTGATGGTAAGTATGGCCAGTCTCATCACAGAGATTACACCTCTGTGGGTCAGGGCAACCGAGGCTCACATGACCATAGGCTAAGCATATAGTGCACCATGGCTCATTGCAGGTATGGCTCAAATGTGTTTGAGCACCGCATTTATGACAGGTGTGGGGTTGACCGGGATAAAAACACAGACCTCTATCCCTACCTATATAAAAACTACCTGGCAAATGAGCTATACCCCTGTCATTCTGCTTCAATTGCACCTTAACCTTCCAACCCTCTGTCCAGACAAGGTCCTAGTCCAAAATAGGAGGAGGAGCCTCGAGAACGTCGCAGCACTGCTTAAGCCAGTATTGGACATCCATTATGCTCACTCCTTCATTACAAAAAATAAGAGTAATTATTTTCACTGTAGGTTTAGTAAGAGGAATGAGCATATAGGGGGTCCATAAAGGCTGTGACTTTACCACGTCATATTTGATCCAAAATTTTTCTAGAGTAGAAACATTCTTAAAACTTAAATCATAAACTGATTCCCCTCTAACATGTATGAAAGCAAACAATTAACTTGCTGAAATACCCAGAGAGTCGCGTAACAGGGAATGAAATACAGTTTTCCTATCAGGTGCAGTAGAGAGGTCACCAAAATATTTCAGATGAACTGCATTTCTACGTTGGGCTGGCTCGCCCAGGTTCTGAAACAGGTCACTGAGGTGAAAGAGACAGTCAGTCAAAACCTCATCTGTATGTAAAGAAGGCAAAGAAGGGCTATCCAAGTGGTGAATGGAATCAGCTGTTGAAGAGGAGTGCACTGCCAGTGAAAGATGTGGTACTGAAGCATAATCTTGAGCATGCAAAGGGCCCAGAGTCTTAGGAGTTGGTTGGCCAACAACAGAATGTTGTGTCGAAGTGGCAGGGTGTAGTGGCAACGAAGCCACTGGGGATGAATGAGGGAAGGAAGTGGATTCGGCAGGCAGTTCGGGGACTATGTGTCCCCATATAATGTCCTGTGCGCTTACCGCATGGGGAGAAGACCAGGGTGCTGCAGGAAGCTGTTGAGTCCAACCCGCAGCATGTAGAGCGGAAGCAGGGGACCACACAGAGTCTGGAAATGAAGTACCGCCATGGGTGTCCATAGAGGATAGCGTGCCTGCAGTAGCTGAAGCAGCACAAGTAGGAGCTGTAAGCAAGTCTGTCACCGTAGCATATGATGGCCCAGAGTGTATAGCAGCCTGGTCAGAGACAGTAGGCAAGGCGGAGTGCAGGGCGTCGTCCTCCTGCACGAAGCGCCGTAAAAGAGATCTGTGCTGTTTATATAACACACGCAAATGCGATGGAGACATAGATACATAGATACATAGACAGTGTCGGCAGATAAGGGCCTATGGCCCACCCAGTCTGCCCATTTGAGCTTGTAAGTTCAGTTTGTTTTCCTAGAAGTCTGTTGCCCTTACCCTGACCTCTAGAATTCTTTATGTCTATCCATGCATTCTTAAATCCGTGATTGTTTCAGCCCCCACCACTTCCTCTGGCAGGGTGTTCCACTTGTCCACCACCCGTTCTGTGAAGAAATTCTTTCATGTTTCCTCTGAATCATCCTCCCTCCAACTTCATCCCATGCCCTCTAGTCCTGGAACATCTTTTTCGCTTAAAAATAGTGTTTTCCTGCACCCTGTTCCTCCCTGTAAGATACTTGTATGTCTCTATCATATCCCCTCTCTCCCTCCCTCCCTCCTCTCCTCTAGGGAGTACATGTTCAGTTCCTTCAACCTGTCTTCATAGGACTTGTGATGCAATCCATGCACCATCTTTGTTGCCCTCCTCTGAACCTTCTCTACCCTGTCTATGTCCTTACGTAGGTATGGTCTCCAGAACTGTACACTGTACTCCAGGTGGGGCCTCACTAGTGTCTTGTATAGTGGAATTATGACCTCCCTTTTCCTGCTGGTGATGCCCCTGCCTATGCATCCCAGCATCCTATTTGCATTACCTGCTGCCTTGTCACACTGTTTCTATCCTTGAGGTCATCAGGAGATGACAACCCCAAGGTCCCTTTCCTGCTTGGTGCATGCTATATCCTCACCCTCAACTGATATATTGTGCCAGGGTTTTTGTGCTCATATGCATTATCTTGCACTTCTTTGCATTGAATTTCAACTGCCAAACCCTTGACCATTCTTCAAGTTTCTGTGTCGCTTCTCATTCTGTCTACACCCTCTGGTGTGTCTACTCTGTTACAGAGCTTTGTGTCATCAGTGAACAGTGAAATTCTGCCTTCTAGATCCCATGAATGTCACTGATGAAAATGTTGAATAGGACCGGTCCCAGCACTGATCCCTGTGGTACCCACTGGTCACTCTTCCTCTGTGGAGTGACAGCCATTTACCACCACCCTCTGTGTCCCTGCCACCCAGCCAGTTACCTACCCACCACACTACTGTCCTGCCCACACCCATATTCCCCTAGTTTGTGTAATAGTCTTCTATGTGGCACAGTGTCAAAGGCCTTGCTGAAGTCCAGATAGGCCATGTCCACTGCCTCCCTGATCCACCTCCCTAGTCACCCAGTCAAAAATTCAACGAGGTTGGTCTGACATGACCTCCCCTGGTGAAACCATGCTGCCTTGGGTCCTGTAGTCCACTGACAACCAGATGTTCCACCAATCTCTCCTTCCAGTAGTGCTTCCATGATCTTCCCCACTACCGTGGTGAGGCTGACTGGTCTGTAGTTCTCTGCTTCCTCTTTGTTCCCATTTTGTATAGAGGACTACATCTGCTATCCTCCAGTCTTTGGGTACCTCCCCTGTTTCCAGTGATCGGCTAAACAGGATAGCCAGAGGTTCAGCCACCACCTCTCTTAGTTCTTTAAGGACCCTGGGGTGCACCCCGTCTAGCCCCATTGCTTTATCAACTCTTATTACTTCCAGTTCCTTCAGGATCCTTTCTCGTGTAAAGGGACTTGTGTCCATTTCTGCACCATTCTCACCCCTTGTACTCCCTTCAGACCCATTACCCCTCTTCCTCAGTAAAGACTGAGCAGAAATACCTGTTCAATATGTCAGCTTTACTGTTGTCATCCTCCACGCGGCTCCCATCCTCCCCCTTCAGTCTCACTATCCTTCCCTTGTCTTTCTTTTTCACTTATGTACCTGTAAAAGGTTTTGTCCCTCTACCCACTGATTTTGCAATGTGTTCTTCTGTCTGAGCTTTGGCTTCCCTTACTGAACTCCTGCCTCCTTGCTCCTCCTGGTACTTCTCCCTATCCCCTTCTGCCTGTGTCTTTTGTATTGCCTGAATGCAATCTTTTGGCTTTTCACTTTCTTTGCTACCTCTTTGGAAACCATAATGGTCTCCTCTTCCTTTTCCTCTTCTAACCTGCTTAATGCATAATTCTGTTGTTCTTGTAATCCCCATTTTAAATACTGCCCACTGTTTCTCAACCCCTGATTCCTGTCCCATTCCCTTAATGCCTCTTTCAAGTATCTCCCATTTTCCCAAAGTCTGCCTCCCTAAAATCCAGGATCGTGTTTTGTGTGGTTTGGTTCTGCTCTTTCTGTGATTTCAAACCACAATGACTGGTGGTCACTGTTCCCAGATGCTCCCCACTGTTACCCCATCACACTGTCCCTTGTTTGTGAGCACAAGGTCCAGTATTGCCTTCTGCCGAGTTGGTTCCATGACCAGTTGCTTGAGGAAGGCACCTGAAGGAGTCCAGGATAAATCTGCTCCTAGTTGATGCTGCTGCTGGGATGCTCCAGTCCACGTCTGGAATATTGAAGTCTCCAACCAGTACTACCTCACCCTTGTCTGCCATCCTTTGGATGGCTAGCATCAGCTCCCTATCTGTTTCTTCCTCCTGGGCTGGTGGTCTATAGACCACACCTGTGCGGATGGCTGTCCCCATTTTCCTTTCCAGCTTAACCCACAGTATCTCTCCCCCATTTTGTTCCTCCTGGCATGAGTGCTGGTCCCAAGGACTGTAGGAGAATGCTGGTCCAAATCAGGGTGGTAGCTCCAAACTCAAGAGGAGATTCAGGAAGTGTACGAATCACTAGTTGTGGCACAGTGTCAGGTTGACTATTACTGCAGGCACTAGGCAAAACAACAGACATAGTAGGCTGTAGATCTGGAGCAGAAACCACAAAACTGAGAGCTGCATCACCTCCACCTCCTCCAGGGTCCGGGACGGCAGCCATCTTGGTCCCACAGGAAAAAGGGTCCCCCCTGCTCACAAGAAGCAAGAGTAGGGGAATTTCCCCAGTGTCCTGGCCAAATTTCCCTCATTCTCTAAAAATACCTCCAACAGTTTCATCTGGTTCAAGGTCAGTTGGCATTCATCTGTATCCCCCTCCCCTGGGGTCATGTGTGGAAATAGGCAGGATTTGCCTAGTGCACTTACCCAGTCAACAAAAACTAAATAAATAAAAAAAATAAAGATAGATCTCTATCCCTGATCACTTTATATACAAGAATCATACCCCTTCTTATTCTCCTTTTCGGTACTGAGAAAAACTTCAGTTCTTTCACTCTGTTCTGATAATCCAGTCCTCTGATGTCATAGATCACCCTGGTTGTTCTCTGCTGGACTGCCTCTGCTCTAACCACATCTGCCTTTTTATTTGGACACCACAGCTGAACATTGTACTCACCAAAAATGTAAACACTGGCTCCATCACTTTCCTGTAAGTTCTTTCTTACATCAGATAGTAGTCCCTTTCACTTTTTAATAACTATCACACTGAGCAACATTTTAAAATTATTACAAATTAGCATGCCCCAGATCCCATTCATGCTCACTTCCCTCAGAGTTTTGCCATTTAATTCCTATTTAGCCAGCTTGATTCTTTTCCCAACATGAATAACTAAGCATTCATCCTGGTTAAAATGCATCTTTCCCTTATGTGCCCAGTCACTTAAGGAGTCTAATTCCTTCTGCAGTGTTCCTATTCCTACTAAGTGTCCACTTCACATGCTATTTTGGTATCATTGGCAAATTCAGCTATCCATCCACCCTCAGTACACTGCATACCCCCTACATAGTTATAAAACAGAGAAGAGCCAAACACTGACCCCTGCAGTATCCCATTCTGAAATGTAGCTGTTTACCGTAACCCTCTGCCTCCCTCCTTGTAGCCAATTGGCTATCAGTCTTACTATACTGATATCCATTCCTGTTTCCTTTAGTTTATTAATTATCTCCATGTGTGGCGTGGTGTCAAACGCCTTACTAAAATCTGTGAACACCACATCCATGGGAATACCTCTGTCTAATGTCTTACTTATAGGTTAAAAAAATGTAATTTGGTTTGTAAGGCAAGATCTCCCACTCCTAAAACTACAGTGAGTTCTATTTATTCTGTTGTTCTCTATCAAATATCTTTCTATTTCTTCTCTTCAAACTTTCTCCTGTATTTTTGCAGCCACTGCTGTATGGCTAACTGGCCTGTAGTTATTTGCATCTCTTCTTCCATTTCCTTTATAGATAGGGACAACTATAGAACCCTTTCAGTGATCTGGAAGAACTCTCCCTCAGACTGGTGCTGTAGATATGGGTAGGAGGCCCTACTAGTGATTGAGCTAGTTCTTTTAGTACTCTAGGGTATATATAATCTGGTTCTGGGAATTTATCAGGGTTCAGCTCATAGTAACATAGTAGTTGATGGCAGATAAGGATCGCTAGGCCCACCTAGTCTGACCATATTATCTGCCTGCATCAGCAGCTGCTGACCCTACTTGGTCAACGGCTTAGCCTCTCTTCTCCACATGTAGGGTTCCCTTATGTCTATCTCATGCATATTTGAATCCCCCCACTGTGGCAGCACCCACCACTTCCTGAGGTAGGCTATTCCAAGCATCTACCACCCTTTCCATGAAGAAAAACTTCCTCACATTTCCCCTTAACCTGCCCCCCTCCAATATCATATCATGCCCCGTTGTCCTTGTACAACTCTTGTACTGAAAGATGTCACCCACCTGCACTTTGTTCAAACATTTAAGATATTTGAAGGTCTCTATTATATCCACCCATTCCCTCCTCTCTTCAGGTGTATACATATTGAGGTATTTTAATCTGTCATCATACGTCTTCTGATTCAAGCCCTTCTTTCAACAGCATCCACCCTGTCTATGTCCTTGTGAAGATGCAGCCTCCAGAACTGAACACAGTATTCTAGATGAGGCCTCACTAGTGTTTTGTACAATGGCATCAGCACCTCCCATCTTCTGCCAGTGATACCCCTTCCTATGCACCCCAACATCCCACTGGCCCTCCCCACAGTCTTGTTACACTGTTTGGCCACTCTTAAGTCATCTGAGATGATATTCCTAAATTCCTCTTTTCCCTGGTGACTGTCAACCATCCTCACCCCCCGTTCTATAGCTATCCGCAGGATTTCTTTGCCCCAGGTGCATGATTTTGCACTTTTTTGCATTAAATGTTTACTGCCACACTTTGGACCAATTTTCCAGCATTCCCAGATCCTTCCTCATTCTTTCAACCCCCTCTGGAGTGTCTACTCTGTTGCAGATCTTGGTATCATCTGCACACAGGCAAACCTTCTCCTCCAGCCCTTCAGCAATGCCACTGATGAAGACATTGAAAAAAGGACTGGCCGTAGGATTGATCCCTAAGGCACCCCACTGGTCACCCTCCTTTGCTCAGATTTGATCCTGTTTACTATCATCCTCTGCTTCCTGTCCCTCAACCAGTTTCTAAACCAATTTTCAACTTTATGGCCCACTACCAGGCTCCCAAGCTTGTTCACCAGTCTTCTGTGGGGTCCGGTGTCAAATGCCTTATTGAAATCTAGGTAGGAGATATCCACCGCTCCTCCCTGATACACCTCCTTTGTCACCCAGTCAGAAAAGTCAATCAGATTTTTTTGACATGACCTTGCTGCTGTGAAACTATGTTGCCTTGGATCCTGTGCTCCCATGGTTTCCAGGTGTTCCACAAACCTTTCCTTAAGCAGCACCTCCATAATTATACCCACTACTGAGGTGAGGCTGACCAGCCTACAGTTTCCTGCCAACTACTTGCTACCACTCTTGTTTAGAGGGACTACATTTGCCCCCCTCCAGTCCTCTGGAACCACCCCTGTATTGAGCGACTCACTAAACAGGACCACCAGGGGAGCTGCTAGCACCATCCGTAATTCCTTTAATACCCTGGGGTGTATATCATCTGGTCCCATCGCTTTGTCCACCTTCTATTTTTTGAGTTCTTCCAGGACCCTTTCTGCTGTAAAAGGACTAGTGTTTACCTCTCTCTCCCAATTGTTTCTGCTGCCTAACTGTGGTCCCTGTCCCTCCCCCACTACCATGAATATCGAACAGAAGTATTCATTCAGTATAAACGCTTTTTCTAGGTCACCCTCTACACACACACCTCTTCCTCTCCTTTGAGCCTTACAATCCTGCCACTGGCCTTCCTTCTATCACTAATGTATCTATAAAAAGTCTTGTCCCCCCCCCCCTTTCCTGGCTTTGCTACTCTTTCCTCTGTTTGTGCCTTTGCACTCCTAGCTGCTTTCCCTGCCTCCCTTTGTCTCTCTAGGTACACTGCCCTACCCTCATCCTTCTGAGTCTCCTTGTATTCTCTAAAAGCCCCTTTTCTGTCTCCCACTTTCTCTGCCACCTCCTTTGTGAACCATAATGGTTTGTTACTTCTTTTTCCCTTGTTACTCAGCCTAATGCACTGATATGCCACCTCCACTATGGCTTCTTTTAGGTGTACCTACTGCTCCTCAACCCCTTCCCCTGGATCCCATCTTGCCAGGGCTTATTTGATTCCCTTCCCATCCTAGCAATGTCTGCCATCCTGAAATCCTGGACCCTTGTCTTTGTGTGGCTCTCCTGTGACACTGTACTGATGCTGAACCACACTGTATGATTGTCACTGATTCCTAGGTGCCCCTCCACCCTGAATTCCTTTATCCTATCTCCACTGGTCAGGACAAAGTCTAAGATCACCTTGTTCCTGGTAGGCTCCTGAACCAACTGCTTGAGTCCTGCCCCCAACATAGAGTCTATGATATCTCAGCTTCTGGCTGAGGCAGCTGCCGGGATGGTCCAGTCCACATTTAGCATGCTAAAATCACCCAGCAGCAGTACTTCCCCCTTTGCTGCCATCCCATGTATTTCCTCCACTATTGCCCTATCTACCTCCTCCCTCTGTGCCAGAGGCCTGTAGATCACTCCTGTACAAACTGCTGTGCCATTTCCTGGCTTTAAGTGAGACCCACAGTGCCTCAGCCTCCCCTTGTTTACCCTGCTTTGCCATCGCTTTAATACCTTCTCTGATGTAGAGGGCCACCCCCCTTCCCCCCCACACACACACTTTTATCCTCCCTATCCCTACTATGTAGACCATACCCTGGTACATTTACCTCCCAGTTATGGTTTCCAGTGTACCATGTCTCGGTAATTATAACTATGTGCAGGTTCGCCTCTACCATCAAGGCTGCCAGATCTGGGATTTTGTTTCCCAGTCTGTGGGTATTTGTATACATGACTGTCCATGTTTCGCAGCCTGTGCCCCTTGCATTTCAACCTTTGCCTTTTTGCTCCCTCCTTCCAATCCTGGTATTTTACTCCTGCTGCCTGTTTTTCTCTGCCTTATCTCTTGTAACGAACCCAGGCATATCTGTCCATGCTTCCCAACCTGGTCCCCTTGTCAGTCTACTATTGCCTTCCTGTTCCCCCGTTCCAGCCTTGGTTTCTTTCTTTTGCTACCTCCCTTACTCTGCCTTACCCCTTGTAATGAGCTAGGGAATATCTGTCCACAACATTTTCTCCTGATCCATGCTGCTAGCTACTCTGATCTGTGGGGGTGGGCTGCCTAAGTCTCCTTGCTTCGGACTGCCCTGCCCACAAGGCAAGTTTAAACACCTGGCAAGGAAGCATCCAGACTTTTCATTTAGGACCACAGTCCCCTCCCTGGACGGATGAAGGCTATCCCCCCCCCTCTCGTACAGGCCACCATCCCTTCAGATAGGTCTCCAGTCCCCAGTGAAGCCAAAATCATTATCCCCACACCAGCCCCTCAGCCAAGTAAGGAACTTGCTGATGTGGAGATTTCTAGCCTCCCCTCTGCTGTGGACTGGCAGCACCTCCAAGAATGTTACACAGCCTGCTACAGTACCTCTCCAAGGTGCCTACCCAACCGTATGAAGTTCTGTTACACCTGCTCTATGCTCACCTGCTCCTTGGCTAGTTTATTTGTCCCCAGATGGACCATGACCTCCAGTTTCCCCCTCCTTGCTATCGCTGTGGCAATCCTCTGGATTCATCCCCCTCCATCTGAGCTATGCCTCCTGGTAGGCACTTGACCTCCCTCTCCTCCTCGCTACCTGTATCCAGATCCATTCCCCGGACTATTGAGTCCCTCACCAGGAGTAGCTTCCTCTCCCTCTGGGGTCATCTACCTCCTGTCCCTGGGTCTCTCTCCTGGAGGATCCACTCATCCTCCCTGGTCTTAACTTCAGGCTCTCTAGTGGGGCTTGCACGCTCCTCCAGGACAGCAAAGGAGTTTTTAAGTTGGACCAGATGGGGGATGTGCCTCCTGCTACCAAAAAACAATTAGCCCTGTTCGGCCAGCTCCCTCCAGATCTCACACTCTGCCTCTCACAGCAGTATCTTTAACCCAGAGAGACTCAGAGACCCTGATTTACTGGAACAATTGAAATGTAGCAATGCTAATGTCAGCCTTCCAGCCCTCCTATTCTCCCTCGCACCGACAGCCTATGCAGCATTTCTGACTGGACCCCTGCTTATAAGCCCACTTGTAAATTTAAATCTGGCACCTCTTCTTATGCTCTCTCTCCTGATTGGTTCACTCAGTACACATGTCACTGAGAGATTACTTTCTGCCCATGGCTGTTAATACTAGTGACCATTTACAAACCTCCCGGGCAAAACAAACCCTCGATCAATGCTCCCTCGGAATCAAAATCCCAAAAGAAACTTTTCAAACTGCAATCCTGTAATCAGTGATGCCCTGCAGAACAACTATCTAGTTGACCAATAAATCAAAAAAAAATACACTCTTACCCTTCAAGGATTTATACAGAACCGATACCAGAAATACAAAAACAGGTATAGAATTAAAATCAGTGGTGTCTTTGTTATACTATGCTTTATTCATCCCAAATCACCAATATCCACACCAACACTACTGCAATATAATCAGTACCTGTAGTTCAAGTACAAAAAAAGGAAACATACAACTAAAGTTTGGAAACAAGAAGTAAGAAAAAAAAATGTCAACCTGTCCCCTGCTTACATTCCTTTATTGTTCTGTTGCTAAGTACTTCAAACAATGGTTTCCATCCACCACTCAACCAGCCGACGTTCCAGCCCCCACAGTCCCCTGTATGTTTGGTCCTTAGCCTGTTACTCCCAGTTTATACCTCAGTCACTCTGGTGTGGTCCTCAAATGTTCCAGAGTGGTCCTCAAATGCTGAAAAGCACAGTGCCTCCTGCTACCAAAAACAATCAGCCTCTTTCGGTCAACTCTCTCTGGCTCTCACACTCTGCCTCTCACAGCAGTGTCTTTAACTCAGAGAGACTCAGAGACCCCAATTTACAGGGACAATGAAAATATAGCAATGTTGATGTCAGTTGTCCAGCCCTAATATTCTCTCTCACTCTGGGTTTTAAACACTTTTTCCCTGCCTATAGTAAAGGTCTGCTTTCCATTACTCTCAATATGATCTGTTTCTACAGTATTTGTGTTGCATACAGAGCACTAGCTGCACTATCAAATGTCTATATTCAGGCATGACAATACTTAAAAGTTTCATTTACTGTACTAACCATGTAATGATGCAGAATCATTAATAGACCATTATATTTCACATAAAGCCTGTACAAATATTAGTGGTAAAAAGACGAATTCCTGAGAGTGATATAAAATTGTTGGGCCACTTAGTACAATTTGAATCAGTTACTGTACATGTGCCTGGGTGCTGGGGAGAGTTTTTCATCAGTGGGTCTACTTTGAATTTAGATGCCACATTCAGAAAATCTTTCTCTAGAAATAGTTGTACTTTACCGTTTTCCCACTCTTGATATCCTTTTGTCAAGGCACTGAAACTGGTGCCATGCTGTCAGAAAAAGAGGTGGCATAGCCAGTTCAGCCGGGAGATCAGAATTCCAATGTGAACTTGAACTTTTAAGTAACGTGGCTTTTGCCAGTAGGTGGTAGGCATGTCACATATTTGCTTCACTTAAGGAGTGGGGGAGGGACTGATCACCTGCTGCACAAGCAACCCTTTTTGATCCAACCATTGAGTCTATTGTGATAATTTAAAAATAAAAGCTGTGAGTTAGATTCATGAAAGAAATACCACACAGTAAATGCATGCTGCTTCAGGTAGCATGTGCTATTTTGTACATCCTGATTGAGGAAACAGCATCTGAAGGAAACAGCAGCAATTAGTAAGGTTACCACCTACTCGGTTTTTGACCGAATGATTCGGTTTTCTAGGTCCAGATTCGGTCTTCCTGTTTTCACCATTGCAAATTCGTTTTTTATGGTGGGTCAAGCAGCACCTGTGAGATTCCCCACTAACTGTTTCATTTTCTTCTCATCTGACTGTAAGCAAGTGTCTGACATTTCAGTGTGCTTGCTTGCTTGCAGTGCATGCTAATCAGGAAGTGCGTTCAAGAGCAGGGCACTTAAAGAGCCAAATGTGTCCCTGTCTGCTCAGTTGTCACCTCTAACTTCACACCAGCAAATTGGAAGATTATTCACAGGAAGGGCAAACAATACCACTTTAATTAACACCTTCATTTTTCTGAAACCCTTAGACGTTCAGACAGGCACCACATTAGGGTAGCCTCTTGTCCAGTGTGGACTGTACAATGTGTTTCAGAAACTTTACCTGCTAATCCAGTTTTACTTAGAGGTAGTACTTTTTCAGTCATTTTGAATGCTCACATACTTATAAAACAGATTATGTTAAATTCTTCACCGTTTTACTTGCATGTTCATATTACAAACAAATTATGATTTCATGTAAACCTTTGTTTGTATACCAGTAAATCTGAGAGGTGTAAAGTAAGGCTATTAAGACCATTAGCAGCAAATCAACCTAATCCTTTATAGGCTGCATTGTGAGTATGGTCTTTGACTGCTGTGATAAGGAATACTTTCATACCTTTAAATGCTCATCATTTTTTCTTTTGGGGTCTGTCCTATATTTTAATATTTGTTACCCAATTTGTTGTTAAATTAATAAGCTAATATTTTATTTCATTTCTAGCAGTACTACACCTCTCTCCTCAGTAGTTATTGCTGTCAATTTTCATACTACCTGGATATTCCTGGAAGACCATTCCAGGCATCTCAGATGAACAGCACGGAATTGTGTGGCTAATGTCATGCTAAGCCACAGAAATGAGAAAATGAAGAGAGATAGAGAGAGAGAGAGAGCAGTAGCTGGTGAGAAGAAAGGAACACAATCTAGATTTGATGGCACTGCAAATTTAGGTAATTTATCAAACATTATTATTATTTTTTTTTTACCAGAAGAGACACACTAAGCTGAAGCTTGTTTACAGGTGCAACCTGGGAGCACAAGGGAGTGAAATGACTTGTGCAGGGTCACACAGTATGCAAGTCTGGGCTGTGGGATTCAAACCCTGGTCTCCAGAATTGCAGCTCAGAGCCTTAAACCACTGTGCTATACTTCCTCCACGCTACATATCACATATCATGCTATCTGATATGTATGACTGACATGGAAATAAAATAGAGTATTTAACAGCATAGAATAGTTCCAACCACTTTTAAAAACTTCTCTGACATTACAAATAGCTTTAGAGTAGGAGCAATGGGAGGGACAGTAGCACGTCTTAAATTGGCAGATGATATTTGTAATTACAGCTCGTCCACCATTACTAGTGTAGTTTATTATTTATTGAAAGAGTTTTACCAGAAAAGGCCACCTGTTCCAAAATAGCCAGTTGTCAGAGGTGTCTTTGTAGTCACTCGATGTGTCAGCTAAGCTGTGTACACAGGATGGAAAGGCCCCTGAACCCCATCTCTAACCCCACCAAATGTTAACATACACTGAAATTTAAAATATTTAAATCTAAATCAAATAAACCAAAAATAATAATCATGATGTACTTTAAAGAAGTTGTACACAATGCAATACCGGGCAGCAATTCTGAATAAATCAAGCGAATCAGAGTCCAAGCGATGCCTCATAAGTCATTAAAGGGGCGGAGTTAGGGGTGGAGTTTGGGGGTGTGGTTTAGTATTCGGTTTTCATCTCATCCAAAGGTGGCAACCCTAGCAATTAGGGACACAACAGGACTCCAGCTAAACACTGTGGAAGGAGAACATGCTAACTGCAGGAGTCCATTAGCTGAAGGATAGCAGAGCAGCACACCACTGCCAGTTATCTCTGAACTGGCCCCGATTTTCAGGGACGTCCCTGATTTTGCCTCTAAATTTTGCTCTGTCCCTCCTAAAAATTGTGTATCTGTGATCAAACAGTGGGGGTTGTGAGCACAAAATGCTGTCAAACATTAAAGTTACAGACTTGTTCTTCCTTAAAAAAATGCATTTTACACTAAGAACCTTATTCTACTGGCTTCCTGAATGGATACCACCAATTTTGAAGATGTGTCCCTGATTTTGGTCCTTTGTCCTTGATTTTTTTAAGCCTTGTCCCTGACTTAAGAGGCATGAGGTTGAGAGGTATGTAAGACTGTCACTAAGAAAAAAAACAGCTAGCAATGCAGGAACAGCAACAAAACATGCACGCATGGTAACATTCTTAAAGGAAAGCTGTGCAAAACACCGTTTCCGACTCCCAGGACTGCAGAAACACCCATTTAGCACTACCTGTATGTGGTCACGAGCCTCCAGCTAAGTTTTCAGCATTAATTTGCCTCGTTTCTGTGCTCCTGAGCTCTGCGAAGAAGCTGCCATTTGGACACTGCCACCGCACTGGAAGACAGAGTGTGCACTCTGTTCAGCAGTTTCCTTCCTACGCGGTGCTAGAACGCTCGTTCGTGATGAACTGGGCAAATTTTTACGGAGGAAAATGAACTTGTCTGGCATGTACTACTGATTTAAGTGAACATTTAGAAGTAAAACCCGTTGAAAATGGAGCATGGTAACTGGTTAAATTTTGTAGCTGAAAGTTGAAGTTCTGAGTTCAGACATGTGCAGTAGCACCAGGTGCTACTGCGCATGTCTGAACCTTAGTATGAACCTTAGTATGAGAGTGCAGGAGGGACCTGAGACAAGACTCTGGTCTTCACTGGATGGGTGAGTTGTCCATCTTCCTAAGGTGGCACGTGATTGGGTTTGCTCTGTAGCAACCCACGTGGTCCACCTTAGGAGTTGGTGCAGAGTATCAGAATGGTGAAGGAGCAACAGCATTCACTGGCTGCTCCGCGTGTGCTGTTGCAGCTTACTGCTTTGTATTTTTGCTGGTTGGGTAACTATTAGTCGGGACTCATTGGACTAAAAAAAAACAACAACAAAAAAAAATTTATAAAACCATTAATAATTATATTTAATTTTGTTTTGAAAAACAACTTTTTTTTTGTTTGGCAGTAGAGGGGGTGAACTGTGCCACTGCCCAGTCAAGTTAACCAATCAGTGCCACTTGTTGCTGTGTGCCCCCCCCAAAAAAGTCAGTCAACTCTCATCTCCTACCTGTGCTCTGTGGGGTAAATCTACAAACTTTGGTTCAGTGGACATTCTGTCACATGGAATAATCCTTAAAGGAAAAGTAAAGTTATATCAGACAGGGTTAGGCCAGTTCCCTGAATCTCTTTGGGTAACATAGCAGCACCTGCAGCATCAGCCCTTATAGCCTAGGTGCAGTGTGTGAACTACTGTGCGTGTGTGAAATAAAATCTGACAGCCAGCCACCAATGCCACTTCTTGCATACTGTCTGTGTGATACCCTCCCCTCCAAAAAAAAAAGTCAGTCAGCTCTCATCTCTTTCTCCCTGTCCTCTGTGGGATAAATCTACTAAATAAAATAAAAATAAATAATCCTTGAAGGAAAAGTAAATTTCTGTGTCAGAGAGGGTTAGGCCAGATCTCTGAATCTCCATGGGTAGCAGCACCTGCAGCATCAGTCCTTATAGCCTAGGTCCAGTGTGTGTGAACTACTGTGTGTGTCATAGATGCCGGGTTGTATGGGCCCATGGGGCATGAGTCTCATCAATATTTTATGACACGGGCCCAGCCCCAGCAATAAAACTGTAAAAAAAGTGTTCTGTTTTTTTGTTCTCTGTGTGAGTTGTGACCTGTGAGCATGTGCCCCCCTTTAACTGAATTGCAGCGATGGGTGGCACCACCCCCGGCCCGGAATCCCTGACCGACCTTCATTGCCATTGGTGGGCTTTTAGTGGCACTGACATAATCATTATATGAAATTGGCGCATGACCAACTGGGCGCAGGCACAGCACCGATTTCCCTTATTGGCAGTGCAAAGTTATTGGCCAGTGCATGTTCTGAAATTGCCACAGAGGTGGCATGAGTCAGGACACACCATCCAGAATCAGGAGGATCTCAGCGGGCAGATAGAGAAAGGGCAAGGGGTGACCTGGCCGGGGACTGAGGAGTAATAGTCGGTCAGTGACCACTTCCAGATCTATCAGTGTGTGGCACAGCATGAGTTAGCCAACAACTGACCACACCGGGGAAGTATGTGTGGGCCGTGGCAGGCCCAAGGGAGTCACTGGAATGAGTCGGTGGTGATGTCGGTATTGGTGGTGTTGTAAGTGGCCGGGCAGAAGGTCATGTGTGGGTCTGGTGACCAGGTCGTCGTCGGGCAGGAGCAGCCTGAAAAGAACAGAGGACTGGAAGAGTGAAGGAGCCACAGGGAGAGAGGAGTCCCTAGGCCAACAGAGCAGCTAGTGAAGTCCAGTCCCCCATGCAGAGGTTGACAGCAGGCACCAGCCAGCCAAGAGGAGAAGAACGCAGCACCATGGGTGGTAACAGTAACTACCCCAACCAAAGGCAACTGACTTAAGAGCCAGCACTAGCCAGGTAAGGTCAGAAATGCAGGGGAAGCCGAGCCCAGGAGTAACACCGGCAGTGGGAGGAGACAGAGGAGAGAGCAGCTAGATGAACTGTCTGACTCTTGTGCTTGTTGGTTGTGTGTTGTTGTTCCCACTAGTGAGGCAGTCAGGCAGCCCAGTAGGCCACTACTGATGAGAAACTAAATAAAAAAAAATTAAATGTAGTGTGTGTGTGTGTGTGTGTGTGTGTGTGTGTGTGTGTGCGTGTGTGTGTGTTGTGTGTGTAGATGCTCATCGTGTTCATGCAGCCGCAAGTGACTGATGTATTTATTTATTGAACATATCGGAATTAACATTTGAGTCAGAGACTCTTTTAAAGTGCATATACAAGTACAAGGAATATAATTTGAAAAAAGCACACACAGTGTTGTAAAGCAATAATCAAAGAGTACAGTGAGTTTCATGAAAGAGATATACACAAGTATATATAACATTGAATTTTCAAATCAATTCATGGTCGATATGGTCTCTGTTAACTGTCCGTAACACCTGCTGCCCTGGGAAGTTCTTTTTTTATTTTTTACATGGCATTTTATGAATGGGACCATTCGGTTGTTGTCTTGTGGATTTATTATTATTATGGGCTAGGGCAGTAAGTCGGTGGCTATGGGACCCAACATTTGCCAAAAACCTGGATAGTTAGGGCTGTTAAAGACAAACTGGAAACATTATTTACAGGACTGGGCCTTAATAAGCTGTGTGGAATATAGTAGTAAATGTTGGGATTTTAGACTCTGCCTGAGAAAGGCTATAGTAGTGTGTGTGTGTGTGTGTGTGTTTTGCACCCAGAAATCAAGTACTTCCTTTTACAAGCAGTCAGTAGCAATGTTGAGTAGGGCCAAATTCCTACTGATGGGATGAAGTGGGGTAGCTCATGGTCAATGGTGAGTGCCTACTTCATCAGTGCATGTGCATATCTCAGTGTGTAGATGCCCCCAGTTACTTTTACTGTCAGTGAGACACTGCCAGGGGCATTGTCCTCAACGAGGCTGAATTCAGCATCAGCACTGTGCTGGCAATATTAGCTGGTCAGCATGCAAACTGCCTCAGTCACCTCCTTGTGTGCAAGAAACCTGGCTCCCGCCTTGGCCTCCACAGTCACCAGGCAGCAAGGCAGAAGTGTCAACTTTAAATCCCAATAGTGCTGATTAATTGCAGAATCTTTTTAAAAAATATCAAAGATTTAAATGTCAAATTTTATAAGCTCTGACGTCAAGGACTCATAATGTCAGCTAAACCGCACATCACCCGAATACACATTGGTGCCTCAGACTCTGACCCAGTCCTAGAAAATTAAAAAAGGTTACTGCTACTAATACTAATAAGGATTACAGAAAGGGGTACCTGCTTGTAGTCATGCACTGATGTTGACCATATTACTGCAGCTAGGTACAGGTAAATGTTAACTGATTGTGAGGGAAGCTCGAAATAATTTGTGGATTAATTGACTTTTCAAGACTATGAATACAATATAAAAGTTCACATGCTAGTATTTTCTCGTTACAGCTACTGAGTTGTTTCGTATTGATTTTTTTTCCCTTTCATTTTTAGAGCATCTTAGATTAGTGGTACTTTGGTCACTGACTTTATTCAGTACTCACTGTGCACTTCAATGCATTTGACCATGCTATCTGGTTGGTCCCTGCCTTGTCCCAGTCTCCCATCTATGTGTGTGTGTGTGTGTGGGGTTGGCGGATACTGCAGAGGGGCCTCTGTAGTGTAGGGCTGTTATGCAGTGGCCTAGTGGTGCATAGGGAACTGCGATTCATGGCCTTAGACTTTTGTTTGGTCCTTTACATTCCTCGTTACCAAAAGAAGTCTAAAGTAGTATAGAAAATCCAACCATGTGCTTTAAAGCCTGATTCCCAGTCAGTCCAGCATACAGGGGCACGTGCAGTTTGCTGGTCAATGCAGCTAGCACTCTAGCCACTGCAGTTTATGGGATTCTCAGCCCTCAGTTACATTTGTTTGTCCATAAGCGCAAATGTCTATGCAGGAGAACTGAAGTCAGTCGGTGGGGGGGGGGTGAGAATTCGGGCTGGACATCAGGATTCTAAAATGAAGCAAGAGTTTGCTGTCTAGTGGATCCTCTGCTCTGCGAGGGCTGGGACTTGTGGGATATGGCAGTACAAGTATCCCCTTTTCCAAGTGTTGGAACATTGAAACTACAAGGTTTCAGTGCCACCATGCCTCTCAGCCTTCCATACTGTTTCAGAGGGCTGGGGAAAACTGCCTGGGGTGCCTGTTCATGACCCTAAGCTCTCCTGAGTGGTGTGGCAACCTTGGGGGGCACAGAGCAGTTACAACAAAGATGCTACTGGCTTAACCCCTGTGCCCTCATGGGAGCTTCTGCAGTGCATATCCTATGCTGTGAATTACCAGCATCTCACTCAGATACTGTGAATTTCCAAGTGGCATACCTCTCAACTGTCCTTGATTACAAGGGACGTCCTTCATTTTACCCCCCAAAATTGCTCAATCTGTCACTCATCCATCCCTCATAGAAAATGTGCTGCCATCACAGAGAATGTGCTGTAAATTCAGACATTAAAGGACAACTGCTCTGAACCTACAAGTAACTTTCCCAGTAAACTTGTTGTTGAGAGCTAATTCCAATTTTAACATACTAGCATACTAAATTGCCAACAGTTTAGGCCTAGTGGTCTAGCGAGTCTGCTCGAGTAGCAGCCCTACATTCTTGTTACTGCAGCCAAGTCAAGCCTGTCAGTAACCACAGTAGGCATTTTTATTTTTTTTTTTATTTTTATTAATAATATTTTATTAAAATAAAGCCTTAAAACAGTTAAAACCATTGCCACAGTGGGCATTTCTGATTTACACTCTGGTAAGTGGCTGTTTAGAACAGTATGATGTAATTTATGTCCCTTCCAGCTACAGAGTTCTAGAGCAGAACACTGTGCCAATACTGGAAGCGCAGAGCAAGAGACAGAAAGTACATCGTATACTTCTATAATTAAGCAATAATGCATGACAGGGTGTGTGTTGTGTTGGATAACGCCACCCTGGGATGATTTGGTACCGAGGCTGCAGGCTGAGTGCTACTAATTACCCCAGAAGTGACGTTAACCCAGCACACAACACACAATCCTGGAGTGCATTATTGCTATTATACAATGGCTTATTTTGTTTTAAGAAGAAAAAATTGAAAATCTGTTTAAAATATTCATTTATTTCATTTTTTTGTTTGGGCAGGTATACTTATTGAAAAAAAGTTCACGGTTCCTGTCTTGTGCAGGAGGTGGCGCTGCTCCCTCTTGGTTTCTCTGTATTTATTTAAATGCCTATCTTGTGGCTCTGTCTTTTTGACCCCTGTGCCCCTTGTCCTTTTGCTATTTCTGTCTCCTGTTACTTAGAGAAGCAGTGTAGAGATGGTGTCTGCCTGTTGCTAAGACGTTGTTGTTACGTTCTTTTTTTCCTTCAGTTAACTGATCAGTGTAATAGGCAGTGCAAATGGACAGTGACGTTGGCTGAAACTAAAGTCAGGACCTCGAGCAGACCGGGAGTGAGAGGGGCTTCATTTTATTTTACTGGACATTTCTGTGGAGAAGAAGGTGAGGTCCATGACAGGAATCTTGATTAATTGAGATAGTGAGCATGGCTGTTAATGGAATGCAGTATTGTGTCTGTCTCTTTGAACGAGCGCTATTTATAATTGTGCATGCGCTAGTTACTATCGCGGTGATGTCGGTGAGCGAGAAGAATTAGCGTGTTGGCTAGACAAAGCTCTGAGATTTGGTAAAAAAAAAAGTGGGGACACTGAATTAAGGGCAGAGTACTGACAGGGAAATGGTTACAAACTGAGAGGAAAATACAGACCTGACGGGGGATGGTTGTATTGTGAAGCGGGAATCTATGCGGGCTGCGTGTAGTGATTCTGATGACCGTTGGTGTGGTCATTGATGTGCTGGTACTAGACCCGTGGTGTTGTACTGGGATAACATCACGGGTCCAGTCTCAGACTGACCAATCAAAGGTCAGCATTTTTTTTGCCATTGTATAATGGTGCTTTCCATCTGTGTGTAAATCGGAGACATACACTGGGATAACTAAACATCCTGTAGCAATGGAACAAAATTATATAATTTGAACCCATATTTAAAAATAGGCTTCCACTGTGAAAAACTGACTTGCAGTCCTGCAGATTCAGTACAGTTCTCCTTTACAGCAGAAAGCCACATTAATCTAATATACTGCTTTAAAAATAAACTTGTTACATGTAAACACAATGGTTTCCACCGTGTTCTGAGCTTGTATCTCCATCTTGAGGATGTGTCCCTCACTTTAGGGGTCAGTTTCCCTCACTGTCCCTCATTTTGAGTGCCCGTGTCCCTCATTTCAGTGACAAAAGGCTGAGAGGTACGTTTCCAGATGGGCCCACAGTATCAACTGGGCCACTCTCCCTGTATGTTAGTCAGACCATTTTAATTCTGAGGTAATAGGAGGCATGAAGGAGGGTTTCCTGCTGTTAAGAGCATGTGAACTGAGTCCGAATACCTTCATGTTCATGCTTGTTTTCTTAATTGCTGTTTTGCATACTGTCTATTCAGATTTATTGACTTATGACATGTGACAGCTTAACTAATTATGCTAGTGTTCCTTCAAAGCAGCTCATAAGTATCATGTGACAGAGCAGTAAATGAAATATCAGGTTTCTTAGGGTAATCACCCCCCCAAATTCCTCCCTCCCCCCCAAAAAATGTGGATTCCTCTTTTGAAGTTGAAAGACAAGACTTTTAAAGGGTATTTTCAAATGTTTTCTCATACCTGAGACCAGAGGCTTAACCCCCATAACCCCATGTTACTGTACAGGGGGCTCTGCTCTCACAGACCCCTGCTGTGGGGGGGGCTTTGACCTCTGACCCCTGGACCTGGGGCTCTGACCCCTGACCCCTGGGCCCTACCAAAAATTTTACAAACCCAGCTCCTATGGTGTGTGTGTGATATAAAATCTGACAGGCAGCCACCAGTGCCACTTCTTGCATACTGTCTGTGTGACCCCCCCCCCCCCGAACAAGTCAGTCAGCTCTCTTCGCCTGCCTGTACTCCATGGGGTACATCTACAATCTTTGGCTCAGTGGGCATTTTGTCATGTGTAATAATCCTTGAAGGAAAAAGTAAATACTGTGTCATACAGGGTTAGGCTAGGTCCCTGAAACTCTGAGGGCAGCAGCACTTGCAGCATCAGCCCTTATAGCTTAGGTGCAGTGTGTGAATTACTGTGTGTGCGTGAAATAAAATCTGACAGTCAACCACCAATGCCACTTCTTGCATACTGTCTTTGTGACCCCTCCCCCAAAAAAGTCAGTCAGCTCTCATCTCCTCCCTGTGCTCCGTAGGGTAGATCTACAAGCTTTGGGTCAGTGGGCAGGGCATTCTGTCACGTGGAATAAATAAAATAAGAAAAAAAAATAATCCTTGAAGGAAAAGTAAATTACTGTGTCAGAGAGGGTTAGGCCAGGTCCCTAAATCTCTGTGGGTGGCATCTGCAGCACTAGACCTTGTAGCCTAGTTCCAGTGTGTGTGTGTGTGTGTGTGTGTGTGTGACAGATGTGCGTGTGAATTAATGTGACAGCCACCACCATTTGCTTTTGACCCTGAACAAGTTACAGTCTGGCATTATGAGTACTCCAAAGAACAGTAAAGAAAAAGCTAGGGGCAAAAGAAGTAAACGTAAAAGTTTATTCAAAAGCTCAGAAAGAAGTGGCCCAAAAAGTAAAGTAAAAGCACCACAGTCTGTTGAAGGGGCTGAGATAAATACTACTACTATCAATGTGCAGGTTAACTCTCAAAATACTGAAAACTTGGCAAGGGGAGTGAACTGTCTATGTCAGAAGGGCTCAGTACAGCAAACAAACTTTTGAAAGATAGTGGCAGGTGGTCTGAGAAAAGTGCAAAAACAAAGAGTATTCCAAATTTACATAAAGTTAAAGCACTTACAGGTATAACTTGCAGTGAATACAAAATCACACAGGCCCCCACAATGCAAAGCATCATGGGCTGCATATGCAAATCACTACTGAATGTTATGCTGGTCCAACTTTAAGCAGAATTGCATGGTGCCGAAAGGCCTCTCACACAGTTTGCAAAGGGTGCTAACAGAAGACATAGATACGTGTTTCGTCCTACCAGGACTCATCAGTATGCCTCGTCTGTTTGACACCCCAGTGGAATGGACCAGCTACCCTTAAGGCAGTGTGCCTGGGATATATTGTGGTGAACCCATTAAAATAAAAAACTATTTAAAAGACAAAGAACCTCTGAGCGCAAACACTGAGGCAAGGGTTACCCCAAAGGGCATTTGGCTGGGAAGCCAAGTTTCAAGAAAATACAAAATCACACATGCCCCCACAATGCAAAGCATCATGGGCTGCATATGCAAATCACTACTGAATGTTATGCTGGTCCAACTTTAAGCAGAATTGCATGGTGCCGAAAGGCCTCTCACACAGTTTGCAAAGGGTGCTAACAGAAGACATAGATACGTGTTTCGTCCTACCAGGACTCATCAGTATGCTCGTCTGTTTGACACCCCAGTGGAATGGACCAGCTACCCTTAAGGCAGTGTTCCTGGGATATATTGTGGTGAACCCATTAAAATAAAAAACTATTTAAAAGACAAAGAACCTCTGTACGCAAACACTGAGGCAAGGGTTACTCCAAAGGGCATTTGGCTGGGAAGCCAAGTTTCAAGAAAATACAAACTCACACTTGCAGTGGACTTGCTCGATTTGTAACACATGCATGTTGAATAATTCAATCTGTGGCTGCAGGTATTAGCTGTACTGAACCTGATGATGATCATGACGGCGACGACCTTGGTCACGGTGAGACTGATGATGAGCTTGTGACTTTACCTTTAGCTGTGTCTCATCTGTCTCATCAGTCTCATTCTGGGTCTGACAGTGACAATGTGGGTGAAGTTAAAGACAGTAGTAGAGTGTCAAAAGGGAAAAGAAAAAGTCAAAGTCAACGGCACAAGCCACTCAAAGTGAAACAAAGTCTGACAGTAGTGACGATGGCAGTGGTGCTGCAGAGGATTCTACGATTGTCTCACCTGATGAACCTGAATCCTCTGTTGATATGTCTTCCCCACATAAACCCAGCCACATGACTCCTACTGAGTTTGTTACTAGACATTGACAGTCCACCTCTACTGTTTGGAATCATTTTAATGTACACGCCAAGGATGCTTCCCAAGCTATATGTGTGCATTGCAATACTTGTGTTAGTAGGGGAAAAAAATAAAGGGCATCTTGGAACCACAACAATGATGCAACACCTTATGCGACTTCACCCTATTGTTACATATGGTTCAAATAAGCAGTCTAACGTTGGTACCTGGAAATGTAGCAGGGCTCTCAGTAAATAGGAACATTCTACTAAAACAGTGGGAGATGATCACCAGGCAAGATCCTAAAGCCCACTTTCACCTCAAGATAAATCTGTAAGTCCTCTGTTTTACCAGACTTGGCATGTACAATAGTCATATAACACCCCCAGCCAAATCTAACTTTAGCCCTGATAAGAGGCGATTGATGTTAAAAGAAGTTTTTGAAAGAAAGTCTAAATATTCACAAAACCATTTCTTAGCACTGGCAATAAATTGTAAAATAGCAGAAAGGATTGTACTTGATTTGCAGCCATATTCTATTGTCTAAGACATGGGTTTCAGAAAGCTTATAGAATACTAAGAGCCATGATATTTAATGCCAAATAGAAAATACAGTACTTCTCAGTAACTGCTGTGCCCAGGATGTATGACAGCTTAATACTTCAAGTAAGGCATGCTCTTCGAGAGGCTGAGGAAGGTAATTCACTTTACTACTGATACATGAACCAGCACTCAAACCATTGCCTATCTTTCTCTTACTGCACACTGGGTTGCTTTTGTGGGTAACTCATCATCCTCACGTGCCAGTCTGTCTACTACCCCTGCCACTTCAACCAGTACTACTACTACTACCACTGCTATCTCTCAGAGACTACAGATGGTCAGACTAGGTGGCCCAGGCAGTCCTTATCTGCCATCAAATTCTATCTTTCTATGTTTCAGAACTCAAAAAAAAACATCATGTTTCTGAAAATGGTAGTTCTTCATGTATCTCACTTTCAAGACACACACACAGCAGAGCACATTCAGCAATCTGACCTAACATCACTGGAGGCCTGGCTAATAGAGAACAAAATGGCCCTCAACACTGCTAAAACTAAAGCCATACTGATTGGAAAAAGATCCCTTGGCCAAGACAGGACACTAGACCTATAACTCACCTCATCCTCTCGCAATGGAATTGAAGTGGTGGCCTCCCTCAAATACCTTGGCCTCACACTTGACCAAGGTTTCACCTTAAAAAACCATGTCAACCAAGTTGCCAAAATCATTCATAGCAAACTGGGTTCCCTTTACCATCTCAAGGACCAGCTTATCCTCCAAGCCAGGATCTCGATCACCCAAAGTGTGCTCCTACCTAGACTGACATATGCCGCCCTGTCATGCACGGTTTGGGAAGGTTTGAGATCAACAGACTGCAGGTCCTATATAATAAGGTGGTTCACTTTGCTACAATGGCTCACTTGAGAAGCCACCACTGTGATATCCTAGAATCACTAAACTGGCCCTCTCTGGATGCCTGACTCTAGTACCAGTTGCTCATCCTTGCACAGAAGCTTCTGAGCCTATCTTCTCTGCCCAGTCTCACTGGACTCAATGCCCCCAAGCAAAACATATGGGATCTCCAGACCTCTAGTAGAACTCTTCTCAAGATTCCTAAAGTGAGGACCAAGGCTGGTGGAATGTCCTTCTCCTACATGGCCCCACTCCTATGGAATAAACTTCCCTCCACGGTACAGGAAGCCCCCTCAACTAAGACCTTCCACACTTGACTCAAGGCCCACATTCTGGCACCCAGCATGTGCCACTGCCATGGCACCTGATATCCCTCCTCCCCTCTCCCCCTACCCCAACTATAGCCAAGCAGCCTAACCTAGGGTTGTCTTTCTACATCTCTGCACTTCATCCCCCCTCCTGTCTCTCCTTACTCCTAAAACTTGGGACTTATTTCTTATCGCTATGTGCCACTTTGACAGTCTTGAATAACTACAACAATATCCAATTGTAAGTTTTGATGCATCTTCCTGACTCCCAATATGGGTGCCAAAATCGTTCACTAAGAATCTTTTTTTCTTTTGACAGTCGTTTAACATTTATAACAGTAATCCACCTGAAAGTGTGAGTTATCTCCTATGTGCTGCATAATCTTTTGTTGCTGTATCTACCATATACTGCTAAATCTTGTTTTGTAACCACCCAGTAATGTTACCCAGGTCACCCCTGAAAAAGGGACCTCTGGAGCCCAGTGGGCATACCTGGTCATCAAAATGAATAAATAAATAAATAAAAATAAATAAAAACATTGAAAAGAGTAGTTACTGCTTGAGTCACTTCACAAGGTTTAAAGGTTTGTCTTTTCTTGTTGCCTACAATGATTAAAATATTAAAACAGAACTTCATAATGGCAACTATGCAGATATATGCTGTTTTGTACATTGTCTTAATTGTCTACATTGTCTAATTGTTCGAAGCTTCCTGGATAATGACCCACAAGTATCAACCACTATGGGAACGGTGCACAAAGTGTGGGGTCACATCAACATTCAGAAAAAGACTGTGACATCCTTGCCTATATCCAGAAGGACAAAGGTCTTCCTCATCTCCAGCTTGTTCAGGGTGTACCAACGAGGTAGAATTCAACTTACTTTATGACTGAATGTATCCTTGAACAAATGGTAGCTACCACTGAGAATATCATGTACAATGATATTAGGGAGGGCATTATACTCCATTCTACTCAATGGTTTCTGCAGGAATGGTTGTGTCACATTCTGAAATCATTCATGAGTGCTACAAAAAGAGGTCACTGCGGAAAAGGCATCCCTTAGCCAAGTTATTCCACTCATTCTACTTCTCAAAAAAAGGTTGGAGAAAATGAGGAACAACTTAGATATGAACCAATCTCTAGTCAATAACATGCTTACCAGACTTAGCAATAATGAGAAATTATCAGCCGTGACACGTAGCATGGAGTATCTCTTAGCACCAACATTGCTAGATCCACGTTTCTGGAACAAACACCTTCCTGATGTGGTTTCTGAGGATATGGAGGAGTTGAACTACAGGCAACTTTTGATTGATATAGTAGATGAGGTTTCATTAGGAGGACTGGGAAGCAGTACTACAATGACACCACCTCAAATTCAAAAGACTGCTAAAAATAACAGTACAGAAGCAGATAACGAGGAGGACAATATTTGGTCCCAGCTGCAGGACATTGAAATTCCACAAGGAGAAAATGCATGCTCAGAAGTAAGCATGGTAGATGCATATCTGCCTGAGCCCAACATTAGTATTAAGGATGATCCTTTAGCTTACTGGCAACAGAAGAAATCATGCTGGCTAAAGCTGGCTACCCTGGCTTATAAGTATATTGGATGTCCACCCTCCAGTTTCTGATCTGAACATTTATTTAGCCCTGTTGGGGATGTTATGACTGATAAATGAAGGTAACCCATGAAGTGGGTGCATGAGGAAGGGCGCCGTCCATTATGGCGACACCTTCCTCGTGCAATCCACTCACAGCGACCGACGGGTAGGGCGACTGGATGAGGGGGTTGGTGAACTAGGCGACAGGATGTCGATATATGTACGCGCATGGGGGGGTGGGAGTGAGCACGGCGAGCATGGGCTGGTGGGGTGGAGAGGCTGTAGGGGGTGGTGCTGCAGTCGTCGGTCAAGCTGCGGTGTGGCGTCAGGGATTGGGCAATGGCTGGGGTGGCTGAGGTACTGGGTTCAGGTACGGGTGCTGGTGCGATTCTTATTGCGCCCGGCCCAAACATTTTTAATTTTACTACTTTCACCCCCGACATGCACCCTCCCCGGAGTTGAGAATCTTAATAGGGGGTGCTAGGCATTCAGGTTATTGGGGAGGCCGAAAATGTGTTCGGCACTCTGACTGAGTGATAACGGCGATTGCCTTTAGGCATTCGCCGTTATCACATAGACCCATAAATGAACAAGATTAACACCAGGCAATGTGAGAAACTAATGTTGTTGAAGGTTAACTTTCCAAACTTTGGCTGCATACTGTATGTAATGCTAATCTTGAAGAAAGTGACACTGACAGCAGTACCTGTGCTGCATCTGTGGATTAGAGATGCAGCAAATTCAAAATCCGCCGTGAAGGCAGCCACAAAGTGGCCACTTCACGTTAGCCTAGCGCTACGTAAAGTGGCCACTGGAAAATGCTCACTTCGCCTTTGCATTATGACTTTGCTTTGCCATTCTTCCTTAATGCAAAGTAAGGGGTAGTGACAACAATATAGGCAGCCCCCACACATCACATGGCTTACAGTACTGTAAGTCACATGCTTTAGCCAGGCAGGAAGGAAGTGAGTCATAAAAGCAGTTAGTTTCACTTTCTCCTTCACAGTGGTAGAAGGAGGAAGCATTTTGTGTGTAGAGAAGAGTTTGGTGGTATTGTTCCTATATATCTCACAAATTGGCAAACAAAAAAAACAAAACAGCTTTTTTAAAAGCTAAATCTTTAGTGTTTTTTTTGTAGTGTGTTTTTTCAGTTCTTTTTTGCTACTGATTAGTTTGTTTTATAAGTTTTGTGTGTGTGTGAGACTGTGAGTGTGTGTGTGAAGCAGTCTTTTGAGGCGTTGGTCGGAGAGGGAATTAGCTGTGCATGATGGGCCCAGGAGGAGAGTCTGTGGCCTATGGGCATGGGCAGAGGGGAGTGCGCACGCGTGGGGGCGGTCGGGTGTCATTGGACTGCTCCCGACTGTTTGGTGTTGCCTCTCCCTCTCTGGAAGCAGCAGCACCACCAGTGCCACTAGTAGCTGTGGCACATCCACCAAGTCTGCCACCACCACCAGTAGCAGCTGCAGGGGCTCCAGCAGCACCCCCTCCACCACCTCCACAGCCACAAGTGGAGCCCCAGGTGCATGACGGTGCTGGCAGCAGTACATCTGCCCCTCCTGTGCCTGGTCCCCTCTCAGCTCCCCAGTCTGGCAGTTTTTTAACTGTGTGGGGGGCAGCACAATTGTGGTTTGCCATTTATGTGGTGTGAAGGTGCGCTGTGGCCCCTGGGGGACACTTTTGGGGACCAGGGGGCAGTGCACACATATGGCAAACCACCAAAAGGTGGAGTGGCAGGCTGCCACCTAAGGAGCCAGGCGTCCACCTGCTGGCCCTTCTGTGGCAGTGGCAGAGGGTGCTGGGGGTCTTATGCCTCGCTGCTACAGCAGGAGGAGGGCAACAGCAGCAGCTGCTCCACCACCACCACTGCCACCACAGCCACCGGCACCACCCTCACCACCACCACCACCACTATCTGGCTTTCCTGCTGCAGAGGACCCTGCCACAGTACCTGCAATGCAGGCAAACATTGTACTGGTTTGGGCAGCCCTTGAGGAACGTAACAAGAGGGTGGGTGCTGTGCAGCAGCAGGTGGAGCAGATCCAGCAATAGCAGCTGCAGATAGTGTCAATGCTCCACCTGCTGCTGGAACACCATGGAATCCCCCATTAATTTATTTTTTTTCTGGACACCTCTGCCCCCCCCCCCCAACACTGCTGTAATGTTTTGTGATTATTTTTTTATGTTTAATACTAGACAGTCATACATGCTTCTATTGCCCTGTTGTTATAATGCAGTGCTTCAGTAATGTTTACTTTCTGTTGTGGAGTGGTTGTGGAAAAGCTGGGGTGAGCAGTGCAAGTATGATGTGCTAAATTGCATGTGTGTAGTCAGTGTTGTTTCCTGTGAGTTACCCCCCTACAAATGGGGGTTCCCAAAAAGTCTTCTTTGAGCTTGCCTAAATGCTCACTGCCAGGCTGGTGTTCTGTGTTTTAGTAGATTAAATGTATTGCCAGAGTGTCTGTATAGCCTCTGCGTACTGTCTTTTTAAGAGCTGCCTGGATTGCAGTCATAATTAATCTAAAAGGGAGCTCTGTTAGAAGATGTGCTTGTTTGCTGATCATTTGATAGAGTAGTAATAATATTGCAGTATGTTCTAACCTGCCTTCTTTGTAGCATGGACAGTTCTGTTTGTTTCCATCATCTTGGTCCTGGACTGCTGAAATATGCCAATCCGAGCCTGCCTTCAGGGGTTTGGTGGGGGCAAAACTTGTAGGAATTGTAGTTTTTGCATTTTGGTGCCTAAATGAACCTGAATGGGGAGCCCTTGTTGTGACTGACAGACAGATCAGCCAACTGAACCTTTTGGATCTTGGGGAAATTCCCAGACGGCTTGCATTTTCAGTTAGTTCTGATTTGGGAAGTGAAGAGACAACAGCCTGAATGATTCAAGCAGCAGCTCTGGCATAGATTTGCTTTGGAGAACTGTGGAAAAGCCTGAGTTTTGGCCTGCATGCCTGCCTGCCTGCTGTCCCTGAGAGGGAACTTGTGCCTTTTTCGGACTGAATCTGAACTTGGAGAGCGAAGTAAGCCACTGAATTGTGACCAGGCTCCTACCTGCAGAAGACCAAAGATTTGCTGAATGCAATTGGCCTGTCTGGACCTCCAGCCACCTCTGAACTTCAGGATTGTGCAGAGACTCTGTAACTTATAGTGGGTCATGATTTGGTTCCCCACTGTGGTTTAAATTGTGTTCTGCTTGCTGGAAGCTGCATTAGAATTTCCTTACATGGAAATGTGATGTGTGCTGCTAGTGGGTCACGATTTGGTTCCCCGCTGTGGTTTGAACTGTATTCTGCTTGCTGGAAGCTGCATCCAGCCCCACGGACTGAATCCAAAATCATCTCCATTGGGCCTAGGCCTTGCTACACTGGCCCAGCCTGACTACCCACTGCACAGAGAAAGCCATCGACAAGAGACCTGCCTGGGTATCAGCCCCCTGCTCAACAATTGAACAGGAATGATGCCTCAGTGATTCGTGTGGGCCCTGCTTCTCCAGGCACTCCAGCTCAACAACTGCAGTCTCGATTTTGTCCTGCCTGTGTCCAGTATTGGGCATTGTGAGTAAACATCAGGGTAGCTCCCTGCAACAACAGCTAAATCTAAAGTGTTGTCATCTGATTGTCTGGTTGCTTTTTCTTTTACGAACTGAACCCTCTGGGTCCGGATTACAAATAGTGTGTGTTGTGCATGTTGCTTTCTTTCATCACAGGGTCCAAACAGCTGCAATGTTGCTGGCTAGCTCATCATCTCCCTACCTGGGTACCCAGAGGTGTGACTGTGTGGGGACTTAAAGCACATGCATAACTGTTTGATTAATATAGCCCTTAAGCCAATCAACCTGATAACGCCCCTTCCTTGTTCAAGTCCCCTGAATAAATCAGATCTGACTTTTTCTGCATTTATCCTGACTGTAGTTCCAGTTTATGCCAAGAGTACTGTACTGTACTGTTGCTATTTGCTGTGCATAACCTTGGTTTACATGGGGTCCCCAGGGTCGAGCCAGAGGAACCAGCCCTGGTGGTAAGTGCAAACAGTGTGGGTACTTGTAAGGTGTACAAGGGGTACTGTGAAAGTGATTATCGTATATTGCACAGGCCGCTAGAAGGAAAAGAGGGGGTTACAGTGTCCTGGAGGGCTGCGCCCAGGTTAGTTTGACCACTACCAACCCTGACTTCTGGGTGGAGGCACCCATTGCAGAACCTAGGCCCCTTAACCTGTTACTAGCCAAGCAGGCAGGGGTAGTAGCCCATGTGATAGCACCACCTGTGTGTGTTTGTGTGTGTGTGTGTGTGTGTGTGTGTGTGTGACATCAGACATTGTGCAGCTTCTTGCAAACATATATTGCTGACTTGTTGTAGTGTTTATGGTAGAAAGAATAGCGAGCAGAATAACGTATATTTTATTGTCATCATCATCATCAGCGGACTAAGTGATACGAAATATTTTCAGAGGTGTCTGGCTAGGGTGCACCTTAGTCACATACTGCACACATGACTTTTAGGAGAGCATGTGATTTTTGTGCTATGATCTCTGCTAAGTCATGTGTGCATTGTGAGCGACTGAGGTGCACAGTGACCCGATACCTCTGAAAAAATATTATCTCACTTACTCCTCTGGTGCTGATGGTACAAATAAAATATATGTCATGTATTGTTTGTTATCTTTATTCTTGAGATGTTGCAACAAGTCACACCACATTTATGCTTGCATGAAGCTGGACAATGTATGCACACATAGGAAAGAACATTGACAGCACTCACGCATTTTAGCACAACATACTTGCTCTGCTCAGTCATGCTTTTTGCGAAACACTTTGAATCATGAGTTCAACACAAAATAAACATTACTGAGGCTCCATAAATATTTTGTTTATGAAATAGACGTCAAAGAGATTCAACAACTCACGATTGCACTTGGATATGGGTGTTTGATTAGAACCACACATGTTCTGCGACAGCAATATTTTTCGGCAAAGTCGCACTTCACAAAGTAATACGAGGACCTCCCACTGAAGAGCCCGCTCGCCTCTTCGTATTCAGCAACATTATGACGATGCCGCAGAGGGAGGCCGCATCTAATACACCAAATGGCCAGCAGCTGAATGCTTCTTTATGTTATAGTGGTCAGTTTGTGGTGAAACATGGGCACATTTCCAGTAACAAGAGCCTTGTTAGTGGAAATATGTCCACATTTCACCACAAACTTACCATTATAACATAAACATTTGGAAAGCTGCCAGAGATTCAGTGTAATGGACCACACCCCCACACTCTCCCTGGCATCACATCATAACGTTGCTGAGCGGGGGGGGGGGGGCAGAACTTGGGTAGCTCTTCAGAACGGGAAGTCCTCTGTGACCCGCTTTAATGCAATTGTGGGCATTTTTGTCAGAAATGCATTGCACTTTGTAAGGACATGTGGAGCAATAAAGATTCCCTGGAGGTAAGAGGCACCCATATATTGGGTGCAACAATTACAATAACTATGTAACTGTGCACTTTTTAGTAGCAGTGCAATTGTCTGTTGAGGCTTGACTCATACTTTTAATGCTATTTTACATTGCCACTTTACTTACATACTGACTTGTATGATACTGTAATTTCTGGTATCTGAGTCTACTTTACTACGTTTTTCATGTCTGAAATAATAAAAGGAGCACTCCTTTTAATACGGTTCAGTCCAGGTCTTTGTCAGTATTTTCCGCTGCTTTTCTCCATCAGTTGTTATATATCACTTCTGTTGTAAAATTAACAGTTATGCCGCAGACAGTGTTTTATGATCTCACAGAACAATATTTATTGAAAAACAGCTGCAAATAGTGATAAAAACCTGGTCAGAACAATATTAAAAGGCATGCTCCTTTTTTTTTCAGACATGAGAAAAAGTAGTAAACCAGACACAAATTGTGAAAAGAAGGGTATCATACAAGTCAGGAGGTAATTAATGGCTGGCAATATAAAATAGCATAAAAAAGTATAGGTCAAAATTGTCACCACATTCTTGCAATGCTACTTTAATTTATAATGTAACTATGACATTATGTGCTCACAATCACAACACACAAAATGCATCTGTCTTGTGTGCAGAAAATTGACAGGTTGTAACGTAGTGAAATGGGAGTGTTACACCACATATAAAGTCCCCAAGAATTTACTGCGCACGCAATCATGCATGCAGTTATTTTATTTATTATTTAGTTTTTGTTGACCGGGTAAGTGCACTAGACAAATGCTGCCTATTTTCAGGCACGACCCGGGGAAGGGGGATACAGATGAATGCCAACTGACCTTGAATCAGATTAAGCTTTTAGTGGTATTTTTAGTGAATGAGGGAAATTTAGCCAGGACACCGGGGAAATTCCCCTACTCTTTTTCGATAAGTGCCATGGGATCTTTAACATCCACCTGAACTACCACCAATCCAGGCAGATGGGACCTCGGTTTAACGTCTCATCCATCCACACAGAGTCCCCATAATTTTTCTGCATCCCCAAAATGCACCTGTCTTGTGTGCACAAAATTGACATGTGGTAACAAAGTGAAATGGAAGAGTTATACCACATACAAAGTCCTCCAGAATCTATTGCGCACACAGTCATGTGCGCAGTGTCCACACAGAGTCCCCAGATTTTTTTTGCATCCCCAAAATGCATCTGTCTTGTGTCTGGAAAATTGACAAGTGGTAACAAAGTGAAATGGGAGAGTTACACCACATGCAAAGTCCCATCAGAAATGATGACCATGAGCAAACTGTTGCTGGTCCAATGTGTGCTGCGATTCCCGCAAATGCGATGCAAATCCGATCATCTCAACCAGATGGAAGAGTTCCTTTGTCTGTACACTAATAGTAGCCTTGGTGAGTTGATTTTATATATACACACAAATATATATATATATTTGTATTTTGTAGGTGGGGGTTGACATATATAGATGTACTCGTTGTATTATTCTGTATCACAGGTCACAGATACTGTTGGTGTGCACATTTCAGTGCTTGATGAGAACTTTTTGTGTTGCATTTGGAAGTGGATAACTCTCAAGCCAATGAAGGTAAGTATTTTTTTTTTTTGGGGGGGAGCATATTTGCAGGTAGGTCTCATTAATGGTTTCTTATTTGGTTACTTCCTCACAGATTTCATCTGTATCCTTCTCGAGTCTGGTTGGTAATGATGGTCATGGTCATCGATGGAAACAACTTCTAACACTGGTGGTGGGTGCTGGTGGTGATAGCTGCAGCACATGACGACATTTCCTGTGACATCTTCCTGCATCTGGTGATGGTGGTGGCAGTGGCTAGCATCGGTCCTGATGGTGGTGGTCTGGGGTGCAAACAAAGTCATTCTCTGTGGTGGCAGTGGCTAACATCAGTCCTGGTGGTGGTGTTCCAGGGAGGCACACAAAGTCATTCTCTGTGGTGGCAGTGGCTAACATCGGTCCTGGTGGTGGTGGTCCAGGGGGGCACACAAAGTCATTCTCTGTGGTGGCAGTGGCTAACATCAGTCCAGGTGGTGGTGGTCCAGGAGGGCACACAAAGTCATTCTCTGTGGTGGCAGTGGCTAACATTGGTCCTGGTGGGGGTAGTCCAGGGCGGCACACAAAGTAATTCTCTATGGTGGCAGTGGCTAACATCAGTCCTGGTGGTGGTGGTCCAGGGAGACACACAAAGTAATTCTCTGGGGGTGGCAGTAGTTAACATCGGTCCTGGTGGTGGTGGTCCAGGGGGGCACACAAAGTCATTCTCTGTGGTGGCAGTGGCTAACATTGGTCCTGGTGGTGGTGGTGGTCCAGGGGGACACACAAAACCATTCTCTGTGGTGGCACTGGCTAACATTTGACCTGGTGGTGGTGGTCCAGGGGGGCACACAAAGTCATGAAAAAGAAAACATGTATCATATAGCAAATGTCACTGCCTTTTAACAACTTCAGTTAAAACCTGCCAACATAAACCACATCATCATCCTCATAAAGAAAGCTGCCCTCACAGGCATCTGTGTCTGAAGTCTGACCACTGGGAAATTCTTTCTCCATTGTGTCATTATCTTCATCAGTGGTAGGCTGTTTCATGTTGCCACTGCCAGTGCCACCAGGATGGTCCATTTCTACATCACCAAAACCACCATGACTAGGCCAGGGTACGAATACCAAGGTTGCAGTCTGTGCTGGTATGTGCCTCTCATTCATTTTTATGAATGTTAGCAAACTAACATTTGCAGGATGATTGTCCGATGATCCCTAACTATTGCACCTGCTGAGCTGAATACCCTCTCGACACTTATACTGGAGGGTGGGCATGTGAGTTACTTCAGTGCCACTGCAGTCAGCTCTGGCCATTCACTGACCTTTCCACTCCAGTACAAAAGAGGATCATCAGTTATTGACAGAGGCCTGTTTTCAGACAAATACGACTCAACCATTCTCTGTGCCACACTAAGTCCAGCGACTTGAAGCATCATCCTGTTCTCCGGAATCATTTATTTCACAAATCCCCACTTGGGACAAATTCTCCCAAAGAGGGTTGATGCCAACTGCTTTGCATGACAGACCACCTGGAACTGCAGTCCCCTTCCTCCTACAGGATATGCTTGATATTCCTCCAGGTGTACCTTCAGTCTGATTATGCTGCTGAGGTTTGCTGACCTTGGCAAGTGACTTATGTGCCCCATGAGCCAAGCACACCAGTTGCCCACTGACATTTTTTACCTGTTCAGGTCCTCCCTCCAGTACTGAGGCAATTCCACGTTTGTATTGTGACTCCAGCATTGTTGCTATGGCAAAATTGTCACTACCCTGAATGCTCAAATTATGACGATTCTGGTTGAATACTGTCAGCATGTGTTTGAGCAACATACTGCTAGAACTGTCTCCGGCAACATCAAGGCCATGCTGTACATTCACCAATGTCTGCCTCAGCACCCACAGCAGTGGAATTGATTGGCTAATGGAGGCAGACTCACCACTCATTGCCTGTGTGGCATGTTCCAAAGGCTACAAAAGTGTTATTACAGAGTCCATGAGGCGCCACTGTTCAGTCGTCATAGACATGAAGGCCCTGGAACTGTCACGGCTAGTGTGCATTACAAGATATTCTGATATGGCTTTGCATTGTTCATACAACCTCTCTGCCATGCATAAAGTGGAGTTCCACCAGATGACAACTTCCAGCTTCAAGCGGAGCTGAGGGAGGCTCTTTCACATGCAACTTCCGAAGTTGGTCACGGGCCTTTGCAGATCGTGAAAACTGAGAACAGATATGGCATGCAACTGTCAGCATTTCCTTTACATCAGTGTGCTACAGAAACTCCTGCACCACAAGATTTAAACAATGGGCCATGCATGGAACATGAAAAAAAAACACCATTCGTGATGCATTTCACCACATTTGACCCATTGTCACTTGCTATGAACCCAGCTTTCAGGGACAGGGGGGTCATCCACTTGTCAGTTTTAGTCAGTACCACGTCTGACATGTTTTCACCAGTGTGTGTGAACAGGTCACAGTGCGCATAGCAGTCACTGCCTACTGTTAAATTCCTGGAAGACTGCTACCATGACATTCCACCTTACTGCACTGATTATTCACACTACCAACATCACAAAATACCCCCAGCACCTGCGCCTAGTGTGCAGTTATACACAAATATGAACTCCGCACTGTTTTGCCACTTGTCCACATATCCATACTTAAATGGATGAATGGAGAGGAGGAATGCTGAAGGGCATGTCTTACTGAGTCTTACACAGTATGGTACAACTAGGGGACAGCACGGGTTGAAAAGTATGTCCTGGATGGGACTTTCCATTTTTGATAGGCACATGCAGCAAACTGCTGGAACCCAGAATTCTCCACAAAAGAGAAGGGCAAAAGATCAATTGCCAGCATTTCAGCTACAGCAGCATTAAGTTCACATGACACTGTATGATTGGGTGGGTACTTCAGCCTATGCTCAAAAACACTCTGTAATGTGGGCTGACTTAAACGTTTTACACGGGGTGTGATTACAAATGGTTCTGCTCTGCGAATGGCAGGGGGTGGAGTGTGGACGTTTGATGAAGACAGTTGCACACGTGATGATGATAAACCAACAACTGTAGTTATTTTGCTAGATTTACCAACCGAGGTTGATGTACCACTTGCAATAGACATACTGCATTCACCATCACCACCACCAAAACTGCTACTCTCACCAGCATTGGACACCATTTCAAAATCATTATGCTCCTCCACCTCATCATGCCTGTAGTAATCCTCTGCTCTTATTTCCTCACTACTGCACACATTTAATTTTCTACTGGATTTAACAGTCATGGAAGGGGATAACATGCTCTTTATGGTTGAGGACAAGGGTAAATGACCCACAGTGGTATTAGCTGCAATCTTGTGCTGGGTCCACAGTGCCATGTGCCTATTCTTAAGATGCGTATGCTGTCCTCCTGTGCCCAGATGGCTCCCCTTTTTACCTTGACTCACATGCACATGGCAAACCTGGCAGATTGCAACTGACTCATCATTTGCATCTTGCACAAAAAATCTCAAACAAGGGATTGTGATGCTCTACTTTTTACATGTCCATGATGCTGCTTAGTGGACTCCATTCTTTTAAGCCATGAAGTGGGGTGTGTGCTACGTGATTTTTCAGGCAGAACACAATCGGACTGCAACTGACTACCATGACTACCTATCATTATTATTACTGGGTCATCATCACCACCATCAACTGAAACTGGTAGATCACACGTTTTTAAGGGGGAAGGGATTAATGCAAACAGATCCAGACACAGCCACCTTGAATTGATTTTTTTCCGGTTCTCGACTGGGGTCAATTACATCATCATCATATTCATCAAAATCACCCACATCCGCATCTTTTGCTTGGATGTTGGCATGTGGACTGCATGTTGCAACCACAGCAACATCATCATCATCAGATTCATCATCATCATCAACACCACTATCACCTGATATTTTTTCACTACACTGTGAATCACTGCATGGAAAATGCATGACCTGAACCGTGGTGGAAGAAATGTCACATTGTACGGTATCATTGACATGATTATCAGAATCCTCATGTTCAGTTACTGGGATGTTACTGGGAAGTATGACATCATCTACATTGCCACTCACTCACACTGCTTCACACTCCACTATATTTTTTGACATGGAACACTGGTCAGAAGTGGAACTTGAGGCAGTAATACTCATAATACCACCACCAGCAACGGCACTAACACCACCGGCTGGGCAACATCATCTCCTTCAACTATGACTGAAGCTACAGATTGGGCTGTAAAAAACGTTGCAGGAGAAATACCTTTCCTCACATCAGCAATGCACTTCTGCATCTGCATACTACCAAGCCCACAGATAATCTTACCACTGGCAGCAGTGCCATGGTGAGAACCAGCTTTGCTTGCACATCTCTTTGTGGGCATTTTGGGGATGAACAACAATATTCTAAACAAATTTAGATTTTGGAACGTTTACTCTGGGTGGGGGGACACTAGATGTGAAGCCAAAAAAACAACTGTGGCTTCAGCAACAGATACAGACACAAATTCACAAGTGAAAACAACATCTTAACTAACCAGTGGTGCTGAAGTCACAAACAATCCAATCTGGAAAACAATTCCTTTTGCGGGGGGGGGGACACTGACTGCAGATTTTTATGGCAGTGCAAGCAGCAAAACAAAGAAAAGATACCACAATGGCAGTACAAAATCACACAGTTGCAGTGGATAGCAGGTTCACACTGCTGTGCCTGCAGTTACACTGTGGCACAATAAAAGGTATATTATTTGATGTCATACAGCACCGCACACATACACACATATACACACACACACACACACACACACACACACACAATCTATCTACAAGTAATGCATAGCAAATTGAAAAGTTTAGTAAAATGCCACGTGTAAACAACCTGAAATTATGAACTGCTGCACCAGATCCACACAACACACAATCAGCAAGAAAATGTCAACAATTACTGACAATATTACTGTACGCATTAACACAGTCAGTTATATAACAAAAATATAACCAAAAAACAAAGAACTCCGTTTCTCCATCTTAAATCTACCTACACCACAGATACGCCCCTCTCCCACAGCACACTTTCACTGTCTCTTACAACACAGACTCGATGTTGTACATTAACATTCAAAATCCAGACACAAACAAAAACGCTCGATGATATGAGCACAGGAGGGTTTTCTACAATTGATGAACTAAAATTTGAGAAAAAAAATTACTCAGAAAATCTTTCTTTAACAGCTTTTGGAAGGTTTGAATCACAGACAGCTGTCAGAGCACACTGTCTCCTATAGCTACCTACACGCTACCCCGAATTGAGGCTGTGCAGATCAATATAGAGCCCATGTGACCTGAAATCCCATGAATCATTGCAAAATTCACCTTCAGAGCTTAGAAACAAGGTGAAGTGAGGTGAAGTGCATTGTTTTCAATGCACTTCGCCTTTAAAATTGGCGGAGTAGTGGTCTGGGAAGGTGGAGTAATGCAAAGTCATTGTTTTCAATGGACTTCATGTTACCCATCATAACGCAAATTACAGCGCTTCATGTTGCAAGTACTCTGGTACTTATGGCTCGAATCACTTTACCAATGGAATTGGGGCCACTTCGCTCACCACTACTGTAGATTAAGTGACACATCAGCTTTCAATTTTCAGACTGGACTGGTTAAAAGTAGAGATCTGTGACTTGCCTGCCTGTGGACTGCATCATCATCATTCTGCCTGTGCGTGGGAGGTGCAGCAAGCACATCACATGATTGTACTGGTAGCAATTGTGGCAGACAAGTCCCTGATCTCACACACAGTCACTTTCTCATTCTGAGGAGATCATTTAGCTAAATGCACCTAAGAATAATTATTATAACCGTATTGGTACATGCTGCTTGCTCTGTTTTTTCCCCCTGATAGTAGTGGTAGTAGCAGTGGTGAAGTGGTCACTTTGGACTGCCTGGTGCTCTTCTTTCACATTACTTTGCATTGCATTCCACACCAGGAGTCATTGCTAAACATAATTGTTGACATACAAGCACACTGTCCCCCTCTTTAAAAAGTCAGACTCAGGAGACTGGTTTAAAAAAATGGAAACATAGAAACACAGCATTTGATGGCAGATAAGGACTGCTTGGCCCACCTAGTCTGTCCATTTCCCTACCTAATGGATAAGCTGCAGATGCTAGTTAACCAACAGCCTACTTCCTCTTATCCCCCCCACCAGAACTGCCTTACTGTATGTCTGTCCCATGCATTCTTGAATTCCTCCACTGTTTTTGACTCTATGACCTCCCCAGAAAGGCCGTTCCATGCATCTACAACCCTCTCTGTGAAGAAATACTTCCTCACATTGCCTCTGAGCCATCCCCCCTCTATCTTCAATTTGTGTCCCCTTGTTTGTGCACATCTTTTTTTCTGAAAGATGCTACCCCCTTGGACTTTGTTGATTCCCTTGAGGTATTTGAAAGTTTCTATCATGTCCCCCCTCTCCCTCATTTCCTCGAGGCTATACATGTTAAGCTCCTTTAGTCTTTCTTCATATGTCTTCTGGTGCTGACCCTGCATCATTTTGGTTGCCCTCTTCTGAACAGCCTCCACCCTGTCTGTGTCTTTGCGGAGATGGGGTCTCCAGAACTGTACACAGTACTCCAGATGAGGTCTTACCAACTGTCTGTACAGAGGGCCAACAACTTTCTGTTTTCTACTAGTGATGCCTCTCCCTATGCATCCCAGTATCCCCCCAGCCCTCCTTACTGCCTTCTCACGTTGCTGGCCCACCTTTAGGTCATCTGATATGACTACCCCCAGGTCCCTTTCCATTTTTGTTGTTGTCAGTATCTCACCACCTTTGTGTACTCTTCCCCCTGGTTTTTGTTTCCCAGGTGCATTACTTTGCAATTCTTTGCATTGAATCTAAGCTGCCATATATTTGACCATTCCTCCAACCTTGCCAAGTCCCTTTTCATCCTTTCCACCCTTGCGTATTAACCCAGTTGCAGATCTTTGTGTCATTAGCAAAGAGATATACTTTCCCTTCCAGTCCCTCTGCAATGTCACTTATAAACACATTAAAAAGGACCGGCCCCAGTACTGAACCCTGCGGTAGTCCACTAGTAACCCCCCTTTCTTCACTGTGGACTCCATTTACTATTACCCACTGTGTCCTGTTGTCCATCTAGTGTTTTACCCAGGCTACCACCCTGGGAACCACTCCCAGGCTGGCTAATTTGTTTATTAATCTTTTGAGCGGGACTGTGTCAAATGCCTTGCTAAACTCTAGTTAGGCCATGTCCACAGCCCCTTCCTGGTCTACTACTTTGGTCACCCAGTCAAAGAAATCAATTAGATTTGTCTGACATGACCTTCCCACTGTGAATCCATGCTGTCTTGGGTCCTGTGCCCCACTGGACTCTAGGTACTAAACAATTCTTTCCTTCAGAAGTGATTCCATAATTTTCCCTACCACTGAGGTCAAATTAACAGGTCTGTAGTTTCCTGCCTCTGTCTTGCTCCCACTTTTATGAAGGGGGAATCACATCTGCCCTCCTCCAGTCCTCAGGTAACACACCATCCTCCCATGATTTATTAAAAAGGGTAGTCAGTGGTGTTGCTAGTTCTTCCCTTGGTTCTTTTAGAATTCTGGGGTGAATACCATCAGGCCCCATTGCTTTATCCACCTTCAGTTTTAAGAGTTCTTTCAGAACCCTTTCTTCTGTGAAAGGACTAATATCAACCCCTCATCCAGAGTGCTTCTATTGACTGGATTAGGTATCTCCCCTGCTTTTCCATTGTGAATACTGAGCAGAAGTATCCGCCAGTATCCCTGCTTTTCACTGTTGTTCTCTGCCACCCACCTTCCTCTTTATTCAGCCTCAGTATCACTGCCTTAGTCTTTCTTTGCTCCCTAATGTACCTATAAAAGGTTTTATCCCCCTTCTTAACTGAGTTGGCTATCTTTTCCTCGGTTTGGGCCTTTGCTATTCTGACTGCCTTCCCCACTTCCTTCTGCTTTAACTGGTACAGTTCTCTGTCCTGCTACTTCTGTGTTTCCTTATACTTCCTGAATGCAATCTTTTTCTCCCTTACCTTCCCCGCCACTTCTTTTGAGAACCATAGTGTTTTTTTCTTTCATTTTGATTTATTTATTTGCTTCATACAAAGGCTTGTTGCCTCTGTGATTGCGGTTTTGATGTTTCCCCATTGTTGTTCCACTCCACCTTCTTGCCTGTTTGCTAGTACTTTTTGGAGGCACTCTCCAAATTTTGACAAAATCAGCCCTCCGGAAGTCCAGTACCTTCACTTTTGTGTGGCTTGACTCTACAGCTAAGTTTATTTTGAACCACACTGTTTGGTGGTCGCTTGTTCCCAGATGGCTACCCACTTCAAGATCAGAGATCCTCTCTCTGTCCCCATTTGAGAGTACCAGGTCTCAGATTGCTTCCTCCTGAGTGGGTTCCAAAACTAGTTGTTTGAGGTATGCCCCCTGTAGTGCACCGAGAATGGCCCTGCTCTTGGATGTGGCTGCAGCAAAGATGTTCCAGTTAACATCTGATATATTCAGGTCCCCCATCAGCAATATCTCCCCTTTCTCTGCCATCCCAAGGATGCTTTCTATCATTTCCTTATCCATTTCCTCCCCCTGAGATGGGGCTCTGTATAGAACCCTGTGTGGATTGTGGAGCCATTTCCAGTCTCCAGGGTGACCCACAGTGCCTCCTCTCCTCCCTGTTTACCCTTTAATTCTGTTGCTTTCATCCCTTCCCTTACAGAGAGCTACTCTTCCTTTACATAGAGAGGGACTTGCCTGCCTTTGGACCAAATTATCATCGTCATCCTGGGAGTGGGTGTGAGGTGCAGCCAGTACATCACATGATTGTACTAGAAGCAGCTGTGGCAGACAAGTTCCAGATCTCACACACAGTCGCTTTCTCATTTTGAGTAGATCATTTAGCTAAATGCACCTAAGAATAATCATTATCACTGTATTGATACATGTTGCTAGCTCTGTTTTCTCTCCCCTGATAGTAGTAGTAGTAGTGGTGAAGTGGTCACTTTGGACTGCCTGGTACTCTTCTTTCACATTGCTTTGCATTGTGTTCCATACCGAGAACCATTGCTAAACATAACTGGTGACATACAAACACAACTGTCCCAAAAATTAGACTCAGGAGACTGGTTTAAAGAAAATAGAGATCTGGGACTTCTGCCTTTGGACAAAATCATCGTCATCCTAGGGGTGGGTGGAGGGACAGCCAGTACATCACATGATTGTACTGGTAGCAACTGTGGCAGACAAGTGGTTCTGCACTGTTTCACACTGCCCACCACCGTACACAGGTACAGCCACACTGGTGATGCTGCATGCACCACTGGCACCGTCCCACAGCCTGCTAGCAGCCCCTCCCTGCATCCCCATGCACAGGCACGTGGGTGTTGCACCAAGTCAGACACATCAGTGTCCTCACCACTGGTGACGGTGAACAGTAGACATCCCTCCACCACCCTCTCATCTGACTGTGCTGCATCCTGGTATCCGGTGTCCTAATACCCTTACTGACCCTCCCCAATCAGTAGCTGCCCTTGGGTATGTGTGCCACACATGCATGGCATCTGTGCAGCCATCTGTTGCACCATGCCCAGATGTTGAAGGTCATTCCCATTGTCCACCTCCACAACTGTTGGGACCTGTCCGCACTATCCTTGTCAGCCCCTGTTGTCCTGCAGGCCTGGCAGTCACTGCTGTGGGACACACAGGGACAGGGTCGGTCACCTGAGCATACACACTGTGCACAAACACCACCACCACTACCACCACTACTCCATGCACACCCCAGGACACGTGCCCCCTTCACAGGCCGTGACCTCATCCACCCACCAAACCCACAGTGGCCCACATTACCCATACCAGGCAGCTGATAGGCAGACCATGCACTATTTTAGGACACCCACAGCATGGTGCACCATGGCAACACAACATGGAGGTATATACGTAAGAATACTGACCTGTCCTCGGCAGTCGGGAGGTGTCTTACACCACCACCTAGCACACCTGCGACCACCACTGTCACGGAGGGTCGATGCCACCACAGCCATGTGTGGCTCCTCCACCCACTGCTGGTGTAGGGTGGTCCACCACGTCCTCATCCTGTCCCTCAGTCGCTAGGCCTCCTCCTCGCCGCCAGATCACAGGAGGTCATTCCATCTCTGCTGCAACTCGATTGTCCTGCCATGTCCCCTCACGGCACACAGCCGCAGTCACCTCCTCCCAGGCTTGGCACCACTCGTCAGTGGCCCTGTGCACGGAGCACCTGATCCCTCTCCTTCATGGCATCCACAAGGGTGTTTAAATCCTCCTGCAAGAACTTGTGTGCACGTGTACGCTCCTGGAATGCTGCCGAACCTATGGGAATGTCAATAGGGGACATGTGTTATCAGCCATGTTGGTACTGCATTGCATTACACATACATCACAATGCCCCCCCCAGTGCCACAGGCCACATGGACATATGGGAGTGCTGCATGTGCATGTATGGTGCACACGCCACCAGAGTCACTAGTAGTCCGCATGTAGCAGTGAGCCCTGTACACACATATGCACTACCCCTACCCTAACCACACTTGCATTGCTACTGTGCCCTTTGTGTTCACCACAGTGATTAAGTGGACAAGTGCACTATACACCAGACAATGTCAAACCCAATGCAATCACCACATGGTGCATGGGCCAGCACAGTTCCGGGACACTACGTGACGTCCTGCATGGTGCATGGCTCGCCATGCCACACATCCAGGGAATCATGTCAGTGAGCAACTGCTGCAGGGCACACCCCTGCGAAGGTTGTGCACAGTGCACTGTACATTTGTTGCAGACGCCTAGGATGTGCACCATCACCCAGCACAGTGCTTGCCTGTGGTCCAACATGGGTCAGACCATTCACCAGGGACTGCATCTCTGTGCTTCGTCCATGCTGAACCTGTTCTGGTATATTGACATTCAATAGTGTCCTACAGCAGTCCATACACACCTGCCTCACTGCTGCTCTTCTCCTGTTTACTCAGCACACCAGTATGTTGTTTACATAGATTCCTTATCAGGCTGCAGTACCACAACACAACACTGGCAGTGCACTCCAGCACTTATAGCCCATCCAGGCAATCACGCGTGAGTCATACAAATGAGCGCACAATAATATGCTAATCACACAGTTTTCCCATGCATGCACAAGTACCCTCATTTGCATACCCTGTTTGAATATAGCCCGATTTGCCCGTGCTAGCACAGCCGCACTGTGCAAATGGCAGTGCAGAACTATTGGTGTTGCAGCACCACGCACCAACCAGATAACTGGCGCTTATGTTACCTGAGCGCGGCCAACACGCATGCTCGCTAGGCCCCCATGTCCGCGCTATCACCCAGTCATAGCGCGATGTAGCGCCACACTGGACAGCATAGTGCGGCGCTATACGCATGCATGGAACACAACCTCAGGGCCATGCTGGGGTCATGCATGGGCAGTGTGGTTGCTTCCGGGTAGCACTGCACTATGTCATGTGATAGCGCAGCACTGCAGGGATTGCTGAAGTGCATTCCTGGTAGGGCAGGGTGTTTGTCTCCAACAGCAGTATAGTGCCATGTCTGGACGTGCAAGACAGTGTGCAGTTGTGCTCAGGGATAGGCATTGGGGGGACGTAGAGTCCGCGAACCTGGTTCAGCTGGTGATGAAATGCCACAGGAGGCTGTTTGGGGAGGTGAGGAGGGACCTCCCATGAATGCAAAGTGTGGGAGGCGGTGGCCAAGGCTCAGTGAGGCGTACCGGCATACCCCGCAATGCTGAGAAGTGCACTTCACGGTACACGGACCTGAGGCACAGGCAGAGGCAGCAGCTAGAGCCGAGTACAGGCGCATGGTGCATGATAACACTGCCCCTGTGCCAAGTGAGTGGTGTTGTATGTGGAGTGTGCATATATGTAATGCTTTGTGTACATGTGGGTGTGGGTGTGGTAGTGCAGAGGGGGTGGTGGTGTGGGGGGGCTGGCCGTGGGTGAATGGGTGTGTGGGTGTGGGTGTGCAGCTGGGGTGGTGGTGGGGGTGCGTGCTCTGGGTGTGGGTGTGTGGGTGTGTCTCTGTGTGCACAGCTGTGTGCAACAGTGCACCATGCTGTTGCACACTGTGTACAGGCACAGTGGCATATGTATTCCTCATAGTGGCACGGTGCATGTGGTGACCATTGTGGTGGGTGGAGGGTGGGGTGCATTGAGTTTAGGGTTGCATGTGCATCTTGCTGTGTTTCATGATGTGTATGTTGTGTCATGCTCTAACAACACTTTCACATTTGTCCACTGTAGAGCGGATCGAGCAGCCCATGCCCGCAGGTGCGACTCAGCCCAGGACACAGGAGCGGAGACGAGACACCATGAGGGTCCCATCACTCCCACAGCGTGCACAGGAGAGCAGCACTGATAATGGTGGTGTGTTGGATGAGTACCTGTTACATTGTTCTGTGATGTGTACACTTTCATGACACTGTGCACCACATCTGGGTGTCCAGCCACTCACTTGTCTGCAACAGTCACTGGGCCGGTGTGGTGTAGCAGTGTGGTGTGTGATACAGGTGTGTTTCACACCACAGCTGGGTGCTATCAGCCTTGCCTGGGGGGGCGGTCACATTGCAATGCTGTGTGTGGCAGATGGTGTTGCTTGCTTGGGTGGCGGGTGTTCTGTGGGGACACCATGTTGATGGATGACCTTCCCGCCTCTGGTGCATCCATACCACCACCCACAGGACGTTCACAATTGCACAGGTGGTGGTTGCTTGCTGTGCATGCGGGGACAGCCACACATCACTGCCAGACTTACCTCTCACCCTTCTGGACACCTGCTGTCAGCACTGTTCCTGTCAAACAATGCTACATACTGGCACTGCACGCGTATGCTGCATCCATCCATGTGTCTTGTTGCGAGGTCACTGTGTTGCTGTTTAGTTGCAGGTATGGATATCACTGTGCTATTACATTATGTGCATCGTTCCCAGCCAATGTTGACCGTGGCTGTGGAGGTGGTCCTCACTGTGTTGGGGGGGGCCTGTTTTGTGGGTTGGGGACACTGACATGTACCATGTCTCCATTGGGTGATATGCTTTCAGTGGTATTGCCTGGCGGCATGTGAAGGCCCTTCAGTGACAGTGTCTGTGCACTGGCTGACGATTGTCTCCTGGCCTGTGTTGGTCATTGCCAGGACACTGTCATGGTCCATTGATGCTCCTGCATGCATGTCATTGTTGTTTGTTCTGCGCTCTGCATTGCTGTGCATTTCCATGTGTAGCTGGGCAGCATGTCCCAACATGTGTATGCCCTTGTGCATGTCCTTGTGTGTACCTTGCACCCAACTCACAGGGTTTCCAGCTGTGTGTCTGCTGTGTCTAGTGGTGTGCTGTATCATGGTGGGTGGTGTCATATATCCCCTGGTGCTGTCAGGATCGCTGTCATCATCCGTGTTGGGTTCTGTGTTGGTGCCTGTGTTGCCATGTGCTGCATTGTGGGACACTGCCATGTTGTCATACCACTGCAGAACTCAACACCACCAGGGATAGCCCATTGGGACATGCTGTCCATCTTTGTATGGCAAGGGTTGGCTGCTGGTTGCCTCCTGTGTGGTGTACTGTCCTCATGGTCTCACCCTTCCTCTTGTAGGGCCACTACGGGCATCACTGTGGGAAACACGTTCCGAGGAGACCGAGGGTATGGAGGAGCTTCTCCGCAGGATTGTGAGGCAGCAGCGGACTCAGATCGAGCAGCAGGCCATCATAATTACTGAGACCATGAGGGTGGTGAACATCCTGGAGGCTCGTCTCCCTGCTCCTGCGGACACATAATTATCTCCCCTGTTGTTTTCAAGTCATCCCTCACCACCCCCCTCACTGGACTTGATTCTCCCTTCCTTGCCCCTTGTCTTCTGTCCCTGTGTGCGTCCTCCTCCACTTTGCACCTTTGGCCTGTGTCTTCCTGTCCCTCCATCTGTTGTCGTCCTTATGTTTACCTTTGTGTGCCTTTCCCTGCTACTGATGTTGCCAATTGTATCCTGTGGTGGGCATTTGGGGTTGTGTGTTGGGGGGGTTGGTGGGTATTTTCTACTTCTGTTTCAATGTTGTGGGGAGGGTTGTTCAGTGGTGGGTGGGGCATTTTGTACTCTGGGGTTTGCTAATCGTTATGTTCTGTGTTATATTTGCTGTTGTGTTTCTGTTTGCTTTCCTGTTCATTATTGTTTATTACACTGGTTAATGACATTTTACGGTGTCCTGTGTCATTCTTGGGTGCTGGGGTTCCACATGCTTTGTACTGTTGCTGGTGTTCTCCACATAGGTCTGGGTTGTTGCTGGACTTTCCCGCAGTTGTGTGGCATCCTCATGGGTGGGCACTGTGGTGTGCTCCTGATACCTCATTCCAGCATGTGTTGCCTTGCATGTGTCCCAGGGTCAGACTGTCTCTGCACTGTGTTCCATTGTGTGTTTGCACTGCCTGCCTGGTGCTATATTCAGTGCTGTCTTGTGTGCTATATTCAGTGCTGTGTTATTCCTGGGCTTTTGTTGCACTGCACTTCTGGGCCTGTTTGCCTGGTTTCCTTTGCTTGCTATGTTCAGTGGGGTTTGCCCCAGGCTATTCGTTTTGAATATGGCTGGCATTTTGCTCCAGGCTAGGTTTGCATGCCGGGCAGTGCTGTTCACTGCCAGGGACTAACCTTTGAATATCTGGCCCATAATGTCTTAACAAAATAAAATAAGAGACATGCTGTTGCAACAGACTGATCTAAACATATAAAACAAAATAAAATAAGGCAAAAAAATATAGAAAAGGGGGTTAGAGAAAAAAAAAAAATATTGATGCCCCATAAAACAGATATTACCACACTCACTTTACAAAGTATATTTCTATGTAATTTATTTTCATATAAAGCAAGGTATTTTTCTTGTCCCCAAGTCAATTTAATTTTTGATTATAACCCTAGAGAGTCTAGTTCATGGATAGTAATAAAATCTGTTTGAATAGCTATAACTTTAATCCTTTGTTTAACATTATTCAAATAGGCTAAGGGTTAATTTAATGTAAAGGCGGACCATAGGTCTCCACAGCCTATACTTTTTAAAATATTGTTTAAGTTAGAAAACCAACAATTCCTAAGACCCCCTATCACATAGATTTTTATAAAATTCCAACCAACATATTTTGGGTAATCTTTCGCTATTCATTTGGATTATCTTACCCCAATAATTTATCACCCTTAGTAATATTTTAGTATTACTAGAAAGCAAGCCAGATTCGAGTCTAAGGAAAGAGGAAGGAGAATCTCGTGGTAAGTTCAAAGTTATTTTCAAAAATTGATTTTGAATACATTCAATATTTAACATTCCCAGGAACAGGGAAAGACCCCAAATTTTAGAACCATAAAGAATTTGAGACAATAGTTTGGCCTCAAAAGTTCTTTTAAGGACCAAAATAGAGTCATTTGCAAATTTATTCGCAACATTTCTTGTGGCTCCCATTGATTTGTATAAATTATTTTTAAGATCAGATAAAATAGGTTTCCATGACCACTTAGAATCAATTTTTATTCCAAGATAATGAAATTCTTGGACCACTTCAAATTTATTCCCAGTGATATTCCAAGAATATTTCTTCAATTTAGGTTTTCGCAATATAAGAACTTTGGATTTCTCTATATTTAACTCAAGATCTAAGTCAGATAATGAATCCATAATATTAATTAAACCTCGTCTAAGACCTAGTGGTGTCTGAGAAATAATAATTGCATCAGCATAAAGTAATATCTGAATTTTCTCATTATTTATAGTAGGAGCGAACTTATCTATTCTTGAGATATTGATAATAAGTGTTTCTATATACAAGTTGAATAAAATAGGCACCAATAAGCAACCTTGCTTTACTCCACTAGTTATAGATATTTCTTTAGACAGGGCACCATCCCTCCTAAACTATACCATTGCTACTGTACCTTGATGCAAAAGTTTTAAGATCGATAACAGATGAGGGGGAATGTTAAATTTTACCAATACATCCCACAGCTTCCATCTGTTCACTGAGTCAAAGGCAGCTCTTATATCTAAAAAAGCCAAATAGAGGGGGCCCTTTTTATAGTGAACATACTTATCTACCAAATAATTCAAGGTGAATATCAAATCCAAAGAGCTACATTTTCTTTTAAACCCACTTTGAAATTTAGAAAGCAGCTTTTTTTCTTCAGTCCATAACTCCAATCTTGAAAGGATTAATCTAGCAAACACTTTTTGAACTACAGGGAGAAGCATAATAGGCCTATAGTTTTTGGTATCTTGTTTGTCCCCCTTTTTATGCAATTGGACAATAATACCTTTATTCCAGTCCAATGGAAGTTTCAACTGAGAACAAGTTACACAAAATACTGGGGTGGGAATACTAGCCCAAAATTCTGGTTTATGTAAAAAAATCTCGGCTGGAAGGCCATCAACCCCAGCTGCCTTATTTCTTTTTTGAACTCAAATGGCCATTTCAACCTCCTTCACAGAGAACCCTAAGGGATTTTCATCTACAGGAAGTTTGCCAAGACTTAAAATTTTATGATGGCTACCTAAAACACCACTCGTATTCTTATATACTTCATTAAAATGAGAGACCAACTTCTCAGCACTGATTTATCCAAACATATTATAACGTACATCATTGTCGTTATAACCGATGTCCACCATATTCCAAAAAGCCCTAGAGTCTTTCCTAAGGATGCAATCTTGAAAATCTTGAAGTTGTTCCCACAGTTTTATTTTGTATATTTTCTTTTTATGGACCAACACCTTCCTATATTCATTTCTCAGTTTTTTTAAAGCTCCCAGTACTGGGCCGGAAGGCAGCCTAGATCTAATTTTCCCTACTTTTTTAATTTCTTTTCTAAGTTTGTAACATTCAGTATCAAGCCATGGTTTCTCAGTGTTAATCATATAACTTCTTTTTGGTCTCTCATAGGCACCTAATTCATCCTGACAAGTCTTAAGTACCACATCAACTTTTTTTATTATATCCTCTCATCTCAATATTGAACCTAAAATACAGCTTATATTATATTGTAGTTTCTCTTTCATAATTAGATCCTCTAGAGTTACCTTAGAAAACTCATTCCATTGAGTTTTTTCCCATACTTAATGCACATATGTTGATCTGCTGTAATTCCTTCCTTAATGTTTATTCTTTTAATTTTAAAAGCTGTATACAGTGTGCACAATACCGGGAAATGATCACTGTCCCACATTTCTAACACTTTAAATTTTTTAACTGTTCCATACTCATTTGGCTCTATAACACATAGATCTAGTACAGCTCCACCTTTTCCTGTGGGAAAAGTATATTCTCCCAGCCAGTGTCCCCTAGTGCGCCCATTCAAAACTCTTAAACAAAATTTATCAAAGAATTGTAAGATAGATTTACCTTGATTTGTTACCCTCTTATCTTTTGAGTCCCTTGTAGGAATATTAAAAACATCATCTAACCCCCAATCTGTTTTTCCTCTCTAATTGATCTCTAATAGGGGCATTAAAGTCCCCTGCTAATAATAATTTACTCTGTGGAAATCTAGTTTTTGTAGACTCCAAGCTATCCTCTAACATTTTAATCAGTTTCTGACAATCAGAGAGTTTAAGACCGGGGGGATATACACGTTAAACAGTATCAAAACATTATTATCATCAGTAATCACTAGAAAAATAAAGAAATTATTATAGAAGCCAACCTCAATTAACTTATAGTTTAAACTAGTATCTATCAAAATCAGCAAACCTCCTTTTAACTGTCCAAATTTTTTTCCCTATAAGCGGGGGAAGACCAAGCATTAAACCCTTCCATTATTTGTTCATCAGAGTTTTGCATCCATGTCTCTTGAAGCAGTATAATAGAAAATTGTCTTAACCATCTTATACAATCCTTATCTAGCATTTTACTCTTCAATTCTGCTATGTTCAGACTAAGAAAAGTAATTTTGTTCCTTAACTTCCCTCTAGTATGCAGTCAATTTGTTTCAGCAAAACTGCTTATAGTTGAAGCTAGACTTTCAATACTGATTATAGTGTCACTCTTATCTAAAAGAGTAGATGTTTCCATGGAAACCTCATCCTCTAAGATTACACTACTATCTACTCTTATACCAAGTTGTTTTCTACCTCTTATCATTACCATTTCTTCTTTGTGCCCCCTTAGACTATGAGCAATTTGATTTGGCTTCATATAAGCAGTTATTCAAGGCTGTTTCAGGCCATGGGTACCACCAAGTCCATCACTCTTTTCTCTACAGTTTTTAAATGTTTCTGTGTCTAAATCTTTGTCTGAAATCAATGTCATTGTTGCATCTAGATATAATCCAACATCCGAAAATTTTTCTTTCATAACCATTAGTTTTTTCCTTTTTTCAACTTTGAGAACCACACAAACCCAACCTTTATAAGGACTGGCAAGATACCTGTAGACAGATTTGATATCCTGCCAGCTAAGTCTGTTCCCAATAAAACCTTTAAACAAATTGTACATTGTGAGCTTAAGGATATAATTATTTTCTGATTTAACTTTAGGAAGTCCTTTTATAAATAGAGTAGGTAATAATTCTCCTGCCATGATCAACCATTCTTTCTCTTCCTCACCTGTTTCTGGTAAATTAACCTTAATCTGTTTTTCTGATCTAGTAGTTTTGTTACTTACATTTCTAAAGAGCATTCCACACATTTTTGTTTTTTTGTCAATCTCACCCTTCTTCTGTGGCATCTGAGTCTTGTGTTTGGCTATGTTTACAATATCTGTTTGGTTATATTGCCCTTTTTTTTAATAAATCCTTTGGACAATCTTCCATCATGGCAATCTTTTTACTTCCTGGATAATCTACTTTGTTGTTTTCAAAACCAGGCTTCCTGACTTTTTCCTTAAATTGCATTTTCCTTTCCTTGAGATCCCTTATCAATAGATTGATTTCATCAACCTCTTTATTTGAGATTGAATCAGTAATTGATTTTATACTCCGCTCCACTTGAGTTTCTGGTTTATTGCACTTATCAATTTTCCCTTTATTGATCTTAAGTTTTGGGAATTCATTAAGGTTAGACTGATTTGGAGCTACGTTTTTTATTTCTGTTTTTATTTTTATGACTGTTTCTGTTGCTGCATCCTGTGTTTTCATAACAGCTCTATGACAACCACAATTGTCTTTATCAGAAACATAGAAGTCTACAAGTGTCCTAACAATAGTAACTAATTCCAAAAGCTAGGTATTACCAAAATTGATTTATTTTTTTAAATTGTTTAATTTAGATGTTAAATTTCCATTTTCGGCACCAATGATCTCATCATTTTTACCATAGTGAGGAACTTTATTTTTCAAATGTTTGTAGTTTTGCTCACTTTCACACAGCAGCGAATATTTCTTTACATTATCAGTTTTTAATTTTCCATCTAAATTACCAAGCTGAGTAAAAGGAGACAAGAAGAAATCAAAGTCTTTTAAAAAAGATCTACTTTTTGTAAGTTGTGAATCAGGTAGATTAATATTTTTATTTCCTTCAATAAATTCCCAGCATTTTGAAGTTGGTTTTACAGATTTTACTCCATCAGTAATACCTTTTGGTTTATAACAAGCTTTCAAGATGGGGGTTTGACAATTATCCAAATTCTGGATCTTTTTTGACACATAACTAGGCCCTCCCCCTATAAGATCAGACAAATGTAGTTCAGAAGCCACAACTGATAAATTCTTCACACATTGATTCTCTAGTTTGAGATCTAATGATCTCCCTATTACATCTCCTCTCAAGCATTGTTGATTCCAATTTATATAATTCTCAGAAATTTCTTCTAGACTTCTGATTTTTCTTAACAGTGGGTGCATAGATATCTGGGACTCTTGAGATCCAGACCCTACTGGAGATGAAGTCAGTTTAGGAGCAAAGGGTTTTATTATTTTCTTATTTCTTAATTCTATCTGGTTAATTGGGGATTTAAAAAAAACTGTGTTTTTTTTTTATTTAACCCCTTTGGGACCTTCTCCACTAGTTTCAATCCCTTTTCCCTTTTATTAGGCCCCTTTTTACCCGAAGTTTTCAGAAACTTCTTCATTTTAATTTTGACCCTTTTTTAAACTTTCAGCAGCAGATAACAGACCTTCTCTAGAAAAACAAGTAAATAATATCCACACATTATATATATATAAAAAAAACAGAATCTGGATAAATGAAACAGAAACAAAAACAAAAATATCATAAATCATAATTAGATCATAAATGCAAATCTTCATACTCTTTACACTCTTATAGATTTTCAAAACTTCATTCATTCTCAGTCTTATTTGATTTGTAGGTTTTTATGAAACTTCAAAGAGATATCTTCAGTGACCAATGTATAATCCAGAGATCCAGAGATCTGAAAAGTATATGCTGTAGACCAAAATAACCAAAGTAGCCTGATAAACAACCAAATAATCAAATAAAAATTAATTAATAGTCAGATAACCAGATAATCGAGAAGTCAGGTAATTGAATAATCGACAAGTCCAGATAGGGACCAATCATGAAAACACAGCAGAGATGGTATCCAATTATCCACTTAATGCTGCAGTTCACGGGATTGCTTATTTGATAGTAGTTTTTCCCAAGTGTTAAACACACTAGAACAAAAGGGGGAAAAAACCTATAAAATAATAAGAATTTCCCCAATAAAACAAAAATCAATCAAATAATAATCAGATGAAAGCAAACTAAGTTATATAAAAAAACAAGGAAAACACACAAGGTTACAAAAAGGAATATGTGCAACAATGCAATAGTATAACAATACAACTATTAATTAGAATTTTTTTTTAAATAGCCCTCTGAACCTCTAAACCCACTCTAAAAATTAGGAGCAAAGGGAAGACAAAGCAATACAATAGGGGATAGCACTTCACACTGAAATACATGAACAATAGAATGAATGGTGTAAATGTAAAACACTTACTCTTAGATGCATGCTTTCTTCCCTATGCAAGATAAAACACCTTCAAGTATGCACTCACTATTCAGCAAGTAAAAATGGAAATTCGGTCCCGATGAAAACACAAAAGCGGCACAGGACAGCGCAATTGGCTTACAACTTAACCGGCATAGTCAGTGCAGTTGCACTCACGAATTTAACAATATAAATTCCAAATGTGTTTTTTGAAATGAAGCAGGAAACAACAAAGCAGCACAAAACAGAACGAAGTACGAGGCACACACGCTTCAGTGCAAGCAGGTGAATGAATGAATGAATTACTGTGGGTGCGCATGCTCTTTTGTACCTTTATGGAACCTCCCTTCATTAACATATGGCAGGAATTACAAACCAGGAAATAAAAATGAAATAGATATATAAAATATATATAACCCTAAAATCTCTACAAATTTATAACAGATTTCTAAAACACAAACTACAACCTGAGGAGCTTTTTTTTTTAAACGGAAATATAAAAGCTAATAACATTTCAGAATTATATGAAACTGTATACAAAATTGTGTAACTTTTTATCAGTTATAAAACATGATTGTAGACAGATTGTAGACAAATGTAGGCTTCACAAATGACAGACTCCACTAATTGTACAGGCGTGGATGTGTAACTTTCTTCTTCTCGCCGATCTGACTGGCTGCTGCTTAAAAATAACCAGTACGGACTTGCAATCTCCTCACCCTCGATTCAATACAATTTCAATACATTATTCACCAAGTGGCGACTGATAACTCCCCAGCTTCTCCTCTCCTCTCTGGGCTGTGCAGTTCTCACAGAGGGTACAGGTCAAAGCTGGGTGGGGGTGGAGATGCTACTGGTCCTGAAAAACAAACACAGCAGAGAAGAGAAAACACCACGCCAACAGCGTTGCACAATAAGATGGGCTGGAATGGGAGCAGACACAGGCAACGACATCATACCTTTTCTAAATAAATTATAAGCACTGCTCCCCTGCTTCTCAATTTTCCTCCTCAAAACTGAGAGTGCATAGTGAAATAGCTGCCACTTCTCCGTCACTCCATTACTGTTAACTCGGTTGTGATGCCAGAAAATGAACCTTAGGACTAAGCCATGTTTGGGACCCACTACTTAGTGCAGAGCAAGTGGGTTTCATCAGGAGCTGTTTTTCATCTGATCATCTTAGGAAATTAGCTTATCTTTTTTCTGTGTCCAAGGACTCTTCCTCTTCAGCTGCCTTAGTTTCCTTGGATGCAGAAAAAGCTTTCAACAGAGTATCATGGGATTACCTCTTCTCCTTACTTCCTAAATGTCATACCCCCAAGAGTTTATAAATTGGATTAAAAAACTCTATTCTTCCCCTACAGCATGAGTACAGTGCAATGGAGTGCTTTCCAAACCCTTCACCTTAAGACAAGGGACACACCAGGGATGCCCCCTCTCAGCTTATCTATTCAATCTGTTCTTAGAACCTCTCACTCAAAAATTGAATTTCTCTCCATTAATCACAGGCATTATAATAGGGAACATAGATTACAAACTGCCCGTTATTCTTCTACATGTTTCATCCCCCTTTAAATTTCTTCCTGCTGCCTTCACAATAATTTTTCAGTTTGGCTCCATCTCTAACTATAAGCTGAATCTCAATAAGACAGAATTCTTTCCTCTTAATAAATACTCCCAGAGGGCAGAGAAAGAAAATTTGTGCCTACAATGGCAGTCAGATAAACTAAAATATCTGGGTATTTATCTCTACTCTTTCCACAAAGTAATGAAAACACTTAATCTTGATGCCATTATTACAACAGTAAAAGAGGACACTACACGCTGGTCTCGGTTACCTCTGTCTTTGTCGGGTCATATGAGCATAGCAAAAATTAATATATTACCCTGCATGTTATACCCTTTGTACATGTGTAATTGGACCCTGCCATCTTCCTGGTTTTTCCAAGCTCATAAAATCATAAATTCCTTCCTGTGGGCCAGGAAAAAATCAAGAAGAAGCTATCTTAAACTTACCCATTAAAAAATGGATGGCAGCCTACAAGCTCTCAACTTATTCTTATACTATATAGCAAAACATTTAACTAGGATGAGATACTGGTTACTCCTCTCAGGCCATTACTCTGACTCTCTCTACAATCCTGTCTGGCTACAAATTGAAAAATCTCTATGTTCGGTGCAGGACGTAAATCCAAAGTCCCTCTCCTTCTTACTCAGAAAGACCCTTCTTAATAAGCTGAAAGACTCCCTGTTAGGTTCCATGCTCCAAACTCTACAACAACTTAATACCCTCCTTAAGACTGCAGGCCATAGGGATGTAGCACAACCTCTCTTCAGCAACCCTCATTTCTTAATCTCGGGTAAGCTCCTCAAATCTACATCCTACTGGCCTAATATGGGTATTGAAAAGGTTGCTGACCTAGTAAGCAATCATAAATTGATGCAGTTCTAGGATACAGGTGCTCTTTACAAATGGTCTCCCAGATATGTATTTAAATACCTACAAATTTCCCACATGCTTTTGAAATATTTTGGCACTGGGCCTTGGTCCCAGACTTTATCACTCACTCTAGCCCCATATGTTAACGCTCTTCCATCTTTTCACTTAATAACGTATGCCTACAAGGTTTTGCAGATCACATTTTCTGGATTAGAAGGCCAAAGATATTACTGGTGGGACTAGTCATTATCAGTCTCTACCTCCCCCAGATCTTGGCTAAGAATATGGAAACACCTATATAGGTACATTAAATGGGATATGTATAGGTTTATGAAGTTTCAGATTAATTATAATCTTTATTACACTCCAGTTAAACTGTATCAGATGGGTTCTCTGTCATCTGCTCTCTGTACCAAATGTCTGTAGTACCCTGGGGACTTGTTGCATGTATTATGGTCATGTGAAAAGATATCTCCATTCTGGAATTGCATCAAGTCCTGTCTAGATCCATTACTATCCCTTTCTGACAAGTTTACGCCTGAGATCTGTATTCTAGGAGATTGCATGAATCTTCAGGGCCAATCTCAAAGAGCCCACATGACATTAATCTCACTTTTTACTTATGCACTAGGTGAATGCAATTACACCCTCTCATGCTGAATGGTATAAGGAAATTATATTCACCATACAGGCAGAACATGTCATAGTTGGAGTGTCCAACAGACTGAAGAAATACAAACAAATCTGGGAGTCTTTTTTGGCATGTTGCTGATTCAGGCCAATCACAATCATGCCAACACTAGTGCCCCTCTTTAACCTGATTCTTACAAAAGACTCGGAAGAGTAGTATCCAGAATTCCTTTAGTGTTATAACCTGGTGGCAGTAGGGGTGGGTTGGGAAAGGAAAGTGTAGGTTACAGGCATCCAATTACCATATATCTTGAATTTCATTTTACCTTGGTGAATACAAACTTTCTCTTTTATATATATGATACCAGTGATGTAAGTTCACCATGCTTATATGATGCCTATACCTATTAAGAAAACTCAGTAAAGCATATTTAATAATAAAAAAAACAGAGCAATACAAGAACAATTACTAAAACAAAACAGTGTGGCACAATTACAAAGCATAAATAACACAGACCAACTGGCCAGGGTAAACAAAACCATGTTTGGATATAACATTTATTGCAACAACCCAAGGGCAGGTGATCCAGTAGGGTAAAGGTTAGAGGATGGATAACACATTTGAAGTGCTAGAAGTAGTGGGCTGAGCACACGATTCACAGTGCTATTGCATACCCAAGGGAAGGCAGTATAGGACAAGTGGGGAAGTGGACAGCTGAGGGGTAGAAGGTGGGGGATGGAAGGGGGAAGAGGGACAGCCAAGCTCTAACCCCTTCTAGATGTTGAGAACCCTGCAAGGGGGACAGGATCAGGCAGAAAGGAAGGGGAGAGAAAGGGAGTGGGGAGGTAGAGAAGAGAGAAAGCAGAGAAACAGGAGAGGAGGAGAGAGAGATATGAAAGTAAGGAGGTGGGTGGGTGATGGATTTGAAAGTGGGGGGAAGGAAGATGGAGAAAAAGAAAGAGTCAATCTCATATCTGGCCTCTGCGGGATGCCAACACCATCAAGTCCAAATCCCCAGGAACAGCCCCATGAAGTGGTCATCATCCCTCCCATCCCCAGGAAGTTCCCAGCAGGGCTGATCGTGTCACCCAGGTCCCCAAGCCCCAATTCCCAATCGCCAGTTCACTGATAATTGTAAAAATGTACATCCTGTTAGCCCTGGTAGTCTAGTGGCCCCTATCACCCACCAGGCAGTGCCAGTCCACCCACACCCCCGCATACCCATTCCTAGTTGGAGACTGGTACATCACTGCTATCACCTCCATGGCCAGCCACCAACTAAGCTCCCTCTGAGCACCTGCTACTGTACACAGTATGCACTCAATGAATAAGCTGTCATTCATTGAGCATGTACTGTATACAGTAGTATGCACTCAGCGGGAGCTCAGTCAGTGGCTGGCTGTGGAGGTGAGAAGTGGGATGTGCCAGTAGCCAATTGGGAATGGGTGTGGGGGTGGGAGTGGACTGACACTGCTGGGTGGAGGGTTGGAGGCCACTAGACTACCAGAGCCACGGGATACATTTTTACAATTTCACTAATATTAAGATTGGAGATCAGACTGGGGACTGGGGGGATATGATCAGCCCTGTAGGCAATTTTCTGGGATCTGGGGGACATGAACAGCCCTGTAGAGCAATTCTTGGGGATCGGGGACATGAACAGCAATGTAGGGCATGACTTGGGGATCGAGGGGACATGAACAGCCCTGTGGGGCATGACTTGGGGATTGGGGCCTGGGGTGGGGGGGTTCTTATAGACCTGTGGGACTTGATGGCATCTGTGGGTACTGGGGATTGGGGCAGGCTTGCAACCTGTCAGTGGGCATTTACTGTGGCTTGTGGCACCTTGTTTAGGTGTGCCCTCCCTTTGGAACAATACTTGGCATACCACAAGTCATGGATGTAGCTGCTGGGGTCCCTGGCTGTTCTGGAATTGGGCAGAGGGTCCCTGGAAAATCAGCATTTGGTGCAAGTGGCAATTGTTGGTGACTTGCACCATGCCTTCAGGAATCAAGAGCTGTGTATCCAACAGAACTATATAGAAATGGTGGATATGGGAGTATTCATATTTTCGTTTACACACTGCTAGATTCAAGTTCAGGAATATGCTAGATCTTGTCATATGAAATGTTATTCATTTGCGTGGTTAGATAATTGTTGGATTTTATATTAGTTAAAACATTTCATTCTATGATTTCAATATTGTAAAAGAGGAATATTGCTGATTCTAACATGTGATTTTGATGTTGCCTTTTTGCTTCTATTTATGTTTTCCTCAATGAAACAAGTAAAAAAAAGATGAGGGTCTTTTTAAGCAAAGTAGCATGCTTGTTGCAGCACAAGAGACATGCCTTCAGGAGAGGCAAGAATTAATGGCCTAGGAAAAGGTAATTTCAGACTAACAGGCCAGATGCAATTGCAAAACTCTTTTGTCAGACCCTCTGGTCATTGGCAGAACACCAAATAGGGCACAGCAGAACTGAATTTTTTCATTGGACTCTTTGGCCATTGGTGAAGAGGACATGGAAGACCACCAAACATGGAATAGCAGAACTGAATTATTTCATTGGAACCTCTGGCTATCAGTGAAACTGTCATGGCAGACCACCAAACACAGGGTGTAACAGAATTGAATTATTTTGTTGAACACTCTGGTCATTGGTGCAGAGGTTGTGGCAGACAACTGCACAGAGTTTCTCCAAGAAACATCAATTCTTCTTCAAGTATCTTGCCACTTTCATTGCTCCTGGTTCTGGACGCTTTCATCATTCTTGGGCCTGACTGCTTTTGTAGCTCCTGGATCTGGCCGTTTTTGCTGCTCCTGAAAGGAAGACCCTTTCCCACTCTATGTTGTTTTCCCTAGCTGTTAAGTTGATGCACCTCAAAAGCAACACTTACTTCCTAGTATTAATGGGCTGCAGCACTGAAAAATAAGAATGTGACCTTGTTTCACTACTGTCTGCACCTCTATCTCTATGGCCCGTCCCACACAGAAGTGAGTCTGAGACTGAAGGACAAGGTTCTGGCATAAGAAATAAGACATGACAGGGTGTGCATAGGACATATTTTACCACATGTTCAGGGGTGTAGTGAGCCAATGAACCATAGGGTGAGTGCCTTCAGCCCCTGGAAGTGCAGTGAAATCTGTTTCATGCACACCCAGGGACTGTACTTTAAATTAGAACTGTGAATTACAACTGTTTAAATTAATACTGTGAGTTACAACTGTTACTTGGGTTGTGATGTTGGTGGCTTTTGCTGACTGTGGGGACAGTTGATAACTGTGATACTTAAAGAAAACTCTAAATCTGTACTGTTTGCCTGGTGAGAGGGGGAGGGTAATTACAGGCACCATCTTGTCTTGCATGATTCACTATGGAACAGAAGAGGGAAGAGTGTTCAGGGAATTGCTGTGTTTTATTTTCTTCTGTTTTAATTGTGATATTTGAATAGTTTGTACTTTAAATTAGCACTGTGAGTTACAACTGTTTAAATTACTACTGTGAGTTGCAACTGTTACTTGGGCTGTGATATTGTAACTGTTGGTGGTTTGTGCTGGTTTTGGGAACAGTTGATGACTGTGATATTTAAAGTAAAATTTAAATGTGTGCTGCTTGCCTTATGAGAGAAGGAGGGCTAATTACAGGCACTATCATGTCTTGCATTATTCACTTGGGAACAGAAGAGGAAGCAGTGTTCACAGAAGTGGCTGTGTTTCATTTCCTTCTGTTTTAATTGTGATATTTGAATAGCTTGTACTTTAAATTAGTACTGTGAGTTAGATGTGTTTAAATTAGTACTGTGAGTTACAACTGTTGCTTGGGCTGTGATGTTGTAACTGTTGGTGGCTTGTGCTGGTTGTGGGAACAGTTGATGACTGTGACATTTAAAGTAAAATATCAATCTTTGCTGGTTGACTGGTCAGAGGGGGATGAGTAATTACAGGTACAATCTTAACTTGCATTATTCACTTACTTGGCAACAGAAGGGGGGAGAGGTGTTCATGGAAGTGGATGTTTTATTTTCATCTGTTTTAAATGTGATATTTGAATAATTTGTACTTTAAATTAGTACTCTGACTTAAAACTGTTTAAATTAGTACTGTGAGTTACAATGGTTCCTTGGGCTGTGCTATTGTAACTGTTGGTGGCTTGTGCTGGTTGTGGGGACACATAATGGCCATGCTGTTTAAAGTAAAATTTAAATCGGTGCTCTTTGCCTGGTGAGAGGGCAATTGGTAATTACAGGCACAATCTTGTCCTCCATTATTCACTTGGGAACAGAAGAGGGAGTAGCTTTCAGGGAAGTGGTGTGTTTTATTTTCTTCTGTTTTAATTGTGATATTTGAATAGTTTGTACTTTAAATTAGTACTGTGAGTTACAACTCTTTAAATTACTACTGTGAGTTACAACTGTTACTTGAACTGTGATACTGTAACTGTTTATGGCTTATGCTGGTTGTGGGAACAGTTGATGGCTGTGATATTTAAGATAAGATTTAAATACATTCTGTTTGCCTGGTGAGAGGGGGAGGGATAATTACAGGCACCATTGTCTCTTGAATTAATCTCTTGAGAACAGTAGAGGGAGGAGTGTTCAGGGAAGTGGCTGTGTTTTATTTTTTTTCTGTTTTAATTGTGATATTTGAATAATGTGTTCTTCAAATTAATATTGTGAATTACAAATATTTAAATTAATACAGTGAGTTAAAACTGTTACTTTGGCAGTGATATAACAACTGTTGGTGGCTAGTGCTGGTTGTGGGAATAGCTGATGGCTTTGCTATTTAAATAAAAATTTAAATCTGTGCTGTTTGCCTGATGAGAGCGGGAGGGGTAATTACAGGCACCATCTTGTCATGAATTTTTTTTTACTTGGAAACAAAAGAAGGAATAGTGTTCAGGAAAGTGGTAGTGTTTTATTCTCTTCTGGGAGTTAGATCTGTTACTTGGCCTGGGATATTGTAACTGTAGGTGGCTTCTACTGGTTTTGGGAACATATGATGGCTGTGATATTTAAGCAATAAGGCATGACCAAGGGTTATGTTAATGGTCTGTTAATCACCTTTTAGGGGTGTACTGTGGCACGAGGTGTAATTGAGTGCCACATGCCCCTAGAGGGTGATTAACTGACCATTAACATAATCCCTGGGAGTGCCTTATTGCTATTATAATAAAAAAATATTTTTAAACAGTGTTAAACCTTGCTCAGCATATAGTTAAACTCTACATGTATGTTAATAAAAGATTAACATAAGACTGCTAGAATGTTTGCAGCCAATCAGAAAGCTCTATTTCTCAGACCCTTGTTATAATTAAAGTAAAATTTAAATATGTGCTGTTTGACCAGTGGGAGGTGGAGGGGTAATTACATGCACCATTTTGTCCTCCATTATTCTGTGGGGAACAGAAGAGACAGGAGCTTTCAGGGAAGTGGCTGTGTTTTATTTTCTTCTGAGTTAATTGCAATATTTGAATAGAGTGTACTTTAAATAAATACTGCGAGTTACAACTGTTTAAATTAATACTGTGAGTTACAACTGTTACTTGAACTGTAATATTGTAATTATTGGTGGCTTGTGCTGGTTTTGGGAACAGTTGGTGGCTGTGATATTTAAAGTAAAATTTAAATATGTGCTGTTTGCCTTGTGAGAGGGGAAGGGGTAATTACAGGTGCCATCTTGTCTTGCATTATTCACTAGGAAACAGAAGAGGGAAGAGTGTTCAGGGAAGTGGCTGTGTTTTATTTTCTTCTGTTTTAATTGTGATGTTTGAATAGTTTGTACTTTAAATTTGTGCTGTGAGTTATAACTTTTTAACTTACTACTGTGAGTTACAACTGTTACTTGAACTGTGATATTATAACTGTTGGTAGTTTATGCTGGTTGTGGGGACAGTTGATGGCTGTGATATTTAAAGTAACATTTAAATATGTGTTGTTTGCCTGGTGAGAAGGGGAGGGGTAATTATAGACACCACTGAGTCTTGAATTAATCCCTTGAGAACAGAAGCTAGCTGCACATTCGAGCAGACTTAATAGACTTCTAGGCCTTTATCTGCTGGCAAATTTTGTATGTTTGTAGCAGACGGAGGAGTGTTCAGGAAAGTGGCTGTATTTTACTTTCTTCTGTTTTAATTGTGATATTTGAATAATTTAGTACTGTGAATTACAAATGTTTAAATTAGTACTGTGAGTTACAACTGTTACTTGGGCAGTGATAGAGCAACTGTTGGCTTGTGCTGCTTGTGGGAATAGCTGATGGCTGTGCTATTTAAAGTAAAATTTAAATCTGTGCTGTTTGCCTGGCGAGAGCAGGAGGCGTAATTACAGGCACTATCATGTCTTGAATTTTTTACTTGGAAACAGAAGAGGGAGTAGTGTTCAGGGAAGTGGCAGTATTTTATTCTCTTTTGATTTAATTCTGATATTTGAATAGTTTGATCTTTAAATTAGTATTGTGAGTTACATCTGTTGCTTGGGCTGTGATATTGTAACTTTTGGTAGCTTGTGCTGGATGCGGTAACAGTTGATGTCTGTGATATTAAAAGTAAAATTTAAATCTGTGCTGGTTGTCTGGTGAGAGGAGATGGGAAATTACAGACACCTTCTTGTCTTGAATTATTCATATACTTGGCAACAAAAGAGGGAGGACTGTTCAGGGAAGTGGCTGTTTTATTATTTTCTGTTTCAATTGTTATATTTAAACAGATTGTACTTTAAATTAGTATTGTGAGTTACAACTGTTACTTGGGCTGTGATATTGTAACTGTAGGTGGCTTGTACTGGTTTTGGGAACAGTTGATGGCTGTGATATTTAAAGTAAAATTTAAATATGTGCTGCTTAACCGGTGAGAGGGGGATGGGTAATTAGAGGAATCATCTTGTCTTGCATTATTCATGTGGGATCAGAAGAGGGAGGCATGTTCATCAAAGTATCTGTGTTTCATTTTCTTCAGTTTTCATTGTGATATTTTGAATAATTAGTACTGTGAGTTACAACAGTTTCAGTTAGTACTGTGAGTTACAACTCTTATTTGGGCTGTGATATTCTAACTACTGGTGGCTAGTGCTGGTTCTGGGAATGGAAAATGGCTGTGCTATTTAAAGTAAAATTTAAATCTATGCTGTTTGCCTGGTGACGGGGTAGGGTAATTACAGGAAATATCATGTCTTTCATTATTCACTTGGGAACAGATGGGGCAGTATTCATGGAAGTGGCTTTGTTTTATTTTCTTCTGTTTTAATTGTGATATTTGATTAGCTTGTACTTTAAATTAGTTCTGTGATTTTGAACTGTTTAAATTAGTACTGTGAATTGCAACTGTTACTTGTGTTGTAATATTATAACTGTTGGTGGCTTGTGCTGGTTGTGGGAACAGATGATGGATGTGATATTTAAAGAAAAATATAAATCTGTGATGGTTGCCTGGTCAGAGGGGGATGGGTAATTACAGGCACCATCTTTTCTTGCATTATTCACTTACTTGGCAACAGAAGAGTTAGGAGTGTTCATGGAAGTGGATGCTTTATTTTCAACTGCTTTAATTGTGATATTTGAAAAGTTTGCACTTTATATTAGTACTCTGACTTACAACTGTTTAAATTTGTACTGTGAGTTGCAACTGTTTCTTTGGCTGTGGTATTGTAACTGTTGGTGACTTGTGCTGTTTGTAGGAACAGTTGATGGCTCTGCTATTTAAAGTAGAATTTAAATATATGCTGTTTACCTGGTGAGAGGGAAATTGGTAATTACATTACCATCTTATCCTCCATTATTCACTTGAGAAAGGAAAAGGGACGAGTGTTCAGGGAAGAGGCAGTGTTTTATTTTCTTCTGTTTTAATTGCAATATTTGAATAGCTTATACTTTAATTTAGTACTGTGAGTTACAACTGTTTAAATTACTACTGTGAGTTACAACTGTTACTTGAACTGTGATATTGTAACTGTTGGTGGCTTATGCTGGTTGTGGGAACAGTTAATGGCTGTGCTATTTAAAGTAGAATTTAAATATGTGCTGTTTACCTGGTGAGAGGGAGATTAGTAATTACATTACCATCTTGTCCTCCATTATTCACTTGGGAAAGGAAGAAGAACGAGTGTTCAGGGAAGAGGCAGTGTTTTATTTTCTTCTGTTTTAATTGCAATATTTGAATAGCTTGTGCCTTAAATTAGTACTGTGAGTTACAACTGTTTACTTTAATACTGTGAATTAAAACTGATACTTGGGATATTATATTGTAACTGTAGATGGATTGTGCTGGTTTGGGGAGCAATTTATCGTTCTGATGTTTAAAGTAAAATTTAAATCTGTGCTGTTTGCCTGGTGAGAGGGAGATTGGTAATTACAGGTACCATCTTGTCCTCCATTATTCTCTGGGGAACAGAAGAGGGAGGAGCTTTTAGGGAAGTGGCTATGTCTTATTTAATTCAGTTTTAATTGTGATATTTGAATAGTTTGTACTTGAAATTTGTACTATGAGTTACAACTGTTTAAATTGCTACTGTGAGTTACAATTGTTACTTTAAATGTGATATCGTAACTGACGGGGACTTATGCTGGTGGTAAGAACAGTTGATGGCTGTGATATTTAAAGGAAAACTTAAATATGTGCTGTTTGCAGGTTGAGAATGGGAGCGGTAATTACAATCACCATGTTGTCATGAATTATTCCCTTTAGAACAGTAGAGGGAGGAGTGTTCAAGAAAGTAGCTGTGTTTTATTTTCTTTGGTTTTAATTGTGATATTTGAATAATTTGTACTTTAAATTGATATTGTGTGTTACATATAGGATAAAGTATGGGGTGCAGTGTGTTACGAGAATTTAACACACACCCGAGTTGTTGGATGGCACATAAACCCCGAGGGCGAAGCCCGAGGGGTTTATGCTAACCATCCAACAACGAGAAGTAAGTCAAGTGCTAAACACACTGCACCCTATACTTTGTTTTATATAATTGAAGGCTTCTGTTTTTTTCTGGTAGTTCCGTGTTTTTCTGGTAGAAAAGGTAAAAAAGAAACTGGACTTTTACCTTCTGTCGAGTAACTGGTGTAATTTTGAACAGAGAACAGGTTTAATAAGTAACTAAATATTTAAGAAGAAAATTAAAAAAAAAAACTGTCTTGATCCTTGTGTCCTTTCTGACGAAGCGAGTGTTTTCAAGTGCTGGCGTCATTTGACCTACAGGGGAAAGGTGAGGGTTGAAAGGGAGAGTTGTTAGGGAGCGTGTACAAACTTTTGTGTTTCCGATTAGTCCACGATTTGAAATGTGCTGAAAATGTTTTTTTTTATATCGGTTGTTGAGATTTTATGGAGCAAATGGCAGTGAGGAGGTAAGGTATGCTGACTGATTTTGTGTGAGAAAACACAGCGTGAGACTCTCCTTCAGTTTTACTTTTGTCTCGAGTGCATTAGCATTGGAAGAAGCCGCGTGAATGCCGTAACACCTACTCAGGTGTTACGGTATTTAACACACGTTTTTTTCCATTGTAAAAAACGGAAGTTGTTAATTATAAATGTTTTAATTAGTACTGTGAGTTATAACTGTTATTTGGCCAGTGATATGGTATCTGTTGGTGGCTTTTGCTGGTTGTGAGAATAGTTGATGGCTGTGCTTTTTAAAGTAACATTTTAATCTGTGCTGCTTGCCTGGTGAGAAGGGGAGGGGTAATTACAGGCACCATCTTGTCTTGCATTATTCACTTGGAAACAGAAGAGGGAGGAGTATTCGGGGATGTAGCTGTGTTTTATTTTCTTTTGATTTAGTTGTGATATTTGAATAGTTTGAACTTTAAATTACTACTATGAGTTACAACTGTTGTTTGGACTGTGATATTGTAACTGTTGGTCACTTGTGCCAGTTGTGAAAACAGTTGATGGCTTTGATAGTTAAAGTAAAATTTAAATCTGTGCTGTTTGCCTGGTGAGAGGAGAATGATAATTACATGCACCATCTTGTGTTGTATTTTTCATTTGGGAACTGAAGAGGGAGGAGTGTTCAGCGATGTGGCTGTGTTTTATTTTCTTCTGTTTTATTTGTGATATTTGAATAGTTTGTACTTTAAATTAGTACTGTGAGTTACAACTGTATTAATTAATATTGTGAGTTACAGCTGTTACTTTGGCTATGATAATACAACTTTTAATGGCTTGTACTGGTTGTGGTGACAGTTGATAGCTCTGGTATTTAAAGTACAATTTAAATCTGTGTTGTTTGGTCTGAGGGAGATGAGTAATTACAGGCACTATTTTGTCTTGCATTATTCACATACTTGGCAACAAAAGAGGGAGGAGTGTTGTGGGAAATGGCTGTTTCATTATCTTCTATTTTAATTGTTATATTTGAACAGTTTGTACTTTTAATTAGAACTCTGAGTTATAACTGATTAAATTAGTATTGTGTGATACAACTTTGTCTTGGACTGTGATATTGCAACTGTTGGTGGCTTGTGCTGGTTGTGGGAACAGTTAATGGCTGTGATATTTAAAGTAAAATTTAAATTTTTGCTGTTTGACTGGTGAGTAATGGAGAGGTAATAACATGCACATTCATGTCTTCCATGATTCACTTTGGAACAGAATAGGGAGGAGTGTTCAGTGAAGGGGCTGTTTTATTTTCTTCTGTTTTAATTGTTATAATTCAATAGTTAGTACTTCATATTAGTACTGTAAGTTTCACTGTTTAAATTAGTACTGTTAGTTACAACTGTTACTGTTCTGTGTTATTGCAGCTTCTGGTTTATTGTACTGGTTGTGGGAAGAGTTGTTGGCTGTCATATTTAAAGTAAAATTTAAATATGTGATTCTTGCCTGTTTTGAGGGGATGGCTAATTACAGGTACCATCTTGTCCAGAATTATTCACTTGGGAACTGAAGAGGGATGAATGTTCATGGAAGTGACTGTCTTTTATTTTCTTCTGTTTTAATTGTGATATTTGAATAGTTTGTATTTTAAATTAGTATTGTAAGTTACAATAGTTAACTTCACTTATGTGAGTTACAACTGTTACTTGGGCTATGATATTGTAACTGTAGATGGATTGTGCTGGTTTATGGCTCTGATATTTAAAGAAAAATTTAAATATGTGTTGTTTGACCAGTGAGAGTGGGTGGGGTAAATACAGGCACTATCTTGTCTTGCATTATTGTTGTGGGAACAGAGGAAGGAGGCGTGTTCAGGAAAGTGGTTGTATTTTATTTTCTTCAATTTTAATTGTGATATTTGAATAATTTGTATTTAAACTAGTACTGTGAGTTGCAACCATTTCTTGGGCTGCGATATTCTAACTGTTGTTGGTGTGTACTGGTTCTGGGAACAGATGATGGGTGTGATATTTAAAGTAAATTATAAATCTGTGCTGGTTGCCTGGTCAGAGGGGATGAGTAATTACAGGCACCATCTAATCTTGCATCATTCACTTAGTTGACAACAGAAGATTGAGGAGTGTTCATGGATGTAGATGTTTTATTTTCATTGGCATTAATTGTGATATTTGAATAGTTTGTACTTTAAATTAGTACTCTGACTTTCAGCTGTTTAAATTAGTACTGTGAGTTACACCTTTTCCTTGGGCTGTGATATTGTAACTGTTGGTGGCTTGTGCTGTTTGAGGGAACAGTTGATGGCTGTGCTATGTAAAATAAAATTTAAATCTGTGCTGTTTGCCTGGTGAGAGGGAGATTGGTAATTACAGGTACCATCTTGTCCTCGATTATTCACTTGGGAACAGAAGAAGGAGGAGCTTTAAAAGGAAGTGGCTGTGTTTTTTTTTTCTTCTGTTTTAATTGCGATATTTGAATAGTTTCTACTTTAAGTTAATACTGTGAGTTACAACTGTTTAAATTACTACTGTGAGTTACAACTGTTACTTGAACTGTGATATTGTTACTGTTGGTGGCTCATGCTGGTTGTGGGAACAGTTGAGGCTGTGATATTTAAAGGAAAATTTAAATATGTGCTGTTTGCAGCTAGAGGGGAAGGGGTAATTAAAGGAACTATGCTGTGTTGGATTATTCTCTTCAGAATACTAGAGGGAGGAGTGTTCAAGAAAGAAGCTGTGTTTTATTTTCTTGGGTTTTAATTGTGATATTTGAATAATTTGTACTTTAAATTGGTACTGTGTGTTACAAATGTTTTAATTTGTACTGTGAGTTACAACTGTTACTCGAAATGAGATATTGTAAATGTTGATGGCTTATGCTGGTTGTGGAAACAGTTGATGGCTGTGATATTTAAAGAAAAACTTAAATATGTGCCGTTTGCAGGTTGAGAATGGGAGGGGTTTTTACAATCGCCATGTTGTCTTGAATTATTCCCTTTAGAATAGTAAAGGGAGGAGTTTTCAAGTAAGTAGCTGTGTTTTATTTTCTTGGGTTTCAATTGTGATATTTGAGTAATTTGTACTTTAAATTGATGTTGTGTCTTACAAATGTTTTAATTAGTACTGTGAGTTACCACTGTTATTTTGCCAGCATTATGGTAACTTTTGGTGGCTTTTGCTGGTTGTGAGAATAATTGATGGCTGTGTTTTTTAAAGTAACATTTTAATCTGTGCTACTTGCCTGGTGAGAAGGGGAGGGGTAATTACAGGTACCATCTTGTCTTGCATTATTCACTTGGAAACAGAAGGGGGAGGAGTATTCAGGGATGTGGCTGTGTTTTATTTTCTTTTGATTTAGTTTTGATATTTGAATAGTTTGAACTTTAAATTACTACTGTGAGTTACAACTGTTGTTTAGACTGTGATATTGTAATTGTTTGCTTGTGCCAGTTGTTGAAACAGTTGATGGCTTTCATATTTAAAGTAAAATTTAAATCTGTGCTGGTTGCCTGGTGAGAGGAGAATGATAATTACAGGCACCATCTTGTGTTGCATTTTTTATTTGGGAACTGAAGAGGGAAGAGTGTTCAGGGATATGGCTGTGTTTTATTTTCTTCTGTTTTATTTGTGATATTTGAATAGTTTGTACGTTAAATTAGTACTGTGAGTTACAACTGCATTAGCTAATACTGTGAGTTACAACTGTTACTTAGTCTATGATAATATACGTTTTAATGGCCTGTGCTGGTTGTGTTGGCAGTTGATGGCTGTGGTATTTAATGTAAAATTTATATCTGTGTTGTTTGACTGGTCAGAGGGGGAGTGTATTTACAGACTCCATTTTGTGTTGCATTATTCACATACTTGGCAACAAAACAGGGAGGAAAGTTCTGGGAAAGGACTGTTTCATTATCTTCTGTTTTAATTTTTATATTTGAACAGTTGGTACTTTAAATTAGAACTCAAAGTTATAACTGATTAAATTAGTATTGTGTGTTATAACTTTGTCTTGGACTGTAATATTGTAACTCTTGGTGGCTTGTACTGGTTGTGGGAACAGTTGTTGGCTGTGATATTTAAAGAAAAACTTAAATTTGTGCTGTTTGCCTGGTGAGAAAGGGAGAGGTAATTACATGCACATTCATGTCTTCCATGATTCACTTTGGAACAGAAGAGGGAAGAGTGTTCATTGAAGGGGCTGTTTTATTTTCTTCTGCTGTAATTGTTATATTTCAGTAGTTTGTACTTCAAATTAGTACTGTAAGTTTCACTGTTTAAATTAATACAGTTAGTTACAGCTGTTACTGTTCTTTGTTATTGCAACTTCTGGTTTATAGTGCTTGTTGTGGGAACATTTGTTGGCTGTCATATTTAAAATAAAATTTAAATATGTATTGCTTGCCTGTTTTGAGGGGATGGCTAATTACAGGTACCATCTTGTCCTGTATTATTCACTTGGGAACAGAAGAGGGATGAATGTTCATGGAAGTGACTGTCTTTTATTTTCTTCTGTTTTAATTATGATATTTGAATGGTTTGTACTTTAAATTAGTATTGTGAGTTACAACTGTTTACTTTACTACTGTGAGTTACAACTGTTACTTGGGCTATGATATTGTAACTGTAGATGGATTGTGCTGATTTTAGGAACAGTTTATGGCTCTGATATTTAAAGAAAAATTTAAATATGTGCTGTTTGACTAGTGAAAGTGGGACGAGTAATTACAGGCACCATCTTGTCTTGCATTATTCTTGTGGGAAAAGAGGACGGAGGCATGTTCATGAAAGTGTCTGTATTTAATTTTTTTCAATTTTAATTGTGATATTTGAATAATGTGTACTTTAAACTAGTACTGTGAGTTACAACCGTTACTTGGGCTGCGATATTAAAACTGTTGTTGGTGTGTGCCGGTTCTAGGAACAGATGATACCTGTGATATTTAAAGTAAAACATAAATCTGTGCTGGTTGCCTGGTTTGAGGGGGTGAGTACTTACAGGCACCATCTAATCTTGCATCATTCACTTAGTTGACAACAGAAGATTGAGGAGTGTTCATGGATGTAGATGTTTTATTTTCATTGGTATAAATTGTGATATTTGAATAGTTTGTACTTTAAATTAGTACTCTGACTTTCAGCTGTTTAAGTTAGCACTGTGAGATAAACTTTTTCTTGGGCTGTGATATTGTAACTGTTGGTGGCTTGTGCTGTTTGAGGGAACAGTTGATGGCTGTGCTATGTAAAATAAAATTTAAATCTGTGCTGTTTGTCTGGTGAGAGGGAGATAGGTAATTACAGGTACCATCTTGTCCTCCATTATTCACTTGGGAACAGAAGAAGGAGGAGCTTTAAAAGGAAGTGGCTGTGTTTTTTTCTTCTGTTTTAATTGTGATATTTGAATAGTTTGTACTTTAAATTAGTACTGTGAGTTACAACTGTTACTTGAACTGTGATATTGTTACTGTTGGTGGCTTATGCTGGTTGTGGGAAGAGTTGATGGCTGTGATATTTAAAGGAAAATTTAAATATGTGCTGTTTGTAGCTTGCGAGGGGGAGGGGTAATTATAGGTACCATGTTGTCTTGGATTATTCTCTCCAGAATAGTAGAGGGAGGAGTGTTCAAGAAAGAAGCTGTGTTTTATTTTCTTGGGTTTTAATTGTGATATTTGAATAATTTGTATTTAAATTAGTACAGTGTGTTACAAATGTTTTAATTTGTACTGTGAGTTGCAACTGTTATTTGACCTTCGGTATGGTAACTGTTGGTGGCTTTTGCTGATTGTGAGAATAGTTGATGGCTGTGCTTTTTAAATTAAAATTAAAATCTGTGCTGTTTGCCTGCTGAGATGAGGAGGGTATTTATAGGCACCATCTTGTCTTGCATTATTCACTTGGAAACAGAAGAGGGAGTAGTGTTCAGGGAAGTGGCAGTGTTTTATTTTCTTTTGATTTAATTCTGATATTTGAATAGTTTGAACTTTAAATTAGTACTGTGAGTTACAACTGTTAAAATTACTACTGGGAGTTACAGCTGTTACTTGGGCTGGGATATTGTAACTGTAGGTGGCTTGTACTGGTTTTAGGAACAGATTATGGCTGTGATATTTAAAGTAAAATTTAAATAGGTGCTGTTTACCGGTGGGAGGCTTAGGGGTAATTACAGGCACCATTTTGTCCTCCATTATTCAGTGGGGAACAGAAGAGGGAGGAGCTTTCAGGGAAGAGGCTGGGTTTTATTTTCTTCTGTTTTAATTACAATATTTGAATAGAGTGTACTTTAAATTAGTACTGTGAGTTACAACTGTTACTTGAACTGTGATATTGCAATTGTTGGTAACTTGTGCTGGTTTTGGGATCTGTTGGCTGTGATATTTAAAGTAAAATTTAAATATGTGCTGTTTGCCATGTGAGAGGGGAAGGGGCAATTTCAGGTGCCATCTTGTCTTGCATTATTTACTTGGAAACAGAAGAGGGAAGAGTGTTCAGGGAAGAGGCTGTGTTTTGTTTTCTTCTGTTTAATTGTGATATTTGAATAGTATGCACTTGAAATTTGCACTGTGAGCTATAACTGTTTAAATTACTACTGTGAGTTACAACTGTTACTTGAACTGTGATATTAAAATTGTTGGAGGCTTATGCTGATTGTGGGGACAGTTGATGGCTGTGATATTTAAAGTAACATTTAAATACATGCTGTTTGCCTAGTGAGAAGGGAAGGGGTAATTACAGACACCATTGCGTCTTGAATTAATCCCTTGAGAACAGAAGCTAGCTGCACATTTGAGCAGACTTGATAGACCTCTAGGCCTTTATCTGCTGCAAATTGTGTATGTTTGTAGTAGAGGGAGGAGTGTTCAGGGAAGTGGCTGTGTTTTACTTCTGTTTTAATTGTGATATTTGAATAGTTTGTACTTCTAATTAGTACTGTAAGGTTCACTGTTTAAATTAGTAAATTTAGTTACAACTGTTACTGTTCTGTGTTATTGCAACTTCTGGTTTCTTGTGCTGGTCGTTAAAACAGTTGTTGGCTGTCATATTTAAAGTACTATTTTATTCTGTGCTGCTAGCCTGTTTTGAGGGGATGGCTAATTACAGGTACCATCTTGTCCTGCATTATTCACTTTGGAACAGAAGAGGGATGAATGTTCATGAAATTCGCTGTCTTTTATTTTCTTCTGTTTTAATTGTGATATATGAATAGTTTGTACTTTAAATTAGTACTGTGAATTACAACTGTTTACTTTACTACTGTGAGTTACAACTGTTATTTGGACTATGATATTGTAACTGTAAATGGATTGTGCTGGTTTTAGGAACAGTTTATGGCTCAGATATTTAAAGTAAAATTTAATATGTGCTATTTGACTGGTGAGAGTGGGAGAGGTAATTACAGGCAGCATCTTGTCTTGCATTATTCTTGTGGGAATAGAGGAGGCAGAGTGTTCAGGAAAGTGGCTATATTTTATTTTCTTCAGTTTTAATTGTGATATTTGAATAATTTGTACTTTTATTTTTGTACTGTGAGTTACAACTGTTACTTGAGTTGTGATATAGTAACTGTTGGTGGCATATGCTGGTTGTGGGGACAGATGATGGCTGTGATATTTAAAGTAAAATTTAAATTTGTGCTGTTTTCCTTGTGAGAAAGGGAGAGATAATGGGTGTTTACTCATTTGGTAAAGGTGATTGTGTTGGTTGACATCCATGGCACTCCAGACATTACCTCATGGGTTTTAGCCCACCTGATAGGCTAGTGATGCACATGACTCTAGGATCAAATTTCTAGTATATCCAGGTCCCAGAAACCCCTGCTCTCCATTTTGAATCTTCCAAAGCTGAAAGTAAGGTTATTAACGCAGCCACTAGTGGCGAAGAAAACAGAAAAGACAGTAAACATCCTGTAGAAATAATTCAGAGTGAGTCGACATGTGGAAAAATATTTTTGGCTGTAGGTCCATGTTTTATTTTCTTATTAATACAATCTAAAACTCGGCCCCTAGGGGGTCGATGGTCGACATCCTGGATGTCCTCTTTGAGAAAACGGAATCAGTCATTCCCAGTCAGTCTATGTTCTCTAATCCTGATCACTTTTGAGCACTGTGTTGGGTGGGTCTTGGAGTGCCATGGATGTCAACCAACACAATCACCTTTACCAGGCGCGTAAACACCCATTGTGATTGATTGACCATCCATGGCACTCCAGACATTACCTCATGGGTAGATAATAAGCAGTACTGTACCCACGGAAGGGAGACAGAGTGGTCTAGGAGTGAGAGGAAGTGCTGGTGGCAGAGAGGACCTGAGTTGCAAAGGTTGGCTGCAGCTGGTATAGGTGCTGTAGTCTATAATGCCTGGCAAAAGTATGGATGGAAGTCCAAGTTGCCACCTTGCAGATGTCTTCTGCCGAGACATTAGCCCTCTCCGCCCATGAAGTAGCTACTGCCCTAGTGGAATGGGCCTTGATACCTTGGGGGGGGAGTCATTTGTTTTGCTTTATAAGCCTCCTGAATGGTTCTTTTCAGCCTGCCAGCAATGGTAGTCTTGGATGTGGCCTTTCCTTGTCTTTGTCCCCTTGTGACAATGAACAACCTCTCAGTCTTGTGTAGAGGTAGAGTCCTAGATATGTACATGGATGGGGTGATCCCTACATCTAGGTGAAGAGGGACGGTGTTGTCCCCCTGTTGAGAGTCTCCAATAAAGGTGGTTAACTCAATGGGTTGTTCCCTGTGAAAGGTGGAGGAGACTTTTGGTTGGAAGGCTGGAACTGTGTGTAGGCATACTCCTTGAGGGGTAAACACCATATAGGGTTCCCTGCAGGAAAGTGCTCCTAATTCCCCGATCCTGCGGGCTGAACATATCACGACAAGGAAGCAGGTCTTTAGACCAACCCAAAACAGGTCTACTTCCTGAAGCGGCTCAAAGTGGCCTGCACTGAGGGAGTCTAGTACCAAGGAGAGATCCCAGGGAGCGATGGATGGTCTGACTCTGGGTCACAGTATTTCAACTGCCCTCAGAAAATGCAATGCATCTTGGTGAGCACCTGGGCTGTGTCCCCCTATGGGACCAATGGCTGCCCCGATGGCTGATAGCTGCACCCTAAGGGAGGAGTGGGCCAGTCCCTTCTCAACTCCTTGTTGAAGGAATAAGAGTATCTTGGACATGTCTGCTAGCTCCAGATCCTTGCCTTGATCCCAGCACCACTTTCCAAACACCGACCATTGTCTACCATAGGTAGAAGTGGTCGAGGACCATCTGGATTGTAGTATTGTGGAGACGACTGAGTCATGATATCCTGCGTTCATCAGTCTCCTCCTCTCAGGAGCCAGGCTGTGAGCTTTGGCATTCTTGGGGCTGGGTGTAGTACCAGTCCCTGGGTTAACATGTCGGGTTGGTACGGCAACCAGATACTGGACAATGTCATTGCCAACACTGTGGCAAACCATGCTCTGTGTGGCCAGTAAGGTGCCACTAGAATGATGGTCCTTCCAGAAGATTGGATCTTGGCTAGGACTTGTGGTATCATGGGTATGGGTGGGAAGATGTATGACTGGTCCCGGAGCCATGGTTGTGACAGGGCATCGGTCCCCTGGGAATGTGCCTCCCTGTATCGTGAGTAATATCTCTTGACCTGCGCATTTTGTGCCATGGTCATGCGATCCATGGATATTGGTCCCCACGTCTCCTGGATCAGATCGAAGAGGCTGGGGTGTAGATGCCACTCCCCTGGGTGGACTTGTTGTCGACTGAGCCAGTCTGCTCGGATGTTGAGCTTGCTGGTGAGATGAATGGTGCTGAGATGGGTAAGGTGGTTCTGTGCCCAGTTGAGGACCATTGCTGCCACTCTCAGCATAGCTCTGCTTCTGGTACCTCCCTGTTTGGCAATGTACGCCACCGTGACTTGGTTGTCGGATCGTATCAGGACCAACTGACCTGCTATGGAGGTCTTGAAGGCTCTGAAAGTGTGGTATGCTGCCCGCATCTCCAGGATGTTGATGGATAACTGGGCCTCTGATGGCGTCCATTGGCCCTGTGCCATCCTGTTGCCTAGGCAAGCACCCCATCCCAGAAGACTTACATCTGTCTCTATGGAGACCTGGTAAAATGCCTCCAGTGGCACCCCTTGAGTGAGGTTGGTGCACACTGTCCACCATGTTAGTGATCATCTCACTGATGGTGGTAACGGAACTGTGACATGCAGGTTGTATTCTTTCGGGGACCCCCATGTGAGGACGTAAGTCTGTAGGGGTCGCATGTGCCACCTGGCCCAAGGTACCAGGTCGTTACATGATGCCATGTAGCCCAGTAGCTGGGCGAGTCATCCCATGGTCACCTGATGACATTTCCAGAGTCGGCACGACAAACTGATCAGGTTGAGCACCCTTGTGTGGGATGATTTTGCCCAACCCTGCAATGTGTTGATGTTTGCCCCTAGGTGCTCTATCTGTTGTGTGAGCACCAGATGGCTCTTGGCTAGGTTCACCACCCATCCATGCTCCTTGAGGGCCTTCTGGGCCAGCCTGGTGTGTTGGAGGGAGTGCTCTCTGGAGCGTGCCCAAATGAGCCAGTCGTCCAGGTGTGGGATGATGCCGAGCCCCTGTTCTCGGAGCCTGGCCACTAGTACTACCAACACCTTGGTGAACACTCATGGTGCCGAGGTAAGACTGAAGGGTAGTGCTTGATATTGGAAGTGCTGGCCTAGGATGTGGAACCTGAGGTACTGTCTGTGTTTTGGTCTGATGGGAATATGGAGGTACATGTCCTTGAGATCTATGGACATCAAGAAATCTCCTACATGGATACTCCGTAGGGTCAACTTCAGTGTGTCCATCTTGAACCTGTGAGGGACAATGTGCTGGTTGAGGTGTTTGAGGTCCAGGAAGGGGCGTAGTTCACCTGATTTCTTTGTCACGAGGAAGAAGATGGAGTATACTCCTAGCTTTTGTTCATGAGGAGGTACGGGCTGTATGGCCTGGTTGTGGAGCAGATCCCACAGGATTTGTTGTACCTGATGGGCTGTGGTCTTCCTTTTGACAATGGGGGAGGTGATGAACCTGTGTGTGACTGGGGACTCTGATAACTCTATCGAGTATCTTCTGGACACCACCTCTTGAACCCACTTGTCCCAGGTGGTGTAGAACCACTGGTGGCTGAAATGAGATAGTCTTTGTCCCACTGGGGGAACCCAGTCTCTGCCGCAAGTGGGTTTGTGTGAGTAGTCATTGCTGTTTTCCTCTCTGACCTCTACCTCTTCCTCCGAACCTGGACCCGTGGGATCTGAAGAAGGAGGGCTGGTATGAGTGGGTGAAAGGAGTATGTTGTGTGTGTGTACCTCAGCCTCGAAAGGCACTGGTTGGGTATGAGGTATCTCTACGTGTGTAGTAAGACTTGTTCCCCCCCTGAAACCACCACCTAGCGGTGGGTAGATAGGAGTGCCGACCTTTGTTCTTGAGGAGTTCTTTGCCCTCTTCCTTTTGCTTAAGGAAATCCTGCAGACCCTCCCCGAAAACATGTTTCCCCTCCATGGGCAAATTTTGTAGTAAAGTTTTGGATTCATTATTGACTTCCCATAGTTTGAGCCACAATGCCCTTCTTGCCCAGTTAGTGATGGCTATGGCCCTTGCGTTCAGTCTGAGTGAGTCCACGGCCATGTCGGCTAGGTATTTTGCTGCATCAAGAGTGCATTCCAGCAGCTCCGCCTCTCTTGATTTTGGGTTGGCCTGCTCAAGAAGCTCCTCTAGCCAGCGTATTTGGGCCCGTGCTGTGTAAATGGCTGTAGTGGATGCCTTTGCCGCCATTCCCTCCATCTCGAACACCTTCTTCAACATATCTTCCACTCTCTTGTCTGTGGGGTCCTTCAAAGATATGGTCCCGCATGTCAAGATAGTCTTTCTGCTAAGTTCAGCCACCTGAGGATCAATGGTCGGGGCTGTGCACCAGTTGCTGGCCTTGTCCTCTTGGACTGGGTACATGCGGTCTAAGTTTCTCTTGTTCCACATCCTGCTAGGTTCAGTGTATTGCCACTCCTTGGTGACGATGTCCTCAACTGCTGGACATATTGGGAATGTTTCTTTAACGGTTGCCCTCTGCTGAATCATGGGGTCCAACTTTGATTCTGGCTTGTTTTCCTCAACTTCAAATGCCATAGTGGCCTTGACAATCTTCATGAGGCCTGGGACCATGTCGAAGGAGCATAGTTTGGAGGTGAGGGATGGAACGGATTGAGGTTCCATGTCCTTCCAGAGTCTGGCTTGTGTCTGTCTGGAAGTGGCTCTGCGTGGTCCAGATGATCCTCCATGTCCCCCCCCACAATCTCTGGCTCCAGAAGTGGTGCGGTTGGTGTCCTGTGCTGCGTGAGGGATTTTAGCTTCTCCATCACCCTTAGCATGAAGTTTTGTTGACTCTCCATCATAGCAATGGTGGCCTGTTGGTTCTGGAGTAAGAAGGCACCCAGATCCATCCATGTGGAACTGCTGGGCTCCAGGTTATTGGGGCCCAAGCCAGAGGGTTGTTCCATCGATAGGTCATCATCGTCGTGTAGGCAGGCGGTGCATAGGGGGCCTGGAGTGTGGGGCAGAAGATTAGCATTGCAGGCAGTGCATTTCTTGGCCTTGACCACCTGGGGATGACAAAATTGAAGCGTATTTTTTAGGGTTGTGTAACCATGAGCCTCCAATATGTGGGTGCCCCAAATCTGTACATGCTGCTGATAGGCTTTTCTGAAGTGATGTGAGAGGCAGGTTGTCCTCCTCATGGGGGTCACTGTAGAGAGGGACCAGCATGGAGACAGGTAGACTGGAGGTCACTATGGAGAGGGACCACCAGAACATCAGCATGTGAGGCTGTGGACCTATGGGTTGCTGTAGAGAGGAACCCATATGGACCTAGGTTGGGGGGAGAGTATCTCAGCAGTGGTTCGCTGACTGAAAAAATGGGAACCCTTATGGCAGTAGGTGTCAGGCTGCAGAAGTCTATATAGGCCCCTTGTAGGCTGCCTTGAGTCTGTAATTGGGCAGCGGTTGACCAGCGATGTAATTATTGCCCATCTCAGTGCCTTTCAATGCAGCAGTATTTTCTGGATCGTGGTGGTCATGCATGCTCGTTCAGAGGAAAGAAATGTGGACCCCTCTCCTTTTTTTAATGCCTATGTTGTAGGCCCTTGTCCCTGATATTGAGTATTTTGGGATTTTCTTAAGAAATAAACCCTCATAGACCAGAAGGCAGTGTCTCTGGGCGTTGCATCACTGTTCTGGATGCTGCCATGCCCGTTGCATATCCTCTGCTGTAAGTGCATCCTGCAGGGTGTACTGCAGTAGTAGGGGACTGAGGGCTAGGCCATGTGGCCGTGGGGGTGAGGAGCACCATGCGAGTGGACTATTGTCCTGGTGCCATGCCAGTGGCACCCCGGTAGGCCCTATTCCCTCCTGTTGCACCTTGTCTCTCCAATCCTGGAATCTCCACGAATGTGGAGGGGTGTAGCTGTGGACGCTGTGCATGCGAGCACTGGAGGAAGGCCAGTGGCATCCTGCAGTGCCAGATGCTCGCAGAAAGCAAGCAAGGAGGAAGGCCAAGAGCCTGTGGTGTGTAGCCTGTGCTGCACCATGCAGAGGAGGTGTGTCAGGCCAGGGAACCACAGTCGCACCTGAGGGAGGGGAAAAAATGAGTGCAAGGCTGCTGAAAGGCACCAGGACATCCACTCTCATCCTTCTGTATGCTCAGGGGATGCAAGGAGTGCGGTGCAGCGATGTTGTGAGCAGAGGGCGGGCAAGGGCTAGGTAGAGAGAGGCTCACCAGCATGGGGAGACACGGGCCTTGTGAGGAGGCATTAGCAGAGGGATCCTTTCTTTTGGGACTCAGAGCAAACAGACTCGGCATCGCAACAACATGTAGCACTGTAGTTAAACATAGGAATCAGTAGTAAAAATGGTCACTTAATGTGTAAAACATAAATATATCAGAAACGAACAGAGTAAACTTGAGCTAATTATGAGGGCACAGAATAGTCATTCTAGCTCGGTAAAAATGAATTGCACCCCATTAATTGGTGGCAGTGCTAGCTACACATGGTCTTATCCTCTCCTAGGAGAAACCAGGCAAACAGAATTACGGTTCAAGGAACCAGAAGCCAAATGAAAAAGGTCCTTGCAGAGCTATATCCCTGATGGGAAATAACTAATATTATGGAAACACAATTGTATATAAATGGTAGGCTGCATTTTCTGGAAAGGTGAATCAAAATGCTAAGTACGAAGGAGCCTACCTTGAAAGTAGTACAGCACAGATCCTGGTGTGCTTGTAGCCTGATCAGATGCATGATTTGAACTGGAGAGCAGGAGTTTCTGGGACCTGGATATACTAGAAATTGATCCTAGAGTCATGTGCATCACTAGCCTATCAGGTGGGCTAAAACCCATGAGGTAATGTCTGGAGTGCCGTGGATGGTCAACCAATCACAATTACATGCACATTCATGTCTTCCATGATTCACTTTGGAACAGAAGAAGGAGGAGTGTTCAATGGTGGGGCAGTTTTGTTTTCTTCTGTTTTAATTGTTATATTTGAATAGTTTGTACTTCAAATTAGTACTGTAAGTTTCACTGTTTAAATTAGTACTGTTAGTTACAACTGTTACTGTTCTGTGTTATTGCAACTTCTGGTTTCTTGTGCTGGTCATTCAAACAGTTGTTGGCTTTCCTATTTTAAGTAAAATTTAAATCTGTGCTGTGTGCCTGTTTTGGGGGATGGATTATTACAGGCACCATCTTGTCCTGCATTATTCACTTGGGAACTGAAGAGGGATGAATGTTCATGTAAGTGGGTGTGTTTTATTTTCTTCTGTTTTAATTGTGATATTTGAATAGTCTGTACTTCAATTAGTACTGTAAGTTTCACTGTTTAAATTAATACATTTAGTTACAACTGTTACTGTTCTGTGTTCTTGCAACTTCTGGTTTCTTGTGCTGGTCGTTCGAACAGTTGTTGGCTATCATATTTAAAGTACAATTTTAATCTGTGCTGCTTGCCTGTTTTGAGGGGATGGCTAATTACAAATACCATCTTGTCCTGCATTATTCACATGGGAACAGAAGAGGGATGAATGTTCATAGAAGTCGCTGTCTTTTATTTTCTTCTGTTTTAATTGTGATATATGAATAGTTTGTACTTTAAATTAGTACTGGGAGTTACAACTGTTACTTGAGCTGTGATATTCTAACTGTTGGTTGTGTGCTGGTTCTGGGAACAGATGATGGCTGTTATATTTAAAGTAAAATATAAATCTGCGCTGGTTGGCTGGTCAGAGGGGGCGGAGAAATTACAGGCACCATCTTATCTTGCATCAGTTTGGCAACAGAAGAGTGAGGAGTGTTCATGGATGTGGATGTTTTATATTCATTAGTTGTAATCCTGATATTTGAATAGTTTGTACTTTAAATTAGTACTGTGAGTTACAACTGTTTAAATCATTACTGTGAGTTACAACTCTTACTTGAACTGTGATATTGTAACTGTTCGTGGCTTATGCTGGATGTGGAAACAATTGATGGCTGTGATATTGAAAGGAAAATTTAAATATGCGCTGTTTGCAGCTTGAGAGGGGAGGAGTTATTACAGACACCATGTTGTCTTGAATTATTCCCTTCAGAATATTAGAGGGAGGAGTGTTCAAGAAAGTGGCTGTGTTTTATTTTCTTGGGTTTCAATTGTGATATTTGAATAATTTGCACTTTAAATTAGTACTGTGTATTACAAATGTTTTAATTAGTACTATGAGTTACAACTGTTATTTGGGCAGTGATATGGTAACTGTTGGTGGCTTTTGCTGGTTGTCAGAATAGTCGATGACTGTGCTTTTTAAAGTAAAATTTAAATCTGTGCTGTTTGCCTGGTGAGAAGGGAAGGGGTAATTACAGGTACCATCTTGTCTTGCATTATTCACTTGAAAACAGAAGAGGGAGGAGTATTCATTAATGTGGCTGGTTTTATTTTCTTTTGATTTAATTTTGATATTTGAATAGTTTGAACTTTAAATTACTACTGTGAGTTACAGCTGTTGTTTGGTCCGTGATAATGTAACTGTTGGTCATTTGTGCCAGTTGTGGAAACAGTTGATGGCTTTGATATTTAAAGTAAAATTTCAATCTGTGCTGGTTACCTGGCGAGAGGAGAATGATAATTACAAGCACCATCTTGTGCTGTATTTTTCACTTGGGAACTGAAGAGGGAGGATTGTTCAGGGAAGTGACAGTGTTTTATTTTCTTCTGTTTCATTTGTGATATTTGAACAATGTGTACTTTAAGTTAGTAATGTGAGTTACAGCTGTATAAATTATTGCTGTGAGTTACAACTGTTACTTAGGCTGTGATAATATAACTGATAATGGCCAGTGCTGGTTGTGGTAACAGTTGAAAGTAAAATTTAAATTTGTGCTGTTTGCCTGGTGAGAAAGGAAGAGGTAATTACATGCACTTTCATGTCTTCCATGATTCGCTTGGGAACAGAAGAGGGAGGAGTGTTCAATGAAGGTGCTGTTTTATTTTCTTCTGTTTTAATTGTAATATTTGAATAGTTTGTACTTCAAATTAGTACTGTAAGTTTCTGCTTTAAATTAGTACTGTGAGTTACAACTGTTACCTGCTCTGTGTTATTGCAACTTCCGGTTTCTTGTGCTGGTCATGGGAACAGTTGTTTGCTGTGATATTTAAAGTAAAATTTAAATCTTTGCTGTTTGCCTGGTGAGATGGGGACATATAATTACAGGCACTATCATGTCTTGTATTATTCACTTGACAAGAGAAGAGGGAGCAGTGTTCATGGAACTGACTGTGTTTTATTTTCTTCTGTTTTAATTGTGATATTTGAATAACTTGTACTTCAGATTAGTATTGTGAGTTATAACTGTTTAAATTAGTACTGTGAATTAGAACTGTTACTTGGGCTGTGATATTGTAACTGTTGGTGGCTTGTTCTGTTTGTGGGAACAGTTGATGGCTATGATATTTAAAGTAAAATATAAAATATTTGCTGGTTGCCTGATCAGAGGGGGATGGGTAATTACAGGCACTCTCTTATCTTGCATTATTCACGTACTTTGCAACAGAAGAGGGAGGAGTGTTCATGGAAGTGGGTGTTTTATTTCCATCTGGTTTAATTGTGATATTTGAATAGTTTATAGTTTAAATTTGTATTCTGAGTTACAACTAAACGAGTACTGTGAGTTACAACTGTTTCTTGGGCAGTGATATTGTAAATGTTAATGGCTTGTGCTGGTTGTGGGAGCAGTTGCTGGCTGTGATATTATAAGCAAAATACAAAGTATTTACTGGTTGTCTGGTCATAGGGGGATGGTTAATTACAGGCCCCATCTTGTCTTGCATTATTCACTTACTTGGCAACAGAAGAGTGAGGAGTGTTCATGGAAGTGGATGTTTTATTTCCATCTGTTTTATTTGTGATATTTGAATAATTTGTACTTTAAATTAGTACCGAGTTACAACTGTTTAAATTAGTACTGTGAGTTACAACTGTTTCTTGGGCTGTGATATTGTAACTGTTGGTGGCTTGTGGTCATTGTGTGAATAGTTGATGGCTGTGCTATTTAAAGTAAAATTTAAATCTGTGCTATTTGTCTGGTGAGGGGGTTTGGCAGTTACAGGTTTCATCTTGTACTCCATTATTCACTTGGGAACAGAAGAGGGAGGAGCTTTCAGGGAAGTAGCTGTATTTTATTTTCTTCTGTTTTATTTGCGATATTTGAATAGTTTGTACTTTAAATTAGTACTGTGAGTTTCATCTGCTTAAATTAATACTGTGAGTTACAACTTTTGCTTGGGCGGCGATATTGTAACAGTTGGTTGATTGTGCTGCTTGTGGGAACTGTTGGTGTCTGTAATGTTTCAAGTAAAATTTAAATCTGTGCTGGTTGCCTGGTTACAGGTGGAGGGGCAATAACAAGTACTATCTTGGCTTGCATTTTTCACTTGGAAACTGAAGAGGGAGATGTTTCAGGAAGTGGCTGTTTAATTCTCGTCTGTTTTAATTGTGATATTTGAATAGTTTATAATTTAAATTAGTACTGTGAAATACAACTGTTTAGATTAGTACTGTGGGTTACTTCTGTTACTTGGGCTGTGATACTGTAACTACGGTAACTGTTGTTGGACTGTGCTGGTAGTGATAACAGTTAATGACAGTACTATTTAAAGTAAACTTCAAATCAGTGCTGTTTGTCTGGTGAGAGGGGGAGGAGTAATTACCGGCACCATCTTGTCTTTCATTATTCAATGACTTAGCAACAGGAGCAGGAGGAGTGTTCAAGGAAGTGGCTGTTTTATTTTCTTCTGTTCTAATTGTGATATTTGAATAGTTTGTACTTTAAATTAGTACTGTATGTTACAAGTGTTTAAATTTGTGCTGTGAGTTACAACTTTTACTTGGCTGTGTTATTATAACCGTTGGTTTATTTGTTGGTCATGGGAACAGTTGATGACTGTGATATTTAAAGTAAAATTTAAATCTGTGCTATTTGGCTAGTGAGAGGGTGAAGGATAATTACAGGCACCATCTTGTCTTACATTATTCACTAGGGAACAGAAGAGGGAAGAGTGTTCAGGGAAGTGGCTGTTTTTTTTATTTTCTTCAATTTTAATTGTGATTTTTGAATAATTTGTACTTTAAATTAATACTGTGAGTTACAAAACTTTAAATTAGTATTGTGAGTTACAGCTGTTACTTGGGCAGTGATATGGTAATTTTTGGTGGCTTGTGTTGTTTGTTGGAATAGTTGATGGCTGTGCTATTTAAAGTAAAATTTAAATCTGTGCTTCCTGCCTGGTGAGAGGGGGAGGGGTAACTACCAGCTCCATCTTGTCTTGCATTATTCTATTACTTGGTAACAGGAGTTGGAGGAGTGTTGAAGGAAGTGGCTGTTTTATTTTCTTCTGTTCTAATTGTGATATTTGAATAGTTTATACTTTAAATTAGTACTGTAAGTTAACTCTGTTTAAATTTGCACTGTGAGTTACAACTTTTACTTGGGCTATGTTATTGTAACCGTTGGTTTCTTTTGCTGGTCTTAGGAACAGTTGTCGGGAGTGATATTTAAAATAAAATTTTAATCTGTGTTGCTTACCTGGTGAGAGGGGGATGGGTAATTACAGGCAACATCTTGTCTTGCATTATTCCTTGGGAACAGAAGAGGTAGGATTGTTCAGGGAAGTGTTTGTGATTTACTTTCATTTAAGTGTGATGTTTGAATAGTTTGTAGTTTAAATAAGTTCTGTGTGTCACAACTTTTACTTGGGCTATGTTATTGTAACTCCAGGTTTCTTGTGCTGGTCATGGCAACAGTTGATGGCTGTTATGTTTAAAGTAAAATTTAAATCTGTGCTGTTTGACTGGTGAGGGGGGAGGGATAATTACAGGCACCGTCTTGTCTTGCATTACTCAGTAGGGAACAGAAGAGGGAAGAGTGTTCAGGGAAGTGGCTGTGTTTTATATTCTTCAGTTCTAATTGTGAAATTTGAATAGTTTCTACTTTAAATTAGTACTGTGAGTTACAAATCTTTAAATTAGTACTGTGAGTTACAGCTGTTACTTGGGCAGTGATATGGTAACTTTTTATGACTTGTTCTGGTTGTCGGTATAGTTGATGGCTGTGCTATTTAAAGTAAAATTTAAATCTGTGCTGCTTGCCTGGTTGGGGGGTGGGTAATTACAGGCACCATCTTGTCTTGCATTTCTCTCTTGGAAATAGAAGGGGGAGGAGCATACAGGGAAGTGGCTATGTTTTATTTTCTTTTGACTAATTTTGATATTTGTATAGTTGGAATGTTAAAATAGTACTGTGAGTTACAACTGTTGCTTGGGCTGTGACATTGTAACTGTTGCTGGCTTGTGCTGGTTGTGGGAACAGTGGATGACTGTGATATTTAAATTAAAATGTAAATCTGTGCAGGTTGCCTGGTGAGAGGGGAGGAAAAATTGAAAGCACCATCTTGTCTTGCATTTTTCATTTGGGAACTGAAGAGGGAGGAGTGTTCAGGGAAGTTTCTGTGTTTTATTTTCTTCTGTTTCAATTGTGATATTTGAATAATTTGAACTTTAAATTAGTACTCTGAGTTACAACTGTTTCTTTGACTGATATTGTAACTGTTGGTGATTTGTGCCAGTTTTGGGAACAGTTGATAACCGTGCTTCTTAAAGTAAAATTAAAATCTGTGTTGTTTGCTTTGTCAGAGGGAGGGGGTAATTTCAGGCATCATCCTGTCTTTCATCATTCACATACTTGACAACAAAAGAGGGAGGAGTGTTTTGGGAAGTGGCTGTTTTATTTTCTTCTGTTTCAATTGTTATATTCAAACAGTTTGTACTTTAAATTGGTACTCTGAGTTACAACTGATTAAATTCGTACTGTGAGTTATCACATTTTCTTGGACTGTGATTTTTAACTTTTGGTGGCTTGTGCAGGTTGTGGGAACAGTTGATGGCTGTGATATTTAAGGTAACATTTAAATGTCTGCTGTTTGCCTGGTAATAAGGGAAGGTTTAATTACATCCACTTTCATGTCTTCCACGATTTACTTGGTAATAGAAGAGTGAGGAGCATTCATGGAAGTTGCTGTTTTATTTTCTTCTGTTATAATTGTGATAATTGAATATTTTGTACTTTAAATTAATATAGTAAGTTTCAACGGTTTAAATTAGTACTGTAAGTTAGAACTGCTACCTGTTCTGTGTTATTGTAACTGTTGGTTTCATGTTCTGGTCATGTAAACAGTTGTTGGCTTTGATTTTTAAAGTTACATTTAAATCTGTGCTGCTTGCCTGTTTTATTGGATGGGTAATTACAGACACCATCTTGTCCTGTATTATTCACTTGGAACAGAAGAGGGGTGAGTGTTCATGGAGGTGGCTGTGTTTTATTTTCTTCTGTTTTAATTGTGATATTTAAATAGTCTGTACTTTAAATTAATACTGTGAGTTACAACTTTTAAATTACTACTGTGAGTTGGAACTGTTACTTGGGCTGTGATATTGTAACTGTTGGTGGCTTTTGCTGAATTTAGGAACAGTTGTTGGCTGTGATATTTAAAGAAAAATTAAATATGTGCTGTTTGCCTGGTGAGGGGGTGGGGTAATTATGGGTACCATCTTGTCTTGCATTATTCAAGTGGGAACAGAAGTGGCAGGTGTGTTCAGGTAAGTGGCTGTGTTTTATTTTCTTCTATTTTATGTGTGATATTTGAATAATGGAGTTTGCCTCTAAAGGGCAGACTGGATTGTTCTTGTGGCCACCCAGGTAAAGGCTGTGTGGAAACAAAAAGAAAGAAAAGGTGGGAGCTAGAACTCATGGAAAGGGGAGGGCTAGGAGGGTGACTCAAGGAAACGGAGGGGTCAGAAAGAAGGGGAGTTGAAGGGGGATGCCGTCACAAGAGGGGTGGAGCAAAGAAGGGGGGAAGCAAGCCTATTGGAGAGACAGAACAGAAAAGGAGGGCTATATTAACCTCTTAAGGGGGCTGCAGAGGGGGAAAGAGCCCTCTTGTTAGCTTGCTACTGTGTAGCTTTCAGCTTGCATGACCTGCAGCTGAGGTGTATGACAGCAGCACTTCGGATCAGCAATCTAAATTGAATTTGGAGCCATTGCACACATTTGTTTTAAATGTTCCACCTATTTATTTATAGCTAAGAAAAATGTGGGTTTTGTTCATTTGGAGAACGGATAGGAATCCAACAACGTCGAACAAGGAGACACATGGCGGGTAAGCAATGGGCAAGTTGCAAGAGGCGTATGGCAAATTCAGTCGATGAGTTGTTCTTATTGAAAATAGGCAAGTCGCAAGTAGCGTGTAGCAACTGCTGCCTAATTGAGTATGTTTATTCAAAATAGGACAATTGCAAGTCGCAGCAAAGAATGAAGCATTTGTTTTACCTTTAAGTTCTTTTGTGCCTACACCACGACACTGGATCTTGGGGGGGGCATGAGGGGAGTGCGGCTGGGAAGCAAGAGGTGAGTTTCAAGCATTTGGAAGAAGGCAGATGAGCTGCCATGAGGTAGGCCCAAAGTGAATCCGGACGATGCCATATTGGATGACATTACACCACATGGCCGGGGAGACACGGAATATGGATTACATGTTACAAGTTGCATCTAGCAAAAGCAGCTTATTTATTGGTTATGTGTTAGTTATTCCAAGATAGGCAAGTCGCAGGCTGCATCTAGAAAATGTGGCCTGTGAGTGGTTCTTATGTAAAAATAGGCAAGTCTCAAGTAGCACGTAGAATATGCTGTCTATGAATTGTTTTCATTTAAAAATAGGCAAGTTGCAAGTAGCATGTAGCAACTGCAGTCTATGAATGGTTTTCATTTAAAAATAAGCAAGCTGCAAGTAGCATGTAGCAACTGCTGCCTATTTGAGTTTTGTTTATTCAAAATAGGAAGATCGCAAGTCGCAGCTAGGAATGCAGCATTTGTTTTACCTTTAGGTTCTATTGAGCCATGCCATGGCACTCGATCCTAGGGGAAGGGAGCATGAGGGGAGTGTGGCAGGAAAGCAAGTGGAGACTTTCCAGCATTTTGGACGAAGCATGATGAGCTGCCGTGAGGTAGGCCCAAAGTGAAGCCAGCCGATGCCATATTGGATGATGTCACACCACATGGCCAGGGAGACATATAATGTAGATTACATTTCGCAAGTCACATCTAGCAAAAGCAGTTTATGTATTGGTTTATGTGTTAGTTTTTCCAAAATAGGCAAGTTGTAAGCTGCAGCTAGCAATGTGGCCTTTGTGTGGTTCTTATTTAAAAATAGGCAAGTTGCAAGTAGCATGTAGAATATGCAGTCTATGATTTGTTTCATTTAAAAATAAGTAAGTCGTAAGCAGCAGGTAGCAAATGCAGCCTATTTGAGTATGTTATTCATCTAGTCAATTCGCAAGTCACATCTAACAAATGCAGTCTATAAGTTGTTTATAAAAAAAGCAAATTGCAAGTCGCATCTAGCAAATGCAATGTAGGAGTTAACTATGTAAAATAGGCAAGTTGCATCTAGCAAATGCAGCATACATTATGGGAGCAAAGATACAAAATACGCATATAGATGTATTACAAATTTAAGAACAAACCTGGGAAAAGTGGAGAACTAGGCGGGCCGTGGAGGTCAAACAAGACACATGGAGGGCTTGACAGAGGTTTGAAGATCCAATTAACATGCCCATTTCTTCAGACCGAAAGAACAAAGAATGAGTACATTGGCAAGCAGACTTTTAAATAGATGGTCATTGGGGGTAAATTTTGACTCACACACGACTCGTAGAAAGTTATTTATATTCAGAATTTGGGAAGTGAATAAAAAGCTTGGTGCTTTACAGCATACAACAACTGTTACACAAGGATGATAGGAAACAACAACTGTTACACAAGGATGATAGGAAACAATTGGTCAAGCAATTGATTATCCCAAAGTCGATGGGTCTTTGGCAAACAGAGGAAGGGATTAGTTCTTAGGGGCAGACTGAAGGGCATGGTTCATGGAAAAAGGGGTGCTCCCAGGCATCAGTATCAAAGAAAGCCTGTTGAACCAGAGGTATTACCATGTGCATTTTCTTTAACAGCAGTGTCTTTTATCATTAGGAGCAAGCCCAAGAGCAACGGATGATGGCACCAAAGAAAAGCAGGCCAACCAAGGAAGAAGCTTACAAGGCCATCATTGAACTGGCAGAGAGGGCCAATAAAGTATGGGAATTGGTGGGGGATATGGATGCACAGGGACAAGGGGGAAAATGGAAAGAGGGAAGGGGGAGAGCAGTGTCAGGGGACACAGGCCAGCCCAGTCACCTAGCCCAAAAAGGCCACCTCCCAGACCAGCAAGCCAAGACAGACCAGAGCTGGAGACACAGACCCCATACCTACCACCCCACTAGTCCCAGCTCCCATATCAATCACCCCAATGCTGCCTGAGATGCCTGGACCAGTACCAGCAACACCAAACTCATCAGGAGTACTGGCACCAGGTGCTGGAGGGCTACCGCCAAGCCCAACACCAGGTAATGTGAGCAACAGCATAAAGGAATATGTAGAGTAAATGATTATGACTATGGGGCAAGATGGAATAGGACAACTGGAAAAAGCATTGGGGGAATCAAAACAGGAAAAGGAGAAGGGGTAGGAGGAGGGACCAAATTGGAAGTGGAACCGCTGCCGGGGTGGTCTAGAGACATAGGTGCACCAGGGATGAGAATAGGTGAACACATACTCATAGCAACAAAAAAAAAGATACGAAAGGGAGAATATGTAGATGTTTTTGCACTGGTCAGTAGAGAAGAAGTGATGAAGTACGTGGAAAGGGAGAGCATTGGAAAAGTGGAGATGGTGGCAGCAGTAGTCCTGCTAGGGAAGAAAGAAGAGGACAAATTCATGAAAAGCAAGACATGGGACAATTGGTCTGTGGGCTTTGCCACATGCGCAGCAATAGTGGTAGAGAAAAATCCAGAGTTGGGAATTTCCTTGATAACCTATCAGCTAATAATAAGGAGGGCAAAAGCAAAAGGAGGGGTGGGGTGAATATATTATGATGAGTTTTTCAGGCAAAGGATGGCCACCTTCAGGGACGTGAGGTGGGACATCAAGCAGTTGGACCTGTGGACAGATTACATTATGGATCAGTCCACACCAGATGGAGAAGGGGCAAGGAAGACCACATTGGTGCAAAAGTGCTGTTGGGGATACAATCAGGCCTTTTGCTCCTTGCCACAATGTAGGTTCCACCATGCATGTTCCAAATGCAGGGGGACCCAACTGGCCTCGAGATGCAGGACAAGCTGGGTGGTCGGGGGTCAACCCAACAGGACTCAGGGCACCAACAGTTAGTCCTTTCAGGGGGAGCAAGGAGGTTTCATGGGACAGACAGGAACAGGGGGTTCAGTGGAGGGGAGGTTTTGGGAGGGGGAAGCAGATATTAAGACAAAGCCTTGTAGACTGGGGAAGGGGCAGATATTTGGCATAGCAAGGACAACAATCAGGATCAGGAATTGGGAGGTGGTGTTACAAGGACACACTGACCAAACAGCAGCACAGAAACTACTGAAGGGTTTTAAGGAAGATTTCAGCCTACATTGTCAGGGCCCTAGGGAATACTGGGAAAGCAAAAACTTAGGTTCAGTGAAGGGGAAAGAGGACATACTGAGGAGGAAACTGGGGAAAGAGAAGGAGGCCAGGAGGATAGAGGGCCTGTTACAGGCACCACCATTTGACAATCTGAGAGTATCACCACTAGGTCTAGTGCCTATGAAACAGCAAGGGGAATTTAAGGTGATTCACCACCTATCATTCCCAGAGGAGGAATCAGTAAATGATTACATTGAGGAAGGACACTCCAGAGTGACATGTGCCACCCTGGAGGAAGTAGTGGAAATCATTAGGGCAACACCATAGGCATGGCTAGCAAAGATTGATATTGAGGCAGTATTCAGGCTCTTACCAGCCTGCCCACTAGACTGGGACCTGTTGGGTTTTAAACTAGACGGGAGTATTACTTTGACAAAGCTATAACCATGGGTTGCTCCACAGCCTGTGCTTCTTTTGAACTGTTCAGCACATGTCTGCAGGGTATATTTCAAAGATGGTCAGGGCATGAGACAGTGATACACTACTTAGATGACTTCCTACTGATTGGGAGTGGGAGAGAAGAGACTGAGGCAATGCTCAGGAGTTTTCAGGCACTTTGTAAACACTTGGGGGTCCCATTGGTGCCAGACAAGATGAATGGTACCAGCAGAATCATAGATTTCCTGAGCATTGAAACAGACACGCAGAAGGAGGTGTTTAGGTTGCCAGAAAACAAGGTAAAATAGGCTGAAGGGGCTCTTAAGGGAGCATAGTGAAGGAAGAAGGAAACAATTGAAACATGTCCAGCAACTAATAGGGCATGTCAATTTTGCATGCAGGGCCATCAGACTAGGGAGAGCCTTCACCAGGAGATTGGCATAAGCCAGCTGGGGGGGGGCAACAAAGCTACACCATTGGGTGGACATCACCAGGGACACAAGGGAGGATTTAAGGATATGGGAAATATTTTTAAAATGTTCAATGGCACATCCTTTTGGCAAGATGACTGGGTATTTAATACAGACCTAGAGCTTTATACAGATGCCATGGGGGGACACGGGATGGGGAGGCTACTGTAAAGGAAAATTGTTTTCCGAAGCATGGCCGTGGAGCTGGATAGAAGGTGGGGTTGACCAAGGACATCACCCTTCTAGAAATCATGCCAATATGGGCATGCATGTTAGTATGTGGACCTGAGTTATGTAACCAAAAAGAGACGTTCTGGTGTGACAACAGAGCAGTAGTGGATGTCTTCATCAACAGTAGGTCATTGACTGGATGTATGCTATGGGTCTTGAGGCATTTGGTATTACAAGGTTTAAGGCTTAACATGTCATTCAGAGCTAGGCACATAGAAACCTAGAATTTGCCGGCAGATAAGGACTGTTTGGCCCACCTAGTCTGCCCATTTAGTGGGGATCCAGAAAACTATAGCTGACAGCCTCTCCCATCTGCAGCTGGACAGGCTCTGGGCCTCAGCACCAAAGGCAGAGGCACAACAGATGCTGATACCAGAGGATATATGCGAGGTTGGCTGGAAGGAGTCGAAGTCCTGTGTCACAACTCCTGGTCTACCAAGATGCTCAGAGCCTATGAAGGGGCCTGGGGAACATTCCAGAGATTCAGGGAACAACAACGCATGGAAGTAAGTGGGCAAGTCATGGCCAAACAAGTGAGTAACCATGTAGTACATCAATGGAAAACAGGAAATATACAGGCTACTATGGGAGTACACCTGGCAGCCATTAGCTTAGTTTGTAACCTGAGGCAATGGAATGACTCAATGAAGACCATGTTAGTAAGACGTATGGTTCAAGGATGGGGCAGGCTGGGGACAAAAGCAAGGGATGAAAGGAGGCAAGTATTACAAATCCTGATGGACTGGATGGGGCAGGCAACAGCAGCCATATGAAGGACAGAATTTGAGAAGCTATTATTCCAGGCCATATTCACAACCATGTTTCATGGGGCCCTGTGGGTGAGCAAGGCAGTAGGGCATGACTTGGGGAGCACTGGGGGAGGGCTAGAACAGAATGACATTACATGGCAGGGGGAAGCAATTGGACTATGGTTCAAGAAATCAAAGACAGATCAAGAGGTTGAAGGAGCCCAGCTCACTCTCAAAAGAAGCAGTGAGCCAACTAGCTTCCTGGTCAGGGTACTGTGGGCATATGCCGCATTACGTCCAGCTCAACCTGGGCATTTTCTTATTCACGAGGATGGGAAAAGAGCCACAGGCTATCAAGTAACAGTGGTTCTTAAAAAATGGAATTCCTGGGGGAAAACCCCAAGAACTTTTCCTCACATTTATTCTGAACTGGGTGGGTGTTACAGCTGGTGGCAGCAGGAGGGTCAGTTGAACATGTTCAAGGGGCTGGACGTTGGAGGCCTGATTGCTATAAATGATATGTAAGGCCACTGAGCAAATGACTAACCATATCTCACCATTTTCTTTTCACAGGTGAAGTGTGGTTTTAAGGAAAAGGGGACAATAAAAAAATACATAAAGAACAAAGGGGGACAGACATAGACACAATAGAGAACATCAACAACAGGAATATCCCGTTACCCACACATGCTCTAATTGGTCAGGAGGTAAGGGGCAGAAGCTGAAGGTATGGATATGTGGACACTCTTACATTTATTGGGCAGAAAGGAGAGTGTCCAAAAAGGAAGGGGGCAGACAACTATACCAAAACCCCAGACAATGCCAGGTGACATGGCAGGGCATCAGGGGCATGGAGTGGGCCCAGCTGCTCCTGACATTAAGAGACCTAAGAGAGAGACGGGCTCCACCAGACATGATTGTTATACATTTGAAAGGCAATTACATTGGGGCCAGACCATGGCTGGACATTTTTCTACAAGTCAAATATGACATCGGCATAATAAAGAAATGGTGGCCACAAGTGACCCTGACGTGGTCAGACATGGTACCCTGCAGGGTATGGAGACATACACATAGCCACCTAACAATGAAAAGGGTAATTAGAAAAATGAACAGAAGGGTAGGTACATGGTTCATAGCATATGGGGACCTGCTCATTAGGAGGGGCATAGAAGAACAGAGGATGAATTTTACAGACCAGATGGGGTGCACTTGTCAGACATAGGGGTTAACCTATTTAACTCAGAGGCCATGTGGAGCATTAAGGAATGGAGAAAGAACTTGGCTTAGCAGAAATTGGTCCCAGAACAGGGGGAAGGCTGTCATCCAACACGAACTGGAGATGGCCTAGTGGCAAAAAGGATATAGGAGCTGCTAAGAGGGGAGACAGCACACTCAGGTAGATAACAAGAAAGAGGAGAAGAGATGCAGTAATGTGTGTCACACTATTACCTCCCAAGAAGAAGGAGAAGTGCTCCCCAGGTTCTACGGCTGGGGGGGTGAGAAGATGAAGAAAGAGGAATACATAAGAATGAAAATCAATGTTTGGAACATTTGGTATAAATGAAATAGACATAAGCATAAAAATGATGTAAAATATTGGAAAGATTATTGGAAAGTTTGGGACCAATGGTCTTTAAGTTGTAAACATGAGTTAAGGAAAGTAATGATATATGGGGCTGTATAAAGGAATAAAATAATTGCTGATCTGAGCACCCACCACTACTGTGTAAGCCTCTTCTGGGGAAAATCCGGGACAATGGAGTTTGCCTCTGAAGGGCAGACCGGATTGTCCAGGTGAGCACCCAAGTAAAGGCTGTGTGGAAACAAAAAGAAAGAAATGGGGGAGAGGGGAGACAACTCATGGAAAGGGGAGGGGCTAAGAGGGTGACTCAGAGGAAAGGAGGGGTCAGAAGGAAGGGAAGTCGAAGGGGGATGCCATCATGAGAGGGGTGGAGCAAAGAAGGGGGGAAGCAAGCCAACTGGAGAGACAGAAAGGAAAAGGAGGGCCTATACTAGCCTCTTAAGGATCTGCAGAGGGGGGGAGAGAGCCTTCTTTTTAGTTGCTACTATCCAGAGGTAAAACCCACCACCCACCCTAAAAGTGCAAGAAAAGAGGGATACAGTTGGAACCCACCAAAGATGGATGGCTGGGGAAAAGAAAAAAAAAAGAAAAATCAGAGACCAGTAACACCAAAAGGTAAGCACAGACAAAGGTGGATGGCTGTGAGGGGAAGAAGCAAAAAAAATATAAGAGCTGCCATGAGGGGAAGGGGAGGGTAGGGCACACACACAGGTAGAGAACAAAGAATAAGGAGAAAAGATGCAGTAATGGGTGTCACACCGTTACCTCCCAAGAAGAAGGAGAAGGGCCCCACAGGTTCTATGCCTGGGCGGTGAGAAGAAGAAGAAAGAGGAATACATAAGAAACAAAATCAATGTTTGGAACTTTTGACATAAATGAAATGGACATGAGCATAAAAATGATGTATAAAAATTGGGAAGATTATTGGAAAGTTTGGGACCAATGGTCTTCAAGTTGTAAACATGATTAAGGAAAAGTAATGATATATGGGGCTGTATAAAAGAATAAAATAATTGCTGATCTGCGCACCCACCACTACTGTGTAAGCCTCTTCTTGGGAAAGTCCGGGATAATTTGTACTTTAGTACTGAGAGTTACAACTGTTTAAATTAGTACTGTGAGTTACAACTGTTACTTGGACTGTGATATTCTAACTGTTGGTGGCTAGTGCTGGTTCTGGGAATAGACGATGGCTGTGCTATTAAAAGAAAAATTTAAATCTGTGCTGTTTGCCTGGTGAGAGGGGGAGGGGTAATTACAGACACTATCATGTCTTGCAATAGTCACTTGGGAACAGAAGAGGGAGCAGTGTTTATGGAAGTGGCTCTGTTTTATTTTCTTCTGTTTAATTGTGGTATTTGAATAGCTTGTACTTCATATTAGTACTGTGAGTAATTACTGTTTAAAGTAGTACTGTGACTTACAACTGTTTCTTGGGCTGTGATATTGTAACTGTTGTTGGCTTGTGGAGGTCGTGGGAATAGTTGTTGGCTGTGATATTTAAAGTAAAATACAAAATCTGTGCTGGTTGCCTGGTCAGATAGGGATGGGTAATTACAGGCTCCATCTTATCTTGCATTATTCACTTACTTAGCAACAGAAGAGGGAGGAGTGTTCATGGAAGTGGATGTTTTATTTTCATCTGTTTTAATTGTGATATTTGAATAGTTTGTACTTTTAATTAGTACTCTGATTTACAATTATCTAAATTAATACTGTGAGTTACAAATGTTTCCTGGGCTGTTATATTGCAAGCTTTGGTGGCTTGTGCTGGTTGTGTGAACAGTTGATGGCTTTGATATTTAAAGTAAAATTTAAATCTGTGCTGGTTGACTGGTGAGAGGAGAACGATAATTACAAGCACCATCTTGTATTGCATTTTTCACTTGGGAACTGAAGAGGGAGGAGTGTTCAGGGAAGTGGCTGTGTTTTATTTTCTACTGTTTTAATTGCAATATTTGAAAAGTTTGCACTTTAAATTAGTACTGTGAGTTGCAACTATATAAATTACTACCGTGAGTTGGAACTGTTACTTGGGCTGTGATATTGTAACCATTGGTTTCTTTTGCTAATTTTGGGAACAGTTGTTGGCTGTGATATGTAAAGAGAAAGTTATATATGTGCTGTTTGCCTGGTGAGAGGGAGAGGGAGAGGGAGAGGGGTAATTACAGGCACCATCTTGTATTGCATTATTCAAGTGAGAACAGAAGAGGAAGGCGTTTTCAGGGAAATGGCTGTGTTTTACTTTCTTCTGTTGTAATTGTGATATTTGAATAATTTGTACTTTAGTACTGTGAGTTACAACTGTTTAAATTAGTATTGTGCGTTGCAACTGTTACTTGAGCTGTGAAATTCTAACTGTTGGTGGCTAGTGCTGGTTTTGGAAGTAGACAATGGCTGTGCTATTTAAAGAAAAAAATTAAATCTGTGCTGTCTGCCTGGTGAGAGGGTGAGTGGTAATTACAGGCACTATCATGTTGTGCTTTATTCACTTGGGAACAGAAGAGGGAACAGTGTTCATGGAAGTGGCTGTGTTTAATTTTCTTCTGTTTTAATGCTGATATTTGAGTAGCTTGTACTTTAAATTAGAACTGTGAGTTAGAACTGTTTTAAGTAGTACTGTGAGTTACAACTGTTACTTGGGCTGTGGTATTGTAACTGTTGGTGGCTTGTGCTGGTTGACGGAAAAGTTGATGGCTGTGCTATTTAAAGTAAAATTTAAATCTGTGCTGTTTGCCTGGTGAGAGCGGGAGGGGTAATGACAGACACCACTTTTTCTTGCATTATTCACTCTTAAACAGAAGAGTGAGGAGTGTTCAGGGAACTGGCTGTGTTTTATTTTCTTTTGATTTAATACTGATATTTGAATAGTTTGAACTTTAAATTAGAACTGTGAGTTACAACAGTTGCTTAAGCTATGATATTGTAACTATTGGTGGCTTGTGCTCGTTGTGGAAACAGATGATGACTGTGATATTTAAAGTAAAATTTAAATCTGTAATGGTTGTCTGGTGAGAGGTGAGGGTTAATTACAGGCACCGTCTTGTCTTGCATTATTCAAATACTTGGTAACAAAAGAGGGAGGAGTGTTGAGGGAAGTGGCAGTTTTATTTTCTTCTGTTTTAATTGTTAAATTTGAGTAATGTGTACTTTAAATTAGTACTGTGAGTTACAACTATGTAAATTAGTACTCTGAGTTACACCTGTTAAAATGAGTACTGTGAGTTAAAACTGTTTCCTGGACTGTGATATTGTAACTGTTGGTGGCTTGTGCTGGTTGTGGGAACACTGGATGGCTGTGATATTTAAAGAAAATTTAAATTTGCGCTGTTTGCCTCATGAGAAAGGGATGGCTAATTACAGGCACTATCATGACTTGTATGATTCACTTGGGAACAGAAGAGGGAGGACTGTTCAGGGAAGGGGCTGTTTCATTTTCCTCTGTTTTAATTGTGATGTTTGAATGTTTTATACTTTTAATTAATACACTAAGTTTCAATTGTTTAGATTAGCATTGTGGGTTACAACTGTTACCTGTTCTGTGTTATTGTAACTGTTGGTTTCTTATGCTGGTCATTGGAACAGTTGATGACTGTGATATTTAAGGTAACATTTAAATCTATGCTGGTTGCCTGGTGGGAGGGAGATGGGTAATTACAGGCACCATCTTGTCCTGCATTATTCACTTAGGAACAGAATAGGGATGAGTTTTCATGGAAGTGGCTGTGTTTTATTTTCTTCCATCTTAATTGTGATATTGGAATCATTTGTAGTTTAAGTTACAACTGTGAGTTACAAGTGTTTAATTAGTACTGTGATTTACAACTGTTACTTGGGCTGTGATATTGTAACTGTTGGTGGCTTGTACTGGGTGTGGGAACAGGTGATGGCTGTGATATTTAATGTAAAATACAAAATCTGTGCTGGTTGTCTGGTCAGAGGGGGACGGGTAATTACAGGCGCCATCTTATCTTGCATTATGCACTTACTTGGCAACAGAAGATGGAGGAGTTTTCATGGAAGTGGATGTTTTATTTTCATCTGCTTTAATTGTGATATTTGAATAGTTTGTACTTTAAATTAGTACTCTGAGTTACTACTGTTTAAATTAGCAATGTGAGTTACAACTGTTTCTTGGGCTGTTATATTGTAACTGTTGGTGGCTTGTGCTGGTTATGCGAACCATTGATGGCTGTGCTATTTAAAGTAAAAATCTGTGCTGTTTGCCTGGTGAGATGGAAATTGGTAATTACAGGCACCATCTTGTCCTCCATTATTCACTTGGGAACAGAAAAGGGAGGAGCTTTCAGGGAAGTGGCTGTGTTTTATTTTTTTCTGTTTTAATTGTGATATCTGAATAGTTTATACTTTAAATTAGTACTGTGAGTTACAACTTTTAAATTACTACTGTGAGTTGTAACTGTTACTTGGGCTGTGATATTGTAACTGTTGGTGGCTTTTGCTGATTTTAGGAACAGTTGTTGGCTGTGATATTTAAAGTAAGATTTAAAAATGTGCTATTTGCCTGGTGAGAGGCATAGTGTTAATTACAGGTATCATGTTGGCTTGAATTACTCGCTTGAGAGCAGTAGAGGGAGGAGTGTTCAGGGAAGTGCCTGTGTTTTATTTTCTTCAGTGTTAGTTGTGATATTTGAAAAATGTGTTCTTTAAATTAGTACTGTGAGTTACAAATCTTTAAATTAGTATTGTGAGTTACAACTGTTACTTGGGCAGAGATATGGTAACAGTTGGCTTATGCTTTTTTGTGGGAATTGTTGATGGCTGTGCTATTTAAAGTAAAATTAAATTATGTGCTGTTTGCCTGGTGAGAGAGGGAAGGGTAATTACAGGCACCATCTTGACTTGCATTATTCACTTGGAAACAGAAGAGTGAGGAGTATTCAGGGAAGTGGCTGTGTTTTATTTTCTTTTGATTTAATTCTGATATTTGAATAGTTTAAACTTTAAATTAGTACTGTGTGTTACATTGGTTGCTTGGGCTGTGATATTCTAACTATTGGCGGCTTCTGCTGGTTGTGGGAACAGTTGATGCCTGTGCTATATAAAGTAAAATTTATATCTGTTGCTGTTTGCCTGGTGAGAGGGGGAGGGGTAATTACAGGCAATATCATAACTTGTATTATTCACTTGGGAACGGAAGAAGGAACAGTGTTCATGGAAGTGGCTGTGTTTTATTTGCTTCTGTTTTAATAGTGATATTTGAATAGTTTGTAATTAGTACTGTGAATTAGAACTGTTTAAATTAGTACTTTGAGTTGCAAAGTTTTCTTTTGCTGTAATATTGCAACTGTTGGTGGCTTGTGCTGGTTGTGCGAACCATTAATGGCTGTGATATTTAAAATGAAATTTAAATATGTGTTGTTTGCCTGGTGAAAGGGGAAGGGGTAATTTCAGGCACCATTTCATCTTGTGTTTTTTACTTGGTAACAGTCGAGAGAAGAGTGTTCAGAGAAATGAATGTGTTTTATTTTCTTTTGATTTAATTGTGATATTTGAATAGGTTGTACTTTAAATTTGTACTGTGAGTTACAGCTATTTCAGATAGTACTGTGAGATACAACTGTTGCTTAACCTATGATATTGTACCTGTTGGTGGCTTGTGCTGGATGTAGGAACAGTTGATATCAGTGCTACTTAAAATTAAATTTAAATATGTGCTGTTTGACTGGTGAGAGGGAGAGGGGTAATTATAAGCACCATGTTGTCTTGCATTATTCACTAGGAAACACAAGAGGGAAGAGTGTTCAGGGAAGTGGCTGTATTTTATTTTATTCTATTTTAATCCTATTAATGGCAATGGAATAATGATAAATGTCAAGCATTTACTTGTAATTGGGTCTGCTAAGATTTGAGCAAGTATTCCATGTCTTTTCTTGAATCAAAACCTCAGCAAACTATATATTTTTAAATTCCTAACTTATTGTTATTTTAATTTAGCCATACGTTGATAGCTTGAAAACAATATAATCGTCATATGATCAAATCCAAGATGGCCACCATGATGTCCTCTAATTCTACTAGCTCACTGACCATGACCCCCAGCGAATACTCGGGTGCAACATCTAAATTTCCAAAATACAGGTTTAGTGGCAAAATACGTGTTTTATAAAAAAAATGTGCAAGTATGACAATAAATTATACCTTTTCATGGATTGTTGCTTTTATTCAAATATGTGTGTTGGGCCCAATTCAGATATGTGGAGAACCGTCAATATCACTGTGTTCTGTATGTCAATAAATCCATGAAGCAATGGTAAGAAATAGACAGAAATACTTGTCAGGGTACTTGAGTAAAACAAGCCATAGAATGGACAAATGACTTGATGCCTTGGGTCACATGGCCCAAAACAAGATGGTGACCACTTTTTAATCATTACCAGTAACAAAACACACCCTTTCCATATTTACATGGATAACTGCATGTGAAATGTTGAATAGGTGTGATGTTTAGCTGTTTGTTATAGATACAGGTGCCTGGATATAATTTCTGATCTGGAATATTACACTGCACCCCCATTTCATCTCAAATAGGGCACCATACCACATTACCAGGGCTGTGACCAATTCAGGCCTGGGGTGTAGCACATTCGGTACTATGTGCTATAAATTACTAAATCAATGAAGTAAGGGCAGTAAAGAGGCAGAAATACTTGTCTGTGTAGCTGAAGAGTAGAACAAAAGATAGAATAGGCAAATTACTTGATGCCTTGGATCACAAGACAAAAAAGCAGATGGCGGGGACATTCTTGTCATTTAAAGTAACAAAACACACCTCTTACTTATTTACATGGGTAAATACTTTTGAAATATTGAATTTATGTGATGTTTAGCTATTTGTTATAGATACAGGTGCCTGGATATAATTTCTGACCTTGAATATTACACTGCACCCCAATTTATCTTAAATAGGGTCCCATACCTCACTACCAGGGCTGTGAACAATGCAAGCCTTTGGTGTACCATCTATAACACTTTATGCTAAATGTCACTAAATCTATAAAGTGATTGCAGTAAATAAGCAGAAATACTTGTCAGGGTAGTTGAGGAGTAAAATATTTATTGAATTTATTTATTGAATTGTGTTGACCCGGTAAGTGCACTGGGCCTGGAAGTCTCTTTTTCAGGGGCGACCGGTGGGTTGGGGGGGATACATATGGTAAGCAACTGAAATTGAACCAGATTAAGCTGTTTGTGGCGTTTTTAGTGAATTTGCCATAGAATGGGCAAATGACTTAATGCCTTGGGTCACAGGACCTGAAACAAGATGGGGCCACTTTATAGTCATTTACAGTAACAAAACATTACTTTTGCTTATTTACATGGATATATACATATGAAATGTAGTATAGGTGTCATGTTTTGCTATGTTTTATAGATGCCAGTCCCTGGATGTGATTTCTGAGTGGGAACATTACAGTGCACACCCAGTTTATTTCAGATAGGGTACTATACCTGACAACCAGGGCTCTGTACAATTCAGGCCAGAGGTGTACTACTTATTGCACTATGTGCTGTAAATAACTAAATTCTTGAAGTAATGGCAGCAAATAGACAGAAATACCTGTTAGGGCTGTTGAAGAGTAAAATAAGCCATAGCAAGAGCAAATGACTTGATGCTTCTGGTCACTCTACCAAAAACAGGATGGTGTCCACTTTTTAGTCTTTTACAGTAACAAAACACACCTTTTGCTTATTTATATGGTTAGATACATGTGAAATGATGAATTGGTGTGATGTGTAGCTATTTGTTATAGATATAGGTGCCGGGATATAGTTTCTCATCTGGAATATTACACCGCACCCCCAGTTTATCACAAGTAGGGAACTATACCTCACTACAAGGTCTGTGACCAATTCATGCCTGGGGTGTACCACCCATGGCACTATGTGATATATGTCACTAAATCAATGACTTAAAGGCAGTAAATAGGCAGAAATACTTGTCAGGGTAGTTGAGGAGTAAAATAAGGCACAGAATGGGAAAAAGACTAGATGCCTTGGGTCACATGACCCAAAACAAAATGGTGGCCAATTTTTAGTCCTTCAGAGAAAGAAAACACACATTTGGCATATTTACTGTACAATTATAAATACAAGTTAAATGTTGAATAGGTGTGATGTTTAGCTGTTTCTTGCAGATACAGGTGCCTGGATGTAATTTCTGATCAGGACCATTACACTGCACCTGCAGTTTATCTCAAATAGGGTACCATACCTCACAACCAGGGCTGTGACCAATTCAAGCCTGAAGGGTACTACACTTGGCACTATGTGCTGTAACTAACTTAATCTATGAAGTAATAGCAGTAAATAGACAGAAATATATGTCAGGGTACCTGAAGAGTAAAATAAGCCATAGTATGGGGAAATGACTTGAGGCCTCAGGTCACATGACCTAAAACAAGGTGGTGGCCACCTTTTAGTCATTTACAGTTATAAAACATACTTTTTTCTTATTTACGTGGATAAATACATGTGAAATGTTGAATAGGTGTGATGTTTAGCTGTTTGTTATAGATAGAGGTGCCTGAATATAATTTCTGATGTGGAATATTACACTGCACCCCCAATTTATCTCAGATAGGGTGCCATACCTCACTACCAGGGCTGTGATCAATTCAGGCCTTGGGTGTACCACCTATGGCACTATGTGCTATATGTCACTAAATCAGTAAAGTAATGGCAGTAAAAGGGCAGACATACTTGTCAAGGTAGTTGAGGAGTAAAATAATCCATAGAATGGGCAAATGACTTGATGCCTTAGGTCACAGGACCCGAAACAAGATTGTGGCCACTTTATAGTCATTTACAGTAACAAAACACACCTTTTGCTAATTTACATGGATATATACATATGAAAGGTTGAATAGGTGTGATGTTTAGCTATTTATTATTGATACAGGTGCCTGGATGTGATATCTGATTGGGAAGATTACAGTTCTCACCCAGTTTATCTCAAATAGGGTACCATACCTCAAAACCCGGGCTGTGTCCAATTCAGGCCTGAGGTGTACTACCTATGGCACTATGTGCTGTAAGTAACTAAATCCATGAAGTAATGGAAGTAAACAGACAGAGTTTATCACAAATAGGGAACCATACCTCACTACACGGTCTGTGTCCTTTTCATGCCTGGGGTGTACCACCCGTTGACTATGTGATATATGTCACTAAATCACTGACGTAAAGGCAGTAAATAGGCAGAAATACTTGTCAGGGTAGTCAAAGAGTAAAATAAGCCATAGAATGGGAAAATGACTTGATGCCTTGGGTCACATGACCCAAAACAAGATGGCGGCCATTTTATAGCCATAGACAGTAACAAAAGTCACCTTTTCCTTATTTACATCGATAAATCCAAGAGAAGTATTAAATAGGTATGATGTTAAGCTATTTGGTATAGAAATAGGTGCCTTGATATAATTTCTGATCTGGAATATTACACTGCAGCCCCATTTTATCTAAAATAGGGTACCATTCCTCACTATCAGGGCTGTGACTAATTCAGTCCTTTGGTGTACCAACTCTGGCACTATGCGCTATGTGTCATTAAATCAATAAAGTAATGGCAGTAAATAGGCAGAAATATGTGTCAGGGTAGTTGCGGAGTAAAATAAGCCATAGAATGTGCAAATGAATTGAAAGCATTGGTTACATGACCCAAAGGAAATGGTGGCAACTTTATAGACATTTACAGTAATAAAACAGACCTTTTGCTAATTTACATGGATTAATACATGTGAAATGGTGACTAGATATGATGTTTAGCTATTTGTTATAGATACAAGTGCCTGGATATAATTTCTGATCTGGAATTTTACACTGCACCCCCAGTTTATCACAAATACGGTTTCATACCTCACTACAAGGACTGTGACAAATTCAGGCTTGGTGTGTACCATCTATGGCACTATGTGATATATGTCACTAAATCAATGAGGTAATGGCAGTAAATAGGCAGACGTACTTGTCAGCGTAGTTGTGGAGTAAAATAATCCATAGAATGGGCAAATGACTTGATGCCTTTGGTCACAGGACCCGAAACAAGATTGAGGTAACTTTATAGTCATTTACAGTAACAAAACACACCTTTTGCTAATTTACATGGATATATACATATGAAATGTTGGATAGGTGTGATGTTTAGCTATTTGTTATTGATACAGGTGCCTGGATGTGATATCTGATTGGGAAGATTACAGTTCTCACCCAGTTTATCTCAAATAGGGTACCATACTTCACTACCCGGGCTGTGTCTAATTCAGGCCCGAGGTGTACTACCTATGGCACTATGTGCTGTAAATAACTAAATCCATGAAGTAATGGAAGTAAATAGACAGAAATACCTGTCAGGGTAGTTGAAGAGTAAAATAAGCCATAGCATAGGCAAATGACTTGATGCCTCAGCTCACATGACCTAAAACAAGATGGTGGCTACTTTTTATTCATTTACAGTCACAAAACACAACTTTTGCTTATTTACATGGATATATACATATGAAATGTAGAATAGGTGTCATGTTCTGCTATGTTTTATAGATGCTGGTCCGTGGATGTGATTTCTGAGTGGGAACAATACAGTGCACACCCAGTTTATTTCAGATAGAGTACCATACCTGACAACCAGGGCTCTGTACAATTCAGGCCAGAGGTGTACCACTTATGGCACTATGTGCTGTAAATAACTAAATTCTTGAAGTAATGGCAGCAAATAGACAGAAATACCTGTTAGGGCTGTTGAAGAGTAAAATAAGCCATAGCAAGAGCAAATGACTTGATGCTTCTGGTCACTCTACCAAAAACAGGATGGTGTCCACTTTTTAGTCTTTTACAGTAACAAAACACACCTTTTGCTTATTTACATGGTTAGGTACATGTGAAATGATGAATCGGTCTGATGTTTAGCTATTTGTTATAGATATAGGTGCTGGGATATAGTTTCTTATCTGGAATATTACACTGCACCCCCAGTATATCACAAATAGGGAACCATACCTCACTACAAGGTCTGTGACCAATTCATGCCTGGGGTGTACCACCCATGGCACTATGTGATATATGTCACTAAATCAATGACTTAAAGCAGTAAATAGGCAGAAATACTTGTCAGAGCAGTTGAGGAGTAAAATAAGGCATAGAATGGGAAAAAGACTAGATGCCTTGGGTCACACGACCCAAAACAAAATGTTGGCCACTTTTTAGTCCTTCAGAGAAAGAAAACACACATTTGGCATATTTACAGTACAATTATAAATACAAGTGAAATGTGGAATAGGTGTGATGTTTAGCTGTTTCTTGCAGATACAGGTGCCTGGATGTAATTTCTGATCAGGAACATTACACTGCACCTGCAGTTTATCTCAAATAGGGTACCATACCTCACAACCAAGGCTGTGACCAATTCAGGCCTGAGGTGTTCTACATATGGCAGTATGTGCTGTAACTAACTTAATCTATGATTTAATTGCAGTAAATAGAAAAAAATATATGTCAGGGTAGCTGAAGAGTAACATATGCCATAGCATGGGGAAATGACTTGATGTCTCAGGTCACATGACCTAAAACAAGTTGGTGGTCACTTTTTAGTCATTTGCAGAAACAAAACATACTTTTTTCTTATTTACGTGGATAAATACATGTGAAATGTTAAATAGGTGTGATGTTTAGCTGTTTGTTATAGATACAGGTGCCTGAATGTAATTTCTGATCTGGAATATTTCACTACACCCCAATTTATCTCAGATAGGGTGCCATACCTCACTACCAGGGCTGTGATCAATTCAGGCCTTTGGTGTACCACCTATGGCACTATATGCTATATGTCACTAAATCAGTGAAGTAATTGCAGTAAATAGGCAGACATACTTGTCAAGGTAGTTGAGGAGTAAAATAATCCATAGAATGGGCAAATGACTTGACGCCTTTGGTCACAGGACCCGAAACAAGATTGTGGCCACTTTATAGTCATTTACAGTAACAAAACACACATTTTGCTAATTTACATGGATATATACATATGAAAGCATCAATAGGTGTGGTGGTTAGCTAATTGTTATTGATACAGGTGCTTGGATGTGATATCTGATTGGGAAGATTACAGTTCTCACCCAGTTTATCTCAAATAGGGTACCATACCTCACTACCCGGGCTGTGTCCAATTCAGGCCCGAGGTGTACTACCTATGGCACTATGTGCTGTAAGTAACTAAATCCATGAAGTAATGGAAGTAAACAGACATGGGGAAGGAAAAGCTGTTTGGTATAGATACAAGTGCCTGGATATTATTTCTGATCTGGAATTTTACACTGCACACCCAGTTTATCACAAATAGGGTATCATACCTCTCTACAAGGACTGGGACAAATTCAGGCTTAGTGTGTACCATCTATGGCACTATGTGGTATATGTCACTACATCAATGAGGTAATGGCAGTAAAGGCAGACATAGAATGGGCAAATGACTTGATGCCTTTGGTCACAGGACCCGAAACAAGATTGTGGCCACTTTATAGTCATTTACAGTAACAAAACACACCTTTTGCTAATTTGCATGGATATATACATATGAAATGTTGAATAGATGTGATGTTTAGCTATTTGTTATTGATACAGGTGCCTGGATGTGATATCTGATGGGGAAGATTACAGTTCTCACCCAGTTTATCTCAAATACGGTACCATTCCTCACTACCCGGGCTGTGTCTAATTCAGGCCCGAGGTGTACTACCTATGGCACTATGTGCTGTAAGTAACTAAATCCATTATTTAATTTAAGGAAATAGACAGAAATACCTGTCAGGGTAGTTGAAGAGTAACATAAGCCATAGCATAGGCAAATTACTTGATACCTCAGCTCACATGACCTAAAACAAGATGTTAGCTACTTTTTAGTCATTTACAGTAACAAAACACAAGTTTTGCTTATTTACATGGATAAATACATGTGAAATGTTGAATAGGTATGATGTTTCAATGTTTGTTATAGATATAGGTGCCTGGATATAATTTCTGATCTGGAACATTACACTGCACCCCTAGTTTATCTCATATAGGGGACCATACCTCACTACCTGTGCTGTGACTAATTCAGGATTGGGGTGTACAACCTATGGCACTATGTGCTATATGTCACTAAATCAATGAAGTAATGGCAGTAAATGGCAGAAATACTTTTCAGGGTAATTGAGGAGTAAAATAACCCATTGAATGTGCAAATGACTTAATGTCTTGGGTCACATCACCTACAACAAGATAGTCATTTACAGTAACAAAACACAGCTTTTGCATATTTACCTGGATAAATACATGTAAAATGTTGAATAGGTGTGATGTTTAGTTGTTTGTTAGAGATAGAGGTGCCTGGATAAAGTTACTGATTTGGAATATTACACTGCACCCCCATTTTATTTCAAATAGTAGACCATACCTCACTAGCAGGGTTGTGACCAAATAAGGCCTTTGGTGTAGCACTTATGGCACTATGTGCTGTATATCACTAAATCAATGAAGTAATGGTATTAAAGAGGCAGAAATACTTGTCTGTGTAGCTGAATAATAGAACTAAAGATAGAATTGGCAAATTACTTGATGCCTTGGGTCACAAGACAAAAAAAGAGATGGCGGGGACATTCTTGTCATTTACAGTAACAAAACACACCTCTTACTTATTTACATGGGTAAATACTTTTGAAATATTGAATTGGTGTGATGTTTAGCTATTTGTTATAGATACAGGTGCCTGGATATAATTTCTGATCTTGAATATTACACTGCACCCTAGTTTATCTTAAATAGGGTACCATACCTCACTACCAGGGCTGTGAACAATGCAAGCCTTTGGTGTACCATATATGGCATTTTATGCTAAATGTCTCTAACTCTATAAAGTAATTGCAGTAAATAAGCAGAAATATTTGTCAAGGTAGTTAAGGAGTAAAAATTGAATTTATTTATTGAATTGTGTTGACCTGGTAAGTCCACTGGGCCTAGAAGTCTCTTTTTCAGGGGCGACCGGTGTGGGGGGGGGGGATACATATGGTAAGCAACTGAAATTGAACCAGATTAAGCTGTTTGTGGCATTTTTAGTGAATATGCTATAAAATTGGCAAATGACTTGATGCCTTGGGTCACAGGAGCCGAAACAAGATGGCGGCCACTTTATAGTCATTTACAGTAACAAGACATAATGTTTGCTTAGTTACATGGATATATACATATGAAATGTAGAATAGGTGTCATGTTTAGCTATTTTTTTATAGCTGCAGGTCTCTGGATGTGATTTCTGAGTGGGAACATTACAGTGCACACCCAGTTTATTTCAAATAGGGCACCATACCTGACCACCAGGCTCTGTACAATTCAGGCCAGAGGTGTACTAGTTATGGCACTATGTGCTGTAAATAACTAAATTCTTAAAGTAATGGCAGCAAATAGACAGAAATACCTGTTAGGGCTGTTGAAGGAGTAAAACAAGCCATAGCAAGAGCAAATGACTGGATGCTTCTGGTCACTTTACCAAAAACAGGATGGTGTCCACTTTTTAGTCTTTTACAGTAACAAAACACACCTTTTGATTATTTACATGGTTAGATACACGTGAACTATTGAATCGGTGTGATGTTTAGCTATTTGTTATAGATATAGGTGCCTGGATATAGTTTCTCATCTGGAATATTACACTGCACCCCCCAGTTTATCACAGATAGGGAACAATACCTCACTACAAGGTCTGTGACCAATTCATGCCTGGGGTGTACCACCCATGTCACTATGTGATATATGTCACTAAATCAATGACGTAAAGGCAGTAAAGAGGCAGAAATACTTGGCAGGGTAGTTGAGGAGTAAAATAAGCCACAGAATGGGAAAATGACTAGATGCCTTGGGTCACATGACCCAAAACAAAATGTTGGCCACTTTTTAGTCCTTCAGAGAAATAAAACACACATTTGGCATATTTACATTTATAAATACAAGTGAAATGTTGAATAGGTGTGATGTTTAGCTGTTTCTTGCAGATACAGGTGCCTAGATGTAATTTCTGATCAGGAACATTACACTGCACCTGCAGTTTATCTCAGATAGCGTACCATACCTCACAACCAGGGCTGTGACCAATTCAGGCCTGAGGTGTACTACATATGGCACTATGTGCTGAAACTAACTTAATCTATGAAATAATGGCAGTAAATAGATAGAAATATACGTCAGGGTAGCTGAAGAGTAAAATAAGCCATAGCATCGGGAAATGACTAGATGCCTCAGGTCACATGACCTAAAACAAGATGGTGGCCACTTTTTAGTCATTTACAGTAACAAACACACCTTTTGCTTACTTAAATGGATATATACATGTGAAATGTTGAATATTTGTGATGTTTCAATGTTTGGTATAGATATAGGTGCCTGGATGTAATTTCGGATCTGGAACATTACACTGCACCCCCAGTTTATCTCAAATAGGGTACCATACTTCACTACCAGTGCTGTGACTAACTCAGGCTTGGGGTGTACCACCTATGGCACTATGTGCTATATGTCACTAAATCAATGAAGTAATGGCAGTAAATAGGCAGAAATATTTGTCAGGGTAGCTGAAGAGTAGAATGAGACATAGAATAAGCAAATTACTAGATGGCTTGGGTCACAAGGCAAAAAAGAAAATAGATTGGTGTGATGTTTAGCTATTTGTTATAGATATAGGTGCCTGGATATAATTTCTGATCTTGAATATTACACTGCACCCTAGTTTATCTTAAATAGGGTACCATACCTCACTACCAGGGCTGTGAACAATGCAAGCCTTTGGTGTACCATATATGGCATTTTATGCTAAATGTCTCTAACTCTATAAAGTAATTGCAGTAAATAAGCAGAAATATTTGTCAAGGTAGTTAAGGAGTAAAAATTGAATTTATTTATTAAATTGTGTTGACCTGGTAAGTCCACTGGGCCTAGAAGTCTCTTTTTCAGTGGCGACCGGTGTGGGGGGGGGGGATACATATGGTAAGCAACTGAAATTGAACCAGATTAAGCTGTTTGTGGCATTTTTAGTGAATATGCCATAAAATTGACAAATGACTTGATGCCTTGGGTCACAGGAGCCGAAACAAGATGGCGGCCACTTTATAGTCATTTACAGTAACAAGACATAATGTTTGCTTAGTTACATGGATATATACATATGAAATGTAGAATAGGTGTCATGTTTAGCTATTTTTTATAGCTGCAGGGTCTCTGGATGTGATTTCTGAGTGGGAACATTACAGTGCACACCCAGTTTATTTCAAATAGGGCACCATACCTGACCACCAGGCTCTGTACAATTCAGGCCAGAGGTGTACTAGTTATGGCACTATGTGCTGTAAATAACTAAATTCTTAAAGTAATGGCAGCAAATAGACAGAAATACCTGTTAGGGCTGTTGAAGAGTAAAACAAGCCATAGCAAGAGCAAATGACTGGATGCTTCTGGTCACTTTACCAAAAACAGGATGGTGTCCACTTTTTAGTCTTTTACAGTAACAAAACACACCTTTTGATTATTTACATGGTTAGATACACGTGAACTATTGAATCGGTGTGATGTTTAGCTATTTGTTATAGAAATAGGTGCCTGGATATAATTTCTCAACTGGAATATTACACTGCACCCCCAGTTTATCACAGATAGGGAACAATACCTCACTACAAGGTCTGTGACCAATTCATGCCTGGGGTGTACCACCCATGTCACTATGTGATATATGTCACTAAATCAATGGCGTAAAAGGCAGTAAAGAGGCAGAAATACTTGGCAGGGTAGTTGAGGGTAAAATAAGCCACAGAATGGGAAAATGACTAGATGCCTTGGGTCACATGACCCAAAACAAAATGTTGGCCACTTTTAGTCCTTCAGAAATAAAACACACATTTGGCATATTTACATTTATAAATACAAGTGAAATGTTGAATAGGTGTGATGTTTAGCTGTTTCTTGCAGATACAGGTGCCTAGATGTAATTTCTGATCAGGAACATTACACTGCACCTGCAGTTTATCTCAGATAGCGTGCCATACCTCACAACCAGGGCTGTGACCAATTCAGGCCTGAGGTGTACTACATATGGCACTATTGCTGAAACTAACAATCTATGGAAATAATGGCGTAAATAGATAGAAATATCGTCAGGGTAGCTGAAGAGTAAAATAAGCCATAGCATCGGGAAATGACTAGATGCCTCAGGTCACATGACCTAAAACAAGATGGTGGCCACTTTTTAGTCATTTACAGTAACAAACACACCTTTTGCTTACTTAAATGGATATATACATGTGAAATGTTGAATATTTGTGATGTTTCAATGTTTGGTATAGATATAGGTGCCTGGATGTAATTTCGGATCTGGAACATTACACTGCACCCCCAGTTTATCTCAAATAGGGTACCATACTTCACTACCAGTGCTGTGACTAACTCAGGCTTGGGGTGTACCACCTATGGCACTATGTGCTATATGTCACTAAATCAATGAAGTAATGGCAGTAAATAGGCAGAAATATTTGTCAGGGTAGCTGAAGAGTAGAATGAGACATAGAATAAGCAAATTACTAGATGGCTTGGGTCACAAGGCAAAAAAGAAAATAGATTGGTGTGATGTTTAGCTATTTGTTATAGATATAGGTGCCTGGATATAATTTCTGATCTGGAATATTACACTGTACCCCCAGTTTATCTTAAATAGGGTACCATACCTATCAGAGCTTTGAACAATGCAAGCCTTTGGTGTACCATCTATGGCACTTTATGCTAATTGTCACTAAATCTATAAAGTAATTGCAGTAAATAGGCAGAAATACAAGTCAGAGTAGTTGAGGAGTAAAATATGTATAGAATTTATTTATTGAATTTTGTTGACCCAGAAAGTACACTAGGCCTAGAAGTCCCATTTTCTGGGGTGACTGGCTAGGGTTGGGGGGGGGATACATATGCTAAGCAACTGAAATTAAACCAAATTAAGCTGTTTGTGGCATTTTTAGTGAATAAGCCATAGAATGGGCAAATGATTTGATGCCTTGGATCACAGGACCCGAAACAAGATGACGGCCACTTTATAGTCATTTACAGTAACAAAACACTCTTGTCCTGCTATTTTTCTTATATTGAAACATGTTAGACTCTTTCACCTTGCTAAATCCCTTAAGGTGTTTGAATGTTTCAATCATATCACCTCCCTCCCTCCTTTGCCCTAGGGTATACATATTGAGTTCAATTAATCTGTTCTCATATGTTTTCTGATGCAGTCCCTGCACCATTTTGGTTGCCTTTCTCTGGTCTGCCTCATTTTGGTTAATGTCCTTGTGAAGGTGTGGCTTCCAGTACTGCACGCAGTACTCCAGATGGGGCCTAACCAGTGTCTTGTAAAGAGGGATTATTACCTCCCTCTTCTGACTTGTGATACCCCTACTAATACACCCCAACATCCCTCTAGCCTTACCTACTGCTTTAGAGGTCTGCTTGGATGATTTGAAGTCATCGGTGATGATGACTCCCAAGTCTCTTTCTTCTCTTGTGACTGCCAGCAACTCTCCTCCCAGCCTATAGGTGGCTTCAGGGTTTCTCTTTCCTATATGCATGATCTTGCACTTCTTTGTGTTAAACCCCAGTTGCCACTCTTCCAACCATTTTGTGAGTTTATCTAGATCTCTTCTCATTCTGCCCACACCATCAGGACCATCTACTTTGTTGCAAATCTTGGTGTCATCTGCAAACAGACAAACCTTACCCTCCAGTCAATCTATAATGTCGCTGATGAAGATATTGAAGAGGACTGGCCCCAGGCTGATCCCTGAGGTACCCCACTTGTGACTTGCATCTCTTCTGACTGTATACCATTTACCACCACTCTCTGTTTTCTGACCCTCAACCAGTTTGCCACCCAGTTGACCAACAGCTGACCCACCCCAAGCCTACCCAGCTTATTAATCAATCTTCTATGTGGAACAGTATTGAAAGCTTTGCTGAAGTCAAGGTAGGCAACAGCAACTGCTCCCCCCTTGGTCCACCAGTCTGGTTACCCAGTCAAAAAAATTGATGAGATTAGTTTGACAGGACCTTCCTTTTGTAAACCCATGCTGCCTTGGATCCTGTACTCCTATGGATTCCAGGTGTTGCACTATCATTTCCTTAAGGAGTGTCTCCATAATCTTGCCCACTACTGAGGTAAGACTGACTGGTCTGTAATTTCCTGTCTCCTCCCTTGCTACCACTCTTATGGAGTGGGATCCCATAAGCCTTTTTACAGTCTTCTGGGACCTCTCCTGTGCTCAGAGACTCACTAAACAGTTCTGATAATGGCTCTGCTAGTTCCACCCTTAGCTCTTTTAGTACCCTGGGATGTATGCCATCAGGTCCCATTGCCTTGTCCACCCTGAGCTTACCAAGCTCTTGTAGGACCCTTTCTTTTGTGAAGGGACTAGTGCACACCTCCCTCTCCCCTCTGTCCATGGTGCAGAGCTGTGGGCCCGGTCCTACCTTCTCGTCAGTAAATACTGAGCAGAAGTATCTATTTAGGATAGATGCTTTTACATGGTCCTTCTCCTCACAAGTCCCCTTATCCCCTTTAATCTTAGTAATACCCTCTCTGGACTTTCTCCTTTCACTAATGTATCTATAGAAAGTCTGGTCCCTTCTTTTACTGTTCGTGCTAGTGTTTCCTCAGTTTGGGCCTTTGCCTGCCTTACTGCCTTCCCTGCTTCCCTTAGGGAAGTTTGGTATGCCTCCCTGTCTTCATCCTGCTGCGTTCCCTCATATTTCCTGAAGGCCAGCCTTTTGGCTCTGACCTTTTCTGATGCTGTGTTTGAGAACCAAAGTGGTTTCCTTCTTCTTTTGCACTTCCTTTTCTCACTAACACAATGGGATGTTGCTTCAAGTATTGCATCTTTAATGCTTGCCCACTTTACCTGTACCCCCTCACCTGTATTTCCTTTTGCCAAGGCTAGCCAAACTCTGCTGGCCAGCTTATCAAAGTCAGCTCCTCTGAAGTCCCATATTTTTGCCTTGGAATGGGATGATTTTGTTCTAGTGGCCAAATTGAACCATACCATGTGATGGTCACTGGCCCCTAGGTGACCTTCTACCTGGAGCTCTGTGATCCTTTCCCTGTTAGTTAGTATTAGATCTAGGATAGCCCTGTCTCTAGTGGGTTGTTGTGCAAGTTGTTAGAGGCCCTCCCCCTGCCTGGAATCCATCATGTGTCTAGTTCTGGCAGATGTTCCTGCTGGTATTGACCAATCTGTATCTGGCAAATTACTTAATGCCTTGGGTCACCTGACCCACAACAAAATTATGGCCTCTTCATAGTCTTTTACAGTAACAAAACACACCTTTTCTGCTTATTTACATGGATAAATACATGTGAAATGATGAGTAGGTGTCATGTTTAACTGTTTGTTATAGATACAGGCACCTGGATATAATTTCTGATCTGGAAGATTAGACTGCACCCCCATTGTATCTCCAATAGGGAACCATGCCTCACCACCAGGGCTGAGACCAATACAGGCCTCTTGTGTACCACCTATGGCACTATGTGCTATATGTCACTAAATAAATTCAGTAATATCAGTAAATAGGCAGAAATACTTCTCAGGGTAGTTGAGGAGTAAATTAAGCCATAGAATGGCAAATGACATGATGCCTTGCGTCACATGACCCAAAACAAGATGGTGGCCATCTTATAGCCATAGACAGCAACAAAACACACCTTTTCCTTATTTACATGGATAAAAATATGTGAAATGTTGAATAGGTGGGATGTTTAGCTATTTGTTATAGATACAGCTGCCTGGATATACAGTAATTACTGATCTGGAATATTACACTGCACCCCCATTTTATCTCAAATAGTGTACCATACCTCACTATTAGGGCTGTGACCAATTCAGGCCTGGGGTGTACCACCTATGGCACTATGTGTTACATGTCATGAAATCAATGATGTAATGGCAGTAAATAGGCTGAAATACTTGTCAGAGTAATTGAGGAGTAGAACAAGACATAGAATGAGAAATGACTTGATGCCTTGGGTCAATTGACTTAAAACAAGAGGGATGCAATGTTCTAATCATTTACAGAAAACAAAACACATCTTTTGATTTTTTACATGGATACCTACACGAGAAATATTAAATAGGTGTGATGTTTAGCTATGTGTTATAGATATAGGTGCCTAGATATAATTTATGATCTGGAATATTACACTGCACCCCTATTTTATCTCAAATAGGGTACCATACCTCACTACCAGGGCTGTGATGAATTCAGTCCTTTAGTGTACCACCTATGGCACTATCAATCAATCAATCAATCAATCAATCAATCAATCTTTATTTTACCAAGTGAAGCACCGTTGAGCAAGCTCATATCCAAGGTGGGCCTGGGCAAACAGACATGACATCTTATACGTAAAGGATATACATATGCATAAACAGGAATGGCAATACTACTCCTAGTAAGGAGCAGCACAAGTGTAACAGCAAGTAAAAATACAAGGCTATACGTAAAATAGCTAATCAAGCAAGATACAAATGTAGCAGCATATATAATATACAAAACTATACATAAGTTGAATAAACAAGTAAGATATAGATGATTCACTCATAAAAAGTTAGTATTGAATAATACGTTTGTATACCCTGTAATGTTGGCATTGAACATTATAATGTATTATAGATATAGGTGCCTGGATATAATTGCTGATCTGGAATATTACACTGCACCCCCATTTTATCTCAAATAGTGTACCATACCTCACTATGAGGGCTGTGACCAATTCAGACCTGGGGTGTACCACCTATGGCACTTTGAGCTATATGTCACTAAATCAATGATGTAATTGTAGTAAAGAGGGAGAAATATTTGGCAGGGTAGTTGAGGAGTAGAACAGGACATAGAATGGTAAATGACTTGATGCCTTGGGTCAAAAGACCTAAAACAAGATGGCGGCAACTTTGTAGTCATTTACAGAAAACAAAACACATCTTTTGATTTTTTACATGGGGAACTACATGAGAAATATTAAATAGGTGTGATGTTTAGCTATTTGTTATAGATATAGGTGCCTGGATATAATTTATGATCTGGAATATTACACTGCACCCCCATTTTATCTCAAATAGGGTACCATACCTCACTACCAGGGCTGTGACTAATTCAGTCCTTTAGTGTACCACCTAAGGCACTATCAATCAATCAATCAATCTTTATTTTACCAGGTGAAGCACCGTTGAGCAAGCTCATTTCCAAGGTGGGCCTGGGCATATAGACATGACATCGGATAAGTAAAGGATATACATATGCATAAACAGGAACAGCAATACTACTCCTAGTAAGGAGTAGCACAAGTGTAACAGCAAGTAAAAATACAAAACTATACATAAGTTGGATAAACAAGTAAGATATAGATGATTCACTCATAAAAAGTTAGTATTGAATAATACGTTTGTATATCCTGTAGTGTTGGTATTGAACATTATAATGTATTATAGATACAGGTGCCTGGATATAATTTCTGATCTGGAATATTACACCGCACCCCCAGTTTATCACAAATAGGATACCATACCTCACTACAAGGACTGTGACAAATTTAGGCCTGGTGTGTACCACCTACGGCACTATGTGATATATCTCACTGAATCAGTGAAGTAATGGCAGTAAATATGCAGACATACTTGTATAACTATGCGCTATGTGTCATTAAATCAATAAAGATAGAGGAAGGATGGCTCAGAGGTAACGTAAGGAAGTATTTCTTCACAGAGAAGGTTGTGGATATATAGAACAGCCTTCCTGAGGAGGCTGTATAGTCAAAAATAGTGGGGTAATTCAAGAATGTATGGGACAGACATAAGGCAATTCTAGTGGGGGGTAGGAGGAAGTAGGCTGTTGGCTAACTGGGATCTGCAGCTTATCCGTTAGGTAGGGAAATGGGCAGACTAGGTGGGCCAAGCGGTCCTCATCTGCCATCAAATTCTATGTTTCTAAGTTTCTATGTAAAGTAATGGCAGTAAATAGGCTGAAATATGTGTCAAGGTAGCTGAGGAGTAAAATAGGCCATATAATGTGCAAATGACTTGATGCCTTGGGTCACATGACCCAAAGGAAGATGGCGGCAACTTTATAGTCATTTACAGGTACACATCACACCTTTTGCTTAATTACATGGATTAATACATGTGAAATGTTGAATAGATGTGATATTTAGCTGTTTGTTATAGATACAGGTGCCTGTATATAATTTCTGATCTGGAATATTACACTGCACCCCCAGTTTATCACAAATAGGATACCATACCTCACTACAAGGACTGTGACAAATTCAGGCCTGGTGTGTACCACCTATGGCACTATGTGATATATGTCACTAAATCAATGAAGTAATGGCAATAAATGAGCAGATATACTTGTCAGGGTAGTTGAGGAGTAAAATAATCCATAGAACGGACAAATGACTTGATGCTTTGGGTCACAGGACCCGAAATAAGACTGCGGCCACTTTATAGTCATTTACAGTAACAAAACACACCTTTTGCTAATTTACAAGGATATATACATATGAAATGTTGAATAGGTGTGATATTTAGCTATTTGTTATATATAAAGGTGCCTGGATGTGATTTCTGATCGGGAAGATTGCAGTGCTCACCCAGTTTATCTCAAATAGGGTACCATATCTCACACCCGGGCTGTGTCCAATTCAGGCCTGAGGTGTACTAACTGTGGCACTATGTGCTGTAAGTAACTAAATCCATGGAGTAATGGAAGTAAATAGACAGAAATACCTGTCAAGGTAGTTGCAGAGTAAAATAAGCCATAGCAGGGGCAAATGACTTGATGCCTCAGGTCACAGCTTTTGGCAGAACATTAGAAGTGCGGTTGGGGGCTCTGCAAGAGTGCAAGTCATGGACTTACTCATTGACGGGGTTAGTTGCAATAGCCCATGCACAATCTCTAATACCTTTAATGCAATGTTCTCCGGACACCCCCCCACTCTCTGCTCCCAATGCCCCCAAGTCCCCAAACGCTCAACTGCTTGAACCCCACTTCCCTAGCACCTCTCGACCTGGACCTGAGACCTGACCCTCCTTCTTCCTACAACAGGTATCCACAACAGAGACCCAGAGGCTGCTTGCCAGCCTCTCCCCTTATACCGGTGCAGGGCACGACAACCTGGAGCCGAAACTGCTCAGGCTAGGTGCCCACCTCCTTGCCTGGCCTATAACGCATATCTTCAGCTCCTCTCTAACCACTGGTGTCATCCCAGATATCTGGAAAGTAGCCAAGGTTACCCCTGTTCTTAAACAAGGAAAACCCAAAGATCCCCTGAACTACTGACCTATTGCTATTCTGTCAGCCGCCTCCAAACTTCTAGAGAAAGTTGTGGCCTCTCAGTTAACCGAGTACCTACAGGAACACAACCTCCTCTCTCCAGCCCAGCATGGGTTTAGGAAGGGGCACAGCACAGCTACCGCCCTCGCTGTAGTCACCTCGCAGATCAGAACAGCAACCGACCAGGGCAACCTCACAGGTGCGATCTTCGTGGATCTCTCCAAGGCCTTCGACAGGGTCAATCACTCTCTCCTCAGCTCCACGCTTCTCTCCCTCAGACTCTCAAACCCTGCCCATGCCTGGTTCCTCAATTACCTCTCTGGCAGGAAGCAATACACCAACTTTAACCGGACCTTCTCCAACCTCACCACTGTCCAATGCGGGGTCCCTCAGGGGTCCGTCCTCGGTCCGATGCTCTTCTCCCTTTTCATCAATGAACTGCCTTCCGTCTCCACCCATGGGCTCACCACCCTGTATGCTGATGACCTTGTCATCCTGGATAGTGCCCGCAACATTGGCACCATCAATTCCCAACTAAACTCCGACTTCAAGTGGATCCAATCCTGGCTGGCTGAACACAAGCTCACCACCAACCTCAAGAAAACCCAGGCTATGCTCTTTGGCTCCCTGAGCAGAACAAAATCCTGCTCTGCCCCCTTCTAATCCACAGGGCCGACGGCTTGCCCCTGCAGATGGTTGCTGCTGTCAAGTACCTTGGTGTCAATCTGGACCCTCAGCTGGACCTGTCCCTACACATCTCCAAGGCCACGAATGCTAAACTCGGTCTCACCTACAGAGCCCAAAACTGCATCACCCCAGCTGCTCAGGTGGCCCTAGCCAGGGGTGTTTTCCTCACCTCCCTCTGCTACAGGCTAGTGACCTTTGCCCCTGTGCCAAAATCCAGCCTCTTGAAATGGGATACAGCCTACTACAGCATTTGTTGCTTTGCGCTTTCTGCCCCTCCCCTGACACACCGCTGTGACCTCTACACTCGCCTTGAGTGGCTCCCTCCTGACAAGCACCGCATCTTCATAGTAGGGAACTTCATTGACAACATCATGAGATCAGCCACCCCTGCTGCCCTTGCCCTTCCCCTCAACTCTGACACCACTACCTACCACCTTAGGTCAAGGGCGGCACTCAATCGCCCGGTTCCAAGGACGTGCACCCTTGTGGGTGATCGGGCCTTCGCCAACTATGCCCCAAAATTATGGAATTGCTTCCCAGCCCTTACACGGTCCACCCCCTCCCATCCAGGATTTAAAACTTACCTTTGGAACTTCCTGAAGGGCTCCTCCACCTGTCCATGCACCTCGTAGCCCCCTCACACTACACCTGCATGAGGGGTCTCTGCGCTCTCAGGGCCCACTGCACTTACTCTCCTGACAACTGGTCAAGCAATGACTAAATGGAATACCATAATTGGTATCGCCTGCTCTCCCATTGTATGTAAATTTGACTCACTCACTGTTTGTGTATGCTCTAGATCTTAACTCTCCCTGGTCGTCTGTAACCCCCCCAGGGCTCGTATGTTTTTTACTGGTTGTCATTCTTCTATATATCCTGATGTCCCATTGTATGTAAAAGTTGATTCGTCACCGTAACTGTATATTCAAGTCTGTAACTCTCCCAGGTCGCACCTGAAAATAGGCACTTGGCTGTCTAGTGTGACTTACCCGGTAAACAAAAGCAAATAAATAAATAATAAATAAAACAAGATGGTGTCCACTTTTTAGTCATTTACAGTAACAAAACACATCTTTTGCTTATTTACATGGATAAATACATGTGACATGTTGAATTGGTGTGATGTTTAGCTTTGTTTTATAGAGATAGGTGCCTGGATATAATTTATCATCTGGAATATTACACTGCACCCCCAGTTTATCACAAATAGGGAACCATACATCACTACAAGGTCTGTGAATAATTCATGCCTGGGGTGTACCACCCATGGCACTATGTGATATATGTCACTAAATCAATGATGTAAAGGCAGTAAATAGGCAACAATACTTGTCAGGGTAGTTGAGGAGTAAAATAAGCCATAGAATGGGAAAATGACTGGATGCCTTGGGTCACATGACCCAAAACAAAAAGGTGGCCACTTTTTAGCCATTTAGAGTAACAAAACACACCTTTTGCACATTTGCATGGATAAATACATGTGAAATGTTGAATTGGTGTGATGTTTAGCTGTTTTTTGCAGATACAGTTGCCTGGATGTAATTTCTGATCGGGAACATTACACTGCACCTGCAGTTTTTCTCAAAAAGGGTACCATACCTCACAACCAGGGCTGTGACCAATTAAGGCTGAGGTGTACTACCTATGGCACTATGTGCTGTAACTAACTTAATCTATGAAGTAATTGCAGTAAATAGACACAAATACCTGTCAGGGTAGTTGAAGAGTAAAATAAGCCATAGCATGGGGAAATGACTTGATGCCTCAGGTCACATGACCTAAAACAAAATGGTGGCCACTTTTTAGTCATTTAGAGTAACAAAACACACCTTTTGCACATTTGCATGGATAAATACATGTGGAATGTTGAATTGGTGTGATGTGTAGCTGTTTTTTGTAGGTACAGTTGCCTGGATGTAATTTCTGATTGGGAACATTACACTGCACCTGCAGTTTATCTCAAAACGGCAACCATACCTCACTACTAGGGCTGAGACTAATGTAGGCCTGGGGTGTACCACCTAAGGCACTATGTGCTATATGTCACTAAGTCATTGAAGTAATGGCAGTAAATGGCAAAAAAACTTGTCAGGGTAGTTGAGTAGTAAAATAAGCCATAGAATGTGCAAATGACTTAATGCCTTGGCTCATCTCACCGGCAGCAAGATGGTGGCCACTTCATAGTCATTTACAGTAACAAAACAAACTTTTTTCTTATTTACATTAATAAATACATGTGAAATGTTGAACAGGTGTGATGTTTAGCTGTTTGTTATAGATACAGGTGCCTGAATATAATTTCTGATATGGGGTATTACACTGCACCCCCAATTTATCTCAAATAGGGTACCATACCTCTTTACCAGGGCTGTGATCAATTCAGGCCTTTGATGTACTACCTATGGCACTATGTGCTATATGTCACTAAATCAATGAAGTAATGTCAGTAAATAGGCAGAAATACTTGTCATGGTAGTTGAGGACTAAAATAAACCATAGAATGGCAAATGACTTGATGATTTGCGTCACTTGACCCAAAACAAGATGGCGGCCATCTTATAGCCATAGACAGTAACAAAACACACCTTTTCCTTATTTACATGGATAAATACATGTGAAATGTTGAATAGGTGTGATGTTTAGCTGTTTGTTATAGATACAGCTGCCTGGATATAATTACTGATCTGGAATATCACACTGCATCCCCATTTTATCTCAAATAGGGTACCATACCTCACTATTAGGGCTGTGTCCAATTCAGGCCTGGGGTGTACCACTTATGGCACTATGTGCTACTTGTCACGAAATCAATGATGTAATGGCAGTAAATAGGCAGAAATACTTGTCAGGGAAATTGAGGATTAGAACAAGACATAGAATGGGAAATGACTTGATGCCTTTGGTCAATTGACCTAAAACAAGATGGCTTTAACTTTCTAGTCATTTACAGAAAGCAAAACACATCTTTTGCATTTTTACATGGATAAACACACAAGAAATATTAAATAGGTGTGATGTTTAGCTATTTGTTATAGATATAGGTGCCTGGATATCATTTCTGATTTAGAATATTAAACTGCACCCAATTTTATCTCAAATAGGGTACCATACCTCACTACCAGGGCTGTGACTAATTCAGTCCTTTAGAGTACCACCTATGGCACTATCAATCAATCAACCAATCAATCTTTATTTTACCGGGTGAAGCATCGTTGAGCAAGCTCATTTCCAAGGTGGGCCTGGGCATAGAGACATGACATTGGAGAAGTAAAAGATATACATATGCATAAACAGGAACAGCAATACTACTCCTAGTAAGGAGCAGCACTAATATAACAGCAAGTAAAACTACAATGCTATACACAAAATAGCTAATCAAGCAAGATCCACATGTAGCAGCATATCTAATCTACAATGCTATACATAAGTTGGATAAACAAGTAAGACATAAATGATTCGCTCATAAAAAGTTAGTATTGAACAATACATTTGCATACCCTGTAATGCTGGTATTGAACATTATAATGTATTATAGATACAGGTGCCTGGATATAATTTCTGATCTGGAATATTACACTGCACCCCCAGTTTATCACAAATAGGATACCATACCTCAATATAAGGACTGCAGCAAATTCATGCCTGGTGTGTACCACCTATGACACTATGTGATATATGTCACTAAATCAATGAAGTAATGGCAGTAAATAGGCAGATATACTTGTCAGGGTAGTTGAGGAGTAAAATAAGCCATAGCATAGGTAAATGAATTGATGCCTTAGGTCACATGACAGTAACAAAACACACCTTTTGCTTATTTACATGGATAAATACATGTGAAATGTTGAATTGGTGTGATGTTTCAATGTTTGTTATTGATATAGGTGCCTGGATGTGATTTCTGATCTGGAAAATTACACTGCATCCCCAGTTTATCTCAAATAAGGGACCATACCTCACTACCAGTGCTGCGACTAATTCAGGCATGGGGTGTACCACCTATGGCACTATGTGCTACATGTCACTAAATCAATGAAGTAATTGCAGTAAATGGCAGAAATACTTCTCAGGGTAATCGAGGAGTAAAATAAGCCATAGGATGAGCAAATGACTTAATGCCTTGGGTCACATTACCTACAACAAGATGGCGGTCACTTCATAGTCATTTATATTTTGTACCTGTATTATCTTCTCTTCTCTTGATGAGGTACCTTTGGAAATGTGCCTCTGGCTCAAAGGTTGTAAATAAATAAATTTACAGTAACAAAACACAGCTTTTGCATATTTACATGGATAAATACATGTGAAATGTTGAATAGGTGTGATGTTTAGCTGTTTGTTAGAGATACAGGTGCCTGGATAAAATTACTGATCTGGAATGTTACACTGCACCCCCATTTTATTTCAAACAGTGGACAATACCTCACTATGAGGGCTGTGACCAATTAAGGCCTGGGGTGTACCACCTATGGCACTATGTGCTATATGTCACTAATCAATGAAGTAATGGCAGTAAATAGGCAGAAATACTTGTCAGGGCAGCTGAAGAGTAGAACAAGACATAGAATAGGCAAATTACTTGATGCCTTGGGTCACAAGACAAAAAAAGAAGATGGAGGCCACATTCTTATCATTTACAGTAACAAAACACACCTCTTACTTAGTTACATGGGTAAATACATTTCAAAGATTGAATTGGTGTGATGTTTAGCTATTTGTTATAGATACAGGTGCCAGGATATAATTTGTGATCTGGAATATTACACTGCATCCCAGTTTGTCTTAAATAGTGTACCATACCTCACTACCAGGGCTGTGAACAATGCAAGCCTTTGGTGTACCATCTATGGCACTTTATGCTAAATGTCACTAAATATATTAAATAATTGCAGTATAGTTGACGAGAAAAGTATTTATTTAATTTATTTACTGAATTTTGTTGACAAAGTAAGCCCACTGGGCCTAAAAGTCCCTTTTTCAGGGGCGACAGGTGGGGGGTTGGTGGGGGATACATATGGTAAGCAACTGAAATTGAACCAGATTAAGCTGTTTGTGGCATTGTTAGTGAATAAGCCATAGAATGGACAAATGACTTGATGCCTTGGGTCACAGAACCCAAAAGAAGGTGGTGGCCACTTTATAGTCATTTACAGTAACAAAACACAACTATTGCTTATTTACATAAATATATATATATATATATATATATATATATACATGAAATGTTGAATAGTTGTGATGTTTAGCTATTTGTTATAGATACAGGTGCCTGGATGTGTTTTCTGAGTGGGAACATTACAGTGCGCACCCAGTTTATTTCAAATAGGGTACCATACCTCACAACCAGGGCTCTGTAAAATTCAGGCCTGAGGTTTATTACTTATGGCACAATGTGCTGTAAATAACTAAATCCTTGAAGTAATGGCAGTAAATAGACAGAAATACCTGTTTGGGCAGTTAAAGAGTAAAATAAGCCATAGCATGACCAAATGACTGGATGATTCAGGTCACACGACCTAAAACAAGATGGTGTCCACTTTTTAGTCATTTACGGTAACAAAACACACCTTTTGCTTATTTACATGGATAGATACATGTGAAATGTTGAATCGGTGCGATGTTTAGCTATTTGTTATAGATATAGGTGCCTGGATATAATTTCTTATCTGGAACATTACACTGCACCCCAGTTTACCACAAATAGGGAACCATACCTCACTACAAGGTCTGTGACCAATTCATGCCTGGGGTGTACCACCCATGGCACCATGTGATATATGTCACTGAATCAATGACATACAGGCAGTAAATAGTCAGAAATACTTGTCAGGGTAGTTGAGGAGTAAAATAAGCCATAGAATGGGAAAATGACTTGATGCCTTGGGTCACATGACCCAAAACAAAATGGTGGCCACTTTTTAGTCATTTAGAGTAACAAAACACACCTTTTTCATATTTACATGGATAACTACATATGAAATGTCCGATAGGTGTGATGTTTAGCTGTTTTTTGCAGACACAGGTGCCTGGATATAATTTCTGATCTGGAACATTACACTGCACCCCCAGTTTATCTCAAATAGGGGACCATACCTCACAACAAGGACTGTGACCTATTCAGGCCTGAGGTGTACTACCTATGCACTATGTGCTATAACTAACTTAATCTATGAAGTAATGGCAGTAAATAGTCAGAAATACTTGTCAGGGTAGTTGAGGAGTAAAATAAGCCATAGAATGGGAAAATGACTTGATGCCTTGGGTCACATGACCCAAAACAAAATGGTGGCCACTTTTTAGTCATTTAGAGTAACAAAACACACCTTTTTCATATTTACATGGATAACTACATATGAATTGTCCGATAGGTGTGATGTTTAGCTGTTTTTTGCAGACACAGGTGCCTGGATATAATTTCTGATCTGAAACATTACACTGCACCCCCAGTTTATCTCAAATAGGGGACCATACCTCACAACAAGGACTGTGACCTATTCAGGCCTGAGGTGTACTACCTATGCACTATGTGCTATAACTAACTTAATCTATGAAGTAATGGCAGTAAATAGACAGAAATACCTGTCAGGGTAGTTGAAGAGTAAAATAAGCCATAGCATGGGGAAATGACTTGATGCCTCAGGTCATATGACCTAAAACAAGTTGGTAGCCACTTTTTAGTACTTTACAGTAATGAAACACACATTTTGCTTATTTAAATGGATAAATACATATGAAATGTTAAATAGGTGAGATGTTTCAATGTTTTTTATAGATATAGGAGCCTGGATGTGATTTCTGATCTGGAACATTACACTGCGCTCCCAGTTTATCTCAAAACGGCAACCATACTTCACTACTAGGGCTGTGACTAATTCAGGCCTGGGGTGTACCACCTAAGGTACTATGTGCTATATGTCACTAAATCATTGAAGTAATGGCAGTAAATGGCAGAAAAACTTGTCAGGGTATTTGAGTAGTAAAATAAGCCATAGAATGTGCAAATGACTTAATGCCTTGGCTCACCTCACCCGCAGCAAGATGGCAACCACGTCATAGTCATTTACAGTAACAAAACACACCTTTTGCTTATTTACATGGATAAATACATGTGAAATGTTGAATAGGTGTGATGTTTAGCTGTTCGCAATAGCTGCCAGTGCCTGGATAAAATTACTGATTTGGAATATTACACTGCACCCCCATTTTTTTTTTTCGAATAGAGGACCATACCTCACTACCAATGCGGTGACCAGTTAAGGCCTGCGGTGTACCACCTATGGCATTATATGCTATATGTCACAAAATCAGTGATGTAATAGCAGTAAAAAGGCAGAAGTACTTGTCAGGGTAACTGAGGAGTAGAACAAGACATAGAATGGGCAAATTGCTTGATGCCTTGTGTCACATGACCCAAAACAAGATGGCAGCCACGTTCTTGTCATTTACAGTAACAAAACTCACCTCTTGCTTATTTCCATGAATAAATACATGTGAAATGTTGAATAGGTGTGATGTTTAGCTATTTGTAATAGATACAGATGGCTGGATATGATTTATGATCTGGAATGTTACACTGCACCCCCAGTTTATCTTATATAGGGTACTATACCTCACTACCAGGGCTGTGAACAATTCAAGCCATTGGTGTACCATTTTTGGCACTATGTGCTAAATGTCACTAAATCTATAAAGTAATGGCATTAAATAGGCAGAAATACTACTCAGGGTAGTTGAGTAGTAAAATAAGCCATAGAATCTGCAAATGACTTGATGCCTTGGGTCACATGACCCAACACTAGATCACAGCCACTTTATAGTCATTTACAGTAACAAAACACTAAATAGGTGTAATGTTTAGCTGTTTATTATAGATACAGGTGCCTGGATATAATTTCTAATCTGGAATATTACATTGCACCCCACTTTATCACAAATTGCGGACCATACCTCACTACAAGGGCTGTGACTAATTCAGGCCAGTGGTGTACCACCTATGGCACTATATGCTAAATATCACTAAATCTATAAAGTAATGGCATTAAAGAGTCAGACATACTTTTCAGGGTAGTTGAGGAGTAAAATAAGCAACAGAATGTATAAATGACTTCATGCCTTGGGTCACCTGATGCACAACAAGATGGCAGCCACTTCATAGTCTTTTTTGAATTTTTACATAGATAAATACATGTGAAATGTTGAATAGGTGTAATGTTTAGCTGTTTGTTATAGATACAGGTGCCTGGATATAATTTCTGATCTGGAATATTACACTGCACCCCGATTTTATCTCAAATAGGGTACCATGCATCACTACCAGGGCTGTGATCAATTCAGACCTTAGGTGTACCACCTATGGCACTATGTGCTATATGTCACCAAAACAATTAAGTAATGGCAGTAAATATTCAGAAATACTTGTCAGGGTAGTTGAGGAGTAAAACAAGCCATATAATGGCAAATGACGATGCCTTGGGTCACATGACGCAAAACAAGGTGACAGCCATTTTACAGCCATTGACAGTAACAAAACAAATCATTTGCTTATTTAAATGGATAAATTCATGTGAAATGTTGAATTGGTGTGATGTTTAGCTGTTAGTTGTAGATTCAGGTGCCTGGAAATAATTACTGATCTGGAATATTACACTTTACTCCCATTTTATCGTAAATAGGGTACCATACCTCACTACCAGGGCTTTGACCAATTCATGCTGGGGGTGTACCACTTATGGCACTAGGTGCAATATGTCACTAAATCAATGATGTAATGGCAGTAAATAGGCAGAAATACTTGACAGGGTAGTAGAGGAGTAGAACAAGACATAGAATGGGCAAATGACTTGATGTCTTAGATCACATGACACAAAACATGATGGCAGCAGCTTTCTAGTCATTTACAGTAACAAAACAAACATTTTGTTTTTACATGGATAAATAAACATGAACTATTGAACAGGTGTGATGTTTAGCTATTGGTAATACATACAGGTGCCTGGATTTAATTTCTGATCTGTAATATTATACTGCACCCCCAGTTTATCTCAAATAGGGTACCATACCTCACTACCAGGGCTGTGACAGTTTCAGGCCTTTGGTGTACCACCTATGGCACTATGCACTATGTGTCATCAAATCAATAAATTAATGACACTCAATAGGCAGAAATACATGTCAGGGAAGTTGATGAGTAAAATAAACCATGGAATGTGCAAGTGATTTAATGCCTTGGGTCACATGACCCAAAACCAGATGGTGGCCACTTTATAGTCATTTACTGTAGAAAAACACACCTTTTGCTAATTTGCATGGCTATATACCTATGAAATGTTGAATAGGTGTAATGTTTAGCTTTTTGTTATAGATATAGGAGCCTGGATTTGATTTTTGATCTGAAATATTACACTGAACCCCCAGTTTATCTCAAATAGGGAACCATACCTCACTACCAGTGCTGTGACTAATTCAGTCCTGGGTTGTGCCACCTATGACACTACGTGGTATATGTCACTAAATCAATGAAGTAATGGCAATAAATAGCAGAAATGCTTGTCAGGGTAGTCAAGGTGTAAGTAAAGCCATGGAATGTGCGAATGAGTTAATGTCTTGGTCACATGACCTACAACAAGATGGTGGCCACGTCATGGTCATTTACGGTAACAAAACATACCTTTAGCTTATTTACATGGATAAATACATATGAAATGTTGACTAGGTGTAATGTTTAGCTGTTTATTATAGGAAAATGTGCCTGGACAAAATTACTGATCTGGAATATTACACTGCACACCCATGGTGTTTCAAATAGGGGACCATACCTCATTGTCAGTGCTGTGACCAATTAAGACCTGGGGTGTACCACCTATTGCACTATGTGCTATATGTCACTAAATAAAAGAAGTAATGACAGTAAATAGGCAGAAATACTTGTCAGGCCAGCTGAGGAGCAGAACGAGACATAGAATGGGCAAATTCCTTGATGCCTTGTGTCACATGACCCAAGACTAGATGGTGGCCACATTCTTGTCATTTACAGTAACAAAACACACCTCTTGCTTATTTACATGGATAAATACAGGTGAAATAATGAATAGGTGTGATGTTTAGCTATTTGTTATAGATATAGGTGCCTGGATGTGATTTCTGATCTGGAACATTACACTGCACCCCCAGTTTATCTCAAATAGAAGACCATACTTCACTACCAGTGCAGTGACCAATTAAGACCTGGGGTGTACCACCTATGGCACTATGTGCTATATGTCACCACATCAATGAAGTAATGGCAGTAAATAGGAAGAAATACTTGTCAGGCTAGATGTGGAGTGGAACAAGACATAGAATGGGCAAATTACTTAATGTCTTGTGTCTCATCACCCAAGACAAGATGGCGGCCACATTCTTGTCATTTACAGTAACAAAACACACCTCTTGCTTATTTACATGGATAAATACATGTGACATTTTGAATAGGTGTGATGTTTAGTTATTTGTTACAGATGCAGGTGCCTGGATATAATTTCTAATCTGGAATATTACACTGCACCCCCACTTTATCTTAAATAGGGTACCATATCTCAGTAGCTGGTGTGTGACCAATTCAAGCCTTTGGTGTACCATATATGGCACTATGTGCTAAATATCACTACATCTATAAAGTAATGGCATTAAAGAGGCAGAAATACTTGTCAGGGTAGTTGAGGAGTAAAATAATCCATAGAATGTGCAAATGACTTAATGCCTTGGGTTACCTGATGCACAACAAGATGGCAGCCACTTCATAGTGATTTACAGTAACAAAACACACCTTTTGATTATTTACATGGATAAATACCTGTGAAATGTTGAATAGGTGTGATGTTTAGCTGTCTGTTATAGATACAGGTGCCTGGATATAATTTCTGATCTGGAATATTACAATGTACCCCAATTTTATCTCAAATAGGGTACCATACATTACTACCAGGGCTGTGATCAATTCAGACCTTTGGTGTACCACCTATGGCACTATGTGCTATATGTCACTAAATCAATAAAGTAATGGCAGTAAATAGGCAGATATACTTGTCAGGGTAGTTGAGGAGTAGGACAAGACATAGAATGGGCAAATGACTTGATGCTTTGGATCACATGACCCAAACCAAGATGGCAGCAACTTTCTAGTCATTTACAGTAACAAAACAAACATTTTGTTTTTACATGGATAAATACACGTGAAATATTGAATAGGTGTGATGTTTAGCTATTTGTAATGGATACAGGTGCCTGGATATAATTTCTGATCTGTAATATTATACTGCACCCCCAGTTTATCTCAAATAGGGTACCATACCTCACTACTAGGGCTGTGACAAATTCAGGCCTTTGCTGTACCACCTATGGCACTATGCGCTATGTGTCATTAAATCAATAAAGTAATGGCACTAAATAGGCAGAAATATGTGTCAGGAAAGTTGAGTAGAAAAATAAGCCACAGAATGTGCAAATGACTTGACACTTTGGGTCACATGACCCAAAACAAGTTGGCAGCCACTTTATAGTCATTTACAGTAACAAAACACACCTTATGCTTATTGACATGTATACACAGATCTGAAATGTTGAACAGGTGTGATGTTTAGCTGTTTGTTATAGATACAGGTGCCTGGATATAATTTATGATCTGGAATATTACACTACACCCCCACCTGAGGTGTATTACCTATGGCAGTATGAGCTGTAACAAACTAAATCTATAAAGTAATGGTAGTAAATAGACAGAAATATCTGTATGGATAGATGAAGAGTAAAATAAGCCATAGCATGGGGAAATTACTTGATGCCTTAGGTCACAAGACCTAAAACAAAATGGTGGCCACTTTTTAGTCATTTACAGTAACAAAACACACGTTTTGCTTTTTTACCCATATAAATACATGTTAAAATTTGAATAGGTGTGATGCTTCAATAGTTGTTACAGATATAGCTGCCTGGAAGTGATTTCTGATCTGGAACATTACACTGCACCCCCAGTGTATCTCAAATACGGGACCATACCTCACTACCATGGCTGGGACTAATTCAGGCTGGTGGTGTACCACCTATGGCATTATGTGCTATTTGTCACTAAATCAATGAAGTAATGGAAGTAAATGGCAGAAATACTTGTCAGGGTAGTCAAGGAATAAAATAAGCCACAGAATGTTCAAATCACTTAATGCCTTTGGTCACATGACCCATAACAATATGGTGGCCACTTCATAGTCATTTACAGAAACAAAGCACACCTTTTGCTTATTTACATGGATAATTACATGTGAAATGTTAGATATATGTGCTATTTAGCTGTCACAGATACAGCTGCCTTGATATAAATATTGATCTGGAATATTACACTGCACCCCAATTTTTTCTCAAGTAGGGTCCATACCTCATTGCCAGGGCTGTGACCAATTCATGCCTGGGGTGTACCACCTATGGCACTATGTGCTATTTGTCACTAAATCAATGATGTAATGGCAGTAAATAGGCAGACATATTTGTCAGGGTAGTTGAGGAGTAGAACAAGACTTAGAATGGGCAAATGACTTGCTGCCTTGGATCACATGACCCAAATCAAGATGGCAGCAAATTATAGTCATTTACAGTAACAAAACAAATATTTTGTTTTTACCTGGATAAATACATGTGAAATATTGAATAGGTGTGATGTTTAGCTATTTGTAATAGATACAGGTGCCTGGATATAATTTCTGATCTGGAATATACTGCACCCCCAGTTTATCTCAAATAGGGTACCATATCTCACTACCAGGTCTGTGACAAATTCAAGCCTTTGGTGTACCACCTATGGCACTATGCGCTATGTGTCATTAAATCAATAAAGCAATGGCACTAAATAAGCAGAAATACATGTCAGGAAAGTTGAGTATACTAAACCATAGAATGTGCAAATGACTTGATGGCTTGGTTCACATGACCCAAATCAAGACGGTGGCCACTTTATAGTCCTTTACAGTAGCAAAACACCCCTCTTGCTTATTTACATGGATATATACCTATGAAATGTTGAATAGGTGTGATGTTTAGCTATTTGATATAGATATAGGTACCTGGATGTGATTTCTGAATGGGAACATTACGCTGCACCCCCAGTTTATCTCAAATAGAACACCATACCTCACTACCAATGCTGTGATTAATTCAGGCCTGGATTGTACCACCTGTGGCACTATGTGCTATATGTCACTAAATCAATGAAGTAATAGCAGTATATGACAGAAATACTTGTCATTGTAGTCGAGGAGTAAAATAAGCCACATAATGTGCAAATCACCTAATGTCTGGGGTCACGTGACCCACAACAATATGGCGGCCACTTTATACTCATTTACAGAAACAAAACACACCTTTTGCTTATTTACATGGATAAATACATGTTGAATGTTGAACAGGTGTGATGTTTATCTGTTTGTTATAGTTACAGGTGCCTGGATATAATTTCTGATCTGGAACGTTATACTGCACCCCCAGTTTATGTCAAGTAGGGTACCATAACTCACTACCAGGGCTGTGACCTGTTCATGCCTTTGGTGTACAACCTATGGCATTATGTGCTATTTGTTACTAAATCAATGACATAATGGCAGTAAATAGGCAGACATACTTGTCAGGGTAGTTGAGGAGTAAAATAAGCCATAGAATGGGCAAATGACTTTATGCCTTGGGTCATATGACCCAAAACAAAATGGCATCACACTTTATACTCATTTCCAGTAACAATACACACCTTTTTCTTATTTACATGAATAAATACATGTGAAATGTTGAATAGGTGTGATGTTCAGCAGTTTGTTATAGATATCGAAGCTAGGATGTGATTTCTGATCTGGAACATTATATTGCACCCCCAGTTTATCTCAAATAGGGTACTATACCTCACTACCACTGCTGTGTCAAATTCAGGCCTGAGGTGTAATACATATGACACTATGTGCTATATGTCACTACATCAGTGAAGTAGTGGAAGTAAATAGCCAAAAATAATTGTCAGTGTAGTGGAGGAGTAAAATAAGCCATAGAATATGCAAATGACTTGATGCCTTGGGTCACATGACCCAAAACAAGATGTTGAACACTTTATAGTCATTTCTAGCAACAAAACTCAACTTTTGCTTATTTACATGGATAAATACATGTGAAATGTTGAATAGGTGTGATGTTTAGCTGTTTGTTATATATACAGGTGTCTGGATATAATTTCTGATCTGGAATATTACACTGCACCCCCAGTTTATCACAAAAGGGAACCATATCTCACTGCAAGGGATGTGATCAATTTAGGCCTTGGTGTACCACCTATGGCACTATGTGATATATGTCACTAAATCAATGAAATAAATGCTGTAAAACCACAAAAATACTTGCCAGTGTAGTTGAGGAGTAAAAGAAGCCATAGAATGGACAAATGACTTGATGCCTTGGGTCACAGGACCCGAAACAACATGGCAGCCACTTTATAGTCTTTTACAGTAACAAAACACACATTTTGCTTATTTACATGGATATATAAATATGAAATTTTGAGTAGGTGTGATATTTAGGTATTTGTTATAGATACAGGTGCTTGAATATAATTTCTGTTCTGGGACATTACACTGCACAACCGGTTTATCTCAAATAGGGTACCGTACCTTACTACCAGGTCTATGTCCAATTCAGGCCTTTGTTGTACCACCCATGGCACTATGTGCTATTTGTCACTAAGTCAATGAAGTAACAGCAGAAAATAGGCAGAAATACTTGTCAGGGGTAGTTGAGGAGTAAAATAAGCCATAGAATGGGCAAATGACTTAATGTCTTAGGTCACATGACCCAAAACAAGATGGCGGCCACTTTTTAGTCATTTACAGAAACAAACCACACTTTTTGCTTATTTACATGGATAAATACATGTGAAATGTTGAATAGGTGTGATGTTTAGCTGTTTGTTATAGATTCAGGGGACTGGATATAATTTCTGATCTGGAACACTACACTATACCCCCAATTTATGTCAAGTAGGGTACCATAACTCACTACCAAGGCTGTGACCAATTCATGTCTGTGGTGTACCACCTATGGCACTATTTGCTATTTGTTACTAAATCAATGATGTAATGGCAGTAAATAGGCAGAAATACTTGTCAGGATAGTTGAGGAGTAACATAAGCCATAGAATGGGCAAATGACTTGATGCCTTGGGTCATGTGTAACCCCTGAATAAACTATATGCAAAGTACTACCAATTGCTTACATGTCATGATGATAACCATGCCTGTACCCATGCCTGCATCCACTGCTTTTCTTTTACCGTGCCTGTAAGCCATGCCTGTATCCACTGCTTTTCTTTTATCATGCCTGTAACCATGCCTGTATCCACTATTTTTCTTTACTGTAACCACCTCATGATGTAACTCACAATGCCTCAAAAGTTCCTTATGTCCTTGTTCATTCTTATAACTTGTATTGTTATCCCGGGTTGCCCCTGAAAAAGGGACCTTCGGGGCTCAGTGGGCCTACCCGGTCACCAAAATTTAATAAATAAATATGACCCAAAACAAAATGTCATCCACTTTATAGTCATTTCCAGTAACAAAGCACACCTTTTTTCTTATTTACATGGATAAATACATGTGAAATGTTGAATAGGTGTGTTGTTCAGCAGTTTGTTATAGATACCGGAGCCAGGATGCGATTTCTGATCTGGAACATTACATTCCACCCCTAGTTTATCTCTCATAGGGTACCATACCTCACTACCATGGCTGTGACCAATTCAGGCCTGGGGTGTACCACATATGACACTATGTGCCATATGTCGCTACATCAATGAAGTAATTGAAGTAAATAGACAGAAATACTTGTCAGGGTAGTTGAGGAGTAAAATAAGCCATAGAATGGTTTGGTGATGCCTTGGGTCACATGACCCCAAACAAGATGGTGGCCACTTTTGAGTCATTTATAGTAACAAAACACATGTTTTGCTAATTTACATGTATAAATACATGTTAAATGTTGAATAGGTGTGATGTTTAGATGTTTGTTATAGATACAGTACAGGTGCCAGAAAGAGCAGCATCTGGGTAGAGTGCATGCCTTTCATCACCACAGATAGTGTGCAGCACCACATCAGTAGGTGTGGACAGAAGGTGGGGGGGATCACACATCATTGTTCTCCTGGGAACAAATGATCTGGAAGGAAGGCAGATAGTGGAGGTTCAGGACAGCTTCTGAGAAGTGGGGAATCTATGCAGAGAGGAGGGAAGCACAGTTTCATTCTCAGAAGTTCTGCCAGTGCCAAGGGCAAGTACGGACAGAAAAAGCAGAATCATGGACTTCAACAACTGGCTGAGAGAATGGTGTGAGTCCATGGGGTATAGCTGGGTGGAAGAGTGGGGCAACACATGGGAGAACCCAGATCTATATGCAGAGGACAGGCTGCAGCTAAGTAAAGACAGTTTGGGGTGTTAAAGCAGAGACTGAGTGAATTTATCTACAAAAAGTATAATTTAAACTTGCTGTGGGGGGGGGCTGGGGAGGTGAAGTGAATCAGGAGAGGAGGTCCAGAGGATCTCCCCCCATAGCAATGATAGGGCCTACTTTGTCTAGGATAGGGAGAGAGGAGAGTAAGGGGGCAGCTGAGAGAGAGAGAGTCAGGGTGGAGGGTGGTATCACTAAATGTTAGGAGCCTGGAGAATAAGATGGCAGAGCTGCAGACACTGCTGACAGAAGGAGAGGTGGACATAGCAGCCACCACTGAGACATGGGCAACCCAAAACCATGACTGGGACTTGGCCATCCCAGGATGTAAGTTATTCAGGAGGGACAGAGAAAAAGGTAATGGGGTGGAGTAGCTGTTTACATAAGGGAATGCATTGGATGCGTCAGGGAGAAGGGGGAAGAAGGTAGGTCAGAAGTAATTTGGATACAACTGCATGCCCCAAAGGGGGCTAGGGTCTGATTGGGGGTTGTTTATAGGCCCCCAACCCAGAAAGAGGACATAGATAGTGAGCTAGGGGAGCAGCTAAGAAGACCCTGTGGCAAAGGGAGCACTGTGGTGGTATGAGACTTCAATTTACCAAGGGTAGATTGGAGCATCCCAGCCACCACATGTGCCAAGGAGCAGATCCTTCTGGAAGCAATCCAGGATGACTTCCTACCCCAAAGGGTGACAGTGTGAACAAGGGAATAAAATATTCTAGACCTGGTGCTGGAGGATGGAGAACGAGTCACAGATGTAAGAGTGGAGGAACCACTGGCTGGTAACGATCACCACACAGTGTGGTTCTCTATCAGTTTGGGTAGAGAGATCCACAATACAAAAACAAAGGTCCTGGACTTCAGAAAGGCAGGACGGGGAAATTAATGAGAACACACATAGATGGCATTCACCCTGATATGGACGCAGAGCAGAAATGGGCAATCATAAAACTAGGGCTGATTGAATCCACTAAAGCTTGTGTCAAGAGCCAGCAAAAGAAATCAAGGACCAAGCATCCAAGCTGGATGACCAGAGAGATAACGGGTAAGGTGAGGGATAAGAAAAAGGCCTTCCAAACCTACAAGAGAACCAGCAGTTCAGAGGATAGGAAGAACTATGCGAAGAAATCCTGGGAAGTGAGCAGAGCGGTCAGGACTGCAAAGGCAGCCAGGAAAAGGAAATTAGCACAGGGGATTAAGGAAGAGGAAAAGGAATTCTTCAGGTATATCATGGAAAAGAGGACGTGCAAGGATCAAATAATTTGGATCAGGAAAGGCAGTGGGTGGGTAGACAAGGAGGCCAGGAAGGCAGAAGCACTTAATGAGTACTTCTGTTCAGTGTTTACAAGGGAGAGGGATGAGCCCATTCCTGCAGGGAAAGGGGGTGCAGCCATTGGGGGTGAGACAACTACAGATGGGGTCATCATGGTGGAAAGGGTGCTGGAGGGCCTTAGGTCCCGGAGGGTAGACAAGGCACCTGAGCCAGACTGGGTACATCTCAGGGTGCTGAGGGAGCTGTCAGAGGTCCTGGCAGAGCCACTGGTGGATCTTTTCAACACCTAGCTAAATAAGGGATGTGTGCCCAGAGACTGGAGGGAGGCACACGTGGTACCTCTCCATAAAAGTGGGCCCAACGACAAAATGGAACTACAGACCGGTGAGCCTCACCACAATTTTGGGGAAACTGATTGAATATATCCTCAGAGAAGGGTTGGTGCAGTTTCTTGTAGATAATGAGCTACAAGATGACAGACAGCACGGGTTCGTCACTGGCAGATCCAGTCAGATAAACTTGGTTGATTTTTTTTGACTGGGTCACGAGGGCACTGGACGAGGGCCATGCGATAGATGTAGTCTACCTGGGTTTCAGCAATGCCTTTGATTCAGTGCCACATTGAAGGTTGATCTGTAATTGAGGAGTCTTGGTATAGGGTGGAAGTTAGCCCAATGGGTAGAAAACTGGCCGAGGAGCAGGCAACAGAGGGTATTTATGGGGGGAGAAGCATCGGAGCCCAGGGCAGTGATAAGTGGTGTCCCACAGGGATTGGTACTGGGACCAGTCCTGTTTAACATTTTCATCACAGACATAGTGGTTGGGATCAAGAATAAGAGCAGCCTCTTCACTGATGGCACCAAGATCTGTGCTGAGGTGGATTGGGGGGGAAGAGGGTGGCAAATTACTGCAGGAGGACTTGACAAGACTCGAGGAGTGGTCGCACACCTGGTGGCTTGGATTCAAAGCCAAAGGTCTTGGAAAGTGTCAACCAGAGGAGGCACCATCAAGGACTTGGGCTCCTTCTGATACAGGTAACAAGCCAGTCTCCAGTGTTCCAGGTCCCGGTCATCTGTCTCCCATTCATTAGAGGACTGGATGTGCCTCATGACGTCCACAAAGGTTGGATTATCTGGAGGCGAGTGGGATAGATCCTTGTCCCCAGGAGAACCCTCAATACCTGAGAAAGATGAGAAAGAGGAGGAGGAGGAAGACTGGCTTCTGGGCTGGGAAGAGTCTGAGCTGCATCTGTGGGAACTACCCGACGGAGTGATGACCGACGTCTGTCCTTGGACCAGCATTGGGTGGGGGAGTGAGCCAGCCTAAACAAAGATCTATGGCAGCTGTGGTATCTGCTCCTGTGCCTGAACCAACGATGGCTACCCGATGTGGAAGGGCGCCGTTGCTGGTCTGCAGACCAAGACCGGGAACGTACGCCTGAGGGGCAGCGGCACTTAGACGGTTTGCGGCGCTCCTTGGGGGTCTTAACCAGCGATCTGACAGGCAAACCCTTGGGCTCCTGGATGTCTGGCTGGTCAGGAACCAGTGTCAGGTCTGGCTTCAGTGGCGTCCCTCCTTTTTAACTTGACTCCACCAAAAGAAGAAGAGTTCTTTCAATTCCTCCTTTGAAAATATCAAGTCCACCATCCCCTGCTGGAGGGATGCCGGTAGGTCTGGTAGGGCCTTTGGGGAGGAACCTGCGGAAGAGCCCTCTGGAGTTGAAGGCTTTGGGACCAGTGATGGCACCTTGACTGACACTGACTCACCAGCGCCCCCTTCGGCCTTAGGTAAATCAGCTGGCCTTGGTGTCTTGGCAGGCGTTGGCTCCAAACTGGTCGGTTTGGAGGGGCGGGACCCAGTAGAAGACTTGGCCTGGGAGCCGGTGTCCTTACTTAGCGGCTTACCCAAACTTGGCAGGGCAGTTGCTGAGACCTTCTTTGGCAGGGCCGAAGCATGCACTGTAGAGGCCTTGACAGACTCCGCCAGAGTGGAGGTGACTCACAGTGGCGTGACCTTCGCCTTTGTTGGCTTGTCCAAGGAGGTTCCTGTCTTGGCCGGCATCGGTGTCTTGGTGGGAAGCTCCATCCTGGACTTCTCCTCTTGCTTGGAGTGCTTTGGGTGGTAGGATCTGCCAGAGGAGGAGGAGGCCTTTCTGGGGGGAGAACGAGAGCAGAACTGATGGCGGGACCGGCTACAGTCATTGTCCCTGGACCGCTTGAGGGATTTGTCCCAGTGCTTTCCCTTTTCCCCTGAGGTTTTCAGGATGTCTATCTTCTGCTCCAGTAGGTGGGCCTTCAGGGCACTCAGGTGTCTGATGTGAGTCCTGCTGGTGAAGTCTCTGCAGATCTTGCAGGCAGCACTGTCGGGGTGTGGCCCCAGACAGAAGATGCACTTCTGGTGGCCATCCTTGGATGGAATTTGGTGGCCACAGGCACACTTCATCTTCTTGGGACCGGAGGAGGAGATTGACAGAGATTAGAAGAAAGGAGAAAAGGTGAAAAACAGTTTGAAAGAGAAGAAAAAACAGAAAAAATCAAACAAAAGTTACCGGAACTGCAGCAGCAGGTGCTAAGGTTTTCCCAACGAGAGGGGTTCTGTGGTGGGAAAAGAACTGAGATGGAGTCAGGGTCTGCCCTTTTTACAGTGTGACCGACATCAAGGTGGAGCTGACATAGGGGGACAGTCCCTGCTGGGTACTGCTAGCTAAGTTTTTCTGGTGGGTCCTAAGGCCTGCAGCATTAGTCCTAATGGTTATAGCCTACTGCAAGAGCTCCCCCTCGAAGTAAGATCTGTAAAGTCACAGAAGTGTCAGCTAAACAAGCTAGCTCACCACGATCACTAGGGGAATCCGGTCTATTGACTCTGGCAGCAATGATGTCTGTGATGGGGCAAGCTGCTATGGTGGAAGGCCCTCTTCTGACCACACTAGATGGTCCACTCTTGACCCCAGGGTAAAGCTGTCTTCATTGGGGCAAGTTGCTATGGCCAAGGCCCACTCCTGACCACCCTAGATGGTTCACTCTTGACCCCGGCACCAAGATGTCTGCGATGGTGCAAACTGCTATAGCAGAGGCCCTCTTCTGACCACCATAGATGGTCCACTCTTCAACCTGGTGGCAAGGATGTCAGTCACCCCACTCCCAGGCCTGAGTAGTAGTCACCTGCCCGCCTTCCCTGGACCTGGTAGAACATTCACCAGGCCCCTCCCAACCCAGGTTGAACCATCACCAGTCCTCCCTTCCTAGCCTGAGTAGAGCAGTCACCAGCCTCCCCCCCCAGCTCAGTTACAAATGCTACCAGCCCTTCCTTTCTAGGTCCAAGTACAGCTGTCTACTACCCTCCTTCCCTCCCCAGCCTGAGTACAGTGGTTACCAGCAACTCACCCACAGCCCAGGTACAACAGTCACCAGCCATTCCTCTCTGGTCTGGATACAAAAGTCACCTGCCTTCCATCCTCATACCAGGTACAACAGTCCCATGCCCTCCCACCCTGGACAGGGTACAATAATCACCAGTCCCCCTCCCCCGCCCATGTACAACAGTCACTAGCCCTTCTCCTCTGTCTCTTTTACAGCACTTACATGCCCTCCCTCCATGGACAAGGTACAACAATCACCAGCCAACCCTTCCCTGGCCTAGGTACAACAGTAACCAGCCCTCCTTTCCCTGCCTTGGTTCTGTACTCACCAGCCCTTCCTTCCTGGTCACAGTATAGCAATCACCTGCCCTCCCTCACTGGACCAGGTACAACTGTCACATGGCCACCTCTCCACAACCTGAGTACACACGTCACCAACCCTCCCTTCTCATACAGGTTGTAGCAGTCACCTGCCCCTGCCCCTACAGCATGGGTACACTTGTAAACAGCCCTCATCTCATTTGACCAGTTACAACAGTTGCCCGCCTCCCTCCCTGGCCCGAGTACAGCAGCCACTAGCCCTCCTTCTCCTGCCGGGGTACAGCAGTCACTTCCCCTACCATCCCAGGTTTAGGTAAAACAGACACCAGTTCTCCCTCAGGGGTTTGGCTTCATTGAGGACTGGGGTTCCACCTGGAGGGACACCAGCCTATACTGGCAGGATGATCTGCATCTGTCCAGGAAGGGAACAAGTCTTTTGGGCAATCGGTTTAAATGCTTCATTGGCAAGCTTTTAAACTAGTCAAGGGGGGGGGCACTGATAAGCAGCAGGAAAATCCCAGCCTCCCCCTACAAAACAGGGTACTAAATGAGAAAAAGACCAAGGTAGAAAGGTCAGTGGGGGATGCTGCTACAGAAGGTAAAGCCATCAAAAATGGAGAGCAATGAGTACCAATGCCCGTAGTCTGGGTAACAAGCTTCCTGAATTAGTGGCCTTGATGGAGGAGGAACATCTGGATATCGTGGCAGTCACAGAAACATGGTACACACAGAACCATGACTGGGATGTAAACATACCAGGATACACTATGTACAGGAGGGACAGGGAGGGTAAAAGAGGAGGAGGAGTAGCTCTCTACATAAGGGAAGGAATCAAAGCAACAGAACAAAAGGGTAAACAGGGAGGAGAAGAAGCACTGTGGTCAATTTGGAGACAGGCAATGGCACCACAATCCACACAGGGGTTATATACAGACCCCCCTCTCAGGGGGAGGAAATGGACAAGAAAATGATAGAAAGTATACTTAGAATGGCAGAAAAAGGGGAGATATTGCTGATGGGTGATATGAATATGCCAGATGTTAACTGGAGTGCAGTTGCAGCAGCCACTTCTAAGAGTGGGGTTATTCTAGATGCCCTACAGGGGGTATGCCTTAGGCAACTAGTATTGGAACCCACTTGAGAGGGAGCAATCTTCGACCTAGTTCTTTCAAATGGAGATGGAGAGAGGATCATAGATGTAGAAGTAGGTAGCCATCTGGGAACTAGCGACCATCGAACAGTATGGTTCACAATAAACACAGCAATAGAGTCAAGCCATACAAAGGCAAAAATACTGGACTTCAGGAGGGCTGACTTTGCCAAAATGGGTGAGTGCCTAAGGAATGCACTAGCAAATGGGCAGGAAGGAGGGGTGGAAGAACAATGGAGAATAATAAAAACTGCCATCACAGAGGTAACAAGCCTTTGTGTGAAGCAAATAAACAAAACAAAACAATGTAAGAAACCACTATGGTTCTCAAAGGGGGTGGCAGTGAAGGTTCAAGAGAAAAAGAAAGCATTCAGAAAGTACAAGGAATTCACAGAAGGAGCAGGATAGAGAATTGTATCAGTTAATGCAAAAGGAAGCTGGGAAGGCAGTCAGAACAGCAAAGTCCCAAACCGAGGAAAAGATAGCCAACTAAGTTAAAAAGGGGGATAAAACCTTTTTAGGTACATCAGGGAGCAAAGGAAGACCAAGGGAGGGATAGTGAGGCTTAATAAAGGGAAGGGGGGTGGGAAGTGGATGACGGTGAAAAGGCAGAGATACTGAACAAATATTTTTGCTCAGTATTTACAAATGAAGAGGGGGAGCTACCTAAAACAAACAATAGAAACACTCTGGATACAGAAGTTGATACCAGCCCATTTACAGAAGAAAGGGTTCTGAAAGAACTCTTAAAACTGAAGGTGGACAAAGCAATGGGGCCTGATGGGATTCATCCCAGAATTCTAAAAGAACTAAGGGTAGAACTAGTGACACCACTGACTACCCTCTTTAACAAATCATGGGAGGATGGGGTGGTACCTGAGGACTGGAGGAGGGCAGATGTGATTCCCCTTCACAAAAGTGGGAGCAGGGCAGAAGCAGGAAACTACAGACCTGTTAGTTTAACCTCAGTGATAGGGAAAATGATGGAATCACTTCTGCAGGAAAGAATTGTCGAGTACCTAGAGGCCAGAGGGCCACAGGACCCAAGGCAGCATGGATTCACAGCGGGAAGGTCATGCCAGATAAATCTAATAGATTTCATTGACTGGGTGACCAAAGCAGTAGATCAGGGAGGGGCTGTGGACATGGCCTACCTAGACTTTAGCAAGGCATTTGACACAGTCCCACACAAAAGATTAATATACAAGTTAGCCAGCCTGGGAGTGGGTCCCAAGATGATAGCCTGGATAAAGAATTGGCTGGAGAATAGGACACAGAGGGTAATAGTAAATGAAGTCTACTCTGAAGAAAGGGGGGTTACTGGTCGGGTACCGCAGGGTTCAGTATTAGGACCAGTCCTCTTCAATGTCTTTATAAGCGACATTGCAGAGGGACTGAAAGGAAAAGTATGTCTCTTTGCAGATGACACAAAGATCTGCAACAGAGTTGATGCACAAGGTGGGGTGGAAAGGATGAGAAGGGACTTGGCAAGGTTAGAGGAATGGTCAAATGTATGGCAGCTTAGATTCAATGCTAAGAAGTGCAAGGTAATGCACCTGGGAAACAAAAACCAAGGGGAAGAGTACACAATGGGGGGTGAGATACTAACAACAACAAAAATGGAAAGGGACCTGGGGGTAGTCATATCAGATGACTTAAAGGTGGGCAAGCAATGTGAGGGGGCAGTAAGAAGGGCTGGGGGGATACTGGGTTGCATAGGGAGAGGCATCACCAGTAGAAAACAGGAAGTTGTTATCCCTCTGTACAGACAGCTGGTGAGACCCCATCTGGAGTACTGTGTGCAGTTCTGGAGTCCCAGTCTCCACAAGGACATAGACAGGATGGAAGCTGTCCAGAGGAGTGCAACTAAAATGGTGCAGGGTCTGCACCGGAAGACATAGAAAGAGAGACTAAAGGAGCTTAACATGTGTAGCCTCAAGGAAAGGAGGGAGAGGGGGGACATGATAGAAACTTTCAAGTACCTCAAGGGAATCAACAAAGTCCAAGAGGGTAGCATCTTTCAAAAAAAGAGGTGTGCAAGAACAAGGGGGCACAATTTGAAGATAGAGGGGGGCGCTCAGAGGTAATGTAAGGAAGTATTTTTTCACAGAGAGGGTTGTGGATGCATGGAACGGCCTTCCAGAGGAGGTTGTGGAGTCAAAAACAGTGGTTGAATTCAAGCATGCATGGGACAGTCATAAGACAATTCTACGGGGTGGGGGTAGAAAGAAGTAGACTGCTGGTTAACTAGGATCTTCAGCTTATCCATTAGGTAGGGAAATGGGCAGACTGGGTGGGCCAAGCGGTCCTTATCTGCTGTCAAATTCTATGTTTCTGTGTTTCCCTCCCCGACCATGGTACAACACTCACCAGTACTCCATTCCTGGACTGAGTACAGCAGTCAACAGTACAATCCCACATCAGGACAGGAAGTTTGCAAGAAATCAATAATTTATCACGTGATGTCCTGAAAATACTAACTTACTGGATTACCTCAGTGGGTGGCTGATATTGGAGGTCAACTAAGCAAATTCAGGGTAACAACTGTATGGTTTTAGGCTTACCCAGAAATTGGCTTTGGTGATACTAGGATTTACCACAGGTAAATCACGCAAGCCAGCCAATCAGCTTTTACTATTTTACCACAGTAGTCACCTGCACTCCCTCCACTGCCCAAGTACAGCAGTCACCATTCCTTCACAGCTAGAGTACAGCAGTCACCAGCGTTTCCTCCATTATCTAGGCACAGCACTCACCTGCCCTCCTTCCCCAGCCTGAGTACAGTAGTCACCTGCCATCCCTCCCTGGCCCAGGTGCAATAGTCACCAGAACTCCCTCCTCAGACTGAGTGCAGCAGTCACCACCCACCCTCCCTCCTCCCCTACCCAAGTAAAGCACTCACCTGCTCTCCCTCACTGCCTAAGTACAGCAGTCACCTGCTCTCCCTCGCCAGCAAAGGTACAACAGTCATCAGCCCCCAGTCCTTGGACCTGGTACAAAAGTCACCAGCCCTCTGTCCTTGGCCTGGGCACAGCAGTCACCAGCCCTTTCCTCTCTAGTCACTGTACAGCTATCATCTGCCCTCCTTCAATGGCCCATGTACAACTGTCACCTCCCACCCATGAACTGGGTACAACAGCCACCTGTTCTCACTTACTCTAAAGGTAGAGATGTGGCAAAAATGTAATTTTGTGGGCAGAAATCCTGTGAAATTGGCAATTTCATCACGCAAAAACTTTTGTGGAATTTAGCCATTCCCATAAAATATTTTGTGGGTGTGAAGTTGTGAAATTCCACCTATGAATTTCAACAAAGATTATGAAATTTTGCCTGCTAGTGGCAAATTTTACCATTTTGTGGTCAAAATTTCATGCTCTGGCCCAAGTACAGTAGTAACTTGCCCTCCCTCCCTCCCTGGATCAGGTACAACAGTCACCAGCCCCCCTCTCAGTCCCGTTACAACCGTCACCAGCCTTCCCATCCTGGCCTGAGTACACTAAACACATGCCCTCCCTCCCGGCCTGGGTACAGCAATCACTAACCCTCCCTCTCAGCCCAGGTAGGGCACTCAGCTGCCCTCCCATCCCAGTCTGAGTACAGTAGACACTAGCCCTCCCTCCCTGGCTGGGTACAACAGTCACCAGTACTCCCTCCTCGGACTGGGTATAAGAGTCACCAGCCACCCCTCTCCAGCCCTCCTTCCCTGGCACAGGTACACATGTCATCAGCCCTTTTCCCCTGGCCTAAGTACAGTAGTCATCTACCCTCCATCCCAGGCCAGTGTGCAACAGTCACCCACCCTTCCTCACTGGCCCAAGTACAACAGTCATTTGCCCTCTCCTGACCAGGCACAACAGTCACCAACTCTCCCATCCCCAGACCAAGTACACACATCACCAACCCTTCCTCCATGGCCTGGGTACAAAATTCACCATCCCCCCGGCCAGGGTGCAGCAGTCACCAGATCTTCCTCCCTCCCCAGATCAGATACAACAGTGACCAGTCACTATTCCCACCCCAGGTATAACAGTCACCAGTCCTTCTTTCTAGGCCTGGGCACAGCAGTCACCTGCCCTCCCTCCCTGGCCAAAGCACAGCAGTCAACTGCCCTCCCTCCCCAGCCACATTGCAAGAGTCACCAGCCCACCCCAGCTCAGGTATAACAATCACCAGCCCTTTTCTATGAACCAAGTACAGCAGTCACCAGCCCTCCATCCCTGACCAGGTAGAACAGTCCCCTGCCATACCTCCCCAGCCCAGGTAAAGCAGTCACCAGGCCCCCTCAACCCAGGTACAACCATCACTACCCCTTCCTCCCAGGCCCAGTTACAGCAGTCACCTGCTCTCCTTCTCCGGTCTGAGTACAGCAGTCACCAGCCCTCCCTCCCCAGACTGAGTACAGCAGTCACCAGACCTCCCTTCATGGCACAAGTAGAGCAGTCACCAGCTCTCCTTCCCCCAGCCTAGGTAGAGCACTCACCTGACTTCCTTCCCCGGCTACAGCAGTCACCTGCCCCCCCAGACCAGGTTCAGCAGTCACCAGCCCCCCCCCCCCCAGCCAGAGTACAACCATCATCAGCCTCCCCTTCCTTGCCCGGGTACAACAGTTAACAGTAGTCCCTTTCTGTTAATTTGTTGAATTTTTAATTCTGTGTGGGTGCCACATTTGTATAACCTGATTGGAGTGTTTATCATTGAAGGTAACAACTGTCTTATTGGACCTTAGAAGGTGGTGCAGTCCAGTGTAGGAAGGTGGATAGATATTGCATCCCAAGGAGGTGTTACCGTACACAATATCTGGCCCACTTATTTTCTCTGGCAGGAGCTACTTCACCATTTCTTATTTGATCTAGACTAACCCCCTACCATAGAGAAAGAATGAAACCTACACCCTCATCCAGGTGGTCCCTGTACAGTCACCAGATAGTGCTATGAACCCAGATATGGTGACGTGGGGCTCACACAAATTTATTGGAAATGTTAAGTTGTGCTGTTTGGCAGACAGTTGGAATCTTACAGAAAGATTTGATTATGTCATTGTTTTCATTCATGTTTCATTTGTATGCATACTCAAACTTGCATCACATAACTAACTGTGCATAAAAATACTGCACCACACATGATTATTCACTACTTAGGAGTTAGTTGTATATACATCTTTCGATAAATAGAAATCAGTAAGTCTGTTAGCTTTATCTGAGAACACAAAAGTATAACACTGATTTAAAAAGTTCCAAGCAGAAATTTGTTTAGCTCAACAGTACACATGAAGAGTGACATCTCAGATCAGATGATGAGAAATAGGTTAAAAAAAAGTTCACAGTGGCGGTTAGAAGCATATGCCAGCTAGCCTCATATTGGATTCAATGTTTAGCATAACATTCTTAGCCTGGAATTTTGGAGAGCAGGGTTACCATAACAACTAAAGTAAAAGTTACAAAACGTATGCAGAAAAGGAATACTGAGCCCATACAAACAGCATGTCTAAGTTCAAGCTTCTTTGTAAAACACAAATCTTTTTTGGCCTGAAAAGACACACTAGGCTGAGGCTTGTTTTCCAATATTTGGTTAGTAACTAAATGTGATTGGCCAAAAGCTCATGTGTTGAAATGCTACTCACACAATAAATGCTATTGCACTTGTATACCAATAATTGTTTATTGTGTGGCTGCTTCTGCTCTCTTGATGGCCCTCTTCTGGATGGCCCTTCCCCAGCTTAGTCACCTATCATCTCTGGAATTAACCTTGAGATACCACTAGGGTTGGAGGGACTAGAACGTTTCCCAAAGCAGGATCAAGCCTGGCCTTCTCAGACAGTGGTACCAAGCCTGTGAAGGCCCTGCATCATCCTACCTAGCAAGTTGTTTTCCTTACAGTTTTCTCTCCTGGGGCATCTGAGTAAAATAGTGCATTTGCTGGTGTCACATTATTGTGTCGGTTCTCAGCTGGGAGACAGGTATACTGCAAATGATCCACATAGAAACAAAATTTGTTGGCAGAAAAAGAATGCTAAATCTTCCCTTCTTTTCTATACTTATTCGGTCTCCTCATTACCTACCTGGTGTCAGGCCACCCCCCCACACACACACACATTTTGATACCAGTTCTCCTTTATACCTATTTCATGCATGCTTTTAGCCAACCACTATTTTATGCCGATCACACCTGCTGAAAGATTGTTCCATACATCCACCACCATCTCAGTGAAGAAAATACTTCTTCATGTAACCCCTAGGGGCACTACCCCAAGGGCTACTACCCCTGCCTGCTTGGCTAGTTGCAGGTTAAGGGGCCTGGGTACTGAAACGGGTGCCTTCACCCGGAGGACAGGGTTGTTAGTAGCAAGGCTAACCTGGGTACAGCTCTCCAGGGCACTGTAATCCCTCCTCTTTCCCCTCTAGTGGCCTAGACAACTTGCAACAAACACTTTCACAGTAGCCTCTATTCAGCATATAAATCCCCACAGTTTGCACTTACCACTAGGACTGGTTACACCAGTTCGACCTTGGAGACCCCCTATAAAACAAGGTTAGGCACAGCAAATATCAACAGTACAGTGCTTTTGGTACAAACTGGAACCACAGTCAGATTAAATGCAAAAAAAGTTAGATCTGATTTATTCAAATGAATTGAACAAGGGAGGGGAGTAATCAGGTGGATTGATTCTAAAACTGATCTAGTCAGGCAATTATTCATGCACTTTTAGTCCCTGCACAGTCACATGCTCTGGTACGCAGTTGGAAGTAAGGTGGGCTAGCCTGGAATGTTGCCCATGGGTAGGCCGGCATTGCAGCTGGTTGGGGCCCTGTGATGAAAAGAAAAGGCATGTACAACCACACACAATTTGTAATCCAGAGCCAGAAGGCTCAGTTTGTGAAAGGGAAACAAAAACAGCAATGCAATCAGATGACAACACTTGTGATTTAGTTGATGTTGCAGGGAGCTACCCTGATTATTACTCACGCTACCCACATGAGACACAGTAGGGATGAAATGGAGACTGCAGGTTGACAACTGGTATGCCAGGAGAAGCAGGACCCACACAATTCACTGAGGTGTCGTTCCTGTTTGAGATGTTGAGCAGGGGGCTGATCTTTGGGTAAGTCTCTATTCGATGGTATTCTCTGCACCTGAAGTAGCTGGCTGGGCCAGTGTGGCAAGGCCCGGGCTGGGTAGAACAGTTCAGATATCAATCCAAGAAGGCTGGATGCAGCTTCCAGCAAGCGTGGCACAATTAAATAATGGGGACCCACTAACAGCATACAGCACATTTGTAGTAAAGCAATCACCATACCACAAAGTGGATAGCAGTCTGGCAGCAATATAAAAGTCTCTGAGCAAAACCAGGAGTTCTGTGGTGAATTAATTTCCTGACAGGCTGATCGCATACAGCAAATCTTCGGTCTTCTTCAGGTTCAAGTCTGGTCACAATTCAGTGGCTTTGTCACACTCAGTTGTGGATATAATCCAGTTTCTTCAAAGGCTTCCTCTTGAGGGACAGCAGGCAAACAGGCCAAACTCAGCCTTTTCACCAATCTCCCACGCAAACTACGCAGGAGCTGCTGCTTGAATCTTTCCAGCTGTTCACTCTCCAAACCATACCTCTCAACCTCCTGCCTCATAAATCAGGGACAAGGCATACAAAAATTAGGGACAAAGGACCAAAATCAGGGACACTTCTTCAAAATTGGAGATATTCACTCAGAAATCTGGTAGAATAAAGGGCTTAGTGTAAAATGCATTTTCTAAGGAAGAACAAGTTTCTAACTTTAATGTTTGACATTATTTTGTGCTCATAACCCCCGCTGTTTGGTCACAGAAACACAATTTTTAGGAGGACAGAGTAAAATGTTGAGGCAAAATCAGGGATGTCCCTGAAAATCAGGGACAGTTGAGAGGTATGCTCCAAACTCTACCTCCAGACTGACTTCTGCTGCAGGCAGCACTGGGACTTCTTTAGAAATCCAAAAGGTTCAGTTGGTTGATTCATCTGTCTCTCACAGCTAGAGCTCCCCCTCCAGGTTCATTTAGGCGCCAAAGTGCATAAACTAAATTTCCTACAGAAATTCACTCCCACAAGACCCCTGGTGACAGGCACCATTTTAGGTCCCCAAAGGTACTGATGGGTCCCAATAGGCAGTCCAGAACCAAGATGGTAGTGCAATACTGAAATGTCCAAGCTGCAAAGGAAGGAGGTTAGACAAACTACAATACTATTATCAAAACAGATAAACAGTAAACAGTCACAGTTCCTAGCAGGGCTCCTTCTGCTCAAATAGCGATGGCAGAATGGAGTGATAACACTGCAGCTGGGCAGGACTCAAGCCTGACACTACTTGGCCCCTACCCAAATTAATTTTATAGCACAAAATAGGCAGCTCTTAATGAGACAGGCATGGAGCTGAATAGGGCACTCACATGCAAACACTTTTAAATCACTAGGACACAGAACACCAGCCTGGCAGTTGGCATTTAGGAAAGCCAAAGGAAGACTTTTGGGAACCCCCATTTGTAGGAGGGTTACACCCATATCCCTCCTAACCATTCCCCTCCAGTGTTATTACATGCCATGAAGTACTTGTACTCCTTCTTTTCTTAAAAATGCTCCCTTCATGTACCTTATACACCCCCATGAGGTACCGTATTTCACTGTTTTGAAGTCGCAGCTTCTATTACTTAACTTTATTTTTGATGCGTTTTAATTGGCCTGATATCAATCTGGGCTTATATTAGTAAACTTGGTGTGCAATCAAAAAAAAAGCTGGCAACACCGCATGGTAATTTTTATAGCCCCAGTAACAATGCCACATTATATCGACCATTGTACTAACCTTTTTCTGTATTTTTGAATTGTAGTACATCCCAAGAGAAAGAATTAAACTTTGGAGATGCTGACCTAAAGGCAGTGAAGTAGACACCGAGTCAAACAATAAGGACTAAGTTGACTGAGCATTTATTCTTGTTCATTATGTTTCCAGTAACTAATTTGCAGCCAAAAACCAAAAAAACATGAAATAAAAAGCACTTGTAATCTGCAGTTCTCAATCTCATGTTGTTGCTACATGGACAGGTTGCTACCCTGTGGTAGCAACATACCGGTACTACGTGGTAGCAACCCGGAAAGTTGCTCCATGGCTTTGTTCAGTTTCCGTGTATACAGTCGGTATACAGTCAGTGCCAAATTGGACCTGGGACTAAATCATTGTATCACAATATGGAATGGGCATCTGCTAGACTGGTAAAAAATTACAACATGGGTTGTTGGGTTATTGGGTTGCTAGTTAAATAAAGGTGAATGGCAAGTAGCGTGCTGGGAGTGAATTTGCAAATACCACAACACACCGTCTGGGAGCGAGAGTAAATTTATAAATTTGTGATTACAAATCAACTACACATCAGCAGAATACAGCTGCAGTTGTTAGTGAGCTTAAAAAAAAGCACTGGGCAGTATTACAGTAGCCATAGATGAAAATTTTGTTCAAACATAGAAAGTATCTAATATTTGAAATCAGAGCTTATATTCGGGGCCGGCTTTTATTACAAACATTTGATTTGGAGTGGGCGGATAGGAATAGTGGGGACAAAGAGATGCCCTGGGGTGAAATGGGTTCAGGAAAGGGGTCCTCCCTGTCTGGTTCCCATACTCAAGGGTTCTGCTTGTAGTCAGCAGGTAGCACGGTCATCCTCAGATGCTCATCCTACTCGGGCAGTGTTGTGCAACGCCAGGTCTATTAAAAACAAGACCGCTATTATAGCTGATTTTGTTGGGACATCTGACCTGGCGTGCATCACTGAGACCTGGCTGGATGAGAATGCTGGCCCAGTTTTGGCGGCAGCAATTCCAGCCGGATACTCAGTGATACACCACCCAAGGATGGATCGTAGGGGCGGGGGTGTTGCTATCTGTTTTAGATCAGAACTGGGCCTAGTGGAGGTACCAGTGGGAACTACCAGCTCCTTTGAATGTATCATGGGCGAGGGTGTGGGGCGCAGGATACTTCTCGTTTACTGTCCACCAGGTGACGGGAATGCTTTCCTGTGGGAAGTTGCAGACTTCATTGTAGACCTGACATTGGGATCCCCAGATGGTTGGTTCTGGGGGATTTCAATGCCTGGGTCGACAATGAACTCTCGTAGTTTGGTCAAGACTTCCTCCAGTTAATGACTTCACTGGGCTTCACACAGGTTATTTCCTCCTTGACCCATATTGGTGGACATTCATTGGATTTGGTGTTCCTACTGGGGATGGAGATATCCGATTTGGTGGTGGAACCAGCTGGATGGTCTGATCATCACTCCATTGGGTTCAGTTTTGAGGCCACCCCTAGTAGGCCGGCCCCTATGGAGATGGTCCGGTACCGCCCTTTAAGGGGTGTTTCCCCAGATGGCCTGATGGTGGTGCTGGACCTATCAGGCTTACCGAGAGATTGCATGGATCCAGGAGACCTGGTACTTGCCTATAACAAGGTGGTGGCAGGGGCCCTGGATTCCATTGCTCCTGTTCATGTTCATCCCCTCACTCTTTGCCCCAGGTCTCCTTGGTTTGATGAGACTCTGAGGGAGTTGAGGAGAGTCGGGCGAAGGTTAGAGAGGTGCTGGCAGAGGTCGGGCCTGGATTGTGACAAACTTAGTTTGATGGACCACTACGTGGTCTATCAATCCGCAATATCTCATAAGAAGGCAGAATTCCTGTCCAGAGAGATTGCTGCTGCACAGAATAGACCAGCTCAGCTTTTTCAGACTGTGAACAGATTGTGCAATCCAATCTGTCTTCAGCCCAGAAGAGCCTTTTCTCAAGAATGGTGTGAGGAGTTTGCTCAATTCTTTTTAGATAAAGTTGCCACAATCAGGTCTGATATCCGTTTGACCCTTTCTAATTGAAGTTGTGATGGTCGGCAGGAGATGTCGGACACCTAGTTTGTGCGGTCTGACTTCAGCCTTCCCACAATCAATGACATTGTGATGATCATCCAATTATTGCATCCGACCAACTGTGGTTTGGATCCGGGCCCCACATGCCTCTCAGTGGGCTGTGTGAATAAAATTGGTCCGGTCCTCGCTGAGATAGTCTGGAGGTCCTTGGAGAGGGGGATTTTTCCAAATCCTCTGAAGAAGGCTGTGGTTCAGCACCTTCTCAAGAAGTCCTCCTTGGACCCGTATTGTCTGGCTAACTGCAGGCCTGTCTCTAATCTGCCCTTTGTGGGTAAAGTGATAGAGAAGGTGGTCACGTCACAGCTGGATGATCATTTGACCAGCCACAATGTCTATGATTCTCTCCAGTCTGGATTTAGGAAAAGACATAGTACCGAGACAGGCTTGTCCGGGTACTAAATGACCTTCTAATAGTGAGAGATTGAAGGACTCATTCCATCTTGGTACTCCTTGATCTCTCTGCAGCATTTGACACTGTGGACCACGGTGTGCTATTGGAGCACTTGCGGTTTATCTGTGGGCTGTCTGGTACAGTCCTCAGTTGGTTTCGATCTTTCCTCGAGGGTAGGACTCAGAGGGTGGTGTCTGGGATTTTTTCCTCAGCATCATTCCCCCTATTCTGTGGGGTGCCACAGGGCTCCATTTTGGCACCCATGTTGTTTGCAGTGTACATGCTGCCGTTAGGAGCGATTATCAGGTGGTACGGTCTGAGTTTTCATTGTTATGCAGATGGATACTCAGCTGTACATGTCCTTTGTGCCCAGCCAAGATGCTGCCTTTTCGGTCTTTAACAACTGTCTTGCCGAAATCCAGGACTGGATGAATGTGAGTTGGCTGCAGTTGAACCCAGAAAAAGCTGAGGTGTTGGTTGTGGACCAGGGTTGCCGGGAGGTGGGTTTGTTGGCAGGATCATCCTCGGGTTTATGGCTTGGGGGTGTCCAGCTAATTACCTCAGACTGGGTGCAGAACCTGGGTGTTGTGTTTGATGACTGTTTGACACTTAAATCTCAGGTGTCTGCAGTTGTCAAAACCTCTTTTTACCATCTGAGGAACATCGCCCAGGTGAAGCACCTGGTTCCCCCAGACGATCTTCCTACTTTGTCCCACGCTTTCGTTACTTCCCGCCTTGACTACTGCAATGCCGTTTATCTTGGGCTACCGGGGGTTGAGATTCGTCACTTGCAGCTAGTGCAGAATGAGGCAGCCAGGCTATTGACTGGTTCTTCTAGGTCCAGTCATATAGTGCCTGTGCTCCAAGGACTGCACTGGCTGCCAATTTGCTGGCGAATCACCTTCAAGGTCGGTTTGCTGACCTATAAGGCCCTACACGATCAGGGACCTGACTACCTGAAAGATCTCCTTCGTCCCTACTGTCCCTCCCACTCTCTCTGATCCACTGATGAGGGATTGCTAGAGATTCCCAGGGCTCATTTAAAAACTTCAGGGGCCAGATCTTTTAGTTTTATGACCCCAACCCTGTTGAATTCTCTACCTCGTCAGGTGCGAGACTGCCCTACTGTCCAAAGCTTTAAGAAGGCTTTAAAAACATATCTTTTTAGCCTAGCATACAATGAGTTTTGAACGCTGTTGTCAAGTCTAATTTTAATATTGTTTTAATTATTTATTGTTTTATCATGTATTGTACAGGCGCCTTGGTTTTAGAAAGGTGCCTTTTATAAATAAAGATTAAATTGAATTGAATTGAATTGATGTGCAGCTTGTATTTGAGGGCAGACACTATTTGAGGGCGGCTTCAAAATGGTGAAATACGGTATTTAAAGTTTCTCTATAATAACACCTATCCCTCCTCTCTTCCAGGGAGTATGTGCACACAGTTCTTTCAAATTAGGGCCCAGAGGCAAACTGCCAGCTTTTCGACACTGAAGATGCTCTCTCCCTGTACCTTATTTATACCTGTATGATATTTGAATCTTTCAATTATATCCCCCTCTTTCCCTCCTTCCTTTTAGGAAGTACATATTTGACTGCCTAACATTTTCTTCATAGGGCTTCTGGTGTAGGCCCTTCAACATTTTGGTTGCCCTCCTCTGTACCACTTCTACCCTGTCAATGTCCTTTCAGAGTCGGGATCTCCAGAATTGTACACAGAACTCGAGGTGGGGTCTTATCACCAATGATCTGAATATGGGTATTGTCACCTCCCTCTTTCCACTCATATTACCCATACCTATGCATCCAAGCATCCCGCTAGACTTTCCCACTGCCTTGTCACACTGTTTAGCTGTCTTTAGGTCATCAGTAATGATTATCACCAGATCCTTTTCTTATTTTGTGACTGCTACTACTTTGCCTCCCCATTTGGAACGTTGCATCAGGTTTCTGAGTCCCAAGTGCATAATTTTGCACTTTATTTCTTTGAAACCCAGCTACCAAGCTCGTGACCATTCTTTAAGCTTTTTTATATGTTCCATCGTTCTTTACTCCCCCGCAATGTGTTAACCCTGTTGTAGATTTTTGTGTTATCTGCAGACAGGCATTCCTTTCCTTTCAGTCCTTCTGCAATGTAGGTAATTAGGGCATTGAAAAGGACTGAGCCTAGTACTGACCCTTTTGGCACCCCGATGGTCACTTTACTTTCTCCAGAGTGGACGTCACTTACCATCACCCTCTGATTCCTATTGCCTAGCAAGATCCCTACCAATCTTATTACTTTAAGGCCTACTGCTAGGATTCTCAGCTTGCTCACCAGCCTTCAGTGTGGAATGGCATCGAAGGCCTTTCTGAAATCCAGGTGGGCCACATCAAATGCTCCCCCTTATCCACTTACTTGGTTACTTAATCAAAGAACTTGGGTCATGTTTGTCTGGCAAGCCCCCAATAAAACCATATTTCCTTGGATCATTGCCTCGGTAAGCCTCTGTGTCAACTTTCTTGATGGGCCCACATAATGGGTTTGATGGCAGCAGCATCACTTCTAGCACCTATCATGGGTAAATGTAGCAGTATCACATTACCCCCTAAGGTGTGATAGCAGCAGCACTACAGCATCCACCCCAATGGTGTATTACCAGCAACACTGCAAACCACACATATTGGGTTTGATGGCAGCAGCACCACTCTCCCCACCTCTCAGGGGTGGAGGTAGCAGCTTCACAGCCCCCCTCATGTGTGATGGCAGCAGCACTACAGCATCTGCCCTTTGGTGTATTAGCAGCAGCACTGTAATCACCACATATTGGGTTTGATGGCAGCAGCACCACTTCCCCCACCTCTCAGGTTGAAGTTAGGAGAGTTACAGCCCCCCCGGATGTGATGGTAGCAACACTACATCACCTTCCCCTCTGGTGTATTGGCACATGCATTGCAATCCCTAGCTCCTCTTATGGGTGAAGGTAGCATCATCACAGCTCCCCTCCCACCCCTATTGGATGTGATGGCAGCAGCACTACAGTATTTGCCCTCTGGTGTATTGGCAGCAGCACTGCAATCCCCACATATTGGTTTTGATGGTAGCAATACCACTTCCCCCTCCTGTCAGATGGAAGGTAGCATCTTTATAGCCCTCCTCCCGGGTGTGATGGCAGCAGCACTACAGCACCTTCCCCTCTGGTGTATTGGCACATGCATTGCAATCCCCAGCAACTCTCATGGATGAAGGTAGCATCATCACAGCCCCCTCCCCCATCGGCTGTGATGGCAGCAGCACTATAGCACCTTCCCCTCTAGTGTATTGGCAGCAGCACTACAATCCCCATATGCTGGGTTTGATGGCAGCAGCACCACTCCCAGCACTTACCATGGGTGAATGTAGTAGCATCACATCCCCCTTGGGTGTGATGGCAGCAGCACTACAGCATCTTACCCTCTGGTGTATTGGCAGTGGAACTTCAATCCCCATGTATTGGGTTATATTTGAGCAGTACCACTTCCAACACATCTCAGGGGTGAACCATACCCCATGCATGCTGTCACAACACTTGACCCCATATGGCATCCATGATATCACACCACTGAATATCATGCCATTGTGCACTCCAACACACAAACTAACACCATACTCCCATGCACTCTGTCACACCACTCGACACAATACATGCTGTCACACCACCCAGCACCATGCCACCATGCACTCTGGCACACAAACCAAAATCACACCCCCATGCACTATGACATTCACAGTGACACTACACAGTAATGTACATTGATGCACCTAATTACCCCATACCCCATGCATGCTGGTATGCCACCCATCAACATACTCCCATGCACTCTGACACACATCACAGCACCACAGCCCATGCAGTGTGACCAAGCATCCAAACCTATACCACCATGCATGCTGTCACACAAACCAACATCATACTGCTATGCAAGCTGACATACCTCTCTACCCCATTCCACTATGCACTGTGTCACAACACCTGACATCATACCCTATGACTGCTGGCACACAACCCACTACTACACCCCATTCACGCTGTCACACCAGCTGACACCATACACCCATGCATTCTGACACACAGAAAAACACCATACTGCATGCACGCAGTTGCACCAACAAACACCATAAACACACATCATGACCCCATAACCACATGTAATCTGACACACACCCAACACCATACACCATGCACGCTGTTAGAGCAATGAGCATCATTCCACCATGCATGCTGATACTCCTCATGACCCGTACCCTTATGCACACTGGCATACCCACTAACAGAATACTGCACATGCACTATCACACCACTCAATATAATAACCCTATGCACTCTAACACATAATCTGACACCATACCCCAGTGCACTCTGTCACACCACTCTACACCATACATGCTTTCACACCACCTGACACCATACCACCATGAACACTGTAACACAAACCAACATTATACCTTCATGCATGCTGATACAACTCACAACCCATATCCATACCCATAGTCATGCTGCCACACCACTCAACTCCATACCCCATGCATGCTGTCACACCACCCAACACCATACCTCATGCATGCTGTCACAACATCCCACTCCATACCGCTGTGCATTTTGACACATCTCACAAACCCACACCACTATGCAATCTGACACAACACCTGACATCACACTCCATGTGCATTGCCACATAAACCAACATGATACTAGCCAAGCATGCTGACACACCTAAAGACCCAATACCCTCATGCACTTTGTCACATCGGCCAACACCATATCCATGCATTCTGACAATGCATGCTGTCACTCCACTCAGGTTCATACCACCATGCACTCTTACACACAAACCAACATAATACCCTCATGCAATGTGACATACACTACAACACCATACCACTATGCACACTGAGAGACAATAAAAACCCATAGCCCCATGTACACTGTCACTCCACTCAATACTATGCATCATACACACTGTCACACCACATAGCACCATACCACTGTGCAGTCTGATACACTAACCAACATCATACCCCAGTGCACTATGACATACACAGCATTACCAAACTCCCAAGCACATTGACACACCTCACAACCCCATACCTCCATGCATACTGTCACTCCACCCAGAACCATTCTGCATGCAAGCTGCCACACTGCCCTGCACTATACCTCTATGTATGCTGACACAAACGTGACACTATACCACATGCACACTGTAAAGCCAACTAACACCATACCCACATGCTCTATGATAGAGATGAGTGAAATTTTATTTCACGGGTGAAATTATGGCTAAATCGTCAATTTTGTCTAGTGAAACATTTTGCGAAATTATGGTCTTTTGGCAAAATTTCACCTCCAATTTTACCTGCCCATCTGAGGCAAGATCAGGTCAAATTACGCATTTCGGTCTGCTGGTGGTCACATGGTTGGGTCTAAGCAGGCAGTAAGTGAGTGGCTCATTTCATGTACTATGTATCTTGAGGAAGCAGGCAGCATTTATACTCCCTGTGACTGCAGAGTGCACTTTTACACCTACATTGCTTAATTTGTGCAATTTTTTCTAACTTTTTCTTGTTTGTCTTTGTCATAGTTCTTAGTTTAGTACCTGGTGATTGTGTTTGTGTGTGTGTGATTCTGTGTGTGATCCCCCCCAACTGCTGTCTCTGAGTCTCTAGCTCTGTTTCTTTTTTTTTTGTTTGTTTGAATTGGTGGTGTTTCTGGATTGTGGACATAATTGAGAAGAGTGAAGACAGTGGGGCACCTGTACGTGCATTTCAGCTAACCATCACAAACGAAATGCCACAGCAGACGGCTTTTTGCTCCAGCACCAGCACCCAGCAGCAAACTGTGCCCCCTCACCAGCAGCAGTTGGAGACAGTGCCCCCTCCCCAGCACCATGAGGATACTATTCCTCCACCCAGGTAGCAGGAGACTGTACCCACCCCAAGCAGCCAGAGAAGTCAGTGCCTGAGGCATTATCTGTGGCACCACCCCCCGGCTCAGTCATCCCCAAAGTTCTCCTATCTGGGATTTTTTCTACTTAACTCATTTCCTCCACAGGAGCTCTCTGAAGTTGCACCACTTGTCTCCTGCATACTGTTAACAGTGAATCCTGGGCCTTTTAAGCAAAAGTAAGCTATAGTCAGCATGCCACAAACAAACCCTAATAGCTCAAGAACCATAAGTGCTAGACACAACGTATGAATGGCAAAGTTATTCAGCACAAAATTACCTTTCCAATGGTGGTGTGCAAATAATAATATGTAATTTTATTTTTTTTCTGTGCTGGTTGAAACAGCAAAAAAAAAAAAATTCATTAAAATAGGCAACACAAGCCATACACACCATACCATAAACAAATGTGAATAACTCCTAAAGTATACATGATATACACAAAAGATCAGTGGCAAAGTTGTTCAGCACAAAATTACCTTTCCAATGGTGCTATGCAGTCAAATATATATTATATTCTGTTATATTATATATTAAAATATATAAGTGACTTGTCCAGACATTGCACGGGCACACAGGAAGTCAGTAGCTGACTTCTGTAGGCGTCCTCAGGACACACCAGTGTATTTTACTGATGACTACAGGCGTCTGCTAGGAGACAATGAGTTAATATCAGTTGGTGACCCAGTGGTTACCTGCAATCTATGTGGGCAAGAAGTGCATCAAGGAAAGTGTGGATCCCACTTTGGGACAACCGACCAGCATAGCCACATGGTCCACCACCACCTGCCACAATGGTACCTCAAATTGCGGGAGGTGGCGGCATCATCAAGTGCAGATGTGGGGAGCAGTGTGGGTGTAAGCACTGAAGTGGGTGAGCATGAGTGAGGCATGGCTGGATCAGTTAAACATCCTTGCTGAGCTCGCCATACCAGAAAACAGCAGCAGCAGTCTGTAACATCAAGACCCCTCCAGGACCCTACCTGTCCAAAGCCAGCAGCACAGGCAGCCCCCACCTTGCCAGCAGTGCCAGTGACACATGCAGACTTATCCACTGTCCTGTCTGAAGTCCAGCATGTCCAACAAGAGTTATACAATTTCAGACAGGAATTTAGTGATGTCTGGTGGGAGATTTCTAAACTACAGTGTGATGTTGACAAAATCATGTGCATCCTGTCAGAATTCCATGGTGGCCCCACTGGCACTTAATTGGCAGCACAAATTATTATGTCTTTTTTGTTTTCATTTTTCTGTCTTCCATTATGTTGTTTGTATGCCCCCACCTTAAAAAATTAAAAAACAAAATACTAATCTGTCTTCTTTAGTCTACATCTATTCCTTAAGTCCTCTTGTTTATTTTGTATGTAAAATAATTTTATTGACCATTGATGCTGTTGTTTGTTACTGTCTTATGCTCCCTATAGAATTCAACCCCTTTTCTTGTACTCTCTCTGTTAGTTCTCCCCGCTCATTGTTGTATTACCCTTGTCCTCCTGATCCTGCCGGTCATTTGTTATACTTATTCTGTACCGTGTCCGTGTACCCTCCCCTAATAAACACCTTATTCCCTTATTATTTGTGGTGTGTGTTACTTCTTACAGCTGGTTACACCTACAAGATTCCTTTTAACAACATAATGATGTGTAGTGCAGTTGCATTCCCTATATATTGAGTTTGCAAATGAAATGCCAGGTCCTGCTGAAGGCTGTTGGCCATCTGGGCCTTGTGCATAGGCTAGTGTGTATTTTTTTTTAATTCAAATACCTTGTGTGAGTGACTTCAACTCAAAGTTATATGTGAAAGCAAAACTGGACAAAATTGGGTGAAATTTCGCATTACGCGAAAGCGAAATCAGAGGTGAAATTACATTTCGCCTAGGTGAAAAATTGTGCGTAATGCAGGAATTAAATTATGCAAAATATTTTGCTATGTGAAATTTTACAATTTTGCACATCTCTACTCTTTGATGCACCTCACAACCCCATACTCCCATACAGTCTGACGCAGCACCCAACACCATAGCCAACCATTGCTGTCACACCAATGCCAAGTCAACTTCCTAGTTACCAACTGGCCCTCTACTTATTAAGCTGAAATGTGTTGCATAATTTAGGGCAAGGTTAAAGCTAGAATGTACTGCATATATAGCATAAGTACTTCTATTGTGTATACCTCTTGTATTATACATTTTTTCTTTGTTGTTCTACATTTTATATCTCCTGTCTGTGTAATTGCGAACTGTATGTGTATGTGCCTCAGAACCTCCTTGTGAATGAGCTTGCTCAACGGAGTCTTTCCTGCAATAAACTTGAACTTGAACACCAAGCAACATCATACCACCATGCACGCTGACAAGCCTCACAACCGCAAACCTCCATGCACTGCCACACAACCTGGCACCATACCGAAATGCACACCGAGATACATCATGAACCCATACCCCCAAGCAGTCTCATGCCACTCTACACCTTACATGCTGTCACACCACCCATCAACATACCACCATGGACTCTGACACACAGACAGAACAAAGAGGAAGCGGGGAACTACAGACCAGTCAGCCTCACCTTGGTAGTAGGGAAGATCATGGAAGCACTACTGAAGGAGAGATTGGTGGAACATCTGGTTGTCAATGGACTACAGGACCCAAGGCAGCACGGTTTCACCAGGGGGAGGTCATGTCAGACCAACCTTGTTTAATTTTTTGACTGGGTAACTAGGGAGGTGGATCACAGGAGGGCAGTGGACATGGCCTATCTGGACTTCAGCAAGGCCTTTGACACTGTGCCACATAGAAGACTATTACACAAACTGGGGAATATGGGTGTGGTCAGGACAGTAGTGTGGTGGGTAGGTAACTGGCTGGGTGGCAGGACACAGAGGGTGGTGGTAAATGGCTGTCACTCCACAGAGGGAAGAGTCACCAGTGGGGTACCACAGGGATCAGTGCTAGGACAGGTCCTTTTCAACATCTTCATCAGTGACATTTTGAGGACCTAGAAGGCCGATTTCACTGTTCGCTGATGACACAAGCTCTGTAACAGAGTAGACACACCAGAGGTGTAGACAGAATGAGAAGGACCTGCAGAAACTTGAAGAATGGTCAGGGTTTGGCAGTTGAAATTCAATGCAAAGAAGTGCAAGATAATGCATAAGGGCACAAAAACCCTGGCACAATATATCAGTTGGGGTGAGGATATAGCATGCACCAAGCAGGAAAGAGATCTTGGGGTTATCATCTCTGATGACCTCAAGGTAGGGAAATAGTGTGACAAGGCAACAGGTAAAGCAAATAGGATGCTGGGATGCATAGGCAGGGGCATCACCAGCAGGAAAAGGGAGGTCATAATTCCACTATACAAGACACTAGTGAGGCCCCACCTGGAGTACAGTGTACAGTTCTGGAGACCTTACCTACATAAGGACATAGACAGGGTAGAAGGTTCAGAGGAGGGCAACAAAGAAGGTGCATGGATTGCATCAAGTCCCTATGAGGACAGGTTGAAGGAACTGAACATGTACTCCCTGGAGGAGAGGAGGAGAGAGGGATATGATAGAGACATACAAGTATCTTACAGGAAGGAGCAGGTGCAGGAATACACTATTTTTAAGCGAAAAAGATGTTCAGGACTAGAGGCATGGGATGAAGTTGGAGGAGGAGATTCAGAGGATACGTAGGAAGAATTTCTTCACAGAACGGGTGGTGGACAAGTGGAACACCCTGCCAGAGGAAGTGGTGGGGGCTGAAACAATCACAGGATTTAAGAATGCATGGGATAGACATAAAGGAATTCTGGAGGTCAGAGGTAAGGGGCAACAGACTTCTAGGAAAACATAAACTGAACTTACAAGCTCAAATGGGCAGACTGGGTGGGCCATAGGCCCTTATCTGCTGACACTGTCTATGTATCTATGTATCTATGTATTACTCACCCATGTATTATGACACACACAGCAACACCTCATACACCCATACACTTTGTCACACCACTTTATACCAGCATGCATGCTGACTCCGTCTTTCGGATGAGAAGTTAAACCGAGATGCCATCTGCCTGGATTGGTGGTAGTTCAGGTGGATGTTAAAGATCCCATGGCACTTATCGAAAAGAGTAGGGGAATTTCCCGGGTGTCCTGGCCAAATTTCCCTCATTCACTAAAAATACCACTAACAGCTAAATCTGGTTCAAGGTCAGTTGGCATTCATCTGTATCCCCCTCCCCCGGGTCGTGCCTGAAAATAGGCAGGATTTGTCTAGTGCACTTACCCGGTCAACAAAAGCTAAATAAATAAAAATATCTCATGACCCCATATTCCCCTGCACTTTCACACCACTCCACACCATACATACTGTCACACCACCAGATACAATAACACCATGACATAATGTAGCATCCAACAGATTCATATTTTATTGTGTGACACATTTCTAGAAACGTTCTTGGCATGACATTCCTGATAACATTCTTGTTTACACCATAACCAGTGTTTTTATATTTCTTCAAAACTCCTTATTTGTATGATTTTACTGTACATGTTTACGCTCCTACTGCTGCTGTCACTTTCTTATTACTGTTTCACTCCCTGTTGTAACCCTTGAAGGCTTCCGTGCCCCCCCACATGGATGCACCTGTAAACCAGTCTTGACTTACTGTGCCTATCATAGAATCATAGAAACATAGAAGCTTGATGGCAGAAAAGGACCCTTCCGGCCCATCAAGTCTTCCCATCCCTCCCCTTTCACACAACCCCCTCCACACCTGCCCCTGCCCTCCACCCCATTACTCAGCCCTATATGCCTGTCCCATGCCCTCTTAAATTCCACCACTGTTTTAGCTCCTGCCACTCCGTCTGGCAGTCTGTTCCAGGGCACCACCACCCTCTCTGTGAAGAAGTGCCCCCTCACATTGCCCCCAAATCTAATTCCTTACAATCTGAGACTGTGCCCTCTAGTTCTAGCTCCCTCCTTCCTCTTTAGAAGACCCCCTTCTCCTACTTTATTTAGCCACTTTACATATCTAAAGGTATTACTCCTCATCCCTTTCCCTCCTTGTTTCCAGCGTGTACAGATTCAGCTCTTTATACCTCTGCTCGTATGTCTTCCCCTGCATACCCTGCACCATTTTTGTTGCCCTTCTCTGAACCCTCTCCAATGCATCTACATCCCTGTGAAGGTGTAGTCTCCAGAACTGAGCACTGTACTCTAGTTGCAGCCTCACCATAGTTTTGTAGAGGTGCATTATTACCTCCCTCCTTCTGCTAGTAATGCCCCTGCCTATGCATGCCAACATTCAATTGGCCCTTCCCTCTGCCCTGTTACATTGGACCCTACCTTAAGGTTTTATGGGACTATGATCCCCAGATCCCTTTCCAGTTCTTATTTTTTGATTTCCTCCCCACCCAGCGTGTACCCTGCATGCATGTTTTTACTTCCTAGGTACATCACAGTGCATTTCTTTGCATTAAATTTCAGCTGCCACTTCCCACTCCTTGAGCATCTAAAGGTCCTTCCTCATGTCCTCCACCCCTCCTGGGTATCCACCCTATTGTAGATTTGTGTATCATTGGCAAATAGGCACACCCTCCCTCTTAAACCTTCTGCAATATAACTGATATAGATGTTGAAGAGGAGCAGACCCAAAACTGACCCCTGTGGCACCCAACTCCTTGACCTTGCCATCTCAGAGTTCACACCATTTAGTAACACTCTCTGCATTCTCCCTGCTAGTCATGACTCCACCCAGTTTGCTGTTTTCCCTTCCAACCCCATGCGTTCCATCTTGCTCACCAACCTCCTGTGTGGGATGGGTTCAAAGGCCTTTCTGAAGTCCAGATAGGCCATGTCCACTGCCCCAGTTGATTACCTGAGTAACCCAATCAAAGAACTCAATTAGGTTGGTCTGGCATGATTTCCCCTTGGTGAAGCCATCCTGTCTGCTGTCCTGCATGCCACACTCCTCCCAGGTAATCCATCACCCTCTACTTGATTGATGCCTCCATTACCTTCCCCACCACAGACATGAGACTGACTGGGCAGTAGTTCTCCTTCAGTTTCCTGCTACCTCCCTTGTGCAAGGGCACCACATCCACCCTCCCCCAGTCCTCTGGCACCTTCCCTGTATCCAGGGACAGGTTGAAGAGCCTTGTGAAGGGTGTGGTGAGCTCTTCCCTCAATTCTCTGATCACTCTGGGGTGTAACCCATCAGGCCCCATCGCCTTGTCCACCCTTTAGTCTATCTAGGTCCGCCCTGATCCTATCCACAGTGAACAAGTTCTGATCCACTCATTTGCCCTCCCTCCCTCCCCTTCGACTTTAACTCCAGACCCCTGCCTTCCTCTTCCTCTGTGAATACTGAGATAAAGTACTTATTTAATGCCTCTGTTTTTACATAGTCCTACTCCAAGCTTATCCCTCCTCCCCCCCCCTTGGTCTAGCAATACCCTGCCCAGCCCTTCTCCTCTCCCTCATGTATCTGAAAAATGTTTTATCCCCCACATAGCATTTTTATCTTTTTTCTCCTCAGTGGCTGCTTTTGCCCTTCTGATCTCTCTCCCTCCCAAACTCCTTTTTTTCCTGTACTTCTCCCTATCTTCGTCTCAGAGTGTCCTCTTAAATTTTCTGAAAGCCCTCCTCCTTTCCTTGATTGCCCTCGCCAGCTCCCTAGTAAACCAGAGTGGTCTCCTCCCCCTCTTGTGCTTCCTGACCTTTTTATGCACATTTCCACTGCTTCTTGAACCCCTTCCCTCATAGCTTCCCATACTTCCTCCATTTACCTTACCTTCCATTTTTTCTCCATCTTACTCTTCTTATCAAACTCCGTGTGTCTGAAGTTCATGACTGATGTACTGGTTTTATTTGTCTCCCTCCCTGCCCTGACCCTGAACCATACCGTGCTGTGGTCACTGGTGCCCAAGGCTTCTCCCACCCACACCTCCTCCACACTCTCCCTGTTAGTCAGGACTACATCTATCAAGTTACTTCCCATCTTTGGATCCCGGACCAGCTGTTGAAGGAATATCCCCTGTAGCGCTCATCTAATACATCTCTGCTCCTTGCTGATGCTGCATCTGGGATTTCCCAGTTAACATCTGGGAGGTTCAGGTCACCCACCAGTAGCAGTTCTCCTTTCTGGGCCAGCATCATAATTGCCTGAGTTAGCCATCTATTATCCTCCTCCTCTTGTGTAGGTGGCCTGTATACCACCCCCAGCCACAGGGATTCATCCATCTTACTAACTAGTGTTACCACAGCAGCTCAGTCTCCCCTTCCTCCTCCTCCTCCTCCTCCTGCCTTCGGTTACACTAATGATATCCCTGATGTATAAGGCAACCTCCCCCTCTTGCCCTCCCTGTCCCTTCTAAACAGTCTGTATCCTGGGATGATTGTTTCCCAGGTGAGATGCTCTGTTCACCAAGTTTCACTTATTGCAACTAGATCTAGTCCCTCATCCTTCATGATGGCCTCCAGGTTCACACTCTTATTTCCCAAACCTCTGGCATTTGCTGCTAATCCCTTTCTCCAGCCTCCCCCATTGATCCCCCTTCACCCGTCTCCCTGTTGCCCAACATTGTAGAGCTATCCTGGGTGGGGCTTGTAGCACCCCAAACTTTCTTCCTTGTGGAGCAGATCCCTCCCCCCAACTTAGTTTAAATTGTAGGTATCTGCTATCAATTTTTCTAGTTTGCTTTTTAGTACTGCCACCCCCTCCATATTCAGGTGCAGTCTGTCTGGTGCAAACAAGCTCTTGTCCCCCCACATAGAGCCCCAGTCCCCTACTAACCCTTACCCCATTTTCTCACACCATCCCACCAGCCACTCATTAAACTCCCTTATCCTCATCTGCCTATCAGTGCTTTCCCTTGGTACTGGTAGCACCTCTGAAAAAAGTCACTAATTTGAACCCCAGACTGCTACAGTGTCTAGCAAGAGCTCTGAATCTTGCCTGTACCTCCATCAGGCGACTTCCCACCAGTCATTCATTCCCCGGTGGAACAGCAGGTACATTTTCTCATCCTGCTACTTCCCCCTTGAGGGGATATAGTAAATGACCTTAGCTGCCATAATGCCAAGCAGACAATCCACCCACAATGTGCTGTTGTCCCCCCTGCCCCTAACCCAATTAATTTTATTATCAAGTTCCCCAACCAGTAGGACCCTGCTCTCCATCTCCTTCTGGTTACTTCTCCCTTCCATCCTACCCCAACCCCCTGTATCCTATTTACTACCCTATTTTCAATACCCCCTTTGCCCATGTCACCACCCAAAGTACTTTCTTCACTTTATGCCCCCCTCAAGCTTTGTGACCCCACAAGAGCTTTCTGCCAGGCTTCCCGCCTCTGCCTCTCTAACTATGAACTTTTCTCCTCAGTGTCTTTCTGCCCCTGCCTGTGCACTGACTGATTTTTCCCGGGGGCCCTCACCTTCCCTGCCCCATCCAGCTTTTGCACCTCTGGACCTAAGCACACTGCACCACCTCTTTTGGGCTTGCCCATTGTTCTTACCTGATTGGACATCCCCCTTTTCCAATTTTTCTGAGCTTTCATTTGTGCCTGCCTTTCCTATTTCCCTGTGTGCTCTTTCAAGTCCATTTTACTGCTTTTCCCTCACATTTTGTGCTCCTAGTGGGGCAAATCTATTTTTTTGTTCTAGGCCCACTGCCTGTATCTCTCTGGTGGATGTTCCTCCCATTGTTGTCTTCTCCCTTGTCCTCTGCACAGGCTTTGGACTCTTATACTTTATCATCTGCCATCCCCTGGTTACTCTTGTTACCTTTTCTGCCACTATGCAGGAATCCTGTATCCCCTCTGGAGCCTTCCCCCACATCCCCCCCCCTTACTTCTGTGCACCTCTATTTTCCTCCATACCCATCCCATCTTTCCCTTCATGTGCCCATGTTTGCTCCTTGACCCCATGCAGCCTCCTTTTAACTGCACCTAGCCCCCCTAGCTGCAGTCGCTCCTTCTGCGAGACATCTCCTGTCCAGTCTTCTATTCCTCTTCCTTTCCCATCTTAGTGTCCACCTTACCAATCCCACCTCCTCCCTTAGCTGTGCAATTTGCCTACATACCATGCATGTCCCCCATTTTCCAGACTGCTGTATATCCAGTACCATGGATGACCCACAACCAGTACACCCTATCAGCCTCCCAAAGATGACCCAGCCCTTGTAACCTGGGGACCCTGCCCTGGATCCACCCCCACCCTGCTCCATTGGCCCTTCCAATGTGTTTGTCCCCCCATTTCCCTCTGGCCTATGGTAAGCTTTTGTGTTTAGGCCCAAGGGTAACGTGTGCCACATTTCTAGAAATGTTCTTGGCATGACATTCCTGATCACATGCTTATTTACACCATAACCATTGTTTTTGTATTTCTTCGAAATGCCTTACTTGTATGTTTTTACAGTACAAGTTTACACTACTACTGTTATCACTTTGTTATTACTGTTTCACTCCCTGTTGTACCCCTTGAAGGATTCCTTAACACCCTCTACCCCACCACCCACCCACGGATGCACCTGTAAACCAGTCCAGGCTTACTGTGCTTGTACTGGTGACCACATTTTTAATAAATAAAATTAATGTACGGTTTGCATTTAATCCCCTTCAAACCATTTTTGTAGTGGAGGTGCTTTTTGGTACTAACTTTTAAACCTTTCCAAGTTCTAGGGACTTCTATTTTGCAGAACGCAGCAGCCAGGTTGTTGACTGGGCTACCTCATAGCTGTCACATCACACCAGGGCTGTGCAATCTGCACTGGCTGCCCAGTCAGTGGTGGATCACCTTTAAGGTTGGTTTACTGACCTATAAGGCCCTGCATGGACAGGGACCGAGTTATTAGCAAGATCTTCTTCATCCCTATTACTCCTCCCAGCTGCTTTGCTCCACCAATGAGGGATTGCTAGAGATTCCCAGGGTTCATTTAAAGTCATCTGGGACCCATGCATTTGAATTTGCGGCCCCATCCCTGTGGAATTCTCTACCTCATCGGATTCGACAGTGCCTGATGGTGGAGAGCTTTAAATCTGCATTAAAAAAATATTTATTTACTTTGGCATTCCCTGATTTTACTTGATCTGCTGCAGATGTTTTTATATGTGTAGTTGTTTTTATGTATGTTATGGCTATGTACTAGTGCTATGGTTTTGGAATAGCGCTATGTTATAAATAAATGATGATTGATTGATTGATTTTTAGGCACAGTTCTGTTGGGCCCAAGAGTTCTGGACAGAAAAATCCTAGGAAAAGCAAGCTTGCACTTTAAATTCAGTAAAAGCCTGGGGCAAAATTCACAAAAAAGCACAAACTGCAGCACAAAGGTTTGTGCTAAGCCTTTCAATTGTGCATGGTCAAAAGCTGCAATCAGGCAACAGTCAAGCATGAAAAGAAAAATATTATTTATGTATGGTGTACCACCACAATCAAATGCAGATTATATGCAAATAGCCATGAAGGCACTTACTGTAACTGCCTGGACATGACGTCCTCAGTGTTTTTTTTAGCCTTTCAAAATAGTACCACTGAAGAAAACCATTATAATGAAGAAAAAATACAGCTTGATATTCTCAATAAAGCATTTATGTTTACATGAAAAGAAGCACGACTGGTAGCCTAGTCCTCACTCCTTCCTTCACCTCTCATTTACTCACACAACAGTCCACATCAAGAAATGCAAACAGGAAGCTGGGGTAGCAAATACAACAGCTTTGCTAAATGATAGAAAAACAATAGATAAACATAAACAAAATAAAACAGACCCCTTGTCTTACCATTCAGAACAAAAAACAAAATCAGATCAATTTTTTGCTAGAAGATGCTGATCATTAGCAAAACAAAAGTGACAAACCATGCCTTGACACTGAATTTCAAGCCCCTTTATAAAGAATGAATAACCAAAACAGCAAAAAAGATAAAGAAATAATGGGGAAATGAAATATGATATATCAATCATGACAAGAACCTTTCTTTTAAGTTCTAATACATTCAAACACAAAAACACCACATTAGTTTTACTGAACTTACTTTCAAAAAGTTCCTCATTGCCAAATAAATCCTTTGGTCCACTTATCAACAGCACAGTAAAAAGTGTTTGCTACCACACAGGTGCTGGGCTGATCTAAAATTGTTATTTTGTATCAAAATTCAACTGTGAGAGTGGCTGAGCGGCTTCTGGTGCTGAGCAGATTTGAAACTGTAATTTTGCATCAAAACACAAGTGAGAAACTAGCAGAGCTTTAGGTCCCAAAAGCTAGAAAGAACTGTAGTGTTTAGCATGGATAAAGCTGAGGTATGACATGATACATCAATTGGAAAGCAAAATGATGTGTTTTGTTTTGTATCAAATTAAAATAAACAGTAGACAAGCAATTTGTATTCCTATACCTCACAGTACACATAAAAGGTAAAGAAAAATGCCTCTCTTTATTAGAGAGAAAGCATGTCTCTTAGCTCAGAGTGGATTTCTCTGTTCTAAACTGAGAAACATCCCAAGCATCACAAAGGTGCTGTTTCAGGTGCTCTGAGTGAGCATTCTGCAGAGTAAAAAAAAATGTTTTTGCTAATTTTTAAATTGCCAGTAATTTACCATACATTAAGCTACAGAGGTAACATTTTAACAGGGGAAGGGGTCTAATTACTAATAAACCATTATTTGTTTGTGAAGATCGATGGGATTTAAAATAATCAGTTAAAAAGTAAACAGTGTACACTTGGGCCTCTTAGAGTGGCCCACCAATTAAAAAATATACTGTGAGTTGCAACCATTATTTGGGCTATGATACTGTACTTTGAGATACAGCTGTTAAATGGGCTGCGATATTCTAACTGTTGGTGCTAGTGCTGGTTCTGGGAATAGAAAATGGCTGTGCTATTTAGAGAAAAATTCAAATCTGTGCTGTTTGCCTGGTGAGAGGGAAGGGGTAGTTACAGGCACTATTACTTAGAAATAGAAGGGGGAGCAGTATTCACAGAAGTGGCTGTGTTTTATTTTCTTCTGTTTTAATTGTGATATTTGAATAGCTTGTACTTTAAATTCATACTGTGAGTTACAACTGTTTGAATTAGTACTGTGAGTTACAACTGTTACGTGGGCTGTGCTATTGTAACTGCTGGTGGCTCCTGCTGGTTGTAGGAACAGTTGATGGCTGTGTTATTTAAATAATAATAATAATAATTTTATTTTTAAAGTGCCTTTTAAGTTTTCAAAGCACTGTACAAAACATATAATAAAAAGAAAACCAAACATTATAATACAGTTTAAAACACTCATAAAAACTACAATTCCATCAACAATTTATACAGAATACTATAAAAAGGCAATTTGATACAGATGAGTTTTTAAACCACTCTTAAATTCCCCCACAGAGGTCCACTACCATAACCGATGGGGTAGAGAATTCCAGAGAGTCAGAGCAGCGTAGGAGAAAGCTCTACAGCCAGAAGAGTTTAAACTCACTCTCAGAATCTCTAGCAACCCCTCGTCGGCCAAGCGGAGTGATCGGCCAAGGCTGTAGAAAACTAGAAGATCTTTCAGATAGGCTGGACCCTGGTCATGTAGGGCTTTGAAAGTCAATAAACAGACTTTAAAGGTGATCCACCACCGAACAGGGAGACAGTGCAGTTCACGCAGCACCGGGGTAATATGACAAGACCTACTGGTCCCCGTCAAAACCCGGGCCACCACATTCTGCACTAACTGAAGTCAGCAGATTTCAATCCCAGAAAGCCCAAAATACAGGGAGTTACAGTAGTCCAGACGTGAGGACACAAAGGCGTGGACCAACATAGGTAACATATTAGACGGAACAAGGTGTTTCACTCTAGCGATATTCCTGAGGTGGTAAAAGGAAATCTTGATGACTGCTGACACCTGCGAGTGCAGTGTCAGCCTGTCATCCAAGATAACCCCTAGGTTACGCACTCGTTCAGAGGTTGGAAGTGACACACTCCCAAGAAAAATTCCTGAGGGTGCACCGACAGTCGACCCCTCTATCTGACAGCCCGGATCCACTGCCAAAACCTCTGTCTTTTCTGAATTCAACTTCAGCCAACTAGAATCCATCCAACCCTGGATTTCTTTCAGACAGTTGTTAAACACTGAGAGAGCTCTATCCTGGTCAGGAGCAAAAGACAGGTGTAGCTGGGTATCATCTGCATAGCAATGAAACCTCAGTTTATACTGTCTTATAATGTCTCCGAGGGGCAGCATATACACCACGAATAACATGGGAGACAGCTCAGAACCCTGAGGCACCCCACATAACAAAGATGTTGGTCCAGAGGAAAAAAGCCCCGACACAACTCTTTGTGATGTCCCAGTGAGGAATGAGGTGAACCATTGAAGGACGGCTCCCGATATTCCACAAATCTGCCTCAGGCGTGCTAACAACACCACGTGATCCATGGTATCAAAGGCTGACGAGAGATCAAGAAGAACTAGAATAGAATGTGTCTTCTGGTCTCTCATCCTCAAGAGATCATTAAGCACCCAAACCAGCACAGTCTCAGTGCTGTCTTTTACGAAAACCTGATTAGAAGGGTTTGTAGATGCCATGGATGGTTAAATGGTTCTCCAATTGGGTCGCCACTACCTTCTCAATCACCTTCCCAATAAAGGGTAGGTTTGAGTTGGGTCTGTAGTTTGTGAAACAGTTAGGGTCCAAGGTAGCTTTCTTCAAGAGGGGTGTCACCACCGCCTCTTTCAGGGAGCTAGGAAACTCACCCGATTCCAAGGAGCACCAGACTATTTGCACAAGGATTGGACCGATGATGTCGCAACAACCCAATATTAGGGAGGTCGGTCCAGGATCAAATCTACAGCTCATAGGGCGCACACCATGGATAATCCTCATGACATCCACGAAATCAGGTCTGCTGAAGGAACACCAAGAAGATTGAGGTATTGTGAACTCACGCTGTTCAACAGCATCCCCCTTAGAAGCCGCTGGACACAGATCCATCCAGATGTCAGCCACTTTATTAGCAAAGAATCGAGCGAGTAATTAAAAGTAAATATAATTCTGTGCTGGTTGAATGGACAGAGGGGGATGGGTAATTACAGGCACCATCTTATCTTGCATTATTCACTTACTTGGCAAAAGAAGAGGGAGGAGTGTTCATGGAAGTGGATGTTTTATTTTCATCTGTTTCAATTGTGATATTTGAACAGTTTGTACTTTAAATTAGTACTCACACTTACAACTGTTTAAGTTAGTACTGTAAGTTACAAATGTTTCTTGGGCTGTGATATTGTAACTGTTGGAGGCTTGTGCTGGTTGTGGGGACAATTGATGGCTCTGCTATTTAAAGTAAAATTTAAGTATTTGCTGTTTGCCTGGTGAGAGGGAGATTGGTAATTACAGGCAACATCTTGTCCTCCATAATTCACTTGGGAACAGAAGCGGGAGGAACTTTCAAGGAAGTGGCTGTGTTTTATTTTCTTCTGTTTCAATAGTGACATTTGAATAGTTTGTACTTTAACTTAGTACTGTGAGTTACAGCTGTTTAAATTACTACTGTGAGTTATAACAGTTACTTGAAGTTTGATATTGTAACTGTTGGTGACTTATGCTTGTTGTGGGAAAAGTTAAGGGCTGTGATATTTAGAGGAAAATTTAAATATGTGCTGTTTGCAGGGTGAGAGAGGGAGAGGTAATTACAGGCACCATGTTGTCTTGAATTTTTTCATTTGAGAACAGTAGAGGAAGGAGTGTTCAGGGAAGTGGCTGTGTTTTATTTTCTTTGGTTTTCATTGTGATATTTGAATAATTTGTAGTTTGAATTAGTACTGTGAGTTACACATGTTTAAATTAGTACTGCGAGTTACAACTTTTAATTGGGCAGTGATATGGTAAATGCTGGTGGCTTGTGCTGGTTGTGAGAATACTTGAGGCTGTGCTTTTTAAACTAAAATTTTAATCTGTGCTGCTTGGCTGGTGAGAAGGGGATGGGTAATTACAGGCACCATCTTGTCTTGCATTATTCACTTGGAAACAGAATAGGGAGGAGTGTTCAGGATTTGGCTGTGTTTTATTTTCTTTTGATTTACTTTTGATATTTGAATAGTTTGAACTGTAAATTACTACTGTGAGTTACAACTGTTGTTTGGGCTGTGATATCATAACTGCTAATGGCTTATGCTGGTTGTGTGAATAGTTGATGGCTGTGATATTTAAAGTAAAATTTAAATCTGTGCTGGTTGCCTGGTGAGTGGAGAGGGGTAATTACAGGCACCATCTTGTCTTGCATTTTTCACTTTGGAACTGAAGAGGGAGGAGTGTTCAGGGAAGTGGCTATGTTTTATTATTTTCTTTTTTATTTGTGATATTTCAATAATTTGTCCTTTAAATTTGTACTGTGAGTTACAACTGTATAAATGAGTACTGTGATTTATAACTGTTACTTGGGCTGTGATATTATAACTGTTGATGGCCTGTGCTGGTTGTAGAACAGTTGATGGCTGTGTTATTTAAAGTAAATATAATTCTGTGTTGGTTGACTAGACAGAGGGAATTGGGTAATTACAGGCACCATCTTATCTTGCATTATTCACTTACTTGGCAAAAGAAGAGGGAGGAGTGTTTATGGAAGTGGATGTTTTATTTTCATCTGTTTTAATTGTGATATTTGAATAGTTTGTACTTTAAATTAGTACTCAGACTTACAACTGTTTAAATTAGTACTGTAAATTGCAAATGTTTCTTGGGCTGTGATAGTGTAACTGTTGGAGGCTTGTGCTAGTTAGGGACAATTGATTGCTCTGCTATTTAAAGTAAAATTTAGTATGTGCTGTTTGCCTCCATAATTAACTTGGGAACAGAAGCGGAGGAGCTTCCAAGGAAGTGATTGTGTTTTATTTTCTTCTGTTTCAATAGTGATATTTGAATAGTTTGTACTTTAACTTAGCACTGTGAGTTACAACTGTTTAAATTACTACTGTGAGTTATAACAGTTACTTGAAGTTTGATATTGTAACTGTTGGTGACTTATGCTCGTTGTGGGAAAAGTTAATGGCTGTGATATTTAGAGGAAAATTTAAATATGTGCTGTTTGCAGGGTGAGAGAGGGAGGGGTGATTACAGGCACCATGTTGTCTTGAATTATTTCATTTGAGAACAGTAGAGGAAGGAGTGTTCTGGGAAGTGGCTGTGTTTCATTTTCTTTGGTTTTCATTGTGATATTTGAATAATTTGTACTTTGAATTAGTACTGTGAGTTACACATGTTTAAATTAGTACTGCGAGTTACAACTTTTACTTGGGCAGTGATATGGTAAATGCTGGTGGCTTGTGCTGGTTGTGAGAATACTTGAGGCTGTGCTTTTTAAACTAAAATTTTAATCTGTGCTGCTTGGCTGGTGAGAAGGGGATGGGTAATTACAGGCACCATCTTGTCTTGCATTATTCACTTGGAAACAGAATAGGGAGGAGTGTTCAGGATTTGGCTGTGTTTTATTTTCTTTTGATTTACTTTTGATATTTGAATAGTTTGAACTGTAAATTACTACTGTGAGTTACAACTGTTGTTTGGGCTGTGATATCATAACTGCTAATGGCTTATGCTGGTTGTGTGAATAGTTGATGGCTGTGATATTTAAAGTAAAATTTAAATCTGTGCTGGTTGCCTGGTGAGTGGAGAGGGGTAATTACAGGCACCATCTTGTCTTGCATTTTTCACTTTGGAACTGAAGAGGGAGGAGTGTTCAGGGAAGTGGCTATGTTTTATTATTTTCTTTTTTATTTGTGATATTTCAATAATTTGTCCTTTAAATTTGTACTGTGAGTTACAACTGTATAAATGAGTACTGTGATTTATAACTGTTACTTGGGCTGTGATATTATAACTGTTGATGGCCTGTGCTGGTTGTAGGAACAGTTGATGGCTGTGTTATTTAAAGTAAATATAATTCTGTGTTGGTTGACTAGACAGAGGGAATTGGGTAATTACAGGCACCATCTTATCTTGCATTATTCACTTACTTGGCAAAAGAAGAGGGAGGAGTGTTTATGGAAGTGGATGTTTTATTTTCATCTGTTTTAATTGTGATATTTGAATAGTTTGTACTTTAAATTAGTACTCAGACTTACAACTGTTTAAATTAGTACTGTAAATTGCAAATGTTTCTTGGGCTGTGATAGTGTAACTGTTGGAGGCTTGTGCTAGTTGTGGGGACAATTGACGGCTCTGCTATTTAAAGTAAAATTTAAGTATGTGCTGTTTGCCCTCCATAATTAACTTGGGAACAGAAGCGGGAGGAGCTTCCAAGGAAGTGATTGTGTTTTATTTTCTTCTGTTTCAATAGTGATATTTGAATAGTTTGTACTTTAACTTAGCACTGTGAGTTACAACTGTTTAAATTACTACTGTGAGTTATAACAGTTACTTGAAGTTTGATATTGTAACTGTTGGTGACTTATGCTCGTTGTGGGAAAAGTTAATGGCTGTGATATTTAGAGGAAAATTTAAATATGTGCTGTTTGCAGGGTGAGAGAGGGAGGGGTGATTACAGGCACCATGTTGTCTTGAATTATTTCATTTGAGAACAGTAGAGGAAGAAGTGTTCTGGGAAGTGGCTGTGTTTCATTTTCTTTGGTTTCATTGTGATATTTGAATAATTTGTACTTTGAATTAGTACTGTGAGTTACACATGTTTAAATTAGTACTGCGAGTTACAACTTTTACTTGGGCAGTGATATGGTAAATGCTGGTGGCTTGTGCTGGTTGTGAGAATACTTGAGGCTGTGCTTTTTAAAGTAAAATTTAAATCTGTGCTGTTTGCCTGGTGAGAGGGGGATGGGTAATTACAGGCACCATCTTGTCTTGTATTATTCACTTGGGAACAGAAGAGGGAGGTGCGTTCAGGGAAGTGAGTGTGTTTTATTTTCTTTTCTTTTAATTGTGATAATTGAATAGTTTGTTCTTTAAATTAGTAATGTGAGCTACAACTGTTTAAATTACTACTGTGAGTTACAACTCTTATTTGGGCTATGATATTGCAACCATTGGTTGCTTTTGCTGATTGTGGGAGCAGTTTATGACTGTGAGTTTTACAGTTAAATTTAAATAAGTGCTGTTTTCCTGGTGAGTACTGGAGTGGTAATTACAGGCATGATCTTATCTTGCATTATTCACTTGGGAACAGAAGAGGGAGGACTGTTCAGGGAAGTGGCTGTGTTTTATTTTCTTCTGTTTTCATTGAACTATTTTAACAATTTCTATTTGAAATAAGTTTAAATCAGTTCTTCTAGATACTACTGTTACTTGGTTTCTGATATTCTAACTGTCCGTGGCTTGTGCTGTTTTTAGGAACAATTGATGCATGTGATATTTAAAGTAAAATTAAAATTTGTGCAGTTTGCCTGGTGATAGTGGGTGGAATAATTACAAGCAAAAACTTGTCTTGCATTATTCACTTGGGAACAGAGGAGGGAGCACTTTTCAGGGAAGTGTCGGTGTTATATTTTCTTTTGATTTCATTGTGATATTTGACTAGTTTGTACTTTAAATTAGTACTGTGAGTTACAACTGTTTAAATTAATTCTGTGAGTTACAACTGTTGATTGGGCTGTGATTTTGTAACTTTTGGAGGCTTGTGCTGGTTGTGGGAACAGTTGGTTGCTGTGATATTTAAAGTAAAATTTAAATATGTGCTGGTTGCCTGGTGAGAGGGGGTGGGGTAATTAGAAGCACTATATTGCCTTGCATTTGTTGCTTGTGAACTGAAGAGGGAGGAGTTTTCAGGGAAGTGGTTGTTTACTTTTCTTCTCTATTAATAGTAATATTTGAATAGTTTGCACTTTAAATTAGTACTATGAGTTACAAATATTTAAATTAGTACTGTAAATTACAGCTGTTCTTGGGCTATAATATTGTAAATGTTGATGGCCTCTGCTGGTAGTGGTAATAGTTAATGGCTCTGCTATTTAATGTAAAATTTAAATCTGTGCTGTGTGCCTGGTGAGAGGTGGAGGCGTAATTAGAGGCACCATCTTGTCTTGCATTATGCACTTACTTGGCAACAGAAGAGTGAGGCATATTCAGGAAAGTGGCTGCTTTATTTTCTTCTATTTTAATTGTGATATTTGAATAGTTTGTTTTTTTAATTAGTACTGTAAGTTATGAATGTTTAAATTAGTATTGTGAGTTACATCAGTTTTTTGGGCTTTGATTTTAAAACTGTTGCTGTCTTGTGTTGGTTGCAGGAACCATTGATAGCTGGGATATTTAAAATAAAATGTTAATCTGTCCTCTTTGCCTGGTAAGAGGGGGAGGAGAAATTACAGGCACCTTCTTGTCTTGCATTATTCACTTACTTGGCAACAGAAGAGATATGAGTGCTCATGGAAGTGGCTGTTATAGTTTCTTCTGTTTCAATTGTGATATTTGAATGGTTTGTAGTTTAAATTAATATTCTAAGTTACAACTGTTCAAATTAGTACTGTGAGTTGCAACTGTTTTGGGGCTTTTATTGTATAACTGTTGCTATCTTGTGTTGGTTGCAGGAACAGTTGATAGCTGGGATATTTAAAGTAAAATTTTAATCTGTGCTCTTAGCCTGGTGAGAGGGGGATGGGCAATTACAGGCACCATCTTGTCTTGCATTATTCATTTGGGAATAGAAGAGGGAGGTGCATTAAGGGAAGTGGCTGTGTATTATTTTCTTCTCTTTTAATTGTGATAATCGAATAGTTTGTTCTTAATTAGTAATGTGAGTTACAACTGTTTAAATTACTACTGTGAGTTATAACTGTTACTTGGGCTGTGGTATTGCAACTGTTGGTTGCTTGTGATGATTGTGGGAGCAGTTTTTGGCTGATTTTTAAAGTAAAATTTAAATATGTGCTGTCTTCCTGGTGAGTGTGGCGTGGTAATTACAGACACCATCTTGTCTTGCATCAATCACTTGGGAAAAGAAGAGGGAGGTGTGTTTGGAGAAGAGGCTATGTTTAATTTTCTTCTGTTTTAATTGTAATATTTGAATCATTTCTACTTTAAATAAGCACTGTGTTTAAAAACTGTTTAAATCAGTACTGCGAGTTTCTACTCTTACTTGGGCTGCAATATTCTAACTGTTCGTGGCTTGTGCTGTTTGTTGGAACTGTTGATGGGTGTGATATTTAAAGTAAAATTTAAATGTGTGCAGTTTGTCTGGTGATAGTGGGAAGAATAATTATAAGCAGCAACTTGTCTTGCATGAACTTCCAGCTCATAGTGAATGGATACTCCTTGGTGATTTTGATTGTAATTGGGCAACGGAGTCTTGTGGCTCTGCTAAAGATTTATTGGTGGATTTAGGCTTATCTCAACTGATAAATGAAGTTAGCAGATTTAATTTTAAGACTGGTCTGGGAACCTTACTTGATTGGGTTGTAGTTACTCATCCAAATCGGATTAATAATTCAGGTGTGTTGCACGATGTATTGAGTGACCATTGTCCTGTCTTTTGTCAGTGGTCAGTCAAACTTTTTAAACAACCTCCTAAATACATTGAATTTAGGAAAATTAGGTTTATTGCACCTGAGCTGGTAGATTCTACCTGATCAGAAATTGATTGGACTGGGTATTAGCCTATTAAGGACCTTGATACTATGTTAGATGTTTTTGTCTCTTGCTTTGTTAGGGTGATTAACAAGCTTGTTCCATGAAGAGAATGAGAATTAAGGCTATTAAACATAAATGGATTTCTTCTGATTTACTTCACCTTGTGAGACTACTGAATAAAAGCTGGAAATTATATAAACATAGCCTAGATCCTTTTATTTTGTTGAAATATAAATCATTAAAGAATCAATGTACATCTGAAATTTGCAAAGCTAAAACTGCATTTTTTCTTTCAGAACAAAATAAATCTATTGGTGATCCTAAAAAACCTGGGACATATTGAATAGCTTGATGGGGAGTGGTGAAAAAGCTTTTGACATTTCTATTCAGATTGGGGCTCGCTTAATTAGTAACACCATACTTGTTTCTGAAGCTTTTAACAAGTTTTTTGGTCATTTAGATAGCTATAGAATTCCTCCCCATGGAAATTCTTTTCATAATGATCTTTCTAGTGCTATAATGTTGGAAAATGAGATGGTCCCTTTCAAAACCATTTTGAACATGTATCCCCTGATTTAGTTAGGGAGCATGTGTTGAAAATGGACCCTCTGCCTTATATTTTCTATGATGAATTAGATTTCTGAATGATCAAGTTGGGAATAAATTCCTTTTCATATCCTCTTTCAGTTTTGTTTAATTTTTCTACGACTACTGGGGTTTGCCCTAGTCTTTGGAAGATGGCCATAGTTACCCATATTTTTGAAATCTGGTGATCCTACTACATTGTCTAATTATCATCCAATTTCCTTGTTGTCACCCCTATCTAAAATTTTGGAATGAGACATTTTGGATCAAACCCTTGAGCATTTACAAAAATATAACTTGCTTACTGATTGTCAGCATGGGCTTAAGCCATGCCATAATACTGAAATGGCATTGGTGGGGTTCTGGGTGCCATTCAGGGTGCACTCAATAAAGGGCAAACTGTTGTGGTGCTTTTCATGGACCTCACCAAGGCCTTCGATTTGGTTGAACATGATTTATTAAATGGTATTCTCCTTAGTCTTCATTTTTCTGATAATGTTATTTCTTGGTATCATGATTATCTTACCAATAGATCACATTGTACCTTAATAGGGGATAGCATTTATTCTCCCAATATTATAAAATGTGGGGTACCACAAGGGTAAATTCTTGGCCCCTTGATTTTTTCACTTTAAATGAACTCTGCTCCTTTGGTGTGTTCTCATTCATCACTGACACTTTATGCTGATGATGCAGTAATTTATATTATTGGTTCAACCCCTAATGATGCCCTGGCTGAGGTTCAGTCCGATTTCAGTTCCTTTCAGAAATGGTTGTTTTCAAATGTCATTGTATTCAATTCAAGTAAAACCAAAGTTATGTTGTTTTTGAATAAGGCCATTGAGCATGATAGTTTACAACATATTGTTACCCAGGATGGAAATTTGATTGAATTAGTGGATAGTTTAAAATATCTGGGGATAATCCTTGATACAGAATTAACTTTGCACTCCATTTGAATAAACTAAGGAAAACTCTTCATCAGAAATTAAGTTAATTTTTTAGAGTTAAACAGTTTTTGACTAGAGAATCAAGTTTCTTACTCACTCACAGTTTTCTGATGAGTGTTTTGGATTATGGTATTATTATTTATTCTTCCTTCTCTGGTCTCTTATTTGATAAACTTAAGGTAACGTATAATGCTATATTATGTTTCATGCTCGATGTTCCTTTTCGAACACATCATTGTCTTTTCCTTAGACATTCTTATAGTCTATCTCTTAAAAATAGGATTCTTCATAAACTGGGTAACTTGTTATTTAAGGTATTGAATGGCCTTATATCCCCAGTGGTTTCAATATTGTTTCTTATGCTTCTTAAGTCTAGTGGTACTAGGTCTCAGACTAAGTTTACTTATGAAATTCCATTGTTTCAAACTGCCTTTGTTCAGAGATTGGCTTTATATAGGGCTCCTTTATTTTTTAATTCACTACCTGCTGATATTACGGAATGTATGGCAGTGTGGTCCTTTAAAACCAGGTTAAAATACTGGCTGTTGGATAATGATATTTTCACATGCTCATGTTAAATAACTGTTTTTTTAGTATGTTTTATGTATTTTTATATTTTAAAAAATTTTGTTTGTGTGTATTGTTATATAAGTTTAAGTATGTTTTGTAACTTGTCACTGGTGAAAATGGGCAGTTTTTGCTCATCCTGCTTACAAGTATAAAAATTAAAAATGAAATGAAATGAAAAAAATGAAAAATTCACTTGGGAACAGAGGAGGCAGCACGTTTCATGGAAGTGTCTGTGTTTTATTTTCTTTTAATTTAATTGTGATATTTAACTAGTTTGTACTTTAAATTAGTACTGTGAGTTACAACTGTTTAAATTAGTTCTGTGAGTTACATCTGTTTCTTGGCATGTGATTTTGTAACTTTTGGAGGCTGGTGCTGGTTGTGGGAACAGTTGATTGCTGTGATATTTAAAGTAAAATTTAAATCTGTGCTGGTTGCCTGGTGAGAGGGGGTGGGATAATTAGAAGCATCATCTTGCTCTGCATTTTTTGCATGGGAACTGAAGAATCGAGGAGTTTTAAGGGAAGCGGCTATTTAATTTTCTTCTCTATTAATAGTAATATTTGAATAGTCTGCACTTTAAATTAATACTGTGAGTTACAACTGTTTAAATCAGTACTATCACTTACAACTGTTTCTTGGGCTGTGATATTGTAAATGTTGATGGCCTGTGCTGGTAGTGGTAATAATTAATGGCCCTGCTATTTAAAGTAAACTTTAAATCTGTGCTATTTGCCTGATGAGAGGTGGAGGGGTAATTAGTGGCACCATCTTGTCTTGCATTATTCACTTACTTGGCAACAGAAGAGTGACGAGTTTTCAGAAAAGCAGCTGCTTTATTTTCTTTTGTTTTAATTGTGATATTTGAATAGTTTGCACTTTAAATTAGTATAGAAAGTTACAGCTTAGTTGTAATTAGTACTGCGAGTTACACTGGTTGCTTGGCTGTGTTTTTGTAACTGTTGGTTTCTTGTGCTGGTTGTGGAAACAGATCATGGCTGTGATATTTAAAGTAAAATTTAAATCTCTGCTGCTTGACTGGTGAGAGGAGATGGGTAATTACAGGCAATATCTTGTCTTGCATTATTCACTTGGGAATAGAAGAGGGAGGAGTTTTCTGGAAAGTGGCTATGATTTATTTTTCTTCTGTTGTTTTTGTGATATGTGAATAGTTTGTAGTTTAAATTAGTACTGTGAGTTACAACTGTTTAAATTAGTTCCGTGAGTTATAACTGTTACTTGGGCTGTGATATTTAACTTTTGGTGGCTTGTGCTGGATGTGGTAATAGTTGATATCTGTGATATTTAAAGAAAAATTTAAATATGTGCTGTTTGCCTGTTGAGAGTGGGAGGTATAATTACAGGCACCATCTTTCCTTGCATTATTGGCATGGGAAAAGAATAGGGAGGAGTGTTCAGGGAAGTAGTTGTGTTTCATTTTCTTCTCTTTTAATTGAGATACGTGAATAATTTGTAATTTAAATTAGTACTGTGAGTTACAACTGTTTATAGCAGTACTGTGATTAACAGTTTTTACTTGGGCTGTGATATTGTAACTGTTGGTGGCTGGTGCTGGTTGTTGGAACAGTCGATGGCTGTAATATTTAAAGGACATTTAAATGTGTGCTGTTTGCCTGTTGAGAGGGGGATGGGGTTATTACAGGCGAGATTTTGTCTTGCATTTTTCACTTGGGAACAGACGAGGGAGGAGTGTTCAGGGAAGTGGCTGTGTTTTCTTTTCTTTTGATATTATTGTGATATTTGAATAGTTTGTACTTTAAATTAGTACTGTGAGTTACAACTGTTTAAATTAGTACTGTTGCTTGGGCTGAGATACTGTAACTTCTGGTGGCTTGCACTGGTTGTGGAAACAGTTCATATCTGTGATATTTAAAGTAAAATTTAAATATGTACTGATTGCCTGAGGAGAGGGGGAGGGGTCATTACCAGCACCTTCTTGTCTTGCATTTTTCACTTGGGAACTGAAGAGGGAGAAGTGTTTATGGAAGTGGCTGTTATATTTTCTCCTGTTTTAATACTGATATTTGAATAGTTTGTACTTTAAATTAGTACTCTGAGCTACAACTGTTTAAATTAGTGCTGTGAGTTACAACTCTATCTTGGGCTGTGATATTAGTTACTGTTGGTCCCTTGTGCTGGTTGTGGGAACAGTTGATGGCTGTGATATTTAAAGTAACATTTTAATCTTTGCTGTTTGTATCTTGAGGGGGGATGGGTAATTTCAGGCACCATCTTGTCTTGCATTATTCACATTTGAACAAAAGAGGGAGGAGTGTTCTGGGAAGTGGTTGTGTTTTATTTTCTTCTGTTTTAATTGTGATATTTGAATAGTGTGTATATAAAATTAGTAATGTGAGTTACAAATGTTTAAATTAATATGTGAATTACAACTGTTACCTGGGCTGTGATATTGTATCTGTTGGTGGCTTGTGCTGATTGTGTGAACAGTTGATGGCTCTGCTGTTTAAAGTAAACTTTAAATCTGTGCTGTTTTCCTGGTGAGGGAGAGGGGTTATCACAGGCATCATCTAGGGAGGAGTTTTCAGGGAAGTGGCTGTGTTTTTTTTACCAATTATTTTACCAGGTGAGACACACTAAGCTGAAAGCTTGTTTGCAGGTGCAACCTGGGAGCACGAGAACATTATGTGACTTGCTCAGGGTCACATAGTATGCAAGTGGGGGCTGTGGGATTCAAACCCAGGTCTCCAGATTTGCAGCTCAGAGCCTTAAACCACTGCACCATACTGCCTCCTAGGCTGTATGGCTGTGTTTTATTTTCTTCTGTGTTATTTATGATATTTGAATGGTTTGCATATTTAATTAGCACCGTGAGTTACAACTGTTAAAAATATTCTTGTGCGTTACAACTGTTTCTTGGGCTGGGATTTTCTAATTTTGGTGGTTTGTGCTGGTTGTTGGAACAGTTGATGGCTCTGATATTTAAATAAAAATGTATATCTGTGCTGATTCACTGGTGAATTGGTGAGTGGTAATTACAGGCACCATCTTGATTTGCATTATTCATTTCAGAACAGAAGAGGGAGGAGTTTTCAGGGTAGTTGCTGTGTTTTATTTTCTTCTGTTTTAATTGTCATATTTGAATAGTTTGTACTTTAAATTAGTACTGTGAGTTACAGCTGTTTAAATTAGTTTTGTGAGTGATGACCTGTACTTGGCTGTGATATTGTAAGTGATGGTGGCTTGTGCTGGTTGTGGGAACAGTTGAATGCTATGATATTTGTAGTAAATTTAAATCTGTGCTGTTTGCCTGATGAGGGTGGATGGGTAATTACAGACACATTCATGTTTTGCATTATTCACTTGGGAACAGAAGATGGATGAGTGTTTCTGGAAGTGCCAACAGGGTTGATACACAAGGGTGTGTGGAAATAATGAGAAGGGGCTTGGCAAGATTGGAGGAATGGTCAGAAGTATGGTAGCTTGGATTCAATGCAAAGAAGTAGAAAATAATGCACTTAACATAGAAACATAGAGGTTGATGGCAGATAAGGACCGCAAGGCCCATCCAGTCTGCCCATTTTTTCTATCTTATGAATGTGCCACACACCTTTACACTGTCAATGACCTATCTATCCATATGCATCTGTATTGCTCCCTTATGCCTATCCCATGCCTGTTTCAAGCCGTGCACTGTATTCATAGCCACCACTTCCTGAGGTAGGCTGTTCCATGCATCCACCACTCTTTCTGTGAAAAAGAATTTCCTCACATTCCCCCTTAATCGGCCTCCCTCTATTCTCTTGCTGTGCCCTCTTGTCCTGCTATTTTTCTTATATTTAAACATGTTAGACTCTTTCACATTGTTAATGCCCTTAAGGTGTTTGAATGTTTTGATCATATCACTTCTCTCCCTCCTTTGCTTAAGGGTATACATATTGAGCTCCATTAATCTGTCCTCATATGTCTTCTGAAGCAATCCCTGCACCATTTTGGTTGCCCTTCTCTGGACTGCCTCAATTTGGTTAATGTCCTTGTGAAGGTGTGGCCTCCAGTACTGCATGCAGTACTCCAGATGGGGCCTAACCAGTGTCTTGTAAAGAGGGATTGTTACCTCCCTCTTACGACTTGTGATACCCCTACTAATACACCCTAACATCCCCCTAGCCTTACCTACTGCATTAGAGGTCTGCTTGGATGATTTCAGGTCATTGGTGATGATGATGCCCAAGTCTATTTCTTTCTTTGTGACTGTCAGCAACTCCCCTCCCAGTCTATAGGTGGCTTCAGGGTTTCTCTTCCCTATTTGCATGATCTTGCACTTCTTTGCATTAAATCCCTGTTGCCACTCTTCTGACCATTTTGTTAGTTTATCCAGATCTCTTCTCTTTCTGCCAACCCTATCTGGATCATCTACTCTGTTGCAGATCTTGGTGTCATTTGCAAACAGACAAGCCTTACCCTTTAGTCCATCTGCAATGTCACTAATGAAGATATTGAAGAGGACTGGCCCCAGGACTGATCCCTGAGGTACCCCACTTATGACTTGCATCTCTTCTGACTGTATACCATTTACCACCACACTCTGTTTTCTGTCCATCAACTAGTTTGTCACCCAGTTGACCAACTTCTGACCCACCCCAAGCCTACCCAGCTTATTTATCAACCTTCTATGTGGAACAGTGTCGAAAGCTTTGCTGAAGTCAAGGTAGGTGACATCAACTGCTCCCCCTTGGTCCACCACTCTGGTTACCCAGTCAAAGAAATCTATGAGATTAGTTTGACAGGACCTTCCTTTTGTAAACCCATGCTGTCTTGGATCCTGTGCCCCCATGGATTCCAGGTGTTGCACTATCCTTTCCTTAAGGAGTACCTCCTTGCCCACTACTGAGGTAAGACTGACTGGTCTGTAGTTCCCTGCCTCCTCCCTGCTACCACTCTTGTGGAGTGGGATCACATGAACCCTTCTCCAGTCTTCTGGGACCTCTCCTGTGCTCAGAGACTCACTAAACAGTTCTGCTAATGGCTTTGCTAGTTCCACCCTTAGCTCCTTAAGTACCCTGGGATGTATGCCATCAGGTCCCATTGCCTTGTCCACCCTGAGCTTAGCGAGCTCTTGTAGGACCCTTTCTTTTGTGAAGGGAGTAGTGCTCACCTCCCTCCCCTGTGTCCATGGTGCTGAGCTGTGGGCCCTGCCCTACCTTCTCTTCAGTAAATACTGAGCAAAAGTATCTATTTAGGATAGATGCTTTTACAGGGTCCTCCTCCTCCTCCTCACATGCCCCCTTTTCTCCTTTGAGCTTAGCAATACCCCCTGGACTTTCTCCTTTCACTAATGTATCTATAGAAAGTCTTGTCACCTTCTTTTACTGTTCGTGCTAGTGTTTACTCAGTTTGGGACTTTGCCTGCCTTACTGCCTTCCCTGCTTCCCTTAGGGCAGTTTGGTATGCCTCCCTATCTTCATCCCGCTGTGTTCCCTTATATTTCCTGAAGGGCAGCCTTTTGGCTCTGACCTTTTCTGCTACTGTATTTGAGAACCGAAGTGGTTTCCTTCTTCTTTTGCACTTCCTTTTCTGTCTAACACAATGGGATGTTGCTTCAAGTATCGTATCCTTAATGCTTGCCCACTTTTCCTGTACCGCCTCACCTGTGTTTCTTTTTGCCATGGCTAGCTTAACTCTGTTGGTCATCTTATCAAAGTCAGCTCCTCTGAAGTCCCATATTTTTGCCTTGAAATGGGATGATTTAGATGTAGTGGCCAAATTGAACCATTCAATGTGATGGTCACTGGCCCCTAGGTGACCTTTTACCTGGAGATCTGTGATCCCTTCCCTGTTAGTCAGTACTAGATCTAGGATAGCCCTGTCCCTTGTGGGTTGTTGTACCAGTTGTTTAGGCCCTCCCCATGCAGGGAATCCACCATGTGTCTAGTCCTGGCAGATGTTCCTGCTGGTATTGACCAATCTGTACCCGGCATGTTGAAGTCTCCCATTATCAGAACCTCCCCTTTAACCATCATGTTTTGTATGTCTTCTAACAGTAATGTGTCTATGTCCTCCTCCCCAGTCTTGGGGCCTGTAGACAACCCCAGTTCTTATGGCTGTCCCATTTCCTGTTTCCAGGGTGACCCACAGTTCTTCTGGCTCCTTATATGTATTCTGAATTTCTGTAGCTTTGACATTTTTGTTGACATACAGGGCCACTCCACCCCCTCTTTTTGCACCTCGGTCTCTTCTGAACAGTACATAGCCAGGTACTGAAGTCTCCCAGGTGTGGTTACTGGTAACCCATGTCTCACTAATCGCTACTATGTCCAGTTTAGCCTCTGACATTATTGCCTGCAGGTCTGGGATCTTATTTCCCAGGCTGTGAGCATTTGTGTACATGATTTTCCATTGGCCAGATTTTGGTGTGATAGTTGTTGGGTGAGGTTTGGCATTTCCCCTGTGCATTGTATGGGGAGACGGACCTTTTTTCTTACCTGGTGATGCAAATGAACTGCAAACATGCTGAATCCCTGTTTGACCGCTAGCTGAGGGGGAAGGGATGTACTTCTTAATTGAAGTATGGGATGCTGCACCTCTCTCCCCATTTGCTAGTTTAAATATTCTGCAAAGACATCAAACTTCTGCCCTAATGCACTGACTCCCTCCTTAGTCAGATACAGTCCATCAAATTTAAAGAACTTTCACTCCCAGAACTGTTGCCAGTTCCCTACAAATCTGTGTCCTTTTTCCTGGCACCAGCCCTTGAGCCAGATGTTTAGCTCCCCTATCTCCCCTTGTCTGACCTTCCATCCATCTGCCCCCTCTCCCAGACTGGAAGGATCTCAGAGAAGGAGATGTCAGATGAAATGGATGATAGTTTGTCACCCAGCCTGGTCAGGTGTTCCTTGGTCTCCACAACTGACCGGCTGGTGAGATCATTAGTCCCTATGTGTACCAGGATGTCAATGTTTTCTCCTGCTTTGTTAACAATTTTAGCAATGCGGTCAGTGTCTCTCCACGCTGATGTACCTGGGAGACATCTGACCATTACCCCTCGCTGGAGAGGGGTATCAACTCCCCAAATCATGGACTCTCCTATGATTAGAAGTTTTTTGGATTTCCTTTTTGCTTTTTTGTTTTGGTTCCTGATTTGGGTGAGTTTTGTTGTGTTAGCTCCTGTGCTTCAGTGTCCTGCTCTGCAGTGTTCTCTGCCCCTTTATTTGATTTTGGAGATAGAGGCAGATACCTGTTTGTAGTGTTTATATGGTTTTTGGAGGTAATATGTTGGAAAGCACGGAGTGATGGGGCACCCGATTTGCCCCTCCTAACCACCTGCCAACCTCCTGGACCAACTACCCTCTGCGATTGAGGTTCTTCTGTTGGATGTTGGGGAAATGGTGGGTAGTTCTTATAAAGTATTTCCTCTTGAACATAAAATTTGAGGCGGACAATCTCTGCCCATGCTGCCCGGAGCTGAGCCCTAAGATCTCTAATGGCCCAGCATGTAGGACAGTGTCCTAAATCCTGTAAGACTGTCCTTCTGAGAAGTGTTCTGCAGTACCTGCAGTTAATGATATCCATTCCTGATAAGTTGCTGGGTTTATAACCTGGACAGAGTAATTAGAAGGAAGAAAATGCAAGTAATGGTTTGATTTTGTGTTTTGTTTTTGTATAACTTGTTATAACAAGTTAAATTACTAGTGCCCCTGTAAATGAGCTCACCTTGTGGATGCCCCACAGATCTGCTCCTTCCTGCTTTGCCACAGGAAATGTCACAACTGTGGTACCCTATTAAAGGAGTGTAGTGTGGGGTGGTTGGAGATGGGTTGGGTGGCTAGGAAACAATAACCCAGGGGAAGAGAACACAATGGGAAGGGAGGTAGTAACAGCAACAAAAATGGAAAGGGACCTGGGGGTTATCATATCAGATGACCTTAAGGTTGGCAAGCAATGTGAGAAGGCAGTAGGGAGGTCTGGGGGTATACAGGGATTTACAGGGATAGGCATCACCTGCAGAAAACAGGAAGTTGTTATCTCTCTGTACAGGCAGTTGGTGAGACCCCATCTGGAGTACTGTGTCCGGTTCTGGAGACCCCATCTCTGCAAGGATATAGACAGGATGGAGACAGTCTAGAGGAGGGCAACTAAAATGGTGCAAGGTCTGCAAGAGAAGCTATATGAGGAGAGACTAAAGGAGCTTAAAATGTATACCCATGAGGAATGGAGGGAGGGGGGCATGATAGAAACTTTTAAGTACCTCAATGGAATCAACAAATTCCAAAAGGGTAGCAACTTTCAGAAAAATAGATGTGCAAGAACAAGGGGACACAATTTGAAGATAGAGAGGGGATGGCTCAGGGGGAATGTGAGGAAGTATTTTTTTCAGACAGGGTGGTGAACACATGGCAGTGCCTTCCTGTATAGGTTGTGGGGTCTAAAACTGTGGGAGAATTCAAGAATGCATGGGACAAACATAAGACAAGTCTTGTGGGGGTAGGAAGAAATATGCTGTTGGTTAACTAGGATCTGCAGCTTATCCAGTAGGCAGGGAAATGGGCAGAATAGGTGGGCCAAGCGGTCCTTATCTGCCATCAAAATCTATATTTCTATGTTTCTATGTGGCTGTGTTTTTTTTTCTTTATTTTTAATTGTAATATTTGAATACTTTGTACCTTAAATTAGAACTGTGAGTTACAACTGTTTAAATTAGTACTGTGAGTTACAACTGTTACTTAGGCTGTGATATTGTAACTATTGGTGGCTTGTGCTGGTTGTGTGAACAGTTGATGGTTGTGATATTTAAAGAAAACATTTAAGTTTGTGCAGTTTGCTTGGTGAGAGTGGGAGGAGTAATTACAGGGACCATCTTGTCTTGCATTATTCACTTGGGAACAGACGAGTGAGGAATGTTCTGCTAAGTGGCTGTGTTTTATTTTCTTTTTATTTAATTGTGATATTTAAAACGTTTGTACTTTAAATAAGTACTGTGCGTTACAACTGTTACTTGTGCTGTGATATTGTAACTGTTGGTGGCTTGCACTGCTTGTGGGAAGAGTTGATGGGTGTGGGAGCGCGTCAATTCGCTCCCGACAATACACGCCGTGACAACTCGCTCCCGACAATACGCTCCTGTCAATTCACTCCCGATGTCAACTCACTCCCTATGTTAACTCGCTCCCACTGAAAATAACTAAATAAATAAACAGTACTTGGACAAATTGTAGCAGTAAAATCCCATTCAGATACTACTGCTGAATTAAACTCCTTAGGTGTTCCCAAAATAAAGGTTCTTTTTAAAGTCACATACAATTGATACTGTACATAAATATCTCCCATCACAGATCCCGCATAGAAGCTATATGGTCCATCCAATAGTGTACTACACACCTCTTGGCACTGATCGGTGGCTACTGCACTCATTTTAGAACAGGACTCTGGAAGTGACTAGACTTAGAAGCAGGTCAGGTTCCAAGGCTGTTCCCAACATTTAATTATTTAAAAATAAAGTCTATATTGATGCAAATGGCATGGTATGCAACATGCAAGTCTCACAAAGACACACCATTGCATGCTCAGCGTAATGTAAAACTTCCCATCTTTTGTGTGGGCGTGCCTAATGCTGACCTTACTATTTAGCAATCATTGTTCTTAGATGTTTAGGCAGAGATGGCTGAGCATCCAACATAACAGCATGCTTTTCTAATCACTGCATTTATAAACAATAACGTCTGACCTTGTTTCTCTCCCCATTGATTTTCATATTTTCCATAATCCTTAAAGCATTTTCCTTGCATCTGTGAGTTCCAGCTCCTGTCAGGCACATTTCAACCCCCCCCCGGTCCCTGTTCCATGCTGCCACTGTTCAAAGAGTTATGAGCACACATAAATATTATCAAAATAAGCAAAAAAAAAACACATCAGCATTAAAGTTTACACAATGTTCTTCTTACTGCTGCTGGTCTAATCTGCACAGCATATACTGCACACATAAAATCCTGTAATGAATCTCAGCTTGTAAGGAACAGTGTTATTTACGTAGCACTGGGAGTGAAAATACACGGAGCGTAAAGTACGGGAGTTAATTGAGGTGGATATGAATTGTCGGGAACGAGTTGTCGCGGCTCGTATTGTCGGGAGCGAGTTGACATTGACCCGATGGGTGCGATATTTATAGTGAAATTTAGATCTGTGCTGTTTGCCTGGTGAGAGGGGAAGGGGTAAATACAAGCAACATCTTCTCTTGCATTATTCACTTGGAACAGAAGAGGGAGTAGTGTTTACGGAAGTGGCTGTGATTTACTTTTTCTGTTTCAATTGTGACATTTGAATAGTTTGTACTTTAAAGTAGAACTGTGACTTACAACTGTTAAATTAGAACTGTGAGTTTTAACTGTTAGTTGGTCTGTAAAATTGTAACTGTCGGTGGCTTGTGCTGGGTGTGGGAACAGATTATGGCTGTGATACTTAAAGTAAAATGTATGTCTATGCTGTTTCCTTGTTGAGAGAGGGGTGTCAGAAGGTGGTACAGAGGTGAGCCCTATTGACTAAATCAGAGGTGGCTCCTCAGTCCTAGATAACATTATACAATTTTGTTATATTCATCACTTTGTGGAAACAAAGACATACAGTTTGTACATAGCAATGTAGTAATAAAAATCATCAGAAGATGGCAATGCCGACTCTCATATCATAAAACTACAAGGACACAGGTGTTCTAGCATTTTGTAAACAAGAAATACATGTATATATGAGAAAATAATGTGTATAGCAATCATATGCATACATATCCTGACATCTATTCTTGTACGGTAGATGTCCTTAACCCTATATGTTACTAATATATACATAAATGCTAGCTGTCTGTGGTGTACCTCTGGGGGTACCAGTTAGGGTGCAGGGACCTCATATAACATTCCACCCATGTTGCCTCATTATTAATACACAAGCAAGAGTAGGGAAGTGGAGAGAGAGAGAGAGAGAGAGAGAGAGAGCAGGTGTCATTTACAGACCTGATGCTTGAGCCTTGTAAAGGAATTCCAGCTGCTCACAATGTAGGCAGAGGGTGCGCTGGCAGCAACAAAGCATAATAAGGAAAAATATAAAAAATGCTTTTATAATAACAAAACCTTTAAAGGTAATCTCTAGCCAAGTACTAGTAAGTGCACTATTAAAATCACCATCATTAATATGGTCAAATATAGTTTCATTTGCTTTTGTCATATTATTGCTGATGTGGATGAGGTAAGTATTGTATAAACTGAAATGTGATGCATAATATAGGACTAGGCTAACTCTGAAATGTACAGCATTATAGTATAAGAATGTCCATTGTATATACCTCCTAAATGTATACAATTCTCCACCTGTTGTCCTACATTGTATATCTCCTATCTGTGTAATTGTGTATTGTATGTGCATATGACTCAGGACCTCCTTATGAATGAGCTTGCTCAACGGAGTCTTTCCTGCAATAAACTTGAACTTGATGTGTCTTTCCTGTCTAAAAGTGACTTCAGAGTTAAAGTCAAAGGATCAATGTGTACAGTAAAGTAAGGTAAGTACTCTGAAAGAGTGAGCAGATAATCGGGGTTACCATCAATAATATCAGGTTCCATAAGGGGAACAGGGGTAATAACTGTGTGCCCAATAACAGACATCTGGCGAGTAACAAAACAAAAGTTAGATTCATTAATAGTACATGTCTTATCTCTGTATGTAAATTGCTGAAAATCAGTTACCACACAAAATTCACCATTCAAATTATATTGCATTTTCATAGTAAGTAATCTCCATTTTTGTAGTTGTACTGGGCAGGTGTAAGTCTGTTTGGAAATCCGTGTTGACAGGTGATGAACCTCCTTCCAGTAATACTGGTATAATCAATTAGCATCTGGAGAAAATGTTGAGTCCTGCTAATCTGTGCCATTGGTGGTGATGTCATCGTCCATGGAAAAGGACCAATCGATACTGTCTGGGGAATATCCACATACAGGTTTAATAGCATCAAATATGTCACATTGACACAAATAGATATACCCTTTCTTAGCACAATAGCCCATGTGCGGTGAGATCAATGCATCCAGAAGAGGATGGAAAACCAGTGGAGGAGGCAGGTTGAGGTGTTCTCTGTAGATGTCTTCATTAAGGTGCCCAATGGAGTATAAGGATGCTAGTTTATCAAATATAGCTGTTTTGGGTTCAAAACATGATAAAGAAACATAAAAAGACACAAACATAGTATCCTTAATGGAACATTTCTTCAGAGTAAAGCAAGGGCAAGTATAAGGTGCCTGGTCACTAATCCCAGATTTCTAGCAGTAGAAACAGGAATAGAAACAGATTGTAATATACACATGGCAACACAGTTGGGGGATTTGCAGCGAGGGTAGTACCATTTAGAGATACATCTGTCTTGTATGATATCAGGGATTCTTCCAGATTCCAGATCACGGAAGAGGTTGTTGATGGTAGTGACAATGCATGATCCTTAGGTGGAACATAGTATTTCATGGACAATGTATTGCTTATCTGCTTCCTTATTGTTCTGTGCAAGAAGGGCATTAATCTTTTCTTTAGAATCTGAACATGCCTTAGCAATATCGTGCATATTATATACAGTATATCTTTCTTCCTTACTAAGGCCATCCACACCATGCAATAATGGGGGTATGATGTCATTGATCATACCAGTTTCAAACTTCTATGAATGTGCTTTGATGGTAGCAATGTCTTCTTTATTCCAGATAGACATTGTAGTACCAAAGAGACCAGTAAGGGTGCCTGTGGCACCAGTGACATCAGATGTGTCACGTGTGTTTCTCTTATGACTTTGTGAATCAGGGTTCTGAGAAATAGGCTTTCTCCTAAAATTGCTTCTATGCTCGGTGGTGTGTACCCGGGCAATAGGGTCTTGACTGCAAATCTGAAAACCTGGTAAGCTATTAAGTAACAAAGTACTATAAAACAATGCTGTGTTAGTAGTATGACACATACAAAATTATTTCATATTCCAGTAAGTCAAATTAAACAAAACAGGTATATGCATATATTGTAAGTTGTTGATAAGTGAGCTTGGTAAGGCAGTGGCTGTGAGGCCACTACAAGGACCAGGGTTTTGTTTTGGACATTTCAAAAGTTGTTTCTCAGTAGGGGGTAAAACAGATAAATACATGACAGCTGAGGCCATGTTGTGTACAGCACAACATTTCCTGGCAGAATCTTTAGAAAGTGAATCACAATATGAAGGGTCAATTAAAGCAGTAATATTGTATAAAACTTAATGTCTAAGAGTGGTTTGGTGTAAGGACAAGGTACCATTTGTGGATAATTTTGCATTGAGCCATCCATGGAAAGTTCCCTTGGAGAGTTTGGCATGGAGAGAATTTGTCCTTGAGACTTTGTTTGTCACTCAATTTGTAGGGTAGATTTATCAGGAGCAATAACCGAGGCAGTGAGGTAGGCATCTGAACCTACCTGAATGGCAATCAAATTGTCTGGGACATTGATGGAGACTCCCTCTGGGGTAGTTGCAGGTGGATCAAGATGAGGAAGGAGGTGCTTTACTGTGCCTTGGATGCAGGGGATAACACCTGAGATGAGGAGAAAATGGAACAAGGTTGCCATCTTGTCAGTGTATTTCAAAAGGAAAATCAAACATTAGAAATGTTAGTACTATTCCGCCCAATGGGGTAAGGAAAAGTAATTATACTCCTTTACACAGTTTCAACTCGTCTGCATGTAATCATTTGTCAATCAGTTTGTTGTTTTGCATGAGTCTAATTTAATAGACAGCTGAAGTGAGCTTGTTAACAATTGGGTAGGGTCCTTCCCAACTTGTTGGAGAAGGAGCGTGTTGGATGCTCAAATCTGAGGACCATTACCTGATCTCCAACTTGCCAACCCACTTCTTGTGCATGTTTGTCAAACTGAATTTTGGACTATTGCTGGGCCTTGCCCATGCAATTTGCAGCATACAAATGAGTGTGTAATAGGTATTTTCTCAACCTTTCTACATATTGGTCCACAGAAACATGATCTGCTGTGGGAGTGTGCAGGTCAAACAACAGGTGTTCAGGCAATCTCATACTTCTGCCAGTCATCACCTCAAAGGGTGTCAACTCGGTGATTGCTGAGGGTGTGCCCCTAATTGCCATAAGGAGTAATGGCAGTAGGGAATCCCAATCCTTGGGATTGTCCTCAATGAATTTGGAAAGCATTTGCTTAATTCATCTGTTGGTCCTCTCTACTTATTTATTTATTTATTTATTGAATTTTGTTGACCGGGGTAGGCCCACTGGACCCCAGAGGTCCCTTTTTCTGGGGCGACCCGGGGGTAAAAAAATAACATACAGGTAAGCAGAAAGTACATACAGGTAAGCAGAAGCAGTACAAATTGGGTAAATTTCATATTGTTTAACAGTGAAAGACACACATTGGGTAAATTCCATAATGTTTAACAGTGAAAGGCTTCATGGAGTTGACAATCTGATAGGTGGTGAGGGAGCATAAGGTAAGAGTTAGGCATATATAAGACGTTATTCATACTCATGTCAAGTGAACTAGGGAGTGTACGAGATAATGACTAGAAATAACCAGAGAAACCGATTACCTTCTTTAGGGCTAAATGGGTGGGGGGTAAGTTGTTTCAAGAAAGCTCACCTCCCTGTGAGGGAGGGGCAGTGATGTAAGGTCAGTGCCTTAGGCATTGGCAAGTGCTTCTGTTGAGCAGGTGTGCTTTGAGCTTAGACTGGAAGCAGGGGCCCGACCCTGCCTCCCGTACCTACAGTGGGAGTTTGTTCCAGTTGGAAGGGGCTGTGAAAGCAAAGGACCTGGACCCAGCTTTAGTCTTTGTTTTGGGGACCTCAAGGAGAGTTTGACCGGAGGTACGGAGACTCCTCAGATTGGATTTAACCCTAACTAGTCCTTTGAGGCTAGGGGGAGGTGAGGACCCCAAAAGCTTAAATATAAGGCAGAGTGTTGGGTAGGTGAGGCGGGGCTTCCAATGATGGCCAGCTGAGCTCAGATTGAGCCTCGCAGTGGTGGGTCCTAGGGTGTGATAATGTGGCAAATTGGACAATCTTATTGTATAAGGTCTGGAGACTGCCAAGTTCCATAGAGGCCACACCTTGGAGAACAGGAGCCGCGTAAGTGAGCTTGGGGAGAAGGACGCTAGTTGTGATGGCAACTCTGGCTTCAGGGATAATCTGGTCCTTTATTCTGTAGAGGATACCGAGTTTCCCATATATGGCTTTGGTGAGTTGGTCAACATGATTTTTTAGGGTGAAGCTTTGGTCCAGGGTTAGACCAAGGTATTTAGTGGAGGTAACCACCTCAAGTTTATCTCCCCCTCAGGACTGCAGCTGAAGGAGCAGCGACCTCTCGGTTCCCAAGGATCTGGGCCCGAACAACATCACCTTAGTTTTGCTGGTATTTAATACCATTTTCTTCTGAGTGAGCCAGTCCTCCATCCGAAGGATGTCCTCTTGAAAGGCATTCTCCAGTTCTCCTAAGTTGGGGGAGGCTCGGTAAATGACAGCATCGTCCATGTATTGGATGACGCTGCTGCTCCCGCAATGCAAGTGCAGATCGTTTATAAACAAAGTGAAAAGAAGGGGGCCAAGTATTGACCCCTGGGGTATCCCTTCTTTGAGCGGTGCAGACTGGGAGACATTGTCCTTCCACTTGACCCTCTGGGTACGGCCCGTGAGGTAGCTCACAAACCATCCTAGGGCATGTGTGTCCAGGCCAAGACAGCACATTTTTTTGTAAAAGGAGGTTGTGGTTTACCAGGTCAAATGCTTTAGAGAGGTCTATGAAGACCACGCCTGTGCTGACCCCTGAGTCATTATTGCACAGGATATCTGCTGAGAATTTGGTTAGTGCAGTGTCCATCCCATGCTTGGCTCGGAAGCCGTGTTGAGACGAAGAGATTACCTGTTGTGTTTCCAGGTATTCGCGCAGTTAGGAGTAGACTAGCTTCTCTTGTATTTTTGCTATAGCACACAACAAGGAGATAGGCCTGTAGTTCCCAATTGGCTCGGTAGACCCTCCCTTGTGAATGGGAATCACTAGGGCCTGCTTCCAAGGCTCAGGGACCGACCCCTCCATAATGGACCGGTTTATCAGACAAGTTAGAGGCTTCGCTAATGCTGGGGCACCCTCCTTAAGGATTCTAGTCTGGATCCCATCGGGGCCTCCAGTGCCTCTTGCCTGCAGGTATTTCAGGCTGAGCAGAACCTCCCTTACCCTAACCAGCCGCAGATGAAACAAAGGGCGGTCTAGTTTTTGGGGCCAGTGCTCGTTAGGCTCGTTCCTGTTATCTATGAGTCCCACCTTGTAAGCATTCAGGTTAGTGAAGTAACCGTTTAGGGCCTCTACGATGAGTGGCGCTTCTTCGAGTACTTGCCCATTCGACAGGATTGGGCCAGTTGTTGATTTCGTATGTCCTTTTAGGAGTTCATTAATGTGTGACCAGAAGAATCTAGGGTTTCACAGGTTAGTTTTTTGGAGATTGGTGATATATTCTTTCTTAGCTATCTTTATGGCCTGATTGCATTGGTTTCTGAGGGCCCTGTAGTTAGCAAAGTCCACAGCAAACTTTGTTTTCCTGAACTTTTTCCATGCTTTGTACCAAGTAGACATCAGGGCTTTGAGGGGGGTGAGATCCACTTATAACAGCTACCCTTAACCTTATGGGTTTTCATAGGGGCAATGAGGTCAGTGATTCTAGTGAGGGTGGCTTGGAAAAATTTTACAGCTTCCTCCAGATTAGGTAGGTGTCTTATGGGGTTCCAGTCAATGCCATTTAGGTAGCCTATGAACTGGTCAGGGTGGAAGTTGGAGTAGTCCCTAGTAGTGAGCGATCTAGGAGGGACTTTGATAGCATTATTTTTCCAAATGGCAAATATAGGTGAATGGTCGCTCAAGGCATCTCCCAGGATCCTGGCCAACTTTACATGACTTGAGGATGAGGTCAGGACCCAGTCTATTGTAGAGTGCCTACCTGATTTATGGTTCATTCTGGTCAGTAGGGTAATAATTTGAGCGAGGTGGGAGTCGTGTATAATTTCGTTAATGGCAGACTTCACCTCAAGTCCCCAGTTTAAATTGAAGTCACCTAATAGGATAATCTCAGATGCAGTGTCAACCACAGGGCTCTTCAGGAGTGCATCCAGAGAGCTGAGAGCATTGGATGGGGGGCTGTATACGCAGCCAATAGTGAGGTGTTTAGCCCCACCTAATTTGAGCCGTATGAAGATTGCTTCAGCGTCCAGGGGCATGTCAAGGGGCAGCCTGATGAGGGAGGAAGGGATAGTGTCCTTAACATATATTAGCACACCGCCCCCTCTTTTGGAGGGTCTGTCCTTTCTGAAAAGGACATATCCGGAGATTGCTACCTCATGATCCAGAATGTGGGGTTTTAGCCAAGTCTCAGAGACCGCTAATAGATCCGGTTTGTAGACTGCCAGCCATGCCTGTACCTCTGAGATCTTTGGTCTCAGGCTGCAAATGTTCATGTGCACCAGCCTCAGACCCTTGGCTCCATCGCAAGCCTTATCAAGGGGAGGAGATAGAGACATTAGTTGTCCCTGGGCCAGGATTAGGTTGGATATCTCCTGCCATAAGTAGAAGGGCAGCTAGTGAGCTCAGGAGAGTGAGGGTTGGAGGTGGTAGAGACAGGATGTCCTGACAAGGGGTTGGGCTCCTACTAAAGAGAAGGACCCTGTAGAGGACCCCTTTCCTAGAGAATTCATGAGCTGCTAGGAGAAGGAAGTTACACCTTGGGGAGGGATATAAAAAGTGTCTGGTCATATCCTCTCTCGACCCCCCACGGTTGTCGTGGGGGCAGAAGGCATTACTGGCGAGGAAGTCAGTCCCTAGTTGCACCAGAATGTAAATTGTTGCCAGGATAATGCCCTTGTTCCAGTTGGGAGGGGGCATGATGGGACTTACAATGCTTCTCGCCTTGATAGCAAGTGCTGGGCCTAAAGGCCAAGGGTCTGTTACAGGAGGTAGAGCCTATGTCTATTCCCTCGTTCAATACTTCCACTGCTAGTGCCAGAGGTAAGTTCAGCACCCAGCCTGATGCGTATAACAAGAGCAGTTCACGCCCTTAGGAACAGGTTCCCAGAAGTAAGTACTAGGCGTTGGTCCTTTGGTGTAGAAACCACTAACTCAGTCATGCCAGCAGGGGTACAACATGTGGTTCCTGCCTCGGGAGAGAAGAAAAAAATAAATCAAAACAAGTAGCCCTGATTTACTCAGATTAAGGAGTACCTTAGGGATGAGGAGAAGTACCTGATTCCCTGTCTGTAACTGGCAAGGAGTCTCTTGCAGCTAGGTTGCGTGCGATCCTACAGCAACAATTAGTCTTGCAACAGTAGAAAGTAGGATTAGAGCTTACAACACAGTACCACCTATAATGTATGTAACTGCAATATAATGGACTAACAGTTAGGCTACAAATACAGAACTTATTTTTTTTTTAATTTTTTTTACGTATTAATTTCCTCAGGCTAACGTTATAAGTCCTTAGGCAACGTTATGAGAAGCCCTTTGGCTAAAGTGACAGTAGAAGACAGTAGGCAGAGGATTAGATTTGATGCAGCTGGAATAAAACTAATCAAGGCTAACAGTACATAATGACCTTTGGCACAGTGACAGTAGGAGACAGAAAGAGACAAATTATATTTGCTACCGTAGGAGATTATAGCAAAAAGTCAGGCAATATTGTCCAGCAGGAGAATGCTACTTCGAGGCTAGACTAGCGCTAATATGAGAGGAATCAGTCACAGGGGGAAAACAGGGCACAATCCGATGTGCCTGGCATGAGAATGTTACTTCGAGGATAGTCTTAGTGCTTATTTGAGAGGCTCAGTCACAGGGGGAAAGACAGGACACACTCTGAAATATCTGGCGGCAGCTGGAGTGGAGAGAGCCAGGGAGAATCTCAGCAGTAAGCCGTAGCAGACGAGCTCAGCTTGGGGAGTAGTGATCTGGTGACATGGAAAGGTAGCTCCTCCTAGTGAAGTGGGTAAGGGAATTAGATTGGGGAGAGTCAGAGCCTGGGCAGGTCTACATCCGACCACAGCCTATTTAGGTTGCCACATCCATAGGGAGGGTGGGTGGGAAATTCAAAATGACAAAGGAGCTTAATCTTCCCTCCACTTGCTGGCTTGTGCTGTGGGAGCAGGCAGAAGGTCCAGGGGAGGTCCACCCGGCTTTGTGGAGCTGCCGGTGCCTCGACCCTGGAAAAATGAGCTGTAGCGATCTCGAGGGGGGGACCCAATGCAGCCAGTCGCCCACCCACCCCAGTCCATTGCAGGGAACCTGTAGAGTTGAAGCAGGGCAGCCTTTTAAATGCCCTCTGAGTCGTCGCCGACCCTAGCAGCCAATCCCGAGAGTCCTCCTCTGTGTGCCAAACAGAAACAGCTAAATGACCATGAACAAAGGAGCTTAATCTTCCCTCCACTTGCTGGTTTGTGCTGTGGGAGCAGGCAGAAGGTCCACTTGACCTGAAGATTGTGGGTGGTATGGTATGTGGAACTTCTGATGAACTCCAAGGAGTTCAAGGGCTTCTTTTGTCAAATCTCCTGTAAAACTGATTCCTTTGTCACAGTCCACCTTAAGAGGTAGGCCCCACCTGGAGAAAATCTGTTCCACCAGGATTTTGACAGTGGCTTTTGCAGTGCATGTCTTGGTGGGGAAAGCCTCGACCCACTTAGAGAGAGGATCAGTGACCACAAGGGCGTATTTGTTGTTTCTACTGGTATTAGTGAGGGGACCAATAAAATGGGTCTATAAGGCATGCCAAGGGCCAGAATGTCTTTGTAGTAGTAGCTTGGCATTTCACTGGCTAGGTACTGTTTGACATCCTAAGTGACACCAGGCCACCATGCAGTGGTCTTGAGCCTTAAGAGTGTGTTTTCCACTCCTTGATATCCACCAGTTGGGATGTCATGCACCTGGTGCAGAAATTTGGACCTAAGATGATGGGGAACCACCAACAGTTTTGTGGTGGTGTCATCTGGCTGGTACCAAATGAGCTTGTCATCTGGGGATAGGTGTAACTTACCTTCATGCCTTCGTTACGGGTTATGGGCAGGTAAATTCTTCTTTGGTACCTTTGTCCAGGAATCTGAACACATCTTTGAGTTCAGTCAGCATGCTGGGCCTCTGACAAATCCAAGTGGGAGAAAGGTTCGGGTTTCTTCCTGACAGCTGCAATGTGCACAGCTGCTCTGCCCTCCAGATGGTCCATCATCCAGTTGTCCTTCCCTTGGGCCTCTTCCTTAACAAGAGTGTCAGCAGTGTCATTGAAGGCATGATAGGGGTCATGTATGGAGTGGGCCTTAACCTTGTGTACATAGAGTTTGTGTGTAAATTTCTGTGCCACTGAATGGATATATATTACCAGTTCTTATGTTTCACTGGGGTGCCATCAGAAGAGGTAAAGGAGTTCTTCTGCCAGAAAGGGAGAAATTCTGTAAGAGAACAATAAACCCAGTTAGAGTCTGTAAAAATGATGGTATCCTCGGTTCCATGCTGGATGAACTCAAGGGCACAGGCCACCGCTGCCATATCTATATATTGTGATGACGCTACACTGCAACGTTTTTGAAATCTTAACAGTGTTACCAAAAGGGTAGACTACAAATATACCTATTCCTGCTATCTCTTCTCCCTGGTAATAGGGAGCTAATCCATCTATAAAGATATGACACAGTGAGGTGCTCTCAAGTAATTGTGGTGTAGCAGGAAGGAAAGGGCCTGGATCTGGTAGATCAGGTTGCTGCAGTGTACAGTCATGGGGTTCTCCTTGGAAAAGGAGGCCATGCACCATCATGGATGGCATTTGGTTGGGTAGACCTTGATGTCCCTATTGTGGAGAAGGAAGGACCAGTGTGTCAGCCTGGTATTAGAGCCTGATCCATCCTTTACTCTATCCAATAGTAGAAACTTTGGGGTGTGGTTTGTATTGATAATCAGGGGGGAGTACCCTATGATATACAGAAAGCGCTTGACAGCCCAGTAGGTAGCCAGAAGATTTCTTTCACAAAGGTTGTACTTCTGTTCCACTGAGGTCAAGAGCTGTGATGCATATGCAATGGGTCTTAGGGTACCATGGACTTTCTAGGCCAACATTACAGACATAGCAATGTCAGAGGGGCCAATTCCAGATGGAATGGCAAGGCTGGATTGGGGTTCACCAAAGCTGGAGCTGAGGCCATGGCCTGCTTCAGTGACATCACAGCTTGGGTGTGAATGGGGTCCCAAGTCCAGGAAACATTCTTTTTCAGTAGTTCATACTGAGGGGCAGCCTTCTGAGCAAAATCACAAATAAAATCTCTGGAATAATTTACCATACCTAGAAACTTTCTAAGGGTAGCCACGCTAGTGGGCAGTGGCAAGTCTTGTAATCCCTGTATCTTCTTCCTGGTAGGGCTTCTGCCTTTGTCTGTCATCCTCAAGCTCAGAAAGAGTACCTCTTTCTGGCACAGCTGTGCTTTTGCTGGGTTACATTTGAGGCCTGCCCTCTGAATGAGGGTCAGTAGTTCATCCAAGAGATCCAGTTGTTGTTCCTGTGTGGCTGTGGCCAACAACAGGTCATCCACATACTGCAAAAGGCACTTGGGTGTAGAGAAACCTTCAAGGGTGTCCATCCTGAGCAGATGGAACAGGGAGGGGCTGTTATGGAACACCTGTGATAAGCAGGTCCATGTGTACTGCCTGTCCTCAAAGGTGAAGGCAAACTTATATTGACTTTTGGGAGCCAATGGTAATGACCAAAAAGCATTGGAGATATCCAGGGCACTAAACCATTGTTGGTCAGGTGTCAGTAGTCATAACACATCTGGTGCAGATGCCACTGTTGGGACACAACTAGGGGTGACTTGGTTTAGTTTCCTGTAGTCAATTGTAAGTCTCCAGGCACCCGTGGGTTTTTTCACAGGCCACACTGGGGAATTTGCAGTGGAAACACATGTCCTGATTGCACCTTGCTTGAGGAGTGATTTAATTATTTCCCTAAGAGAAGGCAAGGCCTTGGATGGAAAGGGTTATTGCTTTGTCTCTTGTGGGCTAGTCCTGTCATTTCAATGACACTGTGCATCTTGCCACAATCATGCTTTTTGGTGGCAAATGGCTCCAAATACCTCTGTAGGATGGGAAGGAGCTTTTGGAAAGCTCATGGTTCTTAAACAAATCTATGACATCATACTCTTTGTCATTTGTGGATATTGTCACAACCACATGTGAGTCAGGGATCATGATAGTGTGATACTGTTGCTGAATTTGTATCAGTAACATGTTGGCCAGGTCTACCATACAGCTGTGTGGTACCAAGAAGTCAATTCTGATTATACTATGGTGATCATGCAGTACCATCAGCTGAAAGGTATGATACGCTTTCAGGTGTCCCAGTGTCACAGGCAGTGGCAGGGAGCAGTATGCAGGTAGCCTAGTTCCGTCTACACCAGACATATTGGTCTTCTGTCCTGTAGGCCAGGCTGATGTGTCTGGGTTGTCATCCTGTAATACAGACACAGCCGTGCCTGTATCCAGTAGTACTGTTAGTAGGCGGCCCCCGACCTCGGCCACTGGACAGGGTCTTCCATTTCTATCCAAGACCAGCTTGTTTACAATACAGACTGGTTCCTGTAATTGTCAATCTGTACAAGTAGAAGCAGGGGAAGCTCTTGAAAGAGAGTCTGGGCCTGGTTCCTATGAACCATCTCTCCATGCTGTATTGATGCTATATAGGGAGCTGCTTCCAGGTTCATGCCTAAGGGGCCTGAGAGCCTGGACTTCCAGTATCTCCATGGCCTGCTGAGGCCTGCTCTCCCAGTTGTATTGCAACAAGGGCCCATATGGGAACAGCGTCCGCTATAGAGTGCTCTTTTCTGAGGAGTTCTTGGAGGCTTTGGTTCTCATTGGCTATTTCCCTATATGAAGGGCCTGGTCTCTGTTGTTTATCCTTATTGTTTTTCTGGTGTTTCTTGATTTTGTGGTTGTTCTGGTTCCCACCCCAGGACTGCTGTTGGTCCTGCTGGGAGTATTGGTTATCTGTGGGGAAGGGCTGTTTCTCTTGGGCCTGCCCCTCCACCATGTAGTGCATTGTGACCTCCGGAATGGCTTCCAAGCCAGCTACTTTCTTGGAGCTGGAGCTTGAATCACAGATGTAGAGTTGATAAACTATCTCTGTTTTCTGAAGAATATAGGCAAACCTCTCCGTGGTGGGATAGGTGGTTGGCTCTATCTTCTTTCGCACTGCAATGATCATGTTCCGAAGGAACAAGGTTTTGTATTTGATGAGATCTGCATCAGCAGTTCCTCCTGTAAGGTTCTCCTCTGCTTGGTAGGCTATCCAAAGCCTCTGGTGGAAGGTCGCTGGACTTTCCTTGACATTCTGTTTCACAGGATATGTGAGCATCACTCCTGCCACACCTGGGTTGTGTGCAGTAATGAGCTCAGATGCAACTTCATCAAAGGTGGCGATGCTATCCTTTTGGACAGCATCTGGGAGTTTTTACCATAGGCCAGGATCAATGGTCTGGCGTAGGATTTGGACCTGGTAGTCTGCAGTGAGACTAAGCATTTCACATTTAGCATGCACCTTTTCCAAGTGGCAACTGAGGTTGTTGGACGTGCTCATCTGACCAATGCTGTCAGCTATTTTCTGAACAGAGTGGACCATTTGTAGGGGATTGCTGTGATGATCGTTCAGAGGTAGATTGTCTCAGGCACCCTGCAGGGCTGCCTGAGCTGTGGCTTCAGCCACAATATAGACCATTTCTTCCTGAGTAGTGATCCCCTGCAGCATCTGTCTGATCTATGTTCAGAGAGTCCACTTGCTTCTGTCAGGTAGGGTCACATTGCTTAAGGCAGTACCAATCATTTTCTCTATCTCTTCCATATCATCCACAGAAATAACAGCAATCAGTTGTGCTGTTGGGACTAGGCCTGTGCCTACTTTCCCCCATCATGGGGGTCACCATGTTGGCGTCACCCATGATGGTCGTCATGCCATTGATGATATAGGGATGTGGTGTCATGTGACAGGGGTCTGCCATGTTGTGGATGGTGGGGTGGGGTCACTGGGTCATAGTAGGGGTGTAACTGGGTTTTGTACTGTGAAATGTCCTCATCTGACTTCTCCTCTTCAGATGATGTTGTCAAGATGGGGGCTATGCCACCCATTGCCCTGACGTGACCAGCCAGTATCTCTCACTGATGGCGCAGTTTTTCCATTTTACATTCACAATCCTCATGACTAACTTTTGCAACATTCTGATCCATCTCATCCTGTAACTGCTTCTGTAATACTCTATACACGGCACTCAATTCACTGTTGTCCCTAGTAGCCAAGCCTAAGTCATTATGTACCTGGTTTATCTTGTCCTGACGCTCTCCCAACTCCTCATGGATCTGATCATTAGTTCTACTTAATAAGTCATTCATTTGCAATGCCTGCCCCTTATCCTGTTTCAAACTTTCACACTCCTGCCTCAACATACAAAGTTCCTGCTCATTTTCCTGAACAGAATGATGCAAAAGTGAATCGTTTTCATTCCACAGAGTTTGGAAATCAGACTCCAAATCTGCTCTCATTTCAAACATTAAGTTTCCCGCAGTCCCACTTCCTACTTAAGAGATGAGATTTGCAGATCAAGGGATCGAAACCTCACTTTGGAGGTTTCCAGAGCAGTGTATAGAGCCGTGACCAACAGCACTTTAGCTTCATGCTTTCTGGCTGTTTGTCTCATCTCTGAGTACTGGGTTGAAATACCCAGTACAGGGCTTTTGGATTGACATGTGTCCCATGTGAAGTCAGCCCATCCTCCATGGGAGGCAAGGAAGTTCAAGACATCGAGTCTCAAGTCTGCACAGATATTTGATATGGTGGCCATTGTGTGGGAGGGAACAAGAAATCCAATGGTGAAAAGGTGCAATGCTGTGTATTGATCCACAACAGGTGTACTAGTTTACAGGCAGGCTACTGTGCACTTGTAAGCTTGCAATTCAAAAATACTGTGGGGTGAGGTGATTCGAGATCAACCACACCCAGTAAGCAGCCAGACTTTGAAAGTATTCACAAAGTGGATGAACAATGGGAGAGGTGATGTGGGCATGCACACCTTCTGTCCCCTTTGGGAAGAGAAAGTTGTAGCAACAAGTGAAAACTTTGCAAACACCAAATATTGCCTGCACATGGTGGTCAATTGTCAGGAGGTCTAAACCTCACTCTCAGGTTCTTGGCAATAACGGGAATGCAAGGAATCACAGACACATTGCATTAGAGTAATAAAGTGTGTTTATTACTACCAAAAGGAAAATCACAGTTGCCCTAAGCAGTTCTTACCATTAGGAACTGGAAGCCAATGCTAAGCATTCCCTATACCTTGAGGAATCTCCGTGTCTCCTGCGGTCTCCGAAGGAGAAGACGTAATGTCTGACATTATATAACTAAGATAATTACCATGGTTACTGTAAGATAGAAACATTTCTAGTTACAGAGGCAAGCCCTATTAGCTAAATCAGAGGTGGCTCCTCAGTCCTAGATAACATTATACAATTTTGTTATAGTCATCGCTTTGTGGAAACAAAGAAGTACAGTTGGTACATAGCCGTGTAGTAATACAAATCATCAGAAGATGGCAATGCCAACTCATATATCATGACACTACAAGGACACTGGTGTCTTAGCATCTTGTAAGCAAGAAATACATGTATATGTGAGAAAGCAAAGCATATAGCAATCATATGCATATATATCTTGACATCTACTCTTGTACGGTAGATGTCCTTAGCCCTATATGTTAGTATAACATATACATAAATGCTAGCTGTCTGCAGTGTACTTCTGGGGGTACCAATTAGGGTGAAGGGACCTGGTGTAACGGGGTGAGTAGTTACTAGCACCATATTGTCTTGCATTATTTTCTTGGGAAAAGAAGAAGGAGGAGTGTTCAGGGAAGTGTCTGTGTTTTACTTTCTTCTGTTTTAATTGTGGTATTTCAATGGTTTGTACTTTAAATTAGTAATGTGAGTTACACTTGTTTAAATTAATACTGTGAGTTAAAACTGTAACTTGAGCTGTGATATTCTAACTGTTGGTGGCTTGTGCGGTTTGTGTGAACAGTTGATGGCTGTGATATTTAAAGTAAAATTTCAACCTGTGCTGTTTTACTGGTTAGAGTGGAAGGAGTAATTTCATGCAAAATCATGTTTTGCATTATTCACTTGAAAACAGAAGAGGGGGATTGTTCTGGGAAGGGGCCATTTCATTTTCTTCTATTTTAATTTCATATTTGAACAGTTTGTACTTTAAATTAGTACTCTGAATTACAACTGCTTGTAACTTTTGATGGATTCTGCTGGTTGTGGGAACAGTTGATATCTGTGATATTTAATGTAACATTTAAATCTGTGCTGCTTACTTGGTGAGTGGGTGAGGAGAAATTACAGGCAACATCTCGTTTTTGATTATGCACTTGGCAATTGAAGAGGAAGGAGTTTTCAGGGAAGTGGCTCTGTTTTATTTTCTTCTGTTTTAATTGTGATATTTGAATAGTTTGTACTTCAAATTATTACTGTGACTTACAACTGTGTAAATTAATACTGTGAGTTAAAACTGTTACTTGGGCTATGATATTCTAACTGTTGGTTTTTTGTGCTGGTCGTGGCAACAGTTGATGGCTGTGATATATAAAGTAAAATTTAAATCTGTTCTGTTTGCCTGGTGAGGCGGGAAGGGGTAATTACAGGCAACAGCCTGTCTTGAATTCTTCACTTGGGAACAGAAGAAGGAGGAGTGATCAAGGAAGTGTCTGTGTTTTATTTTCTTCTGTTTCAATTGTGATAATTGAATAGTTTGTACTTTAAATTAGTACAGTGAGTTATAAATGTTACTTGGTCTGTGATATTGCCACTGTTGGTGGCTTGTGCTGGTTGTGGAAACATTTTAAAGCTGTGCTATTTAAAGTAAAATTTAAATCTCTGCTCTTTGGCTGGTGTGAGGGGGAGGGGTAACTGCAGCCAAAATCTTGTCTTGCATTATTCACTTGGGTACAGAAGAAGGAGCAGTGTTCAGGGAAGTGGCTGTGTTTTATGTTCTTTTGTTTTAATTGTGATGTTTGAATAGTTTGTACTTTAAATTAGTACTGTGAGTTACAACTGTTTAAAGTAAATCTATGAGATGCAACTGTTACTTGAGCTGTGATATTGTAACTGTTGGTGTCTTGTGCTGGTTGTGGGAACAGTTGATGGCTGTGATATTTAGAGTAAAATTTAAATCTGTACTGTTCGCCTGGTGAGAGGGGAAGGTGTAATTACAGGCAACACCTTGTCTTGCATTATTCACTTTGAAACAGAAGAGGGACTAGTGTTCAGAGAAGTGGCTAAGTTTTATTTTCTTCTATTTTAATTGTGATGTTTGAATAGTTTGTGCTGTAAATTAGTACTGTGAGTTACAACTGTTTAAATTAGTACTGTGAGTTACAACTGTTACTTGGTTTGTGATATTGTAATAGTTGGTGGCTTGTGCCATTTGTGGGAACATTTGATGGCTGTGCTATTTAAAGTAGTAACATTTAAATATGTGCTGTTTGCCCGGTGAGAGGGGGAGAGGTAATTACAGGCACCATCTTGTCTTGCATTATTCACTTGGGAGCAGAATAGGGAGGAGTATTCCATAAAGTGTCTGTGTTTTATTTTCTTCTATTTTAATTGTGATATTTGAATAGGTTGTGCTTTATATTAGTACTGTGAGTTACAACTTTTTAAATTAGTACTGTGAGTTATAACTGTTACTTGGGCTGTGCTATTGCAAGTGTTGGTAGCTTATGCTGGTTATGGGAAAATTTGATGGCTGTGCTATTTAAAGTAAAATTTAACTCTGTGTTATTTGCCTGGTGAGAGTGGAGGGGTAATTTTATTTATTTATTTTTATTTATTCAATCTTGGATTACAATACCTTTGATCGAGAGACCACTCTTTTACAAAGGTTCCATGTTGTAAAGGGGTGGGTATACATACATTGTGGGTTTAGGAGTATCTAGCTAAGTGAGTAAACATAGACAAAAATGCATTGTAAATAGGAAACAGAGATGGTTTTAACATTAGGATAAATCAGGTAACAGTAGCAGCCTAGGTGGCATTGTCAGGTAAAAGACAGTAAGCAGCTATCAGAAAACGAGAGTAGGGGGCACTGAATTACAGTTACCATGTTGTGTTGCATTATTTTATTGGGAACAGAAGAATGAGGAGTGTTCAGGGAAGTGGCTGTGTTTTATTTTCTTCTGTTTTAATTGTAATATTTGAATAGTTTGTTCTTTAAATTAGTACTGTGAGTTACAACTGTTACTTGGGCTGTGATATTGTAATTGTTGGTGGCTTGTGCTGGTTGTGGGAACAGCTGATGGATTTTTTAAAGCCCTCCCACCCACCTTGTGTTTCAGGCTTTCTTAACTACTGGAAAGCCACTGCAGGTAGTGCTTGAAGGCAGTGAGGGAGGAGCTTGAGGAACTACAAACTGCCCATATGATATAACTCTTCAAGCTAATAGTCAGGTGGTAAAAGTTCAGATACAAGGGGTGTAGGTGGGTGGAGATGCAAAGGTTTACCTAGCCCTCAGGGTCTCTTGCAATGATTGCTATAATATGATATGAATGCTAGCCTTGTTATGTGATTTCATATTTGGATTTGATATCTACTAAGGTGGTAATATATTTATTATCTACAGATCTATCATACTTGGGGATGTAGTAAGTGTTTAGGGTTCATAAGAGCTTTGATACACTGTTGGGATTTTACTAACGTGTTACTGCATTAATGTAGTACACTGAGGGGATTGTATTAATATGCTACTGAGTAAAGGCCATCAAATGAGGACCAGGGGGTTAAAGAAGAATTGATATCGGACTAGTAATAGAGAATACAAGTATGAAAGTGAGGACTGGGGGACAGATGTGGTAATACACTTAAGCCAATTGTGGGGGACAGATGTGGGGATACACTTAAGCCAAATGCTAATAATGGGGAGTAGGTGCAAAGGGCTTCTGGGGGGCACATGGGGTGGTGGAAGTGGACAGAAATGGATAGGTGTGGGTGAAGGCTGTAGAATAGAGGGTGGAATGATGGGTGCCATGGAGGGAGGGCAGCAGGCACAGGGAGGATAGTGAGTTGCAATTGATGTGTGGCAGCTATTTGGATGAATTTATAATTGAAACTGGGAGGATGTCCAATTTGCTTCAGGTTAAAGATATTGGAGGATGAAGTAGTGGGGTTATGGAGGGAACTAAGGAGAGTGGGGGGTGCTGAGGCAGGATTGACCACACTAAGGAGAGGCAGGGAGATACAGAGAGGGAACTGCAGCACTAAGGATGGGGATATAAGGAGGATGGGGTGGTGAGTGGAGGTGCAGTAGGAGGAGGGAGGGATCAGGGAAGAGGAAGGAGGTGATGGGCACCATTGTGGGGTTATCAAGCAATAGGTCTGCAGTGCTGGCAGAGGAAGGGGAGGTATCCAAACTGTGAGAGAGGTGGGAGGATATTGGGAAAGTCCAAGAGGCAGGAATTACAATGAGAAACTGAGATGGGAGAGGAAGGGTAGGGTAGAGGAGGAGGGAGAGGTGGTAATAGGAGGGGAGGCAGCAGGGGCATGGTGCAAGGAGCAACAAAGGTGCAGATGAGGGATGTAAGGAGGAAAGCAGTGGGATTCTGGGGGGAGTCAACAGGGATCACAGTGGAAGGGGGGGTCAGGATCAGAATGATGGAGGGGTGTTGATGCTGGGGGACTCCATACTGAAGGGGATCAGATGGGGAGGAAGGGGGAAAGGCACAATCATATCTAGGTCAAGGCAATTCTGGGGCTGACTGCTGACAGGGTAGGTCAGGCACTTCTCAAGTGTGAAAGCAGAGGAAGGATGAAACCACATGTGGTGGTGCATGTGGGAACAAACAACTTAGCCAGGGAAACAGTGGAGGTGGTAAAGGGGAGGTTTGAGGAATTGGGTAGGCAGTGTGAGGAGGTGGGAATGTCAGTGGCATTCTCTGAGGTGCCACCAGTACCATTTGCAAGCACAGGAAGAAGAAAAAGGATAGAGGAGTTCAGTGGGTGGCTGAGGAATTGGTGCCAAACCAGGAAATACGGACTGGTGTCAGACTGGGGCGGAATCTGGGACAACAGTGACCTATACGCAGGGGACAGGTTACATTTGAGCAAGATGGGGAAAGAGTGTATTCAACAGGGACTAGAGGGGTATACTTCAACAAGGTGGATTTAAACTAGGAAGGGGGGTGGTGAGGGGACCGTTGTTAGAAACAATTTCAGGAAATGGGAGCATAATGTGCTCACTCCCCTAGTTAGAGGTGAAGGCAGTAAGGAGAGGGCACAGAGAGAACCAAAGGGGGAGAAGTGGAATGGTAAGGTTGGGGAGGCAACAGGCTGGAAGGTGGTCTCACTGACTTTCTTGGCAATGGAATTGGTGGACATAGGGGCCATCATGAAAACATGGGCTGCCCAGTACCAGGACTGGGATATGATGAGCCCAGGGTTCAGGGAGGAGGGGAGGACAGAAGCTCTGTGGATGCAGTTCCAGAATGTGAGGAATAGGACACTGAGGATGGAGGTAGCATACAGGCCACCATCACAGGGTTGTGACCTGGACTGGGAACTGGTTGATCAAATTCGAATGGTAAGTGGGAAGGGAAGCACGGTGGTGGGGGGGCATTTCAAGCTACTGGGGGTGGATTGGAGTACACCTGCCACCATGCGTGCAAGAGAGGGGGTCCTGTTGGAAGCTTTTCAGGACAGCTTCTTGACACAGTTGGTACAGGGACTGACATGGCTGGAAAGGACTTTGAACCTTGTACTGGAAAATGGGGAAGCTGTAAGAAACCTAGAAGTGGGAGAACCTCTTGTTGGGAGTGACCACTACTTGGTGTGTTTCACGCTAAATATGGGGAGGGACACAGGAGGCATGGGTATAAGGGTGGTTGAGTTTAGGGGGTGGACTTTAGGATGATGGGGGAAATTCTGAGCAAGAACCTGGCAGACATCCAACAACACATGGAAGCAGATCAGAAATGGAATATAATAAGGGGAGGGCTGGTGGAAGCAACAGAGACCTATACTAGGAAAAAAAAACAAGAAGAGCAGGGTAAAGAAACCCAGTTGGCTTGCACCAGAGGTCAAGAAAGGGGTGAGAGCCAAGAGGGAGGCATTTTGGAAGTATAGGAAAATGGGGTGGGAGAAGATAAAGCTGTATACAGGGAAAAGTCTAGGAAGGTCACCAGGCTGGTCAGGGATGCCAAAGCATATAGAGAGCTGATACTGGTGCAGGGGATCAAAAGAGGAGAAAAAGACTTCTTCCATTACTTAGGCGAGAAAAGGAGAAGCAAAGACCACCTTGTGAGGAGCATGAAAGATGCTGGGTGGGTGGAGAAGGGGTGGAGCAGGCAGAGGCACTGATCGAGTACTTCTGCTCAGTGTTCACACAGGAGAAGGGGCAAATACCCTAGGCAAGTGGGGGGTGGGTAAGGAGGAGGAGAGGACAACATCTATAGGGATTACAGAGGGCAGGGTGCTGGAGGAGTTGAGGGCATCAAAAGTGGAGAAAGCACCTGGGCCAAATGTCATTTACCCTAGATTACTGAGGGAGCTGGCAGAGGTCCTTGCAGGGCCACTCACAGACCTGTTTGATACTTCCCTGGACTCAGGACATGTACCACAGGACTGGAGGATGGCCCGTGTGGTATCCAACCATAAAAGTGGGCCAAAGGATGAACCAGGTAACTACAGACCATCTAAAGGAGATGCTCATAAGCTTCTTAGAGGCAAACGGTATTCAGGATGACCAGCAACATGGTTTTATCATGGGCAGATCATTCCAGACATACCTGGTTGAGTCCTATGACTGGGTGATATGGGAGCTGGACAAGGGCCATGCTGTGGATGTCCTGTACTTGGACTTCAGTAAGGTCTTTGATTCAGTGCAGCATGGGAGATTGTGGGGGAAGCTGGAGTATGTGGGGTCTGACCAAAAATGGTGACCTGGATCAGGAACTGGCTGATGGGGAAACAGGAAAGGGTGGTGGTGGGGGAACTCTCATCACAGACAGTGGTGATGAGCAGGATACCACAGGGATCTGTGCTGGGACCAGTACTGTTCGGGATTTTCTTTGCAGATATCTCGAATGGGATCTGGAGCAAAATCATTCTGTCCACAGATGACACCAGGATGGGAGCTGTGGTAGATGACATTGAGGGAAGGGGTTGTAGGAGAGCCTTGATAAGCTGCATGAGTGGGCAGATAAATGGCAGCTGGGGTTTAATGCCAAGAAGTGCAAGGTTCTGCACTTCAGAGCCCTGAACCAGAGAAGGGATTATCACTTAAATGGGGTTCAGTTGGGTTACTCCACAGAAGAGAAGGACCTGGGGTGATCATGACAGGAAGCATGAACAACTCCGTTCAATGCAGAAGGGTGGCGGCAAAAGCCAAGAAAATTCTGGGGTGTATAGCTTGAGGGATCTCCTCCAGAAATAGGGAGGTTGTTCTGCTCCTCTATAGGTCACTGGTCAGGCCCCACCAGGAGTACTACATGTAATACTGGCATCCATTCCTGAAGAAGGACATCAGATTGTTGGAGGAGGTACAACGTAGAGCTAAAAAGATGATCTGGGGATTGGAAGGCAGGTCATTTGAGGAAAGGCTAGGGGAGTTAAATATGTACTCTCTTGAAGAGAGGAGGGACAGGGGAGATATGATTGAGACCATTAAGTACCTGAAGGGAATAAACAAGACTAATACAGAGAGGATTTTTCAGAGGAGAAAGGGGTGGGACACGAGAGGACACCAACTGGGATTGGAGGGGGATAGATTCAGGAGAGACATGATGAGCCATTTTTTCATGGAAATAGTAGTGGGCAAGTGGAACTCCTTGCCTGGTGCGGTATTGGCCTGCAAGACAGTAGACAGCTTCAAGAGGGGTTGGGATAGGGGAAGGGGAAGGGGTAATAGGATGGGGGGATGGAAGGGTCAGCAGCATTATATGGTGCTAGCTGCACACTCGAGCAGACTTGATAGACCACGAGGTCTGTTTCTGCTGGCATTTTTGTAGGTTCATATGTTCATATGTCTTATTGTGTTTATAAAATGGCCTCCTTATTTTTAACTTTTTACAGCTATGAAAAGCATGTTTTTATGTAGAAACAATAGATTTACTTTTTGCGCATTTATGATAAAATAGTCCTTTCTCCCACTGCAAATATTGTCATTGATGATGTCATTGTATCTCTGCTGGACAAAGTTTTGTCCTTTGCTGGCATCAAGATTCAAGATATGGAATGTTTATCATGGAATATTTATCATGGAATGTTTACCATGGGATAGATGGATTAAAAATTCTGCTCAGTTTCAGTGTCAGAATGTTCCTCTTCTAACATAGTGTACACACACGCACAATAAAGGTCTCTTCTACAGCCAGAGACTCAATTATCTCATGGTCAGGGCAAGCAAAAGAGATTTCCCTGATGAGCAGGTAAAGACAGAATGGGGAATTTTCATTGTCAGCAAAGAAACAGTTGTAATGAAAACTATAAATAATACATAATGTTTCTAATTTGTTTATATGTGTAAGGAAAATGTGATTATCAGGGAAACAACACTTTATTAATTTGTTTTATTTTTTATTTAAGGTAGTTTTATTTCTAGGGCTCAGTTGAAGGGTTTTTACCGTGTAAAGCTAGCAGCCATGTTTTTGATGGAAGATACATTCTGGTTGTAGAGGGACGGATGGAAGATAGTTCTGGTTGTAGGAGAACTGATTTGCTCATTGTGTGATGTGGTTTAAAACCAGGATGGCTGTGCATGAAACAGATTTCATGCACGGTCACATGGTATATTTTGACCAATAAGTCTTATTTATTTTGGATGCCCATTTTATAAAGTACAATAAAGATGAGGATATACACAGGTGTCATACCTTTCTTGGTGCACACTAGAATGTTTCTGTACAGGCACTCACAGTACTTTGCTGACAGGTTAACACAATTCATTTTGAAGTACATACCCCAGTTAGTAGCTGGGTTATTTACAGAGGTGCAGAATAGGTTAGGTTGGTTTCTGCTGTAAGGCACTGTTTATTAGCATTGCTGAGTAATAGACTAGTTCTCACAAGATAAGGAATGTCTGTTTTATTGCTGTTGCAGGGGCTAGTGAGGCCCCACCTGGAGTACGGTGTTCAGTTCTGGAGACCTTACTTACGTAAGGACATAGACAGGGTAGAGAAGGTTCATAGGAGGGCAACAAAGATGGTACATGGATTGCATCACAAGTCCTATGAGGACAGGTTGAAGGAATTGAATATGTACTCCCTGGAGGAGAGGAGGGAGAGAGGGGATATGATAGAGACATACAAGTATCTTACAGGAAGGAACAGGGTGCAGGAATACACTATTTTTAAGTGAAAAAGATGTTCCAGAACTAGAGGGTATGGGATGAAGTTAGAGGGAGGATGATTCAGAGGAAACGTGAGGAAGAATTTCTTCACAGAATGGGTGATGGACAAGTGGAACACCCTGCCAGAGGAAGTGGTGGGGGCTGAAACAATCACGGGATTTAAGAATGCATGGGATAGACATAAAGAAATTCTGGAAGTCAGGGTTAAGGGGCAACAGACTTCTAGGAAAACATAAGGTAAACTTACAAGCTCAAATGGGCAGACTGGGTGGGCCATAGGCTCTTATTTGCCAACACTGTCTATGTATCTAAGTCACACAGTATTGCAGAGTCACTTTAAATGCTATGGAAGAGAATAGGTCAGCACTGCAGAGTCAAGCTGGTCCACTGGCACAGCGGTAGCACTATCGCCTTTGGTGCTGATTATCTTTGTTCGGGATCGAGTGCAGAACTCAGAGGGTCAGCTGTGAGTGTGTAGGATGAATATCCTATGGACAGCTCTCCTCCTCCGGGGGAGAGGGTGGCTGTTCCCTGACAAGTCAGTGATGCCCAGTGGAGACTGGGTTTGTATCAGCCATGGCCATTGTTCAGTGAGGAGGAGATGGCAGACGTCTGTAGGTGAGATGCAGGAGCACACCTGACTTGCACTGACATCATTGTACGCCCACACCTCTGGGGTATTAATGGAAAAAATTTGGCCAGCAGCACCATGATGCCCATGGAGCTCCACCTGAATGACACACCAGGTGCAAGCCTCAGCTGTGACCTCTGGCTGATCTTAGTCTCTTCCCTTCCCTTCCCTCTAGGGGGAGCACTGCCTCAGGGGCAAGCTGTGGGCCTCCCAGGTCTGGGTAGCCTGGGGTGGATGTTGGGTACAAGCTCTGGGAACCGAGAGGGGTAAATCCCCTGCCTGTTCCAGGAGCTAAAATAGAGTTGGGGAGAAAAAAACAAACATTGCAGAGTCACTTTAAATGCAGTGCAAGGGAATAGTTCACACAGAATTCCAGATTTACTTTAAATGCAGGGTAAGGGGATAGCTCACACGGAATCACAATGTGACTTTAAATGGAGAGCAAGGAAATAGTTCACACATTATGGCAGTTACTTTAAAGGCAGGGTAATGGGTTGGTTCACACAGTGTAGCAAAAGTCTTTAAACTGCAGTGACAGAATTGCCTCATACTGTATAGCAATAGCCTTTAAACTGCAGTCACAGGATTGGCCCATACAGCATAGCTTGTCTTCAAACTGCAGTGACAGTATTGACCCACACAGTATAACAAAAGTTTTAAACTGCAGTGCTTTCCCATTATATTTTAGTAGCTCCTATGGATTGCTTTTGGTCATGTCCTGTGGGTTGTTATTGTTACCTTGCTGTTCTCTGTATTAAACAATGGCTCCCACAAAGGTGTACAGAAAATCTGCCCCATGGGTGTTGTAGATGACTTTGACCCACCCCTTCCCTTATGCACTCCTATGGAGGTTAAGACTGCTCTGCCCCCCCCGGCAGTTCTATAATCAGGCCTTACTACCTCTGCTGGCACCTATGGAGCCCTATGCTGCCCTTGTTGGCATTTGTTTACTGGGTTCCCTTCCCATCCTGGAAACCTTTAGCCACTCTGCAGGCATGTGATTGTGTGATTTATGTGTAATGGAAACTGTGTGGCTTTCTGATTGCAATCAGTAACTACTTATGCTGCCGCTCAGTCACCAGTACTTATTAGAATGTGAAAAATGCAGTCAACTCTGCAGATGTACTGAGGGAGGGGTAAGAGAAACCATGGATATCACTGCTGCTGTACTGCTGACCATTGGAATTCACGACCATGACCAAAAGGAGCTTCACTTCAGGAGAGACACTCAGGGAGCAAACAGAACTGCTTCACCCTCTAGTTAAGCCTGTGGTCCATCACTCTCCACCTGCACTGTCTGTTTCAACTCTTACTATGGCCACTAACCATTTATCCTTTTAATTCATCTTGGGGTTCCATTTTTGAACTCTGAGCTTGAACCAGAGCCATGCTGTGTGTTGCCATGCACTGGGCTGGAGCAAGGGTCCAGTGTGTGGTGCTCCCTCCCTTGTTGCCTGCATCATGAGTGAGCATCTGAGCTGGCAGCGACTGAGTGGCAAGCAAGGAGAAAAACACTTATTTCTGCTAATTCTCTTCACAGATGACACTAGGTTCTGTGACAGGGTGGACAGTGAGGATGGTGTAAGGGAGTTGCAGAGGGACCTGCATAAGATTAAAGAGAGGCTCCAAGGTTTGGCAGTAGAATTTCAATGGCAAAAACTGCAATGTGATGCACTTAGGGAACAATAACCCCAGGACACAATAATGGATGGGAGGAATTACTGTAAGCTGAGCACTACTTCTATGGTGAGAGATCTGGACATTCTCATAAGTGACACCTTAAACCACGCTAGTCAAAGGTAGCAAGATTTATAGCAAGGCAACCAGTATGTTGGGGTATATTAGGCAGGGTTTCAATAGTAGGAGGAAAGAGGTAATACTACCTCTCTACTGGTTAGTTACCAACCTAAATACTGTGCCCAGCTCTGGGGTTGCCTTCTAAGGAAAGACAAAGACAGGCTCGAGACGATGCCACATAGGTTAGAAAAAATGATTCAGAGGCAATAGTGCAGAATCTAAGATCGGCTTAGGGCACTGAACATGTACTCACTGGAGGTCTGAAGGGAGGTGGCAATTTGATAGAGACCTTCGGTTCCTGAATGAACAGGGTAAACTGTAACTATTCAGCAGGAATATCAAGTCCACAACACAGGAACATGAGTGAAAGCTGGCGAGGGGAGAGTCATAAGGTTCAAGAAAAAGTTTTATTTTACAGAAAGAGTGGTTGAGGCATGGAAGAGCATACTGGCAGTAGTGGGAGGCACAAACTATTTTAATGATTTAATGAATGTCTGGGACAGCGTTAAGAGCTTAATAGTCACTCGGGGGGTAGTGGTAAGAAATTGGACAAGGGAAAAGGGGAGAAACTTTTCTTAACAGTAGGATATGATATGACGGGGCAAACTAGATGAATCAATTGTCTTTTTCTGCTGACAGTTGTCTATGTTTCTGTTTCTAATCTCCCTGAGATGTGTAAGAACCCTCTCAATCCACAGGGGAATGTTTTTTTACAGGAATGCCAGTGTACATAGCCTACTGATTGGTAGAGTCACTGACAGCCAGTGGGTGGAGATTAGAAAAGCCAGTGGATTGCTGATTGAAGTTGTGAAGATAGCAGAGTAATAAGACAGTATAGGTGTGCCTTTGAAGCACCCATGCCTCAGGTCACTTGTCAGACTGCCTGAGTAAGCAAGTGCCCTCCCTTGTAGCAGAGATCTATGAATCAAGTGTGTGACAATGACAGAACTTATCTAGTCATCCTTCTAACCTACAGAGACACCATGACAGTGGTTGGAGTCAAAAGACAATTTAGAGTAGATTGCACTGATTCTGGTGGAAGTGTGAAGGAGACACTGGGAGGGTATGGGTACCCTAAAGGATTGCAGCATGAGGGAGATTTCTGGCTACTTTGTGACACACAGATGGCCCACCAAAGATAGATATTCACCATTTTATGGAGGGATTATGCTCCTTTTCTCAGAAGAAGCTGCCAGCTGTGCTAAAGATGGTGAGCTATTTGATAAGAGAGATTAAGCTTCTGATCCAGGTAGGAGATATGCCTGTTATTTGCATGGGGAGTCCCATGTCAAGATGGGCATTGTAGATGCTGCCTCTGGCAGATAGTTTGTAGTGATTGCCAGTCTCTGCCAGATGGCAGACTGGGGTACACATTTCCACATCTGTGCCCAGAACAGTGTCTGGTAAGAATAAGGAGCTGGTTGATGTATGGTGCCCAAAGTTGTCAGCCAGGAGAGCATACTTGAATATGTGAAGCTGCAGTGTCATGTAGTATGTAAGAAATGTGTGAATGAAAAACTTATAGTGAGGTGGGAGATCTGGTAAATTCAGAACAGAGTAGGAAATGCTCTGTGCTGAGCTGAACCTCACTAACTAGTGTGGTTTAAAGAATAAGAAGGGTCATAAGGCTCCTGAGGATGTCTAGAGGATACAACCTAAACAACGTATCTCAAAGGTCTTGACTCATGTCAGTAGTTAAGATCAAATGTGTCTTAAATTGATAATCAGGAGAGATGACAGGGACTGGTGTTTGCGGAATGTGTGTCTGTAAATAGTTCAATAAGGATGACAACAACTAAGCACCATGCAGTGTTGTTTTATTACTATTGTGACAGAAAATTAAAGGCAGAATTCACATGGAAGTGAGATAGTGGAACCTGATGTCTTCCAATATTGCAGGTGATCCTTGGTGAGTAGTGTAACCTTACCCCAAGATATGAAGGATATCCCTGGGTCATGCTTGGCCCCTCTTACAGCAAGAGATGGTTAGCATGTGGTGTCTGGCTGATAGAAAAAAATGGTACAGTTGGCAAGCTCATGGATTCAGTGGAAGTGCTACTGCTCGTGAGGCCAGTGACTTTCATTTGGGAGCAGGCTTGGGTCATCGAGGCTGGCTTGTAGGAGCAAAGTCGAGCATCCAAGTGGAAGCTCCTTTTTTCTGGGAGAAGAAGGGTTCTTGTTCCTCATTACCAAACCATCCCCTGGGTGACTACATCGGTGAGCTGCAGTGAGGACTGCAGAAATGTGGAGGACATCTCTAATGTCAGTGGTGTGCTTATGTGCAGAGGAAAATCAACTCTTGGCCATACATAATGATGACTTGCCCACAAACCCTGTACCCACCGACCTGGCTCTCCCCTGGTGACTAGATGCAACTTTCAGGGGATCTGGCTTAGCCCAAGGGCCACATTGTGGGGAACAAGCCACAAGAGCAATGCAGTGGATAAAGATGAGTCCTAAAAGAATGCAGGTTATTGTGTTGGGGTGTAACAGGCTCCAAGGAATGGGAAGAGCCACTCGAGAGTGGTGGCTAAACAGAATTTAAAAAATGGTATACCAGCAGCTGGGTCACAGCCTGGACCATACAGCATTTGGTCCCATATACTGTTTGAGTGACACCCCCACAGCGAATCCGTAACAGCGACACAACCAGTTTGACATTCACAGTGTTGAATGCGTTGTTGGAGTGCTGTACAGATACAGAGACTCCTGGTGTTGGCCGCTCTCCCAATTGAGCTTCCCTCCTGGAGTAGATTATCTTTAAGTCCTGGAGGGGTGTGGGGGGCAGAGCCCCCCCCATGTGGGAGGTGTGGGAGTGAATTCTCCTGCAAACAGTCTAAATGTGCCCTGCGCCATGGCAGTCAGTTGACACATTTTCTGGGTAATGTGATCACCGTCAGCAGATTAGTGTCGCTGTAAAGTTCATTGCCAACTTTGTTGTCGACGAGACTTGGTGGATCCATTTGGCCCAGGGGTCACAGATGCAATTATGTACCCTTCCCGCCACAACCTTCAAACCATGCCCCCTCCACACAGCAATGCACAGTACAGACACTTGCTTCAGCCCTCCTGTTCTGGGGCACTTCTCTTTCCTCACTGGTACCAACCCTTAGTTACTTTTAGGTAGCTCCCAGTGCTTCAGTGGGTACCAAGCCATGGAAATGGTGTAGGCCTGATGCCATTAGCTGGGAGTTGTGAACCTTAATTTAACAATGCTTGTTGAAACAGAAAACCTTAAACCCTAGGCCACTCAAATGAAAACCACCAAGTGAGGTACCATATTGCAAGTGACCAAGTTCGGTAAACAATGATTTTACAAATTATAAGGTGCATGGGGGGTAGGCCTTGATTTACTCATGGCTCTGGAACCAGGCAACATCCCTCACTGTGCAGGGGGATTGTTAGCACAATTTGCAATGATTCTTTTCTGGCTGGTGTCTTGTTGTCTGGTGATTCTCCTGTCTGACTCATTGGTGATAGGAGTTTGGTCTCACAAGGTTTCTGCTGTCCCTACAATGCAGGTGAGGCCTACCCTGGTGCCAGCAATCAATGGCTGACTTACTCAGATCACAGAGCAGCCCCTTATGTGGCAATCTCTAGGGGTCCACCTCTTCCATCACATGCCAGCAACAACTCCCATGCTGCAATAACTACCACCTAGCAGTAATGCTAATCAGGTGAATTCTGTCCCAGTCTCAGGCTGCAGTACAGCAAAAAGTCTCTTTGAGCTGCAGCTCTCAGCTTCAAATCCATGTGACTCTTAGAACACACCATTTCTCTCTTTTCTGAGCAGGAATACTGCTTCTCACTTCTTGTTGTTTCCTTCAGCACTTGAAATCAAGTCACTCGCAACCTTGTAGTTCAGTCTCTTACAGCCAGGAGTGTAGCCAAGAACTGCAGTCTTGTACATACTCTCTCTGAATACTGCCCCAACCCCCACCCTTGAACTCTAGAGTCATGGTTAGTGTATTTAGTAACACACACTGTACTATATAAAGAGGTCCTATCCATAAAACATATCAGAAGGACAGTGAAAGATTATTTTTACATAATTCTAAACTGTAACATGAAAGAACAATGTCCAATTGTATCACACGATAGGTCAAGTGTGTATAATCAGGTGCAGCCTGAGACAACAGAACTTTATGTTGAAATGTTGCAGCCACTACTCAGTGGTCACTTCCAAATACAACAGAGACATATCCATTATCACACCAAAGTAGACTGATATGGGTGTGAAAAAGGCATTATACTACAGTTAGGATTGAGTGCCCCATTTAAGGTTAAAGTGTGAAATTTTGCACCTTAATAACTTTGCCACCATATGACAAAGTTGCCTGAAATTTGGCAGGCACTGAGCAGTAGCATAGATCTTGGGATCTGCCAAGTTTTGTATCGGTCGGATATACAGTTGCAGAGTTATTAAGCAACATTCTATAGCACATTTACACTTTTTTGCACATTCTTTGCTAGCCCCTATAGGTCGCAAGGTTTGCACGACTGGTCCAGAAATGTCAGGGAACATGCAGCCTGGGTCCCCAATGTGCCTTTTGAAGATTTTGTGAAAACATATTGAACAGTTCAAAACTTATTCAAAAAACAAGTTTCCCACTATAGTCAATGGGAAAAGTTAACAAAAAGCTAGACAGTGTCGCAAATGCAGATTTTAGTGTCACAAATGACCCCAGTACTGCTGCAAATCCACCATTTTGTTTTCAGTTACTGATCAGAGAAATGCTTGACAATTCTTTTTGTGTTTATCTAGTCGAGCCCTGAGGATGCAAGGCATGTCTTTATTTTGGGGTTAAACACCTCAGAAATATGTTTTTGAAATTTTTGGGAAAAGTAGTGTCTCAAAGTAGTGTCGCACCTGCAACACATTCGTGATTTTTTTTGTGAAAGTGTCGTGATATGCGACACTACTATTTGACACTATGGGTAAAATAAGAAGAATTCTTTGCCACCCTGCTGCAAAACACTGGTTTGGTCTTTTAGGCTGAAATTTGAAGGGATGAAAGCCAACATCCCACAGATGTGTCTTTTGGGGGTTTGGTGACAAAATATTGCAGGGATGCAAAGTTATCTTGCTCCAAAGTTGACACTTTTTCCCATAGACTAACATTATGGCGTCCTCCGCTCCTTTCGGGGCCTGTATCTCAGAAATGCTTCGAGATATGGACTTTTCGTCGGAAAAATGCTTAGCCTCCCACCAGGAAGCTAAGTGCAAAACTTGCCAGGACAGTCATAAATAATATGAAATTTTAATTTTTTTTCTACATCGTATGGTTCCTGAGATACAAGCAATTTAGTATTCCAACTGCTCATTTTCTGCTCCGAGGCCCATTATTATGCATGCATTCATTGTATTCACTGTGTTTCTCTATGCAGCCTTTGAGGAAAAAAAGGGTGTGTGCTTCCGTTACTGTTACAGTTAACGTTTCCACTTGCGTTTTCGTACCCATTTGGCTTAGCCTTCCCACGTACGCCACCATGTGTGTTACAATTTGCATTTCCATTTGCGCTTGCGTTACTGTTACCATTTGCATTTCCACTACTGTTTGTGTTTGCATTTCCATTTGCGTCACCATGCACATTTTCATTTGTGTTTGCGTCCGCCCTTCCATTTGCATTTGTTTTTTGTTTGGCATCATCGTTGCTGTTACCATAACCATTTGCATTTCCAATTGCATTACCATGACTGTGCATGTTACGGTTTATGTTTCTGTATGCACTTGTGTTTTCGTTTCTGTTTCCTTTGGTGTTATTGTTGCTGTTACCGTTACCATTTGTGCCTCCAATTGCGGAACCATGACTGTGTGTGTTACAGTTTGCATTTACGTATGCGCTAGCATTTGCATTTGTGTTTCTGTTTCCTTTGGCATTATTGTTGCTATTATCATTACCAATTGCATTTCCAATTGCAGTAACATGACCGTGCCCATTACCAATTGCGTTTCCATATGTGCTTGCGTTTGCTTCTCCATTTGCATTACTGTTCGCTTAACGTTATGTTGCACTTGCATTTCTATTACCGTTTGTGTTACCATTTACATTTGCATCACCATGTGCATAACCATTTGAGCTTGTGTTTGCGCTGCAGTTACCATTCCTATGTGACAAAAAAATCACGTGGTTTGGGCCCACGCTCCTACTACCACATTCCATTCACTATTTGTAGTCCTCATTCTTAAAAAGAATGGACATTCATGGCAAAAAACTCTGTTTAATTCATCAGTTAGGGTTGTTCAACAGTGACAAAAGCAAGAAAATTTGATGTTAGGGTTGAAACCCCCAGCACCACCCCACCCCTGCCCTCCAACAGGCAACGGATGTGCGTTGAGTCATCGGTCCTAACTCTCACCCCATCCCATGTGTGTAAAGAAGCCAGGGTGGTGAAGTACAGGAGAATGGGCTAAGAGTTAGGACCGATGACCCCAATGCACAACCCAATGCCGGTTGGGGGGTCGGGGTGGGCAGGTGGAAGGGAGGGTTCCAACCCTAACATCGAATTTCCTTGCTTTTGTTGCTGTGGAACAACCCTAACTGATGCATTGAATGGAGTTTTTTGCCATGAATATAATTAGAGATGCAGCAAAGTTTCACTGCACCAGCGAAGTGAAGGCAAAGTGCATAATTTCGAATTTGTGTATAATTACTTGAAGTTTCCATGAAATGGTTGAAATTTGCCTGTGATGGACTTCGCATTATGAACTTTGCATTAACTTCGGGTTACATTTTGAGAAGGCGAAGTTTGTGAGAAACAGCCCACAGATCACATGTCTGACTGCCTGCAGGTCACATGATACAGGGAGGAGGTGAATCAGGCTTAACTTTGACCTTCTATTTGCTAGATGAGCTATGTGGAGCTGACTGTCTAGTGTCAGTGTGTCTGTGTGTGCAGAGGAGTAGTTGTTCTGAGAGAAGTTTAGTGCTTTTAATCCTTTTTTGTCACCATTCTGATTTTATATTCAACCTTTTTCACCCTAGTGCCCTTTTTGATTTTTGTATCTGATTCTGTTACTCTTTTTTTCTTTCTGTTACTCTGTTTTTCTTTTTGGCTTACTTCTTAATACTTCCATTAATTTGTGTTTCTTAATGGAGAGAGGTGGGGTTCCTGCTGGGAGTCATGGCCCAAGGACGCGTGGTGGTGTGAGGCAAACTATTCACCTCAACTGTGGGAACTTGTTCCCATCCAGTGCTCCCTGCCCTGAAAATGTTGTTTCCAGTCGCAGTGCAAGTGATGTTCCAGAAGCATCAGTAGCAACAACTGCTGCTTTGGATGTTAGTGGTGCCAGCCAAGCAGCACCGGTGGCTAGTACTGACCCACCATAGCAGGCCAAGGAGCAGTAACAGCAGTAGGAAGAACAGCAGCAGCTTGTCCCCCCCCAACTGTATAGCAGCCTAGTACATCTAGCTTCCCCACTGACTGTGCCTGGTCCTCCACCTAGCTTGGCAGTGTGGCATTTATTCACCACACTGCCAGGTGACCCAGCTGTGGTGAGATGAAAGATCTGTGGCATGATGGTGTATTGTGGTCACAAGAGTACACATTTGGGAACAGGCGGCAAGAGAACACACCTGACTGTGCACCACCATGCAGATTGGGAGGCCAAGATGGCTGAACTATCAGCAAATACTCTTGCAATGGAGGGTGCAGTGCAAGAGGTAGCAGCATGACATCAGCCTGCATGGCATCCAAAGTGTAGCAGAAGGGAATGTGTTGAACAAGTGGTGGCTCCCACAGCTGCACACGAGCCTGACCCTTCTGAAACTCCAGCCACACAAGGTGATCATGACATTCTGTGAAGTGAGGTCGACCACTTGGGTAACAGTGTTGTCACAATGCACCAGCAGTTGGACTGAATGGAGGGTCAGCAATTGCAAATGATTGCTATGCTTCAAATTCTAATTGGTCAGACTCAGAACCAGCCCAGTAGCCTTTTTGTTTTCTCTCTTAACATGAATTGTGTGTTCTGTCTTTATTTTTCCTCACTTTCTCCCCCCCCCCCAAAAAAAAAATGATTGTTGACTTTGGCTGTATGAACAATGTCAATCCATGAAAGGTAAGTGTTTTTTTGGGGGGAGGTTGCATGCATCATTTGACTTTGGCTGTACGAACAATGTCAATCCATGAAAGGTAAGTGTTTTTTTGGGGGGAGGTTGCATGCATCATTTGGAAAACAATTTTCTTTAATATTTTTGTCTTCCTTCCAGGTCTTCAGTGTATCCAAACTGTTGCCCATCTTCAAATTGGAACATACCACCAGTCCACAGTACCTCAATGTTATCTGCAAACAGATGAAGTAGAAATTATTCTGAGTTCATTCCAGTACCCCATTCAGTATCAATACCCCATGGAGCTGTTCCTGTCTTTTGTTATATCCATCATCTGGCCTGTTTGTCACTCCTGTTAAATACTTTACATCTGCAGAAAACAAGTGAAAGAAGAAAAAAAAGGAAAGCAGCCCTTGCAAACCTCATTGCTGGAGTTGTACCCACTTGGAAATTCTTTTTCCATGACTGCACCAGCAACCTCAGTGGTACACTATTTTACACTGCCACCAGAATGGTCTGCTTTCCCTGCATTATTTAGCACCACCATCATCGTACTAGGTACAAACATAGATGTGATTGTCCTGCTTGGTATGTTGGACAAAAAAAGTTGAAGTGGTGTGATTCATGATCGTGAAGATGAAGAACGTGATTTGTCTTGTGACATGATGTGAGTATAATGTTCACGCAGCAATAATATGCACCACACCACTGGTACTCTGAACACTACTGGAATATTGGAAGTCATCCTCCTCATGCCTGTAGTAAACCTCCGGTGTTAATTCACAACTTTTACCTACATGGCTATTTGCTGTTACTTGATGACTGGCTGGCAGATTTTATTTCAGACACACATACAGAATTTATTTCACACACCACCTACACTTAGAGTGATGCTGTAGGTACTGCTGCTACCCATACAGATTCAGAGACCATGTCTGGCATAGCCCTCTCTGACACAGTACTTTTTCCCTTCAAGGAGTTTTTCTTGTTTTATTTATTCCACATGATGTGACAGAATGCCCTGCCCACAGAGCCAAAGCTTATACCCCACTGACTTATGTGGTTCATACGCCACAGTCAGAAACACCTTTGCCTGACTGTGTCTTTGTGGGCATTTATTTAGGTTACACAGAGTCACCAAGAAAAGAAACATGTTTATTGCAATCAGTGATTCTTCTAATTTTGTGAGCTGCTAACAATTTCAAGAGAATTCACAACACAGCACAATGCCAAAAATACTGCAATAGGTAAGTTTCTTTATTATGTATTTTTCTTTTGGTTAAATGCTAGAATATGCAGTGAGAGACAATATTCAATCACAAATCTATGGGGAAACACATGATAGTGGTACAGTGACAACAATTTCAACAGAATGAACACAGACAATTAACAGCAAAGTTATATTTATTCAGTTTTTGGTGAATGGGAAGCCAAAAAACAACAGTGACTTCCAGATGGAAATTAAGCACTAAACAGATGTAGCCACACAGGCTCAACAAGACCTTAACCAGTCTTCAGAAACCCTGCAGTGGAACAACTATACCTTATTTTGCAAGGGGGGAGGGGTTACAGCAGTAGCTAGATAGAAGCAGGAAAAAATACTGCAGACGGGCTAAGAAATGAAGATTACTGCTATTACGATGGTGCAATAAAATGTGTCTCACTTGACAGCATGCACACAGATTAAAAGTAATGTGCAGAAACTTTAACAGTCCGGTAAACTACAACGCAGTCTTTTAAACAGACTGAAACAAATACACAGCAGCACAGCAGAAACTGATAAAAACTTACTAGAGGTATTACTGTGTGTATCTGAACACAAAAATACTAAAACACTAGCCAACAACAGTTGGAAAAACTGCCTTTCTCACTGTGAAGCTCCCTTCTACAATCTATACCACAGATTTGCCCCTCCCCGAAACACACTTCTACAGTGTCTGTTAGTAGAGAGACTGAATTTACCAAATTAACATGCAATATTCACACAAAATCAACAAATGCTCAATGATATAAACACACAAGGGTTTACTACAATCGATATACTAACTTTTGACACAAAATGTTGTGGCAAAAATGCATTTTTAAAGATTTTTCGATAGTTTGATTCTCAGAGCTCTGAGAGTAAACTGTCTCCAGCTTTGCACTACATACACTATGCTGAACTGGGGCTGTTCAATACAATATAGAGCCCATGTGACCTTACATCCCATGAATCACTGCAAAATTCACCTTAAAGAGCAAAAAAAGGCAAAGTAATGAAAAGTCAATAGAGAACAATGGGAACGTCATGATACTTTGAGATGCAAAGTTTTCACTTCGCATTACAGAATATTACTCAAAATTTGGGTTCTACGTGAAATACTATGCATAGCAAATTTTAGGCACTTTGCCCACCTCAACATATAATATGGGACAGGTACTAAAGAAGTTATGTTTCAAGAGGATGAGGATGGCTCCAAAACTCCAAATTTTTTGATCAAAATCAGTATTTTATTTTTAGCTTTAATTGTCACCATGCATTTGACAATGCTTCATGGCCTTATTGCACCACTTCTTCCCAGGTCTCAGTGGTCCCATAAATTATACACAATTTGTTTTAGTACTTCTGCTTGTTTATATGGCATAAACTCCAGGATTAAAGCTCTAAATCTTGCCCAATTGGTTATATCCACTGCCCGCTTCAACACCGTCTCTTTTAATCTTAGTGTAATCAACTGGGTCCTTGCATCTCACCCACAAAGAATAGTGGTAGCTGATACCCTTCCAGATAATGTCAGTGACCTTTGCATGACCTATTGTGTAAGGAAATTGGAATTCTCGATCTCTCTCCTAAAATTGTTCTGCTTAGGTTGTTTAAATCTTTCCCCGAATAACTTCTTGCAAGATCGTCATCATGCTGATTGTGTTCCTACTATCTCTTCACCCCACCCTGACAATGCTTTAACACACTTTCTTGACACTTTTACCTTAGTCTGCAATAATCATGCTCCTTTCAGGCATTCTAGCATTCATGGCTCACACCTTCCCAGGGTCTCATCCAATCGTATTGACCTCTTCCATTTAAAGCACTGGTGACATGTTTAGGTGAACATTAACAAAACCTAATATTTAGACACAATCCAGCTTTTATTTCCCATTTGTGCTGTATTCCTCCTCCCCATTATTTATTACTGAGGTGATCTGTGTGAAAATAGGATCTTTGCTCCTGAAGAGTTTGTCTGTTCCTGCTGCTTTCTCACTACCTGAAGTCAAAAAGTGCTGCTTGTGATATCACAGTTACTCCCATGGCAACAAAGTGTGATGTTACAACAGAGGATTATGATTTGAAGTAGGGAGCGAGCTACAGAGGAAGATGGACTCTAAAGAAACTCTAAAGGACAAAGATCATATATTCATGAAAATGTCCTTGGTAATTAATAATGGGGAGGAGAAATATATAAAACATAAATGGAATGCAGGCAGAAATGTACCTAATTATTATGCTTTTTAAAGTTTTCTTTGAGGCATCAGTTGCTCTTTAAGAGATGCTCCTTAGACCTGGCATAAAGCTTCAGGGGCACTACCTGACCGACAAGGTTTCACAAAATTCTGAAATTACTGCACAAAAGCAACTCATCAGGCTTAAGCCACCTAGTTTCAAAATCAGTTTCTAGTCAATGATTCGTATCCCTCCAAATTCTGGAAAGCTGATTGGTGCCTACTTAATACCTCCCCTTCCTTATCAAAATCACAGGACAAAACCAGTTACCCCATGTATGCTGAGGCATTAAAATATTTCTTTATTGATGGCCTTCAGCCACTCATGTCTCCTTTGTCTACCTCTAGCCTGTCACTATCATCTTTAAACCTCTCCCTTATCCTTGAGTCAAACATTCTTCAAGCACTATTCTCTTCAAATGTTTTCTCAAGTGATTGTTCTAATGGCCTTTCACCCCGACTCCTAATCCTAGGCACTCCTACTCTGGCTACCCCCATTATTCACTTTTGTATTGTTCTCTAACCACTGGCTCCTTCCCTTCCAAATGGAAACATGCACTAGTTGTTCCAGTTCAAAAGGTGGCTCCACGGATGCCCCAACAAATTGCCATCCCATTTGTCTGCTTCCCTCTCCCATAGAAATATTTAAGAGACAGGTCAGTAGGCTGCTCATCAGTTTCTTTGACAAATTAAGCTATCTTATTCCCTTTCAATTGGGCTTCTATCCAGTTCACTCTACCTCTACCTCCCTACTCAGAATCACTAATCATATTCATTTGAACATGGATGCTTGTCAAGGGACTGGTGCAGTCTTCATTAACCTGGCCAGGGTATTCAATACAGTAAACCACTCTCTGCTTCTAGCCAAACTTGCAACTTTGGGTGTCTCTGCCTCCTCATTACACTGGTGCAAATCCTACCTTTGAACAGGCCTCAATCAGTTAAATTAGGAACAACCTTCTCCCCTCAACTATTTGTCTCTTTAGAGGTCCATCAGGTGTCTGTCCTGGGTCCCTCCCCTTCTTTGTTTTCATAAATAATCTCCCAAGCTCCCAAACCATTTGTAAATCCCACATGCATGCTGATGATATCTTCATCTTCTCCTCTAGCCCCTCACCCTCTTCTGTTGAGAAATCACTTTAGATTGACTTTCAGAATGTACAAAAATGGTTCCTAGCAAATCAGTTTGCTATGAATCAGAAGAAAACTTCTAAGCTTTTTGGTACACATCACTAGCTTTGCTCAGCCTTCCTACTTTGAAGTTACACTCCTTGTTAGGCACTGTCATTGACTTCATAAATTCTTATAAATACCTGGATGTGATCTATGACTAACACCTTCACCACTTCCTTCACATTGTGACAGGATTAGTATAAGACCCTGTCCCATTTGTTATACAGATACAATTTAAAGCAAGACTCTAGTCTGTCCTCTCCTATTCTCTTTTTGTCCTCTCTAATTCTTTCACTTGTATATCTCTTGTCTGTCTGATTGTGCAACCAGTTTTCCTTGTGGCACCTAGGAAATGGTCACTCCAAAGATACCACAATTTCCCTTGTTATCAGCCTTCCTTCACTTGCTGTTTCTATTGTTTGTTTCTCCACTTGTTTCTCTGTGGTTAATATATATATATATATATATATATATATATGTGTGTGTGTGTGAAACTGGGATCCCTTTGTTTGCAGATGTATATACATACATTTTGTGATTTTATTGATTTCAGAAAATTATTTGGGTTTGTCTGAAAAGTTGGCAATGTGGAACACACGAGGCTGACCTTGAGAAACCCATTGACCTTTCACAAGCTTGTTAACAGAATTGTCAGCAGGTGATTTATGTGATAACCACGAAAGTGCAATTGCGATCGGCGACAGGGCGAGTGTACATCACCGAAAATCAGTTTTGGTAATGTACACCCCCGATGAACAAGAAAATGATGCTGGAGACTTAGATTTTGACTGTTCATGGGGGCTGTACCCCTGCACCCCTCCACTAAAGGATTCTTAACTCCAGGGGGTTGCATGTCAGGGGGGTGCAAAATCTGGAGAAAAAAATTCCAGGCCTGGTGCACAAAAATGTAGGCACGCCTGGATCTGAACCCAGAACCCTTGCAGCTTTAGGCTGCTACCAACCCACCCACCACACTATTGGGGCTAGCTCAGCAGTCTCACTCCAAGCATGCCAGGCCAACCCTTCATCCCTTCCATCACACTTGCTCCTCCCGCACATATACATATAGCAACATCCTGTCAATATATGCACCCACCTCCCCATCTGGTTGCCCTTCCTCAGCAGTAGCCCCATCAACATGAGCTGGGATTGAGAGTAGCTGCTATTGCAAGTGTTCAATCACCGATGCTCATGTCATGGACTACTGTTAGCAGGAATCAGCCCTGGAAAAGGATGTCTCAATTTGTTGCACCTGCTAAGAAGACTAACGTACTCTTTAGGCCATCACAGGATGGTCAATGAAAAAAAGTCTTGTTGCATTTTGTGACAACCAAGGGAAGAAACTTCCATGAACAGGATGCAGAGGTTAAACTGGCAGGGAAAGTCACATTACAAAAGTGTTTTGTTTGGGGAGTTAGAGAAATCAAGATTTAAATTGAAAAGAGACTCTCAGATGAAGGACTTTTTTCTGTTTGCACTGCTTTTGTGAAGTGCTAACCTGTACAGCTTTATTTTTACGTTCGCCTGCGTGCATGTGCAAGGAACGTTTTGGGAGAGTAGCACACTTGGAGGTGTGCCTCTCCAACCCAATGCACTGCTCCCTTGAGCTGGCGTGGTGGTCCTGCACCAATGGGTGCAGGAGCTCAGTATGACAGCGGTGTTCCTCTGCTTCAAAGGAAAGCACTGTTGCCATACTGAGCATCTCCCCCCCTTGTGTCACGCGCTACCTCCCCCCACACACGTCACGCCGCCCCCCCAAAGCTTTGGTGCCATGTTGGGAGCCCACCCCAGCATGGCAAATGTTGTTTGCCGACAGGGGTGCCCAATCCCCCGTCGGCTCCTCACCCCCCCAGTGTAGTTTGCTGACGGGGGTGCCCAATCCCCTGTGGGCTCCTTGGCCCCCCCAGCCATCTTCTGCCACGCTGGGAGCCCATCCCAGTGTGGAAAAGGTCCCACATCGTCTTTTTTTTTTAACCTGGAAAACAAAAACGGTCCCGTGGCACGTCTCCCAGCCCCTTCCCACAACCCGCACCCACCCACTGCGCACCAGCCTCCCCACACCCTCTTCACCCCATACTTACCTCCGGACTCTGGCGCGACGATCTTCGGTGGACCGGGAACACGTCTGCACTCTTCAAAGCCGACCACGAACTGAGGAAATGCCGGTAAGCTGTATAATGGGAACATAGGGGGTTTCAACTTTATTGTATATCGCAGTCATTTTTTGGAATTTTGGCACCAAATTTTCAACATGGGGTTTTTGGGACCCCTTCTCATGAATGATGTCATTGTCATGGCGTTATTTGGGCCCAAAGGGTGATTTCGCAGGCACTGCGCAGTCACTGTGCGAAATCACTCCTTCGCCCTCGAATAATGCCATGACAGTGACATCATTATGAGAAGGGGTCCAAAACCCATGTTGAAAATTTGGTGAAAAATTCCAAAAAATGGTTGTTTTATTTAGTGTGCTTTATGCGACTTCCTACGCAGAGGCTTGTAAGTTTGCAAATTTTCAATATTTTCACTCCAGATTTTCAACATTGCCATTTTATCACACCTTCTTATGAGCTGTACAGCTGTCATTTTTCACATCTCACCCAAAACGTGTTTCCGCCCATGTAGCGCACAATGGCGCAGATGGTGTGCGAAATCAATGTATGGAACACATTAAGAAAATCACAGTGACACTGTTCATGAGCAGAGGTCTTAAAATGGCTATGTTGAAAATTTGGTGAAAAAATTCCTAAAAATGACTGTTTTTGACGAGCTGCATGCTATGCGAAATTCCAAAGACGCTTCTCGTAGACGTTTGTGAATTTTCAATATTTGTATTTCTCCAGATTTCAACATTGCCATTTTACCACACCTCCTCATGAGCAGTACAGCTGTCATTTTCACATCCTGCCCAAAATGTGTTTCTGCCCATGTAGTGCACAATGGCGCAGTCGGTGTGCGAACTCAATGTATGGGACACATTAAGAAAATCACAGTGACACTGATCATGAGCAGAGGTCTTAAATGGCTGTGCTGAAATTTGTGAAAATTCTTAAAATGACTGTTTTATGACTCTTGCATTGTGCAGTTCCTACGACGCCTAGAAGTTTGCAAATTTTCAATATTTTCACTCCAGATTTTCAACATTGCCATTTTACCACACCTCCTTATGAGCAGTACAGCTGTCATTTTTCACATCCTGCCCAAAACATCTTTCCGCCCATGTAGTGCATAATGGCGCAGTTGGTGTGCGAAATCAATGTATGGGACACAGTAAGAAAATCACTGTGACACTGTTCATTAGCAGAGGTTTTAAAATGGCAATGTTGAAAATTTGGTGAAAAAAATCCTACAAATGACTGTTTTACGAGTGTGCGTTGCACAGTTGCCACGCACGCTCGTAGGTTTGTGAATTTTCAATATTTCCTCTCCAGATTTTCAACATTGCCATTTTACCACACTTCCTTATGAGCAGTACAGCTGTCATTTTTCACGTCCTCCCCAAAATGTGTTTCCGCCTATGTAGCGCACAATGGAGGTAACAACAAGGTCATGCTGACAATTTATTGTGCAAATACCAGCAATCGCACAGGGCATTAGGGTAAAGCACCATACATGCCAAACACCACTGCAAATACCTGCAAGCGAACGTTCGGCATTGACAAATGCTTGTTTATTTTGTTGTTGCTAGTAATAATAAAATGCTAGCTGCAAATTGTATTACTTCTCCTGGTATGCTTATGCTTCCTGACCCATACATCTATGACACACAAAAATAACATTGTAAGTAAATGTTTCTACAAACTTGGGGCTCTACACAGAGTAAAAATCTGTTTTCCTCTTAGCACTAGGAAAACTGTAGTTGAATGTTCCATCTTCATCCTTTTTTACTATAGGGATGTGGTAGTCTAAGGATCCTCTAACACTACACTGTCCGGGCTCTATGCTCCTTTCAACATCTTTTGCAGATTTGTTCTGGCTTGACTTCCTTGAACTCACCATTGTATTTGATACAAGGAGCTAGATCGGGCCCCTCCTCTTTAGAGGCACTCTGTCCATACTTCCCTGATAAGTGCCAAGCACAGGTTGGGTACACTACTGGGGTGTCTCAGTGAGATATTCACCCCTACCTGCAATGTATCTGTACTGTCAGAGGTACAGTACACTTGGTAATAGATTCCAAATCCCCTACTGCAGACACAGTGTGGACTAAGCCACAGTCAGGTATAGACTTTTGCACATTTGGAATAAAAATACTTTCTTCTGGTGGTTCAAAATGTGTTACCTGGTTCTGGGTGCTATCCTGATCCAACTTTGGTTGGAGTCCCTCCTCCTTCCAGCATTATTTACTTCTTTTCAATTTTGTCAGCTGTTGACACTGCTATACACAGAATTTATGGGGCTATTTAGTTCATTCCTCTGTCCATCAGCAACATTCCTGAGCATTTTACATTCCTCTATATTCTTCACAGTCTGTATGTATTCTTGACCTGTTTATTGTGTAGAAACATAGAAACATAGAAAATGATGGCAGAAGATTTCATAGCGAGTAAGGAATTATCTTTGCCCAGCAGGGCTTGTAACCTCCACTGTACTAGTTCATAGCTGTCATTGTAATACCCTTTTTGTAATATTTTGTATTTGCTGATTCATTATTTATTTGTCTATACTAGAATTTCACCTATATTGTAATTGCTTGCTTTATGTTTCCTGATCTGTACTCTTCCCCTTCTCCATGTTACAGCTGGAAATGAACCATATGGGCTCTGCTTACTTACCTGGTAAAACATGTTATAAATAAATAAATACATACATTAATAAATGAATAAATAAAATTAATACATTTCTTTGATACATTACATTTAAGACCCATTGTAGTACTCTTCATGAAAATATCTTACATCCCTTGATTATCATAAACATTTTCTATGACTTAAAGCATATCAGTTTGCTGCTTAACATCTGTAATGGAGAATCTCAGGTTTGGATTTCTGTCCTCCTGAAATTTCTCAAAGTAGTGCAGTTCATCTACTGTTCTCCAGTTATTTTGCCTGCACCATTTAATGCCAGGCTGTCATAGATGTGGCATCTGTAAATTGTGTAGGGTGGCAGAAAGAATATCATTATTTAAACAACCTATCATTTTGTCACCAATAGGCAATCTGAAGGTTTATTAACTGTTACACTATAGCAGTAATCAGCATGGCAACAGGTGTGTGTTTGTGTGTGTGTGTGTTTGTGTATCATTTTATACTGGAAAAACCCTACAAAAATTTAAAATTAGGATTATTGAACATTTAAGAGACATAGACAAAATGAATGAAGAAAACTCTTTGGCAGTGCATGTAAAAAAACCTGGGGAACAAATCATTGATTTACTTTTGTGGACATTAAGAAGTTGTGACTGGAACTTGAGGAAGGAGTCTGGGTAATTTAACTGACAAGTGAATCCTTCTGGCCATATGCAGTACATTTCGGGGCTACATCCACCAGGATTAAATGACTGTTTTGAATCGGACCCCTTTCCGATATAAAACTGACAGCAGATGAATTTCTGCTTGTATCTATTTTCATAGGCTATCAATTTTACTCGATTGGCAAATTGGCCTTCTCGGTATCCAGTGAAAAATGCAACTGCAATTGAGCACTTATGAAAATGGTGACCCAATTATGGCGCCTGTGTTCAGGGCTACCTGGCAGGGTAGTGACCAGATACAGGGGTAGGTGAATATAGCAAAAAGATGTCACGATATATACATGAATGTGGGGGCATGCCACATGATGGGTGAAAGGATAGGGAAGATATGCTGGGTGTAGTGTGGTGGTCAGCTGCCGAGCTGGCCATGTGGTGTGGTGGGTAGGTGGCAGGCTGGGGTTGGGAGGGTGCCAAGTTCAGTTCTGGGGTGATCGCTTTTTGTGTCAGGTCTGGTTTTTTAAGTTTACCCACCTGACATGCACCCCACCCGGAGCTGAGAATCCTTATGTAGGGGGGTTCGGGGGACACAGCCCTGCATATAACATAGAAAGCCAGTCATTGTCTTACAGTTTACCTTGAGTCTACATTGCTGTAATTCATTTTCAGTGATGTACACTCACCCAAATGATGATCGTTATTTCACAGTCACTGTTATGATGTAGAACCAGCCTTCTCCTATAGGCTCCCTTCACTCTGGAACAGCATCACCCCCAAAAACCTGCCTTACCCCATATTTCCTGCCCTCAAGCATTTACTGAGGCCTATCTCTTCCACATCCTGCACCTGTCCTCCTCCTTAATGATTTTTCTCCCTTGCCCTTGGCTTGCTTCTTCCTTACTCCCTTATCTGCATCTGCAGGCTCCCCTTTAGGTTCTTCCCCCCTTAGCTGTTATCCTTCTGTTACCTACTGTCTTTTATTTCTACACATCCCAACACTGTGTGTGTGTGTCTGTGTGTCTGTGTGTGTATATATATTTATTTATTTACATCGTTTTGTATATTACTGTATGTAAATATCTACTGCTCAATACATGTACCTGTTGTTTGTGCGTAATGCTTTATGTATGCTGCTGTTCATGTAAACTTGTATTTAATTTTATCCTCTGTTGTTTTGTACCCTTATCCCCCGGTCACACCTGGAAATGAGCCTCAGCTCATGGTGCCTTTCCCAGTTATCAAATTTTTAATAAATGAATAAAATAAATACATTTTGCTATCTTTAAGAGAGTTGTGTGGACTGCTGCTAAAGTGTGCCTGAAATTATTATTATTCTTTTTAAGCATGAAAAAAAAAAAAGAAAACTGGCATGCATGATCTGTTAGAGAAACATTTTATTAATTGGCAAAAAATGCTAAAAATGAACACAGTGGAAGAAAGACAGCCCTCCCCACAATGTTGACCTCTATGTTTCACACTAAAGACACTATGCAAATGTTATAAATCATTGACAATTCACATGTGGAACTGGAATGGCAACTGGTAACAATGGACATTTCTTCATTGTATATAAATATTCCACATTAAGAAAGAATAGAGGCTTTGACAGAAACCTTGCATAGAGATTCCATATACCCATTAGGTTCTGTGGAGTTTTTAATTTCACTTACAGAAAAGTGCTTGATTTTAACCTGTTTATGTTTATGGATAAAATATATTTGCACACTGAGGCTGGGATATTCATACTGCACCTGGCAGTGGCACAAGCTGGGGTGCAGCGCAACTGTGATGCACCGGGGCCAGGCCCAGGTGATATTCAACGGTGCTGCACCATGGCGCAGCACCATTGAATATGGTACAGTCAGCACACAAACTGCTCCTGGCGCAATCCACAGATAGGGAGCATGAAGATGTGCCAGCACAAGTGCAGTTGCACTAGGTTTATCACCTATAATATTCAATAGGGGGCAAGCAAATGAGACCATAATATATGCAAGGCAAAAATGGGTCCATTTGCATGTCATTATGGCCCCATTTGCATGCCTTGTGCAGGGCAGGCTGGCACCCTGCACACAATGATGTGTGCTGTGGGGATCCTGGGTCATCCCCCACCCTATAGCCACAATTGTGCTGTATATGTTAATAAAGTAATCCCTGCTAGTCTAGTGCCCCCCAAGTCCCCATGTCCCTGATGAGTATGAAACATGACCATCCATGGTGGTCTATTGGTCCCCCCTCGCACCTGAGTCCCTGATTCCCCGATAAAGGACAATATGACATCCCTGGTGGTCTAGTGGAACCACCCCAGTCCAGTGCCATGATCACAGTAAAATCCTGTATTGAAATGCCCTGGTGATCCAATGGCACCCCCCACCCCCCTGCAGAACCCTTGCCAGCCCACCCCCAGTTATCAGGGGCTGCATGCACCCACCCATACACTGCCTGGCCACCTGCCGAATGACAGGTACAGTATGGGCTGTGAGCCCGTGTCCCAGTGTGGGCCAATGGGCTTGCAGGGCATACTGTACTAGACAGTCCCAAATATGCGAATGACTCCATTCACATATTTGGGACTGTCTAGTACAGTATGTCCTGCAAGCCCATTGGTCCACACTGGGGACCAATGGGCTTACAGCCCATATTGTACCTGTCATTTGGCAGGTGACGGGCTTTATGCGGGCTGGATGCAGCCGATGACGGGAGGGAGCGGGGTGGGAAGGGGATCTGTGTGGGTGGTGGGATGGGGGTGCCACTGGATCACCAGAGCATTTCAATAAGGGAATTTACTGCGATTGCAGAAATGGGCTGGGGGGTTTCCACTAGACCACCAGAGAGGTCATATCATCATTTATCAGGGAATCAGGGACTTGGGTGGGAGGTGGGACCACTAGACCACCAGGGATGGTCAGGTTTCATACACATTGGGGCATTGAGGACTGGGGGGCACTAAGCTAGCAGGGCTATCTTTCAAAACATACACTGTGAAATCATGGCTATGGGTGGGGGGGGGTTCCACTAGACCACCGGGGTTGTGAATGCTTGCAGACAGTGTTCTGGGCAGGTGGGTGGCCACCCACAATTGGGCTGCTGTTTTGCATCCTGCAATACAGCAGCCCACCTGTGGGTGGCCAGAATTTGCTCCTACTCTGCATGGGCTCAACTTTGAGCCTCCCTATGCGGTGCAGTGCAGGGGTGCGCTGGCATATGTGCCACACATCCCAGGCTGAATATTGGGATGTGCCACATATGCATGAGCACGCCCCCTGCATCTGCACCACATACATTATCATTGCACCCCGCTACATCGGGAGTTGTGCTGCGACAAGCAGCCTTCTCAACATCCCACCAGGGCGCAATGCGGGATTGCACTGGTGCAGCTCCATTGCAGCAGGTGCAACCCCTTTGAATATCCGGGCCCAAGGGAACAACTATGGTGGCTTCATTTGTGCCTAAGTATGCAAATATTTATTTAGGTAACTGGGAAAATCTGGTTATTCTGTCTCCTGTCAATAATACAGTTTGTGAAAAAATGTGCATATCCAAGCATTATATTGATGATTTATTTTTCATTTGGTAGGGTACAAGCAAAGAACTGAAGCAGTCTGTAACTTATCTGGAATATAGTAATGAGAGCTTAAAATTTGCGGACAATTCCAGCTATGAAACCATAGATTTTTTGAACATTCAAATTACTAAATCACAAGGAGACTAAAAATAGAGTTGTATAGAAAACTGACAGATCGGAATACAATTCTGCATTACGATGTTGTCATCCAAGACATTGAAAAAATAATATTCTAGAAAGTCAATATCTTAGAATAAAAAGAAACTGCAGCACAGATAAGAGTTTCCAACATCATGAAACAAATCTGGATAAAAGATTAAGTAGCAGGGGATATCCAAAAACACTTTTGAGCATAGCTAAGTATGAGGTCAGTGAAGAAAATGGAGAGCACCTGCTTTACAGATAGAGAAGCAAGTTCTGCAACTGCAAATCCAGACTTGAACTATATAACAACTTATTCACTGTCCTCAGTCTCATCTTATCCAGAATACCACCCAGAAACATTGGCATATCTTAGAAGAGGACAACAGATTGAAAAAATTTCACAAAAATGGCTTTAGAATGGTATGCAAGAAAGACATTATTATTGGTGACATCATAACGAAGCAACCATATAATAAACATGCAAACAAAAACCCTCCATAAATAAGACTACATTACAAGGCGGAACATACTCTCATGGAAATAATAACATTTGTAGATACATCAATAAGGCTAAAAACTTTTCCAGCAAGAGGATGAACAGGGTGTTTGAAATAAGGGCCTTTATTACTTGTGCATCAGAAGAAGTTGTATATTTAGCTATGTGCAGCTGTGGAGCTTTTTACATTGGGAAAAATAAAACAACTGAAAATGCTCTTTTCAGCTGCAGACAGGCAGAATGAATTAGCCTGTCTACAGTTTGAAAGAGCAGAGCCCATCTGTTCCTTCCTGTGGCAATCTCCCTGGAGAGGAAATCTGCCTTCTTTCGGTTCATTACCCTTTGATATTCACCGTAGTGAACTCTCAAAGCCAGTTTGTCCTCCTCGGATTGAGTCCTTCACTAGCAATGCTCCAACTTCTGACCCTTGGTCTTCATATCCTTGAGAGCTCCATCAAATTACAGGGATCTCAAGCAAGAAGACCTGGGTCATATCCGGATTGGTGCGATGGTGTTGAACGTGTTGGAGACGGCACTATTATAGGCTATCACCACTTCGCTCTTGCCACTTGCATATGCAGCACTTACACCAGAAAAGTCAGCCACTACCATGAGTCCCTCTGGGGACCATCCCCCACAAAGGGCAACAGTGTACCATCTCAACAGGAGAAGGACTCTCGGGAAGGGGGTTACCCCAAACAAGAATTCCACCATGCATTGATCAGACCAAGAGACTGGATCAATCCTGAAGTCAGTGATCTCAGGCCCCAGTGAGAATACCAGGTCCGAGGTGTGGCCATGATGGTGAGTCACAGAAGCAACTGCTTGTGCAAGGCCCAGAGATGTCATTAACTGGAGGAAGTCATGACCAACATACAAGAGTTCATCGTCAATCCAGGCATCTGCAGTCACCCAGAATCAACCATCTGGACAACTCCAATAACCTGTTGGAAGTGAAGTCTGCGACTTCCTGCATGAATTCTCCCTCACACCCAGGGGGGCTGTACTCAAGTAGAATCCTGTAGTCTGTACATGGACACCCATGCACAGCCACACATTCAAACGGTGAGGTAGAACTCATTGGGTGCACCAAGAAGTTCAAGTTGGATCTAAACTAGATGGCCACACTCCCATCCCTGCGTTCCTTCCTCGGGAAGTGCACTACAGAGTACCCAGCTGAGACTGATGCCTCCAAGACTGAAACTGAATCATCACCAAGCCAGGTCTCTATGATATAAGCAAGATCGACTGAGGAAATCAAGTCCACCATAATTGTGGTCTTGTTCTCCATCGATTTTGCATTGTATAGCACCCCCTGAAGGGGACCGGTAAATGCTGCTGGCCCACCGGCTACCTGCTGACTTGGTCCAGTGGGAACCCTGGGCATAGGGACTAAGCATGTCTGGCCTTTCTTAAGGCCCTGTTTTACCACAGGGTGCCTCCTTGACCTCACCACTCCAATGCTGTTCACCCCCACTATACTCCCAGTGCTCTATCACCAACCTACTTGCCTCCTACCAATGCCAATCTCCCAGCAGCATCTTACTGCTGCAGCTGGTATAGGGAGGTCACCAAAGGGGTGAAGATCATGCAGCAGAGACACTGAGTAGGAGACATGAGGGGGTTTGAGACCCAAACACATCCTACAGCTATGTCTAAATATTAAAATACCCACTTAAATTAATCCGCACCCAAAAATACAACTAAAAACAATCCTCAGTCAACAAGTTACCATATAACCTAAGTCCCTACACATACATCCACAAACTATAACCATACACAACTAACATGCAACCACTAACATAGCACATTTATACCAGCCCTCCCAAACACAACCCCCCAGGAAACAAATAAACTGAAGTAAGATATAAATAGGCTAATTATTAAAAGGAGAATCCTACAGTGGACTGCAGAGGAGAAAGTCCAGGTAAAGTCTCAGAAAAGTTGTATATAAGGCTTTAAAAACTAGAGCAATGTCCAGTTCTTCAGAAGACAAGCACCACAGTACTCACACCACTGAATGATGGAAAACCTCATCACCAGTAAGGAGAGTGGGACTCTTGATAGCAGAGCCAAATGCTCTCACCACTTAGTTCTGCAGATTAAACCCTCAACTGGATGCATCTCTGCCAGCTATAGCGCACGCAGTCACAACTCCATCAGAAAAAAAATCAGCTTTTCTCTATACAGAAAGGGCCTTTCACCACCCAATCCACCTGAGCAGCAATCTTTGCAACACAGAATGGGGCTCTCACCACCCACTCCACTGAGCAGCAGATCACACATAGTCCTGCTAATGGAAAGCACTGCTGTACTCACATTTAGGGGCCAGCTGTCCCAGGACAGATAAACAGAGGAATTATTTAGAAGTATTTGATGATATTATGGTATTGGACACCACATATATAATGGATTTAATTGTCTTCAAGTTTTATACTGCTCCTTTAAGATCTCAATATAAATGACCACAAGGTGTTCACCTGTGTAGCCTTGACAAAGCGTGAAAAGTGTGAAACAGTCAGTGTTGTGGAGAGGTCTGTCTTTCTGCCGCTGTATCCATTTTTAGCATTTTGTTTTGTCAAGTAATGAAACATTTCTCTAACAAAACATGCATGTCAGTTATGCTTTTTCGAGCTTTTTTGAACCTTTATTTACTTGCAAGCACCACAAACTTGGGAACCATAATTACGGGCAGTTTTTTAATCTTGTGTGTCATTGCCTTAGTTGCCCTGCTGCCGCCATTGGACCAACCCTCACCAGTCCCTTCACCTAGCTTCTTTGGGGTACCATGTGATTTGCATGACTGCATAATGGCGAGCCCCAAAACAGCAATGGCTGATGGGTGAGCACAAATATGGCAACACTTGTTTTTTGTGGGGGGGGGTCGCCATCCCCAGCACCCCCTCACTAAATTAACCAACTCTGAAGTCGTAGCACCTCGGAGAGGGGGGAAATCCTTGTCACCATTGTTAACATTGCCCAAAAGCCATCACTGTTTTTGGTGCTCGCCATTTGCAATTTCCCAAATCATGGATCTCTCACAGGTCCCAGTTGTTGGTTCGGGGCTTGTGGGGGGGGGGGGGTTTGTGTGTAATCCTGCTCCAGTGGATGTTTCCACATTTTCACTGAAAGAGACTGCTGCTCATTCCAACGACGTGATGTACGAGCCCCAACTCTGCTGAGACACTCCCGGCATACTGCATGCGGTCCCTCCTGCCTGTGTGATCCCATTGCTGTGCCACTCAGCTACCTCAGCTAGCAGATGAGCAGCTAGGCCCTGTAACCCTTCCCCTCTAAAATAGGAGAGCTGTTCTGGGGATGCTCAGTCCTATCTCCTTGGCTGGCCCCATGTGACCTGCATCCATTTCCGAACCTGGGTCACTGGCGTAGCAGGAGGTGAGGTGCCCAGTACCTCAGCCCTCCCCACCACTGGGCCAGTTTTGTCTGGAATTATGGAAGCCCAGTCCCTATTGAAAAATGTTTGGAACCGCAATGTATATTTTCAAGGGCGTGAGACATAATCATTGGAATATTCACATACTGAACAGTATTAACTATGAAGTAATCAAATGCGCCTAGGCATTTATTTTTAGATGTTCTTGCCTTGTAATTTGATTGTCTTGTAAAATATTGCACATATCTTTTCACATATTTGAAGAACTATCACTTTAAATGGGTGAAGGAGCAACTGCAAAGGGTAGGCACTCTTGACAAAGTGCATGGAAGTTGTGCAAAATATTGAGTCAATTTGCTGAAGGTTTGATTGTATATTTTGATATGCTGTTTTATCTTGACTAAAATCAGTTTGGACATAATATTTTTACCAGCTTATGGAATTTCTTGGGGTACTGCATTGGTGCTTATTTTTTGTTGTTGTTGTTGTTGTTTTCAGCTCCTGTATTGTGCAGTGCATGCATATTGTACTGGCCCTGATTACGCAAGAGAATCTTACCCCTACTCTTTACAGTGCTGAATTCTGAGCTTCAGATTGTTATGTCATTAAATAATCAGTGACTCTGTTGGCAGCACTCTCTGTTCTAGTCCAGGAATAACAGATTATCCTAGAGTCTTGTCCCACAGTATGCACTAGTGTTGATTCCAACACACACACAGAGGTCAAACACACAAAAGTGAGGGCTGCACAAATCACAAAAACATTGAATTTGTTGGCAGAAAAGGACCCCTTGGACCACCCAGTCTGCCAAGGTGGTCCCACCCTGCAGACACTGGCAGGTGTTGCAGTGTGCCTTTAGGTCTTCAGCCCTTCTGATCACCCCATTCCATAAGGAAATAAACTGAGATGGGTGCAGTATAGGAGAATGGGGTAAACAGTAGGGCCGATAACCGCAAATCACCCCCCCCAACGCTTGTGAGTCTGTACAGGGTGAGCGTTATTGTTGGAAACCCTAATGCCCCAGGTGTTTGTGGGTATTTTTGCTTCACATTTTCAACATGGGCTTTTTTGGACCTCACCTCATGAACAGTGGCAGTATCATTTCGTTACTCAATCCCAAAAGGTGATTTTGCACAGAGAGAGTGCCATTCAGTGCCACAGGTGTGAAAACACATTTCAGGCAGGATGTGAAAAATGACAGCTGTACTGTTCATAAGGAGGTGTGAAAAAATGGAAATATTGAAAATCTGGAGTGAAAATATGAAAATGTGGCGAAGTTACGAGTGTGTGTAGAAACTGTGCAATGCACACTCATAACTGAGTCATTTTTTTGGAATGTTTTCACCAGATGTTCAACATGGCCTTTTTTGGACCTCCCTTCATGAACAGCAGCACTGTGATTTTGTTAATCTGTCCTGAAAGTTGATTTTGCACAGCAACCGTGCCATTCTGTGACACATATGCAAAAATACATTTCGGGAAGGATGCAAAAAATGACAGCTGTACTGTTCATAAGGGGGTATGAAAAAATGGCAATGTTGGAAACTTGGAGTGAAAATATTAAAAACTGATGAAGTTATGAGTGTGCTCAGAAATTGCACAATGGACACTCATAACACAATCATTTTTGGGATTTTTTTTGCCAGATTTGCAACAAGGGCTTTTTGGGACCCCATCTCATGAACAGTGGCACTGTTGTTTCATTAATTGGTCCCAAAAGGTGATTCAGTGCAGCATTCATTAAATCACCTTTTGGGATAGAGAAACAAAATGACAGTGCCAATGTTCACAAGGTGGGGTCCAAAGAAACCTGTGTTGAAAATTTGGGACAAACACTCCAAACATTGGCAGAGATAGCTACCTAAGTTGAACCCCCCCATTGACTGCCATTATAGGGCTTACCATCATTTCTTCAGTTCCCAATTTGTCTTTAAAGAGTGCAGACATGTTCGTGGTCCACAGAAGATCACTGCTCCCAACCTCTGGAGATAAGTATGGATGGGGGTGCAGGGAAGTAGGGTGCACAGAGGGAGGGTGTGGGTTGGGGGTGCTGGCGGGAAGAAATAGGGACTGTTTTTTTTTTAGGTTTAAAAAAAGATGTTGTGGGACTGTTTTCATTTTTACATGTGAAATATTAACAAAACAGATTTCAGCACACTAGGGTGGGCTCCCAGTGTGCCAGAGTGCTGGAGGGGGAAGGAATCAATTCCAACCCGGGGACTGGGCACCCTGAGGTCATCTGAGAACATAGGGCTGTGGAGGGGTGGTGCATCTGACACCGGGAGTGGGCATCCCTGTGTTGGAAACATCAAAGAAGTATTTTTGGCACACTGGGGTGGGCTTTCAGTGTGCCACATTAATAGGGGAGGGATACATGCTGACATGGGAATTGAGCACCCTGATGTCAGCTGGGGATGGAGAACAGAGGGTACGAAGCAGGCAGCAGCAGTGGGAGGTAGCTAACATTTAAATTTGTTGTCCTGCTGTGTGCCTGATTGGGAGGGAGGGGGACTGCCACTGCAATGATGAAACTGCCCCTGATTGCAGCGGCAGATTTCTTTGAAGTGCGGCGCTCGCTCTGAAACTGTCATCATCCGCAGTTTCAGCATTAATTGGTGGCCGAGGGACGCACCCATTAAAGCATTCACTGAACTGGCCACAACACTGCCACACCTCTGCTCTACTGTCTCAATATGTTTCTTGTGCACTGTGTGCAAGCAAACATAAAAAAGGGCTCTCATAAAGGCAAAGGCAATACAGAGTTTGTTTTATGTTAAAATAACAGCATATTTATTTATTTAGTTAGCTAGTTTTTGATAAATGTTGTAAGTGCATGACGAGTGAGTGAGTAAGAAATAATATTTCCCAAGTACCGTGAATAGTAAGTTATACATTACTCAGGAAGAAAACTCAATAATCAGCTTTTTTTGGGGGGGCCATTCAGCATTTTGGTTTTTGGTGATAGTTCAAGATCTCCTAAGACTCCCAGTCCATTCAGAGGTCACCTTGGAAAGCTCACCAAAGGCAGTTCATTGGACACAGCACTCACAGAAGCTACAGGCAAGAGAGACAGACATCTGAGCTGCTGAGAAAGAACAGTCTGCTTCCATCCACTTATTTAAATAAGCCAAAAAGAAGAAATCTTGACAGTTTTTGTTCCTTAATAAGACAATATTGTCCATGAGTCACATTAGAAGTCTTCAGTGACAAACAAATCATGTACTGGTACAGGTTCAACAGGCCCATGATACAGTAATGCAGCTCTATGAATGAGATCTGGAAAGACACCCATCAGGGCCATGCAATGTCCATAGAGCTCAAGGAGACAGCAGCACTGTGCTTCCTGGCCACCGGAACCTTCAAGACATTGGTGGGGAACACCACCAGTATCTCATAGTCTGCCATCTTGTGCCTGTTAGGCCAGTTCCTAGGTGCCCTGCCTGACCCATGCTGGGGAGTTCAACATATTTTGCACCACACTAGCAGACCAAACAACAACCAGCATGTGGCAAGTCTATCGAGTTACCCACCTACCAGCCACACTTGGTGCCACTGACTGCATGCATGGTGCATCAAGGCCTCCACCCATGATGGAGTGGAGGCCTCTGTGAAGAGCAAGGGGTACCATTCCATCAATTACCAGATGCTGTGAAGTTCAACAGGGTGTACCATCGGTGTTCTGGCACAGTTTTCCAGCAGTGTCCATGACGCATTCATCTGGCACAACTCCATCCTGTGCCATAGGCTTGAAAATGGGGCCATTTCTAGTAAGCACTTCACAAGAAAGCATGCTCCAAAGGCCTCCCCATTGTGTTGGAGATGATGACACTAACTCATGACCTTTACCTACACAGGAGACAGTGCATATCCCCTGCATCCCTGGCTCCTCCTCCTGTCTTATGACCCACATCCATTGTAGAGGACAGGTTCAACGTAGCACACATTACTACACATAACATCATCGTGCATGTTCATGGCATGCTCAAGATGTGGTTCAAGTACCTCAATCATTCCAGTGCTACCCTACAATACACCCTTCACAAGGCTGTGCCATACTCCTTGCCTTTTCCATACTACACAACATGGCACTGTGGTGCAGGTACGGCCAGCCAGCCCGAAGTCAACAAATAAAGCACTGATGGGTTGGAATCAAGTGAGTTGGCAAAAACGTTGCCTAGTGCACTTCTTTCACTGCCATTGATGATGGCCCTCACATATTCTTGCATGCAAGCGTTAAGCAAACAGACAGTTCTGCCAGCATAATGTTTGATGAATTGTTTACTTAATGATTGAATTTTTATATATTTGTATGGATATGACTTAAATGAATAAATTGCTATTGTGCATTTAAGGTTTAGTGCATTTAAGGGTGCAGGACCTGTGAGCTGACACCCCCCCCCGACAAAAGTCTAATTGTTTGGTTGAAGTGCTGGGGAACTCAGATCCTCAAGTTCAAGTTTAAGGATTGTTTTTCTTCTACTAATAAATTTCCACTTTGGCACTTTAATTTGTTCATGGTTCCTGCGTGCAGGCTTTTGGTTTGTTTGCACTGGTATGATATAGAGACCTCCAACACGGGGGGGAGGAACCGGGTAAGTCAATGGGGTGAGCCTTCAGCATAATGGCATAAAAAGGGGAGGTGCTGTTGGTGGGAGATTTCCATCTACTGGATGTAGGTTGGAGCCTTCCAGCTGCAGCCTCAGCTAGAAGCATAGACATCTGAAACTCCCTGCAAGGGGTGTTTCTGAAGCAAATAGTCATGGAGTTGACTTGTGATGGGACAGCACTGGACCTTGTACTCACAAACAGGGACATCACTGCAGATGTCAAGGTGGGATGCCACCTGTGTCAGTAGGATAGAGGAGGGAGGAAGGGAAAAGGGGTTGTGCTATATATAATAAAGGGATTCAAGATGATGGAAGTGTAAGGGAATCAGGGAGGGAGCAGGGGCTGGAGGTACTGTGGGTCAATCTGCAGATAGGAGTCAGAGCCACCATTTGCACTGGGGTGATATACAAACGTCCAACACTGGGGAAGGAACTGGGGAAAGCAATGGGGGAAGCCATCAGCACAATAGCAGAACAAGCATTTGTCAATGCTGAATGTTTGCTGCTTGTATTGCTGTTGTACCAGGTCTCACTTATACACATTTTTACTATATTTTTACCAAGGATAGACCAGATGAGATGCACTATCTAATTTTCAGTGTTATCCTACATTTAGACATTTTTAAATTGTAGTTACCTAAGATTAGCCAGCTGAGAGGCACTATCTAATTGATCCCAAATTTCCAACAGTCTTTTTATGACTTGGCATTATGATCAAAAAGTGGAATTATTTAAATCCTATTTGAAAGGTGATTTTACAATGCAACTGTGAATATAAGTTTCAGAAGGGATTTGAAAAATGACACCTATCATGTTCAGAAGATGGGTCTCTGAAAAACACAAGGGATATGTTGAACATTAGGAGTCTATTTTTTTTAACTAGTCTTTTTATGACCATTCCTTCTCAACATGACAGGTGTAATTTATAAAATAGTGTCCAAAATATCATTTCATGCCACAAGTGTGAAACGCATTTTCGCCAGGATTGGAAAAATGACAGCTGTCACATTCATGAGGTGGTGTGAAAATTTTGGGTCAAAATATTGAAAATTACCAAAGCTGTGAGCATGCACTGAAAAATTTCAATGCATGCTCATAACTGTGTTTTTTTAAAATATTTATGCCACACATTTTCAACATAGCCTTCTTATGACACCATCTTGTGAACAAGGGCAGAAGAATTTTTCCAGTCCTGAAAATGTTGCACCACAAGTTCAAAAATACACTTTTGGCCTGGATTTGAAAAATATCAGCCATCACATTCATGAGGTGGTGTGAAAAAATTGCTATGTTGAATAATTGGGGTTGAAATACTGGAAGTTACCGAAGTTATGAGAGTGCATTGTAAAACTTGAATGTATGCTCAGAACTTTTTTGTTCTTTTAATTTTTTTACCCTTAATTTTCAACGTAGCCTTCTTATGATCCTGCCTCATGAGCAAGTGTGGAAAAACATAGAAACATAGACTTTGATGGCAGATAAGGACCACTTGGTCCACCCAGTCTGCTCATTTCCCTACCTATTGGATAAGCTGCAGATTCTAGTTAACCAACAGCCTACTTCCAGCAACCCCCCTATAATTACCTTATGTCTGTCCCATGTATGTTTGAATTCCTCCACTGTTTTAGACCCCACAACCTCCCCAGTAAGGTGGTTCCATGCGTCCACCACACTCTTCATGAAAAAGAATTTCCTCTCATTACCCCTGAGTTGCCCCCCCTCTATCTTTAAATTGTGCCCCCTTGTTCTTGCACATCTCTTTTTCTGAAAGGTGCTACCCTCTTGGACTTTGTTGATTCCCTTGAGGTACTTGAAAGTTTCTATCACATCCCCCGGTCCCTCTTTTCATCAGGGATATGAGAACATTTTCTAATTCTTCCCAAAAGGTAATTTTATGCAGCAATCACAAAATCACCTTTCAGAATAGATTGGCATCATTTCATTACCCTTGTTCATGAAGTGGGGTCCCAAAAAATGGCATGTTAAAAATTTTGGGAAAAAATATTAAAAAATGACCAAGTTATGAGGACACGTTCAAAACCCATTGAAATACATTGAACCACGTACATGATTTCCTCAGTTCCTGGTCCTGCATTGAAGAGTGAAGATGTGTCATAGGTCCAAAGAAGATTATGGCATTAGACCCTTCAGTAAGTTGTAAGGGGTGGGGGGTGCTAAGCGGGAGGGTCAGGTGGGGGACAGTAATGGCAGCAGTGTGTTGGAGGTGCAACAGACAGGATGGACAGTTTTCTTTTTTACAGGGTGTATAAAATAAAAAAAGGCTGTATAGGATGGGTTTCTGTCTTTCAGGTGCTGACACTGGGGATTAGGCACCCCAGTGTTGGTGTTATGTTTGGAGGTATAGGGGGCAGGCTCCCCAGTGTCACACAATGAACATGGGTGGAGTGGTGTGTACTAGTCGGCACCAGGGATTGGGCACCTTGCTATTGGAAAATGAAAAGTAAGGGGTGGTGGGTGCTGAGTGGAAGGCTCAGGTGGGAGGAAGGTAACAGTGGTGGTGTGCCAGTGGTGCAATAGACACCGATGGACAGTTTCCTTTTTTTACAGTGTGTATAAAAATAAAAAAAAACTATGAGGGAAAGTTATCAGTATTTCAGGTACCAACACTGGAGATTGGACAATGTAGTGTCAGTGTTATGTTTGATGACACTGGGGTGGGCTCCCTGATGTCACACAGTGAAAACAGGCAGGAAGTACTAGATGGCACCAGGGATTGGGCACCCCAGTGTCAGACAATTAAAAAGGTGGAAGAAATGGGAGGTGGGAGGAATACTTGGCATAGGGTGGGAGGGATTGTTTTTACCCTGGGGGAAGGACCACAGAAGGCTGATCATGACATTGATCAGCTCTGCTTGCTGGGTTGCCTTACGCAGATCAGAGGAAAAAGCTACCCTATGATTCGTCTGTCTCTTTTCTTTGCACTACATGAAGTTTTAACCCAGAAAGACCTGAACAGTATCAAGATCAGCCTGGCTGATGATTGGTCTGACACTGTTGATCCCCTTGCAGACTGCCCTGAATTGAACTGACAGTGGCACACCTCTCAAAATCCTCTATCATACCAATATGTTCACTTTGTGCAAACACATGGGTGAACATAAAAATGGGAGGACCTGATGCTCACAAACAGGGATAGTATTGCAGACATCAAAGTGGGATGCCACTAGCGGTGGGCAAAGTGGGCTCAATTCGCTCTGTGAAGTGATTCGCTAAGTGAAGGCAAATCTGCAGAGTACTCAGCAACATGAAGTGGAGTAATTTGTGTTATGATGGGTAAGGGGAAGTCCATTGAAAACAATGACTTTGTGTTACTCTGCCTTCCCAGACCACTACTCCACCAATTTTAAAGGCGAAGTGCATTGAAAACAATGTACGTCACCTCACTTTGTCTTGTTTTTAAGCTCCAAAGGCAAATTTTGCAGTGATTCATGGGATTTCAGGTCACATGGGCTCTATATTGTTCTGCACAGCCTCAGTTCAGGGTAGTGTGTGTAGGAAGCTATAGGAGGCAGTGTTCTCTGAGAGCTATCTGTGATTCAAACCTTCTAAAAGCTGTTTAAAAAGTATTTTGAGTAATTTTTTTTTGCTCAAACTTTAGTTCATCGATTGTAGGAAACCCTCCTGTGTTCATATCATATAGCGTTTATTGTTTGTGTGTGGATTTTGAATGTTAATGTACAACATTGAGTCTGTGTAGTAAGAGACAGTGAAAGTGTGCTTTGCGGAGGGGCATATCTGTGGTGTAGGTAGATTTAAGTTGGAGAAAGAGGGAGTTCTTTGTTTTTTGGTTATATTTTAGTTATATAACTGACTGTGTTACTGTACACACAGTAATATTGTCAGTAATTGTTAAAATTTTTTTGCTGATTGTGTTGTGTGGATCTGGTGCAGCAGTTCATAATTTCAGGTTGTTTACATTACGTGGTATATTACTGAAGTTTTCAATTTGCTACACATTACTTGTAGACAAAGTGTGTGTGTGTGTGTGTATGTGCAGTGCGTGACTTCAAATAATACACCTTTTATTGTGCCACAGTGTAATTGCAGGTGCAGCAGTGTGAACCTGCTATCCACTGTAACTGCTTGATTTTGTACTGCCATTGTGGTATCTTTTCTTTGTTTTGCTGCTTGTACTGCCATAAAAATCTGCAGTCAATGCCCCCCACCGGCAAGGATTAATTTCTAGATGGGATTGTTTGTGACTTCAGCACCACTGGTTAGTTAAGGTGTTGCTGAACTTGTGAATTTGTGTCCGTATCTGTTGCTGAAGTCACAGTTATTGTTTTTTGGTTTCACATCCAGTGTGCCCCCACCCAGAGTGAACATTCCAAAATCTAAATTTGTTTAGAATATTGTTGTTGATGCCCCAAAATGCTCGCAAAGAGACGTGCAAGCAAAGCTGTTTCTCACAATGACACTGCTGCCAGTGGTAAGATTGTCTGTGAGTGTGGTAGTACGCAGATGCAGAAGTGCATTGCTGATGTGAGGAAAGCTATTTCTCCTGCAATGTTTTTTTACAGCCCAATCAGTAGCTTCACTCATAGTTGGAGAAGATGATGTTGACCCAGCCAGTGGTGTTAGTGCAGTTGCTGGTGGTGGTATGAGTATTGCTGCCTCAAATTCCACTTCTGACCAGTTCTGTGTCCAAAAATATAGTGGAGTGTGAAGCAGTGCGAGTGAGTGGCAGTGTAGATGATGTCATACTTCTCAGTAACATCCCAGTAACTGAACATGAGGATTCTGATAATCGTGTCAATGATAGCATTCAATGTGACATTTCTTCCACCATGGTTCAGGTCTTGCATTTGCCATGCAGTGATTTATAGTGTGGTGAAAAAATAACAGGTGATGGTGGTATTGATAATGATGATGAATCTGATGATGATGATGTTGCTGTGGTTGCAACATGCAGTCCACATGCCAGCATCCAAGCAGAAGATGTGGATCTGGGTGATGTTGATGAATATGATGATGATGATGTAATTGACCCCGATTGAGAACCAGAGAAAAATAAATTCAAGGTGGCTGTTGCAGTCAAAGTGTGTCCTGCCCGAAAAATCACGTAGCACGCCCCCCACTTTATAGCTTAAAAGAACTGAGTCCAATAAGCAGTATCAGGGACATGTTAAAAGTAGAACATCACAATCCCTTGTTTGGGATTTTTTGTGCAAGATGCAAATAATGAGTCAGTTGCCATCTGCCAGGTTTGCCATGTGCGTGAGTCAAGGTAAAAAGGGGAGCCATCTGGGCACAGGAGAACAGCATACGCATCTCAAGAACAGGCACATGTCACTGTGGACCCAGCACAAGATGGCAGCTAATACCACAGTGGGGCGTTCACCCTCGTCATCAACCATAATGAACATGTTATCCCCTTCCATGACTGTTAAATCAAATAGGAAATTAAATGTGTGCAGTAGTGATGAAATAAGAGCAGAGGATTACTACAGGCATGATGAGGTGGAGGAGCATAATGATTTTGAAATGTTGTCCAGGGCTGGTGAGAATAGCAGGTTTGGTGGTGGTGGAGGTGGTTGTGGTGAATGCAGTATGTCTAGTGCAAGTGGTACATCAACTACAGTTGGTAAATATGGCAAAATAACTGCATTTGTGGGATTGTCATCATCACCTGTGCAACCGTCTTCATCAAACGTCCACACTCCACCCCCTGCCATTAGCAGAGCAGAAAAATTTGTCATCACACCTCGTGTAAAACATTTAAGTCAGCCCAAGTTACAGAGAGTTTTTACGCATAAGCTGAAGTACCCACCCAATCATACAGTGTCATGTGAACTTAATGCTGCTGCTGTAGCTGAAATGCTGGCAATTAATTTTTTGCCCTTCTCCTTTGTGGAGAATTCTGGGTTCCAGCAGTTTGTTGCATGTGCCTGTCCAAAATAGAAAGTCCCATCCAGGACATATTTTTTGACCTGTGCTGTTCCCAAGTTGTACCATACTGTGTCCAACTCAGTAAGACATGCCCTTCAACATTCCTCCTCTCCATACATCCATTTAAGTATGGATATGTGAACAAGTGGCAAAACAGTGGGGAGTTCATATTTATGTATAACTGCACATTGGTTGCAGGTGCCAGGTGTTTTGTGTGCTGTTGGTAGTGTGAATAATCAGTGCAGTAATGTGGAGTGTGTTGGTAGCAATCTACCAGGTTCGACAGCATGCAACGATTGCTATGTGCAATGTGACCTGTTCACACACTGGTGAAAACATGTTGGACTTGGTACTGATGGGAATTGACAAGTGGCTGAACCCCCTGTCTGTGAGAGCTGGGTTCATAGCGAGTGACAATGGGTCAAATGTGGTGAAATGCATCACAAATGGTGGCTTTGTTCATGTCCCATGCATGGTCCACTGTTTAAATCTTGTGGTGCAGGAGTTTCTGCAGCACCCTGATGTAAAGGAAATGTTGACAGTTGCATGCCATATCTGTTCTCACTTTTCATGATCTGCAAAGGCCCGTGACCAACTACGGCAGTTGCAGATGTGAAACAGCCTTCCTCAGCACCGCTTGAAGCTGGAAGTTGTCACCCAGTGGAACTCCACTTTATTCATGGCAAAGAGGTTGTATGAACAATACAAAGCCATCTCAGAATATCTTGTCATGCACACTAGCCATGACAGTTCCGGGGCCTCCATGTCTATGATGACTAAACAGTGGCGCCTCATGGACTTTGTAATAACAGTTTTGCAGCCTTTTGAACATGCCACACAGGCAGTGAGTGGCGAGTCTGTCTTCATTAGCCAATCAATTCCACTGCTGAGGATGCTGAGTCAGACATTGATGAATGTACAGCATAGCCTTGATGTTGTCAGAGACAGTGCTAGCAGTATGTTGCTGAAACACATGCTGACAGTATTTGACCAGAATCATCACATCTTGAGCTTACAGCGTAGTGACAGCTTTGCAATAGCAACAATGCTGGACCCATGATACAAACGTGGAATTGCCTCAGTACTGGAGGAAGGGCCTGAACAGGTGAAAAATGGTGGTGGACAACTGGTGCATTTGATTCACTGGGCACAGATGTCACGTGCCAAGGTCAGCAAACCTCAGCAGCATAATCAGGCTGAAGGTGCACCAGGAGGAGTATCAAGCATATCCTGTAAGAGGAAGGGGACTGCAGTTCCAGGTGGTCTGTCATCCAAAGCGGTTGGCATCAACCCACTTTGGGAGGCTTTGTCCCAAGTTGGGATTTGTGACATAAATTATTCTAGAGAACAGGATAATGTATCAGCCACTGGACTTAGTGTGGCAAAGAGAATGATTGAGTCATATTTGTCTGAAAACAGACATTTGTCAATAACTGATGATCCTTTTTTATACTGGAGCATAAAGGTCAGTGGATGGCCAGAGCTGACTGCAGTGGCACTGAAGTATCTGACATGCCCACCCTCCAGTGTAAGTGTCAAGAGGGTATTCAGCTCAGCAGGTGCAATAGTTAGGGATCATCGTACAAATCTCTCTCCTGCAAATGTCAGTTTGCTAACATTCATAAAAATGAATGAGAGGCACATACCAGCACAGACAGCAACCTCAGTATTCATACCCCAGCCTAGTCATGGTTTTTGTGATGTAGAAATGGACCATCCTGGTGTCATTGGCAGTGGCATTATGAAACAGCCTACCACTGACGTAGATGATGACACAATGGAGAAAGAATTTCCCAGTGGTCAGACTTCAGAGATAGATGACTGTGAGGGCAGCTTTCTTTATGAGGATGATGATGAGGTTAATGTTGGCAGGTTTTAACTGAAGTTGTTAAAAGGCTGTCACATTTTTTGTATGATACATGCTTTCTTTTTCATACGGTTCAATGAGTGTCCCACTTACAGTGTAACTCAAATTACATATGCCACGTCACATTTGTTACAGAGAGCACAATATATCCTGACTCCTGTACCACCACCATAAGACTGCTGTTAGCCACTGCCACTACAGGGAATGACATTGTGTGCTTCTGTACCTCCACCACCATAAGACCGCTGTTAGCCACTGCCACCACAGGGAATGACTTTGTGTGCCTCCCCTGGACCACCACCATAAAACTGCTGATAGCCACTGCCACCACAGGGAATGACTTTGTGTGACCCCCGGACCACCACCTTAAGACCGCTGTTAGCCACTGCCACCATAGGGAATGACTTTGCTTGCCTCCCTGGACCACCACTATAAGACCACTGATAGCCACCACAGGGAATGACTTTGTGTGCCCCCCCCGGACCACCACCATAAGACCGCTGTTAACCACTACCGCCACGGGGAATGACTTTGTGTGCTCCCCTGGACCACCACCATAAGACCACTGTTAACCACTACCACCACAGGGAATGACTTTGTGTTTCCCCCGGACCACCACCATAAGACCACTGTTAGCCACTGCCACCACCAACAAATGCAGGAAGATGTCAGAGGGAATGTCATCTTGTGCCACAGCTATGACCACCAGCACCCACCACCAGTGTCATTCTGACAATGTTTTCTCATTATATTGACCATGCCAAGGCAGAGGGAGTTGAACAGGAGACCACATCCATCAGCCACAGGCACAAGGCTTCTTAATATTAAAACTATAAAGTGAGTATGTGTACTAATGTTTTTTATGCTATTCAATTTCCTTTAGCTGTGTGTTTTGTTTTCTGTTGCTTTTCTGAGCTGCAATGATCAAACACATACGGTAAACTTATTTTGTTTTTTTACAGGTTAACAACAAATGGCTCTCCTCCACTTAAAGCCGGTATCAATGGTACAGCAGCAGTACTGTACACAGGAACCCATGGAATATCCATTTCAAATCCATACTGGTACGTATATATATTTTATTTCATCTGCTCATTTTCTTTTTAAAGAGTGCAACAAATCCGACTGAGGATTCATTAACTAGGTGACATGTGTACATCACAAAAACTATTTCTGCTACATATCATGCACTGTATTTCAAACTTGCAGTTGTGCAGCCATGACAGTGTTGAACATGTTGGACGCAGGTTGTGTTACTTGACAAGTTGGGGTTTTGAGAAGTAACTCGAGTTGAGAACCATGGACACTGGCACAGTGTATTTGTTACATAGCCTGGTACTAAATTAAGTTGTGATTGATCTGCTGATTGCAGTGTGACAACTTGCTATCTGTGTTAATCCAGATACCCATGGAACAGCCATGGCTTAAACATAATGTGTTACTGCTGCAATCAAGTTGTAATAAGTCCTTCAATTCTTTTTTTAGGAAACTTCCAGATGCTTTGTTGTGGCATAGTTGCCCTATCCAAAGAAGTTCTTCAATATCAGCCCCTCCCACTGGGCTGGGTCAGACATGCAACGCGCAGAAGTCATTTCAATCAATGACCATGATCATCATTACCAACCAGACTCGAGAAGGATGCAAATGAAATCTGTGAAGAAGTGACCAAATAAGAAACCATTAATAAGATCTACCTGCAAATATGCTTCCCCCCCCAAAAAAAATAAATACTTACCTTCATTGGCTTGAGAGAATTCCATTTCCAATTTCAACGCAAAAAGTTCTCATCAAGCACTGGAATGTGTACACCAACAGTATCTGTGACCTGTGATACAAAACAATACAATGAGTACGTGTCTATATTTTTCAACTCCCCACTTAGAAAATACAAAAATATATTTCTATGTATATATTTCTAGGGGTTCACCAAGGATGGTGGCACACAAAGTCATTCCCTGTGATGGCAGTGGCTATCAATGGTCTTATGATGGTGGTCCAGGAGGGCACACAAAGTCATTTTATAGTTTTAATATTAAGAAGCCTTGTGCCTGTGGCTGGACAATAAATAATATATCTACACCATCTTCCTTGACCTTAGTAAATGCCAAGAAGACCAAAGTCATGGTTATCTCCCCACTCCCCACCCTTAATTTGAAGACCCCCCAGCACCTCCCAGACCTATCCAAACATAGCACAGTGTCAGCTCTAGCCAAAGTCTCCAATGACTGGTTACATGCCCTGGACAATAAACAACACATCTACACCATCTTCCTTGACCTTAGTAAAGCATTCAACACCGTTGATCACTCCATACTACTCAACATGCTGGGATGCATTGGGGTGACCCCCACCGTAGTAGAGTGGTTCCGCTGTTGCCTTACTAACAGGAGTCAGCAAATCAAAAGCCAGGATGAACTCTCTCTACTAAAAATGCTGCCACGTGATGTCCCACAAGGACTGATCCTAAGACCAATCCTCTTTGCCCTTTATATCAATCGTATCAACTCCAGCCTTTTAGCGGAACGTTCACCTCTTCGCAGGTGATACTGTCATATATTCTACCAACCCCTCCCTTGATCTTGCCCACAAAGTGCTACAACAGGACTTTCTTGCACTCCAACACAACCTATTGAATCTGAAGCTTCTTCTAAATGCCAAGAAAACCAAAGCCATGGTTATCTCCCTACTCCCCACCCTCAATTTGAAGACCCCCAGTACCTCCCAGATTACCTCCCTCCTTGGAGAACCCCTAGAAATAATAGACAAATTCAAATACCTGGGAGTCTGGCTGGACAGCAAACTAAACTTCAGTGTACACCTAAATGAATTATCTAAAAAATTAAGGCAGCGTCTTGGCATCTTCTACCGTATTAGACATTTACTCACCCTGGAAGCTAGAAAGAGGTTGGTTCAAACAACCTATCTTCCCCTGCTTGACTATGGCAACTTTCTTTATAGTCAATGCTCCCAGCGAGAGCTCCAAAAACTAGATACTCTTTATCATCACGCACTGAGATTTGTGCTCGGCCTATCCCTATAGACTCATCATTGCTTCCTGTACCAAGCATTAGACTGGCCTTCCCTCTCCCTGAGAAGACAAAAAAATGCCCTCTTGTGGTTCTTCCGGGCCCTGTCCAACAACCTGCACCCTTATATCTGTGAACTATTTGAGCACTCAGTGTCTACCTATGGTACAAGAAATTCCCTTTTCATCAACTTTAAAATACCTAGGACCAGGACACACCTTGGCACTACTGCTATTAGCTCCCTCCTTCCAGCGCTTTTGAACAACATTCAAAAAGCACTTAAACTCTCCATCCTGCCTAGCACTTTCAGGATCAGACAACTGCTAAACTGATGCTTACATATGGTGTGTGACTATTTTAGGTAAACAGTTCCCACCCGATCAACCAACCTTGCAGCCCTAATGGACCAGACCCTTCTATTTCCCTGTTTCCAGCATCTCTTTAGGGTAAATATACTCCCCCCTAGGCCCTTCCCCCCAGCACTTATCTAGCTGTCCTGGAGGCCACCTCCCCTTTAGTGTTGCCCCCTCCTACTTCTCTTGTTTGTCAACCCCTCCAACCTTCTCTGTGTCTCCCGATCCCCCACGCATGAGGTTGAGTTTTAGAGTAGGTGATTTGGCTATGTCTGCACTCACCACCTAAGCTATGTTAAGTTGTTTTGACTCTTTATTACACATTCTTACTATCTGTCGCACACAAACTATTATGTCTTGTATCGAATATGTCCTATGTGTCCAGAAGTCCAGGACCATCTTGAAAAAGAACCTGCTCAACAATGTAACTGCCTGGTTAAATAAAGTTTGATTGATTGATTGATTGATTGAGATATATATTTGTATAGATGTGTGTACATATATATATATATTTATATAGATGTGTGTACATATATATATATATATATATACATCTCAACTCACCAAGGCTACTATTAGTGTACAGACAAAGGGCACCCTTCCATCTGGTTGAGGTGATCGCATCACATTTGTGGGAATCGCAGTACACTTTGGACCAGCAACAGTTGTCTTATGGTCATCATTTCTGATGGGACATTGCATGTGGCGTAACACTCCTATTTCACTTCCTTTGCACTTGTCAATTTTCTGGACACAAGACAGATGCATTTTGGGGATGCAGTAAAATTCTGGGAATCTGTGTGACCACTGCATGCATGAGTGACTGCGCAATAAATTCTGAGGGACTTTGCATGTGGTATAATGCTCCCATTTCACTTCCTTAGCACTTGGCAATTTTCTGGACACAAGACAGATGCATTTTGTGTGTTGTGATTATGAGCACATAATGTCATGCTTAAATTATAAATTAAAGCAGCATTGCAACAATGTAGTGAAAATTTTGACCTATACTTTTTTATGCTATTTTACATTGCCAGCCACTAGTCACCTCCTGACTTGTATGATACCCTTCTTTTCATAATTTGTGTCTGCTTTACTACTTTTTCTCATGTCTGAAAAAAAAAAAGCATGCTTTTTAATATTGTTCTGACCAGGTTAGTCGAAATGTGCCCATGTTGCACCACAAACTGACCATTATGACATTAAGAAACATTCAGAAAGCTGCTGGCCATTCAGTCTAATGGAGTACACCCCCATGCTCTCCCTGGCATCATGTCATAATGTTGCTGAGTGTGGGGACGGAACTTGGGCAGCTCTTCAGAACAGGAAGTCCTCCATGACCCGGTTTAATGAAATTACCAGTGTTTTTGCCAGAAAAATATTGCACTCTGTAAGGACATGTGGAGCAAGAAAGATTCCCCTGGAGGTAAGGTACCCATACATCAGGTGCAATGCTGTAACTTAGTGAATCTCTTTAATGTCTATTTCAAAAACAAAATATTTGTAGAGCCTCAGTAATGTTTACTTTGTGTCGTGACTCATGATTTGAAGTGTTTCACAAAAAGTATGACTATGACTGAGCAGTGCAAGTATGTTATGCTAAACTGCATATGTGCTGTCAGTGTTCATTCCTGTGTGTGCAGACATTGTCAAGCTTCATGCAAACATATATATGGTGTGACTTGTTGTAGTATCTCAAGAGTAAGGATAAGAAAGAATATATGACATATATTTTATTTGTACCATCAGCACCAGCAGGGTAAGGAAAATTATATTTTTTCAGAGATATCAGGTCACTGTGCACCTCAGTCACTCACAGTGCACACATGACTTTGCGGAGATCATTTCACAAAAAACACATGCTCTCCTAAAAGTCATGTGTGCAGAATGAGACTAAGGTGCACTCTGGCCAGACACCTCTGAAAAGTATCATGTCACTTAGTCCGCTGATGATGATGGTGACAATAAAATATACGTTATTCTGCTCGCTATTTTTTATACTATAAACACTGCAACAAATCAGCAGTATATGTTTGCAAGAAGCTGCACAATGTCTGATGTCACACACACACACACACACACACACACACACACACACACATATGCACACACACACACACACACACACACAGGAAACAACACTGACTGCACACATTCAATTTAGCACATCATACTTGCACTGCCCACACAAGCTTTTCCACAACCATTCCACAACAGAAAGTAAACATTACAGAGGCACTGGATTATAGTAACAGGGCAATAAGGAACATGTATGACTGTATGTGTATGTATATATTTAAAGGGAAGCAGTCAGCAACAGGAGCTCCTGCCCACTGCAAGGCTTACCCTCCATTTAAGCCTTATAAGTATATTGGGGCTTTTTTCTCACACTGCAACATACTTTATTTTAATAAGGAAATGTCAGTGACCCAAAGGATGGTGGATGCTATGGGGGCTCCATTATGTGTAAAGGAAAGGTGCTGCGGAGATGCACCATACGCTTCAATACTTTTGTATTGGGCGCATGGTCATCGCCATCTCTTTACATAATGGAGCCCCCATAGCATCTGCCATACTTCCAGGTAGTTGACTTTTCTTTATTAAAATTAAGTATGTTATGGCATGAGAAAAATGCTGCAACATACTTAAAAGGCATAATCAGAGGGTAAACTTTGCAGGGGGCATGACCTCCTGTCACTGACTGCTTTCCTTTAAACAAATACTGTGTGGTCTTCCCTCTGTCTGTTATTAAACATAAAAAAAACACAAAACACTACAGTAGTGGGGTGGTAACCCGTGAGGTGGGCACATGAGGAAGGGTGCTGTCCATTATGGCGACTCCTTCCCGGCACAATCCCTCATGGCGATGGGGTGGGTAGGGTGACCGGATGAGGCTGTGGGCAAATTGGGTGACAGGATGTCACTATGCGTACGCACACGGGGGTGGCAGCGAGCATGGCGAGCATGGGCTGGGAGGGGGTGGAGAGGCTGTAGGGGGTGGTGCTGCGGTGGCTGGCTGAGCTGCATTGTGGCATCAGGGGTTGGCGAGTGGATGCGATCAGAGAGGTACTGGGTTCGGGTCCAGGCACTGGTGCAATTTTATTGCACCCAGCCCTAACCTTTTTTTTTTCCTGCTTTCACCCCCCCGACATGCATCCCTCCTTAGTTGAGAATCCTTAAGTAGGGGTGTGTGGAGGTGACACAAAGGGGGGTGTGTGGGGAGCACAGCCCCCACAGAAAGCAATAAGAAAATAGTAATGTCCTGGTGCTGTTGTCCTGAGGTGCTGGGGTTGTCAGAGTGCTGAAAATGTTTTCGGCACTCTGACTAAGTGATAACGGTAATTGCCTTTAGGCATTTGACATTATCACATAAACCCTGGGGGGGAGGTGTGTAGCAAAAATAAGCTAATGGGGGATCCCATGATCTTGCAGCAGCAGATGGAGCATCAACACTATCTGTAGCTGTTGTTGCTCGATCTGCTCCACCTGCTGCTGGACAGCACCCTCCTTCTCATTACTTTCCTCACCGCAGCCCACAACAGTGCTATGTCTGCCTGCGTTGCAGGCACTGTGACAGGGTCCACTAGTGCAGGGGGAAAACCAGGTAGTGGTTGTGGTGAGTGTGGTGCTGGTGGCAGTGGTGGGGGTAGTGGTGGAGCAGCTGCTGCTGTGGCCCTCCACCTGCTGCAGCAGTGAGGTGCAACACTAGCACCCTCTGCCACTGCCACAGAAGGGCCAGCAGGAGGAGGCCTGGCCCATTCAGTGGCAATCTGCCACTCCACCTTGTGGTAGTTCAGCATATGTGTGCACTGGCCTCCAGTCCCCAGATGTGTCCCCCAGGGGCCACGGTGCACCTGTACACCACATAGCTGACACACCACAACAGTGCTGTCCCCCCACACAGTTAAAAAACTGCAAAACTGGGGAGCTGCTGGGGGGACCAGGCACAGGAGGGGCAGATGTAGTGCCAGCAGCACTGTCATGCACCTGGGGCTCCACCTGCTGCTGTGGAGGTGGTGCTGCTGCTGGAGCTCCTGCAAGTGTTACTGGTGGTGGTGGAGGTGGTGGTGGCGGCGGAGTTGGTGGATGTGGCGGAGGCACTGGTGGTGCTGCTGCTTCTGGAGGGGGAGAGGCAGGACCAAACAGTCAGGAGTGGTCCAATGATATCCTACGACCCCCACGCGTGCACACTACCCTCTGCCCACAGGCCACAGACTCTCCCTGGTCCATCGCACAACACACTCCTTCCCTCTCTGATGTGTCATGTGATGAGCGACTTCTTCACACACACTCACAGTCTCACACACACGCACACACATAGTCACACACACACACACACAAATCAAAACTTATCAAACAAAGAAATCAGTCACAAAAAAGAACTGCAAAAACAGTACAAAAAAACCCCTGAAGTATAGCTTTTAAAAAAGCTGTTTGATTTTCTGCTATTTGCTCAAGATACAAACTAATAACAATCCGAACTCTCCTCTCCCCACAAATTGCTTCCTCCTTCTACCTCTGCAAAGGAGAAAGTGAAAGTATCTGCTTGTATGACTCACTTCCTTCCTGCCTGGCTAAAGTATGCGACTTACAGTACTGTAAGCCATGTGATGTGTGTGTGTGTGGGTGGGGTTGCCCTATTGTCATTCTGCCTTACATCATCTTAAAGCGGAATAACGATGTGAAGTCATAATGACAAGTTGAAGTGAGCACTTTCCAATGTCCACTTCGCGTAGCATTGTAATAACATGAAGTGGCCACTTGCATTCACTTCGCTGGCTGATTTTAAATTCACTGCATTTCTAGATGCCACCTGTTGGCCAATGATCACTGTCCAGAGTGTTTTAACATAAGGACAGAAGTAAAGGCAAACCACACAATGACCATGGTCATGGACTTCAGGAGGTCAGATTTAAATAAAAATGAGAGAATGCCTTAGAGATGACCCAGTGTGTGTGTGTGGGGGGGGGTGCATGAGGGCTGGAAGAACACTAGGCCAAATTATGAGATGACAAAGCACAGGCAACATACCTCTGTGTAAAGGAAGTGAGCAAGAATGGGAGCAAAAAAGAGATCACTGTGGATTTCAAGAAAAGTACTATAGATGGAAAAAGTAAAGGCTAAAGGGGTAGCATTCAGGAGGTACAAAGAGATGCAGAGGGACGAAGATAGGGAGGTGTACCAGTAAAAGCAGGAAGAAGCTGGAAAGGTAGTGAGGGGCACAAAGCCACAAACTGAGGAAAGGATAGCCAAGGGGATAACTAAGGGGCATAAGACATTTTTTTCAGTACATAAGTGATAAGAGGAAAATGAGGGGATTGTGAGGTTAAGAAGAGCAGGTGAAGACTATGCAGAGGCCAATCAAGAAAAATCAGATGCCCTGAGCCGATATTTCTGTTTATCCTTCACATTGGAAGGGGAAAATCAGATATCCTGAATAAATACCTTTGTTTAATCTTCACATTGGAAGGAGAAAATCAGACATCCTGAATAAATACCTTTGTTTAATCTTCACATTGGAAGGGGAGGGGGATGGGCCACAAATAAATAGCACCAACACTGGGTGGAGGGTGGTAGACACAAGTCATTCACACAGGAAAGAATCCAGAAAGGATTTGCAAATCTGAAAGTTGATAAGACTATGGGAGCAAAAAGGGTACACCCATGGGTGCTGAAGGAGCCCTGGGAGGTACTGGCTGCACCCCTGACAACCTATTCAGCAACTCACTGGAAACAGGAGTGATCCCAGGCAGCATAGGAGGGAGATTCATGATAGGTGAACCCAACTGATTTCTTCCATTGGGTGACCAGGGAAATAGATCAGGATGGGGCACTGCTCATGGCCTACTTAGACTTCAGGAAGGCCTTTAACACCATAACATATTGGAGGCTCATAAGGAAATTGGGTAGTGTGGGGGTGAGTCCCAAGGTGGTAAACTGGCCATAAAATTGGTTGATGGATAGGCAACAGAGGGTTGTGGTAAATGTCACTTACTCTGTGGAGGGGAGAGTGACTAGAAGGGTACCTCAGGGTTCAGTACTGGGTCCAATCCTCTTTAATGTTTTTATAAGTGACAGTCCAAAAAAGCTGGAAGGGAAGGTATGCCTCTTTGCAGATGACATCAAAATCTGCAATAGTTAGACACTCCTGAGGGGATGGTGAGAATGTGTAAAAACCTGAGAAAACTCGAGGAGTGGTCAAGCACCTGGCAGCTGGGTTTCAACACAGACAAATTCAAACCATGTGCCTGGGGCAGAGAAACCCAGAGTTAGAGTATAAAATTGGGGAGAAGTATTAAAAGTCACTAAACAGCCGAGGGACCTTGAAGTAATCATATCAGATGACCTCAAGCAGGTGACACAATGCAACAAGTCAGTCGGTAGGGCCAGTAGAATGCTGGGGTGCATAAGGAGGACATTCACCAACATAAGAAGAGAGATACTCTAGTGATACCACTGTATAGATCATTGGTGATATCCACCACATCTCAGGAAGGAAATAGACAAGGTAGAGGCTGTCTAGGGCAACTGAAATGGTGCAGGGGCTACATCAAAAGCCTTATGAGAAGGTCCTCAATATGTATACCCTGGAAATGAGGAGGGAGATGGGAGAACGTGAGACTTAAGCAATGATACACAACAGGGAGTGTGTCATGCTGGTATAACATCACACCTCAGGAGGTTGGGCATGAGGCTGCAGGCTGAGCGTGATCAGTGCCTGAGAAGTGACATTATCCCAGCATGATACACACCATGGAGTGCATTATTGCTATTATACAATGGTTCATTTGCTAAAGAAATTAAAAAAGTTAAAAACTAAGTTTAAAATATATTTTTGTTTCATTGTGTTGTTAGAGTCAGCATCTTAATTGGAAAGTAGTCTGCAGTTACTGGCTTGCACAGTAGGTGGTGCTGTTGGTGGATTCTGTGCTTGAGTCTGTTCTTGCTGGGTTCTCTTCTTCCTGCCCTATCCCTTGCTATCTCTCTCTGTGTGACATATATTGTTTGCTGATTCAGTTTCTGGGTTCTGCACATTTTTTTTCATTTACTGTGGCCATTACACAGAGGTGGTGGCCAGTCACAGAGGCACTGTTATAATGTATGTGCACTACGTGATCAGGCTGCCAACAAGATGGGGACAGAGAAGCTTTCCAGAGTGCATGGCTTACTTTTTTGGTGCAGGAACAAAGTTTGAGAGGTGAGAGGGAAAAGAGGATGATATGTTGTGGCAGCAATCAGGTTTTCTAGTCTTACTCATGATGCGCGGTCACGAGATCAGCGGTTTAATTTTTGACATTTCTACAAAACCACTCATAGTGGACAAATAGAAGCAGACTATGGAAGCTGCTACATTGTTTTATGCTTACTGCTTGTAAAAAAAAGGCCTGATGATGGAATGTGTTTGTGTCCCTGTCTGGGGCTGGGGGGGTCACATTTCATAGGTGAAGCCATTTACAGTGGCAGCAAGCTGTGGAGCAGTGGGTGATTTGTGACCATGTTATGTGGTCATGTAGCTGCTAGACCTTGATACAGTGATGCTGTGCTGGGGTAACATTACTGTTCAAGGAGACCACAGACCAATCAGAGCCAATAGATTTTTCTTGCCATTGTATAATTATAAAATACTTCACAGGGGTGAATACAGTATAGCAGGAGAGTATTTTTCAGAAGAGAAGGTGCAGAAGAACCAGGGGCATGCAGTGAAACTGGAAAGGGGGAGTTTAGGAGGGATGTGAGGAAGCACTTATCCACTGAAAAAGTGGTAAATGCCTGAAACAGTCTTTCAGTGGAGGTGGTGGGTGTAAAAACAGTGTTGGGATTCAAGTATGCATGGGATAGGTGTAACCCCCCATGGCGGGGTTTACCTTATTGCCCCAGTCTCTCATTTGCCTCCCGATTGCCTGGTGTTCTGCCATATCTCCCCAATGCTTGTACCACCACAACCCAAGTTCCATGTGTGCCCTGTTTGTGCCTGTAACTTCCATCTGGCCCCTTCTTCTCCTCTGCAGTCTCTGGGTAGGGGCCTGAGGAGCACTTGAAAGCCACTGTCATCCCTCCCATACATGCCTCAGTGGGTGGACGGCTTGAGCATGTGTTTCTTGTTCTGACTGCAATTGCAGTCAAACAAATGGATTCCTGGTGGTCCCGGTCCCAGTAAAAGGTAAAGTGGGGACCGGTGACCAGAGTAAGGCCCCTGAGAGGCCTCTGTATATTTTGATTAAAGAGTGCCAATAGCGCTATTGTCTGGCTCATGAATGTTAATGAGAGCCCAATGAATATTACTATACATACCTGTATAGTGCATGGGGACTATGGGCCGGATATTTAAAAGGGTTGCACAATGCGCAATAGGGTTGCGCCAGTGCAAGTCAGAAAATGCGCCATTCTGCGATATTCAGCAGGAGGCAGTTGCGCCACTGAAAACATGCTGAGCAACAGCGCAGTGATAATGAAGGCATGCGCAACTGAAGGGGGTGGAACCATGCATAAAGTGTGCAGTGCGATGTTCAAGACTTCGCGCAATGCGCAACAGTGGAACAGGCAGGATTGCCATAGCAGAAATGAGCCAAAATAAAAAGGAGCAAGGAAGAGGCACAAAAACGCTACAGGGAAGCCACATGGAGGCAGGAGAGAGACAGAGAAATAGGGAGAAAGAGGGCAGGCCAGAGAACCAAAACACAGAATAGGGGCAAGGGAAGGTGTGTGGGGCCACAGGTGCAGAGGCCAGTAGGTGTACCGGTGCAGTGGAGGTAGCAGTCAGGACAGCGGGGAACAAAGCAACAACAGCTGGGGAACACAAGCCAGGGACATGGACAGTGCCACCTTCCACATGGAAGCCGTGTGGGGGTGAGAAGGCATGCTGCAGGGGGACGTGGCCGTGGAAGGAGCCCGTCGCGGTATGCCAACAGGCAGTGCCGAGCCCACACCAGCTTTGAGCTGTACACAGATGTTGAGATTGTGGGCGGTACCGCCTGAACAGGGCAATACTGAGGCGGCTCTGTGAGCTGTGCAGTGATGTGATGCAGGCACCCACATGATGGAGTCATGCTCTGTCAGTGGAGACAAAGGTAACAGCCTGCATGTGCTTGCTTACCACGGGTACCTTCCAGAGACCAACAGGGGACACCACAGGCACAACACAGTCGGCCATGTCACGCATCCTCACCCAGTTCCTCAGCGCACTGCTGCCACATGCTGCGGAGTACATCCATTTCCCCAGCACACTGGCGGAGCACACAGCAAACATATAGGAGTTCCACAGGGTAGCATGTATGCCTGGCATGCTAGAGGCAATAGACTGCACCCATGTGGCCATCCGCACACCACCTGGCCCCGATGGGGCCGCCTACATGAATCGGAAGGGATATGCCAGTGTCAACTGCCAGGTGGTGTGTGATGCCAGTGGGCACATCATCAATGTCTGTGCCATGCACCCTGGGGGAGCACATGATTCCTTCATCTGGTACCAGTCGGCACTGTGCCATCGATTCGAGAGTGGGGACATCCCCACAGGTCATCTAGTGGGTGAGTATGTATGTAGAATTGACAAATCGTGGGCAAGGGGGGGTAAGCCAGAGGTGCCATGGGTGTGGCCCACAGGGTTTGGGGCAGTCTGAGCCTGAACAAGACACTAACCTCCACTATCTCCACACAGGTGACAGTGGATACCCACTCCGTCCCTGGCTGCTCACACCCTACCAGCGGCCCACGACCCCATCGCAGCAACGCTTCAATGAGGCACATGCCACCACACACAACATCATTGAGCGGGTGTTTGGGATGCTGAAGGTGCGTTTCCATTGCCTGGACACCTCTGGTGGTGCCCTACAGTATAGCCCCTCAAAGGCCTGTGGGATATTCCTGGCCTGTTGTATCCTGCACAACATGGCGAAGACTGTGGGATAGCCGTACAGGTCAAAGAGGGGACGACGGTGATGCCGGTGATGATGGGGATGGGCAGCCCCTTAGCCGATGGGACCCCAACTGATCCGGCTGGCCCAGCTGCACTGGGACACCATCACAGGAGCACTTCAGCCAACACAGGTAAGTCATGGGGCCATGTGCAACCACCAGTTGCTGGTACAACCACATACACACATGGAAACACACCAGGGGTGCATGCTGGCAAGGGATGTGGCAGGGCACAGAAGCACACACATACAACCAGGAGGGGTGAACAGTAACCGCCACATGGACGGACACACACATGCACACACAATAGGCACAAAGTGCACAGGGTCAGGTGCAAAACAGAGCCGAACACAAACACTAGCAACACACATGTCCACGGCCACCACGTCCACTGACTGTCTATGTGCATGTGTCAGATGCTGGGCACCATCGCACTTTGGTGTACAGCGCAATGCAGGCATCATCATGCACACGTACCTGTGGACAGCAGTCGGGAGGGTGTGCAGGTGGACCGTGTGTCTATGTGTAGGGCTGGGCACCCACCAGTGCACTGCCCACCGAAACACACAATGCACACAGGGCAGCACCAGACAGTGCCCGCACTGGGAGACAGGTCAGTCTTGCAGCACAGTGCCACATCCGCCTTGGATGCGTGGGCAGCCCCGCCAAGACCCAGCAGCACTGGCAGGCTGACCACAGGCCTCATGGGGTGGCACCAATGGTCCACCAGGGGTTCTACTGCGTGAACGAGACCATGCCTGCACAGGGGTCTGCAGTACACTGAACATACTTACACCAGGAGTGCTCGGGATGCCCACAGCTGAACCCGGCATTGACAGGCTGGGTGTCGCATGGTGCCGGGAACGGGGAGTGGATAGCGAACTGCGCGGTGTGAGCGACACATGAGCACCTGACTGTGTGCCCATTGTGGCCATGACAGTGACCAACGCCTGTGTTTGCCTGTCAGTGGCAGTGGTCACATCCTCCTGCAACTGGACAATCTGTGACAGGATCCTATCGGTGTCCCTGCTGAGTTGTTCCTCGACCCGCTCCAGAGCCACACACAGTGCCTCCAAGGACGTTGCAAGCCGCATCTGCTGCTGTACTGATGCCTGCAGTAGGCGGGTGTGCTCGTCAAAGAGGTCATCTGCCACCTCGGCATCCTGTCCCTCAGGGTATGGAAGGGCCTGATGTTCAGCAGCCCTTGAGGGTGGGCGCTGCTCACCAGGACCAGGTATGGGCAAGTCCACAGGCAGTGCACAGATGCCACCGCTGAACCCCGAACCCCCAGTCCCGGTGGGTGACTGCTGCTGCTGCCGCTCCGCCTGCTGTGTCCAAGGGATCGGTTGTTCCGCCGCTGTGGCCGCAACAGTGCCACTGACCTGACCAGCCACCGGTGCTGCCCCACCGGTGCTGACAGGCACAGCCTGGGACTGTGCTGACATGCTGGCACACAGGTCAGAACCAGCCAGGTCCATGGGCGTGAGCTGGCCAGCTGTGTGTCCATTCCGTGATACACACATGTCACTGCCCATAATGGTCATTGCATCATCAATGGTGCAGGTCTGTGCCACAGCCACAGCCACAGCGTGCTGGCATCCTTGGACACCAGACCGCTGAGATACAGGAAGGGCCTCCCCCACACCTGTCTCAACGACATCAGTGTTGACAGCCAGGCGGACCCACTGTTGCAATGCTCGCCGGCTACCTGCGGAGGTGGATGGCCCTCCTCCAACTCCAGATGACTGTCCGCAGTGGACAGACCCTCCACCACTGACCCCTGCAGATGCACAGGATCTGTAACAGAAAGTAAGGACACGTTAGTGCATGTGATCTACCTTCCCCCCGACAGACCATGACGTACCATGCAGTGATGGGCTACCACCTGTCTGGAAGCCACCTCCTGGAACGCCCTCAATGGCACTGCACTGCATGCTTGCAGCGAGCCTGTCCTCTGCTGGAGTCAGCTGCACCACCTCTGGCTGGCCCCCGCCTGTTGCAGCATGTGCCGCCCTGATGGCAGCCACCTTCTCCTTCACCCTCCTCCTGTCGGTACCCATCTTCTTCTTACACTCCTGCACAGAGCGCTGGTGGCTGCCGTGCAGGTTGATGGCACATGCCACCCCCTCCCATGAAGCAGCACAGGCCTGTGGGGTGCCCCGCCGCCCACTGAGCAGTGGTTCCTGATCAATGTAGGCCTCGAAGAGTGCCTCCGTCTCGGCCTTGGTGAAATTGGGCCTCCTCTTCTGCGCACCATCGTTGTCCTCCTCACCCAGTCCTCGCTCGGTCATTATTCAGCCTGTATGGATGACAGTGGTTACCTGTGACTGTGCAGTACAAAGCAAGTCCCTGATACTACAGTCCAGAACACCACACAGCATACAACTCACCAATAAACTGCAGTAACCGAATATGGCCACTGCAGAACAGTGTGCATTTTATAGCGCAATCCATGCAAATTAGGTGTGGAGCAACTTTAATGAGATGCAAATCGTGCTGCTGCGCTTCATTGCATGGCTGATCGGATGATTTGCATGTGACGGCTGAATATCGCGCTTCTAGCAACTGCTGGTGTTGACGTGCTGAGCCAATGGCGCAGTTCTGTGGCCTGCGTAGTACACTGCACTGCGCATGCCCAGGTAGCTTACGCAGGTGTCTGCCACGCTGATGACATGCTGTGCGCGGTAGGCAATTCAGGGCACGGCCACCATTGTGCCAATGGCGCTATGGCGAGGGTCACTACAAGGCACTGTGGCACAACTGCGCTATAGTTCGCTGTGGCGATGGCACACAGGCAACCAATCGCACTAGACACATAGACGTCCGATGGTGCTGTGCGTGGCCTTGCGCCAGAGACCCATGACCCTGTGCCCAACCTTTGCCCCCTAGGCGCTATACGTCTAGCATGGCTGCACCTCTATCATGCTGTTCGGTGACAGCGCGATAGGGAATGGCGGTGCTGTACCGACAGTGCGATAGGCAATGGCGGCGCTGTACCACACAGCACATCCACGTGGGGGTGCCACGCTGCAGAGCGCCATATTGCCTACTATAGCATTAGAGATGGCACGCAGGAGAACCCCTCAGTGGAGTGCCCTTGAGCTGGCCAACCTTGTGGCCATTTTGGAGCCACACTATGGCCCACTGTTTGGTGAGGAGCCACTGGACAGGGCCAGGACCCAGGTCTGGCAAGAGGTGGCCACTAACCTGGAGGCAGCCACTGGCTGCAAGAGAACGGCCGAACAGTGCAGGCACCGGTATGGGGACCTTAGACGGAGGGAGCCTGAGCTACTTGCTTGTCTGCGGTCATGTGCCAGGAGGGGAGTGGTGCCTCGTCCAGGTGGGCGATACGTCTACACACTTGTATGGTCCATATGGGTAACACTGTCTTATGTGTCCAGCACATAGGGGAGGGATAGTCTAGGGTTGGCTGTGGCGGTGTTTACAGGGTATGGGGTTGGTGGGTCTGGATGGGTGGGTGGGCACACACTTTGGGGCAGGGGGAATATGCTTTGGGTTTGTACTGCTGTGTTTCTCTCCTTTTGTCTCCCACAGGCATGGCCGAGTGGAGGAGGATGTTGGAGCGGCAGCAGAGGGCAGAGGACGCTGCACAGGGGCATGTCGGGGACCAACCCCAACGCCATCAACATCCCGATGAGGTTGAGTGCCATGACACCATGATTGCTATTGCATGCTGTGTGACAGGGTGGGAAGCAGGGCATGGCAACCATCCATGGACACCACTGCCATGCACGTGACATGTGACAGTCAGCACTGTCCAGTGGCATTGCATGTCTGGGAGTGCGTCAATGGTGGTCCATGCGTGCACTGGGCACATGGCTGTGGCACTGCCTGCCCACCGCATAGCCACATTACTGTACGACCTTGGTTGTGCTGTGCTGGACATGGGTGGTGGGTGTGTGCAGTGGTAAACATGGCTGTTGCTGCCTGGTTGGGCATGTCTTGTGGACACGGTCACTGTGAGTGGGCGCACACCATCACAGGAGTGTGGCACATGGCTGTATGCCATGCATAATGGGTGGTCTGCAGGGGGATGGACAGTAACACCCATTGACTCTGATCCCTTGTCCTAGGTGTGCGGATACTCCTGCATATACAGCAGTCCATCCAGGAGCTTCTGCGGGTGGCGCAAGAGTCCCTCTCCATCTTAAGGGATCTACAGCAGCATGGGGTGAGGAGGAGGAGGTGGCCCAGGCAACAGCCCCAGGCAGCGGAGGATCAGGCTGGACACTGACAGCTGCATGAGCAGCCTGTGTCTACCTCCCTTTGTTCAACCCTCACACCCCACCTACCCTCTCCCATATGTTCACCCCTGCCCCTTACCCACCCTCACCTTGTTCCTGTCCCTCCACCCCATGTTTGTACATAGTTGTATATAGTTGATTTTGATATGTTTTTGAATACAGATATTTTGATATGAATATTGTGGTGGTCTCTGATTTGCAGCTGGCTATAGGTGCTCAGTTGCAGTGGTGTGCATGGCATCTGGGGTGGTTCAGTCATGGGTATGTGTGTGTGTGTGTGTGTGTGCGTGGGGAAGTGTCTCTGGTGTGGGAGTGGCTATCAGTTGGTATCTGTGGTGTGTGTGTGTTGTTTCCTGTGCATTGCATTACTGTGTGCAGTGGTCCATGGTGCATGCTCTGTGTCCATTGTGCCCCCTGTCAACCTGTCCTTGGCCTGTGCAGCTGACACCCTTGCATGTCTGTGGCCTGCGTGGTCTGCTGCCTTGTCAGTGGTGTCTGTCCCTGCAGGTCATCCACTGTGACCGTACAATGCTGGGTTGCCTCCTGTCAATGGTGTGGTGCATGTTTGCCTCGGGTGACACTGTGGCCTCCACAGTTGCTGTCCCACCTCCATGCTGTTGCTTGTGTGTGTTGCAGGGGCTGTGCACCACTGTCTGTGACTTGTGCTCCAGGCATATGCTGGTGGCGTACAGGGCCACAGTTCATGCACAGGGTGGGTGTCACCCCTGTGCCATGGAGGACTGCAGGCTGTGTGTGCACAGTTTTCATGGGCCCACACTGGGGGCTTGGTTGCCACACTACTGCGTCCCTGTGTTAGTGTCCCCCGTGGGTTTGGGTGTGTATTTGCCCCTGCACTGTGTTGCATCCGGGGTGCTGCATGCTTCCACGAACCACTGTGGGTGTCTGTGCTGGCTGCTGTGGCTCGTGGTGGGTCGGGCTGTGACACTCGTCTACTGTGCAGGGTGCTGTATCAATGGTGGTGGTGTCAGGGGCATGCCCTTTCCCGTGTGGGGTACCTCTTGTGCCAACACACGTTCGGCCTCTCAGATGTGCCTCAGGGGGGGATTGTGCGTGTTGGCACTGTGTCTGCTGTTGTTGCATTGCTGTGTGCTGCCACCCACTGCTGGGTGCTCATGGTGGGTCTGGCTTGTATGGTTCTGTGGTACATGAGGTTGCAGTGTGACAGTGGAGGTGGTGGTATGCATGGGGATTCCTGCAGTGGTGGTCACTGCTCATGGGGGGTGTCTTGGGGTCACGGTGCAGGGTGTGCTGTGTACGGGGGGGCTGCTGTGCCATGGAGTGGTCCGTCCTCCTTGTGTGGCAGTCTCAGCTTGCCGGTGGGTGTGATGGGGCACCATGGCCCAGCTTTGCTTTGTTTGCTTGTCCTCATGGGCCGGTGGATATTCCAGCCCTCCCCCAGTTGTGCTGTGCTTGGGGTGTGGGGGTGCATTTTCAGTTCTGCAGTGTGTTCCTGTGCCCATCTGTGGCATGGGTGGTGGGCCCCTACCTACCTCCCTGGTTGTGCAGTTACATTGCTCTGCTGCTGGGGGGCTCCCTGCTTGTGCTGTGGTGCCTCTGGGCTGCTCAGCCCTTGTTGCGCCATAGCGCATCGTATCTGCTCAGCTTCCCTTCTAGTTAGCTAGCATAAGCGCAAGTTGATATTCAGGCGTTGGCTGTTGGCGCATTTGGCTTGCTCCTTTTTTGAATATCGCGTCTATTGTGCATGGGTGCAGTGGACTTGTGCTTGCTCCTGCTATTGCGCACTTTTTGGTTGCAGTTTGAATATCCAGCCCTATGTGTTTTGGTGCTATCGACAGGCTGAGGGCTGCAATTAAATGTAAAATAATGGAAGCACTTTGCAGGGCACAGTATCTGGTTCAAGACAGTGGAGCAATGAAATAAACTGTACTGGCTGCACCAGAACTTTGTTGTAGGGACATTGATTTATTCTTTTATTTATTCATTACAAATCAGGTTTACAACCTTTGAGTGAGAGACTAATTTATAAAGGCACCTCATCGCGAGGGGGGCAGACATCAAGACAGTTATTTCAGTGCAGATTAAAACAGCGGATAACATTACAGGTGCAGTAAAAGGAACATTTAACATAGATACACTTAGGTTACATAATGTAGTAATTTGTATGTTACTTAGGTTACATAGTGTTACAAAATTGCGAGTTACACTCATGGATATAGTAGGTCCTCAGAGAAGACAGAGGGTTACATCCCTGTTTGGACCTAGTAGGGAAGGAGAGAGTCTGGGGGAGGGAGAGGCTGTCCAGTGGACGTTGTCGACCCAGGCGGCAAGGCGGGTGGGTACCACAGGTTACAACGGGGGTTAGTTGCACCTTCAACAGTGGGTATTAAAGATATGGTTCCGTAGGGCCGTTTTGAAGGAGCCAGTTTTTGGCAAGTATGGGGGAACATTGATGGACTGCTTGGAGATTGTATTGAAACACAGCCATGACTGCCGCCTTTGACCTTTCTGCAGCCAATCAGAAAGCCAGGATCCCAATCTTGCCATCTGCTGCCCCCACCATCCAACTGACCCAACATATCCCTTCATCGGGTGGCCCCCTTACTCATGGGGGCAACTGGGAGGGGAGATCGAAGAGCACCGAGGCACTTCCTTACATCTACGCCGGGCAGTGAGAATGCAGCTTGGGGCTGTCCTAGCTTTACGTTGAGGAGGTGGGGCCGTTGTCATCCGGCCAGCTCGGGTGGACATATTTTTCTGTACTGCCCTCTCACACCCACCCTAATTGAACCCCTGAGCATGTGGCGACCTGAGGCAGGGATGTGCAGGGGCATGTCGAGGCTTCACGCCACCACCGCACTTCCCAATCTGCATCCAGGTGCTGAGGGATGTCCCACCCCCAAGGAGGGAAGCATCCAATGGACAGTCTGGAATCCCTCCCTGCTGGTCTCCACTCCCGACACTCAGGCTCAGGCATGAACCTGGGTCCCCAGCGTGCACTACGGAGCAGGCCAGAATGATGTTTAACCTCTTCATCCATTTTACCCAATCCTGACACTTATCCCCATTGTAAATAAAAGTTGGTTAACCATTTTTATAAATCTGGTGGGTGAGCATATTATTAGAGAGAGCTATTAATTCCAGAAATGTGAAATCTAGGGTTTTGGTTATTTATTCATGTGTGGGTGACAATGTGAAATGTGGGTGGGCAGAGTATCCCAGGCAGTTGCACCAGGTTTTTATCAAACACATGTAAAGTATACTCTGGGTGGAGGCACTGCACAAAAATGTTATCTATGGGAAATAACCAGTTTAATATGAAATATAGGAACCCAGACCCCTCAGTCTTTGTCTGGCCAGCAAGGCAGGGGTGAGTAGCCCGTTGAGACATGGAGTCTAGGTTACATAGGCACAAAGGAATTTTGGTGGAAAGCAGGAAGGAGGGGGCAGATATCAGGTTGGGTCTGCGGTGACAGTATAGGCAGGGAAATATTGGCAGACAAGGTAGGCCAGGCGGTCCTTCTCTACTGACAAATTCTATGTTTCTTTGTTTAGTCAGTGAGACTTGTCAGCTCACTGGCATTGCTGAAGTGAGTGACTATATTTCATAATAATATATAATTTAAATTTAATATCAGACATTTTCCTGTGAGGAACCCAGGTTCAGGTCCCTCTATGGCCACTTGTGCAACTGCAAGTGCATCAGAGTATATAGCTGTTAACTGGTAGGGTGGGACTAGTTGACTGACTTCCACCGCTTCTGTGCAGTTAGCTGCCATTTTGTTCTGTGAATGTACACACTATGCACTTAAGACATTTTTTTGAGTTTGTGACTCTGTGCCTAAGAAGAAATTCAACAAAGAATGCTGTTTTCTGAAAATTTACCAGTCAGGATTGACTATAGTGAGTGACACTTGTCAACTCACTGGCATTGCTGCAGTGAGTGACAATATTTTATAATTGCATAATTTAAATGTAATATCAGACATCTTCCCTGAGGAATACAACTGTAGCAAACAGAGAATGTACCAGAAAACATGGCTGGTCTGTCAGTCCCAACAAAACTGAAGTAGGTGTAGATCAGAAAGTAGAAGGTGAGGGGTAAGAGTACTGAAGAGTGTTGGTCAGGGTGCATTCGCCACATAAAATTATTTTTTACCTCATCAAAGCTTGCAGTCTCCAGCACCTGTACGGCATTGGCTGACACCAGGAAAAAAAGTGCCATTTAAACTACTAGTACTGCTGCTAGGAGGACATTGTCATTAACTGCCACTGATACTACCAATGTGAATGTGTCCTCTTCATCCCTTGCCACTGCCACCAGTACCACCATCACCTTATCATTAATAACAACTACTGCTCTGATCCACCACCCATCCACTGTGACTTTTAACATCCTAACTTCTAGCCATCCCAGTAGCATGGAGGGCTGAGGCATCTATGCCTTACCTCCTGCCATGCCAGTGACCCATGTTCATGGTGCGAGTGGGCCACCGGGGGTCAGTCAGGGAGGGAGAGGATTGAGCATCCAGAGGACTGCTCTCCTCTTCCAGGGAAGGGTGGGATGGAGTCCACTGCTTGATTGACCCCTGGCAGTGGCTGGAGGCTGGTGCAATGGACCCACAATGTAGAGGGCAGATGCGGGGCAGATGCTTGGCATGCCACACACAGAAGCATGTGCAGCTCGGCCATTGGTATCATTGCACACATTCTCTCCATGCTCAGGGATGGGAAGCAACACAGGAAAAAGGGAATCCCAACCTGCGAGATGATGCTTACCTCCTGCAGGCACCGCACCCAGCCAGCCAGCACCTCGTGAAGCAGAAGTAAGCCCAGTAGATGCCAGAGTGACGGGGCTGGGGGGCCAGTGGAAGAGGGCCAGTTGGGAGAAGAAAGAAACTAACAAAAAAAATCCTAACTTCTGCTGCAAGTGTAGTCTTGCTACCAATTCTAACACTATGACCCAGACCATTCCTGCCACTGTGACTGAGATCTCTCATGCCACTGTGACCAGACTTCTTTTGCCACTGTGACCCAGAGTGCTCCTGCCACTGTGACTGAGACCACTCCTGCAACTCTAAACATGGCAACCAACAGTACTGCTGTGGTGACACTGACCACTACAACCACTGTGACCCCAGCCAGTTGCACAATGATTTTCAATCCTGTGTCCACCCATATTGTGACACCTCTTGTTTCCCTGCCTGTCTCTAATACTGTAGAACTTGATAGTGCAGTTGAGGATGAGGTACACTCAGCCAGGTCTGCACTCATCCAGGTCTGAGTACTTTCCACTAAGAGATGAATTGCCCACTGATACAGTACATCATCTGAGGAGACTCACCTAGCAGCTTTGATGATGATGATGATGCAGAGTATGGGGAGCAACTTGAGAGTCATAATGCAAGAAAGTCAGGTCACGAAAATAAAAAAACTGTACCCCTTGAAGTTGTACTGGCAGAAGAAAAAATGATATGATTCCTCCTCCCCTAATAAAACTCAGTAAGCTACCCTTCACACTTTGTTCAGCAGGCTCCATTTTATCCTGAACAGCTTAGTAGAGCAGGTGTAGGGGCTGCAGTGGTACCAGGAGAAAACCCACAGATGCAAGTCCAAACAAGAAAGGTTAGTGGAGGACAAAAGAGTGTCGGTAGTGGTACTGGTGACACTAGCTGAATGAGTAGTGTCAAGAACTGTAAAAGCATGGCTGGCTGCGTTTCACAATACAAAAAGAAGATAACAGAAAGGCAGTGTGCACAATGTGCAGTACGACTATCAGCAGGGGGACTCTAGCAAGTTTAACAACAACTTTTTTAATGAACCACCTAAAGGTAAAGCATCCCCAGGTTTTTAAAGCATCAGGGTCTGTGTCTGTGGAGCCATCAGACCCATCCTGTGAAGATGATGAGGTCAATGGTACTGATGTAATGCCACAGACCATTCTGCCTCTGAAAAAAAAATGCTGCTGCTACCACTCCTTCCCCATCAACACCAAATAGTCCATGCACCCCCAGCATGCCTGCCAGACACCAGTCCCCTGCTATTTTCACATCATCTGGTAAGTGAGGAACATCTCCCATCCACAGTCAATGCCAACTATGGAAGCATTCCAGGCCAGAACTAAGTACCAGTTATCCCATCCTTCAGCACTTCACACAATGCATAGGTGAAATGATGGTGTTGGATCTGCAACCTTTTTGACTTGTGAAAGGCACCGGCTTTTGGATACTTCTGCTGCACTTACAGCCATGGTACCAGCCTTCATCATGTTCCACATTTTCACGGACTGTGGTGCCAAAGATACATAACAGTGGGAGAATGACAGGAGCCACACAAGTCTTGGAAGCTGTGGGGGTAGTTTACCACTGCACCTCAGACATCTGGAGCAGTACAAATTCCATGCATGTATGTCACCTCTTGACCACATACTGGTGTGTGCAAAAGCCTATGTACCCTGTTGCTGATTCCTCCTTCTCTCCCTGTATCACTGCCTCTCCCTTTATCCTTCCACAATCTGGCAGTCACTCCAGGTCTGCCCTTCTAAATGTAGAGCAAATGGAGAAAGACCACATGTCACCTTACATCCTGGCATTCATTGAAGACACACTGCAGTTATGGACAGCTGGTACCAAGCTACAGTACATGTTTATTTCATCACAGATAATAGGGAAAATATGGTGAAAGCAGTCAGTGATGGGAATTTTATCAGCCTTCATTGCTTTGCCCACACCCTGAAGCTAGTGGTCACATCAGGTGCTACATCACAGATCTGAGGTTAGTAAGACTGTCTTCACAGTACGCTCCATCTGTGCTCTTTTTCATTGCTCTGTAAGGGTGACTAACCCACTAAGAGAAGTGCAATAATGCCTTGATCTGTCTCAGCATCACTTGATACAGTACAGTATGTGAGTATTAGATGGAATTCATCATACCTGATGCTGACTAAACTGCAGGAACTGAAGTGCACACTTCATGACATGTCAATGGATTGCAACACTGAGGGAGTCCTAAGCCACCTTGAGTGGTCACTGAGTGATGTTATGGTGAGAGTAATTGTGCCATTTGAGAGGGGGACCTGTGATCTAAGTGTGTCCACTGCCACCCTCAGTCAGATGACCCCAGTAGTGCATATCCTGAAAACATCCATGCAGAGATATGTAGAGGAACACAGGGATTTTCCAGATGGGGCAGCTGTGCTCTTTGAGCAACTGCAATCTGAACTGGATACAAGGTTTGTGAAAGTGATGGACTGTAACAGCCACATGTTTGCAGCCATGCTGGATCCTCAGTTCAAATGTGAGATCCTTCACATGGCCATGGATAAGCACAGAGTGATTCAGCTTCAACAAGAGCTGTGTGATGAGCTGACTGGTTGCATGCAGGGACTGGTACAGAAACCAACTGGTGAGGAAGGTCATGATAGACAGGGAATGCCATCTGGAAGATCTGGTTCCACTGGTGGAGATGGGGAAGAAATACCTGGTACTGAAAGAAGCACTGTTGGGCATGAGCAGGCACTGCTCAGTATGTTCTTGCATCTAGAGCAACAAAAGAGAACAGAGTCAACAGCCTTTTTTTCTATGGAAAAAATCTTGAATGGCTATTTTGAGGCATCTCTTGAGCCATTTCAGGTTGATACATTAGGCTACTGGCACAGTAGATGCATTCATCCCCTCAGTTGGTGCAACTGGCTGTAAGATAGATCAGTTCCACCCCATGCATGCCATCTGAGAGGATGTTTAGCACAGCTGGGGAAGTTGTTGAGCCTCATTGTTCAATACTGCAGTTTACCCTGAAAATGCCCAACAGCTTGTTTTCATTAAGCTTAACTTGCCATTACTTGGGTACAAATATGAGTTATCCCCACTAAATAGAAATAATCTGCTTTTGTTGACTGTTTTTCTCCGTAAAGTTAAGTGGTGTGTTTCCCCCATGTTTCCTGGCCTGGGGCCTAGCTACCTGATAGACCTTCTGTCTCCCTATCAGCACCACCTGCCCTCTCTGTTCCTCTGAGAAGGGCCTCCTGGCAGTTCCCAGGGTGTGACTAAAATCATCTAGTGAGTGTGCTTTCTCTGTCACCAGTCCAACCCTGTGGAACTCGCTTCCTAGATCTTTAAGAGAGGTGCCCTCTTTGGAAGCCTTTAAAAGGGGTCTGAAGTCCTATTTATTCAAGCAGGCATTTTCCCTTGGCTACTGAGTGCTTAGATATTTATATAAGATTAAGTTATATTAGTTTTTGCAAAATTTGTATTTTATACTCAAATCATATTCCATCGTAATTCTGTTCTTTTTCACTATGTCAGTAAAGCTTATTGTTGAGCCATGTTAGCCATCACAAAAATAGAACATAAAATCACAGGACCATAAATACATATATAATATAAAGTGCAGTTAATGAGAACCAATTTGGACCCTCTTAATAATAAATAGTAGATATTTACATTTTCCTAAAAGAAACTCGGTCTAAATAAGTTGTTATCAAGACAATAAAAATGTGGAAAAAATGTCAGTACATATTTTGTTGTTATCCTGAGTCAGATTTCTGAGACTTAAAAGATTTGTTAATTTCAGTAACGTTTTTTTTTATTTCAAGTTTTATTCAGTTTTACACACATATCGAGAGAAGATCTACTGTAACATGTAAATGGGCACACAGTACAAATATATAGGAAATTAGATCAGCTTCACTTCCCACCCACCCTCCCACAACCTCCCATTCACACAGAGTAAAGCAATCTAATGTAAAACTATCTATCGGCAAAAGAAAGATCATTAGATTTTCTGGAGAGAGTACAGAGCAGCAAGAGGACCCCATATTTTAATACATTTCTGAGACTGATTATGTAGGCCAGTAATTGTCTTTTCCAGTCTAAGGTTGGCCAACAATTACTGCAACCATTCACTGTAAGAAATATCATTCGTATCCTTCCAATACCTCAAGACCATTTTTTTAACCGGCATGGAAATGAGGGTTATATGGTACTTTCTGCTAGTGTCCCTCACAGAAGAAAGATCCCCCAATATACAAATGTCAGCAGTAAATAAATCTGATAGATCCAAGAGAGGATCAACTTTCTGTTTAATAGCATTCCAGAGGGGTGCTATCTTGGGACATGTCCAGAAGATATGCAATAGGTTGTCCTCTCCTTACAGACATCTAGTGCATGTGGGTGAAGGGAGGAGCCCCAGTCTGGCCATATTCTGAGGTGAGTAATAGAAATTATGCAAGAGCTTAAATTGTGTTAGGCAGAGCCTATCCTGTATAACAAATGTATGACAGTTCTGCCACAGGACAGGCCAGAGGAATTCTTGGTTGGGAAAAAGAGTAGTCCAAAAATGAGTCGGGCCAAAACTGTTGGCCCATTTCCAGTTGTGTATTAGGCCATATATTTTGAAAACATCATGGGAAAGGCCTGCAATAGGAATTAAATCTGCTAAGCAGGAAAAGTTAGGGGTTAAGGGTGGAACTGCTCCAAAAGATTTTATTAGTAAATGTCGTAATTGAAATATTTTAAAAATAGCTGAGTTCAGGATATGGGCCTTATTTAGAAGTTCCGATGAGGTTAACCATGAGCCATCAGTTTTCAGGAAAAAACTAAGGGGGAGATCCCCTAATTGAGTGATCCACCTCATTTGAAGAGGCTTACCATCAATAGTGAGATTAGGGTTCCCCCACCAAGGTTGAGATAAATCAACAATGTGTTTATATTTCAGAAAAGAACAGAGTCGGGCATGAATTCTAATGGAAAGTGCAATAGTATTACTTTTTATGGCGCGGGGTAGGGATTTTAAATTAACATGTAAAAGCGCAGCAGGGGATAGCCCATGTTCTTGTATTAAGGCACGTTCAATTTTTAACCATATGAGTGTAAAGAGATACAGTAGTGGGGGTTGGTCTAACATTAGCCATCTTAGGTATTGTTAGCATGGCTGGCCCAGTAGTAAATTCCAAGATGTGGTAAACGCAATCCTCCTTTCAGTTTTGGCACCGAAAGTTTATCATAAGCTATCCAGGGTTTCTTACCGGCCCAAATAAAATCAGAGAATATCTGATGTGTTTTTTTGAACCATGCCTAGGGCAACCAAACATTTGAAAGGTTTATTGGATGGAATAACTGCAGGAAAATGTTCATTTTAATTTTATTAATTTGTCCACAAACAGACAGAGGAAGTAATGCCCATCTCTTTAAATCTTGTCTAATAGTGTGTATTAATGAGTCCAGATTCAGTTTTATAAATCTGTTTGGGTCTCTAGACAGGTTGATTCCCAGATAGCTCAAGGAATTGGTCTGCCAGGAGAATCCCGCCATCGAGGCCACCGACTTCCTTGCTTTATGATTCAGGGGGAAACACCACCTTCTTGTCTCTGTTTAATTTATAATTGGACATAAAGCTAAATTCTTCCAGAATATTGAGTAGGACCAGTATCGATGAATTAGGATGAGATAAATGGAGGAGCAAATCATTCGCATAGGCCGAAACTTTAACAATTTGTTGCTGGATACTTATACCCTGGATGGCCAGGTCCGCTGTAATCCTTTGGATTAGGGGTTCCAAGTAAATATTAAACAACAAGGGGGATAAAGGACATCCCTGTCTAGTTCCAGCACATAATGTGACAGAGTCAGACATTAACCCATTACATATAACTCGCGCTATTGGGGATTTGTACAATGCTCCAATCCATTTTATAAATGGGGGGAAATCCGAATGCCGCCAATGACTGAAACAAGAAGTTCCAATCAACCCTGTCAAACGTCTTCTTGGCATCCAGGGAGACCAGGACAGTGGGGAAGTCAGAGTCCCGGGAAGCCAAGAAGACATGCGAAAGGGTTCTAAGATGGTCAACCGATGATCTGCCTTTCATGAAACCCATTTGTTCCAGACCTATAATATCCGACATAATAGGACTCAACTGATCTGCTAGAAGTTTCGTTAAACTTTTGAGGTCCTGATTTAGAAGTGAAATTGGTCTGTAGCTTTGTACTCTATCAGGGGGCTTACCCTCCTTAAGTATCAGGGTGATTAAGGCCTCAAATAGAGAACTATCTGAACTCTGTCCTGAAAGAATATGTTGAAATAAGGAGAGAAGGGGTGGTGCTAATTGTTGGGCAAAGCTTTTATAAAAGTTAGAGGAAAATCCATCCGGGCCAGGTGTTTTGTCTGAAGGCAAATCTTTAATAGTAATGGGGGCTATCAGGGAAACATTCTGCGAGTCAGAGAGTGTAGAAAATAACCTGCCAGGTAGGTATCTAGTTGTGGTAAGGGCAGGGGGGGTCATCTATAGGGCTGTACAATTTCACATAGTAACCCTGAAATTCAGAGGCTATTTCTGATGGCGAAGTTTTCAAGGTATCCTCATTTTGGGAATATACGGCCATCACTAATCTATGAGATTCAAGCTGTTTAAGCTTAAGGGCCAGAAGACAACCCGCTTTTTCTCCTTGATCCAGATGGAAAGCTTTGGTTTTCAAAATGGTAAATTCAACTTTTTCCCTTAATAAATTAAAATATGAATCTTTTAGTTTCGCTAGGTTTTCCCTGACCTGGTCCGGTGTTTGAGGGGATAAATTATGTTCTATGACACGAATTTGGGATAATAAGTATTTAAGCTGTCCATCCTGAGTTCTTTTTCTTTTGGTGGCCAAGCCAATCAGTAAACCTCTAAGATAGGCTTTAAGGGAACACCATTCAATGTCCAGTTTTCCTGTGGAATTAACATTAATGTCAATAAAGACAGAAATGTGTTCGGATATATATTTCACATATTATGAATTCTTAAACAACTGATTATTAACCTTTCATTGTCCTTTTACTATGGGAAGCGGGGTAAGGGAAATCAAGCAAGAGATTGGGGAATGGTCAGAAAGTGGGCCCGAGAGAATGGCTGAATTCAACACCCCAGGAATTAGGGATTGGGAAATAAGTAGATAATCAATGCGGGAAGATGAATAATGAACCAGGCAAGTGTAGGTAAACTCTCTATCTGAGGGGTGAAGGAGGCGCCAAATATCTGTCAAGCTGGCTCCATCCAACAGATCTTGGAGTGCCCGTTTTGTGGGAGAAAGTCCTTTACGTACTGTAGTCTACCTGAATGATCTATATACGGGTCAAATAAAAGATTAAGGTCACCATCTATGATAAAAGGGATAGGAAAGAATGGGATGAGGACTCTGAGAAGATGCATGAAGAAACTAGGCGTGTCAGTGTTCGGGCCATAGACACAACCTAAGATTACTTCTCTGGTATAAAACACTCCTCTTACTAAAATGTATCATCCTTCTGGGTCTGCAATAATTTGGCTGGAGGAAAAGGGAATAGACCTCCGGATGAGGATTACTACCCCACAGCTTTGAGTGTTGCCCTCTGCCACAAAATACTGACCCATTTGCTGTCTACATAATTGAGCAGCCTCAAATTAAGTAAGTGGGACTCTTGCGCAAATACAGTATCGGCTGTTAGGAGGTTAAGATGTTTAAGAATCTGGTACTGTTTAACTTTTTGTCTAGCCCCTCGTACATTCCAAGAAATTATTTTCAATGCTCTAGCCATGGCACTTCATCAACTGATCGAGGTGTAAAGTAGGGATCAAATACCTCTTTCTGCAAGCTGTCTCTGTGTGAAATAACCCCCCCCACCCAATTTCAGTAAAGTTATTAAAGAATGGTCTTTCAGTTGCATTATCTTATGTTTCCTAGCCTTAGTTATCATCATAAAAAAACATGACCATGCTTTTAATGGTCTATTCATCTTCTGTTATCATTAATATTACAGTAATCTCACTTTTATCACATTGCCGAGATGCATCAAGAAAAGGGCTTAATCAATTTTTCCTTAAGTTGTTATACCAAGTACAGTCCAATATCATGTGGGTCAGATTTTCAATTCCCCCTTGTTTACACTGACAATTTGATTTGATATTGTGGTAACTATATCTTGCCCTTAACAAATTGCTCTCATGTATATTTTATGGAGAGGAGGGTCCTGTAATGTGTCCAAGTAAAGTTTGTATTTGAACGTAGGTGAGTTATCTACACACCATTTGAAATATCTTGTCTGCACAATTCTTTGACGATTGATCTTATTCCATTCTATATAGACTTTTTTCCTTACATATTTCTTATATTTAGGGCTAATATTTATACCCCTTTGCTGTTATCTATTTAGGAATCCAAGTTTATGTTTAGTTAATAAATCATATATGCCATTTCACCGGTTATTATTACGATAGTGATTATCTATCCATTTCTGTTTTTCAAGAAGACATTTTTTTGGCAATCTAGACTGGTCCAATCTGGTTAAATGGTGCAGTGAAAAATTGATCTTTCTTGTATCAATAGAAGCACTGATATTTATTAAACCCAACTCTGCTTGTAAATATACCAGAGGGCAAGATAGAGGAACATCACAAACAATATGCAGTGGTTTAGATATAGGATTTACCAAGTGATATTTAAGCTTCATTTCCCATATTTCACTACCATAAAGAATCTGTGTGTCATATTTGGCCTTAATAGCTCTAATCAAAGGTCTGACAGAGAAGCCACCATGCTTGTAGCAAAACTAATATACTCCCTGTGTATTTTTTTTCCCCATTAACAATGATCTTCTTTATATATTTAGACCATATTCCTGTATTTGAAAAGGTTATTCCAAGATATGTATAGGATTTAACTTTTTCCAAACATTGATCCCTATTTTCCATATGATATTTTCTTTGCTTCTACCAAAAACTAAACACTATGGGCTGGATATTCAAACTGTGCCATTCTGTGGCGCAAGCCCTTGCGCTGCTCAAAAAAGTTGAGCAGGGGTGTGACCGGGGCAATATTCAGTGGAGTTGCGCTATTGACAACTCCTTTGAAATCATGCCACCCGGCCACAACCACTGTGCATGGCGCAGTGGAATCCTATGCCACCACAAGTGGTCAGAGTGGAGTATTCAGGATGCGTGGCGCAAGTTCCATTGAACCATGCGCCAAATTTCCGATATTCAAGGTGACATGCAAAATGGGGCCATAATTTATGCAAGGCACATGGGGGCCATTTGCATCTAATTACGGCCCCATTTGCGTATAAATATACAGGTGCACCGATCCCGGCGACTTGCACTGGCGACCTGCCGAGCAGCAGCGTCGGGGACGATACCCTGCAGCCCCATCACGGGCATGAGTAATCCCCCACTAGCCCGATCGCGGGCATGACATATCGAAACCCCCTCCTGACTAGCGGTTGTAGGCAGAACTCACCCCCACCCCCAGTAGCCAGATCGCGGAAGCACACTCCCCCACCCCGACTAGCGATGGTGGGCAGATCTCCTCCCCAACTGGCCCGATCGTGGGCAGAGCGTGAGTGAACCCCGACTGGCCTGATCATGGGCAGAATGGAGTTCAACCCCCAAGACCAATATCCTGGTGGTCTGAGTGGACTGCAGCCCGATCGCGGGCATAAGGTCAAACCTCCCCAAGTCCAATATCCCTGGTGATCTGGTGGCCCCCACCCCACCCACCACGGGCCCACCACCCGCTCCCCATCAGCAGGTGGCAGCAGCACCCACCGCCTGCCTCCCTGCCGCCCACCGACTGCAAGCGGTAGGGGCTGCCGCCCGTGGTTCAGAGCAGAGCCAATGGGCATGCAGCCATACCGTCTGAGCTTGATCCAGATATCTGAATGAATGGTTATTTCACATATCTGAACTGCCTTATGCGGTATCGTGCAACTCTGGCTCTGCCTGGAACCACTGGCGGCAGCCCTACCGAGCTGTCAGTCGGCGGGCGGCGGGGCGGGCGGCAGGGGGTGGAGTGCTGCCGCCAGCTGACGGGGGAGCGGGGTGGTGGGGCTCCGTGGTGGGTGGGGTGGGGGCCACTAGATCACCAGGGATATTGGACTTTGGGAGGGTGGGTTTGACCTTATGCCCGTCAATCGGGCTTCGCAGTCCACTGGACCACCAGGGATATTGGTCTTGGGGGTTGAACCCATTCTGCCCGGTGAGCAAGGCCGGGGCACGCACATTCTGCCCATGATGGGGCTAGCCGGGAGGGAGTGAGATCTGCCCGCGATCGGGCTAGTGGGGAGGTGGGGAGTGTGTTCTGCCCGATCGGCCACGGGAGTTACTATTATGCCTACAATCGGGCTGCAGGGGCACTAGGAACAGTTGAGGGCCACCCACAGGTGGCAGCTGCTGTGTTGCACCCTGCAATGCGGCAGCTCACCTGTGGGTGGCCCTCGACTTAATCATTTTGTTTTTGGCTTAAAGTTGTGCAGGCGCAGGTAGGGGGTTGCGCCTGCACAACTCTGCATGGCCCGGCTGAATATCAGGCTGTGCAGTTTATGTATGGTTCCTCCCCCTCCAGTTGAGCATGCCTTCATTTGCATTGCACTGTTGCTCAGCATGGTTTGGGGGGCGCAACTGCCTCCTGCTGAATATCGCAGAATGGCGCAATTTTGGACTTGCACAGGCGCAACTCTCTTGGCATGGCGCAACCCTTTTGAATATCCAGGCCTGTGTTTTTGTGTAATTAATTTTAATTTTAATGTTAATAGTTGAGTTATATAATATGTCAAGTTTTTTTTTTTTTTTGTAAACCCTTTTTGTTAATGATAGTATTTACAATCTAAATCATCTGCATATGCTAGGGATGTATAATTCTGTTTTAAATTCTGACTACGTATTTTATTGTATGTTTCATTTATGTGCAGTGCCTAGAGCCTCCAGGGATAGTGCGTTTTATAAATAAATGTTACTTACTTCCTGCAGCGTTGCATACACCTTCATTATCATAGAAAATAACTTTTTCTGAACCAGAGATAACTTCTTTTCTTCTTGTTTTAATACATGTCATTATCATGTATATTAGAAACAGCAAGGATGCTGAACAAAAACACAGCTACAGTATAATAGCCCTGAGGCAAAGTTAAAATCCAGTGGGTGCCTGCTTCTCAGATTATGACAGGTTGTGAATCTAGATGCACTGCACAGTACATTAACCACTCTGCTTTTACATAAAGCTTACAAAAACAGTATTACCCAAATCTTTTTGTTTTATATAAAGATGTACATAGTCCCAAAGTTTCACTAACAGGAGTTGTTTAGGGGACTCTGTTTACTGTTTTCATAATTTTAATATCCCTTTCTGGCTTGAAGTTACTTATCTCATACAGTAAAAGGTTGCCTACTTTTATTACTTTTTTAAAATCCTTTCATTTCATTTTCTTTTTTCACACATCCAATTTGCTACTACCCAGCTTATGCTAGGCACCACGGCAGTCCCAAAGAGGGGGACACTGTGCCCCCACTTCCTGACAGGGGAGCCATTCATGGGATGCTCAGTCCTCCCTCTCATGTCTGGCTTCAAGTGACCAACATCCAGTCAGAAACTCAGTTCATTGGAGTAGTTAGCAATACTGAGGTACTGTAGTGTGAGGGCACAGGCTTTCTTTTCATTTTAAGAAACCAAAACATTTTTTTTCTTTTAAAATTCATTATTTTCCTCACCATGCATACATCAAGGATATATCCTGTAATCAATCAGGTAAGGATGTACCCTCAAAACAGACAGGGATATACTCTGCCCTGTAATCAGACATGGAATGGGACATACCCTTTTCAGGCTCTATGAGCTGTCATTGAGACCGCATGGAATGTTTTTTCAGTTGGGCCTGTTCCTCGATATGACACCCACCCAGCCCTCTCTTGAACCTGGCTCATTGGGGTGGCCACACAACCAAAACAGTTTGACAGAACACTGTTGGTCTTTTAGTGGGTTGGGGATCCCTGCAAGGAGACTAACAACATTTTATAAAATAATTTCCAAGAGGCTTTGCCATAGGGGCCTTCTTGAAAATGAAATGAAAGGATATAAAAAGAGCAGTAAAATCAGTCACTGTTTTATTTGAGTGATAAATAATTGCAAGCAAGAAAGGGATAGCAAAATGATTATAACATAGAAACATAGAAACACAGAATTTGACGGCAGATAAGGACCACTTGGCCCACCCTGTCTGCCCATTCTCCTACCTAATGGATAAGCTGCAGATCCTAGTTAACCAGCAGCCTACTTCTTTCTACCCCCACCTCCTAGAATTGCCTTATGGCTGTCCCATGCATGCTTGAATTCAATCATTGTTTTTGACTCCACAACCTCCTCCGGAAGGCCATTCCATGCATCCACAACCCTCTTTGTGAAAAAATACTTCCTTACATTACCTCTGAGCTGCCCCCCCTCTATCTTTAAATTGTGCCCCCTTGTTCTTGCACACCTCTTTTTTTGAAAGATGCTACCCTCATGGACATTGTTGATTCCCTTGAGGTACTTGAACGTTTCTATCATGTCCTTCCTCTCCCTCCTTTCCTCGAGGCTATACATATTAAGCTCCTTTAGCCTCTCTTCATATGTCTTCCAGTGCAGACCCTGCACCATTTTGGTTGCCCTCCTCTGGACAGCCTCCACTCTGTCTATGTCTTTGTGGAGATGGGGTCTCCAGAACTGCACACAGTACTCCAGATGGGGTGTCACCAGCTGTCTGTACAGAGGGATAACAACTTCTTGTTTTCTACTGGTGATGCCTCTCCCTATGCATCCCAGTATCCCCCCAGCCCTCCTTACTGCCCTCTCACATTTGCCTACCTTTAAGTCATCTGATGACTACCCCAGGTCCCTTTCCATTTTTGTTGTTGTTAGTATCTCACCCCATTGTGTACTCTTCCCCATGGTTTTTGTTTCCCAGGTGCATTGCCTTGCACTTCTTAGCATTAAATCTAAGCTGCCATACATTTGACCATTCCTCTAACCTTGCCAAGTCCCTTCTCATCCTTTCCACCCCACCTTGTGCATCAACTCTGTTGCAGATCTTTGTGTCATCTGCAAAGAGACATACTTTTCCTTCCAGTCCCTCTGCAATGTCACTTACAAAGACATCGAAGAGGACCGGTCCTAATACTGAACCCTGCGGCACCCCACTAGTAACCCCCCTTTCTTCAGAGTGGACTCCATTTACTATTACCCTCTGTGTCCTGTTCTCCAGCCAATTCTTTACCCAGGCTATCATCTTGGGACCCACTCCCAGGCTGGCTAACTTGCATATTAATCTTTTGAGTGGGACTGAGTCAAATGCCTTGCTAAAGTCTAGGTAGTCCATATCCACAGCCCCTCCCTGATCTACTACTTTGGTCACCCAGTCAAAGAAATCTATTAGATTCATCTGGCATGACCTTCCTGCTGTGAATCCATGCTGTCTTGGGTCCTGTGCCCCTCTAGCCTCTAGGTACTCGACAATTCTTTCCTTCAGAACTGATTCCATCATTTTCCCTATCACTGAGGTTAAACTAACTGGTCTGTAGTTTCCGCTTCTGCCCTGCTCCCACTTTTGTGAAGGGAATCACATCGCCCCTCCAGTCCTCAGGTACCACCCCATCCTCCCATGATTTGTTAAAGAGGGTAGTCAGTGGTGTCACTAGTTCTACCCTTAGTTCTTTAGAATTCTGGTTGAATCCCATCAGGCCCATTGCTTTGTCCACCTTCAGTTTTAAGAGTTCTTTCAGAACCCTTTCTTCTGTAAATGGGCTGGTATCAGCTTCTGTATCCAGAGTGTTTCTATTGTTTGTTTTAGGTACCTCCCTCTTCATTTGTAAATACTGAGCAAAATATTTGTTTAGTATCTCTGCTTTTCACAGTCACCCTCTGCCCACCCTCCCTTTATTAAGCCTCACTATCCTCCCTTAGTCTTCCTTCACTCCCTGATGTACCTAAAACGGTTTTATCCCCTTCTTAACTGAGTTGGCTATCTTTTCCTCAGTTCAGGACCTTTGCTCTTCTGACTGCCTTCCCAGCTTCCTTTTGCTTTAACTGATACAATTCTCTGTCCTGCTCCTTCTGTGATTCCTTGTACTTTCTGAATGCTTTCTTTTTCTCTTGAACCTTCACTGCCACCTCCTTTGAGAACCATAGTGGTTTCTTACATCATTTTGTTTTGTTTATTTGCTTCACACAAAGGCTTGTTACCTCTGTGATGGCAGTTTTTATTATTCCCTATTGTTCTTCCACCCCTCCTTCCTGCCCATTTGCTAGTGCATTCCTTAGGCACTCACCCATTTTGGCAAAATCAGCCCTCCTGAAGTCCAGTACTTTTGCCTTTGTATGGCTTTGTATAACAGTAAAAACACTCTCCTAAACAAGTAATGAATAACACCTGTTAATGAGTCTGCCATGCTCTGATATACAAACACCTCAGATGGGTAGTAAGGCATGAGGTCTATGCTGAGTGCCTTCAATCAACTGAGAAGTCCCTATATCAGCCTGCCTGGGCCTCTTGAAGAGTGTTATTCCTCTTATGAACTAGGCCTTAATTGATCTGTGAAGTACAGTATGAATAGTCATGTAGTTCTGAACGGTCCGGGTGTGGTCTGATAACCGGACAGACAAGCAATGCTGTCAGCCAATCAAATTGCTTGAATTTCATCACCTGTTTTATAAGCCTTATTGTGAAATGTTGGGGTTAATATGTGTGGCTTTAATGACTGCTTGCAGAGCACAGACAGATCTAACAGTAATACAAGTTTTTTTTATCTCACTTTTAGGGGAAAAAAAACACTCCTAGCAGTTCTCCAGAGAAACACTGAAGATTATCACAAAAAAGTATGAAAACAATTAGCCTCTTTAGCTTGGGATTTGGAAAAGGAACAAAAACTGTCAAACATTCTGCTTTTTTGTTCATTATGATAAGTGGATGGAAGCAGATCTCTTTACAGTAGCTCAGACATCTGTCTCTTTTGTTTGCAGTTTCTGTGAGTGCTTGGTCACATGGGATACTTTTTAAGAGCTTCCAACATGGCCTCTGATTGGACAGGAAGTCTCAGGAGATCCTGAAGTGTCAAGCACTGTTCCAGTGGCTGAATAAGAATTAATGAAGCATGAATAATAAATGCTCAGGTCCCCCAAATATGAATACTCAGCCAAATATTCAAAATATGGTATTCACACATCCTTAAAGTGCACTAGATACAACTTTGTCAATTATGAGGCACGACAAGGGAGGTTACAGGATTGTAAATGGAATGGATGAGTTACAGTATAAACATATTCAGTTTCTGCACTTTCATTTTCTAAAGACTTTGTAAACTACTTTAAGATAAACGGTGCATTAAAAGAGCAAGATACAATCATATTATTTTCTATTCTAGTTTCACAGTTAAACTTCTTTTTGGCTGGTGCATGTTCATTTTGTGCCATGCCTCCTTTAATAAGAATGTATGGGTAATGTAAGTTGTTAGCATATGGCTCATTTTGTAGAACATGCATTTCTGGAGCAGAATGTTGTGGGTGCCCAGAGGTCAAAATGAGGTTTTGCAGTCCATCATATGCAGAGCTTGTGACTAGAGCTGTGCAGAATATAACATTTTGACAACAGAATGCACACAAAATTACCATGCTGATTCCATTGAATTTTGTAGAATTTGCAAGAAAATGTTTCAGAATTTTGCCAAATTTAAAATGTCAGTTATTTTGCTATAATTTTAAAAGTACACATCAAAATGACACCACATTTGGTATGTAGATAGTTGGTATCAGCTTACATGAGTGTACTAATGCTTAGAGTTGTAGGTTGAAAGGGGGGAAGAGTTATGGGTGGCCAAACATTTAATCAAAATGTAGCTGTCAGTTATTTTGATCTAATTTTAAAATTTCTTATCCAGATTTCTCCACATAGAAAAACATACAACATGGGTATGTGCACTTGTTTTACAGCTCAAGTTTCAAAGGGGGCTGAGTTATAGGTAGCCAAACATTTTGCCAGAATTTAGATTTATGTTATTTTAGTATAATTTTGTTAGTATTCATTGAGATGCTATAATATTTTACATGTACACAGGTTATCACTTCATTTACATATGCACATAGTTTCAGATCTAGCTTCAAATGGGATTGAGTTATAACCTGCCAAACAGGTTGCCAAAATTTAAATTTCATGTATTTCCTTCTAATCTTAAAAAAACCTATCCAAATTCAACCAGATTTGAAACATTTAAACTACTATACAACATGGTCATTTCAGAAAAAGTTAATATATACAGCTTAAATGGGACTGAGTTAAAAGTAGTCAAACTTTCAGAACATTTTAAAGTAAAATTTTGCAAGAATGTAAACTATAAATGTATAAACCCCTGAAACTTTAAAACTAGAGAATGCAATGTCATTAAATTTGACAGGTTCTTAGACCTTACAAGGAGACTGCGTATGCAGCAGGTAGTCTATGGGGTCATCAGGTTCAGGAGTTAGGTGAATATTTTCTCCAAGAAATAGGGAGTTGAGCTAGGTAGCACATCAGTTGTAGATCCCTCAGTTGCAGCAAGGACACACAGAGTGTCAACAATTCAAACCTGAATGCAGGATATATAAGGATCACTCCCCCATAAACTAATGATCCAGGGAGCCTGACATATGTGCAAGTCTGGGACTTAGATGTACTCAAAAAGATGTAGTGGGGAAAGACAATGTCTGGGACACCAGGAATGAAGAATTCTGCCTATTCTAACAGGATAGGTTGATAGGAATACAATAGGAGTAGGTGACTCTAAGAGGATATCAGTGGGATCAGTAGTTCTACTGAGTCAATCTGGCTATGCTAAGAGAGAAAGGGAGAGCAAAATAGTCACCCATAGAGAAACAGTCGGACTGCAAAAAGCTGAGCCCAGCTTATCAAAAGAAGTATCGATGTGTGCATTGTGAACATTAAATTTCACAAAAATAATTCTGAATGCTTCATCTACTGTATATGCTACTATAAATATTTGAGAAAATGTTACCAATATTTTTTATCACTGTAAATTTAAAACTGCTAAACCAGTTTTTCCAGTTGAGTTAGGCACCTGGATACTCTGACATTGGCTATGCATGTCAAATGTTAAGTCTACAGTATGCCTGCAAGAGCAGAGAGGTTACAGCCATCCACATCTCTGGGAGTTTTCACAACATTTTGCAAATATTTACATAGTAACATTTGAGCCCCTTTAACTTAAAAATCTCTAATCATATTTTTTTCCAAATATAGTTGACTCTATAACCATTACACATGTCTAGCTCTAAAGGTACCTGAGTTATATGCAGATAAAATGCTTCATGAAATTTTCTGCAAAAAATAAAATTACAGACTTTGAGCACATATACTTTTGAGACAAGGGATCCTAATGTTATGAAAATGTGGCATATTCTTAGAGTTCTTATCATACAGTAATTATACAAAATTTAATATCTCTATCCTAATAGATGACTGAGTTACATGCAGATAAACATTTTTATGAAATGTTCCACAAAAAATAAAATGACACATTTTAAACACCTATAACATTGGAAAAAGCCATTCTAATTTCAAGATATTTGGCTTGCTATTAGAACTCCTCAAGTGAAGTAAGTGTGCTAAAGTTTGGAACTGTAGCTTAATAGATGACCGGGCTATGACAAAATTAATAAATTGTAAATAATTCATGAAATTCCACAAAATTCCACAAATTTGGAATAATCTAATTCTGCAGATCTCTACTTATAACTAACATAATTCATAGACACCTGCAAATTTCCATTATGCCCAAATGCTTATGTACTGAAATGGTATCTTCTTCACTACAAGAAAGCAGGGATTGTTGATGGAAAATGTTACCTGCCCAATACTGTGCCAACAGCTGGGTAATAATCTTACTCTAGGACTTAGTCTTATATCCCAAACACTAGGGCCCAGATATTCAAACTGGCCAGGCTGTGGTGCAAGCCTGGGTGCAGCGCAACTTGGCTGCGCAGGGGCGTTGACTGGGTGATATTCAATGGAGCTGCGCCATGGCACAGCATCATTGAATATTGTACCCTGGCCACCTGAAGTGTGCATGGTGCAGTGGCACTGCACCAGTGCAAGTGGGCAGAGTGGAGCAGGGGGATGCGCTATCAAAGTACCATTGCGCTATGCCCAGCAACCACAATATTCAAAAGTGCACATGCAAATGGGGCCATAATGTATGCAAGGCACAAATGGGGCCAGTTGCATGTCATTATGGCCCCATTTGCATGCAGGTGGGCCGATGCTCGGTGACTTGCACCTGGCACCCTGCCAGGCAGCAGCTGTCGGGGACTGACGCCCCCTGACTGATGCGGCAATGTGCCCCACAGCCCAATCGCAGGCTTCAGTACAAATAATAGTATTTCCTATCTCCCTGGTGGTCCAGTGGACCACTGTCAGCCCGATCACGGGCTTCAGTATAAATAATAGTATTTTCTATATCCCTGGTGGTCCAGTCGACTGCTGTCAGCCTGATCGCGGACTTAAGTATAAATAATAGTATTTCCTATGTCCTGGTGGTCCAATGAGGACCGCTGTCAATGTCAGCGGGCTTTTGTAATAAATAAATAATTATGTCAAATATCCTTGGTGATCTACTCGGTGCCCCTCCCCACCCACCCACTGAGCCCCACTGCCCGCTCCCTCCCGGTCAGGCTGGAGGCAGCACCCACCCACCTGCTGCCCTCCCCGCCGACTGACTGACACGTGAGGTAGATCTGTATGCCCACTGGTCCACAGCATGAGCCAATGGGCATGCAACCTACCGTGCACACATTCCAGATATAGAATGGATTCACATATCTGAATGTGAGTACAATGCAGACTGCATGTCCATTGGTTCACTGTGGACCAATGGGAGATGCAACCTATGGTGTCAGTCGGTGGGTGGTGGAGGCAGGCAGGTGGGATGCTGCCGCCGCTGCTGACTGGGGGAGGGGTGGTGGGCTTAGTGGTGGGTGGGGAGGGGTACCGCCAGACCACCAGGATATTAGACGTAATTTTTATTTATTATAAAAGCCCACGATCGGGCTGACAGTGGTCCACTGAACCACCAGGGATATAGGAAATGCTATTATTTATACTTAAGCCTGCGATCGGGCTGACAGTGGTCCACTGGACCACCAGGGATATAGGAAATACTAGTATTTATACTTAAGCCCATGATCGGGCTGACAGCGGTCCACTGGACCACCAGGGATATAGAAAATACTATTATTCATACTTAAGCCCGTGATCGGGCTGACAGCAGTCCACTGGACCACCAGGGATATTGAACATGATTATTTGAACAGATACCCACAATCGGGCATGGAGGGGCGCTGCCACAGAGGTGCAGCCGGAGCTCAGGTGGTCACCCACAGGTGGCAGCTGCTGTGTTGCACCATGCAATACGGCAGCTCACCTGTGGGTGGCCAGCCGTTGTTCCTTTTTTTTTGGATCAACTTTGTGTGGCGCAAGTAGGGGTTGTGCATGCATGGACTCAGCACATCCAGGGCTGAATATCGAGATGTGCAGAGTAGCGCATGGCACGCCCACCCGCGCTGCATACACATTACTGATGCGCCCGTGCATCAGGATTTGTGCCGGCACACCCCATTTGAATATCACACTGGGCGCATCCGAGTTGCATGGTGCAACACTGTTGCACCATGCAACCCTTTGAATATCTGGGCCCAGGTGCCATTCAAACTGCTGCAATGTGCCTCTGCATGTACATTAAATCCCCTGCATTGGTATCCTGTGAGTTTGTCAACCGCGATTGGGTGCATGCTCAAACAGCGACTCAATCGTGGCACCTTACACCACAGCAATGAGGGATTGTAACCAGATGAGGGGGCACATGAATATAGCAACATCCTATTGCTACATGTATACACACGTGGGGAAGCGAGCATGCTGAGCGTGAGGTGGGATGAGAGGGAGGGATTGTGAGGGGTGGCATGCGGTGAACTGCTGAGCTGCTCCCATAACATAGTGGGTGGATTCAGAGCTGGGGTGTGAATGGTGCTGGGTTTGGCTCCGGGAGCGGGTGCCTTTTGTTGCACCCAGCCTGAAAATGTTTTTGGGGGGTTTTGCACCCCCTGACATGCACCCCCCTGGAGTTGAGAATCCTTAAGTAAGGGGTGTGGGGGTGCAGTCCCCCACATTTACATTTAAAATCTAAGTCTCTGGCACCCTTCTGTTGTGTGCCGGGGACTGCATCACCAACATTTTGTTGCAGTGATTTCCATGCGCCCTAACAGCAATCGCTATTCTGCGATCGCCGTTATCACATCGATCCCCCTGCATTGGTGTGAGTGAATTTCCAGCATTTCTATTGAATTTCCATCAGGAGGTGGGCATCCAGCAACAATTACAGCATCCTTGGCAAATGTCTTCTTCCTCACTCATCTTTTATTCACATCCCACTCACCCTCATCATCTCTCTCACCAAGTTACCCCAGCCCCATCACCTTTTCCCTATAACCCCCTCACCTCTGCCCCTTCCATTACACCCGGATAGCTTTCATGCTTCCATCCTTACCCTGCTTTTGTGTCTGTGCTGCTGATTTCACCCATGAAGATTTGTTGAGAGCTGCACCAGTTCTCTGACAGCTGGTCAGTGAGCAGGGTCCCTGTGCAGCTGAGATCTGGGTGAAAGCAGAGCAGGCAACAAGGGAGGAACAGCTGTGTTGGCTTGGAAAAGGGTCTATTGGAAGATTACAGCATGGTGGTGGGCAGTTGTAGTAGGACTGTTTCTCCTCTCACCAACAGGAGCCAGGACCAACAAAAGAGTGGTGTACCATTACCACTGCTTCTTTTGCAGTCCTGACAAATGGCTGTTCAAAACAAGTGCATTTGTCATCTACAATGTTGCAGTTTCCTGGTTTTCAGCCTGCAGGAGGCTTTTGTTGAGTATTGTGGGGCTGGAGCAACAGTAGCATCATTAATAGCCAGGGTTCACTCACACAGCTACACTGCCTGTAGGTTCAGCGATGCCTCATTGGAACACCACTACAATGCTCCACATCCTGTCTATATGCAAATGCTGGCACAGTTGTAATTGCTGTATATTGCTCACAATGGTGTAGGGGATGTAGTGTAAACCAACCTATGACCGTTCCAGTGCAGAACTAGAGGGGGTACTGTACTGTCCAAATGCACTGTACTTTGGATGAGATGTTAAAAGTGATGACCTCTCTACCCATCTTGGGTGCTTTCCTAGTGAGTGTCCAGGTGGAAGTTAAAGATCCTGAGGCAATTACAAATGCAAAACAAAATGGTTATATTAAATGCATGATGAAAACAGAAAATAGAGCTAAAAATCTATGTTTTGACCTCATGTCTTCTTCAGGAAATATCTAAAAGAGAAAAAAAACAAAGTTCATGTAGAGGGGAGATAAAATGAGGGATATATATATGTGGAGAAAGAAAAAAGGGGAGGCTCTGGGAGAAGAAGTGATAAATGGCAAGATTAAGAGAGAATCTGTGAAACAAAAAGGTGATGATGGAACTATAAAGCAAAACAGGAGTGAAAGAGCTAGAGAAGTCCCCAGGTGGTGCTAATTAACAGGGCCTAGTAAGAAGGCTGAAAGGTGACAAATATGGGGAAGGAGACAGAGATGGAGACTTATGCTGAAAATGAAAAAGAAATTAAATGTGTACAGATACAAACAGACTTTGGGGAAAATAAGGGGTGGCAGAAAGATGTTAGTGGAAAATAAGTCTATCATTTAAACCAGAGGGCTGCTGGGAGCCAAGGTGGATGATCAGTTTGGCTTCCATGTTTTTTCTATGGTCAGAATCCCAGAAGCCCTGCTGAAGGACACAAACAGAAAGGTCATTGACATTGTGGTCCCTGGAGATAAAGCGGGATACAATGGGTTTAGCAGTGTCACCGTTCCTGACTGCTCTGTAATGTTCCCTGAAATGGTCAGCAAGGTGCCTACCATTCTCTCTGATGTAAATGGCTGTACACTTCCTGCAAAGAATGCAATATACCACATTAGTGGAGGTGCATGAAAACTCCCTGGTGATGTGAAAAACACCTGTAGGCCCCCGAATTTCAGTCACACAGGAAACAAATTTGCAGGTGTAGCAGCGAGTCCTGTTGCAAGGTTTGGTACCCAGTAGGGAAGAACTGTTAGGAGTAGGTAGGTTGCTTTTAACCAGGAGATTCCACAGGTTAGGTGGCCGGTGGTAGTAGGCAATAGGTGATTCTGTAAAGGAAGCACCAATGTTAGTGTCAGTTTGCAAAATGGGAAAGTTACTGGTGATGATCCTGTGAAGAGAAGGTGTGCTCTGATGGAAAGGAAGCACTAGTGGAATTTGTCGTTGTTCTTGTGTGACAGTATTCTTCCTGCGGGGATCAAGGTTACAGGGCATGTTACTGACCTGGGAGAGTGCTCTGTCCACTATCCATTTAAGGGTATCTCCTGTTGATAAAAAAAATGTGCATTATTTGGGTCTGTGCAGCAAAATCATCCTCTTCACTGCATAAACTGCAAAGTCTAAGAAACTGTGAATAAGGCAGGCCATTCTTGACATGTTTAGGATGGAAGAAGCTGTGGAGGAGGAAACTGTGAGAGTCAGTGGGTTTGTAATAAATGGATGTCTTCAGACCAGTGTTCTATTCTGACAGTTGGATATACAGAAAAGGCAGTGTAGAGGAGAATACTTCAACAGTGTATTGAAGGGAAGGATGGGCCATGGTAAACTTGTCAAGGAAGACTTGGAGGTTCTCCCTGGAGCAGGAGGTGTCCCCCACACAGTCATCTATGTAGCATCTGTAGAGTTCAGGCACAGTCCCTGTGAATGAGAGAAAAAAATGCTCCTACACCCATGGCAACTCCACTGACCTCCTGAAAAAAACTGTTATTAAAAGAAAAAGCACTGAGTGTAAGAACAAGTTCTGCCAGATGAGTTAGTGTGAGTGTGGGTGGCTGCAGGACTTCCCACTTATTCAAGAAATGCTGCAAAGCTGTCAGATCATCATCATGGGGGATCACTGTGTAAAGAGATTTGATGTCCATGGTGAAGATGAGCTGATGAGAGTCACTGAATATGAACCTGTCAAATAACTGGAGAGCATGGTTAGTATTTTTAACATAGGAGGGCAAGGACTCAATGAGGGGTCTTATGAGGCTGTCCAAAAATGCAGAGATGTGGGATGTGAGGCAGGAGCAGGCAGACACAATATTATGACCAGGGTTATTTGTTTTGTGGATTTTGGGAAGGAGATAAAACCTGGATGTCTGGGGTTGCTGAACTAAGAATCTCTTAGCAGAAGCAGGGAGCTCTTTGTTTTCAGTAGCAGAGGTGATGGCGGTGGTGATCTCAGTCTGATAGTCAGCAGTGGGGTCCTGTGGAAAAGAAGAACAAAACCTGGTGTCAGAGAGTTGTTGTGTGGCTTCAGTGATGTATAGCTCCTTTTGCCAGACCACAACAGCACTAACCTTATCAGCTGGCTTGATAACAATGTCATTTCTACATTGCAGAGATTTGAGGTCTGCAAGCTCACCAGGTTGGAATGGTTGTGCCTGCAATGAAGATTGAAGTTAGTGGCGTTTTCCATGCATTGGTTAACAAAATAATCAACAGCAGCAAAACATCCTGGAGGGGATGTCCATGCACTTCGCTGGGGATTGATATCGTTGATTGTTCTGCCATCATCCGTGGGAAGAGGAATCTTATTAGAAAAATGAGCTGTAAGGCATACTCTACAATAGAAGCCCTGCAGATCAACTTGAACCTGGGGTGCGTCAAGATATCTGGGTGTGGGCACAAAAGAGAGACCTTTGCTAAGGAGTGATTGCTCATCTTGTGTCAGGAGAAGGTCTGGAGGAATACAAAATACCAAATTGTTAGGTTGTGTCTGACTCGAGGGCTCATGTTGGTTGCTGATCTGCTGGGTGAGAGACTGGAGTTTTGCAGATTTGGTGTCCCTGAGGAACTGAAAGAGAGTGAAGTTAAGGTTTTGGATCAGTGCTTAATAAAAGGAAGGTTTATGTGGTGCCGTTCACTGCAGGAAATCCTTTTGCCTTTGAATGGTTTTCTCTGCAGAGATCAGCTGTGATTTAATGTAGAGAATTGTGTTAGTGATAAGTTTTCAAGAGAAAGTTTTCAAAAGTTTATTAGTGTAGGAAATATATATCTCAGACCCAAATGAACAAGGATGGAATTTCAAACAGAAACCTATAGGAATAATACCCAGGTGGTGGCATTTGTAAAGAAACTGTAAGTGACTGCAGAGTTTAGTCTTTGAGCAAATGGCAGAAAATAATTCAAGAGAAGACTTAAAAATATGAGAAGGGAGTGCAGACATAGATGAAATGAAGGAGCATCATATAGAATTCAGCAGAGATTTCAGATTAGGCATAGTGGGTCGCAGTAAATGTAGCATACAAAATGTAAAAACAAAAACAAGGCACTGTGTCAGCATGTGGTCTAAAAGCAAAACAAAATGGTTATATTAAATGCATGCTGAAAATAGAAAATAGAGTTAAAAATCTATGTTTCAAACTTAGGTCTTCAGGAAATATCTAAAAGAGAAAAAAAACAAAGTTATTGTAGAGGGGAGGTAAAATGAGGGATATATATATATGTGGGGAAAGAAAAAAGAGGAGGCTCAGGGAGAAATGAAAAATGGCAAGATTAAGAGAGAATCTGTGAAACAAAAAGGTGATGATGGGAAAGATAAAGCAAAGTAAAAGTGAAACAGCTAAAGAAGTCCCCAGCTGGGGACTAATTAACAGGGCCTAGTAAGAAGGCTGAAAGGTGGCAAATGTGGGAGAAGGAGGCAGAGATGGTGAAAATGAAAAAGAAATTAAATGTATACAAATACAAACAGACTTTAGGGAAAATGAGGGGTGGCAGAAAGATGTTAGTGGAAAATAAATCTATAATTTAAACCAGAGGGCTGCTGGGAGCCAAGGCAGATGATCAGCTTGGCTTCCATGTTTTTTCTATTGTCAGTGTGCGTACAAACTTACAGTCACTTCTCTACCATTTTTTTATGTTACTTGTGTAACATCCCTTTGACTCACCTTGGCAGTTCCGGGGCCCTTAGGGTAGTTCAGCACACACCTCCAAGAGAGCCGGCCTGGGTTCCGCAGTGGTAGCAAATGTGATGCAGTGTCTGCACCTGGGGTAATGGCAGGGGACTCCTGTGGATAAAAAACAGGTTACCTCCCCCCAGGAAATAATACTCTGCCCCGGTAATACTTTTCCCCACACAATAACAATTTCCACACAATATCACCCCCAGCAGGACTCTTGCAATAATACAGTGACAGTGGATAAAATGCAAACAGTAACCTTATTTATTGGGGAAGGGGAACACAAACTGGAGAATGTCAACCACAGCTCACTTTAGTTAGTCAAAAACTTTCCCTGTAGCAGCCCCTCTCCCCACCCCTGGGTGCACCCAGATTGTTCTTGTGTGGTGGGTACCCCACCACTCGGTGATGCAGGCCTGGGGTCTTTCATTGGGGCCCTGATAAACATGAAACACATCTTGGACTTGTAATCCTAGACTTGCAATCTTGTATGTCTCTAAATTGCTGTGCAGGGATTGCCCCAGAATCCTAAATGGCTAGCCAACTAAAAGGCTCCCCAGAGACACAGCTTGGGGTACTCACAGTTTGCAGTCCACACTGGAGTTCACAGCCAGATGAACTGCATGGTACCATGGAGGCTCTGCGTTGGTGGTTCACCACCTGTGGGAAAACCAGAACTGGACAAACTCGAGGGGTGATGATCTTCACCGGTCTGGCCTTGCCAAGTTTGCCTACGGGTCTTTATAGACAGACTTCACTTAGGCAGGCCTGTTCCATCCTTCAACCCGGGGCATTGTTGTCTTCAGTCCAAGGAACCAAGATTGTTTATGTTCCTCAAACCCTTATGATGCATAGCTAGCCACCCTCAGGACCTGCGCAGGGCAGTGGGGCTTCCACAGTCTCTCACCACTCAGCCCTTCTCTCAGGGGATGCTTCCACAAGCAGTGCTGTGTCCTGTCCCAGCAGCTTACCTCAACACTTACAGTCTCTCCCCAGGCTGAACATTCACTTCCCTAACCAATTTCTCTGCCTAGGGGAGAAGGGACTCATTCAAGGTCCACTGCCCAACTCTTTTTTTCCAGTTCAAACAGCTGTACAACTGTTTGGGCTGCTACAGAACACTTTTTCTCTTTATTCTGCTTTAGTCTCACAAAACAGCTTCTGTTTCTCCTGCACTCAGCTTAGTAGTTTGAGGTAGTCAGGGTTATTTGGGACTGTCTAGTACAGTATGCCCTGCAAGCCCATTGGTCCACACTGGGGACCAGTGGGCTTACAGCCTATACTGTACCTGTTATTCGGCGGGGGTGGCCAGGCAGTATGTGGGCAGGTTGCAGTCGCCTGCTGATGACAGGGGAGAAGTGGGGTGGGTAAGGGGTTCAGTGTGGTTGGGAGGGGAGGGGGGTACCACTGGATCAACAGGGATATATTTTATAGTGTTGTGCCACGATCACAGCAACGGGCAGTGGGGGTTCCACTTTACCACCAGGGATAGTCGTTGCTGACAGTTCTCGGGGACTCAGGAGAGAGGTCCACTAGACTACCAGGGGGTCATTTATGTCATTTATCGGGGACTCGGGAGGGAGGGGCACCATTAGACTACAAAGTACTGTTTTGTTTGACATATACTGTACCACGATCGCGGCTATGAGGTGGTGGATGAGCCGGGATCCCCACTGCACACATCAAGCTGTGCAGGGCACCAGGAGCAAGTCACCGGGCTGCCCTGCACAAGGCATGCAAATGGGGTCATAATGACATGCAAATGGTGCCATTTGCACCTTGCATATATTATGGCCTCATTTGCATGCCCCCTGCTGAATATCATAAGTGATGCGCCTAGCGCAACTGCAGTTGTGCTGGGGCATCCCCGTATTCCCTATCTGTGGCTTGCACTGGTGCAGTGCCACTGCGTCATGCGCAGTATGTGTGCTGCCCTTGCCATATTCAACAGTGCTGTGCCATGGTGCATCACCATTGAATATCACCCGGCCCTGGCCCTAGAGCATCCCAGTTGCGTTGTGCCCTGACTTGCGCCACTGCCTGGCGCAGTCTGAATATCTGGGCCAGTGTGTTCAAAATAATGTTGCTGATGTTCAGGCCGTTGTTGTCATGGTGATATGTAAATTAGGTCGGCTTCAAGGTTCACAGCTGCTTGTATAGAAACAGTAGCAAGTGGAAAGAAGAGAGAAATTGCTTTTTTTAAGTACTGGAAAATGTTAGGTGAAGGCTCCATATTTTTGTATAACTGCTTTTTATTTTACTGACAGCAAAAATGCTGAGTGAAATAATTTGAGAGAGCTATACAAGGGAATTGAGCGAGCACAGCCAGTGAGTGAGCTCAAGTAGAGCTGATGAGAAGGTGGTGCATGTTCACCATTATAACCTTCAGGTTATAACAGTGAATTATAACCTGCTTCTCCTATGAGAGAAAATGTCCCCCAGTTATTACAACCCAATGTGTTTAAGAATGCAGTTCATGAAAAGCAAAAACCACTCAGACTAAAGACATGATAAAATGTGACATAATTGTAAGTTAGAAACAAGCCCCACAAAATAGAACTAAAAAAGTAAATATACATGCCATAATATGGGTTTAAAGTAAAGTTTACCTAAAGTGAGCAATAGTTTCACACTAAATGAAATGTAAAACTTAGCTGGAAACATTACCCAACTATACCCTCAAACTGGTTACTATGCTTCATAACCCTTAAGGCCTTTAGTGTTGTAACGGGAGTTTATACATGATAATATAAATTGGCAATATAAGACCCAAGCAAAAAGCTGCTTGTTAAGTACCACTGAGAAACTAAGACTATACAACCTGATATGTACAGATTTCAATAAATTCTCAGTGTATAATAAAACTACTTGATGTACTGACAATGACTAAGGGATGTGAACAAGAAATCATAGGAATTAAATTCTCTCTCCCCCTCCCGGGGGGGGGGATAACTAGTTGTAAGGAGACACACGCACACACACACACATATGCATGCACACATGCAGGCATGCACACACACATACACACACACATATGCACCATCATTCACATGAATCACTTCAGCTGTTACCTAAGGGAATTAAACTTGTCATGAACCTCCAAGTAAAATAGATAATGCATCCTAATATGTACAGAGTTCAAAAATGCAACACTATATAATCATAGAAACATAGAATTTGATGGCAGATAAGGTCCGCTTGGCCCACATAGTCTGCCCATTTAACTACCTAATGGATAAGCTGCAGATCCTAGTTAACCAACAGCCTACTTCCTCCTACCCCCCACTAGAATTGTCTTATATCTGTCCCATGCATTCTTGAATTCCCCCACTGTTTTTGACTCTACAACCTCCTCAGGAAGGCCATTCCATGCATCTACAACCCTTTCTGAGAAGAAATACTTCCTCACATTACCTCTGAGCCATCCCCCCTCTATCTTCAAATTGTGCCCCCTTGTTCTTGCACATCTCTTTTTCTGAAAGATGCTACCCTCTTGGACTTTGTTGATTCCCTTGAGGTATTTGAAAGTTTCTATCATGTTCCCCCTCTCCCTCATTTCGTCGAGGCTATACATCTTAAGCTCCTTTAGTCTTTCTTCATATGTCTTCTGGTGCAAAGCCTGCACCATTTTGGTTGCCCTCCTCTGGACATCCTCCACCCTGTCTATGTCTTTGCGGAGAATGGGGTCTCCAGAACTGTACACAGTACTCCAGATGGGGTCTTACCAACTGTCTGTACAGAGGGCCAACAACTTTCTGTTTTCTACTGGTGATGCCTCTCCCTATACATCCCAGTATCCCCCCAGTCCTCTTTACTGCCTTCTCACATTGCTTGCCCACCATTAGGTCATCTGATATGACTACTCCCAGGTCCCTTTCCATTTTTGTTGTTGTCAGTATCTCACACCTATTTTGTACTCTTCCCTGGGTTTTCCCCAGGTGCATTACTTTGCACTTCTTTGTGTTGAATCTAAGCTGCCATACATTTGACCATTCCTCCAACCTTGCTAAGTCCCTTTTCATCCTGTCCACCCTACCTTGCATATCAACCCTGTTGCAGATCTTTGTGTCATCTGCAAAGAGTCATACTTTCCCTTCCAGTCCCTCTGCAATGTCACTTATAAAGACATTAAAAAAGCCAGCGCGCCCCAGTACTGAACCTCGGTACCCACTAGTAACCCCCTTTCTTCACTGTGAAAACCATTTACTATTACCCGCTGTGTCCTGTTGTCCAGCCAGTGTTTTACCCAGGCTACCACCCTGGGACCCACTCCCAGGCTGGCTAATTTGTTTATTAATCTTTTGTGCGGGACTGTGTCAAATGCCTTGCTAAAGTCTAGATAGGCCATGTCCACAGCCCCTCCCTGATCTACTACTTTGGTCACCCAGTCAAAGAAATCTATTAGATTTGTCTCACATGACCTTCCTGCTGTGAATCCATGCTGCCTCTAAGTACTCAACAATTCCTTCTTTCAGAAGTGTTTCCATAATTTTCCCTACCACTGAGGTCAAACTGACAAGTCTGTAGTTTACTGCCTCTGTCTTGCTCCTACTTTTGTGAAGGGGAATCACATCCACCCTCCTCCAGTCCTCAGGTACCACACCATCTTCCCATGATTTATTAAAAAAGGTAGTCAGTGGTGTTACTAGTTCTTCCCTTAGTTCTTTTAGAATTCTGGGGTGAATCCCATCAGGCCCCACTGCTTTATCCACCTTAAGTTTTAAGAGTTCTTTCAGAACCCTTTCTTCTGTGAAAGGACTAATATCAACTCCCCTCCATCCAGAGTGCTTCTATTGACTGGATTAAGTATCTTCCCCTGCTCTTCCATTGTGAATACTGAGCAGAAGTAGTCGTTCAGTGTCCCTGCTATTTCACTGTCTCTCTCTGCCCAACCACCTTCCTCTTTATTCAGCCTCAGTATCCCTGCCTTAGTCTTTCTTTGCTCCCTATTGTACCTATAAAAGGTTTTATCCCCTTCTTAACCGAGTTGGCTATCTTTGCTTGGTTTGGGCCTTTGCTATTCTGACTGCCTTCCCCAGTTCCTTCTGCTTTAACTGGTACAATTCTCTGTCCTGCTCCTTCTGTGTTTCCTTATACTTCTTAAATGCTATCTTTTTCTCCCTTACCTTCCCCACCACTTCTTTTGAGAACCGTAGTGTTTTTTTCTTTCGTTTTGATTTGCTTATTTGCTTCACACAAAGGCTTGTTGCCTCTGTGATGGCAGTTTTGATGTTTCCCCATTGTTGCCCCACCCCACCTTCTTGCCTGTTTGCTAGTGCTTTTCTGAGGCACTCTCCCATTTTGACAAAATCAGCCCTCCTGAAGTCCAGTGCCATCACTTTTGTATGGCTTGACTCTACAGCTAAGTGTATTGTGAACCACACTGTTTGGTGGTTGCTTGTTCCCAGATGGCTACCCACTTCAAGATCGGAGATCCTCTGTCCATCCCCATTTGAGAGTACCAGGTCTAAGACTGCTCCCTCCCGAGTGGGTCCAAAAACTAGCTGTCTGAGGCATGCCCCCTGTAAGGCATTGAGAATGGCCCTGCTCTTGGATGTGGCTGCAGCAAAGGTGCTCCTGTTAACATCTGGCATATTTAGGTCCCCTATAAGCAATATCTCCCCTTTCTCTGCCATCCTAAGGATTCCTTCTATCATTTCCTTGTTCATTTCCTCCCTCTGAGACAGGGGTCTGTATACAACTCCTGTGTGGATTGTGGTGCCATTTCCAGTCTCCAGGGTGACCCACAGTGCCTCCTCTCCTCCCTGTTTACCCTTTAGTTCTGTTGCTTTGATCCCTTCCCTTACATAGAGAGCTACTCCTCCTCCTCCTCATCTTCCCTCCCTGTCCCTCCTGTAGATTGTGTACCCTAGTATGTTGACATTCCAGTCATGGTTCTCCATGAACCATGTTTCTGTGACTGCCATGATATCCAGGCATCCCTCTTCCATCAAGGCCACCATTTCAGGGAGCTTTTTACCTAGACTATGGGCATTGGTACTCATTACCCTTCATTTTTTTATGGCTTTGTTTCTTTTTGCCCCATCCTGTCCTTACTGCCTTTGTCTTTCTCCTTTTACCCCTGTCCTTCTCCCTATCGACTGCTCTATCTTGGTGTTTACCTTACTAACTACCCTGATTTTTTTGGGGGGGCTAGGATTTCCCTTCTCCTTTTCAGTGCCCCCCCCTTGGCTAGTTTAAATGCTTGCCAAAGAAGCATTTAAACCTATCACTTAGGATCCTGGTTCCCCTCCTGGATAGATGCAGACCATCGCACCTGAATAGGCCTGCATCCCCCCAGGTGGAGCCCCAATCCCAATGAAGCCAAATCCCTGAGCTCTGCAACAGTTTTTCAAACAGTCATTGAATCTGATGGTGCAGAGTACCCTAGCCTCATCCATGCCATAGACAGGTAGCACTTCCAAGAATGTTATCATGTGTGCTACCTGTCTAAGGCACCCTCCACAACTCCACAAACTCCTGTTGCACTGCTCTGATCCCATTCTCAGCCAGGTCCTTTGTCCCTAGGTGGATAATGACATCCAGATCACTCCTCCCTTGCAGCTTCTCCCTCGAACCTGAGGATTCATTTCCTGTCCTTCCAAGCCTTGACGCTGGGCAGGTACCTTACCTCCCTTTCCCCTCCCTCCCCGAGTTCTACCCCCTAACAATTGAATCCCCCACCAGGAGTTGTTTCCTTCCTCTTTGGGGTCCTGTTCCACCCTTCTGTGGGTCTCCATTGTGGAGGTTCCCAGCATCCTCCTTACTCTCCACTGCCGGTTCCTCCATAGAAGAACCATGCTCCACCAGAGTGGCAAATGAATTGTGGAGAGGAACAACTGGAGGGATACGCCTCTGTTCCACCACCTTCATGCTCCCTGAGCCCATTGTGGTCCAACCATGCCTCTTTCTTGGCAACCTCTGAGGTGGGGCGGTGGCCTGGATGGTCCCTGGGTGGGGAAGCAGGTTTCCCGAATCCCTGCCAGGTCAGCATGGAGATGAATGACCTCCTCCCTCAGACCAGAGAGGTGCCAGCAAATAGGGCAGCAACATAGTCTCCAGAATGTCTCCCGGAAGACTGCTGCTCCACAGCCAGTACATTGCACCACTCTCTTTTTTTTGTTGTTTTTATTCTTGTTTTAGCGTGTGCAGGCTTGTGAGTGTCTCTACCCCCTATTCAGTGTGCTGTGCCTTTAAAGATATGAACAGGTGTATGTTGTTAGCAGTTTTGGGGAAGTGATATCAGAACCCCTGCTATAAAGGAAGTTATGTACTTGGTGCGGGTGGGGTACTATACTGTATGTGCAGTAACAGTCCAAGGATTCTGAACAGAACCACAATAAAATAAAACTTCCACCATCCCCAGGGTAAGATAGCTAGTTAGAAGTTTTCTTCAAAGGATAGACATATTATAGGGCTTCAGCGTCTGTGTGTGTGTGTGGGGGGGGGTATTTGAGTGTGGTGAGTTTGGGGGTTGCTGTTACATTGAGGTGGGTTTATATTAAGGTGCATGACATAATGGTGTTACAGTGTGTTATGACTCTTAGTTCACACACATAATGAATAATATTTCCTTTTTACTTGTTATCTTCCACGGGGTGGAGGTGGGGTTAATTCCATTGGGTCTTATTCAGACTCCCTAGCCTGTTACTGTACATACAGTAGTTTTATTATATACTGTCACATATTTGAACTCTGAAAATATTGGGGTGCATGATCTCATTTTCATGGGGTCCTTGACAGATTAAATTGCATTGGACTAATACTGTAGTGATTTGTGGAAATGAAGGTATGGTAGGACTCTTGTCTCACATACATAGTGTACATGAACTTCTATTTACCCTGGCGAGGGGGGAAGTTTTATTTCATTGTGGTTCTATTCAGAATCCTTGAACTGTTAATGCACATAGAGTAGAATGATTATATAGTGTTGCATTTTTGAACTCTGTATATATTAGGATTCATGATCTCTTTTACTTGGAGGTTCACAACAAGTTTAATTCCTTTAGGTAACAACTGAAGTGATTGATGTGAATGATGGTGCATTAGGACTTGTGTGTGTGTGTGTGTGTGTGTGTGTGTGTGTGTGATATGTCTCCTTACAACTAGTTATCTTCCCCCCGGGGGGGATTTAATTTCTATGATTTCTTATTCAGATCCCTTAGATATTTTCAGTACATCAAGTAGTTTTATTATATACTGAGAATTTATTGAAATCTGTACATATCAGGTTGCATGGTCTTAGTTTCTTGGTGGTCCTTGACAAGCAGCTTTTTGTTTGGCTCTTATACTGCTGATTTATATGATCATGTATAAACTCCTGTTACAACACTAAAGGCCTTAAGGTTTATGATGCATAATAACCAGTTTGAGAGTATAGTTGGATAATGTTTCCAGCTAAGTTTTACATTTCATTTAGTGTGAAACTGTTGATCACTTTAGGTAAACTTTATTTTAAACCCCTTGTATGCCTTGCATATTGACCTTTTTTTAGTTCTATTTTGTGGGGCTTGTTTCTAAATTACAATTATGCCACATTTTAGCATGTCTTTAACCTGAGTGGTTTTTGCTTTTCATGAACTTCAATCTTAAACACACTGGGACACTCATAATTGGGTTATAGAACTCTCCACTTGAGATGTTCTTTTCTTGCTGTGAAGGTATCTCCAAGTCATTTTAATTTATGTGCCATGAGATCATCCGGTGGCGCTGAGGGTTGAAGCTCTGGACACCACACCTCGTACTACACTGGCAACCCCGGTTCAGGAGCGGACCTGGGCCTTCTAGGGTTGGCAGGGGAGAGGGAGAATTGAGCATCCCATGACTGCACCCTTTCCTCTGGGGTGGGCAGGGGAATCGCATCACTCTGCAGTGGCAACTGGCAGAGGCTGGGGCACTGCTGGTAGCATGCACAGTTGAGGGCTGGAGTGGGGTGGGCAGCAGCATACAAGTGCGCAGATGCCATTGCATGACCGGCTCTGAGGGAGGAAAAATGGTGGAAAATTGTGGGGCGGTCATGTCGGCTGATGGTCATGTGCTGCACCCCTGGACATGAGACGTGTGCCCCCCAGGTATCAGGATCCAGGTCCCCCAAGGAGGGGGACTCTGCATGCCAGCCTGTGTGGAGGAGAGCATGTCGTTGGCCAGACCAGGTCCGGAGGTGCGGGTGCCGGCGGCAGGATGACTCACCACTCACTCCACAGAAGGAGAGTGAAAGAGTGCCACGTTAATAATTTATGTGCAGTGTACTCCCTGCTTGTTGTTATGTTCTAAGCACATCTGACCTTTAGGCTGTTTCAGCTGAAGCTAACCTGGTACTATTCATCTTCTCTGATGTTTCTTCTGTTATTTTTTAAATGAGTATTTTAAACCAGTGGGAATTTTTTCAGTTTTTTTCTACATGATCTGGGTGTTAAATATATGGGATTTTCTAAATAACTGTCATTAAGCTTCTGAGGAAGGACTGAGTTGGTCCAAAAGCTAAAGCACTTTGTTCTTTTTGTTACATCTATGTTGGTCCAATAAAAGGTATCAAATCATTTCCTTCTGGATCTGGAAATACATACAGCAATTCAATGTACAAGCAGATATATAATGTACAGAAACCAGGCAGATATAATTATAGCAAAGCCCCTGTGTGGCTTCAGGGGAGGTAACATGCAAGTGAACCTTGCAGGTAAGCTTTTCAACGAGCACAACAAATAGATTGGAGTACATCTAATGAGTCCGAGTACAAAGGTTTCTTTACAAACCAGTCATGGCTAACTAGGGCATCAGGGACTGCAGTAGTGTAAGCATGCTCCAGGTGCTAGACTTTCACTCTCAGAGGTGTGAGATTGGTGGGAAAAGATGGACACCGACAACTATGTAGAGGTGCAAAACAATTACGTCAAGCTTAGTTTTATTATACAACACACAAACAAAAAGGCGAACTGGTACAACAAATAAAATGAAAATGAACACAAAAAAATCAACAGCTGTACATGCTTCAGCACAGCCCACAGTACAAACTAGGGCTGTACGAATACCCTTTATCAAATATTTGGCCAAATATTCGGTGCTGAAATATTCGGTATTCATTATTCGTTGCCAGGAGGGAGGTTGTTTAAAAAAAATTCCTCCCCCCTACCACCTGGCCAACATTAAAATGAATATATTCATCCCTGGTGTCTAATGGTCCCACCCCACGATCAATTACTGCTCCAAACTGAAGAATCCCCCACGGGATTTACACAAATTTCCCCCCGTACCCAATGTATGAAAATAAAAAAAATTCCCTAATGTCTAGTGGACCCCCACCCTGTCAGTTAGTGCTCCCTTGCTCCCCCCAGTACCCCGAGTGGGCCACTGCCACAGCCCTCCACTCACCTCCATGGCCGGCAGCATGACTGAACTTGCAATGAATAAGCACATGCCAGTACAACCACAGCATCCACTCATTCATTGGATTCAGCCCAGCTCTCTAAGTCACACTAATACCACTACCAAGGGGGCTAGAGGGGAAGGGGGGCTGTTCTGGTCACTGGCAGGGGGGCAGGATGGGGGAATGGTGTTGTGGACCCCTGGTGAGGGGTCCACAATGCCATTCCCCCATTCCCACCCCCTACTGGCAACTGGAGCAGCCCCCTTCCCTCTAGCCCCTGGTAGTGGCACTAGTAGTAGATAGCTGGATTGGAATCCAATGAATGAGTGCATGCTGGTAGGGGCACATGCTCATTCATTGCAAGCTCAGTCATGCTGCTGGCCATGGAGGTGAGTGGAGGGTCTGTGCTGGTGACCCACTCTGAGTACTGGGGAGTGAGAGCACAATCTGATATGGTGTGGGTGGGTGAAGTCCCACTAGACACCAGGGACATTTTTTATTTTTATACATTGTGGTGGGGGATTTGTGTAAATCTCTGGCTGGGGATTCTAGTTTGGGCCAGTGATCAGCTGATAGGGGTGGGATCACTAATCACCAGGGATAAATATATTCCTTTTAATGTTGCTCAGGATGGGGGGAAAGCCAGAAAAGACTTTACTTTTTACTTTTAAACAATCCCATGGCCAAATACCAAATACCACTCAGATAGTGGAATATTCGGTATTCGGGTCCAAGTATTCAAATAGCGCATTATTTGTGGTATTTGGAAATAAATATTTGTCCAAAGCGCAGCCCTAGTATAAACTGCAAAAGCAAAATTGTAGTACTTCTGCTAGTAATCCACAGGCTGGGCAGCTATCCTAAACCTCCATAGTACAGGTTTGAAATGCAAGCAAACCTTCCTCAAACCAAACCAAGGTCAGTCCTCTACTGACCCGAGAATGAATCTGACCTAATCTCCAGGGACACTGGTTTACCGGGATTGAGAAAGGGCAAATTCCATTTTGCAGATTGTAAAAAACGGTACTGTCACCGGTGTCTACTAAGCCAAAATCCGGTTTTACCGGTGTTTGGTTTTGTGTACTTTATTTAACAATTTTTTACTCTACTAACATGCATTTTAGCAGCTTTGACCTCCACTATTGTGCATCCTTCCATCCTTGCACCAATTTAAAGTTATTTTAGGTACAAAATATGATGGCAGCAACAGCACCACAGCCCCCATCCCTGAGGTGTGATGGAAACAGCAGCAAGGCCCCCATCCCTCTGGTGCGATGGAAGCACCAACAGCACTATAGACCCATCCCTCTGGTGTGATGGCAGCAGCAACAACACTGTGTCCCCCCCCTCCGTCTGGTGTGATGGCAGCAGCAGCAATGCGGTCCCTATCCATTAGGTGTGATGGCAGCAGCACCACATACCGCATTCCTCAGTTGTGATGGCAGTATCAGCACTATGGCTCCCATCCCTCAGGTGGACAGCAGCAGTACAACATTTACCATCCACCAGTGGTTATGGCAGAAGCACTATGGCCCCCCACCTCTCAAGTGTGATGGCAGTAGCATCAATGCAATCCACATCCCTCAGGGATGATGGCAGTAGTGACAGCACTATGATCCCCTTTCTTCAACACCCACACCCCACATGCACAAGTTACAAATCATTTAGTCTCTTTGCTTATTAGAACTCAGATGTGAATTAATCTGAACCACCACCACTACTAAGGTGGACCACATTTGTTTTTTCCTATCATTTAACTGCCTGAATTGGATTTCTGCCTGTGACACCACCGACCAGGGTTTGGGAACAGATTTGGGTGTTGGAGGACCGGCCGGGGGGGTGAAGGCTTGAGAGTCCAATGACCACCTGCCTTCTCATGGGAGGGAGGGAGGGTATATTCACAGCTCAGCATTTGCTGGCCCCAGGTGGAGGCTGGATGCATGGCAGCACATTGGCCCACATTGCAGAAGAGAGCGTGATGGACATCAGCTTGTGCCTTGACATCATGTGGCCTGTCACGCTCTCACGAAAATAGAAAAACACCTGCTGGCCACACTGAGGATGGTTTCTGGTCCCTACATAAGTATGAAGCCCCAGACACATGTATCTGTTCTGACCCCCGTTAGCCTCCCACATGGGTAGGGGCCCACCGATGAAGGGTTACTTTGGGTTACCCGGTAGCATGGCCATAAGGGGCAGTGGATGATGGTGGTGGGGACTCAGCAGCAGTGGTAGGGGAACTTGGCAGGCCTGAAGGAATGGATGGCCAGGGGGTAGGAGGAACAAAAAAAACTGCCTGAATTTGCTTCTTTGAAATAGTCTCTTCACCTAAAAAAAAATTCACAATTGATTAGTGGAGGACCTTCTAATGCATCTCACAAACATGTGGATTTCTTTTTTTCCCTTTGTCTCCATGAAAAGGGTGTCTCTCAGTTTTCATGTCTGAGCTCAGATGTGAATTGAGCACCACTCTACCCACCAGCATCATACAGCCCCTGGGGTCTTACCTTCCGTGTGTCACTGAAGGTGCTTTCCATTCCACTGACCAAGCATAAGTACACTTAAACACGTAACATTTGCTTTTTATTAAAGCAGTCTGTCAGAAAACATTTTGTTGTCACAGAGACTGACACAACAGGTGGGAGAGAAGATGCAAATGATGAAATGGGCAGACTAGGTGGGCCGTCAAAGTCTATGTTTCTATCCCATTCGCCTAAATAAGTGGTAAGGCAGCTTGTGCCTTGTGAACATACTTTCATTCAGACTAATTTTCAGTCGAACAACTGAGGATTTTGGATGGCCCTGCTGATTATAAACTTGAATAAACTAGTTGGTAACAGTGACCCTGTGCTTAGCAATCTATATCCTAGATGTTCATATGCAAAACATGCAATAAAAACCTGACTAAAGTCTAAAAACAAGCTTATAAAATGCAAAATGTATCTGAACATTTTTGTTTACCTATACAAAATCATTGCAGCTTGAGTAAAACTCAAGTAAATTACGTGGTACCCTGACTACTGTATGATGTAGTAAACATATATTGGTATTTGTTTTATATTTTTTGTAAACCGGGTAAGTCCACTAGGCAGAACTGCCTGTTTTCAGAGGTGACCCAGGAGCATTGCAGAGGTTAAGTGACTTGCTTGGAGTCACACAGCATGCAAGTGGAGGTTGTCGGAATCAAACCCAAGTCTTCTAAATGTACTCAGTTCGATCACTGTTTGTTACTCTAACCACTAGGCTATACTGCCAGCCATAACACCCATATATAATGTTTTAATATATGATTTCAATAATACTGCACAGTACCTACAGTGCAAATTATGAACATTGAACACTTTGCAACATTTTACTAAAACTGAATTGTTTCCCTCTCCATCTGCTTATGTTTTCTTACACCAAAGTGTGTGTATAGTTGACACAGCACTGTAAATAGCCTGAGGTTGCACTACTGCTTGCAATGCCAGGGACTCGGGATCTGAGCGAATTCCCATTGCTAGAGGTCTGGCCAGGGGAGTAGGATTGAGCACCTGGGGGGCTGCTCTCCTTCTCTGGGAATGGTGGCCTGCAGGTCCTGCTGCTTTACTGCCACCTGGGTGACCACATGTGGTGGTGCAATGAGACTGCAGAGCAATCAGGAAGAGAAGAAGCTAGCCAGCATCTGGAGTAGCAGCATGTCTCTATTTGCAGTACTTCCTTGGATCCCCTTGAGTGTTGGTGCCCTCAGGAACAGAGGCCAGAAAACCAGTAACAATCAACCCACATCGGCTGCTGGTAGAAGGGACCTAGCTGCCCCAGACTTCATAACCAGTTTCCATGAGGGACCCAACAAGGCTGCCCGACACACATTAAAAGACTGTGGAGGGGGTGACCTGGGGTCATCTCCCTTCCCACCTGGGGGGTACAACCTAGGCAGGATGGGGGCAGGCTCACAGGAGCTCCTGAGCATTACCTGGGGTGAAGCTAGGGGGGATACCCAGCCTAGGGATCTCTGAAAAGTGGAGACTGACACTGTGAGAAGGGGGCAAAGAAAGAGAAAATAAAAACATTTAAAAATATGCTGAAATCTTAGGGATTCTGTGCACAGAAATGCAATTTCCATGAGGCACCGGTACAAGAATTCAAAATCCGCAAACCAAGCAGGATTCCGTGATTTTTGCCGGTGTTACTGGTAAAAACGGAAAACCATTGTCCCTGCTAATCTCCAGATTGAACCCCTTTTTATACCTGGGTGCAACCAGGTGATCACACCAAGCTCCACCCCTTTCCCAGCAGAAGATGATTTTTGTTTCATCAAACAGCACAATTTTTACATCCAGTTACCACAAATCACCATTTTGTACTAGCACAAGCTATTTAGGTAGTGCAGAATTCAGCAATAACTTACATTTGCAAATATTTGTATGTTCTTGATTCAGGCTCCTCCCACTCAGCTGTCCAGTGTATAATAATGCAGCAGTCAGGGCCAGATGGTTCCTGTACTGACACTGGAGGGCAGTGTAGGAGACCCAAGCAACCACAGCAGAGTTTGAGCAACATTGTAAAAACCAGGTAACTTTGTTGCATTTTATTTATGTTCCTTTTTGTAACATACAATTTCTTCATACACTTTCTTTTTCCCTCTTCTATAATTTGTATTTCATGTGCATTCATGTTTTAGTTGTTTGAGCAAAGACTCAGTATTTGTTCTGCATGCAAACTACATCACTGGAGCACACACTTAGAAAGTGCTGTCACTACTCATTATTATGTCTAGCTTTCCTTTTATTTTATTTTCAGGGATTTCTGCATGTAAATGCCATCCTTTTACAAGGGAAGCTTCTTGCAGAAGTGGAGAATGGGAGGCAGCAAGTATTTTTATTTTTCCACCTTTTGCCCCTGTTCTCACACTCTCTGTAGTGCTCCTTTCCAGCGGTTTTCAATGCTGTAAACACCACAGAGTGCTGAGCAAGAGATATGGAGCACCTTGCAAAAATGTTCACACACTGCAGAAGCCGGCTTCATTCTCTTGCAAACAATCTATGCTAACCAGCGGTAGTTGCATTGCAAATTCCTCCCGGTCCAGGTAGGTACAAAGAACCTTTTTTTTTTTTTTTTTTTAGCTTAAGAGGTATACCTGGACTCGGGGAAGAGTTTTACTTTTACAACAACATTCTTTGGGGACAGAGTTTTTTTTTTTAATACTGGCAACACTTGCAGGGAATTTGCAGCACAGCGGCTGGATACAAACGACCCCACCCAGTCCATTTTGTGCTGCAAAGCCCTGTAACATAACAATGAGAACAAATCACATTTTATTTATAAATATGGTATGGAGAGACTGTCAGGCAGGGACAAGAGCATTCCGGGGGGGGGGTTCTCCAATATTATAGTAACTCCCAAGAAATTTGGGAGTAGCGAGAGACAGTGCAGCTATGAGGGGGCACAGGAAAAGAAGTAAAATTGCACCTGCCCTGCACCCTCTCTTCTTGCTGTTATCATATTGTACATTACTTTTATTTATATTATAGTGCTTCCGGAGTAAACATAGGCATATTTCAGCCCTAATCACCTCTTAGGCTGCTATGCAAAAATGGAGGGGGAGGGCAAGTGGATCTTGTTTACCCAATGAGACCTGAAAAAATAAATAGGGACAGAGAGAGAGAGAGAAAAAGGAGATTTTTGCAGTTGTCCAGTGTGCAAAAAGAAAGGGATAGCACTGTCAGAAAAAGAGAGAGATGGTGTTGCAACAGTCTTGCACAGAGGTCTCTCATAGTGAAACAGACCACTGTAACAAGGGGGGTCCATGGAGTGGCTGGAGCAGTTGTGGCAGGGCACTGGGGAGTTATAGTGGGCCTTTATCAGGATCATTGGCAATTGGCAGTCAGACAAGCTGGTGATGTTGGCAAGGAGGCTATTACAGATGCTGGGGAGCAAATAGCTGAAGGGATTGCCCTAGTTTACATCTGCAGCATAGGAAAAGTAGCTGGTGGTCTTCCTCTGACTTCAGTGAATATGTAGTTAGAAAGAAAGGGGTGCAGAAGGGGCAGCCAAAAAAAAATCTGCACAGGGCACTAAACAGTGTAGTGAGTTTAGCTAAATTGGAGGGGTGAGTTTTGCATAGAAAACAACCCCACATTCCAACAGGGGGAGACTTATGCTTTCAACCACCTGTTTCCTGGTGATAAGTGGCAGGCAGCTCTTTACCCTATAGAGGGTTTTGCGTTTTGCAAAACTCTTGGCGACTTCCTGTGTGACATACCTAGAGTAGTCATGGTGCTGATCAAAGTGGAGGCCTAGATACAGTATTTGTAAGTGGACACAGAATTCAGGTGATCTCTTGAAGTGTGTGTAGGTTCAGTGTGCAGGGAAAGAAGTTTAGACATTTCCTAGAGCTGAACAGCATGAAAACTGTCTTCTTTTGATTCATGGCTGGCCAACTATCTTGAAACCACTTTTGAACATTTAACACCCCCCTCATAAACTCACTTACACTGAATCATTCAGCACTTGACTGGGTTCTTACGAATAAGACTAGCAGAATGGCTGACTCAGGAGTGTTGGCTGATTCAGTGAGTGACCATATGGCAATATATTATGTAATGAATTTTTGACATTGAAAACTTCCCCATGCTTAGTTCAAGCTAGATCACTTAAGAATTTTAACATCCCATTATTGCACACTTACTTAGGTGCCATTGACTGGTCATTTTTAGAGTATATCCTAGATGTTGATGCAGCGTTGGACTATTTTTTGTAAGCAATTACTCCCAATTCAGGAAACCTTATTCCCTTTGCGTACTCCACGATACCACTGTACTCCTACTGGCTGGTTTTCTCCTGCCATTAGGAAGTTGATTAAGGATAGAAGTTCTGCTTGAGTAAAATTTTAAATTTATCTTTGTACAGCATCAATGAATTTTCATCACAGGTTTAGGAATTTGATATCATCTGCAGTGAGGAAAGCAAAAAAAGATTATTACAGGGAACACTTTGAATCCAGTTGGTCTAACCCCAAGAGTTTCTGGGAGAATATTAATTCACCTCTGTCTCCTAAACCCAAAGTTGATATCCAGAAGGTTACTGTCCAAGATGTAAATATTGTTGACCCCTCTGAAACTGTTAAATTGTTAAATAACAAGTATTCTGATTTGTCCAGTTATTGGTGAAATGTGACACAGCCTGGATATATTAAATCTGAGCTTGCTAATCTATCGGCTAACAGACCTAGGTTCCTATTTAAATAAATTGTTTATTCCAAAGTTTTAAAACTTCTGCAGTCTATTCCGGACAGATTTATTGACTGTGGGGGTAGGCAAAATGGCTGCTTTCTAAAATTGGCTATTCCATTTATTATGTTGCTTGCATGCATGTGCAAGAAACATAGTGCCATCATCAGAGATTTTGGAGGTGTTTCACCTCCTCCTCCAATTCAGTCAGTAAGCTGGCAGGCGGGGCCCCTGTAAGCCAATGCATTTTGGAGCTGTCTATGACACGCTCCAAAATGCAGTGGCATACAGTTGAAAGGGGGAGCTACGCCTCAGTGAGCACCAATAAGTGTAGCTCCCCCCCACACGCAGGCGTGCACGCCCCTGCACATCCTGTGTAGCCAACGGGGTGCCCAATCCCACCGGCTGAGCTGCTGATCGTCCCCCCTCTCGTAGCTGGTGCGGCGCTGGGAGCCCACCCAGCGTGGCAATCAATTCAACCCAGCCCGGCCAGTGCAATCCCCATCGGCTGAATGGCCCCCATCCTTGTGCCACGCTGGGAGCCCACCTCTAGCGTGGAAACGGTCCCATGATGTCTTTTTTTTGTTTTAAACCTGTAAAACAAAACGGTCCCGTGGCGGTCTCGACCCCCCTCCCACAACCTGCACCCACCCACTGCGTGCCCAGCCTCCCACACCCCCTCACCCCATACTTACCTCCGGACTCTGGCGCGATGATCTTCGGTGGACCGGGAACACGTCTGCACTCTTCAAAGCCGACCGCGAACTGAGGAAATGCCGGTAAGCTGTATAATGGGCTAGATAGGGGGTTCAACTTTATTGCATATCTCAGGCATTTTTGGGAATTTTTGCACCAAATTTTCAACATGGGGTTTTTAGGACCCCTTCTCATGAATGATGTCACTGTCATGAGCATTGAGCTGGAAGGGTGATTCGCACAGTGACTGTGAAATCACCCTTCGGGCCTGAATACCGCCATGACAGTGACATCATTCATGAGAAGGGGTCCCAAAACACCTATGTTAAAAATTTGGTCCAAAAATTCCCAAAATGACTGTTTTATTTAGTGTATGCCAGCAGTCCCACGAGGCTTCGTAAGTTCGCAAAATTTCAATATTTTCACTCCAGATTTTCACTACTGCCATTTTACCACACCTTCTTATGAGTAGTACAGCTGTCATTTTCACATCTCACCCAAAATGTGTTTCCGCTCTTGTAGCGCAGAATGGCGAGTCGATGTGAAATCAATGTATGGGACAAATTAAGAAAATCACAGTGACACTGTTCATGAGCAGAGGTCTTAAAATGGCTATGTTGAAAATTTGGTGAAAAATTCCAGAAATGACTGTTTCTGATGCGTTGCACAGTTCCTCATGAGCTTGTAAGTTCACAAATTTTCAATATTTTCACTCCAGATTTTCAACATTGCCATTTTACCACACCTCCTCATGAGCAGTACAGCTGTCATTGTTCACATCCTGCTCAAAACATGTTTCCACCCATGTAGCGCACAATGGCGCGGTCGGTGTCGCGAACTCAGTTTATGGGACATTAAGAAAATCACAGTGTCACTGTTCATAAGCAGAGATCTTAAAATGGCAATGTTGAAAATTTGGTGAAAGAATTCCTAAAAAATAGACTGTTTCTGAGTGTGCGTTGCACAGTTCCATGCCTTTCGTGGGTTTGCGAATTTTCAATATTTCCACTCAGATTTTCAACATTGCCATTTTATCACACCTCTATGAGCAGTACAGCTGTCATTTTTCACATCCTGCCCAAAACGTGTTTCCGCCATGGCGCACAATGGCTTAGTCGGTGTGCAAACTCAATGTATGGGACACATTAACAAAATCACACTGACACTGTTCATGACCAGAGGTCTTAAAATGGCTATGTTGAACATTTCATGAAAAATTTCCTAACAATGACTGTTTTACGAGCGTGCGTTGCGCAGTTCCTACGCACGCTCGTAAGTTCGCAAATTTTCAATATTTGCACTCCAATGACTTCCAAATACCTAAACAGCACATAGAAGCAAGCAACATTCGGCATTGACAAATGCTTGTTATTATTGATCCTTCATGATATATATTTAATTCATCTCTAGTTACCTGTGAGTTTCCCACTGAATGGAAGAAAGCTAGGGTGGTCTCTGTTCCTAAAAAAAAGTAATGCAGTTACCTTGGATGATTTTAGACCAATATCCATTTTGAACCCACTTGATAAAATGCTTGAAAAGATAGTAGCAAGGCATATAAATGATTATTTGGGTACCAATGAAGGTGTTGCTAAGCAACAGCATGGATTCTGTAGGTACCATGGAACTGGGACTGCCTTGGTTGGGTTCACGGACACTGTCCTATGTAGGTTTGAGAAAGGTAGGATGACGGGGGCGGTGTTCGTGGACCTGACCAAGGCATTCAACCTAACTGAGTATGATCTTACTTGCTCTAAATTGTTTAATATTGGATTTTCTGAAGCTTCTGTTTCATGGGTTGGCAATTACTTGTGTAATAGATATCAGTCTATACAAATTGGATCTGTTACCTCAGATGTGTCCTCAATTCATTGTAGTGTCCCACAGGGGTCCATTTTGAGCCCCTTATTATTTTCTATATTTGTTAACCAACTGCCTCAAGTCTGTAAATATAGTAGTTAGAGATGCAGTGAATTTAAAATTTGCCGGCGAAGTGAACGCGGAGTGGGCACTTCGCCTTACTACTCCGCTACGTGAAGTGGGCAATGCAAAGTGCTCACTTCACCTTGTCGCTCCATTTACCGGCGTTAAGGTGGAATGGCAGCAGCAAGAATGAAGTCATTGTTTTTAATGGACTTGGCGTTCCTCATTAGGATTCTAAGTGATCCACTTGGTGTTTCAGATTTGTCAGCCCCCCACACATCACATGGCTTACAGTACTGTAAGTCACATGCTCTTTAGCTAGGCAGGAAGAACGTGAGTCATACAAGCAGACACTTTTACTTTCTCCTGTGCAGATGGAGAGAGAGTAGTGTGTTTTGTGACTGCTGATACTTTTAGATCAGAGCAAGGAGGATATTTAAACTTTGATTTAGACCCAAAAGCTTTTTTAAAAGCTACATTTTTTTGTCTTTTCTGTACTCTTTTTTACTTAATTTGTTCTTTCTGAAAATTTTATTTTTCTTACTTTTATAAATAGTTAGTTCTTTGTCTGTGTGTGTGTGTGTGTGTGTGTTGTGTGACAGTGTGAGTAGTGATTGCTCAGACTGAGGGAGCTCAGTAGGAGAGATGGACTAGGGTGTGGGAATGTCTGGGATGGGGCAGCTTTGGGAGAGCATGGTAGTGGTAAGCATCGTACCATGTGCATGTGTGGTGGGCATGGGCGCCTATTCCTGTTGGACCACTCAAAACTTGTGAGTGCCCCTCCAAAGCAGGACCAGCACCGCCTCCTGTCCTGACTCCGAGGCAGTTGAACCACCACCACCAAGTCCAGCACAGGTCCTCTGAAGCAGGATGTGCCTGTTCCCCAGGGCCCAGGTGTGGATCCCATCCCTGTTCAGCACTGTGACCAGCAGGCTTACAATACATCCAAGTAACTATTAAAAAAATGTATGTTGTGATTCATGACATGATCGTAAATCGTGATTTGTGACTGCATTTGTGACCATGATGATGAAGAAACGTGAATGCCTATGGCTGTACTTCCCCGGGCCCCGATGAGCTGTAGCTTAAAACTCCCAGACTTAAAAACACATATCAATGAGTACAATGGTGGGGTGGTGAAGCCTGGAGAGATTCTACAAAACAGGCTTACAACATATCCTCCAAATAACTAGAAAAAAAATTAATGTTGTGATTCATAACGTGAATGATCGTCAATCATGATTTGTGACTGCATTTGTGACCCTGATGATGAAGAAACATGAATGCTTACCGCCTACAGCTGTACTTCCCTGATGAGCTGTAGCTTAAAACTCCCTGACTTAAAAACACGTATCAATGAGTACAATGGTGGGGTGGTGAAGCCTGGAGAGATACTACAAAACAGGCTTACAATACATCTAAGTAACTAGAAAAAAAATTAATTTGATTCGTAATGTGAATGATCGTGAATCGAGATTTGTGACTGCATTTGTGACTGTGATGATGAAGAACGTGATTTGTATCACGAGTGACTTGTGATGATGGTCCTGACTTAAAAATGCATATTAATGAGTACAATGTTCATGCAGAATTAAGCACCACACCTGTCCAGTACTCTGAAGGGAAGCCAAAGAAACAACTGTGACTTAAGTTACAGATGGAGATTGGGCCCTAAAGAGATGCAAATGCACAGACAGGTTAAGATTGCGTTGTGCACTGAAGAGATGCAGACACAAAGGCACAGCATCTAACCAGTGCTCACCATCAGAAATTCAAATCTGGAAAAGAATACCTTTACCGGTTGGGGAGGGCCGCTCTGGGGGGCAGTGTACTGTACTGCTGCAGTAACAGTCACTAGTACTAGTACCAGTACCAGTACCAGTAAAGATACCACAAAGAAGTACAAAAATCACACAGCTGTAGTGGATAGCAGCTTCACATTGCTGAAATTATTATATGGCACAATAAAAGGTGTCTGATTTGATGACATGCGTCACACACATACTCACACACACACTAAGTAATGCATAGCAAATTGAAAACTTCAGTAATATAACCACATATTTTAAACAAACTAAAATGATGCACTGCTGCACCACAACAATCAGCAAAAAAGGCAAGAAATATTGAAAATATTGCTGTGTGTACATTAACACAGTTAAACAAGAAAAATATCACCAAAACAGAAAGCACTGTCTTTTTCTCCAAGTTTATCTACCTACACCACAGATACACCCTTCCCCTAAAGCACACTTCCACTGTCTCTCAGTACACAGACTGAATGTTGTACATTAACATTCAAAATCCATACACAAATAATAAATGCTCGATGTTATAAGCACAGGAGAGTTTCCTGTAATCGATGAACTAAAGTTTCAGTGAAAAAAAATTACTCAAAAAGACTTTTTTAACAGCTTTTTGAAGGTTTGAATTGCAGAGAGCTCTCAGAGCAGATTGTCTCCTACAGCTTCCTACACACTACCCAAACTGAGGCTATGCAGAACAATCTAGAGCCCATGTGACCTGAAATCCCATGAAACACTGCAAAATTTGCCTTTGGAGCTTAAAAACAAAGTAGTAAAGGCGAAGTACATTATTTCAATGTACTTCACCTTAAGAATTAGTGTAGTAGTGGTTTGGGAAGGTGAAGTAATGCAAAGTCATTATTTTCAATGAACTTCCACGTTACCCATTTTACTGGCGAAGTACTCAACAGCGTTCATGACACTCTGCCAATCACGCCTTCCTCTACCCGGATCACTTGGCGGAGTGAATTAGAACCCCATGACCACCACTACTAATAGTACTCTTTGTATGTGGATGACTTAATTATTTTTTCTCAATCCAAGTCTGTGTCTGAACTTTCTTTTCCTTTGGATAAAGATTTTGGGGATGTTTGTTTGTGGTTAACTCGTAATGCTATGGTTCTGACCTCAAACAAAACCAAAGTTATGATTTTTGGGATGCCAGCAATGTTGGAGGACAATCCAAGTTTAACTGTATATGATCAGCAGGATACCTTGATAGAGCAAGTTTTTCAGTTTAGATATCTTGGTGTCCTGTTGGACCCGGGATTAACTTTTTCTCTCCAGATAGAGTCTGTTGTTAAAACCATTAGTCAGAAATCAGGGTTATTATATAAATTTAAAAATCCTATTTTACTACTAAGACTAGGAAAGCTGTTGCTTTTGGGTCACTCCTTCCCCACTTCAATTGTTTATCTAGTCTATATTTCAATATTGGGTTAAAAGAATTGCATGCTCTGACTGTCACTTACAATAACATTTGCAGATTTGTTCTTGCTATCCCTGTCTGTACACATCATTGTAGTTTGTATTCGCATCTGAGATGGTTGTCACCTATCCACAGGATTGAATATTCATTGGGGTGCATTATTTTTAAATGTTCTCACTTCAAATCTTTATTTCCCCTTTCTGAATTAGTTTCAGCTAGAGTTATGTTGCCTTGTTTAAGGTCAGTGAATGGTACATTATTTGACATTCCTCAACATAGGCTTAAGATTGGATTACGTGCATTCTCTGTGGCTGCCCCTATCCATTGGAATGCGCTTCCAGTTGGTATACGCCAGGCTACTTCCTTACCTAATTTTAAATTTAAGTTAAAGCAATATTTATTGTTCAATTCTGTTTGTAATTGTTATTTATAATATGTAATTTGTTGTTAATGTTGTTTTTACTATTTGTTATTTGTTCTATCTGGGTTGGGCCTGAAAAGGGACCTCTGGTCCAGTGTCCTTACCCAGTTAACAAAGAATAAATAAAATGGAATGAACTACTGCTGCTGCCCTCCTGAGGTCCCTAGTTCTGTTGCTTTTGCTGACAGCTCCATCCCGCTTGACCATGTGTGTGCCTGTGGAAGAGAGAGTAGAGCAGTGTGGATGTCATTGTCATCTTCTGTGCCCCTTCAGTCTTTGTGACTGTGGCCACATTTCATTGACCTGCTCCCCCGACTGTGGCAAAGGGGACTGGGGATGGATGTGTGGGGTCTCAGTGAAACTTCATACTACCATCTGGGCTTGATCCACATCTGGATCTCCTTCCAGTTGAACACTGCTGGAACTCCTACTACTGTGGAGATGTGTACCCCGGTGTGCCCATGGACAAGTATGTACAAAGAGATTCTAATTATTGTAGGAACCAATGCCCATTTGTTCCACTACCTGGGTCAATTGTGCAAAGAGTTTGAAGCCCAACAAGGAAAAGCACCAGTGCCCCTGCATTGATTTGTTAGACAAGCTGACACTAGCAAAGCCCTTCCCCTTGCTAGGGATGAATCTGTTGGAACCATTTGATGCCAAGACCAGTGTGAAATGGTGTTACCCCTCCCCCCAAGCAGAGTGTGCAATCAAGGGAATAGTGTGCCTCAAAACAGTCTGCTGCTAATGTTGGATGATATCAAAAACACACAAATAATTATGCCCATTAGAATTGGTATTACATCATAATGCTAATGATCTAAAATCACTATAGTCAATATTTGTGCATCACCATGCTAGTATAAAAAAATTTAATACTATATAGTATTCTACAAAAAATTAGTAATTTTATCTCAATGTTACTGGTCATACAGATACCAATATCAGTTGGTACATTTGATACTATAAAAATAATCTTTGATGTTAATCACTTGCAATAATACTGTTGAATACAAAAATGGCAGAGGAAGTGATATGAGCATACGAACATATGAACATTACAGCATATACAGACCAAGTGATCTATCACATCTGCTAGATTGTGCAGCACACAGGTTAGACTCCTGCTGCCGTCTCCAACACTTTGCTTCCCTCCCTTCCCCCCTCAGCTTCCCACCGACTAGTACCTTGCTCTTAACCCTATCCCATCCCCCTTTTAAAGTTCCCTACTATTTTAGTAGATATCTCTTCTATAGGAAGTGTGTTTCATCCCCCACCACCCTCTCCATAAAGTAATGCCTCCTCATTTCTCTCCTGAAACTACCCCCTCCAATGTCATGCTGTGCCCTCTAGTAATCCCTTCTCCCTTTAATTGAAACATGCCCTCTATACTAACCCTATTGATTTCCTTTAAGTACTTGAAGGTTTCGATCATATCACCCCTTTCCCTTCGCTCCACTAGTGAGTACATGTTGAGGTCCCTCAACCTATCCTCAATAGGTTCCCCCTCCATTCCTCTCATCATCTTGATTGCCCTCCGCTGAACCCCCTCCAATAACCTGATGTTCTTTGTTTAATATGGGTTCCAGAACTGTACACAGTACTCCAAGAATGGCCTCACTAGTGACCTCTACAGTGGCATAATGACTTCCTCCCTCCTAGAGGTGATTCCTCTAGCAATGCACTCAGCATTCTATTGGTTTCTGCTGCTGCTTTCCTACATTGAGATGAGTGGTTTATATTTCTTGTGACCATTATCCCCAAATCCTTTTCTTCCTCAGAGACAGATACTGTAGCTTTACCCCTCTCAGATGGTAACTGTACCCTGGATTCCTGGCTCTATAGTGCATGACCTTGCACTTCTTAGTATTGAAACACAGCTGCATAGTGTCTGACTGCTGCCCAAGCCTTCCCAAATCTTCATGGAGGTCTTTTCTTCCCTCTACCCCATCCACCACTGCACCCATCTTCATGTCATTAGCGAATAGACTGATTCTGCTCTTAACCCCAACCGCTATATCATCTATGAAGATGTTAAACAGCACTGGCCCCAGCACTGAACCCTGTGGGACACCACTGGTGACTGCCCTGGGAGTTGAGAGTTCCCCCCTACAACCACCCTCTGATGTCTATCCCCTAACCAGTTACCAACCGACTTAAACAGTTTCTCCCCCGATCCCAGGTTCCTCAATTTGCTAGTTTATCTGCCATGTGGTACAAAGTCAAAGTCCTTACTGAAGTCCAGATACAGGACACCAACTGCCCGGCCGCTATCGAGTGCCTTTGTTATGCAGTCAAAAAAGTGAATGAGGTTTGTTTCACATGATCTTGCAGAGATGAACCCATGCTGTTAGTCATCCAAAAGACTATTCACCTCCAAGAAGGTCACCAACCTTTCCTTTAGGATAGTCTCCACAAGCTTACCCACAATGGACTTAAGACTGACCGGTCTATAGTTACCAGGCTCATCCTTGGGACCACTCTTATGAAGGGGTACCACATATGTCATCCTCAACTCCTGAGGTGTGCAACCAGTCTGCAGAGAGATACTGAACAAGTCTGCCAGTGGTGCTGCCACAACCTCAGCCAACTCCCTTGGGACTCTAGGGTGCAGCCCATCCAGCCCTGGTGCCTTGTCCATCTTCAGTGACTTAAGGTTCTCAAGCACTCTGCTCACAGAGATCTCCCCATCCGTTATCCTTTCTCCTCCCTCACCTGCTTTGCCCTGCCCCTGCAGTATCAGCCAATCTCTCTCCCTGGTAAAAACTGAACAGAAGTACTCATTGAGTGCCTCTGCCTGTTCATCCCCTTTCTCTACCTAGCCTCCATCCTTCCTGATCCTGGTGATTTTCTCCTTGCAGCTTCTCTTCTCCTTGATGTACTTGAAGAAGAACTTGTTTCCCTCCTTTATCCCCTATGCAAGCCTTAGCTCCTTTAAAGCCTTGGCTGCCCTCACAACCCTGCTCACCTTCCTTGTTTTCCTTGAGTACTCCTCCAGGTCCGGCTCTCTTTTGGACCCCTTCCATCTTCTGAAGGCAGTCTTTTTCAGTATTTTTCTTCTTCACTCTTATCTGCACCTTCTTTGACCACCAGCTTGGTTTCTTGGTCCCTGCCTTCTTATTGCATGTCTTTGTGCAGGTGTCTGTGGCTACTAACTGACCTGCCTTCAGGATGGTCTATTTCTGGATGGTATCCATGTTTGGGGTGATGCTAGTCAAATGCCCCCTGAGGATATCAGCCATCCTGCAGAGGTCAGCCTATTTGAAGTCCACTGTCTTGGTTTTTGAAGATGTCCTTTCCCTACCCATATCCAGGGAGAGCCACACTGTTCAGAGGTTGCTACCTACTAGGGGTCCTCAGTTCCTATGCCCTGCACGTGGTCTCTGTTGGTTAGCACAAGATCCAAAATGTTCTCCTTCCTTGTCGGTTCCTCCACCTTTTGTTACAGGAATGCATCCCGATAGGCATCCTGAATGACCTGTTCTCTAGTGTTTGTGGTAGACATGGTTCTCCAGTCCACCCCAGCAGACTGAAATCCCCGACCACCACAGTACAACCCCTTCTACAGTATTTCCATAACTGATCCGCCAGTTCTCTGTCGATGTCTTCTGACTGTGAGGGTGATTTGTAAACAGCCCCCAGTCTGAACCTTTTACCTTTATTGTTCTGCAGTTGAACCCATAAGGTTTCTGGCCTGTCCTCATCACCCTTCCCCTTACTACTCCCTATCCCTTCCCTCACAAATAAAGCAACCCCTCCACCCTTCCCTTTTGTCCTATCCCTAGGATACTTTCTGTATCTCGGTATCATGATGTCCCAGTCGTGGTGCTGGTTGGCCCATGTCTTAGTAATGGCAGCTATATCCACCTCCCCTTCTGCCATTAATGCTTGGAGCTCAGGTATTTTATTCCCCAGTCTCCTTGCATTTAGGGACACCACCCTCAAGCAGGAATCCTTGCTTACCCTAATACTCCCCTCCCTTCTACCTCCTCCTCCTCCACTTTTTGATTGCCCCACCTTCCCTTCCTCACTAGCTGGGGGGAGGCCCATGGCCTCCCTCTCCTTGTGGCTCTGGCTGTTCCCCCCTTAGTCAGTTTAAATTATATTTGGATGTAATGAACTCCCCCAGTTTCTATTTCAGGACACAGAAACCCTCTGTGCTCAGATGCAGCCTATCTGGACAGTACAGATTCCTGTTATTCCATGTTGTCCCCAAACCCCCCACCAATCCAAACCCTGTAGTTTTACACCATTCTGCGAGCTATACATTAAATTCCATGATCCTCAATTTCCTGGCTGTGCTTGCCTTGGGGTACTGGTAGGACCTCAGAGAATGCAACTGTTTGCCCCTCAGTGCTGCACAACCTGCCCAGCTCTCTGAATCTGTCCTGCACTTCCTCCACTCTGCTGCCCTCCAGATCATTATTGCCTAAGTGTACCACTGTGTGGGGCTTCACCCCCTGTCTTCTTACACATTAAGCGACAAGCTGTCCCACTCTGTCTGCCATCATACCTGGCATGCATTCCACCCAAAGAGAACGCTTCCTGGCTCCCTTGCCCCCCCCACCCCATCTGATACTTTTCACTATTGAACCTCCCTGAATTATGACTCTTTGTTCTAATCCTTGCTGCCCCCCACAGTTTTCTCTTCATTATTCTGCCTCTTACCCTGCTGTCCCACCCCTCTAGCCCTGTCATCGTCCCTCAGTGTCCCCGTTTCCTCCTTTATGCTCCCACAGGGATTGCTTCTTTTCCCTCACTGACATAGTGTTTCTGCCCTCCCTCCTGTCTACCAAGATCTGTGCACCCCACTTCTGCTCCTATATCCCTGTCCCCATTCCCATGAGCCTGCCACCTCCATCATGCTTGCCTCATGGATGGCACCCCCTATGCTGGCCACAGTCCTCTTGTGAGTCCTTGTTCCCCATGCCCCTGTTTCCTCCTGCTCTGCTTTTTCCTCCTTCCCCCGATTCCTTCTTAAGTTCTGGCACACTCCTGACCCCCAACCACATCTCACCACCAGCTGGCCCAATCTCATCACCACTGCCTACACCTGTTACCTGCCCTCGTAATCCCCTATTCCTACCAACATTACCACCGGCATTCAACCTCCACCCCCACCTGCTTGCTCATCCTTCCCTCTTGCCTCCTCCCCCTCACCACCCTCCTTAACCTCTGCTATCCTATTTATATCCTCAGACATCCTGACCTTGCCATCAGCCTGGCTGCTACTTGTATCCTCCGACCCCCTGACCTTGTCATCAGCCTGACTGCTAACCCCTGTGCTGTTTTTCCTCCCCCTTATATTTACCTCCCCTTTAAGATCCCTCTCCTCCTGCTCATTCAGGCTTGCCAGCACTGAGAACCTGTTCCCCCTTCCCTCACCTCACCTTGAGTCTACCCTGATCCCTTGTACTGTGTGTTCCAGTTCTGTTGTCTTGCACAGCTCCCTTCTCAACCATGCACTTTCTTCCTTTAGCTGTTCAAGCTGCTTGCACACTAAGCACCTCTCTGCCCTCCATGCAATCTTTAAGAAGATGGCTGCACTGAGCCATTGCAGCCAACTATCATTCCTACATCCCCTCCTGCACTGTTTCTGCTCATCCTTCGCAACCCAGTGCCCATCCACACACCTTCCTCCAGCCTTTCAGCCTGCCTACCCCATCCCCTGATACCCTCATTACTTAACCTAATTCTAGTCCCCCTACTGTAGTACTATATCCTAACATGATACTATCATTATTATTTTTTTTTCTTATGGACAGCCTGCCTGAAATATGAGACACTGTCATGGGAGAGATAAGATTCTGGGCTCATGAAGAGCTTGCAGCAGTTTGACAGAGACACTGAGGTATTCAGACCTACTGTTGGTGGAATCAAGCAAGAGGCCTAACCAGGCCAAAAATCCTGTGCACCCTGACTAGGGTTCATCCTGCAAAATCAACGTGAGCCTAATCCTCATCTTATACTGTTCAGAGACTGTGCCAGGGAAAGGCAACTGTTTAGAGAAATCTGTGAAATTGTGCCAGATAGGTACATGTTGAAAGTAACCACTTAGAGTCATAGCCTGTGTGGTATTGCTGCAGACTGAAGCTGCTGAGCTCCCCAAAATAGAGACAGAGACCTATATCCTATCCTGGTTGGAGCCAGGCAAAGTGCCTGCTAGTCCTTATTTAGTGGAGTGGATCAGGGAACACAGAGTCATGAAGCATGTGTCCTGAGTACATGGCTACTCTCAGTCCAGAGGGGAGTTGGATTGTATGGTCTCTACTGGGGTTTTGGCTCCTTGGTAACTGGGAAGCTGCTGCATAGTGCTTCAGTGACCGAGACTTGAGCAAGAAGGGCTACGTCCTGAGAGGTGTGAGCCAGAAGGATTGTGCTACTGCAGAACATCTTAGAGAGTCTGAAGTATTTCATCTGCAGAATACTGGGCTTATGCCTGACTGCTGCCCAAGCTGCTGCAGTGTGCTCTTCCCTACCTTGACTGAGCTGCTGATTCTGTGGCTCACGATAGTGCTGGCATTGCTGGATGGGGCATTTGGACTTTTCCAATTTGTATTACTGTTACCTCATTTGGATTACAAGTCAGTTTTCAAGTCTTTTCCAGTTAGATTTCAAGTTTTTTAAATTGTGCTAGCATACTATGGTGTGTGTGTGTGTGTGTTGTACATTGCAAACTTGCTAAATTATGTAAAGTGCTCCACTGAAAGAACCCAGGCAACATAGCTACCAGGCCTGTACATGGACTTCAGTGTAATTATTGGGTACCCAGAGACACTGTTTTTTGCATAATGCTTGAAATCATGGTTTTAGTAATGGTACCAGCTGAAGAGTTTACTGCACCCTGCGTAGTGTAAATCATCTTTTTTGGCCCCTGATTGGTTGGGTGCTTCATAGACCATGTGGTTCTGATAGACTGTAGTAGCACAAAGTACTGTGGCTCACACTGGGTATTGCTAATGGGGGATGGGGGGGAGATCAAGGTGATGTTCCTCCAGCATCTAGGACTGTGTTCTTAAATAAAAGTACTGTTAATTTGTTAAATGTCACTGCATAGTGTGCACTCACACTTTGTGTAACCTGATTGAAGTGTTCTTTGGTGAAGATATCAACTGTCTTATTAGTCCCCAGTTAGTGGTCTAATCCAGTGTCGGGACATGCGTAGGTACTGCATCCCAAGGAGTGCTGTGCACAACATCTGTCCCACTTATTTCCTCTGGGTGGAGACAGCATACTATTTCTTCTTTGTTCTGGGACCAACACCCCTACCACAGAATACAGTAAAGAACAAATCCAACCCCCTCAACCAAGTGGGCCCTGTACAGTCACCAGGCAGGGGTGTGAGACCAGACCCATGACCTTAGTGTCACACATTGATAGGAAGTCCTGTTGCAGGTGTCAGTTCAATGGAGGGAGCAGGAGAGGAAGACATGTAGATAATAATATTGTAGGCATACATATAGACATTGCTAGTACAGATAGTCATGAGAAGGTCTTTAATATAAACTGTGAAGAGCAGAGGTCTCAGGACAGAGCCTTGTGGAACCCTAAGGGTGACTGGGATGGAGGGAGGGAGGAGGGAAGGAGGGAGTTATTTGTGGTTGTACAAAGCTTGACAGACTAGGTTCAGTTAGACAGATAAGATTCAAACCACTTGATCATGGCGGAGGAGGCAGGGTGCATCTTGATGAGCTGGTAAGAGGCAGGAAGTGTGGGCATGAAGTGCTGTAAGTTATCTGTGTTATGTAGATGAGTAGGTAAGGGGTGCTTTTAAATTATACAGATATATGTACAATAATGGCAGAAAAAGGCCCATTGGCCAATCCAGTCTACCTGTCGTACCTAACTACTATACACTGGCTCTAATGGCCAACCCAACCCTTTGTTTCTGCCTCCTATTTGAATTAATCCATTATGCCTTTCCCATCCCTGCCTGAAGTTATTCCCTGATTTTGCCTTTACCACTGCCTCTGGAAGCTTGTTCCAATTGTCCACCACTCTTTCCATGCAAATAAAGCGTTAACAGATGTCCCTGTTGAATCTCCTTGAATAATTAAGTGAATTAAACAGACAAAGACAATCAGCATACTTGACCCGGCAGGTAAATGCTGAAAAAGGTTTTATTACATAACAAAAATAAATGTGTATCAATAGTCAAATCCCCGGTGCGTTGAGGTGCACTGCCTTTTCATCAAGGGGGTGTGTGTGAGTTTAAGTGAGTTCCCTTGCTCCTGTATTTGAACTCAAGGAGAAAAGTTCCTTGACACAAACACTATTTATACTGCGCAGGTACTTGTATGTTTTGATCATGCCACCCTTTTCCCTCCTTTTCTTGAGGGCTTATATGTTCCAGTCCTGCAGTCTCTTCTCCTGTGGCATTCCCCCTAGTCCCTGGACTATCTTGGTTGCCTTGTGCTGTACTGCCTACACTTTGTAACAGTATTTTCTCAGGTGTGGACTCTAGTATCTTACACAGTATTCTATATGTGGTTGCACCAGTTACCTGTACAGTGGAAGGATCATCTTCCTGCTTTTACTTCTTATCACCCTCCTCATGCATCCCAGTATCTTGTTTCCCTTACCCCCAGCTTTCTTACATGTTCTGTTGCTTTAAGGGTCTCCAATATTGTGACCCCTAGGTCCTTTTCCTCCATGGTCCTTTCCAGCCCTCCATGTCATACTGCATTCTTGGATCCCGTTTCTCAATGTTCATTACCTTACATTTTTTGTTGTTGAAGCCCATTACCAGATCTTTGATGAGTTCTTCCCCCCACAGTGATGGAAGAGGTCTGGAGGGAGGAGGTGGAAGGGGCGAGAACACAGTTAGTAAAGGGTGGAGGGTGTGAGGAACACATAACAAGAGTATGTGGAGGAGTGCACACAGAGGGAATAAATGTGGATAGAAGACTAGAGGGAAGAGAAGGAAGGTCAGATTCTAGGTGGAAGGTGGTGTCTCTGAATGCATGGACTCTTCGGAACAAGATGGATGACCTGCAGGCACTATTAGCAGACAGGAGGGTGGACATAACTGCAGGAACCGAGACTTGAGCATCATCACACCATGACTGGGACTTTGCAATCCCTGGATATAAACTATACAAGAGGGACAGGATAGTTGGGAAGGGGGAAGGGGTGGCAGTTTATATCAGGAAGGGAATAACTTGCACAAGGCAGGAGTCAGAGGAAGGGGAGGTGGAGGCATTATGGGTTCAATTAAGGTCCAATAAAGGGAGAAAGGTGAGGCTGGGAGTGGTTTACAGGCCATTCAATCAGGATGAGGAGTGGGACAGGGAACTGAGCTCACAAATATTGGAAGTTGCAGGTAAAGGAGAGGTGGTAATTGTGGGGGACTTCAACCTGCCCAAGGTGGACTGGAGCATAGCATCCACAACATGTGCTAGGAGTCAGCTGATCCTGCAAGGACTGCAGAGTGGATTCCTGACTCAGGGTGTCACAGAACCAACAAGAGCTGAGGCAATTCTCGATCTGGTGCTCACAAATGGGGAGCATGTACAAGAAATAATGGTCATGGAGCCGCTGGGTGGAACTGACTATTGCACAGTAGAGTTCCAGTTGCATATGGGCAGGAAAAGCATCCCAACTAAGATCAAAATCTTGGATTTCAGGAGGGCGGACTTCAGGAAAATGGGCAAAGTGCTAAGGAACAACCTGGTGGGCATCAAGGCAAATATGGGGGTGGACCAAAGGTGGTCCATCATTAAGGAAGTAATACTGGTTGGCACAGATGCATGCGTTAGGCTCAGGGAGAAGAATAGTAAGGGCCAAAAAGCCCAGCTGGTTCATTTCTGCTGTTGCCCAGGCAGTAAGGGAAATTAAATTGGCCTACAGAAAATTCAGGAAGACCAAGAGAGAGGTAGATAGGGAAAATAACCTAAGGTAGGATACTGAGACAAGTAAGGAAGTCCAGCGAGCAAAGGCACAGAAGGAGCTGCAGATAGCTGAAGGAATTAAAAAGGGGAGAAGGCTTTCTTTCGCTATTTAAATGAGAAAAGAGACAAGAAGGAAGGGATTGTTAGGCTTAAGAAAGGGGAGGAGTGGGTGGAGGATAATGGGGAAAAAGCAGAGATACTAAATGAATACTTCTGTTCTGTCTTCACCAGGGAGAAGGACAGACCAGTGCCTTCAGGAGGAAAAGAGGAACGGGAGGGAGGGGAACACAGATGCAGTGATAGAGGAGGATAGTGTGAGGGAGGGGCTGCTGTCATTAAAGGTGGACAAATCACCAGGCCCAGACACAGTACATCCAAGGGTACTAAAGGAACTGGCTGAGGAGCTGTCAGGGGCCACTACAGACCTTTTTAATAGTTCACTAGAGTCAGGTGTGGTACCGCAGGACTGAAGAACAGCACATGTAGTGCCCCTCCACAAAAGTGATCCCAAGGATCTGGAGGAGGTTGTGGAGTCAAAAACAGTGGTTGAATTCAAGCATGCATGGGACAGTCATAAGGCAGTTCTAGTGGGTCAGGGTAGAAAGAAGTAGGCTGCTGGTTAACTAGGATCTGCAGCTTATCCATTAGGTATGGAAACAGGCAGACTGGGTGGGCCAAGCGGTCCTTATCTGCCATCAAATTCTATGTTTCTGGGATCACCCAGGGGATTATAGACCAGTCAGTCTGACCTCCATTGTGGGCAAGCTCATGGAGACCATACTAAAGGAAAGGTTGGTGGAACATCTAGAGGAGCATAGTCTCCAGGATGTGAGGCAGCATGGGTTCATTGGGGGAAGATTGTGTCAAATGAATCTGATTGACTTCTTTGACTCTGTCACTAAGACAGTAGACAGGGGTCAAGTGGTAGACATCCATTATTTTGATTTCAGCAAGGCCTTTGACTCTGTGCACCATAAAAGGTTGATGAGGAAGTTGTTGGATCTAGGGGTTGGGAAAAAGATGGCCAGATGGGTGAAATACTGGCTGAGGGACAGAACCCAGAGGCCGGTTATGGGGGAGAGTTTTCTGGCACCAGAGAGGTAACCAGTGGGGTCCCACAGCGCTCGGTGCTAGGGCCAGTGTTGTTCAGTGTCTTCATCAGTGACATTGGGAATGGCATTGTGGGCAAAATGTGCCTATTTTTGGATGACACCAAGCTCTGCGGGAGAGTGGACACAGCTGAAGGGATGTAGGACATACAGGATGATCTGGAAAAGCTGGGGAGGTGGTCCAGGATCTGGCAGCTTCACTTCAATGCCAAGAAATGCAAAGTTATGCTTATTGGAGTCAAGAATCCCAAGACAGAGTACTACCTGGGTGAAGTCTGAATATCTGCATCAGAGGAGGAGGAGAAGGACCTGGGAGTGATGATCACTAGTGACCTGAAGCACTCCACGCAGTGCAAGAAAGCAGCAGAAAAGGCAAACAATATGCTGGCATGCATATCTATGAGGATCAGTAGTAGGAGAAAGGAGGTTATAATGCCCTTGTACAGGTCCTTGGTAAGGTCTCATCTAGAGAATGGGGTTCAGCACTGGTGCCCACGCCTCAAAAAGGACATTAACTTGCTGGAGAAGGTCCATAGGAGGGCTACAGAGATGACAGAGGGTCAGCAGGGTAAGGCATATGAGGAGAGGTTGAGGGCACTGAACATGTACTCCCTGGAAGACAGGGGAGAGAGAGAGAGAGAGGGGACATGATTGGGACCTTCAAGTACTTGAAAGGGATAAGTAAGGTGGATAAGGAGAGTCTGCTTAAGCTGAGTGGCAACCATAACACGAGGGGGCACAGTCTTAAACTGGAGGGTGGGAGGTTTAGGAGGGAGGTCAGGAGCACTTCTTCACAGAGAGGGTGCTGGACACTTGGAATGCACTGCCGGAAGAGGTGATCTCGTTGAAGACAGTGGGTAGCTTTAAGAGATGCTGGGATAGGCATGGAGAAAGGTTAGAATCATGGGTAGGGAGGATGGGAGGTATGGGAAGGGAGGGCAGGGACAGTAGCTCAAGCTGTGTGCTCTGCAATACAAGCAGACCAGACAGACCAAATGGCCTTCTTCTGCTGACTTCTTCGTATGTTTGTTTGTTCTCCAACCTTGCCCGATCCTCACCGAGTTCCCTGATCCCTTTTTCTATGTACATCCTTGTGCAGATCTTTGTGTCACCTGCAAAGAGGCAGAGCTTGCCTGTGATGCCTTCTGCTATGTCACAAATTAACACATTATAATATCACTCCGTGGTACTCCACTTGTTACTTCCCTTATTTATTCATTCAAACTCCCCATTAACCACTACCATTGGTATTCTTCCCCTCAGTCAGTTTTCGATCCAGGTTGCCAGTTTTTTCTCCATCCCTCAGTCTCTTAGCTTCTTGACCATCCTACTCTAGGGGACTAACTTAATGGCATTGCTGAAATCCAAGTATACTACAGTGTATCGACTATCAGCCTCCCTGGTCACTCAGTCTAAGTCAATCCCTTATTATAGACTCCATAATCTTTCCTGCTATAGAAGTCAAGCTGACTGGTCTATAGTTCCTAGCACTTCCTTCCTTCTGCTCTTGTGTAGTTGGACCATGTACACTGTCCTCCAGTCCCTAAGGACTGCCCCATAGCAAGCGAGCAGTTAAATGTGTCTGCAAGTGGCCCTGATATCACCTCCACTTTCCCTTAAACATCATTGGGTGTAACTTCATTGTGGTCCCATATATTTTTCTACTTTCAACCTTTTCAGCATTTCTAGCACCCTTGTCTCTGATTTTTTGCCCATGTTGCTTGAGCACTTGCCTCCCTCTCTTCCCCTTTGACCCCGCACTTTGCTAGTGACCCATCCTTCTCCCTAATAAATACTGAATCAGTGTATTTGTTTAGTATCTCTGCTTTCCCTCTGTCCCCCTCCTCCAATTCTTCCTCTCACTTCAGCCTCACTATACACCCTTTATCTTACACTTCTCCTGGATCTACCTAAAAAAATGCCTTTTTTTCCTTTGCTTCACTCCCATTGAAAGCCAGAGTTGTGTCTCTGTCTTTGCCTTCCTTATCTTCCTGCTGGCTACCTTTGTTTCCTCCAGGTACTTCTCCCTAACTTTTCTCCTTTTGCTTCCTTTATATTTCAATAATGTTCTCCTTTTGGCTCTTACGGCTGCCTTTACTTCACCCATGAACCACACTGAACCTTTTTGCTCTTTTTCCCTTTGATACCCTACCAGCTGAATTGTATGTCACTGCTAGCATAGCTTTTTTTTAAATTCTTCCCAGTTTTCCTCTACCCCTTTTACTTGTCCTATTCGCCTCATGCTTCTTTCCAACAGTTCTCTCATCCTCTAAAAATCCACCTTTTTAAGTCCCATACCTTTACTGCCTTTTCCTCTTTGGCAGTGCTATCACGGCCTCCAACACCACCGTTCTTTGGTCACTAGAACCCAGTGCTTCCTGGACTACCAAATTCTGGATCCTTTCACTGTAGTTGAGTGCCAGATCTGGCAGAGCCCCTTCTCCTGTTGGGCCCTAGACCATCTGCATTAGTAACATCTCCTGGCATGCATCCACTAGCAGCTGATTACTATTACAATACTTGCCACAACTGGAACTTCTGAGTTCACATCTGGCACATTAAAATCCCTTACTACCACCAACTACCCTAAATTGTCTGACTTCCTTAGCATCTCCTCTAGTACTTTGTTAGACCCTTGATCATGACCTGGTGGTCTGTAGACCACCCCAGTTCTGATATGGTTCCTATTCTCTGACACTGCTAGCAGTGCTTCTTGTTTTCATGAATCCCATGGGCTGCCTATTTCAGTTGTCTCTTTTCCTTCTTTTACATACTGTGCTGCTCCTCTCCCCTGCTCTTTTGCTCTGTCCTTCCTGAGCAATGAGTAATTTGGTATGGTCATGTCCTATTCATGGTTTGAGGTTGCCCATGTCTTTGTGACAGACTCCAGTTCAAGAATCCCTTCTGTTACCATTGCTTGTAGTTCAGGAATTTTCTTGCCAAGACTCCTTGCATTGGTGTACATCATTTTCCAATAACTATCCTTGCTCCCTCTTTTTCCCATTACCATGGGTATTGTTGACGCCATTAAATTGGTTCATGGGGGAGGCCAGCAAGGCCCCTCTTGTTCATGACATTTGATGTGAACCATGCTACACTGACACCCCTTCTAGTTTAAACTAGTTATGTGTTGCACCCATCTTTCTTCCAGTACCCTCCTGCACTCCTCGTTGGTATGCAATCTGTCACTTTTGAGCAGCCTCCAATCCCTCCAGGTCAGGTCCCAGTTCTTAAGGAACCAACAGCCTAAATAGTATGTAAGGAATGGGTGCTGGGAGTGGAAGGGGCTATGTTGGGGGACTGGTGAGAGGGTACACATGTGGGAATGAGTGCTAGAAGTCTGCTAGGGTGATATAATGGGACAGGCAAGGGCTCCAAAAGTGGCAATGTGTAGAGGGAGTGGGTGGTAGCCATTTACTGGGGCTGGCAATGTGGTAGTGTATGGGCATGGGGGACTGGCAAGGGTTACAAGTGTATTTATGAGTGCTGGGAAACAGCAGGGACTGCTGAGAGGTACAGGTCACAGTTTTGTATAGTGTTTTATGAAATTTAACAATCTCAGGCAGAATCATCCCATGACAAGTAATTGAGCCCCTTCAGGTGTCAGAATCTGGTACGAATACCTGCCAACATCTAGAGGTGACTGGTGGGGTGCTTCAGGGGGTTTGTCCAGTCACCACTATTATTTAATATATATGTGTGCTATCAGAATACTGATACAGGGACAGTTAATCTGTTTGCAGATGACATAAAGCTCCATAATAGTGGATAAGGATGACAGAATTAGCAGCATGAACAGGATGTTTGGAGAGTAAGAACGGTTTGGTACTTAGCAATTGAAATCCAGTGCCATGGACTGTAAAGTAATGCACATTGGTTGCAGAAATCCACAAACAGAATATTGCATCAATTGGGTGTATGTGGAGCACTCAAAGGGGGAAAGGGACCTGGGAGTAATAACTAACATACTGTCATAGTTATACAAAAGTTCAGCGGGACTGTAGTTTAGAAAATGGGCTTTTTATTTCCTGGCATCTTATTGGCTAATACCCTTGCCAGGAGTGTACCTTAACTTTCAATAGATGTCCAGGAAATAAAAAGTACCAGCCTATAGTGCCCCTTCACCCACTGAAGTATCCTAGTGCCCACCCTGCTTCCTAATTAGCTGAAACCACCTAATTTAAATTTCAGATTGCCGCTATTCTTTCCTCTTGCTTACTGAGAGATACTGTCCCCACAATATGCCCTAGTTCAGGGCCAGCTGCCTAACAGAGCCATAGATCAGCCTCTGCTGGGTTCATTCCTGGCTACCTTTGTTTGTTACTTTTTGTGTTTGCTTGCACACACAGTGCACAAGAAACACATTGAGGCTAGTAGAGCATTGCAGAGGCATGGCAATGCAGGGGACTCTTTAATGGGTGCGTCCCTCTGCCACCAATCAACAGGGAAGCTGCTGATGACACAGCAGTTTCAGAGCGAGTGAAGGACTTGAAAGAAATCTGCTGCTCCAGTCACAGACAGTTTCACCATTGCAGTGGCATATCTCTTCCCCCCTCCCTTCCCGGCAACCAGGCACATTCCAGTCATGTGCATTACAGTGCACAGTAATACACATGGCTACACTTATGAGCAACACATTTGCTCAGTGTGCCTTTCCAGGTGAAAATATCTTTTGCCAACAACAGGGTTCCCACCCCCCGTGTCAGCATGACCCCACCTCCACTATTGTGGCATGCTGGGAGCCCACTCCAGTGTGCCCAAGTAATTGTTTATATTTTCCGATACTGGGATGCCCACTCAAGGTGTCAGATATGCCCCCATGCCCCTTTTTTTTCAGCCACGCTCAAGCTGCCCAATCCCCTGGTTGGCATTGATATCCCACCCCCACCCCATCCACTAGTCTGGCACACTGGGATCCCACCCCAGTGTACTGAAATTTATTTTTCGTAGTATTTCACCTGTAAAAAAAGAAAACTGTCCCCCAAGGTCTTTTTTTTTTAAACCTAAAGAAAAAGAAAATAGTCTTTCGTCGTCCTCGCCACTCCCTGACCCATCTGAACCCTCCCTCTGTGCACTCCACCTCCATACACCTCCCCCTCACCCATCCTTACCTCCAGGGGGATCTGGCGCTGTGATCTTCTGTGGACCGGGAACACGACTGCACTCTTCAAATCTGACCGCAAACTGAAGAAAATCACTGTTACAATGACAATCAATGGGGTTTCAACTTAGGTTGATATCACAGCCATTTTTGGGTGTTTTGGTCCCAAATTTTCAACATGGGGTTCTTGGGACTGCACCTCATGAACACTGGCATTGTCATTTCATTTCTCAGTCCCAAAATGTGATTTTGAGGTTGCTGCATGGAATCACCTTTCGGGACCGAGTAATGAAACAACAGTGCCACTGTTCATGAGGTGGGGTCCCAAAAAGCCTATGCTGCAAGTTTGGTGAGAAAACTCCAAAAAATGACTGTGAATTGAGTGTGCATTGCGCAGTTTGTGTACACTTGTAACTCATCATTTTTATATTAATCATCTCAAATTTCCAACATTGCCATTTTTCGCACCCCCTTATAAACAGTACAGCTGTCATTTTTCGCATCCTTCCTAAAATGTGTTTTTGCACCTGTGGTACAGGGTGCAGTCAGTGTGCAAAATTAACTTTAGGGACAGATTAATGAGATCCCAGTGCCACTGTTCATGAGTGAAGGTCACAAAAAGGCCATGTTGAAAATTTGGTGAAAACATTCCAAAAAATGACTGCATTATGAGCATGTGTTGCACAATTTCTATACACACTCGTAACTTCTCCACTTTTTCATATTTTCACTCCAGAATTTCATCATTGCCACTTCTTCACACCTCCTCATAAACAGTGCAGCTGTCATTTTTCACATCCTACCCAAAATGTGTTTTCACACCTGTGGTGCTGAATGGCACATTTGCTGTGCGAAATCACCTTTTGGGATTGAGTAACAAAATGATATTGCCACTGTTCATGATGTAGTGTCCCAGAAAGCCCATGCTGAAAATTTGGAGCAAAAATACCAACAAATGCCTGGGGCATAAGGGTTTCCAAGCAACATGCCCCACCATGCACAGACTGACAGGCATCGGGGATGTGGCTTGAAGTCATCAGCCAAAATGCTCCTGCCATTCTACCCCCACCCACGCCCTGCAGCCACTGACAGGCATTGTGGTGTGTCTTGGGGTCTTTGCCCCTAACATTCACCCCATTCTCCTATAAAGCACCCATCTCAGCTTATTTCCTTATAGAATGGGGTGAGTGTAGGGACCAAATACCCAAGGCACCTGACTTCAGTGTCTGCAGAGTGAAATGAGTGGGAGATGGTATGGCGTTATGGCTGATGACCAAAACACATCCAACTCCTATCAGTCTCTGCAAGGAGTGGGGGTTAACGATTAGTTCAGTACTTCACTGCTATTCCTATTATGCATCTCTCTACTCCTTGTATTAATGCCAATGCCAGAAAGCAAACTTTCGGCATTGACAAATGTTTGTTTTTTTATTTACTGTACCCTCTTGTGTCATGTCCTGACATTGCCCATAGTGCAATTCTTGCACAGCCAACCACATTCTCGCTTCTCCCTCCTTCAGCCTGCCACCCACTCCCTTCTGAAAATGAAACTGCTTCTCCTCCAAACCTCCCAAAAGCAAAAAGCGAGTCAGTCCCAGCCTGCCATTTAAGCGAATTACCCATTTTCTTCTTCACACAGTTCCTCATTTCACTTGTAAATAGAAAAAATAAACATTATGTTCAGTGTACCACTTTCCACATAGAGTCAGATCATGAGTGCCCCCTGCCTCCTCTGTAACTCCATCTGCCCACTGACTCACCTGTGGCAAAAAGCATTTCTCCCTCAGCTCTCCATTCCCCTGACCACTGAACACCCATTCTTTCAGCAGGACAACACTCACGCCACTTGCAGGTACAGTAGGAATCGGTGTGCTTTTAAATGTTAAAGTGCAACACCACTAAGTAAATGTTAAACATTTAGTCTGCTGCCCTGCCACATGGTAGTTCTTGCTGTACACTTCCAGCTTGTACCTGGCAGGGTAGCGCAAGATCACAACTTCCGAGCATGAAAAAAAAAGATGCTTGTAGGAAAGACAGAAAACTGTTTCTTTGTCTTTTTCAGCAACTGCAAAGATTGTGATAAACTGTACAAAAATGTCATGTCTTTTTCTGCATATTGTGCAGTGGGTGGGGAGAAGTACAATAGAATGGCTATGTCTGGGGGAGGTGGGCAATAGGAGACAGAACAGCGCAGACACACATGGACTACTTTACAACACAAACACTTTAGCTTTATTTTTACTCTATTATTTTTTTAATTTCTTTCTAATTAAATCCCATATAAAAATGTCACACGTAGCCCATTTTCTATGTGCAATACCCTCCAAGGTGAGCAGTATGGGTGGGCAATACTGGAGCTTCCAGAGGCTATAAGGCCCACCACCAGTGGTGTTGGGCCTCATTACACCCCAGGGCAGTCTGGTATTGCCCAATACCGCCCACCCTGTTGAGTATTATTGTTTGCATAATGCATGGTATTTGTGGCCACAAATGCAGTGGGGCATTGCATTAACACTTGAATAACGTGTATTTGCTGCCACAAATACCATGATTTCTCACTACAAGCAACACATTTTTCCTCAGCACCAGTGAACTTTTGGATAACTATCACTGTAGAAACATAGAATTTGTTGGCAGAAAGGACTGCTTGGCCCACCCAGTCTGTCCAGATGTTCCCTGCCTAACCTATCTCCGCAGACGCTAACCGGCCTCCAATGACCTGCGGTCGATCCTTTCTATTTTCTAATACACCTCAATGTCTATCCCATGCATGCTTTAAACCCCCAATTGTTTTTTTTTTTATTGTTAACCGGATAAAGCCCAATGGCTCCAGTGCCTGTTATCAGGAGTGACCTGGGAGTACCGGGACGATTAGATGACCTGCTTAGAGGCACATAGTATGCAGGTGGAGGCTGTGGGAGTCAAACCCAGGTGTGCTGGATATACTAAGCTCATTCACAGCTTGTTAATCTAACCTCTAGGCTATATTGTTCCCACCACTTCTGCTGGCAATCTGTTCCAGGTATCTGCAACCCTTTCAGTGAAGAAATATTTTCTCACATCTTTTTTAACCCCCCCTCCCCAGCTTCATCACATGCCCCCTTGGTCTGGTGATTTTTCTCATTTGAAAGAGACTCCCGTCCAGCACCCTGTTTACACCTGTAAGGTACTTGTGCTGTAGGTGTCTGTCATGTTACCTCTCACCCTCCTGTCTTCCAGGGTGTACATGCTGAGATCCATCAGTCTCTCTCTCTCTCTCTCTCTCTCTCTCTCTCTCTCTCCTCATAGGGCTTCTCATGCAACCACTGCATCAGTTCAGTTGTCCTTCTATAGGCTGCCTCCACTCTATGTACTTTTTTAGGTGCAGCCTCCAAAACCAGACAGAGTACTCCTGCTAGGGTATCATAAGTGAGTGATACAGTGGCAACAGCATTTCCATTCTCTTGCTGGAGTTACTCCTCCCTATGTACCCCATCATCCCACTAGTCCTAACCACTGCTTTGTCACGCTATTCTGCTACTTTGAGGTCATCAGATATGATAACCCCAAAATCCCTTTCCTGTTTACTGACTGTCTTTACCTCCTCCACCGCATCCTATACTCAGCCCCTGTGTTCCTGTGCCTCAGGTGCACGATTTTGCATGTTTTGGCGTTAAACTCCAATTGCCTCACTCTTAACCACTTCTTGAATTTCCTAAGATCACTGAGGTTTCTTTCCCCCACTAAGTGCCCACCCTTCTGCAGATTTTGGAATTAATTACAAAATGGCATACCTTTACTTCCAGATATTAAGCAATGTCTTATGAAGACATTAAAGAGGACTGATTCGAGCCTAAGCCATGTGATACACTGCTGGTCACTTTCCCATTGTCTGAGTGGATGCTGTTTACCACCACCCTCTGTCTCCTATCCTTTAACCAGTTTCTAGCCTAGTTCACCAATTTGGATCCCATCCAAATGGTTTCTCAGTTTCTTCATCAGCCTTCTGAATGGCATAGTGTTGATGACTTGTCTGACGTGGAACCTTTGTAAACGAGCAGTTTCTGCTTAAAGGTATTTGTAATCTGAGAATTTAATAAATAAATAAAAAGTCTACATGGGCCACAGTCACTGCCTTCTGCTGATCAATTTACCTGGTCATCCAGTCAAATAAATCCATCTGACTCATTTGGCATGACCTCCTCAAGTGAATTTATGCTGCCTGTGGTCTTGCAGTGCTCGGGATTCAAGATATTCTACAAGTTTTTCCTCCAGCAGGGTTTCCATTAATTTCCCTCTTGATGAAACAAGGCTGACCAGCCTATAGTTGGTAGCCTCCTCCCTGCTGGTGCTCTTATGTAGAGAGACCATGTAATCTCTTTTCCAGTCTGCCGGAACCATGCCTATTTCTAGTGAACTGTTGAATAAGGCTGTCAGTGGTGCAGTTCGCAGCTCCATGAGTTCTTTTAGAGCTCTTGGGTGTATCCCTCTGGTTCCATCTCTTTGTCCACCTTCAGATCTGAAAGTCCCTGCTTGAGTCTTTTCTCTAAAAATGGACTTGTTTCCACCCTTCCCTCTCCATCCCTGCCACTCCCTTGTGATCCATCCAGATTCCACCCTCTCTCCACTGTGACAAGTGAGCAGAAGTACCTGTTTAGGATGTCACCTTTTTCTTGGTGTTTTCCTACTCAGTCTACCCCCTCTGCCTTTCTGATCCTCATTATCCCTCTCTTTGCTGCCTCTCCTCATTTATGTATCTGAAAAAAGCCCTTTCCCTCTTAGTGACCCCTTTGATGATCCTTTCCTCAGTCTGTGCCTTTGTTCCCTTTACCACCTTACCTGCTTGTCTCTGCTTTACTAGGTATACTTCTCTATCATCCTCCTTCTGTGTTTTTTTATACTGCCTGAAAGCCACCATTTTTCCTTCACATATGCAACTACCTTAGAGAACCACAATGGACACCTTTTCTTTCTGCTTTTAATCACTTCCTTCACACAAAAGTTGGTTGCTTTAATAATACCCTCCCTTACTTATCCCCAGTGTACCTCTGCCCCTCCATGGCAACCCCTCCTTAGGCAGTTTCTGAGGCAGTCCCAAATATCTTTAATATCCACTCTCCTAAAATCCAGGGCCCTCATCCTCATGTGGTTAGCCTCTGTTCCTGTCTTTATGTTAAACCACACTGTACAGTGATCACTGTTACCCAGGGGACTGCCCATTGTCATGGCTACAACACCACCCCTGCTTATAAACACCAGGTCCAGCACTGTCCTATCCCTAGTTGGTTCTTTGACTAGCTGACTGAGAAAACACCCTTGTAGAGAGTCAAAGATGGCCCTACTGCTTGCCAAAGCTTCTTTTGGACTGTGTTGTGACTGTAGGGATATCTAGCAGAAGGACTGACTTTGTATTCTGTGGTGTGACTTTAGAGGAGCATTCAAGCAGGAAGCAGAGACATAGGGCGGAGTCCATGTGATAGCCATGATTTAGGTGGGTATTCCATGAAGGGGTGAGACTTAGGGGTGATATTCTGGCAGGCAGACAGATTTAGAGGGGCATTGTAGCAAGGGGCACAATTTGAAGAGGGTATACATACTTCAGGGGAGCATTACTGCACTTAGGGGCCAGTCTGAAGGGGCATTCTCGCACTGTTCCACTGAGGGTTGCCATTCTGGCCTTATACTTTATATAGTCTCTGCACTGTCAGTATTTGACTTATTTCTTGTTCTTTATGATACAGTGTGTATGAAGAATGCAATGTGAAAACAAATTCTTTTCTTTTCTTTTTGTGGCTGTGGGAGGATCCTACAGAAATCTTGCTGTCTGTAGCTGGAAAAATGGAGTACTGTGTAGAACATTGTTGGAGTTTTCAGTGTATCATTTTACATCTACAAATCACTATGACAATTAAAATAAAATGCTCCCTTCTTTCTGTTTAGAATATTGGAGACATAACTCCAAGCTGCTTATCAGATGGACATTAGGAAACTGAAACAGCTTGTTAAATATTGGTTGCCTATTATACGGGGGATTTGTTTGCCCCCTTTGAAATGCAACAACGTATACATTAAAATACTTAGAATTTAAATATTTTTTTGCTACTAGCTTCAGTTGGGCAGATATTGTCTTTCAAGAAAGATTCTTACCTCATAAATGTCACTGTTTCCCAGCAACAAACCTAAAAAGATTTACACTGTTTCTAACCTCTTAAGACACTATCTGAAAAGCGCTGTCTCAGACAAATGCCATGTCTTCTGTGAACTATCCAGGCTAAATATATTGCAATAATCAGGCATTTTTTTACTATGCTTATTGAGAAAAAATACTATATTGAGCTACAGCAAACACACACACACACACACACACACACAAACACACACAGTACACACCATCCTCACGGCCACAACATTCAAAATAAATACTGCAATCTGATATGTTATAAAACAATAAAGAAACTGTTTATGTCGGTGAACACAGCGAAATTCAGCTTACAGTAGATTTTCAATAAATATTTCTTATGCTATATTTTGTATCCAGGATAGCGGAGGGGAGATGTTACCTCTCTTTGTCACAGGGATCTTCATTTTACATATTTTTGGACTGTATTTACTCAGAATGTCCCAGATTAGATGCAATATCTTGTTTTCGGTGGGGTCACTTTTATAATGTATTTATTCTGGATATCCTAGTCCAGATGTAAAATATTGTTTTCAGTGTGTTCTGATTCTGCACAGTGCAGCATAATGTTGTGTAGCTGTACAGCCCCACTGAAAATAAGATGCCATGCCTTCTGTGAACTGTCCAGGCTAAATATATAGCAATCAGAAGGTATATTCTAGTAAAACACATTGTAAAAAATGTGTAGAAGGAAGACCATATTGAAACTGCTTTTCAGCAGATCTGCATTGTGCAAATTCATTAGAAATAATAGGTAAAAGCATCCCAAAAACTCTCCACAGCCATATGGCTCTGACCAGAAGTTGTTTAACAGTGTTGCAACTCATTCAGGAAGTCTCCTTCGGAACATTTAAAGCAGTGGCATCATATACTGTACATGCACACACTTGTACAGTCTTTGCACCGTTAGTATTTGACTTATTTCTAGTTCTTTAGAATACAGTTAATATGAAAAATGCAATGTGAAACTAAATACTTTTCTTGTTTAACAGTGTGTAGCTCATTCTCGAAGTCCCCAGTAAATTTCCATATGCAGTGACATCATATACTGTACATACATACAGTCTGGAAACTGCATTTGGCCAGTGGAGGATAATTTTGGACCTTTGCCTGGACTGATCTAAAAAGTTTTACAGCAGTGTATTCCACCTTAGGATACCATTGTCATTAGCATCATTACTCATGAGTTTGATGCATTCCCTGTACTGTTTATATACCTTATGGCAGAGAATGCTGGGGATGGCACTTCTGACTTATCAGAATGAGATTCAAATTGTCATGGCATGCATCAAATCATATGGGAAATGTAATCAAGGTCAAGCACTAATGAAGCTATTAGAGATTTCTGCAAAATAAAACTAACTTTCAGCATGGACAATGATGGTTCTGATGGTACTCCTCAATGGAGAGCTAATACATCATTTGACCAGAGTAAGTATTGAGAAGGGAAATCTTTATTATAGGTAAATTAGCAGGCAGTTCATCTCCTATGAAACAATTATGCTTCACCCAGTTTTGTTGCATCCATTCCAACAGGCAACCATTTAAAGTGTTGATTGTTATACCTAATTACAGCAATAGTTCTATATGTTTTTAAATATTGGTCATATTAGATACATTGGCTCTAAGAAGCAAGAAGAAACCTGGCTCCTGCAATAGCTGGTCAGACCCATGGGTCCAAGCCCTAGAGGGACATGTTGGAGTTATGCGAGTAGTGTGGAATGAAGGAACAGCAATAGTGAGAGCTTTTTGAGGTGGTTGGTGAGAGGGGTCTGTGGTAGCAGGTGGGAATTTTGTAAGTCAGATATGCTTAGTATAAATGAACCTACTGTACTGAAAGTTAAACCACAGAATATTGATTGCCTAACCCCTTTTCACATGCATAAAGTCACCTCTGAATAGGAAGGGTAAGGATAAGCAGAGGGGAACATTAGAGGTGGGAAGGAGGGGTAAAAAGCCAATGACCAGTTAGAGTCAAGGGCCACAAACTAGTGTACGGCTTTCGGGCAGCCTAGATGGGCCTGGCAGTTCTTATCTGCTGACAATTTCTATGTTTCTATATTTCATTATTGTTAGATGCCCCCCTTAACAGACCCTGTTGCCCCTTCTCCTCTATTTGCTGTGCTGGCTACAGGCCTGAATAGCAGGCTACACTATCATCATGATTTTCAGAATTAGACTTGATGCTTCTGTGCCCATTTGTTACATATCAGGCACATGAGAATATCACAGTCAGGCAAACAAGGTAAGGCTATCAAAGGAAAGCAATGTCTTTTTTTAATCTTGTTTGTGTTCAGATAATTGATGGTCTGTTGAGTAAATATCTTCACAGGAAGATGACCAAAGCTTTTGTAATTAATAGTCTGCACTTAGCTCTACATGTTTCCCATGAGGGATAATCATATTATTGCAATGAATAATCATCACTTGGAGCGCTATATAGAAATAGGCAGAGGTATTTTTTTTCACTACTGGCTTCTCTCCTGGCCCCCTGGTTGGCTGTACATCCCACTTTATCCCCCACAGGTTCCCCTCCTTAGCAGGGTGGTGAGGAGCCCGCAACTTGACTCACCTGAAACAGATCCAGAATTGGTGTAAACGCCATTCGAGGTCAGTGCCGCGAAGGATGGAAGCTCATGTTGCCCGACCAGGACCTCCTTTTTTCCAGTGTTCTCTTGTGTTTGATCCCCAGAGGCAGAGCATGCAAAGACACCAGTGACAGCACCGTGCATGCTACTGTGCATGCACCCCATCAGTAGTCTGCCTGCCTCTACCATATTGCAGCATCAGTGTGCCAGCTGTCAGCCACTGCTAAGGGCCAGGTATGCACTGATGTCTGGTCACCCCCCCTCCTCACAGAAAGAGCACTGTCCCCAGGATGCTTGATCCTTTTCCTACCCTGCTGATCCTCTGTGGGCTACACTCACTCCTGAACATGGGTTACTCGCATGGCACGAGGTGTGGCATCCAACAATTCAACCCTCAGTGCCACTGGGCCAGCCAAATAGGTAGAGTTATGAGGTCCGAAAGATAACAGTAGCAGAAAAGTGGATAAAAAAATAATTATTCTCTGTCTCTTCCTTTATAATTTGCAGTAATGTTCACTTGTTAGCCTTTTTACAGAACTTGCACAACTTAGTAGTATTAGTAATACATTTTATTCATAATTTTGCATATGATATGGACTGCACAATTAGGCAAAGCTCATTTTCAACGGGTCCTTAAAACAAGTAATTACAAAGTTCATAGTCATAAGCTGTTTACGTGGAACATTATGTCAACTATTTCAAGCAGTATTAACATGTACCAATACTGTATGGAAACATAGACTTTGATGGCAGATAAGGACGCTTGGCCCGCCTAGTCTGCCCATTTCCCTACATATTGGATAAGCTGCAGGTCCTAGTTAACCAACAGTCTTCTTCCTCCTACCCCCTCTAGAATTGCCTTATGTCTGTCCCATGCATTCTTGAGTTCCCCCACTACTTTTGACCACATAACCCCCTCAGGAATGCGGTTCCATGCATTCCCCAACCTTTCCCTGAAAAAATACTTCCTTATGTTGCTGCTGAGCCATCTCCCCATCTTCAAATTGTGAGTACCTGTTCTTACATATCTCTTTTTCTGAAAGATGCGTCCCTCTTGGACTTTGTTGATTCCCTTGAGGTACTTGAAAGTTTCTATCATGTCCCCCTTCCCCCTCCTTTCCTTGAGGATATACATATTAAGCTCCTTTAGTATCTCTTCATATGGTTTCTAACCTTGCACCATTTTAGTTGCCCTCCTCTGGACTGCCTCCATCCTGTCTCTTTAAGGACCACTGTTTTCAACATTCAGATATGTCATTTATACAAGTTTCATTTACTTATTAAAAGTGCTCCAGTTGACAGTCCAGTATAAAATCTAAGACATTACTACTCTAATTCCTAATAATTTTAACTCTTAAAAGGACTACTTAAAATTAATAAAAGTGCATCCACATCATATCCAGAGCAACAGGGCAGTGATTTATTTGCTAACTGTGCTAACTATATATATATATACAGGCCCAGATATTCAAAAGGGTTGCGCCATGCGCAACAGGGTTGCGCCATGTGCAAGTCCAAAATGCGCCATTCTGCGATATTCAGCAGGAGTCAGTTACGCCACTGGCAACAGGTTGCGCAAGAGAGCAATGCAAATGAATGCATGCTCAACAGGAGGGGGAGGATCCATGCATAACCACCATAACCCGATATTCAGTCGGGCTGCGCAGAGATCTACATCTTAACCCAACCTGCCCGCACAAGCTTGAGCCAAAAAAAAAGCTTAAGTTGAGGGCCACCCACAGGTGAGCTGCTGCATTGCAGGGCGCAACACAGCAGCTGCCACCCCTGGCTGGCCCCCAACTCGGTCCCTGTGCCCCCCACCAGCCCGATCGCGGGCAGAACAACGTCCATGTCCCCCCTCCCACATACCACAGCCCGGTCGCGGGCAGAACATACATGTCCCCTCCACACATCTCCCACAGCCCGATCGCGGGCAGAACCCGTACATGTCGCCCCCACACATCACCCACAGCCCGATCGCGGGCAGAACCTGTATGAACCCCCAGTGCCCGATCGTGGGCAGAATGTAACCCTCCCCCCAACCCGAATAACTCCTGGTAGTCCGATGGACCGTAAAAGCCCGATCGCGGGCAGAATACAAATCTGGACTGTCATGACGGTATGGGCTGCACGCCCATTGGCTGTAGCTCTGCACCAATGGGCGGCAGCCCCTACCGACAGTCAGATGGCGGGCGGCGGGCGGCAGGCGGTGGATGCTGTCGCTCACCGCCGCGGGGAGCGGGTGGAGGGGCTTTGTGGGTGGGTGGGGGACACTAGACACCAGGGAGATGTTTGGGGGTTGTGTTGTGACATTCTGCCCGCGATCGGGCTTTATGGTCCACTGGACCACCAGGGAGTTATTCGCTGGGGGAGGGTTACATTCTGCCCGCGATCGGGCACTGGGGTTCATACAGGTTCTGCCCGCGATCGGGCACTGGGGGTTCATACAGGTTCCCGCCTGTGGATCGGGCTGTGGGGTGATGTGTGTGGGGGGCGACATGTACGCGTTCTGCCCGCGATCGGGCTGTGGGAGATGTGTGTGGGGTGTCATGTAACTGTGATGCCCGTGATCGGGCTGCATTGTGCGTCGGTCCCCGACGGCTGCTGCCTGGCAGGGTGGCCAGGAGCAAGTCCTCGGGGATCGGCGCACCTACATGCAAATGGCATGCAAATGGGGCCATAAATAGATGCAAATAGCCCCCCCTGCACCTTGCATAAATTATGGCCCCATTTGCATGTCACCTTTGAATATCGGAAATTGTGCATGGCGCAATGGTACTTGCGCCACCGCAAGTTTAATGCTCAACTCTGGCAACTTCGGTAGCGCAAAGTTCCACGCGCCATGCTAGTGTCTGTTCGAGTATTGATATCGGAGTTGTTCAACAGTGCAACTCCTTTGAATATCACCTCGCCACACTCCTGCTAACTATTTTGAGCAGCGCAGGGGCTTGCTCCCAGACTGGCGCAGTTTGAATATCTGGGCACATAGTATGTATATATATATATATATATGTTTTTTTTGGCTTTTTGTGGCTCATTAGTGCATTTGTTAGCCTGCTACAAGGAACAGCATTCCAGGTTTTTGGGCCTGTGTAGTAAAATGTTGATCTCCCTAGATTGGTTTTCCAGGGGGGTGGGGTGGAATGTATTCTACTCCATGTGTTGATCATAGCACTTCTTTAATCTGTCTCACTTCTAGGTTATTTATAATATAACATGGGACCCTATCTCTTTAGCATAAGTAAATACAATTGACAAGATGCATGTTTCTTTTGTATTTCAGTCTTAACCATCTTAAACTATAGTTGTCAATGGTGAGTCCACTGGAGGGGCATCAAGGATGAAGTGGGAAAATCTGTTGTACATCATATCAAGCTATGCTAGTCCCCCCCCCCCATAAAGAGCAGATCTCCGTAGTCAAATACTGGTGCAATCACAGTGTCTAAAATTAACTTTTGTGATTCCTTTGGCAAGCAGAGTGCAAAATCTTGAGTCTAGTTAACTCTTGGTGGTACTGAATGTCTTGTGCACCAGGTAACAGTGTGTGCAGAAGAGCTGAGAAAGCCATGGAGGGCAACACTGGGACCTTAATGTCTAACTTGCATCCCCCGGCACCCCTTGACCTCCCACTGTAGCTCTCCATAGTATGTTGATGAGCTGAGAGAGTTGAAGACAAAGGTGTGTGCAGTTTGAAATGTTATTTGAGGAGAACCAGACCAGTGGAGGATAGACTGGTGCTAAGGGCTCATTATTATTTATTTATTGAGGTTTCAGAAAAGTACCTTTGAGTCAGAGACTCCTTTACAAAGGTTCCACATCACAGAAATCAGATACAAAACAGACATTATATGACAATTTACCGTCACCAGGGCACAAAAGTAAGCAATAAACAGAGCAGGGAGAAAGCTAACAGTTTGATACTAGGAATAAAAAGCCCAGTTCTTAAAACAATACTTTCATACTACTCAGAGAACCAGCTGAACCTGACTGACTTAGACTGGGGTCTCAATGGGGTGGAAATAAGCCGGCCAGTGGCCTTAGTCAGGGAGGGGCAGGTAATTAGTGGCAATCACAGTAATTAGAGGACTGGAGGTGTCCCTTAAGCTGAGTTTTGAAGGAGTCAGTTCGGTGTTCGTTAGTAAGGGAGGTGGGTAGGCCATTCATCCAAGAGGGGGCTCTGCAGCTAAAGGACCTTTGGAATTGGGAGGTACAGCAGTGGGGTACTTTGAGGAACAGCTTAATGGAGCTTCAGGTGTGTTTAAGTGCTGGGCCCAAGTGGATTAGTGGGGTGAGCCTGGAGGGGGGGGGCGAGGCCAAGGGTAAACTTTTTTGCCATGAGGCAGGCGTGGTATCTGATTCTGTTTTCGAGGTTGAGCCAGTTAGTGGTACTGTATAGTGAGCAAGTGTGGGTGAGACAGTCACAACCCAGGGTAAGGTGACAGGCTTCATTAAGTGCAAGGCTTAGTCTGGACAGGGCTGAGGTGCTCACTGCGGCTATAGATAAGTAAGCCGTAGTTAAGTATGGAGAGGACCGAAGAGGAGACAGCAAGCCTAAGGGCATCTTGAGTGAGACAGTGTTTGAAGTGATGCAGTATCCCTAGATGGATGTTGAGGGTGGTAGATAGGAGGTGTAGATGCTGGTGAAAGCTTAGTGCTGGGTCTAAGGTAATGCCCAGGTATTTGAAGGAGTCCACCAGTTTGAGAGGGGAATGATTGACAGTTAGTAGAGGGGGCCAGTGCTCCCTCTGGAAGTTCTGTGGGTGGGTGAAGATCATAACTTTCGTCTTCTTATAGTGCAGGCTGAGGCACTGTGAAGATAACCAGTTTTCAGCACCATTAAAGGAGGTTTGAAGGGAGTGATGGAGTTGAATGGGGTCAGAGTTTGAGGAGTATAGGACAGCATCATCCACATAAAGTAGTAGGTTGACTGTGTAGGACCTGGGGAGGAAGTTAAGGAAGAGGCTGAACAGAAGTGGCTCGAGAATGGGGCAGTCTGCTGGATAAGGTGTGACCTATTTTGACCTGTTGGAATCAATTTGAGAGATAGTCAGTGAACCAGCAGAGGGCGTCCCAGGAGAAACCGAAGTTGGAAAGTGTGGTTAGTAAGAGAGAGTGGTTGACCGTGTCAAACGCCTTAGCGAGATCAATGAAGACAGCACCAGTGATATGGCCCCTGTCTAAGGTGGAGTGAATATGGGCAGTGAACTCCAGGAAGGCAGTAGTGGTACTGTTCCCCTTGTGGAAGCCATGTTGCTGTTTGCAGAGAAGGTTGTATTTATTGAAGTGGTCGCTGTGCTGATCGGAGACATCTCGTTCTAGGGCCTTGGAGCCGGGAAGCAGGATGTAGATGGGGAAATAGTTGTTGGTGCTGGTACGGCCCCTACTTTTAAATACTTTTAAATTCCCCTCCTGGTGGAAATCTTCCACCAGGAGGGGAATTTACCCTGGCACAGGGAACAATTTAGCATATATGTGAGGGGGTTGAGTATTTCCTGTAAGGTAAGCAGAGGAGTTTCACATCTAAGGTGTCACTGCTATAGCGGAAGTGTCTGAGGGCTTTTCTGAGGTACGGTTCTGCAGACTTTTGGGTAATGCAGCGTAGATGGAAGAGGGGGCTTCTGTGGGGGGAAGGGGGGCTAGTTTAGGGTGTGTCAAAAAAATTAGGAGGTAGGGCCTGGCTTAGGTTTGTGAATGTATCACAGATCTCCAGGTAGAAGGTCACTTGGGGGCCAGTGACCATCACATGGTATGGTTCAATTTGGCTACTACATCTAAATCATCCCATTCCAAGGCAAAAATATGGGACTTCAGAGGAGCTGACTTTGATAAGATGGCCAACAGAGTTAAGCTAGCCCTGGCAAAAAGAAACACAGGTGAGGAGGTACAGGCAAAGTGGGCAAGCATTAAGGATACAATACTTGAAGCAACATCCCATTGTGTTAGACAGAAAAAGAAGTGCAAAAGAAGAAGGAAACCACTTTGGTTCTCAAATACAGTAGCAGAAAAGGTCAGAGCCAAAAGGCTGGCCTTCAGGAAATATAAGGGAACACAGCGTGATGAAGATAGGGAGGCATACCAAACTGCCCTAAGGGAAGCAGGGAAGGCAGTAAGGCAGGCAAAGGCCCAAACTGAGGAAACACTAGCACGAACAGTAAAAGAAGGTGACAAGAATCTCTATAGATACATTAGTGAAAGGAGAAAGTCCAGAGGGGGGTATTGCTAAGATCAAAGGGGATAAGGGAGCATGTGAGGAGGAGGACCTGTAAAGGCATCTATCCTAAATAGATACTTTTGCTCAGTATTTACTGAAGAGAAGGTAGGGCAGGGCCCACAGCTCAAGCATCATGGACAGGGGAGGGAGGTGAGCACTACTCCCTTCACAAAAGAAAGGGTCCTACAAGAGCTTGCTAAGCTCAGGGTGGATAAGGCAATGGGACCTGATGGCATACATCCCAGGGTACTTAAGGAGCTAAAGGAGGAACTAGCAGAGCCATTAGCAGAATTGTTTAGTGAGTCTCTGAGCACAGGAGAGGTCCCAGAAGACTGGAGAAGGGCTCATGTGATCCCGCTCCACAAGAGTGGTAGCAGGGAGGAGGCGGGGAACTACAGACCAGTCAGTCTTACCTCAGTAGTGGGCAAGATTATGGAGGCACTCCTTAAGGAAAGGATAGTGCAACACCTGGAATCCATAGGGCACAGGATCCAAGACAGCATGGGTTTACAAAAGGAAGGTCCTGTCAAACTAATCTCATAGATTTCTTTGACTGGGCAACCAGAGTGGTGGACCAAGGAGGAGCAGTTGATGTCGCCACCTTGACTTCAGCAAAGCTTTTGACACTGTTCCACATAGAAGATTGATAAATAAGCTAGGTAGGCTCGGGTGGGTCAGAAGTTGGTCAACTGGGTGGCAAACTGGTTGACTGGCAGAAAACAGAGAGTGGTGGTAAATGGTATACAGTCAGAAGAGATGCAAGTCACAAGTGGGGTACCTCAGGGAACAGTCCTGGGGCCAGTCCTATTCAACATCTTCATTAGTGACCTCGCAGATGGACTAGAGGGTAAGGCTTGTCTGTTTGCAGATGACACCAAGATCTGCAACAGAGTAGATGATCCAGATGGGGTGGGCAGAATGAGAAGAGATCTGGATAAACTAGCAAAATGGTCAGAAGAGTGGCAACTGGATTTAAGTAAAGAAGTGCAAAATCATGCACATAGGGAAGAGAAACCCTGAAGCCACTTATAGGCTGGGAGGAGTTGCTAGCAGTCACAAAGGAAGAAAGAGACTTGGCATCATCATCACTGATGACCTAAAATCATCCAAGCAGACCTCTAAAGCAGTAGGTAAGGCTAGGGGGGTGTTAGGGTGTATTAGTAGGGGTATCACAAGTCGTAAGAGGGAGGTAATAATCCCTCTGTACAAGACATTGGTTAGGCCCCATCTGGAGTACTGCGTGCAGTATTGGAGGCCACACCTTCACAAGGACATTAACCAAATTGAGGCAGTCCAGAGAAGGGCAACCAAAATGGTGCATGGACTGCATCAGAAGACATATGAGGACAGATTAACGGAGCTCAATATGTATACCCTTGAGCAAAGGAGGGAGAGAGGTGATATGATCGAGACATTTAAACACCTTAAGGGCATAAACAAGGTGAAAGAGTCTAACATGTTTAAATATAAGAAAAATAGCAGGACAAGAGGACACAGCATGAGATTAGAGGAGGCCGATTAAGGGGGATATGAGGAAATTCTTTTTCACAGAAAGGGTGGTAGATGCATGGAATAGCTTACCACAAGAAGTGGTGGCTATGAATACAGTGCAGGGCTTCAAACAGGCATGGGATAGGCATAAGGGAGCAATACAAATGACTATGAATAGATAGGTCACTGACGAAGCAAGGCCGATGGCACATTTATAAGGTAGAAAAAGAAATGGGCAGACTGGATGGGCCTTGCGGTCCTTATCTGCCGTCAACTTCTATGTTTCTATGTTTCTAATGTGTCATTGAAGTCTGTAGCTATACATATAGGATCAGTGGTCAGACACCCATCAACTACAATCTGGTTGGAAACAGTGTTAGGGACTTTACCACAGATATTCTTAATGTTGTTCCAGAAATTCTGCCTTGAGCCCCAGGTGGAGGTAAGGAAGGATTTAAAATACTCAGATTTTGCTCTTCGCAGAGCCCATGTGCATTTATTTCAGGCCTCCCTGTACTTCTGTCTGTTGGTCAACAGGTGGGACTCATTGGAGAGGTGCCAAAGAGAGTCTCTAGTCCTCATTAGTGCCAGGAGGTGGTTCGAGGTCCAAGGCGCAGGGTTCTCTTTGACTTTTCTTTTGGTGAGTGGGGCAAACTTGTCACATATGGTATTAAATGAATGGATGAAGAGGTCAAGGGCTCTGTCAGGGTCAAGGGTATTCATTACGAAGGACCAGTCCATATTACTAAGATGCACTTTAAAGAGTTATTTGAGAAGATAATCATCCTAAAAAATACAAAGTCCCTGTCAAGTATGATTGCTGCTGGGAAGAACCAACCAGCTCAACACTTAAGCACTGTGGTTGACGTTGAAGGAGTTTTATTCATTTATTTAGGTTTTTTTTTTTATCATGAAAGGAGAGCTAGACAATACAGTATAATCTTGATTATTCACACCCTGATTATCTGAATTTTCTTATCCAAACTCAGTCATTGTCCCCTGACTTGGGTTGCCTAATGCTATGGACCCCTGATAATCCAGACCGCTTGATTGTTCCAGCTCATCTGATGTCTCCCAGATCTTTTGGATAATTGAGATTATACTGTACTGCCTATTTTCTCCAGAGCCAAGCATAGCGGCAGTCACATGGTGAAAATGCACACAGAACCAAAGACTCACAAGCAATACATAATTTCCACAGGTGTGAAAAATGTTTATTGCTGGAGAAAATAAACAAAGAGTAGAAACAGTGTTCAGGGTGGGGAACCGCAGTCCAGATGTTCCTGCACTTCTCTCAGCTGGAGCTTCCTCAGGGGACAGGTAGCTGAACAAATCCAACCCCGTTTTTTTATTTATTTCAAGTTTAGGAATTACAACCCTTTGAGTCAGGGACTCATTTACAAAGGCTCCGCATCACACATTGAGAAGGAGACAAAATGGAGAGTAAAACATAAGGTACAGAGACAAAGTACAGTGGCAGAATGAGTACTATACATAATACATAGGCAGATAACTGCATCACGATGCATAAATAAAGAGTCATATAACTAGAGTTAGAGGTAAAGATTTGCAACAAATACTTAGCCCACGTAAAGGTTTAAAGGGCCCCAACCTGGGATTAGAGAGGGCAGTGTCAGGGAGGGAGTTCATCCAGAGTGGCACCCGGTAGCAAAAGGACCATTGGCTGGCAGTGGTTCTTGCGAAAGGGATGCGAAAGACAGATGTGTTTGAGTGCCTTGTAACCCGCATCGGGGAGCATGTTTGAAGGAGTGAGAGGCAACCTGAGGGGGGCTAACCCTAGTTGTATTTTTTGGGTGAATAGGCAGGTCTGATAAAGTAGGCGGCCATGAAAGTTTAGCCAGGATGATCTTCTGTAGAGTTCACAGGTATGTGTAAGGGGATCACAGCCTGTTGCTAGCCAGCATGCTTTATTAAGGGAGTGCTTTACGCTGGACAGAGCAGTGTCAGAGGCAGTGCCATATATGACAATGCCATAGTCTACCAAGGGAAGGATGGTGCTAGAGATGGCTAAGCGAAGGGCATCAGGAGGGAGATAGGGCCTATATTTATAAAGGAGACAGATTCTAATATTTATAGCAGAGCAGGTTGATGATATATGCTCATGGAAAGTAAGGGCTGAGTCAAGGGTGACCTCTAGGTATGTAAAATTGGCTACTGCTTCCAGCATGGTACCCTGGGAGTTTAGTATAGATAGTTTTGTCATCTTGTGCTTATGTTGAGAGTGGATGAAAAGCATGACCTTTGTTTTGTTGTAGTTGAGGACAAGTTTGTGGGAGGTGAACCATGTTTCTATTTCTGTAAAGGAGCCCTGCAAGTTTTGCTGGAGCTGGGTTGGGTCAGGGTGTTGGCTAAAGATCACTGCATCATCAGCGTACAGGAGCAGGCATTCAGTGGAGACCAGAGGGAGAGAGTTTAAGTAAAGGGAGAAAAGGAGTGGGCCAAGGATGGACCCTTGGGGAATGCCAGATTGGACTGGAAGGCTAGTAGAAAGGGTGCTAATTTTTTAATTGCTGGGTACAGCCATGGAGATAGTTAGAAAACCATTAAGCAGCCTCTAGGGAAACACCAACAGAGAAGATGGAGTTTAACAGCATACTATGATTGACAGTATCGAAAGCTTTGGAGAGGTCAATGTAGACAGATCCAGCCAGTGCTCTCTGGTCAAGGGCTTCATGGATAAATGAGGTAAACTCAAGTAGGGCAGTAGTTGTGTTGTGCCCTCTTCTGAAACCATGCTGCTGCTGGCACAGTAGATGGTGTGAGCCAAGATAGTCAGTCAGTTGATCTGCAGCTATTTTTTCCAGCGCTTTTGAAAGGGGAATGAGTATTGAGATCGGCCTATAATTACAACTAGCAGTACAGTCACCCTTTTTATGCACTGGAGTGATGATCGACCTTTTCCATAGAGTAGGGAACTGCCCAAGAAATAGGGACAAGTTCAGTATTTTTGTTAGGGGTGTTAGGACTGTGTTAAGAGTTAAAGAGAGTTGTTTGGCATCATGAGAATCACCACTATGCCTTGTCTTTCCAAGAAACTTGGTGAGATATGGTCAAGCGACACTAGGGGAGATCATTTTATAGTAAAAGGGCGGAGTGCTGGGGGTGGGGGTAACTGTCCTGGAGAAACAGTGAAGAAGTCAGGAGGGAGGATAGAACTGAGGTCAGAGAAAGACATGTTTAAGGCATTAGCTATCCTTGTAGGGTCTTGGGTGGGAACACCGTCAATGACTATCATGGATGGGGAAGGAGAGGGAGACTTGCCACTAAGTTCTTTCATATTTGCCCAGAACTTTTTTCCATCTCCCTAGGTGGTAGTAAGGCTGGTCTGATAGAAAGCTGCCTTTGCATTGCGGATAGCCCAGGTGCATGAATTACGGGCAGCACGGTACAATTGTCGGTCAGAAGGGTGACCGGACTCAAGGGCACAGTGCAATAGGTTATCACGGGCCTTCATTTGATCTAGCAAGGACCGATTTATCCATGGGGAGGATTTGGCTGTTTCTATTCATTTAACAGTGGGGGCAAAGATGTCACAGGTGGCTTGAAAAGAGCTGATGAAGAAAGACAGGGCAGCATCCACTGATGACTGGTGATGTAGTGGGGACCAATCAAGATTAAGTATGTGGTTTTGGAGATGTGCCAGGGGCCCTTTATTTTAGCTGGCGATACATGGTGATCCTCGGGGGGGGCTTCCAGCTATTTGACCAGCAGCAGGTTACAGGGGAGTGATCGCTGAGTGAGTCTGGGAGAACCTGGATGTCCTGCAAGTGCTCAGGGTGATTCATGAGGATGAGATCAATGAGGGAACTAGTTCCCCAATGTTGATCTAATCTAGTAGGGCTTAGGACCATTTGTGAGAGATTTAGGGTTGCAGCTGCATCCATGAGGGAGGATATGTGAGGGGCAAGCCAGTTTGTGTTGAAATCACCTAGGGAAACGATTTCTGAATTTTTTGGAAGTTGGGCGGTGTTGTTAAGGATGGAGGAGAAAACCTCCTTTTGATTACGAGGGGGTATGTAGACTGACATTAGATATAGAGATTTACCTGATTTGCCAACTGCTATCTTAAGGGTGAGGGACTGGCTGCCTGCTACGGGGTTCAATGTGGCCATTTCAATACCTTGAAGGTGATCCCAAAGGTATAGCACGCACCCACCACCACGCCTATGTAGTCTGTCTGATCTGAAGAAAGAAAGAACAGCCAGGAAGGCAAACAGCTGAGTCAGAGGTGCTTGGGGATAGCCAAGTCTCAGATACAGCTAGTTCATCAGGGTTGTGGAGGCAGACTCATGCTTGAAGTGAGGCGAGATTTTTTTGGAGGTTGCATATATTAATGGCGGCCAGTCGTAGACCTTTGAATTGCACAGACAGGCAAGGGAAGGGGGTAGTGGGGCCTGGGTTTGGGTGGATATTACCTATGATTAGCAATAGGATAATGGAGATCCTGGATAGGGCTCTTTTGAGGGTCAGTTTGTGATTATGTCGTATCGGGCTTGCATTATGAGGTAGCTTGTTAATAATGTGTGAGCAGGCAAAAAGCAGTATTTCTTGGCTATAGAGAAGGGGGGACTGCTGCTGCTGGGAGCAGATGGCTAGGAACAAGTAGGAGGTGGGGTGGGTAGAACATGGTTTCCGAAGGATGTGGTATTGCAGGGGGAGGAAATAAGGGGGGTGTTTCTGGAGCAGAAGGGGTTGCGTGGTATTTAGCAGGGAAGAGGCAGGGGAGTGGTATATTGAGGGGGGTTATGTAGAGGAGAACAAGAAGTGTCAGCATTCTGTGAGAGGGAGAGAGAGAGAGTAGGAAATAGCATTCTTGCTAAGCAATCTGTAGGATGATAAGTTAATATAGTGCATATGACATGAGATATAATGGAGATATAACATTAGTGGAATTTAAGTGGAGATTTTTTAGGTATTCTACACTTTCAACACTATGCTGTGTGAGAGAGTAAAATATTGGCAGAAAAATAGTGGCAGGTGCTGATAGCCTGTAGATGGTGAAATAGCCTGATTGGTATATACCGGTCACCTGGTTAATACTATAAGATACCAAGTCGACCAAGGGTGGTTGTGGGGGTAGTGGGGCAGCTGACGTGTAGCGTCAGCGGGGCTTCTACTACTCCCGGGTTCGGAGACAACTTCGGTCTGTGTTTCTGTGGTGGGAAGGCTATTTCAGAAAGCTACCATTTACCTTGTGAGACTGCTGCAGGGGTCCTAGCTCGGGAGAGGGTGTCGCACCCTCACGACCTTCACCCATGACGGGGAGCCTTGAAATGCTGTAGAACAAAAATACAGAGTGGAATTATAAATGGTAGGATTGCCATGCGGGGGGGGGGGGGCAGAGTGTTTCAGTCCAAAATTGCAGAGAGAAAATATTGTTTCTGTGGAGTTGGGATCACTGAGATTGCAGCACAGTGCTGTAGGAGAAATCTAGAGACACTGGAAATCTTTCTACCCTTTTTTTCTTTTTCTTTTTTTTTCCTCAATGCTGTAACAAACAAAACACTGAGGCAGATTACAGCTCAGGTTGGAAAACGTATACTCCTTGGCTAACTTTAGGGGAGCATGTGAGACAAAAAGTACTTTACATAAGTACTAACAGCTTGTTTCTCAAATGAAACAGTGATTTTTAAACAGCGTGGATACTGGTTATTAGGTAGCGACTGTTGAGAGCAAAGTACATATATTATTATTTTTGAATTTTGACACCAAAGAAATAAAAAACGGCCTATCTTAATTCAGTGGGATCAGGCAGAGGTTTGGTCAGTAGGACTCTGAGGATATTTCCAGTTTATTCAATTTGAAGCAGCTTGATTAATGAAATATTGCCTTGTTGTAATGTAGAGGGAGCAATTTAGGGTAAAATCAAGGGCAGAGTCAGCTTCAGGTCTTGTTTGCTCCCACAGGTAATGCTTTTGAAGGCAGGTTATTCACTAAAATAAATACAGTTTTTTACACAGTAAAGAGCAGTAGAGAGCCTGGCCTAGTTTGGATTCAGAAACAGTGATATCTACAAGAATGCATTAGGTAGGTTGCGCTGGGTGAGAGCTACTTATTTCAAACAGGGCAAAAAAAGAAAAATTCAGACAGGACAAATGGTGCCAAAAAACAGCTCTTAAGGCACACAAAGCATCCAGCTCAAATTTTCTCAACAGACTCTGGTAATTTACTTAGAAAAAACTATCTCCACATGTGTGGGGTCAAATAAAACCTTTAGGTCAATTTTTTTATACTGGATACTGCACCAAAAAAGGGATAAATCAGATTGTGCTGGCCACTGCACTGAAAATAGGCCAATCAGATTGTACTGGATCAGATACAGAAAGAAGAATTCTTAAAGGTGCAGGACTCAATATGTGAGATCATGGCTGAGGTGAATACCAGTACCAGTGATGAGTCAAAAAATCTATACAGTGAATTAATAAACACATACATATAACAAAGTAATATTCATAATGTTGCAGAATGCAAAGAATTTCAGGGGCTGGATATTCAAACTGCACCATTCTGTGGCACAAGCCCTTGCGCTGCTCAAAATAGTTGCGCTGGGGTGTGGCTGGGGCGATATTCAATGGAGTTGCGCTATTGAGCAACTCCTTTGAATATCACCCCCAGGCCACAGCCACTGTGCATGGTGCAGTGGAACTTGCACCACCGCAAGTGGTCAGAGTAGAGCATTCAAGATGCGGTGGCGAAAGTTCCATTGTGCCATGCGTAAATTTCTGATATTCAAAAGGTGACATGCAAATGGGACCATAATTCATGCAAGGCGTGGGGGGGCCATTTGCATCTACTTATGGCCCCATTTGCATGCCATTAGCTTGCAGGTGTGCTGATCCCCAAGGACTTGTGCCTGGCGCCCTGCCAGGCAGCAGCCATCGGGGACTGACATCCCCTGCAGCCCGATCGCGGGCATGAAGCAAATCCCCCCTCCCCCCAACTGGCCTGATCACGGGCATGTAGTGAAGCCCCCCTCCTCACGACTGGCCCGATTAGGGCATACCCATAGTAAACCCCTCACCCTGACTGGCCCAATCGCAGGCAAACCAGTAGTAATCCCCATCCTCACTCAGCCCGATCACGGGCAGAACAGAGTACAACCCCCAAGAACAATATCTCTGGTGGTCCAGTGGACCGCTGACCAGATCACGGGCATTAGAGTCACCCCACCCCCAGGTCCAAGTACCCTGGTGATCTAGTAGCCCCCACCCACCCACCCACAGAGCCCCACCACGCCGCTGCCCCCGCCAGCCGGGCGGCAGCATCCCACTCGGCCAGCCACCCGCTGCCCGCCGACTGACTGCTCAGTAGGCTGCACGCCCATTGGTTCATAGCAAGAGCCAATGGGCGTGCTATTATACCGTCCTAAGGCAGTTCAGATATGAATGAATTCATTCATTCACATATCTGGACTGCTTTAGTAGAGGGCTGCATGCCCATTGGCTCTTGCTCTGAACCAACGGGCATGCAGCCCACCGAGCAGTCAGTTGGTGGACGGCGGGTGGCAGGCGGGTGGATGCTGTCACCCACCGGCTGACAGGGGGGCGGGTGGTGGCTCCGTGGGTGGGTGGGTGGGAGCCACTCAGATCACCAGGGTACTTGGACCTGGGGGTGGAGTTTGACTCTAATGCCCGCATCGGGCTTCATGTCCACTGGACCACCAGGGATATTGTTCTTGGGGGTTGTACTTTGTTCTGCCCGCAATCGGGCTAGTGGGGGTGGGGTGATTGACTGGTTTGCCCGTGATCGGGCCAGTCGGGGAGGGGGTTACTATTATGCTCGCGATTGGGCTGCAGGGGGTACAGGGAGGAAGTGGAGGGCCACCCACAGGTGGCAGCTGCTGTGTTGCACCCTGCAATATGGAAGCTCACCTGTGGGTGGCCCCTGACCCTCCTTTTTTTGCTCAAAGTTGTGTGGGCTGGGTTGGGGGTTGTGCCTGCACAACTCTGCACAGCCCGGCTGAATATCGGGCTGTGCAGTTTATGCATGGTTCCTCCCCCTCCAGTTGAGCATGCCTTTATTAGCATTGCACTGTTGTTCAGCTTGACTTGGGGGGTGCAACTGCCTCCTGCTGAATAAGGCAGAATGGCGCAATTTCGGACTTGCGCAGGCACAACCCTATTGCGCATGGTGCAACCCTTTTGAATATCCAGCCCCAAATGTACAATTCATATGTCACAAGTCAACTATAACTAAAAAAGACTTCAATAAAGGGATAGCAAACAAAATACAGCATATTTGCAAGTAGCGGGTCAAATGGGAGCATTTTACAGTATGAATATGTTAATGATGACCTACATTGCCACACTGCTCCTATGACCTGGTTAAAGAGACAGAAAAAGAGGCAACCAAGGATACAATTCTATAAGTTAGAATAGTTTACTGGGCTAGATAAATTATTAAAACACCAGTTAGAAACCTCTGGTGTATTGTTAAAGTTTCCTTTGATCTAAATCAGGCGGTTGCTCCTTTTCCATTGCAACCCCACTTTTATGGAATGCTTTGCCCTGCTGACCTCTTAAAAGCATATCTTTAAGCACATTTAAATCTAATTTTAAAATGTATTTAAAGTCCTTGGATATCTGTAAATGTTATTTGCAAGTGTGAAGATTTTTTGTTGTTAGGTCAATTTTACTTGTCAGGTCGAGCCTGAAAAAGGACCTCCAGTCCAGTGTTCCTACCCAGTTAACAAAAAAAAAACAAAAAAAAACAAAACAAAGCTATCATAAATCAGGTACAAGACAAGGGTGTCCACTTTCTCCATTATTATTTAACCTACATTTGGAACCATTGATAAGACAGCTAAAAGTGTCACCAATGTTACAAGGTGTCAAGATAGGGAAGTTCCACCTAAAATTATCGCTTTATGCGGATGATATCCTTCTGCATGTTACTAATTCTTGCAAATCTATCCAAGCTGCCCTCCAGATAATTCACAGGTTTAGCAAGGTATCGAATTACAAACTCAATGTTAGTAAATTAGAGGTGATGCCCTTGAACCCCCTTCTTTCCAGGGAAGATATTACTCCATTATCAATGGCTTGGTCTACCCAACTTAAATACCTAGGTATAACACTGTCTACATCTGTGTCCCTGATGAAAAAGTTGAATCTAGATAATCTAGTTAAAGAAATCTGATTGGATCTGAATAGGTGGAACTCTTTGCACCTGTCCCTTCAAGCGAGGATTAGTGTAATTAAAATGAATGTTCTGCCAAGGGTATTTTATCCACTCAACATGTTGAATGTCTATCTTCCCCTGAATTGGTTCCGTAGACTCCATAGCATAATCTCCCAATTTATATGGAGAGGTAAGACCCCATGTAGGGCATATAATTGGCTAAGTGCCCCCAAGCAATGGGGGGGCTTAAAACTCCCCAACCTTTACCACTATTACTTAGCCAGTCATATGGCTAAGTATATGCGCTGACGGTCAATCCCCATTGACATAGACTGTGCTGCCAATCTTCCCATATGGTTACAGCTGGAAGAAGATTTATTAGCCAGATTGTCTCCGGAGAGCCTTTTATTTATTGGCCTGGGTAAGGTACCCAGCAGTCTAAAAGGCTCAGTCCTCTATTCCTCACTAAAGGTCCATTCACAATTTTGTAGGTCCATGAAATACAATAACCAAATGGATTTACCACAACCGGTGTTTAATAACCCCACTTTTAAATTTGGTGACAAAATTATAAATGCCCCCAAAGAATGTTCTGATCCACAAATTAAAGTTTGTGATCTGGTACTTGGTAAACTAAGGGAAACACCGGAAATATTAATCTCTCTGCGGCTTCCCAATAAATACTCTTTTTTTGGACTCCAACTTAGGCATATGTTAATAAAGTAGTTCTGCTCAGGAAGATGGAACACACATCAGCCTCCTCCTTTTCAGCAGTTTCTTGATTGTGCTAACCAACCACATGCTATATCCAAGCTGGTGTCACTGATATATGCAACACTAAATCCAGAGGTATCAGGACAGTCTAGTTACTGGGTCCAACATTTCCCACATGATAATTTTTCATGGGATAAAATTTGGGATGGAGTCCGCCTATATATTGCCAACGATCACATAAGGCTAAAGCAGTTTTACATATTGTATAATATCTATTACACACCAGCTAAGCTGTACGGAATGGGTAAGACACATAGTCAAATGTGTTTTAGGTGCTAGAAAGACCCTGGGATATTACTTCATATATTATGGGATTGCCCCAAAGTAGCCTCCCTTTGGAGTGCTATTCGGGATAGGGCAGACCCACTGTAGGGGCTGCAGGATTATTTCTCACCACAGGTTTGTATAGTGAGTGATTATTCTACTGTCCCTTTTAAGGAGAAAAGATACTATATGGCCATTATCTCTTTGTTGGTTAAACCGCTCATCCTTCGTTACTGGAAAGACCAGCATGTGATCTCTTACCTTGAATGGGTCAAGGGGTTATTATATAATTTAAGAGTCAAGAAAGCAATTGCAAGCCTATGGGGTAAGCTCCCCTTGTATAACTCCAGATGGTAGAAGCTCTTCACGCTTTGGTCCCTCTCCCTACCCTCTTAATAAACCCAGCTGGAAAAGCAAAGTAGGTTAGGGAGTAATAAGATCTTAGTGGGCCACCCCATAAGAATCCCAGGATACTGCATATTAAAGGTGTTTGCATAGATGAGTCCTTAACTTCATGTGACACAGACTAAATGGTTGTGGTCTCACCTATGAGTTGGAAAAAGCACCACTAGGGATGGTAACTGTGGCTCTGGGGGATAAAAGTAGGGGGAATGTGGGAGGGGGGGAAGTAGGGAGGGGGAGTGGATACCCTTTGACTGGAAGGCATGAGGAGGTTCTCTCCCTATTTCCATGTTTAATGAATGATGTATAGGTCATAAAGCTATAAATGTTTGTTACTTGCATTGTTGAGATCTCATGCCACTGTACCAATGCATGTATTGCTGTAAAGTTGTATGTCTACCAACAAAGTGTTGTATTAGTGGTAAATGAATAAAGTTTATTTAATTTAAAAAAAAAAGCTATCATGCATGAAAGGAAACAAAGCAAGTTTGAAATGGGTACCCAGGACTATCTGATGGGATGGGTGATGGTACTAGCTGCACATTTGAGTAGACTTGATAGATCATGTCGCCTATTTCTGCTGGCAAATTCATATGTTCATATTTCAGGCCTCAAACAGATTTCTGTTTTAGGAGGCAAGCAGATCACAAAAGTGGAGAAAAACAAGAAAAAAGCAAATGAAGAAAAACAAGAAAAAATTTCAAATAAATCATAGGGGTGGACACAGAGGTAGGAACAACCACAGGGCTAAGGCAATCAGAATAGATTTCAACACAATGGAAATAATCAACCTGTCTAAACAGACTGTGGTTTTAAACAAAGGCTTCAGCTTTGCATCACATAGCAAACAGGATAACTTTCAGATCCATGAAGATCTGCTAAAGTTTTTCCCCAAACTGAGACTTAGGGATTATTTTGTAAACAAAGAAAACATAATCACCGGGAATGATATGTGAAGAATATCTCATGATGCAGAAACTTTGGATTTTCCCTTGGACTTATCTGACCAGCAACCAAGTGAAATGATGTCAGCATCATGACACCAAAGTAAAAATTCCTTGGAAAATGGGGGGAAGTGAAAATGGACACCTGAGGACATTGTTAATTTGGATATTTTAGAGTCTTTATACAGTAAGAATCTGGGACATACTGATACCTGCCTGTGTCATGTCTCTACATACAATGTCACAGGGGCTGAGTCTGAGGTGATGAGAAAATCCATGTTTAAACAAGAATCGAGCTTTTGTCCCCCTTGCAGTAATCTCACCATTAGAGTGTATGAATCCGTGATACCTAGAGAGCTTGATGACCTATTTCTGGATTCCACCCCTTATTATTGCAACATTTCGACACAGGGGAATTACAAGAGCTGGAAAGTCTGCAAAGCATGATACTAAAGCCTGCTAACAAGGGAGGAAATGTGCTTGATGACTGAACATTTTTATAAAACTAAGGCAGTACAACTCCTTAACAACAAGAAAAATTACAGGCAATTCCCTTCTGACCCCACCCATTTTTAAGAGCAGATTGTATAATCTGTTAGAATGGGAGAGAGCCATGGTATGCATTAGCGAGAATGCATGCACCTTTATGTGGCCATCCACACCCACTATATCTACATTCTGCCTTCTACCAAAGATTCATAAGAGTGCCACTAGCCAACCAGGCCAATCCATTGTGTCTGGGGTACACTCACTGTCTCACAGTCTTTGCAAGTTCTTAGATTTTTTCTGAAAAATAGTGTGCAAAGACTGGGATCCTACATCAGAGACATTATGGATGCACTATTCAAGACTGAACATTTTGAATGGAGTGATGAATTTCTGTGGTTTGGCATTGACGATGAGTCACTCTACATATCCATAGAACATGACAAAGAAATACTGGCATGTGGGCACTTTCTGAGGGAGAACCCTATGTGTTACTAGTTTCCAGACTGCTTAATTCATTCATTCTGGAATGTCTGACATTTGGTCTAGAAAACAACTACTTTGAGATTAATGGTGATTTCTGCATTCAATGCTGCGGCACAACTATGGGTGTAGTGATGGCATTCTCATGTGCCATTTTGTTCCTTGAGTACTGGAGAAATTCTTAGTACTATGTCCCAGAGAGAACCCATACATTTGACACAAACACACTTGGTTCTGTTACGTAGATGACATAGTATGTGTGTGAAGGGGCAGCAAGGAACAAACAGCATATTTTCTGGAATGGCTTAATATCAATACGTTTAATTTCATATTCACTGGTACCATCAATTTCAAACAACTCAATTTCCTTAAAGTCACACATATAACTGACACCAGCAATAAGGTATCCACTACAGGTTTCTATAATCCCATGGCTACTAATAGCTCATTACATGCACCCCAAACACCTGCTTAGCTCTATACCCTATGGACAATTTCTGAACCTTAAACCTAATTGCTGTGATGCTTCCACCTATGAAACCTAGGCAGAAGAGCTTACTATCTGATTTTTGAAAACTGGCTACAGTGAGACTCAGGTCTATGATGCCCCAAACCAGGTGTGGACTTTGGATAGGTACTCTCTACTTAGACCAAAACAAAAAGCCAAGAATCAACAGGAGTCAGTTTGTTTCATTACTAAATATGATGCCATGGACACCAAGGTAGGACAGGAACATTATTGAAACAGTACTGGCCTGTGCTACTTTGGGACCAGGTGCTGGCAGTCAATTTTGGCAGCTCACCAATAATTGCATTTAGAAGGGCCACTAACTTGAGGGACAATCTGGTCCACAGCCAATTCAGGGGGACCAAATTATCAATTGATAACCTGAACTGGCTCCCCAGGTAAACTAATAGCACATTTAAATGGAGACTGTATCATTGGTGGCTACAATGCTTGGGTGGACGATGTACAATTGCAGTCTGGTCAAGATTTCCTCTAGGGTATGGAATTCCTGGGCCTTGCACAAGTTATTACTTACTAACATACTAAAATGCCAGCAGAATAGGCCTAATGGTCTTTCGTGTCTGCTCGTTTGGTCAGCCCCCACCCTGGGTGCTGACCTTGCTGCCCCCCTCGCCTTCTCTGGCTTCTCCCTTCCCAGTTCCGGATATTCTTGCTGCATTGGATTTTGCTTCCAGAACCCTTCCCCTGTACCTGTCCCACCCCCTCTTAAACCCCTCCACTGTCTCTGCCTCCACCAGCCCCCTAGGCAGCGCATTCCATGGCTCCACCACCCTCTCAGTGAAGTAGCACCTCCTCCTTTCTCCCCTGAATCTTCCCCCCTCCAGCTTCCACCCATGCCCTCTAGTGGCCCCCTCCTCCTTCCTTCGAAGCACCCTGACTGTTCCTCCCCTATTTACCCTCTTCATGTACCTGAAGACCTCTAACATGTCCCCCCGGTCTCTTCTCTCTTCCAGTGTGTACATATTTAGCTCTTCGAGCCTCTCCTCATAGGTCCTGTCCCCCAAGCCCCAAATCATTTTGGTTGTCCTCCTCTGGACCCTCTCCAGGAGGTTAATGTCTCTCTTTAAGTGTGGCCTCCAAAACTGCACGCAGTACTCAAGGTGTGGCCTCACCAAGCAGTTATACATAGGGAGTATCACTTCCCTCCTTCTGGAGGTGATCCCCCTAGCGATGCATCACAGCATCCTGTTGGCCTTGGCTGCTGCCCTCCTACAAGTCTCAGAGTTGTTCATCTTGACATCCACCACCACCCCCAGGTCCCTCTCAGCCATCTAGACTTGTAGCATTTCCCCAGGGTGTACACTTGGCCCGGGTTTCTGGCCCCCAGGTGGAGTACCTTGCATTTCCCCTGCATTGAACCTCAGCTTCCACTTTCTAGACCATCTTTCCAGAGCCTCCAGGTCCCCCTGTAGGGCCACCCTCCCCTCCTCCCCATCCACCACCGCCCCCAGTTTTGAGTCATCTACAAAGAGACTCATCTCACTCCTGATTCCTGTCCTTATGTCAGAGACATAGGCGTTGAACAGAAGGGGCCCAAGGACTGATCCCTGTGGGACCCCACTAATGACCCTCCTTGGGGATGAGACTATTCTGCCAACTACGACCCTCTGAGTCTGGTCCTGGAGCCAATTGCCTATCCATCTGATCATCTGGTTTCCCACCCCCATTTCTCCCAGCTTATCCAACAGGCCCACGTGAGGAACAGAGTCAAATGCCTTGCTGAAGTCTAGAAAGAGGACGTCCACTGGTCTACCCAGGTCCAAGGCACTCGTCACCCAGTCATAGAACTCAACCAGGTTTGTCTGACACGATTTCCGGGATGAATCCATGCTGTCTATCGTCCAGGCACCCTGACTTATCCAGGTCCCCCAGCCTCTCCTTGACAATGCCCTCCATCACCTTGCCCACCACCGATGTCAGGCTGACAGGCCTGTAGTTCCCTGCCACCTCCCTTGAACCCCCCTTGTGGATAGGCATTATATGCGCCACCTTCCAGTCCTGGGGCACCCACCCTGTCCTCAGAGAGATGGTGAAAAGCTCCACCAGGGGTTTTGCCAGGACATCCGCAAGTTCCTTCAGCACTCTGGGATGTAATTTATCCGGCCCCGGTGCTTTCTCCATCTTAAGGGAGCTGAGGGCTTCCCTCACTCTCTCCGCTGTGATTTCCACTTCTGACACCTCTTCTCCCTGCTTAGCCCTCCCCCTCCTGCCAGTGATGCCTCCCCCTCTCCCCAGACCCGCCGATTGGTAAGGGTCCCCCCCTCCTCAACCTTCTGTGACCCATCTACACAGCCCTGCCTTGGACTTGGTATTCACACTGGGGCTCAAGACTGATAATCTTGAGATTGGTCTGATCAGCTGGTCACATCCCTGTACCATCAAGCTCACTTTAAGGGCCCTCTCTTGTATTTTATCCCTGTGGAGGTAGTCCAGTTTCATCCGTTGAGAGGGCTTTGGCCAGTGGGACATTTGGTAGTTGTGGACAGCATGATTTTGTTGACAGCTTACATTAGGGATCCAAAAGCAGCTGATGCAGTTAATAGACCTGTGATTGCAGCCTTTGACCTTGTGGCACCAGTCCATGCACACCTTCTGGTTTTGTGCCTCAGCTTGCAGTGGTTTGATGATGAGCCGAGGGAGCTGAAAACCATGGGTGTAGGTTGGAGCACTGTTGGAGGAGTTCCAGGGCCAAGGAGGACAAACTGATTCTGATGTATCACTATGGTGAGTATCAGGAAATCACCTGAAAAAAGGCACAGTTTTTATCTAGGGAGATTGCTGCTGGAAGAAACAGGCCACTTAGCTCTTCTGAACTGTAGATAGGCTTCTCCATCCAACCTGTCTGGAGCCCCTGAGAGTACTTTCACTCACATAATGTGAGTTCACTCGGTTCTTCCTGAAAAGGTTGTCCTCAGTTAGGGCCAGAATCACTCCAAGTGGGCCAGCACAATCCAGCAGGGTCTAGACTACAAGTGTGGGATGCATTCAGTGGTATTGGGGGGACTTTCGACCGGTGATGATGGAAGAGGAGACTGAGGTGATCTCTGAACTGTGGCTAACATTCTGTAATCTGGATCCAGGCCCAAGATGTCTACTTGTGAGTTGTGTAAGGCAATTGGCCCTGGCATTTGCTGAGATTATCCAGTGCTTCTTGTCAGAGTGGGTGTTCCCAAAGGTGCTGGAAAGTGCATTGGTAAAACCGATTCTGAAAAAGCCACCTTTGGACCAAGACATCTTGGTGAATTACTGACCTGTCTCTAACTTTCTCTTTATGGAAAAGGTTATTGAGGAGGTTGTTATGCTTCAGCTTGAGGCACTCCTCACTGCCGTTGATATCAATGAGCCTTGCCAATCTGATTTTTGATCCAGGCACAGTACAGAGATCTCACTAGTTGGGGTGCATAATGACCTGCTCAGATAGAGAACATTTAGTTCTCATCCTCCTCAATCTCTCATCAGTGTTTGACACTGTGGACCATGGACTGCTACTGAATCGGCTCAAGGATTGTGTACAGTAGGATTCACTGGCAAAGTCATCTGCCAGTTTGAGTCCTATCTCAGTGACAGAACACAGAGAGTATTGTTGGGAAGGTTTTTCTAGCTCCAAAGGTTCTGTCCTGTGGCATATCCCAGGGTTCAATTCTGTCACCCATGTTGTTTGTGGTGTATATGCTACCCTTGGGTAACATCATTAGGCAGTATGGGCGTAGGTCTCATTGTTATGCTGATGATAACCAGCTCTACATATCCATTGCACCTAGGAAACTGGGTGCAGTTGATGTGCTTAATCGACGCCTGGCGAAGATCCAAGACTGGATGTCATCGAGTTGATTGAGACTGGACTCAGAGAAAACTGAAGTACTGGTGAGGGAACTGGAATGTGGGGAGAGTGGCAGCTACTAACAGGGAGACAGGGCTTTTGCTCAGCCCCTCTCAGTTCTTGGGTGCCACAAATGTGAAAATTCTGGGATTCATTCTGGATGAGGGGCTGACACTTGAGGCTCAGGTGTCAGCAGTAGTCCAGAATGGCTCTTACCATCTGCAGAACATCAGCCAGATTAAATCCCTTATCCCACCTGGTGATCTGGCCAAACTGGTTCTTGTGTTTGTGACTTTGAAGCTTGACTACTGCAAAGTTCTATACAGTGAAGCCCACCAGGATGAATCCCAACTCTGCAGAATACTGCAGTAGAGTTACTGCAGCAAACAATGCAGTTTCAATTTGAGTTAATCCATTCTGTCATGCAGAAAACCTTTGACACCGTGCTTCATCTTGGTGGGCTTCACTGTACTTTGGGGTCAAATGAGGTACACTGCAGTGCCTGTTGTTGGTGCAGAATACAGCTGCTTAGTTGCTGACTGGCCATTCAAGTTCATAGCATATTTACCTGACACTGCATGATCTGCAGTGGCTGCTGATCAAGTGGCGTATCTCCTGTAAAGATGTAATTCTAATTTATATGGCCCTGCACAGGCAGGCTTGGGCTATCTGGTTGAGCTCTTGCACTCTCACATTCCTTTGTATCCTCTCCACTCAACTGAGGAGGGCCTCCTGGTGGTTCCAAGGTCAAAGTTGAAGGCCTCTGGGGACTGGGCCTTTGAAGTAGTAGGTTCAGTTCTCTGGAATTCTTTGCCAAGAACTTTGAGGGAGCCCTCCTCAGTGGAAGCCCTTAAGAGGGGTCTGAAAACCTTATTCACTCTGGCTTTTGAGGCATAATCTTCCCCTCAGTTGTGTCATCCTTGTTTTTAAGTACTGAATCATTTATTTATTAATCTATTTATTGTGAATGCTGTATTACTTTAAACAATGATTTTTTCTTGGGGATTTGTTAATGTTCCTTAGAGATGCTTTTTAGTTTATTGTTGTATGATACTGTAATGGCACCCTGAGCCTCTGGGCAAGGGTGACACATAAAAAAAGACTACTACTACTGTTACATAGAAACATAGACCATGACAGCAGAAAAAGGCCACAGGTACATCCAGTCTGCCCATATTTCCTATAATTCCTGGAACCTATTGCTCCTCCAGGGTACTAACCCTTCTATGCCTATCCCCATTCTCCACATTGGTCTTGATACCTCAGGTGACCACTATTCCCTTCATTCTGTCCCATGCCTGTTTAAATGCCCGGACTGTTTGCTCCCAGCACCTCAGCCAGCAGACTTTTCCAAGGTACCACCACACCTTCAGTAAGGAACTACTTCCTCATGTCCCTACTGAACCTCCCTCCTGTTAATTTCCACTTGTGACCACGTGACCTCGAGTTAGTATTCAGGGTAAATAGTTCCCTACAGTTTACTTTCTCAATTTCTTTAAGGAACTTGAAGGTCTGTATCATATCACCCATCTCCCTTCTTGTTTCCAGTAAGTACATATTTAGTGCCTTGAGTCACTCTTCATAGGATCTGCCCTACTGGCCCGGAATCATTTTTGCTACTGTGGGCTGCACTGTTTCTAACCTTTCCCTGTCCTTTCTAAGATGAGGTCTCCAGAGCTAGGTACAGTACTAGGTGAGGCCAGTATAAGAAAAGTATTACCTCTTTTTCTCGGCTGTCAATACACCTCCCAATACATCCCAGCATCTTGTTACCCTTGATATAGGTCTTGTTACACTGGATCATTTGTTTAAGGGAGTTACTGATGATGACTCCTAGATTCTGTTCCTTTTTTGTAATGCTAAGTCTAACCCCACACATACAGTATTCCATTTATGAGTTCCTTTTCCCAAGGTACTTTACCTTACACTTTTTTGCATTGAATTTTAACACCTTTGACCACCCCTCTAGTTTTTGTAGGTCCCTCTGCATATCCCTTATTTCCTCATCATTATCCACCCTCCCACATAAGTTTGTGTCATCTGTGAAGAAACACAAACTGTCCTGGATTCCCTCACCAATGTCACTAATGAACATGGAAAGATCCTTGTGGAACCCCACTCGTAATCTCCCTCTCCTCTGATTTAACCTCTTTGACCACCATCCTCTGCTGTCACCACTCTAGCCAACTACCCAGCCAGTTCACTACGGTTTTAACTGCACCCAGGTCTTCCATCTTGTTGAGCAACTTTTTGTGCTGTACCAAATCAAAAGCCTTGCTGAAGTCAAAGTACAGCAGATCTACATCGTGGCCCTTGTCTACTTCCTTGGTCACCTAGTCAAAGAGAACAATCAGGTTATTCTAACAAGACCTTCCAGCCACAAAACCATGTTGTTTACTATCCTGGAGCCCATTTCTCTCTAGGTAGTCCATGAGGTCCTCTTTGATTTGTGATTCTATCAGCTTCCCCATGATGGAGGTCAGACTGACAGGCCTATAGTTCTTATGAAGTGCTACAACGTCTGCCATTCTCCAGTCCCTTGAAACTTATCTAGACCTAAGTGAGCTGTTGAACAGCCCAGCCAGGGGTTCAGCCAGTTCTGCTGTTAATTCCCTAAGTATCCTTGGATGCAACCCATCTGGGCCTGGGGCCTTAACTATCTCACTGTCAGACCTTTCAGGACCCTCTTGCTAGTAAATATTGGCTGCCTTATTTCCAGGATTCCCTTAGCGGCTGCTTTGATGCCGCTTTCTAGCATAGCTCTGCAGTCCTCCTTAGTGAGTACTGAGCAAAAGTAGTCATTCAGGACTGTGACCTTTTGCTCATTCTCCTCTATCACCCACTGCCCTCAACTAGCCATGTGATGCCCCCTCTTTTTCATCTTTTCACTTTTATAGTGAAAAAAAATGTTGTTTTTTTTCCATTATTGACACCTCCACAATATGCAGCTCCATGTCTGCTTTCACTTCTCTAATGACTGTCTTTGCCTCCCTGTTTTTCTATAAATAATCCTCCCTTTCTGCCTCTCCCTGCTTTTTGAAATGACTGAAAAAATATTTTTCTAAGAATGTTGAGAGGCAAATTGATTTGTAGGTAGGCCATGTACTAGTATGACCATGAATTATCTGTATTATTACACAGTCACCTCACTGGTTCTGGCCAAGTAAATCTATGGGGATTTTGGCCCATTTTATAATAAGTTCTTACATGCATTTCTGATGGTAAACAGCACAGCACCAAACAACTTGTTTAATCTATTTATAGTAGGCCTGAACATAGAGCAGTTATATTTTAGGAACTTCAAAACCTCATATATCTCAGTTTAGGAATTAAAAGAAAAAACAGTTACACATAATATGCTCATTTTTTAAATATTTTCCCCCAAATGTCCAGCTTGGCTTTTTTGGAACCCCAGCTCATGAAAAAGGTAGGCAAAATTCTTCAAATCCCGCTAAAAGGTGGTTTTGTAATCACTCTGTGAAATCACCTTCTGGGTGGGATTTGAAAATTTTCTAGACCACTAAAGACAACACCATCTATCAGCAGTTTATCTGAAATATACAAATTCATTTATCAGTTCCACAGAGGGGACCATCCCAAATTGTTTTGTACATGCATGCTTCATCAGGGTAGCCAGCCTGGTTCACAGAGTCTCAATAAATAGTGATAATTTAAAGTGACAGTGCATAAAAAAATACAGTGAAACAGGTGAAAGTTAAAAATAGTTTTGAAGAGCCTTTGCCTTGCTTAACTAGTAGAATGCATTAGAAAAGCATATAATAAATAATAACATAAATGTTATATATGATATTTGATTATGAAATGCATAACACTAACAATTGCTGCAGGAATAAAGAGAAGCTCCATCCATGCTCAATAGTTTCTGCTGCTTGCCTGTGTAGACTCCCTTTGGTACTGGAGCTGAAAAAGAGTAAACGGACAACACTTAAACATTCTGACATTGGAAAGTAACTGCAGTTACATCAGTCATTAAGAATAATTCTAGGGTCAGATCAGGCTGAATATTAAAGAAAAAAGGCAAAGAAAGAAAGAAATTAAGGGAACAAGTCAAAGTAGAAAACTAAAAAGAAGGGAAAGGCAGACGTTTGAAGCGGAGAGGGAATGCTAAAATAGAAAGTCAAAAGAAACACAGGAAAAGGGATTGCAGAGTAACAAGGATATATTTTATAACAAATGAATACAAGACTAGAAACAGAATGATTAATTAATGTAGAAATGGCATTATATCAAAATTATCATCAATCCTTGTTGCCCTCTAGGCCCCCAGCTGGTAAATCCAAAATGCCTCTGTGCAGAGGAGTTTATCATCCAGATCTCCTCCCCTTGGACCCAGTGAAACCCTCTCTATGCCACAGAACTGGAAGTGATGGCTTGTTTTGCCATTGCTTTCCATAAGATGCCTTGCTTATGCATTGCTGGCATTGCCACACTTCATGTCACTTAAGCGTTCCCATATTCATAACTTAATCATTCTTTTAGTTTTGCCAACTTAAACAGCCTGGCAGGTACAGGTGGCCAAATAAATGACCCCTGTAGTGGGGCAGTTAATGAACTGTATGATGTCAAATGACTTAGTGGCATGGTCAAACATAAAGCTGGCCTTTTAGGTACTGATTTGCAATACCTACGGTGGCCACACTGGAAGTAGCCCTTATGCTATGTTGTTATCCATTGAGTACTGGGTCTACAGATGGGCTGTAGAGAGTGGATAACACATCCGTAAGGTATTTGCCCATTTTATAGAGTGTACAGGATGGTATATTTACCTCCCCCTCTAACAGAGGTTCTCTGCCAAGTATGTCAATATTTGGCTAGTATTTTTCATATGGCCAAGGAGTTGAGGCTTTAGGTAGAAATAAAGTTGAGAACCTCAAGAGGTCAGAAAGTTCCATTTGATTGACCTCCCTTGAGGACCCTTCCAGGACCTTCTGACTGTACCCTCTTTGCTAAAAACAAATGAATATTTACTCAGGTCTTTTCTGAAAGTCAGTCTCATCATGGCAGTTGCAATTAAATCTCACAGACTGGGACTTAGGGTAGTTCCTGATGGTGTGGCACAGGTGGCAGCTTGAGACATGCAGAACAGTGTTCCTGTCTGTTATTTTATGAAACAGATAAGTCATAACAGTACCATCCAATTTTTAATAATGTGCAAATCTGAAAAGCTTATTTCAGAGATGTCCAGCACAGACAGAGCCGCACAAGGGTGTGATGTGCTCATTGATTACCAGGATCTAAATTACAAACAACAGTTGCAGCACTCACCAACACCCATAAATAATGGAACTCAGGCAGAAATTTGTGCACAATGCTTTCAGTCTTTACTGAAGCAGCAGCAGCAGCATAATTCAACAGCATAGACACAGCCAAACTCTTCTCATGTTTTACTCAATTGTGGCCTTTCTTAAGGAATAGTTTGACTGTGTCTGTGCCATGACTATTGTTTGTAACTTATTTCAGTGATGTCAGAATGTACAGTAAAATGCACGTTTGGATTGGATCAATGCAATTAGTTGACAAACTGTTCCAACTCCTCTGCTGCTTGCACCACACCATAAGCACATCATCAATGTAACAATGCCACAATTCCATTAAGGAAACTCATGGATTTCTTTCCCAATCTTAAATTACCTCCTTTTCCCACTGTCCCAAAGGTTTGCATAACTGGGGGCAAATGTAGCCTCCATAGCAGTACTCTTAATTTGGCAATAATATTTCTATTAAAAGATGAAGGGGTTACATCTCAAAACAAAATTCTGATAAATCTATCAAGACGTTTTTATGTGGGTCACCCACATTTGCAGTGGAGTTCAACCACGCACACATAGCATGTAATCTACCATCATGTGGAATATTGCTGTACTGGTGTATAGTGACTCAATGTCCATTGAGACAAGGACTCACTGTGGGTCCATCTGGATGTCCCAAAGGACAAATAGTATCTCTGTGGTGTTTCTCACATATATGGGCAAAGTAGGTACAGTCTTCTTGATGTGAGCATCCACATATTGTGATAGAGGCTCTGTGAGACAGCAAATACCAGCCACTATGGGGCACCCTGGCAGGAATTCCAGACTCATATGGACCTTAGGTAAAACATATGTTGTGTCCTGTAGTGGGTGATCTACTTTCAAAAATTAAGCATGTGCTGGGAAATGATACCATTGGTCAAGGCTATATCAAGAAACACATCAATGTCTCTTAAAGTCTGGAAATGGATCATTGGGAAGAGATTGAAAGAATGCCTCATCACGGAACTGCCACTGGACTTCTTTAATATAGTCCACTGTATTGAGGACCATTACCAACCCTCCTTTGTTGGTAGGTTTTATTGTCACTTCAGAGTTGTTTTCCATCTCTTCTAGAGTCCTTCTGTCTTCAGGGCTTTTATTCACAAAAATGTCATTGTTGTTGGTTTCAAACAATGTATCAATATCCTTGAGGCATGTTTATTCAAAGATAGCCACTGTACCTTTGGTTAGTGGATTAAATGTAAAGGGGGCTTGAAAATGAAACCCCTCTCTTGCAAATCATTAGTCCAGTTTCCAACTGTAGAGTCAGTCCCCATAGAAACAACAAAGTTATTCTGTCTGTGAAGGCACATTTTTTGTTTATTGTAGAAGGCTTTTATGCTCAATTTCCTATAGATCTTTTTTAATCTAGAAAAAGGTCGAGGTTGCTTGGTCTGTATGTCAGAACAAACCCAAGCCTTTATTTAAAATGTTACTCTGACTTTAGACGGCTATACATTGGATAGGTTTATAATGTTTACTTCCCTTTGTTGTTTACTTGCTTTGGTCCTTTGTGACCTCCTTGTGTTCGAGCTGTGCCTCCTTCTTCTCCTACTCATGTCTCTTCAGTGTCTTCATAAGTTAAATTGCTGAGGAACTGAAGGGAAAGTTTGTCTGTTTGCAGATGACGCAAAAATCTGCAACAGGGTGGACACCCAGGAAGGGATGTAGAGAATCTGAAGGGATCTGGGGAAGCTAGAGGAGTACTATGAGATTTGGTAGCTGGGTTTTAATGCCAAGAAAGGGCAAAGTCATGTACCTGAGGTGGAGAAACCTGGAGGTTGTTGGTTAGGATGGGGTGGAGATACTTACAGTCACCAAGGAAGAGAAAGACTTAGGAATAATCATATCTGATTATCTTAAAGTGGCAGATGAATGGAACAAGGGCATAGCAAGACTAGTGGGATGCTGGGGTGCAGAGGGAGGGGGATTTCTATCAGGAGAAGGGAGGTGGTGTTGTCACTGTGTTGCTCACTTGTGAGACCTCACCTAGAGTACTGTGTCCACTTCTGTAGGCTGCACCTATACAGGGACTTTGACAGAGTTGAAGTGGCCCATATGAGGGCTCGCAAATAGTGTAGGGGCTGCACAAGAAGCCATTTGATGAGAGGCTGTGGGAGCTGAACCTGTTTTCCCTGGAGGACAGGAAAGTGAGAGGGATATGACTGAGACCTATAAGTACTCACAGGGGTGAACAAGGTGCAGGAGGGGAGTCTCTTTCAGAGGAGGAGAAGCACCAGAACATGGGGGCATGCAATGAAGCTTGGGTGAGATTTAAGAGAGATGTGAGGAAATACTTATTCCAGTGGCCAAAAGTTGCATCCACTCAACTCCTTCAATATCCTTTTTGTATTTAAGAGCCCAGGACTGGCATTCTGCTTCTTTTGTGACAGCAGCCAGATACTACTTGTTATGCTTTGTTCACTTGTATGTTATGATCCTCCCTCAGGTTCTTTTCCTCCTTCATTGCAACAAGAAGAGCCAAAGAAAGTGTGTACAGTTCCTACTTCTTTTTCCCTCCCCAAGTCCAAGTCCCTGGTTACCCCTTTGAAGACAGTGATCAGGTTGGGTTGTCATGATCTGTCCTTGATAAAGCCATGCTGAGAGGGTGCCAGAGCCTGGGCCTCAGACAAGGGACCTGCTTTTCAAATGGGGACACAGGGCTTGCCACCAAGTCCTGCATCCCTGCAAAGTGTGCCAAAAATGTGTCCAAGAGTTTGATGTAACTTGCACCCGATTTTAGAACCCTGGACACAGGTTGCAACAGTGCCCTCAATTTACAGCAGCTTGCACCAAAACTGTGGTGCAAGCCCCATAAACTGGCTCCTCCACGGGTGCAAAGTTATACCGGGGGGAGCTGGCAGAACTGTGCTGCATCACCGCAAGGGACTTGTGGCAAGCTTTTTTCAAAAATTGTACTGTGGCACAGGTTTGATGCAAGTCACCATTTGTGTCAAACTCTGCCACAAGTCTCTTGCGACAGATACACCAGCATTGAAAATCGGTCAAAAGTTCTTCATTATTCTGTCCTTGATAATGTCTTCTATCACCTTGCCCAGTATTTGTATCAGGCTGCCCAGTGTTTATAAAATGGCAAAAACAAATGTGGAAACATAATTGGTTGAGACATGTCACCTGATCATGCACTAAAAAATACTATTCATGCACGATCAGGTTTTTGAATTTTGATGCCCAAGAAAGCCATTTCTCACACCAAACTCATTTTACAAGAATAATAGTACAGTTTGGAGTGTGTCTTAAAGCATTTGTGATGCACTTTCCAGGAGGTTACAGACACTCAGTACTTCAGCCTCATGTGTCAAAAATCGATTGGGAATGCGTTACATATGCTTTAACAAATACTGAGCCCTGTTGTGTTGGATTGCATCTGCGGTTCCAACTTTGCCCATTTTTCAAGGTGGGGACTGCAGTAGCCATTTTCCAGTCCTTCAACACCACACCTGTCTAGACAGCCTCATGAAAGACTACTTAAAGAAACTCCACTAATTGTGACCTTAGATCCATTATTATTCTGAGGTGTATCTTATCTGCTCCTCCCTAGCCTTTCCATGGCTTTATTACTGAAGTGAAATAATCATTCAGCATGCCACCCATCACCTTAGACTCTCTCAAAGGTTCAATGGAAACAAAGACATTTTCAACATTCACTTCTCTTGGCAGGCCATAACCACAGATCACGTTCTTTCACTCATGGGATGTGTTAAAACTCTTTTTATTTTAAGACTGCAGAGAATGGGGCCACTCAAACTCAGTTCTTTTAATTTAAACCATAGCTCAGATTAATGATTAAACAAAGTATTTTACTACGTTAAAAGCAGTAGTCTTACACTCACCCCCACTGGTGTCTACCACCAATGTTTCATGCAGCACCACGTGCATTTTTTCAAGGCATGGTTCCCTACTGCATAATGTTATATTAAATATATACAGTATATATATATATATATTTTTTTTTGCCATTTGCACATCTTCTGCCTTTTATGTTGGAAAAACACTGATGATCCTTAAATGGAGAGTGAGCAAACATTTGAAAGCCATGGAGAAAAGTAGTGTTACCAATGTTTTAGCAGCTCACATAAAACAATGTGAGACAGGGCCAATTTTCAAACTCATGGGTCTTGAAAAAGTAAGACAGAATATACCAGGGATGTTAACAGGGTCTTTTAAAAGAAGGAGACTTTTTGGTAGTATGAGATGAAAGAATGGCTTACACAAGTTGGGACCATTTCTGGTTTAAGACAGTGTGAGTACTGTAGAAAATTGTAAAAAATCTAAAATAATTATATCCAGATAAAATATGATTTTAGGAGGGCTGGTTGAAACTTGCAGACCTTTACTACTTTATTATTTTTACTCTATTATGGTTAGTCAGTGATGTTTATTATACTTGTTATTAGTTATAAGGTGTGTTATTTATTACACAGTTTTTTCAATAGGTGTGTTATCTATTATATTTACGTAGATGGAAGTTTTCATTTAGATACATTGAGGTCCCTTTATATGCATTATCCTGTTATTCTTTTCTTTCCCACTCATTTTTCCTCTTTCCATCCCATGCCCACCCTTATCTTTATCTTCACAGTTACCAGCCAATATGCTGTGAGAAGTATAGCTAAGGAATAATAATGTGTCAGAAATAGCCTTTGCATTTATATTGCACTAATTTTATTGCCATGTGTCAACTATAGCACAGATTGGAGTTTTTATATATATATATATATATTAAGGGGGTGGGGGGCATAGCCCCCCACATCACATTGTAAAATAATTGCTTCGGCCCTGGTTGCAGTTGTTTTCTTTGATATCATTCCTTGGCATGCTTTGCGAGTTTTTGACTGTTTGGCATTTTATCAAGTACCTGTTTTACCACAGCTGTAGTTTCTTAGCATTTGTTGTCAGATACATTTTTCTTTTAGGTATTATGTTACAGTGCCATTCTTCCCTCCCCCCACACTATTCCCTACTTTCCCTCCCCAGGTTGTGTACCCCCTTGCCTTTTAATACCATTCCTTTTCTTCTCCTTCCCACCCAGTTAGTTTTCCTACCTCTTTCTTGTTCCTCCCCTTTTCCCTTTGCTAGTTTATTTAAGCAATATACCATGAGAGGGTGTGGGTGATGGCACGATTTACCCATGCCTAGTGTAGTGGTTTGCTCACAAGGCCGCATGCTGAGAAAGGAAACCACACCAGGTGTGGGTAAGTCCTGCCATCACCCACACCCTCTTGTGGTATATCATGATTATTCCATGGGGCAATTATTAAAATAAACTATTTTAAAAAAAGTTGTATTTTTTTTCACATTTTTGTGCAAATATTCTTTCACCATACATTATGTAATCCCTTGTTGCTGTGTGAAATGTGACTTGAATAAGCTTCACCCCCTCCATCTTTTCCAAAAACTTTCTTTTTTGTATTGTGTTGTGTTCTCCTTATGCAGGCAGGGTTTTTTTGTTTATTGAAAGAGGAGCAGTGATCAGGGAGTGGAAGACAGAGCAGCACTTATAAGAGGCAGAGAGTGCAGTGTGAAACTAAACTGTTATCTGTTGCGTTTCAAGAGGGAGAGAGACTGCGAGGCTTCAGTTTATTTTGTATACATTTTAAAACAATTTGTGTTCCCTGAGGAAGACAGAGAGAGTGTGCTCACAGAACAACAGAGATATTGCAAGGCTACAGGATATTTTATAAGTTTCTGTCTCTCAAGTTTGTGAATGTGTTGTGAGCAGTCCGTGGGTGATAGAGGCAGAAAGCAGGATGAATCACCGCTGTGTCAGGGGAAGAACGGGGTATCTGAGATGGCTGTTTTCTGTTTTTTTCCATGTTAATGCAGTGTAACAGAAAGAGGAAGCTGGGACTTGAGGATAAACTTGAGTTTGCTGACAGTAAAGCAGAAGTGCCATCATCAGACTGACTTTGATTTGTCTGTTGGAAACTGAGAACCTTGCTACACTGCAAAGAACAAACTATAACTCCATTTAGGACCTGGAAACCTGATAAGGCATAATACTGGTGGGGACTTGTTAAGAAGGGGAGCTACGCTTTCTACAAAAAGTTTCATTTTTTTTTCCTTATTAGCATTAAGCAGAGAATTGCAGGATTCCATTAAAAGTGTAGTAATTTTATAACCAGAGGGAGTGAGATACAACTGAATTTGCTTGATTGTTGGGGTTGAGACCTAGGATTTGGAAGGATATTTTTGTAACATTTTAAAAGTGTCCTGCTGGCTGAGGAGTGAGTTCATTTTTATCCCTGGACTCAGTAGAGTGGTTTATGCAGGAGCTGTGGTCTAGTAAATTGTGGTGTTAGTTGAATTACTATAAAGAGCAGTACTCACCAGGGTGGTGGAGCAGTTGTGTATTTGATTGTTTCTAACAGTCACCAGTGGCTGTGGACTACCTACCCACCCTAGCCCACATCCCACCCCGCCCAGGCATGGCATTTCCTTTATAGCCACAGTTTTGACATCACTTCCTCAACAGGGCTTGGGGCAGAACTGTCATATCCTTAATTACCCAGCACAGTGCTAAAAGGGTAGGTACACACCACAAATAATAATATATATATATATATATATATATATTTATATATATACAGTATATATTACATATTGTATATTATAAGTGAGAGGGACATGTGGGGAGTGGTGCAATGCACTGGCTGTGGGGCTGCAGTTTTCTGGGAGACATTCTGGAAACTGCATTGCTGTCCTATTTGCAGGCAACTGTCAGCTCTGAGGGAGGAGGTTGCCCACCTCCAGGCTGAACTAGCAAGGACTAAGGAGGCCTCCCCCTTCCAAAGAGCACCACTGCCACAACCACTGCCTCAGAGGTTGCCAAGTATGAAAAGCAGTTGGACCACAGTGGGTTCTGGGAGGATGTGGGTGATCGATCAGAGGTGAAGCCCCCCAGTTGTACCTCTACACAAATCATATGCCATTCTGGCAGAGCAAGGTTCCTCTATGATGGCACCCTCAGTGGAGATCCAGAAGAATGCTGAGGATATCCACAGGGGAGAACCACAAAAGGGTGGCAAGGGACACCACAGGGGAAGGAAACAGCTTCTGATAGGAGACTCAACTGTTAGGGGGGTAAAACTGGGGAAGGGAGAGGAGCAGGAAGTAAGGTGCCTGCCTGGCGCCATGGCTTGGAGGGACAGGAAGCAAATCCTCAGGATTGCAGAAGCAGCATCACAGGAGAGGGAACTAGATATCATAGTCCACCTTGGGACAAATGATCTAGCTAGGCATGGGATCAGTGCAGTGCAGAATGAATTTGTGGAGTTGGGAAGGGGCCTCAGATGGGTAGTAAGCACGGTAACCTTCTCAGAGATGCTACCAGTCCATGGCAGGAGTGAGGCTAGGGTACTGCACACCATGCAGTTTAATGAATGGTTGCAAAACTGGTGCAGAGCACAGAGCTTTGGCTTCATTGGAGACTGGGGGGCCACCTGGAGAGATAAAGGCCTATACTGGCATGACGGTCTGCATCTGTCCATGAAGGGAATCAAGCTCCTAGGTGATAGGTTTAAATGCTTCCTTGACAAGCTTTTAAACTAGCCAAGGGGGGAGGCGCTGATAAAAGGCAGGAAATTTCAAGCCTCCCCCCACAAAACATGGCAGGTAGTAAGGTAAACACTGAGGTACAGAGCTCAACACAAGGCAGGACAGGAGTAAATGGAAAAATAGACAAGGGCAATAAGAGCAGGGATGAGGGAGAAAAGGATAAAGCCAACATTAAATGGAGGGCAATGAGTACCAATGCCAGTAGTCTGGGAGACAAGCTTTCTGAGCTAGTAGACCTGATGGAAGATGAACAAATGGATATTGTGGCAGTCACGGAAACATGGTACACCGAGAACCATGACTGGGATGTCAACATACCAGGGTACACAATCTATAGAAGGGACAGGGAAGGTAAAAGAGGAGGTGGAGTAGCTCTATACATAAGGGAAGTGATCAAAGCTACAGAACTAAAAAGTAAAGGGGGAGGACAAGAGGCACTCTGGGTCACCTTGGAGACAGGGAGTGGTATCACAATCTGCACATGGGTTGTATACAGACCCCGGTCTCCAGGGAAGGAAATGGACAACAAAATGACAGAGGACATTCTCAAAATGGCTGAAAAAGGGGAGATACTATTGATGGGGGACCTGAATATGCCAGATGTTAACTGGATAACATGTACTGCAGCCACATCAAAGAGCAGGGTCATTCTCATGCCCTGCGGGGGAGGCCTTAGACAGCTAGTGTTGGAACCCCTCGGAGGGAGCAACACTAGACCTGGTACCTCAAATGAGAGAGGATCAAAATTTAGAAGTCAGTAGACATCTGGGAACAAGCGACCACTGCACAGTGTGCTTCCACAATGAGCACAACCATGGGTTAAGCCACAAAAACAAGGATACTGGACTTTAGAAGGACTGACTTTGGCAAATGGGTGAATACCTGGAAAATGCACTAGCAAATGACCAAAAGGAGGGTGGAAGAACAATGGAGAAAAATCAAAACTGCCATCATAGAGGCAACAAGCCTTTGTGTGAAACAAATAAAGAAAACAAAGTGGAGTAAAAAAACACTATGGTTCTCAAAAGAGGTGGCAGGGAAGGTTAAGGAGAAAAGGCTGCATTCAAAAAGTATAAGGACTCACAGAAGGAGCACGACAGGGAACTGTATCAATTGAAGAGGAGAAAGAAGTGTTGAAGGCAGTCAGACTAGCAAAGGCCCAAACCGAGGAAAAACTAGCCAACTAGGTTAAGAAGGGGGATACAACCTTTTATAGGTACATTAGGGAGCATAGAAAGGTTAAGGGAGGGATCGTGAAGATTAAAAAAGGAGAGGTGATAATAAAGGTGGGCAGAGGGAGACAGTGAAAAGGCAGAGAAACTGAAAGAATGCTTTTGCTCAATATTCACAAAAGAAGATGAGGAGTTACCTAAACCAGACAATAGAAGCACTCTGGGTAGGCTGGTTGACACCAGTCCATTCACAGAAGAAAGATTCCTGAAAGAACTCCTAAAACTCAAGGTGGATAAAGCAATGGGGCCTGACGGGATTCACCCCAGAATCCTAAAAGAACTAAGGGAGGACCTAGTGACACCATTGACCACACTTTTTAACAAATCATGGCAGGATGGGGCGGTACCCGAGGACTGGAGGAGGGCAGATGTGATTCCCCTTCACAAAAGTGGGAGCAAGGCAGAAGCAGGAAACTACAGACCTGTAAGTTTGACCTCAGTGGTAGGGAAAATGATGGAATCACTTCTGAAAGAAAGAATTGTTGAGTACCTAGAGGCCAGCAGGGCACAGGACCCTAAGCAGCATAGCTTTACAGTAGGAAGGTCATGTCAGATGAATCTAATTGATTTCTTTGACTGGGTGACCAAAGTAATAGACCAGGGAGGGGCTATGGATATGGCCTACCTAGACTTTAGCAAGGCATTTAACACAGTCCCACACAAAAGATTAATAATCAAGTTAGCCAGCCTGGGAGTGGGTCCCAGGGTGGTAGCCTGGGTAGCAAACTGGCTGCACAACAGGACACAGAAGCTAATAGTGAATGGAACACATTCTGAAGAAAGGGGGGTTACTAGTGGAGTACCTCAGGGCTCATTACTGGGTCCAGTCCTCTTTAACATCTTTATAGGTGACATTGCAGAGGGTCTGGAGGGAAAGGTATATCTCTTTGCAGATGACACAAAGATCTGTAACAGAGTTGATACACAAGAGGGGGTAGAAAAGATGAGAAGGGACTTGGCAAGGTTGGAGGAATGGTCAGACATATGGCAACTTAGATTCAATGCAAAGAAGTGCAAAGTAATGCACCTGGGAAACAAAAACCCAGGAGAAGAGTACACAATAGCAGAGGAGGTACTAACAACAACACAAATGGAAAGGGACCTGGGGGTAGTCATATCAGATGACCTAAAGGTGGGTAAGCAATGTGAAAAGTCAGTAAGGAGAGCCAGGGGAGTACTGGGATGCATAGGAAGGGGCATCACAAGTAGAAAAAAGGAAGTGGCTATCCCTCTGTACAGACAGTTGGTGAGACCCCATCTGGAGTACTATGTGCAGTTTTGGAGACGTCATCTACACAAGGACATAGACAGGATGGAAGCAGTCCAGAGGAGGGCAACTAAAATGGTGCAGGGTCTGCAGCAGAAACCATATGAAGAGAAGACTGAGAGAGCTTAATATGTATACTCTTGATAAAAGGAGGGACAGGGGGGACATGATAGAAACGTTCAAGTACCTCAAGGGAATCAACAAAGTCCAGGAGGGTAGCATCTTTCAGAAAAAGAGATGTGTAAGAACAAGGGGGCACAATTTAAAGATAGAGTGGGGACGGATCAGGGGTAATGTGAGGAAAATTTTTTTCACGGAGAGAGTGGTGGATGCATGGAACAGCCTTCCTGAGGAGGTCGTTGGGTGTAAAAGAGTGGGGGAATTCAAACATGCATGGGACAGACATAAGGCAATTATAGTGGGGGCTTGCAGGAAGTAGGCTGTTGGTTAACTAGAATCTGCAGCTTATCCAATAGGTAGGGAAATGGGCAGACTGAGTGGGCCAAGTGGTCCTTATCTGCCATCAAAGTCTATGTTTCTATGTTTCTATGTTTCTATCAGGGTTGGGTTTCTGGGTTATGGCCTTTTATAGTGGGGAGGTGATAAGAAGTGGTGCTCACACTTGTTTTTTTTTCTCCCCTAACTCTTTTTCTGTGAAAAAAAGAGAGGTGATGCCAGTACAAGGATGCAAGCAAGTAAAAAAAAAATTGTACTGTGAGAAGCGGGCTTGGGGGCTGTTTATGTACTATTTCTTTTTTTTAATGAAAATTGTAGAGAAACTTTTGTGTCACTGTTTACCGAGAATGCAAGATGGTGGCTTAATGTTGGCATTTTCGGGGTCGGATCAATCTTGTGGCACATATGGCTGGCTGGCATATTTTACTGTGGGGTGATAGTATGATTCATACGTTGTAAATCATGCCAGTCAGCCAATCAGGAAGTAGAATTTTTTAGCTCATTGTATAATCAGTGATTTACTAATTTGGTACACTGTATTCTGGTTATACTGGAAGGGTTACCTATTGTAATAAGTATGTACTATGTACACTGCATTTTGCATTATTTTATGTATATATGTATGTATTTATTAATTTATAGACATTTGCATTTGCACTTTATAGTTATGCCTTTGATGAATATTATAGTAGGCATGGGATCTTAGTGTGCATCATGTTAAGATTATACATGTTTAAATGGAAGCATTACACACTGTGAAACCAAGCCTTGAGGAAGTGCACATGGTGTGTGAAACATTGGTGAAAGATGCTAGTGGGAGTGAGTGTAAAATTGCTGCTTTTAACTTAATAAAATATTTTCTTTAAACTTTAAACTGGGTCATGATTTAAATTACAGACTAGAGTTCGAGTGGCCTCATTTTTTGCAGTCTCTGTTTTGGATTTTTAACGTGAGCAGCAAACGCAGATTCTCATAGCCACTTTTTTGCTGTTCTGGATTCTTTTTATTTTGCAAAACTTTTAAAAACTTGCACCAACTGTAGCATCATATCAGCACAGAACACACTTCCGCAGACTCAATGTTTCACACCAACACACCCTTTTTCAGAATGTATTAACTGTGTAAATAATTTCCTTTTATCCTGCTGTAATTAAAGGGACAGTGTTCAAAACATTTACTGTATGTATATACACCAAAAAGCACAATTCACATGCAATAAAGTGACCCTTTAGAAATTATATACAGCTAAATGTAAATCACAATGTGAACACATTACACCAAAGTTGTGATCTACTGTAGGGTCCTATAAACAAGAAAGGAAAAAAAATTGGGAGACGGAAGGGAAAAAAAGGCTAAAAAGAGGGAAGGTGAAAGCAAAAAAGAAAAGACTGAGACATTCTCAAATTTAATTCCACTTAGGATTATAGAAACATAGAAACTGTTGGCACAACTGGACCGCTTGGTTCACCCAATCTGCCCAGCTTTTCCTTGCCTATACTGTCTTTTGTGGTGGAATTTTTATATATCCTAAAGTATAATACCTTTATGTTCTAAAGCTTATTGTACCAGAGCTTATAACTGTTATATGTGATTATAGCCATATAGATATGTTGCTTCTCATATGCTCTAAAACTATCTGTTTTGTTATAGCCATATAGCCATGTTGCCTTTCATATGCTTTAAAACTATCTGCTTTGTAAAACAGCCATAATGAATGTGCAGTTCTGTGCTAACTAAAACAAAGGAGGTTGTTTGACAAAGATAAGAAAACCTTGAAAAATTAAATGAAGTGAAATACAGCTGGTTGTAACTAAGATAAAGGGGAGACACATAGTAAGTATAAAAAAAAACAACTCCTTATACGGAAAGTGCTGAATCTAAGGTTTTTGCTAAAGATAAGGAAAAGCTGTTGTTAAGCATGAGATCACTGTTAGACTGTGAAACTAAAAAAGGTATATAAGCCTCTGTGAACAATAATTGAGGAGCTCTTGCCTTTAGTGAGGCTCCCACACATGTGTACAGACAATAAACTGAGTTTATTGGAATAACCATTGGTGTAGTTATTGAGTACATAGAAATTAAGGTAAGTATAGACAGTAAAGAAGAATCTGCGACCACAGTTTTTTGGCGTAGTCGGCAGGATGGCTTCACCTCTCCGTGTTGCGCCGTGATCGGACTACCTAGTCCCGGGCACAGGGGAAGGGTGCCCCTGTGTTTTAGTCCCATCACTTGTGTGATGCCTAGGGATTGGTGACAGCCATCATTTACTGTCTTAGGTGCTAGGGTGGCACCGAAAGTGCTAGGTTGGCACTTGACGTCAGGGGACGTCCAAATAAGAGAAGTGTTAGGTGGGCACTTCACATAAGAGATAGGCGCCAGTAAACGGGACCAAAATGGGAAATATGGGGGACCTCTACCAGATGGATCTCAAGCTAGTACTGTTAAGAGATTTTTTTTTTTAAACTGCAACCCAGAGCTCTGAAAAAAGACTTGGTTTGGCAGGTTACTAAAATGGCCAAAAGAAAACATTTAAAAGGGTTAATAGCTGCAGTGTTTGGAAATTATCATGAAGGTCCTGCAGTCAGTTTTCTTACTCAGACTTGTGTATCTGAAAAAGAGAAAAAAAATACCTTGGCATCGGGTAAGTCTGAATTTTTTATTCAAAGTTGTTTTATGTCTGTCTGTTTTATTTCTGTAATACGTATACTAAACAAGGTAATGCTCAGTCTTTCTTGTACATATTTTATAGCTTATATTTGTGTTCTGTAATTATGTTCTGTTGTCAAGGTTGCGAGATAGGATTGACTGCCTTCAGTGCAAAACATGTTACAATAAAAAAAAAAAAAGATGAAAAGAAGCTTTCTTGCCTCATAGCTGACTGTTTTAATTGGCTTTATTTTTAATGAAACATTTGTGCTGCCTAGACAGGGTCATTAAAGAACTTTTGTATGTAGTTGCTGGTTAAAGCAGGTGGTGTTGAAGGTAAAGAGATATGACGTCATAGATTGCAATGTGCAGAAAGAGTTGTAGTTTGCAAGCAGTGTGCCAAGCCACTGCTAGGTAAGAATGTAATGTGTTAACAGCTATAAATGGCTTTATCATACTTCTAGTTAAAACCAGAAACTTTTTGCAAAATGGCAGAGTGCCACATTTTGGCTATGAGCCAGAAGGTGTAACCATGTTATACTAGATGTGTTCACTTACAGATAGTATGTTGTGCTGTGTTTTAAAGGTGTTAAAAGGAGTTATTAGAATGTGTTTAAAAAGTGTTTTGTTCTGGAAAGATTTGGCATGGCGATATGTATAAATGTGTTGGTTTAAAAATTGTCAGTGTTACAAGACAGGGGGAGGTAGCACATATATCTAAAACACGTACAGTTTTCTAATAAAACTATGGGCATTACCTCAGCAAATTGGTGTGAAACAATGTCAGTCTTATTTTGTGTTAAGTATTTCTTTTTGTGTATGTGTATGTGTGTGTACTGTCTTGGCCAGCAGTTTTATTGTAAAAATATTTAATATCAGTAACGTTCAAGGACACTACAAAAATAACTGGGTTTGAACAACCCTTGCATGCACACTGTGACCTTTTGCACGTTATTTGACCTTCTTGTGTTTCAACATTTTATGTTACTACCAGTTCAAACTTGATGTGTATTCCATGCCTAAAGCACAACTTTTCACACAAAATGTATGTTTTCATGAAAGCACACCAAGAGTGAACCATGTAATTTGACTTTTTATTGCAAAACTAGTATTCTAAGTAAAGAGGAACAAACTTTTCTTCTCCTCTCATGGCTTCTGACTTGCAGCCAACACAGGCAATACTCCAGCTGGAAGGGGAGAATTATTCATCATCTCCCCATATTTTTATTATATATATATAGTACGCTTTTGAAAAAAGGACTATTACAGCTGTTTTTGAGAGTTTACCATCTACAGTTAAAAACAATGGCTTTTGTTTTTATGTGTGACCATGGTGTAATCATTTTTTTGTCTTTTTGAAATGCATTCTAAGAGATACGTACGTACGGTATTACCATCAATCTGGATTTTTTATAAACTCAGCTGACATTTTGTCATGCTTAGGATAAGGGAACCCAGGGACGCTTGGCTTCTTTTATCCTATAAAAATAATCTTGTTTTATTTTTAAACTGGTGTGTTTGTTTTGTTGTTTGTCTGTGTTTCTTCTCTTCTTCTAGAGAAAAGAAGTTCCCATCTTTATAGTAAGGTATGAAACCTACTAAACTAATTGTAATATTATCTTGTTATAATTTAAAGTGTAGTAGGTGGGGATCATGTCACCATCCACAGCTAACCTTTTATTACTACAGTATTGAGCTGTCTCCTTACTGAGCTGTCTCTTCCACCAGTAGGAGCTTGGGGGAGGGTAGGCTACCTTCCTCTATCCCTTCCAGTGTAATACCCACAAAGGTTGCAAGGTACATCACTGTTCCCCAGGGGTAAATAAAGAAAATATGTATTTGCCAATAATTGTTTTTATTTACAGGTTTAAAAAAAAGACCCAAGGTATTTTAACAGCATAACCCAGCCCAAGCCCTTCTGTTTTTCTAGTGCAAACAGTTAAATCTCACACCTATTATTGGTACAAGGGTTTCTGCCCTCAGCAAGTAATCAGTTACGCTGGAGAGTGAAGTTGTGTATGTATGTCCACACATATTCATTCTTTTAATTGTCTTTTCAGCTCTTATCCTGTTAAAACAAATGCAAAACTTTGTCATTGCCTTACAGCAATGAATGCATTTTTTCAACCAGTAAATTCACAGTACTCTAACATTTCTGGATTCTAAGCTAAGTTTACAGTCTATATGTGTTGTTTAAAATGTATTTTATGCATTATGCATTATGCTCAATACTGAAATTGTTCTATTACAAACATGCTTATGTTTCATGTTTATGTTATAATGTTTTGATATACATCTTGCTACACTGTATCATGTGTGTGTTCAGAAAAGTGTTCCACATGTATAACGTTTTTAATGCTCATAACCAAACCTAAATACTGGGACCAGCATTGCTGACCCACCCCTACAATATGTTCCAAAGCAAAACCAAAAGTAAAATTAATGCTCCGTTTGTCTTATTACTCACAGGTACCCCTAAAAAATAAGTGTACTCTATGTAGGTTTTTGTCATTTTAAATTTTAACAATTATAATATGCACAATTTACATTGTACTCCAAACCTATGCTTCAAGCCTTATCTCACTCAGTACTTTAAAGTATGTCACTATACAGGGTAAAAAAAAAAGAAGTAGACCTTTTCACGTGTCACAGGTGCAATAGGCACTGTTATTAAATTGGCATAGACCAACAACATATGTATTTGTCCCACTGATTGCATTGTGTAAAAGGCATATTGTTATGAACAATATGTTTAAAGCGTGTAACTGCATTAAGCAGGTTAGCAAGAGAAAAAGAAAGAGGAGACCATTATGGTTTTCCAAAGAGGTAGCAAAAAAAGACAAAGGAAAGGGACAGTGAGACTGAAGGGGGAGAATGGGAGTCGCGTGGAGGATGACAACAGTAAAGCTGACATATTGAACAGGTATTTCTGCTCAGTCTTTACTGAGGAAGAGGGGGGTAATGGGTCTGAAAAGAGTACAAGGGGTGAGAATGGTGCAAAAATGGATTGCATCACAAGTCCTATAAAGACAAGTTAAAGGAACTAAACATGCACTCCCTGGAGGAGAGGAGGGAGAGAGAGGATATCATAAGAGACATACAAGTATCTTACAGGGAGAAACAGAGTGCAGGAAAACACTATTTTTAAGCGAAAAAGATGTTCCAGGACTAGAGGGCATGGAATAAAGTTGGAGGGAGGACGATTCAGAGAAAACATGAGAAAAATTTCTTCACAGAACGGGTGGTGGACAAGTGGAACACCCTGCCAGAGGAAGTGGTGGGGGTTAAAACAATCACGGGATTTAAGAATGCATGAAATAGACATAAAGGAATTCTAGAGGTCAGGGGTAAGGGAAAACAGACTTGTAGAAAAACAAACTAAACTTACAAGCTCAAATGGGTAGACTGGGTGGGCCATAGGCCCTTATCTACTGACACTGTCTATGTATCTATGTATTGTACATTACAGGATTTTATAACTCAGGTCTCCGTCAGGCCTGCTTGCAACAGACAGGGAAATAATGTTCATCACTGTCATAACTGCTGTGATTTAAAAGCAGGAGGTAACCATAACATTGTCATAATTTACAGATGGTCAAATGGTATAATTGAACCTCGGCCTGCACCCCAGGTGTCTGGTTAATGTCCCATTTTATTTTTATTTTTCTAATTGCCAGAATTTAGGCTCTGTCACACCACTCTTTACAAAACAAAAAGTAAATGGTTTAAAAGATTGTTATTTATGTGTTTTTAACTCAGTGTCTAACACACTTTGCAAGTTTGCAGGTTTCCACGGTGTGGCACACAGATCTCCACGTTCAACAGCAGTAACCTCTGCAAGTGTAATGTTTTCGTGAAATTACACTATTTGTAGAACTTTAAATCAACTGAAAAAGGTCCAGTCAGTTCAGACTCTGCAATCAAGCTTATTGTTTCTGCTTACTATAAAGTTAAGTCTGGGGAAAGGGGCACTCCCCAACTCCAGCGAGAAGATTCTGCTTCAATTGACCTTCAAGCAATACATCCATTTTCTTCACTGCCGCTTGTTCCAAACATGGCTGGTACTTTCTACAACCCTATTGCTCTGTTATGGACTGTGTTCTTAATGGTTTATTGTCAATTGTTACCTTTTTATGGACTGTTAATTTGTATGCTGGGGTGTAATCAACTACGACAAAACAAATGCCATGCCAGTGTGTGTGTGTGACTACTCCATTAAAAGGACTTAATGCACCCCTGGCCAGTGTGTCTACTAATCAGCCAGCCAAGCAAAAAAGACACTGACTTTCTACTATGCTGGTGTTTTGTTTTAAATTACTGTCTGCATTGCCCCATATGCCTTGTGGGGTTACACCATTCTGCAAATGACATTTCATCTGTACTATAACTACATCAACCTGTGGATACTTATATGAACTTATGAACTGTTAATTTCATGGACTGTTATGTTTTATAAGGACTTATCTGTCAAGAGACATTATCAATAGATTCTTCAATCAAGCTCCAAGGTGTGACACACCTCAACACAAAGTAGCATCTACCTTATTCCTCTCAGAGTGAATTCCATAAACTCTTTTTCATCAACAAAATGTTATGTTATATGTGGTGTCACGTGTTAGCATTTTTCTCACACATTTCAATTGTGGTGTTGACATCCTTCAATTCTGTATTATGTTTTATAAACTCACCACTGTGTTCCATCTGTAACTCCATGCCTTAACTATCTATATGCTGAAAACCAGTTTTAAATCATATATAAATAAAAGGGGTGGTTAGTTGATACAGAGTATCAAAAGGGGAGTGTGGTGGAATTTTATATATCCTAAAGTATAATACCTTTATGTTCTAAAGCTTATTGTACCAGAGCTTATAACTGTTATATGTGATTATAGCCATATAGATATGTTGCTTCTCATATGCTCTAAAACTATCTGTTTTGTTATAGCCATATAGCCATGTTGCCTTTCATATGCTGTAAAACTATGTGCTTTGTAAAACAGCCATAATGAATGTGCAGTTCTGTGCTAACTAAAACAAAGGAGGTTGTTTGACCAAGATAAGAAAACCTTGAAAAATTAAATGAAGTGAAATACAGCTGGTTGTAACTAAGATAAAGGGGAGACACATAGTAAGTATAAAAAAAAAACAACTCCTTATACGGAAAGTGCTGAATCTAAGGTTTTTGCTAAAGATAAGGAAAAGCTGTTGTTAAGCATGAGATCACTGTTAGACTGTGAAACTAAAAAAGGTATATAAGCCTCTGTGAACAATAATCGAGGAGCTCTTGCCTTTAGCCGAGGCTCCCACACATGTGTGTACAGACAATAAACTGAGTTTATTGGAATAACCATTGGGTGTGGTTATTGAGTACATAGAAATTAAGGTAAAGTATAGACAGTAAAGAGAATCTGCGACCACACTTTACAGATCCTACCTGGTCTCTGTAGACCCTCCATCCTCCCTGTCTATTTACCAATATTCCCTTATGCCTATCCCATGAATGTTTGAAACCCCCAACTGTTTCTACTCCCACCACCTCTGCTGACAGATTGTTCCAGATGTCCACTTCTCTTTCAGTGAAGTAGTACTTCCTCACATCCCTCTTAAACTTACCCCTTTCCAGCTTCAGTGCATGCCCTCTTGTCCTTTTGCACTTCCTTATAGAAACATAGAAACAGACTTTGATGGCAGATAAGAACCACTTGGCGCACCTAGTCTGCTCATTTTCCTAACTACTGGATAAGCTGCAGATCCTAGTTAACCAACAGCCTATTTCTTCCTACCACCCCCAACAAGAATTGCCTTGTGTCTGTACCATGCATTCTTGAATTCTGCCACCATTTTAGACCCCACAACCTCCTCAGGAAGGCGGTTCCATGTGTCCAGCACACTCTCTGTGAAAAAATACTTCTTCACATTACCCCTGAGCCATCCCCCCGCTATCTTCAAATTGTGTCCCTTTGTTCTTGCACATCTCTTTTTCTGAAAGATGCTACCCACTTGGACATTGTTGATTCCACTGAGGTACTTAAAAGTTTCTATCATGTTCCCCCCTCTCTTCTTTCCTCAAGGTTATACTTATTAAGCTCTTTTAGTCTCTCCTTGTATGTCTTCTCTTGCAGAGCCAGCACCATTTTAGTTGCCCTACTCTGGGCAGCTTCCATCCTGTCTATGTCCTTGCAGAGATGGGGTCCCCAGAACTGGACGCAGTACTCTAGATGGTGTCTCACCAACTGTCTGTACAGAGGTATAACAACTTCCTGTTTTCTGCTGGTGGTGCCTCTCCCTAATATAGCCCAGTATCCCCCAGCCCTTCCTACTCCCTTCTCACATTGCTTGCTAACCTTAAGGTCATCTGATATGATTACCCCCAGGTCCCTTTCCATTTTTGTTGTTGTTACTATCCCCCCCCCCGACTGTGTACTCTTCCCTTGGGTTTATGCATTATTTTGCAATTCTTTGCATTGACTCCAAGCTTCCATACTTATGATAATTCCTCCAGGCTTGCCAAGTCCCTTCTCTTCCTTTCCACCCCACTTGTGTATCAGTCCTGTTGCAGATCTTTGTGTCATCTGCGAAGAGACAAATTTTTCCTTCCATTTCCTCTGCAATGTCACTTCTAAAGACATTAAAGGACTGGAGCCAGTACTGAATCCTGCGGTACCAAACTAACCACCCTTTCTTCAGAGTGGATTCCGTTTACTATTACCTTTTGTGTTCTGTTGTCCAGCTAATGTTTTACCCCCAGTCTACCACCCTGGGACCCACTCACAGGCTGGCTAATTTGTTTATTAATCTTTTGTGTGGGACTGTGTCAAATGCCTTACTAAAGTCTAGGTAGGACATGTCCACAGTCCCTCCCTGGTCTACTACTTTGGTCACCCAGTCAAAGAAATCTATTAGATTCTTCTGACATGACCTTCCCACTGTGAATCCATGCTGCCTTGGGTCCTGTGCCCCACTGGCCTCTAGGTACTCAACAGTTCTTTCCTTCAGAAGTGATTCCATCATTTTCCCTACCACAGAGGTCAAACTGATAGGTCTGTAGCTTCCTACCTCTGTCTTACTCCTACCTTTGTGAAGTGGAATCACATCTGCTCTCCTCCGGTCCTCAGGTACCACACCATCCTCCCATGATTTGTTAAAAAGGGTAGTCAGTGGTGTTACCAGTTCTCCCCTTAATTCTTTTAGAATTCTGGGGTGAATCCCATCATGTCCCATTACTTTGTCCACCTTTAGTTTTAAAAGTTCTTTCAGAACCCTTTCTTCTGCGAAAGGACTGGGATCAACCCCCAATTCAAAGTGCTTCTGTTAATTGGATTAGGTACCTTCCCCTCCTTTTCTTTTGTGAATACTGAGCAGAAGTATTCATTCAGGATCCCTGCTTTTTCACTATCCCCCTCTACCCACCCACTGTCCATTCTATTCAGCCTCACTATCCCTCCCTTTGCCTTTCTACACTCTCTAATGTACCTATAAAAGATTTTATCCCCCTTCTTAACCGAGTTGGCTATCTTTTCCTCAGTTTGGGCCTTTGCTATTCTGACTGCATTCCCTGCTTTCTTCTGCCTTAACTGATACAATTCTCTGTCCTGCTCCTTCAGTGTTTCCTTATACTTCCTAAATGCTATCTTTTTCTCCCTAACCTTCCTCGCCACCTCTTTTGAGAACCATAGTGGCTTTTTCTTTCATTTTGATTTATTTATTTATTTGCTTCACACAAAGGCTTGTTGCCTCTGTGATGGCAGTTCTGATGTTTCTCCATTGCTGCTCCACCCCTACTTCTTGCCTGTTTGCTAGTGCTTTTCTATGGCACTCTCTCATTTTGACAAAGTCAGCCCTCCTGAAGTCCAGTACCCTCACTTTTGTATGGCTTGACTCTGCAGCTGAGTTTATCGTGAACCACATTGTTTGGTGGTCACTTGTTCCCAGATGGCTACCTACTTACATATCTGAGACCATCTCATTGTCCCCATTTGAGAGTGCAAGGTCTAAGATTGCTCCCTTCTGAGTGGGTTCCAGCACTAGCTGTCTGAGGCATGCCACCTGTAGGGCATCGAGAATGGCCCTGCTCTTGGATGTGGCTGCAGCAAAGATGTTCCAGTTAACATCTGGCATATTCAGGTCCCGCATCAACAATATCTCCCCTTTCTCTTCCATCCTAAGGATGCCTTCTATCATATCCTTGTCCATTCTTTCCCCCTGAGATTGGGTCTGTATATAACCCCTGTGCAGATATTGGTGCCATTTCCAGACTCTAAGGTGACCCACAGTGCCCCCTCTCCTCCCTGCTTACTCTTTTGTTCCATTGCTTTTATCCCATCCCTTACATAGAGAGCTACTCTTCCCCCTCTTCTACCCTCTCTGTCTCTCCTGCAGGTTGTGTACCCTGGTATGTTAACATCCCAGTCATGGTTCTCTGTGTACCATGTTTCTGTGACTGCTGTGATATCCAGGCATCCCTTTTCTATCAAGGCCACCAGTTTAGGGAGATTGTTGCCCAGACTACGGGCATTGGTACTCATTACCCTCCATTTCTTGATGGCCTTACCCCTTATTGCCCCATCCCTGTCCTTACTGCCTTTGTTGTTTTCTCCATTTACCCCTGCCCTTCTCCCTATCGACATCTCTATCTTGGTGTTTACCTCAGTAGCTACCCTGATTTTTTTGGGGGGGGGCTAGAATTTCCCTGCTCTTTTCCAGTGCTTTCCCCCTTGACTAGTTTAACTGCTTGCCAATGAAGCATTTAAGCCTATCACCTAGGATTCTGGTTCCCATCCTGGACAGATGCAGACCATCATGCCAGTATAGGCCTGCATCACTCCAAGTGAACCCCCAGTCCCCAATGAAGCCAAAAGCCCTGAGCGCTGCACCAGTTTTTCATCCACTGATTGAATTCCATGGAGTGGATCACCCTAGCCTTAACCATACCATAGACAGGCAGCACCTCTGAGAAGGTTACTGTGCATGCTACTTGTCTAAGGCCCCTCCCCAACTTCACAAACTCCTCCTGCACTGTTCTGATCCCTTTCCCACACTCCCCCTCTTGTATCCTGTTCACCCTGTGAGTTACTTGTAGGTCTTTATCATGTCTCCTCTCTTCCTTCTCTCTTCTAGGTTGTACATGTTGAGATTCCTCAGTCTTTCATCTTAGGGCTTTTGATGCAACCTATGCACCATTTTAGTTGCCTTCCTCTGAACAACCTCCATCCTGACTATGTTCTTTCTGAGGTTCAGTCTCCAGAACTGGACACAGTATTCCAGGTGGGGTCTCACCAGTGACTGATTCAGTGGCAATGCCACATCCCTTCTCCTACTGGTGATACCTCTCCCTACACACCATAGCACTGGCCTTGACCAGTGTCTTGCCACACTATCCTGCCATTTTGAGGTAATCAGATATGATAACCCCAAGGTCTGTTTCCTGCTTAGTGACCGTAAGTACCTCCCCCATTTTATACTCTCAGTCTCTGGATTTCAATGCCCTAGGTGCATAAGTTTTCACTTGCTGGCATTGAACCTCAGCAGCCATAACCTTGACCACTCCTTGAGTTTTCTAAGGCCCCTACACATTCTCTCCACCTCATCCTGAGTATCTGCCCTGTTAGAAATTTTAGTGTCATCTACAATAGAAGCACCCCTTCCCTTCCAGTTCTTCTGCAATGTCATATACAAATACATTGAAGAAGACCAGTCACAGTACCCAGCCCAATGGCACCCCACTGGTCACTCTGATTATTAGAGTGTGCCCATAGAAACATAGAAATTGTAGGCAGAAGAGGACCTCAAGATCCATCTAGTCTGCCCTATATGGGTAACTACCCCCCATCCTTTCTGTGAAATGATACCGTTGTGCCTGTCCTAGGCATTTTTAAACATGTTTACCATTTTGGCCTCCACCACTTCCTGGGGCAGGTGATTCCATGGGTCAACCACCTGCTCAGTGAAGAAGAACTTCCTAACATTGCTCCTGAATCACCTACCCTTGAGCCTCATAGTGTGTCCTCTAGTTCTGACACTTTTCTTCTCCTGAAGGAGCTCATGTACCCCTACCTTAGTTATATCCTCGATATACTTGAATGTCTCAATTATGTCCCCTCTCTCCCTCCTCTTCTGCAGGGAGTACATGTTGAGCTCCCTCAACCTATCCTCATATGCCATTTGATGCAGACCCTGAATCATTTTTGTGGCTCTCCTCTGCACCATCTCAGTCCTATTGATGTCTTTCCTGAGTTGTGGCCTCCAGAACTGTATGCAGTACTCACAGGTGAGGGTGCACCAGCACTCTGTAAAGCGACAGCACCATCTCCCTTTTGCAACTCATGATTCCCCTCCTTATGCAGCCCAGCATACTGCTGGTCTTTATCACCTTTATCACCACCTTTTCACACTGCTTCCCCACCTTTAAGTCATCTGATACAATGACTCCTATTTCTTGTTACTGGTTGGTGCATGCCAGCTGCTCCCCTCCCAGGTAGTATCCCACCTTGAAGTATCCTTTACTTAATGCATGACTTTGCACTTTTTGATGTTGAACTTCAGCTGCTAGGTGTCTGACCACTCCTCAAGTTTGCTCAGATCTGATTCCATGTTCTTGACTCCTCCTGGGGTGTCCACTCTGCTGCAGATCTTGGTGTCATCTGCAACCAGACACACCTTCCCTTCCAATTCATTACTGATATTGGCTATCAATCAATCAATTTCTTTATTTTACCAGGTGAAACACCATTGAGGAGAACTCATTTGCAAGGTGGGATAAAAGGAATTTACATCAAAGGAGAAAAACAACAATATATAAAAGACAATGATAATATATTTACAGAAAAAACAATAAATTGCCAATATATGTACAGTGTGTAAAAAGAGTAACATTGCAACTATGATATAGTAGGCTACCATATTCTGTGCTACTGATACCGCCGCTCTCAGAGACCAAAACAACAGTTTGTCCTAGTACATGTACAGTTTTCAGTGTTTCATGAAAGAGATTGGATTTACCCTACTCAAGAATAGCCTCACCTAAAGATGAGTGAAGCGCTAGAAGTCATGCAGGTCTGAGGGGGAGAGATCATGCAAGACTGAAAGGGGAGGTAGTGAGGGGTGGAGGTATACAGAGCCATATAGAGGTAGGGGGAACTCAGCTGATTAGAGTAGGGTGGAGATTAGAGCATCATCAATGGAAACAATCGCAGACCTCCTTGACGGTGCATAAGTAAAGAGTTTTGAAAGCGGAGAACTTCAAGAGGCTCATAAGCCTCAGAGTTTTCTGTATGGAGTTCCATAGAACTGGGAGAGCATGGCTTATAGCAGCTTTATCAAAATGTGTCCTGATCTTAGGGAGCAATAGAGAGATGCACGAGAGTGGGAACATAAATTTTCTCAGTGGGTAGTTGCCAGCCCTGCAGACAGGCAAGCAATCTGAAATATACTGGGGGAACATGTTAATGATTGATCTGTATGCCCAATAGACAGCATTTCTTTGTCTTCTGGTTCTTATCGAGCTCCAGCCTACCTTGGCATAGACAGTGTAATGGTGGTTAATGTTCAGTAGTCCGGTAATGAATCCAGTAGCACGGTGATAAAGACTGTCCAGTTTGGACAAGTCTGTGGTTGGTCCTTGGCCATAGATGAGGTCAACATAATCCAGTAGGGGCATGAAAGTAGTCAGGACTAACCTGATTTTTGCTTCCAGAGTAAGAAAATTCCTGATTCGAAAGAAGAGACCCAGCCTTTCCTTTAACTTTTTGGATAGCTCCTCAATATGATCAACGAAGGACAGGTTGATATCTATCCAGAACTGAGGTATTTAAATTTAGTTATGAACTTCATACGGTCACCCAGGAGTGTGTTTACTTGCGGGGAAGTGCCAGATGCATAGAACTTAGAGGTACTGGTAGATGGAGGAAACAACATAGCTTTGTTTTTGTTTTTTTTGCATTTAGCAGTAACTTCAAACTCAGCAGGTTTGCTTGTAGTTGGTAAAAGTTATGCTGCAGGTCCCTGCAGGCTAATTCTGGCATGGGTCTGTCAATGTACAAAACTGTATCATCAGCAAATAAGTGAATGTTTGCAGATTTAAGGCCCTTATTAATGTTATTGATATAAATGGCAAATAGTAGAGGGCCTAACATAGACCCTTGGGGTACACCTCTCAGTAAGTGTTTTGTCAAGGAAAAGACCCCATTAGCTTTGACCAGTTGTTTGCGATCTGTCAAGTAGTTATTAAACCATTTTAGAGCTGATTCACCAGTCTCAATGTATTCCAGCTCTGTCAGGAACAGGTCATGGTCTACAGTATCAAAAGCTTTGCTCAAGTCAAAGAACATGGCACAAACATAGTTCTTAGCATCCAATGCTATCTGCTAGTCATTTGTGACTTTCGCAAGCATGGATATGGTACTGTGGTAAGGTCTAAAACCAGCTGCACTTCATTTAGCAGATTGTGGGATTCCAGGTAGTGCCTGAGTTGAGCATTGACAATCTTCTCAAGTAGTTTCGACAGTGTGGGTAGGAGGGATATTGGCCGGTAGTTGTTTAGATCACTGGAGTCACTGGATTTGAATAGGGGAATGATATGAGCTGTTTTCCAGATAGATGGGAGTGCGCCCTGGGCAAGAGATAGGTTGAAGAGATTCATGATAGGAGGGGATAAAGTGTGGTAACCTATTTTGAGATAGTAGGGCTCAATGTAATCTGCTCCAGCAGTTTTGCTTGTGTCTAAATCCTGGATCAATTCTTCCACTTGATTCAGTGAGATAGGACAGAAGGAGAAAACTTGTTCTTTTGTGAGGGCTGATGCATTTAAACATGCCAAATCTATGTGATTTAATGTAGCCTGAAGGGTATTCGCTGGTGAGGTGTCCAACCCTAATCCTGCCATAGCAAAGTGATTGTTGATGAGTTTCAGTATATAGCATTTATCCATGGTGGTGTTGCCCCCATTGGTAATTTTCTGGGGAAGCATGCTGACTGGGCTATGACCTTCAATATCTTTGAGAGACTTCCAAAATTTTGCTGAACAATGGGAAGAGGATTCAAGTTCTGCGTGGAAGTATTTAGCTTTCTTGGCCCTGATCAGCTTGGTACACAGGTTTCTGGCAGATCTAAAGGCAGTTCAATTGGCTGTCTGTCTGTTTTTCCTGGCCTTTTTCCAAAGGGCATCCCTATTATTTAGTGCAGCTTTAAGATTGGTAGTGAATCTGGGGCATGTTTATTTCTTAGTATGGATTTTATTTAGGGGGGCATGTCTATTAATAGCCTTGTGTACAGCAAAATGGAATAACTCATATGCCTTGTCTACTGTGGAAGCCAGATAAAAATCTTTCCAATTTATGCATTGAAGATCTATCAGGTATGCAGGCTATGAATATATTGAAGAGTAGGGGCCCAAGCATTGACCCCTGAGGCACTCCACTAGTCACTTCCTTCTCCTTTGATACCACTCCATTTACCTGCACCAGTTGTGTTCATCCCTTCAGCCAGTTGCTCATCCAACCCACCACTTCCTTACCTACACCTATGTAGTCCAGCTTCTTTACCAGTCTTCTGTGTGGAACTGAGTCGAAGACCTTACTAAGTCCAGATAGACCACATTCACTGCTCCCCCTTGGTCCACTGTCTTCATTACCCAGTCAGAAAAGTCAACCAAGTTTGTCTGGCATGACTTTCCAGCCATGAAACCGTGCTGTTTTGGGTCATGTTGCCTGCTAGATTCCAGATGTGCTACTATTCTTTGCTTGAGCAGTGTCTTCATCAGTTTTCCTATCACTGATGTGAGGCTTTCTGGATGGTAATTTCCAGCCAGCTTCCTGATCCCTGATTTGTGAAGTGAGACCACTGTCACCCTCTTCCAGTCTTCAGGCACTGTCCCACTTTCCAGTGATTTGGTGAAGAGCTCACTGGGGCGCTGCTATCACACTCTCCATTTTCTTGAGAACTCTTGGGTGACTCTCATCTGGTCCAATGGCCTTGTCCACGTTTAATTTATTTAGGGCTTCTAAGACTTGTCTGTCCGTGAAGGGGCTCGAGTCTACCCCTGGTCCCTGGGTGCAACTGCTTTGCAGTTTTGGGCCACCCCTTACATGCTCCCTAGTGAACATGGAACAGAAATATTTATTTAGGACTTCTACCATCTCACTGTCCTTCTCTACTAGTCCCCCTCCAGAAACTGCTAACATTGCTATTCCTGCGTTAGTCTTCCTCCTTGCTCTTGTGTACCTAAAAAAGGTTTTGTCTCCCTTTTTAACACCCTGTGCTATCCTTAGCTTGGTGTGAGCTTTAGCTTTTTCTTATTACTTTTCCCACTTCCCTCTGGGCAACTATGTAAGTTTCCCTGTCTTCATCCATATTTGATGCCTTATATGCCTTGTAAGCCTTTCTTTTCACCCTTACTATAGTGGCCACCTCCTTGGAGAACCAGAGGGGTTTCCTTCCCTTATTTTCCTTACTGACCCTCCAAGCACATTGCTCAGTTACCTCCTAGATAGCTCTCTTGAGGATCTCCCACATTTCCTCCACCCATCCCCTGTGCCTGAATTTCTCTGCTAGGCTGGTTCTCATTTTGGAAAAGTCTGCCTTTCTGAAGTCCAAAACTCTGATCTTGGAATGGCTGGTCCATAGTTGTGTTTATTTTGAAACCGACTATACGATGATCACTGTTGCCAAGATGGCACCCTATCTCGACCGATTCTACCCTGTCACTGTAGGTCAGAACCAAGTCCAAGGCTGCTCCACCTCTGGTTGGTGAATCAGCAAGTTGCTTCAGCCCTCTCCCCTGTAGGACCATTACAAATTTCCTGCCTTTTGTTGTGGATGCTGTCTGAGAACCCCAGTTAATGTCTGATATGTATAAGTCCCCTACTATAAAATCCTTGCCCTTGTCTACCATTTTATGTATCATCCCCAATGTTTCTTTATCCCCATCTTCCCCCATGACAGGGGCCTGTAGATAATTCCTAACATAATGGCTACCCCGTTCCCCATCTCAGGTATTGCCCACAGTGCCTCAGTGTCACCTAGGGTCCCTTGGATTTCTGTGGTTTTGATTTTCTCCTGGATGTACAATGCTACCCCCCCTTCCCCTTTCTGTCCCTCCTGTATATGTTGAATCCAGGAATGGCCATGTCCCATTCATGGCTTCCTGTGAACCAAGTTTCCATCACAGCCACTAATTCTAGTCCATCCTCTGCTATAGTGGTTGTGAGGTCGGGGATTTTGTTAGCCAGACTTCTGGCATTGCTTACCATTCCCTTCCATATGCTACCCTCCTTTTTACAAGCTTGATTTCTGTCTGAAGCCCTCCTTTCTGCAGTTTCTGTGTCAGAACTCCTTGGCTCTAGATAATTGAGATTACTTCTTTCCTGTAACACCACGTACCACAACCCTCTGTCTCCTTTCCAGTAACCAGTTTTTTACCCAGCTTACCACTTTGGATACCACCCTTAGACTGCTCAATTTATTTATCATTCTCCTGCATTGTACAGTGTCTAGGGTCATGCTGATGTACTGTATGTAATGGTGATATCCTTATGTGACTGATAAATGGTTACGAGTTGCTGACTTTGAAGACCTCTAATGTTTCTACATCTGGTAACTTTAGGCAACTTCATTATACTAAACACACACAAATATTTTGTTTGCCATTTTATAACTGTTGCTATAATGCCAGATTAACTGTGCAGGAGGGTCATCCCTTTCAAATCACAAAGAGCACCAGAACCAGAGGGCATGTGATAAATCTGGGAGGGAAATTACAAGGGATGTGAGGAAGTACTACTCCACTGAAAGAGTGGTGGATGCCCGAAATAGATTGCCAGTGGAAGTGGTGGAGGGAATAACAGTAGGGGGCTTCAAACATGCATAGGATAGACATAGGGGAATATTACAAAACTGGAAGGGAGAAGGAAGGGTTGCCAGAGACCATTTAGAGTCTGCAGAGACAGACTAGGCAGGGACCATCTGGGAAAACAGGGTAGGCCAAGTGGTCCTTTTTTTCCAGCAAATTCTATGTTTCTAAGTTCAAGTGGGCCATGTCCACTGGCCTTCCTTGATCTATTTCCTTGGTCATTCTGTCTAAGAAATCAATCAGATTCATCTTAAATGACTCCCTCCCATGAGCCCATGCGGCCTTTGGTCTTCTAACCCATTGGCTTCAAGATACTCCACTAGCCTTTCCTTTAGCAGGGTTTCCATTAATCTCCCCACCACCGATGTGAGACTCACTGGCCTATAGTTGCTAGCCTCCTCCCTGTTGCCAATCTTATGGAGGGGAACTATGTCTGCTCTCCACCAGTCCTCTTGTACCACTTCTATTTCCAGTGAGTTATTGAATAAGGCCATCAGTGGTGCAGCAGGCACCTCCCTGAGTTCCCTTAACACCACTGGGTGTATCCTGACCAGTCCCATGGCCTTGTCCACTTTCAGATTTGCATGCCCCTTCAGGACTCTTTACTCTGAAAATGGACAAGTGTTCACCCCCCAATGTTCCTGATGCTCCTTGGTGGTCTGTCCCCCTCTCCCTCTACTCTGAAGATTGAACATAAGTACCTGTTCAGGATGTTTGCTTTTTCCTGATCCTCCTTTGGGCAGTCTCTCTCCCTCTCTGCCATCATCCTTATCCTCATTATCCTTCCCCTTGCCTTCCTCTTCTCGTTTATTTACCTGAAGAAAGTGTTGTCCCCTTTTTCCTACCCCTTTGGCTATCCTTTCTTTTGATTGTGCCTTTGCTCCCCTCACTGCTTTACCTGCTTCCCTCTGTTTTTTCCTTGTTTACCTCCCTATCCTCATCCTTCTCTGTGTTTCATTGTACCTCCTGTATGCCACCCTTATTTCCTTCACCTTCAAGGCCACTTCTCTAGCATATCATGATGATCTTTTTTTTTCTTCTGCTTTTACTCACTTCCTTCACACAGAGGCTGGTTGCCTTCACTGTGCCTTCCCTTACTTTCTCCACTGTTTCTCTACCCCAGTCTGTCAAACTTCCCCTGCTAGGCTGCTTTTGAGGCAGTCTCTCATTTCTTTAAAATCTATCCTCCTAAAGTCCAGGGTCCTCTTCTTTGAGAAAACATTGGATGTGATTATTAACCAGGGCTCATTTACGTACTAATTACATGGGCACCAACAAGTCAACATCTCAGTTAAAGACTGGAAGTTACTTATGAAAACAGTCTCGGCATCTCTACGGCATTACTGTCACAACTAGCAACTCTGTGAGCTCTTCCTCATAATTAAATGAAGCTGCAATCATAAAGCATCACTGAAGCTTCATGTCTGAGAAACAAATGGCAAAATAAGTAAATTAAACTAGATATCACTGGGGAGCATCAAAACAGTTTGGTAACAAAAATCCAAGGGAAATAGTTGTTAATGAAATCTGCAGAGGTCTGCCATGCAAACCTTATGCAAAGCCACCCATACCCTGCATTCCAGCCACAGCAGTAAATGCAAAGAAAAATGTAAGTCTGCAAATTGCATATTCCTCTGATATGTTCCTTGCAAGCCTCAGCAATTGCACCTGGGACTCTCAGATCACTATCATACACTGTCAGCTTAAACCAAATCATTCAAAATGTATTGATTTTGATTTTATATGATTTTTTGGGAGGGCTAAAGCCCGAGATTCAATGTGGTGGAATAGCTCCTCCCACATCCCCTACAAAGGTCAGCCTCCCATGGAAGTTCCCTGCTTAGTGCATTGTGAAACCCATCCCCTTTGCATGCATTGAGCTTCTGTGTGGCTCATGGGCTGAGCCTCCTTCCCTTCCTCCCTGCCTCCCCTGCCTTTCGTCCCCCCTACCCCTCCACTGCTCATTCCTTTTTCTTCCTCCTCTGTTTCACACTGCTACCTCCTTCGCCCATTCCCTGTTTCTCTTCCCTTTCTCCCCTGCCCCATTCCTTGTGCTGCTGCATTCCTTCCTCTGCCCCAGTCCCAATCCTGCTCCCTTTTATCCTCTGCCTCTCTATCCTTGCCCTGCTCCACTAATTCTTAGTCCCCTCTCTTGCTGGTTGCTCCTTTGTTTGACTCATTCCTTGAGCTCTCCAGAGTGCTTGTGCTGGTGACTCCTTTGTTCGGTGTGTCATGACTGCCGTGCTGCCCCTGTCTCGGCCTGCTTGAGGTGTGTCGCCAGCTGGTCTTCGGAGGGTTGGGAGTTGAATCTTGTGGGTTCTTCTGCACTGCACTGTGGTTGGCAGCATCTCATTTGCTCCATGGCCTAGACACAATCCACCCATCCAGCTGCTTTAGGACTCGGTTTTCGGGCCTAGCACTTCTTTAGGTCAGTCACTCATTTGTCTGCTCATTCTGCATGCGTGCTGCTTAGGGTGGCTGCTGAGGAACCCGTTGTGGTTGCTGTGCTTTCTGCTGGACCCTGTACAGTGCTTGCTGAGTCTTCACCCTTGTCCTTGTCCGGTTCCTTTTCTTTGTTGCTTGGCATTATCTATGTCTCTGTTCTGCTTTACCAGATGCCAGCTTGCATTTCTAGTGCATCCCCCTGTGTTTCCTCCTAGCACCAGCTTAAAGTTTTGCTGCACATTTGGCTGCCCGCCTTTGTCCCATTCCCTTCCCTCTTGCTTGTTTTTTTTTTCTCTGCCCCCGTACTTCTTGGGTTCTTTGCTCCCTTGTTTGTTGTTTCTCGTCTCCCCTGTGTCACTCCTCTTCTTCTGCTCCACATCAATTTACAATAGTAAAAAAAAAAGTCACTTTCCTGTCCTGCCCTCCCTCCCTCTATCCCATAGTTCTCTGTCTGCTCCTGCTGCCCCCTTCCTGGAGCTCCACCTCCTTCACTGATGTTCTCCTTCCCCACCCCCCATTCCTGCCCTTATCACATGCTCCCCTGGTTTCCCTTTTGGGCCTTTTGCTTCTCCTGCCAGCTGTCCATCTCCCTCTATGCCCCTTCTACCATCCAGTCCTGTGCCACCTCTGACCCTAGCCTGTCACCTGCACCCCTTACTGTTTTACTCCCAGCATCTATACCATGCTCAGCCTCCAGATTTTGTTTTCTTGTTCCACCCCCTCCTACTTCCCCACCTTCCAGCATGCCAGTTACCTACAGCATTCACATGTGCTTCTTCTTCCTTGCCCCTTGCGGCACTCCCTAAATCTCGCATCATTGGCTCTCCTTATGTCATTCATATTATCAGGCATTATCCATTCTACATGACTACTGTATTGCTTGCTTTCTGTTCCCCAATTTGTCTGTGGCTTGTCTTTTCCTAGGCCCTGACAGTCTCTGAGCCTCTTTCAGGTTCCTACCCTACCATCATTCCAGTTGCTGTTTGATCTCGAAGATGCTCATTGTGCAGCTCCCCTGCTTTCCCACGGCGGGGGGCTAAGGTTTCATGGTGGGGCATTGTAGCTCCATTAGCAAGAATCTGCTTTCTGTAAGCTGTATGATCTGCCCTGCCCTCCTGCCTACATGGTTTCCACTACCCTCACGTAAATCATTACTCTTGCAGCCAACTTGGCCTTAAGTTATTCATTGCATTCCATTGCTGCCCAGCATGCTCCTCCCTATATTACCCTATCTCCACCTTAATGGCATTCATGGTACCTTACTACTCTCATTCTTTAACTCTGACTTGCTGCCTTCCCTTTCATCCTGCCTATTCAGTTTCTCCTCCTATGACTATACAGCTCAGCTGTCCTTTCCTTCCTTAGCCCATACCAGCAGTTTTCCGGTTTCCATTCCTAACTCTGCCTTCTGAGGCATTGAGCGTAGGTGGACTTGCCCAGTTTGCTGGGGACGGGAATCTGTTTCAATCTATACACCATCTTACCCTGCTGGTTTCTTCACTATCAACTACCAGTCATACCAGCACCCTGACATCCTCCATCCCTAACTCTGCTGGTGCAGCATTGGGTGAAAGTTACCTTGCCCCCCGACTACCAGGGATGGGAGCCTGTGTCTGCAATCTACTGTTCAACTGATAGTATTCTGTTCCTGCTAACCCTTTGCTGCCTTCCCTTCAGGAATGGGACCACCATACCCCATTTGCCTTCAATCTGCAGCTTCAACCAACTGCATTCTATACCTGATACCTGGTTGCCGTATTCCCTTGAGGAACAGGACCAACATACCCCATCTGTCTTCAATATCCTACCTCACCAACTACATCCTGCACTTCTATGGACTTTATGTACTCTGCACCTCCTTGGCCTCCTCCCAATCTGAATTTGGACCTTGCCAGCTTGTTCAGTCTCCACCTCAATTCAGTCTGATAGACTCCTGGACATTCTTGCTGCTTGTCTTCCTCCTCTGCCTGTGCTCCTGGGTATTGTTGTTGTGGCTTGCCTTCCGGCTCAACCTCAGTCAGTCTTCAGTCCTTCGGCTCTATGCTGCCATCTCCTCCCTCATTGCTATGCCAGACGTATCTGTTGCCTTATTGCCTGTCTCTTGGATTTGGCTGCCACATTCCCCTTGCTTCCTGCTGGATCCGTGCCATTTGTTCTTCTTTAGGGATGTGTGCCTGAAGCTTTCTTCATGTTTTCCATGCTGTTCCCCTTATCCCAGCCAGTGGACTTCCAGCTACTATTTCAGTGCTTTCCTTATCTGCAGCACTTTTTCTGTCAGCAATTATAGTTCACCATCTCCTTCAGAGGTGGGCACCCATTCCCCATCCGTGCAGGACCTTGCTACTGAATGTACCCATTCACCATCTCCTTCAAAAGTGGGACCCTCACTCTTCAATTTTGCAACATCTCATACCTGGATTTGCCTCTTGGTTTAACAAGGATCTCCCACTGAGACCTGACTCAGGTTTTCTGCATTCTTTTCCCATATGCTGTGGCACGTCCCCCAGTCCCATGCCTTCCCTGCACCTGCCAATGTCTGTTCTGCTCGACCTCAGCCATCTTCTTATCCTTCTCCATCCTTTGGTAAGTGGACTTCTGCTTGGACTATTCCATCATCCTGGGACTGTTGCATTCCTTCTCACTGCCCTGGGGGCTCAGGGCTCTTGTTTGTTTGCTGTGTCTCTTTTTAGGCATTCCAACAACTATCGATGTCAGCATCTCTGCATGATCAACTACTCCTCCTGTTCATCCATCTCATACTCCTACCTCGGACATCATAACAGCTCCATTCCAATGTGCTATGGAGTACATATTCGCTCACTTGAGGATACCTTATTCCAGCAACATCCCTTGAATAGCATGCCTTATAGACTCTTACCTCACCATAAATCATCAGTACCTGCCAATAGCCTCTCAGGACCCATTTCTGGCATCTCATTTGACCAGATCATGAAAGATTCCATCTCTCAACCATCTCTGCAGGATGCTTCCTCATATATTTTATTATTTCAAGCAGTATGGGCATCACTATCTCCCATGTCTCAATAGGATCCAAGATTTAGTGGCATCTCCTTCACTCCTGTCTTCTTCCCAGGAAACCTGATTTTAATTCCTTCTGAGATGTACTAACTCAATAATAACCATCACTGTTAAAGTGGGACTATGATCAACATTTCTGGCATCAGCAACATTTCAGAACTTGGATCAGCATAGACCCAGTCAGTCTCATGCAAAAAGAGGTACCCAGAGAAGTAGAAGGAAAGGATGTGGAGGTTAGCCAAGGAGGGGATCTCAGCAGGGAGAGCAGTGAACCCCAGAAGAGGAGGATACAAATCCTGGTGGGGACTCCATCATAAGAGGGATCCAGCTAGGATCACAGGAGGGGGAGGACAGGGAGGTGAGGTGCCTACCATGTGCCATGGTATGGAGGAATGGATGGAAGATCCTGGGGATCACTGGGAAGGCAAGATGGGAGGGTGAGCTGGATGTCATTATCCACCTAGGTACTAATAACCTGGCAAATGGGGAGCCAAAGGAAGTTCAGGAAGAGTTTAGGAAATTGGGGAGGGGTCTCAAGCAAGTAACTACTTCTGTCACCTTCTCAGAAGTACTACCTGCGAGAGGCAAGGGAAAGCATAGGGGTGCATGCACCAGGAATTTTAACTCATGGTTGAAGAACTGGTGCTGTGAGGAAGGGTTTGGATTCATTGGTGACTGGGGACCCACCTGGAGGGATGAAGGTTTGTTCAAGCCTGATGGCCTGCATCCATCCTGGAGGGGAATCCAAGCACTCAATGATAAGTTTAAATGCTACATTGATAAGCATTTAAACTAGCCAAGGGGGGGTGGCAGGCTTGCAAGGAGGGTACCTACTTGCTCAACCCCCACAGCTAGCAGTGGAACCAGTGAATTGGAGGAGTGGCTATCTCTACAAAGCAGTGTGCAAAAGATGGAGATTAGCACCCAAGATGTGGATAGGCAGAAAAGGGGCAAAATGCAGCAGAAAGGCAGACAGCAAGGAGAACCAATGATAAAGGACAACCACGGAAGGGGCTGGAGTAGAACAGATAAACAGTCTAGGGAGGTCAAATCATGGAAAGCCATGTGTGCCAATGCCAGGAGCCTTGGCAACAAGGTGGAAGATCTGGAGGCTGTCATGGTGCAGTCAGACCTGGACATTGTGGCCATCACTGAAACCTGGTGTAATGATAACCATGACTGGAAGATGGCCATACCTGGCTACAACATATTCAGAAGAGACAGGGCAGGTAGGAAGGGAGGAAGAGTGGCACTGCATGTGAAAAATGAACATAAGGGCCACAGAGATCCAGGAGGAACAAAATGGGGGAGTGATACTGTGGGTTAAGCTAGAAAGGAAAATGGGGCCAGCCATCCGTACAGGTGTGGTCTATAGACCATCAGCCCAGGAGGAAGAAACAAATAAGGAGCTGATGCTAGTCATCCAAAGGATGGCAGACAAGGAAGAGGTAGTACTGGTTGGAGACCTCAATATTCCAGATGTGGACTGGAGCACCCCAGCAGCAGCATTAACTAAGGGCAGATTTATCCTGGACTCCCTTCAGGGTGCCTTCCTCAAGCACCTAGTCATGGAACCAACTCGGCAGAAGACAATACTGGACCTTATGCTCACAAACAGAGACAGTGTGATGGGGTAACAGTGGGGGAGCACCTGGGAAACAGTGACCACCAGTCATTGTGGTTTGAAATCACAGAAGGAGAGAACCAAACCACAAAAACATGTATCCTGGATTTAAGGGGGACTTTGGGAAAATGGGGAGATACTTGAAAGAGGTATTAAGGGAATGAGGCAGGAATCAGGGTTGAGGAACAGTGGGCAGTATTTAAATGGGGATTACAAGAGCAACAGAATTATGCATTACAGGTAGCAAGAGGAAAAGGAAGAGGAGACCTATTATGTTTTCCAAAGAGGTAGCAAAGAAAGTGAAAGCCAAAAGATTGCATTCAGGAAATACAAAAGACACAGGAGGAAGGGATAGGAAGAAGTACCAGGAGAAGCAAAGGGAAGCAGGGAGATCAGTAAGGGAAGCCAAAGCTCAGACAGAACACATTGCAAAATCAGTGGGTAGAGGGGGACAAAACCTTTTACAGGTACATAAGTGAAAAAAGAAAAGCAAAGGGAGGGATAGTGAGACTGAAGGGGAGGAAGGGGGCCACATGGAGGATGACAACAGTAAAGCTGACATACTGAACAGGTATTTTGATCAGTCTTTACTGTGGGAAGGAGGGTAATGTGTCTGAAGGAGTACAAGGGTGAGAATGGTGCAGAAATGGACTTAAGTTCCTTTACGAGAAAGGGTCCTGAAGGAACTGGAATTAATACGAGAGATAAAGCAATGGGGCCAGATGGGGTGCACCCCAGGGTCCTTAAAGAACTGAGAGAGGTGGTGGCTGAACCTCTGACTATCCTGTTTAGCTGATCACTGGAAACAGGGGAGGTACCCAAAGACTGGAGGACAGCAGATATAGTCCCCTTATACAAAAGAGGGAACAAAGAGGAAGTGGGGAACTACAGACCAGTCAGCCTCACCTCGGTAGTGGGGAAGATCATGGAAGCACTACTGAAGGAGAGATTGGTGGAACATCTGGTTGTCAATGGACTACAGGACCCAAGGCAGCATGGTTTCACCAGGGGGAGGTCATAGCAGACCAGCCTCATTGACTTTTTTGACTGGGTGACTAGGGAGGTGGATCAGGGAGGTTGGTGGATATGGCCTATCTGGACTTCAGCAAGGCCTTTGACACAGTGTCACATAGAAGTCTATTACACAAACTGGGGAATATGGGTGTGGGCAGGTCAGTAGTGGGGTAGGTAGGTAACTGGCTGGGCGGCAGGACACAGAGGGTGGTGGTAAATAGCTGTCACTCCACAGAGGGAAGAGTGACCAGTGGGGTACCACAGGGATCAGTGCTGGGACTGGTCCTATTCAATATCTTCATCAGTGACATTGCGCAGGACCTAGAAGACAGAATTTCACTGTTCGCTGATGACACAAAGCTCTGTAACAGAGTAGACACACCAGAGGGTGTAGACAGAATGAGAAGGGACCTGTAGAAACTTGAAGAATGGTCAGGAGTTTGGCAGTTGAAATTCAATGCAAAGAAGTGCAAGATAATGCATATGGGGCACAAAAACCCTGACACAATATATCTGTTGGGGGGTGAGGATATAGCATGCAGCAAGCAGGAAAGGGATCTTGGGGTTATCATCTCTGATGACCTCAAGGTAGGGAAACAGTGTGAAAAGGCAGCAGGAAAAGCAAATAGGATGCTGGAATGCATAGGCAGTGGCATCACCAACAGAAAAAGGGAGGTCATAACTCCACTATACAAGACACTAGCGAGGCCCCACCTGGAGTACAGCATACAGTTCTGGAGACCTTACCTACGTAAGGACATAGACAGGGTAGAGAAGGTTCAGAGGAGGGTAACAAAGATGGTACATGGATTGCATCACAAGTCCTATGAGGACAGGTTGAAGGAATTGAATATGTACTCCCTGGAGAAGAGGAGGGAGAGAGGGGATATGATAGAGGCATACAAGCATCTTACAGGGAGGAACAGGGTGCATTAATACACTATTTTTAAGCAAAAAAGATGTTCCAGGACTAGAGGGCATGGGATGAAGTTGGAGGGAGGATGATTCAGAGGAAACATGAGGAAGAATTTCTTCACAGAATGGGTGGTGGACAAGTGGAACACCCTGCCAGAGCAAGTGGAAGGGGCTGAAACAATCACGGGATTTAAGAATGCATGGGATAGACATAAATGAATTCTGGAGGTCAGGAGTAAGGGTCAACAGACTTCTAGGAAAACATAAACTGAACTTACAAGCTCAAACGGGCAGACTGGGTGGACCATAGGCCCTTATCTGCTGACATTGTCTATGTATCTATGCCAAAAATGAGATCTCCAAGGTATGTTGTTCAAAAGTTACAAGTCATTTTACAACCCTAAATTCACTATCTGTTCAAAAAAGCTAGTCTTAGTGAAGAGCTGCTGATGATGTCATCTCCTGAATTCACAGTCTAGTCCTCCCTGTCAGTAAGCTTATATGACCTATTTCTCTGAAGTTTAAAGTAGTAGTAAAGATTTTAATGATTGGTCTTAGACCATTACAACACTTTTAGAAATACAAACATAGTGAACTTTAAAATACAGTACAAAAAATAATAAAATACTTAATATGATGCATTTAAAATATAATCACCCTTTTCAGTCACGCCTCATACGTATAATTGATATAACCCTTAAATAACCTGCTACCTTATTTATTACAAGCTCATCGTCAGTAGAAAACATTATATTTAATAATGTGCAATTGTCAGTTGTCCTAATTGCTGACCATATAGGATGTAACCAATACACTCTAGGCTTATTGTACTAGCTACATGTAAATATAACATGCTGTAGGTATTTGATCTCTTTAAAGGCACAGTTACAACATTTAGCCACAGGGCCACTATTCTTAGAATACCTTGCTTTTAGAACATTACTCCTAAACAGTTCCATTCTATATTTTGTATACACATTTCTTAAGGTTTTATCCTTAAGAGCCTCCAAATAATATCTGAAAAAGTGCGCATTATTGTTTTGAACCAACCATGGGGAAATCTTAAGGCCTGCAATAAGTTCTACATCTTTTTTCTTATAGTAGTTCATCATTTCCTTAGTAGAAAATGATTTATAATTTAAACTAATAGCTATTTCTTTATCAAAGTAGTTGTTTAAGTATTGCAGACCATAAGTATGTAGCAATGAATTAAGATTTTATATCAGTCAGATTGTTTACAACCTGAGTTTTGCCATCTGATTTTCTCTTTTAAGCATTTTACTGGTAATCTATGTACCTGCATTCTGGTCAATCTTATCTAATAATCTATGATCCTAATACTAGCAAATGCCTCAAAACCTTTAGTGCCTAGTTCCGCTCTAGCTAGTGGTGGGCAAAGTGGACTCAATTCACTCCGCGGAGTGATTCACGGAGCCAAGGCGAATTCATGGAGTGCTCCACAATGCGAAGTGGAATACTTCGCATTATAATGGGTAACGCAAAGTCCATTGCAAACAATGACTTCATGTTACTCCGCTTTCCCAGACCACTACTCCACCAAATCTTAAGGCGAAGTGCATTAGGAACAATGCACATCACCTCACTTCGCCATGTTTCTAATCTCTGGAAGTGAATGTTGCTGGATTCATGAGATTTCAGGTCACATGGGCTTTATATTGATTTGCACCGCCTTAGTTCAGGGTATTGTGTGTAGAAAGTTGTAGAAGACAGTGTGCTCTGAGAGCTGTCTGTGATTCAGACCTCCTAAAAGCTGTTAAAAAAGCTTTTTTGAGTAATTTTTTTGCTCAAACTTTAGTTCATTGATTGTAGAAAACCCTCCTGTGCTCATATCATTGAGCATTTGTGTTTGTGATTAGATTTTGAATGTTAATGTACAACATTGAGTCTGTGTACTAAAAGACAGCGAAAGTGTGCCTTGGGAGAGGGGTGTATCTGCGAAGTACTTAGATTTAAGTTGGAGAAAATGGAAGTTCTTTGTTTCTCAGTTATATTTTTGTTATATAACTGACTGTGTTAATGTACACACAGTAATATTGTCAGTAATTGTTGAAATTTTCTTGCTGATTGTGTGTTACGTGGATCTGGTGCAGTAGTTCATAATTTCAGGTTGTTTACAATATGTGGCATATTATTACTGAACGTTTCAATTTGCTATGTATTACTCATTGTAGACAAATTGTGTGTGTGTGTGTGTGTGTGTGTGTGAATGTGTGTGCGGTGCTGTGTGACATTAAATAATACACCTTATATTGTGCCACAATGTAATTTCAGGTGCAGCAGTGTGAAGCTACTATCCAGTACAGCTGGATGATTTTGTACTGCCATTGTGGTATCTTTTCTTTGTTTTGCTGCTTGCACTGCACTGCTGTAAAAATCTGCAGTCAGTGCCCCCCCCCAACAACAAAAGGAATTGCTTTCCAGATTGGATTGTTTGTGACCTCAGCACCACTAGTTAGTTAAGACATTGTTTTCACTTGTGAATTTGCATCTGTATCTGTTGCTGAAGCCACAGTTGCTTTTTGGCTTCATATCCAGTGTCCCACCATGCCACGCAGAGTGAATGTTCCAAAATCTAAATTTGTTTAGAATATTGTTGTTGATCCCCAAAATGCTGTGGGCATGGAAGTAAGCAGACACAGAAGTGCATTGCTGATGTGAGGAAAGGTATTTCTCCTGCAAAGTTTTTACTGCCCAATCAGTAGCTTCACTCATAGTTGGAGGAGATGATGTTGTCCCAGCCGGTGCTGTTAGTGCAGTTGCTGGTGGTGGTAGTATGAGTATTGCTGCCTCAAGTTCCACTTCTGACCAGTGTACCATGTCCAAAACTACAGTGAAGTGTGAAGCAGTGCAAGTGAGTGGCAGTGTAGATGATGTCATACTTCCCAGTAACATCCCAGTAACTGAACCTGAGGATTCTGATAATCATGTCAATGCTAGCATACAATGTGACATTTCTTCCACCGCAGTTCAGGTCACACATGTTACATGCAGTGATTCACAGTCTGGTGTAAAAATATCAGGCGATGGTGGTGTTGATGATGATGATGAATGTGATGATGATGATGTTGCTGTGGTCGCAACATGCAGTCCACATGCCAGCATCCAAGCAGAAGATGTGGATGTGGGTGATGTGGATGAATATGATGATGATGTAATTGACCCCAGTTGGGAACCATAGAAAAAGAAATTCAAGGTGGCTGTGTCTGGGTCTGTTTGCATTAATCCCCCCCCTGTAAAAACTTGTAATATAACAGTTTCAGTTGATGGTGATGATGATGGTGACGATGACCCAGTAATAATGATAGGTAGTCGTGATGGTCATTTACAGTCCAAGTGTGTCCAGTCTGAAAAATCACATAGCACCCCCCCACTTCAGTGCTTAAAAGAACTTAGTTCAATAAGCAGCTTCATGGAAATGTTAAAAGTAGAGCATCACAATCCCTTGTTTGGGATTTCTTTGTGCAAGATGCAAATGATGAGTCAGTTGCAATCTGCTAGGTTTGCCATGTGCGCGTGAGTCGAGGTAAAAAGAGGAGCCATCTGGGCACAGAAGGACAGCATATGCATCTTAAGAATAGGCAAATGGTACTGTGGGCCCAGCATAAGATGGCAGCTAATACCACAGTCGGGTGTTCACACTCATCATTAACCATACTGAGCATGTTATCCCCTTCCATGAATGTTAAATCCAGTAGGAAATTAAATGTGTGCAGTACTGAAGAAATAAGGGAAGAGGATTACTACAGTCATGGTGAGGAGGAGGAGCAGAATGATTTTGTCCAGTGCTGGAGAGAGTAGCAGTTTTGGTGGTGGTGGTGGTGAATGCAATATGTCCAGTGCAAGTGGTACATCAACCCCAGTTGGCAAATCTGGCAAAATAACTGCATTTCTGGGTTTGTCATCATCACCTGTGGAGCCGTCTTCATCAAACGTCCAGACTCCACCCCCTGCCATTCGCAGAGCAGAACCATTTGTCATCACACCTCATGTAAAACATTTAAGTCAGCCAACATTACAGAGTGTTTTTGCACATAAGCTGAAGTACCCACCTAATCATACAGTGTCACGTGACTGATGTTGTTGAAATACTGGCAATTGATCTTTTGCCCTTCTCCTTTGTGGAGAATTCTGGGTTCCAGTGGTTTGCTGCATGTGCCTGTTCAAAATGGAAAGTCCCATCCAGGACATACTTTTCGACCCATGTTGTCCCCGAGTTGTTCCGTACTGTGTCCGACTCAATAAGACATGCCCTTCAACATTCCTCCTCTCCATTCATCCATTTAAGTATGGATATGTGGACAAGTGGCAAAACAGTGGGGAGTTCATATTTGTGTATAACTACATACTGGGTACAGGTGCTGGGGGTTGTTTGTGATGTTGGTAGTGTGAATAATCAGTGCAGTAAGGTGGAGTGTCGTGGTAGCAATCTTCCAGGAATTCGACAACATGCAACGATTGCGATGCACAATGTAACCTGTTCACACACTGGTGAAAACATGTTGGATGTGGTACTGACTGAAATTGACAAGTGGCTGAACCCGCCTGTCCCTGAGAGCTGGGTTTATAGCAAGTGACAATGTGTCAAATGTGGTGAAATGCATCATGAATGGTGGCTTTTTTCAAGTTCCATGCATAGCCCATTGTTTAAATCTTGCAGTGCAGGAGTTTCTGCAGCACCCTGATGTAAAAGAAATGCTGACAGTTGCATGCTGTATCTGCTGTCACTTTTCACGATCTGCAAAGGCCCGTGACCAACTTCGGCAGTTGCAGATGCGAAACAGCCTCCCTCAACACCGCTTGAAGCTAGAAGTTGTCACCCAGTGGAACTCCACTTTACACATGGCAGAGAGGTTGTATGAACAATACAAAGTCATCTCAGAATATCTTGTGATGCACACTAGCCATGACAGTTGTGGGGCCTTCATGTCTATGACGACTGAACAGTGGTGCCTCATGGTCTCTGTAATAGCAATTTTACGGCCTTTTGAACATGCCACACAGGCAGAGAGTGGCGAGGCTGCCTCCATTAGCCAATCAATTCCACTGCTGTGGGTGCTGAGGCAGACATTGGTGAATGTACAGCATGGCCTTGATGCTGCTGGAGACAGTGCTAGCAGTATGCTGCTGAAACACATGCTGACAGTATTCGACTAGAATCGTCACATTTTGAGCATTCAGCATAGTGACAGCTTTGCCATAGCAACAATGTTGGACCCACGATACAAATGTGGAATTGCCTCAGTACTGGAGGGAGGGCCTGAACAGGTAAAAAATGTAAGTGGGCAACTGGTGTGCTTGGTTCATGGGGCACAGAAGTCACATGCCAAGGTCAGCAAACCTTAGTAGCATAATCCAGCTGAAGGTGCACCTGGAGGAGCATCTAGCATTTCCTGTAAGGGGAAGGGGACTGCAGTTCCAGGTGGTTTGTCATCCAAAGCGGTTGGCGTCAGCCCACTTTGGGAGGCTTTGTCCCAAGTGGGGATTTTGAAATAAATGATTCTGGAGAACAAGATTATGCATCAACCACTGGACTTATTGCAGCAGAGGGAATGGTTGAGTCATATTTGTCTGAAAACAGGCATCTGTCAATAACTGATGATCCTCTTTTGTACTGGAGCAGAAAGGTCAGTGAATGGCCAGAGCTGACTGCAGTGGTACTGAAGTAGCTGACATGCCAACCCTCCAGTGTAGGTGTCGAGAAGTTATTCAGCTCAACAGGTGCAATAGTCAGGGATCGTTGGACAAACCTCTTTCCTGCAAATGTTAGTTTGCTAACATTCATAAAAATGAATGAGAGGCACCTACCAGCACAGACTGCAACCTTGGTATTCATACCCCGGCCTAGTCATGGTGGTTTTGGTGATGTAGAAATGGAGCATCCTGGTAGCACTGGCAGTGGCAGCATAAAATGGCCCACCGCTGACATAGATGACAACACAATGGAGAAAGAATTTCCCAGTGGTCAGACTTCAAACATAGATGTTTGTGAGGACAGCTGTCTTTATGAGGATGATGATGTGGTTAAATGTTAGCAGGTTTTAACTGAAGTTGTTAATAGGTGGTGTGCTCCTCTGGAGTCAGACCACCACCACCAGGACTGATCTTAGCCACTGCCACCACAGAGAATGAGTTTGTCTTCCCCCCTGGACCACCACCACTGTCGGGACTGATGTTAGCCACTGCCACAGAGAATGAGTTTGTCTGCCCCCCCGGACCACCACTGGGACTGATGTTAGCTACTGCCACCACAGAGAATGAGTTTGTCTGCCCCCTGGACCACCACCACCATTGCTGTTATCCACTGCCACCACCCACCACCAGATGCAGGAACATGTCACAAGGGATGTCATCATGTGCTACAGCTATCACCACCAGCACCCACCACCAGTGCCGTTCAGCCAATGTTTCCCCAGTACATTGACCATGCCAAGACAGAGGGAGTTGAACAGGAGACCACATCCATCAGCCTCAGGCACAAGGCTTCTTAATATTAAAACTATAAAGTGAGTATGTGTACTAATGTTTTTTTATGCTATTTGACTTCCTTTAGCTGTATGTTTTGTTTTCTGTTGCTTTTCTGAACTACAATGGTCAAACAATACGGTAAACTTATTTTGTTTTTTTACAGGTTAAAAAAAAATAATCCTTCCCTGAAAGTCAGTACCGTACACAGGAACCTATGGAATATCCATTTCAAATCCATATTGGTAAGTATCAAGATTTTATTTCATCTGTTCATTTTTTTTTTTAAAGAGTGCAGCAAATGCGACTGAGTAGGATTCATAAACTAGGTGACATGTGTATGTCTCCAAAACTATTTCTGCAAGATATGCACCATATTCCATTCCAAACTTGCAGCTGTGCAGCCATGACAGTGTTCAAAAACTTGCACATAGTTTGTGTTACTTGACAAAATGTGGTTTTGAAATGTAACTTGACTTGTGATTGAGAACCAGGGACACTGGCACAGTGTATTGGTTACACAGCCTGGTACTAAATTAACTTGTGATTAATCTGCTTTGTGACAACTTACTATCTGTGTTAATAATCCAGATAGTCGTGGAACAGCCATGCCTTAAACATAATGTGTTACTGCTGCAATCAAGTTGTAAGAAGTCCTTCATTTCTTTTTTAGGAAACTTCCAGATGTTTTGTTGTGGCATAGTTGCCTTATCCAAAGGAGTTCTTCAACATCAGGCACCCCCCCCCGGGCTGTGGCACACACACGACACGCTGCACACAGAAGTTGTTTCAATCGATGAACATGACCATCATTAGTTCCAACCAGAATCGAGAAGGATGCAGATGAAGAGCCTACCTGTAAATATGCTTCCCCCCTCAAAAAAAAAAACTTATCTTCATTGGCTTGAGAGCTATCCATTTCCAATTGTCAATGCAAAAAAGTTCTCATCAAGCACTAGAATGTGCACACCAACAGTATCCAAGACCTGTGATACAAAACACTGCAATGAGTATATGTCTATACATGTCAACCCCCCACCTACAAAATACAAATATATATATATATATATATATATATTGGCTACTACTAGTTTACAGACAAAGGGCTCTCTTCCATCCGGTCTAGATGATAGCATTCGCATTTGTGGGAATCGCAGCACACATCGGACCAGCAACAGTTATCTCACGGTCATCATTTCTGATGGGACTTTGTATGTGGTGTAATGTTCCCATTTCACTTGGTTACCACTTGTCAATTTTCTGTACACAAGACAGATGCATTTTGGGATTGGGAATTCTGGTGAGTCTGTTAAATATTTTTGGAGCCTCAGTAATGTTTACTTTCTGTCATGATATCATGAAGTATTTGTCAAAAAGCAGGACTGAGCACTGCAATTATACTGTGCTAAACTACATATGCGCAGTCCGTCTTCTTTCCTGTGTGTGCAGACACTATCCAGCGTCAGGTTGCAAACATATATATATATATATATATATATATATATATATGCTGAATGATGCTGACTTGTTGCACTGTTCATGGTGATGGTATAAAGAATAAAGACAAGAATATATATTGTGTATTTTATTTGTACCATCAACAGCAGCAAAGTTATATGTTTTCAGACGTCTTGGGCCAGTGTGCACCTAAATCAATTGTCGCACAGACACAGTGCACACATGACTTTGTGGAGATAATAGCACAAAAAATCATGCTTTTAAACAAACCATACCCAACAGACATAAAATATTGCTGAAGCACGAAAAATATTTTATGGTGTACAGACATGTTGAAGTTAAAATATATAACAGGTCCTGCAGTACACTGCTACCACACTGTGCTACTGCTGGCGCCGTGTCGTGTTATGGTGTACATCAACTTGCTGAAACACTGACACTGCCAGTGTAAACTAGAAAGACAAATTCCAGAACAAATAATGAAAAAAAGGAATGTGGTAGTACAGTGTGGTGGCAGTAAACTGGACCTTATAAATTTTCTGAGTTTATAATGTCTGTACACCATGAAATATTTTGGGTGCATCAGCAATACTTCATGTCTGTTAGATACGGTTTGTTGAAAAGCAGCATGTTTGGTTGCTATGATCTCCTAACAAAATATATGTTACATATTCTTATCTTTATTCTTTATACCATAAACATAGCAACAAGTCAGACAGCAATCAGCATACATATGTTTGCAAGAAGCTGGACAGTGTCTGCAGTACATACACACACAGGAAAGAAGACTGACTGCACACATGCAGTTTAGCACAGGATAACTTCAATGCTTAGTCTGCTTTTCCACAAAAACTCTGGGACAGAAAGTAAACATTAATGAGGCACCAAAACAGCGCGCACACACAAAGGGGGCCAGAATACAACAAAAAAGGGCATAATTACATACAAGGGCCGGGGATGGTGGAGGAATACATTTTATGACACAGCAAGGAAGGTGTGGGGGAACACATGGTGTGAGGAAACAAAACTAATGTGGGATCTCATGGTGATCCAGCATGGACATAATTTGCAACTGATGTTCCTCTATGCGATCCAACTGCTGCTCCACAGCACTCACCCTCTCGTTGTTCTCCTCGACAGCACTCCAGAGAACTGCCAAGTCAACCTGTGTTATACGCAGATCTCTGGAGTCCACATGTTCTACAGGCTGACTTGCTGGTGGTGGTAGTGGTGGGGATGCTGGTGAAGCAGCAGGTGCTGCTGTGGCCCTCCTCTTCTTAGGGCTGCTGCCATGCAGAGCTGCACCCTCTGCCACAGAAGGGCCAGCAGGCGCAGACATGGCCTGTTCTGAGGCAGCCTGCCACTCCAAATGGTGGTGATTGAGCATGTGGGTGCACTGGCCCCCAGTCCCCAAGTGAGTCCCCCGGGGGCCAGAGTGCACCTCTACCTCACATAGGTGGCACTTGACCACACTGCTGTCCCCCCAACACTGACAAAAAACTGCCAAACAATGAAGGTGAGGGGAGGACCAGGCACAGGCAGGGAAGGGCCAGATGAACTGGCAGCCAGCTGGTCATGGTGCTGAACAGGGATGGGATCCACACCTGGGCCTGGGGACACATGCACATCTTGCTCCAGAGGACCTGGTGCTGGACCTGGTAGTGGTTCAACTGCCTCAGAGTCAGGAGATGGAGCTGGTCCTGCTTCCGGTGGGGGAGACACTCAGAAGTTTCGAACAGTCCAACAGGAATGGACACCCATGCCCCCCACACATGCGCATGGTATGACGCTTACCAGCACCATGCTCTCCCAGAGCTGCCCCTGCCCCAGACATACGCTTGCCCTGGTCCATCTCGCCTACAGCACTCCCTCAGTCTGAGCAATCACTACTCACACTGTCACACAACACACACACACAGTCGCACAGACACAGATAAACAACTAACTACTTATAAAGGTAAGAAAAATAAAATTTGCAGAAAGAACAAATTAAGTAAAAAGAGTACACAAAAGACAAAAAAATGTAGCTTTTAAAGAAGCTGTTGGGTCTAAATCAAAGTTTAAATCTCCTCCTCGCTCTGATCTCAAAGTATCAGCAGTCACAAAATACACTTCTTTCTCTCTGTCTGCACAGGAGGAAGTGAAATTGTCTTCTTGTATTACTCACTTCCTTCCTGCCTGGCTAAAGAGCATGTGACTTACAGTACTGTAAACCGTGTGATGTGTGGGGGGGCTGCCAAATCTGAAACATGAAGTGGATCACTTAGAACCATAATGAGGAACGCAAAGTCCATTAAAAACAGTGACTCCACCTTACTTCGCACTGCCAATCCACCTTAATGTGAAGTGGTAATGACAAGGCAGAGTGAGCACTTTGCATTGCCCACTCTGCATATCGGAGTGGCAACGTGAAGTGTCCACTTGGAATTCACTTTGCCAGCAGAATTTAAATCGGCTGCATCTCTAGCTCTAGCCAACACAGCAGGGATAGCATTTCCAATACCTAGGGCAGCATGACATGGTTTGTTTAGAGGAAATTCTAACCTCTTTTATATATCACTCCCCCACACTTCACACATATGGAGAGCCTGAGGTATACACTTGGCATGTGCTGCCTTTATTAGAGGTAGTACAGTATTTCCCCTGTACCTGTATTTAAATCTTATTAGGGCACCTGCAGTTTGTTTAAGCTTTACTAGTTAAGATCTTATATGTTGCTCCCAGACACCTTTTGATGTAACTGTTAGGCCCAGATAGACTTAGGATTTAACAGATTTTATGAGACTGTCACCTACTCGCCATATTTTATTACTTCTTCTAGAGCCAAATACCACAACCTGGCTTTTCTCTTTATTTATTTTTAAGTGATATTATTGCACACATTTGTTTAAAATGTTCTAATGTTTTCTGTAAACCAGATTGGGTAAGGGATAAAAGAGCTAAATCATTGGCATAAACTAGGGCAGGACAGGCTCTGGTGCCAATTAATGGAGCGTCAGAGACAGAAATTAAAAGTTGCATGAGTAAACAATCTATGTAGATGCAAAAGAGAGTTGGTACAATAATGCACCCTTGCCCAACCCCCTTTTTTGTTATAATCTTAGTAGGTATTTGTCCAGTGATTCCCACTCTAACCTGCACCCAGGTCTTGCTGTATAACTCCTTTATTATAGTAATGAATTCTGGCTGAATTCCCTTCTGGTACATAATTTGCCACAAACAAGGGCACAAGATGCTGTCAAAAGCAGAACTGAAATCAATGAAGGCCACTTAAATCCTCTGTCTCCTTAGATTTGCATATGTTTCAGTCATATGCATTAGCATAAAGCAGTTATGTGCTGCAGCAAACTCAGTTTGGAAGCCAGTCTGGAATTCTGATAGGTTACCCACCTTAATCAGTTGATCTAGTAAACCTCTCTAGGACCACCTTTGCAAAGATATTTCCACTAATATTTAAGAAAGAAACTGGTCTGTACATTTTAGGCTCTGACCTGTCTCCCCTTTTAAAAATTGAAATAATAGTTGCACCTTGCCAGGAGGCAGGTATGTATTTCTTCAATATGCATTCATTAAAAAAGGGAACCAGTAATTTTGTCCAGGCTGAAGGTGTTAGAAGAAAAACTTCAGGTGGTATTAAGTCAGGATCTGGGGCTTTCCTCCTTTTTAAATTTACAATAGGACAGTAGACTTCCTGATATGTAAACTGCCTAAAATGTGCTCTATTACATTACTCTGCCCATGGCATACTTCCCTCACCTACATCAGAATTATAAAAAAGGTTCAGACAGTGGGCTGTTACACTTGGTCCACACACTCTTATTGGCACCCCACTACACACCACTGACAGAATCTTTTATGTTATGAGTTATAGTCATTACTAACCTATAGGGTACCGGTACACACCATTTAGGAATAAGTTACCAGAGACATAATCATGATTATTATTGTTTTCACTGTTTTATGCACTTTCTGTGTTTTTGCCTAATCTTCTGAGAGGTTATAATTTACACTGCCACCCTATGGATTCCTGCAATACTGCACTTATTATGTAACACTGCACTATATTCTGTACCTTGTATGAGCTCTTTGTTTGTATTTAGTTTGCATTACACTTTCTGTATAATGTTATCTACACTGTGGAGCCACCTAACATTTGGCCAATAGGGGTTGTCTGTAACTTTAACAGTAATAATATATGCATGGGCTAGCTTTTGCTATACTGTAGCTACTATCTTACTGTAAGAACTATTGCATTACGTATTCTTACTGAGGCCGTCTTTGTGGGGAAAACTTTGGCTCCCAGTGCCTACTTAGGTGAGATATTGTTTAGGGCATAAGTTTGATTCTTGTAGTAATAAACTAGTTATTGCTGCTTTTGCCACTTGTCTGTCATTTCTTCTGCTGGTTTATTACCATCTAGAATCTGAGGCAGGCTTGGTGTTCCCTTACATTTGGTGCTGTGACTAGGATGGTCTAAACTAGTGAAGATTCACTTGCTTGCTGGCTTACCCTTCCCTTGCGGGTAGGTGTACACACCCGTACCACTTCCCCGTATTGTTAACTCCGTATAGGGTTGCCACCTTTCGATGAGATGAAAACCGAATACTAAACCACACCCCCAAACTCCACCCCTAACCCCGCCCCTTTATGACTAATGAGGGCATCACTTGGACTCTGATTCACTTGATTTATTCAGAATTGCTGCTGATATAATATTGTGTACAACTTCTTTAAATTACATCATGATTATTATTTTTGGTTTATTTGCTTTAGATTTAAATATTTTAAATTTCAGTGTGTGTTAACATTTGGTGGGGTTAGAGAGGGGGGTTCAGGGGACTTTCCATCCTGTGTACACAGCATAGCTGACAAATTGAGTGACTACAAGGACACCTCTGACAACTAGCTAGTTTGGATCAGGTGGCCTTTTCTGGCAAAACTCTTTCAATAAATAAATAAACTACACTAGTAATGGTGGATGAGATGTAATTACAAATATCATCTGCCATTTTAAGATGTGCTACTGTCCCTCCCATTGCTTCTACTCTAAAGTTATTTGTAATGTCAGAGAAGTTTTTAAAAGTGGTAGGCACTATTATATGCTGTTAAATACCCAGTTTTGTTTTCCATGTCAGTCATACATAGCAGATAGCACGATATGTGATATGTAGTGTGGAGGCAGTATAGCGCAGTGGTTTAAAGCTCTGAGCTGCAATTCTGGCGACCAGGATTTGAATCCTACAGCCCAAACTTGCATACTTTGTGACCCTACACAAATCACTTCATTCCCTTGTGTTCTCAGGTTGCACCTGTAAACAAGCTTTAGCTTAGAGTGTCTCTTATGGTAAAAAAAATAATAAATGTTTTGAAAAATGTTTGATAAATTGCCTAAATTTGCAGTACCATCAGATCTAGATTGTGTTCCTGTCATTTAATCAGCTACTGCTCTCTCTCTTCCTTTTCTCATTTCTGTAGCTTAGCATGACATTAGCCACATTATTCTGTGCTGTTCATCTGAAAGGCCTGAATTGGTCTTCCTGGAATATCCAAGTAGTATGAAAATTGACAACAATAATGACTGAGGAGAGAGAGAGGCATAGTATTGCTAGAAATGAAATAAAATATTAGATTATTAATTTAACAACAAAAGGGGTAGCAAATATTAAAATATAGGACAGTCCCTAAAAGAAAAAATGGTGAACATTTAAAGGTATAAAAGTATTCCTTTTCACAGCAGTGAAAGACCATACTAACAATGCAGCCTGGAAAGGATTAGTTTGATTTGCTGCTAATGGTCTTAATAGCCCTACTTTACTCCTCTCAGACTGACTGGTATACAAACAAAGGTCTGCATGACATCAAAGTTTGTTTGTAATCTGACCATGCAAGTAAAATGGTGAAGAATTTAACAGAATCTGTTTTACAAGCATGTGAGCATTCAAAATGACCGAAAAAGTACTACCTCTGAATAAAACTGAATTAGCAGGTAAAGTTTCTCAAACGCATTGTACAGTCCATACTGGGAGAGGAAGCTAGCCTAAGGCAACCACAGTCACATCTCCACCTAAATGATTTAGTCACAGGGCAAATGTGCTCATCCACGCTCCCACAATCAGCACCAACTAGCCCCCCCCAACTGGCTAATAGGAGAACCATTCTCCCCCCTTCTCTTTCACCCGGACTGTATGTGCTACGCTGTTTCAAGGCTGATCTACTCCCATCAGTACCTCACCCACATAAATGCCCATCGCATACAGGACCTCTCGGCTCAGGTTCTTACAGCTTGCATCGCTGCTTCTACTATTAGCAGGGGATATTGAAACTAACCCCGGTCCTGCCCCTTCTACAACGCCAACCCCTCTGGCTCTACCAAAGGGCCTAAAAATAATGCACCTAAACATATGTAGTGTCCTCGACAAAATTCCAGAACTTCAACTATCCATCCTATCACTTCTCCCAGACATCCTAATACTCTCTGAGACATGGCTCAAACCCCAACACCCTGATTCCTCTGTTGCCATTCCAGGTTACTCCCTAATTAGGCGAGACCGAATGGGTAAAAATAGGAGGGGTGGCCTAGCCATGTTTATTTCCGACAAGCATCAGTTCACCCCGGTCCCCACCCCTACTCCCTCGCCACAAATAAGAGTCTCTAACTGTCAAAATTGCTCTGCCCTTCTCCGCTCTATACCGTGTATACTGGACCACCTGGCCAACTTAAAATCGGCTGCCGCAACAGGAGAACTATATGTCCTAGGGGACTTAAAATACAACTGGCTGGCAAATGACTGCACCAAGCTACGCTCCAAAGTAAATGCCCTAAACCTCGCACAACAAATATCTCAACCCACCAGGCTAAACCTAAAAACGCACAACCACTCCCTTCTGGACTGGGCACTGACCACACACCCCCATAGGTCAATAGGAGTAGGCTTACTCCCGGACTCCCTAAGTGATCACCATATGGTTTACTTAGTCAGAAAAGTACATAAACCCCTCAAACCCCTCTCCTGGACCCTACTAGCCAGGTCCTTCAAATCACTCTCTCTAACATCACTTCTGTCGGATCTGACCTTGGTGGACTGGTCCTTCATCTCCAGGGCCCCTACAATTGACATTGCACTTGACAACTTCAAAAATAGCTTCCTGCATGTCTGGAACCTTCATGCTCCAAAAAAAAAAACTAGAGTAAGGGGCTCCCACCTCCCATGGATCTCTGCTGATATCTTCAGCAAATGCCTTTCAGGGGACGAGGCATGGAAAAAGTACAAACAACTAGCTCCCATCAAGCCTTCCAGTCTTATCGAGCCTCAGTAATCTCCTGCATGAAATCGATTCGACAAGCTAAACAGAACTATTTTTCGCTGGCCCTTAGCACAAATCTTAACCACCTGACCAAATTCTGGAAAACTATTAAATCACTCCTATCCACGCCTGTACAACCACCTACCCCAGCCCTATCCATCCTAGGCTCAGCTGTCACTGACCCCTTTGAAGTTGCCTCGGCTTTCAACACCTTCTTCACCAACAGCGCTTCCTCCCTGGTTCAGAGCCTACCTCTTTCCCCACTCAAGGCAACTTCTGCCTCCAACTTCCAGCACACCCCTCCCCTTCTCCTTCCGACCTGTCTCCCCAACTGAAGTCTACCATGCGCTGTGTAACCTAAACCCCAACAAGGGTAAATGTCCCTCAGGCATGGATTCCAGACTACTCCAGCTCTCGGCCCCTGCTATTGCCACCTCGATAGCCGACTTGCTCAACCTCTCCTTCTCTACGTCAACAATTCCTACAGCATGGAAGATGGCAACTGTCATCCCACTACCAAAAGGGGGGGGACACCTACTCCCCTGGGAATTACCATCCCATCTCCCTTTTCCCAACTCTGGCAAAAATACAAGAACAATTTGTCCTTGATCAGTTCTCCCAATACTTAGTCGAGTCCTCTTTCTTCACCCCTTCCAAAAATCTCATTCCACTGTCACCTCCCTATTAAGAGTCACAAATGATATCCTCTCAGGTATGGATAAAAGCCATATCACCTCGGCCATTTTCATCGATCTGGCCAAAGCCTTTGATACCGTCTCCCACACAATCCTACTGGACAAACTAAAGGCTGCTGGCCTATCCGACCTTGCCACTAATTGGTTTCAGGCATACTTGCATGGCAGACGACAATCTGTGAGAATCGGCCCCAGCACATCGTCCCCCCTCCCTATCACCATGGGAGTTCCTCAAGGTTCAGTCCTGGGCCCTATCCTGTTCTCAGTTTTCCTGAATGAACTACCTCAAGTATGCTCCCATTCTGCTATGCAAATGTATGCAGATGATACTGTGCTTTACAACACTGGCCCATCCGCAGATACAGTGCATGACCAACCGCAGCAGGATTTCAATGCTGTTCAACTTTGGCTCAGATCGAATCAGCTTTTCTTAAATGCAAAAAAGACAATCTCACTAACCTTTGGCTCTCAACCTCGGCTGTCCCGACTCACCATCCGTCCCCCTTTCCTAACCCTGGACCTTACCCCCTTAGAATCCTGTACCTCGTTCCGCTACCTTGGCATCTGGCTCTACCAATATCTATACTTCTCAAATCACATAGACTCCCTTCACAAAAAATTGCTTCCTAAACTGGGGGCCCTCTATCGTAACAAAGGCTGCCTGCCTACCCCGGTCAGGCGTGAGCTCATGCAAAAAATGATACTTCCAATTTTTGATTACGGGGATGTAGTCTATGGCACCGCCTCACCTTCCACTCTGACCAGCCTGGACACACTCTTTCATTCCTTCTGCTGCTTCATACTGGAATGTCCTAAACTGATGCACCACTGTGACCTTTATAGCTCCCTGGCCTTTCCCTCACTCTCAGCCCGCAGACAAATCCACTGCTCATGAGTTGCTGCTAAATACTGGTCCCATACCCTCCCACCCTACCTGAATTCCACCTTAACTTCTCAACCCCTGGCGGTTTACTCGCTGCGACACTCTGATACTAGGCGCTTCCATATCCCTTGTATGCGTACCTCTATGGGTCAGGCTGCGCTTAGTTACCGCTTACCTAAACTATGGAGTGACCTCCCAACAGATATCTGCCATATCACTAATCCTAGACACCTCAACTCCTGCCTCCATGAACATTTTCTCACTGTCTGCTCCTGCACCGGGCCTACACATTAGTAGGATTCAAGCCCTACTGGGCCTCCATACCATGTTATGTGGACGCATTCCTCTTTAGAGTCTACAGATTACTAGCTATTTTAATTTTATATGTACAAGGAAATGTCTTTTCCTATGCATTGTCCCTGTGCCTGCCTAGTCTTTAAGTTGCATGGCTGCCTTAGCTACCAACGTGTATAGTCCTTCATTTTGTGCCTTCTCAACTGTACAAATATCTATGTGTTTGTTTTCCCCGCATGTTCCCCTCTTTGTTTCCCCCAGGTCACATCTGGAAACGAGTGGTTAGCCGCTCAGTATGCCTGCCTGGTTAAACTCTTAAATAAATAAATAAATAAATGTGGTGCCTGTCTGGTTTCAGAAAAATGAAGGTGTTAATTAAGGTGGTATCGTTTACCCTTCCCATGAATAATCTTCCAATTTGCTGGTGTGAAGTTAGAGGTGACAACTGAGCAGACAGGGACACATTTGGCTCTTTAAGTGCCCTGTACTTGAAGGCGCTTCCTGATTAGCATGCACTGCAAGCAAGCAATCACACTAAAATGTCAGACACTTGCTTACAGTCAGATGAGAAGAAAATGAAACAGTTAGTGGGGAATCTAACAGGTGCTGCTTGACCCACCATAAAAACCGAATTTGCAATGGTGAAAACAGGAGGACCGAATCTGGACCTAGAAAACTGAATCATTCGGTCAAAAACAGAGTAGGTGGTAACCTTAACTCCGTAGTTTCCTGTAAGGTCTAGCAGCTTTCTGGGCAAGGTTGATGCCCTCTCCCCTTGTTCAGTGCCAGTTTTGAGTGGCAGTACTGCATTGAGTGTAGTGGCGGTGGGCGAAGTGCCACCAATTCACTCCACGAAGTGATCCATGGAGGAAGGATCATGAAGTGCTCCACAACACTAGCTGAGTACTTCATGTTATAATGGGTAACGCTAAGTCCATTGAAAACAACGACTTTGCATTACTCCACCTTCCTAAACCACTATTCCACCAATTCTTAAGGCGAAGTACATTGAAAACAATGTACTACACCTCACTTTGCCCTGTTTTTAAGCTCCAAAGGCGAATTTTGCAGCGATTCATGGGATTTCAGGTCACATGGGCTCTAGATTGTTCTGCACAGCCTCAGTTTGGGGTAGTGTGTGTATGAAGCTGTAGGAGAGAATCTGCTCTGAGGGCTCTGTGATTCAAACCTTCTAAAAGATGTTAAAAAAGCCTTTTTGGGGTCATTTGTTTTGCTGAAACTTTAGTTCATCAATTATAGGAAATGTTAATGTACAATATTCAGTCTGTGTACTAAGAGACAGTGGAAGTGTGCTTTGGGGGAGGGACATATCTGTGGTGTAGGTAGATTAACTTGGAGAAAAAGACAGTGCTTTCTGTTTTGGTGATATTTTTCTTGCATAACTGTGTTCATGTACACACAGTAATATTTTCAATAACTCTTGCCATTTTTTTGCTGATTGTTGTGGCGCAGCAGTGCATAGTTTTAGTTTGTTTAAAATATGTGGTTATATTACTGAAGTTTTCAATTTGCTATGCATTACTTAGTGTGTGTGTATGAGTATACATGTGACGCGTGTCATCAAATCAGACACCTTTTATTGTGCCACATAAATTTCAGCAATGTGAACCTGCTATGCTATCCACTGTAGCTATGTAATTTTTGTACTTCTTTGTGGTATCTTTACTAGTACTAGTGACTGTTACTGCAGTAGTGCAATACACTGCCCCCCCATGGCCTGCCCCAACCGGAAAAGGAATTATTTTCCAGATTTTTGAATTTCTGATGGTGAGCATTGGTTAGGTGTTGTGCCTTTGCATCTGTATCTCTTCAGTGTGCAGTGCAATCTTAATCTGTCTGTGCATTTGCATCTCTTTAGGACCCAATCTCCATCTCTAATTTAAGTCACAGTTGTTTCTTTGGCTTCCCTTCAGAGTACTTGTAACAAGAGGTCCAGTTTTGAAGGATAAAGCTGACACAGAGAAGAAGCAATAACCCCCCCCCCTCCTCTTTTTGGTTTCTGTTTTCACTTTATCCTGTCTTCTTCTACTTATTCTTATCTATCATAATTTTCTTGTCAGGGTGGCCAACCTGGCAATTTTCTACTGCCTTTACTGTCACTTTTTGCTCTGGTATTAAAAACTTGCATCTTGTTATAATATATGTAAAGAAGGAGCTGTGTCACTTAAAAGAAGCCCCAAAATTAGTAGAGGGCTGGGTTGTGGGAAAAAGCATTCAGCTACAATTCTATTAGTGAGTAAGGAAAGCTGAGACTGTAAAATTGTTGCAAACAGTGGGAAAAATGTTTAAGGCAACACAAACAAAGTACAGGTTTGCAGAAAAGTGCTATAGAACCTGTACAGTTATTGTATGAGTTGAATACCCCTGTATCCAAACACTTAAGTTTAAAATTAGGAGGAAATTAAAGCAACTGTGTTTGGTTGCTATGGTGCAGATTTTAATAAGTCCCAAAGCAATGAGAAATGTACCCTTGTTTTTAAAACACTTGAAAATGGGCTAAAGTAAGACAGTATAATTAAAACACTACAGGTAGATTAATTGGAGTTCTGTAAGTGTCACAAAAAATCATTCAAAAGGGAGTTGCAATTATTGAAGTTAAGCCTTCGGTGTTTAGAAGGCTGAGTTCCTCAGCAAGGCATTGGCTGCAAGTGCAGCAGCCAGATAAGCTGCTTGAGAAAAATAATAAAAGGTTCTGGAAATATAAAACAAGGGATTTGGGAAGAAAACATGCATGACCAAAGATTAGAGTACCATATTATGTGAATTAAAATATAGATGCTACAGTGGTTCACTTATGTGTGTTTTCCTTATATGAACAAAAAGACAAATAAAAAGCTATAACCTTATATGGAGGCAGATAGGGAGCGGCCCCCTCATCTCTTATTTACATGCTAAGGTTATAGACTGTTATTTGTTCTTACACAGGTTTGGTTTATCCTTATACTTTTCACATTTGTAAGGAAAAGCTGTTTTACCTAGAGGTCTGTCTCATGCTGTAAGGTCCTACTATAGGGCCAGCTGCCCCTGAAATGGCAGGTTTTATAGATGCAAGGGAATGTGATGTCACAAAGGAGGATGGGCTCCATGAAAACCACACCCCTTTCCTTCACTATATAAACCCTCCACTAGGATGCTTAGATAGATAGGTTGGTCAGTAGGGTTCTGACCAAGGTGAGAGAAGGATCTCAGCAAGGAGGTAATGTGCAGGCTTTCACATTAACTTAGGAAGGAGAGAACACAGGGATTTCTTTATAGCATCTGAAGCAAGAAATATTTCCTGATGTTTGAACTGATGTGAAGAAATATCATCATATTTTTCCTTTCTGTAAATATTGGATTATTTGTTTATTTATATATTTGTTTTGGTTTTGTGTTTTTCTAAAATAAAATGATAAATACAGAAGTATGCATTTTTATGCATCATAATCTGGTTGTACCATCTGTTTATTGAGACCCACATGTTTACAGTACTGGACAGGTGTGGTGCATAATTCTGCATGAACATTGTACTCATTAATATGCGTTTTTAAGTCGGGACCATTATCATGAGTCATTCGTCATACAAATCACGTTCTTCATCATCACGGACGGTCACAAATGCAGTCACAAATCACAATTTATGATCATATCATGAATCACAACATTCATCTTTTTTTAATAGTTACTTGGATGTTTTGTAAGGCTGTTTTGTAGTATCTCTCCATGCTTCACCACTCCTCCATTGTACTCATTAATGAGTGTGTTTAAGTCGGGGAGTTTTGTGTCACACTTCCTCGGGGGGGGGTCCGGGGAAAAACGGCCACAGGTATTCGCATTTTGTCATCATCATGGTCACAAATGCAGTCACAAATCACGATTCACGATCACGTCATGAAACACAACATTAATTTTTTTTAATAGTTACTTGGATGTATTTTAAGCCTGTAAGAAAAATAAAATTTACAGAAAGAGCAAATTAAGTAAAACAGAGTACAGAAAAAACAAAAAAATGTAGCTTTTAAAAAAGCTGTTGGGTCTAAATCAAAGTTTAAATATTCTCCTCTCTGATCTCAAAGTATCAGCAGTCACAAAACACACTACTCTCTCTCCGTCTACACAGGAGAAAGTAAAAGTGTCTGCTTGTATGACTCATTTTCTTCTTTCCTAGCTAAAGAGCATGTGACTTACAGTACTGTAAGCCATGTGATGTATGGGGGGGCTGCCAAATCTGAAACACCAAGTGGGCCACTTAGGATCATAATGAGGAACGCAAAGTCCATTAAAAACAATGACTTCACCTTACTTCGCATTGCCATTCCACCTTAACGCAAAGTGTAATGACAAGGTGGAGTGAGCACTTTGTATTGCCCACTCCACATAGTGGAGTGGCAATGCAAAGTGCCCACTTTGCATTCACTTGGTCGGCAGAATTTAAATTCGTTGCATCTCTAAGTGAGTGCAGATGCCCGACCGTCTGTTTGTTCAACAACTGTGGATGCATGCACAGCAGGTGACCACAGATGGGTTAATTTGAGTTTCCCTACCAAAGTCTAATAGCTGCTCTGATTTGAGTCTTTGTGTCTCAAATTTTCTTGCCTCCTGTGCGGGCACCCCTTTATCCCAAACTCCGGTACTGTGCCCTCAACCAGTAGGATTTCAACCCAGTACCCAGTGCTGCTACAGAAGACCACCTCTCTACAGGGTTTTTTTGGTCACAGCACTGTATCCTGCTTTAAGAGCATCCTTCCCTACTTTAAAAGCATTCCAGTTCTGATTGCATACTGTTGAACTGCAAGCTGCAGCTATAAAAAAAAGAACTGGCTTGCAGGCTACTGAAATGACCATGAAGAGCCCTGATTTGAAAGGATTAATATCTGCTGTACTCAGAGGTAATCATCCAGGTTTTGCAGTTGTTCTCCATATCAGAGTTCTTAGGACAGAAAAAGAATACTTTGAGATGGGATAAAGCAAGTGTATGTATCTTATCCTAACAGTCGTTGTCATGGGGATGAGATATTGTGCATCTTGTCCTACAGTTTTATTTTTAGTTTTCTGTCTATACTTTATTTCTATAATAACACACACACTAAACAAAGTAATGCTCTCTCTCATTTTCTTTTACTTGTTCTCACTTTTTTGGCATAATCTGTGTTCTGTGGATTCATGTACTGTTCTCAAGGTTGCTCTATAGATAATAACCGTGGCTGCCTTCAAAACAACAGAGCATGTTTTGCAATATGAGTTACGTTATAAAAGCAAAGGTATCTTTGCCTCTTCTTATCTGACTGTTTTAATTAGTCTTTTAATAAAAGATTTGTGTTGCCTGGATAGGGTTAATGAAAGAGATTTGTATCTAGACTGCTGTTTGGAGTATGTGGTTTTGAAGGTGAAGAGATATGACATCATAGATTGTAATGTGTGTAAAGATTTGTAGTTTGCAGACAATGTGCCAAGTAACTGCTTGGTGAAAATATTTTGCTTTAACAGCTACAAATGCATTTATCATACTTCTAGTTAAAACCAGAAACTCTTTGCTAAAAAGGAATAATAATGTTCATCACAGAGGTTTCAAAGTGGCCGATAAACTGATTTTGGCTTTTTGCCATACGGCGTAGTCCCGGTCTCCTAGATGTGTCTTCACTCACAGCTGGGGTATTGTAATGTGTTTTTACAACCTTCGGATAAGAACTTGTTGGTTTCAAATAAAGAGAAATTATTTTTATTTTATAAAGTGGTTGAAACGTGTTTGAAAGGTTGTGTTTTGAAAAGAAATGTGTTGGTTCAAGTTAATTGCAGGTTGCTGCAAGATAGACAGCAGACAGCACATATCTAAAAATGCTTTTACAGTTTTCTAAGAAAACATGGGCATTACAACAACACTTGGCATCAAATGACATGCCAATCTAATCATACATTTTGTGTTAAGCAATTTTTTTTTACTGCCATAGCTGGCAGTGTTCATTGTTGTTCTTTTATTAATAAGGACACTCTATTGATAGTAGAAAGTCAGTCATCACCTGAAAAGGTGCATGTTGTTTTCTAATGTGAAGGATGGAGAATTTAGGTATGCCTACATCTCTGGCTTTATGTCTAATTCTGTCTGATTTTCAGGAGTCCATCAGAGTGTGGCTAGCAGCCACTGAAACACCTACCCTACCCTGCCTGGGGTAGCCAAAGGCATATACCTGTATAACCCTAATGCAGAAGCATTTTTAAAATCAGTGCTAACCTCTTACAGAGAGAACTATCTGAAAAGATATTCCTTTTTGTTGTGTTTTTTTTTCTTTTCTTTGTTTTCCTTAGGAAGAAGACAGTCCCCTGTAATAACACCTAGAGGCAATGACCTCAAAGAGCCTACTTACCAGCCTCCATCTACCTGTAAAGTATAAACCCAAAACTAGTAGGCTAATTGCAATATAATGTTGTTACTGTTTAAAAACACTGGGATACTCTATTGCACTTATTTTTAGTGGCAATGGGGTCAACCCATCAGTATCTATCCAGCATGAACCTTTTAAGGTGATGGCTGACTAGCTAATAAAATTGTCAGCACATTTGTGGTTAAATGTCCACACCCCTACTGTCAATAGAGTGTCATCTGACATCTATAAAAAACTGTTACAGCTAACTTTAGTGTGAATCTATTAATTTGTTACCTGACCTCTGTGCCAGCAGTGGTCAACCCAAAGCACAACCCTTCCATTACTACAATAACTGAGCTCACTCTTTCACCAGGCTGTTGGTTAACTAGGATCTGCAGCTTATCCAATAGGTAGGGAAATGGGGAGACTAGGCGGGCCAAGCAGTCCTTATCTGCTGTCAAAGTCTATGTTTCTATGTTTCACCAAAGAAGGAGCTCGAGGGGGTATGGACCATGCCCCTTGACCATTCCAATGCAATCCCTGGTGACTGCATATAACAGAAACAAAAGTCCCTCTGGACCTGACAGAGCCATAGCCAACTGATCCAGAAATAAGAGGTAAACCAATCTCTCCCCATGTCACAAAAACAAAATGTCTGCAAATAACCCATTTGTTGCTCAAAGTTTGGAAAGGCCCAGTGTACTCTAACATTGTGAGCCAACTCAGCCCTTCTGTTTGTCAAATGTGGTGACCAAACCACACAAGACCTGATAACAGGTGGTTTTATGCCAACCAGCACTGACCTGGTGCAAGGGCCCTAAGTCCTTAATAAGTAATCTACTGAATTGGTGGGGGGGGGTTGTACCATCACCTGTTCCTTCTTGTCTTTACTGGACAATGCAAAAATCTTCGACTGGACAACAAGCAATATCTGCCTTTCCAGACATAGAAGAACTTTACCTAATTTATTTATGATTCCAAATGGTGTATCTTGAAAAGACCGTGCCAATCCCAACCCCACTGCCTGACAATTCAATCTAGCCAAGCCAGCCCCCCCCTTTTTGTCTTTTTCAAACCCACAAACACAGAAAGGTAGGATACCAAAATAATTCTCCTTCAGTACCAATAAACATGCAACACCATGGGGTTACACAAACACTTAATGGTATACCCACCCTCTGCAACTCATCTCATCAGGTGCACGACAAACTGCATGCACACACCCTTCAACCACACCTTCACAAGGCCTAGATTAAAGTCAGGCACATTCAGGGGCCTGACTATAATCTGTATTCCTAGAATTTTGTTTTAGGAATATTCACTACCTTTGTGTCTATATATTGTGGTGCACTGTGCTCAACATGGTCATTGTGTCATTAAAAATATGTTTAGGTTTAATACTGTTGTATTTTTTTTTTTTTACATGTAGTAGCATCTTATCAAGTATATGCTCAGAACTCTGATCCACATCTAGGAATGTTCCACTCAAGACCCCTCCTGCAGAATTTGGGTGTAATGTTCTAAAGCCTCCCAACAACAACCCAAATGTTAGTGCTCACTTTCCAAATAATACTACTACACAGTATTGTGTACTTCATTCCATTACTAGCACTGCCATGTTTCAAGCCATTGTCCTCCCAACAATGAAATACAGCAACACAGACCAACTAGTGGTCTGATTCCATCATCACTCCCAGATACCCTTTACATCTATCCAACTACAATATGGCAGAATTTATATTCTGCTTCTGTATCAACATTTCTAGGTTTCAATAATGCCATGTTATTAGACCTCCTTGAAGCATACCAGATACGTATGCAAGACTCAGTAGCAGGGTCCCACACTATTGTATACCTAGGATTATTTTGTCCAGAACACACAGAAAGACCCCAGAGGGCCCCTCTTTTTCAAGCTTCACAAGCACAACAGGTGCTGTCAACAGATATATTCTAAAATGGTATGTCCATTTCATAACCAAGTAGACTTGACTGCAGTCAAGAGCCAAACTTTGCAGTTCCAGGCAGCAACATATAGACAGGGAAACTTTGTTTTATTTTTTATTTATTCATTCTCGAATTACAATACCTCTGAGCAGACAACTCATTTGTTTTAATTACTGTCACAGCATCTTCTGAGACCTGGAAGTAGGCTCAACTTTATTTTCTGTATTCACAGATGACCAAATAGTGTTCCCTCCTTATTGGACCTTGACCTGCCCCTCTGAGAGCATGGCCAATCCCAAAACATTTTCTTTTACAATTGCCAGGAACTTAGGTTATATCACATGACACCTTAATCAAAGACATTGCTAATAACCATGTCATGTTTCAATGCAACATAGCTACGTGTGTTTTATCAACTGTGTTTATAACAGAGCATTTACAAGTTTATAGGTTTCAACAGAATGGCATGTGTAAGATTTTCAAGCAAGTCATTCAACTTTTCTTCACTGTTGGTGTTTTTCAAGCCTGGTTGGTGCCTCATACAAACTGATTGTTCTATTATGGACTGTCACTTGTTCTATTGTAGACTGTTAATCTTTGTGCAGGGGTGTGATCAACTTCCACAACACAAACCCTAAGCCAGTGTGTGTGGCCATTCCATTAAAGGACTCAATGCAAAATCTAACGCACATCCTGCCAAGGCCTCTGCAAATCCAGCCATCCAGCAGCCAGCAACATGAATATTGACTTTCTTACCATGCAGGTGTTTCATCTTCAACTCAACGTCTGGGTAGCTCCATGTGCCTTGTGGGGTTAGAACTTTTCTGCAGCTGACATTTCACCTGTAACTATGACAATTTGTGGTTACTTATATGAACTTTATGGACTGTTACTCATATGAACCTTATTTACTATTACTCATATGAACTTTATGGACTGGCCATATACATTTCATAATGACCTATTTGTCAAGAGACACTATCAACACATTCTTCAATCAAGCAAAATGTACACCTCTGTCCCATGCCTTTTCCACTCTCAAAGTACAATCTTCATCATCAATGGATAGTAGTGAATCCTTTTATGTTAAACAATGCATTCAATACTGTTTTTACCAATTATGTTATGTGGTTATAAACATCAATACCCTTTCTTATACACATATCAATTGTGGTGTTGACATACTAAGTTTCTGTTTTGTGATTTACAAAACAAACATTCCATTCTTGGTCAGTCTGTGATTACCCCTGTACCGACCCCAGAATAGGACTCCTTTCATGGTTACCTTGACTATCTGTATGCTATACACCAGTTTTAACAAGGTTTTTCTACTGTGCCATAATCAGTTATAAACTGTTTTTCTATGGTAAAACCTAAAACATTGCTTTGTCACATGTAAAAGCACTGATTATTTACCATACTGTTATTCAAATACCTGATTATGGCAATTGTATCACCATACTCTCCAGTACCTGGTTACTATTGACTTTTAAAGGTTTTGTTATTATACAACTGTTTTGATTGCTTTATATACTAACACTTTACTGTGTATGGCGCACTCTAAAACAACACTGTTAAAGACTCAACTTTCCTTACAAGGCTCATGCATTGGGTCTGCAAACGTTACTGCTGCCCACACAACACACCCAATAGTGTGTTGCCTTTTTAATAAGGCAACAAGTGGGGGGGATGTTCCTCTCGGTCCACACACTCTTATTGGCACCCCACTATACACCACTGACAGTATCTTTTATGTTATGAGTTATAGTCATTACTAACCTATAGGGTACCGATATGTACCATGTAAGAGTAAGTTACCAGATACATAATCATGATTATTACTATATTCACTGCTTTATACATTTTCTGTGCTTTTGTCTAATCTTCTGAGAAGTTATAATCTACACTGCAACCCTATGGATTTGTGTAATACTGCACTTATTAAGTAACACTGCACTACATTTTGTACCTTGTATGTGCTCTTTGTTTGTATTTAGCTGACATTACATTTTCTGTATAATGTTATCTACATTGTGGAACCACCTAACTTTTGGCCAGTAGGGCTTGTCTATAACTCTAACAATAATTCTAATATACACACAGGCTAGCCATTGCTATAGCTACTATATTACTGTAAGAACTATTGCATTATGTATCCTTACTGAGACCATCTTTGTATGGAAAACTGCAGCTCCCAGTGTCTACTTAGGTGAGATACTATTTAGGGCATACAGTATGTCCGATTCTTGTAGTAATAAACAAGTTATTACTGCTTTTGCTACTTGTCTGTCATTTCTTCTGCTGGTTAATTACCATGTAGAATCTGAGGAGGGCTTGGTGTTCCCTCATAGGGTAATCCATTTTTCCATAGGTATATAGGTATCAGATTGATATTTGCTGTTATCTGTACCCCTGGCTACAAAGAACCAGAATTATTGTTTATCATTATTATTATATATGGTTCTAAGCATGCTTTCCCATTATAGTGTATGGTGGAATATGGTTGTGTATGGAAATCCATACACCACAAAGAGTCATTCTGCTTCAGTAATGATGTCCTCACTAACGCAGAATGACTTTTCATTCTGCATTAGTGAGGATGTCACAGTGCAACAGCTCACTCCAGCACCTTTCATAGAACAGAGTGTGGTTGGCAAGTCCTGTGCAGAAGCTGGCCGGCGGGATTAAGAGAAGAGCAGTACGGGTCTCTGGCGACAGACACTGCCTGGAAAATGTAAGGGATCCTGTTTTTGGGGCACCACACATTATACAGAATAGTGTATGGCCTACCAAACAGCTCGGCTACTCTTCCCCATTATGTTTTCTATGATGGCAGAGGGACCTCTCGAGCTTCGCTCGTGATGTCATCAGCCATTATAGAAAACACTTGGGAGAAGAATTGCCTTATTGTGTATGGGAGGCCATACACTGTCCTTTATATTTTAAATGAAATTCCCTCTGTTTCGCATTCAGAAATAAGTTATAGCATTCTCTGGCCTCATTCAATTGCTTTCAATGTACTTCAGTTTCTTACTAACGTTGTTTCCCTTATAAACTTATTGAGCATTTTCTTATTCCTGCGGCACTCAGCATCAAGCCAGGTATAAGTGTTCTTATGTATACTCCAATTAATACTTTGTTTGTAGTACAACAGAAGGCCTAGACCATGAATCCTGTCCACACTATTCAGTGGTGATAACCGGAGTTATCTTCACTAAGACATTTGTTCAATTTTAACTTAAACAGTACAAAATGTCTTGCTTCTATGACATCTCCTGGAAGTTGATTCCATGATCTTATTGCTCTAGGTACATATGCAAATTTCCACAGTTTGCTTTTGTGCAGTGTTTCTAACAACTGCCGTTTATGCCCCCTTAAATCATATTTAATATCCTTGGATACAAGACCTAATTCTTGTGTTAGGATAGGATCTTCTAGAAGTCTGTAGAAAAGCAACAAGTCAACCCTTTTCCGTCTGAGTGCCAGATTCCATAGTCCCAGGTCCCACAATCTTTCTTCATATTGGCTGTTCTTACAGTGTGGTATGAACTTGGTAAACCTCCTCTGACTTCTCTCTACAATATCTACATCCTTCTTTAGATGGGGACTCCACTGATGGGAGCTATAGTCTAAGTGTGATCTAATATATGTTTTATAAAGGGGCATAAGCACTGCAACTGATCTAGAATGAAATGATCTGCATATATAGTTAATTAACTGTCCAGTCTTAATAGCTATATGTCTACAATGCGATGCACCTTTAAGGTCATTGCTTATATATACTCCCAAGCCTCACTCTCTAGTAACTGTTTTTAGCTTAACTCCATTAATGCAGTAGTCTTGTTTAATGTTATTCTTACTGAAGTGCAATACTGCACATTTATCAAGACTGAATTTAATCTTGTTAAGATTTACTCATGTAATGATACTATCCAGATCACTCTGGACTTTGGCTCTACAACTCTTGCTGTCCACTAAACCCCCCAAATTAGCATCGTCAGCAAATTTGCTCAGCTTGTTACCACTGATTATTGTTAAATCACCTATAAAGATGTTAAATAATAGAGGGCCGAGCACAGAACCCTGGGGCACACTGCTGGTAACCCCTACCTCCGATGACAAGAATCCATTGATTCTGACACTCTGGGATCTATCAGTTAGCCAATTCTGCATCCATTTAACTAAAAGTGGGTTGATACCTAGTTGAGTTAGTTTAGTTATCAATATTTTATGTGAAAAGGTATCAAATGCTTCCATGAAGCCAGCATCAATATGTCAACTGCCCTGCCCTAATTAAAATGTAGCCTGACATATTCATAAAAACTAATAAGATTTGTGGTACAGGATCTGTTAGCAGTAAAACCATGTTGTGTAAGATCTACATGTCACATAGCAACTAGTATTCTGTTGCTCTCATCTTTGATGGTACCTTCAATTATCTTGCCAACTATTGATGTCAAGCTTATTGGATGGCAGTTAGCTGGGTTATTTTTACTACCTATTTTATAGATTGGTATTACTACAATCTGGCAGGACTTGAGATTCTAATAGTGATCTCTGGCCTACATCACCTATAATAGGGGCTAGTTCAGTGGCTAGTTCTTTCAAGAGTCTAGGGTTTAATCCACCTAGGCCTGGTGGTTTGTTAACATTAAGTGATTTAAGCTTTTTCAAGATGATGTCCATTGTAATTATAAGGCTGGGGTCCAGCTCCGTTGCTTGGTTTATTGGTAGACAAACCTTTGGTTCGGATGGGTTAAAGACTGATCTAAAATACTTATTAAATTAATTAGTAATTTCTTCCAGTTTATTATATTGTTTATTTCAAGGGATCCGATCACTCTGTCTGCACTCTTTTTTTCATCTGCATAGGCATAAAACCCTTTGATGTTGTTTTTGCTGTTGGTTAGTCTGAACCCTGTATTAGATCTGGATTTCCTAATCTCATGTTTGAGTTGTTTTAATATCCATTTGTATCTGGCAATGTTACTGTCTGAAGGGTTCCTCTTCCTTTTAGCAAATCTGTATTTTTTTTCTTGTTCATGAGCCTTCTTTCCCCTTTATTGTATACTTTTTTGTGGGAACATGAGTAGACTCCAAGTGTGGTATAGTTTTGGTGAGTAAGCCTCATGCTTGCTCAACACTTAGATTGGTCATCAATGTCTTCCAGACTAATTTAAGTATTTCCTTCCTCATTCCCTCAAAGTTAGCCCTAGCATAATTTTTATATTTGGTCATTCCTAGAGTGAATCTGTTTACTTTATTAATTTTAAATAGGAGGATATTGTAATCACTGTTACCTAAGGGGGCAGATGAGGCAATGTCAAGGATATCACTATCTAAGTTTTTTAATAGGATATCTAAGATGTTATTTCCTCAGGTAGACGTGGTTACACATTGTTCCAAACCGTGGTGTTATTAAAACTGACTGAACCCTGTTTGCTAGGTTGGTATTAGTTATGTCATCTGTCCAGTTAATTTCTGGTAAATTCAGATCACCTAGTGCTATTACATCCTCACCCTCTGCCACATTGTCTAGGTGTTCTATGAATGTTTCTGTCTCTTCCCTTGTGCTATCTGGTGGCCTATAAAGATAGCCATCTTGAATTTTTTGCCCTTCAGTCCTGTAATGTCTACCCATAGCACTTCTATAATTCCCTGCGGTACATCTAATGCAACCGTACATTCAGTCTCATTCCTAGTATATAAGTCTATGCCTCCATCAAGACATCTATCTCTATCTCTGCTTATTAACTGGAAACCTGGTATCTCCTTGCCCCAATTGCTGTCACTGTTCCACCAGGTCTCTGTTACTCCATGATATCTATATCCTCGGTTTTCACTGTGTGCCACAATGGGACAAAAAGTGTTTAAAATCTCCTTAATTTTCCATTAATTGACCCCTGAATTTAGAACCTGCCCCTTAATTTAAAATTAAGGGTGCCTTAAAAATAAGTTTGTAAAACCCAAACCCCTTAATTATCTTTAATTACTCAAACAGAATACACAATTAAAATTAAAGAGACGCTGTCAACCCACTTAGGTCTCAAAGTATCCCTAGTTTAAAAAACATATTTTATGATTGCCAAAATTCTATAACGATTGTTGATATAGCTGGTAGTTTGATTCTGACTCTTATTTTCTTTAAAAAAGTGAAAAACAGACTGCCCAACATACTGGTGTTATCACACCAAAACAGGTTTGTTTACATTCCTTGATCAACTCTAAAAGCATCTTTCCTGGACTTGGGAACACCCACAAAACAATTTAGCCCCTTATGATGCAGTGGGAGTTTTGGAGGCTACTTCCTTATGAGTGACTGCACTGTTTGGGTGTGTTTCTAATGCTCAGGAAGTATGCAGTAAGAACAGAACCAGGATTGTAAACAAAACAAAGTTGTTTATAAATATACATTGCCATGCATTTCAGTTCTGCTAAGCAAGGAGACAGACAAAACAAACAGCAACATCAGTGAATTTTAGAAAGGGTAAGCAATCATAAAATGTGGGGTTTCAATTATAAATAATATGCTGAAAAACAGGTTGACAGTGTCCCTTTAAGGTACAAATTAATGAAGTCTTTTGTGCTTAATTTGAAATAATCTGAAGATTAAGAATAAAATAAAATCTGCTGAATTAAAATGCCCTAGGACATCCTATTCCTCCTTACTTTTAATTAATGGTTGCATTAACAAAAAAATTTTGCTGAATTCAAATTATGAGAAAACAGTGAAAGTATGCATACAAAGAATACCGATATACATTAATTACAAAAGTGCCAGTGCACCAATGGGTGGAAAGTATGTGCCAGAGGTGCATACCCCACCTGCACAGCTCCACAGCTGAGGTGTGCGCAGACCAAGTATTCACCAATGGCCACCACCTGTCCATGGACCCCCCCCCCATGCACAAGTATGCACAGGGCAGATGTGGGTGGAGTAACAGAACCAGACAGCTAATTGGATGCTCATTCTGGGTCCTAAACTGGATCCCCTGTGCATGCCAGCATGGGACCTGGTAACTGCATCCCACACAGGCACCCCCAGAAAGGATGGTCCCCGTCAGTGGAACAACCACCCCTGCATAAAACCTGCACCTGTGGCACCACCCATGGCCCACTGCACAGCTGTCCCCACACATGACAAAGCACTTGCTCCAGTCCCTGATGCCTGCCCCCCCAAACACACACACAGAGACACTGGCCCATGAATGCAGACACCCATCCAACACATGTAGGGGCACTGACCCCATGAATGCATACACCCCTCCAACACATGTAAGGGCACCGGACCCTTGAATGCAGATACCCCCCAGCACACATAGTGGCTCCAGCCCCATGAATACAGTAACCCCTCCATGGACACACACACACACACACATATATATAGGTGCCCCAGCCCACACTATCCAGATCCCCAACCCCAGTACCCCACCTCCTCATTAGTGTTCAGTGGCTTCCCCCCACCCCACCACACCCACAGTAAGAGGGAATTAAGATCTTTTCTTTTAATTTGTCCTTTGCCTCCCCCGGCCATACTGTTTCCTGTCCACCATGACCCCTGAGTCATAAAATGCAAATGCTCTGCACTTGCAGGTGATGGGGTATAGGTGACCATGTGGGGCTCAAATGTAGCTGGTGCTATCCCAATGGCTATGATAATTTTCTTCTGTGTCCCCCACCGAAAGGTGGCTAGGATATTACTACATATCCAGTTTCAATGCTCTCTGAAACCGTTCACTTATATTAACCTATTCCTCTCTCTCTTTATTTTTTTACTGGTCTACTGAGCCACCTACAATCCATCAGATAATTATTGTTTACCTTTTCACCTGTCCTTTCTCAAGAACTATGGACTCTTTTTTTTTTTTTACTACTTTCTTTATTCTTATTTTACAGGTGCCCCATTTACAAAAATGTTCCAGATCCCATCCCTAAGTTCACCCAGAAGCAGGTAAGCGCTACCTCTAATTACTGCCTTTTCTAAGCAAGGCAAGGCAACTTCTAGGAATGAGGTAAACTCTAATGTAAGGATTTTTTTCCTCAGGCCATACATTTTGTTGATCCTAAAAACATTCTGTTCCTACAGAGGGTAATCCTTTACAGGTCTGGACAGACGCCTTACTTACTAGATAAGTAGAGTTTGATTTGGGTGTCTCGAGGTATGTGTATGTGTATACTTACACAACAAAACTAAAACTAGATTCATCATGTTTCCCAACCCACAGCTTCCTTAACAGGGATGAATAAGTGTGATGTAAAAAAATGTGTACATTAAAGGGCTTCGTATCCACTGTACTGTACTACCCAGTAGGGGTGCTTGAATTCTATGGAATCCATTCTGTCTCTAGCTAGTTAGAGTTTCAGAATTTCTTATTCCGGCTTTAATTCTGTTTTGCTTCCAGTTAAGGCATAGCATTAAAATCTGAGGTGGAACTGAAAGTTCGGATTCTGCATCCAACACCATTTAAAGGGGCACTGTCAGCTTTTGCAGGCATTTTTATCCACCCCCAACTATGTGTGCCTGTAAACTGCACTCTAAACACAGTAGCTGAGCTGACTGTCCAACCGTATTTGGGAAGCATGAAAAGATAAATTTTTTTAAAGGAAAAGCATTCTGAGCAGACTGATCTTATGCCCTCCATGCTCTGCTCCTGCGCGTCCATGCTGCTGAATCCTGCCGAAAACTTATGCATGAATGAGTTCAGCAATTTTTGTGACTAGTAAAATAGCTGGCATCATGGACTAAAGTGTGTTGATTCTGCAAATACTAGTTCTGCCACAACATTTGTTGTATTTCATAAAGAAATTCTTTACTTGAAAAATAGAAATGGAACTCTGTGCATGTGCACCACCGGCACTAGAAGAAATGCCCCCCCCCCCATTATGGACTTGGCACATGTTCACCACTGGTACTAGCGCACATGCAATAAGTACCAGAGGTGTACATGCATCAAGTACCATTTTTACTTTTCAAGTAGGGATTTCTTTATGAAATACAGCTCGGTTTGTGGCAGATCTAGTATTTGCAGAATCACTGCACTTTAGTTCATGATGCCAGCTATTTTGTTTACTAGCCACCAAAACTGCCGAACTTGTTCATGCACGAGTTTGGTAGAATTCAACAGCAGAGATGGGAGCAGAGCACAGAGGACAAAAAGTCAGTCCACTCAGAATGCATTTTCTTTAAAAATTAATCTTTTCACATTTCCCAAATGCAATTAGGCAGTCAGCTCAGCAACTGTATTTGGAGTGCATATTACAGGCAGGCACACATGGTAGGGGGTCATAAAAATGCCTGCAAAACTAACAGTGTCCCTTTAACCTTGAAGTAAAACCTCCCCCACCCAGTAACTCAGAATAACCCTCCCCCCACTCTTGCTACTCTCCCTTACCAACTGACTGGGGTCCCTGGGGGCTGAGGTGGCATAGAGTTCATTTAGCTGGTGATCCACTCTAGTTTTGATGTTGAAAAATGGGTGGGGGGAACCAAAAATACTCCACTCGGGCTGTTGTAAAATTTCTCAAAGTTCTTTACTTATTTTTGTTAATTGCCCTGACGTTTCACACTCTTGTGCATTTTCAAAGGGCTTTTCATATATTCTGTAAGAGTAATAGATAAATATTGTTTATAAATCTTACATTTTTGAATTACGTTTCTTTTCATTATTCTTCTGCTAACATTGTCTATTGTACTTTATTACCACTGCGCTTTTTTCTCATACTACTTTTAGTACACACTCTATACTCTATTCACTTTTCTTATAGTTAAAACTTTACAAAAATAATATACAGTAATAGAAACTATGTACCCTGTATTCGTGCTTTGTCTTAACAGTACCCCATTACCTATGGAGTGAAGCATTAAAGCTACACACATCTTGCCAGTTCCACTCTAGTCCTCTTTGTTGTCCAAGTCCATCAGTGCTACTGCGAACTAGCAGCCAGTCCATAAAAGTTGATCCTCCCTCTGAGTTCCCAGCCTCCCAGGTGTCCATTGTGCAACAGCCCCTCCACCCGTAGCCTTGAGACTCCCCACACCAGCACCCAGCAGCACCAGCTGTATAAGGGATGAGAAAGGAGCGGAGTTTCATAGAACTACATTCACCTGTGAAATTGGATTCTGATTTTGCATTCAAGAATTTTTTTTGTCCATAAAACTGAAATCTCAAAAATGGATTGGAATACAGTGATTCTGTATTTGTAATCCAAAATCTGAGCAACCCTACTACCCACGGTACCCTGTAAGTTCCTCAGAAATCTGCAATGAGCCAGTGGATTACATTTGTGGATTATTTGGGTACTGTACTGTACTGTACTGTGCTGGTTGAAATTAAATTGGTGGGGCAGTGGGAGATCCTCAGCTTCTGTTAAATTTACATGTAAAATAAAACAGCTGTGGCATTGAGAGTACCACAATACTTGGACAAACCAGGAGGGTGGTTGTAAGAGTTCACCCTCCAATAATTTCCAATACATGAGCCCTATGGTGGAGTTTTCTGGTGTACTTCTAAAACAAAATTGTGTATCCTTACTGGAATCATTGGACAATGAACTGCCTTAAATTAGGACTATACATGATGAATAGAGGACTGTGCTGCTAGTTTTTCATTTTATTAGTAATTATAATTGGAGTGTGTTTGGTGAGTGTTCGTGTGTGTGGTTGTGTTTTTTTTTATTGCGGGTGGGTGGTGAGGGTTGGAATTGTGAGGGTTGTATTTAATTTGTGGGTTTCATTTGGGGTTGGGTGATAGTGGATGTTTTTGAGGACTTGATTATTTGAGATGGGACTAGTTTAAAATGTGTTTGTGACAGAAACCCTTAAGGTGCAGTTACTCGAGGAGGGGCTTCCTCTGTGACCTCGGTCTCTTTAAGCTTCCAGCACTCCCAGCTGAGGCCTATAGGAGGTGTAGGGCCTTGGGGATAGGCCCGGAGGCAGGGTCTGGAGGGGGTTGCACCTGAGTGGCTGCTGGAGTGTCTGGGATTTGGGTGGTGAAGGCAAATAGATGCCCTGGAGTGAAATGGAAACTTGAGAGGGGGTTGCCATGCTTAGTTCCCATATCCAAGGTGCCACCTTAGAGATTAGGCAGATGACCAGTCCAGCTGCCTCACCTCATCCTACACGGGTTGTTTTTTGCAATGCCAGGTTAATGAGGAATAAGACTGCCATAATGGTGAACTTGATATCCTCGGTCAACCTGGCTTGCATCTCGGAGACCTGGCTGGATCAAAATGCTGCTCCTATTTTGGAGGCAGCAGTACTGACTGGGTACTCCATGATACACACCCTGAGAGAGGATCACAGGGGTGGGGGGGGTGGCCATTTGTTTTAAATCTAGCCTGAACCTCATGGTGCTAACTGTAGGTCCTACATGATCCTTTGAATGTGTGGCTTCCCGAGGAGGTGTGGATGCAGGCTTCAGGGTTCTCCTGCTCTATTGTCCCCCAGGATTAGATGAGGACATTTTGAGGGAGATTGAGAAGCTCATCACTGGCCTGGTTTTGGGGTCCCCCAGGTGGTTGATTCTGGGGAACTTCAATTCTTGGGTCAACAGTGGACTCTCAAAATTTGAAAAAAATAACCTTATGAGCATGGAGGCCCTGGGCCTGACATGAAAAGTGACCTCTGCAACACACTTGGGTGGCCACACATTGGACTTCGTTTTTTTCAGTAGGCTTAAATATTACTGACCTCTGTGTTGATCCAGTGGTTTGGTCAGATCACAGCACTGTGGGGTTCATCTTTAGGGGCCCCCCCAGATGGTTCTGCTCCTATGGAGATGGTCTGGTACTGCCCTTTAAAAGAAGTTTCCTCTATGGTACTATTATCAGTGGTGCTGGACCTATCGAATATTGGGGCAGCTTATGCAATTGGATGAGAGGAAGCAGTGGCAGCCTATAATGGGGCTTTGATTGCGGCCTTTGACTCAATTGCACCCATTCGTGTCCGCCCCTTGTGTACTCACCTGAGACCTCCTTGGTATGATGAGGATATCTGGAGTTTAAAGACTAAGGGGTGGAGGTCAGAGAGGTGCTGGAGGAGATCTGGCCAGATGGAGGACATATTGACCCAGAAGTCACATTATGTTGACTATCAGTGGGCAATCTCCCAAAAGAAGGCAGAGTTTCTGTCAAGGGAGATTGCAGTGGTGAGGAGCAGACCAGCTCAGCTCTTCAGTATGATAGACAGGCTTTTACATTCTGTCTGTCTCCATGCTGGAGGAGCAGGTTCTAGCACTAGGTGTGAGGAGTTGGTTCTGTTCTTCACCGACAAGGTGTCCTCTATCAGGGCTGAGGTCTTCTCGAGTTGTGTTTAAACACTCTTCCTGTCTGGGATGAGTTTGATCTGGTTGGGGCAGAGAAGGTGATAGGGATCATCTCAAATCTGTGGCCTATACATTGTGATGTGAACCCAGGTCTGACCCGCCTTTTGGTTGGATGTGTGGACCTGATAGGACCTGTGGTTGCTGAGGTTGTCTGGAGTTCATTAAGGAGTGGGGTCTTCCCATTGTCCTTGAAAGAGGCTCTGGTTAGACCCCTTTTAATGAAGCCCTCTTTGGACCCAGACTGCCTCAGCAACTACAGGCCAGACTCAAACCCCCCATTTTTAGGGAAGGTTATAGAGAAAGTGGTGGCTGTTCAGCTTGAGAGACATCTCACATCTTCTACCTATAAGCCTTTCCAGTCTCGGTTCTGGGCAGGGCATAGTATGGAGACTGCCCTGGTAAGGGTGCTTAATGATCTCCTGATGGCGAGGAATAGGAGACTCCATACCATCTTGGTTCTCCTGGACCTCTCTGTGGCATTTGACACCGTGGACCATGAGGTGCTGCTGGACCACCTGCGGTTCTGGTGTGGTCTGTCTGGTAATTATATCAACTGGTTGAGGTCAAACCTGACAGACAGACAGAGTGCAGAGAGTAAAGATGAGACTTGTCTCATCTAGTCTGAAGCCTCTAAGATGTGGGGTTCTGCTGGGGTAGATCTTGTGGTCCTTATTGTTCAGGGTGTACATGCTGCCATTGGGGGACATTATCAGGTGGTACAGGTTGGGTTTTTACTGCTATGGAGATGATGCCAACTGTACTTGTCCTATGCACCCAATGCCCAGGTGTCAGACTCCATTTTTTTATCAGCTGTCTTGAGGAAATCCAGTCGTGGATGACTCACAACTGGCTTGCGGCTCAACCCAGACAAGACTGAGGTACTGGTGGTGGAGCAGGGTCATCATGGAGGAGGGGGGATGGGTGTTGCCTCTAGTCTAGTGTTGGGGTGTTTCCCTTGGACTTTCTAGACAGGTGAAGGATTTGGGTGTGATCCTAGACGATGTACTGACACTTGATGCTCAGGTGTCAGCTATGGTCAAAAATGGATTTTGTCATCTTAGAAATATCATCCAGATCCGAGCCCTGATCCCTCCTGAGGGCATGCCTACACTGGTGCATGCTTTCATCACTTCTAGGCTGGATTACTGTAATACCCTGTACCTTGGGTTATCTTGAGGCAACCTCCGCAGGTTGCAGCTGGTATAGAATGTGGCCACGAGAATTTTGTCTGGGGTAAGGAGATATGAGCATATTACCCCAGTCCTCCATGGGCTGCACTGGCTGCCAGTCAGGTGGAGGATTGTCTTCAAGAGAGGGCTCCTAACCTATAAGACCCTGCATGATAGGGGCTCTGCCTATCTGCAAGATTGCCTTGTTCCTTACCGTCCGGCCTGGGCACTCTGTTCTGCTGAGGAAGGCCTCCTTGGGGTTCCCAGGGTTGGGTTGCTGCATTCAGGAGACAGAGCATTTGTGGTGGCTGTGCCAACCCCGTGGAACTGTTTACCTGACCTTTTGAGGGGGCTTCCTCAATGGAAGCCTTTAAAAGGGGATTAAAAACATACCTGTTCCAACTAGCTTTTATTGATTGACGCTGTTTGAATAGATAGATGGCTGTTTGTATTTATTTTTTTAAACTCAGCTTTATTAAGCATTCAAAGACAACAAGAAGGTATTCCATACACAGCAGACAAGTAGTGCATTTAGTTGTACAGAGTCATTTCTTCAAACAAAAATCAGAAATAAAGCTTCTTGTTAAACTGTGATGCAACAGAATCTGGATAACTAAGCTATTGTAATGATCTACAGTCATTCCATAATTATATTGTAGAAAAGTTGTCAACTGACATGCACAACCTTATGGGCTTTAATTTAACTTGCCCAAATTATTTGACCGCACTGCTCCCCCAATTCCCCCCATCCCAGCTTTAATATTTCCTTAATATGACTGTAGATAAATAAGCCTTACTGACATCCATTCTTTGGGAACACCATTCATGATGGCCTTAGGTCCCTCTGCCCCAGAGAGCAACTCAGGATTCTTTCCCTTGCAGAAGCCATGTCTCCCATCCTCTCCATTTTGCTTCATGTTGTTCATAGCGAAACCTAAACTTGGCTGTCAGGGATTCCATTACTAATACCCCTTTTACCCTTTGAATCCAGTCTGCTAGGGTGGGGGGTTCCTGCTGTAGCCATCTGCAAGTGATGCATTTTAACACCACTGCAATTAAAGTAAGTACTACACTTCTGATCTGTCCTCTTTGGTGTATGGCCTCAGAGAGCCTCAACACCCAGTTATCAAATGTAAGAGGAAGGTGTACTCCTGTTATGGCTTTCACCACTTTTTGTATGTCCAGCCAAAATCTCTGTAAAACCGGGCATTCCCAAAACATGTACCAGTGGGTGCCTGACTGACCTCAGGCTCTCCAACAAGCCACAAAGCCTGAGGAATTATAGTGTTTTGTAATGGAGGGAGTATGAAAGAATCTCACCAGGATCTTCCAAATGAATTCTCTCCAGACCGGAACAGAGGTGACCCTCCAGCCCCACTTCAGCCTGTGTAGCCAGTCTTCCTCACTGATTTTGATATTAGCTTCCCTCTCCCACGCCATTTTTATATGGAGAAGGGGTTGTCCCTTAAACAATAGTAGTTTGTATGTATGTGAAATACATCCACCTATACGTCTATGGTTATGGCTCCAAACAGAAATTCCTCCCAGGCTGTAAGAGGTCTGGTAAGACTCTGCATGTGATGCTCTGAATTAATAAAATGCCTGACCTGTGTATAATATAAAAATTCAGTGTTTGCCCATGTGAATTTCTCCTTGGCCCTTTGAGAGGAGATGCATGTGACATGTTCTATAAATTGTGTGAACCTGCTCAGACCCTAGGTGTCCCACCTGGCATATCCCTGATTTAAAGAAGGGGGGGATAAAGGTATTGTCATACCTAATTAAGGACAATGGACTGAACCCCTCTGGTGTCTTCGTAAGCTTTTTGATTTTCTTTAAAATGTTCAGACTGTGTCTGACCCACCTGTTATGGATATGCCCTACCGTAGTTTGCGAGACTTCTGATAGCATCATGGCAAACAGAGGCCTATCTCTCATTTCTGCATCCTCCATCTAGTACCATTGTGAGGGGGTTCTCTGCTTAAGCCATGCGACCACCACTGCCCCTTGGGCTGCTAGGTAATACAGTGGCAGGTTTGGGAGGGCAAAACCTCCTTCCTCTTTTGAGAGGCAGAGGACATGCTTAGCTATCCTAGAGTTCTTATTGTTCCAAATGAATTTAGAAATATGTTTAGGGATTTTGTTCCAGAAGTGAACTGGTATATTTTAAGGAGACATTGAAACAGGAACAGAAAGCGTGGTAGAACATTCACTTGTACCGTAGCCACCTGGCCCACCAAGGACAGTGGACTTTGCCAAATCATGCTCCAGGGTTACCCACAGCTTTTCATAGAGTGGAATAGCTTTGTCTAGGTCTACTGTAACTTGGATACCCAAGTATCTAAGTTTTTTGGGGTGACCGGTGGAATGGAAAGTTTTCTTTAAATTTCTTAAGTGGTTCCTCACTAATCACCAGGGCTTCTGACATAGCAAAGTTAATTCTATACCCTGATATGGCCCCAAAGGTCTGCAGGGTGTGGACAAGTGGTGGTATAGAGGTTTCACGGGATGACAAGAAAAAGATTGCATCGTCCACATACAGGGAAAAGTTTTGTTCCCTTCTCCCCACAGTAATGCCTTATATTTCTGGGGTGCTTCTGACCTTGACTGCGAGTGGCTCAAGGCTGAGGGCAAACAGAAGGGGAGATAAAGGGGAATCCTGTTTCATTCCCCTTTTCAAAAAAAAAAGGGGTGAACTAATTCCGTTTACTCTCACTAATGTCTGTGGTGTTTTATATAGCTGTGTTAATATATTTAAAAATTTAGTGCCAAATTTAATTTTCTCCATGGATGCTTTTAGAAACTTCCAATTTACCCTATCAAATGTTTTTTCTGTGTCCATGCAAACTGCTATTTGAAACTGTGTTATGAACTTTTGGGAAGAGATAATATTAAGTAGTCTATGGATGTTGTCTGACAAATATCTACCTGCTATAACCCTGTCTGGTCTTCATGCACTAACTGAGGGACCACCTCCAGCAGTCTAGCGGCCATCAGCCCTGTGAAAAGTTTCAGATCCATATTTAATAGAGAAATGGGTCTATAAGATCCACACTCTAGGGGCTCCTTACCTTCTTTATGGAGGACAGAGATTTGGGTTAGCTCCCATCTAAAATTTCCTGACAAACCTGTAATAATATTGGGAGTAGCTGATCTGCAAAGGTTTTATAAAATTCTAATGTGAAGCCGTCCAGGCCTGGGGATTTGCCATTTTTCAAGCTTGTCACTTGAATTCACAGCTCTCCCAAAGATATATTCATATCTAAATTCTCCTGGCTATCATGGGAAAGGGTTCTGAGTTCTAAATCCCCCATAAAAGCATCTAGTCAAATTTGGAAGTCTGGTATGTCATCCTGTTGGTAGAGTGATGTGTGAAAGTCTGCAAATATCTGTACTATGTCTTCTGAGCAGCTAGTGGTGTGTCCCTTATTCTTGTCATCCCTAAGTTCCAGGACCAATCTGTTGACTTGCTGTCTCCGGAGTGTAACTGCCAGGAGCCTGCCCGCTCAGTTACCCCCTTCATAGTACTGTTGCCTTATGAGCCTGTACTTCCCCTCTAGTTGAGCCATCAGTAGGGCATCTAAGGCAATTTTCTTTTCTGCTAGCTCTTTCTTAACCTTTGGGTTCAAAGAGATCTTATGCTGAAAATACAATTCAGCAATTTCAGCTTCTAATTCCTGCAATCTTCTGAGAGCTTTTTTTTTTAACACTGGCTACAAACTTGATGACCCCCCCTCCCAAGAGGACTGCTTTTAAAGCATCCCAGTGAATGGCATGTGTGGTGGAGCCCTCTGGTTTAGTTATTAAATAGTATTGGATAGTAGACTGGATTAAGGATTTGAATTCAGAATTATATAGCCATCTGGGCCGGCTTGCAGGCGCAGCAGTTGGATTTCTGTTACACGCCGCAACCCGGTTCAGGAACAGAGTCGGGTCGCCGAGGGCCTGCTGGGGAGAAGGATTGAGCGCCTCATGACGCCCGGGGAGGTGCGGATGTCGCCGGTGCATGAGGGACCCCTGGTGGAGGCCAGGAGTGCCACAGCAGCCGTCATATACAAGGAACTCTGGAGCGGGACAGATGCAGGATGTCATTGCACTTCCTAGTCCCAGCTTACAAGGGGGAAGAAAACTCTCTGCCTGGTCGTCTCCATGATGCCCTGTCCCTCAACCTCTAATTAGCCACCCAGCTGGCTCTCCCAACCAGTCACTAGGAGCATGGCACTGGTGCCCAGTGATGCTGTAACCCCACCCTCTGGGGGTAAGCCAGGGGTAACCGGGAGAATGCAGGCAGATATGGGTGGTGGAAGCTTAAGGGACGCCGTGACTAGGGCCGAGATCGATGACCGGGGCCAGGGCAAAAAGAATAAATTGAAAAAAAAAACAATTATTTAACAACCCAGTGTTTAGACTTCAGTGGGAGTTTCTGACTGGTGGGGCCAAGGCCAGCACAAGCTTGATTGGAGCGTGGTCTGACAATGTGCAAGGCATCATTTGGCAAGTCTCCACAGCATACAGCCATTTTTCTGATAAGAAAAACATGTCTATTCTGGTATAACAGTTATGTCTTTCAGAGTAATGAGAGAAATCCTTTTGCTGGCCATTACTCCACTTCCAGACATCCTGCAGGCCCGCTGTTTGGCTTAATCTAACCAATGTTGACCCCGCCACTCCCATCCCACCTCTTGTAGCTCCTCCTCACTTATCTAACGTTGGCAACATGATTGCATTACAGTCCCCTCCCAGGATGCAGAGTCTATTCTCCGAGTTTAACAACTCCAGAAAGATTTTTTTTTAAAAACAGGAGGCCTCTCTGTCCTTGTTTTGGGCATATATATTTAATATCGTACAAGCAATGTCCCTGTAAAAGGCCGAAAGCATCATATACCATTCCTCAGGATCAGTTTCTGCCCTCTCCGCTCTGAGGGGACAGCCCTTATTAATCAGAATGGTGGTGCCTCTTCTTTGGGGATGTGCTTTGTAGGTTGAGGCATAGAGCTCCCCAACCCATCCTCTACATAGTTTCTCATGTTCCGCCTCTGTGAGGTGGGTTTCTTGGAGGAGGGCAATTTGGGTTTTTATTCACTCTGACTCTTTTAAAATATTGTCCCTCTTAATGGGGCTATTTATTCCCCAAATGTTATATGTTACTATGTTTAAGTTATCTATCTAAATTTTAGGTATGCATCTGCATCCTGAGTGTCTGAGGCTGTGCCGAAGTTTCCTTCTCGGGCCCAGCTCCAGAACAGGGACAGTGAGGGAAGGGACAGGAGCAAGTGGTCAATTACTGAAATAACTCTTAAAACAGAAATAACAAAGTAAAACCTAAAGGGCTTAGACATAATCGAGTCAAACATAGAGTCCTTGTAAACTTCAACTAGATTGTTAACCCTTAACAATTGCTTCCAAGGTATCACATCAATCCCACCACTCCCAAGTTGCCACGTAATAGTGGGGAATGCAGATGAGTCCTCTGCATATGGCTGTGGACCCCATTTTGACTCTGGAGAAAGACAGCCGATGTGAGGTGCAGGGTGCCATACAGAACAGTCCCTTGTACCCCGTCTCCCCCACAAGTAGTTCTGGTATGGAGGTGAGTTCCCCCAGGTGCCCCTCCCAGTTACCAACTGGGTCCCTCCCCTCCCTCCTTTCAACTGTTAGTGCTTAATCCACCCTCCTAATGAGGGGAAAACAGATAACCAACCTCTATAACCAAATGATAGCATGATATATGCACAACCAAGTGAAAGCGTATTGTGGCTTACTATTTCAATATAGAAATCTCATTGAAAAGTTCAGAGTAAACACCCAAGGTGGATCGTTGTAGAACAAAGTCTCTCCTGGATTGCACATGGCGGACTATGGATAGTAGTATATAGTGTGAAAGATACAATAGTATATCAGGACTGTCTGGGTTTCCACTATGATCACACGTTCCCCAAGAAGCTACTGTCTCTTTTTTTTTTTAGATAGAAATAGAACTGATCTGGCTAGCCCCTTCCAGGTGAGAGCATGACTTTTCCTGTACTTACAGTCAGGTTTCAGACTCTTTTTCCTTTTCTGCCCAATTTGCTGGTAGGTCTGCTCAGGATTGTCCTTGTCTTGCTGGTGTTTCGGAGTATGCTTAGGCTGATCTTTGAGCTTTGACCACAGGCTAGTATTCTTCAGTTCTGCCAATCTTCCAGCTGCCCACCTACTGGCAGGTTTTCCACCTACCAGCTGCCATTGGCATTTTTCTAACTCTTTTTGTGCCTCTTGATCTACCAGTTCCTCCACCTCCACCCACAATGAGTGCAAATATGTTTTGGCTTATTGCACCAAGTTGAAGGTTTTAGTTCCTTAATCTGAGGTGATTCTGAGCCAGGTTGGGAAGTCCACACGTGCTTTCAGACCTTTGGTCCTGACTACCTGATCACTGGAAACCATAGTTTGCAGTGAGCCATAGTTGTTGAAGCATAATCTGGCTCTATATATAATCGAGTGTTCCCCAAAATTATTTCTTTTTACATCCATGCTTTTCTAAGCATCCTTTCCTTGGTTCTATAGTCCAAAATAGCCATGATTATTGACCTTGGCCGAGTTTTAGGATCCTTGGAGGGAGATATCAATGTTCTGTGTGCTCTTATGATGTTTAATGGAATATCCTAGTCCAGATTCAGGATTTGTTTTAGTAGGCTCTCTATAAAGACTGCTGTGTCCCCTGTTTCTGTATGTTCAGGGAGCCCATGTAGCCTCAAATTAATTTGATGAGACCTGTTTTCCAGGTCTTCCATTTTGTACATCAGTGCCTGGGAATGATCATGCAGCTGGAGCAAGACCTCATTATGAAGATCAACTGTCTCCACGCAGGTGGCAAGATGCTCCTTGATGGTTTGGATTTGCATATCATGCTGTTTAATCTTGCAGTAATTCTCTTCTACCTCGGCTCATATCAAATCCAAATTTTTACTGAGCCTTTTCAGATCTTGGCACAACTGCTGAGAGGTAATGGTAAAATCCTTGCCTTCCTCCTCAGTGTCACTTCCCGACTCTGTCTCGGCTTTCTATCCGTCTTTCGATTGTTTCATCTCAAGTCTGTGCCTTAGGAGCCAGGTTCAGCTTTTGCTGTTTTAATCTGCTCATGGCTGCGGGCTGCCGCTTCTCCCTCAAAGCCATTGAGAATTAACTTGTCTCTGCTGGTAAGACTTGAAACTTTGTGTGGGTTGAGCAAAAAAAATATGATTTTTAAGGGGAGATCAATGGGAGCCGTTCCACACTACACCTGCATAGCACCGTGCCCAGACCGGAAGTCTGGCTATCTGTATTTATAATGATTTTATTATATGTGTGTTTTTTGCTTGTTTTTAATTAATTGGGTTTTGTATTATTGTGTTACTATACAGTGCCCAGAGTCTCAGGGATTGGTCACTTTATAAATAAAAATATCTATTTATTGGGTTTTGCATTATTGTTTTATTGTATAATGCCCAGAGTCCCAGGAATTGGGTGCCTCATAAATAAAAATATCTGTTTGTCTGTCTGTCTGTCTATCTGTCTATCTAGCTAATCTCTTCCGGCTTATATTACATTGAAAGCCTGTATTGACCTCATAGATACTTTCTATACTTTTTTTTTTTGCTTGTTTTACTGAAGTTTAGAAAGAAACTGAATTAATCACAGGGTAAACATTATGCTGTATCAGAGAATATAGATACAGTCATAAAATATAGCATGGTGGGAATGCATATGAGTTCAGATGCATCTGTATATTCATGAGTACATTCTATACTTGTAGACTGTTCCTTAGGTTCTTCATCCTCTAGGAGAAGTAGTGGTTGGTTTTATTTATGATGACACCCTTCCCCATAGGCCTAGGGCAGTTCACAGAAGTGCAGAAATTACAATCAATCCATAAATAAACAAACATGTAATTATCATAAATCAGCAGTTAAAACACATAAAACTCATAACAACTGTGCTGGAAGGGGCCTAGTAAAGAAGATCAAGAAATCCCCAAAAGTTTGTTTCAAAAAGGTTCTCGGATACATCTTCAAAAACAGTTACTGTGGGGGCCTCTCTGAGGATCCTCTGGAGCTATTTCCATAAGAACAGGACTGCCACCTCAAAGGCCCAGTCTCCTGAGGTTTTCAACACAGACCTCAGTATAGTTTGGAGACCCACCATGCTGGAGCAAAGAGAGGGTGAAAGCACATAAGGGTTCAGAACACCTAACAGGTAACCAGGACCCAAACCATGTTGGGCCACATAAGTTAGCAAACCAACTTTAAAGGGGGATCCTCACTTAACCTTCAGTAATGCTGCAGGACCTTTAGGTTCCAGTGAAGAAAAATGCAATGAAAGGAAATTGTTGTTTTTGTTTTGCTTTAATGTACTTACTATTTTGTAATTTCATTTTTTTATCTGGTTAATCTTGCAACCCTCCATCTGCCACAATTACCTATTGCATGTCCCTGTGTCCACCGTGGCCAGGCCTTTGATGAAGCAACTGGCAGACTCAGGAACAGGGAACCTCTGTAAAGGAGCACATAATAATGGTTCACTGACCTACGCAGCCAGTATAGTGTTATGCTTGTGCAACGGTGTTAGTTTGGTTTTGGCCGTTTGCACTCACCCTGTAGGGGTATGACGGCAAGGAACTCTCGGAGAGGGTTCCACCCCTAGAGATGCCACGGGATGGTTCCAATGGCTAAAGGTACCTTAGGAATGCCCCCCCAAAAAGGTAGTATCATCCCCAAAAGGAGGCAACATGACGCATAATGCAAGCAGTAACAGTGATGTAGAAGCAGTAACTGTAACGTAATAGTAGAGAAGCATAGGCAGTTTGATAATGCAATGATATGCTCAGTTGTCATAGTAACAGCCCAGGTTTGTGTAGCATGATACTGATGGCTTGCTTTAAGAGAAGGGAATCCCCTAAGGAGAGAGGGAATGGTAGGACATCCTCCACTGCCATCCAACAATGGAACCTACCTAAAGAAACTAGGGAAAACAACTATGCTAACTAAGTGTTATGACCTGAGGCAACAGAGGAAAGAAAAAAACACTTATGAGGAGGAAATCTTTGGGGATCCAAGGCCTAGATCGCCTTCCCTCCAGGCTTGGGAAATTTATTAGGTGACAGCTCTGCAGCTGCAATTTGGAAAATCCAATTAAAGGGAGGTGGAAAATATTCCAATTTGGAGGGAGGCTCTCACTCAAACCCTCTAGCAGGAGCGTTGTGTAAGGTTTCGAGAAAATTCTGCAACAATACATGCATCCAAGGCACAGGAGGAGAGCAACAACAGCTGAGGCACTCATCTGTAGGGTTACCACCTGTCCCTATTTTCGCAGGACAGTCCTGATTTGGGCAGCTGTGTCCTGCAGAAAAACATGAAAAATACTAAATGTCCTGACATTGTAGTAGAAATAATATTTTCTGATTTTCCTCTAGATGTTGCAAAAACTATAATACCTTGACCAAAATACCTTGAAATAATAAATAAACACAAGAAACAGCTAAAACCTACAACACTTAGTCTTAATTCTGATTATTTAGAGAAAACATGTCTGTTGTATTGGTCAAGATGACATATTGTCCTGCGAAAAATCCTGTTTCAGTAAGAAATGTCCCACTTTGGGCTTCTTAAAAGGTTGTAACCCTACTCATCTGGCCTACTGGTCCTAAATTAAACCAGGTGAACCAGAGGCAGTTGTAGGGAGAATGTGGTGAAGGTGTCTTGCTAGGGAAACCGTTAAAGTCAATGGCCAACCATTATAGTGGAACACTAGAGCCAAATGAGATCGTTGTAATCCCCCCTCACTGCTAGTCTTAAATTCTACACCAGGAGCTTCTGTCATGTAGCAGGCAGCTAAAGCCAAGCCCAGGATGAGGACATTCCCAGCTATGGGCCAGGTGAGAAGGATCCTGCCCCAAGTTGGACACACTCGATGATGCAGACTAAATGCAGAGTGAGACCATCGGCTGCAGGAACCCTGCACCAGATTAGAATGGCTGGCATGCCCCAGAAATTGATTGAGAGCTGAAGCCGGTGAGCTGAATGAGCACAGAATGCTAAGATTGTAATGAGCATGGAGTGCTGAGACCTTGCAAGGTCGAATGCAGATCGAGTGCAGCAGAATCCCAGGCCGAAGCCGAAGGTATGGCAGTATGCATGAAGTAATGGATTGTGTAAGCAAGGAGTAAGAGCTGCATAAGCAAGTGTAGACCTGCGCACAGGTTAGTAAGCAGTAGTTGTGATAGGTAAACCAGCATATCAAACTTGTATAGCAATTAAGCAGCTGAACTGGGAGCAAGTCAGCAAGACAATGCAAAGCCAAATCAAGGTGACAGACTCTGAGGATTTTTGGTGGCAAAGGCAGATTTTTTAATATCAGGCTATATTAACAGCCTCAGTAGGAGCTAGTTGGTTGACCTCAGAGTTATAAGTGCAATAAAACAGGGAGACAGTGCTTGAAAGCAGGTGTAGCCAGGCAATGCAGGGAAGCTGCAAATAAAATGAGAAGCACAGGTAGGGTCAGACTAGAGTAAACTGTGTCAGGTGAAAAGAACTAAGTATGCAACATGAAGCAGCGATGGCTGAGCTGAAACACACAGGTAATGAATACAGAGCACAGTGTTGAAACACAGGCACTGGGTACAATAGTAATTAAAGTAAACAGTCAGCAGCAGTGGCTGTAGTTGTAGGTAACTGAAAGCAGTACCATGAGCTCTGCGTAGCAGAATGCTAGGAGTTGCTGTGCAAGTAATTTGAGTTGAGGCAAAGCACAGCATGAGCCCCGGAGTAGCAGTATGCTAGGAGCTGAGAAACAAAGCCCCCCAAAAAAGGGAAGGAAGCACACACAGCCGAAGGCAAAATACAAACCAGAAGTAGAAAAATAAGCACAGAAGCCCAGCAGAGACAAGCAGGAGAGGGGGGGCAGGCCTCAGCCAGCCAGCCAGGGAGGCCTAATCAGCTCAGAGGACAAACCAGCAGAGCCTTTGGCTGCAAAGAAAAAATGCTTCACAGTGAGGCTTAGAGGAACTGCTTATATAGTTCAGAAAGTGGGAGTGGCTGGCTGCTTGGCCACTGAACTCCAGGCATAGCCTTACATTTATTCTACCAGTACTGATTGCAGTAAGCTTCAGGGTGCATTCCTGAGTTTTGCTGTAGGATAACAGATCAGGGGCCAGATATTGAAATGTTAAGTGGTGTTAGCCTATGCTAACTGTGTTTTGCACATGGTTTGTGGGTGGCGTCTATGTTCAGAGAGCCTTGTAACACGGGCTAAGCCCCTTCACTCTCAAGCACTAGCATAGCATGGTGCCCATACAAATGAGTGGGTCTTCCTCTGCATACAGGGGCAGCAGCAATTTTAGAGGTTTGTAGCAGTGGTAAATGGCACCTAAAGGGGCACTTTTTTCCTGCATTTGCAAACCTAGTCTTAACTAGCCACAAAAACCTGGTGGCAAGATAGCGTTTCTATAGCCATCGTCCCCAACCTCTGAACCCCATCCTGGCAAAATAAAGATACCCCTGGTGCCCAGTGGCACCTTCCCACTTCTGAGCCCCATCCTTGGTCATGTATATGATGCCCTGGTGTCCACTGGCACCCCTTCCCTGATTGCTTGTCCCAGGAAATACAGTGTAGATCCTAGTGTCAAGTACCACCCACTCTCCCAATCACCTGTACAAATGAGCATCACCCTAGCCCTGGTGTCTGGTGGCTCCTCCCTCCTCTAGATCACATGTCAGAGTGAACATCACCATAACCCTGGGTGAAGTAGCACCCCCAATCCTCCAATCACCTGTCCTGGTACTGTGACTGCTTGCCCTGGTGTCTATTGGCACTCCCACCCTCCAATCCCCTGTCATGTCACTGTGACTGTCTGCCCTGGCATCTAGTGACACCACAACCCACCAATCTACCATCCCAGTACACTAACTGCCTGCCATAGTGTCCACTGAGACCCTAAGCTGTCTGATTCCCCCATCCCATAAATGACACCCATCATTGATAGTTAGCAGCACCCCAATTCCCCAAGCAACTGTCCAATTGCTGAGAAGATAGCCACTGTTGACAAGTGGCCCCGTCCCCCCACACACACATGGTACAAGTGCTCACAGCAGCTTGCATGACAATTGGAGGTGAAAGTGAGAGGATGGCTATGCAGGTTACCATAGAGGGATTCACTGCACATTCCCATCCTGCCAGGTAAAGGGAAGGGGGTTAGATTGGTGCTGTACTGGGTGTGGGAGAGGCAGTTGGGGGACCATGATGGCTACTGTGCATCAGGGCATCTGTTGCCTGGCATTTGGGAGTGGGGCAGGGGTACCACTGGATGCCAAGGATTGTAAAGGGAACATGGGCAGGGAGCTCAGATGGGTGGGTTGTGCCACTGGACACCAGGGCTATGGGGCTACTCAGACAGGTGAGCAGGGTCAGGGGGTACCATGAGATGCCAGGGACGATATAGCAATATATGGAACAGATGTTTGGGGGAGTGCCTGTAATCACCGGGGTACATTCCACCATCATTGGTAAGGATGTGCACAGGGTGGCCACTTGTCAACAGTGACTATCTTCTCAGCAACAGGATGGTCATTTGGAAGTATGCTGATTGCCACCAGTGATGGGTATTGTCTATAGGACAGGTGCTGAGCAGCCGAGGAGGTGCCACTAGACACCAGGGAATCTAACACACTACCCCAGGTAGGGATCGGAGGGTGGGGAGTGCCACTAGCCACCAGAGATGATAGGATATCAGGACGAGCACATACATGCTGCCACTTCCAATGCAGAAGGGCCTACAATGGGTATGCTAATGGCCTCTTAGTGCCATACATGCCCGATGGGCTAATTTGTATGGTGCTACTGAATTTTGTGCTACAGATCCTGGTACTCCCTGATCTGGGGGTACAATTCCCTATGGACTGGCTGCAGCTCAGATCATGTTGGAACAGCACAACTTGACAGCACTGTGCCGACACAGACTGATATTCAGTCAGATAGTGGTGTTGTACTTTCTGACTGAATATAGAAACCTATGGGTTGAGCTCAAGCACAGTGGAAACCTTTGCCACTCGTTTTTGCACTTTGCTTTCAATTTCTTGCCCAAAGGAGTTCTGTTTTTACTGTATTTCTTGATACCTTTGAGTATGCAAAAAAAAAAAATGAGAGCATGTACCTGCTCGTTTTTGTTATGTAAAACAATATATCACTTACTTTGCTCTATTCCCTGATGTCCAGTAATCCTTCCTGCACCCTTTAATTGTATATTTCCTTGTTACAAAAGTAATATTGAGCCATGCAGTTTGTAAGACAGCACAGCACTCCTCTCTTCTCCTCATTCTGCTGCCTTGTCACATTTTTCGCACTGTCTTTTTGTTTTGTAAAACATATTACTCTTTTTGGTATATTTCCTGGTATCCAGTGGCTCCCCTACACCCTTTACTTGCATATTTCATTGTCCAAAAAGTCATATTGAGTCACACAGTTTAGGGACTGGCACAGCCCTCCTCTGCCTACCACCAACTAACAAATGCAAGCTGCAAAGCATATCTTTGCAGTTTGCATTTGTTAGTCCGTGGCCAGTTGAGGAGAAGAGAGGAAGGCTCTGCCAGTCATTGTGGAGTTGGCATGCACGTTGGGGCCTGGGTTTCCTTGACGTAGGTGGCACACCCACCTCTGTGTTTTGAAAGCCTAGACTGCCTGAATATGACATAACCCGGAAAGGCCACTGCTGAATCTGGGATCTTCAGAGAGAGCCATGTTTCCACAACAGTTAGGATATAAGGGTTCTGCTGCAAAACCCATGCTTGGAGCCTATCTAATTTACACAGTAAACTTCAGACATTGATGGAGGCAAGCTTGAGTGATCCAGTTTCTGTCGGGTCTGATAGATGAGGCTGGCCTAGCTGGGTCAGGGTCGGGATGCATGTTCCCCTGACAATAGCAATAGCATTAGTGTAAGCCTAAGTAAGAGTCTTTTCACTTGGTCGAGTTTAAGTTAGATGTGCCAGCGCTGGGCTGAGATTCTCTTTCTACTGATGTGTAGCACAGTGACTGAAGGTGATAAAGCCACAAGGAGGCAGTGCAGGAGTTTTGTGTAGTCTGGTGCATATCATAGAGGCCAAGGAAAGATCTGAATGTCCTTGGGTGTATGATATAAGTTGCTGGTTATAAAGCCATGGACATAGTGGATGTCAGAGTGGTGAGTTATTCCTTGGTGATGATGTAGAGGGGAATCTTGAGCTGTGTAGTTGGCCACAATATGGGTAGGAATACTAGTAATAGTAACGTTCATTGTGGACTCATTTCTTTGATGGGCAGTAGTTGCCTCAGTCTGCTACTCAGCTGTGGTCCGTGACCCTCCCCCTCTTCAGTGAATACTGAACAGAAGTATTTGTTCAGTATTTCTGCCTTTTCAAGGTCTCCCTCTTGACATTCCCCTGCTTCCCCTCTGAGCCTTACAATCCCCCCCCCAACACCTTTCCTCCTTTCACTGATATAACTAAAGAATGTCTTGTCTCCTTTCTTCACCATCTGCACTTATCTTTCTTTGGTCTGTGCCTTTGCTCTTCTTATAGCCTTTACTTCTTCCTTTTAGATTCTTTAGGTACACTTCCCTGTCTTCCTCTGAGTGAGTCTCCTTATATTTCCTGAAACTCACCTTATTGGTCTTTACCTTGCCTGCCACCTCCCTTGAGAATCATAGCAGTTTCCTCCTATTCTTGCCTTTGCTTACCATCTTAATACACTGGCTCATAACCTCCAGTATGGCTCCCTTCAGGTGTTTCCACTGCTTCTCAACTCCCCCTTCTAACTCCTTCCTTACCAGGGCTTCTTTGATGCCCCTTCCCATACCAGCAAAATCTGCCTTCCTGAAATCCAAGACTCTTGCCTTAGTGTGACTAGTCTGCATCCCTATCCCATGTTAAGCCTCAATTTCCCTTCCTAGACTCCATACAAGGGGCATTCCTCAGGCAACTAGTAAAGGAGTCCACTTGTGAGGGAGTAATATTGGACCTTGTACTCACCAATGTTGCAGACATCACAGTGGGTGGCCATCTGGGGACCAGTAATCACTGTATGGTGGGGTTCAATATAAAAACCTTTGCAGAAGTGAACCACAAAATGGTGAGGATCCAGGACTTCAGGAGGGCCAATTTTACAAAGATGGGGGAATGCCTCCAGGATGCCCTAGCATGGGGATTAGAACTTGGGTGGAGTTAAGGAACAGTGGGCAAAACCATAAGTGCTGATAGTAAAGGCAACAAACCTCTGTGTCAAGCTAGTAAGCAAAAGCAAGCAGTGAAAAATACTGCTATAGTTCTCAAACAAAGTTGCTGGGAAGATAAGGGCAAACAAGTTAGCATTCAGAAGGTATAGGGTGACACAGAGGGAGGAGGATACAGAGTAGTATCAAGGGAAGCAAAGGGAGACAGAGAAAGCAGTCAGAAGAGCAAAGGTACAAACAGAGGAAAATAGCTCAGGCAGTAAAGAAAGGGGACAAGACATTTCTCAGGTATGTAATTAAAAGGAGAAAGACCAGGGGAGGGATTATAATCCTAAAATTTGAGGGGAGGTGTGGAAGGGGACAAGGAAAATATTGAATGACTACTTTTGTTCAGTGTTCACAAAGACAAGGGAAGGAGGGGGACCACAGATAAATGTCCGGGGCATTTACAGAGAAGGTGTCCTGAAGGCACTTGCAAATCTGAAAGTGGATAAGGCAATGGGGCCAGATGGGATACATCCAAGGATATTGAGGGAGCTCACAGAGGTACTGACTGCACCTCTGATACCTCTTACAGTCCTGTTCAGTCACTCACTGGAGATTGGAGTGGTCCTGGGGACGGGAGGAGAGTAAATATAGTCCTACTTCACATAAGTGAGAGCAGGGTGGAGGCTGGCAGTTACAGGCCAATCAGCCTGACTTCGGTGGTAGAGAAATTAATGGAATCACTACTGAAGGAAAGGATTGTGGAATATCATTAATCCAGTGGTTTACAAGATCTGAGGCAGCATAGATTCATTGGGGTGATGTCGTGTCAAACAAATCTGATAGAGTCCTTTGACTGGGTGACCAGGAAATTAGATCTGGGTGGAGTGGTGGATGTGGCCTACCTAGATTTTAGTAAGGCCTTCAACACTGTTCCACATAGGAAACTCATAAACGAGCTGAGCAACCTAGAATTGGGTCCAAAGATGATAAACTGGGTAAGAATTTGGTTGGAAATGGGCAAGAGAGGGTGGTGATAAATGGAGTTCACTCAGAGGAAGGAAGAGAGACCAGTAGGGTGCCACAAGGATCAGTACTGAGACTGATCCTCTTTAAAGTCTTTATTGGCAACATTGTAGAGGGTCTACAAGAGAAAGTATTGCCATTATTGTAGATGGCACTAAGATCTCCAATAGGGTAGACACTCGGGGGGGGGGGTGGATTAAGAGGATCAAGAAAGCTTTAGAAGTGGTCAAGAGTGTGGCAAATAAGTTCTAATATGAACAAGTGCAAAATCATGCACGTTGGGCGCAGAAGCCTAGGGGTGGAGTACAAAACGGGGTGAGTGGTACTGGCAACCACCAAATAGGGAAGAGTCCTGGGGTAGTCATATCTGATGACCTAAAGATGGTCACACAGTTTGACAAGGCAGTGGAGATAGCCAGTGGGATGCTAGGGTGCATAAGAAGGGATAACACCAGTAGAAAGAGGGAGGTGGTGATACTGCTGTATAAATCATTGATGAGACCTCACCTAGAGTACTGTGTCCACTTCTGGAGACCACAACCCTGGCAGAACATAGAGTACAGGCAGACCAAAAGAGGGCAACTAAAATAGTGCAGGGTTTGCATCAAATGCCTTATGAGGAAAAACTGAAGGACCACAATATGTACACCCTGGAGGAAATGAAGGAGAGGGAATATATGATAGAGACTTTCAACTACCTCACAGGTATACATAAGGTTCAAGAGGGAAGCATTTGTCAGAGAAAAAGCTACTCAAGAATGAGGATTCATTCTATGAAGCTGGGGGGTGTACTCTCAGGGGTGATATAAGGAAATACTTCTTCACAGGAGTGGTTGATGCATGGAACAGCCTCCTAGCAGACGTTGTGGGGGCAAAAACTGTAGTGTGATTCAAGAAGGCATGGGACAGGCATAAGGGAACCAAAGTAGTAAGGAAAGGCTGGGGAGCCAAATATCAGGTAGGGCCTGCCTTGTTACAGTAGGTAGGGAAAATGGCAGACTAGGGGGAGCAAGTGGTCCTTATCTGCCATCAAACTCTATGTTTCTATCTTTTCATCTGTGATTGGCCTGAGCTGCTGCAGTGACCAGATGTAGGCGAAGAAAGGATGGATTTGAGCCTGCACTGTGGGCCACTGAATTGGAGAGTGGTAGGATTGTTCTCGACATCAGAGGACTCGTCACCAGGTGGATGCTACCAATTGAAGAATTTAAGTAGGCTAACGAGATCACCAGTGGTTATAACCCCATGGCAGCTATATTGTCTCCCAAATTATTTCAGTTCGAATAGTCCTTCTGAAATCTATAAACCAAGTCACAATTTCAAATTACTATTTATCCAACTGACTCTGAAATTTAGCTTAATATTTTGTTTTTATCCTTTTGCAGATTTCCTTTGAAGTACGCAAATGAAATGTGAGCCCAGATAAATGCAAGACCAAACATTCTGAAACCATCTGTAACAAAACTGCAGACTGATTGACAATGAATATTACTTTGGTTATTATGGGACTTGTACTTAACCTCAATAGTTCTACAAGGCCAGCTTTCATCTGTGTGTTAGGAGAACTAAATAGTGCCAAGACTTATTGTAGCTGATTTATTCTCTCACAACTGACCAACAGTGGTGGTGGTAGCTGTAAGAGGTTCTTAGGTGCTGCTGGAGCGGCTTTGTTGATATGATGATGTGGATCATGTCAGACCAACCAGATAGAAGTGTAATTCCAGCTGGGAAGTGTGTAAGAAAAACTCTTAATGCATCCAGTTCTAATCAAAATTTGGCAGCCACACACCTGAGGTGGGGCCATAAATGCTGGGCATTCTAATTCATTACTAATTTTATAATGACAAAAATAAAGTTGTTTTAAGTTCAAAAATGCTTTGGGCATGTAATTATTACTAAATGTAGTCCATGTACAGTATACAAACAGAAAATGTTGATGAGAGTATTGTGTGTGTGTGTGTGTGTGTGTGTGTGTGTGTGTGTGTAATACTAATACTATACTTTCAGTACAACCACATATTAAATACAGTATATTTTCAGTACACTGTTGATGATATGCTTTCAGCACAATAATCATGTACCAATGGAATACTGTCACTACAGTAATCATATGCTGATGGCATTCTATCAGTACAATAATCCTAGAATGATGATATATTTTTAGTACAGCAATTGTATACTGTCAGTATAGTCCTCATATAATAGTACATTTGTAATACAGTATTTCCTATGCTGATATTATACTTATGTACATTAATTATATACTGCTTAGTATACTTAAAAAGACTAAAATGGGCCATAATAGAAAGTACAATGGTAAGTTATGCTTTTAATGTACTTGGTGTTTTCAGACATTATATATTCAAGTATATTTATTAACTAAAAATTGAACTATACTTGTAGACTTTTATATTTATTATACCAAACATTGAAGTACACTTAGATATACTAATAATATGCTACTTTTTCGTAAGGGACCCCATAATGCAATAACCAGTTAATGATACAATTACTATATATTTAAGGATTTACTTTTTGGTAAATTCAATATAAAAATAAGTACTAAAATGCATTTATTTATAGTACGATTAAGTGTAAAATTAAGTACTAATATTTTTTTTTAATTTTAGGTGTTAATATTAATTGTTAAATTAAGTGGTAAAATATATTTAATTTACATATTAAGGGATTACTGTTAAAGTGAAATTAAGATTTACATATATTTAGTTTAAAAAAATTAAGGGGTACAGATTAAGTATATAATCAAACAGAAATTCATGCTTACTTTGAGGAATTAAGGAGTATAAATTAAACCTAGCAGTAAGAAGAAAAACATCATGGGCTGGATATTCAAACTGCGCCATTCATAGGCACAAGCCCTTGAGCTGTGCAAAATAGTTGCACAGGGGTGTGTCCTGGGCGATATTCCAAGGAGTTGCGCTATTGATCAACTCCTTTGAATATCACCCCCCAGCCACAGCCACTGTGCATGGCACAGTGGAACTTGCACCACCGCAAGTTGACAGAGTGGAGCATTCAACTTGCGGTGGCGCAAGTACAATTGCGCCATGCACAAAATCACCATATTCAAAAGGTGACATGCAAATGGGGCTATAATTCATGCAAGGCGCAGGGGGAGGCCATTTGCATGTGATTATGTCCCCATTTGCATGCCATTAGCATGTAGGTGCGCCGATCCCCGAGGACTTGCACCTGCCACCCTGCCAGGCAGCAGCCATCGGGGACCGACGCCCCCTGCAGCCCGATCGCGGGCATAGTGTACTCCCCCCCCACCAGCCCGATCGGGGGCATCAATGTGGCTCCCAACCCTCCTCCCATTCACATCCCTGGTGGTCCAGTGGACCGAAATGCCCGATCACAGGCGGTATGTTAATAACTCCACCCCTCCCGTTCACATCCCTGGTGGTCCAGTGGACGAAATGCCCGATCACAGGCGGTATGTTTAGAACTCCCACCCCTCCCGTTCCATCCCTGGTGGTCCAGTGGACTGAAATGCCCGATTGCGGGTGGTATGTGTGATAAACCCCGATTGAACATAGCCCTGGTGGCTGAGTGTCCCACCCTACCCACCCACAAGCACCACCACCCCGCCCCCGAATCATTCCACAAATCTGGACTGTCATATACGGTATGGGCTGCACGCCCATTGGCTCTTGCTCTGCACAATGGGCGGCAGTCCTACCGGCTGTCAGTTGGTGGGGCGGCAGGCAGGTGGTGGATGCTGCCGCCTGCTAGCGCCGGGGAGCGGGGTGGTGGGGCTTCATGGGTGGGTAGGGTGGGGACACTAGCCACCAGGGCTATGTTCGGGGGATTTGTCACATACACCGCCCGCGATCAGGCATTTTGGTCCACTGGACCACCAGGGATATGAACTGGAGGGGAGCCACATTGATGCCTGTGACTCAGGCTGGGGAGAGCACTATGCCCGCGACCGGGCTGCGGGGGGCACAGGGACTGGAGTTGGGGGCCAGCCAGGTGGCAGCTGCTGTGTTGCATCCTGCAATACAGCAGCTCACCTGTGTGTGCCCTCGACTTAAGCCTTTTTTTTTTGGCTCAAAGTCCTGCAGGCACAGGTTGGGGGTTGCACCTGCACAACTCTGCACAGCCTGACTGAATATCGGGCTGTGCAGTTTATGCATGGTTCCTCCCCCTCCAGTTCAGCAGGCATTCATTTGCATTGCGCTGTTGCTCAGCATGTTTTCTGTGGCGCAACTGCCTCCTGCTGAATATGGCAGAATGGAGCAAGTTTGGACTTGCGCAGGCGCAACCCTATTGCACATGGTGCAACCCTTTTGAATATCTGGCCCCTTAAATGTTAAAAAATTAAGCAGAAAAAAGGTTTAAAGTGTGTGCCCTGATTAAGGATGAATTAAGCAGATGATCACGTGATGTCTTCTTTGTAAACTGACACATGTCTACCTCGTTCCCACCTCAACACTAGAAAATAATAATTTAAATCTAAATTTTCACGAACGCTAACCAGCCTACAATAGATCCACCACTTGCCAACAGCCTTGGGATCTTTCTGGCACCCAGTCTGACCATAAAAGTCAAAAATTTAAGAGGAATGGAGGCTGAAATGAAGCAGGCCCTCCTGTCTCGCATGCCGCCTCCAACCCCAGACAAGCAGTCCAAGCGGCCAGAGACACAAAGCGCTACTACAGGCAAGACCTCCCAGCCTCCTATTGCCGCAATGCCACTATCAGAAGATAAGTTTCTGGCCAAAATGGCCCAGCTAAAAATTACATTCCTGGAGTTCACCCCAGACTTAAAATCTATTAAAACGGAGCTTAAAGATACAAACAGAGCTCTCTCAGATGTCTCAGCTTGTACAGTATGCGCCACTTATATCAGCTCCATTTGTACTGGACATCTGCTTCTAATGGACGTTTTACATTTTCCAAATGGCAGTCGCTATACTTTCAATGATAAAAATAGCAGTTAAAGTGGACCTTCAATTCCGGCAGTAACGGCTGCCGGAGCTTTAAATCCAGTTTATGACACTACTTAATCTGCTGATCCAATGACGTTCAGCTGTCCCTCCACCTTTGTTTGGTTGACAAAGCTGCCTGAAAATTGCCCAAGCCTTTATATGCACCCACGACGCAAACCCAGCAAGCCATGGTGTGACGAGCAGACATGGTACACCTTGGAACCTCTAGGTATCAATTACCTAGGGTCAATTCTCCCCCAGATCTGCAAAGCTACATGTCAGGACAAAACTTACATGAATCATAGCTTACAAGCTACGGTGATCACGCTCCTCAGCAGTGCAGGACTTGAGGGCCGACAGATCATTTCTGTGATTGGCCACAAACAGGAATTGTCTCTGAAAAGTTATTGGACACCATCAATCTCTGAAAGACGTCAGTGGAGCGGCATCCTTTCTGGAATGAAACAACCCGCCGACACACAGACTCGAACCGCACTTCCTCTCGCTGAGGTCACAGCACCAGTGATTGTTTTCCCTATCTCTGGTGGTGTTGGTTGAAAGCACTGTTCTGTCCTATCAGGTCATGCAGTTGTGCTCTACTTCTGCCATTCAGCTGTTCTGTGGCTCAACCAAGAATGAGTGCACCAAAACAGAGTCTGAACAAGTACCGCCTGCAGTGATGCCCTTTTTTTTTTCCATATTGATGTACCGGATGCCGCTTGTAATGGACAGATTGCTTATTGTCAAATCAGTCCATTACAAGCGTCACATACTGTACTACTTCACTTGAAAAATGGCAATCTTGAGTTGAGCCTGACATCACTGCCCTATGACAAAAGCTCAATAAATTGGAACTTAAAATGGAGGATCCGGAAGGCTGAAACAGGTATAACAACCTTGTTATTTTCGGCCATCCAGAAGAAGTTGAGGGTCACTCTCCAGTGGTCTTTGCCCAAAAGATGCTGCAGAAGATAGCGAGCTCTCTGCCACATTCCACCTCATATATAATCAGGAGGGCCCACAGATCCCTAAGGCCTAGACCACCTCCAGGATCCAAGCCCAGACCGGTTATCCTGCGTCTCTTAAGTTATATTAACAGTCAGCATGTTCTGACCACAGTAAAGAATCTTCAGGAAATAAAGTGGGAAGAGTCCAAATTGAGAATCTCTCAAGACCTCCCAGTTACCACCCACCAGAAGTGAGCAGAACAGCACCCTTCCGTTACAAAATTGATCACCACTGGCATTGACTTTTGGATGCTTTATCCAGCCAGATTGTCAGTGCTATATCAAAGTAACTGGAAATCTTTTGAATGTGCTGAACAAGCTGCACGGGAGCTCACAACATTATTCCCTGACCTCTTCAATCAGCGTTGATCCATTGTCACTTGCTTTGGTGAAATTGTTTCAGTAAACTAGTTGCCTTATTAGATTATTAGTCTGAGACACATACCTGGGTTGTGCCCGGTGTCTCCGGTAACTGTCTGGTGCTTGTGCCCAACCCCACGATGTCTCCCTGCTTTTGTCTTTAGCCCCTGCACCTATGTTTGTGGCTTTGTCATTCCTGTCTGTGACTGATCCGGTGCTTGTGCTGCTATTCCCTAGGATACCGCCTTGCTCACCCTTATGGACTTTCCCGGTTCCTCTGCTTTGACCTGCTGCCTGGCTTTTTTGGATCACGATTGGTTTTGTTTGCCCAGATTGGTTTGCAGCAGACCTGAGTGAGGAACTAGATCTGTTTTGTTAACCTCCTACTCAAATATGCGAGACATTCAGGCTGCTTGACCGTCTTTGTCTTAGATCTACTCGTTCTGATTGTGCGTTAACATCTCCAGTCAGCACCATGCTCCTGTGAAAACAGTTTTTGCCTCCTCTGTCAAAATACCAGAACTAAATAGATTTTGTCTTTCTGGTTGAATGAACAGAGCTTAATGCTCCTAATCATGAGTTGACGTTTCCTTTTACTTTCTTCTTTTTTGGACCTTTCTTTTAATGCTACCCACAACATAAATTGGGCATGCGGTTGCTTGACCCATAATCGCATATGGCTCACATTATTGTTTTAGTTTCAACCTCTACACCCACTCACTTCAATCACAGCCTGCCCTTAAAGTTTTAATCTGGTGCTATCAGCACAGAGCGCTCATTAATTTTTCCTTATATACCAGGAATGGATCAAAACATAAAATATGTGTGCTCACTTGCACCTCATGTTTTGAATTCGCCCCCTTCTCCCCTATATTCTTTTTCACCCCTCCCCATTTTGACATCTTCCCTCATCTTTCCACCCCCTCCTTCTCTCTTCCCCCCTCCCCAACCCCTCCCTTTTTTTTTTCCTCTTACAGAATCCGTTATCATCAGGACATGCTAAAGAATAATCCTTCAAGTATCATAGGTGCACTGGAGAGGATTTAGTATGTCATCTCAGGTTATGTATTTTGTTATTAAGTAGCAATCAGATAATTAGTTATATAGTTAACTGTTACAATTAGTGTTATAGGCTATTATCAAGCTAATGGTAACGCTCACAGTTTCTAAATTCTGTACAGGTGTTAGGGTTAGTTAGTCCAGCTGAACTTTTTTTGTCAACAAGAGATTGTATGTGTCACTGTTTACTTATTGGCTTTAGGTAAGGGGGGTACATGGCTGTGCAGTAGTTGGGAAAGCAGCCATGAATTGAAAATTGGGTGTTGAACCTCCATTAATGTTATCCCATTATGGGATCCTTTCTATTCTAATCATTAACATCACACTGTGGGATTCGGGTGGGATTTTCAAAGGTTTTTCTTTATGGGTTTAGGTTTCTTGGGTGGATTTTGGGTGGGAATATGGGAAATAATTAAGGGGATGTCTGCCACTGGAAAAGGGTTTGTTTTTCTTACTTCAGATACTCTGGACTGGTTGTCTCCTAGCAAGTCACCTACCGCTCATTTTCATCTCATTACCTCCTATAGTGGGGTATAAATACTTTTCTTGGAATATAAAGGGAGCCCAGACTCCTGCCAAGCCAACTAAAGTTTTACTTCATCTCAGAAGCCTGCAAATTGACATTGTCTTCCTGCAAGAGACTCATCTCTTGCCTAGTCAGGTTCATTATTTATGTAGAAATTGGGCAAGTCAAGTGTTTGGTTCAGGCATCAACTCATGTAAAAGAGGTGTCACTATCATTATATCCTGTAGAATTCCAGTCAGCCTCATGCAAGAAATTGCTGACCGTGGAGGTAGATTTGTTATCCTGAGGGCCCTTCTGGATCACTCTGAAGTAATAATAGGTTCCATTTATGGACCCAGCTCCAATGACACAGAATTATTTGCTAATCTCATGGCTATATTAGCTCCCTGGACCATGCTTCCAATAATATTGGGGGTGATTGGAACCAGGTTTTATCTAATAACTTAGATACATCCTGTCATGTCAGGCAATGTTTATCACCAGGACAAAATGCCAATCACGAATTAATGCACTCCCTTGGCCTCACTAACCCTTGGAGACTCATGCACCCAGACAGTAAAGAATATTCATTCCACAACCTCACTCCCTCATCATTCTTTTTCCCGTATAGATTACTTTCTTATAATTGTGGATCATCTTCCAGGTGTCTCTCTGGTCTACTACTCCTCTAAGGTCATCTCAGACCATCACATTGCCCATCACCACTTAAATCTCTCACTCAACATCCATAAAGACAGAATCTGGAAGTTTAACAACCAAATTCTGAAATCTGAAGATCACATACAATACCTCCAAACATTTACTTGCAACTTCATGGAATTCAATGCTCCATCCATGCATAAAAAAGATTTTCTATGGGGTTCACTGAAATGTTTGTTGTGAGGTGAGTTAATTCGCCTTACGACCAAGCATAAAAAACACAGATCTGCAGCTCTCTGCTCCATTCTAGACCAATTAGCAGATGCGGACACTCACCTCCTTCCTTCATCCCCCATAGAGGATAGGAAAAGGAACAGATGAGCCTTCAAATTCAAGGTGGGAGGGAACATTCATTAAAAGAGAACACTGATGCCAATAGCTGCAACAGGTTTGGGTTGACTATCTCCCTACCTTCTGCCAAAACAGGTTTTCAGTCAGCTGGTTGTATGATACTATTACACTGTAATGATACCCTGTGGCGTTTCCACATTTTAAATGTGATATTACTATAACTGTTACTTATGGGCACTCACCTTCTGCTTGTATAATATACCTTATATGCCCTGGTACCACTATTGTCTTAATCTTGTTCACTTCTGATATGTGATGTGTTGTACATTTCTTGACACTATGCCTTGTACCTGTATCTCTCTATGTTGTGACCTCCCAGGTCATGCTTGAAAATAGTCACTTTTGTGTCTAGTGCACCTACCTGGTTATCAAAAAATAAATAAATAAATAAGATTGCAGTTTAATATTTGTGATAAGAAAACTACATACTGTTAAATGACTTGCTGTTCTACTTTCAGTGTAGCAGAGTGGTTGCAAAAAGGCAGTCAGTGTTAACTAAGACTTAATCCCTTTGAAGATATGCTGTTTAACCACAATTTATCTGCCACAGAATGGCCACAGAATCAGCAGTTGTTCTGTCACAGAAAGTATGAGGTCCTGCCTCAGAATGTAGGTCCACTTTGCTACAGTAAACACAGGGCTCTGCTCATGGTTCACAGTCCCTTTAAAAATGGCCATTGCAGTAGCCACACTAAGCCAGCAAAGTGTCCATCTCAGAGCACCCACATCTAACAAACTGCTGCCTCCACTGCTCAGTCCCTGCCCCTCTAAGGCCACAACCAGTAGTAACCCTTTTTAACTACCTCCTCTGCTCTGTCCACAAACAAATTACAACAACTACATTAAAAACACTTTTACCCACACATTTGTACGCAAAACAAAGTACTTCGTTTTTTTTTTACATATACCGGAACAGCTTTCCCGGTCTCACCTGTAACTGACAATGTTTGCTCTCCCAAATGCGAACATTATTGCAGACCGCACTTTGTTCTCCAGGCAGCAACAACATTAACTCCTTGTTGTAGTCTTAAAAAAATGCACATAAAATAAGCAGTATAGGGAATACCAGACCACCCAGGGGCTTAATGAGACCCAACGCTGCTAGTAGAGGGTCTAATAGTCCTTGGAAGGTCCGGTATTCCCCCAAAACCACCCACCATGGCGGGTATTATTGTGCTTAGAAAATGGCACTGTAAAAAAATAAGTTAATAAAAAAATTAGTTTGCTGTAAGTTTTGTAATAAAATATTTCTTTTACCTGGATTACAACGATTAGAAAGAAAGCTGTTTGTGTGATGTGTTGTACATTTCTTGACACTATGCCTTGTACCTGTATCTCTCTATGTTGTGACCTCCCAGGTCATGCCTGAAAATAGTCACTTTTGTGTCTAGTGCACCTACCCGGTTATCAAAAAATAAATAAATATGATTGCAGTTTAATATTTGTGATAAGAAAACTACATACTGTTAAATGACTTGCTGTTCTACTTTTAGTGTAGCAGAGTGGTTGCACAAAAAGGCAGTCAGTGTTAACTAAGACTTAATCCCTTTGAAGATATGCTGTTTAACCACAATTTATCTGCCACAGAATGGCCACAGAATCAGCAGTTGTTCTGTCACAGAAAGTATGAGGTCCTGCCACAGAATGTAGGTCCACTTTGCCACAGTAAACACAGGGCCCTGCTCATGGCTCCCAGTCCCTTTAAAAATGGCCATTGCAGTAGCCACACCAAGCCAGCAAAGTGTCCATCTCAGAGCACCCACATCTAACAAACTGCTGCCTCCACTGCTCAGTCTCTGCCCCTCTTAGGCCACAACCAGTACCAATCCTTTTTAGCTACCTCCTCTGCTCTGTCTACAGACAAGTTACATCAACTACATTAAAAACACTTTTACCCACACATTTGTACACAAAACAAAGTACTTTTTTTTTTTATATATACCGGAACAGCTTTCCCGGTCTCACCTGTAACTGACAATGTTCGCTCTCCCAACTGTGAACATCATTGCAGACCGCACTTTGTTCTCCAGGCAGCAATGACATTAGCTCCTTGTTGTAGTCTTAAAAAAATACACATAAAATAAGCAGTATAGGGGAATACCGGACCACCCAAGGACTTAATGAGAGTCAACGTTGCTGGTAGAGGGTCTAATAGTCCTTGGAAGATCCGGTATTCCCCAATACCACCAACCCTGGAGGGTGTTATGTGCTTAGAAAATGGCACTATAAAAAAATAATAAGTTAATAAAAAAATTAGTTTACTGTAAGTTTTGTGCTAAAATATTTCTTCCACCTGGATTACAATGATTAGAAAGAAAGCTGTTTGTGTGCAGTTGAAGTCCTATAGCAGTCTGTTTATGTTTGCTGAATTAGAGCCCCTCACAGCCCTCATTAATCAACACCTTTGTTTTTTCATTGCACTTTTTATTTGTAGCATTTTATTGTTGATCCACCCACCTCCCCCTGCCACTGGCAATAGACATTTAAATTTTTTTTAATTGGCAGCTGTTGCCATAGTGATCGGGACAGGAACACATAAAGAGGGTGTGAACCTGGTCGGTGGCAGAGTGTACTGTAGAAAAAAATTAATTTTTTTATGTGCATTTTTTTTAAGACTATGAAGAGGAGCTAATGCCATTGCTACCAGTGCCGAGAGAACAAAGCGTGGTCTCTTGTGATGTTCGCAGTTGGGAGAGCGAATATTATTAGTTGCAGGTGAGACTGGGAAAATTATTCTGGTATCAAAAAAAAGGGATTACTTTGCTTTGTGTACAGATGTGCAAGGAATATGGAGTATGTGCAGAGCAAGTCTGGGAAGATGGCGGCCACACTGGGCTGGCCATCAATTGCAGCAGCAGCCTTTTAGTTTATTTTATTTTTTCTTTTAGTAAGTTTTTAAATGTATACTCAGTTTATTTATTTGTTTGTTTGTCCGTTCATCCGTATATATTTTTTGGCGTATTTTTTCATATTTGGAGGGAGGGAGCAAGCAAGTTGCAAGTTACAGAAACCCCATTTTGCCAGGTCAACGCTTGGAAGTTGGCATTGGCATTGTCGAATTGTCTGAAGTTAATGCTTTCATGTTGGTTAAGTGAAAGGGAGCACTGCCATCAAACTTTACTATTTGGAGTTACCTTTGCACCGCTGGATGAAATTACCACGGTGTAATCTGTGAGTGCCTTTCTGGACCAGAGAGACTATTGAGATTATCGAGTGGTGATATTTTTGCTGGAACTGGACATCTCAATCTCATCAGTCATTTAAGTGGACTGTCGGTGGACTATCGGTGCTTGGGAAGGTAGGGGGGAACCTCGGAGGGTCTGCCTGGTGCTGGTGTGGGAGGTGACCACTGTAGGGTGGTCCCACTGTGGGAGACACTGGTTTGGGTCCACCTGAAGGTGGATGCAGTTTACTGGGGCCTCCTAGTTTTTCTCAGGTGGCTTGCTGTAGGGTGGGCCACAAACGTGGAGCCGTAGTAGTGGGTCTGCCTAGGTGGTTAGGATTACCTCCTGGGTAAGTGAGGGTCTGACTTTGTCTGTGGCCCCCTTATAACAAATGCCTGCCTATTTCAGAGAACCTGTTAGACTGCTGAATTCTGTAGCTGAACTGCAAGGAAAACTGGCTAAGGAAGGATTTAACAAAACATTTTTTGGATTAGGCATGCCTGTGTAGAGACCTGGCCCAGGCAGTGAGAGTGCCTGTAATTCTGCCAACATTTTGTTTATTGAATTAGTGTACACATTCAGAGTCAAGGTGAGAGCTGACCTTGTCTGAAATACCATATGGTTTTACCCTTCGGAGCTGAAAGCACTGATGGTCACCACTTCTACAAGGCTTGAAGAGATTTGACGGTTTTATTTGGACTTTCCTACTGTGGTTTTCAGGCCAAAATAAGTGACTTGGGCTGTGTGTTTAATTTCTTGGATTAAATTGACGGGGATTTAAGAGCTCGCTTGAATTGAAGGAACTGTGTTCATATGACTGAGTGTTTTTTCTTATTTTTTGTAGACTCTCCCTCGCTATGTGAGAGGTGGGGAGGGGGTGTTTTGGTTATTTTGTTAGAGTAGGGAGAGATTCCAAAATTGGGTTAGATATATAGTTTAAATATTTTGTTTGATTTGTATTGATTTATTTGTAGTTATTTAGTTTGCTAGAGTATTGGAATTGATTTTGATGTTGCTGCAATTTATATTTATAGCAAACTTTTTAAATAGGCAGCATTTGTTGGGATTGTGCTTCAGTGGGCAGGTGCTATTCCCCCTCCAGGCTGAGGGGCCTGCACCCCTTCTATAGTTCCCCATTGCAACCAGAGGTATATAGGCATTGTTGTGCCTTGGGCATTGCATGGAGGGGCCGGGGGGGCCCTCAGCCGGGGGGGAGGAACAGGGTGGACGGATGGGGTGGTGAGGTTGAGGAGGTGCCCTGGGGCAAAATGGGTCCAGGAAAGGGGTCCTCCATGCCTTGTACCCATACCAAAGGGTTCCACTGATAGTGGGCAAGTTTTCAGCTCCTTCATGGCCTCTCATCCAGCTTGGGTGGTGTTATGTAATGCCAGGTCAATAAAGAACAAGACAGCAATTATTGCTGATCTTGTGGAGTCATCTGACCTGGTTTGCATCACCAAGACCTGGCTGGATGAGAATGCTGGTCCGATATTGGAGTCAGCTGTTCCAGCCGGGTACTCTGTGATAACACCACCCAAGATTGGATCGAAGGGCCGGGGGTATAGCCATCTGTTTTAAGATGGAACTGGGCCTTGTAGAAGTTCCATTGAGGACCACTAGATCCTTTGAGTACATCATGGGAGCAGGTGTGGGCAGCAGGATTCTGCTCATCTACCATCCACCCAGTGATGAGAAAGTTTTCCTGCAGGAAGTTGCAGACTTCATGGTTGACATGGTGTTGGAATCCTCCAGGTGGTTGGTCCTGGGGTTCAACGTATGGTTCAACGGTGAACTCTCACATTTTGGTCAAAACTTCCTACAGCTGATGATTTAATTGGGCTTCACACAGGTAGTTAACACTGCAACCCATATTCAGGGCCACTCTCTGGACCTGGTGTTCATCCTGGGGATGGAAGTTGCTGACTTGGTGGTGGAACCAGTTGGATGGTCAGACCATCACCCTATAAGGTTCAGTTTTGCAGCTCCCCCTGTGAGACTAGCCCCTTTGGAGATGGTCCGGTACCACCCTTTGAGGGGTGTAACACCAGACGGTCTGTTAGCAGTACTGGACCTATCGAGTTGGCCACTGGAGTGCTTGGATCCAGGTGACCTAGTAGTGCACTATAATAATATGGTGTTGAGGGCCCTGGATACCATAGCTCCTGTCCGAGTTCACCCCTCCCTCTCCACCCTCAGTCCCCCTGGTTCGATGGGACTTTGAGGGAGTTGAGGAGAGTGGGGCAAAGGTTGGAATGTTGTTGGTAGAAATCTGGCCTGGAGGAGGAAAGACTTAGGTTGATTGCTCATTATTCAGACTATCATTCAGAAATCTCCCATAAGAAGGCAGAGTTTCTGTCCAGGGAGATAGCTGCAGCAAGGAATTGACCAGCTCAGCTCTTCAGGATGGTGGACAGGCTATGCAATCCAGCCTGCAATTTGGGGCCAGAGAGCCTTTTCACAATCCAAGTGTGATGAGTTTTCTCGGTTCTTTGCTGAAAAGGTGTCCTCAATCAGATCGGAGATCTGCTTAATGCATTCAAATGAGTACGGCAGTGGTCAATGTGAGGGTACAGGCACCCAGTCTGTCTGGACAGACTTCGACCAGCCAGTGATCATGGATATCATGAAGATTGAGACTTGCAACCAACTTATTGTAGTTTGGACCCTGGTCCAAATGCGCCTCCATTTGGGGTGTATGGATCTGATCAGACCGGTCCTTGTTGAGATAGTCTGGTGTTCGTTGGATCAGGGAGTATTTATGGATCCCCTGAAGGAGGCTGTTGTGACACCCCTTTTAAAGAAAGCTTCCTGAGACACAGACTGTCTTGTGAACTACAGACCAGTCTCTAACCTGCCCTTTTTGGGCAAGATTATTGAGATGGTAGTCGCATCGCAGCTTGAAAACTTTCTTACCACCCATGAAGTCTATGATCCACTCCAGTCCGGATAGTACTGAGATGGCATTGGTTCAAGTACTTAATGATCTCTTAATAGCGAGGGACTGGAGGAGTCGTTTGATCTTGGTCCTCCTTGATCTCTCTGCAGCATTTGACACTGTGGACCATGGGGTGTTGCTGGAATGCCTGTGGCTACTCTGTGGACTGTCGGAGACAGTCCTCAGATGGTTCAATTCTTTCCTCACAGGCAGAACTCAGAGGGTGCTGTCAGGAATTTTTTCCTCGGCCCACTTTGCCCTGCCTTGTGGGGTGCCGCAGGGTTCCGTGTTGTCCCCCATCTTGTTCATGGTGTACATGTTGCCATTGGGAGACATTATAAGGTGGTATGGACTGAGTTTTCACTGCTATGCAGATGATACTCAGCTCTACATGTTCTTTGTATCAGAACAAAATAGTGTGATCTCGGTCTTTAACAACTGCCTCGCTGAGATTCAGGACTGGATGAGTGCTAACTGGTTGACACTGAATCCAGTCAAGACTGAGGTGTTGGTGGTGGACCCAGGTCACCGTGTAGAGAAGTTGACTCCTGGGCAACCATCTGGCCTTGTGTTAGGGGATAAACAGTTGAGATCTTCTGAACGAGTGTGGAATCTGGGTGTAGTGCTTGACAATGAACTGACACTAAAAGCACAGGTGTCAGCAGTTGTCAAGTCCTCATTTTATCATCTGAGGAACAGCACCCAGATAAAGCACTTTGTTCTGCATGATGACCTTCCTTTATTGGTTCACACCTTTATGTCCTCCCATCTTGATTACTGCAATGCTCTATACCTAGGGTTACTGGGGGTGGATCTCCATCTCCTGCAGCTGATGGTGCACAAAGCTGCAGCTAGGTTGTTGACCAGGTTGCCAAGAACTTGCCATGTCATACCTGTGCTGTGAGAACTGCACTGGCTGCCAGTGCATTGGAGGATCACCTTCAAGGTCGCATTGCTGACCTACCTGTATAAGACCCTACATGGACAGGGACCAGGTTACTTGCAAGACCTCCTTCAGTCCTATCACCCCCTCCATCCACTCCACTCCACCAATGAGGATTTGCTAGAGATTCCCAGGGTCCATCTTCAGTCATTAGTTGCCAGGGCTTTTTCTTTTGTGGCCCCGACCCTGTGGAATTCTCTACCTTGTCGGGTTAGAGAATGCTTGTCCACCGAGACCTTTAAAGCCTCAATAAAAACATATTTATTCAACTTGGTTTTTGGGGATAATGTTTAGTTTAATTTTTGCTGCCTTTTTATCTTTTTATATATTTTATTGACTGAATGTCCATTTTTTCTTACAATGTATGCGCGCTTTGGTTTTTGAAAAGTGTGTTATAAATAAAAGTTGACTGATTGATTGATTGATTGAAATGTATTTTTAATGTTGGGATAATTTGTTTGTGGACAGAGCAGAGGAGAAAGCTAAAAAGAGTTGGTACCAGTTGTGACCAGAGAGGAGCCGGGACTGAGCAGCGGAGGCAGCTCTTTTTTAGATGTGGGTGCCATGAGATGTAGACTCTTTGCTGGCTAGGTGTGACTACTACAGTGGCCATTTTTAGAGGGACTGGGAGCTACGAGTAACTGTGTCCCTTTATGGAAGTGTGCTTTGCTTTGAAAATTTTTATTTTATTTTTAGAACTCTCATTTTTATTTTATTTGTGGTTTGACTATATGGGGCTGTGGGGGTGTGACTTCTCTCACTGGGAGGGACTTCCTTTTAGTCAGTCATCCATCTGCTTAGCAAGCACAAAAAATGGTGGCTAGATTTTAAAATTTAACTGACACAAGGATACCAATTTGGGCTTGGGGCATGATGTTGGCACTTGTTAGTGAAAGGGTTCTATTGAAAAATATTCACCAGACAAAGTAAGAGTGCTAGCCAATAAGAATACTACAATTTATATAACCATTTTCTGAAAAAATGTAGTCTCTTCTACAGTGCAATCGGACACCAACCACACTCACACCCTCTATATTTGTTCCTGTCCTGATCACTATGGCAACAGCTACCAATCAAAAAAAAATAGAAACATCTATTGCAGTAGCGGGGGTGGTCAACAATAAAATGCAACACAAAAGTGCAATAGGAAACAAAGGTGCTGCTTGTTGAGGGCTGGGAGGGGATCTGATACAACAAATATCAACAGACTGCTATAGGACTTTAACTGCACAAAATCAGCTTTCTTTCTAATCATTGTAATCCAGGTGGAGGAACTATTTTATTACAAAACTTACAGTAAACTAATTTTTTTTATGAATTTTTTTATTCAATTATTATTATTATTATTTTTTTTTTACAGTACCATTTTCTAAGTACAATAATACTGTAATCCCCCTGCAAATGGGGGTTCCCAAAAGACTTCCAGGAGCTTGCTTGAATGCTCCAAGCCTGAATGGTGTTTGGCGTTTAAGCCAGTTATCTGTGAGTGTTTATAGAGCTTCTGGTACTGTCTCTTTAAGAGCTGTCTGCTTGCAGACATAATTAGTTTGTATAGGGGGGACTGTGTGTTTCTCTGCTCGAGTCCCACTCGAGCTGCTGTCAATTCACTCCGTTTTTGCAGTCATTAGGAGTGCAAATGGAACCTATCTGAAAGATGTAACTGTTTGCCAGAAATCATTTAGAGTAATAATGAAAATGCAGTTTGTCTAACCTGCTTTTCTTTGTAATCAGAACTGTGTTTGCCTAGTTCCCCATTCTAGTTTTGAACTGCTGAACTGGACCAATCAGTGTGGGTTAAGGTAGCTCTAAAATGTTGCCTGTGGACGAATCAGAACTTGGACTCATAATCTGAGCCAGCCACAAGAGGATTGTATGGGCAGTGACTCTGGGAAATGTAGTTTGGACTTCGGCGCCTTTTTGCACCAATAGGGGAAGGCTATTGTGAGTGACAACCAATCCAGCCAAGAACTGGGAGGAACTCAAAGGAAGTGCCCGGTTTTGTCTACTGGAGTTTCAGTTTAGCTCTGGCAGTGAAGAGGGAAGGAGTTCTGTGCTCCTTCGGTGCGCAGTTTTAGTCGGGAAACACGTGTAAGGTCCCAAGTTTCGGTCTGCAGCTTGTGCAAGTGCTTGTTTGGACTGAATCTGATCTGTGAAGAGGATCAAGGAGATCTGAAAAGTAGAAACCAGGCTCACCCTGTAGAAGACTGGAGAAATTGCTGAATTGCGCTCAGTCTATCAGGAACTGAATCTGCTGTGTGTTCTCCCTGGTACCGTGCAGTAATTGCGATCGGGATAGAGAAGCAGCCTGCCTGGTATAGTACTTTCTTTTTCCATATAAATGTGTGTAGTGCTAGTGGGGACTTGCGTTTCAAATCCCCTGTACAGTGAATTGAGTGCATGAAGCTGCAAGTAAACCCCAGCTTAATCCAGACTACATCAATTTGCTCTGAACTGCCTTGGGGTCCAGTCACAAAGACCTTGTCCACATGGTCTGCTCCGCCTGGCAATCCAGGACAATCTGCCTTCCGTTCAGTTTCAGCATTGAATTTGTGAGTATAAATCAGGGTAGCTCCCTGCCATCATCTAATTGCAAGTGTTCCATCTGATTACTTTTCCTTTCTTTCTCCACAAACTGAGCCTACCGGCTCTGGATTACAATTTGGGTATTGTGCATGCATTTTCCATCTTCAGGGCCCCAACCAGCTGCACCAAATAAGCTAGCCTCTTACTGCCTGGGTACCCAGTAAGAGTGACATTAGGGACATTTGGGATTCTGAAATATGTGCACAGTACTGTGATTATTAATGCGTTTAAACTAATTAACCTGATTTCTCCCTGTCCTTTTTATATCCCCCTAAATAAATCAGATCTGTTTGTTTCAGCAAAGTTACACTGCCTGAGGTATTCGTCTATGTTAAAGTATTGTACTGTGGTTTTTGCACTGTATCATCTTATTTTAAAGGGAGTCCCAGGAGTCACACTGCCCGAACCAGTCCTGGGGGTAGGTGTATACTGTGAAGGTAATTCTGATATATTGTGTGGGCCACTAGTGGGAAAAAAAGTGGGTCGCAGTGTCCCAGAGGGCTGTGACCAAGTTAGTTTAACTATTGCAAACCCTGACCTCTGGGTGGAGGCACCCGCCATCGGATCCAGGCCCCTCAACCTGTTAGTGGCAAATCAGGCGGGGTAGTAGCCCTTGGGATAGCGCCATCTAGGGTTACATCTTGGAGGCTCACCGCTGGGATTGTGTGTCCTCTAGTGGCCATATTTATGAACCACTGTTAAGAAAAAATAAATAAATGGGTACCCCGACAGAAGTGGCTGTGCACCGGCTGGTGGAGTGGTGTACTGGGGAGGAGATCGACCCCAAATGCTATGCTTATCCTGGACATCCCCTGGGTATCAATACGGACACTGTACAGGAGTACTTTCCAAGGTGGAAGGTTTACAAACCCTGTGGTGGTGGGTTGGCATGCTAATCTGCTCACCCACACTTTCCTGGCCCTAGTAGAGTTTAAGGATCCCATAGATAGCTCCAAAGTGCCACAGACTATTACCCCAGAGGGAGCCCTCACTGCCTGGAGAGTAATAACTAAGGACAATAAAGACCTGGGGGGGAATGAGCCCCCACCACTATCTGAAACTTTTGAGGAGAAATTTGCTAAATGGTTGCTGGGGGAAGGGAAAACTGTGGAGGACTTAAAGAAACTATTCTTGCCACCTGGGGGTGTTCCTCCCCCAACACCCTCTCCCACTCCAGTACCCGTAATGGTGACTGAACCAATGCAGGCTCCTATTTCTGCACCTGCCATTAGTCACGACTCTTACCGAAGGTTGAGGATCTTCTCTGGCACCTTCCCCACCCCCCAAGGGGAGGATGACTGGGAGACCTGGATAGACTATGTTGCCCCCCAAATGCTAGAATGGCAATGCTCGGAAGCCAAAAAGTGAAAGGGGTTAGTGAGAGCCTCCGAGGTCCTGCCCTGGCTACCATCTGTGCTAAACGGGCCAGTAACCCTGAGCGACTGCACAGGCCTATCTTGGAGGCCTTGGAGAATGTGTATGGGAGCCCAGATTCTGATGAGGACCTGTGGTGGAGAGTAATAAGTGCACAACAGTACCAAGGGGAGTTGTCTGTGTATGTATCTCGGCTGGAAAAATTGTTGCAAGAATGCCTCAGAAAGGGTAGTTTGCCAGCGATTGAACTGGACCGAACCAGGCTGGACAGGATCCTTATGTCTTCCCCCTTCTCAGAACTGCTGTTGCTTCAGTTACGCCTGGCAAATTGACTGGAATCCCCACCCTCCTATGATGAGCTAATGAGAGAAATTCGAGGAGTTGAGAAAAGGCGACCTCGGGAGGGACTTGCACCAATAGCTGCAGCTACGACCCGAGTGACTGAGTGTGACCCATCAAGTGAAGTTCAGGGGCAGAGGTTGGCAGTTAATGAGTGTTCTGAGAGGGAAAAAGATATGCCACAATGGGGCGAACTGTTGAGAGAGTTCGGGGAAGTAAAAAACAGTCCCTTTATGAAGGCCGCTCCTGCAAGTACAGGCCCCGACCCTCATCCAACTGCATCTGCTATGGGGGTGGGGGTACCCACCCATGCATCTCCTGCTGACAACAGCTCAAAACTCGAAGTCTTGACCATGGAAGTGGGGAAATTGACAAGATGTCTCCAAATGCTTATCACACCGCAGACAGAGATGACACCAAGGTTTCCAGTTAGTAGTACCCCCGCCCTGGCTCCCAGTGTGATGCCTTGGCCAGCTCAAACTCCAGAAAGTATGTTTTGTTATAATTGTGGGAAGGATGGGCACATGAAGAGAGAATGCCGGTCCCCAAAAGACACAGACAAAGTTGCATATAGGCTACAAGGAGAGCTTGGAGAACAAATCAGTGGTTAAAGGGTGCATGATGATCCCAGTGAGGCCCCCAAAAAATGCTAACTCACGTTCCTTTGTGGCAAGGTCAGTTGCCCAGGCCCCCACTACAGCCTCTCCAGACTGGTCCAGAATAGTGGGTCCCTCCATGGAGACCACTGTAAAGGTGAATGGAGTGTCTATAAGAGCTGTATTAGACAGTGGCTCCCAAGTGACAATTATGTTCCTAGACTGGTATCAGAAGCATTTGTCTGACGTATCCTTACAACCGTTGGAGGGGCTGCATGTCTGGGGGTTAAGTGAGAAGGCCTACCCCTACTCTGGATATATCCGAATTTGGCTGTCTTTTCCCACCTCTGTGGCTGGAGTGGCCGAGCAAGTAGAGACCCTGGCCTTAGTGTGTCCCCCTACCGGACTGTATGATGGGGTTCTTCTACTAATTGGGACTAATGCACATATGTTTGGATGGCTGGCACAGTTGTGTTATGAAAAACAGGGGTCGAGGGCTGGTAGATCTTTAAGAATTCTGGCCTTGATTAAGAAGGCCTATGAGACACAGAGAGATGTTGAAACAGTAGAACCAGAGCAACCAGTTGGAATTGTCTGGAAGAAGGATCCTGAGTCTCTGATCCTGGTGCCAAATGCCCAGTGTACCTTACAGGGAGAGGTCCGTATCAGAAAGGATGTCAAGAATAAAATATTAATGTTGGATGCACCAGGCGATGGACTGCTGGTCAAGCCTAGTATTTTGCCTGCTAGAGCCCATGCTTATGCCAGAAGGGTAATGGTTCAAGTTTATAATGTGTCTGACAGAGAGATTCGAGTAAGCAGAGGTTGCACCTTGGCTAATGTGCATTGTGCAGACACTGCAGTGCTACCAAGCAGCAAGAGTTCGGGGAAGAATGACAGAGTAACGCCTGACTTGTTTGATTTCGGTGACTCCCCGTTGCCAGCTGAATGGAAAGTAAGGATCAGTGAGAAGCTTGCCCAGAGAGACCAGGTGTTTTCTTTAAAGGAATGGGACATAGGATGTGTGCAAGGAGCTGAGCACCATATCCGGCTGCATGACGAAAGACCATTTCATGAGAGGTCTCGACGCCTGGCACCTGCTGACATAGATGATGTGAGATGACATTTGCAAGAGATGTTAGCTGCTGGTGTAATACAAGAAACCAGAAGCCCATATGCTTCCCCTATTGTGGTAGTGAGAAAAAAGAATGGGACAGTAAGGATGTGCGTGGATTATCGCACCTTAAACCGGCGGACTATCCTGATCAGTCACAATGCCCGCATTCAGGATGCTTTGGACTGCCTAAACGGGGCAAGTGGTTCTCTGTGCTGGATCTCCGCGGTGGGTACTACCAGATCCCAATGGCTCCAGAAGACCGTGAAGACAGCCTTTATTTGTCCGCTTGGCTTCTATGAATTCATGAGGATGCCTCAAGGGATTTCAGGTGCCCCAGCCACTTTTCAACGATTGATGGAGCGTGCAGTGGGGGACATGTACTTACTAGAGTGCCTGGTATACCTAGATGATGTTATTGTGTTTGGCAGCTCACTGGAGGAACATGAGAGCAGATTATTTAAGGTATTGAACCGACTGGAAGATTTTGGCCTTAAACTGTCCATTGATAAGTGTCAATTCTTTCAAACAACAATAAAGTATGTGGGACACATAGTATCCACCGAGGGAATAGAGACCGACCCAAGTAAAGTTGAGGCCTTGACCACCTGGCCACATCCCAAAAATCTAAAAGAACTGCAAAGATTCCTGGGATTCTGTGGTTATTATCGGCGTTTCATCAAGAACTGTTCAAGAGTGATCTGCCCTTTACTTAACCTTACTCAAGGGTATCCCCCAACCCACAAAAAATGCAAAAAGTCAGCGTCCCTCAAGACTGAAAGAGTGTATTTTCATCCGAGTGAAGTATTTGGGGCCTGCTGGACTCAGCAGCGGCTCTAGACACAAATGATTAGCGGGGCACAGCTGGGGCACAACAGATGGCAGCCAGGGCACTGATATATTGTTACTATGGGGGAAGCTGTGCACCATAAGGGGCACCAACTGGGGCACAGCATTTTTTTACCGGGGCACGTGCCCTGGTGTAGAGCCGCCACTGGCTGGACTCCTGATTGTGAGACTGCTTTTCATGAGATCATATATCAACGCTCCAGTGCTGGCCTATGCCGATCCAAGAAAACCTTATGTCCTGCACACTGATGCTAGCTTGCAAGGGTTGGGGGCCGTGTTGTACCAAGAGCACGAGAATGGCCTGAGACCAGTGGCCTTTGCCAGTAGAAGCCTGACCCCATCCTAAAAGAACTATCCTGTACATAAGTTAGAGTTCTAGCTTTAAGTGGGCTATTGTTGACCAATTCATGAGTACTTGTATGGGGCTAAAATACTAGTAAAACTGACAATAATCCTTTGACCTATGTGTAGACCTCAGCTAAGTTGGATGCCACTGGCCATAGGTGGCTTTCTAGTATCTACATACGACTATGCTGTTGAATACTGAGCAGGCCTGAACCACAGACGCTGATGCTTTCTCCCGAGGCCTGTTCCCAGAATGATTGGGTCAGATTGTCAGAACCTGAATATTCGGCACTCTGCCAGAAGTTTGACAGGGAGGAACAATGTCACAGACGCAGTGGACTGCATGGTGGATTGCTTGGGACCCTCTGAGAATTGCATACCTGCTGCTTATTGCCACTTTTCTGCAATAGACATTGGTGCACTGCCTCAGCTGGACAATGACAGTATTCAGCGGGCTCAATCCCACGATCCCATGATCAAATCAGCTTTAGAAGCCCTCTATGCAGGAAAAGATGTGTCCAAATTACGCTCCACTGATTTGAGAACTGCATTGTTATATAAAGAAGGTCCTAAGTTGAAACTGATCAATAAACTGTTATACAGAGAAACAGTAGACAGAAGGGGACAAGTAGAGAAACAACAACTAGTGCTGCCCACTGCCTTTCGAGACTCAGTACTGAGGTCCTTGCACAACCACATGGGGCACCTTGGTATAGACAGAACACTTGACTTGGTGAGATCCAGATTCTATTGGCCTAAGATGGGGGCTGATGTGGAGCAACACATTCGGACCTGTAGTCACTGCTTACAGAGGAAAGCTTTGCTCCAGAGGGCTACCCCCCTTGTTAACATCACCACCAGTGCACCCATGGAGCTGGTCTGTGTTGATCTTCTGAGTTTGGAGTCAGATCAAAGAAATATCAGTAATGTGCTGGTGGTCACTGACCATTTTACGAGATATGCCCAAGCTTTCCCCACCAAAGACCAGAAAGCATCCACTGTGGCCAAAGTACTTGTAGAAAACTTTTTTCACTATTGGGCTCCACAAAGAATCCATTCTGATCAAGGAGAGACTTTGAGAGTCGTCTGATCAAAGAGATGCTTCTCTGGGGAGTACGAAAGTCCCGAACCACTCCTTACCACCCCAAGGGGGACCCACAGCCTGAAAGTTTCCACCACACTTTGCTAGATATGCTAGGCACCCTACACCCAAAGGACAAGCCTAGATGGAGCTAACAAATTAGCACCCTGGTACATGTTTATAACTGCACCAAAAGTGATGCCACTGGGTTCTACCCCTACCGCCTGATGTTTGGAAGAGAAGCTCGACTGCCAGTAGATGTGTGTTTTGGGGTCTCTCCTGATGGGGTTCAAGCTGACAACTATTTACAGTATGTGCAAAAGTTAAAGGCTCAGCTAACTCATGCGTACCAACTGGCTCAAACCATGGCTGCCAAAAGAAATCTGGCCGACAAAGAAAGGTATGATAAAAAGGTGAAAGCACAGGAACTCCAGGAGAGAGATCGGGTATTGCTAAGAAATCTGGGACTGCATGGCAAACACAAGATTGCTGACAGATGGAACCATCTCCCTCACATTGTAGTGGGCAAACTAGATGATCTGCCAGTGTACAAAGTAAGGCCTGAGAATAATTCAAAAGATGTAAAAACAATGCATAGAAATCATTTACTGTTCATTGGACAAATCTTGATTGAGTCTGAGCCCCCAGAAGATGCCCCCTCTGGACCAGTGACTAGAGCTGCTGCTAAGAAAAGATCAAGAAAGTCTGCACCTACAGAAGCAGAGTTAAAGTGTTCCCCTCCACAAGTCCCAGTTGAGCATGACTGTCAGTCCATATCAGAAGAAAGTGAGTGTGACTTTGAATACTACCCTTCTTATGAACTGAGCCAACTGTTTCAGGGCAATCCCCTAGTCAATACTGGAGACGAAGCTGGGCCTTCTGGACTGTCTAAGCCCCCAGCTTCATCTCTGGAGCCAATGCTCCCAGAAAGTGAAGTGCAAAGCATCAGATCAGATGAAATGGAATCATTGTGTATGGTTGAACTGTTTGAGCTTTCAGGGGGGAGGAAAATGATAGACTGTGACAGACTGGTGATACACTAGAACAAGAAGAGTATTTTGAGTGCCCTGACGGTCCACTGCCAGTGTCCGAAAGCTCTCCATGTGAGCCAAATGTTGTGGACTCAGAGACTGTAACTCCTGGAGCTGAAAGTGCCCCAAGTTCTAGCCTTTCTACCCCCATGGAGACTCCCCTGACAAGTGAGGACAATGCCGAAAATGAGGCTCAGAGTGCAGAGACCGTAGCAGTTCTCCCTAGAAAGACTGGTCGAGCTGTAAAGCCTGTGGACACCTCAATTATGATTCACTTGAGAGGCCTGTGGACTTGCCTCTCAATGTTGTCCATAAAGGAGTGTATGTGTCCCCGAGTTCATTGCCCAAACTGAGCGTCAGTGCTAACTCCAAGTTACTTGTGTTGCCCTCTAGGTATGGTGCCCTTGCCCCGTCCAGCCCCAAGGTAGCTGATAGAGAAGGGCCCCCTCTCTTCAGGTTTCATGTACAAGAGGTAATAAGCTGAGTTATGGTACAATGTGTGTGTAATACTGTGTAAAGAGTGACATACTGCAACGTTTCAGAAATGTGTTCCTGGTAAAGTGATATATTGACTGATGATTACATGTGTAAGCCTAATGCAAATGTATATGGTTGCAATTGAAACTTATGGGGGTACTTGCTTGATGCGGACGTCAAGCTTTCCCAGGCCAGGAAGGGTGTAACCCCCCCTGCAAATGGGGGTTCCCAAAAGACTTCCAGGAGCTTGCTTGAATGCTCCGAGCCTGAATGGTGTTTGGCGTTTAAGCCAGTTATCTGTGAGTGTTTATAGAGCTTCTGGTACTGTCTCTTTAAGAGCTGTCTGCTTGCAAACATAATTAGTTTGTATGGGGGGGACTGTGTGTTTCTCTGCTTGAGTCCCACTCGAGCTGCTGCCAATTCACTCCATTTTTGCAGTCACTAGGAGTGAAAATGGAACCTTTCTGAAAGATGTAACTGTTTGCCAGAAATCATTTAGAGTAATAATGAAAATACAGTTTGTCTAACCTTCTTCTAATCTTATTATTCCAATATTTAAAAAAGGATCTCAACAACAAGTTGAAAATTACAGCCCAATCAGTCTGACTTCGGTCTTAGGGAAAATCTTGGAATCTATTATCAAGGAATATATCCTTGACTTTATGAGTATTAATGGTATTACAGACAGGTCGCAACATGGGTTTACCAAGGGCAGATCGTGCCAGACAAACCTTTTGGAATTTTATGGCAGGGTCAGCAAAGCCTTGGATTTAGGCAATTCAGTGGATGTTGTTTACCTCAACTTTGCAAAAGCATTTGACAAGGTGTCGCATGTTGAATTAATAGGAGCTCTCAGGGAAATAGGAGTACATGAAAAACTCTTTTCTTGGGTGGAGTCATGGTTGGGAGATAGAAGGCAAAGGGTATGTGTGAGGGGAGTATGCTCTGAGTGGGCTGAAGTGTCAAGTGGAATACTGCAGGGTTTGGTGTTGGGACCGTGCCTTTTTAATATATACATTTCTAATATGAATGTAAGTAATCAAGTATGGCTAGCAAAGTTTGCGGACGACACGCGCTGGGATACTCAGTCAACAATATAAATGAAGCCACTATGTTGCAGACAGCACTTATAGAATTGGAAGAATGGGCAAACAATAAGGGCTCATCATTCAATATAGAAAAGTGTGTTGTTATGCACTTGGGCAGGAACAACTTACATTTTAAATATAAACTAGCCAATAAGGAATTAAGGATTGTACAGGGCCCGAAAAGGATTTAGGAGTAATGGTAGATAATAAATTAAAATTTGGTCAACAATACATCAGGCGATAAGGAAGGCAAGCAGTATTCAACAGCTGTATCGTAAACACATCACAAGCCATAGAAAAACTGATACTTGCTGTCACTGTACGCCTCACTGAGAACGTCCCCATGTAGTATTGTGCCCAGTTTTGGGCACCAGGCTATAGGAAGGATGTGGCTGCCATGGAGAGGATGCAGAGAAGGGCAACAAAAGGCATGAAGGAGGTTCAAGGTTTGGAATATGATCAGAGATTGGAAAAACTTGGATTATTTTCCTTGGAGTACCGTAGACTACGCGGGGACATGTGTCAAATATATAGAGCACTCAGTGATGCGCAACTACGGGAACAACTGGATATAAATATTAAACAAATTTACGACACTAGGTCACATTCCTACCAACTGTATAAAGATAAATATAACATCAAAAAAAGGGGAAATTGGTTTACCATAAGAATAACAGGAATTTGGAATTCACTACCAAGTGAAGTAGTGTCAAGTCCTACTATGAATACCTTTAAAAATAGGTTGGATTCTTACTTGATTAGTAAAGGTATTAGCGGGTATTGTTAATAAATCAGCGAGCTATATGGACTCAAGTCTTCTATGCTCTGAAGTAACCTATGAACCTATAACCTGCTTTTCTTTGCGATCGGAACTGTGTTTGCCTAGTTCCCCATTCTAGTTTTAAACTGCTGAACTGGACCAATCAGTGTGGGTTAAGGTAGCTCTAAAATGGTGCCTGTGGACAAATCAGAACTTGGACTCGTAATCTGAGTCAGCCACAAGAGGATTGTATGGGCAGTGACTCTGGGAAATGTAGTTTGGACTTCGGCGCCTTTTTGCACCAACAGGGGGAGGCTATTGTGAGTGACAGCCAACCCAGCCAAGAACTGGGAGGAACTCAAAGGAAGTGCCTGGTTTTGTCTACTGGAGTTTCAGTTTAGCTCTGGCAGTGAAGAGGAAGGAGCCCTGTGTCTATTCGGTGCCTGATTTGAGTCAGAAGCAATGTGAGCCCCACGTTTCAGTCTGCAGCTTGTGCAAGTGCTTGTTTGGACTGAATCTGATCTGTGAAGAGGATCAAGGAGATCTGAAAAGTAGAAACCAGGCTCACCCTTGAAGACTGGAGAAACTGCTGAATGCGCTCAGGTCTGTCAGGAACTGAATCTGCTGTGGTTCTCCTGGTACTGTGCAGTAATTTGCGATGGATAGAAGCAGCCTGCCTGGTATAGTACTTTCTTTTTCCATATAAATGTGTGCAGTGCTAGTGGGGACTCATGTTTCAAATCCCTGTACAGTGAATTGAGTGCATGAAGCTGCAAGTAAACCCCAGCTTAATCCAGACTACATTCATTTGCTCTGAACTGCCTTGGGGTCCAGTCACAAAGACCTTGTCCACATGGTCTGCTCCACCTGGCAATCCAGGACAATCTGCCTTCTGTTCAGTTTCAGCATTGAATTTTTGAGTATAAATCAGGGTAGCTCCCTACCATCATCTAATTGCAAGTGTTCCATCTGATTACTTTTCCTTTCTTTCTCCACGAACTGAGCCTTCCGGCTCCGGATTACAATTTGGGTATTGTGCATGCATTTTCCATCTTCAGGGCCCCAACCAGCTGCACCAAATAAGCTAGCCTCTTGTTGCCTGGGTACCCAGTAAGAGTGACATTAGGGACATTTGGGATTCTGAAATATGTGCACAGTACTGTGATTATTAATGCATTTAAACTAATTAACCTGATTTCCCCCTGTCCTTGTTATATCCCCTAAATAAATCAGATCTGTTTGTTTCAACAAAGTTACACTGCCTGAGGTATTGGTCTATGTTAAAGTATTGTACTGTGGTTTGCACTGTATCATCTTATTTTACAGGAGTCCCAGGAGTCACACTGCCCGAACCAGTCCTGGGGGTAAGTGTATACTGTGAAGGTAATTCTGATATATTGTGTGGGCCACTAGTGGGAAGAAAAGTGGGTCGCAGTGTCCCAGAGGGCTGTGACCAAGTTAGTTTAACTATTGCAAACCCTGACCTCTGGGTGGAGGCACCCACCATCGGATCCAGGCCCCTCAACCTGTTAGTGGCAAATCAGGCAGGGGTAGTAGCCCTTGGGATAGCACCATCTAGGGGTTACAATACCCTCCAGGGTGTGCTGTATTTCTGAATTCCAGACCTTCCAGGGGCTATAAGGCCCTCCGCCTGCAGCGTTGGCCCTCATTATGCCCCGGGTAGTCCAGTATTCCCTAATACCACCCACCCTGTTGGGTATTATTGCTTACATAATGTAGTACAAGGATGAATGTCCTGGACTCCTGGTGGGCTGATTTTAAGAAAGTGGGAGAGTGCCTGAGGGAAACCATAGCAGGGATAAGGAAACTGGGAGGAGTCAAGAAACAATGGACACAAATAAAGGGGGACATTGAAAAGACAACAAATCTCTGTCAGGCAGATTAGCAAGGGTAAGAGAAATAAGAGACCACTATGGTTCTCTAGAGAAGTAGCAAAGAAAGTAAGTGCAAAAAGATTAGCATTTAGAAGTTATACAAGGACACAGAAGGAGGAGGATAGGGAGAGTTACCAGGAGAAACACAGATCGGCAGGGAGAGCAGTTAGGAGGGAAAAGGTGCAAATGGTGGAGAACATTGACCAATAATTAGAAAAAGGGGATAAAACATTCTTTAGATATATAAATAAGAAGAGAAAGACAGAATCACTTCTGAAAGAAAGAATTGTCAAGTACTTAGAGGCCAGCGAGACACAGGACCCAAGGCAGCATGGATTCACAGTGGGGAGGTCATGTCAGACAAATCTAATAGATTTCTTTGACTGGGTGACCAAATTAGTAGACCAGGGAGGGGCTGTGGATATGGCCTACTTAGACTTTAGCAAGGCATTTGACACAGTACCACACAAAAGATTAATAAACAAGTTAGCAAGCCTGGGAGTGGGTCTCAGGGTGGCAGCCTGGGTAACAAATTGCTTGGACACCAGGACGCAGAGGGTAATAGTAAAAGGAGCACACTCTGGAGAAAGGGAAGTTACTAGTTGAGTACGCAGGGTCCAGTACTGGGACTGGAACTCTTTAATGTCTTTATAGGTGACATTAAACATAGAAACATAGAATTTGACTGCAGATAAGGACCGCTTGGCCCACCCAGTCTGCCCATTTCCCTGCCTACTGGATAAGCTGCAGATTCTAGTTAACCAGCAGCCTACTTCTTTCTACCCCAACCCCCTAGAATTGCCTTATGACTGTCCCATGCATGCTTGAATTCCACCACTGTTTTTGACTCCACGACCTCCTCCGGAAGGCCGTTCCATGCATCCACAACCCTGTCTGTGAAAAAATACTTCCTTAAATTACCTCTGAGCTGCCCCCTCTATCTTCAAATTGTGCCCCCTTGTTCTTGCACACCTCTTTTTTTGAAAGATGCTACCCTCTTGGACTTTGTTGATTCCCTTGAGGTACTTGAAAGTTTCTATCATGTCCCCCCTCTCCCTCCTGTCCTCGAGGCTATACATACTAAGCTCCTTAAGTCTCTCTTCAAATGTTTTCCTGTGCAGACCCTGCACCATTTTAGTTGCCCTCCTCTGGACAGCTTCCATCCTGTCTATGTCTTTGCGAAGACTGGGTCTCCAGAACTGCACACAGTACTCCAGATGGGGTCTGACCAGCTGTCTGTACAGAGGGGATAATAACTTCCTGTTTTCTACTGGTGATGCCTCTCCCTAGCATCCCAGTATCCCCCAACCCTCCTTGCTGCCCTCTCACATTGCTTGCCCACCTTTAGGTCATCTGATATGACTACCCCAGGTCCCTTTCCATTTTTGTTGTTAGTACCTCACCCCATTGTACTCTTCCCTGGGTTTTGTTTCCCAGGTGCATTACCTTGCACTTCTTAGCATTGAATCTAAGCTGCCATACATTTGACCATTCCTCTAACCTCCTAAGTCCCTTTTCATACTTTCCACACCCACCTTGTGCATCAACTCTGTTGCAGATCTTTGTGTCATCTGCAAAGAGACATGCTTTTCCTTCCAGTCCCTCTGCAATGTCAGCTTATAAAGACATTGAAGAGGACCGGTCCTAATACTGAACCCTGTGGTACCCCACTAGTAACCCCCCTTTCTTCAGAGTGGACTCCATTTACTATTACTTTCTGTGTCCTATTCTCCAGCCAATTTTTTACCTAGGCTTCATCTTGGGACCCACTCCCAGGCTGGCTAACTTGTATATTAATCTTTTGTGTGGGACTGTGTCAAATGCCTTGCTAAAGTCTAGGTAGGCCATGTCCACAGCCCCTCCCTGATCTACTACTTTGGTCACCCAGTCAAAGAAATCTATCAGATTTGTCTGGCATGACCTTCCCACTGTGAATCCATGCTGCCTTGGGTCCTGTGCCCTCTGGCCTCTAGATACCGATTCTTTCCTTCAGAAGTGATTCCATTATTTTCCCTACCACTGAGGTTAAACTAACAGGTCTGTAGTTTCTGCTTCTGCCTTGCTCCCACTTTTGTGAAGGGAATCACATCTGCCCTCCTCCAGTCCTCGGGTACCACCCCATCCTCCCATGATTTGTTAAACAGGGTAGTCAGTGGTGTCACTAATTCCACCCTTAGTTCTTTTAGAATTCTGGGATGAATCCATCAGGCCCCATTGCTTTGTCCACCTTCAGTTTTAAGAGTTCTTTCAGAACCCTTTCTTCTGTAAATGGGCTGGTATCAACTTCTGTATCCAGAGTGTTTCTACTGTTTGTTTTAGGTACCTCTCCCTCCTTTGTAAATACAGAGCAAAATATTTGTTTAGTATCTCTGCCTTTTCACAGTCACCCTCTGCCCACCCCCATTAAGCCTCACTATCCCTCCCTTGGTCTTCCTTCACTCCCTGATGTACCTATAAAAGGTTTTATCCCCCTTCTTAACTGAGTTGGCTATCTTTTCCTCAGTTTGGGCCTTTGTTGTTCTGACTGCCTTCCCAGCTTCCTTTTGCTTTAACTGATACAGTTCTCTATCCTGCTCCTTCTGTGATTCCTTGTACTTCCTGAAAGCTTTCTTTTTCTCTTGAACCTTCACTGCCACTTCCTTTGAGAACCATAGTGGTTTCTTACATCATTTAGTTTTATTTATTTGCTTCACACAAAGGCTAGTTACCTTTGTGATGGCAGTTTTTATTATTCCCCATTGTTCTTCCTCCCTCCTTCCTGCCCATATTTGCTAGTGCATTCCTTTAGAACTTCACCTATTTTATAAAAGTCAGTCATCCTAAAGTCCAGTACCTTTGCTTTGTATGGCTTGGACTTATTGCTGTGTTTATTGTGAACCATACTGTTCGATGGTCGCTAGTTCCCAGATGGCTACCCACTTCTACATCTGTGATCCTCTCTTCATCTCCATTTGAGAGAACCAGGTCTAAGATTGCTCCCTCTCGAGTGGGCTCCAATACTAGTTGTCTAAGGCATGCCTCCTGTAGGGCATCTAGAATAACCCCATCTTCAAAGTGGCTGCTGCAACTGCACTCCAGTTAACATCTGGCATATTCAGATCGCCCATCAGCAGTATCTCCCCTTTTTCTGCCTTACTAAGTATACTTTCTATCATTTCCTTGTCCATTTCCTCCCCCTGAGAAGGGGGTCTGTATACAACCCCTGTGCAGATTGCGGTGCCATTGCCGGTCTCCAAATTTACCCACAGTGTTTCTTCTTCTCCCTGTTTTCCCTTTTGTTCTGCTGCTTTGATTCCTTCCCTTATGTAAAGAGCTACTCCTCCTCCTCTATTACCCTCTCTGTCCCTCCTGTAGATAGTGTATCCTGGTATGTTTACGTCCCAGTCATGGTTTTGTGTGAACCATGTTTCTGTGACTGCCACGATATCCAGATGTTCCTCCTCCATCAAGGCCACTAATTCAGGAAGCTTGTTACTCAGACTACGGGCATTGGTACTCATTACTTTCCATTTTTTGATGGCTTTACCTTCACTTGCAGCATCCCCCACTGACCTTTCTACCTTGGTCTTTTTCTCATTTAGTACCCTATTTTGTAGGGAGAGGCTGGGATTTTCCTGCTGCTTATCAGTGCCTCCCCCCTTGACTAGTTTAAAAGCTTGCCAATAAAGCATTTAAACCGATTGCTCAAAAGACTTGTTCCCTTCCTGGACAGATGCAGACTATCCTTCCAGTATAGGCTGGTGTCCCTCCAGGTGGAACCCCAGTCACCAATGAAGCCAAACCCCTGTGTTCCACACCATTTTTTCAACCATTCATTAAACTGCATGGTGCAAAGTACCCTCGCCTCACTTATGCCATTGACAGGCAGCACCTCTGAGAAGGATACTGTATGTGCTACTTGTCTTAGACCCTTCCCCAGTTCTACAAAGTCCTTCTGCACTGCTCTAATCTCATGTTGAGCCAAGTCATTTGTCCCTAGGTGGACAATGACGTCCAGCTCAGACTCCCGTGCAGCTGTTCTCGTGATCCTGAGGATGCTCTTCCTGTCCCTCCAAGCCATGGCACCAGGTAGGCACCTTACTTCAGTTTTCCCTGCTCCCCCCAGTTCTATCCCCCTAATAATTGAGTCCCCCACCAGGAGCTCTTCCTTTCTTTGTGGTGTCCTCTGCCTCCTTCCTGTGGGCCTCCCTTGTGACGTGTCCTCAGCCTCCTTAATCTCCTCTGAGGGTGCATCCATAGGGGAGCTGTGCTCCCCCAGAATGGTGTATGGATTGTGGAGTGGAACAACTGACTGGGTGTGCCTCTGTTCCACCATCCTCACCCTCCCTGAGCGTACTGTGGTCCAACTGCTGTGCTTTCTTTGCAACCTCTGAGGCAGTGGTGGTGGCTCTGGTGCTCCCTGGATGGAGGAGGTTCCCTTCTTACCATCCAGTCTGGCCTGGGGGAAGGTTCCCTTACTGCTGTCCAGTGTGGTCTGAAGACGGGCAAATTCCTCCCTCAGGGCAGAGAGTTGTCTGCAAATAGGGCAGCATCTCAGCCTCCAGAAAGTCTCCCAGAAGACTGCTGCCCCACAGCCATTACATTGCACTACTCCCCACATGATTATGTACTTTTTTTTGTGTGTGTGATTGGTTTGTTATATAGCAATATATATATTATACAATGTGTATGCTTATATTTTCAGTGCTGTGTGCTAGAGAGGATATGACATTGATATGCACCTTGCACTCTTGAGGAAATGATGTCAGAACCCCAGGTATAAAGGAACTATTTCCAGGGTTGGGTGGGGTGAGGGTGGGAAGTGGTTGGGCTTAAACTGTGCCCTCACAAAACAATCAGCTAAGAGCTCTGACCCACCGCTGCGATGAGTGCCTTCCTGTCAGCAAGATACCATACACAACAATTTGACAGAGCAAATCCCCTGCTAATCAAACAGTGAAAAATCCAGACATCCAAGTCAGACACAGGTAAACCTCCCCAGCCCCAAAACAGCCTGGTGGTTTGTGCTTCTGAAAGCAGTCAGCCCCAAAATAAGTCAGCCGTGCTTTAAACTCTTCCTGCACTGAAAATCTTAACAATTGTAACAAAACTGTCTTTTCCTGATTAAGTTCCTTATTTCACCTTTCAGTTAGAAGTTGCCTCCACCTGAAGAATATCTGCTACAAACCAAAGACAATTGCAAGGTTCACCTCCCTCTGTTGTGAGCAGCACAACTCGCTTTCTTGCAAATCCTGTGTTCAGTATTGTAGCTCCCAGCAAAAGGTAGCTTGCCTTAAAAAATATTAGCTGTTCTGATGAGTTTGCTATAAAACACTTGCTTATAATACTATTGTTCTCAGGTCTGTTACCAAAGCTATTGGCTGATTAAGTAGCCTATGGTGTACTCACTTCCTGAGAAAGCCTGGAATTTCCTTTTAAGGCACACAAAAGATAAACCCAAAAAAACAGTTTACTGTCTGGGTCAAATACACAACCTGTACCTGCACTTTTTCCAGGATTTGTGACAAATGTTTAGCCCAGACATTGTGGAGGGGCTGGAAGGAAAGTATGCCTCTTTGCAAATGACACAATGATCTGTAACAAGGTTGATACACAGGGAGTGGTGGAAAAGATGAGAAGGGACTTAGCAATGATGGCACAATGGTCAAGAGTATGACAGCTTAGTTTTAATGCAAAGAAGTGCAAAGTAATGCACCTGGGAAACAAAATCCCAGGGGAAGAGTACACAATGGGGGGTGAGATACGACAACAACAAAAATGGAAAGGGACCTGGGGGTACTCATATCAGATGACCTTGAGATTGGCAAACAAAGTAAGAAAGCAGTAAGGAAGGCTGGGGGATTCTGGTATGCATAGGGAGAAGCATCACCAGTAGAAAGTATGAAGTTGTTATCTCTCTATACAGACAGTTGGTGAGACCTCATCTGGAGTACTGCATGCTTTTCTGGAGGGAGACCCCATCTCTGCAAGAACATAGACTGGATGGAGGAAGTCCAGAAGAGGGCACCCAAAATGGTGCAGGGTCTGCCCTAGAAGCCATATGAAGAGAGACTAAAATGTATACCCTTGAGGAAAATAGAGAGGGAGGACATGATAGAAATGTTTAAGTACCTCAAGGGAATCAACAAATTCCAAGAGGTTTGCATATTTCAGAAAATGAGATGCGCAAGAATAAGGGGGCACAATTTGAAGATAGAGGGGGGACAGTTCAGGGGCAATGTCAGGAAGTACTTTTTCATGGAGAGGGTGGCAGATGCATGGAACAGCCTTCCTGAGGAGGTCATGGGGTCAAAAACAGTGGGGGAATTCAAGAATGCATGGGACCAACATAAGGCAATTATAGTGGGGGGTAGGAGGAAGTAGGCTGCTGGTTAATTAAGATCTGCAGCTCATCCAATAGGTAGGGAAATGATCAGACTAGGTGGGCCAAGTGGTCCTTATCTGGTGTCAAAGTCTATGTTTCTGTGTTTCTATGTTAAAGACCAAAGGGGGGAGAGTACCAAAATAAAGCAGACATGCTAAATAATTACTTAAAGTTCAGTATTTATGGAGGGAGGGGTAGGTGACAGGTCAATGATAAGGGACAAGGACAATAAAGGAAGAAAGGTGGACCCTAGTTCATTTGCACAGCAGAGACTCCTCAAGGAACCAATGCAATTAAAAGTAGACAAGGCAATGGGACTGGACAGGATGCACCTGAGGATACTGAGGACACTATAGGAGGTGCTGGCTGCACCTCTGACTGCTCTGCTTAACCTATCACCAGAAGCAGGAAAGGTTCCAGGGGACTGGAGGAGGGCAGATGTGGTCCCACTACACAAAAGTGAAAATAGGGAGGAGGCAGGAAATTACAGACCTGTCAGACTGACTTCGGTAGTAGGTAAAGTAATGGAATTACTACTGAAGGAAAGGATTGGGGAATACCTTGCAGCCAGTGACTTACAGGATCAGAGACAACATGGGGTCATGGGAGGGTGGTGGTCCTGCCCGACAAACCTGATCAAGTTCTTTTGACTGGGTGATCAGGAAGTGGATCAGGGACGAGCAGGAGATGTGTCCTACCTGGTTTTCAGTAAGGCCTTCAGCACCATTCCTAATAGAAGACTGGGGAGCAATCTGGGCAACCTTGGAGTATGTCCAAAAGTTGTAAAATGGGTAAGATGTTGGCTAAGCAATACGAGTCAGAGGGTGGTGGTAAATGGAGTCCACTCTGGAGAAGGCAGGGTGACAAATGGGATGCACAGGGGTCAATACCATCCCAGGTCCTCTTCAATGTCTTTATTAGTGACATTGCAGGAGGGCTGGAGTGAAAGTATGCTTGTTTGCAGATGACACAAGAATCTGCAACAGAGTGGATACACAGGGGGGGTGGGGGGGTGGAAAGAATGAGGGATGATCTGAAAAAGCTGGAAGATTGGTTAAGGGAATAACAGCTGGGTTTCAATGCAAAAAGTACAAAATCATACATTTGGGGCACAGAAGCACAGGGGCAATGGGCCAATTGAGCATGGCGGTGTTAGCAACCACAAAACAGAAAAGGGATCTGGGGGTAATCATTTATGATGACCTGAAAGTAGCCAAGCAGTGTGATAAGTCAGTGAGGAAGGCTAATAAGATGCATGAATGCATAGGGAGGGGCATCACCAGCAGAAGGAGGGAGGTAGTATTATCCCTGTAAAAATCACTGGTAAGACCGCTCCTTGAGTACTGTATCCAGTTCTGGATGCCCTTCTTCTGGAAGGACATAGAGAGTATGGAGGCAGTACAAAGAAAGGCTTCCAAAATGGTTCAGATCCTGCATTAAAAGCCCTATGAGGAAAGACTCAAGGAACTAAATATGTACTCACTAGTGGAAAGGAGGGAAAGGGGGGATATGATAGAAATGTTCAAATACCTAACAGGTATTAATAAGGTACAGGAAGATATGATTTTCCATAGAAAAGATGCTCCAGGACAAGGGGGTCACACTATGAATCTGAAGGGAGGGCTTAGAGGAGATGTGAGGAAATACTTCTTCACAGAGATAGTGGTTGATGCCTGGAACAGCCTCTCAGCAGATCTTTTTGGTACTAAAACAGTAACAGGATTCAAGCATGCATGAGCTACACACAAGGGGACTGCTTAAGTAGGGCAAGGAGGAGCGGAGACTATTGTAGATCAATTAGGGTCTGTGGTGGCACAGTAGGTAGGCAATATTGGGCAGACTAGATGGGCCAAGATGTCCTTATCTTCCAACAACAACTCTGTTTCTATGTTTCTAAAATTTTACTCACTATTGAATCTGTTGCAGGAATGGTAATCGTAATCGCAATCTCTCACAGCCACCAGATTCTATCTGTAATAATATACCATGCACATGCTGAGACACCAAACAGATGACACTACTTGCTGCTATTTCTCCTGTTGTGTGAAAGGATCAAAATGCGGGAAGAGAGCAGACATGAATGAGGGCTACCACTTCGGAGGACTGAGACCAGCACTACCCTCCACGTGGGTAACAGCTGGACACCTTGGAGACAGCTAAAACACAAATGCTGCTGTCTCCTAACAGAAATGAACAATGGCTTCTGCCAAGTGACAGACTGAAGGGGGCTAATAGAAAAGGGCTTTAAAAACAACAGAGAGGTAAAAGCACAAGAACAAAAGGCAAAATAAGCCTTCGAATACGACACCACATGTAATGCATGAGAGTATTAAGTTACATGTGGTGTTATGGTAACGTTAAGAAATACAGGGAAAGCAATGACAAACAGGAATATCATTGGACTTCAAATACACCAATGTACCACAATAATTTTAGGTTTATGATTGGTTTAAGGCATATTATACAATAGGCAAGTTAAATCCTGGCTTCTGATTGGCTAGCTATCAGGATTTACGTGTAAATCCTGATAGTACCCAACAAGAAAATGTATCAGTTGCTAGGTAGCCACATCATGAACCCCCGATGTATCACTCTGATCCCACAGTCTTCAGACAAGATCCTCGCTAACCCAACTAGCAACTCCAAAACACTATGCAAACCCTGCCCCAAAGCTACCTACAAAATAGCTGCTCTGTTTTATTTAAAAAAAAATTAATCTGTCCCTCCATGTCCCCTGCATTTACTTCTCTTCACCCTCTGGTTCCAAACACCCAAACATTCAAAACCACTACAGAGCTGGTTACAGGGCAGATCAGACTGAGATCCACAACTGTTCCACTCCGCACCCTCTGACCGTATTCAGTACTCCCAACACACCGAGACAGAATATTAACAAAAAAAAAAACTTTTGGCCCATAAGTCAAAACTCTTAAGAATGAATAAAATCACATACAATGGCTCATAAGCTACACGATGCTACTACTATAAACAACCAGTTCTTACTTGCGCACTCTGAAGAAAAAAAATTACTCCCATGCTTCTCAGCAACAAACCAAACATGACACAGTGCACTATTTCGAGCTCACAACCAGCTACCAAGTATTATTTTCTGTCTCGGATAAATAAATTCAATGAAACTTAAAATAAAAAAAACTCTTATTTTTTTCCCTCACAAAAAATAAACAAACAAACAGGACCATTCGTAATTGAATATACCCCTCGAGGGTGTGGATGATGCCAGGCTTTACCCACTTCTGGGGTGTTGCTGGTCACTCGGCTGTGCTTCGTGACTGAACAACACACCAGGGGTGGGTAAATCCTGGCATCACTCACACCCTCTAGTGGTATATTGCTTAAAGTAAGGTCAGATAAATGTATATCAGACCAATGCCACAAAACTGATGCATCTTTTAGGGGCATTTTACATGGTTTAAAGGGTGTCACAATAAAAAGACATACACAGGTTATTCTATCTACACTACCGAAAGATTCACAAACACCCAGAATTCCTGCTGCTGTAGGAAAAACCTGCCACAAGTGGGTTACTACTTGTGGATCTGCAGTGTTCCACAGTATTCCTGCAGCTGTGGATATTCACAATGGCAGAACTGGATTACGACCAGCTCCATGATTTATGGCAGTCTGCTGGTGGTGTTGCCTGGGAAATCCCCATAGCTGAGAAAAGCTGTTGTGGTCAGTGGGATCAGCCATAACATCTTCCTCAACTGCTGTGGCTGTGAATATCAATTGTCACAGCTGCAGAGATTTTGGTTCACAAATGGAGTTGCTGTGTGGGACTTAGTCCCAAAATGTTTTTTGAATCTAGCTCTATGTCTTTATTATATCCACAACAATACAGACCACAGGTTCACTCATTTTTTTTTTCGTAAAACAGACATGTATTTAACTGTACATAATAGTCTCACAAGTACTGCTGATGTACTCTGGTTGCTTACTCACCTCTCTATCAGCAATTTCTGTACTTCCAGCACAGGACTCTAACTAACTGAACTGTAAATCTGCTATCTCTTGTTAGAAGGCACTAAGCTTCTGACAGCTCCACCCCTCCCCAATCACACACCTGATTTACAAGGCTTTCTTAATCTACTCAGCCACATGATTAATCTCCTGAGCTAGGTTCCCCACACTGTCTGTTGCACATTTAAAGACATATCATAAAGTGCCCCAAACACTGACTACAAATCTCTTCCCTACCCACTTACACTGCTTCTTTAAGTATAGATATAATATGTATATATATACCTTTAAGTTAAAACCTGGTACTTATTCTGCTCTCTATGAGCAATCCCTGCATTTCCACTACAGGACCACAACTGACTGATCTTTAAATCTGCTGTCTCTTGCTAGAAGGTACTAAACTGCTGACATCTCCATCCTCAATAATGTACCTGATCGACATGGCTTAATCTACTGAACTAGGTTCCCCACACTACCGTTTACACATTTAAAAACAAGTCTCAAAGTGCCCCAGACATTGATTACAAATCTCTTTCCTACCCATGTATACTACTATGTTAAGTACAAAGATATACAACATTGTAAAATTGCACATATCCCAGTATTGCAAAGCATCATGGATAATATATTTATTTATTTATTTATTTAATTTATTTATTCATTCATTCATATTTTGGATAACACACCTTTGAGCTGGAAGCTCATTTACAAAGGTTTCAGATCAAGCAACAAAGTCATATAGAACAATACGTGTGAATAGACAATGAGTGCAAAGGAAAGTGCTTAGCATTAATAATACACAATGAAGACATTTGTTATACAAGATGCAATGCAGTCAAAAACTTTGCTTTGTCAAGAGATGCAATAGGAGAAGAGGGAAGTAGGAAAGGGAGGGGGAAAAAGGAAAACAAGTGCATATTGGAGAACGGGAAAGGATATGGGGAAAGAGCAAGGATAAAGGAGGAAATGTTGGGTAATCATGTGAGGGGAAGCAGGGATTAAAGGCAATGAGAGAGGTATCACAGAGGAAGGGAGGGGTAGATAAGCCAGGAAAGGGTAAAATAAGTGCAATGTGGTAGGTGGAACAGGGAAGGAAGGGAAACAGGGCAGGGAAGAGGGGTTAGTGTAGAATTTAGAATTGGTCAGTGGGGAGTGGAGGGGAGGGAGGGGGCAGGGAAGGGGAGAGGGGCTAAATGAAGATCAGCCTTTTCAGAATGCATAAGAGGACTTTGGCACCATACACTCTTGTTTAAAGCAGAACTAGTTGAAACTCTTTCATGGTGATTTGCATATACTCCCCATGATGCTTTGCACTTTGGGAATATGTGCAATTTTACATTCCTATGAAACCTGGCTTTATTGCTAATGTCCTTTCTTGGTAACCCCTGCCTCAGTGCTTTTGTGCTGTGGTTCTTTGACTTTTAGATTACTTTCCTATTTTGGGCTCCATGCCGCCACCATGACTCAACCAGTAAGATGAAAATATATGACTAGTTCATCCTTTCCTGGGCTGTTACAAATGAGGCACACTAATGAGTCCTGTGTAGGACAAAACATGTGTCTGTGTCTGTGTCTTTTGTTTTCAGTCTTTGCAGAGTGTCCAAGAGGCCATTTGGCACAATGTACTCTTGCTTAAAACAGAACAAGTCCAAACTCTTTAATGGTGATGTGCATATGCTCCCCATGATGCTTTGCAGTGTGGGGCTATGTGTAATTTTGCATTTTTATGAAACCTGGCTTTATTGTCAAGGCCTTTTCTAGGTAACCCTTTCCTCAGTGCTTTGTGCAGAGGTTCTTTGCATCTTTATCTATATCTATATAGATATATACATATCTATCAATCTAGTCACCTTTAAGCTAAAGCTGAGAGCTTAATCTCCTCTATGTCAGCAATCCCTGTACTTCCATACTATTATATTACACATAGTTGTTACACGAGGTCCCTGGACCTTTATTAGTACCCTCAGAGGTACACCATAGAGAGCTAGCATTTAGGCATATGTTATACTAACATATAGGGCTTAGGGCATCTACCGTACAACAGTAGATGTCAGGATACGTATGCATATTATTGTAATACACTTTACTTTCTAATACATGTATGTTTTTCTTGCTTACAAAATGTTAGGACACCTGTGTCCTTGTAATGATTATGATATATAAGTCAGCATTGCCATCTTCTGATGATTTATATTATTACGCTGCTACATGTAGAATTGTACTTCTTTGTCTTTACAAAGTGATGACTACTACAAAATTGTATAATGTTATCATGGATTGAGGAGCCACCTCTAATTTAGCCAATAGGGCTCATCTCTGTAACTAGCAATGTTACTATCTTACAGTAACCATGGCAATTATCGTAGGTATATAATGTAAGACATTACGTCTTCTACTTCAGAGACCCAAAGAGACACGGAGAATCCTCGAGGTATAGAGAACGCTTAGCATTGGCTCCCAGTTCATATTGGTAAGAACTGTTTAGGGCAACTATGATTATCCTTTTTGGTAGTAATAAACAAGTTTATTACTCTTATAGAAACATAGAAACATAGAAGTTGACGGCAGATAAGGACCGCAAGGCCCATCCAGTCTGCCCATTTCTTTTTCTACCTTATAAATGTGCCATCGGCCTTTGCTCTGTCAGTGACCTATCTATTCATAGTCATTTGTATTGCTCCCTTATGCCTATCCCATGCCTGTTTGAAGCCCTGCACTGTATTCATAGCCACCACTTCTTGTGGTAAGCCATTCCATGCATCCACCACCCTTTCTGTAAAAAGAATTTCCTCACATTTCCCTTAATCGGCCTCCCTCTAATCTCATGCTGTGTCCTCTTGTCCTGCTATTTTTCTTATATTTAAACATGTTAGACTCTTTCACCTTGTTTATGCCCTTAAGGTGTTTGAATGCCTCGACATATCATTCTCTCCCTCCTTGCTCAAGCGTACATATTGAGCCCGCTAATCTGTCCTCATATGTCTCTGATGCAGTCCCTGCACCATTTTGGTTGCCCTTCTCTGGACTGCCTCAATTTGGTTAATGTCCTTGTGAAGGTGTGGCCTCCAATACTGCACGCAGTACTCCAGATGGGGCCTAACCAATGTCTTGTACAGAGGGATTATTACCTCCCTCTTACGACTATGCAATGTGTCTGTGATTCCATGCATTCCCATTATTGCCAAGAACCCGAGAGTGAGGTTTAGACCTCCTGTCAATTGATGACCACGTGCAGGCAATATATGGTGTTTGCAAAGTGTCACTTGTTGCTTACAACTTTTCCCTTCCCAACAGGGACTGTAGGTGTGTATTCCCACATCACCTCTCCCGTTCTACGACCACTTTGTAATAACTTGCAAAGTCTGGCTGCTTTCTGGGTGTGGTCGATGCCAACTTGACCCACTCCACAGCAGTTCTGAATTGCAAGCTTACAAATGCACAATAGTGGCCACCATATCAAATATCTGCGCAGAACTGAGACTCGATGTTTCAAACTTCCTTGCCTCCCATGGAGGATGGGCTGACTTCGCATGGGACACAAGTCAATCCAACAATCCTGTACTGGGGATTTCAACTCTGTACTCAGAGATGAGACAAACAGCCAGAAAGTGAGACGCTAGAGAGCTGTTGGTCACGGCTGTTTACGCTGCTCTAGAAGCCTCTGAAATTAAGCAGGAGATGGGGTTGCAGGAAACCAAATGTGTGAGACATGAGCAGGATTTGGAATCATAACTCCAAACACTGTGAAATTAAAAGGATTCCCTTTTGCATCATTCTGCACAGGCAGGCAAGCAGGAACTTTGTATGTTGAAGCAGGATTGTGAAAGTTTGAGACAGGGTAAGGGTCAGGCTTTACAAATGAATGACTTATTAAGTAGAATGAATGAACAATTGAGTGAGGAACTGGGAGAGATAAAGGATGAGATAAACCGGGTACGTGATGACTTAGAAGTGGCTACTAGGGACAATTGTAAATTGAGCACCACGTATTGAGTGCTACAGAAGCAGATGCAGGATGAGGTGGATCTGAATGTTGCAACTGTGAATCATGCTGAGTGTGAATCCAAGATGGTGAAACTGCGCCATCAGTGGGAGGTTCTCGCTGGACCTGTTAATGCGATAGGAGGCGTAGCCCCCACCTTGACCATGTCTTCTGAAGGGGAGGTATCAGATGATGACATTTCACAGTACAACACCCAGTCATACACCTACTACGGCCCAGATACCCCACCCTGCTATCCACAACATGATGGACACCCATCACATCCATCCCATGACATACATCACCAACATCATGATGCACATCATGGGTGATGCCAACATGGCGACCCTCATGATGGGGGGTTGGCACAGGCCTAGTTCTGACAGCACCACTGGTAGCCATTATTAATGTGGAAGACAGGCAGGAGATACAGAGAATGATTAAAAATGCGATAAATAGCGTGCCCATTCCAGAGAGAAATAAGCAGGTTTTAAAAAACCAAATAAGACAGCTTATACATGAAACTGGTACTCAGGAGGGTGTAATCCATTCCATAGCAGAGGCTGCAGCTCAGGCAGCACCCAAGGAAACCTACCACCACCTGATCATCCCAATAATCCCCTACAGATGGCCTCCTCTGTTCAGCAAATAGCTGACAGCATTGGTCAGATGAGCCCATCCGACAAGCTTAGCTGCCACTTGGAAAAGGTGCATGCTAAATGTGAAATGCTTAGCCTCACTACAGACTACCAGGTCCAGATCCTACACCAGACCATTGATCCTGGACTGTGGGCAAAACTCTCCAATACCATCCGCCATGATGGCACCGCCACCTTTGATGAGGTTGCAGTTGAACTCATTTCTGCACACAGCCCAGGTGTAGTAGGAGTGATGCTCGCATACCCTGTGAAACAGAATGTGAAAGAAAGTCCAGCAACTTATGACCAGAGGCTCTGGATGGCCTACCAAGCAGGGAAGCACCCTGCACAGGAAACTGTAGATGTGGACCTTATCATGTATAAGACACTGTTCCTTAGGAACATGATCCCTGCAGTAAGATTAAAAGTAGAGCCAACCACCTATCCCACCATGGAGAGGTTTACCAACATTCTTCGGAAAACCGAGAGAGTTTATCAACTCTACATCCGTGATCTGGGCTCTGATTCCAAAAAAGTAGCCACCGGGGAAACTACTCCGGAGACCACAATGCACTACACGGTAGAAGGGCAGGCCCAAGAGAAGCAGCCCTTCCCCTCAGACAACCAACACCCCCAGCAGGCCCAACAACCACAACAACAGCAGCAATAGCAACAACCATGGGGTGGGAACTGAATTACTATAAGAATAAGAAACACCACAAGAACAAGGGTAATAACAGAGACCAGGCTCTTCATCTAGGGAGATAGCTAAAGAGAATTGAAGTTCTGAGAACTTCTTGGGCAAGTGTGTCTTGTAGCGGATGCTGTCCCACTGGACCATTGTGGCTATACAACTGGGAGAACAGGCTCAACAGGCCATGAGACACTCAAAAGTACAGACCCTCAGGCCCATACAGGCCTGAACCCAGAAGAGCCTCCCTATATAGCATTAGTGCAGCATGATGAAGTGGTTTAAAGGAGCCAGGCCCAAACTCTCCATGCCCCCACTGGTACAGACAATTACAGGCCCCAGTCCATATTGTAAACAAGCTGGTCTTGGATACAAATGGAAGGCCCTGTACTGAGGCCAAGGTCAGGGGCCGCCTGCTGACAGTACTATTAGATACAGGCGCAGCTGTGTCTGTATTACATGATGACCACCTAGAGACATCCCCTTGGTCTACTGGATGGAGGACCAATATGTCAGGAGAAGATGGAACTAGGTTACCTGCATACCATTCTCTACCACTACCTGTGGAACTGAGACACCTGAAGGCCTATCACACCATCCAGCTAATGGTATTGCATGATCACCTAGTATAATCAGAATTGACTTCCTAGCAACACATGGCTATGTGATAGACCTAGCCAACATGTTACTGATGCAAAATCAGGGACAATACCTCACCATCATGATCCCTTATTCGCAAGCGGTGGCAACAATATCTGCAAATAATTAAGAGAATGACATCATAGATTTGTTCAAGAATCATGGGCTTTTCCCAAAACTCCTCTGCATTCTACAAAGGCAACTGGAGGCATTCGCCACCAATAAGCATGATGGTGGCAGAATGCACACTGTCATTGAAGAAACAGGTCCAGCTCACGAAAGGCAATGGCAAAACCATTTTCCACTGGAGGCCTTACCTTCTCTTAGGGAAACAATAAAATCATTCCTCAAACAAGGTGTGATCAGGACATGTGTTTCTACTGCCAACTCCCCAGTGTGGCCTGTGAAGAAACCCACAGGTGCCTGGAGGCTTACTATTGACTACAGGAGACTGAACCAGGTCACCCCCAGTTGTGCTCCAACTGTGGCATCAGCACCTGATGTGCTGCAACTTTTGACCCCTGACCAAAAATGGTTCAGTGCACTGGACATCTCCAATGGTTTCTGGTCATTGCCATTGGCCCCCAAGAGTCAGTATAAGTTTGCTTTAACATTTGAGGCTAGACAGTACACATGGACCTGCTTACCACAGGGATTTCATAACAGCCCTTATCTGTTCCATTTACACATAATGGATGCCCTTGAGGGTTTCTGTAACCTTCCCCCCAGTGTCTCTTGCAGTATGTGGATGATCTGTTATTGACAACAGCCACACAGGAACATCACTTGGATCTCTTGGATGAACTACTGACCCTCATTCAGAGGGCAGGCCTCAAATGTAACCCAGCAAAAGCACAACTATGTCAGAAAGAGGTACTCTTCTGAACCTGAGGATAACTGATCAAGGCTGAAGCCCTACCTGGAAGAAGATACCAGGATTGCAAGACTTGCCACTACCCACCAGCGTGGCCACTCTTAGGAGATTTCTAGGTATTGTAAACTAATCTAAAGATTTCATTTGTGACTTTGCTCAGAAGGCTGCCCCTCTGTATGAATTACTGAAAAAGGACATTCCTTGGAATTGGGGCCCCATTCACACCCAGGCTGTGATGTCACTGAAACAGGCCTTGGCCTTAGCTCCAGCTCTGGTCAACCCCACTCCAGCCTTGCCATTCCATCTGGAGTGTGCCCCCTCTGACATAGCCATGTCAGCAGTGCTGGCCCAGAAGGTTTATGGCACTCTGTGACCCATTGCATATGCATCACAGCTCTTGACACCAGTGGAACAGAAATATAGCCTTTGTGAAAGGAACCTTCTGACTACCTATTCGGCTGTCATGCACTTTTTGTATATCATTGGGTACTCTCCCCATGACTGTACACTGCAGCCACCTGATCTTCCAGATACAGGTCCTTTCCTCCCTGCTACACCACAACTACTTGAGAACACCTCATTGTGTCATGTCTTTACAGATGGTTCAGCTTTCTATTATCAGGGAGAACAAATTGCAGGGATGGGCATCTTAGTGATTTATCCTTATGGTAACACTGTTAAAATTTATAAGCGTTGCGGTGTGGCATCATCACAATATGCAGAGATGGCAGTGGTGGCCTGTGTCTTCAAGTTCATCCAGCATGGAACCGAGGATACCATCATCTTCACAAATTCTAACTGGGTTTGTTGTTCTCTTACAGAATTTATTCCCTTCTGGCAGAAGAACTCCTTCCTCTCCTCTGATAGCAGCCCAGTAAAACACAAGGAACTGGTAATATACATACATTCACTGGCACAAGGGTTTGCACACAAACTCTATATACACAAGGTTAAAGCTCAGTCCATACATGACCCCTATCATGCCTTCAATGATACAGCGGACACCCTTGCCAAGGAAGGGGCCTGAGCAGGGGACACCTGGATGATAGACCATCCACAGGCCAGAGCGGCTGTACACATTGCAGCAGTCAGAAAGAAACCTGAACCCTTTTTCCCCTTGGACCTGTCAGTGGCCCAGCACGCTGACTCTGAGTTAAAAGATGTGTTCAGATTCCTTGACAAGAGTATTGAACAGAACTTACCTACCCACAACCCCTACCAGAGGCATGAAGATAAGTTGCACCTGTCGCCAGATGATAAGCTCATCTGGTGTCAGCCAGATGACACCCCCACCAAGCTGTGGGTAGTTCCTAGACATCTTAGGCCCAAATTTTTGCACCAAGTGCATGACACCCCTACTGGTGGACACCAGGGAGTGGAAAACACACTCCAAAGACTTAAGACTACCGCCTGGTAGCCTGGCGTCATCAAAGATGTCAAACAGTACATAGACAATTGCCTTGTTTGTGCACAAAACAATCCCATCCCTATCAAACGAAATGCCAAACTACTACCACAAAGGCATTCTGGCCCTTGGCATACCATACAAATTGATTTTATTCGTCCATTGACCAATACTAGTAGAAATAACAAGTACGCCCTTATGGTAACTGATCTTTTCTGTAAGTGGGTTGAGGTCTTCCCCACTAAGATATGTACTGCTAAAAACACTGCCCAAATCCTGGTGGAACAGATTTTCTCCAGGTGGGACCTACCTCTCAAGGTAGACTCCGATTAAGGAACCAGTTTTACAGGTGAGTTGATGAAAGAAGCACTTGAACTCCTTAGATTTCACCAAAAGTTCCACATACCTTACCACCCGCAATCTTCAGGTCAAGTAGAAAGAGCCAACAGACGGATTAAGCAAATGCTTTCCCAATTCATTGAGGACAATCCCAAGACCTGGGATTCCCTATTGCCGTTACTTCTTATGGCAATTGGGGCACACCCTCAGCTACCACCCAGTTAACCCCTTTAGTGGTGATGACTGGTAAACAGATGAGATTACCTGAACACCTGTTGTTTGACCTGCATACCCCCACGGCTACCAATTGAATGGGCAAAGCCCAGCAACAGTCCAAAATACAGTTTGACAAACACGCACAAGAAGTGGATAGTCAAGTTGGAGATCAGGTAATGGTTCTCAGATTTGCGCATCCAACACACTCTTTTTCCAACAAGTGGGAAGGACCCTACCCAATTTTCAACAAGCTCAGTCCTGCAGTCTATCAAATTAGACCCATGCAAAACAACAAATTGACTGACAAATGGTTACATGCAAACCAGTTAAAACTGTATAAAGGAGTATAATTACTTTTCCTCACCCCATCAGGCAGAACAGTACTAACCTTGCTAATGTTTGATTTTCCTTTTCAGATACACTGACAAGATAGCTATCTTGCTCCTTTTTCTCTTCATCTCAGGAATAATCCCCTGCATCCAAGGCACAGTAAAGCACCTCCTTCCTCACATTGATCCTCCAGCATCTACCCCAGAGGGAGTTTCCATCAATATACCCGATAATTCGATTACTGTCCAGGAAGGTTCAGATGCCTACCTCACTGCCTCGGTTGTTGCTCCTGATAAATGTACCCTACAAATTGAATGGCAAACCACATTGCAAGGACAAATTCTCCCTGTGGCCAAGCTTTCCAAGGGAACTTTCCATGGTTGGCCCAATGCAAAATTATCCCCTAATGGTTCGCTGTTCTTGCTCCAAACTGCTCTTAGAGATTTTGGTTTATACAATATCACTGCCTTAATTGATCCCTCATATTGTAAGTCCTTGTCTAAGGACTCTGCCAGGAAATGTTGTGCTGTATATAACATGGCCTCTGCTGCCATGTATCTTTCTGTGTTACCCCCACCGATAAACAGCTTTTTGAATGTCCAAAACATACCCCGGTTCTCATAGTGATCTAACAGCCACTGCCTTACCTGGTACACTTATTAACAATTTACAGTTTATGCATATACCTGTTTTGTTTAATTTGACTTACTGGAACATGAAAGAATTTGGTATGTGTCATACTACTAACACTTCAACGTTTTACAGTGCTCTATTGCTTGATAGTTTAGCAGCTTTTCAAATTCGTACTCAAGACCCTATTGCCAGGGTACACATCACTGAGCATAGAGGTAATTTCAGGAGAACACCTAACCCTGATGATCAAAGTCATAAATGTAACAAAAAGTGAAGTTGACAGTTCTGATGTCATAGGTGCCACAGGCACCGTCACAGGTCTTTTTGATACAGCCATGTCTATTTGGAATAGGGCCGACATTGCTGCTATCAAATCCAATCACAAAAATTCCAAACTGGTTTGGTAAATGATATCATATCTCCATTATTGCATTGTGTGGATGGCCTTAGTCGGGAAGAAAGATACACTGTGTATAACATGCACGACATTGCTAAGGCATTTACAGATTCTGAAGATAAGATTAACGCTCTCATTGCATAGAACAACAAAGAAGCAGATAGACAGTATATTGCCCATGAGATACTGTGTTCTGTCTATGGCTCATACATTATCACTACCATTAATAACCTTTTCTGTGATCTAGAATCCAGAAAAATCCCTGATATCATTCATGATAGTCATATCCCTAAATGGTATTGTCCTCAGTGCAAATCCTCTAGTTGTATTGCCATGTGTATGCAACAAACTCTATTCCACTTTCCACTGCTAGGAATTTGAGTTTTGTGACCAGACACCCTAACACTGGTCCATGTTTTACTTCTAAGAAATGTTCTATTAAGGATACAATGTTTGTCTCTTTTACTGTCTCTTTACCACATTTTGATCCTACTACAGCTTTATTTGACAAACTTGCAACTGTTCACTCTATTGGGCACCTTGATGAAGATATCTACAGAGAAAATCTCAACTTGCCTCCCCTACTGGTCTTCCATCCTATTTTGGATACCTGGGTATCTCCGCATACAGATTGCTGCACGAAGAAGGGTTATATTTACTTGTGTCAATGTGATGTAATTGATGTTATTAAACCTGTATGTGGCTATTCCCCAGACAGGTCCTTTTCCATGAACGATGACATCAGCACTAATGGCACAGACTTTCCAGACTCATCATCAGCTCCAGACAAACTTTACCAGTCTTATCGAGAGGAGGTTCATCGCCTGTAGACAGAGATTTTCAAGATGACCTACACCTGCCCGGTACAGTTGCAAAAATGGAGACTTCCCACTGTTAAAATGCAATATAATTCTGATAGGGAGTATTGCATAGTAACCAATATTAATTCATATGTGTATGGAATGAATGTGCTATAGATAGCCCCAACTTTTGTTTCATTCTCCATCAAAAGTCAGTTATTGGACATACCGTTATTACACCCATTCCTCTTATGGACACTGATATCATTGATGGTAACCCTAAATAACTGCTCACCCTTTCTGAGTATTTACCTAATTTTAATGTACATATTGATCCACTCACGCTGGCATTAAAATCACTTTTAGAGAGGAAAGACACACATCTCATCCACATCAGCAATAATATTAACAAGGCTAATGAAGCTGTCCTTGCACTAATTAATGATGGTGATATGAACAGTACACTAACACTTGGTTAGAGATTACATTTAAAGGTTTTGTTATTATACAAGCATTTTTGATATTTTTCTGATTATTATGCTGTGCTGCCTACGGCGCACACTGCGTCAACACCATGAGCAGCTGGATTTCCTTTACAAGGCTTGCGTGTCGAGTCTGTAAATGACTCCTGCTCCTTATCCATTTCCCTATTTTCGCTGTGTTGCCCTAAAGAGGCAACAAGGGAGGATGTTACATGAGGTCCCTGCACCCTTATTGGTATCCTCAGAGGTACACCGTAGACAGCTAGCATTTAGGCATATGTTATACTAACATATAGGGCTTAGGTCATCTACTCTACAAGAGAAGATGTCAGGATATATATGCATATTATTGTTATACACTTTACTTTCCAATACATATATGTATTTCTTGCTTACAAGATGTTAGGACACCTGTGTCCTTGTAATGATTATGATACATAAGTCAGCATTGCCATCTTCTGATGATTTATATTATTACACTGCTACATGTAGAACTGTACTTCTTTGTCTTTACAAAGTGATGACTACTACAAAATTGTATAATGTTATCTTGGACTGAGGAGCCACCTCTATTTAGCCAATAGGGCTCATCTCTGTCACTAGAAGTGTTACTATCTTACAGTTGCCATGGTAATTATCGTAGGTATATAATAGAAACATAGAAGTTGACGGCAGATAAGGACCACAAGGTCCATCCAGTCTTCCCATTTCTTTTTCTACCTTATGAATGTGCCATAGGCCATTGCCCTGTCAATGGCCTATCTATTAATACTCATCTTCATTGCTCCCTTATGCCTATCCCATGCCTGTTTGAAGCTCTGCACTGTATTCCTATCCACCACTTCCTGAGGTAGGCAGTTCAATGCATCCACCACCCTTTCTGTGAAAAAGAACTTCCTCACATTACCCCTTAATCGGCCTCCCTGTAATCTCATTCTGTGTCCTCTTGTTTTTCTTATATTGAAACATGTTAGACTTTTTCACCTTGTTAATGCCCTTAAGGTATTTTGAATGTTTCAATCATATCATCTCTCTCCCTCCTTTGCTCTATGGTATACATTGGGGACCACATATTCAAAAGGGTTGTGCCATGCGCAATAGGGATGCCCCAGCGCAAGTCTGAAAATGTGCCATTCTGCGATATTCAGCAGGAGGCAGATGCGTCCCCCAAATCACACTGTGCAAGAGCGTAATGATAATGAATGCATGTGCAACTGAAGGGGGAGGAACCATGCATAAATGTCGCAGTGCGATATTCAACAACATGTGCCATGCACAATAGGGGAGCAAGCGGAAGTTGCACAATAGTGGAAATGAGCCAAAATAAAAAGGAACAAGAGAGAGGTGCAGGAACGCTACAGGGAAGGCACATGTTGCTGAACCATAGGCAGCCACACAGGCACCAAACACTGGGAGCAGGACAGGGCAGGACAGAGACAGAGCACCTGGAACCCCCAGGAACAGGGAAGGTGTGGGGAGCCTCTGCCACAGTGCAGTCCAAAAGGGGGAAGTGCCACACAGCACTGAGACCACTACAGAGAGGTGTTCCTGGTGCAGGGAAAGTAGCAGCAAGGACAGTGGGGGGAACACAGAAACAGCTGCCGGGGGGGTAACACAAGCCAGGGACATGGCCAGTGCCACAATCCAGATGGAGGCAGTTATGAGAGGGGTGAGAAGGCAGGCAGCAGGGGGGTGTGGCTGTGGAAGGGCCTGTCGGTGGTATGCCCCCAACAGGCAGTACTGAGCCCACACCAGCTTAGAGCTGTACACTGATACTGAGATTGTGGGCTGGTACCACCCGAACCAGGCAATTCTGAGCTGGCTCAGTGAGCTGTACAGTGATGTGATGCAGGCACCCACACGACGGAGCCATGCTCTGTCAGTGGAGACCAAAGTGACAGCTTGCATGTGCCTGCTTGCCACGGGTACCTTCCAGAGACCAACAGGGGACATGACAGGCATAACCCAGTCAGTGACGTCATGCCACCTCACTCAATTCCTCAGCGCACTGCTGCCACATGCTGCAGAGTACATCCATTTCCCCAGCACACCGGCGGAGTGCACAGCAAACATACAGGAGTTCCACAGGGTAGCACGTATACCTGGCATGCTTGGGACAATAGACTGCACCCATGTGGCCATCCGCACACCACCAGGGCCCGAAGGGGCCGCATACATGAATCAGAAGGGGTATGCAAGCATCAACTGCCAGGTGGTGTGCGATGCCAGAGGACACATAATCAATGTCTGTGCCACACACCCTGGGAGAGCACATGATGCCTTCATCTGGCACCAGTCAGCACTGTGCCACAGGTTCAAGAGTGGGGACATCCCCACTGGCCACCTAGTGGGTGAGTATGCAAAGCATGCAGAAAGACATGGAGCTTGGGAGGGGCATAGTCAGAGGTGACATGGGTATTGGCCTAGATGGCCCAAGGCAGGGCGATGCTGATCACCAAACTAACGTCCACCCTCTACACACAGGTGACAGTGGATACCCACTCTGTCCCTGGCTGCTCACACCATACCGGCAGCCCGCGACCCCATCGCAGCAACACTACAAGGAGGCACATGCCACCACACGCAATATCATCAAGTGGGTGTTCGGGATGCTGAAGGCATGTTTCCATTGCCTGGACACATCTGGCGGTGCCCTACAGTACAGCCCCTCTATGGCCTGTGGGCTGTTCCTGGCCTGTTGCATCCTGCACAACATGGCCAACAACTGTGGGATAGCCATACAGGTCGAAGAGGGGGACAGCGATGGGGACGATGAGGACGCTGGTGAAGATGGTGATGGGCAGCCCCCCTTGGTCGAAGGGACCCCCAACTGATCCAGATGGCACAGCTGCACTGGGACACCATCACAGAGGAGCACTTCAACCAACCCAGGTAAGTCATGGGCCATGTGCAACCACCAGTGGCAAAGGCACAACCCACAAACATGCATGGACAAACACCAGGGGTGCATGTCATTAAGGGATTTGGCTGAGCATGGAACCGCACAAGCCGTCAGGGATGGGCAAGGTCTAACATGGCATGCGGTCACACACACACACACACACACACACACACACACACACACACACACCTCACAAGACATGCACAAAGAGTAGAGGCACGCCAACCCGACCACCACCCCTAGCACACACATGTCACATGACCACCACACCCAGTGCCTGTCATTGTGCATGTGTCAGACACTGGGCACCATTGCACAGTGGCGGACAGTGCAATGCAAGCATCATCATGCACATGCCACAGTGGACAGCAGCTGGGAGGATGTGCAGATGGAAGGTGTGTGTGTGTGCAGGGCCGGGTACCCCACCTGTGCATTGCACGTTGAACAACACAATGCACACAGGGCAGCATCAGACAGTAGCCATGCTGGGAGACAGGTCAGTCATGCGCCACAGTGCCATGGCCACCACAGATGTGTGGGAGGCCCTGCCAAGACCCACCAGCAGTGACAGGCTGACCAATGGCCTCATGGGGTGGCACCGACGGTCCCCCAGGGGTTCCTCTGCGTGAACGTGACCGTGCTCATGCAGGGGTCTGCAGCACACAGAACATGCCTGCACCAGGCATGCTCAGGATGCCCACAGCTGAACCCGGTGTTGACAAGGAGGGTGTCGCACGACACCAGGAATGGGGGGTGGACATTGCACTGCGTGGTGTCTGCAACACATGGGCAAATAACTGTGTGCCTATTGTGGCCATGACAGCTATGATTGCCTGTGTCTGCCTGTCAATGGCAGCGGTCACATCCTCCCGCATCCGGTCCATCCCTGCCAGGAGCAGAGTGGTGTCTCTGTTGCACCGCTCCTCTGCCTGGTGTAGAGCCGCACTGAGTGCATCCACCGCCGTCAGAAGCTGCTCCTGCTGATTGACTGATGCTTGGAGTATGTGGGTGTGCTCATCTAAGAGGTCATCTGCCTGATCGGCATGTTGTCCCTCATGGTGTTCGTGGCCCTGATGGTCAGCACCCCAGGCCTGGGCACGTCCACAGATCGTGCACTGATGCCACCCCCTGACACTGTACCCCCATGGCCATTGGCCGACTGCTGACACTGCCCCTCCGGCTGCCGCTCTCCAGGGCTCAACGGTGCCACCTCAGTGGCCGCAACAGCCCCACTGTCCTGGACACACACCAGTGCTGCCCCACTGGTGCAGACAGGCACAGGCTGGGACTGTGATGTCACGCAGGCCTCCACGGCGGCACCACCCATGGCCATGCACATGGTGTCACCTGCTGTGTGGCCATCCTGTGGCCCACACATATCACTGCCCATGAAGTTAGCTCCATCATCATAAGTGATGGATCTGGCACCAGCCCGAGTCTCAGCATGCTGGCATCCATGGACGCTGGCACGCTGGGACACGGGCAGGGTGTCCTCCGCACCTGCTCCACCAACATCAGTCCAGACATCCAGGTGGGCCCACTGTTGCCCTGACCCTCATATGCCTGTGGTGGTGGACAGGCCCTCCTCTATCTCCATGCTACCGCCCTCAGTGGACAAGCCCACCACAGCTGACCCATGTAGACGCTCAGGAGCTGTAAGGGAAAACAGTAGCATTAATGTATCTGCCCTACCCTGTCCTCCCCATTGACAGACCAGGACCTACCATGCAGTGATGGGTTACCACCCATCTGGAATCCACCACCTGGAACACCCTTGATGGCACAACTCTGCATGCTGCCAGCAACCCACTCTTCTTGTGGTGTCAGGCGTTGCACGTCCAGCTGTTCCCCACCGGTCGCAGCCCATGCTGCCCTGATGGCAGCCACCTTCTCCTTAATCCTTTGCCTGTTCATGCCCATCTTCTTTTTGCATTCCTGCACAGACCGCTGGTGGCTGCCATGCAGGTTGATGGCACATGCCAGTTCTTCCCATGCAGCAGCACGGGCCTGTGGTGTTCCCTGGCGTCCACTGAGGAGCGGCTCCTGGTCAAGGTAGGCCTCAAACAGGGCATCTGTTTCTGCCTTGTAGAAGTTAGGCCTCTTCTTCCACCCATGTCTCTGTTCCTCTTCCTCCACCTCACGATCAGTCATTATTCATCCTGTGAGAATGACAGGTGTTACCTGTGACTGTGCAGTCCCATGCATATCCCACACACCACAGTCCACACTCCCAAACAGCATGCAACTCACCACAATAGACTGCAGTAACCAACTATATCCAGTGCAGCCCAATGTCACATTTTTATAGCGCAACGCATGCAAATGAGGTGAGGCGAATTTTTAAGTGGATGCAAATGCAGTATCTGCGCCAATGAATGGCTGATTAGCTGATTTGCTTATGCCAGCTGAATATCGCGCTGTTGCACTTTGCGCAATTGTGTTGTACATGCTAGGGCAAGCGCGCAGTTCTGTGACATGCACAGTACACACCGAACTGCGCACGCCCAGGGTGATGACACAGATGCCTGCCACGCTGCTGATGTGCTGCATGCAGGAGGCAATGCAGGGCATGGCCACCATTGTGCCAGTGGTGCTACTGCGCCATTCACATATATGGCACTGTGGCACTGGGGCACCATAGGTGCACTGGGGCCACAGTGCTGTACGCCGCTACAGGAGGTGGCACACAGGCACCCAATCGTGCTACACGCATTGGGTTCCAATCACACTGTGGCTGTCCGTGCACAAGAGACCCTTGACCCTGTGCCCGACCTTTGCCCCCAGGTGCCATGCATCCACACGAATGCACCACTATTGTGCTGTTTGGTGACAGCGCGATAGGGAATGGCAGTGCTGTACCATGCAACAACTGCACATGGCAGACCGCGCTGCCAAGCGCCATTTTGACTTCAACTATCTGTTGAGATGGCACAGAGAAGGGCTGCTATGTGGAGACAGGTTGAATTGGCCAATTTGGTGGCCATTGTAGAGCCCCATGCTGGGGCACTGTATGGTGATGCACCCCCTGGACAGGGCCAGGAGTGCAGTGTGGGAGGAGGTGGTGATTGTGCTGGAGGAGGCCACGGGAATCGGGTGCACAGCTGAGCAGTGTCACCACAGGTATAAGGACCTCTGGCGCAGGGACCCGGACATGCTTGCCCACCTGTGGGGACATGCCAGGAGGGGCACGATGCCATGGTCAGGTAGGTGACCCATCCATACACTGTTAACGTCCATACGGATATCACAGTTGCATGTGTCCAGCACATGGGGGGGCCATCCAGTGTTGGCCGTGGTGGTGGTATCAAGGTGGGGGGTGGATGGGTATGGCTGTGTGGGATTGCACACATATGGGGGTGGGGGGACTTTGCTAATGGATTGTACTGATGTTCCTCTCTCCATATTTGCACCTTAGGCCCAGAGGAGCGCAGGCGGGTGAGAGAGAGGAGGCGCCGCCAGGAGGACCAGCAGGCCGGAGGGATGAAGGTCTGCAGAGGCACAGGAACCATCCTGATGATGGTGAGTGCCTTACATCCATGAATACTATTGCATGCTGTGTAACAGGGCAGGCAGCGGGGCATGGCCACCATCCATTGACACCACTGCCATGTACACAACTTGTTACAGTCAGCACTGTCCAGTGGCACTGCATGTCTGGCAGTGCATCAATGGTGGTCCATGCGTGCATCAGGTACATGGCTGTGCCACTGCCTTCACACCTAATAGCCAAGTCACTGTACGGCCACGGTGGTGCTGTGCGGGACATGGGTGGTGGCTGTGTACAGTGGTCTGCATGGCTGTGGGTGCCTGGGCAGGCAGGTCTTGTGGACACGGTCACTGTGGGTGGTCGCACACCATCACAGGGGCATGGCACATGGCTGTATGCCATGCACAATGGGTGGGCTGCAGAAGGCTGGACAGTCACACGTATTGAGTCTGTTCCCTTGTCCTAGGTGGATGGTGACTTCTGGCCATAGAGAGGGGACTGCAGGAGTTGTTGCAGTTGGCAAGGGCATCCTTGGAGATCCTCCAGAGAATGGACCGGCACGGGGGTCAGGAGGTGGAGGACATGTCAGCACTACATGGATGAAGAGCAGGGCAGATGATAGGCCATCCATGCCCCTGGAAACATCGCACCACCCCGTACCCACCCTCACACCCCTTCTTCCCTCTCCTATATGTTCACCCCTGCCCTTTACCCACCCCCACCTGGTATGTGGCCCTTCCCCCATTGTAAATATTTGTAAATAGTTTTTGTTGCGTACCTCTTTTTAATACATTTGTTTTGTTATGACAACTGTGGTGGTCTCTGATTTGCAGTGGGCTACAAGTGCTCTGCTGCAGTGGTGAGCATGGCGTCAGGGGTGGTGCATGCATGAACGTGTGTGCGTCTGGAAGGGAACCGCCTATGGTGTGGGCGGGTGGATCAGTCACTGTCTGTGGTCTGTGTGTTCTTCTCTGTGCACTGGATGCCTGTGTGCAGTGGTCCATGGTGCATGCACTGTGTGCATGGCACCCCTGTCAGACCATCCATGGCCTGTGCAGCTGACACCCTTGCATGTCTGTGATATGCACGGTCTGCTGGCATGTCAGTGGTGGTTGTCCATGCTGGACAACCACCGTACCCGGCACAATGGCAGGTTGCCTCCCATCACCAGTATGGTGCACGTCTGCCTCCAGTGGCACTGTGGCCTCTGCTGTTGTTGTCCCCCCTCCATGCTGTCACTTGTGTCTGTTGCAGAGGATGTGCTCCAGTGTCTGTCACTTGTGCTCCGGCCGCATGCTGGTGGCATACAGCTTCATGGTGCCTGCGCCGGGTGCCTGGCACTCCTGTGCCATGTAGGGGTGCTGGAAGTGTGTACACGGCTGCCGTGACCACATGCCAGTGGCTTAGTAGACCTGCTACTGTGTCCCTCTGTTGGTGTGCCCTTGGGTATGGGTGGGGGTTTGTCCATGCACTGTGTTGCATCCTGTGTGGTGCATGCTTCCATGCAACACTGTGTGTGTCTGTGCTGGCTGTTGTGGCCAGTGCTGGGATGGGATGTGTCCTTGGGAGGGTGTGCAGGGTGCTGTACCACTGGTGGTGAGGTCCGGGACATGTCCTGTCACATGGTGGGTACCTTGTGTGCCAATGCATGGTAGGTCTCTCAGCTGTACTTCGGAGGGGACGTGCAGGGTGGCACTGTGTATGCTGTTGTTGCATCGCTGTCTGCTGCCACCTGCTGCAGGATGCACATGGTGGGGCTGTCTTGCATGGCTCCACGGTGCACAGGGTTGCATTGTCACAATGGGGGTGGTGGCATGTATGGGGTGTCCTGCACTGTTGGGCGCTACTCCTGGGAAGGGTGTATGGGGATCATGGTGCAGGGTGTGCTCTGCATAGGTGAGATGGTGTGGCACGGAGTGGTCGGCCCTCCTTATGTGCCGGTCACAGCTTGTCAGGGGGTGTGCTGGGGCACCATGCCCCGGCTGTGGGTTGGTTGCTGGCATCCATGGGCCAGTGGTTATTCCAGCTCTCCCCCAGTTGGGCAGTGCATGGGGTGTGGGGGGCAATGTCTGTTCTGCTGTGTGCTCCTCTGCCCATCTGTGGCATGGGTGGTGGGCCCCTGCATCCTGTCCCTGCGCATCTGTGGTTGTGCTGTTGCATTGCTGCCCTGCTCCACGGGGCATCCCTGGTTGCGCTATGGCGCATCTGGACTGCTCCACTGAGCATCCCTTGTTGCGCTATGGCACATCTGAAATGCGCAACTGCACATCCCTGACTGCGCATGGTACAGGTGGTGTGATATTCAGTCGTATGCCGCAGGCGCATCTTGGCCTGCGCAGTTTTGGATATTGCGCTTCTTGCGCATGGACGCAGTGGACTTGCACTTGCTCCTGCTGGTGTGCACTTTTTGGGCGCAGTTTGAATATCCGGGCCATTGAGTTCAGTTAATCTGTTCTCATATGTTTGCTGATGCAGTCCCTGCACCATTTTGGTTGCCCTTCTCTGGACTGCCTCAATTTGGTTAATGTCCTTGTAAAGCTGTGGCCTCCAATACTGCATGCAGTACTCCAGATGGGGCCTAACCAGTGTCTTGTAAAGAGGGATTATTACCTTCCTCTTCTGACTTGTGATACCCCTACTAATACACCCCAACATCTCTCTAGCCTTACCTACTGCTTTAGAGGTCTGTTGAATGATTTCAGGTCATCGGTGATGATGACGCCCAAGTCTCTTTCTTCCATTTTGACTGCCAGCAACTCCCCTCCCAGCCTAATCTATAAGATTAGTTTGACTGGACCTTCCTTTTGTAAACCCATGCTGTCTTGGATCCTGTGCTCCTATGGATTCCAGGTGTTGCAGTATCCTTTCCTTAAGGAGTGTCTCCATAATCTTGCCCACTACTGAGGTTAGACTGACTGGTCTGTAGTTCCCTGCCTCCTCCCTGCTACCACTCTTGTGAAGCGGGATCACATGAACCCTTCTCCAGTCTTCTGGGACCTCTCCTCTGCTCAGAGACTCACTAAACAGTTCTGATAACGACCCTGCTACTTCCACCCTTAGCTCCTTTAGTACCCTGGGATGAATGCCATCAGATTCCATTGCCTTGTCCACCCTGAGCTTATCAAGCTCTTGTAGGACCCTTTTTTATGTGAAGGGACTTGTGCACACCTCCCTTCCCACCCCGTGTCCATGGTGCAGTGCTGCGGGCCCTGCCCTACCTTCTCTTCAGTAAATACTGAGCAGAGGTGTCTATTTAGGATAGATGCTTTTACATGGTCCTCCTCCTCAAAATCCCCCTTATCCCCTTTGATCTTAGCAATACCCCCTCTAGGCTTTCTCCTTTCGCTAATGTATCTATAGAAAGTCTTGTCACCTTCTTTTACTGTTCGTGCTAGTGTTCCCTCAGTTTGGGCCTTTGCCTGCCTTACTGCCTTCCCTGTTTTCCTTAGAGAAGTTTGGTATGCCTCCCTATCTTCATCCTGCTGCATTCTTTTATATTTCCTGAAGGCCAGCCTTTTGGCTCTGATCTTTTCTGCTACTGAGGGGCATAATGTAAGACACGGAGAATCCTTGAGGTATAGAGAACCCTTTGCATTGGCTCCCAGTAGAAACTGTTTAGGGCAACTATGATTATCCTTTTTGGTAGTAATAAACAAGTTTATTACTCTTATGCAATGTGCCTGTGATTCCTTGCATTCCCATTATTGCTAAGAACCTGAGAGTGAGGTTTATGCCTCCCGACATAGAGTACTATGATATTATTTTTCAGATGAAAAACCCCATACTTATTATGGAGTTCAATATTTTCCTGAGTTAATAATGCCTAAAATTCATTAGTTACAGATACATACTGTAGCTGTACTTAAAATAGAGTCATTTTATTAAAATCTGATAACAAATTATTTTTCCCTCTCAGTAATGAATCCAAAAGTGCAGACATATTTGGATAGATCACATGTATAATCCAATACTCAGCATTCATTTGTTAATGTTACCTTTCATTAAGAAATAGCTTAAACTGAAATTGATCATTAAAGCCCAGTTTTTCTAAAGCTTATAATTTGTAATGCCACATTGATTCTCTTTTTAATTAATAGACTGTAAACATTGCTTCCCCATGGTACTAAATTTACTGTCTCCTGTCCCTGAAAGGTGAATCTTGGCATTCTGACCATTACCAGGAGCTGCTAGGGCATTTGTCTTGTCATTTTTTTCTATCATACAGATCTGTTTGCACATCCAGTCTTTCATTTTACTTGATGTTTACCCACATAAAATGATTTGCAAGTGTATGTTGCTAGGTACACTATGACAATAGTATTGTGAGTAAAAAAATCTCTGTTCTTAAAAATGTCATTGATGTTTGCTGATTAGAAACTGTCCCCTCTGCATATGTGCAGGCACTATTTATAGTTTCTGCAAAGGAAAGAAATCTGTGGTGATGGTTTTGTCATGGGTAGTTTTTGGGTATTCCTATGAAAGCTATGAACTAGCCTATCTCCAGTGTTTTTGCCCTTCTTGTAAACTGTCCTCAAAGTTTGTTTGTTTACCTCTTTCAATGCTGGTTCATTATTTAAAATGTACAGATTTTTATCTAAGATTTTCTTTATCATGTATTTCTCCGATGTATAAGTAGCGACAGAGTTCCTCTCCCTGTTTCTGTTTTCAGAGGCCTAATCCCCTCCTTAACCTTCCGCTTATGTATGCAGTGAAAGAAGGCTTTGCTGTTATCTACAGCTACTACTGCTACTGCTGTTCTGGCTTCTAATTCCTCCTTGGCATTATTCATTCTAATTCTGCAATCCCTCTGCTTCTCTGCATTCCACTTTGACCTGGAGAGTGCTGCAATGTGCCACTGTCATTGTTTACATGCCAGGATCACACTCAATACATGTGAAAGGGGCATAATTAATTAGTGATTACCACACCAATATGGTGCCCTTTCTTTTCTAAATTGATCTAACACTTTAAGCCCCTCATCTTAGTTTAACATGACTAAAAATTAATCCTTGATGTGATATTAGTGACCTTTAAAAGCAATTTTACAGTATCCAGCAAAACATTTTAAAAATTCAATAGACATGGTTTGTCTTACGTTGCATTAATTTTCTGTAGTGATCTCCACAAATTCTTATTATTGTAGGCATTTTCATGAAGATAGAATCTTTGGCTCCCAGACAGCATCTGCATCCCCTACATTCCCACTGCTGAAGTCATAATCCTATGTTGGTGACATCATTTTTATACACACCGAATTGTGAATATATGGAACAATTTACCAGTAGATGTGGTGAACAGTGTAACTTTTAACATTTTCAAGAACAAACAAGACAAATATTTATCATTGGAAGGCCTAGTCAACTATTACCGTTGATAAGGGACAGCTTGTATTGGCTTATGGCTCTTTGCTGTCTCTACAATTCCAAGTAAATCCAAGTAAAAACCATGATTTCTATGGTAACAGATTGTGATGTCACAAAAAGAGCACCATCATTTCAACTGAGAAAACAGCAATAGGATGAGATGACATCTAAGACACAATGATCCTGTTTTAATGCACAGGTCCAATGTAATAAATACAGAAGAGAGATAAATAGGGGATATTTAGAGGCCTTCCTAAAAATATTCAATGTATCTTCAAGTCTGAGGGGGCAAGACCATAGCTCAGTGGCAGAGTCACAAGGGAGTTATGCATGTCCTGCAACTCACAAGTGATGATAAACTGTATTTTTTGATTCAAGCTGATGCATATTTGAATTATACATCAGTTTAAAAGTTATGGGCTTGTGCCACACTAACCGTTTAAAGATGAGGGCCTATATCTTTTAAATCTATTTGTGTGAAGATATAGCTGTTACTCTTTGATTTCAACTGTTGGCTTCAGGCTTGCTTAGGGCTATTGTGATGTGATTGGCATTGTGAAAGTCGTACTGTGATTGGTTTAATATTTAATTGTGATGTAACCAACATTCAAGACAGCAACTGTGACCTGCTCAACAGCATCATGATATCATGATGTCTTGAGGTTATAAAGAACGATATCACTTATTATTTGCAGTTTGTATTTCCATTGAAGTTGTATCAATATAGAAAAAGAAGGAAATAATGAGTTGTGTCTGAATGTCATATTTTGTAATGCTTTTTAGAAATGAACAATTGCTTTAACTAATAAATGTGCTCTGAAATTAAACCTAAAATTATGTTTTCATCATGCAAATTTGAAGCACACCCACATGCTGCACATTATTGCAGTCACACACACACGTGCACACATACACACTCACTCATAGCTGGATGCACAAACTCTTCTCTCTGATGAACATATTGGCCTTGTCAGCCTTCTCCCTTCCACTAACACCCCACAGCATTTCAAACATGGCATTGAATAAACTGTGCTAGAAATAAGTTGGTATTTTTGCCTTTTACCCTAGTTTATCTATTTTATATTATTCTGGTTTCTAGTATTAGCTGTTTTTTTGTCTGTCAACCCACACATCAGGACAAGGCCTAAGGATTACAGGCCACTAGGGTGCCATACTATTAGTCCAGTCCCTTGCAAAATGCAGCTGAAGCTGGAAGTGTTCAACTGTTAACACGTGTAGAATTCAGGAAACTCACTATATGAACTGTTCTGTGTGCACTGCTTCACTGTTCCTTCTGCAAGTATTTCCAGATGAATGATGTGCACCACTGCTCTCCTTGCTTTACTTTCAGATTCTTCCAAGGTATGTAACTACAGATTCTTGCCACATTCTGGTCCCAGCTGCCTGATGGTGTAGGTTCTGTTCCACCACTGTCTGGTCTTTGGGCTGTACTCTTTCAAACATTTCCTGTCATAACAGGAAATGGGCACCATGCTGCAGTGATTGGCCTTTGAGCAGTGCACAATAGAAAAGGAATGGGGACATTGTTTCACCAGGAAATGCACTCTAAACCAAGCTTCTTTCCAGGTGTGACCTGGGAGCACAAGGAAGTTATGTGACTTGCTTAGGGTCACACAGTATGCAAGTGGAGGCTGATGGAATTCAAAACCAGGTCTCCAAGTTTGCAATTCAGTGCCCCTAACCAGTAATAGGCTCCTTGCTCTAGGAATTGGACTCCCAGTACAAAGGATTGGGCTATTAGACAATAGTGATCAAGCTTCCAGCTGTAACTACCCCGGGGGCTTTACCTTTAAGGCTTGTTGTAGTTTCATACATTAAAGGCACCAGCCACCACTTCAACACTCACAACCAGACATGGAATTCCCTAATACCCACCCTGACCACACCAGGTGGGAAAGTCCACCTGCACAGGACTGGTTTGTAGTGTGAAACAGTGTTTAACTGCTCAACTGTAAGTAAATAAAGACATCATATGTATGGATGTATTTAATTACTGATATTAAATGTTTCACTAGGAAACATAATGAGCTGATAACACTTCATTTCCACATGCTTTCTGAGGGTGAGGCATAAGCGAGATAGTACAAGTGGAGAAAAAAAGAAACAATAATAACTTCATTACAAAAATGGAAGTCATATACAGCAAATATAGAACGTCAAAGGAGAATAGCGATAACCATAAACATTGTAAGGCAAAGCAGTACAAGAGGTACATGTAGTAGATAAACACTGATCTTTGACAGGCAGGGGTAAATTACTCATACAGGTAGAGTGGGGGCTGGGAAGGGGACAGAAAATGCCAGGGCAGTATAAATGGGGTAAAGGAAGACAAGAGGTAGAGGGTCATAGACAGTTTCAGGTGGGAGTAGAAAAATCATGAAGAAAAGCATTAAGGTAAAAAGTAGAAGAGGCAAAGCAGATTGACAGGGGGAGTGTAAGCCAGAGTTTGGGAAAGTGATATGAGAAGGCAGCTTGTCTAACATTAGATTTCCTATATCGAATAGTAAGGGAATGGGAAACATTGCTATGGATAGGGTAATAGAAAGGAGGGGGAGAGGAAAGCAGTGAGGTGAGGTAAGGTATGAGGGAATGGAATCGAACCAGAATGTTGATATAAAAGAGGTCCAATGGGAAAGGTACCTGATATCAAGAGAGGGGAGTTAAAGGGTAGAGTAGAGTGAACACTCATGGGTACAACTGGGCAGTCTAAAGAAAAATGACATAAAGAGTGAATAAGAGGATACAGTATGGCAAGGGGGAATTTTGGAACGTCACTGTAAACTATGACACCACAGTCAAACATTGAAAGAATCATCTTTAACACAATCTCTCAGGATGCAGAAAGTGGGATACCTGCTTTGTTTTTGTACAGTGTACAAAGCTGGGGGTGGAGCTTATGGTGTATGGCATCCCTATGCACCAAGAAATCAAGATGTCAGTCCAGCAAGACTCTGAGGTACTTAATGGAGGATGCCTCCTCTATCATAGCTCCATCAAGGGTGTGGAAATAAGGAAGGGTGAGAGTCGAGTCTGATAAGCCACTGTCAGGTGCCAAATGTCATGGAAACTGTTGTTTTGCCATTGAGAGACAGTTGTTTAGACCAGAACCAGTGCTGAATATTGTCAAAATCCAGCTGCAGCTGGAACTTAAGGTCAAGGGATGCAAAATGTACTGTATCACCAGTGTACATATGAATGGATGCAGAGGAGCAGACAGAAGGGAGGTAATTCAAGAATAGGGAAAAGATAATAGGGCCCAAGACAGATCCTTGAAGGATGCCTGAGGAGATGGGGAGTAGGAAGAAATGGAGCTTCTTATGTGTATGGCTTGGGACCTTCCTTCAAGGTAGGAGTGAAATCAGTTGACTGAAGAGTCATATAGGCCTTCTGCAGTGTGCCACAGTGTCAAAAGTTTTAGCAAGATCAACAAATATGGTGGGTAGCGATCAGTCCCTGATCCAAAGATTAAGAGAATGGAGTCATTGAGCCAAAGGAGGGAAATGAAAGTGAAGTAGGACTTCCTAAAATGAGGAAGAAAAAGGATGAAGCAGGAGGAGTATTCAAAGAAGGAAGAGAGCTGAGAAAGAACAAGTTGTTCCTGTAGGTTAGCCAGGGTGGAAAGCAGAGAGATAGGATGAAAGTTACCAAGATAAGATGTATCACCACCTTTAAGGAGAGGGATGACAGTAGCAGATAAAAAAGAGAGGTTGAGGAGTAATATAATAGGCAGGGTGATAGCAGGAGCATAGAGAAGCTGAAGCTTAGGATTGAGACCATCAGGACTACCTCCTTTGTGAGGCTTAAGGGCAAGCAGGACCTAAAGGGAATCGGGGGGAGTTGTAAGAGAGAAGGAGAAGGTTTGCGTGTATGTGAGGGGGAGAAGAGTGAGGGAAGAGAAGGGGGAGGGGAGGAAGGAACAAGAGAGATAGGGAGAGGGAGAGAAAACAGGTGGTGAGATAGTAGCTGAAGGAATAGGCAACAGCAAAAGGGTCCGAGATTAGGGAGTCACCAACTCTGACAACAGGGGGAAAAAGACTTGGTTAGGGAAAAAAAGGGAATGAATAACCTTCCAAAACTTGAAGAGTGATTAATGTTGTTCTGGAGTGTGGATGCACAATACTCAGACTCATGGGTGTAGGCAGGCATACTCCAAGCACTCCATGGTGTGCAGGTTTAGTTAAGGGGGGGGTAGCAAATAGGCTCTGACCTGCATCCGTTTCCATAACATCTAACAATGAAACCACTGTACCCTTCTGTAATGTCATTCATAGGGGTCGAACCTAGATTTACTGGTCACTAATACTCTCTTTGCATCCCAAGGACAGTACAGCTGTACAGGAACCAGGCTGTTATGTGGATGCCTTAGGGAACAATGCATGGTATTTGTAATCACCCATGCATGGCAACAACCACTGTCATGTGATACAATTGTTGTAGTTATTGTGGACAATGAGGCATCACATACGGTCCTGTACATTTGTGTAATGTCTGGCTATACCCTGGGGGGGTAGCTCACCCTAATAAGAGGGGGGTAGCCGTGAGTCCACATGGTGTGCAGCTGTGAATTCCCTAGCTACACCCCTGCTCAGACTTCACAAGTCTGATGGCTTTGGTAGAGGTGATGCAAAGATACTGGTAGTGGGCCAACGTAGCAGGAGAAGCAGTGATTTTATAAGATTGCCATGCAAGGTCTCTGGTATGAAGGCAAGCTAATAACTCAGTTGCTATTCAGGAAGGATGAGAGTCCTATACTCCATTTTCCACAGTGGTGCATAATGATCCCATACAGCCATAAATTTGGACAGAAAGTATTGGAGGGCATAATTAGTATTACTGGCTGCAGAGAGGGCCGACCAATCAGATGCCCATAAGTCAGCTACTGGGGAGGACAAATCCAGTGACCTATAGGGCCTAAGACAGATGAATTTTGGGGGGGGGGGGCTTGCAACGATGTATCTTGCACATGGAGCAAATTATATGATGGTCACTGAGGGCATCATAAAGGATTCCTGCGTCTACAGTATGGTGAGGATGGGATGAGAGGACCTGGTCTAAGACAGAGTGATTTAAGAATTTAAAATGTACAGTTGATGTATGGAATTAGAGATCAATTGCCTAATTTGCAATAATTTGACATTTGGGAACATTTATTTGAAGTGGGGGAGAGTGAATTTAAACGAATGTCACAAAGGATAAGCAGCTCACCTCTGGAAGAACTGGAAAAGATAGAAGCAAGGATCTTAGTAACCACAGCAGGGGACATACCAGGGCAAGAGCAAAAACCAGCAATGAAGATAGGAACAGAGAAGGGAAGGGAAGGGAGAGTTTGAGAAGGAGGAGGAGCTCATAGGAGGAGGAGGGAAAAGAGACAACAAGCAGAGTCACAAATAGGATACTGGTTAATATGTAAACTGCAACACCTTTGCCACTCTTTGTGTTATATGGCTTGTTAAGATATAACAAGATATAGCTACTGCAGAGTCCTGGACCTTACAGGAGAGCCAGGATCCTGATACAGTATAATAAGTACACCCAGCAGTAGGTTAGATATGGTAAGTTGTAGCTGGAAAATTTGGGGAAGGAAGCTTTGGATGTTTAAATGGGAAACCCACTATCCTTTGAGAAGCTGAAAGGGTGGAACTGTGATAGGGCCTGTGTAAGTTCAATGTCACATTTGTAGAGCTAATACGTTTGGACTTCAAATCAGCAGCCATCCTCTTCACCTCTGGCACAAGCTGGCATGGCAACTGGGTCAGAGGGCCAATGATTGTCTATTAAAGGTTAGATTACTTGTGAAGGAAGCCTCAAAAGCTTGTGGACTGTTAGTGAACGTCTTTAATTCAAGTGCCTTTGCAGCAATCAATTGCCTGTGAAGTAACAGACCTTCAGGCCTGCAAATATTGATTGACAGCTCTAATTAACCAATCCAGAACTGCAATTTCCCTGTGAACAGTAGGGACTGTTCCAAAAATTCTGAGTTTGCAGCTGTGTGTGTAAGAGACTGAGGCCTGGGTGCTTTTAAAAAGACAGCTTGTTGTTGCCGCCGTGCTGTAGAAACAGATTGTGAGTCTGCTAGAGACAGAAAAAGAGTAAGAAGCAGAACTGTGGTGAAGAGGAGATACTCACATGCTCGAACTGAAGCTGAAGGCTGCAGCAAATCATTTGACAGACTTTTTCTATCTTGCAGCCCAGAAGTTAAACTGTGACTGCAGCTAGTCTAGGAAGCCACTCAGCCAGTACCACAGCCCACCGATGGTTATCACAACACATTAAAGACTGGATGCTAGGCTGTGGTGTACTAGGCAGAGAGGATTAGTATTTACACTGGCTGAGCTGCAATCTGAATGCTCTGGAGAAATGAATACTGAATGCTAAGGTCAAGAGATGCCTGACCCGGACCAGAGAAACAGCCCTTTGTCAGCAGCCACCCAAAGTCGAGAGAGAGAGAGAGAGAGATGGTGAGAGAGTGAAACCAAAGACAGATCTGCTGCAAACTGTGCTGTCACCTAAGTGCATTGAGGGAGATATTATGGTTTTGGAAACTGTGATAAACTCAGGGCTTGCCCTGCAACAAAAGCATTTGTATCCTAGTATTGTATTGCATTTTGGGAAATCTGTTAATAGACTAGGAAATCCGACTGGGATTTACAAATGCCCCTTATATGATTAAGAGCCTTTGGATTTGGGGTTTATGTTGAAAGACAACATAGCTTATTTGTTAAATGCGCTACCACTGGCTAAACAAATCCCCTGGCAGCCTGGCTTCCTTTCTGAATATTATATAGTCCTGTAAATATACAGTTGCAATACTTTTCATGCAGTTGTACACATGTGTCTCACTTTGTCTCCTTTGTTGGAGCCACGCTTCAGTTATACTTGGAGGGGTGCAGCAGAATGTGGGTGGCTACCCCACACAAATCCAATGTAAAGAATTAGGTACTGCTGCACTCCTGGTACAGAAAAACAAGTCCACACATACAGAAAACTTTGGTGCTCCTGTTACTTTAATTAAGTGCCCACATATAAAAACAACTTACAAAAATCAGCATACAGTGTGGACAGTATTGCCTACACCACAAAGATTACATACCTCAGTGTTTCACCATTAATGCTTTATCAGGGGGTGAAGACTAATACATAGAGCCACATATTTAAGGTTCTCCTTGCTGCATCATCAAGCAACCAGCTAGTCGCTTTGTACAATCCATTTTAAAAAAAGGATTGTGTAGACATTAGTTTATTACACGAGGTGCCTTAAAATGCTGATCAGTTAAAAACTCATGATAACTATGGCAGGTTATCAGACAGACACAGTCTATCTCTAATTCAGCAATACTCTCATTGTGTTCAAAAAACTGTCAAAGAGATAACACCTTGATGCCTTGTATTAATTCTGTGATCAGCTTTATGTTTTTTTGGTGATCTCTGGCTGTGGTGATCTACAGAAATCAAATCCTGGCTAGCTGAGATATTGTGTGACAGAAGAGATAGAAGTCCAAGGTTTGTGAAAGTCCTGTAAAGATAAATCCAAAAACAAAAAAAAGAGAATTAATAAACATTTCTAGATACAGATAAATGTACTGTCTCACTCTTTTTTTCACAGTATAAATTCAGAAAATATGGGCACAGATATTCAGAAATGCGCCAAAGTCTGGTGCAAGTACAGTACAGCATAAATCTGATGTGCCATGGCGCAACTGGAGCCATATTGAAAGGATGCACAGCCCGAACAGCACCAGTGCAATGCAGCTAAATATGGCAGAGTTGCGTCATTGCGCACACAGAGATGCCCCAGCACAACTGTGGCAGCGCAGAGCAGCACAGAAACAGAGGGGGGCAGGGCACAGAGAACAGACCCAAGGACACAGCCATGGAAGCACAGTGACAGCTGCCACAGGAGGCCCCCACCAGCAGGGCACAGCAGGGCAGACAAAGGCACCTGGAGACTGGACCCCAGAACACAATGGTGGCATGGATAGCTAGGTGACAGGCAGTGCCAATGGCTAACAGAAGACTGTCAAGGGAGACCCCCAGGCAGGCCGCTGGCCACACCCCCCACCACGAGACCATGGCAAGCCACACCCAGAACCATGCAGCCAAGCACACACACACCACACAGGCACACAGAGAGCTTACACACCGGCCACTGAAGGGGCCAGGATGCAGGCAGTGGGGCAGACCACATGGGATGGGTCACAGAACACCAAGCAGAGGACCCCAACACAGTAAGCAAACAGTAGTGGAACAATGACTATGGCCATGCACCACCACCATGCACACACCCACCACACACCCCTGACTGCTGCCTCATGGACACCCCAATGCACAGCCACGAATGAGGGGATGGACACCACCAAAGTGGGACACACCACAGGACACAACAGGGAACTACAGAAGCACAACACATGCTCCCTCTCATACACACACCATGGACAGACTCAGGGCCACTGCAGCATGGCTCCACACGCCATCTGCAAAGCAGACACAAACTCAGGCAGGTATGTTTGAAAAGATTTATAAAACAGGTATCTATGTACAACACATAACAGGGGCAGGGAAAGGGAAGGTGCAGTGAGGGAAGGGGACAGGGAACAGGGACTGTACAGCAAGAGGGGGGACTGTACAGGAAGGTGCAATAGGGTAAACAGGGGCCAAAAACTGGAACATCAATGGCAGCCATTTCCAGCAGACCCATTAAGCCTCCAATCTCTCCTCTCTGCTGCCAACATCCTCTGGATGGCAACAACCACCTCCAGGATACTGGAGACAACCAGAAGCATCTGCTGCATTGGCCTTGATAGCATTGTGTGAGGCGCGATCCATACCAGACACCTATGGCAAGGGACAAGACAGGTGATCAGTGCAATGGCCCAAGGAACCATGCCCACCCACAGTGTGCAATGGGCAGTGAGACCACAAACACCCCTGGAGGGCCCAGAATGGACACCCGTAGGGGGGGTGGGCCAATGCCAGCCAGCAACATGGCACACCACAGCATTGAATAGAGGTGGTCCCCATCACACAATGGCTACATGACCACACAGGGACAGTCACATGGCACACTGCACCGGCAACACTGCAGCAACATCGGTGGCAGTCAGGTGCATGCCCACCCCACCAACAGCTGGCCATAGGGTCCAATGGATACAGCACAGTGGCTTGCACCATGTACAATGCGACACACACACAAAACTGTCACAGTGCATGGCACAGGTGGCCATGTCTGCACCCACTCCCCACCGCCACCCCCCATGTGCAGTGAGAATGACCATGACAGTCCTTACCTGCCCCCTGCAGTGCAACTTGTGCAGGTCTGCCCCCATCAGGGTTCACCACCTGGTCGTGCTCTGCCACCACCCTGGCCCACCTGTGGTCCTCCAGCCCTGTGAATGGAAGAAAGACAGGAGCACATCAGTACCCGACCACACCAGCATGCCCCCCCAGCCCTCTGTGCATAGGGCGTGCCCCTGCCCAACATGTCCTGCACACCAGCACAGCTGCATCACAATGCACATGGCAGTTGGCAATGACAGTCAGTGATGCACACGATGACAGTGTACCCCACCATAGGGCATGCCAGGCAGCGAAGCCAACACCGCAGTACAGCACCAGGGCAGACATGCAACATGTGAACACCTACCCGGCTGTGGCACTGCACCATGCCTGATGCATGCCTCAAGCCCCCAGAGATGTTCAGGGTCCCTCCTGCACAGGTCACCATACTGGTGCCTGCACTGCTCTACTGTCCAGTGAACTCCTGTCCTTCTCTTCAGGTGGATGGCAATGGTCTGCCAAACACTGCCCATGGCCTGCTGCAGGGGCACCTGGCCAAACAGCTGTGCACTGTAGGGCTCCACACATGCGACCAGGTTGATCACCTCCAGGTCACTCTAGTTACAGGCATGGCATCCCTGACCCTGTGCCATGGCTCTCTCATGGTTCAGTGCTGCCAATGGCAGGAACAGGTGCACGTGGCAGCCACAGGTGCTAGGTGAGCGATGCGTGGGAGAATGCGCTGTGCCCAACCATCGTGCATTGCTGAGCATGCTCAGTAGGCGTGACCCAGCAGGGTACCAGGGTCATGGATGTGACCCAGGGGTCAGAGATTACCAAACAGTGCGCAGTGCGCATGTGCATGGTAGGGCACATGACGCCATGCGTGATCGTGCACGTAGCTGCCCATGCGCAACATGTGCAGTACTGCTGCATCATGCTGTCTATAAGTGGTGCACAATTGACACCATGACAGCATAGTGCACATGTGCACTGCAGGCCTGTGGACTGCACATGCGTGGGCATTGTGCCCAGGCCTGCTCTGGAGCAACACCATTGTGCATGGAGCATATTCTCAATATTCAGACACCACATGCAAATGAGCTCATCAGCTAATGCAAGGTGCAGTGGGGTGCATCAGCATATTATTACCATTGTGCACAACCTCATTTGCATGCATTGTGCCTTATAAGTGCCACGGAACAGCACAGGCCATGGACCAGTATTGCAACCTTGACAGGTAAGTGGGGGATGCTGCAGCAGCAGACTGGGAGCAGACAGCACTGCAAGGTGGGACGGACCAAGGAGAGGCTGCCGCTGACACACTGTACTGTCCATGTTCACAGGAGGCAACATGTCAGCACATGAGGAGGGCGAGGAGCGGGTTCCTGCATGGAAGCGCAGGCCCAACTTCACTAAGGGGGAGTAGGATGCCCTGTTTGAGGTCTACCTCAACAGGGAGGCCTTGTTGAGTGGTGCCATGGGTACACCACAGGAAAGGGCCGTTTGGATGGGAGGATGTGGCGACCTATGTCAACCAGCATGGCAGCCACCAGCGGTCAGCATAGGAGTGCAGCAAGAAAGTCAGGACAGATAAGTGGTGCATTAAGAAGAAGGTGACAGCCATCAGAGCATCCTGTAATGCCACCGGAGGAGGGCAAGTGGATGCACCCACACTGACTCCCACAGAGGAGTGCAGCCAGCATCCGCTACATCTCGGTGGAGGGTGTGCCTGTAGGAGGCTTCCAAATGGGTGGCAGCCCATCACTGCATGGTATGTATGGCAGCCACACACAGTTGGTGGCCAGGAGGGTGCATACATGGGCGTGCTGTCATGCATGTGGCTGTCCTGCATGCCATGGGCTTGTGTGTGCACCTACGTGCATTTGTACTGTTTTTTCGATTATGCAATCTGTAACTACCTGTCTGTGTCAAAGGACCTCCTTGTGAATGAGCTTGCTTAGTGGAGTTTTCCTATAATAAACCTGAACTTGAAATTGAATGTACATGCCATGCTGCTGGACACATGCGGCAGCAGTGTATGGGGGGGCACATGTGGGCAATGCTGTACTGACACGCCATCCTTCTCTTGCAGCACCAGAACACCTCCATGCAGAGGATGGGGCACAAACAGTGGCCACAGCACCTGTGGACACCGGCATGGCCCCGGAGGACCCCTTCAACGTCCACCAGCATCCGGTGGCCTGACAGGCTATAGATGAGCACCACGGTGCCTGTGGGTGTCCTTGGCCTAGGATCAGACGAGGCCCTGGATGTGTTTCTGCAGGATGCCAGCCTTGGTGTCCTGTGTGCAGAGACACAGATCAGGGTGGGGTCCAACTCCAATTATGACTTCACACAGATCCTGGACAGCATGGGCAATGTTATGGGCAAGTTGCCCCTGCCAGCATCACAGGTGATTACAGGGCCCAGTGTAATGCCAGTGGTGGCACAGCTGCCTACCACCACTGCTGGTGCAGTGGTGTGCATTGGCACAGCTGTGCCCTGTATTGGTGGTGGTGCAGCCATGCAGGAGCAGGGAGGCATACAGCAGTCGGATGAGTGATGGCAGCAGGCTGTGGGTGCCACCGGGCAGCCAGACACAGGGTCCACTGCCGGTGCGCCTGCCATACCTATTCTCCCTGCAGACCCCACTGTGCAGCGTCCACAGAAGAGGAGGGCTGTGCAGCATGGCAGGTCACCCACTGATGATCGGCATCCCACCCGGGAGCCCCAGGATGCAGAATGTCTGGCAAAGCACACCAGGCTACTGCGGGCATCCGTTCAGCAACAGGTGCTGCTCACCACTGGGGTGTATGCAGTGTTGGCGGAGGTGAACCAGTTAGCTGAGTAGCAGGACAGAGGCACTGCACAGATCCTGGAGGGGATACAATGTATGCAGAAGGCCACAACTACGGCCTTGGATCGCATTGCCAGTGCAGTTGCAGATGGCTTTGTGTTGCTGGCTGCTACAGGGCATTGCTGTGCACAGGAGACCCCTCGTGGTGTGCTGTCCACTCCATGGACTTGGCATTGGGTGACCCTAATACACTGGATGCTGGGCTCAAATGTGGGCATCCCAGGTATGCCCAGGGCTGGTCTGTTTTGGCACCTACACATCCCACCATGAGGACACAGTCGTGAACCCATGCTTCCACCCCTGGGGGGCTGTTGGACACTTCCCTGGCTGATGCACAGACTGTGGCTTCAGTTCGGTCCCAGCATGGCTGCCCTGGTGGCCGTGGTGGCTATTGTACTGGCTGGCTGCCCTGGGCTGAGTACTGCCCTGACTGTAGTCTGCTGCTGAAGCCCTGTGCACACATGGGCAGTGTGTGTGCGACATACCTGTGGTGGCGGACCTGTGTGTTGTGCTGCATGCTGCCCGTGTGTGTGCATTCCCAGACTCTGAACTGTGTGGCATGGGTGTGATGAGAGCAGTTTAGTACCGGTTGAGCCTGTGCACTGGTGCCATGAATCTGATCCACGCCATGTTCCACCACCTGTGTGGGTGGGTGCATATGTGTGTGTGTGTGTGTGTGTGTGTGTGTGTGTGTGTGTGTGTGTTTGCCATGTGCAGTTGTGTGCCACTGCCTCCCCTACCCCTGCTTCATGTCTGTGTGTGTGCATGCCCCTTACCATGCATGTCCCTACATGTGTGCTGTCCTTGTCTGTGTGGCCCATGCATGAGTACCACACCACCTACCTGCATTCGCCAAAGTGTTCCTGTGCGACAGTGTCACAGTGGCATCATGCCTGCTGCTAGAGTTGGGGGTCCCTCTACCCAGGGGGGTGGCACCACCCTCCAGCACATTGTCTCCATTGTCCCCACTACTGTCACCCTCATCCACCTCGACAGCTATCCCACGGTCAATGGTCATGTTGTGCAGTATCCAGCAGACCAGGATTAGGCCACAGGCTTTTGAGGGGCTGTATTGTAGGGCACTGCTTTTCCTGTCTAAGCAATGGAATCGTGCCTTCAGCATGCCAAACACATGCTTCATGATATTGCACATGCTAGTGTGTGCCTCACTGTAGCAGTGCTCTGCTGGGGATGATGGTTGCCCTTAGGAGGAGAGCAGTCAGGGCCTCAGTGGGTACACGCTGTCACCTGTGTGAAGAATGACATGGTTAGCCCTATGCTATTCTATAGTGTGCCCCTTGCCTGTCCCTGGCACCCACGCCACCTTGCATACCCTGGCCACTCCCATCCCCAGTTCTGCTATGCCCATCACCCCTTGCCCGTGCCCTACTCACCCACTAGGTGGCCCATGGGGATGTCCCCGCATTATAATCTGTGGCACAGCACAGAGTTGTGCCAGATGAATGCATCATGTGTACTCCCAGGGAGTGTGGTGCAGATATTGGTGATGCATCCTGTGGCATTGCACACCGCCTGGCAGTTGATGCTCAGGCTCCCCTTCATGTTGATGTACACCATTCCCTCGGGGCCAGGTGGCATGCAGATGCCCATGTGGGTGCAGTCAATGGCCCCAAGCATGCCAGGCATGCCTGCCACCCTGTGGAAGTCCTGCATGTTTGCTGTATGCTCCGTCTGTTTGCTGGGGAAATGCATGAATTCTGAAGCACGTGGCAGCAGAGCCTTGAGGAACTGTGTGCGGATGCGGGACATGGCCAACTGGATGATGCCTGTGGTGTCCCCTGTTGATCATTGGAAGGTGCCCGTGGTGAGCAGAAACATTGCGGCAGTCACCTTGATCTCCATGGACATGGCATGGCTCTGTCTGGTGGGTGCCTGCATCTCCTCACTGCACAGCTCACAGAGCTGCCTCAGAATGACTCTGTTCATTCGGTACCAACCCACAATCTTGGTGTCACTGTAGTTCTCAAAGGTGATGTGGGCACAGTACTGCCTCTGTCAGGCATACCGCTGATGGGTCCTTCATCAGCCACATAGCTGTTCCTCCTGTCTCCTCACACCCCTCATTACTGCCTCCATCGGGAACGGCGCACTCTCCATCACTCCTTCAGTCCAGTATCCCCCTGGGTGGTTCGCTGCTGTCTGTATGCCACACTGGTACACTGTTTGTGTGTGTGTGTGTGTGTGTGTGTGTGTCTCTCTCTCTCTCTCTGCCCTCTCTCCCTCTCCCTCTCCCACACCACACCTCTGTCTCTCTCCCTCTGTGTCTGTTCTTCTGTCTTTCTGTCTGCCTCTCTCACTGTCTTTCACTCTTTGCTCTCTCTCTCACTCTTGGCACAACTGTTGTCTGTGTGTTTGAGCCCTGTTTTTATGGAACAAGTCTGTTTGGCGCATCTTTGGTTTGCTCCACACTTGCACCATGGCTTCATGGTTGAATATGCTGTTGCGCTGCATATTCATGGGACCACCCCCTGCACTTGTGCTGCATATATTATGGTTGCACATTGGCACAATGAGTTTTGCACTGCGCTATGGCTTCTGATGAATATCTGTCCTCGGCGCGTCTTCGTACTTGTGCTGGTACAACTCAGGTGTGCCATGTGCAACTGCTCTGAATATCCAGACCATGGTCAAATGATATACAATAGATTCCTATCTGATCCACATTTCTTGGGAGAATCTAATGGGTGGGGGATTTTGGGGGGTGGGAGGAGGGGGAAAAGAGATGTGTATTAATATTTGTAGTGAATCAAAACCTCCTTTATCATCTCTCTTAGCCTATACAAAAGAGACAGGATGGAGGATGGGTTTATAGGGTTTTTTGTGTTTTTTGGGGTAACACATTTTTCAAATGTCTACCAAGAAGAGTTTCAAATCCCAATATTCATTCAGTCTCTTTATATAGAGTTTTAATGTCCAAAAACTCGCCCTCCTTAATGACAGGTTTAGTCTATTGCCCTCCCCAACCTCTCCGCTTGGGAGCTCTTTCATATTCAAGTCCATAAAACTGAGGTGTTTAGGGTCCCCATTACGTGTTTCCATGAAATGTCTACCCACAGGTGCATCCAATCTCTTATTTATGATTGACCTAACATACTCCTATATTATTTTCTTTGGCATTTTAACAGTTCATCCTACATAACATAGTCCACAAGGACACCAGAACACACATACAACAAAATTCATGATACAGGATATGAATTCCCTTATATCAAGTTCCTAATTGATATTTGTTTTTTAACATCCTTCCTTGTACTCCATGTTAACATATGTTACATCATTTACATTTCAAATAACCCTTTGATTGGTTTGGTAGCTAGCATGTTCTACTCCCTCCAGTTATGGAGAACTGGCTTTGTACCAGCTTGTCTCTCAAACTCTTCCCTTTCTTGAATGTGACTGTTGGTGTTTGGTCTACCACCTTTTCAACTGTCTCATCACTGAGTAAAATGCAACAGTTCTGCCAATTGATATTGCAGTTACCCTGCAATGTCATTGTATTCTGTGGAGAACATAACAGGACACCATTCATTGTCAATCTCTACATTTTTCTGTCTCTTCACTGCAAGCACCAGCTAATATTCCTTCTCCATACCCACTTTCCAGAAGTCTGTTTTTAAGGTCTGCAGACTATTTGTCAGTCATTAAGATAAATATAATTTCTCCTAATGCAGAGAAATTTGGCTATGAAGGATGGATTTTTTTAGGGCAATTGGACGGGAGCTCTCATACCTTAACAGGTTGATAGTGGAAGTTTCTTTTCTAAAAAGGAGTACCGGCATGGCCTGGCTGTCCTGAGGATGGCTGTCTAATTTTGCTTCTCCCTGGGAACATTAACCATCATCATCCATCCATCTGCTCCCAGACATTCAATCTTCGCCAACAATCAAGACTTTACTTTGCCTTCTACAAAAGTCAATTCTGGTAAAGTATTTTCAGAGTTACCTACCTCTAGAACCTACAGCAACATTGACATTGATTCTCTGTGAGGGCCTACAACAATGGCCGACCAGCCTATTCAAAATAGTTCCCTTAACAGAGTGGAATCAATGTTTCAGCAGCTAATTAATGAAATAAATGATTTAAAAATAGCTTCAAAGCAGAATGCCACCATTATTCAAGTCCTCGACCAAAAAATCAATGCTACAGAGACTAAAGTAAGCCAAAATGAAAATTCAATAAATTATCTGCAAGCTACTATCAGGGAACAGGACAGAGTTATTAGATCCTTACAAGACAAAATTGATGATATCGAAAATAGAAACAGACGTAATAACCTTCGATTCCTGGGTTTCCCTGAAGGTGTAGAACTTGGTGATACCAATACACTCCTAATGCATGTCTTGCCTACTCTGCTCAATCTAGCAGCGGGTCAGGATCTCATCACTGAAAGATCTCATTGCACTCTAGGTCTGAGGCCTAACCCTGACCAGAAACCTTGGCCTTCATTGCTAAATTCCTAAACTATGCACATTCCAAATTAATACTTAACAGAGCAAGGCAAGTTGGAACGCTTATGTGGCAGGAACATAAAATCTTAATCTTTAGAGACTTCTCGAGGGATCACTCCAATAAGCGTAAAGCCTACATTCCTATCAAAACACTGTTACATCAGCAGGGCATTACGTTTACTTTGCGATATCCAGTCACAATGTGTCTTTATTTAGGAGACTCTACCAGGGACTTTTGCACCCCCGAAGCACTATCTGCATTTCTCGGTGCACCTCAAGCTGTACTCACCCCACCAGATATTAATGCTGTGGTTCCCCATGGCTCCGATTTGGTCATCCCACATCCATATAGCTCTGCTCCTTCTACTGAATTTAGTCTCGAAAGACAAGAAAAAACTGCCCTGACCTTATCTACTGTTGCACCTTCCCTATGTACTTCTGCTTGCCTGAAAGATAAAAGATCCAGTGGTTCACCTCATGGCGGTCCTTCATACTGCTCAAATGATGTTCCTTTGGTCTCCCGTTCTCAACCCGAGCGACACATTGCTTTTTCCACTCCGATGGCCCTCTCCAATAAGTTCTTCCTTCTACAGGAAGACTCACATTCATCACAGGAGGAACCATGCGAAAATTGTATAGAACAAGAGAGTCAATTTCCGAAAGAATCACTGCCCATTAGCAATTCTCCTGATTCTTCATGGGCCAAATTGGTATCCAGCTCCCCCTTTAAGTCAGCTGAATCTTCTAAGAAGAAAAGAAAAGCGAAGTTGAAGAATAAGGCAACCACTGCTTCTGCAAATTCACATAAGCACAAGAATCGCTGACTCTTTCTACACTTTGTGCAGCTAAACATAGTGATATTTCTACCCACCATTAGTCTAGTTAACCATCTAGACCTATATTTAGCTTCAACCGCGCAGCGCATTCCTAAAGCGTACACTACTATCGCACACAACCGGTTTGGAATGCGCAAGGCTGTAAACCGTGATTGCAAGTTCAGGGGTATTATTCTCTTAAAATTCTCTATAGGCTTAAGAGCCAATCAGCTATTCAACATTTTGTGAATCTCTACTTTAGGTCAACTTTCCCTTTGCTGTAGAAATGGTTATGGTAAGGTCTTTCTTCATATATTTGGTGTAGTGCCAGTATTTTTTTCGCATGTTCTATCCAGTGTTACACATGTGCAACAATTTTATATACACACCACTATTAAGATGTGTAATTTTGCATATATATATATATGACATTTTTTTCTTTCTTCCTCTAACACATATCTAGCAGGCCTTTTTTTCCTGTTAATAATTTAAGTGCTTGCCACACGGATCATTTTAGTGTGGAAATTGTTTAAATGTATATGATTACTCAATATTACCCTATTAGTTCTTGATATATGGGACCTCAGTGTTTTTTGGGTGTTTTTTGTCTATTATATATTACTACTTTATCTCAGGCAATTTTCAAGGTTTTCACACTTTGTTAATAAAATAATAGTACAAGTATACTCAAAGTCAATACTCTACAGAACTATCAAGCTCCGTGAACTCATCCATAGTAGGGGCTTGCCAGGCCTTTTAATAGACCTGGCTACCCCACTATAAATAAACTGTTATTCACTTTTTGTCAATATTCGAGTCATGTACCACTAGCAATGCATCCTGACACTTTTATTTGATAATCTAGATCATTGAAGCCTGTAGCTTTTTCCTGTCATTATCACTATATCGAATAAAGATGATTATATATATTGATTTATAATTTCATTTTTCTACCTTGCATATTACCATTTTGCTGAAACGAACCTTATAATACACTGATACCCTATATATAATTCATATTATACTGACTAGGTTATCTTCCCTCCAATTTTTTTTTTTTATATATTATTTAACCAATCTCCACGAATTACTAAATTCCTAACTATAAATATAGTTATGTGGACAATTTTGTTAAACAAAAGTCCCCTCTCTGGCTTACATAACTTAGATTTCTTTGCACTATGTTGGCAATTATAAGTTTGTGCCTAGTTATTATGTTTGGGATTTATTAACATTTCAACATTTCTATTATATAAATGGTAAGATATTGGTTGTTCCTCCCAGGGATTCATTCTAATTACCTGAATACTAATCACAGTTAAGAGTTACCAATATTGTGAATATAGTTTGTAGCTTAAGATTAGAGCACATTGCTTTTTACTTAAACTTTACTTACTTCTTCTCACGCCTAGTAGTGTAGTGAGAGAGTCGTGTTACTTCCACTGACTCTTATCTCTCTACATTTCATAGATGTTTTTTAATCAGCTCTTTTTCTCTATTATAGTATATAAGTTTCTGTTTGTATTAATGTTTATACTCTCTACACTATATTACTTATATTATTCTTTAGTGAGACCCAATAATCTTAAGCATTCAAAATCTTTGAAACCGTACAATTTAACAGCCCTGCACACATATATCTATTTTATGGATACCCCTTTTAAGCCTATGACATTCTCTAACCTTTACATGAAGAGTCCCTCATTCATATTTATAATCTTCTACTTTATCTACTATTGTCATGACTGATTTAATTTTTCATTCATGGAATGTTAAGGAACTCAATTCACCTTGTAAGCGCAGGCAAATACTTACTTACTTATCTCAAAAAACATAAAGATCATATTGCTTTCTTACAAGAAACTAAACTTTTATCAGAGGATGTCAATAGGCTTAAAAGGGACTGGGTCGGTCAAGTATATGCATCCTCCTCCCCTTTTAAAAAATGTGGGGTTGCAATTTTAATTCACAAATCCCTCCATTGGTCTCCTATTAATACCATCACTGACTCAGATGGTAGATGGGTTATTGTTATATTGAACTCTACGGTAGGTCCCCTTATGTTAGTAAATGTCTATGCCCCTAACTCAGACTCCCTGACTCAACAAATTATGAATAATAACAACAACAATTTACCTATACTTATGGGTGGAGACTTTAATCTTGCACTTGAGATGCAAATAGACAGAAGTAACTCATCAAAAGATGCTCATCCCCGTAGTATTAATGCTCTGTCAATGTTATTGAAAGACCAGGGTCTCTCTGATATATGGAGACTTCACCACCCTAGACAACGTGACTACACATTCTACTCCCCATTACATAAATCTTACAGTCGAATTGACTGCTGGTTCACATCCCCTTCCATCACAGAAAAAATAATTAATTCAAATATTCTCCCAATCAGCATATCAGATCATTCTCCTATAAGTTTACATTTACTTTGGGGTCCACACTCTACCAAATCTCCTTCCTGGCATCTAGATCCACTTTTATTGTGAGACCAAGAATTTATACCTTGGATTTCATCCCAAATTCATGATTTTCTTTCTTTTAATAACACTCCGGATGTATCATATGGTACTATTTGGGAAGCATTAAAAGCCACAATTAGAGGCAAAATTATTAGTTATGCAGTTCACAGAAAGAAACAGAGAGAACAACAATTATCCAATCTAGAGAAATCCCTTAAAGAAAAATAAATTCTATAATCCAAAGCAAATAAACCTAACCACAACTCACAACTCCACAGGAAATCCTACAATTAAGAATCAAAATCAACGAATGAATAACTAGGAAATCAGAACTCGCACTTTTAAGGCTCAAACATCAATATTGGGAACATGGAGACAGATGTGGTAAATTACTCTCATACCAACTCAAATCACAGCAGATGGAAAGACATATTGCTGGCCTAAAGAGTTCCTCGGGCCAACTTCATACAGATAATTCTTCAATGAACCGTATCATGCAATCCTTTTATCACCAATTATATTCACATCAAAACATAATACATCCCAACCAAATACAACATTTTTTGGATAAGTTGCAGCTGCCTCACCTCTTCCACCAAGATATGGCCATGTTAGATGAACCCCTTACTTTACAAGAGATCCAATCAGCATTAGCCTCCCTAAAATCCGGCAAGTCACCCAGAAGTGATGGATTCCCAGTTGATTTTTATAAACCCTTGACCGACACTCTCTGCCCTTTACTCTTTAACATTTTTCAGGAAGCAATTTCAAATAGCAAACTACCTCATACTTTAACCAAAGCCATTATAACTGTTTTGCCAAAAAAAGATAAAGACCCCTCCTTCCCCTCTAGCTATAGACCGATATCACTACTTAATACAGACGGGAAAATATTTGATAAAGTACTAACCCTTCGTTTAGAATCTTTAATCCTAAAGCTTGTCCATGCATCTCAAGTAGGATTTATCAAAAACAGAAATGGCTCTGACCATCTACGCTCTTTATTCAATTTAATTCATAAAGCAAAATCCCTTAACACCCCAGCTGCAGCTATTGCCATCGACATCGAGAAAGCGTTTGACTCCCTCAACTGGAAATATTTATATCAGGTACTATCCCATTTTGGCATTACTAACAAATTTTGTGCTTGGATTCAATTACTATATACCTTCCCCTCTGCTCATGTTCTTACTAACTCTATTCTTCCCCCTCTTTTTATCTTGTGAGAGGCACTAGGCAAGGATGTCCCCTATCACCTTTCATATTTATTCTTGCCATGGAACCCTTATCTGCATCCCTCCATCAATCTTGCAAAATCCATGGTATCCCTACTGGTAACATGCATTATTCCTCACTTTCTTAGGCAGATGACTTTCTTATTCTATCAGAAAATCTTGAAACCTCTGGACATCCTCTATTACAACTACTTAATGAATTCACCTTGCTTTCTGGATTAGCTTTGAATCTTAACAAGTCTGAAATGCTACCGCTGAATAACCTATGTACACCCATTATGAATGCCCCACTAGGTTTCCATTGGGCCCCCCATAGCATCACTTATCTTGGCATTCGGATCACCCCGACACTAGACAAAATTTGTGAGGCCAACCTTTTGCCCTTACTAACTAATGTTAAATCCACGCTCAATAGATGGAAACTACTTAATTTATCTTTTAATGGGAAAATTTCTGCTATAAAAATGTCAATAGCCCCAAAAATGTTATATCTTTTTTCTAATATTCCTTTAATAATTCCCTCTAATTTCTTCATCAAAATTGACAAAATCATTGGTAATTTTATCTGGGATAGCAAAATCCCTAGATTCAGCTGCAATAAGCTTCATTCCTATTGGACAAGATGGGGTTTCGGACTCCCTTCGTTTCAAGCCTATTTTTGGGCATTTTGATTAGCTCAAACTATTAAGTGGTTTAGTAAATCTAATTCTAAATCACCATTATGGGTTAATAAGGAATCTTCCCTATGTCCAGGTAATGTTGCCACAACCTTTATTTACAATCCCCTCCCTCCCAAATTAAAGTCTCACCCCACCATCGCATCATTCAAGTTTTACTGGAAAAGAACTCATAAATTATTAAAATCAAACCCAACCCCTCTTGCTTTTGCCCCTATTTGGGGAAATAGTAGCATATCTCTAGATAATCATCCGATTTTCTGTCGAACCTGGAAAAATAAGGGTATTTTCTTCTTAAAAGATATTCTTGAACCCCATGTATTAAAATTTAAATCTTTTTCTGACCTGCAAACTCTATGGAATCTTCCCCGCCAGGACTTTTGGAAATATCTTCAGCTTTGTACGGCATGTAATTCCTATTTTTCCCTCTTTTCTAACCAATCTCTGGATAATAATCACATCTCTAAATGAACCAATATAACATCCAATTTAAATAGTGACATTTTGTGACAAGGTATCTTTGTAAATGAGCCTATGGCTCAAAGGTTTTCCAAACTGTTGTTTAAATAAAATAAATAGTGTTATTTACAAAGTCATCAGAGATACACTTCCAGATCAGTCCATCAACACAAAAAATAAATGGTGTAGGCTACTACATTATAATATAACTGATATCCAATGGTACAGATGTTGGCAAGCCTGCCACAAATATTTTATTGATAAATGCAGCTCTCTTATTCAAACCATAATTCTTCATTTGTGGTATAGAACTCCAGCTATGTTACATAAAATGGGTATTATGGACAATAGTAAATGCTGGCACAGTAATTCACCCAATGGAGATCTATTACATATTTTATGGAGTTGCCCTCCCATTCAAAAATGTTAGCTCTGTATACATAATTTTGCAATAAAAATGATTGGTCAGCCTTTTTTATTAGACCCCAAACACTGTATACTTGGTATCTTTAATTTTTGCTCCAAAAAAATACCCCACTCTGCGAAAAGATGGATATCTATACTGTTTCTTCAAGTTAAGTGTAACATTCTGACACGTTGGTAATCCAGTATAATCCCTTCATTTCCTGACATTCTCAAACAATTATATCTTTATGCCTCTCTTGACCGTATGACACTTACATCTCTTGACCGTCTCACCATATATAATAATTGTTGGCAGGGCTTTTTCAATTATTTGGCATCATTCAATCCATCTGTTAACTAATGTATGGTTTTTGATATGCACAATAATTCTCCATCTCACTGATACACTAATTAGTTAACCTGCTATGGTCTCACTTTTCTCTTTTTTTTTCTTGTTTTCTATTCTCTGCTCTTTCCTCTCTCCCTTTCTTTCCTCTCCTCTTTTTATTATTATATTCCTCTTTTTCCTCTCGCTTTTTCATTTTATTTTTCTTTATATCTCTTTCGGACTTTTTAAGTTTACTCCATAATCATCCTCCGTTATATATTTTTGTCATAGTGCTATAATTTTTACACCATAGCATAGTATAACAATGATTGTATATAATATTAACATGTTTTCACCTGTTTTTTTAACTCTCCCTTATTCATATAGTGTTATTCTTCATTTTATTGCATTGTATATACAACATGTTTTGATCTTTAATCATTTATTGTTATACTAACTGTACATTATTTCAGATAATATGCTGTCTCTAGCACTTCCTATATACATATATATGTATATATATATATATATATATATATATCTATATGTATAGATATATATATATATCTATATATCTATCTATATATATATATATATATATATATATATATATACACCAATGTACTGGAGGAAGTTTTGTTGTTATCTGTATATATACATTATTAATAAATAAAAAGATTAACTGCAAAAAAAAAAAAAAGAGTACCCACCTCCCAAACACTCTGTATTCACTACGTGCAATGTTTAAAAGCTGCAAAAAAAAAAAAAAACAGAAGTCATGCCACAATATATGATACTACAGAAAATGTATTCCACATACTATTAGTGGCAAAAACAGATCCAAGACATATTATCATTTTCAATGGTTAGTAAAAGACACATGGCAAGAGAGGTGCACTAAATACAGCAGTCCATATTGCAGCAGCAACTACATCTGACAAACTGATGACTAAACCTTATGTTTCACCTCAGCTGGGTGGTACTTCATCAGATTTGAATCTTACTCTAGATCGCCCTCTACTTTTTGAGCATGTGTGTCTTTCGGGGACCCAGGAGAAGGCTTTATCATTATAATCTTCATGGTCCCTTACCAGCTTTGCTTTTTTTCCAGAAATGAGTTCTTTTTCCTATTTATTTATATTTTGGTGTACATCTTTATCATATTTGTTAAATTCTGCAGAGTGTGCAACATTTCCCAATTTCTTCCTTAGCACATTTAATATCCATTGCAATCTGTTAAAATTTCTCGCTGACATCTTTGATTACAAGTTTAATGAATCCAATAGAGCATTCCTCAGCTAATTTCACCCGCTCATCTGTATTTTTAAAATTCTGAATTTCACATGATGGGACTTTCATTACTCTAAGCCCTCTAGATAAGTGTATTAATATTTGTAGTAAATCAAGACAGGTGTAACCAGGCTTCCTGGATCTGAAGCACTGTAGGACTGAGTAGGCTTACTTTGCTCTCCAGTTCCTTAAAACTATTGTGATTACTGTGTGAGGGTTTATTTTTATTTTTGGAGCAGGGGAAAAGCTCTTACCTTTTAAGAATTCCACAGCATGAGGTGGCAGTAGTGTTTTAAATCTAAAATTTGCACAGTTAGACCACAGAGTTTTTGGGAGACAGGAAGTGACACAGAGATACTTCCTGCCCACCTGACATAAAATCAGAACCCCACGTGAGTGGGAGTGAGCTGGAGCAGGGTGAACATGCAGTGCCACATGCAAAGACACACGCAGAGACACGCGCATCGTGTGTCTGCTGTGGACACTGGTGGACTGGTAGGGGAAATCAGACAAGGTGGTGGATGTAAGGAAGCAAAAGACATCAAGCTCCCTAGTGACCATTGAGGTACATGCAAGAAACACAATGGCACAGAGCAAAACCAAAAGGGGTAAGAGCAAAAAACCATGCATGGCGTGTAAAATGTTCACAGAAGAAGTGGTGTGTAAAGATTTCACATGTGACAAATGTCTCCTGGTCGCTACCCTTCAGGGGGAGATCCAGCAACTGATTAAAAGGCTGGAAACCCAGAAAGAGATGGTGAGGCTGGAGGATTTTATAGATGAGATGACCTGTAGTATAAGTGGTACTGTGAATGAGAAACATAATTCTTGGGACAGTATTCACACTCTTAGTAAGAATATGGAGGAAGAGGTAGAGGAAACTGGAGTGCCAAGCACATGTTCACAAAAGGACTGTAATCTAGGCCCCACAGCAGCAATGCCCGTTCAGTTGTTTAATAAATTTGAAAGTCTTTATGTGGATAACGAGGAGTCAGTGGGGGCACAAGTACCAAAACCTAATGAGATAGACCCTATCTTGACCAAGGTATCACATGGCCAGACTAAATTGGAACAATCATATGAGGGCGGTACTGCAGAAAGGGACATAGTTGTGACTGGGGACTCAATTATAAGAAGGATTTATACTGTGGTATGTTGGGGTTGCAAGGAACACACTACAGTTTGCACATTACCTGGGGCAAGACTTCATGATGTTTCAGTTCTATTGGCTGGGCTCCTTGAGAATACAGTTAGCCCCCCAGTGATTTTACATATAGGCACCAGTGATATTGCCAGAACTAAGATTGAGGATATTCAAGCTGAATTTAGAGCCATAACAAAAAGGATCATGGATAGAGATGGGGAAATTATAATCTTTGGCATTTTACCCATCCATGGGTATTATTCCAACAAAACTGGACTAATTGTACAGATCAACAGGTGGTTGAGACAATTCTGAAAGGAGAATAACTTCAGCTTCATGGATAACTCTATAACTTTCAGTAGAGCAGTTTTGTTCAAACCTGATGGTCTGCATCTAAACCATGCAGGTACAAGGATTCTGGGCAAATAAATTCTTGATGTAATAAAATTTCATTTAAACTGGATAAGGGGAGGGGGGAACTAGGCTAAAGATGTAAAGAGTAGCATCAACAATTCCAGTGTTCCCATAGAAACCACCGAATGGAAGGCAGTCCTTATTAATGCTAGGAGTTTGGTGAACAAGTACAATGAATTTAAACTGTTGCTACACTCACACAATATCCATTTGGCCCTGATCACGGAAACATGGTGGGATAATAACGACATGTGGGAGAAAAATGTGCCAGGCTAAAACTTGTTTTCTAAATCTAGGACTCACAGAAAGGGGGCAGGTATAGCCATGTATGTACATGAATCTATAAAATGTGAAGAGCTACAGTGGGACATGAGTGAGCTGGAGTTAATATGGGTAAAACTGATTCCCCAAAAAGGTACCAAATTCATTTTAGGTTTACTTTATAGGCCAACCTTCCATGTCACTAGAGGACAATATGGCACTACTTAAGGTAACAGGGGATCTGAACTCAGCGGACAGAACACTGCTGGTAGGAGATTTTAACCTACCCAATATCAATTGGACAAAAGGGCAAGGTGGTAGTAACTTGGATAAGAAATACCTAGATATTATCGATCAGATGGGACTCGAACAACTGGTCCAAAGTAGTACCAGAGGAACTAGAATCCTTGATTTAGTACTTACCAATGTGGGAAACTCGGTTAATAAAGTTCAGGTTAACAATCCTTTATGTAACAGTGACCATTACACAGTCCATTTAAGCATCAGGGAATCTCTAACTACTAAAATTTCAGGTAATACATCTAAGTTAAATTTTAGTAGAGCTGATTTCTCGAACATTAGAAACCAACTTTCACTTTGGGACTGGGAAAATGATTTCAAAGGGTCATCTGTACAGGGTATGTGGAATTTGTTGCATTTAAATTAACACATCTAGTTAAAAACTACATACTTAGTGTTCCAAAATATAACACCGAAAGGAAATAAAAAACCCGCTTGGCTGAATGCTTCCATTAAGAAATTGATAAATAAAAAAACAGAATGTATTAAAAACTAAAACAAAATAATCCGCCTGTGTTTCATCAGGCCTGTAGAGAATGTGTCAAAGATGTTGCCACAGGTGGATGTTGGTAAAATAAGGCCTTACCTCCTCCCTCCCCTTCTCTTGTCTACCATTTGCCGCAGGATGTCCAAGGCCAGAGACTGCCACCAGCCCTCATGCCCAGCCTCAGAACCACGACCCCGGCTGCACCTACACACCTCCTACCGCCAAAGCCATATTTCATGCAGCCCTTTCCTCCCGTCCACCCCTCCCATATTCTTCATCCCTGACTGTGGGGCCATTAACCTGGCATCCCTCTAGCCTACCGCCGGGATGTCTCTGGCATCCTCCCTTACTTCCCCTGGATCCCCCTGCTGCTGCTCAGGCTGGCTGTTGCCGGCCACCAGGTTACGGCTCCTTCTACCCCTCCTCCTGACTTTTCTCGCTGCTGGGTGCTCTATGTTTCCCATATATGGCTCCATTCCCACCCTCCTGATATGCACTGGCCGACTACTTCTCCCACTATTCCTGTTGCCTGCACCCTTCCTGTCACTCCACATCATCCTGCCTGGCTGGGAACACAACCCGGCAGTCTCCATACGATTCCCCGTAAAGCCGTAAGCAGTCCTTTGGCCCTATACTCCTTCCTTACCCTTACCTGTACCAACACTCCCCTTGTAAACACCTCCTTGCTCTTGGCCTGCTGGTCACTGCTTAGTATAGCCTAAATCATGTTAGACTAGCTGGAACCGCCTCTATATGTCTGGAATGTACTTGTATGGTTGTTGCCTCAATTGTATTGTTGCTTCCATGTGTTATGATGTATTGTACCCTCCCGGGTCGTGCCTGAAAATAGTCACCTGCTGGCTAGCGCACCTACCCGGTAAACAAAAACTAAATAAATAAATAAAATAAAAATCAAGAAGGTAAAAATCACAGTTTGAAGTGGAGCTAGCAAAAAAAGTGAAGGATAGCAAAAAATCATTCTTTTCCTACATCAACAGCATGAAAACAAGCCACAGCATGATAGGCCCATTCATGAATGATTCAGGACAGATGGCTACTACCACGGAGATGGCTGATATTCAGAACAGATATTTTTGTTCAGTATATAATAACAGTAATCCAGTATTACACACTGGCAAGGATGCATCTAGGCCTGGGAATATAACTATCAATCCCAAAGATGTACTGGATCGGCTTAGAAAGTTAGATATCAGCAAGTCACTTGGCCCGGGGACTTACATCCAAGAGTCCTACAGGAAATAGCGGATGTATTGGCCCTACCAACTACCTGTATTTATCAGGCCTCTCTCGATACAGGAACTGTACCCTTAGATTGGAAAGCTGCCATAATAGTCCTCATTTTAAAAAAAGGTCCCAAATCTATATCGGGCAACTTTAGGCCTGGAGCTTAACCTCCCTGTTAGGGAAGGTTATGGAAGGGTTAGTTAAATATTTAATTTCTGACTTTCGACCCTGTACAACATGGGTTTACAAAATCCAGATCCTGCCAAATAAATCTTCTGGCTTTTTAGGAGAATGTTAATGAAGAGTTGGATCTTGGGAATGCAGTTGACGTGGTTTATATGAACTTTGCTAAAGCTTTTGATAAATTGCCCCATATGGAACTATTAAATCTATTAGAGGAAATTAATCTCAATAGTAATATCTGTAACTGGGTATCAGCATGACTGCAGGGGAGAAAACAAAGGGTAACCATCAATGGGGTACTTTCCGAATGGGCACCTATCATCAGTGGGTTCCCCAGGGCTCGGTCCTGGGACCAAGTTTGTTTAATATATACATATCCTCCCTTAAACTAAGCAACCCAAATATATGGCTTTATAAATTTGCAGATGATTGCAGATTGGAGACAGTACTGAACAATCTAGAAGATGCTGCATCCTTACAGGGTGCTATTGATGTGATCTCAGAGTGGACAGAATAGAATAAATTAGTCCTGAATAGTGCAAAATGCAAGGTTATGCATTTTGGCATACACAATGGATTGGTCTCTTATAAGCTTGCAAATATTGCATTCACAGATACGAAACAGGAAAGAGGCTTGTGGATTATGATTACTGATGATCTTAAATTTGGTTCTCATTGTAAGGCACAGATTAAAAAAGCAAATCAGTATCTGAATTTCATTCTCAGACATATATCAAGCAGGGATGAGAAGGTATTGACTCCATTCTATGTCACACTGGTCAGGCCCCATTTAGAGTGCAGCTCATGGGTTTGGTATCCTCAGAACAGGGAAGATATTAATAGATTGGAAGGAGTACAGAGAAGATTTACCAGATCATAAAGGGTTTAAAGTATAAACCATATGCAGAGAGATTATCATCCCTCAACCTTTATTCCCTTTACTATAGGAGGTTTTGGGGGGGGGGTGCTTATTATATAGAATCATGGGTGACGACAAACTTTGGGCTTAGATTGGAATCCAACCCAAAAAGGGTTGGTGTAGCAGTAGAAGACATAACAAACAACTTCTACATTCTAAATGGAACCGCATTTAACAAAAGAGCTGGTTTAGTCAAAGGGTGGTAGTTCCTTGGAACAAACTCCCATTAGTTGTTGCTGAAAGTCCCAGTATGAATATTTTTAAGAACAATTTAGATCGACACTTTGGCAAGTTAACTACTCAATTTTAATTTGGTTACATGGCAAGCTTTACAGACATTTGTCTATTAGCTTGAATTTAATTATGAAACCTATAAGACCTCCTATAAAGTCTCCCTTAGCCTATTTAAAGGAGGGAAGGGGGATAAGTTTAGAGGTGAAAGCGGAAAAATGAATGTTGATGCTGAAGCTGAAGGATAAGCATTTGTGGTCACAGTTTCTGTTTGGCGACTGCTTTAACACTGCAGGCAAGACAGCTCTAGGCAAGAGAGAATCTTTTACTGGGTGACCAGGGAAGTATATCAGTGTGGAGCAGTGCATGTGGCCTACTTAGATTTCAGTAAGTCCTTTGACACTGTTCCACATAGGAGACTAGTAACCAAGCTGGGAAGCCTGGAAGTGTGGCCAAAAGTGGTAAACTGGGTAAGTAATTGGTTAGGGAACAGTCAACAGAGGGTGGTGGTAAATGGAGTTCACTCCAAGGAAGGGAGGGTGACCAGTGGGATGCCACAAGGGATCACTACTGGGATGGGTCCTCTTTGATGTATTTATTAGTGGCATTGCAGAGGGACTAGAAAGGAAGGTGTGCCCTTTTGCAGATGACACTGGAGTGGACAAAATGAATAGGGATCTAGGAAGGCTTGAGGCGTGGTCAAGAATGTGGCAACTAAGTTTCAATATGAAGAAAGACAAAATCATGCACCTAGAGCCTAGAAACCTGGGGTGGAGTACAAGATGGGGGGGTGGTATTGATGACCACCACGCAGGAAAAAAAACCTGGGGTAATCATATCTGATGACCTAAATGTGGCCAAACAGTGTGACAAAGCCATGGGGAGAGCAGTAAGGCTCAATCAGCTCTCTTATCATGTGGAGGTATGGCTGTCTTGTGGGATCATGGTTGTGGCTGGTTACTGAACATGCAGCATTTCATTTGCTCCACATTTCTGTGCAGTGGAGTTGAATCACATATAGTACTGCATGAATCAGTACGCATTCTCTCTCCCTCATCCCCTTGCATTTCTCAGTACAGGTTCTCTCCCCTCTCCTCATGATTCTCAGGATAGCAGACCTGCACACAATCAGCAGACACTCACTCAAATCATGATGTGTTCTCTCCTCCCACACACACATTTCTCCGTAAGTTCTCTTGCCACCACATCTTGCATTTCTCAGAACGGCCAAGCCGCACACAGTTAGAAGACACTCACTCAAAAATGGAAACTTGAAAATGAGCTTCTGCGGTCCTACTGCAGGGATGCCTCTCTCCACTGAACACTATGGGAAACTATCCATAAGCCTGAGAACTGAGCAGGTTGCAATTTCTGTGATCAGTTTCATCTTTCCTTTGCACTCATTTTGCAATCAAACTTCTGAAGGACTGTTACAGCACTGTATGTCATGGGCTTCATTGCCACTGTGTACTAACACAAATTATTGTATTAGTATTGTATTAGTACAAATTATTATTCCTTATTTATGCATCTTTGCCATCAGAAAAGAAACAGCTAAACCCCTCCTGATTTCTTTCATTTAGTATTCAAAAATGAAGATGCTGTATTCATTTCCTGATATCCTTTAAGTCTTCACACAACAATAGGGCCCCTATTTAGTTATATTAGTAAACTGTAACAGTTCTTCTAGAGTGAAATGCACAACCTTGCCCCTGCATCCTACTGATTTTGTAGTCTGATGCAAGCAAATGAACATTTTCCAGACTTTTCCATCCAGTATTAGTGAACTTCACGTAATGTAAAGGCTGTCTCTGTTATGCCACTCGTCTGGGTCAAATAGCCACAAAACAGTGGGAAAACTGTGTGGGGGGAGGGGCGGTAAAAGTAAATGTCACATTTGTACTTGCATCCCTCATTTTGGGCATCAGCATTGCTCTGTTTCATATCAGCCCCACAGTGAAAAGACCACACGGAAAAGATGCTGTGAACTCAGGCTTTACAGTTGTAACTCCTAATACTGTACCATGTGAAAGTGAAATTTAGTTTGACACAAATCAATATTAGTTTGCATAGTGTTCTGCATTAATGTCCTCATGTTTGATGATGTGTCCTAAAATTATAAGCACCAGTTTCCCACATTGTCCCATATTGTCTCATGTTTTGAATGTCAGTGTACCCTATTTTAGTGATTAAAGTTGACAGAGTTGGCTTGAGTTCTCTAAGACAACATTTCAGGTAGCAAATTGCAAGTACTACTCTGAACATCCCTGTCAGACTGACCAATATTAATCGACAGGTCTACTGTTTCATTGCAGTCTCAGTGTTCTACATTTTTTAGCTGATGTTTGTCATCTTAGCATGTGGTCATTAAGACTTAAATAGCTCTTCGCTTTACTGTTCATTTATCTCTTTTTCCAGGTGTTCTCTGTTGTCTGCTGACAGGTGAATGGCAGCTACTGTATTTCCCAAAAATATGCAATGTAGTCAGTTTGGCATGGCAAACTCCATCCTAAACTCCTCACCTGGATGACCAGGACTAGCAGATCACTCCCCATCTCTTCACAAGATGAACACTGCTTACAAAATGTGTACACATCATTGCTCTACAAATACAATTCTTGACAGTTTAAAGATAGACCACATTCACTATTGCTTGACATTCATTTTCAATTCGGAAAACAACTTCCACATACAGTGTATCAAAAGGAATTGGCAAGAGAATTTTGCCTAATTCAAGTTTCCAAATTACATCCACATTTTATTGGACATGTAAGTTAATTGCTGTGGGGTGGAATTTTGGATTTCTTTAAATTCCTGTTCATACTTTTATTTACTATATTCCCATGCAAAGTCTTGGTCGTATGGTTAGAGGTGAAATATTCCCAAATGTTTTAGGTCAATAATTCAGACTGGTTTAATGATTTCTGTGTATGAATCCTGGTGTTTCACCAAGCCAAAATATCCAAACTGTGAAAATGGAAAATGAAATTGCATGTTTTTCTTTCATGTCAAACAAACCATTCAAATTGTGCTTCAAACAATGCTTTTAATGAACACCGGTTCTGAATTTGTTTCATGCCAGTCATTAAGACTCCTTGGAATGGTGACAGGACATTTTTATTGACAATATACTACATGATACATGGACAGAGCAATAACCAATCATTTTAGGTGGCCAAAAAGAAAGGTAAATGACTTACAGCCCCAGACTCTAGCTGATTATTATTATGATTTCACAACTTCTGGATTTGCAGCATGGAATTGACTTTGCATACATGAACATTCCTGGTTTTCATCCAGCAACTTGAGATAAACCTGAAGCTATGCAACCAGAGGCTTTTTCACTGAATGGGTTTTTGATGCTTGGAATGGTCTCCCAAGGAGGAGTTTTGGGCAAAAACAGGAAATTCAAGAATACATGGGATAGACATAGGGGTACACTAGGGACAGGAAAGAAAGGGTGAGCTATAGATCAACTAGGATCTGTGATTCATAATAGGTTGTCAAAATAAGCAGACTGGGTGCGGCACATTGTCCTTATCTGCTGTGAACTTCTATGTTTCTGCTACAAGCAATTTGGCATCGCCAGGAGAGGGATTATTCAAGAGAAAGATGACTAATTTGATTGTAGAATCTGAAAAGGAGGCTGCTATGGGTGCTCATGCCATAGGGCAGGGTTTGATTGCTATTTGCTGCTAGGAAAGGCTATAAGTACAGGGCACATGAACTGTTATCCTGTCATCAAGAGACAGAAAGCGAGAGAGGGGGGGAGAGAGAGAGAGAGAGAGAGAGAGTGGAGAGCAAGATCTGCTTTCAAACTTTCTCTGTGCTGCAGCCTACTCAAACAAAAACAAAGATAAAAATCCACACTTGTTTTATTTTGGCAAAAATAAAATATAAGAAACCAATGTCTGACCAGCACACAATTAGACACTCACTCAAAAATGACAATTTGAGAATGAGCCTCTGAGGCTCTAGTGCAGGGACACTTCTCTCCACTGAAAGCTATGAGAAACTATCCCTACACCTGAGTACTGAGCAAGCAGCAATTTCTGTGATCAGTTTCATCTTTCCTTTGCACTCATTTTGCAATCAAACTTTTCAAAAACTACTACAGTACAATATGTCATGGGCTTCATTGCCACTGTGTACTAGTACATTATCTAACATTGTTCCTTATCTATGCTTCTTTGCTGCCAGAAAAGGAACAGCTAATCTTCCGATTTCTTCAGTTTAGCATTCAAAAACATAGATGCTGTTTTCATTTCCTGATATCCTTCAAGTCATAACGCTACAATAGGGTGCATGTTCTGATATATTAGCAACCTGTGACAGTTCTGCCAGAGTGAAATACACAACCTTGCCCCTGCATCCTACTGGTTTTGTAATCTGATGCAAGCAATTAAAGTTTTCCAAACCTTTTCATCAAGTACTAGTGAACTTTACATATTGTAAAGGTTGTTTCTGCCATGTCACTCATTTCAGTTGAATAGCCACAAGGCAACAGAAACACTGTTTGTGTGTGTGTGTGGGGGGAGGGGGGCAGTGAAACTAAATGTCACATTTGTTCTTGTATTTCTCATTCTGGGCATCAGCATTGCTCTGTTCCATATCCATCCCACAGTGAAAAGACCACACAGAGAAAATGCGGTAAACTCAAACTTTATAACCGAAACTCCTAGTTCTCTACCATGTGAAAGCAAACTTAAATTTGACACAAATAAGGACTAGTTTTCATAGTGTTCAGGGTTTATGTCTTCATGTTTGATGATGTGTCCTAAAATTATAAGCGCCGGTTTCTGACATTGTCCCATATTTTGAATATCAGTGTACCCCATTTTAGTGATTAAATAATGACAGTTTGCTAAAGTTCTTTAAAACTGTATTTCAGATAGCAAATTGCAACTACTAGTCATAATAACACCCTGTCAGACTGACCAATATGTATCAGGGAGTCTACTGTTTCAAATCATTGCAGTCTCAGTTTTCTACATTTTTGAGCTTATGTTTGCCATCTTTGTATGTGGTACTGTTACAGAGGGTCATAAAGTGAGTAGCAGTGATGGGGATTGATCCCATTACTCTAGATCTGCATGTATATGCATTTATTTTACTGGAGCAGAGGTATTGTAGATGATTCCCTTCCTCAGTCTGCTCTGCCACACTCCAGCCTCACCACACAATATCATACCACTTTTCTGCTAACATATTGTAATCTGGATGAGAAGCATCATTTTTTATAGATTGTTTTGTATCTTGTCACTGCCTTTTTTTGCCACTGCTGCTCAGACAGTTCTTCCACACTGCTGCATGCTGTGCCTTATATCTAACCTTATCTAATGAATCATAGCATGACAGCATATTTGTTTTATTAAACAGCATGTAAACAGACAGTAAGGCATTTTCTTTTACTATACCACCACAGATGAGCTGTGATAGGTGAACAGTTGCTAAATATGGTTAAGGACAGCAAAAAAAAAAAAAAAAAATCTTGAAGGCTTGTAGCTGAGGTGCAAGGGGCAATGAAGGTAACACAGAAGTGTAGAGGAAGAGGTTCATCAGTACAGAGAAGACAAAATTAACATAAAATAATGATGTGATGCAAAAATAATGTGTGAACCACTTGCTCATCATACTTTGCAGCCGTACTGACTCTGACCACAATTTGTTGATCAAAGCAGCTTAGTTTGGTGGTTGTAGTCAGAGGCTGTGTGTTGTACCAAAAGTAGTGCGAGTTTGCCACAATACAATTAAATGAGCTGAGCTGCGCCCCCCTCCCCCAAAAAAAGAAACTGGATTATTTCTTGTTTCAATGTGTTCAAATTAAAAAGCAGAAAATTTGTCACATTTTGTTTCATTCTAACAAAATCTATTCAAAGAAGAACTAAAACGTGCACTATGTAGTAAACTAGTTGTGAGTCTAGCACCAGGGTCTGTGTAAGATATTGCTTTTTGACAGTAATTCAAGAGAGCATGATAAGAATGTCAGCAATAAGCAGTCTGAAAGAAAAAAACAGCTCACATCAGTATTAATGTTCAAAATGGCTGAACCAGCTCCATGTTTACTAAATAGCTGAAGGATGATCAAATTCATATAGCAAAACCAAATCCACTAAAGCATAAATGCCTACTCCATAGTCTCATGAAATGACCTTTAGTAGAGTTTTTGAAATCGAGGTTAAAAAAAATCTCAGTGCAAAACAGAATTTATAAATAATCTGTCAACTGAAGCATCTTTCACCAATAACATCAGACCTGAAACATTTGCATAGCAGCTGGTAGATAATTGAAAGTGCATATAATTCCGTGCAGGAGTAAAGTGCCTTCATACAGTGCAGTAGAACATGTGCAAACAAAGTGTGGCTACATAAAATGCCCATTACAAATATATACCTCATAAATGCAGATGCTACTGGTATGCATAATCAATCCTGTAATCAGAGAATATGGCATTTACTGTAAACAATGTCAGTCACACCAGGAAGATATTCTGCTTTAAATATTCAAGAAATTAAGAGTTAAGTCACATGTTATGAAAAAAGACAGGCTGTAGAGTTTTACAGACTATGCCAAATACTCTGAGTCCAGGTTTTACTGCCAATAGAAGACACATGCACTATAAAATGTAAAGGGCTGTTAAATAAATGTGCACTCCAGAGCCAGGAGTTAGTGTATAACTCCAATGAAGGTACCAATGCACTGTTGCTTTTCCAAAGTTCAAGATTTAATATATGGTAATTCCCAAAATAAAGGTAGCTACCTCAGCAACCTGTTGGAAACAAAAGTCTGCGAATCCAGATGCCCCAAACCCCTTACTGTGTTAACTCAGGGCTAACAATGACTTAAAGATGTATTCATAATATAATGGTTGATAATTTGAAATGAGAGCAATTGATGTATTGTGTTTACTTGCCTTCCACTAAGTCGATCTTCAATGCTTTGTTTTACCTAATATATAAAGATAAAATGTAAATTGCAACAATTCCAGCAAAAGGGGGCATCTGGATTTCCAGACTTTTGTTTCTGATAGGCTGGTGTGGTAACTACCTGTATTTTGGGAATTACCATATATTAAATCTTGAACTTTAGAAAAGCAACAGCGTGTTGGTACCTTCATTGGAGTTACACACAAACTCCTGGCTCTGGAGTGGAAGTGCTTTATTGTGTCTAGTAGAATACTTGGGCCACAGTCCTGCACTTGCACCCTGCCCCAGTCTATTGAGTGCAGCACCACTTTTGTTTTGACATCTGTTAAATAAAATTCCTGCTCCTCCTACTTCAATGCAGTTAAAAGGCAAAGGTACAAAACCCAAAGTAAAAATATAACCGGAGCACCAGCTAAGCTTAGGGCTAAGGGCTGTATCTACAGAGTAATGCATAAAGGTGTAAACTTGATTGCTTGTATGCCACAGAAAGAGTCACAAATGAAAAACTTGCAAAAGTAAAGGGTCTACTTTAGAATCTCAGATAAAGGGCCATGCTATGAGCTATTCAGTCCAGCTCATATGCCACAAATGCAAAAATTTTGATAGTAAAGGGGTTGGTGCAAAAGTAAAGAGACTGGTTTAGAAGCTCAGATAAAGGGCTGTGCTATGACCTGTGGAATTCAGCTCATATGTCACAAAAGCAAATATTTTGATAGTAAAGGGGCTGCTTTAGAAGCTCAAATAAAGAGGTGTCTGAACTATAGCATCCAGCTCTAATGGCTTAAAAGGCAATAAGGAATATGTCTGGGCAAGCATATCCAAACTTCAAAAGTTCAAATAAAGCCTCTAAGACTCAAACAGCAGGTTACATTACAGTGCAGATCGCGGAGCACAGACGTTATATGACTGGCTCTTGAAGCACTAGTCAACAGCCTGGCAGCCACGTTCTGCACCAGCTGCTAGCAGTGGATATCAACCCCCAACAAACCTAGGTTAAGGGCATTGCAGTAGTCAAGGCAGTAGGTAATGAAGGTGTGAACCAACGTTGAAAGATCATCAGGAGGAACCAGATATTTCACCCGGGCGAAATTACTCTGTTACTTACAGCCTTGGGATATACCCCAGAAAAAAGAACATAGGCAGGGCTTACTGTTTGCCCACCACTGTCACTAATTACTTGATTGCCCACAGTCTTGGGGTATATAGCCCCAGGAAAAAGTAAATAGGCAGGGTTTGTTGTTTGCCCATCACTGTCAGTAATTACTTTATTGCCAACGGTCTTGGAGTATATAGCCCCAGAAAAATAAAAGAGGCAGGGTTTTTTATTTGCCTACTATTGTTACAAATCACTTGGTTGCTTTCAGACTTCTGATATAACCCCAGAAAAAAGTAAATAGGCAGGGTTTGTTGTTTGCCTACCGCTATCAGTAATTACTTGATTGCCCATGTTCTTGGGGTATATAGACCCAGAAAAAAAAGGCAGGGTTTTTCATTTACCTACTACTGTCACAAATCACTCAGTTACTTACAAGCTTGGGATATAGCCCCAGGAAAAAGTAAATAGGCGGGGTTTGTTGTTTGACCACCACTGTGAGTAAATACTTGTTTGCCCACGGTCTTGGGGTATATAGCCCCAGAAAAAAAAGAGTCAAGGTTTTTCTATTTGCCTACTACTGTCACAAATTACTTGGTTGCTTACAGACTTGGGATATAACCCCAGAAATAAGTAAATAGGCAGGGTTTATGACTACAGTTACTTGTTAGCCTACTTACTTGGGCACCACCTTAGAATAATAAATCATCACTTTTATTATTTTGGCCTACAACTGAAATAAGCACAACAACATGCAAAACAAAATGAGTCATGACATAAGGTCTTTCTTTAATATGGGAGCAGCCAGCAAAAGGCCAAGAATAAGTTATTCATCAGTATCCTCTTCATCTTTGAATGAGACTATGTGCACAGACATAGTAACTGATAACGATGCATCTTGTAATGAGCAAGCAAATGAGACAGCAAGTCATTGAGTTGACAGTATTAGTACTACCAGCACTAGTAGTGTATGCATTGAACAGTCTTGTACTACCCCCTCTATTGAGTTAGGCTTGTCCCAGGCCCTTCCAGTACCTGATCTTGATGGTAACCCCCTCCCCCCACTGATCTTTGCAATAAAGAAAAAGGCCCCACTCAGCCAATGACTAATTTCAGTTCCAGAATTTATAGAGGTAAAAATCAAGGCTTTAGCCATCACCGGTACAAAGATTTCTGTTGGTTGGAGTACAGCTGTGAAAAACAGAGTGCATTCTCCTTTGCATGAAGATACTGCATGCATGGGCAGGGATGTGCTGATGAAGCCTTTATTACTTGAAGATTTCAGAACTGGAAAAAGGAATTGGAGAAATTCAGGGCACACACAACAAGTCACTTTCATAGAAGTACAATGGCTGCTTGGTCTGCATATACATGCACACAGGAAATGGGTAACATCATGGTACAGATAGACAATGGCAAGATTAAGAAAAATTCAGCAAAGAAGGGATTACATGAAAAGACTAGTAGAAGTTACTCCACATTTGGGTCTGCTAGGGTTACCTTTCTGTGGTCACAATGAGGATGAGACAAGTGTTATTAAAGGAAACTTCAGGGAGACTTTAGACTTGATTAAAAAGTTTGATAGAGTTCTCCAAGTTAATGAGTTCATCCCATCAAATGCAACATACATATTAGCTGAATCACAGAATGGTCTGATTCAGTGCGCTGCATCCTGTATTATAGAAGCAATTGTGCAAGAAGCCAAAAATGCTAAATTTGTATCCGTGTTATGTGACGACTCTTGAGACATTTCATGTCAGGAACAAATGAGCATATGTGTCAGATATGTTCATAACCATAAACCTGTCAAACGTTTTCTATGTTTCATTAACATCTCAGAACTGGATGCAAGGGGATTGTGTAGTAACATAATGACACCTTGAAAAAATTTGATATCTTTGAGCCAGATGTTACTTTTGTTGCCCAGACTTATGACGGTGCAAGTGTCATGAATGGTCATCTCAATGGTGTTCAGGAACTCTTCAAAAAGGACCACCCTCATGCTGTGTATGTTCACTGTTATGCACATAAGTTAAATCTAACTCTTGTGGATTCATTTCAGTGCATTCCCAATGTAAAAAGATTTATTTGAATTGGTGCAATGCTTGCATACCTTCTTCTTGACATCTGTAGTGCACGTGACAAACTGAAACAGGCACAAGAAGAAATGAGACTTGACAGAACATTCAAGGTCACAGCTCTGAGCAGCGCCAGTTGGGAATGTCAGAAAAGAGCTATAAGAGCACTGAAGCATACATATGAATCCTTAATTTTTTATCTCTTACAATATGGCCATGGAAATACACCCAAAGCACTGGGACTTTACAACTTCTTGATGTCATAAAACACTGTCTTTTGTCTTTTCCTGTTTGATCACATTCTTGGATTTGCAGAAGGACTCCACAACCTACTGCAGACTGATGATCTGGATCTAGTCAGTGCTGGCATTGCAGTAGAAGCATTTATTGGTACTCTGGTTTCATTCTGAAATGAAGACAAATGTAAAGAATTATTCTGTGAAGCAACGGCATTTGCTGTGCCACTTAACATAGCTCCTGACACTGCAACAGAACAAAGGACCCATCCATGACATACCCATCGCTTAGCTGCTCATTTCGATGCATATGTCATTGATGAAATAGTTAGGGAACAGCAGCCAGTTACATCAGAAACAGATTACAGAACTAAAATTTACTATCCAGTGTAAGATAACATGATTTTGGAATTGAGATGGCGATTCTCAAAAGAGGGGTAGACCTACTGAAAGCAGTTCAGGCTTTGAAACCAACAAGTCTTTATTTCTAGATAAGACAATGCTAAATGTTATGTGCAATCATTATGGAGTACAACTTCCTGAAGAAGAATTGTTTGTAGCACAAAGGTTTATTGAAAGGTTGCCTGCTGAAAACTCCCCATGGAACATTTCTTCATTGCTTGATTCACTGCCACTGGCTATGTTTCCTGGCATCCACCAGTTGGGTATTATTGCACTTACCATACCTGTCACTATATGCACACGTGAATGATCCTTCAGTGCACTAAAATGAATAAAGACATACCTGAGAAACACAATAGGTCAGGACAGATTAACTAGTCTTGCTACATTAGCAACTGAGGGTGAGGACACAAAACTAATAAATGTAGATGAAGTAATTGACAGATTTGTCAAATTGTTAAACAGACGTGTTGATCTTTTGCTTACTGCTACAGCCAGCACTGCAGAAAATCCCTAAATTATATGGCAGGCTCTAATAGTTCATAAAGGCTGAGACAAACAGCTATTTCAGTGGTTCAAGTCATGTTCTGTATTGCAGGGTGTTCAGTTACTAATTGCCTGTGTTTGGCTTGATGTACATTACATACTGTAGCTTGCTTCTAAAGTTCATCCATTGCCACATATTCTTCTTTGTTCTGATTTCTTCCAATGGTCAGATCCCCCCAGTGTCCAGCCCAGCATCATACCACATTTGATTTTGAAAAAAAAAGAAAAGTTAATCATTACTTAATACTGTTTTCCTTCTGTCTTTGTGTGCAGATAGTTCTGAGACTAATGTAATAAGTATGTTCCCTGGTTCTTCCACTTAGTCATCTGCTGTGTATTTATGTCAGGGTTTCAGTTACACAATTCCTGGTTCAACTTCAACTTATACCTGCTGCGTATGTCACATCACCATTTCAGCTATGAAATCCCTGTGCTTGTCTTGCTGCAAATTTCATAACACATGGTTCTAAAATACACAATTCACCACCTAATTCTTCATAATTTCTTGCAGGAGCAAATACCACGGTTACCACCCCATGTCCAGACCCAGGCACCATTTGGCTCAGGAAAAACATTGTTAATCTTTTTCTGTCTGTGTTTGTGAGCACTTCATTCTCAGACACCGGCACTAAACCAAGTATGTTCTGGTTCTCTACTTCAGGTGACCTGCCTGCTGGGTATTTTTGGGTTTTATCTACACAAAATCCCTATGCTTGTCGGGCTGCAGATTTCATAGAAAATGCTTCTAGATTGCATTACACCATTGGTCTTTGGCACCAAATTCTTCAAACTTTCTTCAAGGGGTAAATAAATCCACCCCAACCCCCATTCCCAGGCAACATTTGGTTTGGGGGGATAAGGAAACTTGTTAATTATTGTTTGTGAGCACTTGGTTCTAAGACTAAGACATAGAACATCAGGTATGGTCCACTTCCCTGGTTCAAGTCACCTGCTTCTTTTCTCATGATTTCAGCTGCAAAATCCGTATGCTTGTCTTGCTGCAGATTTAGCAGAAAATGTTTCTAAAATGCACCATTTTGCACCAAATGCTTCAAAATTTCTTCTGGGGGGGCAATTCCCCCAAGGCACCCCCTTTTTGGCTGAAGTCACTGATGGGAGCATGTGCTCCTCCCCACTTCTTGAATCATGCTGATGCCACTGCCCCCCATCCAATAGCTGGTCCTGGGGTTTCTGGGTCCGAGGTTCATGACTTTCACTTCTTAGATTTAAACCCCAACTGCCACACATCTGACCAGTACTAGAATTTAACTAGATCCTCCCAGAGTTCCAGCCTCCCTTCTTCATTTTTCACTGTTGCACATTATCTTTGTATCTTCGGTGAACAGGCTGATCTTACTCTTGATCCCTGCTGCAATGTCCCAAATAAAGACATTGAATAAAAAGGGGCCTAACATTTAACCCTGCAGTACTCCACTAGTCACCGGTCTTGACTTGGAGGTTTCCCCCTTAAAACTACCCTCTGCTGTCTATTCTGCAACCAACTCCTAACCCACCCCACTAGTTTCTCCCCTGCTCCCAGGTTCCTCAACTTGCCCAGTAACCTTCCATGTGGCACCAGGTTGAAGGCCTTGTTGAAGTCCAGATACAGGACATCCACAGCACAGCCCCTGTCAACCACTTTTGTGACCCAATCAAAGAAGTCGATTAGGTTAATCTGGCATGATCTTCCCGAGACAAGCCATTGGGTCCTGGTGACTTGTCCACTCACAAGGCTCTAAGGCCTTTTAGGAACCTGTCCACCTGGATGACCTTGTCCATTACCTCTGCTCCTTCCTCCCCTACTCATCCCTTCTTTCTCTTGTGGTATCGGCCCATCTTTTTCTTTAGTGAACACTGAGCAGAAGTACTTATTGAGTGCCTCCGCCTGGACTACCCCTTTTTCTGTCCAATCCCTTCCCTCTTGATTCTGAGAATTTTGTCTCTACAACTCCTCTTCTCTCTTATGTACGTGGAGAAATCCTAGATTTCTTCCAGTACTCCTCCTTGTCCTCCTCATGCCCAAATTTCTTGTACCTGTTGAAAGCATCTGTCTTTTCCCTCAATGTTCCTGCCACTTTCCTGCTGAAACAACTAGATTTGCTAGACCTGGACCTCTTAGTTTGTGTGTTAGCACCCATGTTCGTGGCCTCTGTCAAACTCCTCTTTATAATAGACCATTTCTGCTCACCATTCATCCCTGGGCAAAATTCAGCCAGATGCCCCCCCCCCAGGATACTGTTCATCCATGCAAAATCTGCCTTACTGAACTCTACCAAACTCATCCTGATCCTGTCTGACTCTCTACCTGTGTGGAAGAAGAACCACACCAAGCAGTGATCGCTTCTCTCTAGAGGGTTCTGTACAACCACATCCTGGACTTGGTCCCCATTTGCTAACACAATATCCAGTATCTTACCCTCCTTGGTGGGCTGCATCTCCCCCTGCACTAGGTAGCTGTCTTGGACAGCCTCCAGCAGTACCTGTTCCCTTGCGTTCATTGTAGTCATGGTTTGCCAGTCAATCCCAGGTAGACTGAAATCATCCACTATGACTGTAGTCCCTGTACCACTGAGCTTCCTGATTTGCTCCCCCAACTCCCTGTCATTTTCCTTGTTCACTGAGGGTAGCCTGTACACCACCCCCCCTTCCTATCCTTGGAGTTTTGGAGCTGCGCCCATATGGCTTCTGGCTTCTCCTCTTCCCCTCCTCCTGTACATAGTATCCCATCCCTCACTTAAATACAATCATCCCTTACTCCCCTCCCTGTCTTTGTGGTATACCTTGTATCCAGGGATCATGAGATCCCAGTCAGTACTCTGAGCTTGCATTCTTCCCACTGCCCCGTGACTGGAGCTTTCCTGAGACTATATTGTGAAAAGTAAACATTTGTATTAGCTCAGAAAACTATTAAGCTAGAAAAGGAAGTTATGTAATTTGGATTAGCACCTTAAGTCAGTCAGACTGGTGTTGTCTTTGTTAAATTGTTAAATTATCTGTATGCCCAAGACAGGCTGCACCTGAACTCTTCAGGGGCAGCTGCACTTAAGAGTAAACTGGGGGACTTAATGGCAAGGAAGTTCAATTTAAACTAAATGGGGGGACTAAGGACAAGGCCACCCTTCCATGAGGCAGAGCAGAGAGCCTATCAGCCTCCCCCCACAAGTCACAACACTCATCAAGGGAACAGTTAGCAGCAGGGAAGGTTGGGATGGGACTACATGTTGGAGGGCTTTGATTGCAAATGCTAGGAACCTGGGAAACAAAATGGGAGAACTGGAGGCCAACATGATGGAGGAGAACCTAGACATTGTAGCAGTGAGTGAGACTTGGTGGAATGAGCACCACGCCTTGGAGACGGTGATCCCAGGGTATCGTTTGTTTAGGAAGGATCAGGAGGGGAAGGGGGGAGGAGTGGCATTATATGTCAGGGAAGGGATTTGGGCCATGGAAGAGTGGGATGAAGAGGGAGAAACAGAGATAATGTGGATCACCCTAGACAGGGGATGGGGGAAAACCTGCGCATTGGGATAGTCTCTAGGCCTCCTATGCAGGGAGAGGAAGGGGATAGACACTTTGTGGAATCCGTAGTGAGGATGGCATGGAAAGGGGAAATTGTGCTAGCTGGGTACTTCAACCTTCCGGACATCAACTGGGAGGCCCAGACAACAATCTCCGCAAGGAGCAGGGGCATCTTAGGGCATATTCCTGCAGCAAAGGGTCAGTGAGCCTACTAGGGGTGTAAACCTGTTGGATGTGGTTGTCACAAATGGGGACAGTGTGGAGGAGGTGGAGGTGGGGGAAGATCTTGGCACCAAAGACCACAGAGCTGTCAGGTTCAGGGTGAGAGCAGGCAGGGTGAGGGTTAGGACGAGAACCAAAGTAATGGACTTCAGGAAGGCTGACTTTCATGGAATGAGGAAGGTAGTTAGGGAAGAAATATTGAGGATGGGGATGTGCAGGGGGTGGAGGAATTATGGGCAGCCATCAAGAGAGGGCTATTTAAAGCCATGGACTCATGTATAAGAAGGGTAAGAAAAAGAAGAAGACAGAAAAGACCTGTATGGTTCACTAGAGAGGTAGCATTAGGGGTCAAGGAGAAGACTAGAGCATTCAAGAGGTACAGGAGGACACAAAAGGATGAAGACAGGGAAACCTACAGGGAAAAAAGAAAGGAGGCAGGGCAAAAGATAAGGAGGGCTAAGCCACTGAGGAGAGGATAGCAAAGCAGGTAAGGAGTGGGGACAAAACCTTCTTCAGCTACATTGGAGAAAGGAGGAGGGCACAGCATGGGATTGGAAGGATAAGGGGGGAAAGTGGAACACTACTGGAAGGAGATTTTGAAAAAGCAGAGGCATTAAATAGCTATTTCGCCTCAATCTTCATGGAGGGAAGAGAGGGCAGGGGACCAGAACAGGCTGGGGAGGGTGACAGCCACAGGCAGGTGGGTGTGGCAGAATTCACAGCTGAAGGAATAAAGGAAGAGCTGGGAAGACTTAGGGTGGACAAGGCAATGGGGCCTGATGGAATACACTCAAGGGTTCTCAAGGAGGTGAAGGATGAACTGGTGCCACATCTGGCGAGGCTGTTTAACTTGTCCTTGGTCACAGGGGTGGTGTCAGTGGACTGGAAGAGGGCAGAGGTGGTCGCACTACATAAGGGGGGGTGGAAGGACAAGGTCAAAAACTACTGTCCCATTAGTCTTACCTCAGTGGTGGGGAAGGTAATAGAAACACTACTTAAGATCAGGTTGATAGAATACTTGGAGATAAATGACATGCATGATGTCAGGCAGCATGGCTTCACCAAGGGAAGGTCCTGTCAGACTAACCTGATAGAGTTTTTTGATGGGGTGACACAGATAGTGGACCAGGGAGGAACAGTGGATGTGGCCTATCTGGATTTCAATAAGGCCTTCAACACTGTTCCACATGGTGGAATGGTGCATAAGCTGGACAGACTAGGGGTGGACCTCAGGATCACCAGCTGGGTGGAAAACTGGTTGAAGGGAAGGAGTCAGACGGTGGTGGTAAATGGGACACATTCCAGGGAACAGGTGTGACCAGTGGGGAGCCACAGGGGTCAGTGCTAGGACCAATATTTTTTAATATCTATGTTAGTGACCTAGCGGAGGGTCTGGAGGGATGGGTGTGCCTGATCACAGATGATACAAAGGTCTGCAATAGGGTGGATTTACCTAGTGGAGTGCAAGCCATGAGGCGGGACCTGGAGAGACTGGAGAGGTGGTCTGACACCTGGAAATTGAAGTTTAATGCACAAAAGTGCTTGCTGATACACCTGGAGAGGAGGAGGAATAGGAGGGAAACTTACTCCCTTGGCAGGGTGGTGATTAAGGAGAAGGAAACAGAAAGGGACCTGGGGATTATGGTATTGCGTGACCTCAAGGTGGGCAGCCAGTGTAGCAGGGTGATGGGAAAGGCAAATGGAATGTTGACCTGCATTGTGAGGGGTTTTAATAGCAGGAAGAGAGAGGTGCTAATGCCATTATACAGAACCATGGTCAGGCCGCATCTGGAGCATGGGGTGCAGTTCTGGAGGCCTCACCTACGAAGAGATGTTGAGTTGATGGAAAGGGTACAGAGAAGGGCAACCAAAAGGATGCAGGATACAATCAGTGTCAGTGGCTCAGTAGGTAGCACACTTGCCTCTGAGGCCGGGAGATCAGAGGGCTGTGGGTTCAGTTCCCACATCTGGCACTTGAGTTAGTTTCCCAGTACTGACACTGTAGTGCAGCATGAGGGGGTGCTGCACTTCTGAGGTGCCGTCTTTCAGATGAGACGTTAAACCGAGGTCCCATCTGCCTGGATTGGGGGTAGTTCAGGTGGATGTTAAAGATCCCATGGCACTTATCGAAAAGTGTAGGGGAAAGTTTTATTAAAATACAAAATCGTACAGCAGTAAACAACAAATATAAAGTACAAAATAACCTAACAAAAGGAACTAGAAAAAGAAAACATACACAGGTAAAATTCCCTCATTCACTAAAAATACCACCAACAGCTTAATCTGGTTCAAGGTCAGTTGGCATTCATCTGTATCCCCCTCCCCTGGGTCGTGCCTGAAAATAGGCAGGATTTGTCTAGTGCACTTACCCGGCCAACAAAAAAACTAACTAACTAACCCTATGAGAGAAGATTGAGAGGGCTGAATTTGTACCCTCTGGAGACTAGGAGGGAGAGGTGGGACATGATTGAGACCTTTAAGTATCTGAAGGGAATAAATAAGGTGGAGGGTGATAGCTTGTTCAATCTGAAGAAGGGAGTGAACACGAGGGGACATAGCCTCAAACTGGAAGGTGGGCAATACAGAGATAATGTCAGGGGGCAGTTTTTCACAGAGAGGGTGGTGGAGGCCTGGAACAAGTTGCTGGAGGAGGAAGTGGCAGCTGAAATGGTGGAGGGGTTCAAAAGGGCTTGGGATAGATTTAAGGGGTTGGGAAAAGAGGGTGGAAGCATAACAGAAGGGGGAGGTAGGGTGTTGGGCAGACTAAAGAAAAAAGTAAGAGCAACTCCAGTTTAGTTTTTGCAGCTAAATTAGCATTTTATTAGTGCCCGAAAATTCACGGCCAGGAATGCCTGCTCTTCTGTGTACTAGCCTTCAAGGGGGTTTGGCTGTGTGTGAGTACACAAACAAATTTAAATCATATCTGACGTCATGAAAAAGTGACGTAAGTATTTTAAACACATATACCACTAAGGGTTCTTATTTACATACATATTTAAACAAAATTTGTTATATCTTACATAAATTCACATCAGTTTTTACCACATTCCTGATTTGTATTTTATAAATCCATATATTATTTAGTACTATTTGCTAAACACATGACAGTATTTATGTTTTTGTCTTTATTCCACAATATTCTTATTTCATTCTAATACAAAATAACTGGAAGTGGTAATGATTTCACAAAAATGTGAAATGAGGAAAAAAGGGGGGGGGGGCAGCAGGGAGGAGAGGGTGTTTGTGGTAGTGGAGGATTGGTATTGGGAAGGAGAGAAGCCGAATCACAACATTATAACAATTCATGCCCTATAGATAGAAAAAACAGGTCTATGGCGGACCGGGAAGATGTCAAGATGTGATCACCCTAACTCTACTTCCATCCACAGTGTGGCTGAAAGAACCATTCCTTTGGCTGGGGGATCTACAGACATTCATTCACCAAGTTACCTGCAAGAGAAGAGAAAAGATAGAAATAAATGAGTGTACATTTTCCAAATACAGTTTTTTTCTAAAACACAATTCTTTTGTTATTTCTTTTCTTTTGGAAAAGGCTTCAGATCCCATTGTTCATTCAGTCCATCTAGTTTCTCTGTTCCCAGTTTGTAAATCCACCTACTTTCTTTTTTCAGAAGTTCATTGGTTGTATCAACTCCATATTTAAGGGGTTGTTGTCAGTCTATTCCCACGAATGTAAGACTCTTTGGATCTGAGTTATGCTTTTGTGAAAAATGGAGGCCTACCGGAGTATCTGTTTTTTCATTAATAATATTCCAACGTGTTCTTGGATTCTCTGTTTGAGTGCCCTGGTAGTACGTCCAATATACAGACTAGATGGGCAGACTAGATGGGCCATGGGGCCTTTCTCTGCCATCACATTTCTGTGTATCTGTGTGTATAAACAGCTAGTTTCTGTCAGGACTGGGAACCGCATGGACCATTAGTAATATTGGAGTTTACTGCTATTGCAGATATACACTCAAGATTTGGTATTCATACCAAAGTAAATATGTCCTGGAATCTAATGAAGCTGGATAGATGTGATCTAGTAGGTTAAAATGTATTGTGGATACTTTAGAAATTACCAGTTGGCAAAACCCATTCAAAAATACTTGGACACGTACTAGGTAATGCCACTAGAATTCCACTTTTGGAATTAAGCTTTCACAAAGCAATTATCACCACTGAATCATCTTACCTGCACTAGCATCATAGTCCTGCAGTACCACTCCAACACTCCTGGAACAGTGATTCCCAGCATTGTGCTCCATCAGGATAAAAGATATCCAGATACTTCTGTCACAATAACCTAAGTCACAACTAGCTGCAAGGCTTGGTGTTACTCAGTGCCACTGTTTTCAAATAGTAAAAATATACATTGTTATCTACAGGTTGTTAAAGAGTCAACAGATGGAACTGTACATAAACATAGAAACATAGATTTTGACAGCACATAAGGACCGCTTGGCCCACCCAGTCTGCCCATTTCCCTACCTAATGGATAAGCTGCAGATCCTAGTTAACCAGCAGCCTACTTCTTCCTACCCCCACCCCCTAGAATTGCCTTATGACTGTCCCATGCATGCTTGAATTCCACCACTGTTTTTGACTCCACAACCTTCTCCAGAAGGCCGTTCCATGCATCCACAACCCTCTCTGTGAAAAAATACTTCCTTAAATTACCTCTGAGCCGCCCCCTTCTATCTTCAAATTGTGCCCCCTTGTTCTTGCACACCTCTTTTTTTGAAAGATGCTACCCTCTTGGACTTTGTTGATTCCCTTGAGGTACTTGAAAGTTTCTATCATGTCCCCTTCTCCCTCCTTTCCTTGAGGCTATACATATTCAGCTCCTTAAGTCTCTCTTCATATGTCTTCCGGTGCAGACCCTGCACCATTTTAGTTACCCTCCTCTGGACAGCCTCCATCCTGTCTATGTCTTTGAGGAGATTGGGTCTCCAGAACTGCACGCAGTACTCCAGATGGGGTCTCACCAACTGTCTGTACAGAGGGATAATAACTTCCTGTTTTCTACTGGTGATGCCTCTCCCTATGCATCCCAGTATCCCCCCAGCCCTCCTTGCAGCCCTCTCATGTTGCTTGCCCACCTTTAGATCATCTGATATGACTACCCCAGGTCCCTTTCCATTTTTGTTGTTGCTAGTATCTCACCCCCATTGTGTACTCTTCCCTGGGTTTTGTTTCCCAGGTGCATTACCTTACTCTAGCATTGAATCTAAGCTGCCATACATTTGACCATTCTCTACCTTGCCAGTCCCTTCTCATCCTTTCCACCCCACCTTGTGCATCAACTCTGTTGCAGATCTTTGTGTCATCTGCAAAGAGACATACTTTTCCTTCCAGTCCCTCTGCAATGTCGCTCATAAAGACATTGAAGAGGACCGGTCCTAATACTGAACCCTGCGGTACCCCACTAGTAACCCCCCTTTCTTCACAGTGGACTCCATTTACTATTACTGTCTGTGTCCTATTCTCCAGCCAATTCTTTACCCAGGTTGTCATCTTGGGACCCACTCCCAGGCTGGCTAACTTATATATTAATCTTTGTGTGGGACTGTGTCAAATGCCTTGCTAAAGTCTAGGTAGGCCATGTCCACAGCCCCTCCTGATCTACTACTTTGGTCACCCAGTCAAAGAAATCTATCAGATTTGTCTGGCATGACCTTCCCACTGTGAATCCATGCTGCCTTGGGTCCTGAGCCCCTCTGGTCTCTAGATACTCAACAATTCTTTCCTTTAGAAGTGATTCCATCATTTTCACTACCACTGAGGTTAAACTAACAGGTCTGTAGTTTTCTGCTTCTGCCTTGCTCCCACTTTTGTGATGGGGAATCACATCTGTCCTTCTCCAGTCCTCGGGTACCACCCCATCCTCCCATGATTTGTTAAAGAGGGTAGTCAGTGGTGTCACTAGTTCTACCCTTAGTTCTTTTAGAATTCTGGGATGAATCCCATCAGGCCCCATTGCTTTGTCCACCTTCAGTTTTAAGAGTTCTTTCAGAACCCTTTCTTCTGTGAAAGGACTAATATCATCCCTCCCATCCAGAGTGCTTCTATTGACTGGATTAGGTATCTTCCCCTGCTCTTCCTTTGTAAATACTGAGCAGAAATATTTGTTTAGTATCTCTGCCTCTTCATAGTCACCCTCTGCCCACCCTCCCTCCTCTTTATTAAGCCTCACTAACCCTCCCTTGGTCTTCCTTCACTCTCTGATGTACTTATAAAAGGTTTTATCCCCCTTCTTAACTGAGTTGGCTATCTTTTCCTCGGTTTGGGCCTTTGCTGTTCTGACTGCCTTCCCAGCTTCCTTTTGCTTTAATTGATACAGTTCTCTGTCCTGCTCCTTCTGTGATTCCTTGTACTTCCTGAATGCTTTCTTTTTCTCTTGAACCTTCACTGCCACTTCCTTTGAGAACCATAGTGGTTTCTTACATCATTTCATTTTGTTTATTTGCTTCACACAAAGGCTTGTTACCTCTGTGATGGCAGTTTTTATTATTCCCCATTGTTCTTCCACCACTCCTTCCTGCCAATTTGCTAGTGCATTCCTTAGGCACTCACCCATTTTGGCAAAGTCAGCCCTCCTAAAGTCCAACACTTTTGGCTTTGTATGGCTTGACTCTATTGCTGTGTTTATTGTGAACCATACTGTTCGATGGTCGCTAGTTGCCTGATGGCTACCCACTTCTACATCTGTGATCCTCTCTTCATCTCCATTTGAGAGAACCAGGTCTAAGATTGCTCCCTCTCGAGTGGGCTCCAATACTAGCTGTCTAAGGCATGCCCCCTGTAGGGCATCTAGAATAACCCCACTCTTTGAAGTGGCTGGTGCAACTGCACTCCAGTTAACATCTGGCATATTCAGATCACCCATCATCAATATCTCCCCTTTTTCTGCCATTCTAAGTATTCTTTCTATCATTTCCTTGTCCATTTCCTCCCCCTGAGAAGGGGGTCTGTATACAACCCCTGTGCGGATTGTGGTGCCATTGCCGGTCTCCAAATTTACCCACAGTGCTTCTTCTCCTCCCTGTTTTCCCTTTTGTTCTGTTGCTTTGATTCCTTCCCTTATGTAAAGAGCTACTCCTCCTCCTCTTTTGCCCTCCCTGTCCCTCCTGTAGATAGTGTATTCTGGTATGTTTATGTCCCAGTCATGGTTTTGTGTGTACCAAGTTTCTGTGACTGCCACGATATCCAGATGTTCCTCCTTCATCAAGGCCACTAATTCAGGAAGCTTGGTACTCAGACTACGGGCATTGGTACTCATTGCTCTCCATTTTTTGATGGCTTTACCTTCTTTTGCAGCATTCCCCACTGACCTGTCTACCTCGGTCTTTTTCTCATTTAGTACCCTGTTTTGTAGGGAGAGGCTGGTATTTTCCTGCTGCTTATCAGTGCCTCCCCCTTGACTAGTTTAAAAGCTGGCCAATGAAGCATTTAAACCAATTGCTCAAAAGACTTGTTCCCTTCCCGGACAGATGCAGACCATCCTGCCAGTATAGGCTGGTGTCCCTCCAGGTGGAACCCCAGTCCCCAATGAAGCCAAACCCCTGTGCTCCACACCATTTTTTTCAACCATTCATTAAACTGCATGGTGCAAAGTACCCTCGCCTCACTCATGTCATTGACTGGCGGCACCTCAGAGAAGGATATTGTGTGTGCTACTTGTTTTAGGCCCCTCCCCAATTCTACAAAGTCCTTCTGCACTGCTCTAATCTCATGATTAGCCAAGTCATTTGTCCCTAGGTGGACAATGACATCCAGCTCAGACTCCCATGCAGCTGTTCTCGTGATCCTGAGGATGTGCTTCCTGTCTCTCCAAGCCATGGTACCAGGCAGGCACCTTACTTCAGTTTTCCCTGCTCCCCCCAGTTCTATCCCCCTAATAATTGAGTCCCCCACCAGGAGCTGCTTCCTTTCCTTGTGGTGTCCTCTGCCTCCTTCTTGTGGGCCACCCTTGTGACAGTTGTCCTCAGCCTCCTTAGTCTCCTCTGCGGGTGCATCCATAGGTGAGCTATGCTCCCCCAGAATGGTGTATGGATTGTGGTGCGAAACAACTGACTGGGTGTGCCTCTGTTCCACCATCCTCACCCTCCCTGAGCCCACTGTGGTCCAACTGCTGTGCTTTCTTCGCAACCTCTGAGGTAGTGGTGGTGGCTCTGGTGCTCCCTGGATGGGGGAGGTTCCCTTCCTACCGTCCAGTGTGGCCTGGGGGAAGGTCCCCTTACTACTGTCCAGTGTGGCCTGAAGATGGGCAACTTCCTCCCTCAGGGCAGAGAGTTGTCTGCAAACGGGGCAGCATCTCAGCCTCCAGAAAAACTCCCGGAAGACTGCTGCCCCACAGCCATTACATTGCACTACCCCACATTTTTTTTTGTGTGTGTGTGTGTATGTGTGTGATTTGTTTGTTATATAAATATATATATATATATATATATATATATATATATATATATATATTATACAATGTGTATGCTTGTACTGTCAGTGCAGTGTGCTAGAGAGGATATGACATTGATATGCACCTTGCACCCTTCAGGAAATGATGTCAGAACCCCAGGTATAAAGGAACTATTTCAGGGGTGGGTGGGGTGAGGGGTGAGAAGGGGTTGGGCCTAAACTGTGCTCTCACAAAGTAATCAGCTAAAAGCTCTGACCCACCGCTGCGATGAGTGCCTTCCTGTCAGCAAGATGCCCTACACAATAATTTGACAGAGAAAATACCCTGCTAATCAAACAGAGAAAAATCCAGACATCCAAGTCAGACACAGGTAAACCTCCCCAGCCCCAAAACAGGCCTGGTGGTTTGTGCTCTGAAAGCTGTCAGCCCCAAAATAAGTCAGCTGTGCTTTAAACTCTTCCTGCACTGAAAATGTTAAGAATTGTAACAAACAAACGTAAACCTAGATCCACCTCCCTCTGTTGCTTGAAAGACTGTCTTTTCCTGTTTCACACTGCAGGTTTTCCTATGACAACTCCTTAACCACAGTAACTTATTTAAAAATAGTTTAACTATCACAAACTCCTACACACCAGTAAATTATTTAAAAATAGTTTATGTCCCAAAATCCTAGTAGTCAATCCAGCTACCCTCAAGGGACAACCAAAATGCAGTATTCAAACACTTGTGAAGTTATTTCCAAGATAAGCAGAGTTTGCAAGCTCCTTTTTCAACTCCTCAGCCACCTGTAATATATTTAAAAATAGTTTAACTGTCAGAAAATCCTAGTAGACAATCTAGCTACCTCCAAGGATCTACCCAAATGCAGTATTTAAATCCTTCTGAAGTTACTAATGAGACAAACAGAGTTTGCAAGCCCCTTCTGGCTAAACACTGAATAAATATGTGAATAAAAGCAATAACCAAGGGTAGTTAGTTTCACCTCCCACAGAATTAAGCAAAAGTGCACGTTTGTTGCAGATATCAAGTGCAATATAGAATTTCTCACACAGCTCATAGCTGAATAAAGAAGTAGTGTCCTTCCAGGTCAAACAAATGTGCTTTGTGAAACAATGCTGCATGTGCATGTCCTTTCAGAAGTCTTTAAGTCAGTGAGCTCTAATGGTTATTCAGCATATTGCAAGAACTCAGGCTAGTGAATAGTGATGTCCATGACTATTCTTCATGGTTCATCACTCAAGACAGTGACCTGACACTTGCCACCACTATGCATTTAGTATGGAGCCTCCTATGAATGCTACCTTATTGCCACTTTACCCAGCCTTTACCTTTCTCTACAATGACAACTCAAGTATATGATTGGGCAAAATGTATGGACATGATTTTGACAAACGTATCATAAGATTCCACAATTTCACAAAAGCTCATGAAATTCAACTTTAGTTACTGATGCTATTTTGGAAACTTTGGCTGTTTATAACTTGGCACAGACAGCCTTCTGTTTCTTCCATACTGTTTTGTCTCCTGGCTGGCCAGCTTGCCTCGCAGGGGTATTGCCTTTTCACTGGGGTGCATCCAGATCAGGCAGAACCCAGCCATCATTGAGTTGATACTGGGCTTTTCTCCAGCATTTGTTTCCCTCCCATCTCCCTTGGTGGGAGCAGTGTTTCTGTTAGCCTTAAAAAGCCACAGCTTTCTATATGGCAGGAGCAAGCTCCCTGGCCCAGCCAGAGGGATCATTGTGCTGATGGGATCCACCACCAGCCCTCCCTGATGAAGATGCATTGTTGAGTGGCAGCTGTCTCAGCCATGGCCTGTCTCCAACATGACTACCCCAGCTCACCTCTGAACCCAGGTCATCAGCAGGGCAGTGCCATGCTCTGCTGTGGGCCATGGGGGGGAGTGGCCTTAAAGCCTGATATTATATGTCAAAAAAGCAATAAAATTGGTGATATTGCATTCTCTAGTTTTAAATTTAAAGAGACTTAGCATTCTGAATGTAATGCATATCATTTTAAAATCTCTGAAAGTCTGGAGGCTTATAACTCAGTCCCCTTTAAAGATAGGGGCCAGCAATGTGGTACACATCTGTAGGGACCCTGGTAAAGTCGTCATGCCAAAAATGGTGCAACTTAGACAAATACATTTTAAATTAGATGGAAATTACTGAAATCACAATTCTTGTGAAATTTCATGAAGTGAAATGAACATTTTGCCAGAAGTTTGGTAGCAGAAGGCACATTTCACCCAGCCCTACTCACCAGCACCTGTATGTGCACTGATTACTGCACTCAACTGAAGTTCCTAACCTGTCTTAAGTGTTGTGTGATTGTGTTTTGTTTGCTTAGCTTACTGACTGCCTGCCACAGTTCAGCTTTGTCCATCTGTTGCCTCAGGTTCAGTCTGCTGCCCTCGTCTGATGTATGCTCCACCTGCCCAACTCCTGACAGAATTTGAGTGACCTATGCTGTCTTTGGTGCCAAACCATTTGATTCAAAACTTTAGTGCCATTACACACCCAGTCCAGTCCAGTTGGGTGCATGGCCCACTGCCAGTAATTGTCCTCCATTCCTGCTGCCAGACAGGCTAGTCTCTGATTCACTGTTGCCTGCCCACTCTGGTTCTTGGTCCCAAATCTGCTGATCTACCATCTAGAGAAGAGCCTGAATGATGACAGAGACACCGTGTGCTACTTTTCTTGCCTCACCCATGGCATCTGACTGCTAGTTAGTGTTCCTGTTGCCTGCAGCCCTGGCCACCCCTCTCCATGCCATAAGTGAATCCATTGGCTGCCACCATCTGCTCTGGACTGGTCCAGTTGGGCTGAAGGAAAAAAAAAAAAACAACTGTGGCTTTGAGAACAAAGTGACAGTCCTCTCAGACTACTGAATCTCTTCTCTCTGTCTATGCCAGCTCTTTTAGGACTTTTGTATGGAAAATGTGTTGGGCCTCTTGCTGGTTGCTGACACTGCTACATCTCACTACATCCAGAAAACCTGATCTATTCCTGTTGCTCCTGCTTCTTATTGTAAGTCCAGACATTTTTATGTGTTATGAAAACAATTGCTACTGAAAGCCAATATAATTTGAAGGGGGAGACATTTTATTTATTTATTATGTATGAGGCTACTAGATGGTTGAGTTGGGTGGTAAATGACCAGTGGTCATGTTTTCACACTGCATCATCTCTGCATGAGGCTAGAAGCCCCCGATGTCAGTTACAGTGGTGAAACATAGACTTTGATGGCAGATAAGGACCACCTGGCCCACCTAGTCTGCCCATTTTTCTACTTACTGGATAAGCTGCAGATCCTAGTTAACCAACAGCCTTTTTCTTCCACCCCCCACACGAATTGTCTTATGTCTGTCCCATTCATTCTTGAATTCCCCCACTGTTTTTGACCCCACAACCTCCTCAGGAAGGCCGCTCTATGCGTCCACCACCTTCTCTGTGAAAAAAATACTTCATCACATTACCCCTGAGCTGTATCCCTCTATCTAAAAGTTGTGTCCCCTTGTTCTTGCATATCTCATTTTTCTGAAAGATGCTACCCTCTTGGACTTTATTGATTCTCTTGAGGTACTTAAAAGTTTCTATCATGTCCCCCCTCTTCCTCCTTTCCTCACATGTATACATATTAAGCTCCTTTAGTCTCTCCTTGTATGGCTTCTGTTGCAGACCCTGCGTCATTTTAGCTGCCCTCCTCTGAACTGTCTCCATCCTGTCTATGTCCTTGCAGTGATGGGGTTTCCAGAACTGGACACAGTACTCCAGATGGGGTCTCACTAACTGTCTTTACACAGGGAAAACAACTTCCTGTTTTCTACAGGTGCTGGTTCTCCCTATACATCCCAGTATCCCCCCAGTCATCCCTACTGCCTTCTTACATTGATTGATGACCTATAGGTCATATGATATGATTACCCCCATGTTCTTATCCATTTTTGTTGTTGTTACTACCTCCCCCCCCCATTGTGTACTCTTTTCCTGGGTGTTTGTTTCCCAGGTGCATTACTTTGCACCTCTTTGCATTGAATCCAAGCTGCCATACTTCTGACCATTCCTCCAATCTTGCCAAGTCCCTTCTCATCCTTTCCACCCCTCCCTTGTATCAACCCTGTTGCAGATCTTTGTGTTGTCTGCAAAGAAGCATACTTTTCCTTCCAATCCCTCTGCAATGTCCCCTATAAAGACATTAAAAAGGACCAGACACAGTACTGAACCCTGTGGTACCCCACTAGTAATCCTCTCTTTCTTCAGAGTGGACTCTGTTTACAATTACCTTCTGTGTCCTGTTGTCCAGACAATGTTTTACTCAGGCTACCACCCTGGGACCCACTCCCAGGCTGGCTAGTTTGTTTATTAATCTTTTGTGTGGGACCATGTCAAATGCCTTCCTAAAGTCTAGGTAGACCATGTCCACAGCCCCTCCCTGGTCTACTACTTTGGTCACCCACTCAAAGCAATTAATTAGATTCATCTGACATGATCTTCCAGCTATGAATCCATGCTGCCTTGGGTCCTGTGCCCCACTGGTCTCTAGGTACTCAGCAGTTCTTTCCTTCAGAACTGATTCCATCATTTTCCTTACCACTGAGGTCAAACTGACAAAGCTATAATTTCCTGCCTCTGTCTTGCTACCACTTTTGTGAAGAGGAATCACATCTGCCCTCCTCCAGACCTCAGATACCGCACCATCCTCCCATGATTGGTTAAAAAGGCTAGTCAGTGGTGTCACTAGTTCTCCCCTTAATTCTTTTAGAATTCTCGGGGGAATCCCATCAGGCCTCATTGCTTTGTCCACCTTCAGTTTTAGGAGTTCTTTCAGAACCCTTTCTTCTGTGAAATGACTGGGATCGACCCCCCAGAGTACTTCTATTGATTGGATTAAGTACCTCCCCCTCCTCTTCTTTTGTGAATACTGAGCAGAAGTATTCATTCAGTATCCCTGCTTTTTCAGCGTCCCTCTCTGCCCACCCACTGTCCCCTTTATTCAGTCTCACTATCCCTCCCTTTGTCTTTCTATGCTCCCTAATGTACCTATGAAAGGTTTTATCCCCCTTCTTAACCGAGTTGGCTATTTTTTCCTCAGTTTAGGCCTTTGCTATTCTGACTGCCTTCTCCACTTCCTTCAGCTTTAACTGGTACAGTTCTCTGTCCTGCTCCTTCTGTGTTTCCTTATACTTCCTAAATGCTATCTTTTTCTTACTAACTTTCCCCGCCACCTCTTTTGAGAACAATAGTGTTTATTTCTTTCATTTTGATTTGTTTATTTGCTTCACACAAAGACTTGTTGCCTCTGTGATGGCAGTTTTGATGTTTCCCCATTGTTACACCACCCCTCCTTCTTGCCTGTTTGCTAGTGCTTTTCTGAGGCACTCTCCCATTTTGACAAAGTCAGCCCTCCTAAAGTCCAGTACCCTCACTTTTGTATGGCTTGACTCTGTAGCTGAATTTATCATGAACCACACTGTTTGGAGGTCACTTGTTCCCAGGTGGCTACCCACTCCTGAATCTGAGATCCTCTCTCTGTCCCCATTTGAGAGCATGAGGTCTAAGATTGCTCCCTCCCGAGTGGGTTCCAACACTAGTTGTCTGAAGCATGCCACCTGTAGGGCATCAAGAATGGCCCTGCTCTTGGATATGGCTGCAGCAAAGGTGCTCCAGTTAACATCTGGCATATTCAGGTCCCTCATCAACAATATCTCCCCTTTCTCTGCTATCCTAAGGATGCCTTCTATCATTTCCTTGTCCATTTCCTCCCCCTGAGATGGGGGTCTGTATACAACCACTGTGCAGATTGTGGTGCCATTTCCAGTCCCCAGGGTAATCCACAGTGCCTCCTCTCCTTCCTGTTTTCCCTTTTGTTCCATTGCTTTGATCCCCTCCCTTACATAGAGAGCTATTCCTCCTCCTCTTCTACCCTCCCTGTTTCTCCTGTAGATTGTGTACCCTAGTTTGTTGACATCCCAGTCATAGTTCTCTGTGTACCATGTTTCTGTGACTGCCATGATATCCAGGCATCTCTCTTCCATCAAGGCCAGCAGTTCAGGGAGCTTGTTACCTAGACTGAGGGCATTTGTACTCATTAACCTCCATTTTTTGATGGCCTTTCCCCTTTTTGCCCCCCATCCTGTCCTTACTGCCTTTGCCTTTTTCTCCATTTACACCTGCCCTTCTCCCTATCAACGTCTCTACCTTGGGGTTTACCTCACTATCTACCCCCAATTTTGGGGAGGAAGCTAGGATTTCCCCCACTCCTTTTCAGTGCCTCCCCCCTTGACTAGTTTAAATGCTTACCAATGAAGCATTTAGACCTATCACCTAGGATCCTAGTTCCCCTCCTGGACAGATATAGACCATCGCACCAGTGTAGGCCTGCATTCCTCTAGGTGGACCCCGAGTCCCCAGTGAAGCCAAAACCTGAGCTCTGCACCAGTTTTTCAACCATTGATTGAATCCCATGGTATGGAGCACCCTAGCCTCACCCATGCCATAGACAGGCAGCACCTTTGAGAAGGTTACCATGCATTCTACTTGTCTAATGCCCCTCCCCAACTCCACCAACTCCTCCACCACTGTTCTGATCCCTTTCCCAGCCAGGTCATTTGTCCCTAAGTGGACAATGACATCCAGCTCCCTCACTTATACAGCTTCTCCTGCAATCCTAAGGATTTGCTTCCTGTCCCTCCAAGCCATGGCACCAGGCAGGCACCTTACCTCCCTCTCCCCTGCCTCCTCCAGTTCCACCCTCCTAACAATAGTGTCCCCCACCAGGTGTTGTTTCCGTCCCCTGTGGGGTCTCATGCCCCCCTCTTTTGGGTCTCCTTTGTGGAGGTTCCCAGCATTCTTCTTAGTCTCCAGTGTGGGTACTTTTATAGAGGAACCACACTCTACCAGAATGGCATATGAATTGTGGAGAGGTACAACTGGAGGGATACACCTCTGTTTCACCACCCTCACCCTCCCTGAGCCCACTGTGGTCCAACCGCTCCTCTTTCTTGGCAACTTCTGAGGCAGCGACAGTGGCCCTGGTTGTCTCTGGGTGGGAGAGGAAGTCCCCTGAATCCTGTCCAACTCAGCCTGGAGATGAACAACTTCCTCCCTCATCCCAGAGAGGTGCCTGCAGATGGGCAACACTACATTCTCCAGAACATCTCCCAGAAGACTGCTGCTCCAGAGCCACTGCACCACTCCCATCATGTCTTATTTGTGGCCCCTTAACTGTTGTTTTGTATACTTACTCTTTTCTCTTTCTGTTTATTATTATTTTTTTGTATATAATTTTTTTTCTCCCTACTTTCCTGCTTCCCTTGTGCTCTTAAAGCTCCTGATCTGGGACAGGAAGTTCTTATATTCCTCAGTAGTCTCCTTACTTGCTCAGAGTCAGACCTCCAGCAGCTGGGAGGGATGGAGAGCTACTGTTTTCCTTCTAGGATGGTGAGGCTTTTGTACCTCTGTGATCACTTCCTTCCTGCTCCCAAACAGGAAGTTCCTGTTGTCAGTCAAATCCTGGGCCTATAAAAGTAGAACTGGCTAAGGGAGGGGGGCGGAGGGAAGGGAAGAAGGGAAATATAGTTCCAGAAGAGTAGTGTAGTTCTAACAGCACCTCCTTCCTCTTGCTGTCCTCTGTTCTCTGGTGGGAGGTTGTATTTGCGGTGAGCAAAAACACCTAATCCAGGATACTGTGGAGCCCCTTAGTGCTCTATAGGATGATAGCAGTGCCTTAAAGGTAGTGATCAGTTTCATTTCCTAGCTCATGTAAGTGTTGTGCTCATTTTAAATGCTATCAATTCACAAGAAAAGGTAGCCTCCTTTCCCTGACTATTATGTGTGACAAGAGTAGTATTCTAATGATAAGAGGCAATTATATTTTATGTTACCAGCTCTCAGGAAAATGCCCCCACCACAACTGCTATGCATTACGGAAGACATACCAAACAGAGAAATAAAACTGTAAATGTTTCCATCTCCTGTGAAAATGTTAGGCACTCAGTTTGGTGGACAGTTCAAAGTAATATAACCTCTACCTGATACAAAACAACCCTCCCAGTAGAACAGGACACTAAGGCCTTGCTTGTGACATGACTAGCTGTTATGCAAATTCTTAAAATAAACATGAGTTATGTACTGCTTGGTATTGTTGATTCATAGTGCCGTAATGCACATAGACTCGAGGGGCACCCCCCCCCCCGTGTTCCATCCAAGTAGTTCCTTTTGGAGATGATGAAGAAGGCTATAAAAGTGTATTTAGTGTTTTCCCTAAACTCATTTGCAATTGTACCCCCATCAGAAATGTTCTTAATATGACATCCCTACTGACTCAATATTTATCTATGTTTCACTCCCAGGCCTTGGTAGTTTCCTAACATATTACCATTGGGGCACTACTGTCATCCAGTGTATTTGACAGAAATCAATATATTCCTGGGGGTCAGAAATAGTAATAATGTAACTGTCCCTAATCACCAGGATATTAATCCTTTCCAGGAAGGAATTGAGAAGCATAAGGCTTTCAAAAGAGGAGAGTAAACGAAACTGCCCTTCACCTTTACAGAACTACTCGTATATCTTGGAGCAGTTGATAGGTGTCAGTAACCTGAAGTGTGTGCCTTTATCTTTGCTCTGTATCACAGAAGAGGGCATTTTTTGAGGTCTATTTTTATTTGCAGAGCAGTAGCACATTGAGTTTTCTTTGCCCTGCTCCATCAGGTCTTCTACATTTCTCAGGGAATGGGATTTGTTGGACTGAATGACAGTGTCCCAGTGGGTGCATAAAGGTTGCAGTTTAATGGTCTGCTCTTTCAGGACAACTTCTTCAGACTCAAGAAGAATCTGAGGGTCACATTAGTAACCAAGAAGCCAAGAACATAGAAAATGTAAATGTCCTACTCCAAAGAGAATATGTAAATGTCTCACTCCATAGATTTATCAATCACAAGAAGGAGTAGTGAAGACTCATCAATCATAGCACATAAGATTTTTTTTTTATGAAAGATCGTGCTGGCTCCAGAAATCCTAATGTAGGAACTGATCAGGTTAAAACTTCAGAATTTGTGTATTGTGAGGGGTATTCCTGTTTGTTCTGTGAAGTGTAGAGTATGTATGTACATGTATGTACTCTACAGTATCTGTATTTTGCAGCATCTATGTATCAGAGCAAGGAAAAAGATTAAGGCTTCTTTTGGCTAGGCAGATTTAGTGTATGTTACTATTTTCTTTTGTGCTCACAGGTTTTGTTACTGTTTTTTTCTTACATTTTACTGCTGTATTGTTCTCTTATTCAAATAGCTGTTGCAGGGTAAACTTTCTGCTCCATTATTACAGGGTGTGCCTACAGGTTTGTTACTGTTTTGTGCTTACTGCTGTAATCTTCTCTGATTCAGATTGTTTTTTGCAAGGTATATGTTCTGTTACTGCTTTATTTTTCTCTGTAGCAAAGTGTTTTTTGCAGTGTATATCTTCTGTGATATTGTTACAGGTGGTGCTCACAGGTTTTTCAGTTTTATCTATCATTAGGCTAAGCTTTCATGGCTACTGCATTTGTTGCTGGTTGATTGTTTCTGTTCTTACCTCCTTGTTTCTTTCCTCCATGGTTCTCCTTTTTCAGCAGATGAAGGGCCCAGCCACCCACCCCCATCCTCAACCACCCCATTCTACACTCCTTTTATAGAGTAGCACAGTGGTGACAGTTCCTGTAACAAAGCAGGAAAGGTATGATCGGAGGGGTATCCACACAGTGACATCACTTACAGGGGCACAAGTAATTTAACTTGTTTATACAAAAACAAACAAACAAACAAAACAAACAAAAAAATACATAAAAAAAAATAAAAACGTTTGCTTTCATTTTCCTTCTAATTATTCGGACCAGGTTATAAACATGACAACTCAACTGGAATGGATATTATTAACTGCAGATACTGTGGGACACTTTTCAAAAGGGCAGTTATACAGGATTTAGGACATTGTCCTACATGCTGGACCATTGGAGATCTAAGGGCTCAGCTCTGGGCAGCACAGGCAGAGATTGAGCATCTCCAATTGCTTATTCAGGAGAAAATATATTATTCCTTACCTGATGATGCATATGAACCACAAACATGCTGAACTCCTGTTTATTCACCAGCTGGGGGGGTGTTCTTCCTGTTCAATGTATCGGGTGCTGCACCCCTCTCCCCATTTGCTAGTTTAAAAATTCTGCAAAGAGGTCAAACTTCTGCCCCAATGCACTGACTCCCTCCTTAGTCAGATGCAATCCATCAGATTTAAAGAACTTTCACTCCCAAAACTGTTGCCAGTTACCTACAAATTTGTGTCCCTTTTCCTGGCACCAGACCTTGAGACACATGTTTAATTGAGCTGCATTGGGTAATCATTTCTAGAAGGTTATTATAAATTTGAGAAGTCTGAAAAAACATAGATCTCTGTCCCAAAGATGTATGCCTGAAAAAGGTGCCTAATGAATGCAATATGTGCAGAATGGGTTATTCTGTTGTTAAAGGAATAAGCTGTTCAGTTCTTTCAGGGAATTAACCCAAAGCCAACTTGTGAGCAAAAACTGTCTTTTTAATTTACATGATCCCCAAAGGATAAACATCCCATTTTTTGACAGTCATGTTGATGAGTTCTAAATGGAAGATTTGTAACAAACTGACACATGGTATTATAGAGGGTTTGACCCTAGACAGCATCCATTCACCTGCCAAGAAATAAACAGATGTGTGTCTCAAATAGAAGCGATCAGTCTATGGTAACACCTGGACATTTGAACTCCCTGTTTTCACTATGTCACACTTCCTGGCTCTAATAAGGAAATAAGTGTCAACTCTCTTCTTTGAACCATGAAAAGTATTGTCTTAGTTTTCTTCACTTTAAGGACCAGTTTATATTTCTCAAACCAGGCCTGGAATTGACTAAAGTCACCTTGGACCACTGAGATTAGGTCTCTCAGTTTTCCTCCCTGTCTATATATCATAGTATCATCTGCATATAAAATCATTTTGGTCGAGGGGCAAGCAATGGGCAGGTAATTTAGAAAAAGGGGAAAAGCAGGAGGATGGGGCAAAATAGAGCCTTGAGGTACACCATGTTGTATATTCCTAAACTCTTAAAAAACACCTCTTACTAGTGTTCTGTGGATTCTGTTAGTTAGATAACTTCTGAACCAGGTTATTACCTCCTTTGAGAAATTTTGCTGGGACAAATACTTCAGGAGCAATCCAATAAGTGGTCTGCAATTATAATTTATATGGTTAGGACATGATTTTATCACATGAAATAATCCTAAAGTAAAATTTAGGAATGAATGATGCACTTCCCTTTGTATCTAAGCCAGAACTGTCCAAAAATGTATTAGTATATTTATGTAGATCTCCAAACTGGCCATTAAGTAGAGATGCAGTGGTGTTTGGATCACTAGTGGAATTTTGATCATGGACTAATGTTTGAATCTCAGTAATGTCATTACTACTGATTAATTCTCTAAACATTTGCCAAAAGTTTTTTTTTAATAGTTTATTAATTTCCATACTCAATAACATCATACATTATGAATAATAAATACAATATTAATATAATTCCCATAGATTGATTCAACATTTTCACAATTCTATGCCTTAAGCCCCCCCTCCCCTTTCCCTCCTGTTGAAAAGGAAGCTGGGATACCTTCATTTTCACATGTTGTGTCTGAGCTACTAGACCAGTATTATTTTTATATTTGTAATAAAGGTGGGAATTGACCTATATGTTCTTTCCATGATACAGTCATTATGCCTTCTGTGTTTTCCATATTGTACCAAAGTTTTTTTCAAAAATAAGGGTTTCTTTAATTTTGTGCCACTACACTTGTCTAATTGAGGAAGGGAGGACTTGACTCTTCCAATGTTCCAAAATCAGTCTCTAGGTGGCAATAGTTCCCAGATTAATTATACGACTTTGCACTTTAGATACATTTAATGTATCATGTTTATTTAGCAATAGTATGGTTGGAGATAAAGGGATCACAACTCCTATGATTTGTTTGAGCATTGCAACCATTTCTTTCCACCAGTTTATTAGTATTTGGCAGTTCCAAAAGTTATATGATAAATCTGCAATTTCACCACATCCATGTCAACATTTATTTGATATACCTGCATGAGTTTTGTTTAAAGTTACTGGGGTTATATATGCTTTATGTTGGCATTGAACCATGGTGTATTTTTATTCTGCCAAAGTAGGTAAGCTTGATTCCCAAAATTATTAAAAGCTTTCATAAAATGTTTTAATTTAAACTTTTTAAATGAATTACAGAACAATAATGTATTTAATTGAATTTTGCAGCCCAATGTTTTAAGCAATTCTTCTACCACTATCTTTCTTATGTGGATATAATGCCCATTCCCATACTATAGACATTAAATGGGCCATAGCATATTTATAGAAGTCAGGACAGCCAAGTCCTCCTCTTCCTCTTGGTCCCACAACACAACTCCAGACAATCCTAGGTTTGTCCCGTCTCCATAAAAACTTAGTAAAGACTTGTTTAACTGTGGAAAACCATTTGATATCCAAGAGACCCATAATGCTTGTAACACAAATAAAAAGTGTGGCAGGGCCATCATCTTAACAACCTCCATCCTTACCCACAAGGAGATTGATAGATTCTGCCAAAAGGTCAGATTATTTTGGATTTTTTCCTTTACTAACTTATAATTTAATTTTTTATTTTCCTCTAAATTCTTAGGAGAATTAATCCCACGTACTTTATATGATTAGCTTGAGCTAATTAGCTAGTTTGAAACACTGTACTTGATAGCTCATCAAGTCGCCAACTTGCACATGAGCAGTCAGGACCTCTGGGAGTCAAAACATGTAATTAATGATTACCTACTCTCAAAAACATTTGCCAAATGTTCTTTTGGTTATTCACTCTCTGATTCACTGTCTGAGACTGTTTCTGTAATGACTAATGTTCATTTTTCTGATTGCTGACTCACAAAAACCCTTTGGTATAAAATCATCAAAATTTTGCTCTTAATTTTTCATGAATTCTACCTTATTTTTATTCTTGTCCTTTAGCAAATTTAAATTTCAGTTATAACCCAATAACTCTCAATTTTCCTTATGTGCACTTTTTTCAAAGGTACAAATTTGTCACAGACTGAACTGAAAAGGGTGGAAATTCTATCAATGACCTGATCAATATTGTCCATCCCATCTAGAATGTGACCAATTTAAACTGAATAGAGCATTGCTAAAATCAATCGGCCCAACCCTTTAAGGTTGCAAGATTTAATAATCATGTATGAGAAAACAAGCAGAATATTATTATGGAGAGAAAGGGAAAAATCTGGGCACTAACCATGCTAGCTGCAAAAAGAGACCTGCAGATCACTTTTTTTCAGCTAGCATGCTGACTACCTGGATTCCTTTCTTTTTATCTTTTGATTTTCTGTTTTCCTGAGGCACCTCACTGAGAAGAGCAGCCTCTGGTTTACTGTTTATCGAACAATATGTTGATTAACTATATTTTTTCTTCATTTTACTATTTTTGTTATGCTATTGTACATATGAACTGGTGTACTAATGGTATATCAGTGACAGTTCGACTCTAGATAAAGACATCTGAGATGAACTATGAAGGAATTTTCCTTCCTAGAAGAATCCTCACAACAAGCCACCATGAAGCTTTGGATTACTGTAGCACTACTTATAACAGATACAAAAATGTGATATTTCAAAGGATTTTAATGTTTTGAAATGCTATTTAGCATGTCATTGAAATGGTCTTTGCATTTACAAATCCGTTATTGTAAAATTGATATAGTAGTATTGTATGTGATGTTATATCTTTTTGAAAATCAAAGTGTTAAGACACTGTTAGCAATTTAATTAATACACTTTCAAATCCATTGCATTTTTCATGATTTGTAATCACTGAATACTTGCATTGAATGGGTTTGATTATCAGAACATGTTAATTTACTTAGAAACTGTGTATAAAAAGGTGATTCCGACAGATAAACTGCCCCTTCTGATGAAAATCTATAAGAGATTGAAGCACTGGAGATGTTTGTACAGTCTCCATGCTTGCCATTTTTTATCATTGTGTCTTTGAAATTAAATTTGGAGAACAGTTCACTTTTTATTTGGGTACTCAGAGTACTGTATCCTTTCTTTATTCATTTCTAGCAAGTGCATAATAATTTTGCACATGTCTGTAACTTGGATCTGGCTGCCTCTTTATGCACTGGATTGTGTAGGATTTATTCATGTTTTTTTATTTAACTACTCCTTTTGGAATGGGCTATAACCTTTCACTCCTGGATATCAATCGCCAGCCAGGTGCTGTAGTGTGCCATGCTCCTGTGCAGTGTTACCGCAGCTCAATATTTGTGCTTGCTGTCTTATGAATATGCCTCTCTTATGACCACGCACTGTTTCATATGGTCCAAATGATCATGTCTGAATATGGGGGCCTTGACTTCCACTGCAAGTTTGCTGCTATGTTGAGTATTCAAATGGCATGATTGGAAATGTAACATGTTGTGTTTAAAAAAATATAAAAGATGGCATACATAATAAAAATGGCCAAAACACTGACACAAAATGAAACCTCAGCACTGAGGTGATCAGTACACATGATCCTTATCTTCAGGTGCATTACTTATTTAACTTTGCATTATTTTTTTCACAGTTTATTCCATAGCAATCACATTTACCTTTTAAAGTCAAATCTGAGTTGGGGAAAAAGAGGAATACTTAATAAAAAAGTAATTTGGGCTCCAGTGATGTATCCTGGCTAATTAAAAGCATCTCATTGTATCTTCCTAGGCTTCCAGAACCATTTAGCTTTGCTTCTTCTTTTTTGAACTTTAACATGTCACAAGGAGACACTCTTGATTAGCCAAAAAACATCTCTTGAGCCCCATAAATCAAGTCACAAATATTTTATTTATAGAACACAAATTACTTCCTTTGGGGCCTGTCAGTACCTTTGGTGCATTATGTTCATTTTAAGATCGGTATTATCTTTTACGAACATACAAAACATGCCAGCAGATACAGGCCTCAAGGTCTACCAAATCTGCTCAATTGTGCAGCTAGCAGTGTGTTACTCTGCAGCTGCCCCCCCCCCAATCAAGATCTGGCCAGTATGGGGATTGAACCCATGATCTTGGCAATATTAACACCACCCTTTAACCAACTGAGCTAACCGTCCACTTTTAGGTGAGTTGGCAATGCATCAGTTGTGTGGTTTGTGTAGCTGCTTAACATGCTGCTCACAATCTGTTTCTCCATATTTCCTGCTACCTGTGTAACTACTTTCTGGGGATAATGTTTTACCAACCAGGAAAATGTATATTTTTGGGGTCACTGTAGAGCAGTTTGGGTGACTGTCAGACAGGGAAGTCACTGCATGTGTTAGCAACATTGATGAAGGCTCTCTGTGGCTGGGAGGCATCGTTGCCAGTAGCAATATCAAGAAAATCCTCTAGGAGCATGAGACAGTACTCTGCAAGCCATAGTTTACATGTTTGTTAAAGTGAGTGAGTGTATGAGTGAGTGAGATTGTGTGTGTGTGTGTGTGTGTGTGTGTGTGTGTGTGTGTGTGTGTGTGTGTGTGTATACTGTACTGACACTTAAAACTTAGCATCACCCAGTACTGCTGGTACTTTGATTTAAAGTTGTTTATTGTCTGTAAGGAAGCAAAGAACATTCAATTAATTATTTATTTTTTAATCTAAGGGAGTTTTAGTTTTAGGGCCTAGCAGAAGGTTGTTTTATACGAGTAAAGATGGCAGCTTTGTTTTGTTTTATACTGTTTATACACTTGGGCACACAGGTGGGGAAGTACCCCTTGATCAACCCTGTGACCAGGCATCATCCTGAGCTGCCCAGACTGGGAGACCCACATCTTACCCACTGTAGCAGGGCTCCCTGGGGAAGAGACCAAGATTTACCTTGAATCCCAACTTGAGGCTTATGCCAAGGTGTCAATCAGGAAGGAAACCAGGGATCTGTATGCCACTTCCGTTCCTAAGGGTTTTCTTGTAGGCTTCTCCAATGGCAGTGTTGTAGTGCAATAATGCACAAGATATAACCAAGCATGCTCTCACACTTGGTGAGTCACACTCCTCCATCACTTCCAGCTCCAGATCTGCAGGTCTCTGGCTGCTGTTCTTCTAGCCTCCATTAGGAGTCAGCCGGATGTAGAGTGCCACTCACCATCCTCCCTGGAGGAGAAGAGCAGTCCTTCCACAAACAGGAATGAGTGAAATGACTCATGAATTCTGTATGCGAGGTGCCCAAATTCTTGGTCACATGGGTGAACTTTTTTCAATTTGTGCAGTTGTGGTGAATCATGTTATGGGTCTCAGAATTTGCTTAGCCATTCTGAAAGCAGGAAATTTCTATCCCATTTTGTAATTCTAATCACTATTTGTATGCAAATTACTTTAAAGTGATTAGTTTCATGCTTTGTGGAGATTGTGATTACATTAGGCTAGTTCACAGGGTAGAGGTTCTGCACCACATGGTGTGGCACTATACTTATATCATGCCCACTTAAACCTTTGTCTGGTGGGGAAGTACCTGGCTATTTCATTCTAGTTATGGGTACATACCCCCAATCAGTTATTTAACAAACCCGCTTGTGTCAAATTAAGGTGGACAATCGTTTGAATTTCATGGAAAATCTTAGCTTGGAAAATAAAGCTAACATTTTAGAATTTCTAGTATGTCCATAAACTCAAACAGAAGGGAAAGCTTAGAAACTTTAAGATGACAATGACACTCAAATTGTCTAAGAAAATGCTGGATGATTTGTAAGTCTCAGTAAAGGTTTATTTGCTTATGGCAGTATCCTGTTAAAAAAGAATACTGCAGCTAGCATTACCTCAGATTACCTTTGGCAAAATGGTTTGTGTCCCTAATGTAAACTGACCCTGCAAGCAAAGTCTTGTGATTTTAACCTCTGTTACCATTAAGCCATATCTGTAAACCACCCCATCCTAACCTTCCTTTCCATCTTGTTGCCATCTATACCCTTAGTCAGAGCCCCATGTACACTGCAGCAAACTGGACCTGCATTCCATAGCATGACCGCATGCTTGCTGTGACCAGACTATAAGCAATTCTGCAATGATTCTGTGACAGTCCTTGTGATGTGCTTTACATTCTGTGGCAACTGAAATGAGCCCCAAAATGATATCTAGTTGCCTGGAAAGAAGACCCAGAAAAGGCCGTCTGGGGCTGTTCAGCAGATGTGCAGGAAGGCAATACAAAGCAGTTCTAGCATCATGTCTTGGACTGGAAGTGTAGAATGTGGAAATCAAAGGGTTATTCATTTTTTACAGCAATCTGTTTTATACTTTCGAGGCTCCCTCCAATCTGCACAGTACTGGTTTACCACAGTGACTCTCCTCTTGATTTCTCCCCTGCTTGCTCACTTGTTTGAGGACCAGAACTACCAAGTTGCAAAGCAATGCTGCTTCAATGGCTCCCTCCTTCCACCCACTTGCTTGAAGCCTGGTGGTGCCAGTTTGTGTTGTAATGCCTCTCCTGCTGATTCCTCTTGCTCGCCCACTTCAAAAGCTGTGGTGCCATTGGCATCAATGCCATTTCCACAACTGATTCTCTTCAACCCTATAAAGATTTACTGCAAGGCTAGAGAGCAGATGGACCATTTTACATTAAACACATGCCCACAAAGTGTCCAGTTTTGTGTTTTTGCAATAATTATACTTTCTCATTCAACAGTTCTGCAATCAGCAAAGAGAACCACCATTATTTTCCTTGAAAAAGACTTCCAGAAGTTTCCTTAATGTTTGAAGAAGGAAATAATGGTCATACACTTCAGAGCTGAGAGCTAGTGGATTGTAAAGGGATTGCCCCACTAACCTCTGGCTACACAGGGGGAAGGATGTACAGTGGAGCCAGCCATGATGCAAATGTAGTAACTTGTAGTATGCGACACATTACAAAATACTGCATCAAAAAAGGACTTAACTGGTATTGAATTACCTTGATCCCTACAGTATACTGCAGCATTCTTGTGTTGTATCTTGGCTAGTGCTGCTATATAATGGAGCTGCCAGCAAACACACTAATTTCATTTTAGGCTTGCTCACAATAATTTCAGCCATTTAGCTGGGGGGTTTGGTGGTGGTAGCCATCTTTACTGCACCAAACATGCTGTTTCTGTAGCAGGACCATGTTTCTGCAGTACTGTAGTTGTTGCAATTGCACAATCACAGAAAACACAGGGCCCTGCTCACAGTGACTGTTGTAGCATCCTTCCTTAAGATTATTGCCCTGGTTACCTTGATAACCTTCATCACATATAGTGCCACTCCTCTGTCCCTGTATCCTTGGCTGTTTTACTTCTAAAGATAGAGTAACCTGGATTTGTGAGGTCCTACTGATGGTACTGTGTCACCCAGGTGTCCATTGTCCAACTGGGCTTCTGGCAACCAGTGCCTAGAGATTCCCTCGGCTCCCAGTGATTATGCATATGGCTTTTCTGGAGCCCAGATGCACCATTCTCTTTTTATCTGTACACTTTCCCAGCCCTTGTTTTGGAGTTTGCTTCCTACTTGGCCTGTAGTTCTGCCAGTGTCTTTTGGATTACCAGTTAACTCGGAGTCCATTTTGTGAATGCCTCGGTACTACCTCTCATCCTCTCCCTGCATGTCCTGTCTTTCCTGTGTTGGGAAGACTGTGTGGCTCCAACCAAGAAACTGCACTGGGTTGTATGCTGTGGTGCAGCCCTACCCCATGTCTAGTTTAAATTCTAACTGGTGTTCTCCTCGAGCTTCTTTCCCAGTACCCTAGTTCCACTTCTTCTCAGATGCAAAAGTATGTATGGCATAGTGCTTATGCGCACTGAGCTGCAAACCTGGAGAACTGGATTTGAATCCCATAACAACCACTTGCATATTGCGTGATCATGAGCAATTCACTTAACTTCCCTATGCTCCCAGAGTGCACATGCAAACAAGCCTTGGCATAGTGTATTTTTCTTGAACAAAAATTGTAAAATAAAAATAAAAAAATAAATAAAAAGATGTAGGTGGTCCATCACATAGAGGGCATTGTCTTCCCAGAAGGTTTCTCATTCTCTTGCAGACCCAAATTCTCCCCAACCCCCACCATCACTAAGGCATTCATTGAACTCTAAGATCTTTGCCTTCCGAGCCTGACATGCATGTGGAATGGGCAGTACTTCTCAGAAGGCTACCAAGCCTGCACATTCTTTGAGCTTGTCCCCTAGAACTCTAAATTTTGTTATGAACAACTGCCAACCAGCATCCCTGTAGGTTGTTGGCTCCAAGGTGGATAACAATGTCTGGCTTCCCTCTGTTCCCCTGGTCAAGGTCTGAAGTCTCAGCAGGATCTGCTCTGGGCTGACATGATGGGCAAAGGAGCCTTTTTCTGCTGGCAAATTCTATGCTTCTACATTTCTCTGCTGTTGTACCTGGCAAGGCAAGTCAATTTTATTTGTATAGCACCCTATCCCAGGAACTCAGGGTATTTACTGTAACACACATATAAAAAAATTACATATACTAAAATCATCAGTTCATAGACATTAAAAATGGTCAGTGGTACTGACAAAGTAGATCAGACATAAAATCCAGATGCTACAGTAGATTAAATAGATGGATTGTGATGAGATGTTAAGCATACTGCCTCCTTCTGCCAGGCTCCAGGATTTCAGTCAGCCTCCCTGTCCCTCTATCATTTTCAGCAGCACTATTACTCTCACCCTATACTTGCCTCTGGTCTTCCTAGTCTTCCCTCCTTAAAGGTTCCTCTTCTGCTATCTGAACCTCCCCACTGGGCTCCTTTTGAAAAGTAGGCCTCCCCCAGGACAAAAGCTGTCCTGTTGTATTGCTCTGGAGACCATGGGTAGTATCCCCCTCCATAAACTCAAGTGCAAGATAGTGGTTCTTTTATTTTACACTCCAGTATTGGGATTTTTCCCTTCCCAACCTTCCTTCCCTCCCTCCTCGCCTGCACCAATTTTCCACCAAAGCCCTTTGAGATTGCTGGAGAAGAAGTACCCTAGGTCTAGGTCACTAGTGGGAAGGATTGACCCTTCAAGCTCTGAAGATAAACCCTGAGGGGGTTAAGTTTCCCCACCAGGAACCTCAACCACCAGAAAACCAGGCAGCTTCACATCTTCAGGCACCCTCTGCAAAATAGCTGTGCCACAGCTCCAGCAAGCCACCATGTTCCTCCACTCTCTTACCGGTGCAAACATTATATGTAACTTGCTATGGGGGGGTTATGCATCCTATATGATATGATGGGTGTATCAGTTCACTTAATGAGGTTACTGTACAGGCCTACCCCTGGTGTTCCTGGCCAATGGGCTGTTTTTGTGTGTTGAGTGCTCTGTGTGGCGTTATCATAGACTATCCTCGGCTAGGGAGTATGGTCTTTTTAGGAACCCTGTGATATGTTACACCCCCTAGATCTTTAAATTGTGGTAGCTCAGATAGGGTGTTGATACTGTCCTCTTACAATGAGACCTTCAGCATTTACCAGGGTTAGATGGGTACTGCAACTATGCTGTGCTACAATTTACACCTAACCTAGCCTTACTCCAGCTAGGGTTATGCTAACATACTGTGCATTTGCTGAAACAATTATATGCCTCTATCCTAGGGCTTACTACTCTTTATAACTTTACTTATGACAACCAATAAATTATTTCCCTCAGTGGGTTACACAGTTTGCATGTACCTGTGCCTTGGACCAGGAGTTGTCACAGACAGAGTACTATGTAGACCTGTGGACTGCCCTGTGGAGACTACCTCAGTTTTCATTCTTCTGCTCCAGTTAGACACATTAAATACAAATTAGAGAAACAGAATTCTCTGTCGTCTTCATTCTCAACATCAAAGGTTGTTCAGTGGTATACACTAAGATAATGTATCCACCCTGAGACAAGTCAGATCATGAAGGTTCATTCCAGTCCACACACAGTATTGGATCATGACCCATTCTGTTCAGATTTACTCTTTATTCACATTAAATATGTTATGTCAGCAAGCCTGTGTACAGGAGTCTGTGAGGTTGTGTACCTTGGCAGAAGAACAAATGCATGGCAGTTTAAAGGGGCCATTGCATGACTTTATGAATTAGCTTCAATGTTAAAGATGGAGAGTAAGAGATCTGCAGTGCAGTGACATAGCTGGCAGCAGTGGCAGCAATGTTGCTTTGACCATCAATCACTCACAACCATATGATTTTTAAAAAGATCTGAACTCATGGAGTCATAGAAGTGAAGGCAAGAAAAAAAGTTTTTGAAAAAAGTATTTCTTCTGGCACCATGGAGAACTGACTTACACCCTATGCCCTGGCACTTCAACCCTAAAAGGGTTTTCGTAAGGGGGTGGGTCTAAGAATAGGCATACACCATTGTTCCTGTTTGCATTGCCCTTGGACATCTCTGTTATTGACTCATTCTGTAGTGGCATATATTACTAATATACTTTTTGAACTCAGATTTTCCTGTCCCCCCTCCCCCCGATTATCTCTCACTCTTTTTCTATTTATTTTCTATATATTTTTATAATTATTATATTTCTAATATCACCTAATTTTTTTTTGCTCCCATAAATCCTTTTTCTTTTTCATCCTGGTTACTTTGTTTGACACCTTGTACTGTATTTGGAACAACAATAATTTATTTTTCTTGATGAATTTTACTTTTGACTTTCTTCCTATTTATAAATATCTGCACAAGCAGTTGGAACAGTAATGAATTTATAGGTCATTAATAACTTCAAAAAGCTTTTGGCATCCTGCTGTGAAACTCTATACCAGTTTCTATTGTAAGAATTCCCTTTTGTTTGTTCGCTTGCTCATGTTTTGGGGTATTTTTACAATGGTTGCATTCTCTAATATAATTTGTGTGTATGTATCACTTTAAATTTCACATTTACAAATGGTAGATATTTGTTTGTCCTTAGATCTGCCCCCTAATGAAGACCCTGTTTGGGTTGAAGCACTAGGGCATAGGGAGTAAACTGTATCTCCATGGTACCAGAATAAATACTTTTTCAAAACCTTTGTTTTGTTTGCCTTTAGTGTTGTGACTCAATGAGTGTGGAATTGTTTGCAAATTCTGTGCTGTACAGGCTAGCTGGCTTTTTCTGAACCACCTCGTGCCTTACCCTGGAGCTTGCTGCTTCTTTGTTTGTGTTACTCACAGCCACATGAACAGATTAAGCAGCACCCAGAAAATTATTGGATTGAAAAAACATTGGTACTTAGCTGCATAACTCTCATGGGATGGAAGAATACTTGCATCAGTGCATCAACCCCAGTCCTGTGTTGGCCTAGCAATTCTATCCTATACTGTATGACTTTAATTCCACTGCAGGAACTCATGTAGCTTGCGCTTAAAGCACCTGATCATACAGTATGTAATTCAACTGCTCTCTGAGTCAGTCTAATCCATAGTCCTACAACCTTCTGACTGAAGTAATGCTTCTTTAATTTTGTTCTAAACTTTCAACTAAACTTCAGCCTATGTCTACATCTTCTGTTTTTTTTTTTTTTTCTGGCTGACAACAAATACTGTACAGTAACTTACTGGTCTGTCTTTTCAACACCCTTTGTTATTTTAATTACCAAAGTTATATCCCCTTTATTGCCAGTTTTTCTTTTTGTTGTTGTTAGAGAGAAGAACTCAGCTACTAGAGTTTCTGTCTGTGTTCCACTTATTCCTAATTATCCTTGCTACTCTCTGTGAAGGATTCCTCCCCACAGATGTAAATAAATCATATTATTTTCTATTATTATTTCATAGGATTGGTTTCTGTGTGTTAAAATAATGCTACATGCAAAAGGGTTCAATTATCTTGATGTTGTTGTAACTGGGTATAGAGTCTTAAGTACCTCTGTACTGGACCTTTAGGGACTGATTTGGAAAGTCATCAAAAATAGCCTCATAAATGGAAGGTTCTGTCTGCAGGGAGATGTGAATGCCCCCTGCAGTGAACCACTCTAACCAGCCAGCTTCTCATCCAATATGAATGGATCAGGTAAACTGCTGAGCCTATAGAGATGCATGTCATTGACCTAAAAATCAGGCAGCAACTGTGCAGGGTCAGAGTCTCACAGGAAATTATATGTCCTTAGTTCTGGATGATTCTGGGACAATTTTCTGAGCTGCTGAAAAACAGGGATGCTAACAAGGAAATAGTATTGGCTGGGTAAATGGAATTGTGGGAGCCAAACTCTATATCCTGTAATGTTTCATCACTAAATGTTAGTTAGATCTGGGGTCAGAGAGGTACCTCTGTGAGAAAAGGACAGTGCATAGTGATACTGTCATATTTTACATCTAAGATAAGGGCTGTTCCCCAATATTGTTTTGTAATCTTTTTCTTGAAAGAGACATTTTGTCAGATTTTTAGAGGGTGGCACAGGGCTTACATCAAGCCCTGCATCAAACACGTTCTTTGCCACAGCTGCAGCATTCCTGATTGCTGCAACTGAGCCTGATTTTACAATGGTGGGCACAGTTTGGATAGATTTCAGGATAATATAAGGCAAGGTAGAGCATAAGATAATCATAGGCAAGCATAACATAATCATTGCATGGGTGCAGAGTACAAGGGGATACAGTTCCCATAGCAGTATTGGTAATAAAGTGTATCAAGTCAATAAAAGTATAATATGAGTGATTGATATGGTAGCAAAACATCTGTGTCAATATCCTAAACAGTAGAGTCATAGGAAGAGTCTGGAAGGAGACAGGACTAGTGGGAGAAAGGGGTGGCAGGATGGTATAATGGAGGCAGCAGAGGGCACATTAGGGGAAGAGAATGGGAGTAGAAGAGGTACAAGGCAAGTGAGCAGGCAGATGGGGCAGATGGGGGAACCTTCTGGTTCAGTAAAGCAGTAGAGGGTGATTAGGGTTGTTGCCCAGGAGTGCCAGAGGCTACCAACAGCAGGGTCAGGTGTGACAGTAGCAGAGTTCCAGAGTGCAGATAGTATTCCAAAGCTCGGACTAAAAGGGACCAAGGTGATGGAGGCTTGTGGTGGAGTGGGAGAGCTCATTTAAGCAGGTGGATGCCCTGACCATGAAGGCTCATTCCCCAGGGCATTTCTTCTGAACGGGACTGCTAGGGCTTGTTTAATGATGCTTCTTGTAGCATGTTAGGAAGTTGCAGGTAGGAATAAAGCTTGTATGGAGGGGGGGAGCAAGTCCTAGGAGGGCCTTCTTCCCTAGAAGGCAGGAGTGAAACTTGATGCGATCCAAGATAGGAAGCCATTTAGTCTTAAAGTGTAGGTTGCATGTATGTGTTAGGTAATCTACACCTAAGACAAATCTGCAGAGTTTTTTTGAGGGTTGTGTGGACTCTGAGTAGGCTCTTATCAGAGGCCGCACCATAAATCACGTTTCTGTAGTCCAGGAAGGGTAGTACTGTTCCAGTAACCGCCAGGAGCCTGGCCTGTTGTTGCTTGTATGTGTTGTACATGGGTTAGATATTTAATATTTCATGTTTAATACATCTGTAACTGTGCAGTGTTTTTAAAGTTCAGGTAATTTATTTTAATGGCAACTCTATGTTCCATCTCTGAGCTCACACACCAAATTAAAGTGAGATTTCTTCTGTTATATGAACATGTTTAGAAGTACTTGAAGCAAGTAAGGATTACTTTTCCAGAGGTCTGTTAGTGGGTGAGAAACAAAATAAAATGAAATGAGAAGGGAACAGCCTAGTGGTGAATTTGCAACAGGATGGTGGCAGCACTGGTGGAGTGTGTTAAGTCAGTTATCAGCTGTAACTCTGTTTCACTGTCATCTGAATTTTTTCTAATGCTGAAATGTCTGTCTTGTAGTACCATGGCCAGAACAGGAAATAGTACCTTAAGTGAGGCCTCATCATAACCATTTAAGTTGGCAAAATAATTTCTCTTGATTTGTAATCCATTGCCCACTTCATATTTTACATCCAAACATCCAATTATTTTTCTTAGCTTTCAGGGTCCTGTACTACATCAGATGAGTATGTGTATAAGAAGAGAAGCACTGTGACTCATTACTTAAGGACAAATAATCTCCTAAATCCTCCATCCCTGGAACTGTGGGTACCAACAGAAGGTTCCACCAAGCCAGTTCGATGGGAAACCTGCTGACTGGCTTTACAGTGACAGCACAAATGTCGACCGTGATTACGGTCCTCATTGTGCCGCCAAAAACACAAGTGTATTTTTGATTTTATTATAATCACCCCCATGGCTGAGGTGTTTTGGGGAGGGGTCACAAGATACGAAGAAGCTATGCCGGGGTCCCACTGCTGTAGTGTGATCATTATACCAACCCACAGTGACCCGTCATTTTGTCGCTGTAAATGACTGGTTGCTGTAATATGTTAGCTGAACCAATGGCATAACCCAACAAAAGTGTAAACTTGATTAAACCAGGGCATGTGCTATGCTGTGCAAGTTGATACCATCATTATGAGGGACCACTGTAGGTTAGTTGACACTACAGGGGCCAGAGGTACTTATTTGAGGATATAGGACGCTTAGGGTAAGAAATCTACCATGAGAGACCCATATTTGAATCAACAATTGCTATCTACTGTGAGATCTTCAATAAATCACTTAACACCCTTTTGTATCACCCTCTTCTGTCACTCTTTTTCTCTGCACTTTTATTTTCTGAGCATCTGTTAACCTCTTCCTAGTTCACTTAACTTCTCTTTGCAATCCTCATAGTTGATGCCAACCATTCATGGATTGTAAAGGACTGTGAATGGAAAACACAGTTTGTATGAAAGTCACATTGTTAAACCAAATACCTTTCTCCCTTAATTCCTCCCTCATCCCTTCCTTCCTCCTTCCCTTTCTCCCATCCTGTCACCCTCCTTTGGAAACCTGGAACCTGAACCATCAGTTTGGGAGAACTTAATGGAAGCAGGATCAGGGCTCTGGTGATGCAGAGCCATAGCCTTCTCCTCCAGTGGCATCAGGGCCACCACTGGAGCCAGGCTTCTTTTCAGTTGGGTACTGCTTCTAACCAAATATAATGTCGGGAGCACTGAAGCACAGGGAAGTCACAGAAATTGTTTAGAATTACATGGTGACTCTGTCACTAAGGTGGCATTCAAACTTCGAATCTCTCAGTTCACGGTTCTGATCTCTGCCCACTGCACCCCTTTGCTTTCTTCCTCAGCACACTATTTCAGTTCAGATTAGTTATGCTGTTCAATATCAATATAAATTAAAACTCTCACAGCTTTTTTTTAAAGTTTTCTTCAGCTGGATTTTTTTTATATGTCTTTGACAGGAGATCAACAATGTATTCATATGTGAAAATAAAAATAAAAATTGCATGTAGTTTACATGGTTGACTGTAATGGTGTATAAATTTAATCAGTACTGAACTGCCACAGTGTTAACATCATACTTTGTAACCCTCTTCTTCCTTAATTTGTGCAGTGATGCTGCTTCAGCACGTCACTGGATATGTTGTATTTTCCTATTCACAGTTCAGAAAAAAATTGTTCATGGTCTGTGTTTTCTTGTCAGGCCATTAATAAATGTATTAATGGCTTATGCTGTGATCTTCAGCACTGTACATTACATTAATTAGTTCTCATCTGTACCACAAAGGCTACTGCAAATCATATTCTATGTGTCTTAGTTTACAGCAAGATAGAAAATGAATATGTAGTATGCAGAGACATGTAATATAGCACCAGCTCTATAAGCTTGATTCTCAAAATCAGGGCTTCTAATAGCCCTGCTGTGGAAGGAACCACACCAAAATATTAATCATCACAATGCACCCCTTCAATGACACCCATGGCATTCTCCTCAAAGACAGTTTGTAACTGTGATGACTGGGGAGCTCAAAATGAGCATGGTTGGACTGAATGAAAGCCCTGCTCCAGGCCAAGTGGATCCCAGCAAACACATAGATGGTGATATATTACTGGTGGTCCCAGAGGATAGTGGGGGAATAATGACTGAGCTTCTGTATCTAATTTTGTCTCTCTATTCCCTTTCAATCCACCCACAAATTATGAGTCACAATGTTTATACCTTTTCTCCAGTGAGGAGTGTGGGTGAGTGGCTGTGTTCACTGCCAACACCAGCTCTACTCTGGTTGGCTGTAAGGGTACAAATCTTGGTCGACCCATGTCCTCACTAGCTCAAAGATATTGTTAACCCCCAGCATGCCCTAGTGTGGATTCTGGGGTTCAGTCATGAATTAGTCACCCATTCACTGCCACCATACAACTTGGCTCCAACACCACCAAAGTTTATGTCACATAGGTGCTAAACAGGACTTTGCATGCCCTGTACAGCTCAGTTCCTCCATATTGTGCAAGGCTTGAAGCCTGCAGTGTTGCTGCCAGCAGGCAACTTGCCCAGCAAGAGACATGCTTCTCTGGCACCAGCATTGGATTGTACAGTATGTTCTAACAGAGCTGTAGGGACACACAGAACTGCAAGCAATGAAAAAATGAATTTAGCCTCCCACAGTTTACTGCTTTCTGAAAATAAAAAGTGACACTGGGATAAATTACAGCAACATATTTCTATTTATCATTTTATTGGTGCCAAACACAACTTGGAATTGTTGTAAGTGTTGACTGCATAAGCCTAGGATCATGACAAGGTGTCTAAGGAGCTCAGGCTGGTGCAGGGCATTAAGAAGGGGGAGAAGGACTTCTTCAGGTACACCAAGGAGAAAAGGAGCTCTAAGGACCATATAGTAAGGATTAGGAAGGAGGGGTTGGGTGGAAGCATGGGGTGATAAGGCAAAAGTGCTAAATGATTACTTCTGCTCAGTATTTACTAAGGAGAAGAGGGGGATGATACCCAAGGGGGGAGGGAGGGCAGGAACAGAGGGGGAGGGGGTGATGGATGGGGAAATCATGGAGGGCAGGGTTCTGGAGGGTTTGAGGGCATGTAGGATGGACAAGGCACCAGGCTCAGATGGCATCCACCCCAAGGCACTGAAGGAGCTGGCAGAGGTCCTGGTGGGACCTTTTGCAGACCTATTCAATGCCTCTGGGTATGTACCTCAGGATTGGAGGATGGCTCATGTGGTGCCCCTCCACAAAAGCAGCCCCAAGGATGAACCAGGGAACTACAGACCAGTGAGCCTCATATCCATCCTGAGTAAGCTGATGGAGACTATCCTGAAGGAAAAGCTGGTGTACATCCTGGAGGCCAAAGGGCTATAGGACAGCAGACAGCATGGCTTCATAAGTGGAAGATCCTGCCAAACCAACCTGGTGGAGTTCTATGCCTGGGTAACTAGGCAATTGGATGGAGGCCATGCAGTGGCTGACCTGTACCTGGATTTCAGTAAGGCATTTGACTAGGTGCTATACGGAAGGCTGGGAAGTAAGTTAGAAGGCACAGGGGTGGGTACAAAGCTGGTGAGATGGGTAGAAAACTGGCTTCAGGGAAGGCAACAGAGGGTGGTGGTGGGTGGGGAGCTCTCATCCCCAAGGGTAGGGACGAGTGATGTTCCGCAAGGCTCAGTGTTGGGACCAGTGTTTGGAATACTCATTGCAGACATATCATTGGGCATCAAGAGCAAGACCAGTCTGTTTGCTGATGACACCAAGATGGGAGCAGTGTTGGATGACCTAGTGGGATGGCAAGGTTGCAGGATGATCTGACAAAGCTGGAAACCTGGTCGGACACCTGGAAACTGGGGTTCAATGACAAAAAGTGCAAGGTGCTGCATTTTGAGGCAAAAAACCCTAGGAGGAGTTACTAGCTGGGGGAAGTGCAGCTAGCCAAGACAGAGGAGGAGAAGGATCTGGGGGTGCTCATTATGGGGTCAATGAACAACTCAGCACAATGTAGGAAGGTGGCTGCAAAGGCTAACAAAATGCTGGATTGCATTGCAAGGGGTATATCCTCGAGGAGGGGGGAGGTGATTCTGCCACTGTGTAGATCATTAGTTAGACCACACCTGGAGTACTGCATGCAGTACTGGCACCTGTATCTGAAGAGGGACATTAAGTTACTGGATGGGGTGCAGAGCAGAGTGACAAAAATGATCCAGGGGCTAGGGGACTTACTGTACCAGAGGAGGCTGAGGGAGTTGAACATGTACTCGCTACAGGAGGGGAGGGATGGGGGGATATGATTGAAACCTTCAAGTACATGACAGGAATAAACAAAACAAGATATGGATGGGGCTGTTCAAAGTAAGAGATGGGAGGGACACCCAGGGCTATGATACGAGACTGGAAGGAGGAAGGTTCAGGAGGGAGCTGTGGAGACACTTTTTTATGGAGAGGGTTGTAGCTGGGTGGAATGCATTACCAGTGGAAGTGGTATCCAGTAGAACAATGGGCTTCTTCAAAAGGGGCTGGGACAGGGTAAGGGGGAAGGTCAAGGGAGGGGGAGCTGCAGAATAAGGGGTGCTAGCTGCACATTCGAGCAGACTTGATAGACCACTAGGCCGTTATCTGCTGGCAAATTTCATATGTTCATATGTTTGTATCATGTTAACAGGATCTGAGGTGATAAAACTGTAGTTGGAGCCCAAAATATTGAATTTTTTGACTTTTTTTCCCCAATAGAGTTAGTGCACATATGAAATATATGTTATATCAGTTTAACAGTATAACATTTAATTGCAGGCATACCCAAGCACACATAGAATCACATCTTGCTAACTCGGCTATATTCTTATTTTTTATTCTTGTTAATTGAATAGGTACAGTACATATGGAATAATATTCCCATTTACAAGGATGACCTAGGGCAATAAGGATGCCACAAAAATAAGTAAAAAATGACAAACAGTTAAAACACAGTATGTTAATGGCTTGCATATTAATAATTACGTGTGCAAGCATTCAACCTATTTTAGTGCAATTTCAAACACGTTTTAAACACATGATTGTATTACAATTTCATACACTAACATGGAGCTAATTTCAACATTTCACACAGTGGTATGAAAAAAATGCCTTTCCCTTGTACTGTCTTTAGGGATACAAAAAGTTAACTGCAGCATTTGTTCATGAGATAATTCTAAAATCTGTCACTTGAACATTTAGAACTTCACCTTATGAAAAGACAAGATTAACCTTTACATCAGTATAGCTATTGTGCCTGTTTGGTTAGGAGGCAAGGATTTAAAAGAATTATACACTGACATTGAAAGATGCTGCTGACACAACCCATTCTGTTCTTAGTATAACAAATACCATAAGGATATTACAGAGTGGCACTGATCTATTTTGTTTATTGTATTCAAACTGATTCTTATTTTATTTTATATGTGAATGACCACCTGAAGAAGAAGAAACCAAGGCTATTGTTCAGTGGATAAATTATGCTGCATGCATTTAGAAACAGAATGCAGCTGTGTGGAGAACAATTCCCCAGTACCTGTTGTGCCTTGAAATGTCTGCTCTCTTCAGCTTGCAATTAATCTATCCATAATCTCTTCACTTACCAGGGAGCACTTTAACCAAATCTAAAATCAATAAAACTAAAAAGTCATACAGCTGTATTTACTGGATTTGATCTGCCTTTTTGAAAACTGAACCCTGAAAGAATAAGCTTGAAATTTTGCATATAAACAAAAATGTATTTTTTTTCTTTTCAGGATGATAAAATGTTAAAAGTCTTGTTAATGAGAGAAAAAACATTTTGCTTTTTGCTCCCTCTCCCCTTTGAGTCATTGTTTCAGATTCACAGCCTCACAGTTCTAGTCTCTCCAAATACCCCAACCCTAACTCAGGCTGGCACCCTGTGGCAGTCACTAGTTATAAATAATCGGGAGTTTTCTTTGACTCCCAATTAAAGTGGGATATGCACATTAATTCTCTGGTAAAGAAAGTTGGATCCAGACTGGGATTTTTGTATAAACATTGAGCCTCCCTAACATAAGATACCGCATAGTCAACATCATGGTTTTACTGGTAATTGATAATGGAGATACAGAAACATTAGGCCAGATTTTCAAAGGGCTGGAAATGCAGCAAGTCCCAGGTGCATTAAACGTATGGTGCATAGGACCTGTGGCATTCTCATGGCTGGTGATCGGTATTTTTGATCCCGTTCACTAATTGCCATAAGTTAAACAAACTTTTTCTGGTCTATGACAATCCAGGGTACCCTTTTTATGGGGTTTGTGCTACATTTTTGATGCAAGCTGCCATAAAATGGGATGTGGTAACTCCACCTGACCCACTAAAACTGGACATAGTCTGTGGCAAAGGATTTGGCGCAGCTGTGTCAACAAGAGGATTTGACGCTGGGCTTGACAGAATCCCTGTGTCACCCTTTGAAAATCTGGCCCATGGAAACAGAAAATTACAGTATGGCAGATAAAGGCCTAGTAGCTCATCCAATCTACCCAAGCGTGTCTTATTTTGGAACTGTGCCTTTGTCAGTCCTCACTACCAGCCCAGTCTTCCCCCTGTGCTTGTCCTATCCCCTTTTGAACTCTCCCAGTGCTTCAGTCCTGAGGACTTTCTCCAGAAGGTCGTTTCAGTCCTCCACCACTCTTTCTATAAATAAGGACTTCCTGTCATCCTTCTGGAACCTTCCCCTCATCAGTTTCAGGACATTACCCATGGTATCCATTGTTACCACTCATTGTGAACAGCTCGCTGCTGTCCACCTTGTTAATTCTGTGGCGGTACTTGAACATCTTAATCATGCCACCCCTCTTTTTCCTATCCTGTGGCATGTTCACGTTGAGATCCTACAAATGCTTCTCATAATGTAGGACCTACCCTGTTGTCCCTGTATCAGCTTTGTGGCTCATCTCTGCACTACCTCCGATCTGCCCCTATCCTTCTTCAAGTGTGGGCTCCAAAACTACATACAATACTCCAAGTGAGGGTGAACCAAGGATCTATAGATGTTCTGTATTCCCCACCTCCTTTTGCTAGTGATTCCTCTCCCTATGCACCCCAGCATTCCATTTGCCTTTCCTATAGCTCTACTGCATTGTTCGGATACCTTTGTGTTTTCCATTATTAACACCCCGAGATCCTTTCCTCCGATGTGCTTTCCACTACCTCCCCACTAATTCTATACTCCAAGCTTAAGTATTTTTCCCATCTATGCCTTTTCTCACAATTTTTTGCATAACAATTCAACTCCCACAATCCTGACCACCTCTTCATTTTCCAACTCTTTCTTTATGGCCCTCATTGGTGTCCACTTTTCCAGAGATTTTGGTGTCACTGGCAAAAAGCTATATCTCTCCCTGAAACACTTCCCCTATATTACATAGAAACATAGAAACTGTTGGTAGAAAAGGACCTCATGACAGGTCCATACTGAACAAAGATTTCCTACCTATTGTACTGCCACGGACCTTAACTGGTCCTTGGGGTCCCTCCCTTCCCTCTCTTTGTGTTATTATTTTACCCATATGGCTATCCCATGCATGCTTGTAGCCTGCCCCATTCTAGCCTCTACCATTTTAGCTGGTAGTTGATTCCATGATTCCACCACCACCTCAGTGAAGAAACATTTCCTTATGTCCCTCTTGAACCTGCCCCCTTCCAACTTCCTTGCATGCCATCTAGGCCTCCCAGACTGATCTGAGATGTACACCTTCTTTCAGCCGTCCACAGTATTTATACCTCAGCTATACCTTATACACACCTTCAAAACACTGTACGCCTCAACTGCACATTAAACACTTGTACTTTTTACTTATATGCACCTCAACTAAACCTCAAAAACATAACATTTAACACTATACACCTCATCTGCACCTCATGAACTTACCTTTTAGCTGTATACTCCTCAACTATACCTCAACGTCTGTCTTATTTTACTGAGTGGATTTTTTTGCCCTGTAGTGACATCATTGGCAGTTTTGATTTCTGAACTTCTTTGCAGTAATTCCTGGTTAGTGCCAGTTTGTTCTCAGGCAGCAGTTAGAGTTCTAAGTTTAGCTGGTCAGTGCCTGCAAAATAACCAGTCTTTTTTAGAGTAAGACAATGTCCTTTTTATAATAACAGTTTGTTCATGCATATAGTGGTAAGACTTTACTATGGTATGCAGATTTTTCTATGCTTGTATCTTGCATGTTTATTTTATAGGGTTGGGGATAGGACCTGTCACATCATAGTACTTGTCCTGTGCTTTCTACAAGAGTCATTGTTTCCAGTGACAAATGTATAAAATAAATATCTTTTGAGTGCAATTCCTGCAGACACACACCACCCATATAATGAATTTAATTCAGGAGTTCTTAGGTGTTTTGTCTAATACTGTAATGAGTTTAGTGCAGGAATTCCTAAGTGTTTATTCTATTCCTGTAATAAGGCTATGGTGGCAAAGAGGCAGGGAACTTCCTCTCTGTTAATACTTTTTAAAGTTCAGCTAAAAAACTAATTTAATTAAGTAAACAGTATTTACTTTTTTGGACTAGATCTCGGCCCTGTATTTAGAATTTATTTTTTATAACTACAGCCATAATGATGGGGCACCTCAAGTAATCTATACCTCCTGGCTACATCTGTGGTCAAGGTGTACACCTCACTGAGGTATGCCTAATTAGCATTTTTAGACACACATCAACTATACCTAAATTATACTGTAAATGCATTGCTGTTAAACCTCATGTACACCTCTCAGACAGTAGTGCAGTTCAGTTGCACATCTTGAGGTGTACTGAGGTGTACACTTCATTTAACCCTTAGCTACACATCAAATACGCCTCAGCTGAGTCAGGGCTGGTGCTCTTTCTCACTTGGACAAATCTCTCTCCCACTGGACCCTGTTTACCCTGTGAGGTACTTGAAGGTCTCAGTTATGTTACCCTCGCTCGCCTGTCTTCCAGAGTATATATGTTGAGGTATTTCATCCTCTCCAAATAGTGCTTTCCCTGCAGCCCTTGAGCCATCTTAGTTGCCTTTCACTGGACCGCTTCAGCCCTGCCAATATCCTTCTGGAGGTGTGGTCTCCAGAACGGCAGAAGTAGTAGTAGATTTTATTTCTTATGGGCACTCTTCCCCGAAGGCTTAGGGTGCCCTTACAAAATATAAAAACTGACAAACAGAATATAAATATAAATAAACAACCATACAAATAAGGATAAATAACAATAAATAACACCCACTAATATATAAATAGTTCTTAGCAATCAAACACAAAATTGCTAGTCACAATGAATGATTTCTTTGACCCCAAGGGGTTGTTGAAAGAAAAGAGTTTTTAATTTCCTTTCAAATATCCCAAGGAGGGTACCTCTCACAGGGACCCTGGCAAAGAATTTCATAGGATCGGGGCGGCCACTTCAAAAGCCTGATCCCCAGAAGATTTTAATCTTGCTTTGGGGACCACCAGGAGGGCCCCTCCCATGGATTGGAGAGAGTGACCCGTGGTGTAGGGATGCAGGAGCTCCTTCAGGTAACCCAGACCCAGCCCATGCAGGGCCTTATAGGTCAGTAGACCTATTTGGAAGGAGATGCATCAATGTACCGGCAGCCAGTGCAGTTCGTGCAACACTGGTGTAATGTGACAGGACTTTGAAAGGCCCATCAATAACTGGGCCACAGCATTCTGCAGCAGCTGAAGGTGCCACATTGTACCCCCTCTGATCCCAAGATAGAGTGTGTTACAGTAGTTGAGCCTCGAGGTAACAAATGCATGTGCCAGTGAGGCCAGATCTTCAGGGAGGATATGGGATTTCATTCAGTCAATATTACACAGATGGTAAAAACCATTCTGGACAACAGCTGACACCTGAGTACCAAATGTCAGCTCGCTGCCCAGAACAACACCCAAATTCCTCACCATGGTGGAGGCACCCAGTTAGGTCGAGCAAATAAAAATCCCTGAATCCTCTCCAGGGGTCTCTACTCCCCCCTTTGACCTGGCTCAACCACCAATACTTCAGTCTTCACCGGGTTGAGCCCCAACCAGTTTGATGACATCCATGCTTGGATCTTAGACAAGCACTTGTTCAGCATGTCAACCGCATCAGATCTTCCTGATGTGAAAGACAGGTAGAGCTGGGTGTCATCAACATAGCAATGAAATCCCTGCCCATACCATCTTATGACCTCACCCAGGGGCAGCATATACACTGCAAATAACATGGGGAGAGGACAAAACCTTGGGGCACTCCACAAGACAGGGCCATTGGGCTTGAGGAATAATTCCCCTAAACCACTCTCTGGGACCTGTTCCAGAGGAAGGACTCAAACCGGCTGATGACTTTGCTAGTGAGTCCAATGTATTCCCTCAGCCTGTCCAGAAACACTCCATGAATCACAGTGTCAAATGCTGACAAGAGATCAAGGAGAATGAGAATTGAGTGCTGTCCCCTATCCCTCTCCCTGAACAGGTCATTCAACACCCTGCACACAGTGCTACCAGGTGTTAGCTACCAAGAAGCGGTACAGTGGCAACACAACCTCCCTTTTTCTGCTGGTGATGCTCATCCATACACAGCCAGCATCCCACTAAGCCTGCCCACAGTCTTGTCATATTGTGCTGCCACCATGAGGTCCTCCAATACAATGACTGGTAGGAGTACAGGCAGCATGGATTTACTAGAGGGAGCTTGTGCCAAACAAACCAGATTGAATTCTTCAGTTGGGTGATGATAGATGTGAATAGGGGTCAGGTAGTTGATGTCCTGCACCTACTGTAGACTCCTGCAAAGCCTCTGACTCAGTTCTCCATTGGAGACCTCAAGGCATACACCTCAACTGCACAAATAAATATATTAAAGAAAACCAGTCCTCAAACTGATCCCTTGGACACTCTGCTCATGACTTCCCTTTTCACTGAAGTTCTCCATTGGGAACCATCTTTTGGGTCTTCCCACTCAGCCAATTTTTACCCACCCCATAATCTTGTCCCTCCACCCCAGGTCACTCAACATATTTATTAGTCTCCCATGAGGGACTGAGTCAGAGGCTTTGCTGAAGCCTAGGTACAAGACATCATCTGCCTAACCCTGCCGGTCATTGGCCTCCAGAAATTCCACTATCATTTCCTTAAAGTTGCAGCACACGTCATGGTCAGATATTTCCTGATATTTCTGAGATATATGTACAGAAATTCCCTACAAATATATTAGAAATAAATTTAGAGAAATTGCTGATTTTATTTTTTCTTTTACTGCTTATTCCAGATTTCACTTGGGCTACTGTTCTGCTTATCTTGCTTTCTTTTTTTTTTGCTCCACTAACATTATAGTGCAGGAATTGTTTTTTTTTTTGTCTAGCACTGTAGGTTGGGGGAAGGGTGCTTATTGCCTGGCTTGGGGCCTCAGCTACTTGATAACTGGAGGTGGGGCTGAGTCAGATTAGTGGTAGCAGGTTGCTCTTTGGCTTCTCATAGAGACTAGAAGGGGAAGAAATACGTTTCATTTCAGGAAAGTAACTGCTCATTGCTGATTTTATTGCTTCTTTTGCTGTTTATTGTTGATTTCACTTAGTAGTAGGTTGCTTTTTGCCATCTTTTGGAAAGGTACCTGGTGTTTTTTTTTGCTGGTACAGCTGATTGTTTCTGGGGTTTTGTGCTGGTGCAGCTGATTGTTTCTGATGGTCCAGAGGGGCCCAACCCACCCTCTCTACATCCATCCACCCCTAAAGCATCACTTCCTTTATACCCATAACCTGTGACATCATAAGGTACCAGCAGACTGCATACACACACTGTTAGCCATCATATTTCAGTACACAACATAGTCACACACCACACCGTGATGTAAATCTACATACCTTGATATATTATACCACTAATGATTATTGACAGTACATACAGTAGTAGCCACAGACATGATCAGATATTTCCAGATATTTTGCAAAATTTCTAAAGAGTTTCTCTCTTCTGCCCCTACTGTGGAAATGCAGAAAGCAGGAGATTTCTCTGGAAATATCACAAAAATTTCAGGAAATATCTGACCATGTCTTTGGCTGTGACTGTAGTTATAAAGTAAACAGGGTATAAGAAGGAAGGAAAAAAAGGGGCAGACAAGTAAGGGAAAGGATAGGCTAAGGAAAATGATGGGTGTCATGCAATGCAGTGGTTGCAGGGCAGCGGTGTTTAGGAAGACTGTCTGGGCACTGTGGTGCTGTCCTATCTGCAGGCACCTCTCTGACTTGAGGGTGGAGGATGCAGGAGTCTGAGCAGAGTTAGCAAGGATATGGGCAACTTTCCCCCCAACACAGGGACCATCACATCTGGCATCACTCCTTCAGAGGATGCCAGTAAGGAGGGTTGGATAGACTATGGTGGGCTCAGGGAGGGTGAGAGAGGTGGGACAGAGGCACATCCACCAGCCAGTGCCACTTCAAAACTCATACACCATCTTGGCAGAGCAGGACAATTGCACTGCATCTCCAGAAGTGGACTCTAAGGAGGATGAGTGGGTCATCCATGACAGAGCCCTGAGGGCAAAAGGAAGGAGAACACACAGGGGGAGGAAGCAAATCCTGTTTGGAGACTCCATCATTAGAGTGATAGAGCTGGGAGTGGGCAGCAATTAGAAGAGGGAGGTGGTGTGCCTGCCTGGTGGCACAGTTTGGAAGGAAGGCAGGAGGATCCTAGTGATTGCTAGGGCAGTGGCAAGGAGGGTGGAGCTGGACATCATTGTCCACATGGGGACAAATGACCTGGCAGGTGAGAGAACAAATGTGGGAAAAGTGAAGTAGGAATTTAGGGAACTGGGGCAGTGTCTTGGGCAAGTAGTGCATTCTGTTATCTTCTTGGAGGTTCTACCTGTCCATGGCAAGGGAGAGGGTTGAGACATCTGCACCATGGAATTCAACACACGGCTGAATAAATGGTGCAGAGAGGAAGGGTATGGCTTCATTGGGGACTGGGCTCTCACTTGGTGGGATGAAGGACTGTATTCATCAGACAGCCCACATCTATCCAGGGGAACAAAGGTATCCTCACTGAAAAGTTCAAATGCTTCCTCCATGAGCATTTAAACTAGCCACAGGGGGAGGCAAAAGCAGTCAGGGGGATAAAGGTAGCCTTCCCCACATAATATATTTGAAATAAGGGAAAATCTGATTAGTACAAGGGCATTATCAAACCCGACAAATTAATTAGACACAATTGTGGGGAGCACAGAAGATGGAACCCAAAAATATCACAGGGTTGAAAAAAGGAAAAAGGAGGATGGGCACACAAGCTGGAAAGTAATGTGCACAAATGACCACTTTGTGGGGAACAACATCCCAGACCTAATGGTATTAATGGAAGATGCAAACCTGGACATAGTAGCTATTACAGAAACATTATACACAGGGAACTATGACTGGGATATAGCCATACCAGGATACACACTTTTTAGGAAGGATAGAGAAGGGAGAAGGGGAGGGGGTAGCTATGTATGTGAAGGAGGGGATTAAAGCAACAGAGGCTCAAGGGTTACAAGAAGAAACAGAGGCACTGTGGGTCACCCTGGAGGTGGGAAAAAGGATAGCCATTCACACTGGAGTGATTCACAGGCATCCAGCACAGGGGGAGGAATCAGATGATGCTCTTGTGGAAACCACCCACAAAATGGCAGCCAAAGGGGAAGTGTTATTAATGGGTGACTTCAACCTGCCTGAAGTAGACTGGAACACTCAGACTGCGAGTACAGCAATGGGCAGGGACTTCATGACTGCCCTGAATGGGGACAACTTAAGACAGCTTGTAGCAGAACCAACTTGCTAGGAGACTATTCTGGATTTAGTCCTGACCAATGGGGACAGTATCATAGATGTAGAGATGGGCAGTCCCCTTGGTACCAGCAACAACAGGACAGTATGATTTAAGGTAACCACAGTGGAAGAGGCAAGCCATACAAGGATAAAGGTCCTATATTTCAGGAAGGCTAACTTTAAGGAGATGGGTAAAAATCTCAAAAGAGCCCTAGCAGCAGAAGATACAGGGGGAGATGTGGAAAAACAGTGGTCTATGTGGCGAGCTATGCCACTGCCAGTTAGATGTACAGATATATGGTGTTATATTCAGTTATATTTTGTGTATGTTTAAACTTCCACAAGGTAAATGGATGACAGGATATCATAGGATAGTGAGAGAGACTGGATTTCTTTTAAAATGTTTGACCTGCCTCTAACCTGAGGGAAACCAGCTTGCTTGCCAAGAACCTGTCAATTACTTGTCAAAGGCGTGGGGGTAGCTGAACAAGGGTATTTCCCTGGTTAACTAACTGAGGGAAACAGAGGTAAATAAAATGTTCAGGGAAACAACCCATTGTCCCCTCAAAGGCAGGATGCTTCGGTCCCAGGAAACTGTCATGGTATATATTGCATTTGATGAGATGAAAGGAAAAGACAGAAATATCCATTCTGGCAGGCTATTGTGAATTCTCTTACAGGTGTCATAATTGACAGGGAAATATGACATCACAAGGTAGCCAGAAAATTGTGCTGTTGGGAAAGCACAAGAGTGATATCTACTGGCCTAAAAGCTAGGACAGACCAGGGTTCTGACACTATATAAAGAGCTTGAAAACAGGGTCTCTCTCTCTCATTTTGCTGAACATCTTCAAGGGACACTCTTCTCCTGACACACAAGAAGCAAGACTGCTATCAAAGGAAGCTGAAACTTTCATTTACTTTTCCTGGACTTCAATCCACTACAAACTTAAGGCAGAACTTAGCTAAAAGTTTTAAAGCGTTTTTTGTATGTACATGTCTACTTTTAATTTGTGTTATTCTGTGACCAAATTGATCAAACCTGTTTGTTATAATGCAGGGTTTTAAATAATTGATTAGCAGATTTTTCTTGGGACAGTGCTAACTGTACAGAAAGTATTTATATAGGTTTCTAGAAGTGTTATGTTTGTTAAACCAAGTGAGGCAAGTGCTATGCATTTTCACAATGTTTTAGCACTTTTATGAGCAAAATGCTAATCAATTTTTGGAGTTAAATAAAACCCTGTAATGTATGATAATTATTGAGTAAAGACATTTATTTTGTTTAAGAAACTTGCCTGAGTGAGATTTCTATATTGAGTGTGTGATTGTGAGATGTTTCAGTAATAATCTGTGACTAAACCATTATTACTAAGGGGTGCATCATAAGCTACCAAATCGAACAAAGGGTCTGAAAAAGGAAAGTCTGGATAAAGATAAGGGGAAATACCGAAGTCTCAAAAGGTCTGTGGGGATTTGAGCCAGGTTATTGCACGCCTTGTGGGAGAAGGCAGAATCAGGGTTAAAATGCCACCCTGAAGAGGCTGTAACACCTGGATCTTCCCCTTTGTGTAAGAACCAAGAATGGATCATATTTGGCTACAAGACTTGAGACTAGTATTGTACCTTGATCCAGAGTAAAGAGGGGACCCTGGGACTTTGTGGTGAGTGTTCAGTTGTGAACACAGTGAACACTATAGAAGACATGAAGAGGGTATCCCATTTCCCCCTCCCTGTCACAGATTGCACTTAGGGGTGGGCACTGTGAGCTCAGTGGACCTGAGCCTTAGGAGTGTGTTCATGACAGATTTGGTGCACAGTGGTGGGATCTGAGAAATCTGGTAGCAGTGAGATTCCAGAGGTATTGGTAACGCAGGCATAACAGTTGGATTTGAGGCCAGTGTATCAGATTGATAAACTGAAAACAATCCACACACAATCAGGGCAGATTTGGAAAAAAAAATATTTGGTTACAGTATAAAGTTCCCTACCTGTTTTCTTTTTTTTTTCTGTCTAAGCTAGTGTAGTAGTAGTTAGAGAAAATGATGGCTTCCAACTACAGCGAATACACTACAGACTACATAAGGCAGTTATGTCAAGAAAGAGGGGTCCCGTACAAAGGACAAACCAAAAAGCACTTCATGGAGGCTCTCATGGCAGCTGATAAGCAAGAAGTTGCCCTGATCCTCAAGTCACAGCAAGTGACTGAAAGAGACCAGACCTTGGGCGTGGGGGTGCCAAGGGACATTGCAGAGTCCAGTCCCAGGGAGAAGGACAACAAGACCAGAGAGAACACAAGGCCACAGCACCAGGGGAAGGTTACCACAAAGCTGAAGCTGGAAAGGATCAGGCTGCAGCTAGAGTTGAGGAAATTGGAGCTGGAATTGAGTTCCAAATTACTAGTGGAATTTAAAGAGGGGGAGGATATGGATGCATTTTTGAATTCATTTGAAAATGTCTGTATACAGGCCAAGGTACCCAGGGAGCTCTGGAGCTTCCAGCTATCCCCACTGCTAATGGGTAAACAGTGTGAGGCACTAGGCCAACTGGATAATGATGATAGCCAAGACTATGAGAAACTTAAGGCTGCTTTACTTAAAAAGTATGAACTGGCTCCTGAGACTTACAGGTCTAAATTCAGTAAAGTCTGAAAAAGTCCTGACATGAGCTATGAAGAACTAGCCACAAAGCAACACCAGTTTTTAAAGCATTGGTGGGAGGGAGTGAAAGCACATTCTGCAGGGAAAATTAAGTAGATTGTCCTTTTAGAGCAGTTCTTTTGGGCTTGCCCAGCAGAGTTGAAAACTTGGCTAGAGGACCAAGATCCAAAAACAGCACAGCAGGCTGCTGAGCTCTCAGATCACTATGCCAGGAGCAGGCCTGTTCTGAAAGGAAGTGAAGCAGGTGTGACAGCACAGAAAGGGAAAAGCGCACCTTCAGGGCAGCTAAAACCCTCACTGCCACCATAGAAATGGGGAATCCCCAGGTTGCAAAAAAGGGATTTCTCGGATAAAAGAAATGATGACTGCTGGTTTTGTAAACAGCCTGGGCATCTTGCTAGACAGTGTCCTAAAAAGGCATAGAGTGGGCAAGGTGGTGCTTGAACAGGGTTGGGTGCACTGTGTATCCCTGAAAGCATGCCTGTAAACATGAGGGAACACATATACTCAGTTACTGTAAATGGGGTGCAAGCCCATGGATTAAGGGACATGGGGGAATCTCTTACCTTAGTAAAGGGGGATTTGGTTGGCCCTGAACAGCTTATACCTAATCAGTTTGTAAAGGTGAGGGGATTCACTGGGGAGGAGAAAATTGTGCCACTTGCTAGTGTTCTCTTGGACTGGGGTGAGACAGGAGAGATGGTGCAAAAAGTGGCAGTGACAGACAACCTCATCCTGGATGTGATTATAGGAAACAATCTCCAGAAGGGGGTGTGTGTGTGGTTAACCGCAGTCAGGCAGCAAAGGCTGCTTGTATTTCCCTGAGCCCTATAGAAGCCCCTGTGGAGAAAAATGGGAGGCTGGTTCCCCAGCCTGTGGCTCCTGAAATGGAGAGTAGTGAAAGGGAGGTAGGACTTCCCCAAGTAGCAGTTCACAAAACAGCTACAGAAGGTTACTCCAAGAAGGGAGGGGCAACAAATGGTCAGAAGGTTAAGGAAGGTAGTGGCACTGAATGACCTGATGCTAGAGCTATGGATCCCAGTTTAGGAACTGAAAGGGACATGTCCCATACCTTGCGAAAATGTGAAAATTTTGCAGCTACTCGGAGAACTGACCCTATTTTGTAGAGGCTGAGGGATTGTGCAGAATCTGATGGGACATAGGGAGGTGACATAAGACATAGGGTATTTTGGGGTAATGGACTGTTGTATACACAGGATGGAAGGACAGAGGGAGGGGTGATGGGCAGGCAGCTTGTCATTCCCCAGAAGTACTGTGAGCAGTTGCTCAAGATTGCTCATGATATCCCCATGTCAGGGCATTTGGGCATCATGTGCACTATGCAGCGATTGGTCCAGGATTTCTATTGGCCCAACTTCACCCAGCAGGTGAAGGAATATTGCAGGTCTTGTCACCAGAGCCAACAAATATAGAAAACAGATAGTACAATCAAAGCTGCCCTAATTCCATTTTCTATTGTGGAGGAGCCATTCCAGAGGGTAGGAATGGATATTGTGAGACCTTTGAGTACCCCAAGCTCCTATGGGAAGAAGTTTATCCTGACAGTGGTCGATTACACCACCCAATACCCAGAGGTGATCACCCTCTCCTCACTTAGGACAGACAAAGTGGCAGACACCTTGTTAGGTATTTTCTTCAGTGTCAGTTTCCACAGGAGGTTATCACTGATCAAGGGGGTACTTTCATGTCAGATCTGATGAAATGTTTGTGGGACAAGTGTGGGGTGGTGCAGAGGTGCATGACACCTTATCACCCACAAGCCAATGGGCTTGTGGAAAGGTTTAATGGTACCCTAAAATCGATGCTCCAAGTGTTTACTGAACTGCATGGGAGGAATTGGGAGAAATACCTTTCCCACCTGTTGTTTGCATACAGGGAGGTGCCCCAAGAGTCAACAGGGTTCTACCCTTTCAAACTCTTATATGGACGTAGGGTGTATGGGCCCCTAAACTTGATCCAGAAAGACTGGGAAGGCAAGCACGGCACCCAGGTAACCCCCATAGTGGATCATGTCCTTAAGTTTAGAGAGAAGCTGAAGGAGCTTATGGGGGCAGCCCAAAACAACCTGTTAACTGCCCAACAGAAGCAAAAGGTCAGGTATGACCTTGGAGTCAGAGCTCGCTTGTACAGTGCAGGTCAGAAAGTCATGGTCCTAATCCCAGTCTGGAATGACAAGCTGCAGGCCAAGTGGGCAGGATCATATAAGGTAGTTCAACTGGTAAATGACATGAACTATATTGTAGAACTGCCTGACAGGAGACATAACCATTGGATGTACCATGCCAACATGATGAAACCATTTGCATATAGGCCTGACATGGTATTTTCAGTGTGTAGTCCTGGGGAAGGGGCAGACAAAGAGGACCCCCTACTGGACTTGCTTGAGGAAAGCAAGTGGGAGTAATCTGTGGAGGCAATCAAACTGTCACCCCAATTGACCCAGAACAGTCTCAGGAAGTGAAGAAGGTTTTAGAGGACTTTGCCTCTTTGTTTATGGCCAAGCCTGGATGAACCCCTTTAGCAACACATGAGTAGACTTGGGGAAACAAATGCCCATATGGTGGACAGCCTACCAGGTGTCTGATGCCATCCTAAAGGACATTAGGAGGGAGTTGGAGGAAATGCTGGATTTATGGGTTATCCAGAAAACCCACAGTCCCTGGGCCTCACCCATAGTCCTCGTTCCCAAGCCAGATGGCTCTATTCACTTTTGTGTGGACTATCATGGACTCAATGCATTCATGAAGTCTGACATCCACCCAATGCCTTGGACAGACAAACTACTAGGCAAGTTTGAAGGGGTAACATGCCTTACCATCATTGACTTGACCAAAGGGTATTGGCAGGTGGAGTTAACTGCCAGAGCTAGGGAAAGGGTGGCCTTCATCACTCCAATAGAGGCAGTATAGCGCAGTGGTCTAAGGCTCTGAGCTGCAAATCTGGTGACATCCAGCAGACCAGACCTGGGTTTGAATCCCACAGCTTCCACTTGCATACTGTGTGACCCTGAGCAAGTCACTTAACCTCCTTGTGCTCCCAGGTTACTCCTGTAAAAAAGCTTTCAGCTTAGTGTGCTATACCTGGTTAAACAACTAAATAAAAAAAAAATAGGATTATTTAAATTCTGGGTAATGCCTTTTGGAATGAAGAACACCCCTGCCACCTTCCAAAGATTGCTCAACCAGGTGGTACTGAAGAGTAACTAGTGGCTTATCTAGATGATGTTGCCATCTTCAGTAACAGTTGGAAGGAACACATGTCCCATCTGAAGGAAGTGTTTGACAGGATACAGAGGGCAGGGCTCAGTGTCAAGGCTGAAAAGTGCCAGGTTGCTATGGCAAAGATGGCATACCTAGGTCATGTATTGGGGTGGGGGCAGCGTCACACTAATAAAGCAAAGATTGAGGCAATAGAGGCATTGCCTATGCCTGACACTGAGAAGCAGGTTAGGTGCTTCCTAGGGACCAAAGGGCACTATCAAAAGTTTGTTCCAAATTACAGTACCCTGGTAGCTCCCCTATCTGGCCTGCTAAAGAAAAGAAATCCCAAAAAGGTAAACTGGGAGCCGGCCTGTGAATGAGCCTTTGTACAGCTAAAGGAGGTACTGTGCCGTGCCCCTGTGTTAGCCAGTCCAGATTACAACAGGCAGTTTGTTGTGCAGATAGATGCCTCATATGTGAGGATTGGAGCAGTCCTCAGTCAGACCTCTAATCAGGGAAAAGATCACCCAATAGTGTACCTTAGCAAAAAGTTCCTTCCCCAGGAGCAGGCATATTCCACAGTGGAAAAGGAATGCCTTGTGCTGGTATGGGTCCTGAAAAAATTAGAGCTGTACCTCTACAGGAGATGCTTCGAGGTACAGACCAATCATAACCCCCTGGTGTGGCTAAATCAGATGGACAAAACAAATGATCATCTCTTAAGGTGGAGTATAGCCCAACAGGCCAACAACATGACTATTATGCACAGAGCAGGGTTAGTCAACGTCAGTGCAGATGGCCTATCTTACCAGTTAGAACAGTAACAGAATTTGTGAAAACCTTATGATGCAGTAGGGGGCGTGTTCCCACAAATTCATTCAAGGAGGGAGAGATGTTGTGATCTATGCCACTGCCAGTCAGATGTACAGATACATGGTGTTATATTCTCTGTTATATTTTGTATATGTTTAAACTGCCACAAGTAAAATGGATGACAAGGTCTCATAGGATAGTGAGAGAGACTGAATCTCTCTTAAAATGTTTGACCTTCCTCTGACCTGAGGGGAACAGCTTGCTTGCCAGAAAGCTGGCAATTACTTGTCAAAGGCTCGGGGGTAGCTTATCAAAGGATATTTCTAGAGATGCAGTGAATTTAAAATTCACCGGCGAGGTGCCAGCGAAGTAGGCACTTCGCGTTGTCACTCTGCTTTGCAGAGTGGCCAATGTGAAAGGCTCACTTCACCTTGTAATTATTACTTTGCATTGTCATTCAACCTTAATGCGAAGTAAGCTGAAGTGACAACAATATTGGCAGCCCCCCCACACACAGTCACCAGAATTAATGTGCATCCTCAAAATGCTACTGTCTTGTGTCCAGAAAACTCCCCAGTGCTGATGAAGTGAAATGAGAGCACAACAAGAAATGCAAAGTCTCCCAGAATTAATGGCACACTCAGTCATGCGTGCAGTGGTCACACACACACACACACCAGAATTAATGTGCATTCCCAAAATGCTACTGTCTTGTGTTCAGAAAAATCCTAAGTGCTGATGAAGTGAAATGAGAGCACAACAAGAAATGCAGTCTCCCAGAATTAATGGTGCACTCAGTCATGTGTGCAGTGGTTACATGCAGTAACTGGAATTAATGTGCATCCCCAAAATGCTACTGTCTTGTGTCCAAAATATTCCCTAGGGTTGACGAAATGAAATCAGAGCGTAACAAGAAATGCAAAGTCTCCCAGAATTAATGGCATTTTCAGTCATGTGTGCAGTGGTCACAGACACTCACCAGAATTAATGTGCATCCCCAAAATGCTACTGTCTTGTGTCCAGAAAATTCCCCAGTGATGATGAAGTGAAATGAGAGCACAACAAAAAATGCAAAGTTTCCCAGAATTAATAGCACACTCAGTCATGCATGCAGTGGTCACACACAGTCACCAGAATTAATGTGCATCCCCAAACTGCTACTGTCTCATGTCCAGAGAATTCCCCAGTTGTGATGAAGTGAAATGAGAGCGTAACAAGAAATGCAGTTTCCCAGAATTAATGGCATACTCAGTCATGTGTGCAGTGGTCACATGCAGTAACCGGAATTAATGTGCCTCCCCAAAATGCTACTGTCCTATGTCCAGAAAATTCCCTAGTGCTAATGATGTGAAATGAGAGTGTAACAAGAAATGCAAAGTCTCCCAGAATTAATGGCACACTCAGTCATGTACGCAGTGGTCACAGACAGTCACCAGAATTAATGTGCATCCCCAAAATGCTACTGTCTTGTATTCAGAAAATTCCCCAGTGCTGATTAAGAGAAATGAGAGTGCAACAAGAAATGCGACATCTCCCAGAATTAATGTCACACTCAGTTATATGTCCCGTGGTCACACAGTCACCAGAATTCATGTGTATCTCCAAAATGCTACTGTCTTGTGTCCAGAAAATTCCCTAGTGCTGACGAAGTGAAATGAGAGTGTAACAAGAAATGCAGTCTCCCAGAATTAATGGTTCACTCACTCATGTGCACAGTGGTCACACACAGTCACCAGAATTAATGTGCATCCCCAAAATGCTGCTGTCTTGTGTCCATAAAATTCCCCAGAGCTGACAAAGTGAAATGAGAGCATAACAAGAAATACAAAATCTTCCAGAATCAGTGGTGCACTGCAAATACACAGACAGATTAAGATTGCGCTGTGCACTCAAGAGATTCAGACACAAAGGCACAACACCTAATCAGTGCTCCCAAGTCACAAATCCAAATCTGGAAAAAAATACCTTTTTCAGATGGGGGGAGAGTAGTGCACAGCAGTAACAGTCCACTACCAGTGAAGATACCACAAAGCAGTACAAAAAATTCATGCCGGTGTGGTGAATAGCAGGTTAACACTGCTGCAATTACTCTGTGGTACAATAAAATGTGTCTGATTTGATGGCATGCATCGCACACACACTACAAGTAATGCAAAGGAAATTGAAAAGCTTTAGCAATATAACCAATTGTTTTAAACAAAGTGAAATTATACACTGCTGCACCACCGCAATCAGCAAGAAAAGTCAAGAATTATTTCAAATATTACTGTGTGCACCTTAACTCAGTTATATAATAAAAATATAACCCAAACAGAAAGACTGCCTTTTTCTCCCAGTTAATCTACCTACACCACAGATACGCCCCTCCCCCAAAGCACACTTCAGGTGTCTGTCAGTACACAGACTGGATGTTCTAAATTAACATTCTAAATCCACACACAAACAATAAACACTTGATGATATGGGCACAGGAGGGTTTCCAACAATTGATGTTCTAAATTCTGAGCAAAAAAAATAATTAAAAAAGGCTTTTTTAACAGCTTTTAGAGGTTTTGAATCGCAGAGCTCTGAGAGCAAACTGTCTCCAGCTACTGTACCACTACACACACACTACCCAGAACTGAGGCTGTGCAGAACAATCTAGAGCCTATGTGACCTGCAAGCCCATGAATCACTGCAGAATTCACCTTTGAGCTCAATTACAAGGTGAAGTGATGTGAAGTACACTGACTTCAATGTACTTTACCTTAAAATTGGTGGAGAAGTGATTTGGGGAAGGCAGAATAATGTGAAGTGATTGGTTCAATGGACTTCGCATTCTTCATTATGGCACAAAGTACTCCACTTCACGTTGCCGATTACTTCGCGGATTCCACATTACTCGGCGAATCACTTCCCGTAACAAATTTTGTCCACTTCGCCCACCAATAGGTATTTCCCTGGGTAATTAAATGAGGGAAACAGAGGTAAATAAAATGCTCAGGAGACAGTCCTGTTTCACCTCAAAGGCAGGATGCTTTGGTCCCAGGAAACTGACATGTCATATTGCCTTTGATGAGATGAAAGGGCACAAATATCCATTCTGGCAGGCTATTGCGAATTCTCTTACAAGTGTCATAATTGTTAGGGAAGTATGACATCACAAGGTAGCCAGAAAACTGTATTATTGGGAAAGCACAATAGTGACATCTACTGGCCTAAAAGTTAGGACAGACCAGGTATTTTGACACTATATAAGGAGCTTGCTCTCATTTTGTCGAGCATCTTCAAGGGACACTCTTCTCCTGACAAACAAGAAGCAAGACTGCTATCAAAGGAAAATTAAACTTTCATTTATTTTTCCTAGACTTCAATCCACTATGAACTTAAGGTAGAATTTAGCTAACAGTTTTAAGGTGTTTTCTTTTTTATGTACAAGTCCACTTTTTATTTGTTATTCTGTGACAAAATTGATCAAACCTTTTTGTTGTAATGTATGATAATTATTTAATTATTTAGTAAAGGCATTTGTTTTGTTTAAGAAACCTGACTGAGCAAGATTTCTATATTGTGTGTTTGATTGTGGGATGTTTCAGTAATTATCTGTGACTAAACCATTATTGCTAAGGGGTGCCATCATAAACTACCAAGTTGAACAAAGGGTCTGAAAAGGGAAAGTCTGGATAAAGATAAGGGGGAATACCAAAGTCTCAAGGAAGGGTTTGTGAGGATTTGAACCAGGTTATTGCTCACCTGGTGGGAGAAGGCAGAATCAGTTTTACAACACTACCCTGAAGAGGTTGTTATGACTGGATCTTCAACCTTTGTGTAAGAACCAAGAAGGATTCATATTTGGCTACAAGACTCAAGAGTAGTATTGTACCCTGATCCAGAGAGAATAGGGGACCCTGGGACTTTGTGGTGAGTGTTCAGTTGTGAACACAGTGAGCACTATAGAAGGACATGAAAAGGGTATCCCCTGTTTCCCCCTCCCTGTCACGGATTGCACTTAGGGGTGGGCACTGTGAGCTCAGTGGACCTAACACTCAGCAGTATGTCTGTAACAGTCTAATCTCAAGAGAGTCACAACTGAAGTAACAGGTCACTGTGTCAAAATGTATAGCAAGAATAAAAGAAAGAAAAGGCCAATGGTTGTAGCCAAGAAAGTAAGAGAAAAGAAAAGAGCCTTCAGAATATACAAGGAAATACAAAAGGATGCGGACAGAGAACAACATCTGGAGAAGCAGAGGGAATATGGGAAAATAATTAGAAGGGCTATAACACAGACAGAGGAAGGTATATCTCAGGTTAGTAAGAAAGGTGATAAGACATTCTTCAGATACATTAGTGAGAGGAAAAAGACCAGAAATCGGATTGTTAGGCTGAAGAAGGAAGGCGGAAAAAGGATGGAGGATGACCTAAAAAAGGCTGAGATACTAAACAAGTACTTTTGCCCAGTATTTGCCAGGGAAAGGAAGGATGAAGAACTGAGAATCATTAAGGGGGTATTCAGGGAAGGAGGCAGACACCAGCCCATTCATGGTGGAAAGAGTCCTAGAAGAACTCGGGGAAAATAAAGGCAGATAAGGCAGTGGGGCCAGATAGGCTCCACCCCAGAGTACTAAAGGAGCTCAGGGAAGTGCTGGCAGAACTAGTGGCTACCCTTTCCAATGTATCACTAGAGGCAATGAGGTACCTGAGGACTGGAGGAGGCAGATATGGTCTCTCTCTACAAGCGTGGAAGCATAGAGGAGGCAGGCAATTACAGGCCTGTGAGCCTGATCTCAGTAGTGGGGAAATTAATGGAGTTCTTACTGAAGGAGAGGATTGTGAAGTTTCCAAATGATAGTGGGGCACAGGATCCCAGGCAGCATGGATTCTCAACAGAAAGGTCCTGTCAGATGAATCTTATAGATTTCTTTGACTGGATAACCAGGGTGTTAGATCAGGGAGAGGTGGTGGATGTGGCCTATCTGAATTTCAGCAAGGCCTTCAACACCGTCTGCCAGGAGATTGCTAAATAAATTGGGGAGCCTGGGAGTGGGTCCTATGGTGGTAAAGTGGATTGGAAACTGGCTAAGTGACAGGACTCAGAGGCTGGTGGTAAATGGTATGAATTCTGAGCAGAGGGAGGTGACCAGTGGGGTGCCACAGGGGTCGGTGCTGGGGTCAGTCCTATTCAATGTCTTCATTAGTGACATTGCAGAGCATCTGGAGGGAAAGGTGTGCCTCTTCGCAGATGACGCCAAGATCTGCAAGAGAGTGGACACACCAGAGGGGGTAGAAAAAATGAGAAAGGACCTAAGCCTATTAGAGGAGTGGTTGGGTGTCTGGTAGTTGAATTTCAATGCTAAAAAGTGCAAAATCATGCACCTGGGTCACAGGAATCCAAGAGAGGAGTACAGGATATTTGAGGAAATTCTGGCCACCACAAGTCAGGAGAGAAACCTGGGGTTATCATATCTGATGACCTAAAGGTGACCAAACAGTGTGAAAAGGAGGTGGGGAAAACAAACAGAATGTTGGTGGGGTACATAGGGAGGGGCATAACAAGCAGGAGGAAAGAGGTGGTGATGCCACTGTACAGATCACTGGTGAGGCCTCAGCTGGAGTACTGTGTCCAGTTATGGAGACCACATCTCTGGAAGGACACTGACAAAATAGAGGCAGTTCAGAAAAGGGCAATGAGGATGGTAAATGGACTGCACCAGAAGCCCTACAAGGAAAGACTTAAGGACCTTAATATCTATTCACTGGAGAAAAGAAGGGAGAGGGGATATATGATAGAGACGTTCAAGTACCTTAGGGGAATAAACAGGGTACAGGTGGAAAGCATATTTCAGGGAAAACTCTGCACAAGAACAAGGGGGTCTGATATGAGGCTGAAGGATGGAAGGCTCAGGGGTAATGTTAGGAAGTACTTTTTCACTGAAAGGGTGGTGGAGCCATGGAACAGCCTTCCAGCACAAGTGGTGGGTCAAAAACAATACAGGTGTTCAAGAGCACATGGGAAAGATGTAAGGGTACCCGGAAGATTTGTAGACCAGGAGATCTGCAGATCAAATAGGATCTGGGGCTGCAGCAGTGAGTAGGTAAATGGGCAGACTAGGTGGGCCGTATGGTCCTTATCTGTCAACAGATTCTATATTTCTGTGTTTCTGTCTTCCTGCAGTACCACAGTAGGACCATCAGAGAGAATCTCTTTAAAAATATCACAAATTATCTGGAAATATCTGACCACGTCTTTTGCTGCAACTGTAATTATAGACTCCAGTAGTTTTACCCAATGTAGACAGCTGGCTAACTGGTCTATAGTTGACTGGCTCCTCCGGATTCCCCCTTTTATGTAGGGGGACCACATTCACTGTCCTCCAATCCCTCACACCAATCCCTCACATTTCTCCTGTTTCCAAAGTGCAATGAAACATATCTGTTAGTTGACCTGCCAGGATTTTTCCCATCTCCCTTGAAGCAGCTGTACATGATAGTAGTGAAAATGTTGACCTATATTTTTTTATTCCGTTTTAGATAACTCTTATCTCCCAACTTGTATGATCCCATCCTTTTCCAGTATTGAGTCAGCTTTAGCACATTTTTCAGATTTGAAATAATAAAATTATCACCTCTATTAATATGCTTCAGATCAGATATACATCAGCATTCTCAGCTGTTTTTACACCTGTTGTCCCAGAAGGTGAGGAGCAGTGCCTGCTGCATGCTAGTTCATTATGGTCATGTGAAAAGATATCTAAAATAATGGGTGTTAAGAAACAACAGGGAATACTGGTGAAAATCTGGTCCAGGCCACATTAAAAGAAGTACTACTTTTATTATTTCAACTGTAAACAAGTGCTAAAGCAGACTCAAAATGGTAGAAAAGGGTATTATATAAGTCTAGATATAAGGGGCAGTCTAAAACAGAACTTAAATGTACAGGTCAAAACTGTCACTGATGTCATGCATTGCTGCTTTAACACCCTTGGATGCAACCCTTCTTGACCCAATGATTCATCCACATTCAATGCTTGAAGCCCTTTCAGCACTCTCTTCTCTGTTATAGGCTCTTTGTTGACAACTGCTAGTGACCCCTGCTGGCTGCAGTCTGGCAGAGGGCCCCTGTCCTCCACCATGAATACTGAACAGAAATAATTGTTTAGTGGATGTGCCTTACCCTTCTCATGCGCTACCAGTTCCTTCCCCCTTTTCAGCCTGATGACTCCTCCCTTGGTTTTGCACTGCTCTTGTATAGTATAGTGAAACAAAATGTCATGTCACCTTCCCTAACTCCTTCCAGTAGATGTAGGTCTGCCCCACAGCTCCTGCACTCCACCAATTCCCCTCAGTGGTGTCCTGCCTGCATGTTTGTGTATAATGTAGTTATTTATGCACAGATATTGCCAACCCTTTACATAGAAAAGAAGAACTGCTCACTCACCAAGCTCAGATGAATTAGTTGTTCATATTGTTAGTACTGCCATGTACTGCAACAGTCACTGGCTAGCAACCCCTATGTATCACCTCACACAGAAGGCTTCATAAAGTTGTGTTGCTTGCTTGTCTTCCACAACATAAATACCCTATCATATTAGCACTTTCAAACCATGATTGTTTGGTGAACTATTCAAATTGTGAGAGGCATGAACAATGCTAAACAGTGCTAAAGTGCATGAAATGCATAACAATTATGTTCCCTGTACTCACTAGCATTGCAAAATGTCTGTATCGACTATATTCACAGTGTGTCTTGATTACACTGGTGTCCCTAAATAGATGGTGTGCAGTTCAAAATATATTGTAAAATGTGATTTAATTGACATATTACTACTTACTACAATGAAGTCTTTGGAAAAAGAGACTCATTATAGATAGTTTCAATACTAAATGCCCCACTTGTAATTTTAGTTAGATTTAAGTTTTAGTTTATATGCAATCTAGGGGTTCTGGTTAGAGATACAGTGAATTTAAATTTAGTTGGTGAAGTGCCCACAAAATGGGCACTTCGCGTTGTTACTCTGTTACGTGGAGTGGCCAGTGCAAAAGGCTCACTTCACCTTGTAATTATTACTTCACATTGTCATTCCACCTTAACATGAAGTAAGGTGAAGTGACAACAATATTGGCAGCCCTTCACACCCACAGTCTCAAGAATTAATGTGCATCCCCAAAATGCTCATGTTGTGTCCCAAAAACTCCCCAATGCTGACAATGAGGAAGTGAAATGAGAGCACAAGAAATGCAAAGTCTCCCAGAATGAATGGCACACTCAGACATTATGCATGCAGTAGTCACACACAGTCACCAGAATTAATGTGCATCCCCAAAATACTATTGTCTTATGTGCAGAAAATTCCCCAGTGTTAACAAAGTGAAATGAGAGTGTAACAAGAAATGCAAAGTTTCCCAGAATTAATTGCACACTCAGTCATGTGAGCAATGGTCACACACAGTCACCAGAATTAATGTGCATCAGCAAAATGCTACTGTCTTGTGTCTGGAAAATTCCCCAGTGATGATGAAGTGAAATGATAGGGTAACAAAAAATGCAAAGTCTCCCAAAATTAATGGCACACTCAGTCATGTTTGCAGTGGCCACTTATAGTAACCAGAATTAATTTGCATCCCCAAAACGCTACTCGCTTGTGTCCAGAAAATTCTCCAGTGCTGAAGAAAGTGAAATGATAGGGTAACAAAAAATGCAAAGTCTCCCAAAATTAATGGTGCACTCCGTCATGCATGCAGTGGTCACACACAGTCACCAGAATTAATGTGCATCCCCAAAATGCTACTGTCTTGTGTCCAGAAAATTCTCCAGTGCTGATGAAGTGAAATGAGAGCATAACAAGAAATGCAAAGTCTCCCAGAATTAATGGTGCACTCCGTCATGCACACAGTGGTCACACACAGTCACCAGAATTAATGTGCATCCCCAAAATGCTGCTGTCTTGTGTACAGAAAATTCCCAGTGCTGACAAAGTGAAATGAGAGCATAACAAGAGATGTGAAGTCTCCCAGAATTAATGGCACACTCAGCCATGTGCGCTGTGGTCACACACAGTCATCAGAATTAATTTTCATCCCAAAATGCTACTGTTTTGTGTCCAGAAAATTCCCCAGTGCTGACGAAGTGAAATGAGAGTGTAACAAAAAATGCAAAGTCTCCCGGAATTAATGATGTACTGGAAATGCACAGACAGATTAAGACTGCACTGCGCACTCAGGAGATGCAGACGCAGAGGCACAACAACACCTAATCAGTGCTCACAAGTCACAAATCCAAATCTGGAAAAGAGCACCTTTTGCTGGTTGGGGGGGTAGTTAGTGCATGGCAGTAACAGTCCACTACCAGTAAAGATACCACAAAGCAGTATAAAAAATTCATGCAGGTGCGGTAGATAGCAGGTTCACACTGCTGCAATTACACTGTGGCACAATAATAGGTGTCTGATTTAATGGTACACATGGCACACACACTCACACACACTGCAAGTAATGCATAGCAAATTGAAAACCATTAGTAATATAACCAAATGTTTTAAACAAACTGAAATTATACACTGCTGCATCACAACAATCAGCAAAAAAATCAAGAATCACTAAAAATGTTACTGTGTGTACAGTAGCACAGTTATACAAGAAAAATATAACAAAACAGAAAGACTGCCTTTTTCTCCAGTTAATCTACTACACCACAGATATGCCCCTCCCCAAAGCACACTTCACAGTACACAGACTGACTGTTCTAAATTAACATTCAAAATCCACACACAAACAATAAACACCCGATGATATGAGCACAGGAGGGTTTCCTACAATCGATGTACTAAATTGTGAGCAAAAATAATAGCTCAAAAAAGCTTTTTTAACAGCTTTTAGAGAGTTTGAATCACATAGCTCTGAGAGGAAACTGTCTCCATCTTCCACTACACACACACTACACAGAACTGAGGCTGTGCAGAACAATCTAGAGCCCATGTGACCTACAACCCCATGAAGCACTGCAAAATTCACCTTTGGAGCTGAAAAACAAGGTGAAGTACCTTGATTTCAATGTACTTCGCCTTAAAATTGGTGGAGAAGTGGTTTGGGGAAGGTGGAATAACGTAAAGTCATTGTTTTCAATGGACTTTGCATTCCCCATCATAACGCGAAGTGCTCCGCTTCATAGGTACTTCACTGATTTGGCGTTACTCCGCGAATCACTTTACGGAGTGAATTTTGGCCACTTTGCCCACCACTAATTCTGGTCTATTATGATGAATAAGGTGTCTGTTCAAAAAAGTCACCGACTGCAAGTTTAAAAGACAGAGGTGGGAAAAAGAGTGCAGGAGACTGACACACAGAATTAATCACGAGGATATACTTTTCATATTTAGACTAGTGGTATTCCATATTAGATTCTTGGCTACTGAGTGTAAGAACTAGTTAGTTTCAAATATTCCCAGTTAGAAACATGCACTCAGACTAAAGATACAATTGGGCAAACAGATTCCTATTGCACTTGTTATATAAATTAATATTTTTCTTAGTGAATCCAAACTACCGTCAAAAATTCACACCGTGCATAGGATAATTGTTATCCATTACCATAATGCATTAAAAAAATGGTTTGCAATCTGACTGGTCATTCAGGGAAACTGCAACCAGTGCTGCCAGGTGAGTTATCCATTTCAATTCCTTTTGGAGCAACATTTTATTTCAGCTCCCCCACCCACCCCTCACCCTGACTGGTGAGGGAATATGTTTCAATAGACAGAACTGGAAACCTTGAGGGCTGGAACTGTGTTTTTCTTTATAGTGGGCCTCAGAGAATTATTCATTTTCTTATTAATAATTGCTGTAGTATGCGCTTGGATTCTGCATTTTAATGGCTGTATTGTAGAGCCCACAAAAAGAAGCCCAGAAGGACACCACCCTGCATAGACAGTAATTCTGTCTGGCATATAATGTGCTGTTTCAGATAGCTTTCCTGGCCATTTTTTGGGATGCACACAATTGTCTCATTCCTCAGCAAAGCAACACACATTTTTTATTCTACAGAAATAGAATACATTTTTTACTGAAAGCAGCTGCAGTTTTGCAGTTTTTTAAATGACTATGTTTGACTGTCTTTCAAAGGACACTCTTGGAGTGGAACAGATAGTGTCTGTATTCCATCATTTGCAGTCAGAACAGACTATCTGTCCTTAATGGTAGCAGCCTATATGGGTGAGTATTATTGAGCGGCTCAATATGAGTGATTCAGTAATAACACTTCGATGTAGATTAAGTGGGGAAAAAGAGCTCAGAATAGCTATAGTGAGTGTAGTGCTGAGGGATATGTGCTACACTCCCAAGACAAAGGATAAAGAGAATTATTTGGCCAAGCCCTGTTTAGCTGGCAGTGTGGTGTAGTGGGTTGAGCCACTGCCCCTGGAGCCTGTGGTGCCAGGTTTGGTGCTGGCAATATTTTTTTGCTTCCAGGGAGAGTTTCTATATTTTCCAAGTCCACTCCCCCTGGAGTTGATAATACTTATTTTGGGGGAGTTGGGGGTGAAGCCCCTAACATAAAAAAGAACTAGTACATATTTTTAGAGGACTGTCACTGTTTGCGGCTGTCTCTCTCTAATGGGAAGTCACCCTTTTGTCACAGGCAATTCTTTCCTCGCTGTAATGAGTGGAGCGATAAGGGACTCACCCTTCTCACATAAAACCATCTTTAATTATCTTTTTGATGGCAGTTGCCTTTGTGCTATAATCAAGGTCCCTGGAATTCTACGATTCTGCAGTTGTGGAATTTGCTGCAGAATTTGCATCATGCCGCAGAATATATATAGTGCTACAGAATTAATTGTTTTTGGTGAATTTTCATATAAATATACTGTTTTTCCATAGTGTCAGGCTTTCTTTCCCATCTCGTTAATCCTGAAGCCCCTCCTCTATGCTCAGCATATGATGTCATTGATGATATCACATCATATTTAGCCAGTGACAGGACTGCGTTCTGCCAGAGAAGTGAATAAATCATGCTACAGAAATCAGAAAATGCTGCCACAGAAGCCAAAAAGCCCTGCCGCAGAAATCAGAAAATTCTGCCACAGAGCACCAGGGGCCCTGGCTATAATCTGTTACAAAGGTATTTTTTTTTTCATTATCCTTCACATTACCTACTCTGGGTACAAGTGATGTGTTCCTATCTATTTCACATAGTTCCTAGTAAGCTGTTTTAACCACATTAGATGCATGACCCTTCTCATGACATCTTGTAAACCATATACCAACCTTGTCAAAAAATTTGTCATTACTTGTACAATTTCTTTTTATTCTAATGAATTGGCAGTATAGTTTGCTATTGACCAGAGATATTGAGTGTGCACTATCTGCTGCCAAATGGCCATTCTCAGAGATTGGCTTTTGGTAGGGCAAGCCTTCAACTTTAATGGCAAAATTGACATTCAAAATGACACTAAAAAATGCTAACCTTTTTGAATCCATAAAATAGGTGAAAGTTAAACTCATGTCATTTACATTCAGCTGCTCCATAAAATTAGTCACTGATTTCTGATCCACACCACAGACACAAATGAGCTATAAATCATACAATTTAACAGTGTGTCAGAGGTGGGGTTGGAATCTGTGAGCACAATATTTTTCATCCATGATGCCAAATATTAATTGACATAGGATGGTGCTAAACCACAACCATTGCCCTTCCTTGGAGCTGTTACTAATATTTCTCCAAAAAGAGAATAACTGTGGGTCAGCACAGCCCAAAGGAACTATAAGATGAAATCTTTAGGTTTCTGTGCTACATTAGGTTAAGTTCTGGACAGGAATTCACTGATTGCAAAGGTACCCTGTTCATGTTTTATGCGTATATACAGGAAGGCAATATCCATGGTATCTATTATGTATGTTAGAAGTTTAGAGACAGTGTTTTAAGAAAATGATCCACAAATATGGAGAGACCCTCAATGTCCAAACCAATGCCAGAGAGAAACTCACAGGCTGATACAGTTCGTATGGAACGGTCAGCACTCATAATATTTTTAAAGTCGGTCTCAGAGAAGTAAGATTCTAGTGTGTGAAAAAGCATCACATATTTATTCAAAGCAATTCAAATTTTGTGCTGCACCCAGTGAAACACTTGTCACATGCAGAAATATTTTCACATTTTTCTTGGCATCTGGTTATTAGTCTCCATAATACAGAAAACATCAGCAAAAAGTTAACTCATATACTGCCATCATATCATAACTTTTCATTTCAAGCTTTGCTTTGCAGCTCCAGTTTGTTAGAAAAAATGAGCACTACAGCTGTTAAACTGATCAAGCCATGCCAGTACCTATGCATGTAACACACTAATGTTTCAACATCATGTATGATGTCATCTTCAGAAATGAACTTCTGAAATGAAAAGTTATGGGATGGTATGCACGTAACAAGTATATCACTGGACATGGTATGAAATTTGAATTACTTTGAATAAATATTTTTATGCTTTTTTGCACAATAGAATCTTGCTTCTCTGAGACTGACATTGGAAATGTAAATGCTGACCTTTCTTTGCTAACTGTGTTAGCCTGTGTGTTTCTCAACTGCAAGCCCATGAGTATATGCACCACTTTGCATCGTGCGTTACTGAGCTGCTGAACTGTTATTGTTTTTATTTTTCATGCTTTTCAGTGCAGACAGAATTGGTCACCCAGGAGGGTGCCTCACAGACCTTTGGACCTTGGGCAGCATGTACAGTTGTGGCCATAGATACAGACAGATATGTCCAGATATTTTATGGTATAAATAAAGAGATTCTATATAGTGGTTCACAGTGGTACTACAGGCAAGTAGGGTATTTCTCTTGATATATCACAGAATTTCAGGAAATATCTAGCCATGTCTTTGACTACAACACTATAGGGAGGGGCTTATCGGAAAATCTTATTACAAAACAGTACTTTCATCCTCAGTAATCCAATCAGTTGCCAAAGTTGCATCACTTTTATGATTGAGTGTATTATTAAAAGCAGAAGTTGAATTAAGCATTAAGGCATGACAGGGGGTGTGTGTTATCGTGTAATAACGTCATTCCTGGAGTGGGTTGAAGCACGAGGCGGAGCCGAGTGCTTCCACCACCCCAAGAGTGAAGTTATTACATAATAACACACACACTGGAGTGCCTTATTGCTATCATACAATTGCTTATTGTTATACAAAATAAAAAAAACATTAAAACATGTTTTAGTAGATTTTTAGTGTGGTAGTATATCTTTGTTTCTTAAGAAAAGATGAGCAAAATAATATCCTCATCCATACAGTGATGTTATTATGTAATAACATCACTGTCTCTGGCATACACTGACCAATCAGAGTCCAGGATTCTTTCTTGCCATTGTATAATTAAAGATAAGACCCTTGTAGCAATTAATGTCTGAGAGCTCGTGTTCCACCTGTCTGACATACTGTGCAGTATCATGGACTACTACAACCCCGCCCCCCATCTGCTTGTTTAATTATTATACTGTCGATAGACTTGAGTTATTTTACTTCTGACCATTCTTCCTTGGGCAGGTTGGGGAAAGCTGGTATTGTGGGTGTTGATAGTAAATGCTCAGTGTTCGCTTTAACCAGATTTAAAAAAAATTACAGTTAGCTGTCTCAGTTGATTGCTTCAAAATACACTTTTCCCCTACAGACCAGTTCATGGTTCCTCCCCTTTGCTATGTTCAGTTGGGACTCAGTATTATGGGTTAACCATTTTCTTTGTGTGTTACTCTCCCTACTGTGGCTAAAATGAAGTAAAAGTGAAGTGTTTTATACCCTAAGTGCCAAAACTGATTTGCCTCTCGCAGAACTTGCCCATCACCTGCCCAGATGTCCCTTTTTCCTTTGACCCCCCTTCCTTAGTTATTCCAAATGCTAAAAGTATATTACAGAGAACATTACCTTTTCAAGACTCACATGACACTTAGAATTCTCCTAGTGACGTAGAGGATGTAATGACCGAGTTCAGGGCATTGTACCAGCTGGGGGCACGATAGGCAAAAGATCTTTGGCCCTGTGTGGTCCAGCATCTGGGGACCTGGAGAGGCTGGTGTTCTGATCTTCTGGTGGGACGGATGCTGGTATTCGGGCTAAGTAAGTCTTGGATCAAAGGATAGCACAGTGGGCTAATTAGTGCCCTGGCATGTGAGAAAAAATGGCTGCCAACTCCTGATGACTTTTTCTTTTGCTCTTGCTCTCTCTTAGCAAACCTCAGCTTTATTTGCTTTATTTAAATGAAGATATTCATCAGAATGACAGATCAATAAAAAGAAAGCAATGCTTTCTTTATTGTCCTTGGGAAAATTCATACAGCCTAGATATGGGCCACTGGATAAGTTTATTTACAGTGAGGCTTCTACCCCAGGAGTGACTGGTGGCAGTGGTTCAGCAGTTGTTTGCTCTTCACCTGATGTCTGCTAGCTGGTGTTCAAGACACCTGCTGGAAACTAATCTGTGTTCATGGAAGATACTTTAAAATCTGCAGTGATATTGCTGAAGCCTGATCAACCTGACCAGTTTAAGATTAAAGTTTACCTTAAACAAAATGAGGCTAAGCAGGCAATAAACAAAGACTGTGCATGTGTGGCTTTTTGATGGCTTTAATGAGTGGATGGTAAAGATTGATAGACATGTTGAAGTTCAACACAAAAACTAACGTTTTATGAAATGGAGCTGCTAATAATAAATTGGAGCTGAAATCTCACAAAGAAAAGACTATATCATTGGAATCCATCAGTAGCACAGAGGAGGCTTTGTTTGCTACCACTGTCAGGAACAAACTAGTCAGAGCCAACATGGCTGCTATGCTGCTTTAAAAGTACTTGGCCCATGTCAAACAATACTCAGAGCTCCTACCGTGTCTGATGCCAGGTGACCCACAATACTCACACATGCACACTGAGTTCACTGTGGTCATCTTGGGCACAGTGGGCTCCTGTTTATTGGCTGCAACCACAGAAGTGAACTTGTGCATGTGCAACTGCGAAAGCAAACTCATATGTACACATTGACCTCATGGTGGCCATCTTGGGCAAGACTCTTTTTCTCTTTTTGGGTGCAACTGTGGAAGTGAAGTGGAAGTGACAGGCAGCAAGAAAATAGTGCATTGTGTGGGGGGTGGTTAGTGCACCTGTAGAGGGGAGGGTGGTGGACAAACAACAGAACAGCACTGACCATACCACTGTGGAAGGACAGTGTAAAGGTATCCAGTCACGTGCATCCAGCATCTCTTCTCTCTCCTACATCATAGCAATACATCAGCATGGATCTGTCCATGTAGCCATAAAAATGTGGCCTTAATCAGAAAAATGAAGAATTTAGAGAACTAATTTAGGTATAAAAACATATTGTTGGTGAGTATACCTCTCTCAGTCAATTCTGAGTTCCCAACATTGAGAGAAACTGTGCACAATGTTTTCACCCAAATCTTTTCCCTTCTACCTCAGAATCCACCATTACTGGTGAAAGCATTTAGGATTCAATCAAAGTCCACTCCAAAAGACAAGACTAAAGAAGGACAAACATGTTTATAAGTTTACAAGCACACAAGGTAACTGCAGTATACTGGAAACCTTTGCCTTCAAATCTGATCAAGAGTTAATTTTTAAATGATCTAAACTACATGGCCCTTTGTTTTATAATGGACATTGTTACTACCATATATTTATCCAGATCTGCATATGCTACACAGCAGCAATGGAGATACCTTTCTATGAGGGGGAGGGTTTGGGAAAAGGGGCCTCATGTTTTTTGTTAAATCAACCTAATATACAAATCATTTTGAACAAATAAAGGCAATATTTTTGTTGACCCAGATAAGTTATCTGTCTTTTTGAGATCACTATATTGTTTCGACCCAAAGGCAGACATCTTTGACCTTAGTTCTGAGCTTTTGGCAACTGTTTCATCAATTGATCACACACAGCCTGTGTTTCACACTAAAAATGATCAAACTCTATGGAGAGCTTTTTGGTCTGGCATACCCACAAATACATTTTTTAGAGTCTGTGCTTTAAATAAAATCATTTTTTTAATGATAGTGAGGTGATTCAGATTTATCTTGAGAATTGTGCTGCAAAGTATCAAGATAGCACATACTTTGTTAAAGTACTTTTTTTCTTAATTTCATATTTACAGAGCGTTACATGTAGCAGCTGAATCTCATCAATTGCTGTACTTTTCAATTTTTTTCAAGTGTGTTCTAAACAATAAAAATACTCTTTTAAGTTTTGTAGTTGCAGAGCATTATGCAAAGTGGCTAATCTTATTTCGCTGTTATATATGTTGCTCTTGATTCATAAAGTCTTGACATGTGTGATGTAAATCATACAAATTATTCAGCTAGAGGCACATACTGTACCTTACTAATTGTCTACTATCTGGAAGTACTCTTTTTTTTAGTTAATAGCTATAGAGCATCCAACTGGCATGTATCATGTGATAGTCCTTCTCTTCTGCAACATTAGTCAATACATTGAACTGTAATGTATTTTTGTGGTGTTTAGATTAATTTGTATATTTACCATCACTGTATGAATTGGATTGCAGTTTGTTTTTCTTTCAGCTTATTTCCTTTACTAAAACAAAAACAACAATAAGTGCCTTGAGTCAATGGGGGGATATATGTCTTACATGCATAGCATCGCTATTCAGCATCCACTGCATGTCTGAATATAGGGCTGTGATAGCACCATGCAAAATGCAGATGCACAGTTCACCCTTCTTGAAACAGGTGCCCAGGATTAAAAGGGGGATAGCACATCACAAATGGGTTAGTGCCTTTGCTCCTGGCTGCCGTAGACAAACCTCAGCTTGCTAAAGAACATATAAGGCATACAAAGCACAAATAGACTTTTTGTATGCAATTATGAGGCCATTTACCTCTCTGTGTAGATTTGCATACTACTGTATGAGTGGAGTCACTAAACAGAGAGGTGTTTGGTGCCCCTTCTCACCCTCAACCCCTACCATAACTATACTATGTGGGATCAGGGATCTTGTGAAGGAAAGGGGTACCACTAGCACTGGGGCATTACATTAATTCCACATGGACTCAAGATTGGGTGAGTGGGGTTCCACTTGCACTGGGGCATATAATTAATCCCATGTGAGTTTGGTTGAGAGAGGCAGGGAGTACGATTGGCAGTTGGCACAAGTTCATAACATTATTTCTACATTGGATTAAGGATTGGGTAATGGTGGGGGTTATCACTGACACTAGGGCATTACATTAATTCTAAGTGGGATGGAGGATTTGCGGGAGGGTGGGATAAGGTATTTTGTTTCTTTCCACAGGCACGTATGCTGCAATAAGAGGAAGCACCATAATAGTAGGGTTTTGAAGGGAGAAAATAGCACCACAACAGGTTTTTAGCATGTCCAATATCCATTCAGTATACCACTGTATGCAAGAGGTTCACCTCATTTGACTGTTACAGTTGTGTATTTTGCATTACCATGATCACCACTTAAGGATTAAGGTTTAATGGAAACACTAAGTGTACCTTTAGATATACACTACAGTGGCTGTGCTAACAAACTGTAAGTCACGCTACAGTGAAGCCAGCCAGGATGCCATGCAGTGTGTTGAGTTACTGCATAACACAAGGGATTACCAGCCATTGAAATTGCCTTGTTTACTGCAGTAACTCTACTGCAGTATGCTGTAGTATTGCACTGCATCCTGGCTAGCTCCAATATATTTCCCTTTTGTGTAGTGCTAAGGGCGCCTTAAAGGAGAAGACTCCTGTATATTTATGATTTGGATATGCCTGATGTATTTATTATACATTACATCAAGTACTGTACATACTGTATGTCAATAAGAGATCAGCCATTTCTTCTGTTGCAACACATATCTAGAGTTTGAGGCTCTGACACAAGGTAGTAAAATGTCAAGCAAGCCTCCATTTACATGCAAATGAGTCACTTGTAATACAGCCCCTCCCATTCCTTGATGTCACTGCAGCAACAGTGCAGAACAAAACATAAGGGTATCAATGCTGTCTATCCTGATTTTAGTTTAAGTTTGCAATGGCTTAAGACAGTTCTGTCATGCAACTCACACAAGGACTGGTACTTGTAGCCTTAATACTGCATATTTAGAGCAAATAATACATCTAATAGTATTGCATTCACAGGAAACAAAAGCTGTTCCTGTGTACTGCTAATTTCTCTCTGTGAGACAGTTGTAACATGTTGTGGAAAGCAGTAGACTGAATCAGTTAATCAACCAATCAACCAACCAATCAATTGAACAGTCAATCAGTCACTCTGTAGTGAACCAGGTGAACACCCTTGAGAGGATTCATTTACAAGGTAGGCTTGAGCAGTTTCCCAAAGGATCACAGAAGACTGAATTCTTCCTTTGCACAAATTATACACTCCCCTTTCAGCAGCCTGAAAGCGGAGAGCTAGATCACTTTCTTTATAAAGTGTATTCTTTTACATTTCAAATGCTCCTTACATCTGGGTTCTGACTGGAAATACCAAGACACAGAATGCATATGACATGGGAGGAATGAGCTAAGCAAATACAGAGTACTACAAATGCTGAGACTGATTAGTTTGTTTACCTACAACAGCTGAAGTGTAGCATCTGATTTGTGAGGGGCATCCTACTTCAAATGCTGGCATTACAAAGGGGGGGCTGCCACAGCTCATTTTCAATACCTTCAAAGTGAAGTGCTGTAGCTCTCACATCACTGCTAATGATTTATAATGGGAATGGGGGCACTGTTAAAGTCATGAACCTGAGGGGCCATCACAGTTCCCAAGGAGGTTAGGGGAACTTGTTAAGGGTTAGAGAGTAAGGGACTTTAGTAGGATTTGAACCAGAGTTTCCCAGTTCTTGTGCCTGTGCTTTAACCACTAGATATGCTGCAGTTGATGTCCTGGTAACCTATTCCTTGTTATAGCTGAACTCTTTAGTGCCTTACATCAGCCATCCAATCACTGACTGCTTAGTTACAAAGGGAAAGGGGCATTTTTCAAAGATTGTGTCTCACTGCTGGTGTCAATCAAAACAGAGAATGCTAACACACACATAACGTAATAAAACAGCTACAGTATATAATGCCACTTAAGACTCTTGTTGTACCCAGAGTCATTTATTGGATAAACTGTTTTTGCTAACAGAAACATTAACACAACTCATACAGGCACTTCCTTATAGGCATACTGTGTATACATGTCAAATCAGTGCTGAATCACACTCATATGGTCCTAGTCCCTATTAGACCTGCACTTCAGGATGTGCACAGCACTTAAAGAGTTCCCCCATTACTCAAGTGGGGGCCAAAAATTGTGGGTTCTGTTTACTGGTGGAACAGCATTTAGTGCAGCACCATTATCTGTTGCTCTGATGACATCATCCTCCAGCAGCATTGATGGTAAAATGGAGGATAAACACATTGATAATTTCTGGGCTCTGTATATTTTTATTTATAATCTAGATTTGGACAGCAGTAGCACTGTGGCAACTAGAGGAGGAACACAGCAGTTACACATAAGGAGTTGGGAAAATATGGGTGTGAAACTATGGGAGACTTCCCCTTTAATTATGATTTAAATAAGGGGTCTGTGATGTATTAGTAAATATCATGGCCAGATTAATATTAAGTGCACCCTACATGACTCACTATTGTACTTTGCTTGACAAGCCCAGTTGGCTTCCTCTATATAATCAGGGAGAACTCTATTTATTGAAATTGATCTAGTCCTGTGTCAAGAAAAAAGTCCCCGATGACATATTGGAACTCTTAACAGTAAGAAAATAGATTGTTCCCTGCCATGGAATTTAAGGTCACTAGATTAAAGTCTAATAAAGGTAGACATGCATTTTCATCTAAGGGACCTGTAATATAGAACCAGCTTCCTAGTTGTTATAGACCATGTTTTTGACCAGTTCCCCCTTTTGGTAAAATTAAAAAATGGTTTGTTCCTTTGACTCAAAAAACTCACAACTGCTGCAGGGGAGTAGAGTAATGTTTCCTTACAGAACTGAGGCATGTGAATGATGAAGTAGTATAATGATTGAATCTGAATGTTCAATAGTATATTTGTACACATAATTAATCTTATAATTGTTTAATATTGTCTTTTTTATGTATGTTGATATTATGTAACTATTTATAGAAATTGAATTTATGCTATTGTTGGAAGCCACTAAGGGCTTCAGCTCAATTGAATGATAGAGCTCCCATTTAGTTGCTACAATAAACACAATTATTTTTATTATCTCCTATGGTGGGACCACGTACCTGCCTAGGTTAGGATAGAAAAGGGAGGTCTGCCAGGTGGGGCCCAAGGTCCGTCAAAAGAGTGCACTATAGTGTTAGTGGCTTAGTCGGCTGTATGCTCATCTCTGGGTCCAGAAGGTCATGGATTTTTATCCCACTCCATAACCCTGGGATAATACCTAATGTTCACACTGCAGTGCACCCCTAAGGGGTGCTATACGGTTAAGATGGCATTCACTGGATGAGACATTAATCTTTCCTGCCCATCTCTGGTTTCCATCCAGGTGGAAGTTAAAGACCCCATGGCATTTATTTTAAGAGTATGGGATTTTCCCTGGTGTCCTGGCCTACATTTTCCCTTTCAATGAATTTACGTAACCAACTCCTCAATACACACCTGCAAATGAGAGCTATCTCAGCTCAGTGTGCCTTTCCTGTTAAAAATACATTAAAAAATAATTGTAATAGAGGTGGCTGAGAAAGCTCCCTAATTTTCATATTTACATAGACCTGTTCTGATGCAGATGTGCCTGCACTCAGTCCCTGGTGCACACCTACCATGCACTGCCAAGAAACAAATTTAACAAGCATTCACCCACAGCTGCTTTGGTTCTAGCTGCCCTCAGGTGCATCTCAGATATAAATCTTCCTACAGCCATGATGTATTTCCTGATGCTGATCTGTACTTATACTCAAATTCAGTTTATGGAGGCTGAAAGAGGGATGACTGCAAACAAGAACTTTGGTGCAAACAATACGTGATGTGCAAGTAAGCAAAGGTTTGGTACTATGCTAGGGGAACCAAACACACCACAGGATAATGGTGCATGTCACACCACTGTGTAAAGATCAATATCTGAAACTCACACTAATGTACAGTAGCTTGCATTTGAATTGGTTGTGGGTCAGCGCCTGTTTTTTTTTTGTTTGTTTCTTAACTGCGAATGTCTTCCAGCAGAGCATCACCCTGTACACTACTTAGCAGACCCTTGTCAGTTTTGGTGCTTCCCATGCATTGACTGCAATCAGATCTCCTGCTGACTGCAGCATTATTGTAACTGGCGTAACTAACATAGGATGTAACATACTGTAGCGTAGCTGGACCCCAAACCCTAAGGTACAGAGCAGCCAGGCAACTTGAGAAAATGACTTGACTGTTATGCTGTGCAGACCAGGGCCCCTGGGTTTGATTGTTTTGGGGGTTTAGCACTTGGTACCTCCACCCATGAACTTCTTCATATGCCCAGGCACATGGCGATAACTAATCAATAAATGGGATATCCTGGCATCCAAACTGGAGGGGATGGAATGCATGGATTCTTCCCATAGGAAACATACTTTTCCTTGGGTATTGAGCAAGGACTGTCAGGCAGCAGTGGCCTCACACTTACAAGCCCCCTCCCTGGCATCCAGAACACCAGTAACAACCCAGTAGCACTGTCCATTGGGGTCATGGGGGCAGTGGCGCCCTTTCCTCACATCAGCACTACCTCCAGGAATAAACCAGGAGTTTTGAATTTTGCACCTTCCCATCCAACAGACAAACAGCCTGCAGGGCAGACAACTTGGTTTGTTGCCTCCAAGCTTTACAAGGTCCTTCACAGTGCTTACTTGCCAGTCTGGCACTGAGTCACAGTGACCTCCCACCTCTAAGTCCCACCCCCCCCAGCATCCAGGCCACCAGCGGTGACTTGGTGGCATCTTCCTTTTGGGTTATGATGGCAGTGAATCCTGTTTTCTACATCAGTACAATCTCCATGGACAAGTCAGAACATTTGAATGTTGTGACATCCCTGCCCACAGCCAGTCAGGTCTCTGGGAAATTGATCCCGTTCCTCTTGTACTACATTGCATTGCATGAGTGACCCACTATGAGTGGCCCAGCAATGAGGGGCATGAGTCTAGCTGTGAGTCTACCAACTCAGTTGTGGCAGTAAGGGTTAGGGCACAACTCACTTCCTGCTAGACTATTCCATCATGTGAATAAGTAGGGCATTAAATTCACTCAGTTATTTCATGATAGTCCACTGTTATCTGTGCTGAATGTATGCACCAGGTAGAAGGTGGCTAGTTTAGTTGCTTTTTCTGTTTCGAAACATAGATACATAGAATTTGACAGCAGAAAAGGCCACTTGGCCCATCCAGTTTGCCCATTTCTCCCTACCTACACTATTACTGTAGATAAGTGTTTCTTACTTGAAGGGCATTGTATCACAATTGGCATCCTAGTGTATGTAAGCACTAATCACAGGGACAGGAGGCATTTCCCAGGAATTAATGCATGGTTTGGTCGAGTGCTTCCCACCACCCAACCATGCATTAATTCCTGGGAAATGCCTCCTGTCGATGGGATAAATGAACTTGTAACATGGCTCTTTTTGTTACAATTTGTGCTAGTGCTGCTAAGTTCTTTTGAGAAATATAGAGACATACCATGGATAAAGGAGTGATTTTGTTTTTATAGAGTTCTTGTCAGTTCAGTTCTAGTAACACAGTTTGCACAACAATCATTATTTTGCCACATATGAGAAATAGCAACATATTTCTTTAAGTCTGCAGTTCTCTTATGCTACATTATTCTTACTACAATTATTGAGTTATAGTACATTTTATGCGATAGTTTTCAAGTTTCTATCACTCACCTATCTGTTGGTTTTGTTGTGGTGCGTTTCTGAGGGACATCATTATTTCCATGACAGCGGCTACTCTAGAACTGCACATCTTGAGACACATATCTCTGTAAACTGTGCATGTACTTAATAATTATAATATTTCTACCTAAACCATTATTAAATGTCTGCCGTTTCATTCGAGTCATGCAACAGACATTGTTACATTAGTGCGAGGCTAGTCTAACAATGACTTTGACCCCAGAACTGCTTTATGTCAGCATGCAGAATACAACATTTGCCGACCAACCTAACAACAGTTAGCATGGCAACTTGTCTTAGTGCAGCACCATGCATATCTAGGGAATTAATACATGGTTGGAAATGTGTCAGCTGATGTGTTTTGACAAATCAGAGTACTTGTTTTCAGTGTTTTCATTAATGCCATGTTACAAATTGTTTAACTGTTCTGCCATTTGTAACCAAAGTTGCATGCATCTTTTGTTTGCTGACAGTTGAGTCATGGTGGTGTATCACTGGCCTCAAATGCTAACTTTGCATAGCTTGAATTGCAGATCCAGTAGGTAAGCCGCATGACAAATTGCTTTATTCCAGTGTTGCTCATTTTAAGGAATCTGTTATTTTTTTTCTAGCTCCCTAGTGCATGTCTTAATGAGTTTAAGTCGCTAGGTAGCCAGATGATCAGCAGCTGTATCCAGAGCTAACTGGTTTAAGGGTGCACAGTCACTGCACTGTTCATTTTTGCTGCACTGAATTTCAAACCAGTTATCTATGGGTATGGCATTGAACAATATGCAACCACTGCTTAGTTTTCTAATAGCTGTCCCTACTCAGCCACTTACAAGGTCCTCTGGGACTCAGCCATTCTTTTTAAGAGGGTCTTATATCTAATAATTTCTGTTTGGTGATCCCTTTGGCGTGTTGATCTTAATATTCTGCAGCCTCAGTCTGGCTACCTAAAGGGAGATTGGGTATTTGTCTAGCTCCTAAGAGTGTGGCTGACTTCCCAGCTCGCACATACTGCTCACTATGGTGGGCACTCCTATTGCTACTCAGTTTATCTTATTGTATTATAGTAAATGGTAAGTGATGTTTATACACCATGGGCAGTGACTGCCAAACTGCATTATACACAGGTGTGTATACTTGCCCTTGTTTAATGCAGTCTGATTAACCACAATCCTCAAAAGTCTCAAAAGCAACATTTTAGCACCCCTACAAAGTTGTGCAGCATTTAGCTCCCACTGTCACCTCATGATCACAGCTCATGCTGTCACCTCCCACTCTGAGTTTGAGCTGTCAGCTCATGCTCACTACAGATTCTCACAGCATTCACACAAAATGCCGTGTGCCACTCAGAGTTGTGGGCACTTTTGAAACTAAACATTGTCAAAAGAAACAGCTACAGGAAGAAAAACATGAAAGAGCACAACAAAGAAATTCTTACAGTACTACTAAAATGGACTGTTCTTCTTAAAAAACTTGTTCAGTCTGTTCCTTAATGCACTACTTTTAAATACTGAGAGAACCATTTCATAGTTGCTGATTTCGGCTTCACAGGACTGAGGGAGGGTGTATGGAGGACTGCAAAGAGCACTACAGTTTTAAATGGTTTATCTTTTTAAACAGTAAAAAAGTTCAGAATTTGAAAAGGTTTATCTGTTTCTGTGTTTTTATCTGTTTTATCTGTTACTAATAAAATTGCTTCAGTCTGACATCCAATGCATATTCTCTTTACTAAGTAACTAACTAAAAAGTAATAAATGAAACATTTATTATAAAATATAAAGCATGGGGAAGTGTAGTAACTCATATTTTATGCACACCCTCGGTGTGCGATACCTTGATAAACCCTTCGGGATTTGCCCTCAGGGTTTATGGGGCATCACACACCTCAGGTGTGCAGCAAATCCTGGTCACACACTTCCCCATGCATTACTCTATATGTAGCAACTAACATGATCTCCAGCTACTAAACCAGGTGTTTACCTTCTCAACCCCACATTTACCATACATGTAAGTTCCGTAATTTTGCTCAGAGTGGGCATCTAGTGTACTTTTTCTACCTGGCAGAAGCTATCCCCTCACCCCAATGATCTACTGATTCCTTTTCCCACAAATTCAATTTTTATTTCGGTATCTCAGACACACTTATATCCAGCAATCTGCTAACTAACCACACAGCCTTGCTCAGCCACAAAATTATTCTTCTCTTAGTGCAGTACATCCATGTGCACAAACTCTGGTTCCCCAGTACTACATGGAGTCCACTTAAGCTCATAGCCTTTTGGGCCTCTCTGCTATATATTTTTGACTTACATATGATATTGAGCTAAACACAGGTACTTTGGCTGCCCACCTAATCATCTGCAGCCTCCTGGCTAACAAGACATACATTGCAACTTGGATGATTTTAAACACCCTTGATGTCCATGGCACTTCAGAACCATGGCTCAAACTCAGCATAACAGACTCCTTTTGCAACATCCCTAGTTCAGTTTTATCTGAGCCAACCTCCCCTCCTCTAAAAGAACAGATGGCTTGTTAATATATTTTAGGTCCCATCTCAACTTATCCATGATACCTTGTGATGCTGATGCTGGCTTGGCATGTGAAATAAAACATGCCATCCTTGTCCTAGGTCACATAAAAATGCTACACCTGGTAAACTGCAATGGGTACATACCTACAGCACCTCCTAAAAATGGTATCTCTGGTATAATTGCCCTTCTAGACAGAATCTTGCACAAGATAGGAAAAAATGAGATCATTATTATGGGAGACCTAAATCTGTTAGCATAGCCTGCATTCCAAAACCTATGAATCAATAATTAATATATATATATATAATCTTACCCTAATCATCTCTGACCCCATCCAGTTCTCTAATAAGGGATCATGTCACTCTTTACTTGATTGGATGCTTTCCAATAGACCCAACAGTTTCCAAGCAGCTACAGTACTACCTGACTCCATTAGGGATCAATCCCCCACCTATTGCCTCTGAAATGAACAGGTACCAAAAGCACCCTCCCAAAATAATTAATTTCTAGGGCTACTCATGTCTTGACCACTTCTTTCTATATTCCATGCTTTCTCTCATAGATTGGTCCCCATTCCTCTCCACCTCTGTCATCAGCTCGGACCTTTACTGTTTTCTGTCCCGCATTGGCAGCTTATAGGATAGACTCAACCTTAATATTAGGAGAAGAGAAAGGAAGATAGCAGCATAGAGACTTCCTCTCCCTTTTCAAAATCAGAGATAAATTTTAGGCATCTTACAAGGAAGGCCTCTTGCAGTTAACAGGACAGGCTCACTTATTGGCCTCTCTGGAAACTTTGCAAAATTGATGCTTGCTTTACTAAGAGTATCTCCTGTAATGAACAGCTACTAGCCTCCACCGGTAACCACCAAGAATTTCCATAGACATATCAAGAGTTTACTCAGAAATCCCACCAAAACAACCCAAATGGACATAGTCATCAATAGGGTTCACTGGGTTCTATGTGATAATGGTGACCGCCAAAGGGCAATCGCCTTTACGGTGAAGTCAGAGGACCAGAAATCAGTTTTGGCTCTCTGACTCCCCAGTGCACAACAAAACAGCACCAGGGACTTGTATTTTTCATGTTTATGCAGGGGGCTGTGCTCCCACACCCCCACCATGGGGGGCATCAATCACAGCACCCCCCTACTAAAGGATTCTCACCTCCAGGAGGATGCATGTTGGGGGGGGGCACAATGTAAAATAATATTAAATTCAGACCTGGCAGCAAAAATGAAACTGTGCCTAGACCCAAACCTAGCACTCGAACCACCAAAGCTGCTAGCCAACCTGCTACACCATGGGGCAGGCTTGGCAGCCTACCACAGTGCCACCCCTCAAATCCCCTCCCACCCCTCACTGTGCATGCTCACTCCCACCCCCCATGTGCTTGTAGATGTAGCCACATCCTGTCGCTACAGGTCACCCACTCCCCCATCTGGTCACTCTCCCTCATTGGTAGCCCATGTGACGGGTGCCACAATTGAGTCACTCTTTGGCGGGTCGCTCAATTGCAGTGACCCACATCACAGGCTACCATTCACTGTAATAATCAAGTCTCTATACTGAAGCTTTCAACTTCTTGTTCACCTACCTCTCAGCCTACATGGTCCACCCCTCAACTGCTCAGGTCTCGCTTACTAATTGGTGCCTGCTCTCTCTCTCTCTCTCTCTCTCTCTCTCTCTCTCTCTCTCTCTACCACTTAGCCACTTTTTCTACTAATGTTACCAGAAAGGAGTTTTATAGTCTACTTAATTCCCACCTTCTTGTTGCCAGTCCCAGCACTGGCTTGGGGAAGTTAATGGAGTTGCTACTAAAAAAAAGGACTGGGGAGTATTTTGAATCCAGTGGGTTACAAGACCTGAGGCATTATGGATTCATTGGGGAAGGGGGCATGTCAGACAAATCTGATATATTTCTTTGACTGAGTGACTAGGGAAATAGATTAAGTTGGGGTGGCAGATGTGACCTATCTAGTTTTTAGTAAAGTCTTTAAAACTGTACAACATAGGAGACTTATAAGGAAACTGAGCAGCTTAGGGGTGGGTCCCAAAGTGGTAAACTAGGTAGGAAATTGGTTAATGGTAGGCGACATAAGGTAGTGTTAAATGGAGGAGAGCATGACCAGTGGGGAACCTTAGGGCTTAACACTGGGATCTGTCCTCTTTTTATGTTGGCTCACACATGCGCAGCCAACATATTGCGGTAGTAGCAAATTTGATTGCACGGTCACTGTTGGGCGAATGTAGGGCATGCATCAGTAGGTGCATCCATCATTCCCCAATCAGCCAGCAGCAGGGGCCAACACCCTACATATGTAATGTGGCCACAACATCTGAGAAAAGGTCTGCTGCAATGACAGCGAAGTTCTCATGCAGCATGACCACATCATGACTCCTGACGTGCAGGCAACATGGCGGCAGTCACTGTCGCCACCGCCTGTCAATATGCCAACGAGGGAGCCCACTCCCCGTCAGCATAATTCCCTCTCCCCCATTTCCACTGTGTGCCAAGGGGGTGCCCAATCCCCCTCAGCATCATCCACCCACCAAAAAAATGCTTTTCTTTGCTGACAGGGCCCCATTGGCTTCAGTTCCCCCCTTTCCCAGTTAGATCTGCCAACAGGGGAGCCCAGTCCCCATCAGTACGATGTCCCCCCCTCCTTCTGTGCCAAGGGGGGTGTCCAATCCCCCTCAGCTCTTGTCCCCCACTCCCCTTCTGTATGTGCTGATGAGGGGGTGCCCAATCCCCCTCAGCATCATCCACCCACCAAAAAAATGCTTTTCTTTGCTGACAGAGCCCCATTGGCTTCAGTTCCCCCCTTTCCCAGTTAGATCTGCCAACAGGGGAGCCCAGTCCCCATCAGTACGATGTCCCCCCCTCCTTCTGTGCCAAGGGGGGTGTCCAATCCCCCTCAGCTCTTCTCCCCCACTCCCCTTCTGTATGTGCTGATGAGGGGGTGCCCAATCCCCCGTCAGCAACTGCATCCCCCCTCAAAAAACACTTGGGTGCATGCTGGGAGCCCACCCTAGCATGCCAAATACCCTGTAAACAAAAACAACTGTCCTACGATGGGTTTTATTTTTTACCCTGTGAAAAAATAATGGTCCTCGCTCGTCTCCCTGCCCCCTTTCCACAACCCACACCCACCCTCTGCGCACCCTGTGCACCCTGCCTCCCCATACCCCCCCTCACCCCATACTTACCTCTGGAGTCTGGCGCGATGATCTTCGGTGGACTGGGAACACGTCTGCATTCTTCAAAGCCGACCGCGAACTGAGGACATGCCAGTAAGCTGTATAATGGAATGAATAGGGTTTTTTCAACTTTGATGCATATCTCTGGCATTTTTTAGAATTTTGGCACCAAATTTTCAACATGGGGTTTTTGAGACCCCTCCTCATGAATTCTGTCACTGTCATGGCGTTATTCAGGCCCCAAAAGGTGATTTTGTGGTCACTGTGTGGGATCAACTTTTGGGACCGATTAACGAAACGACAGTGCCAGAGTTCATGAGGTGGGCTCTCAAAAAGGCTATGTTGCAAATTTGGTGGAAAAAATCCAAAAAATGACTGTTTTATGAGCGTGCTTTGTGCAGTTGCTACACACGCTCATAACTTCACAAATTTGCAATATTTTCTTGACAGATATTTAACACTGGCATTTTAGCACACCTCCTTATGAACAGTACAGCTGTCATTTTTCACATCTTGGCTGAAATGTGTTTACGCACTTCCGGTGCAGAATAGCGCGGTCACTGTGGGAAATTAGTGTTCGGGACAGATTACAAAAATGACAGTGACACTGTTCATGAGCAGAGGTCCTAAAATGCCTGTTGAAAATTTGGTGATGATACTCTATGACTGTGTTACATGCTCGCAAGTTCATGAATTTATATTTTCACTCCAGATTTTCAATATTGCCATTGTTCTGCACCTCCTTATGAACAGTACAGCTGTCATTTTTCACATCCTGGCTGAAATGTGTTTTCGCAGTTCCGGCACAGAATAGCGTGGTCACTTGGGAAATCCATGCTCGAGACACATTATGAAAATGACAGTGACACTGTTCATTAGCAGATGTCCTAAAATGCCTATGTTGAAAATTTGGTGATGAAAGTCCATAAAATGAGTGTTTTACGATTATGCATTGCGCAGTTTCCACGCACGCTTGTAACTTCATGAATTTGTAATATTTTCACTCCAGATTCTCAAAATTGTCATTTTTCCCACACCTTTTTATGAACAGTACAGCTGTCATTTTACATATCCTGGCCAAAATGTGTTTTCACATGTCCGGCGCAGAATTGCACACTCACTGTACAAAATCAGTTTTCAGGACAGTTTGAGGAACTGACGGTGACACTGTTCATGAGCAGAGGTCTTAAAATGCATATGTTGAAAATTTGGTGGCAAAAGTCCATTAAATGACTGTGTTGCAAGTGTACATTGCGCAGTTTCCACACACCCTTGTAACTTCACAAATTTGCAATATTTTCATGCCAGATTTTCAACACTGCTATTTTTTCACACCTCCTTATCAACAGTACAGCTGTCATTTTTCACAGCCTGCCCAAAATGCATTTCCGCAGCTGTGGCGCACAATGGCATGGTCGCTGTGAGAAATCATCTTTTGGGACACATTAACAAAATCACAGCATCACTGTTCATGAGGGGAAGTCCCAAAATACCCATGTTGAAAATGTGGCTAAAAAACTCCCACAAATAATTGAGTTACGGATGTGTGTTGCACAGTTTCTATGCATGCTAATGATTCTACCAATTTTTCATTTTTTCACTCCAGATTTTCAACGTTGCCATTTTTGTACACCTCCTCATTAACAATACAGTTGACATGTTCCACATTCCTGCCCAAAATGTGTTTTCGTCCCTGTGTCGCCAAATGGCATAGCCACTGTGCAAAACCACCTTTCAGCTTACAAACTGATTCTGTCACTCTTCATGAGGTGGGGTCACAAAAAGCCCATGTTGAATATTTGGAGTGAAAATACCAACAGACGACTATGGTGTTAGGGTTTCCAACTGTAGCACCCCTCCCCTTAGAGACTGACAGGCATCAGGGGTGTGACTTGGGATCATCGGCTGTAATGCTCAAACCATTCCACCCCCACCCCAACCCTGCAGGAAGTGACAGGCATTATGGTGTGCCTTGCAGTGCTCTGCCACAAAGTTCACCCCATTCTCCTATCCTGTACCCACCTCCATGTATTTCCTTATGTAATGGGGTAAGTATAACACCCAAAAACCCCAAAGCACACCATAACACTTGTCAGTGTCTACAGGGTACAGTGAGGTACAATGGCATGAGTGTTATAGCTGAAAACCCAAAGGCACACCCCAATGCCTGTCAGTCTCTACAGGGTGGTGGTGGGGTTGACGTCACTTCAATACTTCACTGCCATTCCTATTATGCATCTCTAACTCTGGCAGTACCAATGCCAATACCAGTGAGACATCATTCGGCATTGAAAAATGCTTGTTTATAAGTGACACTGCAGATGAGATGGAAGGGAGGGTAGGCCTCTTTTTGGATGACACCAAAATCTGCAATAGGGTGGACACTCCAGAGTGGATGATGAGAATGTGCAGAGAACTGAGAAAACTCAAGGAGTAGTCAAGGGTATGGCAGCCATGTTTCAATGTGAAAAAGTGCAAAATCATGCACTTAAGGCACAGAAACCCAGATGTGGAATACAAAATGGGAGAAGAAGTATTGAAGGTCACCAAACACGAAAAGTACCTTGAAGTAATCATAGCTGAAGACCTCAAGATGGCAAGAAAGTGCAACAATACATTAGGCAGGGACAGTGGGATGCTGGGGTGTATAGGAAGGGATATAGTCAGCAGAAGGAGGGAGGTGGTGTTGCCACTGTGTAGATCATTGGTGAGATCCCACCTGGACTACTGTGTTCAGTACTGGAGACAACATTTCAAGAAGGACATAGACTGGATGAATGCTGTCCAGAGAAGGACAAGTAAAATGGTGCAGGGGTTGCATCAGATGCCTTATAAAGAGATGCTGATGGACCTCAATATGTATACCCTGGAAGAGAGGAGGGAGGACGGGACATGATACAGACCTATAACCACCTCACAGGGTTCAAAAAGGTACAGGAGGGGAGTATTTTTCAGAGGCAAAGATGCATGAGAACAAGGGGACATGCAATGAAGCTGGAAGGGGAAAATTTGGGAGAGATGTGAGGAAGTACTTCTTCAGTGAAAGAGTGAGGGATACCTGGAACAGTCTTCCAGTAGAGGTGTTGGGGGAGAAAACAGTGATGGACTTCAAGCATGCATGGGATATACACAAGCAAATATTAGTTGGCAAGCGGGGGAAGGGAGATGGAAATCAAGTAGGGTCTAAGGTAACAGTATAGGCAGGGACAAATTAGTAGACTGGGTGGGCCAAGCAGCCCTTCTCTGCTGTCAAATTCTATGGTTCTACTGTACGTTTCTTTGATTTACTGATGGTACAGAACTTCGAATTCTTTGGCTAGGCACCTCCGTTCTTTCATTCTCCATAGCTTACATTTTGCACCAGCCTTTTACCTCCAGTATTGTTCTCTCATACATGAATTTTTTTTAAATAGTTCTGGTCTCTAAAAAGGGTGACCCCAAGCTCCTCTCATGGATACTATTTTCACTGACATGTTCAAAGCCTTTGACCTCAGACAGTAAATCATACCCTCCTGTGTCACAAATTAACCAAAGGTGAGCTCTCTTCACATGTTTCTGCCTGGTTTTCTAGCTACCTCCTGTACAAGAAACACTTCATTAAAGTTGGAGATGCCTCCTCCAGTCTTGATCCGGTCAACCAGGGAGTTCCCCAGTGCTCTATTCTAGGGCCACTTATCTTCTCCATTTTCATCAATAACCTTTCCACAGTCTCCACCTGCTGCTCAGCTATTATGTATGCATATAATATTGCCATTTACTAAAGCTCCCATTGCTCCACCTAACTAAATGCCCAATTCATCTTTGACTTTTCCTATATTCAGAACTGACTTGTTGACAAAATATAAGTCATCATGCTTCCAAAACCCAAGCTGTGCTCTTTGGTTCAAAAACATGAAAACTAGCATGCCCACATTCTCTGGCCATCTGCTGCTCAGATGGCTATCACCTCTCCCTCACTGAGGACTTCAAATATCTAGGCATTAGCCAAGACTCAGCCCTTGATTTCTTCACTCACATCCACCACCTGCAAATCAGTATATTCTAAGCAAGGCCTGGCCTTCCATCTCCACCACTTCCTCACTTCCAAAGCCAGACTAGCCATAGCACAAAGTATTCTCCCCTGCTTTCACTTGTTTATGCAAATGCTCCCAAAAGAATACTCCACAAATGTGATGTGATCATTAACAGTATTTGTTGGTTTGCATTGTCCTCCCCCAAGCTAACTGGCCACTGCACACTCTTCCTTCTGGGTTGGCTCTCCCCAACTCCTCATGTTCCTACTCTCTGGAGTGTTTTCTCTTCAAATTATTGAGGCCTACCTTTCTTGCCACTCTTATCTCCTTGTTACAACATATTCGGATGGCTTTTTCACTTAGATGCATTCACTCTGCCCCTCAATGTTCCAAAATGCTATACCAAAATGTGTGATCAGACCTTCTCCTCCTTTGTCCCTAGATTCTGGAACTCTCCTCCCCATAATTCATACACTCATTTGTCCTCGACAGTGCACTGAAGAAACATCTTCTCATCTCCTCTGCTTATACTGTAGATGCTCCTAACTCCTACTGCTTCCCCTAAGGAATAGCTCTTCTTCCCCTACCTTGCTGATAAGCTGGATCCACCAATTACTCTACTACACTTTTCCCACCCCTCACTTGATTTTGTTTGCATCTCCTCCTAGTGCAGTTATCGAGGTAATTTTAAACCTTATTCAATGTGCATCCAGTTTTAGTTTGCTGAACTACTGTATTTAGCTTAAATGTTATTGTTGCCTATGTTTTAATTCTACTATCATCCTTGCTTACATTGTTTTTTCTGTATCGTTCTTTATATAAGCCTTCTTTGTACTCACCAGGTCATACCTGTAAATAGGCATTCCATTGACTAGTGTACAGTCCTTACCTGGCTAAAAAAAACTACTTTAACTCTAAAATGACATTTAATCAGTACTTTAAATAACCTCAATCTCCCCACAGTTTCTGCAGTTGATTACTTGTTTTACTACATGTTAAAGTAAAGTACAGAGTTTCAAACAGCTGAAGCGCATACAGGAGCATAAGGAAAATCTCTGAAGCTACTAAACAGCAGCCCCATGTATGGGGAATATTTAAATGGGCTCCCTACCATACATCCTTCCTTGAGGGACCACTGAACTCCTCCTGGTTTGACTCATTGTGTCCTAGCAGACGTCTGTAGTCGTCAGTAAAAAAACACTGGTGTGTCCTGAGGACGTCTGCAGAAGTCGGCTACTGACTCCCAGTGTGCTCTTGCAAAGTCTGGAGAAGTCACTTATATATTTTAATATATATTGTAACAGAATTTAATATATATTTGACTGCATAGCACCGTTGGAAAGATAATTTTATGCTGCACAACTTTGTCACTGATATTTTGTCTATATCATGTATATTTTAGGAGTTATTTGCATTTGTTTATGGTATGGTGTGTATGGCTGACATGTTTTCCATCAAGATTCACCTAAGCAGCTTGAATAAAATTCACTTTTTTGGCACTTCAGCAGGTATAAAATAAAAACTGTATTGATTACAACTGGTTGCATAGCACCATTGGAAAGGCATTTTTGTGCTCATCAACTTTCATGCTGATACTTTGTGTGTATCATGTATACTTTCGGAGTTATACGCATTTGTTTATGATATGGTGTGTGTGGTTGAGGCTTAGCCCTCAAATCTCATCAAAGCACCTTGACTAAAATGGGGAAAAATTACATTTTATAGTAAAAATATATCTTTTTTTAGCAAACATAATATCACAACACCATCTAATGTCTGTATGCTTAATTTAGTGTTGATATTTTACATATTTTTCAACAAAAAATGGCTTATGTTGCCCTTTTTTAGTGAAAAAAATATTTAGTTTGCTCTTTTGACCAGCATAGAAAAAATACAAAATTACTTATTATTATATGCATGCCACCATTGGAAAGGCAAATTTGTGCTGAATAACTCTGCCACTCATACTTTGTGTCTAGCATGTACAGTTATTGAGCTATTAGCATTTGTTTGTGACATACTGACTATGGCTTGATTTTGCTTAGAAAGGCCCAGGATTCACTGTTAAAAGTATACAGGAGATTCAGGAGGCAAGTGGTGTAATCTCAGAGTGAGCCTGTGGAGGCAATGAGTTAATGTGGCAACCTGCAAGCCATAGGTCTAATTTAGAACTGCCAATTTACAAACAAAAGTGGTATTACCTTGCTTTGGATCACTAAAGGGGAATTGCCTTAAAGATGATCAGGCTCATGTTAACCATCATAGTTACTACCAACTGAACCCTAAACAGCTTCAGCTAGCCTGAAAAATAGATGATTCCTGCCATGGCCTGTACCCTTCCACCCCACCTCTGGCTTTCTGAGTCACTCCTAAAGAAAAAGATCTCCAGCTCCTTTGGTTCCCATGGTGCATACATGGGCCCAGCTTCATGGGTGCTGATGCTGTGGTCCCACCATCTTCGGGTGAGCTGGTGCCAGGCCTCATGGTCCACAAGCTATTCTCCATTGAGGGAGACTGGACCTGGCTCACTTTCATATTGTTATTTTTCTACTTTCTCCCTAAGAATTCTACAGCAAACTTCTTGACTTGTTTCTAGTCACATCTCCTTGCAGCTTGAACATTATGCCCCTCCCACATTTCTAACCCATGGAGCAGAAAACTGAATGTAGACTGTTAACTCTAGTTCAGGTTAGAAATCTCCAGTCTGATAGAAGTAGTGCAATGTAACTAATGACCCACCTCATTTTGGAAGTCAGGTTACACTTGCCCTTGCTCACAAATCTTGCTGTGTTTAACAAGAAGGACTTGCAGGCAAAGCACCCACCAGGTACTACACAATGGGGATTGCCTATTCCACTCTATTGCCTGCATCCAGCACAGACAGAAGATCACAAGGTTGGATATGTTATGCCAAAAATGAATAAGTGGATGGCTCTTTTCCAACAAGAAGGACAAGTGATTATGAGGGGCATCAAACATTATCCGACACCCTCTACTACTGAGTTTTAAAATTGTATAGGTGTCTGGGCCAGCCCGCCAGTGCAGCGGTTGGATTTCCACTTGCAACGCCAGTGACCCAGGTTCGGGAACGAGACCGGGAAGCTGGAGGGCTGGCCAGGGAGAGAGGGCTTGAGCATCCTAGGGACTGCTCGTCCGAACCAGAGCTCGGCTCTTGTCTGACCCCTGGTGGAGACCCAAGGTATAACAAGACCGTTGTCTAACAGGGGGGAGATGTGCCAGATGTTGGTGCTCAAGCGCCTTGATGTCAGGGGATACGGCACATCATGAAGAACACCAGAAAAAGACCTCGTGGCCTTCTGGTAGATGGAGCACCAGGCCCCGACCCTCAATGCCCCTACCTGCCCAGAGACAGCATCCTGATGAAAGATAGACATCTTGGGGTGCATGGGCCCCCACCCCGTACCCCGCCTGGGGGGGTATAACCACGGCTCCATGGGGGATGGACTGCACTGGTCACCAGGTAGGTGAGCGAGGACTGAAAAGGCCGTAGGTGACTCCCGAAGAGATGGGGGCTGCGAGGAGGAGGGGAGTAAAAAAAAAAAAATTGTACAGGTGTCTGAGTGGCTTTCCACTCCAGTCCTACATTCAAACTACTCACACACATTGGCACTGTCAAACAGTTATCACTGTACATTAAAACAGTCATGATAAAACAAGTCTTCAATAATTCACCATAATATAGGACATAGCTCAGTGGTGGGCACCCTCCCAGTGGTTAACTTGTGGCCCCTGGCATCCATCCCTCCCCCAAAAATTATGTTTTAGTATGACATTTTATTTCATGTGTGTGTTCTCCTGAAGTAGACTCGCTATCAAAAAGAGGTTGTCCATCGACTGCAGCTGCATAGGACTAAAGTCAGCAACAAATTTTAATTATGAGAAGGCTCCCAACTCTTCCAAAGGTGGAATTATAAATAGAGTTAAGAGCCCAGAAGTGTGTATAAAGAAGCTTACAAATTTATTAACCTACAAGATGAACACAGTTTATATAAAATATAAATAAATAAGTGCCACATCCCGCAAACAAGCCCCTTCCAAAGTAGCCATGATAGCTACAGTACGTACTCAGAAATAGCCATGGATGAAGTGAATGGTTTTTGTATCAGATGAAGTGGTCCAAAGGGTGGAACAGCTTCTAAAATCTTCCCTTTATGAGAAAAAGAAGAAACTGTTGCAAATGATGGCCAATGAGGAGGCTCATTACAGTCTGGAGTTGGAGCACTTCCTCAACATTTGTCAAGCCTGAACCGCTGAGCAGGAATCAGCTAAGCTTCTGTCAGGTGTGACTTTATCAGAAACAACTGTGAAAGCCATGGCAGGTATTTATTTATTTTATTTATTTATTGTACAATCGGATTTACAACCTTTGAGCCAGAAGATCATTTATAAAGGTACCTCATCACAGAGACAACGTACAGTGTCACATATTTACAGAAAACAATAACACAGAAAAACATAGTTTTACATAGTTGCTTGAACACATTGAGTGTTTAGAAACATTTCAGAGTGAACAGATTTAGTACCTGCAGGTACAAACAGAGGGAAGGGAGGCCATGAGGGAGTGGGGGGGGGTTGAGGTGTGGAATTCAGCCCAGACGGCTTTGTCAAGTGTGCCTTGAGAGTAGCAGAGCATCTGTTAGAGACAGGTGCAGCAGTGGGTGTTGAACAGTAGGTTCTGAAGGGCTGTTTTGAAGGGGGCAATTTGTGGGAGTGCTGGAGATAGCTGCAGGAAGGGAGTTAAACCAGGACGGGGCTCTGTAGCTGAATGACCTTTGTGCCCATGTGGTCCTAGTCCTCGGTACTAGTAGGGTGACCTTGTCAGCAGTTCGGGTTGTGACTGTGGAAGGTGTAAGTTGGACGGAGGCAGTAAACCCGGGGGGGGGAGCGCCCGAGCACAATTTTCTTAGTAAGAAGGCAGGTTTGGTAGTGGAGACATTCATCAAGGTTAAGGAGCTTGGCCATGTCATAAAGCTGACAAGTGTGGGTGAGCCTGGGGTACTTCAAAGGATGCTTGCAAGTTTTTTTGGATTATGGAGACAGCCAGAGACAAGCACTGCAAACTCCCTTGCTGGTAAGGCTGAAAGTGAATTAGAAGTAGGGAGAAATGTAAAAAGAAATGACAAGCTGCATATGACTACAGATAGTGATAAAGCTGAGCTGCATGGTGAAACAGTGCTGTGTGGCAAGTGGGAGGAGAGAAAGTCAGCTTGGACATCTGTAATCCCAGCTGGTGAAAAAACTTTAAGCACTGCACTAGATAAAATAACACTAAATGAGCTCACAGTCAAAGAAAAAGGAATTATAACTGAACTGGCACGAGCTGCACTGCAGGCTGCACTTAATAATAGAGATCAATTTTGGCTTGTGACTAAGGTAAAGGAGGTTTTGCGGCCCTCAGGGGGTGTTTGAGGGCCACACCTGTGGCCCTCTGACTATCTTAGGTTGCCCACCACTGACATAGATAGTAACATTATGCTAAGACTGAAACACATTCAAAAACATATGATTTAGCATGGGACTGTCAGCAGCTAAGCACCTACTGTAGTAGTAAACTATCACTAGCATAACAAGTACACACATACCCACTCTGGGAATGCCCTTGCCACCAGTAAAATGAAACAGTGCACAGCTGAAAAAAATATGCACTCAAGATGTTACAAATCACAGCATACTAAAGCTTCAGTGCTGCATTTTATTCGATCAGCTCACAGGAACAATCATACTCAATGTTTTATGCAACAAAGCTTTTTGTTACAAGTCAAGAGTGCCCTCTATTGTGCAAAATGTATAGTGCACTCTTAAAGAGACATATTTTACATGTACATGTGTTAAAAAAGGAAAAAAATATGGCAGATCTGTGAGCAGAGTTTTTGTTCAGCTCCACCGTGACCTTGGTACAGTGGAGTCAGTCATGATGAAGCACAGTAACTTGCAGTAATGACATGTTGCAAAATCCTGCATGACAAAAGGGCTTAATTTCCATTGACTTACAATGGCCTCTGCAGTAAACTGTAGCATTCTGTGATATTCTGCAGCATTTCTGCATAGAATCCTGGCTGTCACATCTGTATATAACATTCTAAATAACGCTACCACTTGCTCAGCAATGTATTTCACTGAGGCCCAAGCCATTGAATCAACAGCTTCATCTCATTTTCAACAGCCCAGAGACTGACAGTATACATGGAAGCACTGTGTCACTTGCCACCCCACAGGCAGCAGTCTTTTTTTTCCCCTCGACAATGCCCAAAAAGAGTGATGCAACTGGTGTAAATAAGCCCTTTCATGACACAATAAATAAAAATGTTTTGAATGTACCTGCACCTAGAGCAGCCACCAAAAAACCAGTCTTCCCACAGTGAGGTGCTGGTTTGGGGGTTCTCTCCAAGTTCCTCCCCTGAGAAGACGTACTCATTGGAGTCATTTGGACTGGCTTTAGATAAAGTTGTTGATTGGATTGATTGCTATGACTAGAGATTTGAAGTGCATTCCAAAAAAAACAAAACAGATTTTTAACAAATTGAGTAGAAGCAAAGGAAAGAGAGTGAGGAATTGAGAGAGAAGAATGCTGTTGAACTTTCCAGTAAAATGCAAAAGCTTGACAATAAAGTCTTGAGGGAGGCAACTGTGCAATACATTAGTAAAGAAAATTACAAATTTGTTGAGAAAAATTGAGAATATGGAAAATCAATTAAGGCATCATAAACTATGAATTTTGGGGCTCCCCGATACCTTGGACAAAAAGTTCCCTCTGACAAAAAATCATGTTAAAAAGTATTAATAACCACTTTTGACCTCCCCTGGAATTACTTCCCACTGCTTGGTAAAGTATTTTGAATTGCTAAAAAAATTAGGCCGCAACTCAGACTCTTGTTAAATCCATTATAATGCCACATTAACTTTTGAATCAGATTAGGATTTTCTATTTAAATAAGTATTTCGGTCAACATTTGCAAAAACTTACATTGCACAGATTATGGTATATCTAGTCCTTGTGTGTCCTTCCCTTTGTTTGCTATTAGGAGTTTTTCTAAATGTGCCTGTCAGTTTTATGGCCCTTGGAGAGCTCCATATTCACATTTTTTCTGTCTCTTCTTTTTCATAGAGTGCCTCCAGTCCCATGTGACTGTGATGCATCCGGTACCATAGGTCCAGCAAGTACTGGTTTAGAGTTAGTTTTAGAGCAGTAGAGATGTGATTTTAATTAAATTTCCTTATACAGTAAGCACTGAAGGCTACATTTACAGTTCTGCAAACACTGGAGGCCTATCTGAGTGGGTATTCTGTAAGAAAACAGCTAGAGTCCTCATAATTATAGCACTGATGTCCTTGGGTGATTTGTGTGTTTTTTTTGCCATGTATAGTCTGATGAAATGAAAAGCTTTAAAAGCAAAACATTTAATCCTGCTGGCTAGACCTAGACACATACATAGAAAACAAAACTATTGAATTAAAGTTATTTAGTTGAGGCCAGAACAGCTGGCTCCCATCTCCAGGTTACTGCTGGGGTACTTTCCCTCACTGAATCAGTGGTCCTGAATGCATCACTGTCACGTGAGATAGTAGGCATTGTAGAAAAGAGAAGAGCAATAAACCATGCTAACATGGAGCTCCTCAGAAGCCATAAAACTAGTAAGTAAATTTAGAAAAAGCTCCTAATGGCAACAAAGGGAAGGACATACTAAGTACACACACAAATCAAAGCACTCTGCATATTTGTTTTCACACATTTTGACTGTAGTACTCTGTTAAGTCGTCAAATGACCAATAGATTTTTATTCATTTCCCGACTACATTTTCCAAACCCAGCAGCAGAGAAGAAAATTCTGATCTTATAAACAAGAAATACTTGAGATAAGAGCTGAGTTCTCTGTACTTCCACCTTCAAAGGCTAAAGTTGTAAAAGATGGAAAATTAATATCTTCTTTGACGTGGATCAACTGGTTGATTTTCTCTGGAATTTCTATTAAAAGAAACACTGATCCTGATGTCTCAGCCACACCTACAGATTCAGATAAGGCTTCTAACTTCTTTGGAAAAGATGGACTTGTAAATGTTAATTTTGTGACTATTGTTATAATTTAGATTCATGTGCCATATTCTGGGGACTGAAAAATAATAGTATGTCAACATAAATAATTAAATTGAGTGGCCCAGTCTTATGGGAGTAATTGCTTCCATATCAGAAAAATAAACTGAAAATATGGCATTTCATTTCTGCTGCCACAAATTTTAGACTCTTAAATATGTTTTGGATGAACAGTTGGCCCCACCCCTCCAGGAATTGGGCTAGTTGATGTCATTTGCATTTATGCTTTGTAGAATCTAGTACTTTGCTTATCCTCTTTAAAGGACTGTATGTTGTTTCAGACTGGAATACAGGTATAACAAATATGTTAAATACCATGTTTGAAACATAAGTATATTTAAAATCCAATAAATAAAGAGCATATGAAAAACACATGTGCAATACATTAATGATGTTAAGGTGCAAAGTGCAAAATAAGTTACAAACAACGGTCAACTCAGTACAGTTATAAGGCAATGCTGCTGCAGAATACTTCAATTTCATTATAGCTGAGTCTGAAAAAAATTACTTACCATTAAATATTCAGGATACAAACTCCCTTCTAAAGCATATGCTATCTCAGTGTAATCATTGGTTAAAAAATACCTATCGCCTACAATAAGATGACTATTCTTTAACAGAATAGGAGTTAGCTCTACTTAGTTTTTCTCCTGCAGTCTACCAGACACCCCCCCCTCAGCTAAGACTCCCCCAGCTCCATTACCCTGATGTCCATCAGGACTTACCTGCCAGTCAGTACCCCCAGGGCTTGCCCCCCTTGAGGGGATGATGGGGTCCCCCAGTCACCATTGAGAACTAGATCCAATGATTAGACTGGTGAGCCCAGCTAGTCAGGAATGAGGCTTGTGAAGGTTTGAACACCATACTGCCACTGGAAGATGTTTTTCCTTTCCTTTTTCCTCCCCTTAAGTGGCCTGGTGTGTAATGACACAGTGACACATGCCACGAGCTCTCATGCATTGCATGTGACACCTGCCCCATACCTCCTGCCCCATCTTAAGCAGTCCAATGTGCCTTTCCCTTAGCATATCACTAAGAGCCAGGCAGACACTAGGCTCTGCAAACCCTCTCCCTAGAGGAGGAGAGCAGTGTTTTGGATGCTCAGTCCTCCTCCCCTGTCTGGCTCTTCAATACCCTGGGCTTGCTCCTGAACTCAGGTCAGCAATGTTGTGAGCAGTAACTCTACCACTGTATGGAGCTAGCTCTACTTTATCAGTTCAGCCTAGGTTTGTGGTAGCTTTACATTTTAAAATCCCCAAACTTTGCCTTCTTTCAAGGCTTTGTTTTGCTATCACCCTCTTTTTGGCCCACAGTCACTTTTTCAATACCCATAATGGATACCTGATGGACCCCAGTGTTTGAACATGAGAGAATGTGAGTAGCCAAATTGTATTTCTGGTCACCTGCCACTATTGCCTTCATATGTTTCCACAACCGTCTCTGTTAATTTACGCTTAGTACTTCCAATATAGTAGGCCCCATACTGGTAGTTAGCCATGTGCACTACATGTATATTGTCTCAGCTAATACTTTTCTGAATTTGCACTAAAGTACCATCTAGCAGATTATGAAAATATTTCCACACCCTAATAATGTATAATATTTACATATGCCACACCTACAGCATGCACTCAGAGGTGTTGGAATCCAAGTACTGAATTATTGCAGGGGTTGTAGGCTATGAATAAATCAATCTCCAGATTTGGTGCTATCCAGTAAACCACTCTAGGTGGTTGGGTAACATAATCCTCAAATCTTTTTTCTATTTCCAAAATTCTCCAATTTTTGTAAATAATTTGTTTGATTGAATTTGATTGTACACTATAGGTGGTTAAAAAATTGAGACGGTCAACATCTGAACTTCTTTGCTTGGGTACAAAAAGGATCTGCCTCATAGCAGAAGTTTCCTGAGACACTGTCTGTGTAATATATCTTTTACTATAGCCCTTTGGGGTAAACCTATCCACCAATTCATCAGCATTTAAGCATTGCTATGTGCTACAATTTCTAGGTACATGTAGAAACTGACTGGCAAGGATATTTCTTATGGTATGGTGGGGATGACAGGAACTAGCCACAGTGCTTTTTCATTCCTTGGGGATTTTTCCTTCCAAATATGTGGAATGGCCATGGGTGCCACTTTTACACAGAGGTATGCAAATCTGTACCTGGGACTACAGAAGCAGTGAATAGTGTACAATGAAGTTTGTAATCCTTTTTTTTTCACAGATTGCACTATGGAGGCTATATATAGACTGTAGATAATATTCTGATAGTGTGGTGGGGAACAGTGGAGTAGCTCACAGCTTTTGTGGAGCTTCTTGAAAATAGCAATCCCAATTTGAGATTTACTCTCACATTCAGTCTACATAGTATATCTTTTCTGAACACCCGTGTTGTCCAACATTCAGTTAATATGATTGACACCAACCTCTTTCATAAGCCTACTGACAGGAACACACTATTAATGGTTAGAACATACAGTATCTGAATAAGTTAATTTTGTGAAATAGTGGGTCTGTGACTGAGTCACTCATGTGTTTCATGTTATTTTCTGCCTGACCATCCCCAACCATAGCTGCCTTTAATTTTGTCCTCAGGTTTGGATGGGATGTGCCTTATCCATGTTGATATGTCTAGCTTGCTAACCTTGCTATCTCTGCTTATAAGCTTTTTACATACTACACATATGGCAAACAATATTTTGGTCATAATATAAGTAAGTCCACACCACAGATGTACCCTCTGAAATTGAATTGGTCCCAAATTAGGAGTGGAAATGATTTATTTTTCATGTCATTTTTATTTATTATTCTTTGCAAATAGCTGTGTTAATGCATCAGTTAGGGTTCAGATTAAACTAACAAATGTAGGGAAATGTGGCTTTAGGGTTTCCAACCCTAACTCCTCACCTTACCCCCGCAAGTATGAAAAGGAAAACTATTATTGTTTTTGCTGTTCTGACTTGGCAAATCATGGGTGGGATCTTCCTTGGGGTTATCAACCCTAACACTCACCCCACTGTGATATAGCCTTCAAATGTCTAGAACTGTGTCTCCACACATGTTGCCAACAATCTGTAGACCCTGCCTGAAAGAAACATATGGTATGTCACCTTATTGGGTCATGGAATGGAGTGAGTGGTACAGTTGAGAACCCCAAGGAAGACCCTACCCCTGATTGTCCAAGAGTCAGGACAGCGAAAACCATAATGTTTTTTCCTTTTCCTGCTTGGGTGGGGTGGAGGTGGGTAGTTAGGGCTGGAAACACTAAAGCCACATTTCCCTACTTTTGTCAGTTTCATCTGAATCCTAACTGATGTATTAACACAGCTTTTTATAAAGAATTTACTTACCTTTTGAGATTATAGAATCATACACTCATTGTGACCTGTGTGATCAGATCCACCAGGATGGGGAAGAGCAGGACTCTACAGGACCTCAGCTTCCATCCCTCCATAGATGCACACATTCATCTGGCTGTGGAACTGCAGTGCCCTATGGGCCCTGTGCTTCCATACCTCCAGAAAATATGCTTGGTTGTAATTGTTTTTTTTTTTTTTTGCGGGGCTCACTTCAAAGGAAGAAATATATTAAGTGTCCCTCTTAACTGCCCGCAATTCATTGTATATGGGAAATGTGGGTTTTGATTTGTTACCCATACATCAGTAATTTTTTGTTGGTTTGCTCTGAAATTTGCAATGGTCATAGTGGAAGAGAAGATACACCTTTGATGTAGTTTAATGATGATCACACTTGCATTGTGGATTTGGCACCATGGTGAACAGTGGAAGTAATTTTGGGGTGCAGTGCATGCCCAATGAATGTTTAGGGGATTATGCATTAGTGTTGTAGTAGTCATCAACAGTTTTTTGATATATATATATATATATATATATATATATATATTATTTAAAGAAGCATTACAACATGGGTATTGACATCAGTGTAAAATATAAAAATACCACATAAAACAAAATTTTGAACGAGTTCAAAATGAAAGATTGTGAAGATGTTTTTGCACTAAAGATTGCTCCATGGCTAGTGAAAAATTATATTTGCCATACATATAGAATATACTTGGATGTTTTAACTGAACACGAATTAAGGTATAGTTACACAAGATGCAGATTTGAACCCTTCAAAATTAACATTCTTATAGCTAGATACAGTTAAACAGTTGATCCCATTTCCAGATATTGTGGCTTTAACAGAAGTGAAGCAGAAAATCTCTTTCATGTGCTCTTTGTATGTCCTTAGTACAATAAACTAAGGAATATACTGGTTGCTTCCAGTATGGTCTCAGATTCATACTTTGGGGAAAGATATACTATTGGAAATTATGATGATTGTGCAAGATGAATACTTGATTACAAAGGTAGCAGTTTTTTTTAAAGCCGTTTATATTTATTCTCAATAAGTACAAATGATTAATTGTGGTTATATTAATCTTATATATAACAGTTGAGCACTTTATTATGTCTAATTATATCTCTAACCAATTTTCAATAAGGACAAATACTTATTTGATTAAAATGAATTATTGTATGATGTAACTTATGCAGATCCATTTTTAACTGTGTGTTTTATTTATGTATCTATTTTTGTAATGGTCTTTGACTGAACAAATAAAAGTTTACATATATAGATATATACTGTATATCTTGTCTCTTGACTCCAATTATTGATGGTGTTATGGCTTGTTATATTTAAAATGATATCCCATTGGAATTTTCATTGTTTAAATCTTATTTTTTTATATGGCCCTTATTTTTTTTGTGTGGGGAGGAGGTATTATGTGTTAGTGCTTGTGTGCATATTGAGACCTTTTTTGATACATAGATTCTCCCTTAACTCCATAGATTGACAGAGTTGTGGCTTGTTAAAGTTGAAATGTTATACTATGGGAATGTTAATTTGTTTTAATCATTATGGTTTATATGGCCCTTCATTTTTTTTTTTTGGTGGGGGGAGTTATTATGTGTTACTGTAGTAGTACTAATTGAGATCATTTTTTCATATATAGACTGTTCCTTAACTCCAAAGATTTACAGACTTACAGTTTCTTAAATGTGCAATGTTATCCTATAGAAATTGCAATTTTTAATTTTTTTATGGTTTTCTAGGACCTCTAAATTCTTTTGTAAGGGATTATGGGTTAGTATTGTAGTACTCTTTATGATCATTCTTTTGATATATAGGTTGTCCCTTACCTGCAATTACTGATGGAGTTATGGCTTGTTAAAGTTGAAATGTGGAAAAAAAGATTACACTGGAATTCTTTTTTCATTTGAAGGAAACTTTTATTGTGAGGTTGTGTTATTCTTCAAATGAAAAAAAATAATGGAAACAAAAACTAAGTTTCACTTCTTTTTTCATTTAAAAGAATCCTTTTGTGTGAGATTGTGTTGTTCTCATGCACAAAAAAAAACATTCCTTCATATGAAAAAAAAATGTGAAAAAAAAAAAGTCCAAATTCTTTTTTTGTACGAAGGTAATCTTGTTTCATATGTCCCTATTTCTCTTTCGTATGGCCATATGAAAAAAGAAAATTGCCTCGCAGAAAATATTTTAAAAATTTGTTAAAAACACATTTCTGGGTCATTTTTCTAAAAACTAACTGCAGAAGCCAGCTAATGGGGTCCTGATTAGTGTTGGTGTGTTTCCATGATACGATTTTTGGGGCTTTCATTTTTTTTTTCTTTTTTAAAAAAAATGGAAACAAGATGGTGGCCATATGGAAAAAAATCTTTTTTTTTTCATGAAACAGGGTTAACCCCCCATACAAAACATAATTTTTTTTGTATGGCAAATTCTTCTTTTTTCATATGAAACAGCTAGCCAAAAGAGCATACTGAGTATTCTCAGAACTGAAATTTTAAATCCTTGTAACACTTGAACAGATTAATATGTTTTCAACAAACCAATGAAAGACACCTCTCTGGGAAAAGCTCTTTCTACCCTGAACATTTCTGATCAAAATTCCAAACCTTCTGGGTGCTAGGCAATGATAAAAAACAGCACCCCTGTATCATTTCACGTTTTTTCACTATCGGGATCTCAGAATCTGCATACATAACCAGAATGGAACTTGGCACATCAAGAAACCTTGCCACCAAGACCACACATTGAAAAAAAAAACAAAAGACTTGCTGTCAGTGGTACTTGGTTTATGGGCTAGCCCACACCAGGGTGCTCTCATTTCTCACTTTTTGTCAATAAAATTCCTCACTATCTCTGCAAAGTTCAGAGTTTACACCTGCAACATAAGTGCTGGGAGAGTGGAAATTGTGGAGGAAGAGAGGAAGAAATGGCCTGAATCCCCTGGCTCAAATGAGTCATAAAACCATACTTGGAGACAGTAGGGGAGAGGCTATAGCAATGGAGCTGGATAGCAGCTCTGTATGTTGATGGAATCCATAATTGGTGGTAATTGTGGAGGAGTTAGGAAGGGGATAGCAATGTAGAAACCAGTGTAGACAAGAAATGAAAGCCACATTTGGTAGCAGTTTGTGGGGGTGGAGATAGCCACAGAGCTAGGCCTAGCTCAGTATATTAATGAAAGTTGTGATCAGTGACAGTTGTTGAGGAGAATGAGGTGGACATAGATAAGGGACTGCTGAGGAACCATTAGCTCAGATTATTAATGAAAGTCATGTTTGTTAGGAAGTTAAGGAGAAGGAATAGCCATGGAGCTGGGTGCCAGCTCACTATAATGGTGAAAGCAATAACTGGCAACAGTTATGGTGGGAGATAGTAAGAGGATAGGAATGGAGCCATTGGATCATATTATTGAAAGCCAGACTTGACAGCAGTTTAGAGGATTACACATGAAGCTGAGCACTGGTTCTTCATACCAATGAAAGCACGACTAGAAGTAGTTGTGAAATGGGATAGGAAAGGTTTTGCCATGGAGCTGGCAGCTCAGTTTATTAATTAAAGCATGCTTTGTGTAAGTTTGTGACACATGATAGATGTGGATCTGGTGCCATCTCAGCATATAGATGAAGCCACAATCTTCAGCAGTTGTGGAATGGGGATAGTTGTGGAACTGCTGTATTTAATTTGTGATATCAGTAACTTGATCTTTCACTGCTGATGATCAGGTATAGAAGTGGAGTGACTAAATTATAAGGTTGCTCATGATAACAGTTGTGGGGAAGGTGAATTGCTATGCAGAAAGAGGCACATATTAATAATAAAGACCACAATTCTTGGCAGTCAGGGAATGACCTTCCTAGCCTCTCAGTGGGAGATACTTTAGCTTTGCCCCTGCCCTATGAGAACCAATCAGGTGGTCCAACCTTCACAGGAGTGCACACCTTTGGAAGCAAGAAGATCAGTCCTTTGTTGCCCTGCCTCAAAAGTGGATGGCTAGACCAGTCCCACGGAAGGGGGCATCAAGGGGTTCTTAAGGTCAGATAAAGAGACAGAGGTCTGAATGAATAGAGAAGGCATAGTGTATGAGCGTACATTCCCAGTCAGATAGCAACCAGCTGAGCTGGTGAGAAGAGGGTCTTTACCAGTAACCACCCCTCTCCCTCACTACCAGAAGTAGTATTCTTTTTTGGGTGGCAGAGATGGGCTTTTTTCTGACAAAACTGACAGTAACTTTCATCACTTCTAGATCATGACCCGTTTTTCATTAGGGAAGATCGTCATGTGTGTATGTGTTGTCTGGTGAGGATTTCACATCCAATTTTGGCTAAGGTTGACTCAGGAAGAGGCATGTTGTCTATCAAGTGTAGGGAAAGTTGCAGTTAATGAATAATCCCCAACATGTGCATGGATTTGCCTGCTACTTCAATGGCCCATGTACACATGTTATTGTTCTAGTGCTTGTATTTAATTTTCTATATGACTGTTTTTAGTAAATGCTGGGACCTTCATACCCAAATAAACCATATTTTGTGTTCCACTGATTGGCCTGGGAGGATCTGAATAGTGATGATGAGGCTATTGTCAGCTGCACGCTTAATGATATCAATGATTGCTAACACTGAATGCTTTGTCATCTACCTGTGGAGCATCTGTTCTATAATAAATGATTTCCTAGACATCGGTTTGATGGTACCTGTAAATGGAGCAGCAACTTTTAAGTTATCTGAACTTATAACTATAAGCCATAATTTATGGTCACCCCTGGAGCAATGCACTAACTACAGATATCTAGGCATCTGGTTTGACCAGCACCTAGATTTTACCTCTTACATTGACTCCCTACATAAGAGGCTGCTCCCCAAACTGGGTGCACTATACCAAAACAAAAACTGCCTCCCCACACAAACGAGGCATGCCATTGTCCAAAAAATGATACTTCCCGTACTCGACTATGGCAACATAGTGTACACTATCGCACCCACGTCTGTCCTGGCCAGCCTAGACACCCTGTTCCACTCATTCTGTAATTTCATCCTCGACTGCCCACAATCCACACATCTCTGCACATTATACATCTCCCTAACCCTGCCGTCCCTCCATGATCGTAGATTAATGAACTGCGCTAGGTTCGCTGCCAAATATTGGTCCCTCTCCCTCCCTCACTACCTGCCTTCTACCCTCTCCCAACAACCTCCTCCAGCATACTCCCTCAGAAGCATGGACCCTAGACTACTCCGAGTCCCATTTTTGCGCACTACCAAAGGCCAGGCAGTTTTTAACTACAGAATCCCACAGATTTGGAACGCCCTAGCTGCCCCCATAAGACACGCACAAAATCCCTATCGTCACAACCTACTACTCAAGGCACATTTCTCCTCCAGCTGCTCCTGTTAATCTAATAGTTTACTACAAAAATGTTGAAGTCTAGTCATATTTGCAATTGTAAATCTATCCCTGTCTGTAAACTTCCTGCCATATGGGTGCCAGGAGTAAGTTTTTCTGTATTCTAATACTGTACTGTATATGAAAAAACTCTTTGTTATGTATTGGGTCTCGGCCCCCAGGTCGCATCTGGAATTGATCATGTTGCTCAGTATGCCTTCCTGGTAAATCTCGTAAATAAATAAATAAATAAATAAATGTTAGCAGAGGGGGCAAGCAGCTGTTAAACCTTTGATCAGCGGCACTTGCTGTGGGCAGAAACTTGTGACAAATCTCTGAATTACTGCGGAGTGTAAAGCAGTATCTTGAGCTCATTTGATGGTGAAGTATGAACCAATTGTCACAACAGATTTTCACTAGAAAATTTTGATCAGAGACAGTTTGATAAGGGTTGGGGAGGAATGGAATGGAGCCCGAGACTCAAATTAGATAAAAAAACAATATAATTCCATCGCGAGGTTCTTGGGACATAGACAACCTCAAGAGCGAAGATCAAGAGGTTTCTATGTCCCCAGAACTTTGAGATGGAATTTCAGCCAAGTAATTCACTATAACCTATTTTTTATTTTTTGTAATATATGGATATGAGAAGGTGGTGAGGTCTTACCTGTTGGAGAGTTGTGTAGGCTGAGGCTTGGATTGAATGAGGAATCAGGAAGCTGTTTGAAGAGGTCATCAGGAAAGTGCAGGAAGAGTTTGTTGTAAGAGTAACAGCTAAAGGCTGTTTTTTTTTTAAGGTATTTTGATTTTCCTGGTCAGAGGTGAACTGTAGCCTGTTTTTGGTAACTGTTTGTGGCTTTGGCAGAGATATTATTGCTGCTTTTTGTGCTACAGTATGCTGACAGAAAGTTTTGTGACACTCGTTTATAACAAACCTGTTTTTTAAATTCTTCATGCTGACTGCTGAAGAAGCCGGCTTGCGGTGAATGTGAGGTGGCAGGGTGCGCTTGCGCTTTTGTGCAGGAGTGATAATACTATTGTTCTAAAGTCTGAATGATAGTATTATTGAGAGTGAAATGTGCTATTAGGGGGACATGGTATCTATTACAAGGCTTTTTTGCACCGTTTTCAGTAGTATTATTTTCATGATCCATATATTACGGGACAATACAAAGTTACAATTAAATGTCAAACAGATATCTTGTGCAACATTCAAACCATCATCGACATAACTCATTATGGTACCTTTATCAATAGAAAAACTATTGTTTTATGATAATTGACTTATTCAGATTCTCCCCTCTGGGTCTGATATGTGCAGATAAAATTTGTTAAAGTTCTCATTGGTAATATCTCTAACATGTTCTCCCACCTGAATTTTCAGAGGACGAACAGTCTTTTCAATGTAAAAAGCCCCATATATGCAATTTCCCATGTAAATAACATTTTGTGTATCACAAGTGATTAGGGCATGTACTAATCATTTTCCTTATACACCAACAATATTCACATCATCCATGTGGAAGGCATCCTAAAGGGGAAAATTACTTAATCTAGTCTGATTCTCTTTTGGTCTCCCAGGTTGAAATGAATGGGCCAAAAGATTTTGTTGGTTAGGAGCTCTTGTTCCAAGACCAGAGGCATTTTGGATTTATACTCTTATACACAGATTCATAGACACTGTCAGCAGATAAGGGCCTATGGCCCACCCAGTCTGCCCATTTGAGCTAGTAAGTTCACTCCATGTTTTTCTAGAAGTCTGTTGCCCCTTACTCCAACCTCCAGAATTTACTTATGTCTATCCCATGCATTCCTAAATCCCATATTGTTTCACCTCCCCCACTTCTGCTGGCAGGGTGTCCCACTTGTCCACCACCCTTTATGCGAAGAAATTCTTCCTCACGTTTCCTCTGAATCTCCCTTCCTCCAACTTCATCCCATGCCCTCTAATCCTGGAAAATCTGTTTCCCCGGCAAATTGTGTATTCCTGCATCTTGTTCCTCCCTGTAAGGTACTTGTATGTCTCTGTCATATCCCTTCTTTCCCTCCTCTCCTCCATGGAGCTCATATTCAAGTCCTTCAGCCTGTCTTCATAGGACTTGTGATGCAATCCCTGTACCATCTTTGTTGACCTCCCCTGAACCTTCTCTACCTTGCCTATGTCCTTACATAGGTAAGGTCTCCAGAACTGTACACTGTACTCCAGGTGGGGCCTCACTAGTGTTTTGCATAGTGGAATTATGACCTCCGTTTTCCTGCTGGTGATGCCCCTACCTATGCACCCCAGCATCCTATTTGCTTTACCTGCTGCCTTGTCACACTGTTTCCCTACCTTGAGGTCATCAGAGATGATAACCCCAAGGTCCCTTTCCTGCTTTGTGCGTGCAATATCCTCACCTCCCCCCAAATGATATGTTGTTCCAGGGTTTTTGTGCCCCATATGCATTATCTTGCACTTCCATGCATTGAATTTCAATTGCCAAACCCTTGACCATTCTGCAAGCTTCTGCAGGTCCCTCCTCATTCTGTCTACACCCTCTGGCATGTTCACTCTGTTATAGAGCTTTGCGTCATCAGCGAACTAGGAAATTCTGCCTTCTAGGTCCTGTGCAATGTCACTGATGAAGACGTTGACTAGGACCGGTCCCAGTATTGATCCCTGTGATACCCCACTGGTCACGCTTCCCTCTGTGGAGTGACAGCTATTTACCACCACCCTCTGTGTCCTGCCACCCAGCCAATTACCTACCCACTGCACTACTGTCCTGCCTACTCCCATATTCCAAATGAACAGGTCTCTGATAAGTTAACCAGAAAATCCATGGGAAATAGGCTCCTTCTTATTTATCCATTGCTGCCTCTTCCAATGTGAGCAAGTTTGAATCAGTTTCTGTTTCAGAATGAGGGTGGGGGGGCGCAAAATACTCATATATTCCCCAGTTTATTTAATAGCCTTCTATGTGGCACAGTGTCAAAGGCCTTGCTGAAGTCCAGATAGGCCACATCTACTGCCCTCCCCTGATGCACATTTCTTGTCACCAAGTCGGAAAATTCAATGAGGTTGGCCTGGCATCACCTCCCCCCAGTGAAACCATGCTGCCTTGGATCCTGTAGTCTATTGGCAACCAGATGTTCCACCAATCTCTCCTTCAGGAGTGCTTCCATGATCTTCCCCACTACTGAGGTCAGGCTGACTGGTCTCTAGTTCCCCGCTTCCTCCTTGTTCCTGCTTTTGTATAAGGGGACTACATCTGCTGTCCTCCATTCTTTGGGTTCCTCCCTTGTTTCCAGTGGTCAGCTAAACAAGATTGCCAGAGGTTCAGCCACCACCTCTCTTAATTCCTTTAGGACCCTGGGGTGCACCCCATCTGGCCCCATTGCTTTATCGACTCTTATTCTTTCTAGTTCCTTTAGGACCCTTTCCCATGTAAAGGGACTTGTGTCCATTTCTGCACCATTCCCACCACTTGTACTCCCTTCAGGTCCTTCAAAGAGGCAGTATAGTACAGTGGTTTAATACTCTGAGCTGCAAACCTTGAGACCTGGGTTTGAATCCCACAGCCCCCCACTTGCATACTGTGTGACCCTGTGCAAGTCACTTAACTTCCTTGTGTTCCCAGGTCACACCTGTAAACAAGCTTTCAGCTTAGTGTGTCTCTCGCCTGAAAAAAAAAAAAGACTGTGCAGAAATATCTGTTCAGTATGTCAGCTTTACTGTTGTCATCCTCCACGTAGCCCCCATCCTCCCCCTTCAGTTTTACTATCCCTTCCTTTGCCCTTCTTTTTTCACTTATGTACCTATAAAAGGTTTTGTCCCCTTTAGCCACTGATTTTGTGATGCACTCTTCTGTCTGAGCTTTGGCTTCCCTTACTGACCTCCCAGCCTCCTTTTGCTTCTCCTGGTACTTCTCCCTATCCCCTTCTGCCTGTGTCTTTTTGTATTGTCTGAATGCAATCTTTTTGGCATTCACATTCTCCGCTACCTCCTTGGAAAACCATAATGGCATCCTCTTCCTTTTCCTCCTCGTCTTGATGGCTTACATGCACCCACTTTCAATGGATGGTTTGAAATGGCAGCCTTTTTTTAAATACCCATTTAGTTCTAGCAATTGGAAGCTATAGGAATAAAAGAGATACAAATCAGTTTTACAAGAAAAGTGTATTAGTGTATACATGTAGCTTGTAATAAACACACCAAAAAATCTCTTTCTGTATGCTAAATCTAGACCATACATCTTTTTCCTCTAATGGCATGCCATGTGCTCTTGTACCTGGTGATCACAGGATTTCAATTATTGCTTTGCTCAAAGGATTCCAGAATTACTATGCTCTATGACAAGGCAAGCCAATTTTATTTTTGTTATGCCCAATCCCAGAGGCTTGAGGTGCCTTACAGGCATAACAGAATACAATCCTTGAAACACAAAATTAATTCAGTTAGTATCAATCACCAGACACATAACAGATGGCACACATGTGGGTTTTTAGTTTTTCTTTAAATGTGTCTACTGAGGGGTCTTCTCTAGCCTCTGGGGATGTTGCATGCCAAAGAACTGGGGCAGCAATCCTGAATGCACAACCCCCCAATGGTTTAAACTGCAACCTCTGAATACACAGACCCACCTCAAAAGAATGACTGGGATTATATGGCACCAGGTGCTCTTTCAGACAGCCCAGGCCCAGACCATACATGGCCTTGTAGGTCAACAAACACATCTTGAAGTTGATGCACCACCAAACTGGCAGCCAATGCGGCTCATGGATCAGCTGTGTGATATGCACAGACTGTGAAGTCCCAGCCATCAAGTGGGCTGCCACATTTTGCACAAGCTGCAGGCAATGCACAAGCCTTGCAAATGGCCCTAGGTAATGAGTGCTGCAGTAGTCCAACACAGATGTGACAAAGGCATGCATAAGTATCACGATGCCGGTGGGCACAAAAAAGGGTTTAATCTGGGTGATGTTTCACAGGTGGAAAATGCAACTGTGAAGAACAGCTGACATTCAATGTTCTAGAGTCAGCTTGGAATCCATAGATTTCCCACCCTATCCACAGCTCCTAGCATGATGCCATTCAAGGATGGTAAAGTGAAACCAACATCATTCACTGCCAACCCACACTGGTCAGATTCCACCAGTAGCATCTCCATCTATGCAGAAAGCTGTTTGCCATTCAGTCTTGATTCTCTTTTAGGTGGTCACACAACCTTGTGATTGCAGTAACCCTATCTAGCACACATGATAGGTACAGATGGGTATCATCATCATAGCTGTGAAAACTCAGCCCATGCCATCTAATAATCTCCCCCAATTGCAACATGTACATGGCAAACAACATGAGAGTCAGGATCAAGCCATGAGGCACTCTACAGCAAAGTGCAGCCCAATCTGACATGTACAGTAAGACCACAATACAACCTGCTGTACTCTGCTGGTCAGGTAGGTCTCAAACCACCTCAAGACCATCCCGGGAGACCTACAAAATGCCTCAACCATACCAGTAGTACCCCATGGTCCACCATGTCAAATGCCGAGGAAAGGTCAACTAGGACAATAATAGAACACTGTCCACAATCACTCACCAGAAGAAGATTATGGTGCACCTTGATGAATGCAGTCTCAGTGCTGTATCGGGGCCAGAAACCAGACAATGGTATCTACTGAACCTGAATGTGGTGGAACAAATCTACTGTGTCTACAGTTTTGATATAAAGGCCTTCAGTGAATATATAGACTATCCTGAATCATTATCAGAGCACAGAGTATGAGCAACTGAGCCATGGAATCATGTTAAATACAAAGCCAGTTCAGGCACTCATACTGTTTTTAAACTGTTTTCATATTTGGTATTTGATTTTATTTATCTTTGTACCTGTCCCTTATATCACATTTTGGACATTTTAAGATTTGTTGACATTATAATGACATCATCACATTAGCATTTATAAAATGGCATTGTTATCCTTAAAAATGTGCAGCCTGCAGAGTGGTATGGTGAGCTGAGGCAAATGGCCTTGCCACCTTCCATGCTAGTGACCCAGGTTTGGGAATTAACTGGGGTTCACTCAGAGGCCAGGGAAAAGGAGGAACGAGTGTCCAGTGACTGCTGTCCACCTTCGGGGAGGGGAGACAGCATGTGCCACTGCTCAATTACCACCTACTGTAAGCTAAGTGGCAAGGCAGTGGGTGCCTATCTGATTGGCAGGATGCAGGTTGCTGAGGCATACTGCATCTTCATACAGTACAAGAATGCCCTATGAGCTGTAGGGAAAAAAAGCTTGGGCAGGCAGGATGATGGCGGCATATACTGCAGGCTCGGCACCTCCCCACCAAGACACCCATCAAGAGGTAGGAGGTAAGTCTCGGTTGGTGACAGGGTTGGGGGCTGCCACTGGAAAAGGTCCATCCAAGTGTAAGGTGGATAAACAGAAGAGGAAAAGAAAATGAAAGTGCAGACTATCTGTATGCATTTACAGGTTTTGGCTGGTGATGGGGGACTCAACATTTGAAAGATATGCCCTTCACTCTTACATCTGTTTGCACTATGTAAGTAATAAACAAAATTTACTACATAGGTTTTGAGCCATTATGGTGATCTGGGTAGAGTGTGAGTGTGAATTTTCGATTTTGCCTGTCTTGCTAGAAACCACATGCACCACTTTCCAGGGGGTAACTCCTTCTTTGGTGCTGCTTTACATCTGTTCTGTAGAGCATTGTACTGAAAAATAGGTTAAACAGCCATGGAGTGGATTAGTAAGGTAAAAGATCCCAGGCAGTAAGGAAACTGGTATTACAAATATGCTTTTTCTCATACAGTACTGTATTGTGGGTCTAGAAAATATTCCTGGCCACAGAAATGCACACATTCTTATGCACAGGAATTCTTATGTGCACATTTCACTCTTTGTTGTCTTTGCAGCGTAAGATTCATCTGAATTTTTTCCATGTTGAGGAGGAGAAGACTGTGAAGGATGGTGCAGTGTTACCGGCAGACCCCCAGACTAGCAGACTGAAGAAAGAGATGGGCAGCAGGGACCGGGATTGACAGGTAGCCACATCTATGGATCTGTTTACCTCCTGCTGCCTCAGCATATGCATTGAAAAAATAATTGAAAATAATTTGAAAAAAGTTTGTACTGCACTGTGCTGTAACCTGTGATGAGCATATGAAACATTTTTTGCATTCCTGCTGTTGTTTCTCAGTGAGTTTTACTGTGCTTCCTGTCAATAAAACATTAGAATAGTTTTTTTCAAATAATGGCATGCTTATATATGTGACGGTGGGAGGGAATTCTAGCACTAAGTACTATATGACATGATGAGGGGTCATGTCTGCTTCTGATGCAGTGTCAAGGGGGTATGCTAGGTTTTCTAACAGAGCCATGTCTTTTGTGGGGAGGTGTATGTCAGCACTGAACAAAGTTTCAGATGGAACATGCCAGGCTTGCAAGTACCGAGTGCAGTGGAACCTGCTGGGGGGGGGGGCATGTCATCATAGAGTGCTGTATCAAGAGGACATATAAGCTGGTGGGAGGTGTACGTCAACTCAGTTCCAGGAGTGACATTTAAAGTTTGGTACATCCCCTGGATGAAAATACAGGAAATGACTGCCAACAGCACAGTTTGATAGTATGATGGTTGCCTAAACTGAGCAGTGTGTCACTGTGGGGGATGTCAGAACTTTGCTGCAACTTGGCTGTGGGGTGGGGGGCATGTCAACACAAGGTTCAGTGTCAGGCAGTGTCAGAGGGGGCATGTTAACATAGAGGACTGTGTAAATGGGGTTAGCTTAGAGTGCTACTATATGTCAGCCAGGGTGCTGGTACATGAACTTGGTTCTGGGGGTAAAATCAGAAGTGTGACTCACTGGCCATGCAACCTCATGCAGTATCTCAGCTATATAGCTCCCTTTTTGCTAAACTCTACCCTGCTGTGGATGGTGCTTGTTCTTACTAGAATATGGTACTGCTTGACAGTCACTTTAATTGGGGGAAAATTTGCCTGGGTTTGTACACATTTGTTGCTATTGACAAATTACACATCACACAATTTCAGATTCTCCACAATCTTTATTATACCCCCCCCACCAGACTAGCCAAAATGGGGAAATTGTTGACTGGCATTTGTACCAGATGTGGGGTGAAAGATGGTACTTTGTTACATACATACATTCTGGAGCTGTATTAAAGTTAGGTGTATGTAGGAGAGTATTTAAGATAGGGTGGACCCATTTCTGGGCCTTAATGACCTTTTTACTCCTGAGATCTGCCTAGTGGATGACTTCAGTAGTATCTCTGTAAGAGAATGGAAACAGAACACAGCCATGATATCACTGTCGGTCAAGTGATTATCATTTCATCTCTGTCTGGACCAGAAGGTTATTTCTTATACTGAATGGCTCCAGGAGCTCCCATGTAACCTCTGCCTTTTAGAATCATAGCAAGTATTCATAATAGAATTCATACCTACCATAAAAGTTGAAGCAGGCTACATACATTTTTTACTCTACAGAGTGATTAACTGTTATAAGATGCTGCCCTGTTTTATAATTGTGTACCTCATTTTATTGTTCAGTTAAGTTTCATTACTCTTATTTTTCTTCGACTTTGCCATATACTCTGTATTCTATCAACTTATTTCATATTATACCCTCTTTGTAGTTTACACTCACTCCCTCTACGTACTGTAGTTAGGGATGTTTGTAATCTGTCTTGTTCTCTGTTTTAGTGCTTATATGAAATTGATAAAATATGCATAAGAAAAGTGACTCATATCCTGGGGGAAATACAGAAAATGACTGCTCAAGTTAAAAATGTATCCCACACAAGGAATAAAGCTGCCCAATAAAAAGTGTACAGTAACCTACTAAATCATATTGAATAGTGAGGAAATGTGCCCCTGGACTCTTGCTGTCAGCATAGTATGACAGTATAGTGGTTGCTAGATCCAAGAGGCGTGTCAACCCGGGGTTGGGGGGTGGCATGCCAGAATTGAATGCTTTCTTCTGCCAACCAAGGGTGGAGGTGAGGGGTTGTGACAGAACTGAGTTCTCTTTTTCAAAACTGAGCCAGACAAACCAGTTGCTAACTTGGGCTGGGGCCCACAGGAATTTAGTTCTACTAACTTTTAACAATTGAACAGAATAGAAGTTCAGTCACCTCTATAAGACAGTTCCCTCATATCAGAACGATGCACATGTGATTTGTTAACATAGATCAAACATGACAGGAGCATACCACTTATGCTGCAAGAGTTTAGAAAAGCAGCAATAGCCTCTAAAGCATTCTGGGAAATGGCAAAACCTGGCACCTGGCAGAATTGTGAATGTTGCATTTTGGGACGATATATGTGATTTAGAAGGAAGTGATATTGTTTATGTAACATACAGTCGGAGGAAGTAAGTGTCATACAGTAGGAATCATGTAGCTTACAGCTTGGCTGCCTCTCTCTCTCTCTCTCTCTCTCTCTGTTTTGACTTTCGGAAGATTAAACTCCAGTAAAATAATCAAGTGTGGGCTAGAAACTGCTACTCCTTTAGGTAATTTAGTAGTTAAATAGTCCAGGGCCCTGTCTGACATATTTTAGAGCAAATAAAATTTATGATGATGTTCTCTATTAGCTGAAGACAACTCCAAATTCTTAAGTAGAGTATGATGGTGTGTTTTTAAAAGAACACCCATGGACTAAATTTGCAACCTGTTGCATGATAAAGCAAGCTTCTCTAATAACATCTTTGATGCCTTTTAGAAAAAATCCCCACAGCCCAATACTGGAAATATTAAAGCTTGCACTAAGTGAGGCAATGTTTCTTGGGGAAAGAGATTCTTGTTTTTGAATTAAAGAACAAAATAATAATTTTGGAGCCAAGGAATTTATAAGATGTTCCTCATGCATATCCCTGACCCAGAAGAATGCCAAGATATTTATATTTACCATTTGTGGAGGACTGTCATTTGATGTACTAATAAATAGATTTGGGACATTTTTTAAGTTCCTAAAATTAGATCTGCACTGAACCTGTAAGTCATTTTTAGACTGATTACCAAATGGCATGTTTTTTGTTTTGTTTCTTGCATTTAACTTTTCAATGCATTAAAGTAGTGTAAGACTGCAATGTGTTACATGGGCTGCTCTTTTCCTGTGTGGATAAAGGACCCGTTATACACCAATATCAGGAAAAATGTTATCAGTTATGACATCACAAAACTAAAGAACCAATCCCAATACTTCAGTTAAAGGAGATGAGAAACAAATTGTTTATTGTTTAGTAGCAATTCAGTTAAAATTAAAGATGAATATATTTGTCATGTATTTTCAGTCATTTTTCACATAATATCAGTCTAATACCTTTGTTCACTAAATTAAAATGTTTAACATCTGAGATGGTCAGAGTGAATCCAATCCCCTTGAGCATGCACAGGGCTAGAACAGAATACATCAATTACTCCATCAGTCACTTTGGGGCCTAAAATCATACATGGCAACAGCTGATTTAGCTGATTTCAGAGTTGAGGAGCAGTTAGCAGATGATGACATTCTTACAACCATACATGTACTGTGTGAGCCTTCCCTATAAGAACTCAATGGGATGAGTGTAAGGTTGTTGTTTAAAATGAAAAAGCCAGCAATCCCTACATTGATATTTAATGACTTCATCTTGCTGCAATATTTGTTCCATATATGAATAGCTGAGCTGGGACTGTGTGAGCTAGTCATGAATCTTTAATAAAGGTTTTTATTATTCCAATGAAATGGCTTGCCTTGCTTTAAGTGAGAGTGAATGTGGAGTTCTGTCTTGCATTTTAATCTTGTGATACAGTTAAACATGAGTGTGAGTGGATACCCAATTTTTGTGCATTATCATTGACTTGCTGTTTGTTTTTCCACAGTTTCTGATAAGCATAGTAATCACCATAATTGTGTGTATGCATCAGTTGAGAGAAGGCTGTTGGTTTGCAGCTGGCTGTTTGGGGGCGGGGCTGAGAAATGAAAGGAATGCAAATTACAGAGTGGTTGCATATTTTAGTACTGTAGATATACATGATTGTACATGACTGATATATGTGTTTGCCTATATCTGTGAAGGACCAATACATTTAACTCTGTCATCTGATATTCTCATATTATGTATTGCTGTAGGCTGTACTCAGCAAGTCCTGAGCTTTTTAAATTGTTTGTTTTGCTTTTATCTTTCTTTATGTGTTTCTCAGTGTTGATTGTGTGTGCGTGCCCACACACAGACACACTCCAACATCCATGCACCTGCATTTTGTACATTTCCTGAAGATGCAGCAGGGAAATATTCACTGCCCTAGTCATGTACAGTAGCTTGCTGTATATATTGACATGTCAGACACTTGTGGGACAACTAAATGGTGGCACCCATTGCACCAGTTAGTAGCTTGCTTCTCCATGAGCACTGTGATCCACCAGTGAAACAGTTGTATAGTAATGCTCGTGGTACCACAACAAAAGTGTGACAAAAAAAAACATCCCAACATGCTAGTTTTCCTGAGACTGTGATCTGTTTGTTTGTATTAGTTGTTTTTTTTGTGAAACTTAACTTGACTTTTTTGACAATGTGGTTGTTAAACATTACAAGGGGGGTTAACGTATAGTCCCTTTAAACAGCCATGTAACCTGCTTACTGGGAAAAGAGCAATACAGAAAACATTGGCCCCAGCATTGAAAGAATGGGACAAGTGTATTTTGTGCTGCACTTGCCCCTGCACTCCTTCCTGCCATGGTGATATTCAAATGGTAAGCGATCATCAATGGAGGGTGCTATCTGACAGAATATCAGTCCATGTCAATGCAGTGCTAAGTAAATCTCTGCCACCCTGACACATACTAGGACTACACATGGCAACATGGGATAGTGCTACCTGAAATGGGATAGTGCCAAGTCCCCTGTGGGCCACATTCAGCCTGAGCAAGCAAATAAGCACATTGGGCATGCAAGGCACTATGGGGCCATTTGCATGCCTATTATGGGTTCATTTGCATGGGGTGTAGCAGCTCCTTAGTATCCTATCTCAGTAAAATGACAGCCCTAGTGGTCCAGTGCCCCCCACTCCAATCCCCTAGTTCATTTGTGCTATTGAAATCCCTGGTGTCCAGTGGTTCCCCCCGACTTTCCAGTACATTTGTTATATTGAAATCCCTGGTGTCTGGTGGGTCCCCCATCACTGATCTCCCATTACATGTTTCATGTGAAATCCCTGGTGGTGCAGTGGTTTGCTCCCTACCTTGAACAGTTTCATCTCTCCCACCTGACCTGCCTGCTCACATTGCTCACATCCAACCTCCCTGCACCCCCCTCACCCCAGTGCCCAGTGCTCACAGTACAGCACAACGACCGGCACAGCCTTCCTCTCATATCCATGGCTGGCTGCCATATGAACAGCCAGTGAGCACGCCCTGCTCTCACCCTCTGAAGGCAGTGTAGCTGTATTGCAGCCACCTGCCCCTGTGCTGAGCTGCCACCCAGTGATCTCCCATTACATAGGTTTCATAGGTAAATTCAAGCTGATAGACAATGTCCGTAGAGCTTGCCATGTACCCAAATTAAAATTGAGTAGTTAACTTGCCAAAGTGTCGATCTAAGTTGTTCTTGAAACTATTCATACTGGGACTTTCAGCAACAACTAATGTGAGTTTGTTCCAAGGAATTACCACCCTTTGACTAAACCAGCTCTTTCGTTGGTTGCGGTTCCACTTAGAATGTAGAAGTTGTTTGTTATGTCTTCTACTGCTACTCCAACCCTTTTTTGGGCTCGATTCCAGTCTCAGCCAGGAGCTTGTTGTCACCCATGATTCTATATAATAAACACAAATCCCCACTAAACCTCCTATAGTAAAGGGAATAAAGGTTGAGGGATGATAAACTCTCTGCATATGCTTTGGACTTTAAACCCTTTATAGATCTGGTAAATCTTCTCTGTACTCCTTCCAATCTTTTAATATCTTTCCTGTTCTGAGGGGACCAAACCTGTGCGTAGTACTCCAAATTGGGCCTGACTAGTGCGACATAGAGTGGAGTCAATACCTTCTCATCCCTGCTTGATATATGTCTGAGAATGCAATTCAGATTCTGATTTGCTTTTTATGTTGGCACGCTTGCGCAGCCAACATCTTGCGAGTAGTGCAGATTTGGAGGTGCGGTCACTGTTGGGCGAATGTAGGGCACGCGCCAGTAGGTGCATCCCACATTCCCCAATCAGCCAGGAGCAAGGGCTGACACCCTGCCTAGCTAATCAGGTGAAGACATCACAGAAAAGGTCCGCTGCAATGAAAGCAAAGCTGTCATGCAGCATGACCACAACACACTTCTCCCTACGTGCAGGCAATATGGCAGAAGTGACTGCCGCTATTGCCTGTCAACCCTCCTTCTTTTATTGTGTGCTGATGGGGGTACCCAATCCCTATCGGGATCATGTAACCCCCCCTTACTTTGATTGCCGAGGGGTGCCCAGTCCCCTTCGGCATCATCACTCCCAACAGTTTTTATTTGCTGATGGGGCCCAATCCCCATCAGCATGTATCCTCCCTCCCTTGAATTTTGCTGATGGGGAGCCCACTCCCATCAGCATAATGTGTCTCCCTTTTTTTGCTTGCTGAGGGGTGCCCAACTCTTGCCCTGCGGCCCCCTTTACTTGTTTGGGCGATGAGGGTGGCCAATCCCCCGTCAGCTAAAGCACCCACACACACACATACATTCAGGTGGCATGGTGGGAGCCCACCCAAAGCATGCCAAAGCACCTATTAAAACAAAAACGGTCCCCAAATGTCTTTTTTTTAAACTATATAGCAAAAACAGTCCCTCGTAGTCTTCCAGCCCCCCTCCTGCAACCCGCACCCACCCACTGTGCACCCTGCCTCCCCACACACCCCTCACCCCATACTTACCTCCGGAGTCTGGCGCGATGATCTTCGGTGGACCGGGAACACGTCTGCACTCTTCAAAGCTGACCATGAACTGAGGAAATGCCGGTCAGCTGTATAATGGGATAAATAGGGGGTTTTCAACTTTAATGCATATCTTGGGCATTTTGGGGAATTTTTACACCAAATTTTCAACATGGGATTTTTGGGATCCCTCCTCATGAATTCTGACACTGTCATATCGTTAATTGGTCCCAAAAGGTGATGTCGTAGTCACTGCGCAGAATCACCTTTTGCGACTGATTAACAAGATGACAGTGCCACTGTTCATGAGGTGGACTCTCAACAAGCCTATGTTGCAAATTTGGTGGAAAAAATCCAAAAATTTTGCTGTTTTATGAGCGTGCGTTGTGCAGCTGCTATGCAGGCTCGTAACTTCACAAATTCACAATATTTTCAACATTGTCATTTTTGTACCCCTCCTTCTGAACTGTACAGCTGTCATTTTTTCACATCTTCACCGAAATGTGTTTCGGCACTTTCGGTGCACGATTGTGCAGTCTCTGTGGGAAATCAGTGTTTGGGCCAGATTATGAAAATGGCAGTGACACTGTTCATGAGCAGAGTTCCTAAAATGCCTATGTTGAAAATTTGGTGACGATACTCCTTACAATGACCGTGTTACAGTGTGCATTGGCAGATTGCACGCACACTCATAACATCATGCATTTGTAATATTTTCACTCTGGATTTTCACCATTGGCATTTTTCCACACCTCTTGATGAACAGTACAGATGTCATTTCACATATCCTGCCCAAAATGTGTTTTCACACATCCGGTGCAAAATAACGCAGTCACTGTGTGAAGTCACTTTATGGGACAGTTTGAGGAAATAACAGTGACACTGTACATGAGCAGAGGTGCTAAAATGCCTGTGTTGAAAATTTGGTGCCGATACTGATAAAATGACTGTGTTACAAGCGTGCATTGTGCATTTCCCATGCATCCTTGTAGCTTTGCAAATTTGCAATATTTACATGCCACATTTTCAACACTGGCATTTTTTTACACCTCCTTATGAACTGTACAGCTGTCATTTTTCACATCCTGCTCAAAATGTTTTTCTGTGCCGCACTACCAAAGCCAATGCCAGCATGACAACATTCAGCATTGACAAATGCTTGTTTTACTTGTGCCCTACAATGAGAAGCAAATTTAAGATTATCAGTAATCATAATCCCCAAGTCCCTGTCTTCTTTCGTATCTGTGAGTGCAATAGTTACAAGCTTATAAGAGACCGATCCGTTATATATACCAAAAAATATAACCTTGCATTTTGCACTGTTCAGGACTAATTTATTAGATTCTATCCACTCCGAGATCACATCAATAGCACCCTGTAAGGACGCAGCATCTTCTAGATTGTTCACTACTGTCCCCAATCTGCAATCATCTGCAAATTTATAAAGCCTTATTTTTGGGTTGCTTAGTTTAAGGGAGGATATGTATATATTAAACAGACTTCGTCCCAGGACCGAGCTCTGGGGAACCCCACTAGTGAAGGCTGCCCATTCAGAAAGTACCCCATTGATGGTTACCCTTTGTTTTCTACCCTGCAGCCATGCTGATACCCAGTTACAGATATTACTATTCAGATTAATTTCCTCTAATAGGTTTAATAGTTCCATATGGGGCAATTTATCAAAAGCTTTATCGAAGTCAATATAAACCACATCAACTGCATTCCCAAGATCCAACTCTTTATTAACATTCTCATAAAAAGCCAGAAGATTTGTTTGGTAGGATCTGTATTTTGTAAACCCATGTTGTGCAGGGTAGACGAGGCCATTTGGTTTTAGAAAGTCAGAAATTAAATCTTTAACTAACCCTTCCATAACCTTCCATAACATGGAGGTTAAACTCATTGACCTAAAGTTGTCTGGTTTAGACTAGGGCCCTTTTTTCAAAATGGGAACTATTATGGCAGTTTTCCAATCAAGGATACTGTTCCTGTGTCGAGAAAGGCCTGAAAAATACAGGTAATTGGTAGGGCCAATACACCCGCTAATTCCTATAGGACTCTTGGATGTAAGTCCTCAGGGCCAGGTGATTTGCTGATATCTAACTTTCTAAGGTGATCCAGTACATCATTGGGATTAATAGTTATATTCCTGGGCCTAGATGCATCCTTGCCAGTGTGTAATACTGGATTACTGTTATTACAGACTGAACAAAAGTATCTGTTCTGAGTATCAGCCATCTCTGTGGTAGTAGCCATCTATCCTGAATCATTCATAAATGGGTCTATCATGCTGTGGCCTGTTTTCATGCTGTTGATGTAGGAAAAGAAAGATTTTTTTGCTATCTTTCACTTTTTTTGCTAGCTCCACTTCAAACTTCTTGATATTTACTTTAACATCTTTGACACATTCTCTAGAGGCTTGATGAATAAATCATATGTGTATTATTTTGTTTTAGTTTTTTATACATTCTGTTTTTCTTATTTATCAATCTCTTGATGGAAGCATTCAGCCAAGCATTTTTTTTTTTCGGTGTTATATTTTGGAACACTAGATATAGTTTTTAACTAAATGTGTTAATTTAGATAGCAACAGATTCCACATGCCCTGTACAGATGACCCTTTGAAATCATTTTCCCAGTCCCAAAGTGAAAGTTGGTTTCTAATGGTCGAGAAATCAGCCTACTAAACTTTAACTTACATGTATTGCCTGTCATTTTAGTAGTTAGAGATTCTCTGATGCTAAATGGACTGTGCAGTGGTCACTGTTACCTAAAGGTCTGTTAACCTGGACTTTATTAACTGAGTTTCTCATATTGGTGAATACTAAATCAAGGATTCTAGTTCCTCTGGTACTACTTTGAACCAGTTGTTCGAGTCCCATCTGATTGATAATATCCAGGTATTTCTTATCCATGTTACTACCACCTTGCCCTTTTGACCAGTCGATATTGGGTAGGTTAGAATCGCCTACCAGCAGTGTTCTGTCCCTATTACCTTAAGTAGTGCCATATCGTCCTCTAGTGACATAGAAGGTGACCTACAAAGTAAACCTATAACAATTTTGGTACCTTTTTGGGGAAGCAGTTTTACCCACATTAACTCCAGCTCACCCATGTCCCACTGTAGCTCTTCACATTTGATAGATTCATGTACATACAAGGCTATTCCTGCCCCTTTCTGTGAGCCCTAGATTTAGAGAACAAATTATAGCCTGGCACATTTTTCTCTCACATGTTGTTATTATCCCACCATGTTTCCGTGATCAGGGCCAAATGGATATTGCGTGAGTGCAACAACAGTTTAAATTCATTGTATATGTTCACCAAACTCCTAGAATTAATAAGGATTGCCTTCCATTCAGTGGCTTCTTTGGGAACATTGGAATTGTTGATGCTACTATTTATATCTTTAGCCAAGTTCCCCCCTTTTTCCAGTTGAAATGAAATTTTATTACATCTAGATTTTTTTTTGTCCAGAATCCTTGTACCTGCATGGTTTAGATGTAGACCATCAGGTTTGAACAAAACTTACTACTGAAAGTTACAAAGTTAACCATGAAGCCAAAGTTAGTCTCCTTACAGAATTGTCTCAATCACATATTAATCTGTGCAATTAGCCCATTTTTGTTGGAATGATACCCATGGATGGGTAAAATGCCAGAGATTATTATTTTCCCATCTCTATCCATAATCCTTTTTGTTATGGCTCTAAATTCAGCTTGAATATCCTCCATCTTAGTTCTGGCAACATCATTGGTGCCTATATGTAAAATCACTGGGGGGCTAAATGTATTCTCAAGGAGTCCAGCCAATAAAACTGAAACATCATAAAGTCTTGCCCCAGGTAATGTGCTGACTGTAGTGTGTTTCTTATGCCCCCAACATACTGCAGTATTAATCCTTCTTACAACTTGAGTCCCCAATCACAACTATGTCCCTTTCTGTGGTACCGCCCTCATATGATTGTTCCAGTTTAGTCTGGCTGTGTGATACCTCAGTCAAGATAGGGTCTACGTCATTAGTTTGTGGTACTTGTGCCCCCACTGACTCCTCGTTATCCATATAAAGGCTTTCAAATTTATTAGCCAACTGAAGGGGCATTGCTGATGTGGGACCTAGATTACAGTCCCTTTATGAACATATGCTTGGCACCCCAGTTTATTCTACCTCTTCCTCCATATTCTTACTAAGAGTATGAATACTGTCCCCAGAATTCTGTTTCTCATTCACAATACCACTTATATTACTGGTCATATCATTTATAAATTCCTCTAGCCTCCCAATCTCCTTCTGGGTTTCCAGCCTTTTAATCAGTTGCTGGATCTCCCCATGAAGGGTAGCGACCAGGAGGCATTTGTCACATGTGAAATCTTTACACACCACTTCTTCTGTGAACATTTTACACACCATGCATGGTTTTTTTGCTCTTACCCCTTTTGGTTTTGCTCTGTGCCATTGTGTTTCTTGCATGTACCTCAACGGTCACTAGGGAGCTTGATGTCTTTTGCTTCCTTACATCTACCACCTTGTCTGATTTCTTCACCAGTCCACCAGTGTCCACAATGGACATAGCAGACATGCAACACGCATGTCTCTGCATGTGTCTACGCATGCTCACCTCACTCACATTCGCATGGGGTTCTGATTTTTTTGTCAGGGGCAGGAAGTATCTCTGTGTCACTTCCTGTCTCCCAAAAACTCTGTGGTCCAACTGTGCAAATTTAGATTTAAAACACTACTGCCACCTCATGCGGTGGACTTTTTAAAAGGAAGGAGCTTTTCGCCTGCTCCAAAATTAAAAATAAACCCTCGCACAGTAATCACAATAGTTTTAAGGGACTAGAGAGCAAGGTAAGCCTCCTCAGTCCCACAGTGCTTCAGAACCAGGAAGCCTGATTATACCTGTTTCCATGGCAATGGCCCAAAAACTACCTCCTCTACCCAGAGGAACGCTTTACCTGGCGAATTAATGCTGAATCCAAATAAGCCCAAATAGTCAGCATGAGCAGTCCACATGCAATTATTCTGAAACTGCTCGCTTGGGGCTCTGATTTCATGTCAGGGGGACAGGAAGTATCTCTGTGTCACTTCCTGTCTCCTGAAAACTCTGTGGTCCAACTGTTCAAATTTAGATTTAAAACACTATTGCCACCTCATGCGGTGGACTTCTTAAAAGGTAGGCACTTTTCTCCTGCTCTAAAAGTAAAAATAAACCCTCACACAGTAATCACAATAGTTTTAAGGGACTGGAGAGCAAGGTAAGCCTCCTTAGTCCCACAATGCTTCAGAACCAGGAAGCCTGGTTATACCTGTTTCCATGGCAACGTCCCGAAATCTACCTCCTCTCCCCAAAGGAATGCTTTACCTGGTGAATTAATGCTGAGTCCACATAAGCCCAAATCGTCAGTGTGAGCAGTCCAAATGCAATTATACATGGGTATATATAAATTCCTAGTGTCCAGTGGTTTCCTCCACCCATGATCCCACAGTACATTTGTTATATTGAAATCCCTGGTGTTCAGTGGTTTACTCCACCCTCCAATCCCCCAGTGCATTTGTTATATAGTAGTTTCTGGTGTCCAGTGGCTTGCTCCACCCACCTGGATTCCCCAGCACATTTGTGTTATTGAAATCCCTGGTGTCTGGTGGTTCCCCCACTCCTGATCTCCCAGTACATGTGATATGTGAAATCCCTGGTGGTCCAGTGCTCCCCCATGTTTCATGCTCCCCCCACCCAAACCAACTTGCTCACATCCAAATGTCCTATCCCCCCACCTTGGTGCTGAATTGCATTCATCCTGGTGTTAACATTTGAATGTTAGGTCCCTTGTGATTTACTTTCACAAACCACCATTACAGTGGTTGAGATGAGAATTGTGATGTTGATGTGTCTACATTGAAACTTAAGATGCCAAATGAAGTAATGAAATAGGAAAGTTGTAAATAAAAAGAAATGGATGATAATGGTGAATGGTTCCACTGGTGTTCACTTGCATGGGCACTACACAAAATCTGTGGCTTTGCATTTTTTTCTGGTTTACATTCTGCATAAAGATGTGTGCATTGAAGATCATCAATGGATAACAGAGGGTAACACAGGAGGTGCCATCTGTTTTGTGGTGGGAGTTGGTGGAAGTGTGTTTTGTGTAGGACGACTTGGGGGGTTGTTCATATTATTTTAAGTTGAGCAGGATGATGGTACACACTTTGCCATCACTACAACTTGTCTTTTTGGTTCCCAGACAGGAAAAGTGGATCAATCACCTTGATCACCACAAATTAAACAAGTAAATGGTGAAGCTAGTTTCCATAATCCTTACAATCACCAATGTAAAAAGGTGTCATCTAGCAAGCAAATGATATTTTTAAACTGTTGAAGTACAGAGATTAAGTAGACCTCAGATATGATCACCAACAAACAACATACTGTAAAGTAAATGGAAGAATTTCTAAATCTTCCCAAAAAGATGGATCACTATTATTATTAAAATGAAAACACATTATGAATACAGAAGTAGTACAGTGTAGCGGGTAAGAGCACTGACTCCAGACCACAAATCCATTTTTTTTCTGATTCTGTACAACTGAGTGGCACTTCAGTCAAAAACAATGAATACTCAGAAATAATTGAGCAAAGGTGATTTTATTCAGACAGCTCGATACAGAGACGCTGAAAAACACTGCCCCCGGTGCTTCAGCCATGCAGGTCTTCCTCATGGAGCGTAATCTCTCAGACAGAAAGACCCTTAATATAAAATCCAAATTTTAAGTGACATACACTAATTATAAAGAACCCCTGATAAATAAGTACAAAATGTTTAAACCAATTTAAGTACATATACTTTTTCTGTTGTCAATACGTCTTCTGATACAGCCCAGCAACCTACTAACCTTACTATTGGCCTTGGTACACTAGCTCAATAGTTTGAGAGAGTCACTACTGATGATTCCCAGGTCTCTTTCCCATTCCATAATGCTCAGTTTAGCCCCTCTTATTCAGCACTCTGTTCTGTTTTTTTCCTACAGTAGGTACATAACTTTGCATTGTTTAGCACTGAATTTTGCCTTTCAAACCAGCTGATAAGGGAGGTGCTGTTGTGGTCTGGCAAAAGGCGCTATACATCACTGAAGCCTCACAGTAACTCTCTGAAACCAGGTTTTATTCTTCTCTTCCACAGGATACCACTGCTGACTATCAAACTGAGGTCACCACCACCATCATCAACTCTGCTATTGAAAACAAAGAGCTCCCTACTTCTGCTAAGAGACTTGTAGTTCAGAATCCCCAGACATCCAGGTTTTATCTCCCTCCCAAAATCCACAAAACACGTAACCCTGGTCATCCTATTGTGCCTGCCTGCTCCTGCCCCACATCCCACAGCTCTGCATTTTTGGACAGCCTCATGAGACCCCTCGTTGAGTCCCTGCCCTCCTATGTTAATGACACTAACCATGCTCTCCAGTTATTTGACAGGTTCAGATTCATTGACTCTCATCAGCTCATCTTCACCATGGACATCAAATCTCTTTACACAGTGATCCACCATGATGATGGTCTAACAGCTTTGCAGCATTTCTTGAATAAGCGGGAAGTCCAGCAGCCACTGACACACAAACTAACTCATCTGGCAGAACTTGTTCTTACACTCAATGCTTTTTCTTTTAATAACAGTTTTTTTCAGCAGGTCAGTGGAGTTGCCATGGGTACCAAGATGGGTCCCAGCTTTACTAATCTGTTTGTGGGTTGAGCTGAGAAATGTTTTTTTTCTTTCATTCACAGGGACTGTACCTGAACTCAACAAATGCTACATAGATGACTGTGTGGAGGCCACCTACTGCTCCAGGGAGACCCTCCAAGTCTTTCTTGGCAAGTTTACCTCGGTCCATCGATCCCTTCAATACACTGTTGAAGTATCCTCCTCTACACTGCCTTTTCTGGATATCCAACTGTCAGTACAGAACACTGGTCTGAAGACATCCGTTTATTACAAACCCACTGACTCTCACAGTTTCTTCTTTGACAGCTCCTTCCATCCTAAACATGTCAAGAATGGCATGCCTTATTCACAGTTTCTTAGACTTCACAGGTTATGCAGTGAAAAGGATGATTTTGCTGAGCAGACCCAAATAATGCTCAGTTTTTTTATCAACAGGGGATACCCTAAAAGCACAGTGGACAGACCAGTCTCCCGGGTCAGTAATATGTCCCATAACCTTGACCCCCCGCAGGAAGGATACTGTCATGCAAGAACAACGACAATTTCGACTAGTGCTTCCTTTCCATCAGAGCACACCTTCTCTTCATAGGATCATCACCAGTAACTTTCCTATTTTGCAAACTGACCATAACATTGGTGCTTCCTTTACAGAACCACCTATTGCCTCCTTCCGCTGGCCACCTAACCTGTGGAATCTCCTGGTTAAAAGCAGCCTACCTACTCCTAACAGTTCCTCCCTACCAGGTACCAAACCTTGCAACAGGACTTGCTGCTACACCTATAAATTTGTTTCCAGTGTGACTGAAATTTGGCGGCCTACAGGTGTTTTTCGCATCACCAAGGAGTTCTCCTGCACCTCAACTAATATAGTATATTGTATTCTTTGCAGGAAGTGTACAGCTGTTTACATCGGAGAGACTGGTAGGCACCTTGCTGACCATTTCAGGGAACATTACAGAGCAGACAAGAATGGTGGCACTGTTAAGCCCATTGTATCCCACTTTATCTCCAGGGACCACAGTGTCAATGACCTTACTGTTTGTGTCCTTCAGCAGGGCTTCTGGGATTCTGACCATAAAAAAAACATGGAAGCCAAGCTGATCATCTGCCTTGGCTCCCAGCAGCCCTCTGGTTTAAATGATAGACTTATTTTCCACTAACATCTTTCAGCCACCCCTTATTTTCCCCAAAGTCTGTTTGTATCTGTACTCATTTAATTTCTTTTTCATTTTCAGCATAAGTCTCCATCTCTGTCTCCTTCCCCATATTTGTCACCTTTCAGCCTTCTTACTAGACCCTGTTAATTAGTCCCCACCTGGGGAATTCTCTATCTCTTTCACTCCTGTTTTGCTTTATCGTTCCATCATTACCTTTTTGTTTCACAGATTCTCTCTTAATCTTGCTATTTATCATGTCTTCTCCCTGAGCCTCCACTTTTTTCTTTCCTCACATATATATCCCTCATTTTACCTCCCCTCTGCACTAACTTTGTGTTTTTTCTCTTTTAGATATTTCCTGAAGAAGACCTAAGGTCAAAACGTAGATTTTTAACTTAATTTTTTATTTTCAACGTGCATTTAATATAACCATTTCGTTTAATCTATCTATTTATCTATCTATCTGTCTGTCTGTCTGTCTGTCTATTTATCAATCTATCAATCTATCTTCTATACAGACAAGCACCACGACTGCATCCAATTTCTGTTTTCAAGTCACTGATTGCTGCTTTGCTCTGAGTGAGCAGTCTCCTGTACTCTCCTTATTGTTGGTTCCCTCTCTCTCTCTCTGCGAGCCTTGCCCACTTTTCTTCCTTTCTCCCCATCCTACTTTATTTTGCCATTTTGTATTTTAGAATACATCTCATCTGTTGTTGCATTTAGCATTGTCTCATTGCACTGCTAGGTAGCTGCACCAGTTTGAGTTGGCAGTTAAGTATCATCTCTCTCTCTCTCTCTCTCTGCTTATTCTCTTTTCCATCTAACTCAGCCACAGATCATTGCCTATTTCTCTGCATTCCTCTCACTCCTGGCACAGACCATAGCCTCCTTCTCTGCATTTCTTTTATTTACTATTATTCCTGAGCAGAACATAAACACAGTTTGCATAGGCACATAGTGCCGCAGATCAAATTAGTCATCTAGCTGCACCACTCACTTTTGTCTACTGCAACATCCAACCTGTCCACTATCTAGTTCCAGCTATATAATTGAGCTGTAGCCTGCCACCAGCTGTTCAATTCTAGCTTCTACAGAAACTTCTACCCTGTGTTGGTGACTCAGCAGACTGCCCCTTCTGTATGTGGTGTCTAAGGTGGCACAGACCCCAAGGGACCTTATCCTGCAGTTTTGTACATCATCAGCATCACCATCATTATCACCATCTTCCTTATTCTTCAGGTACTGTTTTCTGGTCTCACTTGCTGAGACCTATGCCTGTCTGTACCCCAGAAGTGGTGCTGTTACTCAAGAACAAGCCTTGCTGCTGTAATAGGTACCAGTTTACTTTCTACAGGAACGGGGTCCCTTTCCCAGAGTCATTCTTGGGATACCAGAGTCTTCTACTCATAGCAGTGAGCTTCAGGAGGTGTCTCCTTACTGCTCCATGAACTACAATTACTCTAGTGCCTGCCCATAGAGTACTTAGTTCTTAGCCATTTCCTTTTCTCACTCCAGTTCCTGAATACTGTCCAATCATTTTAACTTCTCTAGAATTGACTACTGGAAATTCATCAAACAACTAAAAAATGGAATCCATAATTTCAGAAGTTTTCTGCCTTCAGTCATAAAAGGCTTTGCCTAAGTTCTGCAATTCCATAATGGAATGGACTGTGCCCAAACTTGTTGGAGCCCTCCAGGATATGATTATTCCCTTTTCTACCTTTGCTAAAAACTGGAAATATCTGATCTCTATGCGGCTGCATCCTCTGCCAATTCTTCTTCATTCTAGCAAGCTTAACCTGATACAAAATAGTCACCCAGGGTACAATGAGTTACTTGTATAAGTTCCCTGATTTATCTCCTTGTATACAGTATACTTGACACATTTTATGTTCTTTATTACATTTATAGTTTCACTGATTTAAGCTTTCCTGCCTTTAAATTCTAAACACATTCCATTCCTCTATATAATAATTGTAATCTATTAATATTAATTTATCTAATTATTTTAATTTGGCATTCTATTTTGTTTCTGAGTTCTTTGACCTTATTATCTATACCCAGCTAGTAAGAAATTATAGCCCCTATATATGTAGCCTTGAAGGGGACCCACAATGAAGAAACTGTAGTTTGTCCTGTATAATTTTAATACCAGTACTCTTGTATCACAATTCTGATTTCAATTACAAAATTATCTTGTGTTAACACTTCAGTATTAATGATCCATGTTATCACAAATTTCCTATCTGCATCCTTTATATATGAGGTTACTAATATTAAGGCACAATCTGAAACCAGTATTAATTCATCTGCGTTTTTTTTTATAATTATTTTAGCAAATGATTGTGTAATACAAATGCAATCTACTCTAGAAAGCACACTTTTTTATTGTAATGTTAAAGATTTTTTATCTGAGATGAATCTCTAATTCTTGGTCACATTAAGTTCATGTCACCCATTACTGTTATGTTCTCAGTTTTTCATTCAACTAACCTTTCTGGAACTTACAACTAAAAGTTGTGAATATTTTTTAAATGGCACACATAATTATCAAATTATTTGTGACTTATTATTAACTAAATCTGTTATCAATAATAAAAACCCTTCCTTGTCCTTATACTCCTCTTGGAAAACAAAATTCAGACTTTTTCTTATTAATACCATAACTCCACATTTTTTTTCCTTTACCACATCAGTAGTAAATATGGTTGATCCATATTCATATTTTGGGGCTTTTTTTCTTCCAAATGTGTTTCTGGAATCCCAACGATATTTGTTTTGGATTTTTATAAATAGTTCCAAATGCTGTCCTGTCTAATGGATGCGTGCAATCCCTATACATCAAGGGAGTCAATAGTGATTTCTGAGCTACCCATACAGAGATTTGTGTAAAATTAGGTCAGGATATAGCACCAAAAGTTTTGATCCTAATCTTCTCCTCTCACTCTCATGGTTTCTCCACCCACCATGTCCCTTCTGGTAGAGTAAATTTCTATTCATATCTTTATAAATCCTCCAAAAACTTGTAATCAAGGTTTTTAATTTAATTTCATTGTTTAACCAGATATAGCACATTAAGCTGAAAGCTTTTTTACAGGAGCGACCTGGGAGCACAAGGAGGTTAAGTGACTTGCTCAGGGTCACACAGTATGCAAGCTTAGGAAGTTTTGTTTTTAAGTCTTTTAAAACATCCATTGGTTACTCATATACTATCTTTCCCTTGTATAATACCCTCAAGTGTGCAGGAAATACCACTGTAGCTCTAATATCATTTGCCCACAGCTTTCTTTAAAATTTAATTATATTTTTTTCCTCTCCTGAGCTAAGTCCAGTGGTAGGTGATTATTAACAGAGATTTGATCCTTGCAGGAAAGATACTCTCATTCAACAGCGATGCATTCCACTAGTGCTTTCCTTACATTCCAATACACCTTCGCTTCACAGGATCATCATTAGTAAGTTCCCTATTCTGCAAACTGACCCTAATATCAAGGCTTTCTTTACAGAGTCACCAATTGCTACAGATCACTGACCACCCAACCTGTGGAATTTCCTGGTGTCAAGCAGTCTACATACCCCTAACAATTCCTCTCTACCAGGTATCAAAGCTTGCAACAGAACTTGGTGTTATACCTGCACATTTTTTTATAATGTCACTGAAATTCAAAGTCCCACAGATGTTTCTCACATTACCAAGGAGTTCTCATGCATTTCCGGTAATGTGATGTATTGTGTTCTTTGCAGGAAGTGTGCAGCTATCTACATCAGAGAAACTGCCAGATGCCTGGCTGACTGATTCAGGGAACATTACAGGGCAGACTGGATTGGAAACACTGATAAAACCATTGTATCCCACTTTACCTCCAGACACCGCAATGTCAATTATCTTTCTGTTCGTATCCTTCAGCAGGGTTTCCAGGATTCTTACCAAAGAAAAAACATGGAAACCAAGCTGATTATCTGCCTACACTCCCAGCAGCCCTGTGGTTTAAATAACAGACTTATTTTCTACTAACATAGTTCAGCCACCTTTCAGTTTTTACCATCTTAGCCTGTCTTTTGTACCCACTGAGATATCTTTGCTTGCTTGTGTGCATGGTACCTTTGCATTTGTGGGTATACCTTTGCACACTTCTATCCAGTGTGTATGTGTTTTGTGTTGTGGACATACTCACTTGGGTATTCCATCTATGAGTGTACATCTATTTTCATTTTCTATGGATGTCTCTGGGCTTGATTTCCAAAGGGTCCTTAGATTGATGCAAATTGGGGCAAAAGGTTGCCTACGTCAAAGCCCAGTGCACCTGGGACCCTGCACCTGAATCTCCATTGGGCAGGGTCCCAGTGGCAATGTCTCACAGCTTGCAGCCACCCTGGCCATGCACCAAACAGACGGTGCATTCTGAGGGTATGCCATAAGCTGCGGGGCTGCCATGCACCAGTCTATGACCTCCCTAGTGGTGTAGCAGACCCCCTAGCCCTGAACCACTTATTAATAGAGTAATGTGTCACTGGTGATCTAGCAGCCCTCCAGCCCCAATATGCCTGTAAATAAAAGTGTAAATGTAGTAATTCCCCAGTGGTCTAGTGGTCCCTGCCCCCACCTGTTCTGTTCATAATTATGTTGTAGATAACATAATTCCTTGGTGGGCTAGCGACTCCTGCACCCCGATATGCCTGTAAATAAAAGTGCTCGTGCATTAATTCCATGATGGTCTAGTGATCCCTCCCCCCACCCCAATATGCCCATATATGACAAAGGTATTAATATTTTTCCCTGGTGGTTTAGTGAGCCCCCAGCTCCCCACCCTAGCAGGCAGTGCCCAGCACCCCACTCCTCCATCCTGAACCCCAAGCTGGCAACTGGCACAGCCATTCTCTTACCAGCACAGTCAGCTGCCAATTGAGTTGTCACTGGGCATGTACTGTGTAATACAGTATGAGCTCAGTGATTGACAGAGCTTCTTTTTTGCTCTTGTCTCCACTTATCTTCTTGGCAGAAGACACCAGAAGAAAGGACTGCTGTGTGACTGGACTTCTCTGCTAGGACTATATTGCCCTCCTTCCTCCATCCCCTCCACCCCCCCACCCAAAGCTAGTTCTATTTTTATAGGCACAGGATTTTACTGACAACAGGAACTTTCTGTTTGGGAGCAGGAAGTGAGTGATCACAGAACCACCAAAGACCCACCATCCTAGAAGGGCAGGAGTAGCTCTCCGGCTCCATCTAGCTGCTGGAGGTCTGCCTCTGAGCAAGTACGTGGTCCACTGAGAAATATAGGATATTCTTGTCTCAGAACAGGACAATCAGGAACTTAAAGGGCACACAGACAGAAAGTAAGGAGAGAGAGAGAGAAAAAAAAAACAGAGGAAAGAGTAAGGATTGAAAACAGTTAAGGGGCCAGAAGTAAGACATGATTGGAGTGGTGCAGTGCAGTGGCTGTGGAGCAGCAGTCTTCCGGGAGACGTTCTGGAGGATGTGGTGTTGTCCCATCTACAGGCACCTCTCTGGGCTGAGGGAGGAGGTTGCTCATCTCCAGGCTGAGTTGACCAGCATTTGTGGGACCTCCTCTTCCATCCAGAGACCACCAGTGCCACTGCCGTTGCCTCAGAGGTTGCCAAGAAAGAGGAGCGGTTGGACCACAGTGGGCTCAGGGAGGGTGAGGGTGGTGGAACAGAGGTGCGTCCCTCCTGTTGTACCTCTCCACAATTCCTATGCCATTCTGGCAAAGTGTGGTTCCTCTATGGAGGCACCCGCAGTGGAGACCAAGGAGGATGCTGGGAACCTCCACAAAGGACACCCACAGGAGGGTGGCAGGGGACCCTGCAGGGGAAGAAAACAACTCCTGGTGGGGGACTCCATTGTTAGGAAGGTAGAACTGGGGGAGGAAGGGGAGAAGGAGGTAAGGTGCCTGCCTGGTGCCATGGCTTGGAGGGACAGGGAGCGAATCCTCAGGATTGCCGGAGCAGCTGCACAGGGGAGGGAGCTGGATGTCATTGTCCACCTAGGGACAAATGACCTGACTAAGAAAGGGATTAGAGAAGTGCAGGAAGAGTTTGTGGAATTGGGGAGGCCTTAGTCACAGCACGCACGGTAACCTTCTCGGTGCGCCCATCTATGGCATAGGAGAGGTTAGGGTGTTCCACACCATGGGATTCAACCAGTGGTTGAAAAACTGGTGTGGAGCTCAGGGATTTGGCTTCATTGGGGACTGGGGTCCACCTGGGTGATGCATGCCTATACTGGCATGATGGGCTGCATCTGTCCGGGAGGAACCAGGATCCTAGGTGATGAGTTTAAATGCTTCATTGGCAAGCTTTTAAAACAGCCAAGGGAGGCACTGGAAAGACGGGAAATCCTAGTCCCCAAATAATCATGGTAGTAAGTGCAGCAAACACCAACATAGAGGTGTCGATAGGGAGAAGGGCAGGGTAAATGGAGAAAGTGACAAGGCAAGAAGGACAGGGATGGGGCAAAGGGAGTAAGGCCATCAGGAAATGGAGGGTAATGAGTACCAATGCCCGTAGTCTGGGCAACAAGCTCCCTGAGCTGGTGGCCTTGATGGAAGAGCAATGCCTGGATATCATAGCAGTCACAGAAACATGGTACACAGAGAACCATGACTGGGATGTTAACATACCAGGGTACATAACCTACAGGAGAGACAGGCAGGGGAGAAGAGGGGGAGGAGTAGCTCTCTATATAAAGGAAGGATAAAGCAACTGAACAAAAGAGTAAACAGGGATGAGAGGAGGCACTGTGGGTCACCTTGGAGACTGGAAAGGGCACCACAATCCGCACAGGGGTTGTGTACAGACCCCCATGTTGGGGGAGGAATGGACAAGGATATGATAGAAGGCATTCTTAGAATGGCAGAGAAAGGGGAGATACTATTGATGGGAGACCTGAATATGCCAGATGTTAACTGGAGCACATTTGCTGCAGCCACATCCAAGAGCAGGGCCATTCTTGATGCCCTACGGGTGGCAGGCATTAGACAGCTAGTTTCAGAACCCACTCGTGAGGGAGCAATCTTAGACCTCATACTCTCAAACGAGGGCAGTAAGAGGATCTCAGATATAGAAGTGGGTTGCCATCTGGGGACAAGTGACCATCAAACAGTGTGGTTCACATTAAACTCAGCTACAGAGTCAAGCCATAAAAAAGTGAGGGTACTGGACTTTAGGAGAGCTGACTTTGGCAAGATGGGAGAGTGCCTCAGAAAAGCACTAGCAAACAGGCTAGAAGGAGGTGGGGAGCAACAATGGGCAATCATCAAAACTGCCATCACAGAGGCAACAAGCCTTTGTGTGGAGCAAATAAACAAATCAAAATGAAAGAAAAAGCCACTGTGGTTCTCAATAGAGGTGGCTGTGAAAGTCAGGAAGAAAAAGATAGCATTCCGGAAGTATAAGGAAACACAGAATGAGCAGGACAGAGATCTGTACCAGTTAAGGCAGAAGGAAGCAGGAAGGGAAGTCAGAATAGCAAAGGCCCAAACTGAGGAAAAGATAGCCAACTCAGTTAAGAAGGGGGGTAAAACCTTTTATAGGTACATCAGCGAGCGTAGAAAGACAAATGGAGGGATAGTGAGGCTGAATAGAATGAATGGTGGGTGGGCAGAGGGGACAGTGAAAAAGCAGGGATACTGAATGAATATTTCTGCTCAGTATTCAAAAGAGGAGGAAGTGCCTAATCCAATTAACAGAAGCACTCTTGATAGGGATCGATCCCAGTCCTTTCACAGAAGAAAGGGTTCTGCAGAACTCCTAAAACTGAAGGTGGACAAAGCAATGGGTCCTGATGGAATTCACCCAGAATTCTAAAGAATTAAGGGAGGAACTAGTGAAACCACTGGCTACTCTTTTTAATAAATCATGGGAGGATGGTGTGGTAGCCGAGGACTGGAGGAAGGTGGATGTGATTCCTCTTCACAAAAGTGGGACCAAGACAGAGGCAGGAAACTACAGACCTGTCAGTCTGACCTCTGTGATAGAGAAAGTGATGGAGTCACTTCTGAAGGAAAGAATAGTTGAGTACCTAGAGGCCAGTGGAGCACAGGACCCAAGGCAGCATGGGTTCACAGCAGGAAGGTCATGTCAGACGAATCTAATAGATTTCTTTGACTGGGTGACCAAAGTAGTAGACCAGGGAGGGGCTGTGGACATGGCCTACCTAGACTTTAGCAAGGCATTTGACACAGTCCCACAAAGATTTAGTCAAATTAACCAGCCTGGGTGGGTCCCAGGGTGGTAGCCTGAGATAAAACATTGGCTGCACAACAGGACACAGAAGGTAATTGTAAATGGAGTCCACTCTGAAGAAAGAGAGTTACTAGTGGGGTACCGAGGTTCAGTATTGGGTCCAGTCCTTTTAATGTCTTCATCAGTGACATTGCAGAGGGACTGGAAGGAAAAGTATGCCTTTTGCAGATGACACAAAGATCTGCAACAGGTTGATACACAAGGAGGCGTGGAAGGATGAAAGGGACTTAGCTAGGTTGGAGGAATGGTCAAGTATGGCAGCTAGGATTCAATGCAAAGAAGTGCAAAATAATCACCTGGGAAACAAGAACCAGGGAAGAATACACAATGGGTGGGGAGGTAGTAACAACAACGAAAAAGGAAAGGGACCTGGGGATAATCATATCAGATGACCTTAAGGTTAGCAAGCAATGTGAGAAGGCAGTAGAGAGGGCTGGGGGTATACTGGGATGTATAGGGAGAGGCATCAGCAGCAGAAAACAGGAAGTTGTTATCCCTCTGTACAGACAGTTGGTGAGACCCCATCTGGAGTACTGTGTCCAGTTTTGGAGACCCCATCTCCGCAAGGACATAGACAGGATAGAGGTAGTCAGAGGAGGGCAACTAAAATGGTGCAGGGTCTGCAAGAGAAGCCGTATGAGGAGAGACTAAAGGAGCTTAATATGTATACCCTTGAGGAAAGAAGGAGAGGGGGACATGATAGAAACTTTTAAGTACCTCAGTGGAATCAAGAAAGTCCAAGAGGGTAGCATCTTTCAGAAAAAGAGACTTGCAAGAACAAGGGACACAATTTAAAGATAGAAGGAGGGCGGTTCAGGGGCAATGTGAGGAAGTATTATTTCACAGAGAGGTAGTGGATGCATGGAACAGCCTTCCTGAGGAGGTTGTGGGGTCTGAAACTGTGGGAGAATTCAAGAATGCATGGGACAGACATAAGGCAATTCTTGAGGGGGGTAGGAAGAAATAGGCTGTTGGTTAACTAGGATCTACGGCCTATCCTGTAGGTAGGGAAATGGGCAGACTAGATGGGCCAAGCGGTCCTTATCTGCCGTCAAAGTCTATGTTTCTATGTTTCATCATTTTCTTTATTTTGTATTACTTTAGTTTCCTTGCTGTTGGCTATGTCTGATTTATCATGTATGTTTTCACATCCACATCTTCTACTTCTTTTAACTGTGAATACTCATAACCTTCTCTGAGCACTACACTGATGCCCCCCCCCCCAGACTTAACTCTCTATTCATCTTCTCCATTAATCAGATTTATAACTGGATTATTCTCACTGTTTCACAAAAAAGAGTTTGCATTATTTATAGTCTGTCCAGGGGTAGAAATTTCTCTGTCCATAGCAGCACTGCCTTTTTCCTATTGCTCGATTTTCAGATTAAAAATTGAAGATAATGTTTTTCTGATTTCCATTGAAGGTATTTCTCAGACTCTCCAAACTTCCTCCTTTATTTGTTTTTTTTTTAATTGTCTTATTGCTTCATTGGTTTTAACACTGGCTCTTTATTTTTCAGACTTCCATCTGTAGTCAGAGCAAGTGTTTTATTTTTTTTATTTTTTTTTCTAAGAGGGTATGAGCACTGTACTTGCAGTTTACTGATAAAGTGGTGATTGTGTTTCACTTTATTCCTGGCATGACAATCCTCTTTACTGTTGTCCATTTAAGATATTGTTCTGGCTCTCTGACCTTCCTGCATGATTTGTTTTTAAACTATCCCACTGTTATTTTGTTTTTAAGCAAGTGATCCGTTGTGTCCAAGTTGTTGCTTGTAGCTTGTATTGTAGCCTTAGCTGATTCCCCTTTGAACAATTCAAATGTTTTGCTCATATCTTGATAATTAGTGGGTGACAGCATTTCTGAACCATTATGACTTGTATGAAAACTTTGATCTTGGCCATCAATATTGGTAACTGTTTTAAGATTTTTTCCTGATTCAGTGTCTGACTCTTTAATTTTTCTCCATTTTGGGCTTACTGAAATCAATCCTTTTTTAAATCATTAACACTGTTCCATCCAGTTCTTCATTACTAATTATGCCAGTGTTTCTCTTAAACTTCCAAAAATGTTGCTATTCTGTTTGTGTATTAATCAAACTGCTTGTTTCATTTATACCATTATTTAACATCAATAGGGGAAGGTTAATTTTTGTTTGTATGGATGTTTTATTTGTATCTGGAGTTAATTGTGGCCCAGCAAATTCCAGCATAGTGGCTTTACTTTTGAAGAGCCATTGTTGGGGCAAGGTTTCCCTTGTGCACATAATCTGTTGTGAAGGCTTCTTTGCTTTAACATGGTATATGCTACTCTGGCCTCCCTACACTGATTTTTCATATTTTTTAGGAGTCATTTTCACGCCATATATAATGAACAACTTAAATATTCTTTTGGTCTCATTTTCAATTTCAAAACACTGAAAATTATCATAATCTTGTTTCTTGTTCATAATTCCAATCTCACACTTTTTGCTGCTCATAGCAGGGAGAACTGTTCTATGCTGAGGCATAGGTTCACCCTCTATCAGTAAAGGACTCTGGCTTGTGGCTGCTCACTCTTCACTCCAGTCCACCATCTTAAATTGAAGCACTCAGCTTTATCCTGTGCCTCACCATCTGTAGTAATAAACTTCTTGTGGAAATGAACCTGGGTGTGCCTTCATTATCACTTTTGCATACTCTTTCATTTGCATCACTGGATCTGGCATTACTATGGCTGATTGTCATTCATCTTTTGAATTCCAGACGTTTGGACTTCTAGCCCTTACTGTAGCAACTCATATCATCACACCATCAGATGTCCGTGACCCATCAATGACATGCATTTTGATTTGTCTGATGCCAATAACATGAAATGAAATGCCCTTGCTCAAGCTACCACAACAGTATACCAAACAGTCTGAACCAAATACTTGAACTTTTGTGCCATGCAAAACTTAAACTCTTATGTCCCTTACATACATCAAATTTTAACATTTGCTGCTTTTGACACTCATATGAAATAGTTCTCCTTTCTTTCCATCAAGCTATATATATATATATATATATATAATACTAGCCTGGTAGGGCCAGTATAGTTAGAGTTACGCAGCCACTTTTTTGTTAAACCCCAAATTTTGCACTTTAAAAACTTTGCAACCATTTCTCCAATTTGTGTGAAATTTTGCATGTGCAGTGTGGTAAGATAGACATTTGGATCAGGAGAGTTTTGTTCCAGTCAGAGTTTTGGCTGCTGAGCTGTGGAGTGTGGCAAAGTGTGAAAAATCCTCAACTTTTTTTAATTGTTTGCTCATTTCTGCAGCCTGAACAGTTTGTCCATATGCCCTGAAATTTTCAGGGTACATAGATACATAGACAGTGTCAGCAGATAAGGGCCTATGGCCCACCCAGTCTGCCCATTTGAGCTTGTAAGTTCAGTTTATGTTTTCCTAGAAGTCTGTTGCCCCTTACCCCTGACCTCCAGAATTCTTTTATGTATATCCCATGCATTCTTAAATCCCACGATTGTTTCAGCCCCCTCCACTTTCTCTGACAGGGTGTTCCACTTGTCCACCACCCATTCTGTGAAGAAATTCTTCCTCACATTTCCTCTGAATCATCCTCCCTCCAACTTCATCCTATGCCCTCTAGTTCTGGAAGATCTTTTTTGCTTAAAAATAGTGTATTCCTGCACCCTGTTCCTCCCTGTAAGATACTTGTATGTCTCTATCATATCCCCTCTCTCCCTCCTTTCCTCCAAGGAGTACATGTTCAGTTCCTTCAACCTGTCCTCATAGGACTTGTAATGCAATCCATGCGGCATCTTTGTTGCCCTCCTCTGAACCTTCTGGTTATGGGGGTATATGGGGACTGGGTCAAGGAAGTGCCTTTTGAAGGTTTGGTGAGAAAATATTAATCCTTGCAAAAGTTATTAATGTTTAGTGTTTCCCATTATAGCCTAGGGGAAAAATATATGTGCACCACAAAAGCTTTTAAAAGCTTTCATGAAAGCAAAATTTGCTTTTGAGCTCTGGTTTTGTTTTTGAGCTGCTAATATCTTGTTTTCAGTTAGCGGTAGACAAAAATGGTTGAAATTTAATAATTACTGCCCTTAGGTAAACACTGCCAGTTGTGTTTATCTAATTGGGGGCTGAGGAACACACTGGGGGCATTAGATTTTCAATCTGATCTCCAGAAATTTTATTTTCATTATCAGGATCCCCGTAGTGTCCCAAATTGCAAAAGAAATGGATGCAAAATTTTTACAAAAGTGTCACACTTTCACAAAAGTGTTGCACCCACTTCTTTCACAATTTGTGACACTACAGGGGTTCAGATGGTGACAGTGGCACTTCTGGAGGTCAGATTGAAAATCTGATGCCCCCAGTCTGTTTCTCAGCCCACTATTAGGTAAACACAACTGGCAATGTTTTCTTAGGGGCAGTAAATAAAGAAAGACATCCCCCGACATATTTTAGCTTTGATGCAGAGTCCTACATTGAATTTTTTGATGCAGGATCCTGCATTGAATTAGTGTCAGCCTCACCGATAACAGGGTGCCCAATCCCCTTGTTGATATGCCTCCCCCCCACTGCACACACTTATGTGGCACACTGGGAGCCCACCACAGTGTGCCCAAATTATTTTCCTTTTTTTTAACTTTCTGACACTGGGGTGCCCACTCCTGGTGTCAGATGCTCCCCAGCCCACTTTCTTTGATGATGGGGGTGCCCAACCCCCCTCTCAGCAGCATATATCCCCCCCAAAAAACTCACATGGCACACTGGTGGCCCACCCCAGTGTGCCAAAAAACATAATTTTTTTGTACCTGTTAAATAAAGAAGACCATCCCAGATATCTTTTTTCCTGTAAAAAAGAAAACGGTCCCTTGTTGTCTCCCCAGTCCCTTCTCCCCATCCCCACCCTCCCACTGAGCAGTCACCTCCCTGAAGCCCCCCATTACCCATACTTACCTCTGGAGGTCAGGAGCAGCAAACTTCTCTGGACCAGGGACATGTCTGTAATCTTCAAAGCCAAACTGTGATCTGAGGAATAAAGGTATGCCGTATAATGGGAGTCAATGGGGGGTCAACTTATGTTGATATCTCATCCAATGTTAAGAATTTTGGCCCCAAATTTTCAACATGGGGTTCTTGGGACCCCACCACATGAACACAGACACTGTCATTTTGTTACTTGGTCCTGAAAGGTGATTTTGTGGTCACTGTGCAGAATCACCTTTGTGGACCAGTTAACAAAATGACAGTGCCAGTGTTCATGAGGTGGGGTCCCAAAAAACCCATGTTCAAAACTTGGTGCAAAAATTCCAAAAATTGACTGCATTACAAGTGTGCATTGCACAGTTTCTATGCACGCTTGTAACTTCAACAATTCTTTATATTTTCACTCCAGATTTTCAGCATTGCCATTTTTTTCAGATCTCCTTATGAACAGTGCAGCTGTCATTTTTTGCATCCTGCCCAAAACATGTTTTTACAATTCTCTTGCAGAATGGCACAGTTGCTGTGTGAAAACAACTTTCAGGATGGATTAACTAAATCATAGTGCCACTGTTCATGAGGGGAGGCCCCAGAAATCTCATGTTGAAAATTTGGTGAAAAAATCCCAAATCCTAATCACATTACAAGCATGTGTTGTGCTGTTTCTATGCATACTCGTAACTTTGCCAATTTTAAATATTTTCACTCCAGATTTTCAGCATTGCCATTTTTTCACATCTCCCTATGAACAGTACAGCTCTCATTTTTTACATGCTGCCCGAACATTTTTTACATGCAGCATTTTTTACATATTTCACAGGTGTGAAACATGGTTTCACACCTGTGCCACAGAATAGCGTGGTCATTGACTGAAATCAACTTTCGGGATGGATTATCGAAATCACAGTGTCACTGTTCATGATGGGAGGTCCCAAAAAGAGCATGATGAAAATTTGGTTCAAAAATTTAAAAAAATCACTGCGTTACGAGCGTCCGTTGCACAGTTTCTTGCAAAATTCCCCATAGGATAACATTGTGATGCCCATGGACCCTTTTGATACCCATATCTCAAAAATGGTTCCACCTGCTAAGCATGGGTGGTGGTTTCAAAGTCATGATTACCACTGAAGTTGAATTTTTTTCATAGCTACTACGGCCACTGGGATATTGGAAAATTAGTGTTCCAAGGGTTAATTTTCATGTCTGTAGGCCTATATTATGTCCATGTACTTATGTGTAAGTGGGAGTGCAGAGTCCAGAGGGCCTGTTCTCCCAGATTTGCATACATTCATATATATATTCATACTAGTTAGGGTTGAGGAGCCATTTACATGTTAAACCTAAAATTTTGCACCTTAATAACTTTGCAACTGTTTAATGGATTTGCCTGAAATTTGGAATACACAATCAAGAACCATACACATTGGGATCTGCTAACTTTTGTACTGTTTGGATATACGGCTGTGGAGTTATTAAGCATGATCTGCGCACGTTTTTACGCTTTTTTGAATTCTTTGCTCGTCCCTACAGGTCGCACGGTTTGCACGACCAGTCTAAAAACTTCAGGAATCATGCTGCCAGGGTCCCCGATGTGCCTTTTGAAGATTTCATGAAAAAATATTAAACGGTTCAAAAGTTGTTCACAAAACAATTTCCCATTATAAGTCAATGGGAAAAGTTAACAAAAAGTTTGACAGTGTCGCAAATGCACTTTTTAGTGTTGCAAATGGCCCTAGTAGTGTTGCAAATCTGCCATTTTGTTTTCAGTTGGTGATCAGAAAAATGCTTGGCATTTAAATGTGGGACCCCCTAGCAACACAATTCTTTTTGTGTTTACCTAGTTGGACCCTGAGGATGCTAGCCATGTCTTTATTTTGAGGTCAAATACCCTAGAAATATGTTTTTCCAATTTCTGGAAAAAGTAGTGTCTCAAAGTAGAGTCGCACTCACGAGAGTGTCGCAAATTTTTGCGAAAGCTTTAGCAAATCACAACACTACTTTTCTAGACTATGGCCAAAATAACAGGAATTCTTTGCCACCCTGCTGCAAATGAATGGTATGATCTTTTGGGCTGAAATTTGGAGGTAAGGCAGCCACCGTCTCACAGATGTATCTTTTTGTGGTTTGGTGACAAAATATTGCACGGCTGCAAAGTTATGGTACTCCAAAGTTGACACTTTTTCCCATAGACTAACATTGCGGCGTCCTCTGCATGACAGGAATTCTTTGCCACCCTGCTGCAAAATAATAGTTTGGTCTTTTACACTGAAATTTGGAGGGAAGAAAGCCAACATCCCACAGATGTGTCTTTTGGTGGTTTGGTGAAAAAATATTACAGAGCGGCAAAGTTATGGCACTCCGAACATCTCTTTTTTTCCCATAGGATAACTTTACGGCATTTGCCGTGCCTTTCAGGGCCCGTATCTCGGAAACGGTGCGAGATACGAACTTTTCGTCAGGAAAGTGTTTAGCCCCCTAATGGGGTGAGAGTTAGGACCGATGACCCCAATGCACACCCCGATGCCGGTTGGGGGAGTGGGCTAGCACCCACCGTGCACTAGCCAAGAAAGTCATAAATCATATGACTTTTACATTTTTTCTACGTAATATGGTTCCTGAGATATAAGCAATTTAGTATTCCAACTCCTCATTTTCTGCTCCGAGACCCATTATTATGCATACATTCTTTGTACTCACTGTCTTCCTCTATGCAGCTTTTGGGTAAAACCAGCCTGTGCGCTTACATTACTGTTACCCTTACTGCTTCCACTTGTGGTTCCGTACCCATTTCACTTACCATTCCCGTCTACGCCACCATGTGTGTTACCCTTTGTGTTTTCATTTGTTCTTGTGTTTGTGTTATTTTTACCACTTGTGTCTACAGTACTGTTGCTCTTTCTGTTTTGCTTTGCGTCACCGTGCGCATTACCATTTGCGTTTGCGTGCACCATGTTACTATGTGACAAGGCATTACGTGGCTTCCACCGCTGCATTACATTCACTATTTCTTGTTATCAGTCTCAAAAAGAAGGGAAATTAGAGGCAAAAAACTCCATTTTATGCATCAGTTAGGGTTGTTCCACAGCAACAAAAGCAAGGAAATTTGATGTTAGGGTTGAAACCCCCCTTGCACCCTTCCAGCCCACCCCCCAACCGGCATTGGGGTGTGCATTGGGGTCATCGGTCCTAACTCTCACCCCATTGCCCTATTCCTCAGCTTCTTTCTACATGTGATGGGGTGAGAGTTGGGGCCGATGACCCTAATCGCACCTTGATGCCGTTGAGGGTAGGCTGGAGGGGTGCAAGGGGGTTTCAACCCTAACATCGAATTTCCTCACTTTTGTTGCTGTGGGACAACCCCAACTGATGCATTAAATTGAGTTTTTTGCCTCTAATATCTATATATATATATATATATATATATATGAATGATACAGTTTCACCTATCAGTAATTCTCCTGAACTGTCCATCATTCCTCTTGAGTCCACCATTTTAATTATATATTCAAAGTCTAAAAGAAATTCTCCCCAGATAAGCCAGTAATGAGGCAACCTATGGACTTCACTGTATTCTGCAACCTCATGGATTTCTTCAGATCTGGAGCCTTTAGTCCATTGCTCAACCTAGCACTTTAAGCAGCAATGAAATTAACCTTCTTTGGTTTCTTTAGACATGGAGACTGTACTGTGTCAGAATCAATATTCTCCCCAGATATTCATCTGTCTATATTCACACTCAGCAAGTCATTATCTGACACATACATTCTAAAGCTCCAGACCTCAAAGACAGATCACCACTCTAAAGGAGTACCTATTTCCTATTCATTGGCTGCAGCTAGTTCAGAATGTCATGGCCAGGATGTTGACAGTTACCTCTTTGAGGGACCATATCACTCCTGTTCTGCACGTTCTGTACTGGCTGCCTATGAGTTTGTGAATCACCTTCAAGACATGTTTGTTAAATTACAAGGCCCTATGTGGTTTGGGACCTGACTACCTTAAAGAATTCCTGGTTCCCTATCAACCTATCCACCTCCTCCCCTCCAATGAGGCTGATCTGCCTGTGGTGCTTCCTTCATGCTTTAGAATAGTGGGTGACAGAACAGTTGGAGTTACGGCACCATTGCTTTGGAATTCTCTATTCACACCACATACATGTAGCCAGCTTGGTGCAGGCTTTTAAAGCCTTTTTAAAAACCTATCTGTTTGAGAACGTTTATAATGTTATTTAAAGCAGCAGTGAAACAATCTGGTGAAAATTTTGACCTATACTTTTTTCTGCTATTTTAGATTGCCATTTACCTCCTGACTTGTATGTTACCCTTCTTTGCAGAATTTGAATCTGCTTTAGTACTCTTTTTCATGTCTGAAATAATAAAAGGAGCGTTACTTTTAATATGGCTTGGATCAGGTTTTCATCAGTATTTGCGGCTGTTTTTGAACAGCTATTATTCTGTAAGGTCAGAGAGCACTGCCTGCTGCATAATAGATGCGTTTAGTCACAACAGAAGTGATATATAAACAACTGATAGAGAAAAACAGCTGAAAATACTGATGAAGACCTGGTCCACACCGTATTAAAAGATGTGCTCCTTTTACTATTTCAGACATGAAAAAAGTACTAAAGTAGAGTGAAATTGTGCAAAGAAGGGTATCATACAAGTCAGGAGGTAAATGGCAATCTAAAATCGCATAAAAAAGTATAGGTAAAAAACCGATTGTTGCACTGCTGCTTTAACTGATGATTTTAAATCTCTGGGGTTTTTGTATTTATTTCTGTAAAGCACTCTGAGCCTTTGGATAGAGTGCTATTATCAAAAAAATTTCCCTTGCTTACCTTCCCTTTTATCCTATTGATAATCAATGCTTTCCAACCACCATCCTAGATCAATTGGTGGCCAGTCAAATTCCCTGAACTGCACCTGTTCCTCTCCTCATGGCAGAAAAGAAGACCATCATGAAAACATCCTGGATCGTATTTCATTTGAGAACTGTTCTGTAATGTCTAATCCTAGAACCCCCAACTACTCCACTCACTCATTCTGAATTGGAGTTGCCACAACAGCATCAAAAATTTATTTTTCTGTTCATGTCATCAAATACCTGGGCCATTGGTCTTTCTGCTGTTATGGGTTATACAGTGGCATCCCCCCAGGGTGAAACCCACTTTTAAAGCACTCTGCAGTATGCTGCAGAAGACCTACTGAATAAAACAATATAATTTCAATGGCAATTAGTCCCCTTTGCCATGCAGGAAACTGTGGCATTCACTTCATCCTGGCAGTGTCACATTTTCCAGTATGACAATAGGGACTAATTGCCATTGAAATTGCATTGCTTTATTCAGAAGATCTGCTGCAGCATTCTGCAGAGTGCAGCAAAATGCTGTAGAATTGGGTTTCATCCTGGGGGACACCCCGTACATCAGAGGAACAGTAACAGACCTTTGTCAAGCATATAGGCTCATGTCCTCTAAATAAGCCCAGAGGGAGGGAGGACCTGTCACCATGGTTCTCACACAGGGTTTTACACTCTCTTGAGTGTGTCAGGTCCTCACTCTCTGAGTTGGAGAAAGTTGCTCATTTCTGTTTCTGTATAAAACCTTTTGGCCTTAATTTGTACTTAAACATTTCCTTTAGAGTTGAGACCATGTCCCTTGGCACCTCTACTAAGGGTGGAAAGTCCTAAACAAGTGCAAGGTCAAACATACATTCACATAAGCACTACATATATTCAGCTGCTACATTGAATAAAAAGCCTTGCCTGTGGTTCAATGAGGCTGCTGCCTAACTCCAACCCAGTCACTTTAAAAGGCAATCATTCTCAAACCTTCCTGCCTTAGTTGCTTCCTCCCCATTCAACTCTTTTCTTCCTTCTCTGGCACTCTCTTTCTGCCTTCAGGCCTTCGTTCATACCATGTACTTCAGCATTTCCTTTGGCCTCCGTATATTTTCTTTTGGCACTTCTGCCAAGGACAGAAATTCCTCAAAGAGAGCAAATCCAACTGTACCTTCACATAAGCACTACATATACAGTAGGTAGCTGCCACTTTTAACCTGGTGTTGTTGCCACTGTTTTTGGAAGTCAGCAACACTACTGTATTCTCTGACAAGAGCTATGGCACAGTATGTTTCCCAAGTAACTGGTTTCTGAATAAAATAAACTGCTGCCACATATAGTGTGCATGTGTGACCCAGATTCTTTACAATAGGTTACACTGTTTACTTTTTATTTTGTTTTACTCTTTGCATACCCCTATTTTCTCCCCCACCCAATTCACACCTGGAAGCAAGCCTTGGCTCAGTGACTTGTCCTGGTCTCCAGTTTCTAAATAAATGCACTGACAACACTTGAGTGTCTCCAGAATGTGACTGAAGTAGATACTGCCATGATGACATCAGTTAGAAGCTGCTGAAATGACTCTGGGATTTGCCATGACACCAAGCAGCAAGTGTGTATTGATGTAAAAATAGCAAGAACATTTGTTCTTTGAAGAGAAGACATCTGTGTGGGTGTACACAGCTACAGTATAATTTAATTATTCAAAACAGTTCACTGTTCTTTGCATCATTTGAATCATACTGACACAATATTTACATTTAGGATTGTTGCAGGTTATTGGCAAGGAAGGATTTCAAATATTATCCTTCTGAGTGGAAACTAGTCAAGTCTATTCCTCTGAAACATTGTACCTCATGTGTTGTAATTGTGTATAAGTGTATGAATTTGGCCTACTTCAGTATTTGCAGATGAAAATCTGTATGACATTAATCTTGAAGGTGCCAGTTCACAATGACCCTTTATATTTATACCTTACAGTTTATTTGTCCTTGGGGTCACATGATTAAGGAAATATGGTTATTCTAATGTCAGAGTCAAAGGTGATGGCTACATTTTTGCTGCCTACTGTATGCTTCTATAGTAGGTTGTGAAATACTCTCCCTGCCTGAGTTTAACTGGTGCAGTCTATGAAAATCACTTATTTCAGATGGTTTACTTAAAGTGACACTGCCAACCCCCTTAGGCTTCAAAGTGTCCTTAGTTTAAAAAACACATTATGATTGTTCACATTCTATAGAGACTGCTGATGTAGCTGGTTGTTTGATTCTGATTTCTTTTTTATTTTAAAAGGTGCAAAACAGACTGCCCAGCATATTTTTTTATTTATTTTATTTATTGAAATTTTGGATAACACCTTTGAGAACAAACTAATTTCAAAAGTTCCACGTCAGACGACCAATACATATTGGGAAAGTATGAGATGGAGAACAAACAAAACAAGAAATTATACAGGACATTACAGGAGTGTATAACTAGAGAAGTTCCAACACATGTGGCATTGTACAATGTATGCCATGGTGCATATTTGATTAAAATCTGGAATTCAAAAGGTCATATTAGAGGGGGTGAGGTTTTATGAGACTACCCTTTACAGGAAAATGAGAACAGACTCAGCCTAATATCTAATAATCAACAAGGTAAGGGATGGCATCAGCCCAGGGGCCTTGTCAGAGGTGAGAAGGTATGGGACAAAGCATTTTAAAGTCAGCTAGGGAGCTCAGGAGATATAACAGGAGAGAGGGGGGATGGGGAAAGCCATAGAGGGGTGAGGGGAAAGAGTGGAAAGGACCAAGAGGAAATGTGAAAGGAGAATGATTAGCAACTTAGAACAGTTACTTACATGCTGAGAACAGTTATGCATAAGATCAGGATAGCATAAGGTTAGAATAAGTGCTGGCCACAAGAAGGAAGGTTATTGGAAGCAGTCACAACTGGCATCAGCAGCTAGCTGTTGCTTAAGTTTAACCTTGAAGGAGCCCAAGGTGGATGCTGAAGTGATGTCATGGTGCAGCAAGTTCATCCATAGCAGGGCATGGTAGGCAAAGGACCATTGTCCCAGAGAAGTGCGACAGCAAGGTATATTAAAAATCTGGTGAGTAGAGCTTCTGGTACAATGACAGTTGATAGTGGGGGTAATATGCTTTTGCACTCCTGGGGACATTTTGCCTAAGCTTACTTTTTTGGACAGTAAACATGTTTGGTACATGAGTCTACCTTTCAATTGGAGCCAGTTAGCCTAAGTGTATATATCGCAGGTATGGGACAGATGGGCTGAGCCACTAAGGAGCCTGCATGCTTTGCTAAATGCAACTATGATGCGGCAAAGAGTTGTTTCAGTAGCTGATCCATAGATTGGTAAATCATAATCAATAAGCGAGACAAGAGCGCTTTGAATGGGCAGGTTAAGAGCCTCTCGGGTCAAACATTGCTTATGCCTATAAAGTAGCCCAATGTGGGTGTTAACAGCCTTAGCAATGTTGTCAATGTGATAGGCATAGGTCATCATACTGTCAGTAGTAATCCCTAGATATTTAAAGAGCTGAACTAACTCCAGGGGAGAGCCCTCTTCATTGGTGATAGAAAGAGGGTATGTTCTGTGCCTATTTAGGGAGCTGGACAACAGTATAGTTTTAGTCTTGTTGTAATTCATAACTAACTTGTGCTTATGGAACCATCTTTCTATGACTTCAAAATTACTCTGTAACCAAGATTCAAGAACCTTAGGGTCTGGATCACTGGTAAACAGGATAGCATCATCAGCATATAAAAGGATGTGACCCTGACAGGAGTAAGGAAGGTTGTTGAGGAAAATGCTAAATAAAAGAGGTCCCAAGATGGACCCTTGAGGAACTCCAGATAGGACGGGTCTGCTATCAAAGAAGGTGTTACCAATCTTCACCTGCTGTGTATGGTTGTGCAGGTAACTTTCAAATCAGGCTACGTGGTCATGAGCTAGGCCAATGGTGGTAAGCTGTTCGGCCAGGAGGGCATGATTCACTGTGTCAAAAGCTTTGTTTAAATCGATGAAAGCAGCACTGACCAGGTGTCCTTGATCTAAGGAGTGGTAAATAAAGCCTGTGAACTCCAGAAGGGCGGTAGTGGTACTATGACCATTTCTGAACCCGTCTTGCTGCGGGCATTGTAGCTGATATTTTTCTAAGTATTCAACCAGTTGGTCAGCCGTTATGCACTCAAGAGTTTTCAAGAGTGGGGACAGGATAGAAATAGGCCTGTAGTTCCCAATAATTGTGCGATCCCAAGACTTATGAATAGAGATGCAGCTAATTTAAATTCCACCAGCAAAGTGTCCACGAAGTGGGCTCTTCGCATCTCCACTCTGCTACGTGGAGTGGGTAATGCAAAGTACTCACTCTGCCTTGTCACTGCCACTTCATGTTAAGGCGGAATGACAATGCAAAGTGAGGCGAAGTTGTTGTTTTCAATGGACTTTGCCATGCTCTTTAGCCATAGCCAGGCAGGAAAAGGAAGGAAGTGAGTCATGCAAGCAGACACTTTCACTTTGTCCTGTGCAGACGGAGACAGAGAGAGGGGAGTGTGTTGTTTTGTCACTGTTGAAACTTGGAGATCAAAGTGAGTAGGAGATTTAAACTTTGATTTAGACCAACAGCTTTTTTATAAGCTACATTTTTTGTCTTTTCTGTACTCTTTTTATCTTAACATGTTCTTTCTGTAAATTTATTTTTCTTACCCTTATAAGTAGCTAGTTGTTTGTCTGTGTCTGTGTGACTATGTGTGTGTTGTGTGACAGTGTGAGTAGTCATTGCTCAGACTGAGGGAGTGCAGTTGGAGAGATGGACCAGGGTGAGGGTCTGAGGAAATGTTTGGGGCGGGGGAAGCTCTGGGAGGGCATGGTACTGGTAGGCATCGTACCATGCACATGTGTGGTGAGCATGGCCACTGGTTCCTGTTGGACCGATCAAAAATTCTGAGTCCCCCCCCCGAAGCAGGACCAGCACTGCCTCCTGGCTCTGAGGCAGTTGAACCACCACCACCACCACGTCCAGCACCAGCTCCAGTACCAGGTCCTCTGGAGCAGGATGTGCCTGTGCCCCTGGGCCCAGGTATGGATCCTAACCCTGCTGAGCACCATGACCAGCCAGCTGCCAGTTCATCTGGCCCTCCCCTGCCTGTGCCTTGTCCTCCCTGCACCTCCATTGTTTGGCAGTTTTTTGACTGTGTCAGGGGGGACAGCAGCATGGTCAGGTGCTGCCTATGTGAGGTGGAGGTGCACCGTGGCCCTCGGGGGACTCACCTGGGGACTGGGGCCAGTGCACCCATATGCGCTATCACCACCAGTTGGAGTGGCAGGCTGCCACAGAACAGGGAATGCCTGCACCTGCTGGTCCTTCTGTGGCAGAGGGTACAGCTGTGCATGGCAGCGGCCCTAAGGAGAGGAGGGCAAGAGCAGCACCTGCTGCTCCACCAGCACCCAAACCACCACCACCAGCAGGTCAGTCTGTAGAACGTGTGGAGTCCAGAGAACTGCTTGTAATGCAGGCTGACTTGGCAGTTCTCTGTAGTGCTGTTGAGGAGAACAATGAGAGGGTGAGTGTTGTCGAGCAGCGGTTGGATCACATAGAGGGACATCAGTTGCAAATTATGTCCATGCTGGAACTGCTGCTGGATCACTATGGGATCTCACATTAGTTTTTTTTTTCCTCACACCATGTGCCCCCCCACACCTTCCTAGCTGTGTTATAAAATGTATTCCTCCACCATCCCTGACCCGGGTATGTAATTATGCCTTTTTTCTGTTGTCTTCCTTATGCATGACACTTTGTATTCTGAGCACTGCAAGTATACTGTGCTAAACTGCATGTGTGCAGTCAGTCTTCTTTCCAGTCTGTGTATGTACTGCAGACACTGTCCAACTCCATGACTTAAAAACACTTATTAATGAGTACAATGGTGGGATGGTGAAGTCTGGAGAGATACTACAAAACAGTCTTACGATACATCCAAGTAACTAGTAAAAAAATTTATGTTGTGATTCGTGACGTGATCGTAAATTATAATTTGTGACTGCATTTGTGATCGTGATGATGAAGAAATGCGAATGCCTATGGCTATACTTCCCCGGGCCCCGATGAGGTGTGGCACAAAACTCCCCGACTTAAAAACACTCATTAATGAGTACAATGGTGGGGTGGTGAAGCATGGAGAGATACTACAAAACAGGCTTACATACATCCAAGTAACTATTAAAAAAAATGAATGTTGTGATTTGTGAGTGATGTGATCGTGAATCATGATTTGTGACTACATTTGTGACTGTGATGATGAAGAACGTGATTTGTATCATGAGTGACTCATGAACGTGATGATGTTCCTGACTTAAAAACGCATATTAATGAGTACAATGTTCATGCAGAATTATGCACCACACCAGTCCAGTTCTCTGAAGGGAAGCCAAAGAAAAAACTGTGACTTAAGTTACAGATGGAGATTGGGCCCTAAAGAGATGCAAATGCACAGACAGATTAAGATTGTGCTGTGCACTGAAGAGATGCAGATGCAAAGGCACAACACATAACCAGTGCTCACCATCAGAAATTCAAATCTGGAAAAGAATACCTTTGCCGGTTGGGGCGAGCCATGGGGGGGGGGGGCGGTGCACTGCACTGCTGCAGTAACAGTCACTAGTCCTAGTACAAGTACCAGTAAAGATACCACAAAGAAGTACAAAAATCACACAGCTGCAGTGGATAGCAGGTTCACAATACATTGCTGAAATTATTATGTGGCACAATAAAAGGTGTCTGATTTGATGACACATGTCACACACATACTCACACACACACACACACACACACACACTAAGTAATGCGTAGAAAATTGAAAACTTCAGTAATATAACCACATATTTTAAACAAACTAAAATTATGCACTGCTGCACCACAACAATCAGGAAAAAAATGGCAAGAATTATTGAAAATATTACTGTGTGTACATTAACACAGTTATACAAGAAAAATATCACAAAAACAGAAAGCATTGTCTTTTTCTCCAAGTTAATCTTCCTACACCACAGATACGCCCCTCCCCCAAAGCACACTTCCACTGTCTCTCAGTACACAGACTGAATGTTGTACATTAACATTCAAAATCCACACACAAACAATAAATTCTCAATGATATGAGCATTCGAGGGTTTCCTATAATCAATGAACTGAAGTTTCAGCAAAAAAAAATACTCAGAAAAGCTTTTTTAACAGCTTTCAGAAGATTTGAATCACAGAGAGCTCTCAGAGCAGATTGTCTCCTACAGCTTCCTACACACACTACCCCAAACTGAGGCTGTGCAGAACAATCTAGAGCCCATGTGACCTGAAATCCCATGAATCACTGCAAAATTCGCCTTTGGAGCTTAAAAACAAGGCGAAGTGAGGCGAAGTACATTGTTTTCAATGTATTTTGCCATAAGAATTGGTGGAGTAGTGGTTTGGGAAGGCGGAGTAACACGAAGTCATTGTTTTCAATGGACTTCACATTACCAATTATAACGTGAAGTACTCTGCTTCGCGTTGCAGAGCACTCCGCGAATTCGCCTTCATTCCGCAAATCAGTTCAAGGAGCTAATTGGGACCACTTCTCCCATCTCTACTTATGAACTGGTGTCACAGTGGCAGATTTCCATTTCTGAGGAAATTGAGAATATCTAAGTGACAGATTAATAATATGTGTTACAGGTGACAGAATTTCATCCAGCGTAAGGGCTACAAACTTAAGATCCAGGGTGTCACCACTAAATCCTGATTTCTCCAACACCTTTAGTAGGTAATTCCTGGCTTCATGGTCTGAGAGGGTTTTGAAGTAGAAAGGAGGATGAGAAGGGTGCAGAGTCTCTTTCCCAGAGTAGTCACTTGTGAGGGGGTGAGAGAAGTAGCCAGGTGGCAGGACACCACTCAGGTCCATGAAGGCTTTATTAAAAGTGTTAGCAATAAGTTTTGGGTGGAGTGAGGGTACACCATCAATGTTAAGCATGGTAGGGGCAGATCTGAGGTCTCTCCCAGTGACCTCTTTAAGGTTAGTCTAAAATTTTCTGCCATCATTCCAGGTCCGAGAGAACACTTCCTTAGAATATTGATTTTTAGCTGCATGAAATTTGGTGCTACCATACAAAAACATGTTTGTTTACATTAACTCCCACTGCCACTATCCTGGACATAAGAACAACCCTATCACAGTCTTGCCACTGATTATGCAGCGGGAGTAGAGGTGACTATTGCATCATGAGTGAGTGCACTGTTTGGGGTTGTTAAAAATGGCCAGAAAGTATGCAGTACAAATAGATCCAGGATTTGAAAACAAAACAGGGTTGGTTATAGGTATACTTTAACATACATTTCAATTCTACTAAACAAGGAGGCAGCCAAAACAACCAGCAACATCAACAAATTTTATCAAGATAAGGAATCAAAAAATGTGGGTTGCTAGGTCCAAATAATATAATGCAAAAAGATTGACAGTGTCCCTTTAATTATTTATTGCCTACTTATTTATTATTTGTTTGTCAAGCATTTTGATAGTGTACACTGAAAATGCACTTCACCATTTCATGAACAAAACAAATTTATTTTTTTCATTTATTTTAATAAACATATACTTATTTAGTTTTCAGTGGGCTCCTGCTTCTAACCAATTTTACAGGTGGGTCGACTAAAGCACAGGGAGGTCAAATGATTTACTTAAAGTCACACAACAAACATGTAACCTGAATGTGATTTGAATGAATCTGGGTCTCCTGTTTGCTAGGCCTGTGCTCTAACAACTGAACCCCACTGGCTCCTAACTTTGCTTTAACAGTACTGTATAACAGGCTTACAGAAAGCCAGGCTCCACAAGAAATAAATGGGTTAGCATTGACTGCAAGGCATCTTGAGAAAATACAAGGAATGACTACTACTTCAGTAAATGAATCAAATCCAGTCATGCATGAATGCCTATGGCTGCACTGAATTTCGGGCCACTAAGCACTAATTGCAATGACCCTGTCTGCCACACAGACTGTCTCTCCTACTATTTTAATCACTTATTCTAACCACATAGCCATTCCAGAATATGATTTTGCAGACTAGAAATTACATATGAAAGTGAATACATAATTTGATGTATAATTTACATCTTATATAGATTTGTTTGCCCCCAAATGTTGCATATTTCCTATATTATGTTTATCGCCAGTTGATCTACCTATAATATACATCAACTGAGTTTCATACTGTTCTCTGCAGCCACAAAGCATTCATTTAGTGGTCTGTTAGACATGCAAACCTTTTGACCACAGTACTGCCACTACATTCTAGTAATGATCATGATTTATGAAATGGTGGCAGACAGAAGAATGCTATTTGGGCCTAATCTGAAGCTCAGCATAATAATTGGTCACCTCTCCATTGCTAACCTTGAAGGTTCTTTCCTCGAAGTTGTGCAAAGCTTTGAGTACTTGGAAGGGATACCAGCTCTTGCCTTTGACTTTGAGTATCAAGTGACACTTTCAGCATAAAAAATGGTCACCTCTCCATTGCTAACCTTGATGGTTCTTTCCTTGAAGTTGTGCAAAGTTTCAAGTACTTGGAAGGGATACTAGGCCTTGCCCTTGACTTTGAACATCAAGTGACACTGAGTGCAAGAAAATAAAACACACTACTCTTGAAATGACATACAAGGTAAACAGAACCTAACTAAAGAAGCCCAGATCACTGAAAACAAGATATCCTTATGCCTTCTCTTATCTATAGTCTCTTAAGAATTACTAATGCTTCCCAGTCTGTCTTAAACTGACTAAACATTTAGCATAATAATGTCAGCCACTTCCTGTTGTTGGCAAACTGTAAAATCCAGCACAGTACCCTATATATTGAATTAGGCTGTTTAACCCCGACACAAAAATTGCCTATTGTATACAATGGGCTACCAGTATTAAGTTTAAAAAGAGAAATAAAAATCTGCTCAAAAGGAAGATTTTGACAGTATATTTTTATGTAAAATCCTTTGAGTTGCTTTAATACGAATGCGTTGAAATAAGAGGCACATCTCACTTAATGTATATGCTTATCCTACAGATCATTATAATAGAATTGTGGCATCAAGCAGGGATGTAGGAATTAATTTCTACAAATACTGAAGTGCATCATGATATTGAATGCTACAGTGGGATCACTTTGTCCAGTTGATCATGTTTTTACTTTATTGTATGAATTTTATTGAAGTGGATTTTTTAAACATATGGGCCAGGATTTACAAAACTTTGCCCAGGCACAAACCTGGGTTTGTGCAAGCAAACTAGGTTTTGTGCTTAGTTCCAGTTCACAGATGCCTGGTTTGCGTGTTCAGACTTGGTTTACACTTGGGAAAAGTTTTGGAGGGGGCTGCAATGCAAATGAAGGGGAGGGGACCTGAATATCAGAGCTGTCTGGTTCACAGAGCATTTGTTCCGCACAAGGGCCTCTTGCATGGTCCTTTGTTCATAGCAAATTCTGCTGACTGAGATCTTGCCTTAACCCCATGCAGTATTAATGGTTGGCAGAGGTACTATCGTGGCCCCCCCACCAATCGCTGGCCCAAGAGTAAAGAATGATGTTTCCCTGGTGCTAGGGCCCCCCCCCCCACTGATTGCCAGCACAAGAATAAAGAAATATGTTTCCCTGGTGCTAGTGGTCTCCCCATGATCACTGGACTGAGTAAAGAACAATGTTTCCCTGGTGCTAGTGCCCCCCATGACTGCCAACTTGAGAGTAAAGAAAGAAACTTACCCTGGTGCTAGCAGTCACTCCCCCCTCCCCACCAATTGCCGGATCAATGTTAACACACACCTTTCCCTGGTGTCTGATATTGTTACACATATTCCTTGGTCTTCAGTGGTGTTCAGTGGTCCTTCCTCCCACCTGATCCCCAGTTTACAAAAATTATGCCATTCTCTGGTGTTCACTGTTTCCCACCTATCCCTGATCCCCTGTGTAAGAATGGGACACCATTCCCTCGTGTCTCGTGGACCACCCTACCTGTCCCTGATCCCCTGTAAAAGAAAGAACATCCATTCCCTGGTGTCTCATAGACCCTCCACCCTGGCAGATAGTGCCCCACCATTCCACCACTCCATCATAACCTCAAGCTGGTGACTGACATAGCCTCCACGCATCACCATGGCCGGATGCTGACTGAGCTGTCAATGAGCACATACTATATGTACTCATTGATTGACAGCTCTGTGATATGTGAGAACTATCCTTTTTATGAAGTTTCCATTTAGAATCACATACTTATATCAAATATATAAGTTCTGAGTTGATCTAGCCCTGGATGCCTCCTATCTCTCACTTTATGGAACTAGGGAATATAAATTATAGATTGCATTAAATTCTTGAGTAAAGAAGTCCACAACTATGTCAACATCAGACCAGTCGATTAACCAAAGTTTATCCTAAAATGTTCCTCTTGGACAGTATGCAAATCAGGATACATTAGAAGGTAGCCTGATTGGGTTGGAGAATGGTCACTCATGGAGTCCAAGAGTAAGCAAAGTTTCTTGACATGCTCAAGGATAGAGACCACAATCCAGTCAATTAATTAAAGACTACCAGTTTTGTAAGTTTGTGAGTGCAGTCCCCTACAATTTGGGTTAAGTTAAGGGAAAACAATCTCAAGAGCCTTTCTGTATCCCTTTGCATGCCAATTAATATTAAAATCACTCATGATAAAGTCCCTCAAGTTTTGCATTTAACTGATTAAAATAGCTCACAAAGGCATTTGGGACCAGGTCAGAATAATCAGGTGGAATATAAACAGATCCAAGTATCAAATTCTTTATGCCCCCTACAACTAAATTAAGAATACTAATCTCACAATTAGGGTCTGTCCACAATGGTCTGTTTTGTAGCAATAATATTGTCCTTAACATAAATAGCAAAGCCACCCTGTTTTGCAAGCCTGTTTTCTCTAATTAATTTATAGGACTCAAGCATCATCTTACAGTCATATGTCTTATGGGAAAGCCTGATCTCTAATATAGCTATGATGTCAGGATTATAAAGTGTTGCCCCCACTAATGGCATATCATGTTTGGTTACCAAGCTACAAATGTTAAAAAAAACAACAGTAAGATTCTTAATATGAGTAACTGACAGAGGAAGGCCGAGATTTACATGTATGTTCCCAGACAACACTAATAAAAGATAACTCACACTTTAAAGATACCTATGTTTTAACACAAAGTATTCCATTTTTATGTTGCTTGCACGCATCTGCCAGAAACATAGTGCCATCATCCCAGTTTTTGGAGGTATGTCAGCCCGTCTTCCAATGCAGTCAGTGTGTTTGCAGGCGGGGCCCCAGTTCCCCAATCACTGCTGCAGCTGTCTATGACAAGCTGAAAATGCAGTGGCATACAGTTCAAAGGGAGAGCTCCGCTTCAGTGAGCAGAGCTCTCCTCCCCCCACGCACACACATGTGCAAGCACGCATATTGCGTGCTGATGCTCTCCCCCCCACGCACACACTGTATGGCCGACGGGGTGCCCAATCTCCCATCAGGCGCTGGAGCCCACCCAGTATGGCAAAACTGTTATAAGCCGACAGGGGTGCCCAATCCCGTTGGCTCCAAGGCTGCACGCCCCCCCCAAAGCTTTCCCGGTGCCACGCTGGGAGCCCTCCCCAGCATGGCAAATCATGTTTTGGCTGACGGGGGTGCCCAATCCCCCATCGGCTCCATGTCCCCCTGAAAAGCTTTTCCTGCTGCCACTCTGGGAGCCCACCCCAGCGTGGCAAACGTCCCGCATCGTCTTCATAAAAAAAAAAAACACTGAATAAAAAAACGGTCCCTCATAGTCTCCCTGCCCCCCACAACCCGCACCCACCCTCGTGCCCTGCCTCCCACCCCCCCTTCACCCCATACTTACCTCTGGAGCTTGGCGCGACGATCATCGGTGGACCGGGAACACGTCTGCACTCTTCAAAGCCGACCACGAACTGAGAAATGCCGGTAAGCTGTATAATGGGATAGATAGGGTTTTTAAACTTTATTGCATATCTCAGGCATTTTTTGGAATTTTTGCACCAAATTTTCAACATGGGGTTTTGGGGACCCCTTCTCATGAATGCTGTCACTGTCATGGCGTTATTCGGGCCCGAAGGGTGATTTTGCAGTCACTCCGAAAATCACCTTTCTGGAATGATTAATGAAATGACACTGCCAGTGTTCATAAGGTGAGCTCTCAAAAGACTATTTTTGAAAATTTAGTGGGCATTCCTGAAATGATTGTTTTACAAAGAGATAGTTGCGCAGTTCCTACGCGACGCCGTAAGTTCGTGAATTTTCAATATTTTCACTCCAGATTTTCAACATTGCCATTTTACCACACCTCCTTATGAGCAGTACAGCTGTCATTTTTCACATCTTGCCCAAAACGTGTTTCTGCCCATGTAGCGCACAATGGCACAGTCAGTGTGCGAACTCAATGTATGGGACACATTAAGTGACACTGTTCATGAGCAGAGGTCTTAAAATGGCTATGTTGAAAATTTGGTGAAAAAATTCCTAAAAATGACTGTTTAGCAAGCGTGCGTTGCGCAGTTCCTACGCACTCTCGTAAGTTCGCGAATTTTCAATATTTGCACTCCAATGACTTCCAAATACCTAAACAGTGCATAGAAGCAAGCAACATTCGGCATTGACAAATGCTTGTTATTACTCTGTGCTGGCCCAGTAAAACTACCTTAGATAGTAACAATCTGTGTGAAGACTCCAATCTGAGAAGAGCTACTGTCTATGCTCAAAGGAGAACAAACATTAATGCCTTAGTGTTTGATTATATGTCTAAGTAGTGCTATACTTACGGTTGGAATTCTTACAGTGGTAGACAGTATCATCAGTAATGATATCAGACATTGGAAAATGGGTGAAAAAATCCTGACACTAGCTTGACTGGCAGCAGTCACATGGAGTGCATATATTGGGCAACAAAGCCCTATGAAAAAAGAGCCAACACTGTTCCTGCTTAAGGACTATTATACTGTAAATGTAAAACTTATGTAAGTTTTTTATTTTATTTTCATACTGCAAATGCCCTTTTTCTAAGCACAGTAAGACCCTTCAAGATGTGAGGTGTCGGGGAATACCCATACATTCAGAGACTAAAAGGCACTCTGCCCATAGTGTAAGGCCTCACTGCACCCTGGGTGTGCAGGCATCTCCAGCACCCCACGCACTGTTGAGTCTTATCACTTATGTGTAGTGCACTGTCCTGCAATATTAGCCTCTGAACTGGATGCCTCATGTCTGAGCAACAAATGCTAACATTGGTAAATCTTCTGTTTGCCGCTAGGTGGCTTTTGCTCTGTTGTTCTGCTTGTTGTGGTTGCTCAGCTGCAGGTAACATCTGATACACATACACCTACAGTAATAAACATTGTGGGTCTGATTTTAAAAAACCTAGACTGGCACAAATAGCACTGAACTCCCTCTTGTGGAAATTCTGGGTGCTCCTTGGACCCTGTACTGCATTTTGATACAACAGTTGTTCCAGTGCCAAAGTCCTTAGAGTTGCTGCAAGCCATGCTTTGTGCCAAACAGATGGCACACAGGAGGGAATTGTGGAGGCTGTTGTCCTCCCCTGCCCTGTACCCAGTTGGCCCACTATGTACTGCAGGTATGTCCAGAATACAGACAAACAGCTGGAACAGGACTGTAGAACAGAAATGGTGAGGGCACTGACCAAAAAGGTCTATGGGGAGCACAGAAGTAGACCTGCCAGGTACCCTTGTGTCCCCCCACCCCTCACCCAGGGCATGTCCCAACCACCACTTATGGCTCCTGGCAGAAGTGGGCACACAGCAGTACCACATGCTCAGGGTTCTGCCCACCTAATTCCCACTGTGCAGCCCAGTACTGGGACGGCTGCACCTGCTGGCCACCATGGACAACAGTAGAGAGAGTGCAGACACCCATGAGTCATGCCCAGACACTGCCCACCTCCCTGCAGCTGGCAGCAGGGTTCATTCCTATGTGGCACCCTGACATTCCAGCACCACCAGGTATCCTTTTCTTGGCACAATGGGCAAGACAAGGTCATGGCAACAGGAAGATTCAAGCACTCCAGGTCACTATGAACTACCAGGACACTCTTGTAGGTGTCAATGTTTTATTCCAAGAAGTAACACAAATCCAAGCCTTGAAGTAGAAAAGATCCAAAGTGCTTCATCCAAATACTATGTGGTCTAACCTCAGCCAGGACTTGGGGCCACAGTGGGGCTTTGAAAATCCCAATGTAGGGGATACTACATCCCCATCATGGTGCAAGCCCTCGATGGTTATGGCACACCCCCACTTTGTATGCAAGGGTGGCGAAGGGCCAGTTTGGTTTCAGGGGCTCCCATTTTCAATGCTGCCTGCATTTGAAAATCTGAATTGCTGCATGTTTTGATGCAAGATGCCCCTTGCATCATTTCTGTTCGATGCAGGTACCTTGCATCAAAACTGGGGCTTTGGAAATCAAGCCATTTTTCCATTAACAGGTACACCCCCACTTTTAAGTCATGGTAGTGGTGGAAGTCATGGAAACACCCATTTTAGGTTCTAAACTACTGTATCTTGACATAATAAATGAGTAAAGTCACATTTTTTATTTGTCCACAACATAATCACTTGACACAACATATTGCAGTTAATCAGTAAACACTGCATTTAATCAGTCAACATATTTATATATTATAACACTAGTGAGTGCAATTCAACTTCCCTCACCATTCTTGTTTGTTCATTCATTCTGTCCATTATCTTAGTCAGAACAATTGGTGAACTTTCAAAGTGCCATCTGATATGGGTAAAATATAATTTACCACGTCCCTGGGCAACCCTTTTTCCCCCTTTTTCTATCATAGTTGACTTTGTTTGCTTATTCATCACATACAGTAGTTCAGGTGGCACCTGGCATGGAAAACCAGGGCAGCAAAGCATTATAGTTTGTTGAAACACCAGCTCCATAGCTCCCTTTTTCTTTTCACTTGTCACTATGTCCATGTCAGGGAGAATGTTCTGCTGACTCAGTGTGAGCACCTGCTCAAGCTTTGGTTACACCCACTCTGTGGGATGAGGTGCATGTATCTGATCTGGTACAAAGTACATGTTCAGCTGGTCCTCCGATGTGCCCACTGCTTCTGACTTTGTGCCCCCTCGACTTGCGTTGAATCTCTGCTTGTTGCTGGTACTTCCTCTGCCTCCCGTCATGCTATGTTTTCCTCAAAAAAGCTGGTAGTGTTGTTACACTGCTTCATAGGTGTAGATGTCAATTGCATTGGCAGTCATACAGCATCTCCCTCGTTTCTTGTTGGAACTCATTCATTGAGGACTGCAACAGGAGGTCCTCTACCCTTATTTGCACAAGGGTAGCCCTCATCTGTTTGTGTTCCAATAGTGCTCTGCCTATGCTTTTGTGCACAAAACACTGTAATCTCATGCTCTGTCTCCCTCTCTCCATGTGAGACACAATATTTCCTCCATCTCATGCTGCTCTGCTGATGGCAAGACCACATCCTGCTGTGTGGGTTCCTTTTCTTCAAGCAGTTCCACTGCTTGCTGCTTCTCTTCATGCTGAGGTGCTACAGAGTCTGGTGCTTCCTCCTGCTCTCTCCAATCATGGGCATGATCCATTGTCGCTGGTGATTATATCTTATTTATTTATTTATTTAACAGTTTTACCAGGAAGGCATACTGAGCAGAGTGCTGCTTGATTCCAGATGTGTGCTGAGGGTGGGGGTAGAGGACCATACATACATATTTACAGAGCATGCATCAAATGCAGAGACAAAAGAATAGCATAGAGGAACAGTTAGTTTTGTATAGAAACAAATTAGCTACAGGATAGCTACAGGGTAAGAAAATAGGCAGCCCAGCAACTGCTAGGGAGCACTTAAATAAATACAGTGGCAGATAGGAATGTGAGGGTCTAAACATTACTAAGTACAGTACTGCTCAAGTATATCCAACACAAGGAGGTGCAAGGGAATTAGTGCAAAAACAGGATTTAGACACATGAGCAGGCAGTGACAAAGTGAGTTCTGAGGAGGGAGCTGAGGTGCTGGGAGGGGGGGAGGGCATGCCGTACATCCGAGGGAAGAGAGTTCCACAATTTAACAATGCGATGCCTAAAGGCAGTCTAGCCAGCAATGGTGGACATATGAAGGATGGCCAAGAGATGTCGGTCAAAGTTTCTGGGGGGGTAAGCTGGAGTGGGAGTGGTAGTTAAGTCAGAGAAGAGGTAAGGTGGTAGGGACTTGGACCACAACTTAGCCATTAGCCTAACGGTGTGGAAGATAGAAATTGTACAGTAGGTTTACTTACATAAAAAAAAATGGTTCCACTGCTGTCCTGTCGATTGTGCAAAAGACAAAATATAGTACTAGGTGCAGTGAAAAGGCAAATACAGAGAATACAGTCAAAATGCATTTTATTCAAATATTATTTAAACAAAATATATTCTTACCATGTATTTGTCTGGCTCATTCCTTTGGAATTTTATGGCATGTTTTGCTGGTGGTGCAGAATTTTCATTTACCCTCTCTTTCTCCTTACTGGAATGTTATTTTCCTCATGCATCACCAGTTCTCTCTTCATGAAAGATCTTGTTGGCTTTGGCATCCCATAAAAGGTCACTGTCCTGAATCTGGAATTCATCTTCAGTACAGTACAGTATCTTTTTTTTTTTGTTAACTTTATCTCCTGGTTTCAGGTGGGGGATGTACCCCATCTTCAATGCCTAGGCCTTACACCCAGACTGGGAGGTCCACAGCTTGCCCCCTGCAGTGAGGCTCCCTGAGGGGAGAAGAGACTGAGAGTCACCTGAGGCCCCAGCTGAGGCTTACTCCTGGGGCATCATTTGGGTGGAGGTCCAGGGGCTTCCCAGAGAACCTGGCCCAATTGTTTTCCCATGAGTTTCCCCCAGAGGTGTGGACATGTAATGACGTCTGCATGGGTCAGGTGCACTCCTGCACATGACCTACGGATGTCTGCCATCACCTCCTCCCACTGAGCAGTGGTTCTGGCTGTTGAGCATCTGGTCTCAGTCTCCACTGAGTGTTGCTGGCATGCCGGGAAGCAACACCCTCCACCCAGAGGAGGAGAAGAAGAGCTGTCTGGGCTTGTCTGCAGCTTTTGGGTCCAATCTAATATGGTGGATGAGACCATGATGTCATCAGACAAGATTTCCATCATAGCAAAATGTACTCTGGTGATGTATTTGATCATGTAAGCACTACAACTATTAACATTAGTTGTAGTAGTGGTAATTCAGTACTGGCAAAAGGAGTAGGGTGGCTCGAGGTGCAAATTAAACAATCTCCTGTGTGTGGAGGGTCTTGGGGTCAGAGCCCCCCCCCCAATCATCTCCATTTAGTCAGTGCCCAAGACTGGTATACTGTTGACTGTTGCGGAAATCTTGCCTGCCATATTGGATCAGACCCAGAAACTGCAGTCACTCCACTGTCTGTGGGATGCTCATCATACCTCCCCCGGCTGATCCTCTGACACACTGTGCTCATTTCCGAACATGGGTCATCACTGCCACTGCCAGTAGTACTACCGCTGTACTGGCGGGCTGTCTCTTACAGTACAGTATCTTGCCATGCAGTCTGATGTCTGTAGTAGCAATCTTCAGTCTCCTGAAAGCCCCTCTTAAATACTGTTTCCTGAATTCCGGACATCCAGCAAACAGCTGTTGATTGGTTCTCAATTTTTTCATGTAATTTTTTTTATTTTATTTTTATTTCAGTTTTCAATGACTGGAAAGGGTGGGCTAAGCATGTCTGCCTATATTCAGTCTCATCTTGGGAAGATACAGATGCAAACTAATCTATGGATTTAGGTTAAGCTATTGCTAGTGTTTTTTTATTGAATGGGAAATCTTTGTCCAGCACACAGGGGAATTACTCCTTATTGGGATTACAGATTCTTAGAGTTTCCCAAGACATAAAGGTTGCTGTCTACATCAGTGTCAATGGCTCAGTAGGTAGCAAACTCACCTCTGAGGCCGGGAGATCAGAGGGCTGTGGGTTCAGTTCCCACATCTGGCACTTGGGTTAATATCCCAGTACTGACACTATAGTGCAACATGAAAGGGGTGCTGCACTTCTGAGGTGCCGTCTTTCGGATGAGACAATAAACCGAGGTCCCATCTGCCTGGATTGGTGGTAGCTCAGGTGGATGTTAAAGATCCCATGGCACTTATCGAAAAGAGTAGGGGAATTTTTATTAAAAAAGAGGACTCCAGAACAAAACAAAAACAGAGGTATACAATACAAACAAAAACTTATATATAACAGAGCATCAAAAAATAAGAAAAAAAGCAATTTCAAGACATCCAAGTAGCACAATTAACCCATAAAAAAGTACCTTTAACCTGACCTTGTAAACGAAAATCAGTATCATAAATGTTTCGTAAAGTGAGAGTCACATTAGAAAGGAGTTCATCGAACAATACAATGCACTGCTGTAAAATCCAAAAACATCTAGATTGCCAGATATAAAAGCGAAGAACAGAAAAAATTAACAATGATGTGTCAGCAGGCTACTTGGACCATTCACCCTTATGTACACCATACATCAGTGTACAATAGGAAAGAGATAGAAATAAAGGCTCATGCCATTTGTTATCTAAAAAAGACCAAAAAGCTTGAACATATGGACACTTCAAAAAAAGATGTTCCTGAGTTTCCAACTGGGAAACACAAGAAGCACAATTACAGTACCTGTCACCAATTTGTTTATGCTTATGGGAATTACCAACTGGTAATCTACCATACGAACTCAACCAAACACTATCCCAAATGAAATCAGGCAACCTCCTATTAGAGACGACCAAAATAACTTTTCCACAGAATCGGAAGGACAATCCGGAAAGATCAAAGCATCAGTAAAGTCAGTGGAAACAATATAAGCATACAATTGTTTTCTACTCATGGTTTTCAATTGAGGGATGGAGACACTCCATTTCAATAAATGTCTAAAGAGTTCCAAACCATATTTGGGAAAACAGGGGATCTTCGCAAATGGAGAAGGTTTCTCCAATTTCCAAAGAGGCAATCCCTTGAAAAACCAAGTTCTGACATAGGGATACCAAAACTTCCAACCAGGTCTAAGTAAAGGACTTAAATTATATGAAACAAAGATACTAACAAAAAATGCCACTGGATGAATCATAGCTACTCCCCCTTGTCTTATACTTCGATATGTATAGCCATGTTTGATGGGGTTCAACCTACTCCCCCAAAAAGCTTGGAAAAAAACACTAAATAAGGAAGTAAATAAATTCACAGGAGGTGGGAACACATAACTAATATACAAAAAAATAGGAACCACCAAAGATTTAATAAGCAGAACCCTCTTACGTTTAGCAATTTGTTTCCCTTTCCATCTGGAAACAAGTAACTGAGCCTTATCAAGTTTGTGGGACCAATTTGCAAAAGCCATATCACTAGCACCAAATTCAACCCCCAAAATAGTCACATGGTCTCTAGAAATCAGGATACCAGAAAGTTTACCAGAAACAGGAATAGGGGAATCACCTATAGGAAAACCCCTACTTTTAACATAATTGATCTTCGAACCAGAACATCTGGAAAATAGCGACAAAATATCACTGACAATAGGCCCTTCCTTAATATCAAAATACAAGGACCAAGTCATCAGCATAAGCTAAAATTTTGACCGGAGGAACACCAACTGCAATACTTAACCCTGCAAGACTCTTATGAGTACTAATTAAACAAAGTAAAACATCAATAAAAAAGACATACAAAATAGGGCTCAGAGCACAACCCTGACGCACTCTTCGCCATACTTTAATCAGTCTACCAATCCAGCCATTAACATTAGGAAGAAGTAAAGCAGAACTATACATAATACAAATCCAGGAAATAAAGCCATCCTGTAAACCATATGCGCGTAAAACAGAAAACAAAAAATCATGTGAGACCTGGTTAAAGGCCTTTTCATGATCTAGGCTCAAAACATACCCATTCAAATGACCAGACTGAGCTGCAGTAAAGAGTTCCCACAAGATCAATAAATTATCATACTGAGTCCTACCTGGTATAGAACACGTTTGGTGTGGACAAATCAGGGCATCAACCACCTGTGATAATCGAAGTAGTAAAATTTTACTCAAAATTTTTAAATCAGTGTTCAATAATCTCAACTTCCTCCAATTTCTTAAATCTTCCTTAGGGCCCTTTTTATGTAGTAAAATAACTAAAGCCAGATTCATAGAGGATGCTAAAGAAGAAGTAGACAACATCTGATTATATACCTGGGCCAAAACCGGGACAAGATCCACCTGAAATGTTTGGTAAAAAGCTGTCCCCAGACCGTCCGTGCCAGGAGCAGAATCAGAATGTAAAGAAAAAATAGCCTGATGTATTTCAGTTTCAGAAATATTCTGTAACAACTTCTGACAGTCAACAGTAGACAACTGTGGTAAATTTAAAGAGTTAAAATTAAATGAGTCATACTCAATAGTAACATCCTTTTGATATAAAGACCCCAAATAGAGAACAACAACATCAACTAAGTCATCTGGTGAAGTAACCAAATCATCAGTCATAGAGGTTAACTGTGTAACTATACGATGGCTCACACGATCTTTACAATCCTGAAAAGGATCCAAAGCACCCTTGTGTAATTTTAAACCAAACCTATGTTCATGGTCTAAGGACTTAGCTCTATCATACCGATAGGCAAACATCCGTGTTTTAACAGCTCTAATTTGTGTCCCATAATCAATCTTCTCAGTCTCTGCCAAGGAAAGCAACCTCTGTAATTGAATCCTGAGACGTAAATATTCAAAATACTGTGAGGTAACCTTGGCACAAGAGTGAGCCTGAAAAAAGGACTTCCAATCTTTCTTGGTATCTTCCCACCAAGATGCTACATCGTCATAAATATCAGAAACAGAAAGCCGGGCAATAAATTCCTTTTTCCATGCTTTCAGATCAGTCTTATCAGCCAACAGGGAAGTGTTCAGGTGCCATAGATTTTTCTTACATCTAGGTGCTCCTGCCCAGGTCAGGAAAACTGTAAGAGACTTATGATCAGAAAATTCCCAAACACGTAAAACAACTGAGGTGACTTGCAATATAGCAGAAAGAAAAATGAAATCAATCCTAGTAGACTGAGATGACTTAAAAAAAGTATTACCACCAGAGGGATATACACAACGATAAGCATCTTTAAGCTGAGCTATATCAAGAATTTGTAGAAGCTTATTGGAGTCACATAACAATTTTGAGGTTTTCAACCCCCTATCAGAGGCACTCAGAGCACAATTAAAATCACCAGCCCAAAAAATTAAACGTGAAGTATGGAGATAAGGTTGAATGTCCAAAAAAAGTGCAACACGCTGAGTCTTGGTCTGTGGGGCATAAATATTAATCAGTTGAAATTTTTCATCCGGAAAATTAATATCCAGTAGTAAAGCCCTGCCTGGGCAAATATCAATCAATTTAGAAACCTATAAAGCCGGATTAGTAAATAATATCCCAACACCATCACATAGGGATTCCCCATTAGACCAAAAGGTGGCTCCCTTTGACCATAGGTTACGAGCACGTTGAACTTCAACAGTAGTTTTTAATTTAGTATCCTGTAGACATACAATATCACTGTGGTGGTGTTGCAAACAAGACAAAGTGGTAACCATCTTCTTATGACTCTTAATACTACTAGCATTAAGGGATGAAATAGTCAAGGAAGCCATGAAAGGGAAAGAAAAAAGGAAAAGAGACAAAAAAAATTAAAAACCAAACATTAAGGAGCCTTAGCAACCCTTCTACGCTGGAACCTTCTAAGAGAAACCTCCACTGGTCTAACATCCCCTTCATCCCCTTCCGAAAGAACATCAGTAACAGCAGAAGCCCTGGAAGAATGGTCAGAATCTTCACCCTCAGACTCGTCCCCAGTAACTGATGCAGCAAAGTGATTACCCTCTTTCCAGGAATCAGTAGTTCCACTGCCAGGTAAGACCAAAGAGGAAGGACGAGAAAGAATAGCCTTTCCAGATCTATTACATTTTTTCGCAGTAACAGTTTTAAAAGGCAAATTCGGAGGGGGGGGGGCATCCCAGATTCCTCAGTTATCTCCTGTAAAGGGAGGGCAGAGGTAGAGAGCATAGGGGGAGCAGAGGAAGCAGCAATATTAGAGGGTGGAACAACATGTTCTTGTACTTTTAGGGAAACATCATCAACAAGGCAAGCTTGAGTAACCTCTAAGAAATGAGACTTAGTAGTAGGAGAAACAGTATTTTCAACTGCACTAGCGACAGTGGCCATATTTAAAGCATCAATATGCTGAGCTACCACAATCAGGCCTTCCTGAGAAGGACAATCCTCTCTATTGTGGGATGCCCATGGACATTTTGCATAACCATGCCCAGTTTGTTCGCACAAATTACATTTAAACAAATTCAGGCAAGTAGCAGCTTGGTGACCAAATTCAAAACAATGTGAACATCTAGGGGTATCACAAGCTGTTTTAAGATGCGTCCGGGAACCACACTTAAAACATGATTTAGGCTGACCAAAGTAAAACAAACTGCTTCTGTCTTTCCCCAGAAAAAACTATTGGGAAGATGCTGAGGCCCACAGTTGGTAGAAAAAAGTTTAACACGCAATTTCCAACCACCATTCCAAATCTTCTCACTATCAAGGATCGAACAGGCCTATCCAAAACATCACACCTTTTACGTAACCAAAAAGGAATATCTTCTCTATGTACCCCTTCATTACGAAACATGATGGTAATTAATTTAACAGCGGATTTCGTTAAGGGAACAGCCAAAAAAGGGATCCAAAGAGGAGAATTCTTTACAGTGTGATACGATGCCCAAAATTGCTCTAAACTAGAAACAGTTTTAAAGCTCACATCATGATTAGAGTTACCGATATGAATAAGAGCATAAATGTCAGAAGAGACAAATTTCAAAGAGCCTTTAAGTAAAGTGTTAGCTATATAAAGTCTATCGGGCTGGTCTTCTAATCCACCTTTATAAATCAAACGAACCGCATTTCTGCGGGGGGCAGGTTCACCTTTGTTGGCAAATAAATCAGATAGTTTAAATTGTGGGGGAGCCCCAGATGACTGTGGAGGGACAGAGGCAACAATAGCAGGTGCCAAGTGCAAACCAGGTGAATGAAAAGCAGTTGTAGTAGCCCCAGCATTGTTACAGTCATTTAAAGGTAGAACATTCTCAGGAGGTACAGAGGAATCTGTAGATAAAGGACACAAAGCAGAAGGACCCGGGGGAGGAGAATTATAACGTTTCACAACTTCATCATCAGGATCGGGATCCAACTTCCATTCGAGTGTTTCAACCACCCAGCCTCCTCAATCGCTCTGTCAGGGGACCATTCCGGATGAAGTTGGGGAGGAGAGGGTGAAGGGGAACTTAGCTCAACTTGAGGTTTTCCAGAAACAGTCATGGAGACAGGTCTTGTACTACCCACCCTCTTTTCCGTGCCATTTGAAAGAAAACTTGCCCCTGTAGAAATTGTACCCTGTTGCAATACATTACTGTGCATTCCCAAGCGTTTAGAGGGAACTGCTGAAACTGCCGAACTGGTTCCAAGAGCAGGAGCGAGGGGAAATGGCTTTTGGCACCCGTCGGCAAGACGGTCAGAACTGCCAGCCGCCCCAGGAGTTTTCGGATGCACAGACTCACACGCCTGGGAATCAACATGCACGTCACTAGGAAGCGACTCAGAAGTACGGGTAGCAGGAGGGGAGGAAACAAGAGGAGCTGAGTGCAGTGCAGCAATTTCGGAAAGTATCTGTGACTTCTGATGCATACAGCGCTCCTCCTTGGGCACAATAGTAGCCAACAAACGTTCTTTTGCCTCAAGAGCAAGCACGGTACCTTCCACCGAAACAGTAACAGTCTTAGACAGGTCAGCATTAGAAACAGTCTCCACAGGGGTATTGAAAAACTCCTCAGGTATTGCAGTATCTGGAAACTCAGAAGTCAGGACTGTAGCCTCTAGCACAATAGGAGCAGAGGAGGAGGCCCACTCCCCCATCCCATCCACATCCATCTCCTCTGAAGAGTGAGCAGAAGTGGCCATCTTCCTGCAGACAGCTAAAGATTCCCCCTCTGACGAGTAGGGGAATTTCCCCGGTGTCCTGGCCAAATTTCCCTCATTCACTCAAAATACTACCAACAACTTAATCTGGTTCAAGGTCAGTTGGCATTCATCTGTATCCCCCTCCCCCGGGTCGTGCCTGAAAATAGGCAGGATTTGTCTAGTGCACTTACCCAGTCAACAAAAAACTAAATAAAAAAAATAAATAAATACGTGGATGTCACCTGTTTGATGGTGGATAACATACAATCAGGGTAGCAATCTTTGAATATTTTGGCAGGCTATTCAGAAGAGTCACAACCAAATAATAATAAAGGTAAAAGCCTACGCTTTTCTTTAAAACCTAGTCCATTACACATCTCTGATATAACATAGAAACATAGAAATTTGCTGGCAGAAAAGGATCCCTTGGCCAATCTAGTCTGTCCATTTCCCCCTCCCTGTCTGGCTTATTTTACTCACTTTATTCCCATGTCATCATTCCTTCTATTTAGCCCCATGTGTAATAACAGATAACCTAAAATTTGATACACATACAAATAAAACAGTACAACAATGTTATTGCATCCTAGGATGTATCAATAAGCACTTAAAAAGTAGGAAGTCAAGTGTTCTGCTCCCATTATATACAAGCCTTGTTCAATCTCATTTAGAATACTGCTCACCATTCTGCACCCCAACTTCAATTAGATGCCAGTCTATGTTGGAAAAAGTCCAACGAAAAGCAACTAGAACAATTGAAAATATGATTGAGAAAGAGTATGTGAACAGGCTTAGGACATTCAAGTTACACTCACTTGAATATAGATCTCTAAGAGGTGACCTAATATATATTTTTAAAGCCTCCCAAAATGAATCTCTGTTGATTACTATTTGCCTTGAATGACAAACATCACATAATAATACAAGATTACACTATTTAAAATTAAAACCACTGTTTGCAAAACTGTAAGGCGGAAAAGATTCTTTACGCAAAGTGCAGTGCCCATCTGGAACGCCCTACCGAGGAATATTGTTATGAGTAACACCTTAGAAAATTTTAAAAATGAGTTTGGATAATTACGTGGGTGACAAAATACTTTAACCACCATTAAAGCAAATGGTGGCGAGTTTGTTTTGGGCCTTGGCCTTTTGAACTTGTATACACTATGAAACTATAAGTTTGTCCCAAGCCCTCTTGAATTTGCTCACCAAATCTACCCTGACCACCCATTCTGGCAGCCTATTCCAAGGGCCACCACTCTCTCAGTGAAGAACTGCCCCCTCACACTTCCTCTAAATCTGCCCCCCTATAGCTTGAGTATGAGTCACCTACTTAATTTGTTCTCACTCATCATGAATATGCTTCCTTCCCTTACCTTGTTTATTCCCTTAAGATATTTGAAGGTCTTTACCATATCCCCGCTCTCCCTCCTCATCTTCAGTGTGTACAAGTTTAGTTCCTCCAGTCATTCTTCATAAGATCTCCCATGTAGTCCTTGAACCATCTTGGTCACCCTTCTCTGAACCCTCTCCACTCTGTCTCTGTTGTATGCTGATGCCGCAGTGACATTTTTATAGTAAAGTACATTACAGTGGCAAGTCACTGTTGCTGCTGTACTGCACCTGTGGGACCCTGGCACGGCTTTCTCCAGGGTTTGCACCCCTGCCCAAATGAACTCCGACCTGGAGTTGATAATCTTTAGTTACTGGGGGTGCGGTGGGCAGAACCCCCCATCGGGGGATTCGGGGGCATAGGCCCCAAAAATAACAAACAGTTTCCAGATAGATTTATGCCGACTGCAACTTGCGGTCAACATTAATCTGTCACTGTAAAGTCACGTCTGAAAAAAGTTGTCAATGCCGTGTCATGAATAAATCTCTGTCAGCCTGTAAGCGTGACCTCCAGAACTGCACCCCGTATTCCAGATATGGTCTGACCAATTTTTTGTATAGTGGCATAATCACCTCCCTCCTCCTACTTGTAATGCCAACATTCTGCTTTCCCTCCCCACCACCTTGCTGAATTGGTTTCCAACCTTCAGGCTATTCGAAATGATGATCCTGAGGTACCTTTCTTGCTCAATTTCCTCAAATCCACCCCTTCTAGCCAATATTTTGCCCTTGAGTTCTTACACCCGATGTACATAATTCTGCACTTTTTTGTGTTGAATTGCAGTTGCCACTTCTCTGACCACTCATCCAACCTGGAAGATACTCCCTCATTCTTTCCAACTTTGGCCTCACACCTCCTGGCGTTAATGCCTTGTTACATCAAAGCACCAAACAACAGAACACTAGGAGCTTGACAACCCAGATTCTACAAGTTCCTTGCTGTCAAACTACGCAGGGCCAATGCTCCTTCGCCTATAGGGCTCATCTATGGATGAATGGTCTCAGCCACACCATCTCCTCTGCCTCAACACTAGGTATGTTCAAAACCAGGCTCCAGGCTCATCTCATTGCCTCTAGCTCCTGTGACTGCCTCTCCTAGATGATGACTAGTACAGCTTTAATCCTAACTTATATACTGCTTAACCCCAGAGGCCCCAGTTCCCATCCCCCAGCTTCTGAGGTGCCACTTCAAATCTCAGGTCTTGTTCCACCTCATTAGTCTCTCCTTGCCCCATTATAGCACTTAATCCCCTTACCAAACCCCCTTTTCTCTTCTATCCTCCATCCCATTTATTTTTGACAAATGCCTCTGGCTGCATCTTCATCCTCCCCCTCTCCTCTCATCCCTGTTTCTCTGCCACCACCGGGCGCCTGACTCTACCCATTCCTTGTAGGCACATGCGTCCTAGCTGTGTTCACCATTTTACTATAGCTGCCTCTGTTAACTACCTACACTTCTCCTCCTCCTCCTCTACACTTTACTCTTCCTATAACTGACCCCTCTCAATAGCACAGTTGTACATGAATTGTTTACTGTTATTTCACTGTTGCTTCCTTGTTGTTTGTTATTTCTGATGTGGAACCTTTGTAAAAGATCCTTGGCTCAAAGGTACTTGTAATCCTAGAATAAATAAATAAATAAAAATAAAAATAAATAAATAAAACCCCTCCTAACATGTCCACTGTGCTACAGACCTTTGTATTATCTGCAAATAAACACACCTTCCCATTAAGGCCATCTGAAATGTCCCCAATGTATATGTTAAACAGTATGGGACCCAACAGTGATCCATTGGGAACCCCACTCATCACCCCCCTTCCTTGGAGTGCTCTCCATTAACCACCACCCTCTGAGTTCTACCTATCAGCCAATTCTCCACCCAGTTTGTTAATTTGCTCCGTACCCCTAAGCTTCCCAACTTGCTTATTAGTACTCCTGTGAGGGACAGTGTTGAAAGCCTTTCTGAAGTCTAGATAGGCCATGTCCACCACCCTTCCCTGATCACATATTTCCATTACCCCATCAAAGAATTCAATCAGGTTGGTCTAACATGACCTTCCACTTGTGAACCCATGCTGGTTGTCTTCTGTGAGCCCCCCTCCTGCAGATATTGTATCAGCCTTTCCTATATAAGTGCCTCCATCAGCTTATACACCACAGAGGTAAGGCTGACCAGACAATAGTTGCCTGGCTCTTCCTTCCTTCCCCCTTTGTGCAATGGCACCACAACAGCCCTTTTCCTATCCCCTGGGATCCTCCCTTTGTCTACGGACAGGTTAAACAGCTTTGTGAGTGATGTGGCAAGTTCCTCTCTTAACTCCTTGAGCACCCTGGTGTGAATTGCATCGTAGCCCATTGCCTCTTTCTGTCCACAATTTTTCCAATTCCTCTAATATCCTACCCTCTGAATAGGGGTTTGAGTCCATCTCCCTGCCTACTCTTCTCCTGCTTCTTAGCTCTGGCCCCTTCCCTTCTTCCTCAAACATGAAGACTGAGGTAAAGTATTCGTTCAGCAGATTTGCCTTATCCTCATCCCCTTCCATCAGAGCTCCCCCTTCCCATTCTGAGTCTCATAATCCCCTGCTTGCTTTTCCTTCTCTCACTTATATACCAGAAAGATTTCTTGTCCCCCCTTTTGGTCTTCCTCGCTATTTTCTCCTCCATGTCTGCTTAGCCCTCCTGATTATTCTCCTCATGTCTTTTAGCTTTTCCTTGCAAGTTTCCTTTTCTGCCATCCAGTGTAAATATTTGTAGGTCTTAAATGCTTTCTTTTTTTCCCTGACTGTGGTGAGGTTCTCATGGACCTCTTGAACCCTGCTCTCATCAACCTCCATTGCTAAGTGATCAACAGTGTTGGAAACATGACTGCAAAAGAAAATACAAACAAATTAGTTAATGACCACTGGCACAGCACTGCACACTATCAGTTCATTGCTATAGAATGTGGCTTGCTCATGGCCACTGGCATAATACTGTATAGTACCAGATCACTACTGTGGAATTTGGCTTGTTCCAGGCCACTGAGACAGCACTGTACCAGCTCACTGCTGTGGAATGTAGCTTGCTCAAGGCCACTGTGGAAGCACAGTGCCAGCTCACTGGCAGCACATTGCATAACAGTACTGTACAACAGAAACAAAGATTTTGACGGCAGTTAAGGACCACTTGGCCCACTCAGTCTGCCCATTTCCCTACCTATTAGATAAGCTGCAGATCCTAGTTAACCAACAGTCTACTTCTTCCTACTTCCCACCAGAATTGCCTTATGTCTGTCCCATGCATTCTTGAATTCCTCCACTGTTTTTGACCTCACAACCTCCTCAGGAAGACTGTTCCATACGTCCACCACCCTCTCCATGAAAAAAATACTTCCTCATGTTGCCCTTGAGCCATCCCCCCATTATCTTCAAATTGTTCCTCCTTGTTCTTGCTCATCTCTTTTTCTGAAAGATGCTACCCTCCTGGACATTGTTGATTCCCTTGAGGTACTTGAAAGTTTTTATCATGTCCCCCTCTCCCTCCTTTCCTCGAGGGTATACATATTAAGCTCCTTTAGTCTCTTCATATGGCTTCTGGTGCAGACCCTACACCATTTTAGTTGCCCTCATCTGGACTGCCTCCATCCTGTCTATGTCCTTGCGTAGACAGGATCTCTAAAACTGCATGCAGTACTCCAGATGGGGTCTCACCAACTATCTGTACAGAGGGACAACAACTTCCTGTTTTCTTCTGGTGATGCCTCTTCCTATACATCCCAGTATCCCCCAGCCCTCCTTATTGCCTTCTCACATTGCTTGCTTACCTTTAGGTCATCTGATATGATTACCCCTAGGTTCCTTTCTATTTGTGTTGTTGGTAGTACCTCCCCTCATCGTGTACTCTTCCCCTGGGTTTTTGTTTCGCAGGTGCATTACTTTGTTGTTGCAGGTGTCCACCTAGAGCACCCTGTTATTCTGCATTAGTCTGTGTGGGTGTTTCTTGTACAGATGAAGATGACTGTAAAGGCCAGAGGTAGACATCAGCGTTCCATTGTAGCTGCTTCAAGGTAGTCCTATACTGCCTTCTTTTGAGTAACTTGTTTGCACTATTTTATGAACAGGAGTGCTCATTTGTTCATCCAGCTTCTTGGTCATGAGGATAGTGTGAAGATGAAGGTGTCAGTTTCTGATTCTTCAAATGATCTCCAAAAGATTGGATTAAATGGCACGGAACTGTACAATATTTATAGAAGTAGAAGTAGGCTTTTCCATGAATTGAGACCAGTCACATGTTGAGGATACTGGTTGATGTCAATCAGATTTTGGGGACCATGCAGGTGTGGTGTATACAATGTCAGTGGCTCAACAGGTTGCACATTTGTCTCTGAGGATGGACAATTGGATAGTTATGGGTTCTAGCCCCACGCCAGGAACTTGGGGTAAACCCAATGCTACCACTAGAGTTCAGCATGTGGGGGAGCTGCACCCGAGGCACTGTTTTTCAGATGATATGTTAATCCAAGGTTCTGTCTGCCTTTTCTGGTGGTTGTTCAGGTGGACATTAAAGATCCCATGGCACTTCTTGAAAAGAAACATAGAAATATAGATAATGGCTGTAGAAAATGGCCAAGGGTCCATCCAGTCTGCCCGAGTTCCCTATTTAGCCCTGGGGGGTATTGTCCCTCCAGGATCTTAGCCCTCCCCATCCTTCCCACATTCCCATCCCAGTTTCTGCCACCCTGAGCTACCACCATTTCCTTCATTCTATCTCAACTGTGCTTGAGATCACCAACAGTTTTAGCACCTGCCACTTTGGCAGACACGCTCCCATGGCCCCACCATCCTTTCTGTAAAATAATACTTCCTCAGGTCCCTTCTGAGCCTCCCTCTTGTCAGTTTCTACTCATGCCCACATGACTGTGAACTATTATTCAAGCTAAGTATTTCCCTGCTGTTTACCTTATTAATTCCATTTATGAAGGTGAAGGTCTCTATCACATCTCACTATACCGTCTAGTCTCCAGTGGGTACATATTCAGTGCCTTGAAGTGCTCCTCACAGGACCTGTCCTGTTGGCCATGAATCATTTTTGTCCATGTGTTTCACTCTCTCCAGCTTATCTATATCCTTTTTGAGGTGAAGACTCCAGAACTGGGCACAGTACCCCAGGTGTGGACTCACTAAGGATGTATGAAGTGGAAGTGTTACCTCTTCCCTTCTGCTATCAATACTCCTCCTGATACATTCCAGCATCCTACTCATTTAGCCATATGCCATGTTGCACTGACTCAATTGTCTGAGAGAGTCACTGATGATAACTTCAAGGTCCCGTTCCTCAGCCAGATTGCTAAGTCTCACTCCACCCATCCAGTACTCACTCCTGGGGTTCTTATTCCCTAGATGCATTATGTTGCACTTTTTGGCATTCAGTATTAAGTACCAAACCTCAGACCACCCCTCTATATTTTTTACATCACTCTCAATTTCCTTGATTCCTTTATTTCTATCCACCCTCCCACATAGCTTATTGTAATCTGTGAAGAGACACAACCTGCCCTGGACACCCTCACCAATATTGCAAATGAACATACTGAGAAGCACCAGTCCCAGATCAGCTCCCTGTGATACCTTGCTCATGACTTCCCTTTGTGCTGACTTGACACATTGACTACAACCCTCTACTGCCTCCCTTTCAGCCAGTTACATAACCAGTTTACCATTACTTTAGTTGCACCCAGATCCTCCATCTTCTTCACAAAGCCTCACTGAAGCACTGAATTGAAAGCCTTGCTGCAGTTGAAGCAGAGCAGATCCACAGTGTGGCCCTTATACAGTTCCCTCACCACCTAGTCAAAGAAAACTATCAGTCTGACAAGACCTCCCAGCCATGAATCTGTGCTATTTACTGTCCTGGAGCTCATTGCAGACTGTTTTGCTAACTACAGACCTGTCTCTAACCTTCCCTTTTTGGGTAAGGTTATTGAGAAGGTGGTTGCGCAGCAGCTGGATGACCATCTTACCACCCATGACATCTATGATCCTCTTCAGTCAGGATTTCAGAAGCGACATAGTACTGAGACGGCTCTACTTCAGGTACTCAATGATCTCCTGATAGCGAGAGATTGGAAGAGCTGTTCCATTTTGGTGCTTCTTGATCTCTCTGCAGCATTTGACACCGTGGACCATGGTGTGTTGCTAGAATGCCTGCTGCTCATCTGTGGACTGTCTGGCATGGTCCTCAGATGGTTTCAGTCCTTCCTCGTGGGTAGGTTTCAGAGTGGTGTCCTCGATTTATTCCTCCTGCACCTTCTCCCTACCCTGTGGGGTGCCGCAGGGCTCTATCCTATCACTCATGTTGTTTATGGTGCACATGCTGCTGTTGGAAGACATTGTAAGGTGGTATGGGCTGAACTTTCACTGCTATGCAGATGACACTCAGCTATACATGTCCTTTGTGCCTGAATATGAGGATGCCATCTCTGTATTTAACAACTGTGTCTTGGAGATCCAGGACTGGATGAGTTCCAGCTGGTTAAGGTTGAATCCAGACAAGACTGAGGCTTTGGTGGTGGACCCAGTTTGTCGGGTAGAGAAGCTTTTGGCAGGGCAGCTATCCAGGCTTAGGCTTGGAGGCAGTCAGCTGATGGCCTCTGAATGGGTGCAAAATCTGGGCATAATTCTTGATGATGGATTGACACTTAAATCTCAGGTGTCGTCTTTCATCAAGTCCTTGTTTTATCATCTGAGGAATATGACTCAGACTAAGCACCTGGTTCCACCTGACAATCTTCCAATGTTGGTCCACACCTTTGTGACCACTCACCTTGATTACTGCAACTCCATGTACCTAGGGCTACCAGGAGTTGATATTCGCCGCTTGCAGCTGGTGCAGAAAGTGGCAGTAAGGCTGTTGACTGGTCTTTCACAATCTAGCCATGTCACACCTGTGCTGTGCTGTGCAGCCTGCACTGGCTGCCTATTCAGTGGTGGATCACCTTTAAGGTTGGCTTGCTGCCCTATAAAGCCCTACATGGACAGGGACCGGGCTACCTGCAAGAGCTTCTTCATCCCTACTGCCCTCCCGCCCACTCTGCTCCACTGACGAGGGATTGCTGGAGGTTCCCAGGGTCCATTTGAAAACCTCTGGAGGCCGTGCATTTGCATTTGTGGCCCCAACCCTGTGGAACGCTCTACCTCGTCAAATAAGGGAGTCCCTGACCATGGAGAGTTTTAAGTCTACACTAAAAACACATCATTTTATTCTTGCTTTCTCAGTTTTCATATGAATACAGATGTTATTATATTATATTTATCAAGCAGTTTTTATCTGATTTTAGTCTATTTGTTAAAGTGCTTCGATACTTTGTAAATTGCGCTATAGACATAAAACTTGATTGATTCATTGCTCTCAAAGTCGTTCACAATGTCCTCTTTGACTAGTGAGTCCATCAGCTTCCATACAATAGAGGTAAGAATGACAGGTCTGTAGTTCCCCACATATTTATTGCCCTCTCCCCCCCCCCGGAGTGGAACTAAATCTGCCATTCTCCAGTCCTTCAGAACCACTCCCATCCTTTAAGTGCTGTTGAATAGACCTATCAGGGGTTCAACCAGTTCTTATAAGGGCTCACTGTTCTCCTTAGTGAAAACTGAACTAAAGTAATCATTAAGGATGGTGGTCTTTTTCCCATCCTGCCCTATCACCCTACACCCTCTGCTATCCTTATGATTCCCCTTACTTTCTTCCAAAATATATACAGTAGGAAGAACTGTTTTTCTCTGCTGTTGATACAATCCACAGTACACACCTGTGTGTTTGCTTTTGCCTTCATAACTTCCCTTTTTGCCTCCCTATTTTTTGGTATGTATTCTCTCAATTCTTCCTCCCCCTGCTTTTCTTTATACTTGTAGAAGGCATTTTTCATTGCCCTCACCACTTTCTGTACTCCTGCTTAAAACCATAACAGTCTCCTGAACCTGTTCTTTTTGTTGCCATTCTCATGCATAACTTAGATGCCTCAAGAATGGCTTCCTTAATTGCCCCATCTCTCTTACATCCCCCTATGTTGTCCATTCCAAGTTTTCTGTCTGTGCTGAAATCAAATTGAAGGGGTGCAGTTAGATGGGGTGGCTACCCCCAGAACAATCACAAACAGCCAAACTCCACTGCACCCGTGGAAAAAAACACATATCCAAATGGAGTTCTGTGTTAAACAGTTTTCTATGGGCTGGTCTCTTATGTAAATGATGCTTCTATGATCTGCTATACCAGAAGTAAGTCTTGTTTTTCCTCAGTACAGGGGTACTCAGTGTTCAAATCGTCATGGAACTGGGGAGTGCTCTTAGGCAGGTAGCACACATGGTGGCTTTCACTGAGGTGCTCCCTGTCTACAAAGAGGGGAAGGATAGCATACTCTGCGTCAGGAGCATCAACTTGTGGCTGAAGGAATGGTGTGGAGAAGAGGGGTTCAGCTACACTGGGGATAGGGGACCAACTTGGAAAGATATGGTCCTTTACAAAGGTGATTGCCTGCATTTGTCTGGAAGACGAACTGCAGTCCTCAATGGAAAGTTTAAATGTTACTTTGATGAATATAGTTGAGGGCAGTGGCAGAAGGAACAAATTCTAGCAAGAGCCAATACAGCTGCTACATAATGATATTGTGGGCAGTGAGAAATGTGTAAACTAGCAATTTTTGCACTAACCACTGAGTCACCTAACTGCTTTTTCTAATATTATTTTTCCAATATTTTCCCAGTAACTCAGCAAAGGTTTATCATGCAGGGGTACTAGCAGGCATTGTCATTTTTAACTAAAATTGTCCCTGCAATCACTTTTGTTGATTGAAAATGCCCTATGATTTTAGGTAGAGCAGTGAAGATAAAGAAAAAGTGCAGACAGAGAACTATTGTTCATTTTTCCAGTACCTTGTTAAAATTCAGTGTGCAAAAGTTCTAGTAAGCTTGCTACATTATGATGTATGAGCCCTATTGAAAGCATCCCTGCAACTTCTGTGATTAACTCAGAATACCACTGAAAACCCCTTGAAAATAGAGGGAAAACTGTTACGGCACTCCTGTCCGCGCCCTTCCTAGGCAGCTTGAAAAATTTAAATCCAGGCAAGTAAATGTCAATCAGTGCTTCTAGAGAAGTTTTATATACAGACATTCTGGTGGACTTAGATTATGGCAGTTTTCCTAACTTCCTTCCTGTCGCATCTGTAGTTTAATCAGAATACCTCTAGACCACTCGGGAGTAAAGCAACATCTATTCTGGTATCCTTTTATCATTTTATTTTTGGCAGTTTGAAAAAGGGAGAGGGCAGACATAAAGATGTGTTATTTTTTTGAAATTTCAGTAGGGATAACCGTGCAGGGCTGTTTGCTACATTAGCATTCTAGTATGTGAAGTTTACTATGATCTTTCTTGCAGCTCAGAATATGTGAACAACATGAAAGCACCACAGAGACAAAATGAAGCATATAGTCAATACATTTTATACTTAAAAGGGAGAGACTCAAGTAGATATGCAAACAGAGAAATATATCATTCAAAGTACTCCTCTCTCAGTGTTTTTTTGCTAATTTAAATAGTTTGATTCATTATCAGGTTTTGTTGGGTTTCAGATCTCTCTGACGGAGCCCATTCTCCTATTGCCATCTTGGTTCCACCTACCAGAAACAGAGGCATAATCAAGTCTGGCGAACAAGTGCCTGGAATATTAAATCACAGAAACATGCTTTACACTTTGTGCTCTGCAGATCTGTATGCTAAAACTGCAGATCTTGTTTCAGCAGTTCAGATCTCAGGTATCACTACGAAATCCCTAAATACAAAATCCCGACACCCACCAGTCTGAGCCTGACATCCGGATGCTGTACCTACAGTGTCACATCCTGACGATGGTAAGCCTGACAGTGGAGTTTGCCAGGACTCGGGTTTGGTTATAATTATTTTGGGGGGTACGGGGATCAAAGTCCCCAGTTAGGGTGCCTAGCCCTGATCAGAATCTTTGCAGTAATAGAGGTGCAAATCAGTCACAGACACATTGCACATCAGTAACAAATCTAGTTTATTACTACAAAAGTAAATCACAGTTGCCCTAAGCAGTTCTTACCATAAGATGCTGGGAGCCATGCCTAGCATTCCCCAATACCCCAAGGAGTATAGAAGGTCTCCAGGGGGAATACGCAGTACATTACATTGTATAGTATGATAATTACCATGGTTACCATTTGTAAGAAGCAGTGCTAGAAACATAGAAACATAGACTTTGACGGCAGGTAAGGTCCGCTTGGCCCACCTAGTCAGCCCATTTCCCTACCTATTGGATAAGCTGCAGGTTATAGTTAACCAACAGCCTACTTCCTCCTACCCTTCACTATAATTGCCTTTTGTCCATCCCATGCATTTTTGAATTTCCCCACTGTTTTTGACCCCACGACTGCATCAGGAAGGTGGCTCCATATGTCCACCACCCTCTCCATGAAAAAATACTTACTCACATTGCCCCTGAGCCATCCCCCCTCTATCTTCAAATTGTGCCCCTTTGTTCTTGCATATCTCTTTTTCTGAAAGATGCTCCCATCTTGGACTTTGTTGATTCTCTTGAGGTACTTGAAAGTTTCTATCATATCTCCCCTCTGCCTCCTTTCCTCAAAGGTATGCATATTAAGCACTTTTAGTCTCTCTTCATATGACTTCTGTTGCAGACCCTGCACCATTTTAGTTGCCCTCCTCTGGACTGCCTCCATCCTTTCTATGTCCCTGCAGAGATGGGGTCACTAGAAATGTACTCAGTACTCCAGATGGTGTCTCACCAACTGCCTGTACAAAGGGATAACAACTTCCTGTTTTCTACTGGTGATGCCTCTTCCTATACATCCTGTAGATACATAAAGTAAGCCCTATTGGTCAAAGGTTTGGTGGCTCCACAGCGTTATCTTGTCCTATACAATATGTGCTAAGTCAGCTACATCATAGAACAATAAAGGCATACATGGTACATGAAAAACACGGATGTGGCATGCAGAAGGATGAAGATAGAGAAGCATACCTAACTTCCCTAAAGGAAACGGGGAAGGCAGTAAGGCAGGCAAAGGCCCAAACTGAGGAAACACTAGCACAAACAGTAAAAGAAGGTGACAAGACTTTCTATAGATACATTAGTGAAAGGAGAAAGGCTGGAGGGGGTATTGCTAAGATCAAAGGGGATAAGGGGTTATGTGAGGAGGAGGACCATGTAAAGACATCTATCCTAAATAGATACTTCTGCTCAGTATTTACTGAAGAGAAGGTAGGGTAGAGCCCACAGCTCTGCACCATGGACACAGGGGAGAGGGAGGTATGCACTAGTCCCTTCACAACAGAAAGGGTCCTACAAGAGCTTGATAAGCTAAGGGTGGACAAGGCAATGGGACTTGATGGCATACATTCCAGGGTACTAAAGGAGCTAAGGGTGGAACTAGCAGAGCCATTATCTGAACTGTTTAGTGAGTATCTGAGCACAGGAGAGGTCCCAGAAGACTGGAGAAGGGCTCATGTGATCCCGCTCCACAAGAGTGGTAGCAGGGAGGAGGCAGGGATCTACAGACCAGTCGGTCTTACCTCAGTAGTGGGCAAGATTATGGAGACACTCCTTAAGGAAACGATAGTGCAACACCTGGTATCCATATAGGCACAGGATCCAAGACAGCATGGGTTTACAAAAGGAAGGTCCTGTCAAACTAATCTCATAGATTTCTTTGACTGGGTAACCAGAGTGGTGGACCAAGGGGGATCAGTTGATGTTGCCTACCTTGACTTTAGCAAAGCTTTCAATACTGTTCCAATAGAAGATTAATTAACAAGCTGGGTAGACTCGGGGTGAGTCAGACGTTGGTCAAGTGGGTGGCAAACTGGTTGTCGGGCAGAAAACAGAGAGTGGCAGAAAACAATATACAGTCAGAAGAGATGCAAGTCACAAGTGGGGTGCCTCAGGGATCAGTCCTGGGGTCAGTCCTCTTCAAGATCTTCATCAGTGACATTGCAGATGGACTGGAGGGTAAGGTTTGTCTGTTTGCAGATGTCACCAATATCAGCAACAGAGTAGATGATCCAGATGGGGTGGGTAGAATGAGAAGACATCTGGATAAACTAGCAAAATGGTCAGAGGAGTGGCAACTGGGGTTTAACGCAAAAAAGTGTAAGATCATGCACATAGGGAAGAGAAACCCTAAAGCCACCTATAGGCTGGGAGGGGAGTTGCTGGCAGTCACAAGGGAAGAGAGACTTGGGCGTCATCATCATAGATGACCTGAAATCATCCAAGCAGACCTCTAAAGCAGTAGGTAAGGCTAGAGGGATGTTGGGGTGTATTAGTAGGGGTATCACAAGTTAGAAGAAGGAGGTAATAATCCTTCTTTACAAGACACTGGTTAGGCCCCATCTGGAGTACTGCATGCAGTACTGGAGGCCATACCTTCACAAGGACATTAACCAAATTGAGGCAGTCCAGAGAAGGGCAACCAAAATGGTGCAGGGACTGCATCAGAAAACATACGAGGACAGATTAACTGAGCTCAATGTGTACACCCTAGAGCAAAGGAGGGAGAGAGGTGATATGATTGAAACATTCAAACACCTTAAGGGCATTAACAGGGTGAAACAGTCTAGCAAGTTTCAATATAAGAAAAATAGCAGGACAAGAGGACACAGCATGAGATTAGAGTGAGGCCATTTAAGGGGTTATGTGAGGAAATTATTTTTCACAGAAAGGGTGGTGGATGCATGGAACGGCCTATCTCAGGAAGTGGTGGCTATGAATACAGTGCAGGGCTTCAAACAAGCATGGGATAGGCAAAAGGGAGCAATACAGATGAGTATGAATAGATAGGCCATTGACAGAGCAAAGGCCTATGGCACATTCATAAGGTAGAAAAAGAAATGGGCAGACTGGATGGGCCTTGTGGTCCTTATCTGCCGTCAGCTTCTATGTTTCTATGTTTCTATATTTCAATTATACATAAATCCAAAAGATGGCAGTGCTGACTACATAATAATGTATTAGAAGATTACAAAGACACAGGTGTCTTGGCTTACTACGTGCAGTTTCCATGCAAAGAAAGTATGATAGTACAAATCATAATGTACCCTGACACTTACATTTGTACAGTAAGTGCCTATGCCCTATAAGTTAGTATAACATATGCATTGTATAGTTTGTCTAAGGTGTACAGGTGGAATGCCAATTAGGGTGTAAGGCCCTCACATAACACCCCCCTGTTGCCTTACTGATCAGGTTACCACCAATTCAGTTTTTGACTGAATGGATTCAGTTTTCTAGGTCCAGATTCAGTCCTCCTGTGTTCACTATTGCAAATTCGGTTTTTATGGTGGGTCAAGCAGCATTTGTGAGATCCTCCACTAACTCTGTTCATTTTCTTCTCATATCACTATAAGTAATTTTCTGGCATTTCAGTGTGCTTGCTTGCTTGCAGTGCATGATAATGAGGAAGTGTCTTTAAGTGCAGGGCAAATAAAGTAGCCAAATGTGTCCCTGTCTGCCCGGTTGTCACCTCTAACTTCACACCAGCAAATTGGAAGGTTATTCTTGGGAAGGGTAAACAATACCACCTTAATTAACACCTTCATTTTGCTGAAACCCTCAGACATTCAGACAGGCACCACATTATGGTTACTGTACCTCCTGTCCCAGTGTGGACTGCATAATCTGTGTTTCAGAAATGTTATCTGCCTATCCAGTTTTGTTCAGAGGTAGTACTTTTTCAGTCATTTTGAAAGCTCGCATACTTGTAAAACAGATTCTATTAAATCATTCACAGTTTTACCTGCATGTTCAGGTTACAAACAAGTTCTGATGTCATGCAGACTTTTGATTGTAAACCAGTTAGACTGAGAGGTGTAAAGTAGGGCTAATAAGACCATTGTCCCGGATTCCCCCCCTCTTCCCCCACAAAAGACAGACACCATTGTTTGTTGTTGTGCTCAGATTGGCAATTAATTTATTTAGATTCATAAATCCATATTCCATTCCAATTCCTTTATTATCATATTTCCACCATTTTGTTTATTCCAACCATATATCAATCTCTGATTATTCTTCCCCCAGGTGAAAACCTGGGTGCCTTCTTCTTCTCCTTTTCTGTTAGGTAACGGTGAAAACCGAGACCGCTTTTTCCTTCATCTTCCTTCTCTTCTTGTGTTATTCCTTTTTCCTTCCCACCCTCCCCTTTTCCCCATCTTTGCTCCTGCCATCCAACTTTGGCAGTCCTTAACCATATTATCACCTGCCATTCACCTTTGGCAGTCCGTAACCATATCATAACCTGCCATCCACCTTTGGCAGTCCAATTTTGTCCAGCCGGACGTGCTTGCGTTACACCTTCGTATACCCACATACAGTGCCATCTTGACTGTCTTCATTACTCGCTTGCCTGACAGGGGTGGGGTGAGGGATCAAAACTCCAGCAAAGTGGCTGAGGCCCCTTGTGCTGTCCTTAAATACCTCCTTATTTCCCTCCCTTCCTGTTTGTCTGCCCATTGTTCTGTCCCCTTAGCCTCCTTCCTCCCCTCCCCCTTCTGAGCACAACCATTTTAAGCACGGGGGAAGGGGTGCACCAGGTCAACCTGGTCTGCCCTTAAAGGGGGCAAACTCCATTGTCCCGGATTCCCCCCTTTCCCCCCACAAAAGACAGACATCATTGTTTGTTGTTGTGCTCAGATTGGCAATTAATTTATTAGATTCATAATTCCATATTCCATTCCAATTCCTTTATTATCATATTTCCAACATTTTGTTTATTCCGACCATATATCAATCTCTGATTATTCTTCCTCCAGGTGAAAACCTGGGTGCCTTCTTCTTCTCCTTTTCCGGTAGGTAACGGTGAAAACCGAGACTGCTTTTTCCTTCATCTTCCTTCTCTTCTTGTGTTATTCCTTTTTCCTTCCCCCTCCCCTCCTCCCCCCATTTTCCCCACTAGCCAGTCTCCAGCTTGCGTTGGATGGCTGGCTTCTCCCTTTATCTAGGGTAGCATTCACCCTTAGGTCAGGGAAGCTCTTTTTCCATCTATATCTGCTTATTATTTACTTTTTTTTTTTTAATTCCCATTGTTTGTCTGTCTCCTCCATTCTTTTATAAATCCCATCATTTCTGTATTGAACATGTCTACAGCTATATCTGACAGGTGTACCCCTTCTGACCTGTAAAATTCATCTACCCATTCTTCTACTCCCCTCAGTATCACCTGTGCTCCCATCTGCCTTATCAATGTTCCAACCCTCCTATTCATCTTCCTCCTGGCCCTTTCTACCACTCTGTGGCTATGCTCTTGCCTCCACACTCTCCTTGGTAGCATATCTGACCAAGCGATGCACACTTGAGGCCACCACTGCCGTATGGCTCTTAAATCCTTTTTTATTTGTAAGTATGTGTCCACCCAAGGCCTGCCTGCCAGGTCATTGCCTCCCAAATGTATAATAATTAGGTCTGGCCTGGGCTGCCATTTTCCAAGTTCTTTTAATGTGGGAAGCAGCTGAGCCCACCTCATCCCCCATATGCCATGCCAAAACAACCTACACCTTCTCACATCTTGGTATAGCTGCCTTCTCCCAGCCTTCTTCTCTGCTCTCTTTCCAGCCCAATAAATGTAGGAATGGCTGCAGATCCATACTTCCGTGATCCTCCCTCTACCTATGGGGTGCAAGCAAAAGTCATTACTATACAAACTCATATTGTCGTACCCACATTCATCCCCCCTTTTTCATGCCCCCCTCCCTGTCTATTCCCATTTCTTGCCCCCCCATCATTGTGGTCCCAGCCAAGAGCCCCACAATCCCCTTATGTCTAAATATATATCTATCTATGTCTCCATAGTTTCGCGTCCCCTTTTTTTAATTTCAGTGTTCTAATGTATCTTTTATAACTGGCCAATCGCCAGTGTCCCTTTTCCAATATCTTGCTCACCGTCTCGCCTGCTGCCGCCCACTGTGAGGCAGCCCCAATCCGCAGGGAATGGGAAGAATAATTGGCTGGGTCTTCTCCCAAGAATTGCATGCCCTTTTTCAGTATTGCCATGACTTGGTAGCCAGTCACCCTACTCCCATCCCCGTGTAGAAATAATTTTCCTGTCCTGCTCCCCTGCACTGCGGCAAAAACCCACAGTGCCTGTACTGGGCATATTGCGCCCTCTGGTTGACTTTTTAGCATCACCATGCAACCTTTTCCCCCTTGATCTGTCTTAGACCTTCTAATCCTGATCTGTATCTCAGTCACCCCCCAGGTTATGTCATCCCAGTCTAGCCCCCCTTCCTCGTCTTCTCTCCCGTGGCCTACCACCTCACTCACTCTCATGGCATCTGCGAACATTATCACATAGATCATGTGAAACTGCTGGGCCTCGTTCCGTGATCTGCATATTACTGGGAGCACCTCCCTCAGCTTTATAAGCCATTGCTCCCCTATAGGCCTCCTACTATCTGCTGGTCCCTGTTTCAACCTGCTCCATCCTTGCATCATTCTTCTGATGAGCCATGTTTTTGTCGGGTCCCTCCACCCTTTCCACCCTTTCAGACTGCAGATAAGACTAATCCCAACCAGATAAACTCCCATTGTGGTGTGTGCTGTGCCTTTCCACCACTGTTCCACTGTGAACATTCCCAACTGTTCCTCTGTGAGTGGCCTACTTACATCCATCTGGTGCTCTGCCCTGAATGTTTGAAACATCCACCAGGCCCCATCGTAGGCCCTCAGAGTCCGAGGCGCCCATGAGCTGTGAAACAACCATCCTGCTCCTTCCTGCCAACGTCCCAGATGTTCGTTGGTATGGGTGTTCTTAATTTTTCCACTGCTGGTGCCAGCCTCCAAAAATGGTCCAGCTGAAGATGGGAAAGGCTATCAGCCAGAGTGTTGTGTACCCCTTCTATGTGTTGCACTGTAAATGACATGTTCAGTTGCAATGCCCTTAAAACTAAACGTCGTAATACCTGCACGACTGTGTCTGATCTGGCTCCCCTGTTGTTCAGCACATCTACCACTGCTCTATTGTCACACCAAAAAGTTACTTTTTGATCCCGTAATTCCTCCCCCCCAGACCAAAGTACATGCCCATATGGGCATGATCTCTAGCAATGTGATGTCTCTTACCTTCCCATCCTGCACCCAACTAGCCGGCCAGGGTTCTGCAAACCATCTACCTCTCATGTACCCTCCATGCCCAGTCCCCCAGCCGCATCTGTGTATAGATCGAGATCTGTGTATAGCCATTCTTCCTGCCAGAACGAGCCACCCATTGTACTCCCTAAGGAACTCTTCCCAAATCATAAAATCCTCCTTAACCCCTCGCTTCAAGTCTACCCAGTGATGCGATCTGGTGACCCCTGCTGTAGCCCTGGCTAACCTCTTTGTGAATGTCCTCCCTGGCCTGATGGCCCTGCAGGTGAAGTTCAAGTGCCCCAGCACTTGTTGTACCAGCTTTAGCTGTACCCATCTCCTGCTGGTGTGCAATTGTATTAGTTCTTTCAGCTTATTGACTTTCTTGTCCAGTAGTCTAAATACCTCGCTCGGGGTGTCTATCTCAATCCCCAAAAATTCTATAACTCTGCTGGGCCCCTCGGTCTTTTCCGGGGTTAGTGGTACCTCCAACTCCTGACACAATTCCTGGAATTTTCCCAGCATCATTTGTGTCTCCCTTTTTTTCTCTTCCAATGAATAGGAAGTCATCCAGATAATGTATGACCATCCTATAACCCATTTTTTCTTGAAATATCCACTGCAAACAGGTGCTGAAAGCCTCAAATGTAGCACATGCTGTGGAACAACCCATTGGTATTGCTTTGTCAAAATAGTATCTTCCCCTGCTTTTGAAACCCAATAGATCCCAGTCTTCCCTCCTGACCGAAAGCAGTCTGAAAGCAGACTCAAATGTCCGTTTTAGCCATCCATGCCTCCTCTGTGGCCCAGATCATCCGTACCACATCCTCTAGAGTCGTATAAGTCACCCTACTGTGTTCCTCACTGATGAAATCATTCACTGACTCCCCTTCTGGATAGGACAGGTGGTGAATCACTCTGTATTCCCCTTCCCATTTCTTGGGTACCAGACCCAATGGTGAGACCCGCATGCTCTGCAATGGGGGGTTATCAAACGGGGCCTCTACCCTACCCTACCTGCTGCTACTTCCTTCTCTATCTTCTGTCTCAGTACCTTCTCCTTCCCTTTCACTGACCCTAGGTTGCTGGCCTCCATTGCTTGCCTATGTCCTGTAAACTGTAATGAACACCCAGTGCTAAAACCCTTCAAAATCATATCCCGCACTCTTGTGTCTGGATATTTGTCCATGTAACCTGCCCATGCCTTTGCTTTGATGGGGGTTCTGGCCATCCCAAACTGTTCCTTATCCTGTCCCCCGCCCTTCCCCTCTTTTCCCTCTATCTCTTCCTGACTGACCTCTCGACCTTCAACGGCTCTGTCCCCCCCATTCCTGTTCCCCTTCCCCCGTCCTCCCCTGTTCCATGTCTGGCCTCTAAAACCTTGACCCTCTTGAAAAAACTGTTGACCTGTTCCTTGCCCCCCCATGCCCTTGTGCCCCTTGGCCCCATGCTGTTCTACATTTGCTTGCTGGGTGGCCTCCCCCACATCTTGAGCACGCATGCTGAAAATGACATTGAGGCCAGGAACAAAAAGCTCTGTTATACGCCCAGCAACATCTCTGGGTCCCAAAACCCTTCTTGCTCCATTCCCCTTCGGGTGTGGACTGATCCGTGACGTAATCCATCCATAGATCTATCTGTTTGGTGTCCCATCTCATGTCCCCAAACGTTGCCATTCTCTGCTGAAAGGATTCATCATAGTATAACCACCCCATCCCGCCCTTTGCCTTCTGAATTATCAGGGAATAAATAATGAGTGAGATGCCTAACTCCAGCCTCTTTTCCATGACGATGGCTGAGAAAGTAGCAAAACCTAGGAACCATCTATCCCAATTCTTCCCTTTTGTGAACTTATCTTCCTCTTTCTTCCCTAAAAGCACTATAGCCGCCACCATCTCACTCTTACCTATGCCCTCAGCTTCCTCATACTTGGCAGCGGCCTCGCGGCTCACCATGGCGAATATGTCCACATATTCCCCTTTCCAAATGTTTTCCTTCAAGGTCAGCAGCACATGCTCGCCTATCCTCATTCCAAGGGTGCCTATCTCTCTTGTCCCTTTTCCCTCTCTCTCCATTCCCTGTTCCTTCCTTTCTGCCACTTCTTTCTCCCTCCTGATCTCTGCTAGTGCCGATTCCATCTGCCCTATACCGCCTGCCCCTAATGCCGTTACAATTTGCCCTATATATGCTTTTATACCATCCCCTACTGCACTGGATGTATTACCTGTGACCTTGTCCGGGCCATCCTGCCTGGAGTCTTCCAAGGTCCTTCTTGCTTCTCCCAGTGGCTGAGGAGGGAGGTGGACTTCCGGGTTTTGTGGAGGGAGCAAATCATTCTGGGCATCGCGACTGGGTTCACCCAGGGGGATGCCACCCTGATCTGGGTGGGGGACCGGTGACACTGTGACCGTAGGCTGCAGGGATAATGGATCCGCTGTCTTGGCCGGCCTCTCTACCACCGGTGGTGCCTTCCCGGTACCACACGTCCCTCTGGCTAGTCGTTTTTTCCTTGCCGCCTTTTCCTGCGGCCACCTTTCTCTTGTCCCTGGGCCTCCCTGGTTCCTCTCCCTCCACCAGCTCCCACATCCTGTTTGCTTTCTCCACCAATTCCATTATAGTCTTGTAAGCCTCCTCTTTTGATGGCCTGCTTTTCTTTGGTGCCATTGTCCTCTTTCTCTTATCCCTGTGAAAACAACTACGAGAGGAAAACAAGGTTAATTGTATAACTGTACCATCCGGAGCGCTTTCACTTTCTGCTGTACCCCCCCACCCCGTTCCACAGTCCGGCCATCAGTCAAGACCCCGTTTTCTCTTGACCCGATTCTTGCCCCTCTCCGTCACTTGTTTGTGCCCCATCCGGTCCTCCCTTCTCTGTTCTTAGCAAGCCCCCACTTGCTGTCTGCCTCAGGGCTTCCCGTTGATCATCAAGAAACAACCCACCCCCCGTTTACCTCTCTTCTTAACCCAGGCGCCGCTCACTGGCCCATTGTCATCCCTTCTGCACTCGCTCTTGGTAATCCCCTCTGTTTTGGAATGGGAATAGGGTCTCCTCCCCTGCCTTCACTTTCCTTTGTTTCTTTTTTTTTTTTTTGCGTGTGCCAGGCCATCCCTCATGCTATGTTCTCTACCAATCTCTAGACTAAATCCCAAGATGCTGCTATTAGTGGGCCGAATATTGCAAATGCTGTATTCTGTGAGGCCGACCCCCGTTAGGCTGGTACCGATAACCACCCGCTCTCAGATTGCCAAATGCAGGCCCAAACCCCAAAAACCCCCCACCCTTAAGAAGTTATTACTCCCTCATGATTTAACATCCATGGTGCTCGTCAGGCCATCAACCCTCCGTTCATGACCCGGTGCCTCGGCTTTAGAAGAAAACCCGATGGGGGTAATTTTTCAAAACCCCAGGCCTTCATAACTTATCCCTCCAGCAACAGTGGGTGCACCATTGCCATACCTTTTCTTCTGGCCCCTTCGCCCCCCCAAAGATTTGGTACATGCTACTTCTGTGGTGTGCAACCTCGCCAAGTAAAGAGGCTGGAATAGCGGGTGCATGTGCCTGCCGAGACCCTCCCCCTGCAGACAGCTGCGGCCCAGGCCACCCCTCCTTGTCCTTCTGTTCCTCCCAGCCTCACAGTCCCTGCATTGTTGTCCCTTCTGCAAAAATTTGGCATGTGATGTCACGCCATTTATCCTCAGCTAGGCCTGCTTCTCAAGCCCTTAAACCTATGGCAAACAAACCCCTTAACCCAGTCATCACGGTACCGAAAATGGTTAAAAAGGCTGCAACGTGCCACCCAGTCATTGAGTCATCTGCCCTAGTCTTCAACACTTCCCCCTTAACCATCACAGGCAAGAAAAAATTGACAACTGCTGCTCCTTCCCTTTTTCCAGACAGGCGACTGCCCTGCTTGTCTGAAGGCACAAACTTGGACCCCGTGGCACATGTCCATCTCGCCCCCACTTACGGCTCTTCGCTTGCTTCTCCCTACACTACCTGCAGAAATTTTTACACAATTGCTGCAAAGTGCACCCCTTCAGTAAAAACACTGCCCTATTTTTCCCTCGGCCCCTTAAACATCGCGTGCCAGAAGAAAAATGGATAATTACCGCTCCTGCCTTCGCCCATATGGGCGACTACCTTGTTATCTGCTGAGGACAAAAGCAGGCTTAGTTGTAAAGCACAGAAAACAATTGGACATCCTTTTAAAACCAAACGCCTGACCACGCAGCACTCTCCCCCACCTTGCTTCCCTCTCCACTCTACCTGCCCTGTTATCTGCTGAGGAGAAAAAGCAGGCACAGTGTAAAGCATTTTAAAACCAGACGCCCGGACCACGTGGCACTCTAGCCCCCCTTGCTTCACTCTCCACTCAACCCGCTGACTTCCCCTGGTCCCTCGGACCTTCTCCCTGCAACGATGGCCATTCTGTCCTGCCCAACAGTTACAACATCGCCCGTGCAGCGCTCTCGCTCTCCTGCTCACCGCCGCTAACGCCCTGGGGACTCGGGAGCCTGACTCCAGCAACCACAAAACGCCATGTCCTCGGCGTGTTGTTCTCGCACCTCCTCTGACCTCTTTCTAGCCTTACTGATCACCACAATTCTGTTTCAACTCACTCAGGCACCACTCTTGCCCTTAGCCCTGCCTTTCCATTACCACACTTCTTAGAACAGGGGGCAGGCATACCAATACTCAATCTGATGATTTTACTCAATTGTTTTCACCTTTTTTAATGGCTCAACAAGAACCAAACCACACCAAACCTTTACCTTTTGTGGTCAGAGAACAAACTACCCATGCCCTACCAGGGCAGCTTTTTCTCATTTCTTATCCTTACTTTTTTTTTTTTGTGGCTAATCTGTTCAAAATTACCTAAGGCACTATGTCCTAGTCTTTAACACTCCTGCCATTATAGTTTGGAAAATTCTGTTATTGCTTACCGAACTAAATCCACCCAACCTGCTCTGATGCCAATCCAATGTGCTGCAGTTCGGAAAGATCAAAACTCCAGCAAAAGTGGCTGAGGCCTCCTTGTGCTGTCCCCTAAATACCTCCCTATTTCCCTCCCCTTCCTGTTTGTCTGCCCCATTGTCCTGTCCCCTTAGCCCTTCCCCTTCCTCCCCCCCCCTTCTGAGCACAACCCTTTTAAGCATGGGGGAAGAGGTGCACCAGGACAACCTGGTCTGCCCTTAAAGGGGGCAAACTCCATTAGCAGCAAATCAACCTAATCCTTTCCAGGCTGCATTGTGAGTATGGTATTTTACTGCTGTGATAAGGGATACTTTTATACCTTTATATGCTCATCTGTTTTTCTTTTAGGGTCTGTCCTATATTCTAATATGTGTTATACACCTTTTGTTGTTAAATTAATAATCTAATATTTTATTTCATTTCTAGCAACTACACCCCTCTCTCCTCAGTAGCTATTGCTGTCAATTTTCATACTACCTGGATTGGGCTGGCAGTATAGCCTACAGGTTAGAGTAACAAGGTGTGAATGAGCTTGGCACATCCAGCAGACCAGAATTAGGTTTGATTATCACAGACTCCACTTGCACACTGTGTGACTCTGAGCAAGTCACTTAACTTCCCAGTGCTCCCAGATCATCCCTGAAAACAGGCATTTGTGCCTAGTGAGCCCTACCAGGTTACCAAAGACTAAAATGAATCAAAAACAAAATATATAAAAAAATATTCCAGGAAGACAATTCTAGGCCTTTCAGATGAACAGCACAGAATGGTGTTGCTTGCTAATTTCATGCTAAGCCACATAAATGAGAAGAGAGAGCAGTAGCTGACGAGGCAAAAATAACACAGTCTAGATTTGATGGCATTGCAAATTTAGGTAACTTATCAAACGTTTCTCAAAACATATCAAGCCATCAGCTATGCATGACTGACATGGAAAAAATAGGCTATTTAACAGTACAGAATAGTTCCTACCACTTTTAAAAACTTCTCTGACATCACAATTAACTTTAGAATAGGAGCAATAGGAGGGACAGTAGCACATCTTAAAGTGGCAGATGCTATTTGTAATTATATCTCATCCACCATTACTGGTGTAGTTTATTTATTTATTTATTTAAAGAGTTTTACCAGAAAAGGACACCTGATCCAAAATAGCTAGTTTTCAGAGGTGCCCTTGTAGTCACTCGATGTGTGAGTTAAGTTGTGTACACAGGGTGCAAAGTCCCCCGAATGCCCTCTCTAACCCCACACAACATTAACACACACTGAAATTTAAAATATTTAAATCTAAATCAAACAAACCAAAATTAATAATCCTGATGCAATTTAAAGACATTGCACACAATGCAATATCAGCAGCCATTCTGAATAAATCAAGTGAGTCAGAGTCCAAGCGATGCCTTATCAGTCATAAAAGGGTCAGGGTTTGGAGTGGAGTTTGGGGGTGTGGTTTAGCATTCAGTGCTCACCTCATCCAAAGGTGGCAACCCTACTTACTGAAAAGGCAACAACACTATGGGGAAGTGGTTGGAACAAACTGTCATTTACAGGCCCAATGCGTAAGCCTTGTAAAGGAACATGAGCTGTTCTTGGTGTTGTTTGAGAGTACGCCTTAGGCAGCAAAGTGTTAGTATCAAAAAGATTATCCAAAATGCTTGTATGATAACAAAATCTTTAAAAGTCATTTCTAACCAAGTATTAGAAAGCGCATTACTTAAATCACCATCATGGATGAGGGTAGTAAGAGCATCTCCAGCTGTGGAGATATTGTTACTGATGTGGATGAGGTGTGTATCTTTTCTCTCTAACAGGGATTTCAGGGTCAAAGTGAAAGGATCACTGTGAACATTGAATATGGGTAAATACTGAGATAAAGCAAGCAAATATTCAGGGTCACCATCAATAACATCTGGTTCCACGATGGGAAAAGGAGTAATCACAGTATGGCCAATTACAGTAGTCTGATGAGGAATAAAACAAAAGTTATGTTGCTTTATTTGACAGACTTTATCACCACAGGAGAAAGAGTTATGATTGGTTACAATAGAGTACTGTCCATCAGAATTATAAGTCATTTTAACAGTTGGTAGCCTCCATTTCTGTAGTTGAACTGGGCAGGTGTAAGATTGAGTTGTTAGTCTTGTAGTCAGTCGATGAACCTCTTCTGAATAAGTATTGTATAGAGTTGTCCAGTGTTTGCCACTGGTGATGGTGCTAATGATGCATCAGGGGTATCTGTGTCATTAGAAGAAATGTCCTGGTCCAAGGTTAAGAACTGATTAATGCTGTCTGGTGAGTATCCACATACCGGCTTGATGATGTCAACAACATCACAACAACACAAATAATGATAACCCTTACATGCACAGCAGTCTGTATGGGGTGAGACCCATGCTTCTAGGATTGGAAGGTGTACCAGAAGAGGTGGCAATTTGATGCGTTCTTTGTAGATGTCCTTGTTGAGATGCCCAATGGAATGAACAGAGGCAATCTTATCAAACGTTGCAGTTTAAGGATCAAAGTGTGGTAAGGATACAGTAAAAGTTACAAACATGGTATCCCAGATGGTTCAACATTTAGCAGTATAACAAGGTCCCCTATTAGGATGTCTTGTAATGTAGCCTAAATTTCTAGCAGTAGATACAGGAATAGAAATTGAGAGAGACATACACATTGTAATACAAGATGTAGATTTACAATGCTGGCAATACCATTTAGAAATGCTTCTGTCATGTATGATATCTGGAATACATCCAGATTCCAAATCATGGAAGAGATTAATGATGGTGGTTATGACGTAAGAACCATAAGAAGAGCAGAGTAGTTCCCTGGCAATATGTTGCTTCTCTGCCTCCTTGTTATTCTGAAAAATGAGCTGATTTCATTTATCTTTGGTATCATTAAAAGTTTTAGCAATATCTCTCATATTGTGTACTGTAAAACGTTCTTGCTGACTAATACCATCCACACCATGTAACAAAGGGGGTAAAATATCATTTTTCATGGCTTCCTGGAATTTTAATATGTGACTTTTGATTGCAGCAATGTCTGCCCTGTTCCAGATGGACATGCTGGATCCAGAGAGTCTGGAAAATAGTGCCAGTGGCTCCAGTAACATCAGCAGAGTCTGCTCTTTTCTTGCTTGATTTAGGGTTCTTTTTGCCTGAGGGACTTGATCTATGTCTAAATAGACCTAGATGTTCAATAGTATGTATACAGGATCTTGAGTGTGTTTCTGATAGGCTGCAAGACTATTAAGTAACATAGTGCTGAAAAACTTAGAAGTGTTTGTAATGGAACACATACCAAATTCTGCCATGTTCCAATGTGTGAGACGGAAAATGACAAGGACATGCATATACTGTAAGTTGTTAACAAGGCTACCTGAGACAGAAGTTGCAGCAAGATCACTAAGTGGACCATGTTCCTGTGGGGGACATTCTATAAGTTCTGCTTCAGTAGGAGGTAAAACAGACATAAACATAGTGGCTGCAGCCATGTAGTTGTGTGTACAGAATTCTTTTGTGGAGTCTTTAGGGAACCTCTCGCAAAAGGCAGGGTCACTTAAAGCAGTATGGTTATATGAACCAGAATGTTTATGATTAGCTTGCATGATGGACAGAGTACCATTTGGGGACATTTTGGTGTTGGGCCAACCATGGAAAGTTCCACTGGATAGGCAGGCCACAGGGAGAGTTTGTCCATATAAATCTGTTTGCCATTCAGTTTGAAGGGAATATTTATCAGAGGCCACAACCGAGGCAGTGAAGTAGGTATCCTTGCCTTCCTGAACAGTAATCAAATTGTTTGGGACTGTGATACTAACTCCTTCTGGAAGAGTAGTAGCAGGATGGTCTTGATATGGAAGGAGGTGACCCACCATGCCAATGTACCCATCAAAGTTCAAATGCTTCTTGCATTAATTCACCTGTAAAATTAGTTCCTTTGTCAGGGTCCACCTTCAGAGGTAGATCCCACCTGAGGAAAATCTTTTCTACCAGGACTTTTGCAGTTGATTTGGCTGTACATTTCCTAGTAGGGAGGACTTCAACCCACTTAGAAATCAGATCAGTAACCACAAGTGCATACTTTGTTGTTCATGCTGGTATTGGTCAAGAGACCAATAAAGTCAATCTGTATGGCATGCCAAGGGCCAGAATGTCTTTGTGGTAGGAGTCTGGCATTTCATTTGGTTGGTATTGGGTTGTTCTGAGCACAAATTAGACAGCTGTCAATGGTAGTGCCAGACCACCAACCAACAGTTTTGAGTCTCCGGGGTGTATGTTCAACTCCTTGGTGACCACCAGTGGGACTATCATGAACCTGGTAGAGAAATCCAGATCTCAAGGATTGAGGGATTACCCACAATTTGAAGGACAGATCATTTGGCTGGAACCAGATCAATTTGCCATCCTGTGAGAAATGTATCCTACTTGTATGTTTCTTGTAGAGACTATGAGTTGGTAAATCTCATTCAGTTCCTTTGTCAGGGAGATGGAACAGATCTTTCAGTCGGTGGTCTGAGTATTATGAAGTGGACAAGTCCAGCGGCACAAAAGGTTCTGATTTCTTTTTGAGGGCAGCTATTTGCACAGCTGTGAGAGCATTGGGATGATCCATTGCCCATGTCTCCCCCCTCAAGCACCCTCTTTTGCAAGAGTATCAGCTCGATCATTGGAAGAATGGTAAGGGTCAGTCTTAGAGTGGGATTTAACCTTCTGGATGAAAAATTTGTGGTGGAAGTGTTGTGTGAGTTCATGGATATAAACCACAAGTGACTTATATTTCAATGGGAAGCCATCAGAAGATGCAAAGGAGTTTTTCTGCCAGAAGGGTAGCACTCAGTAAGAGAACAACAAACCCAGTAAGCGTCTATAAAGATAATGGTGTCTTCAGTACCATATTTTATCAATTCAAGGGCACAGGCCACTGCTGCCAGTTCTGTGTACTATGATGATGCAACACGGCAATGCTTGGAAACATCGACAGTGTTGCCATTGGGAAACATTCTGAGCACTCCAAATCCAGCTACCTGTTCTCCTTGATAGTATGAGGTGGAGCCATCTATGAACACATGACACAGGGAAGTGTCTGCAAGAGTTTTGGAGTAGCAGGGAAAAAAGGGCCTGGTTCAGGTAAATCGGGGGTTGCAGTGCACAATCGTGTGGTTCTCCTTGGTATAGGAGTCCATGGGTTAAAATTGCTGGCATCTTGGCAGAGTGGACCTGTACTGTATGTCTTGGTCCTGGAGAGAAAAAGAGACCAGTGAGCCAGTCTGGTGTTAGATACTGATCCATTCTTTACTCTATTTGATAGCAAAAAGGTGGTGGGTGTATGGTTTGTGTTGATAATTATAGGTGAGTACCCAATGATATACAGAAAATGTTTGACAGCCCAGAAGGTAGACAGAAGGTTTCTTTCACAAAGACCACAAAACATGGTAATTAGTGAGGTACACACCAAGGTAGAGAAGTCATTAGGGAGCAGGACAGAGGTAAATGTAAAAAAAGGCAAAGGCAGTAATGACAGGAATGGGGCTAAAAGGGGTAAGGCCATCAAAAAGTGGAGGGTGATGAGTACCAATGCCTGTAGTCTGTGTAACAAGCTCCCCTGAACTAGTGGCCTTGATGGAAGAGGGTTGCCTTGATATTGTGGCAGTCACAGAAACATGGTACACAGAGAGCCATGACTGGGAGGTCAACATACCAGGATACACAATCTACAGGAGGGACAGGGAGGGTAAAAGAGGAGGAGGAGTAGCTCTTGATGTAAAGGAAGGGATCAGAGCAACAGAACTAAAGAGTAAACAGGGAACAGATGAGACACTCTGGGTCACCCTGGAGACAAGAAATGGCACCATAATCCACATGGGGGTTGTATACAGACCCCCATCTCAGGGGGAGGGCATGGACAAGGAAATCATAGAAGGCTTTCTTAGAATGACATAAAAAGGGAAGATATTGTTGATGGGGGACCTGAATATGCCAGATGTTAACTGGAGCACCTTTGCTGCAGGCACATCCAAGAGCATGGTCATTCTTGATGCCCTACAGGGGGCATGCCTCAGACCACTAGTATTGGAACCCACTCAGGAGGGAGCAATCTTAGACCTGGTACTCTCAAATGGGGATGGAGAAAGAATCTCAGATTTAGAAGTGGGTAGCCATCTGGGAACAAGCGACCACCAAACAGTGTGGTTCACAATAAACACAGCCATACAATCAAGCCATACAAAAGCAAGAGTATTGGACTTTAGGAGGGCTGACTTTGGGAAAATGAGAGAGTGCCTCAGAAAAGCACTAGCAAACAGACAAGAAGGAGGGGTGGAGGAACATTGGGTAGTAATCAAAACAGCCATCACAGAAGCAACAAGCCTTTGTGTAAAGGAAATCAACAAAACACAGCAAAGGAGAAAACTGCTATGGTTCTCAAAAGAGGTGGAAGGGAAGGTTAAGGAGAAAAGGATAGCATTCAGGAAATATACGGAAACACAGAAGGAGCAGGGCAGAGAAATTTATCAGTTAAAGCAGAAAGAGACTGGGAAGGCAGTCAGAATAGCAAAGGCCCAGACTGAGGAAAGGATAGCCAACTCTGTTAAGAAGGGGGATAAGACCTTTTATAGGTACATTAGAGAGCGAAGAAAGACCAAAGGAGGGATACTGAGGCTTAATAAAGGGGAAGGAATGTGGGCAGAGGGTGACAGTGAAAAAGCAGGGATACTGAATGAATATTTCTGCTCAGTATTCACAAAGGAAGAGGAGGGGGAGGTACCTAAACCAAACAAGAGGAACACTCTGAAGACGGGGTTGATACCAGTCCATTTACAGAAGAAAGGGTTCTGAAAGAACTAATAAAATTGAAGGTGGACAAAGCAATGGGGCCTGATGGGATTCACCCAAGTATTCTAAAAGAACTAAGGGTAGAACTAGTGACACTCGCTTGACCTCTCTTTAACAAATCATGGGAGGATGGGGTGGTACCTGAGGACTGGAGGAGGGCGGATGTGATTCCTCTTCAAAAAAGTGGGAGCAGGACAGAGGCAGGAAACTACAGACCAGTTAGTTTGACCTCAGTGGTAGGAAAAATGATGGAATCACTTCTGAAGGAAAGAATTGTTGAGTACCTAGAGGTCAGTGTGGCACAGGATCCAAGGCAGCATGGATTCACGTTGGGAAGGTTGTGTCAGATGAATCTAATAGATTTCTTTGACTGGGTGACCAAAGTAGTAGACCAGGGAGGGGCTGTGGACATGGCTTACCTAGATTTTAGCAAGGCATTTGATACAGTCCCACACAACAGATTAATACACAAGTTAGCTAGCCTTGGAGTGGGTCCCAAGGTGGTAGCCTGGATAAAAAATTGGCTAGACAACAGGATGCAAAGGGTAGTAGTAAATGGAGTACACAGTGAAGAAAGGAGGGTTACTAGCGGGGTACTGCAGGGTTCAGTACTGGGACCGGTCCTTTTTAATGTCTTTATAAGTGACATTGCAGAGGAACTGGAAGGAAAAGTATGTCTCTTTGCAGACGACACAAAGATCTGCAACAGGGTTGATACACCAGATGGAGTGAAAAGGAAGAGAAGGGACCTGGCAAGGTTGGAGGAATGGTCAAATGTATGGCAGCTCAGATTCAATGCAAAGAAGTGCAAGGTAATGCACCTGGGAAACAAAAACCCAGGGGAAGAGTACACAATGGGGGGTGAGATACTGACAACAGTAAAAATGGAAAGGGACCTGGGGGTAATTATATCAGATGACCTAAAGGTGGGCAAGCAATGTGAGAAGGCAGTAAGGAAGGCTGGGGGATACTGGATGCATAGGAGAGGCATCAATAGTAGAAAACAGCAGTTGTTATCCCTCTGTACAGACAGTTGGTGAGACCCAATCTGGAGTACTGTGTGCAGTTCTGGAGACCCCATCTCCACAAAGACATAGACAGAGTGGAGGCTGTCCAGAGGAGGGCAACCAAAATGGTGCAGGGTCTGCACCAGAAGACATACGAAGAAAGACTAAAGGAGCTTAATATGTATACCCTTGAGGAAAGGAGGGAGAGGGGGGACATGATAGAAACTTTCAAGTACCTCATAGGAATCAGCAAAGTCCAAGAGGGTGGCATCTTTCAGAAAAAGAGATGTGCAAGAACAAGGGGGCACAATTTGAAGATTGAGGGGAGACGGCTCAGAGGTAATGTGAGGAAGTATTTTTTCACAGAGAGGGTTGTGGATGCATGGAACAGCCTCCCTGAGGAGGTCATGGAGTCAAGAACAGTGGGGAATAAGAATGCATGGGTCAGACATAAGGCAGTCCTAGTGGAGGGTAGGAGGAAGTAAGCTGTTGGTTAACTAGGATCTGCAGCTTATCTGTTAGGTAGAAAAATGGGCAGACTAGGTGGGCCAAGCAGTCCTTATCTGCCATCAAATTCTATGTTTCTATGTTTCTATGACTGTACTTCTGTTCCACTGGTGACAACATCTGGAATGCATATGCAATCAGTCTCAGAGTATCATTTACCTTCTGAGCGAGGACTACAGACATGGCAATGTCTGAGGTGGCTGATTCCAGATGGAAGGGCAGTGCTGGATTGGGGTTCACCAAGGCTGGAGCAGAGGCCAAGGCATGTTTTAGTAGTGTCACAGTCTGAGTGTGTATGAGACCCCAGGTCCAGGGGATGTCCTTTTTCAGAAGTTCATACAGAGGTGCGACCTTCTGTGCAAAGTCACAAATGAAGTCCCTGAAATAATTGACCATTCCCTGGAAACATCTGAGTGTTGCCACACTGGTGGGTAGTAGCAAATCTTGTAGGCCTTGGATTTTCTTACAAGCTGGGCTTTGGCCTTGTTCCGTTATGCGTAGGCCAAGAAAGATTACTTCTTTCTGGCAAAGTTGTGCCTTTGCAGGGTTGCATTTGAGGCCTGCCCTTGTCGGGCCTCATCCTGGTCCTGGACAGCTGCTACAAAAGGAGTAGCATCAGGGTTTAGGCCTGGTACAGCCTGGTTCCCTGCAGTTCTTGAGTCCCTGTGACCTACTGAGGACTGTTGTCCCGGGGCTATTGCTGCAATTACGCACGATGGGACAGCATCCGCTACAGATCAAACCTGAGCAAGAAGATTCCAGAGATTTTTGTTCTCCTCTGTCATCTATCGGTAGGAAGGGCATGATTGATTATTTCAATTGCCCTGATTGGAATCAGAATTCCATTGCATCTGTTCTTGTTGTGGTTCTAATTCCCACCTCTGGACTGGAAGTGCTGTCATTTGTCCAAATATGTGGGCTTTTTGTCTTGGGCCTTGCCCTCCACTGTGTAGTGGGTTGTGGACTTGCTGGTAGACTGTACTGCAGTGGTAGCCAGTGATGATAATAAATGAGCAACTGTAGAAACAGTGACTCATTTATAGTGCTATCATGAAGAACTACACTGCTAAGGTAGCAATCCTATAGCAAGCAGAGTGACTGGAAGGAGAGGGATAGGGACGTGGAGGGATAAGAGGGAAGGTTTTTATAGGTTGGGGATCCTGCTGCAGCCAAACCAGCTCTATAGTGTGTTGGTGAGGGTGGATGGCTACAGTGCAGCAGGAGCTGGGTTCAGGACTTGTTGGAGACACAACTGTTCTGCTGCTGCTTGCGGCTCTGTTTTGTTTTCCCCCAAGTCCATGTTTTGCCTTCTCCTGGAGTTAACAATACTTATTCAGAGGGGTGCAGGTGCAAAGCCCTCCATGAGGGGGGCACAGGGGGCACAGCCACCCCCTCACAAACACTGGTAAATAGCCGGATGTTTGGTCACTTGTGTTTGTATATCGCCAAAATGCTTTTCAGTGATATACATCCACTACGATAGCGATCGCAGTTTTGAGAATGCTATCATATCATGGAACCTACCGTGGCCACCTTTTTGGAACCAGATCCAAGGTCTCAGATGTAGGCCGTTAAACCCACTCCATTTTCTGAAGGACATCTGCAAAGTTGTCCGTGTTGGGGAATATTGTTGGTTTCATCTTTTCATGAACAGCCAGAAACATATTCCGGAGAAATAAATTTTTGTATTCAATGAGGCTGACATCTGTGTTTTCCCCCTCAAGGCATTTGGCAGCATGATAGGCCATCCACAACCTCTGATGAAATGTCACAGGGCTTTCCTTTGCATTCTGTTTTATGGGATGGGCCAGCATCACCCCAACCATGCCTGGGTTGTGCACAGCAATGGGTTCTGTTGTGATCTGATCAAAAGTTGCTCTGTTGTCTCATATCTGGCTACATCTTGCAGTTTCACCCATAGGCCTGGGTCAGTGGTCTGTCAGAGGATCTGTACCTGGTAGCCCTCCACTAGACTAAGCATCTCACATTTGGAACATACTTTCTCCAAATGACAGCTGAGATTGTCAGTGGGGGCCATGCGGCCTATGCTGTCAGTGATCTGCTGTACAGAGTGAGCCATCTGTAGGGGATTACTGAAGGCACGACTGAGATCTCATGCTCCATGAAGAGCGGCCTCCACTGTGACATCAGCAACAGTTCAGACCACAGAATCCTGGGAAGTGGCCTTTTTCAGCATTTGTTTCATATGCGCTTTGAAGACCTGCTTGCTTCACTCAGGCAAATCTGAGTTACCGAGGGCTGCCTTGATCATTCTCTCGATCTCCTGCCTATCATTCTTTATCAAGTCGGCTATTGGAGTGGCCTATGGGAGGCCTATAGGGTCCAGTGGTAGGGTTAGAGAGGCCAGTGATAGGCCTAGGCCTCCCCCTTATCATGGGGGTTGCCATCTGTGTGTCATACATGATAATCGTCATCACGTTGATGATGTAGGGGCATGCTGTCATAGCAAGGGGATCTGCCATCTTGTGAATGGCAGAAGGATACTGAATCACAGTAAGAGTGTGATTGGGCATTGTATTGGGAGATGTCATCATCAGAGTCATCATCCCCAGATGATGAGAGGTTGATGGGTGTGTAGTGAAACCCGCCCATCACCTTAACGTGACCAGCCAGAACCTCTCGCTGATGGCGTAGTTTCACCATCTTGCCTTTACATTCCATGTGACTAACTTTTGCAAAATTCTGTTCTACACCCTTTGCAACATCTTTCTGTAACTCTACACGTGGTGCACAATTTGCAATTGTCCCTAAGTTCCCTATCCAACTCATCACTTTCCTGTTTCAGGTTATCTTGTAACTTCTCCATCCCCTCACATATTTGGTCATTTGTATTACTTAACAAATCATTAATTTGCAATACCTGCCTCTTATTCTGTCTCAAACATTCATATTCCTCTCTCAACATACATATGTCTCTCTGACTACCTTCACCAGAGCAATGCAAAATAGTATCTTTCTCATTTCAAAACAACTAAATTTCTGTCTCCAGTTGTTGCTCTATTTCAAACTTTCAGATGCCTGGATTCCCATCTCTTTCTTAAGGGATGAGAGTCACAGTTTGAGGGAATTAAATCTCAATTCGGAAGGATTCTAAAGCAGCAAATAGAGCCATGACCAATAGCCCTTTAGCCTCACTCTTTTGGGCTGTTTGTCTCATCTTGGAGTACTGGGTTGAAATCCCCAACTTGGGGTTTTCAGATTGAATCATGTCCAGCACTAAGTCGTTCCATCCTCCAAGGAAGTTAGGGACATCAAGTCTCAAGTCTGCGCATATGTTTGATGTTGTAGACATCGTGGTACCAGTAAAAATTGTCGGGGGAACACAAAATCCTTAACCCATAAGAGGCTGCCATGCTGTGTATCAATCCACAATGGGAAAAACCAGCAAATGGATGGGCTACTGTACTCACGTAGTGCTGCAATTCAAAACTACAATTGGGCATAGTGAGTCGGCATTGACTGAGCCCAGTAAGCAGCCAGACTTTGCAAGATGCTATGGAGTCTAAAGTAATGGGAGAGATGGTGCGCGTGCGCACACCTACTGTACCCATGGGAAAGGGAAAGTTTTAAGCAACAAGTGAAACTTTGCACCATCCAAAATGCCTGCTCATGGTCACCAATATGTTAGGGTGCCTAGCCCTGATCAGATTCTTTGTGCTAATAAAAGGACAAGTGAGTCACAGATACATTGCATATCAATAATAAATCTAGTGTATTACTACAAAAGGAAATCACTATTGCCTTAAGTAGTTCTTACCATAAGACACTGGGATCCATGCCTAGCATTCCCCAATATCCCAAGGAGTGTAGAAGATCGCCAGGGGGAAAATGCAATACATTATATTATATAGTATGATAATTACCATGGTTACCATTCATAAGAAGCAGTGCTAGATACATAAAGTAAGCCCTATTAACCAAAAGTTAGGTGGCTCCACAGTGTTATCTAGTCCTATACAATATGTGCTAAGTCAGCTACATTGTAGAACAATGAAGGCATACATGGTACATGGAAAACACAGGATGTGGTGCAATTATACATAAAATCCAAAAGATGGCAGTGCCGACTACCTAACAGTATATTAGAAGTTTACAAAGACACAGGTGTCTTGGCTTACTCTGTGCAGTTTCTATGCAATGAGACAGTATGATAGTATGAATCATAATGTACCCTGACACTTACACTTTTATGTAAGTGCCTATGCCCTATAAGTTAGTATAACATATGCATTGTATAGTTTGTCTAAGGTGTACAGGTAGAATGCCAATTAGCATGTAAGGACCTTGCATAACACCCCCATGATGGAGGTATTGGGAGCGTAACTCCCTCCAAACCAGAAACCTGGCATAAGTCCAGTGTCAGGCTTTCCATCATCAGGATGTGACACTGTCGGGTAATTGCAGCATTGGGATGTCAGGCTCAGGCTGGTGGGTGTCGGAATTATGTATTTCAGGATTTTGTAGTAGATCCCAGATCTCACAATAACGTGTTTGCCTTTGTGAAGTAAATGGCATGAACTTTAATGGGTTTGCCATCATTTTCTGTGGGCTGGTCTCTAATGTAAATGATGCTTCAGTGATCTACTATACCAGAAGTAAGTCTTATTTTTCCTCAGACATGTACTGCTGTTGTATGCTACTTTTAGCCAGGCTGTGGTGTCTAAGCACTATGCAGTACCATATGACAACATTGATGATCATTAGCAACCTGCATGCTGAGAAAAAAATGTATTTGTATTTTTTTAAAAGGTGGAAAAAACAATTTTAGATTTCAAGAATTATTTTCTAAATGTTTTTGCCGATTTCACTACTGCAATGCTAACTTGATTATCAAGAGATCCACTGAAATGTGGACATCTGGCTTACATACCCCAAGAACATCTGCAGTTGATAGTGACCTGCATAAATGCACTCAAACAGCATTTCAAAATGTAGCATTCCATGTGCCTGCAGTTAATTTGTAAATGTTGAATTTTTGTTTCAAACTATGCCACATTTACCTGAATAATTTTCATAGCCTTATAGTAGCGTTTCCTGTTTAAAACCTCATCTCATACTATTAGTAGTACTAGGAGTGAACTCTACATTCTGTGATGCTTTTTAGATGCATATCTTTTAAATAATTAAACTTTAAGGCAGACAATTTTGTATACAAGTGTGAGTCATAAACCAGATAAACTGAGTGTGGCCAATAGGAAAAACTGACTGTTTTAGCGTATAATTTATTGTGTGTAGAAGACCGAGGTTAGTTGACAGTACCAGAGACAACACAGCGGACTGTGCTGCCGGATTTCAGTGTGCATGGGTGACGACTCGTGCGTGCACAGAGAACTCCAGGGGTCATCTTGAACATGGCAGACAGTGCCATGTTCCACCGGTGGATAAGACAGTACATTGGATGTGCAGTGAGTGCCATTCACCTCCACTATTTACAACTCTGTCCAGTACCTTGTAAGCTCCCTTTTACTCTACTTTGCTCGCAAGACATCTGCAGGACTATGCCTACTGCAGCCATAAAAAGGAAGGCATAAACTTTTCCTCCCACATACTGAAGCAGTAAGAAGGAAGTATCTGAGAGGAGCATAATCGCCCCCCCCCAGAAGCTGGGTAACGAAAACAAAGTAGTTGTAGACAAGAAGGGCAGGAACAAGAGTTGGAAAAATAGATGGGGAAAGGAGGCAGGACAAAAGGGAAGGAAGAAAGTTACAGGCAGAGTGGAAGGCCATGTGTGCAAATGCTGGTCCCCCATGTAAATGGGTCTTTGGCCCATTGTCTTATTCAGATTTTAAACAAACAAACAAACAAACAAATGCAAAGAGTCTTGTGAATAACATAGAAACAGAGAATCTGATGGCAGATGAGAACAACTTGCCCCCCCCAAGTCTGCCCCCCTTTTCCCTGCCTATTCTGCCACTGCAAACACTACCTGGTCTCTGGCCACCCCCCCTCATTTTGATGCCAGTTTTCCTTTATACCTGTCCCATGCATGCTTGAAGCCCTTCACAGTTTTTGCCCCACCTCACCCGCTGGAAGATTTTTCCATATAGCAATCACCCTCTCAGTGAAGAAAGTGACATATAGTTGTCAGTTCCATGTCATGACAGTGATTGCAAAACAGCAATCACTATTGCAGCAAGTGTACATCACCAAAAAACAAATCAGTGATGTACAGTTGTGGGTGACAAGACATCTGGCAATGTAAAATACTATTTATGCAGGGGGGATGAGGCCTGCACCCCCCTGACTAAATATAACCAACTCCAGAGGTGTGCATGTCAGGGAGGGGGAAACAGTCTGACAAAAATAAAGAAACAGCTGCAGCAGTAAAATATTCCCCAGTCCCCAGACCTGAACCCAGTACCTGCTTCACTGAAGCTAACCACCCTCAACACCACACAGCTAACTCTGTGGAAGAATGGCATATTACCCCACTCAAACCCTCTTCCTTATTCATCCCCTTCTGTTCCCTATCCTTCCCCCTTTTGGTCGCCCTTCCTCTCTCATCCCTACTGCCACTTTTGTATTCCATTGCTACTCTTACAGAGCAGCCCAAAAGTATAGCGCTGTAAATAAGTCGCTGTTTTGACAGTCACTCATTTATTGTCACTATCATCACTGGATTCCATAGTTGTCACTGGGAATAAAATCCCAGACCTGGAGACCATCATGGCTGAGTCAGACCTGAATATTGTGGCCATTACTGAATTATGGTGGACAGGGAACCATGACTGGGACATGGCTATACTAATCTATCCTCAGTTCCTGAAGGACAGGGTAAGGAGAAATGGAGGAGGGATGGTACTGTATGCAAGGTAGGGTCCAAAGCAAAATAAATGCAAGGAAGCCAATGAGATGAGGGGACAGAGGTAATGTGTTTCACCCTGGAGACAGGCACAAGAGCCACTATTCATACTGGGGTGATCTACAGACCTTCAGCACAAGGGGAGGAACTGGATAAGGAACTGAGGAAAGCCATTAGCAAAATGACTGAAAAAGGGGAGGCCCTGCTGGTCAGGGACTTCAATCTGCTGAATGTAGATTGGAGCCTCCCAGCCATGGCCTCGACCAGAAAGAGGGACATCCTATACTCCCTGCAGGGGGCATGAGCCCACTTGTGTTGGGGCATTACTGGACCTGGTGCTAACAAGCAAGGACAGTATGGTATTGCTGATACCAAGGTGGGAGTCTGCCTCAGGACCAGAGATCGCCATATAGTGTGGTTCAACATAAGGGTGGCAGCGGAAGCAAACCACACAAGCATGAGGGTACTGAACTTCAAGAGGGCAGATTTAAAAAAAACGGGTGGATGCCTCAGATACAAATTAGCAGTGGGGTGACTTGGTTGGGGTAGAGAAACAGTGGGCCAAGTTAAGGGAAAATATAGTGATGGCAACAATTCTCTGTGTACAAGTAGTAAGCAAAAACAAGAGAATGAAAGAGACCACTAGGGTTCTCAAGGGAAGTGACTGAAAAGGTTATGTTGCTATGTTTATTTGAAACAGAAATAGATGACACACAGTCAATAGAGAAAAAGTTAATTTACAGTGGCCTCCTAAATGTTTGCGGTTAACATTTGTTATACTGTAGTACAACATAGCTAAAGTCTGTTAACATTTTGATAATTTTCTGTAAGTTAATACATGCATATTGACAACAATTTACAAAACTAACACGTTCACAAATTCACATAAGATAGGCAGTGTACATGACAATTTGTTTTAAACTATGTTTATGCAGTGTACAAGGCAATTAGTTTTAAACCAATGTTTTAAAATATGCAGTGATGGGAGGGAGACTAAAAGGATAGCATTCAGTTAAGGTTTAAGCCTTTTTGTTAAGGCTAAAAGCATGGAATTCAGGAGGTACAAAGAGACACAGAGGGAAGAGGATGGGGAAGTGTACAGGGTGAAGTAGAGGGAAGTAAGGAAAGCAGGAAGAGCACTAAGGTAGAAACAGAGGAAAGGATAGCCAAATGGGTAAGTAAAGGAGGCAAGACCTTTTTTAGGTACATAAGTAAAAAGAGAAGACAAGGCGAGGGACTGTGAGGTTAAGAAGAGCAGGTGGGGACTGTGCAGAGAAGGATCAGAAAAAAGCAGACATCCTAAACAAATACTTGTATGCAGTCTTCACAGTGAAAGGAGAAGGGGATGGACAACATAAACCAGTAGGAGCACTGAGGGTGGGAGGTAGATAAAAGTCAATTTACAGAGGAGTGAACCCTGAAAGGACCTACATATCTGAAAGTGGGCAAAGCTATGGGGCAGGATGAGGTACAACCCAGGATGTTGAGGGAGCTCAGGGAGGTACTGGCTGCACTTCTTATAGTCCTATTCAACAACTCACAGGAAACAGGAGTGATTCCCAAGAACTAGAGGAGGGCTGATGTAGTCCTACTTCATTAAATCGGTTGCAAGGCGGAGGCTGGTAACTATAAGCCAGGCAGTAATACATCAGTGGTGTGGAAGTTAATGGAGTCATTTTAATTGAAAAGATTGTGCAATATCTTAAATTCAGTTGGCTACAAGACCCAAGGCAGCATGGATTCTCAGGGGTAGGTCATGTCAGATGAATCGGGCTGATTTCTTCAACTAGGTGACAAGGGAACTAGATAAGGGTGGGGCAGTGTTGTGGCCTACTTAGACCTCAGCAAGGCCTTTGACACCGTACCACATAGGCAGCTCATAAGAAAACTAGGCAGTTTGGGAGTGAGGCCTAAGCTAGTTAACTGGGTACACAATTGGTTAATGGCTAGTTGGTGATTGGTGGTAAACAAAGTCGCTTGGGGGAAGGAGTGATTAGAGGGGTACCTCAAGGCTCAGTTCTGGGACTAGTCCTCTTTAATTGATTAATTTATTTAAAAGTTGATAACTGAGAAAGGCACACTGAGCCAAGACTAATTTTCAGGTGCAACCCCGGGGGGGAGAGAAGTACATGGGTGAGAAAACACAAAGGAGCAATTACAGAATAATAGCCAGTAGAATACAAAAATACACTTGTCAGACTAAGTACAAATACATGCATGACATCAAGACATACAAATTATCACAAGAATAAATAAATTAGTACTATGTTATAATATTGTATAGTATGTATACTATGTATAATATATACATGACTAGATGCACGACTGTGTAGGACTATGTCTGGGACAGAGTGGGTAAGGAGGGAGGCAAAATAGGGAGGAAATAAGTAGTCAAATGACAGAAGGAAGAAATCAGAGATGGGGAAGAAGCGATGCTTGATAGGATTGGGGGCTGAGGGTAAGTGGCTGGGGAAGGAGGATGGGGGAAGTGAAATTGCAGAAGAGTTGGAATGGAAGGTATGACTCCTGCAGATGACACCAAAATCTGCAATAAGGTGGACAATCAAGAGGGATTAGAGAGAATGTACAGAGACCTGAGAAAACTCAAAGAGTGCACAAGTGAACAATGGTATGGCTGCTTGGTTTCAATGTAAAAAAATGCTAAATCATCCACATAGGGCACAGAAACCAAGAGGCAATGTATAAAATGGGGGAAGATGTATTGGCAGTCACCAAAGAGGAAAAAGGCCTTGGTATAATCATGTCTGATGACCTCAAGGTGGTGAGTCAGTGTGACAAGGCAGTAGGAATGCTGGGGTGCATGGAGAGTATCACCAGCAGAAGGAGGGAGGTGGTGTTGCCACTATATAGATCATTGGTGATACCCCAATGGGAGTACCATGTCCAGTTCTGGAGACCACATCTTAGGAAAGACATAGACAGAGTGGAGGCTGCCCAGAGGAGGGCAACTAAAATTGTGCAGGGGCTGCATCACACACCCTATGAGGAGAGACTCAGAGACCTTAACATGCACACCCTGGAAAAGAGAAGGGAGAGGGAGGACATGACAAAGATCTATAAAGACCTTATAGGGTTGAAAAAGGTACAGAAGGAGAGCATTTTTTCGAAGGAGAAGGTGAACGAGAACAAGGGATGTGATGAAGTACTTCTTCACTGAAAGAGTTGTGGATGCCTGGAATAGTCTTCCATTGCATTTAGTGTGTGTGTGTGTGGGGTGGGGGTGAAAACAGTGAAGGTTTCAAGCATGTATGTGATAGGCACAAGGGACTCTTAGTTGTGATGTGGGGGGGAGTAGTTAGAGATCACGTAGAGTCTGCAGTGACAGTATAGGCAGGGACAAATGGGCAAACTAAGTGGACCAGCAGTCCATATCTGCCATCAAAATCTATGTTGCTATGTTTCTGTGTTTTAAATAGAAAAATAAGATGCAGGAAGGGACAGACTTATGGCAGAGAAAGGCAAAGCACTGTACCCACTAGTTACATTGGAAATGTTTAAGTGGGATAACTTTTATATCTATATTTCAAGGTGCAGAACTGTTATTTCAAGGTAGAGGAACTCTCCTATAGCAGTCAATAGATAAAGATGACAGAAGTGGAGAAACTGAGTTCCTACGAGCTCCTACCCAGTTTAACCACTGCTGCTGACAGCCTCTTTTTCTGTCCCATAGGACATGCCCTCTCATCTGTAAGGCCAACAAACTCAAGTGAATGTGCAGTAACAGGCCAAAGCATGGACAGAAATAAACAAAAACATTCTGAGATGTAACTTTAACAGACGAGAACATAATATTAATCAATCATGCTTCCCCATGGCTTTTACGAAAAAAGGAGTCCTGGTACTGAAACCATAGTGAAACTCCCACTGAAAATCCATGTCCATGGTGTCATCTCATGCCAAGTGCCTGGGGCAATACTGCTTTTTCCTGGCTTAAGGAAGTGTGATGTCTTCAGAGAGGAGACAGTGTCTAATACATTTGTCCATTACCAAGTGAACATTTGCAGATAGGCATTGGATTTTCCAAGGCAACATGCACTATTTGCAATTATGTTGTGCGGTTTTTTTTTGTGACCATGTTCATGTGGAGCAATTGATTTTTTTTTTTTGTAACTGGTGTGGGCAGGGGGTTGCAGTTGTACAAATTTGTAAAACAATGACATTTCTTGCTAAACTCATGTTCCTGTGCACAGTTAGACAGTATGCAGGTGATTAGACAGTAAAGTAATTTGTTCCATGGGTCTGATGTTTATTACACCAGCATTCTTTTTATTCTACAGATAATGATTCAATATATGTAGCATCAGGATTCTATATAAAGGGCAAGGGGTGAAATGGGTAAGGATTGCACCTGAATCACCAAATCTGAACCCTACTGAAATGGTGTAACATCAGATGAAGCACCACATCAGGATGAGTATAAAACCAAGGAACTGTGTGCAGCTGACAGAGGGGATCACACTCTTCTTGCAGAGTGCTGATAGTGGAAGACTTCTACAGATCTCTCTGTTTCTCTCCCTGTCTCTCTGTCTCTCTCTTTTCTCTGTCTGTGTCCCTCTGTCTGTCTGTCTGTCTCTCTGTCTCTCTCTCTCTGTCTCTCTCTCTCTCTCTATATATATATATATATGCATATATATATATATATATATATATCTATATATATATATATATATATATATTATGGTAGCACAGTAGTGCTACCATCGTTAGGGTTGAGGAGCCATTTCTATGTTAAACCCCAAAACTCTGCACCTTAATAACGTTGCAACCGTTTGACAGATTTGGCTGAAATTTGGAATACTTGATCAAGAACCATAGGCCTTGGGATATGCCAAGTTTTGTAGTGGTCGAATATACGGCTGCGGAGTTATTAAGCATGATCTGTGCAGACGTTTACGCTTTTTCTGGAATTCTACGGTAGCACCTACAGGTCATATGGTTTTCGCGACTGGTCCGAAATCTTGAGGGAACGTGCGGCCAGGGTCCCCGATGTGCCTTTCAAAGATTTCGTGAAAAAATATTAAACGGTTCAAAAGTTATTCAAAAAACAGTTTCCCATTATAAGTCAAAGGGAAAAGTTAACAAAAAGTTCAACACTTTCGCAAATGCATTTTTACTTTCGCAAATGAGCCTGTTACTTTCGCAAATCTGCCATTTTGTTTTCAGTTGGTGATCAGAAAAATGGTTGGCATTTAAATTTGGGACCCTCTAGCAACCTAATTCTTTTTGTATTCACCTAGTCGGACCCTGAGGATGCTTGCCATTTCTTTATTTTGTGGTAAAACAGCCCAGAAATATGTTTTTCAAATTTCTGGAAAAAGTACTTTCGCAAATTACTTTCATGCTCACGAAAGCGTCGAACTTTTTTGCGAAAGCTTTCGCAAATTGCGACAGTAGTTTTCCATCTGTGGGACAGTGACAGCGATTCTTTGGCACTGCGCTGCAAAAGAACCGTTGGGAGTTTTGGGCTGAAATTTGGAGAAACGGAGCCGACATCTCACAGATGTGCCTTTCAATGTTGTATTGAAAAAATATTACACAGCGGCAAAGTTACGGCACTCCAAAGTTGATGTTTTTTCCCATAGGATAACATTACGGCACCCGACGCATTACAGAAATCCTTTGGCACCCTGCTGCAAAATAACGGTTTGGTCTTTTTTCCTGAAATTTGGAGGGAAGACAGCCAACAGCCCACAGATGTGCCTTTCAGTAGATTGGTTAAAAAATATCACACGGCGGCAAAGTTATGGCACTCCAAAGTTGACAGTTTTTCCCATAGGATAACATATCGGCGCCCGACGCATTACAGAAATCCTTTGTATCCCTGCTGCAAAATAAAGGTTTTGTCTTTTTTCCTGAAATTTTGAGGGAAGACAGCCAACAGTCCACAGATGTGCCTTTCAGTGGTTTGGTGAAAAAACATTACAGGGAGGCAAAGTTATGGTGCTCCGAACTTTTCTTTTTTTCCCATAGGATAACATTACACGTTTGCTGCACCTTTCAGGGCCCGTATCTCGGAAACGGTGCCCGACATGGACTTTTCATAGGAAAATTTCAAATTAGCCAGGACAGTTTTAAATAATATGACTTTTAAATTTTTTTTCTACGTCGTACGGTTCCTGAGATATAATGTATTTAGTATTCCAAGATCTCATTTTCTGCGCCGATACTCATTATTATGCATACATTATTTGTACTCACTGTCTTTCTCTATGCAGGTTTGAGGAAAACCAGCCTATTAAGCTTACATTACTGTTACTGTTGCCCTTTCCGCTTGAGGTTCCGTACCGTTCACCTGTTGACGTCTACTTCCACCATGTGCGTTACCCTTTCTGTTCTCATTCGCGTTTGTGTTACCATGCGCCACTGTTAGCATTTCTGTTTGCATTGCTGTCCCTGTTGATATGCCACAAGACATCATGTGGTGGGGCGGCTGGGGCCGGGAGGCCGCCTCCGCCACTGCATGCTCACAGTGGGGCACGGGTCCCCGGAGGTCCCAGCGCTCCCGCCGCTGCATTACATTCACTATTTCTCGTTATCATTCTCAAAAAGAAGGGAAATTAGAGGCAAAAAACTCCGTTTAATGCATTAGTTAGGGTTGTTCCACAGCGACAAAAGTGAGGAAATTCGCTGTTAGAGTTGAAAACCCTAACTCCGAATTCACCCCCCCAGCACCACACACACACACACACACATTCAAGTATGGGGGAGGACCAAGTCAACACAACCAATGTCAGACATCCAGCAGCAGGTGACAGAAATAACAAACAATTGTCTAAATGTACTACGAGACATCCCCACCCACCTGACCAGGTACTGCATGCTCAGTGGAGATCAACAGCAAAACTCAGGCCATGTACCAAACGTACACATCCCTGATTGCAGCTGCACACAACGTACCACACTTAGTAGTTGCATGGCCTTACCTAACGAAACCCCACACCAGACCACACCACTTGTGGTGGGCCACCTGAGCAATAGAGTTCAGCAAAACCAAGGAGTTGTACAGGTATAATATCTCTGATTATAACAAGGGTTTGAGAAATGCAGCTTTCTAATTGACTGTAAACATTTTATTTATTTATTTATTTAGCTTTTGTTGACCGGGTAAGTGCACTAGACAAATCCTGCGTATTTTCAGGCACGACCCAGGGGAGAGGGATACAGATGAATGCCAACTGACCTTGAACCAGATTAAGCTGTTGGTGGTATTTTTTTTTTAGTGAATGAGGGAAATTTGGCCAGGACACGGAAATTCCCCTACTCTTTCGATAAGTGCCATGGGATCTTTAACATCCACCTGAGCTACCACCAATCCAGGCAGATGGGACCTCGGTTTAACATCTCATCCGAAAGACGGCACCTCAGAAATGCAGCACCCCTCTCATGCTGCATTACAGTGTCAGTACTGGGATATTAACCCAAGTGCCAGATGTGGGAACTGAACCCACAGCCCTCTGATCTCCTGGCCTCAGAGGCGAGTGTGCTACCTACTGAGCCACTGACACTGATGACATTGTAACAGCCTTATGTTTAGTTTTTATTAACATACATGTAAAGCCTAACCATATGATGAACATGGTTTAATGTTGTTTAAAAAACAGTTTTATTATATGATAGCAATAAGCCACTCCCAGGTATTATGTTAATGGTCAGTTTATCACTGTCTAGCGACATGTGGCACTCGGCTATGCCTCATTCAACATTAAACCCCTACAGGGTGATTAACAGACCATTTAACATAACTGTTGGTCATGCCTTATTGTTAATTGTCTTATAGTAGATACTCTCCTCTGCTAGGCACTGCAGCAGCTTTGCAACACAGTGTCCCACCCAGTTACACCATACACTGTCTAGTTACTGGAGAATGGCTGTGAATATGAACTCATGAAGATGAACAGTGTAACTTGATCATTACAGTCATCGAAACCCTAGTGTGATTATAACTGACAGAGTCAGTGATAGAAGATAACCCCTGCTGTCCTAGTACACTTACCCCATTGTGAGTTAAATCAATACTAAAAGACATACTGTTTATATCTACACCATACCTATTTGATTCCTGTTGTACCACAATTAACATAGTTATCACTTTGATAGCATCAGTGACAGAAGTGTGCAACCCAAACAGTAGGCATACAGCCTGAGTATGAAACAACTGTTAAAAAAAATCACACTGTGTCCATAAGTGGCATAGATCACTCATTGCAACAATAGTAAATGTATTACTATTTGAATAAGTTAGTCATCACAGATGCAATGAGATTGTCTTTATCAGGTACAACATACTCAGTAAGTGCCTACAGGAAAATCTATCCTATATACATCTCCGATACAGGTACATCATTGTTGGCTCAGTAGTGCTATGATATTTAGAAGTTGCTTGGCCTGATCCATGCAATTACAATGTTTCTTACAAAGAATACTTACTGCATCTTTAGTATTGAAACACACTGAAGGTCTATGTATGTACATCAGCAGTACACCTTCATCAGTAAGAAAGCATGTGATACTGGCAGTATGAATTTCACAGCGTTGAACAGGCAATGCTTTTCCATACATTTACATCAGCCTCTCTATGTTGAGTAAACCATTGCAGTAAATGTACTACTATGTAAATCACCTACTAAATGTATCACTACTTTTATTTTGAGCATGCTAGTGTCTTGTAGTTAATTTATGTGCTTCTCTTAATTAATGTATACTCACTAGTGTTAAAACCTTTCTACAACTGTCATCATGCACCTTCAGCATTTATATTGAATAACGGCACAGTACCAGTTGTGGTGTGGTGTGGGCATCGGTAGGTAAGGCCTACAACTACTAAGTGTGGTACATTGTGTGCAGCTGCAATCAGGGATGTGTATGTTTGGTGTACATGGCCTCAGTTTTGCTGTTGATCTCCACTGAGCATGCAGTACCTGGTCAGGTGGGTGGGGATGTCTCGTAGTACATTTTAGACAATTGTTTGTTATTTCTGTCACCTGCTGCTGGATGTCTGTCATTGGTTGTGTTGACGGTCCTCCCATACTTGAATGTGTGTGTGTCTGTGTGTGTGTGGTGCTGGGGGTGAATTGAGTTAGGGTTTTCAACCCTAACAGCGAATTTCCTCACTTTGTGCTGTAGAACAACCCTAACTAATGCATTAAACAGAGTTTTTGCCTCTAATATATATATATATATATATATATATATATATATATATTACTACTGGCTTGATACGGCCAGTATAGTTAGGGTTGCACGGCCACTTCTATGTTAAATTCCAAAGTTTGCACTTTAATAACTTTGCAACTGTTTAACAATTTGCCTGACATTTTTCATGCATGACCTCTGACCATAGATCTCTGGATCTCAAAAGTCGTGTTCCAGTCGGATGTATGGTTGTGGAACTGTAGAGCATCCAAAAACTGAAAATTACCAACTTTTGCACATTTTTCGGTGGGCATAATGAACTGAAGAATGCATCTGAGTGGATTCAGATTTGCCTGTCTATATGTGGCCTAGGTTAAACTGGTGCCTTTTGAAGATTTGGTGAAAAAATATTAATCCGTTCAAAAGTTATGCAAGTTTTTCATGTCCCATTGTAGCCTATGGGAACATTTATATGTGCATTGCAAAAACTTTCACTATCACGTTTATTGTCATGCTCCCTGAATTTGTTTACATGTTGCAGTCATCTTATTTTCAGTTAGCGAGAGACAAAAAAAATTGTAACTCGAAAAATAATGCCCTTTGGTCAACACCAAAAGTTGTGTTTACCTTATGGGGCCCTTAGGAACATGACTCTGGCATTGGTTTTTCAGCACGTGGTCTGGAATTATGTTTGCCAAACTTTTTCCACCATTCTGCCATTTTGTGATTGTGACAACAGTTTTTGTTGTCATGGCAACAATCGCGATTAAAAAAAGGAACTTCAACAATATTTTTCTGTGTGTGACAACATTCCCATTATAGAGATAGGAGTACTGTGAACACATTAAAGTTGTTGTGAAAACACTGCAAAAACACATTTTTCCATGTGTTTTATTTGTCACTTCATTGTGCCAAGGTGGATTGTGCTTTTGGGCTGATATTTGCAGGGTGGCAAGCCCTGGTCCCACAGATGTGCCTTTTGGTGATTCGGTCCGAAAACATTCAATGAGCCCATAGTTACAGCATTCTGAAGTTGAAAAATTTCCCATAGGATAACATTGTGGTGCCCACAGTGATGCCTTTCGGCACCCGTATCTCGAAAATGGTGTGAGATACAGATTTTTCGCTTCCTAGATTAAGCACTCAAGGAATCTTCAAAGTCATAGATTACATCTGCAGTGGAATTATTTTCATAGGTTGTACAGTTACTGAGATATTGGCAAATTAGCATTACAAGAGTTCCTTTTCAGGCTTATGGGGCTACTGTATGGCTTTGTGTTTAAGTGTAAGTGGGAGCACAGGTCCCGGAGGGCCTGTGCTCCCTCACATGCATACCATTTTGCACAAATGGGCAGCTTGGTGGGAGCGCATAGCCCAGAGGGCCAGCGCTCCCACCAACACATACCAGTTACCAGGTACATTACACTTTCTCAAAAAGTAAGGAAAGTCATTGCAAAAACCTTCTTTAATGCATCCGTAAGGGTTGAAGCGTGAAGGGTTCAGATGTGAATTATGCTTTTAGGTGCAAAAAATATAATCGGTTCCATAGATATGCAATTATGAATTTGAGATTTTTCCCATAGGAAAACATTGCGGTACCCACAACACATCTCAGTGCCCATATCTCAGAAATGATGTGAGATACAGATTTAGTTCAGGTGTTGAGGTTTCGAAGTCATGCTTACAACTGCAGTGGAATTTTTTTTATAGCTGTTATGGTTACTGAGATAGTGCCAAATAAATGTTACAAGGGTTACTTTACAGTACTATGTGGCTGCTGCATGGCTCCATATTTAAGTGTAAGTGGGAGAACAGAGCCCGGAGGGCCCCCATTCCCACATACGCTTACCATTGTGCAATAAATGGGCAAAGTGAAGGGAGCGCAGGGCACACAAATATATACCACTAACCACTTACATTACACTTTCTCAAAAAGAAGGGAAATTCAATGTTAGGGTTAGCAACCAACCACCACCCCCACCTTACAGGCACCAACAGGCATTGGGGCATGCCATGGGATCATCAGACCTAACTCTCATCCCATTCTCCTATACTTTAGCGTGTCAACTTGTTTACACATGGAATGGGGTGAGAGTTGGGCCTGACAACCCCATGGCATGTTCCAATACCTGTTGGTGCCTGTAGGGTGGGGTAACCCTAACATCGAATTTCCAAACATTTGTAATTATAACATCAACCCTAACTGATGCATTAACGGAGTTTTTGTAATGAATACATATATATATATATATATATATATACTGTATATATATATATATATATATATATATATATATATATATAATAGATATACCACTCTGGGTGTGCGATCGCGCTCTGATATCGCACTATGCGCTTGGTGTGCATTGCATGCTGCGCAGGCTGCAGGCGAGTGCATCAACAGCAAAGGTATGCGTATATCAGGCGGCGACCTCAAAATGATATATCTATCTTATAAAATGTCAAAATTGTTTTAGAGGGGGGGTAAAAGTGCAGGTGTGCGGTCGCGCTCTGATATACGCACGGTCATGTGATGTGTTTTATACAATCAGAAGTCTGGATTTGGATATGGATATGGCTGCTCATTTTATAAATATATATATATATTTATATATATATATATATATATATATGCAGTAGAGGTGGACATAAATGGAGTGTGATAAAAAGAGAATAACCGATAGGTTTGTGTCTGTTACCAGGGAGTAATAGCATGGAGATGTTCTGGACACATGAACCTCGAGAGCGAAGCTCAAGATGTTCCAATGTGTCCGGAACCTCAAGATGCCAGTACTCCCTGGTAATGGACACACAAACCTATCTGCTATTTTTTTTAATATATGGATCCATCGTTTGTTTGTAATGGGCGGTCAACCGTTTCAGTGGAAAATTGACTTTGTACTAGTTGACCGCCACACTGTCATATGCTGTGCATTGAGCTGCCTGATCACTCGTGATGGTTCCTGCCCCATGTCCGGTTTTTTAATAATTCAGATCCTACCTGCTCTTTATGACCAGAACAGCAGGATCAACCAGATATTTTCATTTGCTGAGGGAAAAAAGAAAACAAAAACAGAGAAGCGTGATGACCGAGTTCTCTATTGGTAAGTGAGAGAAGGGCCGCCATGTTTTTTAAACTGTTCTTCCCACCCACACAGGAAAAGCGGCCAATGAGGAGGCATGCTTAGGATGTGGGGGGCAGAAGGTATCTTTTCAGGCACTTGCAATGATACTATTATCACCACAAAACTATACTATTAAAAGTGATTGACAGTACTATTACAAATGATTGACAATACTATTATCACTGAACCTTTGAAGGTATTACCAGATTTTTTTTGTATGCTTTACAGACCTACAGTATTAAATTGAAGATCCATATATTAAATATGTTTATCTAAGCAACTGTGTGGATAAATGCATTTATCCCACAGTTGCTCATTTATCCACACAGTTGCTCAATTGTCCACACTACCCATATTCAAATGTGAAAAACTTTAAAACGAAAAAAGATAGCATGGTACTGTGAGCACAAAAATTGTTCAGCACAAAATTATCTACAAAATAAGTGGTGTTTCATTTACAGATACCTTATAGATTTTTTATAATTAGCAAAAAAACAGAAGAAAATGTAATTTTTTTGTTCACTTCTTTGACAAACAAATGTGAATAACTTTAAAACAAAAAATGATAGCATGGTACTGTGAGCATGAAAAATGTTCAGCACAAAAATATCTACAACATGAGTGGTGTTTGATATATAGATACTGTTTTTTTTATAATTAGAAAAAAACAGCATACAATTTAATTTTCACTTTTTTGACAAACAAATGTGAATAACTTTAAAATGAAAAAGGTAGCATGGTACTGTGAGCATGACATTTGTTCAGCAAGAAGTTTTCTACAAAATGAGTGGTGTTTCATTTAATAGCAACCACTACACTAGGTGGACATACACTAGGAAATTTAACTGAAATTCCCAGAAATTATCATTAAAAAAAATAAACAGTCAAAACCAAATGTTCCTGCATGGATAGAAAGCATCCCTATTCCATAAATGAAATATAGAGTGTTGAGCTGTCAGATAAATGATTTATCTACACTTGTGCTGTTTGAACTCGAATACCTCACTCATGGCTTATGCCACTCATGAGGTTACCCGAGGTCAAATAGCACTTGTGTAAATAAATCATTTACCTGAAAGCTCACCATTTTATATCCTTATTTTATATATATATATATATATATATATATATATATATATATATATATATATATATATATTATATGGTATGCGTAGTGCTGCCATAGTTAGGGTTGAGGAGCCATTTCTATGTTAAACCCCAAAACTTTGCACCTTAATAACTTTGCAACCGTTTGACAGATTTGGCTGAAATTTGGAATACATGATAAAGAACCATAGGCCTTGGGAGCTGCAAAGTTTTTTAGTGGTCAGATATACGGCTGTGGAGTTATTAAGCATGATCTGTGGCAACGTTTACACTTTTTCTGGAATTCTATGGTCGCGCCTACAGATCATACAGTTTGTGCGACCGGTCCAAAATCTTCAGGGAAGGTGAGGCCTGGGTCCCCGATGTGCCTTTTGAAGATTTCGTGAAAAAATATTAAATGGTTCAACAGTTATTCAAAAAACAGTTTCCCATTATAAGTCAATGGGAAAAGTTAACAAAAAGTTCAACACTTTCGCAAATGCATTTTTACTTTCGCAAATGGGCCTGTTACTTTCGCAAATCGGCCATTTTGTTTTCAGTTGGTGATCAGAAAAATGGTTGGCATTTAAATTTGGGACCTTCTAGCAACCTAATTCTTTTTGTATTCACCTAGTCGGACCGTGAGGATGCTTGCCATGTCTTTATTTTGTGGTAAAACACCCCAGAAATATGTTTTTCAAATTTCTGGAAAAAGTACTTTTGCAAATTACTTTCGTGCTCACGAAAGTGTCGAACTTTGTTGTGAAAGCTTTCGCAAATTGCGACAGTAGTTTTCCATCTGTGGGACAGTGACAGCGATTCTTTGGCACTGTGCTGCAAAAGAACCGTTGGGAGTTTTGGGCTGAAATTTGGAGGGAATGGAGCCGACATCTCTCAGATGTGCCTTTCAGTGTTGTATTGAAAAAATATTACATGGCGGCAAAGTTACGGCACTCCAAAGTTGACGTTTTTTCCCATAGGATAACATTATGGCGCCCGACGCATTATATAAATCCTTTGGCACCCTGCTGCAAAATAACGGTTTGGTCTTTTTTCCTGAAATTTGGAGGGAAGACAGCCAACAGCCCACAGATGTGCCTTTCAGTAGTTTGGTGAAAAAATATCACATGGCGGCAAAGTTACGGCACTCCAAAGTTGACAGTTTTTCCCATAGGATAACATTACGACGCCCCATGCATTACAGAAATCCTTTGGATCCCTGCTGCAAAATAACGGTTTGGTCTTTTTTCCTGAAATTTGGAGGGAAGACAGCCAACAGCGCACAGATGTGCCTTTCAGTGGTTTGGTGAAAAAACATTACAGGGAGGCAAAGTTATGGCGCTCCGAACTTTCCTTTTTTTCCCAGAGGATAACATTATGGCGTTCGCCGCGCCTTTCAGGGCCCGTATCTCAGAAATGGTGCGAGATACGGACTTTTCTTTGGAAAATTTCTTAGCCCCCTAACAGGGGGCTAAGATTCAAATTAGTCAGGACAGTTGTAAATAATATGACTTTTAAATTTTTTTTCTACATCGTACAGTTCCTGAGATATAATGTATTTAGTATTCCAAGATCTCATTTTCTGCGCCGATACTCATTATTATGCATACATTATTTGTACTCACTGTCTTTCTCTATGCAGGTTTGGGGAAAACCAGCCTGTGCGCTTACATTACTGTTACTGTTGCCCTTTCCGCTTGCGGTTCCGTACCGGTTTCACTTACCATTGACGTCTGCGCCACCATGTGCGTTATCCTTTGCGTTTTCATTTGCGCTTGCATTTATGTTGTTTTTTGCCATTTCTGTCTACAGTACTGTTTAACTTTCTGTTTCACTTTACATCATCATGCCCATTGACATTTCTGTTTGCAGGCACCATGTTACTATGTGACAACACATCACATGGCAGACCATTCCCGTCTACGCCACCATGTGAGTTACCCTTTCTGTTCTCATTCGCGCTTGTGTTACCATGTGTGCCACTGTTAGCATTTCTGTTTGCATTGCTGTCCCTGTTAGTATGCCACAAGACATCATGCGGTGGGAGCGCTGGTCCCGGAGGGTCCAGCCTCGCTACACTACACATTCACTATTTCTCATTATCATTCTCAAAAAGAAGGGAAATTAGAGGCAAAAAACTCCATTTAATGCATTAGTTAGGGTTGTTCCACAGCGACAAAAGTGAGGAAATTCACTGTTAGGGTTGAAAACCCTAACTCCGAATTCACTCCCCCAGCACCACACACACACAGACACACACACACACATTCAAGTATGGGGGAGGACCAAGTCAACACAACCAATGACAGACATCCAGCAGCAGTTGACAGAAATAACAAAAAATTGTCTAAATGTACTACGAGACATCCCCACCCACCTGACTGGGTACTGCATGCTCAGTGGAGATCAACAGCAAAAACTGAGGCCACGTACACCAAACATACACATCCCTGATTGCAGCTGCACACAATGTACCACACTTAGTAGTTGCATGGCCTTACCTACCGATGCCCCACACTAGACACACACCACTTGCAGGGCCACCTGAGCAATAGAGTTCAGCAAACCAAGGAGTTGTACAGGTATAATATCTCTGATTATAACAAGGGTTTGAGAAATGCAGCTTTCTAATTGACTGTAAACATTGTAACAGCCTTATGTTTAGTTTTTATTAACATACATGTAGAGCCAAGCCATATGATGAACATGGTTTAATGTTGTTTAAAAACAGTTTTATTATGATAGCAATAAGCCACTCCCAGGTATTATGTTAATGGTCAGTTTATCACTGTCTAGCGACATGTGGCACTCGGCTATGCCTCATTCAACATTAAACCCTACAGGGTGATTAACAGACCATTTAACATAACTGTTGGTCATGCCTTATTGCTTAATTGTCTTATGAGTAGATACCCTCCTCTGCTAGGCACTGCAGCAGCTTTGCAACACAGTGTCCCACCCAGTTACACCATACACTGTCTAGTTACTGGAGAATGGCTGTGAATATGAACTCATGAAGATGAACAGTGTAACTTGATCATTACAGTCATGAAACCCTAGTGTGATTATAACTGACAGAGTCAGTGATAGAGGAGAACCCCTGCTGTCCTAGTACACTTACCCCATTGTGAGTTAAATCAATACTAAAAGACATTCTGTTTATATCTACACCATACCTACTTGATTCCTGTTGTACCACAATTAACATAGTTATCACTTTGATAGCATCAGTGACAGAAGTGTGGCAAACCCAAACAGTAGACATACAGCCTGAATATGAAACAATTGTTAAAAAAAATCATACTGTGTCCATAAGTGGCATAGATCACTCATTGCAACAATAGTAAATGTATTACTATTTGAATAAGTTAGTCATCACAGATGCAATGAGATTGTCTTTATCAGGTACAACATACTCAGTAAGTGCCTACAGGAAAATATATCCTATATACATCTCCAATACAGGTACATCATTGTTGGCTCAGTAGTGCTATGATATTTAGAAGTTGCTTGGCCTGATCCATGCAATTACAATGTTTCTTACAAAGAATACTTACTGCATCTTTAGTATTGAAACACACTGAAGGTCTATGTATGTACATCAGCAGTACACCTTCATCAGTAAGAATGCATGTGATACTGGCAGTACGAATTTCACAACATTGAACAGGCAATGCTTTTCCATACTTTACATCAGCCTCTCTATGTTGAGTAAACCATTGCAGTAAATGTACTACTATGTAAATCACCTACTAAATGTATCACTACTTTTATCTTGAGCATGCTAGTGTCTTGTAGTTAATTTATTTGCTTCTCTTAATTAATGTATACTCACTAGTGTTAAAACCTTTCTACAACTGTCATCATGCACCTTCAGCATTTATATTGAATAACGGCACAGTACCAGTTGTGGTGTGGTGTGGGGCATCGGTAGGTAAGGCCATGCAACTACTAAGTGTGGTACGTTGTGTGCAGCTGCAATCAGGGATGTGTACGTTTGGTGTACATGGCCTCAGTTTTGCTGTTGATCTCCACTGAGCATGCAGTACCCAGTCAGGTGGGTGGGGATGTCTCGTGGTACATTTAGACAATTGTTTGTTATTTCTGTCACCTGCTGCTGGATGTCTGTCATTGGTTGTGTTGACTTGGTCCTCCCCATACTTGAATGTGTGTGTGTCTGTGTGTGTGTGGTGCTGGGGGTGATTCGAGTTAGGGTTTTCAACCCTAACAGCAAATTTCTCACTTTTATCGCTGTGGAACAACCCTAACTAATGCATTAAACGGGGTTTTTTGCCTCTAATATATATATAATATAGTGGCGCTGTCGCGCCACTATTGTAAGGGTTGAGTGGTCAGTTACATACTGAAGTCAAAAGTTTGGGCGTTAATAACTTTGGACCCATTCAATGGATTTACCTGAAATTTGGTACACACATTGGAGCATGGTAGATCTCTAGATTTGCCAAATTGCATTTCGGTCGGAGTGCCGGTCTTTGTATACAAAAGCGCTGAAAAATGCAAAATGATCCATTTTTGGAGGCACCTTTAGTCATTCTTAATGTAGTCCTGCATGGCTGTCATGTGGTGTGCTGCTCTGCAAGATGGCTTATTTGAAAGAGCTTTTTGTTTGGCAAAAAAATATTAAGGCATTCAAAAGTTATGGCACTTTTAAGTTCCCATTATAAGTCAAGGGGAAAATGTATATGTATATGTATATCTTGAGATCAAAGAATGGGGGTTCTGGCCATCTCGTCCCACCTGGTAGTCAAAGAATTTGCAGCCTCGGGGTTCAAGAATCTTTTTTCCTGAGGAATTTCAAAAATTCTTTGATTGCGAGGTCCGCCATCTTATTTTCAGTTTTCCGATCACACAAACACAAATATCTCGGCTCAGGGGTCACTTCTGAAGTAAAACTTTGATGGGATTTACTCAGGGGACCCTGATCTATCACGCCATGGCTTTGGTTCCATCCAAATCGATTTAAAAATAGAGTTTCCAGCTTTTAAATTCTTCATTCGTGGCTCACTAAGGATCTTTGATCGCGAGCCTGCAAATTCTTTGATTACAGAAACTTTGTTGATCCACGATCGTTACGCCATGCGAGGAACCAGATGGCCAGATTTTAAAATTGCTTTCTGTAGCCCAGGGGTGCCCTATTAAGTAAAATAATGGTGGGTTTTGCACAGGGGGCTTCCCTCTTCCACATCTGAATTAAATAGTGTACTTTTTATTATCCCTGGTAGTGTAGCGGCCCCCTCCCCATCACAGCAATGTACATAATGATGTATGTTATCCCTGGTATTTACCCCAATGCACACCTTGATGCCTGTTGGAGGGGGCGGGCTGAGGTGGGGTGCAAGGGGTGGGAACCCTAAAATCAAATTTCCTCGCTTTTTTCGCTGTAGAAGAACCCTAACTGATGCATCAGCGAAGTTTTTTGAATAGAATATATATATATATATACACATACATGCATATATACTGTATATATTCATTGAAAAAAACTTAATTTAATGCATCAGTTAGGGTTACAGTGACAAAAGTGGGGAAATGAGACATTAGGGTTGAGCCCCTAACCCCCCCACCACACACCCCTATCCTCCACAGACTGACAGACACTGGGGTGTGCCATGGGGTCGCGAGGCCCAAATATTACCCCATTCCATGTGTAAACAGGTTGACATTCTACAGTAAAGGAGAATGGGGTGAGAGTTAGGCCTCATGACCATATGGCACACCCCGGCATCTCTCAGTCTGTGGCAGATGGGGGTGGGGGTGGGGGTTAGGGGCTCAACCCTAATGTCTAATTGCCCTACTTTTGTCACTTTAACCCTAACTGATGCATTAAATTAAGTTTTTTGCAATGAATTTCCTTACTTTTTGAAAAAGTGTAATATAACTAGTAAATAGCATGTGCTGGTGGGCGCCGCACTCCCACCAAACTGTCCATTTCTACATAACAATATGTGTCTGTGGGAGTGCTGGCCCTCTGGGTCCTGTGCTCCCACTTACACATAGCCACAGAGCCATACAGCAGCCCTATAGGGCAAGGTACCCTTGTAACACTAATTTGCCAATATCTCGGGAACCAAAGCAGCTAGGAAAAAAATTCAAGTATTGTAATCATTACATTAAGACAACCATGCAAAATGGATCAACCAAATACATAACTTGCATCATTTATGAGCTATGGGGCACCAAAAAGTGCTGAAAAGGCACCCTTAGAACCCTGGTAACATGTTTTTGCCAATATCTCTGTAACCACAGCAAGTAGGGAAAAAATTCCACTGCTCATATAATCTATGATTTACAAACTTGTTTCAGCAGGTTAGTTCACATAAAGGTGACCTAATCTGCTGGTAGCGAAAAATCTGTATCTCGCTAGATTTTTGAGATGCTGGTGCTGAAAGTCACTATGGGCACTGCAATGTTATCCTATGGGAAAAATAAAAATTTTGTGATACCATATCTATGGAACTGATTAACTTTTCAACACCTAAATAACATAATTGACATCTTAGGAGCAGCCCCTTAATACCCTGCAAATTTCAAATCAAAAGACAACATTTTTTATTTACAATGCAGCTGCAAAATTTTTAAAATCTTAATTCATGAGGTAGCAAAATCCCAACCGTGAGATCAATCCCCTTTTGTGAGCTATTAAAATCCCAGTCCATAAGAAATCATTGACTGTCAGATTTTGGACATCTGGTCACAAAGTGATGGTCAAGGATTTTGCTACTTCACGAAAGGGGATTGCTCATGGACTGGGAGTTTGTCAGCTCATGGACTAGCATTTTATCAGCTCACAAAAGGGGATTCAAAAACTCAGTCCCCTTTCATGAGATGACAAAATCCCAGTCCACGAGCCAATCCTCTTTTGTGAGGCAGGAAAAATCCTTGACCATGAGCCAATCCTCATCCATGAGAAGGGCCATTTGGTCACAAAGGGATGGTCAAGGATTTTGCTACCTCATGAAAGGGGATTGTTCATGGACTGGGATTTTGGCAGCTCGCAGACTAAGATTTTGTCAGCTTATGAAAAAGGATTCAAAAACCCAATTCCTTTTCGTGAGTTGACAAAATCCCAGTCCGCAAGTTGATTCTCTTTCGTGAGGCTGCAAAATCCTTGACCGTGAGTCAATCCTCATCCATGAGAAGGGCTGTCTGGTCACAAAGTGATGGTTAAGGATTTTGCTGCCTTGCGAAAGGGGATCAGCTTGCGGACAGGTATTTTTTCAGTTTGTGAAAGAGGATGGGAAGCGAGTTGCAAAAGAAGAATTTCAAAATTTGAAATGAACATTTTTTGGACAAAATGAAGGATACCAAAGGTATGGATTTGTAGAGGGTGCCACCCTGAACAAAGCTCTTGCCTAATTTCACCAAGAAGTCACCCATGGAGCAAACTATGACATTTTGTTTTGGGAAAAAGTGAAAACAAAATGGCAACTCGCGAATGCAGAATTTTTTTCTCACAAACTGGGATTTTATAAATCCCCATTCACAAGCTGACAATATCCCTGATCGTGAGCCCAATTCCCTTTGGCAAAAATTCTATCTAAATCTTGGAGTGAACTGAGCATGCTCAGAACCTAAAACTTCAAAATTAAATAACTTTGGAATGGATTAATATTTTTTCACCAAACCAAACACTTGATTGTTCTGTGACAAAACATCTTTCTACCAAGAAACTGTAATACCAAAATACCAAATAGTGTGTCTGCAGCACAGTGGGCAAAAACCATCAAAAAAATGCAAAAAATGCATTTTTCAGCACTTCACTGCACATAAACCGCAAGTCTGACCAAAATGCAACTTGGCAAATCAAGAGATCTGCCATATGAAACTGAGCATTTCAAATTTCATGCAAATCCGTTGAATGGTTGCAAAGTTAATAAGGTTCAAGATTTGGGGTTTAACATTAAACTGCTTACTAAACCCTAACTACACACACACACATATATATATGTATGCATATGTGTGTGTGTATATATCTATATCTATATGCAATAAAAGTGGACTCAGAACTCATTGAATAAATCCATCTATAGTGTATGGTGGAATGCTATTGTGTATGGAATTCCAAGCCTGGAATATGCTTTTTCTGCTGCAGTAGTAACATCATGTTGTTCTGCTGCAGTAGTGATGTCACTACTACAGCAGAACAACTTGGAATGCTGCCATATAGTTGATTTCTCCTGTCCAATTAAGCTGGAAGTTCTTTTTTTTTTTAACTTGAACTTGCAGAAACATCTGCAGCCCAATGTGTTGGTTAAAAAAAAAGGAAACGGTAAAATTTGTTATTCTCCATTGTCTTCACTAGTTGGTTTTTGCATGATTTTCTATTTTGTGACTTCCCGTACACTAAAAAAGATTGTGTATGAGCAGTCATACACAAACATGGATATTCTTGTTTCTCGAGGTTCCCTTGGTAACAGAGCACCTCTCAAGCTGTGGTGTCAAGGTCATCTGTTACCAAGGACACCTCTCGATATAAGAGTATCCTTATTGTGTATGACTGCTCATACACAATCCTCTGTATCTTCACAGCCGTTAAATAAATAAAATGTATACATATAGTAGCTATGTCACAATCACTCATTTAGAATGTTCGGCCTCAGTAACAGTACTACCCATATTCAAATGCAAATAACTTTAAAACAAAAAAAGATAGCAAGGTACACTGAGCATGAATGTTGTTCAGCACACAATTATCTACAATATGAGTGGTGTTTCATTTATAGATATCTTATAGATGTCTTTATAATTAGTAAAAAAGAGCAGAAAATGCAATTTTTTTGTTCACTTTTTTGACAAACATATGCAAAAAAAGATAAGTAATCAAAAACTAATGTACCTGCACAGCAAGAAAGCATCCCTATTGCATAAAGCATGGCTCAGTTGGTAGCACATCCGCCTCTGGACCAGAAGGTCGTGGATTCTCGTCCCACACTGGGATTGGACTTGCACCTAAAAATCGCTGGCATCCGAGTGCAGTATTGGGGGGTGCTGTACTGCTGGGGGGTGCCATCATTTGGATGAGATGTTAAACCAAGGTCCCTTCTGCTCATCCTGGTGTTATCCTGGTGGGTGTCCAGGTGGAAGTAAAAGAACCCAGGGCACTTCGCAAAAGAGTAGGGAACATTCCCGGTGTCCTGGCCAACATTCCCCTTCCCATGAAACCGGTTCATGCAATTATCCAGGCTGTGTGTGGGTGATGATGTGTGATATGGCTGCCACCACATATTCAGTCACTTCACTACCAGTCTAGTATTACTTGTAAAGTGCTTTGGGATACACTGTGTACGAAAAGCACTATATAAATGCTGATTTTTATTCTTCTAAATGAAATATGCAGTGGTGAGCTGTCAGATGAATGATTTATCTGACACTTGTGCTGTTTGACCTCAGACACCTCACTCGTGACATATGCCACTTGTGAGGTTATCCAAGGTCAAACAGCATTAGTGTAGATAAAACATTTATCTGACAGCTCTCCCTTGTATATCCTTTATATATATATATATATATATATATATATATATCTTTATACAATGGGGGTGAGAGCTCCACAGTGATAATAAAACATGTTATTTCCACTGGAGTGTGATATCTGATGATGACATCACCGGAGTTAAAATATCTTTTGTTTATCATACTCTGACTCACTCACTCACTCAGTCCAGCCTGCATACTAAATTGAACTTCTTTACAAATCTGTTTCTCACTGCTACTTGCAAGTAACCCAATTAACATTCAAAGGACATTCATCTGTTTTCCACAGTGTTGTAAAACTCCCAGTCCATTCCTATTTTAAGTTCAGTTCAAGAAAACCTGCAATCTAAATCACAGTGCCTCACAGTAGCTGTTTCTCACTGCTTGCTGAAACTAATTTAATTAGCAATGCCAAACACATTCACCTGTTTCTTATAATGTGGGTAACACTCTCAGTGTATTCAGAAACACTTAAACACACTCAGAACACAATCAAACAGTGCTTTCAGTATAGCCTACCGGTTAGTGTTATGAGTTTTAAACAAGCTTAGTAAATCCGGCATACCAGACCTGGGTTTGATTCTTACAATTTCCACATCCACACTGCGTGACTCTGAACAAGTCACCTCTAAAAACATACCCAGTTACCAAACAATAGAAGAACACACAGGAAAACATAACTGTACTGTGGACGCTCCACCCCATTGTATATACCACACACATGCTGTGCAGATCATGTGATATGCATAATATACCCACTCCTGCCTCGTGAGCTATGGATACTCTCAATCGTGCCTTCGCACTCATGAGTATCCATAGCTCACTCTGCAGGAGTGAGTATATTATGCATATCACACCTATCCATCATGTATCATATATATATATATATATATATATATATATATATATATATATATATATATACACACATACAGTATATATATATATATATATACTGTATATATATATATATATTTGTATATATTATAGGAGCACGGTAGCACCCCTATAGTTGGGGTTGAGTAGGCACTTCAATGTTAAACTCAAGATTTTGCACTTTAATAACTGTTCCTTTTTGTGGGGTAGATCTCTTCATCAGGCAAGTTTAGTTTTGATCAGATGTGTGGTCTCCGAGTTACGGAGAGATGAAAAAACATGTTTTTATGCAAGGATTTTTCTTTGAACTTGCCTACAGCCCAGAAGGTTTGGTTGTTTGGCATAACATTTGCAGGGTAGAAAGGGACTAACCCACAGATGTGCCTTTTGCTAGTCTGGTATAAAATGAATAAGGAGTTTTTAAGTTATTGCAATTTAAACATTTGAAAAAATAATTTCTGAGCATGCTCAGTAGGCACTTCAAGATAACTGGTTGATACAAAAGAGAAATTCTGCATTGTATGAGAAAATTCCTCTTTTGTATGGCCGCCATCCTGTTTTCAGTTTTGTCCAAACAATTGTTTTTGAAACCTCCCAAAATTATATTATTGGGAGGAACCAACACATACAGCTTGCTTATTTGGACCCCCTTTGGTGCATTCTGCACTTTACCCAACAAAATATGCCCCTAAAATGTGTTTATTTAATTATTTAAATCCTACTTCATATTTGTGTAATACAACCTAGGATCCTAGTTTGTATGCATGAGATATGACCTAGGATCCTATGTCTGGAGCCAAAAACAGGATAAATGATGAAACAAACACTTTTTGCCAACATGGGGTGCCCAATCCCCATGTCAGCACTACAGCCCCCCCCCAGTATGGGGAGTACTGCTCACATATAGCTTGCTTATTGGGACCCCTTTGGTGCTTTTCTGCACTTTACCTGATGAAACATGCCCCTAAAATGTGTTTATTTAATCATTTAAGTTCTACTTCGTATTCATGTAATATGACCTAGGATCCTAGTTCGTATGCATGAGATATGACCTAGAAGCCTAGGTGGTGAGCTGAAAATAGGATAAATGATGAAATAAACACTTTTTACTGACATGGGGTGACAATTCCCATGTCAGCACTACGGGCCCACCCCCCTCAGTATGGGGAGTACTGCTCCGACACCAGGATGCCCACTCCAGGTGTCATATGATGCCCCTCTCCCCCCGCTAAAGCCGCCCTTATAATTTCCAGCACTGGATGCCCAGTCCCCATGTTGGCATGTATGCACCCCCCCACACACTAATATGGCACACTGAGAGCCCACCCGGGTGTGCCCAAATACATATAATAGTTAAAGATACCTGTAAATACAGAAAACTGCCCCCAATGTCTTTAATTGTTTTTTTAAACCTGAAAAAAATAAAACATTCCCTCATCATCTCATGAGTCCCACCTCTCCCATCCTCACCCTCCCACTGAGCCCCCACCTCCCCGACCCCCCCTTACCCAAACTTACCTCCAGAGGTCAGGAGCAGTGATCTTCTCAGGACCAGGATATGTTTGCACTCTTCAAAGCTGAACTGCAAACTGAAGAATCAAAGGTAAGCCATTACAACTTATGTTGATATTTAGGCCATTTTTTGAGATTTTTGCACCAACTTTTCAACATGGGGTTTTTGGTACCCCACCTCATGAACAATGTCACCGGCATCTCATTACTCGGTCCCATAAGGTGATTTTGTGGTCACTGCATGGAATCACCTTTTGGGACCAGGTAACAAAATGACAGTACCAGTGTTTATGAGGGGAGGTCCCAAAAAGCTCACGTTGAAAATGTGGTGCAAAAATTAAAAAAAGGGCTGTTACAAGCATGCGTTACACAGTTTCTATGCTCAGTCATAACTTCACCAATTTTTGCTATTTTCACTACAGATTTTCAACATTGCTATTTTGTCATACCTCTTCATGAACAGTACAGCTTTCACTTCCCACATCCTGCCTGAAATGTGTTTTCACACCGATGGCACAGAATGGCACTGTCATTATGCAAAATCAACTTTTGGGATGGGTTAACAAAATCACAGTGCCAGTGTTAATGAGGAGATTTCCCAAAAAGTCCATGTTGAAAATTTGATTAAAAAATTCCCATAAATGACCATGTTATGAGCGTGCTTTTTTCTCTGTCAAATTGTTGTGTAGGGTATCTTGCTGACAGGAAAGCACTCATCGCAGCAGTGGGTGAGAGCTTTTAGCTGATTTTTTTGTGAGGGCACAGTTTAGGCCCAACCCCTTCCCACCTCTCACCCCATCCACCCCTGGAAATAGTTCCTTTATACCTGAGGTTCTGACATCATTTCCTCAAGAGTGCAAGGTGCATATCACTGTCATATCCTCTAGCACACTGCACTGACAATATAAGCATACACATTGTATAATATATATATTCTATATAACCAATCACACACGCACACAATACACACAAAAGTAGATAAACATGTGGGGAGTAGTGCAATGTAATGGCTGTGGGGCAGCAGTCTTCAGGAGTCTTTCTGGAGGCTGAGATGCTGCCTGTTGCAGACAACTATCTGCCCTGAGGAGGAAGTTGCCCGTCTTCAGGCTGCACTGGACAGTAGTAAGGAAACCTTCCCCAGACCACACTGGACAGTAGAATGGAACCTCCCCATCCAGGAAGCACTAAGCTACCACCACTACCTCAGAGGTTGCAAAGAAAGCACAGCAGTTGGACCACAGTGGGCTCAGGGAGGGTGAGGATGGTGGAACAGAGGCACACCCAGTCAATTGTTCCCTCCACAATCCATACACCATTCTGGGGGAGCATAGCTCCCCTATGGATGCACCCGCAGAGAAGACTGATGACAACTGTCACAAGGGAGGCCCACAGGAAGGAGGCAGAGGACACCAAAGGGAAAGGAAGCAGCTCCTGGTGGGGGACTCAATTATTAGGGGTATAGAACTGGGGGGAGCTGGGAAAACTGAAGTAAGGTGCCTGCCTGGTGCCATGGCTTGGAGGGACAGGAAGCACATCCTCAGGATCACGAGAACAGCTGCAAGGGAGTCTGAGCTGGATGTAATTGTCCACCTAGGGACAAATGACTTGGCTCATCATGAGATTAGAGCAGTGCAGGAGGACATTGCAGAGTTGGGGAGGGCCTAAGACAAGTAGCACACACAGTATCCTTCTCAGAGGTGCTGCCTGTCAAAGGCATGGGGGAGGTGAGGGTAATTAGCACCATGCAGTTTAATGAATGGTTGAAAAAATGGTGCAGAGCACAGGGGTTTGGCTTCATTGGGGACTGGGGTTCCACCTGGAGGGACACCAGCCTATACTGGCAGGATGGTCTGCATCTGTCCAGGAAGGTAACAAGTCTTTTGAGCAATCGGTTTAAATGCTTCATTGGCAAGCTTTTAAACTAGTCAAAGGGGGAGGCACTGACAAGCAGCAGGAAAATCCCAGCCTTTCCCTTCAAAACAGGGTAATAAATGAGAAAAAGACCGAGGTAGAACGGTCAGTGGGGGATGCTGCAACAGAAGGTAAAGCCATCAAAAAATGGAGAGCAATGAGTACCAATGCCCGTAGTCTGGGTAACAAGCTTCCTGAATTAGTGGCCTTGATGGAGGAGAAACATCAGGATATCATGGCAGTCACAGAAACATGGTACACACAAAACCATGACTGGGATGTAAACATACCAGGATACACTATCTACAGGAGGGACAGGGAGGGTAAAAGAGGAGGAGGAGTAGATCTTTACATAAGGGAAGGAATAAAAACAACAGAACAAAAGGGTAAACAGGGAGGAGAAGAAGCACTGTGGGTAAATTTGGAGACAGGCAATGGCACCACAATCCGCAGGGGGTTGTATATAGACCCCCTTCTCAGGGGGAGGAAATGGACAAGGAAATGATAGAAAGTATACTTAGAATGGCAGAAAAAGGGGAGATATTGCTGATGGGTGATCTGAATATGCCAGATGTTAACTGGAGTGCAGTTGCAGCTGCCACTTCGAAGAGTGGAGTTATTCTAGATGCCCTACAGGGAGCATGCCTTAGACAACTAGTACTGGAGCCCACTCGAGAGGGAGCAATATTAGACTTGATTCTCTCAAATGGAGATGGAGAGAGGATCACAGATGTAGACGTGGGTAGCCATCTGGGAACTAGCGACCATTGAACAGTATGGTTCACAATAAACACAGCAATAGAGTCAAGCCATACAAAGACAAAAGTACTGGACTTTAGGAGGGCTGACTTTGCCAAAATGGGTGAATGCCTAAGGAATGCACTAGCAAATGGGCAGGAAGGAGGGGTGGAAGAACAATGGGGAATAATAAAAACTGCCATCACAGAGGTAACGAGCTTTTGTGTGAAGCAAATAAACAAAACAAAATGATGTAAGAAACCACTATGGTTCTCAAAGGAAGTGGCAGTGAAGGTTCAAGAGAAAAAGAAAGCATTCAGGAAGTACAAGGAATTGCAGAAGGAGCAGGACAGACAACTGTATCAGTTAAAGCAAAGGAGGCTGGGAAGGCAGTCAGAACAGCAAAGGCCCAAACTGAGAAAAGATAGCCAACTCAGTTAAGAAGGGGATAAAACTTTTATAGGTACATCAGGGAGCGAAGGAAGACCAAGGGAGGGATAGTGAGGCTTAATAAGGGAGGAGGGTGGGCAGAGGAGACTGTGAAAGACAGAGATACTAAACAAATATGTTTGCTCAGTATTTACAAATGAAGAGGGAGTACATAAAACAAACAGTAGAAACACTCTGGATACAGAAGTTGATACCAGCCCATTTACAGAAGAAAGGGTTCTGAAAGAACTCTTAAAACTGAAGGTGGACAAAGCAATGGGGCCTGATGGGATTCATCTCAGAATTCTAAAAGAACTAAGGGTAGAACTAGTGACACCACTGACTACCCTTTTTAACAAATCATGGGAGGATGGGGTGGTACCCGAGGACTGGAGGAGGGCAGATGTGATTCCCCTTCACAAAAGTGGGAGCAAGGCAGAAGCAGGAAACTACAGACCTGTTAGTTTAACCTCAGTGATAGGGAAAATGATGGAATCACTTCTGAAGGAAAGAATTGTCTAGTATCTAGAGGTCAGAGGGGCACAGGACCCTAGGCAGCATGGATTCACAGTGGGAAGGTTATGCCAGACGAATCTGATAGATTTCTTTGACTGGGTGACCAAAGTAGTAGATCAGGGAGGGGCTGTGGACATGGCCTACCTAGACTTTAGCAAGGCATTTGACACAGTCCCACACAAAAGATTAATATACAAGTTAGCCAGCCTGGGAGTGGGTCCCACGATGACAGCCTGGGTAAAGAATTGGCTGGAGAATAGGACACAGAGAGTAATAGTAAATGGAGTCCACTCAGAAGAAAGGGGGGTTACTAGTGGGGTACCGCAGGGTTCAGTATTAGGACCGGTCCTCTTCAATGTCTTTATAAGTGACATTGCAGAAGGACTGGAAGGAAAAGTATGTCTCTTTGCAGATGACACAAAGATCTGCAACAGAGTTGATGCACAAGGTGGGGTGGAAAGGATGAGAAGGGACTTGGCAAGGTTAGAGAAATGGTCAAATGTATGGCAGCTTAGATTCAATGCTAAGAAGTGCAAGGTAATGCACCTGGGAAACAAAAACCCAGGAGAAGAGTACACAATGGGGGGTGAGATACTAACAACAACAAAATTGGAAAGGGACCTGGGGGTAGTCATATCAGATGACCTAAAGGTGGGCAAGCAATGTGAGAGGGCAGCAAGGAGGGCTGGGGGGATACTGGGATGCATAGGGAGAGGCATCACCAGTAGAAAACAAGAAGTTATTATCCTCTGTACAGACAGCTGGTGAGACCCCATCTGGAGTACTGTGTGCAGTTCTGGAGACCCAATCTCCACAAAGACATAGACAGGATGGAAGCTGTCCAGAGGAGGGCACTAAAATGGTGCAGGGTCTGCACGGAAGACATATGAAGAGAGACGAAAGGAGCTTAATATGTATAGCCTCGAGGAAAGGAGGGAGAGGGGGACATGATAGAAACTTTCAAGTACCACAAGGGAATCAACAAAGTCCAAGAGGGTAGCATCTTTCAAAAAAAGAGGTGTGCAAGAACAAGAGGACACAATTTGAAGATAGAGGGCGGCTCAGAGGTAATTTAAGGAAGTATTTTTTCACAGACAGGGTTGTGGATGCATGGAACGGCCTTCCGGAGGAGGTTGTGGAGTCAAAATCAGTGGTGGAATTCAAGCATGCATGGGACAGTCATAAGGCAATTCTAGGGGTTGGGGGTAGGAAGAAGTAGGCTGCTGGTTAACTAGGATCTGCAGCTTATCCAGTAGGTAGGGAAATGGGCAGACTGGGTGGGCCAAGTGGTCCTTATCTGCCGTCAAATTCTATGTTTGTTTTTATGTTTGTTTCTACTGTGCAGTTTATACGCGTGCTTGTAACTTTGTTAATTTTTCATATTTTCACTCCTGATTTTCAACATTACCCTTTTTCACACCTCCTCATGAACAGTATACAGCTGTAATTTTTCATATTCTGCCCAAAACATGATTTCACACCTGTGGCACAGAATGGTATGCTTGCTGTGCAAACTCAACTTTCGGGACAGATTAACAAAATGACAGTAACATTGTTCATGAGGTGGGGTCCCCAAATTGCCATGTTGAAAATTGGGTGACAAAAATCCTGAAAATACCCCAGTTTTGTGTGTCTGTTGAATTGTGGCACCCGTGGCACCTTTCAGTACACGTATCTCGTAAACAACCACATACAAGTTACATTACACTTTCTCAAAAAGAAGGGAACTTCATTGCAAAAAAATATGTTAATGCATCAGTTAGGGTTTTTATTAAACAGTAAAAAGCTGGTAAATTCAATGCTAGTGTTACCAACCCTACCACCCCACCCCCACCCCCACCCTGCACACATCAACAGGTGCTGGGGTGTGCACTGGAGCCATTCGGCCTAACTCTTACCCCATTCTCCTATATTGTACCATCTCATCTAGTTTACACATGGAATGGGATGAGAGTTGGGCCGACAACCTCAAGGCACACCCCAATGGCTACTGGTGTGTGGAGGGTGGGGTGGGGGGTGGTAGAGTTGGTAACTCAAACATTGAATTTCCCAGCTTTTTACAGTTTAATACAAACCCTAACTGATACATTAACATAGCGTTTTGCAATGAATATATATATATATATATAGATATATAGACAGATAGCTAGATAGATACAGTATCTACTGTATGTATATTCATTGAAAAAACTTTGTTTCTGATTGCAGATCGAAAGGACAAATCGTGCGTTTTAAGTAAGCACTTTAATGTTAAACCTCACATTTTGCACCTTACTAACTTAATAACTTTGCCACCATACAATGGATTTGCCTGACATTTCGCATGTGTGGTCTGGTACCATAGATATCTGGATCTGGCAAGTTGTGTTACGGTCAGATGTACAGTTGTGGGGTTACAGAATGCCACAAAACTCAAGAAAACTGATTTTTTGAGCATTTATTTGCTCCCACCCACAGCCCGCATGATTTGTCTGTTCAGTCTGAAATCTTCAGGTAAGATGCAGTCTGGATCACTGATGTGCCTTTCAAAAATTTGGTGTAAAAATATTAAACCATTCAAAAGTTATTCAAAAACAAATTTCCCATTACAGTCAAGGGGAAAAGTGTATGTCTCACAAAAGTGCTGCAAATGCAGTTTTACTTTCGCAAATGGCCTTTTTACTTTCGTGTTGCCGTCATCTTGTTTTTAGTTAGTGAGAGAGAAAAATAACATAGAAACATTGAAACATAGAAACACAGAATTTGACGGCAGATAAGGACCGCTTGGCCCAACTAGTCTGCCCATTTCCCTACCTAATGGATAAACTGTAGATCCTAGTTAACCAACAGCCTACGTCCTCCTACCCCCACTGGAATTGCCTTATGTCTGTCCCATGCATTCTTGAATTCCCCCACTGTTTTTGACTCTACGACCTCCTCAGAAAGGCTGTTCCATGTATCCACAACCCTCTCTGTGAAGAAATAATTCCTCACATTACCTCTGATCTGTCCCCTCCTCTATCTTCAAATTGTGCCCCCTTGTTTTTGCACATCTCTTTTTCTGAAAGATGCTACCCTCTTGGACTTTGTTGATTCCCTTGAGGTAATTGAAAGTTTCTATCATGTCCCCCCTCTCCCTCCTTTCCTTTAGGCTATACATCTTAAGTTCCTTTAGTCTTTCTTCATATGTCTTCTGATGCAGACCCTGCATCATTTTGGTTGCCCTCTTCTGGACAGCCTCCACCCTGTCTATGTCTTTGCAGAGATGGGGTCTCCAGAACTGTATACAGCACTCCAGATGTGGTCTTACCAACTGTCTGTACAGAGGGCCAACAACTTTGTTTTATACTGGTGATGCCTCTCCCTATGCATCCCAGTATCCCCCAGCCCTCCTTACTGCCTTCTCACATTGCTGGCCCACCTCTAGGTCATCTGATATGACTACCCCCGGGTACCTTTCCATTTTTGTTGTTGTCAGTATCTCACCGCCCATTGTGTACTCTTGCCCTGGGTTTTTGTTTCCCAGGTGCATTACTTTGCACTTCTTTGCATTGAATCTAAGCTGCCATACATTCGACCATTCCTCCAACCTAGCCAAGTCCCTTTCCATCCTTTCCACCCCACCTTGTGCATCAACACTGTTGCAGATCTTTGTGTCATCTGCAAAGAGACATACTTTGTCTTCCAGTCCCTCTGCATTATCACTTATAAAGACATTAAAAAGGACCGGCCCCAGTACTGAATCCTGCAGTACCCCACTAGTAACCCTCCTTTCTTCACTGTGGACTCCATTTACTATTACACGCTATGTCCTGTTGTCCAACCAGTGTTTTACCCAGGCTACCACCCTGGGACCTACTCCCAGGCTAACTAATTTATTAATCTTTTGTGCGGGACTGTGTCAAATGCCTTGCTAAAGTCTAGGTAGGCCATGTCCACAGCCCCTCCCTGGTCTACTGCTTTGGTCACCCAGTCAAAGAAATCAATTAGATTTGTCTGACATGACCTTCCCACTGTGAATCTATGCTGCCTTGGGTCTTATGCCCCACTGGCCTCTAGGTACTCAACAATTCTTTCCGTCAGAAGTGATTCCATAATTTTCCCTACCACTGAGGTCAAACTGACAGGTCTGTAGTTTCTTGCCTCTGTCTTGCTCCCACTTTTGTGAAGGGGAATCACATCTGCCCTCCTCCAGTCCTCAGGTACCACACCATCATCCCATGATTTATTAAAACGGGTAGTCAGTGGTGTTACTAGTTCTTCCCTTAGTTCTTTTAGAATTCTGGGGTGAATCCCATCAGGCCCCATTGTTTTATCCACCTTCAGTTTTAAGAGTTCTTTCAGAACCCTTTCTTCTGTGAAAGGACTAATATCAACCCCCCTATCCAAAGTGCTTCTATTGACCTGATTAGGTATTTCCCCCTGCTTTTCCATTGTGAATACTGTGCAGAAGTATTCATTCAGTATCCCTGCTTTTGCACTGTCGCTCTCTGCCCAACCACCTTCCTCTTTGTTCAGCCTCAGTATCCCTGCCTTAGTCTTTCTTTGCCCCCTAATGTACCTATAAAAGGTTTTATCCCCCTTCTTAACTGAGCTGGCTATATTTTCCTCGGTTTGGGCCTTTGCTATTCTGACTGCCTTACCTGCTTCCTTCTGCTTTAACTGGTACAGTTCTCTGTCCTGCTCCTTCTGTGTTTCCTTATATTTCCTGAATGTTTTCTTTTTCTCCATTACCTTCCCCACCACTTCTTTTGAGAACCATAGTATTTTTTTCTTTCATCTTGATTTGTTTATTTGCTTCACACAAAGGCTTGTTGCCTGTGTGATGGTGGTTTTGATGTTTCCCCATTGTTGCTCCTCCCCACCTTCTTGCCTGTTTGCTAGTGCTTTTCTGAAGCACTCTCCCATTTTGACAAAATCAGCCCTCCTGAAGTCCAGTACCTTCATTTTTGTGTGGCTTGATTCTACAGCTAAGTTTATCATGAACCACACTGTTTGGTGGTCACTTGTTCCCAGATGGCTACCCACTTCAAGATCAGAGATCCTCTCTCCATCCCCATTTGAGAGCACCAGGTCTAAGAGTGCTCTCTCCTGAGTGGGTTCCAAAACTAGCTGGCTGAGGCATGCCCCCTGTAGGGCATCGAGAATTGCCCTGCTCTTGGATGTGACTGCAGCAAAGGTACTCCAGTCAACATCTGGCATATTCAGGTCCCCATCAGCAATATCTCCACTTTCTCTGCCATCCCAAGGATGCCTTCTATCATTTCCTTGTCCATTTCCTCCCCTGAGATGGGGTCTGTATCCAACCCTGTGCGGATTGTGGAGCCATTTCAGTCTCCAGGGTGACCCCAGTGCCTCCTCTCCTCCTGTTTACCCTTTAATTCTGTTGCTTGATCCTTCCCTCACATGAGAGCTACTCCTCTCTCTTCTTTCCTCCCTGTCCCTCCTGTAGATTGTGTACCCTGGTATGTTGACATCCCAGTCATGGTTCTCTGTGTACCATGTTTCTGTGACTGCCACAATATCCAGGCATCCCTCTTCCATCAAGGCCACCATTTCAGGGAGCTTTTTACCTAGACTACGGACATTGGTACTCATTACCCTCCATTTTATTATGCCTTTATTTCTTTTTGCCACATCCCTATCCCTACTGCCTTTGTCTTTTTCTCCATTTACCCCTGCCCTTCTCCCTATTGACTGCTCTATCTTGGTGTTTACCTCACTAATTACCCTGATTTGTTTTTGGGGAGGGGGCTAGGATTTCCCTTCTCCTCTTCAGTGCCTCTCCCCTTGGCTAGTTTAAATGCCTGGCATTTAAATTTGGGACCCTCTTGGTAAACACTGACTGTTGGGTTTACCTAGTTGGGTCCTGAGGATGCCAGTCCTATCTTTTTTGGGTGGTAAACCCCTCCAGAAATACTGTTTTAAAACTCAGAGCCAAAGAACTTTAGCAAATTGTGGTAAAAATGTTCCTGAAACTTTTGCAAATGCAAAAGTTTCATGCTGTTTTTTTGTGAAACTTTTGTGATTTGCTAAAGAACTTTGCCAAAAAAACTGGAAATATTTGCAATTCCCCTGCAACAAAATGGTTAGGCCTTTTGGGCTGATGTTTGCAGGGTGGCAAGCCCTGGTCCCACAGATGTGCCTTTTGGTGGTTTGGTTCCAAAACATTCAAAGGGTTCAAAGTTACAGAGTTCTGAAGTTGAGAAATTTCCTATAGGATAACATTGTGGCACCTGGGATGACTTTCAGTGCCCGTATCTCGAAAACAAAGCAAGATACTGAGTTTTCATTACCTACAGCTTAGATCACCTCTAAGTAATCTAATCTGAAGAAACAAGTTTGTAAATCATTGATTACACCAGTAGTGGAATTTTTTTCCTACTTGCTACAGTTATGGAGCTATTGGAAAATTAGTGTTACAAGGGTTCCAAAAGGTGCCTTTTCAGTGCATTTTCGTGCCTGTATCTCAGAAATGATGCAAGACACAGATCTGGTTGATACACCTCATGTAGAGTACTCACTGCCATGAACGGCACTGGAATTTTTTCCCTAGCTGCTACTTTTGCTAAGATATTAGCAAATTAGTGTTACAAGGGTTCCTTGTCCTGAAGGGCTGCTATATGGCTCTGTAGTTATGTGTAAGGGGGAGTGCAGGGCCCAGAGGACCCACACTCCCACATATGCATACCATTATGCAAAAAATTGTAGCATGAAGGGAGCGCAGGGCTCAGAGGGCCCGTGCTCCCACTAACACATACCACTTACCAGTTACATTACACTTTCTCAAAAAGAAGGGAAATTCATGGCAAAAAACTCCATTAATGCATCAGTTAGGGTTCATACCACAGCAACAAAAGCAGGGACATGTGGTGTTAGGGTTGCCACCCCTACCACCCCAACCCCCCCACACACCAACAGGCATCGGAGTGTGCATTGGGGTCCTCATGCCTGTCACCCCATTCTCCTATACTGCACCACCTCAGTTTGTTTACACATGGAAGGGGTGAGAGCTAGGCCGATGACCCCAACGCACACCCCAATACCTGTTGGTGTGTGGGGGGTGGGGTGGAACCCTAACACTACATTTCCATGCTTTTGTGACTGTTGTATGAACCCTAACTGATGCATTAACTGAGTTTTTACCATGAATATATAATATATATCTGGAGATATCTATTTCCCCTGCCTGTATTAATATGCTAACTACCTCCCTATGTATATTATGTGCCTGATGCTATTGTATGTACTTTGTATTTGCCTGATGTTCATGTTTGTACCTTTGTAATCTTCCCAGATCGCAACTGAAAATAGGTACTTGGCTGTCTAGTGTGCTTACCTGGTTAACAAAAACAAACAAATAAATAAATAAATGTATTATAGCTGCACAGTAGTGCAGCTATAGTTAGGACTGCCCAGCCACTTCTATGTTAAACCTAAAAGTTTGCACATTGATAACTTTGTAACCATATGCCAGATTTGCCTGAATGTTTGCATGCATGGTGTGGCAACATAGGTCTTTTGATATTGCAAGTTGCATAATGGTCAGATGAGCGGTTGCAGAGCTGTGGAGTGCCAAAAAACATGCAAAAGCTTTTTTTTGCACTTTTGTTTGTCCATCTGATCTGACATTATCAGGGAAGATGCAGTCTGAGTCACTGATGTGCCTTTTGAAGATTTGGTGAAAAGAAATTAATCCATTCAAAAGTTATTCAAATTTTAATTTTCCCATTATAGTAAATGGGGAAAAAAATACATGTGCCTCATGAAAGATGTTGCCAGTACATTTTACTGTTGCAAATGGCCCTTTTACTGTCATGCTGCTGCCATCTTGTTTCAGTTAGTGGGGAAGAAAATAGTCTGCAATTCAAATTCTACTGCCCCTACGTAAACACTGACAGTTATGTTTACCTAAACAAGGCATGAGGAACACATTGGTGATATCATTTTTTTTCTAGGACCCCTAGAAATACTTTTTTCTTTAATTGGGTCCCCCATAGTGTTGCAAATCATGACAGTACATTTACGACACTTTTGCAAATCATGACACTATTGCATCTGTGCTGTCGCAATTTGCGACACTACTGCACCAAAATATACCATTTCTTTGCCACACCACTGCAACTAAATGGTCAGGGCTTTTTGACTGAAATTTGCAGGGTGGCAATCCCTGGTCCCCCAGATGTACCTTTTGGTAGTTTGGTAAAAAAATTTAAAATGGTTACAAAGTTACAGTGCTTCAAATTTGAGACGTTTTCCATAGGCTTACATTGTGGTGCCTGCGGTGCCTTTCAGCGCTGATATCTCAAAAACTATTCGAGATACAGATTTCTTGCTACCCACAGCTTAGTCAACCTTAAGCCTGCATGGAGGTTTCAAAGTCATGATTACAACTGCAGTGGAATGTTTTTTCATAGTTGCTATGGTTACTGAGATATTGCCAAATAAGTGTTATGAGGGTTCCTTTTCAGTATTATGGGGATGCTGTATGGCTCCGTACTTATGTGTAAGTGGGAGCACAAGGCCCAGAAGGCCCATGCTCCCACATGTACATACCATTATGTAAAAAATAGGCAACATGAAGGGAGCGCAGGGCCCGGAGGGCCTGTGCTCCCACAAACACATACCAGTTACCAGTTACATTACACTTTCTGAAAAAGAAGGAAAATTCATTGCAAAAAACTTCATTAATACATCAGTTGGGGTTGATAGCATAGTGACAAAAGTATGGAAATGTGATATTAGGGTTACTACCCCTACCACCCACCACCACCCCCTTTACCTTCCACACACCAACAGATGTCGGGGTGTGCCATGGGCTCATCAAGCCAAACTCTCACCCTATTCTCCTATACTGTAGCATGTCAGCTTGTTTACACATTGAATGGGGTGAGAGTTGGGCCTGACATTCTCATGGCACACCCCGATGTCTGTTGGTGTGTGGAGTGTGGATTGGGGCTGGGGGGTGGATGGGTAACCCTAACATCACATTTCCATACTTTTGTTGCTGTGCTATCAACCCTAACTGATGCATTAACAAAGTTATTTGCAGTGATTATATATATATATATATTTTATCAGGGCACAGTCGCACCCCTATAGTTAGGGTTGAGTAGGCACTTTAATGTTAAACCTCACTTTTTGCACATTAATAACTTTGCAACCGTTCAACAGATTTGCATGAAATTTGGAATACGTGGTCTGGTATGGTAGATCTCTTGATTTACCAAGTTGTGTTTTGGTTGGACCTATGGTTTCTGCACAGCAAAATGCTAAAAAATGCATTTTTCACCACTTTAGACAAGTTTTTTTGCCCATGGTGCTGCAACCACACCGTGTGTTTTTTTGGTCTGAAATTTGGAATGTATAAAGAGGTTGGATCAAGGAACAATCCAGTATTGGTTTGGTAAAAAAATATAATTTTTTTTATTTTCAGGTTCTGAACATGCTTAGTTCAATCCAAGATTTATATGGTTATTTTTTTAGACAAAGATTGGGCTCACGGTCAAGGAGTTTGTAGCTCATGGACTAGGTTCATTGTCCACCAGAAAATTCCTTGTCCATGAGCCACCATCTTGTTTTTCAGTTTTTCCCCAAAACTAAATGTTGTAGCTTTCTCCACGGGTGACTTTTGGGCCAAATGAGGCATGGGTTATGTTCAGGGTGACCCCCTTTACAAAGCCATGCCTTTGGCTTGGCTCATTTTGGTCATAAAATAGCTTTTTAAAATTTAAAAATTCTTTGACCATGACTCGTTAATGACCCTAGACAACGAGCTTTCAAAATCCTAGTCCGTGACCTCGCGGTCAAGGATTTTGCTACCTCGTGGACTAAGATTTTAAAAACTTTACCATTGCATTGCTAATGAACAGTTTGGTCTTTGTACATAAAAATTTCAGGTTATTAAGGGGATGCCCTACAGGTGTGAACCATGCAGTTTAGGTGTTGGGGAAGTAAATGGTTCCAAAGATATGCCATCACAAAGTTGAGATTTTCCCCATAGGATAACATTGTGGTGCCTATTGCAATTTTTGGTGCCTGTAGCTCGTAAACGATGTGAGATATGGATTCAGTCAATTTATGTTATGCAGATGTCTCACTGTCATGATTACAATGACACTTGACTGTTTTTTCTAGCTGTTACAGTTCCCAAGATATCGGCAAATTGGTGTTACAAGGGTTCCTTGCCCTATAGGGCTGCTGTATGGCTCCGTAGCTATGCGTAAGTGGGAGCGCTGGCCCCAGAGGGCCCACTCTCCCACAGATGCATATTGTTATGCACAATGGGCAGCTTGGTGGGAGCATGGGGCTTTTTGGGCCCCATGCTCCCACCAACACATGCTAGTTGGTAGTTATGTTACACTTTTCCAAAAAGTAAGGAAATTCATTGCAAAAAACTTCTCTCACTCCATTCTCCTTTACTGTAGCATGTCAACCTGTTTACACATGGAATGGGGTGAGAGCAGGGCCACACAACCCCATGGCACACCCTGGCACCTGTCAGTCTGTGGAGGAGGGGGTGGGAGTTGGGGAGAGTTAGGGGCTCAACCATAATGTCTCATTTCCTCACTTTATTGCTTTAACCCTAACTGATGCATTAAATGAAGTTTTTGCAATGAATATATGTATACAGTATCTATACACAGTATGTGCATGTATATAGATAGATAGATAGATAGATAGATAGATAGATATATTAGAGGCGAAAAAATCCATTTAATGCATCAGTTAGGGTTGTTCCACAGCAAAAAAAAAGCTAGGAAATTTGGGTTAGGGTTGAAATCCCCCCTTGGACCCCCCAGTCCACCCCCCAACCAGCATCGGGGTGCACGTTGGGGTCATCGGCCCTAACTCTCACCCCATTACATGTGTAAAGAAGCTGAGGTATAGGAGAATGGAGCGAGAGTTAGGACAGATGACCCCAATGCACATCCTGATGCCACTTGGGGGGTGGGCTGGGGGTTGCAGGGCAGCTTTTAACCCTAACCCCAAATTTCCTAACTTTTTTTGCTGTGGAACAACCCTAACTGATGCATTAAATGGAGTTTTTTGACTCTAATTTCCCTTCTTTATGAGAATGAGGATGATAAATAATTAAAGGAATGCAGTGGCAGTAGCGTGGTGCTCTTTGGGCCCTGCACTCCTGTCACATGATGTCTTGTTACACAGTAACAGGAACTGCAAAGGAAATGCAAGTGGCAATGGTAATGCACATGGCAAAGCAAAGATAAATGGCAAAGCAAACGTTAATAGAAACACAAGCTTAAAGTGACGCCAAAGCAAACAGTTACGTAAATGGAGACATTGTGAGAAGTGCATACAGAACGCAACTGGTAACACACACATTCATGGTACCACAATTGTAAACACAAATAGTAACAGTAACACCAACAATAACACCAAAGTAAACAGAAACTCAAGCACGTATAAAAACGCAAACCGTAATGCACACACTCACGGAACCACAATTGTAAATGCAAATGGTCACGGTAACAGCAACAATAAAGCCAGTAAAAACAGAAATGCAAGCGCATACGAAAACACAAACTTTTACATGTAAGGTCATGGTACGGCAATAGTAAACGTAAATGGTAACAGAAGCAGCAACAGTAAAGCCAACAGAAACAGAAATTGTTCATATAGGTCGGCACCTCGTCACTGTCAACTGTAGATAAAAAATCCATGAAAGATGTAGCAGGATAAAAGCCTTTTAATTCCAAAATAGGCAAATCAGTCAGCAAGCAGGATACACACTGCCCCTCCTCACAGAGCCGAATGTTTTCGCATCACAATTATGCTTTTTCAAGGCTGTGGTAGTAGGGGGTAATACACTTTATATATGTTATTTAAAGGTAAGGTTTAAAGGTAATGTACTTCCCACCCTTAAATACAATATCAAATATCCCCTAGACAAATAAACTTTAAAATAACACTACCATTAAAATGCAGGTATAACAATAGCTCAGTCCAGTACAACACCTGTAAAAGCACACATCCACATATAACAAATTGCATACTAGTATACATACATGCATAATTAATTATAAAAATGGAGAAAGTTGGAAAAACTCATTCAATCCTGGAGCAGCATGTGATTTCATAATGTAGTGTCAATAAGTTTCTCTCTGGCACAATTTTAAATCTAACCCCCCCCCCAAGACCTACAAATACTTTTTCAATAATTTGGAAACAAAAATAATGTTCCTCCCCTTAGGATTTAACATGCTGCGAAAGGGCACTTATACCATCAGCATGTGCTATACTGCATATATGTTGCCCTATTCTTTCTTTAAATTTCTGAGTGGTTTTGCCCCCATAGAAACTAGCACATTTTTTATAACAAGCCAAATATACAATATTGGGAGTGTTACAGTTACCAAAGGTTCTAATATCATATATTTTCCCTGTTACAGGTTGTTTGAACTCTTTGCCAGTTCTAATGAATTTGCAGAACCGGCAATTTCCACACTGAAAATTGCCTTTTGGCAAAACACTTGTTTTATCTTTTTCCTGTCTAGTCATATCCCCACCATAATAACTATGTACTAAAATATCCATTAAATTAATACCCCTCTTATAAACAATTCTAGGGGGAGTTTGAACCAAATTTTTAATTTTACTTTCAACTGAAAGAATATGCCAATGTTTATTAATTTCATTAAATAAGTGAACTTGTGGACTGAAAGTAGTGATAAATTTGGGGGCATCATTTATATGTACAGTGTTCGTATTCTTTCTTCCTTTTTGATTTTGAATTTGTTTGTTTCCTATATTATCAAAATGTCCAGATTTTACATTCCATTTATATTCTGCTTTTTCATGTCCTCTATTAATCATCTCCATATTATAACCTCATTCTAGAAACCTTTTTGTAAGTTCCTCTGCATTTCTTTCATAGTCCTCATCATGAGAACAATTCCATTTATATAGCAAAAATTGTCCAATAGGAATGTTTTCTGTGACGTGCTTGGGATGACAACTCTGAAAATGCAGAATGCTGTTCCTATCAGTAGTTTTTCTAAATAATTTTGTACTGATGTCCCCATTATTTTCTTTTTTCACTGTTAGATCCAAAAAGCTGATCTCTTTAGGATCGGTTTTCAGTTCAAATTTCAAATTGCAATTCGATTCCTCCAAATACGTGACAATTTTAACTGAAAAGGTCCTTACTTGCAATACCTTCATGTTTAATAAGAAGATATTTTTGCAGAAAAAAAGAACAGCCATGGGGGCAGCCATGGCCCCTAATTATGCAATTATCAATCTGTCAAAATGGGAAGAAAAAGTCATTTTCAGCATTGAGAATCCATTTTTGGAATGAATAGATTTTTATAAATGATATATAGATGATTTGTTTTTCATCTGGAAATGCACTGCTTTGAAATTAAGTTTGTTTGTCACGTATTTGGAGGAGTCGAATTGCAATTTGAAATTTGAACTTTGAACTTTGAACTAAAAACCGATTATAATATGGAGAGGTTATAATATGGAGATGATTAATGGAGGACGTGAAAAATCAGAATTTAAATGGAGTGTAAAATCTAGACATATTGATAATATAGGAAAGAACAAATTCAAAATCAAAAAGGAAGAAAGAATATGAATACTGTACATATAAATGATGCCCCAAATTTATCACTACTTTCAGTCCACAAGTTCACTTATTTAATGAAATTATTAATGAACATTGGCACATTCTTTCAGTTGAAAGTAAAACTAAAAATTTGGTTCAAACTTCCCCTAGAATTGTTTATAAGAGGGGTATTAATTTAAGGGATATTTTAGTACATAGTCATTATAGTGGGGATATGACTAGACAGGAAAAAGATAAAACAAGTGTTTTGCCAAAAGGCACTTTTCAGTGTGGAAATTGCTGGTTCTGCAAATTCATTAGAACTGGCAAAGAGTTCAAACAACCTGTAACAGGGAAAAGATATGATATTAGAATCATTGGTAACTGTAACACTCCCAATATTGTATATTTGGTTTGTTGTAAAAAATTGACTAGTTTCTATGTGGGCAAAACCATTCAGAAATTTAAAGAAAGAATGGGGTAACATGTATGCAGTATAGCACATGCTAATGGTATAAGTGCCCTTTCACAGCATGTTAAATCCCAAGGGGAGGAACATTCTTTTTGTTTCCAAATTATTGAAAAAGTATTTGTAGGTCTTGGGGGTGAGATTTAGATTTAAAATTGTGCCAGAGAGAAACTTATTGGCACTACACTATGAAAACATATGCTGCTCCAGGATTGAATGAGTTTTTCCAACTTTCTCCATTTTTATAATTAATTATGCATGTTTATATATACTAGTATGTAGTTTGTTGTATGTGGATGTATGCTTTTACAGGTGTTGTATTGGATTGAGCTATTGTTATACCTGCATTTTAATGGTAGTGTTATTTTAAAGTTTATTTATCTAGGGGATATTTGATATTGTATTCAAGGGTGGGAAGTACATTACCTTTAAACCTTACCTTTAAGTAACATATATAAGGTGTATTACCCCCTACTACCATAGCCTTGAAAAAGTGTAATTGTGATGCGAAAACGTTCGGCTCTGTGAGGAGGGGCAGTGTGTATCCTGCTTGCTGACTGATTTGCCTATTTTGGAATTAAAAGGCTTTTATCCTGCTACATCTTTCATGGATTTTTTATCTACAGTTGACAGTGACAAGGTGCCGACCTATATGAATATTTTGTGAGTACTATTGAATGTGGTTTTGGCCCCATTTTTTGGTGTTTGCAGCTGCCTGTTTTGTCTTGTGGTTGTGAACAGAAACAGAAATGCAAGCTCATACAAAAATGCAAACCATTCCGCACACGGTGGAGTAGACGGGAATGGTGATTCGAATGGTAACAGAAGTGCAACTGGAAACGTTAACTGACACAGTAACAAAAGGGCACACCCTTCTTTTCCCCAAAAGCTGCATTAAAAAAACAAATTGAAAACAAAGAATGTATGCATTATAATTGACTTCGGAGCAGAAAAGTATGACTTGGAATACTAAATTGCTTATATCTCAGGAACTGTAAGACATAGGAAAACAATTACAATTTTGTATGAATTATTACTTTTCTGACTAGTTTCATACTTAGCCCCCATTTGAGGGCTAAGTATGAAATTTGACAAAAAGTCCATATCTCGCACTGTTTCTGAGATACAGCCCTGAAAGACATGACGGACGTGATAATGTTATCCTATGGGAAAAACCATCAACTTCAGAGTGCCGTCACTTTGCCATCTGTAATATTTTTCTCCAAACCACAAAAAGGCACATTTGTAGGATATTGGCTTTCTTCCCTCCAAATTTCAGCCCAAAAGACCAAACCATTATTTTCCAACAGAGCGGCAAAGAATTCCTGTAATATGGCGGATGCCGTAATGTTATCCTATGGGAAAAGTGCCAGATTTGTAGTGCCATAACTTTGCTTCCCTGTAATATTTTTTGACCAATCCACAAAAGGCACATCTGTGGGATGTTGCCTTTCTTCCCTCCAAATTTTGAGTAAAAAGACCTAACCATTTTGGAGACATTCAATGTCAAAGATTGGCAAAATTTCCCTATCTATTCCATTATAAAAAATCTGCTCATCTTGTCCCTATTTTGCGATCAAAGATCACGATCAAAGAATTTGCAGGCTCACGATCAAAGAATTTGCAGGCTCATGAACAAAGAATAAAAAAATTGAATAAATCAAAAAATATAAGCAGTTGCAATAAACCACCACCATGGTTCCACAGAACGAAGCCCCGCTGAGTAAAACCTACCCTCATTTGACTTCCTAGGACACCCCTGGACTGAGAAAATTGAATTTTAAATTGGGCCATCTTGTCCCTCACTCGTGATGCAAGATCGCAATCAAAGAATCTCACGATCAAAGAATTTGCAGGCTCACGAACAAAGAATAAAAAATGTAATAAATCAAAAATTGAAGGAATTGCAGTAAATCACCACCATGGTTCAACAGAACAAACCCCCCTGAGTAAAACCCACCCTCATTTGACTTCCTAGGGCAGCCATGGGCTGAGAAAAATGATGCTTAAATGTGGCCATCTCGTCCCTCACTCACGATGCAAGATCATGATCAAAGAATCTCACGATCAAAGAATGTGCAGCCTCATGATCAAAGAATTTGCAGGCTCATGATCAAAGAATAAAAAATGGTGAAACAGAATTTATTCACTGATTTGAACCAAACAAATGGCATGGATCAACAGAAAAGACCCTCCTGAGCAAAACAAGCCCTCATTTGTGTCCCTAGCCCACCCCTGAGCTGAGATATTCGTGTTTTAGGTCACAATGCAAGATCATGATCAAAGAATCTCGTGATCAAAGAATTTGCAGGCTCGCGATCAAAGATCATTAGTGAGACACGAATTAAGATTTTAAAACCTTATAACTCTATTTTTTGACCCAGTTGGATGGAGCCATGGCTCGATAGATCAGGGTCCCCTGAGTAAAACTCATCAAAGTTTTACTGCAGAAGTGACCCCTGAGCCAAGATATTTGTGTTTGTGTGATTGGAAAACTGAAAACAAGATGGCGGACCTCGCTTTCAAAGAATTTTGAAAATTCCTCGGGAACAAAGATTCTTCAACTGTGAGGCTGCAAATTCTTTGATCGCCAGGTGAGACCAGATGGCCAGAACCCCCATTCTTTGATCGCAAGATATACATATAAATCTTCCCATTGACTTATAATGGAAACGTAAAAGTGCCATAACTTTTGAATGCCTTAATATTTTTTCACCAAACAAAAAGTGGCATGTTCAGCCACCAAAGCTCTTTCAAATGAGCTATCTTGCAGAGTGGCACACCACATGATGGCTGTGCAGGACCACATTAAGAATGCCAAAAGGTGCCTCCAAAAATGGATAATTTTGCATTTTTCAGCGCTTTTGTACACAAAGACCAGCACTCTGACACAAACATAATTTGGCAAATCAAGAGATCTAGTGTGCCCCAACATGTGTACCAAATTTCAGGCAAATCCATTGAACCGGTCCAAAGTTATTAACATCCAAACTTTTGACTTTAGTAGGTAACTGGCCACTCAACCCTAACTATAGTGGCATGACCATGCCACTATAATATATATATATATAGCTATACATATATATTATGGTAGCACAGTAGTGCTACCATAGTTAGGGTTGAGTAGCCCTTTTAAGGTTAAAGGGTGAAACTTTGCACCTTAATAACTTTTCCACCGTTCAATGGGTTTGCCTGAAATTTGGCAGGCTCAGGGCATAGTCATAGATCTTGAGATCTGGCAAGGTTCTTACCAGTTGGATATATAGCTGCAGAGTTATTAAGCGACATCCATCCATGAGTGTAATTATGTTTTTTTGTGCATTCTTTGCTCGCGCCTACAGGTTGCACGGTTTGCGCAACCGGTCCTAAAACTTCAGGGAACATGCAGTCAGAGTCCCCAATGTGCCTTTTGAAGATTTCATGAAAAAATTTTGAACAGTTCAAAAGTTATTCAAAAAACAAGTTCCCATTATGAGTCAATGAGAAAAGTTAACAAAAAGTTCGACACTTTCACAAATGCACTTTTAGTGCCGCTCATGGCCATAGTAGTGTTGCAAATCCACCATTTTTTTCAGTAACTGATCACAAAAATGCTTGGCACTTAAAATTGGGACCATCAAGGGACATAATTATTTTTGTGTTTACCTATTCGAGCCCTGGGAATGCTAGCCATGTCTTTATTTTGTGGTTAAACACCCCAGAAATATGTTTTTAAAATTTCTGGGAAAAGTAGTGTTGCAAAGTAGTGTCACACTTGCAACACTTTCACAAATTTTTGCTAAAGGTGTCACAAATCAAGACACTACTTTTCTAGACTATGGTCAAAATGACAGGAATTCTTTGCCACCCTGCTGAAAAAAAAAAAACGGTTTGGTCTTTTGGGCTGAAATTTGGAGGGAAGGCAGCCAACATATCACAGATGTGCCTCTCAGTGGTTTGGTGACAAAATATTGCACGGATGCAAAGTTACACTACTCCAAAGTTGACGTTTTTTTCCCGTAGACTAACATGGTGGCACCTGCCACGCCTTTCGGGGCTCATATCTCACAAATGGTGCGAGAAACGGAATTTTTGTAACAACAATGCATAGCCTCATTCAATGAAAGCCTAGCCAGGAAACTCATGAATTACGAGAAATTAAATTTTTTTTCTACATCGTACGGTTAGTGACATATTAGCATTTTAGCATTACAACTGCTCATTTTCTGCTCCAAGGCCCATTATTGTGCATACATTCTTTGTTTTCACTGTGTTTCTCAATGGAGCTTTTGGGGAAAAAAAATCTGATTGTCTTTGCAGTTACTGTTACATAGAACTTCACTTCTCTTTCAACGCCCATTTGCTTTATCGTTCCCATGTACGCCACCCTGTGCATTACCCTTTGCATTTCCATTTGCGTTTGTGTTACTGTTACCATTTGAGTCTCCACTACTGTTTGTCTTTGTCTTTTGCTTAGCGTCACCATGCACATTTCCATTTCTCTTTTTGAGATTTAATATACTTTATTCATTTTAGATATTTAACAACATTCAATACAGACAACACACGCATTACCATTTCTGTTGGTGGCCGCCCTTCCATTTTCGTTTGCATTTGTCTTTCGTTTTGCATCATCATTGTTTTACCGTTAACATTTGCATTTCTAATTGCGTTCCCATGTCCATGTGCATTACAGTTTGCATTTCCATACGCTCTTATGTTTGCGTTTCTGTTTTCTTTGTCATTATTGTTGCTGTTACCATTACCATTTGTGCTTACATTTGCGGTACCGTCACAGTGTATGTTACGGTGTGCATTTCCGTATGTGCTTGTGTTTGCATTTCTGTTTCCTTTCGCAATTCTGTTGTTGTTACATTTATCATTTGCATTTACAATAGCGGTACCGTGACTGTGCGCGTTACCATTTGCGTTTCATTATGCACTTGCGTCTCCATTTGCATCACTGTTCGGTTTGGCGTCACTTTGTGCCTGCGTTTCTATTAATGCTTGCTTTACAATTTACATTTGTGTCACCATGTACGTAACCATTGCCTCTTGCGTTTGCCTTGCTGTCACCGTTACTATGTCACAAAAAATCATGTGGTGGGAGCATTCCATTATCTATTTCTAGTTCTCATTCTCAAAAAGAAGGGAAATTAGAGTCAAAAAACTCCATTTAATGCATCAGTTAGAATTGTTCCACAGCGAGAAAAGTGAGGATATTCGGTGTGAGGATTGAAAAACCCCCTTGCACCCCCTCAGCCTGCCCCCCCAACCGGCATTGGGGTGTGTGTTGGGGTCATCGATCCTAAATCTCACCCCATTCTCCTATGCTTCAGCTTGTTCTTGCATGTGATGGGGTAAAAGTTAAGGCCAATGACCCCAATGCACACCCCGATGCTGGTTGGAAGGGCAGGCTGAGGGGGTACAAGGGGGTGTTTCAACCCTAACACTGAATTTCCTCACTCTTGTCACTGTAGAACAACCCTAACTGATGCATTAAATGGAGTTTTTGCCTCATATATATATATATATATATATATATATATATATATATATATATATATATATATGTGTTTATATATGTGTGTGTGTGTATATATATATATATATATATATATATATATATATATATATATATATATATCATTTAGATAAACTCATCTGTTGTTTGTCCAGTGGTTGTGCCATGCATTTGTAAAATGTATAATTTAAAGTCTTTGTGTCAAGCTGAACATTAAAAACAAATATAACTTATCTGTGCCTATTTTATTTTCATGCCTATTCTGTGCAAGTTCCTGTGGTACCCCATTAAAGAACAGTTTCTTCAAGCCATCAGAGAGCAATGACAAATGATGTGGGATGGCTACCAGGTCAAAATCTACTAGGAATTCTCATACGATCTGTCCTGGAGTAGAAGGGCATATGGACAAGTTAAACAACAGCAGTACAAACTTGACATCCCAGCCTCCCTAAGGTACCCAGGACTTCTGCGGATTCACTACTGAGGAGAATGTATTGCTTTCAACAATGCACAGAAGGTGGAGTACTTTCTAGCTGACATCGTCAGAGAAAGGATTGCCCTGAGCCAGCCATCATCACAACCTCATGGTGAGGTCCATCAAGCAATGGACATTTTTGAAACATGGGGTGAGAAGAACCGATGGCCAAATCAATCTGAGGTAACCCTAGAAGGCATTCCAGAATGGCAACAGATCCAGAGGGAGAAGCAGAAGAAGAAATACAAGCAGCAACCGGTCAAGCAGACCTCCCCCCAGTGAGCCAGGTCTTATCGAACCAGGTCCTGAAGTCATCAGCACAAGCCTCACCTCTCTGAGGGAAGTAGTTCCCTACCATTCAGCACCCCAGTGAAGACTTCTAACCATTTTGAGGTGCTAAGAGACCTTCACCCAGCTGCACTGGATCTCGCCGACCCATTCGGCAAGGCTAAATCAGCGGAGGAAGACCTGACTCCAGAGGACCTTGATGGTGACTGGGCACCCATCTACAAAGAGTGGGCAGACTGCACCAAGGAGTCCCAAGCCAACCAAGCAACTGCCTTGGTGCTGCCAAGTGTGAACTCCATCATGAGCTGAAAAGTCTGATGCTCTATAGGTACTTTTGCTTTGCTGCTTTCCCCTGGGGTTAACAAGTATCTCAAACATAGTTCATGTGTTTTCCTAATGGCCTCTTAGAGTGGGTTTGGGGTACTCAGTTTCAGTGGCCGATCAGGGGAGGTTGAACTCACTAAGTGATACTGCAGTGTGAGTTTTTCTGGATCCCCCCCAACCTCGGCTTTGTCAGGTTGAAGTAGCTAGTTTGGAGACAATCCCTCTGATTTTGCAGGACGTTAATGTTGGATAAAGAAGCCCATTATCTGAATGGTATTAATGTTCATTTTAAGAATCCCATTACAGGCTGATGCATAGGTTGCAAAGCTGAGGAGCCGTAAGGGGAGCATGGTATCCACACTGCACAGCAGTCAAGATGGGAATCTGATTGAGAAATGCTCTGCAGCTCAGCAAGGAAAATGGGGGACCAGGTTCTCAGTGAGGTTTCTTGGCTTCTTCAAAGAAGATTAAGGTTCCCCAATGACCGGACAATCTGTCTGGATTTTAAATGGGGTTCAGGCTGTATTGAGTGATTGCAGACTAATACCTTGTTCTAACAGAGCACACTCATCAGCATGGTCAACTCCCATGGGACTCTAAGGGGGTGGAGAATAATAAGGAAGAAATACAGGGGGACTACTTCCAAGTCAGACTGCCAAAGGGAACTGTTCAAGACTAGTTGGTTATGAGCAGAGTTTAGGTTCCTGGCATGTTGTAATGGGGAATCCAGGCAAGGTGCATGAGTCATTTTAAAATGTTTGCCTAGATGTGATTTTCTCCTTGGGCTCCCTGCTCTGTAATGCCAAGTAGACATTATCAGCTTAGGGTGATACAAGGGGCTATGGACACCTTATATAACAGCATTTTGGCAGCTGATCCGGAGTGAAAGCGGCAACCCAGGATCCATCCATATAGCCCCTTGGAGAATGAATCAAGCTCATAAGCACCCTGACCCAGGGGTAAGAATTGTGCCCTGTTTAGGGAAATGCTTTTAACCATACTGAAAGATTCCAATACTCCAAGTGGCCAACACATGAAGCCAATCCTCCCATCATAAGTTGGTGACTACTTGGCCTGCAGGGGGATGGAACTGGAAGCCCCCAGTCTTGCAAGGGATCCTAGGGGATAGATGAGATTTACCCACTAAGAGGTGGTCCTAGGTACACCTCAACCCCTGCCATGAAATTATATTATGCCACAAGCACCCAGTGGAGGGTTACAAGATAATGAGACTGCACCTGCATTACCCCCCCAGAAGAATGTTACCTGACCACTGGAAGATGTTTGAGAAAACATGCCTCTTGATGTATACAGGTAGCCAATCCTCTAAGGTTTAGTTTGTTACTAGAGTTATTTCTAAAGGTTTTCATGCTGTTACTAGTGTTTATGTGTACTGGTACATTGGTTGTATTAATCTATAATGTTTTAGTGGTATCACCCCCTTCAGGCTCAGGCTACTGTGTAAAGTTGTAAGGTGGCCATACAGAGGGAGCCTCACCCAGTTTACAAGTTCCAAGGTGCTAAGAGGTAAAAATAGAGTAGTAAGTTTAAGTAGTAGGCAGGGATGGTATCATCAAAGATTAAAGAAGGAAATGAGAAGTGAGAAGGAAATAATGAGACCAGTTTAAGAAACAGGACTGACTTTCAGAATGCTTAGGGGTGACCTCATGGTATCAAAGTTTAAAATGCCCATATTTCAATATGCAAGATGGAGACAACCCAAAAATGGCTAGCCTGCCAGATGTGATAGCAACATCTTGGAATGTGATTGGGCTAAATTCACCAGTGAAAGGGAAAAAGATTTTGGCCTAGCTCAAAATACTGGGAACACAAGTTGACTCTTTACAGGAGACAAAATTAAGCACTAAACAGGCAAAAATAGTTAGAGACTGGGTGTGGTGAGAAGCACACAGTACTTCAGGGTCAGCAAAAAGAGGTGTCTTGATCTTGCTTCATCACAATTCACAAACTCCAGTGGTGCCCCACAGATGTACACATGGACAAAAAAGGCAGGTGGGTAAGTATGAAGGTAGCCACACTGACAGGGCCGGTGGTGATGGCCAACATTTACATCCCGAATATTGATTCCCCAGAGTTGTTTCATGCTATTTCTCAAAAAGTCATGGACGTCTCTTTTGACAATCTAGATATTCTTTTAGATGGGAATTTCAACTTAATGATGGACCACTTATTAGACAGATCCAATTCCAAGCCCTAACCCCATGTCCACTCTCTCCAAGCCTAAAAACAAGGTACTGCATCTATGGTACTGAACTTCTTCACAGCTTAAAACAATGGGTTTAATACCGTATCACAGCTGCTGGAGGTGCAATACACTCAAAGCAGACTTGCTACACATCCTCTAGCTGTGCACACCCCTATGGTCTATCTGGTCAACTGTGATACAGCATAACTCCCAAATTTTATGTGTCCCCATCCCTACAGACCCTAGTTTGTGGCTGTTGGGCCTTTCCCTGCAGTTCCCTTGGCTCACCAAATCTCAACAACTGTGTATTATACAGGCATTAGTCGAGGTGAAGTGGCTGATCCTAAGAAGGTAGAGGACTATAAAAATCATAACATTCAGGGAGTGGCTCACTGCCTTGGAAGCCCTAGCCTCTCTGACTAGAATTGCTTACTACAATAAAGGGAATGTGTTTAAATACAAGTTAATTTGGGCCCCATATCTGAACTATATTACCAACAGTAGTAGGAAGCCAACTGGCAAATACTCAGAGGATAGACTTAGCCCCACATGAAGCGAGGTGTGGCAAGATAAATTGGTTTCAATTATGTGTTGTTTTCCAGGTACCAGAAATCACCAGTATGTGGGCAGCCATGCAAGATCTTACTGATGCACACCAGGTGGAGAAGTCAACCCCCCCCCTCCAAAAATTGGATTTTTGTATTCCTGCGCTGTATACCTGGAAGAGCCTGGTATAGATAGATAAGTCTGTGACTTTCCTTCCACATTACCTGTATCTTTTTATTTTCATTTCATTGCTAATACTTCCCTGTATGTAAAAGTTGACATGATACCAATACAGTGTTGTGTTTTATATGGTACAATATATGTAATAATCTGTAAAAGAAAGAAGTCTACTCAATAAAAAGATTAACAGTAAAACAATGCATGGATGGTATCGGTGACATTTATGTGGTTCCTGGTGGCGTGGGTCTGGCAAGGGCATGCTGTGCACCTATGACGTACCACCATGGGTGGGTGCCAGTGGTCTGTAACTGACCCATGCCATGCTGCCACCAGTACCACCATGCATCCTTATCACCATTGTCTCAGAAGTTGTCATGGGTGAATGCCACCACTGGGTGATGCTGTGATGGCCATATGGGTGTAGGCAAATGCACCTAGTACATGGGCTACATTGTACAGTAGCTGTCTGCTCTGCTGGTGTACTGGGGGGTGACTCACTACACTAGCATGTGGCAGCTGGGTGTCTATGACCTGGTTGTGGTGAGGGAGGTGACTGACTGTGTGGTGCCAATGGTGTCACCTACCGGTATCTGACAGGTGCCCAGTGAACAGGTGCAGCACAGCTGTGGTTTTGGGCACTACCATCCTGGCATGTCTGCTGCATGTGGGTGCCTGGAGCTCATCCTGGATCAGCTCATAGAGCTGTGCCTGCATATCTTGTCTGCAGTTCAGCAGCCTGCCTGTGGGTGGCAGGCTGAATTGGGGCAGCTTCTGTTTTGCCAAACGTTGCACAGTACAAATGTGGGATGTACAGCACATGCACCATGCAGTTCCACTGAACATACGCATGCATAGCATATGCAAGTATCTGCCCTCTTTTTCCGCACTGCATACATTAAATCTGCACAATTCCCACTTTTATCACACTGCTGAGCATTTTCTGAGATGCACCACGCATTTCCATTTTGTGCCAGGCAAGTCATTTGAATATGGGGGCTATGTCCCAAATCACTTCCAGCTATGCTGAAAACTAAGTCTGGGTGAAATTAGCAAATTACAGTTTCACAGAATGTCCAAGAAATTCCACAAAATTCTGTGAAATTTCACATAATTTCATAACATTTTGTGGAATTGTCAGAAATTCTTTAACTGGTTGTGACTTGTTCAGTATTACAGTTAGCGATCTGACATCCAACAGGTGTACTGTTTGGAACAGGCCCTGAAAAGATGCCATGTTTCATAACATTTCAATGAGGGGCTGGGAAGTTATAGGGGCTCAAAGTCTGGCAATTGATTATTCATGTCAACATTTCTGAAAATATTCCTATGCTTACTAATTAGTCACTTAGGGAGATAGATAATTGAACATTTTTATGCATACTTTCTTGGAAGAGTCATAGAGCCTGCTAAACAGAGAGGTAAGTGATTGTGTAAATATTAATTTACAGGAGTTCAACATTTCACAGTTTAATAATTTGTCCAACTGTGTGAACATTTTCCAAACATTTGGATGTTTATAACTCCACTGCTATTGTAGATAAACACTCAAGATTTGGCATGCATACCAAAATAAACATGCTCTGTAATCTTATCAAGCTGTATAAATGTAGTTGAACAGGTCAACATTTATTGTGGATACTTTGGAAATTACTGAATGGCACAATTTGCTCAAAACTTCACAGGTGCATGATCTTTTACAAAGTGCTTATCACCACTGAATCACCTTACCTGCACTAGCATCATAGCCCTGCAGTACCATTCCAACACTTCTGCACCAGTGATGCCTACCATCATGCCCCATTATGACTACAGATATCCAGATACTTCTGTCACAATGGTTTAAGTCACAGCTAGTTGGAGGGCTTGGTGTTACTTGGTACCAATGTTTCAAACAGTAAAAATATGCATTGTTATTGGCAGGGTTGTTAAAGAGTCAGCAGATGGCATTACACAGAAAAAATGCTGCACATGGAAAGTGCTTCCACAAGTCATTGAAGATTTGCTGACGCCTCAAAGAAAACTTTGGAAAATATAATAATTAGGCACAATTCAGCTTTCATTCTGTATATGTTTTGTAGCTTTCTCATCCCAGTTATTTATTACTGAGGAAATTTGCATGAATACATGGTCTTTGTCTCTGAGAGTTCATCCGCCTCTATAGCTTATCTCTACTTCAAGTTGTAATCCTGTGTTGTGACATCACAGTCTGTTGCCATGGAAGTAACCGTGATGTCTCAAGCAGTGCATTATGACTTAAGGTAAGGAGAAAGCAGCAGGAATAGATTCCATTTTTAGGAGGAAATATCCTGTTTTCATGCAAATGACCTCAGTAAAAAAATAATGGGCAGGAGAAATACAGAATTGATGTGAAATACAAGCTGGACAGTGTCTAAATACTAAATAGTATGTTTTGTTAAAGTTCTCCTGAAGGCGCCAGCTGCTCTTTAAGTCAATGAGCTCTAGTGGTTACCTGGCATATTGCAAGAAATGAGGCTAGTGCACAGTGATGTTCATGACTAATCTTCATGGTTTGACCCTCAAGATAGTGACCTGACACTTGGCACCACTATACTTTTACTATGGAGTCTCCTATGACTGCTACCTTATTGCCACTTTACCCAGCTTTTACTTTCCTCCACAATGTCAGCTCAAGTACATGACTGAGAAAAATGGATGGACATGGCTTTGACAAAGGTATCACAACATTCCACAATTTCACCCAAGCTCATGTGATTCAACTTTTAATCACTGATGTTATTTTGGAATCTTTGACTGCTTATTACTTGCAAGCCTTTAAGCAAGAGATTAGAGAGTTGACACACACATCTTTTTTTCCATATTGTTTTTTTCTCCCTTCTGGTGCTCATCTCTCTGGGATGTACCCTGTTCAGAGTGATATACCCTGGTCAGGCTGAAACCACCCATCATTTAGTTAGCTAATGGGTTTTCTCTAATAGCAACAGCTTCCCCTGCTGCAGGAGCAAGCTCCCTGGTTCAGCTGCAGGTGTCACTGTGTTGGTAGAAACCACTGCCAGCTGTCCCCAGCTAAGATGCACTGCAAAGCAGCAGCTGTCTCTGTCATGGCCTGCCTCTGGATGTGACTTCTCAGGCTTGCTTCTGAACCCAGGTTGTCAGCATGGCAGTGCAATGTTCTTCTGCTGGGCCATGGGGCTGGCCTCAAAGACCAATATTTAGGATCAGTGAACCTAAAGAAATAGGTGATATTCTGTTCTCTAGTTTTAAAAAGATTGGGACTTAAAAATTATGCAGTTTGCATATTTGCGAAATGTAACTTTAACATTTCCCAAAGTTTGGAGGCTTATAACTCAGTCATCTTTAGAGATAGAGTTCTGTAGTTTGATACTTCTCTATATGGACCTTGGTAAAGTCACATACCAAATGTGGTGCAATATGGACAAATACGGTTTAAATTAGACTAAAATAACTGAAATTACAATTTTGGCAACATTTCACAAAATTTCCAAGGAAATTTCATGGAAGCAAAATTCAAATTTTGCCAGAATTTTGATGGTGGAAAATAAATTTCTCCTAACTCTACTGGAATAAAGCTTTGAGGCTAGAAAGCTTGCAAAATAGTCAGCTATGCTGCTCCATATTGTACATTGTCTATTGAATATATAAACAGAGTCTTAAAAATCATCAGGTAATTTGAAAAGGTGTTTAATACACAAGGTGCAATATGTAAAGAATTAGAAGGCAAATCTACTGTTATCTGGATCCAAGAGCAGATAGTGACAAAAGTAAGCATACAAGAGAGACTTCCCTGGCACTTCACCCTTCTCAGGGTTCCTCTGGGGGGGGGAATGTCAGTGTCAGTGGCTCAGTGGGTAGCACACTCACCTCTGAGGCTGGGAGATCAGAGGGCTGTGGGTTCAGTTCCCACAACTGGCACTTGGGTTAATATCCCAATACTGACACTGTGGTGCAGCATGAGGAGGGTGCTACACTTCTGAGGTGCCATCTTTTGGATAAGACGTTAAACTGAGGTCCCATCTGCCTAGATTGGTGGTAATTCAGGTGGATGTTAAAGATCCCATGGCACTTATCGAAAAGAGTAGGGGTATTTAATGTTTATTGAGAATCACACAAAGTAAATACAATACACAATATCATAATACATGAACAAAGAAATAAGATGAAATACAAAATGAAAACAGAGCATTCAAATTACAGCATTCAAATGACAAACACAAAAAGGGGGGGGAGAACTGCAAAATAAAATAAAGTCTCAAAACAAAATACAGTTCAGGTGATTGGAACATCTGAGTCCATAACCCATGGAAGATTTCTCCAGGATTGAAATACCCAAGAGGACACTCTATGTTTCACCTCTATCCTATAGATCAGCTTAATTTCCCAAACAATTTTCCCCAGGAGTTCAGGAAGAGGCACTGATTTTTGTTACAAGACAAACCAACAGCATGAATTCTAAGTATACCATTTCAACACTGTTACAATGACTTGTAAGGTAGACTGATCCCAGGCTTGCCAGGAAGAGTCACTATTCCCATATAACAATACCGCCAATGAAATAGTATGAAAATTAGGCATATTCCAAGAGAGGGCAATAAAAGACCAAAATTGTGAAATATTTGAACAGGAAAAAAATAAATGGAAAGTCATTTCAAGTATGGAATGACATTGAGGTCTAGAGCAGGACCTTTCTGATAGTTGCTTATGTTTTTGATGTTCCTTAACATTCAACCTATTGTGACAACATAACCAATGGACATCCCACATTTTCTTAGGTATCCTTTTGTTATTCAAAAATTCTAACAGTGTCAGCTTCAGGTTGTCCGGACAACTAGGAAAAGAGTTCAGTTCCTGAAACCTAGTGAGGATAATGTGCCTATAAATAAGTTTCCTAGGTTGGCTAATAACTGTTCCAGTAGTAAATTGCCAACTCTTAATTCTAACAAACACCTCTCTCACATACAGAGGACAAATGTTCAATTTTTGAATCAGGCCAAGAGATGTGGATTCCCACTGGGGCAACCAAGGACTACAGGTAAGGGAAAATAAAGGAATCCAAGATCTGTGTACATGGGCTAAAACTGGTTTCAGATTTACAACTATAAAAAGAACAGTAAACTGCACCACCAGATTTACCATCCCTAAGCCATCCTGTGCTTTTGGTAAATATAATATATTTATTTCAGAGGATTTAGCCTGCTGCCCCAAACTGCCTGAAAAAATACTGTATAAGAAAGTCTCAAGATTACGAGGGGTTGGGAATAACCAAATAATATGCAAATAAAGGGGCAAAAGAAACGTCTTAACAAGATATGTCCTCTTTAACTTACCCATGTGCCATGAGTTCCAGGCCTTCACCATCCTTTGGGCCCGAGAAAGCTTAGCATTCCAATTAAGGCTATCCAAGTCTTGGAAACCAAATTTGATGCCTAAAATAGTAATCAGATCTCTAGTTAATGTATTCCCTTCGATAGAATTAAGGAGCTGCTGAACCTTACCAAACTGTCTCCCTAAACATTTAGCCATATTGAGAGATGCACCTGAAAGCATCCTAAAGACCTGACAGAGCCTCATCACTTCCATGGTGGAGGCTTCATCACCCAACAATAAAGTAAGGTCATCCGCATAAGCTAAAGCAACATGGGGAATAGTGTAAGTATTTACCTGAACATGCTTCAGAGACAAGGTAGAATTCAGAACCCACAAAGGCAGATCAATACTGAAAACATAAACAGGGGGCTAAGAGGGCAACCTTGCCAAACTCCCTGTTTAACTGAAATCATAGGTCCCAGCCATCCATTAATAAAAGGCACAATGGTCGCTACACCATACAGGGCTTTCAACCATTGCAAAAAGTGGCAAGAATACCGTAAGTAGCAATTGTAGCCCAGAGATACTGGTGTTGCACTGTATCAAATGCTTGCCTCTGGTCCAAGGACAGGAGAAATCCCTCCAAACCCTCGGTATTATCCCTTTCAATCAATTCACACAAAGAGAATAAGACAGTCACTCATTTGTCTCCCTGGAATAGAACATGTTTGTGTAGGGGAAATGAGATGAATGGCCACTTGTAACAACCTAGTCTGTAAAATTTTTGCAAAAATTTTGAAATCAGTATTAAGGCGACTAATTGGTCTCCAATTGGAAATATCAGTTCTATCTCCTTTTTTATAAAAGAATATCAGTAACCCTTTTGCCATGTCCATTGGAATGGATGCAGTACATAACAAGTATAAGAAAACCATGACTAATTCCTTGGAAATTAAAGGCCCAATGATTTTATATAATTCAGGGGTGAGACCATCCAATCCACGGACCTTATTATTATGCAAAGACTGGATAGTGGATTCAACTTCCTGAGCAGTAATGTCTGTAGTAAGTTCAACCTCCAAATAAGGAGGGCATGCCAGAATATGGGCCGAGGACAAAAATACAGTGAAGGAATCAGGTAAGAGAACACACTGAAAAAGAGAAGTCGAATGTTGGGACACAATCTGGAAAATGTTATGTTTATCAGTATACAAACAGCCATCCAAATCCGTAAGACTGTCCATCCATTTTTGATCAATCCAGTCATTACAGCATGTGTATGTAGGGGCAAATCACCTCAGCCTTCCCTTGAATGCCAAAGCTTTGTTGCTTTCTCAGGCTCTCAGAGCGGCATAAGTGAAAAGGCAGCATGTCTTGTTTCAACAAATGAATTTGAGCACTAAAATCATGTGAGGTAGTCCTAGCCAAGGTCTGTAATGTCTGTAATTGGTGTTGCTGGTTAAGATATTGCAGATAGGAAGCAGCATGAAGTTTTCTGCTCCCCAACTGCAAGAATCTCCTCAAGTCCAATTATACATCTGCCCACCAGAGGGCTGGAGTGTCAAACAAGTCAAACACTGAACATTTATTTGTCATAAAATAAGTGAGATTATGCAACAGTTCCACTTGAGAGAGAAGGGAAGAGTTGAATTTCCAGTAGCCAGGGCCGTGTAGAAACCCAATCCCAGGACCAAAATGCAATTGTAACAGTTTATGATCAGAAAATTCAACTTCCAAAATTTGAGAAGATGAGATATTTAGTGTTTGAGAGACAAAGAAAATCTATTCTTGTGGCTAAATTACCTTTTTGGAATGTGGGGTGTGCAGTCTGATGTGTGGACATGTAAGCATCTTTTAGTTGAGAAGTGGAGACAATAGATTTCAGAGTGGACATATCACAAAAGACCTTTTTAGTGGTAGAACGTAAGCTCCTATCACGTTTATCAAGGCTACAATTAAAATCCCCACCAAGAATAACAGTCTGAGAGGACATAAAAAGGGTTGTATATCTTTAAAAAGGGAAACCCTATCCACCTTTGTTTGAGAGGCATAAATATTAACAAAGCGATAATAAAAATCATTAATCTTGGTATCCAATATCAAAATCCGCCCAGGGACTAAATCCACCAATTTAATCAATTGTACTTGCAGGGATGAATGAAATAGAATCCTAAACCCAGAACAGGTATCAGAGCCCAGGGACCAATAAGATGGACCAACATGCCAAAGTTTGGTAGCAAGACCTGGTTCAGGAATGGTATGCAATTTGGTGTCTTGCAAAAAAACAGCCTGCACTGAACTGGACAAAAAATAAGAAAAAGTCAGGCTCTTTTTCATGGCACTTTTTATGCTACTGACATTCAAGGTGCCTAAGATTAGTGATGACATTTAGAAAAACAAAGAAAAGCTAACAAGAAACACTTCAAGGGTTTTTTTCCTCGTCCTGGTAGATCTGCGTTTTTGTTCCGTAGGTTTCAGAGGTTGTTCCTCAGGTTCTGATAGAGGGTCAGCTTGTGAGGACCACAAAGAAGAACCTTCTGAATCAACATCAGAGTGTTCAGAAGACTGAAATGCCTCATATCAGTTGCTAATAGGCAAATCAAATGTTTTAGATACCTTAGGGGCTGGCTGAGCAGTTGCCTGGATCCACTTAGAAGACCTTTTCCCAGCGGGGGAGGGGGGGCATGATCGGGAAAGGACTACCAGCCAGTTTCATTTCTTGCACTGGAGGAACTACTGAACTAACCACTGGGACGCCAGATGGGGGGGGCACCACTCCCAACTGCCTGGCAGGAGAATCAGAAACAGAAGCAGGAGCAAGGTTGGGTGCCTCAGAAGAGGGAGGTGGCTGAAGGGAAACTGGAAAGGATTCCCATTGTGCAATAGCCGTTGTTCAACATCATCCGAGGAATCCACCTGATTATGTGCTGCCCATGTACAACTTTGGTATGTATGCCCTACAGAGTCACACAAGCTACAGCGAGGCTCATTCAGTCAATTCCCACTAGTATGACCCAGATCTTGACAGAGGTTACATTTCACCTGATCACAGAGACTGCTTAAGTGTGTTCAGGAGCCACACTTATAGCAGGTCTTCGTTTGTCCCACATAAAATAAAACACCTCATCTTGCCCCAAAAAGAAGCAATTAGGCAGATGACTTAAGCCAACATCAGTTACATGCAACATAACCTTCACTTTCTACCCTCCTGTCCAGATATGTTCAGTATCAAAAATCACTTCAGGAGATCCTAGAACTGAACAACGTTGCTTCAACCAATAGGCCAAATAAGCAATACTAATCCCTTCATTGGGAAATAGAACAGTGACATTTTTGTATGCCGGTTTGGTAAAGGGAATGGCCTCAAAAGGTGCCCATAAGGGAGTGTGCTTGATAGCATTATACTGCGCCCAGAATCTTTGCGTCCCATAATTCAATTTTAAACTAGCATTAAAACGTTGCCTCACCAAAGACATGTATCATAGCATAAATCTCACTGGCAAAAAATTTAATTGACCCTTTCAACATATTTTTAATAACAAAGAGTCTATCAGGAAAGTTAGCCATACCTCCTTATATAAAAGGCGGACGGCATTATGTCTTTTTGCAGGATAAATAGGCTGATGAAAGAGAGACGCATACGGTCATTTGCCAGTCTATCCCAAAGTATTCAGTGGTGCTTCAGGGGGTCCCTCCAGTGCAGCTGTAGAAGAAGATGCAGAAAAACAGTCCTGATGTCTAGCATTGCAATCCAGTGCAAGAACAGGATTGTCAGTAAGATTTAAATCAGATGGCAAATGTAGAGGAGAAGAAGCAGATGTACACGTAGGATCAGGGTCATGAGTAGCAGAGGTAGATGGAAGAGCCATATCAGCTGAAGAGACATCAGTCCTATCAGTCCCTGGGGAAGTAATAATAGGGGTAGGTCCTGACACCCAGTATCCGTCTGAAGTTTGAATCCAGCCAGCGTTCAATACAGCAGTATCAATACAAGCATTTGGAGACTGTGATCCAGCTGAGAGGGAGCGTCTTAGGTCAGAATTTGTATCTGCTGTAGCCATTCCCAGCACTCCCTTCATAGCTCACACTGCTGAAATCACCGCACCTGAAGGAATCCCAGATGAAGCAGAGGTTCCAGATTGCGGAGAACAAACATCAACTGATTCAGGGTTCTTGACTACTACTGTGCAAGGTAAAGCATGTACTTCCTTCATTGGTTGCAAAAGCATAGGTTCCCTGCTCGGAGAGGCATGTAGTCTAGCAGCAGTCAAAGCCTGTAATAGTTCATGTTGGTGGTTAGCATAGTGCTCATCCTCTACAGAGAGCAAACATTCCAGAGTCAGAAGCTGTGAGGTACTGGTACAAGAAGCTGTAGGAAGCATAGGGTTAGTCACCAGAGCTTGTTGTTGTCCATTTTGACAAGAAGGCAGAAGTGGTATATCTGAATTCAAAAGACAGGCAGAAACATTAACAGCAGAAATATCTCCTTCAATCGTGGTCTCATGTCTGGAAGAAGCAGGGGAAGAGACCAGGTCCCCAGCTTCAGTAGCATCTATCATCTACTCCACAACCACCTTGGCCACCATCTTGGTCAAAAACCAGGATGACAAAGGTTCCCCTACTGGACAGTAGGGCAGTTTTTATTGAAAAAATACATGGCACAATAAGAACATACAAATCATAACAGAGAAATTGGATCTTACAACAAAGTGAAATTGGAAACGATATCCTATTCATAACAATTCTTCAAAGAAAAAACCTTCCTAATTTCTCATTTATACTTTATAAATATGTTAAAGCCTTTCCACCACCTCTGTACTTGGAGTGTAGAGTGTATTAAAACATCCTGGAGATATGCTTTCTTCATATGTTGTTCTATCACTGTACAAATTACATAATATGGCATCCTTTTTTGTTGAAGTACCCACTGGCATCTTGCTTGCCTTAAGTAAAACATAAGGAAATATTTAAGCAAGTTAAGAATATTAATATCATAAGACAATCCTCCTAATGGGCTTTTATCTAGTACTAAAATTTCATATGTCATGTTAGATAACCATTTCATCTTCCACTTAATTGCCAAAAATTCCCATAAAGGTTTAGCATAGGAACAATCTAAAAAAAATGTTCTACCATCTCAGTTATATTAATACACTCCAAATATGGACAATTCCTTTCTTCAATGACCTTATATTTGGCATTGCCCCTCACATTAAGCCTACTGTACATTGCTAACCAAATTGTTTCCCACATAAATCCTGGAAGTCTGTAGTTGTTTAATTGTGCAAGAACTCTGGAAGTATTATCAGTTGAGCAGTTTTTAAAACAAGGTGTTTGTGGATAAGTTAAAGACATAATGAGTTTATATAGAGATGGTACATTACTCTGTTTAATTTGTTGTTTTGTTAACCCCCATTTGTATAATTTCTGAGCTGTGGATTTAAAATAAACTGTAACTGACAAATGGGTACCCAATTTAGGTGGCACCACCGTCCATACTCTAAAATATGGAGCAAGTATTTTTTCTGTCCATTTGTGATGTAAATCATTAATATATAATAAACCACACTTGATAGTCTGTATTATAAATAAAACCTGTAAAAATACAATTGGGTCTAGCATCCCCAGACTTCCTTTCTCCTTTGATAGGTAAGTATAATATCATTTAATTGGATTGAGTTTGTTGCTCCATAATAATTGAAAACATAATCCATATAATTTAGTTTCCAATATAGTTGGAGGAGGAAAAATCATAGCAATATATTGTAGTTTTGGTATGATGACTTTTTTAAGAATCTGTATCCGTTTATATTTAGTTAATTTCCCATGCTTCCATATGTAAATATTAGTTTCAATCCATGCTATTCCCACTTCCCAGTTTTGCTTGGGATATTCTGAGACCCAAACATAATCCCCAATATTTTGATGGATTGGGATGAAATCTGAATACCATCTATGTTTGTTGGTAATTCATTACTGGCCCCAATAAATAGACTCTTACTTTTCTGCAGATTAAGCCCTACCATAGTGATGCCTCCTACCAACTCCCCGGCTACTCACTGCTGTGCTTTGATAGACCTGGCAGAAAGAGGGATGATGGTGTTGCACTATATGTACAAGACCCTATCAGTGCCACCACTATTGCCTGTTCCACCCCTTCCTTGGTAAGTGAATGGCTAGTTTCTGAAATTGTCCAGAGTGCATTGAAAAAGCTGTACATAGGCTACTGCTACAATCCTCCCTCTGGTGGTGTACAGAGACTTACTAACTTCCTGGATGGTCTTGCATCTGCCCCCTACTCCAGGGACACCAATATACTTGGGGATTTTAACCTATATTGGACTGAATCCCCAGTACCTTATTATGCTCACCTGCTAAAGACAGTATCCCATGACTTTGGCGATCACAATTGGGAGCCTACCAAAAGGAAGACTCAATCGTGGCACCTGCCAACAGGGTGACTGGGGAAGGTGGGTGACCAGATAGGGGGGTGGGCGAAATAGCGACTGGATGTTGCTACATGCCTATGTGCACTGGGGGGGAGCAAGCACACCGAGCATAGGGTGGAAGGGGACGGAGGAGTTATAGGGGGTGGTACTGCAGTGAGTTGCCAAGCTGCTTCTACGGTGTGGTGGGTGGGTTCAGGACTGGGGTGAGAATGATGCTGGATTCAGGTCCAGGGCACAGGTACATTTTGTTCTGCCTGGCCTGAGTATTTTTTTTCTTTTCTATGTTTGCATCCCCCCCAACATGCACCCCTGCTGGAGTTGAAAATCCTTAAGAAGGGGGGGGTGTGGGGGGCACAGCCCCCTGCATAAAGTGGAAAATTCCAACTCCCTGGCACCATTTTGCTGTGTGCCAGGGTGTACATCGCTGAAATATTTTTTTGGTGATGTGCCATCGCCCATCGTCGTTCACCATTATCACACAAATCCGCTAAAGACACATCACCTTGAACAAGTCATCTCCTCCCATACTAGATATAACCATCAATCTCCAAACCACCACCCCTTGACTGGATTGCCACAAACTGTGCAAATCTTGTCATTCAAGCAGGCACCATGGCTGACTATCAGTGACCACACCCCTATGTATATCGCTCTAACCACCAAATCTTCTCATCCTCCCAACAAATTGCTATCTTTTTAGGAAATTGATATGTCAAGATTATGACCTGGTGCTAAGGGATGCCTGGGCCATAAACTGGTCTTCACTCTACCAACTCAAAGATGTATCCATGGTGGTGATGCTTTTCACTGATGCTCTTCACAACCTCCAGGATAAACACTTCCCTATCACCACCAGGAGCGTGAAAGGTGGCAACTGCCACTGGCTATTGCATGAACTTCTGGCCCAAATGAAAGTAAGAGACAAAACCTAGCAAACTTTCAAGGCATTCCCTTCCCCCAATCATGTAATCCATACAGGCAACATTGAAACTCCTGCAAGCAGGCTGTGAAGTCGCTAAAGCGTAAATACTACTACAACCAACAATATGAGCCTCTTGGCAACCCTCGCAATTTCTGGGCTTCAATAAACTCCCTCCAAAGTCCAAAATCAAATAAATAAATAACGGAACTGAAATCCCTCTCAGGTCCCATTACTGACCCAGGCACTATCACTGACACCTTTAATAGGATATTCTCCCACTTTACGTCCTACACCAGCAGACTGCCTCCACAGTCTCCCTCTGCCCAGAACAACCAGCCACGCTGCCCACAGAAATCAAGCCCTGTCTTTTATTTCAGAGCCACTGGCCATAGCATCACTGGTAAACTCCTCAAGTCACTATCCACCAGGAGTAGCCCAGGCAGCCATGGTCTGCATCCTGCCTTTCTAAGAATCCTCTCCCCTGCCCTTATAAGGCCATTAACCCACATATTTAACCTGGCCCTCTCATCAGCTACTATGCCTGATTCATGGAAGCACACTTACTTGGTGCCTATTTTCAAATCTGGTGATCCCGCTGCACCTTAAAACTACTGTCCAATCTCCTTCCTCCCACATGTAAGCCAGTTACTATAAAAAAATCATTCATCATCAGCTATCCGAGCATCTTGATAGGTGCAACCTCCTGACCCTCTCCAATATGGTTTCTGCAAACACCACAGCACCTCTTCAGCCTTGGCCTTTTTTTCCAACCATGTCCTTAGAAACATGGACATGGGTATGGCCACAGGTGCAGTGTTTGTGGACCTGTCCAAGGTCTTTGACCTTGTTGACCACCACCTCCTCAAATTCACCCTGCTAGAGCTAGGCTGCTCTCCTGATGTCATTGCCTCATTCAACAGCTACCTTGCTAACTGGTCCCAGTCTGTTATGATAGGTGAAGATACCTCAGCTGCATTGTCCATCCACACTGGTGTTCCCCAGGGCTCCATACTGGGGCCTCTACTTTTCTCACTGTTCATAAATGATCTCCCCACAGAAAGCATAAACTGTAATGTGCTCTTCTACTCGGATGACCTCATCATATACCACAGTGCCAAGTCCCTGGAATTCATATCTTCTACCCTCACTGCAAACTATGGAGCCATTCAGAACTGATTCCTCCCCAAAAAAACCTCTTGTGAATGAGAAAAAAACAAAGGCCATGCTCTTTGGCACCAAGTCATACCTTGCAAAAGTCTCCAAATCTGAAACCTCTTTGTGCATAGTCACCACTGCTGATACACCTCTCGACATTGTATCCTCCTTCAAATACCTAGCACTGACTCTTGATCCCTCCCTCACCTATAATGACCACATCTCTAACACCATAAAGAGAGTCCATCAGAATCTGGGGGCAGCCTACCATGTTTACCACCTCCTGACCCCAGATGCTCACCTTGCAGTCACACAGGATAATCTTCTCCCCCTAGACAGGCACTCCTCATCAAGTTGATGCAAAATAGATATTTATTTGTAGAAAATCAAAGTTACAACCACAGGCAAACACTCTGCAAAATGCCCCTGCACTTCAACCATTAGGTCTTCCTCAGGGAGCATTTATTTTGTTGGACTTTGGCTTGCTGCCTAGCCAGCACCCCACCTAATGCTGAGGAGAACAAGATTCATTTTTGTGATATAATCTTCTCCCCTGACTTGATTACTGCTCCCCTGTATTCTCCTCCATGTCCTCTTCACTTCTTGCTCATCTAAATACAACACACAACTCTATCTGTCGCTTTGCCCCTCAGGTTCCCTACTTCACTCATCACTGCTCCCTATATCAGTCCTTAGGATGGCTCTCCCTGCAGGAATGTTTTGAATATGTGATGGGCTGTCTAGTCGACAACTCTCTCAGGAACTCACAAATGTCTTCTTACTCCTTGCTTCTCACTGGCAGGGTGGCAACTTGATGCCTCAGGGTCTTTTTGGCTCCCCTCCTGGCTGTTTCCCAAGTATCTACTGTCATGGGGAGCAAGGCTTTCTCCATCTCTGCCCCCACTTTTTGAAACAGACTTCCACCTGCTATCCAAATGTTACCCTCACTTCAGTCCTTCAAATCAAAGCTAAGAGATTGGCTCATGTCTCAGATCACCTGTAGCTGCTTCCTAGGAAACACACTTGCCAGAAATGTGCTTTGGGGTACTGTGAACCAATTTGCTCTACTTCCAATGTACTGGCTACCAAGTAATAAACTGACATGTTGACTCCATTTGTAAAAATGCTGTTCGCTATATTGTAATCTCTTAAGCACTGTATTGTTACCTCTGACTGCTGAATACTGTCTTGATTTGCTGTAAGTGTATGTTTGAATGTCTCTCTAAGCAGGAATGCATTGCTATTTTGTCAAGAACTTGTTTTTATGTCCTAAATCCCCTATCTTAAGATGTTGATGTCTTTTGTATCACGGATCTCAGTCGCCAATGCACTTTCTATATTATGTGCTGACATCAAATTGTAACTAGCGCCTATTATCTGTGCCACTGTGCGGCCCGGGTCACAGCTGAAAATGGTCCTTTGGATCAGTTTGCCTACCCGGTAACCAAAAACATAAATAAATAAAATACTTATTTAGCCAACATTTGTTTTACCAAATCAGTGTTTAGTGTATATTCTTAACTTAACACATGAAACAAGTTCTATCCCAATATCACCAAATTCAAAATATTGAGGGAAACCTGCAACAATGAACACTGCTGATGCCATGATCAAGAAAATACAGAAAATGAGTGTTTAAATCACTGAATAAGAAAGCACATAATGCCTTAATCCACGATGTGAGGGCTAAATACCAAACCTTCCACTTAATTATGATGCCACTGCAATATTTCACTAATATATCACTAAAACAATCTGTTACTACAAGATCAAGATACAGGGCATTTTATAGGAAAGGCTTGAGATCAAAACTATAATTCAAGCCAAAGGGTTAAAGACTTCTTAGTTTGTGAACCCATGCTGTTTCCTTTTGAAACATTTTTCTGAGATGGTATCCACCCCAGGGTAACTTTTTAACATGTTCCAAGTCTATCCATCTAATGTCAGCAGCTTTAGCATCATGGTACTCACTGAAATGCATTCCAAGTGGTCTTTCTGGTCTACTTCTCATCACATCCCAAGCATGTTCCTGAATTATTTGTTTTGTGCATTATTGTATGCCCTAGATAAACCTTTTCACAAGGACACATCACTGTTGATGAAATGTAACCCTGATTTTATGAACTCTGGTTTACCGAATCTCCATATTATCCTCATGTCTCCCACTGACTAGCACTTTTTTGATTGAGCACTATGTACAATCACTTAAAACTGCTCTATCTGTTCTCCACCAAGAACTCTGTTCAGAGTTTATTTCACCAAGAATCCCATTAAGAGTTTGCTTGTTTTAATTGGTTAAACGTTAGAGTTTTGTTTTAGACATTGCCCTGAAGTTAAGAATGTTAGATAGCCTGGAGAGTGGAGAGAAGTGGTCAATGTAGCCCAACATTATGACATTGGGAACTCTGCTGTCTGTAATATTTGAAAGGCAAAAAACACAATAAGGGAGTTTGCTGCCTCTATTGACTGCAGTGACATTCCTAACAAACATAAAATAATAAAGGGCTATAGGAATGATCAGCTTGACAGAGTGCTTTATCATTGGTTCATTCTGAATTAGTCAGTCTTTGACTACTTTCATACATTCATACTTAAACAGCTACGCATGAAGTCAGTCATAAAAACAACAAAAGAAAACAAGTGTGCAGTTTCAGCTTTTCTTTAAAAAGGCTTAACTATCTTTGCACTTTGCGCTTTTTCAGGGCAGTATCATTTAGTTATTAAGTCAGTACTGTGATGTATCCATTTTAAAAACAACAAATTTGGTATCACGTGCCACAAATTCTTTTGTATTATGTTTGTGCCCTGTGTCAGGATGCATACAGGGGTTGTCCACTTGAGCTTTCTGTAGACATTGCATTGCTTGCAAGTCTTGAAACCAGGCTTCAGTGGAAGGAGCCAATTAGTATTAGTAGATGTTTCAGAGGCCTGATACTGACACCTCACCAAAATGTCTTTTAGGTTCTGGGTTCAACATATTTAATGCATTGTAGCTAATGGCTGATTTAATGCCAATGTCATTGGCAATTGAACTGTCGCTCATCAGTTTTGTCCAATTCTGATGAATGACAGAACTGATACGTTCTGCCACACTATTGTATTCAATTGTCATGATTACCAATTGAGCTCTACTGACCATTTTTTCTTTTGGAGCCAGCAGTATCCCTCAGTCCCTCTTCCTCAGTTTGTCTCCAACTGCTTTAAGAAGTCCCTGATCATACCATCTGGTTACAAATCTATGAAATAATTCCCTAGATTGAATCTTGTAGTCTGAAGTTCACTGCAGTTTCTACTCAAATGGAAAAAAACTACCCATATGTAATAAAGTCTTTAAGACTCTTTCCATTGCCACTGTCATAATGCAACATTGCATTCATTGCCGTCCCTTTCCTGAACCCCTTTGTCTAAATCCCAAGCAATGGTTTACATATAGCAACACAGATCACCTCACTGGAGGTCTTGAGCTTATGAAAAGACACTACCTCAACAAGTATGCAGGAATGTGGTACTGTATATCTTCAATTAAAAGCCATGGCTTATATTACCATTTGTGATGTTTCTGCTGTTGTTTATGATCAAGGGCAGCTTATGCTCGAGGGTGGTGTATAATAGCAATTGACGGCACTAGTACCAGTAACTGACAGTCAACAAACGCAGACAGGGACACCATAGGAAGTTCGCTTCACTGCATCAAGTGGTGGACAGAACAACAGCACAGTCAGCTGCTGTAGGACATGGACTGGAGCATGCTGTTACTGCTGTCATCGGTTCTCATCCACTGGTGAAACCTTTGCAAGCAGTGCAGGCCAAGTTAGCACAAATCTGGTAAGACAGCTGACTGCTTTCTCATGTCCCCATCTTTCAAGTAGTAGAGCGGGAGATCCCCTTTGGTTGCCTGACTATAGTGAGTCCCATGTAGTGTGTGGGTTCCTTCTCATAATGGGTTTTACTAAACACCCATACACAGATTCATTGAAAACCTGCATTTGTATTAATGTTGCAGAACATCTTGATAAGCTAGTGTGAACTAATGTTTCAAATAAATAAAGGTAATCCCTATTTTGAAACTAACTTGACTCAGACTTACTGTAGTAGCAGAGTACCATGCTCTAAGTATCATATGTCACCCAGTGTAATCTGCAGCTATAGATCGAGGGCAGCTTTTATTAAGAAAAGTTAATAATGAGCAAGGCTTATGTTTGAGGGCAGCTTTTATTGGAGGGCAGCTTATAATCAAAGATATATGGTAAGTCATCATCACACCAGTGGTAATGGAATACCTATGAAATCTAAAAATTCAGTATCCTGAGCCCTACAAGACCAGGTCCGGGATACTGAGTTTCAAACTCCTGGCAGGTACTTAACTGTAGTGCGGGGGGATGCACCACCTGTACCCCCACACAGGGGACTCTGCCCCCCACCCCCCTTGTAACTTAAATAGCCAACTCTGAGGAGTAGCAGACCTCAGGGTTAAAAAAAAATTACGGGGGGAGAAATCATGTTTCTGCAAAATGTGTGGTAGCCGGCAACAAAACCCAAGTCTACCACACCAGGCTGGCTGAGCTGCTAGTGGCTTAGCCCTCCATACCACAGGAGCAGCTTGGCCAGCTTCCGCGTTCTCCAGTCTGTTGTGGTGCCTGACAAGGGTTAGGGTAGTGGATCATCACATCAACTACCATACCCCTGTTGGCATTACCTTCCATCTTTTCAGGTTTCTGCGTTTTGGAAGACTGAACTCAGTACCATGAGTTTCAGGATTCTGAGTTCTACCAGTGGGAAGGGGCTGAGAGAAATTTGAAAACCACCGGTAGATGGGGACTGGTGGTGTGCCACATGCGTCATACCCCCAACAGTATTACCTGAGCAAATGCCGTAGGGCAGGGGACTGGGGGGCATGTCATGAGGTAATACCAGTGTCAGGGGACTGGAGGACATGTATGTAGTCCATAAATAAATGTCTTCATTCAGTAAATAAAGAATGCTTATGACGGGCATGAGGTGATAAAAGGGGAGCCTGAGGGCATACCAAATATTAACAGAATGTGTATAGTACTATAGTAAAATAAATATGAAAGAAATATAAATGTACATGCAGTAAATCAATGTGTAATGTGTCAATGTGCCAATAAATACAACACATATTTTCTAAATTTATATTGTGTCAAACTTTTTTGTTTATTTCTTAATACTTGAAAGCTAAATATATACTATAGGTAGAGGGCTTAAAGGAGAACTGCACTGAACCTGTAAGCCATTTTCCTGTAGAAGCTGATTTGTAAATACTAGTTCTAATTCTGTTACTGTTGCATCTCTATGGGCTTCATAGTTACTCTTGTAGGTGTTTTTAATTCAATTTGGTACTCACTACCAACTAAATTAAACAAATATCAATTGAAAGCTGAATTTAAATTTATACATTCTGTTGAAGGCATTTTTCAAATACTAGTTCACATTTCATTCCTGGCTCATCTTTCTTGACCTTTTAGTGCTGGTACCATCAGTGTGTGAATGAGAAACACACATTGATTGAACTAAAAATGCAGGCAGTATAGCGCAGTGGTTTAAGGCTCTGAGCTGCAAATCTGGTGACATCCAGCAGACCAGACCTGGGTTTGAATCCCACACCTTTCACTTGCATACTGTGTGACTCTGAGCAAGTCACTTAACTTTCCTGTGCTCCCAGGTCGCTCATGTAAAAAAGCTTTCAGCTTAGTGTGCTACTCCTGGTAAAACAACTAAAAAAATAAAAGGGCAACAAAGAATTTAGCAGTAATGCACAACACTATATGTACTGTGCTGGGATAACATTGTGTCTCAGGTGGTTGAAGCATAGGGCTGTAGGCTGAGTGCATTCTGTACCATTAGTGTGTGAATGAGAAACACACATTGATATAACTAAAAGGCCAACAAAGAAATAAGCAATAATGCACAAAAGGATGTGTGTTGTGCTAGGATAACATCACTTTTAAAATAAGGCTGTCTATAAAAAAAAGTCACACAAGTAAAGCAATTAAATTAATTAGTACCAAGGCTTCCACACTATTTAATTACATAGGGAGATTAGTTCAAATAAGAGTGTACATAACAGCACCAAATAATAGCACTGTAATTGTAACACAGCAAAAAGAAAACATCTCAGGAAAAATAATTCACAAATAAAACCAATTATGTCTGTAAGAATCAAACCAAGTTAAGAGTAAGCAGATTATGAGTGTGGTATGGCCTAGCTGCCCCAGTGAATTCCAGCAGACTCAACACTCATAATCCACAATTGCCACCACAAAGATACTGCTGTGTCTAAAATCAGCTGATCTTAAAGGGAGTCACCACACCCACTGCTGAGCAGCCACAGCTGCTATTGGGTTGGGAACTCATGGGCATTGATGGGAACGTGCAATAAAGTATAGTTTGCAGGTGTAACTGATAAATCTGAGGCATACCAATCAGTTAGCAGGTACTGTAAGTGTCTTGGACTTCCAATTTTTCCAGGTGGTAAGGCAGATAGGAAGCAGTCAAATAAGCAAAGTAGGCAGCAGTTCAACTATAGCAAATAGGAAAGTGGTCAGTCAGTTAAAAAATGGCAGTTGCAGGCAGTTGAAGCAGAAAAGGGCAGCAGAGAGTTCACACACTAGTGGCACATGAACAGCGTGGGAATGAAGCAGGTACAGTAGGAGTCTGCCACCCTCCTTTCTGCTCTGAACTCTGCCATCATACTTGAATGCTGCCACAAAGACAAGAGTTTATACTGTGGCCCAGATATACAAACTGCGCTAGGCTGTGGCGCAAGCCTGGGCACAGCTCAACTTGGCTGCACAGGGGCGTGGACAGGGCGATATTCAACGGAGCTGCACCATGGTTCAGCATCATTGAATATCGCACCCTGGCCACCCGCAGTGTGCATGGAGCAGTGGCACTGCGCCAGCACCAGTGGCCAGAGTGGAGCATCGGGATACTCTAGCGCAAGTTCCATTGCGCAACGCACATCAACCGCGATATTCAAAGTTGACATGCAAATGGGGCCATAATTTATGCAGGGTGAAAATGGGGCCATTTGCATGTCATTATGGTCCCTTTGCATGCAGGTGCGCCGATTCCCAATGACTTGTGCCTGGCGCCCTGCCAGGCAGCAACTGTTGGGGACCGATGCCCCCTGCAGCGTGGCAATGTGCCCCACAGCCCGATCGCGGGCATTTGTAACATAAAAAAGATCCCAATATCCCTTGTGGTCCAGTGGACCACTGTCAGCCCAATTACGGGCTGAAGTAACAGAAATCAACCTATTTCCCTGGTGGTCCAGTGGACCGCTGTCTGCCCGATTGCGGGCTTAAGTAAAAAATAAAGAAACCTATTTCCCTGGTGGTCCAGTGGATCGCTGACAGCCCAATTGTGGGCTGAAGTAAAAGAAATCAACCTATATCCCTGGTGGTCCAGTGGATCGCTGTCAGCCCGATTGCGGGCTGAAGTAACAGAAATCAACCAATTTCCCTGGTGGTCCAGTGGACCGCTGTCTGCCCAATCGTGGGCTTAAGTAAAAAATAAAGAAACCTATTTCCTTGGTGGTCCAGTAGACCCCCCTCCCCACCCGTCCACTGATCCCCACTGCCCCGCTCCCCCCTGGGTCAGCAGCAGGCAGCAGCACTCCACCCGCCTACCACCCCACCATCCACCGACTGACACCATTGGTAGGGCTGTACACCCATTGGTCCACAGTGTGAGCCAATGGGCATGCAGCCCATACCATACTGCACATTCCAGATATGTGAATGGAAATAGCTGACCGGGGGAGGGGCGGTGGGACCAGTGGGCGGGTGGGGAGGGGGTCCACTGACCACCGGGATATGGGTTTTTATTTTTTACTTAAGCCAGCAATCAGGCTGACAGCAGTCTACTGGACCACCAGGGAAATAGGTTGATGATTTCTTTTACTTCAGCCCATGATTGGGCAGACAGCGGTCCCTGGACCACCAGGGATATAGGTTGCTTTCTTTTACTTCAGCCCGTGATCGAGCTGTCAGCAGTCCACTGGACCACCAGGGAAACAGATTGATGATTTCTTTTACTTCAGCCCGTGATCGGGCAGACAGCGGTCCACTGGACCACCATGGATATAGGAGTCTGTTTTAAACACCAGTACCCACAATACAGGCATGGGGAGGTGCCACCACAGAGGTGCAGCCGGGAGTTTAGGTGGCCACCCACAGGGGGCAGCTGCCATGTTGCACCCTGCAATGTGGCAGCTCACCTGTGGGTGGCCATCTGTTGTTTCTTTTTTTTTTGGCTCAACTTTGTGCTGGCACAGGTAGGGGTTGTGCATGCATGGCTCCGCACATCCTGGCCTGAATATTGGGCTGTGCAGAGTATGCATGGGCACACCCCCCCCACCTGCACCTGCATACATTGCTGATGCGCTCCGGCGCATCAGGATTTGTGCCAGGCACAATTCCCATTTGAATATCATGCTGGGGCGCATCAGTGGGGTTGCACATGGTGCAACACTGTTGCGCCATGTGCAACCCTTTTGAATATCTGGGCCTGTATGTATAACAGATATGGAATGCACAGTGAAACCGACCAGGATGTCATGCAGTTTCTGGAGTTACTGCATCACAAAATGGATTAACTGCCATTGAAAATATCTTGTTTACTTCAGTAACTCTACTGCAGTATGTTGCAGTATTGCATTGCACCCTGGCTGGCTCCATTGCATAAACATTGTGTCATGTTAAAAACTTCTGTTTTTAAGAATGGAACTTAAATTAAAAATCAAAGTTTTAGTTTGTTAAAAATGCATGAGAGACCCTGTTATGGTTTTAAGAGGGTCTGAAATATCTATAAATAAACCATCTGTATTTGCTGTTTATGATGTCATGGTTTATGCTTCCCCATATCCTCAATATTATGCGTGCTCATATTTTGAATTTAAATAAGTACCTCATTTATACTACCTATATTAAAATGGTGGCATTATTAGCACTGGATCATGTTTCCCATGATCCCTACTATGTTGCATTTTTTCAACATAAAGGATGGAAGCAATATAAAACTTTTTAAAATACAGTATATTTTGAATGTGTGTGCCTGCTTGCTTGGGGGAAGAGATTGTGACCAGTTCTGACTCCCTATTTTGAATCACGATTCTCTTTTCTGCTACTGATCCCCAGCATTATGCATAATGAGTATTTGGACATACTTATAATTTTTTTTTTAAATGGGGAGGGAGTATATTTTCTTAAAAAATGCCAACATTTTAGTTTATTAAAAGGTGATTACCCTATCGTATATGTAATGTTAATCTTTGGTTTCTACACTATGGGCTGGATATTCAAAAGGGTTGCGCCATGTGCAATAGGGTTGCGCCTGTGCAAGTCCGAAATTGCTCCATTCTGTGATATTCAGCAGGAGGCAGTTGCGCCCCCCAAGTCATGCTGAGCAACAGCGCAATGGTAATGAAGGCATGCTCAACTGGAGGGGGAGGAACCATGCATAAACTGCACAGCCTGATATTCAGCCGGGCTGTGCAGAGTTGTGCAGGCACAACCCCAACCTGCGCCTGCACGACTCTGAGCCAAAAAAAAAAGGATCAAGTCGAGGGCCACCCAGAGGTGAGCTGCTGCATTGCAGGGCGCAACACAGCAGCTGCCACCTGTGGGTGGCCCTCCACTTCTTCCCTGTGCCCCCCCTGCAGCCCAATCATGGGCATAATAGTAACCCCCAGCCCGATCACAGGCACAGAACACATTCCTCCCCCACTGGCCCGATCGTGGGCATAACAGAAATGAACTCCCCCGACTGGCCCGATCGTGGGCATAACATACCTTGACAACCCCCCACTGGCCCGATCATGGGCATAACATAAATGAACCCCACTGGCCCGATCGTTGGGCATAATTTTGAAACCTCAAAGAGCATATCCTGGTGGTTCAGTGGACCGCCGGTTGATGGCGGGCATTAGAGTCAGCTCTTCAAGGTCCACCAGTGTGATCTGGTGGCTTTCACCCCACCTGTCGATGGAGCCCTCATCCTGCCCCGTCCAGCCGGGAGGGCAGCAGCACCCACCCGCCTCGCCGCCCGCTGCCTGCCGACTGATTAGCCGGTAGCTGCATGCCCTGTTCAGAGCAGATCAGGCGTAGTCCATACATAGTAACCAGATATGTGAATGAATCCTCACATATCTGGACTGCCTTGTATGGCATGGGCTGCATGCCCACTGGCTCTTGCTCTGAATCATGGGCGGCAGCCCCACCGAGCAGTGAGTTGGCGGGCGCGGGTGGCAGGTGGTGGGTGCTACTGCCTGCCAGCTGACAAGGGGGAGCGGGTGGTGGGGCCCGTGTAGGATGGGGCCACCAGATCACCAGGGTAATTGGACCTTGGGGTTGACTCAATGCCCACGATCGGGCTTCGCTGTGCACTGACCACCAGGGATATTGCCTTTGTGGGGGTTGACTCTTATGCCCGCGATCAGGTTCACGGTCCACTGGACCACCAGGAATATTGCTCTTTGGGGTGAACTCGCCTGGCCACGATCGACAGTGGGTGGGAGGTTTCACATCCCCGCACGGGCCAGTGGGGGTTGTCATGTATGTTATGCCCGCGATCGGCCAGTCGGGGATTTATCATGCCCACGATCGGGCTGGGTAGGTGTCGGTCCCTGATGGCTGCTGCCTGGCAGGGTGCCAGGTGCAAGTCATCGGGGATTGGTGCACCTGCATGCTAATGGCATGCAAATGGGGCCATAAGTAACTACAAATACCCCCCCCGTGCCTTGCATGAATTATGGCCCCATTTGCATGTCACCTTTTGAATATCAGAAATTTGCACATGGCGCAATGGAACTTGTGCCACCGCATCTTGAATGTTCCACTCTGACCACTTGCGGTGGTGCAAGTTCCACTGCGCCATGCACAGTGGCTGTGGCTGGGGGTTGATATTCAAAGGAGTTGCTCAATAGCGCAACTCCATTGAATATCACCCAGGCCACACCCCAGTGCAACTTTTTTGAGCAGCGCAAGGACTTGGGCCACAGAATGACACAGTTTGAATATCCAGCCCTATGTTTTCATGTCACCTCCACCTCTCCACAATGAAATCACAGCCCCCAGAAAGACAAACTGAAGTAGGTCTGTATAGTTGTAGTAGTAGTATTTGAAGTAGCAATAGCTGTATTTTTATGTTTGCTTGCACTCATGTGCAAGAAACATAGTGCCATCATACGAGTTTTCGGAGGTGTGGCAGCCCTCTTCCAATTCAGTCAATGTGTTTGCAGGTGCGGCCGCAGTTCACCAATGCCTGCTGGAGCTGTCTATGACAGCAGTCCAAAATGCAGTGGAGTACAGTTGAAAGGGGGAGCTACGCTTCAGTGAGCAGTGATAAGATATCGCCTGCTCATGCACGCCCCCCCTACACACACACACACATGCATGCATACTGCGTGCTCGCCCCCCCCATGCACACACTGTGTAGCAGACGGGGGGTGCCCAATCCCCGTCGGCTGTGCTGTGCCCCCCCAAAACAGAGTTCCATATGCCACGTTGGGTGCCCACCCCAGTGTGGCTACACATCGTATAGCTGATGGAGGTGCACAATCCCCCGTCGGCTCCACTGGTCCCCCCCCTGAGAGTACAGGGTGCCACACTGGGAGCTCACCCCAATGTGGCAACAGACGCTATCACTGACGGGAGTGCCCAATCCCCGTGGCTCCATGCCCCCACCAGCCATAGTTGTACCATGCTGGGAGCCCACCAGCATGGCAAACGGCCCCACATCGTCATTTAAAAAAACCTGAAACTAAAAATGGTCCTCGCTGTCTCTGCCCCCACCCGCGCCCACCCACTGTGCACCCCGCCTCCCCACATCCCTCACCCCATGCTCACCTCCGACTCTGGCGCGATGATCTTCGGTGGACTAGGAACACGCCTGCACTCTTCAAAGTCGACCGCAAACTGAGGAAATGCTGGTAAGCTGTATAATGGGATAGATAGGGTTTTTTCAACTTTGCTGCATATTTCAGGCATTTTTGAATTTGGCACCAAATTTTCAACATGGGGTTTTTGGGACCCCTTCTCATGAATGCTCTCACTGTCATAGCATTAATCAGGCCCGAAGGGTGATTTCGAAGTCACTGTGCGAAATCACCTTTCGGGACCAAATAATGAAACAACACTGCCACTGTTCATAAAGTGCACTCTCAAAAAGCCTATGTTGAAAATTTGGTGGAAAAATTCTTAAAAATGACTGTTTTACGAACGTGTGTTGCGCAGTTCCTATGCACGCTCGTAAGTTCGCGAATTTTCAATATTTTCACTCCAGATTTTCAACATTGCCATTTTACCACACCTCCTTATGAGCAGTACAGCTGTCATTTTTCACATCTTGCCCAAAATGTGTTTCCGCCCATGTAGCGCACAATGGTGCTGTCAGTGTGTGAAATCAATGTATGGGACACATTAAGAAAATCACAGTGACACTGTTAATGAGCAGAGGTCTTAAAATGGCTATGTTGAAAATTTGGTGAAAAATTCTAAAATGACTGTTTTACGAGTGCGCTTTGCAGTTCTCATGCACGCTCATAAGTTTGCAATTTTCAATATTTTCGCTCAGATTTTCAACATTGCCATTTTATTACACTTCCTTATAGAGCAGTATAGCTGTCATTTTTCACTTCTTGCCCAAAACGTGTTTCTGCCCATGTAGCGCACAATGGCGCAGTCGGTGTGTGAAATCAATGTATGGGACACATTAAGAAAATCACAGTGACAATTTTCATGAGCAGAGGTCTTAAAATGGCTATGTTGAAAATTTGGTGAAAAAATTCCTAAAAATGACTTTTATGAGCGTGCATTGCACAGTTCCTATGCACGCTCGTAAGTTTGCGAATTTTCTGTATTTTCACTTCAGATTTCCCACATTGCCATTTTATTACACTTCTTTATGAACAGTACAGCTGCCATTTTTCACATGTCGCCCCAAATGTGTTTCCGCACATGTTGCGCACAATCTTGCAGTCGGTGTGCGAAAGCAATGTTTGGGACAGATTAAGAAAATTACAGTTACACTGTTCATGAGCAGAGGTCTTAAAATGACTATGTTGAAAATTTGGTGATAAAAGTCCATAAAATGACTGTCTTACGAGTGAGCATTGCACAGTTTCCACGCACCCTAATAAGTTAATGGCTTTGTAATATTTTCAGTCCAGATTTTCACCAGTGGCATTTTTCCACACTTCCTTATGAACAGTACAGCTGTCATTTTTCACAACATGGCCGAAATGTGTTTTCACACTTTCAGTGCACAGATGCATGGTCGCTGTGGGAAATCATTGTTCGAGACAGATAAAGAAAATCACAGTGACACTGTTCATGATCGGAGGTCCCAAAATGCCTGTGTTGACAATCTGCTGTAAAAAATCCCCAAACTAATTACATTACGGGTGTGCATTGCACAGTTTCTATGCATGCTCGTGACTTCACCAGTTTTTTTTAATATTTTTACTGCAGATTTGCAACATTCCCATTTTTTACAACTCCCCATGAACAGTACAACTGTCATTTTTCACATCCTGTTCAGAATGTATTTTTGCACCTGTGGTGCTAAATGCTGTAGTCGCTGTGCATAAGCAGCTTTCGGCTAACAAACTGATATTGCCACTGTTCATGAGGTGGGGGTCACAAAAAAAACATGTTGAAAATTTGGAGTGAAAATACCAACGAATGCCTGAGGTGTTAGGGTTTCCAACCATAACGCCCAACCCTGTAGAGAATGACAGGCATCAGGGGTGTGACTTGGGATTCTTGCCTGTAATGCTCATACCATTCAACACCCTGCAGCCAGTGAGAGGCATCGAGGTATGCCTTGGACTCTTCAGCCCCAAAGTTCACCCCATTCTCCTATACCGCACTCCATCTCACCGCATTTTCTGATGGAATGGGTGTGCATAAGGGCCGTTAATCTGCGTCGCGACACTGTCAGTGTCTGCAGGTTACGGTGTGTTGAAATGGCGTGGTCGTTATGCCTGACGACCCAAAGGCACACCCCAATGCCTGTCACTCTCTGCAGGGTGGTGGTGGGGTTGACTTCAGTTCAATACTTCACTGACATTTCTATTACGCAGCTCTGTAACTTCTACACTACCAATGCCAATGCCAGCAAGCAAACATTCGGCATTGACAAATGCTTGTTATTTCTTAGGCATCCAATCTCACAGGCTCTGGGTGACTTACAAAACACATTTATAACAAAATATAGCAGCATAACCAGTCAGAAAATAGGCACATTCTAAAAATTAATGTTAGTACAATATTTCAAACATAACAAGGGTATGCTATTAAAAAAAGATAACATTTCAATCCCCATCTAAATGATTCTATGGAAGGGGCCTCTCCAGGCTCATGGGTCAGCTTATTCTAAAATGTGGACACTGCCACCACAAACGCCTGATCCCCAGACATTATCAAGCATTATCTGGGGCCTCAAAGAATGCCCACCTCAGAAGAGCTAGGGGGTTGTTAGGTGCATATGGTTACAGGAGCTCTTTTAGTTAGGCTGGGCCAGATCATGTATGTTACCAAACCTATCTTGAGTGGGATGCACCACCTCACGGGTAGCCAGTGCAACATATGCAAATCAAGAGAGAGAGAGAGATGCTTGGAGTGAGACACTTTAAAAGCTATTATAAAGCATTCTATCTGTTACAGACAATCAACACTAACAATCAGCCTACCTGTAATGTGGCAAACAGTTGCCATTTCATGCAGCTGGATCAGCTGTTTTCTCAGTGCACACACTGATGCTGTCCACTCAAACACATGTAAAGTGGGTCGCTTAGAAATCAGTGGAGCCACAGTTTAGTCAGGGAAATTAATGCATCACAGTGCCATTTTCCTTAAAGTTTTTCATTTTGAAAAGTTTAACAAACAAAAATGAAAAAAACAAACATGAAAAAGAAAAACTGTTCACCACTCAGCATCAATGGCTTCATTGGTGATTGGCATCAGCATATCCTGCATTCTGTGGGATGGGCCATACATTTCACACACAATGCTTGAGGCGGGGACAAATAAACAAAGAATAGATTTGTTTTTTAAATGCCAGTCTGACTTTTTATTTCAATTTGAAGTTATCAGAATGCTTCATAATATATTACTATGTGTACCTGTGTGTGTTTCTTACAGCACAAGAATCTTATTTCTTGCTGTTTGAGCGGACAGAACTGCTTAGCTTCACTTTGCAGTCCTCTTGCTCAAACAGCATGAGATAATTCTTATGCTGTAAGCAACACAGACAAGTGTACAAAGTAATATATACATTTAGTTCCCCCATTTTATGGGCAGTAATTTTTGTGTGGGGTGGTGGTTGGGGTCTGTGGGCAAGTATTACATTATATTAATTATACCTGGGCATGGAAGAGAGGAAACACTGCCTTTGATTCAAATCTACTGGAATCCAAGTCTTTGGATTTACCTGTTCCTCCCAGCTACAGTACAAAGCACTTAATTTGGCATACATACTGGGCTCTATGCACTAAGCAAGTGGGGGTACATGGAAAAGTCACTTACCCCACCCACAACCCTGTGCCCTGCAGATAGGTGTGCCCATATTGGCATTCACCAATGCCAACCACCTGTCCACGGCACCTTTCCCATGGCGTGTGGGGCTTTGCAGAGTGGCCGGGTGAGGAGTTGTTGTCAAGGGTGGGCATCCAATGGGATGCCCTCCTGGGATCCTGAGTGGATCCCACATGTAGGGAGGCATGGGTCCAGGGCTGTGCATGTTGATTGCAGGCACCCAGGACCACGTGGCACCATCCTGTCCTGGTGCTGCTACTCTTGAAATTGTCAGGTGCTCACCAATCCAGCTACCCCTACTACCTCCTGCTGCCCAGTGGTCAGGGGCATCACAGTGTGCCATGTCCCGGTTCCCCAGCAACTGGAGTCCTGTGTCCATGGGGGTATACAGTGGGTTACAGCAGGGTCTACCCTGTCATACCCTATGCCACCTTCTGCACCCATGTGGCCAGCACTATGCAGGTTAGTGACTACTGCATAGTGCTGGCACGTCCCTGGAATGCCCCCAGTGCAGAGCTGTCCATGGACGTGGGGGATTGGGTGCAGTGGGTCTATTTGCCACCCCTTTCAACATGCTGTGCAAGGGGCACAGTGGGTGCAGAATGGCTATGCGCCCCAGATACAAGTGCATAGCAACTCCACCCCAATAGTGCATAGGGCCCACTATATGCTACCTGTGAATGGTGATCACCTACCCCAAATCTTGGTGGAAATTCAATGCACATCTTTAATTTTGTGCTGTTTCCTAGACAGATTTTAGGTCTTGCTGTGGTTTAGTCATGGTAGTCTTGTGACTGGGTGTTTGCTTGTGGTGGTGGTGATGGGACTTGGAGAAGAGGGTAACTACTGATTTGAGATACAGTACAAAATGTCGTGCAAATCATGCAGTAATGAAGTTTCATATAACATGCATACCTATAATATGCACCGCAATATACATTTTTACAGTAAATATAATAATATCCATCATATTCTAGTTGCATTTCCTTCTTTGGCAATCACAGCTGTCAACACTTTATACAGATGTCTAATGCATTCCTGTACTGTGCTGGTGTTATTATCTTCCGACACTCTTTTGTTTCATCAGTTGAGTCCTGTTTCATTCTGGGCATAGTCATTCTGTTTGTTCATTTTCTTTACATGCCAGCCTATACTGTTTCATATCTGGAGGCCTATTTTGAAATCAGCTAACACAGGCCGTGAAGAAAAAACTAAGATGAGTTTATGTCATATAAATGTGCTACTACTAAACTGCGTTACATTCCAGTACAAATATTTATAAACCACTGCACTCTGGTGTTTTGACCCAGTTAATTCCATGCTCAGCATTAAGTTGTCTTGACTAAAGTACAAAATAACCACACTCATTATGCAAGCTGGTGCTAAGCTGAGAGAACTTGTGGCAACTAGAAGACTACAGACAATATGCGACATGAAGAAATGCGAACAAAACTCAACATGTAGTAGACTTTCTTTTATTTCACTTAGGAAAACAGTACAAAAGCTTTTATATTGTTTTTCTTGACAAAATAAAAGATAGCCTAATACATTCTGAGTTTTGTTCACTGTCCTTCGTGTCTGAGTGCTGCCTGTAGTCCTGTTGTTAAGCTGTCCAAAATTACTCTGCATTCAAGAATTCAGTAGGGAAATGCAGAACTGCAAGATTCAAAATTGTAATAGTGGATTTTTTAGTATTATATATCCAATGCATACATATCAAGACATAGTATAGGACACACACAGACAACCACCAAACTAACTCCCCAGTGCTCTGAGCAGGATGTGGTCTTTGTCAGGGTAGCTCATCAATACGGTGACTGTGGAATGGTGACATATGAAGAGAGCAACTGAACCACAGCACCAACACTTTTGGGTGACTGGCAGTTCTCCCTATCCCTGAGGTATGCCCCCCAAGGAGTTAGAATCCTAAATATGGGGGGGGGGTGGGGGGTGAATCCCCCCATAAGAGAAAACTTTATTCCATTTTGTCATGCTGTGGGATTTGCATCCTCTTCACAGGTCACCATTATGCAGTCACAGTTATTACATGGATCTCTTCATCATGGGGTGACCTTTGGATGTGTATGCATTGAATATATAATACCAATAAATCTACTAACGGAATTTTGAATCTTGAAGTTCTACATTTCCCTACTTATTCCCTGAGTGGGTACCTGGTCAAAATAGCACACCAAAAAGAGCGCTGCAAAAACCGTGCTGTGTAAAGCGTGAATGGATTTACAGCGATGGAGGTATAATAGTAATAAACTCTTACCACTACCCCTGTTGCTCTCCGTATCACCTGAAGAGGGCTGAAGTTGTCATGTACTGCGATGGCTGGCCAAGCCACTCCTGTGGTGGAGTCGCTAGGGCACCAGCACATGGTGTGGTAGGAGGCCTGGGACTGTGGTTCAGTTCCCACCAGGTCCCCTTCATGCTGCAAAATTTTTTGTATTGTGGAACGCAATAATTTTCTGCTCTCAACTTTTTCTCTATCCCCGAAGTCCACAACCCCCTGGAGTTGATTATCTAGAAGATGATCCTCCCAATTTTTTGACTACTGTGATATAGTCTATGGTGTTGCTCCCAAATCTGCCCTAACCAGATTGGATTTTCTCTTTAACTCATTGCTTAAAGTCCTTTATATGTAAAAAATTCAGCAGTCCCACACAGCAACACATGTAGTGCAGACATATACATACAATTTAAAAAATAAATGTATATGAACTTTGTTTATTTTTTTATCTGTATGTATATGTGTGCACTAATAGATTCTTGATTATTTGCCTTTAATAATTTAAAGATAAATTGTTTTATATGATGAACTTGAGTGTTGTGCACTATTTAAGAGGTAGAATTGAGGAGCACTTTATTTTGTTGACAAAGCGCAGGAGCGACTGTGTGAAACATTGAGTTTTTCCTGGCTACTTGTTTTGGTGTGTGGGACTGCTGAATTTTTTACAGATAAAGGACTGTATGCAATTTTTTTTTGTGTTGTGTCCAAGCGTATGTGTGTGATGAAGTTTATTGCAAACCTGTTTGTTTTCTTCTTTGAGCACCGTCCATCTGTTTTTATTTTAATCTCTTATTAACACCTGCTGTCGCTTCGCTCTTGATGCTCCTTCTCACACTCATCATTGTGACCTATACCATGCCTTGTCCTTTCCCCAGTTTGCTAACAGATGCCTTGCTCACTGAGTCAAACTCACTTCAACATTTTGACTAGGAGAACTTCCTCTCTACCTCTCATGCTACCTCTCTTCCCTCTCCTCCCTCCTGCTCCCTCAGATCCGCTGACACTCATACTCTGCTAGTCGCCTGTTGAACCACCCTCATCAGTCAATCAGGCTTCACCCATCATTTCCCCAAAATCTGGAACTCCCTCCCCCCCAAATATGGCACTCCTCCTCTTCCCACTCCATAGCCACTGCCTTACATAACTTCCTCTCTGTTAGCTGCTTTTGTTTCAATCCTTCCTAACTACTTCCCCTTTAAGACTACTCTGCTACCTGCTCCACTTTCCTGCTAAATCCTCTCTCCCCCTTCTGAGCTTGCTAACCAGCACTCCCACACTTCTACTTTTCTCTTCCCCCTTGTTTCTACCTCTGACATTCAACTACTTCCATTTTCAACTTGCCCGTGCTTGTCTTGCCCCCTGACAGAGTTCTCAGCATCCTGGAGGGGTCTAATGCTGGGCAAGCCTCTCCCCACTCCATCATCCCCTCTATACTCTTAGTCCAATTCTTGTCCTCCCCTAATCTGCCCCTCTTGCCTGTTTGCTTACCCCTTAGCACTTAAACAGATATTAGTTCACTTGGATCTGAATACTAGCACTTTTTGCCTTGTCTAGACAGAGCATATGTATGTATGTATAAATTCTCAGTCAAGTATTTATAAATCCTCAGTCATCTTAAATGTTAATCTGTAAGCCACTCTACAAATGTAAAATGTATGCAACATTTTTAAATGCAAATAATTGTGTTTTCCACAGTTATGTTAAATGTTAGTTGTTTGTCAAATTTCACATCCCGCTGTACTCCAGGTCACACTGAGGCGAGGAACTGGTTGTTCAGTGTGCCTTCCTGGTGAAACATTTCATTAAATAAAAATAAAATTTTAAGTCTGGGGGTGTGGGGGGCGAAGCTCCCATGTCAGTGGGTGTGGGGGTGGAGCCCCCCACAAAAAGAAAGAGCTCATATTCCTTTTGCTGGGGCTACGCTGTTCCTGATGGGTTGAAGTATTTCTTGACCCTGTTTCACACAGCGCTCTCTTTCTTGTGGCATTTATTGTTGTGCAGTTTTTGTATGCGGCAACATGACCCCATGCTCCCTGAGTGCAGAGTAATTTTGGACAGTTTCAGGAGTAGCTGGGGCTAGCAACCCCCTCTCTGCATGGGATTGCTGAGCACACTCCTCGAGGAATGGACTGGTCTGTTGTTAAGCTGCGTTGAGGTGGTGTGTTTTGGATCACTGTCCTAATAAAAGTGGTGGTTGTCAGAAAAGTATGTTTAGATGAGCTTTATAGCTGCCTTCATTGTAATTTTTTCTCTAAAAAAGGGACTGTCCATGGTTCCTACAGTATGATACAAGCTCTGATCAGAGCCGATACAGCTGTGGAGAGCTTTCAGGAGTAGTAAGAGTGGTGAAAAGAATATGCAGTGCTCTCACTGCACCAGAGTCAGCTGCAATACTGCAGCAATTACAGTACTGTGCATGCATGATACTCACACATGTGTAGTTTGCCCCGGAGTCAGCCTTGCGCAACATGGTGATGTTGATATAACTATGTGTGACAACCCAGTCCCTCAAGTTACTAGAATCCCATTAGTACTAGTCTTAGACAGTCAGGAAAAGGCAACTGCTGGGGAGCTTATTAGGGGCTTTCTGCATAATGACATCATTGTTTACTCATCTAGCCTGAGAAAAGAATGATTATGTCATTTAGAACTCTCACAACAGCATAACCATTTTAGAGTCAGCTGCTCTTGGGGAACTTAGAATGTTCATCAGTAAGTTCAAGTGTGGCAGTCAGAGTGGCAGGAGGTCTGTCATTGGGGATCTGTCAAAGGGAGCCCTGGTATTTCTCACCCTAGTTTGGTAAAATCTTCAGTTTGCCTGCAGGACTCTTTAGTTTCACTCCAGGGGGAGTGAGAGGGAATGCAATTTTTGTGGCTATAAGGGACAATCTCCTGAAGTTTCTGAAGTTCACAGCTACCTTAAGAAAGAACAATGAGTAGAATCTGACAGCTACCAGAGAGAGAGAAAGAAAGGTTCCTTTTGTTCTTTCCATGACTGGGAGGAAGGAACAACTAATCTGTGAGTACATAATTTGAGACTGTTCTCTGAGGAAGTTGTCTGAGGTGTGTGTACACTAGATAAGGCTAGGTCACACCGGCAGGACCCCTTTCACCACAACCGTACTGAATTTAAAGTTGAGAGTCTTAAGCAGTTCATTGGGGATTAGTGTTGTACGAAATTGGAAAATTTTGTCCTGCAAAATATTTCACAAATTTTATACATTTTGTGAAGTATTTTGTCAAGTGAAATTTCACCCGCAGATGAGAGCAAAATTTCACCACTGAGCTGGTGAAATTTTACTCACAGGTGAAATTTCACCACCCGCAGGTGACATTTTGCTATGTGGTTATGGACCACTGGCCCAAATTTTCTAAAAAGTGTTCTCCCTGGTGTCTAGTGGTCCCCCCCAACCGATCACCTCCCAAAATTTGTAAAGAACCCCAATTAGCTCATCATCACCCCATCCCCGGACTCCTGATCCTTAATTAAATGACCACTCCCTGGTGTCTAGTGTCTAACTTGCATACTATTCCCCCAGAAGTGATCCCTCTGATGTCTAAATTATGTATTTGCTTCTTATTTGCTTTTATTCTACAAGTGTATATTGTGATACTTCTGACGCTGGGTCACTGGCCCTAAATTGTATATACTTCTGAGCTTTGTCACTGTCTATATTCCTGTAACTGCAATGTCTAGTAACCAGCAGCCTCCTAAAGGCACATAGGTATGTAGCTCATATAAATCACTCAGACTTAAATTAAGGTGCTGAGTTCTTTAATAAAGTGCAACCAATAAGATACTCACGAACCAGATATTCTTCAGAATACCAAAGACAAGTAAAGTCCATGAAAGTCCATAAAAAGCCCAAAGTGTTTTCGCACAAGTAGGCTCAGTTACAGGCCAGTACAACACTTGCTCCCACAGCAGCCAAGGTGGAGGGGTCTGCCTCCCAGACATCACCTGCACTGTTTGTTCTCCTTGCATGCTTTGTATTCCTGATGTGGAGCCTTTGGAAAATAGTCTTTTACTCACAGGGTTGTAATTCTGATTGCTTAAATAAATAAATAAATAAATAATGGTCCCCCTGGCTGATCACCAGCCCAAATTAGTAAAGAACCCCCCCAGTTAAGTCATGATCCCCCCATCCTTTGGACTCCTGAGGAGGACAGCAGGATTCATGATGATGGGGGGATCATCAGCACAACAGCTAATTCTGAAGATACTGTGTACTGCTAAAAATGACATCCTTGGCACTGCATGAATAAAGTCATGGCTCATCTTATACTTCATTTAGGGTTCATAGGTCTCTGCGTGAATAATGGTGTGGCTGAAGTGCTGATTCTATGAGGACCTGAAGAGAGTAATGACTAATCCTATGGACCCGATCCTCAATTAAATGCTCACTCCCTGGTGCCCTGTGGACCCCCCACCCTGTCATCAGCACCCACCCAGCTCCCCCCATACCCCAATCAGGCCACTGGCACAGTCCTCTACTCTCCTCCATGGCCAGCAGCCTGACTAAGTTTCAATGAATGAGCACGTGCCTGTACAAGCACATGCTCTTTCACCGAAGCACTCAGTCAGGCTGCCAGCCATGGAGTGAGAGGAGAGCTGTGCAGGTGGCCTGATTGGGGTATCGGGGAGCAGGGTGGGTGCTGATGACAGGGTGGGGGTGGGGCTTCTAGTAGACACCAGGAGTGGGCTTTAATTGACTGAGGGTCTGGGATGGGGGATTAGGAGTTAACTGGGGGTTCTTTACTAATTTGGGCCAATGATTGGCTTGGGGGACTACTAGACACCAGGAGAAAATGAGAATTTGGGCTGATGATCTGCCAGTGGGCACTAGACACCAGAGATATATAATTGGAAGGATTTGCAGTGGGGCGATATTATGGGCAAAACTGTGAAATTTTGCCACAATTTCACAAACATTTTGTGCAGTGAAATTGCCAATTTCACCACAATTTTGCCAGTGAATTATTTCACTGCATCTCTGTTGGGGAATTGGAGACTCATTTGGTGTAACCCTGAAGGAATGGCAGAGGCTGTTTGAGGCAAAGGGTGGAAGGAACACCATCTGGAATTTCAGGCAGGGCTAAGTGATTTGTGGATGGGCACCACTGTTCCCTGGGCAAAGCCCATGTACCAGTAGGATTCTAAAGTGTATGCCACATCCCACAGATATACTGTACACTTTGGAAATGAAAATGTGTGGAAAATGTTTAAAGTGTGTGGCACATCCCAAAGATATACACTTTGGAAGAGAGATAGATATTTTTTTGTGGAAAACAGTACTGCCTAGCAAAGTGTCCTGCAAAAGAGATTATGCCTGTATTGCAATGACAACCCTTTGGGGGACCACCCTTGCTTTAAGTAACATCTGTAAATAAAGCCATATTGCAAAATCTCAGTTACTGCTTTGGACATTCCACTTGCTGTTTCTAGTGTGAACATTATTGGAGCTCCTCAGCAGTTAGGTCTAGCATGTGCCTAGCTTCCTCTCCAATGGACCTGGAGGTATAATAGCTGGTTGTAAATAAAAAGGTTAATTTTAGTATGTACCCCCACCCCACATCCTGTAGATAATGAGCCTGATATACACTCCAATGCTAGAGGTGGAACCATGATTATAGTTCTGCCAAAAGAAAATTGTATGCCATGTAGTTGGCAGTAGTTCTTTTAAGGAGGGTGCCGGCTAGCCATAGGTGGTGTCGGGGTTACATACATATGCACAATATTTGTGCATGCACACTTTAGGTCAGTACCACTATGTTGCACATGGCGGCCGTCACTTCTGCAGTTGAGGAAAGGAAAAGTAGTGCACCAGGAAGTGAGTATGTTTATGCGGCCTGCAGAGGGGAAAGGGCTGCATAAACAGAAACACTGGAATCTATTCTATGCTGGAGCACTGTGGCAGAACATCAGACAGTGGTCCAATTACATGCGTCCACAGTGCTCTTATACAAATCTGATGATGGTATAACATCTGTGGAGCTTGGCCCACACAGCCATTAAAATCAGACTCAGGAGGAGACTATTAACAAACTAGAGATCTGGTCTGGGATTTACTTGTCATTAAAGTCACTTTCTCATTCTTTACTAAGCAGTAATTTCTGGTAAATGTGCCTTAACCACATTGCTCTCAGTGATGGTAGACCACTTCAGATTTTCCCCTGATTATATTAGGTGTGGGTAGTAGCAGTCTTGAAGTGGTAGCTGCTGGTGGTGGCATGCTCTGAAAAAAAGTGGTCCCCATGCTTGTCTGCACATTTTAGAAATGACCCCTTTCCTTTTTTTTGCTGTAAAAAACTGATCCCTTTAACACAAAAAACACGGAGTCAGTTATGACCTCCACCCCACTCCTTTTCACTTCAAGTGAGGAACATGATTATGGGTTTGCATCAGATGTACAGTGGCAAGCATAGATGCATAATATTGTTAAACAGTAATCAACTGTATGTAAAAGTTTTTGTTTATTTTTTAATGTGTGCTTTCTTAATGTTGTCAATACCACTCCATCAATTTTGTACTCTGCCCCTGGATTTCTGTGCCTCAAGTACATTATTTTACATTTTTGTGCTCTGGACAAAAAGGCTTTTCCAAATGAGTGTAGTCACTAATCTAAATTCTTTATACTTTTTTTTTAATTGCCATCAGAAATGTGAATTTTGTAAAAACAAAAATGGAAATAAAGGAAATAAGATGACCATATTTTGCAAAATGTAAGAAGTAAGCATAATACCTGACAGGGTGGGTGGTATTGGGCAATACCAGGTCTCCCAGGAGTGTAATGAGGCCCAATGCCACAGGTGGAGGTCCTTATAGCTCCTGGATGGTCAGGTATTGCCCACTACTGCCCACCCTGGAGGGTATTATTGCGCTTAGGAAATGGGCTACAAGTAAAGTTTTTTGTTTAATATTTAAGAAATAAAAAAAAACAGTAGAAATCAGCATAAATTAACTTTTAGTTGCTTTGTTGGCAAAGTAATCTCTCTACTGGTATAGTTACTATACTTACCAGTAGAGGGCAGTGCAGGGTTTCACAGTAGTTTTATAGTTTTCTTACTGGTGTGTATGTGTTAGTGTTCCCTTCTTGGTCTTGAACCATCACCCCCCCAGGTCACTCATGTTACATTTTTTTGTTGTTGTTGTTTGTTAGTGAGACTGTGGTGTAACCCATTGATCAGGCTGATCTGTGTTTTCTTCCCCTCTGAATGCAGGCAGCAGGCTGAGAATGGCAATGCGATTGGTTGAGCAGGATAACTGAAGGTACAGAGTAAATTATTTTAAAAATGTTAGCAGGACTTTTTTTTGTTGAAAAAATCATGTTTTCTTAGTGAGAGTGTGGCGGGTGTGACTGCTTACACAGTTTGCAGAACTGTTCTCTTCAAGTGGTGCTGAGCACGTTATGTGACCTGCTAGTGCTAGTAATTTAAAAAGGGAGCATTTCTTTTCTTATTCACTATGGGACAACTGTGGCAAAAATTGACAATATTCAGCTGGTCTACATGTGCAGTGTTTTTATTTTTCTGTGTGCTCTCCTGCTGGTGGCAGTTGTTTGTGATTTGGGAACCCTGGGAGCCGCATTTGGCATGCTGGCTTTCTGAAGTGAGAGTCAAAGATGCGGTTGTGTGATGATTCCTTCCATGTTTCACCACGAGTACAGACTATCGTTGTGACCGTTGGTTTTAGCTCCTTTACTTTTTTGTATTGTGCAATCTCTTTATTCATTTCATGACATAGTCCTGAGTTGGGGGGGGGAGAAGGCTGCAAACTCGCTCGCTAAGCAGTGAAAAAAAATGGCAGCATTTCAAAATAAACGTTCTATTTGCATACTGATCTCTGTGATGAGGTTTGTGGCAGGCTGGCACTTTTAATGCCCGGGCTTTGTTGCCTGATAGATGCCCGTCTTGCCAGGACTATCAGTCAATCAGAGCCTGGGGATCTTCTTGACCATTTTCTAAATTCAGATTAGTGACTACCCTCATTTGAAAGGTCTTTTTGTCCTGAACAACTTTCAGACTGCCTATTTTTGTGCACCTGGAATAGTTTTAAAAATATTTAGATTTGTTTGAAATGTGTGCACATTTGCTAAGAATTCTGCATAGTGCCTTTGGAAGATTCTCAACGAAAAATAGTTAGTTCTATCTCTAATGTTCTAAACACACAATGGGTCTGAATGAGTTAAAGGGTACAAGAATGTATTACCTATGTGCAGGTGTTTGAAATGTCTCTATTTTCATACTGTAAATTATATTCATACCTCTAAAGGATCCCTATTTAACTGTGCCTGAATAAAAGCTGAAACTGTCAGTTGTGTTTTGTTTTGGTTTTAGATTTATAGAACTATTATTTAATATAACAGCATATTAGGTACATATGAACATATGTTGATACATGGGCATATTAGGATGACAGTATTTCAATTACAAGAGGGTTTGTGCTAGATTTGGGTTTTGAATATACTCTTACACTAGTCATTTATTACAGAATTGTAGATATATCATATTTAAGACAGTATAAGTTTGACTATTCATGAGTAATATGGACTTATTGTACACAGAGTTTAAGAAAAATGTATCTGAACAGTACACTGTGTAAAATGTGATTGGCACCACTGTGTGAAACAGCTGGTGAATGCTTAATTTACACTAGGGCAGGTTGTCTTCTAACCTATTTTTTGCTTAACACATAGATATTTTTATATGTTTAAGACATTTAACATGATTTACTATGTATTGCTAAAAGAGCTACTGACGCCTGAAAGAAAACTTTGAAAAATATAAGTACTGTAGATACAGTTCTGCTTGTATTCCATATATACTCTAGATTTTTCCTCCCCATTATTTATTCTGAGGAAATGTGCATGAATACATAATTTTTATCACTTACAGTTACTTTAAAGTTAATCTGCCTCTACAGCTTACTCCCTACTTCAAGTCATAATGTTCTGTTGTGACATCACAATCTGTTGCCATGAGAGTAACTGTGATGTCACAAGCATCACATTATGACCTTAAGTAGGGTGACAGCAACAGAAATAGATGAATTCTTCAGGCGCAAAAATCCTGTTTTCATGCAATTGACCTCAGCAATAAACAATGGGAAGGAGGAATAAAGAACTAATATGAAATACAAGCTGAACTTTAAATATTATGTTTTGTTAAAGTTCTCCTGAAGTTGTCAGCTGCTCTTTAAGCTTATTTTTCCTTGTGGATTTTAATCATTGTCATTTATTAATGCTAGCACAGACACACACATAGGGTTTTAAAATGATGCCTCAGTTGGTTTTAAAGCTTTTATCAGGGAGTGAACTTTCAAGTCAGTGTCATTTGACCTTGGAATAGCTTTCTTTTGATGGCACTTTCATTGTCTTTATATGGGTATGTTTTATTTGAATGCAGTTTTAACCAATCTGATCCTCAACAAATTTCCATCTGTTTTTTTTTTGCATAATCTGAGTTTTGAGAAAGTATGTTCTTCTTAAACAACTGCCTGTGTTTTCTGACAAAGGATTATGTGTAATCCAAAAGATAAAAGCACCAGTGTTCTTTTGTAACAATGCTGTTGTTCCAATAAAAGGTATCAAATCATCTGTTTCCGTGGATCTTGTGTTACAAGGACCAATATATCAACAAGTTTTTCTTCAGCTTCAGGGCTTCAGAAATGTTAGCAGAAACTTACCAGTACAGTGCCCACAGTTCTGAAACCATGAAGTGACATAGTCAAAACTCCAAATTCTTGGTTCCATGAAAGAAACTGCACATAATGTTGTTTATACAAAGAAAACAATACAAAACACAAAAGACAGCTTCAACTTGTATTCAGGCAAAGTTAAATAGAGATCTGTTAGAGGTATAAAAGTAATTTATGAAAATAGAGACATTTCAAACAGCTGCACATAAGTAATCAATTCCTGTCCACTTTAAACTAGGCATGACAAGAGATGAACAAGGTGGTCTGGTTTAGAATTTCACTTGAGTGGCACAGTTATTTGCAAACTGAGGCTATTTAGAAGTGCAAAAGGAGTTATGCTAAATAAATGCAAATATCTCTAAATGTTTACAAGTTACAGATAAAAAAAAGTATAAAAATTATTCAGGACAAAAAGACGTATCAAGTGAGCCTATTCATTAAGCTGCACTAATTGTATATTTTAAACTATGGCCAACTGATTACCTCAATTTTAATTTTTCATATGAGTTATGCCAAACAAGTGTAAATATCTCTAAAAATATACACGGTACACATAATCCATCAATATGACAGTTGTTCAGGACAAAAATACCTTTCCAATGAGCCTATTCATTAAGCTGAACTAATTATATATTTTAAACTATGTCTATCTGAATACCTGAATTTTTATTTTTCTTCACAATTTTCACATTTCAGATGGCTATATTTTTAAAAAATCTAATAATTTAGATTAGTGACTACCCTTATTTGAAAGGTCATTTTGTACTGAATAATATTCATGTTGGTTGTATATTGGTAACTTGTATATTTTCCAAAATATTCACATTTGTTTGGCATGACTCCTACTGTGTTCACTCAGAGAATAAAAAAATGAGGCTGTTTGGAAGACCATATTTTACAAACTATAAAGAATTCAGATTAGTGGCTACCCTCATGTGAAATGTCTTTTTGCTCTGAACAACTTTCACACCTTTTTTTTTTTTTGCACCTTGAATAGTTTTAAAGACATTTAGATTTGTTTGGAAGGTTTGCGCATTTGATCTCAAAGAAAAGCAGCTTGGAGTTCTGTGTCCATCAGTGTAAAAAGTAAGAAGTGAGTATTTTTTTTCTGCCATAGGGATTTGCAGTGTTATGGAAGGATACACTGAAAACTACTAACAAATGTGTTCACAGAAACCCATTTTCAAGCTAAAGCGATGTGGCTGTAGGCTCCGCCCACAGCCATAAAAAAGAGATAATTGAGTATGTGATTGTACCATTGCCTTTGTTTGTAATACAAATGTAGTACTACATGGCAGTAAAGTACATTCATCATCTAAAAGGCAATAGACCATAACCCCACTTGGGTGCTTTAGTCACAGTTTAATCAAACCACATTCCTCATTTAAAATGCCATGGAAGCAAACTGTTCCAGGGAAACCATTTACTTATCCATAGAAATTGTGTTATGTATCATCTCCCCTGATGCTATCCATCTCCATGCCCACTGCTATTAGTTTGTTTTATTCACATCATATATCATCAGGCAATGTCTTTGAACAAAGAAAATGGTCCATCTGGTCTTCTGATATTATCCTGCCTTACCACTAGAGATGCAGTGAATTTAAATTCTGCCAGCGAAGTGAACGCAAAGTGGGCACTTTGCATTGCCACTCCACTGCGTGGAGTGGGCAATGCAAAGTGCTCACTCTGCCTTGTCATTACCACTTCACGTTAAGGCAGAATGGCAATGCGAAGTAAGGCGAAGTCATTGTGTTTAATGGACTTCGCATTCCTCATTATGATTCTAAGTGATCCACTTGGTGTTTCAGATTTGGCAGCCCCCCCACACATCACATGGCTTACAGTACTGTAAGTCAGATGCTCTTAAGCTAGGCAGGAAGAAAGTGAGTCATACAAACAGACACTTTTACTTTCTCCTGGGCAGATGAAGAGAGAGTAGTATGTTTTGTGACTTCTGATACTTTGAGATCAGAGCGAGGAGGAGAGTTAAACTTTGATTTTTAAAAGCTACATTTTTTTGTCTTTTCTGTACTCTTTTTTACATAATTTTTTCCTTCTGTAAATTTTCTTTTTTTTACCTTTATAAGTAGTTAGTTGTTTGTGTCTGTGTGACTGTATGTGTTGTGCGACAGTCTGAGTAGTGATTGCTTAGACTGAGGGAGCTCAGTAAGAGGGATGGATCAGGGTGAGGAAATGTCTGGGGTGGGGGCAGCTCTGGGAGAGCGTGGTAGTGGTAAGCATTGTACTGTGCACATGGGTGCCCATTCCTGTTGGACCACTCAAAACTTGTGAATGCCCCCCCCCGGAAGCAGGACGAGCACCACCTCCTGTCCTGACTCTGAGGCAGCTGAACCACCACCAAGTCCAGCACCAGGTCCTCTGGAGCTGGATGTGCCTGTTCCCTCAGGCCCAGGTGAGGATCCCATCCCTGTTCAGCACTGTGACCAGCCAACTACCAGTTCATCTTGCCATATCCTATCTCTGGCTGGTCCTCCCCACACCTCCATTGTTTGGCAGTTTTTTGACTGCGTCAGTGTGGTCAAGTGCCACCTATGTGAGGTGGAGGTGCACCGTGGGCCCTGGGGGACTCACCTGGGGACTGGAGGCCAGCACACCCATATGCTCAATCACCAGCAGTTGGAGTGGCAGGCTGCCACAGAACAGGCCATGCCTGCACCTGCTGGCCATTCTGTGGCAGAGGGTGCAGCAGTGCATTGCAGCATCCCTAAGAAGAGGAGGGCCACAGCAGCACCTGCTGCTCCACCAGCACCCCCACCACCACCAGCAAGTCAGCCTGTAGAACATGTGGACTCCAGAGAACTGTGTGTAACACAGGCTAACATGGCAGTTCTCTGGAGTGCTGTTGAGGAGAACAATGAAAGGGTGAGTGCTGTGGAGCAGTGGCTGGATCACATAGAGGGACATCAGTTGCAAATTATGTCCATGCTGGAACTGCTGCTCGATCACCATGGGATCCCACATTAGTTTTTTTTCCTCACACCATGTGCCCCCCACACCTTCTTTGCTGTGTTATAAAATGTATTCCTCCACCATCCTCGACCCTTGTATGTAATTAGGCCCTTTTTTTGTTGTCTTTCATATGCGTGACACTTTGTATTCTGAGTAGTGCAAGTATACTGTGCTAAACTGCATGTGTGCAGTCAGTCTTCTTTCCAGGCTTTGTATGTACTGCAGACACTGTCCAACTCCCTGACTTAAAAACAAACATTAATGAGTACAATGGTGGGGTGGTGAAGCATGGAGAGATACTACAAAACAGGCTTACAATACATCCAAGAAACTATTAAAAAAATTAATGTTGTGATTCATTACATGATCGTAAATCGTGATTTGTGACTGCATTTGTGACCGTGATGATGAAGAAACGTGAATGCCTATGGCTATACTTCCCCGGGCCCCGATGAGGTGTGACACAAAACTGTGATAATGAAGAAGGTGATTTGGTGTCGATGGTGTGAGATAATCAGTATGAAACTGTATTGGGAACGCAAATGCCTACAGCTGTACTTCCCCAATGAGCTGTAGCTTAAAACTCCCAGACTTAAAAACACATAACAATGAGTACAATGGTGGAGTGTTGAAGCCTGGAGAGATACTACAAAACAGGCTTGCAATACATCCAAGTAACTAGAAAAAAAATTAATGTGATTCGTAACGTGAATGATCGTGACTCGTGATTTGTGACTGCATTTGTGACCATGAAGATGAAGAACTTGAATTGTATAATGAGTGACTCATGATGATGGTCCTGACTTAAAAACACATATTAATGAGTACAATGTTCATGCAGAATTAAGCACCACACCTGTCCAGTACTCTGAAGGGAAGTCAAAGAAACAACTGTGACTTAAGTTACAGATGGAGATTGGACCCTAAAGAGATGCAAATGCACAGACAGATTAAGATTGCACTGTGCACTGAAGAGATGCAGACACAAAGGCACAACACCTAACCAATGCTCACCATCAGAAATTCAAATCTGGAAAAGAATACCTTTGTCGGTTGGGGTGGGCCATGGGGTGGGGCAGTGTAAAGATACCACAAAGAAGTACAAAAATCACACAGCTGCAGTGGATGGCAGCTTCACATTGCTGAAATTATTATGTGGCACAATAAAAGGTGTCTGATTTGATGACACGCGTCACACACATACTCACACACACACTAAGTAATGCGTAGCAAATTGAAAACTTCAGTAATATAACCACATATTTTAAACAAACTAAAATTATGCACTGCTGCACCACAACAATCAGCAAAAAAATGGCAAGAAATATTGAAAATATTACTGTGTGTACATTAACACAGTTATACAAGAAAAATATCACCAAAACAGAAAGCACTGTCTTTTTCTCCAAGTTAATCTACCTACACCACAGATACGCCCCCCCAAAGCACACTTCCACTGTCTCTCAGTACACAGACTGAATGTTATACATTAACATTCAAAATCCACACAAACAATAAGCGCTCGATGATATGAGCACAGAAGGTTTCCTATAATCGATGAACTAAAGTTTCAGCAAAAAAATGACTCAAAAAGGCTTTTTTAACAGCTTTTTGAAGGTTTGAATTGCAGAGAGCTCTCAGAGCAGATTGTCTCCTACAGCTTCCTACACACACTACCCCAAACTGAGGCTGTGCAGAACAGTCTAGAGCCCATGTGACCTGAAATCCCATGAATCACTGCAAAATTCACCTTTGGAGCTTAAAAACAAGGTGAAGTGTGGCGAAGTGGAAGGCGGAGAATGCGAAGTCATTGTTTTCAATGGACTTTGCATTACCCATTATAATGCAAAGTACTCTGCTTCGCATTGCGGAGCACTCCGCAAATCACTTCCGGAGCGAATTGGGGCCATTTGCCCATCACTACTTACCACCTCACTTTGTTTGCTGGAGGGTTGTCCTCCAATCCTCCCTCTGTTTCATCTAATGGTAGTGAGTGCCCCTGCTCTCTCCCAGCTGTGTTTGAAACCATTAAGGGTATTGGCCCCAACCACTTCCATCAGCAATCTGTTCCAAGGCTCCACCACTCTTTAAATGAAGTAGAACGTCCTCTCACCCTCCTGAATGTACCCCAACAACCTCCAATCATACACGCTTGAGACTGTGTATATTTCTAACAAAGAGGTATTCAGTATTCATCCTATTTATGCCCTCTAGAAACATATATCTCTCTATAGTGTCTCACATGTTCTGTCTGGCTTCCAGCATGCACATGTTTAGAGCTTCCAGACATTCCTCATTAGATTTGCATTGTTAGTCCTGGATCATTTTGGTGACCATTCTCTGTACTGACTCCAGCCTGTCTAGTTCCTTTCTCAGTGGAGGGCTCCAGAACTGGATACAGTATTACAGGTGAAGCCTCACTACAGATCTGTATTGGTACATTATTACTCCATTTCTCCTGCTATTTAAACCTCTGCTGATATACCCCAGCATCCTCATTCCCTTATTGTAGACCTTATTGCACTGGCTGGTCTGTTTAAGGGAGTCAATGATGATGACACACAGATGCAACTCCTCTGATGCAGTGAACAGTCTAACCCCATCTGATCCAATACTCTGAGTATAGAGTACTTTTCCCTAAATGCATTACTTTTCACTTCTTGCTGTTGGACCTCAACTGCCAGATCTTTGACCATATTTCTTGTTTTTACAGATTTATCTGAAGTTACCTTACACCTTCCTCACTGTCCATCATCCCATAAAGCTTTTTGTCAACAGCAAAGAGACAACTCTTACCCAGGATACCATCCTCTATGACACTAATGAACACTTTGATTATGGCATGTCCCAGGAATGACCCATGTGGCACCCTACTTGTGACCCCCTATATCCAGATTTAGCCCTGTTTACTACCACCCTCTGTTGCCTAGTACCAGCCAGTTTCACACCTACCAAACTAAACCTTTCTTTACTCCTAAGTCATCCAACATCTTCTACATTCTCCTAAGTGACACAAAATCAGTCATGAGGAATAAAGTGTCAGTGGATCAGCAGTTAACACACTCACCTCTGAGGCTGGGAAATCAGAGGGTTGTCAGGGGGCTGTGGGTTCATTTCTCACACCTGATACTTGGGTTGTCACAGGGCTGTGGATTAAATTCCCACACCTGGCACTTGGGTTAATATCCCAATACTGACACTGTAGTGCAGCATGAGGGAAGTGCTGCACTTCTGAGGTGCCATCTTTCAGATGAGATGTTAAACCAAGGTCCCATCTGCCTGTTCTGGTGGCAGTTCAGGTGGATGTTAAAGATCCCATGGCACTTTTCAAAAAGAGTAGGGGAATTTTTTTTATTAAGAAAAGCAAAACAAAACATAATACAACAGATTATATTCACACATAGTTCAAATACAAATCATCAGCAAAACCGGACTAAAGCAAACAGGTGGTGTCCCCTACCACCCTAACCCCCCCCCCACTTGAGAGTGGGGGAATTGTTATTCATAACATTTGAGAGAAAACCTATGAATTGTATTAAGTCATACAGAGTAAAATCACCTAGAAAATAATGAGACAAGGAAAACAAGTATTTCATACATACATTCTTTAAATTTCCCACAGAAAGGAAAAAAGAAAATACACCCAAACCTACTATGTAAACTAAAAAAAAAATCAGTACCATAAAAAACCAAAAAAGAAAATAAGTATTTATGCATACATATATCTGTGAGAGTCACTGACAATCCTCTAAGGTATCACAGATCAGTATTTGTATGGAGAAGCTTGTAAAAAGGCATGAAAAAATGGAAGTATCACATCCTAAAGGGATCATGCAAAATAACTCAAATGATCCCTATAAGTGCAAGAAAAGGGCACCACACAAAACATCTTTTTCATCCCTGCCCCTCTGGATGATGAAAGTCTGCAAATTGAAATCAAAAAGATCATATAAACATGTACAAGAAAGGAAAAATAAAGGAAAAACATATTAGAACCAAGGAATCGTGCCCCACAGATTCTGCCACCTGTCAGGATCCAAGGATGAGAACTCAGTAGCTTTAATACAGAATGTTATAAGTCATGTAGCAAGATGTTATATAAGTTTTAACTGGTTAACTACTGTTGCTGTAAGACATATGGACAATGAATTTGCAAAATCCAGTATGTAAAGCTCACCAGAATTATTTGAAGACTTCTAGCATTATATTTGTTCCAAGAAAATGGCAAAATACCAAAAAACAAAACTGCTGGGGTAAGGTTTGAAAATAAAGAAATCTTCCAGCTTTCTTTTAAAATGTCCCAAAAATCCTGGATAAAAGGGCAAGTGAAATACAAATGTGTCATTGTTTCAATTTGTGAAACACAGGAATGCCTGGGACAATACTTGTCAGACAGACCTTTATATCTGTGGTTTCCTTTAGTATTCATCCTCCTATGTATTCTCAACCAGGTGGTATCCCATATTTTAGGTGAAATCCGTGGATCTGTCAGTAAAAGCATAATCTGGGTTTGTTCCTTCTTGGAAAAGGTGCCAAAAGGGTTCTCTATAAAACTGGTACATAAAACACCTAAGTAAACCTATTTCCTTTGGATATTCCCAACACACACAAATGAAATCCCCCAGTGTTGAACATAGTCAAAAATATAAGTTCAAAGGACAGTAAATATAGGTTTTCTTTTGTTTTTATGCACAAAGAACTATTTGACCATTCCTGCAAAATTCCAGATATGCTAGACATTACCCACAGTGGCCTATTTTGTGAATTGTTTTGAAAAGCGGAACAATATTAGCAAAAAGAAAAGTTGTAAAAAAGAAAATAATTGGATTGGGCATGCCCACTCCTCCTTCTTTAAAGGGTTTATATAAAATATTACTTTTCACAGGGTTCAGCTGACGTCCCCAAAAACAGGGGAAAAAAAGCTCAATAAAGCAGTCTCATGAGATCTGGGGATGGGATAAACACAACTCAGGAATAAAAAAGTAGGAATAAGAAAACTCTTTATTAAAAAAAATTATTTTTAGTTTCCCCATGCGGCAAGCATTCCATCGGCTCACTTTGCCTTTCATACGTGTGATGCATAGATCCCAATTATACTTTACCATACATTCATGACAAAAAATAATTCCCAGCAGCTTACAGGAGGACGTGGCAACTGGGATGGCGCCTATGTTATCTTCTGTAAAGAGGACCTGCCAAACATTAAGACAAACACTCTTTGTAGTGTTAATGCTAGTTCCCAAAAAAACAGATATACAATACAGCAAGTTATAAGCTGTTTTGCCTGAAGATACATCTGAAACCAAAACACACAGATCATCAGCGTATGCAGCACATTTAACCTCCAAGGTGTGTGGCAGCGATATCCCACATATCTTAGGGGCAGCATATACAGTAGAATCCTGATAATCTGATACAAAGTAAAAAGCTACAATAGGGGACTAAGGGGACATCCTTGTCATGCCCCGTCCACTATCTGACACCTAGAACCTAACCAACCATTATCATATGGTCAAATGTAAGCCAAGGAATAGCACACTCTGATTCAGTGTATAAACGGATCTGGGAGGCCGTAATCTTCTAAACAGAGCCACATGACCACTAGCAACTTCCGGGTTTTAGGGGCTTGAAAGCACTCATCCGATCAAGCCGGACATAGCCACACGTGGAGACATGCGCAGAGACATGCGCATCTTAGCACATGTCTAGCATGTCAAGCAGGGACTGCTGGGTGTGGGGGATATTTTAAATGATTATATTGGTTTGGGTACCCTTAATGGTGGATTTAAGCAGTCATTTCTGTATGATAGAACCGCCTTTACAGTTTGTGACAAATAAGTTCAAGCACTATAGTAACATTTGTGAACCTTGTAAACATGGGAGATACAGGAGTCCTAGAATTTACCCAGGCCCCTCTGACTTGTGATTCAATGTCCAATAATCCACTACCAGATACAATAATGACCCTTGATGGAGGCATTGGTCTAAAATGTATAAATTGTCTCATGTATTCCCTAGTTACTAAATTACCAACAAACACTGGGGCCCAGATATTCGAAAGGGTTGCGCCATGTGCACTAGGGTTGCGCCAACGCAAGTCCGAAAATGTGCCATTCTGCGATATTCAGCGGGAGGCAGCTGCACCCCCAAAATCACGCTGAGCAACAGCACAATGATAATGAATGTATGCACAACTGAAGGGAGAGGAACCATGCATAAATGGCGCAGTGCGATATTCAACAACATGTGCCATGCGCAATAGGGGAGCAAGCGGAAGTTGCGCCATAGCAGAAATGAGCCAAAATAAAAAGGAACAAGGGAGAGTGCAAGAACGCTACAGGGAAGCCACAAGTTGCTGAACTACGGCCAGACACACAGGCAACACACACACACACACACACACACACACACACACACACACACACAGGGCAGGACAGTGAAAGGGCACCTGGAACCCACAGGCTCAGGGTAAGGTGTGGGAGCCACAGTGCAGAAGGGGGAAGTGTCACACAGCAGTGAGGCCAGCACAGTCAGGTGTTCCCAGTGCAGGGAAAGTAGCAGCCAGGACAGCGGGAGGAACACAGAAACAGCTGCCGAGGGGTGAACACAAGCCAGGGACATGGCCAGTGCCACCATCCAGATGGAGGCAATAATGAGGGGGGTGAGAAGGCGGGCAGCAGGGAGGCGTGGCCGTGGAAGGGCCTGTTGGCGGTATGCCCCCAACAGGCAGTACCGAGCCTGCACCAGCTTTGAGCTGTATAGTGATATGGAGATCGTATGCTGGTACCGCCTGAATCAGGCAATTCTGAGGTGGCTCCGTGAGCTGTGCAGTGATGTGATGCAGGCACCCACACGACAGAGCCATGCTCTGTCAGTGGAGACTAAAGTGACAGCTTGCATGTGCTTGCTCGCCACGGGTATCTTTCAGAGACCAACAGGGGACACCACAGGCATAACCCAGTCAACCACGTCATGCCACCTCACCCAATTCCTCAGGGCACTGCTGCCACATGCTGCGGAGTACATCCATTTCCCCAGCATACTGGCAGAGCACACAGCAAACATATAGGAGTTCCACAGGGTAGCATGTATGCCTGGCATGCTAGGGGCAATAGACTGCACCCATGTGGCCATCCGCGCATCACCTGGCCCCGAGGGGGCTGCAAACATGAATCACAAGGGCTATGCTAGCATCAACTGCCAGGTGGTGTGCGATGCCAGGGGGTGCATACTCAATGTCTGTGCCATGCACCCTGGGGGAGCACATGATGTCTTCATCTGGCACCAGTTGGCACTGTGCCACAGATTTGAGAGTGGGGACATCCCCACTGGCCACCTAGTGGGTGAGTATGCAAACCATACAGACAAACATAGGGCTTGGGAGGGGCATGGTCAGAGGTGACATGGGTAGTGGCCTACATGGCCCGGGGTAGGGCGATGCTGATCACCAAACTAACCTCCACCCTCTACACACAGGTGACAGTGGATACCCACTCCGTCCCTGGCTACTCACACCATACCAGTGGCCTGCAACCCCATCGCAGCAAAGCTAAAATGAGGCACATGCCACCACACGTAATGTCATCGAGCAGGTGTTCAGGATGCTGAAGGCCTGTTTCCATTGCCTGGACACCTCCAGCGGTGCCCTACAGTACAGCCCCTCAAAGACCTGCAGGCTATTCCTGGCCTGTTGCATCCTGCACAACATGGCCAATGAATGTGGGATAGCCATACAGATCAAAGAGGGGGACAGCAATGGGGACGATGAGGACACCGGTGACAATAGTGATGGGTAGCCCCCCCTTGGGCGACGGGACCCCCGACTGCTCCTGCTGGCACAGCTGCACTGGGACACCATCACAAAGGAGCACTTCAGCCAACCCAGGTAAGTCATGGGGCCATGTGCAACCACCAGTGGCTAAGGCACAACCCACAAACATGCATGGACACACACCAGGGGTGTATGCCATCAAGGGAAGTGGCCAGGCATTGAACCACACACACCACCAGGGATGGGTGAGGTCTAACATGGTACGTGGACAGACACACACACACACAATGCACCAGACATGCACAAAGGGTAGGAGGCACACCGACCCAGAACACCACCCCTAGCCACACACATGTCCACAGACCACCATGCCCACTGCCTGTCATTGTGCATGTGTCAGACGCTGGGCACCATTGCACATTGGTGTACAGCACAATGCAGGCATCATCATGCACAGGCAACTGCAGACAGCAGCCAGGAGGGTGTACAGATGGACTGTGTGTCTGCGTGCAGGGCCGGGTACCCACCCGTGCATTGCCCACTGAATGACACAATGCACACAGGGCAGCATCGGACAGTAGCTGCATTGGGAGACAGGTCAGTCATGCCCCACAGTGCCCCAGCCACCGTGGATGTGTGGGCAGCCCCACCAAGACCTGCCAGCACTGACAGGCTGACCACTGGCCTCATGGGGTGGCACTGATGGTCCTCAAGGGGTTCCACTGCGTGAACACGACCGTGCTCACGCAGGGGTCTGCAGCACACTGAACATGCCTGCACTAGGCATGCTCGGGATGCCCACAGCTGAACCCGGTGTCAACAAGGAGGGTGTCACATGACTCCGGGAATGGGGGGTGGACATTGCACTGCACGGTGTCTGCGCTGCATGGGCAAATAACTGTGTGCCCCCTGCGGCCATGGCAGCTGTGATTGTATGTGTCAGCCTGTCAATGGCAGCAGTCACATCCTCCCGCATCTGGTCCATCCCTGCCAGGAGCAGAGTGGTTTCTCTGCTACGACGGTCCTCTGCCCACTCCAGAGCCACACTCAGTGCATCCACCGCTGTCACAAGCCGCATCTGCTGATTGACTGATGCTTGCAGTATGTGGGTGTGCTCATCCAAGAGGTCATCTGCCTGATCGGCATTCTGTCCCTCAGGGTGTGCACAACCCTGATGCTCAGCACCCCTTGAGGGTGGGAGCTGCACACCAGGACCAGGCCTGGGCATGTCCACAGGTGGTGCACTGATGCCGCCCCCTGACACTGTACCCCCTAGCCCATTGGCCGACTGCTGATGCTGCCCCTCTGGCTGCCGCTCCCCAGGGCTCACTGGTGCCGCCGCAGTGGCCGCAACAGTCCTACTGACCTGTACACACACCAGTGCTGCCCCACCAGTGCTGCAGGCACAGGCTGGGACAGTGATGACACGCAGGCCTCCATGGCGGCACCACCCACAGCCATGGCCACGATGTTACCTGCTGTGTGGCCATCCTGTGGCACACACGTGTCACTGCCCATGATGTTAGTGACATCATCATCGGTGATGGACCCGGCACCAGCCTGAGTCACAGCATGCTGGCATCCATGGACACTGGCATGCTGGGACACGGGCAGGGCATGCTCCGCATCTGTTCCAACAACATCAGTCTGGACATCCAGGCAGGCCCACTGTCGCACTGAGCCGCATATTTCAGTGGAGGTGGATGGGCACTCCTCCATCTCCATCTGACTGGCCTCAGTGGAGAGGCCCACCACTGCTGACCCATGCAGATGCTCAGGAGCTGTAAGGGAAAACAAAGTCACATTACTGCATGTGACCTACCCTGCCCCCCCAATAGACAGACCATGACCTACCATGCAGTGACGGGCTACCACCCATCTGGAATCCACCACCCAGAACACCCTCAATGGCACAATGCTGAACACTGCCAGCAACCCTCTCCTCCTGTGGGGTCAGGCGTAGCACCTCCGGCTGTCCCCCACCTGTCGCAGATTGTACTGCCCTGATGGCAGCCACCTTCTCCTTAAACCTCCTCCTGTCTGTGCCCATCTTCTTCTTGCACTCCTGCACAGAGCACTGGTGGCTGCCATGCAGGTTCACAGCATGCGCCACTTCCACCCATGCAGCAGCACGGGCCTGTAGTGTTCCCTGGTGTCCGCTGAGAAGCAGCTCCTGGTCCAGGTAGGCCTCGAACAGGGCATCCGTTTTGGACTTTGTGAAATTTGGCCTCCTCCTCCTCCCACAACTCTGTTCCTCTTCCTCCACAACTTTCTCAGTCATGATTCAGCCTGTGAGAATGACAGGTGTTACCTGTGACTATGCGGTCCCATGCATATCCCAAAATCCACAGTCCACACTCATAAACAGCATGCAACTCACCAATAAACTGCAGTAGCTGACTATGGCCAGTGAAGCCCAATGTCGCACTTTTATAGCGCAACCCATGCAAATGAGGCGAGGCGCAACTTTTAGTGGATACAAATGCAGTGACTGCGCCATTGAATGGCTGATTAGCTGACTTGCATATGATGGCTGAATATCGCGCTTTTGTGCAATTGTGTTGAACGTGCTGAGCCAAGGGTGCAATTCTATGACATGCGCAGTACACACCTAACTGCGCATGCCCGGGTTGATGATGCAGGTGCCTGCCGCGCAGCTGACGTGCTGTGCATGGGAGGCAATGCAGGGCACAGCCACCATTGTACCAGTGGCACTACAGTGCTGTTCACCTATATGGCACTCTGGCACTGGGGCATCGTAGGCGCACTGGGGCAACAGCACGGTAGGCTGCTACAGGAGGTGGCACACAGGCACCCAATCGTGCTACATGCATTGGGTTCCAATCGTGCTGTGGCTGTCCATGCGCCAGAGACCCTTGACCCTGTGCCCGACTTTTGCCCCCTAGGCACCATGCATCAGGCATGGGTGCACCACTATCGCGCTGTTTGGTAACAGCATGATGGGGAATGGCAGCGCTGTACTGTGCAGCATCTGCACATGGTAGAACCCAATTTGACTCTACCGAGCAATAGAGATGGCGCAGAGGAGCGCTTCCCAGTGGAGCCAGGTAGAAATGGCAAACTTGGTTGCCATTGTGGAGCCACTTGTTGGCCCACTGTTTGGTGAGGCACCCCTGGACAGGTCCAGAAGTCAGGTGTGGCAGGAGGTGGCTGACGCCCTGGAGGAGGTCACAGGAATGGAGCGGATGGTGGAGCAGTGCTGCCACAGATATGGGGACCCAAGGCGGAGGGACCTGGACCTGCTTGCTCACCTGCGGGCACATGACAGGAGGGGCACAGTGTCATGGCCAGGTAGGTGTAACATCCATACACTTTTATCTTCCATATGGGTATCATGGTTGCATGTGTCCGGAACATGGGGAGGGACCGTCCGGTGTTGGCTGTGGTGGTGTTATCAGGGTGTGGGGTGGGTGGGTCTGGCTGTGTGGGATTGCACACACATGGGGCAGGGACTTTGCTACAGGATTGTACTGATGTTCCTCTCCATGTTTTGCACCTTAGGCCCAGACGGCGACAGCTGGCGAGAGAGGCGCCAGCAGGAAGACCTTCACTCCAGGAGGGGCGAAGGTCCACCGAGGCAGAGGGACCAGCCTGATGATGGTGAGTGCCTTACATCCATGATTACTATTGCATGCTGTGTAACAGGCGGGCAGTGTGGCATGGTCAACATCCATTGACACCACTGCCATGCACACAACTTGTTACAGTCAGCACTGTCTAGTGGCACTGCATGTCTGGGAGTGCATCAATGGTGGTCCATGCATGCACTGGGTACCTGGCTGTGCCACTGCCTTCGCACCACATAGCCATGTCACTGAACAGCCACAGTGGTGCTGTGCAGGACTTGGCCGGTGGGTGTGTGCAGCAGTCCACATGGCTGTGTGCACCTGGGTGGGCAGGTCTTATGGACGCGATCACTGTGGGTGGTCACACACCATCTCAGAGGCATTTCCCACAGACATATGCCATGCACAGTGGGTGGGCTGCATGGGGCTGTACATTCACACCTATTGACTCTGCTCCCTTGTCCTAGGTGGACAGCAGCTGCAGGAGATCAGGGTGGTGCTGAGGGAGATTCTCCAGGTGGCCAGGGCATCCCTTGAGATCCTCAAAAGGTTGGACAGGATCGGTGTTCGAAGACGTCATGGTGGGAAGAGAGGCTGGAGTGGGGAGTGGGGCTCCTGCTGAGCTTTGCACTTCCCCTGATTTCCCCTACCCCCCTGGACACACCCTCACACCCTTCCTTCCCTCTACTGTTTGTTCACCCCTGCCCCTTACCCACCCCCACCTTGTTTGTGTCCCAACCCACAAACCTTTGTAAATACTTGTACATAGTTTTGTTTGCAGTTATTAAATACATTTCTTTTTATATGCCTACTGTGGTGGTCTCTGATTTGCAGTGGGCTATAGGTGCTCAGCTGCAGTGGTGTGCATGGTGTCAGGGGTGGTGCAGTCATGTGCGTGTGTGTGTGTCCATAGGGAAGTGACTATGGTGTATGAGTAGCTATCAGTCACTGTCTGTGGTGTGTGTGTTGTTCCCTGTGCACTGGATGACTGTGTGCAGTGGTCCATGGTGCATGCTTTGTGTCCATGGTGCACCTGTCAGCCTATCCATGGCCTGTGCAGCTGACACCCTTGCATGTCTGTGACCTGCACGGTCCGCTGGCATGTCAGTGGTGGCTGTCCATGCAGGACAGCCACTGTACCTGTCACAGTGCCGGGTTGCCTCTTGTCACTGGTGTGGTGCATGTCTGCCTCGGGTGACACTGTGGCCTCTGTTGTTGTTGTCCCACCTCCATGCTGTGGCTTGTGTGTGATGCAGGAGATGTGCACCACACTGTCTGTCACTTGTGCTCTGGGCAAATGCTGGTGGTGTACAGCTCCACAGTGCCTGCGCAGGGTGGCTGGCACTCCTGTGCCATGGAGGAGTGCTGGCCATGTGTACACGGTTTCCATGGCCATATGCTGGGGGCTTGGTTGCCCCACTACTGCATCCTTGTGTTGGTGTGCCCTTGGGTATGGGTGGATGTTTGTCCATGCACCCATGCACTGTGTTGCATCCAGTGTGGTGCATGCTTCCATGCACCACTGTGGGTGTCTGCGCTGGCTGTTGTGGCCAGTGCTGGGTCGGGATGTGTCCTTGGGAGGGTGTGCAGGGTGCTGTACCACTGGTGGTGGGGTCTGGGGCATGCCCTGTCATGTGTGGGGTACCTCGTGTGCCGAGGCATGGTCAGTCTCTCAGCTGTACCTCAGGGGGGCTGTGCATGGTGGCACTGTGTATGCAGTTGTTGCATCACTGTGTGCTGCCACCTGCTGATGGGTGCTCATGGTGGGGCTGCCTTGCATGGTTCTGTGGTGCACAGGGTTGCATTTTCACAGTGGGGGTGGTGGCATGCATGAGGTATCCTGCAGTGGTGGATGCTGCTCCTGGGCAGGGTGTCTGGGGGGCATGGTGAAGGGTGTGCTCTGCATTGGTGGGATGGTGTGGCATGAGGTGGTCGGCCCTCCTTGTGTGCCAGTCACAGCTTGCCAGGGGGTGTGATGGGCACCATGGCCCAGCTGTGGGTTGGTTGATGGTCTCCATGGGCCAATGGTTATTCCAGCCCTCCACCAGTTGTGCAGTGCATGGGGTGTAGGGGGATGATGTCTGTTCTGCTGTGTGTTCCTCTGCCCATCTGTGGCATGGGTGGTGGGCCCCCTACATCCCTGGTTGTGCTGTTGCATTGCTGCCCTGCTGCTGGGGGGCATCCCTGGTTGCGCTATGGCACATCTGGACTGCTCAGATGAACATCCCTTGTTGCGCTAAGGTGCATCAGATATGCTCAGCTTCACCTCCCTAGTTGCGCTATGGTGCAGGTGGTGCAAAATTCAGTCGTCGACTGTAGGCGCATCTTGGCCAGCGCAGTTTTTGAATATCACACCTCTTGCACATGGGCACAATGGACTTGTGCTTGCTCTTGCTGTTGCGCACTTTTTGGGTGCAGTTTGAATATCTGGGCCTATATATACAGTCAAAGCCACTTAAATGGGATGTGGTTAAAGGGGACATCCGCTTAATTGAGACAATCCCCCTGGGCTCCGATTTTTGGCTAATGTTATTCAATGGGACCAGCTTCTGTTTAATTGGGATGGTCTTGTCACTTAATTTGGACAATTATCTAGTCACAGGTGTAGGAAAAGGTGCTGAAAATGTAATTACGCCTTGTTAAGTCGTACCCAGGTCGCACCATGAGACAAGCATCTTTTTGCTCAGTGTGCCTTTCCCGGTAAAACATTTTCAATAAATAAATAAAATAAATAAGTGCTCATTAAGTGCCTTGCATTTAAGCTGTTTCACATTCCCACCTGCTTAGCATCTCTCTGGAGTGTGTTTAGCATCTCTCTGGAGTGTTTGGTTTGCAGGATGGCATCTACAAGCAACAACAAAAGAGTCGACCTCTCACTGAGTGAGAAAATAAAGGCTATTGAGGCTTTACTGCTGCCCAACTCCTCTTGCTCTCAAAAGTTGCTAAGTGAAGCTAAGTGATTTTAATTAAAGTTCAGTGTGTTGCTTCACCAATTAAATGAAGATTAAATCAAGAACCAAACCAAACACACTTTTACAAAAAGGATCTGTAATCATAAAAAGTGCTTCTTGATGTTTTGTTTGTCTTCTCTGTTTTGTTTGTTATTGTAATGTGTGTGTGTCTCATGAACAAAGTCTTTTCTGGTTATGATGGGAAAAAGGCTGCTTCTAATAAATGGGATAGCTGCTTAAAGGGGATGATAGGGCATCCACGGAGGTGTCCCCTTTAAGAGGCTTCTACTGTATGTGCAAAAAGTGCCTTGATAATATTGTCTTAAGGGAAGATATTACTACATTTTATGCTAAACTTGACCAAATTGAAAGTCAACAGAATAAAATGGCCAAAGTATTACAAACACAAAATGGTGTCCCGAATAATAGCTCTCTACTCAATGAGGTTACTTTCGAAGCATGCTTAGACACAGCATCTAATGGAGCCAATTTAGGGATAGATCATGTTAACATCAAAAGGAAGCATAACCAAGAAGAAGAAGGGACTAGTGAAATGGGAGATGGGGATTGGATGTTAGTGCAACATAGGTGTAAATCAAAAGTAAGGTGAAGGGCCTTGGGTAATCAAATTACTGTACAAAATATATTTCAACCTCTAATTGATTTATTGAATAAAGAAATGGAGGATCTAAATGTAAATTGCACCCCTAGTGGTACTAATTTAGGGAATTGTGACCCTCTTATTCCTACAAATGAGTGTCAATCAAGTATTCATTCTGAGAGAGTTACTAATCCTGTAATAATATCAGATATTGAAACTTTGCCTGTTAGCAGTTCTATGCTGTTGGAATCAAATTCTCATTTGAATCAAACTGATGAAAACCAGAGTATTATTACTAATCCTGTTCCCACAGAGACTTGTTATGGATTAATTAACAATATAATAGAGAATGGAATTAAAAATTCTCAAATTCTAGAGCTGTTATATCTAATCCAGCATGTACAGTTAAAACCAACATGATGGAAACTGCTCCCAATAATAAATATCAGGAACCTATTGCTATAAATAATGGCATTCTTGCATCTAATGTACCAGACAGCAATATATCTACAACTAGGCAATATTATGTATTGGGAGAGTCATTGGTTAAATATATTGACAAGTTTGTTTGCAAACAGGATAAGCATAATATAATTTGTCCCTCTCTCAGAGAGGCTGGAATCGGAGATATACAAAACATGATTGGTAGCATACTAAGTAATTCAGGCACAAATCCTCTTGTGTTTATTCATACGGGGACCAATGATTTGAATAATCTAACTGTCGAGGAAATAAAACAGGAATATATAGATATGGCTAAAACCTTACAAACTTTAAATTGTGAAATCTATTTTTCAGAAATTCTACCAGTTCCCAGAGTAGAATTTAAAAAAGAAACAAAGATCAAACAAATAAATGAATGGCTTAGAAAATGGACCTTGCAAATGGGTCATACATGTGTGACTCATTGGGAAACCTTTATTTGTAACAACTCCTTCTATTGTTGGAACGGTTTACATTTGAGTAAATGTGGGGCTCACAAATTGGGAAGGACTTTTGAGGATATTATTGGATGTGATTTAAACTAGTTAAGAAGGGGGACAAGGGCAGTAGAAAAGCTAACAGTTATCCTATTACCAAATCCAAATTAAAAGTGTTGACTTTAAATGCTTGAAGCCTAAATGCCAATAAACTATCAGAATTAAAATTGTTACTGGCTATTGAAGATATTGATATTTACTTTTTATTTATTTGAACATCAGTTTACAACCTTTGAGCCAGAGGCTCATTTCCAAAGGTACCTCATCACATAGAGGACAAATACAAATACAGCATTCATGGTTCCAGGATATAGGTTACATAGTTTGCAGACACATGTGATAAAGAACATGACAAATACATATACAAGCATTTTAGTTCCAGGATATGGGTTACATTGATAGCAGGGACAAGTGATGAAACAATTATACAGAGAGGCCCGATTGGTTACATTGACACATAGTATTGGCACATAGTAGAACAACAGTGTGAGTAGTCAACAGAGCAGAAGCAGTTTAATCAGAAGAGGTATATACTTGCACGGAGAAAGGGCAAGCAACAGGAATAATGTCAGTGCAAGCAACAGTGGTATGGAATTAAGGAGGTGCGGAAAGGATGCTGCCCAGTGAGCATTGTCAGGGCACAGAGGGTTGTGCCTCAAGTTACACAAGTGCAGTTACGCGTGTTGAGTAGTTCGCTTCTGAGTGCAGTTTTGAATTTGGAAATCATGGGGGCATCTACGATGGGGATCGGGAGTGAGTTGTACCAGGAAGGGGCTCTATGGTGGAATGACCTCTGTCCATGGGAAGTCCTAGATCTTGGTACCAGGAAGGTGGTCTTGCAGGAAGTCTGAGTACAGACCAAGGGCTGGGCTAGGTGGAGGGAGGCTGTCAGCCCAGGTGGGGATAGCCCTAGAAGAGTTTTTTTTGCTATTAAGCATGTTTGATATTGATATAGTTTGTGTAACATAGACCTAGTGGAATGATTCCAACTCTTGGTCTAATAATATTTTGGGGTATCAACTATTCACAAAAAATTGGATTGGTAAAAGAGGTGGAGGTATTTGTTGTTATATATCAAATCAGATTCATTGTTCTGAACTGAATCTAAAATTGTAATATGAAACCTCAGTAGAAACCTCATAGCTCAATCCTGACTTGGCTCCCCTTCCCAAATTATTGTTGGATGTTTGTTACAGATCTCCATCAGATGAACCATGTAGTAATAAATTAATATTACAGGAAATTGAGGAAGTTTCTGGTTTAGCTTATGTATTAATTGTTGGTGATTTTAATGCCCCAGGTGTAAATTGGAAATCACTATCAGGACTAAATGATTTTGAAAAAGATCTATTAGATACCATTACTGTACGTCTTGTGGTTGTGATCATTTGGGTAATGAACCCACTAGGGATGCTAACATCTTAGACCTTATTATTACTAATAACACTGATCATATTGTTGACACAAGGGTCAAGAGTCACCTGGCAACTAGTGACCATAATATGGTTGAGTGTTATATTAACTGTACCAGGTCCAAACCAAATTTAAAAGCTGCTACTAAAACTCCTGATTATAAAAACACTAATTGGGTGAAAATAATAGAAGAATTACATAATATTAATTGGAAAATAAGTCTAAATGGGCTTAATGTTAGGAATATGTGGGACAAAATCAATACTACCCTTCAGGATGTTATTCATAAATGTGTACCAATGAGGAAGATATATAATTATAAAGGTAAAATTCCCTTATGGTATAACAAATCAATTAAGAAACAGATCTGCAGGAAATATAAGTTATTTAAGAGATTTAAAAATAATCCATGTTATAAAAATCTAATGTTATATAGAGCTGAACAAGCTAAACTACATAAATTGATTAAAAAAGAAAAAAGAAAACTGGAACTTAAATTGGCATGTAAAAAGGATTTAAAATGTTTTTATGCTTACATAAATACCAATAAACAAACAAACAACACAATTACCTCAATTGTACATAATGGGAAATCAATTATAGATCCTGAAGAAATGGTCCTTAACTTTAAACAGTATTTTATTTCTATATTTAATCCATTTAGCAGTTTAGATGCTGTGTTCTCCATGGAAGGTAGTCAATCATTTGAAATTCAGCAAGAAGAAGTGTTAGATGAGTTATTAAATCTAAAAACATCTTCCTCACCTGGGCCTGATAACCTGAGTCCTGTAATTTTAAAAACAACTTAGCAAAGCCACTTTCTTATCTACGCACCATGTTATTTTACCCATCATTATCATCTGATGGTGTTCCCAATGATTGTAAGAGAGCCATAGTGGTCCTAATTCACAAAAAAGGAAGTTGTTCTAGTGTCTCTAATTATAGGCCTTAAGCCTTACTTCTATTTGCTGTAAACTGATGGAAAGGATAGTAAAAAATAAAACTGAAGGTGAGATGAAGGTATCACATCTTCTGGACTTGTCACAACATGGTTTTCACAAAGGATTATCATGTGTGACAAATCTTCTGTCTTTTTATGAGTTTGTAAGTGACAAATTAGATAGTAATGTCTCCACTGATGCCATCCTCCTGGATATTAGAAAAACATTTGATACAGTACCCCATGATTTGTTGATATCCAGGTTAAATAAAATCGGAATCAATAAATATATTGATAGAAGGATTAAAAACTGGCTCACAAATCGCAAACAGTCTGTTAGGATTAATGGTGTATTGTCCAGTGAGGAGGGTATCATCAGTGGAGTGCCCCAGGGATCAGTGCTTGGTCCAGTGTTGTTTTCACTGTATATTAGTGATATGGGGAGAGGTATAAAGGGTGCTATTTCAAAATTTGCAGATGATACCAAGATAGGACATGAAGTGGATTCCATACAGAACTATCTAGATTTTTGCCAGGACCTGGAACTAATTGAATCTTGGGGAAGATGTAATAAAATGGAATTTGATTAATCTAAATGCACAGTGCTGCATTTTGGTAAAAAAATCCAAAACATAAATATAAATAAAAATTGATTGGAAAAACACTTAAATCTTCCAAGAAGGAACTTGATTTGGGAATTTCAGTAAATACTGAGTTAGCCACTGTTGATCATACTCGCCATGTCTCCAATATCACTAACAGATTGCTAAGCACTTTACAGAAAACTTTCATTACTAGAGATAAGGAATGTTTAATGAAATTATATAAATCATATATAATTTCACACCTTGATTATGGTTCTCCCTTATGAAGCCCATATTTGAAAAAGGAGATTAGTTTATTAGAAAAAACACAAAAGAAATTAACTAAATCCTTAGCAGGTTTCAATAGGTCTAGAATAAGTGAATTAAGTTTGTTTACACTAGAGACTCGAAGGATGAGCGGTGATTTACTTCTGAGCTACAAGATATTGCAAAATTCTAACTTGATGAGGTTATGTGGCTTCAATAATAAAGATATATCAGCAATGGATTTAAGATCACATAAGAGACAATTATATGTTACAAGGGTAGAAACTGTTAAAAGACACATTTTGTTACTATAAGATCATCTAAACTATGCAATTGCCTACCTAATAATATTGTAATGGCACCATGCTTTGTACAGTTTAAGATTAGATTAGACAATTACTTGATTCAAAATCAGTTGGGTAACTGACCCCCATAGGAGTGGGAGACAATTAAATGGGCCTTGTAGCCTACTTTGTCTTACTCTATCAAGTATTACCAAGTATAAAAAATCATGGGAGACTTTATCAAAAGCCTTGGACTGGTCAAGGCTCATGATATAACCAGTCATAGCTCCATTATTCACCTGAAACATCATCTCTCTCAGTAGAATAAGGGCATCAGTAATCTGACAGCCTCTAACAGAGCAAAATTGGGAAGGGTGTATGAGGTCTTCCAGGTCTGATGACAACCGTTTACTTAAGAGCTTAGCAAAAATCTTAAAATCTGGATTCATTAATGTTAAAGGCCTCCAATTATCTATATTGGATTTGTCACCAGATTTAAAGAGAAAAATCAACAATCCTTCATACATGTCATCTAATAGTCTATCTTCCTGTAAAAGGGCGTTATATAAAGCAAGAAGTTCGACAGGCATGAGTTTCCAAAGGACTTTATAGAGTTCCCCAGGTAAACCATCAGAACCTGGGGAAGTTCCAGATTTAAGAGAGCCAATAACTACTTCCAATTCCTGTGATGTAAAAGCCTCTATTAAAAAAAACAGCCTGATCTATATATCCAAAGATGGTACCTGAGCCGCTTGTAGGAGGTCTCTCATAAAGTCATTTTCTGGTGTAGGGGTCCCAAATTGTGCAGAGGTGTGCTGATCCAAGATAGTCATAATACTCATGTTGTCCAACATTATAACACCTGCAGAATGTTGCAGTGTTGTGATATGTCACTTAGACAGCCTGTGAGAGCAATCTAAAAAGGGGTTCACATGTTCCTGTTTCTCCTGAGTTCCGAACTTCTGTTCTTGCTCAAGGGATCCCTGCCTGTTGTACTGAAAGGCAAACATCTTATGTTTGACCTCAAAAATGGCAACCCAGAGATCTTCATGTGTAGTCTCCTGTCTGGAAAAAAGAGACCATAATAAAGATCTCTGAGCTAGATAGTGTTTTTTCTCAGAAGCCACTTTTAATCTAGAAGTCTGCTGCAAAAAATCAATCAGACATTTCTTAGTGTCTTCCCACCAATTGGATACAGAATTGTATAAAAATAATACAGATTGGTGATCTCAAATTATAGTGTCTACATCAGATAGAACCTGGGGAGGGATAAAACACTGGTATTCAAGTGCCATAAACCAGGCCCGGATACTCTAGGGGATGTAGAAGAAATCTGAATACCAATTAAAGCATGGTCAGAAGTTTCTACATGCACCGTGTCAATATGTACTATTGGAAGAGTGTTAGTTATAAAACAAAAATCTATTTGAGATGATAAAGTACCTTTGTAAAACATATTTTTCGGGAGATGGTCAGAAATTAACATGGCATGTTTTAGCCTTGTTTGCTGTATCTTTTTGTGTAAAAACGTCTATCACAACATGTTTTGGACCGTTGTCCAGGATCTTTCACCATATTAATATTAAAATCACCTCCCCAAACCACCCGTCTATTCGTATGGAGGTAAGGCTGTATACTGGCTAATAAAGAAATTCTCATAGCTTTCGACTGGAGAGCATAAGTATTGATTAAGTGACAGGCCAAATCATAGTAAAAAATATCAAGAATCAAAGCCCTCCCTGTCTCAACAGCAATCAGTTTCTGCACAAGAACATTTGGAGTGGAAAAACATATGCCCAAGCCACAGCATAAATCAGGTACAATAGACCAATAAGAACTGCCCTTAAACCATGCATGAGTAGCATTTAAAATATTTGTATCAGTGTGCAACCAGGTATCCTGTAAGAAAAAAATATCATACAACATTTGTTGTAGAATAGCTAAAGTGGTAGTATGTTTAATGTCTAATTTAATACAGTTAGTGTTCAGGCTCTCAAGCCTAAGGTCTGAGAAAGCATGATGTGTAGCAGAAAAGTTATAGAAACATAGAATTTGACAGCAGATAAGGACCACTTGGCCCACCTAATCTGCCCATTTTCCTACCTAATAGATAAGCTGCAGATCCTAGTTAACCAACAGCTTACTTCCTCCTACCCCCAACTAGGACTGCCTTATGTCTGTCCCATGCATTATTGAATTCCCACACTGTTCTTGACTCCACAACCTCCTCAGGGAGGCTGTTCCATGCATCCACAACCCTGTCTGTGAAACAATACTTCCTCACATTACCTCTGAGCCGTCCCCCCTCTATCTTCAAATTGTGCCCCCTTGTACTTGCACATCTCTTTTTCTGAAAGATGCTGCCCTCTTGGACTTTGTTGATTCCCTTGAGGTACTTGAAAGTTTCTATCATGTCCCCTCTCTCCCTTCTTTCCTCAAGGGTATACATCATCATCATCATCATCATCCTCAAATCTTTATTTATTCAGGCGAGCATCATTGAGCAAGGCTCATTTACAAGATGGACCTGATAAGGTCAAGGTTCAACAGTTGATACACAACAGATACATCAATACATTTATATAAACAGTTATACATACAGGGGAAAAAACATTTATAAACACAGTGATGTACAGTAAAATTCACATGATAAAATGGGTTATAGGAAAGTTAAGCTAATATTTACAGTATATACAGTATACATATTAAGCTCCTTTAGTCTTTCTTTGTATGTCTTCTGGTGCAGACCCTGCACCATTTTGGTTGCCCTCCTCTGGACAGCCTCCACTCTGTCTATATCTTTGCGGAGATGGGGTCTCTAGAACTGGATGCAGTACTCCAGATGGGGTCTCACCAACTGTCTGTACAGAGGGATAACAACTTCCTGTTTTCTAATATTGATGCCTTTTTCTATGTATCCCAGTGTCCCCCCAGCCTTCCTTACTGCCTTCTCACATTGCTTGCCCACTTTTAGGTCATCTGATATAATTACCCCCGGTCCCTTTCCATTTTTACTGTTGTCAGTATCTCACCCCCCATTGTGTACTCTTCCCCTGGGTTTTTGTTTCCCATGTGCATTACCTTGCACTTCTTTGCATTGAATCTGAGCTGCCATACATTTGACCATTCCTCCAACCTTGCCAAGTCCTTTCTCATCCTTTCCACTCCATCTTGTGTATCAACCCTGTTGCAGATCTTTGTGTCATCTGCAAAGAGACATACTTTTCCTTCCAGTTCCTCTCCAATGTCACTTATAAAGATATTAAAAAAGGACTGGTCCCAGTACTGAACTCTGCGGTACCCCGCTAGTGACCCTCCTTTCTTCATTGTGTACTCCATTTACTACTACCCTTTACATCCTGTTGTCTAGCGAATTTTTTATCCAGGCTACCACCTTGGGACCCACTCCAAGGCTGGCTAACTTGTGTATTAATCTTTTGTGTGGGACTGTAGCAAATGCCTTGCTAAAATCTAGGAAGGCCATGTCCACAGCCCCTCGTTGGGTCTACTACTTTGGTCACCCAGTCAAAGAAATCTATTAGATTCATCTGACATGACCTTCCCATCCTGAATCCATGCTGCCTTGGGTCCTGTGCCCCACTGGCCTCTAGGTACTCAACAATTCTTTCCTTCAGAAGTGATTCCATCATTTTCCCTACTACTGTGGTCAAACTAACTGGTCTGTAGTTTCCTGCCTCTGTCCTGCTCCCACTTTTGTGAAGAGGAATCACATCTGCCCTCCTCCAGTCCTCAGGTACCATCCCATCTTCCCATGATTTGTTAAAGAGAGTAGTCAGCGGTGTCACTAGTTCTACCCTTAGTTCTTTTAGAATTCTTGGGTGAATCCCATCAGGCCCCATTGCTTTGTCCACCTTCAATTTCATTAGTTCTTTCAGAACCCTTTCTTCTGTAAATGGACTGGTATTGACCCCCGTCTTCAGAGTTGTTCTCTTGTTTGGTTTAGGTACCTCCCCCTACTCTCCTTTGGGAATACTGAGCAGAAATATTCATTCAGTATCCCTGTTTTTTCACTGTCACCCTTTACCCACATGCCTTCCCCTTTATTAAGCCTCAGTATCCCTCCTTTGGTCTTTCTTCGCTCCCTAATGTACCTATAAAAGGTCTTATCCCCCTTCTTAACAGAATTGGCTATCCTTTCCTCGGTTTGGGCCTTTGCTATTCTGACCGCCTTCCCAGCCTCTTTCTGCTTTAACTGATAAAGTTCTCTGTCCTGCTCCTTCTGTGTTTCCTTATATTTCCTGAATGCTATCCTTTTCTCCTTATCCTTCCCTGCCACCTCTTTTGAGAACCATAGTGTTTTTTTCTTCACTGTGTTTTGTTGATTTGCTTTACACAAAGGCTTGTTGCCTCTGTGATGGCTGATTTGATTTCTCCCCATTGTTCCTCCACCCCTCCTTCTTGCCTGTTTGCTAGTGCTTTTCTGAGGCACTCTCTCATTTTTCCAAAGTCAGCCCTCCTAAAGTCCAATACTCTTGCTTTTGTATGGCTTGATTATATGGCTATGTTTATCGTGAACCACACTGTTTGGTGGTCACTTGTTCCCAGATGGCTACCCACTTCTAAATCTGAGATTCTTTCTCCGTCCCCATTTGAGAGTACCAGGTCTAAGATTGCTCCCTCCCGAGTGGGTTCCAATACTAGCTGTCTGAGGCATGCCCCCTGTAGGGCATCAAGAATGACCCTGCTCTTGGATGTGCCTGCAGCAAAGGTGCTCCAGTTAACATCTGGCATATTCAGGTCCCCCATCAACAAAATCTCCCCTTTTTATGCCATTCTAAGGAAGCCTTCTACCATTTCCTTGTCCATTCCCTCCCCCTGAGATGGGGGTCTGTATACAACCCCCATGCGGATTGTGGTGCCATTTCCTGTCTCCAGGTAACACAGAGTGCCTCATCTGCTCCCTGTATACTCTTTAGTTCTGTTGCTTTGATAATTTCCTTTACATAGAGAGCTACTCCTCCTCCTCTTTTACCCTCCCTGTCCCTCCTGTAGATTGTGTATCCTGGCATGTTGACATCCCAGTCATGGTTCTCTGTGTACCATGTTTCTGTGACTGCCACAATATCTTGGCAACCCTCTTCCATCAAGGCCACTAGTTCATGAAGCTTTTTACACAGACTACAGGCATTGGTACTCATCACCCTCCACTTTTTGATAGCCTTACCCCTTTTAGCCCCATTCCTGTCCTCACTGCCTTTGCCTTTTTTTAATTATGCCTCTGTCCTGCTCCCTAATAACTTCTCTACCTTGATGTTTGCCTCACTAATTACCATGTTTTGGGGGGGAGGCTGGGATTTCCCTGCTCCTTCTCAGTGCCTCCCCCCTTGGCTAGTTTAAATGCTTGCCAATGAAGCATTTAAACCTCTCACCTAGGATCCTGGTTCCCCCCGGAAAGATGCAGACCATCACACCAGTATAGGTCTGCATCCCTCCAGGTGGCTCCCCAGTCCCCAGTGAAGCCAAAACCCTGAGCTCCACACCAGTTTTTCAACCACTCATTAAATTCTCTGGTGAAGGGTGCCCTAGCATCACCCTTGCCATAGACAGGCAGCACCTCTGAGAAGGTTACCGTATGCACTACTTGTCTAAGGCCCTTCCCCAACTCTACAAACTCCTCTTGCACTGCTCTGATCCCATTCCTAGCCAGGTCATTTGTCCCTAGGTGGACAATGACATCCAGCTCCTCCCTTGTGCAGCTCCTCCCATGATCCTGAGGATTCACTTCCTGTCCCTCCAAGCCATGGTGCCAGGAAGGCACCACCTCTCTCCCTTCCTCCCCATTTCTACCCCCCTAATGATTGGGTCCCCCACCAGGAGTTGTTTTATTCCCCTGTGGGGTTCCATGCCACCCTCCTGTGGGTCTCCTTTGTGAAGGTTCCCAGCATCCTCCTTGGTCTCCACTGCAGGTGCCTCCATAGAGGACCACTATCCACCAGAAGAGCAAATGAATTGTGGAGAGGTACAGCTGGAGGGATGCAACTCTGTTCCACCCTCTCCCTCCATGAGCCCACCCTGGTACAGCCTCTCCTCTTTCTTGGCAACCTCTGAGGTAGTAGCATTGGCCCTGGTGGTCCCTGGGTGGGGGAGGAGGTTTCACAAATCCTAGCTAGGTCAGCCTGGAGACGGGCAACCTCCTCTCTCAGACCAGACAGGTGCTTGCAAATAGGGCAGCATCGCAGCCTCCAGAATGTCTCCCAGAACACTGCCGCCCCACAGCCATTGCACTGCACCACTCCTATCATGTCTTATTTTGTGTCCCCTCTCCTGTTTTTTGGAATGCTTACTCTCGCCTCTCCTTAGAATTCTCACCCTTCCTGTTCTGGGCAGCAACTTCCTAACTTCTTCAGTAGACTTCTTCTTCCTTGCTCAATGTCAGACCACCAGCAGCTGGGGGTGGGAGAGTGAGCTACTTTTTTCTTTTAGGGTTGACAAAACCAATGTTTTTATGGTTTATTTTTGCTGGAACGGGTTACCCGCTTCATTAGAGCTGGTTGCTGAGCAGTCGTAGCAGGCAGCCCTGGCTCTGAAGAGCTGTCAAACTGTAGAGGATGAGAAGATACATCAGAATCTTCAACTTCCATAACCTCCCCCCAACTCTGTAAGGGCTCATATCTGTTCTCAATAATAAGCACACCAGATGAAGAAGGTAAAGGATTCTTCGATAAAGGGGGTGTCTGTCCTTGTTTACCAACTGTTTTGAAAGTGGTAGTATCCTTGTCATTCACTTCCATGTCACATTCTAGAGTAGGGTCTTGAACAGATATGATGGGTGTAGATTCCTGACTCTGAAGGGGGAAGGGTAACAAGGGTGCACAGAAAGTTGGTCAATGGCCATAGAGATGCTCAAAGCAGATCCAGAGAGAACAGAGGGATTTGTAGAAACAGATGGAGTAAAATCTATAGTCACTTCAGTAACTGAAGGTGGTGCCAAAGGGGTGCTGGGAGGTAAGTGGAAGGGTCTCTGAGAGGAAGTAGATGTCTCAGAAAGTGTAGACTGGTGTGGGGGATAGGTCTAGTTAAAGTCTGAGAATGAAAAGTTTTTTTTGCTAGATGTAGATAATAGTCTTGTTCAGTAGGTTCGGTCGAGTTATGGGCAGCCCAAGGGCAAGATCTAAAAGAATGTTCATCATCTCCACATAAATTACAAATGGGCAGAACTGTACAGAGAGCCACTGTATGGCCTAGCTCTCCACATTGGAAACATTTTACAAGGGAGCAATCTGTGTTTAAATGAGATAGGGAACCACAGCGATAACAAGATTTCGGTTGACTGGGGTAAAATAAAATACTCCAGTCCCTCCCCAAAATGAAACAGTTGAGAAGATGGTCTATCCCTTGGTCAGAATGCTTCAGCTGGATGCAGAAAGTCCATCCCCCTGTACAGAATCCATTATCAATAATAGGCTTTGGGTGTCCATGAATACCACATCTTTTTTCCAGCCAGAAAGTAATGTCATTCACACTCACCCCTTCATTGTGGAATGATATTGTTACTGTTCTTACTGTGGGCTTGAAAATAGGTATCACAGTGAAGGATTGCCAGACCTGTGTAGCTTTGACCTGATTATACAATTTCCAAAACTAGTAGTGTAGCTGTACAAAAACTAACATCAAAATTTTAATCTCCTGGTGCGTGTATAAAGGCATATACTGTACATCATGGGGTATAAAGTGCATCGAGCCCAGAATCAAAGGCTTCCCTACAAAATGTTGATCTGGAATTTCATATGTGTCCCCTTGAAAATGGAGCTGTACCACAAAATGCCATTTTGCAGCCTCTGGCAGCTTCTTAAATAATCAGGCATTGCTTTGTTTTTTTTTGATGGAGGGCCCATATCAGTTTGTGAAGAAGTCCTCTGATCCACCCCATGACCCAGATTTATATCAGAATGGAAAAGTGTACCTGAAACAGCAGGGGTTGCTGAAGTGTCCTTCCTCCTTCCCTCTTGCACTAGCCAATGGCAGCACCAGAGAATCAGCGGGTAGAGAAATCTCAGTGTTATCCAGTATTGCAGTTGAGTCCTTAGTGTCTGATGCAGTAGAAGGCAAAATCATTCTTTGGGGGGGTGCGAGGAGCAGCAGCATCTGTCGCAGCTGGCAGAGAAGCACTCACAAAGTCAAAAATTTGCACCGCATCTGCTGCTGTAGTGCTATCTTTCTGTGGTCACAAGGGAGTTCCTGGAAGGGATATTTGGGGGTCTGGAATCCAGGTACCATTTTCAAATATCCAACTTGCCTGTGCTAAGCAGTTCCAGGTGTCCAGTCTCCTGAGGGCTGAAAATCTAAAGAAAAATTCACAATATTATCTATCGGTCTTGATGGGGTACCGATATTGTCCGGAAGGGTGGAATCTTCAGACTGGGTAAGCAGAGTAATTCTTTTGCCTGTAAAATATTACTCAGGCTCACTGTAGATCTTTTCATTTTGCGTTCTTCCTCTAGCCTTAGTTTGGTTTCCAAAAATTCGCATTCAGCTTCGGAGAGCATAGCAAAAAGCTGTGATTTTTTTCTGTCAAGTTCCAACTGTAAATGCCACTCCTCCGCCAACAGTTCCTCATCAACATTCATATCAGGCAAGGCTGGGCAAACATTATCACCCAACTCATCCTCTGCTGCAGGTACCATGTCATCCATGTTGTTGTCCATATCAATAGCAACATTCGGGTTAACATGGCCATATACTGTTGTAGCAGCCACAGCAGCAGAATCCTGTAACATCCTTTGGATACCACATTCCTCCACTGCTTTCAAACTTGGACTGAGATCCTCCATCCTCCTTCAGAGTGACAGCACCCCCTGTAGGAAGAGTAGGGGAATTTTTATTGCAAATCACAAAAATACATGCTGGGACAAATCTAGAACAATCAACACACACAGTAAATAATAATGTAATATAATACTATACAAACCATTAGAAAACAAACACTACTCACCACCACCACCATGTAATCCACTCCAACCAAATATATACTGAAACCAGCACCCACTCCATACCAACCCTCTGTGTTTCATTTCAAAGAAAAGACAGATTATTCCATAATACATTTTGGCAAACCCTTCCATCTCTTTTTCCATTGCTCCCAAGACAGAATTTCCTTATCATATTGTGTCTGTGAGTTTATCTCCTTTTCAATCATACAGATCAAGATCTTGGGATCAATCAACTTTTGTTGCAAGTCAACTTCACAGTGTCCCTGCCACATTACAAATTTTATATAGGTGAATATCAATCTCAAGGTGCCTGCATCCATGTACTGCATATTATGCATAGTCCTAGTAATGACATTCTCATAATTCACCCCAGCCCAACCTCAATTTTACCAGCGACTACCCAGTGCCTGCCACAATTCCTGTGTGTAAGTACAAGATATATAAAAATATGCAAGAGTCTCTATTTGTTGCTTTCACTAGTCTCAAGGGCACATCCTCTCTGCCATACATTTGTGTTTGGAGTTACCCTTAACCCCCAACCTACCATGTGCACTAAGCCACACCACATCCCACATTCAAGAGGGGGTCCTTTGATCCAAAAAATAGTGTTCCAGATCCTGAGAAGCAGTCATTCCGATATCCTTATAAATGATCAGAGTCTGAAAAGACCCCAACTGAATTGTCTCATACAGCACCTTTCTATGCATGACGGAGACTTGTGTTCGTGTCAATTTCCATTTTTTTAGTTTTTCTTTATAGCATATCACATATATTGCAGCCAAAAGCCCTGTTTACAGGTTACTAAGGAGCCTGGACCCCACTGTTGAAGCAGCAGTTTTATCCACAGGGCAGACACTTTCTTCCGATCAGTCTCCCCCGGCTTCAGGAAGGCAGAAATAGTATTGAACAAAAATGCTATGGCAATAACTGATAGGGTTTATCATATTCAGACCCAACTGAATTGTCCTGTATAAAACTTCCTGCTTAATGGGGTTCAAACAGCTGCCCCAGATAAGCTGGAATGTTTGGCTCAAAATCTTGATGTCAAGCATACTTGGGGGTGGGAAGATAGAACCAACACAAGTAAATAATGGAAGAAAAAAAGGATTTCACCACAGCCACCTTCTTTTTCTTGGACTGTTGCCATTTTTCCAAACCTGAACCTTCAGCTCACTACTTATCAGCTTCTCCTTCCAGTTTTGGTACGCCATATCAATATTGCTAAATATGATTCCCAAAATGTTTATTGTTGTATTAGTCATGTTAATATTCTGAATTTCCATCACTGCCTCAGTCCCATCACTTAACACATATCCACCACTTTTCTGAAGATTTACTGCTGACCTGGTGAGGTCGGAGAAATGCTGGACTACCATCAATGCTAATTCCACAGATTGTTTATCTGCCGAAAGAAGACACACATCATCCTCGTATGCTAATGATTTAGTAATGGTGACATTCCCCGGGAGGGTCACTGCACGAATCTCCAGATTTTCCTGAATATGTTTTAAAAGAGGATCCAAACAAAAAAATTATAAAATAGGGCTCATGGGGCACCCTTGACACACCCCTCAATAGATATGAACATCTGGACCACAGAACCCATTTATCAGTGGCACCATTGATGCTATCTGGAAAAGCCTCATGACACAGTTTGTAAATTTGTCCAGGATCCCATATTTCAGCAGCACCATTAGTAAATAGAGATGTTAGATTTTATCATAGGCCTTTTTCTGGTCCAAACTAATCAGGTAACCACCTAAAGCATTCAGTTTGCCTTGGAACACCACTCCCCTAAGAAGGAGTAGAGTATCAGTGATAGACCGTCCTTTTATATTACAAGTTTGATTAGGATCAATTACGCTAGGTGCTACCAGCCCCAATCTAGAGGCCAACATTTTCATTAATATTTTCAAATCGATATTTAACAGACTCAAGGGTTGCCAATTATGAAGGTTCTGCCTGTCATCCTTCTTATGGATAAACAGCTGAACCGATTGCCCAAACTGTGGAGCTAACATCATCCCATCCAACATTGCATTAAACACAATCAACAAAATTTCTGTCAGGTCAGTCACCAGGGTCTTATAAAATTCTGTCATAAGGCCATCAGGACCTGGAGTGGTATTATTATTAAGGGAAGATATCGGAGTCTGAATTTCTAGTGCTATGATGGGCACCGTCATCTGTAACTTTATCTGCACTGGGATGTCTAGAATGGTACACGACAGTAGCAAATCTGAAATCATGTCTTGGGTGACCGGAGATGCAGTATACATACGTCTCATGTGAGTGAGCACTTTCTTCCATTAGGGAACTGTGTGTTGTGACTATCTCACCACCCTGGGTTCGGGGAGCTGGCAGAGTTCTTTGTTGTACCCTAGTTCTACAACTCTCATAGATATCTCCAGTCTTACCCAGGGTACCAATCCGATGCTCATATAACAGTAAACTAGCCTGTTCATATTGTAATACCTCCATCTGTGATTTTATGTGCTGTATCTGTCCCATATATTCACCATAACCCTTATTTAACATGGACATAATCTTAATGTATTGGGTCCACAAAGTCAGGTATTTAAAATACTTCCCAGTGTGGGTGGAGTATGAGTATGTCTGGAGATCCACCTTAATATCCTTTTTTGTCCGAACCCACCATCTACTGAGGTCCTCTTCCATGCAAGCCACAGATTTTCTGACCAGAAGGAGCTCCTGAATCTATCTATACAGATCTTGTTGGAAAGAAGTCTGTTGTTCAATTTCCAGAGTCCCTTGACCTTACCGATACCAGTACTCACCGTGAGACAGACCTTCACCATCAAATGATCAGAGGTCTCAAAAGGGACTGTGAATGTATGTTCACAATACAATTAGGCTGAGGAAAAAATAAAATCAATTCAGGTAGCCAGGTGAGCCTTATAAAAAGTATAGCCTCCCTTCAGATGTTTTGTTCTATATGAGTCCTGTAACCCTGACTGAGATAACAGACCTATCAAGGCAATAGTATCACAGTACAGTTTTGGCATTGCAGCACCCCTATCCTGATGATTCATAATGCAATTGAAATCCCCTGCCCAACTCAGAAGGCATGCAGTAAAGAGAAAGGGTTTTACTTTAGCTAGGAGATCCACCCTCTCTTTTTTCATTTGGGGAGCATATAAAGTGATAAGTCTGCACCGTTGTTTACTATGAGAAAAAAACTATCATTAGGACCCTCCCTGAACTAATATCCAGTATCCTGGTCACCATATAATCATATCCCCCAAAAAGTATGCCCACTCCTCCACATCTTTCCAGAGTTATCAAATAAAAGGATGGGCCCCAACACCATAATTTTCTAACAGCCAAAATATCAGTATCTGTATATAACTGAACATCTTGTAAGCAGGCAATATCTATATTATGGTCTTTTAATATAGAAAAGGTTACTGGATGTCTTCTAGCATTATTGATACTATTGACATTAATAGAAGCAATATTAAACGCCTGACAAGATGTAATTTAAAGAAAAGCATGGAAGAAGGGATACAAAACAAAAAATGACCAAACTGAGAACTCCCTCAAGTCCCAGTCTGTTTCCCCAACCTGTGTCTCCATCTGGGTTCCACTCCCAATTGTATTTGTTTGGAATGGGCGGCTTGCACTTTATCAATAAAAAATAAAACATGAATCAGCCAGGCAATCATCCTCAGAATCCATAGAGAGCTCTTTCTGGGACAAGAACGTAGAAGAAGCTTCAGAGTCCCCTCCAAGATCTGAGTCAGGGGGCTGGAGCCATGGAGGAGAAGGGAAGGTATTTTCTCCACAGCAGAGTCAAGCATTACAGAACACAGTTCCACATCAGGTGCACCAGTCAAAGCCTGCTCCTCTGCAACATTACGTTCCCTATCAGTTCTCTGTTTCAGTGCTAGATTTTTGAGCCCATTCCACCATCAGTTCTTGATTAGGGCAATCCTGACAGTTGTGGGTGGCCCATTCTCAGGCTCAATATACATGTCCCAGTTGTGCACAAAGATTACAGGTCTGTTCTTTGGTACAAGTATTGCTAGTATGACCACATTCCATACATGAGGTGCACTTCACCCGGTCACAGGCATTACTGAGATGAAAATGTGACCCACACCGAAAACAGGTTTTAGGCAGGCCCTGTTAGAAGCAGTGGCCCCATTCGAATCCCAAGAAAAAAGCACTTGGGAGATGCTTTGGACTCTGTGGGCTCAATCTCAGCATCACTTTGAATTTCCAACCCCCCCGCCGTCCAGATATATTCCTCATCTAATATAGGACACGGATCACTCAAAATGTCGCATTTTTGCCGTAGCCAATATTGGGCATCAGAAACAGCCACACTCTTGTTACGAAATAACACAGTCACAAGTTTTATAGTAGGTTTGGTAATGGGGATAGCACAGAATGGAATCCATAACACTGAGTGATGATTTTTTTCATAAGTTAACCAGAACCTTTCCAGTCCCACAGGGATTTTAAAGCTCACATCAAAGTTTATGCCTCCAAAGGCATGTATGAGAGCACAGATCTCATTTGAAAAGAACCTTACAGATTCTTTAATCATAGTCCTCCCCACATATATCCTATCAGGAGTGTGTGGTAAACCTCCCAAATACTGAAGATGCACAGCGTTCTGGATGTCATTATGTGTAAAACCCGGGTCCTTTTGTCGAAACTGTCTCCACAACTGAGAAGCCTGTTGGTGTTGTCTAAGGCTTGTATCTCATATCCCTTCACTGTCCATCCTATCTCCCCATGAACTCTTTCTCTAACTTCCTTCAGATCCCTGAATAGACTTCAGCATGTCCAGTGCTGGAGGGGGAGGGGGGGTACAGTGTCCATACCAGTAACTTCCACATCAACACCAGTGTGCATAGAGTCAGTAGCAGACCTGGACTGTATTTGAGGCTCTTGTGCAGAATCAGAACTACCAGGGATACAGAGGTCCATAGGGTCAGGAACCCAGCTCCCTTTATCAGACTCCTTCCATCCAGCATTTTTTAGAGCAGACTAAACAGACCACTGTTTGGGAGGCTGAGCTGCAACTGCACTTCCCTCTTCATCTCTTCTACCCCGTCTCAAACCCAAACCAGCCACATTCTCTATAAAAAGTCCTGTACATGGATCCAACAGTTGTTCAACCTCTGAAACATTATCCTGCAAAATAAGGTCAATACTCTCTCTCAGTCTCTGATTGAAATAAAGGTGGCATACTCACCATTAGCAAAGATGATGATACGATTGGGTTTGGTACCTGGGGTCTTTCAAGAACAGCATCTGTAAGTTCTCCTTGTTCATTTTTAGAGTCGCTGGGCATAGTCTGATGAGTCATGCTATTCTGTGATGCAAGTGCGTCACACTCGCTGTCAGGCTGAGAAGGCCCTTCATTGGCAGCCGCTGAAGTAGCCAGAGAGTGTTCCTGAGAAGGCAAACCTTTTTTTGGCACCTCCTCCAGGGGTGGAAAGCACAGTTAACAGATGTTGCTGCTGTTCTTCATTAAGAGCTTGTACAAAATCAATCTCCTGCTGCAGACCTGCCACCTGTAAATTCACATGATCATCTTCCTGTAGCACTACCTCGCTACTATCAGAAGCCATGGTCTCCATCTCTACTTTCATAGCCAGTAAATGTTCCTCTTGCACTGGACCTGCAGGAAGGGAGGTCCTCTCCCCTGCAGGACTACCAACCAACTGATCGCAAAGCCGGTCGATCTCCAATGCTCACTACTGCCCCCTACACAGAGTAGAGAAATTTCCCCAGTGTCCTGGCTAAATTTCCCCCATTCACTAAAAATACCACCAATAGCTTAATCTGGTTCAAGGACATTCGGCATTATCTGTGTGGGGGGGGGGGTAATTAGGGATGGGAAGCTTCAGAAAGTGGGGTTCTAGCCGCACAGTTGAGCAGACTTGATAGACCGTGCGGCCTGTTTCTGCTGGCAAATAGTAAGTATGTAAGTAAAATTTAATACTTTGATGAAGAGTAAGTTGAGTAACTCTGGTGCTTGCCCTTTATCTACTGCCCTAGTGACCCAGTCAAAAAAAACAGGATCAGGTTGCTCTGACATGATCTTCCTGTCACAACCCTGGTCTATTTGCTGTCCCATAGACCATTTTCCTCTAAGTACTGTAGGCCACCAGCCTTTCCTTTACCAGTGTCTCCATCAGCTTATCTACAGTGGAGGTGAGACTGAACAGCCTGTAGTTGTCTGGATCTTCCCTGTTCTCCACCCACCCCATTGTTAAGTAGGACCATGCCCACAGATCTCCAATCCCCTGTGCTACTCTAGACTGCTGAGTCCCTAAACAACTGGTCAAGGATATAACCAGCTGTGAAGCCAGTTCCCTAAGTTTTTCAGGTGAAGGCCATCTGAGACTGATGCTTTAACTATCCTATGGGTCTCCAACATCGTTTTCACCTGTTCAGCTTCAATTACTACAGTTCCCATTTGCTGTATCCCCATGGGTCTGCCTTGGCACCACTCATTGAAAGAGGCCATCATCCTTCATCTTGATTGCTGATATTAGCTCAGTGACTGCCTTTGCTTCTTGACCACCACTTTCTCCTCTTTTACCCTGATCTGGCATTCCTCCCATTCCTTCTTCCTTCTAGTCACCTTGTACCTTATGATGGTTCCTTGTTGTTCCCACAGCCTCCTTGACCTCCCTGAGAACCTGAATAGTCTTTGGTAGCTATTTTATTTGGTGATCTTTCTTGCACAAGAGTTTATTGCATCCACAGATTCTCCTTGATCGTTTTCCACCCCCTTGATTTTGTTTGACCCACCAAATTTTCCCTGACATTTTCCCACATCTGGCACAAAGCCACATGTTTAATGCCAGTAACTACTGCCTTCAAGGGGGTCCATTATTTCCCAACACCATTTCAAACCACACAGAATTGTAGTCACTGGTCCCTAAAGGTTCCATGACTGCCACCCTAACCATCATTTCTGAGTTGGTAAGTAAAAAGTTGAAGACAGTGTCTTGCTGAGAGGAATCCCTGACCAGCTGTACCAGTAGCAGTGCTGCATCATGTCTAACAGTGCATGGTTCCTGGTGCTCTTAGCTGTCAAGTTGTACCAGTCTTTGGTAGATTCAGATCCCCCTATCACTAGTTTCCCTTTTGCTAGTCCCTCCTAATTTCCTCTCTCAACTCTTTTTCTCCTTTGTCCTTCTGCCCTGGTAGTCTATAGACCACTCATATTCTAGTCCTTTTTTCCAGGAGTCACAGTCAGTTTTATTCAGATAACCTCCATTCCCCCACTTCCTTCTTGATTGTCCTGTCCACTGTAGGCTCTATTCCTTCACTGATATAGATGGATATTCTCCCCTTTATCCTTTCACCAGTCTATGTTGAGTAAGGTATACTTAGAACTGCCAGATTCCATTCCTTATTCCTAGTAGCCCTTTTCTATGTGCAGCTATCAAGACTAATTCAGCCTCTGCTACCATCGCCTTCAGTTCACAACTTGTTATTCAGACTTCCTCCCTTATTCCCACCTACCTTGCCTGTTACCCAGTTACTTCCTATTACACCCATCAGACTCCGACTATTGCTCCTCTTGCTAAATTGTTTGTCTTGGGACCCAGCCCTGCTACTCCTGTTAGATTGTTTGTCTTGGGACCCTCCTTTCCTACCATTTTCTGTTCCCTGACACTGCTTCCACTAGTACCCTCTTGTCTCCTTCCTGTTTCTGAGGAAGTCCCAACTAGGCTGTCCCTGTCCTCCTCCAGTAGTGAATTCCCAGAATCTCTGTCCCTTTCATTTAGTTTAAATGATGATCTACATAGTCGTGTAGCTTTGGCCCAAGAATGCTTGTTCTGTCCCTTGAGAGATGAAGGCCAATTCCCTTAAAAAGCATTCTATCCCAGAATCTTCTCAATCCCCCAAACATCTATACCCCTCCTCTAACAACATTCATTCATTCAGGGACTGAATGCATGTTTCGTCTTGCTGCATCCTCCTCCTCTACCCTACCTTCCCTCTATCCCAAATTGGAAGGCCCTCTGAAAATGCCAGTGTGACTACAGACCACCTTAACTTCCTACTAGCATCCAAACATTTGATTCAACATCTTCCAGACTTCGGTTTACAAGATAATTTGTATCTAAGTGCAGAAGGACATGTGGCACTTCCCCTATCCTGTTGATAACTTCAACTTCCCTATTTTGTCCTTATCCCTCATGACTGATGCACCCAGCAGGCTATGAACATTCTCTCTCCTTTCTCTATGCACACACCACCCTCTTTATAGCACTTACCACTGACTCCCCAACGACTGTATAAGCATTATGCTGGCTAACTTCTGTTTCCTCATTGCCACCCTTGGTGCTGCAGTTCCCACTTGGTTGCTGTCCAAGACTGGCACACAGCCTCCCCTGGTAGAATCAGGTACCTGTGCCTCCTACAGGGATGCAAAACAGTTTGTTGTCATTACTACAGGACAATGCCCTTCACCCAAAATGGCCTCTTTCTATCTTTTCCCCTTCCCACCACCCTCCTAAAACTTGGCCAGCAGCCCATTAGGGAGAGGGTTGGGGTCATTGTTTAGGATTCCAGCTCAGCTGGCTATACAGCATGAGTATTTCTCTCCATGCTGTGTGTGACTGTGCCTGGAGCTCCTTGAAGCTCCTGCACACGGGTTTAATAACCAATCTTCACAGAGAGAAAACACCTCAGGAAATTATATATAAAAAGACATGGCGATGCTGCTGCCACCCAAAGTTGAGTCTCAGCAAAGTCTAACAGAGGAGGGCACAAAAACAGGTTTCAGGCTTTCAAATGCAGTATGCATTGATATTTATTAACCAATAAATTAACATTTCCACTGTTTTGTCTCACTCCAAGTTTTGCCTTATTATTTTCAGGGCTTCATCAGGAGATCACCTTTTATTTGTTCTATAAATATCAAATAAGTACAATAGCATATCACTTAGTAATGAGAAAATAAAATTAATTTAAACCACCATGGCTATACATACAGTCGCTCACTTTACAACACATGTGCTAGACATTCACATAACTCATCTGGGGACAGATTTTAAAAACTTTGCCCTGGGGCTAGATTAGCCTGGAACCAATCGCCCGCTATATTCAAAAGGGATAGCCCCGGTGCTAAACCTGCTGAATATAGCATGCTAAGGAAGCTGGGCAAACTGGGCTGGGAGTGCAGTGCAAAAATAACCCGGGAAATATGACAGCTCTGAATATAGCAACCAGGAAGTGCAAACCACAACAGCAGGCCCGTGCACAGCGACGTGAAGGAAGATAGAGGTGAACCATGTGGCCAATGTGTGTACTAGCAAAAGAGTGGATTCATTAAAGCTGCAAGCACCAGCGCATGTGAAATTCTGCAGAAATGTACCATGTTTCTGAAATGTCTGTGCAGCGGAAATGTTTGCCTGGGGCAAAAATTTGCTATATTCAAAAGTGACATTCAAATGAGCCTACTTAGGCAGTCTGCAAACATCCAGATTAACATCTTATTATGTCCTGATTTGCATGCAGTTTGCCCAGCGCTGTTGCACGGTCCCACAGCTTCACCTGTAGGTCAGTCTGGAAGTACAAGGGCTGGCTTGGGCTACCCACAGCTCCACCTGCAGGTCAGTCTGGAAGTGCATGGTGGTAGCTGCAGGCTACATTTGCACAGAACAGCATAGAATATTGTGCCCCAGGGGACTACACAGCACAGGCACCAGTGGTGGTGCTGCACGCAACTGTCAAACTGTAGTTTCTGCTACAGTGCACAGCAGACACTACAGTAACAAGGGGGCCAGTAGTGTGAGGGGCACAGCAATGCCTATGGTATGTAGGGCATCAATGACTGCTGCATTTTACACAGTGACAGGCCCATCTTGCAGGTGTTTACTTACAGTGGACATTACTGTTATGCTGTTGTGTGACCCACAGATGCTGCACCACTGGCATGGGATACTGACAGTGACATGTACATGGCTGGCTGTGTGTGCTTTGGTGTCTGTGCAGATGTGCAGCTAGAGATGTTGCAAAATTAAATTTCGCTGATGAAATTGCAGCAAAATCGGCAATTTTGCTGTGCAAAACATTTTGCAAAATTCTGACATTAAGCAACATTTTTCACTGGATATGAAATTGCAAAATTTCACCCTCGAAATGTGAAATTTCACTGCAAAATTTCAAAACTTGTCAAATTTCACTCAAATGTCACCATATTTCACCTGAATTTTGCCATTCTGCAAGCAAAATTTCACATTTTGCAGGTGAAATTTCACAGCAAAATTTTGTATTTCACTTGTGGAATCTTGCATTTTGCACCCTTGAAATATTTCATGAACTGTGCAAATTTTGCAAAATATTTCACGGAATGAGATTTTCCAATTTCACATATCTCTATGTGCAGTATGTGACTGGGGGGGCACATACCATCAGACAGGCACACTGGTGTTGGGGTATTCCCTACACTGGACTATTTGCACTGTGTGGATTTTCCCAGCCTTTGGCAGCACCTGGTATGTAGTGCAGACTGGCCACCTGTACACCCTCCCTTCAACACCCTCCACATCCCCAGATACCCTGACACTGTGCTTCGTCCTGGTGAGCTTCAATGTATAACATGCATGTGTGTGTACGCTGGATTCTGTTGGTGTCCACTGAAGGGTGGTCTGCAGGTGTGTGCTATATGGACACACTGCCATGGTGTCCACTGAGCACTGGGTCACCACTTAATGCCTGGCATGGCTGGGACCAGTGGTGGATGATGGCTACATAGGAGGTGTCATCCATGTGCAGAATGTTTCTTCCGTGTCTGGTTTCTTTCTATGTTTAATATTTACTGGTTAGGGTCAATAAACCACTTCTGGCAGACCCTAGCAAACTCCATAATTCACACTTGTGAATTACAAGTTCCATAAAGCATGGTTCTATATTGCATAAAGTCGCACAAAGCCACACAAAGTTGTGCAAAGCCATAAAGTCACACAAAGCTGGTTTGCACAGAGTTAAGACTACCTTTTACTGGGTAGTAATTTGCACTGCGCAAAGTGTCACGTTAAGTCACTCAAAAACACTTTGTGCGGCACTAATGCACTGAATATAGCAGTGCACCTGCATTCATGTACACACACACACTTTTTGCTCCTTGCAAACATTATACTGTACTTTTGCCCAGTGCTAATGCAGTTTGCCTGTGCTATTTGGTCTTTTGAATATAGCGGACTCACACAAACCTGGCACAAATGGTTTGCACCCAGCGCAAAGTTTTGAATATCTGGTCCCTGATTTGTTATTCTTCATATTATTCTTATCACGCCTAGAAAAATATCAATTCCAATTTATTTATGTGCATACTCTATTAACATCATCTTTTAGTTACTCTTTTGCAATTCACTATGTTAAAACCCCTTCACCACACTCTCACCAACGTGCAGTTTATATAAATGCTGGCCATAAACCTGAAAACCCTTTAACTGGACTGGAGGATAGCACATGTAGTGCCATTACACAAGAGTGGACCAAGGGACGAACTGGGTAATTATCGTCTGGTAAGTCTCACCTCCACAGTGTGCAAACTTATGGAAATTATACTAAAGGAAAAACTGGTGTTGTACCTGGAGGACAACAGCCTCCAGGATGTGAGACAGCATGGGTTTGTTTCAGGGAAGTCTTGTCAAACCAACCTGATACAATATTATGACTGCGTGGCAGGGGAGCTGGATAAGTCATGCAGTGGATGTTCTTTACTTGTACTTCAGCAAGGCCTTCTATTCAGTGCCTCATGGGTGGCTTGGGGGACGCTAACTAGTGTAGAGGTAGGGCCAAAAATGATGAACTGGATTACAAGGTGGCTGAGAGGGAGGCTGCAATGGGTGGTGGTAGTGGGAGAGGAGCTCTCAACTCCAAGGCTGGTGATGAGCGGGGTGTCACAGGGCTCTGTGCTGGGACCAGTATTATTTGGGCTCTTCATATCAGACATTGCACACAGGGTGGTGAGTAAGGTAAGTCTGTTTGCAATGACACCAAAATGGCAGCAGTGGTGGATGGAGGGGAGGGATGGAAGCAGCTGCAGGGTGACCTAAGCAAACTAGAGGAGTGGTCTGAGAGGTGGCAGCTGGGATTCAATGCAAAGAAGTGTAAGATTATGCACTTCGGTGTGAATAACTCAAGAAGAGAATACTAGCTGGTGGGGGGTTAAGCTGGGGATCACTAAGGAGGAAAAGGACCTGGGGTAATGGTAACAGGGACCATGGACAACACTGCTCAGTACAGGAGAGTGGCTGCCAAAGTGAACAAAATGCTGGGGTGCATAGCAAGGGGGGTTTCATCTGGGTGAAGAGAGGAGATCTTGCCCATCTACAGGTCACTGGTAAGGCAGCACTTGGAATATTGTGTGCAGTTTTGAAGGCTATACCTAAAGTGCGATATCAGGCTACTGGAGGGGGTGCAGAAGAGAGCACCAAAGATGATATGTGGAATGGAGGGGGGGAGAGACTGTGAGAGCAGGCTGGAAGACCTGAATATGTACACCCTGGAGGACAGAAGGGATGGGGGGACATGATAGAGACATTCAAGTATCTGAGGGGAATCAATAAGGATGCAGCAGACAGGGTCTTTAAGCTAAGGAGAGGGAGGGACACCGGCGGCATGGGTTAAGAATAGAAGGGGGAAGATTTGGTAGGGAAATGAGGAGACACTATTTCATGGAGAGGGTGGTAGCAAAATGGAGTGCACTACCAGAATGGGTGGGATCACGTAAATCTGTGAACTGCTTTAAAAGGGCATGGGATAGGGAACAGGGGAGAAATGGTTGGGGGAGGTGGGGGATGGCAGTGGGATGTCAAAGGGGGTGGGGCAGCTGCAAACTAGGGGTGCTAACTGCACACTCTAGCTGATTTAGATAGACCGGATGGTCTGTTTCTGCTGGTACATACGTATGTTCGTATGTATACAAGCTCCTACCTGTCTGTAACAATTTTTGTTCTGTTTTCAATTTGCCCTCAATAGCTGAAAACTCTAAAGAAAAGGTACTGTTTTTAGTTTTTGTGCTCCTCTTTTTAACACTCAACATTGCTAAATGTTTAAAGTACAGTGAAGCATTCCAGGATTAAATCTAATTCTGCAGCATACTGCAGTAGAGTTGCTGCAGCAAACAATGCAGTTTCAATGGGAGGTAATCCCTTTTGTCATGCAGGAAAAACTCTGACATTGTGATTCATCCTGGTGAGCTTCAGTGTATAACACTGCATTTCCCAATGTTTGAACTCACTTAAATATGGAATCCAGCAGCATTTCCTGCTACTCACTGGACCAACACAGTTGTGTGCCTTGAAGCCCACTTATACTCACCGCTGTGGCCAACGTCATTGACATCATTCACAATGATGTCATCTAGATGCATATGGGATGTTCAAAGATGCCCTAGGTTGCCTAGGCAACTGTACACTGTAACCACCATAAATGTGGTGATTATGCGGCCTCAGAGGAGAGCATTACTGTACTTTGGCAATTGTGGTGCATTTTAAAGAAAAATTACATTCATGCTGTATATACATATTTCAGAAATCGTTGGAACAGTTATCTTAAAACAGACAAAAAATATAATAGCATACAACATGTAAAAGGTAGCATGCAATGCCATTAAATATTTTTTTATATAAAGAGTGCATCTCCTGTTTATACCAGATCATGGACTGTCCTTATTTTATCTAGGAGTTGTTGTGCATATAGTCTCTGCATTTCCCTTTTGGTATGTTAAAAAAGTATAGAGAAAGGGAGGACTCCCATGAAGAAAAGGGGAGGTTCCTTATTTATTATTGTGATCCCAGAGGTAATGGGCAAGAGACAGAGGGCAAGGTGGGGATAGGGGAAATTTATAGCAGTATAAACTACTATGATATTGCATTTAGTAATTCTAGTTACAGTTACCATATTATCTTGTCAAACTCATACAAATCAAGTAAACAGGGGTCGGATGTGGTGCCATCATATACTAATGTTCTCCAACACACATGTGCCACAGGCACCACGCAGTGACATGTCCAGCCCCCATTCCCGGTGTCGTGCGACGCCTTCCATGTTGACACCGGGTTCGGCTGTGGGTATACCAAGCACGCCTGGCACAGGCATGTTCGGTGAGCTACAGACCCCTGCGCGAACAAGGTCACATTCCCACAGTGTCACCCCTGGGGGACCAGTGGTGATACCCCATGAGGCCAATGGTCAGCCTGCCACGGCTAGCAGGTCTCAGTGGGGCTGCCCACGCATCCATGGTGGCCATGGCACTGTGCCATGTGACTGACCTGTCTCCCACTATGGCCACTGTCTGCTGCTGCCCTGTGTGCAGTTGTGTTGTGCACTGTACGAAGCACGGGTGGGGTACCCGGCCCTGCATACACACGGTCCATGTGCACACCCTCCCGGCTGCTGGCCACTGTGGTGTGCACATGATAATGCCTGCGTTGTGCTTTCTGCCAGTGTGCAATGGTGCCCAGCATCTGAGACACACACAGTGACGGCCACTGGGCATGGTTGTGTGTGGACCTGTGTGTGGCTAGGAGTTGCAGTTGGGATCGGCGTGCCTTCTACCCCATGTGCATGTTTTGTGGTGTGTGTGTGTGTGTGTGTGTGTGTGTGTGTGCGTGTATGTGCGTGTCGTGTTTGGCCATGCCTATCCCTGACAGCATGTGCGGATCCACGCTCAGTCCCATTCACTTGCCACCATCCACCCCTGGGGTTCGTCCATGCCTGTCTGTGGGTTGTGCCCTTGTGATTGGTGGTTGTACATGGCCCCGTGACCTACCTGTGTTGGCCGAAGTGCTCCTCTGTGATGGTGTCCCAGTGCAGTTGCACCATCCTGAACAGGCGGGGGTCCCTTCGCCCGGGGGTGGCTGCCCATCACCGTCTGGACCAGCGTCCTCATTGTCCCCATCGCTGTCCCCCTCGTCGACCTCTATGGCTATCCCACAGTCGTTGACCATGTTGTGCAGGATGCAACAGGCCAGGAATAGCCCGCAGGCCTTTGAGGGGCTGTACTGTAGGGCACCGCCAGACATGTCCAGGCACCGGAAACGTGACTTCAGCATCCCGAACACCCACTCAATGATATTACATGTGGTGGCATGTGCCTCATTGTACCATTGCTGCGATGGGGTCGAGGGGCTCCGGTTTGGTGTGAGCAGCCAGGGACCGAGTGGGTAGCCACTGTCACCTGTGTATAGAGGGTGTACATTAGTATGGTGGTCCTCATCACTCTGCCATGGGCCATCAAGGCCGGTACCCATGGCACCTCTGACTATGCCTCCCCCCCCACATCTGCCCATGTCATCCTGCGTGTTGTGCATTCTCACCCACTAGGTGGCCAGTGAGGATGTCCCCACTCTCGAACCTGTGGTACAGTGCAGACTGGTGCCAGATGAAGGCATCATGTGCTCCCCCAGGGTGTGTGGCACAGACATTGGTTATGCGCCCCCTGGTGTCGCACACCACCTGGCAGTTGATGCTGGCGAATCCCTTGCACTTGATGTAAGCTACACCATCTGGGCCAGGTGATGTGCGTATGGCCACATGGGTGCAGTCAATGGTCTGAGCATGCCAGGCATACGTGCTACCTTGTGGAACTGTTGTATGTGTGTGCTGTGACCTCCACCTGTGTGCTGGGGAAATGGATGTACTCTGTAGCATGTGGCAGCAGTGCGCTGAGGAATTGTGTGAGTAGGTGTGATGCAGCTGACTGAGTTATGCCTGTTGTGTCCCCTGTTGGTCTCTGGAAGGTGCCCGTGGCGAGCAGGCACATGACAACTGTCACCGTTGTCTCCACTGACAGAGCATTGCTCTATCATGTGGATGCCTGCATCTCATCACTGCACAGCTCACAGAGCCACCTCAGGATTGCCCGGTTCAGGTGGTACCGGCCCACAATCTCTGTATAGGTGTACTGCTCGAAGGTGATGTGGGCTCGGTACCACCTGTTGGGGGCATACTGCCGATGGGCCCTTCCACCGCCACACCCCCCTGCTGCCTGCCTTCTCACACCCCTCATTATTGCCTCCATCTGTATGGTGGCACTGGCCATGTCTCTGGCTGGTGTTCCCCCCTGGCTGGTGTTATCCCGTTCCCTCCACTGTCCTCTGTGATGCTACCCCTACACCAGGTACACATCCAGCCTTCGGCTGTCCTGCCTACTGCCACTGCCCTCACTACTCTGCAGCAGTACCCTGTCTGTCCTGCACGACTGTCTCAGGCTCCCCACTCCTGTCCTGTGTGGTCACAGGTGTGCCCTATCCTGCTCCTTCTGTGTCCCACTCACTGCTGCCCTCTTTGTTTTTACTGCCAGCTTGCTCCCACCTCTGGCTTCCCTGTAGCGTTCTTGCACCTCTCTCTTGTTCCTTTTTATTTTGGATCATTTCCACTATCGCGCAACTTCCGCTAGCTCCCCTATTGTGCACGGCGCATGCTGTTGAATATCGCGCTGCGCCATTTATTCATGGTTCCTCCCCCTACGGTTGTGCATGTATTCATTACCATTGCACTCTTGCGCATTGCAACTTGAGCGGCACAGCTGCCTCCCACTGAATATCACACAATGGTGCATTTTTGGACTTGTGCTGGTGCATCTCTGTTGCGCATGGCACAACCCTTTTGAATATCTGGCCCTGTGTATACAAAATGTTTAATGTCAATTCATGCTATCTTTTACATGTTGTATTATATTATATTTTTGTCTATGTTTTAAGATGTGACGTGGTTATCTAGTAAAATACCAAATGATATGAATCAACTGGAGGGACTTAATATTTTTAGATATATTTATTTTATTTTATTTATTTTAATTTGTTAATCGGGTGGGCCCACTGAGTCCTATACAGGACCCTTTTTCAGGGATGACTGGGATTAGTTACAGATAACAGAACTATATAGCATAAAACACATTGAGGGTTTTCAGAGTACAAGAGACAATGGTTACAATCAAATGTTAGAATACCAGAATAGACAGCAAGACAAACAGGCACTTATCCTTATATAACATTCTATACATATTTCATCACGGCTAGGGGAACATAATAAGAGCATTTTCAAGTGGTAGATGCAGACATAGAACATATGACAAAGAGACATTTGCTCTTATAACAAGGCAGAGGGGCAATTCTTTAGAGCACAGTGATTGGGCACATTGGGAGCTGGTTGTAAGGGGAATCAGTGGTAGCAGTTGCACTGGTTGAGTTCTAGTAAGTGGGTCTTTAGGCCTTTTTTGAATCCTCCCTGTGAGGTACTGTGAGGTACAGTTCTGAAGGATGTCTGGGAGTGCATTCCAGAGGATGGGTATGAAGTTGGAGAATGCCCTAGACCCAATGGCAGAAGCGGGCCTAGGTATTGTTAAGAACTTTCTATAAGAGGACCTTAGTGTTCGGCCACTCAGTTTTGGTACTAAGAGATGTGCTAGTTGAAGGGGGCGCTAGGCAACATAAGCTTGTAGGCTAGACACAGAGAAGAGTATTTTAACCTGTCGTCAAGGGTGGGCCAAGCTAGGGTTTGGAGAACTCGGCAGTGGTGTTCTCTCAGTGGGGCATGTGCCGCAAACCTGCTTATCCTATAGTACATTTTCTTGTTTTCTGCAGTTCAGAGTATTTGACCAAGATCAGGACAGAGAAGCCATACAGTAAGGTGGGTAGTAGGATGCCCTGTGCTATCCTAAGTCTGGAAGTTTACGTAAAAAAAGGACTGAGGTGAAATAGGATGCTGAGTTTTTGGTTCAGGGTCTTCTTAAGCTGGGCAATTTGAGCAGTGACGGTGCAGTCTTGTCAAGGGTGACCCCAAGGTACTTAAGCGACTCCACTATGCTAATCTTAGACTCATTAGCTAGTGAGCGATCAAGCAAGTTAGACCTGTCAGGACCCATTTTTTTAGGGCCGAACAGCATGGCCTTGGTTTTCCTCCCATTGAGCACCATTTTGTTATCATTTAGCCAACTCTCCAGAGTGAGTAGGTCTTTTTTTAGCAGATTGTTTAGGGTGGTGGCATCACTGGAGGACCTTTATAGCACAGCATCACCTGCATATAGGATGATCTTTGCACCACTGCAGTGTTTAGGCAGTTCATTGATGAACAATGAGAAGAGCAGAGGTCCCAGGATAGATCCTTGAGGCATCCCATCCATGAATGGGCACTTGTCTGATACTGTACCCTGCCATCACACTAGTTGGGAATGGTCCTAAAGGTAGGAGGTAAACTAGTGAACCATGTGACTGTCAAGACCAGTCCACCAGGTCGAATGCTTTGGTGAGGTCAATAAAGATGCCATCAGTGAGCATATCCTTATCAAGTGCTGGAAATATCTCTGTGGTAAGAGCTACAAGTGCTGAATTGTGCCATGATATTTCCGAAACCCATGTTGTTGCGTGGTGAAAACGCCATGTCTCTCAATATATTCCACTATTTGATTATAGACAATCCTCCCTAGCACTTTGCTCAGGCTTGAGAGGCGGGATATTGGGTGGTAGTTCTCACCTTTATGGATTGGGGAGACTAGGGCCACTTTCCATAGTGAGGGCACGTTACCTTCTAGGAGGGATCGATTAAACAGCCATGCTGCTGGTAAGGCTATGGCAGGGGCTGCGAGGTAGAGAAGCTTTGGCTCAAGTTTGTCATGTCTGGTTGAGCTGTAGGGTTTGATCCCCTTAAGTAACTTCAGGACCTCTTTTTTGTTGGTTAGTTGGAAGTGAAATTCTGGGATGTTGGGGTTCCTTTTATTAGGGTTTGGGGGGGGGGTTGGAGGCCCAGGGGTGTATGTTTTGAACCTATCCAGTGCAGTGAAGAATTTGTTAAATGCCTTGGCTATGTCACTGCTTTTCTGCTTAGTTTGGCCCTTAACTAGATTGTTGATTTGCCTCCAGAATTTCTTTGGATCCGTGAGGTTTCTATCCTGTAGTTCGCAGAAGTGGTGAGTTTTGGCTCTCTTTGTCTCAAGCTTACATTTGTTCATTTTTGCCAGCCAGAGGCACGGCCAGAAAATTTGAAGGTTCCCCATGCTACATCTCTATCCTTCATAAGTTTCCTGAGGTCTCAGATAAGCCATCTGGCTTCCATTCCTTTAATCTGGATCCATTTTAGTGGCACATGTTTGTTAGCAGCAGACAAGAAGTTGGTGATGAAGAACTGAAGAGTATCATCTAAGGTGGGTGTCCATTTGATTTGCCGCCAGTCAACCTCCATAACGGTGCTAAGGAAGGAGCATGAGTTGAATTTTGAGTAGTTCCTGGTCAAGAGTATTCGGGGGGGGGGGCATTTCTCCATAACTCATATGTGGGGGAATGGTCACTCAGGGAGTCAGAAAAGGTCCCTACTAGGTTGAACCTGTCAGGGTTGGTGGTGAGTAACCAGTCCAATGTGGTGTGCTTAACCATTTTTGAAATTTTCTGGGACCCCCAATGGATGTTAAAATCCCCTGTGATTATTTTCTCCACCTTGGGTAGGTTATGAAGGGCTTGTAATAGAGATTTCAGGGATTCTTGAGGAAATTTGGGGGGTTGTACACCACCCCAATCAACAGTGGTTTCGTACACCCCAGTAGAAGCTTTATGAAAAGCGCCTCACAGGCAGAGGGGCTTAAGTCAGGAGTCATGATCAGCGTGGCATTAAGAACTGATTTAACATAAATCATGACACCTCCTCCTTTTTTCCTCAATCTATCCTGCCTAAATAACTTATAGTCAGTCAATTCTACCTCATGGTCAAGTATCATTGGTTTGAACCATGTTTCACTTACCGCTATTATATCTGGTGAGTATAGGCTCACCCAGGCCTCCAGCTCATGGATTTTTGGCCTGAGGCTGTTTATACTGATAAGGATTACTTTTAGCCCCTTGGCAGTGCCCCAGTGGGTCCTGTTTTGTGTGGATAGCAGTATATTGGTTGCAGGTGGCCAGAATTTTTCTCTATGTCTCCGCCTAGCATTAGTTTCTAGTGTATGAGAAGCTTCATGAGGCACTTTGATATAGGGAGGTGAAGTCAGTTCCTATGCTCCCTAATAAACAAGACAATATGATAAAATGTCCCTTGTCACCTGAGGCAGTATATTGTAAGTGATTGGATGTTGTCAGGGGGTACTTCATTAATTCTCCCAGGTTGAGCATATGATGTTCCCAGTTCTGGTCCATGACTCATGCAGTGGAGGATGTAATCTGAGCTGAGAAGTATTAGAATGTAGAGAGCTGAGCAGGCTACACCACTAACCATTTTGAAATGGGTGGTAATCACTCTGTCAGTTTAGAGCCTGTTTGGGATATTTATTGTTCTGTATGACTATGGTATTTTTTGGCCCTTCAGTCAGGTTTAAGAGTCATAGGTACAATCTCTAGTGATATTCTAGTCCTGGTGCCTGACTTTTATTATTTTGTTTTACCATTAAGCAACGTGAGTTGGGGCTTTAGTTATTCTGACTTACAGTGCGTGATCTCTAGCTATTGATGGCGCTCCTAGCAGGCATTGGATATAAGGATCTAATAGCCAATCAGACACTTAGTAAATTATGTCCATGTGATAGGCCTTGGTTATTTATTGAAGTGTCCAGATAGGGCTGATTGGTGGGGAGCCAGCACGCAGCTCCGGCTGGGCTTTCTCTGGAAAAATACACCAAGAGTCACTACAGACCAACTGCTCCACAGCACCAAGGTGTGTGCCTGTCATACCTGGAATATGGCTTAGTTTGGCCAAGCAGACCACCGACTGTGGCTTGCAGCCAGAGGGGCTGGTGCATGTTCAAGTCTCTTGATTTTACATCCAGTCCTGCAGCTGTGGTCACCCGGTCTTGCAGTGGCATTTGGCAGGGCTACTAGTTCTGATGGGGCAGGGAGAGCTCCTGGGTTTGAGACTGCAAGGAGCAGATCTCCTGGGCTGTCCAGCCCTCTGAAGGGTGCACTGGAAAATGGCTTAGTTCGGCCAAGCAGGCCACCGGCTGTGGCTTGCAGTCAAAGGGGCTGGTGTGTGTTTGTTTCTCAGCTTTATACCCAGTCCTGCAGCGGCAGTCACCCGGTCTTGCAGCAGCGTTCAGCAGGGGCTGCTAGTTCAGGCAGGGTGGGGAGGGCTCCTGGGTTTGAGACTGCAGGAAACGGATCTTCTGGGCTGTTCAGCTGTCTGAAGGGTGAACTGGAACTCAGCTGAGTTCGGTCAAGCATGCCACCAGCTGTGGCTTGCAGTCAGAGGGGCTAGTGCATGTTCAAGTCTCTCGGCTTTAAGCCTGGTTTTGCAGAGTCAGTCGCCTAATCTTGCAGTGGCATTTAGCAGGAGCTGCTAGTTACGGCAGGGTGGGGAGGGCTCCTGGGTTTGAGACCAAAGGGAGCGGGTCTCCTGGCCTGTCCAGCCCTCTGAAGGGTGCGCTGTAGATATAATAGGATGGGACGTAAGGGGGGTGGGTGTATGTTTTATGTTAGGGATTGTTTTTCCGTGACACAAGATAAAATGGATATTAACTCATCTTCTTGTGAATTTCTTTCTTTATCATTGATTTTGGGTCACAGAAAGATTTTATATCAGGCTGTTATTTACACCCCTCCTCCCAAGGTTTCCAAACAGAGGGTCTAAATCTTGTCCAGGCTCATAGGGACACTATCCCAAATAATAGGGAATTGATTGTCCTGGGAGATTTAAATGTTAATTGTTTGGGGAAAGATGCACAAAAGTACAGGGAGACTTATGCTGGTCTGAGACAAACACAAATTGTTGATGTTCCAGCTAGGGTTCGCTATAAAATAGGATATTCATCTGAGCTTAATTCGATTTTGGTCTCAGACACTTCAAAAATCTTTCAATCTGGCATATTTGCAGACAGTATTAGTGATCACAGTCTTGTTTATTGTTGCTGGAGTGCAAAAAAGAAATCTGTACCCCCAGTATATATTTACTCACGTAATATAAAGAAATTGAACATTGAAACATTTAGGGCTGCTATGTTCTGTGTAAATTGGTCATTTCTGAACCATGAAACTGATGCAAATAAGGTGCTCAAGACCGTCTGTGATCACTTTATTGCTGTCTGCAATAAATTCGTCCCACTGAAAAAACTACAAATAAGGGGAAATAAGCAGCAATGGGTGACCCAGGAATTGTTGGAACAAATGGGAGACCAGGATAAAAAATTGAAGATTTATAGGAACATTCAAGACACAGTAACATTAGTAGCCTATAAGGCAGCCTGCAATAAGTGTAAAACTATGATTAGGAACTTAAAGCTAAAATTTGTCATCAAAAAACAGAAACAATTCAAAGGTAAAAATACATCAGCCACCTGGGATTTAGTTAATGAACTATTAGGGAAGAAAACTAAATTTGTTCTTAAGAACCTATTTACTCCAATGGGTCCCCTGAGTGAGCCTTCAGCTATCGCCAGGGAGTTTATCATGTTTTTTTTTCAGATTTATATAGTTACGTTCCACATGAACCAAATGAGGAAGATTGTAACCCCCCTGGAAATGGTTGATGCTGACACTGGGTTGTCCCATCCAAAATGTTATTTTAGGTCCTTAACTGTGGGTGAAATTCTGACATACCGTTTGAAGCTTGATCCTCAACCAACAGTAGGTGTGGATGGTGTAGATTTCCAGCTCATGAGGGTCACTTCCGACATGTGTTTTCCTTTAACTAATATTTTTAGTTTATCACTTTGTTTTTTTATTTTTCCAAATATTTGGAAAGGTGCTACTGTTGTCCTGGTTTTCAAGGTGGGACCACAAGTGTTCAAAACTACCGCCCATTTTCTGTTAGCTCCCCTATTAAAAGCCCTAAAGAAGATAGTTTTTGATCAAATAATTGAATATCTAAGTAAGTATGAAGTTCTGAGACCAGCACAGCATGGATTTTGACCAGGATATAGTACATTGATCACCTTGATGGGGTTCACGAACACAGTCCAGGAGGCCCCAGATTAGGGCTTCTTTACAGCTGCTGTGTTTGTGGACCTCACCAAGGCTTTCGACTTTGTTAATCATAAATTGCTTTTATCATTCCTCCTGAAGCTTGGTACATCAAAAGATGTTGTTGGATGGTGTCAAAATTATCTTCTGCACCGAACACAAATTACAAAAATGAATAGTGTTTATTCCCTCTCTTCCCCGTCTCACTGGGTGTACCACAAGGTTCGATTTTGGGTCTGTTATTATTTAATCTTTATTTGAATAACTTACCTACCACTTGTTGTAATTCACATGTATTTATATGCAGATGACACAGTGGTCCTCATGAATGGAGCCTGCTTTAACACTGTTCAAAAAAACATAGCTGTCAACTTCAAAGCTATTCAAAACTGGTTTACCACAAATAAACTTGTTTTGAATGAGAGAAAGACTAAATCAACGGTCTTATGCAATCATAGAAAGAAACCTATGGCTGAACCTCTTCTTTTACTCCACACTCTCAGTGGTGCGACAATAGAATAGGTTAATACTTTTAAATATCCTGGACTTATGGTTGATGATTGTATGACATATTAATGTAACCCCTCACCCCTGCCTTTTTAGAAAAACGACAGGTGGCATGCTGTTGAAGCTGACAGCAGTACCTGGTGGGGACTGGGTTCGGGGAGGATGAGGTTACTCGGCACAGGGGACCTAGGTTTGGCTACTCTGAACAGGGGCACCCAAGTAAATCTGAACACAGGAAGCAATAACTGTAATGTCCAGAACCAGGAATGGGATCCTTCAGTGTGGCTTTTATTCACATCCAAGCAGAACAAACAAAGCATAGATGGACCCCCATGGGGCTACATTCCTGGTAATGCAGATTAGAGACTACAGAACACTTTATCACTATTTCCAGCCCTCAGGCTCTAAACCCACCAGGCACATAGCCCGGACTTGCATGCAGCTTTGGGTACACAGTCCGACTTGTGCATTACTTGGGTTTTCCCCACTGGTCTGGCTCCCCCACCGGCCACTTGATCCGTGGTCCATTTGAGGAATGAACCAATTATCCTGTTGTGGCTCCCCAAACCACACTAGAGTCTTCGACTCCTAGAGAGAATTTTCCTTACAATCCCACGTCTGGGTACTTCCCTCATCACTGGCCAAGTGCCTGAGGTAAAGTAGAAATCCACAGAAGAAATCCGTAGAGGTGGACCTGGTCACTAAAGATGGGGGGCCACCCACCTCCAGCTCCCACAGCCCATACCCGGCCATTTCTCTGGAAACTGAACAATTCCTTTACTGAAAACTTTCAAATGTAGATTCTGAGTAGATGTCTGTCACATCTCTTCTACATATCATTTGCATCCCAACAAGCTCTGGACTTGAACCTACTTTTACTTTGCTTAGCCCATTACTCTAGGCTTCCCAATATTTAGTAGTTCAATCCCCACATTGTCACACAAGTCCCAGGGTGAAAAACATAGGACCTTTTAGCAAGAGCAGACATTCACCCTCACATTGCAGGTGCCCCACAGGCAACTCACAAATCTTCTTGTTCTCCCAAATAAACTCTGGAACAAACAGGCAGCTTTTCCTTCACAAGTAGAATTAGGGGGTTGCCCCAGGAATCTGCAGGGAACCCTTTCTTGCCCCCCATCCCCAAAGGGAGGGGGCACTGAGACCCAAAAACAGCGATCTCCACCACTTCAATTATCTTCTGTGTCTCTCTTTAAGATGGAGACACACACCCTTTTATTTAAAAGTAGCCCTCTGTCAGGGTTGAGGCTCCTAGAGCCTTCACTGAGCTGTTTTCTCAGCAAGCTCCCAACTTCACACTTCACTGACTCACACTCAACTGAAGACTGACTTCAAAACTTCCCAACGTTCTATGCCAACTCCCTTGCTGCAGATTCCAATGTGGCTCATGCAGCTGTGATAGTTCTATTGGTGATGTCATCCCTCAGTCTCAACTGAGACTGAGAACAGAGTGAGACAGTGTGAAACTCATTTAACTGGAGTTTCACAAGCTGCCTTCCCTGCCTACCACTAGGTTTGATTGGGATTCTAGTAACCCCGGGTAACAAGGGGGTTACATTAATATCATATATCTGAAATAATTAGAAGTAGTGCATCAAAGGTTAAGGGCCTTTTATAGGTTAAATGCATTGTTAATACAATCTACTAGGTTGCTTCTCTCACAGAGTTTTCTTATTCCGATGATAGACTATGGACTTTTATTTTATCATTCTGCTGGTGAGGGCTTATTAAATAGGGTAAAAGCTATTTTGAATTAGATTGCACATTTTGCAACACAGTTGCCATGTAGGACCCATGACTGTGATTTATTAAAACAAATAGGATCGCTCTCCCTTTACTTAATGTATCAGTTTCAATTAGGGATTCTCACTACAAAAGGATTACAAATAAGGTTCCGTCTTCCTTTCACTCTATTTTTAAAATACCAAACAGCTCTGTTGCTACTCGTTCATCTGTTCATCAAGATTTCAGTGTTCCTAGAATGAAAACATCTGCTGGGCAAAGAACTCTGTCTTATAGAATACCTACATTTTTCAATACTGTTCTGACTGTAGTTGATTGCTTTGTCTCTAGCCATAGTTTTAGACATGTATTAAGAAATTACTTATTTTCCAGGAGTCAATGCAACTGTTTTAATTAGCCTGAGTGATTGTTGGTTGAATTGATTGAAATGTATTCTTAACTTATGTTTGATATGTTAACTTATATTTGAATGTAGCTCTGGTCGCCCATGAAAATAAGTCTTTGGCCCATGGATTTACCAGATTTCTAAATAAACAAAACAAATAAAAAAAAACATAACTGTTGAAATGATGTTTATAATATGTTTATAAAGCATGAATGTAATTTTTCTTTAAAACACTTCACAATTTCAAAAGTGTGGTAATGCTCATTGTTGCTGCCCCAGTAATCACCACACTTGTTGTGGTTACTGTGTATGGTTGCCTAGGCAATCTAGGGCATCTTTGAACATCCTGCATACATCTAGGTGACATCATCATGCATGACATCAATGATGTTGGGCCTCAGCAGTGCCTATAAGAACACTTTATGTCCTACTCGACTGTGTTGGTCCAGCAAACAGCAGGAGGAACAGCTGGATTCCATATTTAAGTGAGTTCAAAGGTTATTAAATGCAATGTTATATTTTAAACATTCAGCAATGTTGATTGTTAAAAAGAGGTGCATAAAACTGAAAACAATACTTATTCTTTAGAATTTTCAGCCTTTGAGGGTGAATTAAAAACAGAACAAAAATTGTCACAATCAGGTAGGACCTTGTATGAAATCCAGTTACAGGGGGTGCAGGGCTATGGCCAGCATTTAGATAAACTGCACATTGGTGACAGTGTGTTGAGGGGTGTGAACATGGTGAATCACAAAAGAGTAACTAAAAGATGTTATTAATAGAAAGGGTATGCATGTAACTAAATTGGAACTGGCTATTTTTACAGGCATGATAAGAAGATTATAAAGAATAACAATTCAGATGAGTGCTATGGATGTCTGTTACAAGTACTGCAAAGTGGCTGACTAGATATACAATATAACCATTGTGATTTACATTAATTTTATTTTTTTATGGTTAAGTGACATGCTATTGAACAAATTTATATTTACAGAACAAATAAAACACAATCTCCTGATGAAGCCCAGTATGTACTAGAGCAAATTGTAGAGTGAGACACGCCAGTAAAAATTTGAATTCACTGGTGAGAATAAATATCAAGACATACTGCATTTGAGAGTCTGATGCTTGTTTTTGTTTTTGTGCCCCCCTATTGCACTTTGGAGTAACGAACCCTCCAGATCATAACCCTGGTAATGGTTGCACCACTGTTCTTGCAGCTGACTAACTCCCACTCCATTCATTACCCTCCATACTTGGTACTATTCTAAGCTCAGATTATGACCTATGCAGTATCTACCACCACACCCACCCTCAACTAACTTTTCAAATCCCCTTTGCTTTTTGTGTTTTTTTACCATATCCTAGATAGTTTTGTCCCATGTAGAAGCAGCACACCCACACATCCCTTTCTAAATGCCTCATATTGTTTTACCTTGATAGGTGTTGCCCTAGACCCAGAGAGATGTACTACTGGCATTCCCGTTACAGGCTTCTTACTTTCCCCAAACATCATTTACTGCCATACTGTAGGCTTACCTGCAGATGCTCCTAATCAGATTCTGCACTCCTGCCCTGCATCAGGGTCATTACAGTGCTCTTCCAAATGACAAGTCCATGTGCTGGTGCAGCTTCTTCACTGAAGTCATGGAAACTGAGACCCCATACCATGAACTCAGAAAATCCATGACTTCTCTGGCTATACACCTCATCATTGTCATGTATTATGTGATCCAGAAGAGCCTTACTTGCACTATGAACAACAAAAACAAGTTTAAATGTCTAACACACAGTAATTATATATACAGGGATGTTCAGTACTGTATCTGGTGCATACAGTTGCTTGCACAAATTGTTGAGAAAGGGTAGAATATTTAAGGTATGCACACACTCTCCATAAATGTCTTCATCTTTCTCAAGCTGGTACCAGTATCATACATACATTCTCCATATTACCAGGCTCATCTCTGCATGTATCTTCTTCACCACTTTGCTTGATGGTAAGGTAAAGGTCATAGAAGCATAAAAACATAGAATTGTTCAGCAGATAAAGACCACTTCGCCCACCAAGACTGTCCAGATGGTCCCTGATTAATCAGTCTCTGCAGACCCTAACTGGTCTCCAATGACTCTCACTCCTCCATGCCTATTTAGTAAAATTGTGTATGAGTATCCCAGGCATGATTGAAGCCCCCTACTATTTTTATCTCCAAGACTTCTGTTGGTAGTCTATTACAGGCATCTACCAGTCTTTCAGTGAAATAGTACTTCCTCTCATCCCTCTTAAACTCCACCATGTCCAGCTTCATCATAAGTCCTCTAGTCCTGGAGCTCTTCCTCATTTAAAAGAGGCTCTCTTCCTGTACCCATTTTCCTCCATGTGAGGTACAAGTAGGTCTCTATCTTGTCCTGTCTTGCTCTCCTCTCTTCCAGGGTGTACATGTTGAAATCCCTAAGTCTGTCCTCATAGAGTTTTTGGTGCAACCCCTGCACCATTTTAGTTGCCCTTTATGAGGTGCAGCCTCCTGAACATGACATGAAACTCCAGGTTGGGTCTCATCAGCGAGTGATACAGTGGCAACACCACCTCCCTCCTCCTACTGGAGATACCTCTCCCTGTGCATCACAGCATACAACTGGTCCTACCCTCTGATATGTCACACTGCCTTGCCTCTTTGGTGATACCCCAAAGGTATCTTCCCTGATTAAAGACTGCCAGTACCTTCCCCATCCTATACTTAGCTCTTGGGTTCTTGTGCCCTAGGTGAATGATTTTTCACTTGCTGCCATTGAACCTCAACTGTCAAGCTCTTGACCACTTTTCTAGTTTCACAAGATCCCTATGCATTCTTTCCACCCCTTTCTGACTGCCCACCCTATTACAGATGTTGGTATCATCTGAGAAAAGCATACCTTCCCTTCCACTTCTTATGTAAAGTCACTTATGAGAGCATTGAAGAGAACAAGTCCAAATACTAAGCCCATGGCACCCTACTTGTTATTCCCCCATTATTAAAGTGAGTACAGATAACCACCACCCTCTGTCATTAATCCAGTAACCAGTTTCTAACTCAGTCCACCACTTTGGATCCCATTCCTAAGCTGCTGAATTTCTTTATCAGTTTCCTATGTGGCACAGTGTCAAAGGCCTTGCAAAAGTCTTGATAGGCCACATCCACTAGCCTCCCCGATCTATTTCCCTGATTATGTACATGGTCAAAAATCCATCAGATTCGTCTGGCATGACCTCCCTCATGAATCCATGCTTCCTTTGTTTTTGTAGCCTATCGGATTTGAGATACTCTACCAACCTTTCCTTTAGCAGTGTTTCCACTAGTTTCTCCACCACTGAGGTTCAGGAATGGACATGAAGCATCAGGGGGGCCAGATAGGTGAAGGAGGATCGAGCATCCCAGGGATTGCTCTAATCTTTTGGGGCAGGACAGATGTAGCCCAAAAAGGTGATTATTGCCTAGTGGAGGCTTGGTGGTATAACATCTGGGTCCAACAGGAAGAGTGGGAATACCTACAAACACTGGCACCCACATGGTGCTGTCACATGCACATCATTGCATGGCTGATATACGCATAAAAAAAACCCTGTCTACTAATGGTGAATGTAGCACCCCCCCCCCTTTGCAGGCCCACACACAAACAACATGGCAAGTCACCCCACATGGCAGAGATCCTTGCCAAGTTGTGAATCACTTGTACGTCCATAAGAAGGTCAGTCATTGGGTCGGGTGGATGCTGTCAGGTGGGATGTGAGTTGGACACACCATAGAAACAAATGACAAAAAATGGTTGAATCAGTTTGATGCACAGTCATGTCATTTTCTTCAACCAGTTATAACATTGTATATTTCAGTGCCATTTTTCAAACTGACACAAGTGATTTTTGCACACTAATGAGATATGGCTTAGATTTTTCATTCAATGCCACTTGCTGAGAAACTTCGGGCATGTCTATTTTACCAAATATTTTTCCTCTAGCTAGAGTAGTAAACAAATCCTGAGGTCTGTGGATAGGATGCTAGTGTACATGCAAGTAAATGTTTACTGTAACCTTGTATTCTCCACATATCTGGATCCTCTGTCACTTTTGGGCACACAGTTGGTCCTGCCCATTTACCATTAGCTGCAGTACTGAGGAAGTTAAGGCCAGCTGTTACAGTTGTTTCATTTGCTGATTTACAGCTTCTTCCATGTACAAATTAGAGAATGTTGCCACTGCTTTTTCAGATATTGTACCTGTAGCTTGGTTTCAAGACCTGTCTGCTTAAAACAGAGATTTATATTTTAAACACAGTGGCCAACATATTCAAAGGAGATGCGCAGTGCCTCCATAGATGTGCCCACGCATCTCCAAACTTGTAATGGCCATCAGGTGCGTGGCAATATTCAGCCACTCCTGATGAGCTGCAGAAACCCAGCTGTGCCACATACCAGAATAATGTTATGAGAGCATACAAATGATGGGTTCATCATGCATATTCCCCACATTACAAAATTTAAACATCCCATGGCAAAGACACAGCGGAATGCGCTGACGCAAAGTTAGTACACCAAAACCATGTCCTTACTTTGTGCTGGGCAGGGTGGTGCCCTGCACACAGTCCAGGTCTGGTCACATGACCCCCTCCTCAGCACCGATCCCCATAATAATAAAGAAACTGAGCCCTGTCCCCGTATTTTACATAGTGTAGAGTCCCCTTCCCCAGCCCTGATCTCCATTATAATAGAAATAATTGCTCAGTCCACACATTTCCATAATGTAGGCCCCTCCCAGCCCCCATACCCATTATAAAAGCAATAATCACCCCAATCACACATTTCCATAGTATAGGGTCCCCCCTCCCTGCCTCAATAACTGTGTGCAAAAATAATTATGATTCCCCTTTTCCACAGTGTAGGGTTCCCCCACCCAGCCCCAATCCCTGTTGCAATAGAAATAATTGCCCTGATACCACAGTTTTCATACCATAGTGATATCCCCTCCCCAGCCCTGAATGCTATAATATATATATATATATATATATATATGCACCCCCCATTCACCCTGGTGGTCTAGTGGATCCCCCTTCCCTGGCCCAATCATATAACAATAAAAAATCATCACTGTACACCCTGGTTGTCTAGATGATCCCCCCCTGGCCCTATCACATAACAATAACAAATCGCCTCTGTTCACCCTGGTGGTCTAGTGGATCCCCCCTCCCTGACCCGATCTCCATATGAATAACAACTGGAATCCCCAGTATCCCTGGTAGTAATGTGACCCCCCACCCTGTTAGGAGGCAACCCGCCACTCTGTCCCCCCCACCCAACCAGAGCTGGTGACTGGCACTGCCCTCTTCACACCACCATAGCCAGCCACTGACTGAACTGTCAGTGAGTATGTACAGCACATAGTACGCACCCATTGATACTGTACACATTCATTGACAGTTCAGTCGTCAGCTGGCTATGGTAGTGTGAGGAGGGCAGTGCTAGTCATTGGCTCTGGTTGGGAGTGGTGTGGTGGGTCACTTGGTAACGAGGTGGGGGGCCACATTACTACTGGGAATTTCAGTTGATGTTATTCGTATGAAGATCGGGCCAGAGAAGGGGGGGAACTAGACCTACCAGGGTGAATGGGGGGGTGCATATATATTATTACGGAGTTCAGGGCTGGGGAAGGGGGCACTATGCTATGTAAACTGTTGGATTGTGTCAATTATTTCTATTGCAACTGGGACTGGGGCTGGGTGGGGGACCCTACACTATGGAAAAGGGGTAATTGTAATTGTTTTTGCACACAGTGATCATGCTGGGAGGGGAGACCCTACACTATGGAAATGTGGGATTGAAGCAATTATTGTTATTTTAACAGGTATTGGGTCTGGGTAGGGGGACCACTACACTATGGAATGTGGGAATGGAGCAATTATTTCTGTTATAACAGGATCAGGGCTGGTGAGGGGGGACACTACACTATGGAAAAGAGAGAACTGTAATTATTTTTGCACACATTGATAGAGGCAGGGTGGTGGGACCCTACACAATGAAAAAGGGTGAATTGTAATTATTTTTCACACAGTGATCAGGACAGGAAGGGAGAACCCTACACTATGGAAAAGGGGTGAATTTCAAGTATTATTGCACACAGTGATTGGGGCTGGGATGGGCTGGCCCAGCACATTCCATAGGGGTCAAGCCATGCTAATGAGCCCATAATGGGTATGCATGAGGCCCTTTTGCATCATGCATGCCCGATGAGTTCATTATCATATTTTGGCTAAATATCACCCTTGGGAGAAATGGTACATCCATGTATGTGCCACACATTCCCCCATTGGCGGTCTTCAGCCCTGAACCCTGGTGCATTGCACCCAATATTGTGGCCTCCCACTTTGTGCCATGCATCCAAGGTCCAATATTCAAATAGATGCATGATCTGTTCCAATTGTGCATTCAGTTTGAATAGCCCGTCAGAGTTGGCCATTTTTTTTGTGCAGTGCATCCATTTGCGCTGTGCATCTGGCCAGCTCTGAATATGTCCCCACAGTGTGCATACTTCATTAGTGACATTATCTACTTTACAGCAGTCCAGCTTTTATTATGAACACAATGTTGATCCATGCATGCAGGATCGCTCCCTTTTGTGACTAGAAATTCTAAATGTACCTCCTGACCTCTGCAACTTAAAGTATCTAGACTTCATCCTAACAGCTTCAATACTTTAGAAGTGTACGTGTTTAATATGCAACTTACTTAGAGTAGCTTCACTTTTCTAAATTTATATTTGTACAGTTTTTCAGAAATATTTAAGATGCCTGTGCCAATGCCAAATTTCATTCTGATTTTTACAGCAGTTGCCATCCCATATATTGAGAGATATGAAATGGGTAGGACAAATACTGCAATCCGATTGGCTAGGAACTGTGCATTGGGAGATCATAACACACAGACAAAACAAGTTCCATAAAATAGGGCACAGTACAGCTGTGATATCAGTATGCCTTCTTAGAGTGTTAAGTTTTAAACCAGCAGCATTTTTTTTCACTACACACTGAATCAATATTTTTGAAGATTGTCAGATATACCTGCCTCCCAGTTTGACCTGCTTACAGGGCTTCAGATAAGTCCATTTTCAATATCTATTATATCCAGAAATGTGTGCAAAACATTCAAAAATAGACTCTCTGGAGTAAATTATGTCCACATGTAATTAAGGGCCGATGTGTGTTTTTTCTGTTGTGGATGTATTTTTTTCATTTAGTCCCTCACACCTAACAAAGAGACACTTTTGAAGTTAATTTGCTTTGATTTTTGTATAATTCAGGTGTGATATAAAGGGGTTAAATTGAACTAACATTTTATTTGCAACCCTGCTAATTAGCTTCAGCAAGGAGGAGTATGTTCTATCTATTCTGTCATGGTCTCCTGACTCAAATAGCTCAAAGATTTACAGTCAACCTGGAAATGACTCTTGTACTGGTCAGTGTCTGACAGTTTATTTCTACAAGAAGAAAAACAAGAAGCCTCTTGTATGAGTGTGTCTCTTGTTCTACTGATGACAAGTTTAACACCGTTGAGTTTCCCTACTAATTTTCAGGCTGCCTTCACCTCACTGGTCTCTATTATCAGACTTAAACTCATCACTATCTGGAGGGAACAAGAGTAAGTTTTATTTCAATTATTAGAAAGCCAGGAAAGACAAGAGCTGCCCAAATGTGGCATGAATAAGATAGGGGAGGAAAAGTTGTCTAGTTGGGCTGGCACTGTATAGCTGGAGGTTATAGTAACAAGCTGTGAATGTACTTGGTACATCCAGCAGCCCTGGATTTGAGTCCCACAACTTCCACTCGCATACTGTATGACTCTGAGCAAATCACATAATGTCCTCAGTGCTTCCAACTCTCTTCTGAAAACAGACACTTGTGCCTAGCAGTCCTTACCTGGTTACCAAAAAAAAAAAAAAAATGACTTGTTCCCTTCCAGTCCAGGGGCATTCGGTGTTGGGGCTGTGGGTAGGGGAGCTGGCCAGGTTTGCTTGAGTGGGGTAGGGGCTTGCAGTTTTGGTGCTGAGGCTGACTGCATTTGCTTGGGTGGGGGGGCTGGCTGTGCTCATGTCAAGGGCATCAGCATTCACTTGGGTAGTGCAAGGGGTCCAACAGTATTGGCACAATATTGTTTTTTTGCTTGGGGAGGTGACAGGCCTTGTAGGTGCTGGGTCCATCAGTGTTTGCTTGGATATGGTGGAGGTGCTAGTAGTGTTGGTTCCAGGGTTGGCTGTGTTTATTTGTGTGGGGTGGAGTTGGCAGTGTTGGTGCCAGGATTGTGTTCACTTGGGTGTGGGGTGGCTGGGGGGGAGGTAAGACTAGCCATGTTGTGGTTCAGGGGCTCTTTATGTTGCTGAGGTGGCTGTGGGGGCTGGCTGTGGCCATTTCAGGTGAGCGGGATGCCAGGCTGTTGGGGGACTCACTGGAGAATGGCAACTCATTAGCCACATTCTTTCAGAGTGAGCGAGAGAGTGTGTGTGTGTGTGTGTGTGTGTGTGTGTGTGTGTGTATTTAAGTGGGGAGAGTGGAGTGGTCTGTGTGTGGGTTTGAGGAACAGGCTGTGTGTTTTCTGGTGGGGGACAGTGGCTATTATAGGAGAAGATGTATGCATGTGTGGTGAACTGGTCATGTTGGCAGTGGAAGGGACCAGGAATATGTGTGTGGAGCTGACCATGTTGGTGGCAGCAGGCATGTTGCAGAAGCTGGCCATGGCATAGAGGGGTGAGGGTGCCTTATCTGGGGCTCTGACCATGTTGGCACCTTAAACTGGTGGTAAAAGGTTATTTTTGGCTTACAAAATGTTACCAAAGCTGCACTTTGGAAAATATGTTTCATGTGTGGGCAACAGGTTGAAAGGCTGAAAGTTGGCTGGTGGGTCTGGGAGGCCATTGTGATCTTAGGCGGCTCCAAAAACTGTGCTGTATTGCACAGGGTATGGGGACATGAGTGTGTGTGTGTGTGGTTCCCAGAACCTAACTGTTCAGGTGAGTTGGGTATGAGAAATGAGGGTAGAGTGGACTGTGTGCAGGTTTGGGGATCAGGCTGCATGTGTCCTGGTGGGGGGATGGTGGCAACTGTAAGAGAAGCCTGGTGTATTTGTGTGGAACTGGCCATTTTGGCAGTGGACTGCACTTTGGGAAGTACTGTATGTGTATATATTTTGTGTGAGTGTGTGTGTGTGTGTGTGTGTGTGCGTACATATGTGTGTGTGTGTGTTTGCAACAGGTTGAAAGGCTGCAAGATGGCTGGTGTGCCCAGGAGGGGCCTTTGTGCTCTCTAGTGGCTCCACATACTGTGCTGTATTGCACAGGGTATGGGAGGACATGTGTGTGTGTGTGTGTGTGTGTGTGTGTGTGTGTGTGTGTGTGTGTGTGTGTGTGTGTGTGTGTGTGTGTGTGTGTGTGTGGTGCACAGGACCTGACTGTTTAAGTGTATGGTGCACATAACCTCACTGTTTAGGTGAGTGGGCTATGAGGAATGAGGGATCAGACTGTGTTTATTGGGTGCCATACTAGTGTAGTGCTGGCCATGTTGGTGATGTGGTAGAGATGACTGGTTATTGGTGTGGAAATCTGTGAATTTTTTTTCGGAGTGAATTTCAGCCACTTCACACATCCCTAATCAGAACTTTGTGAGTGACAATGGGTTTCAGCTTACTGTATGTGATGTGTGGCTCTCCATTTGCAAGCTTCCCACTATTTATTTGTGGATCTTTAGGGGATTCACTTTTTTTCAAAGAAGTTAAACCATGCAGTCCAATGTTAGATAGTACTTAACCAAGGGAATCCACCTTGGCATCTGGTGATTCTGCTTAATTCATGACTGAGCTCTGACAAATTCATGTGGGGAATTGGTGCTAATGGATGGGGACTAAAGTGATGCAGTTAGAGCTGATGGATGGCAAACCCTGCTGTGATCACCCTGCGGTATGAGGGCTGTAGTAATGCTGCTGCCGTCACCCCTGAGGGATGGGGTCCATTGTATTTCTACTGCTGTCACTCCTGAGGGATGGGGGCCGTAGTACTGCCCCTGTAACGCCCACAGGATGGAGGTCATGGTGCTGCTGTTGCTGTCACACCTGAGAGATGGGGTTCATAATGCTTCTGTTGCCATCATCATACCTGTATTGCAATGGGGGCTGTAGTGCTGCTGCTGCCATCACACCTGCAGGATGGGGGCCATAGTGCTGCTATTGCTGCTGCTGCTGTCACACCTGAGGGATGGAGTCTGTAGTGCTGCTGCTGCTGTCACACGTGAGGGATGGAGGCTGTAGTGCTGCTTCTGCCATCACACCTGCAGGATGGGGGCCATAGTGCTGCTATTGCTGCTGCTGCTGTCACACCTGAGGGATGGAGTCTGTAGTGCTGCTGCTGCTGTCACACGTGAGGGATGGAGGCTGTAGTGCTGCTGCTGCCATCACACCTGCAGGATGGGGGCCATAGTGCTGCTATTGCTGCTGCTGCTGTCACACGTGAGGGATGGAGTCTGTAGTGCTGCTGCTGCTGTCACACATGAGGGATGGAGGCTGTAGTGTTGCTGCTGCTGTCACACCTGAGGGATGGAGTCTGTAGTGCTGCTGCTGCTGTCACACCTGAGGGATGGAGTCTGTAGTGCTGCTGCTGCTGTCACACGTGAGGGATGGAGGCTGTAGAGTTGCTGCTGCTGTCACACCTGAGGGATGGAGTCTGTAGTGTTGCTGCTGCTGTCACACCTGAGGGATGGAGTCTGTAGTGCTGCTGCTGCTGTCACACCTGAGGGATGGAGTCTGTATTGCTGCTGCTGCTGTCACACCTGAGGGATGGAGGCTGTAGTGTTGCTGCTGCTGCCATCGCACCTGAGAGATGGGGGCCATAGAAGTGCTACTGCTGTCACACCTGAGGGATGGCATCCATAGTGGGACTGTATAAATCTTTGTCATTTTCTTTATCAAGTAATGTTATAAATGCAGTCCATTTACATCGGTTATTCTGTGCATCAACCTGACATGTTTTTAAAAGTGGTTGTTACATCTTTAACTGAAGTAAGGCAGCAGAAATGTTACAACAACGGTGCTGAACCCTAGTAATCAGAGAGATTAACATTTATTGTCTTCTCACATATACTTTGTTAAAAAAAACAATAACACAAAGGAAAAAGATCCTGTAGAAAAGTATGCATGTATTTCCAAAAATAACATATTTAAATATTAATTCCTTACCTTTCCCCATCTGCAGGTTTTCGCGTTTCACTGATTTAAATGCAAAAGGGCATATATAGGAAGGTTTAGCTTTCTGTTGCCTGGATTCATGCTTAATTAAAACTGCCAGGTATTATGCTGCACTCATACAATAGCAAAAACACATTTTCTAGCTTTATCTCAAGAAAGACATCTTTTTTCATAGTCACAACATTGTGGAATCAATGTAGTTTCAAATTGACAGAGTGAGAATGGATGCTTTTGCTTTTATAACACATGTTCTTGTCCTTGTGTGTTATGGTTTGTGCTGAGCTGTCCCAAATGAAAAAAAACATAACAGAAATCATTGGCAGAATTCAGGGCTCCCAGAGATGAATGGGAGAGAGTGACAACAGCATGATGGCTGCCTAACCTCCGAGCATACTCGCAGTGCACTGATGGAACTCTGTCTCACCTCCGCTTCCCAACTCCAGGGAGCTCATGCATAAATCTTAATACTTTTTCTACGGGCTCTATTCTTGGCATCTCCTTGTCACTCCATGATCTCTGCCTGTGGTCTCTAGGTAGATTACATTTTCCTCCAGCATGGCAAGGCGACCATCTACTTCTGTGAGGTGTGAGTCCATGTTGTCTGCCCTTTTGGCTCATGTCTAGTCTGAGCACCAATGATTTTTGTAGGATCCTCTAAAGATCCACCTTATAGCCGAATGAGTCCTTCCTATATTTTAGAATATTATTATTTTGTGGGGTTGTGTTCTATCTACATCTTTCTGTAGTTCAATTAATTATGTTAAAGGGAGTTAGTTTGTCTAGTGTTTGTGAGCAATCTGTTCATGTAATCAAAAGGGTCTGCATGAACATTTAGATCCAGAGTTGCCTCTAGCAACATTTAACAATCTGAGTTAATGAACGTATACTTTATAAGTTTGGCTGCAGGGAGATAAGTATATCAAGTCTTCAGCGTGGCATTGCCTGCAGTGCAACACTCACTGTCTGCCCCTCCCCCAACAGCACTGCCAGTTCATATATTGCTGCTTATGATGTGGCATGGCTGTTTTTGTGTTCATGCTGCAGAATGGACACTAAGTTCTGGACTTTCATGTTTTTAAGGACTACCATTTTTTAATACTGTGCTACTAGTATTACTATTAGTCCTGGCAGTACAGCCTAGAGGTTAGAGTAACGAGCTGTGATTGAGTTTAGTACATCCAGCAGAAAGATCTGGGTTTGATTCCCACAACCTCCACTTGCATACTGCGTGACTCTGACTAAATCATTTAACCTTCCCAGTGCTACTGGGTCATCTCTAAAAGGAGGCGTCTGTGCCTAGTGGGTTTTACCCGGTTACCAAAGAATTAAATCAATAAAATAAACAATTTGCTGGATTTAAAACACCTTTTAAATGCCTCTGCTGTGATACATACAAATGGAAAGTATCTTGAATGTGGACATCTCGCTCAGGTAACACTTCTCTTTGGTTTATCCTTGGTTTGAAGTGAATGCTTCACCCATTTCTTCAACTCCTAAAATGCCAGTTTACATGCATTAGATTATCTTATGATGCAATATAAATGCGTAGTTGTGTAGCTAGATTAGGTGGGCTGTCTGATGCCTCTTCACAGACACAGCAACAAGGATGTCATAGTGAATAAAATGATCCCATTATTGTGACATGATCCTGTGGCAATGCATACATACAGTAAGTAACTTTAATAAGAATATATTGCCTTAGGCTAGTGTGATTAGTCCTCAGTTTTGTGTAGCCTGGCTAGTGCAAATACACTGTAGTCTAATGGTTAATGCACTGGCTTGGGAATCTAGAGTTCACAGGTTCAAATCCCATTAGAGTCAAATGCTCAGCACCTGTGATGAAATGATGTGTGTGATTGCTTTTTTCTGTAGTGTTCCCATACCTCATTTCATTATGTTTTTATGTTTCAAAGTCTCAGGCTTAGCTTACAATGTTAATCTGGTCATTCAGCACGTTTTCCTTCTGGTCAACTCTGATTGGAATGGTATGGGTAAGACAGAGTGCCATTCCTCTACTGAGAGCAATTAAGCCTTATGCTCCCAGGCTGCCACCCTGATGTTGGACTTGGAGATTTGTTGCCCTTGCCCATCTTGCCCCTGATGTGCAGACCAGGTTGACAGCTTACCCCAGGTGACCAGCTTACACCAGGTGACTCACCTTTCTCTCCTCCTGGCTGATGTGTCTGTGTCTGTCATCAATCACATCACACCAGTCTGTCTCTTAGTCTCTTTCAGAATGACTGTCCATGTGCCTCTGTGCTTCCCTGTACTTCCTGTACAACACCTTCACTTCAGCACAGCAGTTTGGTGCTATTATTTCCACCCTACCCCTATCATCTCTGGTGGCAAAGTAACCTACCTATGACTTCAAAAACTATAGAACTTGGGAGTATTTTGACTTCCAAAATTTGTGAACTGAAATTATTTTGACTTCCAAAAATTGACAGCTGGAAGTATTTTGACTCCAATAAAACTGAAATGACTTCCAAATTTCAACCCATGGAAGTATTTGATTTCCACCAAAACAATGAAGCAGCCCTGCATACTTAGTGATCCAAGCCTGGAAGATCTCTTCAGAAATGACCATTGCAGTGATGAAGAGATGCAGCCACCTAAAAAGAAAGAAAAAAAATGGTGAGTTGGCATTTAAAATTGACAACAGAAAAGGTAGATATGGATACAAGCATAAGGTACAGCCTATACACAGCCCCGGCCTGTACAGCTGCTGCTTCTGCTGCAGAATTGTTCAAAAATCAGCACCTTTCCTTGGAAAAGTCCTCATTGGTTGCTCCTGAGCAGGAGCATCCTGACTGACTGCTCAACGGACTGGCATTTTGCCATCCCGATACCAGACTCCGCTCTTAGATATTAAGCTAGTGAATTAATTTGGTCTGTCTTTGTTCAAACAATCTGGAACTAGCAAAGAAGTATATTTGTTTTGATTCTCCTTCCTATAGCTCAGCTGAATCCCTGCACTTACAGGAAGCTACCTGCTAGCGCCGATTTTCAGTTTCAGTGTGCCAAGCTATTCCACACAGCTTCCGCTCTGCAGTTTTCCCTGAGTCACTGTTTAGAGCCATCTTTTGTATTGTATTTAACTTGGTATCTCTGTTGCTGTGTCTCAGATTATTAGAGTACAGGATTTACAGGACTTTAGAATTTCAGGATTTTCTTTGCTGAAAGTCTCCATAGCCAGCTAATCTGTTTTATTTGAATCCAGTGCAGCTACCAATTTAATTTCTCCCTTTGTTTCAACCCCCCCCCCAACTGCAATCCCCTTGTTTTACAAATCTCGGTTACAGAGCTGGTGCCTTGCTGTCTGCTTCCTGCCCTCTGGTTTGACCCTGTTTTAGTAAATTGCAGCTCTTTGTCTGTGAGTTAATTTTATATTCACTCCCACCACTTCAGAGTGCTATTTAATCCCTGTGCTGTCCCTCTTTAAACAGGCATCCTTGTAGCCCACTGGGCTACCTACCGCCATCTACAGTTCACCTCCTGTATGCCTGGACACTACTCTGCACCTCTCTTGGTGCCAAGAAGCCTGCTGCTACTGGTCTCCTGGACACAAGCATCAGGTACGGCCTACACACAGCCCTGGCCTGCACAACTGCTGCTTCTGCTGCAGAATTTTTCTCCCACCCTGCCTCCCCTTCACAGGCCACCTTTAATTATATTTAAGCTCCTCCCTCCCCTACCCTGTCCTGCCCCCATTGGCTTCCAGTGGTAGAATTCAGGAGCTTAAAGCAATCTAAACACAAAACTCTTATAAATCTGTCACTCGCTGCTGCTAGCTCTCTCTAAATACAGAACTCTCATCTGCCTATGGACTTCCGTATGGTGCTTATCCACTCTAAATTGTTGGGTGGGACTTCTGCGTGGTCAGTCGTGTGCCTAATTAACCTGCTGGATATATATAGCTAGGATTCACACCTCTGCCCCACTAAATATACTTTTGCTATTGGACCATATTCACAGTCTGATAGATGTTTACTGCAGCTAATATTCTTGTTGGTGTATTCAGTACTGTGTAATCTTTATCCTGAGTTGGTTTCAGGCTTGAGCCTAGCATATTCTACGCCTAGTGGGCCTGGCTGAGTATATTTTTTACAACCCCTGTTGACTAGTTGACTGCAACAAATCGTGGTGGTAATTGACTGCAATCTACTGAATAATTTCTGCCTGTCTATCTATCATGGCTTAGCAACTTTAGTCAGGAAATGTCTCTATTAGCTTGCTAATATATTGTGCTCACTAGCTATGTCTACTAGCTTCACCTCCAGAGAGGCTTACTACCAAAGAACCTGGTAATCCTTGCAGTAGCTGATGGTATGCTCCTACATATGGGGGATTATCTACTGACCCTTGTTGTGGGGGCATCCATAGGATAGACCTCCACAAATTGGGTGCTCCTCTGGGGCCAACTTGGACAGCTTAGGGGGTCTGGTGGGCAAGCACTGCTTGGTTCTCTCCTCAAGGCCTTCCTAGTGTATGACAAAATAGCCCCTCTGGCTTCAGGCAAGCCTTGACCTGTCTACCTGACCTGTCCACAGTATCTTCTCCTTTCACTGCCCTGGTTAGTCCCAGGGACAGGCTCTTTTTGACATGGGGGTTCCTCAGCTCCTCAGGGAGAGTGCTAAACCCTCCCCATTTATTAGTGCCCTCATCATTGGCCTTCTCACTCCCTTATGCCTCCATCTACTTATTGCTGATTGCTCCCCTCCTTCGGGAGGCCCCTGGGTTACACTTGAACAGCATGAGGAGTATGACTGCACCTTCTCCAGTCTAATAGCCTGTGGCAGACAGCCCCTCTGGCCTATTTTCTGTCTTGACCTCAGGTGCTTTCTGCATCCTGCCATAGTGGTCAGGCTTCCTGCTTGCAAACCTTTGGCCAGAGGTGGTTCTCCCCCTATAAGGCATCTCCTCTGGCTCTTCCTCATGACACTAGCCTTGGCTGGGCCATTGAACTTAACCCTGGTCCTACTTATCAAGCTGCCTCATTTCCTGTGGGCTGGCTGTCAAGCAAGGGGATGAAAACAGCTCATCTCAACATCCGCAGCCTCCTGCCCAATCTGGCTGAATTCTCTGCCTGGGTCACTCACTATAAGCCTGACATCCTTGGTATTACAGACACTTGGCTGAAACCTTCCACCCCTGACTCGGCCTGCACGCTTCCTGGCTTTGATCTCATCAGGCAAGATTGGCCTAGGAAAAAGTGTGGGAGTGGTATTTTAGTCTACTACAAGAGTCCCCTAAACCTGTCTGTTGTATCCCACCAACAGCCCTTACTGTCTTTTTGTGAGCTGCTTCATATAGTCCTATTACTCGGGAACACTGAGAAGCTGCACATCATCTGTACATACAATCCCCCCAAGGGTGGTCTGTCAGGGTTATCCTACCTCCTTGATACTGTTGGTGCTAAGACTGGAGATAATGAGCTAATGATCTTGGAAGAGCTTAATTTAAACTGGCTTGGAGGAAACACCAAGCTGTATGAACCTCTGCTTGCTGTCCTCTCCTTGTCTCAACTTATGCAGTAGCCCACTAGGTGGTCTACCACTGGCTGTACTAGATCCCTCCTGAACTGGGTCTTGTCCAATAGAACTGAGAGGATCAGCTCCTCTGGTACCCTTCCTGACTCTATCTCCAACCACACCCCTATGTACTGTGTATGGAAGATCTCCACCCAAAAAAATCCTCACAAAATCATCCATGTAAGGGATTTCTCCAGGTCTGATCTGGGGTCCTTCCACGAGGATCTAAGGCTTACAGACTAGTCCATGGTGCTAAATGCTCAGGACTCTTCTACTGCTGTTAGTCATTTTCTCAGCACCTTCAGGGCACTGCAGGACAAGCATACCCCTCCTATAAGGTGGAGGGTAAGGGGGTATGCCACTAAGTGGCTGCATGGGAGCCTCTTAGCCCTCATGAGGGCTAGAGATAAGTGCTGGGCCAATTTCAAGGTCATGATGGACCAGGTCATATTTCAGCAATATAGGATGTTCAGGAATGAATGCAAAAAAGCAATCAAGGCAGCCAAAAGTGAATACTGCAAAACTGCCTTACTAAACTCAGATATGGACCCTAGGACGTTTGGAGGAACATTAAAAATATAGTAAGTGGTTCCTCCATCTGTAGGGTCTCTGACATGCTCATAGATGGATCTAATTGTAATAGTCCACTAACCATTGCCAATGCATTCAACTCCCACTTCTCGGATCTGTCTGTCTTCACCTCCCTATTCTCTACTGGTGGGAGTGATAGTTATGTCCCACCCTCTGCCCCACAGTCGGACCCTATCTCCCATCTATTACTCTACTTCAGGGTTGTGATGGCACAGGAGATGCAGAGACTTCTCTCTGGTCTCTCCCCTCACTCTAGTGCTGGCCACGATAGCATGGAACCTAAGCTCCTCCATCTTGGTGCCTCTTATATTGCCTCCCCAGTGACCCATATCTTCAACATGTCCCTAGCCTCTAGAGTTATCCCCAACCTCTGGAAGGTGGGGAGGATTGTCCCTGTTCTCAAACAGGGCAACCCAAAGATCCTCGACAACTACCGATCGATAGCCATCTTGTTGGCTATCAGTATACTTCTGGAGAAAGTTGTGGCTGGGCAACTCACTGAGTATATTCAGGTCCATGAGCTACTGTCTCCCATGCAGCATGACTTCACAAAGGGCACAGTACATCCTTCACCCTTGTCACTGCCTCCTCTGGGATCAGGGCAGCTATGGACCAGGGTAAGCTCTCAGGCGCCATCTTTTTTGACCTATCTAAGGCCTTCGACCTAGTTGACCATGTCTTACTTTGCTCTCAACTTTGGCCCCTTGGTCTGTCCCCACCTGTCCTAAGATGGTTCACTAATGACCTCCAGGGCAGACAGCAACTTTCTAAATTCAGTAAGGTCCTCTCGGCCACCACTCCTGTGACCTCTGGTGTCCCGCAGTGTTCAGTCCTAGGGTCCCTTCTCTTCTCTATCTTTGTCAATAATCTGCCCTCTACTTATTCCAACTATAGCTCTATCCTATATGTGGATGATCTGCTTATCCTCACCCATTCCCATGACATTGGGGGTCATCAGCCACCAACTGAGTGAGGATATCAGGAATATCCATTCCTGGATAATGACCCACAAGCTGGTCCTCAACCTTAAAAAAAAACTCAGGCCATGCTTTTTGGGTCCCTGGCCAACATAAGTCCTCCCCTACCCCACTGAGTATTACTGGCATTGATGGTACTCCTGTCCTAATCACTGACTCCATCAAATACCTTGGGGTGACACTGTACCCCAGCTTGACCTTGGGCAGCACAACCAAAATGTATGCAGAGCTGTCAACTGCAAACTGGGTCTGGCCTACCGAGCAAAGAACAGTCTTACTTGTGCTGCTCACCTTGTACTGGCCAGAGGTGTGTTTCTCCCTTCTCTCTGCTATGGCCTCATCCTGTTTGCACACACCCTCCAAAGTTCACCTCTCTAGGTGTAACATAGCCTATAATAACATTTGCCACTTTGCACTTGCTGCCCCTCACCTCACCCGCCACTGTGACCTGTATAACAAACTTGATTGGCTCTCCCCACCCAACCACATGAATTTTGTCTTGGGCAGCTTCACGGGCAAGGTTCTCAGAACTGCCCCCAGGACTGGCTGAGCTCCTCAAACCGGCTGCCTCTTCTTCTTACTCCCATATGTCATTGGGCCCTGCTATTCTCAAAGTTCCTGCCACTCTAATGCAAATGGGGGACAGGGATTTCGCTTTATGTGCCCCCAGAGTATGAAACTTCTTTCCCATCCAGGTCTGCTCCTCCCCCTCCCACTCATGCCTTCGGAGCTCCCTGTGGAATTACTTGAAGCTCTCCTCTGCATGTGGTTGTCCTAAACCGCCATAACTAACCTTGGTCCCCTGCACTGGACTTACATGTCCTTCTTTTGGTACCCTTGCACCGGTCCTGCTGATGTATCCTGCCTGCTTGGGTTCTGCTCTGTATATAATGTATTGACTCTCTGTTTCAGGTGAGACTTTGACTGTGACTCTGCTTTTAGGTCTCTGAGCTGTATAGAATTGTATAATGCGCTATTCATAGCCTTGGTGACTCTATGTATATAGATTGTTCCTATTCTAACTGTGTTTATTGACTGCTTGTGTTATGTTCATTTGGTTCTACCTGATTATGTGTAATGCCTAACTTGTATCATGTTGTCCTCTGTATGAACTTGTATTTCATTGTACTCTCCCGGGTAGTACCTGAAAATAGGCAAATATCTTGTCAAGTGTACTTACCTGGTCAACAAAAGACAAATAAATAAATAAATAACTAAGGAAAATGTTTTGGAGAAAAATATCAAAAACACTAACAGCCTGGGCTGTCAGTTTGTAGTGACTGGATGGTAACTTCAAAAATCCAATTGGATTTGAAAATAATTTTAAAAGCAGACTTGTTCCAATTGCTGAGAATGTTATATGCAGAAATGAGAATGGTGGGGAACTGGATGGCTCAGTGGATTGGTAGCAGGTTAAGGAGCCCTTCACCTCTAGACTATTTGTTCAAATCCAGGTTCACTGGCCTATGCAGCCAGTATAGTGTTATGCTTGTGCAATTGTGTTAGTTTGGTTTTGGCTGTTTGCACTCTCTATTCCAGAGGAATTACCACCCTGTAGGGAAATGCTGACGACAAGAACCCTCAGAGAGGTTCCACCCAAAGGTGCAAAGGGACGGTTCCCGTGGCTAAAGGTACCTTAGGAATCCCCTAAGGAGAGAGTGCTGCTGCTGGAGGAGGAGGGGAGGATGGTGGGGCAAAGAAAAAATGCTTCACACTGAGGCTTAGAGGAACTGCTAATATAGCTCAGGAAGTAGGAGTGGCTGGCTGCTTGGCCACCGAACTACAGGCAAGCCTTTCATTTGAAAGTGATCAAAAGTCATTATCAACCTCAGGGCTGTTCAGTAAGCTTATGTAAAATGAGTTGTGGTGGTCTCAATCCACTTCCCAGTGGACAGCTGTTCACATCACAAAACCAGCAACACAGTTGCCACTAATTGGCATCATCCCATCACCTATGTGGCGACCCCTCCATGGCAGGGTTGAGGCACATTAGTAGAACAGTGTGGGGAAGCAGCTTACACTGTTATCACCCATGCTGTACCTGTCATGTAGATAATGTTTTATGTATTTTATTTAAAAATATGTGACCAGGAGAGTCTGACTGAGCCATAGCTCATTTCCAGGTGTGACCTGGGGGAAAGGCAAGGGGAACGTACAGTTACAAATAAATTAAAATCAGGCTGATAATGGTAAATAAAAAGCAATGAGTAAAATAAAGTGCATAAGTCAAGGTGCAGTACAGACTGTAATGCAAAAAACTGCAGCAGGTTGTCCAATAAATATCACGCTGATTCAAAACAAGTGTACAAATAATGGGAATTCAAAAGTGCGGTGGACTCCGGATGATGGGAATGCTGAACCAGTACTTATAGCTGGGTCAGGAAAAATGGAGCTTGTCATGGACGACATTGATGTGGGCTGAGAAGTCAAGCCTATAATCTAACCACACACCAGGGTACTTGAAGATTGAGACAGCCTCAAGCGGGGAGCCATCTAGTGTGGAGAAAACAGGGTTGAGAAGGGTCAGTTTCTGGCTGGTATCAAAGGCCATATACAGGATTTTTCTGTGTTGACCCTTAGCTGCTTGGCCTGGAACCTGCACAGAACATTGTGAAAGCCATGCTGGAGTAAGAATTCCACAGACGCAGTTAAGGGACCTAAAGTATAGAGAACTGTGTTTTCTGTATACATGTGAACATGCAAGTTGGCACAAGCAGTGGGGAGGTCTTTGAGGATCTAAATAGAGGATATCAGGTACCAGTGCTGTCAGTCCAGCACATTTCATGAGCACTAATAAAAGAAATTACAAACAGAAAAAAAAGAAGTGAGAATGACAGATGTGGAGCAGTATTCAATCTCCAGTTACAGCACTCTGAGATCTGGCATAAACAGATACCTGAAGTCCCCTGAGAAACGAAGACGTATAAATTTAGTCTCTGACATTGAGTTTAAGCCAGCGAACAGTGTCTACCTGTGACAAAGTCCTACTGAAGGCAGAAGAATGACAAACGTGAGCATCGTCCAGTTTAAAGTCGTCGAATGGAGCCCGCACTATCGCTCAGCAGGCTCTCCATTCAGCAGACAGCTCATCACGGAGCACGGGAAGGGCAGAAGCACCTACTGTTGTAGACTGGAGCCTGCACTAACACTCAGCAGGTATAGCTCACCAACCAACAGCAGGATTAAAACTGTGCTGTGTTTACCCATCCCTGCTGTGCAGTGACTGCCCCTCCCACCCTGGTCCAGTCTTCTCCTGAATTTATACCTGTCATATGTCACGTCACCTGTCACATGACTTCCCTGCCTGAATTAGTCTGTCCACTTTCCCTACTGCTCATTATATTGCTTGTTATATTTTGTGACCACTAGGAGTCACTGCAGAGCCTGCCTGAAGCTCCCTTCTTAAGGAGCAATACAGTAAGCTGCACCTCTATTCCCATCCTGTTTCTCAGACCAGTTATTCCTTAAATCCCCCCCATCTAGGTGTATTTTCTCTGTCCTCTTGCTGGGCTCAAACCACTGACTCTTTGCTCTGGAGGTGGCTACTCCATCCTCAATGCCACCAGGGTGGTCTCTCTTGAGTGTGTACTTTCATCCTTCTTACCCTCTCCCCTGCCTATCTGTTCTACAACCACTCCCCCCACATACTCCAACCCCACCTGCCCATCCCATCTCAACACTTTATTTATAGCCTTAGTCCGTCAGATGACCTATGTACCAGCTACTCCTTAGCAGGTTATATTGTTCTGCCTATAGAGGGCACTACATTGATAAAAATTCTCTGGTTCCCCTTCTGATCACTCTCTAAATTACATCTCATTCCCTCCATCTGACAAGCCCTCTCCTCTGTGCTCCCTGCTTACAAATCCTTCCTTTTCTTAATTCAGTTGCTCACTAAATTTTCTGCCTTTCTGAATAATGCATCCCCTACTCTCCTCTTTTCCCCTTGTTCTGCTCGTATCCCTCTCTCTACCACCTCCACTTGCTTACTACTCACCAATACCTAATAACTTTCCCACCCCCATCAGTTATTATCTCCAATGCTCTACTCACATTCATGCTATTACTCCCTCCCCCCTCATTTGAACTATGGTCCCACTCTACTACTGTTCCTCATATGGCTTTGTTAACGGTGTCCACTTTCACTGTGGTTCTCCATCTTCTGCTTCCACACTCATCCACTCCCTTCTCCTCTAAACTCCCAACTTCCTCGTCAGCCCCTTCCAAATCCCCTAAACTCCACTTCCTCATACTCGCTCTCCTCTTGCTCTCCTCTGGGGATATCCACCCCAACCCTGGCCCGATTGCCCCTGCTCCTCTGGTGCTTCCAGTGGTGCAAGTGGTAGACAAGAAGTACAGGCACCGAGGCACTGGCAAATATGAAATGCAGAATGAAGATGCTCAATCTGAAGGATAGCTGTGTCAAGATACATCTATCTGTTTAGACACCAGTAGATTCAGTTAGAGATACTGAAGTATTTCGAGGAAAATAGCATTGTTGTACAGGTCAAATGCTGTTATAGAAACCCTGGTTTCAGGTCACAGGCCCAGAAACTGTCATTATGTTGCTTGTTTAAGAATTTCAGTTCCAGTTTCAGTGGGAAAAAGTACAGGAACTCCGTTCCTGTTGCAAAAAAGGTACAGAAACTGAGTTTCTGTGCGTTCCTGTTCACTGTCATCACAGGGCGCTTCCTCCTCTATTACCATCCCCTGTTCTCCTCTCTCAGCCCTCCCAAAGGGTTTAAATATCCTACATCTAAACATCCATACCTTGTTGCACAAAACAGACCTCCTTCAGACCATGGTGAGCACTCTGAATCTGGACATTTTAATCATTTCAGAAACTTGGCTAAAGAGCACTATCTCAGATCACTCGGTCTCCATTCCTGGCTACTCACTGCTAAGGCAAGACCACAAGACCATGCTGGCAGGAGAGGCAGAGTGGCCATATACATCCTTGCCTCCATCTAATATTCCATCATCTGCTCATCCTCCAATCCTGAGATCCATGATGCCCTAGCTATTCATGTGACCCTGCCCTTCACTCTCCCTATCTTTGTAGCCAGCATTTACTGCCTCCCAAATGTCCAGCTTTCAGTCACACTCGACCTCCTAACCTCCATTACTGCCCTTTCTAGCTCTGTGGAACCATCCATCCTAGGTGACTTCAATTTAAATTGGTTGTCACCTAAAACTACCAAAACTAAAAATGAAATCAGAGCCCTAAACCTCTCCCAATTGATCTCGGAACCCACACGTCCAAACCATAAGACACAACAACACTCCCCACTCAACTGGGCCCTTACCTCCCACCCCCACTGAGTTATCACCTCTGGCATCCTCCATGCACTCTCAGTGACCACAAACCAGTATTCATAGTTAGGAAAGTCCACAGTCCTAAATCACCACATAAAACCAAACAACTATGTTCTTTCAAGTCTCTCGACCTTGAACCTCTCCTGAGTAACTTTGCCCTTTCTGACTGGTCCCCTCTAACCTCCTTCCCCTCGGTTGATAAGACCCTTACCTACTTTAAAGAAATCTTCCTTGTGAATTGGAATACCTTAGTCCTGCTTAAATGAACCAGTCAGAGGTAATCGCTTACCCTGGATTACCCCTGAACTTCTGGCCTACCTCAGGGCTAGAGATTGAGCTTGGAAGTGTCATAAAGCATTCCAGCTTCCTAGCAACCTCATGAACTACCGCATGCTCTGAAACACTTGCACCAGGGCTACAAGGTTAGCGAAGTCCGAATATTTTAAATCAGCCTTCATCACTAACTTAAATTCCCCTTCAGAGTTCTGGAAGGTATTCCATGCCCTATTTACCTCCCCCATCTCACCCCCCAGTGCTTAATTTAAATGACTCACTAGTGGCTGAATCTCTTGTCATAGCTATGGAATTTAACTCCTATTATACCTCCTGTGCCACTGAGCTACTGAAGTCCCTCCGCTCCTACCTCCCTCCTCCCCACCCTCTAATGGAGTGTCCCCCCCTCCACCCTCACACCTCTTCTCCTTCACTATAGTAACTACAAAGGTTCCATGTAAAAATAGCGAGCGCTTAATAGCGCTGTTAAATTTGGCAACATTTTGATAGTGACTGTCAATATTGCAATCATACATAAAGGCGCGCACAAGTTTAGCTGCAAGATATTATTAGCGAGCATTGTTACGGAAGCAATGAAGCACTCATTGTTTACCTGGTTGTTAGTGAAGCACACGTTTACTCAGTCACATCTTCTTGTTTCCAGCATATGCCACTCCTCCTCCTTCCTGCCTCAAATTGTAGCTCTGTTTGCTTGGTTCTGTTTCTGTTGTATGTGGTGGATACAGCAATGGAGTTTGAGATTATTCAGAGCTAGAAAGGTAGGCCGCTAGCACTCTACAAAGGCTATGTTTACCATAAAGATAAAGAAATCCCAGATAAGATCTATAGGAGGTGTGTTGATTCTCATAAGTTTCAGTGCTTGGCAAGATTATACACTGTGGGAAACCATGTTTCTGCACTTATAAAGGAACACAACATGTCCCAGACGCAGGGGATGTGGGGTCAAGGAAAGTGATGGCGGAAATAAGAGAGGGAGCTCATAGCAGTGTCGAGACAACATCGCAGGTGGTGGTTCAATGTACCAATACTGCCCCTAACTGTTTGGCTGGCCATCTCCCTGCTGTGCCTTTAATGAAATGGATGGTACAATGGATAAGACAGGTAGATAGAGGGTGTCCAGCCATGCATGCCACAGTTCAGGAGATGATTATTCCTCCTGAGTTTATCATAACAAAATCTGGAGAACCCTTTCTATTGTTTGATAGTGGCAGTGAGCCTGACCGGTTTCTTATTTCTATTACACATAGCAATCTCAAGCTGTTGCAGGAGAGCAATGACTGGGTGCTTGATAGGACTTTTAAATCCTGCCCATTGCTATTTGATCAGTTATATACCATTCATTGCCTCTGAGCAGGTTGCATTGTAACAGCAGTATATGTCCTGATGTGTGCAAGAAAGAGCTGCTCGTACTCTAGAGTGTTTTGCAAACTGCATGAATTGTGCTCTGGTTTAACACCAGCCTCTGCCATAATGGATTTCGAGAAATCAACTTGGAAATCATTCTGGGCTGCATTTCCCAACACAGAGGTGAAAGGCTGCTTCTTTCATTTCACGCAAGCAGTTTGTAGAAGGATCCCAAACTACAGTGAGGTCCAGTAAAAGTACTGTACAGACCCTGAGTTTGCGGTACACCTAAGAATGCTCCTATCCTTGGCTTTTGTTCCTACATCTGATGCTGTTTCATCATTTAATGAGATGAGGGAGTGGGAGTTTTTTGCAGCAAATGAGGAGCTTTTAACACCACTTCTTGACTACTGAGTCAACATGGCTGGACACAAAACCACAATATTCCCACCAGAACAGTGGAATTGTTACGATGCTATAAGCAGAGGAATTGCACACACAAACAATGCTGTTGAAGGGTGGCATCGAGATTTTAGCTGCTACCTCAGTGCATGTCACCCTAGCATTTGGAAAATTATTGAATGCTTAAAGGAAGAACAGCGGTTCACTGAATTAAAGGTAGAGCAAATGGTGTCAGGGGCCGGTGGATGCACACAGAAAAGAAAATACAAAGACATGAACATCCGTGTTGAGAAGATTGTATCCCAGTATTCAACATGGACCAAATATGACTATTTGCATAGATTGGTGTGTAATTTTCAGTTTAAAGTGTGCGGCAAAGACAAGATGTTGCTGTCATTTTGAAGTTTGCAGTGTGTGATGCCAATAAAGATGTACTTTTAATTATCCCACAACACAGACATCGCAATCAATCAGATTGTGTTTTTTTTTTTTCCCTTCCAAAAGTCACTATTTTGATGCATGGCAAGGCAGAAGCAGGTGTTAAATATGAGCACTATTTATTCAGCAAAGGAGAGGACATCAATAGGTGTCACTCGCTATTTCCATACTTAGTTATTGTTGCCTCTTCATTTGCACTAAAGTCGCTTAATTTGTGAGTTACGGTTGTTAGGGGTACTGATTTTAACTTTCACCGTGATGTATTCACAATATTTGTGTCGCAATTATTGCACTGCTAATATCACAGGATACCACTACAAATGATGCCCTAAGTACCCTCCTCACCATCAACCCCTTTAAAGGTGCCTCCCCTGATGGCCTCAACCCACAACTTCTCTCCCTCTCCACCCCGGCCATTGTCTATCCTCTCTCAATAATCATAAATGTCTCATTCTCCACTGCCTCTGTCCACTCTCCATGGAAACATGCAGTGGTCCTCCCTCTATCCAAAGGGGTGACCCCTCATCCCCTGGCAACTATCGCCCCATTTCTCTCCTCCCTACCCTTGCTAAGCTACAAGAACATATTGTCCTCTCCCAGTTCACCACATTTCTATCTGACACCTCCTTTTTCACCCCTTTCCAATCTGGATTCAGAAGAAAACACTCAACCGCCACCTCTCTCCTATGGCTCACTGACTGTATCCTAACCAGGATGGACAATGGCCAAATCACCTCTGCCATTTTTGTCGACCTGGCCAAGGCCTTCGACACCATCTCCCACTCACTTCTTCTTGACTCCCTTCTGGCAGCTGGTCTGTCTCCCTCTGCCACTAATTGGTTCAAGGCCTACCTTACTGGCTGAACCCAATCAGTTAAGATCTTGGACATCATTTTCCCTCCTCTCCTGATTAGCACTAGCATCCCCCAGGGCTCTGTACTGGGGCCCTTCCTAATTTTCATCTTCTTATTTGACCTTCCATTTGTTTGCCCCCCACCCCCTCCTCTATACACATGTATGCCGATGATACCATCCTGTATACATCTGGCTCCTGTCCTGCTGAGGTTACAACCAGCTTGCAGCAAGACTTCAACAAGGTACAGCTATGGTTTGCTAACCATCAACTTTTCCTCAATGCCAAGAAGACTGTCTCCATGACCTATGGCACAAGGCAGAGACTCTCTAGGCTTCCCTCCCAACCCACTTTCCACACCCTTAATGGGACTTTACTTGAGGACATATCCTCCTTCAGGTACCTAGGTGTTTGGTTGAACCAGCACCTAAACATCTCTGGATGTATTGATGCCATCCAGAAAAACTGTGCCCCAAGCTTGGAGCCCTGTTCAGGAACCGTAGTTGCATCCATCCTATGGCTAGGTGTGAATTTGTTCAGAAGATGATACTGCCCATGTTTGACTACTGTGATGTAGTCTATGGTGCTGCTCCCAAGTCCTTCTTGGTTGGATTGGATACCCTCTTCAAATTCTTTTGCTGCTTTGCCCTGTATGCTCCGTCTCACACTCACCACTGCGATCTTTATCATGCCCTATCCTTCCCCTCTCTTACAAAGGTGACTCTCCCACTGCGCTAAATTCACCTCCAAGCACTGGCTGGGAGAGTTCCCTTCATACCTCTCCTCCTCATTTATAACACCCCCCACCCTCCCACTCCCTTAGATCAACCTACTCCTGTACCCTGGTAGTCCCCCATAGATCTACCCTTATCGGCCAATCTGGTTGCTGTCACTGCCTCCCAAAAATCTGGAATTCCCTGTCCCCTCAAATCTGTCATTCATCCTCCTCTTACTCCATCAGCTGTGCCCTCAATAACTACCTTGCATCTAGCTGTTCCTGCCAAGATCTTCTCTACTGCTCCCCTCTATGCCCAGGACAAACCCTACCCCAGACAGTACACTCACTCAGACCCTGATGCACCCCAACCCCCCAAATTGCAGCCTTCTTCCCTTCCCTTCCCTTCCCTTCCTTCCCTTCCCTTCCCTTCCCTTCCCTTCCCTTCCCTTCCCTTCCTTCCCTCAACTCCCTCTCCTACTGGCTTTCCTTGCATTCTTACTGTGTCTCTGCACCCAAAGTTGTACCAAGAGCTTGTCCCACTCCACCCTACACCTACTACCCCTCCTTCCCCCCAAAAGCTCCTGCCATCCCTGTCCCCTTGCAGAGTTTCTTTGCATCCTGTAAGAGCTCCTTCTGGGTCTTGGCCTCTCTTCTCTCTCACCTAACCCTCTCTTCTGGCCCTCCTCAAAAATTATCAGACTCCCAGCATCCAGAAGCGTACTCACTCCCACTGCTTCAATCCTATCATGCTCCACCTCTACCTTGTGCAGGCAGGGTTCTCAGCATACTAGAGAGGTCAGGCCCCAACAGTTCCTCTCTCCTCCACCCTCTTCCTTCTCCTCCTCCTCCATTGCCTGTCCCCTGAAGGAGTACTCAGCTCCCCTAGGGTCTTAGCTCTTGATAAGCCCTTACCTCTTTCCCCCCTTTCTCTATTTACCCTCTTCACCACCTTCTTATTTCCTAACAGTTGCCTTGTGCCATCCCCTGGCAGGGTTCTTAACATCTGGAACTGGACAGAACTGATCAAGCCCTTTGTCTCCACTATCCTCCTTCCCTTCCACCCCCCTCTACTTTGCACCCATAACCTAGCCTACCCTTGTCCTAAATCAACCTCTGGCTGGGTTCTTACTATCCTCCAAGTCATGAATCTTATATGCCTCTCACCTCCCCTTCCCTCCCCACCCCCTCCATTTCTTAGCCTTAGTTCTGGCTAACCCTAATCTATTGCACTTCTAGGCAAATTTACACTTCTGTTTTACCTTAGCTAATTTTTTTACTGTCCGTGTTACTCCCTATTAGTTTCCCCTAGATCAAACTACCTGAATTCCATTCAGACATATTCGAGCTGCTCAATTTTGTGTCACTTACAATTTACCATTAAATGTCATTTTTATGCTATTGTATTTATCAAGTTCTAAACTGTTATCATTGTACCTATCTAGTTCAAAACTGTTAGCACAGTATCACGTAATAATAGTGACCCAAAATGAGAGACTACAAAAACAGTGACTCATATTGGGTGCTTTTATTATGGGCTACCCTGCACAATAGCGATGGTATGGGATAGCTACCATGGGGAGGAGCGAATGGAAGGGGGAACAGCGAAGGGAAAGGGAGGGACAGAGAAGGGGTTTTCAGGCACTGAGGTAGCCATTGCTGCCAAGCTAGCCATGTAGAGTGGTGGTGTGGGTGGCTAGCTCTAGCACAGCAGGTACTGGACTCGGGACTGGGAGTGTGTACATTTTACCGAAGCTGCAAGCTGTGACATTTATATTTTGACCGGAATCTAGATTTTGCCCCCTCTCCAACATGCACCCCCTCTGGAGTTGAGAATCCTATTTCAGGGTGGTGTGGGGGGGTAAAGCCCCCGCAAGGGGGGGCACAGAGGGGGCAGAGCCCCCCAACAAAAACACTTTTTTAAATCCAGATATCGGGTCACTTTTAAGTGTATATCACCGATTTGTTTTTTGGCGATATGTACTCGCCATAATAGCGATCACTGTTTTGCAATCGCTATTATGACGTGGAACCATTAGCACCCTGCTATTTCACTGTGTCATTACAGTTTACTCACTTTTATTTGAATGTATTCTATGTATACATCTATCTATGTAATCTATGTATGTAATCTATGAATCTATGTATAATAATAATAATAATAATGATAATAATAATAACATTATTTATAAAAGCGCCTTTCCAGAAGACCAAGATGCTGAACATAAAATATAAAACACATACAAATTACACCTTTAACATTCCATAAAATCCAATTAAAATCAACGGCAGCATAACATTAACAACTAAAACTATCAGCTGGTACTATCAGGGAAGGCTAACCTAAATAAATAGGTCTTAAAAGCTGATTTAAAACTTTAGACTGTCAGGCACTCCCTCACTTGATGAGGTAGAGAATTTCACAGAGTAGGGGCTATGTAAGCAAAGAAATGAGCCCCAGATGTCTTCAGATGCACCCTGGGAATCTCTAGCAATCCCTCATTGGTGGATCAGAGTGGATGGGAGGGGCAGTGGGGGCAAAGGAGATCATTCAGGTAGCGGGGTCCTTGTTCATGTAGGGCTTTATAGGTCAGCAAACTGACCTTGAAGGTGTTACGCCACTGTACAGGCAGCCAGTGCAGTCCACAGAGCAGAAGTGTAATGTGACTAGTCCTAGAAGCACCAGTCACAAGCCTGGCTGCTGCATTTTGTACCAGCTGCAAGCAGCAGATATCAACCCCTGGTAGTCTTAGGTACAGGGCATTGCAGTAGTCAAGGCGGGTGGCCACAAAGGTGTGGACCAAGGTAGAAAGATCATTGGGAGGAACAAAGTGCTTCACCCAAGTGATATCCCTCAGATGGAAAAATGAGGTCTTGACAACAGATGACACCTGAGATTTCAGGGTCAGCTCATTGTCAAAAATAATGCCCACATTTCACACCTGATGTGAGGCAGCCAGCTAAGCATCCCCAAGCAATGGCCCAGATGACTGTTCTGCCAACATACCTGCCGCATGATGATCTGGGTCCACCACCAACACCTCAATCTCTTCTGAATTAAGCCTCAGCCAGCTGGCACTCATCCAGCCCTGAATCTCGGAGAGACAATTGTTAAATACCAGGATTGCATCCTCCTGCCCAGGTACAAAGGACAGGTACAGCTAAGTATCATCTGCATTGCAGTGAAAACTCAAGCCATACCACCTAACAATGTCTCCCAATGGCAGCATATACACTGCAAACAACATGGGTGCCAAAATGGAGCCCTGTGGAACCCTACAGGATAGAGGGAAGTGTCAAAGGAATAAATCCCAGTGACCACTCTCAGAGTCCTACCCTGGAGGAAAGATCTAAACCATCTGAGGACCATACCAGATAGTCCACAGATGAACCACAGATGCTCCAATAGCACACCATGGTCCACAGTGTCAAATGCTGCAGAGAGAGATCAAGGATGACCAAGATGGAACAAGACCTCCGATCTCTCGCTATTAGGAGATCATTTAGCACCTGGACAAGAGCTGTCTCAGTACTATATCTCTTCCTAAATCCAGACTGGAGAGAATCATAGGCATCGTGGGTGGTAAGATGGTCCTCCAGCTGCAGCACAACCACCTTCTCAATAACCTTACCCACAAAGGGCAGGTTAGAGACAGGTCTGTAGTTGGCCAGGACAATCTGGGTCGAGGGAGTTTTTTTTTCAGGAGCAGTCGCACGACCACCTCCTTTAGGAGATTCGGAAATATCTCCCTCTCCAATGAACTCCAGACTATCTCTGCAAGGATCAGGCTGATCTTATCTGTGCAACCCACTAGGAGTTGCATGGGCCTGGATCCAAACTACAGGTGGTTGGCCGCAGATTCTGGATGACCCTCACGATGTCAGTGAATTCCAGTGAGCTAAAGTCCATCCAAACAAACTGGGTGCTTGTGATCTCACGCCGACCACCACAACACCCATTGGAGGTGGTCTGGCTGATCTCGGACCTGATGGCAGCAACCTTTTCTGCAAAAAATTGAGCAAACTCATCACACTTCTCTTGTGAAAAAGCTCCCACAGACTGAAGACAGATTGGATTACACAATCTGTCTACAGTCCAGAAGAGATGAGCTGGTTGATTTTGTGCAGCAGCAATTTACCTGGACAGGAATTCTGCCTTCTTACGGGTGAGTGTAGATTGTTAGATCGTATAATGTTCCATCAATCTAAGCCTGTCGCCCTCCAAGCCTGATTTTTGCCAGGCCCTCTCCAGCCTTCACCCCACTCTCCTTAACTCCTTGACGGTCCCATCAAACCATGGAGAGCTAGGATGGAGGGTGAGGGGGAGAATATGAGCAGGAGCAATAGAATCCAAGGCCTCCATTACCACCATATTATAGGCAAGCTCCAGGTACCTTAGATCCATGCACTCCCTCGGCACACTCAATAGATCCAGGACCGCCACTAGACCATCCAGGGTCACACCCCCCACAAAGGGCGGTACTGGACCATCTCCATAGAGGCATGCCTATTGGGGGAGCCACAAAACTGAACCCTTTTGTGTGATGGTCAGACCATCCGACTGGTTCCACCACCAAGTCAGATATTTCCAACCCCAGGAAGAACACCAAGTCCAATGAGTGACCTCTAATATGGGTTGCAGAGGTAACAACCTGCAAGAGACCCAATGAAGTCATTAGTTGGAGGAAATCACAGTCAAATTGTGAGAGTTCATCATCAACCCAGGCGTTGAAATCCCCCAGAATTAACCATCTGGGGGATCCCATTACCATGTCAACAACGAAGTCCACAACTTCCTGCAGGAACTCTTTCCCATCTATGGGTGGACGGTAGATTAGGAATATCCTGCACCCCACACCCGCACCCACGATACACTCAAAGGATTTGGTGTACCCCATTGGCACCTCAATAAGGCCCACTTCTGATATAAAACAAATGGCTACACCCCCGCCCCTACAATCCATTCTCAGATAGTGTATCACTGAGTACCTGGCCAGAACAGCTAAGGCCAAAACTGGGCCCGCATTCTCGTCCAGCCAGGTCTCAGTGATGCATGCCAGGTCAGATGTCCAAACAAGATCTGCTATAATAGTAGTCTTATTTTGAATGGACCTGGCATTGCATAACACTGTCCGAGTAGGATGAGCAGTCAAGGAAGACCGCGCCACCTGCCTGCATTCAACAGAACCCTTGAGTTTGGTAACAGACAGGGTAGAACCCTATTCTGATCCCATTTCACCCCAGGGCATCTCCTTGTCCCCACTACCCATATCTGACTGCTCCCCTGATTCCCCCCCAAGCCCAGCTCTCCCCTCCTTCTCCACCTCCTGACTATCCCCAGGTACAACATCTAGTGCAAGCCTCAGCTGACAAAGGAGAACAGTCAAAAGGGCAGAGGTCCCTGAGCCTGGAGGGGGAATAGTGCCTAACCATCTCTTTGCCTTCCCAGCACATCCCACTCAGGAGCAGCAGTCAAACCAACAAACTAAATCACAACACACCAATTACACTCACACTCACACCTATCTCTTACTCCAACAAATCAAATCACAAAACACCTAAACACCAAACATACACAAACCCTACCCTTAACTAACCCACCCAACCCAACAAACCCCAAAACAATCGTCTACCCCACAACCTAAAATTATAATATAATAACAAATAATTAGTATAAATTACAAAACATTTATGGCAGCATGGAAAGAAAGAAATATTCTCCAAAAAAGAGCAGTCACTTAAATCTCTCAATGTAGGAATTTTGGACCCGAAGAGCTCCAACCTCTCCTGGAAACAGCCAAAAAAAAATTATATACTATCCTCATGTTCTCCTTCCCCACAGGTTGCACCAGGAGATGAGCAACCTGTTGCTCAGTGTGCCTTCCTGTTGAAAATTTTCAATAAATAAAATAAAGTGATGCTGACTTTAAAAAAGCTGAAAACATCCCCTGCCATCTCTCCACTGATAGCCCTTGGCTTTCTAAGAAAGGTTTGGGTGGAATTACAATTAAATATGGCCAGAAGGGGTAGAAAAGGGGTAAGAAACCTAAAAACTGAATCTTTCATTGTAAAAAGTAATAAAAAGGGACACAAATATATGAGTTTCAATAAATTTACTAAAACTACAATGATCCAGCTGAGTTGAACCGGTAGCAGCACAGAGGTTTCATTTATTCTGTACCTGGAGAGCAGGGCCCCTACTTTTCTGCGGCAAAGTGGGACCAAGTTCTGCGGCAAGACTATCGTTTGCTGCAGAATTTCTGCGGCGGTGGTTTGTAATTTCTACGGAAGTTCTGCGGCACTAACAAACTACCACATCACAGTGACAGCTTGTCATCCTTACTTCACTTTCATGGCAGTGGTTATAGCAATCAGGATGGTGGAAAGCACAGTAACACTAGTTCAAAAAATAACAGACTTATAAAAATAATTTTATGCCTAAAAAAGCAAAACAAATGTCTCTCCTTGGTCCTAGCCTGTTGCATAAATGACATATGCAGAGGGATCATATATGATAAACAAGTTATTTCTATATGCATGCTATCTATCTCTAATGAAGTTTCCACTGTCTATCACTTATATATATTTGTATGTGCTTTCTACACACTCATGAGGTTCCCACTGTGTATCACTTATATATTTATATGCAATCTGTAACATACATAGAAATGTGTGTGCGTGTGTGGTGAGAGAGACAGAGATACTGTATGTGTGTGTGTGTGTATATATATATATATATATATTTTTTTAATTTCCAAGAACTTGCATCCTCATTCATACAGGTCCCATTAGAAATGGAATAGAGGAGTTATTGCAAAACTCATTTTTGATGTCAGCCTGCTTTCCCTGACACACTGCATAGCACCATCAGGCCATGACATGCATGTGAGCCGATTGTGAGATAGAGCTCTCCAGACCAGCACAATGTGTCCACCATGTGACAGAACACTGCACCATACCTTCCCAGGCTCCGAGCAATGATGTGTTCCACCAATCCTTGTGCTGCCCAGCCAGCTCCCAGAGCTAATCTCTGAACATGAGTTGCCGGCACGGAAACACAGCATGCTACCCTCTGGCCCAACAGCTGTCTCTGCACACAACATTCTCCATAACTTTTAGGTGATTCTATCAACCAATGACAATATGTAATGAATAACCCTGGCAAAAATGCATACAGTTCAATTATTTATTTAACAGGTCTATTCTTTCAACAGGTCTACACATTATTATATTCCACTTTTCTGGGCATAATTACTTTATTTTTCTTAAAAATGACAGTTAAATTCATTTTACCAGTTATTCATTTCGGATGGCATCTCTGTACCTTAAAGGCACAAATAGGTTTGTACAAAGTGAGGTATGGACTTAACAGGTCTGTGCTATAGTCAAGGTTTTGTTTAAGTTGGCCCTAGTGCAATAATGTAAGACTGAAAATTGTATTAGACTGTAGTGCAGGTTGAGCAAATATCACCATGCCTGATGTGCAGCCACCGTCTCTGGCAGTGGGAGCTGTGGTAGATAAGTGACTGTTCATTTCTGTTGCAGATTGCAGCCATTTCATTAGCTAATGTATGATGTTGTAGCAATGATAACATCACATTCTGAGTATATGGGGGTTTAGGATATAAAAAGAGGGGAAGGGAACCAGATTATATGGAAACACAGAAATATTAATAAAAAATCAACAAGAAGAGTGAATTCTGTGGCACTGCAGAAGTTCTGCAGTAGATTGCAAGTTCTGTACAAAATTCTGCGGCCGCAGAATTCTAGGAGCCTTGCTGGAGAGCCATTGTGCCTTATTAAATCTTTTAACTTGTATCTGAGTAAGCTGCCAAAAGTTGCTCCTGCTCTGTATGTGCACCCCAGGGGGCAGCTCAAGAAATACTGGATGAAATGGACTGCTGGTATACCAGAGAGCTACTCTGAGTTAACTCTTGTTTACCTTAATGCCCTGCCTGTCTAAAGAGGTTGGCCTTTTACGCAGATATATAAATCACAGCTTCTACACAAAAGCCATTGAATTACTCACTGCCACCATCTTGAAGTCTCACCAGACAATGGCTATTACCAGTTACTGATGTAAAGGAAGACCCCGGCCATAGTGGGCCACATTAAGTGATGACCAGAAATTTTGGAGCCATATACTTTCACAATCAGAGAGAGAGAGAGAGAGAGAGAGAGAGAGAGAAAGGGAGAGAGAGTGCAACAGCATCTTCCTTTGTCCTGATCCAGCCAACACTTCTCACATCCAATACAACACTGCCATTTATGTCTTCCTGCATGCCAGTGAAAGAGAGATAGAGACAGATAATGAATTGGGAGACACACTGTTCACATGAACTAAGGCCAGAAACCCCTTTCAGCCTAATGAACTGCAACTTGCCTGGAGCTCAGTGCAGTTCATTAATTACCAGAAAACCTCAAAAAATACAAAAAAAGCACATTGAATAAATGACATATCAGGACCTGTTTCTTGCTCCCCTCACAAAGGACTATTTTATGTCATAATAAATAAATTCAATTTTGTACCACATTACTGTTGCCTGCATCATGTTTTTTTTCTATTTTTGGTTTAGTTATTTTTAGACCTTTCCATGAGGGCAATAAGACACTCGAGATGTGGGCATTGTGCTGGACAACACACACCTAAAGGTGGAAGACACAGCCTACAGTATTGTACCTAACAATATCCTGGGTGTGCATTGTGACAGCACATCACACACTCTGTCATGTCTTATTACATATATACAGTCATACATAGATGAATAGATGATTAAAGATTATGAGTCAATCGAGTCAGCCCTGAAAGATAGATAGATAGATAGATAGATAGATAGATAGACAGACAGATAGATAGATAGATAGATAGAGTGACAGTAGATGAACAGGCAGACAGACAGATAGAAAGATAGACATACAAACAGAAGACATAACAACATAGAAAATGATGGTAGATAAAGGTCACCTGGCCCATCCAGTCTACCCATTGAAGACATATACATAGACAGATAGATATATAGATACTGTAGATATATGATGATGGCTAGGTAGATAGCTAGATAGATATATGGACAGACAGACAGAAAGACAGACAGACAGACAGAGTGGTATGATAGATAGAGAGATAGACAGATAGAGATAGATAGACAGATAGACAGATAGACAGACAGATAGACAGATAGACAGATAGACAGACAGAGAGGTATTGTCAGTAGATAGACAGACAGACAGACATAACATAAAAAAATAATATTACACAATACAAAATGGTTTACAAATATCAGATGATCATCCACACTGAACAATGCAAGGTGAAGTATTTAGGAAAAAGTGCACAAGTATAAAGTACTACCTGGGCAGCATGCAGAGTACTGAAATCAAGCAGAAAAAAGACTTGGGAGTACTCAGCAGCGGCTACTGTACCTTGAGGGGGAGCTGTCACATGAGGCAGCAGCTAGCAAGGGGAGCAAAATTATGGCTGCATTAAGAAAAATTCCATAAATAAATCTTGGGATGTTATAATAACCTTATACAGATCCTTGATACTGCTACAAGTACAGCAGCAGTTGTGGTACTCATATCTGAGAAATGGTACTGATAGAGAAGGTATTGAGGAGAGTGACCCAGATGGTTGATGTCTTGGAGAACATGGGCTATTAGGGCTGACTGACAGAACTGGGACTGTTCTTCATGAAAAGGTGAAAGCTTTGGGGAGCCATGATACCAAAATTAAAGTATTTAAAATTGAGTATGCCATTACATCAACTGCAGCTCATTAAGCTGTGCAAGGATGAAAAGACATAGAGACACTCAATGTCATGAATGGGAGGAAGAGTCAAGGGACACATCAGAAAGAATTACTTTACAGAATGAGTGGTGAACACTTGGGATACACTTCCAGAGCATGTGGTTTCTGCTGGCACTGTAATGACCTTCAAGCTCAGACTACAAAAGTACTTTGAAGAAAGTGGAGCGGCACAGTATTCTCTCTGAACTAGTGGGTGAGGAATTTGATGAACTGCTGGTCTTTCTCCCAGATATGTTTGTTTGTATGTATGTACTGTATGTACAGTGTGTATGTATAATAACTAGTCATCAATTTTTTCCATGGGGATGGCCAGTTATTATTTCCCATAATAACACACCGGATGTTACATAGACTTTGACTTTGATGGCAGATAAGGATCGCTTGGCCCATCTAGTCTGCCCATTTCCCTACCTACAGGATAGGCTACAGATCCTAGTTAACCAACAGCCTATTTCTTCCTACCCCCACAATAATTGCCTTATGTCTGTCCCATGCATTCTTGAATTCTCCCACAGTTTTAGACCCCACAACCTCCTCCGGAAGGCTGTTCCATGCATCCACTACCCTCTCTGTGAAATAATACTTCCTCACATTGCCCCCGAACCGCCCTCCTTCTATCTTTAAATTGTGTCCCCTTGTTCTTGCTCGTCTCTTTTTCTGAAAGATGCTACCCTCTTGGACTTTGTTGATTCTATTGAGATACTTAAAAGTTTCTATCATGTCCCCCCTCTCCCATCTTTCCTCAAGGGTATACATATTAAGCTCCTTTAGTCGCTCTTCATATGACTTCTCTTGCAGACCCTGCACCATTTTAGTTGCCCTCCTCTGGACTACCTCTATCCTGTCTATGTCCTTGCAGGGATGGGGTCTCCAGAACTGGACGCAGTACTCCAGATGGGGTCTCACCAACTGTCTGTACAGAGGGATAACAACTTCCTGTTTTCTGTTGCTGATGCCTCTCCCTATGCATCCCAGTATACCCCCAGCCCTCCCTACTGCCTTCTCACATTGCTTGCTAACCTTAAGGTCATCTGATATGATTACCCCCAGGTCCCTTTCCTTTTTTGTTGTTGTTACTACCTTCCCCCCATTGTGTATTCTTCCCCTGGGTTCTTGTTTCCCAGGTGCATTATTTTGCACTTCTTTGCATTGAATCCTAGCTGCCATACTTCTGACCATTCCTCCAACCTTGCCAAGTCCCTTCTCACCCTTTCCATGCCTCCTTGTGTATCAACCAGCATCCATGTGCTCATTTATGCAACACAACTGTCTCAGGACAGCACAATAGCTCTCCTTTAATGCCAGGCTGAAAAAAGAAACAGACAAACCTTTTGAATGGTAACCTGCCAGTGATGGACTTGAGACAGGTTTGAAATTGAAATTCAATGTGTTTGAAATTTAATCTAGATTTTTTTTTTACAAAAAAGAAAATGAAATGTTATGATTGTTGTTTATAGTACACCTGTATCTGTGTAGTTATTGTGTATCTGTGAGTGAGTACTGCTATAGCATACCGGTATCTAGAGATGCAGTAAAGTTTTAATTTACTGGTGAATTTCCAGCAAAGTTGCCAGATCCGCTGACATGAATCATTTCACAAAGTTGTCCAATTTAATTAAAAATTTGCCATTTGTAACTTTGCCTAGCTTTTGTTTTTTTTAAGAGCAAATTGCACTTAAAAACATAGAAACATAGGGCAGGATGCACAAAGGGAATGCGCCCAGCACATTCAAGCTGTGCTGGTCATTCCCGACATGCACCATAGAGTGATTCAGGTATGGATCCGATGCACTGGTGCAACCCCGATGTGCCAACGCATCACAGATGGGCATCGACCCACTTATGCAGAGTGTTTCTATTGTTTGATTTAGGTACCTCCCATCCTCTTCTTTTATGAATACTGAGCAGAAGTATTCGTTCAGTATCCCTGCTTTTTCACTGTCACCCTCTGTTCACTCCCTCCCTTTATTAAGCCTTACTATCCCTCCATTGGTCTTTCTTTGCTCCATAATGTACCTATAAAAGGTTTCATCCCCCTTCTTAACTGAGTTGGCTATCTTTTCCTCAGTTTAGACCTTTGCTGTTCTGACTGCCTTCCCCGCTTCCTTCTGCTTTAACTGGTACAGTTATCTGTCCTGCTCATTCTGTGTTTCCGAATGCTATCTTTTACTCCCTAACCTTCCCTGCCACCTCTTTTGAGAACCATAGTGTTTTTTTCCGTTGTTTTGTTTTGTTCATTTGCTTCACACAAACTCCTGTTGCCTCTGTTTTGATTTTTCTCCATCGTTTCTCCACCCCTCCTTCTTGCTCGTTTGCTAGTGCTTTTCTGAGGCACTCTCCCATTTTGCCAAAGTCAGCCCTCCTAAAATCCAATACCCTTGCTTTTGTATGACTTGATTCTATGGCTGTGTTTATCTTGAACCATACTGTTTCACTCTTTAGTGGCCACTTCTTCCCAGATGGCTACCCAATTCAAAATCTGAGATCCTCTCTCTGTCCCTGTTTGAGAGTACCAGGTCTAAGATTGCTCCCTCTTGAGTGGATTCCAATACTGGCTGTCTGAGACATGCCCCCTGTAGGGCATCAAGAATTACCCTGCTCTTTGATGTGGTTGCAGCAAAGGTGCTCCAGTTAACATCTGGTATAGCAAAACCAAGTTAAATCCCTAAACATCACTCCCTTTACTATGGAAGAAACTTTAACAGCATTAAAGTAATACCTATTGATATGGAGCCTCTGTAAACGAGCCTCTGACTCAAAGGTCTCTCCCATTTCCTGAAATACATAAATAAACTTAGGATTCACTCATCAGGAGGACCAGATAACCTTAGCCCGAGATTAATATCTGAAGCCTCATCAAGTTTAGTATACCCAATTAATACAATATTTAATAAATATTTTTAATCCAGTCAAGGCCCCACTGACAGGAGGACATTGATAGTGGTCCCCCTATTCAAAAAGGGAGACAGAGGGAACATTAGCCTTACATCTGTTCTTAGTAAAACCATGGAACATCTGGTCAAGAACAGAACAGAACAGGAATTAACATCATTAAATTACTCTGACATCCATCAGCATGGGTTTACTAAGGGTTGTTCTTGTTCAGCTAACCTACTCTTCTTCTACAATAACATTGGGCCCAGCTTGGATAACAAAACACCAGCTGATGTAATCCTTTTTGATTTCTGTAAAGCCTTTAATAAGGTCCCACACTTAGAACTAATTGGTAAACTTGTAAAAATCGGATTGAGCAAATCACTGTTTAGATGGATTGTAAACTGACTCCCTGGTAAAACACAATGGGTAAGAGTAGGCAGCTATCTCTCCAATGTAGGAGAGGTTAGCAGCATGGTCCCACGGGGACTGGTCCTTGGACCGATCCTGTTTAATTTATTTATCAGTGATATCAATAAAAACATCAGGAACCACCTAGTCAAATTCACTGATGATACCAAAATTGCGGGGGTTGACACCATTCCTAAACAACTATCCATGGTTGAGGATCTTCAGAAAATTGAGATTTGGACAAAGGAAAACAAAATATCACTGAATTTAAACATATGCATTGTACTACACATGGGAACAAGCAATCCCCACATCAAAGACACAATTCATAACCAAACATTAAAAGCTGTATCAAAGGAAAGAGACCTAGGTATTACCATCAAAAACTCCCTCTCCTCTAGTTGACACTGCAAAAAAAAAATTGCTCAAACCAGTACCATGATCTTTAACTGCAAAAGTCATTCATGTGTCAATAAAATGGAACACTGCATCATCCCACTATACAGAACTTATATTAGGCCCCACCTAGACTTTTATTTCCAATTCTGGAACCCCTATCTCAAACACAACATTAATCTAATAGAAGAAGTCCAGCATAGAGCGACCAAGCTAATCCCTAACTGAAACTACCTTCCATATAACGAAAGGCTGTCAAAAACTGGTCTAGTCAGTCTAGAGGGAAGAAGCATGGGAGACATTCTTCAGCTCTATGAGATCCTTCTGAATCCAGTCCTTATGTCTCAGTGGAGGCTTCAATATACACACTGTGAAATTAATTTGAGAAGCCATAACTTGCAATTAGTTATACTCAGAGCTAATGCCATAAAAAAAGAAAAATACTTCTCTGTCAGAGCAGGCAAACTGTGGACAAACCACCCACATTATGTAGTCCTAGCTGATAACTTTGACACTTTCAAAAGTAAATTCAACAACCATTTCAAGTGGGGTCCAAGACGCTGCTAGTACACTTACACTGTCGTGGGAGATGTTCTCGATAGGCTCCAGCCTTCTTTTGTCTAACCTGCCTAGTAACCTAGTAATATTCAGGTCCCCCATCAACAATATCTCCCCTTTTTCAGCCATTCTAAGGTAGAGATGCAGCGAATTGTAAATCCGCTGGTGAAGTGGACACGAAGTGCAGTTTAACACAACATACTCGCATTGCTCAGTCTTCATCTGTTTGCGAAACACTTAAAATCCGATTCATGAGTCCCGACACAAAGTAAACATTACTGAGGCTCTATAACTATTTTGCTTGTAAAATAGACATGAAAAAGATTCACCAAGTTACAGCATTGCACCTGATATATGGGTGCCTTACTTCAAGGGGAATCTTTCTTGCTCCACATGTCCTTACATAGAGCAATACATTTCTGTGAAAACCACCCATAATTTCATTACAGTGTCTCACGTCACAGAGGAATTCCTGTTCATAAAAGCCACCCAAATTCTGCCTCCCTTTCTCAGCAACATTAGGACGTGATGCCAGGGAGAGCACAGGTGTATGCTCCATTATAATGAATGTCCAATTGTCTGGCAGCATTCTGAATGTTTCTTTATGTTGTAATGGTCAGTTTGTGGTGAAATGTGTGGGCACGTTTCCAGTAAGAAAAGACTTGTTAGTGGAAACGTGCCCACATTTCACCACAAAGTGAACCTTGTAACATAAAGAAACATTCGGATAGCTGCCGGACATTCACTATAGTGAAGCACGCACCTGTGCTCCCCCTGGCATCACATCCAAACGTTGCTGAGAAAGTGGGGCAGAATGTGTGTGGTTTTCTGAACAGGAATTCCTCCATGACATGACACACTATAATGAAATTAAAAGCAGTTTTCACAGAAATGTAATGCACTATGTGGAGTAAGAAGGATTCTCCTGGAAGTAAGGCGCCCACATATTAGGTTATGTGCAACACCATAGCTATGTAACATGGTGAATCTCTGTAAAGAAGCAGTGCAACAATCTGTTGAGAACTCTGACCTATATTTTTTAATGCTATGTTACAACTTCCTTTACTTACATCCTGACTGGAATGATACTATAATTTCCAGTATTTGAGTCTGCTGTACTACCTTTTTTCATGTGTGAAATAATGAAAGGAGCATTCCTTTTAAATTGGTGCTGACCAGGTCTTTGTCAATGTTTTTCACTGCTTTTCTCCATCACATCAGTTAGTTGTTATATATCACTTCTGTTGTAAATTAACAGTTATGCAGCAGACAGTGTTTAATGACCCCACAGAACAATATTTATTGAAAAGCAGCTGCAAATAAATACAAACCTGGTCAGAACAATATGGAAAGGTCTGCTCATTTTTTTCATACATGAAAAAAGTAGTCAACTAAGTGAAGCAGACAGAAATTGTGAAACGAAGTGTATCATTCAAGTCATGACTCAGAGGTAACTAGTGGCTGGCAATGTAAAGTAGCATAAAATAGTACAGTTCAAAATTGTCACGACATTCTTGCAATGCTGCTTTAATTGATAATGTCAGTATGACATGATCTCACAATCACACAACAAACAAAATAGCATAACAAACATTAGTACACATACTCACTTTATGGTTTAAATAATAAGAAGCTTTGTGTCTGTGGCTGATGGATGTGGTGGTCTGATCTGGGGGCAGATATACTCATGCTCAGTGGTGGCAGTGGCTAACATCAGTCCCGGTGATGGTGGTCCGAGGGGCAGACAGACTCATGTTCAGTAGTGGCAGTGGCTAACATCAGTCCCGGTGGTGGTGGTCTAGGGGTGAACAGACTCATGCTCAGTGGCGGTAGTGGCTAACATCAGTCCAGGTGGTGGTGGTCCAGAGGGTGGAGAGACTCATGCTCAGTGGTGGCAGTGGCTAACATCAGTCCCGATGGTGTTGGTCCGGGGGGTGGACAGACTCATGCTCAGTGGTGGAGGCCCCAGAATTGTCACAGCTAAAGATGTCTTTGTATTGTTCATACAACCTCTCTGCCATGTACAAAGTGAAGTTCCATCGGGTGATAGCTTCCAGCTTTAAGCGGTGCTGAGGCAGGCTGTTTTGCATCTGCAGCTGCCACACTTGGTCATGGGCCTTTCCAGATCATGAAAAAAGTGAAAGCAGATACTTCATGCAATGGTCAGCATTTCCTTTACATCAGGATGCTGCACAAACTCCTGCACCACAAGATTTAAACAATGGGTCATGCATGGAACACGAAAAAAAAAACCATTCATGATGCATTTCACCACATTTGACCCATTGTCACTTGTTATGAACCCAGCTCTCAGGGACAGGGGATTTAGCCACTTGTCAATTTCAGTCAGTATCACGTCCAACATGTTCTCACCAGTGTGTGAACAGGTCACATTGTGCATAGCAATTGTTGCATGCTGTCGAATTCCAGGAAGACTGCAACCACAACAATCCACCTTACTGCACTGATTATTAACACTACCAACATCACAAACAACCCCCTGCACCTGTGCCCAGTGTGCAGTTATACACAAATATGAACTCCCCGCTGTTTTGCCACTTGTCCACATATCCATACTTAAATGGATGAATAGAGAGGAGGAATGTTGAAATGTATGTCTTACTGAGTCTGACACAGTACGGAACAACTCGGGGACAGCACGGGTAGAAAAGTATGTCCTGCATGGGACTTTCCATTTTGGACAGGCATGTGCAGCAAACCACCGGAATCCAGAATTCTCCACAAAGGAGAAGGGCAAAAGATGAATTGCCAGCATTTCAGCTACAGCAGCATTTAGTTCACGTGACACTGTATGATTGGTGGGGTACTTCAGCTTATGCTCAAAAACACTCTGTGACATGGGCTGACTTAAACGTTTTACACGGGGAGTGATCACAAATGGTTGTGCTCTGTGATGAATGGCATTGGCAGGGGGTGGAGTGTGGATATTTGATGAAGACAGTTGCACAGGTGATGAGGACAAATCAAGAAATGCAGTTATTTTGCCAGATTTTCCAACCGGGATTGATGCACCACTTACACTAGACATACTGTACTCACCACCAACACCACCACCAAAACTGCTACTCTCACCAGCAATGGACAATATTTCAAAGTCATTATGCTCCTCCACTTCATCATGCCTGTAGTAATCCTCTGCTCTTTTTACCTCAGTACTGCACGCGTTTAATTTACTACTGTACTTAAGAGTCATGAAAGGGGATAACATGCTCATTATGGTTGCTGGTGACGAGGGTGAACCCACTGTGGTATTAGCTGCCGGCTTGTGTATGCTGTCCTCCTGGGCCCAGATGACTCCCCTTTTTACCTCGACTCACACGCACATGGCAAACCTGGCAGATTGTAACTGACTCATCATTTGCATTTTGAAAAAAAAAATCTCAAACAAGGGATTGTGATGCTCTGCTTTTAATATGTCCATGATGCTGCTTATTTAATTCCATTCTTTTAAGCACTGAAGTGGGGGGAGCATATGATGTTTCGGGCACTGCACGCCTGGACTGCAACTGACCAACATGAGTACCAATCATTATTACTGGGTCATCATCATCATCAACTAAAACTGGTAAATCACAAGTTTTTACAGGTTGGGGGGGGGGTTCCTGCAAACAGAATCAGACACAGCCACTTTGAATTTCTTTTTCTCCAGTTCCCAACTGGGGTCAATTATATCATCATCATCATATAAATCAAAGTCACACACATCCACATCTTCTGCTTGGATGCTAGCATGTGGACTGCATGTTGCAACCACAGCAACATCATCACCATCATCACATTCATCATCATCATCAACACCACCATCACCTGATATTTTTTCACCACACTGTGAATCAGCTGGACCTGTTCCTCATGAAAAGGTGAAGACTTTGGGGAGCCATGATACCAAAATTAAAGTATTTAAAATTGAGTATGCTGTTACATCAACTGCAGCTCATCAAGCTGTGCAAGGATGAAAAGACATAGAGACACTCAATGTCATGGAAGGGAGGAAGAGTCAAGGGACACATCAGAAAGAATTACTTTACAGAATGAGTGGTGAACACTTGGTATACACTTCCAGAGCATGTGGTTTCTGCTGGCACTGTAATAACCTTCAAGCTCAGACTACGAAAGTACTTTGAAGAAAGTGGAGCGGCACAGTATTCTCTCTGAACTAGTGGGTGAGGAATTTGATGAACTGCTGGTCTTTCCCCCAGATATGTTTGTTTGTATGTATATATGTACTGTATGTACAGTGTGTATGTATAATAACTGGCCATCAATTTTTTCCATGGGGCAGGCCAGTTATTATTTCCAATAATAACACGCCAGATATTACAGCATTCATGCGCTCATTCATGCAACACAGCTGTCTCAGGACAGCACAGTAGCTCTCCTTTAATGCCAGGCTGCAAAAAAGAAACAGACAAACATTTTGAACTGTAACCTGCCAGTGATGGGCTTGAGACAGGTTTGAAATTGAAATTCAATGTGTTTGAAATTGAATTTAGATTTTTTTTTTTACAAAAAAGAAAATGAAATGCTATGATTGTTGTTTATAGTACACCGTATCTGTGTAGTTATTGTGTATCTATGCGTGAGTGCTGCTGTAGCATACCGTTATCTAGAGATGCAGTGAAGTTTTAATTTACTGGTGAATTTCCGGCAAAGTAGCCAGATCCGCTGCCATGAATCATTTCATGAAGTTGTCCAGTTTAATTAAAAAATTGCCATTTGTAACTTTGCCTTGCTTTTGTTTTTTTTAAGAGCAAATTGCACTTAAAAACATAGAAACATAGGGCAGGATGCACAAAAGGGATGTGCCCAGCACATTCGAGATGCGCGGGTCATCGTCGACATGCATCATAGTGTGATTCAGGGATGGATCCTATACACTGGTGCAACCCCGATGTGCCAACGCATCACAGATGGGGATTGACTTCCTTATGCAGAGTACTTCTATTGTTTGATTTAGGTACATCCCCTCCTTTTCCTTTATGAATACAGAGCAGAAGTATTCGTTCAGTATCCCTGATTTTTCACTGTCACCCCTGCTCACTCCCCCTCCTCCTCTTTATTAAGCCTTAGTATCCCTCCGTTGGTCTTTCTTTGCTTCATAATGTACCTATAAATGGTTTTATCCCCCTTCTTAACTGAGTTGGCTATCTTTTCCTCAGTTTGGACCTTTGCTGTTCTGACTGCCTTCCCTGCTTCCTTCTGCTTTAACTGGTACAGTTATCTGTCCTGCTCATTCTGTGTTTCCAAATGCTATTTTTACTCCCTAACCTTCCCTGCCACCTCTTTTGAGAACCATAGTGTTTTTTTCCATTGTTTGTTTTGTTTATTTGCTTCACACAAAGGCCTGTTGCCTCTGTGATGGCAGTTTTGATTTTTCTTCATTGTTTCTCCACCCCTCCTTCTTGCTCATTTTCCAGTGTTTTTCTGAGGCACTCTCCCATTTTGCAAAAGTCAGCCCTCCTAAAGTCCAATACCCTTGCTTTTGTATGACTTGATTCTATGGCTGTGTTTATCCTGAACCACACTGTTTCACTCTTTAGTGGCCACTTCTTCCCAGATGGCTACCCACTTCAATATCTGAGATCCTCTGTCCCTGTTTGAGAGTACCAGGTCTAAGATTGCTCCCTCCTAAGTGGGTTCCAATACTAGCTGTCTGAGACATGCCCCCTGTAGGGCATCAAGAATAACCCTTCTCTATGATGTGGTTGCAGCAAAGGCTTCCCATTTAACATCTGGCATAGCGGAACCAAGTTAAAACCCTAAGCATTACTCCCTTTACTGTGGAAGAAACTTTAACAGCATTAAAGTATTGTCTGTTGACATGGAACCTCTGTAAATGAGCCTCTGACTCAAAGGTCTTTCCCATTTCCTAAAATACATAAAGAAACTTAGGATTCACTCATCAGGAGGCCCAGATAACCTTAGCCCGAGATTAATATCTGAAGCCTCATCAAGTTTAGTATATTCGATTACCACAATATGTAAGAAATGCTTTTAATCCAGTCAAGGCCCCACTGATTGGAGGACATTGATAGTGGTCCCCCTATTCAAAAAGGGAGACAGAGGGAACATTAGCCTTACATCTGTTCTTAGTAAAACCATGGAACATCTGGTCTAGAACAGAACAGAACAGTAATTAACATCATTTAATTACTCTGACATCCATTAGCATGGGTTTACTAAGGGTCGTTCTTGTTCAGATAACCTTCTCTCCTTCTACAATAACATTGGGACCAGCTTGAATGACAAAACACCAGCTGATGTAATCCTTTTTGATTTCTGTGAAGCCTTTGATAAGGTCCCACACTTAGAATTAATTGGTAAACTTGTAAAAATTGGATTGAGCAAATCACTGTTTAGATGGATTGTAAACTGACTCCCTGGTAAAACACAATGGGTAAGAGTAGGCAGCTATCTCTCCAATGTAGGAGAGGTTAGCAGCATGGTCCCACGGGGACTGGTCCTTGGACTGATCCTGTTTAATTTATTTATCAGTGATATCAATAAAAACATCAGGAACCACCTAGTCAAATTCACTGATGATGCCAAAATTGGGGGTTGACACCATTCCTAAACAACTATCCATGGTTAAGGATCTTCAGAAAATTGAGATTTGGACAAAGGAAAACAAAATATCACTGAATTTAAACATATGCATTGTACTACACATGGGAACAAGCAATCCCCACATCAAAGACACAATTCATAACCAAACATTAAAAGCTGTATTAAAGGAAAGAGACCTAGGTATTACCATCAACGACTCCCTCTCCTCTTGTGGGCACTGCAAAAAAAATTGCTCAAACCACTACTATGATCTTTAACTGCATCAGTCGCTCATTTGCCAATAAAATGGAACACTGAATCATCCCACTATACATAACTTATATTAGGCCCCACCTAAACTTTTATTTCCAATTCTGGAACCCCTGTCTCAAACACAACATTAATCTAATAGAAGAAGTCCAGCATAGGGCGACCGAGTTAATCCCTAACTTAAACTACCTTCCATATAACGAAACACTGTCAACAACTGGTACAGTCAGTCTAGAGGGAAGAAGCATGGGAGACATTCTTCAACTCTATCAGATCCTTCAGAATTCAGTCCTAATGTCTCAGTGGAGGCTTCAATAGACACACTGTGAAATTAATTTGAGAAGCCATAACTTGCAATTAGTCCTACCCAGAGTTAATACCTTAAAAAAAGATAAATACTTCTCTATCAGAGCAGCCAAACTGTGGAGAAACCTCCCACATTATGTAGTCCTAGCTGATAACTTTGACACTTTCAAAAGTAAACTTGACAACCATTTCAACTGGGATCCAGAACACTGCTAGTACACTTGCACTGTTGTCGGAGATGTTCTCGATGGGATCCAGCCTTCTTTCATCTAACCTGCCTAGTAACCTAGTAATATTCAGGTCCCCCATCAACAATATCTCCCCTTTTTCTGCCATTCTAAGGTAGAGATGCAGCGAATTTTATATCCGCCGGTGAAGTGGACGCAAAGTGGCTTCTTCGCATTGGCAGAGCACAACGCGAAGTGGGCACCATAAAGTGCTCACTTCGCCCTCTCATTATGACTTCATGTTGTCATTCTGCCTTAACGTGCAGTACTGTAAGTCACATGCTTTAGCCAGGCAGGAAGGAAGTGAATCAGAGAAGCAGTTACTTTCACTTTCTCCTTTGCAGTTGTAGAGGGAGAAGGCTTTTTTGCTGAGAGGAGAGCAGTTTGTGTCTCAGTGATTTTGTGTGCTGAAAAAAAACAACAGCTTTTTTAAAAGCTACATCCTTATTTAGTTTTTATGTTGTGTTTGTTGTAATGATTTTTATTATTTTCCAAGAACATAGGAAAACTGAAAAAAAGAATCATAATACAGTATACAGTCACATGTTTTGTAGGTACTTAACCACCCTACGCCTCCTTTATAGGTGCAACGTGCCAATACAGTAATCAAGGGAAAGGCTAAAGGATATAACACAAGAATGGGGGTACAGACACATATCATTTCCCATTATTGAATACAGATTACTATATTTCCTGGTGGAATAAACATTCTAATGCAGAGACATACTATGGAATTCAAGGGGGAAGACCACTGCATCTGCATAGACACACAGTAACTATCATGTAAAGGGTACTCACCAAAACCTAGTGTCTGATCAGAACGTCCTCTTTGCTGGACATACACACCTCAACAGTAACTTTGCATAATTACCACTAAACTTATTCCTCTTCATGGCATCCGGAGAAAGTTGAGTGAGAGTGTACATATGCTCTGCAAGAAACCAGACTGATCCTGGAGTGGAAACAAGTATATCCCAAGCTTTAATCTGTACACAATGAATTAAGCATTTTACATGTCATCATGTGTTTAATCACTGTAAATAAAGTCTCCAGTCCCATAAAGAAAAACCTGGGCCTTTCCCCATATTAATGGGACCTTGGGTAGAGAACCCATTTGTCATATTACCTGTTAAATCAGCGGAGGAGACTGAAGGTGATCACCCTATTCCCAATGGTGGTTGGACTTTTCCCAGATATTTAAGATATGGATCCCAGCAGACTTCAAATGAGGAAAGTTTGGACTTCTGTAAATAGGATATCTTGTCCAGTTTGGCCAGAATAGACAGGGACCCCATTATTTCTGCAATAGTAGGAACCAAAGGGGTTCTCCATTGGCATAGTATGGCTCTTTTTGTTTGTAGTGCCAAAAATGCCAGCCACCTATATCTTAGCGATGTCACTTTGGGCATATCAACACAGATCCCCAAGGTAAAAGAGAGAGGGCAGAGGGGAATGGCCTGTTGAAGAACCCAAGAGGCAAGTTCTTGCATCTCTTGCCACAGGGGTTGGATCTTTGGGCAGCACCACAACACGTGCACTAGGTCCCCTCCCCACTTTTGGCATCTCCAGCAATTGTCCTGATCTATTACTTTAGCTTTATGAAGAATAACTGGAGTTCTATACCAAGAATGTGCAATTTTATTTTGGATTAGTCTGGATTTGGCATCTGTGAACCAGGTATGTGCATCTACCCAGGCTTTATCCCAGGCCTCGGGAGGATATATGGGTCTGCAACATCTTCTCCCATCTTTGCCTTGCTTTATCAGATTGGGATGGAAGAGTATCTCTAAGAGTAGCATATATCTGACCTGCAAGGCCCTTAGTGCAGAGTATTCACTTGGCCAATAACGAAGGTTTGGCACGGCCCGTGATACGGGGTAGAAGATGCCGAAATGCATCCCTAAGCTGGAGATATCTCCAGAAGTCTAGTGGTGGGATACCCCATTGTTGTCTTAAAGATTGGAATGTCTGCATGGCCTTGTGATTAGGGGTCAGCAAATCACCCAACTTAGTGATACCCAATACCACCCAATGTCTCCATAGGATTTCAGCTCCGCCTATGGTAATATCTGGGTTTTGCCAGATAGGCACGTGTGGGAGAGTGGAAGGGGGTCCAGATTGATTTTATGGTGAGAACTGACCCAATTTCCCCTGAATGCCATCACTGTGGGGGAAGTGAGTTCTGAATTTGTCTTACTGAACCCAGATTTTTTAGGGCTGCTCCTCTGTACCAAAAGAGATGAGGGGTGACTCAACCTCATAATGTCTGTTTCTAGTTGTACCCACTGCGGTGAAAGAAGGGAGGGAGAGCGGGTCCAATTAACCATTTGTGCCAAAAGAAAGGCCCGACGGTATCCCTCTGGCCATGGGAGGTTCCACCCTCCCTGCTTCCAATGTGACCTTAGTTTAGATAGACTGAACCTGGGTTTGCATCCCTCCCATAGAAAATCCCTGATTAGTTTATCATTACCCTGAAACCACTGTACAGGTAAGGGAACCAGCAGGTGCATCAGGAGATAGAATAGCCTAGGGGCAGAGATCAGTGTCACCACCGCCACTTTCCCTGCGAGAGTGAGTTTAAGAAGCCTCCATCTATCGAAGTCTGTCTTAATGGAGGAGAGAAGGGGTTGTACATTAACTTGCCAAATTGTTTCTAAGGATGGGGTCAAAAAAATACCCAGATACGTGATCCCTTCTGGTGCCCAAATTAGATCCTCCCTGGCTATCCCCTGCTGAACGCAGTGATCGTTGAGGGGGAGTACCTCCGTCTTATTCCGGTTCAGCTGTAAACCAGAGTATTTAGAGAACTCTTCTAGCAGAGCAAGGAGTGGGGGGATAGCGGTGTATGCATCCTCCAAAAGGAGGAGGAGATCGTCAGCATACATAAAACTTATATAGGATGTATTCCCCACTGTTAACCCTTTAATCTCTGGGTCATTACAGATGGCCGCAGCCATAAGTTCAACCGCCAGCACAAAAAGGAGGGGGGAGAGCGGGCACCCTTGCCTCGTGCCTCTGCCCAAAGGAAATGGATCAAAAAGCATTGAGTTTGTGTTGACTCTGGCTGAGGGGCCCTCATATATGGCTTTTATCCTGGCAAGAAATGTTTCCTCTATCCCAAAATGGGAAAGAGTCATATACAGATAGTCCCACTCCACGGAGTCAAATGCCTTTTCGAAGTCAACCATAATAGCGGCCGTGGGAGTATGAAGGGACTTGGCAAAGGGGATCAGATTCAGCAGAGTTCTTAAGTGATCTAAGCTGTGTCTTCCAGGTATAAATCCCACTTGTGAGGAGTGTACAAGATCAGTCAACACAGAACTAAGTCTGTAGGCTAAAATTTTAGCATAAAGTTTACTGTCCACATTTATAAGTGAAATTGGGCGACAGTTTTCCAGGTTGGTAGGGTCTTTGCCTTTTTTGGGAATTACAATTATAATTGCCTCCCACATGGAGAGCGGTAGGGCTCCCTTCAGTTCTATCTCCTGAAACACTTGAGTTAAAAGAGGAGAAATAGTGGGAACCAGAATCTGGTAGAATTCTGCAGTATACCCATCAGCTCCCGGGGATTTTCCTTTTTTCAAGTCTTGGATGGCAACAGTCAGCTCCTCCTTTGTAATGGGGAGATCTAGAAGTTGCGTTTGCTGACTCTGCAGCTTAGGCAGGCCTAAGGTATCTAAAAAGCCCTGAGTGTCCCTGTTAGGGCCGGTTTGGGTGGAACAATATAGCCTTTTATAAAATGAGGACATAATCTCATTAATATCCCCAGGGTAAGTACTCAGTGACCCTAGTTTGTTTTTCAAACCTGGGATATATCTGCTAGCCTGCTGTTTTCGTAGTTGATATGCAATTACTTTACATCCTTTATCCCCCCCTTCCCAAAAGGTATGTTTAAGATGAAAGATGGCGGATTCGGCTTTCCTATTTAGAAGCTAATTAATTTCAAACTGAATAGCCAAAATGGATTTACCTATAGTGGAATGAATGGTAGGGGAGGGCAACACCTTAAAAGTACTTTCAGCATCAGCCAGTCTCCGTTCAAGAGTGAGCAACTGCATTTCCCTTTACCTGTGCTTAGCGGCCACGAACCCCATAATGTTACCTCGCATCATAGCTTTGAAGGCTTCCCACGTTGTACTAGCAGAGGTATTGCATATAGGGTTTTCGGCGGAAAAAAGAGAAGCCTCATTAATAACCCAGTGGGTAAATTCGGGGTCCTTAACCAGGAGCGGGTCCAATCTCCATTGCTTAGTCGGGGGAGCCACAGGGTCCCAATGTACGAGAAGCTGGACTAGAGCATGGTCGGAGATGCAACAGGGAAAAATTGAGACATCAAGGGTTTTAGTAGTCAGGGTAGATGAGCCAAGCCAAAAATCCAGCCTACTATATGAGGCATTTGGAGCCGAATAAAAGGTATAGTCTCTTGTTCTGGGGTGGAATAGTCTCCAGAGATCTGTAAGCCCCTGATCATACATCATTTGCTGGAAAGCCTTCCTGCTTCCAAGATGCGCCTCTTTCCTCCCATCATTCCTATCTAAGAGAGGCATCAGAGTGAGATTACAGTCCCCACCAATGAGTAATGGGCAGTCCGGGGGGTTAAATTCAAGTACTACCTCTGCCAAATTATGAAAGAACCAAGGGGCATCTTCATTGGGGGCATATACATTACAGAGAGTGAGTGGACCAGTGGGTGTATTATAAGTGGCCATTACCCATCTGCCTTCATGGTCTGAATGTGTTTGGTTTAACGTCCAGGCAAGAGATTTATTCACCAGGATAAGAACCCCATGCTTCCTGGTCTGAGCGTTAGAGTGAACTTGCTGGCCAACCCAATCTTTCCTCATGCGGGTATGATCCTCGCCGGAGAATTTCATCTCCTGCAGAAAGGCCACTTGAGAATGATTACGCTTCAGGTGAGCCAGGACTTTCTTTCGTTTTATTGGGGAGTTTAGCCCCCTGACATTACACGTATGCATCACAATGTCAGACATATTCGTTAAGGGCCCCAGTATATAACAAGCTTAAAGAAGAACCTAAAGGAAGGAGCTAGGTGTTTCTATATGCTTGGTAATTAAGAATCACTGCCCCAGTCTTAACAGGACCCCTCTGTACCAGGCAAGGGTTTAGCTATCAGGACTGTAGGGACTATATACTACCACTATATCTAACTATCAAACTAACTTATCTACAAAATATTAAAGGAGGAGAGGTAGGACTAAACCGGCTAGAGCCTTAGCCAATGGTATGTCCTGTCACCCTTGGGGGTGTGGAACAGGTACTTCCCACGAAAGGGGAAGAAAATACACTACTACTATGATATATACCAGGTTATCCGGAACCGAGATAAGATCAAAAGGAACAACAAGTCAACTCTTACTAGAGCCCTATCCGGATCTACCTGCCACCCCTTCTAGCGAGGGGGGGGTACGGGTCCTATCAACGGACTCTTAGACCAGCATAGAAATCTAATGCCGATAAAGAGATCAAAGACTCCGCTTTTGTAATTAGGGCTAACCTTCTTGGAGTTATTAGCAAACTGCCGGAAAACAGCGGCTAAGTGAAATCCAAGACTGTGTGTGCAAGAGATGCAGGTGACTTGCTCCTAGTTTTTAACTCTTTACTATGTTGATGTCATCCAGAAGGCACTAGAGAAAAGTCTCCAAAGCTTATATCTTTAGTGGTCACTAAAAACATTCAACCCTTATATTAGAGGTTTGAAAACATTTCTAATGAAATTCTTACAGCAGACAACAGTTGAGCTGACTCATTTTACAGCCCTATTCGTCGCAGAGGAAAAAAAAAAACTCAGTTCCAGATAGGAATGCCAAATGCGCCAGCAACTTAGCACTTTACAGAAGGATTAATGTAGTGGCCCAGTATTATTTGGGTACCTAGTATAGCATATAACCCATTCAGGATCCGGAAAAAGCATTTTACCACCCCACTGCTGATCCCTCAGGACAAAGTAATGGAAGGGGTGAAAAACAAACCCAGAAAGAAACTTTGGGAACCATGTTATGGAGGACAAAGGGCCAATTGGGAGAGTAATGGGGGGGTGGAGGTGGGTACCGCTAACTCCCTTAATAAATGAACCGCACCAGTAGGATTGTCTAGTGCTCCCAGTCCTCCGGCTTGTAGTCCCTGGCAAACGCATCTGTATACACTCATTACAATTATCCGTACCTACATCTTTCCCACTCAGTACACAGCTTCTGGCCATCAAACCCAACAACTAAACAAATAAGCCTGTATTGACAAAGGCTGAAATAACCTTTGCGAGGGAACCTCTGTCCCAGAATGGGTCAAAGTTAACTCCCGTATGCAGGCCAAAAGAAGCTATGCCTTTTCCCCACCCACAAAATTACAACTTTACAATACCAGCAACCTCAGATACTTATCTGAGTGTTCAACAGTTTAAACTAATGGGATTTCCCAATGTTCATGGAGGGTTCAGCTGTTTTGCCTCCACGGGTTCTCAGCCCGAGCTTCAGTCTGAGGGTGAGCCTGGGGCCTGGAGGTCCGGTGGGAGAATCGCTGAGTCTCTCTCCACACTTTGGGTCCTTTCAGTGTGTAATTCTTCCGGGAGACTGCATTCCAGGTGTCCCCTCCCATTGTCCATTACTTCACATGCCTCCGCATCGGGAAGATCGCTCAGGATCAAAAATCGGTTATGTGCAAAATAGGGGCTAACATATTCTATCTGTACTTCAGTCTCCGTCACGGGGAGGGCAGGGGCCTGTATGTCAAAATTGCTCCTCCTCTCCTGCGGATGGCCCCGTTTAACATGCGGTGAGGATGGGGGTCTCTTCCGAACCTTCAAGTTTCGGTGTTCTAATCCCACCTGAGGGGCAGGATGGAGCAAGCAATCAGGAGAATCTGCTTTTGGCAGGGGAGGTGGCGAGTTGCTTACAGCCTGGATAGAGGACGGAGAGCTTGAGCCATTTGGGCAGGTGCTGGCAATGAAGACCAGGGCAGCATCTGGAGAAGAAAATTGCTGGACTGCACCATTGAATGAGATTTGCAGCATTGCAGGGTATCTCAAAGTAAAGGGGATCTTCATCGCATGTAACTTCCGACGGGCTTCAGTAAAGGCTTTGCATCGGGCTGCTAGCTCTTTAGAATAGTCTTGAAATATCATAATCTTATGGTCTTTCCACTGTAGTTGCCCTAACTCCCTCGCCCTTGCCTGTATCGCTTCTTTTTCTGCAAAGTTCAGAATTCAAGCTATAATGGGGTGAGGTCTCTCCCCTGCGCAGGCCTGGGTTGTGACGTGCGGTGTGCTCACTCCATGGTAATCTTAGTGCCCTGCAGGAGTTTCAAAATCTCTGGCAATGCTTGCTGTAGAAAGGGTAAAACCCTCCCATCCTCACATCCCTCCGGAAAGCCCAGAAAGCGCAAATTATTATGACAACTTCTGTTTTCTAAGTTGTCTACTTTGTCTTGTAGGAGGTGTATCTGAGCTGCCTGTTCTCTCATGAGGGCCGAATAATTCTGAAGTGTATCCTCCTGCGTAGTAGCCTTTTGCTCTACTGTGTCGACTCTCAAATTAATCTGCTGAATTGAAAAGGCTGAGTTGTTAGCTGCCAGAGTGAGGGTGTCAATACTAGCCATAATTGACGTGAACATCTCTCTTATATAGGGTTCATCTCACTCCTTTGTTGAGTGCGCCATAGTGCGTGTCACACAGACTGAGCAGCAGGTTCGTTCGGTCGTAAGTGGCTCGGTTGCATTCAGTTGTCCTTCAGAGTTGCCTCGGTGATAAAGCAAGACTTCGGCTCACTGGTCTTTCACTTTCCTTCTTGAAAGTCCTCCCCAGAAAAGATAAATTATGGGTTCTAGGCTCTAAGCAAGTGGAGCTGCACGGTTAGGTCGCCATCTTAGTAGAGCATTAGCCACGCCCCCTTGTGTTGTGTTTGTGATCGCTTTTTTTGGTACAGAATTTTTTTTTAAGTTTTGTTTTGTTTTGTGTGTGTGTGACTGTGTTTGTCAGTGTGTGCGTGTCTGAGAGTGTGAGACTGAGTGCGGGTGAAGGTTAGGCATCGACTTGGGACTCGTTGATAGTCAGGGACTTGTATGTGATGTGCCCTGGACAAGGAGAGTCTCTGGCCCATGGGTGCGGGCAGAGGAGAGGAATGCGCACACATGGGGCAGTTGGGTGTTACTGGACCGCTCCCGACTCTTGGGTGTTGCTTCCTCCTCTGTGGAAGCAGCAGCACCAGTGCCACTGGTGGATGCACATCCACCTACTCTGCCACTACCACTACCACCGGTAGCAGCTTCAGGGGCTCCAGCAGCACCCCCTCCACCCCCTCCACAGCCACAGGTGGAGCCCCAGGAAAATGTAGGTGGTCCAAGGATTGTATCTGGTCCCCCCCCAGCAGCTCCCCAGTGTGGGAGTTTTTTAACTGTATGGGGGAAGACAGCACAATTGTGGTTTGCCATCTGTGTGGTATGATGGTGTGCCATGGCTCATGGGCACCACATTTGGGGACCAGTGGCCAGTGCATGCACATGGTGAACCACCACAAGGTGGAGTGGCAGGCTGCCACCGAAGGGGCCAAGCGTCCACCTGCTGGACCTTCTGTGGCAGTGGCCAAGGGTGCTGGGGGTGAAGTTGTGCCTTGCTGCTGCAGCAAGAGGAGTGCAACTGCAGCAGCTGCTCCACCACCACCACTGCCACCACAGCCACCAGCACCCCCCTCACCACCACCACCACTACCTGGCTTTCCTGCTGCAGAGGACCCCACCACAGTGCCTGCAACAAAGGCTGACATTGCTCTGGTGTGGGTGGCCCTCAAGGAGAACAATGAGAGGGTAGGTGCTGTGCAGCAGCAGGTAGATCAAATCCATCAACAGCAGCTGCAAATAGTCACAATGCTGCACCTGTTGCTCGAACACCACAGCATCCCCCATTAAGGGATTGTTTTCTGGACCCCCCCACTACTGTTCGGTACTGTTTTTGTGTGTTTTTTTTGTTGTTTAATAATAGACATTTTCCCTTCTATTGTTACAGTGCCTCAGTAATGTTGGCTTTTTGTTTTGGAGTGCTTGTGGACAAGATGTTGTGAGCAGTGCAAGTATGATGTGTAAAATTGCATGTGTGCAGTCAGTGTTGTTTCCTCTGTGTGTGTGTGTGTGTGTGTGTGTGTGTGTGTGTGACATCAGACATAGTGCAGCGTGTTGCAAACATATATTGCTGTTGCTGACTTGTTGCAGTGTTTATGCTATAAAGAATAGCGAGCAGAATACGATATATTTTATTGTCACCATCATCATCAGTGCACTAAGTGATATACTTTTTCAGAGGTGTCTGGCCAGAGTGCACCTTAGTCACATTATATACTATACTGCACACATAACTTTTAGGAGAGCATGTGTTTTTTGTGCTATGATCTCCGAAAAGTCATGTGTGCACTGTAGGTGACTGAGGTGCACAGTGACCCGATACCTCTGAAAAAATATCATATCACTTAGTCCACTGGTGCTGATGGTACCAATAAAATATACATCAGGTATTCTTTGTTACCTTTATTCTTGATAATGCAACAAGTCTTACCATATATATGTTTGCATGAAGCTGAACAATGTATGCACACACAGGAAAGAACAGTGACGGCTCACATGCAGTTTAACACAACATACTTGCATTGCTCAGTCTTCATGCTGTTTGAAAACACTTACAATCTGATTCATGAGTCCCCACACAAAGTAAACATTACTGAGGCTCTATAACTATTTTGCTTGTAAAATAGACATAAAAGAGATTCACCAAGTTACAGCGTTGCACCCGATATATATATATATATGGGTGCCTTACTTCAAGGGGAATCTTTCTTGCTCCACATGTCCTTACATAGTGCAATACATTTCTGTGAAAATTGCCCATAATTTAATTACAGTGTCTCATGTCATGGAGGAATTCCCGTTCATAAAAGCCAGAAAAATTCTACCCCCTTTCTCAGCAACATTAGGACATGATGCCAGGGAGAGTGTGGGTGTGTGCTCCATTATAGTGAATGTCGGATTGTCCGGCAGCTTTCTGAATGTTTCTTTATGTTGTAATGGTCAGTTTGTGGTGAAACGTGTGGGCACCTTTCCAGATGGAAAAGCCTTGTTAGTGGAAACGTGCCCACATTTCACCACAAAGTGAACCTTATAACATAAAGAAACACTCAGATAGCTGCCGGACATTCACTATAGTGGAGCATGCACCTGTGCTGCCCCTGGCATCACATTCTAACGTTGCTGAGAAAGTGGGGCAGAATGTGGGTGGCTTTTCTGAATGTGAATTCCTCCATGACGTGACACACAGTGATGAAATTATGGGCTGTTTTCAAAGAAATGTATTGCACTATGTGAAGCAAGAAGGATTCCCCTGGAAGTAAGGCGCCCACATATTAGGTTATGTGCAACATCATAACTATGTAACTTGGTGAATCTCTGTAAAGTAGCAGTGCAACAATCTGTTGAGAACTCTGACCTATATTTTTTAATACTATGTTACAACTTCCTTTACTTACATCCTGACTGGAATGATACTATAATTTCCAGTATTTGAGTCTGCTGTATTACCTTTTTTCATGTGTGAAATAATGAAAGAAGCATTCCTTTTAAATTGGTGCTGACCAGGTCTTTGTCAGTGTTTTCTGTTGCTTTTTTCCATCACATCAGTTAGTTATTATATATCACTTCTGTTGTAAATTAACAGTTTTGCAGCAGGCAGTGTTTAATGACCCCACAGAACAATATTTATTGAAAAGCAGCTGCAAATAAATACAAACCTGGTCAGAACAATATTGAAAGGCGTGCTCATTTTTTTTTCATACATGAAAAAAGTAGTCAACTAAGTAAAGCAGACAGAAATTGTGAAAAGAAGTGTCTCATTCAAGTCACGAATCGGAAGTAACTAGTGGCTGGCAATGTAAAGTAGCATAAAAAAGTACAGTTCAAAATTGTCACAGTATTCTTGCAATGCTGCTTTAATATATAATGTCAGTATGACATCATGAGCTCACAATCACACAACACACAAAATGCATCTGCCATGTGTCCAGAAAATTGACAGGTGGTAAACTGAAATGGGATAATTTCAGCACATACAAAGTCCCCTCGAATTAATGACACACTCAGTCATGCACACAGTGGTGGCACAGAGTCCCCAGATTTTTTCTGCATGCCCACAATACATCCTCCTTGTGTGCAGAAAATTGACAAGTGGTAACAAAGTGAAATGGGAGCATTGCAGCACATACAAAGTCCCCCAGAATAAAATGGTGACCATTAGTGAACTGTTGCTGGTCTAATGTGTGCTGCGTTTTGAGCAAATGCAATGTGATCATCTCAACTGGATAGAAGGGTGCCCTTTGTCTGTACACTAATAGTATCCTTGGTGAGTTGATATATATCTATATCTATATCTATATCTATATCTATATATATATATATATATATATATATATATATGCATATATATACATATTTGTGTATTTTGTAGGTGAAGGGGGTTGACATGGACATGTACTAATGGTATTGTTCTGTATTACAGGTCACAGAAACTGTTGGTGTGCACATTCCAGTGCTCGATAAGAACTTTTTGTGTAGAAATTTGAAATGGATATCTCTCAAGCACATGAAGGTAAGTATTTTTTTTGGGTGGGGGGAAGCATATTTTCAGGTTTGTCTGTAATGGTTTCTTATTTTGTTACTTCTTCACAGATTTCATCTGCATCCTTCTCGAGTGTGGTTGTTAAAGTGATATTGTGAGCTTTCAAAGATGCCTTTTTCACATAATATGCCATTGCCACCTATGCTTCAGATGCTGAAGCTGCAATTTGTTTTATAAAAAAATCTGTTATAGACATTTTTATGTGTGTTTTATCAGCACTGTGTTCTCTAGTTTTCTGGGTGCAGTCACACCCCCAGAATAATATCATGCAAGGGAACTGTCAGTATTTTACATACAACTCCATGGAATTCTGGGTAAATTTTCATGTTGATATAAATGTTTGTTCCTTAGAGGTGCAGTCTCTTATTTTGGTGGTGGTGACTGCACCTACTAAGTGGAATACATAGTAAGGCACTGTGGGTACGATAAGACGCAGTTTTCCAATTCCATTACTGTGAGGTGCAGTCTCAGATCTCTGTAGTGGCTTCAACAATAAAAGTTCTCATATGTTTATTTTCCAAACAAGGCATTGTGTATATAGTATCTAGTTTTCAGGGTTTCTATACTGAGAGATGTAGTCTCCTATGTTGGTAGTGTAAATGTCTGCAATGCCAAGACTGACCAACAGAGGTTTCTGTTTCAAAACAGTGCTTATAAACTTTGTTTCCCTTGCATGATGGCACGCATGGGGGTAGCACCACTGAGAAAAAAAAGAGGTGGGTTATGCAAATAAAGCAGAGCACAGAAATAAAATCATTTATTTCATGAAAAACAGCATTTTTTTGGAAGTTTGAAAGGTAGGAGACTGAATCATAACTCCGACAGGTTGCTACAGGTTATTAATCCCATTTTCTATGGCAAAGTTCACAAAATCACTTTAATGATGGTCATAGGCATCTAATGAAATGACTTCTGCATGTTGCTTGTGCGCTCCAGCCCAGGGAAGGGGGGGACTGATGTTGAAAAACTGGTTTGGATAAGGCCACTTTGACAGAACAACAAAGCATCTGGAAGTTTCTTAAAAAAAGAAATGAATGACTTCTTACAACTTAATTGTAATTTGTCCCTGGTTCTCAATCTCAAGTCAAGTTACATTTCAAAACCACATCTTTTCAAGTAACACAACCTGCGTGCAACTTTTTCAATGCTGTCATCGTCAGGGCTGCAAGTTCAGAATGCAGTGCATGAATGATATCTCACAGAAATAGTTTTGGTGACATACACATGTCGCCTAGTTTATGAAAAATACTCTGTTACATTTGGGGCAGTCTTTCCAAAACAATAAAACAGATGAAATAAAATCTTTATACTTATCAGAATGGATTTCAAATGGATATTCCATAGGTTCCTCTGTACGATACAGCTGCAGTACCATTTCCACTGAGTTTTAGCAAAGGAGAGTTTTTTTATTAACCTGTAAAAACAACAAAAAAAGTGTACCGTATGTGTTTGACAGTTGCGGCTATGAAAAACTACAGAAAAAAAACCATACAACTAAAGGAAGTGAAATAGCATAACAAACATTAGTACACATATTCACTTTGTGGTTTAAATATTAAGAAGTTTTGTGTCTGTGGCTGATGGATGTTGTGGACCGGGGTGGGGGCAGATATATTCATGCTCAGTGGTGGCAGTGGCTAAAATCTGTCCTGGTGGTGGTGGTCTGGGGGGGCGGACAGACTCATTCTCAGTAGTGACAGTGGCTAACATCTGTCCCGGAGGTGGTGGTAAGGGTGTGGACAGACTCATGCTCAGTGGTGGCAGTGGCTAACATCAGTCCCAGGGGTGGTGGTCCGGGGGGCAGACAGACTCATGCTCAGTGGTGGCAGTGGCTAACATCATTCCAAGTGGTGGTGGTCTGGGGGGAAGACAAACTCATGCTCAGTGGTGGCAGTGGATAACATCAGTCCTGTTGGTGGTGGTCTGGGGTGGACAGACTCTTGCTTAGTGGTGGCAGTGGCTAACATCAGTACCGATCGTGTTGGTCCAGGGGCAGACAGACTAATGCTGAGTGGTGGCAGTGGCTAACATCAGTCCCAGTGGTGGAGGTATGGAGGCAGAAAGACTCATGATCAGTGGTGGCAGTGCCTAATATCAGTCCCGATGGTGGTGGTCTGGGGCAGACAGACTCATGCTCAGTGGTGGCAGTGGCAAACATCAGTCCCGGTGGTGGTGGTCCTCCGAGTGGGCAGACTCATGTTCGGTGGTGGTAGTGGCTAACATCAGTCCCAGTAGTGGTGGTCCGGGGGCAGACACACTCATGCTCAGTGGTGGCAGTGGCTAACATCAGTCTCGATGGTGGTGGTCCGAGGGGTGGAGAGACCCAAGATCAGTGGTGGCAGTGACAATCATTAGTCCCACTAGTGGGGGTTCTGGGGGTGGAGTGACTCATGCTCATTGGTGGCAGTGGCTAACATCAGTAATGCTGGTGGTGGTCTGGGGATGGACAGACTCATGCACAGTGGTGGTAGTGACTAACATCAGTCCCGGTAGTGGTGGTCCAGGGGGCAGACAGACTCATGCTCAGTGGTGGCAGTGGCTAACATCAGTCCTAGTGGTGGTGGTCCTGTGGTGGACAGATTCATGCTCAATGGTGAAAGTGGCTAACATCAGTCCTGGTGGTGGTGGTCCAGGGAGGACAGACTCATGTTCAGTGGTGGCAGTGGCTAACATCAGTCCCAGTGGTGCTGGTTCATGGGCCATACTGACTCATACTCAGTGGTGGCAGTGGCTAACATCAGTTCTGGTGGTGGTCTGGGGGGTGGTCAGACTCATGCTCAGTGGTGGCAGTGGCTAACAACCATCCCAGTGGTGGTGGTCCAGGGAGCAGACAGACTCATGCTCAGTGGTGGTAGTGGCTAACATCACTTCCGGTGGTGGTGGTCTGGGGCGGACAGACTCATGTTCGGTGGTGGCAGTGGCTAACATCAGTCCTGAAGGTGGAGGTCTGGAGGGCAGACAGACTCATGCTCACTGGTGGCAGTGGCTAACATCAGTCCCGATGGTGGTGGTCCTGGGGTGGACAGACTTGTGCTCAGTGATGGCAGTGGCTAACATCAGTTCCAGTGGTGGTGGTCCTTGGGTGTGGACAGACTCATGCTCAGTGGTGGCAGTGGCTAACATTAGTGCCAGTGGTGGTGGTGTGGGGGACAGACAGACTCCTGCTCAGCGGTGGCAGTAGCTAACATCAGTCCTGGTTGTGGTGGTCCGGGGGCGGACAGACTTATGCTCAGTGGTTTCAGTGGCTATCATCAGTCCTTGTGGTGGTGGTCTGGGGTGGACAGACTCATGCTCAGTGGTTTCAGTGGCTAACATCATTCACAGTGGTGGTGGTGGTGGTCTGGAGGCAGACAAGCTCATGCTCAGTTGTGGCAGTGGATAATATCAGTCCTGCTGGTTGTGGTCTCATGGGGGGACAGACACTTGCTCAGTGGTGGCAGTGGCTAACATCAGTCCTGGTAGTGGTGGTCTGGGGCAGACAGGGTCATGCTCAGTGGTGGCAGTGGCTAACATCAGTCACAGAGGTGGTGGTCCTGGGGGTAGACAGACTCATGCTCAGTGGTGGCAGTGGCTAATATTAGTCCCAGAGGTGGTGGTATGGGGGGCAGGCAGACTCATGCTCAGTGGTGGCAGTAGCTAACATCAGTCCCAGTGGTGGTGGTCTGGGAGGGACATACTCATGCTCAGTGCTGGTAGAGGCTAAAATCAGTCCCAGTGGTGGTGGTCTGGTGGGTGGACAAACTTATGTTCAGTGGTGACAGTTGCTTACATCAGTCCCAGAAGTGGTGGTCCAGGGGTGGACAGACTCATGCTCAGTGGTGGCAGTGGCAAACATCAGTCTCACTGGTGGTGGTCCGGGGGTGGAGAGACTCAAGCTCAGTGGTGGCTAACACCAGTCCCATTGGTGGTGGTCTGGGGGTGGGGAGACTCATGCTTAGTGGTGACAGTGGCTAGCATCAGTCCCGCAGGTGGTGGTCCAGTGGGTGCAGAGACTCCTACGGTCAAACCTTGTTAATCCATGACTGATTAGTCCGTAAACCTCACTATCCGAATAGATTTTTACAAAAACCAAACTACTGCCACTTTAAATGCCCTGATAATCCGAATGTCTCTGCATCTGATTCCGTGTTTCGGTTGCTATTACAAACAAATTAATTTTAATGGTTTTTAGCCTCTTTAATCCAGTGTTAATGAATCTCCCGATCTCCTGATGTGTGCAGCGGTGACACTGTACCTAGTAAGTGTCAATTACTTAAGCACATTCCGCACATTCCACCGCAGAGTCAGCAGCTTCCACTAATGTGCTTGCACTAAGGGCAGTAAATGAGCAGTGAACAAGCTGTCAGTTGTCAATTAAGTTGACATTCATGATAAAGCTCAGGTGTTACCTGCATAGTGTTGCTAAACCTTTCTTGGTCAACATTGGACATTGTGCACAACAAAGACTGCACTGACCTAGACGAGGACAGTCAGGACACTCTGTGCGATCCCCCACCACAAATCTCTGCTTCGGATGTCTGCGCTAGCCTGACTAAGGTTCTACTGTACCTGGAGCAGCACAGCACTTCAGACACCAGCAAGCAAATAGATAATTTACTCGATGTGAAGAAGTTCATCTTATCACAATCTGCTGCAAACATGCAACAAGCCCATATCCAGGAGTATTTTGGTGTGAGTATGTGAGTGTGCGACTGCCTACGAGTGACCGAGTGAGTGAGTGACTGTGTGTGTGTGTGTGTGTGTGTGTGTGTGTGTGTGTGAGATGAAACTAATTTCATTATTTAAATTCATTTTAAGTGTTGATTCTGTGAAAAAATAAATGCAATAGCTCTGAAACTGTGTTTTGAAATTTTTTCCCATATAGGCCTATTAATACTCGTTAGTCCGTTATTTGATTATCCAGAAAGAAATGCCCAGATATGAACAGTGCTGGATTAACCAGGTCTGACTATACTCAGTGTTGGCAGTGGCTAACATCAATCCCTCTGGTGGTGGTTAGTGGACTGACAGACTCATGCTCAGTGGTGGCAGTGGCTAACATCAGTCCCTCGGGTGGTGGTCCGGGCACAGACAGACTCATGCTCAGTGGTGGCAGTGGATAACATCAGTCCCAGTGGTGGTGGCCTGGGGGTGGACAGACTCAAGCTTAGTGGTGGCAGTGGCTTACATAAGTCCCAGTGGTGGTAGTCATTGGGGTGTACTGACTCATGCTCAGTGGTGCCAGTGGCTAACATCAGTCCTGGTGGTAGTTTGGGGAGGATGGACTCATGCTCACTGGTGGCAGTGGCTAAAATTAGTCCCAGTGGGCATGGTCCGCGGGTGGACAGACTCATCCTCTGTGGTGGCAGTGGATAACATCAGTCCCAGTGGTGCTGGTCTGGGCAGGCACACTCATGCTCTGTGGAGGCAGTGGCTAACATCAGTCTCAAAGGTGGTGGTCTTGGGGCGGGCAGACTTGTGCTCAGTGGTGGAAGTTGCTAACATCAGTCCCAGTGGTGGGGATGGTATGGGGGTGGAGAGACATATGCTCAGAGGTGATAGTGGCAAACATTCCCAGTGGTGGTGGTCCAGGGGGCAGACAGACTCATGCTCAGTGGTGGCAGTGGCTAAAATCAGTTCCAGTGGTAGTGGTCCTTGGAGGGGACAGACTCATGCTGAGTGGTTGCAGTGGCTAACATCAGTCCTGGTGGTGGTGGTTGGGGATGGACAGACTAATGCTCAGTGGTGGCAGTGGCTAACATCAGTCCTGGTGGTGGTGGTCCAGTGCGGACAGACTCATGCTCAGTGGTGGCAGTGGCTAACATCAGTCCAGTGGTGGTGGTCCTGTGGTGGACAGATTCATGCTCAATGGTGCCAGTGGCTAACATTAGTCCCAGTGGTGCTGGTTCATGGGCCATACTGACTCATGCTCAGTGGTGGCAGTGGCTAACATAAGTTATGGTGGTGGTCTGGGTTGGACAGACTCATGCTCAGTTATGGCAGTGGCTAACATCCATCCCAGCTGTGGTGGTCCAGGGAAGGACAGACTTGAGCTCAGTGGTGGCAGTGGCTAACATCAGTCCCAGTGGCTGTGGTCCTTGGGGGTGTACAGACTCATGCTCAGTGGTGGCAGTGGCTAACATCACTTCCAGTGGTGGTAGTCTGGGGCAGACAGACTCATGTTCGGTGGTGGCAGTGGCTAACATCAGTCCCAGTAGCGATGGTCCGGGGCGGACATACTCATGCTCAGTGGTGGCAGTGCCTAACATAATTCCCATTGGTGGTGGTCTGTGGACACACAAACTCATGCTCAGTGGTGGCAGTGGCTAACATCAGTCCCAGTGCCGGTGGTCCTTGGGGGTGGACAGACTCATGCTCAGTGCTGTCAGTGGCTAACATTAGTGCCAGTGGTGGTGGTATGGGGGACAGACAGACTCCTGCTCAGTGGTGGCAGTGGTTAACATCAGTCCCGGTGGTAGTTTGGGGAGGACGAACTCATGCTCAGTGGTGGCAGTGGCTAAAATCAGTCCCGGTGAGCATGGTCCGTGGGCAGACAGACTCATGCTCAGTGGTGGCAGTGGATAACATCAGTCCCGGTGGTGCTGGTCTGGGAAGGCACTCTCATGCTCTGTGGTGTCAGTGGCTAACATCAGTCCCAATGGTGGTGGTCTTGGGGGTGGTCAGACTTGTGCTCAGTGGTGGCAGTGAGTAACATCAGTCCTGGTGGTGGTGGTGGAATGGGGGCAGAGAGACATATGCTCAGTGGTGACAGTGGCGAACATCATTCCCAGTGGTGGTGGTCCAGGGGGCAGACAAACTCATACTCAGTGGTGGAAGTGGCTAACATTAGTCCCGGTGGTGGTGGTATGGGGTGGACAGACTCATGCTCAGTGGTGGCAGAGGCTAACATCAGTCCCGGTGGTGGTGGTCCTGGGGGCGTACAGACTCATGCTCAGTGGTGGCAGTGGCAAACACCAGTCCCGGGGGTGATCCGGAGCAGACAGACTCGTGCTCATTTGTGTCAGTGGCTAACATCAATTCCAGTGGTGGTGGTCAGGGGGCAGACAAACTCATGCTCAGTGGTAGCAGTGGATAACATCAGTCCTACTGGTCGTGGTCTGGTGGGCAGACAGACTCATGTTCAGTGGTGGCAGTGGCTAATATCAGTCCCGATGGTGGTGGTCCAGGCCGGACAGACTTATGCTTAGTGGTGGCAGGGGCTAACATCAGTCCCAGAGGTGGTGGTGGTCCAAGGGGCAGACAGACTCATGGTCAGTGGTGGCAGTGACTAACATCAGTTACGATCGTGGTGGTCCGGGGGTGGAGAGACTCATGCTCAGTGTTGGCAGTGGTTAATATCAGTCCCGATGGTGTTTATCCAGGAGCGGAGAAACTTGTGTTCAGTGGTGGCAGTGGCTTACATAAGTTCCAGTGGTGGTGGTTCTTTGGGGGGGACAGACCCATGCTGAGTTGTTGCAGTGGCTAACATCAGTTCCGGTGGTGGTGGTCTGGGGTGGACAGACTCATGCTCAGTGGTGGCAGTGGCTAACTTCAGTCACAGTGGTGGTGGTCCTTGTGGGTGGACAGTCTCATGCTCAATGGTGGCAGTGGCTAAAATCAGTCCCAGTGGTGGTGGTCCGGGGGTGGACAGACTCATGCTCAGTGGTGGCAGTGGCTAACATCAGTCCCAGTGGTGGTGGTCCTATGGTGGACAGATTCATGCTCAATGATGCCAGTGGCAAACATCAGTCCCGGTGGTGGTGGTGGTGGTCAGGGGGAGGACAGACTCGTGTTCATTGGTGGCAGTGGCTAGCATCAGTCCCAGTGGTGCTGGTTCATGGGCCATATCGACTCATGCTCAGTGGTGGCAGTGGCTGACATCCATCCCAGTTGTGGTGGTCCAGGGAGCAGACAGACTCATGCTCAATGGTGGCAGTGGCTAACATCACTCCCTGTGGTGGTGGTCTGGGGCGGACAGACTCATGTTCGGTGGTGGCAGTGGCTAACATCAGTCCAAGTAGTGTTGCTACGGGGTGGACAGACTCATGTTCAGTTATGGCAGTGGCTAACATCCATCCCAGTTGTGGTGGTCCAGGGAGCAGACAGACTCAGGCTCAGTGGTGGCAGTGGATAACATCAGTCCCAATGGGGGTGGTCCAGGTGTGGACAGACTTGTGCTCAGCAGTGGCAGTGGCTAACATCAGTCTCAGTGGCTCTGGTCCTTGGGGTGGACAGACTCATGCTCAATGCTGGCAGTGGCTAACATTAGTGCCAGTGGTGGTGGTATGGGAAACAGACAGACTCCAGCTCAGTGGTGGCAGTGGCTTATATCAGTCCCGGTGGTGGTGGTCTGGGGCGCACAGACTTATGCTTAGTGGTAGCAGTGCCCATCAGTCGCAGTGGTGGTGGTCCAGGGGGCAGACAGACTCATGGTCAGTGGTGGCAGTGGCTAACATCAGTTTCGATCATGGTGGTCCGGGGTGGACAGACTCATGCTCAGTGTTGGCAGTGGCTAACATCAGTCCAGATGGTGGTTGTCCAGGGGTGGACAGACTTGTGCTTCTTGGTGGCAGTGGCTCACATAAGTCCGAGTTGTGGTGGTCCTTCGGGGGGACAGACTCATGCTGAGTGGTTGCAGTGGCTAATGTCAGTGCCAGTGGTGGTGGTATGGGGGCAGACAGACTCATGCTGAGTGGTGGCAGTGGCTAACATCAGTCCCGGTGGTGGTGTTCTGGGGCAGACAGAATCATGCTCAGTGGTGGTAGTGGCTAACATCAGTCATGGTAGTGGTGGTCCGGCGAGAGGACAGACTCATGGTCAGTGGTGGCAGTGACTAACATTAGTCCTAGTGGTGGTGGTCTGGGGGTGGACAGACTCATGCTCAGTGGTGACAGTGGCAAACATCAGTCTCGGTCATGGTGGTGGTCCAAGAGTAGGAGAGACTCAAGATCAGTGGTGGCATTGGCTATCATTAGTCCCACTAGTGGGGGTGCAGGGGTGGAGATTACTCATGCTCAGTGGTGGCAGGCTAACATATTTTCCGGGAGCGGTGGTCTGGAGTCAGACAGACTCATGGTCAGTAGTGGCAGTGGCTATCATCACTCCCAGTTGAGGTGGTCCAGGGGATGGACAGACTCATTCTCAGAGGTGGCAGTGGCTATCATCAGTCCCATTGGTGGTGGTCTGGGCACAGACAGATGCATGCTCAGTGGTGACAGTGGATAACATTCAGTCCCAGTGGTGGTGGTCTGGGTTGGACAGACTCATGCTCGGTGGTGGCAGTGGCTTACATCAGTCCCAGCGGTGGTGGTCCTTGGGGACATACCGACTCATGCTCAGTGGTGCCAGTGGAAAACATCAGTCCCGGTGGTAGTTTGGGGAGGATGGACTCATGCTCAGTGGTGGCAGTGGCTAAAATCAGTCCGGTGGGCATGGTCCACAGGTGGACAGACTCATGCTCTGTGGTGGCAGTGGATAACATCAGTCCCAGTGGTGGTGGTCTGGGGGTGGACAGACTCATGATCGGTGGTGGCAGTGGCTAACATTAGTCCCAGTGGTAGTTTGGGGAGGACGGACTCATGCTCAGTGGTGGCAGTGGCTAAAATCAGTCCAGGTGGGCATGATCCGCGGGCGGACAGACTCATGCTATGTGGTGGCAGTGGCTAACATCAGTCCCAGTGCTTCTGGTCTGGACAGGCACACTCATGCTCTGTGGTGGCAGTGGCTAACATCAGTCCCAGTGGTGGTCTTGTTGGTGGGCAGACTTGTGCTCAGTGGTGGCAGTGGCTAATATCAGTCCTGCTGCTGGTAGTGGTGTGGGGGTGGAGAGACATATGCACAGTGGTGACAGTGGCGAACATCATTCCCAGTGGCAGTGATCCAGGGGGCAGACAGACTCATGCTCAGTGGTGGCAGTGGCTAACATCAGTCCCAGTGGTGGTGGTAGTATGGGGGCAGAGACACATGCTCAGTGGTGACAGTGGCGAACATCATTCCCAGTGTTGGTGGTCCAGGGGCAGACAGACGCATACTGAGTGGTGGCAGTGGCTAATATCATTCCCAGTGGTGGTGGTCCATGGGCAGACGGACTCATGCTCAGTGGCGGCAGTGGCAAACATCAGTCCTGTGGTGTTGGTCGTTGGTGGACAGACTCATGTTCGTTGGTGGTGGCTGGAAATATCAAATCCCAGTAGTGGTGGTCCAGGGCAGACACACTCATGCTCAGTGGTGGCAGTGGCTAACATCAGTCTCATGGTCCGAGGGTGGAGAGACCCAAGATCAGTGGTGGCAGTGACAATCATTAGTCCCACTAGTGGGGGTTCTGGGGTTGGAGCGACTCATGCTCATTGGTGGCAGTGGCTAACATCAGTAATGCTGGTGGTGGTCTGGGGATGGACAACCTCATGCGCAGTGGTGGTAGTGGCTAAAATCAGTCCCGGTGATAGTTTGGGGAGGACGGACTCATGCTCAGTGGTGGCAGTGGCTAAAATCAGTCCAGGTGGGAATGGTCCACGGGCGGACAGACTCATGCTATGTGGTGGCAGTGGCTAACATCAATCCCAGTGCTTCTTGTCCAGGCAGGCACACTCATGCTCTGTAGTGGCAGTGGCTAACATCAGTCCCAGTGGTGGTGGTCTTGGGGGTGGGCAGACTTGTGCTCAGTGGTGGCAGTGGCTAACATCAGTCCCAGTGCTGGTGGTGGTATGGGGGTGGAGAGACATATGCTCAGTGGTGACTGTGGTGAACATCATTCCCAGTGGCAGTGATCCAGGGAGCAGACAGACTCATGCTCAGTGGTGGCAGTGGCTAACATCAGTTCCGTTGGTGGTCCAGGAGTGGAAAGACTCATGCTCAGTTATGGCAGTGGCTAACATCCATCCCAGTTGTGGTGGTCCAGGGAGCAGACAGACTCATGCTCAGTGGTGGCAGTGGCTAACATCACTCCCAGTGGGGGTGGTCTCGGCTGACAGACTCATGTTCGGTGGTGGCAGTGGCTAACATCAGTCCAAGTAGCGTTGTTCTGGGACGGACAGACTCATGCTCAGTGGTGGCAGTGGCTAACATCAGTTCCGTTGGTGGTCCGGGGCTGGACAGACTCATGCTCAGTTATGGCAGTGGCTAACATCCATCCCAACTGTGGTGTTCCAGGGAGCAGACAGACTCAAGCTCAGTGGTGGCAGTGGATAACATCAGTCCCAATGGGGGTGGTCCAGGTGTGGACAGACTTGTGCTCAGTTGTGGCAGTGGCTAACATCTGTCTCAGTGGCTCTGTTCCTTGGGGGAGGACAGACCTATGCTCAATGCTGGCAGTGGCTAACATTAGTTCCAGTGGTGGTGGTATGGGAGACAGAGATTCTCTTCGTGGTGTGGTGGCTTGCTGGCATCAGTCCCGGTGGTGGTGGTATGGGGCGAACAGACTTATGCTTAGTGGTAGCAGTGCCTAACGTCAGTCACAGTGGTGGTGGTCCAGGGGCAGACAGGCTCATGGTCAGTGGCAGCAGTGGCTAACATCAGTTTCGATCATGGTGGTCTGGGGTGGACAGACTCATGCTCAGTGTTGGCAGTGGCTAACATCAGTCCCAATGGTGGTTGTCCAGGGGTGGACAGAGTTGTGCTTCTTGGTGTCAGTGGCTCACATAAGTGCTAGTTGTGGTGGTCTTTTGGGGGGACAGACTCATGCTGAGTGGTTGCAGTGGCTAATGTCAGTGCCAGTGGTGGTGGTATGGCAGGCAGATATGCTGAGGGTGGGGTGCTATATCAGTCTGGTGGTGTTCTGTGGCAGATAGACTCATGCTCAGTGGTGGTTGTATAACATCAGTCATGGTAGTGTTGGTCGGTGAGATGACAGTTATGGTCAGTGGTGGCAGGACTAGCATCAGTCCTAGTGTTGGCTGGGTGACAATTTGCTCAGTGGTGACAGGCAAACATCAGTCCGGGTCATGGTGGTGGTCCAAGAGTAGGAGAGACCAGATCATGGTATTGGCTATCGTTATCCTACTAGTGGGGTGTAGGGTGTGGATTTTCATGCTCAGTGGTGGCAGTGGCTAACATATTTCCTGGTAGTGGTGGTCCGGAGCCGACAGACTCAATATTGGTGGCTAACATCACCCCAGTTGTGGTGGTCCATTTGGACTTCATTTCGGAGGTGGCAGTGGCTAATATCAGTCCCGTGGTGGTCCGGATGGACAGACACATGCTCAGTGGTGGCAGTGGATAACATCAGTCCCAGTGGTGGTGGTCTGGGGATAGACCATGCTGTGTGGTGGCAGTGGCTTATATCAGTCCCAGCGGTGGTCCTGGGGCACACCATGCTCAGTGGTGGCAGTGGCTAACACTGGTCCCGTGATAGTTTGGGAGATGGACTCATGTTCGTGGGTTGATGGCTAAATCTGTCGGTGACATGATCCATGGGGACAGACCATGCTCTGGTGGTGATAACATCAGTCCTAGTGGTTGTATAGTGAAAGCCATACCTGGTGGTGGCATTGGCAGCATTAGTCTCGATGGTGGTGGTCGAGGGTGAGGACTCAAGATCAGTGGTGGCAGTGACACCGTAGTCCTGGCAGTGGGGTTCAGGGGTGGTGACTCATGCTCATTGGTGGCAGTGGCCACATCAGTAATGCTGGTGGTGGTCTGGGATGGACTGCCTCATGCGTGGTGGTGGTATTGGCTAAAATCAGTCGGTGATAGTTTGGGAGGACGACTCATGCTCAGTGTGGCAGTGGCTAAATCGGTCAGGTGGGAATGGTCCGCGGCGGACAGACTCATGCTATGTGGCAGGCACATCAATCCCAGTGCTTGTCCAGGCAGGCACCCATGCTCTGTAGTGGCAGTGGCTAACATCAGTCCCAGTGGTGGGGTCTGGGGGTGGGCAGACTTTGCCTGTGGCAGTGGCTAACATCAGTCCCAGTGCTGGTGGTGGTATGGGGTGGAGACATAGCTCAGTGGTGACTGTGGTGAACATCATTCCCAGTGGCGGTGATCCGGAGCAGACAGACTGCCTGTGGTGGCAGTCTAGCATCAGTTCGTTGGTGGTCCAGGGTGGAAAGACCATGCTCAGTATGGCAGTGCAACATCCATCCCAGTTGTGGTGGTCCGGGAGCAGACAGACCATGCTCAGTGGTGGCAGTGGCTAACATCACTCCCGTGGGGTGGTCGGGTGACAGACTCATGTTCTTGGTGGCGGTGCTAACATCAGTCCAAGTAGCGTTGTTCTGGGTAGGACAGACCATGTCGTGGTGGCATAACATCAGTTCTTGGTGGTCCGGCTGACAGACTCATGCTCAGTTATGGTAGTGCTAGCATCATCCCAACTGGGTTCCAGGGAGACAGACTCAAGCTCAGTGGTGGCAGGGATAACATCAGTCCTACTGGGGTGGGTCCGGTTTGGACAGACTTGTGCTCAGTTGTGGTGGCTAACATCAGTCTCAGTGGCTCTGGTCTTGGGGAGGACACTGTGCTCAATGCTGGCGTGGCTAACATTAGTTCAGTGGTGGTGGTATGGGAGGACAGACCTTCCGGGGCGGTGGCTTATCAGTCCCGTGGTGGTGGTCCAAGGCAACAGACTTATGCTTAGTTGGTAGCAGTGCCTAACGTCAGTCACAGTGGTAGTGGTCCGGGGAAGACAGGGTCTGGTCATTGGCGGCAGTGGCTAACATCAGTTTCGATCATGGTGGTCTGGGGTGGGCAGACTCATGCTCAGTGTTGGCAGTGGCATCAGTCCAATGGTGGTTGTCCAGGTGACAGGTTGGCTTCTGTGTCAGTGGCCTGTAAGTGCTAGTTGTGGTGGTCTTTGGGGGACAGACTCATGCGAGTGGTTGCAGTGGCTAATGTCAGTGCCAGTGGTGTGTATGGCAGACAGACTCATGCTGAGTGGTGGCAGTGGCTGATATCAGTCCCGGTGGTGGTGTTCTGTGGCAGATAGACTCATGCTCAGTGGTGGTTGTAGCTAACATCAGTCATGGTAGTGGTGGTCCAGTGAGATGACAGAGTTATGGTCAGTGGTGGCAGTGACTGACATCAGTCCTAGTAGTGGTGGTCTGGGGGTGGACAGACTCATGCTCAGTGGTGACAGTGGCAAACATCAGTCTCGGTCATGGTGGTGGTCCAAGAGTAGGAGAGACTCAAGACTGGTGGCATTGGCTATCATTAGTCCCACGTTGAGTTGCTATCATCGTGCTGGTCGTGGTCTGGTGGGCAGACAGACTCATGCTCGAAAGTTGGCAGTGGCTCTTCATCCTGATGGTGGTTGTCAGAGGCAGACAGACTTGAGCTCAGTGGTGGCAGTGGCTCACATAAGTCCCAGTGGGGTTGGTCATGGTGAGGACTGACTCATGCTGGTGGGTTGCAGTGGCCAACATCAGTGCCAGTGGTGGTGATATGGGGCAGACAGACTCATGCTGGGTGGTGGCAGTGTCTTCTTGTCAGTCGGTCATGGTGGTGGTGTTCCAAGAGTGGGAGAGACTCAAGAGCAGTGGTGGCAGTGGCTATCATCAGTCCTGCTATGTGGGGGTCAGGGGTGGAGATACTGATGCTTACTGGTGGCAGTATTTAACATAGTTTTCAGTAGTGGTGGTCCAGTCAGACAGTCTCATGCTCAGTAGTGGCAGTGGCTAACATCACTCCCAGTTGTGGTGGTCCGAGAGGATGGACAGACTCTCACTCAGTGGTGGTGGTGGCTAACATGAGTCCCATTGGTGGTGGTCAGACACGACAGACTCATGCTCAGTGGTGGCAGTGCATGACATCAGTCCCAGTGGTGGTGGTCTGGGGTGGACAGACTCATAGTTCGGTGGTGGAAGTGGGCTTACATCAGTTCCAGTGGTGGTGGTTCTTGGGCTTACCGACTCATGCTCAGTGGTGCCAGATGGCTAACATCAGTCGGTGGTGACTGTGGAAGGGCGGACTCATACTCAGTGGTGGCAGTGGTAAAATCAGTCACAGTGGGCATTGGTCATTCTGGTGGACAGACTCATGCTCTGTGGTGGCGTGGATAACATCAGTCCCAGTGGTTGGTGGTCTGGGGGTGACAGACTCATGCTCGGTGGTGACAGTGGCTAGCTTGGTCCCAGTGGTAGTTTGGGAGGACCTGACTCATGGTCGGTGGTGGCAGTGGCTGAAATCAGTCAGGTGGGCATGATCCACGGCAGACAGACTCATGCTCAGTGGTTGCAGTGACTAACATCAGTCCCAGTGGTGGTGGTATGGTGGGCAGCCACACTCATGCTCTGTGGTGGCAGTGGCTAACATCAGTCCCAGTGGTGGTGGTGGTGTTGTGGGCGGGCAGACTTGTGCTCAGTGGTGGAGTGGCTAACATCAGTCCCGGGTGGTGGTGTTGGTATATGGGTGGAGAGACATGCTCAGTGGTGACAGTGGCGCATCATCATTCCTAGTGTGGTTGTCCAGGGGCAGATAGACTCATGCTCAGTGGTGGCAGTGGATGACATCAGTCCCAGTGGTGCTGGTCTGGGCAGGCACACTCATGCTCTGTGGTGGCAGTGGCTAACATCAGTGCCAGTGGTGTTGGTGAGCTGGGGCAGACAGAGTCATGCTCAGTGGTGGCAGTGGCTAACATCTGTCCTGCTGTGGTGGTAGTGTGGTATGAAGGCTGTGAGGCTCTGCTCAGTGGTGACAGTGGCGAACATCATTCCCAGTTGTGAGTGATCCAGGGGGCAGACAGCCTCATGCTCGTGCGGTGACAGTGGCTAACATCAGTCCCAGTGGTGCTTGGTCTGGCAGGCACCTCATGCTCTGTGGTGGCAGGGCCACTAAAAGCTGTGGTAGGTATGGGGGCAGACAGAGTCAAAGCTCAGTGGTGGCAGTGGCTAACACATCAGTCCTGGTTGTGGTGGTGGTGGTATGGGGCAGAGAGACATATGCTCAGTGGTGATAGTGGCCAACATCATTCCCAGTGGTGGTGGTCCTGAGGGCAGACAGACTCATGCTCAGTGGGTGGCAGTGGCAACATCAGTTCCGTGGTGGTGGTCCTGGGGTGTACAGACCACATGCTCACTGGTGGGTGGCTAACATCGTTCGGTGTGTGGAATTGGGATGAATTGACCTTGCTCCAGTGGTGGCAGTGGCTAACACCAGTCCCGGGTGGTGTTCTGTGGCAGACAGACTCATGCTCAGCTGTGTCAGTGGCTAACATCAATTCCAGTGGTGGTGGTCTGGGGGTGACAAACTCATGCTCAGTGGTGGCAGTGGATAACATCAGTCCTGCTGGTGCGTGGTCTGGTGGGCAGACAGACTCATGCTCAGTGTTGGCAGTGGCTAACTTCTATCCGATGGTGGTTGTCCAGGGGCGGACAGGACTTGAGCTCAGTGGTGGCAGTGGCTCACATAAGTCCCAGTGGGAGTTGGTCCCCTGGGGAGACTGACTCATGCTGGAGGGTTGCAGTGGCTAACATCAGGCGCCAGGTGGTGGTGTTCTGGGGCTGATGGTGACCATGCTCAGTGGTGGCAGTGGCTAACATCAGTCCCAGTGTGGTGGTGGTAAGGGGGCAGACAGACTCACGCTCAGTGTTGGTGGCATGGCTAACATCAGTCCCAGAGTTGTGTTCTAGGGTGGACAGACTCATGTCAGTGGTGGCAGAGGCTAACATCAGTCCCAGTGATGGTGGTGGCTGGCAGACAGACTCATGCTCAGTGCGTGGCATGACCAACATCAGTCTCGGTGGTGGTGGTCCGGGTGATGGACTCCGTGATCAATGGTGACAGTGGCTTTCATCAGTCCTGGTGGTGATGGTCCGGCAGGAGGACAGACTCATGTTCGGTTGGTGGCAGTGGCTAACATCAGTCCCAGTAGTGGTGGTCGGGAGTGGACAGATATATGCTCAGTGGTGAGAGTGGCAAACATTAGTCTCGGGTCATGGTGGTGGTCCCAAGAGTAGGAGAGACTCAGAGCAGAGGTGCAGTGGCTATCATCAGTCCTGCTAGTGGGGGTCCAGGGGTGGAGATACTGATGCTTAGTGGACAAGCTAACATAGTTCCCAGTAGTGGTGGTCTAGAGCCGTGACACCATGCTCAGTAGTGGCAGTGGCTAACATCACTCCCAGTTGTGGTGGTCAGGGATAGACAGACTTATGCTCAGTGGTGGCAGTGTGCTACATGAGTCCCATTGGTGGGGGTCGGACATGGACAGACCTGTGCTCTAGTGGTGGCAGTGTAGACATCAGTCCCAGTTGGTGGTGGTCTGGGGTGACAGACTCATGCTTGGTGGTGAAGTGGCTTACATCAGTTCCAGTGGTGGTGGTCCTTGGGGCTACTGACTCATGCTCAGTGGTGCCAGTGGCTAACATCTGTCCCGGTGGTAGTTTGGGAAGGACGGACTCATACTCAGTGTGGTGGCAGTGGCTAAAATCAGTCACAGTGGGCATGGCTCAGCAGGCGGACAGACTCATGCTCGTGGTGGCAGTGGATAACATCAGTCCCAGTGGTGGTGGTTGGGGGCCTGCCAGGACGGGGTGCTCGGTGGTGGTAGTGGCTAACTTCAGTCCCGTGGTAGTTTGGGGGATGACAGACCATGGTCGTGGTGGCAGGGCAAAAATCAGTCAGGTGGGCATGGTCGCTTGACAGACAGACTCATGCTCAGTGGTTGCAGTGACTAACATCAGTCTCAGTTGTGGTGGTATGGTTGCAGCTACACTCATGCTCTGTGGTGGCAGTGGCTAACATCAGTCCCAGTGGTGGTGGTGGTGTTGTGGGTGGGCAGAGTCTGTGCTCAGTGGTGGAGTGGCTAACATCAGTCCCGTGGTGGTGTTGGTATGGGGGTGTGAGAGCCATATGCTCAGTGGTGACAGTGGTGAACATCATTCCCAGTTGTGGTGTGTCTAGGGCAGACAGACTCATGCTCAGTGGTGGCAGTGGCTAACATCGGTCCAGCTGGTGGTTGTGTGGGGGCAGAGGGAGATATGCTCTCAATGGTGACAGTGGTGAACATCATTCCCAGTGGTGGTGGTCGGGGAAGACAGACTCATGCTCAATTGTGGCAGTGGCTAACATCAGTCCCGGTGGTGGTAGTGTTTAGGCGTACAGACTCATGCTTAGTGGTAGCAGTGGCTAACATCAGTTCTGGTGGTGGTGGCTCTTGGGTGTGCAGACTATGCTCACTGGTGGCAGTGTGGCTAACATCAGTTCTGGTGATGGTGGGAATGGGGCAGACCAACCTTCTACCAGTGGTGGCAGTGGCTAACACCTGTCCCAGTGGTGATCTGGGGGCAGACAGACCTATACCAGTTGTGTCAGTGGCTAACATCAATTCCTGTGGTGGTGGTCTGGGGCAGACAAACTCATGCTCAGTGGTGGCAGTGGATAACATCAGTCCTGTGGTCATGGTCTGGTGGGCAGACAGACTCATGCTCAGTGTTGGCAGTGGCTAGCTTCTATCGCTGGTGGTGGTTGTCCAGGGGTTGGACGGACTTGAGCTCATTGGTGGCGGTGGCTCACATAAGTCCCAGTGGGGTTGGTCCTGGGAGGACTGACTCATGCTGAGTGGTTGCAGTGGATTGGTTTATCAGTGCCGTGTGGTGGTGTTCTGGGGTGGACAGACTCATGCCCAGTGGTGGCAGTGGCTAACATCAGTCCCAGTGGTGGTGGTAAGGGGGGCAGACAGACTCACTCAGTGGTGGCATGGCTACATCAGTCCCAGTGGTGGTGTTCTAGGGTGACAGACTCATGCTCAGTGGTGGCAGAGGCCAACATCAGTCCCAGTGATGGTGGTATTGGGGCAGACAGACTCCACGCTCAGTCGTGGCATGTACTAACATCAGTGTCAGTGGTGGTGGTATGGGGGAGACAGACTCACGCTCAGTGGTGGCATGGCTAACATCAGTCCTGGTGGTGGAGGTCCGGGGTGGACAGACTCATGATCAGTGGTGACAGTGGCTAACATCAGTCCCAGTAGTGGTGGTCCAGGAGTGGACAGACATATGCTCAGTGGTGACAGTGGCCAACATCATTCCGTTGTGTGGTGGTGTCCTTGGGCTGACATGACTCATGTCTAGTGGTGTGAGTGGCTAGCATCAGTTCCAGTGGTGTGGTGGTCCTGAGGGGCAGACAGACTCATGCTCAGTGGTGGCAGTGGCTAACATCAGTTCAGTGGTGGTAGTCCTGGAGGTGTGAACTCGGACTCACTGGTGGCAGTGGTTAACACCAGTCCGGTGGAGTCTGAGGCCGACAGTACTCATGCTCAGTTGTGTCAGTGGCTAACATCAGTTCCAGTGGTGTGGTTTTGGGCAGACAAACTCATGCTCAGTGTTGGCAGTGGATAACATCAGTCCTGCTGGTTAGGTGGTCTGGTGGGCAGACAGACTCATGCTCTGTGTGCTGGCGGTGGCTAACTCTATCCCTCATGGTGGTTGTCCAGAGGCAGACAGACTTGAGCTCAGTGGTGTCAGGCTCACATAGAGTCCCAGTGGGGTTGGTCCTTGAGTAGAGGACTGACTCATGCTGGAGTGGGTTGCGTAGTGCTGTATCAGTGCCAGTGGTGGTGATATGGGGCTGACAGACTCATGCTGGTGGTGGCAGTGGATAACATCAGTCTGGGTCATGGTGGTGGTCCAAGGTAGGAGAGACTCAAGAGCAGTGGTGTGTGGCTATCATCAGTCCTGCTGGTGGGGGTCCATGGGGTGGAGATACTGATGTTACTGGTGGCAGTGGCTAACTATAGTTCCCAGTAGTGGTGGTCCAGAGTCGAGACAGACTCTGCTGCTTAGTAGTGGTAGCTAACATCCTCCCAGTTGTGGTGGTCCGGGATGGACAGACTCTCGCTCAGTGATGGCAGTGGCTAACATGAGTCCCATTGGTGGTGGTCGAGACACGGACAGACTCATGCTCAGTGGTGGCAGTGCATGACATCAGTCCCAGTGGTGGTGGTCTGGGGTGGACAGACTGGTCGGTGGTGGTAGTGGCTACATCAGTTCCATTGGTGGTGGTTCTTGGGCCACTGACTCATGCTCCAGTGGTGCCAGTATGATATCAGTCCCGTGGTATTTGGGAAGGACGGACTCATACTCAGTGGTGGCAGTGGCTAAAATCAGTCACAGTGGGCATGGTCATCTGTGTGACAGACTCATGCTCTGTGGTGGCAGTGGATAACATCAGTCCCAGTGGTGGTGGTCTGGGGTGGACAGACTCATGCTCGGTGGTGACAGTGGTTAACTTCAGTCCCAGTGGTAGTTGGAGGCGGACAGACTCATGGTCAGTGGTGGCAGTGTCTAAAATCATTCCAGGTGGGCATGATCCACGGCAGACAGATCATGCTCAGTGGTTGCAGTGATAACATCAGTCCCAGTGGTGGTGGTATGGTGGGCAGCCGCACTCCTGTGCTGCTGTGGTGTAGCAACATCAGTCCCAGTGGTGGTGGTGGTGTTGTGGGCGGGCAGACTTGTGCTCGGTGGTGGAGTGGCTAACATCAGTCCGGGTGGTGGTGTTGGTATGGGTGTGAGAGACTATGGTGCTCAGTGGTGGCAGTGGCGATCATCATTCCGAGTTGTGGTTGTCCAGGGGCAGATAGACTCATGCTCAGTGGTGGCAGTGGATGACATCAGTCCCAGTGGTGCTTGGTCTGGGCAGTCACCTCATGCTCTCTCTTGTGGCAGTGGCTAACATCAGTGCCAGTGGTGGTGGTATGGGGCAGACAGAGTCATGCTCAGTGGTGGCAGTGGCTACATCTGTCCTGGTTGTGGTGGTAGTGGTATGGGGGCAGAGAGACATATGCTCAGTGGTGACAGTGGCGAACATCATTCCCAGTCTGTGGTGATCCAGGGGCAGACAGCCTCATGCTCCTTGGTGCTTGTGGCTAACATCAGTCCCAGTGGTGCTGGTCTGGCAGGCACACTCATGCTCTGTGTTGGCAGGGCTAACATGGTGCCAGTGGTGGTAGTATGGGGGCAGACAGAGTCATGCTCAGTGTGGTGGCAGTGGCTAACATCAGTCCTGGTTGTGGTGGTGGTGGTATGGGGCAGAGGGTGCTATGCTCAGTGGTGATAGTGGCCAACATCATTCCCAGTGGTGGTGGTCCTGGGGCTTGACAGACTCATGCTCAGTGGTGGCAGTGGCTAACATCAGTTCGGTGTTGGTGGCCTGGGGTGCCTGAACTCATGCTCACTGGTGGCAGTGGCTAACAGCATCAGTTCTGGTGGTGGTGGAATTGCAGGATGAACCGACTCATGCTCAGTGGTGGCAGTAGCTAACACCCGTCCGGTGATCTGAGGCAGACAGACTGTGCTCAGTTGTGTCCGCTTCGTATCAATTCCAGTGGTGGTGGTCTGGGGGCAGACAAACTCATGCTCAGTGGTGGCAGTGGATAACATCAGTCCTGCTGGTCATGGTCTGGTGGGCAGACAGACTCATGCTCAGTGTTGGCAGTGGCTACTTCTATCCTGATGGTGGTTGTCCAGGGCGGACAGACTTGAGCTCAGTGGTGCAGTGGCTCACATGAGTCCCAGTGGGGTTGGTCCTTGAGGACAGCTCATGCTGAGTGTTGCGGTGGCTAACATCAGTGCCAGTGGTGGTGTTCTGGGGGCGGACAGACTATGCTCAGTGGTGGCAGTGGCTAACATCAGTCCAGTGGTGGTGGTGGGGGCAGACAGACTCACGCTCAGTGGTGGCATGGCTAACATCAGTCCCAGTGGTTGTGTTCTGAGGTTGACAGACTCATGCTCAGTGGTGGCAGAGGGCTAACATCAGTCTGATGATGGTGGTATGGGGCAGACAGACTCACGGCTCAGTCGTGGGTGGCATGACTAACATCAGTCTCGGTGGTGGTGGTCGGGGTGGACAGACTCATGATCAATGGTGACAGTGGCTAACGTCAGTCCTGGTGGTGATGGTCGGCGGGAGGACAGACTCATGTTCGGTGGTGGCGATGGCTAACATCAGTCCCAGTAGTGGTGGTCCAGGAGTGGACAGACATATGCTCAGTGGTGAGAGTGGCAAACGATGTAGTCTGGTCATGGTGGTGGTCCAAGAGTAGAGAGACTCAAGAGCAGTGGTGGCAGTGGCTATCATCAGTCCTGCTAGTGGGGGTCCAGGGGGTGGAGATACTGATGTTTAGTGGTGGACGTGGCTAACATAGTTCCCAGTAGTGGTGGTCTAGAGTCAGACAGACTCATGCTCAGTAGTGGCAGTGGCTAACATGAGTCCTGGTTGTGGTGGTGGTGGTATGGGGGCAGAGAGACATATGCTCAGGCTGACAGTGGCGAACATCATTCCCAGTTGTGGTGGTCCAGGGAGCAGACAAACTCATGCTAAGTGGTGGCAGTGGATAACATCAGTCCCAGTGGTGCTGGTCTGAGCAGGCACACTCATGCTCTGTGGTGGCAGGGGCTAACATCAGTGCCTTTGGTGGTGGTATGGGGCAGACAGAGTCATGCTTAGTGGTGGCAGTGGCTAACATCAGTCCTGGTTGTGGTGGTGGTGGTATGGGGGGAGAGAGACATATGCTCAGTGGTGACAGTGGCCAACATCATTCCCAGTGGTGGTGGTCCTGGGGGCAGACAGACTCATGCTCAGTGGTGGCAGTGGCTAACATCAGTTCCAGTGGTGGTGGTCTTGGAGGTGTACAGACTCATGCTCACTGGTGGCAGTGGCTAACACCAGTCCCGGTGGTGATCTGAGGCAGACAGACTCATGCTCAGTTGTGTCAGTGGCTAACATCAATTCCAGTGGTGGTGGTTTGGGGCAGACAAACTCATGCTCAGTGTTGGCAGTGGATATCATCAGTCCTGCTGGTCGTGGTCTGGTGGGTAGTCAGACTCATGCTCAGTGTTGGCAGTGGCTAACTTCTATCCTGATGGTGGTTGTCCAGAAGCAGACAGACTTGAGCTCAGTGGTGGCAGTGGCTCACATAAGTCCCAGTGGGGATGGTCCTTGGTGAGGACTGACTCATGCTGAGTGGTTGCAGTGGCTAACATCAGTGCCAGTGGTGGTGATATGGGGGCAGACAGACTCATGCTGAGTGGTGGCAGTGGCTAACATCAGTCTCGGTCATGGTGGTGGTCCAAGAGTAGGAGAGACTCAAGAGCAGTGGTGGCAGTGGCTATCATCAGTCCTGCTAGTGGGGGTCCAGGGGGTGGAGATACTGATGCTTACTGGTGGCAGTGGCTAACATAGTTCCCAGTAGTGGTGGTCCAGAGTCAGACAGACTCATGCTCAGTAGTGGCAGTGGCTAACATCACTCCCAGTTGTGGTGGTCCGGGGGATGGACAGACTCTCGCTCAGTGGTGGCAGTGGCTAACATGAGTCCCATTGGTGGTGGTCCAGACACAGACAGACTCATGCTCAGTGGTGGCAGTGCATGACATCAGTCCCAGTGGTGGTGGTCTGGGGGTGGACAGACTCATGGTCGGTGGTGGAAGTGGCTTACATCAGTTCCAGTGGTGGTGGTTCTTGGGGCTTACCGACTCATGCTCAGTGGTGCCAGTGGCTAACATCAGTCCCGGTGGTAGTTTGGGAAGGACGGACTCATACTCAGTGGTGGCAGTGGCTAAAATCAGTCACAGTGGGCATGGTCATTTGGTGGACAGACTCATGCTCTGTGGTGGCAGTGGATAACATCAGTCCCAGTGGTGGTGGTCTGGGGGTGGACAGACTCATTTTCGGTGGTGACAGTAGCTAACTTCAGTCCCAGTGGTAGTTTGGGGAGGACAGACTCATGGTCAGTGGTGGCAGTGGCTAAAATCAGTCCAGTTGGGCATGATCCACGGGCAGACAGACTCATGCTTAGTGGACGCAGTGACTAACATCAGTCCCAGTGGTGGTGGTATGGTGGGCAGCCACACTCATGCTCTGTGGTGGCAGTGGCTAACATTAGTCCCAGTGGTGGTGGTGGTGTTGTGGGCGGGCAGACTTGTGCTCAGTGGTGGAGTGGCTAACATCAGTCCCGGTGGTGGTGTTGGTATGGGGGTGGAGAGACATATGCTCAGTGGTGACAGTGGCGATCATCATTCCCAGTTGTGGTTGTCCAGGGGGCAGATAGACTCATGCTCAGTGGTGGCAGTGGATGACATCAGTCCCAGTGGTGCTGGTCTGGGCAGGCACACTCATACTCTGTGGTGGCAGTGGCTAACATCAGTGCCAGTGGTGGTGGTATGGGGGCAGACAGAGTCATGCTCAGTGGTGGCAGTGGCTAACATCTGTCCTGGTTGTGGTGGTAGTGGTATGGGGGCAGAGAGACATATGCTCAGTGGTGACAGTGGCGAACATCATTCCCAGTTGTGGTGATCCAGGGGGCAGACAGCCTCATGCTCAGCGGTGGCAGTGGCTAACATCAGTCCCGGTGGTGCTGGTCTGGCAGGCACACTCATGCTCTGTGGTGGCAGGGGCTAACATCGGTGCCAGTGGTGGTGTGTGGGGCAGACAGAGTCATGCTCCAGTGGTGGCAGTGGCTAACATCCGTCCTGGTTGTGGTGGTGGTATGGGGCAGAGGAGACATGCTCAGTGGTGATAGTGGCCAACATCATTCCCAGTGGTGGTGGTCCTGGGGGCAGACAGACTCATGCTCAGTGGTGGCAGTGGCTAACATCAGTTCCGTGGTGGTGGTCCTGGGGTGTACAGACCATGCTCACTGGTGGCAGTGGCTAACATCGGTTCTGGTGGTGGTGGAATCTGGGATGGACGACTCATGCTCAGTGGTGGCAGTGGCTAACACCAGTCCCGGGTGGTGATCTGAGGCAGACAGACTCATGCTCAGTTGTGTCAGTGGCTAACATCAATTCCAGTGGTGGTGGTCTGGGGCAGACAAACCTATGCTCAGTGGTGGCAGTGGATAACATCAGTCCTGCTGGTCATGGTCTGGTGGGGGGACAGACTCATGCTCAGTGTTGGCAGTGGCTAACTTCTATCCCTGATGGTGGTTGTCCAGGGCGGACAGACTTGAGCTCAGTGGTGGCAGTGGTCACATAAGTCCCAGTGGGGTTGGTCCTTGGGGAGGACTGACTCATGCTGAGGTTGCAGTGGTTAACATCAGTGCCAGTGGTGGTGTTCTGGGGTGACAGACCATGCTCAGTGGTGGCAGTGGCTAGCATCAGTCCCAGTGGTGGTGGGGGGCAGACAGACTCACGCTCAGTGGTGGCATGTGCTAACATCAGTCCCAGTGGTGGTGTTCTAGGGTGGACAGACTCCATGCCCAGTGGTGGCAGAGGCTAACATCAGTCCCAGTGATGGTGGTGGCTGGGGCAGACAGACTAACGCTCAGTCGTGGCATGATCAACATCAGTGTCAGTGGTGGTGGTATGGGGAAGACAGACTCACGCCGTGGTGGCATGGCTAACATCAGTCCTGGTGGTGGAGGTCCGGGTTGGACAGACTCATGATCAGTGGTGACAGTGGCTAACATCAGTCCTGGTGATGATGGTCCGGCGGGAGGACAGACTCATGTTCGGTTGTGGCAGTGGCTAACATCAGTCCCAGTAGTTGTGGTCCAGGAGTGGACAGACATATGCTCAGTGGTGACAGTGGCCACCATCATTCCCAGTGGTGGTGGTCCTGGGGGCAGACAGACTCATGCTCAGTGGTGGCAGTGGCTAACATCAGTTCCAGTGGTGGTGGTCCTGGGGGCAGACAGACTCATGCTCAGTGGTGGCAGTGGCTAACATCAGTTACAGTGGTGGTGGTCCTGGAGGTGTACAGACTCATGCTCACTGGTGGCAGGGCTAACACCAGTCCCGGTGGTGATCTGAGGCAGACAGACCATGCTCAGTTGTGTCAGGGCTAACATCAATTCCAGTGGTGGTGGTCTGGGGCAGACAAACTCATGCTCAGTGGTGGCAGTGGATAACATCAGTCCTGCTGGTCATGGTCTGTGGGCAGACAGACCTGCTGCTCAGTGTTGGCAGGCTAACTTCTATCTGGCTGGTGGATGTCCAGGGGCGGACAGACTTGAGCTTCAGTGGTGGCAGTGGCTCACATAAGTCCCAGTGGGGTTGGTCCTTGGGAGGACTGACTCATGCTGAGTGGTTGCGTGGTTAACATCAGTGCCAGTGGTGGTGTTCCTGGGGTGGACAGACTCCATGCTCAGTGGTGGCAGTGGCTAACATCAGTCCCAGTGGTGGTGGTGGCGGGCAGACAGACTCACCAGTGGTGGCATGTGGCTAACATCAGTCCCAGTGGTGGTGTTCTAGGGTGGACAGACTCATGCTCAGTGGTGGCAGAGGCTAACATCAGTCCCAGTGATGGTGGTGTGGGGGCAGACAGACTCACGCTCAGTCGTGGCATGACTAACATCAGTGTCAGTGGTGGTGGTATGGGGGGAAGACAGACTCACGCTCAGTGGTGGCATGGCTAACATCAGTCCTGGTGGTGGAGGTCCGGGGTGGACAGACTCATGATCAGTGGTGACAGTGGCTAACATCAGTACTAGTGATGATTGTCCGGCGGGAGGACAGACTCATGTTCGGTTGTGGCAGTGGCTAACATCAGTCCCAGTAGTGGTGGTCCAGGAGTGGACAGACATATGCTCAGTGGTGACAGTGGCCAACATCATTCCCAGTGGTGGTGGTCCTGGGGGCAGACAGACTCATGCTCAGTGGTGGCAGTGGCTAACATCAGTTCCAGTGGTGGTGGTCCTGGGGGCAGACAGACTCATGCTCAGTGGTGGCAGTGGCTAACATCAGTTACAGTGGTGGTGGTCCTGGAGGTGTACAGACTCATGCTCACTGGTGGCAGTGGCTAACACCAGTCCCGGTGGCGATCTGAGGCAGACAGACTCATGCTCAGTTGTGTCAGTGGCTAACATCAATTCCAGTGGTGGTGGTTTGGGGGCAGACAAACTCATGCTCAGTGTTGGCAGTGGATAACATCAGTCCTGCTGGTCGTGGTCTGGTGGGCAGACAGACTCATGCTCAGTGTTGGCAGTGGCTAACTTCTATCCTGATGGTGGTTGTCCAGAGGCAGACAGACTTGAGCTCAGTGGTGGCAGTGGCTCACATAAGTCCCAGTGGGGTTGGTCCTTGGTGAGGACTGACTCATGCTGAGTGGTTGCAGTGGCTAACATCAGTGCCAGTGGTGGTGATATGGGGGCAGACAGACTCATGCTGAGTGGTGGCAGTGGCTAACATCAGTCTCGGTCATGGTGGTGGTCCAAGAGTAGGAGAGACTCAAGAGCAGTGGTGGCAGTGGCTATCATCAGTCCTGCTAGTGGGGGTCCAGGGGGTGGAGATACTGATGCTTACTGGTGGCAGTGGCTAACATAGTTCCCAGTAGTGGTGGTCCAGAGTCAGACAGACTCATGCTCAGTAGTGGCAGTGGCTAACATCACTCCCAGTTGTGGTGGTCCGGGGGATGGACAGACTCTCACTCAGTGGTGGCAGTGGCTAACATGAGTCCCATTGGTGGTGGTCCAGACACGGACAGACTCATGCTCAGTGGTGGCAGTGCATGACATCAGTCCCAGTGGTGGTGGTCTGGGGGTGGACAGACTCATGGTCGGTGGTGGAAGTGGCTTACATCAGTTCCAGTGGTGGTGGTTCTTGGGGCTTACCGACTCATGCTCAGTGGTGCCAGTGGCTAACATCAGTCCCGGTGGTATTTGGGAAGGACGGACTCATACTCAGTGGTGGCAGTGGCTAAAATCAGTCACAGTGGGCATGGTCATCTGGTGGACAGACTCATGCTCTGTGGTGGCAGTGGATAACATCAGTCCCAGTGGTGGTGGTCTGGGGTTGGACAGACTCATGCTCGGTGGTGACAGTGGCTAACTTCAGTCCCAGTGGTAGTTTGGGGAGGACAGACTCACATGGTCAGTGGTGGCAGTGGCTAAAATCAGTCCAGGTGGGCATGATCCACGGCAGACAGACTCATGCTCAGTGGTTGCAGTGACTAACATCAGTCCCAGTGGTGGTGGTATGGTGGGCAGCCACACTCATGCTCTGTGGTGGCAGTGGCTAACATCAGTCCCAGTGGTGGTGGTGGTGTTGTGGGCGGGCAGACTTGTGCTCAGTGGTGGAGTGGCTAACATCAGTCCCGGTGGTGGTGTTGGTATGGGGGTGGAGAGACATATGCTCAGTGGTGACAGTGGCGATCATCATTCCCAGTTGTGGTTGTCCAGGGGGCAGATAGACTCATGCTCAGTGGTGGCAGTGGATGACATCAGTCCCAGTGGTGCTGGTCTGGGCAGGCACACTCATGCTCTGTGGTGGCAGTGGCTAACATCAGTGCCAGTGGTGGTGGTATGGGGGCAGACAGAGTCATGCTCAGTGGTGGCAGTGGCTAACATCTGTCCTGCTTGTGGTGGTAGTGGTATGGGGGCAGAGAGACATATGCTCAGTGGTGACAGTGGCGAACATCATTCCCAGTTGTGGTGATCCAGGGGGCAGACAGCCTCATGCTCAGCGGTGACAGTGGCTAACATCAGTCCCAGTGGTGCTGGTCTGGCAGGCACACTCATGCTCTGTGGTGGCAGGGGCTAACATCAGTGCCAGTGGTGGTAGTATGGGGCAGACAGAGTCATGCTCAGTGGTGGCAGTGGCTAACATCAGTCCTGGTTGTGGTGGTGGTGGTATGGGGCAGAGAGACATGCTCAGTGGTGATAGTGGCCAACATCATTCCCAGTGGTGGTGGTCCTGGGGGCAGACAGACTCATGCTCAGTGGTGGCAGTGGCTAACATCAGTTCCGGTGGTGGTGGTCCTGGGGGTGTACAGACTCATGCTCACTGGTGGCAGTGGCTAACATCGGTTCTGGTGGTGGTGGAATTGGGATGGACTGACTCATGCTCAGTGGTGGCAGTGGCTAACACCAGTCCCGGGTGGTGTTCTGAGGCAGACAGACTCATGCTCAGTTGTGTCAGTGGCTAACATCAATTCCAGTGGTGGTGGTCTGGGGGCAGACAAACTCATGCTCAGTGGTGGCAGTGGATAACATCAGTCCTGCTGGTCGTGGTCTGGTGGGCAGACAGACTCATGCTCAGTGTTGGCAGTGGCTAACTTCTATCCCGATGGTGGTTGTCCAGGGGCGGACAGACTTGAGCTCAGTGGTGGCAGTGGCTCACATAAGTCCCAGTGGAGTTGGTCCTTGGGGAGGACTGACTCATGCTGAGTGGTTGCAGTGGCTAACATCAGTGCCAGTGGTGGTGTTCTGGGGCGGACAGACTCATGCTCAGTGGTGGCAGTGGCTAACATCAGTCCCAGTGGTGGTGGTAAGGGGGGCAGACAGACTCACGCTCAGTGGTGGCATGGCTAACATCAGTCCCAGCGGTTGTGTTCTAGGGTGGACAGACTCATGCTCAGTGGTGGCAGAGGCTAACATCAGTCCCAGTGATGGTGGTATGGGGGCAGACAGACTCACGCTCAGTCGTGGCATGACTAACATCAGTCTCGGTGGTGGTGGTCCGGGGTGGACAGACTCATGATCAATGGTGACAGTGGCTTACGTCAGTCCTGGTGGTGATGGTCCGGCGGGAGGACAGACTCATGTTCGGTGGTGGCAGTGGCTAACATCAGTCCCAGTAGTAGTGGTGGTCCAGGAGTGGACAGACATATGCTCAGTGGTGAGTGGCAAACATTAGTCTCGGTCATGGTGGTGGTCCAAGAGTAGGAGAGACTCAAGAGCAGAGGTGGCAGTGGCTATCATCAGTCCTGCTAGTGGGGGTCCAGGGGTGGAGATACTGATGCTTAGTGGTGGCGTGGCTAACATAGTTCCCAGTAGTGGTGGTCTAGAGTCAGACAGACTCATGCTCAGTAGTGGCAGTGGCTAACATCACTCCCAGTTGTGGTGGTCCAGGGGATAGACAGACTTATGCTCAGTGGTGGCAGTGGCTAACATGAGTCCCATTGGTGGGGTCCGGACATGGACAGACTCATGCTCAGTGGTGGCAGTGCATGACATCAGTCCCAGTGGTGGTGGTCTGGGGGTGGACAGACTCATGCTTGGTGGTGGAAGTGGCTTACATCAGTTCCAGTGGTGGTGGTCCTTGGGGCTTACCGACTCATGCTCAGTGGTGCCAGTGGCTAACATCTGTCCCGGTGGTAGTTTGGGAAGGACGGACTCATACTCAGTGGTGGCAGTGGCTAAAATCAGTCACAGTGGGCATGGTCAGCAGGCGGACAGACTCATGCTCTGTGGTGGCAGTGGATAACATCAGTCCCAGTGGTGGTGGTCTAGGGGTCGACAGACTCATGCTCGGTGGTGGCAGTGGCTAACTTCAGTCGGTGGTAGTTTGGGGATGACAGACTCATGGTCAGTGGTGGCAGTGGCTAAAATCAGTCCAGGTGGGCATGGTCGCCGGCAGACAGACTCCATGCTCAGTGGTTGCAGTGACTAACATCATGCCCCAGTTGTGGTGGTATGTGGGCAGCCACCTCATGCTCTGTGGTGGCAGTGGCTAACATCAGTCCCAGTGGTGGTGGTGGTGTTGTGGGTGGGCAGACTTGTGCTCAGTGGTGGAGTGGCTAACATCAGTCCCGGTGGTGGTGTTGGTATGGGGGTGGAGAGACATATGCTCAGTGGTGACAGTGGTGAACATCATTCCCAGTTGTGGTGGTCTAGGGGCAGACAGACTCATGCTCAGTGGTGGCAGTGGCTAACATCAGTCCCAGTGGTGGTTGTGTGGGGGCAGAGAGACATATGCTCAATGGTGACAGTGGTGAACATCATTCCCAGTGGTGGTGGTCCAGGGGGAAGACAGACTCATGCTCAATTGTGGCAGTGGCTAACATCAGTCCCGGTGGTGGTAGTATTGGGGGCGTACAGACTCATGCTTAGTGGTAGCAGTGGCTAACATCAGTTCTGGTGGTGGTGGCCCTGGGGGTGTACAGACTTATGCTCACTGGTGGCAGTGGCTAACATCAGTTCTGGTGATGGTGGAATGGGGCAGACCAACTCATACTCAGTGGTGGCAGTGGCTAACACCTGTCCCAGTGGTGATCTGGGGCAGACAGACTCATACTCAGTTGTGTCAGTGGCTAACATCAATTCCTGTGGTGGTGGTCTGGGGGCAGACAAACTCATGCTCAGTGGTGGCAGTGGATAACATCAGTCCTGCTGGTCATGGTCTGGTGGGCAGACAGACTCATGCTCAGTGTTGGCAGTGGCTAACTTCTATCCCGATGGTGGTTGTCCAGGGGCGGACAGACTTGAGCTCAGTGGTGGCAGTGGCTCACATAAGTCCCAGTGGGGTTGGTCCTTGGGGAGGACTGACTCATGCTGAGTGGTTGCAGTGGTTAACATCAGTGCCAGTGGTGGTGTTCTGGGGTGGACAGACTCATGCTCAGTGGTGGCAGTGGCTAACATCAGTCCCAGTGGTGGTGGTAAGGGGGGCAGACAGACTCACGCTCAGTGGTGGCATGGCTAACATCAGTCCCAGTGGTGGTGTTCTAGGGTGGACAGACTCATGCTCAGTGGTGGCAGAGGCTAACATCAGTCCCAGTGATGGTGGTATGGGGGCAGACAGACTCACGCTCAGTCGTGGCATGACTAACATCAGTGTCAGTGGTCGTGGTATGGGGGGAAGACAGACTCACGCTCAGTGGTGGCATGGCTAACATCAGTCCTGGTGGTGGAGGTCCGGGGTGGACAGACTCATGATCAGTGGTGACAGTGGCTAACATCAGTCCTGGTGATGATGGTCCAGCGGGAGGACAGACTCATGTTCGGTTGTGGCAGTTGCTAACATCAGTCCCAGCAGTGGTGGTCCAGGAGTGGACAGACATATGCTCAGTGGTGACAGTGGCCAACATCATTCCCAGTGGTGGTGGTCCTGGGGGCAGACAGACTCATGCTCAGTGGTGGCAGTGGCTAACATCAGTTCCAGTGGTGGTGGTCCTGGGGGCAGACAGACTCATGCTCAGTGGTGGCAGTGGCTAACATCAGTTCCAGTGGTGGTAGTCCTGGAGGTGTACAGACTCATGCTCACTGGTGGCAGTGGTTAACACCAGTCCCGGTGGTGATCTGAGGCCGACAGACTCATGCTCAGTTGTGTCAGTGGCTAACATCAATTCCAGTGGTGGTGGTTTTGGGGCAGACAAACTCATGCTCAGTGTTGGCAGTGGATAACATCAGTCCTGCTGGTCGTGGTCTGGTGGGCAGACAGACTCATGCTCAGTGTTGGCAGTGGCTAACTTCTATCCTGATGGTGGTTGTCCAGAGGCAGACAGACTTGAGCTCAGTGGTGGCAGTGGCTCACATAAGTCCCAGTGGGGTTGGTCCTTGGTGAGGACTGACTCATGCTGAGTGGTTGCAGTGGCTAACATCAGTGCCAGTGGTGGTGATATGGGGGCAGACAGACTCATGCTGAGTGGTGGCAGTGGATAACATCAGTCTCGGTCATGGTGGTGGTCCAAGAGTAGGAGAGACTCAAGAGCAGTGGTGGCAGTGGCTATCATCAGTCCTGCTAGTGGGGGTCCAGGGGTTGGAGATACTGATGCTTACTGGTGGCAGTGGCTAACATAGTTCCCAGTAGTGGTGGTCCAGAGTCAGACAGACTCATGCTCAGTAGTGGCAGTGGCTAACATCACTCCCAGTTGTGGTGGTCCGGGGGGATGGACAGACTCTCGCTCAGTGATGGCAGTGGCTAACATGAGTCCCATTGGTGGTGGTCCAGACACGGACAGACTCATGCTCAGTGGTGGCAGTGCATGACATCAGTCCCAGTGGTGGTGGTCTGGGGGTGGACAGACTCATGGTCGGTGGTGGAAGTGGCTTACATCAGTTCCAGTGGTGGTGGTTCTTGGGGCTTACCGACTCATGCTCAGTGGTGCCAGTGGCTAACATCAGTCCCGGTGGTATTTGGGAAGGACGGACTCATACTCAGTGGTGGCAGTGGCTAAAATCAGTCACAGTGGGCATGGTCATCTGGTGGACAGACTCATGCTCTGTGGTGGCAGTGGATAACATCAGTCCCAGTGGTGGTGGTCTGGGGGTGGACAGACTCATGCTCGGTGGTGACAGTGGCTAACTTCAGTCCCAGTGGTAGTTTGGGGAGGACAGACTCATGGTCAGTGGTGGCAGTGGCTAAAATCAGTCCAGGTGGGCATGATCCACGGCAGACAGACTCATGCTCAGTGGTTGCAGTGACTAACATCAGTCCCAGTGGTGGTGGTATGGTGGGCAGCCACACTCATGCTCTGTGGTGGCAGTGGCTAACATCAGTCCCAGTGGTGGTGGTGGTGTTGTGGGCGGGCAGACTTGTGCTCAGTGGTGGAGTGGCTAACATCAGTCCCGGTGGTGTTGGTATGGGGTGGAGAGACATGCTCAGTGGTGACAGTGGCGATCATCATTCCCAGTTGTGGTTGTCCAGGGGGCAGATAGACTCATGCTCAGTGGTGGCAGTGGATGACATCAGTCCCAGTGGTGCTGGTCTGGGCAGGCACACTCATGCTCTCTTGTGGCAGTGGCTAACATCAGTGCCAGTGGTGGTGGTATGGGGGCAGACAGAGTCATGCTCAGTGATGGCAGTGGCTAACATCTGTCCTGGTTGTGGTGGTAGTGGTATGGGGGCAGAGAGACATATGCTCAGTGGTGACAGTGGCGAACATCATTCCCAGTTGTGGTGATCCAGGGGGCAGACAGCCTCATGCTCAGCGGTGGCAGTGGCTAACATCAGTCCCAGTGGTGCTGGTCTGGCAGGCACACTCATGCTCTGTGGTGGCAGGGGCTAACATCAGTGCCAGTGGTGGTAGTATGGGGGCAGACAGAGTCATGCTCAGTGGTGGCAGTGGCTAACATCAGTCCTGGTTGTGGTGGTGGTGGTATGGGGCAGAGAGACATATGCTCAGTGGTGATAGTGGCCAACATCATTCCCAGTGGTGGTGGTCCTGGGGGCAGACAGACTCATGCTCAGTGGTGGCAGTGGCTAACATCAGTTCCGGTGGTGGTGGCCCTGGGGGTGTACAGACTCATGCTCACTGGTGGCAGTGGCTAACATCGGTTCTGGTGGTGGTGGAATTGGGATGGACCGACTCATGCTCAGTGGTGGCAGTGGCTAACACCAGTCCCGGTGATGATCTGAGGCAGACAGACTCATGCTCAGTTGTGTCAGTGGCTAACATCAATTCCAGTGGTGGTGGTCTGGGGGCAGACAAACTCATGCTCAGTGGTGGCAGTGGATAACATCAGTCCTGCTGGTCGTGGTCTGGTGGGCAGACAGACTCATGCTCAGTGTTGGCAGTGGCTAACTTCTATCCCGATGGTGGTTGTCCAGGGGCGGACAGACTTGAGCTCAGTGGTGGCAGTGGCTCACATAAGTCCCAGTGGGGTTGGTCCTTGGGGAGGACTGACTCATGCTGAGTGGTTGCAGTGGCTAACATCAGTGCCAGTGGTGGTGTTCTGGGCCGGACAGACTCATGCTCAGTGGTGGCAGTGGCTAACATCAGTCCCAGTGGTGGTGGTGGGCAGACAGACTCACGCTCAGTGGTGGCATGGCTAACATCAGTCCCAGTGGTTGTGTTCTAGGGTGGATAGACTCATGCTCAGTGGTGGCAGAGCTAACATCAGTCCCAGTGATGGTGGTATGGGGGCAGACAGACCCACGCCAGTCGTGGCATGACTAACATCAGTCTCGTGGTGGTGGTCCGGGTTGGACAGACTCATGATCAATGGTGACAGTGGCTAACGTCAGTCCTGGTGGTGATGGTCCGGGGGAGGACAGACTCATGTTCGGTGGTGGCAGTGGCTAACATCAGTCCCAGTAGTGGTGGTCCAGGAGTGGACAGACATATGCTCAGTGGTGAGAGTGGCAAACATTAGTCTCGGTCATGGTGGTGGTCCAAGAGTAGGAGAGACTCAAGAGCAGTGGTGGCAGTGGCTATCATCAGTCCTGCTAGTGGGGGTCCAGGGGGTGGAGATACTGATGCTTAGTGGTGGACGTGGCTAACATAGTTCCCAGTAGTGGTGGTCTAGAGTCAGACAGACTCATGCTCAGTAGTGGCAGTGGCTAACATCACTCCCAGTTGTGGTGGTCCAGGGGATGGACAGACTCATGCTCAGTGGTGGCAGTGGCTAACATGAGTCCCATTGGTGGTGGTCTGGACATGGACAGACTCATGCTCAGTGGTGGCAGTGCATGACATCAGTCCCAGTGGTGGTGGTCTGGGGGTGGACAGACTCATGCTTGGTGGTGGAAGTGGCTTACATCAGTTCCAGTGGTGGTGGTCCTTGGGGCTTACCGACTCATGCTCAGTGGCGCCAGTGGCTAACATCTGTCCCGGTGGTAGTTTGGGAAGGACGGACTCATACTCAGTGGTGGCAGTGGCTAAAATCAGTCACAGTGGGCATGGTCAGCAGGCGGACAGACTCATGCTCTGTGGTGGCAGTGGATAACATCAGTCCCAGTGGTGGTGGTCTAGGGGTCGACAGACTCATGCTCGGTGGTGGCAGTGGCTAACTTCAGTCCCGGTGGTAGTTTGGGGATGACAGACTCATGGTCAGTGGTGGCAGTGGCTAAAATCAGTCCAGGTGGGCATGGTCCGCCGGCAGACAGACTCATGCTCAGTGGTTGCAGTGACTAACATCAGTCTCAGTTGTGGTGGTATGGTGGGCAGCCACACTCATGCTCTGTGGTGGCAGTGGCTAACATCAGTCCCAGTGGTGGTGGTGGTGTTGTGGGTGGGCAGACTTGTGCTCAGTGGTGGAGTGGCTAACATCAGTCCCGGTGGTGGTGTTGGTATGGGGGTGGAGAGACATATGCTCAGTGGTGACAGTGGTGAACATCATTTCCAGTTGTGGTGGTCTAGGGGCAGACAGACTCATGCTCAGTGGTGGCAGTGGCTAACATCAGTCCCAGTGGTGGTGGTGGTGTGGGGGCAGAGAGACATATGCTCAATGGTGACAGTGGTGAACATCATTCCCAGTGGTGGTGGTCCAGGGGGAAGACAGACTCATGCTCAATTGTGGCAGTGGCTAACATCAGTCCCAGTGGTGGTAGTATGGGGGGGTGTACAGACTCATGCTTAGTGGTAGCAGTGGCTAACATCAGTTCTGGTGATGGTGGAATGGGGCAGACCAACTCATACTCAGTGGTGGCAGTGGTTAACACCTGTCCCAGTGGTGATCTGAGGCAGACAGACTCATACTCAGTTGTGTCAGTGGCTAACATCAATTCCTGTGGTGGTGGTCTGGGGGCAGACAAACTCATGCTCAGTGGTGGCAGTGGATAACATCAGTCCTTGTGGTCATGGTCTGGTTGGCAGACATACTTATACTCAGTGGTGGCAGTGGCTAATATCAGTCCCAATGGTGGTGGTCCAGGGGGCGTACAGACTCATTGTCAGTGGTGGCAGTGGCTAACATCAGTTATGATCATGGTGGTGTGGGGGTGGACAGACTCATGCTCAGTGTTGGCAGTGACTAACATCAGTGCCGACTGTTGTTGTCCAGGGGCGGACTGACTTGTGCTCAGTGGTGGCAGTGGCTCACGTAAGTCCCAGTGGTGGTGGTCCTTGAGGGGGCAGACTCATGCTGAGTGGTTGCAGTGGCTAACATCAGTGGCAGTGGTGGTGGTCCGGGATGGACAGACTCATGCTCAGTGGTGGCAGTAGCTTACATCAGTCTCTGTGGTGGTGGTCCGAGGGGTGGAGGCCCTCAAAATCAGTGGTGGCAGTTTCTATCATCAGTCCCACTAGTGGGGGTCCAGGGGGTTTAGAGAATCAAGTTCAGTGGTGGCAGTGGCTTACATCAGTAATGCTGGAAGTGGTCTGGGGATGGACAGACTCATGCTCAGTGGTGGCAGTCACTAACATCAGTCCTGGTAGTGGTGGTCCGTGGGTGAACAAACTCATGCTCAGTGGTGGCAGTGGCTAACATCAGTCCCAGTGGTGGAGGTATCGGGGGCAGACAGACTCATGATCAGTGGTGGCAGTACCTAATATCAGTCCTGGTGGTGGTGGTCTGGGGCAGACAGACTCATGCTCAGTGGTGAAAGTGGCTAACATCAGTTCTGGTGGTGGTGGTCCACCGGGAGGACAGACTCATGTTCAGTGGCAGCAGTTGCTAACATCAGTCCCAGTGGTGGTGGTCCAGGGTGGACAGACTCATGCTCAGTGGTGGCAGTGGCTAACATCAGTCTCGGTGGTGGAAGTCTGATGGGTGGAGACCCTCAAGATCAGTGGTGGCAGTTGCTATCATCAGTCCCACTAGTGGGGGTCCAGGGGGTGGAGAGAATCATGCTGAGTGGTGGCAGTGGCTAACATCAGTAATGCTGGTCGTGGTCTGGGGACGGACAGACTCATGCTCAGTTGTGGTAGTTGCTAACATCAGTTCCGGTAATGGTGGTCCATTGGTGGACAAACTCATCCTCAGTGGTGGCAGTGGCTAACATCAGTCCAAGTGGTCGTGGCCCAGGTGGCAGACAGACTCATGCTCAGTGGTGGCAGTGGCTAACATCAGTCTCAGTGGTGGTAGTGCTGTGGTGGACAGATTCATGCTCAGTGGTGCCAGTGGCTTACATCAGTCCCAGTGGTGGTGGTCTGGGAGCTGACTGACTCATGTTCAGTGGTGGCAGTGGCTAACAGTCCCAGTGGTGCTGGTTCATGGGCCATACCAACTCTTGCTCAGTGGTGACAGTAGCGAACATCAGTTCTGGTGGTGGTCCGGGGCAGACTGACTCATGCTCAGTTGTGGCAGTGGCTAACATCAGTCCCGGTGGTGGGGGTCCTGGGTGGACAGACTCATATTTGGTGGTGGCAGTGGCTAACATCAGTCCCAGTAGCGGTGGTCCATGGGCAGGCATGCTCCTGCATGAGTTGGCGATGATTGTGTTCAACCAGAATCTGATAATCCTTTATATAGGGATAGTCAGCCCCCTGAGATGGTTATAGAGAAAGAAAATGTGCCATGCTGTAAAGAAGACATAGGGAGGAGGAGGAAGACATCATCACTATTGGTGGTGATGATGACGACTGGGATGATCCCACATGGGAGCCTGAGTTAAAAAAGGTCTAATGGATCACATGCTCCATGTGCTGGACATAAATACCCATGTATCTTGCATTTTACAGTCTGCTGACTTTGCAATCACCGCCATTTTGGATCCATGCTACAAACATGGCTTGCCTTCTATAATTGAAGGAGGTCATCAGCGAGTACAAAAGTTGACAGAGAACCTCATTAGAATGGTACATGCTGCACACATGAAAAAGGCATGCACTGTGGTGAAAACGGGTGTTGCTACTACTACCACCAGCGGCTCACAGGCAACCCAATAAGAGAAAATGGGCACGGCACAGTAGGAAACAGCAAGCAATCCCATTTGGGATGTTCTCTTTCAGGTGGGAATGGAAGATATGGAGGAAAAGGAGGTGGAGACATATGAGGCAACTGGACTCAGGGCAACAGAATGAATGGTGGAGGCCTACAAGGGGGACCTAAAGGACCTTGCCATTACTGACAAGCCACTGCTATACTGGAGCAGCAAAATGACTGACTGGCCAGCACTAACATTGGTTGCTGTGAAATACCTGAGCTGCCCACCATCCAGTGTCAGTATGGAATGAGTATTTTGAGTGGCTAGGGCCATTGTGAGTAACCGTAGGACCAATTTGTCACCCAAGAATGTGTCCATACTATCATTCATCAAAATGAACGAAAGGCACATTCCACACAACACGATGATGTCAGTGGTGTTGCTACAGTAACTGTGTCTTGGTGATGAGGATGATGACAATCCCTCGACTAAGGCATCCACCAGTAACAAGGTGGATGAAGCAGCAATGTTGAGAAAATTCCCACCTGGTGAGAACTCCAGTCTTGAAGGCTGTGAAAGGTACTTCTTGGATGATGTGGAAGTGGAAAAAGGCTGAGTTTACTCGAAGGCCTCCCCCCAACCACTTTCAGTTTAGTATAGTGTTACAACTTATTTTTAACTATGTACCATTGGATTGGTTATGGTAATGTGTTATCTGCTGCAGTGTGAATCAGTTTCATTTGATTACCCTTTGCCGTAATCCATTGTTTGGTCCCCACCAGTAGCCCCGCCTATATAAAGCAACAGCAATGAAATTACCATAACCAAAAAGATTTTGCATGATTACAGTTATAATGTTTTGCTGCCAACAATATCAAAATGCACATTTTACTTTTCATTTCTACTATCAACCCCATCTTACAGCAAGATATGTGGTCTTGATGTCATTAAAAGTTCCCATGCTGACACATGCCACACCGGCTCCCCCCCCCCACCACCTGACACACCCATGCACTCCACACGACCCCAAAAACATTTTATGCCACTTACTATTGGTGACATGTTGAAGAACCCTGGCTTCTAGTACAAGTAGCATATGAATGTAACAAGCTCATTCAACCGTTAACACCACAAGTTGAACAAATTTTGAGAAATGGTGAATGGTGGCCATCTTTAATGATGAGAGTCATTAATTACAAAAGTAATCATGAAAAGGCTTAACAACTTACAACAACCGAATCCCCCAAAAGGTTACTTATGCTATATTACCGGGTTAAAGTTCTTGTACCAAAACTGTAATAGTTCCTTGGGGGGGGGGGGCGGTGAGTTGGTCAGGGCAGGGGAAGGTGCTTGCTGTCCTCAGATTGGATTCCAAATTTTCATGATTACTGCAGCTACACCACCTCAAATGATTAGACAAGACATTAGCCCCTCCACCTAATTATTTACTAAACACCATCTCAACCATCCATTTCCACATATAGTTCTTCCCGGGATATGGGTGGTGTTTACTCGTTAATAGTATGGACACCAGTGGTCAACATCGCAGTTCAAGCAACACCCCCTGTCTTCTATGCAACACAGTTCCTCTAGGGCCTGGATGGATGTAGTCATCACACAGAGATAGGATGAAACCTCAACAGAGGAAAATGAAATAAGCAAGACCAAAGATAAGAAAAAATGCTGAATACTCGTCCATCTGCATATCTGGATTTAGCAAGAAAATGACAAGCCGAGAAAAGAAAATGTATACTTACCATACCCCGTGATGTCACTAAACTGTGGACATTGCACCCAGAAGGAACATGCTGGGTGGGGCACATGATTCCAGACCATGACAAAGCACAGTAGCAGGCATTCCCCTTCCCCTGTCAGTACTGCATACCTGGAAATAAAATAAAAAGAACACATTTTGAGAATTGTAAAAAGTTCCAGCCCCCCCACCAACATCCCCCTCCCACAGAAGACCATAAAAAATGAAAAAATACTTACCTCAGGGACCTTGAAATGAACCATTGCACAGTTAAATAAATCCCCCAGATCTGGTTGAGCAGCAGCAGCATCGGCAGTAGGAGTGACAGTTAACTTCGCCAGAATTCCTGATGTTGAAAAAAGCAAAAAAGAACACAATTACTATTAAACTTAGACATCCAGATGGTAATAACCGATGCACCCTACTAGTAATGAAAAGTTAAATACTTACCGTCTGTGTTGGGAAATTTGGTGCATTTCAACATCCCTGGATCCTAATCCTGGCCTGGCATGATGTTGTCATCCACAGCACACTGAAAAATAATATAAAAGCAGTACAAACATATTAGAACTCAAGATGCCACAATACCAACCCAACACCCTTATGTTGCACAGGAAATAAAATAAAAACAGATACTTACATGTGCAGCAGCAGTATGGGCTCTGTAAAGATGATCCGCCATCAACCATCCAAAACAATACTTCTTGTGGCAACTTGGCAAGAAGTAATCAGAGACAGCCACAGGCAACAAGCTACAGTGCCCCAAAATGCTGTTCACTCCCCACCGCCAGGCAAGTTACAACTATAGAGTCTCTCAACACAGCCAATCAGGACAGAAGCATAGGGAAATAATAATTCTACATTTCTCAATCAATTGAAAAAGCATCAGCAGGAGGAAACAATAGCAAGTAGCAGCAGCAGCAGCATTTTGCAGGAGGAATTAATTTGCTCAGCATGGAACCCCTTTTGGCTATTTAATAATTCCCATCATAATTGTATCTCCCTTCTCTCACAATTTTGCCATGCATTTTTTCTGGCGTTAATGTATAATGCATGTTCTGACATCTGCACACCACAGCAGGTAGCAGCATCAATATTCAAGCTGAAATCATTGGTAAACAGGGCCCAAAACAGCAATTTAATGTATGGGTGGTGGTGGAGGAGGGGGCACCACATCACATCTTGACTCAGACCATATTTCTGCTTCAAATTTATGTATCATTTTTCCTGTAACATTCCTGGACATGTATAGCCTGTTCTGCACTCATAGAAACAAGATTCAGCATGAAATCTTTGTAAACAGTGGACCAAAGACCATGTTTTGGATCCGGTGGTGGCTTGGGCACCATATAACAACATGGGAAAGACCTGATTTTGGTCTGAATTTATTGCAATATTTTTTTGGAAACATTTCTGGATTTGTGGGGCATGTTAGGCAGTAGCACCACCAAGATTAGGCCTAAAACCATTGTTAAATAGTGTTTCCAACACCACGTTTTGGTCTGGGTGGAAGGCATGCAAAATTTAACAGCATGACTGAGACCTGATTTTGGTCTGAATTTACTGTAACATTTTTTGGGAAACATTTCTGTACTTGTGGGGCATGTTAGGCAGTGGCACCACCAAGATTAGGCCTGAAAACATTGCTAAATAGAGGGCCAAACACCATGTTTTGGTCCGGGTGGAAGGTGTGCAACATTTAACAGCATGACTGAGACCTGATTTCAGTCTGAATTTACTGTAACATTTTTTGGGAAACATTTCTGGACTTGTGGGTCATGTTAGGCAGTGGCACCATCAAGATTAGAACCGAGTCTCAAAAACTCCAGCACCACCCACCACAAAGGAGTCAACAAGTGTGATAACATTCATAGCATTTATTAAAGGCAAAAGGCAAACTATTTAACAAGGCATATAAAGGAGTACAAATCTCACAAAAAGTGCAAGTGCACCAAAGCTGGATAGTGCAGGCAGAGCCCTCACAGAACACTCCAACCGGTTTCCTGAGGAAGCCCTTTGGATGAAACCAGTTGGAGTGTTCTGTGAGGGCTCTTCCTGCACTATCCGGCTTTAGTGCATTTGCACTTTTTGTGAGGTTTGTACTCCTTTATATGCCTTGTTGCATTTTTTGCCTTTAATAAATGCTGTGAATTTTATTACACTTGTTGGCTACTTTGTGGTGGATGGTGCTGAATTTTTTGAGATTTGGTTCGACTATATTCTGTGCACACCTGGCTGGAAGGGTGGCTTTTTCTGAGTTTGGGTACCATCAAGATTAAGCCTGAAAACCATTTGAAACGGTTCAGAAAACAGCAGATTTGGGTCCTGGTGGTGGACGTGAACCATCTAACTGCATGACTGAGACCTGATTATGGTCTGAATTTACTTTAACATTTGTTTGGAAACATTTCTGGACTTGTGGGTCCTGTTTGGCATGAACAGAGCCAAGATTCACTCTCACATAGCTTTGGAAAAAATGTTTGTTCATAGGAACAAATTACAATACTTGACATTTGTGGATAGGAAGAGGAAACATATAAAAAAAGATGGCATAAGATAAAAGAAGAAAGGTACACAGTTTATAGGCATAGTACTACAACAGGTGGCCGGGGAGGCTGAAGCATGCATGGTCAGGCCAAAGGTATTCATATGAGAGGGGATGGGAAAGGGAGGGAGCATAAACAACTGGACAAGAAAAAATAAACACGAGGATATAGAATGGAAGATGAAGAGGACAGTAACTTAGTAATTCAGTAACTCAATAATACAAGGTAGAAGGAGGCACTAAGCCCATCGAGTCCACCTTCCCATGCATGTGGGCTACTTGGTCTCTAGTCCCATGATATATTTGTCTAATTTGTTTTTAAACTGCAGGGCATTTTCAAAATCCACTATGCTTTGAGGTAGTGTGTTCCATAATTTCACGGCTCTAATAGTGAAAAAATTTTTCCTTTCGTTAGTAATGGCCCTTGGGACCACCTGTTGTTTGGTATTACATCTCAGGTTCAATGATTTGTGTACATAGGTAATATTGCATTCAGCCATTAAGTATTTGTCATTAAGTAAATTAAATAGTAACAATAGGTCACCCCTTTGCCTTCTTATTTCCAAGTGAAATCGTTTTAGCTCTTTTACAGTAAGCTTCCATGATAGGGCCTATGCCTGATTCTTGTGATAAGTTTAGTGTTTTTTCTTTGTACAATGTCTATGAGTTTTATGTCCTTCATCAGGAAAGGAACCCAAAAGGATGATGCATAGTCCAAGTGTGGCCTTATGTAGGACTTGTATAAGGGCAAGATACATGTTTCATGCCTTGAAGTAAAAGCTTTTCTAATGGATGCCAAAATCCTATTAGCTATTTGTGCAGCATGTCGACAATGGTCACTTGCTGTGAGGGAATTATTAATAATTACTCCCGAATGTTTTTCTTTTTTTTACTTGATTTAATGGGTTCCCATTAAGGTAATACTGAGTCTGTTTTTTTTTTTTTGGCTCCTAGGTGCATAATAGCACATTTTTCTATATTGAAATCAATTTTGTTCCGAATTCCCCAGTTTTCTAGATATACAATATCTCTCCTAAAACTATCAATTTTGTCGGCAGAATCAATGTCCTGACAAAGCTTGGTGTCATCAGCGAATTTGCTGATGTATCCATTTACCCCTTGGTGCAAATAGGAAATGTAGATTCCAAACAGAACAAGGCCCAATATAGAGCCCTGAGGCACTCCGCTAATTACCTTAATAGAGTCAGAAATGGTGTCAGAGCTCTTAACAACCTGGGTTCTGTTATTCAACCATGCCTCTACCCATTTCATCATTTTTGGTTCTAATTTTAATTCTATCAGTTTGTCAATCAGAATTCCGTGTAATACTTTACCAAAAGCTTTTTTTTTAAATCTAAGAATAGCACATCAACTGGTATTCCTTGGTCTAGATGAAAACTAACTCTTTCATAAAAGCTGATCAAACTGGTGGTACAGGATCTACCAACCATAAATCCATGCTGTTCCTGGTCCCTTAAGTTAGTGTGATTTAAACAGAAAATATTTTTTTGTTGTTTTTTTTTTTATTTTTTTTTATTTCTTTTTGGTTTTTCCTTTTATAGGGGAGGGGTGCAGAGGAAGAAGAGTGACAATAAGAAAGAGAGGAGAAGAAAAAGAAAAGAACACTGGTCCACCAAAGGCCATTACATTAGGTACTGCCGCCTGTGCCACCACCACCACCACCACGATGAAGCTCCACCAGGAGATCCAAGACCTTCTTCTGGTCCTCCATTATTTTTTGGAGGTCCCCCCTGACCTCCTGGTGAAGCTTGGGGGAGCTGCAGGTTGCTCATGGTGGGGCACAACCATAATCCAAATATGAGTATCCTCTGGTCCTTCAGTGATAGTGAGTTTTACATTAAATCATAGTTGTATCTATTAGACCACTACACACTCGTGCTCCTCTAACCACCCAGTGCTTCGACTCCTCGCTAGTCTTCCTCAGGGGTGCGCGAGTGTGTAGTGGTCTTCAATTAGTTTTGCTTTATGATTTGATACTTAAGGCTCACTATAGCATCATTGAAGGACCAGAGTGACACCATATTTTATATTCTGGTTGTGGATCTTCATGCCAGCTGGCTGCTCATTTTGGTGAGCACCGGGCACATTAGCTGATCGTGGCTTTTGTCTTTTTGGATTTATTTATGCTTATGGTGGGGGCAGCACCACCTGGTGTGACATGCATCACTGCTGGGGGTGGGGGATACTCCTTCTGTCTCTTCAGGATGCTTCCTGCTGTTAGACATCCTAGTGTGGCGCCCCCTAGACTGGTGCCACCGAGTCTCAGTGCTGCCTCCTGCTGCTGTCTCTCACTGTTTTGTGAGCCACTTTGCAGCGTGGTGGTGCTGCAGGTGGCTCCTTGGACCAGTAGTTCCAAAGTGGGACTCTGTTTTCCCCCTTTTAACATTTTTCCCACAAAAGCTGCAGACAACAACACTTTTATCATCAGCCTTTGTGGTGAAAAACAACCAGAATGATGATCTTTGTTGGGGGGGATGCCAGCTGATGTCCCAGTGGGGGCCTCACCTCTACATCATCCCACCCTTGTAATGGGGGGGGCCACATGTTTCTGCTGCTGGGGGGGCCAGTGGGCTCTGACTCCTGATGCTGGGTGGTGATGGTGGGGGCCACATGCTGCTGCTGGTGGAAGGGAAGCTGCTCTTGCTAACAGTGCTTGGGTGTGGGGCGAACCTGCTGCTTTGGGGCCAATGAACAGCGCTTGCTGCTGGGGGGCGGAGGCTGGGGCCACATGCTTCTGCTGCTGGGGGGGCACTTTTAAATGCACACCTGTCCAGACCCAGTCCCTTCCATCATTAGTTTAAAAAAAAAAGGTTTATTAAGAAAGTAAAGAAAAATTAAAAAGGGGGAGTGAAACACACACATACAATAACTATAAAGAGAGAACAATAGAACACAAGAGAAAGATTAACTTTTTAAATTAAAGAAATGGGGATGAACAGAAGTTCAACACACACACACACACACACTGAGAGTCACTGTCTCACTCACAAAATTATATTTTTCTCCTCTCTCACACTCTCTCTCTCTTTCTCTCTCGTTCACCCAGTCTGTGCTGCACTCTCCAACCTACAAACTGCAGGAAAAGGATGTTGATTCAGTGGCTTCCTACCTGAGTACAGTCACACATGTGACCTGCAATCCGCTACAGAGAGTAAGTCATGTGACAAGCATTTTTTTCCTAATATCGCCTTAGTAAAACACTAAGGCAAAATTTACTGGTGGAAGCGAAATTTACAGGTGAATGTTCACCTCAATGTACAGGCAAAATTTTGCCTCAAGGTCTTAATTATGCAAGTATTTTGTAAGGTGAAATTGGCGATTTTGCCAGAATTTCGCCTATGAAATTAAATATTGTTGCATCTCTAGTTATAGGAGTGAAGTTCGTTAGCATACCAAGCTAATCTGTATTGCTGACATGCTTTCCTAAGCACATATATGACCACAGTTGCCAAGTTACACCTTTTGTTGTTACCTAATGTTGACCGTATTCCTATTATCTGAACTGTAAAATGTATGTAAACTGCAAATGTTTCAATAAAAAGATTAACTGTAAAAAAAATTGCATTCCTTAGCAACTTAACAGGAGCAAGAGTACTTATTGTTTACTCAAGAATTAATAAGTGGAGTGGTGAGTGCACATACTTTCTTCCTTCACTGACTCAGTTTTGACTGATGCACCCTAGAGCTTCCCTGGTGTAGGCTATTTCTGATTTAGTATTGCCTTTGGTCCTTCAGCCCACTGGATTCATGGTACTCTAACAGTCTTTACTTCAGCAAGAATTTTCATTAATTTCCACATCACTGAAGGAGACTGACTGGCCTATAGTCGCTAGCCTTCTCCCTGCTGCCACTCTTATGTAGAGGGACCACATCTGCTCTTCCCCAGTCCTCCAGAAACATGCCTATTCCCAGTGAGTTGTTGAACAAGGCCATAAGTGGGCAAAAAGCACCTTCTTGAGTTCCTTTAGTACTCTTGGGTGTATTCCATCTGGTCTCATAGCCTTGTCCACCTTCAGAGCTGCAAATCACAGTAACTTAGTAACATAGAAGTTGATGGCCAATAAGGACCGCTAGGCCCACCTAGTCTGCCTGTATTCCCTGCCTGCATTGGTGACTGCTGACCCTACTTGGTCATCAGCTTTCACCTCTCTTTCCCACAGCTAGGGTTCCCTTATGTCTATCCCATGCATGTTTGAATCCCCCCACTGTGTTAGCACTCACCACCTCCTGGGGTAGGCTGTTCCAAGCATCCACCACCCTTTCTGTGAAGAAATACTTCCTCACATTCCCCCTTTCCCTGCCCCCTTCCAATCTCATATCATGCCACCTTGTCCTTGTACTATTCTTGTACTGAAAGATGCCACCCACTTGCACTTTGTTCAAGTTTTTAAGATACTTGAAGATTTCAGTCATATCCCTTGTTCCCTCCTCTCTTCCAGTGCATACATATTGAGGTCTTTTAATCTGTCCTCATATGTTTTCTGATGCAAGCCCTGCACCATCTTGGTTACCCTTCTCTGGACTACCTCTACCCTGTCTATGTCCTTGTGAAGATGCATCCTCCAGAACTGTACACCATACTCCAGATGAGGTATCACCAGCATTTTGTACAATGACATCACCGCCTCCTTTCTTCTGCTAGTGATACCCAATCTTACACATCCTAACATCCCACTGGCCCTCCTCATAGCTTTGTAACACTGTTTGGCCACCTTCAGGTCATCTTTGATGATTATCCCTAAATCCCTTTCTTCCCTAGTAACTGTCAGAAACTCCCCTCCCATCCCATAACTCTCCACAGGGTTTCCTTTTCCCCAGGTGCATGACTTTGTACTTCTTAACATCACATTTGAATTACCACACTTTGGACCATTTTTCCAGCTTTCCCAGATCCCTCCTCATTCTTTCAACCTCCCCTGGAGCATCCAGTCCATTGCAGATCTTGGTGTCATCTGCAAATAAGCAAACCTTCCCCTCCAGCCCTTCAGCAATGTCACTCATTAAGACATTAAAAAGGACTGGCCCCAAAACTGACCCTTGAGGCACCCCACTGGTCACCCTCCTTTCCTCAGATTTGATCCCATTTACTACCACCCTCTGCTTCCTGTCCCTCAACCAGTTACTAACCCAGTTTTCCACTTTGTGGCCCCCTTCCAGGCTACCTAACTTGTTAACCAGTCTTCTGTGCTGTACAGTGTTGAAGGCCTTGCTGAAATCGAGGTAGGCGATATCCACCGCTCCTCCCCTCATGACTCTTTCCTATGAAAATAGATGTCTGTCCACATCACCCCACCCACTCCTGCTACTACGTGATGATTTGTCTCGCCTCCTTCAACTGTGAAGTCTGAGCTGAAGTACGTATTCAAGATGACCACTTTTTTATGGTCCTTTTCAGTGCAATTCCCTCCTGCCACCCTCTTAATCTTTACTGTCATTCCCTTGCTTTCTTCTTCTTCTCAGTTATGTATCTGAAGAAAGTATTATCCATTTTGCTACCCTTTTAGCTATCCTTTCCTTTGTCTGTGTCTCCCCCCACCTCGCTGCCTTACATGCTTCCTCTGTTTTACTTGGTATATCTGCCGTGTGCTGGGGGTCTAAGTTGCCCTGCAAGCTAAAAAAATATTGTAAAAGATTGGGTCATTCAAAAAAGACTGCAGACTCTCAGTATTAAAAGGAAACTAGGATGAACGCCACTATAGGCACCAGAGTAATAGCAAAAACTACTGATTTATTGTGTTTTAATCACACTTTGTGGGAGTGCAATGGTTTTGTGGCTCCTGACACTTCTTCAGGCCCAAAAAAACAGTGCTGTGTTTCAATGTAAGAGTAAAAGAAAAACAATGTTTAATAAAATTTTCAATGAACATTTCTTTCTGTACATAAGGTTACAGAGTCCCAACACCACATTGCTGCATGCTTGCCATATTACTTCTGTCATGATTACTAACGTTAGTTCAGTTCCGAATTATCAAAAGCACTCTATCCACACTCCCTAGTGAGCAACATGTTCTACCTATATGTATCAGTGATATCATTAAGAACCTTCTCCATTCTATTAAATAAAAAATCACCAATACTGTCAATAGAAATACTTCAGTATTCACTCCCTTTTACATGCTTTTTGAATCCTTATTTTTCCTCTGAAATGCAAAAAACAACACTTTCTAAGTTAAAATTAATGTTCTAAACTTTTCTACAAGAAATCTTAATTCGCTTATACCTATGTAAGTAATTCATTTATTAATCAGCATGCATACCCTTAAGTTGTTGTTTATGTGTCAGGACTCTTCTTTTTTTTTTTTTGTGATATTTAATGCTTTATTCATTTTCACTTCTCATTACAAATCCACACATAATACTAATTACAAGACAAACTTTCACATCACAAGACTATACAATACTAGACATCACATATACCATCCCTCTTCCTCTCCCTGCATTTCCCCTCCCCCCACCCACCACACCTACCATATCCCCCTCCTCCCCCCTTGACATCGGTTTATTTTGCTTTCTCAATCACCAGCCTTCTCTATTTTCTGGGGTGATCATATAGTATATAAAGTCTGTAATTTGCTCCATCTTCTATCAAATTGGGACATACAATTGTTTATACTGGATATTATTTTTTCCACAGACAGGTTAAACAATAATTCTTGGAGCCACTCATTATAAGGTATGATGGTCTCATCTAACCAGTGTCTGAGGACCAATTTTTTAACTGACATTGCAATCATGTTTATATGAAATCTCTGTTCTGTAAGAGCTATATAGGAATAATCCCCCACTAAACAGATTATTGGTTCCAGGTATTCTGTTATGCCCAATAAGGGGTCTGCCCTTTGCTTGATTAAAGACCAGAGGGGGTCAGGACTCTTCTTAATCCCTTCATAATTCCTCCTTTTTATATCACCTTAATTGACTATCTCTATTTTAAAAAAATATATATGTATATATAAAACACTGTCAGGAGAATACACATCATATTCCTTCTATTAAACATTAAAAGAAACAAAACTTGGTGTCATAGTAATAGTACTGAGACTCACCAGGTATCATGGGGACAGAGTTCCAGCATCTCCTGGGCTGTAGCAGCAACTGAACTCATGTTCTGATGCCATTTATATATCGCAATGAGTGGGAGGGAGTGTCACATGACATGAGACATCATAGCCCCACCCATTCCAGGAGCTAGCCTTCTAACTCAAGGTGAGAAAATACTTGATCCTTCTAAGCTCTGCCAGTGGTGCAGTGGAAAGTGTGGGACTGTGTAGGCTGGAACATGAGGATTAGAAGTCGGATTGCCCCCCACTCCAGGAAACTTTTAAAGTTTTAAAAAAATCATGCAAATTTTTTATGCCAAAATACAGACTGATGTGAAATAAACTCCTGGCTACTGTCTTGTGGTTTAAAAAAAACAAAACAATGAAGTATGTGTGATAGACAAGTTAATCAATTCATAGGTCCTTATTAGTGGTGGGCAAAGTGGCCTCAATTTGCTCCATGAAATGATTCACAGAGCCAAGGTGAATTTGTGGACTACTCCACAACGCGAAGCGGAGTAATTCGCATTATGATGGGTAACGCAAAGTCCATTGAAAACAATGACTTTGCGTTACTCTGCCTTCCCAGACCACTACTCCACTAATTTTAAAGGTGAAGTACATTGAAAACATTGCACTTCGCCTCCCTTCACCTTGTTATTAAGCTCTGAAGGTGAATTTTGCAGTGATTCATGGGATTTCAGGTCACATGGGCTCTATATTGATCTGCACAGCCTCAGTTCGGGGTAGTGTGTGTAGGAAGCTGTAGGAGGCTGTGTGCTCTGACAGCTGTTCTTGATTCAAATCTTCTAAAAGCTGTTAAGAAAGCCTTCTTGAGTAATTTTCTTTGCTCAAACTTTAGTTCATCGATTATAGGAAACCATCTTGTACTCATTTCATCGAGCATTTTTGTCTGCGTGTGGATTTTGAACATTAATGTACAACGTTGAGTCTGTGTAGTAAGAGACAGTGAAAATGTGCTTTGGGGGAAGGGCATATCTGTGGTGTAAGAAGATTTAAGTTGGAGAAATAGTGATTTCTTTGTTTCTTGGTTATATTTTTGTTATATAACTGACTGTGTTAATGTACACACAATAATATTGTCAGTAATTGTTGAAAATTTCTTGCTGATTGTGTGTTGTGTGGGTCTGGTACAGCAGTTCATAATTCAGGTTGTTTACAATATGTGGCATATTACTGAACTTTTCAATTTGCTACGCATTACTTGTAGACAAATTGTATGTGTGTGAGTGTGTGTGCAGTGCTGCGTGACATCAAATAATTCACCTTTTATTGTGCCACAGTGTAATTGCAGGTGCAGCAGTGTGAACCTGCTATCCACTGTAGCTGCATGATTTTGTACTGCCATTGTGGTATCTTTTCTTTGTTTTGCTGCTTGCACTGCCATAAAAATCTGCAGTCAGTGCCCCCCCCCCCCACCGGCAAAAGGAATTGTTTTCCAGATTGGATTGTTTGTGACGTCAGAACCACTGGTTAGTTAAGGTGTTGTTTTCACTTGTGAATTTGTGTCTGTATCTGTTGCTGAAGCCACAGTTGTTTTTTTGGCTTCACATCCAGCATCCCCCCACCCAGAGTGAACAGTCCAAAATCTAAATTTGTTTAGAATATTGTTGTTGATCCCCCAGAATGACTGCAAAGAGACGTGCAAGCAAAGCTGGTTCTTGCCACGACACTGCTGCCAGTGGTAGTAGACAGACACAGAAGTGCATTGCTGATGTGAGGAAAGGTATTTCTCCTGCAATGTTTTTCACAGCCCAAACAGTAGCTTCACTCATAGTTGGAGGAGATGATATTGTCCCAGCCGGTGGTGTTAGTGCAGTTGCTGGTGGTGGTAGTCTGAGTATTGCTGCCTCAAGTTCCACTTCTGACCAGTGTATCATGTCCAAAAATATAGTGGAGTGTGAAGCAAAGCAAGTGAGTGGCAGTGTAGATGATGTTATACTTCCCAGTAACATCCCAGTAACTGAACATGAGGATTCTGATAATCATGTCAACGATAGCATACAATGTGACATTTCTTCCACTGTGGTTCAGGTCACACATTTTCATGCAGTGATTTACAGTGTGGTGAAAAAAATAACAGGTGATGGTGGTGTTGATGATGATGAGGAATGTGATGATGATGAAGTTGCTGTGGTTGCAACATGCAGTCCACATGCCAGCATCCAAGCAGAAGATGTGAATGTGGGTGATGATGAATATGATGATGCTGATGTAATTGACCCCAGCTGGAACCGGAGAAAAATAAATTCAAGGTGGCTGTGTCTGGCTCTGTTTGCATTAATCCCCCTTCCCTGTAAAAACTTGTGATTTACCAGTTTCAGTTGATGGTGGTGATGATGATGATGACCCAGTAATAATAATGATAGGTAGTCATAGTGGTCAGTTGCAGTCCGATTGTGTTCTGCCCGAAAAATCACATAGCACACCCCCCACTTCATGGCTTAAAAGAATGGAGTCCAATAAGCAGCATCATGGACATATTAAAAGTAGAGCATTACAATCCCTTGCTTGGGATTTTTTTGTGCAAGATGCAAATGATGAGTCAGTTGCAATCTGCCAGGTTTGCCATGTGCGTGTTAGTCGAGGCAAAAAGGGGAGCCATCTGGGCACAGAAGGACAGCATAGGCATCTTAAGAATAGGCACATGACACTGTGGATCCAGCACAAGATGGCAGCTAATACCACAGTGGGGCATTCACCCTCGTCATCAACCATATTGAGCATGTTATCTCCTTCCATGACTGTTAAATCCAGTAGAAAATTAAATGTATGCAGTAGTGAGGAAATAAGAGCAGAGGATTACTACATGCATGGTGAGGTGGAGGAGCATAATGATTTTGAAATGTTGTCCAATGCTGGTGAGAGTAGCAGTTTTGGTGGTGGTGGTGGTGAATGCAGTATGTCTAGTGCAAGTGGTACATCAACTCCGGTTGGTAAATCTGGCAAAATAACTGCATTTGTGGGTTTGCCATCATCACCTGTGCAACCATCTTCATCAAATGTCCACACTCCACCCCCTGCCATTCGCAGAGCAGAACCATTTTCCATCACACCCCATGTAAAATGTTTAAGTCAGCCCACATTACGGAGTGTTTTGGAGCATAAGCAAAAGTATCCACCCAATCATACAGTGTCACGTGAACTTAATGCTGCTGTAGCTGAAATGCTGGCAATTGATCTTTTGCCCTTCTCCTTTGTGGAGAATTCTGGGTTACGGCAGTTTGCTGCACATGCCTGTCCAAAACGGAAAGTCCCATCCAGGACATACTTTTTGACCCATGCTGTCCCCGAGTTCTACTGTACTGTGTCTGACTCAGTAAGACATACTGTTCAACATTCACCCTCTCCATTCATCCATTTAAGTATGGATATGTGAACAAGTGGCAAAACAGTGGGGAGTTCATATTTGTGTATAACAGCACACTGGGCACAGGGTGCTGGGGATTGTTTGTGATGTTGGTAGTGTGAATAATCAGTGCAGTAAGGTGGAGTGTTGTGGTGGCAATCTTCCAGGAATTCGACAGCATGCAACGATTGCTATGCACAATGTGACCTGTTCACACACTGGTGAAAACATGTTGGATGTGGTACTGACTGAAACTGACAAGTGGCTGAACCCCCTGTCCCTGAGAGCTGGGTTTATAGCAAGTGATAATGGGTGAAATGTGGTGAAAGACATCACCAATGGTGGCTTTTTACATGTTCCATGCATGCCCCATTGTTTAAATCTTGTGTTGCAGGAGTTTCTGCAGCACCCTGATGTAAAGGAAATGCTGACAGTTGCATTCCGTATCTGTTCTCACTTTTCACAATCTGCAAAGGCCCGTGACCAACTTCAGCAGTTGCAGATGTGAAACAGCCTCCCTCAACACCACTTGAAGCTGGAAGTTGTCACCCGGTGGAACTCCACTTTATACATGGCAGAGAGGTTGTATGAACAATACAAAGCCATCTCAGAATTGATGCACACTAGCCATGACAGTTCCAGGGCTTCCATGTCTATGATGACTGAACAGTGGCACCTCATGGACTCTGTAATAACAATTTTGCAGCCTTTTGAACATGCCACACAGGCAGTGAGTGGAAAGTCTGCCTCCATTAGCCAATCAATTCCACTGCTGTGGGTGCCGAGGCAGACATTGGTGAATGTACAGCTTGGCCTTGATGTTGCTGGAGACAGTGTTAGCAGTATGTTGCTGAAACACATGCTGACAGTATTCAACAAAAATCATCACATTTTGAGCATTCAGCATAGTGACAACTTTGCCATAGCAACAATGCTGGACCCATGATACAAACATGGAATTGCCTCGGTACTGGAGGGAGGGCCTGAATAGGTAAAACATGTCAGTGGGCAACTGGTGCACTTGGTTCATGGGGCAGAGAAGTCATGTGCCAAGGCAGCAAACTTCAGCAGCATAATCAGGCTGAAGGTGCACCTGGAGGAGTATCTGGCATATCCTGCAAGGGGAAGGGGACTGCAGTTCCAGGTGGTCTGTCATCCAAAGTGGTTGGCATCAACACACTTTGGGAGGCTTTGTCCCAAGTGGGACTTTGTGAAATAAATGATTCCAGAGAACAGGATGATGCATTAACCACTGGACTTAGTGCAGCACAGAGAATGGTTGAGTTGTATTTGTCTGAAAACAGGCATCTGTCAATAACTGATGATCCTGTTTTGTACTGGAGTGGAAATGTCAGTGAATGGCCAGAAATGACTGCAGTGGCACTGAAGTACCTCACATGCCCACCCTCCAGTGTAAGTGTCTAGAGGGTATTCAGCTCAGCAGGTGCAATAGTCAGGGATTGTCAGACAAACCTCTCTCCTGCAAATGCTAGTTTGCTAATATTCATAAAAATGAATGAGAGGCTCATACCAGCACAGACTGCCACCTCGGTATTCATACCACAGCCTAGTCATGGTGGTTTTGGTGATGTAGAAATGGACCATCCTGGTGGCACTGGCAGTGGCAGCATGAAATGGCCTACCACTGACATAGATGATGACACAATGGAGAAAGAATTTCCCAGTGGTCAGACTTTAGACATAGATGACTGTGAGGGCAGCTTTCTTTATGAGGATGATGATGTGGTTAATGTTGGCAGGTTTTAACTGAAGTTGTTAAAAGATGGTGACATTTGCTGTACGATACATGTTTTCCTTTTCATGACTTTGTGTGCCCCCCTGGACCACCACCACCAGGACCAATGTTAGCCACTGCCTCCACAGAGAATGACTTTGTGTGCCTCCCTGGACCACCACCACCAGGACTGATGTTAGCCACTGTCACCAAGAGAATGACTTTGTGTGCCCTCCCAAACCACCACCACCAGGACCGATGTTAGCCACTGCCACCACAGAGAATGGCTTCGTGTACCCCCCAGACCACCACCACCAGGGCTGATGTTAGCCACTGCCTCCACAGAGAATGACTTTGTGTGCCCTCACAGACCACCAGTACCAGGACCGATGTTAGCCACTGCCACCACAGAGAACGGCTTTGTGTGCCCCCAGACCACCACCACTAGGACTGATTTTAGCCACTGCCACCACCACCAGATGCAGGAAGATGTCACATGGAATGTCATCATGTGCCGTAGCTATCACCACCTGCACCCACCACCAGTGTCAGAAGTCATTTCAACTGATGAGCATTACCATCATTACCAACCAGACTCAAGAAGGATGCAGATGAAATCTGTGAAGAAGTAACCAAATAAGAAACCATTAATGAGACCTACCTGCAAATATGCCCCCCCAAAAAAAATACTTACCTTCATTGGCTTGAGAGTTATCTATTTCCAATTTCAATGCAAAAAGTTCTCATCAAGCAATGGAATGTGCACACCAACAGTATCTGCTACCTGTGATACAAAATGATACAATCAGTACATGTCTATATATGTCAACCCCCACATACAAAATACAAATATATATATATATATATATATATATATATATATATTTATATATCAACTCACCAAGGCTATTATTAGTGTACAGACTAAGGGCACCCTTCCATCCGGTTGAGATGATCAGATTCGCATCACATTTGTGGGAATCGCAGCACACATTGGACCAGCAACAGTTTGCTCATGGTCATCTTTTCTGACAGGACTTTGTATGTAGTGTAACATTCCCATTTCCCTTTGTTACCACTTGTCAATTTTCTGGACACAAGACAAATGTATTTTGGGGATGCAGAAAAAATCTGGGGCCTCTGTGTGGACACTGCATGCATGACTGTGTGCGCAATAAATTTTGGGGGACTTTGTATATGGTGTATCGCTCCCATTTCACTTCATTACCACTTGTCAATTTTCTGCACACAAGACAGATGCATTTTGTGTGTTGTGATTGTGAGCACATAATGTCATACTTAAATTATAAATTAAAGCAGCATTGCAAGAATGTGGTGACAATTTTTACCTACAGTATACTTTTTTATGCTATTTTACATTGCCACTGCCACTAGTTACCTCCTGACTTAAATGATACCCTTCTTTTCACAATTTGTGTCTGCTTTACTACTTTTTCTCATGTCTAAAAAAAAAAAAGGAGCACTCATTTTAATATTGTTCTGACCAGGTTTTTATCACTATTTGCAGCTGTTTTTCAATAAATATTGTTCTGTGAGGTCATAAAACATTGCCTGCTACACAACTGTTAATTTTACAACATGAGTGATATATAGCAACTGATGGAGAAAAGCAGCAGAAAATACTGACAAAGACCTGGTCCCCACGGTAGTAAAAGGAGTGTTCCTTTTATTATTTCAGACTCAAATACCAGAAATTATAGTATCATACAAGTCAAGATGTAAGTAAAGTGGCAATGTAAAATAGTGTTAAAACAATAAATAGTTGTTACTGGAAATGTGCCCACGTTTCACCACAAACCGACCATTATAATATAAAGAAACATTCGGAAAGCTGCCGGCCATTCAGTATAATGGAGCTCAATGCCGCGCTCTTCCTGGCATCACATCATAATGTTGCTGAGCGCAGGGGGCAGAACTTTGGCGGCTCTTCAGAATGGGAAGTCCTCCGTGACACACTTTAATGAAATTACGTGTGTTTTTTCCAGAAAAGTATTGTACTATGTAAGGACATGTGGAGCAAGAAAGATTCCCTTGGAAGTAAGGCACCCATATATCGGGTACAATACTGTAAGTTGGTAAATCTCTTTAATGTCTGTTTCACAAACAAAATATTTATGGAGCCTCAGTAATGCTTACTTTGTGTTGGGACTCATAATTTGAAGTGTTTTGCAAAAAGCATGACTGAGCAATGCAAGTATGTTGTACTAAACTGCATGTGTGCCATCAGTGTTCTTTCCTTTGTGTGCATACATTGTCCAGCTTCATGCAAACTTATATATGGTGTGACTTGTTGCAGTATCTCAAGAATAAAGATAACAAAGGATACATGATGTATATTTTATTTGTACCATCAGCACCAGTGGAGTAAGTGATATATTTTTTCAAAAGTATCAGGTCACTGTGCACCTCAGTCACTCAAAATGCACACATGACTTAGTGGAGATCATAGCACAAAAAGCACATGCTCTCCTAAAAGTCATGTGTGCAGTATGTGACTAAGGTGTACTCTTCCCAGATGCCTCTGAAAGAGTTTTGCATCACTTAGTCCGCTGATGATGATGGTGACAATAAAACATAAGTTATTCTGCTCGCTATTCTTTCTACCATAAACACTACAATAATTCAGCAATATATGTTTGCAAGAAGCTGCACAATGTCTGATGTCACACACACACACACACACACACACACACACACACACACACACACACACAACACTGACTGCACACATGCAATTTAGCACATCATACTTGCACTGCTCACACCAGATTTTCCACAACCACTCCACAACAGAAAGTAAACATTACTGAGGCACTGCATTATAACAACAGGGCATTAGGAGAATGTATGATTGTCTATTATTAAACATAAAAAAATCACAAAACACTACAGCAGTGGGTTGGGGGTTCCAGTAAAAAATACATTAATGAGGGATTCCATGGTGTTCCAGCAGCAGGTGAAGCATTGACACTATCTGCAGCTGCTGTTGCTGGATCTACTCCACCTGCTACTGCACAGCATCCACCCTCTTGTTGCTTTCCTCAAGGGCCACCCACACCAATGCAATGTCTGCCTGCACTGCAGGCACTGTGATGGGGTCCGATGCAGCAGGAAAGCCAGGTAGTGGTGGTGGTGGTGAGGGTGGTGTTGGTGGCTGTGGTGGCAGTGGTGTTGGTGGAGCAGCTGCTGCTGTCACCCTCCTCTTGCTGTGACAGCGAGGCACAACACCCCAGCCACCTCTGCCACTGCTACAAAAGGGACAGCAGGTGGATGCCTGGCCCCTTCAGTGGCAGCCTGCCACTCCACCTTATGGTGGTTTGTCATATGTGTGCATTGGCCACTGGTCCCCAAATGTGTCCCCCGTGGGCCACGGCACACCTGCACACCACATACGTGGCAAACTACAATGGTGCTGCCCCCCCACACAGTTAAAAAACTGCCAGACTGGGGAGCTGGGGGGGCCAGGCACAGGAGGGGCAGGTGTACTGCTGGCAGCACCATCATGCACCTGGGGCTCTACCTGTGGTTGTGGAGGAGGTGGAGGGGGTGCTGCTGGAGCTCCTGCAGCTGCTACTGGTGGTGGTGGTGGACTTGGTGGATGTGCCCCCACCACCTCTGGCACTGGTGGTGCGACTGATGCTTTCAGAGGGGGAGAGGCAACATCAAACAGTTGGGAGTGGTCCAATGACAGCCGACCACCCCCACACATGCGCACTCCCCTCTGCCCATGCCCACAGGCCACAGAGTCTCCTCCTGGGTCCATTGCACACAACTAATTCCCTCTCTGACTGATGCCTCAAAAGACTGCTTCACATGCACTCACAGTCTCACACACATGCACACACACAGTCACACACAAAGCAAAACTTATAAAACAAACAAATCAGTAGCAAAAAAGAACTGAAAAAACACACTACAAAAAAAAAAAAAAGATTTAGTTTTTAAAAAAGCTGTTTTTTTTTTGGGCAATTCACAAGCTATATAGGTACAGTACCACCAGACTCTCCTCTACACACAAAATGCTTCATTCTTCTACAACTGCAAAGGAGAAAGTGAAACTAACTGCTTTTATGACTCACTTCCTTCCTGCCTGGCTAAAGCATGTGACTTACAGTACTGTAAGACATGTGATGTGTGGGGAGGCTGCTTATATTGTTGTCACTTCACCTTACTTTGCATTAAGACAGAATGGCAATGCAAAGTCATAATGCAAAGGCAAAGTGAGCGCTTTCCAATAGCCACTTTGCGTAGCATTGTGCTAACACGAAGTGGCCACTTCGCAGCCACTTCGCCAGCGGATTTTAAATTCACTGCATCTCTAGTCTTTATTGATATCTGTTGAATTTACAGACTGGAGTAAGTTATATAGGAAGAGAGGAAAATGAGTAGTTTGATTTGAATATTTTTCAAGTCAAACTACATCTTTGACTTGAAAAATATTTTCAAGTCAAACTACATCTGGCTGGAAGCTGCAATACTGAACATAGGATTTGCAAGAAAGCGAGTTGTGCTCACAACAGAGGGAGGTGAACCATACAATTGTCTTTGGTTTGTAGCAGATATTCTGCAGGTGGAGGCTACTTCTAATTGAAAGGTGAAATAAGGAACTTAGAATTATCAGGAAAAGACAGTCTTTGTTACAATTCTTAAGATTTTCAGTGCAGGAAGAGTTTAAACCCTGGGCTAAGAATTTGTCATAAATCCTGAAATAAGTGCAGGTACAGGTTGTGTATTTGACCCAGACAGTGCCCTAGGGGGTGGAAACTGTTTTTTGTGTTTATCTGTGTGTGCCTTAAAAGGAAATTCCAGACTTTATCAGGAAGTGCTGACATCATAGCTACTTATCAGCCAATAGCTTTGGTAACAGACCTGAGAACAACAGTATTATAAGCAAGTGTTTTATAGCAAACTCATCAGAACAGCTAATATTTTTCAAGTCAGACTACATCTGGCTGGAAGCTGCAATACTGAACATAGGATTTGCAAGAAAGCGAGTTGTGCTCACAACAGAGGGAGGTGAACCTTACAATTGTCTTTGGTTTGTAGCAGGTATTCTTCAGGTGGAGGCTACTTCTAACTGAAAGGTGAAATAAGGAACTTAGAATTATCAGGAAAAGACAGTCTTTCAAACAACAGAGGGAGGTGGATCTAGCTTTACGTTTGTTACAATTCTTAAGATTTTCAGTGCAGGAAGAGTTTAAAGCACAGCTGACTTATTTTGGGGCTGACTGCTTTCAGAGCACAAACCACCAGGCTGTTTTGGGGCTGGGAGGTTTACTGTGTCTGACTTGGATGTCTGGATTTTTCTCTGTTTGATAAGCAGGGTATTTTCTCTGTCAAATTGTTGTGTAGGGTATCTTGCTGACAGGAATGCACTCATCGCAGTGGTGGGTCAGAGCTTTAGCTGATTGTTTTGTGAGGGCACAGTTTAGGCCCAACCCTTCCCACCCTCACCCCACCCAACCCTGGAAATAGTTCCTTTATACCTGGGGTTCTGACATCATTTCATCAAGAGTGCAAGTGTATATCACTGTCATATCCTCTCTAGCACACTGCACTGACAATATAAGCATACACATTGTATAATATATACATTTCTATATAACAAACCAATCACACACATAAACACACAAAAAAAATACATAAACATGTGGGGAGTAGTACAATGTAATGACTGTGGGGCAGCAGTCTTCCGGGAGTCTTTCTGGAGGCTGAGATGCTGCCCTATTTGCAGACAACTCTCTGCCCTGAGGGAGGAAGTTGCCCGTCTTCAGGCCACACTGGACAGTAGTAAGGGAACCTTCCCCCAGGCCACACTGGATGGTAGGAAGGGAACCTCCCCCATCCAGGGAGCACCAGAGCCACCACCACCACCACCACTACCTCAGAGGTTGCAAAGAAAGCACAGCAGTTGGACCACAGTGGGCTCAGGGAGGGTGAGGATGGTGGAACAGAGGCACACCCAGTCAGTTGTTCCACTCCACAATCCATACACCATTCTGGGGGAGCATAGCTCCCCTATGGATGCACCCGCAGAGGAGACTAAGGAGGCTGAGGACAACTGTCACAAGGGAGGCCCACAGGAAGGAGGCAGAGGACACCACAAGGAAAGGAAGCAGTTCCTGGTGGGTGACTCAAATATTAGGGGGATAGAACTGGGGGGAGCAGTGAAAACTGAAGTAAGGTGCCTGCCTGGTGCCATGGCTTGGAGGGACAGGAAGCGCATCCTCAGGATCATGAGAACAGCTGCACGGGAGTCTGAGCTGGACATCATTGTCCACCTAGGGACAAATGACTTGGCTCAACATGAGATTAGAGCAGTGCAGAAGGACTTTGTAGAATTGGGAGGGGCCTAAGACAAGTAACACACACAGTATCCTTCTCAGAGGTGCTACCTGTCAATGGCATGAGTGAGGCGAGGGTACTTTGCACCATGCAGTTTAATGAATGGTTGAAAAATGGTGGAGCACAGGGGTTTGGCTTCATTGGGGACTGGGGTTCCACCTGGAGGACACCAGCCTATACTGGCAGGATGGTCTGCATCTGTCCAGGAAGGAACAAGTCTTTTGAGCAATCAGTTTAAATGCTTCATTGGCAAGCTTTTAAACTAGTCAAGGGAGGAGGCACTGCAAGCAGCAGGAAAATCCCAGCCTCCCTACAAAACAGTGTACTAAATGAGAAAAAGACTGAGGTAGAAAGGTCAGTGGGGTGCTGCAACAGAAGGTAAAGCCATCAAAAAATGGAGAGCAATGAGTACCAATGCCCGTAGTCTGAGTAACAAGCTTCCTGAATTAGTGGCCTTGATGGAGGAGGAACATCTGGATATCGTGGCAGTCACAGAAACATGGTTCACACAAAACCATGACTGGGACATAAACATACCAGGATACACTATCTGCAGGAGGGACAGGGAGGGTAAAAGAGGAGGAGGAGGAGTAGCTCTTTACATAAGGGAAGGAGTCAAAGCAACAGAACAAAAGGGAAAACAGGGAGGAGAAGAGGCACTGTGGGCAAATTTGGAGACCGGCAAAGGCACCACAGTCCGCACAGGGGTTGTATACAGACCCCCTTCTCAGGGGGAGGAAATGGACAAGGAAATTAAAGAAAGTATACTTAGAATGGCAAAAAAAGGGGAGATATTGCTGATGGGTGGTCTGAATATGCCAGATGTTAACTGGAGTGCAGTTGCAGCAGCCATTTCGAAGAGTGGGGTTATTCTAGATGCCCTACAGGGGGCATACCTTAGACAACTAGTATTGGAGCCCACTCGAGAGGGAGCAATCTTAGACCTGGTTCTCTCAAATGGAAATGAAGAGAGGATCACAGATGTAGAAGTGGATAGCCATCTGGGAACTAGCAACCATCGAACAGTATGGTTCACAATAAACATAGCAATAGAGTCAAGCCATACAAAGGCAAAAGTACTGAACTTTAGGAGAGCTGACTTTGCCAAAATGGGTGAGTGCCTAAGGAATGCACTAGCAAATGGGCAGGAAGGAGGGGTGGAAGAACAATGGGGAATAATAAAAACTGCCATTACAGAGGTAACAAACCTTTGTGTGAAGCAAATAAACAAAACTAAACGATGTAAGAAACCACTATGGTTCTCAAAGGAAGTGGCAGTGAAGGTTCAAGAGAAAAAGAAAGCATTCAGGAAGTACAATGAATCACAGAAGGAGCAGGACAGAGAACTGTATCAGTTAAAGCAAAAGGAAGCTGGGAAGGCAGTCAGAACAGCAAAGGCCCAAACCGAGGAAAAGATAGCCAACTCAGTTAAGAAGGGGGATAAAACCTTTTATAGGTACATCAGGGAGTGAAGGAAGATCAAGGGAGGGATAGTGAGGCTTAATAAAGGGAGGGAGGGTGGGCAGAGGGTGACTGTGAAAAGGCAGAGATACTAAACAAATATTTTTGCTCAGTATTTACAAAGGAAGAGGGGGAGGTACCTAAAACAAATTGTAGAAACACTCTGGATACAGAAGTTGATACCAGCCCATTTACAGAAGAAAGGGTTCTGAAAGAACTTTTAAAACTAAAGGTGGACAAAGCAATGGGGCCTGATGGGATTCATCCCAGAATTCTAAAAGAACTAAGGGTAGAACTAGTGACACCACTGACTACCCTCTTTAACAAATCATGGGAGGATGGGGTGGTACTGAGGACTGGAGGAGGGCAGATGTGATTCCCTTCACAAAAGTGGGAGCAAGGCAGAAGCAGGAAACTACAGACCTGTTAGTTTAACCTCAGTGGTAGGGAAAACGATGGAATCACTTCTGAAGGAAAGAATTGTCGAGTATCTAGAGGCCAGAGGGGCACAGGACCCAAGGCAGCATGGATTCACAGTGGAAAGGTCATGCCAGACAAATCTGATAGATTTCTTTGACTGGGTGACCAAAGTAGTAGATCAGGGAGGGGTTGTGGACATGGTATACCTAGATTTTAGCAAGGCATTTGACACAGTCCCACACAAAAGATTAATATACAAGTTAGCCAGTCTGGGAGTGGGTCCCAAGATGACAGCTTGGGTAAAGAATTGGCTGGAGAATAGGACACAGAGAGTAATAGTAAATGGAGTCCACTCTGAAGAAAGGGGGGTTACTAGTGGGGTACCGCAGGGTTCAGTATTAGGACCGGTCCTCTTCAATGTCTTTATAAGTGACATTGCAGAGGGACTGGAAGGAAAAGTATGTCTCTTTGCAGATGACACAAAGATCTGCAACAGATTTGATGCACAAGGTGGGGTGGAAAGGATGAGAATGGTCTTGGCAAGGTTAGAGGAATGGTCAAATGTATGGCAGCTTAGATTCAATGCTAAGAAGTGCAAGGTAATGCACCTAGGAAACAAAAACCCAGGGGAAGAGTACACAATGGGGGGTGAGATACTAACAACAACAAAAATGGAAAGGGACCTGGGGGTAGTCATATCAGATGACCTAAAGGTGGGCAAGCAATGTGAGAGGGCAGCAAGGAGGGCTGGGGGGATACTGGAATGCATAGGGAGAGGCATCACCAGTAGAAAACAGGAAGTTATTATCCCTCTGTACAGACAGCTGGTGAGACCCCATCTGGAGTACTGCGTGCAGTTCTGGAGACCCAATCTCCACAAAGACATAGACAGGATGGAAGCTGTCCAGAGGAGGGCAACTAAAATGGTGCAGGGTCTGCACCGGAAGACATATGAAGAGAGATTAAGGAGCTTAATATGTATAGCCTCGAGGAAAGGAGGGAGAGGGGGGACATGATAGAAACTTTCAAGTACCTCAAGGGAATCAACAAAGTCCAAGAGGTAGCATCTTTCAAAAAAAGAGGTGTGCAAGAACAAGGGGGCACAATTTGAAGATGGGGGGGCAGCTCAGAGGTAATTTAAGGAAGTATTTTTTCACAGAGAGGGTTGTGGATGCATGGAACGGCCTTCCAGAGGAGGTTGTGGAGTCAAAAATAGTGGTGGAATTCAAGCATGCATGGGCAGTCATAAGGCAATTCTAGGGGGTGAGGGTAGGAAGAAGTAGGCTGCTGGTTAACTAAGATCTGCAGCTTATCCATTAGGTAGGGAAAAGGGCAGACTCGGTGGGCCAAGAGGTCCTTATCTGCCATCAAATTCTATGTTTCTATGTTTTCCACAAATCAAATCACTAATGATACTCCAATGTTGCAGGAGTCACATAAAAAAATGTCCATTTCATTTTGCAAGTGTGGGGAATGCCTTGTCTGGTGCAGATTCTTTCCTTCCATGCAGATGACAGTTATTTAGTTTATGTCCAACATAAATTCCAGTCACAATTGTTTTTAAATCCTGTGCAAGGGTTTGCACCGTCCATCATGAAAGTCCAGTAGACCTCCCTTCTCTGGACCAGATCCTTCCAACTTATGTTACTGTTGTAGGGTTCACTCACTTGTTCCAACCTCCAGCATCTCAGTGAAGAGGAGGTGTGTCCAGCCGTATTGTAGTGTCTAGCCACAGTGGAGTTATCATCTCTGTTTTGTACATTCACTTTTGTGCTGACTAATGTGGGTTCTGAGTTTTCTATTTGTTTTGCCTACATATAGCCTATCAAAGGGGCATTGTAAAATATATATGACATGGTCTGATCTGCAGGTAATGTGTTGTTTTTTTCAAACACTTTACCCGTATAAGGATGCCAAAAATGTGTTTTTTTTTAACTGGTGTTGTTGCACTGGGAGCAATGGCCACATTGATAGTTGCCGTTTTATAAAGGTTCTTGTTGCAGCTGTTTAGTCCTGGGTTCCTTTACTGTGTGTACAGCATGGACCAGCTTATCCCTAGGTGTGGGGATTTCTTTTATAGGTTAGAAGTGGTTGTTCCCTGAATTGTTTATTATGTGGGTCACATGTTTGCACTATATGCCAATTCTTAGTGATTATATCACTTATTTTCCCATTAAGATGACTGTAGAAAATACAATTTTATTTTCCATCTTATCTTTCTCAGTCCCTCTGAGTATAGTTTCCCTTAAGGTGTCCCTGACTTCTTGTGCTGCTTCTAGCAGGTGCATCTTCTTATAACACCTATCTAGGAACCTCTGTGTCATATTGTTTGGTTCTTCCTCAAAGTCCTGAGTGTTGCTGCTGCTTCTCTTTGCCCTTATGAATTGTGCCTTTGGTATGCTCCTTTTAAGTTTTGGATCATGAAAACTTTCAAAATGAAGGGTAGTATTCCTGTCTGTGTCTTTTCTGTACAGCCCAGTTTCTAGTCTACCCTCTTTTTCATAGATCAATAGGTCAAGGAATGTTATATGTTTCTGATAAGCTTCCATTGTGAAAATCAGGTTTTGGTTAGGTGTGCTTAAATAATCCCTGAAGCTATCTAAATCCTGTTTGTTACCCTCCCAAACAACAAATATGTCACAAAGCATTTCCACTCTTTGATGTTGTTAAAAAAAGGATTATTCTCTGCATTTTGGATGTGTATTGATTTAAAGTTACCCGTGTGAAGATTTACGTATGACGGGGCATAGTCCACCCCATGGCCGTCCCCTTTGTCTGTATGTAGAAATCTTCCTCAAATTGGAAACAGTTCTTGTTCAATACTATCTCTACCAATCCTGCAAGAATTTGTGGGAAGGAAACTGGTCCTCTCTGTATCTTAAAGCCCTATCCATTGCTGCTAGCCCTTCCTCATGGGGTATGCTTGTATATAGATCTTTCACATCAAACAAGACTAGCCATATATTTTGCATATCTAATTATCTCTGATTCAGGACAGTATTAATATCAAGTGTATGGTTCGTGACTCTGATATATGCCAGCAGTTTTTGTAACTCCTGTTTGATGTGGAAGCCTACATATTTCAATAGAGGTTTCAAAATAGAGTCTATGCCCAATACAATAGGCCTGCCAGGTGGTTTTTCAGTGTTCTTATGTATTTTTTGTAATACAAAAAATCTAAGTGTTCTAGGATTCTGCTTCATTATCATTTCCATCTCCCCTTGGACACACCATCTCCGGTCTACTCCTGATTCTAAACATTCTTTAATATCCTCTGCGATTTCTGGGGTGGGATCACTGGTAAGTTTTGATAATGTTGTGTGTTCCCTAGTTGCCTCAGGCATTCCTCTTTGTAGTCCTTGTAGTTCCATAGAACTATATCCCCTCAATTATTAGTTGGTTTTATAATTAGACCTCTGTCATTTTCCTGCAATCTTACTGTCTCCCTTTCACTTTTGCTTAGGTTGTTATGTGTTGGAGTCAGTTTCCTATTTCCTACCATCTCTTTCATCTGCTGTTCCACCACTTTGATGTAGGTCTCTACCATATCTCTTCCCCTTGGGGGTGTGAACATTGATTTGATGTTGAGAGCTTTAAGTAGCTCTTGTCTGAGTGTCGGTAGTGTTTGTTCCTCCCTCTCTTGATTACTGAACCAGTCTGCCAACCTAAGTTTTCTGTAAAATATTTGGAGATCTACCTCCAAGAGAAAAGGGTCACAGCCTCTCATGGGTGAGAATTCTGTCCCCACGATCCCTGGTGAGTGTCAGTACTATTACTATGACACCAAGTTTTGTTTCTTTTAATGTTTGATAGAAGAAATATGATGTATATTCTCCTGATAATGTATATATATATATATATATATATATATATATATTGAACAGAGACAGTCAATTAGGGCGATAAAAAAAGAGGGATTATGAAGGGATTAAGAAGAGTCCTGACACATAAACAACAACGTAAGGGTATGCTGATAAATAAATGAATTACTTACATAGGTATAAGAGAATTGAGATTTCCTGTAGAAGAGTTTAGAGCATTAACTTTAACTTAGGAAGTGTTGTTTTTTTTGCTTTTCAGAGAAAAAATGAGTCAAAAAGCATATAAGAGGGAGTGAATACTAAGGTATTTCTACTGACAGTATTGGTGATTTTTAATTTAATTGAAGGGAGAAGGTTCTTAATGTTATCACTGATACATATAGGTAGAACAAGTTGCTCACTAGGGAGTGTGGGTAGAGTGCTTTTGATAATACAGAACTGAACTAACATTAGTAATCATGATAGAAATAATATGGCAAGCATGCAGCAATGTGGTCTGTAACCTTATGTACAGAAAGAAATGTTCATTGAACATTTTAGTAAACAATGTTTTCCTTTTACTTAGAAACACAACACTGTTTTATTGGGCCTGAAGAAGTGGCGGGAGCCACCAAACCATCGCCCTACCACAAAGTTTCATTAAAATACAATAAAGCAATTGTTTTTGCTATTACTCTGGTGCCTGCAGTGGAGTTCGTCCTAGTTTCCTTTTTATACTGATAGTTTACTCGGTATAGCTCCCTGTCCTCCTCCCTCTGTGTTTCCTTATACCTTCTGAAAGCTACCCTTTCTTCCTTCACCACCTTGGACATTTTCCATAAGAATCAGATGGTCTCTTTTGTTTTGCATTTACTCCATTCCTTCACATAGAGGCTTTTTTGGCTTAATTATGCCCTACCCTACTGTTCCCCACTGTGCCTCTCCCCTTCCCTGAAGTGCTCTGTGGAATATGGAATTCCATCTGTGAAATTAGCACAGAATGACCATTTCACCAGTGGAACTTCCACTGGAATGTTGCTGGTTCTTTTGCAGAATTCTGCCTGCTATGATACGTGGAATAATATTCCATGGAACAACATTTTTTCTGCAGAAAATCATTCCGCATCCATTTCCACAGAAAATATAGAGATCCACAGAATAAAATTCCACAGAAATGTTCCAGAAAACTAATTTTGCATTTTCTAATGCAGAATTCCACCATTCAGTGTCTGGCAATAATTGGCAGCATTTCAGAGGAATTTTGAAATTCTATGAAATTTTATTCTGTTGGAATTTGAAAATTCTGCACAGCACTACTTCCCTGGCAATTTCCCCAATGAGACAGTTTCTGAGGCAGTCTCCAATTTCTTTAATACCCGTCCTTCAAAAGTCCAGGACCAGGACCATCACCCTTGTGTGGTTTGCCTCTTCTCATTTCTTTGTGTTAAACCAAACTGTATGGTGATCACTTATACCTAGGGGACTACACACTGTGATGTCTACAATGCTGTCAATGTTTGTAAGCACAAGGTTCAGCACTGCCCCTTCTTTAGTGGGTTCATTGACTAGTTGCCTGAGAAAAGACCCTTCTAGGGAGTCAACATTGGCCATGCTCCTTGTTGAAGCCACCATAGAAGGCTCCACTCCATGTCTTGCAGACTGAAGTCACCAATAAGCAGCACATCCACATTAGTTGTCTTTCTGATGATGGCTTCCACAATTGCCTTATATTTCATTTCATTTAATTTCAATTCATTTTTATTTTTATTTTATACTGAAAGGCCTGTGGGTAGAATGCCCATTTTCACAGATGTCCAGTTATGACATAGACAATTACAATACAAGAGTTCTTACAATGCAGTAAGAGTTTAAACAGATCACATTAAACAATAAATACTAAATTAAAAGATCATGTAAAACACTTCAAACTGAATTAATCAGCATATGATATAACTCCTCTCCCTGGGCTGGAGGTCTGTATACTACACCAGATATGGACAGTGGCCCCAGAGCCTGTCTCCAGCATGGCCCACTGCAGCTCCAGCAATGTGAAACTCAGAGTTTTCAAAACAAGTTGAAACAATAACTTCAGACAAATATGCAGTGGTCCTGATTCTCAAAGCTTCCAGCATGAAGCAAGGAGCTTGCATCACAAAAAATGATGCAAGGAGTGGCTTGCATCAGGAATTTCACCAAGAACAATTCTCAAACACAACCTGCGGTAACTACAGGCTGCGTGCACCAATGGGGTCTTGAACCATCCTTACAGCACAAAAAGGGGTGCAGCATGGGGCAAGGAGCATAGCACCAGGGAAATGCTGCAATATCCCCTTTTCTGGAATTCACTGAAGTGTAAAGTGCTGACAGAAACAAGCACCCATTAGAGCAGCCAGGTCTGGTCTAATGGTCTGTGCACCACCCACAGAGCCCTCCTGGGGTGGGAGGGTACATGATGGTGTGTGCACATGTCTGGCTACAGGGGTGTTGCATAGGTATGTATCAGGATTATTGTATCATTACACATATACTACATGTATTTAGATGTATTTAATGTTGTGTCAACATTACTAATATATTATGTTATGGACACATTATGAGCAGGGTGTCAGTATCCTGTGAATCCATGCAGAACTTGTGTATGTTATATTATGTATATTAAGTAATATATTCCTATGTTGTTTATACTACTATGTATAGCTATGTGCATTGTGACTGTGACATGAGTGCCATGGACTGTGTGCCGACTGCCAATAGAGTTGTACTCCTGGGCTGATTCAAGTGGTATGCAAGTGCCACCATCATTTCCTGCACCAGTACACATGTGGCCAGTACTGAAATAGGTTTTTACCTTCAAATGTGCTGCCCGACTATCTCATAGCTTGTGGCAAACCTCTTTGCTGTGCTTAGCCACAGTTTCCGCTGACTGCAGAACTTTGCTGCTGGGCCCCTACCTGATAGAGAATTGGGCACATTGTCCCTGGTACACCAGCAATTAGTACATGCTACTGGTGGTGCACCTTGCATCACTCTACCACAGCTTTGAGAATCAGGACCAGTGTCTCCACCTTTGTGTTGCAGTCTATATCCACATCAAGAACTTTGTTTGCATATCAAATTGCTACTGTGCCTCAAGTTTAGCAAGCAGCAATCAACAACCTTGGCAATAATTAACACAATATATACTCCATAAACAACTAACAAGCACTCCAACAAAAGTCCATCATAAGCTTAATTCCTGCATTGTAGGAAAATGTTATGATTCTGTAAAAAAAAAAAATAAGAATAAAGTCTTTGTCTGGTTAACCAAAGAATATTAAAAATTTAAGTACAATTTGAAGTTTAAAAGCACCAACATTTCAGTTTTAAATAATCTACTCCAGGTAAGCTTGTCTAACAAGCCAGTTTTCAAGTCTAATTTTCAAGTTGGTGACTGAGGGAGCTTCTTGAATAGACATAGGAAGGAAATTCCAAAGTCAAGAGCTCACCATAGTAAAAGATCTGTCTGCTGCAGATTCTAATCTAGACATGGGGACCTTCAGGAGATCATGGGCATTTGAATATAATTCTTCTTGTTCTTAGTTATTCAGGAGTTCGACTAATAGCTCAGCAAAGTAGGAAGGATCAGTCCATTCAGAATCATAGATATCACTAGGAGAACTTTAAAATCACAGCAACATTTAATATGTAGCCAGTGAAGACTGCCATTAGTAGGGTAAACGTACTCCCATCTTGACATAGGTATCAAAAGTCCGACTGCTGTCCTCTACACCAGCTGCAAGTGAAGCAACTGATAGGCTGGTAGAGCACATTACAGTAATCAAGTATGGATGTCACAAAAGCATGTAATAGTGTTTTAAGAGATCACCCAGATCCTGATAAAGGACCAACCCAGTAATATTCTTTGGCTGGTAAAGGCTACTCTTGATTCCTGGCAATACCTGAAAACTCGGGTTTAACTTGCTGTACAGAGCTATACTCAAGTTGTGTGCACTGCCCTTGTCTCAGTATGAATACCATCAAGTGTAGGTCTTCCGAGATAATCCTTTTTGGATGATACCAACCTGATCCTACCAGCAGCAATTTGGTTTTAGCAGGATTCAGCCTCGGCCAGCTGATGGCCATACAACCACCAATCTATGAAAGACATTTCTCTAGCCCTAAACTGGGTCACCTTGATTGGGTACAAATGAAAGATACAGCTGATGGTCCTCTGCTTAGCAATGAAAACTCAAGCTGGAAAAGAGTACTAAAGACCCATCTTACAGGCAGAAAGCAAGCTGCCCAATCTCTCACAACTTTACATAGAAATATAGAACACAGAAGTTGAATGGCAGATAAGTACCACAAGACCCATCCCGTTTGCCCATTTTTTCTACCTTATGAATTTGAAATAGGCCTTTACTCTGTCAAAGGCCTATTTATTCACACTCATCTGTATTGCTCCCTTATGTCTATCCCATGCCTGTTTGAAACTCTGCACTGTATTCATATCCACCACTTCCTGAGGTAGGCCTTTCCATGCATCCACCACCCTTTCTGTGAAAAATAACTTCCTCACATTACCCCTTAATTGGCTCCCTCTAACCTCATGCTGTGCCCTCTTGTCCTGCTATTTTTCTAATATTGAAACATGTTAGACTCTTTCACCTTGTTAATGCCCTTAAGATGTTTGAACGTTTCAATCATATCATCTCTCTCCCACCTTTGCTCTAGGGTATACATATTGAGCTCCGTTAATCTGTCCTGATATGTTTTCTGATGCAGTCCCTGCATCATTTTGGTTGCCCTTCTCTGGACTGCCTCCATTTTGTTAATGTCCTTGTGCAGGTCCGGCCTTCAGTACTGCATGCAGTACTCCAGATGGGGCCTAATCAGTGTCTTGTAAAGAGGGATTATTACCTCCCTCTTATGACTTGTGATACCCCTACTAATACACCCTAACATCCCCCTAGCCTTACCTACTGCTTTAGAGGTCTGCTTGGATGATTTCAGGTCATCTGTGATGATGATGCCCAATTCTCTTTCTTCCCTTGTGATTGCCAGCAACTCCCCTCCCAACCTATAGGTAGCTTCAGGGTTTCTCTTCCCTATATGCATGATCTTGCACTTCTTTACTTTAAACCCCAGTTGCCACTCTTCAGACCATTTTGCCAGTTTTTACAGATCTTTTCTCATTCTTCCCACCCCATCTGGATCATCTACTCTGTTGCAGGTCTTGGTGTCATCTGCAAACAGGCAAACCTTACCCTCTGGTCCATCTGCAATGTCACTGATGAAGATATTGAAGAGGACTGGCTCCAGGACTGATCCCTGAGGTACCCCACTGGTGACTTGCATCTCTTCTGACTGTATACCATTTACCACCACTCTCTGTTTTCTGCCCGCCAACCAGTTTGCCACCCAGTTGACCAACGTGTGACCCACCCCGAGCCTATTTACAAAAATAGCTGTTAAATGTGAACTGTTGCATTTCAGTCTAACTTAGTCAGCTGTATAAATTTCTGCTGAACTGATTGATACCAGTCTTGATATGGTCTGGCCAAAATCATAACAAGCAGGATCAACAAAAGGACTGCTGCCTGAATCTGACAAGGCCACAGAGTCTTCAGATAGTGCTGGAGCCAGCACATTGACTGTATCCTCAGATCCTCCATGGCCGATAATTTATTTATTTATTTATATCTCGTTTTACAAGTACCTTTCAGCCAGAGGCTCTTTTACAAAGGTTCCAAGTCAGAACAATAACAAAAACAGTTAATGCAATATAATTGAACAGAAAACAATAGATGAAGCAGTAGAATAAATATAGAGAAAAATGGATACAAAATATGGTACACAAATAAAAATAAGAGAAATGAAAAAAAAAAACCTCGATGCTTGAGTCCATGTTGGCCATGGACTTAAAGACTGAAGTTACTTTGCAGAAGCTCAGGTGCCATGGCACAGCGATCAAGGAACTTATCAGAAGAGTTGCCAATGCAGATAAAAGGATCACAGTTACTCTCACAGCAGTAATTAATCTGACCAAGGAGAACAGGCAATTAAAAGGCTGACTGGAGGCACTTGAAAATAAAATATTGGCCTGCAGCCTGCACATTGTTGGTGTTGCAAAGGGCACCATGGGAGCCAATTTGATCCACAATTCAGAACAAACTCTTTAGAACGAAATAATGGTACCAGTAGGATTTGACTTGGCATTGCTCAGAAAGTCTGATTTTGTCAACCCCAGGATTTGGCTGGTGAATCCATTGTAACTCTTGACCATTTTGTTGAAAACTGCCAGTTCAGAGGTATGGAACTTGATTATAGCAGCAGCTCGAGTGGTGTACCCAATAAAGATCAATGGAGTGGATGTTAAGCTCTGTCCAGACCTATCATTTCCAACCTGAGCCCAGAGGAAAGCATTTGATTCCATTTCCAGTGTCTCCAGACCCTCAGGATTATTCATTCTTTCCTGCTCCCAGTCAGGCTCTGCATTGTGTATTGGAGCAAACTTAGAAATTCATCCATCTACAGGATGTGAGTTGGTGGAGGGAGAAGACCAAATCAGAATTTGGAGCCCATTCGGCAAGTCAGTATGCGTCATGCTAGGTCCTAGCAGAAGACTGAAATGCACGAACATTAACTTTTTTTTTTGTTTTTCTGCTGGGCTGTAGCCTGCACTACTGTTTAAATGCTGTACTGGTTTGATTTTCTCCTGCTGTCACATAGGGCAGTTTGAATAACTTTACAAAAGTGTGGAGGGAGCTGGAATAAGGCACAGGTTAACAATCTTTTACTTGTGTTTTGCCATTCAGAAATTTGGCTGCATGGCTGTAGCAGTTTGCCCACCATTTCAGAAACCTAACTTGCTGCTCAGTCCTGCGCACTTTGTAGGAGAGTTCATGCAAGCCATCAGACCCACAGATAATTTAGTCATACTGTACAATTGTCAAGACTTAATAACAGTTCATACAGGTACTGTTCCTTGCTTATCTTCTTGTTAGGACACATTTCACTTTACTGCCCACTATTTAATATTCAGTCAAAGTATAGGAAGTGTTTAAGTAGTAGGTTCATCATCCTTTACTATTCTCCTACATAATAACAGGTTTAAACAGCAATCACCAGTTTGTGTTTATTTTCCACTCCATAATTGTTCTACCTAGTTAAATATCTACAGTCGCTGAAGAGGCTAGCAACTTGTTGGAAAATAAACTGTTGTTTGCACATGGGGACACCATCAACTCCTATTGTATAAGATTGCTTGTTCACTACATTTCGTGTATCAAATATCACTGTGCTGCAATTCTATACTGTATTGCTGCTTTATTGCCATGTATGCGAGATTAGTTATTGTTTTGAATACTAACAGAAAATAAAAAAAACATAAAAAACCCTTAAACCATACATTCTGACAGCAGCTCCTAGGAGCAACATAAATACTGCAAACAGCAACAGAAACAGTACCAGCTTCTGTAGAACTTGACAATTTATATTGGGTGGGAATGATTAGAAACTCCACATAATAGTTTTCTGGTGGTGCTCCCACAGGAAAGTCCTTAATTAGCTCAGAACCATCCTGAGTGTCATGCAGAATGTGGAATTTCCACTTCTGAATTGCATTTTGGATTTTTGGGATGATTTCACAAAATTCCAAAATGGTGTGCCCCACGTACGGCGACACCAGCACAGCAAATTACATCCCTGTCAGCAAAATTGACACTTTGCTGACAGGTAGCTGTGTTGGTGTTCCTGAGATAGGGGCACACTGTCTCCAGGTCCTGCATGCCTGCTCTGAATCAACTCCTACTGAAGTTGAGAATCCTAAAGATGGGGGGGGGGCAGAGCCCCCTGCATGGGGTAGGGTTTGGGGACAAAGCCCCCAGATGAAAAAAAATGGACCAGGAGACACACAGGAATCATGTAAACCGCAACTTGCGGTTGGCATGATTCCTGTCAGTAGGATGCCGGTCAACAAAAGGGTTGTCGAACCGGCTCTGTAGAGCCATCCAAAAGCAGTCTAAGGATTTGTTATTGAAACCACAGATAATGATTCATGTGCATTTTTTGTTTTTGCTATTGTGCTATTTTTAAGCCAGCAGAAGGCCATTACATGTTTCAACTGACACTGCTTGCATTGTAACTCTGGATTACTATTCACGTGTGATTTTTAAAAATATGTGTGAAAGCACTGGAATGTCATTCTGCAGTTTTGAAAGAGGGGTCTATGTAGACTGTGGAATTCGAGTTAATTGGTGAATTCAAATTCTACAGTTTTGGCACAAGTACTCATCATTTAGTGTTACTTGAGTAGTGGTGAAAGTTGAAAAGAGAAAATGAGCATGCAAGACAGTTACAATGTGTGTTTAAACTCATAAGTTGATATTTTTGAGATGGATGTTTTGGAATGCAGTACTCAGAAAGTTCCAGGTGCACCCACCACACTGGTGAAGACCGGCATCCTGGTTAAGAAAGTGACCTCAAGTGTAAAGCATCTTTCTGGAGACAAAAGATCCCATTTATGAAATGGGAACAAGTATGTGAGGAGATCCACAGTTTGGTAAGCAGTGGAGGGGAGAAAGAAAGATGCCTGGACCACTGGACAGTTGAATCAGTGGAACAACATCCAGCATGAAAAATCCCATATGCTGGAGATGCATTAGAGTGTTGTGACCAGGAAAGGAGGATGAAGGCACCAACTCACTGATGTTAGTGAGAATACCTGAACTTTAATTTGGTCATATTAAACATAACACATTGCAGTGCTTTAGAAAAATTGTATAGCTGAGCACTGAATCACTCATGATTGTGAGGTGGTGCTGGTATAGTGGCTAGCTGTGAAGCAGCTGCTGGCAACAGACTGACAGTGTCCTAAAGCTGCCTCTAAATTCGTTTTGGCCCTGAGCATTGGGCCCCTGTTATGACCTTCATCTGCCATTCCATCTGTCTAAATGCCACAGTCCAATTAAACACCATCTCTTGTGCTACAAAGCCACATTCAGTGGACTTAGGGTGTTAGAGACCAGTGAACAGTAGTTGGGGTAATTCACTTTGTAAAGAACTTCATAAAGTTTCCCAGACTTTGCTTTGCCCGTGGCTACTTTTCACATAGTTTATGCCCTTGTGAAGTACCAGCTTTGCCTGGTGAGGACTAACCCACTGCCTACCCCTATGATAAAGAGTTCCCACCCACCCCACAACTCAGACCCTTTAAAACCCTGTACTCTCATACCACCTTTTCACAGCCACCTCCCTTCCACTGCATCTCATCAATGTTTTTAAGTCATATAATGTTGATCCCTCCCCCACCAGTGTTACGTCAGTGTAAGTTATAAATAACACAACACCCATCACCCCGTGTCTATCCTCCGAAATCATTACAATAGCGAGTGAATCCTCCCAACAACTACCTCACACTTAACTTGCATCCTGCCTAGAGATGGGCAGTGAAATTTGCTTTGCAAAGCGGTTTGGAAATTTTGTCCAGCTTTGGTTTGCTGGTGACCACAATTCACATAGTTTTCATCCAGAGAAGTGCCTAACTTTGTGGGGCAAACTTACATGAACTGAAATTTACCAGCGAATTAGGCAGTTTACATTATTTTCTCTTGACAAAGTAGGCACGACACCAGCAAAAACTATGTAAATTGCAGCCATCGGACTGTATTTGGCATGAAGAAAACCCCACAAGGTTTAAACTCTCTCCCTTATCCACTGTGCTATAAATTACCATCCCTCCCACCTTCCACATAGTTTTTATTGATGCACCCTACCATCCCTCCCAGTACCCTTCTCCCTCATCTCTCTGGTGAATTAATGTAGATCTACTGTATATATCTATATATATAGATATCAATACAGTATATATATATATATACATACACACACAGACACATACACATACAGTATATTCATTGATTTCCTTTCCCTCCGCCCGTGTGCCAATAAAACATGTCCCCTACCTCCCCTATCTGACCAGTCCCTTATATTTAACTAGCCTCTCATCATACAACCCCTCTTGACCACACATCCCTCTCCCCCTAGCACCCCAAACAACCTACAAATCTTGACCTGTAAAAAAACAACAAAAACTGCATCCTAGTGTAGAGCATCCACTCTGTTCAGTGTCTGTATCGATAATGCCATAAATTAATGTTATGTCTTTGCTTGTAGCAAAATCTGATCAGCTGAAACAGCCAATGTTGTTTCTGATGCCATCATCACACTCCATCTCCTGACCTTTGGCTTTGTCATCTGGTGTTGTATGATGACTACCAGTACTTACAATGTCCATTACAATCTTATGATGTGATTTTTCCACCTCCACTACCTTCTTCTGAGTATGCCTTTTTTGTATCTCCTGCTGAAACTCCTTCTCCTGCTTTATCTGCTCCTGTACATGCTCTTTCTCCTCCACTAACATCACCTAGTGGGACTGCTCCTCTGCTGTCTCCTGTGACTCAAACTGAACTACAAACTTGCCCTGGATTCTGCCTTTAGCATTCCTGCTACTGTACATCAGCATCTGAGGTGGTTGGTGTACTCCCTATGTGTACATTCATGGTATTCTGTAATTTGCTTGGCTCAGATTTAACTTCTGGTAAATTAACACAGTGTAATTAGCAAATACATTTGAGCACTATTTTTGCTTTCAGGCTTTAATTTTCATGTGAGTGCACCCATTCTGTTTTTACTGTTTTTTAGAGAACAGCCTTCATCTCTGGTGCATTAAACCTAGCACTAAGTGCCCACTACAGTCTTTCTATTTGCTTTCAACTACAGACTCCCCCTGGGATTCCACCATTAGATTTTCTGCTGTAGTGAAGACTACCAAAATACAACCCAATTCTGTAGAATTGTGCAGCTGAGTTACTGCAGGAAGCAAGGCATCTCAATTGGATTAATCTCTGCTATCATGCAGGAAACTGTAATACAGCTTGTCATAATGTCTGGCTCCACTACGGTATGGCAACTGGGCTTCAATGCAAAAAAAGTGCAAAATCATGCACTTGGGGCACAGAAACCCAGGTGTGGAGTACAAAATGGGAGGAGAGGTATTGATGACCACCAAACAGGAAAAAGACCTGGGAGTTATTATATCTGATGATCTAAAGGTGGCTAGGTAGCATGACAAGGCAGTCACGAGTGCTAGCTGGATGCTGGAGTGCATAGGGAGGGGCATCATCAGCACAAATTGGGAGGTGGTGTGTTACCTCTGTATAGATCACTGGTGAAACCTCACTTGGAGTACTGTGTCCAGTTCTGGAGACCTCATCACTGGAAGGACATAGAAAGAATGGAGATGATCCAGAGGAGGGTGACTAAAATGGTGCAGGATCTGCATTAAAAAAGACCGAAGGATCTTAATATGTATACATTGGAGGAACAGAGATGGGGGATATGATAGAAACTTCCAAATACCTCACAGGTATAAATAAGATTCAAGAGGGAAGAATCTTTCAGAAAAAAAGTTGCTCAAGGACAAGGCGTCATGCTATGAAGCTGGAGGGTGGTAGACTCAGGGGAGATGTGAGGAAGTACTTCTTCATGGAGAGTGTGGTGCATGCCTGGAACAGCATCCCAGCAGAGGTGGTGGGGGAAAACTGTAACGGGGTTCAAGAAGTGGTTTACCTATAGTGCTTCGACATCGCTAGCGCTGATATCCCCTACAGTGATGGCTGCAATGCCGACTGTTGGCATTGTAGCCACAGGTATATCAGTGCACACAATCGGGTGGCTGTGCCCCACACACACCCTGGTCTCTAGGATTCTAACTCCAAATCAGAGTTGGACCAGGGGTGGGCACACACCCAGTGCAGCAGTCCCGATCAGCACACAGACCACCACAGCGACGGGTAGGTCTTTCTCGATTCCTGTCACTGTGGTGGTCTTCGCTGTGCCGGAGTCACTGCGGCAATGGTATACCTCAAGAAACATGGGCTAGGCAAAAGGGAACCTTAGTGACAAGACAAGGAGGGATAAGCCAATGATCAAGTAGGGTCTGTGGTGATACAGTAGGTATGGGCAGACTAGGTGGACCAAGCGGTGCTTATCTGCCATCAAATTCTATGTTTCTATGTAGTTGGAGTTTGGCACTTTTGGTGGGAAGCATTTAGCTCCAGTAAGCTGGCAGGGAGTGCTAGCACTCCAGGTGCTCTCCTTGGGGAGGAACTCCAAGGGGTGTCAGTGAGGGGCTGGCTTGGACAACCAAAGTAAGGGTGCTGGTCAGAGGGAAGCTGAGGCACTGCCAGAAAGGTGCTGTGATCTCTTGGGTGCTCCTGCATTGCTTAGCAGGGGTAGGAAGACACCATGTTCACTAAGTGTCTGGCCACAGGACTCAGGCCAGCATCACAGAAGACCCCTGAGACATGCTCCCACCTAGAAATATGGAAGCCTGCATATCTTGGAACCCCTGGACTGACATGAGGCCTGGGACACCTCACTCGGGTGAGGGTGTTGGTCATCATTGAGTGAGACCCCAGAAGTCACTGGGAGAGACCTTGGTACCCAAGACACATCCCATGCCCCTAGGTCTAGCAGGTGAGAATCTGGGAGATTTTCCCAAAATTTGGGAATTTAGAGGGACTGATAGGATGGTGGCAGAGATGGTGGCAGAACCCAGGGGGACATCTACTGATTAATTGTGTGTATGAGACAGGTTCCCCATAAGTGTCATTTTGGGTAAACCTGAGAAGGCTCAATGTTGAAGACCTGTATTCTAAGACTCGTGAGCATCCAAGAAGCTGGTGAAGTATGTACCACATACACACAACAAAAAACAGGTAGGAGACATGTCTCCATGAAATGTTAGGAGAGAGTAAGACCCTGAACAAATATGGGGGCACCTGTGATCAAGCTGCAGAACACTATCCCTGTGGGGTGGATTGTAGGGTGTGTCTGGGCACAGACTGAGGAACATGTTTGGGCTGCACCCAGTAAGCCAAGGCTGGTCACCAGTGTAAGTGGTAAGGTCACCCTGATAATGTTGGGTGCTTTCTCAGCATACCGTACTGGGTTCCAAGACATGGGAAACGCGTGGAGGTAGTGTCCATAGACAAAATGGCATAGAAGCCATGATTTAATAGTAGAGGGGGATAGGGAATCCCTGGGTACCATATTTCCTAAGATTTATGGGTAGGCCACCCGTAATCACCATTCAGAGCAAATCAATAAAATGGATAGAGAGTAAGAGACCATACTCTGAGGGAAACTGCTGGGTGTAAGAAGGAATAAAAAGCTCAACTGTAGGAGACTGCGTTATACTTAAGATAGGAGTTGGAAAGGATACCCAGGAAAGCCAAGTCACCAAGATGAACTGTGTATAACAGGGTCCTTGAGCTTGTGATTTTTTTCCATACAAATGAAATTTGTTGTAAATCCTTTCAGTAAAGTCAGGTATTTGAAGTCCATTGGTCTAGTGTGTTTTGTTCTCTATATAAGATGCCCCCACAGCCACCAACTCTTGCAGACAGTCAAGCAACTAGGTACTGCTGAGTGCAAGGGACTCCCGGTGAGCAGTTACACCATATACCACTAGACAAGGGAGTTGCCTGGGGCCTGAGCCATGCCTGCCCACATCCAGGGCATTGATCTAACTTGGTTGCTGAGCCACCTGAAGGTGAGGGATGCAATAACACTGCACTTGAAAGTAGTAGGTGTTTCTACATTGAGCAGCTCCTTGGGTTGATCAGGCTACATATGGCCACAAGAAAATTCCACAGCACACAGAGGATGGCATGCAAGTAAAATAAAAAAATGTTTAGGATATACAGTAAATGGTAGATACCAGAGTGGAGGGTTTAATAGATACAAAGTTGAAATAATTATGCAGTCTGTTGATTTGGGCAAAACTAGCAGAAGAAACTATGATCCTGCTAAAGAAGCTGAAATGTAAATAATTGAAGGTGGTCAGGCATCATAAGGGGGATGCTGTTGGTCAGTGCTTAGTCACTATGCCTCCTGCTTCCTGGAGTTCCTTTGGCCTGCCGGAGTTCATAGATATTATGAGGATTGACCAGGGGATGCGCCCTATGTGCTGTAGTTTAGATCTAGGTCAACTTCCCTGATTTTGGGTTGTACTGATATCATTGGCCCGGTCTTGGCTCAGATTATCTGGTGCTCCTCGGAATCAGGTGAGTTTCCATGCTCCCTGAAGGAGGTGGTGGTGACACCCCTTCTGAAGAAAGCTTTGTTGGACCCGGATACTCTAGCCAACTACAGACCTATCTCGAACCTTCCTTTTGTAGGAAAGGTAATTGAGAAAGTAGCGGCAACTGAACTGGAGAACCATTTGACCATCCATAGTATATACAAACCTCTCCAGTCTGATTTTCAAAAGAGGCACCTAGGGGGCAAAGGTTGGGCACAGGGTCAAGGGTCTGTGGCGCACAGACAGGCACAGCGCCATTGGAACCCCATGCGTGTAGCGCAATTGGGTGCCTGTGTGCTACCTCCAGTAGTGGCCTACCACGCTGTTGCCCCAGTGCGCCTATGATGCCCCAGTGCCACAGCGCCATGTAGGTGAACATCGCCGTAGCGCCACTGGCACAATGGTGGCTGTGGCCTGCATTGCCTCCCATGCACAGCACATCAGCAGCGCAGCAGATGCCTGCGTCATCAACCCGGGCATGCGCAGTGAAGTGTGTACTGCGCATGTCACAGAACTGCACCCTTGGCTCAGCACGTTCAACACAATTGAGCAAAGTGCAACAGCGCGATATTCAGTCGTCCTATGCAAATTAGCTAATCAGCCATTCAATGGCACAGCACTGCAATTTGCATCCACTTAAAGTTGCGCCTCACCTCATTTGCATGGGTTGTGCTATAAAAGTGCGACATTGGGCTGCACTGGCCATAGTCGGTTACTGCAGTCTATTGGTGGGTTGCATGCTGTTTGGGAGAGTGGACTGTGGATTTTGGGACATGCATGGGACTGCACAGTCACAGGTAACAACTTTCATTCTCACAGGCTAAATAATGACTGAGTGAGTTGTGGGAGAGGAAGAACACAGTGGTGGGAGGAGGAGGAGGCCTAATTTCACCAAGGCCAAGACGGATGCCCTGTTTGAGGCCTACCTGGATCAGGAGCCGCTTCTCAGCGGATGGCAGGGAACACCACAGGCCCGTGCTGCTGCATGGGAGGAGGTGGCACATGAAGTGAACCTGCATGGCAGCCACCAGCGCTCCATGCAGGAGTGCAAGAAGAAGATGGGCACAGACAGGAGGAGGATAAAGGAGAAGGTGGCTGCCATCAGGGCAGCATGAGCTGCGACAGGTGGGGGACAGCCGGAAGTGCTACACCTGACCCCACAGGAGGAGAGGGTTGCTGGAAGCATGCAGCATTGTGCTATTGAGGGTGTTTCAGATGGTGGCTTTCAGACGGGTGGTAGCCCGTTACTGCATGGTAGGTCATGATCTGTCTATTGGGGGGCAGGGTAGGTCACATGCAGTAACGCAACTTTGTTTTCCCTTACAGATCCTGAGCACCTGCATGGGTAAGCAGTGGTGGGCCTGTCCACTGAGGACAGTCAGATGGAGATGGAGGAGGGCCCATCCACCTCCACAGGTATACATGGCTCAGTGTGACAGTGGGCCCACCTGGCTGTCCAGACTGATGTTGTTGGAACAGGTGCAGAGGAGGCCCTCCCTGTGTCCCAGCATGCCAGCATCCACGGATGCCGGCATGCTGTGACTCGTGCTGTTGCCGGGTCCATCACCGATGATGATGTCGCTAACGGCATGGGCAGTGACACGTGTGTGCCATGGGATGGCCACACAGCAGGTAACATCGCGGCCATGGCGGTGGGTGGTGCCGCCGTGGAGGCCTGCGTGTCATCACAGTCCCAGCTTGTGCCTGTCAGCACCAGTGGGGCAGCACTGGTGTGTGTACAGGACAGTGGGACAGTTGTGGCCACTGCGGCGGCACCAGAGAGCCCTGGTGAGCAACAGCTGGAGGGGCAGCATCAGCAGCCGGCCAATGGGCTTGGGGGTACAGGTCAGGGGGCGGCATCAGTGCACCACCCATGGACATGCCCAGACCTGGTCCTGGTGTGCAGCACCCACCCTCAAGGGGTGCTGGGCATCAGGGCCGTGCACACCTTGAGGGACAGGATGCCGAGGAGGCAGATGACCTCTTGGATGAGATCACTCGCATACTGCAAGCATCAGTCAACCAGGAGATGCGGCTTGTGACGTCGGTGGATGCACTGTGTGCGGCTCTGGAGTGGGCAGAGGAGCATCGCAGCAGAGACACGGCTCTGATCCTGGCAGAGATGGACCAGTTGTGGGAGGATGTGACCACTACCACTGACAGGCAGACACAGGCATTCACTGCTGTCATGGCCACAATGGGCACACAGTCATTTGCCCATGCATTGCAGATACCATGCAGTGCACTGTCCACTCCCCATTCCCAGTGTCATGCGACACCCTCCTTGTCGACACCAGGTTCAGCTGTGGGCATCCTGAGCACGCCTGGCGCAGGCATGTTTGGTGTGCTGCAGACCCCTGCACAAGCATGGTCGCGTTCACGCAGTGGAACCCCTGGGGGGCCATCGGTGCCACCCCATGAGGCCAGTGGTCAGCCTGTCAGTGCTGGCAGGTCTAGGTGGGGCCGCCCATGCATCCGTGGCAGCTGGGGCACCGTGGAGAGTGTCTGACCTGTCTCCCAATGTGGCTACTGTCTGGTGCTGCCCTGTGTGCATTGTGTCATTCAGCAGGCATTGCACGGGTGGGTACCCGGCCCTGCACGAGGACACAGAGTCCATCTGCGAACCCTCCCGGCTGCCATCCGCAGTTGCGTGTGCATGATGATGCCTGCATTGTGCTGTACAACAATGTGCAATGGTGCTCAGCATCTGACACACAGAAGGACAGGCAGTGGGTGTGGTGGTCTGTGGATATGTGTGTGGCTAGGGGTTGCATTCTGGGTCGGTGTGCCTCCTAACCTTTGTGCATGTCTGGTGCGGGGTGTGTGTGTGTGTGTGTGTGTGTGTGTCCATCCACGTGGCATGTTAGACCTCACCCATCCCTGGTTGTGTATGTGGTTCCATGCCCGGCCACTTCCCTTGACGGAATGCACCCCTGGTGTGTGTCCATGCGTGTTTGTGGGTTGTGCCTTAGCCACTGTTGGTTGCACATGACCCCATGACTTACCTGAGTTGGCTGAAGTGCTCCTCCTTGATGGTGTCCCGGTGCAGCTGTGCCAGCCGGAGCAGTCGGAGGTCCCGTCGGCCAAGGGGGGGCTGCCCATCACCATTGTCACCAGCATCCTGATCGTCCCCATCGCTGTCCCCCTCTTTGACCTGTATGGCTATCTCACATTCATTGGCCATGTTGTGCAGGATGCAACAGGCCAGGAATAGCCCACTGGCCTTTGAGGGGCTGTACTGTAGGGCACCGCCGGAGGTGTCCAGGCAATGGAAACGTGCCTTCAGCATCCAGAAAACACGCTCAATGACATTACATGTGGTGGCGTGTGCCTCATTGTAGCGTTGTTGTGATGGGGTCATGGGCCCCTGATTGGGTGTGAGCAGCCAGGGATGGAGTGGGTATCCACTGTCTCCTGTGTGTAAAGGGTGGAGGTTAGTTTGGTGATCAGCATCGCCCTGCCCTGGGCCATGTAGGCCACTACCCATGTCACCTCTGACCATGCCCCCCCAGGCCCTATGATTGTCCATGTGGTTTGCATACTCACCCACTAGGTGGCCAGTGGGGATATCCCCACTCTCAAATCTGTGGCACAGTGCCGGCTGGTGCCAGATGAAGGCATCATGTGCTCCCCCAAGGTGCGTGGCACAGACATTGATTATGCACCCCCTGGCATTGCACACCACCTGGCAGTTGATGCTGGCATAGCCCTTGCGATTTATATATGCATCCCCCTTGGGGCCAGGTGGTGTGCGGATGGCCACACAGGTGCAGTCTATTGCCCCTAGCATGCCAGGCATACGTGCTACCCTGTGGAACTCCTGTATGTTTGCTGTGAGCTCTGCCGGTGTGCTGGGGAAATAGATGTACTCCACAGCACGTGGCAGCAGTGCACTGAGGAATTGGGTGAGGTGGCATGACGTGGCCGACTGGGTTATGCCTGTGGTGTCCCCAGTTGGTCTCTGGAAGATACCCATGGTGAGCAAGCACATGCAAGCTGTCACTTTTGTCTCCACTGACAGGGCATGGCTCCGTCATGTGGGTGCCTGCATCACATCACTGCACAGCTCACAGAGCCGCCTCAGAATTGCCCAATTCAGGTGGTACCGGCCCACAATCTCAGTATCACTGTACAGCTCGAAGCTGGTGTGGGCTCAGTACTGCCTGCTGGGGGCATACTACCGACGGGCCCTTCCACGGCCATGCCCCCCTGCTGCTCGCCTTCTCACCCCCCTCATTACGGCCTCCATCTGGATGGTGGCACTGGCCATGTCCCTAGCTTGTGTTCACCCCCCTGGCAGCTGTTTCTGTATTCTCCCAACTGTCCTGGCTGCTACTTCTCCTGCACCGCGAACACCTGCCTGTGCTGGCCTCACTGCTGTGTGGTGTACTTCTCCCTTCTGCACTGTGGCTCCCCACACCTTCCCCTGTGCCTGTTGATTCCAGGTGCCCTTTCCTGGCCTGCCCTGTGTGTCCCTGCTGCCCAGTCTTTCCTGCTAGATTTTGCCCTCATGTGGCTTCCCTGTAGCGTTCTTGCACCTCTCCCTTGCTCCCTTTTATTTTGGCTCATTTCCACTATGGCGCAACTTCCGCTGGCTCCCCTATTGCGCATGGTGCATGTTGTTGAATATCGCAGTGCACCATTTATGCATGGTTCCTCCCCCTTCAGTTGCACATGCATTCATTATCATTGCGCTGTTGCTCAGCGTGATTTGGGGGGGGCGCAACTGCCTCCTGCTGAATATCGCAGAATGGCGCATTTTCGGACTTGTGCAGGTGTAACCCTATTGCGCATGGCTCAACTCTTTTGAATATCTGGGCCCAAGCCTTTAGCAAACCACTCTCTTTACTTGCATAGTGGGTACTGCTGACTTCTTAAATTTAAATTGTAAACCACCTCTAATTTTTTATATTTAAAGGTTTCTATGTGTAGTAGGTGATGGGTCCCATTGTGCTGTTGTGTTTTGGTAGATAGTAACTGAATTAAATTCATGCCCCGGGGAGGCTCTGTCTCTCTCCTAGTATCTACCATAACTCTGGTTCTCAAAGAAAAAAATACATTATGAGGGAAGTAACTGGAACAAAAACATTCAGCATAGCAGGGAATCTACTGAATCTACTAAAAAATGCTGAGCACATTGCAGTGAGTCTAAGAAATGTAGTGTTAGGTGATATTTTGATTGGAGGCAGTGCTGTCCTGCTGGCAGGGAGTGGTAGTAATTGCCGAGCTTCGCGTACTATTTTTAAATGTCTGTCAGCAGGCCTAGGGAACAGTAATTTACTGTACATGACAGTGAGAATGGAACAGGATTTAAAGAAAAGTGCACTTTAATTATACACTCTTATGCAAGCTAATCCCTCTCATGTAAGAGGACACTTAGATGACTGTTAAAACACAGATTATAAATCCACTGTTGTATTACTCAGCATGGCACATTAAATGTTATTAATGGCCCTGGTCCAGCTCTTTACATTGCTGCTACCATCTGAGGACAACCTGGCTTTAGTTTCTCTTGCTGGAGGTCCTCATTTTTCTTGCTGTCATCACCACTTTTTGGTGACCCACAGTTGTGCTGCATGTTTCCATTCAGATTCCATGTTTATGGCTCTATATGACTGGCTGTGTGCTCCAAAGTCTCCCCTGGATGCTTCCTGGTCTGTTAAGGGCAGTTAGAAAACATAGAACACAAACTTCCACTGCTGTAAGAGTACCATTTTCTACCAGCCTGTTCTTTAAAATGCTGTTCCATCAGGTATTTTTTGGAAGTTTATTTACCCAGGATAGCAAAACTGAGATGCACTGATTTTAGTATGGTCTTGCTACCTAATTTAACTTTTGGAGGACTGACATAGAAAAACATAGAAACAGAATTTGATAGCAGATAAGGATCACTTGGCCCTCCCAGTCTGCCCATTTCTCCCTACCAACATTATTACAACAGACTGTACTTACATTTCCTTCTACCTCCTGCTTCCTCTCCACTCTGACTCCCTTGTGCCTATTCTATGCATTCTAGAACCCTACCACTGTTTGCACCCCAAACACCTCTGCTAGAAGGCTGTTCCAGGAATCCACCACTTTTTCTGTGAAGAAGTATTTCCTCACGTCTCTCCTGAATCTACCCTCACCTCCAACTTCATAGCATGTCACCTTGTTCTTCAGCACCTTTTTCCTGAAAAATACTTCCCTCCTATATGTTATCTAACCCTGTGAGCTATTGAAAGGTCTCTATCATATCCCCCATCTCCCTCCTCTCTTCCAGGTGTACATACAGGCCTCCTTTAGTCTCTCCTCATAGGGCTTTTGATGCAGACCTGCACCATTTTAGGTTGATCAAATCACTTGCTCATGGTCACAAAGTGAGTGAGTGTGTGAGTGCATGAGTGAGTGAGTGAGTGAGCGAGTGAGTGAGGTGGGATGCAAACCTTGTCCTCATGGATTGTACTTCTGCACTCTAGCTACTATCTTACATTACTTTCCAATTAGTACAGAACAGAACCATGATAGGAAATGGATAAGCTAATACTGCAATTTTTCCACACTGAGATTATCTGATGGAATGGATAACTAACTTTCTCTACATTCTCTACATTCTTGGTGCACAAAAGAAGATGCAGTGATTTCAAAGTTTGATGGTGTTGCCTTTACCCATTTCAACAGCTGGATAGAGAGACTGGAAAACTAAGAGTGTAAGTGACTTGCTCTAGGTCACACAGTTAGTAATTGGCTCCAGTGGGGCATGCATCTTTGATTTCCCAGTTTCCAACTCTGTGCTCCATCGTGTCTGCAAGATGCAACCCCCTCCCAAAGTGAATACTTTCCTTTTGGCTCCCTGCCTAGGAGCATGGTGCCTCTCCTCCTGACTCTCTCTTCAGCCACCCTGACACTTGTACTGCATACCTGGTCTCTGAGAACTGTAGCAGGGGAAGCAGGTGACACTCAGTGGTAGCTTTCCCTTTTATATTTTTGACATTTGAAACTTTGGTAGATTTCACATCTTATAGTCTGTTCAACTACCTGCGCTTGTTTTGTTTGGCTGCTAAATTGCAGTCTCTGTGTAAAGAATGGGTGACTAAAGCTGCAGTTCTCTATTCAGACAGTGTTGTTCTTGACATGAGTATAATAAATCACAAAATGAATAACATAAACAAAAACCTGTCAAAAGTGCACAAATGACAGTGCATTATTAAAGAGCAACAGCACGTCAGAAATACTTACATTTCTGAACTTTATTACTGTGTTTAAAATAAAAATCAGAGAAACCAACTTATTATTGCAATAAGGTACTCTACAGTGTATGTAACTGTGGAATAATGGCATGTCTCAGGTTTGAAAGGCACTCAGCATTGCCTCATGGCTCATTTCCTCAGGCTTGCCATTATCCCACAATAACAGATACCCCTGTCTTACCAGTTTAAATACTTGTATACATGTAGGAATGATCTGCAGCTCTTTTCTGTGCACAACAGTAAACACTAACATCAACAGCATGAGTAGGGGTGGCATTCAAGCTGATAAGCTGGGAGGTGCCTACATGCTCAAACTGGGTATAGCCACTGCCATGCAGCAGAAGAGGTGGACAAGATGGATTCTATTTCTCTTCTGTCATCACAATATTAAGCTACTATATTACTATGTACTGTATGTCACTGTAACCCTTTTTCCCTCCAAATGTGGGGCTGCAACATTCAGTTTCTACCTTTGGCAGAGCATGGCACTGATATGATATATTCTGGGGGGTATAGACCATTGGCAGTAATGACAAGGGATTTCTTCTGTGGAGATGATCAGAACCACCAAGAAAGCTGGTGGCCCTCTAGAGACCCAAGGGATTTGATTCAGACTGCACTGCTAGCCGCAACTGACCGAAGGGACTTTAATGTCAGGGCATGGCACTATACTGTAGGTCCTAAGTGTGGGTGTGAAACAGATCTTCTTCTGTTACGTTCAGTCCTCAGTATGACTGCACATCCAAGAGAGAAACAATACCCAAATTATGTCAGAAGCCTGTGTCTGTGGAGGATCCCTCTCAAGAGGGTCATCCTATAATCTTGATCCTAATCCTATCTATCAATGGTCAGAGGCTCCTGTTAGTTCTTAGGACCTGGCAAAACTTGAAGTACACATACTCTCCACTTGCACAGAATCCAGAAAAAATTGAGCATGCCAATCAATGTTTCTGTAAGCCACCCATCTCTGCTCTAGGGGGTTTCAAGGATGGTACTGTGTTCTGAGGGTGGAATTTGAGAATGAGAAACTTGCCAAGTGCTGCACTGCAGCCATTCAGTCTCCAAAGGTCAGGACAGTGAATCTCTCACTGGAACTGCTCCCATGTCATCACAGGGGATTATCCGACATGATTGGTCTTCAGATAGTCATCAGCTCCTGAGCCTTCTGCAAGTCCTCCCTGCAGATGCATAGTGCTGTCATTCTTTTTCTGTTCCTCTTCTCGGGTCGCACCTGGAAATCAGCCTTGGCTCATTGTGCCTCTCCCCATTACCAACTTTCAAATAAATAAATAAACCTAGAAGCAAACTTGGTTACTGCTGACCAAGGAGTCTTGAGGCAAAGCTTAGGTGCATTATATTTACTCTGAACCAGCTAAGATGTATTTGATGTGCTGCTATGGTTCAAATGAAGGGTGCACCTTGGTACACCTCAAGGTGTGCGCCTCTACAGCAGTTCTCTGAGAGGTGCACATGAGGTTCAACAGCTGTGCAGTAACAGTGTTATATAGATTGTAAATGCTAAATATGTGCACATTATTGGGTGTAGGTTAGAGGTGCACTTGATCTGTGTCTAAAAGTACTATTTACAGTAGGAACACCTCAGTGAGGGTTACACCTCGACCAGAGATGTAGTCTGGAGGCTTAGTTGATGTACACAGTCTTTAGAGCCCAGCTACACATGAAACAAGAAACATTTAAAGTGGTAAAACTCACACTGGAGCAAGATGATTGTGCAAATAAAGTGTTTTATTCACAATTGTGCAAATAAAGTGCTTTACTCACCATTTCTTCTGCCAAACCACAGCCATGCTGTCTCAGCCTGTGACGTTTCCTGCATGTATACTTGCACATTCTCAAGGATCGTAGGTGCACTTCAGTGATGTGTATGCCTTGACCAGAGGTGTAGTCAGGAGATTCAGTTGATGTGCATCTAAAACATGCTAATTATGTACACTAGGGATGCAAGGACATCTAAATTTGCCCAGATATTGAATTTGGATACTGATTCTCTACTACCCAATCAGGTACTGTTTTTCATCAGGTTTGATAGGAGTATGCTGTTAGAAAATTACAACCTAACACTAAATACTGTCATCTGTTTTATTTATGAATATAAACAATATAACAAGTTGTATTTAAAAAGCATCTTTAGAAAATGGGTAAATGAAAACTCGATTCCTGATTGGCTGAAACAGCCTGGCACCCGGGCTGTTATTTCTCAACAACGCCCGATAAAAAAAAGGTGCCAATCCATGGTGCCCTATTTCTGAGACAATCCTTGGGCACCGCAATTTTCGAAAGTCACCAGTGCCATTTTTTTCATGCAAACTGTAACCTGATGAATGGTCCAGTCTCTCCCCATTTCTTTATTCCCACTGCGACATCTTCCCAAAGTAAGTAACCAAGCAACATTACTTAAAAAAAGCAGGTCGGCTGTAAAACTACAAAATTTAGCTTCACACTGAAAGATGTAACTGAGGCGCCAATAGGGTACATCAGAGGAGCGAGACTTTCCTGATTCTCCGTACCACAGATGGACGTCGCTCTCCGGTATGGAAAGCCAAGAAAGTCCCCCTCCTCTCATGTGTGCTACCGGTACCACAGTTACCGATGACTGTCCTTCACGCAGTTTTCTCATAAACTGGCTCCTCATTGAAATATTATGTTATATAATAATTAAAAAAAAATTGTCATACTACCACAACTTCCTGAGTTTTACATGCTGACAAAACAGTCCTGCCTCGAGTCCTACCATGCTCACTGTCCTAAACCGCACACAGCAGCTGCAGTATTAAAGTAAACACTCGCAGTGTTAAAATGCAGGGCACACATGAAATGTATTTCTAACATAAACCAACACTGAGAAGGTAGGGGGGAGAAAACGTCATATGGGGATGGTAGTGGGAGGAATAGAAAAACATTAACTGCCTTGAAAGCAGATGGAAGAACTATTTTATCACAATACCTATTTTAAAGTGATTTTTCATTAAAAAGTTTTGTATTAACCTATTTAGTTTTATAGTTCCCATTTTCTAAGTGTAATAATACCCTCCAGGGTGGGCGTTATGGGCTATAACGGACCTTCCTTGGGCAGTCCGTTATAGCCCAATATACCTAACTCAAAATAATGTACTACTAATGTAGTACAGGGTATAATGGCACAGCAAGTCAAAGGCAGAACAGGAGATTTATGCAGTGCAGCCATAATATTACATCTAATTTAATGGAGCCTTTACTCAAAACATTTACATGATGCCGGTTCCAGTCCTGTTTATAATTTAAACTGTGGCTCGTAATATGCTTCATGCTGAGACATACATACTGCACCAGCAACATACTTTCCTATTCACACTGTGTTAATTAATCAGAAAATAGGATGGGTGGGGGGCTTGATTCACAGCTGGCTCATTAAACAAACTGATAATACACATTTTGTCTTCAGCTTTTACTTGAAAATGTCATGTAAGTAAATATTTTTATACATGAGGATGCTTTTCAATGATGTTAATTGGGAAGTGAGTTCCCGGTCACTTTTGAAAATGAAAGTTGCATTTTACTACATTGCTGACAGTAACAACTCCTGCCGACTCAGCATCGAAAACTAGCCACTACCAAACTCTTTTATACTACAGTATCTGATCATGACGGATATGGTCAGAAAGTGAGAAATCTGACTGGTTCAGTTAATTGGGTTGGATTTCCGTGCATTCCTAATGTACACCTTAGTGTGGTGTGCAACACAACCAGAGGTGTAGTTGAGGTGCACACACAGCAATATGGCCAGTAATTTAAATACATTGTGGAGATCTTGTCCAAATGAAAGACTAATCAATGTTTGCTTTCTTAGCTAATTGTACATAAAACCTTAAAAAGTATCATAACAAGGGGATCTCTGTTAACTTAGCCTTCACCACCCCCAGCATGACTACAGAAATGACACCCAACCAAAACTTCCAGGAATTCCTTAGTGAACCTTACAAAAAGCTCAGAAAAAGTACCATGGATGTGCGAACCATCTCACCCTTCCCCCCTTGCCTGCGTTTACCACTGCCTAGGAGGGAGAGGCACCTCCTGTGTCTGGGGTACCGGGATGGTAACCACACCTTGCAAGTAGCTCTGGATCTGGCAGCTTCATTCTCCCTTGTGTGACCTCCTGAGTGCCATCTATACAAGTCCCTGAGCCACCACAGCAGAGCTGCTGTCCATTTACCAGCTGTGCCCCTCACATGGAGACCCTTGGTGGTACTCTTCTTCTTTCTTCCTACTCAGCTTCCACCATTTTCTCCCCTTACCAGCAATGGGTTGCCATCTTCATTACAGTCCTCTTCGCTCAGTGCTGAGGAATGTCTCCGCTGAGCCACTCTCTGTAAGACAAAAATAGATTTTATTTATACATACTGTAAACATGACTCAGCAAGGCAACGTGGTTATCAGTAATCTTCAAACAGGCTGTAAACTTTTTGGCATATTTCAATTCTGGTCACACTCTGCTACACTTTTCATATATACAACAACACAGGATACAGGGGACACTTGAGGCATAACTTTGCTTGCAAAAAAACAACAACAATTTATTTACACGGCACCAGAAAAATGACAGGGAATTACACAGCAAGAGCCCCTAGCACAACTCCACCAAAGTGCCAGACATATTCAGTTTTTATAGACAGCAGCATTTAGAATTTCTTTTACACATCAGAGGGGTTCTCACAGAACCATAAAGGGTACTGGGATCACTACAGGATGTACCCATGTGCCTCAAAGATACAGCACTTACAGAATTATTTCTATTGTAGACAAGATGAGATGTATTCCTTCTAACTAGCACATTAAGCAATTGGCCATGAGCACCAAAATTTTGAGGTACACACTGGTTAGAAACATAGAAACATAGAATTTGATGGCAGATAAGGACCGCTTGGCCCACCTAGTCTGCCCATTTCCTTACCTGATGGATAAGCTGCAGATTCTAGTTAATCAACAGCTTGCTTCCCCACACCCCCCACTAGAATTGCCTTATGCCTGTCCCATGAATTCTTGAATTCTCCCACTGTTCCTGACTACACAACCTCCATAGGAAGGAGGTTTCATGCATCCACACACCTGTTTGTGAAAAAATACTTTCTAACATTACCTCTGAGCTGTTCCCCCTCTATCTTCAAATTGTGCCCCCTTGTTCTTGCACATCTCTTCTTCTGAAGATACTACCCTCTTATACTTTGTTAATTCCCTTGAGATACTTGAAAGTTTCTATCATACCTCCCCCCCCCCTTTCCTAAAGGGTATACATATTAAGCTGCTTTAGTCTCTCCTCGTATGTCTTCTGGTGCAGACCCTGCACCATTTTGGTTGCCCTCCTCTGAACAGCCTCCACTCTGTCTATATCTTTGTGGAGATGGGGTCTCCAGAATTGCATGTAGTACTCCAGATGGGGTCTCACTAACTATCTGTACAGAGGGATAACAACTTCCTGTTTTCTACTGTTGATGCCTCTCCCTATGCATCCCAGTATCCCCCCAGCCCTCCTTACTGTCTTCTCACTTTGCTTGCCCACCTTTAGGTCATCTGATATAATTACTCCTAGGCCTCTTTCGATTTTTGTTGTTGTTATTAACTCACCCCCCCATTGTGTACTCTTCCCCTGGGTTTTTGTTTCCCAGATGCATTACCTTGCACTTCTTTGCATTGAATCTGAGCTGCCACATATTTGACCATTCCTCCAACCTTGCCAAGTCCCTTTTCATTCTTTCCACTCCACCTTGTATATCAACTCTGTTACAGATCTTTGTCATCTGCAAAGAGACATACCTTTCCTTCCAGATGCTCTCCAATGTCACTTTTAAAAACATTGAAGAGGACCGCTCCCAGTACCCGAACCCTGCGGTACCCCTCTAGTTACCTTCCTTTCTTCACTGTGGACTCCGTTTACTATTACCCTTTGTGTCCTGTTGTCCAGACAGTTTTTTATCCAGACTACCACCTTGGGACCCACTCCAAGACTGGCTAACTTGTATATTAATTTTTTGTGTTAGACTGTGTCAAATGCCTTGCTAAAATCTATGTAGGCCATATCCACAGCCCCTCCCTGGTCTACTACTTTGGTCACCCAGTCAAAGAAATCTATTATGTTCATCTGACATGACCTTCCTGCTGTGCAACCATGCTGCCTTGGGTCCTGTGCCCCACTGGCCTCTAGGTACTCAGCAATTCTTTCCTTCAGAAGTGATTCCATCATTTTCCCTACCACTGAAGTCAAACTAATTAGTCTGTAGTTTTCTGCCTCTGCCCTGCTCCCACTTTTGTGAAGTGGAATCACATTTGCCCTCTTCCAGTCCTCAGGTACCACCCCACCCTTCCATGATTTGTTAAAGAGAGTAGTCAGTGGTGTTACTAGTTCTACCCTTAGTTCTTTTAGATTTCTTGGGTGAATCCCATCAGGCCCCATTGCTTTGTCCACCCTCAGTTTCAAGAGTTCTTTCAAAACCCTTTCTTCTGTGAAGGGACTGGTATCGACCCCCTTATTCAGTGTTTCTCCCTTGTTTGGTTTAGGTACCTCCTCCTCCTCTTCCACTGTGAATACTGAGTAGAAATATTCATTTAATATCCATGCTTTTTCACTGTCGCCCTCTGCCCACATTCCCTCCCCTTTATTAAGTCTCTGTATCCCTCCCTTGGTCTTTCTTCACTCCCTAATGTACCTATAAAAAAGGTTTTATCCCCCTTCTTAACAGAGTTAGCTATCATTTCCTCAGTTTGTGCCTTCGTTATTCTAACTGCCTTCCCTGGCTCCTTCTGCTTTAACTGATAAAGTTCTCTGTCCTGCTTCTTCTGTGTTTCCTTATATTTCCTGAATGCTATCTTTTTCTCCTTAACCATCCCTGCCACCTCTTTTGAGAGCCATAATGGTTTTTTCCTTCATTTTGTTTTGTTGATTTGCTTCTCACAAAGGCCTGTTGCCTCTGCGATGGCTGTTTTGATTATTCCCCATTGTTGTTCCACCCCTCCTTCTTGCCCATTTGCTAGTGCTTTTCTGAGGCACTCTCTCATTTTCCCAAAGTCAGCCTTCCTAAAGTCCAATACTCTTGTTTTTGTATGGCTTGACTCTATGGCTGTGTTTATTGTGAACCACACTGTTTGGTGGTTTCTTGTTCCCAGATGGCTACCCACTTCTAAATCTGAGATCCTTTTTCCTTCCCCATTTGAGAGTACCAAGTCTAAGATTGTTCCGTCCCAAGTGAGTTCCAACACTAGCTGTCTGAGGCAAGCCACCTATAGGGCATCAAGAATGACCCTACTCTTGGATGTGCCTGCAGCAAATGTACTCCAGTTAACATCTGGCATATTCAGGTCCTCCATCAACAATATCTCCCCTTTTTCTGCCATTTTAAGGATGCCTTCTATCATTTTCTTGTCCATTTCCTCCCCCTGAGATAGGGTCTGGACACAACCCCCATGTGGATAATGGTGCCATTTCCTGTCTCCAGGGTGACCTATAGTGACTCATCACCTTCCTGTGTACTCTTTAGTTCTGTTGCTTTAATCCCTTCACTTATATACAGAGCTACTCCTCCTCCTCCTCCTCTTTAACCCACCCTGTTCCTCCTGTAGACTGTGTATGCTGATATGTTGACATCTCAGTCCTGGTTCTCTGTGTACCATGTTTCAGTGACTGCCACAATATCCAGGCATCCCTCTTCCATCAAGGCCACTAGTTCAGGGAGCTTGTTGCACAGACTGCGGGCATTGGTACTCATCACCTTCCATGTATCTTTTATGGCCTTACCTCTTTTAGCCCCATCCCTGCCCTTACCACCTTTTTCTGCATTTATCCCTGTCCTGTTCCCTACTGACTTCTCTACCTTGTTGTTTACCTCTCTAACTACTGTGTTTTGTGGGGGGAGGCTGGGAGTTTCTGCTCCTTTTCAGTGCCTCCCTCCTTTGCTAGTTTAAATGCTTGCCAATGAAGCATTTAAACCTGTCACCTAGGATCCTGGTTCCCCCCTGGACAGATGCAGACCATTGCACCAGTATAAGCCTGCATCCCTCCAGGTGGCTCCCCAGTCCCCAATGAAGCCAAAACCCTGAGCTCCACACCAGTTTTTCAACCATTCATTGAATCCCATGGTGCGGAATACCCTAGCATCATCCATGCCATAGATAGGCAGCACCTCCGAGAAGGTTACCGTACATGCTACTTGTCTAAGACCCCTCCCCAACTCCACAAACTCCTCTTGCACCACTCTGATCCCATTAACAGCCAGGTCATTTGTCCTTAGGTGGACAATGACATCCAGCTCCCTCCCTCGTGCAGCTGCTCCCACAATCCTGAGGATTCGTTTCCTGTCCCTCCGAGCTGTGGAGCCAGGCAGGCACCTTACCTCCCTATCCCCGTCATCCCCCACTTCTACCTCCCTAATGATCAAGTCCCCCACCAGGAGTTGTTTCCTTTCCCTGTGGGGTCTTGTGCCACCTTCCTGTGGGTCTCCTTTGTGGAGGTTCCCAGCATCCTCCTTAGTCTCCACTGCAGGTGCCTTCATAGAGGAACCACTCTTTGCCAGAACAGCATATGAATTGTGAAGAGGTACAGCTGGAGGGATGCACATCTGTTCCACCACCCTCTCCCTTCCTGAGCCCACCTTGTTCCAACTGCTCCTCTTTCTTGGCAACCTCTGAGGTAATGGTGGTGGCCCTAGTGGTCCCTAGCTGGGGGAAGAGGTTTCACTAATCCTAGCCAGGTCAGCCTGGAGACAGGCAACCTCCTCCCTCAGACCAGAGAGGTGCTTGCAAACAGGGCAGCATCACAGCCTCCAGAATGTCTCCCGGAACATTGCTGCACCACAGCTATTGCACTGCACCACTCTCATCTTGACTTATTTTCTGTCCCCTCTCCTGTTGCTTTGTATACTTACTGTCTCCTCCCTCTATGTATTTTTACACGTACTTTCCTACTGCCTGTGTGCCCTTACAACTATCACCCTTCCTGTTCTGGGACAGGAACTTTCTGTAGTCTTCAGTAGTCTCCTTCTTCCGTGCTAGGATTCAGACCTCCAGCACCCGGAGGGGAGAAAGAGTTATTTTTTTAGGTTCCTTCAAGGTTGATGAAACTAATGTGTCTCAGTGATCCTTCCCTTCCTACTGCCAAACAGGAAGTTCCTGTTGTGAGTCAAATCCAGTGGCTATAAAAGTAGAACTGGCTTTGGGTGGGTGGATGGAGGGCTGGGAAGGAGGGCAATTAGTAAAAAATATGTAGTTCTAGACTGCTGTATCTTGCTCTGAAACCAAAGTGTTCTCTTCTGTCAAAAACAGCAGGAAGCTGTAATTGGAGACAGTTGCTTTTGTACTGCTAAGCTGCTAAGCCACACCCCTAATTAGATTCACCCTCTGCTCTAAGCTAATACAGCCCCCTTCCTCAGAGAAACACACAGTGACTTTCTTCTTCTTCTTTTTTTTCTTTTTTTTACTTAAATGAGACCCTCTTCTTCTAATAAAGTATATGTTTGCTTAATCCAAACAGGTTCTAACTCCTGCAGAGATAGAAGTGATTTTATCAGTAAAATATTTGTAGTTCTAGACTGCTGTATCTTGCTTTGAAACCAAAGTGTTCGCTTCTGTCAAAAACAGCAGCAAAGTTGTGTGTTTCATCTTATTCTACCCTCTGGTCTCAGTGTCTGACTGCCAGAATGATCCACACTGCAAGGCTTATCAGGATTCACTGCATCTCAACCCTTGGGATTCTTATGTGTTTTCATCACCTCTGCAGTTTACTGGTTTCAGTCCAGCTAATTGTCCCCTCATGCAGAGCCTGGAGAACGGACAGAGAAGACAGGGTACCTCTTTAGTACATGGGGCATGGGCTGTGATAGTCATTAATCAGCCCTTCTAGCCAAGATCTGAGACCCCAGAGACTCAACCAGAGGGAGCAAGTGCCATTCTAGACCCAGGACCCTGCCACCATCCCAGACCCGCAACCCCCTTTAAGCCAGTTGCAGCTGGAGCATACACCCAATGGGTGCCTGAACACTATAGACTCGGAAAGTCAGTATGACCCCATTCCTCTTTATGGTTGTATGGGAACCCCTATGATGTGTAAATGAAATTCTAAATGCTGCTGTCTGTAAAAACTGAATACATCTGAGCCTTTGGTAGAGTTGCAGTAGTGGCTCTGGCTGTGTAATTCCCTGTCATTTTTCTGGTGCCATGTAAATGAAGTGTTGTTGTTTTCTTGACCTCTCCAAGGCTGTCTACACAGTTTTCCACCAAATCCTATTATTTAGGCTAGCAGAAGTAGTGGCTACTAGAGAACATCTGAAATGGTTTTGCTCATACAGTATTTCCAACATAGGAAGCAAAAAGCTGTCATAAATTATGCTGAGTCTTCACCATTGCCAGTAGTTAGAGGAGTACCACAGGGATCAGTCCTCGGACTGCTACTGTTTCTGATTTATTTAAAAGGTTTGGAAGATAGTGTTTCATACATGACATACAATTTATACGTGGACGACACAATATTGTACCCCTTTGCTCTATCTTTGATGGAAGTACAAAGTAAATTGCAGAATAGCTTTGATGGACTTCAGGTTTATTTCAGGAACTCTAAACTTAAAATGAACACAGGAAAGCCCAAGTGCATGTTGCTTGGAACCACAATGAACACTATGGCTTGTGGGAGGTCTGTCTATCCTGGATGCTAAAGGGGTCCAACTGGAGCAGGCCATCTCCTACAAATATTTAGGGTACTGGTTAGATGCAAGTCACAAGTGGGGTACCTCAGGGATCAGTCCTGGGGTCAGTCCTCTTCAATATCTTCATCAGTGACATCGCAGATGGACTGGAGGGTAAGGTTTATCTGTTTGCAGATGACACCATGATCTGCAACCGAGTAGATGATCCAGATGGGGTGGGCTGAATGAGAAGAGAGCTGGATAAATTGGCAAAATGGTTGGAAGAGTGGCAAATGGGGTTTAATGCAAAGAAGTGCAAGATCATGGACACAGGGAAGAGAAACCCTGAAGCCTCCTCTGGTTGGGAGAGGAGTTGCTGGCAATCACAAGGGAAGAAAGAGACTTGGGCATCATCATTATCACAGATGATCTGAAATCATCCAAGCAGACCACTAAAGCAGTAGGTAAGGCTAGAGGGATGTTCGGGTGTATTAGTAGGGGCATCGCAAGTTGTAAGAAGGAGGTAGTAATCCCTCTTTACAAGACACTGGTTAGGCCCCATCTAAAGTACTGCATGCAATACTGGAGGCCACACCTACACAAGGACATTAACAAAATAGAGGCAGTCCAGAGAAGGGCAACCAAAATGGTGCAGGGACTGCATCAGAAAATATATGAGGTCAGATTAACGGAGCTCAATATGTATACCCTAGAGCAAAGGTGGGAGAGAGGTGATATGATTGAAACATTCAAACATCTTAAGAGCATTAACAAGGTGAAAGAGTCTAACATATTTCAATATAAGAAAAATAGCAGGACAAGAGGACACAGCATGAGATTAGAGGGAGACTAAATAAGGGGTAATGTGAGGAAGTTCTTTTTCACAGAAAGGGTGGTGGATGCATAGAATGGCCTACCTCAGGAAGTGGTGGATATGAATACAGTGCAGGGCTTCAAACAGGCATGGGATAGGCATAAGGGAGCAATACAGATGAGTATGAATAGATAGTCCATTGACAGAGTACAGGCCTATAGCACATTTATAAGGTAGAAAAAATGGGCAGACTGGATGGGCCTTGTGGTCCTTATCCACTGTCAACTCCTATGTTTCTGTGTTTCTATTGAGTACAGACAAGACACATGTGGATTAATGTATTTCACAGATTGGTAAGAGGGTGGTACTTCTGTATTGTAATTAAAACTGTTTAGATAGTAGTACAATACAATGAATAGTTAAAGTGCAGGTCTTTCCATTATTTGACTACAGAGATGTCCTTTATGATTTTCTACTAAAGACAGACTACAAAAATTAGAATGTTATACAACTAGTTTAATTTGGAGGTGTCCAGAAGAGACACATCATTGCATTATGTATAGACTGTTAGGGTGGATCTCCCTTGCAGACAGACGGTACCTGCATACACTTGTTTTAGCATACAGAAGTATTCTGGGAAAGGTCCTTGATTTCTTAAAAGTCAAACTACTTAAAAGGAAGGTAAATTCATCTTTAAGGAACTCTGTTTACCAAGAATTGATAGTACCCATTGTCACAGCCCCACTCAGCAGATCAGCCCTCTACTCCCAAAGTGCCAACCTCTGAGTGTAGTATTGTGAACAGTTAACAGAACAGGGTATCCCTCCTGTCTGTTTTGTGGGTTCAAATCAAACTTGGTCTGAAGTTCTGGAGGGATTCAAACTGTTAACCTCTTGCTAGCGTACCCAATATACAGGCTCAGATAATTCTGCTCTTCAGGGAGATGCCAGATATCTTTTGCCATGGGCACCCAACCAGGTATTACAAAATGAACCCTTAAAACTCTATGCAAGACCTTAGAGAAACTCTTACCTGTTTCACAATTTGGTATCCCAATAAGCTTAAGCACAGTGTCAACTTTAACCATCTAAGCTTCACTTACAAAAAAAAGAAGTTTCATGGCACACCAGGCAGTTTCTGTTTTAAAATATATATATTTACTTTAAGATAGATAAAAATAGGTAAACAGTAAATACAGAACAAAATATCCCAACGCATACAATCTTAAAAACAAAACAGGCTTAAAAGTGCAAAATTCCTATGAACCATTAGAGTTATTTATCTAAGGTATTTCTTATAGTCTTTCAATGTTCTTAGATGTTCCTTCTCTTAGTCCAAGTATATGAATGTCTGTATCTCTAAAGGTCAGCTACAGCATACTTAAAAACAGTCTTGAGCCAGCCTTTTCTCAGCGGTCACTTAGCTCCTCCTCGGTGCATTAAAATTTATATTTACAGCACAGAATATCCTAATAAGGTATTTTAAAAATAGGTGGCATCAGCAAACCTCCTCTCTTCATATGACTTCCCAATCTAGTCTGTGATCTGCTAGCATCTTCTTTCATCCAGGAGCAGTTCCTGCTTCACAAAGGCATGAAAGAATCTTTGATGAATTAACTGGCTTTCTCTGAAGATGTCCAAACAAATGCATATGCAAATTCCTTATGACACCAAGTACCATCAAAGGACTTTTCCTGAGGAGACATCCAAACACATGCATATGCCCCTTCCTCTTGACACCAAGTGCAATCAAAGGATTTTCCTGAGGACATTATAAAATGCATAGTTTAGCTACTGAGTTCAAAGCAACTGACAAGTTAATTGCATTCCACATATCTATAGTTTAACCTACGTCCAGTCCTTTGAAATTATACCTGGGGGGGGGGGGGATGTTTGAAGTGTCATTTCAGCAAGACAGTATTTTCTCCTGACAGATAATCCCACTACATATTTCATGTTGAAAAATTCATAGTGTAATCAGAACCAGCTGTCCAAGTGTCACAATCCTCCCTACCTAGACTGAATTTGGAGGTTCTATCCCTTGCATGGGATGAGCTTCTCAAATCAGTTCACTCCTCGTAGACATGAAACAGCCCATCTGAGTTCTGATTCTTGGCTCAAGCCCTATGTACAATTGTCATGTCATACCCTTGCAAAGTAAGACGCCATCTCAGTAATCTCCCAGTATTTCTGCCCATTTGCTTCAGCCAAACCAGGGGGTTGTGTTCAGTCTGTACCACAAAATGCTGCCCATATAAGTATGGCTCTAATTTCTTTAGGGCCTACACTATGGCAAGACACTCTTTTTCCACAGTAGAGTATGCCTGCTCCCTGGGAAGTAACTTCTTTCTCAGATACGCAACAGGGTGATCCTTCCATTGGTTGGATGTCTGACTCAGTACTGCCCCAATACCCACATCTGAGGCATCAGTCTGAACTATAAAGGGTTTCTATAGTCAGGATTTGTCAATACAGGAGCACTGCACAGTGCCTCCTTCCGACTAGTAAAGGCTTTCTCACAGGCTGGTTCCCAGGAAATTTTCTTTGGCATCCTTTTTTTTACCAGGTCAGATAGGGGAGCAGACAGGGCACTGTAATTGGGTACAAATTTCCTATAGTACCCTGATGTTCCTAGGAAACTCCTGAACTGCTTCTGAGTTTCTGGTCTGGGCCACACCTGTATTACCTCTATTTTTATTTAGTTAGGATGGAGCTGTCCCCAGTCTACCACATGCCCGAGGTATGCCACTTCTCCCATTGCCACCTGGCACTTCTCGGCTTTGACAGTGAGCCCAGCCCTCTGTATCCTGCCCAGCACTTCCCTAAGGTGGGATAGGTGTTCCTCCCAACTGGCACTAAAGATGGCAATGTCATCCAGGTACGCCACGGTGTACTCCCCAGCGCCATTTAACACTTGGTTCACCAACCTTTGGAAAGTGGTCGGGGAGTTCTTCATTCCGAAAAGCATTACTTTAAATTCAAATAAGCCTATTGAAGTGATGAAGGCTGACCTCTCCCTAGCTCTGTCCATCAACTCTATCTGTCAATGCCCCTTGGTCAGGTCAATCGTCGTAAGGTAGGTCGCCCCTCCCAACTTGTCCAGGAGTTCGTCCATCCGGGGCATCGGGTAGGCATCTGACTTTGTGACTGCATTCAGTCCACAATAGTCTACACAGAAATTAGTAGAGCCATCTGGCTTGGGCACAAGGACTACGGGTGAGGCCCAGGGGCTGGGGGATCTCTGGATTACCCCTAAATCCAGCATCTCCTCCACTTCCCTCCTAATGTCCTTTTGAATAGCTTTTGACACAAAATATGCTGTCTGCTATATGGGCGTCTGTGTCCCTGTCTCCACATTGTAAGTCACTAAGGGGGTTAGTCCAGGCTTGGTGCTAAACAATAGGGCAAAGTCTGCTAAAACCTCCCTTACTTCTTGGATCTTGTACGGGTTCAGCTGGAGAGACAATTTAATTTCCTCCACAGAGGACTCCCACTTACTTTCTTCCAGCAAGTCCAGAAGGTGGTTTCCTTTGTCCGTCCCCTCCCCAGGACTACACACTGCAAACACCATGTCAGCCCTATTTGCATATGGCTTTATCTTGTTGACATGGTACTTCCTTTCTTTCTGTCTTCATTCAGGTAACTCTACAATATAGTTCACATCATTTACCTTCCTAACCACTTTGTATGGTCCTGCCCACTCAGCCTGCAGCTTGTCTTTCTGGATCAGAATAAGGACCATGACTTCCTGTCCCACCATGTATGAGCAAGCTCTGGCTCTGCGGTCGTACCACACTTTTTGTTTCTGTTGGGCAGCAGCCAGGTTGCTCTGGGCTGTCTCCATTACCTACTTCAGCCTTTCTCTAAACCTAAGGATGTATTCCACAATGGGAGTTCCTTGGGTGGCATGCTTTTTCCTTCCCAGTCCTCCCGGATCAAGTCTAGGGGCCCACGTACCCGGCGTCCATATAAGAGTTCAAAGAGGGAAAATCCTGTCAACTCTTGGGGTACCTCCTTGTATGCAAACAACAGGTGGAGAAGGTATTTCTCCCAGTCCCTCCCATGCTGTTCAGCAAATGCCCAGAGTATTGACTTCAGGTTACCATTGAATCTTTCCTCAAGCCCATTGGCTTGTGGGTGATATGGTGTTGTGCATCTCTGTACCACCCCACACTTCTCCCATAAACATTTCATCAGGTCCGACATGAAGGAACCCCCTTGATCGGTGATAACCTCCTGCAGAAACCCAACATGGGAGAAAATCCCAAGTAAGGCATCTGCCACTTTGTTTGTCCTCAGTGAGGATAGGGCAACTGCCTCTGGGTACTGGGTGGCATAATCCACCACAGTCAGGGTGAATCTCTTCCCTGAGGAGCTGGAGGCATTTAAAGGCCCTACAATATCCATTCCCACCCTCTGGAATGGCTCCTCCACTATGAGCAATGGAATCAGGGTGGCTTGGGTTTTCTTGCCCACCTTCCTATTTCTTGGCACCGGTGACAAGACCTGCAATACTCCTTCACCTGCTGGGTGAAGTTAGGCCAATAGAAATTCTGGGCCAACTGCTGCATAGTGCGTGCGATTCCCAGATGACCAGACAAGGGGATATCATGTGCAATCTTGAGCAACTGCTCACGATACCCCTGGAGAACGACAAGCTACCTGCCTAGCACCCCTCCCTCTGTCTGCACAGCCTGAGTATACATAAGTCCATTTTCCCAATAAACCTTATGTCTGCCATCACCTCCCTGTGCTCCAACTGAGTCTGCCCAAGCCCTCAGCTTCTCTATACTAGGGTCACTTCTCTGAGTACCTGCAAACCCAGCACACATTCCCAAGGCATGGGACAGGTCCCCTTCAGTCACTGAACTAGGGTCCCTAGCACTAGCATCAGGGCACTCAGGATCACTGTCAATCTCAACCCTCTGACAATGGGTCACCCCTCCCTCTTCAGAGTAACCATCTGTAGCTGTGTGGTTACTTGCTACTGGCAACATTTCTACCCCCTTTTTGTTAGTCTCCATATCAGGAGACACAGGCTGGGGAACCAGCCTCCCAGTTGTCTTTACAATTGTTCCTGTGGGTTTCAGGGAACTACCATTTTCCCTTGCTGTTTGGATAAGGGTAACTGCACAGACCATCCCCTGTTTGAGATTCTTGCCCAGGATCACATCCACTGCTAATGTTTTGGCTACTGCCACCTGTTACACAGTTCCCCCTGTTTCACCCCAATCTAGGCGAACACTAGCCCGTGGCAGGGTATAAGCTGACTAGGCTCTACTAGATCCCCTTTTACCTATGTCAGGGATGCCCCATGTCCCTTAACCCATGCGTCTGTACACCATTCACCATGACTGGCTGCATGTGTTCCCTCATGTTCACAGGCATGCTTCTAGGGACACACAAACAACCCACATCTTTTCTAGTACCATTCTGAATATTATTGCTCATTCTTTCAGGACAATGTCTGGCAATATGCCCAGTTTCTTTACATAACCAACATTCACTTCTCTTTTTAGAGAAATCTTTTCTCTGAAACCTGGTGCTAACTGGTTTTGGTGGAGGCAGTGAGGGTTTTAGCTGCCCTGAAGGCATGCCTTTCCCTTTCTGCACTGCCACACCCACCCCATTTGCTCTCAGAGCAGGTCTGCTCTTGGCATAGTGGTCCAAGAGTTCAGCAGCCTCTTGCACTGTTTTGGGATCTCGGTCTTTCAGCCAGGTTTTCAGCTCTGCTGAGCATGCCTAATAAAACTGTTCTAACAAAATCACATTTTCAATTTTATCAACAGAGTTTGCTTCAATTCCTTTCCACCAACATTTTAAAAACTGACGTTGTTTCATGGCTAGCTCCTCGTAGCTCATGTCAGGGCTTTTCCTGAGCTTGTGGAATTTAGCTCTGTATGATTCAGCAGTTAATTCAAATTTCTTTATCAGTGCAGCTTTAAGTTTGCTGTAATCATCACTGTCCTCATTGTCTATTTGACCCAATGCATCCCAAGATTTCCCAGTAAGTAGTGGGGTTAGCTGGAAGCTCCAAGACTCCCTAGGAATTTTAGCTTGAATACAAACTTTTTCAAAAGAATTTAAAAAGGCATCCATATGCTCCCCCTCTTTAAATTCGGCTATCAATTTATAATTCAATTTGTAACCAGTCCTATAGTCCCAGTTAAACCCAAGCCACTTACCTGGTCTGGTGCCTCTGGTTGGAGTCGTAGTTTCTCCAGTTCATGTTGCCTCTGGTGCTCATGCTCCTCACAGTCTGTGTCTTGGCAGTCTCACTCTGCCTCTTGGTGTTCTCGCTCTGTCTCATGGTCTGCCTCTCACGTCTATCGCTCCCTCTTCCTCTGGAACTCCATCTCCATCCTGCACAACTCAATTTGCAATCTGAGTACTTCTGGATCCAGGATGCTGGTGACCTTCCCCTGCTGCTGTAGCCCTTTGCTGACAGTGGTCCAATTGCCCTCCTCATTAGATCTGGACACTGCACTGGCCACTAGCCCTGCCACACTCAGGGTTTGGTCCTCTTCAGTCACTGTCTGTGACTCGGTGCTCTGGGTATCTGCTACCACCAGGGCATCCATGAGGTTCTACTTGGTGGCTTTCACCTCGAACAGGACTCCTCTGTCCCCGCACAACTGCTTTAAGTAGTCTACAGTGTGCCTGCTGTAGTTGGATGCCATCTTCCCTAACTTCTGCTACTCTGACTGCCACTTTTGAAAAAAAATAACATGGGCAGGCACTTGACTGTAAGCCAAGGGATATAGTTCTGTTTTCTTTTAAAATAAAACCATGCCTTTCTTTTTTCCAAGTGAGCTGAACAGTCTCAAACTGACACACTGAACAATAAAGCTTATAATACTAAAATGATCTCACCGCTTCCAACCAATCTGTTACAACCCCACTCAGCAGGTCAGCCCTCTACTCCCAAAGTGCCAACCTCTGAGCATAGTATTATGAACAGTTAACAGAACTAGGTAACCCTCCTGTCTGTTCTGTGGGTTTGAATCAAACTTTGGCCTCAGGTTCTGGAGGGATTCAAACTGTTAACCTCTTGCTAGCGTACCCAATGTACAGACTCAGGTAATTCTGCTCTTCACAGAAATGCCAGATATCTTTTGCCAGGGGCACCCAACCAGTTATTACAAAATGAACCCTTAAAACCATATGCAAGACCTTAGAGAAACTCTTGCATGTTTCCCGATTTGGCATCCCAATAAGCTTAAGCACAGTGTCAACGTTAACCATCTAAGCTTCACTTACAAAAAAAAAAGAAGTTTCAAGGCACACCAGGCAGTTTCTGTTTTAACATATATATCTTTACTTTAAGATAGATAAAAATAGATAAACAGTAAGTACAGAACAAAATATCCCAATGCATACAATCTTAAAAACAAAACAGGTTTAAAAGTGCAAAATTCCTACCAACCATTAGATCTATTTATCTAAGTTATTTCTTATAATCTTTCAGTGCTCTTAGATGTTCCTTCTCTCAGTCCAAGTATATGAATGTCTGTATCTCTAAAGGTCAGCTACAGCATACTTAAAAACAGTCTTGAGCCGGCCTTCTCTCTGAGGTCACCTAGCTCCTCCTCGGTGCATTAAAATTTATATTTACAGCACAGAATATCCTAATAAGGTATTTTAAAAATAGGTGGCATCAGCAAACCTCCTCTCTTCATATGACTTCCCAATCTAGTCTGTGATCTGCTAGCATCTTCTTTCATCCAGGAGCAGTTCCTGCTTCACAGAGGCATGAAAGACTCTTTGATGAATTAACTGGCTTCCTCTGAAGATGCCCAAACAAATGCATATTCCTTATGACACTAAGTGCCATCAAAGGACTTTTCCTGAGGAGACACCCAAACAAATGCATATATCCCTTCCTCTTGACACCAAGTGCAATCAAAGGATTTTCCTGAGGGCATTATAAAATTCATAGTTTAGCTACTGATTTCAAAGCAACGGACAAGTTAATTGCATTCCAGATATCTGTAGTTTAACCTATGTCCTTTCCTTTGAAATTATTCCTGCGGGGGGTTGATGTGTCATTTCAGCAAGACATTATTTTCTCCTGACAGACAATCCCAGTACAAATTTCACATTGCAAAAATCATAGTGTAATCAGAACCAGTTGTCCAAGTGTCACACCCATAACCAAAACCCAAAGGTCCATGCACCTTTACAGTCAAATGATCCCATTTTACTGGAATCAATTGCCACATAAATTTTGATTTTTTGATGCTAACATTTTTCTCTATTAAGGCAGTAAAGCAATGTTTTTTTTTTAATTCTAATTTATCAGAGAAAAAATGCTATTGTGGATACTCCTATTACTGACTGGGTATACCCAACCGACAGCGACTTTTCGACAGCGAGGTCCCCTACAGTGACTACAGCAGTGTTTTAAATAATTGATTAGCAGTTTTTTTCCTGGGACAATACTAATTGTACAGAAAGTATTTATATAGATTTTCTAGAAGCGTTATGTTTGTTAAACACAATGAGGCAAGTGCTATGCATTTTTACAATGTTTTAGCACTTTTATGAGCACAACGCTAATCAATTTTTAGAGTTAAATAAAACCCTGCTACAGTATCATGCCGCTGTAGGGAATCCACTGGAACCTGGCACTGTCTGTCGGGGTCCTGCACCCCTAAATCAGCTCCTACCTGGAGTTGATAATCCTAAGTGGGGGTGTAAGCGCAGCCCCTGTGTGGGGGGTTTGGGGTGAAGCCCCCAAAGAAAACACTTAGCGGCACTGGAAACCAGCAGCCGGCTGCAAAATGCGGTCGACCTGCTGGTTTCACTGTTGGGGCATTCGACAAAAATGTTGTCGAACTCCTGTGGTGGATCTGACTGACTGCATGGTTCTTCTCTGTATTTATGATTATGTTTACTATGTAATTGTAAATATTTTTGCCTAATTGTTTATATGTTGTGCATGAAGGGTCACCATTTCAAATGAGCATTGCTCAATGGTTATAACCCTAATAAAACATTAAATGAAATGAAAATGAAATTTATAGGCCCCAGGTGGACAGTCAAAAACCTGGAAAAGTGCTGAACTTATAAGACATAGACATGTACTCTGCTCTGGCCCTAGTGGCCATCCTGCCTCTGAGTTTCTTCCTCCCCATCCTTTGACTAATTCCATATGCCTATCCAGCCCCCCACCTTGAAACTGCTCATCCCATTTGGACGTCACATCTTCTTCTGGCAGCTTGTTCCACTTGTCCACCACATTTTTTATGAAAAGTGTTTATGGCCAACTTTCTTGAATCTACATCCTATTAGTTTGCTCCCCTCATCCCTGTATTTTAGCTCAAGTAAAATGAGTCCTTGAAGTCAACCCTTTTCATCACATGCAGGTACTTGTATGTTTCCTCAAAGGATACCTAAACAACATTTTGACAACGAACTATTCAAAAATCTGACTTCATAGGGGACTAAAGAAAAGGCTGCTGTAAACATTAATGCTAAAATTACATTCATATAATTTATCTAAATGTGATTCCAAAGCATTTGAAAAATGTAAAATCAGCCTTCCAATTTCAAAAAAAACTGCCTTATCTGCTTCCTAAAATGGCTGCCAAATGTGTTAAGTGATGACATCACTGGAGCCAAAGTCAGAGAGCTATATGGCTCTCTGTACTGCTAGCTAGTTCTTTTTTCCCTTTGTTTAGAATTGTTTCACCAAAATGGTCAAAACCATGTGCATTATTTTGATCAATACACATGTTAAGCTATGGTTTTGTTCATTTTTTTAACTTTAACATCCTGAAATTGTATTTTAATCCAACCGACTTTCTCTTTGGCAAACCACAGTGCAGTAAAAATCTTAAAGAACCCAGTGGTCTAGTGGTTATGGTGGATCCAGGATGTTACAATGGAGGGTGTTGTGGTGGTGTGCATACTTGATTTACACTTTTTAACATTTGTATTAAACCTTTATATTGTCTGCTATTATTCTTTTTCAGTACATTTTTGACAGAACCTACAAATGTAATCCATAGTTTGAATGTAAACATTTTTACAATCAATACATCAGACTTCTTCAACAAAGTGAAATGCAGCAGCAGCAACAAGCAAGTAAGTTGCAATGGAGGGGAGAGGGTGCAGCTGCACCCTTTATCACCCCATAGAGCCACCACTCGTTTGTAACAAAGTTCTTGTGTAGTCCAATGCCAGAGTTCATACTGTCTCGGAAATCAATAATATGCTTGTCTTGTCTTTTTCCATGGGAAATAATAATAAGAATCAACATTTATATAGTGCATTTCATACACATTGTAACCCAAAGTGCTTTACAAGCAATGCTAGACTGGTAGTGAAGTGACTGAATGTGAAGTGGCAGCCATTTCACACATTAATACCAACACATACAGCCTTCAACAATTGCATGAACTGGTTTTATGGGAAGGAGAATGTTGGCCTGAGTAATGGGTTCTGGTAGTGATCATGGTGCTGACAGCCCCACATCTTATATCTCACAGTGATCTGCTCTTATTGCTCCCCTTCTGTCTCCCCCCTTCCCTAAATATAGCAGTGCCTTGCAGGAGTGCCCTTCTCAGTCCCCATCTAGTATTCATTCTTCAGTCCTTCTCCCCACACCAAAAACTGGTGAGCTAATCACCCTTCTGCATCATGAATGCAGGTAGCACAATCCTGGATTTTTTGACATATCAAAAATAAATAAATCTGTCCAGTAAGTCAGGCTGATAGCAACAGGGAACAAGGGGAAAGATTGGCTTTCCTATCCCTAAAAGAGCTAGGCTACCTTTGATTAGGCACTATTAAATGATGGGTGTGCTCAACACTATGCATGTCATTTAATAGTGCCTAATCATAGGTGGCTTAAATCTTATAAGGGTAGGAGAGCCTATTTTACCCCTTGCACCCTGCTGCTATCAGTCTGGCTTACCAGAAAATCACATTTATTATTAATATGTAAAAATAACAGGGGAGACTGTACTAACCACATTCAAGATGCAGAAAGGTAGTAAGCTCACCTGTTTTTGGTGTGGTGAGCAAGTGAGAAGAATGAATGCCAAAGAGGGACTTAAGAGGCCATTCCAGCAGGGTACATTTATATTCAGCTTAGGAGAAGACAGGAAGGGGGAAGCTGAGCAGATCATTGTGAGATCTGAGATGTGGGGCTGCCAGCACCATGATTACTACCTGACTGTGGATGAGAGCAGTCAGTGATGACAACTACTCAGAGTGGTAGGGCTACACCTAAACTGTTACTTGAATTCACTGTAGGGAGATTACCCTTGGTTGGGGAGGGGTGTTGGGATGTTGACGTTTGTTAGGACATTATCAATAGAGCTGTGTATAGCTCATTCAAGATTCAGAAGGGTGGTAGCCAGGCAAGTTGCATTGTGGAGTAGGGCACAGAAAAGTACTGGAGAAGGATTGCCAGGACTGTCTTGCGGGGTTCTGCAGATCACAGGTAAAGCAGTAGACCGACACTAGAAGTCATGTGGATTTGCTTAAGGTATTACTATACCTCTCCTGCTAATAATATTGTTATCCATAGTAAGTACAGCCCTTATGAGGATATGAACAGCAGTTTTTTTCTGGTGTGTCCTGATGCTTATTGCTTGGCTCTCCAGGAAGACCTAGTTGTTGGTTAATGAGGCGGGGGAAAAACACAGCGGGGGACAGTACCTACTGCCTTCACTGTGCAGAAGGGTGGTGATTCACTCAATGTTTGCTGAGGGAGCAGAAGTCAAACACTGAGAAAGTGTACTGGAGAGTGATTTGGGAGGCATTTTTTAACAGTGCCAGCTGATGAAGCATATTAGTATAGGTGTGCACAACTCTCTGAGGCACAAAATTACAATCTCAGATAAGTCTCTTCATGAGACCCCAAGCTCATATGCAGCCCCAGGCAGTACAAAGGACAGAGTATGGATGGCGGGGTGTTCAACAGAAGGCAGGCTAGGTGCAGGGGGTTCATGTGGAAAATGACTACAAGAGAAGCTTATTTGTGGATTACCAAGAATACATGAGCTTGGGATCTAAACCAGATCAGTACTTCACCACAAACTTCAGGGCATCACATAACCACTAGATCATCAGGTATTTGAAGTGTTGTACTGTACTGCAGTTTGCCAAAGAGAAAGTCAGCTGGATTACACAACATCTTTCAGCAAGTTAAAGTAAGCAAAATGAACAAAACCATAGCCTAACATGTACTGATCAAAATAATCCACGTGTTAACATATGGTGTTGATCATTCTAGTGAAACAATTCAAAACAAAGGGGGGAAGAGGAACTAGTTAGCACTATAGAGCGCCATGTGGGTCTCTGCCTCTGGTTCTAATGATGTCATCATGACTCATCACTTAACACACTTGGCAGACATTTTAAGGTGCAAGCAAGGCGGTTTTTTGAAAGTGAAAGGCTGATGTTTGCATTTTTCAAAAGCTATGTAACTGCATAATGTTATTTACAAAAATTCAGTTTTAGCATAAATGTAAACAGCCGCCTTTACTTTAACTCACTATGAAGCCAGATTTTGGAATTAGCAGTTTTAAAAAACTGATTGTTTAGGCACCCTTTAATGTCTCCGTTTTCCTTCTTTTATTGAGGGTGTACATATTCAAGTCCTGCAGCCTCTTCTCATATCTCATGTCCCCACACCATGGACCATTTTGGTTTCACTGCACTGTAATGGTTTCACATTATCACAGTCTCTCTTCAGGTATGGACTCCAGTACCCTGCACTGGATTCACTCAGCACAGTTAGTGGTGTCCTGTTGCTGGGCAGAAAATTGCAAAAACAGAAAACAAACAATTACATTTCAGAACAGGCTATGCTAACCTTCAGTTCAATTTACACTGTACAAAAATCATGCCCCCCCAACACACACACACACTAAATATATGGAAGAGATACATCCTAGCTCACCCTAGTAAGATCCTGCCACTACCTGCAACATGGAAGAATTATTAATATAAACAGAATTGTCTTATGCTGAATAAGATTAGTTTCTTTGCAAGCACTGCCCAGCTAAACATACAGAGCTTTAACTGTTGCCTGAGATCAAACAGACAGTGACTGGAACTAATGTATGGGAATTCAAATCAGACATGTCAATGCAATGGAGTAACCAGCCTTTAAAAATGTGTGTGCAAAGGGTTTGAAATGTAAACTATAGGCCAGGGGTCTGGGGTTGCCTAGGCCAACATGAAAGTTTTGTTTTTCGGTGCGGGGCATTTGAAACAGAATTTGCTACCATGCTACACCCTTCTCCCAGCTGAGTAAGTTACACCATAGTCCCCTCCCCAGAGTCCCAAGTGCTGAGCATGAAGCCCCAAACTTCATCCCAATAGGCCAGCAAGCTGCTCCAGTGTAAGGCCCCTAGACACCACCAGCCCAGCATGTTTCACCAAAGCTCATAATCCCCCGAACTCCCCAAGCACAGTCAGTTAAAATCTAGCACCCTCTTTAGACTCCCCAGCTTCCCAGCCAAAGCATGTCCCCCTTTACATCAGCTCAGCAAGTTGTATCCTACTCCCAAGTCAAACCCAGCACAACAGATTGCACCCAAGTTCCCTAAACCAGACCTCCACAAAATGCACAACAGGTACTGAACTCATGACCTAAATGGATTAACCCCCCTCCCCAAAAAAATAAACACATTTTTATGAAAGCCATTTATTTGTTGATTTATTTATTTATTCATTTAATGTTTCCCAGGAAGGCATACTGATAAGGTTGCTCATTTCCAGATGCATCCTGGGGGGGGGGAGGGATAAACAACAAGTATAGCTTCAGTCATAATACAACAGCATAAGCAACAAATAGAGCTGCATGCTCAATACAGCACATACAATACATACAACACATGACAATAACAATTTATAGAGCTACAAGTGCTTAGCAGGTACAGGATATGAAAGCCAAGGAATACAATTTGTATGACACAATAAGGTGTGTAGCAGTTAATTGCACAGAAATATTAGGAGTACACATGCAACTGGTGAACGTTGTGAGGTACTAAATTGGGTTGAAATAAGAGAGGCAGCAAGTACAGAGAAATGGGAAAGAGGGTGAATTATGAGCAACTGCAGGTGGGGAAGATGGAGCACTGCAAGAAGAAGGAGAGGGCATGAAGGGAGGTGGCATTTCAGATGGGGAGGGAAGGGGAGGGCATTTCAAAGTTTTGGGAAATGGTGGGAGAAAGCTGTGCTGGCCAGTGGAGGTAGATCTGGTGGGGACAGCGAGAGAGTGAGCTCAATGAGGAGCGACTGCACACTGTGTTGTGAGACAACAGAAGCAGGGAGTTTGAAAAGCTTTTTTCACCTTTATGTAAGGTATGCCACCATTGCCTATACAACTGTAGCTGCAATTGTCTGCTGATTGATTAACTGCGAAATTTTAAACTCATTACTGGAATTTCTTGTGCTGCTGTAAGATGGAGTTCCCCCCTCACTGCCCTGTCTGTGTTTTTTTCTCAGTGCCAGGAGTCTGAATGGCAGAGGAGCCTACACTGTGGGAAGGCAGACAGTAAGCCCCTGTGGGGAGTGAAGACAGTGAGGTGAAACTCCGCAGCAGGCCAAAAACCAAAGACCAAGAAATGAGGAGACCGAGGAGCATGGTGCTTGGAGTGAGGGGACAAGGAACAGACAAGGACAAGGAGCTGGGTTCGAAGACCAGGATCGTAGGAATGAAAGAATAACAGGACAACTAATGAGTCAGAGATAAAGTAAAACCAAATGAAAGCCAGGGACCCTCAGGAGAGGAAGTTGTTAGAACTATCAGTAGCAAAGTAGTAAAATTCTTTTGGACTGTTTCTGGGACTTGCCTGATAGGAGGGTATTTTAACATAGGAGTTCTATAAAATCATGGGGCATCAACAATGGATGAATTGAGGTCTGGGCACTTAGCTGGCCAAACTAACACAGGGATTTCGAGGCCTTTTTAGACCCTCTCAAACAAAACAAAATGGAGAACTTGCTCTAAAGGACAATTTATTGGCCATGGAGGTGGTGTGTGGATATTTTATAATCTTATTTCAAACTTTTAAAAAGGATTTAAATTTATATGCTAGTTGGATAGTTTTTAAATAAACATCTATCAGCTACAATCAATTTAACAGTACTCCAAGGCACATTCTAAATTTGTTAAGATTTTACTAAGAAGTTTATTGTCAAATGGGACATATTAAAGTTTTTAAAAACCAGTACGCCCTTACGTTGATGTAGTGACGTAATTTGATAGCTTAAAGTGCATGCACTGGCATCCTGCACTCAGAATCGCCATTTTTGTAGAGCAGAGGAAGACGGTGGTAGCTCAGTGTTAGCACAAGACATAGAGTCTAGTTGTTAAAGTAGAAGGGGGTGATCTTGGTCAGCAGTGTGCAAGAGTTTTTGTCTTAGCTTGCATAAAATTGTCATCAGCAGAAATGAGTGGGTCTACTGGAGCAAAACACCAGAGAAGACCTGTTTTAAAATTTTTAGCTTGCTACAGAAAGTAAGTAAGAAACCACAAAATAATTCACTAAGGGGGTGAATGCAAAAGAACAAGTCAAGGAATAAGTAAATAAGGTAATAGAATTACAGGAGCAGAACAGTGACTGAGACAGAAAGATAATTACTGTAGGCTAATTTACTTGGGGAGTATTTGAAACATTTAAAGGTATAAGAGTGTTTTTTTAGCCACGTATTACATTTTGTGCATTATGTGTATTTTTTTTAGTGGGGTCACAAGAAATTCTACAGACGTTACCTGTGGATCTCTGTGGGTGGATCAAGCTCAGCCCATTTTGTCTCCTGTGTGTTTGTCTGCACATGAGAAACCAGTGAGCAAAATCAATCCTACTACCAGAAATAAGATGGCCATTATTATAATGAATCTTTGGGAACAAAAGAGAAAATTAGCTTGATTTGGAATATCCTGGAGTGGCTTGGTAAAAAGTTTTTTCTATTCCCCCTGAACTTTTTCATAGACTCTTTTAAAAACTCTCATAGCACATCAATACAAATAAAGGAGGATATAAGGAAAAGAAACAGGAAATTATGTGAAATGAACTAATGTGAAGTGAAATTATAAGTGTAATCCTGAAAGTGGCAGGGCAACTTTAAAGTCTAGCAGCCAGACAGTTTCTAATCTGGGCAAGTCAAAGCTCTTGATTTAAAATAGTATTACATGAGTAGAATGTTTAAACATTTTTAAGTCTGTATTTTGATGTATTGTTTGTAGCAATTGTAATTCAGTCTGGCTTGATCTTTTACTATTCAACCCATCAAAGCTTATAGGGACTAAAAAGAAAGTTAGTCCTAAAGAGTATAAAAAGAAAGGAAAGATAAATGTCCCTAAACCAGTTGTTCTAAAAGCCACAAAAAAAGATAATTTTGTGACACCAGCATCCGAATTGGATATAATTGGGCCTGAAAATATTGTAAGAGTCAAAGGGTCTCTATTGCCTAGAAAGACATTATCACCTGTTAGGAAGGGGCACTTTTTACCCCTGACTATTGAACACCCACTTCTTTTTTTTTTCAATTCAAAGTTTATTAACGTTTTTCATATAGAAGACAAATCGGTAAGATATTGTACAATACAAAAGTAGGACATAACAGAATCTGAGCTCCATCTTCTCCCCCTCCCACCCTTCCTCTCTACCCTTTCCCCCCCTCCCCCTAAGTGTGCATGGTATGGGTACATAAATAGCAACAGATGTTTCATGCAAAACCTTGATATTAGACAGGTTGTAAGGAGGACAGAGCTTATAAGGGGCCCCAGATTCTAGTGAATCTAGCAGTGTTACTATGGAGGCTGGCAATTGCTCTTTCAGTTCTGAAGTTGGTTAATAGTTCCCTCAACCATTCAGTATAGGAAATATCTTCTGTATCCTTCCAATGTCTCAGTACTAACTTCTTGACCGACATGGAAATTAAGGCCATACGGAAGCAACGGGTGAGGACCAGAATCTCAGAGAGGTCCCCCAATAGGCATTTTTGGTTGTAATCAAATCCTTAAGGCCAAGGAGGGAGTCAACTCTGTGTTTAATAAGCTCTCATAAAGGGGCTATCTTGGGGCAGGTCCAGAAAATATGCAACAAATTGCCTACATCCTGCGTACACCTTGTACAAGTGGAGGAGGGGGAAATACTGTATCGGGCCAACTGTTGTGGTGTATAATATAAGTTATGTAAGACATGAAACTGCATGAGACAAAGTCTATCCTGAGTAATAAACTTATGACTACCTTGCCACAGGATGGGCCAGTTTATATTTGTCTCTGGGAAGAGGGAGGACCAATAAAGAGAGGGACCAAAATGTTCCAGATAGAGCCAAGCATACAAAGCACTAAACAACTTAGATATGGCATGTGGGAGACTAGCCAAAGGAACCATCTCAGCTTGCAGTGCAGGTTCTTTAACCTTTGGTGGTACTTCCCCCAAGGATTTTACCAAAAGGTGATGGAGCTGGCAAATTTTAAAAACATTGGAGGCTGAGATGCATAATTTGGTAATAATCTCAGATGAAGAAAACCCGGACCCTTCTGCTTCATTTATAAAATAGAAGAGTGAACAGTCTTTTAGCCATGTGAGCCAGAGGGGAGAGAGAACTTTGCCAGCAATCTTAAAATTTGGGTTACCTATTAATGGTTGTGTCAAATTTTGAAAGTGATTATATCGCAAGAAATACAAAGTTGGGAATGCACTCTGAAAGAAGTGGTGATCAGACTAGTATAGAGTTGTACAGGGAGACCTTTAAATTTGGTATATAAAAGTGCAGATGGAGAGAGGTGGTGACTTACAATCTGGGACAGTACTATCTTCAACCAGTGAGGTGTATATGGCAATGAATTTTGAGGGTCCTCTTGAACAAGCCATCTGAGATAGCCCAGTAATAAAGACCGATATGTGGGAGGTGGAGGCCTCCTCTAACTTTAGGGGCTGCTACTTTATAAAAAGCCAGGCGTGTTTTTTTACCAGCCCAAATAAAGTTGATAATAGGGCTATACACTTTCTTGAACCACGAAAGAAGGAGCCATAAGTTTGAGAGGTGGAGGGGTTAGAGAAGACAAGGAAAAACATTCATCTTTATCAGATTAATTTTACTCCATAAAGACAGTGGGAGAAGGGACCACCTTTTTAAATCTTAATTTAGAGTGAGCAGTAGGGAGTCCATGTTTTTCTTTGTAAAAGAGTTGTGCTTCTCGAAAGATCAATTCCCAGATATTGCAGACAATCTTTTTCCCATGACAATCCCAAGGCCGTGATTTCCTATTTCAGCAATTTATGATGGAGAGGAAATGTGACTGTTTTTTTCAATATTCAGCTTACAATTGGAAAGGGTGCTATATTCTGAGATGATTTCCAGCATAAGAGGGATGGATAAAGTTGGATGAGATTGTTGAAGAAAAAGATCATCTGCATAGGCTGATACCTTAATTATGGAGTTTTGTATAGTAATGCCTTGAATCCTGGTAAAGTTAATAAGCCGGCGTATGAGAGGTTCAAGGTATAGGTTAAAAAGAAGAGGGGACAGCCTTGTCTAGTATTGGATTTTAGGGGAAATAGATCAGAAATAACTCCATTACTCAACACCTAGGCTGACGGATCTTGATAAAGTGCCCAAATCTATTTTTGAAAATCTAAGAGAAAGCCAAATGCATGTAAGGTACGGAATAAGAAGTTCTAGATAACCCTATCAAATGCCTTCTCTGCACCCAGGAAAATGATAGCAGCAGGATATTCCGCATCCCTGGACACTGAGAAGACATGGGCCAAGGTACGAAGGTGGTTGACTGAGGACCTTGCCTTCATGAAGCCAACTTGCTCTTGTCCTATGTACTGTATTTATAGGGTCTGCCAGTAGTTTAGTCAGGATTTTGATGTCTTGATTGAGGAGAGAGATTGGTCTGTAACTAGTTACAAGTTCAGGGGGCTTACTGGCATTTGGGTAAGAGAACAATCAGGACTTCAAAGAGTGATCTATCTATCTATTGCGGAGCCTGAGAGAATTAGTTGATAAAGGGGTAGAAGGAAGGGGACCAGTTGTTTTGAAAAAGCCTTATAAAAATTAGGAGAGGAGCCATCAGGCCCTGGGGTCTTCTCTGTGGGTAGTTCTTTTATTATTCAGAATACCTCAGCTTGTGATATAGGAGTGCATAAGATAAGCCATTGTGTTTCCAAGAGGGAAGGCAGATGAGGCTCTGTGAGATAATTATTTAGCTTATCAAGAGAAGGCAGGTTTGACATTGGATCACATAGCTTTTTTTAGTATGAAGTGAACTCTTCGGAAATATCAGCTGGAGCAGTTTTCAATGAACCATCTATGGATGACTGAATAGCAGAAATGAGCCTCAAAGACTCTTGTTGTTTAAGTCTTAGTGCAAGAAGGTGACCCGCCTTTTCTCCTTGTCCAAGTATGAAGAGTTAGTTTTTTGGAGTCGTAAATTCTGCCTTCTCCCTCAGGAAGTCTAGATAACAATCATTCAACCTTATGAGCTCCTGTTTAATCTGTTCTGAGGTATGCGGGGACAACATGGCTTCGATGTTTCTAATTTGAGAAAGAATATTTAACATTTGACTTTCTCTCTCTTTCTTCAGTTTGGAGGCCAGACCAATCAGTACAGCCCTTTGGTAAGCCTTTAATGCACACCATTCTATATCGGCTTTACCTATGGAGTTATGGTTAATTGATAGAAACTGTGTAATGTGTTCTGCAATATATTGAGTTGTCCCTGGGTCTTTTAAGAGCTGGTTATTGAGCTTCCCCTATCCTCCATGTTTGGGGAAAGAGGAAAAAGAGAGTTGACACTTAACCAAAGAGTTATCCGAAGGGATACCCAGCTGAATGGATGAGTTCAATACCCCAGATAATAGACTGTGAAAGATCAATATATAATCTATTCTTGAAGAAGTCCCATTGACCGGGGAGGTAAACATGTGTCTTCTATCAGAAGGGTGAAGGATTCTCCAGACATCAGTTAAACCCACCTGGTCCAACATATCAGTTAGTGCCTTTTAAGCTGGAGAGAGGCCTTTAAACCTGCAACCCATGTGATCTATATTCTGATCAAGGGCAAATTTAGATCACCCCCTATAATCATTGGGATTGAGAGGAAGGGAGCTAATATGTTAACCAGCAGCAGGAAAAAACCCCGGGTGAGTCATTATTCGGACCATAAATGCTACCAAACAAAATATCAGTGGTATGCAATTTGCCATGAACAAACAAAAATCTACCATTAGGATCATTAATAACATTCACCAGAGAAAATGGGACCGATCTTGCTACCAAGATCATTACCCCGCAGCTTTGGGCACTGCCTGTGGCAGCAAAGACTTGTACCATTTGTTGCCATCTCAGTTTTGTGGCTTCTGGAATCAGTAAGCGGGATTCTTGTTTGGAGGTAGTATCTACCTTTAGTAATTGCAAGTGCTTTAATATATTATATTGTTTTAACTTATGCCTTGCTCCCTTTACTTTCCATGTAGCAAACACTAAGTCTCTACCCATAAGTCTGATCCATTTAGAGTTGTACTCCACTGGATGAAATGAAGGAAATTTCTGCCCAGACTAAAATTAAAGATTTGGTCCATGCAACCCTCCCCCACTTCCCTCTTAACCAATCTAATCTCCCAGTACATTCCACTAAAGCCTGAAAAGTTATAAGAGGGACAGAAAAACCCTCATAGCCTCATATCCCCCAGCCCTCCCTTCCCTCCCTACTGGAAAAGATCAGGAATGATGGCTCTCAGACTTTTGAATGCTGCTTGAGGCTCCTCATAGTTGACCCAATTGCTGGCTACTGGGACCTGGAGTCACGCAGGGTAGTTCATTTTAAACTTGATCCCAGCAGCAATGATCTTTGATACTACAGGATGAAAGTCCATCATTCTTTGCCATACGGTAGTTGGTAGATCTTGGGCAATCCTAATTTTGATACCTTCTTATTGTACTTCTTGTAATTCACGCACCTTGAGGAGAAAATGCTGGTGCTCTAAGAAGTTAAGGAATCAGAAAATTCAAGGATGGGGTGGAGCTCCCGCTGGGGGAATCTGGCGAAGAGCCCAGTGTGCCCTTTCAGTAACATATTAGAGCCCATATGGAGAGGGGCCTGTGATTTTCTCAACCAGCTTTTGAATAAAGAGAAGAATGTCAAAACCCTCTTCTTTCTCCAGCAGACCTATGATGACCACATTGTTTCTATGACTGCGGCCCTCTAGGTCTTCTACTTTGAGTTCTAGTTGGACTCTTCTCTGTCTTGTTGCAACCAATTCCAGATCCATTTTATCAGCTCACTTTTCAAAAGAGCAGATCTGAGCTTCACTATCAGGGGTATGTCTTGAGATATCATCCATCGCATGGGTAAGAGATTTTATTTCTGCGGTGATGGTTCGAAGCTCCTCCCGAAATGGGTTGAATTTTTCCAGAAATCTGCTCAGGGTGAGTGGCTCCTGGTCTGTGGAGGAGTGTGTTATTGATGGCCATTCTGTTTTGCTGGAGGCCCAGGTATTTTTGGGGGGGCCTCCGCGTGACTGGGGAATGTGTCATGGGGGCATCTTCCTCACTTTGGCAACCATGGCAGCCCTAGGCTGCATCGATGAAGGGTAGGCACTGAGATCATCCAGACAGGATAGAGTTGGAGTTAGATAAATCATTTGTTTCATAAAAAATGAACTTTTAATGAAGCGGGTGGCTGGAGTGGTGAGATGGAGCTGCTATCCAGCACGCTGCTTACGTGGTCTCCTGAACATCCACTTCTGTTAGAGATACAAAGGCTAGAAGAGGGTGAAGCTGCCAAACTAACTATAGGAGAAAAGGCACACTTATAGGGATGGAGGTGAGACCCAATCTTGCTATCCCTTTAGTGCCTCAAATAATTAATAGCCAAAGAATATAGACATAGCCATATAGAATAACATTAATAATGCTACTGTCAGAAAAGCCTTTTTTTATAGACTTTGAAAGCTTTATTCTCCATATATTCAGAAGATGAAGTTGGACCCACCCACTACCTTCCCCCCAAAGCATTCCACATGTGGGAAAATGAAACTTCATTTGGGATAATTGAAAGGAGATAGAAGAAGTCGGAGAAATGGAAGAACTGGTACAAAATATTTTCCAAACTGATAAAGACTGTGAACCCAAACTAGACTGGGCAGAACATATGCAAACAATTTATAACAAAATGACAGAAGTAAGAGCAGCTGTAATTAAGCAAAACTGCCTATTGGAACAAATACTAGAATCATTGAGGGATAGATTGGATATGAGAATTGTACAAACAGAAGACACACGAATGAACCCAGCAGGAAAAAGGAATAATTTAATAGTTAAAAATAAAGAACAAATTAAAGCGACCACTGAAAAAATAGCAGAACAGGAAGAGAGCAGATCAACAGCAAATTAAAGAACTAAGACATAAAAAAGAAAAAATTGCTAACAATTAAGAAAGAGGACAGACTAAGAGCGTTACTAGAGGGATATAAATCAACCTTGATTTTTTGTACTGTATATAAACATTTTTATTGAAAAATGTTTCCAAAAACAAGAATAACATCAACAACAAAACACAAAACAAATCCAAAGTAAAAAGTATGAAAGAGTGAACTAGATCAGCTTAAGATACAAAATCATGACAATACAGATAAAGGCAGTACACAGAAAATGCTCTAAACCAGTAGCACATAGTATTATAACCAGTAGTAAGTGCCGTAAAGTTTAACCATCTTGAATTGCAGAAATAAGGCACAATTACAAACTATATAACATAATACACATTCATTAATAAAGTAACAGGGACATCCACCTTCTCCCAAAAGAGACAAACCCTAGTAAACTTACCCCTCAGAGTCGAGGTACACTCTACTAACATCCCCTGTGAAAAAGTGTTGTGAGGTTACCCATTTATCCCACTCCCTATGGAAACACCTAAAAGCATTGTTCCACCAAAAAATTACTTTATGAAACAAAACTGCCTTAGACAGAGCTTGCGGTCATCTTGAAACAGTTGGTACCTCCACCAACCTCCAGTTCATAAGCAATAGCTGTTTTGCCTCCAAGGCAGTGGCACAAAGAAACCCCTTATACCCCATGCTTTTTGTGTCTAAAGTATAAGGGTCACCCAAATTTTAAAAAAGGAGAGACTTCAGAAGCTGTTTGTATAGTGTCCTCCAAATACTAAATAATATTCTTCCACCAGTCTCATGTTAGAGAACAATCCCATAGGATATGCAATATTGTTCCAGATTCCTGTGAGCATCACCGACATAAATCTGAACCCAGGACTCTTTACCAGATGCACAAGAGTATGGTGTCATTTCCCCGATATTTTCTTTTGTATCAACTGGAGCCTCAGATCAGGGAAAGCCCTATGCACATCCATCCAACACTGATGCCACATGTCTGAGTGTCTGAGTCCTTCCCCCCACTTAAGACAATGCGAACCCCAGTCTGGCAAGAATACCTTCTGCACTTCTTTATACAACAGACTAAGATGACCCCTAGACACTTTAAACCACTTAAAGATGTGGTCCCCTAAGGGGATTATTTTAAGCAAGACTCCTGAAAAAATGTGGAAAGTAACATGTCATAATTGAAAATATCTCCACAGATGCATGTAGGGGATTTGATATCTGTCCTGCAGGTCTGAAAATGAAAGCAGAACACCTGTTTTTGGATCTGCCACATCCCCAATCACTTTAATACCCTCTTGATCCCAACTGTGCCATGCAATCAGTTGACCACCCACCTTAATATTAAGATTATGCCATAATGGCTTGAACCTGCCCAGAAACTAAAGGGTCCCAGCACAATACCTTACAGTACCTACCCCATGCCCAATGGAAAAAACACATTGGGAATGTAGCTGTCTTGAATAAAACCTTAGGTGAGGTTCAGGAGACTGCTAACAGGGAATCACCCTTCAAGTCCTGCTCAATATCTACCTGAAGGGGGAAATCGAAGAGGTAGATGAGACCCATGTCAATGCTTGTTTTACCCCCAGACAAGCATGGTATGCTCAAAGCCAAGACATATTCCAGCCATCTGCTACCCCTGGAGCATGTATAATTTTTCTACTAAACCCAGAGGGAAGTCAATCCCATATAAAGTCTGAAAACAGCCTATCCAACTTAACCCAGACCCCATGAGGTATCTGAAGGGGGAGATTGCTAAGCTTATAAAAAAGCCAAGAAGACACCATCATCTTAATGGTGGCAATTTTACCTTGGAGGGACATTCCCAGAGGCTTCCACCTCTGGAAATCCCCTCGCAGCTCTTCCAAAATCAGTTTTAAATTTTGCAAGCACACGTTGTGCAATTGGCTGGTGATAAACAAACCCAGGTATTTCACTCCATCTGGCAACCACTTCATGGAATGTTGCTCTATGGAAGCCCAACTGGGATCCACATTGCACAAGGGCAGGATCTCCTACTTGCCTCAGTTAATCCTCAGGCAAGAAATTGCATTAAAAGCCCCTATAATTCTTCAGGCATCCAGGAGTGACTTTTCTACCTTCGTTAGAATCAGCAGCATCTCTTCTGCATAAAATGAGGTAGTATAATATATCCCACTCACGGGAATACCCACTGCCCCTGAGTTTTGAGGTATAGCTAAATTTAGAGGCTCCAGGCTAAGAGAAACAAGATGAGACTTAAAGGGCATCCCTGTCTCCTTCCAGAACAAAGAAAAACTGTCCGAGAGTACCCCATTAACTATCACTCTAGCTCTGGTGGAAGAATAAAGGCAGCCCACCTAATGCCAAAATCGCAGGTCAAAACCAAATTGCGAGAGAACATGCTGCACATAGCACCACTCTATTGAGTCAAAAGCTTTTTCAGCATCTAACCCCACCAGGGCCACATAATCTGACCCTTCAACCACCAATTGAATAAGATTAATAATAGCACACAAATTATCACTGCCCTGCCCACCCTTCATAAAGCCCGATTGTGACTTACTAATCAAAGAGGGGCGGACTTTTTCCAAACACAGAGCTAGGATTTTAGCAAACTTTTTACAGTCAACATTTAATAAAGAAACTGGGTGATAGTTATCACTGATTGCAGAGTCTTTCCTGGGTTTAGGCAGGACAGTGATAGGTGCTTCCCTCACAGAATCAGGTAGCATGCTACCTTTCTTTATTCCAGTTATTACATCCAGTAGATGACTGGAAAGACAAGGCTCAAATGCCTGATAAAATTCAGAACTGAGTCCATCAGGTCCCAGAGCCTTGCCGTGACATAGAGTTTTAATAGTCTGCTGTAACTCTACTAGAGATACAGCCACCTCAAGTGGGGCACTGGCTTCTGGACAGAGAGACAGGGTACAGTAAAACCAGAGAAAAATGCATCAAATTGCTCAAAGGTGTGGTCTAATGTGGAATTGTACAGCTTGGCATAATACCTCCAAAATTCATCAGCCAGCCTTCTTGCATCTGAGATCATTTCATACTCATTCCCCTGTAGAAAGGACACATGAGCTTCTAGCATCTTTTTCTTAAGATGGTAAGCTAGGAGCTTACCCACCCATTCTCTGGACTCCCAGTATGTCTGTCTCAAAAAGAGTAAAGCCCTCATGACCTTTTGATGAAAAATATCATTCAGGCTCTTCTTACATTGTGCAATTTTGGGAATTATATTAACTTTATTTCTGGAATGGAATACAGTGACTCTTCCAATCCCTTGATCCACACTGAAAAGTTCTCTAACTCCTTATAGCACTGCTTATTAATATGAGAGACATATGAGATAACCCAGCCACTAATATGAGACTTAAATGAATCCCATACCATCAAGATAGACATTCCAGGGGTAAGATTAGTGTGAAAATAAAATTCAATTTCCTCCCACAGCCACGTTTTTAACTCCCCCCTCAAAAGGACGGGGTGACACAGCCAGCTCGGGGAGCGGGTTATAACCTGATGGAATGTCTAAACCAGAACTACCGGGGCATGGTCTGATAACAAAATTGGGCAGTGGTGGACCTTCAATATGTCTGACAGTATAGAGGCACTACAAAGGAAGTAGTCTAATCTGGTAAAGGGCTAAAATTTAGGAGATCAGAAAGTAAAATCCTTGATATTGGGGTGCAGGGCTTTACAACAGTTGACCAAGCCATGGTCTAAGATAGTCTGCTTTAGAATAGCTGTGGACCAATAATTGGAAATGGCCCCCTTCTCAATGGGGTCCCTATTCATGATTGGATACAGGACCAAATTAAAGTCTCCACCCATTAACAAGATCACAGGTGGGGAGTGCCATTCAGTAATCTTATAGGCCAAAGAGGAGAAAAAGTCAGGGGCAGCATCATTTGGAGGATATATATTAATTAATAAAATTGGGACTGCATCTAATTTACCCAAAACTATAACCTACCATCCCTCTATATCTGCCAGCCATTGTTCCACCACCAACGAGTATCACTGTCTGATCAAAGTAGATAAGCCCCTTTTCTTAGAGCTATATGAACTTGAAAAAGCTCTACCAAAACAACCCTGAATCAAGTTCCCAACATATTTTTTCACCAAATGGGTTTCTTGTAAAAATATAACATCACTAGTAGAGGACCTCAAGAAAGCATGCACTTTCTTACATTTAATGGGGCTGTTTAAGCCCTGAACATTCCAAGACATTATAGTGACTTGTGCCAAAAATCTTGTAAAGTATACCCGAAAGCATATCAGTATCCATATATAAACCCATAAAGCCTATGCATGAAGGTGAATATCCCATAACACAACAATTTCCCCCACACCCTCCCTCCATCACAAGCTCACAATAACCCCAAAATGCAAAAATCCCCTGAATTCTCCAGATAGACCACAAAACTGTTTTCCACAAGAACAAAGTTCTATTAGTCTCCCCTCCATCTACAAAATCCTCCCACCCCTTAACCACATCAACAAAAGAAAAATATTCCTACCTGTAGTACTGCCAATCCACCCTTCCCCCTCTGCACCCCACATTTCCCTGTCTAGGGTCAAGGAAAAGGCAGAGATGAGCCAGAAGGTCCTCCAATCAATGCCCTCACACTCCTCAGCTGGCATAAAGGTGGGCAGTCCTCCCCAGACTTATGGCCCAGGGGCTCACAGCCAGTTCCCCACTGCTGGAGAAGATGCAAAAAAACATACAGCACCCATAGTACCTGATATAACAGCCCATAGCAACCTGTTTACCTAGCCCCTCTATTGATACTGACAACTTAACTAACCCCCATATTATGGGAGACATTGTAATTAGAGTAGCCCAGATCCCAAAAATGGCCAGCTAAAAGTCCATAATAAGAAAATAATCATAGTCCCACACTCTTAATAAGCCCCAGAGTCTTTTTGATGAGCCCAGAAAAAAGATAGTCCACTAAGCAGTATTTTACATAGCTCAGCTACTCCAGCTGGGTAAACAGACCCCTTCCATATAGTCAGAAATCCCAATACATGTATAAAGATGCTCCTTCCTTGCAAGAGGCATTACCAGTCCTAGAAATAGCAAAAAAATCTTCAGGTCAGTGGCATATCCAACAGATGAGATGGGGCCGAGATAGCGGCTTGTTGCGATCTATCCTGTGGTAGTGCTGCTTCTGCAGTTCCTCAGCCATGACATGATTGATCACTGAAGGGTGCTAAAGTGTCTGCAGACACTGCCTGTGATGCCTCCACAAGGTCCTCCTCCCCATAATCTGATCACTCCATGTCCCTACAATCTGCAGACTGTCCCTGGGGTTCAGGGGAAAGGTGGGGATGTTTTGGATCAGGCATTGGGGAGTGCTCCACAGGGGCTAGCGAGATTGTCTATTTATGAAGACAAATAAAATCAGAAAACTCATATTGGGAAAAAAAATCTGAGTTTTTAGACTTGGGTATGAACCTAGACAGTACTACAGAAAAACTAGGATGTACAGAAAATGGTAGAAATGAGAAACAAAAAAACAAGGATAAAAACAAAAGGAGTGTGGATTGGCCAGGGACAAGTATATTAGAGTGGAGTAGACAAGAACAACAAGTTCCTAAATTGCAGACTTGAATAACTAATTATATAAAACCAATGGAATTTGTCCATACATTAGTAGGTGAGGGTGACACTGCCAAAGTTGAAATAATAGATATTGCAGAGGAAGAAGGATTTTAGGAAAATAATTAACTCACAGGTGGTTTTACAGGTATCATCAGAGAAAGAAGACTCTGAGATGGAACAAGAAGAAAGTGAATCTGAATTAGTTAGCACTAACACCACAATTTCAATTAATTCAGATTGACAGCAAAGAGCACTAACTATTAGTTGGAATATTGCAGGTCTTAACGGAAAAAATCAGATATTATGGATGGGAACAAACACTTAAAAAGTATGATGTACTCTTACTACAGGAAACATGGATAACTGGAAATGACTTTTATATGGCAATGTATTCTAGCTGGACCATAGGGGCAGTCAAATTACATAAATATGGTAGACCCAGAGGAGGCATAATCACAATGGTGGCCACTAATAAAGTTATTGAATGCTCAGTAATATGTCTTGAATGTCCATTATGCCTGACTGTCAGAGAAGTAGTCAATGTCTATATCCCCCCCTATGGCTTTAACAGAAATGAAGGTTACACTAGAAGAGTTTAAGGATACATTAGTATATCTTCAATACACATTCCCAGAGACAACTGTTGTGGTTATGGATGATTGTAATGCTTGTACTGGGTTAGCTTTCAAAGTTCATGAACAGGGATGACATTTGGATGACGTTTATAGGATTCTGCTAAGGAATTCGAAAGATAAAATATTAAATGACATGATAGAAACTTTTAAGTACCTCAGTGGAATCAACAAAGTCCAAGAGGGTAGCATCTTTCAGAAAAAGAGATGTGTAAGAACAAGGGGGACACAATTTAAAGATAGAAGGGAGGTGGTTCAGGGGCAATGTGAGAAAGTATTATTTCACAGAGAGGGTAGTGGATGCATGGAACAGCCTTCCTGAGGAGGTTGTGGGGTCTAAAACTGTGGGAGAATTCAAGAATGCATGGGACAGACATAAAGGCAATTCTTGTGGGGGGTAGGAAGAAATAGGCTGTTGGTTAACTAGGATCTGCGGCCTATCCTGTAGGTAGGAAATGGGCAGACTAGATGGGCCAAGCAGTCCTTATCTGCTGTCAAAGTCTATGTTTCTATGTTTCTAAATAAAAAAGGTAAAGAAGTATTAAATATTGCAGCTGAAAAGAATATGCATATTGTAAATGGAAGGGTAAGAGGTGATCAAGTGGGAGAATATATGTTTCCAACCATAATGGGGGGTAGTGCACTGGATTTAGCCCTTATTGACATTTTGTTTCATTCAATAAGGCTAAGAAATTTACAATAGTTTTATTAAGTAAGGTGTGGAAAATATTGTCTTGCAATATATATGCTAAGTGGAAACAAATACAAAAGGAGGAAATGTATTCAACTTTTTGTGATAATAGTATGCAAAAAAGTGCATTCTGTAAATTTAGAATGTGACTACTAAACTTATGATTTGATAGAGGCAGCATTTTTAACTTGTTGGATTGTCAAAGTATTTGTGATATTTTGTTTTATTTTAAACTCTTTATTAACTTTTCAATACAAACAATAGATCAAGCAACATATGAAAGAGAAATACAATGATAAAATAGTAAAATTAAACTACAATTACAAACCTTCCCCCTCTCTAACCCCAAATTACACACATAAATCGAGTTATAAAGTAATGAGACCTCAATAAGTTATGTGATTAAATAAGGTCTTACCATAAAGAAAGGTATAGCATATGATTAGTTTATACATAGATTTCAACATAAAAACTAAAGAGAGCTAGATCTAAAAGGAATTAAGAATCATATCCATAAAAGTACCCCACTTAGTGTGGAGACCTTCCAGGTCATGTGTCAGACTGGCAAACAGACGTTCAGATCATAAATGAAAGAGGACCTCATTTCTCCATTCCAATAAGGAGAGAGCTTGATGATCTTCCAGCAAGTAAAAATTATTTTATTTGCCATTAAGGCTGGCATTGTTATATGATATTTATGAATACAGTTTGATATGTTTGAGAGATCCCCTATTACACAAATTTGAGATGTAAAATAATTGGCCAAGCCAAGTTTAATACATGTCTTTTCTTTAAGGGAAATCCGAAAGGCAGTGGCCAAGGGGCATTCCCAGAAAATATGATAAACAGAACCAATATCTGAACTGCATCTAAAACAAGTCTCTTTTGGCAAAAGACCAAACTTGAACAGTTTTAGTGGGGAACAATAAGCAATGTGTAATATTTTAATTATTTTAATTTGGATAAGTTTTAAATTGTCATTCATAATATTTCTGTGTAGGTCTCTCCAAATAAAATTCCAGTTTAAGCCAGAGTAAATATGTTGATCAGTCCAGTATTTAGATACAATTGGCGATAGCGCTGATTTAATCATTATAAAATAAAGATACAGCTTGGAAATAGTATGGGGTTTGTTAACAAGGAACATAATATCATCAAGTATCCATTTGTTATGTACCTGCCAATTTTAGGTACCAAGATGAGAGGTGAGAGTAAGTTTAACAATAAACAGTTTTTGATAATGGCCTTTATACAATTTAAATTTAGAAAATATATCTTCAAAGGATAATAAGATTCCATCCTTTAGAAGGTCTTTTATCAAACATTTATTTAACTGCAGAAATCAAATAAAAATCAGTGGTTTCTTACTGAGGAAAATGTTACAATTATTTAAAATGGGTTGGTTAATGTCTTTCATTAAAGAAGTTAATGTCTTTCATTAAAGAAAGTTCAAATAAGTTGCTTAGTTGGGCAAGGCATTTAATAGAAGTCCCTATGGTTGTGTTCTTAAGATGGCTAGATATTTTCTTAGGTGTGATGTGAAGGATAGTATCAAGAGAGATGCTATGCTTACTTAGGATATCTCTTTCATTTATAACCCAGATAGGACAGAATTTACCTACTGGTTTGTTCAAGGGAGACCATTTAGTAAGCTTATTTAATTGGCCGACTTAACAGTAAAGATAAAAGTCAGGGATTTTAAAACCGCCTTGATATATATTAAAGGTAAGATTACCATATGCAATTCTGGGTGACTTGTTGAGCCATACAAAATTAACAATTACCAAATGGAGCTTTTCAAACCAAGTCCGAGATAATGAAATATTAAGCCAATTTAAGGGGTAAAACAAGTCTAGGAAAAACTATCATTTTGACAGCATTAATTCGACCAAGTAAAGATAGAGGTAGTTTCGACCATCTCAACAGGTCTTGTTTGATATTTGTTAACAGATTATTAAAGTTCAGTTCAGTCATCGTTTTCGGGTTTGCTGATAAAAAGATTCCCAGATATTTCAGATAGTCAGGACATAAGGGAAGCCATATTGTATTATTTCCACTTTAGTAGTTCTTTTGTTTAAAGGTGATACCATAGTTTTAGCAAGATAAATTTTATAATTAGAGAATGTACTAAATTGCTGAATAGTGGAGAGAATTGCGGGGATACAGGTATTCGGATTAGTCACATGGAGCAAAATGTCATCAGCAAAAACCAAAAGGGTCAAGACATGTGAACCTACTTTTATGCCTTTAATATTAGGGTTATTTTTACGGAAGAAGAGCAAGGGTTCTAAGTAAAAATTTAAAAGAATAGGGGAATGGCGGTAACCTTGTTTTGTACCAAAACAGAGATTTATGGCTGGTAAGAAGAATCCATTGATAAATAATTTAGCTGAAGGGCGAGCATAAAGAATTTTTAACCAGTTTCTAAATTTAGAAGGGAAGCCACATTTTAACAGAGTTTCGAAGCAAAAAGGGATATTGACCCTATCGAAAGCTTTCTCCACATCCAGGGAGACCAGAACCACAGGGGTCCTAATGCCTCTGGATGCAGAGAACACATGAGACCATTTTCTAATATGATCTGAGGCTGATCTACCCTGCATGAAGTCTGCCTGTTCAGGTGATGTTAAGGGATCCCAGGCCAGTTTGATTCTGTTCGACAGAATTTGGGCAAGGATTTTCATATCACCATTAATTAGGGAAATGGGTCTGTAATTTGATACTTTTTCCTTGGCCTTCCCGGGTTTTGGAATTAGTATAACAACTGCTTCCAAGACAGAAAAATCAGAGATTCTCTTATCTAATATATAGTTGAAGAATTATGTAAGTAGAGGGGATAAGATATCTTTAAAAAATATAATAAAAATTTGATGACAGACCATCAGGTCTGGGGGCCTTGTCAAATTTTAAGGAATTAATCACTTCCAAGACTTCAAGATTAGAAATAGGGGAAATTAAATGGACAGCTTCTGAGTCAGATAGGGAAGGGCCTATAAACTGACTTAAGTAGTTCTTAAAATCAAGTACAGGTTGTATATCTGAGCTAGGATTATAAAGATTAGTGAAGAAGGAACTGAATTCAGTTACTGTATCTGAAGGGTGAGTTTTCATTGAACCATCAGTTTCCAATATGATTGAGATAATATGTCAATTAGATTCTAGATTTTTTAAGTCTGTGAGCTAGAAGTCTAGATGGTTTTTCACCCTGATCTAGATAGAGGGCTCTAGTTTTCAATAAAGAGTATTCCATTTTTTCTCTAGACAATTCAACATAAGTATTTCTTAAATTTTGTAGTTCAATTAAGTCTTGGTCTGTTAATGAAGAAGATCCTATAGTTTCTAATCTATCAATAGCATCACTTTAAGTTTTGCAGAGGATTGCTTTTTGCATTTTGAAGCCAGTCTCATAAAAAGGCCCCTTACAAAGCATTTATAAGCAGCCCAAAGATAATCCAACTTATAGATTGATCCAGCATTGATTAACCAGAAGGATTCTGTCTCTTTTTTAATTAATTAATTTATTTATTTATTGAAATTGTTTCACCAGGAAAAGCACATTGAGCAAGAACTGCTCATCTCCTGGTGTGACCTGGGAGGAGGGGTACAGTGGGGAAGAGGACAAGGGTAGTCCAGGTCCTGACATATATACATACAATTACAATACAGTTGAAAACATTTGACAGAAATAGTTGGGCGTAGATGACAATTTATCCTTACTTATAGTATAGTAGTAATTACATGGGGAAATCATGCTTTACACCTTGAAAACATATAATTAGATAATACGGCTGCATATGTTTGACAGGAATAGGTGAGTGCGGATTAATACATATACCGTAATAGTAGAGAGTAACAGTTACAATGAGGAAATCCTGCTAAGGTATTGGGTTGTGGTATATAATGAGATGAGGGTAAGTGCAAGCTAGCTAGCTCAAAAGTTGTGATCAAGTGCAGTAGTTGGGTGTGGTCAGCAAAGTAGCACCATTGGGCCTACTGGGAGAAGAAATATAGGAGTGTCTGAGGTAGTCTAGATTGGAGAGTTAGCTGCAGGAGCAGTTTACTGAGCAGTGGTTGGCAAGGGCATAGGATAGTGAGCAGATAGAGGAAGAGCGGTGAATTTCAAAGGGGAAAGAGTTCCAGAGCTGAAGGAAGCGGTGAGAGGTATGAGAGATATAAATATTAAAATAACTATTTGCCATTTGATTTTTGAATGTCCTCAGCTTATGAAAACAAGGGAAAAATGGCTACTACCAAGCTGGGGTGACCAGATGTATTAGGCAAATGAAGAAAATACCATAAAATGTATGCTCCTCTGCTATATATCAAGCCATATTTTTGCAGTGGCAAATTTTGCAAGGATAGCACTTTATCAAGGTAATAGATTGCACTGTTAGATAGTAAGAAATTAAGTAATGTGAGTTTTCTGAAATTATTGTTTATTATTATCTGTGTTTTTAATATTGTAACTGCATAAGATAAAGTGCTATGTATGCGATAATGCAAATTTTATACATACTAATTCAGACACTTGAAACTTGCATAACTGCTCCTAAGGGAATGGGAGGAGGTAGGAGGGAGAAGAAAGAGGAGGAGAGATAGGGGGAGAGAACCAAGCCAATATTTACCTAGGAAACTGGTGCAGTGGACAAGGCACACATCCTCAAGAGAGGGGAGTGACAGAGATTAATATAAAGTACAGTGGTAGGTATGAGTGGGGCAGTCGAGAACAAAGCGGCAGAAAGAATGGAAGAGGGTGTCCAATCTAGCTAGGCAATTAGTCAATCAGATCTACCACAGGTTGATAAGGTGGATTGGAAGATCCAAGACATGGGCTGTGCCAGGGGTCTGCCTATAAGAAGTTCAGGAAGACCAAAAGAGAGGAGGACAGGGAGGACTCTCTGAAGAAGGCTAGTGATGTAAGAAAGGTAGTTGGTGGGCTAAAGCTCAGAAAAAAACTGCAGCTAGCTAAGGGAATTAAAAAGGGAAAACAAAAGCCTTGTTTAGGTATATTAGTGAGAAAAGGGATAAAATTATGGAATAGTATAGCTCAGAAAGGGGGAGGAGTGAGTGGAAGCAAATGGGGACAAGGCAGAGGTACTGAATGAGTACTTCTGTTCAGTCTTTACTTAGGAGAGAGATATGCTGCAAGGTGGGGGAGTGTGCACAGATGTATTTATAGAGATGGATGTGGTAAGGAAGGGGCTATTAGCCCTGAAGTGGACAAATCACAAGGCCCTGATGGCATCCATCCAAGGGTGCTAAAGGAGCTAGCAGAGGAAGTTGCAGGCCCTCTGGCTTACTTGTTCCATAAATCTCTGGAGTTGGGGGTGTTACTGCAGGACTGAAGAACAGCACACATATTGACTTTTCATGAGATCAGTCCTAAAGATGACCTGGGCAGCTAGAGACTGATCAGCCTGACCTCAATCATGTGAAAGCTCATGGATGCCATACTTAAAGAAAGGATAGTATGATACCTTGAAGAGAACAGCCTCCAGGATGAGAGGCAACAAAGATTTATGACATGAATAATGTGACAAACAAACTCCATTGACTTCTTTGACTGTGTCACTAAAACTGTTGACAAAGGCCATGCAGTGGGCATCCTATACATGGACTTCTGCAAGGCCTTTAATTATGTGCCCCACACGAGGTTGATCAATAAGTTGGTGGACCTGGGGGTAGGAGAGAAATTATTTGGGTAGGTAGACAGCTGCTGGGAGACAGAAGACAGGACCCAGGGTGTGGTGGTGGGGAGGAGCTCTGAAATGCTAGAGAGGTCACCAATTTGGTTCCACAGGGCTCAATGCTTGCTCCTGTGCTTTTTAATGTCTTCATCAATGACATAGGAGAGGGCATAAAGGGCAAAATGTGCTTATTGGTGGATGGCACCAAGCTCTATGGAAGAGTTAACACAATGGAAGGGGATACAGGACCTAATGGAAGGTCTGGCAAGGTTAAAGGGGTGGTCTGGAATCTGGCAACTTGGTTTCAATGCAAAGAAATGCAAGGTTATGTACATTGGAGCTAAGAACCTGAATAGAGAAAGTACAGCCTGGGAGGGGTCCTGGTAAATAAATCTGAGTAGGAAAAGGACCTGGAAGTATTGCTCACTATTATATTCCACACAATACAGGAAGGAAGCAGCAAAAGCAAATAAAATGTTGGACTGCACTGCTAGAGGAATCAGCAGTAGCTAGGATGAGGTAATACAGCCATTGTACAGGTCACTAGTGTGGATGCAGCTTAAGAAAGGCATAAACGTGCTGGAGATGATCCAAAGGAAGGCAACAAAGATGCTTATGGGTCAGTGGAGCAGGACGTATGCCAACAGCCTGGAGGTCCTGAACATGTACTCCTTGGAGGAGAGGAAGGAGGTCATGATTGAGACCTTAAAGTATTTGAGGGGTATAAATAAGTGGACAAGGACTGTCTCTTCAGGTACAGTGGGAACAAAAACATGAAGGGCCACTATCGTAAGTCAGAGGGAAGAAGGTTTAGGAGGGAGACTAGGAGACATTTCTTCATGGAGAGGGTAGTGTCAGGTTGGAATGGGCTTCCTAAGCATGTGGTATCACTTGAAACAGTGTGTGGCTTTTCAAGTGAGGCTGAAACAGAATAAAGAGAAAATCGGGGTCAAAAGGAGGGCAGACAGAAAGGATGGGCTATTGGTTGGGATGACAGGGTCCTTAGCTGGTGCTGGGGACCCTGCAATATGAGCAAATGCGATAGACTGGTAGGCCTTATTGTGCTGGCATTTTTATATGTTCACATGTAAGCATTCATTATTACATTTGCTTGCGCGCACGCGCAAGGAACGTTTTGGGAGAGTAGCACACTTTGGAGGTGTGCCTCTCCCCTTCAATCCACTGCTCGTTTGAGCAGGTGTGGCGGTCCTGCACCAATGGGTGTGGGAGCTCTGTATGACAGTGGTGGTCTTCTGCTTCAAAGAAAACCACCGCTGTCATACCGAGCACCGTGTCACGCCGCCCCCCCATGCGTCACGCGCTCCCCCCGCGCGCCACGCCACCCCCCCAAAGCTTTTTTTTTCTCGCAGTTTTCATTATTTAAAAGTATATAGTTACACATTTTATAAGTGCAAACTCCAGGATGGTCCTGATTTGAACTGCACTTCCAGGTGACCGAAGACATACAGTATGGCTTACAGGTAACACTTTCCCTCTCTGGAGAATTGAACAATCTGATTAGCTAAAATAGATGTGTTCATTTATAACCGTTTCCCTCTCTAGAGCCCTACATGTTCTTTAAAATACAAGAATCCCCACAGAAGAGGTGAAGAGGCCCAAATGAAACATTGTGTTTCAGACCCCAGTGCCCCCCCCCAGACACACACACATCAGTCTGCTGGTACGCCAAAACCACGCAACCATCCGAGTGTCAGTACCACGGCTCTACCGCTCTGCTGTAGAGTCTGTAGCAGGCATATTAATGAATGATTGAGGTCTGAGATTCGGTCCAATTTGAAGATTATACACTTGGATCCTCGTCCAGTTTGTATTGAGACGTGATTTCCAAACACTGAGATACAATGCAATGCAATACTACACCAACGAATTTCACTCCCCATACAGCACCTTGTGCCAAGTGGCCCAACCATGTGTCAACACATGCTACAGCTGGGGAGGCAGAGAACTAGTGGAGGGAGTCTTATTTTTGTAACAATCACACAGTGCTATAAATAGTCACCGTCAGTAGTAGACCAGCTGCTCCAGCGCAGAAACTAAATTTAACCCCCCCACCACACACACACACACACACACACACCCATTTCAGCTTTCCCCCCTAAACGTTCGAACCAGCCCCATTCAAATCACTATCTGCTCGGGATAGGAGTTGGTTAGTCCGGTCTGTCCGTCCAGCTGAATGCACCTGCTCAGTATTCCGATCCGACCGCAGTCTGCAGCACTTTACCTCCTTATAGTGTAGCTCCGTCTCCCTTAAAACCCCCAGCCAAGGGATCTGACTACACAACCAGTAAGCTCCCATTTCTGTTCTCCTCACAAGAAAAGGTACCGGCTGAGTGCAACGCGATCGATCGACCTAGCAGGGGTCACAGGTTTGAAAACCGGGAGAGTCACCTCACTAGTCACCACAGTGCCCAGCCCCTGCGATTTGAGGAGGAAGCGAAGGCGGAACTGCCAGCTGCTTCAATTACAAACTTATGCTGATCGGGAGAGGACTATGTCTTACTGAGCGCTCTGTCCAGCACTAGGAGATTTATATTTCGGAGGCAGTACATCAGACTCTTCTCACCCAAACCGCTGCCCTAATCCTCGGAGCTGACCTGCAAGCTGAGGGGGCTAATGAATCATAGAGTTTCAGCAAGTGCAGTTTACTTGATCATTGTTTCTGGAATTTTGTTGGATTATTATTGTGAGTCTATAGCACCTCGTGGTTGGATTCATGGTGCCTGCTCCCGAGGGAGGGGGATACCGGTGCTGAGCTCCAGCTGGCGCTGATGGATGCCCCGTTGCCCCCACCACTCAACACTAAGGCTGGCTCTGGATACACTTGACGACAAGCCCCGAGTGAACAAATAATAATCCCTAATCATGGGAGCTCTGGATTTCCCTCTTGTCCCCCGCTGTCTGCTCCTCTGGGTCATTGTAGGTAAGTTTTAAATCACTTTAGTGCAGTGGTGAGCTATAAGGGTGCTTAGCAGAAATCGTGATAAATCCTAATCCTGAAGTGTTTTGCGTGTCTGTGGTCATCAGCTTGAGGGCTAGAGATCGCCCCTGAGCCCTGACTCTTCAATAACATGCATGTGGATCACGCTGTAATATGCAGAGCTGAGCACTACAGAAAATTAAAATCCCTTTCTATTTGATTTCATTTTCATCCTCTACCAGCTGCATATGGATTGCAAGTACCATCAAATTATTTTTTACAGTTGCTCTGTCCTTTTTTATTCACCCCCCCATTGTATAACTCTTCCCTAATTACTGCACTTGTTCTCAAACCCTCTTTATTTTATAGCTCTCCCGAACTATTCAATAGATCAATGATCACTTTAAACTGACAGTACATAAGCACTGCCATAATAACTGACCACCTGTACTTGAGATGTGTGTTACCTGCTCTTTAACTGAGTTCTGTGTTGGGTGTTTACTGTAGACTGACTCTGTTTCAATTGTATTATTGTACTGAGTATGTCAACAGTGTTGGTATGTTATATTACCTGTTGGCTTGCTCTGTGACTCCCAGGTCGCTACTGAAAATATGCATTCTATTTGCCTAGTGTTACTCTGCTATCAAAAACTAAATAAATATATTCTATTTTTAAATATTTTTATTAAAAACAGGGTTTTGTTACAGAGAATGCATACAATAATGAAGACTGGAATCTTAATAAACAAGACATATGGACAACATAACATGAAACAGAGCCTGGCCATCAGGTGACAAGCCAAACAGAAAACGAAGACAGGGAAAACACATTGTATGGCGCTGAAGCGGTTTGGTCTTTTTTCATGAAATTTGGAGGGAAGACAGCCAACAACCCACAGATGTGCCTTTCAGTGGTTTGGTGAAAAATTATTACAGGGAGGCAAAGTTATGGTGCTCCGAACTTCTCTTTTTTCCCATAGAATAACATTACGGCATTCGCCACGCTTTTCAGGGCCCATATCTCGGAAACAGTGCGAGATATGGACTTTTTGTCAGAAAAATGCTAAGTACAAAACTAGCCAGGACAGTCGTAAATCATATGACTTTTAAATTATTTTTCAAGTCGACGGTTCCTGGAGATATAACCTATTTAGTATTCCAAGTCCTCATTTTCTGCTCCGAGACCCATTATTATGCATACATTCTTTGTACTCACTGTCTTTCTATGCAGGTTTTGGGAAAACCAGCCTGCGCTTTACATTACAGTTACCGCGTTCTTCTCTCTTGTGGTTCCGTACCTGTTTCACTTACCGTTGACGTCTGCGCCACCATGTGTGTTATCCTTTGCACATACACTGCTGCAGTCTTGTAAGGGTTAAGTTGTTTCAAACTAACAGTGCAGACTGTGTACAAAGACTGATATTACACCATTTTAACGTTCACTTGCGCGCATGCACAAGGGACGTTTTGGGAGAGTAGCACACTTTGGAGGTGTGCCTCTCCCTTTCAATCCACTGCTCCATTGAGCAGGCGTGGCGGTCCTGCACCAATGGGTGCGGGAGCTGTGTATGACAGCGGTGGTCTTTGCTTCAAAGAAAACCACCGCTGTCATACAGAGCACCGCGTCACACCGCCCCCCTGCGTCACTCCGTCCCCCCCAAATCTTTGGTGCCACACTGGGAGCCCACCCCAGCGTGGCAAACGTCCCATGCTGTTTGCCGACAGGGGTGCCCAATCCCCCGTCAGCTCCACGGCCCCCCCAAGCCATCCTTCTGCCACGCTGGGAGCCCACCCCAGCGTGGCAAACATCCCGCGTTGTTTGCCGACGGGGGTGCCCAATCCCCCGTCAGCTCCTCGGCCCATCCAGCCATCCTTCTGCCATGCTGGGAGCCCACCCCAGCGTGGCAAATGTCCCACATAGTCTTTTTCTTTTTTCACCTGTAAACCAAAACAGTCCCATGGCACTTCTCCCAGTCCCCCTCCCACAACCCGCACCCACCCACTGCACACCAGCCTCACCACCCCTCACCCCATGCCTCCGGACCTCGTGACGATCTTGATTGCCTGGGAACACGTCTGCACTCTTCAAAGCCGACCGCGAACTGAGGAAATGCCGGTAAGCTGTATAATGGGCTAGATAGGGGGTTTTCAACTTTATTGCATATCTCAGGTATTTTTTGGAATATTTGCACCAAATTTTCAACATGGGGTTTTTGGGACCCCTTCTCATGAATGATGTCACTGTCATGGCTTTATTGGGGCCCGAAGGGTGATTTCTCAGTCACTGCATGAAATCACCCTTTGGGCCCGAATAATGCCATGACAGTGCATTGACATTCAAGAGAAGGGGTCCCAAAAACCCCATGTTGAAAATTTGGTGCAAAAATTCCAAAAAATGACTGTTTTACGAGCGTGCATTGCACAGTTCCTATGCAGGCTCGTAAGTTCGCAAATTTTCAATATTTTCACTCCAGATTTTCAACATTGCCATTTTACCACACCTCCTTATGAGCAGTACAGCTGTCATTTTTCACATACTGCCCAAAATGTGTTTTCGCCATGTAGTACAATGGTGCAGTTGTAGGCAAAATCAATGTAGGGACACAGTAAGAAAATCACAGTGACACTGATCATGAGCAGAGGTCTTAAAATGGCTGTGTTGAAAATTTGGTGAAAAAATTCCTAAAAATGACTGTTTTATGAGTCTGTGTTGCGCAGTTCCTACGCATGCTCGTAAGTTTGTGAATTTTCAATATTTTCACTCCAGATTTTCAACATTGCCATTTTACCACACCTCCTCATGAGCAGTACAGCTGTCATCTTCAACATCCTACCCAAAACATGTTTCCGCCCACATAGCGCACAATGGCGCAGTCGTGGTGCAAACTCAATGTGTGACACATTAAGAAAATCACAGTGATACTGTTCATGAGCAGAGATCTTAAAATGGCTATATTGAAAATTTGGTGAGAAAATTCCTACAATTAACTGTTTCTGAGCGTGTGTTGTGCAGTTCCTACGCACGCTCATAAGTTTGTGAATTTTCAATATTTTCACTCCAGATTTTCAACATTGCCAATTTACCACACCTCCTCATGAGCAGTATAGCTGTCATTTTTCACATCCTGCCCAAAACATGTTTCTGCCCAGGTAGCGCACAATGGCGCAGTCGGTGTGCAAACTCAATGTATGGGACACAGTAAGAAAATCACAGTGACACTGATCATGAGCAGAAGTCTTAAAATGGCTGTGTTGAAAATTTGGTGAAAAAATTCCTAAAAATTACTGTTTTACGAGTGTGCGTTGCGCAGTTCCTACACACGCTCATAAGTTTGCGAATTTTCAATATTTTCACTCCAGATTTTCAAAATTGCCATTTTACCACACCTCCTCATGAGCAGTACAGCTGTCATTTTTCACATCCTGCCCAAAATGTGTTTCTGCCCATGTAGTGCACAATGGCGCAGTCGGTGTGCGAAATCAATGTATGGGACGCAGTAAGAAAATCACAGTGACACTGTTCATTACCAGAGGTTTTAAAATGCCAATGTTGAAAATTTGCTGAAAAATTTCCTAACAATGACTGTTTTACGAGCGCAGTGCTGCACAGTTCCCACGCACGCTTGTAGGTTTAGTGACCTTCAATATTTCCACCCAGATTTTCAACATTGCCATTTTACCACACTTCCTTATGAGCAGTACAGCTGTCATTTTTCACATCCTGCCCAAAACGTGTTTCCGCCTATGTAGCGCACAATGGGGGTAACAAAAAGGTCATGCTGAAAATTTATTGTGCAAATACCAGCAATCGCACAGGGCATTAGGGTAAAGCACCATACGTGCCAAACACCACTGCAAATACCTGCAAGCGAACGTTTGGCATTGACAAATGCTTGTTTAGTCTGTGGCTGTAGACCAAAGACATGGACTGTATAACAATGTTTGCACTTTGGAAAAAGCTTTACTTTGCAAGTGCTCTGTAAACAATCTATGTGCACTTTGGAGACTTGATTTTTGTTACGAGACAGTACTTTTACTTCCATGAAAATGTGCACCATTACTAAGTGCAGTGCAAAAAAGTAGTAATGCTGTTACAAACTGATATCCCTAAATCCAAATCTCAATCCTCTGACAAGTCCAGAAAAATATGTTTCTCCCTGGCTCAATTGCCAAAATGCCCATAGATTTATTGTACAGCCTAAACCACAATTTACGTTTTTATGTTCTGCAGGTTTTAATCCATGGTCATAATTCAGTTCTGGTTTTCTTTGATTGAGATGGATAAAAGCTGCCAGCTAGGGAGAGGTTTAGCATTACCGTGCTTGTGTAAGCACCATGAATGTGCAGATATTTCAGTGTCAGTGACACCTTCCTCAGAGCTCAGAGTTGGCAGCTTTTATCCATAGCAACTGAAAAGCACCAGAATTGCATTATGGCTACAGATTAAAACCTACAGAAAATAACAACTTAAGACTGCTTTTTTAGACTATAAGAAATCTGTGGACATTTAGGCAACTGAGCCAGGGGGAAAATGTACATTTTTCTGGACTTGTCAGAGGATCGAGATTTCAATTTAGGGCTATCAGTATATAACAGCATTACTACTTTTTTTGCACTGCACTTAGTAATGGTGAATGTTTTCATGGAAGTAAAACCACAGTCTGGCCAGAAATATCTAAAGTTTCCTGACTGTTTACTTATAGTGCACATAGACTATGTACTGAACTGTATACTGAACACTTGCAAAGTAAAGTTTTTTTTCCCATGTAATATCCCTGCAATGCAGCACCTTCAATGTAATCTCCATGTCACCATAAATTGAGTTTATACATACGTGCAAACAAATTCTAAATCCTGTTGAATGTTTACACTTTCTTTGTGAAAGCCTTAATAAGGCAAAAGTTAGTCTCAGCCCAGTGTATACCTTAACTCATTGGTGCCTTTGGAGTCACTGCTGGACAGATGCCATGCTTGTTACACTCACAGTTGCACTTGCTACCACCGAGTGCTAGGCCAGGACTGATGCATGCCACACCACAGTTGTGGTTCAAACCCCATGCAACCAAAAAAAAAAGTAACATGAAAAACAAACCAACCAGCTGAAGGGTGTTCCACATGGCAATGGTAGTGCACACTAACGCTACAGCAAAAGCCATAACAGAAGGTAATAACCCCATCTGCTGCTGCTGCTGCCACCACCTTAAGAGGGCCTGTGGCTCCATGTCCTAGTACTACTGAAGGCTACTTTGCTGTGCTACAGTGCCAGTAGTGAAGCAACTAGTACTATTCGATACAGTATTATTAGCACGGAGTTCAGTTGCTCACTCCCATAATTATCTAATAGCTCCCACCATGCACTTAAAAGCAAAGTGTTTGCAGGACTTACAATCACAGACAGAACAGTCACCACAGTCAGGACCCAGATGGAAAGGAGTCCCACTGCAGAAGAGGGAAGTGGGTGACTGTGACTATTTTTTCAGTGGTGTTCCATAACAATACAATCAACAGCATGAGATGGACAGAGGGAGCCATCCAAGCCATGGCGACATCCCAGTCTTGTTTCAGAGATGAGCTGTTACTCCTTGGCTCTTTGATGATCTTAATGCAGGAGGAATGAGGGTAGAAATGGATGCACACGCATACCCACCACCCAATCAAAGCCAGGGGGTTTAGACAAGGCACTAATAAGGGGTGAGTAACGTGGGGTAGGACATCATGGTGCCACTGGTTAGGTTGCTCACAATCAGCAGTGCCTCAGTCTCCTATCCTTCTGAAGTGGTGCAGCACAAGATGCAGTGAGGTGGGGCAGGGTGGATGTGATTTGTAAACTGACTGATGGTTATCAGCCACTCCGCCACTCATTGCAGGAGGTGTGTGTGCTTTGCTTTCTGGCAGTCTAACAGTGGACTTGGTGGACGAGAGCTGGGATTGCCACTTAGATCATTATACTCTCACACAGATACAGTGCCATCAGCTAGGAAAAACTAATAAAGAAATTTTGTGTACACCAGTACATATGACAAGTTTGCTTAGTTATACAACTGTGTCTATGGTGTCACTCAGGTCGAAAAAAGGATAACTTTCTACTCACTAACTCAACACAGACGTCGGTGTGCAGTTGAGGAGTATGCTGGTCACCACTAAATTAAAACTCTTGAAAGTGCAGATGGGGCATATACTGTATTTGTTAAAGTACAGGTTTGTAAGGTACAGATGAAGTGCAGAGTATTTGTGACGTGTATAAGATGAAACTGATATGTACATTGTGCATTCACCTCAGTCAAGGTGTACACTTTGGTTCTGTCATGGCAGTGTTTACTGCAGATTCTGTCACAAGACACATGGTGCAATGGTACCAGATCAGTTCACAACCAGTTTCTCCAATTCCTGAGTCTCAAAACCTCCTTCCAGACATAGTTTCTCCACTAGGAAAATAATCTTTCTTTTTTCTTCCACAGCAGCAGAAAACATAGGCACACACCACACTGGTTCAGATGCTGATACAACAGGGGGTTATCCTACTGTAGAATTCGATCCCATACCTGCTGTCTCTGCATCTGTAGCTCAAGTAGGGTCTGCAGTGATACTGTATGTAAGGAAAAATGGGCAGACTAGGTGGCACAAGCGGTCCTTGTCTGCTGTCAGCTTCTATGTTTCTGTGTTTCTATGTTTCTGTAGGTGTGGCCTCATGAACACCAGATCTTCATGGTCTTTCACTACAATTCTTTGCCTAGGGCTGGGCTCCAGCTTCTCTGTAGTCTTTGATGCAGCACTGTGCTGTGGCCATCCCAAGGGTCAAACACACAGTTCTCTGGGTCCCACAGCTTCTGTTTCCTTGCCCCCTCCAAGGAAACCCCCTCTCATGAGGTTCCCCGAGGATCAACCAAACAAAATGGCAGATGGTCCCCTCATTTTTTACCATAAACTCCTCCCCTTTATGAGCCTGATGGATTTTTACCCCTTGCTGATTGATCTAATCTAAGAACTATTTTTAGCCTAGAGAATTAATAACACCCATCCTCCTCCTAGTGGGAGGAGAAGAGGTGTTACATTTGGGACTGTGAACTGAATGTCTATTAGAGCCCATTAGTACCTGTATTCAAAAGGTCTTCCTGCCTGATAAACTGCCAGGGTGAGATTGTAGTCAGGACATACACCCAGGTGACTGAGTGAGTGAGTGTGAGAGAGTGTGTGTGTGTGTGTGTGTGTGTGTGTGTGTGTGTGTGTGTGAACTGGGGACACAGGAAGGTGTGTTGTTAGTGGAACATAACAGTACTCCAAATGTCAAAGTAGGGTTCACATTACTTACTGTCGGTTCAGTTACATGTATGTGTATTAGAAATGTGCTTGGTGCATGTTATCAGAAATGCCCCAGTCCCACAGGAGATACATTTCACAATTTTTTTCCAGTCTCTCCAGTTGAAGAACATATGCTACTGTCCCACCTCTGTTGATCTGAGGTAGAGAGAATCTCTGCAAGTGTCTTTCCCTGAATCCCATCATGGACTTCTGGCATTTTTCACTGAAGCTGTGAGTCAATGCCCCTAATTGATAACGACAATCCCCAAAGTCCAATGTCCTTTATCTGGTCCACACTATAGAAAGACAGTACCCCAAAATACCATCATGTTGGCTATGTTTGACCATCTGATGATTTGTTTACCATCAAGACCTATGCATAAGCTGCAAATGCATTTGTTTCTTTTGTAAACTGACCCCCTGCAGTCAATATCAAGGGGCCCTCCCTCAGAGGAACAAGCCAGCCAGAGTTCATTCAAGTCTTTTGGTGGGACCATGTGGAAACTAGTTTGATTATATTACTACATTACCAGTGGTAGAGGAACTTTCCCACCCCATCTCTAAAATTTTAACTTTTCCCTATGCTACTGGTAGTTTTCCAAGAAGTATAAATCTGCTCATTACCCAGTTTTCAAAAGCAGACACTGCACTAGCCTTGCCAGCTACAGATCCATTTCTGTTCTCTCCCTCCTATCCAAGGCCCTCAAGAGAATAGTATCTGACCAACAGCCAGCATACTCCTCTATGCTGATGATACAGTCATCTATTCTAAAAATCCTGATATAATAACCTTCCTGCTGCTATCCAAAGTAACTTTAAATCACTAGAATGCTGGTTCTTCAACAACAGACTAGTCCTCAATTACAAAAAAAAAAAATCGAAGACTGTTCTCTTCTCTAGCTTCCCACAGAAGAGGAAAGTTCCACCTTTTGTCATCAAAAAACATCAAAGGACAAAACCTTGAGAAGGTGGTGACCTTCAGATACCTTGTAGTAATTTTGGATGACACCTTGGGTCAGATATTGAAAGCTGTGCACCTGGCGCAAATCCGTAGTGCTGGAATAGCTTTGAATTTGTGCCAGGCTGCAATATTCAAAAGCCCTAATAGCTTCGGCATTGTGTGGTAGCACCTATGCTTAAAGATAATGTATGCAGGGGTGGGGGTTAACTCATTGTCTCCACAGGAACTTTCTGAAGTTGCAGCACTTGTCTCCTGTATACTGTTAACAGTTAATCCTGGGCCTTTCTAAGCAAAGGAAAGCCATAATTGGCGTGCCACAAACAAATGCTAATAGCACAAAAACCGTAAGTGCTAGACACAAGATATGAGTGGCAAAATTGTTCAGCATAAAATTACCTTTCCAATGGTGGTATGCAAGGAATAGCAGGTAATTTAGTTTTATTTCTGTGCTGGTCAAAACAGCAAAACAAAATATTTTTTCCACTACAAAATGCACCATAAACCTTTTTTTGTTCGGGAATATGTAACATATCAACACCAAATTAAGCATCCAGACATTAGATGTAATTTTAATAATTTATTTGTAAAACAAACAGCTATTTCTGTAGCATTAAACATAATTTTTCCCCATTTGAGTCAAGATGTGTTGGTGAGGTTTGAGGGACAAATCTGAACCATATACACCATACCGTAAACAAATGCATATAACTCCTAAAGTGTACATGATACACAACGTATCAGTGGCAAAGTTGTTGCACACAAAATTGCCTTTCCAACGGTTCTGTGCAATCAACTGTATTCAATTCGGTTTTTGTTTTATACTAGCTGAGATACCCAGAATGTGTGTTTTCTTCAAAGTGCTTAGGTGGTTCTAAATGGACAAAATTTCATAAACAAATATGAATAACTCTTAAAGTGAACATGATTCACACAAAGTGTCAGTGGCAAAGTTGTTCAGCACAACATTACCTTTCTAATGGTACTATGCAGTCAATTCTAATCAAGTCTGGCTGGCAAGTAATATGAAAACATGTGAGTGACTTCTCCAGACGTTTCTAGGGCACACAGAAAGTCGGTAGGTGACTTCTGTAGGTGTTCTGGGACACACTGGAGTTAGATTTGCTGACGCCTACAGGCGTTTCTAGGAGGCAATGAGTTTTTAAGGGAGTGGCTAGGAATGCTGATGCAGTGGCATATTCAAAAGTATAGTGCTGCACTACAGGACTTAGTGCCACCCATAGCGCAGTGCTAAATACCACGATCGAAAAGCATGCGGTAATGTAGCAGTGGACTGTGCCCCCCCCAGCATGAACCCGACCCCCTTAGTATCATTAAGCACATATATGCCCTTGTAGACAAGTGGTTCCCCCACCCCCATTGTGATCCTGAGCCCCTAGTATTGATGTTCACACATATTCCCTGGTAGTCTTGTGGCCCCCCCACCCAGCAGTGCCAGCTACCCACTCCACCAACAGCCTGATTCGAGTCAGTGACTGGCTCAATCCTCCTTTCACTGCCACGGCCAGCTGCTGACTGAGTTATGACCAATCGCATACTGAATTTCAGTACGCGATCAGTCATAACTCAATCTGTGGCTGACAGTGGCAGTGAGAGGATGGTTGAGCCAGTTACCAGCTTGATTTGGGGCTGTCGGTGGGGTGGGCAGCTGGCATTGCCGGGTGGGGGTGCCACTAGACTACCAGGGAATATGTGTAAACATCACTTCTACAGGGGTCGGCATTGCGATGGGGGGTGGGGGAACCACTTGCCTACAAGGGCATATACATGCTTAATGCTACTAGGGGGTCGAGATCACGATGAGAGATGTGAGAACCACCTGCCTACAAGGGACTACATGTGCTTAATGCTACTACGGGGTCAGGATCCCGCTTGGGGGGTGGGGTTGGGGGAAGACATGATACATTACAGGACTGCAGAAAATGGAGCATGACCTGACATGATTGTGCTTTTTGGGAGGGGATGTCTAATTGGACATGCTTTATGATATCAGTGCACGGGTGTTGGGAATCATGCATGTGGGGGGTGGGGGGACCACTATACTGGGGAATGTAACAGGCACACATGGAACAGGGTTCATGATGGCAGGGAAGGACTGCCAGCCAAGCCAGTCTGTCCAGTGCCCTAAAGCATGGATATGCTGCATATCCTAGGTAGCTTACAGCCTATGTCCTCCCACCCCTGCCAGGATTGCCTTATGCCTGTCCCATGCATTCTTGGGTCCCCCAACTGTGTTCTACCCACTACTGCAGTTGGGTACCTATGTTGTTGTTGGGGGCATCCTCCAGGGCATGTATGGCCACAGGCAGTGTGTCTGTGTATAGCTATCTATCTGCTTGCACAGATGCATGGGTGCATTGTATGCACGGAATTTGCCTGCAAATACCCATTTCCTGCAGCATCCTGCCTGAATGTCCATTCCGACCAACAGGGGGTTGCTGCGAACACGGCTTGGCCTGCAGCTTCCAGCCTGTACTTCCATTCAAACCAAAGGTGGAGCTGTGCGCTTCATGCAGTAGCACCAGACAAACTGCATGGTAATGTATGCTAAGCGGCACATAATGAGGTGCAAATGTGCCTGTTTGCCTATGGATTATTTAAGTAGGCTCATTTGGATGGGAGCTTTGAATATAGCTAATGTTTGCCCCAGGCTAACCAGTTTGCACTGGGCTATTGTGTTAGCGCTGTGCAGTCGGGTTAGCCTCAGGCAAACCTCTCATCAGCATAGCACAGTTCTGCAGTGTGTGGCTTGCATTGTTGTTTGCAGTAGATGTGAGACATCTCTTTGCAGTCACACACACAGTTGTCCACCTGTAACACTGGCTTGCTCCAGAGTCTACTGAGCTAATGTTGCAGTTTGACCTCCCTGTTGCTATATTCAGTGCTGTCTTATTCCCGGGCTATTTTAACACTGCACTCCCAGCCCAGTTTGCCCTGCTTCCTTAGCACATTATATTTAGCAGGTTTAGCACCAGGGCTAATCCTTTTAAATATGGAGGGCCATTTGTTCCAGGCTAATTTAGCACACCAAGCAGTGCTATTTAGCCCCGGGGTAAAGTTTTGAATATCTGGCCCCTTATCTTTTGCTCCCCCCATGTTTAAAATCTGGTGGCCATAGTTAACAGAAAATTGGGTGCTCTGTATCATAACTGGAACAGTCTCACTGGGGATGCTAGGTGCCATATTGTGGCCAGCTCCATTCCGTCACTTATAGATTATGGGTTCCCTGTCATGCAGCTTACTGTAGCACAGTGTTAAACAGTGTAATGCTGATCTGTAATAATGTGTGCCACTTTGAACTTGGTGTAGATAACCACAGCCAAAGCTGTATATTTTACTCACTCACTAACTGGGTACCTTTACTCTGCAGAATAACATTCCAGATCAGTTTGCTACCCAAAATGGCACTCTTGGACATAATACCCCCTGCTTTAACAATAAATTGCTTCTGTACTGGCTCCAAGCAATACAGTACCAGGGGCATAGCCAAGAATGTCCTTAAGCCTCCTTTTTGGCGTACTCAGCTGAGCAAGTAGTCATTTGCTGTCAGTACTAACTGATTAAGCAAACTGCCTAACTCATTGCTGAGTCTCCCCATGTTTAATAAGTCTAATACTGTAAGTCTAAGACATCTTTAAAATCTGCTTTTGCAGTCCAAAGCAATTATAACCAGGGACACTGGTTTACCGGGATTGAGAAAGGGCAAATTCCATTTTGCACATTGTAAAAAACGATACTGTCACCGGTGTCTGCTAAGCCATAATCCGGTTTTACCAGTGTTTGGCTTTGTGTACTTTATGTAACAATTTTTAACTCTGCTAACATGCATTTTAGCAGTTTTGACCTCCACTATTGCACATCCTTTCATCCTTGTACCAATTTAAAGTTATTTTTGGTACCAAATATGATGGCAGCAACAGCACTACAGCCCCCATCCCTGAGGTATGATGGAAGCAGCAGTAAGGTCCCCATCCCTCTGGTGCGATGGCTACACCAACAACACTACAGACCCTTCCCTCACATGTGATGGGAGCAGCAGCACTGTGGTCCCTATCCATTAGGTGTGATGGCAGCAGTACCACATTCCACATTCCTCAGGTGTGATGGCAGTATCAGCACTATGGCCCCCATCCCTCAGGTGGGACAGCAGCAGTACAACATTCCCCATCCACCAGTGGTTATGGCAGAAGCACTATGGCCCCCCCGCCTCTCAGGTGTGATGGCAGTAGCAACAATGCAGTCCACATCCCTCAGGGGTGATGGCAGTAGTGATAGCACTATGATCCCCTTTCTTCAACACCCACACCCCACATGCACATGTTACAAATTACTGGGTCTCTTTGCTTGTTAGAACTCAGATGTGAATTAATCTGAACCACCACCACTACTGAGGTGGACCACATTTGGTTTTTCATATCATTTAACTGCCTGAATTGGATTTCTGCCAGTGACACTACTGACCAGGGTTTGGGAATAGGTTTGGGTGCTGGAAGACTGGCCGGGGGGGGGGTGAAGGCTTGTATGTCCAACAACCACTCGCCTTCACCTTGGAGGGAGGGTATATTCACAGCTCAGCATTTGCTGGCCCCAGGTGGAGGCTGGAGGCATGGCAACACATTGGCCCTCATTGCGGAAGAGAGCGTGATGGATGTCAGCTTGTGTCTTGACATCATGTGGCCTGTCATGCTCCCACAAAAATGGAAAAACACCTGCTGGCCACCCAGAGGATGGCTTCTGGTCCCTCCATAAGCATGACATCCCAGACACATGTGTCTGTTCTGACCTCTGTCATGCCTGGGATATACAGGAAGCTCTTTAGGGTGATTGTCTTCCCTTGTTAGCCTCCCACAGGGATAGGGGCCCACCGATGAAGGGTTAATTCGAGTTACCTGGTAGCATAGCCATAAGGGGCAGTGGATGGTGGGGGGACTCAGCAGCAGTGGTAAGGGGACTTGGCAGGCCTGAAGGAGTGGATGGCCAGGGGGTAGGAGGAACAAAACAAACTGCCTGCATTTGCTTCTTTGAAATAGTGTCTTCACCTAAAAAAAAAAATTCACAAGTGATTAGTGGAGGACCTTCTAAAGCATCTCACAAACATGTGGATTCCTTTTTTTTCCCCTTGGTCTCCATGAAAAGGGTGTCTCTCAGTTTTCATGTCTGAGCTCAGATGTGAATTGAGCACCACTCTACCCACTAGCATCATACAGCCCCTGGGGTCTTACCTTCCATGTGTCACTGAATGTGCTTTCCATTCCACTGGCCAAGCATAAGTACACTTAAACATGTAACATTTGCTTTTTATTAAAGCAGTCTGTCAGAAAACTTTTTGTTGTCACAGAGACTGACATAACAGGTGGGAGAGAAAGTGCAAATGATGAAATGGGCAGACTAGGTGGTCCGTCAAAGTCTATGTTTCTATCCCATTCACCTAAATAAGTAGTAAGGCAGCTTGTGCCTTGTGAACATACTTTCATTCAGACTCACTTTCAATCAAACAACTGAGGATTTTGGATGGCCCTGCTGATTATAAACTTGAATAAACTAGTTGGTAACAGTGATCCTGCGCTTAGCAATATATATCCTAGATGTTCATATGCAAAAAATACAATAAAAACCTGACTAAAGTCTAAAAACAAGCTTATAAAACACAAAATGTATCTGAACATTTATATTTACCTATACAACATCATTGCAGCCTGAGTACAACTCAGATAAATTACATGGTATGCTGACTACTGCATGATGTAGTAAATATATATTGATATTTTTTTTTATATTTTTATGTAAACTGGGTAAACCCACAAGGCAAAACTGCTTGTTTTCAGAGGTGACCCAGGAGCACTGTGGAGATTAAGTGCCTTGCTCAGAGTCACACAGTATGCAAGCGGAGGTTGTTGGAATCAAACCCAAGTCTTCTAAATGTACTCAGTTTGATCACTGTTTGTTACTCTAACCACTAGGCTATACTGTCAGCCATAACACCCATATATAATGTTTTAATATATGATTTCAATAATAGTGCACAGTACCTACAGTGCAAATTATGAACATTGAACACTTTGCAACATTTTACTAAAACCGAATTATTTCCCTCTCCATCTGCTTATGTTTTCTTACACCAAAGTGGGTGTATAGTTGACAAAGCACTGTAAATAGCCTGAGGTAGCACTACTGCTTGCAATGCCAAGGACTCAGGATCAGAAGTGAATTCGGGTTGCTAGAGGCCTGGCCAGGGGAGTAGGATTGAGCAGCTGGGGGCCACTCTCCTCCTCTGGGAACGGTGGCCTGCAGGACCTGCTGCTTTACTGCCATCTGGGTGACCACAGATGGTGGTGCAATGAGGCTGCAGAGCAATTGGGAAGAGAGGAATCTAGCCAGGATCTGGAGTAGCGGCATGTCTCTATGTGCCCTACTTCTTTGGATCCCCTCAAGTGTTGGTGCCCTCAGGGACAGAGACCAGAAAACCAGCAACAATCACCCCACATCAGCTGCTGGTAGAAGGGACCCAGCTGCCCCAGACTTCATAACCAGTTTCCATGAGGGACCCACTGGACTGCCCGACACACATTAAAGGACTGTGGAGGGGTGACCTGGGGTCCCTTCCCTTCCCACCTGGGGGGTACAACCTAGACAGGATGGGTGCAGGCTCACAGGAGTTCCCGAGCATTACCTGGTGTGAAGCTAAGGGATAGCCAGCCTAGGGATCTCTGAAAATTGGAGACTGATGCTGTGAGAAGGGGGCAGAGAAAGAGAAAATAAAAACATTTAAAAATATGCTGAAATATTAGGGATTCTGTGCAGTGAAATGCAATTTCCGTGAGGCACCGGTACAAGAATTCAAAATCCGCAAACCAAGCAGGATTCCATGATTTTTACCGGTGTTACCGGTAAAAACGGAAAACCATTGTCCCTGATTATAACCATTAAACACTTTTATTTGGTTTCTCTCTTTACATAACCTGTGACTTTTTGTACAATGATCTGTATGGATTTTTTTTCAGACCTGTTTGTAATTGTTCTGTCTTAAGTTAGTTGAGCCCGCTTCAACTGCATTTCCTTGAAATTACTTGTAATAGTTCAAGATCATGCTTTGCCCTCAGCATTGACCTGAGGGCAACCCTGCTCTGTGAGCAGTGAGTTCATTCTACCCACTCCCTAGGCCTGAATTTAAAAAGGGAAAATTTGGTGCAAGGTGTCTGTGACAAACATCATTGGTGCAAGTGGCACCTTGCATCAAATTATGCAGCAATCCTGATTTTCAGACTCAGACTGTGTCAATGTTGGAATGCCTTTTGCCAAAGCTGCCCTGTGCCGCCCTTGCAGCAGAAGTGTGATTGCATCAGGCTGCAAGGGGGTTTGCACCATGGTGGACCTGCACCATCCTCTTATTTTAGATTTTCAAGCACCACCCTGGTCGCAAGAGGGGGCTGAGTTTAGACCAGCCAGGAGCTGCTCTAAGGGATTTGCACCACTGCCTTGGAGGGCAGCTAGTGGGTGGTCCTAGAAGGTGAATCCAGGGGCAGAAGAACCACTGGGGAGGCAATATGGAATGAAAAGTTGATGGAAGCAGTGTGAGGGTTCTGAGGTGGCACCCGGAAGAGATGCCATGCTCCATGGGACAGAGCCGATTGGCCCAGGTTACAGTAGGTTTGGCAAGGACAGATTATAACCTGGACTCAAAGTGGCAACAGCACCAGCACCTACCCCAGAGGAGCCACAATCCCCCATATGCATGGAGCAGCAATGGCTGCAGGTTGTGGGGTGCAGTCAGCAGATGGCTACATTCCCAGGGCACTGTGGCATTCCCCTGGTACACAGCCCCCCTCGTGGTAGCAGGCAGATAACTGACTACATCAGTTGAGACTGTGGCTCCTCTTTGGCAGTCATCAGGGCTTCTGTCACCTAGGGTCCAGGTCATGGTCTGTCCATGCCACCCCCCTCTACCCAGGCCAATCAGATCTGTCCCACAGAGCAGGGCACCTCAACCAGATGCTACCTCAGAATACTCACACTGGTGATGTTCCCCTGTCACCACTTATGGCACCCCCACAGCACCCTCTGCCTCAGTTCTCCACCTACCAGTCATATTAACCACCCCAACTTTGTGGCTCCTCTAGTGTTGTGCCAGCTGTAGATAGCTTGATGGGATCATCCGTCAAACCTCTCTGGTGCACCTAATGTTTGGTGCAACCCTATGGCTGTGGCAACACTCAGGACTTTGGTGCAGGGACACCAAGTTTTCTAGAATTGGGGGCAGGGTCCCTGATGCATCAGTAGTTTGGTGCACCTTGCACCGATGCAAGGGCTGTTTGAAAATTGAGCCCCCTGTGTCTATTAGCTGAATTGTTCCACTCAGTTCTTGCTCCCACTGGCTAAAGAATGCTGCAATACCATTAGTCAGTGGCTCTATGATCTGTAGTTCTGCCCTGAGGGCATCTGTTAATCTGATTTCTGTTCTTCATAGCTCTTCATACCTTGTTTCAGCTATTTCTTCCCACTGTGTTTTGCATTTTTTTTTGCAGTATTGATCATTGCTTCAACTTGTCATTTTCTAGATTTCTGTTGGATAATTGATGGGTAATGTTAGAACTGGGTTGTAGGCCAGATATTAAAATCGATTTCCAAAGAGCAAAAGTGTTGTGATGTGCACTGTAGTCATTAGTTCTGCTCCCTGTTTTTCTGTTTTCTGTTCTGCCACCCTTGTTTAGAGATTGCTACCCAGTTTGTTGATTTTACATACTTTCTAAGTAGTGCTCATTGCTTTAACTAAATTGCTTGCCCTTTTTTCAGTGCTTTTCACTGCAGGACCCACATTAGTTTAATCACCTCACCCTCTCCTTATTATTATAATCAGCTTCAATCATCACAGGTACAGAGCCTCCCATTTTATCACTCACCAGTTTGTCCTAAGTGGTGTCCCTTGTACTGGTTGCCCAGTTTGAGATCTGTATTTCCCATGTTGTAGTCTCTTAGGATAGTAAAAGGTTTGCTGCCTTGGAGTATCACTGAGTCATTTGTTCTTGCCCTGAGGCAAGTAATGCCCTCAGGGTATCACTTCATCCTTATTTTCTGCACATAGGGAAGTGGTATCCTTGGGGTGTCCCTTAATCAGTTCTTTCTGCTCATAGCCAAGCTGTTCCATTGTGGTATCACATAGTCATTTGTTTCTGCCTTAGGGAAGTGGTGTATCATTTAGTCATTTGTTTCTGACCTCAGTTGAGCAGTGCCTTTGGGGTATTACTTAGCCATTTTTGTCTTCCCTTAGGCAAGTGGTGTCCTTGGAGTATCACCTAGTTATTTGTTGTTGCTGCCTGTAGGCAAGTGGTGTCCTTGGAGTATCACCTAGTTATTTGTTGCTGTTGCCTGTAGGCAAGTGGTGTCCTTGGAGTATCACCTAGTTATTTGTTGTTGCTGCTGCCTGTAGGCAAGTGGTGTCCTTGGAGTATCACCTAGTTATTTGTTGTTGCTGCTGCCTGCAGGCAAGTGGTGTCCTTGGAGTATCACCTAGTTATTTGTTGTTGCTGCCTGTAGGCAAGTGGTGTCCTTGGAGTATCACCTAGTTATTTGCTGCTGCTGCCTGTAGGCAAGTGGTGTCCTTGGAGTATCACCTAGTTATTTGTTGCTGCTGCCTGTAGGCAAGCAGTGCCCTTGGAGTATCACCTAGTTATTTGTTGTTGCTGCCTGTAGGCAAGTGGTGTCCTTGGAGTATCACCCAGTTATTTGTTGCTGCTGCCTGTAGGCAAGCAGTGCCCTTGGAGTATCACCTAGTTATTTGTTGCTGCTGCCTGTAGGCAAGTGGTGTCCTTGGAGTATCACCTAGTTATTTGTTGCTGCTGCCTGTAGGCAAGCAGTGCCCTTTGGAGTATCACCTAGTTATTTGTTGCTGCTGCCTGTAGGCAAGTGGTGTCCTTGGAGTATCACCTAGTTATTTGTTGCTGCTGCCTGTAGGCAAGCAGTGCCCTTGGAGTATCACCTAGTTATTTGTTGTTGCTGCCTGTAGGCAAGCAGTGCCCTTGGAGTATCACCTAGTTATTTGTTGTTGCTGCTGCCTGTAGGCAAGCAGTGCCCTTGGAGTATCACCTAGTTATTTGTTGTTGCTGCTGCCTGTAGGCAAGCAGTGCCCTTGGAGTATCACCTAGTTATTTGTTGTTGCTGCTGCCTGCAGGCAAGCAGTGCCCTTGGGGAATCACTACGTAATTGGTTGGAGTAGGCACCACTTACTTAAGGGCTGCAACAAATGACTAAGTGATGCCCTGAGGGCACTGCTTGCCTAAGGGCAACAATAAATAACTAAGTGATACCCCCAGGGAGCAGCTTGCCTAAGGGAAGAAAAAAATGACTAGGTTGTACCCCGAAGACACCACTTGCCTAAGGGGAGCAGCAAATAACTAAGTGATATCCCAAAGGCAATGCTTGCTTAAGGGCAGCAACAAATGACTGGGTGATTCTCCCAGAGAACAGCTTGCCTAAGGACAGTAACAAATTACTAAGTTATACCCCTAGGGCACTGCTTAACTAAGTCCAGAAACAAATGATTAAGTGACAACCTGGGCACCACTTCCCTAAGGCAGAAACAGATAACTAAGTGATACCCTGTGGGCACTAATTCCTTAAGGGCAGAAACACATTAGTAAGTGATACCCAAGGGCACCACTTCCTTAAGGCAGAAACAAATGACTAAGTGATACCCAAAGGCACTGTTTCCCTAAAGGCAGAAACAAATCACTAAGTGATACCCTGATGGCAATACATCCCAATGGGCAGAAACAAATGACTAGGTAATACTATGTTGGAACAGCCTGGCCATGGTCAGAAACAAATGACTAAGTAAAATCCCAGGGCACCACTTCCCTAAGGGCAGAAACAAATGACTGTGATACCATGATGGAACAGCTTGTCTATGTGCAGAAAAAAATGACTAAGTAATACCTCAGGGACACAGCTTGCCTCAGGGCTTAAACAAATGACTTAATGATACTCCGAAGGCAGGAATTCTTTCACTATCCTAGAAGACTACAACATGGGCAAAGTGGGCAACCAGTACACAAGGTATACCACTTAGGACAAACCAGTAAGTGAGAAAACTGGATGCTCTTTACCTGTAATCATTGAAGCTGATTATAACAAATTCTGGACAGAGCTACTACTACTGCAATATGATGGTATTGCTGGTGGTAAAAGGTTTGTGCGACGGAAGTAGTAGATGTATGATGGATGAATGAGTTATGGATTGTTGTGGTTTAATGTAGTTATATTATCACGTACTATGTGGTATGTACAATAAGCTGTAGCATGAGTGGTAGTATACTGTTACTTTCATATACACATGAAGCTGAATGTGTTTTCCTTTTTTTTCTTTCAGGTTATGTTTTAGTCTTTCTATTTAAATGATTGCTTTCCTCATTGTGTAGCGTCATCAGTAAGATCTTAGTGGTAGTGGTAGATGGTGGTGAAGTACACAGAGTCATCTTAAAATAAGAGAGACAATTTGTATATATTGCAGTGCGGCTCTGCCGAGAATTCATTAGATCAGTATGGGTCTGTAGCATCAGAGCAAACATGATAGCTACTTTTTTAAACAAGGGCACTGACTCTTAATCAGATGAATGACGAATAGCTGTACCCATGATCAGTTCTGAAAATAACAGCTCTTGTATACTGTGTGAATGGTTGGAGTCTGCATCCATCCCCACACACATCCAGTGTATCATCTATTATTTCGTGCTATTCTAAGATGGGAATTTTTTTTTAGTAATGCTATTTTTTTTGTTCTTGTTGTTCACTATTACTAAAAAAAAGTCAGACTTAGTCTGACATGATCTCCAAAGCCCAGGCAGCAGCTACTCTGGTCCTGCTGGAGGAGGCCAGAACTGATGAAATATATGAAGCCTATACACCAATGAGTACTATACCATTGTACAGCAAAGCAGCCCAGGCAGATGCTCACCACTCCTAACATAACAGACCCAACCTTCACTCTGGTTTGAGTCTTGGACAAACTAAATTTAACTCTGTGCTAGTTGGGGGGGGGGAGCTCTAAATGCTGCAGCATTGCTGAGTCAGACAGTCAGTAAACTTTACTGCAAGATTGCCATCCCCCACTCCAAAAGGTCTGACTTTACGACATTTTAAGTTAACTCTGGGGTGGAGAGAAAGTCTAAAGTCAGGAGGCTAGTTTAGGGAAACACCAAATACAGTACAGAAATAATATAGTCAACAGCTGGTGAATCTCTATCCCAGTCCCACCTCCCCCTCATAACTCTGGCATTTGAGTCTTACCTGGATTTGTTTTGCCAGCCTCTTATCTAGCTTCAGCTTGGTTTGGTCTCAGTAGAAAGGTTGCTGCTCTGCTGTACACAATGCTACTGTGCTCCTGGCCAGCTATTGGCTTATTGCAACTGAGTTCCACTTCTATACTAGTCTCCAGTGACCTGCTCGTGGTCACTGTGAAAGAATTTCAGAGTTATAAAATTGCTGGATTGGATGCTGGTTCAGCCACACTGCCTTAATATTCACTCTTCCTCCCCACTCAGTCATAGGCTCAGCACAGGTCTGCCACTCCACTCATTGCTTATCCTCTGCATGACTGCTACACCAGTTCTGCCACTGACAGTCCTCCACACACCACTGAAGAAGTAGAGAATCAAATAGCAAAACAATCATGCCTACCACCAGGCTCAACGATTTTGAACAGCCCATTGCCATGCCCCATCAGCATTAACACCAATCAGCTTAGAACGAATGTAACAAAGGCAGGTCTAAGAGCAGACTGCACCAAACACAATCACACCATACAAACAGCATGCAGCAACCTCATAATCAGAGTTTAGTGCAGAATGCTGGGAAAGAGAAACCATATATCTACCTTTGTTTGTTTTCCTGTCGGGGTCAGAAAGTGTCAGTGTCAAATTTCAGTTCACATACTGGCTTTGTTTTAGTGCTGTTGTGATGCTGTATTTAGCTGTCTGGTTGATGGCATGCTCAAAGGACATAGGGCACCCACTGCCTGACAAAATGCCACCACCATGCGTGTCTAATTTCTGTGGCACTGCCCTGGCCCAATGTGTATTATAGGGCTTACTATAAACAGTCTGGTGGTGGCATACACAAAGGCAAAGGGTCCTGTGCTGTCTTTTAATTATTTACTTATTTTGTTTACATTCTAGCCCTCTAGCATTGATGTTTGACTCTGGGTCCCCTGCCTGCTTTGATCCAATGTTACTGTAGCCATGATGGATATTTAGCTCTCTGGCTGATGGCATGCTCAAAAGAAACAGGGCCCCCAACTGCCAGACTAAATGCCACCCCACCATGTGCGTCTAATTTCCATGGCACTGCCCCAGCCCGATGTGTATAATAGGGATTACTATAAACAATCTGGTGGTGGTGTACAGAAAGGTGGCGGTTACTGCACTGTCTTTTAATTAATTGCTCATTTTTTACATTCTAGCCCTCTAGCCTTGATGTTTCACTCTGAACCTGCTGCCTTCTTTGATCTAATATCACTGAAATTGGGAAAGCTCCGAGCATGGAACAGAACTTTCCCATTTACAGTGATATTAGATCAAAACAGGCAGCGGGGTCAGAAGAAAAAAAATAGTGTGGCAGGAGAGGGCTAGGGGAGGAAGGAAGCAACCACATTGAACTGAGGACATGGAGAGATGTGATTCAAGTCCCCTCCAAGGATGGAGACAGGTGGTGCTGCTTTTGCAAACATCCCAGCTTTTCCAGAGTCCCCTTTCTCTACTGAAGTAATCACAATACATCAGTATAGCTGCACTATGCAGCCATAATAATAATGGAAGAGGGAGGTGGTTAAACTAACACAAGCTCTGCAGTGGAGATTGTTGAAAAAATGGGCAAGTAATTCAGTTAAAGCAATGAGCAGTACTCAGAAATTATGAAAAAACAACAAACTGGGTAGCAAACAAACCAGGTAGCAATCTCTGAAACAAGGGTGGCAGAACAGAAAATGGAAATACCAGGATGCAGAACTAATGACTACAAAGCACATCATAACATGTTCACTCTTTGGAAATCTGTTTTAGTATCAGACCTATAACACAATTTTAACATTGCTCATTACCTGCCCAAAAGAAATCTGTAAAACTACAAATTAAAGCAATGAGCAATACTCCCAAAAAATTATGCAAAAACACAGTGGGGACAAAAGCAGCAGGAACAATGCATGAAGGACAGCTATTAGTGAAATTGGGTACCCTCAGGGCAGTGCTGCAGACCACAGTGCCCCTGACTAATGGTATTGCAGCATTCGTCAACCAATGGGAACAAGAGCTGAATGGACCAATTCGGCCAATAGACAAGGGAAGTGGGTGGGATGAGCACAGTGACCATGGGACAGTGCTACCCTCAGGTTAGGGGTGGGCAAAAGTTGTGAATTCCACTTTCGTAGAAATTTCAGAACTTTTGCCATTGGAGAAACTGGGATTTTCTGAGGATTTTTGCTGTGTTCCATGGACTTTTTGTGAACTGCAGAAAAATGCGTATATACTGTGGAATTTATTCTATCCACAGTTTAATGAACTGTCAGTGAATGAGTATGTGTTTGTAAAACCACAAGGTCATTCACTGACAGTTCAGTGGGCCACTGGTAGTGGAGGAAGGAGGAGGGCTGTGCCAGTGGCCTTCTCAGAACAGGGTGGGGGGAGCAGGGTGGTGGCAGATGAACTGTTGGGGTGGGGGGCCCACTAGGCACCATGGAATTTGGATTACTTTTCTTTATAAGAGATCAGAGATGGGGGTCCATTAGACACCAGGGAATACTGGGAATAGAAGGTGATGAGTTGGTGGACTGCTGGCTTTTTTTTTTTTTGTGGATTAAAGGAATCCAGGATAGGGAGAGGGGTCTGCTAGACACCAGGGAAATAAAATGTTTTTGGGGGCCATAATTGGTGGGTGGGGGCCTCTAGACACCAGAGAGGATTGGAGTTTTTATTTCTTCTTTACCATGACCTACCGTGATCCCGGGGTGGGGGTGGGAACCACTAGACACCAGGGATCAGGGATTTTTACTGGGACCCATGATTGGTGGGGGCACTAGACACCAGGAGGGTCCGAGACAGGGATTGGAATTTTTTAATTTATTTATTTACTGGGATCCTGATCAGTGGGAGGTGGATTAATGACTTAAACTGTGATTAAAAAAGCCTTAGAACTGACCACTGGCAGTGATCCATTCTGCATATATTTTTCCTGCAGTTTAATGCATTTACCCTTCAGTCTGTATATTTATTCCACAGTTTTAAGGTGGAATTTCTGCAAAAGTTGCGAAAATGATTTCCGAACTTTCGCGGAAGTGAAATTCGGACTTTTGTGGAAATTCTGCCAGTGGATTTTTTTTTCACACACCCCTAAATCAGGTTGATACTGACGCAAAAAATGACCTCAGATCTAATACTTGTAATGTTATCTTTGTGTGTGTGTGTGTGTTTGTGATTATGTATTTGACATATAACATTTGTGAATGAGCACTTGTGCTCAAATGTAATCTCTGAAGTTTTCATAAATAAATAAAAATATATAAATAAATTATGTGCATCAGACAACTCAACTTCATTAAACAAAACTAATTGTCTTGACAAAGTTCTTCAGTCAAGCACTAGGAGATTTATTTGAACAAAAGCACTTCTGGATGGCATTACGTGGTGCTGCTATAGACATCTTCCTTATGGGTGGCTGTTGCATTGCTGTTACAATGAGTCTTGGGCTTTGCAGATCTTATTTCTCATTCCTTTCTCACTCAGAGGCATGTTGCTAAAATTCTTCATACACAGCATGCACTTTCCCACATTACTTGTCTTAGGTGAGGGTACAGAGTACTCATGTGGCACCACACAGGCTTTACAGCTGCAGCAAATGACATGGTCATATGTTTTCTGAAATGTCTGTAGTATTTCTTAATAAATTCCCTTCCTGCTTGCAGTAGCTCTGTAGAGCTGCCACAGGTAATCCCTTTAGAAACATTGTGAAGTATCTGGAAATATCTGACCATGTCAATTGTTGTAACTGTACTTTGGCTCACTCACAACCCTCTTGGCCCATCTCACAGTGTTGACTTTCTTCTAATGCCCCTTCAAGTAATTTTGCTTTCTTAAACCTTCTTTGATTGAAAAGCTTCTGGTTACTCTGGCCTATATGGTACTCAGCACAGTTTTACTCTCTGACTTACACATTCAGTTCTAAGTTCAAACTCTCCTGTCTCACGTAGATTCTCTTCTTTTCAAACGCTGCTCAGCCGTCCTAATTCTCTACTTCTGTCAGAGGCCCTCTGGGGTCCAGGAACCACAGGCCTGCTTGTGTCATGTCCCAGACTTGGAGTTCTACAACCACATGTAGCTCTGGTAGGCTTACTCTGGCCTCAGACCTCCAGAAGCCTGATTCCTTACCCTTCAGGCTGGTAGCTGCTGCACAAAGATTCTACACTGTCTCCTGCTGACTCACTCTGCTCCCCAATTTAATATAACTGGTTCATGCTGCACAGGAAGAGGCACAAGCTGACTGTACATCCTTTATGCTCAAAACCATTTTACTAGCCATTGAACATCTTAGTAGCCCACCATCTGGGTAGTGTGGTGGTCTTCACTGTTTTTCTACAATATGAGGTCTTTGTAGTGTGTGTTGATTCAGAGGCCTGGAGGTCTTGGAAGGAGGGAAAGTGCTCCGTTTTTTGGCGATCCTGTACAGCTCCCTGATATTATACCTGCGCAGTGTGAGAGACTGCAAGCAGGTTTACCGTCTGTGAGTTCTGTCAAAGTGAACTGGGGGGAGCTAGGGCCTGTGTGTTCTCAGTGACTTTTCCCGATAAAATCTTGCACCGCCGGTAGCATGAGCATAGCGTGAGACATTGAGTGGCACGCATTTACCACTCGCACTGGAATGCCCAGTTGATATAGGACAGAGGCTAAGGTTTAGTATGTGTATTTGGAAATCAAATGTTTAATTATATAGCCTTTATTATTGTAGTTGTAGAATTAGTCACTTTGAGGGCATGGTTATTAGTAGGTCTGTTATATTTTAGAAGTTAGGCTTGGTGGGCTATTTCATATATAAGTTTATTATTTTTATATTTTTTTTTGTATTTGTTGTGCCTTGGAGATATATATGTGATGTGGGAGGATCGAAAGGGGCTAGAACTGTTTATGATAACTTGATGCTGCGCGACTTGTGCCCTTACATCCCCCTTCCAGTTTCTGATGTTACTATCAGATGTTGCCGGGAGATGTGGATTGGTAGGGATAGTGTTGGTCGCGCACTATCAAGAAACTCTAATTTGGGTTATGCGAGGATTGAAGTTGTCAGGTCCAGGAGGCGCCCTGGGTTGCGATGGGCACATGGGAGAAGCCAGTCGTGTTTGGTGTCCATCCCCAGGGAGCCTATTAGATCAAATGGCCAGGTAACCTGTGGGGCTGCATCACCCCCAAATCCCCTGATGGCAGTGCTTTGTAATGCCAGATCGATCAGAAATAAGACAGCAATTATTGCTGCCTTGGTTTCATTGGTTGATCTGGCTTTTATCATGGAAACTTGGGTGGGAGACAATGTGGGCCCAATTTTTGAGGCTGCAGTCCCCCCTGGGTATACCATGGTGCACTGCCCCAGAGCAGAGAGCACGAGTGGCGGTGTAGCCATCTGTTTTAGATCCAGCCTGACCTTCACCATGCACCCGGTGAGAGCCCCGGGTTCTTTTGAATGTGTGGCCATCCGGGGAGGACCTGATGCGGGCTGCAGGATCTTTCTCATTTATCGTCCTCCTGGGTCGATGGGAGAGTTCCTGCAGGAGGTCGCAGATTTCGTCACCGTTGCATCGTTGGAATCCCCCAGATGTGTTTTTCTGGGGGATTTCAATGACTGGTTCGACGATGTGAATCATGGACATGGTTATGAACTTTCCCAGATCATGTCCTCCCTTGGTTTGACACAGGCAGTTACTTTACCAACTCATCGGGATGGCCACATGTTGGACCTGGTGTTCTCACTGGGACTTGATATTAGTGATCTTAAGATCAATCCAGTTCTCTGGTCTGATCATTGCATGGTCCAGTTCACGCTTGGGGCTCCCACCATAAGCCCTTCCCCTGTTGAGATGATTCGCTGTCGCCCTTTATGGGGTTTGACCCCTGAGGGTTTTCTGGCGGCAGTGAATTTGTCTAGAGTGGGTGATGCATGCTCGGGAGGTGTTGTGGTCGGAGTTGATGCCTATAATGAGGTGCTATCCGACACCATAAACTCCCTTGCACCTGTCCGTGTATGACCCAGGACTTCTTACCTGAGGTCGCCATGGTTTGATGGTGAGATCAGGGAGATGAAGAAACTGGGTCGGAGATTGGAGTGCTGCTGGAGGAGATCCCGTCTGGATGTGGACAAACTGGCCCTGCTTGCCCACTATGTTGGGTACCAGGAGGCAATCAACCGTAAGAAGACAGTGTTTCTGTCTGGGGAGATTGCTGCCGGAAGGAACCGACCAGCCTCACTCTTCCGGACTGTTGATAGACTTTTACATCCTGTCTGTCTACGGCCTGGGAGGGTTTTTTCCAACACTGATTGTGAGGATTTTGCTCGGTTCTTTTCGGATAGGGTGTCCGCGATCCGGCGGGTGGCTCCTTCAGCCAGAAATGATACAGCTGGCAGTGATCGCCTGATGTGTTCTGAGTGCACTCCGCCTGGTTGGGGAGAGTTTAGACCAGTGGAGGATAGTGAGGTTATTGAGGTAGCAACCAATGTGAGGCACTCCTTTTGTGAACTGGACCCGGTGTCGACGCGTTTTTTAATGAGATGCGCTGACTCTGTTGGCCTGGTGTTTGCCATGATTGTACGGTGTTCCCTTTCTGAGGGTGTCTTTCTGGATGCCTTGAAGGAGGCTCTGGTGAGACCCCTCTTAAAGAAGCCATCTTTGGACCCGGAGATCAAGGCAAATTACCGTCCAATCTCTAACCTTCCATTTTTAGGAAAGGTTATTGAGAAAGTGGTAGCGCTTCAGTTGGAAGAGCACCTCACATCTCACGAGTTGTACAAACCCTTCCAGTCGGCTTTTCGTGCCAGACATAGCACGAAACTGCACTTGTTTGGGTGCAGAATGACCTTCTCAGGGCTAGAGACCGGGGGAGACAAGACAATTCTTGTTCTCCTCGATCTCTCATCAGCATTTGACACTGTGGACCATTGTGTGCTGCTTGCTCGCCTTGGGGACCTATGCGGACTCACCGGTAATGCTATCAAATGGTTTGAGTCCTTTCTTACTAACAAGAGGCAGCGGGTTATGATGGGAAATTTCTCATCTACACCCAGTCTGCTTCTTTGTGGAGTTCCTCAGGGGTCAGTCTTGGCTCCAATGCTGTTCGCAGTGTATATGCTGCCTCTGGGTGGGATCATTAGGAAATATGGCTTGAGTTTTCATTGCTATGCTGATGATACTCAGCTATATTTTTCCTTTGCCCCAGGAACATCCAATGCAGTGGATGTGCTTAATATCTGTCTGACCGAGATTAACGACTGGATGGCCTCCAGCTGGTTGCGGCTGAACCCCGATAAGACGGAGGTATTAGTAGTGGAGTCGAACAGAGTTCGTGATAGGATGGCCTCTGACACAGAAACTGGGCTTGTCCTAGGGTCTGTGCCATTGAAGGCCTCCTCTTGGGTGTGAAATCTTGGTGTGATTCTAGACAGGGATTTAACCATGGAGGCTCAAATATCCTCTGTGGTTCGTACTTGTTTTTACCATCTCAGAAACATTGCCAGAATTAAATCCCTTGTTCCGCCTCTGGACCTCCCTACTTTGATACATGCCTTAGTCACATCTAGGCTTGATTACTGTAATACGCTCTATCTCGGGGTCATGGGAGGATCTCTCCGCAGATTGCAGCTGGTGCAAAACGCAGCTGCCCGATTGCTGACCGGGCAGCAAAAGTTTTGTCATATTACACCGGTTCTGCGTGAATTGCACTGGCTGCCAGTCAGGTGGAGAGTCCTCTTTAAGGTGGGTCTTCTTACCTATAAGGCCCTACACGGACAGGGCCCTGGTTACCTTTTAGACCTTCTGTCACCTGCCTTCTCCTCGTGCCCTCTTCGTTCCTCCAGTGAATGCCTCTTGACCATTCCCAGAACTAGGCTGAAATCAGCCGGCGACAGGGCATTTAGTGCCGCGGCCCCTGTTCTGTGGAACTCCTTACCAACTATGGTCAGAGAGGCTTCATCGGTGGATGTTTTCAAGGCCCAGCTAAAGGCCTTTTTCTTCTCCAAGGCATTTAATTTAATTTAATGTAATGCTTAGATAAAGATTTATAGTTAATGTTTAGCTCTGTAATGATTTGTATTTATGTGTAAATTTATATATTTATTATGCTAAAATGCCTGTTTTAATGTTTTGTACAGCGCCCAGAGCCTCTGGGATTGGGTGTCTTTTAAATAAATTTTGCCTTGCCTTGCCTTGCCTTTGTGGCAGGTTTATAAGTGCCTAATGCAGTAAGCAGTGACTTGATAGTGATGAGGGAAGCACTGAAGATTTAAAGGTAGTTTGAGAAACTGCTGTTAGTAAAGTTTGAGCCTGTTACCATAAATGTGTAAAGTGCCCTGCCATGAGTGTAGCCATGGAATTACAACAGAGATCCACAACCCACAGGGGATAGCTATTGACACATGCTACTGTACAAACAGCACAGATCCTGAGGGACAGCACCTCTAGGTACACATAGGAAGGAATCACCTTGGATAGCAGTACTGTTCCTGTGGAAACAAACATTTACTACTGCAAATACAGGGCAATCTAATCAAAGGACAGACCCTCCAAGCCCCTAAGGAATGTATATTGAGCCAGGTCTTAGCCAGTCCTTGTGTATGTGGATAACTATCAAGCTGTAACAATATAAATAACAAACTTTTTGCTTGCTGAGAGAAATGTGCTAGCCACTCCAGTGTCCCCAGATAAGTTAACAAAGAAGAACATGTTTTTATTTGAATAAAAAAATGAGAGGTCAATATGTACTCTTTAACATCTTAAAAGTTATTGATGTGCATGAATTGTAAATTGAATGCAGATGTGACAATTGTTGTGTTCCATGCCAATGTTGCCACTTGCCAGGTTAATTTGTCTCTTTTACATTTGTCCCAAGTGATGCTACCAGGTACTTCAGGTCCTCTAGTTGCAAAAGCTATAATGATAGTTTTGACACACATAACTGATGCTGGAAGTTTATCCCCCTGCTCTTACCCACTCTCAGCAGCCTGGTCTATGAAGTGCTTCTTTCTGTTAAAAGAAGCCCAGCAAGTATGTATGTCCAAAGTCCCTAAAAGAACTCAGAATAAGATGGACGAGGTACAAATTTAGAATGTCTCATGTTTTCTCTCAGTTTCTACTACCTAATCCTCATCTAGCCCAGTAGCATCAGAGTCATAATATCTGGCTACACAATATTATGTATCTGTTCTGCTGCACATCAAGTTGGAAAAGATGAAAAAGTACTTATATTAGCAACATTAAAAGAAAATGCTACCTCTTTAGCCAGCAGTAATACTTTAGCAGCATATGTTTTTTCCTCTTGTCATTCAGATCTGGTATACTATGTGGGGGTTTAGAAACATGTGGGGCACATCATATCAAGCATATAACTTCCTTTCCTTATTGGGGGCTTACCTGGCACCCCATGGAGAGTGATGAGTGGGTCTCTGAGATAACTTCACTAGCCACTTCCACTTTGCTACTGGTTCCTGTGACTGAGACTCTGCGGGGGGGAACAGGCAAGCACAATATTCAACTGTTTCCATTCTCAGCATCACCAGGGTGACCTTATGATTGCAGTGTATGCAAGCATGGGTGTTTGCTTATGAAAAGGGATAGTGTTTTACAATAAAAGACTTTGGCTCCCTTCCAGGAGCCAGCAGAGAGTACATAGCCAATGTCCAGCTGAGAGTTCAATGCCTGTAAGAACTCACAAACACTGCCCCAGTCTCTGCCACAACCTGAACAGACTTGCAAGGAGACAGACACCACAGGAACTGGCAGCCATTGCTGTTGGTGCTTATTGGTACCATTGAGATTGAAGTATACTGCACTGAGGGATGTTTTGATAACATAATAATCAAAAAGCCACAGAGACTCACGTGGCTACCATATTTGTAGTCCTCTGACACCATGGACTTGTGGAAAAGGGCTAAAAATCACCTATGAATGCTGGAAACCAGCAACTAAAGTCAAAATTTACAAACAAATATGTCATGTAGAATGTTTTGATTTGTAGGTGTACTCCTAGTAAATCCTTATCTTTACTTGTTGAAGGGAGGTTTTTTTTATTTGTTTGCTGGTTTTACAGCCCCTGTGGATCTCCATATTAGCATTTCTAATGGTCTTCCTTGTTCCTACAATGCCTCCTGTCCACGTGACATTGATGTGTCCTGGGCCATTAATTGAAGAACAGCTATGTTTCTCTCACGTTTACAATAGTAGAACTGTTATGTTAATGAAGTCTCCTTGTCCAGGGAGCTATAATGAAGGTTACATTTACACATGACAAATGTCTGAGGTATAATTGAGTGGACTGTTCTGCAAGGAAACAACAAGAGTCTTAGAAACATAGAAACATAGAAGTTGACGGCAGATAAGGACCGCATGGCCCATCCAGTCTGCCCATTTCTTTTTCTACCTTATAAATGTGCCATCGGCCTTTGCTCTGTCAGTGGCCTATCTATTCATACTCATTTGTATTGCTCCCTTATGCCTATCCCATGCCTGTTTGAAGCCCTGCACTGTATTCATAGCCACCACTTTGAGGTAGGCCATTCCATGCATCCACCACCCTTTCTGTGAAAAAGAATTTCCTCACATTCCCCCTTAATCGCCCCCTCTAATCTCATGCTGTGTCCTCTTGTCCTGCTATTTTTCTTATATTTAAACATGTTAGACTCTTTCGCCTTGTTAATGCCCTTAAGGTGTTTGAATGCCTCGATCATATCCCCTCTCTCCCTCCTTTGCTCAAGGGTATACATATTGAGCTCTGTTAATCTGTCCTCATATGTCTTCTGATGCAGTCCCTGCACCATTTTGGTTGCCCTTCTCTGGACTGCCTCAATTTGGTTAGTGTCCTTGTGAAGGTGTGGCCTCCAATACTGCACTCAGTACTCCAGATGGGGCCTAACCAGTGTCTTGTAAAGAGGATTATTACCTCCCTCTTATGACTTGTCTGATACCCTACTAATACACCTAACACCCCTAAACTTACCTACTGCTTTAGAGGTCTGCTTGGATGATTTCAGGTCATCAGTGATGATGATGCCCAAGTCTCTTTCTTCCTTTGTGACTGCTAGCAACTCCTCCCAGCCTATAGGTGGCTTCAGGGTTTCTCTTCCTATGTGCATGATCTTGCACTTCTTTGCATTAAATCCCAGTTGCCACTCTTCTGACTATTTTGCTAGTTTATCCAGATCTCTTCTCATTCTGCCCACCCCATCTGGATCATCTACTCTGTTGCAGATCTTGGTGTCATCTGCAAACAGACAAGTCTTACCCTCTAGTCCATCTGCAAGGTCACTAATGAAGATGTTGAAGAGGACTGGCCCCACTAATTCACTAATCACTAATTATAGCATTTGTGGCCTTGGGTGATTTGTGTGATTTCTTAATGGTTGTGTGTAGTTTCATAAAATGAAAGGCTATAAAAACAAAACATTCACTTCTGGTGACTAGGCCTCAACACATACTGTACCTAGAAAACTAGAAAGTTTGAATTAGAGTTATTTAGTTGAAGCCAGAATATCATGCCCCAAACAGTAGATGCTGCTGCTGCAGCTATTGCTCTGTTGAATCAATGGTCCTTGATGCATCACAGTCACATAGGACAGAAGACATTGTGGGAACAAGAAAGGCCATTAGAAATGCTAATATGGAGATCTACAGGGGCCATAAAACTAGCAAGAAAATTTAGAAAAAAATCCTTTCAGGAAATAAAGATAAGGCCTTGCTAGGAATACACCTACAAATCAAAACACTCTGCAGAACAAATTTTTTGTTGCACATTTTGACTTTAGTTCTCCTAACAGCCAGAACTCCTGTGATCTGCTTCAACTAATGCAGACATGTTCTGTAAGGAGAGGGGTATCTGAAGTTAGAATGCAATAATGAAACGTTGTGGAAATGGACCAAAAAGAGGATTAATTTGTCCCTTTGTGTCTGTCTTGGCCAATGAACACTGGAGCTGGAGAATTCAGACTGCTGTACAGTAACCGGCCATCTCAGATTTCATGATCTAAAGAGACAGATAGACATGCTTTTAGATCAGCCTGTGGGTTGAGTTGCAGGCAGAGTTCTGTGTCTGGGACACTGAAAGGCAGAATCATAGCCTCACATTTGAAGTGCACACCTGGGACTTCAACCTTCAGAGCTGGCATTGCCTTGAATGGCTCTGTTATGGGGCAGAACACCAGCCTGCTTTTCTCAGGAAAGATTGTTACAAAGACTTACAGACACCAACAGCTCTAAGTGACTGCTTGAGTATGGGTGGGTGAACAGAAGTCCCATACTGTGGGTAAAAAAGACCAACCAGGAGTTCAACTGGATCACCAGAGCCCATGCCATTTACCAAGATTGAGAGTGTTTGTTTGGCTGCACATTTAGCTAAGTCAGCCTGCAGCATCAACATGGAGGACATCCCCAAAATATTGTTGTGTAGATGCATCTTGGTAGTCATAATAAGAGTGAGAGAAGTTAGCAAGAGTCAGCTTCACTTTGGTTGTGACTTGGGGCCTGAAAAGTTTATTCATTTTGGCTCCCAATGCAATGACAGGCATATGGTAAAATACATATAGATTACAAATGGGGGCTTCAGGTCATCAATGAATATTAATTACTGTAACTTAGCAGGTGCTGTTACCATGCATCTACAGTGGACAACTGTTGCAATTTTGTCTGCTAAACCCACTAAGGCTGCCATGACCCAGAGTGTGCTATAGTAATAGTTTTCATTCATTGCTGTCCTAAAGGCATATACCCCCAGTAATCTCTGACTCTCTGCTTTATCTCATGCCAATCATATATTCTCCCATTTATTAAAATAATTAGTAATTTTATATTATTTTCACTTTGATTTGTTATATTATCCTTATGTTGTATATGTTAGATATATAGTAATATAATAATAGTAATATAAAATCAGTTTAAGTGTTATACAATATTTTTATATTGCTATATCAAAACAAATAATTATGATAATAAATAGTCTATGCTTACAACTAGCCTACATCTGTGTTTTTTATTTTAATGTACTATTGTTATCATCTATTTTTTATTTATATACCAAGAAACATAGTTGCATGATAGTGTAACAGTATGCTTCATTATGTTACTGTAGAAGATCATAAACAGTGGCATTATTGGCATTCAAGTGTACTCAATATGAAAATGATCATGGAAATGGTTTCTTATTGTGCACTAAGGAGTCTTGTTTACTTGTTATTACTTACTTGGTATTACTTGGTATGAAAGAACAGAAGAAGGCCAGAGCCCATTGAGACTGTTCCCCACACTATGTGGGACATTATTTATCTATTATCCCTCAACCAAATATCTAATTTGTTTTTAAAGACAGTGGCACTAGTTGCTTCTACCAATTCTTGTGGCAAGGTGTTCCATACAATGGATGCTCTTACTGGAAAAAAGTTTCCCCTTTTGCTGGTTTTATAAGTTTTTACTTCAAGCTGTTTATTATGCAGTCTCGGAACATGTCTCCTTTTGGAGAGTGTTAGACCACATTTTTCCATTAGATCTGGTGAATTTATTAAATTGAAAATCATAAGCATATCACCACTTAATCTTCTAGTTTGAAGAGAGAAGAGACCAGTAGCTTTTAATCTGTTCTGATAATCCAAGTGTGTTAATCTTGGAATCATTCTAGTTACTCTCCTTTGAACCTGTTCAGGAATTGCTATGTCTTTTTTTTGGTTTGGATTCCAGAAAGGGGAGCCATAGTCTAGATACGGTCTAATGTATGCCCTATACAATGGAATAAGGCATTGTTCAGTGCGATTAACAAAGTGCATTTTATTTGCCTCAAAAGTCTGTTGGTCATGCAAGCAGTTCTAACACAGTGATCATTTGATGTAAGTTTATTATTAACATATATCCCTAAATCTTTTTCACGATTTGATGAGTGAAGTAGTAGTCCGTTTATATGATATATCGTTTTTGGATTATTTACAGGAAATGCACCACTAAACATTTGTCTTGATTAAACTGCATATGATTTTCATATGCCCAAAGTGTTAATTTTTCCAAATTCTTCTTTAATGCAGAAATATTTTCTTGATTATTAACCTTGCCCCCCCCCTCCAAATTTAGTATCGTCTGCAAATTTAACCATGAAGTTATTTTGCCCTGTTTGTAAATCACTGATAAAGAGGTTAAACAATGTTGGTCCCACGACCAACTCCTGTGGTACACCACTTGTCACACTACCCGAATCAGACAAGATATCATTAATTCTGACTCTCTGAGAACAATTTGTCAACCAGTTTAAAGTCCAGCTGACAATAACAGGTGACAAACCTAGATTGTGCATTTTAGTAATGAGTTTTTCATGTGAGACTTTATCGAAAGCTCTACTAAAGTCCAAAAGAATTACATCAGTAGGGATACCCACTTCTAGTAGAGTACTTATATTATTGTAAAAATATATCAGATTGGTGGTGCAGGAATACTGGGGAGTAAACCCATGCTGATTTGAATCATAAATTCCAAATTTTTTACAATCTTGATCTATTAGAAACTTCATTACTCATTCCATTAATTTACCAGCCACTGAGGTCAGGCTAATTGGACGATAATTTTGCACAGAACCTCTATAGCTTTTTTTAAATATGGGAGTAACTATTGCTGAACGCCAATCATTTGGTACAATGCTTTCTTGTAAGTATTTATTGAAAATAATTGACAAAGGTATAGAAATATTTATAGAGGTTTCAATCAGAAACCATGGATGAATACCGTCTGGGTCTGGACTAGTATTTTTTTAAGTTTTTTGATAGCCTGTATAATGTCAGTTGGATAGAACCTATGATAATCTATGTGGTGAACTTCAAATGTACTAATAGGTGACTTTTGAGAGAAGACAGAACAAAAGTACTTATTAAAGAAATTTGAGGTTTCTATATCAGATAGAGAAGAACCATTGGTTATAATGGGACCAATGGTCCTGGATACACCTTTTTTACTATTTATATAGGAGAAAAGAGATTTGTGACAGTTTTTTGTGTGAGCTAGTTTAAATTCTAGCTTATTTTTTGCCAATATAATAGAATTTCTTAAGTTTTTCACAGATAGTCTGTATTTATGTAATAGAGTAGTTTTAAATGGAACAGAACTATTCTTAAGTTTCCTAACAAGTTTAATTTTTATTTTAATCTGATTTGTAATTGTCTTGTTGAACCAAGGGGGAATTTTTCCTTTATTATTAAATTTCCTTTTATATGGAATAAAGGTATTTTCCAAATAATGTACAATATTTTTAAAAAAGTCCCAAGTTTGTTGTGTTGTACAATTAAGAAGATTAGATTCCCAGTTTATGTTTTGTAAGTATTCATTGATTTTAGAAAAATTTGCTTTGTTATAATTTTTTGTATAGTATAACTTCCTTTGTGTAGTTTTAAACTGTTGAATTTCAAAAAGAATAGATGAATGATCACTGGTCCCAAGTGGATCCCAAATTTGTAAATTGCTAATTTGTTGCTCTATGTTAGTAAATAATAGATCCAAAATATTAGGACCTTGAGTGGGTTCAGTAACAAGTTGTTGTAATCCAGTACAAACTACCACATCTATTAGTCCTTTCTCGGCATAGGACTGTCCTGAGAATGAGTCCCAGTTAATATGAGGGAGGTTAAAGTCACCAAATATTACAGTATCTTGAGATTCTGAAAAATGTGTAATTTCTTTAAACATATCAGTTGTGTAATCTAAATTTGCAGATGGAGGTCGATAGATATTATCAATAGTTATATAGGACTGTTCCTTCAATAATATTTTAACCCATATACTTTCCAAAGGAAAGGGAGAACACACTTCAAAAGAAGAAATATCATTTCGTAAGTACATACAAACTCCATCGCCTTGCTTATCTAATCTGTTTTTATGATATAACTTATAATCTGGAATTTCTCTGGACCAAATTGAGGATGCATCCCACCAAGTTTCAGTTACTCCCACCACACCTATATTTAAAGTTTTACATTTGGCTTTGAGTTCTGCTAATTTGAGTTGGTTTAAAGATCTTGCATTCAAAGCTAGGAATTTACATTTAGTTGTAATAATATTTTGGTAAGTATTCAGAGACTTGGGAATAGACCCATTCTCATCCATTGTTTTTAGTTTAAACAATGATTTATGATTTTAGTGATACTTTTCCCCATAAGTGTACTACCCCTACGACTGAGATGTAAACCATCCCAGCAAAACAAGGAAGAACGATCTGAAAATGATTCCCAGTGGGTAATACAGGGTATATCCTGCTTAAAACACCACTTTCTCAGCCATTCATTTAGGGCTTTGATTTTCTGCATTATGGTAGATGTTGCTTTCAGGACAGGTAGAATTTCAGATATACATACACAGTATCCCCTATCAAGTAACAGGTTACATAACACCACATAGTCCTGTTGTAAATGATTAAATGTGGTGTTGTTTATAACATTATCACCAGCATGTATGATAACCAGTGGATTTTCCCCTGCATTTTGTTAAATTTTAGGCATCATGGAGTTAATGTCAGATACCCTGGCCCCACGGAAGCTAGAACAAGAGTGGTTGCTCTTGTCACTATTGCATACCGCCCTGTCAAGGTGCTTAATGATTGAATCTCCCAGGATTAACACTTGTTTTGAGACAGTAGGGGTACAAGAATCAGAAACAGGTGATTGTTTAACACACTGTGGAGCAATTAACTTAATAGGTATTGATGTGGTAGCTTGAGACTTACTAGGACAAGTATTCATGGGAATTAACTCCTGATTGAAAAGTGTTTTTAAACCATTATTATCAACAGAGGGTGATGCACAGGATAAATCAGGTAGCACTTCATTATTTGATACAGTCAATTGCTCAAACCTATTATGAGTTTCAACAGGGGCACTATTGTGTATTTGACCCCCCTTCCTTTTTTTAAGTTTATTTAGTTGCAGATGTGGAATAAGCTTTGCAGTACACACCACCATCTCTGCTTGGCATGCCTAGACAATGTGAAGCCTGATAGAATGTTGTGTCTGTGCTTCAGTTCATCATGCAAAAATCTTTGAAAGCCAGTGCCTTCTACAATGGAGAAGGGTTGAACATTAAGAGGCATCATCACTCCACAGTGAGTTGTAAAATGATTGCCAAGACACTGGTTCTTGTACTTCTGCTGGTTCTGGCTGTGATGACCCAATAATAAAGTTATTGGACTAGATGATAGTAATATGCTATAATTGTTTAATACGTTAAATGTATTGTTTATTTCTATAACAATAAAACATAGTTTCTGAAAGAACATAAGAGGAGTCATGAACATGGTTATAAACAGCATTGTCTGTTGTGCTTCAAGGTGGACAGGCAAGAGTCTATGCCATTGGCATACAATCAGCTATTGTGGTACTTGCACTGGCAGCTGGTGCCATGCTGTTTGTAAATACACAATGAGTTATGAAAATGATAATAAATAGCACTATGTATAGCGCCTTAAGGCAAACAGGCAAATTTTCAAACTCACAGTGCACAGGTGGCTGTGGCAGCACTGGTACTGGCAGCAGATACACAATATGCTAAAATAATATAATCTGCTCTAATATGATATATAACAACAATAATGTAAATTTAATAGAATGTGATATAAAACTATATATTAGAATATACAATAATGTGATATCAATTATATGATTCAGTATTATTAAATATATGATCACTGTTATCATTTTCCTGTTACTATTATAATTATTATTAATTATTTTATTCATGTGCCAAGAAAGCATGAATCATGAAATTGAACTTATGATTTGGGCTTGCTGCATGACTCCCTTCCCTCATGCTGTGTTTAGAAGCTGCTAATGACAGTGGTGGTGGTCATGGGGGGGAGACTTAGAGGATTGGGTCAACAAATGGCAACATGATTTTTTTCTGCAAATATAATTTACATTTCAGGATGGAGCACTTCTATCCTGATTATGTGAAGTGGAAGCACTTGATGAAGGAAAAGGGGGAAACTGGAGTGCTTCTGGATTGCTCAGGATGATTTAATCACCAAATGCTCTGGTTGTACTGCAGTGGGAGTGGAACCTGTGGATTTCTTGGGCTGAATGAATCATGGTTTCATTGGCTGTGCTATTATGCTCCCATTAGCTCTGCCATATCTTCATGGCCCCCAAACCATGTTTCCCAGTCCCTGTTCCACTTAGAGCATCTACAGTCTCCACGACCACTTGCAAAACATGCAGCTGAAACTGACATGGTAGAATATTTACCCCCTCCTCCCCCATGCAGACTTTTCTCTTCCTGTTCTTCTCATCACTTGTCCTAAGTGCATCAACATCACACAAGACAGATGAGAACTCAGTGGAGCTGAGCCACTGCCAAATGCCAACAATGATAAATCACATTAGTGGCTGATGATACTTAGATGCCCACCCAGTCGAGAGGATGGACGAATAAGCCATAGTACCATACAGCTTGCGAGGTGATAGGGAAGAGTAACAACACCAGACCACCTGTTCCCCACTGACAGAGCCATGGTGACATTTTGTCTCAAATATTTCAATCACTAACTGGCTTGCAGGCTTACACACACACACACACACAAAATAAAAAAGTTGGAATCATGTGTCCTCCTGCACCACCAGCAATCAGAAAAAAAAATGGCAAATAAATCCTTGAAAATCCCTCCTGCAATTTTCCTGGTCTGCTAAATTCAGTTTACCCTGCTCCTGCCGTGGATGACAAAGAATAACATAAACAACAACAAAAAGAAAAAATAATTCAGATTTTTGTATCCTTTACACTACCAACACTCAGTAACAAAATATTTGTTCAGAAATCCCCCTGTACCTTTTCCCGGTCTGTTAAATACACTCTGCTGTGCCCTGCTCCTGCAGCAGGCAGGGTCTGTAGCTGTCAGTGTGGGATCACCCTCTACACTCTTACCTGTCTTTTTCAGCATGCTTTTATAGCCTGTCTGCCGGAAACTACAGTTAAATATAGTGTGAACCAGCTGTCTGGAAAGTTAATGCATTATTTTCTGATGGTTTCTAAAGTTTTATGAGCGTAAGTCACTCTTTTTCACATAAAAGGAGCTGTTTCCTTCCACAGGTCTTTCCCCTGTAAGAGACAGCTGGAAATAGCACTGATGTGTGTTCATTGCATAGAATTCTCAATATTCAGCATTGCTGATTGACTGCTGCTGGTCATATGGCTTGCCAACAACTTGGACATGCTCATTGTTCGCTTCCTGTAAAAAGTACTACATCATGACATTGATGTGCCAAAATGCCAAACTTGTCTAAAGTGCTGAGTTCCTTTGAACCTGCTTTATTGGTATCCATAGCATCAGATTTCAGCACTTTCATGGAATACAAATTTGGTATCAGTTCATCCTTACTGCTGTCTTAAAGAGGAACAATCAGTACAAAGGACCCCACACATAAGTGTGAGACTGGTTCCCATGTGCACTTTGTGTGCAAAAACATGTTGTTTTACTTAGTGTTTGCTGTAGTATGGTAGATTGTATCAAACTAATTTTGGTTACTTCTAGGCTGACATCTTTTGTAACTACAATTCCCAAAATTCCCTGCAGCTGACACAAGAGCAGGACAGCAGTAATAAGAGATTCAATAGCCTGCGGAGCAATAGATTTTTTATAAGCTCCGATCAGATGTTTCCCAACTCTACTTGGCAGAAGACACCAGGAGAAAGGACTGCTGTGTGACTGGACTTCTCTACTGGGACTAAAGAAGGAAGAACTCTTGTACTTGGACCTTTAATTTAGGGTAAAAAAAACTAACAAACAAACAAAAAAGTGTGTATTTGTCTGAGTTAACTGAGCTGAATGGTTACCTGTCAGTTATCTAGGTGTAAATCTCAGGTGATTGAAGGGACTTGATAGCTGTGAGGTTTAAATTACTTGTAGAAAGATCTAGTAAGTAGGGGGAGTGGCTTAGCCAGAAGGAAGCTACATTTAAAGACTGCCTTAGAAAGATTCTGCTAGTAGTTTGGCAGAGGACACCAGGAGAAAGGACTGCTGTGTGACTGGACTTCGCTACTGGGACTAAAGAAGTAGAACTCTTGTACTTGGACCTTTAATTTAGGGTAAAAAAACTAACAAACAAAACAAAAAAAGTGTGTGTTTGTCTGAGTTAACTGAACTGAATGGTTATCTGAACAGTTATCTAGGTGTAAATGCCAGGTGATTGAAAGGACTTGATTGCTGTGAGTTTTAAATTACTTGTAGAAAGATTTAGTAAGTAGGGGGAGTGGCTTAGCTAGAAGGAAGCTACATTTAAAGACTGCCTTAGAAAGATTCTGCTAGTAGCTTGGCAGAAGACACCAGGAGAAAGGACTGCTGTGTGACTGAACTTCTCTACTGGGACTATATTGCCCTCCTTCCCTCCCCTCCACCCTCCCACTCAAAGCTAGTTCTACTTTTATAGGCACAGGATTTGACTGACAACAGGAACTTCCTGTTTGGGAGCAGGAAGTGAGTGATCACAGAGCCACCAAAGACCCACCATCCTAGAAGGGCAAGAGTAGCTCTCCGGCCCCCTCTAGCTGCTGGAGGTCTGCCTCTGAGCAAGTAAGGGGTCTACTGAGAACTATAGGATATTCTTGTCTCAGAACAGGACAATCAGGAGCTTAAAGGGCACACAGGCAGACAGTAAGGAGAGAGAGAGAGAGAGAGAGAGAGAGAGAAAAACAGAGGAAAGAGTAAGGATTGAAAACAGTTAAGGGGCCAGAAATAAGACATGATGGGATTGGTGCAGTGCAGTAGCTATGGAGCAGCAGTCTTCAGGGAGACATTCTGGAGGATGCAGTGTTGTCCCATCTGCAGGCACCTCTCTGGGCTGAGGGAGGAGGTTGCTCATCTCCAGGCTGAGTTGGCCAGAATTTGTGGGACCTCCTCTTCCATCCAGGGACCACCAGTGCCACTGCCATTGCCTCAGAGGTTGCCAAGAAAGAGGAGCAGTTGGACCACAGTGGGCTCAGGAAGGGTGAGGGTGGTGGAACAGAGGTGCATCCCTCCAGTTGTACCTCTCCACAATTCCTATGCCATTCTGGCAAAGTGTGGTTCCTCTATGGAGGCACCCACAGTGGAGACCAAGGAGGATGCTGGGAACCTCCACAAAGGAGACCCACAGGAGGGTGGCAGGGGACCCTGCAGGGGAAGGAAACAACTCCTGGTGGGGGACTCCATTGTTAGGAAGGTAGAACTGGGGAGGAAGGGGAGAGGGAGGTAAGGTGCCTGCCTGGCGCCACGGCTTGGAGGAACAGGGAGCGAATCCTCAGGATTGCCGGAGCAGCTGCACAGGGGAGAGAGCTGGATGTCATTGTCCACCTAGGGACAAATGACCTGGCTAAGAAAGGGATTAGAGAAGTGCAGGAAGAGTTTGTGGAATTGGGGAGTGGCCTTAGACAAGTATCATGCACGGTAACCTTCTCTGAGGTGCTGCCCATCTATGGCGTAGGAGAGACTAGGGTGTTCTGCACCATGGGATTCAATCAGTGGTTGAAAAACTGGTGTGGAGCTCAGGGATTTGGCTTCATTGGGGACTGGGGGTCCACCTGGAGTGATGCAAGCCTATACTGGCATGATGGGCTGCATCTGTCCAGGAGGGGAACCAGGATCCTAGGTGATAGGTTTAAATGCTTCATTGGCATGCATTTAAACTAGCCAAGAGAGGAGGCACTGGAAAGGAGCAGGGAAATCCTAGCCCCCCCCAAAATCATGGTAGTAAGTGCAGTAAACACCAACTTAGAGGTTTAGATAGGGAGAAGGGCAGGGGTAAATGGAGAAAATGACAAAGGCAAGAAGGACAGGGATGGGGCAAAAAGGAGTAAGGCCATCAGGAAATGGAGGGTAATGAGTACCAATGCCTGTAGTGTGGGCAACAGGCTCCCTGAGCTGGTGGCCTTGATAGAAGAAGGATGCCTGGATATTATAGCAGTGACAGAAACATGGTACACAGAGAACCATGACTGGGATGTTAACATACCAGGGTACATAGCCTACAGGAGAGATAGATAGGGGAGAAGAGGGGGAGGAGTAGCTCTCTATGTAAAGGAAGGGATAAAAGCAACTGAACAAAAGAGTAAACAGGGAGGAGAGGAGGCACTGTGGGTCACCTTGGAGACTGGAAAGGGCATCACAATCCGCACAGGGGTTGTGTACAGACCCCCATGTCAGGGGGAGGGAATGGACAAGGATATGATAGAAGGCATTCTTAGAATGGCAGAGAAAGGGGAGATACTGTTGATGGGAGACCTGAATATGCCAGATGTTAACTGGACCACATTTGCTGCAGCCACATCCAAGAGTAGGGCCATTCTTGATGCCCTACAGGAGGCAGGCCTCAGACAGCTAGTTTCGGAACCCACTCATGAGGGAGCAATCTTAGACCTCATACTCTCAAACAGGGGCAGTGAGAGGATCTCAGATCTAGAAGTGGGTTGCCATCTGGGAACAAGTGACCATCAAACAGTGTGGTTCATGTTAAACTCAGCTACAGAGTCAAGCCATACAAAAGTGAGGGTACTGGACTTCAGGAGGGCTGACTTTGGCAAGATGGGAGAGTGCCTCAGAAAAGCACTAGCAAACAGACTAAAAGGAGGTGTGGAGCAACAATGGGGAATCATCAAAACTGCCATCACAGAGGCAACAAGCCTTTGTGTGAAGCAAACAAATCAAAATGAAAGAAAAAGCCACTATGGTTCTCAAAAGAGATGGCTGTGAAAGTCAGGAAGAAAAAGATAGCATTCTGGAAGTACATGGTGAAAAGTATCATAGAAACATAGAAACATAGACTTTGATGGAAGATAAGGACCACTTAGTCCACCTAGTCTGCCCATTTCCCTACCTACAGGATAAGATGCAGATCCTAGTTAACCAACAGCCTATATCTTCCTACCCCCACAAGAATTGCCTTATGTCTGTCCCATGCATTCTTGAATTCTCCCACTATTTTAGACCCCACAACCTCCTCTGGAAGGCTTTTTTATGCAACCACCACCTTCTCTGTAAAAAAAAATACTTCCTCACATTGCCCCTGAGCTGTCCTCCCTCTATCTTCAAATTGTGTCCTCTTATTCTTGCTCATCTCTTTTTCTGAAATATGCTACCCTCTTGGGCTTTATTGATTCCAATGAGGTACTTAAAAGTTTCTATCATGTCCCCACTCTCCCTCCTTTCCTCAAGGGTATATATATATATATATATATATATATATATTAAGCTCCTTTAGTCACTCCTTGTATGGCTTCTCTTGCAGAGCCTGCACCATTTTAGTTGCCCTCCTCTGGACTGCCTCCATCCTGTCTATGTCCTTGTGGAGATGGGGTCTTCAGAACTGGACACAGTACTCCAGATGGGGTTTCACCAACTGTCTGTACAAAGGGATAACAACTCCCTGTTTTCTGCTGGTGATGCCTCTCCCTATACATTCCAGTATCCTCCCAACCCTCCCTACTGCCTTCTCACATTGCTTGCCAACCTTAAGGTCATCTTATATGATTACCCCCAGGTCCCTTTTCATTTTTGCTGTTGTTACTACCTCCCCCCCATTGTGTACTCTTCCCCTGAGTTTTTGTTTCCCAGGTGCATTTTTCTGCACTTCTTTGCACTGAATCCAAGCTAACATACTTCTGACCATTCCCCCAAACTTGCCAAGTCCCTTCTCATCCTTTCCACACCTCTTTGTGTATCAACCCTGTTGCAGATCTTTGTGTCATCTGCAAAGAGGCATACTTTTCCTTTCAGTCCCTCTGCAGTGTCACTTATAAAGACATTAAAAAGGACTGGACCCAGTACTGAACCCTTCGGTACCCCACTAGTGACCCCCTTTCTTCAGAGTGGACTCCATTTACAATTACCTTCTGTATCCTGTTTTCCAGCCAATGTTTCACCCAGGCTACCACCCTGGGACCCACTCCCAGGCTGGTTAATTTGTTTATTAATCTTTTGTGTGGGACTGTGTCAAATGCCTTGCTAAAGTCTAGGTAGGTCATGTCCACAGCCCCTCTCTGGTCTACTACTTTGGTCACCCAGTCAAAGAATTAAATCAAATCAAATCAAACTTTATTTATAAAAAAATGCCTTTCCAAAACCAAGGTGCTTGTACATAACTAATTAAAATAAATCAATAAATAAAACATTTAATTGAAACCATAAATAAATAGATTAAAACTCATGACAGCAGCATTAAAAATCATTATATGCAAAGCTAAAAAGAAATGTTTTCAGAGCTACTTTAAAACTTTGGACTGTCGGGCAATCTTGCACCTGATGAGGAAGAGAATTCCACAGGGCTGGGGCCATAAAACTAAATGACCTGGCCCCAGATGTCTTTAAACGAACCCTGGGACTCTCTAGCAATCCCTCATCAGTGGATCGGAGATAGCGTGAGGGACAGTAGGGATGAAGGAGGTCTTGCAGGTACCTAGGTCCCTGGTCATCTATGGCCTTATAGGTCAGCAAACTGACCTTGAAGGTGATCCACCACTGTACTGGCAGCCAATGCAGTCCACGGAGCACAGGCGTTATATGACTGGTCCTAGATGAACCAGTCAATAGCCTGGCTGTGGCATTCTGCACAAGCTGCAGGCAGTGTATATCAACCCCTGGTAATCCAAGGTAAAGGGCATTTCAGTAGTCAACACAGGAGGTAATGAAGGCGTGGATCAAAGTTGGAAGATCTTTGGAAGAAACTAGATGCTTCACCTGGGCGATGTTCCTCAGATGGTAAAAAGAGGTTTTGACAACTGCCGACACCTAAGATTTAAGTGTCAAACAGTCATCAAACATAATGCCCAGGTTCCGCACCGGTCTGAGGTAGTTAGCTGAACACCCCCAAGCCATAGATCTGATGGTGATCCCGCCAACAAACCCACTTCCCAGCTACCTGGGTCCACAACCAACACCTCAGTTTTTGTGGGGTTTATCTGTAGCCATCTCACATTCATCCACTACTGGATTTCAGTGAGACATTTGTTAAAGACCGAAACAGCAACATCCTGGCCAGGCACAATGGACATGTACAGCTGAGTGTCATCTGTATAGCAGTGAAAGCTGAAGCTGTACCACCTAATAATCACTTCCAATGGCAACATGTACACCGCAAACAACATGGGTGTCAAAATGTAGCCCTACAGCACCCCACAGGATGAGGGAGTGATGCTGAGGTAAAAATCCCAGACACCACCCTCTGAGTCCTACCCTCAAGGAAAGATCAAAACCAACTGAGGACCATACCAGACAGTCCACAGATGAACCACAAGCACTCCAATAGCACACCATGGTCTACGGTGTCAAATGCCACAGAGAGATCAAGAAGGACCTAGATGGAATGGGTCCTTCGATCTCTCACTATTAGGAGAGCATTTAGTACCCGGACAAGGGCTGTCTCAGTACTATGTCTCTTCCTAAATCCAGACAAGAGAGAATCATAGACATTGTGGCTGGTCAAATGATCATCCAGCTGTGACACAGCCATCTTCTCAATAACCTTACCCACAAAGGAGACAGGCCTGTAGTTAGCCAGACAGTCTGGGTCCAAGGAGGACTTTTTAAGAAGGGGATGAACCACGGCCTCCTTCAGAGGATCAGGAAAGATCCCCCTTTCCAAAGACATCCAGATTATCTCAGCAAGGACCGGACCGATTTTATCCACACAGCTCACTAGGAGATGTGTGGGGCCCAGGTTCAAACTACAGTTGTTCGGATGCAATAGTTGGATGATCATCACAATGTCACTGATCACGGGGAGGCTGAAGTCAAACCACACAAACTGGGTATCCGACATCTCCTGCCAACCACCACAGCTCCCATTAGGGAGGGTCAAGCAGATACTGGACCTGATTGTGGCAACCTTATCTGAAAAGAATAGAGCAAACTCCTCACACCATTCTTGAGAAAAAGCACTTCCAGGCTGTAGACAGTTTGGATTGCACAATCTGTCCACAGTCCAGAAAAGCTGAGCTGATCGATTCTGTGCAGCAGCAATCTCCCAGGACAGGAATACTACCTTCTTACAGGTGATTGCTGATTGATAGACCACATAATGGTCCATCAAACTAAGTTCGTCACACTCCAGGCCTGACTTAAGCCAGCGCCTCTCTAGCCTTCATCCCACTCTCCTCAACTCCCACAGAGTCTCATCAAACTAAGAGACCTGGGGTGAAGAGTGAGGGGATGAACATGAACAGGAGCAATGGAATCCAGTGCTCCTACCACCACCTTATTATAGGCAAGTACCAGGTCCCCTGGATCCATGCATTTACTCGGTAAGCCAGATAGGTCCAGTACCACCATCAGGCCATCTAGGGAAACACCCCTCAAAGAGCAGTACCAGACATCTCCATAGGGCCTGGCCTACTAGGGGTGGCCTCAAAACTGAACCCAATGGTGTGATGGTCAGACCACCCGACTGGTTCCATCACCAAATCGGATATTTCCATCCCCAGGGGAATCACTAAGTCCAAAGAATGACCACCAATATGGGTCAGAGAGGAAATAACCTGTGTGAAGCCCAGCAAAATTATTAGCTGGAGGGAAGCCCTGATCAAACTGCGAGAGTTCATCATTGACCAAGGCATTGAAATCCCCCAGAACCAACCATCTGGGGGATCCCAGTGTCAGGTCAACAATGAAGTCTGTGACTTCCTTCAGGAAAACATTCCCATCACCTGGTGGATGGTAGACGAGAAGTATCCTCCACCCCACAACCTCACCCATGATACAGTCAAAGGAGTTGGTAGTTCCCATTGGTACCTTCATTAGGCCCTGTTGTCAACACCCCCACCCCTATGATCCATCCTGGGGTGGTATATCACCAAGTACCTGGCCGGAATTGTTGATGCAAAAACTGGGCCAGCATTCTCATCCAGCCAGGTCTCAGATGATCCAACAAGATCTGCTATTATAGTTGTCTTGTTCTTAATAGACCTGGCATTGCATAACAACACCCAAGTAGGATGAGAACCCAAGGATGACTATGCTACCTGCCTGCTACAAGTAGAGCCCTTGGGTGTGGGAACCAAACAGGGAGGACCCCTTTCCTGGACCCATTTCACCCCAGGGCATCTTCTTGTTCCCATTATTCCTCTCCATCCACTCCTTTCCATTCCCTCTCCGAGCCCAGCCCTCACCCTTCTCCTTGGCCATGGCCCCTGCAATGCCAATGCATTCATGCATATATTTGAGAAAGAACATGTGACTGATCCAGAAAAAAATCCCTATTTTAAGTGGATCATAATGTACAAGAAATACATAGATGATTTGTTTTTAGTATGAACTGGTACAGTGGAAAAACTCATGGAATTTTATGCATATTTGAATTCTTGTTTACAATGCATAAAATTTACAATAGTCTACAATGAGCAATGTATCCCATATTTGGATGTGAATGTAATAAAGGGAGAATATGGCCTTTACACTTCTTTATACAGAAAAGAAACAGCCCGTAATATGATTCTGCATGCCAAAAGCTACCATTCAGAAGAATTGATTAAGTGTATTCCATATTCACAGTTTCTTAGAATTCATAGAAACTGTGGATCAGAAATGGATTTTAAGAGAGAAATTAATGAGGTGAACTCTAGATTTTCACAGAGGGGATATGAGAAAAAAACCTTATTAAAAGCTAAGAAAAGGATAGACACAGTAACCCAGGAACGGGCGTTACAAGGGAAACATGGAGTACAAAATAAAGAAAGGATAGAATTCAGTATTAACCACAATCATAAAACTAGGGAAATTAGACAGATAATAAACAGACATTGGATAATATTACAGAATTATCCATCGGACAATAATGCATTTCAGCAACCTCCATTGATTGCTGAAAGAAAAGTAAAAACCTTGAGAGATAAATTAGTACACACAGATCATCCACAAGGGAGACAAGATACTAGTACACAATTATTGTTAGGACCACTGAATCCAGGTATGACACAATGTGGACATTGCTCAGTATGTGAGCATACCAGTAAAAAATGTGCCTATATACATCCATGGACAAATAAGGAATACCCTATCAGACAATTTATAACCTGTGAAACTAAAGGAGTCATATGTGTATATTACAATGTCCATGTGACAAAATATATATAGGAATGACAACACGTCAACTTAAACAAAGAATCCAGGAGCACAAGTCCAATATTAGAAATAAATTAAAGACACCAGTAGCGGAACACTTTGTAACAGCTGGCCACATGGGGGCATCCCTTAGATTTTGGGGCCTAGAGGTTATACAGAAACCTAACAGAGGTGGAGATTATACCAGAATTTTAGAAAGAGCAGAAACCAAGTGGATTTATGAAATGGGAACACTGAATCCCATGGTAGGAATGAACAAGGATATAAAGTGGAATTGTTGTAGGAGATGAAGATATGTAACAATAATATAAGATCAGTTTGTTTCAGAAAGTAAATCTAGGCAATAGAGGAAAGAAATATTAATAAAAATTATTTTTTTTTTAAATTAATAGTAATGAAGTGAAGGGATATAAATAATATGTATCAATTATTCAAATTATAAACAATAAAGTTGTGGTAGATGAAAGGTAAATTGAAAATAATAAACAATAGAGAGTTTAGAACAAGATGGGTATAATGAAAATGCAAATATAAATATAAAGAAAATACGATCCGAACATATAATATGCAAATAACCTTCAAAGCAGCCATTTATTGACTGTATTAAAAGAAGTAATTTAACATGCAACTTATATACTTTTGTATATTTGAAGTAAAAAAATAATTATAAAAAATTGAGATAATAGAATGGTGAAATTAGTAACTTAGGATTTAAACAGACTAATCTGTAAATAAATCTGTACAGTAGAATTGATAGTCTTATTTGAAAAATGCCATCATAAGCTGTGACATCTATTTGAGTGAGCAGCAATATGCTTTGAAATACAGTAAAGTGATATTAAACCAGAGAAAGACATTAAAATAAAAATGGATAATGGGTTTAAGCAATCATCAGTCTGATCTGGAATGAATATCGTGAAAAGTGTAGAACAGTTCTACCAATTAATATATGATTATGTTTGGTGAAGAGCAAAGTGTAAGCAGGACTTGAGATGTATGAAGGCATTATAATGAATTCACAATGTCATCTACTATAGCAGAGTATCAATATAAGAGGTTTCAAAATGAAACTTGAAAAGTAAAATATGTTTATAATCCAACTAACATTATAATGGGAAGGAGTTATTAGATAAGATTATAGGAAAGAGTGATTTATTGTTAGAGAGTGGTGGGACTTGAAAACAATAAGGATGGAATAACACACATAGAAGTTAAATCAAGAATAAACTACTCTCAATAGTGCAGAACAATATACAAGTAAGACCTGCGCAGTCATCACTATGTATTTGTGACTGCTCCGGTAGATTTATCATTAGAAAGTGGTGGGACTCGAAATAACAAGGATGGAATAACACGCATTGAAGTTAAATCAAGAATAAACTACTTTCAGTAGTGCAGAATAATATACAAGTAAGACCTGTGCAGGCGTCACTATGTATGTGTGACTGCTCTGGTAGCTGTATTCATAGTACAATATATTGAGATAAGAACTAATGATTATATCCAGTGTACAACAATTTGTAAGTGGGACATATAATGGTGCTATGATGTACCAGTGGAGAATTTGCAGTAAACAATGACGGGATAAAATATTGAGAAGTCTAATCAAGAACGTATAACCAGTTTTAGAGAAGAGTACTATTCAAGAGGGATTCATGAAGGTAGCGCTGCCAATTTTCTCCACTATAGAACATATAGAGTTAGACTAGAGACTCCATAATTACAGTCCAATGGGATTTGAACAGAAAAATGGTGTATTAATGTCCGTAATTCAGCTAACATCATCATTTAAAAAGATAGAAAAAACAATAGGGTCATATGATTTAAAATTAAGAAGTAGTGGGATTCGAACATTAAGTTTAGCGTAATAGGAGGATGTGCAAACAAATCTATTCAAGAATGATTGCTGATTTGGAGGCATTAACTACTCTATAAGTAACAGTACAAACTTCAAGGTCCCGGACGCTGAAACATTAAGGTAAAGGGATTCGAAAAGAGATGCAATGAAAATATTTACATGAATTAGATACTATTGCGAAATTCATTATAGTCCATCTAGTGCTCCATAAAGAATGAGACATAAAAATATATAGGATTAAGGTATTCATTATAAGAACAACATATATAAATATCAAAAGTATTCGGGTTTCTTTAAAGAGATATTAAGCAACATACCATTGACTTAATTGATGACGTCAATTGAAATGCACGGGTACATAAAAGCAGGGAGAAACCTGCTCAAACTCATTTAGTATTACTCGAGCTGCAGCATGGATGGACATGAGGAAAGTAAAGGTAGGCTCTCGTGGTATTTAAACTTGTGGAAAGAAAAGGAGCACATCCAGTTCTGAGGAGTTTAAAAGTTACTGACTTTTAGGGCTCCACAATGGTGTAAGATTTAGAGTGAGAACTAATGGGAAAACAAGTAATATAAGTGAATATATACTGATTGAGGGGTATTATTTGAAAGGTTTGCAGTTTGCGGTAACAGACCATTGACAGAAACAGCTCGAGTCTGTCAGAGAAAGCCGTATCAGAAGAAATGGCTAAGTAAAGTAAACGGTAATGATTTGATTTATAAATGGATATGAGTAAAAAGCCCTGACATGTTGGGATTAGAACAAAAATTTTTAGCATTCACATTGAGCATGTAAAGAATTTATTTCAGAAGAAATGTAAATCATAGCGACTAATTATTGATATTGAGCAGTGTGGTATAAGGATGTCATTGGATTAAAAGAATGTAGAACAGATAAGGAAAATGACGATGTATGTTAGTTTTGTTGGTGGCTTTGTAGAAGTATAGGTAAAAGCAATGAATTAAAATAAAATGAGTAATTGATTCTGATATGTTTTAGGGACAATAGTATGTTGCTAAAGTAACAGTAATTAGTGACTGATAAAATAACATAAGTTAGATGAATTCATGACTGTTTTACATCTAAAAAGTAAGTAAAAGACATAGAAAGAAATCAAATATTGGCTTTTGTAGGGAGCTGAAAAGAAAAAAGAAATCATTTAAATTATTTAAATATAACTAAATGGAAGGATGTTATGTTGGTTAAAAAACACTGTAATAATACCATTAAAAGGGATTTGACCCAGTATGTATAAAGAGCAATATGTAAAGTTATGGTGTATGTAAAACAGAATCGTTGGTGTTCAGTACTTGTGATTATGTCTTTACAGAATTGTCAATAGAATGGGCTTTTTAGAAGTATTCTAAATAAAGATGTGCTGCAAAATCAGACTGTGAATAAGGTAAAGGACATTAAAAATATGTTTAAAAATATGTTTCAAGATAAGGAGTCGTTCTAGTCTAATATCTATATGAGAAATGTTTGGAAAAATATATTGTGATAAACATATATTGAATAATTAAGTTTGACATAGAAGTAATACATTGTGATTCATTTAAGGGTTTTGGACAATATGAATGCATGGATCAGTCTCATTCTGGTTTCTTTTGTTTTTATTTTAGAAATTACACTGTTTCTGGCAAATTTAAAGTGAACAATATTGACTTAGATTCATGAAAGGGTGTAAGTGACCTGACATTGTCAAATATTGGGTAGTTATTTGAATTGTAAGGTATGAGATGTAGATAGATAATTTATGTATATTTATGTCTTTTTAAGGTTCTTTTAAAAGGCACCTCCTGATGAAGCCAATTATGTATTAGCGAAATGTAGAGGAATTGGGCCGATATTCATAATAAAAGATTCAGAATCTTGAAATACAGAAGAACTGTCTACAAGTGTGAATTCTTTTGGTTTGCGCCCTTCTTTCAACCCCCCCAGACTTGTGTGGGACTCATAGGATTTGTACTGCAAATGCACAGACAGATTAAGACTGCACTGTGCATTCAGAGATGCAGACACAAAGGCACAACACCTAACCAGTGCTCACAAGTCACAAATCCAAATCTAGAAAAAAATACCTTTTGCTGGTTGGGGGGGAAGGTAGTGCATGGCAGTAACAGTTCACTACCATTAAAGATACCAGAAAGCAGTATAAAAAAATGCATGCAGGTGCAGTGGATAGCAGGTTCACACTGCTGCAATTACTCTGTGGCATAATAAAAGGTGTTTGATTTAATGGCACTCATTACACACACACACTCACACACACTACAAGTAATGCATAGCAAATTGAAAACCTTTAGTAATATAAGCAAATGTTTTAAACAAACTGAAATTATACACTGCTGCACCACAACAATCAGCAAAAAAAGACAAGAATTACTGAAAATATTCCTCTGTGTACATTAACACAGTTATACAAGAAAAATATAACCAAAACAGAAAGACTGCCTTTTTCTCCCAGTTAATCTACCTACACCACAGATATGTCCCTCCCCCAAAGCATACTTCACAGTACACAGACTGACTGTTCTAATTAACATTCAAAATCCACACACAAACAATAAACACTCAGTAATATGAGCACAGGAGGGTTTCCTACAATCGTACTAAATTGTGAGCAAAACAAATATAACTCAAAGGCTTTTTTAACAGCTTTTAGAGGATTTGAATCGTAGAGCTCTGAGGGGAAACTGTCTCCATCTTCCACTACACACACACACTACATGGAACTGAGGTTGTGCACAACAATCTGGAGCCCATGTGACCTGCAAACCCATGAAGCACTGTAAAATTTGCCTTTGGAGCTCAAAAACAAGGCAAAGTGAGGTGAAATACATTGATTTCTATGTACTTCACCTTAAAATTGGTGGAGAAGTGATTTGGGGAAGGTGGAATAATGCAAAGTCATTGTTTCCAATGGACTTTAGTTCATGATAAACACAGTACTCCACTGGCTATGTACTTTAGATTCTATGCTACTCCCAAATCATCATGGAGTTAAAGCTTGACACTTGCCCACCACTGTATGCAAATCAGGAAAAATTCAAATGTATAAGATTAATCTGTCTGTACCCCAGAGCAGTGAATTAGATTTGAGCTTAAACCCACCCAGTTACTAACCAATTTTTTTCCTGGCTGAAGTACTCACCCCCAAAAAAATACTTTGTACCAATTTCTCTCCCTAACTCCATTCCAATCAATAACCATCCTGTATGGGTCATGAAGCTGCCCAAAGGCATAGAAATGTGGAAAACACATCAATATTAAAGTCCTTCCTCCTTCCCCAATCCCCCTGTACAAAGAATTATTTACTTTTACTTACCAGGCCATCTGGTCAGAACCTGGGGCCTGAGCCAGTATGCCACAAGCCCAGTTTTCAATCTGCTCCTTCTCCATCCTTCTGCCAGAAGCTAGATGCTAGAACCCCCCCATCCCAGGTCCCCAACGAGGTCCATGACCAAGTCACCTCACCAGCTGAACAAATCAACCTGTGTTGCTTGCTTCTTGCTTGGCTGTTACCATAGCTGCTGCTGCTGCACTGCACTGATCAAGGCCTATGAAAGTCACCAACACAATTGTCACCACTGCTGCTAGGCATAGCTTTCTGTTGCAGAGGGGCCTGTGCTGTTTCTTTTTGCGAGATGAGCCTAATACAAAAAGTGGATAGCCTAGTCTTTAGTTAGCTTCTAGCTCACCCTCTGCCCCTTCAGCCACCAGGATAGATGGAGACTCATTAAGAATAAACCAACAAAAATATGCCACCACAATACTGCTATTGAGGGTTCAGTGCTCACTGACTCCTCCAAGCTGTAGTGTGCAGCGTGTCTACTCTGTAGTGTGAAAGACAGTGTTGCACTAGCGTGACTCATGTTCTTTCTTGGCTGGAGCTCCTTCATGTCACATGTGATGGTGCCACCACTAATAGTTGGAGAGAGTTGACAACACAATACAGACACAGTTGAGTCAGGAATGTACCTACTGCTCAGCGCACACAGGCCTGGGGGGGGGGTCACTTATTGTGCAAAAGATTGAATCTAAATTTAATGTCATTATTGCCACACCACAAGAACAACCTAGGCACAAATGCGGGGGAGGGGGCACTGCCCTCTCTGCCCTACCTAAATGGCATCCCTGCTTTATGTTAGAAATTCATTCTCAGGTGCTAATATCGGTACAAGTAAATACAATGGTTTCCACTGTGCTCTGAGGTATTGTATCTCCATGTTTCAGGATGAGTCTTGATCATCGTGAAGGTTAGTATCTCTCATCATTCCTCATTTTGAGTGTCCATGTCCCTCATTTCAGTGACAAAATGTGAGGTATTGTGCATGCTTCTATGACCCTACTCAGTACAAAGAGTGCTGAGCATGTCCATAGTGTATATGCTGCATACAGAATGACAAGGGGAAAGTAAGTGAGCTGAAACAGTCACGGAGAAAACATATTTGTAGCATGAAATATGCATAAGGGGATTTGCATGGTCCAAAACAAAAAGGTCAAGCTTCACAACACAGAGGCCCTCCTTTGCACATCTGGAATGAGAGATGTTGGCTGACTATGTCCTAGGCATGTAATGCAGTAAGCAAACAATACTTTACAATTTAATGACAAAATCAAAAGCCATCAGACAACTTGCAAAAGAATCAGAATTAAAGAGTTTACCTAATTTTAATGGGAATCAATGAAAAATGTATTTTCATGGCTTTAATTGCTTGCAGTAGTATGAGAAATAGAAAGTGATGTGTTTTTAAGATCATCATCATCATCATCATCATCATCAAATCTTTACTTATTCAGTCGAACATCATTGAGCAAGGCTCATTTACAATATGGACCTGATAAGGTCAAGGTTCAACAGTTGATACATAACAGATACATCATACACTTATATAAAACAGTTATACATACAGGGAAAAAAATGTTTATAAACACAGTGATGTACAATAAAATTCACACGATACAAATGGGTTATAGGAGAGTTAAGCTAATATTTACAGTATATGCAGTATATGCATATCCCAGTGGAGGGTCCATGGCAGACACACAGTATAATGTAATACTAGGATGGTGAAGGCATACCTCTCAACCTTTTGTCCCCCAAATGTGGAACATTGCCTGTCAAAATGTGGTACAAATGGGCAAAATGTGGAACACTTAATCAAATCTTTACCTAAGAAGTTCAAAACACTGTTAACATGTTGCATTTATGTTCAGAAAGTCTGTTATGAATTGAATAATATATTTTTTGCATCATTTACTATGGATTTTTGCTTTAAAATGTTGACTTTGAATGTGGAACAAGTCCTCACAATGTGGAACAGGGAGCTTTTGAGAAGTAAAATGAGGAACGTTCCTCATAATGTGGTACAGTTGAGAGGTATGGGTGAAGGTATTACTGGGTGCCATAAGATGGGGTGTCTGCCTGGGAGGTAGAACTGAAGAACAAAGATTATGCCATATATGGTTAATTTTTGGGAGGGATATTGTGAGATGACAAGGCTAGCTCTAGCAGTAGCAACTGCATTTCTCTGTGAAGAAAATTGTAAAACACTGTTTAAAGGATGCAATTGGAATAATATTGGACAGTTTTAGGGATTTCTGTAGGGTGTTCCATGCTATAGCTAGAGAATAGCTGATTGCTGCGCTCCCTATCCGGGTGTTGAATTTGAGCAATTTGAGCAGGATGATTGTTGTTGCTTCTTAGGGCATAGGAGCTAGGAATGGTCTGGGTGAAGCAGTCCAGAATATAGTTTGTAAGTTTTTTTGATAACGCTCTGTAGATCCATAGGGCTGCATTTCTGTTCCTTCTGAGGTGAAGGGAAACCCATCCAACTGCAGCATAAAGAGAGCAGTGATGGGTATTAGATGGCAGATCTGTAATGAATCTTATTGCTCTATGGTATAAGGTATCCAACTTGTGTAGGTAGGAGATGGGCAGTGACTATAAAGGAAGTCTGCATAGTCAACGACTGAGAGAAAAATGGCCTGGACTAACCTCATCTTTGAATCTCTTTTTAGGAAGGGTTTTAATCTATAGAGAAGGCCAAGCCTTTGGCGAAGCTTTTTTAGCAGTTCTAAATGGTGAGTGATGTTGAGTCTGTTATCAATCCACACACCTAGGTATTTGAAATTTTCTACATACTCCAGGTTTTCTCCAAGTATAGTGCATAGCTGGGGGAGAATGATTGAAGAGGAAGTGCTGGTGGATCTTTGATTTGTGAGCATCATTGCTTTAGTTTTCTTTGCTTTCAACAGAAGCTTTTTCTTAAGTAGCTGATATTGTAACAAAGAGAATTCTGTTTGTAGGATTTCACGAGCAGCTGCAGATGAAGGGGTGCTTACATACAAAACAGTGTCATCAGCAAAGAGGTGTACAGAGGAATTGGTGAGGGTTGAATCAAAGTTATTTATATAAATAGCAAAAAGGATAGGACCCAGGATAGAACCTTGGGGGACTCCTCTTAACAGTGGTTTTAATGGGGATAGGTCACCTTCAGCTTTTACCTGCTGTGACCGACCGGTGAGATAACACCTGAACCACTTAAGGGATGGTGGATCAAGGCCAAGGGAGTGCAAGGATGATAGTAGAAGCTCGTGGTCCACAGTATCGAATGCTTTGCTCAGGTCCAGAAATACTGCACAGACATTATTCTTTTTATCTAATTTGGTTTGCCAGTCATTTGTGACCTTGGCTAGTGCAGTGATAGTGCTATGCTTGGCCCTGAATCCAGACTTGAGCTGGATTCAAGAGGTTAGCATTGTCAAGATACTCCCTTAACTGGTTATTCACTAATTTCTCCAGCATCTTGGAAAGCACTGGCAGAATGGAAATGGGCCTGTAATTATTAAGTTCCATAGGGTCCCCTGATTTTAGAAGGGGAACCGCTTGGGCTGTCTTCCACAGTGTGAGAATAGAACCAGAGTTTAGAGATAGGTTAAAGAGATGAGTTAGGGGGACTGCAAGTACATGGGATGCAATCTTTAGAAAGTAGGGGTCCAGAGAGTCTGCCCCTGCACTTTTTTTGGTATCCAGCTGCCATAGTAGGTGCTCTACTTGCTTCAACAGTACAGGTTTGAAGCTGAAGGAAGAGACAGCTCTCTGAACACCAGTGTACTGGGAGCTTAATTGTTCCCTCAGCAGGTTAGCTGGAGAGGTGTCAAAGGCAAGGCCAGCCATTGTGAAGTGGTTATTGAAGGCGTCCAGAATTTCCATTTTGCCAGTGATAGGGCCTTCACTGTGGTGTAATTGAGTTGGAAGGGAGGTAACTAGCATCCTGCCCCACCATACCCTTGATGGTACCCCAAAACCTAGCAGGATTATGATAGGAGGAGTCGAGCTCAGCCAAGTAGAAGGCAGCCTTTGCATCCCTAACTTTCTTGGTGCATCTATTCCTTGCTTTCCTAAAGATCATCCAGTCATTTGCATTCTTTGTTTTTCTTGCCATTTTCCAGAGTTTGTCTCTATCCAGCAGTGCAGCTTTGAGGTCAGCTGAAAACCAACAACAGGATTTGTTTTTTATTTGGATACTAGATGTTGGGGCATGGGTGTTAAGGGCATTTATTACAATGCTATTTAGCAACTGCTGTGCGTTTTCCACAGAATGGGCAAGGTAAAACTCTTGCCAGTTTGGAGAGTGAGCTAGATCATGCAAATATCCTTCAATATTGATGTTTTTCTTGGATCTCCTAATGAGGAATTTTGCAGGGGTTGTTGTTTTGCTGGTGGATCTTACCCCTGCGATGGGGCAGTGATCATTTATGTCGCAGAGAAGCACTCCAGCATGTGTGAATAGATGTGGTTTATTCACTAGCATGATATCGAGTAGTGTGCTGTTATTACTATTCCTTGCATTAATTCTTGTTGGCTCATTAATTAGCTGTGTGAACCCATATGTATCACAGAATGATACCAGAGTGCAGCTGCCTAGGTAAGCCAGTTGAAATTCAGGTCACCTAGAATAATGACTTCTTCAGTGCTGGGCTTGAGCAGATTCCCCAGGTGGGATAAGAGCTTGAGATCAGCAGAGGGGGGTCTGTAGCATCCAACTAGCTGAAAAGCTGCTGTATTGGGGAGAGAGACTTTTAGGGATAGGCACTCAAATTCCTTGGGCATAGAGGTTGCAGCAATACAGGATATAGGCATACCGGATTTTGCATATATAGCTACTCCACCTCCCCTTGTTTGGTGATCCGCTCTGAATAGCTGATAGTTAGGTAGGTTAACATCCCTGTCTGCTGTGGTGGGTTTGAGCCATGTCTCAGATACCACGAGAAAGTCTGGCAAGGTATGGGCAACCCAAGCTTGTATCAGTGTAAATTTTTTCAACAGACTGCGTACATTAATATGCAGGAATCTGAGGCCTTTAATTGAGGTTAGGTCTGATGGAGAGGTAATACATTCAGGGGGTCCAGGGTTGATTTCCATGTTACCAACACAGAGCAATAGAAAGAGCAGGAGTTTCATGAGGGCTGCCAGTGATAGGGAGAGGGGGCTGTCTTTGGTCTTCCTTCTCTTATTCTGTTGCCACTCTTTTGGGGTGCTCCATGTGGGGTTATGGAATTGTGTCGAGACACCAAGTAGCAGTTTGGTGATTAGGCATAGGGGGAATCTGTATATCCAGTAGTGGAGCCTTGATTGAAATACATCTGTTGTGATTTGTGTCTCCTTTTGAGTTTCACCCCACTGTAATCGATGCAGCAATGGTAGGGCATATGTGAGGGTATGAGCGTCAAACAATGGGGATGATTCAGAGAGACTGGGCGGATGGATCACCCTAATTTGTGTGGCAGGGACATCTTCTTTGTGGAACCCCATGTCTGACAGTGAAAGAAGTATCAGAAGTAAACTCCCCATTGTGAGAGAGATATTTTAGTTGGCTACCGGGAGAGTAGTGGAGTTGCTGATTGGTTGGATCAGCAGGCCGGTGAGACAGTTTGTTGGTTTAGGGTAATGTTGAGGGCGGGGAAGAAATTTGGGCAGGAAGATGTCTATAAAAGTAATACACAAGAAGGGGAAGGGAGGTGGGCAAAAATTTTGCTGCTTTCCCAAGTCCTCCCTCTCTGTCCCTCCCGGCCTCGTGGTTCCCTGAGTCGGCTAAGGTGCCGCCGACTGCCCGCTGGCGGAGCGAAGCCCCGGCACTCAGCTGGGTGCTGTGGGGCAGGGATGGCAGACTGGAGAGAGAGAGTAAGGTGCAATAATTAAACAGAGGTAGAAGCAAGTGTTCCTGTTCGTCACTGACTAAATCTGCACAACAAAAGGCTGTGGGGGGAGGATGCTGTGGCGCCTCGGTGTCTGGCCCACCTTGCAAATGCAAAAAAGGATATGTAATCACAATAAATCAACAGTTTCCCCTTGCAATTACCTTAACAGGAACAGCACTTTTAGGTATTTTTCACAGTTTAGGGAAGGAAAAGTGGCACCTCAGCGTCTGGTCCACTTCGGATACCAGGATTTAGAATTACAGCAAAAATACAACAATTCAACAGAAACCCTTTACAGTTGCAGCAGATAGAAGACAGCTCTTTTTTGGGGGGATTTTGCAAGAAAACAGGGAAGAAATTCCTAACTCCCAGACAGGTTTCAGTATAGCACTAAGGTAAGATAAGATTTGCACCAGCTTAATTACTGCACACATGGCGAGCATGCAGCATGTGAACCTGATGCGATTTTTAAATGATGTTCACACCAACTTAACCGCTGCACTCATGTCAAGTGTGCAACACAGAAACCTGATGTGATTTTTAGAAGATATTTGCACCCGATTACCTGCTGCACACATGTCAAGCTTACACCACACAAACCTGATTTGCTTTTTTGACATGGTTCACTTTGGCTGACTTTGTGTATGTGAACCACATGCAAACATTGCACAATTAAGCAAGTGGCATGCATTTTGCACGAACACAGTACACTTATATTTCAGTAAGTGTAATCAACTACACTACAGTAAACAGTAACTAAAACAAATTTTTTTTTTTTTGTGCACAAAGTGCAGATTGGAACCAGCCCTATACTTGTGTTCAGGGTCCTTTGTGGTGACTTTTTCCCCTTTCAATGGAGTCTCTGCCTCTCCTTCCAGAATGAAGTACAAGTTTTGCTTTTCTGGCCACTTCAAGAATCAATATGCATTGAGGTGCAGTTTAAAATTCATTTTGAATGTTTTTTTTTTTGTTTACATTGTGTACAGAAGTTTGGTAACTGATGGATGATTATACTCTGGTTTTTAAGTTTTTCAGGAATTAAGTTCCTGCAAATCTTTGTTAATTTACTTTCCCTTACAGGGCTAGGAGATGTTATTCTGTCATGGTAAGGTGCACTATATCTATACACAATTTAATGGAATGCCACTCATGGCAACTACGTGGCTCATTTAGTAATATGTTGAATGATTACACAATGGAACCCTCTTATAACAGACACCATTATGGCGGACACCCACTTATAGTGGATGGATCTGCCTTGCCAAAAGCTATGTCTGTAATATTAAAAATCCCATTCATACCATACACTGCACCCCCATTATAGCAGACACTGTTAGCGCTTATGTACCCCAGTTACATGCTGCAAACTACCTGCTGTCGCCTGATTATTCTACTGGTTTGCCAGGTACTATAAAGACTTCACTCATCTCTCCTGATGCCTGATCCCTGACACCTTATTCCAGGATATTACTGCTGATCTTCCGTAATACCTCCATTCAGTCAGGTTCTGTAAAGCAAAATCTTACCAATCATGTTTACTGCTCAGCCCCCTGATCTTCCGGTCAGCACAGGTACTGTACAGAAAACCTTTCCAATCATTTCTATTGCTCATTTCCCCATCAGCTGCAATAGCAGTCATCCATATCTTTGGTTGGCAGAGCAGGGGACATGATTTGATTTTCACTCCTATGTGTGAGCTGTGGTAAAGGAGATTCATATTTAAAGATTTTAGGATATAGCAGACACTCCTTATAATGGACAAAACCTGCTAACACAAATGTGTCTGTAATGAGAGGGTTCCACTTTATATTAAATGTTCTACTCCTCCTCAGTGTAATAACAACTTGAAAAGGCATACTTTTAACCTATTTCTTAAAATGCTGTACAAAACTTGTTATCATGCTCTTGCTGTATCACTGTGTTGCTGTGTCTGATGAAAAATTAATAAACATATGTTTAAAAATTATCATTTTATGAAGAGGCATTGCCCTGCAGCACATTGAAATACAACATGTAATTACAGTAAATGGTGTGCCTTTCTATGTTTTCAACTCCTGCCCATTGGTGTTCTGAATAGCAAGCTGTTGACTTTGCTTTTTTTTTTTAAACATTGAACATGTAGAGTACTAAAACTTTTATAAACCTGCAGGGTTGAGCACTGAGCTGCATCATCTACTAAATAGAGGTTCTCAGCATGCTCTGATTTGTATTTAATGGAAACCACTGCCATTAGTCACACAGCTATTAAATACAGTGCTAGTAAATAAGATTATACCACTGAGACACATGTGCAAGAGCCAGGGCAGAAGGTTCATACTGCATAACGATGACTATATGATGAAGAGTTCCAGAAAATCTATCCTTCCATTAACAGAAAACAGGAGTATTACATAACCTTCAAGATTACCTGTATATCATCTACAGCAATAAACTTGCCTGTATTACAGCAGCTATTGAAATAAAAATGTCTCATTCTATAATTTATATTTATTGCTGCTTAAGAATGGCTTGTTGATGGCTTACACTATGTTCAGTGTAGTGGCATATTTAAACAAGCATTGGACAATACCAACAATTTACACTTCTGGTATTTGCTGTGTAGTTGCTGGACATAGATAGGGCAACAGTTGCATAACATGTGCAATCTGAAAGTGTGCTATGACAAAAGGACCTGGTGCATACAGATACTTTTAACATTGTCTCTGCCCTGATAATTGCCCTCTGCAAAGCAAAGGCCTGGTCCATCTTCAAATCTGCTCAGACCCCTCAGTCTAGGCAGGTGTACAACACCTCCAGAAATGCCTGCACCAAGGCTGTAAGACAAGCAAAAGCTAATTATTTTTGGTCCCGGCTATACCCTGGTCATCTCTCCTCCTTCTGGAAGGTGGTCCACTCCCTTGCTAACCCCACCAAACTACCACACCTAACCTTAAACTTCATGCCCAATCAATCCCAGACCACATCAAGATTGCCGAAACACTAAACAATTTTTTCACCATCTGTGCCCTGCCTGACCATCCCACATCCCCTACCAAGGTTCAAAAGTGACCGCCCATAACTCTTCCAAAAATACTGTACATTCCTTCTCACTCCCACCTCACCAGCTGAAGTCCTAAATGCCCTATACTCCTTAAACGTCTCAAAATCCAGCCCAGATGGCATCCACCCCAGACTACTGCATATATCTGCTCCTGCTATCATTCTTCCCCTAACTTACATTATAAACCTGTCTTTCTCCTCAGGCAGGGTTCCACAAGCATGGAAATCAGTGTGTATAATCCATCTTCACAAGGGTGGTGATCCATCAGTACATGGCAGCTACCGGCTAATCTCCCTCCTCCCAACTCTTACCAAATTGCAAAATTTTTTAGTTCAATCCAGACTAAGTAACTCCCTCAATTCCACCAATTTCCTCTCCCCATACTAATCAGGTTTTAGAATGCACCATTCCACCATATCCTCCCTCCTCCTAGTCACAGATCACATCCAGTCCATCACTGATCAAGGCCAACTAACAACTGCAATCTTTGTGGAATTAGTAAGGCCTTTGAATCAGTCTCTCACCCTCTGCTCCTTGACAAACTCAAAGATTCCAGTCTACCCCCCAGCATCCTGTGATTTAGATCCTACCTCAAGAATAGGTTCCAATCTGTCAAGATTGCTAACTTCACTTCTCCCTCACTCCCTTATGCTCGTAAGTGTCCCCCTAGGATCGATTCTGGGCTCCATTCTGTTCTCTGTATTCATAAACAATCTCCTATCTGTTTGCTCTAGATTTCTCATCCACATGTATGCAGATGACACCATCCTTTTGGCATCTGGCCAGTCCTTAGTGACATTCAATCAACACTACAACATGATTATCATAACATGCAATCTTGGTTCCAGGCAACCAAATCAAAATAAACTCTTTCAAAATGGTTTCCATTATCTTCAGTTCAGCCTCAAAACTTGCTAGAACTCTCCACCCCATTGCTATCACCTCACTAAACAGAACATCACTAAACACTATTCTCAAAAGGCTCCAAATGGTACAAGGTGGCTTGCGTCCAACATGAATGGCGTAAGTAGCACCTTGTGCCAATAATTGCACCCAAAGCCATTCTCAAAAGCAGGCTGTGACAACATGCAGACTGCTTGTGCCAAAAAGGACTTGCACCATCCTTGTGCCAAGGGGGTTTGCATCAGCCGCAGGGGCCTATTCTCAAAAGGTGGCTGCCACATCCTCTAATTTATAATTCTCAAAATACCCCTGGAGGACAACCGTCAAAGTACATTTACACCAGCTAGAAGCTGGTGTAAGTGTACTTTGCTGTCCTACGTGTATTGTGCCAGTGTGCCCCCATCTGATACCTGATAGGTCAGGCAGCCCCCCCATGATGCCCATCCCAAATATACCTGGTCATCTAGTGGACCCCGACCTGACAGTGCCAGACCACTCCACTCCCTCCCTGACCTGTACCCAGTCAGCAACTGGCACAGCCCATCTCTTGCCACCACAGCTTGCCACCGACCAAGCTCTGCATGAGTGTGCTCTGTAGATAGCATGCTGTCAGTGAATGACAGCTGCTGTCATTCACTAAGCACATACTATATGCAGTATGCACTCATGCATATCTCAGTCGGTAGCTGGCTACGGTAGCAAGAGGTGGGCTGTGCCACCAACCGGCTGGGTATGGGTTGGGGGCAGGGTGGTCTGCACTTTCGGGTGTGGGGGATCACTAGACCACCAGGTATGTTTGGGATGGATATCATGAGGGATCAGGGTGGGGGAACCACTGGTGTAGTGACCCAAAGTTGGGGCATCCCAGAAAAGTTTAGGGGGGTTTCAAATGCCCCAGGGGTCCCTTTTGTTGTGCCCTGGTATAGCGTTAGGCAGGGCTAAAAAAAGAAAAGAAAAAAGTAAAAGTTTTCTCCTCCCTGCTGCCGGCCTGCTCCATTCCACCCCACTCCCAGAGCAGGCAGCAGGAGAATGGGCACCCACGCACCAGGTTCGCTGCCTCTGGCCAACGCGTGGTGCCTTGCCAAGTCCCTGGCATTTGTGTGTTGTGAGCTCGAGGTTCGAGAATACGAACCCTGAGCACTTTCTGAAATGGGGTTTTGTCCATTTTGTAGCGTATTCGGGCTGGCTGTGGAGTGGACAGGATCACAGGAGTGCAACAGGGACTTGTGGCTTACCTGGAGTTGTGAAGCTGGTCCTGTTGACTCCGCGGTGATTTCCCATCTCCAGTCCAGTGAAGCCACCTGCTGCTGCTGTCCAGTTGTGCTACTAAGTCCGACGGTTCCCCCCCCTGAAGAAAGTAACAGGTCGTTTGCCTGGCGTTGGAGCTTAAGAGCACCGTCGTTGTTGTTTGGGTCCCGCTATTTTAAAGTTAAATTTGGTCCCACGTAGACGGAATTGAAGAGCCGCATCATCGACCGTTTTCCTGTCAGCCATCTGAGGCCCCCTCGGTCTGTCCCTCACTCCACCTGCCATTCTCCCGTGCTCTCTCCCACTGCCAGCAAACCTCCCGCCTCCTGATCCTCTACACAGCTCATCGGAGCGGTGAGTCGGCGGTAGCACATGCTACATGCTAACCGCCTGTGAAGAAAAGTTTTTTATTTATTTAAAATAGCACAGTAAGCACGAGGCAGGCGGCCCGGCAGGCTGCTCTGGGCGTTGGGTCCAATAGGACTAGATTTTAATATTAAGAGGGCGGGACCAGGCGGGAGTGACGACACCCAAAGGAGGGGCTAGGAAGCAAGGCCACTGGAAGGCCTGTGAATATTCAGTAGGGGGCAGAATTAAAGGCAGCAACCTGCCGAATGAGTGACAGCAGCTCTCGGAGAGCCTGAGAAATTAAAGGGGCCACGTAGTTTAAAAGGGGCAAGTCAGGCCAAAAGTAAAGTAGGGCATTTGGCCCATAGTTAAAAGGGCTACCAGGCCCATAGTTAAAGAAGGCACAAGGCCCATGATATTGGGAGGGCTACCAGGCCCAAGATTCAAAAGTAGGGCTATCAGGCCCGAGGTAAGGTAGGGCTGCCAGGCCCGAGGTAAAGTGGGCACCAGGCCCACAGTAGTAAAGGGCACTAGGCCCCAGTAAAGGAAGGGCACCAGGCCCACTGTATTTAGGGCATCAGGCCCACAGCTAAAAGGCTATTAGGCCCAAAGCCAAGTATACGGCATCAGGACCGAGGTAAAGCAGGGATCCATGGAGGTCCCAGCCTAGCGGATAAGAACAAGCCAGCCTAGTGGTACTAAGGACAGCTCCAGCCTAGCTGATTAGTGCAAGCCAGCCTAGTGGTACTAAGGGTAGCCCTGGCCTAATGGATTAGGGGAAACCCAGCCTAGTGGTACTAAGGGTAGCCCCGGCCTAGTGGATTAGGGCAAGCCAGCCTAGTGGTACTAAGGGTAGCCCCGGCCTAATGGATTAGGGCAAGCAAGCCTAGTGGTACCAAGGGTAGCCCCGGCCTAGTGGATTAGGGCAAATCAGCCTAGTGGTACTAAGGGTAGCCCTGGACTAGTGGATTAGGGCAATCCAGACTAGCGACAGTAAGTGAGGTGTATAGGCCCCATAGCGAATAAGGCATTTAGGCTTCTGGTGTTCCCAGCAATCAACCTAGGGCAAGTGGTACCCTCAGTATAGGGGTTAGGGCATCCTTAGCAAAATGTTCGGGGTAGCCAGATCCTATTCAGGAAGACCCTACATTTAGGAAAGGGGGTCCATCCAAGGGTGCTCAGTTCACAAATACTGTGAAGCTACTGTAACAACTGTACTGTTTATACAACTGTGATTGTCGAAGTACTCGAAAGATTGTGAACTTTCTAAGAAGCACCAAGACTGTATTGTATATGGATTGTGGTTATTTGCCCCTGGGTATCTGAACTATTGCCCCGGTTATCCAAACTATTGCCCTAAGTATCCAAACTATTGCCCCAAGTATCTGAACTATTGCCCTAAGTATCTGAACTATTGCCCTGAGCATCCAAACTATTGCTCTAAGTATCCGAACTATTGTTCAAAGCATCTGAACTATTGCTCCAAGCACCTGTAACAATTACACCTAAATTTATAATTTGCCTTTCCTTGGCAAATCACTGGATCATTCTGCAGTCCCCTTAGCATTGCAGGAAGGTGCATCTTTCAGCTATACTGCTACTAGTGTATGGGGACAGTCTCAATCTTCTACCACACTGCTGTCCCAAAGTGTGGTCTGTAATACTCCATACTCAGAATCAGTCTCTACCCAGAAGAGGACGTCTTTTCAGCATTCTTCACTGAAGTGGGATTGTCCATCAGCTCATCTCTTCCATCTGTGTCATCCACGGAAGTTGAGTCCGTCGCCAGTTGTACAAGTCGTACCCTCCATTTCTTGTTTTCACAGCGCGAAGGTACACCTGCCGAAGTGCATCACGACAGCCATGCCAGTGTTGTTTTGTATGGTTCCTGTTCCAGATGCCCCGAAGTTGGTCGCCCTCCTCAGAAGAGTGTGCTCATCCTGGAGAACCTGGTCTGGCCCCTGGTCATTTGCCGAAAGTCGAATCCGTCGAAGCCCAGTACGGGACACGTCCGCCGTTTCTTTGTTTTTGTTCTAGTTTCTGATGACAAGATTGCAGAATCAACCATCATTTTTACAGATTCTTTTGGTTCCAGGTCCTATTGGAGATCCTTCAGAGTCAGCTGACCCTTGGAGTGCTGCAGCATCCTTCAGGTCTTGGTAGTCCTCCATTGGATTCGTCGCCACACAGGTCCTGATTTCTCTTCATCCTTGGCAACCCTGGAAGTGGGTTTTGGCCAAGGAACCCTTTGTTTTCAGTTGGAATCCGACAGCCCATTAGTGGGGTTATTTCAGGAACCAGTTGCTCTGGTTCTTCTTTTCCGGCAGCCTTGAAGAGAGTGGGCTTTTGCTGAAGAAAAACATGGTCTGTTTAACAAACCTCTCACCACCCGGTGGCCTTGACAAGGTCCCTGCTGGGAATTACGTTAGCATCTATTGTTCCGTTTGCTTCCCCTTTGTAGCTACCATCACAGACCAATGGTGTACACGAAGACACCAGACCCCTGGACTCATGTAACATCTGGACTTTGGTAGAAGTGTGTAGTGATAGCTTAACCAAATACAGTTCTGAGTAGTGTATGTCATCTGATCCTCAACTAAGCTTATTGATAGGAACAAGAATTGTAGAATAATTATAGAATAAGAGTGGCAGTAGGCCTCAGCATCTAGTCTATTCTTGTTGAAATAATTTTAGCAGTCATAGATAAAGTATCTGTCTTGTTTACCACCCTATTGTTTTGGTGACTGCTCTTTCTATTGTGACTGTGTCTCCCTACCCTCTGGTACAAAATAAATGCCCTGCAGGCACTGAATCTTTAGGATGACTCCTGCCTCTCCTTGTCTGGGTAACGGTTATCTTATCCACAATAATTCGACCTTGGTGCCTCACTCATCTCTTTTCACCACCTTTAGAGCAGAGTACCACAGAGCACCTCTAGACCATCACACTGGACCACCAATGATATGTTAATATATCAAAATGGGGAGGTCAGGGCTTGGGGAGGCTACTAGCCCAACAGGACTATTCAGTTAATACTGTTGTGGATCAGGGCTGGGAGTGCGCTAGCCAACCAAGGATTAATTAATAATACTATTCGGGCTTTGGGGGTGTCCAATAGCCCTCCAGGGCTATATCAGAACTATTATTGGGGATCGGGGCTGAAGGGTGCACTAGCTCACCAGGGCTACATTATTACTACTGTTGGGGATCAGTGCTGGGGAAGGGTGCTTGCACCCTTGTACTGTGCAATGCCGCAGAACTGTGGGAACCTGTTCAGATGAGTCCTCGGTTTGGCATACAACTTGGGTTGTCCAAGCCATGGAACTTAGCTGCAGGACCCTGCCTGATAGATAATCAGGTGCAGGGTCCCCGGCCCATAGGCATTTGGTGCAAGTCACCACTGGCACGACTTGCACCATGCATTTGAGAATCGGCCCCTCAGTCTCTTCTTACAAATACTTAGGAGTGTGGCTTGACCTCCCACTTAAACTTTTCGAACCACATAGATACCATCATCTCAAAGCTTTACCCTAAGCTTTGTTTGCTCTACAGACTAAGAGACTCCCTCCATCAACCAGTAAGACGTACACTATTAACCAAAATGATCACTCCTATATTCGGCTATGCTGACATAGTGTATTGCACTGCCCTCTCCACTTTACTAACCAGGCTCAACTCCATTCCCTATGCCTTCTGTCTCCTTGCCACAAACTCTCCCCTCAGAATGCATCACTGCACTCTCCACTCTACCCTTGATAAACCACCACTATCCCACCAGCATTTCACCCACTCCATCTCCTTTATATCAAAGTTCTGGTTCAACCTACTGCACTCATACCTATCAGAAAGTCTTGCCCCAGCAGATGCATCACCATACACGCTGCGCTCAAAGGACTCCCAATCCTTCTCCCTCCCCGAACCTTCCTTGTCCACTGGAAAGTCTGCCTTCTCCTACAGGCTCCCCTTAATATGGAACAAACTACCACCCCTCCTAAGAAACTCACTCTCTCTCTCAACTCCATCAAACATCAAATTCACCAAATTACATCCCCTACCTGCACCTGTCCCTAGCCTTCCCCTCACATCATACACATCATATACAAGGGACCATAACCTACCTTCTTTGTTTCTTATATCCAGCCAGAGGCTGGCAGTATAGCCTAGAGGTCAGAGTAATAACTTGTGAATGAGCTTGGTTCAGCAGACCTGGGTATGATTCCCCCAACTTCCACTTGCATACTGTGTGACTCTAAGCAAGTCACTTAACCAGCCTAAAGCTCCCTGGTCACCCCTGAAAGCAGGAAGTTAGGCCTAGTGGGCCTTACCTGGTTAACAAAGAATGAAAAAAAAAAAGGACATGTGCATCCACTTGAATTGTTTTGTGTCCTTACTATTATTGCACTTTATAGTGCTTCTCTACTGGCCTCATAATGAACCAGAATACAAAAAGTTCCATCTGTTTACATTCCTCTGTATGATACAAACCTGTAGTTGTATTTCTTTTATTTTTATGTACCTATTTATGTATTTTTATGTTCTCATATTTTTCCCTGTATCACCCTGTCCTTGGGTCACACCTGGAAATGAGCCTGAGCTCGGTGTGCCTTTCCCGGTTATCAAATGTTTAAACAAAAAAATTAAAAAATACCATTTTATTTTCTCTGACAAATTGATATTGAAATATGGAAATGTTAGCAATGTTTATTATTGTGTTTTTAAACCAAATTCTGAAGGCAGGAAAAGTGTGGCTCATTTTTATTTGGGAGGAGAGACTGTATTTTTTGTTCATATTGAGGCTCTTTCTGCTTTTAGTATTTATTGTCAGTCCTATGAGACCAGTGTGCCTGTCAAATGTGCTTGCTAACTGTATCTAGGCTGCCCATTTTGCCTTATTCATTAGTTTATTGTTATTTTTCAATTAAAATGTGAGTTTACTTGGTCCAAGACTCTTACCTCATAGCTCATTCAAAGTTCTGTCTGCACAGTGCCTCTGCACATTCCTGAGGACATGAGAATGTGCGACTTAACATGGTGTCCTCAAACAGACGCTAACTCATACAAGTACAAGTTATGCATATTTTAACCACTGTGAGATAAACATATGGCCTGAAAATAGGGTTTGTCCTGAACATGGCAATGTGTTTTATATTGAAACAAAAAAAAAAAAGTACAGAAACATGTAAAACTATTGCTATAAAATTGTTACTCTGAGCATGCATATCAGCATAGAGCCTGATGCACATGTTCTAAATCACAGTTCTGATTTTCAAAGCAATAGAAGAGTGCTTAAACTCTGCCTTTCCAATTTAGTTTGTGATCTTGAGCAAATCATTTAACATCTGTGTGCTACAGTCCTCCTACAGTAGCTGTTAAGTTGTAGAAAAGCAGCACCCCACTAACAATGAGATGCTGCACCACATAGTCTTGGTAAGTTGTTAATGCAGTACTTCCTCATTATAACAAACCTCGCTATAGTGAATTCTCAGCTATAACAAATGGTTCATTTGGCTCCCATCTGACAGACAGCTGATTGCTACAGCTGATTGGATGCTATAAAAGGACATATTTTGACAGCTGTCTGTAGACACAACATGAAGCATTCAAGCTACACAGTGGAGACTAAGTTTGCTATTCTCAACAGGCTCTAGGCAGGGGAGTGCCTAGCTAAAGCATAATCAGAAACTAGCTTTAATAAGCTGGCCCAGTGGCACTGCGGGTTGAGGTGCTGGACGCCACACCTCGCGGCACGCTGGTGACCCAGGTTCGGATGCGAGCCCGGGTTGTCAGGGGTGGGTGGGGGAGGATAGGATTGAGCATCCAGAGGACTGCTCTCCTATCCTGAGGAGGGATGTGGGTCTTTACCGCTCTGCAGAGGCCCCTGGGGATGCCTGGGGGCACTGGAAGAGTCAGTAGAATGGAGGGAGGAGTGCAGCAGATGTCAACACATCAGTGCTTGACGTCATTGCACATCTGTACTCCTGGGGAACAAAGTTGGTGGAAAATGGCAGCACTGTCCATGGCAGCTTGATGGCCTCACTTCCTGAGCACCAGCAGGGCTTGTGGGCATGAAACCATGGCTGGTATTAAATCCTGGCCCGGTGCAGGGACCAAGGGGGGGTCCATTTTGCGGGTTCAGCTGCATATGCCAGCTGACCCAGGAGGATGTGTCCCATGGTCATCAGGGGAAGCAAGGGGTAGGCAGGTCAGTGGCTGCAGTGGAGACAAATAGAAAGATGATAAAAAAAGACACTAACACTAATAAATCAAATGTATTCCCCTGGAGGAAGAAGAACTTTGCTCAGGAGGCCTCAGTGTTAGATGCACTTAAGCTCAAGTAACTCTAACGTGCTGATGAGTTGGAAGTGGACAAAGCCAGACAGTTGTGCTTCACCTAACAGCAGACTACTGGAGGGCCAGGTCCAGGAACAGTAGTCCAGGAGAAAGCAACAGTTTGCCTGTGAGATTTACAGTGGGAGATCTACATTTAAGTCTTCATCAAGGTGGGTCTTGTGCTTCCAGTGATGACATGGCATTCTTCAAGTTTGTATCACAGAAAAATAAAGTTCCTACGATGATGCTGCTGCCTTCAAGTTCCTTCCAAAACTGAAGCAAATTTTGGCTGATAGGGGATACCAAACAGAGCAAATTTACAACACCGATGAAACATGTTTGTTCTAATGGTGCCTACCCAATGATATGTTAGCCAGTTGCTCAGAAGCGATTGAAAATAAGAGGCTTAAAGTCGACAAAGATCATGCCATCTTTCTGATTTATGTCAATTCCACAGGTGCACACAAAACTAAAACTCTCTGTATGTGTAAATTTTAAATACTCCTCTACTTTCACCTTGTAAATATGACATCCCTTCCTGTTATGTACAGCTATAGCTAGAATGCCTGGATGATGTCCAAAACTTTCAGGGGATGTTTTTTGAGACCTACATTCCTTCAGTGCTTGCTTTGTTCTGTAAAAACAAAATGCTGACAAAGGGTCTTTATCTGATGGTTTAATGTTCTGCACACACACCCCGAGGCTGAATTGAGATTGAGAGATGGAAAAACTCAAATTTGTTTTTACTGAAGAACATGACCTCTCACATTTAGTAGACAGTAGTAGATACCATTTATTTATGCAGTGATAACACCATTAGGGCTATATATGCCCTTTTCTCAAGATGCTCCTGGCCTCTGGATGGGGGTATCATGACAACCTTCAAAAAACTGCAGGAAGTGACTTAGTTCTGAGTGACTTATAGTTTATGGAGACCGGCAGCAAAGTTAGTGATTTCCTAAAATCCCTTACTCTAAGCACAATTGTACAGTTGGCAGGGGAAGTTTGGGACAATGTTACTTAGAGCACTATTGCTCACTTCTGGTCGGCAACACTGAGTCCAACATTTACATATGACCTAACTCTGAAAAGGAAATTGAGAAGGATGATACCAACAAAACTGCTCAGACGGTTAAGGACCTCAAATTGATTGACTTGGTCAACCAGCAGACTGTCATTGAGGACTGGCTGATGGGAGATGACACTTTTGAGACTTACAAACAGCTGTCAGATTCAGAAATTCTTTCTGCTGTTCTCAACAGAAACTCAGAGCCTGAGCACAAGGACACAGAGGGAGAGAGAGAGAGAGCAAAGATTGCACGGAGCTACCTCCAACAAACAGTGAGGCAATCAAAGGACTGGAGACCGGGTTGATATGGCTGTCTTGCCAGGAAATTGATCCTACATGGATCATTCAGATAAAACAGATGATATCATTTGCCAATGATGTGACTGATAGAAATAAAGAAAAGCAGACAACAAAAAAAATACCAGTTTTTTTTGGGGGGGGGCAAGAAACAGAATGAAAAGAATGATTTCTACTCAAATATGAAGAATAAACATTAAAGAAAGAAATTCTGAATACAGAATAAAGTGCTCAAAGTTAATAAAATCAAATAAAAATCTTACACAAGTCTTACATAAGCACAACCAAAGTTTATTAAGTGCAACTCAAGCAAACCTTCGCCCACACACACACACACCCCTCACACCATAGCAATTCCCATATAGGCTTCTCTTGCTTTAACACATGACTTGCTATAACAAATAGCACACATGGCTCTGAAAGCATTTATTATAATGAGTGAGTACTGCATAGTGGTAGCATCACTGTAGTTAGTGGTAAGTTGGCACATCAGTGCGGACTTGCACCAAGGAGTGATATTCAGTGGGAGCCAGTTCGCAGTGCAAATCTCATTGTGCCAATGCACAACTATAATGAATGCAGATGCAAGTACAGGGGCCGTGCCCATAAATATCCAGCACAGTGCAATATTCAACCATGAAACCATGGCACAAGTGTGGAGCAAATCAGAGATGTGCCGAGCAGACTTGTCCCTATAAATACAGGAAGGAAGCAAGCACACAGAAAGCACTTGTGCCAGGCGAGAGGGAGAGAGAGAGAGAGAAAGAGAGAGAGAGAGAGAGAGAGAGAGAGAGAGAGAATGAAAGAAAGACAGCCAGAGAGAGAGAGAGTGAGAGACAGGCAGACAGACCGAGGCAGACACAGAGGTGGCAGTGGAGAGGGAGACTGGGGCAGACAGAGTGTGAGAGACAGGCAGACACACTGCCAGGTAGTGCACCAGGGTGGCACACAGCCCACAGCAGCCAACTGCCCAGCAGGATATTGGACATCAAGGGCCATGGATAGTGCACCCTTCATGATGGAGACCATAATAATGGGTGTGAGGGGGCAGGAGGAACAGCGACGTGGCCGAGGAAGGGACCATTGGCGGTATGCCCAACACAGGTGGTACCGTGCCCGCATCACCTTTGAGAACTACAGTGACACGGAGATAGTGGGCTGATACCTCCTGAACAGGGCCAATCTGAGGCAGCTCTGCAAGCTGTGCAGTGAGGAGATGCAGGCACCCACCAGACGGAGCCATGCCATATCTGTGCAGATGAAGGTGACAGCCATCATGTGCCTGCTCACCACGGGCACCTTCCAGAGACAACAGGGGACACCACAGACATAACCTAGTCAGCCACATCCCACCTCCTCACACAGTTCCTCAATGCTGTGCTGCCACATGCTTCAGAATACATCCGTTTCCCCCAGCACACAGGCAGAGCATAGAGCAACCATGCAGCACTTCCACAGGGTAGCATGCGTGCCTGGCATGATTGGGGCCATTGACTGCACCCATGTGCCCATCCACATGCCACCTGGCCCTGAGGGTGTGGCATACATTAACAGGAAGGGGAGCCCAAGCATCAACTGCCAGGTGGTGTGCGATGCTATGGGGTGCATCACCAGTGTCTGCGCCACACACCCTGGGAGTGCACATGATGCATTCATCTGGCACAGCTCTGCACTGAGCCACAGGTTCGAATGTGGGGACATCCCCACGGGCCATCAAGTAGGTGAGTATGGTACGGGCAAGGGGTGATAGGCAGAACAGGCCATGGGATGGGGAGGGCAGGGTGGGCATGTTGGTATGGGTGCTAGGACAGGCAAGGGCACAGCATAGGATGGCAGAGGGCTAACCATGTCATTATCCATACAGGAGACAGTGTCTATCCACTGATGCCCTGGCTGCTCACCCCCTACTGGCACCCATCATCCCCAGCAGAGGAACACTACAACAAGGCACACGCTAGCACGTGCAACATCACTGAGCGTGTATTTGTCATGCTGAAGGCGTGGTTCCATTGCCTAGACAGGTCTGGCGGTGCCCTACAGTACAGCTCCTTGAAAGCCTGTGGCCTATTCCTGGCCTACTGCATATTGCACAACATGGCCATTGACCGTGGGATAGCTGTTGAGGCTGATGAGGGCAACAGTAGTGGAGATGATGGAGGCAATGGGCTGGAGGGTGGTGGACAGCCCCCCCGGGCGGAGAGATCCCCAGCTGCAGTGGCAGATGACCAACAACAGGACACCATCACACAGGAGCGCTATTGTGCATGCAGGTAGGTGGCACGATACACATGCATCGGCCACACACACAGGTACAGCACACATGCAGGGGCATGCATGGCAATGGGCATGCACACACAGAGGCATGGGGCAGGGGTAGGGGAGTCAGTGTCATACAACCACACACAACCACATACAGCAACACACAGAAACACACACATGCACCCATGTACCCACACACCCAGGTGTTGGCATGTGGCGCGGATCAGATGCATTGCACCAGTGCACAGGTGAAACCAGTGCTGAACTGCCCTCATCACACCCACACCACACAGTCCATTGGCCGGGCAAGCATGCACACAGGCAGCATGTGGCATGACACACAGGTGCAACACCAGTGGTATGCACACACACACACACCATCCATGCATGCACAGGGCAGCAGCTGCGGACTGCAGTTAGAGTGGCACACCCATCAGGGCTGCTGCATGAAACCATTGCCACCACGGCCATGGGGGCAGCCATGCTGGGGCTGATCAGCAGCCACAGGCTGCACATCAGCCACAGGGGGTGTTTGCAACAGCCCCCCAGGGGTTGAACCATGGGACCATGACCAGGTCCATGCAGGGGTGCTTAAGTGCCCAAATAGGACTGCCCCTGGCATTTCTGTGAGGCCAACATCAGAGCCCGGTGTCAAAAGTGTGGGCGTCACTCAACGCCAGGATTGTGGGGTGTACATTGCATTGCACGGGGTCAGCAGTGTCCGGCTATGCCCTGTGGCAGTCAGCATTGCAAAGCCATCCGTGATCGCATAGGCAATGCCATCCAGGGATTCAGTCATGGCCTCCTACATGTGCTGCATCCCTGCCAGGATCTGCACAGTGCTCCTCTTGTGCTGCTCAGCCAACTGGCATACCTCTGCACACAATGCACACACCCCAGTGGCAAGCAGTACCTGTTGTTCTACAGAGGCCTGCAGCAAATGGGTGTGCTCAGCCAATGGATCAGCATCCTGGGGAACCCGGGTGGTACACCGAGCCTCCTGTGGTGAACGGCCACACTGTGCAGCCCCCCTCTCTGGTGGACACTGCACAGTGGGGTTCTCATGGGGAATGTCCATAGCTGACGCCCTGGTGGTGAACCAAGCATCCAGCTGCCCTGTGGCACCCGTAGCCTGCTGGCATTGCCCATCTGGCTGCTGAATGATGCCCAGCATCTGCACGGCCACAACACCTCCACCACAGGGCACAACCATGGCAGTGCACACAGCCACACATGCAGAGGTGGCAGGCAGTTGCCCCCCAATGGCAGGGCACTTGGCATGCCACCTGTGTTGGTGGCTGGCATGGGTGTCTCACCCACAACATCACCCATGCTGTCCAGGATGATGGTGATGTCATCATCGGTGTTTGACCCCACCCTGAGCTGTGTCTCCATGTAGGGGACACCAAGACTGGCATCCCTCAGGAACATATCCAGGGCCTCGTCCGACCCCTGCCCAGGACATCCACCTGGACTGTGGTGGTGTTCTGCAGCCTATCAGGACCCTGGGTGCTAGTGGAGGTGGAAGGCTGGTTCTCCAGGGCCGGTCCTGCTTCCATGGCTGCTGCCGGTGCCCCATCCTCTGCAAGCAGGTGTGCTGGTGCTGAAAGAGAATAAAGGTGTGTCAGTGATGCAATGTCCACATGTCCCCCCCCAAACTGCTACTGCATGTGTCCAGCAGAATGGCATGCATGTTGTTGCGCACACATGTACAGGACATGCATGCCTAGCAGCATGCACATCAGCATGCCCGTGTATGCACCCTCCGTGCCACCAGCTGTGCACAGCTGACATACTTACCATGCAGTGATGTGCTGCCACCCATCTGAAATCCTCCTCCAGGCACACCCTCCACCATGCTGTGGCACATGGTGGCTGCCAACAACTCCTCCTGCCCCGTGAATGGTGGCACATCAGGAGGCCCCCCTCCAGTGGCCATCTGGGAGGCCACCTTCTCCTTTATGTGCCTTCTGTCTGTGCCCACCATTTTACAGCACTCCTGTGCTGAGCACTGGTGGATGCCATGCTTGTTAACATAGCCTGCCACCTCCTCCCAGGCCCCAGCCCTGGCCTGTGATGTGCCTGTGGCACCACTCAACAGTGGCTCCTTGTCCAGGTAGGCATCAAACAGGGCCTCTGTTTCATCCTTAGTGAAATTGGGCCTGTGCTTGAGAGCAGGCCCACACTTTTAATGCTCCTCACCCTCCTCAAGTCTGGACATGTCACCTCCTGTGGATATAGCACAGTGTGTTAGTGGTAGCATCTCCCTGTAGCACCCTACCCTGTTGTGCCATATGCTCCCAGGGAGCTGCAGCAGCATGCGCAACCCACCTCAAAGGATGCAATACCAGTCCATGGCCTGTGCTGTTCTCTGGCGATTATATGGCGCATCATATGCAAATGAGCTTTGGCGGAACGGTAATGACATGCTAATTCCCCAGTGCGCCACACATTGGCTGATGAGCTCATTTCTTTCTTTATTAAATTTTGGTGACTGGGTAGGCCCACTGAGCCCCAAAGGTCCCTTTTTCAGGGGCGACTGAATATGGCATCTGAATATCATGATTTTGCTCCATGCGCAATGAGAGTACTCCGGAGCAAGTCACAGCACAACACATGCGTGGTGTGCAGGACTGCAGTGCGCATGCACCGAACAGTATCATGTCATCAATCACGCACTGTGCACTGACTGTTTGATGGATGCCATGGCGCATGGTGTACCGGGCCTGCTATCGTGCACATGCACACTGCGCAGAGGTGGCCGATCCTTACCCCTGCTGTGACCTCTGCATGGCATGGGTGTGGCTAGGTGGGGTCATGGGTGCTAGGGCCACACTGCAGCAACAGACTGGGGTGGCCAGGATGGGGGATCAGTACTGCCACCACTATGGAGACCTGGTGAGGAGGGACCCAGAGTGCCTGAGGAGGTGGAAGGAGTGAGTCAGGCATGGGGCTGTGCCACAGCCAGGGCAGTAGGCTCATATTGCATGTGTGCCCTGGTGCTGTTCTGTGGTGTTGGCTTGGCTGCCTGGCATGCCCTGCTGAGTGGTGCACTGCCACTCATGTGCATCATGGGGTGGCATCACCAGCTGCCACTTGCTTTGAAATGCAGCTGTGTGGGATGTGTCGGGCAGGGGTTCACCCTGTGCACAGGAGTGGGGTGGTGGGCAGCTGCTGTGGATGTTTATTGATGTGTACCTGTCTATGTTCCATTCCCAGAGCCTGAAAATTGCAGGAGAGCAGCAGCGGCAATGGCAGGACAGCAGAATGCAGCGGGCCAGGGTGGCGGTGCAGGAGCAGCTCCAGCAGCAGTGGCACCACAGAGGGTGTGGGTGCAGGCATGGCCACCTGTGCCATGTGCCATGGCAGCTGTGTGTGTCACATCATACATGGTGTCTGCCACTGTGGTGCCTCCACTGGACATATGTGCCAGCTGTTGGTGGGGTGTGAGTGCGCCTGGCTGCCACTGATGTTGCTGTGGTGCTGCCGGTGCACTGTGCCATGTGACTGCCATTGCACAGTTGGGTGGCCACTGTGTGATGGGGACCACCACTGTGCACTGTCGTGGTGTGCTGCATTGCTGGCAGGTGTTAGCCCACCAACCTTTGAGTTGCCAGTACAGGCCCTCTGGGGTGTGTGATCCCACTGCCCATTGCGTGCTGTGGGTGGGCATGGTTCCTTGGGACATTGCACTGATCACCTGTCCTGTCTCTTGTCCTAGGTGTTCAGTGGAGGCATAGAATGCCCCTTTACTGCTGGCTGCTCTGGCAGCTTATCTTAATCGCCTCGACCACCATGGAGGCAGTGCTGCAGGTGTGGAGGATGTTGCTTGATGACCAAAGGAGGCAAAAACTGCAAGGGATGGCAGGACATGGCTGCCGGTAGTTGGAACCCTGCATTCACCTGTTTCTCCAGCTGTACCTTCCCCAACAGCCCCCCTTTCCACTGTACAAACCCTGTTCCCTGTCCCTTTCCCTCGCTTTCCTACCCTTTCCCAAACACTTGTTTTGTACATAGTTCAGTTCTTTAATATATCTATCTTTTTTGACATACCTGCCTGAGTCTGTGTCTGCTTTGCAAGTGGCATGAGGAGCCATACTGCAGTGGCCCAGTGCCTGTCTGTGTGGTGTGCATGTGTCAGGGCACTTGTTGTGCTTCTGTGGTTCACTGCTGTGTGCTGTGGTGTGTCCCACTGTGGTAGTGTTCCTCACCTCGGTTGGTGGCTGTGTCTTGGGGTGCCCATGGGGTAGTTGTCTGGGGTGTGTGGAAGGTGTGTGTGCTTGGTTGCGTGGTCCTGGGTGTGGCCTGCTCTGGTCTGGGTGTGTAGGGGGTCATGGCCTGCAGCCTGCGGGGGACCCCATTGGTGGCCCTCCATTGTCCATTGGCACCTCCTGTTGCCGACTATCTGTGCCACTGTTGTGTTCTGGGGTGGGGGTCTGGGTGCCTGTGTACATCCTGCTGTGCCCAGCTGGTGGTGACCTCCTGTGGCCTGTCACTGTGCTTCCCTGGCTCTGTCCCTGGGTCACTTCTCTGTGCCGTGCCCCCCTCTGTTGCTCTGCTGCTTTGCTCCCATTGTTGCACTGGGGCATCTCTTTCTGTGCCATGGTGCAACTGTGTTTGCACCATGGTGTACCTCTGGTTGTGCCATGATGCATCTGTGCCATATTCAGCAGGGTTGCACTGGTGCAGTGTGGCCAGTGCAACCTCCGAATATGTCTCTTGTTGCACCACAGCGCATCAGATTTGCACTGCACTGGACTTGCACCTGCCTTTGGTGCATTTCTAAATATCTGGGCCCTTGTTTATAAAAGCAAATGCTGAAGTGTTGAGTTGCACTTTAATAGGAGTCTAACGTCTCATCTTTTTATGGAATCTTTTCACTTACTTTAGTTTACTGGCTGCTCATATTCATAATTAGACTGACTATTATTTATTTCAGTTAGTTTTAAGTTTTACTATCATAATCATTGTGTATCTTATTTTACTGTTCAGTCAGTCAAAAAGCTTTATTGCTTGGTCATATGCCATTGCAGTTTAAAGAGCCAGTGAAGCCAAAATAGGCAGACAGGAAAAAAGTACAAATTCTGAGTCAAAGTCAGTTGTAACTTTTTATCTCTGAAGTATTTTTCTTGTTCCTTTGCTCATCAGAAAGTATTCTGTGTGATAATATTGTGCTGGATGTGTGAAACAGCTCTTAGCCTGGCAGCTGGCATCTCTAACTCTACTGCCCCACACTACATCATCATCAGTATTATGATCTCACTGACTGTGACATCACAGGTGAATGGCCTGGCAGTCACTTACTTGCTGTCCCTAAGTAGCTGCAATGTCACAGTTGGTGAGCTCAAAATGCTGATGATGTAGTGTGGGGCAGTACAGCAAGATATGTCAGCTGCCAGGTTAAGAGCTGTTCAACACATCTCACCTACTAGCATCAGGTAAACAATCTTCTAATTAAACAAAGGGAAAAGAAAAGGTACCTCAGATACAAAAGGTAATGGTTGACTGCTTTTAAAATATAATATTATTTGTTTTATTTATTTATTTTTTGTTGACTGGGTAAGTGCACTAGACGGGGATACAGATGAATACCAACTGACCTTGAACCAGATAAAGCTGTTGGTGGTATTTTTAGTGAATTAGGGAAATTTGGCCAGGACACCAGGGAAATTCCCCTACTCGCCTGTGGGTGAACGGCCATCTCTGTGTGAGACGGCCACTCTGGGGAAGTTTTCGGAGGAGTTGGATGTGAGTCTAGTGGTGGGGAAGGCCTCACTGCTAGCAGAGGATAATTTATCAGAAGACGCATTGAAAATGTCGGTTTGTGAAGGAGACAATGTTTTCCATGAAGCCATATCGGTACTGGAGCTTTTCGTACCTGAGAAGACTATGATGGATTTATTAGAAACAGCAAGGAAAACTAACTTACAGTGTGATGGCAAAGAATCCATGGTGGAAATTACAAATGTAGAGCCGTTTGCACTTCAATACTCTACGTTACATGCAGTTTCAGCTGAGCGGTCTGACAAGTCGCCCGCAGGTGTTGACAGCAGGAATGAGGAAGTCGAAGGTCGGCTTCCATTGAAGGAGATGGGTGAGTGTGCTATAGATTCTCTTAAAGCTTTGAAGGCTGAAACATGTGTGCCGACTGGCAGTTTAGTCACTGGGAATAGCGAGTGCCGAAAGACGAGCACACCTCTTGGGATTGATGTTGTTGGTGAGCCGGTATCGGCTCCTTCTGAAATTTTCAAATGCCCTACTGTGGCTCCAGTGCTACAACAAGCTGACTCACAGTTCCAAACACCAAAGACTCTGTCTAAAGAGTCGGGTTTTGTGTTTTATCCGCAGCCACCTTCTGGCACTGCACAGACTGAGGCCCTTCCAATAACATATCAAACGAGGGCTACTGATCAAAAAGGAGTTACTGAATTCAGTTTTTCACCGCCTGTTACCTCTAAACCTCAAATGCCTTTTTTTTACAAGGGGCTACAACTTTATCACAGGAGTATACACAGTCAAAGGCGTGTGCTGCTATTTCAGGAACTGTTCCAATGTATCAGGGTATCAGGGTTTCTGGTATACATGACGTTTCCTGGTCTCCTCAATAAGCATTACAGGGAGCTGGATGGGAGAAGGACCCATCAGGGGGTTTGGACCCTGGACTCGGCCTGGGATCCCTCATTTAATCTTCAAACTCCTGAGTGGTGGCCAAAGTCTAATTTACATGGTATTTCTACTGCTACTCTTGCTACAGCTATGCCTATTCAACCATCTGAACCTGATCTAAAAACTTTTCTAAGGGTGGACTTGGCTCCAGGGCCACAAGTTTCAGCACAACTAGAGAGTGTGGGGGCTCCAGAGCCTACAACTAAGCCCTTCTTATCTGAACTATTTTCAAAATCCAGAAGGGAAGCTGCATCTTGGCGGAATGCAGTGAGAATTTGCTACAAAGGTGGCCTGGAAGTCAGGCCCAATAGACATTATGTGGGGAAATATTTATTTAAGGAATCATTGACATTTTTACCAAGAGATGTTTTTGCATTTATAAATATCTCCAGGGAAGACAATTTCGACATTAGTTTTCACTCAGCTTATAATTCAGACCTTTTCTGGGAACGTTACGGGCAAGTTAAATTTTCTCCCATATGGACCCCCTTCTTGGTGAGTCTACTTTCTAAACCCATAATTAAAAATGTTACAGTTATGTTTAGAAATGAGGGGGTCCATGTGGAAGATATTACTTACTGGCTTTCCCAAAAATGTGACATTCAAAGTGATCCAGACCCTATTTTGGACTCTGAGCAGTTTTGGACCAGGGGGTGGAAATACAGGGTGACGCTCAGGCAAACATATTCAGGAACTGATCATATTCCAAATGCCTTTTTGTTGGGGAGAGATCGTGGGGTGTGTTTTCACAGTGGGCAACCTAGGGCATGCTATAAGTGTGGGGCTAAAACTCATCTTTCTAGTGTGTGTAACCAGCCGAGATGCAATAATTGTGGTGAAATAGGTCATATAACTATGCAGTGTACGAACCACACTAAGTGTGACTTATGTGATGATTTTGGCCATGCTTTTAGAGATTGCCCATGGGCTGCAAAATATAAAGCTTCTTGTGGAAGTACAGACTTGATCATTCAGCAAGCCCAAGATGCTGTTTCCAAACAAGTGGAGACTAAGGCAATGGGTCCTCCTCTTCAGCAGGAGTCAGTAGACCCAGTTTCCCCATTCAGACCCCCCTTGCCCCCCTTTCTCCTTCTGTTTCCACTTTACCTCTCTCTCCTGTAGTTCCAGCTAGTGTTGTTAAAATTGAAGCTGAAGTGGCAAATCTTCTAGAATCTGTTTGCTACAATGATCCTACAGATTCAGAACAGACTAGGAGGGACAGTGTAGGAGTGTCTTTCCTTCCTCCGTGACGGTCCAATAGACATGTGAAGGCTGTGGTTGCTTCAAAAAATGAGTCTTTTGAATCTCCTAACTCATATGCTGCTCTGTTTACCTCTTGGGGGGATTCAGAAATGGATGTCGGAGACTCTGACTCCCAAAAATCCACACAAGGTGGTATGAGCACCCCTATAGAAGACTATAAGGAGAAAAAAAAGGAGGAAAAAATAGGTTGAGGTTCCCTTGCTTTTTTTATTATCTTCATAGCTGGGTTGTTATGGGGCTCCCTTAATACACATTGTCTACTCAACTTTGCTAAAAGGCAAGCTGTTTTTCAGCTCCTTAGAGACCAATCTTTAGTGGTGTGTTTTTCTTCAAGAAACCTGGAAGTTTGCCCAAGAACAAATTACTTCCTTCAAATGGGACTGGCCTTGGGGGCCGTCTTTCTGGTCCTTTGGTAGGGACAGCACAGATGGGATAGGTATTTTGTTTAATTCTTTTCATTTTGTGTTACTCAAACTAATTGAATTGATTCCGGGGAGAATTTTAATTATTGATGGTCTATGGCACTCTAGATCTTTCAGATTTATTAATATTTATAATCCCCAAACAAAAGCCCTTAGAACTGAGTACATGAAACCGATTCAACCCTTTTTGATTTCTTCCCTTACTATTTTTTGGAGAGGAGACTTTAATTGTAGTCTCTCTACAAAAGGTGGGTCAAACAAAAAAATTTATTGTGACTCGAACTGTTTGGCATCGATTATCAAGACAGGTGATTTGGTTAATTGTAACTCTTAGGTAAAATCAGACTCTAATTTTACTTTTTTTAAGGGGAAAGTTGGTTCCACGATCAATTATCTATTCCTTTCAAAAAATACAGCAATAGGAAAATTTAAAATAGTCCCTGTGGAATTCTCAGATCACCTCTTAGTGCTGGTTGAAGTTGGCACTTTCCCCTATGTTGGGAGGAAATCTACAAGATGGATACTAAATGCCTCCATCTTGAAAGAAGCAGTTGTAATAAATTCTATTTCCCTTATATTGAGGGCTAGACTATCAATAGCATTTTTATATTCTGATTTAGGCATTTGGTGGCTATAAATGAAGCAAGATTGTTGTTCTTGCTTTCAAAAATATGGTAAAAGAAAACGGAATTCAGGTTTTCTTTCATATTTAAAGTTAAGGTCCCAATTGCAATACTTGACTACCCTAGCTAATACATCTAAGTATGATTATTCTGACCAAATTCAACACATTAAAGATCAAATGAAAGTATATCAATATAATAGGTCTCAGACCTTGCAAGCTGTCCTTACTAATCACTCTTCTAAAACAGTTATCGGGGATCCCTTCAAATTATGTAAAAAACTTAAAGATTCTACTGCTTTGGAATATCTCATGTGGAATCAGATTAAGGTGGAGGATGCGAAGGTATCAATTCTATTATAAAAGACTATTTTGATAGTTTAAAACCAAATTCTGAAACTTCGGTTTTTGATATTGCACATTACTTAGGGGTGCCTCCTGATCTTTTAGAAGCCCGGGAGGTAAAACAATTGGAAGTTCCCTTTTCTTGCCTTGAAATAGAAAAGGTTATTAAAAAATTAAAAGATAATGTTATGCCAGGTTTGGATGGCCTTCCAAATTCTTTTTATAAATCTTTTCAAACAGACATCATGGCTTGTTTACTTTTAGTATTTCAATTTTTTGTCTCTAAACTACAGTTTCCAGATTTTTTACAGAAGGGCTATTGATTTATATATTTAAATCAGGTGATAAAGGAGATCTTAGGAATTGGAGGCCCATTACTATTTTAAATACAGACTATAAAATCTTTGCTTCATTGCTAAACAATAGGTTACAATTAATGGCTAATAAAGTTATATCTCCATTACAATATTGTGGTGTCCCAGATAGGAATATCCAGTCACCCTTAATGATCATTAGAGAGGTAATAGAATATTTATCCTTAGAATGGAAGTCTGTTTTTTTGTTATCAATTGATTTGGAGAAAGCCTTTGACAGGGTTAACCAGGGTTTTTTATTTCAGGTTTTGGAATTTTTTGGGATCTCAATTTCATTTGTAGGGATGATTCAGGCTTTATATAAATCACCTAAAGTCTATCCAGTGATCAAGGGGAACATAACAAAAGGAATAGAAATAAACACTGGGGTTCATCAAGGGTGCCAGCTTAGCCTCTTGCTTTATGTTTTTTCGCTAGAATCTTTATTATGCAGTCTAACTCACCCTTCCCACTGGGAAGGGGTACATAAACCACTATTAAATGATCAATTACTGGTACAGGCTTTCGCAGATGATGTTTGCCTTTTTTTAATTCTCAGGAGCAGATAGCAGAGTTTTTTACAGAATTTTCTCTTTTCTCGTCCTTGTCTAATGCCAGACTTAATCATATTAAATCCAGATGTCTACTGATGGGGAGTGTTAATCATTTTCCTATTTCTGTAAATAATAGTATTTTCTCAACTGGACCTTTAACTATTTTGGGTGTTCTTTCCGTGCCTTAAAACTTGCCAGTAGATAATTGGGATTTAGTATGTAAAAAGGTTGAGGGGAAAATTGCTAGGTGGAAGCAGTTTAAATTTTCCAAACTCAAAAGAATCCAGGTTCTTAAACAATTTATTTTACCCTGTCTTCAATATATTGCCCCAATCTTTCCTGTACCTACCCAGTATAAAGCCAGAATATATAGTTATTGTTTCCAGCTTCTATGGGGGAATAGACTGAATCCAGTGAAGAGATGTTATACGTATTTGGCTACGGATAAAGGGGGTTTGGGTTTGGTGGATCCAGTTATTTTTTGTCATGTATTGTTTATTTCACATAATTTAAGGAAATGTTTTTTATATTCAGAAATCCAAGAAAGGTATTGGATTTGGCAATTCCTAGAGCAATATATGAAGGCCTGGACAACTTATGCTCCTAAAATTCATCCACATCTCCACTTCCCAGTTTACTTTTGACCAACAGCACAGAAGCTGTATAAATGGCAGGTGTTAAAAGAACAAATTTCTTCTAATAATATGAAAAATCTTTATAGGCTTATAATGGCTGTTGTCTATCCTAATGACCCATGTTTTAAAAATTGCCCCTCAGCTTGTAATAATAATATTTTAGAACAATTAAATAACCCCAGACTCCCTATACAGATGTGTGAAACCCAGTGGCTCATCATGTATGGTTGTTTAAATGTTAGGGGTATGGCTAAATATAAAGCCAGGGAAGAGAGGGATTGCCCTTTTCCAGATTGTATAAACAAAAAGGAAACCATGGAGCATTTTTTCTTGTACTGTTCTGTTTCAAAATCAATATGGAAACATGCTGCTGATAGATGGAACATGCCTTGGTTGTCTCTTATTAATTATGAGACTTTAATTATTGGAGTAGTGTCACCCTGCCTGCAGATATATGACAAACACACTTTGTTGATTTTTTTTTGCATGTTTAAGATTTTGTTTATGCCAATTAAGATGCCAATGGGTAATTTATCATAAGATGAGTACAGTTGAAGGGTTTTGTTGTTATGTCAAGAATGAACTGTTGAAAGCTTATTTCAAAGATAAACAAATGTTTAATGTTGATAAAGTGAAATTTTGGTGGAGGGGTTTTTCTCACATTATTAAATATAAATAACTTGGATATTAACCTTCCCCCCTCCTTTTTTGGGGGTGGTTTTTTTTTGGTAATAATACTGTTTTGAATTATGGATTTCCTTTCTTTTGATTTGTGTCATTTTTATTTTTCTCTCCCTTTATCTTTAAAGTTTTTTTGTTGTTTACTATGAGGATCATGTAAATCCTTTGTTGTTCATATGGTTTCTTGTATGCACTATTATAAATAAAAACACCCCTATTCTTTTCGATAAGTGCCATGGGATCTTTAACATCCACCTGAACTACCACCAATCCAGGCAGATGGGACCTCGGTTTAATGTCTCATCTGAAAGACGGCACCTCAGAAGTGCAGCACCCCTCTCATGCTGCACTACATTGTCAGTACTGGGATATTAACCCAAGTGCCATATGTGGGAACTGAACCCACAGCCCTCTGATCTCCCAGCCTCAGAGGTGAGTGTGCTACCTACTGAGCCACTGGCACTATTAGGTTTAGGTAGTACACTAGCTCTTTAAAAAGAACAAACTACATCTATAAGTACAGTTGACTCATAAATGTAAAGCTAGGAGTTAATAAATATGCAGTAAGAAGTATGTAAAGAGATCTGCAGCATTCATTAGAATAATAAATAAGTGCTCCTTAATAAATATTAGTCGTGATAAATTTAATAATGACCCTGACTAGCATCTGCACATAGGTTCATTTATGTGAGGTCGAAAATTCCTCAAAGTACAAAACAGGGCTTACTCACTTAAATAAAATACACTATACTACAGATGAGGAATGGGATCTGGGTGTTATCATTAGCAACTCAATTAATCAATTGAGTCAGTGCTACAAAGCCTATAGCAAGGCTAACAGGATGCTGGGCTGTATCATGAATGGTATTGATAGCAGAAAAAAAGGAGGTAATACTTCCTCTCTACAGATCCCTGGTGAGGTCTCACCTTGAGTATTGCACCCTGTTCTGGAGTCCTCACCTCAGCAAGAACAAGCATTTGTCAATGCCAAATGTTTGCTTGCTGGTATTGGCATTGGTAATCCAAGAGTTAGAGAGCTGCATAATAGTAATGGCAGTGAAGTACTGAACTAACACCAACCTCCACACCCTCCATGCAGAGACTGACAGGAATTGGGGTGTGGCTTTTGGTTGTCTGCACAGGCTCATGCCATTCCACCTCTTGTCCACCCTGCAGAAACAGACAGGAAACATGGTGTGCCTGGGGGTCTTCGGCCCTTATGCTCACCCCATTCCATAAAGAAATCAACTGAGTTTGGTTCTGTATAGGAGAATGGAGTGAACATTAGGGCCTAAGATCCCAAGGCACACCTCGATGCCTGTCACTGGCTGCAGGGTGGGGGTGCAATGGCATGAGCATTACAGCTGATAACCCCAAGTCACAACATTGACACCTGTCAGTCTCTACAGGGTGATGTATTATGGTTGAAAACCTTAACGCCCTGCGCGTTTCTTGGTATTTTTACTACTAATTTTCCACTTGGGCTTCTTGGGACCACACCTCATGAATAGTGGTACTATAATTTCATTACTCAATCCCCAAAGATGATTTCGGACAACAGCTGCGCCATTCAGCACAACAGGTGTGAAAACACGTTTTGGGCAGGATGTGAAAAAAGACAACTGTGCTGTTCATGAGGAGGTGTGAAAAAATAGCAATGTTGAAAACCTGGAGTGAAAATATGAAAAACTGGTGAAGTTACAAACTTGCGTAGAAACTGCGTAACACATACTCGTAATGCAGTCATTTTTTGGAACTTGTTTACCAGTTTTTCAACATGGCCTTTTTGGGATGTCCCCTCATGAACAGTGGCACTGTAATTCTGTTAATCTGTCCCAAAAGTTGATTTTGCACAGTGACTGTGCCATTCTGCACCACAGGTGCAAAAACACATTTTGGGCAGGATGCAAAAAATGACAGCTGTACTGTTTATAAGTAGGTGTGAAAATAGCAATGTTGCAAATTTGAAGTGAAAATATTGAAAACTGGCAAAATTACGAGTGTATGTAGAAACTGCACAAGGCATGCTTGTAACACAGTCATTTCTTGGAGTTTTTTCACCAAATTTCCAACATGGCATTTTTGGGACCCCATCTCATTAACAGTGGCACTCTTATTTTGTTAATCAGTCCAGAAAGGTGATTCCACCCAGCGACCGCAAAACCACCTTTCAGGACCAAGAAATGATATGACAATTCAAGCATTCACAAGGCGGGGTCCTAAGAACCCCATGTTGAAAATTTGGGACCAAAACTCAAAAAAATGACTGAGATATCAACCTAAGTTGAAACCCCTCATTGATGCCATTATAAAGTTTACTGTGATTTACTTAATTTTGCAGTCGGCTTTTGAAGAGTTCAGACATGTTCCCCATCTACAGATGATCACAGTGCTGGACCTCTAGAGGTAGGTATTGGGTGAAGGGGTGTGGGAGGAATGAACAGAGGGAGGGTGGGAGGGGGCCTGGGAAGACAATGAGGGAACTTTTTTTTTTTTAGGTTTAAAAAAAAAGAACGCTTTTCTCCATTTACAGGATAAAAAAAAAAGTTTGGCCCACTGGGGTGGGCTCCCAGTGTGCCACAATAGTGATGGGCAGGGGGGAATGCCGACTTGTGGATTAGGTACCTCGATGTCTGCAAGGGGTGTTGATGGGCTGTGGGAGACAGGCATGCATCCAACACCGGGAATGAGCATCCCTGTGTCAGAAAAGAAAGGGGAAATTATTAAATCAGGAAAGACACACTAAGGGGGGAATTCTGACTTGGGGATTGGGCACCCCATGTCGGCTTATGGGGACTGTGTGGTGGGAGGCAGGAGCCACCATATTTTGGCACACTGGGGTGGGATCCTAGTATGCCACTTAATGAAGGGGGTGATATGCCGACATGGGATTTGGCACCCCGATGTTGACTTTCCTGGGAGTGTATGGTTGTTGACAGGAGCCACCAATTTAAATAAATCTTTCACCAGGAAAGAGACACTAGGGCCGGAGTCACAGAGCAGCAGCCGACAAGAAGGAAACTGCACCCATGCGCATTACTGTGCACTGCAATGCACATGGGAGGAGAGTCTTGTTGGCTGCCTCTGTGTTCCTGGTTGTGAGGGAGGGGGGAGCTGCCACTGCAATCAGGGATGATGAAACTGTCCCTGATTGGAGCTGCACATTTCTTTTAAGTCTGGAGCTCTTTCTGAAACTGACGTCATCAGCAGTTTTCCGTTGATTGGTAGCCAAGGGACAGGCCCCCAAAAGCATGGGCTGCATTGGCCACACACTGCCACACCTCTGCAATGCTCTACTTACCTCAAGATGTTTCTTGCACACTGCTCATGCAAGCAAACATAAAAAGGATAGGTTAGAGACAGTGCAGTGCAGAGTAACAAAAACAATTCAGGGCCAGCAGGGCTGATTCTGAGGAGTGTCTCAAGACAATAAATATGTACTCACTGGAGATGAGAAGGGAAAGGGGAGATATGATAAGAGACCTTCAGGTTCCTTAAAGGAATTAACAAAGTGAACTGCAGGGAACTATTTAGCCTGAATACCAATTCACGATCACGTGGACATGAATGGAAATTAAGAGGAGGTAGGTTCAGGAGAGATGTGAGCAAGTACTACTTTATGAAAAGGGTGGTGGAACCTTGAAACAGTCTGTCAGCTAAGGTGGTGGGTGCAAAAACAGTCAGGGGATTCAAGCAGGGCTGGGACATAATGAAGGGAACAGTGGTTACTGGGGGTGACAGGACCAAGGAAGAGAATAGAACGAGGATGAGAAAGGTTAGTACCCCGGAGGAACAGAAGGCTCCAGGGATTATAGGGAACTTGTGCAGACTGGAGGGACCTCTGGTCTTTTTCTGCCATCATAGTCTATGTTTCTATGTATTATACACCAAAAATTGGTGTTAATTGCATTACAAATGACAAAGTTAAAATTCAAGGGGAAACGGCATATAAATTCACACATCGATCCCAGTAGCAAATCAGGATGGCTTCCCATGGTGAAAGTGTCTAGCATACTGTAGGTGACATCAGAACTCAGTGCTAATCAGGCAAAAGTTTAACAGTACCACGCTCTGTGCTTCACTGCGTGGTAGTGGTATACATGTTACTTAACGGGTACCGTGCTTGTGCAATACCTGGTGAACCACGCTACTGGTAAACCTTTGTGTGATTACCACTGCAGGTGAAGAATAACACTAAAGGACAGTTATTTGCCACAGTTCACCAAGACTTTTCTTTGTCCCAGTCTGGGCTATATCAAGCCAATAATTACTCCAACCAAAGTGGGTCTATGCTGGTAGCACATCCCTCCTACATGTGAGCCGGAATATCAAAGTAAGGCCCATTATCCCGTATACTAGCAGTATTTTAAGGTTTATAACCTTCCATAAAGCCTACCTATAAACCTACCCTAATAAAATGGCATTAATAGAAGGAATACTGTCAAGCCTTACTACTAAAATTTCAAAAAATGGATGGCAAGAACAAACTCATCAACTAGCAAGACACAGGGAAGCTCAGGTCACGTTACAGATCTTAACTTGGGGGCATGTTGGGCCCAGTAATCCAACAAACCAGGTAGCATAATAAGAAATTAGTGACTAAAATGCATACATACTCCCAAGGTAATCTTCCTGATCTCTGGCACCAAGTCCACCAGACTCTACCTTGGGAAAGCCACACTGGCCAATCCAGTAAAACAGATAGTGAAGATGGTGCAGTCAAACTCCTAAGCTCTGTCAAACTGAAACAGGAATTTCCCCTTCTAAGCCTAATATACTGCTTTAATTAGCAAGTCACTTAATCAACATCAAACAGAAACTCTAAAAAGTCTCAAAATCACCTGAGGCATATGTAAGTGGAGCATATCAATCTGCAGCTAGTGTAGTTAATTTGCAGTAAACTAAGTTAATATTTTGAATAAGTGAGTGTAGTACTTCTGGAACCTTAAAAAAGGATACTCTAAAAAAAGATATTAAATCAATATTAATACAGGCACTTCAAATACCTTTACAATTATACATGTGTACAAATAAACAATACAATCCTCCATGAAAGAGAATGTCCCACTGTTAATACAGTTTGCACAGCAATGACACAAGTGTATCCGTACTGAATGTTTTTTTAATGCTGCAACTTTCCCACTGCCTACTCACAGGTCAGAGTACCATTACCCCCCCCCCCCATCTGTTGGCTGCTTATGGATCAGAGAGTCTCCTCCCCCCCACACACACGCAAACTGTTTCACCAACTGGACAAATGCTGCTGACCAGTAGCACATATGCAGTTTTTTTCCTTTTCATTTGAAAGTTGCTTCTTACTGATTCTACGCTAGTGGTCTTGTGCGCATGGATTTCTTCATGGCTGCCTACTTGCTACCAGCTCCCATGCAATAGTATTGATTGAAAAAGGAAGTTCATTGATTTTAATCCTGTGCTCTACTCTAGAGTGTTTCCCTGCCCCACCACCAAATGCTCCACTGCAATGTGCACGTATGCTATCTTGTTCCCTCAGTCTATCAGCCTGTTTGCTAGTGCTCCCGATTGGGCTCTTACATGCACCTATGATCTCTCATTCCCTCACTCTGTCAGCCAGTTTGCTAGTGCTTCCAGTCGGCCTCAAAATTTAAATAAAAAAAATAAATAAAAACCATGCGTGTCTATATCGGGGTCTGGAGGGAATATCCTGCTTCTATATTTCAGGGGGAGATGTAAACTATGGCTACAGAAGCCACAGCAGAAAAAATTTCCCCAAGTAAAAAAAAATGCATACAACTGATGTTGGTGTAGGAACTATTTTATAGCAAATATATAGAAAGGTGTTAGGGCTCCATATACAAAACATTGCACCAGGTAGAGCCATGAATACTAGTGCACCGGGATAGTCAAATGAATAGATCCACGCTACAGTGGTTAGTGTGATCTGTAGCGCGTCCCTGAAAAGCATGTCTAATCTCAGGGCAAAGTAAGGATGGGGGGGCATGGACACAGCAGCCCCAGAGCACCTGATGCAAATCCTGCCCAGCCCCGATTCCTAAGTCCAAAGTCTTGTAATATGTAAACCATCATATCCCCTGGTAGTCTAGTGGTTCCCCCAGCCCCAATTACTGATTCCACAGTCATGTATAATTAAAGACTATCATATGCCTTGGTAGTCTAGTGCCCCCCCATCCCTAATCCCCAATTCCACAGTCACATATAATTAATAACTATCATATTCCCTGGAAGTCTAGTGGCTCACCCACACCGATCATCGATCCCCAACACATGTCTTGAACATGGAACGCATTGTCCCGTTAGACTAATGCCCCCCTGCCCAATCTCCCATGTTCAATGTTTAACGTTTCCAGGTGGTCCAGTGGACCGTGACACCCCCAATCCCCCATACCATGTACCCTTCAAACACCTGATGATCTAGTGTATCCCCCACCCTGCAGTGTCTGACACCCCGCTCCCCTCATGCCAGCTCCTAGCCAGCAAATGGCTCAGCCCACCACACTCCTCTATGGCCAGCCACTGACTGAGCACCAAATGAGTGTGTAATTACAGTGCATGCTCATTCAGAGGTCAGTTGACGGCTGCCGGCTGAGGTGAGTGATGGGCTGAGTCTCTGGCTTGGCGATCTACAGTGAAGCCCACCAGAATGAAGTGCAGCACTGCAGAATTCTGCAGTAGAGTTACTGCAGCAAACAATGTAATTTCAATGGGAGTTAATCCCTTTTGTCATACAGTAAACCTGTAACACTGAGCTTCATCCTGGTGGGTTCACTGTATATATATATATATATATATATATATATATATATATATATATATATATATATATATATATATATATATATATATATATATATATATATATATATATATATATTAAAAAAATGCATTTAATGCATCAGTTAGGAGTTAAAGCAACAAAGTGTGGAAATGAGACATTAGGGTTGTGCCTCTAACCCCCCATAGCATAACACCCATTCTCCACAGACTGACAGATGCCGGTGTGCCATGGGGTCATGTGGCCCAACTCTCTCACCCCATTCCATGTGTAAACAGGTTGACATGCTACAGTAAAGGAGAATGGAGTGAGAGTTAGGCCTCATGACCCCATGGCACACCCCAGCATCTGTCAGTCTGTGGAGGATGGGGGTGTGTGTTGTGGAGGGGGTTAGGGACTCAACCTTAATGGCTAATTTCCTCACTTTTGTTGCATTAACCCTAACTGATGCATTAAATGCAGTTTTTTTGCAATAAATTTGCTTACTTTTTGAAAAAGTGTAATTTAAGTAGTAAATATCATGTATTGGTAGGGCCCTGCGCTCCCACCAAGCTGCCCATTTGTGCATAATGATATGCATCTGTGGGAGCATGGGGCCTCTGTGCTCTGCGCTTCCACTTACACATTAAATACAGAGCCATACGGCAGCCCTTTAGGGCAAGGAACCCTTGTATCACTAATTTATCAATATCTCAGGAACCGTAGCAGCTAGAAAAAAATCAAGTGTCGTAGTAATCATGACAGCAAGTACTGCATGCAAATCCATATCTCACATCGTTTATGAGCTATGGGCACCAAAAAACACTGAAAAGGCACCCTTTGAATCCTTGTGACACTAATTTGCCAATATCTCATTAACCATGCAACCTACAAAAAAAATTCCACCGCAGATGTAATCTATGGTCTCCAATCTTGTTTCAGAAAATTAGATCACTTAAAGTTGATCTAAGCCACCAGTAGCGAAAAGTCTGTATCTCGCTTCTTTTCCGAGAAATGGGCACTAAAAATTGCAATGGGTACCACAATGTTATCCTATGGAGAAAATCTTAACTTCATGATGGCATACCTATGGACCACTTAATTTTCCAACACCTAAACAGCATAATTAACACCAGTAGGGCATCCCCTCAATATCCTGAAAATTGCAAGTAAAAAGACCAAACTGTTGATTAGCAATGCAATGTTAAATTTTTTACATCTTTAAAAATTCCTAGTCTGCTAGGTAGCAAAATCCTTTACCATCAGATCAATCCCCATCCATGAGGTGTCAAAATCCCCATCCGTGAGAAATCCTCGACTGTCAGATTTTGTCCATCTGGTCACAAAGTGATGGACCAGGATTTTGCAGCCTCACAAAAGAGGATTGGTTGGTGGACTAGGATTTTGACAGCTTGCAGACTAGGATTGTTAGCGAGTCATGGTCAAATATTTTTTACATTTTATAAAGCTATTTTTTTACCAGAATGAGCCAAACCAAAGACATGGCTTTGTAGAGGGTATCGCCCTGAACAAACCCATGCCTCATTTGGCACAAAGTCACCCATGGAGAAAGCTACAATATTTTGTCTGGGGGGAAAACTGAAAACAAGATGGCAGCTCACAGACAAGGAATTTTTCTGATGGACTAGGATTTTTTAAAATCCTAGTCCCTGAGCTGACAAAATCCTTGACCATGAGACCAATCCTAGTCCAAAAAATATACATATAAATCTTGGAGTGAACTGAGCATGCTAAGAACCCCAAAATTAAATAACTTTGGAACAGATTAATATTTTTTTACCAAACCAATTCCTTGGCCAAAACTATTTCTACATTCTGAATTTCAGACTAAAAGATGACATGGTGTGATCGCAACGACATGGGCAAAAAACGTGTCAAAAGTGGTGACAAATGCATTTTTTAGCATTTTACTGCACAGAAACCATAAATCCAACCAAAATGCAACTTGGTAAATCAAGAGATCTAGGATACCAGACCATGCATTCCAAATTTTGTACAAATCCTTCGAACAGTTGCAAAGTTATTAACATGCACAAATTGAGGTTTAACATTAAAGTGCCTACTCAACCCTAACTACAGGGGTACCAAGCCCCTATAAGATATATATATATATATATATATATATATATATATATATATATATATATATATATATATATATATATTTATTTATATATATTATGGTAGCAGGAGTGCTACCATAGTTAGGGTTGAGTATCCCTTTTAAGGTTAAATGGTGAAACTTTACACCTTAATAACTTTGCCACCGTTCAACGGATTTTCCTGCAATTTGGCAGGCACAGGGCATAACCAAAGGTCTTGGGATCTGGCAACTTTCATACTGGTCAGATATACAGCTGTGGAGTTATTAAGCAACATTCATGCATGCAATTACTTTTTTTGTGCATTCTTTGCTCACGCCTACAGATCGCATGGTTTACGCGACTGGTCCAAAAACTTCATGGAATGTGCAGCCAGGGTCCCCGATGTGCCTTTTGAAGATTTCGTGAAAACATATTAAATGGTTCAAAAGTTATTGCAAAACCAAGTTCCCATTATAAGTCAATGGGAAAAGTTAGAACGTTTGAAAGTGTTGCAAATGCACTTTTTAGTGTCGCAAATGGCCCTAGTAGTGTCAAAAATCTGCCATTTTGTTTTCATGCTTGGCATTTAAAATTGGAACCATCTAGGGACATAATTATTTTTGTGTTTACCTATCTGAGCCCTGAGGATGCTAACCATGTCTTTATTTTGAGGTTAAACACCCCAGAAATATGTTTTTCAAATTTCTGGGAAAAGTAGTGTCGCAAAGTAGTGTCGCACTTGTGACACTTTTGCAAATTTTTGTGAAAGGTGTCACAAATCACAACACTACTTTTCTAGACTATGGCCCAAATGACAGGACTTCTTTGCCACCCTGCTGCAAAAAAATGGTTTGGTCTTTTGGGCTGAAATGTGGAGGAAAGGCATCCAACATCTCACAAATGTGCCTTTTGGTGGTTTGGTGACAAAATATTGCACAGAAGCAAAGTTATGGTACTCCGAAATTGATGTTTTTTTCCCATAGACTAACATGGTGGCGTCCATCACGCCTTTAGGGGCTTGTATCTCGGAAATGGTGTGAGATATGAAAACCTAGCCAGGAAACTCATGAATCATGTGAAATTTTAATTTTTTTTCTTTGTCGTACGGTTCCTGAGATATTACCATTTAAGTATTACAACTGCTTGTTTTCTGCTCCAAGGCCCATTATTATACATACATTCTTTGTTTTCACTGTGTTTCTCAAAGGAGCTTTTGGGGTAAAATATGGTGTGTGCTCCAGTTACTGCTACACGTAGGCTTTACACTTGTGTTTCCGTGCCCGTTTGCATTAGCGTTCCCATGTACGCCACTGTGTGCATTACCCTTTGCGATTCCGCTTGTGTTACTGTTACCATTTGTGTCTCCACTACTGTTTGTGTTTGTCTTTCGCTTAGCATCACTGTGCGCATTACCATTTCTGCTGGTGGCCACCCTTCCGTTTTTGTTTGAGTTTCTCTTTCGTTTTGCGTTATTGTTGTTCTTACTGTTACCATTTGCATTTCCAGTTGCATTCCCGTACTCGTGTGCATTACAGTTTGTGTTTCCATATGTGCTTAAGTTTGCATTTGTGTTTCTGTTTTCTTTGGTGTTATTGTTGTTGTTACCATTACCATTTGTGTTTACAATTTTGGTACCATCACCGTGCACGTTACGGTTTGCGTTTTCATACATGCTTGTGTTTGCGTTTCTGTTTCCTTTCACATCATTGTTGCTATTACACTTATCATTTGTGTTTACGATAGCGGTACTGTGACCGTGCGCGTTACCAGTTGTGTTTCTGTATGCACTTGCGTCTCCATTTGTGTCACTGTTCACTTTGGTGTCACTTTGCGCCTGTGTTTCAATTAACGCTTGCTTTACAATTCTCGCTTGTGTCACCATGTGAGTAACTGTCACCACTTCTGCGCTATGCTGCTGTTACCGCTACTATGTCACAAAAATCACGTGGTGGGAGCATTCCATTCACTATTTATAGTCCTCATTGTCAAAAAGAAGGGAAAGTAGAAGCAAAAAAATCCATTTAATGCATCAGTTAGGGTTGTTCCACAGTGACAAAAGTGAGGAAACTCGGTGTTATTGTTGAAAACCCCCCTTGCACCTCCTTAGCCGGCCCCCCCAGCTGGCATTGGGGTGTGCGTTGGGGTCGTCAGTCCTAACTCTCACCCCATTCTCCTATGTCTCAGCTTGTTCATGCATGTGATGGGGTGAAAGTTATGGCTGATGGCCTCAATGCACACCCCAATGCTGGCTAGGGGGGCGGGCTGTGGAGGTGCAAGGGGGGGTTTCAACCCTAACACTGAATTTCCTCACATTTGACACTATGGAACAACCCTAACTGATGCATTAAACAGAGTTTTTTGCCTCTAATATATATATATATATATATATATATATATAATGGTAGCACGGTAGTGCTACCATAGTTAGGGTCAAGGAGCCCTTTTAAGGTCAAAGGGTAACATTTTGCACCTTAATAACTTTGTCACCATTCAATGGATTTGACAGAAATTTGGCAGGCATCATTGGGCATCGTAGATCTTGGGATCTGCTAACTATCATACTGGTCAGATATATGGCTGTGGAGTTGTTATGCTTGAAAAGCTGATCGTTTTACGAATTCTTTGCTCTGCTTCAGGTCGCACGGTTTGTGCGACTGGTCTGAAAACTTCAGGAAACATGCGACCAGGGTCTCTGATGTGCCTTTTGAAGATTTCATAAAAAAAATATTGAACGATTCAAACGTTATTCAAAAAACAAATTCCCATTATAAGTCAATGGGAAAAGTTAACAAAAAGTGCAACACTTTCGCAAATGCACTTTTTAGTGTTGCAAATGGCCCTAGCAGTGTCGCAAATCCACCATTTTGTTTTCAGTTAGTGATCAGAAAATGCTTGGCATTTAAAACTGGGACCCTCTAGGGACACAATTCTTTCTGTGTTCAACTAGTTGGACCTTGAGGATGCTAGCCATGTCTTTATTTTATAGGGTACCACAGCTGTGACATTTCCTGTGGCAAAGCAGGAAGGGGCAGATCAGTGGGGCATCCACAAGGTGAGCTCATTTACAGGGGCACTAGTAATTTAACTTCTTATAACAAGTTATACAAAAACAAAACACAAAATCAAATGATTACTTGCATTTTCTTCCTTCTAATTACTCTGACCAGGTTATAAACCCAGCAACTTATCTGGAATGGATATCATTAACTGCAGATACTGTGGAACACTTTTCATAAGGACAGTCTTACAGGATTTAGGACACTGTCCTACATGCTGAGCCATTGGAGATCTTAAGGCTCAGCTCCGGGCAGCATGGGCAGAGATTGTGTGCCTCAAATTTCATATTCAAGAGGAAATACATTATAAGAACCACCCGCCATTTCCCCAACATCCAACAGAAGAACCTCGACTGCAAAAGGGTAGTTGGTCCAGGAGGTTGGTAGGTGGTTAGGAAGGGAAAATCAGGTGACCCATCACTCTGTGATCTCCAACTTATTACCTCCAAAAACCATATAAACACTACAAACAGGTATCTGCCTCTGTCTCCAAAATCAAACAACAGGGAAGAGGACACTGCAGAGCAGGACACTGCAGCACAGGAGCTAGCACAACAAAACTCACTCAAATCATGAACCAAAACAAAAAAAGCAAAAAGGAAATCCAAAAAACTTCTGATCATAGGAGGCTCCATGATTCGGGGAGTTGATACCCATCTCCAGCCACAGGTAATGGTCAGATGTCTCCCAGGTACATCAGCATGGAGAGACACCAACCGCATTGCTAAAATTGTTCACAAAGTAGGAGAAAACATTGACATCCTGGTACACATAGGGACTAATGATCTCACTTGCCGGTCAGTTGTGGAGACCAAGGAACACCTGACCAGGCTGGGTGACAAACTATCATCCATTTCATCTGGCCTCTCCTTCTCTGAGATCCTGCCAGTCTTGGGGGGGGAGATGGATGGAAGGTTAGAGAAGGGGAGATAGGGGAGCTAAACATGTGGCTCAAGGGCTGGTGCCAGGAAAAAGGACACAGATTTGTAGGGAACTGGCAACAGTTCTGGGAGCGAAAGTTCTTTAAATTTGATGGACTGCATCTGACTAAGGAGGGAGTCAGTGCATTGGGCAGAAGTTTGACACTTTTGCAGAATATTTAAACTAGCAAATGGGGAGAGGGGTGCAGCATCCTATACGTCGAATGGGAAGAACCCCCCTCCCCCCTCAGCTAGTGGTCAAACAGGGATTCAGCATGTTTGCAGTTCATTTGCATCACCAGGTAAGAAAAAAGGTCTGTCTCCCCACATGACGTACAGGAGAAATGCAAACCTCAACCAACAACTAACACACTGAAATCTGGCCAATGGAAAATCATGTACACAAATGCTCACAGCCTGGGAAATAAGATCTCAGACCTGCAGGCAATAATGTCAGAGGCAAAACTGGACATAGTAGCAATTAGTGAGACGTGGTTTACCAGTAACCACACTTGGGAGACTTCAGTACCTGGCTATGTACTGTTCAGAAGAGACCGAGGTGCAAAAAGGTGGGGTGGAGTGGCTTTGTATGTCAATGAAAATATCAAAGCTATAGGAATTCAAAATACACATAAGGAGCCTGAAGAACTGTGGGTCACCCTGGAAACAGGAAATGGAACAGCCGTAAGAACTGGGGTTGTCTACAGGCCCCCAGACCAGGGGGAGGACATAGACACATTACTGTTAGAAGATATACGAAACATGACAGCTAAAGGGGAGGTTCTGATAATGGGAGACTTCAACATGCCAGATACAGATTGGTCAATACCAGCAGGAACACCTGCCAGAACTAGACACATGGTGGATTCCCAGCAGGGGGAGGGCCTCAAATAACTGGTACAACAACCCGCAAGAGACAGGGCTATCCTAGATCTAGTACTGACTAACAGGGAAGGGATCACAGATCTCCAGGTAGAAGGTCACCTGGGGTCCAGTGACCATCACATGGTATGGTTCAATTTGGCCACTACATCTAAATCATCCCATTCCAAGGCAAAAATATGGGACTTCAGAGGAGCTGACTTTGATAAGATGACCAACGGAGTTAAGCTAGCCCTGGCAAAAAGAAACACAGGTGAGTGGGTACAGGCAAAGTGGGCAAGCATTAAGTGATTCTTGAAGCAACATCCCATTGTGTTAGACAGAAAGGTAGTAAAAGAAGAAGGAAACCACTTTGGTTCTCAAATACAGTAGCAGAAAGGTCAGAGCCAAAAGGCTGGCCTTCAGGAAATATAAGGGAACACAGCGGATGAAGATAGGGAGGCATACCAAACTGCCCTAAGGGAAGCAGGGAAGGCAGTAAGGCAGGCAAAGTCCAAAACTGAGGAAACACTAGCACGAACAGTAAAAGAAAGTGATAAGACTTTCTATAGATACATTAGTGAAAGGAGAAAGTCCAGAGGGGGTATTGGTAAGCTCAAAAGAGAAAAGGGGGCATGTGAGGAGGAGGACCCTGGAAAAACATATATCCTAACTAGATACTTTTGCTCAGTATTTACTGAAAAGAAGGTAGGGCAGGGCCCACAGCTCAGCACCATGGACACAGGGGGGAAGAGAGGTGAGCACTACTCCCTTCACAAAAGAAAGGGTCCTACAAGAGCTCACTAAGCTCAGGGTGGACAAGGCAATGGGACCTGATGGCATACATCCCAAGGTACATAAGAGCTAAGGGTGGAACTAGCAGAGCCAATAGCAGAACTGTTTAGTGAGTCTCTTAGCACAGGACAGGTCCCAGAAGACTGGAGAAGGGCTCATGTGATCCTGCTCCACAAGAGTGGTAGCAGGGAGGAGGCAGGGAACTACAGACCAGTCAGTCTTACCTCAGTAGTGGGCAAGATTATGGAGGCACTCCTTAAGGAAAGGATAGTGCAAAACCTGGAATCCATAGGGGCACAGGATCCAAGACAGCATGGATTTACAAAAGGAAGGTCCTGTCAAACTAATCTCATAGATTTCTTTGACTGGGTAACCAGAGTGGTGGACCAAGGGGGAGCAGTTGATGTCACCTACCTTGACTTCAGCAAAGCTTTCGACACTGTTCCACATAGAAGATTGATAAATAAGCTGGGTAGGCTCAGGGTGGGTCAGAAGTTGGTCAACTGGGTGGCAAACTGGTTGATGGGCAGAAAACAGAGAGTGGTGGTAAATGGTATACAGTCAGAAGAGATGCAAGTCACAAGTGGGGTACCTCAGGGATCAGTCCTGGGGCCAGTCCTCTTCAATATCTTCATCAGTGACATTGCAGATGGACTAGAGGGTAAGGCTTCTTTATTTGCAGATGACACCAAGATCTGCAACAGAGTAGATGATCCAGATGGGCTGGGCAGAATGAGAAGAGATCTGGATAAACTAGCAAAATGGTCAGAAGAGTGGCAACTGGTATTTAATGCAAGGAAGTGCAAAATCATGCACGTAGGGAAGAGAAACCCTGAAGCCACCTATAGGCTGGAAGGGGCGTTGCAGGCAGTCATAAAGGAAGAAAGAGACTTGGGCATCATCATCATCACCGATGACCTGAAATCATCCAAGCAGACCTCTAAAGCAGTAGGTAAGGCTAGGGGGATGTTAGGGTGTATTAGTAGGGGTATCTCAAGTCGTAAGAGGGAGGTAATAATCCCTCTTTATAAGACACTGGTTAGGCCCCATATGGAGTACTGCGTGCAGTACTGGAGGCTACACCTTCACAAGGACATTAACCAAATTGAGGCAGTCCAGAGAAGGGCAACCAAAATGGTGCAGGGACTGCATCAGAAGACATATGATGACAGATTAATGGAGCTCAATATGTATACCCTTGAGTAAAGGAGGGAGAGAGGTGATATGATCGAAACATTCAAACACCTTAAGGGCATTAACAAGATGAAAGAGTCTAACATGTTTAAATATAAGGAAAATAGCAGGACAAGAGGACACAGCATGAGATTAGAGGGAGGCCAATTAAGGGGAATGTGAGGAAATTCTTTTTCACAGAAAGAGTGGTGGATGCATGGAACAGCTTACCTCAGGAAGTGGTGGCTATGAATACAGTGCAGGGCTTCAAACAGGCATGGGATAGGCATAAGGGAGCAATACAGATGAGTATGAATAGATAGGCCACTGACAGAGCAAAGTCTGATAGCACATTCATAAGGTAGAAAAAGAAATGGGCAGACTGGGTGGGCCTTGCGGTCCTTATCTGCTGTCAACCTGTATGTTTCTATTTCATGGTAAAACACCCCAGAAATACGTTTTTCAAATTTCTGGAAACAGTAGTGTCGCAAAGTAGTGTCGCACCTGTGAAACTTTCACGAATTTTTGTGAAAATTGCCGCAAATTGTGACACTACTTTTCCAGACTATGGCCAAAATGACAGGAGTTCTTTGTCACCTGCTGCAAAAGAACAGTTTGGTCTTTTGGGCTGAAATTTGTAGGGAGGGCAGCCAACATCTCACAGATGTGCATTTTGGTGGTTTGGTGAAAAAATATTGCACAGCTGCCAAGTTATGGTACTCCAAATTTGGATTTTTTTCCCATAGACTAACATGGCGACGTTCGCTGCGCCTTTCGGGTCTCGTATCTCAAAAATGATGCCAGATACAGATTTTTTGTTGCGAGTTGCGTAGCTCAATGGGTTATGTGATAGCAAAAATCTAGCCAGGAAAATCATGATTTTTGTGAAATTAAAACTTTTTTTCTGCGTCGTGCGGTTGATGAGATTTTAGCAATTAAATACTTCCAATGCTCGTTTTCAGCTTTGATGCCCATTACAATGCATACATTCTTTGTACATACGGGCCCAGATATTCAAAAGAGTTGAGCCATGTGCAATAGGGTTGCACCTGCACAAGTCCTAAAATGCTCCATTCTGCGATATTCAGCAGGAGGCAGTTGCGCCCCCCAAATCACACTGCGCAACAGTGCAATGATAATGAATGCATACGCAACTGAAGGGGGAGGAACTATGCATAAATGGCGCAGTGCGATATTCAACAACATGCACCATGCGCATAGGGGAGCCAGCGGAAGTTGCGCCATAGCGGAAATGATCCAAAATAAAAGGGAGCAAGGGAGAGGCGCAAGAACGCTACAGGGAAGGCACATGAGGCTGAACCCTAGCAAGAAAAACTGGGCAGCAGGGACACACAGGGTAGGCCAGAAAAGGGCACCTGGAACCCACAGGCTCAGGGAAAGGTGTGGGAGCCACAGTGCAGAAGGGGGAAGTACTTGCCACACAGCAGTGAGGCCAGCAAAGTCAGGTGTTCCCGGTGCAGGGGAAGTAGCAGCCAGGACAGCAGGGGGAATACAGAAACAACTGCCAGGGGGATGAACACAAGCCAGGGACATGGCCAGTGCTACCATCCAGATGGAGGCAGTAATGAGGGGGGTGAGAAGGTGGGCAGCAGGGGGGCGTGGCCATGGAAGGGCCCGTAGGCGGTATGCCCCCAACAGGCAGTACTGAGCCCACACCAGCTTCGAGCTGTATAGTGATACGGAGATCGTGGGCCAGAACCGCCTGAATCGGGCAATTCTGAGGTGGCTGTGTGAGCTGTGCAGTGATTTGATGCAGGCACCCACACAACGGAGCCCTGCCCTGTCAGTGGAGACGAAAGTGACAGCTTGCATGTGCTTACTCACCACGGGTACCTTCCAGAGACCAACTGGGGACACCACAGGCATAACCCAGTTGGCCACGTCACGCCACCTCACCCAATTCCTCAGTGCACTGCTGCCACATGCTGCGGAGTACATCCATTTCCCCAGCACCGCGGCGGAGCACACAGCAAACATACAGGAGTTCCACAGGGTAGCACATATGCCTGGCATGCTAGGGGCAATAGACTGCACCCATGTGGCCATCCGCACACCACCTGGCCCCGAGGGGGCTGCATATATAAATTGCAAGGGCTATGCCAGCATCAACTGCCAGGTGGTGTGCAATGCCAGGGGTTGCATAATCAATGTCTGTGCCATGCACCCTGGGGGAGCACATGATGCCTTCATCTGGCACCAGTCGGCACTGTGCCACAGATTCGTGAGTGGGGATATCCCCACTGGCCACCTAGTGGGTGAGTATGTAAACCACACGGACAAACATAGAGCCTGGGGGGCATGGTCAGAGGTGACATGGGTAGTGGCCAACATGGCGATGCTGATCACCAAACTAACCTCCACCCTCTACACACAGGTGACAGTGGATACCCACTCCATCCCTGGCTGCTCACACCCTACCAGTGGCCCGTGACCCCATTGCAGCAATGCTACAATGAAGCACACGCCACTACATGTAATGTCATCTAGCGGGTGTTCGGGATGCTGAAGGCATGTTTCCATTGCCTGGACACCTCCGGCGGTGCCCTACAGTACAGCCCCTCAAAGGCCTGTGTACTATTCCTGACCTGTTGCATCCTGCATAACATGGCCAATGAATGTGGGATAGTCATACAGGTCAAAGAGGGGGACAGCGATGGGGACGATGAGGACGCCGGTGACAATGGTGATGGGCAGCCCCCCCCTTGGGTGACGTGACCCCTGACTGCTCCGCTGGCACAGCTGCCCTGGGACACCATCACAGAGGAGCACTTCAGCCAACCCAGGTAAGTCATAGGGCCATGTGCAACCAACAGTGGCTAAGGCACAACCCACAAACATGCATGGACACACACCAGGGGTGCATGCCATCAAGGGAGCTGGCAGGGCATGGAACCACACACACAACCAGGGATGGGTGAGGTCTAGCATGCCACATGGACACACACACACACACACACACACACACACACACACACACACACACAATGCACCAGACATGCACAAAGGGTAGGAGGCACACCGACCCAGAATGCCACCCCAGCACACACATGTCCACAGACCACCACGACCACTGTCTGTCATTGTGCGTGTGTCAGATGCTGAGCACCATTGCACATTGATATACTGTGCAATGCAGGCATCATCATGCACATGCAACTGCGGACAGCAGCCAGGAGGGTGTGCAGATGGACTGTGTGTCGGCTTGCAGGGCCGGGTACCCACCCGTGCATTGCCCGCTGAATGACACAATGCACACAGGGCAGCACCAGACAGTAGTTGCATTGGGAGACAGATCAGTCATGCGCCACAGTGCCCCGGCTGCCACGGATGCATGGGTGGCCCCGCCGAGACCCGCCAGCACTGGCAGGCTGACCACTGGCCTCATGGGGTGGCACCGATGGTCCCCCAGGGGTTCCACTGTGTGAACGCAACCGTGCTCATGCAGGGGTCTGCAGCACACCAAACATGCCTGCGCCAGGCATGCACGGGATGCCCACAGCTGAACCCGGTATCGACAAGGATGGTGTCACACGATGCCAGGAACGGGAGATGGACAGTGCACTAGCATGGTGTCTGGGACATATGGGCAAATAACTGTTTGCCCATTGTGGCCATGACAGCAGTGAATGCCTGTGTCTGCTTGTCAATGGCAGTGGTCACATCCTCCCACAACCAGTCCATCCCTGCCAGGATCAGAGTGGTGTCTCTGCTGCGACGCTCCTCTGCCCACTCCAGAGACACAAGCAGTGCATCCACCGACATCGCAAGACGCATCTGCTGGATGACTGATGCTTGCAGTATGCGGGTGTGCTCATCCAAGAGGTCATCTGCCTCCTTGGCATCCTGTCCCTCAGGGTGTGCATGGCCCTGATGCTCAGCACCCCTTGAGGGTGGGCACTGCACACCAGGACCAGGTCTGGGCATGTCCACAGGTGGTGCACTGATGCTGCCCCCTGACACTGTACCCCCAAGCCCATTGGCCAACTGCTGATGCTGCCCCTCTGGCTGCTGCTCTCCAGGGCTCACTGGTGCCGCCGTAGTGGCCGCAACAGTCCCACTGTCCAGTACACACACTAGTGCTGCCCCACTGGTGCTGACAGGCACAGGCTGGGACTGTGATGACACGCAGGCCTCCATGGCAGCACCACCCAGAGCCATGGCCGCAATGTTACCTGCTGTGTGGCCATCCCATGGCACACATGTGTCACTGCCCATGGTGTTAGCGACATCATCATCGGTGACGGACCCGGCACCAGCCCGAGTCACAGCATGCTGGCATCCATGGATGCTGGCACGCTGGGACATGGGCAGGGCCTCCTCTGCACCTGTTCCAACAACATCAGTGTGGACAACCAGGCGGGCCCACTGTCACACTGAGCCGCATATACCTGTGGAGGTGGATGGGCCCTCCTCCATCTCCATCTGATTGGCCTCAGTGTACAGGCCCACCGGCGCTGACCCATGCAGACACTCAGGATCTGTAAGGGAAAACAAAGTCGCGTTACTGCATGTGACCTACCCTGCCCCCCAATAGACAGACCATGACCTACTATGCAGTGACAGGCTACCACCCGTCTGGAAGCCACCACCCGGAACACCCTCAATGGCACAACACTGCATGCTGCCAGCAACCCTCTCCTCCTGTGGGGTCAGGTGTAGCACCTCTGGCTGTCCCCCACCTGTCACAGCTCATGCTGCCCTGATGGCAGCCACCTTCTCCTTTATCCTCCTCCTGTCTGTCCCCATCTTCTTCTTGCACTCCTGCATGGAGCGCTGGTGGCTGCCATGCAGGTTCACTGCACATGCCACCTCCTCCCATGCAGCAGCATGGGCCTGTGTTGTTCCCTGCTATCTGCTGAGAAGCGGCTCCTGATCCAGGTAGGCCTCAAACAGGGCATTCATCTCGGCCTTGGTGAAATTAGGCCTCCTCCTCCTCCCACCACTCTGTTCCTCCTCACCCACAACTCACTCGGTCATGATTTAGCCTGTGAAAATGAAAGTTACCTGTGACTGTGCAGTTCCATGCATGTCCCAAAATCCACAGTCCACACTCCCAAACAGCATGCAACTCACCAATAGACTACAGTAACCGACTATGGCCAGTGCAGCCCAATGTCGCACTTTTATAGCGCAACCCATGCAAATGAGGCTAGGTGCATCTTTAAGTGGATGCAGATTGCAGTGCTGCGCCATTGAATGGCTGATTAGCTGATTTGCATATGACGGCTGAATATCGTGCTGTTGTGCTTTGTGCAGTTGTGTTGAACGTGCTGAGCCAAGGGTGCAGTTCTGTGACATGTGCAGTACACACCTAGCTGCGCATGCCCAGGTTTCTGACGCAGGCGCCTGCTGCGCTGCTGACGTGCTGTGCATGGGAGGCAATGAAGGACACGGCCACCATTGTGCCAGTGGTGCTACCGCGATGTTCACCTATATGGTGCTGTGGCACTGGGACATCATAGGCGCACTGGGGCAACAGTGCGGTAGGCCGCTACTGGAGGTAGCACACAGGCACCCAATTGCGCTACACGCATTGGGTTCAAATCACACTGTGCCTGTCTGTGCGCCAGAGACCCTTGACCCTGTGCCCGACCTTTGACCCCTAGGCACCATGCATCAGGCATGGGTGCACCACTATCGCTCTGTTCGGTGACAGCGTGATAGGGAATGGCAGCGCTGTACCGCGCAGCATCTGCTAGTGGTTGAACCGCGCTGCAGAGTGCCATTTTGCACCTACTGAGCAACAGAGATGGCATGGAGGAGAGCTGCCCAGTGAAGCCAGATCAAGATGGCAAACCTGGTTGCCATTGTTGAGCCACTTTATGGCTCACAGTTTGGGGAGGCACCCCTGGACAGGTCCAGGAGCCAGGTGTGGCAGGAGGTGGCCGATGCCCTGGAGGAGGCCACAGGAATGGGGCAGACAGCGGAGCAGTGCTGCCACAGGTATGGGGACCTGAGGCGGAGGGACCCAGACCTGCTTGCCCACCTGCGGACACGTGCCAGGAGGGGCATGGTACCATGGCCAGGTAGGTGTGATGTCCACACACTTTTATCTTCCAAATGGGTATCACGGTTGAATGTGGCTGGAACATGGGGGAGGGACCATCCGGTGTTGGCTGTGGTGGTGTTATCAGGGTGTGGGGTGAGTGGGTCTGGCTGGGTGGGATTGCACAGACATGGTGCAGGGGGACTTTGCTACAGGATTGTACTGATGTTCCTCTCTCCATGTTTGCACCACAGGGTCAGAAGAGAGGTGGCTGGCCAGGGAGCAGAGGCGCCAGCAGGAAGACAGGACCATTAGGAGGGGCGAAGGTCCACAGCACCAGAGGGACCAGCCTGATGATGGTGAGTGCCATACCTCCATGATTACTATTGCATGCCGTGTAACAGGGCAGGCAGTGGGGCATGGCCACCATCCATTGACACCACTGCCATGCACGCAACTTGTTACAGTCAGCACTGTCCAGTGGCACTGCATGTCTGGGAGTGCATCGATAGTGGTCCATGCATGCACCAGATACATGGCTGTGCCACTGCCTTCGCACCACATAGCCATGTCATTAAACAGCCATCGTGGTGCTGTGCAGGACTTGGCCAGTGGGTGTGTGCAGTGGTCCACATGGCTGCATGCACCTGGGTGGGCAGGTCTTGTAGACGTGATCACTGTGGGTGGTCACACACCATCACAGAGGCATGTCCCATGGCCGTATGCCATGCACAGTCGGTGGGCTGTATGGGGCTGTGCATTCACACCTATTGACTGTGCTCCCTTGTCCTAGGTGTCCGCCAGCTGCAGGCTATCTGGGAGGCACTGCAGGAGATTCTAAATGTGGCGAGGGCATCATTGGACATCCTGCAAAGGACTGAATGGCTGGGGGTCCGGAGGAGACATGGGAGGCTGAGCAGCCTGAGCGGGGAGCAGGGCTCCCACTGAACATCCATATGCCCCTGATTTCCCCTACCCCTTGGACCCACCCTCACATCCCTCCTTTCCTGCCCCATTTGTTCACCCTGCCCTCACCCACCCCACCTTGTTTGTGGCCCTCCCCACACATTTGTACATAGTTGTAAATAGTTTTGTTTGATATTTTGATTACAAATCTTTGATATGAATACTGTGGTGGTCTCTGATTTGCAGCGGGCTATAGGTGCTCAGCTGCAGTGGTGTGCATGGTGTCAGGGGTGGTGCAGTCTTGGGTATGTGTGTGTGTCCGTGGGGAGGTGACTATGGTGTGGGAGTAGCTATCAGTCAGTGTCTGTGGTGTGCGTGTTGTTCCCTATGCACTGGATGACTGTGTGCAGTGGTCCATGGTGCATGCTTTGTGTCCATGGTGCACCTGTCAGCCCACCCATGACCTGTGCAGCTGACACCCTTGCATGTCTGTGACCTGCACGGTCTGCTGGCATGTCAGTGGTGGCTGTCCATGCAGGGCAGCCACTGTACCTGTCACAATGCTGGGTTGCCTCCTGTCACTGGTGTGGTGCATGTCTGCCTTGGGTGACACTGTGACCTCCGTGGTTGTTGTCCCACCACCATGCTGTGGCTTGTGTGTGTTGCAGGGGATGTGCACCACTGTCTGTGACTTGTGCTCCGGGCAACTGATGGTGGTGTACAGGTCCACAGTGCCTGCGCAGGGTGACTGGCACTCCTGTGCCATGGAGGACTGCTGGCCATGTGTACACGGTTTCCATGGGACCATGCTGGGGGCTTGGTTGCCCCGCTACTGTGTCCCTGTGTTGGTGTGCCCTTGCATAGGTGGGTGTTTGTCCATGCACTGTGTTGCATCCGGTGGTGCATGCTTCCACACACCACTGTGGGTGTCTCAGCTGGCTGTTGTGGCCAGTGCTGGGTCAGTGTGTCCTTGGGAGGGTGTGGGCGCTGTACCACTGGTGGTGGGGTCCAGGGCATGCCCTGTCATGTGTGGGGTACCTCATGTGCCAGACGCATGGTCGGTCTCTCAGCTGTACCTCAGGGGGTGGCTGTGCACTGCGTGGCACTGTGTATGCCGTCATTGCATCGCTGTGTGCTGCCACCCGCTGATGGGTGCTCATGGTGGGGCTGTCTTGCATGGTTCTGTGGTGCACAGGGTTGCATTGTCACAGTGGGGGTGGTGGCATGCATGGGTTATCCTGCAGTGGTGGATGCTGCTCCTGGGCAGGGTGTCTGGGGGTCACGGTGCAGGGTGTGCTCTGCATTTGGGGGATGGTGTGGCATGGGGTGGTCGGCTCTCCTTGTGTGCCAGTCACAGCTTGCCAGGGGGTGTGATGGGGCACCATGGCCCAGCTGTGGGCTGATTGCTTGTCTCCATGGGCCAGTGGTTATTCCAGCCCTCCCCCAGTTGTGCAGTGCATGGGGTGTGGGGGGACAATGTCTGTTCTGCTGTGTGTTCCTCTGCCCATCTGTGGCATAGTTGGTGGGCCCCTTCATCCCTGGTTGTGCAGTTGCATTGCTGCCCTGCTGCTGGGGGGCGTCCCTGGTTGTGCTATGGCACCTCTGGACTGCTCAGCTATGGTGCATCAGATATGCTCAGCTTCCCCTCCCTAGTTGCGCTATGGCGCAGGTGGTGCAATATTCAGTCGTCGGCTGTAGGCGCATCTTGGCCGGCTCAGTTTTTGAATATCGTGCCTCTTGCGCATGGGCACAATGGACTTGTGCTTGCTCCTGCTATTGCACACTTTTTGGGCGCAGTTTGAATATCTGGGCCACTGTGTTTCTCTATGCACCTGTTTTGCAAAAACAGGGTATGTGCTTCCGTTACTGTTACAGTTACTGTTTCCACTTGCGTTTATGTCCCTGTTTGCATTACCACTCCCGTGTACGCCACCGTGTGTGTTACTCTTTGCATTGTCATTTGCAGTTGCATTTTCATTACTGTTACCATTTGCGTTTCCACTACTGTTTCTGTTTGCATTTTTGTTTGTGTCACCGTGCGCATTGCCATTTGTGTTTCCGGCAGCCCTTTCATTTCCATTTCCATTTCTCTTTCATTTTGCGTCTTTCTTGCTGTTACTGTTACCATTTGCATTTTCAATTGCGTTACTGTGCCCTTACGCATTATGGTTTGAGTTTCCATATGCGCTTGCATTTCCTTTTGTGTTTCTGTTTCCTTTGCTGTTATTGTTGCTGTTACCGTTACCATTACCATTTGTGTTTACAATTGCGGTACTGTGCCCGTGCGTGTTTTGGTTTGCGTTTCTGTACGTGCTTCTGTTCCCATTTCCATTTATGTTTCCTTTGGTGTTATTCTTCATGTTAACTTTACCATTTGCATTTACAATTGCTGTACCTTGCCTGTGCACATTACGGTTTGGGTTTACGTGTGCACTTGCATTCTCGTTTCCATTTCTGTTCCCTTTCATGTTCTTTTTGCTGTGGCACTTAACATTTTCATTTAAAATACTGCTGCCATCATTGTTCGCATTACCTGTTGCATTTCCATATGCACTTCAATGTCTGTTTGTGTCACTGTTCGCTGCGGCGTCACTTTGTGCTTGCGTTTCCATTAATGTTTCCTTTACCATTTACGCTTTGCTTACCATGTGCACCACTGTTGGCTCTTCTGTTTGTGTTGCTGTCCCTGTTACTATGTCACAAGACATCACATGGTGGAAGCGCATTGCCCAAAGGGCCCCGTGCTCCCGCGGCCGCATTACATTCACTATTTCTCGGCATCATTCTCAAAAAGAAGGGAAATTACAGGCAAAAAACTCCATTTAATGCATCAGTTATGGTTGTCCACTGCGACAAAAATGAGGAAGTTCGGTGTGAGGGTTGAAAGCCCCCCCATGGACCCCTCCAGCCAACCCCCCCAACCAGCATCAGGGTGTGCATTGGGGTCATCGGTCCTGACTCTCACCCCATTCTCCTATTCCTCAGCATCTTTACCCAAGTGATGGTGTGAGAGTTAGTGCTGACAACCCCAATGTGCACCCTGATGCTGGTTGGGGGTGGGCTGGAGGGGTCCAAGGGGGGCTTAAAACCCTAACACCAAATTTCCTCACTTTTGTCACTGTGGAAGAACGCTAACTGAAGCATTAAATTGAGTTTTTTGCCTCTAATATATGTATGTGTGTGTGTGTAAATGTATGCAAATCACACAACTTGTAAGGAGGATCGTGGTTGGGAGGGGGCAATGGACCACCTTACCAGGGTCCATTCACACCAGTATTAGTTCTTGCAGACTAGATCAGGTCACATGCAGCCATGGCCTCTCAGTGTAGCACCCACACGTCTTTCAGAGACCATCCACGACCTCGCACTGCAGCAGCCTAGGAGGGGCGAATGGTTCTTTAAGTAATCAGGCTCTGTGTTTGTTTTCCTGGCCTAGGGTTTGTGTTTTCCCTGACTGTTCCAGCCGTCACTGTTCTCAGCAGGGTATTGTTAGGCATGCCTCTCAACTATCCCTGATTTTGAGGGACATTTACCCTGCAAAGTAGCTCTGTCCCTCAGTCATTCCTTGAGGACAAGGTACTGTTTATAAAGTGACTGTGCTGTACATGCAAACTGCATGGCATTTATTTTTAATTTTCCAAGATTCCAACTCCAGAATAAACCTTTTCCAGGTAAACATATTGCCTTCTACTGTGTTCTGAGCTTGTGTCTCTATGTTTGCATATATGTCCCTCATTATGTGGAACATTATCCCTCATTGTGAGTGTCTGTGTCCCTCATTTCAGTGCTGCACAGTTGAGAGGCAATCTATTGCAACCATATGTACAAAATTAATCTTTCCAGTGTTACTATACTTATGTTGATATTATGTTCCCATCACCAATAATGTATTCCTTGTTATTTCAGAAATGTTACATATGTTATGTGTACCCTGCCCAGTTCCACCTTGGAAATGAGCCTTAACTCAATGGTGTTTTGCCTAGTAAAATAAAGATTATTGATTGATTGACTGAAAGATATGCACTGAGTATGCCTGCCGACATCCATGGCCTGCAGCTCCTAATGTGTTTCTCAGGTCTGGCATAAAGGTGGAGCTGTGTGCACAATCCAGGCTGCGGCTCCTGACCTGTAGTTCCAGTATAACATACAGGTCAAGCTGTGAGCACCTTATAATATCACTGGACAAACTACATGGTAATGTATGCAAAGCAGGCCATGATGGGACGCTAATGTGGCTGTTTGCACATGGGTTGCATAAGTAGGCTCATTTGCATAAGAGCTTTGAATATAGCAAACTTTAGCCCTAGGCTAATGTGTTAGTCCAGGGCAAACGTGTTAGCGCCAGGCTAACGTGTTTGCACTGAGCTAACCTGTCAGAATCATAGCGCAATTCTAGGCTGGCCTGCCAGTGCAGCAGTGAAGCGTCTGCTTGCAGCACTGATATCCTGGGTTTGTGGATGGACTCTGGAGATGGAGGGACAGCCAGAGGGAGAAGGATTGAGCATCTCAGGGACTGCTCTCCTTCACTGGGGGGAGGGGGGAAACAGTGTCTGGTGCTATGCGGACCTCTGGCAGAGGCTGGGGGTAGTGACTCGGCCGGCGCCACACACTCGGGGGGCAGGGCAGATGATGGCATCATTACACGGCTGTGCCCCCAGGGAGAAAAACAGCAAAAACTACATGTCAGCCACTAATTTCTGAGTTTAGTGCGAATGTGTTTTCCTAGTAAGTTGCCTTGCATCACTCTGCTTCCAACTGGATTGGATTTGAGACTAAAATGGACTTAAAAAGTAAGATAATTAACCTGTGTATATCAAGGTTTTCCAGAGATCATTTTTTGTGACTGAAAATGGAATTAAAAAGTTAAATAATTAACCTGTGTATATCAAGGTTTTCCAGACACCCTTACAGCTCCATTCTGTCTCTAAGTGTTTGACTCTCCCCCCCCCCCAACATTTATTAAATGCTCTGTGGGTGGGATTGGCATGTACACTGCTCATGGCTGATCTGTTTCATTTGTCTACTGGGGGGAGGGGAGCTTAGGGTTGTGTGATTTGGTTGTGTTCTAGTATATGTTGAAGCCTGTCTGTTGTATGCTTCTTCTGGGAGGGGGATCACTGTTATGTAGTCATCAGAAATTAATTCTAGGCACAGTACTACTATTAACCCACCCAATATTATTTTATTTTTCTGGTTTCCTATGTTAGCCCTCTCTTCTGCAACTCTGCATTCTGTTCCCTCCCTCACCATGCACTCTCTCAGTTTTTTTAAAACCCTCCTAATTTCCCTAACTTTCCCTCCTCATAACAACTCCCACCCCTTCCCCTCACAAACACTCCTCCCCTGTCCTCCCATATATCTGACCTTGGTTCCTAACAATGCTGTTTCCCCCTCTTCCCCTTTTCTTCCTTGGAATCACTTCCCACTTTGCCCCGTGCCTCTCTCATGTTCATCGCTCTCTACTGTACACTTGTACACACCATTAGTTTTCTCCCTCCTGCTGACAGCCCACCCTCCCTTCCTACTAGGTGAGCCTCTAAGATACCCTGGTGTAAGAGTGCTAAGCTCCATTATTTAATCATTACACTCCTGCTCCTATCATCTGGAGATATAAATCCTAACCCTGGGCCTTGCTCCCTAAATGGCACAATGTGTCCAGCTGCTACCCCCGTAGCCCTGCTACCTCACCCATCTTCTTTGCCCCGAGGTTTGAAAAATCTGCACCTAACCATACATAGCCTACTCCCTAAAATTGACTTATTCCAGCCACTTGTTGCTTCGCTAGGCCCTGACATAATTATTCTGACTGAAACATGGTTAAATAATAAAACAGGTGACCCCCATTCACCATCCCAGGCTTTTATATTTCATGACAAGACTGGTCCGGAAGGGGTGAAGGTGTGGCAATTTTCTCAGGAATCCAATTCACTACCATTTATTCCACCTCCATCCTCAAAGCGTATGAAGTACTATCACAATTATCTCTCCCATTCTTAATCCCTATTTTTATTGCAGGGGCCTACTGCCACCCCGGCCTCAACCATCCCTGGTTGCTGACCTCATCTCTACCATACCTCCTTGGGTGCAATATATATCATGGGAGATTTTAACCTAAGTTGGTTATCCTGTTCCCTACACAAAGTAAAAAACAACATTGCTGCCCATGATTTAACCCAAAACATCCTTGAACCTACTAGAATAAACCCCAAAACAAGCAACCATTCCTTAATTGACTGGGGTCTCACTTCCCACCCACACAGAGTCATCAAATCAGGACTGCTATCAGATGCTCTGTGGGACCATCGCATGACCTACCTAGTACATAGAATCCACCATACCAAAGTCCCCCACGAAACCTTAGTGACTCACTCATACAAATCCATGCATCTTGGGCCACTCCTGCTTGACCTATCATGCACAAACTGGTCCCCTATAACCTCGGTGAACATGATCGACGTAGCTGCAGAATATTTCAAAGGTAAATTTCTCAAAGTTTGGAACTGGCACACCCCTCTATGCAAAGTTAGAGTCCACAGGAACCACCTTCCTTGGGGTCACACCAGAACTCATAGCATGACAAAGAGCAAGGGACCAAGCCTGGAAGCAACACAAAATCTCCAAGCTCCAGAAAACTATGACAACTATAGCCAGCTTCACAACAAATGCACCAAAGCCACTCATTTGGCTAAAGCCAACTACTTTACCTCAATCTTTCAATCGAACATAAACACTCTCTCTTCTCCTCCTTCTTCTCCTCTTACCTCTTTTTCACTATAAACAACACTATTACCTCTGACCACTTGAGTGTCACATCTGAATTTAATTCTTTTTTCATCTCCTGTTCCTCTGCCCTTCTATCCTCCTTACCATCTCCTCAGTCTGATCCTCCTCCTAACTCACCACACACCTATCCTCAGCCCCTTCCTTTCTCATTCACTAACTTAACATCCCCTGACACCCTGGATGCCCTGTTTACCCTAAACTCTTTTAAAGACAGTTTGCCTGATGGGCTGGACCCCAACCTGCTTTACCTTTCTGCTATGGCTATCTCTGCCCCACTGGCAGAGCTACTCAACCTCTCATTCACATTGGAAGCAATCCCCTCTGTCTGGAAACAAGCCATTGTTCTTCCCCTCCCTAAGGGTGGTGACCCATCCTTCCCTGGGAACTATCACCCCATATCCCTACTTTCCCCTCACTAAGCTGCAAGAACACCTATTGTAGTTCTTACCCAACTCTCTGCTTATCTTTCTCACTCTAACTTTTTCACCCCCTTCCAATCTGACTTTTGTAAAAACCACTCCACCACCACCTCTCTGATTAGGTTCACTGACTCTGTCCTCACTGAGATGGACAGTGGTCAAATCAAGTCCGCCATCTTTGTCAACCTAGCCAAGGCTTTCAACACTGTCTCCCACTCTATTCTGTTACAATCTCTCTCTCCACTGCAGGCTTGTCAGCTGCCACCAAAAACTGGTTCCATGCCTACCTGGTAGGTCAGACCCAGTCAGTTAGAATAGTATATTCCATATCCTCACCCCTCCCTATCAACACAGGGGTCCGGCAGGGATCAGTGTTGGGCCCCATACTCTTCTCCATTTTTCTCAATGACTTGCCGTCTGTCTGCACATCTACCTCTATTCATATGTATGCAGACAACATGGTCCTTTAGACCTCCAGCCACTCCCCCACCAATGTTGCAACCAGACTTCAGAACAATTTCAACAACATTCAGTGCTGGTTTTGCTCACATCAGCTTTTATTAAATGCCAAAAAGCCTATCTCCATGACCTTTGGCACTCAGCAGAGACTTTCAAGGCTCCCATCTCTACCCACTTTCCACATCCTCAATGGGAAGGTTCTCGAGGACAGCTCCTCATTCAGGTATCTGGGGGTTTGGCTTGACCAATACCTCACCTTCTCTGATCACATGGATGCCATCCTTAAAAAGCTGCACCCCATGTTAGGTGCACTATTTAGGAACTGGAACTTCCTCCCTCTCCTGACTAGGTATGAACTTGTCCACAAGATGATCCTCCCCATCTTTGACTACTGCAATGTAGTCTACAGTGCCATGCCTAAGATCTTCCTAGCCAGATTAGACACCCTCTTTAACTCCTTCTGCCGCTTCGCACTCAACGCTCCTACCCTCACTCATCACTGTCAACTTTACCACACTTCAGCTTTACCATCTCTTGATAACAGACTTCTCCTCCACTGTGCTAAATTGATCTCCAAATTTTGGTTTGGCTCCTTCCCTAATTATCTCAGCTCTTCCCTAACAATTCTCCCACCATCCACCCATTCACTTAGGTCCTCAGTTTCCCATACTTTAGGTGTCCTGTGCCGTATGACTACTGTCAGCCAAGCAGCCTTCTTGTACCACTTCCCTAAACTGTGGAATTCCCTCCCCCTCAGATTCACCTTTCTTCTACCCCTTCCTCTATCTCTTCAGCTTTACACAATTATCAATCTGTGAACTACAATTGCAACTGAGCAGACCATGTTGCATCTAAATGGGCTGTAATAGTTATCCTATTACTGCACTTGTGGATCTTCTGTTCACTATGATATAATGGAATATACATACCAACTGTAATTTCTTGATGTCTGTTACTGCTTGTTAATTGTTCTCTATTTGGTAACATACCCTATGCGTAATTGACAATATACTGTTTTGTTGTTTGCCTATGACTTATTTGTATGTCTTCCATTTCCCATATATTGGCAAGGTATACTGTTGTGTTGATTACATTTTATTGTATGCCTTCCAACCCCATCCCCCAGGACACACTGTGAGATGAACAACTTGTTCAGTGTGCTCTTCCTGGTGAAATTCTTACATCAGTGAAAAAAAAATGATGGCACCCTCCGAAGTTACTGCTCCTGCTGCAGACAAAAGGTCCACCGGGGGGATCCCTTTCCCATGATTCCACCCTGGGGGCAAGCCTGGGCTTAGAGACCCATGTTTCCTGGAGAGGAAAGCCTGCCCAGTGGTTCCTCCCAGGGGGGTAAGCCTGGGGTGGAGGGGGTGGTAAACAGAGTGGGGACCATAACCTCCATCAGGGGGACTGAGCCGGTGGGGGAAAAAAATTAATCATAGCATAGTTCTACTGTGTTTGGCCTGTGATGTTGTTTGCAATTGTGCAACACTTCATTGCTATCACACACATTGGTTGCCTACTGGAACTCTGCCTTACTACACCTGTGTGCACTGGGCTGCTGTTGCAGTTTGGCTTTCCCAGGTGCTTTATTCAGAACTGTCTTATTTGCCAGGCTATTTTTGCACTGCACTCTCAGCCCTGATTGCATGCCATCATTTGCACACTATATTCAACTGATTCTGCCCCAGGACAGTTCCTTTGAATATAGATTGCAAATGGTTCTGGTCTAGCTTTGCATGCCAGGCAGTGCTAATTTTGCCCCATGGCTGAGTTTTAAATATTGGGTCCTTAATATTTTATTATTTTAACCAAATAATTCTAATTTAAACAAAAATATAAAATGCAGAGTACCATTTTAAAAGCACAATGAGACACTCTGGGGGTGTGCATTAGCCATTTCTAAGGCATTGCCAAGAGCTGAAGGCACTCAGCCTGTGGACTTGTGCCTCACCATGCCCCTGGCCATGTGCTAGAAATGTCTAATGCACACCGTCTCATGTCTTATTGCTTACTTATAATGTACAGTGCCCATAGCCTATGGGAATAGGCACTTTATAAATAAAAGTTTGCTTTTTTCCTTGCTTGCTTGCAGTCATAGAATTGTACAAGATTGTGAATAAAGAGCAGATAACAAAATGATAAACGCTGCAAAGTTGTTTTGTTTAAGAAACTTGACATATTTGAGGTCGGGTAATGGGTTGGGTGGGGTGGGGGTAGGAGGGGAGGGGAGAGGTTGTTACAGGGTCACCTGCTGTGGTATGTCTATCTGTATGTATTAATGCTATGTGACTTGATGTATGTACGTATGATAACCCTGTAACTAAAACTGAATAAAGTGTTAATGGCAAAAAAAAAAAAAAAAGAAACTTGACATATTTAAATGTAATTGAATTTAAGGTGGAACAGTTATCAGCTATGGAAAATCTGTCCATTAAACCTACCTGTAAGACCTGTAATTTTGGGATTATATTTTGATTAATAAAGCAATTTTCTCATTTCATAAGGATCATTTTATCAAATATTTTCACATAAATAGCAATAACTACTTATAGGACAATATGAAGCAGGATTTCCATGTTTCCTCTCCAAGAATCATGGATGAAATTATGGACAAAATAGGATTTAATGAAGTTTACCAACACAATTGTCCACCAATCTATGTCCAGTATGTAAACCTCAGTGAGAATATTTATTTATTTTATTTATTTATTTAAGAGTTTTACCAGGAAGGCATGCTGAGCAGAGACCAATCGATTCCAGATGCGTCCTGGGGGAGGGGGAGCAGGAATGTATACAATACAATAAACATGCAGGAAATACAGTCAGTAAACAGATACACAAGGCAGCTACATATACATTGTGCTACAGAGCCAATATCCCAAATGGTTACACAGTAAATGTGAGACTGAAGTAATAAGCAGACAAATGAGCACTACAATACTTAATAGAGACTAAAAGGTGCCTAGCATACTTTTACATATAATACCTATTTTGAGAGGCAACTGGAAGTCCCATGGGAACAGGTGGATATGCATGGTAGGAAGGGAACGAGCTAGGTGCATGCACAGGTGGGGGAGAAGTGCACCTTGAGGAAATGGTTTAAATGCTGGGTGCTGTCTATGTGCCAAATGTCGGCTGGCAAAGAGTTCCACAGTTTGGGCATACAGAAGCTGAAAGCAGCTTGTCCGTTAAATAAGGACATGCGTGGAAAGAAAAAGAGCCTGGAGTCTGAGTTCCTGAGTGCATATGCAGTGGGGGGCTGGACAGAGAGGGCCGACTCGAGGTATGAGGGGAGGGATTGTGCCCATAATTTAGCTATAACCCTGGCACAGTGGGCCTGTCTGCGATCCTGTAGAACCATCAGGACAAGTGACTTGTAGAGGATGCAGTGATGTGTCGAGGGTGGGCATTCCAGGGCAAAATAGCAGAAGGAATTGTAGAGGGGATCTAGTCTGGTTAAGGTTCACTTAGAGGCCATGCTGTAGACTACATCCCCATAGTCAAATATCAGGAGGATCATTTTCTGTATGATTGCTTTGTGGGCTGGTAAAGGTAGGCAGACTCTGTTGCGATATATAGCGCCCAGTTTGGGATGTAGTTTTTTGTGCATTGAATCGATATGAACAGAAAAGTTGAGGTGCTGATCAAGCCATACCCCAAGGTATCTGAAGGAGGTGCAATCCTCCAGGGGGGACCTGTCAGTGGTGTGGAAAGTGGGGGTTGAGGAGAGAAGGGAGAGTCATTTCCACATCATGAAAGTTAGTGATGCAGTTTTCTTTAGATTGAGGAAAAGCTGGTTTGTATGAAATCAAAGTTGAACAGCACTGAAATCCTCCTGGAGCCTTTCTGCCATAACAGAGGTGGAGAGACCCGATGCAAACATTACCTGGTCATCAGTGTACATGTGGATGAGTGAGTGTGTGCTAGCTGAGGGCAGGTCAATTAGAAAAATGGAGAACAGTAATGGGCCAAGGACCGAGTCTTGAGGGACTCCGGAGGTGACAGGGAGATGGACGGAGGTGCAGGAGCCAATTTTTACCACTTGTGACCTGCCTGCCAGATAGGCTTGGAACCAGCTGGTGGCTGCTCCTGACAGACCAGCACGGGAGAGTTTTGACAGCAAAAGGGCATGGGAGATGATATCAAAGGCTTTGGTAAGGTCGATGAAAATGACTGAGGTGGTGTGCCCTTGTTCCATATCAGTGAGGATAGCATCTGTGAGCCTTAGGAGTGAGGTGATGGTGGAGTGTGACTTCCTAAATCCAGACTGGTATGGTGTGAAGAAAGAGGAGGAGTCGAGAAAGGGGTCAAGTTGGGAGAATACAAGGTACTCCTGTAGTTTATCTAGGATGGGGAGTAGTGATATAGGGCCGTAGTTACCCAGTGAGGAAGGGTCCCAACCTTTAGGAAGGGGGATTATGGTGGCACGCTTCCTGTCAGATGGGATTTCAGCAAGTGAGAAGAAGAGATTGAATAGATCGGCCAGTGGTGCAGCGATGGCAGGGGCAGATAGGTGGAGCATTTTTGAGTCCAGGCCTGAGGAGCATTTACCATTGGAAGGGTTAAGAGCCTGCAGGGCTTTAAGCACTTCAATGGGAGTAACCAAGGAAGATGAAACTGGAGGCCGAGGTGGTGGGCAGGCAGGTAGGAGGTGAGCTAGAGGGGTGGGGGAGGGAGGCTAGAGAGAGGATGCACAGCTGGTAAAAAGTGCTGAAAACTGAGACCACTGCCCCTGAATCAGTGATGATGGAGCCTTCTACATTTAGGGCTGGGTTGGGGGTTGGGTGGGGAGAAAAGTGAGTTGATTGTTTTCCAGAATTTATTTGGGTGGTTTATATTGGTGTGGAAGGAGGCCTTGAAGTAGTTTGCTTTGGCCTGGTGTAGGAGCATAGTGCAGGAGTTACGGACTGCTCAGCAAAGTTGGAGAGCCACCAGAGTGCCAGTAGTCTTATATGATTTCCAGGCCTGATCCCTGGCATGAAGCTGGTCTATGATATTTGATGTGACCCAGGGCAGGTGGGCACCTCTTACTCTTGACCTTCTAAGTGGGGCATAGTGGTCCCAGATGGCTAGAAATCTGGACTTGAACAGTTCTAGGGCAGTGTTGATGTTTGGTGCATGTTAGATGCTTGACCAATAAATGTATGATAGGTCATTTAAGAGTGCATCAAGGTTGAGTGATTTGAATGATTTGGTGAGCAGCGTTCGGGGGGGGTGCTTTGGGCCAGAATATTTTTCTTACCATGTAGATCATGTGGTAGTCACTTTAAGAGTCTGGGAGGAGTCTGGCTGCAAGTATTCTATGGGGGTGGGACGTGAGGGCCCAGTCTAACAGGAAGTGGTTCTGAGATTTGTGATTTAAGCGTGTAGGTACAGATATTTGTTGTGCCATGTTTAGGGCATTTACCTGGCTACATAACTTAGAGTTAGCAGTGGAGAGCCAGTTGAAATTGAAGTCCCCTAGGATGTGCAGCTCACCCCCTACTGTGAGTGACTGTAGGGTTCTCTGGTGGTCCAGTACTATGGGCATGGGGTGTCTGGGGCACAGTATGACCCCACGCTATATACTGGAGTCATGTGCGGTAGTGCAATTTTGATTAGTAGGGAGTCAATGTATGGCATGGGCAGGAGGAGCTGGATAGGGGTGAACTGGTGGTGAGATGAGATGAACATGGCAATGCCTCCCCCTATTTTTTTACCCTGGTGGTCATGTCAAATGGTGGTGTAACTCGGGATTGCAATTTCTGTGTCCAGGTTATGGGACTTGAGCCAGGTTTCGGTGATTATCAGAATATCAGGACATAGCGGTTGGGTGCAGTTTGGTGAGCTTATTGAGTATGCTACATATGTTTAGGTGAATTATCTTTAAACCCCTTGGTAATTTGAACATTGGGGAGGGGTTTGGGATGGAGGGGTCCTGGCTTTAGCTCGATGTCCCCTGCTAGTAGGAGCAGCAGAGTTACTAGCTGCCTTGTTTTAACATGATCCATTGGGATTTGTGGTGGGCATAAACTTCCTGGGAGGTTTGCAGAAATGAACAAGTTGGGGTTGTTTTTAATGCTGTCAATCCTGCATAGAAGGAGGGTGGCAGGATGGAAGCCCCCATAACCCAGCTGGTCAGGAGATTTGGAGGAGGCTTCTCAATATAGGAGGTAGCATTGGGGGCAGCAGCTTCACTGACTGTAGTGTTGTGGATAGGCTGTGGCACTGGGTAGGAGGAGGAGGGTGGGAGGGAGACATGAGGTGTGAGCAGGCATAGTAAGAAGAGAGAAAGTGGCAACATGTTTTAGGTTGCTGGGTTACTGCTGAAGATTAACCGAGTTTAGGGTGGCCTCTAGTGGCTCAGTTTTAGATTGCTGGGTTTTGAAGGTGATATGAGTAAGGGTGGCCTCTAGTGGCTCAGTCAGATAATCTTCTACTGAGAAAGTTGACTGATTGGCTAAAAACAGCACATGATCCACACTATAAAACACTGAGCTCACCTAGGGTGGTGGCGAGGGTGGTGGGGCAGCCAGCATGCAGCGCCGGTGAGGACACTCAAATGTCGAAGACTATCCCTGGGGAGTTGAAGCTGCAGCATGACAATGGTGCACCTGAGCACTCCGAGGATGATTCTGGGGGGTTGCTTGTCTTTGGGGAGGGCAGACAGATGGGCCCTCATGACCACTGAGCGCACTGAGGAGGAAAAATAGAATAGCTTTTATTTTACCAGGTAGGCAGGAATAAGGAGCACATCAGCTTAAAATTCAGCAGCTTAAAATTCAGCATTTTAAAAGGAGCCTCCTAATTCAAACTAAGGGCCCAGGATTGAATTCAAACTAAGAGGGAGGCATCCTTGTACTTCAGCATGCAAATTCAGTAGCTAATTACAATATTATCTCTGCTGTTAATTCAAACTAAGATGGTGGCATTAATGTAATACAGCTAGCAAGTAAATATTCAGTGGCTAAGCAAATTTAACTCTGTGGCTAAAAATACACTTCAGTTGCTAAAGCAATATTATCTCTGCTGTTAATTTGAACTAAGATGGTGGCATTTATGTACTACAGCTAACATATAAGTATTCAGTAGCTAAGCAAATAATAACTCTGTAGCTAAAATATGATCTAGGAGGGTGGCAATGCTGTTGTCCAAAAATGAATTTACAGAGGCTAAAACAATTTTAACTCGGAGGAGACACATAGCCCTACAAGACTGAAGGCAGTTGTTTGTAGCAAATTAAAGCACCCAGCAAAATAGCACCAAAACACTGAAGAAGGTTTAAATAAATTAAACCTCCCAACCATAGTGCATCAAACACTGAGGAATTTGGTGGAAAGTGGGGCAAAATAAACTATCTAAACTGTTATGCCAACTGCTTGTGGTGAGCCCTAGAAATGGTGCCAGGTTTAAGAGTCCATTTTTCCACAAAAATGCCGAGGACTATCCCTGGGGAGTTGAAGCTGCAGCGTGGCAATGGCGTACCTGAGTGCTCCGAGGATAATTCCTGGGGTTGCTTGTCTTGGGAGAGGGCAGACACATGGGTTCTCACAAATGTCGAGTGCACTGAGTGCTCCGAGGATGATTCTGGGGGTTGCTTTTCTTGGGGGAGGGCAGACACACAAGTCCTCATGACTGCCTTGGCTTTACATAGTTAAAAAACGAATTGCTTATTGAACATCAACAAGAAAGAATAGTTATACATTGCCAACTTTAAGTTCCATGGAGATTGAAGAAAAATACTACATTCTCACTAGGGTTGAAGAATATCTTTGTAAAATGATTTAGCAATGCTTCCAGAGATATGTATGATTGAAATCCATGAAATAAATTACTAGTATTCTTTACATACAGAATTAGTTTGGTTGCAGTATTGGTCCTTGTAAGGACAGATCCAGAAGCAAATGAATTGGTACCTTTTATTCATTCATTCATTAATAATTTATTGATTAGCCTTAGCCATTTCATAGAAAAAAACTGGTCACATATTAATACAGAAAGAAAGATAGGACATTGAATTATTTGCAATAAACATTTGATTTTAAAAACATAAAAACACAACCCCTGTTGCCCTAGTACATCGGCAATTCCCCACAAATAGAATTTTACTTAAATCAAGAAAGAGTAGCCTAGTTAACCATTAAATCCATTTGGAGATCGGTAGAGCAGTGTCCCATACATTATGGTGTTAATATTGCAATTTTTTTCTCTCGGATCTTACCAATAGTAATTAGATAAAGCACAAGATCCATAAAGACGTCTTCATTTTCTGCGTTAAATACTAGATCCAATAAATATCTACTGGGAATATTATATGGACTTAAATATTTGCCCAAGAATTTCCTCCTTGGAATATCATACCATGGGTAGCATAGTGTAACATGTTTTAGATCTTCTGTTTCATGTACTGAACAATTACAATATACAGAAATCATTTGGGCTTTATTATAACCAGCTGTTAATACGTTACTGGCAAATGTTTCACATCTGTATCCAGTTAATATTGTTCTGTGTTCTTTATTTTTAACCAAAATGTGATATACGGTTTAATATTATGTTCTACTGTATTGTTTACTAGCCAAGGTGAAGTTTTCTAAAGTTTTAAATCTTGTAAGTCTTTCTGTCTAGAAAAATCATATATCTTTTTGATAATGAAAGTTGCATATTTTGAATTAATAATGATGTTTTGATTAGTCAGATTTTTAATATATGTTAGCCCATAACTGTTCAATAAAAAAAAAAATTTGTGCAACCAGGCTTTTTTGTTATATTGAAGTAATTTCTCTTTCTCTTTCATGCATATTTTGATCAATGGAACTTTTATGTCTGTTTTAGTTTTGACCCAAAAATTAAGTAGCTTTGCTTGTTCCACGTGTTCCAAATTAGGTTGACCAATCTGTGATCTCACCAGCGAGTTTTGAGTACCTTTTTGGTAATTTTAAGCACTTTTTATATGCACTATTTAGAGCTGATTCCAACTTCACAATATTGGCAACTCCCCAAACTTCAACTGAATACAGAATTTGGGAAACAATCTTAGCATTCAATGTTTTTTTTATAAATGGGCAAACCAAATGTCCACCAAATATGTAATCAAACCGATTCAAAGCCATTAATGTATTTTTAATTTTCTTATGGATATATTGTAAATGTCTATTTCATTTTAAATTACTAGAGAACCAAAACCCAGATATTGATATTCCCAAACATATTTTAGTTTTTATCATTTAGAAACATACTTCTATAACATTTATTGCTTCTGAAAACAACTTGTGTTTTTTGTAAATTGGATTTTAAGTTCTTTACATAACATACTTTTTTCATATAATTAATTGCTTTTTGAAGGCCTAATCTACTAATGGAGATTACTGTGCGGTCGCCTGCATAGGCTAATATTGGGATTTTTATATTACCAGTTTTGGAGCATGATGCTTATCCTTGCCCAATACTGTAATAATATCGTTCATATAAATATTGAATAAGGTCGGAGCTAAAACACAGCCTTGGAGAACGCCAAGGTTGGTTTTAATTTTACTTGTTAATTCCTCTTGTTTTGTATATTTCATTTGAACCCAAGTGTCTGTATATAATCTTTTGATTAGATTAATTAGATTTATATCTATGCCCATATCTTGCATATTAACCCAAAGCAATTGCCTGTTAAGTGAGTCAAATGCAGAAGAATATTCCACATATGCGATAAATAGTGGTTGCTTTCTTGTGAAGCAGTATTTTTCTAGATGATTTAGAAGAAATATTTAGGTTACTGTACTTTTGAAACCCACCTGCAACTGGGATAATATTTTAGAATGTTCCATCCACATAGTCAATCTAACAATACTTTTGCAAAACATTCATCTAGATTATCAAGCAAACTGATCAGTCTATAGTTACTGGGATCCAGAGTAGATCTTTTCTTGTAAATAGGAAGAATGTAACTTTCATACCATGTTGGTGGAAAATATGCATGCATAATTATTTTGTCTTAAGAAGTCCATAAGTATATTAGCCCACCATTCAACATTTTATTTACAGAAATCTATAGAGAATTTATCTGGTCCTGGTGACATTTCTCTTAATCACCATCTCATTTGGGTCTTCACAACTTTACATGTTTTTATCCCAGAAGATTTTTGAAAAATAATCTACCCATTTATCCTGTGTAATATAAATATCTATACTGGTTTTATGTACATTTGTACCCGAAGCAACCAGGGACCAGAATTTCTTATCATCCTTATGTATAAAAGCATTATTCATAGTTTCCCACAAAAGCTGTTGATGTTCATACTTCTTTTCATTTCACATGAATTGTGTACTTTTGCCTGGCTTGTTTAAGGGCAATTATGTTTACTCTTGTTGGGTCTTGTTTTGTAATTCTGAGTTGCTTATTCAATTTTTTCTTCTCCTGTCTACAATGTTTATAAAACTAATGTTGTGATTTATATACTATGATCTAATTTTGTGATTTGGAATGCAATTGTTCTGTATGTTTATGATATGTTAGTATAATTATATTGTATATTTTATCAGGTTCAAATTAAGTTTCCATTAACTCATCTACTTCTGCTATAAATAGTGCACTAATGTTTTTGACTGTACATTCTGTGATTTTGTCCCATCTAAGCCTTTTATTTCTAAAATCTGTTCCTCCTCTTTTCACATTTTTGGTAGCTCTGATATCTTGAATAGAACAAGAAACATATGATCATTTTCCATCCTTTGTGCTATTTTTAAATCCATATAATTTTCAAAATCAGACATTGAACATAGTGCATAATCAACAGCTGAAGATCCTCTTGAATTTAAATATGCTGTTTTCCCTTCAGAATCAGATGGAAGGTGTCCATTTAATATTACTAACTGTAGCGTATCTAGTAGGTTTGTCATTTGGGAGTGTTTATCAGTATATTTTTTATCCTTAGTTTGTCTTTGGAGAATACGCAGATTTAACATTATTTCTTGCAAATGAAGGGAACCATTGCTGTTAGCATTTCTGACATAGAAGTCACCCATAATTAGGATTTCTATGTTTTGTCTGTTTCTTAACATTTCTTGATTTCTTTCATTATTTTTGTAGTCCATTCTTTATCATACAATGATGTATTAATGGGGGGTATATAGATATTACCTAATAGCAACAACTGACCCAAGAATTTGACTATAAGAAGTAAGTAATTTGTGTCAGCAATAGTTTCCACACCTTGCATATAATCAGTTACCTTAATAAAAGTTATTAGGCTGCCCATGTGATGGTCCTTTTTTTTTACTTTTACTCCAGCACTCTGAACTTGTATATAACCATTTAATTGAGTTTTTTCTATTGTCTCTAAACTATGCCATGTTTCTTGCAGCATTATTATATCATTTTGTGACAGAAATTCTGTAAATTCATTATCTACATATTTTGAAATAATTCCAGCAATATTCCACAAGACAAATGTTCACTTATTGTTTTATAAATTTCAGTAGTAGAGGTATTATACAACAAATCTTTTGCAAATATTTAGCTTGGGCTAAAGACAGGACTATGCTCTTTCTGTTTGCATTGTCTTCCCTGAGTCATTCACTATGCTTAGTCAAGGTTTCACATTGATTGACAACTTCAGCATTGTAGTGCACATTATTTTCACTGATTACACTGTCCTTTTGTACGATATATATCTGTAGAGCATGCAGGTTCACAAACTGTATCCCCAGATTATCTAATAAAACACTATTTTTCAATATTTTTTCTGCCAAAGATTTGTTGTTAAAAACTAAGTCTATCTGATTGCCATCTTCCCAGTTCTTATGTGCTCTGTATGCAGTGATGATGTCATCCTCAAAAAACTCTATTCCCAACATGTGGGCAATCAATTGAGTCATGAGTAGTTTTAACCAGGGTTGGTATTGATAACCCTAGCATTTAATCCCAAAAATAGATAGTGTTATGTCTGGAAAAATGTCTGAAATTTACTGTATCACACATCAAAATATCTTGTAAGGAATAAACAGTAGCCATTTTTTTTTCCAAATCCTGTACAGTTTGAACTCCACTATCTATTAATTTAGTCACTGGCACAGGGAAGTTCATATTTAAGTTATGTTTACTTAGCTGTTTGGAGTTTCACCATACATAACTGGTCACTCTTTCATGTCTGAAAAATAATAATATCAAATCATTTCCCAGACAGTCATACAGTCTAGTAGCTCTACAGACATCCTCGGCTAGGATGTCTAGTTGTAGCCATTCCCTACAAATCAGTTGGGTCAGAATCCGTAAAACCTGATTATCCTTATTCTCATCTTTGTTTACCCCTCTTAGTAGCATAGCAGTCTGTTCTATATCCAACTGTTCTGTTTTTGGTTGGGGTTGTCCCTGAATCCGAATCTCAATTGTTGTTCCTTTATTTTTTGTTGTTATTCTTTTTATCCTTCTTAAATGCATTTTATGCTGCCCTTCAGAGAGTTATTCTTCATTTTTCTTTACATTTTTGGGTTGTGTTATTTGTTTCTTGCTTGTAACATTAGATGTCTGTTTGACTTGTAACTGCATATCTCCTTTATTTTTGGCAGTCCCTCCAGTTTTATTACTTATTTTGTTTTTACCCAGAGTCTTATTTTTCTTTTTAACTCCCTTACTCTCCATTTCCTTAGAACTTAATTTTTGCATTGAATTGGGATCTGCACCTGTTTCTTTTCCCCTATAAGATCTGTATCTTCCCACTGAGATTACATGAGTCTTTTAACTCATTTATCAGAACTGCTTGGGCTTCTAGTGTTACTTTATAAAGGGCAATTTCTCCCTTAAGTTGTGTTAGTTCATTTTTCATCAGAATAATCTGTTCCATAATTGCTATATTTGCAATATGGGGGTCCTTTAAGACCTGTATGAGGTATATTTCAAGAAAGGGACAGTATGTGTGTTGTTGGGGGCATTGAGAAAAGCGTCCCTCTTTAGTACTATTTTTTTGTAGGAATTTGTCTTGTTCTTAATTTATACCAAATTCATACCAAATATTGTTCCTTGCAAGTCCTGTCTGATCTCTTTGATTTATTGTTCTCTCCCTTGGTTTTGTTTAAATATACTAGTACCAACATCTGTTTTTAAGCTGGGATCTGGTAGTTGTTGAAAACTGTCATTAAACTGTTTGGTTTCTGTAGAATGAATCTCTATGACTGATATCTCCTGTATAGAATCCTCTCTATCCATGAATGTTCCTTCTATCTGGCTAGAATAAGATCTGATGGATTTAGAAAAGTTTAACCTTGGGGATCTTGCCAAGAATCTTTTTCTGCTAGTCTCATAACTTTCTTTTATTACCTTTCCATTCTGTTTATAATCTTTATTACCTTTAGAATCAGTAATAGAGATTGGTGTTAATGTTTCCTTCATATACATGTCTCTTTTAACATTTTTTTCCAGATGTGTTGTAATTAAAGTTTGACCATTTGGTCTTTTATCAGCTCCCTTTTTCCTGTTACTTTTCCTAAATTGTCCCTGGGATAATTCCCTCTCAGGTTGTCTTTCCTCACTAATATTTTTTTCCCCATTCTTGTCTCCTTTTTTGATTTGAGTATTTTTGTTCCTAGTATTTCTTATAGATGCACTTTGGGAGGACTGTATATTCTCATTTACATTATCTTCTAGTCCTTTGTTACTTCTTGTTTTCATTTTCATTAATTATATGTTTGCAAAACAAAATTATAAAAAAGTATACAGTTTCTTAGTATAGTATGAGAGTTCCAAATGCTTTTTTTTTCCTTTAAAGGTCAGTCACCTGGACTATCAGTGTCCCTGAGTTTCTGCTGAACCAGAATCAGTAATTCCAAAGTATGCAATATGCAACTCTGTAGGACTATTAATGTTCTTACTCTCCAAAGTGCATATACTTCAAACTCTAAATTAAAAGGCTGTTAGAGCTGTAAAGAATAAGGTTGTGCAGTATTGTCAAACAGAAATCCACAATATCAGTAATAAGTCCATAGTGTGTGTGTGTGGGGGGGGGGCATTAATTCATCTAAAAATCATAAAATTATTAGTGGATCCAGAAAGAATGCCATGCATATGCAAATAGGCAGTGAAGGCAATATGGTACCATATTGCCTTCACTGCCTATTTCCCTTTTCTTTGCTACCTTTAAGCAAATATAATTACTTAGTGCTGCACATGATAATGATCATAACCTGTACTGTGATACTTCTGATAGAAATCTCAGATAATCAAGGGGTTTAGACTGTAAACAAGAAGAACAGGTAGATAAAAATTTGGGGATATTGAAGGAAGGGATAGAAAAATTAACCATAGATTCAGCGCTATCAGCTGCAGCCTGTCTAACTGTCTTTCACAGTTCCACAGTGTAAACAAGCTCACCTTGGGGTGTCCAACCCTCCACTGGGCCGCCTCATATTTCCTCACCTCTGGAGAGGGTTCTTCCACTGACAGATTCTAGGCACCAGAAAAAGGGGTACAAAACTCCAAGATGAGCATTGTGTTAATGTCACCACAAGACTGTCTGGAAAGAGCACTGACTGAATGAAGGTCACTACTGAAAACCCTCTCTCATCTACAAATATTTTGCTAAAATTCAGGCAGTGGTGTCATATCTGTTGTAGACGAGAGGTAAGTGTGTCAGTGCTCCAGCTATTCTGGCGCCTCCACAGTGAGATCAGCATGTAGCTGTGACACCTTTTATTGGACTAACATTGATGTAACAAAAAGAAAACAATGAGAAAGTGTAGGTACTGTTTTCTTTTTGTTACATCTGTGTTGGTCCAATAAAAGGTATTAAATGATTTGCTTCTGGATCTAATATTCTTTACAACATGTTATAAGTCCAGAATGAGACATGATTAGTAGATGTTATTACTTCAAACATCACCTGCCAATTGTTCTTTATGAATCCCCTTTTTTTTCTTGCAACACAAATTTGTACTGTTTCTATGCCCTGTTCAGATTTAATAAATTTCCCCTTGAAGGAACTCTCCTGACTTTCCTAATCAAAGCCCATTCTGAAAATTTGATTAAACCATGTATGTGGTACATCTACCTTCTTGAATGGTTTGCATAGAAGCAAAATCACACACTGGAAATGGCTTGCAAAAGACAATATTTAGTTGGGGGCAACCTTCTAAGATAAAAGTGCAGAAAAATAATAAGTATAAAATTGCCCATGCTTGCGGTGCATCTACCCTCTTGAATGATTTGCACAGAAGTAAGAGAACACTATGTAAATGGTTTGCAAAAGATAATATTTAGTTTGAGCGTGCTCTTCTAAAATAAAAGCCCCATGTATGAATGAGTGCAAAAATTGACCGAGTCCCTCTGACCAAATAATTTTAAGTTCCAATCCCATCCAATCCCATTTGAGTCTTTTATTAAGAATAACATAGCACTTTTCTAAGGAGGATTCAACTGAGGCACAAATAATATGTTTGGCTTATTACAGATATCCTTATCATGCTGAACAAAAAAGCATTACTCTTTGGCTGCTACACAATATCTAGATCTTCATACATTGGTAAATTAATAAAAGGCACTACTTCACAGTTCAAGACAGAGGCAGTGTTATGTGACAGAATGAAAAATTACCCTTTCCTATCAAGAGAAAACCTGACTTTCAGAATTATTAAACCAAATTCCTCCATAAATTGTAGAGGTCCTTGGCCATTTTTCTTAATAACTGTATCTAGACTATGTCTTCATAAATATTATAAGGAAGATCATGACTATAAATCTGAGAGTCCTGGATATTAGTGTAAAGATCAATCAATCAATCTTTATTTAATCAGGCAGTTACATCATTGAGTGAGCTCATTTGCAAGATGGTCCTGGGCACACAGAACAATTTCTATTTACAGTTTACAACATGTCGAGACATATCATACAGGAAAAACTGTATAATCATAAATAACATTACAGGATAATGTGATATCAGGAATAAGTCTTGGTAGCAAAGGCAGTATGCATACACAGATACTACATTACAGGATGTTTGGGGACAACAAAAGAGCAAGGCATGAGACGGTGGTAGCGGTACATAAGGTACAGTGGGAAATGGGATCAAAACACATAAGGGGAAGGAGAGATAACCCTGCTATGTTAGAGTCCCCCGGGGGGGTTGCCACAGGAAGGGAAGAGTGGAGGGAGCTAGGGAAGGGGTAGTTGCCCTAAGGGGCTGCCGGTCAACAGGGGAAATAATTTGGTGTTAAAATCCCCCAAAATAAGTAGCTCTGTTTCAGAGATTGTTAAAATATCTTCACCAAGGCCTTTGATCTTGTCGATAACCACATTCTCCTCAAACTCTATCCCAACTTAACTTTTCTATGGGAAGTCCTAAATTGATTTCAGAACTACCTTAGTGACAGATCACATGCTACCATAATTGAAAGACAGTACTGAGATGTCCATCACATTAAATACAATCTCCCTCAGTGATCCTTACTAGGCCCCCTGCTTTTCTCCTTTGCTATAAATTCCTTCCCCACTATCTGCACAAACACTGAGTAATGCCTTTTTGCTCATGACACAGCTCTGTTTTGTAAAGATAGGTGCCCCCTCATCTCTCCACAACAAACTCCAGAATGATTTGAGCAAGCTGTACTCCTGGTTCTCCGCTCATGGTCTGGTTCTCAATGCCAAAAATCAAACAAAATGTATGGTTTCTCTGGCATCAGAAAAGCTGCCAACTTTGACTTTACACTCATGGATAACAATGGCAACTGTATTGAGACAGTTAATGAATTTAAGTACCTTGGCATCCACCTTGACTGCCACCTCCCCTACGAATCCCACATTACCCAACTTATTAGGAAAATACACCAAAGGCTTGAAATTTTGTATATAATTAATAAGTTCCTCATCCCAGAAACTAGAGCACTTGTAACAAACTGCTTCCTGCTTCCACTCCTTGACTCTCTTATCTACTCTTCCACCCTATCCCTTAAGACTCTCAGTATGTCTAGAACCACCTACCATGAATGAATTCATTCACATATCTGGACTGCCTTGTATGGTATGGGCTGCACGCCCATTGGCTCATGCTCTGGACCAATGGGAGTGCAGCCCTACTGAGCTGTCAGTCATCAGGTGGCAGGCAGCAGGTGGGTGGGGTGCTGCCGCCCACCAGCTGATGGGGGGAGCAGGGTGGTGGGGCTCCATGGGTGGATGGGATGGGGGACCACTAGATCACCAGGCTATTGGACTTTGGGGGGGTGGGTTAGACCTTTGGCCCCTGATCAGGCTTTGTGGTCCACTGGACCACCAGGGATATTGGTCTTTGGGGGTTGACATTATGCCCGTCATCGGGCTAGTCGAGGTGGGAGAATGACTTACTGTATGCCCAGCGGGCTAGTCGGGGTACATTATGTTATGCCTGCGATCGGGCTGCTGCGGGGAGGAACATTATGTTATGCCTGCGATCGGGCTGCTGCAGAGGGAGGAACATTATGTTATGCCTGCTATCAGGCTTCTGCGGGGGGGAGAACATTATGTTATACCCACGATTGGTCTGCTGCGGGGGGACTACTCTGCTGCCCTCGATCGGAGCTGGGGGTTACTATTATGCCCATGATCAGGCGGCAGGGGGGGCACCGGGAACAAGTGGAGGGCCACCCACAGGTGGCAGCTGCTGTGTTGTGCCCTGCAATGTGGCAGCTTACCTGTGGGTGGCCCTCAGCAGATCCTTTTTTGGGGCTTAAAGTTGTGCAGACGCAGGTAGGGGGGTGCGCCTGCATAACTCTGCATGGCCCGGCTGAATATCGGGCTGTGCAGTTTATGCATGGTTCCTCCCCCTTCGGTTGAGCATGCCTTCATTAGCATTGCGCTGTTGCTCAGCATGATTTGGGGGGGCTCAACTGCCTCCTGCTGAATATCACAGAATGGCGCAATTCTGGACTTGCACAGGCGCAACCCTATTGCGCATGGCTCAGCTCTTTTGAATATCTGGGCCATAATCTTTATATTTGCAAAATAACTGAATGTTATCATACAGGAGCTACATTTTTAAGAATAATAGAGCTTACCCAGATATTTGCAATTAACTAATGCTAAAATACAGGCATTAACATTTTGAGAATAATTGAGCTTACTCAGATCCAAGAACTGCTAAACTGAAAGAGAAACTGTCAGTTGTCAAGAGACTGCTGTGAGAGACACACACATTTAGGATTGCTGTTACCTACAATGTTTTAAACGAGATTCAGCATAGCAGAAAGCTTCACTACAATAGTTTGGATTGTGGGCAGCTCACTTGTGCGAAAGGGTGCACAGTTTGCCAGAAGATGTCATTTTGGGAATGATTTGCAACTGGAAAATTGTGGTGTTTATTGGTTTGGTAAGGGAGAAACTCTTGCCAACCATACATAGACTTTTGACCAGTCACCCTGAGCCAGGCTTACTGCTCATCCATGTCGGAGATAATGATTTGGGTTACAAAAGGGGTATAGACGTAAAGGAATCAGCTAAATCTGATTTTGCTGAGATGAATGCAGTGTTGACTAAGTGTAAGATTCTGTATTCAGATATTATAGAACACATGACCTGGAGAGGCCAGCACTATGCAACTGATAATGAAAGATCATGCAGAAAGGGAACATTCAAATATCTGACTTATTGTGGGATCTGTTTATGCACACCATGACTCATCCCCAAATTAAGTATTCTAATGATTCACTTTTCTCACTGCAGTTCATCCTGGCTTCCCTACCACTTCTGTGGAAAGATCATGGCTGGAACCAGTCCTGGAGGAACAGGTGGAGGAGGAACCAGGTATTCCAAATGATAATGTCCTCAATGTCAAGGAAGATGGTATGTAACAATTGCACAATCATACCTCATACCATTACTTGCATGTGTGACATCTTTATATGTACATTGCAAGTGTCTGTTACACTTATGAGACTGCATGGCAGAGTTCTAAATGTAACATAACAATAACATGAAGAAAGCATTACTACCACACAATGACTGTTAGAAATCCTTATAACCATATGAAATGGAGTAAGTATACATCTTTATACAGACAATAAATCAGAATAATAGTTCTTCTTTTTGGAAAACAGATGCTGACTTGTGTATCTCATGTTTTATTTTTTATAAAGTAATACAACATCCTGTGACTGGGAAATAACTATGATAACTGAATTTACAACTTATTATTGTGACAGCTATGTTTCTGAGACACCCTGTTATAATAATAACAGTACATGAAATTCTTAGAATTTAGAAAATGACAGTGGGTAACAATGATGTCCAAATGTATTATACTATAGAACCTGTTCAGTAACTTTTCTCTAAATATACAAGAATACATAAGGCAAATGATGTAGGTAATAAAGTGCTGCAGAAGAGAGGGGAACAATATGGTGTACTATGTGATATAACAGAACCACAACTTGAATGTGAATAATGTAAAAAGTATAAGTTATCATGTTACTAAAGTCTGTCTTTATTTTTTTGTGTATTATAGATGATGATACAGATGGCAGAGGCACCAGTGGTGTCATGCAGCAGGCCACAGAAGGAGATAAAATACCACCAACTGCTCCCTCCATTGGTCATGGCACAGTACCACTGGATGCTGGTGGCTCATCTGAGTCTCAAGAAGAAGAGCTTCAGCCTGAACCATCCAGAAAATCAGGCCCTGCTGCAAGACATGTGCTTTGCCCATGGAAACATAAGTTCACAACAAGTAATTATAGTCACAGCTTCATATGTACTCCTTGTTTTTCATGTAACTGTTGTATTTTTTTTTTGTGGTTTGCTTCTATTTTTATTTGTTTTCTTCTTGAATTTCTGGTTGAGATCAATCAATATAAGCCATCAAGCTAGAGAAGGTGGTATATAATGACATAATGTATTTTTCATATGAATTGTATACAACCATGCACCTTTTTCAAAACTGTTTCTTCAGTACTGATTTAATTGCCTCAAAACAACTGTTCATTCTGTAACCATAGTAATGCAAGGCCACAGTGACAAACTTCAAAATTCCATGTATAAATTAATCAAAGTATCTACTTTTAGGCAATGTTTGTGTGTGGGGGGGGGGGAAGGATGGGGAACTGCCTTGTTATATATTGTAAACTACATGCAATTTTATATATACAGTATATGGAGAGCTGTACTTGCACATGCAGAGGTAAAACATATGTTTGTGCTGAAGTACTTACAAAAGTTATACATGACAAAATAATGCCCTTTTACAATGGTTGTTACCTTTTTATCACAAGAAATAGCCATACATTGGTATGGTAATGTGACAGTACCTGCTGCAAATATTCCTCACATTATTACATTGCAGGGACAACAGACACCACAGTGGTGTCATACAACAGCACAGGAGATGTCAATTGTTGTGAATCATACTTTACTTTCAGACAGGTTACATATAAAACAACTGTACACAAGAATTCTGTGTTTTCATCAATGAGTTCAGCTGACAGCATAGCAACCTGTAGAGGAAAGCTGACAAACTGCATTTTGTCATCTGAACCCAAACATATCAACACATGCCAACTTGTGTGTAGCTGGTCATATGTTATGTTATGTTATGTTATGTTATGTTATGTTATGTTATGTTATGTTATGTTATGTCTGCTTCCTTACCTAAAAGTGACAGGCATCCCCCAGCCCCAAACTGGGAATAGACACAGAACTCCCATTCCTTAGTTCAGTTGCTCTCCTTTATGATTCAACTCAAATTAGCATACTTTTACAACTTAAAAGGTTTGAGTACTTGGTGCTTACTAATCAACAGTAGGTGGTATGAATGAGGGATGTAAAACATATTATGACATTTCAACCATGCAGAACTCTTTCTAATACACACAGAGCCACTTTATGCATCTATGAAATGGTTTAGAATGCACACAAGGTCTTTGATCAGCCTGCTTTTTGTACAGACCAATGTTAGCATACCATATTATACATTACTATAAACTAATGTATCATGTAGCCTACTTCCTGTTTCTCTTTTCATAATTTCTTTCACAGACCTACCTTTTCATCATTACAGACTGGTTGCTGTTAAGCAAGGTAAATCATACTTTCATTGAATCATAGCTGTACTATCTTCAGCAATCTAAGAAGAAAAAATATAAAACAACAATAATGAATAACAGTCATACTGTACAAATGTATAAGTCAAAATCAGAGCTGTCCCCATCCCCATCCCCATCCCACCCCAGAAAGAGTCTTCAAGCTGCAATACTGTGTACTGACAATGAAAGAAAGTAAGGAGATAAAATACATTATCCCTTCTAAGCCATACTTATAGAGATAAAGTTGTAAGCCAGGATTCTAAAGTGCTCCATTTCTGAATATAAGCAGTGAAATTATGTCTTAGTGAATCCATCATTCTTTCAAATCTTAAGATTTGAAGTAGTTCTATATACCATTCATTAATCGAAGGAACCTGCTGATCCATCCAATGCCTTAAGATGATCTTTTTGACAACCATGGTTATTAAAATAAAATAAAAACAACCATTCCCTTTTAGACCCTAATCAGTAGGACCCAAAATACAGTTGTTTTTACAAAAAAAGTCTTTAATACCCAATTCAGGGGGAAATATATCTCTTTTATTCTCCCACAAGGGTTGAATTTTAAAGTAATCCCATATAATATTTTGATCCAAGGCACTTTGACTTGTTGGCATCTAATACATAAAGCAGAATTAAGAATGCTCCACTTATGCACAGTTACTTGTAAGGAGTATTGTAAATCCCATAAGTAATCTTCTATTGGGTTAATCTATATCTGTCAAATTATTATAATTGTGAATATTGTTCTAGATCATCTGCCATTGTTCTGTGGACAGTGATAGGTTTAGGACATTAGGCCAGTAATGAACTGGAGAACCAAACTTATAGACCCATAGTAATTGTATTTCTTTACAGAGTTTAGCAAGGGCATGGCGTTCAGAAGCTATTTTTACTAAAAATGGATAAAGAAGAAGAATGATTAGCAAAGTTCTTGGGATTGCCGATGACTGAGAAAAGCAACATACGAACATACGAAATTTGCCAGCAGATAAAGGCCTAGAGGTTTATCAAGTCTGCTCGAATGTGCAGCTAGCACCCCTTATTCTGCAGCTGCCCCTCCCTTCCACCCTTTCCCTTCATTAACACTCCCCCTTGTCCTGTCCCATCCTTGTTTGAAGCAGTCCACTGTTCTACTGCATACCACTTCTGCAGGTAATGCATTCCACCCAGCCACCACCCTCTCTGTAAAAAAGTGTCTCCTCATCTCCCTCCTGAACCTTCCTCGCTCCAGTCTCATATCATGGCCCCTGGTGGCCCTCCCTTCCCTTACTTTGAACAGCCCCTCTGTAACCATTTTGTTTATTCCTTTCATGTATTTAAAGGTTTCAATCATGTCACCCCTGTCTCTCCTCTCCTCCAGTGAGTACATGTTCAACTCCTTCAACCTCCTCTCGTATGATAAGTCCCCCAGCTACTTGATCATCTTTGTCACCCTGCGCTGCACCCCCTCCAGTAATTTAATGTCCCTCTTCAGATACGGACACCAGTACTGCACACAACAGTCATATATTGTGGTAGTCTATCAGTCTTTGTTTCTTAGATTATACACTTTCTTGAAATCTGAAAAGAAATCCAATTGTTTTCACAAAGGAACTGTAATGGAATTTCAATGCCAGAGGACAACCATCTAATATTTGCAAGTCTTTTTTATTTAATTTAAAGTTAGGGTTTAGCCAAAGAGGTTACTCCCAAGGATCACAAACAGGAGTTTTTAAAGTCCTTTGAAACTGTTTATATGTCCTTAATGAAATACCTTTCAGTGAGTCCTTTAAATATGAGGGAAGCATAGAAATTTTAAGAAAAAATAGAACTTTAAGCTGTGTGTTAAATTTAGTGCACATATCCCTCTCTGTTATCAACCAGAGTTGGCTATAAGTGAGATGATGTGTTTGATCTTGAGCGGACCATCTAAAATACTTGGCAGCTTGTGCTGTACAGTAATAACTGTAAAATGTGGGAGCAGCAAGACTACCAAGTCATTTGGGTGCAGAAAGTCTGGCATATCCTAGTTTAGGTTTAGAACCATACCAGAGAAATGTTGAGATTGCTTTGTGAGGCTCTTTAAACCATTTATGTGGCAAGCATATTGTTAGCATTGTCACATGATACAAAATCCTTGGGAGTATGTACATCTTTATTAGAAAGAGGCAGTTTGTTCCATCTGTTTGTCTGATTTAACTGCCCTAAGTAAGGATGTGAAATTGTTTTAGAGCATAACTAAGTCAGATGTGAAAATATGTATGCCAAGATATACTAGTTCTTTGGTATAATTTATCAAATTTAAAGGTAAATCATCTTGCTGACTTGTATGCTTATTTAATGGGAGAATTTGAGTTTTATCAATATCAAGTTTATAGTTTGGGATTGAACTAAATCTGTAAATTTCTTTTAGCAGATGGGTTAGGGAGTTAACAGGATCCAATAAGTGTAACAAAAGATCATCTGCATATGCCAAGATTTTAAATTGGTTGGGATCTATATTAACACCAACAATATGGGAATTGGATTTAATGTGACAAATAAGGGGCTCAACATATAAATTAAATAAAAAGGGAGAGGGGGCAACCTTGACAAGCTCCAGTTTTTAAAGTAAAAGTAGAGGAGAAAATTATTACATCTTATTTTAGTGGAGGGGTGAGTATAAACCAATCTGATCCATCTAATAAATGCATTAGGGAAACTAAATCTCTCGAGTGCACAGAAAAGATACTGCCATGAGACCCTTTTTATGCATTGAGAGAGGCAAGAACCGCTAGGTATGTTGCCTTCCTCGATGCAAAAATTAAATCCTGAAGCTTCCTCAGATGGTCTGAGGAATGTCTATTAGACATGACTCCAACCTGTTCTGGACAAATTAACTTAGCCTAAACTTTCTGAATACAAGAGGCTAAAGCATGTGTCAGTATTTTAAAATCTTTATTTAAAAGAGAAATTGGTCTGTAATTATTCAGATTGGTTAAGTCTTTCCCAGCCTTTGGAATGAGAGAAATTATAGCTTCCTGTGTAGAGAAATCTAAGTTCCCAGAAGTGCAAGACTTTTCAAAAACCTGAAGTAGATGGAGCAATAACAAATCAAAAAAAGTTTTGTAAAGTAATACAGAAAAACCGTCAGGGCCTTGGGCTTTATCAGTAACCATATTTTTCAGAGTAAGACCCAATTCAAATACAGTCAAAAGAAAAAAGTAATAATTCACAGTCATTAGAATTAACTGGGGTAAATCTATGTAATCAAAGTAATCATGCATTTCATCAATATTAGAACATTTATTCTTAATGCTATATAAATTAGAAAGCAATTCCCCAAATTTGTCTGATATTTCTCTGGAATGAGTTATGGATTTTTGGTTAACAGGATCATACATACATTTTATAGTTTAAGAGTTTTCAATTTATTTAATATGCATGGTGAGAAGTTTACCTGGGTGTTCACCTGAAGAGACATAGTTAAGCTTAAATCTGGTTAATTTAAATTCAGCTTTTGTCCTGTTTAGCTCGTGGTATTGTTCTCGATAGTCTGTAAGTTTTTTAAACAGATTGTCTGAGTAACCTTGAGAAATCTGAATTTCTAGGGATCTTATTGTTGTTAATAGCTCATCAGATTGCACAAGGTTTAGTTTTTTTTTAAAATTAGAAGCAATGCATATGAATTCACCATGTACAGCACATTTATATGCCAACCACATAGAGGAATAAGTAGCCACCAATCCTAGATTTTCATTAAGAAATCATATAGAAAATGTTTTAATAGACGTAATTATGTGTTCTGTTTTCAAAAGTGAGTGTTTTACTCGCTAATATTTATCTGCCTGAAAAATATGAACTAATTGTAAGGACAAATGGACTGGAGAGTGGTCCAAAATAACAGTAGGTTAATGTTGTGTTTGTACTAGGCATCCTACAAAAGACGGCTGATTAAAAAATAATCAATTCTAGATTGTGTGTTATGAAAGCATGAAACAAAGGTATAATCCTTTACTTTGGGAAACAATGTACACCATGAATCAATTAACAAATGGGAATCAACTAAATCTGTAATATCTTTTTGATTCTTTGAGAGAGAATTATTATAGGGGCTAAACATTATCTAGGTCATTGTCAAAAACAACATTCCAGTCCCCGCCTATTATATGAGGAATATTCAGCCAATTGGCTAATTGTAAAGAAAAGTTTGCAAAAAACTGATATTCACTTCTGTTGGGACCATATACCAAGGCTATCAATACCTCGACATTATCAAGAGAGCCTACTGTAATAATATACCTAGTCCCTGGGTCAGAAATTAGATGTTGGCAGGAAAAGTTATCATCCCTAGCTATTAATATAGCTACTCCTGAATTTTTTTTGTTTAAATTCCAACATCAAAAATTAATTTCACCCAATCTCTTCTCAACAAAGGAATGTCCTTTGTTACAAGGTGAGTTTCCTGCCAGAAAACCACAGAAGGGTCACGTCTATGTAAATGGGTCAATATCCTAGACCTTTTTTGTGGGGAATTTGCTTCTTTTATGTTCCATGAAATAATAGTATAACTCATGTAGAAGAGGTAATAAAAAATAAATAACTATATAAAAATTCTATGGTATCAACAATATATATGAATCCTGGCTTATTGTCAAAAACCAATAAAACAATGCAAATAGACACAGCTATTCTTAGTTTTGTAATGTCTGTGTACAAAGTAAATATGTTATTTAATACTCTGAATGGTACACTCTCAAGCAGAAAAAAACTTGCTTTGCTCCTCCCCCCAAATCATCAAAAAATATCAATCCCATATCTAACCTTAAATCCTTCATATATATTAGTGTGTGCTAATAACATGTAACACACAAAAAAAAAATAGGTCAGCACAAACCTCCCCACCTCCCACTTTACTTAACGTCCAAGTCAGCTTACCAACTCAGCTACAGAAAGAGCAATATGAACTGAGGCCACATAAATTTTAAAAAAAGAAAACATGACAGTATCCCCCCTTGTTTAATATGATAGTCCTAGTTAAGCAAACTGGGTAGGAAAAAAATATGTAGTAATTCCAGAACATTCACAACTTATTTATTGATATGCCTACTCTTTTGTAAGAAAATGAGCAAAAATTGCGAAAAGTAAAATCTATCTTGAGCTTTTTAACCATGAACAAAAGTAACTTAGTAACAAGCAGTCCTGTTTTCATAATGTGAGGCATAGAAGTAAATCACTTATAAATAAACTTAAGTAGCATTCTTGGTTTATGGACCTAACAAACACATTATGATAGACTAATATGAGAACAAATATAGTGTGGTGAGCATGCCAGTACTATTTTGAAGCACATAAATGGAGAGGTTAATTATTTAAATTTTTTCTAAGGTTATAGGAATCTGTGTAACTCGTTTAGAACACTAAGTACTGAAGCAGAGCCTCCTTTTCCCCCTTTTTTCTTTTTCTTCTTTCTCCCTCCTTTGTCTTGTCTTCTGCCCATTTTTTGTATTTCTGTTTCCTTTTTAGTGCAATCACCTCTAAAACAATACCAAAAGAACATAGAAATTGAAACAGTAAAGAGGAGAGGAAAAAAAAAAGGACAGCACGGCATGGAAACTAAAGCTGTCTTGAATATTTAGTTAAATTATGCCATTTGCCTACCAATGACATTCAGCTAATTCACTGAGCTAAAGTATTACCCAATATAATGTATCCAAGGCAGTCCATCAAACAGAAATTAAGTAGTAAACCTTTATTGAGAGATGCTATAATTGTTAAGTCAAGTGCTTTCTTGTAAGTTATAATTGTGGGCCCAGATAGAATAAAATCTTAAAACACAACGAGAGAAATGTCCCATAGAAACAAAACTCAATCCAGACAGTTCCAATGTCCCAAGGAGATGGAGAATATAATAAAGATAAGATAGAGACATTGAAACTTGCAGTCTCTGAAGGCTCCAGCAATCTGAAATGACACAGAGTCTCTCCAAAGGTGCGAAATGAGTACTAGTGCAGTTTGAAGAATGAGCAGTACCGATATGGACCAGACAGATCCCTGAACGCAAACAGTTCTTTCAACATTAAAGGATCCACATGTAATAGCAAAAAAGTGATTACTGAAAAGTCTCTCATAGAAACATAGAATTTGATGGCAGATAAGGACCTCTTGGCCCACCTAGTCTGCCCATTTTCCTACCTAATGGATAAGCTGCAGATCCTAGTAAACCAACAGCCTACTTCTTCCAACCCCCCCCCACTAGGCCTGTCTTATGTCTGTCCCATGCATTCTTGAATTCCCCCACTGTTCTTGACTCCACAACCTCCTCAGGAAGGCTGTTTCATGTATCCACAACCCTCTCCATGAAAAAATACTTCCTCACTTTACCTCTGAGCAGTCCCCCCTCTATTTTCATATTGTGTCCCCTTGTTCTTGCACATCTCTTTTTCTGAAAGATACTACTCTCTTGGACTTTGTTGATTCCCTTGAGGTACTTGAACATTTCTATCATGTCCCCCTCTCCCTTCTTTCCTCTAGGGGCTCTTTTAGTCTCTCTTCATATTTATTCTGGTGCAGACCCTGCACCAATTTGGTTGCCCTCCTCTGGAAAGTCTCCACTCTGTCTATGTCTTTGTGGAGATGGGGTCTCCAGAACTGCACACAGAATTCCAGATGGGGTCTCACCAACTGTCTGTACAGAGGAATAACAACTTCCTGTTTTCTACTGTTGATGCCTTTCCCTATGCATTCCAGTATCCCCCCAGCCTTTCTTACTGCCTTTTCACATTGCTTTCCCACCTTTAGGTCATCTGATATAATTACCCCGAGGTCCCTTTCCATTTTTACTGTTGTCAGTATCTCACCCCGCATTGTGTACTCTTCCCCTGGGTTTTTGTTTCCCAGGTGCATTACTTTGCAGTTCTTTGCATTGAATCTAAGCTGCCATACATCTGACCAGTCCTCCAACCTTGCCAAGTCCCTTCTCATCCTTTCCACTTCATCTTGTGTATCAACCCTGTTGCAGATCTTTGTGTCATCTGCAAAGAGACATACTTTTCCTTCCAGTTCCTCTGCAATATCACTTATAAAGACATTAAAAAGGACATTAAAAAGGACCGGTCCCAGTACCGAACCCTGCACTACCCCACTAGTCTATCAAAGTTTAATAAACTATTCTGAATGATAAAGTTTGTAACATCACCAAGTCTTAGAGTTAGCTTGCCAAACAAAAGAATCTACCTAAAGAATTAGCGTAGAAGCAACGCGACCTTTCCAGAAGAGTGATTACACAGTAATATTAAAAACTGGTAACATTAGAATATATTGCATCATATCTGGATCTCAGATTAAGAACATGCCAAAATATACAAATAGTTAAGCTGGTTCACATAGACGCTGAGAAACAAAATTGAAAATTGCTTGCAATTCAGCCATTCTGTGTTTCCATATCCTTAGCAGCATTTATTTTAGCTTTGGGTGCCTTGAATAAATCAGGGAGCACTTTTGGAAGTTGTAGATTTGCTGACTCAGCTGAAGGAAAAGTAAAGGTGCCATGAGGTAGGGTAATAACGAGTTTTGCTGGAAACTGCACTCTAAAACTACTATTATTCTTATGAAGATCCTTTTTTATGTCTGAGTAGGCTCTTTATTTTTCTTTAACCTGGTCACTTACATAGTTAAATATGTGGATTCTGTGTTGTTGCCAAAAGACCGTCACTTGAGCTCTGGCAGCTGGCTGTATTTTAACCCCTAGGCTGCCAACAGAATTAGAACATATAGGAATTTTGGACTGATATATCAGTCTGTGGCTCTGCAAGGGTTAACCTTGTCTTGAAAGTTCAGAAAACAACAGATGATTGCCCTTGGTCTCTCCTCCAGTTTGAGATTTGGTCTTAGAGCTCTCTGAGCTCTTTCAATCAAATATTGTTGACTGGAAACATAGAAACATAGAATTTGACGGCAGATAAGGACTGCTTGGGCCACCCAGTCTGCCCATTTCCCTACCTAATGGATAAGCTGCAGATCCTAGTTAATCAGCAGCCTACTTCTTCCTACCCCCACTCCCTAGAATTGCCTTATGACTGTCCCATGCATGCTTGAATTCCACCACTGTTTTTGACTCCACAACCTCCTCCAGAAGGCCATTCCATGCATCCACAACCCTCTCTGTGAAAAACGACTTCCTTAAATTACCTCTGAGCTGCCCCCCATCTTCAAATTGTGCCCTCTTGTTCTTGCACACCTCTTTTTGAAAGATGCTACCCTCTTGGACTTTGTTGATTCCCTTGAGGTACTTGAAAGTTTCTATCATGTCCCCCCTCTCCCTCCTTTCCTCAAGGCTATACATATTAAGCTCCTTAAGTCTCTCTTCATATGTCTTCCGGTGCAGACCCTGCACCATTTCAGCTGCCCTCCTCTGGACAGCTTCCATCCTGTCTATGTCTTTGCGGAGATTGGGTCTCCAGAACTGCATGCAGTACTCCAGATGGGGTCTCACCAGCTGTCTGTACAGAGGGATAATAACTTCCTGTTTTCTACTGGTGATGCCTCTTTCTATGCATCCCAGTATCCCCCAGCCCTCCTTGCTGCCCTTTCACATTGCTTGCCCACCTTTAGGTCATCTGATATGACTACCCCCAGGTCCCTTTCCATTTTTGTTGTTGTTAGTATCACCCCCCCATTGTGTACTCTTCCCCTGGGTTTTGGTTTCCCAGATGCATTACCTTGCACTTCTTAGCATTGAATCTAAGACTGGAGTCTGGGGGACCAGTGATTTTAATGGAGAAATCATTAAAAATGTCAGTATATTAGGGTGTTCGGCTCCTTCTGGCATTCCAATGATTAGGATATAACTTCTTCTCTATCTGTTTTCTAAATCATCCATTTTTTCTTCCATCAATTTTAATCTCCTCCTAAGTGATATTAATTCTGTATCTTCCTTCTGGATAAAGTCTCCTATGGAGCTAATTCTCACCTCCATATCTGCTACCCTTTGTGTTAAGGAGTCAGTTGTTATTTTAATTGCATTAATGGTAGTTGTTAAATCCAACAGCATTGCTTTTACTGAGCTGAATTCAGCCATGTACATGTCATGTTCCTTAATATCTTCCTTCTGGACTGAAGATTTAGAAGGCTTTGAGACCAGTTTATATCTTTTTGGCTATTGCTTTTCAAGACTTTGTAGAAACGCTGCTGCAACTCCTTTTTGAGAAAGTTCCTGCTCCGTCATTGCAAACCAGAAGATTGAAGAAGTAAAGTAAGGTAATTCCTTATATTTCAAAAGATTTTAAAATTTAAAAGTTGAGGGGGATTCTGCTATACTGTAGAAATTTCTAGATAGACATTAGAGCTAGCTCAAACTCTTGCAATCTTGTCGCTAGTTCCACCAGAAGTCCTGCCTTCTATTGTTAAATAGCTGTGAAAGCATGCCCTACATTAAGTAAAATGGCGTAAAGTACCCTTCAGACTTTCAAAACTTTTTCTTCTTCATGTGGTCAAAGTAACTAACAATGTAGCTATGTATCTTCACAATTATTGCTGAAAATGACAGTACAGTCAATCACTTCTCATGTGCAATCACAAGAATGCAGTGTGCATATCTATGGTACTCATACAAATAGATGAGAGAAATAAGTGCCTTAGCTGGGACTTGAACCCAGGCCACATGGAATACCATTCCAATTATACTACCAGCTGCACCATCAATGCAACTGGAACCAGAAGTGTCCCAAGGTGCCTTACTCTTTCCCCAATGCACAGCCTGGCACTGCACAGATAATTACATTTTTAATCACAAGAGTACAGTGTGCACTTCTCATCTGTTACTAGTACAATGTTAGTATTGTACAGGTGTGACACCACATGGTATTAGAAATATAGAAGCACTGGTGACTTCTGGTGACATCACCAAGGTTAATGGATGCATAGAGAAAGAGCTCCTTCACTCCTCCAAACACTTACCTTCATAAAATCTGCTAAATGCAAAACAGGTAAGCAAAATCTAGGCTGAAGGTAACTTACACAAAAGATATGAAGCCACTTATACAAAAAAGTGATGCTCCACCAGAGGATGAGGAAGGATGGTTACCTGACGAATCCAACTCGGAAAGATCCCAGGCCTCTAATGCCATGAGGACCATACATAGAGCCACTGCAAGGAAATTAGGCACTCCCAGCAACAACAAGATAAAAAAAAATAAAACTGGACATTATATACAATGAATTGGTATTATTTAGAGCTGAAGTTAAGGGGGTAATAAAAGAATTGTACAGAAATAGGGAGAGGCTTGAGGAACAGATGGACACTTTAGAGCACCAAATTACCACAATTGCGAACTGCACTGATGATATAGAAACCTAACTGGAAAACAATAATTGAGATGCATGCAACTATCCAGGCCCAGCAAGATGACTCAGAAAACCAGTCCAGCAGAAACAATTTAAGAATTTACGGTCTGCAAGGGAATGCAGAATGCTCAGATATGCATGCCTTTCTAGATATTTTTTCTAAGAAGGCCCTGGACTTGACACCAGAATACACTATCAATTTTGAAAGGGCACACAGGGTGTTGGGTCCCAAATCATCAGAACTGGATGGTCACCCAAGATCCATCATTATTAAATTTCTAAACTTTGTTACAAAAGAAAACATCTTTCTGCTGACATGGAGGAAACAAAAAGTACTGTATATCATGGCTCAGTGACATCACCAATGTTAATGGAGGCATAGAAAAAAAGCTACTCCACTCCTCTGAACACTTACCTTCATAAAATCTGTAAAATCCAAAAACAAGTAAGCAAAATCAAGGCTGAAGCTAACTTACATAAAATATATGAAGCCACTTATAAAATAAAGCAATGCTCTGCCAGAGGATGAGGAAGGATGGTTACCTGATGATTCTGACTTGGCAAGACCCAGGCCTCTGATACCATGAGGACCCTGCAGGGAGCTGCCACAAAGAAATCAAGCACTTCCAGCAAGAACAAGATAAAAAGAATGAAAACTGGACATGATATACAATGAATGGGTATCATTTAGAGCTGATGCTAAAGGGGTAATAAAAGAATTGCACAAAGATATGGAGAGGCTTGAGGAATGAAAGTACACTTTAGAGTGCCAAACTGCCACAACTGAAAACTGTACCGATGATATAGAGACCCAACTGGAAAAAATAACAGAGATGCAGGCAACTATCCAGGCCCAGTAAGTTGATGCAGAAAACCGTGCCAGGAGAAAAAAATTAAGAATTTACGGTCTGCATTCAAAAGCAGAAGGCTCAGATATGCATGCCTTTCTTGACACTTTTTTCAGGAAGGCACTGGACTTGGCATTAGAATACCCTATCAATATAGAAAGGGCTCACAGGGTGTTGGGTCCCAAATTATTGGAACTCTATGGTCACCCAAGGTCTATTATTATTAAATTTGTAAACTTTGTTACAAAAGAAAACATCCTTCAGCTGGCATGGAGAAAACAAAAAGTATATAATGGCTTGGTGATGTCACCAAGGTTAATGGAAGCATAGAGAAAGAACTACTTCACTCATCAAAACACTTACCTTCATAAAACCTGCAAAATCAAAACACAAATAAGCAAAATCCAGGCTGAAGTTAACTTACATAAATGATATGAGGCCACTTATAAAATAAAGTGATACTCTGCCAGAGGATGAAGAAGGATGGTTACCCGATGAATCCGACTTGGAAAGACCCAGGCCTCTGATACCATGAGGACCCTACAGGGAGCTGCCACAAAGAAATCAAGCACTTCCAGCAAGAACAAGATAAAAAGAATGAAAACTGGACATGATATACAATGAATGGGTATCATTTAGAGCTGATGCTAAAGGGGTAATAAAAGAATTGCACAGAGATATGGAGAGGCTTGAGGAATGAACGTACACTTTAGAGTGCCAAACCACCGCAATTGAAAACTGTACCAAAGATATAGAAACCCAAGTGGAAAAAAATAATTGAGATGCAAGCAACTATCCAGGCCTAGCAAGATGATGCAGAAATCCGGGACAGGAGAAACAATTTAAGAATTTATGGTCTGCAAAAGAATGTAGAAAGCTCAGATATGCATGCCTTTCTAGATACTTTTTTCAGGAAGGCCCTGGACTTGGCACCAGAATACTCTATCGATATTGAAAGGGCCCACAGGGCTTTGGGTCCCAAATTATGGGAACAGGATGGGCACCCAAAGTCCATCATTATTAAAGTTCTAAACTTTGTTACAAATCAAAAACATCCTTTAGCTGGCATGGAGAAAACAAAAAGTATATCATGGATCAAGGCGTATACTCTTCGACACTGACTATGCCCCAGACACAATGAAAAAATGAAGAGCCTACCTGCCATTGTCCCCCACCTTCAGAAAAAAGGGCCTGAAATTCTAAACGCTGTATACAGCAAAACTTGTGGTTCACTTCATGGAAGGCCCCAAACACTACCGGATGGCAGAAGAGGCAGCCTCAGATCTAGAAGCAAGAGTCCTTCTTAAAGAGACATAGCCCCCAGTGAAAACTAAGCAGAACAATCACCCCTGAGGTGGAAACAAGCAGCAGCCAGAGCACAGAGACAGAAACATGGAAAAGACACCATGGTGGCAATAGTGACACAACTGCAGGCATTTCAATGCACCAAACATGCAACCTGAAAGAAGGCAAAGCTAAAACCTTTTTTTCTTCTACCAGTGTAACTGGAGTTCCAGACACTACCTGAGCATAGTAGTAGTAGTATTCTTTTATTGTTCAATCTAAAAAGATCATTACAAATATACCTGAGTTGTAAGAGGGGTGGTACTTCATGGGAGGGCTCCCATAGAGACAAATGCAGAGAAAGTTTTTAATGGGGAATCTCCTGGGGCAATAACTGCACCCAGAGATTCCAAACCCGTGAAGTCATGAATGGACTACAGTTTTAAAATGGCTTTCACACATAGATGGGAGTCGCTGGGTAGCAGGGTAGACTTAAATAACAGGGGTCGTCCCTGGAGATCATCCAGTGGCCAAGGCTCTTTTTGAGTCTGTCGAGGAGAGTTCCCTCACATCATCTCTGATGCCTCTCACTGTAGGAGAACAAACTTACCACAGGACTAAAGAAGGAGAAAGAAAAAAGAAAAAAATGGAGTTCACTGTGACAGTGAATAGTAAAATGCTGAGACTACATGGACTGAGGGCTAAATGAACAAGGTCGCAAGTGCACTCACCCCAAAAAAATGCATAATACACCATTTCTTTTCTTACCTTTTCAAGATGGGCCTGCTCTTCTACAGAGCCTGTGGGGGGATGGGTGATGGACATGGGGGGGGAATCTGGTAAAAATAGAGGAGGCCCAGAGGCATACAGCAAGTTGTGACTTGATTCATGGAGCCCTCACCTCTCAGGTCACAGCAGAAGAAAGGTGTCAAAACATTGATATTAACTGGGTTAAGAAATGGGAGAGTCCTCATGCCTTCCCCCGGAGTCCTATCAAGGGGTCTTGCACTGGAGGGTGGTCTATGGTACATGCAGCTTGCCTCAATGGAAGGGCTATGACATTTTGGGAGGGGGAGAATCAAGCATTGTCCCTCTGGCTATAAGGCACTTTCGTGCTCCCTCTCTCCCTGGTGATCCCCTCCCTTACCTTGTCAATTGTGAGGGGAGGATCTGTCCACCCCTTGGGATATGCCAATGAGAGCAGCAGGAATCAACCCAGCCAGATGATTAAATCCTTTCTTGTTGGGGGACGAAGAGATCTTATCACACTTTAGTTTCCACTGTAGCAGACAGCCCACACTGCAGTAAGATGGGTGACCTTCAACAGCCTGCACCATGCATGAGAGCCATGTGCCAAGATCAGAAATGCATGTTGACATGATGAAGCATAATTCCAATGGTGTGTCAGCAAGCCCCTCACCTCCCGCTGTACCAGCTGTGACTCAAAGAGGTCCTGACATTTAGATAGGCTCCTTAAATAAATGATAACCTCTACCTGCCTATACTGGAGCCTTTGTGTGACTACTGTTCCCCCCCATTTTATATTAAATAATCATAATAAGATTAGCTTCAATGCTGGAATCAGGTGGCCCATGCCACGGGAAGATGGCTGACCTTCTGCAGCCTGTACCATCTAGGGGAACCATGTGGCCTAGTTCAGAAACACATGACAGTGCGATGAGGCATAACCCCAATGAGGTTTTAATGAGCCCCCCACATCTACCAGTGTACTCACTGTGACCCAAGGAGGTCCTGCCATCTTGGACAGGCTAACTAAATAAATGATAACCCCTACCTGACTAGGTTGAAGTCACTTCTGCAACTTCTGTCCCCCATGTTATAAAAAAAAGTAATAATACAATTAGCTTTATCACTAAAATCAGCAAGGGGGGAATATATGTGAAATGATTGGGGACCGAAAGAAAGGTGTGCTCCTTCTCTCCACCAAAACCTTTGAAGTGTGGAGAATTACAGGGGGATGACCCAAAAATACAAAACAAAAATGCTCAGAAATGTATGGATTTGGATGGGAGAAGACCAATAATAAACAAAATAAAATGATAAGCAACAGCCTCTTCTCCAATCCATGTCCTGAATGAAAATGAGAAGGAATGCTAGGGAATAGCACAATGGTTTAACTTGGTGACACACCATATATTATTATACTTAGATCCTTTATCCTCAGATCAACTTACCTCCCTTCTGTAAAGGAAGAAACACCTGACCCTGGCTGTTTTTTTATGTTGGGACCAAAAGGAGCCCCAGGAGGGCTGGGTGAAATGTCACCCTTGTAACACTTCCCACCCTAGCATATCTGCCCAGGTTAGGGCAGATCTGGGGGGGGGGTACACAGGGCAGAAAGTATTTTTGACCTGAAACATGGAAGTCACACAGTTTTTTTTTAATAAAGTTACAAAGTGTAAAGTTACAAAGATGTTGTCAGAGAGTGTTCCAACAGAGACCTAGCTATGACACCCCCTACTTGTTTCTGCCCCAGTTGGGTGACCTATCAGTTGTATATAGTTACCTATTATAAACTTCAAACCATTAATATAGAAATGAGTTCTATTAGAAATGTCAAGAAAAAGAGACTCACACAGGAGACAGAGTTGCAATACTTTATTAAATTGTTAATACATAAAGACATGGTTAAACAAGGAAACAATGCAGGGTGCCAAGAGTTGATGAGACAGACATGAAGGACCTGCTGCTAGATTTTGGCAGGCAGCAATTTTGCTTTCAGAGCAAGGAGCAGCTGACTAAAGAACTAGAACTTTTCTTACTAATAGAACACTTCTAACTCAGCAGGAGTCAGAGTCTGTTGGGCTTAAGCAACCAGATACTTTATTGAAAGTGTGGGGTCTCAATTAGGTTAAAAAAAGAGAGTGTGTTTTTCTGTGTTGGGGAAGGGGACTGTTTCAGCTTCTCAGTTTTCTATGGCAGGAGGACAGCAGTTAATTGAGAGTGTGGCTTAGGCAACAGAAAACCAGGTGTCTTCAATTACAGTTCCCTGCTGCTAGCTTTTGGCAGACAGCAGTCTTGCTTTCAGAGCAATGAGCAGCTGACTAAAGAGCTAGAACTTTTCTTAATAGAACACTTCTAATTCAGCAGGAGTCAAAGCCTGTTGGGACTAAGTAACCAGATATTTCATTAGAAGTATGGGGTCTCAATTAGAGTAAATAAAAGTGTCAGTGTGTTTTTTCTGTGTTGGGGGAAGGGGACTGTATCAGCTTGTCAGTTTGCTAAGTCAGGAGGAGAGCAGTTAATTAGGGGTGTGGCTTAGACCACAGAAAACCAAGTGTCTCCAATTACAGTTCCCTGCTGCTAGCTTTTGGCAGACAGCAATCTTGCTTTCAGAGCAAGGAGCAGCTGACAAAACAGCTAGAACATCTCTTACTAATTGTCCTCCTTCCCTCCAATCCACCCTTAGCCAGTTCCAATTTTATAGGCACTGGATTTGACTGACAACAGAAACTTCTTGTTTGGCAATAGGAAGGGAAGGATAACTGAGACACATAAGTTTCATCATTCTTGAAGGAAAAGAGTAGCTCTCCCCCCAGCTGCTGGAGGTCTGATTCTGAGCAAGGAAGGAGGAGATTACTCAAGAATACAGATAGATCCTGTCCCAGAACAGGAAGAGTGACAGCTATAAGGGCACATAGGCAGTAGGAAAGTAGGTAGAAAAATAAATAGAGGGAGGAGAGAGTAAACATACAAAGAAACAGGAGAGGGGTCACACAGTAAGACATGGTGAGAGTGGTGCAGTGCAGTGTTTGTGGGGTGGCAGTCTTCCAGGAGATATTCTGGAGGCTGCAATGCTGCCATATTTGCAGGCAACTCTCTGGTCTAAGGGAGGAGGTTGCCCATCTCCAGGCTGACCTGGCTAGGATTTGTAAAAACCTCCTTCCCCACCAAGGGGCCACCAGGGCCACTGCCACTGCCTCAGAGGTTGCCAAGAAAGAGGAGCAGCTGGACCAAGGTGGGCTCAGGGAGGGTAAGGGTGATGGGAAAGAGGCACATTCCTCCAGCTGTACTTCTCCACAATTCATACGCCATTCTGGTGGAGAGTGGTTTCTCTATGAAGGCACCAGCAGTGGAGATCAAGGAGGATGCTGGGAACCTTCTCAAAGGAAACCCACAGGAGGGTGGCACAGGACCCCACAGGGGAAGGAAACAACTCCTGCTGGAGGACTCAATCATTAGGGGGTAGAACTGGGGGAGGGAGGGGAGAGGGAGGTAAGATGCTTGCCTGGCACCATGTTTTGGAGGGAGAGGGAGCGAATCCACAGAATTTTGGGAGTAGCTGCATAGGGGAGGGAGCTGTATGTCATTGTCCACCTAGGGACAAATGACCTGGCCAGGAATGAGATCAGAGCAGTGCAAGAGGAGTTTGTGGAGTTGGGGAAGGGCCTTAGACAAGTAGTACATACAGTAACCTTCTCGGAGGTTCTACTTGTCTATGGCATCGGTGAGGCTAGGGTATTCTGCAGCATGGGATTCAATGAATGGTATAAAAACTGGTGTGGCGCTCAATGTTTTGGCTTCATTGGGACCTACGGGTCCACCTGGAGGGAAACAGGCTTACACTGGTGCGATGGTCTGCATCTGTCCGGGAGGGGAACCAGGATCCTAGGTGATAGGTTTAAATGCTTCATTGGCAAGCATTTAAACTATTCAAGGGGGGAGGCACTGAAAAGGAGCAGGGAAGTCCCAGCCTCCACCCACAAAACAGGGTAGTTAGTAAGGTAAGCATCAAGGTAGAGAAGCCAATAGGGAGCAGAACAGGAGTAAATGGAGAAAAAGGCAAAGGCAGTAAGGACAGGGATGGGGCTAAAAGGGGTAAGGCCATAAAAAAATGGAGGGTGATGAGTACCAATGTTAATAGTCTGGGTAACAAGCTCCCTGAACTAGTGGCCTTGATGGAAGAGGGACACCTGGATATTGTGGCAATCACAGAAACCTAGTACACTGAGAACCATGACTGGGATGTCAAAATACCAGGGTACACAATCTATAAGAGGGATAGGGAGGGTAAAAGAGGAGGAAAAGTAGCTCTCTATGTAAGAGAAGGGAAGGGATCAAATCAATGGAACTAAAGGGTAAACAGGGAGTAGAGGAGAGGAGGCACTGTGGGTCACCCTGGAGACAGGAAATGCACCACAATTTGCATGGGGGTTGTATACAGACCCCCATCTCAGGGGGAGGGAATGGACAAGGAAATGATGGAAGGCATCCTTAGGATGGCAGAAAAAGGGGAGATATTGTTGATGGGGGATCTGAACATGCCGGATGTTAACTGGAGCACCTTTGCTGCAGCCACATCCAAGAGCAGGGCCATTCTTGATGCCCTACAGGGGGCATGCCTCAGACAGCTAGTGTTGGAACCCACTTGGGAGGGAGCAATCTTAGACCTGGTACTCTAAAACTGGGACAGAGAGAGGATCTTGGATTTAAAAGTGGGTAGCCATCTCTGAACAAGTGACCACCAAATAGTGTGGTTCACAATAAACACAGCTGTAGAGTCAAGCCATACAAAAGCAAGAGTATTGGACTTTAGGAGGCCTGACTTTGGGAAAATGGGAGAGTGCCTCAGAAAAGCACTAGCAAATGGGAAAAAAAGGATGGGTGAAGGAACAATGGGGAAAAATCAAAACAGCCATCACAGAGGCAACAAGCCTTTGTGTGAAGCAAATCAACAAAACAAAACAAAGGAAAAAAACACTATGATTCCCAAAAGAGGTGACAGGGAAGGTTAGGGAGAAAAAGGTAGCATTCAGGAAGTATAAGGATACACAGAAGGAGCAGGACAGAGAACTGTACCAGTTAAAGCAGAAGGATGCAGCGAAGGCAGTCAGAATAGCAAAGGCCCAAACTGAGGAAAAGATAGCTAACTTAGTTAAGAAGGTGGATAAAACCTTTCATAGGTACATTAGGGAGTGATGAAAGACCAAAAGAGGGATAGTGAGGCTTAATAAAGGGAAGGAGTGGGTGGGCAGAGGGTGACAGTGAAAAAGCAGGGATACTCAATGCATACTTCTGCTCAGTATTCTCAAGAGAAGAGGAGGGGGGTACCTAAACCAAACAATAGGAGCACTCTGGATAGGGAGGTCATACCAGTCCATTCACTGAAGAAAAGGTCCTGAAAGAACTCCTAAAACTGAAGATGGACAAAGCAATGGGGCCTAATGGGATTCACCCCAGAATTCTAAAAGAACTAAAGGGAGAACTAGTAACACCGCTGACTACCCTTTTTAACAAATCATGGAATGATAGTGTGGTACCTGATGACTGGAAGAGGGTGGATGTGATTCCCCTTCACAAAAGTTGGCAGCAAGACAGAGGCAGGAAAATACAGACTTGTTAGCTTGACCCCAGTGGTAGGGAAAATGATGGAATTACTTCTGAAGGAAAGAAATGTTGAGTACCTAGAAGCCAGTGGGGCACATGACCGAAGGCAGCATTGATTCACAGTGGGAAGGTCATGTCAGATAAATCTAATTGAGTTCTTTGACTGGGTAACCAAAGTAGTAGACCAGAGAGGGGCTGTGGACATGTCCTACTTAGACTTTAGCAAGGCATTTGACACAGTCCCACACAAAAGAGTAATAAATAAGTTAGCAAGCCTGGGAGTGGGTCCAAGGGTTGTAGCCTGGGTAAAACATTGGCTGGACAACAGGACACAGAGGGTAATAGTAAATGGAGTCCACTCCAAAGAAAAGGGGTTACAAGTGGTGTACCTCAGGGTTCGGTATTGGGACTGGTTCTCTTTAATGTCTTTATAGGTGATATTGCAGAGGGACTGGAAGGGAGAGTGTGCCTCTTTGCCGATGACACAAAGATCTGCAACAGGGGAGGTACTAACAACAACAAAAATGAAAAGGGACGTGGGGGTAGTCATATCAGATAACTTAAAGGTAGGCAAGCAATATGAGAAGGCAGTAAGAAGGGCTGGGGAGATATTGGGATGCATAGATAGAGGCATCATAGAAACATAGAAACATAGAATTTGACGGCAGATAAAGACCGCTTGGCCCACCCAGTCTGCCCATTTCCCTGCCTACTGGATAAGCTGCAGATCCTAGTTAACCAGCAGCCTACTTCTTCCTACCCCCACTCCCTAGAATTGCCTTATGATTGTCCCATGCATGCTTGAATTCCACCACTGTTTTGACTCCATGACCTCCTCGGAAGGCCATTCCATGCATCCACAACCCTCTCTGTGAAAAATACTTCCTTAAATTACCTCTGAGCTGCCCCCCATCTTCAAATTGTGCCCCTTGTTCTTGCACACCTTTTTTTGAAAGATGCTACCCTTTTGGACTTTGTTGATTCCCTTGAGGTACTTGAAAGTTTCTATCATGTCCCCCCTCTCCCTCCTTTCCTCGAGGCTATACATATTAAGCTCCTTAAGTCTCTCTTCATATGTCTTCTGGTGCAGACCCTGCACCATTTTAGTTGCCCTCCTCTGGACAGCTTCCATCCTGTCTATGTCTTTGCAGAGATTGGGTCTCCAGAACTGCACGCAGCACTCCAGATGGGGTCTGACCAGCTGTCTGTACAGAGGGATAATAACTTCCTGTTTTCTACTGGTGATGCCTCTCCCTATGCATCCCAGTATCCCCCAGCCCTCCTTGCTGCCCTCTCACATTGCTTGCCCACCTTTAGGTCATCTGATATGACTACCCCCAGGTCCCTTTCCATTTTTGTTGTTGTTAGTATCTCACCCCCATTGTGTACTCTTCCCCTGGGTTTTGTTTCCAGGTGCATTACATCACTTCTTAGCATTGAATCTAAGCTGCCATACATTTGACCATTCCTCTAACCTTGCCAAGTCCCTTTTCCTCCTTTCCACCCACCTTGTGCATCAACTCTGTTGCAGATCTTTGTGTCATCTGCAAAGAGACATACTTTTCCTTCCAGTCCCTCTGCAATGTCGCTTATAAAGACATTGAAGAGGACCGGTCCTAACACTGAACCCTGTGGTACCCCACTAGTAACCCACCTTTCTTCAGAGTGGACTTCATTTACTATTACTCTCTGTGTCCTATTCTCCAGCCAATTTTTTACCCAGGCTGTCATCTTGGTACACACTCCCAGGCTAGCTAACTTGTATATTAATCTTTTGTGTGGGACTGTGTCAAATGCCTTGCTAAAGTCTAGGTAGGCCATGTCCACAGCCCCTCCCTGATCTACTACTTTGGTCATCCAGTCAAAGAAATCTATCAGATTTGTCTGGCATGACCTTCCTGCTGTGAATCCATGCTGCCTTGGGTCCTGTGCCCCTCTGGCCTCTAGACACTCGACAATTCTTTCCTTCAAGTAGATTCCATCATTTTCCCTACCACTGAGGTTAAACTAACAGGTCTGTAGTTTCCTGCTTCTGCCTTGCTCCCACTTTTGTGAAGGGGAATCACATCTGCCCTACTCCAGTCCTCGGGTACCACCCCATCCTCCCATGATTTGTTAAACAGGGTAGTCAGTGGTGTCACTAATTCTACCTTAGTTCTTTTAGAATTCTGGGATGAATCCCATCAGGCCCCATTGCTTTGTCCACCTTCAGTTTTAAGAGTTCTTTCAGAACCCTTTCTTCTGTAAATGGGCTGGTATCAACTTCTGTATCCAGAGTGTTTCTACTGTTTGTTTTAGGTACCTCCCCCTCTTCCTTTGTAAATACTGAGCAAAAATATTTGTTTAGTATCTCTGCCTTTTCAAAGTCACCCTCACCCCCTCCCCCTTTATTAAGCCTCACTATCCCTCCCTTGGTCTTCCTTCGCTCCTGATGTACCTATAAAGGTTTTATCCCTTCTTAACTGAGTTGGCTATCTTTTCCTCGGTTTGGGCCTTTGCTGTTCTGACTGCCTTCCCAGCTTCCTTTTGCTTTAACTGATACAGTTCTCTGTCCTGCTCCTTCTGTGATTCCTTGTACTTCCTGAAAGCTTTCTTTTTCTCTTGAACCTTCACTTCCACTTCCTTTGAGAACCATAGTGGTTTCTTACATCATTTAGTTTTGTTTATTTGCTTCACACAAAAGGCTATTACCTCTGTGATGGCAGTTTTTATTATTCTCCATTGTTCTTCAACCCCTCCTTCCTGCCCATTTGCTAGAGCATTCCTTAGGCACTCACCCATTTTGGCAAAGTCAGCCCTCCTAAAGTCCAGTACCTTTGCCTTTGTATGGCTTGACTCTATTGCTGTGTTTATTGTGAACCATACTGTTCGATGGTCGCTAGTTCCCAGATGGCAACCCACTTCTACATCTGTGATCCTCTCTTCATCTCCATTTGAGAGAACCAGGTCTAAGATTGCTCCCTCTCTAGTGGGCTCCAATACTAGTTGTCTAAGGCATGCCCCCTGTAGGGTATCTAGAATAACCCCACTCTTCAAAGTGGCTGCTGCAACTGCACTCCAGCTAACATCTGGCATATTCAGATCACCCATCAGCAATATCTCCCTTTTCTGCCAAACTAAAGTATACTCTATCATTTCCTTGTCCATTCCTCCCCCTGAGAAGGGGGTCTGTATAAAACCCCTGTGTGGATTGTGGTGCCATTGACGGTCTCCAAATTTACCCACAGTGCTTCTTCTCCTCCCTGTTTTCCCTTTTGTTCTGTTGCTTTGATTCCTTCCCTTATGTAAAGAGCTACTCCTCCTCCCCTTTTACACCCTCTGTCCCTCCTGTAGATAGTGTATCCTGGTATGCTTACATCCCAGTCATGGTTTTGTGTGAACCATATTTCTGTGACTGCCACTGTATCCAGATGTTCCTCCTCCAACAAGGCCACTAATTCAGGAAGCTTGTTACTCAGACTATGGGCATTGGTACTCATTGCTTTCCATTTTTTGATCGCTTTGCCTTCTGTTGCAGCATCCCCCACTGACGTTTCTACCTCGGTCTTTTTCTCATTTAGTACCGTTTTGTAGGGAGAGGCTGGGATTTTCCTGCTGCTTATCAGTGCCCCACCCCTTGACTAGTTTAAAAGCTTGTCAATGAAGCATCACCAGTAGAAAACAAGAAATTGTTATCCTTCTGTACAGACAGTTGATGAGACCCCATCTGGAATACTGTGTGCAGTTCTGGAGACCCCATCTCCAAATGGACAGAGACATTATGGAGGCAGTCCAGAGGAAGACAGCTAAAATAGTGCAGGGTCTGCACCAGAAGCCATACTAAGAGAGGCTAAGGGAGCTTAATATGTATACCCTCGAGGAAAGGAAGGAGAGGGGGATATGATAGAAAAATTTAAGTACCTCAAGGGAATCAACAAAGTCTAAGAGGGTAGCATCTTTCAGAAAAAAAGATGCGCAAGAACAAGGGGACACAATTTGAAGATGGGAGGACGGCTCAGGGGCAATGTGAGGATTTTTTTTGTTTCACGGGGAGAGTGGTGGATGCATGGAACGGTCTTCCTGAGGAGGACGTGGGGTCAAAAACAGTGGAGGAATTCAAGAATGCATGGGGCAGACATAAAGCAATTCTAGTGGAGGGTAGGAGGAAGTAGGCTGTTGGCTAACTAGGATTTGTAGCTATCCAATAGGTAGGGAAATGGGCAGACTGGGTGGTCCAAGCGGTCCCTATCTGCCATCAAAGTCTATGTTTCTATACAGGTTGGGGGAAAAGGAAACTGAAATGGAGGGTGGTCTCCTACAGCATTAGGTCAGCCATAGAAACCTGGAGGGAAAAAACAGAAACCAAAAATCATACACGAACCAGTAAAAATATTCTACTAAAACATTAATGGTCTACATAATCTCATAAATTGAACAAGACTGATGCAATATTTGAAATGCAATACAGCAGATATATACTACTTACAAGAAATCTACCTTTCTATAACAGAACATGAGAAGTTAACATGGGGAAATAGATATAAAGTCATAGCATCATTCCACTCGAGTGGTAAGAAAAGAAGAGTGGAATTACTGATTCCGTTTAATACACCTTTTGATATCTCACAAACTTACACCGACATGCAGGGGCATTTTGTACTGGTGCAGGGATGTCTATGTCAGAAAGAGGTGACACAAATTCTGCCCGCAGTTACATAACCCAAAGTAGTCCAGGCATTTATAGACAAATTATTAGAACTTCTACAAGGCCAGCTGATTTGTGGGGGGGGGGACCTAAACTTTTTTCTCTTACCAGAATTAGATACCACAACTTCCGAAAGACATAGACTTACACCCACCCATAAATATATAAAAGAAAATTGTAATCACCTAGGCCTAATAGATGTCTGGTGCCGATTGTTCCCAACTCATAGGGTGTACACTTATCTTTCCTTTAGATACAAATCATACTGAAGGATAGACTATTTTTTTTTATCACTGCGGAGTATTTCACCAGGATACATGATCTCAGTTATGGCCCCTGAATCCTCTCAGACCACCATTTCCTACTACTTAAGCTAGATCTGGACAAACAACATAAGTCTTCATTCTGGTGGCTAAATCTCTTATTTCTTGAAGATAGAGTGCAGGATTCACAAAGAGGATGCGCCTGGTGCAACACAATTGCGCAGGTGCAAATCAGATGTGCTGAGCCCAAGCATAGCCATTCACAGTGGCATGCACCATGGGCAGCACCGAGCGCAACACCACTGTGAATCACCGCAGGACATGACGGTGTAACTGCAGATGCACCTGCACAACCAACGATGTGCCAGGGCAAGCTAGATGCCCTGCAGCCAGACAGGGAGCCAGGCAGAACAACTGGGGCAAAACAGCAGGGCATGAGGAGCAACCACAGAGCTGGAATAAACACACCCCACGGGCACAAGTGTAGAGTAAAACATGTTTATAAAAGGGAAGGTGCATAAAAGTCTGTACAACTCGAAAGTAAAATAAGGCACAACAACAACAACAGCAATAACAACAAATGGGGAATGGGGGAGCAGGGATGAGAAGGAGGGCAGGAGAGGGACAGAAACAGGGGACAGGGAATGGCAACTATATACATGGGAAGTTGTCAGGATGCAGCAGGGATGCACTAGCGGCTCCGTGCCCTGCCACGCACCGCCCTGGCATGGACCGGGTAATGCAGCAGAACGCCCCACAGGGCATCTGACAGGTGCTGAACAGTCCATGAGAGAGGACGCAGGGCTGCCTGGATGGCCACATGGATCCTCCAGTCCACATCAACAGGTGTACCTCCACCACCACCACCCACAACAGTATGGTGAGCCAGGACACCTACAGGAAACAACAGAAAGAACACACACTGAGGGCCAGTACATGGAACACACCCCCACCCACCAGTGACTGCACAGAACCTGAAAGACAGCAATCTTGGAATGCAGCACTCACCTGCCCTTGACAGGGCACCAGGCCTAGCTCCCATGATCCTCTGATGCTGCACCTCAGCTGCCTCCATGGCCTGCCACCTGGCCTCTGGTCCTGTGAAACACAACAGACAGCACCATGAGCAAACACAGCCACCATGCAGGATGCAGTGCCACAGTCCCCCCCCTGCTAGCCCGTGGCCATGCAGCGGACAGTGATGACTGTCCTGGAAGCACCTGAGGGACAGCAGGCTGACACAGCCATGCCTAGCCCCCCCGTCACCTTGGCAATGCAGCACGGGAGGGGTGCAGCAACTGTCATGTGTTGCAGGATGCTGTGAGACCCATGAAGGTGCCCCATGGGGGGCAGTGACACACACACACCCAGCACATGCCACTAAAGGAGACAGCTGAATGACACCTGCCTGGTCTTGGCAGGGCACCCCCTGTGTCCATGGCATTGCAGCCGTGCAAGCCGCCCGGGGTCCCACCTCTGGAGGTCACCATAGCGATGCCTGCACTACTCCCCTGTGCATGGCATCCCTGTATGTCGCACAAGCCTGAATGCAATGGAGGCCCACACCTGGGTCCTGGGCACATTGAGGTCTTCCTGTCCAAACAGGTCCCCTTCTACAGCCATAACCAGTACCACGAGATGTGGCAACTCCACCAACAACCAGTTCATGGCACTAGGCACCTGTTGCCCAGCCCTAGGCATCCCAAACCGTTAAAAGACAGTGGCAAGGAGCAAACTGGCAAAGCGCAGTCGAGCGCTCATTTTGCACAAGTGTAGCACAGCGCACACTGAACGTATAGCATGAATGGTCAATGGCGACAATACTGTGCATGCACAATGCATCATGCAATAGCGTTGCACGGCAAGGACATGGTCGCGCATGCGTGCTACATGTGCAGTCACCATGTTGTGCATGGCATGCGCCCTGAACTTGTATCGCACACCGTGCGTGATCCATGGGCAGGGCTGGCTCAGTGCAGCATGGACAGCACATCATGGGACACGCTGCATGATACGGCACATGGCATTGAGGTCAGCAGGCCTGCAACAGTGCAACAGGACAGTGGTAGTGCGGTGCATCATGGAAGATGCACCACCAGACACAGTGACCACACATGTGCGCTGGATGCTCCATCCACAATGCCTCCAATTCATGAATATGCGCCATCTGATACACGTATGTGCCCGGAGATGTGCTGTACTGTCATTGGTGCATCCAAATTGAGATAAGCTGGGAGCAATTGTGCAATTCAGAGAGAATGCACCTTAAACAGCCTATTCAACCATTCATGGGCAACACAGCTGATTAGCATCTCATTAACAGTGGCTCAGGCCTCATTTGCATGCCCTGAGTCATAAATGCTCTCAGTTCAGCAGGCTGAGTCCAGGACACTGAGAGTAGTCAGTGCCTACAGGGTGAGTACACTGCAATGTTTACAGGGATACAGAACACTGGTGTGCCTGCCTCTGAGAGTGCACAACAGGCAATACCCCTGTACACCGGATGTGGGTACAGTACACCAGTATGTGGCACCCAAGGCAAACCATGTAACACAGCATCAGGGCGGTACAGATGGTGCACAGGGCAACAATGGTCTGTTCCCTGTCATCACCACATTGGATGACTGTGACACAGACCCACACAACCCGGCATGTACAGAACAGTGTTGCTGAGTGATGTGGTGGATGGCAGTGTGCCGAGGCATTGCAATGTGGGACAGGGAGGGGATGTGACGTGTACAGGAGGCCACCCACTGTACACAGGGAGGATACATATGGCTGGGTGTCACCTGCAATGTGAGTTGGGCGCAGAACTGTGCAATGGGTAGGTCTGACGCACAGAGTGGTGCATGTGCAGGCACAATGGCACGATAGCCAGGTCACACACCGCTGCCAGCCATACCATAGCTGTTGCCACATGTCAGTCCCCCTCTGCCCTGCAGCTGTCACATGGGGGTCACCCGGGATGGATGTGTCACCATGGTGGCGGCACATATGCTGCAGGGTACTGGGACATGCCCATGGCAGCCAGCACAGTGTGACACCCTCTGGGGCGCATACACTGTTCCCCCCAACGTGGACTTGGTGACATGTGTGGTATGTCCGGTGTCCCACATGGACCACAGTCCATGGTGCATGGCCACCTGTGCTCAGCTGCTCACCCATGGGCCATGGCCCAGACCAATGGCAACATGGACCATGGTGAGGCAACAGACTGTGGGTGATGCATGCGGGACCATGTGTACCCACAGGCATGACTGACACCTGGATGCTTCTCCCCACAGTAGTCGTAATGTCAGAGGGATCAGGTGCCGCCACTAGGCGGTGACCCAACTTCATGAAGGATGAGGAGGGAGCACTCATCGAAGCATTCCACCTATACCTGGATGTACTCACGGGCAGGGAAGGCAGCCAGATGGTGCATGTGGAGGGCTGGGAGGACGTGGCCTGGCAGGTGAACATGGTGGAACCATACAGCCACATGGTACAGGAGTGCCGCAAGCATTGGAACAATGGCTGATGGAGGGCCAAGGAGAAGGTGTCCAGCATCCAGGCATCCCTATGGCAGATGGGGGGGGCCACAGCTCGGCGGAATGGCTCAGCTCCAGTGAGGCCCTCCTGGCCACCAGTGTGTCGAGGATGGCTGTGCAAGGTGTCCCAGGAGGTGGCTTCCAGATGGGGGGCAGCCCATCACAGCATGGTGAGTAGCTGTGCACCCTGGCCGGGCTCTGCCATGGACAGGAGTGCGGACCTGGCATTGTGTGGTCGGCCATGTTGTGGTTGACCTTGCCACTGTGAAATGTGTGTCCTGTGCATTAATCATGTTTTCCCTTCCTCTTTCCACAGCACCATCGTGCCTCCAGGGTGCAGCCATGGCCATGTCTGACCATGTGGCCCTCACGGGCGATGATGCGGGTCCACCCCATGGGACCAATGAACTGACATGGGCAAATCCGCACTTGCAACATCCACGCCCCATGCACCACCAGTCATGGTCCCTGTGGTGGAGGCCCCAGTGATGGGGGACTGCGGGTGGGTACATCGCATGATTGGGGAGCCTATCTGGGTTATTTGATGCTGACCCAGATGAGGCGGTGGACATAGTGGACACCCTCATTGTGCTCGCCAGTGGCATGCAGGGTGAGGGCAGTGGCACCGCAGCAAGTTCCACCATCACCAGCTCCACTGCCATGGCCGACAGCGGTGCACATGTCATGGGGATGCCTGTGCACGTGACCCTGGGTGCCACTGATGTTCCCACTGTGCTGGACACCGGTGCAGTGGTGGCACAGCTGCCCTTGGCTGTGGGCACCATGCCTCCTACACCACTGCCTAGTGCAGTGCTGGTAACATTGGTCACATCCAGGCAGGGCACCAGTGTGCAAGCACCTGCTACAGTGGGCCTGGGGGACACCACACATGGACAGCCAGCGGCAGTGCCCAGCCATGCCCCGCCCACATTGCAGCCTGACAGGGTGCATCCACTACCCATGGAAGACCCTGGTGAGGCTGATCCATCACCTGTTCATCGGCAATACCACCATGCCGCATCACCTGCTGATGACATGGGGGCCTACCTTGACCTGCTGTGACTGTGGAGAGTCAGGAGGTCCGCCGGGCAGAGTTCCGGAGTCACAGGGCTTTCATGGCCCAGGAGCATGAGTCTACAGTGGCGTGGTATGCTCAGATGTTGGCTGAGAAACGCATCATGTGGGTTGGCTTGACCGCTGCCATGGAGTGGTTGCAGCTGCTGTGGAGGCAGTGGCTGCATCCACAGCATGCCGTGGACATCATGTGTCCAGTAAGACACCCAGGAGCATGTCCAGGACACCCCAGCGGCAGGGCCAGGTGAACCCCCTGCTGCTGATCCCATCGCCACTGGCATCCACACCCACCATCCATGGCTCATCTGGTGGGCATCAGATGGCCACCCCACTGAGCACCCATTCATGGTCTCAGTGCAGTACCCCTGCGGGGTCCCTAGACATGCCCCCTGTGGCCAGTGGTAGCACCCCCATCACCAGTGGCCGTGGCAGAGGCCGCCCACGTGTCTGTGGTGGTCGTGGAGCTGCCTTGTGATGCCCATGTCTACAGGCCTGTGGTGGTGGGTGGCACACCCATGCATACTGGATGCCCTGCAGGTGGTGCCAGTGGTGGTGTGTGTGGCAGTCACCAGTCCATGGTTGCCCTGGCACCACCCTGTGCTACCTGTGCAGGCTGTTCAGTGTGTATGTGTGTTCTGCTGTTGTGCCATGCATCATGGGATTGATGAGTGCATTACGGTGCCTGCAGTACCCGTGTGCTGGCCGCAGTGCGCACTGACCTGTGACAGCTTGGGCATGGCCTGTGTGGTTCTGGGGTGCTGCGTGCATGGTGTCTGTGTGTGTGTATGTCCCCAACCGTGTGCATGCACCTGCATGTGCACCCCTGTGTGGTGTACAGTGTCCCCTGTTCCAATGACATGCTGTCCCTACACCGCAGTACCCACACCTACACATGTGCATACCTGCATACTCACCTGTGGGGCCCAAAATGTTCCTACACCACTCGTGTGCGGTATGCCTGTGCCCTCACCACCAGCCTGGGATCCCTGCATCCCTGCCCAGCATCACCTCCATGGTCCTCAGGGGGGTGCCCTGTCCGCACCGTCCACCACCCCTCCTCTCCCTGGAACTCTTGCCCTCACCGGCCTCAACAGGTATCCCATGGTCATGGGCCATGTTGTGTAGCATACAACATGCCAGGAATATGCCACAGGCCTTCTCAGGGCTGTACTGTAGGGCACCGCCTGACCAACACAGGCACTGGAACCACATCTTCAGCATGCTGAAGACACACTCGATGATGGCGAGTGTCACAATGTGCGCCTCATTGTAGTGTTCCTCCACCACTGTTCTGGGTCGTTGGATGGGGGTGAGGAGTCTGGGCCTCAATGGGTATGCAGCGTCACCTTTGGGGGCAGACGTGTCTCCATTAGTACATTGTGATACACTGTGGCCTGTGATCTGTGACTGTCCCACCCTCTGTGTGTGTGCCCCTCTCCTGCCCCCACCCATGCAGCTGCATACCTGGTGGTCCTGCTTCCCTACCTCGGTTGTTCCTGCCGGCCCCCATCCGTTGTGTGGTGCACAGCGCTTGCGTGCCACCCTGCATCTGCCTATGCACCCTGTTGCACCCCTGCTGTCCCAATGCCCTTGCGCCTGCTTCTGGATGCCCACAGCCCACCCCAGGTGTCCCGGGTATGATGCCACCCTGCGCTGTTGGCACTCAGTCACATGTACCTAGCAGATGGCCACTTTGGATGTGCCTGGCCTCAAACCTCATTCAGAGTGCCGACTGGTGCCATATGTATGCATCGTGTGTGCTCCCAGGGTGTGTGGTGCAGACATTGGTGATGCACCCTGTGGCACTGCACACCACCTGGCAGTTCACTGAATGGTACCCCTTCTGGTTCATGTATGTGCTGCCCTCCTCACCAGGTGGTGCGTGGATTGCCACATGGGTGCAGTCGATGGCCCCTATGACACCTGGCATGCGTGCCAGCCTGTGGAACTCCTGCAAGGCTTCTGTCTGCTCTGCCTGCATGCTGAGGAATTTGATGTATTCTGAAGCATGCGGTAGCAGTGCAGTGATGAAATGTGTGAGAAGGTGGGACGTTGAGGCCTGTGATATGCCAGTATTGTCCCCAGTAGGCCTCTGGAAGGTTTCTGTGGTGAGCAGACACATGACCATTGTCACCCTGGTCTCCACCGAGATAGCATGACCTTGTGCGGTGGGTGCCTGCATCTCATCATGGCACAGCTCACATAGCTGCCCCAGCATGGCCCTGTTGAGGCGGTATCACCTGACTGTCTCTGCCTCTGTGAGCTGCTCGAAGGATAGCCAGGCACGGTACCACCGTGGGGCTGGCCGCCTTCGGTGCCTTCCTGCACCCTGCCTCCTCCTCCTCATTAGGGCACCAGCTATGGCAACCACTGCTGGGTTCATTCCCTCTGTCACTGAGGCCCTCTGGTGTGGTTTGATGCCTGGTGTTGTTGCTAGCAGGCTGGCTGGCTTTGCCTCTCCTTCTCCCTGGTTCCACTTCCCCTCTGGCTGTGGCTTTGTGCTGCTGTGGTCATTCCATTCATGGCCTGCTGGTGTGCTAGACATAAGTCTCCTTCTTTTGTACTTATCTTTCTATGGCACACCTTGTCTTTGCGCTGGCTTTGCCCCATAGATGCCCTGGTTGTGCTTTGTGGTTCAGGTTGCGCTGTGTATGCATGGGCAGGCCCCCTGTATATGCACTGCATGTCATTACATTGCAACTTTGGCGCATGTTTTTTGGCACAGGGCATCTCGTTTGAGCTGGTGCTTCCTCCCTGTTCCTGAATCGGCTTAAGGCGCATTTCCGACTTGTGCCTGTGCATCTGGGTTGCACTTGGTGCATGTTTTGTGAATCCTGCCCAGAGAATTTTATGACTTAATAACTGCTAGAATTCTGGAGATTGTAAGAGACAATTCAAAGAACACAGTTTCCCCAACAATACTATGGGACACAATAAAAACAGTAGTAAGGGGAGATATTAAAGCAAATGCGGCAAGAAAGAAAAGAGAGCAGGAAAAGCAGTATAATGTATTAATGGAAAAACTAAGAACATACCAAATGCTTTACACAAAAAAATAACCTCAACGTCAAAAACAGAATAAAAGAAACCAAGGCACAACTGCAAAAATTAATAGACAAGGTACAACAGGCACTAGCTTTCCTAAAATATACCAATCACGAAGGAGACTCAAGGGAAGCAGAAACTTTGCACACAAATTAAGAGTCAGAAGAAAAGAGGCCTGCATTCTTAAACTAGGAAACCCCAACACACAGAGAACCACAAATGGTGATATGCAAAAACAAAAACAATTTTTTGACTTCTACCAAAAATTACACAGCCCCCAGACCACCCACGAGACACATGTATCAGATCTTTCTCAATACTCTGCATCTTCTCCAAGTTTCAGAACTACAGAAAGCCCAGATAAAAGCATTTAAATACCCAGGACAGGAAGGCTTTCTGGCCGAATGGTATAAAAGTTTCTGGACCCCATTCTGCCACTGTTGCAAGAGGTTTTTACAGCAGTTATAGAAGGATGCCCCCCAACTCCATCTTGGATCTATGATTTCCACTATCCTTAAACCGAACAAAACTCCTGTTTGCCCTCATCTTGTCATCCTATTTCAGTTCTGAATGTGGATTACAAAATATTCATGGCTATCATTGCCAAAAGATTAGAAAAACTACTTCCCACCTTAATTGGCACTGAATATATATTTTTTGTCTTCAGTGGCTGCTTATTCAGGCCTCGACATGTACGTCAAGCCCTTCTGAGGGAGGGCTCACTGTCCTGCCATTAAGTGTCATCTGTACTCCAAAACCCTGCTCTGTCCCTCCACAGGTTGGAGCTGGTGTTGCACATCACAGCACCTTCTCTTTAGCCCCAAATCATTCAGCTGACTCTCTGAACTGCACCTGAACTCAGGTCACTGGCATCGCAAGGCTACATGATCTCCACTGAGCCAACGGCAATCCCTTAAACAATGCTACAAGTATCTTTTCTTTTGTGACATTTTGGCTTGAAATTTTCAACATACAGTAGTCTTTTTTGTACCCCCTACTGAACATGGCAGGCATCATTTATAAAATATTGGCCGAAATGTAATTTTGTGTCCAAAGAGTGAAAACATATTTTGGTCAGGATCTGAAAAAGAATACCTGCCATGTTCATGAGGTGGTGTGAGAAAACAGCTGTATTGAAAGTTTAGGGTCAAAATATTTAAAATTACCAAAATGATGAATGAGAATTAAAAATGTTCAATGTACCTTCATAACTTTTTTTTAAATATTTTGACCCCTACTTTTCAACATAATCTTTTTATGATCCCACCTCATGAACTCAGTAGGAGAACATTTTCAAATCTCACCCACAATCTGATCTTTCAGAGTTACTAGGAAATCATTTTTCAGGCCAGATCTGACAAAGTTCACTTATCTTGCTTATGAGGTGGGATCTCAAAAGGGTCATATTGAAAATTTGGGGGAAAATATTAATACATGACCAGTTATGAGTTAAAGTTCAAAACACATTGGAAATACAATAACTGCACTTACCTTATTTCCTCAGTTTCCAGTCACAGTTCCAGGAGGAGAACATATTTCAGTTCTGAGACTGGATTATGACCATGGGGCTAGTTCATTAGAGTGGGGGGATGTGGGGTGGTTGGTGCTGAATGAGGGGTTGGGCAGGAGTTGAGTGGGTGGATGGCAGCACAGCAGATATTGATGGACCTTTTTCTTTCTTAATGGTTCAAAAAGAAAACTACTGTACATTGAGGGACTGTTTTTTTCCTTTTACAGGTTCCAACACTGGAGATTGAACACCCCACGGTCTGCTCGATGTTTTGCAGCAGCTGGGGTAGGGTGTCTGTTTTCACATATGGTTGTAGTTTGGGGAAGGGGTTTTAAGTTATTACCAGGGACTGGGCACCTTGCAGTCAAAATCTTGGTGTGGCAGGTTGGGGGAAATAATAATGGAGAGTTGGGAAGAATCAGCATGGGGGTGGGCACCCCAGTTTCAGAATACTAAATAATTTAGCTGTCATTGGGGCTCAGGCACCCCAGTGTCCAGTTTAAAGAAATTAGGACACTGATGTGGTTAATGGCTGCTGAAGGGCCATTTCTAAACAGAAGCATGCACAACTTCTTTCAGCAGGGGCAGGGCTATGCACTGGCACATAGCCCTGCCATGGCTGAATAAATGCTGTTGAAAATTAAATGGATGCTGTATACAGTATCTAGCTTTTCCTTCAGTTGTTTCGCACGCTCGTAACTTCACGAATTTGAAATATTTTCACTCAAGATTTTTAACACAAGATTTTGGCATTTTTCTGCACCTCCTTATGAACAGTACAGCTGTCATTTTTCACATCCTGGTCAAAATGTGTTTTTGCACATCTGGCGCAGAATAGCTTGGTCACTGTGGGAAATCAGTGTCCGGGACACATTAAGAAAATCACAGTGACGTTGTTCATGAGCAGAGGTCCTAAAATGCCTATGTTGAAAATTTGGTGGCTAAGGTCCATAAAATGACTGTGTTATGCACATGCATTGTACAATTTCCATGTATGCTCGGAAGTGCAAGCATTTTTAATATTCCAGCTACAGATTTTCAACATTGCCATCTCTTCACACCTCCCTATGGATGGTACAGCTGTCATTCTTCACATCCTGCCTGATCTGTGCTTTCGTACATGTGGCACAGTCACTGTTGGAACTCAAAGTTCGGGACACATAGACAAAATCACACTGCCATTCTTCATGAGAAGAGGTCCAAAATGCTTTCATGAGGTGGGGTCAGAAAAAGACCATGTTGAAAATTTGTAGTGCAAATGCCAACAAATGCCTGGGGTGTTAGGGTTTCTAACCATAACGTTCCACCCTGTACAGACTGATAGGCATCAGAATGTGCCTTTGGATTGCCGATTGTACTGCTCATGCTATCCCACCCCCACCCCCCAGCCAGTGAAGGCATTGAGGTGTACCTTGGACTCTTCAGCCCCAGAGTTCACCCCATTCTCCTATACTGAACCTATTTCAGTGTATGTCCTTATGGAATGGGGTGACTGTAAAGCCAAATACCCCAAGGCACACCTCAACACGTGTCGGTGTCTGCATAATAGGGTGAGGTGACATGGCATGAATGTCATGGACAATGACCAAAACACTTACCCCAATACCTATCCTTCTCTACAGGATGGAGGTGGGGTTGGCGTGAAGTTCAATACTTCACTGCCATTTCATTCTGCATCTGTCTAAGGCCCTGTCCACACTACGCCACTAAAAGCTGTAACGGTTTGAAACCGTTACAGCCCTGTAACGTTACAGTGCGTCCACACTATAAAATGAACAGTGTCAAAACCATTACGATAACGTTACAGCCTGTCCACACTATGAATAATTTTGGGAGTGGTGTAACCCCTTGGAAGCAGTGCCTATCCCAAGATGCAGTAGGTGCTGATTACCGAAATCCCAGAATGCCAAGGGTTGCCATGCACACAGAACACAGTAGGGTGTGTGAAACATGGCAGCGTTTTCCAAAGCAGTGTGTTCGTTGGCCAGTATAATGCATTATTATGCAGTGAACCTGCAGACTGCCAGGTGTAGGAGACAGAGGAGGGCTGCACAATGTTGTGCCTCACACAGGCTTGTCAGAATTTGCCAAGGTGTGCCTGACACAGTGTCCATATTACAGGACATATTGATGTGTGTCCTTAAAAGTGGCACAGTACCCAGAGCTGTGTGAGCTCACAGGAAAAGCACTGTGTGGTGGGACGACATTGTAAAACAATCCTGAACAAATGAGCAGTGGCTATCAAATTTGTGGATGTGCAGGCAGACCTTCAACTGTCTCTGTGGTGAGTTGGCTCCGTACATCTCCCGGAGGGATACACACCTACGTCCAGCAATACCAGCAGACAAAAGAGCTGCGATAGCACTGTGGCGGCTGTCCACAAATGTAGAGTATAGAACAGTGTCTCATTTGTTTGGTGTTGGTCGGTCCACTATGGGGGAAATAGTTATAGAAGTGTGCTGTGCCATAGTGCAAGTACTGCTGCCAAAGGTTGTACAGGTGCAGAAAGTGCATGACATAGTGCTTGGATTTGAGAAGGACTGGGGATCAAGCTGTGGTGGTGCAGTGGATGGCACCCATTTCCCAATCATATGCCCCCCTGGAAATGCCACAGAGTACTTCAACAGGAAATCATACTACTCCATTGTCATGCAGGCTCTTGTCGACCACAGGTATTGTTTCATGGACATTAATGTGGGATGGCCAGGCAAGGTCCATGATGCAAGTGTGTTCCGAAACAGCAAGCTGTTCACCCTTGGGCAGAATGGTACACTGTTCATGGAACCACCAAGATACATAGCTGGAACTACTGTACCTGTTGTTGTTTTGGGGGACCCTGCCTATCCCCTACTGCCCTGGCTCATGAAGTCGTATAATGACTATGGTGACCCCACAGAGCGCAGCTTCAATTACAGACTCAGTAGGGCACGCATGGTGGTCAAATGCACCTTTGGGTGCCTCAAAGGCAGGTGGTGGTGCCTGTTGAAGAGAAGCAAATTCAGCATCAACAATGTTCCCTACATCATAGGGGCATGCTGTGCCCTGCACAATCTGTGCGAGACAAGGGCAGAGGTATTCATGGACAGCTGGCTCTTGACAGTGCAATAGACATATACCCACAACCTGCTGAGCACGACAGTGTACCCATTGAGGAAATGACTGTCATGGCCCAGAGTCGATATGCAGCAGTGATCAGGGATACCCTAGCTGACTACCTCATGAACGCATAGGTTTGGTAAGTTGTGTGCCTGAATATATGAGCACATTGCACCAAGTGGTAATGAATGGTGTCAGCAGGCAGGAGTAAAAAACCAGCACAAACCTGTGACACTCAGGTATGTGCTTGTTACTTGCATTGCTGACTGTATAACAACCATGTAGCCATCCACTGTTCCACACACCCACAGATACCTCTCCAAACACCACAAATCATCTCACAGCATCCCATCCCACCAGTGACCCATGTACTCACCATTCCAACATGCATAAGGAATGATACACAAGTCAGTCTCAGTTCAGTAGTGCTGTGTTTACTAATGTATGTATGGCAACTACATCGTTAGATGTCTGGTGATACAACAAACCATGTCCATCACTGCATCATGAGCCAGACATAAATGTAGCTGTACTGGTGCACATCAGTCACACGACATGTAATCTGCCGAGGTGCCTTGCCATACACAGTGTATTCCATGTATAAAGTACTGCACTGCACTGCACACATACCTATGATGCAGATGTCCAAAACCTTGGCACAGTAATGAGCAAACTTTAGGCACAACAGACCAACAATATATGTGCCAGTGCAACATGTGGAAAAGTGCCTGAGTACTATGCCTGTGACATGCACAGACAAAAGTAAACATAAACAAATAAACAGCAGTATAGTGAGTGATATAGTCACTCATTTGTAGTGACATGTAATCCACAGCTAATAGAACTGTGACCCCTAGGGACTCATACAGCATTGCATATTACATCATACATCCCTGATATGTGTTTCTTTCCATCACCAGGTATACAGAAGATAGTACTGGATGGTACCGTCACAAGGTTGCATGGCAGACACCAAATGTCAGTAAACAGTAGATAATGTGCAATAACAATAAACAAGTCAGAATTACACAGCTGTGCAACAGACAATGATGCAACTCCATAATGTCGCCAGTAGAGTGTGTCACCTGTTAATAGTAGCATACGATTCCATCACTTTACATTCAGTGCTGTCCATGGTTGCAACTGTACAATAAAGACATCTCTGAGCTTATATGCTGCTGTGGTTTTTGACAAACATTTTGAACAGTTGTAAAGCAACTACCAGTAGTGTGCTTTGAGATCCACTGATTCACAATGAACCACTTGTCATACAGTGTAGCTTACCATCTGTACTGGGTTCCCTGAGTAACAGTATGGGGGGGGGGCATAACACTTGGTAACAATAGGTACCATTCAAACTAAAGCCACCACAGAACAAGTGGCATTCAACAATATGGGGGGACAACCCTTTTGCTCACAGTGTTGTCCACTGGAACTCTTCACTGTACAGATCCTGTGTGAAGCTTGGAGCAGCCAATGTGGGGTCAGAATCCAACGGGGCATCATTCCTGGCACCATGTGTGTGAGTATTGGTAGCAGAGGGCAAAGTGGACGAGGCACTTGAGGGGATGCTGCCTTGCTGTGGGTTTGAATTCAAATGTGCCTGACACGAAACAGTAGATGTAAGTCCTGTACCACCACCTGTCACCCTCATTCCTATCCTAGGGTTGCCAAGCATGGGTTTCTGGTACATGGTATGGGAGGGCAGAGAGACACATGGAACATCATTGGCATGTTGAATGTTGCCATGAGTGACTGTGAGATAAGCATTGTGGGACATGACAGGGGTACAAGCGGTGGCCATAGTGCCTTGAGTGCTGCCAACCTGGGAGGCACTTGTTGCAGCACTGGTGATGCCTGCATACATACTTGCTGCATTACCAGTGTCTGCAGGTGGCACACTACCCTGTGGCTGGACCATGACATTTGTGGCTGCCTGTTGGAACTGCATAGTTAAGAGTTTCAACATGTTACTAAAGAATTGTGCATTTTGTTCTGCCTCCTGCTTCCTTAATCTCTCCTCCATCTCCCTCTCCTCCCTAGCCCTCTCCCATTCCAATTCAAGCAGCTCTTGATACTGCTGCTGCAGCATCTGCCATGTGGGCTCAAGCACTGCTCCAATCAAGTCGGCCAGTCTTGATTCTTTCTTCTTCCTTCTCAGGTTGAAAAGTGGTTGACGTTCAAATGAACACTTGGCAGCTCTTCCCCTGCTACCACCTGATGTATCGCTTGATGTTCTGGGGCGTTCATCATTCACAGCACATGATGCAGCAGATGACACAGATGATGCCTCCAGCAGGTCATTATCCAAGGACGTCTGATCATCGTTCTCATCATCTGCAGAACAACAAACGTTGTACATGAACATGCCACACATGGTTATTTGCAGGCTGCAACAGGCAAGTGGCATAGTACCTATTGGTAACATCTGCTGACTGACAGCACTGCAACCACCCACCTCCATCAAAACAGCTTGATCATACACAGTGTACAACAGAACTGCAAAAAAGACAGGTCTTGGCAGCATGCCCCAGCCAACCCCACCAAGCACCCTCCAAACCCCACCAAGCACCCCAACCACACCCATCCATAATTTGTTGTCATAACCAGTTACCATGCAGTCAGCATTATACAACTGCACTGCAGAATGCTGGATATGGTAGTATACCCCCTACCTCCCCAACTACATTAATGTAGTCTTTGGCATGCGGTGCCATACTGTACTCGAGATGCCTCTCAGTCACATCATGCCACCCAGTATTTCCTACCCACCTCTCATCCCCAGCACCCCACAGAGTGACTGATATTGTGCATACCTGACTCTCCACCTGCCTCTATGTCAGCATCAACTACACTGGGCTGGCATGACTCCTCCATCTCTGCACCATCACCATCATCATTGGATTCCACAGCAGAGCTCTCCAGGACAAAGTAGGGTTCGGTTGTTGGCCTTGTTTATTTATTTATTTATTTATTTATTAAATTCTTGGATTACAAATACCTTTGAGCAGAAACTGCTCGTTTACAAAGGTTCCACGTCAAAGGATGAGGGTCAACATACATACAGAGGTAGTAAAAGAATGCACAATAAACAACCAAAACAACTAAAAGAAAAAATAAGATACTCAGTTATAACATACTTTGAGATAATATTCATAAAACGAGCAGCTTGAGTAGGCAGCTGGTCATGTAAATAATAAGAGAAAGAGGGCACCATAGGCAGTTAGTATTGCAGGCATGTGACCAGGAGAGGAAGTTGGCAGCTAATGGGCCACTGTCCGATGGTAGTGGAAAATGTCTTGTGCCAGTGGAGATGTGAAGCAGGAAAGGAGTCACAAGGAAGGCCCAGTGCCAGAGGGAATGAGATTGGGAAAGGGCAGACTGTGAGACATGAGTGAGCTGGGAGGTGTTTAGAGATCTCTGTTCAACAAAGCAGTCACATTGAGTGGTAGAGGTGAGGTAAAGTTTGAGATTCCTTTTGAAGGGTCCAAGTGTAGTAGAGAGTGATTCTTTATTGAGGAATTGAACCATTGAGCAGCTCTATAAATAAAGGACCGCTGACCCATGGAGTACGACATCTGGGAACCTGAAAGGTTACAGATTGGGCACCATGTGTTTGTTGAGTGCCACTGTAGGTAGTAAGGAGTGAGCTAACACCAGGTGGCATGAGAGCAAGGAGAATCTTTTTGGTAAGTAAGCAGGTCTGGTATTATATTCTGCTGCATAGGGGTAGCCAGCTGGCCTGTGCATAGAGGTCACAGGTGTGAGTTTGTTGGGCTGCACCCGTCAGTAGTCTACAGGCTTTGTTGAGAGCAACTGATATCCTGCGGAGGGCACTTGTTGGGGCAGAGCCATAGATGGCAAGGCCATAGTCAATGATAGAGGTGACAGAACTGTAGATGGCTAGTTTAAGGGCATCCGCAGGCATACAGTGCTTGTGTTTGTGTAGTAGTCCAATCCGTATATTGGCGGTCTTGGCAACAGTGTCAATATGACGAGTGTAGGATAGGGTACTATCCAGGGTAATACCAAGTACTTGAACTCCTTGACATGTTCGAGTGGGTTCCCAGCGTGGTTCTTGATGGTGAGGGACAGAGAGTTGTGCCTGCTCTGTCAGTTACAGAAGGACATGGCTTTAGTCTTGCTGTGGTTCAGGACAAGTTTATGAGAATTGAACCAGTCTTCGATGCGATTGAAGTCGAGCTGCAGCTGGGATTCAAGGACTGTAATGTCATGGTGGCTGGAAAACAGGACTGCATCGTCTGCGTATAGTAATATTTTTTGGTGGCAGGCACTGGGGAGATTGTTGATGAAGAGGGAGAAGAGTAGAGGGCCCAGAATAGACCCCTGGGGGACTCCGGAGCGGACCGGTTTCTCATCCGAAGAGATCCCTGCAATCCTTACACGTTGGATCCGATTATCAAGGTAGCTGGTGAACCATGGAAGGGCATCGCTGGAGATCCCAATGGAGGACAGTTGCTTGAGCAGTAGGGGTTGGTTAACTGTGTCGAATGCCTTGGTAAGGTCTATAAATACTGTCCCTCCACAATTCCCTTTGTCAAGCGTGGCATGGATGAAGGTTGTAAATTCCAGTAGTGCAGTGGTGGTGCTGTGCCCTTTTCTGAAGCCATGCTGCTCTGGGCGCTGTACATTGTACTTATCCAGGAATTCAGCTAGTTGGTCCGACACTATTCGCTCCAGCACTTTGGATAGTGGGGGGAGGAGTGAGATAGGTCTGTAATTGGTGTGCAGTGTCCTATCTCCGCTTTTGTGAACCGGTGTGACAGTGACTTTCTTCCAGAGAGAGGAGAAATGGCCCAATCTAAGTGAGAGATTAAAGATCTTTGTAAGTGGTTCTAAGATTTCATCGAGGACTTGTGCCAGCAGTTTCAGGTCAAGGGAGTCACCACTGTACCCTTGTTTGCCGATGGCCTTTTGAATGTATTCCCAGTATTTTGTCCAATTCGTCATAGGAGGGACATACCACATGCCCACCACCTGAGCACCTGCTGCTGTCACGAGTCTTGTGATAGCACACTTTGAGTTGTTTTATTTTGTCTCTGCATTGTTTGCCACTCCTTTCAATGCCATGTTCAAAAAGGTATTCTGACACTTTCTGATACACCTTGGAGTTGTGATGTGCACTAGCCAATTCAGACTGTACCCATTCCTGTGTCCAGCAGTCAACCAGTAATTTTGTGGCCTCATCAAGCCATGTGGCACCATGGTCAGACATGCTTACACCTCCACAAACTACAATGCTGCCTACTGCCTGTGCAGGTTTTGGATCACAGGTGACTTTACTGGCCATGCTCAGACCAACCACTCTGCTGATCCTCAGTTCAACGTGTTAGCCTATAGCCTGTTGCACAGACTGCAAAAACACAACCTTCGCTGCTTAGTACTGCTAGATTTTTGCTGCTACACCAGCTGGTGGCATTACATTGGCATCCCATGCCTGCCAGCACAGGTTCACTACACTCTCGATCAGCGCTGTGTAGCTTCCTGGTTCTTCCCCTTGTTTACCTCCCAGACTGCACCAGTGCACTGCCACAATGCATTGAGGTATAGTAGGGGACTGGAGGGTACACAGTCACACGTCCACACTGCAGGTTGTAACGTTACAGACCTGGAACCGTTACCAAAACCACTGTAGAAACCACATACAAACAGGTTTCTATAACAGTTTTGAAAACGCCTTCTGTAACGTTACAGGTGTAAATGCAAACCATTACAGTAACGGTTGGACCACTCTGTAACGTTACAAAGGCACAGTGTTGACAGGGCCTAACTCCTGCATTTCCAATGCTAATACCAGCAAGCAAACATTCGGCATTGACAAATGCTTGTTTAATCTTGTTTTTACATTTCTTTTGGATTAACATATGGTTCCCAATTTGATGTAGATTTGTTTTTAAGGTAGGTGTTATATTTTTTACATTTGAGCCTTATAATTCTTTTAATGGAGTTATTCATCCATTTTGGGGCCCTGTTTTGATTAATATTTTTTTGTTTAGATGAAATGAATGAGTTTCTTAAATGGCAAATAATGCCCTTGAAAGTTTCCCAGCAGTGTTTTGGGTTGGAATTAGATAGAAGTGTATCCCAATTAATTTCACTGGTAACCTATTTTATGGCTGTTAAATCTGATTTATGAAATAAATATATGATGGTTGAATTTGGGTTATATGCATAAATCTTTTCAATCTTGAAGGAAACAGTGTTATGATCACTGTTCCCAATATGCTCGCTATTACTAATAACATTAATTTTCAGTTCATCATCACTAAACACAAGATCTAAAATATTTTCTCCTCTGGTGGGAGTCAATATATTCTGCTTTAGATCTAACTGGAAACATGTGTTCAATAATTTATTATCCATACTGCTATTGGCTCTAAAATTTAGCCAATCTGTATCATCTAAGTTGAAATCATCGGTTATGACAATATTGCCTAATGCCTTGGCTTGTTCTATTTCATATGGTATGGCATCTAATATATCCACAGAAGGGTTTGGTGGATGGTTGCAGGAACCAAAAATAAGAACATCAGTCTTAGAAAGAAACAACTGGATCCAAATGGTTTCTGTTAGTTTATCATGAGTTTTAATGCAATTAGTAATATCTACTGAATTTATTTTGCTATTAACTAATAAAGCAACCCCGCCTCCTTTCCTGTTAGTCCTACTAAATTTGTGAATGGTGAAGTCAGGTATGTTAATTTCCCACAGAGACCTATCATAGCCCCATGTTTCACAAATTGATATAACATCAAAATTGTCTTGATGGATCCTACACTTCAATTCATCTATTTTGTGATTCAGGCTCCTTGCATTAAAGCTTATACAATGTAGCTGGTGATTTTTGATTTTACCAGTTCTTACAGTGTTAAGAGATGGTGGCAAGTCAAACACCTCCACCCCAATTTAGTTTAAATGATTATTAACAGTAGTAAGAAATTGTTTCCCCAAAATAGCATTACTGCGTCTGCTTGGATGTAACCCATCGAAGCAGTATAACTCACTGTGGTTTTCAAACTCTTCCCAATGGGTTATGCAAGTAATGTTCTGTTGCAAACACCATTTTTGAAGCCATTCATTTGTTATTTTTATCTTTTTATTAGGAGATGGTGAAAAACATGGGATGGGGAGAATTTCAGATAAACAAATGTCACACCCGAATTCAACCAACTTATTAGTCATAGCAATGAAGAGTTTTTTTATTATTTAGCACAGATTCTCTTAATATGTTGTTAGCACCCACATGTATGACTGCAATAGAGTTAGTACCATAATCCTTCATCATATTAGTCATCATTTTTGCCAAATCTGATATCCTAGCGCCACTATAGCTACAGCTAGTCCTATTTGCTTTGTCGGGATTGCAAATTGATCTATCTAAAAGTCTGGTGATCGAGCCACCCAGTACATAAATCTGTCATTTACAAGTATCAATGAATAAAAAGGAATCACTGGATGGGGCTTGATCTGAATCTGTGGAAAAGTCAATAAGTGGTGCCTCACCTGTTTCAGAATTTCTTGATGGGGGATAGTGTGTGTAGGGCCTAAGTAGTTAATTCAGTTGAGTCACCAGAATCTTCAACCATAAAAGGGTTTTCAGTGTTAATGTCTATATTATCTGTTGAGAGAGTATTCAGGGGGTCAAACCTATTGCATATCTGGGTGCTAAACTGTTGAGCTTTTCTACCATTTTTACTAGCTCTTTTACATTGTACGATATACCATTTGTCATCATTGTTACAATCATTCTCTTAGTTACCATCATCTTTCCTAGCTCTTTTTTTGGACTTCTCAGAAGAGATTGGGACTGATGTCTGATGTAATGTGTCTATAACCTGCAAAGGGTTATCATCTAAATTATGAAGAGTGGTAGATGTTAAAGCAGTCTCAGGAGTACATGCTGAATTTACACCATTTGATGATACTGAATTTAATGCATTAAAGCATTCGTGCATTTCAGACTGGCTGCTTTCAAGAGCTAGTAAGCTTGTGTTGAAGCATTCAATTACATCCACTAATTCCTTAATTTCATAACATTTGCTGCATGTATAAGTGTGTGCAGGAAAATCACCTGATCTTAATAGGTACATTTTACACACAGTACTGTACATTGTAAGCCGGTAATCCCAGTGGATGTAAGAACAGTTGAATGGAGATTTGGTGCCACCCTATTTAATTGAACACTATTTACTACTTCAGAATCGGTTAACACGGCCTAGCCTATCACCGTTGTACTAACATAAGGCTTACTTACAGATGTAAACAGAGAGGCTCATGTACTAACTGTTTTATATATATATCTATCTATATAGATATATATATGTATCGGCCCTTTGTCCCTCTTGTCCCTCTGGACACTCTAGACACACACAGATGCGCGTGTCTCGGTGAGTGTCTCCTCATGCAAAGCCACGTGCTCGCATGCTCAGAGAGGGTGAGCTATTTCTATCATGTGACCCAGAAGTGCTGCACTGGGTCATGATCCCCCAAGACACAAAAACACAGTAAACACTTAAAAAATACTACTAAATGCACTCCCAAGTGCTTAAAAGTGCACCTGAGTGCCACAGGGATAAGTAGCAGTTAAAACTAATTTGTTTAAGCAATGTTGTAGTTTCCTCTGCTAGGTACAAAAACTACAAGCCCTGCCAAGTACTTTCTGGAATGCTGCTTCAGCCTTTAGTGAAAATTATAAACGAGTGCTTTTCTCAGGCTAACACTACTGGCTCCTGTACTGTCTCACACCCACTAGGAATGTCTCACAGCATAAGGTGACAGGAATAAGTGTTCACTGGCAGTGATCCTTTCTGCGGATTTTTTTCCTGCAGTTTAATAAATTAACCAGCAGTTTGTATATTTATTCTGCAGTTTTAAGGTGGAAGTTCCATGAAAGTTGCAAAAATGATTTCCGAACTTTCGCAGAAGCGAAATTTGCACTATTGCTGAAATTCCACCAGCGGAAATTTTTTTTCACACACCTTAGACTGCGGTTTAAAAAAAAGGAAGAGGACAGAAGGAACAGTTGGGGATTGAGCAATGCATGCTGCAGGAGGTAAGTAATGTAAGGTGACAGAGTGGTCATTGGCAGCACTACAGTTGTAGAGGTAATGTGATTTGGACAGTCGGCTGCAGAGTGGGAGCAGTAGTTTTTAACTTGGGTCCCTGGATATGCAGAGCCGTTGTTGGTCAGCTTTACTACTATGTTAGCTGGTTTTGAGGGAGGAGGAGCTGCGAGATATTGGCATTATTTTATGAAAAAGTCTAGTGTGTTTTGAAAGCTGCTGTATTATTTTATTTAAAGAGCCTTTTTTTTGCTATTTTGTGATGGTTTCTCTACTAGAGTGTGGGGGAGGTGAATTCTGTGATGGGGGTGCAGTTTTCCCCATTGTCCGTCAGGTTAACATGGTGAAAACAAATGGCTATTTCATTTTGAATTTTGATGGCACAAGGATACTAGCATGCATGTGGGACATGCAGATGGGATGTATTATGTACCGGGCTCTATTGAAAAATACCCACCCAGCAGTGTGACTCAGCTAGCATTTCAGAATGCTAACATTTTCATTGCCATTTTCTAATTTTCATTTAGTGAAGTGACAAACAGAAAACACAAAGGTTAAACCAAATAGACGCTGATTATAGAAAGATAAAATTAGAATTCAGGTTCCAAATATGAGGATATTCTCAGAAATCATGCATTAAAAACAAGTAAACATACAGTAGTTTTAGAATAGTTAGGACATTCCCTGCATACTGATTGGTCAGATGGGCTGCAAACCCATATCCTTATGGGATGCCAACCAATGGTTCTGGCTTATTTTGGCAACCAGGACACAATTCGTTGAGATAAAGTATCAGTGCTTTCTGAAATAATCTGAACAAAAAAAAAAACATTTCGGGCAGCCATGGTGGTATACTGTAGCAAAAAAAATCTGCCAACTCCCTTTTTATGTTTGCTTGTGCACATGTGCAAGAAACATATTGTGGCAGCTTGCTGTAGTAGCACGTTGCGGAGGTGTGGCAGTGTTTTGGCCAATGCCAGCAGTCCATTTTGGGCCTGGTCTCTGTGTTGCCAATAGAGGGGCATGCTGTCAATGACAGCAGTATTGTAGTGTGCCACCAACTTGAAAGAAACTCACTGCTGCAATCAGGGAGCACCCCATCATTTAACAATCAGCTGTTTTTGCTGCTGGGGCTGTCTCTGATTCCAGCAGCGAATTACAGCTTTCCTTGTCTGGCATCCCATTTCAATAAACATGGCAGCAGCTGTCGACGGCCATGTCTCACAGTCCCCATGAAAGCTGATGGGGTGCCCAATCCCCCTGTCAGCATGCCTTCTCCCCAGTTCATTTGCTGACAGGGTAGTCCAATCCCAATTTGGCATTATGTCCCCCTCATTTGTTTTAAATAAACATGGCAGCAGCTGTCACCGTCCACCTCTCACAGTCCCCATGAAAGCCGATGGGGATGCCCCATGCCCTTGTCAGCATGCCCCTTCCCCAGTTCATTTGCCGATGGAGAGCCCAGTCCCCAGCAGCATAATGTCTTCCCCCATTTGTTGTGTGCCGATGGGGTTGCCCAATCTCCCTTGGCCCATGTGCCCCCCCAAACACTCTGTATGTGCCAATGGGGTGCCCAATCCCCATCAGCTTCCACTCCCACAAATAACACCCATTGTCCCTGTAATAGAAAAACCACCCCACAAGGTCTTTTAAAAAAAAAACCCTGTAAAAACAGAAAACCATCCCTCATTGTCTCTGGTGCCCCCTCCCCAACCCGCACCCACCTTCTGTGCACCCAGTCTCCCCACCCCCTATCCCATACTTACCTCCAGAGCCCAGTGGATGATCTTCACTGGAGGAGGAAAACATCTGCACTCTTCAAAGCCAACCGCGAACTGAAGAAATGACGGTAAGCTGCATGATGACATAAATGGGGGGTTCAACTTAGGTAGATATCTCAACTATTTTTGTGAATTTTGCCACCAAATTTTCAACATGGGCTTCTTGGGACCCCACCTCATGAATTCAGTGACTGTCATCAAGTTATTCAGTTCCCAAAAGGTGATTTTGCGGTCACTGTGGGGAATCACCTTTTGGGACCAGTTAACAAAATGATAGTGTCACTGTTCATGAGGAGGGCTCCCAAAAAGCCTACATTGCAAATTTCGTGAAAAGATTCAAAAAAATGACTGTGTTACGAACGTGCATTGCGCAGTTTCCACACACGCTTATAACTTCAAGAATTTGTAATATTTTCACTCAAGAGTTTCAGCATCGTCAATTTTGTACACCTCCTTATAAACAGTATAGCTGTCATTTTTCACATCCTGTCCAAAATGTGTTTTCGCACATCTGGCACACAATGGCGCAGTCGCTGTGGGAAATGAATGTTATGGACAGATTAAAAAAATCATAGTGACACTGTTCATGAGCAGAGGTCACAAAATGCCTATGTTGAAAATTTGATGAAATAATTCCACTAAATGACTGTGTTATGAGCGTGCATTGTGCAGTTTCCATGTACACTTGTAAAGTTCAAGCATTTTTAATATTTTCACTCCAGATTTACAACATTGCCATCTCTTCACACCTCCCTATGAATGGTACAGCTGTCATTTTCCACACCCTGCCTGAACTGTGTTTTCGCACATCTGGTGCAGAATGGCGCAGTCACTGGGGAAATCAATGTTTGGGACAGATTAACAGAATCACAGTGCCACTGTTCATGAGCAGAGGTCCCATATGTTTTCATGAGGTGGGGGTCACAAAAAGGCCATGTTGAAAATTTGTAGTGCAAATACCAACAAACGCCCAGGGCGTTAGGGATTTTAACCATAACGTCCCACCCTATACAGACTGACAGGCGTCAGGGGTGTGCCTTTGGATTGCCAGTGGTAATGCTCATGCCATTCCACCCCAACCCCCACCCTGAAGCCAGTGCCAGGCATTGAGGTGTGCCTTGGACTCTTCATCCCCAGAGTTCACCCCATTCTCCTTTATTGCACCCATTTCAGCATATGTCCTTATGAAATGGGGTGACTGTAAAGTCAAACATTCCAAGGCACACCTCAACACTTGTCGGTGTCTGCAGAATAGGGTGAGGTGAAATGCTGTGAGTGTTATGGGCAATGACCCAAAGGCACACCCCAATGCCTGTCCATCTCTGCAGGGTGGAGGTGGGATTTGCATGGGTTCAATACTTCACTGCCATTCATATTCTGCATCTGTCTAACTCCTGCACGTCCAATGCTAATATCAGCAAGCAAACATTCAGCATTGACAAATGCTTGTTTCATTACTTATAAATATAATGTAGTTACACATTTTATGACCCTCGTAACTACCCCACACACATATACTATTTGTTTTAAACATTTAACCCAGCCATTACTCTTCAACATTTTCGTCTGAAAGCTGGGGTCTCCAGTAAGCTGTTTCTGTAAGATGGTGATACTAAGCCTGCAAGGAAAGTACACACTTCAGCGGAAACTAAACAAGCTAACCAATTGGTCTGCTTTCTTGAGTCTCATATTCAGAGTCTCCAAATACAAGATTCTACACTTTGGGAAGAAAGGCACAGGTAGAATCTCTACAGGGTGAGGCTCTTCTTGCTGTAATTGGTGATGGAAAGGACCTTGACTCATAATAGACAAGAAGCCACAGCAGAACAAGCTATGTACAGCCACTGTCAAGAGGGTCAGCAGAATACTGGAGCACATTGAAAGAGAGTTGACCAATAAAGCAAGGGAAATATTCCTACCTTCTTATAAGGCCATGGTGAGGCCCCACAAAATAAGAAGTACATTGAAGCATTCAAAAGAGTGCAACACAGGGCCACTTAAATGGTCCACTATGAAGAGAGGCTGGAAGCCCTCAAAATGTTTTCACCCTGGCAGAAAAGAAGGTTAGTACACGGGGCTCAATTTCCAAAGAGTTCCCTAGACCGATGCAAGCTGCAACAAACAGAAGCTTGCACTGGAGCCATGTGCACCAGGGACCCTGCACTCAATTCTACAATAGGTGGGGTCACGGCAACAAAGTCATTACTAGTGCTGCACAAACTTTCATGCACCAAACAAAGGATGCATGGGAGGAAACTGCAGCAAGCCAGGGTGTAGCATAGCACACAGTGCCAGGTGCAATTAATGTGTGCAAGTATCATCCCTGCAATACACCACTGCAGCTTCTGCCACTGTGGAATACTGAAAAACACTGCCACAGGGAGTAGAAAGTGGCTTGGGGGATGATAGTACACAGGGCAGTGAGACCACATTCCCCCAATCAGCAACACAGTCAGAGGTGGGCACACACTGGAGGACATACTGGAGAAGTGGTGGAGTGCAGCTGGCAGTGGGGTGGACCTGATCAGCCAAGGCGTGCTCAGCAGTGGCAAGAGATATGGCACCAGATGGCTGGCTGGTCCATGAGTGTGGGACGTGAAGGATGGGCACTGTTACCCATATAGTGGTCCAAGTAGTGGGATCTGCCGTGGTTCCAAAAATGAGCATGTTCTCCCCACCACCACCACCACCACCACAACACCATGGCTATGTGGACATTGTGCTGTTTGGGGGAAGCCGGGGCTAGCCACAGGATGGTGGGCATCCACCTGTACAGGGTGGGCATGGGAACACCTCCCACTGATGTGTGTTGTGGCCTGTGACACACAGGCTGTTAGAATAGGGTATGGCTGGTCTAAGCAACTGTGGTACCCATAGCCATGGGGGGAGATTGCAAAATCCTGAATTGGGGATACTGCATTGCCAGAATAGTGCATGTCCCCTTCCGCCATGGTGCACCTCCTTTAGGGCTGGGCCAATTTGGTGCAAGGTCACCAAATTTAAACACAGTCTGCGTTTAAAAATTGGGATTGCTGCAAGTTTGACACAATGTGCCCCTTGCATCAATTCTGTTTGATGCAGGCACCTTGCATCAGTTACGGGGCTTTGAAAATCAGGCCCATGATCTCAGTCTTTTACGAACCGAGGAGAGATGTTTTATCTGGTGCATGCAGAGGGAATGGGAGATACACCCTGAAATTCAGGGGTGGCAATTTCAGGGGTAATGTCAGGATGCGCTTTTTCTCCCAGTAGGTGGTGAACCTACGGAAAAGCCTATCAAAGGAAGAAAACAGTATAGGTAAACCTGGACAAATGTATGCTTAGCAAGTTAATTTTCAGGGGCCCAATTTTCAAAGGTTGACGTTGAGCTTGAGTCAAGCCCTGCATCTACCCCACTGTTTGACACAACGGCGCCAAACTCCTTTGACACAGCTGCCCCCAATTATAGTGTCTTTAGTGAAGGGGTGACATTTTCCACAATTTATGGCAGCCTGCACCAAAGTTTTGGCACAAAGCCCCAAAAAAAGAGTTCCCCAAAATGGCACAAGTTAGAGCTGTGGGGAGCTGGTCTAACTTGTAGCATTTAGTCCACTGAGTTGAAATCACGGATCCATTTCATAAAATTGTTGCAAGCCCCCTGCGCCATATGTTAGGTGCACCAGGGGCTTGCAGCACCCACAAGATGTGTGAAAATCAGGCCCCAGGTGTCCTGGCTAGTTGAGTGGGTAGGGAATCCCTATAAACTGGTATATGTTTGCACAGCATAATTATTTCATCCCTACTTGAGAAGGGCGCGGGGGCAATCATCATGGACCTAAGAGTCCCTTCCAACCTTACATTACTGTGTTACTCCTACTGACTAACTCCACAGTCTCACTGTTTTAAAACAATACAACATAACTTCACTGCCATACTCCAACTGCTCCGTACATAGTTAGGACATGCCCTTACACTGCAAGAATTCTTTAATCCCTGATGGGTAGGGTAGTTGAGATGAGACAGTATAAGGTAGGACACAAAAGAAATTCGAGGGAATTCAAAACTCAGCATATTATTTGATAATTTTATTTAACTGACACAACTGGTGGGGAACGAGACAAGGATTCCAAAGACAACACAGGTCAGGCAAAATAAATTATCATTTGAAAAAAAATCACCTTGACCACAAAACTAACATACAATATTTAGCACAAGTATCACAAAAGGCCTCTAACTGTACCTTTAGTGTCGTCCAAGATTACCTCAAATACAGAGAAACTGCTTTATACTTATTCAAACCAGTTTTTCAAACAAACAATATAAGTGCCTTAAGACACTCCAGGGTGTTGGTTGTTCTGTGGTAAGCGTGCTTCCAGGTGCTTAAGGCATTCAAGCTGTAGACTTGTTCCTTTTTATGCACCTGGGCCTGCATGGATCATGTAACAACCCAAACCCTGCTGTGACTTCCTGCCTAATTATACATATCTGTGTGGACTTCATTATTAAATAAAAATGCATGTCATATGGATGGTGGGATGCCCCTTGAGCTGCAATATCTTATTTTCGTGGGGGTACATTGCTAGAAGTGGAGCACAAAGTGGGTATGTTGCAGAGAAGGACAAGTTAGGTTCATATTTTGCATGCTACACTGGAGAATGCAGTGCCTACTATAGCTTGTTTCTTTATTGATAATCCCAGAAGCAAATCTAGTGGACACTGTGCATTTAATTAAAGTAAGTGTGTGTGTGTGTGTGTGTGTGTGTTTGCCACACACCTTCTGATGCTGTGCTGCAATTTGCTTTAGTTCTTACATTTTGTGAGCAGTAATGTACATTCAGCTTCATGTTGTCTTCCTTTTGCATTGACTTGATCAAGCTAATTAATTTTGTGTTATTTAGTGCCAGCAGTTCCCTGAGGGTAAATCAAATGAGCATGAGGTTACTGGAGGTGCAGTTAAACATATATATAATTTATGTGTACTGTTTTTATATTGCACATCCAGCTTTAACTCTCATGCAGAGTACAATACAGTATATTTTAATCCCAGAGTGCTGAGTGGCAACATAGGAACAGAAGGCCTAACATAAAACATCAGTCCCTACTAATCCGGGAGTAAACACAAAGCTTAAAACTGTTTTAAGGGCTTCCAGATCACTTTACCATTTTCCTCTACCTCTATGGGGATTTTCCTCTGTTTTAATGTATATCACATTATTTCCTATGGAACATGGATTGTTCTGCTCTGCTATCCAATAGAAGCAATGCAATACTTTGGTAGCAACCTGCTTGTAGACTGCTCCATTTACAGTAATAGTAAAATGCAGATAGATGTGGTAGCCCTAAAACCATAAGACACTTAGGGCTAGATATTCAAAACTTTGCGCCGGGCAAAAAACCGTTTGTGCAGGTTTAGTGCAGGATTAGCGCGGGTCTGCTATATTCAAAAGGCCAAATAGCACGGGCAAACTGCATTAGCGCCGAGCAAAATCATAATGTATGCAAGGGGGCAAACTGACATGAATTCAGGCACAATGCTATATTCAGTGACTAGCATCACACAAAATGGTTTTGCATGACTTAGCGTGACACTTAGTGCAGTGCACATTACCTCCCAGGAAAAGCTTGTCTTAACCATGGGCAATCAGCTTTGCGTGACACTTTGGCTTTGTGCGGTGTTTGCGTGGCTTTTGTGCAGCTTTGCACGACCCTTGTGAATAAATATGACACATAGACAAAGCCAAACATAGAGGAAACATGCTGCTAACTGATGGCATCACAATGATGCCATCATCTGCCACCAGTCCCAGCCATGCCAGGCAGTAAGTGGTGACCCTGCCACCACTGGACAGCATGGCAGTGTGGCCATACAGCACACACCTGCAGACCACTCTTCTGTGGACACCAACAGATGCCAGCACACACATGCAGCACTGTGGGCATGGAGGATGTTGAGGGGAGAGTGTATGGGTGGCCAGGCTGTGCCACAGACCATGTGTGGCCACAAGACTGGGACACATCATGCAGTGCACATGGGCCAGTATTGGGAATACCCCAACACCAGTGTGCCTTTCTGATAATATATGCCCCCCCGGCCACGTACCGCACAGCTGTACAACTGCCACAGCACACAAAGCCGGACATGTATATGTCACTGTGAGCATCCCATGCCAGAGATGCAGCATCTGTGGGTCACACAACAGCGTAACGGTAATGTCCACTGTCAGTAAACACCTGCAGGTTGGACCTCTCACTCTGGATAGTGCAGTCATCATCACTGCCCTACACACCATAGGCATTGCTGTGTCCACACACTACTGGCCCCCTTGCTACTGTAGTGTCTGCTGTGCACTGTAGCATGATCTACAGTGTGACAGTTGCATGTAGCACCACCACCATCTGTGCCTTATGCTGTGTTGTCCCAGTACAGCTGCAGGCAGCAGCGCATGTGAAAGTACAGTGTTCAGAACTGTATAATATTCCCCAAACTGTTTGTGCAGTGCTAACACGTTTGCACAGGTTTAGTGCAGGGCTAAACCATTAGCCCAGTGCAAACAGGCATGCAAATCAGGGCATAATGAGATGCTAATCTGGATGTTTGCCCAGAGACTACCTCAGTAGGCTCATTTGCGTGTCACTTTTGAATATGGCAAAGTTTAGCGCCAGGCAAGAGTGTTTGCACTGGGCTAACGGTTTAGCCCTGCGCTAAACTCATGCAAAAGTGTTAGCGCTGCGCAAACAGTTTGGGAATATTTTACAGTTTTGCACACTGTACTTCACATACACTACTGCCTGCAGCTGTACTGAGTCCACGCATTTGCTGGCACACACATTGGCCACATAGTTCACCTCTACCTACCTTCACATCGCTGTGCACTGTGTTGCTGTAGTGGTTTGCACTTCCTGGTTGCCATATTCAGAGCTGTCTTATTCCAGGGCTAAGTTTGTCCTGCACTCCCAGCCCAGTTTGTCCGGGCCTCATTCCCATGTTATATTAAGAAGCTGTTTGCCCTGGGCTATTCCTTTTGAATATGGCTTGTTTTGTGCTCCAGGCTAAGTTTGACTGCCAGGCAATGCTAATTTAGCCCTGGGGCAAAGTTTTGAATATCTGGCCCTTACAGTATTCTTTTCATGTTGACAAGTACACTCTGGTGAAGTTATTTATTGCAAGTGTTCTGATCAAATTATAGACACAAAGATAAGGTCTAATATCAATCACTACTTTTAGTAAAACAGTGATCTTCATAAGAAATCATACCATTTTGTTCTATTCATCTTACTGTTTTACATGTTGTATAAAATATATATTCAGTACCTGTTTTTAACACAAAATGGCTATTGAGATATTGCATGTTGAAGGGTTTAGAATATTATATCAGCTGGTAAATATGATTATGTTCCTTCAACAGAACAGGCCTTTAAGAGTTATTGGTGTGCATTAAATCCACATTATCCCAGCTGTTTATTAATAATAACTGTAAATCAATATGGATTTTACATCAGCACCTATTTTTGTCAATACATAGTAGGAGACTATAAAAACTGTATGTATCTAATTTGAATTACAAAATTACCTAAATGATTTGGATTATCTAGAAATTCTTTACTGCATATTCAGTGTATACTGCAAGTGTGTAGGAATACAGTATGTGAAATTGCAAAACATTTTTTTTGGCTATGTTCCTAGCAGCAGGCTGTAGGAAGATCAAAGGATTTACTGCCATTTTCATATAATCCTTTGAAATGTTGTTCATCTGGTTGAGCGCTTCGGTACAAAATGGGAATTTAATGTTTTCTGTTCCCTACGGTTTAGACATCTGCCTGAGCAGTGAACAATACACCTCTTGTTTATTTAATGTCTCTAATATGGTGGGTTCTTGATTCTTTATTCATTAAGTTTAACGGTGACAAACTTAACAAGAGATGGCTACCACTAGCAAGGCTGGTCATTTTTTATGTTATTGTGTTTGCTTTTTGTTGAAGCTTTTCTTTTTGTCTTTCAGAACTGTATGTATATACTTTTGCATGTCAGTTTTCTCAGTTTTAGAATTGTATTTAAGATCCACATCCACCCTCTTTTTCATAGTTTTACTTAATACAGAACCACAAAGGAGAACTTTCATGCAATGATACTGGTTTTAACTAAAGCCTCCTACCCGTTACACCCATTTTTTACTGTATGTTCACTTGCACAAGCATAATAAATGCTTTGTTACACTAAAAGGGGATTTTTGGGGTGTGTCACTGCTGAGCCCATTGCAGTTCAAACTGGAAGGGGCTTGGCCATCCAGATCAGTGACCACACGCACAGGTTATGACACCACTTACTGCTTGCTGGGCAAAAACTTTATGTACTAGAAAGGATGGAAGCCTCAACAGTCAAAAGGGCTTCAGTTCTTTCATTTGCATGAAGCCAGACAGACAGCAGCTGACTGGTTTTCAACAACAGGATCCTGAAAGATCTCTCTCTCTTTCTCTCTCTCTCTCTCATTGTTAAGTGGAGCAGGCCACCAACCCCCGCTATCACTTCTTTCTCCCCCTCCCCTCCAGAACCCTTTCTCACCCTTTCAAATATCTTCTGTTCTAGATGATTGCTCCACCAGAATGTAAATATTCCCTGTGGATTGGAGTTTCCATCTTGGCATCACTGTCAACTTTCCAATAAATGTGGATCAGCAAGGATGAGTATGTGGAAGCCAAACCCTCCACTGTGCATCACAAGGCCCCTGCTTCCAGAAATCCTTGTGTCTAAAATGATAGCATTCAGCATATTGGCATTTGCTGTATTTGTTGTATAAGCACACACTCCTGTAGACTTGCTAGCGTTATGAAATGGGGCTTGTTTTGGTCAGCCAAACAGCAAACACTTCTGGAAGCAGACTGATTTTTAGTTTCATTTAACTAATATGTTACTGTGGTTTGACACTGCATTGTCTGAAGTTCAGTTGTGATGTTTCTGAAGCTAATAAAACATGACAGCCATATACAGAAGGTCTTTGAGTCTTTTCCCCCATCTGAAACATAAGAGATAGACAAAGGATGCAACAAAATAATCTGTGTTAAAGAAGTATCAAAAGTCACTTTGCACATTTTATTCAACAACTGTTCTTTTGATATGGTGCATTTTCTTTCATTTTTTTTTAATAGTGTTAACAGCCAATAAAAAATTCTTAATTCATCTCTTGCAGCCTTAACTTGCCAGTAAACCACTAGGTGATATTATTCTAACTGAATGATAGGTATGAAGTGTATATCCATGAAATATGAATCATTTAAGTGCACATCAGAATGGTTCTCATCTGACTGCCATGATAAGAGGGATGGATGCTTTTGAGTTTCCATAGGTAGTGACACAGTCACTGCAACAGTTGTCTCCTCTTTTTAAATGCCCTTCGTGTTACTCTGCATGTCTGTGTATGATATGGTAATGCCTTTACTAGTTTTCACAGCCAGAACTAGAACATATACCTTACCATACAACATATACCTTGAAGAGGTTGACAGTTTTAAGATGGATTGTATAAGGAATAGAAATAGTGCAGCATCACCATTGCTATTAACTCTTTCTCTCCCTTGCCATCAGATCTCTCTACTGGCCCACCCAACTTTCCCATCTTTATAAAGTTTTTTTTTTTTATGTAAGTGGAGCAGGGTGGCCACCACTTGCTACAGCTTCATTCTTCCCATCCCCTCCAGATCTCTCACCCTTCCGCACTTCCAAATATCTTCTGATCTCAATGATTGCTGCACTGGAACACAAATGCTCCTTGTGGATTGTGGGTTCTGTCTTGGCATCACTGTCAACTTTCCAGCAAATGTGGATCAGCAAGGATGAGTATGTGGAAGCCGAACCCTCCACTGTGCATCGCAAATGCTTCTAAACCTTAAGGCCTCTGCTTCCAGCAATCCTTGTGTCTAAAATGATAGCATTCAGCGAATTGGCATTTTCTGTATGTGTTGTCTAAGTACACACTTCTACACAGTTGCTAGCATTATGAAATGTGACTTATTTTGGTCAGTCATACATCAAAAACTTATGGCAGCACAATGATTTTTCAAGTTTCAGCTAACTAATATGTTACTGTGGTTTGACATTGCCTTGTCTGAAGTTCACTTTTTATGATTCTGAAGCTAATAAAACATGTCAACCATGTCTCTTGCATCCTCAGCACTCAGAACCAGGCTGACATCCATCTATAATAATGCTTGCTGCTTTGCTCTCATGGCTCCATTCTCAAACCATCATTGTGACTTCTACAGATCCCTAGGCTGGCTACCCCTCAAAGACCATTATGACTTTGCTCTTGGCTGCATAGTGGATAGAACTATCAGGGGCAGTAACATGTCCCCTCTCTCTTCCTTACTCAAGGTCAGAACCCTGTTTAGGAAACTATGCTCATCCACTACCCTTCCCCTCGAGGTATCGAGGGTCTCTACCAACATGGGAGTGAAAGCCTTATCAGTTGCAGCACCTACATTGTGGAATGGGATCCCTGCACCCCTCTGCTCATCTAACACCCATACTGCTTTCAAATCTCTCTTCAAAACCTGGCTTATGGAGATGATCCACTGCTCTTGCCCACTAGGGTAGCCCCTCCCCTCACCCACAGCAACCTAATCACTACACTAACTTGACTTCTGGTTATTAGGCCCTTGTGTTGTGTCTCTCCTCCCTCTCCCTGTGACTCTCTAAGGTGTGTTGACTAATGGGGGGGGGGCTGTTATGCCCTACTATGTCTTGAACAGTAAATCACTGTAAATCTATCTACTGTACCCTGCATACCAAAATTCCTTTATGTAAATAAGTTGATTTCTGTGTTTTTATTATATTTTGCCTATGATTGTACTGTTGTTTACCTTTGTCATCCAGAATGTAAATAAGTTGACTTCTGTGTTTTTATCAATGTTGTGCCTTATGATTGCACTGTTTTTTACCTTTGCCATCTTTTATGGCCCGGGTCATGCCTGAAAATGGTCCCTCAGATCAATACATTTTACCTGGTTACCAAAGACATAAATAAATAAATATATATACAGAAGGTCTTTAAGTCCCCCCCCCCCAGTCTGAAACATAAGAGATAGACAAAGAATGTAACAAAATAATCTGTATGAAAAGAAATATTAAAAGTCAGTTTACACATGTAACCCCCTTGTTCCCAGGGGTTACTAGAATCCCATAAGAATCAGTGGCAGGCAGGAATAGGCAGCTAGTGAAATGCCAGTTAAATGGATTTCACACTGTCATTCTTTGGTTTCAGTCTCAGCTGAGCTGGAGGATGATGTAATCATGAAACTGCCACAGCAGCATAAGCCACACTTGAGCTAGCTGTAGGGAGTTAGCTTTGGAATGTTCAGTTAGAGTGCATAGAGTCTGTAGAGTGGAGTTCCAGGAGGAGACTGCAGCTTGCAGCAGTGCCTCAGTTTTAGCTCTGACAGAGAGCTAGTACTGTGTTTTAGGAAGTTTGTTCTCACCCTAGAAGAAGAACATAAAAGACAGAGATTGAAGTGGTGGAAACCATTCCAAGTGGGTTTTCCTTTGCCCCATCCCAGGAGGGATAGGGTGGATTCCAGAAATCAGGGGCAATCCCCTGGTCCAGTCTGAACTGTGTTGAAGCTGTCTGAGAGTCAACTGCTCTGTGAGTACTTGTGACTTTTGTGTGGAAAAGCCCTGGGGCACCTGCAATCCTTGTGGTGAATTTTCTCGGTCAAAGGGATCCTGTCACCTAGACTGTTTTTTTGTTTAAACGTGTCTGCTAAAGTTGGGGTCTAGTGAAGACACAGTGCCAATTACAGAACGTTTAACTTTCTGACACCTCAGAGGTGTGTAATGTACTATGTTAAATGTGAAAGACATTTCAAGATAGCATCTACAAGTTTTCTGTGAGGGTGTTATTAACCAGATGAATGGTCGAGTATAAATTTGGAAGCAAAAGGTGGGAGACCCCCCATTTCAAGCAACCTGTTTACCTCTCTGGGTTCAGTTTGGGCACCTGTGTCTTCTTTCAGTGCATTTGGCTAGTGCCTGAAGAAAATAGTTTACCCAGACGTGGGTTGGATTCTCTTTGAGCCTGTATGTGCTCTTTGGTGATCGAGGGTGCCACCAGTAATTCCTCATGAAATATGGGAAAGTCTCCTAGTACTGGCTGTGTGAGCCTAGTCAAGAGGAAATGTACCAGTTCTGGCCATGGGTGACAATCTCCATTTCAGAACCAGAGAGTTTGCTGTGTAATTCAGAACCAGAGAGTTCTCTGTGCAATTCAGAACCAGAGAGTTCGCTGTGTGTGTTCATTATGTCTATACTAAATGGCAATTTAGGAATGTCTGCACTTCAGTAGTCTGCATTACCTATAGGAGTAGACCTGTTGGGGTCCATCTTCACTTTGTGATTATTCTCTGTGTATGTGAATAAAAGTCACACTCTAGAATCCCAACCTGGTTTGGACAGTACTGTTATTGCTCTCACTGTGTCTGTATTTACTTGGGTGCCCCTTACCAGAAGTACAAACCTAGCATAATTGTGAGCAAATGTTTTCTCCCAGGGACTTAGGTTGATGGCTATGGTAAATGATCCCATTGGGTGTGAGCCAGGTAGTTGCCACACTTAGTTTGCCTGTCTGTGTCTGGCAGGCTCAGAAGAAGATGTACTAATAAACTGGTTGTAGTGGCAACCACCATCCCTCTCTTTGGCACCATGTGGTTAGAGGAGCAGCAATGCTAATTAAACAAGGGGGGGCGGTGGGTTACAAAAGTGGAGGCACCACTGTGGATGTGTTTGAATTTGGGAGGAATCAAGAGATGTTTGCTCAAGTTGTGGATAGCGTTTTATCTGTCTGCCAGTAGGTAGCCCAAAATCGGAAGCTTTGCATATAAAGAGTTTGCCCAGAGTAGTGCCATCCATATGTGCCACTGTGTGCCTTCTGTTAATGTGCTGCTGTGATTGTGCCAACATTTACCAAGGAGCTGTAAAGCCAGAATGTGTGTGCCCCTTGTCCTGCATCAAAAATAATGTTTACCAGCTTTAATTTTCAAGTTGTGACAGAAAAAAAATATTGTGAACTGTGGGAAACAAAGAGACAATTGTGCCCTGAAAGTTTCAAATGCTTGCTGTCTGAACTGGGGGAGTCGCTAGAGAAATAACCAAGAGAAATGGTTCAAAATGATGCTCCTGCCGTGAAGTTACAGTTGAAAGAAAAAAGTTGTTTTGCAGTTTAAATTTTGCCTGCTCGACGATTGCCATGAAGGATAAGAGCATGAGAAGACAGAGAGGCTCATTTTCATGGCGCCCAGTGTTCGAGAGGGAGAGAACGACTGGTGTGTGAGCTGGTAGCCAGGAGGATCATTGTGGTGACTGTGAACATTCTGAAAGTTAAAACAGACTTTTCTGTGCTAAATCGGGATCAACCATATTCCAATCGACTGGGAAGAAAGTGTGGTGTTCGTAGGGACAATCAGCAGGATCACCAGTCAACTTCAACTCAGGGGCCTTCCAGGATCGGCTTTAGGCCGATATTTCCATCAGAGCAAGCCAGCTACTGATTCAGTGAGTACCATTCAGCAAAACTGAGCTCAAACTGTGTTGTGATTTTTCAAAAGCCAGCTGGATCTGTGTGTAAACAGTGTGACTCTTTTTGCAAAGAACTGTGTAAAGTAATCAAACCCAAGCAAGAATTCTGAGCATTAGACTGTGAGCATGTATTGTGGATTCAACAGTATCATTTTCTGAGCAACTAGAGATACTGTGAGTTGTTTGAGAGGCTGCAACAAACAATCAATCCTGTTAAAGAAATACTGTGGCTTTAGTGACTTTAAGCAAGTAAAACTGATTGAAAGCTAATGGTAAAGTCCTAAAAAATCATATAGATGTGCTGAGGAAGAAAAGCAGTGCAATCAGTACAGTCTGAGTAAAATTTATCAGTATGCAGTAAATCAGATGTGCAGTGGCTTGAGTCAGATGCAGATTGTTGATGCGCCAGGAGTGCTGCCGCCTCTATTACAGGGTGGGGTAATAATGTATACACAGCAGCAGCGAGCCATTTTGTGAGACTGTTCCAAGTATAGAGAACTCAGTAATAACAGTGAACCTTGTGTGTTTTTCTACAGTCATGGCTTTGGGACCATCCCACTACCCGGATCATGCCTGGGCTATGATAGCTGAAGAGGCTACCAAGCTGAAAGAAATAGAGCAATGTTTCTACAGTGGAAGTTTGCCTCCTCATGTTGCGATTCCCAAATACCCTGTGAGAGTATGCATAATGTGCCTCAAGGCTGGAAGGGACATATTCATGATTCCTCACTGTTCAGGGTATTTAGAGAAGCAAGGTCTGTTCAAAACATCTAAGATTTTTTTGGCTCCCACCTGGACAAAGCTACAAAATCCTGCTAGTAGCAGCACACAGCACCAGGTTAAACCTGCTGGGGGAGGCCCAGCAAAGTGTGGCACAAAGGAAGAGGGTGTAGATATACTGCTGCAGCAGATTCCTCATGATGTCTCCATGCGTGTGTCACAGATGGACAGTGCAGAGGGAGAATCAGTGGATCCATGGAGAGAGGGTCCTAGTCCTAGCCTCATGGGAGAGGATGAGGTTCTAGAAACCTTAGATTGGGAAGTGTCTACCTCCACACCCAGTGAAGAGTGGACTGTCTCGGGAGTGAGGATGACTTCTCACTCCTGGGCCCAAATCCTAAGTGAGGAAGAGGAGGAGGAGGACGCTATGTACCTCTACATTGAAGGTCCTAGTCAAACAGCCTCTGGCTCTTGCCTCCGAGGAACCAGGAGAAGAAACTGGTGACTCCATAGCCCTGCCCTCAGAAGGGTTCAGGGACAAGTTCTACATAACTTTGAGTATGCAACACTGGCAGAACCAGAACTGGCCACCCACAAGCCATGCCAGGGATCGCAGATTGATGAAGAGTAGTAAGGAGGAAAGTCTGGTTCATAGGAAGGCAAATGAGATCTATGGAATGTCCTTTCCTCGGAGAGTCTGGGAGGACATTGAGAAAAACAGAAGACCCTGGCTAGTGGATGATGCAACCAAAAACCTGCATAGAGGTGCAACTCGCTATGTCAGAGACAAAGTTGTCAGAGACAAACTCAAGTTGTGAAAGTTGGGCAGGACACTGTTCATAGATGCTGTACATTTTGTGGATGATAAAGGAAACAAGACTTTCCATAATGTGAATTATGAGCTCCCAGACAGGGTCATGATTCTTGCACCTGACCCATTGTGGTACTACCCTCAATGTTACCATCAGCCTATTAATGTGCCCATGCCTACCAAGTGGGAAGTAGAGCAGTGGTTGACAGTGTCTGCCATCCAGCTGTTGCTGTACCCATGTTGTTCCTCCAGTCTGGTATTCCAGAATCCAAAGGTGCATCCAGATTCATCAGCCTTGCAGTGTGCCTTTCCAGTTCCATCATCTGGCCTTCCAGATGACATCAGTCTGAGATGATATCAGCTCATCTGTTTTCCTGATTTATCACCTGGGATTTCGGATGATATCAGCCCAGTTGTTCCTTTTCTGTTCTAAGGTTCCATCTCCAAGATGACATCAGCCAGAGATGACATCAACCCAGCAGTTTCCAGACATTTACCCTGTTTTCTGGAAGATTTCTGACCAGCTGTATCAGAAAAATGCTGCCAGGGAGAGTCTTCGGTTGGAGATCTAGGTGCTGTTCCATTTTTTGTTCTTCAAGGGACTGGTAAGTCCAGACTTTTCTTACTTTATTGACATTGTAATACACATCCTACATCTGGCAGACTACAGACTGTTGAACTGTCCAGAAAGACTTTCCTCTTTGCAACTACAGTACTTCAAGAACTGTGCTTAACCGGGCTCCGGCCCAGGAGAGACTCTTTTATGGACCCTGCCTTCGGGCACTGTTTGTCACTAGCTGGGACATTTAGGGCCTTCCATCCCCAAAAGGTGCATTGTACATAATTTTGATATTTTCTACTGTTTTGTACTATTCTACTTTTTCTAAAAAATTAGTTTTGGGGATTCTCTAGTGTTTTGATGGTAAGGGTTACTGTTGTTGTACTGTGTGTTTGCAGATTTGGGGTGTGTTTGTCTCTTTTTCTCTTTCAGGTGGTTCCTGTTAAAGAAGGAAGAGAAAAACAGAAGAGGATTGGAGGGACTCATCGGAGTTCCTCTGTGCTTTAAAGTGTTTTTTTTAAAGTACTGTGTAGTTGTTAACATGTGTTAATATTTTTCCTTCCACAGGTGTAGTTATAGGGGAGTGTGGGAGTGTAATGCTTGTGTGTAATGTTAGATCCAGTGGTTGGTTTGCAGGTGTCCAGGGATGGGGGAGGTTCCCCTGTTTTGGGTAGGTTTGTTTTGGTTAGATAGGTTTTCCCTAGAGGGCTAGGGGGATAGACAGACTGTGGTCCTGACCTGCAGTAGGGGCCACAATGCTGGTCTATTAGGGCTATGCTCTGGACAGTTCTTCCAGGGTCACTGGTTTCCATAGTAAGATCATAGTGTAGGGGTTGATGCATCAGCCAATGAGCCAATGACCTCTGGGCCATTAGTGTTGCCTGCCTGTGCCTGGCACCTTATAGGAGAGGGCCTGATCACTCCTCTCTGTAGCTAGCCCATAGGGTAGGATGGTTTAGTGCCGGGTAGGCAGTGACTCGGGACAGTCATTTTCCTGGCTGAGGGTGAGTGTAACCCCCTTGTTCCCAGGGGTTACTAGAATCCCATTAGAATCAGTGGCAGGCAGAGATAGGCAGCTATTGAAATGCCAGTCAAATGGATTTCACACTGTCATTCTCTGGTTTCAGTCTCAGCTGAGCTGGAGGATGCTGTAATCATGGAACTGTAGGGAGTTAGCTTTGGAATGTTCAGTTAGAGTGTAGAGAGTCTGTAGAGTGGAGTTCCAGGAGGAGGCTGCACCCTGCAGCAGCTCCTCAGTTTTAGCTCTGACAGATAGCTACCACTGTGTTTTGGGTACTTTGTTCTCATCCTAGGAGAAGAACACAAAAGACAGAAATTGAAGTGGTGGAAACTGTTCAGAGTGGGTATTCCTTTGCCCCATCCCAGGAGGGATGGGGTGGATTCCAGGATTCAGGGACAATCCCCTGGTCCAGTCTGGACTGTGTTGAAGCTGCCTGAGATTCAATTGCTCTGTGAGTACTTGTGACTTTTGTGTGGAAAAGCCCTGGGGCACCTGCATTCCTTGTGGTGAATTTTCTCAGTCAAAGGGATCCTGTCACCTAGACTGTTTTCTGTTTAAAAGTGTCTGCTAAAGTTGGAGTCTAGTGAAAACACAGTGCCAATTACAGAACTTTTAACTTTCTGACACCTCAGAGGTAGTATGTTAAATGTGAAAGACATTTCAAGATAGCATCTACAAGTTTTCTGTGAGGGTGTTATTAACCAGATGAATGGTCAAGTATAAATTTGGAAGCAAAAGGTGGGAGACCCCCATCTCAAGCAACCAGTTTACCTCTTCAGGTTCAGTTTGGGCACCTGTGTTCTTTCAGTGCATTTGGCTAGTGCCTGAAGAAAATAGTTTACCCAGACGTGGGTTGGATTCTCTTTGAGCCTGCATGTGATCTTTGGTGATCAAGGGTGCCACCACAGTAATTCCTCAAGAAATATGGGAAAGTCTCCTAGTACTGGCCATGTGAGCCTAGTCAAGAGGAAATGTACCAGTTCTGGCCATGGGTGACAATCTCCATTTCAGAACCAGAGAGTTTGCTGTGTAATTCAGAACCAGAGAGTTTGCTGTGCAATTCAGAACCAGAGAGTTTGCTGTGTGTGTTCTTTATGCCTATGCTAAATGGGAATTTAGGAATGTCTGCACCTCAGTAATCTGCATTACCAGTAGGATTAGCCCTGTGGGGGTCCATCTTTGCTTTGTGATTATTCTCTGTGTATGTGAATAAAAGCCACACTCTAGTATCCCAACCTGGTTTGGACAGTACTGTTATTGCTTCCGCTGTGTCTGGATTAACGTGGGTGCCCCGACCAAAAGAACAAACCTAGCATAATTGTGAACAGACATTTTCTCCCAGGGACCTAGGCTGATGGCTATGGTAAATGGTCCCACCTGGTGTGAGCCATGTAGTTGCCACACTTGGTTTGCCTGTCTGTGTATGCAGGCTCAGATGAAGATGTACTAGTAAACTGTTTGTAGTGACAATCCCCATCCCTCTGTTTGGTGCCATGTGGTGAGAGGAGCAGCCCTGCTAGTTAAACAAGGGGGGCCAGTAAGGGTGAGTCCCACACATTTTGCTCAACAACTGTTCCTTTGATATGGTGCCTTGTCTATTATTTTTTAATAATGTAAAATCCATTAAACAATTCTCAATTCATCTCTTGCAGTGTTTAGTTACTAATTTGCCAGCAAACAAGCAGCTGATATCATTCTAACTGAATGACAGATATGAACTCTGCTGTATATCCGTGAAATATGAACATCATTAAAGTGCACACCTGAGTGGTTCAGTTATGATTGCCATGTCAAGAGGGTTGGATGTATCTGAGTTTCCAAAGGTAGCAACACAGTCACTGTAACAGTCATCTCCTCTTTTTAAATACCCTTTCTGTTACTCTGCATACCTTTGTATGGTATGGTAATGTTTATACTAGTTTTCACAGTAAGAACTAGAACACATACACTACCATACAAAGTGTACCCTGAAGAGGTTGACAGCTTCAAGAGGGATTACATAAGGAACAGAAATATTACAGCATGATGATCGCTGATGTCTTTCAGCCAACCCACTTTGGTAGCACTGAAGTGAGTCCTTACTGGATGGTAACTGTGTTGTTATTTATTCCAATATTTCACAATCCTTTTGTTTCTCTGAAGTATATGATGGATAAAACAGCATGCAATAATCAGTTAAATTGTGTTTTATATGTCAAAACTTTGAAGCCACAGCTGTTATGGTATCCGAACACATGATCTACTGTTTCAAGTTTAGTACTCTGCCCTTGCAGAAACATTGAAAACTCTCTGATCAGAGTGATGCCTTGCTGCTGGAACCGTCAACTGCAATATGAGAAACTAAGGTAAGTGTGGTTCAATGCATTTCAATATGGTTTTGAACTTTGATGCATAACTTGATATGGGCCTCTTCCTCCTCCTTTTTTTCTTGCACCCTTGCCTCGCATGTGGCCTGTGTCAGAAGTGAATCATGTTTCCTTGTTGATATCCCAGCTTCTGAGTTCATATCCCCCCTCCTTTGTCTCTCTATCTCTTGTCCCAATCTTCTTCTAAAAAACTCCATGGCGAATTCTCTCATCTGTGCCCCGGCTGGAGCTTTGATAAAGATTCACTTCACTGCTCATATTGATTTAGGTCCAATTTGTTCAGCAATGGTATTGGTCTGTGTGTTCCGATTAAATATCATATTATTTCGGAAATCATCATTATCTTTGATAAACTTTGTTTTTTGATTCCCAATGCATTTGTCATCCTCAGCTAGTGGGGATTTTACTTTATTAATACAGACATTAAAATTATTGGCTGTTTTAAAAGCTTGAAAGGCTTCATCTTTCTCTTTTAATTGTTTTGCGTTCTATTTTTGTATCTCTGTTCCATCTTCTAATATAAGTTTTATAAGTTTAACTGAAACTTTTAATAAAATGTCCAGTTTTTTCATTAAATCAGCTCAGTCTAAACCAAAAGCTGGCCCTTTAGTGAGGCACATACCATGAGGCACTCTTTTAACTTTAAGATATGCCTCCAACATTGTGCTCTGCTAGTACAGTCATCTGGCCTACTATTATATACACTTTGCAGGGATATACCCCAATATTATATACACTTAAGGCTGTACCCTACTATTATTTTCACTTAGCAGGGGTATACCCTACTATTACTTACACTTAGGATGGTTCCCTATTATTATTTACCCTTAGCAGGGATATACTCTACTATTATATGCACTTACAAGGAATTTAAACCACTATTATTTACACTTAGCAGTTCTATACTTAGAACCTATCCTTCGACACTTACAATCCTCAACATGGGTGGATCTCAACTGGAATCTGTCTCATCCTTTAATTATCTTGGGGTCTTGCTGGATCAATCCCTAGATATTAGTCTACATATTCAAACTACCTGCAAAGCAGTAAATAATAAACTGGGTGCTGCGTACAAGACTAGCTACATGCTAACACCATTAGCTAAATTGGCCATTGCAAGGGAAATTCTGCTGCCTACCCTCAACTATTGTGCCTCCATCCTTGGTGCTGCCCTGAAAACCTCCCTCCATAAGTGAAATGTTACTTACAATAATATATGCTGCTACGCGTCCTCTTTCCCTCGACTAAAGTACCTCTGTCAACTTTACAATGACCTGGGCTAGCTCTCCCCATGACATCTAGACATTACTACATTGGCTCTCTTGTTGAATTTATTATCAGGTTAGAAACTCCAACATCACTGGTGGAGATGCTACTTCCTCTTACCTCCTCTCATGATCTGAAGTCAGTCGATAAATCCTTACTAAAAATCCCCAGATGTCATACCTCTAAAGGTGCTGGTGCTTTCTGACATGTGGCTCCTCAGTTCTGGAATACACTTCCCCTTGAGCTTATTTATTTATTTATTAGTTTTTGATGACTGGGTAAGTGCATTAGGCAATATACCTGCCCTATTTTCAAACACGACCCGGGAGAGTACAAGATACAGTATAGTAAAACATACACTAGAACATACAGGCATTCAGAACAATTGCATCAGATATCCTTACAGGGATATACATAAAATAATATGACAACAGGACCATCCACGCAGGGATGTTTTATGCGGTCAGGCACAATTAAAAGATATACAAATGTAAGGCAAAACAGTAATCAAGTTAGCTTGGATGAGGCAGAATGGGGACAGACACAAGTATCAAGTGCTAGGAGGTGAGAGAGGAGTGCTGTTTTAAAGGAAGAGTGGGACAAGTTATCCCTTAGGCAGTGGGGGGAGAGTATTCCAGGTTTTGGGAGCAAAGTGGGTGAATGCTTGTTCTCCCATTTTTGTAGTGCAATGTAGAACAGCGAGCAAAGGCAGATGGGAGGATCTTAGGGGATGGGAGTGTCGCACTGGGTTAAACATGGTTGATAAAGCTGAAGGGCAGGGAGTTCTAGTCATAGAATCAATGAAGCAGTTCAGTGAAAAAAGGTGACTCGATTCAGGTGATAGCCAGTGCAGGGCTGAGTAGAGTAGACAATGATGGGTGAGGTGAGAAGCTGATAGAGCAAATTTGCAAATATTCTTGTAGGTAATTTCCCACCTATGGAGAATAGCAGCAGCAGCACGATAAAGGATAGGAAGGGCGTAAAGAAGCCTTGGGAGAAGGACACCTCTAGCAGCCCGAAACTCTAGCTGCAGGGGTTAATGAGTGGCGCACATGGTATGCTGCCCCAATTTTTATGTTTACAGATTGACATACTTCGTTAATGTGAGCAGCAAAGTCAAGGGCCAGATCCAGCGTCACCCCAAGGTACTTAAAAGAGTTTGTGTTCATGACGGCAGCTCTGTCCTGGCATAGCGCACAAAACTTAGGGGACAAGGCCAGTATTTTCTTTGAAGACCCAAAGAGCATAGCTTGGGTTTTGGGGAGGTTAAGGATAAGAGAGCTGAGGGAGAACCAGGACTGAAGGTGTTGAAACCCAGAGGTGAGATGCTCATTGAGGTCAGTAATTGAGCAAGAAGCAGAAAAAAGTACGAGGTCGTCCGCATACATAATGGAGCTACAGTGGGGTATGGAAGTAGGGATATCATTTACAAAGATTGAGAATAGCAGTGGCCTGAGGATAGATCATTGAGGGACACCTGCTAAGATAGGGACAGGAGACAAATGGGTTTTGCAAAAGGAGACAAATTGGGACCGGTCATTAAGGTAACTTGAGAATCAGGCTATAGTGGGTTCAGAGGCCCTGACAGAGTGCAGCTTATCTTGGAGAAGAGTATGATTAACAAAGTCAAAAGCCTTGATTAGGTCAATGAACACTGAACCAGTGAGCAGATCTTTTTCCATATTAGACTTGACCTCACTGGTGAATAGGGTGAGTGCAGTGGTGGTGCTGTGCCCAGCCCTAAACCCGTGTTGAACCAGTGACTGAAGATTGAATTTAAGCAGGTGTGCAGAAATCTGACCGTGAATCAGTTTCTCCAGCAACTTGCTGAGAGTTGGAATCAAAGCGATGGGGCAATAGTTGGGCAGAACTCTGGGGTCACCTTTCTTGAACACAGGGACTGGACTGGCAGCTTTCCATGCAGTAGGCACAGTAGATGTAGTGATGAATAGGTTAAAAAGCCTCACTACTGGAGTGGCAAGAAAAGGGGCAGCAAGTCTGAGGATTCTGGGTTCAAGTCCATCAGGCCCAGCACTCCCCCGAGAAGGAATGGTGTGGAGTAGCTTAAGTACCTCTTGACATGAGAAAAGGGATAGCCCCAAGGTTGGAAATCCACCAGGAGAAGCCATAGTGCCAGGGAGGCCGCACCTAGGTGATTGCGGGGAGGGGCAGTGGACCTTGGTGAATAGGGCATTAAAGGCATTAGCAATTGTGCAGGGGTTATTGCAAAGGGAGTCATTGATAAGCATATAATTCGGCATCTGGGGCTTGTTGCTCCCCAGGATCTCTTTAATCTGGTACCAGTATTTCTTCAGGCTGGAGGACGATGAGTAAAGGAGATTACAGAAATAGGCACTTTTGGCTGCTCAAACTTCTTTTTTGCAGGAGTCACACAAAGCCCGATATTCCTGAAAATCAGCCTGGAGAGAGGAAGATTTCCATTTGACCAGAGTTTGTCATGATGCTTAATCAGTTGTAGGAGAGGCCTCTTGAGCCACTTGGTCACTTTCCCACAGACCTTCTGAGTAGAGAAAGGAATATGTTTGTTTTGCAAGGCCAGGAGAGTTTTATTTGAAGTAATCTATGGCTTGGTCTATACTGGTGGTAGTATAAAGGGGAGACCAGTCAGTAAGTTTTAGGTCATTTATAAATGCTGACTAGTCAAGATTAGAAAAATTGGCAAAGGACAGCACTTTAGAAGTATAAGAGGGGGTGGAGGACCCCCTTGCACAGTAAACTGAACAATGATCACTAACTGAGTTAGGCAGAACCCCGGCAGGTGAGTAGCAGTCCTTCCTATTGGTGAGGATTCAATCAATCATGGTACTACAGGAGCCGTTTTGAGACACCCTTGTAGGAGCTGCAATGAGTTGGCTGAGGTTAGCCTTACTAATGGTAGAGGCTAAGGAAGAAGAGTTGGGCCCAAGCCAGTCAAGGTTAAAATCGCCCAGACATATCGTCTCATTTTTCTTGGATACAGAGGGAAGTCCATAAGTTCATCAAGGCCTATTTTACTGTTGCGAGGAGGAATACATACCCCTAGGATGTGTAGTTTTTTAGCACACCCCTAGTAATAGAAGTAAGTGTAAAACCTCATCATAATTTAGAGCAGGAGTAGGCTGAAGTGAGATGCACAGGTGAGACTTATAGTAGAGTGCCAAACCACTCCCTCTTTTGCAGGAAGGCCTATCAACGTTAGGCAGACTGGATCCCACCTACACTTCAAGACTGTGTTCCAGCGTTATCTTATGCAGGCTGACCATTGTACTTGTTTCAGCCACCCTAACTGACTTGTCAGGCTCCCCTACCTCATTGCCCCCTGCTCCTCTGCCCTAGGCACTTGTCCAAAACCCTACTTATTTGGACGTTGGTGGACCGCATCATCACAGATGCGCAATCTGCTCCTCCTACCTTCCTATATATTCTAACTACAACTGTATAGTTTCCAACTGTATCTCCCTTTACTGTACTATCTTTTTAATATTATATGATCTACCTTTTAACTAATTCTCTTGCTGTATTTGGTCTACTGCTATGTCTCTAATTTCTCCATATGATGTACCATTGGTAAGTTATTAATACCCTGTAAAATGTAATGTGGCCCTATGTTTTCTTGTTTTCTTGCTTGGATTATGTTTCACCATCAAATCTCTGCATCAATGCACAAGCATTTGTCTCCTAAAAATGTAAGGTTTGTTTCTTTATGTTGGAAATGTTCTGTACTTATTCTCATGATGTTATGTACTCTCCCGGGTCATGCCTAAAAATAGTCACATTATGCGCTAGTGCACCTACCTGGTAAACAAAAACTAAATCAAATATAGTCTATTATTTACACTTAGAAGTGACATACCCTACTACCAGGGGTTCAGTCAATTTATTATTAGTCCAAGTCAAATACTTCCATGACTCAAAATCTGGAAGTCATTCCAATTTTTGGGAAGTTAAAATACTTCCCAGACTCCACAATTTGAAAGACAGTATTCTAGAAATGATCGATTTATGGATGTTAATAGTGGTAAAATACAATTTCTTTCGGAAAAAGAATACATAATTTCTAAGCTTGTGTGCCTTCAGTTTTGGAAATCATCCAATTTAGTTTTTACATTTGGAAGTCGATAACTTCCTCCCCCTTTGTTGTTGCCTTATTTTTGGGAGTCAAATATTCCCAAAATGGAGTTAACCGAAGCCCTGCCTACTATTATATACACTTAGCAGTGGTATATCAGTGGTATACCCTACTATTACTTTCACTTCGGAGGGTTATACCGTACTATTATTTACACTTAGCAGGAATATACCCTACTATTATATATACTTAGCAGGGACATACCCTACTATTATATACACTTACCAGGGATATACAGTAAACCATTATTATTTACCCTGAGGAGGGATATACCCTGCTATTACATATACTTTGCAGTGATGTACCCTACTATTGTTTGCACTTATCAGGGATATACCACACTATTACATACACTTAGCAGGAATATACTCACTATTATGTACACTTAGCATGGATATACCCTACTATTATTTACAGTTACCTGGGATATGGTACTTGTCATTTTTATTTTTTTATTTATTTATTCTAGGATTACAAGTACCTTTGAGCCAAGGCTCTTTTACAAAGGTTCCATGTCAGAAATAACAAACAACAAGGAAGCAACAGTGAAATAACAGCAAATAAGCCATGTACAACAGTGCTATTGTAAGGGGTCAATTATAGGAAGAGTAAGGTGTAGAGGAAGAGAAGTGTAGGTCGTTAACGGAGGCAGCTATAGTAAGATGGTGAACACAGCTAGGATGCATATGCCCACAAGGAATGGGTAGGGTCAGGTGCCTGGGGTGGCAGAGAAACAGGGATGAGAGGAGAGAGGGAGTATGAAGATGCAGCCAGAGGCATTTGTCGAAAAATAAATGGGAAGGGGTGATAAAAGAGAAAAAGGGGGCAGAGTGGGGGGATAAGTGCTGTGATGGGGCAAGGAGAGACTAATGAGGTGGTATGAAGACCTGAGATTTGAAGTGGTGCCTCAGGAGCTGGGGGAGGGGACTGGGGGGCTGGGATTAAGCAGTATATAAATTAGGATTAAAGCTGTGTAGGTCATCAGCTAGGAGAGGCAGTCACAGGAGCTAGAGGCAATGAGATGGGCTCGGAGCCTGGTTTTGAACAGACCTAGTGTTGAGGCAGAGGAGATGGTGTGGCTGAGACCATTCATCCTTAGAGGAGCCCTATAGGCGAAGGAGCGTTGGCTCTGTGTAGTTCAACAGCGAGGAACTTGTAGAATCTGGGTTGTCAAGCTCCTGGTGTTCTGTCGGTTGGTGTTTTGATGTCTTTATTTATTTATTTAACCAGGCGTTCATCGTTGAGCAGAAGCTCATTTGCAAGATGGACCTGGGTGGAGCATGAAAATTGTATATACAGGTCAACACAGGTATTTACAAGGCAATACAGATAATACTCTTTAGAGAGAGGAAGAAAAAGAAGTTCATATGTACATAGAATTATACAGATATTGTACAGATTACATGGTATTTACATACATAGAAGTGTCTATAGGAAGATAAAGCAGGTTATCTAAGGTTGCAGGAGGAAGTAACGGAAGAAAAAAATAAAAATAAAAATATACACCAGGTAGAGGTGAAGGTAGGGGGGAAGAGAGGGAAGGAAGTAGGGGGAGAAAGGCTAGGAGGGCATGGTGCACAGAAAGGAGTTGGTAAAGCTGGAAGTAGAGAAGGTGGATGGAGAAAAGGAGTATGTGTGAGCCCCGGGATTGAATGCTATAAAGTATGGATATGTCACAACTCAGGGTAGTGAGCTCCTATCCGAGGTTGGGAAAGGAAGAATAAAGGGATGGATGGGCCTAGTGTTGATAAGACAGGGGGATAAGAGAGAGAACAATTAGGCTGGTGAGGAGCAAGCTGGGGAGGTCAGTACTTAAAATTGGGTCTAGGCGTGGCTATATACCAGTACTGGGTCTGAGTGGGTGAAGCAGTTACATACTTCTCTGATTTGCGGAAATAAAGCATCTTGAAAGCATTTATACCGATTAAGTGCTTAATTTGAGGTTTTTGTACATCGTTCCATAAGGTAGGTAGCACGAAGCTTATGGCTGCCCTGCCGAAGCGGGATTTTGCTTTGGGTACTTTAAGTGTAATAGCTGAGTAACTTCTTAACGCGTATTTCCCAATTATACTCAGGGGAAGACAGCAGGAGATATAATAAGGCAGCTTATTAGAGATGGCTCTATAGGTCCAGAGAGCAGCGTTTCTGTGGCGCCTGAGCTTTAGTGATGTCCATCCCACTGCCGCATATAGGGTGCAGCGGTGTGTGTCGAAGGGGAGTGCTGTTATAAACCTCAGTGCTCGATGGTAGAGTGTGTCCAGTTTAGCCATGTAAGAGTTGGAGCATTGGCTGTAGAGGAAGTCAGCGTAATCAACCAATGATAGGAAAATGGATTGGACCAGTTGTTTCTTGGCATCTCTGGTGAGAAATTGGCTGATTCTAAAAAACAGTCCAAGTCTTTGCCGAAGTCGTTTTAGCAAGTCCTCGATATGTTCAATGAAGGAGAGTCTTTGGTCTATCCAAACTCCCAGATACTTGAATTTTGTAACAAATTCTAGTTTTTCACCTAGAACTGTGGTAATTTGGGGAACTGTCCCACTGGACACAGGGTTAGCTGTACGGATAAAAGGAGAGAGGACCATCGCTTTAGTTTTTTTGGCATTAAGGAGTAGCTTTTTTTGGAGGAGTTGGCTTTGCAAAAGGTTGAATTCTGACTGTAGGTCATTGCAGGCAGCTTCAGGTGTTGGGCGACTCACGTAGAGAACTGTATCATCTGCAAACAGATGGATGTTGGCTTCTTTTATACAGTAGTCGATGTTATTAATGTAGATTGCAAAAAGTAAGGGCCTTAATATAGAACCTTGAGGTACCCCTCTTTGCAGAGTTTTTAAGGGGGACAGGCCTCCTTCGGCTTTAACTTGTTGAAGGCACCCTGTAAGATAGTCAGTGAACCAACGCAGAGAGGAGGGGTCCACACCTATGGTTTGAAGGGTGGAGAGGAGCAGACTATGATCGACGGTGTCGAAAGCCTTGCTTAGATCAAGGAAAACACCACAAATAAAGTTTTTGCTCTCAAGATTATGCTGCCAGTTGTTAGTAACTTTGGCGAGGGCTGAGATAGTGCTATGTTTAGCTCTGAATCCGGACTGCATGTAACAAGGCAGTAACACTGGGGGGTGTGAGGTCAAGGTTGATTTTTTCCACCATAGCACATGTGAGATACTTTATACGGTTGGAGAATTGGAGCCATCCGGATTGTTCATACAGTGCACAGGTGTGGATGAGGTGGTTGACACCAGTTGTGAGACGGCATGCTTTAAGAGCAGTTGTTATATGTTGGAGAGTGGACGCCGTGTTGGAGCCATAGATAATGAGGCCATAATCAATTATTGATACCACAGAGCTCTGAATAGCAATCTTCAGGGCATCTGGCATGAGGTGCTGCCTGTGCTTGTAGAGTAATATAAGGTGTGTGCTGGCAGCTTTAGCCACACTGTTAATGTGATCTGTATAAGAGAGATTGGGGTCAAGCAGAATCCCTAGGTATTTGAAAGAGTAAACTTGTTCAAGGGCAGTCTCCTGCTTGGTGGAGATGGCAAGGGGGTGTTGCTTGTAACAGTTATGTAAACTGCAGAATATCAATGACTTGGTTTTCTTGTGATTGAGGACTAGTTTATGATTGGAGAACCATGTTTCAAAGGCACTGAATCCGAGTTGGAGGCTGTGTTGTAGTGGTGAAATGTCCTTGTACATAGAAAAGACTACAGCATCATCCGCATACAGGATGATTTGTTCTAAGCAGGATTTTGGTAGGGAGTTTAAAAAGAGACTGAAAAGGAGAGGGCCAGTATGGACCTCTGAGGTACCCGGAGCAGACAGGCAAGGTGTCCGAGATAGCATTGGCAATTTTTACTCTTTGAGAGCAGTTGTCAAGTACCTTCTGAACCAGCGGGCTGAGTCTGGTGCGAGGCCAGCAAGGAGTAGTTGGTCATACAGCAGCCAATGATGGACCGTGTCAAATGCCTTTGAGAGGTTGATGAAGACAGCCCCCTGTAAGAAGTCCTTTATCAAGGGAACTATGCACTGCACAAGTAAATTCAAGCAGGGCAGTGGTGGTACTATGCCCTTTTCTAAAACCATGCTGTTGTGTGCACAGAATACTATATTTGTCCAAATAATCAGTGAGTTGATCCGCAACTATATGCTCTAGGGCCTTGGATAATGGTGGCAATATTTTATTTTTTTTTATTTTATTTAAACAGCAGTTTGGGAAAACCTTTGAGCCATAGGCTCATTTACAAAGGTACCTTGTCCCAGTAAGACAAACCAAAATACACAGTATAGCAGTACAACACATAAGTATAACAGTAAAATTAAGACATAGATACAAACAAGCTGGTACAGGTAGGATGGATGCAAACAATACCAGAGTTATGTCGTCCTTAGCAGCTTAGTAATAAGCTTTGTCATAAGTATTGAGTATGGCTTTGACTAGTGGCAGTTACAGCATCGGGTGTTAATAAGGTGGTTACGTAAGGAAGTTTTGAAGCACGATATAGTTGGAGCTCCGGAGATGGAGGGGGGCAGTGTGTTGAACCAGGAGGGGGCCCTAAAGCTGAAGGCTCTTTGGCCATGAGAGGTCCTAGCTCTAGGGATAACAAGAGAGGTTTTGCCAGAGGTCCGAGTATGAACTAGTGGAACAGAGTGGAGTATGGTGGTGGTCAATCCTGGTGGGGAAAGCCCAAGGAGGGTCTTTTTTGTAAGGGTACAGGTAAGATATTTGAGGCACTCGTCGAGATCAAGTACCAGTGCTTTAGCATACAGTAGACAGGTGTGTGTCATCCTAGGTGCTCCAGTAATTAACCTGCAGGCCTTATTCAGAGTAGTGCGAATTTTATGGAGTGCGGTCTGATCAGCAGCACCATACACCAGCAGTCCATAGTCCACTAGGCACAGGATAGAGGAGGTGACTGCGAGTCGAAGAGCCTCTGGGGGGAGGCAGTGTTTATACCGATGTAAGATGCCCAATCGGATATTAGTGGCAGTGGCTAGGGCAGCGATGTGTCCATGGAAGGAGAGGGAGGGGTCAAAATGGATCCCTAGGTATTTATAGGAGCAAACTTGTTCGAGTGGGAATTAGGACTCAGAGTGAATGAGGAGTTTGAAGTTGCAGGACTTGTTTTGGGGATGAGTGAAGAACATGGTTTTGGTTTTTTTAAGATTTATCACCAATCTATGTTCCTTGAACCAGCCCTCGGCTTCAGTGAAGGACTTCTGCAGCGAGTCCTGGAGGGCAGCAGGGTTACGATTTGAGGCAAAGATGACTGCATCATCAGCGTACAATAGAATATTTCCCGAGCAAGAGCGTGGAAGGGTGTTAAGGTAAGGGAGAATAGTAGGGGCCCAGAATGGAGCCCTGGGAACCAGTAAAGAAGGGACAGATGTCTGAGTAGGTCCCATTAATTTTTACAGCTGTGATGATCAGACAGATAACTGGTGCACCAGGAGATAGGCCCAGCAGCAAAACCAGAGAGACTAAGGGCATCAAGAAGGAGGGTGGGAGACAGTGTTGAAAGCTTTGAGAGGTCAATGAAGACAGCACCAGCCAGAGAACCAGTGTCTAAGGAGGAGTGGAGAAAGTTGGAGAACTCTAGGAGGGCTGTGTTGGTACTGTGGCCCGCGGAAGCCATGCTGCTCAGGACAAAGGACATTGTAGGTGGAGAGGTAGTCAGAGATTTGAGAGGCCACCACTTTTTCCAAGGCCTTGGAGAGAGGAGAGAGAATGAAGATCGGTCGATAGTTTCCAGCCACAGTCCTATCACCACCTTTAAAGATAGGGGTGACAGTGGTGACTTTCCAGGCAGTTGGAACCTTCCCCAGGCAAAGAGAGTGGTTGAGATTGGGTGGTAGTTAGAGTGGCATGTCTTATCCCCAGTTTTATGGACCGGGGTCTCAGTGGCAGTTTTCCATATTTCAGGGAATGTACTGATGTGGAGAGAGAGAGATTTAGAATTTTAATTAGATGACTGAGGACCTTGTCAAGTGTAAGTGATAGCACCTTAAGGTCCAGAGTGTCACTGCTGATTCTGGAAATGGAGATGGCTGAGGAGATGTGGTGGCGAGCTTCATTCATCTTAATCTCCCTGAAGTAGAAATGAGGGTGATTTGACAGAGTGCAGGGTGTGTTAGAGGGGGTGTGACTGACTGTGAAGAAATCGGGTGGTAGAACAGTACTGAGGTCAGTAAAGGCCATGTTAAAGGTATTTGCAATGACCATGGGATCAAGTGTAGTGGACCCTTCAACAATTGAGATGGCCGGAGGGGACTTTGATTGTTTCCCAGTAATGTCCTTGATATTGTCCTAGAAAGCACGACCATTTCCCCAGGTGTTGGTGAGGATGTTCTTATAATGTGAGATTTTCATGAGATGAATGAATTTTGTGCCAGCAATATGGGCATGTTTGTATTTTTGGATTGTTTGCCTGTGGCTTTAGCCACTGCCCACAGGTGGTCCCTAGATTTCAGCTGGGAAAGGAGCTCCACAGTTATCCAAGGGTTACAGAGGGCTTTTGTTTTCTGTTTTTTTGAAGGAGCAAAGAGGTCTCAGGACTTATTGAAGGCAGTGATGAAGTTGCCGAGGGCAAGGTTAACATCCATCGCCTTGTAGATGGGCAGCTAGTCTTGCAAGGATAGGTACTGTTTGAGATGGGTAAGTTGACCATGGGGGAGGACTCTGCTGGTAATGATAATAGGGGGTGGCTTTAGAAATTTATTAGACCATTCACATATAACCGGGGACTGGTCACTGAGAGTCTGGGAGAACGGAGGTATGAGAGATCCTGGTTGGATGATTTGTGAGAACACAGTCAAGCAGGGTACTGGTGCCAGTTTTGTAATTTATCTGAGTTGGTGTGGTGACCAATTGTGAGAGGTTTGCAGCTGCAAGGGCATCCTTATTAGTGCGAGCCAGTTTGTATTACGAGCCAGTTTATATTGAAATCACCAAGCAGAATATGTTCAGAGCCAGGAGGTTGGGAGCTGACAAAGTTAAGAACTTCTTTGATGCCAAGATCTTGATCTCAAGGTGGAATATATACAGAGACGATGGTGAGGGCTTTTTGATTGGGACCTAGAAGAATTTTAATGAGTAGAAGCTGGGCCAAGGAGGCAGGGATGGGGTTGGAACAAGGTGCCCGAGGAGATTATCCTTAATGTAGATGGCACAGCCCCCTCCCCTTTTAGAGACACAGTCCAGTCTGAAAACATTGTAGCCCTGTAAGGTAATTGCGAGATCAGGAATTTTTGGTGTCAGCCATGTTTCAACTACAGCAAGAATGTCAAGATTATGTTGGCTGATAAAGGCTTGGAGTGCATCAAGCTTTGGTAACAGGTTGCAGATGTTAATGGTTGCGATGGTGAAGGCTCCTGCCTTTTTCAGAAGGCTTGAACAGCCCAGGCCAGGATTCGGATGGATGTTGTCCGAGATCAGCAGAAGTAGGAGATGCTTCAATGAACAGAGGCACTGGTCCAATAGTGATAATTTGTGTTTCCTTTTAGTATATGGGCAGTAGGTAGAGTCTATATGACAGTCCCGATGATATGCAATGTGGTACAGTAGGGATAGGCTGGCATTAAGACCAATCTTAATGGTGTTAAGAAGCAGCCAGGTATTTCCAAGTGGAGGCCCATGGGGAGGACTGGTTGAGAAGTGGAGTGTTCCCAAGGTGCTGCTGATATTGATTAAGTAGATAGTGGGTACGGGGTGGAGGTGGCAGAGGCCTGGGAGAGAACAAGGGAGGAAAGACAAGGAGGGAGAGAAGGGGAAGGATCAGGTTGGGGAGGGAACTCATAGCTGGTGTAGGGCAAAAAGAAAGAAAAAAAAGAAACAGGCAGGGATAGGTAGTGAAAAGAGAAAATTTCAGCAAAATAGGATTTTGTAGGGAGGCAGTACAAGGAAGTAGCAAGTAAAGCAACTGTGACTTTAAGAGGGTAGACTTTTTTTAAAATGAAATAACAAGATCCCTCTAGTGGCAGATCTGTATAACCTGCTAATGGAAAACTAGCCAAAAAAAACCCCTTCTATTAGACACTTGAATGTTGCTTAGTTGCACGCTAAATCTATTTGTAAAAAGTGCCAGGTGGCAAAAGCAGGGGAAAAGTCCTGGCCAATCGGAGTGGGTTTGCTAGAAGTGCAGTTGCCGTACCTTCCAAGGAGCTGCAGGAGGGTGTCCTGGTCTTGGTCTGTGGCTGGCTGGGTGCCGACCTACCGTGGGGGAGCTGAAGCAGCCCTGTTCAAGGGCAGGCAGCTGGAGAGAAGAAAAATAGCAGGGTTTAAATAGAGTAGATGCAGGACAAGTTTAGATTGAGCAATTTAGCAAGACAAAGGAGAGTTAGACTTTTCGGCGCCAAAACAGAGCGCTTGGATGGGGGTGTGCAGGAGCAAGGAAACAACAGTAGTGGTGTAAGCACTTTAAAACAGTAGTAGAAATTACAATCCATCTAATACATTTGAAATCCTTCTATTAGACACTTGAATTTTGATTAGTTGCAGCTAAATCTATTTGTAAAAGCGCCAGGTGGCAAAAGCAGGGGAAAAGCCCTGGCCAATTGAAGCGGGTTTGCTGGAAGTGCCCATGTTCCGATTGGCTGCGCTGTCGCCGTACCTTCCAAGGAGCTGCAGGCGGGCATCCTGGTCTCGGTCAGATGTCATGTTTATATAGTGAATCATAAAATGAGTATCTTGAAAAGTTTGGGTCAAAGTACAAAAAAACATGTTTAACAAGCTTTGTGTGTAGTGTCACTCTTCACTCCAGCAGCTATGCTTTGTGAGCCCATGCTGGTGAGCTGAGTTCAGGGGTGAGCTCAGTGACACAGGTGGATGGGGGTGAGGGTGGGGGAGTGGTGCTGGTATGCGACACCTCCCCCAGCCAGGGACTGAAAGGTGCAGGGTTCTCTGCATGGGCCCAGTTACCCTATAATGAAGACAACTGTACTATTGGTATAGGGCCCTGCAACTCTCTACCTGAGGGTGGCAAAATGCCTTGTGCATTGGCTGACAGATGCACTGTTTGCCCTGTACATTTGTATCTGTGGCCATATGTAAATGCAAGGACCACAGGGCCCTACACTTCTGCAGTCCACCAGACAGCCCCATGAATTCTTCACATCCATCACTGCATGGATGTGCATGGCCCTTAGATGGAGTCTTCCTTTGGTGCAAGGCATTTGCATCTGTGCACTATCAGTATAATACACCTGCACAGCACATACATTAGGGTCAGGGACATAGAGAAGGATCACCAAGAAAACAATGTTACATCAAAAGAGCAGCATACAAATTCCAAGCCTGGGTGGAAATGTCTTCTGATTAATGCCAGAAGCATAGCAAATATATTCAATGAGTTATGTTATATTATGTCATCACAAAAATTAAGTATTTGTGCCATAACAGAAACCTGGTGGGATACAAGTGACTCCTGGGTAAAAATTATAAGGGTTACAATTTATTCACAAAATCAAGGAAATACAGAAAAGGGGATGGGGTTGCTGTATATGTATCAGATGATAGCCAGACAGTAGAAATATTAGAAGATCATAACAACTTGGAACATATACAGTATGGCTAAAAATTACACCATATGCAGCACCTAAAATAATATTAGGGGTTATCTACAGACCTCCGTCCATTAAGGCCCAAACTAACGAGGAGCTAAAAAAACATACGCTAGATCTGAATCCAGCATATAGACTTCTGAGTGTGTGAGATATTAATATGGTTGATATTGATTGGGTATCCTTAAACTCTAGTAGAGGGATAGATAAATCATATTTTGGACATATTTGATAAGGTGGAATTACAACATAAGGTCACACAAAATACCAGAGGAGATAAAATACTAATCTAGTTCTAACAAATCTGGGAGACTCCATTACTGACTGCAAAGTAAACCCACCACTAGGAGCAAATGATCATTGTGTAGTTTCTTTTACTATCAGGGAAAATAAGCAGTATAAATTGGGGGAGATTATTATACTGGACTTCCAGAGAGTGGATTTTTCCACCATGAGACAGGAACTAGTAAAATGGGATTGGCTTCAGGACTTTGAAAATTCTGACCTCCAGAAGATGTGGGACATTTTATACATAGAAACATAGAAACAGAATTTGACAGCAGATAAGGACTGCTTGGCCCACCCAGTCTGCCCATTTCCCTACCTAATAGATAAGCTGCACATCCTAGTTAACCAACAGCCTATTTCTTCCTACCCCAACCCCCTAGAATTGCCTTATGACTGTCCAATGCATGCTTGAATTCCACCACTGTTTTTGACTCCACAACCTCCTCAGGAAGGCCGTTCCATGCATCCACAACCCTCTCAGTGAAAAAAATACTTCCTTACATTACCTCTGAGCTGCTACCCTTTCTATCTTCAAATTGTGCCCCCTTGTTCTTGCACACCTCTTTTTCTGAAAGATGCTACCCTCTTGGACTTTGTTGATTCTCTTGAGGTACTTGAAAGTTTCTATCATGTTACCCCTCTCCCTCCTTTCCTCGATGTATACATATTTAGTTCCTTAAGTCTCTCTTCATATGTCTTCCAGTGCAGACTCTGCACCATTTAATTTGCCCTCTTCTGGACTGCCTCCATCCTGTTTATGTCTTTGCGGAGATTGGGTCTCCAGACCTGCAAGCAGTACTCCAGATGGGGTCTCACCAGCTGTCTGTACAGAGGGATAACTTCCTGTTTTCTAGTGGTGATGCCTCTCCCTATGCATCCCAGTATCCCCCCAGCCCTCCTTACTGCCCTCTCACATTGTTTGCCCACCTTTAGGTCATCTGATATGACTACCTCCAGGTCCATTTCCATTTTTGTTGTTGTTAGTACCTCACCCCCCATTTTGTACTCTTCCCCTGGGTTTTTATTTCCCAGGTGCATTACCTTGCACTTAGCATTGATTCTTAGCTGCTATACATTTGCCCATTCCTCCAACCTTGCCAAATCCCTTCTCATCCTTTCCACCCCACCTTTTCCATCAATTCTGTTGCAGATCTTTGTGTCGTCTGCAAAGAGGCATACTTTTCCTTCCAGTCCCTCTGCAATGTCGCTTATAAAGACATTGAAGAGCATCGGTCCTAGTACAGAACCCTGCGGTACCCCACTAGTAACCCCCCTTTCTTCAGAGTGGACTCCATTTACTATTACCCACTGTGTCCTGTTCTCCAACCAATTCTTTACCAGGCTACCATCTTGGGACCCACTCCCAAGTTGGCTAACTTGTATATTAAACTTTTTGTGTGGGACTGTGTTAAATGTCTTGCTAAAGTCTAGGTAGGCCATGTCCACAGCACCTCCCTGATCTACTGCTTTGGTCACCCAGTCAAAGAAATTGATTAGATTCATCTGACACGAACTTCCCACTGTGAATCCTTGCTTCCTTCAGTCCTGTGCCCCTCTGGCCTCTAGGCACTCAACAATTCTTTCCTTCAGAAGTGATTCCATCATTTTCCCTATCACTGAGGTTAAACTAACAGGTCTGTAGTTGCCAGCTTCTGCTCTGCTTCCACTTTTGTGAAGTGGAATCACATCTGCCCTCCTCCAGTCCTCAGGTACCACCCCATCCTCCCATGATTTGTTAAAGAGGGTAGTCAGTGGTGTCACTAGTTCTACCCTTAGTTCTTTTAGATTTCTGGGATTAATTCCATCAAGCCCCATTGCTTTGTCCACCTTCAGTTTTAAGAGTTCTTTCAGAACCCTTTCTTCTGTTAATCGGCTGGTATCAACTCCTGTATCCAGAGTGTTTCTGTTGTTTGGTTTAGGTACCTCCCCCTCTTCAGTTGTGAATACTGAGCAAAAATATTTGTTTAGTATCTCTGCCTTTTCACAGTCACCCTCTGCCCTCCTCCTTCCCTTTATTAAGTCTCACTATCCCTCCCTTGGTCTTCCTTCGCTACCTGATGTATCTATAAAAGATTTTATCCCCCTTCTTAACTGTGTTGGCTATCTTTTCCTCGGTTTGGGCCTTTGCTGTTCTGACTGCCGTCCCAGCTTCCTTTTGCTTTAACTGATACGATTCTCTGTCCTGCTCCTTCTGTGTTTCCTTGTATTTCCTGAATGCTTTCTTTTTCTCCCTAACCTTCCCTGCCACCTCCTTTGAGAGTCATAGTGGTTTCTTACATCGTGTTGTTATGTTTATTTGCTTCTCACAAAGGCTTGTTGCCTCTGCAGTGGCAGTTTTGATTATTCCCCATTGTTCTTCCACCCCTCCTTTCTGCCCATTTGCTAGAGCATTCCTTAGGCACTCACTCATTTTGGCAAAGCCAGCCCTCCTAGAGTCCAGTACCTTTACCTTTGTATGGCTTAACTCTACTGCTGTGTTTATTGTGACCCGTACTTATCGATGGTCACTAGTTCCCAGATGGTTACCCACTTCTAAATCTGTGATCCTCTCGCCATCTCCATTTGAGAGTACCAGGTCTAAGATTGCTCCCTCTCGAGTGGGTTCCAATACTAGTTGTCTAAGGCACGCCCCCTGTAGGGCATCTAGAATGACCCCACTCTTAGAAGTTTTTGCTGCAAATGTACTCCAATTAACATCTGGCATATTCAGATCCCCCATCAGCAATACCTCACCTTTTTCTGCCATTCTAAGGCTACTTTCTATCATTTCCTTGTTCATGTCCTCCCCCTGAGATGGGGTCTGTATACAACCCCTGTACGGATTGTGGTGCCATTGCCTGTCTCCAAATTGACCGACAGTGCTTCCTCTCCTCCCTGCTTACCCTTTTGTTCTGTAGCTTTGATTCCTTTCCTTATGTAGAGAGCTACTCCTCCTCCTCTTTTACCTTCCCTGTCCCTCCTATAGATAGTGTATCCTGGTATGTTAATGTCCCAGTCATGGTTCTGTGTGTACCATGTTTCTGTGACTGTTACGATACCCAGACGTTCGTCCTCCATCAAGGCCACTAATTTAGGAAGCTTGTTACCCAGACTATGGGCATTAGTACTCATTGCTTTCCATTTTTTGATGGCTTTACTTCTTGTAGCACTACCCCATCCTCATTGACTTTGCTTTCTCCATTCACCCCGTCCTGCTCCCTACTGACCATTGTACCGTGGTCTTTCCCTCATTTAGTACCCTGTTTTGTAGGGGGATGCTGGTAATTCCCTGCTGCTTATCAGTGCCTCCCCCCTTGACTAGTTTAAAAGCTTGCCAATGAAGCATTTAAACTGATTGCCCAGAAGACTTGTTCCCTTCCTGGACAGATGCAGATCATCCTACCAGTATAGGCTGGTATTCCTCCAGGTGGAACCCCAGTCCCCAATGAAGCTAAACCCCTGTGCACTGCACCATTTTTGTAACCATCCATTGAATTGAATGGTGTGAAGTACCCGTGCCTCACCCTTGCCATAGAAAGGCAGCATCTCTGAGAAGGATACTATGTGTGCTACTTGCCTTAGGCCCCTCCTCAGCTCCACAAACTCCTCCTGTACTGCTCTAATCTCATGTTGGGTCAAGCCATTTGTCCCTAGGTGGACAATGATGTCCAGATCAGTCTACTGTGCAGCTGTTCTTCTGATTCTGATGATGTGCTTCCTGTCCCTCCAAGCCATGGCACCAGGCAGGCACCTTACTTCAGTTTTCTCTGCTCCCCCCAGTTCTATCCCCCTAATGACTGAGTCTCCCACCAGGAGCTGTGTCCTTTCCCTGTGGTGTCCTCGGCCTCCTTCCTGTGGGGCTCCCTTGTGACAGTTGTCCACAACCTCCTTAGTCTCCTCTGTGGATGCATCCATAGAGAACTATGCTACATCAGAATAGTCTATGGATTGTGGAGTGGTACAATTGACTGGGTGTGCCTCTGTTCCACCACCCTCACCCTGCCTGAGCCCACTGTGGTTCATCTGCTGTGCTTTCTTCGCAACCTCTGAGGTGGTGGTGGCTCTGGTGCTCCCTGAATGGGGGAGTTTCCCTCACTACTGTCCAGTGTTGCCTGAAGATGGGCAACCTCCGCCCTCAGGGCAGAGAGTTGTCTGCAAATAGGGCAGCATCTCAGCCTCCAGAAAGACTCTCAGAAGACTGCTACCTCACAGCCATTACATTGCACTACTCCCCACATGTCTGTCTATCTTCTTGTTTATCCTGTTTAATTTTTTTGTGTGATTGTTTTGTTATATATAAATATATATATATATATATATATATTATACAATCTGTATGCAATAAAATATACAGTATCATAAATAAAAATATCCATATTAAAATAAACTATGACAGAAAAGGTGGAAGACCATGCTGGTTGTCAAAGAAAATCAAATGCATGATTAATAAAAAAAAAATAAACTTTTTAGGAATACTAGGCACACACAGACTGAAGGGGGCTAGGATAAGATATAGGAACCTGAAAGGAAAGTTAAAAGGGAAATTAAGAAAGCCAAAGCAGCTTATGAACTCAGGCTAGCAACCAAAACTAGGGATAACTATAAATCTTTTTATTTTTTTTTTTAGTCTTTGGTAACTAGATAAGTCCCACTAGGCACAAGTGCCTGTTTTCAAGGGTGACCCGGGAGCACTGGGTGGTCAAGTGACTTGCTCAGAGTCACACAGTATGCAAGTGGAGGTTGTGAGAATCAAACTGAGGTCTGGTCTGCTGGATATATCAAGCTTGTTCACACCTCGTTCCTCTAACCTCTAGGCTATACTGCCAGCCCAAATATAATTATAATTATATAAATAACAAGAAGGGGACAGGGAATTCCTTAGGACCACTCAAAGATGTAGGTGGTTCACTAGCCATCTCAAATAAGCAAATGGCAGACCTACATAACAAATACTTTGCCACAGTGTTTTGTGAGAAGGAAGCTAAGGGAAGCAGTATGAGACAGGGTTGTAACTCAACCAGTCTGATACAGGTGGAACTCGAGGATATCAGAAAAAGTTTGCATCAATTAAACCCTAATAAATCCCCTGGACCAGAGAAATTTCACCCAAGGCTCATAAAAGAGTTGACAAATGAAACAGCACCCCCTGTGACTTTCTTGTTTCAGCATTGCTTAAATACAGGTGAAGCTGCAGACAAATGGAAAGAAGCTTCAGTTATACCACTTTTTAAGAAAGGCACCAAATCAAAACCAACCAATTATCACCGGGTTAGCCTAACCTCGGTCATGTGTAACACTTTAGAGGCTATAATAGAGGACTATTTGGTGGATTTCTCACAGATGAACAATCTAAATGACAGCACGCAACATGGCTTTACCAGGGGCAGATCACGCCAAACAAATCTGTTGGAATTTTATGATAGGGCTGGAAGATTGCTGGTCATGGGAAAACAGTGGATGTTATCTTTTTGGATTTCACCAAGGCTTTTGTTAAGCTACCACATTCAGAACTGTTAATGGTCTTACAGCAAATAGATATCCACAAGAGTATTGTAGCATGGATTTACTCATGGCTGATGGGAAGGAGACAGAGGATCAGCATGAGGGGGGTGCTATCAGACTGAACAGAGGTTATGAGCAGGATACTCCAGGGATCTGTGCTGGTCCCATGCCTTTTTAATATTTATGTATCATCCCTGCCATATGTACACCAGAATGTATGGTTGACTAAGTTTGCCTATGATTGTAGAGTAGAGGCAAGCATTCAGAATGCTGCAGATACAATAGTACTTCAGAATGCACTAAACCACATCTGTGGGTGGTGTAACAAGCATAAATTACACCTAAACACTGAGAAATGTGCTATTATGCATATAAGGAAAAATAATTTAAAACACACATATTACCTGGACAATAATACTCTTAAAGAAGTAACAGAGGAAAAAGACTTGGACATTATTTATTTATTTATTTATTTATTGAATTTTGATGACTAGGTTGGCTCACTGTGCCTCGAAGGTCCCTTTTTCAGGAGCGACCCGGGGAACAATTATGATAACGGATGACTTACAATTCAAGGTACACTGTAGACGTGTTAGCCAAAAAGGCCAATGAAGCGTTAAATTGTATCCTGAAGCATATTTCTAGCAGAAGGTGTGCGGTGATTATGCCCCGTGTATGGGTCTTTGGTTTGACCATTGTTAGAGTATGGGGCACAGGTTTGGTTACCATATAAAGCAACCGAAAAGGATATGTTGGAGAAAGATCAGAGGAAAGTCACATGTGCCATTGAGGGGCAAAAGGGGAAGGATTACCAGGCTAGATTACAAGACTTGCACCTTTTTTCGCTGGAATACAGCAGGGTCAGAGGGGACATGAGTATGCTTTTTAAGGCATTTACTGATGATGATCTATGAGATAGCTTGGGTTTAAGATTAAGAGAGCAGACATACAGCACTAGAGTTCATCCACTACAGCTAGAAGGAGAGCAGTGTAAAACCAATGGGTGATTAAACTGGTTTACCCAGAGAGTGATACAAACCTGGAATAATCTGCCCCTGGAGACAATAGGAAGTACGTCCATTGACAAATTTAAATTAAAATTGGATAATCTATATAAACAGGGATACCTTACCTTCTAGTCATAAAGTGAGCATAATGGATGAAAATCTGACTAGTTCTGAGAAAAGGTATGAAACTTTCATGCAAGCAAATGTTCAGTATTGACAAATGCTTTTTTTTAATAGCAATCAATTACAGTCATGCATGCTCTCAAGCATACACACACAGCCAGAGGCACACATACATTAAAAACACACATACAAGTAGCTTCTCTCTCTTTTGTGAGCACATACACACCAACTCTGGCATTATGTCTTTACAATAGCTTGTTTGTCTACCCATTACACTCAGTCAATCCGTCCTTTGAATGAGAAATTAAACAGAAGTCTCTTCTACCCATCTCTGGTCACTTTTCAAGTGGCAATAAAAGATCTCATGGCACTTATCGAGGAAAAGTAGGGCCATTTTATTAAAAGAAATATCAGAAATATACATAAAAAACAATGTTTCAGTGTTTCTAACCATTGTGTCACTCACACACATATACAAAACCAAGCATTAATATACAAAAGTAATACATATTTTAGTATGCTAATTAAAATCACTTAACGCCCCCAAAAAAGAAATGCAACAGACCCAACACTCCAAATTCCATATGTCTGTCTTATGATCCTTATGCTAACCAATCAAAGCCTTTCCACAAACCAGTAAAGAAACCTTAATGCAGTATATCACTTTCATATTATCTTACTGTAGTTAATTTGTTCTGAATGCACCTTGTCAATGTCCTTCCAAAGTTTGGGCCTCCAGAACAGGACACAATAATCGAGGTGGGGTATTACCAGTGATCTGCAAAGGGGTAAAATTATCTTCTTCTTCCTACTGGTGATACCCCTCCCAATGCACTCAGGCATCCTGCTAGTATTGCCCACTGCCTTATCACACTATTTGGCCACCTTCAGATCATCAGAAATGGTCATCCCAGTTCCCTTTTCTGTTTTGTGGCTGCCAGTACTTCCCCTCCCAATTGGTACGTAGCCCCCGGGTTTCTTTTTCCCAAGTGCATGATTTTGCACTTTTTGCATTGAAACCCAGTTGCCACACCCTTGATCGTTCTTCCAACTTTTTCAAATCATCCCTCATTTTTTTTTCACCCCCCCCCCCACAGTGTGTCTACTCTGTTGCAGATTTTTGTGTCATCCATGAACAGGTATACATTCCCTTCTAGCCCTTCCGCAATGTCACTAATAAAGGCATTGAAAAGAACTGGGCCTAGTACTGACCCCTGAGTCGAGGCACCTCACACCTTATCTTCACCACAACTCTCTGATTCCTGTTGCTTAACCAACTTCTTGCCGGGTTTATAACTTTTTGACCCTCTCCCAGACAGTCCAGCTTGCTCATCAGTTTTCTATGTGGACCAGTGTTGAATTATTGCATAATTGTTTTTGGGAAAGTATATTTTTAATTTAAATAAGCAAAGTAATGAACATAATTCCACAAAACACCTACAACTAATTCCAGTAGAGGTGCTTTACGAAGGTCAGATTGTCTACTGATTGAGTCAAGACAGATAAGAGAAATATTAAAAAACCTACCCACTGCTACAAATCCTGCCCACATCCCAAAAGAAACTCTCATTGAGAGCAAGAGCAAGGAGGGACCACTTTCATCTGTGTGAAGACTAGCCCCCAATAAAACCATCATCATGATCATTATCAAGAGAGTGTAGAAGCTGACTAATTTCACAAGTAAACAGGTGGGATACCTGTGGCAGGGGAGAATTTTTTTACAAGGATTTTTTTTGTAGCCTGAATTATTATTGCTGAGAGAGGGAGATCTGAAAACTTTAGAGAAAAAAAAACAACATGTGTGTACCTCAGATGTGACCTATGGATGTTTGCATTAACATTTGCAAACCTATGAACAGTGATTTGGAGTATACTGTAGTAAGGGTCTCAAAATAGTGGGGCTTCCGCTTTCAGAGACATGTCAAGTGTTTAAATATCCCTTGAATTGTTTAGAAACCTAATACACAAATATGTCATTTAGATCTAAACTCCTTCACTATTGAATGATTTCTTTTTGCCTACTACAGTACCTGGTGAACATGCCTGTAATTTACAAATTAAGTTTTTTACTCAATTTATGTTATTATGTTATGTTATTATGTATTACAATCTGTCTAATTTGTTGTATCTCAACCTGTCTGTAACCATATGCTGTCTGACGTGAAGCTTTTGTAATGGAGTCTCTGACTCAAAGGTTTGTAATTCCAAGAATTCAATAAACAAAAAAATAAATAAAAGCCTATTAGGTCCCAAGATCCATGTTTTCTAACTTTATGAACACAATATAAAAGGGAAACATGATGTTATTATGTAAGATCTCCGTGTAAACAGCTGAGTCTCATGATTCAATGATGCTTTATCTATACTGTCTAAACATGATAAGAGTCAAATAAAATACAAAAATCGGCTCAATTCTCAAAGGGGGCTTAGAACAGTGCAAGTTGTGCTGAAACGCCATGCACCAGGGACCCTGTACCCGATTCTGTATCAGGCAGGGTCCCAGAAAAAAAAGTCCCATGACATGTGACAACCCTGGATGAGTGCCGCACAGGTGGTGCATCAGGAGGGTATGCTGCAAGCTGTGGGGCAGCCATGCACCATTCTAGTCCACCCATGGTAACCTAGAGCCCCCCATCCCGATGTGTCCCATTATAATAAAAACTAACAATGCCCCCGATCCTGGTAATTAGCTGTTCCCCCATCCTGATGTACCTTATTGTAATGAAAAATAACAGTGCCCCCAGTCCTGGTATTCAGCATCCCCCCATCCCAATGTGGCCTGGTATAATTAATAATATTGTCCCCTCCCTGTTGATCGAGTAGCCCAGCCCCAAGTCCTGATCCATTATTGAAGACATATTGTATGTACATATCATTGGTGGTCTAGTGGCCACCCACCCTTCCACCTCAGCAGACAGTGTCTAACCACCCAGCTCCCCCCAAACCCCAAACTGGGTCAATGACTGGCACAGCCCACTATTCACTTCTGTAGCCAGTCAATGACTGGGCTGTTGATGAGCACTGTACTGTATACAGTACATGCCCACTGAGTGACATTGAGCTGTCTTTCAATGGGTGTGTACTGTATACAGTACCTTGCTCATTGAGAGCTCAGTCAGCCACTGGTCGGGGAGGTGAGCGGTGTGCTGTGCCAGTCACTGGCCCATTTTGGGGACTGGGGGAGTGGGTGGTAGGGTACTGTCTGCCATGGTGGGTGGGCCACTAGACCACCAATGATACATACATATATGTTAATGGGGGATCGGGACATGGGGGTGGGGCTCCTGGATCAACAGGGAGGGGAGCGATATTATTAATTATTATAGCGGGCCACATTGGGATGGTAGTGGGACCACTGACTACCAGGATTGGGGGCATTGTCAGATTTTATTATAATGGGACACATCAGGATGGGGGAGAGACGCTGACTACCAGGACTGGGGGAACTGTTATTTTTTACTATTCTGGGACACATTGGGATGGGGACATGCGGCTCATTGTCACACACAGGTAACTGTCCCAAAGGGAGAATATTGTAAGTACCCTTAGACAAGTCCTGGCTGGTCTAAGGATACTTAGAATTTCTCCCTCTGTGAGAGTTATGAGAATCCTGCATTTGGGGGTGTGGCAGCCTTAATCTGCCACATGCCCCCAGCACCATGTCGCAGCATTAAGAATGGACAAAGCACTTGGGTCAGATGGCACTCACCCTAAAGTGCTAAAGGAGCTGGCAGAGGTCCTTGTGGGGCCACTGGCAGACCTATTCAATACCTCCCTGGACACAGGATGTGTGACACAGCACTGGAGGATGGCCCATGTGGTGCACATTCATAAAAGTGGGCCAAAGAATGAACCAGGGAACTAGAGGCCAGTGAGCCTCACCTTGATCATGGGCAAACTAATGGAGACAATCCTAAAGGAGAGGCTCATGGCTTCTCAGGGACAAACATAGAAAAATAGAAACAGATTTTGATGGCAGATAAGGACCACTTGGCCCACCTAGTCTGCCCATTTTCCCTACCTAACAGATAAGCTGCAGATCCTAGTTAACCAACAGCCTACTTCCTCCTACCACTCACTAGAATTGCTTTATGTCTGTCCCATGTATTCTTGAATTCCTCCACTGTTTTTGATGCTACGACCTCCTCAGGAAGGGTGTTCCATGCATCCACAACCCTCTCTGTGAAGGAATACTTCCTCACATTACCTCTGAGCCATCCCCCCACTATCTTAAAATTGTGCCCCTTGTTCTTGTACATCTCTTTTTGTGAAAGATGCTACCCTCTTGGACTTTGTTGATTCCCTTGAGGTATTTGAAAGTTTCTATCATGTCCCCCCCTCCCTCCTTTCCTCGAGGCTATACATCTTAAGCTCCTTTAGTCTTTCTTCGTATGTCTTCTGGTGCAGACCCTGCCCCATTTTGGTTGCCTCCTGTGGACAGGCTCCACCCTGTCTATGTCCTTGAAGAGATGCAGTCTCCAGAACTGTACACAGTACTCCAGATGTCATCATACCAGCTGTCTGTACAGAGGGCCAAACACTTCCTGTTTTCTACTGGTGATGCTTCTCCCTATGCATCCCAGTATCTCCCCAGCCCTCCTTATTGCCTTCTCACATTGCTGACCCACCTTTAGGTCATCTGATATGACTACCCCCAGGTCCCTTTCCATTTTTGTTGTTATCAGTATCTCTCCCCTCATTGTGTACTCTTCCCCAGGGTTTTTGTTTCCCAGGTGCATTACTTTGCACTTCTTTGTGTTGAATCTAAGCTGCCATACATTTGACCATTCTCCAACCTTGCCAAGTCCCTTTTCATCCTTTCCACCCCACCTTGCTTATCAACCCTGTTGCAGATCATTGTGTCATCAGCAAAGAGACATACCTTCCCTTCCAGTCCCTCTGCAATGTCACTTATAAAGACATTAAAAAGGACCGGCCCCAGTACTGAACCCTGCGGTACCCCCACTAGTAAGCCTCCTTTCTTCACTATGGACTCCATTTACTATTATCAGCTGTGTCCTGTTGTCTAGCCAGTGTTTTACCCAAGATACCACCCTGGAACCCACTCCCAGGCTGGCTAATTTGTTTATTAATCTTTTGTGTGGGACTGTGTCAAATGCCTTGCTAAAGTCTAGGTAGACCACGTTCACAGCCCCTCCCTGGTCTACTACTTTGGTCACCCAGTCAAAGAAATCAATTAGATTTGTCTGACATGACCTTCCCACTGTGAATCCACATTGCCTTGGGTCCTGTGCCCCACTGGCCTCTAGGTACTCAACAATTCTTTCCTTCAGAGGTGATTCCATCATTTTCCCTACCACTGAGGTCAAACTGACAGGTCTGTAGTTTTATGCCTCTGTCTTGCTCCCACTTTTGTGAGGAGGAATCACATCTGCCCTCCTCCAGTCCTCAGGTACCACACCATCCTCCCATGATTTATTAAAAAGGGTAGTCAGTGGTGTTATTAGTTCTTCCCTTAGTTCTTTTAAAATTCTGGGGTGAATCCCATCAGGCCCAATTGCTTTATCCACCTTCGGTTTTAAGAGTTCTTTCAGAAAACTTTCTTCTATGAAAGGACTGCCTTCCCCACGTCCTTCTGCTTTAACTGGTACAGTTCTCTGTCCTGCTCCTTCTGTGTTTCCTTATACTTCCTGAATACTATCTTTTTCTCCCTTACCTTCCCCGCCACTTCTTTTGAGAACCATAGTGTTTTTTCCTTTCATTTTGATTTGTTTATTTGCTTCACATAAAGGCATGTTGCCTCTGTGATGGTGGTTTTGATGTTTCCCCATTGTTGCTCCACCCCACCTTCTTGCCTGTTTGCTAGTGATTTTCTGAGGCACTCTCCCATTTTGACAAAATCAGCCCTCCTGAAGTCCAGTAACTTCACTTTTGTGTGGCTTGACTCTACAGCTAAGTTTATCATGAACCACACTGTTTGGCAGTCGCTTGTTCCCAGATGGCTACCCACTTCAAGATCAGAGATTCTCTCTCAGTTCCCATTTGAGAGTACCAGGTCTAAGATTGCTCCCTCCATAGTGGGTTCCATAACTAGCTGTCTGAGGCATGCCCCCTGTAGGGCATCAAGAATTGCCCTGCTTTTGGGTGTAGCTGCAGCAAAGGTGCTCCAGTTAACATCTGGCATATTCAGGTCCCCTATCAGCAATATCTCCCCTTTCTATGCCATCTCAAGGATGCCTTCTATCATTTCCTTGTCCATTTCCTCCCCCTGAGATGGGGGTCTGTATACAACCCCTGTGCAGATTGTGGAGCCATTTCCAGTCTTCAGGGTGACCCACAGTGCCTCCTCTCCTCCATATTTACCCTTTAGTTCTGTTGCTTTGATCCCTTCCTTTGCATAGAGAGCTACTCCTCCTCCTCTTCTTCCCTCCCTGTCCCTCCTGTAGACTGTGTACCCTGGGATGTTGACATCCCTGTCATGGTTCTTTGTGTACCATGTTTCTATGACTGCCACGATATCCAGGCATCCTTCTTCCATCAAGGCCATCATTTCGGGGAGATTTTTACCTAGACTATGGGCATTGGTACTCATTACCCTCCATTTTTTTATGGCTTTATTCCTTTTTGCCCCATCCCTGTCCTTACTGCCTTTGTCTTTTTTCCATTTACCCCTGCCCTTCTCCCTTTCGACTGCTCTATCTTGGTGTTTACTTCACTAATTACCATAAACTTTTTTGGGGGGCTAAGATTTCCCTTCTCCTTTTCAGTGCCTCCCCCATTGGCTAGTTTAAATGCTTGCCAATGAAGCATTTAAACCTATCACCTAGGATCCTGGTTCCCATCCTGGATAGATGCAGACCATCGCACCTGTATTGGCCTGCATCCCTCCAGGTGGAGCCCCAGTCCCCAATGAAGCCAAATCCCTGAGCTCTGCACCAGATTTTCAACCAGTCATTGAATCCCATGGTGCAGAGTACCATAGCCTCATCCATGCCATAGACAGGTAGCACTTCCAAGAAACTTACCATTTGTGCTACTTGTCTAATACCCCTCCCCAACTCCACAAACTCCTGTTGCATTGCTCCAATCCCATTCTCAGCCAGGTCATTCATCCCTAGGTGGATAATGACATCCAACTCCCTCCCTGCTGCAACTGCTCCCACAATCCTGAGGATTTGTTTCCTGTTCCTCCAAGCCATGGTGCTGGGCAGGCACCTTACCTCCCTTTTCCCTTCCTCCCCCAGTTCTACCCTCCTAGCAATAGAGTCCCCCACCAGGAGTTGTTTCCCTCCCTATGGGGTTCTGTGCCACCCTCCTGTGGGTCTCCATTGTGGAGGTTCCCAGCATCCTCCTTGGTCTCCACTGAGGGTGCCCCCAAAGAGGAATCATGCTCTGCCAGAGTGCCAAATGAATTGTGGAGAGGCACAACTGGAGTCATGCACCTCTATTCCACCACCCTCATCCTCCCTGAGCCCACCATGGTCCAACCACTCCTCTTTCTTGGCAACCTTTGAGGTAGCGGCAGTGGTCTGGGTGATCCCTGGGTGGGGGAGCAGGTTTCCCAAATCCCAGCGAGGTCAGCATGGATATGAACAACCTCCTCCCTGAGACCAGAGAGGTGCCTGTAAATAGGGCAGCAACGCAGTCTCCAGAATGTCTCCCGGAGGACTGTTGCTCCACAGCCAGTGCATTGCACCACTCCCCACATGTCTGTGTCCCTTCCAGTTACAGATGCTTTTCTTTTGTTGTTTTTTGTTCCTGTTTTAATGTGTGAAAACTTGTGAGTGTCTCTCCCCCATTCAGTGTGTTGTGCCTTCAAGGATATGAACAGGTGTATGTTGTTAGCAGTTTTGGGGAAGTGATGTCAGAACCCCTGCTATAAAGGAAGTTATGCTCTTGGGGTGGGTGAGGTGAGGGAAGGGTGGGAGGGAATAAACCTATGCCATCCAGAAACAATCACCTACAACTCTGACCCTCCACCCCAGGGAGTGCCTTCCTTCCTTTCAGACACATATTTCACAGATGTTAAGTAACAGGTCTAGTCACAAATGACTGCAAATATCTCCCAGCTACAGTTCCTCCCTGGCAAATTAAAGTTAAAACTAAGAAAAGTCAACCCCAAGAACAGAATCAATACTAGTTACTTCCACAGGTCCAAAAATTAATAATTCAGTTCAGTGTAGTCTAGAAAATAACCTCCTTGATTCTAGGAAGCTGTGGCTGCTTTCTCTCTCTCTGTCTCAGTCTCAGCATCAGGCAAACAGTATCCAGGATGACCAGCAACATGGGTTTCTTGTGGGAAGATTGTGCCAGACAAACCTGGTAGAGTTCTATGACTGGGTGACATGGGAAATGGACAAGGGCCCTGCTGTGGATGTCCTGTACTTGGACTTCAGTAAGGCCTTTGATTCAGTGCCACATGGGAGATTGGCGGAGGAAGCTGGAGTATGTGGTAAGGACCAAAAATTATGACCTGGATCAGGAACTGGCTGAGGGGCAGACAGCAAAGGATGGTGGTGGGGGGACTCTCACCACCAACAGTGGTGACAAGTGGGGTATGACAGGGATCTGTGCTGGGACCAGTACTGTTCAGGATTTTCATTGTAGATATCTTGAAAGGGATCCAGAGCAAAATCAGTCTGTTTGCAGATGATACCAAGATGGAAGCTGTGGAAGATGACACAAAGGGGGGAAAGGGATTACAGGAGGGCCTGAATAAACTGCAGGAGTGGGCAGATAAATGGCAGCTGGGGTTCAATGTCAAGAAGTGCAAGGTTCTGCACTTTGGAGCCCAGAACCAGGGGAGGGATTATCACTTAATTGCGGTTCAGTTGGATTGCTCTACAGAAGAGAAGGACCTAGGGCTGATCATAATAGACAGCATGAACAACTCTGTTCAATGCAGAAGGGTGGTGGCAAAAGCCAATACAATTCTGGGGTTACAGCTAGGGGGATCTCTTCCAGAAGTAAGGAGGTTATCCAGCCCTTGTATAGGTCACTGGTCAGGCCCCACCTGGAGTACTGCATGCAATATTGCTGCACATTCCTGAAGAAAGACATCAATTTGTTGGACGACGTACAGCGTAAAGCTACAAAGATGATCCAGGGATTGGAGGGAAGCCATATGAGGAAAGGCTGGGGAGCTGAATATGTACTCTCTGGAAGAGAGGAGGGACGGGGAGATATGATTGAGACCTTTAAGTACCTGAAGGGAATAAACAAGACTAATACAGAGAAGATTTTCCAGAGGAGAATGGGGAGGGACATGAGAGGGTACCAACTGAGATTGAAGGGGGGTAGATTCAGGAGAGAGATGAGGAGACATTTTTTCACAGAAAGAGTGGTGGACAAGTGGAACTCCTTGCCAGGTGAAGTAGTGGCCTGGAAGATGGCAGACAGCTTCAAGCAGGGTTGAGATAGGGGAAGGGGAAGGGGTAATAGGATCGGGAGAGAGGGGCAGCAGCATTATAAGGTGTTAGCTACGCACTCAAACAGACACGATAGACCATGAGTCCTGTTTCTGCTAGCATTTGCATATGTTCATATATTGATTGAAAAAATAAATATAAGGACTACAAATACTAATGATCAGGCTGAGAAAATGAATATTGTGCAAGGGGAAGACCACAATCAAATTATACCCTCACCATCACTTCTTGATCAGAGTGATTTAATAAATGACATAGAAGTGCAAGAAAGAGCTAATAGGCAAATATATATCCTGGGAGAATCCATAATAAAATATATAGATTGTTATACAACTCAAGGATGACAAAGAGAACATAGCCAATTGCAGTTTTTCTGGAGCCACTATTAAAGATATAGGACATATGCTACCCAATATTTCAAAACCTGCAGTATCACATCCCCTAGTGGTGTTGCATACTGGAACTTATAACACCAAAAGACAGTCTGTAGATTAAATTCTTGAGGAATATAAAGGAATTAAGAGATAAGTGGACATCAGAAGGGGGGGGTGCTAATCATACCCAAGATATTACCAGTACCCAAAGCCTCATTGAGATGGACAAGGAAAATAAAGCATTTCAAAAACAAATTAAAGTTATGGGCCTGGATATTCAAACTGCGCCAGGCTGTGGTGCAAGCCTGGGCACAGCACAACTTGGGTGAGCAGGGGCGTTGACTGGGTGATATTCAACTGAGCTGTACCATGGCACAGCATCATTGAATATCGCACCCTGGCCACCCGCAGTGTGCATGGCACAGTGGCACTGTGCCAGTGCAAGTGGCCAGAGTGGAGCAGGGGGATGCACTAGTGCAAGTTCCATTGCACTATGCACAGCAACCTCGATATTCAAAAGTGCACATGCAAATGGAGCCATAATGTATGCAAGGCACAAATGGGGCCATTTGCATGTAAGTGCCCCCATTCCTGGTGACTTGTGCCTAGTGCCCTGCCAGACAGCAGCTGTCGGGGAACGAAGCCACCTGCACAGTGCAGCAATGTGCCCCACAGCCCAATCGCGGGCTTCAGTAAATATAAATTGCATCCTAAATCCCTGGTGGTCCAGTAGACTGCTGTCAGCCTGATCATGGGCATTTGTAAAATAAAATAAAGTCCTATATCCCTAGATGTCCAGTGGACCATTTGTAGCCTGATCGTGGGCTTAAGTATAAAAATAATAAAGTCCTATATCCCTGGTGGTCCAGTGGACTGCTCACAGCCTGATCACAGGCTTAAGTATAAAAAAATAAAGTCAAATATCCCTGGTGGTCCAGTGGACCACTCACAGCCTGATCATGGGCATTTGTATTAAAACCAAATGATGTCCAATATCCTTGGTGGTCCAGTGATACCCACCTTCCCCACCCGTCCACTGAGCCCCACCACCCCACTCCCCCTGGTCAGTGGTGGGCAGCAGCACTCACCCGCCTTGCCACCGATCACGATGACACCGTAGGTGGTCGATGCCCACTGATCCACAGCGTGAGCCAATGGGCATGCAGCTTGTCAGACTATACATTCCAGATATGTGAATGGATTCACTTACATATCTGAATGTGTAGTAGGTGAGAGCTGCATGCCCATTGGCTCACGCTTGGGACCACTGGGACATAGCCCTACCCACAGTGTCAGCTGGCAGGCGGTGGGGCAGCAGGTGGTGGTGCCACCCACCGCTGACCAGGGAAGGGCGGTGGGTCTCAGTGGGTGGGTGGGAGGGTGGTACCACTGGACCACCAGGGATATTGGACATCATTTGTTTTAATACAAATGCCCATGATTGGCTGTGAGTGGTCCACTGGACCAGCAGGGATATAGGACTTTTTTTTATTTATATTTAAGCCCGTGGTCAGGCTGCGAGTGGTCCACTGGACCACCAGGGATATAGGACTTTATTTTATTTTACAAATGCCCATGATCAGGCTGACAGTGGTCCATTGGACCACCAGGGAATTTGGAGGATCATTTTTGTACATATGCCCATGATCGGGCATGGGGGTCACCACCAGGTACAGCCAGATCTTGGGTGGCCACCCACAGGTGGCAGCTGCCATGGTGCACCCTGCAATACAGCAGCTCACCTGTGGGTGGCCAGTCATTGTTCCTTTTTTTGGTTCACCTGTGTGCGGCACAAGTAGGGGTTGCGCATGCATGGACTCAGCACATCCTGGGCTGAATATCGGGATGTGCAGTGTATGCATGGGCACCCCCCCATGCTGCATATATTACTGATGCCCTCTGGTGCATTAAGATTTGTGCCAGGCACAATCCCCGTTTGAATATCATTCAACCCTTTTGAATATCTTGGCCATGGTGTCTACAAAATAAAGTACAATGTATTAAAACATGGGAATTATTTGATGGGTGATTTGATCTATTTGCATATGATGGGTTACATCTTAACAAGAAGGGTAGCAGGTATCTAGGGAATATTATTAAAAAAATCTGTGACAAGTACAATTTAAACTGATTAGTGAGGGGAGAGGGGATGAAACGATTAATCCTATCATGAATAATCAAATGACTGATCATATTATGAATAATCAAAACAATTCATTTATACCAGGTAAAAGGAGTAACAAATGTAATAAACTGATCAATTTCAATGAAATCAAGATTGTGTTAATAAGCACAAGAAGCTTAGTCAATAAAAAGACGAGCTTCAACTATTATTATTAAATGATCAATCTGACCTGTGTGCAGTCACTGAAACCTGGTGGCATGATAATGATTGGTGTCAGCATATTACAGGCTATAAATTGTTTAATAAAAATTGGGTGGGTAGAAGAGGTGGAGGGGTGCATTATATGTTAAGGAAACATGATGCCCAAGAAATCACACCTTTATTGCCCAATAATGATGATTTGGAACAGCTGTGGGTTAATTTCATGCAAACCCATAATAAAAAAAAATACTATTGGTGTATGTTAGAACCCTTGGGCTCAGCAATGAGGATAACAAAACCTTCATACAAGCAATTAATAAGAGAGATCTAAGTGGCAGAATTTTACTCATGGGGGATTTTAACATGCCCAATATTAATTGGAGACAACCTGTGGGTGCTACAGAACTGGAGAAAACCTTTATCGACCTCATAATATCTAATGATCTAGAACAACATGTCCTAGAGGGAATCAGATGAACCAATATATTAGACTTGGTCTTCTCCAATATAAAAAAGAAATAACAGAGCATAATGTAAGGGAACCACTGGGGTTCAGTGACCACAACATGGGCAAATTTAAACTCAGCAAATTAATATCTACATATAAGGGAGCAAAAAAGGTTAAATGCGGGAATAAGGCTAATTATAATGCACTTAGAAAATTATTGAATGAGTTGGACTGGAGTAATGAACTAAAAGGTATCAATGTACATGATATGTGGACAGTCATAAAAAATAGAATAAACCTATGTGTAAAACAATATGTACCAGAAAAAAATTAAATATAATAAATGGGAACAAATTCCTACTTGGTTTAATAATAATATTAACAAACTTCTAAAAAAAAAAAGAAAAGAGCATATGTTCAATACAAAAAAGGGCCACTATGTATAACCTGCAAAAATTTAAAACAGTTGCAACAAAAACCAAAATGGCAATAAAACAAGCTAAATGTTGGGAGGAAGAGAGGATAGCAACCGTGGCAGCAAATAACAAAAAGACCTTTTTCAACTATGTTAATAATCAATGCAAGGGATTAAATGGAATCGGTCCACTAAGCATAGATGGGAAAACTATCTCAGATGAAGTGACTACAACCAAGATGTTTAATGATTGCTTTCTAGGTACATATCAAGTAAAAACAAATAAAGTAAGCACAATAACACCCCCTGAAGCTGATGATGGAAACATACTACACTTTGAGAGAAATAACATTGCTAATAGGTTGAAAGAAAACTCGAAATAAACAAGTCACCAGAACCCAAAAGCTTACATCCTCGACTCGTCAGAGAACTATTCCATGAACTATCAGGTCCATTGTCTATTCTCTTGGAGGAATTTCTTAAGATGGGGATAGTCCCAGAGGACTGGTGTAAGGCAGATATTACACCAATACACAAAAAGGGGAACAAATCAGACCCACAAAACTACAGACCAATCAGCCTAACCAGTATCAACAGTAAGATTATAGAAGGTTACATCAAGGATCACCTTGAAAAACATATTAGGATATCTGGTCAAACTGATGTAACACAACATGGTTTTACAAAAACAAGATCATGTCTGACAAACCTGCTGTATTTTTCTGACCAGGTTAGTAGGGCTCTGGAGGCCGGTTTTCCTGTGGATGTGCTATATCTGGACTTTTCCAGAGCGTTTGATTTGGTTCCACACAAAGAAATAATAAACAGTTTGGTAGGACTGAACTTTGAATATCCTGTAGTCAAATGGATAGAAGCTTGGCTCTATAACAGGTGGCTGCATGTTAACATTAGGGGCTATGTGTAAGACTGGGGAGAAGTGACAAGCAGGGTGCCCCAGGGCTCCTTGATGGGCCCTGTTTTGTTTAACATTTTTGTCTCATCCTTTCAGACTTCTGGAAATTTGTGGATAGTGAAGTTTGCAGATGACACAAAGATTGGGGCAATAGTGAGGGACAAGGATGATATAACTGCATTCCAAAAATATATAGATACACTAAGTGAATGGGCAACCAAACATAAAATGAAATTTAACATCAATAAATGTGCCATAATGCATTTTGGTTAATATTTCATTGGTAAATATTCATTAAATGGACAAATATTAAAATCAGTTGATAAAGAGAAAGACCTAGGGATACTGGTTACCAACAACCTAACATTTAAAAATCATACAATTGAAGTCACTAAAAAAGCCAACAGAATGATCAACTGTATACTTCGGCATATTAAAAGCAGTGATAGTACAGTATTAATGCCACTGTACAAAGCTTTGGTGAGGCTCAACTTGGAGTACAGAGTGCAGTTCTGGAGACCCAGGATTAACAGAGATGTAATATTACTTGAAAAAGCTCAGAAAAGATCAACTAAAAGAGCCAAATGTTGCCAACATCTAGACTATACAGACCGAAACCAGAACCTATCATTACTTTCATTAGAATACCATAGACTTAGAGGTGACCATTGGCTGGTCTATTCAGCATTCAAAAATCAAGACCTATGGGTATGTGTAGGTCTTGAAAGAAAGGATACACTCATCTGTACTAGAGCCCATGTATTACAACTAAGGGATGAGCATTGTAAAACCAACAGGAGAAAATCATGGATTATCCAATGGGTGGTAATGCCATGGAATAGCCTTTCATCTGATATAGTCAATAGTGACTCAATTTCTAGATTTAAAAATAAATTAAACTTCTATGCAGCTAGGACATATTCATTTAAGACAGATCGGTCTTAAGTAACAAGTAACAAGGCTATCTTGGCGGAAGCCATTGTCTTGTACAGTATATGAACTTATGAAACTTAAAACCTCACAGAATTTTTTATTGAATAAATCCACCATATCCTTTGGGTCGTTTAGTATGGTATCATTAATTCCTAAGGTCCTACCTGGCTTATTGTTTTTTAAAGAGTGTATATATGCACAGAACTGTTTCCCGTTGTTTTTATGGTGTGGTCACTGTGCAAAATAAACATTTGGGACTGATTAACAAAATCACTCTTGCACTGTTCATGAGGGGAGGTCCCAAACAGCTGATGTAAAAAATGTATTGAAAAAATTTCCAAAAATGACTGTGTTACAAGTGTGCATTGTGCAGTTTCTATACACGCTTGTAATTTTGCCAATTTTTCATATTTTCATTCCAGATTTTTAACATTACCTTTTTCACACACCACCTCATGAACAGTACAGCTGTCATTTTTCAAATCCTGTCAAAAATGTTTTTCAGCGCCTGTGGCACATAAATGGCATTTCTGTTGCACAGAATTACATTTCAACAGGGATTTGAAAATGTTCTGTACTGGGTACATGTGGTGAGGTGATAAGAAGGTTATGTTGAAAAGCTGGGTGACAATTATTTAAGATGGCACACTTATGAGTATTTGTTGCAATTTTGCTATGCCTGCTTGTAACATAATGTGTGGATGCGCAGGGGCCAGAGCCTCTTGTGTTTCCACAGCTATATACATATGTGCATCTGTGGTGGGATGGGCTCCCACTGTGACATATGAGTACTGTTGTACTATCTCAATCAAGGGATGGGGTGCAGGGTCCGAAGGACCTGCACTCTCCATAAAAATGAGGATACAATTATACTATCTAAAAAAGAAGGGAAAGTCTTTGCAAAAAACTTTGTTAATGCATCAGTTAGGGTGAATACCACAGCAACAAAAGCAGGGAAATGAGGTATTAGGTTTCCCTAATGTCCCACCCCCAGGGTTCTCACCCCTACCACCCCACCCTATCCCCCACCCTCCACACACACACATACAGGTGTTGGTGTGTGCCATGGGGTCATCAGGCCTAACTCTCACCCAATTATATGTGTAAACAAGCTTACATGTTGTAATGTCAATCAATCACTTTATTTAACCAGGAAGAAACACCACTGAGCAAGCTCATTTTCAAAGTGGTCCTGGACAATTGTACAAAAATAAGAATACAGTACAGTACAATACAATACATGTTCACAGGTAAGGTATACTCAACAGTAATGAAGACTTTGAACAGACAGACTCTTAAGGCTCATACCACTGGCCTGCCAAGGTGTGAAGATGTGCAATACATAAAATATCTTACAGGAAAAGGAGAGAAGCCAATAATCTTGGACTCTCTTCAATGCGATGGTAGAAGACCAGAAGAGGGAAGGCAAGGGGGAGGGTGCAAGAGGAAGAGGATGGGGTAAGGAGGGTCAGGGTAAAGTATGCTAGGAGTGCTGGAAGTCCCTACTAAGAGAGGATCTTTGGTGAAATTAGCTGTAGAAGTTGAAAATGGGGCCAGGTGCTAATGACTCAGTGTTGTCTAAAGCAGTTGCATGTTTTCTTCAGTAAAATGGCCAGCAGATTTTTGCATGTGAAAAGGCCTGGAGGTGAGGACAGTTTTAATGAGCTTTGCATGATATTCCAAAGAGATGGGAGTGAAAAACTGATTGCAGCCGAACCATATGTTGTTTTTACTCTGGGAATATGGAAGCAAATTAAAGAGAAGAGTTTCAGGCCATAGGAACCCTTGGCTCATTGGAATAGACTATATATATATGTAGGAAAATTATTGGAGAGCGCTCTATAGATCCAAAGTAGAGCATTTCTTTTCCTCCTGATTAAAAGTGATGGCCACCCCGATTCCTGGTATAGTAGGCAATGATGAGTGCGCAGGGGTAGATTAAAGATAACTCTTAGGGCTCAGTGGTATAGAGTATCTAATTTGCTAAGCGCTGTTAAGGGACAATGAGTGTAAAGAAAGTCAGCATAGTCCAGTATAGGTAGGAATATAGACTGTACTAGTCTTTTTCTAGCTTCTATGGTAAGCAGATGTTTAATTCAATAGAATATGCCTAACCCTGTCTTAATTTCTTCAAGACTTCATTCAGGTGGTGTAGGAAGTTGAGTTTATTATCCACCCAGAATCCTAGGTATTTAAAGGTTTCAACTGTTTCAAGGGGTTCATCAAGGAGCATTAGAATCTGGGGAATACGTGTTGGTCCATTTCTGTTTTTGATGAGAAGATCATGGCTTTTGCCTTTTTGGTGTTTAGGAGGAGCTTGTGTTTGATGAGATTATGTTGGAGGGTAATGAAGTCTTGCTGTAAATTCTTGTGTGCCAAGTCCAAGGAGGAATTTGTGGTATATAGTACAGTATCATCTGCAAATAAACGAGTCTTGGCTGAGCACAAATGAATGTCCAGATCATTGATGTAGGTTGCAAATAGGATTGGGTCTAGTATTGACCCTTGAGGGATACCTCTTAAAAAGGTTTTTTTTTGTGGAGACAGAGCACCTGCAGCTTTGACTTGTTGTAGTCTGTTGGTGAGGTAATTGGAGAACCATTTGATTGCAGGACTATCAAGTTCGATATTGCTTAGTGCTGAAAGCAAGATGTTTTGGTCCACAGTGTCGAAGGCCTTACTAAGATCAAGAAAAAGGGCAAAACATGCTTTTTAGAATGCAGGGCAATTTGACAGTCTGTGGTAACATTTGCAAGAGCAGATACAGTGCTATGCTTGGCTCTATAGCTGGATTGTGCAGGGTTTAGTAAATCATGCGAATCCAGGTATTCTCTAATTTGAGCATCAACAATTTTTTCAAGTAGCTTTGACAGCACAGGTAGTATAAATATGTGCTGGTAATTATTCAGATCTCTCAGATCCCCCGACATAAATAATGGTAGAATGTGGACAGTTTTCCATGTCGATGGAAGTTCTCCAAGTTTCAGCGAGGTGTTGAATAAGTGGGTAATGGGGGTGGTCAAGTAGGAATGGCCAAGCTTTAGGAAATAAGGATCAATATTGCCTGCACCTGCACTCTTTTTGGTGTTCAGGGATAGTAGTAGGTCCTCTACGTGTTTGAATGTAACTGCATGGAAGCTAAAAGCAGTAGTCTAGGGTAGGTTAGTGTTAGAATGAACATTAGAGTTGGCAGCAGGGTCACCTAATGGGTTGATTTTGCTGATAGGTGAGGTATCAAAGGCTAGCCCTGCAGTGGCAAAGTGTTCATTAAACTGCTCAAGAATATCGACTCTGCTTGTGTAGGTGTATCCAGCGGATATAATTTTGGGTGGAAGAGACGTGTCAGCACGGTAACCTTCAACCTCTCTGAGAATATTCCAGAATTTGGCTGAGTTGTTTTTGTTGGCTTCTAGTTCTGTTTGGAAACATCTGGCTTTTTTTTTAGATCTCATTAGTTTGGTGCAGGCATTTCTAGAGGTGCGGAATGCCTCCAGGTGAGTTTTTCTCACTCTTTTCCACCAGTAGTCCCTGTCCTTGAGCACTTTTTTCAAAATGGGAGAGAACCAACCAAGGGGTATTTTTTTTTTTTATCTAATCAGTCTTAGCGGGGCATGTTTGTCAATTAGTTCCAATAAGAGGCAATGGAAGATATTAAATGCCTCGCTAAGAGAGGTGGCAAGATAGAAATTCTGCCATCTAATGTTACTTTGGTCTTTCAGGAATTCCTTCTAGGAGAACCTTTTAATGCTTCTTTTCAATTTTCAAATGCAAGAACTGAGTCAGGGCATGGCTTTAATTAGGATTTTGGGAATGGGTAGCACAGGTAGGCAAATCTGTTTCACACTGATAAAGACCTTGGGGTATCTTAAAAGGATCTGTCAATTAAGGTGACAGTTCACTTGTCCATCTAGTGGTGAAACTCAATGCCAAAGGCAGATAAGTTAAGGTCAAAGCTGCAAATCAAATGTTTTGAGGAACATTGTGCTGAACAGCTGTCACTTGTGTTACAAATACACATTTATAGGGGAAACTGGATTATTTTACTGTAAAGAAAAACATCATTACTTCCCACAACATTATTTTATATAAGAGATTCCCTTCTATTCTTCACCTTATTTACTTATTATTTTATTTATTTCAAAGTTCAGAAATACACCTTTGAGTAGAAATGCTCATTTACAAAGGTTCCTTGTCAGAATAACACTTTGTTTACACCATGTTTGAGACATGATTACCTATCCAGATGAAGTTAGTGTAATTTAGAAAATGGGCTTCATGAAACCCAAACTTTGATTGGCTGAGCCCCTTGGCAAGGTGGGCATCTATCAGTCAACAGAGCCCGCATCAAAACTACAGCCTGTTTGGGGTAGCCCATTTCTCAATGGATCCTTGGGCACCCCGGATGTTCAGATGCAACAACCACCATTTCTTCCCCGTTCACCAAGCTAGCTGAAAAATAGCAGCTGGGCCCTTCTCCTCTTCCAATCCAAAGACGTGCAAAAAAGTACTTGTTTGCACAACAAATAGCAGTGAACACCCTAAGCTGCTTTCCGGGTGCAAAAGTGTAACCTGAATTAAGTAGCAGACAGCATTATCTCTGGCACCGCCGCTGAGCATGAAAGCAGCGGTAGTTTCTTAATTTTCCATACCGCAGATGGACGTCCATCTGTGGTATGGAAAACAAAGAAAATACCACTCTTCTCCTGCTCCATAGTGATATTGTAGATACTGCTCTCTTGTTACTTAATACAGTGACCACTTTTGCAACCGAAAAGCATGTAAGTTGAAAGGGAATTTTCTTATTCTCGATTGCCCTGTCACTGCTCAATGAATGTAATTTCAAAAGGAACAACAAATCCCAAATGAATCTCGTTAACATAAAAGAAACATCAGCCACCCTGAGTGATTAACTCCTGTGTGGGGTAATTAGTATACAAATGCCCGCTTCCCCACTAAATAATGAAAATATAAAGTAGAGCCTTTTGAAATAGTATTAAATAAAATACAGATGAGACACATTTAAAAAAAATTAATTAAGAAAAGAAAGGAGCTGTCAGTTTACCTAACTTGCAGTCAGCAGCATGGCTTTCTGAACGTCAGTGCACCTCTCATCAGCAGCTAAACAAGTGTTTGTGGTCACTGTATGTTATTTGTAGCACAATAAAAAAAAAATTAGGAAGAAAAAAGGCATGTGTCACAAGTGTCTCGCTATACCAGACTGCCTGCATGAAAAGTTTCAGTTCAGCATGGTGAAGAAATTTAATGATCAGACACTACAGTAGTTAAAACAGCAGTCACGGTAACTTTTTCTTTCTCCTGCACTCCGGTCTTTCATTCTCAGAGGGTTGTTAAAAAACACTTTTAACTAAGGTGGTGGAAGTGTTGCTAGAAGAAAAATAAAAAAAAACTGATAAGGGGCTGAAATGGCAGAACAAAGAAACATACTAGCTCCCTCTTTTGAAAATGCCAGTGATCTCCAATGTCAGTAGTAGAGGGACTACTTTACTTGAAAGGGAACAAAAACTGAATTGTTTATAGCATTACTTTAGGTTTTTTTTGTAATCCTTTAAAAAAATGACACATGTAGCCCATTTTCTAAGCGAAATAATACCCTCTAGAGTGGGTGGTATTGTGCTATACCAGACCACCCAGGGGTTATAAGGCCTTCCGCCTGCAGCGCTAAATATCCTCATTATGCCCTTGGGCAGTCCGATATAGCACAATACCACCCACCCACCCTGTTGGATATTATTGCTTACTTAGACTGCAGATAGGAGGAGGCGTGCCTGCCAAAAGTAAATACACTAACAGGTGATTCCTTTACAGTAATACTCTACACTAAGAAAATAATTCCTAACAAAGTAGGGACACTTTAATGAGTTTACTTGCAGCAATTTGGATCAAACAGGAACAGAACTGATTTTAGCTGGCAAAGTGTTTGTTGAGGTTAAACTCATTTCACTTTTGTCCTTTTATTAGGGTTGGAGAATGAATTAATCAGCACTTCCTGAGCACACTGTTACTTATATTTGTTTTCTTCAGGAAAATGGTTAGATAAGGCAAAGTATTGTTCACAAAAAGACATGACTGATCTTTCAGTACTGTTTTCTATTGTAGCTTTAACCAGGTGCAATGTCATCTGTATAGCACTGTATTAAGGGCAGTACATTATTAGGTTCTATTATGAATTAATGCCACTCACTGTAGCTATTTATTAAATTTAACAACAAAATCAAAGTACAATGTACATTACTAGTCTGTAACTCACTGACAACTGGTTGATGAAAAGCTTAGCTTCCATTTGGCTTTGCAAACATTACAGTGCCTTTCACATATGCAAGGAAGAAAGCTTTCAAGATCCAGCAGCTTAGGAATATTGCACAGTATATAACTGTCTGTATCACACAAAAGTAGACCACTTCTGCTTGGCACCTGGTAGTTCAGTGATGTAAATTTAATATGTTGTTTTATTAAGAATATTATGAGCCATATATGTGGGTTTATAACTTTTTGGTGGAGATTTCTTTGGCACAGCACTAGAAATTATATTCTACTAAAAGTATTGCTAAACTAAGAGAAAAAGACAGTGTACATAAAGTTAAGTTTGACAAGTAAATAAACTGAGCAGGGAAAGCAAAATTATCTCTACAGTTTAGTTACTGGCTGTGAAAAAGTGTATACATGTTATACTGTTCAATTCTTCTCCAATGTGTGTTGTTATTCTTTAATTCTACAGTCTGCATAGAAGACTGCAAAAATAACATATTTTACATTTTTTAGGGTTTGTTGTATGTTTTAGAAGCTGTTTTTTTATGATGTATTTTTTTTTTGATCTGGGTATCTCATATAATCAAGGCAGTAATAGGATCTCATTCATCCATTTTGAAAACACATTTAGGCTTAAATATTTTTAAGCACATTTTTATGGTTCCAGGAGATACGTCACTTGAAGTTTGTCAAAACTGGACTTAAAAACTGATGGGGAGACACATCTGAAATAGGCTTAGTAACAAGTATAATTCCAGGAAACACATATGGCTAATCACTGTAGAGGTGTTGTACAAAGTTCAGGGGCAAGATTTTCAAAGCATGGTGCAAGGCTTACACCAAGCCCTGTGACATACTTAGGTTCTGGTGATGTGCCAACCCCATCAACACCACTGCAGCTGATTCCTCAATCTTGGGCGCAGTTGTGACAGTTTTCATGATTTACATCTGGCACAAGCTCCGTAAAAGAGGTCTCCACGATTGCCACAAGTTAGACCAGAAAAAGTTGGTCTAACTTGTGGCAATTGCTGCACAGGACAGAAACTCCCATTAGACTGTTTCAAGCCCCATGCACCGTATCATTGGCGCACCCGAGGCTTGTGGTGATCTAGGCTTTTGAAAATCCTGCCTTAAATGTCTATTGACTGAGTTAAGATAGACACAATAAATAATAACATGATTCTCCATAACATGTTTCCTACTATAGTAGGCCAGATTTAAATCTTTCAGTCCCTGCTTGCGAGGTGTGCACTGTTACAATTTAAATATCAATAAGAAAAATTGAAAGACTATGCATAATCCATGATGTTCTGCCTAATCTCTTCTTGTGCTGAGGAGGCTGAAGCTGCTGCAGTTGCTACTGCTTAGCTCTACCATTCCAGTTCCCTTTAGTCTGTTTCAGCCTGTAGTGACATTCCAGCTCCTATTGCAGGTAGGGTGTGTTGGGGGATATGAAGAGGAATACCACTAGTGCCACTGTGTTTCTTTTCAAGCTCAGTGCCATCAAAAGCAGGTGGAGAAGGAGTGAGACAAATTTGTCAACCTATGGCTCACGTGCTGATTTCAGGACCTTGGAGCACTGTCAGTAATCCAGCATCAATCTGCAGCATATTGGTGCTTGCCTTCTGGGATAATAACTGAGCAGCTCTGCCTCTGAATTCAGGTGGAGTATGAAGAGGTTGTTCACAGGATCAGCAGAACATTCCCAAGAAGTCTGCCACTGGTAGATCTGACTCTTGTGTTCATGTCTATTAATATTCAATGAAAGCTTCACATCTTCACAAGATCAGCTCACTTTCCAAAGAAGTTCAGTGCGCGTTCATCCAGCTCCCAAGCACACTTGTAGTAATATCCACTCGAATCTTTATGCATTGTAAATGACAGCATCAAAAACGAATAGCAAGCAATACCACTCACTCCTTGACCATCATAAAAATCCATCATGACCTGGCTCCCACTGCATTCTTATGGCACAGCTCAAAACCATATCTTGACTTCAATGCAATCACTAGTCTACTATACAGATCAGCTTAATACATTCATGTTTAAAAATGTTTGAATGAATGCAAATTTTCCATTGTCCTGATTCCTTTTTTTTGTGAAATACAAAACATTTCATAGGTGTAAATATTATAGTATTTTAAATTCTAGTGGAAGTTAGAGACCTGTTATCTCTTTTTAACACGGCATAGGTCACAAGTAGGTTTTCAACAAAAAGGAAAGTTTTTGTTTTTTTGTTTATTTGAATCTAGGATTACAAGTACCTTTGAGCCGAGGCTGTTTTACAAAGGTTCCATGTCAGGTGGGTTACAATGTAACACAGGACAATAAGTACAAGATTTGTAGATAAACATTGGTTTACAGAAAACATAGAGGTTTCACATATTTTGTCTATGCAAACATACATATTGAGACAGTACTAGGTATGATACAATAGGGAGCTGCAGCCAGAGGCCTTGTCAGCAGCGCAAAGGAAAGTGCAGAGGTGAGGAGGGGGGATGGGTGGACATGGGGGGAGGGGCGGGGAGAGGAGATAGGTAGAGGAGAAAGTAAGTGTTGAGAGTAAAGGGCAGAGGCAGCTGAGACTGGCTGTTTAAGGGAAACAGTCACAGGTGCTGGAGGCTGAGAGGAATAGACACAGCCTGGATTTGAAGGGTCCAAGCTTGGGAAGGTAGGAGATGTCACTACTGAGACCATTCAACCAGAGTGGGGCCCTGTAGGCAAAAGCTCTTTGCCCTTGAGAGGAACGGCAGTGAGGAAGCAGAAGGAGTTGAGATTCCAAGCCCCTAGTAAGGCGTGAATTAGGTCACACATATGGGTGAGATGGTGGGCTCCAGAAATGAGCCGACAGGCTTTGTTAAGGTCCATAGCAATACATCAGAAAGCAGTGGCAGTGGCAGAGTTGTAGATGATAAGGTCATAGTCAATTAGTGAGACCACAGAGCTCTGAACTGCAACCCTTATGGCTTCAGGAGTAAGGCATTGCCTGTGTCTGTAGAGAAGTCCAATATGATTATTAGCAGCTTTAGCAACGTTGTCAATGTGTAGAACATAGGATAGGTGACTGTCGATTCTGACTCCAAGATATTTAAAGGAGTGTACCTGTTCAAGGGCATCTCCATTGCAGTTAGAGATGGTCAAGGGATGATGCCTGTACTTGTTGTGGGTGCCGCAGAAGAGCATTGACTTTGTTTTTTTATAGTTGAGGACTAGCTTGTGTTTAGTGAACCAGTTTTTGACTGATGAGAAGTCAAGCTGTAGTTTGCACTGATGGGATGGAGTTCCTTGTGGGTGGAGTGGATTACAGTGCTGTCAGCCTAGAGTAGCATATGCTTAGGGCAGGACTGCGGGAGGCTATTCAGAAAGAGACTGAAAAGTAAAGGAGCTAGAAAGGATCTCTGTGGGACTACAGAGTGGACCAATTTAGCATCAGAGAGGACGTCACCAATTTTGACTCTTTGGGATCGGTTTTCAAGGTAACTTTTAAACCAGGTCATCGACACAGGTGAGAATCTACTGTTTAGCAGCTGGTTTATCAGAAGGTGATGATGGATGGTGTCAAAAGCCTTAGTTAAGTCACTGTAGACAGAGCCAGTTAGTTGACCATTATCCAGGGAACTGTGGATTGCTCTGGTGTACTCCAGTAGGGCTGAGGTGGTGCTGTGGCCCTTTCTGAATCTGTGCTGCTGAGTGCACAAGATATTATGTTTATCCAGGTAATCTGTAAGTTGGTCTGATACAATCTTTTCAATTGCCTTTGAGAGGGAAGGGGAGGCAAAATGGAGATAGGCTGGTAGTTCATGTGGAGGGCCCGGTCTCCACTTTTGTGGATAGGAGTAAAAGCTGCAGTTTTCCATCTGTTTGGGAACTGACTGAGGCTGAGGGAGAGGTTGAACATTTTTGTTAGGAGGGTAGTACTTCTTCAAGAGTGAGGGATAGCAGTTTTAGGTCAAGTGAGTCCCCACTTATTCAGGTCTTGGCAATTGCTTTACTGATGTATGTGCAGACATCATGCATCTTGACTGCCTTGAAGTAGAAAGGCAGGTATTTAGAAGAAGGGGGTGGGTTTGTGGCATGTGCAGTGGCATCATCATTGTTGAAAAAGTCAGGGGGGAGAACACTGCTGAGGTCAGTGAAGTCTGCATTGAAGGTATTTTCTATAGTTATGGGGTCCAGGATAGTAGCCCCATCAATATTCAGCATAGTGGAGGAAGTTTTAGGCTGTTTCCCAGTAACTTCTTTAATATTGTTCCAAAAAGATTTGTCATGTCCCCAGGTATTTGTGAGAGCTTCATTATAATAGAGGCTTTTCATTAGTCGAATGGATTTTGTGCAGGTATTATGGGCATGTTTGTAGTTCTGGATGTCAGCTTGAATTACTGAGGCCCATGTCTTCATCCAGAGATAGTCCCTGGTTTTCAGTTGAGCAAGTAGTTCAGCAGAGAGCCAAGGCTTGTATAGGCCTTTGACTTTGTGTTTTTGAAGGTGGCATGGGAGTCACAGATGGCATTGAAGATGCTAATGAAAAATTCCAAGGTCGAGCTGACATCAGTAGCGTTGCAAATAGGAAACCAATCTTGTTGTTTAAGGCAGGTTTTAAGGTGTTTCAGCTGCCCTTTGGGGAGGACTCTACTGGAGATGAGTAAGGGCAGAGGCATGCTGAATTTGTTAGACCATTTGCAGATGACTGGAGAGTGGTCACTTATTGCATCAGGGAGGATGGAAATGTTAGAGATGCGAGTCGGATGGCTAGTTAGTACCCAATCTAGGAGGGTACTAGTGCCAGTTTTATAGTTGTGCCGAGTGGGGGAGTTGACCAACTTAGAAAGGTTGATGGCAGAGATCACATCCTTGATACCCTCTATATCCGGTGCCAGCCAGTTAATGTTGAAGTCACCCAACAGGATTGTCTCAGAGCCAGGGGGAGGGTTCATATGAGGTCTAGGACAGTGTTGATACCCATGCCTTGTTCTTTATGGGGCATGTATACTGCCAGGGCTTTGTTATAGGCCCCTTGAATGATTTTGACAGGTAGAATCTGTGCAGACGTATTTGCGACTATGGATTCTATATAGTGACCCAGGAGAGGCTCTTTCAGGTATAGAGCACAGCCCCCACCTCTTTTTGTCTTTCTATCAAGTCTAAAGATGCTATAGCCTGGTAGGACAATACACATGTCTGGGATTTTTGGAGAAAGCCAGGTTTCAACAACCGTGAGTATATCCGGATTATGAAGGTTGGCAAATGTTTGCAGTGCATCAAGTTTAGGGAGTAGGCTGCAGATGTTGATTGTTGCAAGGGTGCGAGACACTGTCCGCTTTACTTGGGTGGTTGTGTGGGTGGTCATAGGGCCAGGATTGGGATGACTATTACCAGATAGCAGGAGCAGGAGGAGCAGTAGCTTCTGGGTGCACCAATGTATTTGTTTGGAAGAGAGTTTTTTCAACCACCTTGATCAGGTGTGTAGTCAGAGGTGTGTGTCTGGCTCCAGAAGGATGAAGTGTGTGCCAGGTATGTGAAGGCAATTGACTGGGAAAGTCTCCCCCAGCCATGCTTACTTAAGTGGATCCCAATAAAGTCAGGGAAGGGTGTGGTTGAGGAGCAAGGAGCAATGGCTAAAGTGCCTGAGTGGGTGTAGATAGAGTTGACTAGGAAGCTAAGGGGAGGAGAGGGGTTACAGATTCTGGGAAGATAGCTGAGAGGTACCAGAGACCTGAGGGTAGTTAGAGAAAAAGGCAAGAAGGACAGCGCCATGGTTCCCTGTGAATCAGAGATTGAGAGGGTCAAAGGGAGAGACAGCCCTGGCAGGAGCAGAGAAGAAAAAATTGGGAGGAAGGGAAAAGGGAGAGACAGGCGTGAGGTAAGATCTGGGTGGAAAGCGGATAGGACAAGAGTGTGAAGAATGCTGGAGAGGAGAGAGAGAGAGAGTGTCATGCTGGTGACCGATGTTTGGTGCACCACACCAGTGGGACACCAGTAGTAAGCAGAAAAAAGTAACAAAAGTTGTGGTGCATTCCAAACTATGGCTCTTATTTATGAAAACAACTCAGGTACAAGCTAGTTACACATACACAGCCCACATAGCTACATGGCACTGGACAGTCAGTACCATGAAAACCCAGTGGACATCTGTCCATTGCCCTGCGCCCCAGCGCACAGCTATGCGGTGGCAGATCAAGGGACTCGGGCAGGCATCCAATTGGATGCCCATCCTCGGTCCTGAAATTGATCCCCTATTGCATGTGTGCAGGGGCTCCTGGGAAGGTGCAGACTCCAGCAAGCTTACTCTGGCAGGTGAATGTCTGAATGGCTGCCCCCAGCCCTAGCTAGCAGCCTGGTTGGCTGGGTAGCAGTGTGGAGTGTGTTCCCTTTGCCACTGTAGTTGGAGGGTGCCTGCTGAAGGGTCGTAAAGCTTAAAGCAGGGTCCTCTCTCATGTAACTTGTGCCCCCTAGGCCCAGCACCTCACATCTTAGTGAATGACATGGAGTGCGGTCACACACACACTGGAATACCCTCTGACTGCAGATGATGCACAGTTACACAGGTTGCCAAGGGATCCTGTATGCATGTGGCTAGTGCACCCATAGTGAAAAGAAAGGGGGAAAGGGAATGTTGTTTAACCAGGAGTAGCACACTAAGCCAAAGCTTGTTTCCAAATGTGACCTGAGAGCACAAAGAAGTTAAGTGATTTGCTCAGGATCACACAGTATGCACTTAGGTGACTGTGGGATTCAAACCCAGGTCTCCAGATCTGCAGCTCACAGCCTTAACCCACTGCACTATACTGCCTCTTATAATGTCACTGGGGGTCCGCTGGGCCCCTGCTGTGTGACATTCCAGTGTAGGGTTGCCTATGTGCCTCAGATACATGGCACATAGGTAATCTGAACTGTTGTGAATAAGCCCTAATGTGTGGGATAAAACATCAGACACAGAAAAAAGTGGTTATAATCACCCAAGGTGTTTTATTGGGCATGGGGTCACGATGTTGCAGACAAAACCATGCACTTCACACCCGTGCATGGAAAACAAAGTGTGGCAATGTAGCAGAGGCACATAATGCCGTCTGCCTATAAACTCCGCACACCTGATCCTTCAGGTTTTTTGCCGGGGGGAATCTTCCTCCACACCCTGCAGAATAAATATAATTAATGCCGTGGGGTGTGGATAGTGGGGAATCTTAAAAAGCTGACTACGGCACTTACTCATGGCCACACAGTCAGAACGTAAATAACATTTCCCGAGCAGGGTTTCAAACCCTGGTCTTCCTCCTCATCTACTGCTGGGTTGAGTGCTCTAATGGCTCCACCACAGGAGTGGCTTGACCAAGCACCCAACTGGCAGTAGTTATATCCACTTCCTCTTTGGTACGGAGTGACTGGGGATAGCAATATAGACATATTGCTCATATACCCCTGTTGCTTTCATACCATACATGCTACTGACTGTACAGTTCTTCATGCATGGTTTAGTCCATGCTGTACTATCCCGGTATCATTTTATTGTCTGTCCAGCTGTGTCTTTATTGTTTATCCAGCTGTATCTCAGACCATTCCTACTGTACAAACAGCATACAGCAAGTTGTTAAGTAAATTTGCATCCTAATATAAAGACTACAATACCAACAGCTAAACTGCCCCAGTGCTTCAAGGTCACAATTCCTCTGTGTCAGGGATAGAGACAGAGCTGACAAATGCTTGATTAAATACACAAGAATAAGGGGGCAGCTCCAAAACATTTGTCATACAAGTGTTAGACCCCCATGTTTACAACAAGTGAACAAGCACCTGGAGCAGACATGGGCTTCACTCACTGCTGTTTGCCATCAGGCAGTGTGTTACAATTCTACTGCTTCTCATTTTTTCCATCATTACAAAGCTCACCCTGACTGTGGACAATTGTGAGAGCTCTTCTGCAACATCTTGCTACAGTTACGTGGACTGAAGCTCTCACGGAGCTTAATTCTCCAGTACAGTTTCTGCTGCTGTTACTTCCTGGTTGTGTTGTATAGGGGCTTGGGGGAGCCAGCAGCCAACCAGGAGGTCTTTGAGGAGGAGACAAAGCTGATTCAAAAGCCCATGCTGTCTGTTGCGTGCGAACATGTGCCTGAGCATGAGAATGGCATGAGCACCACTCCTAACAGAAATTGGACTTTGAAGTTTGTACTGTCTTATGTTTGGAATTAATGTATGACTTGGTAAAATAGTAAGGTTATAAACTGGGAGTATTTAAAGTAGGGCTGTATTGAAATATAGCTATCATTATGAAGGGGGTTGTAAATTGCTTAGATTAATAAGGGTATGAGTTATTTTAATGTAAAGTGTTGAGAAGTACAGTAGAAATTTGGAAGTATTTTGTTTAGGGAAAATCCTCGATTTGTCTTGAGTATGTTTGGGGTCAGTGTGTGGAAATACTTCATCATGGGTTCTCTCCTGATGGTATTTGCAAAATGTGATATCAGGAGAGATGAATAAGAGGCACACTGGTTACCTTTGCATACTTCGGCAAAGAAGCCTCATTCTAAAAAACAGGAGAAATGTTTTCTCATCAAACTGGAATGTTTTTAATATGAAAAGGGGACTTTGGGTAAATTCCCCATTTGTCTTCCAGAGGCAAATCACTAATTTTCAATGGGCATGTTGCATGATGTTGATTCTGGGAAGAGATGTGAAACTAAACACAGGCTCAGGGTTTTACTTGATTTAAAGATTTACATGACAATGCATGTAGCATAGGCACAAAAACAGAATTACTGGCTTCCATGATTCATGAACAGGATCCCAGTGTATGTGGGTTAAGTGAGACCTGGTTACCTAAAAAACACAATGATGATGAATTTAGTATATTGGGGAATGTGTTACATAGATCGGCTAGAAGTACAAGGGTTGGGGGGTTAATGATGTATTTAAAAAATAATTTAGAGCCGGCCCAGAGGTGCTGAGTGTTGAGGCGCTGGACACCACACCTCGCACAGCACCAGCGACCCGGGTTCGGGAACAAGCCCAGGCCGCTGGGGGTCAGTAGGGGACAGAGAGGATTGAACATCAAATGGACAGGTCTCCTCTCCCGGGAGGAAGGGGGTCTATGCTCGGTGCTTGACTGGCCTCTGGTGGAAGCCAGGGGCAGGGCAAGCATAGAACAATTCTTGGGGATGGGGAGTGGTGACGTCGGTGGTGACGCCATGACATCAGGGTGTGTGCTACTCCTCCAGGAAAAAAGGAAAATTGGTGACCGGTCTTCTAGATGACAGAGCACCAATAGAGACCCTGATTGCCTACACCTGCCTGGTGACCCTACGAGTCCAATGAAAGTTGATTGTCTCGGGGCAAATCTGTCCTGCCCCATACCCACCTGGGGGGTACAGCCAAGGCTCCATGGGGACTCAATGGAGAACCAGGTAGGTTGTGGTCTGGGGACAACGTGTGTGTCTCCTGAAGGAGTGGAGACTGGCCACTGGGGAGAGAAGCATAAAGTGTACAGTATATAAAAAAAAAGTAATTTAGGCCACTCTGAGGTTATATTGTGTGGCAGTCATATGGGTATTGAGTATTTGACCATCCTATTAGTTAATTTGAATTTAGTTGTAGAGGTTATTTACCCCCCCAAAAAAAAAATTAGTCTAAAAGATCTAGAAGGAGTAATAAACAAAATAGTTGATAGTGGGGGAAACAAACCGATTATCCTTATCAGAAATTTAAATTGTGATTGGCCAAATTGGAGGGGTAGACTTCTGAAAGAATTTGTGACTCCATTAGGGCTAAAACCACATATAAATTCTCCTGGTCGATATATAGGTAATTTAACTGGGGGGTCAGTTCTTGACCTAATTTTTGTTTCCACTGAGATTAAGGTGGAAGCTTCAGGGATTTTACCACCATATTTGAGTGACTACAACCCAGTTTGGATAACTGTGCCATGATCCCAGTTTCCACTGGGATCTTCTTCTCCCAGTCAGAGTTGGGTTAGGAATTTTTGTAAGTTTTCCAAAGCTGAATTTTTGAATAGTATTTCTAGGAAGAATTGGGATAGGTGTCCTCTGATTCCAGACATTGATACAACTGTCAATTACTTTGCAAAAACTTTCAGAAAAATATGTGATCAACATACTCTCATAGTAAAACAAAAAATTAAACAGATTAAAGTGCCTTTGATAAATTATAAATTACCAAAGCAAATAGGAATTAAAAATAGAATCTGGAAGAAAGCCATTATAACAAAATCTGCAGATGAGTGGGCTTTATTTAAAAAAATGAGGAATATAAGTAAAAAATTGATTAAGGAAGTAAAAGCTTGGTTTTACAGACACAAAATAGACTGTAATACAGAACCAAAAATATTCTGGGGTAGAAAAATCAATTATGGAACCTAGGGGGTAAATCATCTCAGCCCAATTTGAAACTCAGAAAGGGATCTACTTTAATAAGTGATCTTGGGAAAATGATAGCTTGTTAAACAATTTTTTCATAGATTTGCCTAATTACAATACTTCTTCTATTTCAGATAGTGATGAAAGTTTGGAGTTTTCTGAGAATGTTCCCCTCAAATATCCACCATTTAAATTTAAATATGTAACTGTTTCGGAAGTAAAAAGTTCACTATGAAATATAAACATTCATAGAGCAGTTGGCCCAGATGGACTAGAAGGTAGATTTTTTAAAACTAGCTGCCCCTTTCATTGCTCCTACAGTATTTTATATATTAAATTGGAGCCTTCGGATGGATCACTTCCATTCTTTTTTATTTAGTTGTTTAACCAGGAATATCACACTAAGCTGAAAGCTTTTTTACAGGAGCAACCTGGGAGAACAAGGAGGTTAAGTGACTTGCTCAGGGTCACACAGTATGCAAGTGGAGGCTGTGGGCTTCAAACCCAGGTCTGGTTTGCTGGCTGTCACCAGATTTGCAGCTCAGAGCCTTAGACCACTGCGCTATACTGCCTCCTTCTTCTTGGAAGGCTGGTAAAATCAGACCAATTTTTAGGGGGGAGACCCATCATAGGTTAACAATTACAGACCTACAGCTTTGCTTTCAATTTTATCAAAATGTATGGAAAACTTGGTATATGCTCAAATGTCTGATTATAGACAAATATTAGCTAATAAATCCCTAACAGTCCAGCTTTCGAAAGGGTTAGTCAATCTCTACTGCTCTGCTGGAGTTCAGCAACTTATTAAACAGGTTGCTGGGCTCACACATGGAGATGGCTGTAGTTTATGTGGATCTTTCTAAGGCCTTCTACCTGGTAAGCCACCCCCTATTGGTGGCCAGACTGCAGAGTATGGGATACACTGGGGGTACTCTACATTGGTTACGATCGTACTTTGAAGAGCATTTTCAAATTATGAAAATTGCTGGAGCAATCTCTAAGTTACGGAAAATGACCAGAGGTGTTCCTCAGGGGTCCATTCTTGGACCCCTATTATTTCTTATTTTCAACAATGATTTTCCAAACATGGTAACACATACAGCCATCAGGCTGTATGCAGATAATACTGCTATAGTAGCCTCAGGTAGAAATATGTAGGAATTTCAGTTAAACCTGCAGTCTGATTTCTCCAATATTGAGGGGTGGTTCACCAGGTCGAAGTTGCTTATGAGTGTGAAAAATACCAAATTAATGTATTTTTCCCCTAATAAGGATGCAGGGGGCAAAAAGGCAGCAAAACTTAAGGTTCAAACTCAAAATTTAACCACAATGGAATTGGTGGACAGTTATTGCTATCTAGGGGTTACATTTGATTCTGAGATGACCTTTGTAAATCACATAACAAACACAATAGGGAAAGTAAATAAAAAAGTAGGAGTTCTAAAAAGAACTACAGGGTTTTTGAGATTATCTGACAGAAAGAGAATTGCAAAACAAATTGTCCTGCTAACCCTAACCTATTGCCATCTGATTTATAGAGTAGCAAACAAAACAATGTTGGGGTGTCTTGACAGGACTCAATATAGGCTTGCTAGATATGTTCTAAAATGCAGTTTTTACACTGATCATTGTTTGTTATTAAGTAGGATTGATTGGCAGTCTCTTGAAGTAGGACATCATATAAATTGGTTATTATATATAGGATAAAGTATGGGGTGCAGCGTGTTACGAGAATTTATCACACCCAAGTTGTTGGATGGCACATAAACCCCGAGGGCGAAGCCCAAGGGGTTTATGCTAGCCATCCAACAACGAGGGTGTGTGTTAAATTTGAGTAAAACACACTGCACCCCATATTTTATTTTATATAATTGAAGGAGTTCCATTTTTTCCATTGAGAGGTATGAAAATGAATGAAACACAGTTTTGCCTTGTCTCGTGGATTTTCTTCATTTGGTAAAATGTGGACTTTGTAAGAGTGTTACAGTGGGAATTTAACTAACTGTAACAGCAAAGAGAAAAAAAAAAAAGTCTGATTCAATCTCCCGGTTGCTTTTTTTTAGGTTGCTATGGGCGTTGCTAGGTGTTGCTTAGCAGTGGAGTCTAGTAACCCGCAGAGGGAGGGGAAACGGTGATAAAAAAAGTTGCAAGAAAGCTTCGTTTTAATTTTTTTTTGAGGTAGTAGGGAAAAGAGAAAATATCTTGTCCTTTCACAGCGGCTCAGGAGGTGAGTGTTTGGGTGACTGAATTCACGAGGGACACCGTTTGTGACAGTTTCAAGCTACATTCCGTCTCAAGCATTTTCCAATTGAAAAAGGCGCGTGAATGCCGTAACACCTACTCAGGTGTTACGGTATTTAATACACGCTTTTTCAATAGTAAAAAAACGGAACCCATTAATTATTATTGCATAAATTAATATCTTCTGATCATCCAATTGCTCAACTTTTATTTTTTAATGAGGGATTAAATAGGAAGACTCTAAATAGATCAGTTCATTTAAACAAAATTCTGCTGCGCAAATATTTAAATAGATTTGGAGATAGGACCCTTTCTACTAGGGCTGCGGCAGTATGGAATTCACTTCATTCATCAGTACATGTGATTTCAGAATATTCTCATTTTTCTCAGGTCATTAAGAAAACTATTGTACATACATGTAATTGCTTCAATTGATCATCTGCTATTTGTATGCTATGCTTTCCAGTGCTTGCTTTGTATAAGCTTGTATGTCATTATGAGTATATGTGTATTATATTGTTATTGTTATTTTTATTATTTGTGTATTTTATACTTGAGGTATCCCACAGGACTATCTTGTAAACAGGATTATATATCCTAATGACATGATTACTGTTTAAAAATAAAATGTTTACTACTACTACTACACATTGTTCTCTACAAGTAACAAGTGTCAAAATATGTATATGAAGTAACATCAAGAAAATAAAGGTGAGTAAACCAATTGGGGTGAGGTATCTAGCAAATCTGTACACCATTACCATTGATACAGGTTACCAAATTATCATCTTTTTAAGGAATCAATCAAATCAACCAATCATAATAATAGAGGAATACTATCACCTACATGCATTAGACACATTGATCACATTTTAACAACCATAGGGCTAAAGCTGGCCATAAGTGGCACATTTGCTTATGTGGAACTTCAGTGAAATTTAATAAATTTTTTGAAATTTTCCAAACTTCTGCCTTTGGCAAAATCAGAGACTTCTGAATGTGTCTGGCAAAGTTTCACCCTCTCGTGTGGAATTTTCTGGCTCAGTTGTGGAATAATACACATGAACTGTGGAATCACAGTTCTGAGGAATTTCATTCCAAAGTTTATTTAATACACTATACCACAGTCCATGTAATTATTCCAGTTTGGTGATCAGTTCTGTGGAATTCATTCTGCAGTTTAATACATTAAGCTGCAATTCATACTTTAATTCTAAACTTTTGTGACTCACTGAACTGTGGAATTAATGTATGAATTGCGTATTAATTTATAAAACTATGGAAGGAAATTCTGCAGAACTGATCACTGAATGTGATCAGTTCTGTGGAATTTCTTTCCGCAGTTTAATACATTAATCTGCAATTCATGAATTCATACTGCTGTTGTAAGTCACAATTTCTGTGGAAGTTGCTGAAGTGCATTCTGAAATTTCATGAAACAAAAATTCTGACTTTCCCCAAAATTCCACCGGCGGAATTTAATTTTGCACAGCCCTACACAAGGCCCAGCTCAACTTTCTTTACAGGTCTATATTTTGCCTCATTATTGATGTAATGAAGTAAGTAGTCACCCACTTCCTGTTTCCTTCCCTTGACTATGAATACATCATATATCGCTGTGGAAATAAAACCACTTTGCTTCCCCTAGATCCTTTGAACATGCTGTGCAGGTCCATCCTGTCCAGCTGTTGAACCATCTATCATTATCTGCTGTATGACCAGCTTTACTGGACAAGTCCCTCAAGCAGGTGTGACTACCACTGACTTTTTTGTTGTACAACTGTGCACAAAGATAAGCCTTTATTATCTCCTAGTCCACCTTACACAGTCAGGCAGTGCGAACCCCCTGTGTTCAACCGCAGCACTTAACTTCTCAATTCCCAGGATGAAATGTGAATTTGGTAGAAAGGCCTTTGCATTTACAGCACCAGACACCTGGAACAAACTCCTTCTCCATCTGAGGAATGACTCTAGCTTGCAAGTGTTGAAATCTAGTATTTACAGCCATCTTAGCACTCCCTGTGTTTTTTGTTGTTCCAGACTCCCCATCTCTCTGACCATGATCATGTTGTAAAACAATGCTGATGATCTTTGTTTGCTGTGATGCCACATTTGCATGCTTGATTAGATTACTGTTTGGATACACTTACCATTACCATTTTTCTTTTCTGTGTATGTTTTAGTCTGTATGTAACTAATCCAGCTGGACTACGTTAACCTGTAAAGTGGAGTTCAGCCACCATACCAGGTTGTCATTAAAGGTGGGTGAAGTGGACGAAATTCACTCTGTGAAGTGATTTGTGAAGTTACGCGGGATACGCGAAGTGCTCTACAATGCAAAGTGGAGTACTTTGCATCATAATGGGGAACGCGAAGTCCATTGAAACCAATGACTTCACATTATTATGCCTTCCCCAAACCACTTCTCCACTAATTTTAAGGTGAACTACATTGAAATCAATGTACTTCGCATCACTTTGCCTTGTTATTGAGCTCCAAAGTGAATTTGCAGTGCTTCATGGGATTGCAGATCACATGGGCTCTAGATTGTTCTGCACAGCCTCAGTTCTGTGTAATGTGTGTGTAGTGGAAGATGGAGACAGTTTTCTCTCAGAGCTCTGCAATCCAAATCCTCTAAAAGCTGTTAAAAAAGCCTTTTTGAGCCATTTTTATTTGCTCGAAATTTAGTGCATCGATTATAGGAAACCCTCCTGTACTCATATCATTGAGTGTTTATTGTTTGTGTGTGGATTTTGAGTGTTAATTTAGAACAGTCAGTCTGTGTACTGTGAAGTGTGCTTTAGGGGAGGGGTGTATCTGTGGTATAGGTAGATTAACTGGGAGAAAAAGGCAGTCTTTCTGTTTTGGTTATATTTTTCTTGTATAACTGTGTTAATGTACACACAGTAATATTTTCAGTAATTCTTGCCATTTTTTTGCTGATTGTAGTGGTGCAGCAGTGTATAATTTCAGTTTGTTTAAAACATTTGGTTATATTGCTAAAGGTTTTCAATTTGCTGTGCAGTACTTGTAGTGTGTGTGTGTGAGTGTGTGTGCGATACGTACCATTAAATCAGATAACTTTTATTGTGCCACAGAGTAATTGCAGCAGTGTGAACCTGCTATCCACCACACCTGCATGACTTTTTTATACTACTTTGTGGTATCTTTACTGGTTGTGGACTGTTACTACCTTGCACAACCCCCCCCAACTGGTAAAAGGTATTCTTTTCCAGATGTGGATTTGTGACTTGTGAGCACTGGTTAGGTGTTCTGCCTTTGCGTCTGACTCTGCATCTCTTGAGTGTGGAGCGCAATCTTAAACTGTCTATGCATTTGCAGTACACCATTAATTCTGGAAGACTTTGCATTTCTTGTTACACTCTCATTTCACTTCATCAGCACTGGGGAATTTTCTGGACAAAAGACAGTAGCATTTTTGGGATGCAAATTAATTCTGGTGACTGTGTGTGATGTGACCACGTCCACTGCGTGCATGACTGAGTGTGCCATTAATTCTGGGAGACTTTATATTTCTTGTTGTGCTTTCATTTCACTTCGTCAGCACTGGGGAGTTTTCTCGGCACAAGACAGTAGCAGTTTGGGGATGCACTTTAATTCTGGTGACTGTGTGTGTATGGGGGCACTGAGGGGCTGCCAATATTGTTGCCACTCTACCTTACTTCGCATTTAGGCAGAATGACAATGCGAAGTAATCCTTACAAGGTGAAGTGAGCCTTTCCTATTGGCCACTCTGCATAGCAGACAATGCAAAGTGGCCACTTCGCTTTCACTTCACCAGCGGAATTTAATTTTGCTGCATTTCTAGTTGTCATTCCTTGACACAATTTACCTCAAGTGTATCAATGAGCCAGAAACTGATGGATATAAGGACTGCACAGTTTGCATTCATACTGTTTGTATTATTTTCACATTATAAAATATGGATGATAGAGGTAAATTTTTTTTTTATCTTTCATGTGACATTGTGGATTTTGGATGTATTATGAATGACTCAGGAATTAAGTAGGTGCTTGTTATCTGCAAATACTGTTAACTTGTAGACTGCAGCAATTCTCCTTGGGACTCCGATGAAAACAATATGTTGCATCTCATCGAGTAATCCTGGTTGGAGAAATTTTAAATAATTAACTAAATAGTATTTTTTTTAGTTAGTATACTTCATTAAAATTTTGACAAAAGAACTGAACAAAGAAACAAATCAAACACACAATGGAGTTTGCCTCTAAGAGGCAGACCAGGTTGTCCTGGCGACCACCCAAGAAGGGCCAAATGAATGAAATAAAATAAAAGGGGAGGAGCTAGAAGTGGTGACTCAGAGGAAACGAAGGGGGGAAGGGGGAACGAGGAGATGACATCACAAAGAGGGTGGAGTTATTGAGGGGCTGGAGTAGCAAGCAATTGGCTAGGATAGGCAGGAAAAGGATGGGCTATGATTGCCTTTTAAGAGGCCGCAGGGAAGGAAGATCCCTCTTTTTAGCTTGCTACTCACCAGATTAACAACAGCTGGGAGCAGTACATCAGATCAGCATTTTCAGCCTGCTTAACCAGCATGTGAGCTGTATGAGAGCAGCACTTTAGATCAGCAATCTCAGTGGAATTTGGAGCCATTGTGCAAGCTTGTTTTAAAAGTTCCACCTATTTATTTATATCTAAAACAAAAAAATGCTGGTTTTCTTCATTTGGAGAATGGATAGGAATCCAACAAAGTCTGAGGGGAGGAGAAAGGAGACACATGGTGGGTAAGCAATGGACAAGTTGCAAGGGGCACATAGCAGATGCAGTCTATAAGTTGTTCTTATTGAAAATAGGCAAGTCGCAAGTAGAATGTAGCATGTAGCAACTGCTGCCTAATTATTGAAAATAGGCAAGTTGCAAGTAGAATGTAGCATGTAGCAACTGCTGCCTAATTATTGAAAATAGGCAAGTCGCAAGTAGAATGTAGCATGTAGCAACTGCTGCCTAATTATTGAAAATAGGCAAGTCGTAAGTAGTATGTAGCATGTAGCAACTGCTGCCTAAGAGTTTGTTTATTCAAAATAGGAAAATCGCAAGTTGTAGCTAGGAATGCTGCATTTTTTTTACCTTTAGGTTCTTTTGAGCCTGCACCACAGCACTGGATCGGGGGCATGAGGGAGTGCAGCAGGAAAGCAAGAGGTGAGTTTCAAGCATTCTGGAAGAAGGCGAATGAGCTGCCATGAGGTAGGCCCAAAGTGAAGCCGGCAGCCGCCATATTGGATGATGTCACACCACATGGCCGGGGAGACACACAGTGGAGATTACATATTGCAAGTGCATCTAGCAAAAGCAGTTTATGTATTGGGTATGTGTTAGTTATTCATAGATAGGCAAGTCGCAAGCTGCATGTAGAAAATGTGGCCTATGAGTGGTTCTTATGTAAAAATAGGCAAGTCACAAGTAGCACGTAGCGTATGCAGTCTATGAATGGTTTTCATTTAAAAATAAGCAAATCACAAGTACTGTAGCACGTAGCAACTGCTGCCTAATTATTGAAAATAGGCAAGTTGTAAGAAGCATGTAGCAACTGCTGCCTAAGAGTTTGTTTATTTAAAATAGGAAAATTGCAAGTCGCAGCTAGGAATAAAGCATTTGTTTTACCTTTAGGTTCATTTGAGCCACAAGAGGAGACTTTCAAGCATTTTGGAAGAAGAGTGATGAGCTGCCGTGAGGTAGGCCCAAAATGAAGCCGTCCAATGCCATATTGGATAACGTCACACCATGTGGCCGGGGAGACACGCAATGTAGATTACATGTCACAAGTCACATCTAGCAAAAGCAGTTTATGTATTGGGTTAGGTGTTAGTTATTCCAAGATAGGCAAGTCATAAACCACAGCTAGCAATGTGGCCTATGAGTGGTTCTTATTTAAAAATAAGCAAGTCACAAGTAGCATGTAGCAAATGCAGTCTATGATTTGTTTCATTTAAAAATAAGTAACTCACAAGCAGCGGTTAGCAAATGCAGCCTATTTGAGTTTGTTATTCAAACTAGTCAATTCACAAATCGCATCTAATAAATGCAGTCCATAAGTTGAAAAAAAAAAGCAAGTCGCAAATCATATCTAGCAAATGCAATCTAGGCGTTAACTATGTAAAATAGGCAAGTTGCATTTAGCAAATGCAGCATACATTATGGGAGCAAAGATACAAGATATGTATATAGATTTATTACAAATGTAAGGACAAACCTGGGAATAGTGCACGGGGGGGTATTACAAAGCCTCAAGGCCCAGAAGGGACACAAGCAACATGAAGGCTTTCAAAATAAAATCAAAAAGACAGGGAATGAGGAGGGAATGGCTGACAAAGCTGGTAGGCAATACAGAAAGGACAAAAAGGAGCTGGGGGAAGAACAGGAGGACAACAACCCCATGCGGTGGCCATTTTGGACCAGGCCATGAGTCCAGAGAGGGGAGGGAACATAGAGAGGTGAAAAAATGCAGGGAAAAGGCATAGAAAAATGCTAGAATACTCATATTGATGCAGCAGGGGACAGCCCAAATATCTAACGAAATCCACAGATAAACAAACAAATAAATAAAAATAAATAGATAAGAAGGACCACACAAAAAAAAAAACAACAACATGGAGACCAAAAGAAAGAAGGCATGACAGAGGGTTAGGGCAAGCACCCATACTCTTGGAGGTTATGGACCATGGAGGAAGGCGTCACAGAGGCTGGGAAGGGGCACTGCATTGGGAGACGTTTGGGGGCCCGTCAGTGACAAAGAGAGAAAGGAACCATTTATGACCAGGGATGGTAGACCCCCAGTGATTAACATGTGCTTTCTCTTTTACAGCAATTTTACTAACATTAGGAACAAGAACTAGAACAGAGGATGATGGCACCAAAAAAAAAAACAAGTCAACTAAGGAGGAAGCTCACAAGGCTATCATCAAGTTGGCCAAACGGGCCAACAGGGTATGGGAGCGGATTGAGGTAATGTTGGATGTAATGTGAGCAGTAGCATAAAAGAATATGTAGAACAAATGATTATGGCCATGGGACAAGATGGGCTAGGGCAGCTGGACAAGGCCCTAGGAGAAATCAAGACAGGGAGGGGGGGAAGGGGCAGGAACCGAGAGCATGTCAGATGCTGGTATGCTGCCTGGGGGTCTTGGGACATTGGTTCACCAGGGATGAGTATAGGTGAGCATGTCCCCATGGCAACAAAAGAAAAGATATGGAAAGGAGAGTATGTAGATGTTTTTCCCCTGGTAAGTAGGGAGGCAATTTTGAAATATGATGAAAAGGAGAGCATTGGGAAAGCAGACATGGCAGCAGCAGTGGTCCTTCTCAGGAAGAAAGAGGAGGACAAATTCACCACAGGCAAGACATGGGACAGCTGGTCCGTGGGTTTTGCCACATGCGCAGCCATAGTGTTAGAGAAGAAGTCCAAGTGGGGGATCCCCTTGATAACCTATCAGCTCATAATATGGAGGGCAAAAGCCATAGGAGGAGTGGGGTGGATATAATATGATGAATTTTTTAGACAAAGGATGGCCACCAATGGAGATGTTAGGTGGGATACCAAACAACTGGATCTGTGGATGGATTACATCATGGACCAGTCCACACCAGATGGGGAAACTAAAAAGACCCCACTGATACAAAAATGTTGCTGGGTCTACAACTGAGCCTTTTGCTCCTGGAAGCAGTGTAGATTCCGCCATGCATGCTCAAAATGCGGGGGCAGAGGCAGGACAAACTGGGTGGCAGGAGGGCAACCCAATAGGCTGCAAGGCAGCACCAACCAGTCCTTTCGGGGACCAAGGGGTTGCCGGGTCAACCAGAGCTAGGGTTTTTGGGAGGGTTGGGAGGGAGGAGAACAAGTATTAACGAACAGCCTAGTAGAGTGGGGGGGAGGGTTAGGTATTTAACATGGCAAGGACACCGATCAGTATCAACAGTTGGGAAATAGCATTACAGGGATGAAAGGCACTCCAAAGTGACTTATGCTACCCTGGAGGTGGCAGTGGTCCTACGCTGCAGTGTGTCCTCCCTAAGCAGAAGCAAGCCAGTTCTTTATTCATGGGGACATTTATAAGGTAGAAAAAGAAATGGGCAGACTGGATGGGCCTTGCGGTCCTTATCTGCCATTAACTTCTATGTTTCTATGGACGGGAAAAGAGCCACAGGTTATCAGGTGACAGAGGTACTTAAAAGGTGTGTGGCATTCCTGGGGGAGAACCCCAAGAATTTCTCCTCAGATTCATTCTGAATTGGGTGGGAGTCACAGATGGTATCAGCAGGGGAGTCCATTGCACAGGTGCAAGGGGTCAGACAGGGGAAGTCTGACTGGTATAAAAAATACATAGGACCATTAAACTAATGAGTAACCTATTCTCCAAATTGTTCTCCACAGGTTAAGGGAGGGCTGGGGGGATGGGGGGGTAGTTTGCAAAGACGAATGCATTAGGGGGACAAAAAGGGATACAGTAGGGAGCATGGACAGCAAGAATGTCTCATTAATCACACACGCTTTGATCTTTCTGCAGATAAGGGGTGGCAGCTGAAGGTATGGATATACAGACACTCTTATTTATTTTTATTTATTTAGTTTTTGTTGACTGGGTAAGTGCACTAGACAAATCCTGCCTATTTTCAGGCATGACCCGGGGGAGGGGGACACAGATGAATGCCAACTGACCTTGAACCAGATTAAACTGTTGGTGGTATTTTTAGTGTATGAGGGAAATTTGGCCAGGACACCAGGGACATTCTCCTACTCTCCACTGGAGGATTTTATGGCCATCTTTCCAAGATGGCCACTTCACCAGGACATGCGGAGACAGATGATGTTGCTGGGATGGGAGCTCTGGCCTCTGCTCCTGTCCTTTCGACACAAGAGGCTGTGGACCTGGCTATGGCTGTGGCTGACTTTTCTCAGGATGAAAGCGTTTTGGACTGTATGGAGGTTACGCCCATTTCCATGGACCTACCTGACTTGGATATGGCTGTTGCTACAGATGGTGTTGCCTCTTCTGGACTGCCTTTGCCTTCAGTAGTCTGACGCCATCAGGTGCTATTATTACAGAAGCAGGAATGGATTAAAAAAGTGCAAGAAATTGACAATGAGCTTCTCTCGTTGATGACAGGTTCTCCTCTGGCAAGTGTGTCTCCAGACTGGATAGAGCAAGATAGACGACCGGACGATGGTGTGGTTCCTGCTGTTGTTCCTCCTACTGTGGTAGTGCACCCGGATGTCCGTACGGCTGGCAGTCAGAACAGCGCTTCTGCCATGTACCAAAAGCAGACCACTATTTCTACTATTCATGCCGTTGTACAGGATCCCAAAACAGGGGAAGCTAGACTAGGAATGGGCCAACAGGCTCTGGATGGACTTGGTTGTTTGGAAACAGCTCAAGCTGAATCAGAACAGACTTTCTCTTTTTCTGATAGATGGAAGACCAGGGATTGGAGTGAGTTAGCTCCCAAGCCTAATGCTGCTGCTCATCCACTACAAGACTCTTCATGGTCTCCTGAAAGGGCCCTAACAGCAGCGGGCTAGATTGCTGAAACTTTGGGTCATTGGACTCCTGACCACGAAGATCCCTCGTATCAGAGGATGTGTTCACCTTCTACTGTTGTGGCCACCAACGCTGGATTACCTGAGAGCTCCATCAAACCCCGAGGTAAAGACTCTTCTTTTTTATGTAATATTTCTGTTCCTTCCGGTCCTGTAAATGGTGTAGGTACCACACCTGTGTTAACTACTGATCCTTCCTTGTCTGTGGATTTAAGGATGGGTCCTAGTCCTGAGGCTTTGGTAGAACACCAGGAGAGGTCTTCTCTGGCCCCCTTGTTCAGGATGACTGATCTCTTTCACTCCAGTGGAGAACCAGCTCCTAGGAGGAATGCAATCAGATTGTTGTACAAGGGGGCCTTAGAACATACTCCTGATAGGTTGTTCATTGCTAAAACCCTCCTAAAAACGTCCATGAAATTTTTTTCTTCGGAAATATTTGCACTGATTTTTTTAGGTAATGGTAATTTTGATGTTAGTTTTAAAAATGTGTCCAATCTTGATAGGTTTTGGGCCCAGTACAACTCACTTAAAAATGACCCATTGTGGATACCTTTTCAGGCAATTCCTCTTACCAAACCATTGATTAAAACCATTACTGTTTTATTTAAAAATGAGGGTGTCAATGTTGAAGACATTCTTTTCTGGTTGCATCAGCACTGTGAGATTTTAGGGAGGCCTTCACCCATTATGGATATTGAGCAGATCTGGGACGGGGGTTGGAAGGTGAAGGCGAATCTTTTTTTCTACTAATTCGGGCCCTATACATCTACCTAGTTTGTTCTTTTTGGGACAAGATAGGGTGTCTATATTTTATATAGGACAACCCAGATCCTGCTTTAAGTGTGGGTCTTGTTTACATCTCAGTTCAGCTTGTGATACAACTAGATGCAGTCACTGTTTGGAATATGGGCATTTGGCTTCGGCCTGCCTTAACTTGTTCAAATGCAACCTTTGTGAGCAAACAGGACATGCCTATGGACACTGTCCTTGGGCTTCTCACAATCGTGAAGATCGCCCCTCCCATGAAGGGATTATTAATCAAGCACAGCATGCCCTGGCGAAAAAGGCAGCTGCTACTCTGCCTACGCTTCAAGAATCTGTGCAAGTTAAAGCCCCTCTAACACCACTTACAGCTGACCCCCTTGTGACCACTGCTATTGTTGTGCAAACTGCAAACTCTGAAGTGGGTCTAGATAAACCAATTTTGGATCAGACAGAAGTGGATACTATAGTTGGTATGGAGAAGCACATGCCCCCCTCCCCCGTCCCCACCTGAAGCCCCCTTTAAGGTTGTATAACCAAGAAAATGCAATAGACATGGGAAGGCGATGACTGGGACAAAGTCGATCCCTAATACAGTGCCTCCTAGGGACCCTGTTAAGGTAAGGAATGTGTTTGCCCCATTACAGGATGACACGGGGGGGGGGGACTCAGAGGATGACACTGATACCTCCTCTATTGTTTCCACCATTGACACTGAATGCAGGCCAGAAGATTCTATCGCTAAACAGGACTAGACATAGACAAGTGGGTAAACCCCCCTGAGTTTTTTTTTTCTTTTGTAGTTTCCTTACTTCTCTCTCCCTGTTATGCATTCCATAAAGATTTCTACTTTAAATGTTAATGGGATCAAGGGTGAGAAGAAGCATATAGGGTTTTTTCTCTTCTTAAGACCTTAAACTCTGACATCATTTGTTTACAAGATATCCGCTTGAAGACACATCAGGAGCTTCAGCATGCTGCTCACTGTTGGCCTTTGGGACATTCCTTTTGGTCTATTGGGGAAAACCTCTGTGACGGGATAGGTATTCTTTTTTCTAATTCTGCATTTAAGGTTTCCAGATTGGTGGATGTGCACCCTGGGAGGGGGCTCTTTGCTTAGACGTTTGTTTTTGCTCAGAAAGGTTTCAGATCATTACTATTTATGCTCCTCAAACTAAAGCACAACGTATAGCTTTATTTAAGGAAGTACAACCCTTCTTACATACCTCTTGTGCGGTGGTTTGGCTGGAAGATTTTAATTGTGGCCTATCAATCACTGATAGAGGCCTTCAAACCCATAAGCTTTTTTGTGATTCTGTTGCTTTGAAACACATTATTTCAGTGGCTCACTTGTTAGACACCAACAGGGTATTACATCCTACAGGGGGATATACCTATTTTAGGGGTGTCCTTAGGACAAGAATTGATTTCATTTTTTTGTCTACTGTTTCACATGTACTACAAGTTTTCACTAGACCAATAGAATTTTCTGATCATGGAGTTCTTACAGCCTTTATTTCTTGGGCCGGGGCCCCCAGATGTAAGAAAAACAAATGGAGATTAAATGAGTCATTTTTGGAGGATCCAAATATTAAACATTTATGGTTGCGGGACTGGGCTGCGAGACTTTCGGTTTTAGGCTGTTATGACTCCACTTTGGACTAGTGGGATGATACAAAGTTGGGACGGAGACAATTTTTTCAACAACAGGCCCATATCAAATCAAATAAGGAATATATGGGGTATTTAAAACTTAGACATCAAGTACAGCATCTGATTTCACTCACTGAAACGACTACTCATGATTATAGCCATTTAATTGCCACATTAAAGAAGCAAATGACTGACTTACAGTATAATAGGGGAAAATCTTTAAATCAAGAATTACGATTTGGCACTCATGTGTCAAAACAGTCTTTGGACCCTTTTAAGGAAAATAAGAATAGAGTTGACTTTCTGCTTATTTCCACACTGACAGATGCAAATGGACACACTGTAAGTGACCCACATCAGCTTTTACAAGTGGTAGAGAATTATATGACTTCAGGGCAGATTGCTGACCCTATTTTGGAAGACAGTGCTATACACCGAATTTTGACTGACCTACATTTGCCTAGCTTATCTGATTGAGATAGGCTTGTTCTAGAAGCTGATATAGTTCTTGATGAAGTTACTGATGCTGTTAATGGTTTAGCCTCTCAGTCTGCTCCAGGTACTGACGGCCTTGGCGCAGGATTTTATACAACCTTCCTACATGTTCTCGGTCCAGTATTAGTTGTTTTGTTGAACTATATTTTTCACTCTGGTAGTTATGCCCCTTCTATGACTGAGGCCGTTTTGATCTTATTGCATAAGAAGGGTGACAAAGCTGACTCAGGGAATTGGCGCCCCCTCAGTCGTTTGAATTCTGATTTAAAAATCTTGAGCAAAATTTTGTAGGCCAGACTTTCTAAGGTCACTCCGCAGCTTCTTCATCCTGTACAAACGTGTGCTGTTAAAGGTAGGAAGCAGCAGGATAATCTTATTTGGTTGAGGGACATTTTTTATAGGGGAGACTTCGAACACTTACAGGGGTTTGTTTTTGGATTAGACCAAGAAAAGGCCTTTGATCGGGTTGCACACAGATTTTTATTTTTAGTTTTAAAAGCCTTTGGAATTCCGGATAAGTTTGTTGCCTGGATATCTTCAATATATCAGGGGGCTGTTATTATTCCTAATGTAAATGGCTGGTATGGATGGAAGCTTTGTATTGGTAAGGGAGTACATCAGGGATGCCTATTGAGCCCTACTCTTTATGCTTTTACAATAGAAATTTTTATTAGGATGTTACAATCCAACAATGCTCTGACAGGTTTTGATGTCTCTCCCACCCTGCTGCGGCAAAAAGTACTGGCTTATGCAGATGACCTGGTGTTGATTTTAACCCCCCAGTTTTCTGTCCAGGCATTACAAGACTCTATTAGTATTTTTTTGAGTATTTCTGGCTCCAGGATTAATTATAGTAAGAGTACAGTGGTAGTCATTGGGTCTACTCCTGTGCCACCATCTGGTGTCATAGCAGGGATCCCTGTTTCCCAGGAACCCATTAAGATTCTGGGGGTACAGTTTGGTCCTGGAGATATGGCAGGATGAAACTGGGAAGTAGCCCTGGGTAGGGGGACTCGTTTGGTTGGGGACTGGAAAGAACAGCAACTTTCTAAGAAAAAAAGGGTTACGTTAATTAAGACTAAACTTACTCCAATATTTTTATATATCAGTTAAGTTTTCCCTCCACCATTCCGTATTTGGACTCAGTTATATAGTATTTTTTTTCAAGCATTCAGGGGGTCTCGAGTAAACCCTCTTAAGAGAGAATTAACCTATCTCCTGATTGCTGAGGGTGGAGTTTCTATTATCCACCCTGTTGCTTCCTTTTTTAGTATTTTTTTACTTTATAATTTGGGGACAGTTTTGAAACCTGGGAATGCTTTACGGAGACCTTTGGTAGAACACTGGCTATACTTATGTAGGCCCAGTTGGCAGGAGAAGAAGCCTAGGTTATTATCTAGACTTCCTTATTTACCTTCATGCATGCTGGAATGTATGAAGCAGGTTATTAGGTGGGACATTACCCCTAGTCATCTTCAGACCTTGGATAGAAAGAAGGTGTATAAGCATATTTTGTCTGTTGAACGTACATCGGAAGTTGTATTTCCTGACTGTCCGGCAGATAGAAAATTAGCTGTTTTGAGACAACTTATGAATAGAAGGATCCCATTGTATGCCTGGGATTGTTTATGGTTAAGCAATTATGGGAGATTAGGGTTTAAGGGGAATAGTAAACATAAACAATTATCAGAGAGGTATTGTCCTAGACCTACTTGTGACCAACTTTTAGAAACCCAATGTCACTTATTTTCAGATTGTTCCTATATAAGACCATTTTGGTCCTTACTGGCGGACCATCAGAATGAGACTGGATTCAGGGATATTGATTACCCTACCATAATGTTTGGTCCATTACAAAATACATTTTTCAGGTATAGCTGTGACACCATTTATGTTATTTTATGTATCATACATTTTCATATTTGGCAATCAAGGTGTCTCTGGATTTTGCAGCAGGAATTTATTTCCCATGTTGAATTGCTTGCTAATGCATGTAAGGCTATTAAGAGACTGATGGAATATGATCTTGACCATGTTTCATATGAGCGATCTACATGTCTCTGGATTAACTGCATCACATGGACTGATTGATATATTTTCTTTTTTCTCTTTGTTTTTGTATTTGCTCAATATGCTTTTTGTTCTGAAGTTTTCTGTTTTATTCTGTATTGAAGTCCATTTTTTTCAATAAAATTCCCCTACTCTTTTCGATAAATGCCATGGGATCTTTAACATCCACCTGAACTACCACCAATCCAGGCAGATGGGACCTCAGTTTAATGTCTCATATGAAAGACGGCACCTCACAAGTGCAGCACCCCTCTCATGCTGCACTACAGTGTCAGTACTGGGATATTAACCCAAGTGCCAGATGTGGGAACTGAACCCACAACCCACTGATCTCCTGGCCTCAGAGGCGAGTGTGCTACCTACTGAGCCACTGACACTGTGTTATATTTATTGGGCAGAAAGGAGAGCGTCCAAAAAAAGAAGGTGACAGGCAACTTTACCAAGACTCCAGACAATGCCGGGTTACATGCCAGGGCATCAGGGGCATGAAATGAGCCCAGCTGCTTCCAACATTGGGAGACATGAGAGAGATGTCTGCCACCTGACATGCTTATTATACAATTGGGAGGCAATGACATTGGATCCAGGCCATGGCTGGACAGTTATTTACAGATATGGGCATAATAAAGACATGGTAGCCAGAAGTAACCCTGACATGGTCAGACATGGTACCCCACAGGGAAAGAGACATGCACACAGACACCTTGCAATGGACAGAGTAAAAAAAAAATGAACAGAAGGATAGACACATGGTTCATAACCCACGGGGGCAGGGTCATTAGGCATTGCATGGAAGAGTGTGAGGATGAGTTCTATAGACCGGACAGGGTGCAGCTATCAGATGTAGGGGTTGACCTGTATAATTCAGAGACCATGGGGAATATTGAAGATTAGAGGAGGAGCTTGGTTAGCAAGGAAAATGGCCCAGTAAAGTGGGTGGGAAGGCCGTCATCCAACACAAGCTGGAGACAGCCTAGTGGTGAAAAGATTATAAGAGCTGCTGGGGGGGGGGACACACAAACATGGAGAACAAAGAAAAGTGGAGAAGAGATGCGGTAATGGGTGTCACACCGTTACCTCCCAAGAAGAAGGAGAAGGGCCCCCCTGATTCTATGTCTGGGAGGTGAGAAGATGAAGAAAGAGGAATACATAAGAAATAAATAATCAATGTGTGGAACTTTTATATAAAATGAAATGCACGTAAGCTGTAAAATAATGTACAAAAATTGGGAAGATATTGGAAAGTTGGGACCAATGATCTTCAAGTTTGTACATGTGATTTTATGAAATTATGATATATGGGGATATATATATTATGGTAGCACGGTAGTGCTACCATAGTTAGGGTTGAGGAGCCATTTACATGTTAAACCTAAAATTTTGCACCTTAATAACTTTGCAACTATTCAATGGATTTGCCTGCAATTTAGAATACAGAATCAAGACCCATACACCTTGGGATCTGCTAAGTTTCGTACCGGTCGGATATACGGCTGCGGAGTTATTAAGTGTGATCTGCGCATGTGTTTTTTGGAATTCTATGGTCACGCCTACAGATCACATGATTTGTGTGACCAGTCCAAAATCATCAGGGAATGTGCAGCTGGGGTCCCTTATGTGCCTTTTGAAGATTTCGTGAAAAAATATTAAACGGTTCAAAAGTTATTCAAAAAACAAGTTCCCATTATAAGTCAATGGGAAAAGCTAACAAAAAGTTCAACACTTTCGCAAATGCACTTTTTACTGTCGCAAATGGCCCTTTTACTGTTGCAAATCCACCATTTTGTTTTCAGTCAGTGATCAGAAAAATGCTTGGCATTTAAGATTGAGACTCTCTAGCAACCTAATTCTTTTTGAATTCACCTAGTCGGGCCCTAAGGATGCTAGCCATGTCTTTATTTTGAGGTAAAACACCCCAGAAATATTTTTTTCAGATTTCTGGAAAAAGCACTATCGCAAAGTAATATACAGCACTCACGAAAGTGTCACAAATTTTTCAGCTTTCGCAAATCACGACACTACTTTGCGACACTATGCCCAAAACAACATTAATTCTTTCGCAGCCCACTGCAAAAGAACGGTTTGGCGTTTTGGGCTGAAATTTGGAGGGAATGCAGCCAACATCTCACAGATGTGCCTTACTGTATTTTGCTGAAAAAATATTACATGGCGGCACAGTTACAGTACTCCAAAGTTGACACTTTTTCCCATAGGATAACATTATGGCATATGACGCATTGCAGCAATCGTTTGGTGCCCTGCTGCAAAATAACGATTTGGTCACACATCAGATGTGTGAAGAAGCCAAGGTATGGTGGATCGGGGGGGTTCTCCAGGTCAGAGGGCTTTTAGAGACCTTTTGGATCAATGCAGGCTCTGTGATGTCTGGTGCGTTTTATATCCGGACTCCAAGGAGTTTACCTACAGGTCATTGGTGCACGGATCGCAGTCCCACATTGATTACATTTTTATTTCTCAGACTCTCTAGCCTGGGGTCAGGACTTCATCGATCCAACCTGGTCTTGTCTCCAACCATTCATTGGTGCTATGTAAGCTGGCATTTCAGGAGGTTTCAAAGAGAGAAAAAAGATGGAAACTTAATGACCAACTGCTTAAAGATTCTAAATATTGCAAACTCATAAGGAAATAAATTGAGGACTTTTTCTTGTCCAACCCCTTAGACAGTGTAAAACTGGACATTATATGTGGGGCCTTCAAGGCCTACATGAGAGACATTCATATTAGTATGGTGGTGACTAGGAAAAGAGCTAGGGAGAAGGAATTACTATCATTATTATCCCAAATTCAAGTACTAGAAATTAATGTTTCTGCCAATACTTCAGAAGAAGATAGGAGGAAGCTCCTATTGCTGAGAGATAGATATTTAGAATTGCTCCAGGAAAAGGCAGAGTTAGCTATCATATGTACCAGAGCTAGTTACATGGATCAGGGAGAGAAGGCGGGGCGCCTATTGGCACTCCATATCAAGCAACAAGAATTTGTGAGATTCATCCCTCCTATTAGGGCATCAGCTGATGGGTCTCTGAAAATATCTCCTACTGAGATAGTTCAAGAATTTGCTTTATATTACAAAATGCTGTACAGGGATATGGAGCACCCCCCCAGTCCTGAAAGTGTGGAGAAGTATTTGATGGACTCCCATTTGCCCTCCCTCCCAGCATGTCACAAAGATTCTCTAGTTTCTTTTATATCACAGGAGGAAATTGCTGAGGTAATCAATGGATTACCTTCAGATAAAGCTCCTGGTCCTGATGGTTTCTCTTCCCTTTTCTATAAGACGTTTCATGATCTCTTACTGCCAGTACTTAATAGACTATTCCAACACATTCTTTCTGGGGAAGAGGTTGATTCTCACCTCTTTGAAGCCTTGATAGTACTTCTCCCCAAACCAGACAAAGATCCAGAGCTTGTCCAAAGTTATAGACCTATATCTCTCCTAAATCAAGATATCAAAATTCTTTCAAAGATTTTAACTAATAGGCTATCTGTGGTACTCCCTGAGTTAATACACATGAACCAGGTAGGATTTATGAAAGGACACTCATCGGCAGACCACTTGCGTACGTTATCTCACATCTTCTCGGTTACCAGAGATGCTGACTTTCCTGCAGGCCTGGTCTCTCTGGATGCCAAGAAGGCATTTTATTGGGTAAACTGGAGTTTTCTGTTCAAGGTATTGAGTGCTTTCAAATTCCCTCTGGTATTTATCTCCTGGGTTGCTGCACTATATAAATCCCCTACAGCAAGAATCTCGGCAAACGGGGCTTTCTCTAACTCCTTCCCACTCCATTCAGGGACTAGGCAGGGCTGCCCCCTATCGCCTCTGTTATTCAATTTATACTTGGAACCCCTCTTTCAAAATATTCTCAAAAGTACCTCTATACAAGGCATTTGGGTCAGGCACCATGAAATTAAAGTCACCGCGTATGCGGATGATTTGTTGATACACCTATCCCACCCGGTATCATCTATACCGCCCCTACTGAATGAAATAGCTAGATTCAGTGAACTATCCAATTACAAGCTGAATGCCAGTAAATCTTTATTTTTTCCATTAAACCACAAGGTATTCAAGAACGATATTAGTCCCTTAGATTTATGTTGGACTCCCAGATCATTTAGGTATTTGGGTATTAAGCTATCCCGTAACCCCTTAACATGGTTTAAGGATAACCTGGACTCTCTCTCGCAGTTTATTATTCATGACCTTGACAGATAGTCTAAACTTCCCATATCATTATGGGGCAGGATTAATATAATCAAGATGAATGTTTTTCCTAGAATCTTTAACCCCTTATCCCTTCTCAATACTTTTATCCCTATACGCTGGTTTAAAAAATTGCATGGTATATTTACTAGATTCATCTGGGCTGACAAATACCCCCATTTGGCCTATTATAAACTAGCGGTTACAAAATTTTTATTTTTTATTTATTTATTTGGTTTTTTTTTTAACCAGGTATAGCACACTAAGCTGGAAGCTTTTTTACAGGAGCGACCTGGGAGCACAAGGAGGTTAAGTGACTTGCTCAGGGTCACACAAATTTGAGGGGGGGCTGCGGATTCTCTATATGCATTATATTACTGGGCCAGTCACTTAGTAAAATGCGTGAGATGGGTATCCCCGGGCCCTGAAGAGGAACAACCGCTATGGCTTAGGATTGAATTAGATGCAATTAAAGCTAAAAACCTGGACCCCCAACCCTATTTTACCTTAAAATATCAAAGGTAAGGATAGCAGACTGTCCCACAGTAGGTGTCTCATTAAGAGTTTTCGCACAGTTATGTTCATTTCTTCATTATTCCCCCCAGCCTGACTTAGTTCAGTCCATTTGGAACTCCCCATCTTTCACTATTAACAGGAAGCAGATTTCCAGTAAATGGTTGCTCCAATTGGGTGATGGAAAACTGTATTCCTTGGTGGATGGGGAGGTACACTAGTTGTCCCCAGGTGGAATTACTGAAAAATTTCTCATTCCAGTTTCATCTCACTTTAAGGTTATGCAGTTAAGACACCTACTCACTATAGCTTTGGGGAATATTCCCCCTTCCCAGACGGTGTCAGCTCTGATACCTGAGATCTCCCCACTTATTGGATCTTCAGGCACTGTATCTAAATTATACAGAATGTTGTTTCATAAAAAATATGGGGACTCTTTTGGACCCACTAGACTCTGGAACTCGCTCCTTCCTCAATACCAGTTGGATTGGCAATCTCTATGGAGATCTTGCCATAAATATGTTTCCCAAGACAGATTGCATCTCATGCAATACCATATATTACATGATATGTATTGTACCCCTGTTAAATTAAAGAAATGGTCTTTTTTGAATTCTAGTACTTGTATCAAGTGTATGCGGGAAGAAGGAACACTCCTTCACATGTTTTGGTTCTGTTCTAAAGTTTCCCTCTTACAGAATTTAATCAGGATGTCTCTGGATCCCCTACTGGGCCTTCAGGAGTATTTCATTCCTGAGATATGTCTCTTAGGGGATATGTCCTCTGTCAGGGTTAAAATTAGGAAATTTCATGTTTCCATGATTGCGCTATCTGTTAAGAAACTCATTTTACGCCATTGGAAATACAAATCAACCCCATCTTTCCAAGAGTGGTTGCACGAAATCCTTGCTAATCTCCGAACAGAAAAGGCGACTACAAGCCTTCATAGCAGACTTGCAGTTCACAACAAAATATGGGATCCCCTTCACTCCTTACTCTCACTGTCTCAGTCTTGAATATGTCATACCTCAGTCCCTCACACAGGCCCTATGGGAATGATCATTGCACTTAGGGGTTATATGGTGTAGTTGCTGCTGTAAGGGGGGATGGGCGGTGGGGTGGCTGGGCAGTTTTATCTTTATATGTGTTATGTCACATCTTGTTTTGCTGTAACTGCCCATTATAATGGAAAATGTATTAATAAAGTTTAAATTGAAATAAATAGAAAAAAGGAAAAAAAAAGAAATAGTGAATGTAATGCGGTGGTGGGAGCCCCGCGCTCCCAACCATGTGATGTCTTGTCACATAGTAACATTGTGCCCTCAAATGCAAATGGTAATGTGCATGGTGATGCAAAGTGAAACAGAAAGAGAAACAGTACTGTAGACAGAAATGTTAAAAACAACGTAAAAGTAAGCACAAATGAAAACGCAAAGGGTAACGCACATGGTGGCATAGACGGGAATGGTAAGTGAAATGGGTATGGAACCGCAAGCAGAAGCAGTAACAGTAACAGTAATGTAAGCGCACAGGCTGGTTTTCCCAAAATGCTGCATAGAGAAAGACAGTGAGTACAAAGAATGTATACATAATAATGGGACACAGAGCAGAAAATGAGAATTTGGAATACTAAATTGCTTATATCTCAGGAACTGTATGACATAGAAAAAAATATAAAAGTCATATGAATTATCACTTTTCTGGCTAGTTTTGGACTTAATTCCCTTTAGGGGGCTAAGCATTTTTTTGACGAAAAATCAGTATCTTGCACCGTGTCCAAGATATGGGCCCTGAAATGCGCTGTGAATGCCATAATGTTATCTTATGGGAAAAAAAGAGAAGTTCGGAGTGCCATAACTTTGCCTCCTTGTAATATTTTTTTCACCAAACCACTGAAAGGCACATCTGTGGGATGTTGGCTGTCTTCCCTCCAAATTTCAGCCCAAAAGACGGAACCATTATTTTGCAGCAGGGCGCCAAAGGATTGTTGCAATCCGTCGGACGCCATAATGTTATCTGATGGGGAAAAAGCGTCAACTTTGGAGTGCCATAATTTTGCTGCCATGTAATATTTTTTCAGCGAAACACTGAAAGGCACACCTGTGAGATGTCGGCTGCGTTATCTCCAAATTTCAGCCCAAAACACCAAACCGTTCTTTTGCAATGGGGTGCCAAAGAATTGCTGTCATTTTCCCACTGCCTAGAAAAGTACTGTCACAATTTGCAAAAGCTTTTGCAAGTTCATTCGACAGTGTCGCAAGTGCGAAAGTACTTTGCGAAAGTACTTTTTCCAGAAATTTGAAAAACATATATTATGGGCTGTTTTACCTCAAAATAGACATGGCTAGCATTCTCAGGGTCCGACTAGGTGAATACAAAAAGAATTACAGTAGATTGCTAGAGGGTCCCAAATTTAAATGGCAAACATTTTTCTGATCACTAACTGAAAACAAAATGGCAGATTTGTGACAATAACAGGGCCATTTGCGAAAGTAAAAACTGCATTTGCGACACTGTCGAACTTTTTGTTAACTTTTCCCATTGACTTATAATGGGAACTTGTTTTTTGAATAACTTTTGAACCATTAAATATTTTTTCATGAAATCTTTAAAAGGCACATCGGGGACCCTAACCACACGTTCCTTGAAGATTTTGGACTGGTCGCGCAAACCGTGCAACCTGTAGGCGTGACCTTCGAATTCCAAAAAAGCATAAACGCTCGTGCAGATCACGCTTAATAACTCTGCAGCCATATATTCAACCAGTACGAAACTTGGCATATCCCAAGGTGTATGGGTCTTAATTGAGTATTCCAAATTTCAGGTAAATCCACCAAATGGTTGCAAAGTTATTAAGGTACAACATTTGGGGTTTAACATGTAAATGGCTCCTCAACCCTAATTAAATTTCCCTCATTCACTAAAAATACCACCAACAGCTTAATCTGGTTCAAGGTCAATTAGCATTCATCTGTATCCCCCTCCTCTGGGTCGTGCATGAAAATAGGCAGAATTTGTCTAGTGCACTTACCCGCTCAACAAAAAACTAAATAAAAAAAATAAAAAACTATGGTAGCAGTATCGTGCTACCATAATATATATATATATATATATATATATATATATATATATATATATCTATATCTATATATATATATATATATATCAAGAATAAATTTGGCTGATATGAGCACCCACCACTACAGTGTAAGCCTCTTTCTTGGGAAATCCAGGACAATGGAGTTTGCCTCTAAAAGGCAGACCAGGTTGTCCTGGTGACCACCCAAGAAGGGCCAAATGAATGATATAAATAAAAGGGGAGGAGCTAAAAGTGGTGACTCAGAGGAAATGAAGGGGGAAGCAGAGGGGAACAAGGAGATTACATCACAAAGGGGGTGGAGTTATTGAGGGGCTGGAGTAGCAAGCTATTGGCTAGGATAGGCAGGAAGAGAATGTGCTATGATGGCCTTTTAAGGGGCAGCAGGGAAGGAAGAGCCCTCTTTTTAGCTTGCTGTTCACCAGATTATAAAAACCCACCCACCTACCCAAAAAAGGGAGAAAAAAGAAGGATAAGGTCTGGGCCCAGCTGAAGGTGGACTGATGGGTAGGAGAAATAAAGGGAGAATAAGAATGACAAAAGAGGAGGACAGCCAAAGGTGGATGGCTGAGAAGGGATAAAAGCAAAAAGAGTGCATACAAAAAGATTATAAGAGCTGCCAGGAGTGATGGGAGAGGGGGAGAACACACACAAATGGAGAACAAAGAAAAGAGGAGAAGAGATGTGGTAATGGGTGTCACACCGTTACCTCCAAGAAGAAGGAGAAGGGCCCCCAGATTCTACATTGGGGGGGGGAAGACAAAGAAAGAGGAATACATAAGGAATGAATAATCAATGTTTGGAACTTTTGCATAAAATAAAATGCACATAAGCTGAAAAATAATGCACAAAAATTGGGAAGACATTGAAAAGTTGGGAACAATGATCTTCAAGTTTGTAAATATGATTTTATGAAATTATGATATATGGGGCTATATATATATATATATATATATATATATATATAGAGAGAGAGAGAGAGAGAGAGAGAATAATGTATGAGGAGGTGGTTGATACTAGAAATGAACACACACCCGAGTCGAGTGATGCTACATAAACCCCAAGAGCGCATCTCAAGGGGTTTATTCAAGCATCACTCGACGAGGGTTTGCATTCAATTCGAGTTAAAACTACCTCATCATGATTTATTTTATATAATTGCTTGGCATTCATTTTTTATGCAGTGGAGATCACATACAATGCAAATGCAAAGCTCCACTGTAAAAGACACAACAAATTATACCAGGAAACCTTAAAACAAACTCAAAGGGCATTACTAAACTTCAAAGGGACAGACGAGGGATTTTTTTGAACAGCAGGGTTTTTAATGAGTAGAACAACATAAAAAAACAAGACAACTGATAAAAGAACATGTCTGACCTTCTCTACGAGTCCACAACTGCATACAAAGAACTGGGATTCAGCGTGGTCGGGAACACATTTATGGGAATAGAAAAGTGAGTACAGAGGAAAAAAAAAAACAGTTTCTTGTCTACAACTGTCCACTAAAATGTAGATTTTATAGTCATTAAAATGTTAAAAACACTGCACGATCTTCTTGGTTCTTCATCGGTTGGTCGTCTAGGTAACGTGCCCACATGTTCAGGGCTTCCAATGGAAAGGGACTGTGTTCACATTATTGATTTGCCTTTCAGTAAAGAATCATGGCTAAACACTTTTTTAGTTGATTTTTCATTACTTTTATACATTTTACTGGTGAACCGAAGGGAGGAACACTTTATTTAACTAATCCGTGAACCAAGGAGACCCGGAACAGACATGCAGCGCTCGGCAAGTTAGAGTGGATTTTATTTCAAATTCTGATGCTGTTTTTTTCACTTGCTGTTTCTTGGCTTATGCGTACACTCTGAGAATGCTTACGCATCACTAGGAGAATCGCAGCGTGTGAATCTCGTAACAACCAGCTGGTTGTTATGGGAAATATCAACTGCTTAATCCAATGTTAAAAATTGATGACCAGTAATTATATATATATATATATATATATATATATATATATATATAAATATTGGCTGATCTTCTGAGCACCCACCACTACTGTGTAAGCTTCTTTCTTGGGAAATCCATGACAATGCAGACATGGCCTAATACGCATAGGAAAATGCTGAAGTGAGACAAAATAAAAAATTCAAAAAACATCCCTCCCCACCCACTACCAACCCCCTCCATCTCATCTGTGATCCTACTAAACTGCTAAACTGCAGAACAGGATATGTTCCTTCCAAAACTATAAGGGGCAAAAGATGGGGGATCAGAGTGAGATCAGGTGGAACCCTGGGTACCCCAGAGGGACAGTAAAGTATAGAGTAACTCCCAGATGTGGAGAAAAAGCTGAGTTCTCTTTCACATTAATGCTATGTGTTTCCCCAATTGGATAGGCAATAGGATTTCACAATGCACTCTAAGAAGGATGGGGGAGCCTCATCCTTTCAGTGTCGTAACATGACTAGCTTAGCCATGGCAGCCACAAGGGACAGATGGGCTTTCCTAATATTATGGGTGCTGGGAGGAAATATAGCAAATAAACAACTCACAGGGGTGAAGAGATCATCCAGTCCCAAAAGAGGGTCCAGGGCTCACTAGATGGAAAGCCAAAATGGCTAAATCTTGATATACTCCCATAACATACGATGAAGAGAACTGGGGACCTCTCAGCACTGGGTGCACAAAGGCGAGGGTAATTTGCACATCCTATACAGCTTTAGTGGGGTAAAATGCAAATCATGCATGATGTTAAACTATACTAATCAGAGATGATCCTGCTTTATAGATCTACACAAATTTCTCCAAGGATCCCTCCAATAATCCCTATCATCTGGCAATTGGAGCGTATGAACACCCAATAATAACAAACCCCGATAGGGAGATGGGGGTCTATGGACTGAAAATGCTATTAACTAAATAGTATGCCGAGTTCTATAAAAGGAAAACATGTAAGCAACAAGGCATGATGGAATGTGCATGGAACACACTTTACTGCACAGCCAGAGGCTCATTAAGGCACATGACTGAAGGCCAAGTGACTTTAGCCTCTGGCTGTGCAGTAAAATGTGTTCCATGCACATCCTGGAGTGCTTTATTGCACTTTTCAAACGGGCTCCTTTTTTTAACTTTTTACAGTTGGGAGAAGCATGTTTGTATGTAGAAACAATGGATTTACTTGTGTGCATTTATGATAAAATAGTCCTTCCACCCACTACAAATGATGTCATTGATGATGTCATTGTATTATTGCCTACTTTCTATTTCCTATTCTTTTTCTCCGCTTTTCCTCACATTCAAGATATGGAATGTTTGTCATGGAATGTTTACCACAGAATACATGGATTCAAAATTCTGCTTAGTTCCACAGACAAAAAAGGCCTTTGTTACAGCCAGAGACTCAATTTTCTCACTGTCAGGGCAAGAAGAAGAGAGTTCCCTGATGAACAGGTAAAGACAGAAGGGGGATTTTTCACTATCAGCAAAGAAACAGTTGTAGTGAAAACTATTACCAATTCTTATTGTTTCCAATTTGTTTATGTATGTAAGGTGAGTGTGATAAATTAGGAAACAACATTTAATTCATTTGTTTTATTTTTTATTTAAGCTAGTTTTAGGGCCCAGTTGAAGTTTTTTTTTTTTTTTACAGTGTAAAGGTAGCAGCCATGTTTATGGTAGAAGATCAGTTCTGACTGTAGGAGGCTAACTAAAATGGCTGGCAGTATAGCCTAGAGGTTAGAGGAACGAGGTGTGAATGAGCTTGATACATCCAGCAGATCAGACCTGAGTTTGATTCTCACAACCTCTACTTGCATACTGTATGACTCTGAGCAAGTCACTTAACCGCCCAGTGCTCCCAGGTCGCCCCTGAAAACAAGCATGTGTGCCTAGTGGGCCTTACCCAGTTACAAAAGACAAAAATAAAATTAAACAAAATAAAAATGCCTGTGTTCCAAATGCCCATTGATCTGGGTTCCAGACTCTTCACTGCTGAGCAGTCCTTTTTTTAACCACACATAAACCATATTTTACACATGAATAAGAGCCAGTCAGATTAATTGATTTTACCTTGCCATTTTATAAATGCTTTTTGATGTTTATCATGTAGCTATGCTTTCCTTTTCTAGAACTCAGTAAAATATTTAGTTAATAGCATTTTCAGTGCATACATAAACAAATTAGAAACATTAAATATTATTTATAGTTTTCACTGTAACTGTTTCTTTGCTGACAGTGAAAATCCCCCTTCTATCTTTACCTGCTCATCATGGCACTCTCTTCTTCTTGCCCTGATAGTGAGATAATTGAGTTTCTGGCTGTAATAAAGGCCTGTGTTGTCTGTGTGTACAGTGTGTTAGGAGAGAAACAGCTCCACTCACTGTACTCAATGTGATGCTTGACATTTGATCAATTTATTGAAACTTTGTAATATGTTATTTATTAGTGCTGTATACTGAATTTTTTTCACTATGTTGTAGTTATGTCTGTTTGTACTCTTGCTGGGACTCCATTGGAAATGAGCATTTGCTCAATTGAATGCATTCCTTTATTCTGATGAATAAACAAGATTTACTACCACTACTACTACACAGCACAGGGACTGGAAGAATATGGGTACCATGCCAACACTGACAGAATCATTATATTACAATACTCAGCACACAGATTGGAACAACTGTGGTACTGTGCCAACAATGACAGAACCTTTATTTTATAATACACAGAACAGGGAGTGAAACATTCTGCCAGTGAAACTGAGCAGAATTTTAAATCCATGTATTCCATGGTAAACATTCCATATCTTGAATGTAAGGCAAAACAGAGAAAAAAAAAACAGGAAGAAGAAAGTAGGCAACAATACAATGACATCATCAATGACATCATTTGTAGTGGGTGGAACGACTATTTTATCATAAAAACACACAAGTAAATCTATTGTTTCTACATATAAACATGCTTTTCCTAACAGTAAAAAGTTAAAAAGGAGCCCATTTGAAAAGAGCAATAAGGCACTCCAAGATGTGCATGGAACACATTTTAAGGCACTCTGGGATGTGTGTGGAACAATTTTAACTGCATGGACAGTGGCTAAAGTGACTCAGCCTTCAGCAGATTGCCTTATTACATCCCTGGCTATGCAGTAAAATGTGTTCCATGCACACCCCATCATGCCTTATTGTTATATAGCTCAGATAATTGAAAACAAGGATGAACTTCTACTGCAAGTCATTAATAATTATAATAATAATTGTGCTTATTAAACACACTCATAAAATTGCCCCATTTTATAAGTGTGTTTAATACAATAAAAACAGTTATTGTTTGCTAATTATCATGTGACTTGCAGTGGTTCATCCTTGTTTTTGGTTACTGAGTTTTGTGTTGCCAGTAAAGGACAACCCAGATACACAACTGATATACAAAAATTTGGGAATCCTAATCACCCACATCTTTTATTGCTTACATAGCACATGCATAAGGAGCATAGAATACAAGAAGCTGTTGCCTTGGGGGAGGTGGTGGTGAGTGAAGGTATGGGGAGTATGATTTGGGGAAGGTGTACTATTGGTGCAGATACACCTGCTCAGATCCACACAGGCTAGGACTGCAAATCTCCTCTGTCAATGTTGAAGAAATATAAATCTTGTTATTGAAGATATAGATTGTGCGAATAGTAGCAGCAAAGGCGAGCTACATGGAGCCTAGGAATAATGAACATAATTAAGCAATAAACTATGGCAGGGTATTGGTTATGCTGGGTTTACCCACGCCTGGTGTGGTTCGGTCACAAGGCCATAGGCCGAGTGACTAAACCTCACCACACATGGTTAAATACCTGCATAACCAACACCCTGGAACAGTTTATTGCAATTATAAAATCAGCATCTTATATTAGATGATCTTTTTTGTAGACATTTCTTTATTTTCTTGTTTTAATAGTTACAAAATGTATAGATGTCCTTCCACTAAAAAAATAGTGTCACAACTGTAATGGTTTAAATGGGTAATGGGTACCATTTTATTATAAATATGTGAGCATCAACTTTAATGTTAAAAAATATAATCATTTAAATAACACTTTTGATATGTTAGCACTCATAAACCATAAACAGTAAAACTGTTTCAGTGGTGACTGCAAAACATAATGTTTTTTTATTCATCTCAGTTTTTGTTATATTTTTTTCATTGTTTACTGCTTCATAAAATAGGCAGTATGGAATTTAACTGCATTATATAGGAAACAATTGTGTTTAGCTGTGTCAACAGCATTATATTTACTGACACAGTCTCTGAATTATAACATTTTAATTTAAATGTAGTAGAACTTTACAACATTGCTTTAATAACTGACCTTCAGTTTTGTTAGGAGCAGTGTAACATTAAGAAACACAGTGTTTCTTAAGTAAACTTTAAAAAAAAGTGACTGTGTAAAGACTTTTTGTTGATGCTTGACTTTATGATCAGTTAACGTTGGCCACAATAGAAATTAACAGTGCCATAGTTTATGAATTTCTTTATGGTCATGTTGCAGCAGGTTGTCTCTACCTTTGAGTGGTTGTTTTTTCCATTATATCATGTGAAATATTCCAGGCTGGATATCCATCTTTGGGCTGCATCATAACAATTCTTTGGACTTCCTCATGTGAAGTATCGCTGTCACTATTAGGATTTAAGGTACTTTTTAACAATCAGCAGCTTCTTTTTTCTATTTTTCATTATTTGCATCAATGGAGCTGCTGCTTGGAGGATTGCAGATAATTTGGCTGCATACTGCGGTGGTCTGCATGGTAGCAGCCTGCATTGTGGCAGTGGGAAACTTATTTGTTGCCATGCTGGCCATTGCATGTTTGGTTAAAGGAGCACTTGGAGCTGCAGTTGATGGATTTCTTTTCTCTGCTTTTTTACCTGCACCATTGTTGTCCAGAGGTAGATTGCCTGCTACTATTGTATCCCATTTCTTGAAATCTTCTACACTTGGCCTCCAATAGCTGCACATGGCGGACTCACTTCAATGCCCTGTTATGGACATTATTTGATTATCCTCCATGCCAGCATCACTTAGGGGAGTCACCGCAGTGGCTCTCAGGGAATGATTGGTGTAGATTGTGCCAAGTTTTCTCTCTCTGCAAATTCAGGCAGCATGTTTCCTAAATAGTTGACCCCCACCAGCTTGTGTGTGTACCACATGTCCATTTTTTCCAGTCTGTCTTGTTGCATTTTTGTTTTGCATGACAAAACAATGAAGAAGGGTTGGGAGGTAGTTTTGAGATGTACTGTTCATAACTGGCAATGGGGCATAATAGGGCATTTGGTTGTTGCAACATGTAACCATGTGTGCATTGTCTTGTAGGGTCAGTAGTTGTTTTTTTGTTTTGTTTCTTCATTGAACATTTTAGTTAAATATTTTATCCCATCTTCTATCACTTTTATTTCAAATGAATTAACAGTTAATGCTCTGACCCTCTTATTTCTTCATCTGGTGAAATTAAGCTGTATGTCCAGCCAGGCTTTTTTTACTAGACTAGTAGCATTTCTGGGGGATAGAGCTGGTGAATTGTGTATGCTGTTCAATTCCGAAAGTGTTAAGGCAGGATGATGGACTACACTATCTTTGTCTTCTTGCCTGTATTTCTTTACTACACCCTTAAAGACATTGTTTGCTGTATTAATATCACTGTCTAACATTAAATTAATTGAGCAACTTAGAGGAAGGTTGTTGATGTGTCTGTTAAGGCCACATCTTAGGCTTATGAAATTGCTCAGAACATACTCATGACCAGCAGTGTTATTAACTGTAGTGTAAAATGTCCTGAGAATGTTATTTAAATCAGCCACAGGGACTGCCTTTAGATGTACTTGTATGCCTTTCTGTTTGCACCAATCATCAAACACATTCACAGCCCACCATGTCTGTTTCTGGATGGTTTCTTCATTTTGTTGGAGCTCAATTTTTACTATTTCTGCTTTTGCAAGGTCCAGATGTCTACTGTGTGTAACATTTTTTCCTTTGTACTCTGTAGAGGTTCCAGGAGATGCAATACTATAAGGGAGTATTAATTCAGCTGTCAAAGGAGTTGCCTTGCCAGTGTGGTTGTCACTGGGGCCTTCTGATGTGGGGGAGACAGTTTCGGTTACATTTACTGTAAATTTATTTGAAAATGTTAAATTTGTGGCATTGATTACATTTGCTGTATTGTTTTCATTTATGACATTGTTTTGTATTTCAGAATTGACTCCTGTTTCTTTATGTGCATGCTCTTCTGGGTTTCTGTCAGCAGATTCTTCAGTGCCGTCGAAGACCGTGAGGAGACTGAAGGTTTCAGGGCAGCTGACAGGAGGACTCTGGATGAACTCAATAGCAGCTACATTTTCATCATTTGCTTCATCCTCTTCAATTTGTGACTGTGAGAGAAATATTGCGTCTAGTGCCTCATTTTCTATTAGGTTGACACTGGTCTTCATCATCGTGAACAGTACAAATGTTGCCTACAGGTTTTCTGGTATATTTAAATGGTGGTTTTTGAATTTTTTGACAGCTCGTACCGATACATTTTTCAGAGCATTCTAACTACAGTTGACTGGATGGCACCTTTTGCGTTGGTAATGCTGAATGTTAAAATGCTACCAAGGTGCCAATCAGCCAATCGGGGGTCACATTTCTAAGCTCATTATATAATATTATATAATTATCCCACTGAGTATATTCAGTACTGAGATGCGGTAATGAAATATGTAAAAGAATCAAGCCAAAGAGAGTGAGGTTATCGTCCTGATCTTCTAAAGAGCTACGTCAAATTGTTCCACAAGTGCAATTATAAAAGGAAGCTTGCTGCAACCACCCTGCTGTAATTTCTTGTGGCAACACAGCAAAGTTGTGCCAGTTCCCACCTGACATAACTTTGTGTCTGTGGGGGAGCCGGTTTACTGGGCTTGCACCACAGCTTTGGTGCAATCTGCCATAAAATGAGGGTGCTGTTACAACTTGAATCCAAGGTTATAAAATCTGGTGCAAGTTATTACTCACCCTTTGACACAGGTGCAGCAAACTTTGCAGGGGCGCAGGGCTTGGCCATAAGCCCTGTGTCCCATGTTTGAAAATTGGGCTCTACATATAAATAAGAACCAGTAGGAACAGAAATGGTAGAATAATAATAGTACTAATAATAAATTACATGTTTATTGTGCCTTTAAAATGTTTCCAGGCACTGAACAAAATCAGTGAGCAAATAATTAAGTTGTGTTAAAAAATAGCTGGTTAACATGAGGTTTTCAGGTTGCTTTTAAATGTCATAAGATTGGTGCAAGCCCAAAAGTCAAAGCCCAGCTAGCTTCCCACTGTGACATTAGTGACACGGTCCCAGTTTGACAGTACCAGGTCCAGTATCACCCCCTTATGAGTGGGTTCCTTAACTAGTTACCTGACAAATGCCCCATGCAGGGATTCTAGGATTTCCTTACTTCTAACTGATGCTGCAGTAGGCAGGCTTCAATCTACATCCAGTAGATTGAAATCCCCCACTAGAAGTACCTCTCCCTTGCTAGCCATCTCTTGGATTTCTTCTACCATATCCTTATCCCGCTGTGTTGGAGGTCTGTTGATCATCCCTATCCTAGTAGTTGCCCCTCTCCCTGTTTCTAGGGTGACCCACCATATCTCTGCTTTACTCTGTCCTTCTGTATTTCCTTTGCCTTTATGATCTTCCTCATGTAAAGAGCCACCCCTCCTCCCTTTTTTCCTACTCTGTCCCTCCTGAATAGTGCATAGCCTGGTATGGTTATCTCCCATTGCTGGTTTTCATTGCACCAAGTCTCTGTAACTGCTACTATGACCAGGTCTCCTGCTGCCATGGTAACATCTAGGTTTGCCATCTTGTTGCCCAGACTGCGAGCATTTGCACACATGGCTCTCCATTCTGTACTGCCACCTATATTTCTCTTGCCTTTTTGTCCTCCCCTTCCCTCTTCTTCCTGGTTTCCTATTTGTGTTTGTTCCATTTCTTGCCTCCTTCCTGCTTCCTCCTGATTACCTATTTGTGTTTGTTCCCTTTGGGACTTCTGACCTTCATGATCCCCACTGCTCACCGTGTAAGCATTTAGGGGGGACAGACTATATCTTCCTGCATTATTCTATCTCCCCCTTGGCTAGTTTAAATGCCTACTGATGTAGCATTTAAACTGTTCACTGAGGACCTCAGTTCTCCTCCTGGAGGAATACAGGCCATCACCCCATATAGGCCTCTATCTCTCCAGGTGGAGCCCCAGTCCCCAATGAATCTGAATCCCTCTCCTCTGCACTATTTCCTCAGCCATAAGTTGAAGTCCCTGGTGTGGAGCATCCTGTCATCCCCTTTGTCATGGTCAAGCAGCACCTCTGAGAAAGTAACTGGTTTCACTATCTGCCTAAAACCCTCCCCAGTTTCCAGAACTTCTCCTGCACTGCACTTTGCCTCTCCCCAGCCACGTCATTTGTCCCCAAGTGGACAATGACATCCAGCTCTCCATCCTGCCCTGCCTTCCCAGTGATCCATAGGATCCTCCTTCCATCCCTATGAGTCATGGCACCAGGAAACCACCTTACCACCCTCTCCTCATCCCTACCTATCACCAACTATATCCCCCTTACTATTGTCCCCTACCAGGATTCACTTCCTCCTCCTCCTCTGCAGTCATCTATCATCCCTTGGGGTCTCCACCATGGAGGACCTTCACATCCATCCCAACCACTACCTCAGGTGCCTCTGTGGGACAGTCCTGCCCTGTCAGGAGTTCCATAGTGGTATGGGATTTAGCATGTGCCTATGGTACACCACCCTAACACTCCCTAAGACCACTGTTGTCCAGCTGCTCCTCATTTCTGGCACCCTCTAAAGAAGCAGTGATGGACTTGGTGGTCCCTGAGTGGGACAGTAGGTCCTCCTAATCCAAGCTGTGTCAGTCTTGAGTCTGGCAACTTCCTCCCTCAGTCCAGAGGGGTGTCAGCAGATGGGGCAGCACCACAGCCTCTAGAAAGTCTCCTTGAAGACTGCCACCCCACAGCCACTGCACTACACTACTCCCATTATAGCTATCCCTTCATACTAGACCTCTTTTACTACCCCCTAATAAGTCACCTGATCCAATATTTACTTACAGGTTATGAACTCCCAGAACCCATATTTGCATGCCCCTAAAGAGCTACCTACTCCTCCTCTTTGTTATTCCCCCCCTTCTCTATCACTGCCTGTTGTTACTTTCTAATCCTACTTCACCACTCAGTTATGTAATCCCAGATGCAAAATCTCCTAACCACCAGTTTACTATTTCCAGGTGCACTAGTTTATCTGCACTCCCTTAGTGCTATCCCTTTCCCAGTGTCTTTGCTGTCCATTAGTTGGTGTGTTTGTAATTTATATAGTTATTGGGTGAGTGGGGGGGTGGGCAGGAGGGAGGGCAAAAAATATCAACTGCACCTTGCGGTGTTCAGTCCTTCCTTTGTTTCAAATCCTCCTGTACCCACTTGTGTCTTCTGCAATAAGAAAAAAAAAGAAAGTCACATGGCAAAAACTAAACAGCAGACACTGCTCGCTGATGCTGTTCAGGTGTGCACCTCCAGGAATTAAAGCTCCCCTGTCATCATCACTGCCAAGCCCTAAAAATAAGTAAAAAATGTAACTATTACTTCAGCATCCAACACTGTGGTCTGAGGAGTAAGAACTGATCTGCTGTGTACCGAGTCCTGATTTAAGTAGCCTGTGGTCTTGGTACCAAAATCAACAGTGCCCTCTGGAGTCCAGTCCTTCCTTTGTTTCCTGGCCCCGCTTCTGTCCTCTGCAATAAGAAAGATGCTCTGGCAGAACCACTATAACTGAAAATGCAATAACTAGATAATGATGTTTCATGGGCTTAAACAAACATGAATTGCAGTTGCATGCACAAACTGAATCAAATTACGATATATTGAGAAAAGGCAGATATAAAAATAATGCCACCGTCTGTATTACAGTTGCCTATATGTTTCACATTTTATTCTATGCACTGTTATAGCAATCAACTCAACAGAACAGGGCCAACATACACATGAAGGTACTGTACCTTAATTGCAAACACTGCTGAGACAACTATATGTTGAAACAAGGTGGAAGATAAACACAATGTTGAGACATGCTTTTGAAGACATTTGATGTGTTTAACATATTTTTTTAGATTGCTATACAGTTCACACACATACTTAATATAAAATAAAAGTGCATATACCCAAATGTCAATGTAAATCTTACACATTTCATAAAAAGTTGTTCTCTTGAATGAAGATCTTACTGTACAAGGACAAAAAAATGGGCATTAGGTAAAAGTAAACTGAGGTAGGTGTGTTATTGAGGGTATTGCATAGATTATCTTTTATTGCTCTTCCACCCCAGGCACACACAATTTGAAAATCAACAACCCCTTGATATGAAGCAACAGGAATTATTTAGTACAAGGAAAGAAACAAATAGGATACTGAGTAAGTTGGTAGACAAGCATGAGTATGGTAAGTCAAGTAACATTTCAAAAAGTCTCACTATTATAATTCATTTTTTTAGAAATGCGTCTGCACAGTTGACAATTTTTGTGAAAAGTAATAACAATGGGAGTTATTCCACATATGTCCACAGGTGCCACGCATGCAGGTGGAGGGATCTGAGGCCTGGATGCATCAGTCTGCCCTGCTCATGAGTCAGAAGATCATGGTGAAGAGGCAGAGGTACTGGGGGTTCCATCATTAGCTGTTGAAGCAGAGGGAATCAAATCTGATGAGGTCAAAGGGGGCCTATTAGAATCATGTGAGCCACTTCTACCTGTAGCTTCAGGAGAACCCTCTGAAGTACTGGAAATGGAGGAAAGGCATACAAGATCCTTCCTGTCCAGTAAAGAGACAGCGCATCTCACCAGAAATCACCACGCTCAGGAATTAGCAAGCAAAAATTGGGTAGTTTTGCATTGTAATGTGGCTGAGACTATCTGCCAGGATGTTGCTGATGCCCAGCACATGGACAGCAGTCAGGCAGAGGTCATGCTGGACTGCCCAGTACCACACTCGCATCACCTCCTGGCTTAGAGGGTACAAGTGAGTGCCTCCCTTTTTATTCAGGTACCAGACCAAAGTCATATTGTTGGTATGAATCAGGAGTGTCCCTGGACATAGAAGAGGCTGGAAGGCCTGGAGGCCATACAGTACTGCCCTCATTTCTAACACATTGATGGGTAGAGATGCTTCCAGCTGAGACCATGTTCCCTGGGTCTGATGGTCTTCTAGAGGAACCCCTGTGGAGAGATTGGACAACTCCTGCCACCAAGGAAGATCCTTCTTCATGTACCTGGACACTAGGACCCTGTGGTTGAAGTTGTCCAGTCACTGATCCCATTGGACATGAAAACTGTATTGGGTCACCCTGATATGTAGTCTGGCTAGAGGAACTGTAGGGTTTGCAGCTGCCATCAGCCTGATAAGATGGAGGGTCAACTGGGCTGAGGTCCAGTGTGAGTTGCCACTAATCTGGCCTGTTTCAGCAGGATCTCATCTCCACTCTGTTTAATGGGAGGAAGGCCCTGCCTGGACCGTATCCAGCACTTCCCCAAATGAATTGTAAGTGCTGGGATGGGAGAGGTGGGACTTGGGATAGTTGACTGTTATTTCAAGCTTGGAAAAGAGGTTGAGGGTGAAGGAGAATGACTCCCTTACACTGCTGTGTGATGATGCTGATAGAAGCCAATCATTCAGATACAGGCACAATTAGATCCCTCTGTGGCATAGGAATGCACCACCACTGCTAGACACCTGGTAAAAACCTGAGGTGCTGAGAATAGGCCAAAAGGAAGAGTCTTGAACTGGTAATCTTCCCCCTGGACGGCAAACCAAAAAAAAGTGGTGGTGGGCCTGGAAGACAGGGATGTGCAGGTAAGTATTCTGCATGTCCAGTGCACTTGTGGAGCAGAGGAGGAAGTCCCTGGATGGTGAGTGTGCAGAACTTCTTGTACTTGATGTACAGGTTGAGCATGCTGAGGTTCAAGATGGGACTTAGGTCGCCTGCCTTTTTTGGCGCTATGAAGAAATGGAAGTAGTACCTTCTTCCTTTCTGTGCCAGAGCCACTGGCTCTATGGCTGACATTTTCAGAAGAGCCTGGCTCTCATCCCCTATCAGAGGCAGGTGTCTTGAAGGATAATGGGAGAGGCCTGGGGGGTTGTCCTGAGACCTGTCTGAGAACTCTTTGGTGTGACCTCTTGCTATTAACTGAGGACCCAAGAGTCTGTAATTATGTCCTGCAACCTCAGGAGTTGGAAGCAAATCTTTCCCCCCACTGGTTCCCCTAGAGGATCAGGGTGAGGCAGAGGGAGTCCCCCACAAGTCAGGAGGCTGAGGAGAGGGAGTCGGCAGCTCCTCTGCTGGGCAGCTGGAACTTGGCTGGGGGAGTAGGGGTTCTTGATGCTGGATACCAGCATTTGGCTTGGTGTTTGGCATGGGCCTCTTTGTTCTGGCATCTCTGTTGCTGAAGAAAAGGCTGTTTGCATTTGTAACCCCCTCGGTACATGAAGCAGACGTAACAGATCGATTTACCTTGGTCCTGCAATTCAGTGATAATATCCTTCCTTAGCATCACCTTTGAAGAACATAGAGCCCCTATAAGGGGCATCCAGGATGGAGGTCTGGATGTCCTGTGCCAGGCCAGCAATCCTGAGCTATGAATGTCACCTAATGCAGACAGCAGTGGCTGTGGTTTAGAACAAATGAGTCTACTGTGTTATAAGTGGCCTGGAGGACATGATGACAGAAGATTTTAGCCATTCTCACTGTCCTGGCAATCTCAGCCTTAAGCTTCTGGTCCTGGATAGCTTCTGTCTTTGACTCAAGTGAGGCCAGGGAAGATTTCTGATAGGAAATCATATGAGCTACATAATTAAGGGACCTGAGGGTGCAAGTGGAGAAGGAATGGATCTTGTGACCAAAATTATCCTGCTGCTTAGACTCCTTATCAGAAGGAGACATGCTCAAATGTTAGGTTTAGAGGACAGGTCATGGGCAGCCATGATAACAACCGAGTCTGCATTAGGATGGCCAGTTAAGTGTGTGACCCCATCTGGGAGGTGTTACACCCTGTCTGACTTTTTTGAAACAGCCAGAATGGAGGAAGATTGTTGCCAGATAGTGGATGTCAGATCTTTCTGCAGGCCAGTTCAAGGCAGTATGGGCATAGAAGCTGTGTCAGTCATGTCTAGATGCTCTGCAAGCCTTTTCTGCTTTGCATACTCTTCCTAGATAGCCCAGCCACAGGCATTTCGTATAGTTATGAGGAGTTCTGCAAATGAAAGGGCCTCCGGAGTGGACTTCAGGGACTACTTAGGCTGAGGCTATATATAGTAGATGTATGCATACCAGAGTTGGAGGACAAGTCAGAGGCAGAGTCTGAACAGTGCCTGCTGGGGGTCTGGACACTTTTTAGAGGAGTGTCCTTGGTTTTTTCCCCTGACCTGGTGTCTAAAGCAGCCTTCTCCAGAAAGGTAGGAATCCACAGGAGAGGCTTATCTAGGGGGTCAGAAAGGAGGTGGGAGTAGAGGCCGCCACTGGTTTCTAATGATCAAGCTCTGAGGCTAGTTGAGTCCTGTCCTCCTGAATCAGGGTCTGAAACACTGCATGGATAGCAGCCTGAGGCTGCTTTGGAGGCAGAGGCTGAGGATGAAGGAGAGGTGGTGGAAAGGAGGCTGGTATAATGGATAGCCCAGCATCTGATATTGAGGGTATCCATGAGCCTGATAGGAGTAGCTAAAAGACAGAAGGAGCATACCCTTGATTAGACATAGCCCAGCGTCTGGTACCCAGCTACATAATGGGGTTGATGACCGGGCATTGTATATCCCAGTGAAGGGTACATTGGATATTGTGGGGGAGGATAGCCTGGAACATTGCCTACATCAGAAGGTGGGGCTGAAGGACTGGCAGAAGGTCCAGAGGGACCAGGCATTAGCCCCATAGGGTCATTCAAAGGAACTGGCATAAAATCAGGCCCAGAAATGTCTGGCACCGGAAGATTCTGTACCTGGGGACCTGATGGAAGGCCATCCAGCATTTGAGGAATGGCCAGAGTGCCAGATATACTCTGATCCTGTGAAGAGTCACATGGTGAAGGGTCACTTGGGGTCAGGGTGTGAGTAGAATCTGATGGAAGACCTTCTGTCGTCTGGGGAGCAGGAGTCCAAGATGGTGGAACCTGGTTGTCCAAGGGGGCTTGGGTTGAGGAGGTCCTGACAAAAGGTCCCTGGAGGAATTAACAATAGGTCCAGTGGGTGAATCAGGAAGAGACTGACCAGTGAAGGAGGGGGAACCTCCAGATTAGTGCCCACCTCTGGCTCTTCATCTTCAGTCAAGCCCAGAGGGTCTGATTGTATCAGTGGGAGTGAGGAACTCTCAAAAAACTGTTACATGTCCAGTAGCTGGCTCAACTTGATGTCAGGGATATACACTAACCCCGATGGGAAAGCCCCAGCAGTGTGGTCCCCAGAGGAACTGGGGAGCTACTTATCAGCCACTGCAGTGCAGACATCAGAAGAGCTAACATCCGATGTATTGGCCTGGGCCATGCTGACAACAGCAGAGCTGGAGTCCAGTTTACTGGCTGTGACCATGCTGTCCTCTGTGGGACTCAGGAGGGACTTATTGAACTGGCTGCTGGTGAGAGACCCTGAAGCAGATAAGGGCCTAAGGAGCACAATAGGGGTTCTGTCATCCAAGAAGAGCCCCGACTGCACCATGAGTAAAGCAGGCAGGGAGGCCATGATCTGATCTGCCAGAGCAGTAGGAGACCTGGCAGTAGGGGTACTTACTGTAGTAGAGGCTCCTCCGGTGTCAGTGGTGCCCGATGGTCACTGACAAGTGGATGGAGACCTGTCCCAATCTTGGTGCCTCTCCTTGTCCTTTTTCTTCTTTTTGGGTTCTGATGTTAGGAAAGAAGATTTTTCCCACAAATTCTGCAGCTACTTTTCCATCAAAGTAGGCACTTCTCCAGCAAGTGGGCTTCAAGGTTTTTCTGGTGCCTAATCTGTGTGGCCTGTTTGAAGGATTGGAAGGGTGCACAATCCTTGACCCAGTGTTTGGGGCCTAGGCAGATCATGCAGTGGGAATGCTCATCTGCATGCAGGATCTGGGTGCCACAGGACTTGTACTTCTTCTTTTTGACACATCACCCAACTGTTCATGTTCCTTAACTGTACCTCCAACCATATCCCATGCTGTAAATTTGTCACTGTTATTTGCTCAGCCTTTTTCTGTATATCCCTCAAGATCTCTGTGTTAGACCTGTGTATGCTGTGTTTTATTATGTAATTGTTTGACCTGGTGTTCTGTTCTCTTTTTGTGCTAAACTGGACATTTGTGGAAATGGGCATTTCAATATACAATAAAGACTGACTGATTAAAAACTGGACTGACAGACTTGAACCCCAGCAGTTCTGTAAAAATCCACACTGACCACACTGGGTGCATTTTGCACAAATACTGTTAGTCCAGTCACTCTGGTTGCACTGTTAAGTCCAACTTTTACATATCTGGTCCACTCCTGGAAGGCTGTTTTTCAGCTCTTCCTTGACATAATTGAAAAGATAACTGTCAGGACCAGACCAAATAGGTAAAAGCCAGACCAGATCATCTGGAGTGAGTGGATCAGCAATATTTGCACAAGCTGTGCCCAGTCCAGATTTTACACCTCTGGTCCCGGTCTGGTGAGCTGGGTTTTACCCATATCCCACTGCATGTAGCTTAGTGACATATTGTACAGATGGATGCAGAGTCTAACTCGTTGAATGTTGAAGTTTCAGAAAACCATTAAGAGCTAAAAATACCAAGACTCACTCCACCACACCCAAGTCACACTTAGTCCTCTACCAAAGTCATGCTAAAACATTGGTGCCTCTACATCCACACCATTAAGTTTGTAATGCCATCATGCCTCTTCTGCTGCCATGAGCTCCCCCATCCATGAAGTCCCATTCTGCTTATGGCAGCACCCCAGAAACAAGGTCATTTTTCAGGGAGCAGCTCTTTACACCACATCAACTAAATTACTGCTAAACTCCTTATGTTTAAACATTTTATTGAGAAATTTTTGTTTTAGTATATCCATGGTCAGGACAAATGAATCTGTAAAAGAAACCAAAGCCCTATATATCAGTTCATTTAATCACAATACAGCATGTTAGAAACTGATCAGATTCTATGTGTAACTCAAGTCAAACAAAAATTAGACACACACGTGCCTACTGATTTGCAAGTGAAGCAAATGTGGTTACTATCATTCAGTTGTGAACACTTATAGTCACAAATTGCAGGTTAAGAATATTCAGTAGAATATAAACAGTAGCCCCGAACTGCCTGCCTGAGAAAATGAAGTTGGTGTATTATTTGGAAACAGGCAACGCAGGGACTCTTGCTATGGAATGTCCTGCAAAGTTGCAGAATGACTGCTCTTAGGATGGTGGTGTCAAGAGGCTTAATGAGGTTGTGCATAGGGACTTAGGGGAACGGCAGAGCTTATTTGTTAAGCAGAAAGCTCTGGGAAGTGTTTAACCCATTCTACTTCCAATAGCTTTCTATGATGCCTGTACTATCCATTGGTAATCTGACACAGACTTACTGCCAGAAGATAATGAGTTAACTTTCTGTGGGCTCAATTAACTCCTTGAGCCAGCAGAAAAATAGTGCACTACAGCTTTCTATACATACACACGCAGCATAGTAATGAGGCTTGAGAGCAGGAATCTATTTTTAACACTCTATCATGTTGTTTGGTTGCAAAAATGATATCAGCCCTTTTCCTAATGCAAAACACCTGCTGGGCTACGCCCACATTCTTAAAAACAAATGAAAGTCAAATGACAAAAACTGAACAGCAGTCAGTGCTCTCCAATGCTGTTCAGGTGTGCACCTCTGGGAATTGAAGCACCCCTGTGATTGTTGCTGCCAAGCTCTAGAAACAAACAAAACATTTAACTATCAGTTCAGTCCTCTGACACTGTGGTCTGAGGATCACTTTACCACTGTGCCTTGGTGTGACATCACTTGATTAGAATAAGGCAATGTAAAGGTGCCTTGAAGTCTAACTCTGTTAGCAAGGGAAGGGTGCAGGCAAAGATGGAGCTGGGTACAGAGAGCAGGTCCAAGTTCAAAATGTCAGGGTTCTTTGTTAACATATCTGACCTAGGACTCCAGTTTCCATGCTAGGTTTGTAGCTCAGATCCAAAACCCTGTTTTTTGTTGGGGCACTGGGTTCATGAAAATACCAGTGTTTGAGTTTTGTGTTCATTTCTAGTTTACTGTTATAGGGTAAAGAGTGTCTCAAGGCAGGTTAAAGTGACAGATCAAAGCTACAAATTGCTGACTAGAATATAGTTAAATACAATGTGAAGGGGTTGTACTCCCTGATTGAGAGGGCACTTATCTTGCAGGAGCTAGGAAGTATGGGTATGACAATAGTTTTCCATCAAGAGACCCATCTGACATAGCAAGAATGTAGCAATCTCAGAATGGGGTGAGTGGGTGATGTATATTTCTTATCCTATACAATGCATTTCTACAGAAGAGAAGTTGAAAAACTGGTAAAAATGATACCCCTTTTTATATGATGGAGGTAAAGAAAATGAGGAAAGCAGGTTCATACAAGTGATAGGCACATACAAAGGGGTACAGTGTATGTATGTTTGAATTTATATGCCCCCAGTGACAAGACCCAACTGAAGGCCTTTTTTAAAGAACATTTGATTTGACCCTCTACCGAGCAAGGTGACATGGTGTTGGTTAGAGGGGACTTTAATTTCACCCCACAGCCTCAACCAGATCGAACCAGGTAAGGTGGGGGTTGCCCTTGGGGGGATAGTAGGAACCTGAGATGGCTTATGGGGAAATTGGGTCTGGAGTATGCCTGGAGATACATAGATGAGGGAGAAGGAATCTATACATTCTACTCTCACTTGCATTCTCAATATTACCACATTGATCTATTTCTAGTTTCACAGGATTGGCTCCATACACTACAAAACAGCTGTATAATCAAGATAACAGCCTCAAACCATGCTCCAGTGAGCCTGGAAATGATAATGAAATCTCTTCACAAGAATCCATTCTGGAAACTAAATGTCTTGCATTTAAATGACACTGAATTCTGTCAACAATTGGTATAGACCATAGTGGAATACACATTATTAAACAAAGATGTTGAGACCACAGAGGTGACAAGACAGAATGGGCTTAAGGCTACCTTATTAGGAAGATTCATCTCTTACGATTGCCAAAAAAAGGGACTAGAATTAGAAACCAAAGTATTCACTGTAGAGGAAGAGCATAAAATCACTCTAGTCCAACACTTAAGGAACAGCTCCCCAAATACAGAAATAAAGTGATGAAAATCCCAGAGACTAAAATGTGTGTGTGTGGGGAGGGGGGCAGAGATACACTCAACAAAGGTATTATGAAGTGGGAAACAAGGTAAGGAAACGTCTTGCATGGCAGCTCAGCCAGCAAGCCTTAAGTAGTGCAGTGCAGAAAATTAGGGTGAAGATCAGAGAGAGACTATATACACCAACCCTATGGACATTTCTAAGACATTCATAACATACTACATCAGGCTGCATGTGGACATATGTGGACAGTAAGATCTGGAGGCCTTGCAGCAATTTACAGTATGTCCTCCATCACACTGAGACAGTTGTCAGAGAAGGACTGAGGGAGTTTGGATGCCCAGATGTCACAGACTGAAATACTAAACACTGAAAAAAAATCTAAAGAATAGCAATGCACCAAGGGTGGACAGCCTAATAGTTGAATTCTATAAGATATTTGCAGAACCGTTGATATCCCTACTCCATGGGGTATATAAGAAAATATTTGAGGGACAGCCAGCTCCAACAGTGCGGAGACAGGCAGAGATACAATTCTCCCAAAGCCAGGGAAAGATCCTGAGCACTGCAGCTCCTAAAGACTAGTACAGTAGTAGCCACAGGCAATGCCAGCTATGTATCCCTGCTCCAACATGAAAATATTCACAGTAATAATGACTGATAGGTCCCAGAGATGTGAGCAGGGTGTGGCTGGTCCTGGCCAGACTGGCATTATACAAGAGAGAGTGCCACAGGATAAGATCGGATGGGTATTAAACATCTTCTTTTCCTAGGCACCCTCTAAATAACTAAAGTGTGCCATCCCAATGGATGCCAAGAAGGCATTTGATAGGGTAATGTGGGAATACCTAAAAAGAGTCCTACAGGAAATTAACTTTGCTCCAGGCTTCCAGGCCTGTATTAGTGCACTGTATAGGGACCCAAAGGCAATGGAGAAAGCTTTGACTCCCAAAGATTTCCACTATTCTACTGCACTAGGCAGGGGTGTCCCTTGTCGCCTTTGCTCTTTGATTTATGAATCAAACCAATGGCAATAAGGGTGAAAGGGTCCAGAGAGACACAGAGCATAGACGTAGGTTGAGAACAGCATAAGATCTCACTTTATACTGCTGATTACCCTCCTTTTCTTTGGTTAATCAGAAACATGAATCATGGCTCTCCAGGGAATCTTTCAAGAATACAGTAGTTTATACGGAAACAAGGTGAATTATAACATGTCAGAGGCTATACACATTAGTGGCACACCTTCATCTTTTCTTAAGGCAAATTTCCCAAATGTATGAGCTAAACATAATACCATTAGATATCTAGGTGTAAGAATTACCCCCAAACTAGGAGACCTATGAGAAAATACCAGTAGACGTTACAGCTAATGTAAAGAGTGGCAGTTGTTACCATTTTCACTACTGGGTAGATATCAGTGTTGAAAATGAGCATCTTGCCTAGGCTACTATTCTATTGCAAAGTAAACCAACCCTTATAACAAATGTATTTTAGAATAAATTAGAGAAACAGTTACAGAAATTTGTATGGTGTGGTAGAAAGGCAAGTATGGAGGACAAGACTATGTCCCTACCATGGGGGAGGGTGGATTTGTTCTCTCAGACCTCAGGTTGTACTATTTAGCAGCACAGGCCACTCATTTTCAATCAATCAATCAATCAATCAATCAATCAATCATTCAATCAAGACTTTATTTATACAGTGCAAATTTCCAGGACTCAAAGCACTGTACAACAAAAACAAATTATATTAAAATAACTTAACACAGAATATTTCATAACAATTATATAATTAAAATCCTTACATTTAAATTCCATCAGGGAAGACCTGACTGAAATAAAACATTTTCAGTTTAGCTTTAAAATGGTGGATGGCCTGGCACTCTCTGATCTGACGAGGTAGAGAATTCCACAGAGACGCAGCCAAAAAAGCAAATGTGCGGGCCCAAGATGTCTTTAATTTCACCTTGGGAATCTCTAGCAATCCCTCGTCAGTGGAGTGGAGTGGATGGGAGGGGCACTAAGGGTGCAGATGGTCTTGTAGGTATCTGGGTCCCTGACCATGTGGGGCTTTAAAGGTCAGCAAACTGACCTTGAAGGTGATCCGCCAGTCTATCGGCAGCCTGTGCAGATAGCAGAGCACAGGTGTGACATGGCAAGATCTAGGTAAGCCAGTCAACAACCTTGCTGCTGGATTCTGCAATAGCTGCAAATGGTGACGATCTACCCCTGGTAGCCCTAGGTATAGGGCATTGCAGTAATCTAGGCAGGAGGTCACAAAGGCATGAACCAAAGTTGGGATGTCACCAAGGGGAGAGCAGGTGTTTGATCTAGGCAATGTTTCTCAGATGGTAAAATGAGGCTTTTACTATGGCCAACACCTGTGATTTTAGTGTCAAGCCGCTGTCAAGCACAACACCCAGATTTCTCACCCGATCTGAGGTGAGTAGCTGGGAGTCCCTGAGCCAAATCCCTGAGGTCTAACTAGCCTGCTCCCTCATGCCCCGGTGACCAGGTTCCAGTATCAGTACTTTGGTCTTGTTTGGGTTTAATTTCAGCCAACTGGCCCTCATCCAGTCCTGTATCTCCAAGAGGCAGCTATTAAAGCATGAGACTGTCTCTTCCTGCCCGGGTGTGAAGGACATGTAGAGTTGAGCATCATCTGCATAGCAGTGAAAACTCAGCCCATACCGCCTAATGGCATCTCCTAAAGGCAGCATATACACTGCAAACAACATGGGAGATAAGACCGAGCACTGCAGAACACCACAGAACAGGGGCAGAACAGTTGAGAAAAAAATCCTGATACCACTTTCTGCATCCTGCCCATGAGGAAGGATTTAAACCAGCTGAGGACTGTACCTGCCAGTCCACAGCATACCTGCAGGTGCTCGATCAACACCCCATGGTCTACAGTGTCAAATGCTGCTGAGAGATCAATAAGAACAAAGATAGTATGACTCCCTTGATCCCTCGGCATCATGAAATCATTCAACGCCTGGACAAGGACAATCTCAGTGCTATGCCTCTTCCTGAACTCAGGCTGGAGAGTGTCATAGATGCCGTGGGTTGTTAGGTGATTGTCCAGTTGTGCAGCCATCGCCTTCTCAATATCCTTGCCCACAAAGGGCAGGTTAATGATAGACCTATAATTTGCCAGGCAGTCTTGGTCTAGCATAGATATTTTAAGAAGTGGTTTGACAACTGCCTCCTTCAGGGGCTCCTGAAAGACCCCGATGCTAGAGTACACTGGACTATCCTGGCAAGGACCAGTGCAATGACTTCAACACCCCAAAAAGAGGTGTCCTACCCATGAGTTGTGGAACCCTTGGGTATGGGAACCAGGCAATGGAACCCCCCCTCCTAGAATCATTTCACCCCAGGGTGCCTTCTTTGCCCTCACCACTCCAATCCACCCAAACCACTCCACCCCACCAGGCTCTGCAGACCTCCACCCACTTCTCCTCCTGGCTATTCCCAATGTTCTACAGTGGTTGTATACTTCTGGTGCCAGGGGGGTCATCAAAGGGGCACAGCCCATGAAGCCCGGTGGGAGAGTAGTGGCTGACCACTGACCTCCCTAGCCTGCACATCCCTGTTAACTAACAAAATTAAAACACCACCCTGATTCACTGTCTCCACTCACTCTCTCACACACACACCCTCTCACACAACCTATAACAACAATATTAAAATAACAATCCCCAATAAGATCCCTCCCCCCCACAACTAACTACAAACTATTACAAAATATCCTCCTTTCTCTAATAGGGAGCTATGCTCCAGCTTCCAATGTCATAATAAACAATCAAGTTTTATTCATCACAGTCAAACTTTGAATTTAATTAAAGTAAGTTTGGATGGAACCCATTCCAAAATAGTCTTTAGAAAGATAGCCCTAGGAGCTCCCACTTCCTTGGGCTAATAAGTGTCAGTATCCAGTTCTATAAGGACTCTCATTCCATAAAGTTCAGGAATTCACAGTTACTTATAAATTAAAGTTGATTTTGACACTGCCATACACAGAAATTAAATCAGTTTGTACCTTTCTTTTCCTTTTTTTTTTTTTTTTCAGTTTTTGTTGACCGGGTAAGTGCACTAGACAAATCCTGCCTATTTTCAGGCACTACCCGGGGGAGGGGGATACAGATGAATGCCAACTGGCCTTGAACCAGATTAAGCTGTTTGTGGTATTTTAGTGAATGAAGGAAATTTGGCCAGGACACTGGGGAAATTCCCCTACTGCATTGCTGGCAGTAGGGGGACTTGCTGCCTGTTAGTAGGATCACTTGTGGTCAGACTTGGTGGAGGATGGATGTCGTGGAGAAAGGAGAGTGGTTGGGCTCTACTATCGTGACTAAGGAATCTACTGAGCTAGCTGGGAGTCTGTATCCGGATAAGGACTTAGAAGATGGTGATGTTTTTGTCTCAACTGAGGATTTAACGATATCTACTGCACTAGTAAAAAATGGAAACCTTTCCACAATGATTGTTACTGAGGACCAGCCAGAGCAGCTCAAGCTGTGGCTTGCAGAACTAGCACGAGAGCAATAACTTGTTAAGAATCAGCTGTTTTTGCTACACACTGAGGATTCATATGTCACTGCTTTACCTGCGGCTGTCACCGATATGAACTCTGAGTCTGTGCCTCCAGGTCCCAACAAAGATCAGTCGGGTGAGTTGCTGCAAACATTTTCTACTACAATTCAGCCTAAACAGCTTTTTTGTACTACAGTGTTGGCTGTTAGTCGAGAATCTGAAGGGATTCGGTGCCAAAAGCCATTAGCAGAATCAGGATCACTTGCGGTCTCTCCTGGCTTACCGCCGGTTGCTACGGTGACTTCTAAAGCCCCGGATGTGTCTACCTCAGAGCACGGAGGCTCTGTTTCCACCGGGCACACTATCACACTAACTAAAGAAGCAGGATTTGTTTTCCGTGCTCCTATTCAAACATCCACTTCAGTACTACCACCTACGGAGGTAAGCTGTGTTTTTCAGACCGAACCACTTAATCAGGAGGGAGTTTCTGAATTCTCTTTCACGAAACGGTCTCAGTCACATTATGAGAAGTCTGGGGAGGAAGGAAAAGAGAAGAGAGCAGCAGTCATTTTTTTCCAAAAGGAACTTAGGGGTACTCGAAGGGGTGCAAGCAGACTCTTCTCCCAATTGTGCAGAGACGGGTTCTGTATCTTCAGTTGCTGTTCCTCCCCTTCATCCCCTGACAGATGCAACATGGTCCCCTCAGCAAGCTTTAAATGATGCTGGATGGACTTTGGAAAAAGGGTCTTTGTGACCCACACCTGATTGGGACCCCAAATTGAATTTTTCTCAAAATGAACCAACATGGAAGCCACAGTTACCTATTTCATGTATAACTCCTGGAACTGCTGAAGGGGTACAGAGGGGAGATGGGCCTTCTGTTTTAGCCTCACAAGTCACTGCTCCAGTAGTCAGTAATATTTTGGTATCTGATCAACTTGCTGATACAGTACAGGGTACTTCTGAAACTGAGAAACCTCTGATGTCAGAGTTATTTTCTAAAATTAAAAAAGAAGCAGCGCCACATAGAAATGCTGTACGACTGCGATATAAGGGGGGTTTGGAGGTTAGGCCTAATAGACAATATGTAGGTAAATGTTTATTAAAAGATGATTTGCATTTCTCACCCAGGGAGGTGTTTGCATTTATAAATATATCTGGAGAAGATAACTTTGATGTGAGCTTTTGCTCAGCCTATGCCTTGGATTTATTTTGGGAGCTGTACAACCAGGTGAAATTTTCCCCCACATGGACTCCCTTTTTGGTGATCCCTTTAACAAAGCCCTTAATTAAATATGTTGCAATAATGTTTAGGAATGAGGGAGTTCATGTGGATGATATTTCATACTGGTTGTCTCAAAAATGTGCGATCTTGAGTTTGCCTGAAGCTATATTAGATTCGGAACAGTTTTGGACAGGGGGATGGCAGTTCAAAGTTAAGCTCAGACAAATGGATAATGGGATAGAACATATTCCAAACTCCTTTCTGTTAGGCCAGGATAGGGGGGTTTGCTTTTATGCTGGACAGCCCTGGGTCTGCTATAAATGTGGTTCCAGAACACTCTTGTCCAGTTCATGCGATAAGCCTCGATGTGACAATTGTGGGGAAATTGGTCATATTGCTTTCCAATGTACTAATTTAACCAAATGTGACATTTGTGAGGAGACTGGTCATGTTTTCTCTGAATGTGTCTGGGCCACAAAAAACAAAGCATCCAGTGGTAGTCCAGATCTTTTAACTCAAAAAGCTCAAGACCTGGCTACTGGTATTACCCAGACGGTCCCTGAGTATACAGGAGAAGTAGTTATCCCTTCTTCACATCCTTCTCAGGATACATCTGAGGTAACACCTCCTGATGTTCCAGTGAAGATTTCTCCCATCCTTTCTCCTGTTTGTTATTCAGCACAAAAGGAAGGGCCATCTCAGGATTCTTCTATCAATCCACCAGTTATTCAAGTAAGACGGTCCTCCAGGAACCTTAAACCTCCTCTTGCCTCCCTTCCCCCAGTAGAAATGGAAACCAGTAATCCCTTTGCTGTATTGTCTGCACAGGGGGGTGATTCAGAAATGGATTGTCAGGAACCTGACTCTCAGCCTGTACAGGATAGCCCCCCATTCCCTTTTCAGGTTCAGGAAGGTTATAGGGGTAAGAAGAAGAAAAATAGAAGGAAAAAAGATGGTTGACCCGCAGGTTTCATAACTGGCTTGTTTTAAACTAGGTTCATTGAATGTTCACAGTTTATTGAACTTTAGAAGAAGGCAGGTGATTTATGATTATATCCACAGTAATTTTTTGGATGTCTGCCTACTACAAGAAACTTGGATGTATACTTCAGATCAGGCCAGGCTTTTCCAAAGAGAATGGTGTTGGGGTCCATCTTACAGGTCCTTTGGACAACAGACAGTGGATGGTTTAGAATTTCTTTTTAATTCTTATGGTTTTTCTTTAATAAAATTAATGGATTTAATTCTAGGGCAGTTAATGATCCTAGATGGGTTTTGGTGATCCATGACATGCAGATTTATTAATGTGTACTGTTGACAGTTAAAAGCTGAACGGGTTGCACTTTTTCAGATGACAAAACCCTTCTTACTAACTTCTTTTGAAATCTTTCTTTGTGGAGATTTAATTGTGAGCTAAAATCTGTGGGAAGAAAACCCTTGGGGGGGAAGATTTACTGTGATTCTAATGCATTATGTCACCTGATAAGATCGTCTGGGCTGGTCAATAGTAGTTGCCATCAGCAAGGTGGTCCAAAATTCACTTATAAAAGACACCGATATACATCCACTATAGATTACATTTTCCTTTCAGATAATTTCCCCTTTATTTTTTACACCTTCCCTGTTTCCTTTTCAGATCACATGCTCCTCCAGTGTAATTTTTCCCCTCATTCTTTACCAATCATTCAGAAAGCACGATGGAAACTTAGTGCACTTTTGTTAAAAGTCCCTGTAGTATTATTTAATATCCAAGCATTACTTTCTGCTAGACTTACAATCTCTTTTTTATATGATGACTTGGGGCAATGGCGGAGAGGCTCTAAAGAAGATTTGCGTAGTTTGCTAAAAAATCAAGGGAGGGCAGGGAAAATTTGAAAATTCTTCATTATCTAAAATTGCATCAGCAGTTATATTATTTTCTTTCTGTTGCAAATGCCTAAAGAGGTGATTTTTCTTCCCAAATATTAACTTTAAAGCAACAACTTCAGGAGATGCAATATAGTAGAGCTAACACATTACAGGTGCTTTTTCAATATGGCATGAAAAAGCATCATTATGGTGATCTCTATGAAGCCTTTAAAAAATATAAAAATAACACACATTTAGTAGGGCTTTTGAATCAGGAAGGACAACTTGTGTAGGATCCAAAGGGCCTTCAAGCTGTTATAAAGATATTTTTACTTTCTCATACACTGGTGGTGCCTCCTAATGTGGAAGATATGAGGAAGTTTTTAAATAAGATTAAACTTCTGGATACTAAATTTAATAAATCTCTGTTAATTTGTCCCATCACACGTGCAGAAATTGTAACGGCTATTAAATCTTAAAAATGAGGCACTTCACCTGGGATTGACAGACTAACGTCTGAACTAAATAAAGCGTTCCCTTCTGAATTTTCTGAATGTTTAGAACTTGTATTTAATTTTTTTTTTACCTCTGTGGAATTTCCAGTTTGGTTCTCTGAGGGGTTATTAATTTTTCTTTATAAATCTGGGGATACAGAACTCCTAGAGAATTGGAGACCAATTACAATCCTGAATTCTGATTACAAACTTTTGGCAGGAATTCTGAATACTCGGCTTAAACAATTTGCTGCCACTGTACTTTCCCCTTCTCAATATTGTGGGCTTCCGGAGAAAAAAATTCAACATGCTCATATAATTATCCGAGATTTGATAGAACATTCTAGTTTGTAGAAACATTCTGGATGTATTATTTCAGTAGACCAAATGAAGGCCTTCGATCGGGTTTATCACCCGTTCCTATTTATGACTTTAAAACAGTATGGGGTTCCAGAAGTTTTTTTAACATGGGTAAAATCACTGTATAATAATGCTTTTATCCACCCAATCATACAGAAAGAAATTTGGGAGGGGTTCCATGTTCCCACTGGGGTGTGCCAAGGCTGTCCCTTAAGTCCTTTATTATATGCTTTCAAAATGGATACATTATTTCAATCACTTTCACAATATCCAATCTGGAAAGGGGTCTTAGGACCTCCCATGTTGGAAGAATTACATGTGCAGGCTTATGCTGATGATCTGTGTGTTTTTTTTTCCAAATATAAACAGGTGGCATTATTTTTGGATTTTATGAATTCTTATTCTTTTGTTTCCAATTCAAAAATTAATAAAACAAAAAGCCAGGGTTTGTTTATTGGGGTCGGCTATCCATCAGAAATTATTATCTAGGGACTCCGCATCTCATCAGATCCTATAAAAATTTTAGGACTATTATATGGGCCTCAGAATCTTCCAGAGTTGAATTGGGAAAATACACTAGCTTCTATAGATAGGAAAATTCAAATTTGGAAACATTGGCAATTGTCGAAATTGAAACATGTACAAGTAATTAAACAATTTTTAATTCCAGGTTTATTGTACACTGCAATGATATTTTCATTATCAATAAGGTTAGAAACGAGGCTTTACAGTTTATTTTTCCAGATGGTATGGGGTAACAGACTCAACCCTATAAAAAGGCAATTCACATATCTTGCAAAAGAAAAAGGGGGATTAGGGATGGTGGATCCAGTTATTTTTTTTCATACATTATTTATAGCACAAAATATTAGGGTTAGGTTATTGCCAGTTACATCTAGATATGGGTTATTAATGAAACATGCATTGGCTCATTATTATTCTGTTTCTCTTACGAGTCCTCCTAAGCCTCTTCAGAAATTATTAATACCGCAATAGTTGTTGCCAATTGCAAAAAATCTCTTTAAATGGGGTTTACTGGCCCAGGTAGTAAAGCACAGTAAAGGACCACGGTTATATAATACAGTAATGTTGTTGTTATATCTGACTGAACCAGCTTTTAAAAACTGTCCTTCAATCAGAACTGTGGAAGTGCTCCAGAGATTAAATAATCCTAGACTGCCAGAATACATGTGGGAGTTTTTATGGCTCACAGTTTATGGAAGGATTGGGGTTAGGGGTAATGCTAAGCATAAAGCTTTAAATGAAAGAACTTGCCCCTTTTTAGAGTGCGTGGCTCAGGAAGAAACAGTGGAGCATTTTTTATTTTTTTGTACATATGCCAGGTCTCTTTGGAAATTCCTAGCTTTCAAATCGAATATGAAATGGTTATTGTATTTGGATCATGACACACTGGTTTGGGGTCGGTCTCCTCAGTTAGGAAAGATTTATAATATAGAGACTTTGCAAATTTTTGCTGTTGTTTAATATATTATTTATGGCAGGCTAGGTGCCAATGGGTTTTGTATCAAAACCTGATGTCCTTTGATACAGTAGGATTATTGACTCAAGGGGCCATGGAAAGAATTTTCCTTAAAGATTTAGGGTTTTCAACCACTAGGAAGGTGACGAATTGGTGGAGAGGATTCAAAAAGGTTTATAAAATATAAATAGTAAAAGGTAGTATTAATTTTATTGTATTTGTGGGGGAGAGGTGGATTTATAAGGGTATGATTATGCTCTTATTTGTTATGTATGCTTATAATACTTATTTTGATTATGTTATTCTTTTCTGTATGATTCTAATACTTAATTTTTTTTTCTTCCCTTTCTCTTTAATTTGGGTCTGAGAGTGTGTGTGAGGTAACCTTATTGTATTCACTTGCTTTTGATGTCATATTAATAAAAAATTCCCCTACTGTTTTCGATAAGTGCCATGGGATCTTTAACATCCACCTGAACTACCACCAATCCAGGCAGATGGGACCTCGGTTTAACGTCTCATCCGAAAGACGGTACCTCAGAAGTGCAGCACCCCTCTCATGCTGCACTACAGTGTCATTACTGGGATATTAACCCAAGTGCCAGATGTGGGAACTGAACCCACAGCCCACTGATCTCCTGGCCTCAGAGGCGAGTGTGCTACCTACTGAGCCACTGACACTGATACTGTCCCATATGCAAGTCACAGTTACTTGCAGATTTTTAGAAAGAAGTTTTACCAGTCAGACAAACGATATCCACAATTCATGGAGAGTTCAGTTCACTGTAGAGTACTCCTCCAGAACTTTAGAACTTAATTCTTCCTCAGCCCCACAGAGCCCAAAGGGTAAAACTGAGTCTGCTCTAATCAAGGCTGAGGATGCCGAGATAACTCACCCACTCGATTCAGCAGGATAAATGGAACAGGCAAACAGGGATGTCTTTACACAGGACTCCTCAAATTTCTAAGCAGAAAAGACCCCCCCGAAATCCAGCCCAATTCCCTGGTCCTGACCTGTGTCGCAGCTGCCTTCTGGCCGCCACACAGATGAGCAAAGCAATGCTGCCACAGTTGCACTCCGGCAACTACACAGCTGAGCACAACCAGGTCAAGGACCAGAACCAGAAGAAAATCCCCACACTGATACTCACCAGGAGGCCTGGTACCCAGTATCTGAAGCAAATCTTCAGTACTCCAACTTCAGGCTCCAACCTCTGGGCTCCAATTCAGCAAATTCAGCAAACTCCATGAATGGGACTATCCTCCGATTTGCCCAGGTAGGCAAGGAACTGATTGTAGAACAATGTAAAAATCCTAGGCAAATGGGAGCTATAGTCAAATAAAGTCTGTAAACAAGAGATTTGTAGCTTGTAATTCCACTAACTTTGCAGTCACTCAAATAAACTGGGTTCAAATTCCCATGACTTTAAGGTAACATGAAACAATACAAATGATACAATGACAATTCTTCTTAAAATCTAAACTTATATTATCCCAGATGAGATCCTTTATTGACAATACTAAATTTTTAGACTCCCTCCAATCTGGGTTCAGGTCAAAGCAATGAGTTTGCTCAATGGTGTCTACCTGGATAAATAAAGATATTGATTGACTGATTGATATTAGTACTACTATCACTAAATTACTTTAGAATCCCTGACTAACACTGCTAAACACATTAAAATGAGTAAAACAATAAAACATTTTTTTTTAATGCTTCTCCCATGCTACTCAGCGATGGTCAGCCCAGTGTGGCTGCCATCTTAATCTATATAACCTGGTCTAAGTAACACACAGATTCTAGGTGGTATCTTATGGAAAATGATAATCTCATGCCCATGCCCCTCCATGCCTTTTTGACAGACTTAATGAAACAGGTGACCAATAGATGGGTCAAGCCCTCATCGATCATCCTACTGAAATTAGGAGCACTTTCTAATACCCCAAATGACATAAGGCCTCTCATCCTTCTTTGTATGTTCTAATGGTTCTAATGGAATGGCAGCTAGCAGCTGAGTGTGAGCTGCATGAGCCACTTGCTTAGCCACTTCATATTGTTTTATTTTATTTTATTCATTTTGTTTTATTTTAATGCATTTTGCTAGTTACAATCATTGTAGTTACTTCAGTTAGGACCTGAAGTGAGGTAGACCAGCGAGATAAAGTATTTTTTTGGGGGGGTTCTTTAAGTTTTATGCCCTGTTTGGTCTGTTTCACTATCCTCTGTAAAATTTTGTGGAACGCCAAACTGTTGGCCTGCACGAACATTGTTAATACACCAATATTCTCTCCCTTGAGGAAAGATTATTATACCAGACCTGTCTCTTCATCAAAAAAATCCACCTGGGTTTAACCCCAATAGGTGTCATGGCTTGTCTTCAGGTAGCCACCATCTCAGCGTCCACAAGGGCCACCCCAAAAACTATCTGGAAGGTGCCTAGGGTCAGGACCACCCTGGCCCAGCAATCTTTCCCCCTTAGAGCTCCATCCTGGTATAATGCCCTTCCACCAGTTGTCACATCAGTCACCAATCTAAGTCCTTATAAAGCTGCTTTAAGGGCCCATATCCCATCCTCACATCAATGCCAGTATAACTGGTGACCTGTGGATCCTGCACCATGCCGCTAGGCCACGCACCTGCCCTTGGCCTGGCAGTGGAGAGCCCTTACTATTTCTAGCCTACAGGCTCCTCACCTCCCTTGGTTACCGTATAGTTGCACTGGACTATGAATGCATTGTATTATGTATAAGACAAGGCCTGCCTGAGATGGCTTACTACGAACTCATATCATGCATTGGTTTAGCTACCAGTTGTATAGGTCTTAATCGCTTATTACGTAAATATGTCTATAGCTCTGCCCTGTTTTAGCTACCAAATGTAGAGGCATTAACCAGTGCTCATTGTACTTATACTCTGTATGATTACTCACCCACATTTATTCTATTTATGTACTTTATGAATGTCTATGTTTTATTCTGACGTGGAGCCTTTGGAAACGAGTCTATGTCTCAAAGGGTTGTAATTCCAATTTCCTAAATAAATAACTAGATATTTTGACACTTGCACTCCATCAATTACCTATGATGTGATCTTATATAGCTTTTACTAGCTATTTAGCTTTTATTGCCATTTTATCATGGCAGGCTGCACTGAAAAGCTGTGTCTGCTGTCTGTCTGTCTCCCGACCGGCGGTGGACACTACAAAGACATGCTGGTGAGCTGCTGGAGCCTACTGCCTGGATTTGTTGTTGGTTTGGAGTTGTGGAAACAAAGAGGGTAAGTGCTGCCTCAAGAAGAACAGTGAATTACTTGCAGAATCCTCTAAAAGACTGATTGCTGGTGTGGTGGGAGCATGAATAAGTCAAGTTGTCTTTTGGATGGACTTTTACACCTCCTGTGGCTGTGGAGTATATGCTGTTTGGCTTGGTCCCAGGGACAGCGACCAGTAAGTGTTGAGCTTCATAGGTTTGCTTTTGGGACAGCGGCAGGGGTGCCTTCTGGTGGGTCAGTTCCTCCAGTGGGTGTGTTGGGTGATGGGGACGATAGCTGTCTGAAGATGGCTGGGTCTCTGGAGACCCCCAATTGGGTGGCCTGTTTAGGCTTCAGCACATTGCTGGCCATTACTCCGGGGACAGGATTTGACAGTGTCTCCTGATATCTGAGTCGAGGCACTGAATTGGAGGTGATTGTCTAGGGTGACCACAGCCAGACAGGACATCACGGGGGTGCAGGCCAGTGGGCAGCATCATCTCCAATAGTTTTTGGGGTTTTCCCTAGGTGGGTGTAGATTGGCCTTCATCAGGGAGACCCCAGATTTGCTTAGTTTGTGGGCTCTGTGACTGTAGCCTCTAGGAGGTGTTTATTTGGCCTGGAGGTTGTAGTATTTGGTGTAAGGAGGAAGATCTGCAGTGGAGCTGAAGATCCCTGACATATGCTTTCTGGGCATTAGACTGGTGGCACCCTTACAGTTGCAGGATCTGGTTGTCAGACTAATGGGGAGGTAGTGAGAGTACCTCCATGGACTATTGCATGGCTGCTTAATTCTGCTGTTGCTCAAGTGTGAGGAAAACACTTTTGGTATTTGGCTATATGGACTGGGTGAGGATGAGAGCCTCACCTACTCTGGGACTTTATTTGGAGGTTTTGGCATGTTTCCCCTTTTCAACTATGGTCTCAAGAATGGAGGCAGTATAGCAGAGTGGTTTAAGGCTCTGAACTGCAAACCTGGAGACCTGGGTTTGAATCCCACACCCCCCACTTGCATATTGTGTGACACTGAGCAAGTCACTTAACTTTCTTGTGCTCCCAGGTCACACCTGTAAACAAGCTTTCAGCTTAGTGTGTAACTCCTGTTAAAAAAAAATGTGACTTTTCATTTATTATAAACTGGATTTTCAAGGACCAAACTGGTTGTGATTTTCAGTTTAATTTTGAAGATGGGGGATTGGCTGATTATTTAGGATGGTTTTAATTGGAGGGTTTTGGATATTATAATTTGTAGGGTGGCTATTCTGGGTGGATGGAGATTGTGCTGGCAGGTGGCTCTCCCAGTCAGGTGCTACTACTCCTCAGAGCTCCTATGCCTCTTTCCCTTCAACTGTCCTCCTCTGCCTGCCAACATATATGGTCATTGTCAGGCACTGGAGATCATTGGAAGGAGATGTAGGGGGGACCTTGGACCTCGGGGAGGGGAGTTGAGTGGTTGCATTGGGGTTGTAGAGATGAGGAGACACCCTGGGGTGAAATGGAGACTGGTGAGGGGTCCTCCCTGTCTGGTTCCCATACCCAGGGGCTCCACTGTGGTTGGGCAGCTGACCCAGTCGGCCTCAGAGTCTCATCCCACCTGGGTGGTGTTATGCAATGCCAGGTCCACTAAAAACAAGATGGCAATAATTGCCAATGTGGTTGGGTCATCGAACCTGGCATGCATCACTGAGACCTGACTGGATGACAATGCTGGTCCAATTCTTGAGTCAGCTATTCCAGCCGGGTTCTCAGTGATAGACCACCCAAGGTTAGATCATAGGGACAGGGGTGTAGCCATTTGTTTTAGAATGTAATTGGGCCTGGCAGATGTGCCAGTGAGGAAGATCAGATCCTTTGAATGTATCTTAGGCACAGATATGGGGTACAAAATTCTTCATGTCTACCATCCACATGGGGACAGGAAGCAATTTTTGCCGGATGTCTCAGACTTCTTTGTCGGCATGGTGCTGGAGTCCCCTAGAGTGATGGTGCTGGGTGAGACCTCATAGCCTAGATCAATGATGAACGTTTGCATTTTGGTCAGGACTTCCTCCAACTAATGATTTCATTGGGCTTCGCACAGGTAGTTACCTCTGCAACATGGAAGCACCAAGATATCTATGTCGGCAAGAATGCTGACCTCCCCCACAGTGACGGCACAATACCGATGCAGGTATTGTGCCACCTCTTCCTTCGTTGTTTTCTATGGTGGGCTGCACCCACCACACACCCCATGTGGGGGTCTCTGCCCCCCCAACACCCCCCCTGGACTCTAGGATTCCAACTCCAGGTCGGAGTTGGTCAAGGGAGGGGGCGGAACACTGAGGGAAGGCGAAACACAGAAAAAGGACCATTATTGCGAATGTCACCGTAATGGTCTTTTTCTGTGTTTCGCTGTCGGGGTGTCGACCACAAGGGGTGATACGCTGCAACACATAATTCATGTCATTCTCTGGATCTGGTCTTCTGATTGGGAAAGGAGACCTCCAACTTGGTGGTGGAACTGGTCAGTTGGTCTGACCATTACACTATCAGGTTCAATTTCTAGGCTCCCCCTTATAGGCCTGCCCCTTTGGAGATAGTCCAGTAGCACCCATTAAGGGGTGTGACCCCAGATGGTCTGATGGTGGTGCTGTATCTATTGGGAATTCTGACTGCAAGCAAGGGTCCAGACAACCAGCTACAAACATATAATAAGGTAGTGGTGGCTGCTCTGGATTCTATTGCTGCTTCTCGTGTTCACCCTCTCACCCTTCACTCTTGATCCCCTTGGTTTGTTGGGACCTTGAGGAAGATGAGGAGAGAGGGGTGAAGGATGGAGCATCACTGGCCAAAATCTGTCCTCGATGCTGACAGACTTAGATTGATGGCCAATTATATGGATTATTAATCGATGATCTCTCATAAGAAGGCAGAGTTCCTGTGCGAGGAGATTACCGCTGCATGTAACTGACCATCTCAACTTTTCCGAATTGTGGACAGACTGTGCAGTCCAGCCTGTCTGCAAGTTTGGAGAGCATTGTCACAGGATAAGTGTGACGAGTTTGCTCACTTCTTTGCTGATAAGGTTGCTGACATTAGGTCATAGATTTCTATAGCCTGTTCCAATGGGTGGGGCGGTGATCAGCGGGAGGTTACAGAGCCTTGGTTTGGTTGGGTTGGTCGGTTTTTGACCATGTGGCAATCGTGGATGTCATGAGGATCATCCAGAGTATGTGGTTGACCTGTTGTAGTTTGGACCTGAGATCAACTCTCCTCCTTATGGGATGCATTGAGGACATCGTCCCAGTCCTGGCAGAGATAGTCCAGTATTCACTTGAGACAGGTGAGTTTCCTTACTCCCTGAAGAAGGCAGTGGTGACTCCCCTACTTAAGAAATCTTCTTTCGGCCCTGACTGCCTCGCCAACTACAGACCAATCTCTAACCTGTTCTTTGTGGGTAAGGTTATTGAGAAGGTGGTTGTGCTGCTGCTTGATGACCATCTTACCATCCATGACATCTATGATCCTCTACAGTCGGGATTCAGGAAGGGGCAAAGCACTGAGACTGCCCTGGGTTGGGTGGTTAATGATCTCCTTATAGTGAGAGATTGGAGGAGTTATTCCATTTTAGTCCTCTTTGCTCTCTCTGTGGCATTTAACACCATAGATCATGATATATTGCTGGAGTGCCTGTGGGTAATCGGTGGATTGTCAGGGACAGTCCTCAGATGGTTCCATTCTTTCCTCACTGGTAGGTTTCCGAGAGTAAGGTAATGAATTTATTCCTTTGACACATTCTCACTGATAAGTACAAGACTACTTCCTTTTGCCACAAACTAGCAGTTCTAAATGTTTCAAGTGATCATTCAATAGTAGTGCTTCCTTAGAGATGTGATACTTGATCAGTATAAGCTTTTAACACATAACTTACTGTCTGTAGCCTTACATTTCTAAATTTATGTTTACACATTTTTCTGAAATAATTGTCATGTTTATGCCCATGACAATTTCCATTCCTATTTTACACCATTGAAATATTCAGGGCAGACTATATTGATATTTGGTCCCCATCTGCCTTCAATGTCTATGTTTCTATGAGAAGGGCACACACTACAATATTTTAACAGCATATCATAAGAATTAAGAACTTTTTGGAGCAATGTCTAACTGGAGCTCTCCATGATTTGGGGGGGGGGCTGGGATACAAATTCCAGAGGACTTCCCGCACTAGTTGTTGGGAGCAAAGGTGGAAGGGATCAGAATATTGGGAAAAAATAGTGCTTCAGTGTAAGATGCAGATTGCGCTCAAAACTATGACTTCTCACCAGCTCAGTCCAGCGGTCCCAAGGGTGGAAGAATGGAAGAGGAGAGTGGCACATATTTTTAACACAGAGTAACTTATTGCTTCCCTCTGCCTTAAGGGGGAAATGTTCCTAGAGGCATGGCATCCCCAGATGTTTTACACTCATCAGCTGGAGTATCAAGCTACCTGCCCACCTAAGGGGGAGCTGGAGAACCATGGCAAAAACAGTTAGTTATAGATCTATAATGAATGAGACACAAAGTTACACCTGGGTTTGTTTTAGAGACTGTTGATTTTTTTTGAATTACTTGTTCATAAATGCAGTTTGACGTGGCTTTATTATAATTAAAAGGCTCTGTATACAGTAATACAGTACAGGCTAACCATATGAGAGTATTAAGCCAAGACAGTCATGAGTTTAAACAAAAATGGACAAACAAAATTAACTATTTAAATAACTGTATCTGACCTGGGTTATATCAATATAAATATGCTGTAAATATGCAGTCACATGTAGTTTTCTTTTTTTTAATAGGCATATTAAATGTAGACAACTATTATGCTGTATGTGTGGAATGCTTAACATCCTCAATAAAGCTATGTTTAAACAAACATTTGTCAATGCTGAATGTTGTCTTGTTGGCATTGGCATTGGTAGTGCAGGAGTTAGAGAGATGCATAATAGGAATGGCAGTGAAGTATTGAACTGACGCCAACCTCACCCCCACCCTGCAGAGACTGACAGGCATCGGGGTGTGCCTTTGGGTCATCGGCCATTATGCTCATGCCATCTCACTTCACGCCCTGCAGACACTGACAACTGTCACATTGTGCCTTGGGGTCTTCAGGCCTAATGCTCATCCCATTCCATAAGGAAATACATTGAGACGGGTGCAATATAGGAGAATGGGGTGAACTTTGGGGATGAAGAATCCAAGGCACATCTCGATGCCTGTCACTAGCTGCAGGGTGGAAGTGGAGGTGGAATGGCGTGAGCATTACAGCCGATAATCCCAAGTCACACCCCTGATGCCTGTCAGTGTCTACAGGGTGGGGCATTACAGTTGGAAACCCTAACACCCCAGGCGTTTGTAGGTATTTTCACTCTAGATTTTCAACATGGGCTTTTTGTAACCCCACCTCATGAACAGTGGCACTATCAGTTCGTTAGCTGAACAGTGATTTTGCACAGTGACTGTGCCATTTGGTGCCACAGGTATGAAAACACATTTCGGGCAGGATGTGAAAAATGACAGCTGTACTGTTCATGAGGAAGTGTAAAAAATGGCAATGTTGGGGGCATGATCTAGCCACCAGCGAAGATGGCAGCATAACTCTCTAGCTCCATCCAGACCTTAGCCCATCCATACTCGGATGCCGCGATCCCATGGAGCTCGCACCTCAAAACAAGTGCTTAATGCACAGGTAATACCCCCCTCGCTGGGCGGCGCGTTCTTTTCAGTGGATTTCAGAGGATTTCCTATCTATTTGTGGTGTCGGGATCTGGTACTTAGTGGGCCTATTTAGGTCGTTAAAACCTTACTAGCAGTGCAAACCAGCCCGTCTACCTGGCACAGTGTTTCACCGCTCCCCTGCATCTACAACCAAGTTGTTTGGGGGGGCTGATACTACCTTCTGTCTACCGGACTGCATCTTCTAATATCTTCTCTCCTCGAAGGTCAGATTGTCTGGTTTAGAAAATGGATCAACCGGTGGCCGTAGGGGAATCTTTGCAACACATTACTAAGCTGCTAGAAACTCTAATTACAAGAGTTGATGACATCAGTATCTCCCTGTCTGGTCCTACAAAGGAAGTTCACCAACTACAAGATAGGATGAATGTTGTGGAACAAAGAGCCAAGAACTGTGAGGTGCAACAAGCACTGGTTTGGCAACGTTTACAACAGCATGAGGAGAGGTTGACAATGCTCTGGGGAAGGGTCGAGGATCATGAAAATTGGAGCCATCGGAATAATCTGCAGATTATAGGACTCCCAGAGGGAGTGGAGGGCCAATCTATGGAGAAATTCTTAAAAGAGAATCTTCCACGCATATTAGGAGATAGATGGAGGGGACCATTGGAGGTGGAAAGGGCCCATAGAGTCTCAGTTCACTCAAGTAAGAACACTAATACTCCTGTGCCAATCGTGGCATACCTGTTAAGATACACCAGGAAAGAGAGGATTTTGTGGGTGGCCAGGGATTTGGGGGAACTGTCATGGCAGGTCACAGCAATTGCTATCTACAGGGACTTTGTTCAGGAAACAGCTGCAAAGCGGAGGTCTTTTGGCCCCTATCAAATGTTTTTTAAATCAGCATGACTTTAGATTCAAGTTTAAAAATCTCAGTAGACTGAGCATCTTTAAGGAGGGCCATGAACTTACAGCTGCTCACCCTGGAGAGATTGAAAGATGGAGCCACAAATTCTGGCCAGGCCTACAATGTCCTACTGCAAATCCCAGAAGGCTTTGGGAGCCCTTCCATGCAACGCCCCCTGGTAGGAACCTTTTTTCCAGCTATGGTTCCTCCTTGACCTTATTACCAGCAGGACAGGTCCCGCAGCTCATCAGTCCTCCATCGAGTGAGTGATCTCGAGCTGCCCAGTTTGTTCACACTGCTACCCAAGGCATGACATCTGCCTCACCTACCTCTAGTGAACAACTTTCTCTTCCTCAGAGCATGCTAAATCCTCTTCCTAAGTCTAGGCAGCGACCAAGAAGTGGGCATCAGTACTCGCCTTCCAAACTTTCAGCAGCATCTCCTGCAAAGATTTCTCCCCACCACTCAACCAACTACATAATGACTCCAGGTCAATCAACCGACTGGGGTGATCTGCCAGAGGAATCGTTGGTGGAACTCATAGATGCCTTTCCCCCTGTAAGGCCTGGACTCATCAGCTATGCAGCTGCAGTGGTGAATTTGTCTACGGATCCTGCATGTATCCTTCGGGGCTCCCCCAAGTTGGTTGAAGGCTCAAAAACTGGACCCTAAACTGTTTTCTTTGTTCTTTTTTTTTTTTTAGTATTTTCTGTTTCATATTTGAAGGGTGGTGCGGTAGCGATTAGGATGTCCCCTCCTTACATACTATCTAGGTAAGGGCCACAGGGGAAGGGGCTCCTGGATCTATCCCTCCCACATTGGGATGGACAAGGTTACACGATCCCTATCAGCAGCATTAAGCCCCTAAACAAGTTGGAGTCTAATCCCCCCCCCATTTTATCTCTCAAGATGTGGTTGACACGCTATACCTGGATAGTTAGTAAGCTCATACAGTCTCTTTACCTTAGCAAACTTTAGAGCTTATGAGTGATTTTAAACCCCCCCCCAGCATAGGACATATAAAGGCATCCAACTCAGGGCTCAAGCCGCAGGCATGCTTCTGGGCTTACCCCCCCCTTCTTTTCTGAGGGTGGCTGTCATGCTATGCCTGGTCAGTCACTCAAGCACAGGCTACTCTTTCACCCTAATTAAGATGTAGCTTTCATATCAGGACTGCACGGGTGATTATAGCCCCCCCTCCTTAACATATGCAGGCTTACTTTTAGGCTTACAATCTCCCCCTTTACTTTCCTTCACAGCAACAAAGGGACTGGTTTTCAAGGCTAGTGATTAGTAACCAGCAGGTGGGTGTACCCAACATCCCTTCCCCTCCCTATATCCTGCCCCCTCTCCCCCCCTTCCCTTTCCTCCTCCTCCACGTGTCGCATCGCCCGACCTATGGTTAGGGCGGGTCTAGGATGAGTTTGGTTGATAACTCCTTCCTAAACTACCCCCTCGAGTTGAATACTGAAGCTAGCGTGGCTGTAGGGGACACACTCTTGTGTATTACCCTGTCTTGCGCTGACCTTCAGACTCATAGTGGTGTTACTGTAGTATATAGAAGTACATACCTGTTGACTTTTGAGCTATTTGCCCATTTTTCCTTGTTTGTTTTGGTATATATTACTTATATGTTTGTTTTCCTTTTTTCTAGAATTACTAAGACTGTTACAGCTTCTGCGTAGCCGAACACCTATAGTAGGAACACAACAAGCGATGCTTACATCTTCCTCTGAACTAGGGCAGATCATGGTAGCCCTCATCTCTCTATGGTATCTAGGGACTTTGATACCTTATATCTCCTCCTCTGGCGCTTTAACAGGACATTCTGTAAGTACCTCCTCTTGTCTATTATGTGAGAAGATGCCTGTTACCACTTCCCTGCCCCAGAGATACCCCTGGATATCCTGGAATGTAAAAGGACTCAACCATCCGGTTAAGCATACAAAAGTCCTTCAACATTTGAAATCGCTAAGGGTAGATATCGCCCTGCTGCAAGAAACCCATCTGATGGCTAAATGTACTAACTGGTTAAAGAAAATGTGGGTGGGGAAGTCCTGGTTAGCTCCCCGGTCACCAAATCAAAAGGTGTGGCCATTCTTATCCGAAGTGCCTCACCCTAGGTGGTGAAAGGAGTCAAAAAAGATGCTAAGGGTAGATGGCTGGTGGTGAAATTGCATTCCCCCAAGTGTACCATGTTGCTGGGGAATGTGTACAACCCTAATACGGAGCATGTTGACTTCTTCCCAGCTATAAGTCAGGCGTTAGCGGATCTACAGCCTGACGGGCCGGCACTCCCCGTAATATTAGCTGGAGATTTTAATATGGTGAGCAACATATTTCTGGATAAGTCCCAACCCAACCCACATGCTAACCCCAGGGCTAGGCAAGCCCTACAAATCATGATAGAGGAATGGGCCCTTACGGCCATCTGGTGTAGGGACAATCCTACTGGGAGGGAATTCTCCTTTTATTCAGCCCCACATAATTCCCATAGTCACATAGACTTCTGGCTGGCTAATGAGCCTGCAGCTAGGTGTTTGTCTGATGCCAAGATTTGCTCCATATTAATATCAGACCATGTCACTGTATCACTTAAGTTTTCCCTTCCGAACTCTCGCCCATATGGTACTTGCTGGCGCTGTAATCCCCTTCCATTTCAAAATCCGGACTTTCGCAACCGTATATTACAAGTAACTAAAGACTATTTTTCTCTGAATACAGATTGTGGGGTAGCACCGGGTATGATATGGGAGGCGTTCAAGGCAGTGTTACGGGGACCCATTATAGCCTTTTCAGCAGCTAGGGATAAGAAGCGTAAAGCGACCCTCAGTCAACTTCAATCGGAACCGGAGGTCTTAGAGCGCTATTTTAAAACTGCCGCAAGAACTAAGTCAGATAGTCCTCTATGCCAACAAATAGTTGGTCTCAAGTACCAAATTAGTGTTATACTTCATCAAAAGGCAGAATGGCACCTCTTGAGACAGAAGCAAGTGTTCTTGGCAGGAAGGGAGCGAGCTGGGAAACTCCTCACATTTCGTCTTCGTAAGCAGCAAGCAACTACAAGAATACATGCTCTCCGCACGCCGTCAGGTGAGATCGCTACTAGTCCTATGCATATCAGCACTACAGTGCAACAGTTTTATCATTCTCTCTATCAATCCCGCTCCTCAAATTCAGTTCAGGAGTTACAGGCTCTTGTGGCTAAATTTTGTCAGCACACTCCCTTACCATCTCTCACAGCAGAGCAAATTAGCTTCTGGATTCCCCAATTTCCTGTGAAGAACTCTAATTAGCGCTTTTTCAAATGGCTCGGGGGAAAGCACCATGCCCAGACATTATGACAGTGGAATTATACCAGGCTCTGGGTACTGACATTATCCAGCCCCTTCAACGTGCCCTTCAGTCGGCTCACGATGCCGGAACTTCCCCCCCACTATGAAAGAGGCAATCATCTTCCTTCTACCAAAAAAATCATCCAACCCATTAGACTGTGCCAATTTCCATCCAATATCCCTGCTGTCAGTGGACACAAAAATATTGGCTAAAGTGCTGACCTCCAGACTAGTCTCCATTCTTCCTTCAATCATTCACTCCTCTCAAGTAGGCTTTCTGTGAAACAAAATCCGGCATAGACAATACTAGGCTCCTGCTCAACCTTAAGTGGTTTGCCTCTAAATCCCCCATCCCGTCAGCAGCCTTGGTGATTGATTTTTCAAAAGCCTTTGACTCCATCAAGTGGGAGTACCTCTATGAAATTCTCTCTGAATATGGTTTTGGCTCCCATTTCATACAATGGGTGCACACTCTCTACGGTGCACCTACTGCATGCATTCTTACTAATAGTGAGATATCCTCTCCCTTTGAATTACAGCGTGGCACCTAGCAAGGCTGTCTGCTATCCCCCTTACTATTTCTGATAGTGTTGGATCCTTTGATTAGGACCCTGGTGGCCTCCCCACAAATTCAGGAGATACAGGTTGCCAACCGTTCATATTTGGTAGCAGCCTATGCAGATGATCTGCTATTAACTTTGACCAACCCTCAACAAACTCTTCCAGTGGTGCTCCAACTCCTGGATGAATATGGGACACTCTCTGGTCTATGAATTAATCAAAGGAAAACCACTTTGGCTCCTTTAAACAGTCAATGCACCAAGGTCTGCATCCAAGGCACTAATCTGACCTGGACAGATCAGTGGTTTAAGTACCTGGGTATTTGTATACCGTGGAACTGGGTGATGCTGGAGTCTACTAACTTCTCCCCTTTAATAGCTCAGCTAAGACTAGAAATTGAGAGATGGCAGAAGCTACAACTCTCCCTTCCAGGATGAGTAGCAGCTATCCGCATGTTGATGCTGCCTCAGGTTATGTACCTTTTTAATAATCTACCTAGTGTTTTCTCACCCAAACTCTTTGACTCCTTAGAAACGTTAATGGCTACTTTTCTTTGGGACTCAAAACCACCGAGGTGGAGTAAGCACAAACTGAGGGCACACTGGTCGCAAGGCAGTCAGGGTGTCCCTTGGTTTGCTGGTTACCATCTATCCTGTATAGCGGCACAGGCGATGAAATGGTTTGTCCCCACTACTGTGGATCTTCCACTTTGGGTCCAATTAGAAGCTGACCTGGTAGGAGATACACCCCTTTACACACTCCTCACCCCATTTGCAGGTCTGCCACATTCCCTCCCGCCAATAGTGTCCTTTACAGCTCACTCTTGGAAATGCCTTAGGAAAAAAACATGTCCTAAAACAAAGTCTTGGATTCCCCCTATGCAGTATGCTCCTTTATGGTGTAATAGGCTTATCAAGATAGAGGGGGCACCCGTATACTGGCCCTCTTGGGACAATGCAGGAATCCATAGAGTGCAGGATCTTTCGCCCTCAGGTACATTCCCTTTGCTCCCTTTCGATCAACTCCAGAGGCAATTCTCACTACCACATCAGGACTTTTGGAGATACTTACAATTCAGAAGTGCTCTGCAACTTCTTCTTTCTGGGCAGCGAGAAACTACACAATGGTCCTGGTTGGCTCACCTGCACCAGCTCCCTACTACCCGAGGGATTATGGGTCAATTTTACACTTCATGGAGAGATTCACAACCCAACGCAACTTTGTCGAGCAAAAGGAATGGGAATCGTACATTGGGGCTCCCATTACCAAAGTCCAATGGAATTCTTATCTTAAAGGCATACACCATACTTATGGGGATACTACCATCTGCTTTTTGCAGCTTAAGATATTGTTGTTGTGGCATCAAATCCTGGCAGCACTTTATGCACATGCTCTACTTAGTCACAACAAATGTTGGCGTTGTTCACAAGCAGAAGCACACATTCTCCATATTCTTTGGTCCTGCCCTAAGTTGACCAACATACTGGAAAATGGTAGCTTCTGATATTTCCTTAGTGTTTAATCATCACATAGTCCTGGGAGACCCCAGACTCTGCATGGGAGACACCACCCCCTTGGGTCGATTGGTTAAACTGCATAGGGACTGGTGCATGGTGGCCATCCTGGAGGCCAAGCATCTTCTCTTTAGTTTTTGGCATCAGTCAACCATTCCCACTCGTTCATCGTGGCATGCAGCATTAACCAAACTCGCCATTTTTGAGAGACTCTCTCATTTCCAGAAGGGTAATATACACCTCTACTACAAGAGATGGGAATCTTATCTTAACTCACCCTTTTGCAAACTCCCAGCACTTCTGCTAACTCCCCTTCCTTTGGGTGAAGGGGGCTACCTTATAGTTACTCTTTCTTTGCCCTAGTTTATATTATCTGAACCTAGATATTGGAATCCAGATGTAAGCATCAGCTTTCACTTCCCATAATTCTTTTTAGCTACTTAAAGTACATTTTCTAATAAGAACCATAACCTAGAATAGAGGTGTTATAACTGTTATGAAGCGAATGATTAGTATAAGGTAAACTGTACATTGGATGGTACTCCTTATTGATGTTGTACTACTTTACTGTATCAAGGTCATTATGTGGCTGATGGTACGGCTTATCATCTGCTGTATAAATATTTAAAATTACTCAATAAAATATTATATGATAAAAAAAATGACAAGGTTGAAAATCTGGAGTGAAAATATGAAAAATTGAAGTCACGAGTGTGCGTAGAAACTGCACAACACATGCCCATAATGCAATTATTTTGGGTATTTTTTTAACTAAATTTTCAGCATAGGCATTTTGGGACTTCTGCTCATGAACAGTGTCACTGTGATTTTTTTAATCTGTCCCAAACTTTGATTTCCCACAGTGGCCATGCCATTGTGCGCCACATGTGTGAAAACACAGTTTGGGCAGGATGTGAAAAATGACAGCTGTACTATTCATAAGGAGGTGTGAAAAAATGGCAATGTTGAAAATCTGGAGTGAAAATCTTAAAAATTGTTGAAGTTACAAACATGTGTGGAAACTGCGCAATGCACATGCATAACAGTCATTTTTTATAATTATTTCACCACATTTGCAACATAGACATTTTGGGACCCCACCTCATGAACAGTGGCAGCGTCATTTCATTAATCAGTCCCAAAAGGTGATTCTGTGCAGTGACCGCAAAATTACCTTTCGGGACCAAATAACGAGATGACACTGCATGTGTTCTTGAGGTGGGGTCCCAAAAACCCCATGTTGAAAATTTGGAGTCAAAATTAAAAAAAAAGTCTGAGATATCCACCTAAGTTGATCCCCCCCATTTATGCCATTATACAGCTTACTGGCATGTCTTCATTTTGCAGTTTGGCTTTGAAGAGTGCAGACGTGTTCCTGCTCCAGCAAAGATTGCAGCGCCAGATCCTCTGGAGGTAAGTATGGGATGAGAGGGGGATGTGAGGAGGTAGGGTGGTCAAAGGGTGTGTGCAAGTTAGGGAAGGGGGGACACTGTGGATAACGGACCATTTTCTTTTTTTCAGGTACAAAAAAAATACAGACACTGCACTGTGGGATGGTTTTATTTCTTTACAGGTGAAATAAAACAACTTGTTACACTGGGATAGGCTCCTAGTGTGCCCCATGACTTTTGGGGGTGATGTTGGCAACACAATGGGGGTGGGCGGGGGCAGGAACATGCCGACTCGGTTGGCTTTCTGTGAGCGTCAGTACACTAGGGTGGGCTCCCAGTGTGCCACACACTGTGGGGGGGTGGCAGACATGCTGACACGGGGATTGCACCCCCGATGTCGGCCTTCTTTCAGGATTGCGTGGCAGCGACTCTCCCACCATGTTTATTGAAATGTTTCACCAACTAAGAAATGACGTACAGGAGATGTGTTCTCTATGCTGCTGCATTATGAGCTTGTCTCTGATGGCAATGGCACATTTCTGTCAAGTTGGTGGCACTTTGCTTAACACTTGTGTCAATGCTAGCATGTTGGCTAATTGGGGAATGAGGGATGCACCTACTAAAGCATGCCCTGCATTGCCATAACACTGACACACCTCTGAAAGTGCTACTACCCCAATATGTTTGCACGTATGCGCAAACCAACATAAAAAATAGTACTAAGGACATTTGTTTTTCTTTTTCTGCAATATGTACAGTATATGTGCTGTTATGTCTGCCAGTGCCTGCCAGTCAACATCCATGGGTGAAGAGATATTGTGGCTAACAATAATTTTTTTTTTTCTTGCAGGTGCAACACTTTATTAGTGTAAGTTTTTAACATAACCAAATTTCAACTGATAAGTGCAAGACTACTTCCTTTTGCCACTCACTAGCAGTTCTAAATGTTTCATGTACTCATTCAACAGTAACATGAATGCTTCCTTACAGATGTGATATTTGACCAGTATAAGCTTTTAACACATAACTTCCTGTCAGTAACCTTACTTTTCTAAATTTATGTCCACACATTTTTCTGAAATAATTGTCATGTTTATGCCCATGACAATTTGCATTTTTATTTTACACCATTAAAATGTTCAGGGTAGACTAGATGGATCTTTAGTCCCCATCTGCATTCAATTTCTATGTTTCTATGAGAAGGGCACACACTACCGTATTTTATCAGCATGCCATAAGAATTAAGAACTTTTTGAAACAATATCTGACTGGAGCTCTCCATGACTGGGGGTGGGGATACAAATCCTAGAGGACTTCCAGTAATAGTTGTTGGGAACAAATGTGGAAGGGATTAAAATATTGAAAAAAATATAGTGTTTCAGTGTAAGATGCTGATTATATTAAAAACTATGACCTCTCACCAGCTCAGTCCAGCGGTCCCAAGGGTGGAAGAATGGAAGGGGAGAGTGGCACATATTTTTAACAAGGATTAACTTATTGCTACCCTCTGCCTTAAAGGGGAAACATTCCTATAAGCATGGCAGCCCTGGATGTTTTACACTCATCAGCTGGAGTGTCAAGCTACCTGCCCACCTAAGGGGGAGCTGGAGAACCATGGCAAAAAAGCACTGTTAGTTATAGATCTATAATGAATGAGACACACAAAGTTATACTTGGGTTTGTTTTGGAAACTGTTGTTTTTTTTGAATTACTTGTTCATAAATGCAGTTTCACTTGGCTTTATTATAATTAAAAGGCTCTCTATAGTAATACAGTACAGGCTAGCCATATATGAGTATAACGCCAAGACAGTCATGAGTTTAAATAAAAAAAGGCAAAGTGAACTATTTAAATAACTGTATCTGACCTGGATTATATCAATATAAAGATGCTGTAAATATGCAGTCAAATGTAGTTTTTTTAATAGACATATTAAAAGTAGACAGCTATTATGTTGAATGTATTATGGAATGCTTAACATCCTCAATAAAGTTGAGTTTTAAAAATATTACTAAAGGCATTTGTCTTTGTTTTTCTGCAATATAGAAACATAGAAACATAGAATTTGATGGCAGATAAGGACCGCTTGGCCCACCTAGTCTGCCCATTTATGTACAGTATATGTGCTGTTATGTCTGCCAGTGCCTGACAGTCAACATCCATGGGTGAAGAGATACTGTGACTAGCACATTATAGGTATTCTGACATTTTATACTTGCTGACCTGTGTCTCGATCTTTTCTTGGTCACCACTACTGCATGATTTTTTTTTCCAATAGTTTAACCAGGTGAGACACACTAAGCTGAAAGCTTGTTTACAGGTGCAACCTGGGAGCACAGGGAAGTTAAGTGACTTGCTCAGGGTCACACAGTATGCAAGTGGGGGCCATGGGATTCAAACCCAGGTCTCCAGATTTGCAGCTTAGAGCCTTAAACCACTGCATTATACTGCCTCCCTTTTGGGCATGGACATGTGCTTTCATTTTACCATACCCTAATGATTTTCATGTAGCTCACACAGCAGACCAGTTTGGAAAATTGGTGGAATTACGGTTCTAAAACCCAACAATATGCAGTATGCTCCACAGCTACAGAAGTGCATTTATTTTGTATTGCATTTTGCCTTTTTGCACAGCATTTCAATTTATTGTTTATTTTATTGACCCTTAAATGCACTGTACTCCCCTTCCTGTCACCACATGACACATCTGGAAATGGGCTGTTACCAGCTCAGTACATATTTCCAAGGAATACTTTTGAGATAAATAAATATATGAAATACATTATCTCACATTTCCTGGTTACAACAGGTTTTAAATCAACACCTAGTAATGCTGTAATCAGGCCATTCAGTAAGTGAATAATGCTTAACCTGTTCGACACTGGGTATTTTTTTCAGTTTCGTGAGCTATGTTAGCTGTAGCAATATGTAACTCAACCAAAACTGGCATTCTGAAAATTGTATTATATGTTTCACCATCAATGTCTAGTGGCAGTCTGGATAACATGTCCAAATAAGCCATGTTCTGCCCCTATATCATTGGTATGAATTGTACTGATATGCAACCAGAATTTGTGACCAGGGGGGAGATATTTCAAGGTTTGCGCCACGCGCAAACTGATAGTGCTGGAATAGCATTGGGTTAGTGTAGGTCTGCAATATTCAAAACATGACATTGCACTGGTGCAATGCATTAGCTCCAACGCAAAAACATAATGCATGCAAGGGACAAAGTGAGGGCTGGGAACATGCATATAGGTGCAACAGGATACTCAAAGGTACAGCGCTGCACAAGACCACTTTGTGCAACCCATAGTGTGATGCTACTTACTGCCTATAAAAGGCAGGTCTTATCACAGGACAATCCACATGGGGGTGTGGCCAGAGCAGGAAGCCACAATGGCATTGTTTAGTAATGCAGTGATGATGAACCTAATGGAGGAAGTAGTGGAGGAGGAAGAGAGGGACCAGGCCCAACTTGGCCCACAGTGCAGGCCAAGGAGGTGATATGCAGCACACAGGTGGCACTGGCCCAGAGTATCCTTTGAGACCCTGCCTGATGAGCACATCACTGGCCGGTACAGGATGAACAGGGAAGTTGAGACAGATATGCGAACTCCTGCATGAGCAGCTGCAGCCCAACACCAGATTTAGCCATGCCATGTCAGTGGAGAAGGTGACGGCAGCAATGTGCTTTCAAGCCACAGTAGGAGACACCACTGGGGTATCGCAGTCCACCGCCTTACGTCTCCTGACCCAGTTCCTAGATGCTTTCCTGCCACATGCTGCTAAATTCATAGTATTCCCCAGCACGGCAGCTGAGTGCAGAAAAAACATGCAGCAATTCTATTGAGTTACACACCTACCAGCAGTACTTGGTGCCATTGACTGCACCCATGTGACCATCCGGGCACCACCTGGTGATGGCAGTGACACATATGTCAGCAGGAAGGGGTATCACTCCATCAATTGCCAGGTGGTGTGCAATGTGACAGGGTGCATCAGCAATGTCTTCCCACAGTACCTCGCGCATCAGCAATGTCTTCCCACAGTACGCTGGCAATGCCCATGATACTTTCATATGGCACCAATTGAGGCTGTTCCAGGCCTTCAAAGAGGGCAGGATACCCCATGAGCATCTTGTCTGTGAGTATCTGCAGCCATGACATGCAAACACCACAGTGGGAATGGGGCCAAGCAGGGGTAGTCAGGGTGGAGGTTGGGGTAGGGGGCAATGGAACAGCAAAACAAGTGACACATGTGCAATGGACAGACAGCAGGACAGCACAGCTAACATGTACACATCTCTTCACAGGGGACAGTGCTTATCCCCCGAGACTGGCTGCTCACACCAGTACCCCAGCTAGCCACAGGGACCGAGGAGAGGTACAGTGAGGCACACGCTGCAATGAGGAACATCATAGAGAGGGTCTTTGGCATGCTAATGATGTGGTTCCACTGCCTAGACAATTCAGGCAGTGCCCTACAGTACAGGCCTCAGAAGGTATGTCATATAGCCGTAGCACGTTGCATGCTACACAACATGGTGCTAAACCATGGTATATGTGCACCTGAACCTGAGGAACAGTCAGGCAGTGGCCCAGAGCCAGAGGTCCGGGGGCTAGAAGAGCAAATCGAGAGGAGAGATCCTCAAATGGCATGCATGGTCCTGGAGCACAGGAGTGCCAACATGGAAACACTAGCCTGGATGGGAAGGTGAGTGAACACAACACAGACAAATGACAATTCATATACAGTGCCTTTAATATGTGTGCATACCCAGTACGGTACAGAACAGCTTAGACAGTGCAACCCCCAGGTGCAACACCCAGTGGAGCCATGCACATGTGATGTGGTTATGAGAGCAGTGTGCAGTGCTTGTCACACATGTGTGGATGATGGACAGCTATGTTGAGTGCAGGGGGTGGTGCCGAGGGGGGGATAGGTTGATGACATCATGTGGGGTATGTGTGGGTTGGAGACTCTGTGTGTGTGTGTGTGTGTGTGTGTGTGTGTGTATGTGTTTGCATGTAACAATGGGTCACTGTGCATGCTAGCTGACCCTATCACCCATGACCTAGCCATGGAGGGTGGGTAGCCATGATGCCGTGACTGGCCAGTGGAGGACCGGGATGCGGGGTGGAGGAGCCAGTGCCCACACATTGTGTGCTGGACACACACCAGGGTACATATGTGGAGTGTCTGCACTGTGTTGTGTCCGTGCCCTGCCAACCAGCCATGATCACAGCATGCATCACCTCCGTGTGCTCCCGCACAGTGGCAGTGACATCCCCAAGGCCCCTCTCAGTGGTGCCTAGGATCCGTGTCATACGCTCCTCTGCCCCCTGCTTAGTATGTAGCATAGCTGAGCCTGCTTTCTCCTGCATCTGGGACAGTTCATGACACACCTCCCTGCAGAAGTCATGCAGGTCCTGCTGTGCAGCATGCTGGGACACCAGGGTGGCCTGGAGCATAGGCCGGGCACCCTGGCCATCTTTGCCCAGTAGTGACACCTGGCCCCGGCCTGTTGGTGGTGGTGATGGCTGCTGTTGGGTATGCTGGGGATGCTGGGTGGGTTGTTGTGGTGGCTGGTACTGCTGCTGTCATTGCACTTGCTACCACTGCAGTGGCCTGGCAGGGGGCAGTGCCTGCACTGCACTCTGTGGCCGGCAGCGCATGTCCAATGGTACACGCTGGTCATCTGCATGCCCAACATCCTGCTGCTGTGCTCTGATGCCATGTGCCTGTGCACCCCCCTCCTGCAATGCAGCCATGTGTGTAATCCCTGCAGGTCCCACCCCACCGCTCCCACCCACGGTACTGTCTACCAGCAGGTCATCCTCAGTCTCTGAGTTACCCCAACCATGGTCACTGGTGACTGTGAAGGTGACCGCTGGTCCACAACAGAGGTCCTCAACCTGTGTATTCTCAAGGCCATATGCTTCATCCATGTCATCCTCCTCCTCGTCATCATCATAGGCCACTATTGCACCCACTGGCAGATGTATACCACTGCCACATGCCACCCGCTGGTGCTCCACCACAGATGGTCCATGGCTGGCTCCCCTGCCATATGTTGATGGCAACATGTGTGTAGCATCCTCCTCAGCATCCAGAGCTGCTGGACCATGCTCCTCCAGTCCCATGGCTGGATGTCCACCCTACGCTGTGGAGGAACTAGAACAGTGTCAGAGAACTGTATGGCACACTGTATGCCAAGTCCACCACAATGACATGCTATACACAACAGTGTTGACCCTGCACCCCCACAGTGCAGTCTGTGTGTATGATGATGCAGCCCCTGTGCACACATACCCAACCATGGCACACACAGAATGATACAACTGTACACCGGTAACTGCTGTGCACTGCCAACACATGCACACTGCTGTGCCGCAGGTGCACCGCAAACATACCTCGACAGACCCATGTGTGTGTCTGGCATGTGCCACTGGGCCACGACAGTGGGATGGTATCCCCAACCCCCTGCAGGTGTCATGCAGGCACTGTTATTGACATGCCATGTACATACCTGCCCTAGGTGGTGTCAGCTGTGTCTCACACCCACCCTCTTCAACCCCCCTCCACTACCACTGCCCTCAGGGTCGAAGTAACCAATGCCATGATCGGGTCCCTGTCACGCTGCTCCAGGGCCTGTGGCCCTCCAACTGTCCACAGCCATTCCCATACTTTCTGTGCCTTCTCCTCCTTTGCCCATTGCAGCAGGTCGTTCCAGCACTTCCGCACTGCATCTGTGCTGTATGCACGGCCACTCACTGCATTAACTTCCACAGCTAACTCCTCCCACATAAGGGTGAATGACGGCATCAGTGGCCTTGTTGTGCCTCATCACCAGCTACCTCTCCTTGAAGGAGTATACCAGTGCCCTCAGCTCATCTTCTGTGAATTTGTGTGTGCACACAGATGCTCCTGCCTGGCAGCATCATCTGTGTGGGCAGAGGAAATGGTAGTGATTAGACACAGGGGTGTACAATAAGTGCATGACTGTTGCTGTACCTGTTGACCATGACACCATACACACATAGCATGCAATGGCAGGCTCTGTGTGTGACAGGCACTGTGTAGTCTGTGCACACAGTGTAACACACAGTACAGACATGGTAATGGTGCACCTGTGCACCACAATGCATTGCTGGCACACAACATGTCACATGTGCGTGGTGAGCGCTGTGCGCATGCATCCATACCTGCATGTGTGTGTGTTACACAGCACACAGTGGCCATGTCTGTGCACCATGCAGTTGCCCCATGTTGGCTATGTGTAAGTCATCATGGTCAACTGTACCATGCTGGGGACATGGTTCCTTGTGCGTGTTCATGTGGCTGGTCCCCATGGCATGACACACGGCCTGTGACACAAGCACATACCCCAGCTGCGCCCTCTGGCTCTGCCATAGTGTGTATACCATGCACCATGCTCACTGTGTTGGACCCACTTCTATGACAGAGGCACAGTGCCCTGACAGCCCACAATGCAGCTGTGCATGCCACCCACCAACAGCCGCGGTGCTCCCACCATGGTAGTTGACAGTTCGATGTCCCATACAGTGCAGTGCTGTTGCATGCCTGACAGCAACAGTGGGGCCAAATGGCCACTAGTTCCACCACTGCCCCAGCCTGCACACACCCCGATGAAGCAGAGCAGTTGCCATGATGCATGCAGCCATGTCACACTGCGTGGTGTCAGGGTAGCCCTCACAACACCACATGGCAGTACCAGTGTGTATACTGTGCAGACTGTGACAATGTTGCCTGTGCTGCTGTCCTACTTCATGGTGCCCTACAGTGCTGTGTGCACATACTGACATGGACAGCACAGGTATAGGCCGGTTATCACTCCTGCATGCGTAATCCCACCACCCCTGTCCCATGTGCTGGCTGTCAGAATGGCAGACTGGCCTAAGTGCTATACATACCGGCATGTTTGGTTTGTATCTCCTGGGACATCCTGCGCACAGTGTTCACATTCACCTTCAGCCACAGCACTGCAGTCCCTATTGGCACCACAAGTGGAGCACTGTTTGCCCTTAAATTGCACAGCCAGGCAATCGAGCCTGTTGAGCATGCAAATGAGGCATGAATTATATGCTAATTACTGTCTTTGCCCTGCACATACACAAGTAGCCTCATTTACATACAACCTTTGAATATCTCAGCAGTTAGCACTGGGCAAACAGCGCATGGCAAATGGTTAGCGCTTGTCTAATATGCCAGTATATAGCACTGCGCTGTGATATTAGTGCTGCACTTTGGGGCATTGAGCAGCCATAGTGCATGCATGGTGCCATTGTGCTATGCACATGTGCAATATGCTTGTGTGGCTCTATTGTGGTAGCACCCCGCTACAGGGCATGTGCATGGAGTCATTGCACATGCACTGTATGGCATCACTGGGGTCATGGTGGGGTCATGCATGCATGGATTGTTTACTTTCGGGTTGCACGGTGCTATCATGATAGTGCAGCATAGCACATAACAGCATGGCCCAACGCATGGTGATTGGCGATATTACAGGGACAGGAGATGGGTGTGCCACTGCAGTGCTAGGGAGGTGCCAAGTAAGGCTGTATCAGTCATGTCTGCACATAGGAGACAGAGGGCAGTTGTCCACAGTGACAGGAGGTGGGGTGATGTACAGACTGCCAACCTAGTAGAAGTAGTGCAGCAGAGGCACAGGAGACTGTTTGGGGAGGTTAGGGAGAGGGACCTTCCCCTTCGACAGGTGTGGGCATTAATTGCTTGTCACCTGACAGACAGAACAGGCATAGCACGAGATGGTGAAAAGTGCCACCACAGGCATATGGACATGCAGCTGAGGCAGTCTCACCAGCTGGAGCACTACAGGTGCATGGCATGTGATGGGACAGTGCCCGTGCTAGGTAGATGTCGGTCGGTGCTGCGCTCAAGAGTGCCATGTGTGTGTGTGCGTGCATGAGTGTGTGTGTATGTGTGTGCCCTCACATGTGTCTGTGTGTTGGGAGGTGTGCCTGTGCCTGTGTGTGTATCCCCTTACATCAGACCTCCACTGCTGTGTGTCCTGCCAATGGCCACCTGCATGTGGCCACAGTCCGCGGCACTATTGCCATGCCAATGAGACCTGTGTGCACAGTGCCCATGCAATGGGGCACTGCAGCTGCACATGTCCAGGGCTGTTCATGGCATGGGTGACACAGTGTGCCTGCACACTGGGGGGGGCACATGTGTGTGCACTGTGCCATGACATCTGTGGCGGGGTGGTGATGATTTAGGATACCCTGTGTACCATGGACAGTGCTGTGGCATACCATGGTGGCTCACATTGTAGTAATGGTGCTGTACCCTATTCCCCCTGCAGAGTGCATCGATAGAACTGGTGCCAGTAATGCAGACAAGAAGAGTGAACAGGGAGCCATGAGCCACCGTGACAGGCAGAGGGTGCCAGCCACGCCACAGTGGGTGGAGGAGAGCAGCGATGGTGACCAGAGCGTATTGCGTGAGTACACTGTTTGTCTACACACTGCACAGCATGTGACATGGGTAGGTCTTTCCATGGGCTGACAGTGCTGTTCCTGACGAGCACACGGCTGTGTGACTGGATCATGTCATGTACCATGTGGTATTGTGTTGGTCACTGAAGTGGCAAGGTACACCATAGGTCTGGATGCACAGCAGCCGTACACTGTGCCTGCTGTGGGGAGGCTTTCTGGGGCCTATGTGATGTACTGGCATGTGCTGCTGTGCCCATCATGTATTACCATTGCCATATAAAGCCCTGATTGACTGTTCTGCTGTTCACATAGCATGTGAGTATATCATTACCTGGTTTAGGGTTACTGCGGTACTGCAAGGCATGTTGTAGGTACATGCTGGTGTTATTGACCATGTACTTTAGAGGGGGTTGTAGGGTGGCTTCTAGATGGCATCACACTGCTGGTGTGTGGGTGATGCATTATGGCCACTGGTATGGCAAGGAGGACCCTGGATCTGGTTGTGCGGTGGCTGTACATTGTGCCTGCTTGGGGGGGGGCAGTCTGGGGCCGTAGTAATGTACAGGCATGTGTGGCTCTGCCAATCGTGTGCCTGTTTCATATTGCTGGGGTGGGGGGCCATGTTCCTTTACTGGCCGGTGTTCCCCTGTCCCTGCAGTGCCTGGTATTTGTACACTGGTCATACATAGGAGGTGCAGGGACTGGACGATTGTGGTGACATGTTGTGCAGTTGGTCCGCTCATGCGGATGGTCTAGCGCCCTTTGGGGGGGGCTCTGCCATACTGTGCCAGCATGTGCAACACTGTACTGGGCGTGTGTTCGGCCTACTGCTGTCCTGCTTCTGGTGGCCCATGGCCTGTATACCTTTGTTACATGGGATTGGCCATGCATTTCTGCCTTGTGTGTGCTGATGCTGTGGGTTTTGGCACCACCACATGCCATGCTCTGCTACTATATGGGCTGCATGCTGTGGTGGTGCTATGGCCACTCCAGTAGTGGGTGTGCCTTGATGTGTGTCTCATTGATACATTTGTTTGGGCAGCTTGTCCCAGCGTGTGTCATCCCATGTGTTAATCATGCCATGGCCCCCTGTCCATGTAATCCTGGGGACTGGCTGTCTGGTTGCACTGTGTCACAGTGTGCTCCACTGGTTTGAGTGGTGTGCACTGTGTCATGGTGTTGCCAGTGGCATTACACACCTGTCCATATACAGTGGATTGGTGGGAGCAGCCTGTGCCATCTTGCCTCAGTATACTAGCGTGTGTCCAGTTGTGCAGTATGTACTGTGTTGTATCACCACATGGGCATGGTTGTTAGGACATGCTGTCCAGCCCTTGGTTGTCAACTGGGTGTGCATTGTACCACCTTGTTAGTATCCCATGCTGACCTGGTCCCTCTTCCTTCTATAGGTCCACATTGTAGCTCGCTGTGGGCCATGTGTCTGGTGGAGTCTGAGAAGGGAGATGACCTGATCCACTGAGTTGTATGCCAGCAGAGGACCCTGACTGGGCAACAGGTAGTCCTGATAGCTGAAACATGGTGGGTGGCTGCAGTCCTTGAGGCACATCTGCTGGTCCCATCCAGCATCCAGCCATAGGCCTCATCCCTTTTCTGTTGGCTATCCCCCCCTTTCCAGACTGATACTTGTATCTGGCCTCTGTTAATTTCCACCTGTTTGTGTCCACCTCCCCTTTCCCTCCATATCTATTGCCATCCTGTACATATTGTAGATATGTACATATGTTTTGCATGTCACTGTGTAGGTAGTCTTTGTTGTCATAATTGTAGTTGTTCACGTCATAGTCGTCATAGCGGTAGTGTTGTGTGCTGTGGTTCAGTGGTCATGGGCGGGTTTCTTAGCATTTCTGTTTGTAGTGTTTGTGGAGTTAGCTTTTTTTGTCTTAGTGGTACAGTAGTTCATCTAGTGGTAGTTGTAGTAGCATTCGTTGTTCACATTTCGGTATTGGTTGTTGTGTTTGTATTCATTTACTTTCGTATTGTTGTGTGTACTGTAAGCATTACTATACTGTTCTTGTTGCTTTGACATTCCTTTGTTTCATAATACATTCCACTTTCTACAGTTTACTGTGTCCTATGTTGTTTTTGGGTGCTGGGGTTTTCACATGGTGTGTACTGTTCCTTGGTTCTCACACATGGGTCCTGGTTGTTCCTTGACATTCACCTGCTTGTGTGTGTCATATCCTGGGTTCTGCACTGTGGTCAGCTCTTGGGATCATGTTCTCGACTGTGTTTCTTTGCATGTGGTCCAGGGCTGGACTGTTTTACCTCTGCACTGTGTTTCTGTGGGTCTTTGCACTGCCTGACTGGGTGCTATATTTAGTGCTGTCTTATTTGCTATATCGGGAGCTGTCTTATTCCTGGGCTATTTTTGCCCCGCACTCCCAGCCCAGTTTGCCCATCTTCCTTTGCATGCTGTATTCAGCTGCTTTAGCATCGGGCTATTTCTTTTGAATATAGCAGGCTACTGGATCTGGACTAATTTAGCATGCCGGGCAGTGCTATTTTAGCCCTGGGGCAAAGTTTTGAATATCTGGCCCCATATATGTAACCTAGTTGCTTCCAGTGAGTGCACCCCTGGGAGATAGGGTAATATTCAGCATCATGTCAAAGGTTTAATGCAGTCTTGTAATTCACATAGATGCTGACCCCTCTGTTTTGGGTACACACACACAATGTGGGTTCAGCTTACTCGTTCTAATCTATGTGCAGAATGATTCCCTTTTGTTCCAGATTTTTCAGTTGCTGATTTACAGTCTTCTACAATGTGTGGGGTGCAGACTGAGTCTTACAAAATGTTGCCACCCCTTTTTCAGATACATGCAGTTTAGTTTCAGTTCTGTTTATCAAGCCCATGTATGCAGTAAATAAAGAATAATATTCTGAACTCAGCAGTTCTGCTTCATGAGTGACACTGGGCACTTAGGACTAGACATGCAGCAAAATTAAATTCTGCCTGCGAAATGAAAGCAAAGTAGCCACTTCTCGTTATCATAATGCTACGTGAAGTGGCCATTGAAAAGTGCTCACTTCGCTTTGTTATTATGACTTCATGTTGTTATTCTGCCTTAACGCGAAGTAAGGCAGAATGACAACAATACAGACACTTTAGGCAGCCCCCCCAACACACATCACATGGCTTACAGTACTGTAAGTCACATGCTTTAGCGAGGTAGGAAGAAAGTGAGTCATATAAGCAGATACCTTCACTCTCTGCTTTGCTGAGGTAGAAGGAGGAAGCATTTTGTGTAGGAGAGGAGAGTTCGTTATTAGTTTCTTTCTTGAGCAAATTCCAAAAACCCAAAAGCTTTTTTAAAAGCTAATTCTTTTGTTGTTGTTGTACTGTTTTCTCTGTTCTTTTTGGTGACCGATTTCTTTGTTTTATAAGTTTTATTTTGTGTGTGTGTGTGTGTGCCTGTGTGTGAGTGTGTGTGAAGTCACTTGTTGTGTCAGAGAGGGAAGGAGTGCTTTTTTGTGTGATGGACCAGGGACAGTATGTGGCCAGTAGCCGGAGGGGAGTGCACACGCATGGGGGTCATAGTAGGGTGGCGTTGGACTGCTCCAGACCCTTTGGTCCTGCCTCTCCCCCTCCAGATGCAGCGGCATCACCAGTGCCACCGCCACATCCACCAGGTCTGCCACCACCACCACCAGCAGAAGCAGCTGCATGAGCTCCAGCAGTACCACCTCCACAGCAGCAGGTGGAGCCCCATGTTCGTGACAATGCTGCCGGCATCACATCTGCCTCTCTTGTGCCTGGTCCCCCCTGCAGTTCCCCAGTTTGGCAGTTTTTCAACTGTGTCGGGGGGACAGCCTTGTGGTGTGTCTGCTTTGTAGTGTGCAGGTGTGCTGTGACCCCCCCAGGGACACATCTGGGGACTGGGGGCCAACACACACATATGCTGAAACATCACAAGGTGGAGTGGCAGACTGCCATAGAATGGGCCAGGTCTCCACCTGCTGGACCTTCTATGGCAGTGGCAGAGGGTGCTGCTGTTGTGCATTGACACAGCAGGAGGAGGGCCACAGCAGCAGTTGCTCCACCACTACCCCCAATACTGCCACCAGCACCACCCTCACCACCACCACTACCTGCTTTCCCCCCCACACTAGTGGACCCACAATGCCTGCAACTCAGGCAGACATAGCACTTTTGTGGGCTGCAGTGGGGGAAAATAACAAGAGAGTGGGTGGATGCTGTCCAGCAGCAGGTGGAGCAGATCGAGCACCACACAACATACAGATTGTGTCAATGCTCCATCTGCTGCTGTAACATCAGGGGATCTCCCATTAGCTTTTTTCAGCACCCCCCCACTGCTTTAGTGTTTGGTCTTTTGTTTATGTTTAATAACAGACAGAGGGCAGGCCAAAGTATTAGTTTCAAGGGAAGCAGTCAGCAACAAGAGGTCCAACCCCCTGCAAGGCTTACCCTCTGGTTAAGCCTTTTAAGTATGTTGTGGCATTTTTCTCAAGCCGCAACATACTTTATTTTAATAAAGAAAAGTCAGCAACCAGGAAGTATGGCAGATGCTATGGGGGCTCCATTATATGTAAAGGTGCAATGGCGACGCACCATGCGCTTCAATACAAAAGTATTGAAGTGCATGGTGCATCTCTGCTGTACCTTTCCTTTACACATAATGGAGCCCCCATAGTGTCTGCCACAGTTTGGGGTCACTGACTTTTCTTTATTAAAATAAAGTATGTTGCAGTGCAAGAAAAACGCTGCAACATACTTAAAAGGCTTAACCAGAGGGTAAGCCTTGCAGAGGGCAGGAGCTCTTGTTGCTGACTGCTTCCCTTTAAAAATATACATACACATACAGACATATATGCTCCTTATTGCCCTGCTATTATAATCCAGTGCCTCAGTAATGTTTACTTTCTGTTGTGGAGTGGTTGTGGAAAAGCTGATGTGAGCAGTGCAAGTATGGTGTGCTAAATTGCATGTGATCAGTCAGTCAGTGTTGTTTCCTGTGTGTGTGCGTGTGTGCGTGTACGTGTATGTGACATCTGACATTGTCCAGCTTCTTGCAAACATATATTGCTGACTGGGTGCAATGTTTATGGTATAAAGAATAGCGATAAGAATAACGTATATTTTATTGTCACTATCATCATCAGCGGACTAAGTGATACTGTGCTATATTTTTTCAGAGGTGTCTGGCCAGAGTGCACCTTCGTCACATACAGCACACATGACTTTTAGGAAAGCATGTGTTTTTTGTGCTATGATCGCCGCAAAGTCATGTGTGCACTGTGAGTGACTGAGGAGCACAGTGACCCAATAGCTCTGAAAAAATATCATATCACTTACTCCACTGGTGCTGATGGTACAAATAAAATATACATCATATATTCTTTCTTATCTTTATTCTTGACATACTGCACCAAGTCACACCATATATATGTTTGCATGAGGCTGGACAATGTCTACACACAGGAAAGAACACTGACAGCACACATACTTGCACTACTCAGTCATGCTTTATGCAAAACACTTCAAATCATGAGTCCCGCTACAAAGTAATCATTACTGAGGCTCCAGAAATATTTCTTTTTTGAAATAGACATTAAAGCAGCAGTGCAACAATCTGGTGAAAATTTTGACCTATACCTTCTTATGCTAATTTACAGTGCCACTTTACTTACCTCATGACTCGTAAGATACCATTCTTTCCAGTATTTGAGTCTGCTTTAGTACTTTTTTTCATGTCTGAAATAATAAAAGGAACACTCATTTTAATATGGTGCAGACCAGGTCTTCATCAGTATTTTCTGCTGTTTTTCTCCATCAGTTGTTATACATTACTTCTGCTGTAAAAGTATCAATTATGCAGCAAGCAGTGTTTTTTGACCTCACAGAACAATATTTATTCAAAAACAGCTGCAAATAATGATGAAAACCTGTTCAGAGCCATATTAAAAGGTGTGCTCCTTTTTTTCTGAAATGAGAAAAAGTAGTAAAGCAGACACAAATTGTGAAAAGAAGGGTATCATCAAGTCAGGAAGGAGTAACTAGTGGCTGGCAATGTAATATAGCATAAAAAAGGATAGGTCAAAATTGTCACCACATTGTTGCAATGCTGCTTTAATTTATAATTTAAGTATGACATTATGTGCTCACAATCACAACACACAAAATGCAACTGTCTTGTGTCCAGAAAATACCCAATTGCCGAGGAAGTGAAATGGGAGCATACAAAGTCCCCTAGAATGTATTGTGCAGTCACTCATGCGTGCAGTGGTCACACAGAGTCCCCAGAATGTTTCTGCATCCCCAAAATATATCTGTCTTGTGTCCAGAAAATTCCCAAGTGCTGAGGAAGTGAAATGGGAGCATTACACCACATGCAAAGTCCACCATAATTTATTACGCAGTCACTCAGGCAAACAGTGGTCACACAGAGTCCCCAGAATTATTTTGCATCCCCAAAATGCATCTGTTTTGTGTCCAGAAAATTCCCAAGTGCTGAGGAAGTGAAATGGGAGTGTTATACCACATGCAAAGTCCCACAGAATGTATTGTGTAGTCACCCATGCAAGGAGTGGTTACACAGAGTCCCCAGAATTTTTCTGCATCACCAAAATGCATCTGTCTCGTGTCTAGAAAAATGCCAAGCACTGAGGAAGTGAAATGGGAGCATTACACCACATGCAAAGTCCACCAGAATTTATTGCACAGTCACTCATGCGAGCAGTGGTCACACTGAGTCCCCGGAATTATTCTGCATCCCCCAAATATATCTGTCTTGTCTCCAGAAAATTCCCAAGTGCTGTGGAAGTGAAATGGGAGTGTTACACCACATGCAAGTCTACCAGAATTTATTGTGCAGTCACTCATGCATGCAGTGGTCACACAGAGTCCCCAGACTTTTTCTGCATCACCAAAATGCAACTGCCTTGTGTTCAGAAAGTTTACATACTCTTTGATGATGATGCACAGTGTCTTGTCAAACCGTGTGAAGGAGGCATGACATGAATCCATTCAGTGTTCCATCAGAATGGTGACTGTGAGAGAACTGTTGCGGGTCCAAAGTATGCTGCGATTCCCGCGAATGTGATGCGATCACCTCAACTGGATGGAAGGGTGCCCTTTGTGTGTACAATAATAGTAGACTTGGTGAGTTTATATATACAGTCCACTCCACATATCACAGACGTGGGTAACGCGGACAATCGGCATAGGCTGACAGATTTTGAGAACCCAAACCAAACCCATAGGAAAGTTAATTGTTTCTGCCTTTTAATTCGGATGTTCCCTCCGGCAACCGCGGACAGCTAAATGGGTAATTATGTCCATTGATTGGAACAATTGACACTTCATTTAACTTAATTTATCACCTGTGCTTAAATACGGCAATGTGTTTTCGTCCTAACGATTACCCGCTAGCTGTGCATCTTATTTCTGCACTTCTGTGGCCAGCCCTGGTTTGATTTACACATAATCGTTTATCGCTGAGTGGTAGACAGCTCATTGCTCTACATCACAATGTGTGTATAGAATACATATTTTACCCACCACTACCATCCCACCCTCAATGTTACGAGCACTAGCGGAGAAAGGCTAACATCAGAATGACATCAAAATATATAGATGTATGTGGAGTGGTCCATTATAGAAAATCGCTATGTATAAATGCCATGCCTAAGAGAATACTGTACAAGTTATGAACTCTTAGGTCACAGAGCCACCTGCTGGCTACTACAGACATTGGTTTTCCCGGACATAATTACAGTGAATGAAAGTGTCCGTGTAAAACAGCTTACACTGTATATATATATATATATCTATCTATATATATATATATATATATATATATATAGATATATATATATATATATATTCTAGGTGGGGTGTTGACATATATAGACATGTACTCATTGTATTGTTTTGTATCACAGGTCTCATACTGTTGGTGTGCACATTCCAGTGCTTGATGAGAAATTTTGGCATTGAAATTGGTAATGGAATACTCTCAAGCCAATGAAGCTAAGCATTTTTTTTTTGGTGGGGAAGCATATTTGCAAATTGCAAGTAGGTTTAATTAATGGTTTATTATTTGGTTACTTCTTCACAGATTTCATCTGAATCCTTCTCTGGTAATGGTGGTCATGGACAATGATTGAAATGACTTCTGCATGTTGCATGTCTGCCCCAGCCTGGAAGGGGGTGCTGATGTTGAAGAAGTTTTTTGGATAAGGCAACTATGACACAACAAAGCTTCCGGAAGTTCCATAAAAAAAGAAATGAAGGACATATTACAACTTGATTGTAGCAGTAAGACATTATGTTTAAGCTGTGGCTGTTCCACTGGTATCTGGATTAACTCATATAGCAAGCTATCCCTCTGCAATCATCAGATCACAACTTAACTTAGTACCAGGCTGTGTAACAAATACTGTGTCAGTGTCCCTGCATCTCAACTCAAATTACATTTCAAAACCACATCTTGTCGAGTAACACAACCTGAGTCCAACTTTTTCAACACTGTCATGGCTGAACAGCTGCAAATTTTGAATAAGGTACATGATATGTTGCAGAAATATTTTTTTGTGACGCACATGTCACCTAGTTTATGAATCCTCAGTCAAATTTGTTGCACTCTTATGAAAAAAAGGAACAGATGAACTAAAACTGATATACCTATCAGTATGGATTGAAAATCAATATTCCATTGGTTCCTGTAGACAGTACTGCTGCTGTACCATTGATATAGATCTTCAGTGAAGGAGAGTCATTTATTGTTTACCTGTAAAAAAAAAAACAAAATAAGTTGACCATATGTGTTTGACCACTGCAGCTCAGAAAAGCAACAGAAAACAAAACACACAGCTAAAGGAAGTTGAATAGTATAAAAAACATTAGTACACATTCTTACTTTATAGTTTTAATAGTAAGAAGCCTTGTGCCTGTGGCTGATGGATGTGGTCTCCTGTTCAACTCCCTCTGTCTTGCATGGTCAATGTACTGGAAAAACATTGTCACAATGACACTGGTGGTGGGTGCTGGTGGTCATAGCTGTGGCACATGATGACATTCCCTCTCACATCTTCCTGCATCTGGTGGTGGTGGCAGTGGCAAACAGCAGTCTTATGGTGGTGGTAGTCCAGGGGGGACACATGGTTACATTCCCTATGGTGGCAGTGGAGAACAGTGGTCTTATGGTGGTGGTACTCCAGGAGGGACTCACAGTCACATTCCCTATGGTGACAGTGGAGAACAGTGGTCTTATGGTGGTGGTAGTCTGGAGGACACACATGGTCACATTCCCTATGGTGGCAGCAGAGAACAGTGGTCTTATGGTGGTGGTACTCCAGGAGGGACTCACAGTCACATTCCCTATGGTGACAGTGGAGAACAGTGGTCTTATGGTGGTGGTAGTCCGGAGGACACACACGGTCACATTCTCTATGGTGGCAGTGGAGAACAGCAGTCTTATGGCGGTGGTAGTTCAGGGGGCCAGGATATACTGTGCTCTGTGTTATAAATGTGATGATGTGACATATGGAATTTGAGTCAGTATGAGTGGGGCAGTGATTTAACTTTATGAAAAAGAGAACATGTATCATACAAGACACGTGACAGCCTTTTAACCACTTAAGTTAAAACCTGTCAACATTAACCTCATCATCATTTATCATCATCCTCTGAAAGAAAGCTGCCCTTGCAGTCTTCTATGTCTGAAGTCAGACCACAGGGAAATTCTTTCTCCATTGTGTTATCATCTATGTCAGTGGTAGGCCGCTTCATGCTGTCACTGCCACCAGGATGGTCCCTCTCTTCAACATCAGCAAAACCATGAGAATGCCAGGGTACAAATACTGAGGTTGCAGTCTGAGCTGGCATGTGCCTCTCATTCATTTTTATGAATGTCAGCAAACTGACATTTGCAGGAGAGAGGTTTGTATGATGATCCCGAACTATTGCACCTGCTGAGCTGAATACCATCTCGACACTCACACTGGAGGGTGGGCCGGTCAGGTACTTCAGTGCCATAGCAGTCAGCTCTGGCCATTCACTGACCTTTCCACTCCAGTATAAAAGGGAATCATCAGTGATTAACAGATGCCTGTTTTCAGACACATATGACTCAACCATTTGCTGTGTTGCTTTAAGTCCAGTGGTTGATGCATCATCCACTTTTCTGGAATCATTTATGTCACAAATCCCCACTTGGGACAAAGCCTCCCAAAGTGGGTTAATGCCAGCTGCTTTTGATGACAGACCATCTGGAACTGCAGTCCCCTTCCCCTTACAGGATATGTTTGATACTACTCCTGCAGGTTCAGCTTCAGCCTGATTATGTTGCTCAGATTTCCTGACCTTGGCATGTGACTTCTGTGTCCCATGAACCAAGCGCACTAGTTGCCCACTGACATTTTTTACCTGTTCATGCCCACACTCCAATACTGAGGCAATTCCATGTTTGTATCATGGGTCCAGCATTGTTGCTATTGCAAAGTTGTCACTACTCTGAATACTCAAGATGTGACGATTCTGGTCAAAAATTGGTCTGCATGTGTTTTAGCAACACACTACTAGCACTGTCTCCAGCAACATCAAGGCTATGCTGTACATTCACCAATGTCTGCCTCAGCACCCACAGCGGTGGAATTGATTGGCTAATGGAGGCCGAATCACCACTCACTGCCTGTGTGGCATGTTCAAAAGGCCTCAAGATTCTTATTACAGAGTCCATGAGGCACCACTGTTCAGTTGTCATAGACATGGAGGCCCCAGAATTGTCATGACTAGTGTGCATCACAAGATATTCTGAGATGGCTTTGAACTGCTCATACAACCTCTCTGCCATGTATAAAGTGGAGTTCCACCAGCTGACAACTTCCAGCTTCAAGCAGAGCTGTGGGAGGCTGTTTTGGATCTGCAACTGCTGAAGTTTGTCACGGACCTTTGCAGAGCATGAAAAGTGAGAACAGATATGGCGTGCAACTGTCAGTATTTCTTTTATATCAGGGTGCTTCAGAAACTCCTGCACCACAAGATTTAAACAGTTCACCATGCATGGAACCCAAAAAAAGCCACCATTCATGATGCATTTCACCACATTTGACCCATTGTCACTTGCAATAAACCCAGCTCTCAGGGACAGCGGGTTCAGCCACTTGCCAATTTCAGTCAGTACCATGGGCTGTTAAGTTACTGATTTTAGTGATGTTACTATATTCAAGCTTATGCAGCTAAAGTACTGATTAATTCATTTGTTTTCTTAAAGGTTTTAAAAATATTTAACATTTCATGTAGTATAATTTTAAAACTGTTAAATAGGGTTAGCATCAAATTCTGTATAGCCTTGCAGCCCCCTCCCAGACTCAGTGGCAACAAGGCCACCTTTTCAACTGCAAATTCATTTTCATTCCTTATTCCTTGGCCATTTCTACCCCTTTGTTAAGTTAATCTGTAAGCCCATACATCTCATACCTCGTGCTGTTCTTCTGTCTCTGCTGTCCTGTCCTACCCCTACCCAGAGTTCCCTAGATTCTATTTAATTTCTTGCTTGTCTATTTTCCCCTCAGTGCAGGCCCAAATTGGGTGCCTCATCTAGCATGGATCCCATCTCTGCTGCCTCCCGAAGCCTTGCCCGCAGTGGTTGGCTCTAACTAAGCCTCCACCTGTGCTGCTCAGCTAGTCTGCCTGAAGAGAGCTCCTCTACCCTGCAAAGGTACGACAGGACTCAGCCATCAGGTTCGATTTTTGGCAAGTTCCACAGCCACATCCTGATTGGACACTGCCCTCGGTTGCTGCATCTTGAGTGGCTTTTCCCCTGGCTAATTCCTCCTGATGCCACAATTGCACCTTATACTTAAAATTACTGTTTTTTTTTAAGTGGCTAGTTTTTAATTAGCAGGTTATACAGATCTGCCACTAGAGGGATCTTGTTCTTTCATTTAAGAAAATCTACCCTCATATTTGCTGTGCCATGGCATGCTCCTTATACTCAAGCCTTTTCTTATTCCTAACCACCTTATCCATAGCGGCTCACCACAACAAAGAACAAGGATCAGGCCCACCTCTGGAAATTTCCAATCCTACAACCAGAACCTAATTCCACTGCACCGTCTCTTATCTAATATGTCCATGTCCCTTTATCCTCGGCCCATATCCTTCACTCTTACACTTTCTACTCCCCTCATATATGTCAATCAGAGCACTCTCCTTAGCTTCCCTTCACTGCCGCCCTAGCATTACGTCGCACCCATCATCGCCTTGTGGAAGGTCGCAAAGGAAAAAAGCACTCCTGTCCTGCAAAAACTGGATCAAGAAACTGCTTCTCTTACACCTTCTCTGTTCAGGTAATGTGGAGTTAAACCCTGGACCCCTATTACCACTTGCATCTCCTGCAGAATTTGCATCTGCACCCAGACTTAATTAATGTTAGTCAACATACTGAGCTTCACAAAAAAGTTTGACCAGCTCCAAGTATGGGCAGCCCATACTGAGCCAGACCTCATTATTATAACCGAATATTGGATCAAAAAGTCAAACAGTGATCAGCAAGTCTCCCTTCCTGGCTACAATCTGCAAAGGGCAGATAAGGAAGCCAGAGGGGGCAGTGTGGCCATCTACACTAAATCTAAGTTTACAGTCAGTGATATTCACTGTAAATCTAAACCTAAGGAGTACGAAATTGTATCCATCAAATTACATCTTCCATCCACTGAATGTCTCAATATTGTTGGTGGTTATCGCCCCCCATCTGGTGGCACTGACATCATCACCATATTTAAATCCTTAATCACCTCCACCAACACTGAAACTTCAATACTTGGGGATTTCAATATGGACTGGCTTACCCCCAAGTTGCACAGTCTGAAATCCTTCTGTGATGACGTCAGCTTAGCCCAGCTAGTCGGTGAAACCACTAGAACCAATACATCCAATCCTGACAACAGTTCTCTCCTTAATGTCATACTTTCTACACATCCCCACAAAATTCTTCACTCAGCAGTCTTCCACAATGATATAAGTGATCATGGGGTAGTTGTTTGTACAAGATCACAAATTATAGCCCGACAGCTACCAACACTCATAACCAAGCGGTCCTTTCACAAGTTTAATGCATATGACTGCTTATCCGACTTGAGTAAAATTACATGGCAAGACTTCTACCTTGCCAAAACGATCAATGAGGTAGTCACTGTACTTAATGACAACCTTACCATGCTAGCCAATAACCATGCCCCTTTGATCAAAGTCAGAGTGTGTAAAACATCCAACCCATGGTTTACATCAGATGTCAAGGCTACACTCCTATGCAGTGATAAACTCTGGGCTAAGGCTAGAAAATTCAAAAGGCCAGCTGACTGGCAAACATTTAGAGCAGCTAGAAGCACCTGCATTAAAAAAATTCACGCAAGCAAAGCCAACTGTTATGTCTCCACCCTTGAACAGGCAAAAGGGAATTCCCAAAAAATCTGGAAGACACTCAAGTCCATCGAAGTTCGGCCTGTAGCCCCCTCTATCCCACTGAAGATCCTCAGCAATGGTAGGGCTATGGAAGACAGCTGCATAATCCTTGAGAAAATCAACAATCACTTTGTAACTGCTGGCCTAGCTTTCAACTCTTCGCCTTATGCAGCTTGTGGTAGCAACCAAGACTGTAATAATATTGATTCACAAGCTTCAACCCACCCATTCCAGTTGTTCCCGCTTAGCTATAAAGAAGTCGAAGATTCACTTCTTAACATAGACATTCAAAAAAGTGCGGGGGACGATGGTCTAGAACCTTTTTTTCTTAAACTAGGCTATCTCAACCTCACTGTCCCATCCTCCACATATTCAATCTTTCCATTTCCACTGCCACTGTGTTTCCGCCTTCTGGAAATCTACCCATGTCCTCCCATTATTCAAGTCAGGGGAACCCATGCAACCTGAATAACTATAGGCCCATCTTGATCTTATCTGTCCTCTCCAAAGTCCTCAAAAAGCTAGTTTACTCCCAAATGAAACTCCATATTGAATCATCTTCAATCCTCAACCCAGCGCAATCCGGCTTCCGGCCCAACCATAGTGCAGTCACTGCTCTAGCCAAATTTACCAATGAATGGATCACAGCCATGGACTCCAAGAAAGGTACTGGTGCAGTATTTCTAGATCTCAGCAAAGCATTTGATACTGTCGACCACAATCTGTTAGTCTCAAGCCTAATAAAAGTAGGCGCCACCCCCCTTGCTGTCCAGTGGTTTACCAGCTACCTATCTGGAAGGCCCCAGAACGTAAAAGCTGGTGGCCTCTTTTCTGCTTCCCTCCCAGTTGTTAGGGGAGTCCCACAAGGCTCCATATTAGGTCTCATCCTCTTCTCCCTGTACATCAATAACCTTGACGCACATATATCTCAGTCCCATCTGCATTTCTTTGCTGATGATACTGTACTGTACACATCAGGTCCTACACTGCCTGAAGTGAGGGATGTACTCCGAGCCAACTTTGCACAACTAGAAATCAACCTAATCAATGCCAAACTACTCCTCAATGTCAAGAAAACTAAGGCCATAATCTTTGCCTCAAACACCATGTCCGCTTCCCTTGCAAACATGCACAAATAATTCATCACTACCTCCCTAGGTGAACCCATTGAAATCACCTCCAAATTCAAATATCTTGGTATGTGGCTAGACAACAAGCTTTCCTTTCATGACCACCTCGACAATCTGGCAAAGAGGCTAAAAATTAGGCTAGGTTTCTTCTTTCGTAACAAGTCCCTCTTTCCATTGGATACCAGAACTAGGCTGGTGCAGGCCACTTTCTTGCCGCTACTCGACTATGGAGATGTGTTCTATTCCTCTGCAGCGGCCTCATGACACAGCAAACTAGATGTCTTCTACCACTGCACCATACGATTCAAGACAAACCTACCCAACTGAACCCACCATTGCAATTTGTACCTAGCCACTGGCTGGACATCACTCTCATGTAGATGTACGCTTAATGCTGGTATCTGGACTCTTAAGCTACTCCTGAGCAAGCTCCCGAAATATCTCACAACGCTTTTCCTTAATTCCCACAGCACCTACTCTCAGGAAAAAAGACCTCCTCCTCCTCCTCCTCGATGTACCGAGAACTCGCACCTCATTCGGCAAGCAGGCCATATCAAGTGTACTCCCAACTATCTGGAACCAGCTCCACAGTGTACTGAAGCTTCCTGGTACTGTCCCTAGCAACCTATTTAAAAGGTTGCTTGCAGCAAAGTAAAAAATTTGTGCCACTGCTTCTCAATCCTAGCTCACTGCTCTAACCCTAGCCCACTGCTTCCTCTTACTTACCTAGAAATTAGCCGCCTTGTGACTACAAAACAAGCACTTAGTACTTTTTTTCTGTACTTGCATTTTTCTATTATTGTCATTTTTATGCAACACGTTAATGCTTGCCCATAATTCTGTACTTGAATTTGTATTGTTTTTTTCAATTATGCAATCTGTAACTACCTGTCTGTGTCAAAGGACCTCCTTGTGAATGAGCTTGCTGAATGGAGTTTTCTTACAATAAACGTGAACTTGAACTTAAACATCCAACATGTTTTCACCAGTGTGTGAACAGGTCACATTGCACATAGTAATCGTTGCATGCTGTTGAATTCCTGGAAGATTGCTGCCACGACACTCCATCTTATTACACTGGTTATTCACACTACCAGCAGCACAAACAACCCCCAGCACCTGTGCCTAGTGTGTAGTTATACGATGAACTCCCTGCTGTTTTGCTACTTGTCTACATATCCATACTTAAATGGATAAATGGAGAGGAGGAATGTTGAAGGGCATGTCTTACTGAGTCGAACACAGTATAGTACAACTCGGAGACAGCACGGGTCAAAAAGCATGTCCTGGATGGGACTTTCCATTCTGGACAAGCATGTGCAGCAAACCGCAGGAACCCAGAATTCTCCACAAAGGAGAAGGGCAAAAGATCAATTGCCAGCATTTCAGCTACAGCAGCATTAAGTTCATGTGACACTGTATGATTGTATGGGTACTTCAGCTTATGCACAATAACACTGTGTAATGTGGGCTGACTGAAATGTTTTCCATGGGGTATGATGACAAATGGTTCTGCGCTGTGAATGGCAGGGGGTGGAGTCTGGACGTGTGATGAGGATGGTTGCACAGGTGATGACAAACCCAGAAATTCAGTTATTTTCCCAGATTTAACAACAGAAGTTGATGTACCACTTGCAGTAGACATACTGCATTGACCACCAACAACACCACCAAAACTGCTACTTTCCCCACCACTGGACAAGACTTCAAAATCATTCTGCTCTTCCACCCATCATGCGTATAGTAATCCTCTGCTGTTATTTCATCACTACTGCAAGCATTTAATTTTCTACTTGATGCTACAGTCATGGAAGGGGATAACATGTTTGGTATGGTTGATTATGTGGCTGAATGCCCCACTGTGGTACAGGTATTAGCTGCCATGTGCCTATTCTTAAGATATGTATGCTGTTCCCCTGTGCCCAGATGGCTCCCCTTTTTACCTCTACTCACGCACACCTGGCAAACCTGGCAAACCTGGCAGATTGCAACTGACTCATCATTTGCATCTTCCACAAAAAAATCCCAAACAAGGGATCTTGTTGCTCTAGTTTTAACATGTCCCCCCAGTGCTGCTTATTGGACTCTGTTTTTGTAAGCCATGAAGTGGAGGGTGTGCTACATGATTTTTCAGGCAGGACACACTTGGACTGCAACTGACCATCACGCTCACTTCAACCCCTCCGTTCAGCCGACAAGGGATTGCTAGAAGTTCTTAGGGTCCGACTGAAAACTTCTGGTGCAAGAGCATTTATGTATGCAGCCTCGACCCTGTGGAAATCTCTACCTCATCAGATTAGAGAGTGCCTGACCATGGAGAGCTTTAACATGGCTTTAAAAACACACTGATTTAGCTGTGCTTATGGGCATTGTTGAAGTATTATTTTACTATTTTTTTACCATTAATGTTTATCTGTGTTTTAATCTTTTGTACAGCACTTTGATATATGTTTGAATTGTGCTATATATAAATACAATTTTTTTATTATTATTATTATTATTACTGGGTCACCATCATCAACTGAAATTGGTAAATCACAACTTTTTACTGGGGATGGGGGGAATGCAAAAAGACCCAGACACAGCCACCTTGAGTTTCTTTTTCTCTGGTTCCCAAAAGGGGTCACTGACATCATCATCATATTCATCAACATCATCCACATTTTCTGCTTGGATGTTGGCATACAGACAGCATGTTGCAACCACAGCAACATCATCATCATCATCAGCTCCACCATCACCCAAAATGTTTTCACCACACTGTGAATCACTGCATGGCAAATGCATGACCTGAACCACGGTGGAAGAAATGCCACTTTGTGTGCTATCATTGACATGATGATCAGAATCCTAATGTTCAGTTATTGGGATGTTACTCGGGAGAATGACATCATATCCAGCACACTAGCGTGGGCACAAGGACTTGGTGCTTCAATACTTAGAAAATAAAATCTATGAACAAAAACAAGTAGAGCACTCACACCTCAAATTTAGTAACAAGGGCACCGGTTTTCTTATAACAAAATATTTATTACATTACCACTGGCATAATAAAGAGCAACCTGACGCATTTTGGATGACTGCTTAGCAGCCCACCTGTGGGTGGCCAAGAGTTGTTCCTCCTATTCATGAGCTCAACTTTGAGCCCCCCTATGTGGCGCAATGCAGGGTTGTGTCAGCATATGCGCCACACATCCCGTGCTGAATATTGGGATGTGCCGCAAATGTATGGGCATGCCCACTGCATCTGTGCCGCATACATTACCATTGCGCCCTGGCACATCAGGATTTGCATTGTGCCTGGCAGCCTTTTCAATATCCCACCGGGGAGCAGCGTGGGGTTGTGCCGGTGCAACTCTGTTGTGCCATGCGAAACCCCTTTGAATGTCCGGGCCTATCAGTATAAGTTTTTAACACAGCCCAATTTCAACTGATAAGTGCAAGACTACTTACTTTTGCCACTCACTAGCAGTTCTAAATGTTTCATGTGCTCATTCAACAGTAACATGGATGCTTCCTTACAGATGTGATACTTGATCAGTATAAGCTTTTAACACATAACTTATTGTGAGTAGCCTTACTTTTCTAGATTTATGTTCACACATTTTTCTGAAATAACTGTATGTTTATGCCCATGACATAGAAACATAGAAACATAGAAGATGACGGCAGATAAGGACCGCAAAGCCCATCCAGTCTGTCCATTTCTTTTTCTACCTTATAAATGTGCCATCGGCCTTTGCTCTGTCAGTGGTCTATCTATTCATACTCATCTGTATTGCTCCCTTATGCCTATTCCATGCCTGTTTGAAGCCCTGCACTGTATTCATAACCACCACTTCCTGAGGTAGGCCATTCCATGCATCCACCACCTGTTCTGTGAAAAATAATTTCCTCATATTCCCCCTTAATCGGCCTCCCTCTAACCTCATGCTGTGTCCTCTTGTCCTGCCATTTTTCTTATATTTAAACATGTTAGACTCTTTCACCTTATTAATGCTCTTAAGGTGTTTGAATGTCACAATCATATCACCTCTCTCCCTCCTTTGCTCAGGGGTATACATATGGAGCTCCATTAATCTGTCCTCATATGTCTTCTGATGCAGTCCCTGCACCATTTTGGTTGCCCTTCTCTGGACTGCCTCAATTTGGTTAATGTCCTTGTGAAGGTGTGGCCTCCAGTACTGCACGCAGTACTCCAGATGGGGCCTAACCAGTGTCTTATAAAGAGGGATTATTACCTCCCTCTTACAACTTGTGATACCCCTACTAATACACCTCAACATCACCCTAGCCTTACCTACTGCTTTAGAGGTCTACTTGGATGATCTCAGGTCATCGGTGATGATGATGCCCAAGTCTCTTTCTTCCTTTGTGACTGCCAGCAACTCCTCTCCCAGCCTATAGGTGGCTTCAGAGTTTCTCTTCCCTGTGTGCATGATCTAGCACTTCTTTGCATTAAATCCCAGTTGCCACTCTTCTGATCATTTTGCTAGTTTATCCAGATCTCTTCTTATTCTGCCCACCCCATCTGGTTCATCTACTCTGTTGCAGATCTTGGTGTCATCTGCAAACAGACAAGCCTTACCTTTTAGTCCATCTGCAATGTCACTGATGAAGATATTGAAGAGGACTGACCCCAGGACTGATCCCTGAGGTACCCCACTTGTGACTTGCATCTCTTCTGACTGTATACCATTTACCACCACTCTCTGTTTTCTGCCTGTCAACCAGTTTGCCACCCAGTTGACCAACTTCTGACCCACCCTGAGCCTACCCAGCTTATTTATCAAACTGCTACGTGGAACAGTGTCGAAAACTTTGCTGAAGTCAAGGTAGGTGACATCAACTGCTCCCCCTTGGTCCACCACTCTGGTTACCCGGTCAAAGAAATCTATGAGATTAGTTTGACAGGACCTTCCTTTTGTAAACCCATGCTGTCTTGGACCCTGTGCCCCTATGGATTCCAGGTGTTACTCTATCCTTTCCTTAAGGATTGCCTCCATAATCTTGCCCACTACTGAGGTAAGACTGACTGTTCTGTAGTTCTTTGCCTCCTTCCTGCTACCACTCTTGTGAAGCGGGATCACATGAGCCCTTCTCCAGTCTTCTGGGACCTCTCCTGTGCTCAGAGACTCACTAAACAGTTTTGCTAGTGGCTCTCCTAGTTCCACCCTTAGCTCCTTAAGTACCCTGGGATGTATGCCATCAGGTCCCATTGCCTTATCCGCCCTGAGCTTAGCAAGCTCTTGTAGGACCCTTTCTTTTGTGAAGGGAGTAGTGCTCACCTCCCTCCCCCCAGTGTCCATGGTGCTGAGCTATGGGCCCTGCCCTACCTTCTCTTCAGTAAATACTGAGCAAAAGTATCTATTTAGGATAGGTGCTTTTATAGGGTCCTCCTCCTCACACACACCCTTTTCTCCTTTGAGCTTAGCAATACCCACTCTGGACTTTCTTCTTTCACTAATGTATCTATAGAAAGTCTTGTTATCTTTTTTTTACTGTTCATGCTAGTGTTTCCTCAATTTGGAACTTTGCCTGCCTTACTGCCTTCTCTGCTTTCCTTAGGGAAGTTTGGTATGCCTCCCTATCTTCATCCCGCCGTGTTCCCTTATATTTCCTGAAGGCTAGTCTTTTGGCTCTGACCTTTTCTGCTACTGTATTTGAGAACCAAAGTGGTTTCCTTCTTCTTTTGCACTTCCTTTTCTGTCTAACACAATGGGATGTTGCTTCAAGTATTGCATCCTTAATGCTTGCCCACTTTGCCTGTACCCCCTCACCTGTGTTTCTTTTTGCCAAGGCTAGCTTAACTCTTTTCGCCATCTTATCAAAGTCAGCTCCTCTGATGTCCCATATTTTTGCCTTGGAATGGGATGATTTAGATGTCATTTTCCATTCCTATTTTATACCATTAATATTTACCAGCTCATCATATGACTTTATATTCTGTGCTGTACAATCAATTTATCTCCACTTGCTGCTCTTTCTAGTGTTTTTCAGTACTACAAAAAGGCAAAATCCGGTATGTATAGTATATATATGACAGGACTTGTAGTTCTCAGAGTGCAGCTCCGCAGCAGAGTGGCTCGTGTGCATTGATTCATGACCAGTTGTTGTGATCCCATTTGTCTTCTAAGCCCAGGTGTCCCATTGGATGGTAGCATTACACTGATATAGCTGTATCTGACAAGACTGCAATGGATGATTCATCCTCTTGTACTGTTAGCAGGGGACTTCTGAGTGTGCAGGCTTTATATTAGAAAGTGTTGCCCTTGGCAGTTCCAAAATATTTGTTTTAATTAGCTTCTAACAGAAATTGGTCCTTCTCTGAATTGCAAAAGGAAGCCACTTTCTTCAAAAATGTTATATACAGTATGCTGCAATGGTGTTACCCAATTTCTGCTTTTAGTCTCAAATCATAAACCTTTCGGTTATCACATTAGTTATTGGCAGATACTGTAAAACTAGTAAGTAATATTTTAGTTAAATGAAGTGTTATCTGGAGAAGCTGGGTCCAATCTAAATTTGCCCTTGGTAATAAATGCCTAATTAACCTCATTTTGTACTTAGTGATTAGTGTCTATTTAATGCTAATTTATTTGAGAAGGTAACAGCCCAGTCCTCAGCTCCAGCCTACAGAAAAGAGGACTCTGCCTCCCATTCATTCTACCTGAGGTCTACCACCAAAGCAGAGGTTCCTCATCTCTTGAGAAATATACCAGCCTTCGGACCGGTGGGGTCTGATGGACTATGTTACATGAGGTCCTTGCACCCTAATTGGTACCCTCAGAGGTACACCGTAGACAGCTAGCACTTAAGTATATGTTATACTAACATATAGGGCTAAGGGCATCTACCGTACAAGAGTAGATGTCAGGCTATGAATGAATATTGTTGTAATACACTTTGCTTGCAATTACATATATTCTGCTATGTATTTTCTGTGTATTTCTTACTTGTAAGATGCCAAGGCACCTGTGTCCTTGGAATAATTATAATACGTAAGACGGCATTGCCACCTTTCGGTGATTTGTACTACTACACTGAGTTATGTAAGACTCTGTATAAGAACTCTTTTGTTTAGAAACTGATGACTTTACAGAATTGTATAATGTTATCTTGGACCGTGGAGCCACCTTTAATTTAGCCAATAGGGCTCATCTCTGTAACTGGAAATGTTTCTATCTTACAGTAACCATAGTAATTATCATAGGTATATAATGTAATACAACTAGTCTTATATCTCAGAGACCTCAGGAGAGACCCCAAGAGACACAGAGAAACCTTGAGGTATAGGGAACGCTTAGCACTGGCTCCCGGTTCGTACTGGTAAGAACTGCTTAAGGCAACTGTGATTTATCCTTTTGGTAGTAATAAACTTGTTTATTACTCTAATACAATGTGTCTGTGATTACTTGCATTCCCAATATCGTCAAGAATCTGAAAGTGAGGTTTAGACCTCCTAACAAATTGGCTACCGTGTGCAGGTGATATTTGGTGTTTCTAAGTTTTCACTTGTTGCTAAAACTTTTTTTTACTTTCCCACGGGGACAGTAGGTGTACATTCCCACATAATCTCTCCCATTTTAAAACCAGTTTGTAGTAACTTGCAAAGTCTGGCTGTCTTTTCAGGTGTGGTAGATGCCGTCTCAACCTACTCCATAGTAGCTTTGAATTGCAAGCCTACAACTTATACAGAAGCCTGGCTGTGTATAAAGAGCTCCTGCTGTGGATCAATACGCAACACAGTGCCTTTTTCACAGTTTGATTTTTCGTTCCCTCCCACACAGTGGCCACCGTATCAAATATCTGAGCAGAACTGAGACTCAATGTCTTAAACTTCCTTGCCTCCCATGGAGGATGGGCTGACTTTGCAAGGGACGCAAGTCAATCTGAAAACCCTATACTGGGGATTTCAACCCAGTACACGGAGACGAGACAATCAGCCAATAAGTGACAAGCTAAAGGGTTGATGGTCGCAGCTCTCTATGCTGCTCTGGAAGCCTCCAAAGTGAGGTTTCGAACCCTTGATTTGCAAATTTCATCTCTTAAGCAACAGATGGGTTTGCAGGAAACAGAATTTATTAGACTGCAGCAGAACTTGGAGTCAGAACTCCAATCTCTGTGGAATGAAGAGGATTCACTATTGCATCATTCAGCTCAAGCTGTAGAACAGGAACTGTGTATGTTGAAGCAGGAGTGTGAAAGTTTGAGACAGGATAAGGGACAGGCATTGCAAATGAATGATTTACTAAGTGCTGCAAATGCTCAGTTGAGTGAGGTAATGGGTGAGCTGCAGGGCGAGATAAACCAGGTACGTAATGATTTAGAAATGTCTGTAAGGGACAATCGCGAATTGAGCGCCACGTATAGAGTGTTGCAAAAGCAAAAGCAAGATGAGGTTGATATGGATGTTGCAAGTGTGAGTCATACTGAATGTAGAACCAAAATGGCAAAACTGCACCATCAGCGGGAGGTTCTGGCTGACCATGTTAAGGCAATGGGAGGCATAGCCCCTGCCTTACATACGTCATCTGAAGGGGAGTTATCAGATGACGACGTGTCACAATACTACACCCAGTCACACCCCTACTATGGCCCAGAGACCCCACTCAGCCATCCACAACATGGTGGGTCCCCACTCCACCCTCACCATGTCATATGTCATCGATGTCGTGACGCCCATCATGGGAGACACCACCATGGCAGCCCCCATGATGGGGTCAAACAGGCCCAGGCCCGGTCCAGATGGCACCACCGATAGCTGTTATCAATGTGGAAGATAGGCATGAGATAGAAACCATGATTGAAACTGCGATAGGCAATGTACCCCTTCCTGAAAGAAGTAAACGGGCCATTAAAACCCAGATTAGGCAATTTCTGCAAGAGGCTGGCACTCAGGAAGGTATTGTCCACACTGCGGCTGAGGCTGCAGCTCGGGCCACCCTGGATGGCACTCGAGACAATCTACCTCTACCTGCTCGACCCAGTAATCCCCTACAAATGGCCTACTCTGTTCAGCAAATTGCTGACAGCATCGGTCGGATGAACCCGTCCGACAACCTCAGCTGTCACTTGGAAAAGGTGCATTCTAAATGCGAGATGCTTAGCCTCGCTGCAGAATACCAGGCCCAAATACTACGCCAGACCACCGATCCTAGTTTATGGGCCAAACTCCCCAATGCTATCCGCCAGGATGGGAAGGCCACCTTTGATGAGGTTGCAGCTGAGCTCATTTCTGCTCATAGCCCAGGTGTAGTAGGAGTGATGCTTGCATATCTTGTAAAACAGAATGCAAAGGAAAGTCCAGCAACTTACCATCAGAGACTCTGGATGGCCTACCGAGCAGGAAAGCACTTGGCACAAGAAGCTGTGGAAGTAGATCTTATTGAATATAAGACCTTGTTCCTTAGGAACATGATCACAGCAGTATGAGAAAAGGTAGAGCCAACCACTTATCCCAATATGGATAGGTTTGCCGACATCCTTCAGAAAACCGAGAGAGTTTACCACCTCTACATCTGTGATCTGGGCTCCGGTTCCAAGAAGGTAGCTGCCGTGGAGCCTACTCTGGAGGCCACAACGCACTACACAGTGGAAGGGCAGGCCTAACACCAGCAAGCCCCTCCATCTGATAACCAACATCCCCAACAGGCCCATCAACAACAACCGCAACAGCAACAACAATGGGGTGAGAATTGGAATTGGCATAAGTATAAGAAGCATAAGGGTAAAGGTAAACCACAACAGCAAAGAACAGGCCCTTCATATAGGGAGATAGCTGAAGAGAATTGGAAATTCCGAGAGCTCCTGGGACAAGTGTGCTCTGTAGTGGATGCTGTTCCCACACAAGCTCTTGCAGCGGTACAACCGGCAACCCAGACCCTAACTGGTCATGGGGACACTGGTGATACAGGCCCTCAGGCCCATTCAGGCCTGAACCCAGAAGCTCCTCCCTATATAGCATCAGTGCAGCATGGCGAAGTGATTCACAAGAGTCAGGCCCAACCTCTCCATGCTTCTAGTAGTACAGATTGATAATTACAGGCCCCAGTCCAGATTGTAAACAAGCTAGTCTTGGATACAAATGGAAGGCTCTGCACCAAGGCCGAGGTCAGGGACTGTCTACTAGTAGTCCTGTTAGATACAGGTGCAGCTGTATCTGTGTTACATGATGAACACCCAGACACATCTTCTTGGTCTACCGGACTGAGGACCAACATGTCAGGAGTTGATGGTACTAGGTTACCTGCATACCGTTCTCTACCCCTATCGGTAGAGCTAGGCCATCTAAAGGCCTGACACACCTTTCAACTGATGGTATTGCATGATCATCCTAGTATCATAGGGATTGACTTCCTCGCACCATACAGCTGTGTGGTGGACCTAGCTAACACGTTACTGATACAGATTCAGGGTCAATATCATACCATTTTGATTCCTGATTCTCACGTTGTGGCAACAATATCTGGCAATGACAAGAAGTATGATGTCATAGATTTGTTCAAGACTCATGAACTTTTCCCAATCTTGCAACAACATTTGGAAGCGTTTGCAGTCAACAAACATGACTGTGGTAGAATCCACACTGTCATTGAAGTGCCAGGCCCAGCACATGAGAGGCAAAGGCTATATCCTTTCCCAACTGAGGCCTTGTCTTCCCTTAGAGAGATGATCATGTCACTCCTCAAGCAAGGAGTAATCAGAACTTGTGTTTCCACTGCCAAATACCCAGTGTGGCCCGTGAAGAAACCCACAGGCACCTGGAGACTTACTATTGACTACAGGAAACTGAATCAGGTCACCCCCAGTTGTTCTCCAACTGTGGCATCAGCACCATATGTGCTATGACTTCTGACCCCTGACTTGAAATGTTTCAGTGCCCTGAACATCTCCAATGGTTTTTGGTCACTACCATTGGCCCTTAAGAGTCAATATAAGTTTGCCTTCACCTTTGAAGGACGACAATACACATAGACTTGCTTGCCACAAGGATTCCATAACAGTCCATCCTTGTTCCATCTCCACATGATGGACACCCTCGAGAGTTTCTCTAGTCTCCAATGTCTCTTGCAATATGTGGATGACCTGCTGCTTGCAACAGCCACACAGGAGCAACATTTGGATCTCTTGGACGAACTACTAACTCTCATTCAGAGAGCAGGTTTGAAATGCAATCTAGCAAAAGCACAACTGTGTCAGAAAGAAGTACTCTTTCTGGGTCTAAAAATAACTGACCAAGGTCAAAGCCCTACCTGGAAGAAGGTACAGGGATTCCAAGACTTGCCATTGCCCACTAGTGTGGCAACTCTTTGAAGGTTTCTAGGTATGGTGAAGTATTCGAGAGATTTTATTTGTGATTTTGCTCAGAAGGCTGCTCCTCTGTATGAGTTACTCAAAAAGGACATCATATTGACTTGGGGCCCTCTACACACCCAGGCTGTGACGTCACTGAAGCAGGCCTTGGCCTCTGCCCCAGCTCTGGTCAACCCTAATCCAGCATTACCATTCCATCTGGAATGTGCCACCTCTGACATTGCTATGTCAGCAGTGCTGGCCCAGAAGGTGCATGGCACCTTGAGACCCATTGCATATGCCTCACAGCTCTTGACCCCAGTGGAACAGAAGTATGGCCTTTGTGAAAGGAGCCTTCTGACCACCTACTGGGCAGTCAAGCACTTCCTGTATATCATTGGGTACTCACCAGTGATCATCAACACCAATCACACCCCGACTACCTTTCTGCTCTCAGACAGAGTGAAGGATGGGTCAGTCCCTAATACCAGACTGACACACTGGTCACTTTTTCTCCAGGATAGAGACATAAAGGTACAATCGACAAAAGTTCCATCTATGTTGGCTCATGGACTCCTTTTCCAGGGAGAACCCCATGACTGTACACTACAGTCATCTGATCTTCCAGATACAGGTCCATTCTTCCCTACCACGCCACAAGTACTCGATAACACCTCTTTGTATTGTGTCTTTACTGATGGTTCAGCATCCTACTATCAGTGAGAGCAAATTGCAGGGATGGGCATTCTAGTGATCTACCCTTATGGGAACACTGTCAAAATCTCTAAACGCTGTAGTGTAGCATCATCACAATATGCAGAGATGGCAGCGGTGGCCTGCACCCTCAAGTTCATTCAGCATGGAACCAAGGATACTATCATTTTTACAGATTCTAAATGGGTTTGTTGTTCTCTTACAGAATTTCTTCCTTTCTGGCAGAAGAACTCCTTCCTCTCCTCTGATGGCAGCCCAGTGAAGTACAAGGAATTGGTAATATACATACATTCACTGGCACAAAAATTTGCACACAAACTCTATCTACATAAAGTCAAAGCTCATTCTCTCCATGACCCCTACCATGCCTTCAATGACACAGCAGACACCCTTGCTAAGGAAGGAGCCCAAGGTGGGGACATCTGGATGATGGACCATCCAGAGTCCAATGCAGCCGTACAGATTGCAGCACTCAGGAAAAAAACTGAACCTTTTTCCCCCCTTGGACCTCTCAGCAGCCCAACATTTTGATACTGAACTTAAAGAAGTGTTCAGATTCCTTGACAAGGGTACCGAAGAGAAACTTCCCACACACAACCCCTATGGGAGGCATGAAGGTAAGTTACGCTTGTCACCAGATGACAAGCTCATCTGGTTCCAACCACATGACTCCACCACCAAATTGTGGGTGGTCGTCAGACATTTAAGATCTGAATTCTTGCACCAAGTGCATGATACACCCACTGGTGTACACCAGGGAGTGGAAAATACCATCCAAAGGCTCAAGACCACCACCTGGTGGCCTGGTATTGCCAAAGATGTTAAACAATACATAAACAACTGTCTCATTTGTGTGCAAAACAACCCCATCCCTACCAAATGAAATGCCAAACTCTTACCACAATGACACTCTGGTCCTTGGCATGCCATACAGATTGATTTTATTGGTCCACTAACCAACACCAGCAGAAATAACAAGTAAGCTCTTGTGGTAACTGATCTCTTCTCTAAGTGGGTCGAAGCTTTCCCCACTAAAACATGCACTGCAAAAACCACTGCCAAAATCATGGTGGAACAGATTTTCTCCAGGTGGGGTCTACTCCTAAAAGTAGACTCTGACAATGGAACTAGTTTTACAGGTGAGTTGATGAAAGAATCCCTTGAACTCCTGGGAGTTCAGCAAAAGTTCCACATACCCTACCACCCCCAATCCTCAGGTCATGTAGAGAGAGCCAACAGACAGATTAAGCAAATGCTTTCCAACTTCATTGAGGATAATCCCAAAACCTGGGATTCCCACACATTCCTTACGGCAATTAGGGGCACACCCTCAGCTACTACCCAGCTTACACCCTTTGAGATGATGACTGGTAGACAGATGAGATTACCTGAACACCTGCTGTTTGACCTGCACACCCCCACTGCAGACCGTGTGTCTGTAGACCAATATGTGGAAAAACTCAGACAAGACCTCATACACACACACTTATATGCTGCCAACTGCATGGGCAAGGCCCAGCAACAAGCCAAAATACAGTTTGACAAACACACACAAGAAGTGGATTGGCAAGTTGGAGATCAGGTAATGGTACTTCGATTTGCACATCCCACCCACTCCTTCTCCAAGAAGTGGGGAGGCCCATACCCCATTGTCAACAAGCTCAGTCCAGCAGTCTATCAGGTTAGACTCCTGCATAACAATAAGTTGACTGACAAATGGTTGTATGCAAACCATCTGAAACTGTATAAAGGAGCTTAAAATACTTTTCCTCACCCTATTGGGCGGAATAGTACTAACATACTAATCTTTGATCTTCATTTTCAGATACACTGACAAGATGGCTATCTTGTTCCATTATTTCCTCATCTCAGGAGTTATCCCCTGCATCCAAGGCATGGTACCGGACCTCCTACGACACCTCGATCCTCCAGCACCTCCTCCAGAGGGAGTATCCATCAATATACCAGATAGCATGATCACTGTCCAGGAAGGTTCCGATGCTTACCTCACTGCCTTGGTTGTTGCTCTTGACAAATCTACCCTTCAAATTGAGTGGCAAACCACATTGCAAGGACAAATTCTCCCTGTGGCCAAACTCTCCAAAGGAACTTTCCAAGGTTGGCTCAATGCTAAATTATCTCCCAATGGTTCTCTGTCCTTGTTACAAACTGTAGTAAGACAGTCTGGTTTGTACAAAATAACTGCCTTAATTGATCCTTCATACTGTAATTCTTTATCCAGAGATTCTGCTCAGAAATGTTGTGCTATACACCACATGGCTTCTGCAGCATATACCTCTCTGTGTTACCACCCACTGATAAACAGCTTTTGGAATGTCCAAAACATACCCCTGGTCCCCGTAGTGGTCTAACAGCCACTGCCCTCCCAGGTTCTTTGATTAATAACTTACAGTTTATGCATATACCTGTTTTATTTAATCTTACTTACTGGAATATGAAAGAATTTGGTATGTGTCACAATACTAACACTTCAGCATTTTGTAGTACATTACTGCTTGATAGTTTAACCTCATTTCAGATTTGCACTCACGACCCTATTGCTGGGGTTCATTCTACTGAACATAGAGGCAACTTCAGGAGAAAGCCCTCTCCTGATGATCTAACTTGTAAGCGTAAGACACGTGAAGTTGACAGTTCTGATGTCACAGGTGCAACAGGTACTGTCACAGGCCTTTTTGGTACAGCTATGTCTATTTGGAATAAAGCAGACATTGCTGCTATCAAAGCTCATTCTGCCAAGTTCTCCACTGGTTTGGTCAACAACATACTACCCCCATTATTGCATAGTGTGGATGGCCTTAGTCAGGAAGAAAGATACACTGTATTCAACATGCACGACATTGCTAAGGCATTCACTGATTCAAGAGATAAGATCAACGCACTCATACAACAGAACAATAAAGAAGCAGATAAACAATACATTGCTAGAGAAATACTTTGCTCTGCCTATGGCTCTTACATTATCACTACCGTCAACAGCCTCTTCCGTGATGTAGAATCTGGAAGAATCCCTGATATCATACATGACAGACTCATCTCCAAATGGTATTGTCCATGATGTAAAACTCCCAGCTGTACCGCTATGTGTATGCACCAACCTTTAACCATTCCTCTTTCCACAGCTAGGAATTTGGGGTTCATGACCAGACACCCTAATACTGATCCTTGTTTTGCTGCCAAGAAATGTTCCATAACAGATACCATGTTTGTTTCTTTTACTGTCTCTTTACCACATTTTGATCCCACTACAGCTTTGTTCGACAAGCTTGCACTGGTTCATTCGATTGGGCATTTGGACAAAGACATCTACAGAGAACGCTTGGATCTACCGCCTCTACTGGTTTACCATCCTTTCCTGGACACCTGGGTGGCTCCGCACATGGACTGCTGTGCGAAAAAGCAGTACATTTACTTGTGCCGATGTGATGTATTTAATGTTATTCAACCTGTTTGTGGTTATTCTCCAGACAGCATTGATTGGATTTTCACCATGGATGATGACATCATGACCAATGACACCAACTCCTTTGACTCAACTCTGGCTCCGGATAAGCTGTACCAATCATATCGTGAGGAGGTTCATTGCCTGTTAACATGGATTTTGAAGACGACCTACACCTGCCCTGTCCAGTTGCAAAAGTGGAGACTCCCTACTGTGTGCTAACAGTATAATTCTGATGGAGAATACTGCGTGGTGACTAACTACAAATCATATACTTATGGATCTGTTACATGTGTTATTGATTACCCCAATTTCTGTTTTATACCCCACCAGAAGACTGTCATTGGACATACTGTCATAACCCCCGTACCCTTCCTGGATGCAGACATCACTGATGGTAACCCCAATTATCTGCTCACACTGTCAGAATACTTACCATACTTTAATGTACACATAGATCCACTCACGCTTACATTAAAATCAGTCTTAGACAGGAAAGACACACACCTCATCCACATCAGCAATAATATGCCAATGAAGCTATCCTCTCCTTGATTAATGATGATGACATGAATGACACATTGACTAACACCTGGTTAGAGATTACTTTTAAAGGTTTTGTTATTATGCAAGTATTTTTAATCTTTATTTTGATTATTATGCTCTGCTGCCTACAGCACACACTGAGCCAGCACTGCGAGCAGCTTGAGTTCCTTTACAAAGCTCACGCATCGGGTTTGTACTGTAAATGACCACTGCTCCTCTCCTTTCCCTAGACATTTGCCTGTGTTGTCCTTGGAGGCAACAAGGGGATTGTTACATGAGGTCCCTGCACCCTAATTGGTACCCTCAGAAGTACACCGTAAACAGCTAGCACTTAAGTATATGTTATACTAACATATAGGGCTATGGGCATCTACCGTACAAGAGTAGATGTCAGGCTATGAATGCACATTGTTGTAATACACTTTGCTTGCTAATATATATATTCTACTATGAATTTTATGTGTATTTCTTACTTGTAAGATGCCAAGGCACCTGCATCCTTGGAATAATTATAATATGTAAGACGGCATTGCCACCTTCCGGTGATTTGTACTACTACACTGAGTTATGTAAGATTCTGTATAAGAACTCTTTTGTTTAGAAACTGATGACTTTACAGAATTGTATAATACAAAATCACACATGCCCCCAACTTGGCTTCCCAGCCAAATGCCCTTTGGGGTAACCCTTGCCTCAGTGTTTGCTCACAGAGGTTCTTTGTCTTTTAGAATTGTATAATGTTGTCTTGGACCATGGAGCCACCTCTAATTTAGCCAATAGGGCTCATCTCTGCAACTAGAAATGTTTCTATCTTACAGTTACCATAGTAGTTATCATAGGTATATAATATAATACACTAGTCTTATATCTCAGAGACCTCAGGAGAGACCCCAAGAGACACAGAGAAACCTCGAGGTATAGGGAACACTTAGCACTGGCTCCCAGTTCATATTGGTAAGAACTGCTTAGGGCAACTGTGATTTATCCTTTTGGTAGTAGTAAACTTGTTTATTACTCTAATGCAACGTGTCTGTGATTACTTGCATTCCCAATATCGTCAAGAATCTGAAAGTGAGGTTTAGACCTCCTGACAACTAATACCCTGATTCCTCAAAATTGCGGCACACATCCTAGAAGCACCAGGCTCTTCAGTCTATCTCTCTGCACCAGGACAGTACCAAAGCTATGGATAATTGCACGGGTTGTACCCATCCACAAAAAAGGAGACTCCAAAAACATGAACAACTTCTGACCAATTGCAATCCTGTCTGTTCTTAATAAATTACTAAAAAAATCATGGGCACTCAGGTAACTGAGCATATTCATCACTTGAATCTGTTATCCCCTGCACAACATGGGTTCAGAAAAGCATATAGTACAACCATGGCACTCATCCTATTCACAAATGACGTGAAGTTGGCCATGGACAAGGGCCTGTACACAGGAGCATTTTTGTCAATTTTATTAAGGCGTTTGGTCTGGTGGACCACCCACTACTGCTAACAAAGCTGTCCTCTCTTAGTTTCTCCCCTGACATGTCTGCATGGTTTGCCAGCTACCTGGCAGATTGTAAACAATTCATACAAATAGATAAATTAAAATCAGAACTCTCTCCAACCAGTGTAGGGATCCCTCAAGGCTCCCTTCTCGGATCACTGCTTTTCTCCTATTTATCTACAAAGTGTCAGCCACTGCTGTCTCCTCCTCTTCTATACGTGGATGACATGGTTCTATACTCCAGTGCCAAAGACATAGCCTCCATCAATGACTGGTTCAAGAAGGATTTCAATCCACTACAATCCTGGCTAAAGCATAACAACCTCCTACTCAGCTCCGTCAAGATGATTGCAATGCTCTTTGGCTCTGCACCCAGAATTAAGGTCAGTACCACTGAGTTATGTATAACAGGCTCTGATGGCTCCCTGCTGAAACTGGTTGATTCATTCAAGTATCTTGGAGTTACCTTAGACCCTTCAATGGATTTTAATCTACAAATGTCAAATGCTTGAAAAGCAGTAAAGACCAAGCTGGATTTGACCCATAAAATCAGGTCATCTGTCACTACTGCAGCAAGACAGGCCATTGCTCAGGGGAATCTCAGGCCAAGCTTCGTGTATGGACTCATGACTTCCATGGATGCAAACGAAGGGGCCCTGCAAAAGTGGAACACATGCTAGAACAGCATCTGCCACTTTGCCTTATCAGTTCCCAGGCTCACTCATCACTGTATACTACACTCGAGCCTGAGTTGGCTCTCCCCGGTTTCATATTGTCTATACACCGCAGGTTGCACAATTGATAATATCATAAGAAATGGTACCCCAGTGGCACTGGCATACATGTTAAGCCCAGCCACCCATGCCTACCCACTGAGGTCAGCAGATAGGACTCAGTTAGGCAACCCCAAATGTGGTACAAAATTGGGGGAATATGCTTTTGCAGCCTCTGCTCACAAACTGCGTAACACACTGCCTACATCTAAAATGCAATCCCAGTCAAACAGAGCATTTAAGTTGGATCTTTATACCCTTCTCGTGGATTCTCACAATTCATCTTGTAACTTATTTGACAAATAAGTCTCTCTGTAACCTAATTTTAGCACGTAACCTTAGTCTGTCCATGAGTTTGCTGTTATCTTCAATTCTAAATCTTCTCTGTTTAGTTACAGTTTTTAGATGTCATGCACTGATACTGCCTGATGTAATCATGTATAACTGAGTCTGCTTCATTTGACCAAACTGTGTATTTAATGTTGTACTGTGTTGTCCCCTATAATATGCTGTTCCTCAGTATGTATTTCTCCGAGGTCGTGCCTGAAACTAGACAATTTTTTTTGTCTAGTGTACTTATCCGGTTAACAAAAACTAAATAAATAAAGTATGCAAATATAAGGAAAATTTGCTAACAGCAAATATCTACCATTTTACAGGGCTGAATAAGAAATGATGAGACAGTGAGCAAAAAAAATCTTGTGAATGTTATATAGCTGCATCTGGGGTTGGACACTACAATTGTCAAGAAAAAAGGACACATTTTGTTTGTTTTCACCTCACGATCTAGGCAAACTCCTTCATCCACTCAGTGAATAAACCAGCAATCATCCAAGCACTGGAGTTTGCTCTATAAGTGGAAGACAAGTGCTGCGTAACCACTGATCTGAAACATCGTGGTTTCTGTTTTTTCCCGATAACCAACAGCTGTCGCTTGTCTGAGCTATTCATGTTGGCACAAGTAAGGACCACAAGTTTTCTTTTGCCTTCTTGTTGACACTAATTGATGCCAATTTGAAAGTTAAGGTACCATCAGAAGTGCACCTGTAATAGATGTCAGTTACACTGGCATTGTAGATGACGGCTTTAGGGTAGTCAGCCAGAATCTGTGGTAGGATTTAAGTTAGCCAGGTATCAGCAGAAGTTGTGTCAGTGTCCCACTTCTATCCACATACCTTTTTAAAAACTATCTTGTGGTGTTTGAAGTGGCAAACCAGCCTATTGCTGAACTTAAATTCTGTTTTCCCTATGGCCTCCAACAATTTATTCTGCCTTTGCCTAAGATAAGGGACTCGACAAAGGCACGTCAGCCACACATGCTGTCTTAAACTAATGCAGCAGCATGTCATCCACAGAGGAGTCTTTACCCTCTCTCAGGGGTGGCTAAACCATAGAGTGCCAGATCATCCATGTCAACAAGTGCCAGATGCGAGATGAGTGAGGTAAAATTCTTATCAAAGTCTGAGCTGGTAACTTAGGAGAGAAGTGAGTTGTGGAGGTGTGGCACTGTGGCAGCCAAAGGAGGCATTGCATTTGGGGGCTTGGCACTGGTGAACCAATGGAGGAACAGTGTGTTGATGTCACTGGCTTCCAAAAGTGCCACCAACTTGTAACATTTTTGCCACAGCAATCAGGGGTCTCCTTGTCATTGTAACATCAGCCATTCTGCTGCAATGAGGGAGCAACCAGTCATTGCAGAGTGGGACGTTACCTAGTGTAATATTGTTTGTGAATGCAGCGGTGAGCCACTGCCATATTTACAAACAATATTACCAACCCCCACTGTCGAGGGGTACCCAATCCCCCTCAGCAGCATGTGCCCCCCAAAAAAACAGTGTTTGTTTGCCGATGGGGGGCCCAATTCCTGTCTGTTTCAGTCCCCTCCTTCCTAGTTTCATTTGCCAAGGGGGTAGCCCACTCTCTATCAGCATAATGTCCCCCCCAAAAATGTTGTTTTGGCGACGGGGGTACCCAATCCCTCTTGGCTCTTGCCACCCCATATGTGCCAACTGGGGTACCCAATCCTCCGTCAGCTACTGCCCCTCCAAAAAAAAGTCGGGTGGCATGCTGGGAGTCCACCAAAGCGGGCCAAATGCCCCTGCTGAAAAAAAAAATCCTGCGATGTTTATTTTTTTTCATTGTAAAGCAGAAAACAGTCCCTCGTTGAGTCCGGCAGCCCCTCCTCCAACCCGCGCTCACCCTCTGTTCACCCTGCCTCCCCACAAACCCCCCTCACACCATACGTACCTCTGGAGCACAGCGCTATGATCATTGGTAGACTGGGAACACGTCTGCACTCTTCAAAGCTGACTGCAAACTGAGGAAATGCCAGTGAGCTGTGTAATGGCATAAATAGGGTTTTTTCAACTTTGGTGCATATCTCAGGCATTTTGGGGAATTTTGGTACCAAATTTTCAACATGGGTTTATTGGGACCCCTCCTCATGAATTCAGCCACTGTTATGGCGTTATTCAGTCCCAAAAGGTGATTTTGCAGTCACTGCGATGAATCACCTTTCGGGACCAATTAATGAAATGACAGTGCTAGTGTTCATGAGGTGGGCTCTCAAAAAGTCTGTGTTGCAAATTTGGTGGAAACAATCCAAAAAATGAATGTTTTATAAGCGTGCATTGTGCAGTTGCCATGCACGCTTGTAACTTAGCAAATTTGTAATATTTTCACTCCAGATTTTCAACATTGCCATTTTTCTACACCTTTCTGAGTACAGCTGTCAGTTTTCACGTCCTGGGTGAAATGTGTTTTCGCACTTCCAGCGCAGAATAGCGCAATTGCTGTGGGAAATCAGTGTTCAGGACACATTAAGAAAATCACAATGACACTGTACATCAGCAGAGGTCCTAAAATGCCAATGTTGAAAATTTTGTGACGAAAGTCTATAAAATGAGCATGATACTAGCGTGCATTGCGCAGTTTCCACGCACTCTAGTAGCGTCACAAATTCGTAACATTTTCACTCCAGATTTTCAACATTGGCATTTTTCCATAGCTCCTTATGAACGGTACAGCTGTCATTTTTCACATCTTGGCCAAAACGTGTTTTTGCACTTCCAGCTCAGAACAGCGTGGTCGCTGTGGGAAATCAGTGTTTGGGAGACATGAAGAAAATCACAGTGACAGTGTTCATGAGCAGAGGTCCACCTCTACAGAATGGTGGTGGGGTGTGTGTGAAGTTCAATACTTCACTGCCATTCCTATTCTGCTTCTGTCTAACTCCTGCATTTACAATGCTAATACCAGCAAGCAAACATTTGGCATTGACAAATGCTTGTTTTTATTCATATCTGTGGTGCTGCATCTATCAGACATTTTATATTACTTTTTTTCTTTGTTGCTTTTCTGTTCTAATTCTTAAAATGTCACCTTAGCTTTTCCATTATAGGCCTCTTTGGTTGTTCTCCTACTACCCACTTGGCTGCTGAGTGTTATATTTTGTTACTCATACTCTATTATGTTAATTTCTCACAGCTTTGCTAAGATGTTTAAATTTGTTTTATTTCCTGTTTTATTTTTGACATTTCGTTTAGGTGATTAGTACTGCATTTTTTTGTTTAACCACTTTTTTTTCATATGTAGTTTATGATTCTCTGACTGAGGGAGGCTTGGATTCCCTTCAGCTCTGTCTTATACCAACAGTCACCATCTATCACCTCCCAGGACTTGCCCTGGTAGCTGGATGGATGATGAATCAGTGGGCATGGCATCATGAATGCTGTCCTTTTCTATTGTTTTCTCCAGAGTCCCCTTGCAGGGGCAATCACATCAGGTGCATGCATAGAGGTGCATGCATAATGAAGGATCCCACAGTACCTCCCACATTTGCTATTCCTAAAACATACTACCACCAGGCCTCCACCTTCTGGCAATCATTTGGCCAAGCCAGCAGTCTTCCCTCCTCAGGAGTGGAGAGCAGCCCCTCAGTTGTTCAATCCTCTCCAACCCCATGGCTGACCCATCGTGGCCCATGTTAATTTCTAAACATGGGTTGCCAGTGTGGAGAGAGGTGTAGCATCCAATGTCTCAACTGTAAGTGCCACTGGACCACATTTAATCACTTTCCATCCATTTCTTTCACTCAGTAGTATATATTTTTATGACTGTGGGTGTAGCCAACAGGAGTATTGCATGTACAAAAGGAGTGATGTCATGTTTTCTGTCTGTGGAACTGACTGAAGGTGTAAATAGTCTCCTCTGCCTTACCTTCCTCCAAAAAATGTTTTCCACCCTCAAATAAATATGCTTTCATGTTGGTCAATGGTTGCAGGGTACTATTTTCTTTCTTAAATGGGTTGTATAAGAACTGTAACCTGAGTAGTGGGAGGCAGCATTTTTATTTGGGGAAAGTAAGATCCAACACACCTCCACCAAGAAGCTCCTAAAAATACAGCCCACCTTTTTCTTATTCATGTGGGAGGAGCATGAGGTGGATCCTATCATGCTGAAAGAAAAGTCACTAGTTTGGTATCTGGCCAAGGAACAGAACAAATATGTGGAGTCCCTGCATTTTGTTAAGGACTAGGAGAACAGATAATATTTAATGCATTCAAACTGACTTAAAACCCCTTGGAACAAATGATTATCAGAGTCACCTGGTGTCTCAAAAGGAAAGACTCAGCTTTCAGGTATTTCTTAAACATTTATATACTAAAAACAAAGTTCAGCTTTTGGGATTAAGAATATGTGTTTACCATATTCTATCTATCTATCTATCTATCTATCTATCTATCTATCTATCTATCTATCTATCTATCTGTCTATCTATCTATCTATCTAGTTTGTATTTTTAGTAGTTTCAAACCTTGAAAGCATTGGTTAGTAATGCATTTAGAAATACATTTTTAATTGTCTTTACAGATAAATCATGCAGGTTCATGTACTTGGTGTAAACAGTCTGTGATGAAATGTATTTTACTGTTTAAAATAGGCAATCATTTCTATATTGTTCTTTTACATTTTGTTTTATTTTTTTCCCCTTTGGTAACCAGGTAAGACCCACCGTGCACAAGACAAAAAATAATATTAAATGCATGCTGAAATCAGAAAATAGAGTTAGAATCAACATTTCAACCATAGGTCTTCCTCGGGAATTATCAAAAACAGAAAAAAAACAAAGTTCGTTTTTCTGTTTTAGACAATTCCTGAAAAAGGCCTATGATCAAAATATGGATTCTAACTCTTATTTCTATCTTCAGCATGCATTTAATATTACCTTTTTGTTTTGTTTTGAGACCGTGCGCTGATTCAGCACCTTGTCTTTTTTGTTCTTACACACTGTGCACAAGTCCAGTTTACAGAGATGACACAGGAGCACAGGAATGTTAAGTGACTTGCTCAGAGTCACACAATCTGCAAGTGGAGGCTATGGGAATCAAACCCATGTCTGTAGAGGACTTCCAGTGATGCAGCAATGTAATAGCAGCTTCACTTACCAGCTCTGCCTAACTCCTGATCTGAATCAAGAGACATCTGCTTGCTACATCAATGAATTAACCGGCAAAGGGCACTATATCTAAATCCCTGCAAGTCAAGAATCTGGAGACACCAGTACAAAAACTGAAAGAACTTCTACTCCAAGAAAAATTACAATCTAACCCAGGCATGGTAGATGCTGAGGCCAGCATGGCTTCCTCACAGCCTTCAACCAAAGAGTGTCCTGACCCGATTCCTTCCATCCTCCAAATGGCTAAGACTGTCAGTAAAATAGATCAACCTTTAATTGAACTCCATTCGGATATTGGTAAAATAGAGCACCATGCAGACCAAATTGAATTGGGTCTTACCACGTTTATGGAGCAAGCACACCAACAAGACTGCCTGATTTTGTACCTAATTGCCCATGACTGAGAGCTTACTCACTGCCTGGGTGATCTTGGGGGGCAGCTGCCATCAGAACCTACGAATATATGGAGTCGAGGAGGGGGCCGAGGATGATGCTCCAAGCATAATTTCTTTTCTTCAGACCTTGCTGAAAGATGCCCTTCATCTACCGGACAACTTTGGCTTGGCAATGGACCAGGCTCATCGGTCCGTGTCCATGAAGCCCAGCAACATGGAGGCCCATTCTCGATCATTCATGGCAAAACTGACCTTGTATGCCACCAAGGAAGAATTGCTACAGAGGGCCTGATGACAAAGGGAGCTGCGCTTCAAACTGCACAGAATAAGCCTGGACAATGACTACATAATGGTGGTCCAGGATAGTCGCTGTACTCTCTGGCCAATCCTTAAACAGTTAAGGGATAAAAATCTGAAATCCCAAATATTGTACCCCTCCAGACTCTGAGTGGAAACAGATAGGGGCACCTATCCCTTTCCAGACCTCTTGGCAGCCTCTACATACCTGGAAGACCTGGGAATTGTGATTCCACATTTGGCCAAAGAATGGATGGAGAAAAAGCTACTGCAGTTGGCTTGGGCCATGGCTCCCAAAGGAAGTACCCAGAAAGGCAGCATACAGCATAATGGACAAACTAACCTGAGATCCAACTGGGGAAACATGTTGAAGGAATATGGTTCTGTAGTTCAGATCAGTGGCATTCTTGAAAGATTTCGAGACCAAGCACCAAGCACCGTCGCTGCTCCTAACATAGCGGACACTTCAATAAATACCTGAATGGATAGGGGATTAACCCTAACTGGGTGCTGATCAGTATTTTGGGGATCACCTACGTGGATGTAGCCTTGCGGAGGTGAGCAGCTAGATTTAAAAGTGCTATTCATGCTTCCATACCACCCCTGCTGTAATGAACAATCGAGCCTGCATTGATTAATCTGAGACAGCTCATAGTGAGTCACACCAGATCCCTTGCTGAATAATCCACTGTCCCCCTATTTTCACTCATTCTTATTTAATTTATAATAAGGCTTATGAATGATAACTCAGGGTCTAAACATTACTAATTAACAGATGCCACTAGACCTTCCTTACTATGAACAGTAATGGGCCACACTTGTAACTGGTTTTTCATTTCTGGTGTACTCGCCCTGAGAAACTGCAACCTTGGATGTATGGTTGGAATTCAATGTTCTACTGAGGCCCCAGGACTTTGATACCCACCTGGACCACCTGGGAGGAGAACCCACTATCAGGGGTCAGGTCGGTTCACCTTTAAAGTTGTATGATTGTTATTTGTAACTAAGCAATTTTGATGTTTTACATTCTTATACATGGATAGTCTGGGTCTCGAGTGTTCAGCAGTGGGACCCTTTGTTATTAAGGGAGTCACAAGATCATTATGGGGGGATAGGAGGGCTCAGCTTTATGGGCACAATGGATATAAAATTTAAAGGGTTGGGTCCAGGACTACAGTGCTGGCCCGTGGGTCCAGGAGGGGAGAAGCGTGGCTCTCTCCCTTTCCTTCCGTCCTACTCTTTTGTTCAGTAGCATATTCCATTTCTTACCCCCCCTCCACAAAAGAAACCACTTTTTCAAGGACCACTGCTAATAGTGTGGGCAGCCAACAATTACAGATCAGAATGGGTTGGGAGGGAAGGGGGACAAGGGTAAGTGAACTGCAACCAGTATCTGGCTGCCCCATACTGTCACCGATAGTTGCTGTCATCGGCTAGGCGGCAGGCTCTAAAGTATTTCCTTTCATGATCCTACTCTCAGTGCCTCTGCCCTGCTATGGTAGGGACTTTTGTGTCATAAATATGACACCCACTGGACTGGGGGCTACACCCCAGTCTGACCTAGGAAGTCAGATTTGGACTCTAAGGAACTGGGTGGTGTGTTTTTGGATTTTGATGTTACTTAGAGTCCTTGCTACATCCTTACAGAAACTTATCGAATTCCAGCAGCACACTTTTGGAGCCAGGCTTTTATGGCTTGAGGTTGTTGTGATTACTTTAATTTTATATGTGTATTTTCTGATTTTATTATTTATCTGTACAGCGCCTTGGTGCTTGAAAGGTACTTAATAAGTACAGTTTTATTAGTTTTATTTATTATTATTATAAGGTTAATAGTGCCATCTATTGGCAAAGGTTATTTTCAGTTTTTTGGAGCCTTATTGTTGTTATGTTTCATAATTATGACTGTTGTTAAAGTTGATACTTGTTGTAACTTTATTAGCATCATATAAGGGTACAATTACCTACACATAACAATCAGTTACCATTTGCTTTGACAGTCTAACATAGAAACATACAGTACACAGAAACATAGAAACAGAAATTGACGGCAGATAAGGACCACTTGGCCCACCTAGTCTGACCATTTCTCTACCTAATGGATACGCTGCAGATACTAGTTAACCAACAGCCTACTTCCTCCTACCCCCTACTAGAATTACCTTATGTCTGTCCCATGCATTCTTGAATTCCCCCACTGTTTTTGATTTCACTACCTCCTCAGGATAGCTGTTCCATTCATCCACAACCCACTCTGTGAAAAAATACTTCCTCACTTTACCTCTGAGCTGTCTCACCTCTATCTTCAAATTGTGCCCCCTTGTTCTTGCACATCTCTTTTTCTGAAAGATGCTACACTCTTGGACTTTGTTGATTCCCTTGAGGTATTTAAAGTTTCTATCATGTCCCCCCTCTCCTTTCCTCGAGGGTATACATATTAAGCTCCTTTTGTCTCTCTTTGTATGGCTTCTGGTGCAGACCCTGCATTATTTTAGTTGCCCTCCTCTGGACGGCTTGCATTCTGTCTATATCCTTGCAGAGATGGGGTCTCCAGAACTGCATGCAGTACTCCAGATGGGGACTCACCAACTGTCTGTACATAGGGAAAACAACTTCCTGTCTTCTACTGGTGATGCCTCTCCCTATGCATCCCAGTATCGCCCCAGCCCTCCTTACTGCCCTCTCATATTGCTTGCCCACCTTTAAGTCATCTGATATGACTACCCCAGGTCCCTTTCCATTTTTGTTGTTGTTAGCATCCCACCCCCATTGTATACTCTTCACCTGGGCTTTTGTTTCCCAGGTGCATTACTTTGCACTTGTCTGCATTGAATCTAAGCTGCCATACATTTGACCATTCCTCAAACCTTGCCAAGTCCCTTCTCATCCTTTCCACCACCCCCTTGTGTATCAACCCTGTTGCAGATCTTTGTGTCATCTGCAAAGAGTCATACTTTTCCTTCCAGTCCCTCCACAATGTCACTTATAAAGACATTAAAGAATACCGGTCCCAGTACTGAACCCTTCGGTATCCTGCTAGTAACCTCCCTTTCTTCAGAGTGGACTCTGTTTACTATTATCCTCTGTGTCATGTTGTCTAGCCAATTATTTACCCAGGCTACCAACTTGGAACCCACTCCAAGGCTGGCTAACTTGTTTATTAATCTTTTGTGTGGGACTGAGTCAAATGCCTTGCTAAAGTCTAGGTAGGCCATATCCACAGCCACTCCCTGGTCTACCACTTTGGTCACCCAGTCAAAGAAATCTATTAGATTTGTCTGACATGACCTTCCCACTGTGAATCCATGCTGCCTTGGGTCCTGTGCCCCACTGTCCTTTAGGTACTCAACAATTCTTTCCTTCAGAAATGATTCCATCAATTTACCTACCACTGAGGTCAAACTAACAGGTCTGTAGTTTCCTGCCTCTGCCTTGATACCACTTTTGTGAAGTGGAATCAAATCTGCCCTCCTCCAGTCCTCAGGTACCACCCCATCCTCCCATGATTTGTTAAAGAGGGTAGTCACTGGTGTCACTAGTTCTTCCCTTAGTTATTTTAGAATTTTGGGGTGAATGCCATCAGGCCCCATTGCTTTATCCACCTTCTTTTTTATTTAGTTGTTTAATCAGGAGTAGCACACTAAGCTGAAAGCTTTTTTACAGGTGTGACCTAAAACCTTCTGCTTTAAGGTTCTTTCAGGACCCTTTCTTCTGTGAATAGACTGGTATCAACCCCCCTATCCAGAGTGTTTCTATTGTTTGATTTATGTACCTTCCCCTCCTCTTATTTTGTGACTATTGAACAGAAGTATTTGTTCAGTATCCCTGCTCTTTCACTGTCACCGTCTGCCCACATTCCCTCCCTTTTACTAAGCTTCAGTAGCCCTCCCTTGGTCTTTCTTTGCTCCCTAATGTGCCTATAAAAAGTTTTATCCCCCTTCTTAACAGAGCTGGCTATCTTTTCCTCAGTGTGGGCCTTTGCTATTCTGACTGCCTTCCCTGCCTTCTTCTGCTTTAACTGATATAGTTTTCTTTCCTACTCCTTCTGTGTTTCCTTCTATTTCCTGAATACTGTCCTTTTCTCCTTGACCTTCCCTGCCACCTCTTTTGAGAACCATAGTGGCCTTTTCCTTAGTTTTGTTTTGTTGATTTGCTTTACGCAAAGACTTGTTGCCTCTGTGGTGGCAGTTTTGATTTTTCCCCATTGTTCTTCCACTCCTCCTTCTTGCCTGTTTGCTAGTGCTTTTCTGAGGCACTCTCCCATTTTGGCAAAGTCAGCCCTCCTAAAGTCCAACACCCTTGCTTTTGTATGGCTTGACTATACAGCTGTGTTTATTGTGAACCACACACATATGGTTCTAGGTCTATATTACTAGACCTGGAACAACAGTTATTTTTCCATATTCCAAAAAATGGCTTACTCTAGCACTTGTATTCTGTCATATAATATTAATGGAATTAATAACCCAATCAAAAGGAAACAGAGTTAAGATATCTTAAAAATCAATGGTGTGACATTAACATCTTACAGGAGACTCATCTATCTCCCAAAGAGGCTTTAAAGCTTAAATACAGGGCTTACCCACAACTATATCACGCCTCTCTGGAGAACGGTAAGAAGCAAGGAGTGGCCATCCTTCTATAAGCTGCACTTCCCTTTGAGGAGGAGAAGGTGGTGGTAGATCTGGGTGCTCACTACATCCTGGTTGTGGGGATGGTGCAGGATACTGTGATAACACTTGTAAATGTTCACACCCCCCCCAGTTCACATATATGTTTTTATTCAGATTTAGTACAACTTATAGTGGAGAAGGCTAAAGGTCTAATGCTGATGAGGTGACACTGGAACTTGATCCTTAATAGAGCTCTGGACTCTACCTCCCAGATCCCCACTTCCAAAGCTGAACAGCCCAACTGTTATCCAGGCTGCTCACTGACATGGGCCTGGCCAACATCTGGTGGTGAAATACCCTCAGGCTAAAGATTATATTTGCTATTCCCCACGGTTTAAGACCTATTCCAGATGGTACATGTTCTTTACCTACACTAGGGACATGGCTTTGTTCAGATCCATGTGGGTGGGCACTGCTACTCATTTGGATCACCAGCCAATTTTACTGGAGGCAGATGTAATGCTTCCAAGAAAAAACACCCACTGGAGAGTTAATGTCTCTTTGCTTAGGGATAAAGAAATAGTTTCTGACATTCAAAAAGTAATTAAAAAGACATTAGAACTTAACACCAAACCTGAAACTAACCCACAAATTTTGTGGGATACTGTTAAAACCATGGTGAGAGGCAAACTGATCTCAATATCTGTCCATAAACAAAATGAGAGGCACTAACAGATAGACTTGCTAATGGAGCAGCTGAGATTATTAGAAACCCAGCAGAAACAAAAATGGACTAAACAGACTGAAAAAGACCTCAAGCACTGAGGGTTAAAATACAAAACATTAAAAAAGTAGAAACTGAGAAAGCCCTGTGGTACCACAAACAATCATACTATGAAGTGGGGAGCCAGAGCGATTAAGTTCTTGGCTTATTGCCTCAGGCAACAATCAGCTAAATATAATATAATTAAGATTAGACACCCCAGAACAGGACAATTGACATACAAGGGGGACAAAATTGCAGATGCCTGTGTTTCCTACTACAGTTCCCTTTATCAACCACAATATGAATCCACCCCAGGAGAGAAACAATGTTTCCTTCAGGCCCTGAATTTACTGACACTATCACTAGAGCAGGGGCAATCTCTATTGGCCCTGATTTCTCAGTCAGAAATTGTGACAACAGTCCAAAATGTAAAACCACGGAAATATCTGGGTCCAGATGGCTTATGGGGAGAATTTTAAAAAGTATTTTCTAAAGAAGTGGTCCCACTCCTCTGTGACACATACAATGAGATTTGGGTGTGGATGAGGCAGCACCTCTATTGTGAAATGATGCCACTATCACAGTCCTCCACAAGACCCCACAGAATGCAGATCATATCACCCCATTTCACTTTTAAATGTGGACTGCAAGATCTTTACTGCCATAATAACAGCTTGTCTCTCTAAAATTATCCCTCAGATAGTCCACCTAGATCAGACTGGCTTTGTGGTGGGCAGATAGGTCCCAGACAGTGTTCATCATACACTTAACATCATAGACACAATCATGAACGTATTCCTGCCTGTGTGATTAGATTGGACATGGAGAAAGCTTTTGATGAGGTTTCATGGAGCTTTCTCTTCCTTGTCATGGACCACCTCGACTTTTCATAGCTCTTTATAGAAAGCTTAAAAGCCTTGTATGCAGCACCACAGGCATATGTCCATGATAATGGTGACATCTCTAATAGGTTTGACTTGGGCAGAGGTACACGACAGGGTTGCCCACTTTCACCTATACTAGTTGCTCTATACATCAACCCCTTAGCTAAGGCCATCAGGGATGAACAAAGCATAACAGGAGTAGGGGTAGGAGACATCAAACATAAGATATCGCTGTGTGCGGACGACGTCCTCTTGTACTTCCCCAAACCAGATCCATCGATCCCCAGAGCCTGGGAAATATTGGAGGAGTTTGGTTTGCATGCGGTCTATACACTAAACAAAACTAAAACTGAAGTGCTCAAATTTCATTACAATCCTTTGCATGAAATCCTACAAATCTTTCCCCTTAATTGGAATACACCCAAAATTAAATACTTGGGAGTTCAGTTTCTCAATAACTTAAAGAAACTATTTGCTGTCAATTTTGACCAAAGTTGTCAAGATATAATCAGATGGTCTCTCCTAAACTTTCCATTATACTCCCGTATACAATAGTGACAATGAACATCTTGCACAGGTTTTTATGCTTAGAGTATTCTAATGTCTATTCCTCTGAATACATAAGAATCAATTCCAGATATGACAGAGGATTATCTCCCAGTATGTCTGGTCACCTGGTAGACCCCAAATTAAAAATCATATCATGAAATCAGACAAAACAAATAGGGGTAGGGATAGGGCCCTCTCCTACCTGGAGGAGGACTACCTAGCCACACAGCTCTGCTTTACCCTTCTGTGGTCCACAGAGGGATACACTGTTCACTGGAAAACAAAAGAGATGGTGGTTGTGGAGGAGGCACCCCTCAGGGCAAGGATTGTGGACCACTCATTCAAATCCAAAACCAAAGACATTTTACTGTTTTTGATTCTCATTACCTTGAGAGCCACATATAGAACCTGGGAGAATTACAAACTCCCAAATGCCCTGTTGCCCTTTCAATGGTTCACCTGGAGCGAATATTTCCTACCTGCTCAGCTGGACCACACATTTAGGTACCAGTCAAGATTGGGTATATGTTACTTGGGACAGATGTCCTGAGGCGTGGTTCAAGAATTTCACGAAATTAGAGATACCTACCACCTAAAGAATACAGACTATTATCACTTCCTACAAATAAGAGCACATATCACAGATCTCCAAATGAGTGCTCTAGTTCCTCTGCACTCCCAACCATTGGTGGAAACACTCCAGGCTATCCTACACCAGAAAGTCCTAAAAGATCATATCTTTGCCCTGTTCAAGGCACTTAGGCATTTGTATGCTGACTGTACCCAATCATTAAAACATAGATGGGAGCAAGAGGCGGACACTTAGCTCACAGAAACAAATGGGATAGGATATACAAGTTAGCTAGTAAAACTACACAGTCACCCATCTGGCAGGAATTCAAATGGAAGATCAGTACCCGATATTTTTATACCCCAGTCGTACAGAGTAAGTGAAGTGCAGAGCGCTCACCGAAGTGTTGCAGAGGATGTTCTGAGCTCACAGCCCACCTCTCCCATATTTTTGGGCAGTGCCCAGTACTGCAGCCATATTAGTAACAAACTAAATGAGCACACTATGAATTGTTTCCTGTTACTTCCCCAATGAATATACCACAATTGCTGTTGGGCTTCCCCCATCAGAGTTTAAAGGGGCTGATGGAATATATTTGTGGAACATCCTGCTGGCGGCAGCCCATTGAGTTATCACCCATAAATGGCTTTTGGCAGACCCTCCCTCCTTTCAACACTCGCCATCTATAGTTAAAGACATTCAGGACATTGAAGAGTCAACATACAGAATCAATAAAAGATCCTATAATTTTTTTTTTCAGGTTGACTCGGTGGACCATCTGGAAAGATGCCCTCCCCAAGGTGCCCACATGATTACACATTCTACTATGGGTCCTGCTCCTAAGGTTTGTCCCATAATCGGGGTCCTGGTCGTCCCATAGGAAAAAGGTTACGGTGGGATCTTGTCTTTTTATCTGCTGGGAGGTCAAGAAGTGTGTGTTTCCATTGTCAAACACAGATCCAAATGGGTAGAAATGTGTACTGTACTGCATGAAATGTTCATTTTGTAGCAGATTGATTGTAACGCATTTGATTGCTATGTGGGATGTCACAATTGTATGTTTTTATCTCATGTATTGTACCCAAATGTTTGAATAAACCTGAAATTGAAAAAAAAATGTCTGCTGGATGTACCAAGCTTGTTCACTTCTGTTAAACACCCTACCATGTGCCTTTCCACTTCAGTCACGTATTCTGATATGATATGATCAATTGTTGATAAATTAATTGTCTAGGTTTATGGTGCACTCAGTTCTGAATTGTGTTTCCCTTTCCTCAGCAGCTACTGCTGTTTCTTTTCAGATTTCTAAGACATTCCACATTATCAGTCAAACTATTCCATGCTATTCATTTTAATGGCTTATAAGGTGTAACTGGTATCATTTAATGTCCAGGTAGTATGAAAGTTTTGAGCAGAAGCTACTGAAGATTCAGGAGAGAAGAAATCTATGTAGCATCAAAGGCAATAAAAAGGAGATTATTCATTTTACAAAAATCGGCCTAAAATACCAGAACATAGGGCAAACGAAAAGAAATACAGGCGATCATATAAAGATGCTAGTGCTGTGAGAATTTTCAAATTCTAGTGGAATGACATTTTGCATAATTTTCAAAATTCTGCTAAAATTCTGCCAAATTTTGTTACAAATGGAATGGTAGAATTCTGTGGTAAAAAAACAGGGCTGTGCCCAGAACTTTAAAGACCCCCCTGCAAAACATGCTGCAGGGCCCTACCTGATGACCAAAAATTCAGTGTAAATAACCAGTTACACAATGCTTGATATTGTAAATCACCTCTACTGATATTATCAGTACCTTAAACTACCTACAATAAAAAAAAAACAGCAACAATAAACAACTGCATTAAACTTTTCAAAGACAGAAATGTATTTTCCTTTTATTAAGTTATATTTTGTTTTCACATAGACCATTACATTCTCTGTTGTACCACCGTAGATGATGTTTAACCAAGCAGGGCAAAAATCACCTGAGAATTGTATTTTCAAAAATGAATCCATCTTGCTTTCAAGGAGGCAAACTTTTTAATGACACCTGAAAAGTCCACCTGACGTGCCAGATCATTTTCTATTGACAGTACTGCAAGGGCTGACAGTCACTCCTGACCCACTGTTGACCTCAGGTAGGTTTTAATAAGTTTGTGTTTATTAAAGCTTCCTTCTGCAGAAGCAACAAAAACAGGTACTGCAGAGTCAAAAGTAGCTTCAATACAAGGTCAGTGCTTGGGAAAGCTTGAGTCAGTGACCTTTGGCACAAGTACTGCAAAGTTTAATAAGAACTGCTCTCCACGTCTGCTGGAAGTACTGTAGCAAGAGTCACAATGTTAGTTTTCAGGTCATACTGATTAACATCACCCATGAAACTGGCAAAACGTTGACAGTGAAGTGCAAGGTTAGATAGCTGACTTGCCTATCTGTTGTCTATCAAAAAGCCATACAGTTCTTGCAGTTCCCTCAATTTTGTGAAGTGTACATTCATGCTGGTTGCCACACTAACACTGTATTAAAAAAAATTCCCTTTGATTTGTTTGACTGGATCAGTCTCAGGCTCATCTCTTGCAAGTTCTCCAGGCATTCTCTTTTTCTAGTGCACTTGTACTTCTGGAAGTCTTATTTTAATGTCCACTGACTGAGCCAAGTCCTTTGCTTCCTGCACCTTCTTTTCAAATCCAGTGACATGCATATCATTGATGTGAATGTGCAGTGCTTCCAAAAGTACAATTCCATTTGGGCCCTTGCAGTGACTTGCTTGCTCTGTTTATTTCTATAAGAATATCAAGCAAAACAGTAAGATAAAAAAATAAACTGAAAGTTTATGTTATCCAGCAAGGACTTTCATTCACTGCTTGTGACAAAGTCCAAATCTGGCCACTCATGCAGTTCGGTATTATATCACCAATGCCACAATATATAGCCTTGACAGCATTTATCTGAGCCTCCCATATTGCATCACTCAAAGGCATTGAGGTGAGTCCCTTCACAAGTTGGCAAATCCCATCATTTGGTGCCGGCAGAAAACAGAGTATACAGCCTGTGGGCATGTCCAAAGAAATTCTTTGCTTCCTTGTTGCAGTTTGCAGCATCTGCAACAATCAAGTTCAGGTCATGGTTGCAACAAGGAATATAGATGGCCTTTGGGTTTAGGAGTTTCATACATACCTGCACCCCTTGATGCCACCCTGCTATGTTAGACCAATTGTCATATCCTTGGCCTCTACAATCTTCCAGTTTTAGTCAGTGAAATTGCAAGATTTCTAGTAGTTGCTCAGTAACAGCCTCACCTGTTCTGCTGTATACATGGGAATAGCTAATGAAATGTTCTTTAATAGAAACACCAGTTTGATCAGTCTTTACATATATCAGAAGGCATGCTACCTGATCAGTATGAGATTTGTTGGGAGTATAATCAAAAATAACACTTTTTGGCAGACTAACATTTAACAATGATTTGTTTTACACCTTCATCAGAAAGTAGATAAATTAATTCATTCTGTATTTTTTTGCTGTGATAATGAACATGTGTCCCATTTTCCCCCTCTGGATAAGTGATCTGCAAGCGTAGCCTGTGATGTGGGTGACTGTATGTCGGCGAGTGTTTGTAAGGGCGATGGCACAATGGCGCTGACAATGTGAGCGACCTGGGATTTCTCCTCTTTCCCCAAGTTGCACCCCTCCGGAGTAGGAATCATAAGTAAGGGTGGTGTGAAGCTTCCCATGGGGGGGTGGGGAGGGCCATTAAACAACATACTGTTTTTCAATCGCCCTGGTGATTTTGCGCCCTTCCGCGGGTCGCCATCCTGCAGTCGCCTTTGTCACATAGCACCATCTGCAAGCAATTGTTCAGCTTTTGTAACTCCACAAGTCCCAAGAAACTGCCATTGTCCCAAGACCCTATGGAACTAGAAGACCCATGGAATGCCAGACTTCTTTCAGCAAGAAAAAGAACACAATTCAGGAGTCTTGTAAGGACATCTAGCCATCATTTTGATTCTTTTGGAAGATCAAGTTGGAGCTTGTTATCTATTGTTTTTCCTTCCTTTAGTCTTTGTTCAAAGTCCATTCCATCAAAAAGATTCTTTCTATGATGTGGAGAGGCTTCATGGTTTTTCAGCTTCTCAGAAAGACTTTACCAGTCTGAAAACCCAGTTACGAATTTGGTTTCATGTCCATTCCCAAAAAGTGCACAGCAAAAACAGTACACAGCATCTTTTGTGGGTGAATAGACCAAATACCTCCTATTAATACTCTCCGCAGATGCTATGCATGAGGGGGCAGAGGTATGAGGAATCCGCATGTACCCCCGCCCGTGTAGCTGTGCACCCTTAGACAGGTGCGTGCTGGTGGTATTCACGACTGCCAGCCATCTGTCCTCGGCCCCACTTCCCCAGCGCACAGGACTCCACAGGGCAGCCAAAGGCTGGGTTGCAGGTCCAGCTGGGCACCCAATTGGATGCCTAGACCAGGACCCACACTGGATCCCTTGCACAATGGGGCATGCATTGGCAGCATGGCCCATGGACAACTGACGGCCAGCGACAGTGGCAGGTGAGGGAGGGCAATGCTGCTGGCCCCCATCAGCAATGATCAGTGAGGTGGGATGGGTTGGGGGCATGCCTGCAGGTAGGGGGGGCTGGTGTGGCAACACTGCTGGGTGGGGGGTCCATGTGGTACAGGAGGGGAGGCAGCAGCCCTGTGCCAGAGCCCATCTGTGTGGGGCATGTGTGATGTGGGTTGGGGGGGTTGCCAAATGCACCACTGTGTGCTAGGGTGGGTGGGTGGCTTCCGGCATCATGGTTCTGTGACCCTGGTGGGTAGGTGGGCTGTTCACCCTGTCCAGCGGGGTGTGCATGGGGCACGGAAGGGGTTTATGGCTGGGTCTCCCTGGTGTACACCATGACCCCTATGCACCCCTGCGGCCAGTACTATGCACCTTTGTGTGTGGTGTGTAGTGCTTCCCACCCCTTGCCTGCCCCAGCATGTTGCCCATCGCATGGCCGGTTGATCAGGTGTGTACTTCCTGCATGCCCCCCTTCCTGCATCCCATGCAAGGGGTGCAGTTGGTGTGGGTTGGGTACTCACCCCTGATACATGCGCATAGCCGCTGTACACGTTTTGTGCATAGGGCTCCCCATTTGGAAGCTTCTGTTGATAATAGCCCAATTTTCTTCCATTCGTCTTGGGAAAGTCCCTTCCCATACTCTCTGGAGTGATTTGGACAGGGCCCTTTCCTCTATTAAAACATCTCCTACGCTCTTAGGCCATGTTCCAGGGTCCAAATGGTCAACATTTTGTAGTCCTAATCCTACACCATGATCAGGTAAATCTGATGAGTCCTCCAGTTCTGTATTGACTTGCTCATCTGTTAAGTGCCCGGATGTCTGTGTGTTTTCTTTGCCCACCAGTATAGAGGATGTTACATGCACACTTTCTATATTCAATGAACCAAGCAGGTTTGGGCTATGATTTACATCAATGGGGATAAGCCTTGGTTCTGGATTCTCATTCTGATCACTGAGTACACTGCTGCTGGTGCAAGGTGAGGATGAGGACTGAAGTGGCATAAAGTATGCATACAATTTTTTGGTCTTCTTCAGTAGACTTGCATTCTTCTGTTCATCCAGCAACTTGCACTTCCACTTCTGAGTACCACTAACATGTTGATTGGTCATCTTCACTGTTCCCTCAGAATAGTACAAGACCAATGTGCAGATGAGATGGTAAGGTTGTATTCCAGGGACCACTACTTTTAAAAAGAAAAGAACAATTCTTAGGAAAATTAAAATTGCCAAGGAACCACATCCTCATGCAATGATGGTTCCTTTTCTTAGATATCAATTTTCCTTAAATTTATATGCTCAGATGTGCAGTGTTTTATATTAGCAAAATTCCCCTTAAAGATCTTTAGGAGATTTTGGAGGCCCCCATTGGTGCAGTTTAGCTGGCTAGACAACTTTTTTATGTTCCTTAATAACCTTCCAGGAAGGCACATGGAAGTGCAATTAGAAGCCTTGTTTCATCACTCAGTGTTTGGAACCAGACTTCAGTGTTATTTTTTCTCTTTTTCTATGTACTAGGATAGCGCTACCGCACATTCTGACTGCAACAGCTCAGAACCACACCAGTCTCACCAGCATGGTTCATTTGTAGAAGTTTCCATGTCGAGCATGGTTTTTCAGAAATCTTGTCATCTTGTACGACTCTTGTGTTTAGTATGAAAAAATAGTTTTGGATATATCCATTACTGAAAAATGCATTTTTCTTCCCCCCGAACATAATGGGCTCCTGTTGTTGCTGTAGGCTGGTGGCGGATATACCTGCCTATCTGGTCCTCCTAGCAGGGGACCATCATGGAGCTCGGTGCACGGGGATTTTCCCCTTAGAAAATAATGGACTGATGTCAAGGCTGGCAATGTGCTGATGCATGGCTTATCCAAGCATGTAACAGTGCCTTCCCCCTCCCTGCACCTCTAGTCATGCACTGCTGCCTGTGCGTTCAGTGTCAGAGTGGCTGATGTGATGACACTCCCTCCTCTGGATGAATACACAGGCTAGTGTGGATGGTGTTAGGCTTTAGACATAGCACTTATGCAGCAGTGACAGTAAATAAACAGCAGGAGAAGATGAGAGTTCCCTGGATCAGCCCTCCACCCACCTTCCCTGACAGGCAACATATTTTTAACAAGTCGCCCACTGACATTCCCACCCTCCTGGACAGACATTTTTTTTCATTCAATAAAATTAAAAAACCTTAGCTCAGACCCTACCACCCTCCATCCACCTTCCCAGACAAACATATCTTATTTTAATCATGCTCAACATGGATCCTCCACCCTCCTTCCTTCCCAGTTCTACATTTCCTTTTTAGGGGTAAGAAGCCCCCCTATTTGGCATACACTTTGCCATCCTCCCCACCCACCTTCTCAGACAGGCAACAATTATTTTTTTGTTAAATGAGCCACCCTCCCCCCCCACTCGACACCACAGACCTTGCCATCTGCACCCACCTTCCCTGACAGGCATAATTTTTTGCCTCCCACTCAAGAGGAACCTTGCCACCCTCCCTACCCACATTCCCAGACAGGCACAACTTCTTTTTTTTTTTTTTACAAAGAAGTTAAGCTCCTCCAGCATGACTCTTGGTAACTTTCCCAATTGTTCTGTGCCAGTCTGCTTGGCTGCCTCTCTGTTCACCAGTAACCAGCCAGAACAATTTTTTGTAACATGTGTACTGGTCTGCCAGGCAGTCCCTCCACCCTCCATCAATAAAAAAAATGCAGGAGTAAGGGACAGACATAGCAAACTGGTACACATGTGTAACAGACTTGCAGAAATTGAGGTGGCTACCCAATGAACTGCCACAAGCTCCGGCTGTATTCCAATACCAGACCAGAAAACCTTTTTTTTTTTGAGGCCATGCTTCAGTGTACACAAGGCACATAAACCAGGCTTTGTTTATTGAATGAATAAATAATTTATTAAAAGATTAAAAGACACTCCACACATGTTCCAAATGTTTGAGCGACTCTCTGTCTTTTTCAAGGCATACTAATGGTCTGTATCAGGATGTGTTTTATTTTAGCAGGGTCCAGTCCCATGTGATCACAAAACATGCTGGAACGCTATCCTGATACAATACACACCTGGTCATCCATACATTAACATTTACTGACACTTTTTACTCACTCATCGTACTGACATTTCACATTACTAGAACCACATAGTTAAAACCTTTGCTAATCAGTTTATTTTGTCTGTCATGGTAGCACTCAGAGCTACACTGTTCTATGTTGTTATAGTGGCAATTTATAGCTGCACTGTTTATGCTACATGTTCTGTGGGGCACTTAGTCAAGTGTTGCATGCCCTGAACTATTCAAATAGTTAGGTTGGTGGGCAGTAGACATATCCAAATTTCGGGCAAGCCATACTGGGCATCTGTGGCTACCAACGGGTCTGCTGTAAAATAAAAGCCAAATGCTCTTAAGTTAGCTCCTTGACTGGCATGTGTTGCCAAGGTGATGCAGCACTGGTAACATCACAAGTACTGTAGGGGTTTAATTGCCCTTCACATACCACATGTCTAAGACAAACAGCTTGTGCAAGTAGTTATAATTAACTTAAGACATTCAACACATTTAAAAATATTTAAGCAGTGATCTGTTCACATCACCCCTCTGATGGATGCGCACACCTTCTCCAACCCCTGGAGCATAAATGCAGTAGTCCCTTTTGTTTTACATGTACTGCTAGTGTGTTGGTCTCATTCCATCCCAGTATCCTCCATCAATGATAAAGCACAGGAGCCAGGGACGGACATAGCAGACTGGTATAAATATGTAAGAAATTGTTCTGTACCAGTCTGTTTAGCCTATCCTGCTTTCAACATCACCAGAGGCCAGACCAACTTTTTGCAACATGTGTACCAGTCTGCCAGACCCATCCCGTCACCCTCCATGAATGATAAACCACAGGAGTGAGGGACAAACATAGCAGACTGGTATACATGTGTATCCACCATCACCAGAGGCCATAACACGTTTTGCAACATGTGTACTTGTCTGCCAGGCCAGTCCCTCCACCTTCCATCGATGACAAACCACAGGAGCGAGGGACCAACATAGCAGACTGGTATACATACGTAAAAAAATTGTTCAGCGCCAGTCTGATTGGCCGCTCCTCTGTCCACCATCAACCAGAGGTCAGAATAATTTTTTGCAGCATGTATGCCGTTCTGTTACATCCGTCCCTCCACCCTCCATCAATGACAAACCACAGGAGTGAGGGACAAACATAATAGACTGGTATACATGTGTGTCCACCTTCACCAGAGGCCAGAACAATTTTTTGCAACATGTGCGCCACTCTGCTAGGCCAGGCCCTCCACCCTCCATCACTGAAAAACCACAGGAGCGAGGTATCGACATAGCAAATTGGTATACATATGTAAAGAAATTATTCTTTGCAAGTCTGCTGAGCCACTCCTCCATCCACCATGACCAGAGGCCAGAACAATTTTTTGCAACATGTGTACCAGTCTGCCAGTCCCATCCCTCCACCCTCCTTCAACAACAAACCACAGAAGTGAATGACAAACATAGCAGACTGATATACATGTGTGTCTACCATCAACCAAAGACCAGAACTATTTTTTGCAACATGTGTACCAGTCTGCCAGGCCTGTCCCTCCACCCTCCATCGATGACAAACAACAGGAGCGAGGAACGGACATAGCTGATTGATATACATGTGTAAAGAAATTGTTCTGTACCAGTCTGCTTGGCTGCTCCTCTGTCCACCATTACCAAAGGCCAGAACAATTTTTTGCACCATGCGCCAGTCTGATATACCCATCCCTCCACCCTCCATAACACCAATCCACCGGACAGAGGATGAACCTAATGGACTGGCATACATGTGAAAAAAAATATTGCCAGTCTGCTTGGCCTGTCCTTAGACCATCAACGACCAACCACAGCAACAAGGGACAGAATGAGTCAGCTGATATACATGGTGGGGAAAAAAAACTACTTACTCTATCAACAATATACCGTTTTTTTTTCTACCATGCCAGCTCATGCTCTTCCTCCAGCCCTTCTTGTTCCCTCTTCCCTGACCTTCCCATCCCAAAGAAACAACGTATCTGACTAGCCAGCAAAACAGACTTATCAGACTTAGGTAGGCACTCAGGATTCATCCTCCTTTGGCTGCAGGTGGCAGGATGCAGGCAGGGCAGACAGCAGATGATGATCCTGCACACAGAAGGCAAGAGGAAGCAGGCAGGGCTGACAGTAGATGACAGCACCCAGACAGCAGGCAGCACACATAAGGCAGCAAACAGACAGGACAGACAGCAGATGACAGGATCCAGGCAGCCAGGCAGGAAGCACACATAAGGCAGCAAGGAGGCAATGGTGAGGGAATAGGAAGCAGTCTAGCAATGCACTGAACAAGAGTGGCCAAACAGGGCAAACAGGGCAAATAATCAGGAGAAGCAGGTAGGACAGTAAGCAAGCCTTTTTCAACCTTTTTCCAAATACCCCGGCCTCGTGAAGCACCGCTAGTGTCCTCTTACCAAGCTCTTGTTCTTCTTTCCTGAACTGCCACAGGCCAGGAAAGTGAATTCTGGCTCCTCTTTTTATTCAGCAGAGAAAGTAAACTGCAACTCCTCTTTGTTGGGCTCTGGGATCATCGCTGGTTGCTCATTGCTGCTAGCCGCTCCTTGCTCATTCCGACTCAGTTCTTCTTCCAAGTTCCTCCGAGTATCTCGTGTTCCATGTGAAGGGGATGCATACCTACCCCCCCCCCAAAACCTGCCATATTTAAAGAGCTTAGGCAGACCTGAGGAAGACATCACACAGACAAACGGTGTGAAACTTAAGCCTTATAAACAAAGGCATGCTGCTGCATTTAGCTGGTATGTTAGATTTCAGGCATTCTGCCCCATGCCACTTTTGTGATGTCACCCTCTTAATGAGCCCTCGGTCTGTCTGCCACTCTGTCTCTCATCCCCGTTCCCCCTACACACATGAGTCTTGCTCCACTTAGTGTTTGTTCTTTGTTCTGCCAGCTGATGGGGTGGTTGCTGGGCTCACTAGTGCTACCGTGGATGGGACAGAGTAGGACATCCGCAGTACAACACCACGCTGCAGAGGTGGGGTGCAGGACTGGAAACAAACAAGACATACCTGCAGAATGGACTGACACTTGAATGCATGAGAAAAGACTATAGAAAAGAAAATAGTCTCTGTGCCAGCCTGTGAGCCCCCTGCTAATGCGGGTCCCACTGCAGTTGCGGCCATTTTGTCCCCCTGGTCATGACTGTGCAAAAAAATGTGGAATGAGTTTTTCCATAATGTTTCTGAGGAAATGTTATTCTAAATATCACAATATTTTCCATGGAAATAGTTGTGGAATGATTTTCTGAAAAAAAAAAATGCTCATTGCATAGATATTATTCCATAGTCACAACAGTAGGAATATATGAAGACCCAGCGAAATTCTGTCATTCTACGCTAATTTCTCTGGTGGAATTCTGCATTCCAACAGCACTAAAAGATATAAAAATTGTCTCCTATCACAGCAGTGAAAGCCCATACTTAATTCAGAGTGAAAACGATTAGATTTATTTACAGCTAATGGTCTTAACGGTCATACTTTACACCTCCAAGACTGACTGGTTTTACAGAAAAGGTCTATATGACATCCGAACTTCTTTGTAACCTAGACATGCAGGCGAAAGAGTGAATGATTTGATATAATCAGTTTTAAGAGTATGTAAGTGCTCAATACTGCCCACAAACTGGACTACATTTGAGCAAAACTAGAAGACCAGATAAGGACCCTAAAAATCGATTATCCTGTTTAAAACTGGACAGCTAGTAATCGTGCTTCTGGTCGCCAGCGAGTACATGTTCAGTGCTGTAATTCATTCCTTGTAGGACCTGCTTTGTTGGCCCTAAATACTTTCTGTTACACTAAGCTGCATGTCTGCAGCCTGTCTTTCTCCTTAGGTGGGGATTCTAGAACTGAACACAATATTCTAGATGTGGCCTCATGAGTGTTCTATTGAGACGTAGTATTATCTCTTTCCTCCTGCTATTGAAACCCCTTCAAATGCACCCAGCATTCTGGTTGCCTTTCTGTAGGCCTAGTAGGTTTGGCTGGATTGTTTAAATGGGTCACTTATAATACTATAACTCCCAGGTCACTTTCCTCAGAACTAGTGTCTAGCCCTTTTCATCCAGTAATGAATCCAGGGGTTCTTGTTCCCTGTGTATCGCCTTGCACCTTTTGGAATTGAATTTCAACTGCCACATTTTGAATCACTCTTTTAACCCTTGCAGGTCCCTCTACATATCCATTACCCCCCTTCTCTGTCTACCACACTACAGAGCTTAGTTTCATCTGCAAAGAGACATATCCTGCTCAGTATTCTTTCTCCTATGTCACTGATAAAAATATTGAAAAGGACTGGTTCCAGGACCCCATTTGTGATCTCCCAAACCTTTGACCTGACCCCATTTGCTACCACCCTTTGCTGTTTCCCCCTCAACCAATTTCACACCCAGTACACAAAGTCCTTAGCTGCACCTAGATCCTCTAATTTCTTCAGCAAACTGCTATGTGGTACCAAGTCTAATGCTCTGCCGAAGTCAAAGTATAATAAATCTATTGATTATTCCTTATCTACTGCCTTAGCTATCCAGTCAAAGATTGCTATAAAGTTGATCTGATGAGATTTCCCCACCACAAATCCATGCTGCTTACTATCCTGGAGACAATTTTTCTCCAGGTAGTCAAGTAGGTCCTCCATGACTCCTGTCTCCACCAGTTTACCCACAATAAGATAAGACTGATGGGCCTGTAGTTGCCCAGTTGAGAAACCTGAGGGTGTTGGTCTATCTGACCTGAAGGTCAGTGGGTCCCACCTTTAACTTGTTTTATAGACACCATCCAGTCCAAGTAGGTGATGTTCTTTATCCACTCCATGTAGTGACCCCCAGGATTTAGTCCTGGGCCAATTCTGTTTTCCATTTCCCTAAACAACTTCCCCTTAGTATACATACAAACAAACATGCATATGAAGAAGCCAGCAGAAGAAGGCCATTTGTTCTATCTAGTCTGCTCATATTGCAGGGTCCACAACTTGAGCTACTGTCCCTGCCTGCCCTCCCCACTCCTCCCATCCACCCTACCCATGATCCTTACCCCCCCCCATACCTAACCCAGACTATCTTGAAGCTACCCACTGTCTTCAGTTAGACCACCTCTTCTGGCAGCATATTCCAAGTGTTCACCACCTTCTCTGTGAAGAAGTGCTTCCTGACCTCTCTTCTTAGCCTTCCCCCTCCAGCTTAAGACTGTGCCCCCTCATGATATGGTTGCCACTCACCTTAAAGAGACCCTCCTTATCCATCTTATTTATCCCTTTCAAGTACTTGGTGATCCTAGTTATGTCCCCACTCCCTCTCTCCTTGTGTTACCTGATTCTGGTACATATACAGTACATGGACAACACACTAAGTACATTTTGGCTCTAGTTACTCAGTACCTGATCTGGAACATACTCTAGAGAAATTTATTTTTTATTGTAAAACTTCAATTAATTCAAAAAGAGTTTATATTCAAGTTGCAACAGTCCATGCACCATACAGAACCTCAGCGCTGGAACCGATTGTCATAAAAATGCATTCTATTATTGTAACCACTGTAACTATAGTAGACACCAAGGACCCAATATTCAAAAAAGGGCAAAGTGCAGCACAAAGTTTCATGTTGCGCTTGCCCATTGCCCATGACCTTCAGGGTACTATATTTAGTCAGATATTGCACCAGCACTATCTGACTGAATATGGGGGCATGTCAGCACATTTGAAAGCTGAGTAGTGCTGCCCTGACATGGATCCACCCAGTGCAGGGTACAGCACTACAAGAAGTGATAGTGCTGGTAGCTCCCAGCATGCTATTCAGATGGCCCCAAGCAAATGGGCCCATTGGGCATGCAAGACACTAAGGCTCTATTTGCATGGGTGAGTTTGCATTGGAAGCGGTGGTAGGTATGTGCCCCTGTAACTGACTTTGACCCCACCCCAATTGCCCGGTCCTACAAACTTGAGAGAATCCATTATGCCTAGTTGTCTCCTCCCCCTTTGATTGCTGTCCCCACTGAGACCTAAATCATCCCTGGTGCCTAGTGGTACCCCTTTCCACCTTCTGATCACTGTCTTTGGTGTCATTTAAAGTATCCTTGGTGCCTAGTTGACCCCCTGCCCTCCGATCGCTGTCCCCAGTGAAATCTAAATTATGCCTTGTACCTAGTTATCCCCCCATCCTACAATTGCTGTTCCCATGCCAGTGTACTCATCCCTGGAATCTAACCACCCCCTGCACTGTGGACACTGACAAATCCACACTGCCAACCTCCTAACAGTGCCGTGACTCCCATATGGCGACTGGCCCAGCCCTCTTCTCACCTCCTCTAATAGCCACGGTATGGAAAGACAGGGCATGTGCATCCAGTGAATTGTACAGGGGGCACATCCTCTGTATTGTAAAGGTAGTGTGGCCTGTGTACTGTACAGGGAGTGCATGGCCTCTGTACTGTACAGTGAGCATGCTCACTGTACAGTGCACTGTCTGCACACTACCTGTATCCTTGTACAGTACACGGGCTGTGCTCCCTGTACAATACAGAGGATGCACACCCTGTACTTTACGTTGGAGATGCACCCCCTGTCTTTCCATATGGCGGCCAGCCAAGGGGATGAGAGGAGGGCTGTGCTGGTTGCCATACAGAGGCAATGGCACCAGCACTGAAAATAAGGGGGTGTTGGCAGGGTGAGTTTGTCAGTGCACACAGTGAGGGGGATGCTAGACACCAGGGATGTGTACATTTTCACAGGGACAGCAATCAGAGGATGAGGGACAACTAGACACCAGGGATACTTTGATGTATGCTGGGAATGGTGATGGGAAGGTAGAGGGACCACTAGATACCAGGGAAAGGATTTTACATTAACAGAGATGGTGATCAAAGGGTGGGGGGACCACTAGACACCAGGGATATTCTGACATTTACCAGGGATGGTATTTGGTTGATGAGGTGTCACTAGACGCGCAGGAGAGGGTGAGCTTCTTCAACTGCCAGTGTTGGCTACAGTGGCTCCCATGGCCGCTAAGGTTGCCAGGAGTAAGTTGGGGTTTTGATTGGTGCTATTTGCACTGTGCAAAGTGGCCTGCACTAACCCATTTGTGCAGTGCAAATGTGCTGAATGTCCCACTGCACCAGTATTCCTGTCCCTGCCCCTCCCTTTGCCTACCATGTACATTATTTTCTTTTGCATGCACTAACACTGTTAGTGCAAGCAAATGCCCCCTTTGAATACTGTGCATGGGTGCACACCCTTTGAATATCTGACGGCAATAGCGTTATCCTCTGTATTTCAATTCATGAACTTTAAACCGTATAACCTGCAACAATCAAGTATAAACCAAAAATAAAAAGCTGACATAATATCATTATGCTGTACCTCCTTAAATCTTTTTTTTAGATTTAATTAAATTGCTTTTGTGTAATCTCCCTACACATGTGCTATCTTGATTACTCCAGTCCTCTGCCTAACTTTGCAACAATTTACCATTATGTGCAATCTGCCCTGGGCACCCCAACTATGTGGATGTCCACTTCTAACCTGAAGAGAGATTTTGACAACTTTCATTGCTGGCTCCCTTAAAATCAACTATCACATAATACTAAAAGGACAATATTCTTGCTCTTTGGTAGTAAAATTTATCTTTTTAGCCCCACCACCACCATCTCCCCCCACCATCTTTTTTATTTATTTTTTTCCTGTACGTAGTTTGTAGGGTTTTTCTATTTTTTCTCCCCATTCCCATCCTCTTGTCTAGGCATGGGAGCATGTGCATGTGGAGGCATGCGCACGTCATGCTATAAGACACCATCCCTTCATGTTGCCCCCTCCCTGCACCATCACTGGACCTCCACCCAGTGATGGTAGAACTACGCAGGGGCACCCACCTTCCCATGAGAGGACAGCTGCTGTTAGGCGGCTCAATCCTGTTCCTTCCCTCCTCCTCATGCTGGCTCCCCGACGACCCAAGGTCATTCCTGAACTGGGGTCACAGGCATGGAGCGAGTTAAAGCATTCAGCGCCTCAACCCTCAGCGCCACCGGGCCAGCCCCACACCACCTTCTTGAGGGTTCTGGATGGCTTTCACATTTAAGAAAGTTTTTTGATTTCAAGTACCTTTGGGAGTGACTGGCTTGAAAGTTTCTACTTCTCCATCCACACTGATGCCATCCATAAGAAGTTCCCATCCCAGTGTGGCACACTGTACTGCAACCTAGCCAGTGTCACAAATGTGGTGTACAATGCTGCTTCTAACCTACCCTGGTAAGGCTAGAAAACCTTTTCCACTCTTACTGCTGCTTTGCCTTCAACTACCCTCTCTACACTCACCACTGCTAATCTCTACACTGACCTTTTCTTCCTGTCACTTAATTTCCAGTGCTTATTTCAATGTGCTTCATTCCTCTCTAAATTCCAGTTTGGTGCCTATCTTTGTTCCCTATCCTCACTCTTCCCCCTCTCCATTTCCTTCTTCCTCCACTCATCTGATTCCTGTTTCTTTGCTGTCCTCTGCTCCATAACCTCTGCTTGCTGTCTCCTATTACCTTCCCCTTTTGTGGCTTAATCTATCTAACCCATTCCCTCCATTTCCTTCAAAGTCCTCCTTTGTGTCTATTTACCAATACTTGTTCCTACTACTCATCATTCCTTGGTGTACTCCCTTATTACTTGACTTCGATTCCACCCTTACCTCTTTCTGTCCATGACATTCTGTCCCTGCTCTTTCTTAGCATGAGCTCCTACCTGCCTAGAGTTGTTCCCCTCAGTGTGTAGACACCTGTGTTTCCTGCCTCAGTGAGACATCTTTTGTGCCACTTAGACTTTGTCTGGCACCTTACATATTCACAGCATTTTCTTCCCCAAAGGTATTTTACTTCCTGCATGCATTGTTGTCTTGTGCAGGCTTATTATTTTATTAGTCTATTAATATTTTTTCTTTGATAAATATTATTGTATTGTTTATTTTTGCATTTTCACATGTGCTCTTTGTACAGTATTGTTGGTTTCTTGTTATATACTGTGGGCTTAATTTTCAAAGAGCCCTTAGATCAAAGCAAGTTGTGATGATCTAGGGCTATGGCTATCTCAGGGTGAGACAGGGACCCTGCATCATATTTTAATAAAATGAGGGTCACTGTGTACAAGACCTGAGATTTGTCGCATCCACAGAGTTGCACTGAAGTGGTGGCAAACCTCTGGGCTTTGACAGAAGGATCTGTCAACTACCCCATCACAACACCAGAGGAGTCATAAAGCTGGGAGGGAAAAAACCTGTCAGGAAGGGATTGAGGGGGCAGAAGAAGCATGGGGGAGATCTTGGGTTTGATAGGGGCGCATCACTAATGTTCAGTTCAATGAAATTTTACTTTTTACAAGGAAATATACCATTGAGATACTCATTTGCAGAGTGGTCCTGGAGGGACAATACCAGGTTATACAAAAAAAAAAAACAGAACACAACAAAGTTAAAACAGTATGAGGTATGTAAAACATAACAAAGTAGATAGATATACAGAGTAGGATGACCCAAAAAACATAAGTGCTAACTACTAGTTGAATAAGTATAATGCAAAAATGGAGGTGCATGGGAAGTTAGAGCAAAAAGGTTTTAGTGGTGACGGAGAGGCGTGAGAAGAATAGCAAGAAGAGAGAAAGAATGGAAGCAAGGGCTATAGGAAAAAAGGGGGAGTAGTGACAAGACCAGGGGTGGGCTTGAAAGAAGGGTGATAGGGAACGTAGGAGGGTGATTGTAATAGTATAAGTGCTATACAGCTTCTTAATGAGAGGGACTAAGAGTAACACTGGCAGTTATTTTTCAACAAAGGTTTAAGAAGTGATCTGGAGGAGGATAGTCGAACAAAGTGAGTCAACTTTAAGGTGCTTTAGAGGGAATTCCACAGTGTTGGTAAAGTAAAGCTAATAGATGAGGCACCAAAGCGGGATCTGATACTGGGAATATCAAGCATTACATAAGTGTATTTCCAGAGGGAGTACATGCAAGGCATAAAATTAAAGATGTTAGATAGGTATGGAGGGAGCTTTCTGGTGAGAGCTTTGTAAATTCAGATAGAGGCATTACGCCACCTTCTGGTGGATAAGGAGGTTCAACCTAGTTGGGAGTAAAGCAAGCAGTGATGGGTTTTAAACCGGGAATCTGTCACAATTTGTAGGGCCCTATGATACAATACGTCAAGTTTTGTGAGGAAAGTTTTGGGGTAATTGCTATAAAGGAAGTTGGCATAGTCTGTAAGAAGGAGGAATGTTGTTTGTACTAACCTTAGTTTTGTGTCATGAGTAAGCAACTGTTTGATGTGGAAAAATAATCCCTGCCTTTGTTTTAATTTTTTCGATAGCTCTTCAGCATGGGTGATACAAGAGAGCTTACAGTCCAACCAAAAACCTAGATATTTAAATTTTTCCACTATTTCCAGGGATTCACCCAACAAGGCTGTAATACCTAGGTTAGCAATCTGTCCTTTTGCAAAAATTGGAGAGATAAACATAATTTTGGTTTTTGGCATTGAGATGCAGTTTCAGTCAAAGCAGATTTTGTTGTAGCATGTCGAACTCTTGTTGGAGAATGAAGCAAGTGCACTAGATGGTAGGCTGAGCATTGTAAAGAACAGTGTCATCTACAAATAGATGAACACTAGCAGTGCTAATATTGTGGTCAATACTGCTGATATATTGCAAATAATAAGGAGCCCAGGATTGAGCCTTGAGGGACCCCTCTAGGAAGTAGTTTGCAAGGAGAGAGTTTACCCTGCTCTTTCACCTGTGTGGGGGAAGAGGTGGCACCCTGTGGGGATGCCCTCTGCTCCTGCATACAGCCAATCAAACTGGGACAGGGGGCTGCAGAAAGGGGGTAGACCCGGCCTCAGGGTGATACAGCCCTAGCATCTGCCTCATAGGTGCCAATGATCACAACACCATTCACGAGCAGCAGCCAGCTTATACACAGGGGGCCTGGAACCAGGAGAATGCAGCAGTGCCTAGGGACCATTCCCAGCCACCATGTGCACCCTGCAACCTGCAGTCACTGCTGCCCTCAGTGGCATCTATGGGGCAGGTGCCAGGGCTGTATCCTCCTGAGGCAGGGTCCGCTCGCTTTCTGCTAGCCCCCTGTCCAAGTCTGATTGGCTGTATGTAGGAGCACAGAGCACCCCCATAGGATACCACCTCATTCCCTGCACATTAGTGCCATGCTCCTATCACCCTAAGGTCTCCCCCTCCATGCTTCTTCTACCCTCTGGTCCCCTCCTTGCAGCCTCCCCAATTGCTGCCCTGGCCAACGCAGATGCATGTGGCCCTTAGACCACTTTCTGGCTGGTCTAAAGGCATCTCTCTGTTGCAACCATGGTGGGGCTTTCAGAGTAGCATATAAGGAGTGGTGCAGCCCTGCCATGGTACAACAACCCTTGAGACCTGGCGCATGGGCACTTTTGCCTCAAGGATGACACAGGGGTGGGGGAACTTTGCCACATGACATCTTGATTTTGCCACAGCTGGCATTTGAAAATCGGGATCATATCAAACTATGATGCAAGGTGCCACTTGCGTCATCCCTGTTTGGTTCAGGCACCTTGCATCAGAGTTTGCTTTTTCAAGAGTGAGCCCTGTATATTTTGAGCTGACCTCTTTCATTGTTTACTGACTGATTTATTTGACGCTTGCAGTTTTTGTTGTATTCTACCTTGTAAGTCCCCCCCCACACACACACACACAATGACATTTGGAAAAAAAGCCTTGCTCAGCGAACCTTTCCTGGTCACTAATTTGTAAATGATGAAATGTCCTTCTCTTAATTCTGTCCTCATTGCCAAATACTCTATATACACAAGAGTGAGTCCATTGTCAAAAAAAAAAAAATTTTTATTACAATATATTCCTACGTCAACAGAGATATGTGCATAGAACTACAGCTTTCAGCATGCATGATTTTATAATTCCTCAACAGAGAGATAACTATTTCATGGCTGCTAAACAACTTAAGTCACACTTTTATAACCTCAAATTATCTTATTGACAAAACAATAAATATATACAAAGAATAAATATGATGGTAATTGTGTAATAAATATATACAGAAGAGAATATGTGGAGTTTAACAAATGTTGGTATAAATAATGACATATTCAAACTGTAACTTCATGCAAAGCAGTAGAGGAAGCAATCAATACAATAAGTCAATAGGGTACTAACATTGTACAAAAAATTAATCTGAGACCCGACAATTGACCAAGTCATTATACAATCAGCTTTAGAGCCAAAGCCCAAGGTTGCTCTGGGAGTCCACCAGTGGAAAAGGACATATTTTCCATAGAGTACATCAGAAATCTTGTGAGTGATATTCTATTTTCGGCTTATGACATCCAGCAGGAGTATTCACCTTTCATCACCAAGGTGCTAGGATTACCTGAAAAGAAAATTATTGATGCCCTTTCTGACACTCCCTCAGTTCCAAATATAAATAATTCTGATTAAAGCAACAATCAGGAAAGCCTTTGCATTTTTCTCAAACCATGTGTTAGTCTTTAAAGCGGCAATAGTCAATATGGGAGGAGTATGCAAAACCAGTGAAATAGAAGTTTTCGGGGGTTTTATCCTAATGGGTGTCAGTCTCTTCAGGTTTTAATAGCATCCTCTCAGCTGAGACACTGTGATACAGCACATTGGTGTGGGAAAGGGCCCCAACATTACCCATGCCCATCATCAACATTCATACTGTGTCTCAGCAGCTTGATGTAGTAAAAAGGGTCCCAGAGTACAGCTAGCCAGAATTCCCTCTTGACACTGTGGCACATCAGTTTGGTGAAGTGAAGGGTGAGAGAGTACTGATGCCCTTTATTCAGCCCTGACACTGTGGCACAATATCTTGGTGAGGTCAAGGGGCTCAAGAGTACCACTGGTGTCATTTAGCCCTGACACTGCGGCACATCAGCTTGGAGTGGTGAAAAGGGACATAAAACTGTTGATGGCCATCATTCAGCCCTGCCACTAGAATGTAATATCTTGGTAAGGCTAAGGTGCCCAGTGGTACAGATAACCTTTATTCAGCCCTGACTCTGTGGCACAATATCTTGGTGTGTGGCAAGGGACCAACATGATCAACAAAAATCATTCAGCACTGACACGATGACCTAGCATCTTGGTGAGGTGAAGTGGTTCAAGACTACCAGTGGCCATCATTTCTTCTGCCACTATGACACAAAATCTTTGTGTGGTTCATGGGGACAAGATTACTGATAGCAAATCATTCAGCATCAACACTATGGTACAACATCTTGGTAAGGTGATGGGACCCAACTGCACTGCTAGCCATCATTCCTATAACTTAGGAATGGTGACATTTTTGTGTTCCGAGAGGTGTGGCAGTTGAGGATTTGTTTGGAGCACTGTCAGAAAAGATGGCCCACAATAGCACAGCTGACCTACAACCACTTTGTACCAGACTTGAAGAAATGATGTTTTTGGTGCTTAATTACTATTTCAACAAATTAACATTACAGGAATATACAGAGAACATTGGGTAACAAAGAGGCTGAGGCTGGAAAAGACACAGTAGCAAGGTTTAAATAAAGAGAGCTTTAATCACAAATGGGAACTTGCATTAAATATGTGCTTAGTGGAACTAATTAACATTTCAGTTGAAGATGATGGTAAACGCCTTAATGAGATAATACAAGATATCTGAAGCCTTTCAAACAGAACTGAAACAATTTAGGAATCTGCCTTAGTTCAAGGGCTTAGAAAGTAAACTTAAAGAAAAAAATATGTTCCTAACTTGCTTCTCTTGATTCTGTCCTCATTGCCAGCTGTTCTGTAATAGGAAGAAGACTGAGTCCATTCTCACAAAAAAAAGAACAATTATTTTTATTACAGTATATTCATAAATCAACAGAGCTATGTGCAGATGACTGCATCTTATTTTAATGTGGCTGATTTTCCAGTTCCTGTAACAGAGAGAGAGAGATAACAATACCTATAAATAATAAACGGATGGTAATCATGCATTAAAAATACACAGTTGAGAAACTGCAGGGTAAACCAAATGTGTGAATAAATAATGACATATTCAAAATGCACCTTGATGCGAAGAAGTAGTGGTACAATCAATAGAGTAAGTCAACAGTTAGTAGCGCTGTTAAAGTAGATTGGTCATTCTATGAGAATTCTATGGGCAGAGACCTCCAAGTGATGTTTTCTGGTGAGCTGGCCCTGAAGAATATAGCCAGTGAGTCTTCCTTGTACTGTAGATTTGGAGACTTGGTAGCCAGATATCCTATGGAATGTCCATCATCTTAAAGGGGAGTTTTTCTCTTAAATATCACACAGGTGTGGCAAAGAAGCTATCTGTTCTTGAGAAGGTCGACTACAAAAAAAGCAACCTCATCCACCAACTAGCAAGAAATGCATTTACTTTATTTTCAGTGCAACAAAATGGTAAAAATGCAAAGCTGCTTACAATATGTGCAAGTTACAACGTGTGAGGATGCCAGCTTATGGCTCACAAAATGGACTGATCGGCTTTGTGCATGCGCACTTTGACGGATGAGCCAATCTGTGTAACTAAATTTGTTTAAATACTAGTGTCAGTCAAAGTGTAGGTACTTATATTAAAACATACAGTCAATTAAATTATGCATTAACTTCATAGCTACATAAGCCCAGCTACTGATAGGACAGATATTGAAAACATGCAATTAATTCTTCCTAAACTTCTAACAGATGAGAAAGGCAATATTTCAAAAAACAGTGATTTGCTAACCTTCAGTAGTGTATTAAAACAGATGTAGAAGAATGACCATGCAATAGAATGAGAAAACTAGAATGAGAGTAGAATAAAGACAAGGGGGATAGTTTGGGAAAACAAAACAAGGTAATGGGGAGGTAAAACTGTGTGCAAGGGGGAGGGGCAGGGTGTTGGGAAACAAAAGACAAGATAATAGTTGGGAGGGGAAAGACAGTGGTAAAAAAGGGAAGAAGGAAGGATGGTGGGAAAAAAGGGAGGAACATGACAATAACAGTGAAGTAAAAGAACCAGTTAGAAAAAGGCAGGAATAAAACACATGATAATTTAACAGTTCGATAGTCAAAATGAGGCAGCATGAAGAATCATCATATAAAACAGTATACATATGATTGTCATGCTCATCTCAAAAATGGCATAATATCAAAATGATCATTTAAACCTGGGGGATGCAATGCATCTAGCTAGTAAATCCAGAAGCTTTACTCTTCAAAATCTTTGTATCCAGGCCTCTGCCTCTTGATCCCAAGCACATTCTTTCAACCCCGTAGAATTGGAATTTGTGTACCCCATTGTCACCACTTTACATAAAATGTTTGTAATATGCGTTACTCTGATCCTGATGGTGAATTTCACTAAGATGTCCCCCTATTCTAATTATATAAGCCCTTGTCTTCTTGCCGACATAAAACACCAGTCAAGTACATGTAGCCAGCTATATGATCCCTTCTGTAGAGCAGTTTATAAACTGTCTGATACCATACTCCCTCTGTGAGTTTACAGTGCAGAATGAAGTTGTCTTTAGGACATCAGAACAGTATCTGAAATGACCACACTGAAACCATCCTTTGGGCTGACTGGGAAGCCACGTACCAGGGGCTGGGGCATAGGCCGTAATGAATGTATTAACATATTGGACAAATTTTGGCCTCTTTTAAATATTAACCTTAGAAACATAGAATTTGATGGCAGATAAAGACCACTTGGCCCACCCAGTCTGCCCATTTCCCTACCAGACGAATAAGATGTAGATTCTAGTTAATCAACAGCTTACTTCTTCCTACCCCCCACTAGAATTGCCTTATGTCTGTTCCATGCATTCTTGAATTCTCCCACTGTTCCTGACCCCACAACCTCCTCAGGAAGGCTGTTCCATGCATCCACAACCCTCTCTGTGAAAAAATACTTGGTGGTGTTTCCACTACCCCTTATAACAATGGTTTTAATGCCAGTATGTGGCAGTTTCTATGCAGCACATTTTCTAACTCCCTGTGATTGGTTACTAAAAGTAGTCACTAAATTGAGAACATCATCTGTTTCTAGCTGTCTTTCCCTATATACTAACAAGTCCACCCAGTTCTGTTGTTCTACATCATGCTTAACATTCAGAATAACATCCCAACTTTACCCACATCTGTCAGATCTGTTCTCCATTTCAACAGCCCTTTTTCTGAAATCTGACTCCTGACTGTGATTACATCAAAGCCTCATAAATTGAGACTGAGGGATGTTCCTGATTGTGTGGCAGGGGTGACAGCTGGAAGCATGCAGTACTGTATTCCAATCCATTGTATTCTGGAATAAATCAGTTAAAATAGTACCGCCTGGATTCTTACAACTGTTTATGTCCAAAAAGGACACCTCAACAAGAGCACTTGTTACTGTGAAGAGCACATTTGGATTAGAGTTATGCAAATATTGTGCAAACTTCTGCAGCTCCTCTCCACTGTGCTCCACCCCACCATTAGGATATCATCAATATAATGGGTCAAAGATCAAATACAATCAAAAAGAGTTAGTGGTTTAGTCATAAATGATCGCGTTTTCTCATTGTCCCAGATACAGGCTTGTGTAGCTGGGGGCAAAGGTGGCCCCCATCGCAGTACCCTTATTCTTGTGATAATGTTTCCCTTGAAAAACAAGCACATTACATTTCAATATAAGCTCAGACAGACCCACTATAAATTTCCTGTACTGTTTAGATAACTTAGTGGAAGTCTCCAACCATATTACTAGTGGGGTACCACAGGGTTCAGTATTGGGTCCAGTCCTTTTTAATGTCTTTATCAGTGACATTGCAGAGGGACTGGAAGGAAAAGTATGCCTTTTTGCAGATGACACAAAGATCTGCAACAGGGTTGATACACAAGGAGGCGTGGAAAGGATGAAGAGGGACTTGGCAAGGTTGGAGGAATGGTCAGAAGTATGGCAGCTAGGATTCAATGCAAAGAAGTGCAAAATAATGCACCTGGGAAACAAGAACCCAGGGGAAGAATACACAATGGGTGGGAGGTAGTAACAACAACAAAAGGAAAGGGACCTGGGGTAATCATATCAGATGACCTTAAGGTTAGCAAGCAATGTGGAGAAGGCAGTAGGGAGGGCTGGGGGTATACTGGGATGTATAGGGAGGCATCAACAGCAGAAAACAGGAAGTTGTAATCCCTCTGTACAGACAGTTGGTGAGACCCCATCTGGAGTACTGTGTCCAGTTCTGGAGACCCCATCTCCATAAGGACATAGACAGGATAGAGTAGTCAGAGGAGGGCAACTAAAATGGTGCAGGGTCTGCAAGAGAAGCCATATGAGGAGACACTAAAGGAGCTTAATATGTATACCCTTGAGGAAAGAAGGAGAGGGGACATGATAGAAACTTTTAAGTACCTCAGTGGAATCAACAAAGTCCAAGATGGTAGTATCTTTCAGAAAAGAGACTTGCAAGAACAAGGGGACACAATTTAAAGATAGAAGGAGAGCGGTTCAGGGGCAATGTGAGAAGTATTATTTCACAGAGAGGTAGTGGATGCATGGAACAGCCTTCCTGAGGAGGTTGTGGGGTCTAAAACTGTGGGAGAATTCAAGAACGCATGGGACAGACATAAGGCAATTCTTGTGGGGGGTAGGAAGAAATAGGCTGTTGGTTAACTAGGATCTGCGGCCTATCCTGTAGGTAGGGAAATGGGCAGACTAGATGGGCCAATCAGTCCTTATCTGCTGTCAAAGTCTATGTTTCTATGTACACTGTGACAAGAGCCCCCTCATAGGGAATATTTGTATATAATGACTTAATGTCCATTAAGACAAGTCTAATTGCAAATCCCCCAAGATGCCCTGGTCTTTGATTTCCTAACCTCCCACCTCTCCCCTTGCCCATACTTTTACCTCACCCATTACCTTGTTTTGTTTTCCCAAATTATCGCACTCCATTCCTTTGTCTTTGTACTACTGTCATTCTAGTTGTCTCATTCTGTTGTGTGTTTTTTTTCTGCATCAGTTTTTATTCTGTATTAATGGTTGGCAAATCCCTATTTTTTTTAATATTGCCCTTGTCATCTGTTAGATGTTAGTTCGGAATTGACTGTGTGTTTCAATATCAGTCCCAACAGTAGCTGGGTTTATGTAGCTATGAAGTTTATATCATGAATAACTTTTTCGTTTTTTACATCTATTCTAGTGTCTTAAATGTATGACCAGCTTCGTGGTATTACCAAGTGGCTACCAGTGGGCTATAGAAGTGATGTTCCCATATTCATGGAAGGTTTAAAGCGGCGGGTCATACCCAACTAAACATGTCATTGTGCCAGTTAGTTGCTATTTACTAGCTACGAATTTGTGAATTAATAATACTCACCCCTGGTGCAGCATTGTTTTCGATTTTAGCCTGGTTAGAGTCTCTTGTAAAAATTACTTTTGTCACTTTAATATAAGTGCTTGCACTTTGATTGACACTGTTATTTAAACACATGTAGTTAAGCAAGTCATCCCATCTGATGAAGCATGCATGCGCAAAACCAGTCAGGCCATTTTTTGAGCCATAGTTTGGCATCCTTACAAGCTGTAATTTGTACATACTTGTAAGTAGATTTGCATTTTTACCTTTTTGCTGCACTGAAAATAAAGTAAATGCATTTCTTGCTATGTTGATGCTGCTTTTTCATAGTTGATATATATACGAACTGTAGTTTTGACACATCATGCTGTGTAGCAGCTGTTTTTTTTTTTGTGATTGCTGTTCTTGAGAAGGCCCATGCAGTAAAAAAGTAGATTTGAGTGTTAGTGAGGTTTTTTTGTTTGTAATTCTGTCAGTTTCCAATTTTTTCTTGTTAAATGTTATAGTGCTGTTGTACTGTAGTTCCTCTAACTTGCTATACATCTTATTGTTTATTTGTTTATTGTTTATTGATAAATATCGGATAACACCTTTGAGTTAAAGACTCCTTTACAAAGGTTCCACATCGTACATAAGACAGAGACAACCATGACAAAAGTGACAACTAAAATAGTAATTAAAGACAATGGTTACAGAATGGTTGCAAATGAATACAGAAAGTACAAAATGGCATCAGGGAATACATGGTAACAGAGAGCTGCTAACAAGGTACAAAGTGCAAAAGGTTACAGGTACAAGCATAACATTTCAGGGCGATGGTGCTAGCCATGCCCAGGAGTTCTTCGTTGGCCAAGGCAGGACATTGGGGTCCATTGTCATGGTATAGGCACACCCAGCAGCGGAGGACCAGTGTTAGGTCCTTGATCATGGTGGGGGGGAGGTGGGGGGTGGTAGAAATGGAAGGTCAGGTTAAGGGGCAGTCACATACTGATCCCTGGGTGATAAGGTCCCTTAGTTGGGACTTGAACTGACCAAGTTTGGATTCAGTGAGGAGGGAATTTGGGAGTGAGTTGAGCCAGGATGGGGCCAGATATCAAAACGTTCTTTGGCCTGAGGTGGTCTTGCAGTGAGGTACCCTAAAGTGGGTAGTCACTGATTGCCGTGTGAGGCGGGTAGACAGTGGGGACTGAAGTAGTGGGGAGAGGGCTAGTGGGAGTAATCATGAGGTGATTTTCCTAGTGAAGAGGCAAGTCTGGTACTTTAGCCTCTCATCGAAGTTGAGCCAGTTTGCTGAGGCGTAGAGGGTGCAGGTGTGTGTAAGGCTAGGACAGCCTTTAGGAAGTCTGCAAGCCTTATTGAGGGCCAGTCTAATCTTGTGTAGGTGGATGGTGTCGGCTGCACCATAGATGATGATTCCATAATCGATTAGAGACAGAATAGATGCAGAGATGGCTAGGCGGAGAGATTCAGGGGGGAGGCAGTGCTTATAGCGGTGAAGGAGACCAATATGTGTATTGACAGCAGTGCTGAGCATCCGGATATAGTTGTGGAAAGTGAGACCAGTGTCTAGGGTGATGCCAAGGTATTTGAAAGTGGTAACCTGCTCAAGGGGGTCTTTCAGTGAATTCAGAATGATCAAGGGTTGTCCTAAGTTCTTATTTTGGGGGTGTGCAAACATCATGGATTTAGTTTTTTTGTAATTTACTACATATCTATGCTGAATGAACCAGGATTCAGCTTCAGAGAAGGATTTCTGGAGTGCCGAGTGGTGGGCTGCGGGATCGGTGTGTGAGTTGTAGAGGACTGCGTCGTCTGCATATAATAGAATTTTTCCCGAGCAGGTGTTGGGTAGGGTGCTGAGAAATAGGGAGAAGAGAAGTGGGCCAAGAATTGAGCCTTGAGGCACCCCAGACCTGACTTGGTGGGGGGGGGGGGTGACAGGGAGTGGGCAATCCGGACTGTCTGGGTTCTCTCAGACAGCTGCTGGCAAACCAGTCAATGGTCTCATGGGGGAGGCCTATCTGAGTGAGGGAGTCCAGGAGAAGCGAGTGGTGCACAGTATCGAATGCCTTTCAGAGGTCTATAAAGACAGCGCCAGCAGTGTAGCCGGTGTCCAGGGATGTATGGAGGGTGTTAGTAAATTCCAAGAGGGCAGTGATGGTGCTATGGTTCTGGCGGAGCCATGTTTTTCAGGACACAGAATGCTATATTTAGTGAAGTAGTCTGTTAGTTGGGTGGCCACGATTTTCTCCAGGGTTTTAGAGAGGGGAGGCAGGATTGATATTGGGAAGTAGTTCCCAGGCAGGCGCAGTCACCACTTTTAAGGCTAGGAGTGATGAGGGAAGATTTCCATTTGATGGGGAACTGGCCTAGAGAAGGAGCAGTTCAAAAGCATGGTAAGGGGGGAACCTCATTGAATGTGAGTTTAAGTAGTTTCAGGTCCAGTGTGTCACTGCTGAAATAGAATTTACTGAGGCTTTGAGTAGTAGAGGGCAGCTTCCACGCTGGGAAACTGCTTTAAAGTGGAAAGGGGTTGGGGAGGGCAGTGTGGTGTAGGGTGGGTGGGGAGAAAAAGTTGGGGAGAACACCAGTGAGGTCAGAGAAGGCATCATTTAATGTGTCTGCGATAATGGCTGGGTCTGAGGTGATAGATCCATTGGTCCTGATATGGGTAGGCGGGGCAGTGGAGGCTTTGTCACTTAGCGTTTTGAGTGAGTCCCAAAACTTGTGACCTGAGCCCCATGTGTTGGTGAGCAAGGTTTTAAAGTGCTCCGCCTTTGCTTTTTGAATATCCCATGTGCATTTATTGCACACTTCCTGGTAGCGATGCCTGTCAGAGGGTTTTCTGGTATCCTGTGCAATGTGCCTAGATTGCCTCATTCGATATCTGGTCCAAAAGGGCTTGAGATAGCCACGACGTGTTGGCACCTTTAATTTTTTGTTTGGTCAGGGGTGCAAACAGGTTGCAGGCAGTGTTGAACATGTGAATGAAATAGTTGAGGGCAGAGTCAATGTTCTGAGCATTTCTTATGGGGGACCAGTCAGTAGCTAGGAGGTACTGTTTAAGGGACTGCAGTTTGCCAGGTCTGAGGCAGCATTGTAAGACAGTTTTTTTTGGGGGGGGCTTGTTAATACAGTACGACCAGTGACATAGCACTGGAGAGTGGTCGCTCGGGGCATCAGGTAGTATCCTGATCTGTGTAGCTTTATGTGGGGTGTTAGTGAGCACTAGATCTAGGAGGGTGGTAGTACCAGTCCTCTGATTTATTCTAGTGGCAGTAGTCACAAGCTTGGTCAGGTTTTGAGCAGTTGCAGCATCCCTAACAGTGGCTGAAGTGTCAGCCAGCCAGTTTGTATTGAAGTCTCTGAGGGCAATGATGTCAGCATTGTCAGGGGAGATGGTTGAGGACAGAGAGGAAAGCGGTCTTCTGATTTCGGGGGGGATGTATACAGAGGAGAGGAACAAGGGGGCTCTGTTACAGGCAAGAGTGATCTTCAATGTGAGAGATTGGGCCCCGTGTTCAAGTGATGGTAAATTTACTGTAAATATTATTTTAATATTTAATGAAAACCTATGACTTTGGTGTTTAAATAAGCATGGGTAATCTATTTTTATTGCGCAAGTCCATGATACACTTCTGGAGATAACTCTTCCAAACATAAAAGAGAAAACCTGCATCAAATACCCAGCAGGGGTGAGGTTACCTGGAGCGGTTAAAGGGTGCACAATGTCCAGGAGGCCTCATACTCTGTGGGCAAGTGCCTGGTCTTGAGCTGAGTGAGCAGGGGCCTGCTGTGGGATTCAAAAGAAGCAGCCCTGAGAGAGTTCTGACCAAACTGGTCACAGCATGATAAAGGAAGTGAACCAGACCACCCATGTCCTACCATCCAGAGTTCATGGGAGTGTGTTGAATTTGTGTGACAATGATATTAAAGGTGCTGTAAAAAAATTAAAGAATTTGATAGACAGAAATTATTGAACTAAAAGATAGTTTATGCATACAAGCATTGGACCTCTGAAGTCTCTTACTCAGGTACCTAAGAAGGACACATTTTTGTGGACCTTTAGAAAATGTGTATGTTTCTAACTATCCTTTTTATCCAACAATGGTATAGATAACATATTTGAAAGGGACAGACACTGTCATTCTGTATGCTACACTTGCATTTGCATCCAACATTGCATCTAAATTTCAAAGAATACATCCATCTGCATCGAAAAGAGAAGCCAAGTGTGGCTTCAATGTGTCTCCCAGCCTCTGAAAGTTCTGCTTCCCTGACTCCACAGGCTGGTTCTCCAGATCATTGTTACCCAAGTGTACCAGCACCCCAGCTCCCCCTCACTCTTCTCCACTATTTTCACTATCTCATTTATAACCCAGATGGCTGATGCAGCAGGAAGGCCCCTGACCACCCCCCACCCACCACCCTCTCTGCCCCCAATCATTGAGTGCCCAATGATTATCCTCCCTTACATCCTTCCACTCACTTGGCCAGGTGCCACCAAGTTGTCCTGCCCACTCCCTCTGACTGACTCCGATTCCTCTCCCAATGAAGCAAGGTCCCATTCCCTACCACTCAATCCATCTGGCCCAGTGGTTCACTGGGCACTGGGTAAGTGGGGCGTGGGCCCCAGCTGAGTTGGTACCACAGCTGCGATATCTCACTTCTTGCAGCTACCAGCTGAGCACAGAACTCCACAAAAGTCCTGCAGATGTGGTAGTGCCCCCTCCTCCAGATTGTAACCCTTGAGAAGAGCACCCCACAGTCCCTCTGACTGATTACCTCAGTGGTATACCTCAGACATCTGATAATAATCTGCTTTCTTCTATCTGCCCAGTATCCTTAGACTAGAACCAAATTGGCCTACCCTATATTTGGAGTCTGTTAAAGTTTTTTGTCTTACCTGGTTACCTGACTGTCCCTCCTAGACTGCTATCGTGTACCCCTACCATTGATAGGTATGTCAATAGGTATGTATGATAGGTGTCAACCTGGCCAAGGCCTTCGACACCGTCTCTCAATCCCTTCTCCTCAACTCACTCCCAGCAGATGGCCCATCTCCCTCCGCCACAAACTGGTTCAAGGCCTACCTTATTGGTAGAATCCAATCAGTTAAGATCTTGGGCGTCCCTTCCCTGCCCCTCCCAATTAGCACTGGAGTCCCCCAGGGTTCAGTATTAGGGCCCCTCCTATTCTCCATCTTCTTTAATGACCTTCTATCTGTTTGCTCCCCATCCTTTGCTATACATATGTATGTAGATGATACCATCCTGTATGCATCTGGCTCCTGTCCTATTGAGGTTACAACCAGCTTACAGCAAGACTTTAACAAGGTTCAGCTCTGGTTTGCTAACCATAAACTTTTCCTTAATGCCAAAAAGACTGTCTCCATGACCTTTGGCACAAGGCAGAGACTCTCTAGGCTTCCCTTCCTATCCACTTTTCACACCTTTGAGGGGACTTTACTTGAGGACACATCCTCCTTCAGGCACTTAGGTGTTTGGTTGGACCAACACCTAAATTTCTCTGGACATAGTGACGCCATCCAGAAAAAACTGTGCCCCAAGCTTGGTGCCCTGTTCAGGAACCGTAGTTGCAACCCTCCGACAGCTAGGCGTGAACTTGTTCAGAAGATGATACTGCCCATTTCCGGCTACTGTGATGTGGCCTATGGTGCTACCAGTAAGTTCTCCCTGGCCAGACTGGACATCCTCTTCAATTCCTTCTGCCGCTTTGCCCTGGATGCCCCCTCCCACCCATCACTGCAATCTTTATTGTGCCCTGTCCTTTCCCTGTCTTACATAGGGTACTCTCTCACTGTGCTAAATTGAAATCAAAGCACTGATTGGATGAGCTCCCTTCTTACTTCACCCCATCCTTTGTAACACCCGCCACCCTCCCATTTCCTTAGATCAACCAACTCCTGTACTCTGGTTGTGCCCCGCAGATCCACCCAAATCGGCCAATCCAGTTACTCTCACTATCTCCCAAAACTGTGGAATTCCTTCCCCCCCCAAATCCAGCACTCATCGTCCACCTACTCCATCAACTCTGCCCTCAGTAAATATCTTGCACCTAGCTGATCCTGCCATGTCCCTTCCTAATTCCCTCCTCTAAGCCCTAGACAAACCCTACCCTCCTACAGTCATCTTCTTTTTACCCTGTGCACACCCACTCTCTTCTCCCCTTCCCCTAATTGCCCCCCCTTACTGGCCTCCCATGATCTCTCACAGAATGTAAATGACCCAGATTGCTCTCCATGGGTCCCTCTCCTGCCCCCCCAAGGGGCTTGTATCTCTCATCTACTTTTTCCCCCACCATCTTAAAGGGGTCTCTCTGGGACAATGTTTTCCCTTCTCTGGTCCCCAGTCCCTTGCAGTGTTCCTTGCATCTTGAAGGGGTCTCCAGGGCATGACTCTTCCCTCCCTCCCCTCCCCACCTCCCCTCCCTTCCCTTCCCCTTTTCTTTCATGTAAGCATGTAAGTTACTTATTAACCCAGCACTTATTATTGTCCCTCTTTCATCATGTTATGTGCATCACTGTTGTAACACTGTTTGTAACAGCTACCTTACAACTGTATGTTAATGTTGATCCTGTAACTTGAATGTATAATGTCTCATTCCAGTTGTACCCATTCCCCCCAAGTCACACTGGGAGATGAGCGACTTGTTGCTCAGTGTGCCTTCCTGGTGAAACATTTCAATAAATAAATAAATGTAGGTAAGGATGCTAATTTAGACAGTAGTTAAAATACCACAAGCTTACATGCATTCAATATAATACCACTTGTGCAATACCTTGTACCTTACCCTGGTTAAGTAGTTAGGTAAGGATGCTAATTCATTCAGCAGTTAAATCATCACACACTTACAAGCATTCTGTACAATACATACCCTAAATAAGGGTCCACTCTGAGATCAGATGCCTGGCCTGAATAGGAGAACATCCAGAGTCTTGGGGAAATGGAAGTTGTGATTTGGGGCTAGCTGGTCCTTCAAAAGGTATAGGCAGATTGTGGGTCCCTATCAACAAGCTGAAGGAAGTCAGAGATGGAAAGGGCAATGCACAATTCAAAAACAGGAACCTGAAAAAAAATCAAACAAAAGTTAATCTTACTATTTAACATATCCAGCTCCACAAGGACTGCCAGTTGTAATTGCATGGCCTTTAAACATACCTTCTGGATTATATGCAGTAGCCTAGCCCAAGCATCTTTAGTATTTGACACAGTTCTAATATAAACTGATAAAAATAGGCAAATGATTTTGAAAGCAAAATCATAGTTTTAATTATGCCTTGGCATTTTCCTTAGACATCAATAGCACAAAATACACACTGTTTTAGTAATGATGGTCTTGATGATCACATTACTTGCTTTAAAGAGAAATAGATCTAAGGATAGGTTATAAGACGGTGACAAATTAGCTGCTGCTGGGATGTTTTCTGCATATTTTACCATCTTTAAGCTTCTGTAGTAATGGATGTTTTCAAATCAAAGAAGTGTGAATTGAGCATGAACATTCTTAAACTACTGCAATAAAATGTTTTCACAGTGATCTAAAAAAGGAAGCAATTTCATTCCACTTTATGCCACCTTGGTGATTTTGAGATTATTCTTGTACTTGTAAATGTTTAACCTTAAACACTAACTGATAGTCACACGTGTAATCGGGTGATGCTTGATATAATGTATTGTTTGATCCATAAATAAACAGTTATAAGAAGAAATGAACTGTATATCACATGCAACCTCTTGAAGATACAGACTAAGGGTTTTTTTCTCAAATGCTACATGGCATGTTATGTGCTGAACAAGAGCTCTTCATGTATACTGTAAATACTGCTTAGTTCACAATTATGTCCTTCATATATTTACAGTAATATAACAACATAGTAATTTAAGATTAGTTTTGATTCTAGGTCTACCATGTGCACTCCTTCCCTTTGCTTTTAACATGAACAGAACTAATTTATAGTGATTCGCTATGCACTCTATTACCCAGGGTACAGTGTGATTCCTTTGGCAAGCAGGAAGCCTGTACTTTCTTCTTGTTCTTAAGTCTCTGCTGATATGCTGAAGACTGATTTCATGTCCCCTCTCAGCCTTCACTTCTCTAGGGTTTGTTTTATAAATGTTTATTTTTATACTATGGCTATCTGGCCATGGATATTCAGATCCTTGCTGTTAAGGTTATGCTTGGTGCACACAACAAGGTCCTCAACATTGGCTCAGTCTATATTCCCCCAGACCTTGCCGAACAAGGCTTAAAATCCCTAATGAACTGCGTCGTGAGTCTAAAACAAGACACAGAAAGCATCCTGTTAGGTGACTTTAATGTCAACTGGCTCTCATCAGGTGCCAGAAGGCACAGGGTGAGTTAACAGGCCTGAACTTTACCCAGTTAATAACAACTCCAACCAGTATAAACTATAAGACTGGGACTAACACACTCCTGGACTGGGTCCTAACAAATCATCCAACACATATCTCCCATTCTGAAGTACTGCCCGACACTATCAGCGATCACTCTCCTACCAAGTGTTATTGGTCTAACAAATTTATCAAGCCCCCTGCCAGAACAATCACAAGTAAAGTGCTCTTCTGTGGCCACCTGCAGCCACTAAAGTCTCTCCTCCGACAAAAAGACTAGTCTTATATTGAAACCGCACCTGATATTGACTCTGCTCTACAATACTTCATTGAATGTTTCAATGAAGCCTGTGACATCCACATCCTTTTTAGAACACGTAGGATCAGGGGACTTGATAATCCCAGGATCTCTTTAAGACTTCTGGCTCAAATTAAAGATCGTAACCACCTCTGGCATAGGGCCAGGACCTCTGGCAGTCAACCTGACATACACGCCTATAAGATGGCCAGGAACGCATGTACTAAGGCTATCCATGAACACAAAGCACGTTACTATAAGGACATCCTTGCCAAGACCTGGACTGATGGGAAAAATATCTGGAAAAACCTCTTGGAAATCACTGGGAAAGCATCCAAACAGGATCCAACTATGTTAAATGTTGATGGGTCTATCATCCATGACCCCATGTTAATTGCCAACACATTTAATTCATCCTTCACATACCTTAGCAAAACTCTGCCCCAAAATTTCTTTGAACTACCCAGTACAGCTCCTACATCCACCAAATAAGAAGAGGCCTCTACCCACCCATGTTTCTACTTCAAAGCTATCTCTGAAAGTGAGACCAAGACCTACCTAAGTAAAGTTCTAGGAGGAACTAGAACAAGCAGTGATTCCTTCGACCTAAAACTTCTTACTCTAACTCTAGATGAAGTTCTATCCCCCCTCATCAAGCTTCTCAATCACTCCCTCATACTTTCAAAATTCCCCCAGATCTGGAAATCTGCTCTGGTTACACAAGTTTTTAAGAGTGGGGACAGATTACTACCTGGGAATTATAGGCTAATATCTATTCTTCCCCTGCTGTCTAAAGCACTTGAAAGGATTGTTGCTGACCAGTTTGTGGAGTACCTGGAAAAATTCAACCTACAATGTGTCCAACAACATGGTTTTCGGAAAAGGCACAGCACATCTACAGCCCTACTGGAATTCACAGGTTTCATTCACCATACTCTTGATCAGTGTCAAGTTGTTGGTGCAACCTTTATTGACCTGCCTAAAGCATTTGACATGGTCAGTCACCATTTGCTCATACATCAACTTGCTGGGCTTGGTATATCTTCAGAAGCCCTAAAGTGGTTCACCAGCTATCTAGCAAACCACACACAGCAGGTGAGAATAGGGTCTTTCCTTTCTGCTAAACTGCCTGTCTGCTCTGGGGTTCCTCAAGGATCAATACTGGGACCCCTTCTATTTAGCACCTTCCTTAATAATCTTTCGGCATCCTGTTCCAAACCAGTACTCCTCTACTGGGATGATGTAGCCATTTTCTCAAAGACTGCTGACCCTACCCTCCTTCAGGCCCAACTTCATAAAAGTTTTACTGAAGCTGAGTCCTGGTTCATCTCTCATAGGTTGGTGCTTAACTGCAAAAAAACTAAGGTCATGCTCTTCCATGGTACATACAGCAAGCACAAAGCCAAACAATTGGTAATTAAAAACAGTGCAGGTGCTATCCTTGATCAGACTCAATCTTTTAAATACCTAGGAGTTACTCTGGATAGTACGCTTTCATACTTCAACCATGTTGAGAATGTTGCCAAGGTAGTTAACATTCTCCTAGGCCTTCTACACAGGCATAAACACTGCCTTACTACCGAAGCCTTCAGATTGGCTATCCAAAGTTCAGTTGTGTCTATAATTGACTATGGTTTTGTCATTTATGGTTCTGCCACAGACACAACCCTATGTTGGTTCACCACAGCTCTGAATAAGGCATGCTGTCTTCTAACTGGTGCAGCATATCGTACTCACACTTATGATCTTTACAAACAAGCAAACTGGCTTCAACTCCAGGCTCACATTGAATAGCAAGCCTGCCTTCTGGCTAAGAAGGCAGATCTTGGTCTCCTACCACCAAGTTCCCTTCAGCTTTACAGTCCCTTTCGGGACATTCAGAGCACACGAAGTTCTGTGAGCCAAACTTTTACTGTCCCTCGCTGTCAAACCTCACTCTGACATGATCCTTTTCAGTTAGAGCTGCTAATTTATTTAATTCCTTTCCTTCTGAGATTGTGACAACTGCAACCTTGGGACCATTTAAGCGGAAGGTGCATCAATTCTTAGTTTCCAGAGCATCTTGTGACTGCTATACCTAATCTCTGATGACAGCTAAATGCACTGGGATCTCCCTCTTTTATCATTTTCCCCTGTATAGCCCTATGCTGCTGCTGCACTATTACACTCACAGCACTTCCTCCCTTATCCCTTTCCCATTCCTGCCCTCTTTTCATCCTACCTCATCCCCCCCTTCCCTTGCCCCTCCACTCCCACTTCCCTCCTCTCTCCTCTGTTTCCTCACCTTGCTCTCTCCCTCAACCCCCCACCCCATGGGTCTTTCCTGCTCAAGCTTCATTGTGGAATCTTCCTCCTTGCCCTCTTTTTGCTCCTTCCACCCCCAAATTCACCCCCCTGTACTTTATCTCCTTGTAAGCCCTTTCACCACGCTTCAGACATGGCCACTTGCTGCACTTGACACAATATTTATCTTGCCATCTTGTTCTTTTGTTTATGTAATTACTTTCCTCATGTTGTACTACTTACTGAAACCATTGTAATTTGCTATTCTTGTGACTTGACGTGGAACCTCTGTAAAAGAGCCCTTGGCGCAAAGGTCTTTCCGATTTGTTAAACAAATAAATAAATATACAGGAATATTTACATTAAAACAATATGTTTTGTTTACATGTAAACACCTGTGTTATTCAAAAAAAACAACCTAAAAAATCACAAATCCATTGCAGTTAACATTACAAACAACAATGCACAAGAATCTCATCATTTCTAGATCATCACAAATGAGAGATGTTTCTTAAATGAGGTCAGTAATACAGATGCTCAAGAAATTGGAAAAATGTATTCAGGAGTTAGACATGCTTGTAAATAAAACCCTGGTTAGCATCACCCACAGAATTTACAGTAGCAGTTTGCTGGGATACCAGCATTAAGATTATTGATGAAAACATTTAGTGGCAGTGGCCCCAGTACCAGTCCCTGAGGGACAGCACTAAGTAATCCTTTCCACTTGGAGTAGAGCTTATCCATCACAATCATCTGTGGATATTTGTCTACAAAGAACAAACATAGAAACATAGAAACATAGACTTTGACAGCAGATAAGGACCACTTGGCCCACCTAGTCTGCCTATTTCCCTACCTAGAGGATAAGCTGCAGATCCTATTTAACCAACAGCCTATTTCTTCCTACCCCCCACAAAAATTGCCTTATGTCTGTCCCATGCATTCTTGAAGTCTCCCACAGTTTTAGACCCCACAACTCCTCAGGAAGGCTGTTCCATGTGTTCACCACCTCTCTGTGAAAAAATACGTCCTCACATTCCCCTAGAGCTGTCCCCCCTATATCTTCAAATTGTGTCCCCTTGTTCTTGCACATCTCTTTTTCTGAAAGATGCTACCCTCTTGGACTTTATTGACTCCTCTGAGGTACTTAAACATTTCTATCATGTCCCCTCTCTCCCTCCTTTACTCAAGGGTATACATATTAAGCTCCTTTAGTCTCTCCTCATATGGCTTCTCTTGCAGACCCTGCACCATTTTAGTTGCCCTCCTCTGAACTACCTCCATCCTGTCTATGTCCCTTACGGAGATGGGGTCTCCAGAACTGGACACAGTACTCCAGATGGGGTCTCACCAACTGTCTGTACATGGGGATAACAACTTCCTGTTTTCTGCTGGTGATGCCTCTCCCTATACATCCCAGGATTCCCCCAGCCCTCCCTACCGCCTTCTCACATTGCTTGCCAACCTTAAGGTCTTCTGATATGATTACCCCCCATCCCTTTCCATTTTTATTGTTGTTACTACCTCCCCCCCATTGTGTAATCTTCCCCTGTGTTTTTGTTTCCCAGGTGAATAATTTTGCACTTCTTTGCATTGAATCCAAGCTGCCATACTTCTGACCATTCCTCCAACCTTGTCAAGTCCCTTCTAATCCTTTCCATGCCTCCTTGTGTACCAACACTATATATATATTTTTTTTTATTTTGTTAAACTTTAGGATTACAAATACCTTTGAGCAGGAACTGCTCATTTACAAAGGTTTCACATCAAAGGATGTAGGGCAACATACATACAAAAGTCAACAATGGTTACAGTCTTAAAAACACAAAGATGTCTAAGCATTTGTTATACAGCCAAAAATGGAGAGAGAGACAACATAAGCCAGCTTCAGACAAGTTTCAGGGTGAACAGTATATAGCTAGTATAGGATAGGGGAGAGTCAGGAAGAAGTAGGCAGGCTAAAGAGCCATTGTCAGCTGTTAGAAGTGGGTGGCAAAAGTTTGAGGTGGATGGGCTGGAGGGCCCCATATCTGAAAGTGCCATTAGAGAAGGAAGGGGGTGAGTGAGTCAGTGTGGTGTGGGGGGGGGGGTGAGGAGTGAGAGTGGGGGAAACTGGTGCCAAAAAAGTGGAGCTCTAGGGGAGGTTACAGGTCACCTATTACTAGGGTAAAATAAGGAGGCAGTTACTTAGGAGAGGCAGTCACATTGAGTGGTAGAGGCGAGGAATAGTCGGAGTTGCCTTTTATAGGGACCAAGCATCACAGTTGTAAGTGTTTCTTTGTTAAGGGTATAGTACGAATGAGGAGCCCTGTGCGTGAACGACCTCCTACCCATTGTTGTCCAGAATCTGGGGAACTGGAAGGTTTGATATAGAGCACTGCATACGAACATATGAAATTTGCCAGCAGATAAAGGCCTAGAGGTCTATCAAGTCTACTCAAATGTGCAGCTAGCACCCCTTATTCTGCAGCTGCCCTTCCCTTCCACCCTTCCCCTTCATTAACCCTCCCCCTTGTCCTGTCCCATCCCCTTTTGAAGCAGTCCACTGTTCTACTGGATACCACTTCTGCAGGTAACGATTCCACCCAGCCACCACCCTCTCTGTAAAAAGTGTCTCCTCATCTCCCTCCTGAACCTTCCTCCTCAGTCTCATATCATGGCCCCTGGTGGCCTCCCTCCTTAGCTTTGAACAGCCCCTCTGTACCAGTCTTGTTTATTCCTTTCATGTATTTAAAGGTTTCAATCATGTCTCCCCTGTCCCTCCTCTCCTCCAGTGAGTACATGTTCAACTCCTTCAACCTCCTCTCATATGATAAGTCTCCCAGCCCCTTGATCATCTTTGTTGCCCTACGCTGCAGCCCCTCCAGTAACTTAATGTCCCTCTTCAGATACGGGCGCCAGTACTGCACGCAGTACTCCAGGTGTGGTCTAACTAATGACCTATACAGTGGCAGAATCACCTCCTCCTCCTCGAGGATATACCCCTTGCAATACAACCCAGCATTTTGTTGGCCTTTGCAGCTGCCTTCCTACATTGTGCCGAGTTGTTCATTGACCTGTAATGAGCACCCCAGATCCTTCTCCTCCTCTGTCTGGGCTAGCTGCACTCCCCAGCTGGTAACTCCTCTTGGGTTCTTCATCCCAAAATACAGCACCTTGCACTTTTTGGCATTAAACCCCAGTTGCCAGGTGTCTGAACAGGTTTCAAGCTTTGCCAGATCATCCTGCAACCCCTGCCATCCCCCTATGTCATCCACCACTGCGCCTACTTTGGTATCATAGAAACAAAGAAACATAGAAGTTGACGGCAGATAAGGACAGCAAGGCCCATCCAGTCTGCCCATTTCTTTTTCTACCTTATAAATGTGCCATCGGCCTTTGTTCTGTCAGTGGCCTATCTATTCATACTCATTTGTATTGCTCCCTTATGCCTATCCCATGCCTGTTTGAAGCCCTGCACTGTATTCATAGCTACCACTTCTTGAGGTAGGCCATTCCATGCATCCACCACCCTTTCTGTGAAAAAGAATTTCTCACATTCCCCTTAATCGCCCCTTCTAATCTCATGCTGTGTCCTCTTGTCCTGCTATTTTCTTATATTTAAGCATGTTAGACTCTTTCACCTTGTTAATGCCCTTAAGGTGTTTGAATGCCTCGATCATATCACCTCTCTCCTCCTTTGCTCAAGGGTATACATATTGAGCTCTGTTAATCTGTCCTCATATGTCTTCTGATGCAGTCCCTGCACCATTTTGGTTGCCCTTCTCTGGACTGCCTCAATTTAGTTAATGTCCTTGTGAGGTGTGGCCTCCAATACTGCACACAGTACTCCAGATGGGGCCTAACCAGTGTCTTGTAAAGAGGATTATTACCTCCCTCTTATGACTTGTGATACCCCCTACACACACCCTAACACCCCTTGCCTTACCTACTGATTTAGAGGTCTGCTTTGATGATTTCAGGTCATCAGTGATGATGATGCCCAAGTCTCTTTCTTCCCTTTGTGACTGTTACAACTCCCTCCCAGCCTATAGGTGGCTTCAGGGTTTCTCTTCCCTATGTGCATGATCTTGCACTTCTTTGCATTAAATCCCAGTTGCCACTCTTCTGACCATTTTGCTAGTTTATCAGATCTCTTCTCATTCTGCCCACCCCATCTGGATCATCTACTCTGTTGCAGATCTTGGTGTCATCTGCAAACAGACAAGCCTTACCCTCTAGTCCATCTGCAAGGTCACTAATGAAGATGTTGAAGAGGACTGTCCCCAGGACTGATCCCTGAGGTACCCCTCTTGTGACTTGCATCTCTTCTGACTGTATACCATTTACCACCACTCTCTGTTTTCAGCCCACCAACCAGTTTGCCACCCAGTTGACCAACTTCTGACTCACCCCGAGCCTACCCAGCTTATTTATCAATCTTCTATGTGGAACAGTGTCAAAAGCTTTGCTGAAGTCAAGGTAGGCGACATCAACTGCTCCCTCTTGGTCTACCACTCTGGTTACCCAGTCAAAGAAATCTATGAGATTAGTTTGACAGGACCTTCCTTTTGTAAACCCATGCTGTCTTGGATCCTGTGCTCCTATGGATTCCCAGGTGTTGCACTATCCTTTCCTTAAGGTGCCTCCATAATCTTGCCCACTACTGAGGTAAGACTGACTGGTCTGTAGTTCCCTGCCTCCTCCTGCTACCATTCTTGTGGGCGGGATCACATGAACCCTTCTCTAGTCTTCTGGGACCTCTCCTGTGCTCAGAGACTCACTAAACAGTTCTGCTAATGGCTCTGCTAGTTCCACCCTTAGCTCCTTAAGTACCCTGGGATGTATGCCATCAGGTCCCATTGCCTTATCCACCCTGAGCCTTCAAGCTCTTGTAAGACCCTTTCTTTTGTGAAGGAGTAGTGCTCACCTCCCTCCCCCGTGTCCATGGTGCTGAGCTGTGGGCCGTGCCCTACCTTCTCTTCAGTAAATACTGAGCAAAAGTATCTATTTAAGATAGATGCTTTTACAGGGTCCTCCTCTCCTCATGGTCCTTTTCTCCATTAGCTTAGAAATACCCCTCTGAACTTTCTCCTTTCACTAATGTATCTATAAGAGTCTTGTCACCTTCTTTTACTGTTACGTGCTAGTGTTTCCTCAGTTTGGGATTTGCCTGCCTTACTGCCTTCCCTGCTTCCCTTAGGGCAGTTTGGTATGCCTCCTATCTTCATCCGCTGTGTTCCCTATATTTCCTGAAGGCCAGCCTTTTGGCTCTGACCTTATCTGCTACTGTATTTGAGAACCAAAGTGGTTTCCTTCTCTTTTGCACTTCCTTTTCTGTCTAACACAATGGGATGTTGCTTCAAGTATTGAATCCTTAATGCTTGCCCACTTTGCCTGTACCCCCTCACCTGTGTTTCTTTTTGCCAGGACGAGCTTAACTCTGTTGGCCATCTTATCAAAGTCAGCTCCTCTGAAGTCCCATATTTTTGCCTTGGAATGGGATGATTTAGATGTAGTAGCCAAATTGAACCATACCATTTGATGGTCTCTGGCCCCCAGGTGTCCTTCTACCTGGAGATCTGTGATCCTTTCCCTGTTAGTCAGTACTAGATCTAGGATAGCCCTGTCTCTTGTGGGTTGTTGTACCAGTTGTTTGAGGCCCTCCTCCTGCAGGGAATCCACTATGTGTCTAGTTCTGGCAGATGTTCCTGCTGGTATTGACCAATCTGTATCCGGCATGTTGAAGTCTCCCATTATGAGAACCTCCCCTTTAGCTGTCATCAGCAAACAGACTGATCTTGCTCTTGATGTCCCATGATATGTCTGCAGTGAATATCCCAAACAACACTGGTCCCAACGCCGAGCCCTGTGGAACACCGCTCGTCACTGCCTTTGGGTGTGAGAGCTCCCCACCCACCACCACCCTCTGTTGCCTTCCCTGAAGCCAGTTTTCTACCCATCTCACCAGCTTTGCACCCACCCCTGTGCCTACTAACTTCCTTCCCAGCCTTCCATGTGGCACAGTTGAATGCCTTACTGAAGTCCAGATACAGGACATCCACTGCATGGCCCCTGTCCAGTTGCCTAGTTACCCAGTCATAGAACTCCACCAGGTTGGTTTGGCAGGATCTGCCATGTATGAAGCCATGCTGTCTGCTGTCCTGTAGTCCTTTGGCCTCTAGGAGGGCCACCAGCCTCTCCTTCAGGATAGTCTCCATTAGCTTACCCACGATGGATGTGAGGCTCACTGGTCTGTAGTTTCACGGTTCATCCTTGGGACCACTCTTCTGGAGGGGCACCACATGAGCCATCCTCCAGTCCTGAGGTACACACCATGAATGTAGTGAGGCATTAAATAGGTCTGCCAAAGGTCCTGCAAGGACCTCTGCCAGCTCCTTCAGTACCCTGGGGTGGATGCTATCTGGGCCTGGTGCCTTGTCCACCCTCAGTGCCTTCAAACCCTCTCGAACTCTGTCCTCCATGATTTCCCCATCTGTCACCCCTTTCCCCCCTGTTTCTGCCATTTCTCCCACCTTGGGTGTCACCCCCCTCTTCTCTTTATTAAATACTGAGCAGAAGTACTCATTTAGCGTTTCTGCCTTATCGCACCCTGCTTCCACCCAACCCCCCTCCTTCCTAATCCTTACTATGTGGTCCTTACAGCTCCTTTTCTCCCTGATGTACTTAAAGAAGTCCTTCTCCCCCTTCTTAATGCCTTGTGCCAGCCTGAGTTCCGTAGATATGCTGGCTCCCCTTAGAGCCCTTGTCACCTCCTTCGATTCTGTCAAGTACTCCTCCCTGTCCTCCCCCCTCCCTCTTTTCTTGTACTTCCTAAAGGCAGCTCTTTTCTTCCTTACCTTTTCCATGACCTCCTTGCTCAACCAGCTCGGTTTCTTAGCCCTAGCCTTCTTGCTCTGGGCTTTGCAGCAGGTTTTGGTTGCCTCCACTATCCCCAGCTTTATGAGCTCCTACCTCTTGCAGTGTCCATACTAGACTGAATTCTGGCCAGGTACCCTTTTACCACTTCCCCCATCCTACCAAAGTTGGCCCTCCTGAAGTCCAGCACTCTTGTGCCAGATTCCACTCCTTTCTTGCCCATATCCAATGTGAGCCATACTGAGTGGTGGTCATTCTCTGACAGTGGTTCCTCCACTGTAAGTTCTCTCACAAAGTCCCCATTTGCCAGAACAAGGTCAAGGGTATTGCTTAACCTGGTTGGTTCACTGACCATTTGTAGCAGGAAGCTGTCCTGGAAAGCATCCAGCAGTACCTGCTCCCTTCTGTTCCTGGTTGTTGGGGTACTCCAGTCCACTCCTGGCATGTTGAAGTCCCCCACAATCACCACACTACCCTTCTCGCAGGTCTTCCTGATCTGTCCCGCTAGTTCTGTGTCTAACTCCTCCGTCTGAGATGGTGGCCTGTACACCACTCCCATTCTAAGAATCCTATTCTTGGAATCCTGGATTTGCATCCAAAGTGACTCCGACCTACCCTCCTCCCTTCTTCCCTTACACACTTCAGTCCTTCCTTCATATAGTGCCACCCTCTCCTTCCCATTCACCCTGTCCCTACGAAATAACCTGTACCCTGGTACAGACAGGTGCCAGTCATTGTATTGGGTGGCCCATGTTTCTGTGATGGCGATCCACCTCTCCCTCTGCCATGAGAACCTGTAACTCTGCAGTTTTCCTCCCAAGGCTCCTAGCATTAAGGGTAACCACCTTCCACCTTTCCCCCTCCCATCCTGCCCCCCTTTTCTAGCATCACCAATAGTACTTGCCATTTGTCCTTTGTCACTGTTATGTCAATGTAAGTTAGGTACTGCTGTTGTCAGTAAGGAGCTTTGTCACTCCTGATGGCATGAGCCCGAGGAGAACTTTTCTGGTTAACAAGCAGGTCTGGTATTGTATTCTACTAAGAAGTGGTAGTCATCCGGCCTGGGTGTACAGGTCACAGGTGTATTTTAGGTGAGCGGAACCCGTTAAAAGCCTACAGGCCTTGTTGAGTGTCACCAATATCCTCTGGAGGGCAGTAGGGGAAGCAGAACCATAGATGACTAGACCATAGTCGACAATGGAAGTGACAGAGCTGTAGATGGCCAGTCTAAGGACATCAGTGGTCATGCAATGTTTGTGTTTGTGGAGCAGGCCAATCCATATGTTGGGCCCTAGCTACATTGCCAATGTGCTGCGTGTAAGAAAGGTAACTGTCCAAGGAGATGACGAGATTTTTAAACTCAGGAACATGTTCAAGTGAAGTCCCCACGTGGTTTTTGATGGTGAGGGACAGAGGTTTATACTTGCTCCGTGCATTGCAGAATGTCATGACCTTAGTTTTGATATAGATCAGGATGAGTTTATGTGAGCTAAACCACTCTTCAACATGCCTGAAATCACACTGCAACTGACTCTCAAGTTGTTTAGAGTCTTGGTTGTTAGTAAACAGAACTGTATCATCTGCATAATGTAATATTCTCTCTTGGCAGATGATAGGGAGACTGTTCAGGAAGAGAGAAAAGAGTAATGACCCCAGTATAGACCCCTGTGGGACACCTGAGAGGACTGGTTTCAGAGGTGATGCCAGCAATCCTAACACATTGGACCCTTCCCCCAAGGTAGCTAGCAAACCAAGGCAGTGCATCCTTGGAAAGCCCGAGAGTGGTCAGTAACCTGAGTAGAAGTGGGTAGTTACCCGCTCGTCTTGCCCCCTGGCTCGACAATGTCCACTGGACAGCTTCTCTGTCCCCCAGACCCACTCCTTCCCTACTAGGTTCAAATAGGGATGTAACCCTCTGTCTTCTTTGAGGACCTACTATATCCATGATTATAACTCACAATTTTGTAACATTGTGTAACCTAAGTAACATACAAACTACTATATTATGTAACCTAAGTGTATCTATGTTAAATGTCCTTTTTACTGCACCTGTAATGTTATCCTCTGTTTTAATCTGCACTGTAATAACTGTCTTGATGTCTGCCTTCCCTGCGATGAGGTGCCTTTGTAAATTAATCTCTGACTCAAAGGTTGTAAACCTAGTTTGTAATGACTAAAGAATGAATAAAGAACAGTATCAAAGGCCTTTGTCAGGTCAATGAATACTGCCCCCCACAGGTTCCTTGGTCGAGGGTGTCATAGATGAATCCGATAAATTTCAACAGTGCCATGGTGGTACTATGTCCATTTCAGAAGCCATGCTGTTCTGAGCACTGGATTTCATATTTGTCCTGGAACTAGTCAAGCTGGTCTGAGACTATTCACTGCAGAGCTTTAGATGGGGTGGGGGTGTGGAGATGGGCCTGTAGTTGGTGTTCAGTGACTTGTCTCCACTTTTGTGTACAGGTGTGATAGTCGCCTGTTTCCAGAGTGATGGGAATTGACCCAATCATAGGGAAAGGTTGAAGATCTTTGTCAGGGGTTCAAGAATTTCATCTAGAACTAGTACAAGCAACTTCAGGTCTAGTGAGTCACCAATATAGCCAGTTTTGCGGATGGCATTGCATATATAGGTTCTGGCTAAGTGAATTGGGATCTCTTTGAGAAAGAACTGCAGAGCTGTGTGCACTTGGGATGCAGTGTCAAAGGGTGAATTGGTGGTGGGGGCATTGAAAAAATCAGGTGGAAGGACACTGCCAAGGTTGGAGAACATATTGGAGATAGTACCTAGGTCTAGCGTAGGTGTTCCATCAATGTTGAGCATGGTGGGTGGTGCCTTAGTATCCTTGCATGTGAGGTCGTTCAGGTTATTCCAAATTTTTTTCCCATTACCCCAGGAGTTGAGTTATATAATAACTTGCATTAACTTTTTATGACAATTGAACTGTCATATTCCCCAATCCCACATAGCTCATTCTTTCTCTCAACAAACTCCTCTTAATCTCTGTTATTTCAGATGTAAAGAGTGCAGCTCACAAGGAGTCCTATGTAGCCAGTTAGGAAACACTTTAAAGGGAGAGGGCTGGGCTACTCCTCTTCCAAGTCATCTGGCCATTTAGATCATAACATGCTCAACACTGGCTAATTCAATTTGTTTAAATCAATTTTTAAAAATAAATGATTTCCAGAGGTGTTACTACTGTGTTGTCTATATCAATGCACAAACAGTTCAGTGTACTCTCTACAGCAATAAAAAAAAAGAAATGCCATCCAAAAGGACCTTCAAATCAATGTAGTTTTTGTTCTTCATTTTTCTTCTTTTTACCCGATTTAAAAGTCAGTTCTTTGTTTTCTTAATTCAGCTAAGGTTTTCAAATTTAAGATGAAGCTCAAGAGCACTTTATGCAGATATTGTTACAGCACAGCTGCAGCTAATATGCTCATATGCTATAAGTGGTTACAAATAATAGCATGGGCCCTAGTCAGAGGAGTCATCTGGTCATGGTGGTTAAGCTTAAAGAGCCCCCCAACACTGCTGGTACAACTTTGAAATAAAAACCAGAATATGAAACAATTCCGTTTATTCTTCATATTTTTCTGTAACTCTCACCATTATTTTTTTCCCTGTATGAGCTATATCATGAAAACTTCATATCTGCCCTACCTGCCCTGGCTGCTTTTCTTCACCATTTTTGCTTGCTATGTCTGTCTCCTGTTTGTATTACTGCTGCTGCTGAGGTGAACCACCTGGCTACTGCTGCCACTAAGAAGCATCAACAATGTTTATGACATCGTAATCTGTTGCTTTGGAGATAATTATATGTGTATGGGTAAGCATGATTGTGTATGGAAGTCAGTGAATTCCTAACATTGTTGCACCATCGTAGTAACATCAAGAGGTTGCAGTACCCTCTTGAGTATGTCACTACAATGGTACAGCAACATCGAACGCCAGTGCGCACTGCTGCTGCCACCTCTGATTGCAGTGCCAGCATTCAAACTGGTTTTAAAATTGGCCGTATGACTTCCGGGGCTTGTAGGCACACTATCTAAAGAGCCATGGAAAGGAAGAATCGGATAGACATTGTTGACTCCAGGCTTATTCTGATTTCTTTATATTTAAAAAAAATTGAGTCTGTGTGAGCAGGACCTGGGAGCAGACAGAGTGGGGCTTGTTCATGGGGGGGGGTTTTAAACAGTCACACAATTCTGTTTTTGCAATTCTCATGAATGCTCCATCATTGCTGAACTCGGTTGTTGAACTGTTGCCCATACACTATAAAAGGCAATGAATGGGCAACAGTAAATAACAACACTGAGTTCACTTCTCGAGATTTTGTGACAACAGTAAATCTCTCGAGCTTGGGGAGATCACGTGATGCAGAATGCTGAGTAGCAGCTCCCACAAGAAGCTCCTGCCTTCAGTTTATTATTTTATGTCGTTCTGACATCCTAATTCACTATTTTTTCTTGTTTTTGAGATTTAAAGTTGTGTAATAGCTGTTGCACTCTGGTCTGGCTATATTTTGGGTGGATGGAGGCTTACATGAAGAAAGCCCCGCAGAAGCATACCCTCCAGCAACTCCTGAGAAGGACCGTAAGAAATCCAGGGCCTCGGGTGGTTCTGGGCCTGATCCTCTGAGCCAAGTTGGTGAACAGGAGCCTTTAACGCTTTCCAGGTTCCTTGAGGAGTTTAAACCCTTTCGAGAGGAAATGAAGGATATGGCAATGGATTTGAAATCGCCATCTAGAAAGCTGGATGAACTCTCGCTATCTGTGTCTGATAATACAGCTCGAATTGTTTCCATTGAGAAAAGGTTTAGTAGTCTTGACCCTGACCTAGTCTCGATATGCCAGAAACTGTCTCGTTTTGAAGCTAAGCTCGAGGATCTAGAGGGTCGGAGCCGAAGAAGTAAAGTAATGATCCTCGGATTACCGGAGGGAGAGGAAGGCCAATATGTTGTGGCATTTGTTCAGAAGTTGGTTGAGCGAGTGGCTGGCCCATCTCCATTCGGCCCCGGCTACATCATAGAGCATGCCCACAGGGCTTTACAGCCTAAACCTTCCCCGGAGGATCCCCCCCACCCTATTGTGTGCCGGTTTTTGAACTATTTGGAGAGACAACATTTCCTGCAAAAAGTGCGAGCATTGCAAGAGGTTCGCTGGGAAAATACAAAGTTGAGAATCTCATAAGACTTACCCATCTCGGTTCGCTTGAAACACAAAGCGTTCCACCCTATTGTTTCTAAGCTAATCGCAACAGATTTGAAGTTCAGGATGGGTTACCTGGCCAGACTACAGATCTCAATTAACAGATCCTGGAAAAGCTATGAAGACCCCGAAGCGGCTTTGATGAGCCTTAAATCTACATTGCCAGATCTCTTCAAGGACTCTTGAATGGATGTGGTGCAGTATGGAGTACTACCCGGATTCGAGAGATTGAACTTTTGTTTTTCCCTTTAGGGAATTCTTCTAAGTGCGAAGACCTGGGGAAATTGCACCTACTGTTTTGTACTGGGGGGATCATTGCGGGCCTTCCGACTTTTCTTTTCTTTCCGTTTCAACGAGCCCATGCGGTCTAAAGCAGTGGTCACTCGGGTTTGGGGCCTTCTTGGGGAAGTGCGTGCAAGTTTTGGCAGTTACTTTGTTGGGGCAGAAAGAGTGTAGTTAGACTGGTTACGGACCAGTTTTTCATTTTTTCTTGCTTGGATTGGTACTAGGATGGTCCTGGGTTTTCTCCATTCCTGACTCTCATTTAGTCAGGTCAGGGAACCGGCAGCTAGAGGGCGTTCCAACCTTTGGGGACTCGCGAGGAAGCACTACTCGAGGAGGAGTTAACAGTGCTTTACCACTCAGTTGGTGCGTAGTACTCTCAATTTTGCAGGGAGGACCTGTGTATTGGTTGACGGGTTGATGTGGGTAGAGGCTTTGGCTATGCCTTCCCCTCCGGTGGAGTGATCCCATTTTCTCTTATCTCTATTCCCGTTCTCAGTATGTGCTGAGCCATCTCCCCCCCAGGGGTTTTTTGGTCTGGTTTTGATTATAGGTGGCTCACCCCGTGTTTCTCATCTCAATCTTGGTTACCATGAACACTTGGGTGGCGTATGGTTCTCCCGGTGGTCCCTCTAAAACAAATTCCCTTAGGTCCATGTTCTGGTGGGATTGAGGTGAAAGCCCAGGACCGTTCTCTCTCATTTGGGGTATAATTGGCAGAGTTTGGTTTCTACAGATTGTGATCTGAGTGCAACAGTGCTAACTATCTGGGGTCATTATCGGGGTGCAGAAGTAGAGGGATTAGAGCCAGTACTGTGCTGAACGTTGCTTGTGACAGCTTGGTGGGGGGGAGTGTGGGTGGGTTTTGGGGCATGGTTTGAGGGTGGGGGGATAGAGGGGATGGGTGGATTCTATCCTTGGGGGGGTTAGGAAGAAGGGTGGGTGTTACTGCAGTAACCCTGGGGATATGTTTACAGGGGATATACATCCCGTGTGCTGAGTGTAATTGTTTTAATCCAACTATTTTTTCTAGATGGCTAATGAGTTAACAATTGCGACTTGGAATGTTAAGGGGATCAGAAAGAAACACAAGCAATATCAGGTTCTCAAACATTTAAGTTTGTTTAGCTCACAGATAACCTTTTTGCAAGAAACCCATTTATTAGAAGCGGAAGCTTTGCAATTAAGGAGGCAACAGGTGGGATTGATTTATAGTGCCCAGGGCACCACAAATAGTTGAGAGGTCATGCTCATGATTAACAGGAGTATTCCATTTGTTTCTACACAGGTTATCAATGATACCGAGGGAAGGTTCATCCTGGTTAAAGGTACCCTCTGGTCTGTCCCATTATTATTGGGCTGTGTCTATGGCTCTAATTTGGACAATCCAGGATTCTTTATGAGGCTTAAATCTATCATTTTCCCAGTGCTTCCCATTAGTATTATTTTAGGGGGAGATTTCAATCAAGTACTTGACCCTTATTTAGACAGACTGGGCAGTAGCCTGGGAGGGGCCACCCCCCTGACAGAAGGCATTCAAGGATTTATTAGACCAATGTGGGCTCTGCGATGCCTGGCATGTTTTACACCCGGATTCTAGAGAGTTTACCTTTAGGTCTATGGCACATGGCTCGCGGTCCCGCATTGACTATTTACTCATTTCTTAGTGCCTTCTGCCCGGGGTGAAGACCTCCTCGATTCAACCCAGCCCAATCTCTGATCACTCACTAGTAGTATGCAGTTTGGTACTGCTTAATTCACCCAATAGGGAAACTAGATGGAAACTCAATGACCAGCTTCTTAAAGATGTTAAATATTGCAAACTTATAAGGGATCAAATAGAATCCTTTTTTTCATTAAACCCCTTAGATAGTGCAAAGCCTGATATCTTGTGGGGGGCCTTCAAAGCTTTCATGAGAGGGATACTTATTAGCATGGCGGTTGGTAGGAAAAGAGCATGGGAGAAGGAACTAAAATCCTTATTAACCCAAATCAGATCCCTGGAAGTTAATCTTCTGGCCAATCCTCTAGATGAGGATACACGAAAACTCTCGGAGTTAAAGGATAAATACCTGGAGCTACTTCGAGAGAAAGCAGAATTAGCCATTATTCGTACCAGGGCTAGCTACACTGATCGGGGGAAAAAGCGGGACGCTTACTGGCATTGCATATTAAACAACAGGAATCAATGAGATTTATCCCTCCCATCAGGTCAATGGCAGATGGATCTCTTAAGGTGTCTCCCACTGAGATAGCTCAAGAATTTGCTACTTATTGTACAAATTTGTATAGCGACATGGAGCACCCCCTTGTCCTGAAGACATAGAAGGTTATTTAAGGGACTCCCACTTGCCCCTTCTCGCTGGTCGGTGCAGAGATGCTCTGGTTGTCCCTATTTCCCAGGAGGAAATTGCTAAGGTTATTAGTGAACTGCCAGCTGACAAGGTCCCTGGTCCAGATGGATTTTCTTCTTTATTTTATAAGGTCTTTCGAGACCTCCTCTTACCAATACTTGGTCATTTATTTCAGCAAATCCTATGTGGAGCAGAGATAGATCCACATCTCTATGAGGCCCTGATTGTCCTGCTTCCTAAACCTGATAAAGATCTCGAAATGGTTCAAAGTTACAGACCTATTTCGCTTTTAAATCAGGATATTAAAATCCTCTCTAAAATTCTGGCTAATAGACTGGCAGTGATTCTTCCTGGGTTAATAGGTACAAATCAGGTTGGATTTATGAAAGGGCGCTCATCTTCTGATCATTTACGCACCTTGTCGCATGTCTTCTCGGCTACCAGGGATGCAGAGTTCCCTGCAGGCTTGGTTTCCCTGGATGCCGAGAAGGCATTCGACCGTGTGAACTAGAATTTCTTGTTCCACACTCTGGAGGCCTTCCACTTCCCCTCTCTGTTTATCTCCTGGATTGCCGCCCTTTATAAAAATCCCACTGCAAGAATCTCCGTGAATGGGGCCTTTTCCCATCCCTTCTTGCTCCACTCAGGTACGAGGCAGGGGTGCCCCCTTTCTCCTCTATTATTTAACTTATATCTGGAACCTCTTATTCAAAATATTCTCAATAATGATTCCATACAAGGGGTGAGAATTGGGAGGCATGAAGTTAAAGTCACTGCTTATGCAGATGACTTGCTAATACAGCTGTCCCACCCGGTATCCTCTGTCCCGGCCTTACTAAGGGAAGTAGCAAGGTTTAGCAGTCTGTCCAATTACAAATTGAATGCCAGTAAGTCCCTATTTTTCCCATTAAACCACAAAGTTTTCAAAAGTGATATCAGCCCTCTAGGTTTATGTTGGACCCCTAGGTCATTCAAATATCTGGGTTTCAAACTTTCATGTAACCCCCTAGTATGGTTTAAGGAGAATTTGGATTCCCTATTGCAGGGGATTACGCACAACCTGAAGAGGTGGTCTAAACTTCCCATTTCTCTATGGGGCCAAATCAACATAATTAAGATGAATATATTTCCTAGGATCTTTTACCCGTTGTCCCTTCTTAACACCTTTATTCCTTTACTCTGGTTCAAAAAGGCACATGGTGTCTTCACTAGACTCATCTGGGCTGATAGATATCCCCATTTGGCTTATCATAAGCTGGCAGCCCCAAAACTGGAGGGAGGGTTGCAAATCCCCCATCAGGCTATATATTACTGGGCTAGCCACCTTGCAAAATGTTCGAGATGGGTATTTCCCGGCCCAGAAGAAGCGCAACCTACTTGGCTCAAAATAGAATTGGATGCAATCAAGGACAAAAATCTGGACCCTTTTGTGTTATTTTTCCTCAGGTTATCCCAAGTAAGTGTGACTGTAGAGTGTCCCACGATAAGGACCTCCTTAAAGGTCTACTCACAGTTATGTTCCTTTTTACAGTATTCCCCCCATCTGGACCTGGCCCAGTCTATCTGGAACTCTCCACCATTTACTATTAACAAGAGTCAAATTTCCCGTCTTTGGTTGCCTCAACTGGGAGAGGGGAAGCTCCTGGCCTTTACTGATGATGGGGGCATTGGCTAGCAGTGGAAGAGATGGTTAGGAAATGTTTCATCCCACCTTCTCCCTATTTTAAAGTCCTGCAATTGAAACACTTACTTGTAATTACCCTGGGTAGCACTCCCCCTTCCCATAATATTTCTTCTCTGATATCTGAGGTATCCCCACTTGCTGGTTCTCCTGGTGCAATTTCTAAACTATATCAGGTTTTGTTTCATAAAAAGTTTGGGGGTCCATTTGGGCCATCAAGATTTTGGAGTAACTTTTTCCCTCACCTTCAGTTGGATTGGCACTCTCTCTGGAAGTCATGTCATAAATTCATTTCTCAAGATAGACTGCGTGTCATGCAATACCACGTATTGCACAACCTATACTATTCCCCGGGCAAACTTCACAGGTGGGGCTATCTAGACTCAAACAAGTGCAATAAATGTTCAATGGAAGAGGGCACACTTTTTCACATGCTTTGGTCTTGTCCAAAAATGTCCCCTTTATGGGTTTCAATCCAAACTTCCTTAGACCCCCTGTTGGGCCTCCAAGAATATTTTACTCCTGAGATTTCTGTGTTAGGGGACCTGTCTTCTATGAGAGTTAGGGTACACAAATTTCATATTTCCATGGTTGCCCTATTGGCTAAGAAAATAATTCTTTGTCACTGGAAAGACAGGTCCTCCCCTTCTCTCCAGGAATGGGTAAGAGAAGTATTATCCAACCTGCGCACGGAAAAAGCAATAGCCAGTCTTCACAAGAGTCTGGCAGCTTATACTAGAATTTGTGATCCCCTTCACTCACTAATCTCTCTGGTTCCAAACTAAACCTATACTAGGGTTATTACTCCACCACGGTTTTTGGCTAGATGCCCGGCATTCACGGGTATTGAGATGGGTTACTGCAGTAAGGGGAGGTCGGGGGGGGAAGCATTCTTTAACTATGTACCAATGAGTCTCTCTCATTTTCTATGTGTGCTGCCTTGTATGGTGGAAAATGTATCAAAAAACTTTAAATTATAAAAAAAAAATCTCTCGAGCTTCACTCTCGAGGTTTACATGGTTGTCATGATAACCTCTCGAAGTGAACACAGCGTTATTGTTCAGTGTTGCCCATCCTTTATCCTCTATGTCATTAACAAAGGAATATAACATCAGGTACAATATAGACAAACAGCCAGAGCAGATCAGGTCTAGGGCACAATAATTCAGTTTTCATGAAACCATCAACATTAATAAAGAAAAATTAAGAAAGTATTACAGAATATATATGAAATGATCTTGTTGATGTTACAATGCTGCATAATGATAAGGCAGCCAAAATAGTCTCACTTCATATTGATCGCTGCCATGCTGGGCTGCCATCTGTAGTTGTGCCACAGAAACTTATTTAACATTTTTTTTAAGTGTTTCTAAAGTGTTTTTTTGAAACTTTAGAGCTGCTTACTTAATTAGTCATTTAGCTTTTTAGTAAATTCTTAGTTAATTTTCGTTGTTTTCTTTCTACACTCTGCATTAAACTGTGGCTGTTGATTTGAGCTGTGCCGGAAGTACCTGAAGTTCTACGGTTTGCCTTAAGACAACATCCAACTGCAGGTGTGAGGAGTGAGGAGACAAACCTGTTTTTCTGCCTAACCCAAGTGTAGAATGGAGTGAGGATAAGCCTAGAAAGAACAGACCCACCTCTTGGAGGATGCTGACTGAGGGAGATACAGCAGAACTTGCTGGTGAGTGCTGGAAATTCTGCGGAGAGCTGAAGATACAGACATGAGTTTCAGTCCATTCAGTGGCTGTGCTGAGCTGTCCCGTAATTAGCAGTTGGGTGTCAATGGTTTTCTGGGTGATTATTGCCACAACTGGCAGGGGAGCTTGTGACATTAAATTCCGGGTCCTGAGCCAGCCGCCGATATGACTGTTTGTGGCGGTGCTCTTGGGTCACTTACTGCTGTTGTTAGACCTGAGTATTGTTGGAGAGATGACGGCTTGAGAGAGCCTTGTGCCAGATCTGCCTGACAGGACTGAGGATGCCTGGAAGAGCTAAGGCCATATGGTACTCATTTGGTTTTGTGCCATTTTGCCATAGTGCTGTGTTGTTTACCATTTTTGTCCCAATAACTGGTTGATTGGCACCATCAGGTTGTCCATTCAATAATTGCCGGAACTGGTGGGGAAGCAAGAGCTGCTTGGATATTTGAATTGTGAGTACTGGTTCTCCATGGTACTGGTTGAAACTTTGGGCATAAAACTGAACATTTCTTATTATTACAATATGGAGCTGTGAGAGTGCTACACTATCAGACACAGACTGTCATTCATGGTTTAATATTTGTGAAGTGAGAGTTCCTAGAAATCTGGAAAATTGTGGACTGGGCAGTAAGGGACCTATGAGCACATAGAAATTAAGTTCTGGCATTGCACAGTGGACTTTTTCTTTATTAGCTCGGGTTGAGGGCTATTACTGTTTTTGGAATTTGGGAAGGGGTGGATTTTAAGGGGAATTGTTATTATGTTGAGTACTGTCATGGATATTTATATATAGTGAAATTGTTATTTCGATTCTTTGAATGTTTGTATAGTATTGGGGTGTGGATTTACTGAGCATAGAGAGATAGTGAGGATATTTAAACTATCAGTCAATATGTGTTGGGGCTATGGGCCAGTAAGGCACACCTACTCAGTGGCCCAGCTATGCGGTCTCTATACCTTTGAGCTTCCCCCACCATCCACAGAAACTTATGGTTGATGCAGGGCCTTGGGGATAGCTCAGGATTGAGGCAGGGAACCACTCAAATGGTAGCCGGGAAGTCTGCAATTAGGGTGGTGATGTTTGGGGCACCCTGGGGCAAAATGGGAATTGAAGAGGAGTCCTCCCTATCTGATTCCCATACCCAAGGGCTTCACCTGTGTTGGTGGTCAGGAGGCTGCTCCTGTAATCTCCCCTCATCCTACTCAGGCTGTGTTATGCAATGCCAGGTCAATCAGGAACAAGACCACAGTAGTTGTAGACTTGGTTTTCTCAGTAGAAGTGGCTTGCATTACAGAGACTTGGCTGGATGAAAATTCTGAGTCTGTCTTGGAGGCAGCAGTACCGGCCAAGTACTCTGTGATACATAGTCAAGGAAGGATCACAGAGGCTGGGGTGTGGCCTTCTGTTTCAGAACCAGCCTGTTCCTCATGGTGCTACCAGTGGGCTGTACCAGGTTATTTGAGTGTGTTGCTGTGTGGGGGGGGTCTGGTCATGGGCTACAGGATCTTCCTGGTCTATCACCCCCTGTCGGGGGGAGTTTCTGTGAGAATTTGACAGTCTCATCACTGGCCTGGTGTTGGAATCTCACTGATGGTTAATTCTGGGGGATTTCAACACATGGGTTGACAACGGGCTCTCATCGGTCTGACATGACCTCCTACAGACTATGGAGGCCTTGACCCTGTTGCAAATTGTCACCTCTGTGAACCATTCATGCAGCAACACTCTTGACCTGGTGTTCACTCTGGGTCTTGGGGTTGATGACCTCAAGATTGATTCAGTCATGTTGTCGAATCATAGCATTGTGGGGTTCACATTTGGGTCCCCCCCAGGAGTCTGGCCTCTGTGGAGATGGCTCAGAATCACCCTTTAAGGCATTTATTCCCAGTAGGACTACAGGCTATACTAGACCTATCAGTTGTGGAGACTGCATGTGTGATTGGGCAGAAGGAGATGATGGCAGTTTATAATGGGGCTATTGTTGCAGCTTTCAACTTGATTGCACCCATCCATGTCTGACCTTTGTCTACTCACCAAAGGCCACCTTGGTTTGATGGGGAGTTTAGGGAGTTAAAGACTAAGGGTCGGAGGTTGGAGTGGTACTAGAGGAGGTCTGGCCTGATGGAGGACAAAGTGGCCCTGAAGATGCATTACGGTGTCTATCATAGAAACATAGAATTTGATGGCAGATAAGGACTGCTTGGCCTACCTAATCTGCCCATTTCCCTGCCTAATGCATAGGCTGTAGATCCTATTTAACCAACAGTCTACTTCCTCCTACCCCCCCACTAGAATTGCCTTATGTCTATCCCATGCATTCTTAAATTCCCCCACTGTTTTTGAGTCCACTACCTCCTCAGGAAGGCTGTTCCATGTATCCATAACCCTCTCATGAAAAAAATACTTCCTCACATTACCTCTGAGCCATCCCCCCTCTATCTTCAAATTGTGCCCCCTTGTTCTTGCACATCTCTTTTTCTGAAAGATGCTACCGTCTTGGACTCTGTTGACTCCCTTGATGTACTTGAAAGTTTCTGTCATGTCTCCCCTCTCCCTTCTCTCCTCAAGTGTATAATATCAAGCTTCTTTAATCTCTCTTGTCTTCTGATGCAGACCCTGTACCATTTTAGTTGCCCTCCTCTGGACAGCCTCCATCCTGTCTATGTTCTTGTGGAGATGGGATCTCCAGAACTGGACACAGAACTCCAGATGGGGTCTCACCAACTGTCTGTACAGAAGGATAACATCTTCCTGTTTTCTACTGGTGATGCCTCTCCCTGTGCATCCCAGTATCCCACCAGCGCTCCTTAATGCCTTCTCACATTGCTTGCCCACCTTAAGGTCATCTGATATGACTACCCCCAGGTCCCTTTCCATTTCTGTTGTTGTTATTATCTCACCCCCCCAATGTGTACTCTTCCCCTGGATTTCTGTTTCCAGGTGCATTACTTTGCACTTTTTTGCATTGAATCTAAGCTGCCATATATTTGACAATTCCTCCAACCTTGCCAAGTCCCTTTGCATCCCCCCTCCACCCCACCTTCTGTATCAACCCTGTTGCAGATCTTTGTGTCATCTGCAAAGACACATACTTTTCCTTCCAGTCCCTCAGCAATATCACTTATAAAGACATTAAAGAGGACCAGTCCCAGTACTGAACCATGCATTTACACCTAGGTGATAGGTGTAAATGCTTCACTGGCAAGCATTTAAACTAGCCAAGGGGGGAGGCACTGGAAAGGAGCAGGGTAGTCCTAGCCCCCCCAAAAAAAGTCAGGGTAGTAAGTGAGGTAAACACCAAGATAGAGATGTTGATAGGGAGAAGGGCAGGGGTAAATGGAGAAAGTGACAAAGGCAATAAGGACAGGGATGGGCAAAAAGGAGTAAGGCCATTAGGTAATGGAGGGTAATGAGTACCAGTGCCTGTAGTCTGGGCAACAAGCTCCCTGAACTGGTGGCCTTGATGGAAGAGGGATGCCTGTATATCATAGCAGTCACAGAAACATGGTACACAGAGAACCATGACTGGGATGTTAACATACCAGGGTACATAACCTACAGGAGAGACAGGGAGGGGAGAAGAGGGGGAGGAGTAGCTCTCTATGTAAAGGAAGGGATAAAGGCAACTGAACAAAAGAGTAAACAGGGAGGGGAGGAGAGGAGGCACTGTGGGTCACCTTAGAGACTGGAAATGGCACCACAATCTTCACAGGGGTTGTATACAGACCCCCAGGTCAGGGGGAGGGAATGGACAAGGATATGATAGAAGGCATTCTTAGGATGGCAGAGAAAGAGGAGATACTATTGATGGGAGACCTGAATATGCCAGATGTTAACTGGAGCACATTTGCTGTAGCCACATACAAGAGCAGGGCGATTCTCGATGCCCTACAGGTGGCATGCCTCAGACAGCTAGTTTTGGAACCCACTCATGAGGGAGCAATATTAGACCTTGTACTCTCAAATGGGGACAGTGAGAGGATCTCAGATCTAGAAATGGATTGCCATCTGGGAAGCAAGTGACCATCAAACAGTGTGGTTCACGATAAACTCAGCTACAGAGTCAAGCCATACAAAAGTGAGGGTACTGGACTTCAGAAGAGCTGACTTTGGCATGATGGGAGAGTGCCTTAGAAAAGCACTAGCAAACATGCAAGAAGGAGGGGTGGAGCAACAATGGGGAAACATCAAAACTGCTATCACAGAGGCAACAAGCCTTTGTGTCAATCAAATAAACAAATCAAAATGAAAGAAAAAGCCACTATGGTTCTCAAAAGAGGTGGTGGGGAAAGTCAGTGAGAAAAAGATAGCATTCAGGAAGTATAAGGAAACACAGAAGGAGCAGAACAGAGAGCTGTACCAGTTAAGGCAGAAGGAAGCAGGGAGGGAAGTCAGAATAGCAAAGGCCCAAACTGAGGAAAAGATAGGCAACTCGGTTAAGAAGGGGGATAACATCTTTTATAGGTACATCAGGGAGTGTAGAAAGACTAAGGGGAAAATAGTGAGGCTGAAAAGAATGGACGGTGGGTGGGCAGAGAGGGACAGTGAAAAAGCAGGGATACTGAATGAATATTTCTGCTCAGTATTCACAAAAGAGGAGGGGGAGGTGCCTAATCCAATTAACAGAAGCACTCTTGATAGGGGGGTTGATCCCAGTCCTTTCACTGAAGAAAGGGTTCTAAAAGAACTCCTAAAACTGAACGTGGACAAAGTAATGGGGACTGATAGAATTCACCCCAGAATTCTAAAAGAATTAAGGGGAGAACTAGTGAAACCACTGACTACCCTTTTTAGCAAATCATGGGAGGATGGTGTGGTACCTGAGGACTGGAGGAAGATGGATGTGATTGCCCTTCACAAAAGTGGGACCAAAACAGAAGCAGGAAACTACAGACCTGTTAGTCTGACCTCTGTGGTAGGGAAAGTGATGGAATCAGTTCTGAAGGAAAGAATAGTTGAGTACCTAGAGGCCAGGGGGCACAGGACCCAAGGCAGCTTGGGTTCACAGCGGGAAGATCATGTCAGATGAATCTAACTGATTTCTTTAACTGGGTGACCAAAGTAGTAGACCAGGGAGGAGCTGTGGACATGGCCTTCCTAGACTTTAGCAAGGCATTTGACAGTCCCACTCAAAAGATTAATAGTCAAATTAACCAGCCTGGGAGTGGGTCCCAGGGTGGTAGCCTGGGTAAAACATTGGCTGGACAACAGGACACAGAAGGTAATTGTAAATGGAGTCCACTCTGAAGAAAGAGGGGTTACTAGTGGGGTACCGCAGGGTTCAGTCCTGGGTCCAGTCCTTTTTAATGTCTTTATAAGTGACATTGCAGAGGGACTGGAAGAAAAAGTATGCCTCTTTGCGGATGACACAAAGATCTGCAACAGGGTTGATACACATGAAGGCGTGGAAAGGATGATAAGGGACTTGGCAAGGTTGGAGGAATGGTAAGAAGTATGGCAGCTTGGATTCAATGCAAAGAAGTGCAAAATAATGCATCTGGGAAACAAAAAACACAGGGGAAGATTACACAATTGGGGGGAGGTAGTAACAACAACAAAAATGGAAAGTGACCTGGGGGTAATCATATCAGATGACCTTGAGGTTAACAAGCAATGTGAGAAGGCAGTAGGGAGGGCTGGAGGTATACTGGAATATAAAGGGAGAGGCATCACCCGCAGAAAACAGGAAGTTGTTATCCCTCTGTACAGACAGTTGGTGAGACCCCATCTGGAGTACTGCATCCAGTTCTGGAGACCCCATCTCTGCAAGGACATAGACAGGATGAAGGCAGTCCAGAGGAGGGCAACTAAAATGGTACAGGGTCTGCTAGAGAAGCCATATGAGGAGAGACTAAAGGATCTTAATATGTATACCCTTGAGGAAAGGAGGGACGGGGGGACATGATAGAAACTTTTAAGTACCTCAGTGAAATCAATAAAATCCAAGAGGGTAGCATGTTTCAGAAAAAGGGATGTGCAAGAAGAGGGAGACACAATTTAAAAATAGAGGGGGTGGTTCGGGGCAATGTGAGGAAGTATTTTTTCACAGAGAAGGTGGTAGACACATGCAACTGCCTTCTTGAGGAGGTTGTGGGGTCTAAAACTGTGGGAGAATTCAAGCATACATGGGACAGTCATAAGGCAATTCGTGTTGGGGGTAAGAAGAATTAGACTGTTGGTTAACTAGGATCTGCAGCTTATCATGTAGGTAGGGAACTAGGCAGACTAGGTGGGCCAAGCAGTACTTATCTGCCATCAAAGTCTATGTTTCTATGTAGTAACCCCCCTTTCTTCAGACTAAACTCTGTTTACTATTACCCTCTGTATCCTGTTGTCCAGCCAATTTTTAACCCAGGCTTCCACCTTGGGACCCACTCCAAGGCTGGCTAACTTGTATATTAATCTTTTGTGCGGGACTGTGTCAAATGCCTTGCTAAAGTCTAGATAGGCCATGTCCACTGCCCCTCCATGGTCTACCACATTGGTCACTCACTCAAAGAAATCTATTAGATTCATCTGACATGACCTTCCTGCTGTGAATCCATGCTGCCTTGGGTCCTGTGTCCCATTGGCCTCTAGGAACTCAAAAATTATTTCCTTTAGAAGTGATTCCATCATTTTTCCTGCCACTGAGATCAAACTAACAGGTTTGTAGTTTTCTGCCTCTGTCTTGCTCCCACTTTTGTGAAGGGGAATCACGTCTGCCCTCCTCCAGTCCTCTGGTACTACACCATCCTCCCATGATTTGTTAAAAAGGGCAGTCAGTGGTGTCACTAATTCTACCCTTAGTTCTTTTAGAATTCTTGGGTGAATCCCATCAGGCCCCATTGCTTTGTTCACCTTCAGTTTTAAGAGTTTTTCAGGACCCTTTCTTCTGTGAATGGACTGGTATTGACCTCCCTATCCAGAGTACCTTAGGTATCAGGAGATAATCTCCAGAAAGAAGGCAGATTTTCTGTTTAGGGAGATTGCTGTGGAGGGGAACAGACCAGCTTAGCTCTTTCACAAGGTAGATAGTCTATTACATCTGGCCTGTCTCCGTGTGGGAGGAGCTGGTTCAAGTGTAAGCTGCAATGAGTTTGCTTTGTTCTTACACTGACAAAGCGTCCTCTATCAGGACTGAGATTTCTTCCAGTACTGCTCAAAGGGATTGCGGGGTCCATCTTGAGCTGTGTCGGGGCACCTCTTCTGTCTGGGATGAGTTTGAGCCAGTTGGAATGGAGGAGGTGGCATACATAATCTTGATGCTGTGGCCAACATATTGTGATCTGGATCCAGGTCCAACCCAACTTCTGGTAGGATGTGTGAACCGGATAGGGCCTGTGGTTGCCAGGCTTTTTTGGAGTTCCTTCTTCAAGAAGGGGGGGCTTCCCTAGGGCTCTGAAGGAGGTGCTGGTTAGACCCCTTTTGAAAAAAACCTTGTTGGACCCAGAGTGTCTTGGCAACTACAGGCCAGTCTCAAACTTTCCATTTTTAGAGATGGTTCTAGAAAAAGTGGTGGTATGTTAGCTTGAGATATATGGGGACATGTCTATTGTAGAATTTGCCTTCAAAAATGAATCCTAAGTGTACCTATACTCAATTATCCAACTATAGTTACCCCATATCTGTTTATCGTTCCATTTTTTCTTCTTTTTTCCTTTTACTTTATCCACCTATTACAGTGTTGCCATAATTTATGTACAGTGTGCCCAGAATCCTTTTGTTTATTAATATCATAACTAAATTGAACCTGGGCCATAATGATCTTTATGAGTTGCTGTAGCGATATATACTGCTGTTGCATTGTCCATTGGCATCTCGCCTGCAGGATATGAAATTTCAATACCCCTCAAATTAATCTGAGTGTACTCCCCGAGTACTTATTCCATGGGCCTGTATTAACCTAGAAATAAGACTTCATATGTCATATTCTGAAAGGTCATATCATTAACTGTTAGTGCCAATCATTTCCAAAAAGTAATTAAAAAAAGACATTCAAAAAAAGGTGCTCCTATGTTTCAAAAACCATACTACACATATCCCTGGGACAATATCTTTCTTCCAGTTTTTTATATTTATTATTATTTTTGACACTTAATCTTCCATGACAAACCAGCCAAGTTGTATCCCACAAAAATCTGGGAATTCTAGAATCTATCAATTGTCTTGTTGTGACCTGCACATCCTATGGTGTGCTATTCGCAAAATAACATTGTTTGGTAAAATGATCTAAAATAATTTGCTGATATAATATCTGTCTAGGTACTTCTTTAAAATCCTCAATGGTAAGTTTCCAGTTTCTTTCTTTCTTTTTGCAAAGAGTGCAAAAAGGAAGCTGGTATCAACAAGCTATTTAACTTAAATGTCCATTTATCCAAAGACTAGAGTGACACAATTCTGTCAATCTATTCTTGTCCCCAGAGAATCCAAGTGTTTGTCACATTCTTAAGAATAGGTACTATGTTCCCATACCAAAATATGGAATGAAAAAACACTAATGGCTTGTTCATACCTATACCTCCTTGTGTGATAGATTTGTATGTGGTAATTCTCTTAATTGGGTTTAAGCAACTCCCCCATATAATTCTGAAGAATGCATTGTAAATTCTAGAATCTAATATTGCAGGGGTGGAAATATAGTGTTTATAAATAATAAGAGTGAAATTATAAAGGGTTTTATTAAATACACCCTTTTTAATTTAGTTATCTGTAATTTTTGCCAAGCCCCTATGTGTGTCTCACATATAGCTAATTTTATTTCCCAGTTTACCTTGTCCATGTCTTTAGGCACAACTTTAATTCCTAGGATAACTGCTTCAGGGACTATTGGAACATTACAAATATTGACTGATGATGTAGTATCTATACATCCAATTACTAAAACCTTACTTTTCTGATAATTCATTTTAGCTTCTGTAACCTTTGAAAATGCTGATAAAACCACATGAGCCTCTTCACCCTCCATTGTACTGCATAGAAAAAGACAGAGGTCATCAGTATATGCCATTACTTTCAGGGATGGAGTATGAGGAGAAAGAATCAGACCTCTAAGGCTTCTAGTTTCCATTAATCATTTGACCAAAATGTCTATAAAAAAGGTGTACAACAGAAGGCTCAATGGGCATCCCTGTCTACCCCTCTCCTTATCTCCACTCGGGGACCTACTGTGCCATTCACAAGAGGGTGAAAATGGGCCTGTTTATATAATAACCTCAGCCAGGATGGAAACTGTTTTGGAATTCCAAAAAGGCTAAAATTTGGAACAATATGATATGGGATATGTGGTCAAAGGCCTTTTCCTGGTCTAACATAACTTCATACCCTTGTAGGGTTCCTACATGTCCCTGTGAAAATACTTCTCTTAAACAAATTAAGTTGACTTTCAAATCAAATCAAATTGTATTTATAGAGTGCATTTCAATATATCAAAGCACAAATACATATCAACAACCATAATAAATAATGACATAAAAACAGTAACAGCCATAGACTTATTCAAATGCTAATGCAAATAAGTGACTTTTCAGAGACACCTTAAATAATTCCACAGACAGGCACTCTAATCTGATGAGGTAGAGAATTCCACAGGACTGGGGCCATAAAAGAAAAAGCACTGGTCCCAGATAACTGAAGATGAACCCTGGGAATCTCTAGCAATCCCTCGTCAATGGAGTGGAGTGGGTGGAGAGGGTGGTAGGGACAAAGGAGATCTTGTAAGTAGTCTGGTCCCTGACCATGTAGAGTCTTATAGGTCAGCAACATGACCTTGAATGTGATTCTCCACTGCACTGACAGCCAGTGCAGCTCGCACAGCACAGGAGTGATATGGCAATGGTAACCCAGTCAACAACCTGGCTGCAGCATTCTGCACCAGCTGCAGGTGACGGAGATCCACCCCTGGCAACCCTAGATATAGAGCATTACAGTAACCAAGACACGATGAAACAAAAGCGTGGACAAACACAGGAAGGTCATCGTGCAGAACAAGGTGTTTTATCTGGGCGATATTCTTCAGATGGTAAAAGGAAGACTTGACAGTGGCCAATACCTGTGTCTTCAGCATCAGCTCACTGTCAAAGATTATGCCCAGATTTTGCACCTGTTCAGAAGGTCTCAACTGGTTACCCCCTAATAAAAGACCAGAGGGAGACCCAGGAGTCAACTTCTCTACACGGTGACCTGGGTCCACAACCAACACCTCAGTCTTATCCGGATTCAGTTTCAACCAGTTCGCACTCATCCAGTCCTGAATCACAGTGAGGCAGTTGTTAAAGACCGATAATGCGTTATTCTGTTCGGGCACAAAAGACATATAGAGCTGAGTATCATCTGCTTAGCAGTGAAAGCTCAGCCCATAGAGCCTTATAATGTCTCCCAATGGCAGCATATGCACCATGAAGAACATGGGGGAAAGCACAGAGCCTTGCGGCACCCCGCAGAACAGAGCAAAGGGAGTAGAAGAAAAAGTCCCTGAAACTACCCTCTGACTTCTGCCTGTGAGGAAAGAGTGGAACCATCTGAGGACTGTCCCTGACAGTCCACAGAGTAGCTGCAGGCAATCCAGCAACATCGCATGGTCCACAGTGTCAAATGCTGCAGAGAGATCAAGGAGAACCAAGATCAAATGGCGCCTACAATCTCTTGCTATTAGGAGATCATTAAGAACCCGAACTAATGCCGTCTCGGTACTATGCCTCTTCCTAAAACCGAACTGGATGTCAATGTGCGCCCCGGAGTTGCATAATTTAGGTAAGGTGATACAGCCAATGCAACAATTTGGCTTTAACAGTTACACAGGATAACAGAAAGTAACTTAAAGTCTATGTTCAATAATGAAATAGGTCTCCAATTATTGATGTCCAATTATCCCCCTTTTTTATGAAGTAAAATTAAAAATGTTTTCACCATTTGATTAGGTATCACCATATTACAAAGGATATCATTATATGTTTCCATAAGAAGTGGAATCAGAGTGTCCTGGAGAGTTTTGTAAAAAATTGGGCTCAACCCATCTGGTCCTGGAGCAGTATTCAATCTCAGTTTCTTTATTGCTGTAAAGATCTCATGAGATTGAATACTGTCTGTTAATTTAAATATATCTGCTTGAGTCAAGGCAAAGGTGTCTAAATCAGCTATGAAACTACTGAGATCCTCTTCAGAATGAATAGGTGTCCCAAATGTGGAAAGTAAGTATTTATGAATAGTGGTCATAATGTTACTAAAGTCCATATGTACAGTGCCTGTATCATCTTTAACAGCACCCATGCCTTTTCCTTACTCTGGACTGGCAATCTTTGAATATGTCCAATAAGTTTTTATTGCCCTGTGTTCTTGCCGATTGTTCTATATGAAAGGATTTCACTCTATTATGGATATAGGTTTTCATTTCCTTTTTAATAGTTTGAAAGTATATAGAGTAGTCTATATGTTCCATGTTTTGTGCAGTAATTTATCTATCAAACTGTTTCTTTAGTCACAAAAATTGAAAGTATGTTGATTTACCTTTTTGCTTTCCCCATTTCTGGAATAAATGACACATGGTAGACTTTGTCTCTATCCACCAGTCACTGATAGAGTCATACCAGGCTACCAATGTAGCCCTGGCCAAAAGATTTTCCATTGTCGTGTTAATTATCTCAGGGTCTTTTAATAAATCATTATTGATGTGCTTATACCCTGGTCCTATATTATTGTGCTGTAACTGGCCTAGGGTCACCTTTAATTCTAAGTGACTTGACATAGCAGATAGAATAGTCGCTGCCTTCCTAATCCCCCAGATTTTAGAGACAAATATATAGTCAATTCGGGATGACAAAGGCCCCCTATCATACATGTGACTCCCTGTTTTATGTAAATTCCTGTAGGTATCCTGCAACTCTGCAGAGTGTACGATCTGTTGTAAGATGCTGGTATCACAAAATAGCTTTTAGGTAACTCCTGTCTTATCAATAAGTTCCAATGGACAGTTAAAATCTCCACCCAAAATAATCTTGCGATGTGCATAAAAATATGGCTGCAGTGACTTGAATAGATCACTTCTAGTTTTTTTTGTTTGAGATGCATATACTACTCCTGCCCTTAAGTCATGTGACTAATATGTGATGTCTAAGAACAAGGCCCTTCCAGGTTCAATTTCCATAAGTGTTGTGAGTTGTATGGAGCCCTTAAACAGTATAGCAACACCTGAACAAAGTTCATTACCCAGGGACCATACTGGTCCCATGCTTTTTGTACCTGATAAATATCAGCCTCGGTGTGAAGTCTAATATCATGTAAGAGGCAGATGTCAGTTTGTGGCTCCTGTAAGGCATGAAAAGTAATACACTTATGTTTGTAATTTTTTATACTATTGGTGTTTAAGGAGATAACTGTAAAATCATCCCCAGCAGAGTTAAACATTTGTATTTAGTCAAAGGAAAAAGGTCCCCCTCTTCCCCTTCCATATCTGATGTCTCTTTTTGAGAGGAGGCCCTTGAGGATGCTTCTGAGTCATCTTCTTCTTTCTCTGCTGAAGGTTTTAATGTCACATAGTTATTCTCATCAGCAACAATGTCAACTCCCAGAAGCTTATCTTTCAGTATATTTCTAGCAGACCTCTTTTTCCCTTAACCAGTTGGTATCTGTCTTCTTGTGGGGGTGGGGGGCATTTCAGGAGTTGGGATGGATACCTGCTCCTGTTCTGTATTTGTAGTTGTAATCATAGTGACCTCTACTACTTGATGATCTTATATAGTTGAGGAATGATCTGTGATAGTTTCTTCCTTATCATCTGGGTTTATTACAGTTAAAATTGTCGGAAGGTTTGACCTATTATCTGTTCCCAAATATTGTAATGTAACAGATATTTTTTCTTGTGCTGTATGGATGATGTCATCTTGATCCCAGAATGTCCCTTTGTTATGGACTGTCCATGGGCATTGAAGAAATAGATGTCCATGTTCCTCACACATGTTACATTTTGGGGGGTTTCTGCAAAGGTTACTCGGTTATCCAATCTGTAAACAAAAATTACAGATCAAGGTTTCACAAGCATTGCTGAGATGTGAAAAGATCCACATCTGTGGCATGTCTTGGGCTGTCCTGGGTAAAAACAGAAGCCTTTATCCAAACCTTGAAAAAAGCAACTAGGGAGATGCAAAGGGCCCTCCTCTGTCATTCGCAACTTGATTTTAATTTTCCAACCCCCGTCTATATGTTTTCACTGTCCAGTATAGGCGTGATTTGTCTAATACATCTGCCTTTTCCTTTACCCAGTACAAAATATCTGATACCTGTACATTTTCATTCCGAAAAAGAACTGTGATGGTTTTAACTGACGACCGTGTAAGTGGAATTGCCACAGAAGGAACCCATAGAGGTGAATGTTTTAAATGTGAATATTTGGACCAAATTTTTTCCAGTTGAACAGGTGTTTTGAAACTGATGTCAAAGATAGTGTCCCCTGATATGTGTATTAATGCAAAAATTTTGGTTGCCAGAAACTGCATAGAGTCTTTTAAAAGCTTCCTAGCTACAAAACTCTGTCAGGCAAAAAATCAAGTCCCCCTTTGTATTTTAATTGAACTGCATTTCTGTGGGATCGTGGTTTGCCTAAATTTGCAAATAAATCAGCCATCCAGTGTCTAGGATTCAAGTGTCACTGATGAGAAGGGGGGGCAGAGTCCAAATTGGAGCCCTGTCTGGATGTTGCCTTAACCCCCTCTTCACCCTCCTGTCTCTGCCGTAATTCAGTGGCATTAGCCCATGAAGTGGAGGGAATTGCTTGAGAGATCCCAGAGGCATCACCCATTGTTTCATCTTGCAGCTGCCTGAGAGTACCCTCAGTTTGTGATGCATTAGTTTGTTCCTCGCTAGATTCCCCCTTGCTCCTGTCAGGGAAAATCATCTATATTTGATTCTGTACTCTAGTAGGTAATAAGTCCAACCATACTGTGCTGTGGATCTGGCTGTCCTGTCCTCCAGAACCATGAGTAGCAGTCTCTTTAACCGAGATCACAATCCACTCAGGCTGTGGTGTACAGCTATGGGCAACACCTTGTTTTACACCCTCCTTCCGTACAGAGCCTCAATCATTCAGTAGACCTGGTGCTCGTCCTGCAATTTGGGCATGGATTTCAGCAGCTGTCAATGCTTCTCCTGGGAGCCAGTGCCTTCCATCTGAGGTGAGTGTCCAACCAGCCGCAGTAAGAGCCCTCTCTGGTGAACAAGCAACCATGTGCTCCATCACAATATTGTTGTCATGCACATCAGGTGAGGAAATATCCACGTTAGTGTCCTTGTCAGATTTGGTCATATCCTCAGAGTCCATTATCATGGTGAGCAGCATGGGTTTGCCAGCTGCCTCTTCAGTGGGTGGATGCACCCCTGAGGAATGTCCTGCAGTAATATCTGCAATTGGTCTCAACAAAAACTGTTGTGGTAGATTACTATCACCAGTGGCAATAGTCTCTTCTGTAGCATTTTCCATCTCCTCTACAATTAAGACATCTGCACTCTCCATAGTTATATCCGTGGAACTACAAAAGATATTATGTCTTGTATCAGGGAGCCGTGCTACTGCCCTACCATCTCCTCCACCACTCTCCTCCATACTGTTAGCCATTCTGTGAATGGCCAGCAATTCCCCTACAGGTCAGTAGGGGAATTTCCCTAGTGCCCTGGCCAAATATCCCCCCATTCATTAAAAATACCACCAACAGCTTAATCTGGTTCAAGGTCAGTTTGCATCCAACTGTATCCCCTTCCCCCAGATCATGCCTGAACATAGGCAGAATGTGTCTAGTATCCGGTCAACAAAAACTAAATAAATATTGGTACCTGTATTGTACATGCTGGCAGTGGCACCACCCACTGATGAAACATGTATAGAAAGCACAATGAAGGGATGTTTGTCTGCAGTTCATTACTAAATACATTTATTTGGTACTGCCTTCGTTCTGTGCACCTACTTGCTTTTTCTACAGTTGATACTTGTGCCAAGTCAGCTGCACCTTTCAGGGTCATGGTCTGTGCTACTGTTTATTGCCTTTTTTTTTTTTTCTTTTCCTAACATGGCATTATAATAAGACCATCTCTTCTCTTCTCTGGAGATCCTTAAACTGGGGAGCTGTACTTCCCCAAGTCAGCAACGCAAAAACACAATGTTCTGCATGTTTCATTGAGAGGATCATAAGAAGTCCTTTAATTAAGCAATAAGACATGACAGGATGTGTCTTATCATGTAATAACATCACTCCTGGGGTGGGCTGAAGCACGAGGCAAAGCCGAGTGCTTCCACCACCCCAGGAGTGACATTATTACACAATAACACACACACTGGAGTGCCTTATTGCTATTATACAATGGCTTGTTGTTATACAAAATAAAAAACATTTAAAAAAATGTTTTTAGTAGATTTTTTGTGTGTGATAGCATATCTTTGTTTCTTAAGAAAACATGTGCAAAAGAATATCATCATCCATACAGCGATGTTACTGTGTAATAACATCACTGTCTCAGACATACACTGACCAATCAGAGTCCAGAATTCTTTCTTGCCATTGTATAATAAAAGTTATAACATGGGTAAGAGAATTCTAGCCTCCCAATTGGTTAAAAGACAACAACAAGAATGCAATTATCTGGCCATAATAACATTCCTGTAATAGTATATACATACTTTTATATCAGGTTTGGCTACAGTATCGATATGACTCATTTGGAACTAGGTTTTTGACTTTCATAGGATTCATATGATTTTTCAAGTCTGCAACGGTTAGCCATTGTGGTTTGTCTAGCTAATTAGCAAGTCTCACTTTTCCGCTGGTCTTCATAATTTTATCCAGTGATTTCTTCTGGTCCAGACTTCTGGTCATATTTTATACAGAACATCTTTCCTTATGTTTTTTTTTTTATTAATTTGGGAATGTTTTATGCCACCTTAGCCCAACTGGCACCCATCAGTCCTGTTACTCTGTCCAGCCCTGCCACCTGCCGTCTCTTGGAATTACAACCACTCCATGTTCCCAGTAGATGATCCCCATGGGAAGAGCTGCTGGAAGTCAGCTCTGCTCCTCCTGACCGAGTTGAAATGTCAGCTGGTGATGCGGAACCTGTCATAGGTGGCAGACAGTATCCTGCATGGTTGGGGAATTTCTGATTTTCTTCCCCAGCCAACAGGTGATGGAAGGCTCTGGACTGATGCACTAATGCATGCAACAAGTATGCAACATGCATCAGAGCACTGACATTCCCCTCCCTTAATTCCTGGCTCCAGCTTGCACTGCCATCTATGGTCACCCAGGTGGCAGTGTCACAGCCGAATCTAGGCACCCACCTACACCAAGGAAGCAAATATCTGCTGGGATGCCCAACCATCCTCCCCTGGCCTGCCCTACAATGACCCAAACTGACTCCCAAATCTGGATCGCCAGTCTTGGAAGTGGTAGCACTACTGCTGCACCAATGGGCTGGCTTTCACATATTTCCTTACTATAAATCCTAAAACATAAAAAAAAAAAAAAAGCATGTATAAATAGAACCCATGTTAGAAGACCAATAAGACAGTTCAGGGATGTACACATTTTCAATTATCTCACTGCGCTCACTTGTGTTTAAAGGCACTTAGTACAAGTGCTTCATGCCTAACAATGCACTCAAAGCATGTGATTATTGACCCATAATTATGTTTCAATGTTTTGATAAATAGCGTATCAAGTCAGCAGTGTTTGTGTAATGTAGTTTACTTTTTGTCTTTACTCTATTCCCACCCTTGGTAGGGAAACTGTGTAGTGAGTAGAGAATAGAAAGCCCATTACCAATGTTGAGCAGACTGCCAGAGAAGGAGGAGGTAGGGGTGGATGGTGGATGTTGCACAACACGCTAAGCAGTGGACTGCTGTGGGAGGCTGGCCTTTAAGGGGAATGTGGAAGGAGGTATTTCCCCACATTGAATCTTGGGCTTTAGCCCTCCCATTCAATGTGTTGGTGAATTGCGTATGAAGTCAGTAGTGCTTGCGTAACGTAGTTTATTTTTTGGCTTTACTCTATTCCCACCTTTGGTAAGGAAACCGAGTAGTGAGTAGGGAATAGAAAGCCCAAAAAGAATTACCAATGAATGTCCAAAAAATTATGATTACCTCCTCCAACTCATGGAGAGTATGACCAGTAGCAAGCAGTGGAGGAAAAAACCCCAGCTGGAGCAAACCTCTGAGGACCCATGGCTACTGACCCGCCCATCCTCTGGGCAAACTAAGGGGAGATGAACCGAGGTTATAGCAACCTTATTCTAATATCCGAGGAAGGTGAACTGCTTGGAGAGATGACGGTCTATCTTGAAAGTCCATTGGATGATGCGTTCTGGAAGGACAATTCTGAGGTTGAAGAGGTAGGTCTATTCTAAAGGAGCATCTGGATCCTAAAAGTGGAGTAGGTCCAGTTGAAAAAGGGTGAATGCAGTCCAGCTTTCCAAGGTGATGGTGAATTATATCCATGGTATTGCAGAGAAAAAGTAAGTATGAAGAGTATGCCTGCCCTTGAACAGGGCTGCTTCAACTCCCCCACGGTTGGCCGGCACCCAGCCAGCCACCGACCGAGACCAGGACGCCTGCCTGCAGCTCCTTGGAAGCTGCCTGCCCTTGAACAGGGCTGCTTCAGCTCCCCCATGGTCGGCCGGCACCCAGCAAGCCACCGACCAAGACCAGGATGCCCACCTGCAGCTCCTTGGAAGCTGCCTGCCCTTGAACAGGGCTGCTTCAGCTCTCCCATGGCTGGCCAGCACCCAGCCAGCAACCGACTGAGACCAGGATGCCCACCTGCAGCTCCTTGGAAGCTGCCTGCCCTTGAACAGGGCTGCTTCAGCTCCCTCACAGTCGGCCGGCACCCAGCCAGCCACCGACCAAGACCAGGATGCCCACCTGCAGCTCCTTGGAAGCTGCCTGCCCTTGAACAGGGCTGCTTCAGCTCTCCTATGGCTGGCCAGCACCCAGCCAGCCACCGACCGAGACCAGGATGCCCACCTGCAGCTCCTTGGAAGGTATGGGACAGCGCAGCCAATTGGAATATGGGTGCTTCCGGCAAACCATCTCTGATTGTCCAGGACTTTCCCCTGCTTCAGCCATCTGGCACTTTTTACAAGTAGATTTTTGATAGAACTAAGCACATTTCAACTGTGTAATAGAAGTTTTTCAACTGTATTAGCTGGATTGTAATTTCTACTAGAGTTTTAAAGTGCTTATACCTCTTCTGTCTCAGTGCTCTTCCTGCAGCCCCCCCCCCATCCAAGCACTCTGCCTTGTCACCGAAAAGTCTAACTACCTCTTGTCTTACTAAACTGCTCAGATCTAACCCATCCTAACCTCTATGCTATTTAAGACCTGCTCTTTTTTCTTCTCTCCAGCTGCCTGCCCTTGAACAGGGCTGCTTCAGCTCCCCCACGGTCGGCCGGCACCCAGCCAGCCACCGTCACCGAGACCAGGACGCCCGCCTGCAGCCTGGAAGGTACATGACTTAGCTAATTGGAACACGGGCGCCCAGCAAACCCACTCTGATTGGCCAGGACTTTCCCCTGCTTCAGCCATCTGGCACTTTTTACAAGTAGATTTTTGATAGAACTAAGCACATTTCAACTGTGTAATAGAAGTCTTTTTTTTTGGCTAGTTTTCCATTAGCAGGTTATACAGACCTGCCACTAGAGGGATTCTTGGTCTTTCTACACAAATCACTGTACTCAATCGTGGGCAATATGGCCTCCATTATCATTCTACTTCTTTCCCAGTGCTGCTACAAGGGGAGGTTGTAGTTTGAGGTTCTCCTAAGCTTCACTGAACAGGCTGACAACTTCCTTAAAACTGCCTGTGCGACAGCTCTGCAGCTGAAAACAGGAAGCCCTCAGTCTCTGCCATCCACTCTTCAGACTCAAATCAGATAGGCTCTGAGCACCCTATTCTTACCTATGCTACGCGCAATCCCCCATTGGCTACTGGTCGACTGTGATGCTCTCGCTTTGCTCCTGAAAAGGAGAACTGTACCACTGACCGGCAACACAGCTGATGCCACGCGGAGGGGAGGCGAGGGTTGACCTGCTCCAAAGGTCCCCCCCCTCGCGCCACCTGGAGGACCACAGAATTGCCAAGTGGAGGTGCCGTGGGCTACTGCTGCTCCGGCGGGCATCCTCGGCTGACGACTTTGCATCGCACAAGCTCCCAGACCCTGCCCCGGTGCAGGAGAAAGCTGAACAGGTTTCTTGGCCCACCCACCCACCCGTTCCCTCCTCCCATTAAATGCTCACTGGCTCGCCCTAATGTACTGTCTCACCCAATTGGCTAATAGTGGAGGTATCTGTTTCATTGTTAGTGGTAACTAGCTTGATTTCTATTTTGTTGAAGCCAGTATCACCCAAACGGCCAACAGGGGAAGTATCTGCTTAATTATCAGTGGTAATTAGTTTGTTTCTCCTACCCTGGTTAATTGCCCTTCCTACTCTCTGATACTAAATAGAGTCAATGAAATTTTTTTTACATGTTGGTATATGCTAAATAGAGTCAAATAAATTTTTTATGCTGGTATATGCCTACTGACTGCACTACTGTCAATTGCCTGTCAACATTATCCTGATGGCCTACTTCTCTGCGACCACTGTCTGCTAAACTGCCCTGCTCTGTCTTGTGTCAGAACCTAAGTCTTGTGCAGGTGTTGCTCATCCTGCTGGCTCTCCTGTCTCAGCCCCTGCTAATAGAGACCTTAACAAAAGGAGTAGGGCCTCACTATACCAGACTCCCGACAAAAGGTGTAGGGCCTAACTATCCCAGTCCTGCTACACTGTCTGCTCAAAACAACCTTGCTAGTATTTACTATTATACCAATCCTAACCCCACTTGCACTGCTTGGTTGTTGGCTGTCTAAACTCTGTCCTCGTATAACTGTCGACAGGTGGTAAGTGTGCTTACAAAGGGCGAGGGCAGGAACTCCTTCCCAGAAATAAACCTCAGCCCCTGCGTCCATAGCTGGTAGCCATGAATTGCACTGTGCAGGCCTTATTTTATTTACTTGGCACATACCATTAACAAATCTCACTAACTTCCTTCCAGCCTTAGTACATCCATCTCTCCTTCCTTCACAGCAGTTCTTTTTAGCTGACTGATAATTATCTCACAGGCTAGTGCTATGTCTCCAGCCAAGATGTGGACGTGGTTCCCCTCCCATCCATCTAGTGAGGATAGGGATACTCAAATATTATAGGTAGAGAGGGTGCTGGCTGTCATCCGCAGGGATATAGGCCTTGCAGGTCTTATAGTGGGACTCTCCTTGTTGCATATGGTCACCTCCCCCCCAATAACACTGGGTGACATCTGGAGATGGTCGTCCACCTATGAGGTCCCCAACTACACCTTCTCCAATATCCTTGTGATCTCCGAAGCGCACTGCAGTGTTACTTGCTGTCTAGATCGTCAGTGCCTTATGTATACAAGCAGGGTAAAGCATACCCATGCTAAAAAACTCCCAGGTTGTCAAGCGCATAAGAGGCGGTATCTCCCCTGGCTCCTCCTACTTGCACTACTACTGGCCAGTGATATTGAAACCAACCCTGGCCCATTAAATCTGACCCACAAAATCCCTACCATATGGGACATGAGTAGGGCGCTAAAAATAGGTCATCTTAACATTAGGAGCCTGCTCCCTAATCGTGATGAGCTATTAGCATGGGTTGCACTCTACAAACCCGACATCCTAGGAGTGATGGAGACCTGGCTGAAACCCTCTGTCCCTGACTCTGCCTGTGAACTCACTGGGTATGAATTCACCCGACTGGACAGAGCTGGGGGCAAGAGGGGGGTGGCATATTAATCTACCATAACAGCCACTTAAAAATCTCCCAAATTGCCCACCAGGATTCAAACGTGTCCCCCTGTGAGTTGCTACATGTGCTACTGCTACTTGGGGATGCAAAGAAACTGCACCTGGTGTGAACCTATAATCCTCCAAGAGGTGGGCTACCTGGATTAACTCACCTCATGGACAAAATTGGTCCCAGAGTCAGGGATAATGAACTCATAATCCTGGGGGATGTAAACCTTAACTGGGATAGTGGTAATGTTAAGCAGTTTGAGCCTTTGCTTGCTAACCTTGCCCTGACCCAGCTCATCCAGGAACCAACTAGGCGGACAGCAAATGGATCCTCCAGCACCTTACTGGACTGGATCATGTCTACCCGTCCTGACAGGATCTCATCAGTGGGTACATTATCTGACTCCATCTCTGACCACTCACCGGTTTCTGTGTATGGAAAATTCCCACCCCAAAATACCACAAAATTATGCATGTCAGAAACTACTCTAGATTCGATACTGAGGAGTTCCTGGAGGACCTAAGAGTTACTGACTGGTCTGGGGTGTATGGTGCCACTGACCCTCGGCAGCAACCTCTTACTTCCTCTCCACCTTTGGGGCCTTGCAAGACAAGCATGCTCCCAAGGTCACCTGTGAGGTGAGGGGTCCGCACCCTCTGGTTAAATTGGAATCTCCTAGCCCAGATGCGGGAGAGATGATAAGGCCTGCTCAACAGTACCAGTGATCCCATGATTATTCAAAGGTACAGACACCTCAGGAACAAGTGCAAAAGGCCATTAGGGCAGCAAAGAGTGACTTTGCAAGTCCACCCTACTAAGCTCTGCCAGTAATTCCAGGAGGTTCTGGAAAGATATTAAATCCCTTGTCAGCGGATCCTCCCATCCAGGGGTTACGGACATGGTCATAAATGGAGTCTCCTGCAATAATCCCCACACTATTGCCAACTCCCTAAATAATCACTTCTCTTACCTCTCAGCCTTCACAACCCTCTTCTCACCTGATGAGGCTCTGTCCCACCCCCTTCCCTCCACTCTGCTGGAGGGTTACCCGCCTCGTCAAATGTTCCACCTCAGGGCTGTATCAGTTCAGGACTTGCAGGAGCCTAAACTCCTTAAGCTTGGTGCTGCACACATTGCCTCACCAGCAGCTTTTATCTTCAACCTATCCCTTGGTCTGGGGACCATCCCAGACATCTGGAAAGAGGGGAGGATTGTCCCTGTACTGAAGCAAGGAAATCCCAAACTGCCTGACAATTATCGACCGATTGCCATTCTCCCAACCCTTAGCAAGCTCCTTGAAAAGGTAGTGGCTGAGCAGCTCTCGGAATATATCCACTCTCATGAACTTCTGTCCCCAGCCCAGCACGGCATTCATAAGGGAAACAGCACCACCACAGCCTTAATCTCGGTTACATCAAGTATCCCGACAGCCATGGACCAGGGCAAACTCTCTGGTGCACTATTTATTGACTTATCCAAAGCCTTTGACCTCATTGACCACAAACTGCTTGGTACACAGTTGTGATCACTCTGGCCTCTCCCCCCACACCATGAAATGGCTAATGGGTTATCTACATGTCAGAAAGCAGTGTACCTGCTTCAATAAAGTCCTCTCCGAGCCCCTACCGGTGACCTCCAGAGTGCCTCAAGGCTCGGTACTGGGTCCCCTCCTCTTCTCCCTCTTCATCAATCAACTATCCATGGTTACTACCAGCTGTAGCGCCACCATGTATGCAGATGATCTGGTAATTCTGGCTCACTCCCAGAATGCCACTACCCTAAACCAGAACCTGACCGATGACTTTAACAGGGTATTGTCATGGGTTAGTCACAAGCTGGTCCTGAACCTGAAAAAGACACAGGCTATGCTCTTTGGCTCAATGGCTAAAATCAAAGCCTCATCGGCCTGCTTACACGTCACCAGTGCAGATGGATCCTCACTACCCATAGTGAGCTCCATCAAATATCTGGGGGTAACACTTGACCCCCAACTTGACATGGGTAATCATATCCTTAACATCTGCAGGGTGACAAACTGCAAACTGGGTCTGGCCTATAAGGCCAAGTATAACCTTACACTGGCAGCCAGGCTTGCCGTAGCGAAGGGTGTGCTCCTTCCCTCCCTCAGCTATGGGCTGCACTTATTTGCTCACTCTCCAAAGACACATCTCACCCGGTGGTACACTGCTTACAATAACATTTGTCATTTTGCCTTGGCTGCCCCCCCGACTCACCCACCATTGTGAGCTATATGAGAAACTCTGCTGGCTCTCACCAGCTAGATACCTTGATTTTGGTTTGGGATGCCTCTCTGGGAAAGTGATCAGAACTAGCACCCCCCAGGGGCTGGCCCGGCTTCTGCCTAAACTGAATCCCACCCCTACCAACTTAGGTCTCACATCAGGGATGCTCAAAGTCCCTCCTACCCGGACCCTCATGGGGGATCAGAACTTTGCCATAAGTGCGCCCAGACTCTGAATTGCTGCTCATGGATATCCGAGCTGCCCCTCCTATCTGAGTTTTCGAAATTTCTGTGGGGTTTCCTAAAACTAGCATCAGAATGTGACTGCCCCAAACCTCCCTAGAGTAAAGTGTCAAATTGTTTTGTCTGAACCTCCCAGGGTGTCTCCATTGAATTCCTGGAGATATTTTCCCCACTGTATCAATGACTTCTGACTACTCCTGCCTAAAAAGCCTTTGGCATTTTTACACCCATTATTGCTCCACTGTCATAGGCTAACCATGACATATTGCACCTTGGTCACTTGGTAGAAACTTGTACTACCAAGTGTTTCTGTCTAACATGTGCATATTTAGAAAAATGTGATGAGCTGTATATACCTGTCCGCGATCCAACTAGCCTAGGGGTTGTATATGACAATGTTATAAGTTATATTATGACCAATCCAGTCCTTGAGCTATGCTCCACTCCTATGTATGATGACCTGTATATATCTGTCAGTTGAACTAGCTAGTCTAGAGTGTATAATCTGAAATGTGCTTACTACTATATGTTTCCCCTAGCGCCAAATGATGTATTTCCCACATGTTTGTTTACTGTGACAAAAAACTGTACTCTCTTTGCCATGTCTCCTTGACTGTTGCTCCTCATGTTGTATTCTCCTGGGTCATTCCTGAAAATAGGCATAATACTTGTCTAGTGTACTTACCCGGTAAGCAAAAGCTAAATAAATAAATAAATTAATAAAATTTGCTGCCAGACTGTGAACGGTGGAAGTATGAAGTCAAAAGGTAAACAGTCTGACTTTGTAGAAGATTTGACATTCACGTTAGAGTCTGAAGGTTTGGAGTTAGGCAGTGAGTGATAAGTTTCAATGTAGGCATTCATGAGTCAGACACAATCTTTAGATACCTGGTAGGAGGGGTGACATGGAGGTTTTTAGACCAATGAAGGAAGGTTGGTATATGCAGTAGAGATGGTAACTGAATGTATATGGAAATAATTGGAAGTTTAGTATGATGAATTCAAGAGTTGATTTGGGTATTGATGCCATAATGATACTTTCATAGGCTCCTGCTGGTCTGCTTGTGGGAAAAGGAGATATGGGTATTGCTGTGATGTAATTCTCAGTGACATGAGCTGAGGTGGCCGTGACTGCTTTGCCTTACATGTTGATCCACTGTCTAAATGCTGTAGGAAACCTGGAAACAGATCTTTGAAGGAGTCTATAGACTGTTGTGGCAATGAGAAGTTGAGAGTGGTGTAGAATGCCAAGTGTGCCTAGCATTTAAGTCGGATATAGTCCTGTTGAAAGGCCTGATTGGGATAGTGAGACAGCCAAGTCAGTTATAGATGTGCAGATTGAGGAATCAGTGGAAGCCTGCCCTCAGTGAAAGTCTTCTCTGGAAGTAGTATGGGAGATGAATCATGAGGGATAAGCAATAAGGATCATTGGATGGGCAGCTGACCTGATTGATGGTAATATGATGGGAAAGGGAAAGGGGAAATTGTTTAACCAGGAAAGGCACACTAAGCCGGAGCTTGTTTCCAGGTGTGACCTGGGAGCACAAGGAAGTTAAGTGACTTGCTAAGGGTCACACAGTATGTAAGTGGAAGCTGTGGGATTCAAACCCAGGTCTGGTCTGCTTGATGTCACCAGATTTGCAGCTCAGAGCCTCAGACCACTGCAATATACTGCCTCCTGATGAAGGAATGTAGATGATTGTATAAAGTATGGTGACATCCAGGGTCTAGAGAACAACAGCTTGGATAGAGTAACTTTAGTAAGGCAGCTGGGCACCAGATACTCAATGATGGGAGTTCTAAGAATGTAGTTTGGAAGGTCTTAGGACATCCAATGGCTATTGAGGAAGTAGAAATCGAGTAACGTGATCAAACAGAGTCAGTGCTCATAGGAGAAGCTATGAAAAGGTAAAACGGATGATGCCAGTACTGCTATGAGGTATCTGGTTGTTCTTGTTATCCAAAACAGTGATGATTATGGAATCAGTGCATCTTGGAAGGAATTGTCACCTTTCCAGGTAAAATATAGGAGTGGGGAAGGCTCCACTAAATCTTAGATCCTATGAGACTTGGGAGGTAGGGATTCCATACTGCTTGAATTAACAGATGCATAGGGAGAATCCTGTAGAGTCGGCTGAGGAATGAGATATTTCTATATTCCAGTCAAATGGGATTCCAGAACTGGTCCTGGGGAGATTATTGTGAAGTATTGATAACACTATGGTGGCATAAGAGTCTATAAGGCATGTTGTCCAAGGGATGTAGTTAAAAGAATTTTTCCTTAGGTGAAATGAACCATGGTGGGTGTTACACAACTCACTAAGCAATGGACTGCTGTAGGGGGCTAGTCTTTAAAGGGAATGTGGGAGGAGCTATTCCCCCACATTGAACCTCAGGCTTTTACCCGCCCAAAAGTGGATACCCTCCCTGATGCTTTTTAGGCATGGGCTACAGCAACTTTACTCATCACTTTGTTCAGTGAAGAAAACAATCAATAACAGAACTCGAATCGAGGGGTGCCTATGTTCTAACATCACAATCTAGCTTTACCTCCAATACACACAAGAGCATAAAACTTCTTCACTTTATTACATTGCATACAAATAGAAGCATCCCATTCAAAAGTGCAATGGAGAAAACAAAGCTTTGTTCACACTGGCTTTAGCAATGGTGCACGAGCGGAGCTGCCAGCTCAGAAGAAATAAGCAATCCAAAGTAAAGTATGGCACTCAGGCAGCAATTCAAAAATAATGTGCTTATTTACTAGTAGGCAGAAAAAGCCTGAACAAAAAACCAGTACCCCTAGTACTTTATGCCCTCGTTTGAAGACTCGCTGAAGGGTTGAGGCGATGGGGGTACTGGTTCTTTGTTCAGGCTTTTTTTGCAGACTAATAAATAAGCAATCTATTTTTGAATTGCTGCCTGGGTGCCATGCTTTACTTTGGATCATTCAAAAGTGCAAAGCATTGCAACTAAATTAGAAGCAGGCATACTTTCAGTAAAAACAGTCAATAAGTTTTCCATTTTTAAACGCTGTATAACAAAAAATGTCTATAAAACCAAATAAACCTGCCTACAGTAACTTTACTTGCCACTGAGTCACTATAAATGTAACAGTGTCATTTGGGTTTGCTTCCCCTTGACAAGTGAGGGAGGGTTGTATCCAGATACTGGAAACAGTGCAAAGCCTCCACCCAGAGAAACATTTTAAGTGGGCATGGGACAGTTCGTTACAGATCTCCCACAGATTTGCCTTGAGCACACTTGCACCTCTGCACTTCACAGGGACAAAAGCAAACCCAATTGGTCCATTCAAGCTGTCAGTCAGGACTGACAGTCTTGGGGGTCTATTACGCAATAGACAATTGGCAGTAACAAAGGTGCATGAATTAAAGAGGTCCACCTGCAGTCCATAAGCACCTGTGGCTCCCTGTACTGGTAAACTTCCATGATTAGTTGACTCAAACTTGTCACCATGGCAGGTCAGAGTGGCAGTATGACTGCTGTTTGTGTAGTCCCAAAAACAGTTTTCACAAACATCCCAAACCATACAAAACACACAGTCACAGTACTTAATCACACCCTGAAGCAGTCCTGTATGGGTGAACAGTCACATTTGGAGGAGCTGGTAGGTAGATTGGGTGGTTTCTAGCCCAGTTACTGCCACAGAAGTGCTGCTTCTGGTAGCAGTGAATGCCTTTGATATCCAGGACAGCATAGGAGTCTTAAAAGCAAAGTTACCACCCAGGAGGGTTAAAATTACACACCTTGACATGTCTTATTTCCTACATAAACTGGGTGTCTATTGATACAACTCTGCACTCTTGGCTAGGACCAGTTACTAACCCTAACTGGTTGTCCCAGGTCAATCCACGGACTGCACCTGACCAGGGAAGGGGTGAGAGCACTGTGGTAGAAGATAGATGTTTACATTAGATGTTTAAACTGGGTGGGGGAGTATGAGGCTAAGGAACCAATCAGTAACAACATAAAAATTGGGAAGTTAGCTGACACTCCCCCACAAACAGGGAACACACACACACAGGGACTGATTGAGGATCAAAAAGGGCAGCATGGAAGGTAAGTTAAATGTCAACTTGCAAATGGCAGAGAAGAGGAGGAATGAGGTTAAAGGCAAGAATGGTATAGAAGGAAGGCAGGAGGTTATAAGGAAGGGGATCTCAGGAGGGGAGGAGGCCGGATTTGGAAGGCCATGTGTGTGAACACTTACAACCTGGGTAATAAAATCCCAGACCTGGTGGCCTTAATGACAGAGGCTGATCTGGACATTGTTGCCATCACCGAGACATGGTACAATGGGAACCATGCATGGGATACAGCCATACTAGGTTATACTCTATTTAGGAAGGACAGGGAAGGAAAAAAGCTGGGGGGAGGGGTAGCTGTGTATGTCAGGGAGGGCATAAGGACAACAGAGGTGCAGAAGTTGCAGGGAGGGGTGGAGGCCTTGTTGGTCACCCTAGAGATGAGTAATGGCACTGCTGTCCACAGACCTTCAGGACAGGGGGAAGATTTGGACTGGGTTCTGGTGGAAGCCACACATAGGATGGCAACTAAAGGGGAGGTGCAGCTGGTGGGTGACTTTAATCTTTTGTCTCTTGATTGGAGCATCCCAGCTGTAGCTATAGCCAAGCGCAGGGACATCCTGAACTCTCCGCAGGGGGAAAGCCTCAGGCAGCTAGTGGAAGAGCCTACCCATGAGCAAGTGATATTGGACCTGGTACTCACCAACTGGGACAGAGTTGCATATGTCATGGTGGGTGGCCACCTGAGGTCCAGAGACCACCATATGGTACCACCAAAATGAGCAGACTGGATGGGCCTTGTGGTCCTTATCTACCATCAACTTCTATGTTTCTATACAGTATGGTTCAATGTGAGAACAGGGCAGAGTCAAGTCACTCTATAGCGAGGGTCCTGGACTTCTGGAGGCAGAATTTGCAGGGATAGGGAATGTCTCAGGAAAGCCCTGGGAGGAGGGGAAGACTGGGGAGGAGTTGAGGACTAGTGGGAGAATCTAAAGGGAGCTATAATGGAGGCTACAAACCTCTGCATTAAGCAGATAAACAAAAGCAAGAGGAAAAGAAAACCACTATAGTTCTCTAAGGAAGTGGCAGGGATAGTTGGTGCAAAAAGGGTGGCATTAAGGAAGCATAAGGAAACACAGAGAGAGGAGGACAGGGTAGTGTATCTGGAAAAGCAGAGGGAGGTGGGGAAAGTAGTCAGGAGTGCAAAGGTGCAGAAAGAGGAAAGATTAGCCCAGGCAGTTAAGAAAGAGGACAATACATTTTACAGGTATGTTAGTGAAAGGAGAAAGACCAGAGGTAGGATTATAAGGCTAAAGGAGGAAGGTGGGGAGTGTACGGAGGGGGACCTGGAAAAGCAGTAATCCTGAACAAATACTTTTCTTCAGTGTTCACAGAAGAAGGAGGTGATGAGGTACCACAGTTAAGCAACAGGAGCATTAATGGAAAGGAGATGGATACTTTTTCATTTTTGGAAGTGAGAGAGTCCTAACGGAACTCACAAAACTGAAAGTGGTTAAGGCAATGAGGCCAGATGAGATACATCTGAGAATATTAAAGGAGCTTAGAGAGGTGCTGACAGCACCACTGACAGCCCTGTTCAAAAGATTGCTGGAAACAGGAGTGGTTCTTAATGACTGGAGGAGGGCAGATGTAGTCTCTCTACTCAAAAGTGGGAGCATGAGGAGGCGGGCAACTACAGGTCGGTCAGCCTGACCTCAGTGGTGGGTAAATTAATGGAATTACTGCTAAAAGAAAGAACTGTGGAACATCTTGGATCCAACGGATCTCAGGATCCAAGGCAGCATGGATTCATGGTGGGAAGGTCATGTCAAACAAATCTGATTGATTTATTTGACTGGGTGACCAGGGAACTGGATCAGGGGGAGTGGTGGATATGGCCTACCTGGATTTCAGCGATACCTTCAACACTGTTCCATATTGGAGGCTTATGAACAAGCTGGGCAGGATTGGGTTTTGTCACAAGGTGGTAAACTGGGTTAGAAATTGGTTGAGGGATAGAACACAGAGGGTGGTGGTAAACGGAGTTCAGTCCTAGGAAAAGAGGGTGACCAGTAGGGTGCCACAGAGATCAGTTCTAGGGCCAGTCCTCTTCAATATCTTAATAAGCGACATTACAAAGGGTCTGGAAGGGAAAGTGTGCCTCTTTGCAGATGACACCAAGATCTGCAACAGGGTGGACAATCCAGGAGGAGTGGAAAAATGAAAAGGGATGTAGGTAAACTTAAGGAGTGGTCAAGGGTGTGGCAGCTAAGATTCAATGCAAACAACTGCAACATCATGCATCAGGGACATAGAAACCCTGGAGAGGAATACGTGATGGGGGGAGGTACTGCCTGCCACCAAAGAGGAAAGGGACCTGGGGGTAATCATATCTAATGACCTAAAGGTGTCCAAACAATGTGGCAAGGCTATAGGGAGAGCCAGTGGAATGCTGGGGTGTATAGGGAGAGGTATCACCAGCAAAAAAAAGGAGATGGTGACAACACTGCACAAAACACTGGTGAGACCTTATCTGGGGTACTGTGTCCAGTTCTGGAGGCTGCATCTCTGGAAAGACTTAGTGTGGAGGTGGTTCAGAGGAGGGCAACAAAAATGGTGCAGGGGCTGCAACAAAAGTCCTATGGGGAGAGACTTGTGGATCTCAATATGTATACCCTGGAAGAGAGGTGGAAGAGGGGGGATATGACAGAGACATTCAAATACCTAAAGGGCATATATAAGGTACAGAAGGGCAGCATCTTTTGGAATAAGAGGTGTCTGAGAACAAGGGGACATGATATGAAGCTGGAAGAGGTGAGACTCTGGGGTAACTTGAGGAAGTATTTTTCTTCCTGGAAATGGTGGTGGGTGCATGGAACAGCCTCTCAGTGGAGGTGGTGGGGACAAAAATGGTAGGGGAATTCATAATGGCATGGGATAGGCATAAGGGAACCCTAGTGGTGGGGAAGAGAGGGTAAAAATGGAGGTAGGGAACATGGGCAGACTAGATGGGTCAAGTGGTCCTTATCTGCCATCAATTTCTATTTTTCTATACTTCATGAGACCTGGGCTTATGTCATAGATTCATTAAGTTTCAAAATGATCACTATGCAAAGCAAAGAATGAATAACATGAATGCTGCATGCCATACAAGGAGAATTCAGTTATTCATTGAAATCTGATGTAATACAAACCAAACTGAATACTGATTTCATTAAATGTTTGGCTCCATACCGTGTCAAAATGTTGCATATATAATGCCGCAGGGGAAAACCGCACAACAGTAACAGCGCGATGAAGAACAGCTACAGGATACACAATGCTGCATGACACAAATAGTGTGGAGTGGTAGTGGTGACCCTGTATCTCTTTCCTGGAAAGCTCTGCTGCAGAGGATAACAGCTCTTCAGGAAAGGGTCTGCCGAGCAGCTGCAGTGACCCAGGGAGTGGAGCCATTGGGGCTGGAAGACAACGGAATGGCTGTGGATGGGGGTTGTATTCCTAATGCCAGATTAAGTTTGTTTATTTTTTTTCTTGTCTTTTGAGCTATTCATGATACCCCCCACCTGAGTTTCACCCTGTCCCCGAGTTGCCCCCATGAGGAGGTTATTTTAATAGGGGTGGGTTTAGAAAGCATAGACCCCTACAATAGGGGTTGTGGGGGCAGAGCCCCCCACAGAAACAAGTATTTTACTGTTTTTAGTTGTAGTTGCTGTTTTGAGAGTGCAGTATCGTGTCACGCTGTTTTTGTTTGTGACAACAAATCCTGTGCCTTAGGTTCAGGCAGGGTAGGCCATGGCATATCTCCCTTTGCATGTGCTGTCAGTGCTAGTCCAGTAATCAGGAAGAAGGCAGGCTCTGGCACCAACTGGCTATCCCCAAGTCAAATGCATCACCTCCGTAATGTCAAAGGTATTCTAGAGGCCCAAGATAGGAGCTCAGCCAGTCCTTAAATTAGGCCATCTGCTGCTTCAACAATCTTTGTTTTTATATTAATGAAAAATTGGGTATAATCATCTGAAACCAGAACCTTGAATAAAGGTATGAAGAATCTCTAAAACTGGTACCAAAAGAATAACATTAAGTTTGCCTCTTCCTTAGGAGCGAGACAGTATGTAATATGGGACTCAGCAGAAAGTAGATGCCTTTTGGCACATACTGTAGTAGTAAATCTGTATAAGAGAAAAAGAGACACAGCATCAGCAGTTGTACCGGAAATCTGAAATCCAAAATTGGCCCACTAAAGATCTGGCTCACTTCTGAAAGGATCACATGCTCTGGTCCAGCTTTTCTTGCACAATACAATACAATACAATACAATACAATACTTGCAATGCAATGCATTACAATACAATACACTATGATATGATACAATGCAATACAATGCAATATGATAAGATACGATAAAATACAATGCAATGCATACAATACAATACAGGACACTTTATGCTTTTATTGTGTGTATCTTTGGGCATACATACACTGTGCATACATCTTTAGGAAAGAAGGAAGCCATTGGTACATTGAATTCCTCTACCACTTACTCTGGTGTAGGAATATGACAGTTTGCTATAATGTAAACATTGCAAAGTGCTGGCAGAAGAAAGAAAAAGGGTTAATGAGAACATTTTCTGTTCTAAGGCTTTCTTGCTAATGTCCTTGCTATTGCAAAAATAGATTTCCTTGTTTAGTATACTGTACGCAGCTTGCTATCATGAGAAAATGCTGAACATATAAACAACACTAGAGATAGCAAGAGCTATGTGTAAGGCTGAACAATCCAGTAAGGTACCTAGTGAAATATTATCTTGTAGGAACATATGCTGAGTTCTGTAAAGATAACAGCTAGTGGAAAGTGCATGTAAGATAGATTGTGAGAGGCAGAGGTGAGAAATTATGAACCCTGAAATGAAATGCTGAAACCTCTATGCCTGTCTGGATCATGCTCCCAGGAGAAAGTAATTGATCATTACTGGTACCTTGAAAGCTAGGCTGCTGGTGCTAATGCAGTATATGTGTGTTAATTCAATAAACTTTGCTTTGTTGTGTGCAATTCCTCATTTCCACTGTAATCATTGACTTGAATACCCAACAGTGGGAATACCATTAACCCTTGTTATGTTTGCCTGTTTGCACAGTAAGAAGTGAGCATCTTGCTACAATAAGGGCTTTCAGAGGTGTGTCAATCTTAGGTCTAATGCAGTTCAAGCTGCAGTGTGCTCAACAGTGACAGCCCAATTGTCAGCTGGCCATGAAACAATTCTTAGCTTGCTGGGTGTAAACGTCTTGTAGATAAAAGTAAAGAGATGCTCCAATACAGAATGACTCTGTCTGCTGCCCAACCCAACCTCCCACCTCCACACTTCTTCCAGTGTTCCGGTCCAAAATTGACTTCCTTCCATTGTCGAGTATGCCACCCACCTCTCCATGTTTCCTATGCTACTTCTAAAATTTCTGACACTGGGGTGCCCAATCCCAGTGCCAGCTAGTACCTCCCACCCCACCTGTTCCCACTGTGCAATACTGGGGAGCCCACCCCCAGTGACTGCCAAACTTGACACTAGCACTGGGTGCCCAGTCCCCAGTGTTACTACCTGAGAAAAAGAAAAACATCCCTTATAGTCTTTTTTTTTGAATTTTTTAATCCTTGTAAACAAAAAAAAAGGTCCATCGATGTCTGTTGCTGCCACCACCCCACCACTGCTGTTACCCTCCCCTCACCCCTCCACTCAACACCTATGATCGCACATCCTTCCACCCCTAATTTATCTACTGTGGCTCCAATGCCATAATACCCTCTGGACTGGAGACACATCTTCACTCTTCCAAGTTGGACTGGAAACTGAGAAAATCAGGTATGCAGTCAATATATTTCAATGTATTTTGAAGTTGCACTTAACACTTGGTCATTTTTTAATATTTCCCCCATATATTCAGCATGTCATTTTTGGGACTCCACCTCATGAACAAGGTAGGTGTAATTCTTCTGACCCAAAAGGTGATTTTGTATTCATTCTGCAAAATCACTTTTTGGGCAGAATTTGAAAATTTTTACCTACCGGCTTCATGAGATGGGGTCATAAGAAGACTATGTTAGGGTCAAAATATTAACAAACAACAAAGTTATGAAGGTACATTGACATTTCTCAGTGCTTGCTCATAACTTTGCTAAATTTCAATATTTTGATCCCAAATTTTCAACATACCTGTTTTTTCACACCACCTTGTGAATGTGACAGGTGCTGTTTTTCAAATCCTGGCCAAAATATATTTTCACACTTGTGGCACAAAATGACATTTCAGCCAGCTTTTTCTAAATCACTCATATCCTGTTCAGAAGGAGGGGTCATAAAAAGGCTGTTGAAAATTGGGGTGTCAAAATGTGAAAAAAACAACTAAGTTGTGAGGAAACATTGAATTGCTCCAATGCTCACTCACAACTTTATTTTTGCAGATTTTAGTACTTAATGTTCAGCATATCACTTGTGTTACCACACTTCATGAACATTGCAGCTGTTAAATTTACAAATCTTCTCCAAAACATGTTTTCGGAGTCGCACTGCAAAATCACCCTTCAGGTGGGATTTAAAAAATTCCACCTATCATGATCATAACATCAGGTCATAAAAGACTATGTTGAAAATGTAGTGTCAAAATATGGGAGCCCACTGAAAATTATAAACTGCCTCTCAGGTGGTCTATCTCAGGTAAATACTGTCTACAAATGTGTAAAAGCAGGACACCACTGAAAATGAGATATTGCATCTTATCGGGTCTATCTTGGGTAAATATACTGTATAGTAATAATCTGTACAAGCAGGACCCAGTACAAGAGCAATACAAATGGTGAACATTCAACATTTACAAATGCTTGCAGGTTTTGCTTTGCTGAGCTGGGAGGCTAAAGAGGCTTGCTGAATTGGAAGCTGGGTATTTGTGTGGGGTGGGATAGCTGGACGTCCATAAAAGTGCCTATGGGCAGCTGGGCTTGTATTTGAATGTCTGTCTGCAGGGCAGCAGAACATGTGGAAGGAGAGCTAGATGTAGGTGGGTGAGCTGCTTATGTTCTTAGGGGAGCTGGGAGAGCTTGTGTGGATGAGGGCGGGGTCTTACCTTCTGTGTGCCCCTGAGTTTTCGCTGTGGCCGCATGACCCCTACCAACCGCCTTGCAAGTTGGCTTGGTCCCCTGAGTGACTTGGGTGTGGTCTTAGCTTCTGCATGTCCCTGAGTTTGCTTTATGGTTCAGAGACTGTTGTCATCCTAACAGCCACTCTATGATGCCAGCAGATGGGGGAGGGGGCGTGCTGAAACAGAACCCAAGCCACAAAGCATACCGGGGGTGGGCACATAGAAGATAAAGCCCCAGGCACTGTACAGTGCTCTTGGTTAGAGTGGGCCTGATGCTATTTCTGCTGCTACTGGCATGCCATTACGCAACTTTGGTATTCGCCAGTGACTTGGGAAGGGGGTGCAGACACAGAACGTAAGGTGCTGTCACTGTGCAAAGTTTCATCTGAGCCCACAAGTTTGGTTTTTGGTAGGGGCTTGACCATCTTGGTAGGGCTGGGGACTGACTTTGCTGGTGCAATGGAACAGCTGTGTTTATTGGGTGGGAGCTGGTTTCATTCTTCTGGGTGGAACTGGCTGTGCTGGTGTGAGGGAAGCTGGCTGTGTTGGTGCTGTGTTTTTTTGGGAGGGGCTGACCATATTGGTGGTTTGGGGGGACTGACTGTGTTAGTTTATGGGCCATCTGTAGTGGGGTTGGGGGGAGCTGGCCATGTTGGCTTGGCTGGGATGGGAAGAATGGCAGTGTGTCCCCAATGACTGTCTGTTTTCTGCAGAGACTGTCTGTGTTTCTGCAGGGGCTGTCTGTGTTGCCACACGGCCTGCTTGTCTAATCACAGGGGCATGGAGATGGCTGTGTTCATTTTAGGGAGCTGGCAGTGTGTTTTAGGAGGAGATAGCAGTGTGTTTGGGAGTGAAGACCAGGTTTGCTTAAATGGGAAAAACATGCTGTGTTGGAGGGGTCAGGTGAGTGGACTTTTGGTGTTGTTGGGGTGGCAGGGATTGATACCCATGCTATTCTGGTGGCAACACTATTTAGTGCCATTGCCAGTTTCTTATTGAAAATCAAATATTTTCAACAAGAAATTGGCAATGCCACTAAATAGTGTAAGAAACAGTGCCAGTGCTCACTTGCAAAATAATCATGGAGTGACTAAACTGTCTTTAACTCCTAGTGTTCCAGACAGTCAAGCTGTAGAGCTGAGTGGAATAAAGATCCCACTGAACTTGAGATATTGCATCTTAGCTGGCCTATCCTGAGTAAACTGTAAACAACAAAAGAAAACAGTAAAGACAGGCACACAATTTGGAGAAACAAAACTTTATTAAACCACATCAAACTGAATCAGCCCTGTAGTTTCATTTTAACTGTCTCCTTTAGAACTGCTTTTTAATGTTTTTTTTATTTTTTACATATTACAATCTGGAAATTTAAACCAAGAGACTTACATTTTCAAAGAAAATGTGCCAGAAAATGTACCAGTTTGGCCATTATTTCTAGCCCTGCCTGGGAACTGGCCATGTTGTTCTGCAGAAGCTGGACAGGTACACTTGGGTGGGATATGGAGACTGGCTGTATTAGTTTGGTGTGATAGGTACACTGCCATGTTTATGAGCCAGAGGGAAGGTGTGTGTGTGTGTGTGTGTGTGTGTGTGTGTGTGTGTAATTCATGACCAGAGTGCCTGTGCTTGGTGGTTGGTAAGTTGTGCGACAGAAAAAAAGAAAGGAGATCACAAGGACTTTCACTCTGTTCTCCTTACTTTGTTCTCACCCCACCACTATCACCGACCACCAACCACACACACTGATCATAGACAGTACCCCCCCCCACACACACACACACACTCACTCTTTCTGGCTCATCACCACAACCCCATGTATTAGGTGGATCTGGGGGATGCTTGTATCTGTTGGTTTTGTGGAGCAAGAACATCTGTGCTGTCTTGTGTCAGTGACAGGGCATGCATGGGAGGCTATTCTTCAAAGTACCTGTTGTGTCTGAGCGTGAATGTCTGGTATCAGCTGATACCATCTGCTCCGTAAGTCCATTGCATGTGTCCACCACTTGTTTTGTGAAACAGAGCTTTCGGACATTTCCTTTGGATCTTCATTCCTACCTTGATATTAGGTATCCCCTTTTCCTATCATATGTGTGCATTCTGAAGAGCTGCATTTGGTCTGATAGTATTATACTGTACCTTCTAGATACATATAGACTAGGGTGTGTGTGAATACCTTATTTAGAAGATTTAGGTCTGAGTATTCATTTTTAGGCCCAAATGTGTGGGAATTCATTATTCCTTTACTCATTAGTCATGTTACAAATATTTAAAAATGAACCCTATAGAAAGCCTTCCTGCCCTCCTCAGTTGGCCAGGGTATAGGTTCCATGGCCACTAACCACCTCCTTGGTGATGTATTCTCTCTACCAATGCTTTTCCACACACACAGTTATGAAACTAAACATTTGGGGGAAGTTTGGCACTGTATCTTCTACTGATGTCTTCCTTCAGTAGTCTGACTTGGTATTGGCCTCATAATATCTAAATATTATCCAGAAACCTTACCCACAACTCTTGATCCATGACTGGTGAAGGAGCATTTGTTTTTTCATGAATAGTATGCTGTTTGACTAGATATATACATATTTGTTTGAAGGAAGTTCTAGGCAAGACAAAACCACAAATAATATAGTATATGCGAGGCCTTTCAGCATTATGCATTTCTGCTTAAAGCTGAACCAGCATAATATTCTGTGGTGATTTGCATATACAGTCCATGATGATTTGCATTATGTGTGATTTTATATTTCTTTGAAACTTGGCTTCCTGGCCAATGCCCTTTGGGGTAACCATTGCCTCAGTGCTTGTGTACTGAGGTTCTTTGTCATATAGTATATACTGATTAATGTATGGGTACCAGTGTGTAATGAATATTTTTTACACACCTAAGGTGTGTGATGCATGTGCGAAGTCTGCAAAATTCGCTGTGTGAATTATTTTGCGAATGGCGCTCAATTCACGAAGCGTGATTCGCGAAATTCACCAGTTCATGGAGTAAGGATTGAATCTGAAGTGTGGAATTTCACAGGAAAAATTTCACACTTCATGGAAAAGCTCGATGTCTACTAGTCCCCCCCCCCCCCACCGATTGCCGGCCTCAATGTAAAAAAAAATATAATCAGAAATTTAATCCCTGGTGTCTAGTAGACCCCCAACACACACACACGATCACTGGCCCCAGTGTAAAAATATATGATCAACAATATAATCTGGTGTCTAGTGCCCCCCACCACCGATCACTGAATCTGATATAAAAAAAGATATAATTCAATTTAATCCATGTTGTATAGTGGTCAAGTAATGTCCCCCACCCCAACCCCGAGTGGATGATCAGCACAGCCCTCCACTCTCCTCCACCATGGCTGGCCACCTGACTGACCTGAAATGAATGAACATGTGCTTGTACAAGTACATGCTCATTTCATTCCAGATCAGTTGTGCACCCAGCCACGGTGGAGAGCATAGGGCTTTGCTGATCACCCGCTCGGGGTTGGGGTGGGGGAAGTGGGGCAGTGGGGTACTACCTTGACAGGGTGGGTGAGGGGGATCCACTAAACACCAGGGATAAAATTGATTATATATATATTTTTTTAATTTACACGTGATTGGTGGGGGAATCACTAGACACCAGAGATTAAATTGTTGATTACATTTTTTACATGGGGCGGTGATCGATGAGGGGGCACTAGACACCAGGATTTAATTCATGATTATATATTTTTTCACACATTGGGGCTGGCGTTTGGTGGGGGGTCATGATTATATTTTTTACACTGGAGCTGGCGATCGGTCAGAGATCTCCACTAGACACAAGCGATGTGGGGAATTACAGTTTGAAACCTCTCATTGCTTTGATTTTTAATTGCAATTTGAACTTAAGAAAAAAACAAAAGCAAGGCAAGGTTATAAATGGCGATTTGTGATTTTACAGGACAACTTCACGAATTGATCCACAGAGGTGAATTTGGTGACATAGCCAAAAATCTGCAGGTGAAGTAAAACCTTGTTGCATCTCCCATTGATGTGGGATCCATAATAGCAAAGCTTGAGTGGTTTTCAGAGTCATTACTCTAAGGGTGTGTAGAAATAAACAAGCTACACACAGTGCTGGTGCCATATTTTATTTTTAATAATGTCTGATTATACTTTTCACTCATTTCATGGTTTATGAGCTGCAACTCCTCCAACAACAGCAGCATGGAACCCAGTGTAAGTGTGTGATCTCTGTTATATACAAGGTGATACCATATTTGTTTAAAACAGAGAAGAACATACATCCCTTATGTGCATAATCAAGGCTAACCAGTAATTCTACTACTGCTGCTTCACCAACTGTTATATGGCTGAGGCAGGAGATTGTCACATCCTTCTGCTTGATGATTATATAACATTTCCTGTTTACAGAACGCTGTGCTTTACTTATTTAAGAACATTGCTTTCACAGAGAAAGCGCACTGGAGGGGCACTCCATTTTCAAGTGCTTCCTGAGGGGAGGTACTTAAAAATAGAGTATCGGGGAGCTGGTTTACATCAGAAACTGTCCACCCCTGTGGCTATTACAGTACTTTCTTCTAATCTAGGGTTAGGCTATTACATAACCTGACATATTTTTTGTAAATACAGAATAAGGGCACTTCAAAGAAATATAATTAGAACTTTGTGAATGAGCAATGAAAGAACTTGCTGCAGTACTGTGAGTTTGTGGCTATCTCCATGTGACAGGGTAGTAGACTGGGTGGCTTCTGGAGAACACTCTCAAAGAGAACACTCTCAACACGAGTTTAAATGAAATGTGCTTGATTTTTGGTAACATCATAAAACAAAAAAATATATACAGCTTGTATTCAGCTTAACAAGCAATTCAGTTCAGTCTCTTTCTGTCTCCACTTGCATCTAACTAAAACAGAAACCTCTGCCTCTCAACCATTAATGGGCCCAGGAGTTGCTTATTATCACCCCTCCACCTGAGGTACATCCAGCACCCAGAACAAACAGTGCACTGAGATTTCAAAGGGCCAACTCGAAAGCAGCAGGGGATTGGTACAAATCCCACCACAGCCCTAGTCAAAAGATGCATTGTCTGTGTTGCACAGTTATGAAGCTGCTAATGGATAAAAGGAGCGTAATGGACATACACTTCGTAACACTATTAGCAAGCTTCCCACTGATCACCTGTGAATGTTTAGGTGGTTGCACTTTATAATAAAGTAAACATTAAGAAGCCAATTCAGGTGAGCTAAATATTTTAATGTTGGACTAGGTGCCCAACAATAGGGTTCACCTCATCATCTGGTTGTTGGGCTTAATTCTTATCTGAGCTGGCATCTGCAAGAAACTCCCTTTAAACATAGTGCACTAAAAGAAAAGTGACAAAATTGCAACATTGTAATTGATTGCCATATAGCAGTGGTGGTGGTGGTACACCGGATACATACGAACATACGAATTTGCCAGCAGAAGACAGCCTTATGGTCTCCCATGTCTGCCCAGTGTGAAGCTTGTGCATCTTTACATGATGCTCCACCTCCTGACACTTTATCCCTTCACTTAACTGTATCCACCATCTCTTAAATCCCCCATCCACTTTCTGATTCCCAGCCTCCTCCAGTAGCCTGTTTCCCCCTGCCACCACTCTCTCCATGAAGACATTTCTCTTGGCCTGCTTCTTGAGCCTTCCCCATACCAGTGTGTAGCTGTGTCCCCTCATGTTACTGTTCTCAGTGATCCTAAAAAGTTCACTTAGGTCAACATTGTTTATACCTTTGAAGAGCATGAAGGTTTCTACCACATTCTCATTTTCTATTCTTTACTCGAGTAAGTACATATTAAGGTTCTCCAGTCTCTGCACATATGAGAGCCCCTGCTGTCCCTGACTCAGTTCTGTGTCTCTTCTCCACAACACCTCCAGCAGGTTGATGTCCTCATTGTGGTAAGTGTTCCAGTACTTTGTGCAGTACTCTAGATGTGGCTGCACGATCGATCTGTACAGTGGCAGTATGAATATTTTCCTTCTGCTGGTGACCCCCCTGCTTATTATTTATTTATTTATTTGTTTATTTTAACTTTGGTAACTGGGTGAGTGCACTGACACCAAGTGCCTTTTTCAGTCACGATCCGGGTGCAATTGCACAGATATTTGAGGACATACATACAAATGTTTGAGTGCTTGTTGCAGAAAATGAAACATATGCAAAAGCAGTCACAGACACTGAGTGATAGATAAAATTATTTGACTGCTTGAGAAAGCAGAGAAAGTTGGTGATTCTCTAATGGGGGGAGGGATTGTAGTCCATAGAGAGGAGGCGCGGTAGCTGAAGGAGCGTTATTCAGTGTTTGTTCGAAAAATGACAACTTTTAAGTTATTTTTTGAGGTGGATCAAGAGGAGGGCAATTTGACAAACTCAAGTTGTTCAGCTAAACAGATGAGGGAGTTTTTACCCATAGTTCTTTTAATAAATCTTGAGAGTGTTAGGTTGGATTTGAGCTCTTGTGAGAGTCAGTTTAAAGTGTTCATAGAAAGACAGTGATGCATCTTGCTATCGCTGCCTGTTGCAAATCTGGCAATCTTGTAATAGAGAGTGTGCTTCTTCTGTAGCTTAGTTTTAACAGCATTGGTTACCAAGGAGCCATAGTCCAGTATAGGGAGCAGATTTCTCTGTGCTATTCTATGTCTGGATTAGGGTATTAGGGTACCAAGCCTTTGGTGAAGAAGGTAGATAGCATTTTGAATGTGGGTATCTAAGGTACAGGTAAGGGTAGAGTCTAAGTGTACTCCTAGATATGTAAAGCAGCTGACTTTTTCCAGGCAGTTCCCATTATTTGCAATGATGCAGGACTTGGGGGCTGCATTTTTCAGATAGTAGTTAGAACTAAACAACACTGATTGGGTTTTCGGTAGGTTCAGGACCATTTTTTCCTAGAATGAACCATTCTTGCAAGTTTGTGAAGCTGTTACCCAGTACATGATTGATTTTGTTGATGTCTTCGATATGCATGTATAGAACTCAATCTTCTGCATAGAGAAGATTATGTACGGGTTTGCAGATTGTTAGCAAATTGTTGATGAAGACTGAAAACAGAAGAGGCCCCAGTATGGAGCCTTGAGGTACCCTACTGTGAATTACATTGGTGCTTCAGACCACATTACCAATTTTCACCCTCTGTTTTCTGTGGTTCAGATAATCACGGAACCAGGCCAGAGCATGGGATTCAAAGCCAGATTTGAGTAATTTACTAATTAATACAATGTGGTTGACCAAATCAAAAGCATTGGTCAGATCCACTAACACAGCTTCTGTCAACAATCCCTTATCTGTTGCGCGATAGACTGCATCTGTGAATTCGATCAGGGTGGTGTCAGTGCCGTAACACCTCCTGAACTCATGTTGTTCCTTGCAGATTAGATTGTGTTGTTTAAGATATTCAGTTAGTTGTGTGTGCACTATATTGTCTTGCAGTTTGGCTAGAGCTGACAGAATAGAAACAGGGTGGTAGTTTTCCAGTAACATCTTCTTCCCTTTCTTGTGTAGCAGGACAACTATAGCTGTTTTCCAGAGGTTGGGTATGGTGTGGGTCATGAAAGATAGGTTAAAGATTTTGGCTATAGGTGTGGCTATCTGAGGGGCAGCAAGTTTGAGGAACTTTGAGAGCAAACCGTCTGATCTAGCTGATTTATCTATTTTAAGGGAGGCAATTAATTTAACAACTCCCAAACATGTGACCCTTTTGAGATGGAACTTGGGCCGATTCAGGTTCTCTGCTTCCTTAGTAGATTTAGGTTTGTTGTGTCCTTTTTAGGAGGCTCAGCACAGATGTCTCCATCCATGTCGATTGAGATAGGTGAGGATTGTGTTTTGGTGTTCAGCAAAGAGTTCATGGTCTGCCAAAATTTTTTAGGATCACCCAAGTTTGCAGTTTCTTGATTTTTTAAATACTGACTTTTTGCCAGGTGTATTGCTTGTTTTCATCTGTTACTTAGTTACATAGAAACATAGACTTTGACGGCAGATAAGGACCTCCTCGTCCACCTAGACTGCCCATTTCCCTACCTATTGGATAAGCTGCAGATTCTAGTTAACCAACAGCCTGCTTCCTCCTACCCCCACTATAATTGCCTTATGTCTGTCCCATGCATTCTTGAATTCCCCCACTGGTTTTGACCCCACAACCTCCTCAGAAAGTTGGTTCCATGCATCCACCAGCCTCACCATGAAAGAATACTTCCTCACATTGCTCCTGAGCCATCCTCCCTCTACTTTCAAATAGTGCCCCCCCCGAGGAGTCACGTGATGCTAGCTCCTTGAATGGCTGTGTTGTCTCTGGGCTCCCACCACCCATCAGCCTTAATCCTTTTCTAAAGCGGTTCTAAACGACTAACACGACAAATAATTACAACAAGCTGCTTCTCAATCTTTGCCTATTGGCCTCTGAGCATTTTTTTTCTCGCATCCTGCACTTTCAAACAAGGATGGAGGCAGAGATGAAGCAGGCTGCGATGTGGCACACTCCTCCTGCAACGCCAGAAAAACTCTCCAAGAAGGCAAGAAACCAGATCAACAACAACCCAGGCAAATCGGGCGGTGCTGCTTCCTCGGTGGGCCCTCTTACCGAGGAGAAATTTTTACAAGAAATTGCGCCGCTCCAGGAAGTACTAGAAGGCATTACGAACGAGTTAAAATCGATTAAAGGGGATCTCACTTCTCTCACAACCAGGGTGTCCGAGTCTGAAACCAGGATCCTATCCCAAGAAAAGTGGAGGGGTACAATAGACCCAGACATCGTCTCTCTGAAACAACAGGTGAAAAAATTACAACTTAAGACTGAAGACCTAGAGGGACGTAGCAGGTGAAATAATCTATTAATAATTGGCCTGCCAGAGCTAGAGGAAGGCTCAGACACCATTGCCTTCCTCCAGAAGTTTTTGGCTAAAGTCATCGGTCCCTTGCCTCTCAACCCTCAATATCACCTTGAGATAGCCCATCGGTCCCTGAGACCAAGGGCTCCACCGGACTCTCCTCCTCGTCCGATCATTGTCAAATTCCTAAGCTTCATCAAAAAACAGCATGTTCTCACGAAGGCCCGAGAGCTGCAAGCTATCATGTGGGGCCCTGCTAAATTAAGAATCGCCCAAGACCTTCCAGCTGAGACCAGGCAGAGGAGAACGGCGTTTCACCCTGTGGTACAGAAACTCATCGCGGCAGGCATCCCCTTCAGAATGCTATATCCCGCCACCCTAAAGGTTACAATCGATGGCTATTCTTCCACCTATGATTCTCCTGAGCAAGCCACTAAAGACTTAACTTCCAGACTACCTAACTCGTTTAAATAAAAATGATTTGACTTTTAATAATCCAGTTATCAGGCTTGTTGTCCACGTTTCTGCGTTCGTAGGATGTTGTGTTGCAATGCCTTACCTGCTAGTTTTAAACAAAAGCCGTTTAGTTTTTGGGAGGCTGGGGTAATCAGGGGCTTTTAGCGCCGGTTGAGGTAGGCAATGTTTTTTTCACTCCCCTTAGTTTATTCCGGAACCTCAGGGATGGAGACCTAACGCTCTGCCTGACTGAATTGAGGGCAGACCAGTTCTGGTCCCACTGCATAATGTACCCCCCGGAGATCTGCCTAAAAGACATCCTTGCGGATATGTCTCGGACCCACTCCCACTCTAACACCCAATCTCCCGTGGGCAGCTGAATCACACAGACGGGGGTAAGTTCCCATCTCTTATATTCAGTGACTGTACATTGCGCTACTCATGAAGCCGAAATAGGCGGTTGCTACCTAACGTAGCACCCTTTTTCTTGTTCCCTTTAGGGCCTACAGGTACATAAGGCTGCTGCCCGATTGTAGCCTAACGAGAGTGGTTGGTGGGCGGGGGGGGGGATCCCGGAGACACTCGGAGCTGAAGGAGACTGCCTCACGAGCTTACCGTGGGGGGATATGGTGGCCCTAAGTCCTGCTATTGGGGGTTTCTCTATATCTTTTGATGGCTGTTACTCACCAGCAATTTGTCCCTATGCCCTCATAGCAACTTCATAATCCTTTGTCATTGGGATATGACAGCCCTGGGTTTCGCCATTGGGCTCTGGTCTCCAGACCCATGTTACTGGGTTTTCCAGTACATTACTGATCATGTCTGGAACCAGGTTGTATAGTTTGCTGGGCTTTTTCTTTATTATTGGGGACGGGGGTTTCATGGTTGAATGTGTTAAATTTCAAGAGTCTCATATCAATACGTGTTCTTACTGTTTGATTGCTACATACCAGGGGTCTGGTTATGCTTTTTCTCAGAACCTAGCCAGACTTGTGGGGGGGGGGTCAGAGTGTGCTTTTCCTTTCCGACTATTGACAGAGGCATTACTGTGTATTTATTTAACCCAATGATTTTGAAATGGCTATAAACTCGGTTAAAATAGCTACTTGGAATGTGCGAGGGATCAGAGAAAGAGCCAAGAGGATTCTGGTTTTTAACCACTGTGATTTACTTAAGGTTGAGATACTCATGCTTCAGGAAACCATTTAAACAATAGTGAGGAAAAATGGCTAGTTAGATCTGGTTTTTCCCAAGTTTTCTCAGCGAGCGGCTCAGGGTCCAGCAGGGGGGTAGCTATTCTTATTAAAAATTACATTGCCTACTTGGCAGAGGAGGAACTGACTGATCCAGATGGTAGATTTGTCCTGGTCAAAGGTTCCCTCAACAACTGTAAGGTCGTCCTTGGCTCAATTTATGGTCCAGTAGGAGGGATCCCTGAGTTTTTTATGACTCTAGCGGATAAATTAGGTACTCTTCTACCCTCATATCTCATTTTGGGAGGGGATTGGAACGTCCCGCCGTGTCATATCCTTGATAGATCTCAAGATCCTAAGCGTCAAGCAACCCCGGCTCAAAAGTCCTTATCGGACTTTGTGCAGCTATTAGGGCTATGTGATCCTTGGCGTCTCACTAACCCCTCCTTCCGATCTTTCTCCTTTTTTTCTCAAGTCCATCACTCCTGGTCCAGAATAGACTATATTTTAATCAGCAAGTCACTCCTCCCTGGCCTTCTCCAGACCGGTATAGAGCTGATAGTATTGTCTGACCATGCCACAGTCTGGGCAAAGATCTCTCCGGACCCCAACTTTCAACGGGACACTGTCTGGAAACTCAATACCCAGCTCCTTAAGGAAGCCCAGATGGTCGCCCACATTAAAGGTCTTATCTCTAATTTTCTCGAGATTAATATGAACTCCACCCTGAGGATTGACTCCATCTGGTGCTCCCTGAAATGCTACCTCAGAGGGGAAATAATTAAATTAGCTTCTTCGAGGAAAAAATCCAGGCAGGCTCATGCTGTCCTATTACTGACCAAAATTAAGGAATTGGAGAGCTCCTACACCCCCTCCTCTCTCCTGGCCTCTCTTGAATCCCTTCTAAAAGCAAAAAATGAGTACGCAGCTCTACTCAAGGAGAGGGCCGAATATGCCATCCTAAAAACTCAATCTAAATATACTGATCATGGTGAAAAAGCCGGTAGGCTTTTGGCCTTAAGACTATGCACGATAGAGGGTTCAAGACTAATCCCGGCCTTGCAAACCCCAGAGGGCCTAACCAAAACTACCCCTAGGGAAATTACCCAGATCTTTGAGGACTTCTATAAAAATCTCTATAGCAGTCACTCCCCTCCAGTGCCCCCCTTGGACATAGAGACTTATCTAACAGACCTCAATCTTCCCCACCTTTCTGTACACCACAAAAATGCTCTTGCTTCCCCTATTACCCTATCTGAAGTCGAGGATGCCATTACCTCTCTTGCTCCTGATAAGGCACCCGGTCCCGATGGCTACCCTTCTAATTTCTATAAAACTTTTACTAAAGAACTTGCTCCCTTATTCCTTAAACTGTATAACTATCTGCTCAATGCTGATACAACTGACCCCACTTTACTGGAAGCCACAATCGTACTAATTCTTTAGTCTGATAAACACCTAAAGACCCTACGAGTTACCGCCCCATTTCTCTCCTAAACTGTGATATGAAGATCTTATCCAAGATCCTAGCCGAGAGGATTAAGAAGGTCTGGGTCCACCTCCTAAGCCCTGAGCAAGTGGGATTCATTCAAGCCCGCTCCCCCTGCAGACCACCTCAGAACTCTCTCTCACATCTCACACGCTGCCCAACTATCCCATACCCCAATGGCCCTGATCTCCTTGGATGCTGAGAAAGCATTCGACAGAGTCAACTGGAATTTTCTGTGGGCAACTCTGGCAAAAATGGACTTCCCACCAGTCTTCCTTAAGTGGATTCAGATCATGTACAAAACCCCCTCGGCTAGGATCTATTGCAACGGTGTCTTTTCCTCAATCTTTTATCTCCACACTGGCACCAGACAAGGTTGCCCGCTCTCTCCCTTTCTGTTCAACCTGTACTTAGAACCCCTTCTTCATAAACTTAAACACTCCCCACACATCCATGGCTGCCCGGTGCAGCAACAGGAGCTGGTGCTTTCTGTCTATGCAGATGACATCTTGCTTCATGTTACTCACCCTGAAAAATCATTAGGGCATGCACTCCAAATCATTACCCAATATGGCCACCTCTCCCATTACAAGCTGAACATAGCAAAATCGGAAGTATTTCCACTGAACTCTTCTACACATAAACAAGGCTTCACTAAGTTTGGTATGAGATGGTCTCCCAGGTCAATCAAATACTTGGGCATACACTTTACCTCGGATCTAGCACTGCTCAAGAAGCTCAACTTAGACAACCTCAAGTCCAACATCCAGCTGGACTTACAAAGATGGTCTAAACTTCCCATTTCTCTTTGGGGCAGGATTAACATTATTAAGATGAATGTCCTTCCTCGTATTTTTTACCCTCTTAATCTACTAGGCCTCTGGCTACCTCTTTCATACCTACAGCAATTCCACTCCATCTTTTCGCAATTTATCTGGCAAAATAAAGCCGTCAGGCACTCTTTTTCTAGATTATGCCTCCCTAAAGACAAAGGAGGTCTTCATCTCTCCAACCTAATATTCTATCACTGGGCAGCCCACCTTTCCAAGCTGGGCAGATGGTTCTCAGACCCGGCTGCCGGCCCTCCCCCGCTTTGGCTTCTGATCGAAAGACAAACTCGTCTAGAGGCCAAAATCGGCCCAAAAACAATCTTCCACACCCCACCCCAGCACTTACATCTTGGATCTCAAACCCAACCATCATTACTTCTCTTAAAACCCTCTCCCAATGTCTTTACTATCTTAAGATCCCACCTAAAACAGACTTAGCACAACCCCTTATCCTAAATCCCAATATTAGACTGGGAGGCTCGTTAATTGCTCCTGGCTGGCTCCCGTAAATTAATGAAACAATAGTGGAAAACTTTTAGTCCCAGGACTCCCTACTTTCTTCTCCCGACATACTATCCAAATTTGACCTTCACAACAATATGATTTTCAAGATATACCAACTAAGGCATCTCATCAATGTGAATTTCGGATCTGTATTCCATAAATCACAGGTCAGTCCCTTCCTCTCCCAAATCGAAGTTTTAGCACCCAGATCTCACTGCATCTCATTAATATACTCCTACCTGTGGAACTTAAATTCCAAACCGTCAAGGTTCTCGTATCTGGCTCTCTCTTTACCGACACCACTCCTAGCTGGCCCCGCTTATGGAAGGACCTGCACAAATACCATACCCAAGATAGATTCAGACTTACCCAATATCACATACTAAATAATATGTATTACACCGAGTTAAACTGTCCGTTTAAAAATTAACTCTTCCCTATGCTCAGATGCTCACAAGGAGAGGGAATTTGCTTCATATTTTATGGCAATGTGACAAGGTGGCCCCTTGTGGCACTCTATTCAGGACAACTTGGACCCTCTTTTGGGCCTAGATAACCTCTTCACGGCCGATATTTGCATCCTAGGTAATTACGCCACCATAGATTGTCAGGAACGTAGGTACCATATTGCTTTAATTTCTATGGTGGTCAAAAGACTAGTTCTCAAGCATTGGACTGATCAACTAACCATAACATATACCGAATGGATAAAAGACTTATCAACCTGCTTTAACATGGAGAGACTCGCTCCTAGCTCTCGTAACCAAATGGACTTGTTTCACAAAAGATGGGACAAGCTATACACGCTTTATTTACACCATTGACCTCTTGGCTCGGGCTCTGATACCCTACTTAGCCTCTGTCTCCTTCTCTTTCTCTTCTATCCCAAAGCCAATCCCGTGGTATAAGGACTGGTTCTATATAATAGCCTGCTTAACAAATGCAAAGCACACTTGGGGGGTAGGGTGGTGAGAAAGGATGTAGATCTGGGGTTACAGAATCCTAGATGCTGTAGAGGGAGATTTGTGGGGGATAGTTTGGAGGTGGTTCCCCTCGCTTTTTTTTTCCTCGGGTTGTTGTTTGTTTTGTTTTCCTTCTCCTACTCCATGTACAACTCTGTTTGAATTCACTGTTTTGTTATATTTTCTAAACCAATAAAGTTGAATTTCAAAAAAAAAAAAAAAACAAATAGTGCCCCCCTGTTCTTGCACATCTCTTTTTCTGAAATATGCTACCCTCTTGGACTTTGTTGAGTCTCTTGAGATACTTGAAAGTTTCTATCAAGTCCCCCCTCTCCCTCCTTTCCTCAATTGTATACATGTTAAGCTCTTTTAGTCTCTATTCATATGGCTTCTGTTGCAGACCCTTTACCATTTTAGTTGCCTCCTCAGGACTGCCTCCATTCTGTCTATGTTCTTGTGGAGATGGAGTCTCCAGAACTGTACACAGTACTCCAGATGGGGTCTCACCAACTGTCAGTACAGAGGGATGACAATTTCTTGTTTTCTACTGGTGATGCTTCTCCCTCTGCATCCCAGTATCCCCCCAGCCCTCTTTACTGCCATCTCACATTGCTTGCCTACCTTTAAAGTAATCTGATATGACCACCATCAGGTCCCTTTCTATTTTTGTTGTTGTTAGTGCCTCCCCCCATTGTGTACTCTGCCCAGGGTTAGTTGTCTGTATGTGTTCCAATCCGATACAAGTTTGGTTTGCTTGTACTTGTCCCAGGAGTTGTCTCTTTTTTTGTGAATGAGAGTGAAAATATCATGTGTGAGTTAGTCAGATTTTTTTTGCTTTACCCTGCATGTGTGCAGGGGGGTATGTTTATCCATTACTGCTGTAAATTTTGTGATGGATAATTCCAAGATGGAATTTGCACCTAATCAGCCTAGGTGGAGAGTTTTTAGGTGCAAAGTTGTGGCAGAGGTAATATGTGGCTAAGTGATCACTTACTGAGTCACTTAAAGTTCCTAAGAGTAAATTTCTTTTTACCTTTCTTACCAAAATCCAGTCAAGCAAGGAATGGTTGACTGACTGCCTAGTTGGTGTTGTAATTATTAGTTTAAGTTGGCAGGTATTGAGTATGCCTTTGTATTGTGGTTAATTGGTCAGCCAGTTTAAGTTGAAGTCTCCTAGTATGATCCATTCAGTGTGTGAGTAAATACCGAGCATTTATTTGAAATCTAGTAGGCCTTCAAGCCCTGACTTGGGCAGGTTGTACACACAGCAGATCAATAAGTTTTTTGGGCCTAGTTTAACTTTAATGGTTAACCACTCACAAGTGGTGCTGGGTGAGTAGGGGCTATCTCATACTTCTGCAGAGAGATCAGAGTCCATGTAGATCAGAATCCCACCCCCTCTTTTGTTACGCCTATCATGACAGACTATATAGTAACTAGGAAGTGCAACTTCAGAGTCCTTGACCCTAGAGGTGAGCCAGCTCTCTGATAATGCCAGAATATATGACTTGTGGGATGAAGGAAAAGTTGTATTTGTTCTCAGCTTCAACAAGTTAATTCAAGAACAAGCACTACAATCAGCACAAGAGGCTTCTTTTTCACGAAAGAAGTGTGGAGTAGAATGATAGAAATAGATAGATAGACAGACAGACAGACAGATATTGGATAGCTAGATAGCTAGAGAGGGAGAATAGATAGTGAGACAGAGAGACAGAAGCCACAACTTAAAAAAATATATATATATTTTTTATAATCGATAACTGGGTGAGTACAGGTATGTTTGTGTGTGTGTGTGTGTGTGTGTGTGTGTCTGTGTGTGTGTGTGTGTGAGCTCCCAAACCCAACATTATGGTTCTGAGAATAAATTGCATCCCAAAATTACAAACTAGGAACTCCGAACAGAAATGATGTAATTACCCCGATTCCATTTTGTTCCTTATGATTTTATAAGTTCTCCTGTTAGGAAAATATCACATATAAACCTCGTCGACAAAGTTCCATTGCAGTCAATTTGCAGGAAATTCAGAAATAAATTCTTCTATCAAACTTGGAATCTGTAGGCCGCCCTCACCCCCACCCCCAAAATTGTGTGGTTGTGTGGTGGAGAAGAAACATGCAGTGGGGATCAGTTTTTCACATTTTCATAAAAGTATCTTTTTGTAGCCAGAGGAGGGTTCCTAGGTGCTCAGAACAAAGAACAGTGGATCACTTCTGGTAGAGAACCTCTACCTTCTCCCCAGCTTCTTAGCTCTATTTCTCAGCTAAGGAGGCAGTATAGTGCAATGGTTTAGGGCACTGAGCTACAAACCTGGAAACCTGGGTTTGAATCCCACAGCCCCCACTTACATACTGTGTAACCCTCAGCAAGTCACTTAGCTTCATTGTGCTCCCAGTTCGCACCTGGAAACCAGCTTCAGCTCAGTGTGCCTTTCCTGGTTAAACAATTTCCCCTTTCCTATTCAACTCCAGGTTTTTTTTTTCAGGTTTTTTTTGACCGGGTTATAGAAGGCACACATGAAAATTGGATTTAAAACTATATTTAACATTATAGCATATGCCCCATTACATAAAACATGCAAGAATAACTTAATAAAAACAAAGAACAAATATAAATAAGGAAAAGCCCTGTATACAAGCCACAGGTTAAATCAATAATGGTAACCATACTTCCTGCTACTGTAATCTCATTATTAGAGTCGTATGCTGTTATTATTAAACTATATACTACTTGTTTGTTAAATTATTTTTCATAGTTTAAATTTTAATTACATTGTGGTATAGTAGATTTTCCAGCCATTAACAACTCTGAAGAATGCAGCTAGGCTCCCTAAATGTTGCAATTTTCAGCCTTCCAGTTGTAATGATAAAAACTGGAACACAGTTATTCATAGCTATTACTGCTTAGATGTAAAGTTAATTGCTTGCCTTGCCATATTGCTGAAATAAAAATATCACTTGTTCATGTGTGCCTTGCATAACCTAGAGTTGAGCTGGGGAGAAGGTATAGGTTTTCTACTAGAAGTGGTCCACTTTTTTGTGGGGAATGATTTCCAGTGAGTACAGAACAGTAAATATGTCTGTGCAGAGGCCCCAGAATGTGTGAAAACAGACATTCCATTTTAGAAGATTGGGGCTCAGATCTAGGGCAGCAATCAGTCATTTGTTTCTGAGCCGTGTTTTTTTTTTTATTATGATGCCAGGTGCCCCTCATTCTGGTTGTTTAGAAAACCAGCATTTACTGTATTTTAAACTTCTGTAGCATTAAGTTCTGAAAATAAAAACACCACACTGAAGCTAGGTGCAAATTAGTACTTCAATTTTTTCTGAAGTGCTGCGAAGTCTGAGTTGTTTGTTTGTTTTGTTAACTGTTGTGGTTAACTGCTGCAGGTTGTGTTTTCCCTCTGCACCTCCCCCCCACCCCCAATGCCTAACAAATTTAAAGATCAAAGGCAAAAGTGTAATAATTTTTGTAACAGATGCACCTCTCTGTGGATGTAATTGTCATAAGATGTGATACCTACAGTAAATCCAAAAGGCCCCATCCACACTGCACTGCTCAGACCCCCATAACGGATAGAAACCATTACAACCGGGGAGCAGTGCAGTGTGTCCACACTGCCACGGTATCCATTACGGAACCAGCATAGCCGGTTCACACTTCGGGAGCCAGGCGACCATTACCGTGGCACCCGATCCCACAATGCAGCTCGCGCTGTGCTATGGGACCGGTGCCACGTGTCCACTCTACACCCGGTAACATTACTGAGGCGTAACCGGTTTCATAACCATTGTTGAAGCCACCTCATATGTGGTTTCAACAACGGTTATGAAAATGCCTTCTGTAACGTTACAGGTATAAACGCAAACTGTTGCAGTAATGGTTTGGGCACTCTGTAACGTTACAGAGGGGTAGTGTGGACAGGGCCTAAGTGTGGTGTGGTGTGCTAATTTTTAGCACATAGTCTGTTATACGCAATTGTTGTCACCATCTGAACTGATCCCATTGTTTTATCTTTCAGCGGAGCTGACTGGTAGATGGAGCTTTTTGCTGCCTAACCTGGAGTGAGGACATCACAGGAGTGATTCATGCCAACATCAATCAACAGTTCCTGAAAGACTCCACACACTTATCTGCATGATTTTCTCTGAAAAAAAAATACTCTCAGTTCACAGTGTGCACATGGTTGTTTTATTTTACATACCATTTATGTTTTTGGTGAGACTGTTAGAATAAAGTATATTAATTTCGTGGTAATGAGTGTTGGTCTCTTTTTTTTAACAGAGTCAGTGCTCAAACAATTAACAAAGGCAGAACAAACTCTTTAAAAGGAGGAAGTTCATGCATTGAGATCAATGGATTAACAGTTGGTTATTAGTATTTTTTGCTCAGTTGTTCAGCTAAGCCTTATAATAAAACAATTTTGGTTTTTTTAGATATCGGTTTACACAGTACTCTTACCTTGACAGAGACTGAAGAATTGTACAGTTAAAGTGACAGGCTCGAGAGTAATGAGCTTTTACAATTACTGGAGCCTTGTTGTGGGTGATCTGATGACCAACAATAGAGGTGTTTCTTTCATTTTGAATAAATTAATGTATGACATAAAACAGTTTAACTCAAAAACAGCAAGAGTGCTTAGAATTATCATTTTTCTTGTTTCAGTACCAGTCTGCTGCATCACTCATTTATGACACAATTCAATGTGACTTATGACCCCACCTCCTCCCACAAGGCTGAAAAAGTTTTAAGTTGCAATGGGAAAGTAGTACAAAAACCTAACTCTTTGCAAAACCATTTAAACAAATGAAAACAAACCAGTGTTGGGGGGAAGTGGGCAATAACACTAAACCCTGTATATTTCTCCAAAGCATCAGTGCGGCAAAGGGATCCCAGCTTTTCTTGGTATGGTGAAGCATCTTATACTTCTTGGCAACATTTTGCTATATTGTTAACCTGCACTGGGGAAGAGTACAGACACTTTGCCATAGGTTTCCAATTTAGTAGGCAATCTAGCACCCAGCTATCATCAGTTTTGCTATATTCATCAAACTGTATGCTATCATCCAATGGTACAATATCATTCCAAGTACATTTAAAGTCATAAACGATGAGGCATTCAGTCTCCCACAAAATGTTTTCACAACACTGATATAAAATGCATCAGACTTTATTGTACAAATTCTACAAATTAATCTTGCTGACAGCACATAGACCTCTCCAAAAAGGATGTCAGCAGGCTTGCTGCTACAAGCACCTTATCAAAACTAACTCAACCAGGCATCACCAAACTATATGTGAGTGTTTCAAACAATTACAGGTCCAAATAATGAGATTGTGCCTGCATGGAATTCATACAACAGACACATCTAAATCCCAAAAAGAAATACGGAAAAGTGTGTGTGTGGGGGGGGAGGGGCAGTTCTATTATTGGCTCACTACATTAAGATATATCACAAAGCTATATACATTTCATAAACTGTATAGTACAATATGTCTCAGTGATCACAAAAGAAGTATAACAGACAGGGTAAGATTGTTCAACCCAATCCCATATTCACATTAACTGCACCTCAGTAAGCAATGATCACTATTAATTGCAACCTATATAAATGTACAACCATGACCTGAAATATGTGTAACCAGTCACAAAAGGGGTATAATAGGTAGGGTATGAATGACTGTCTAACCCCCTCCCATATTCATATTTACTATGCCCCAATAAACAGTGATCACTATTAATGCAGAAAGGCAGGATCCAAAGCAAAACGATGAAATCTTGTGTTATTAGGCCACAGTATTAAAGCATTACTGAAAACCCTTTATCCTTTATCAAAAAAACAAACATACAATCTGTGTTATTGACTGTTAGATAATTATTACAGCAGGGTGGAACAATCCTCCCGCCCTGTATCATGTTAGTGATTAAATCAAAGATCACTAGTTATGCTAAAAGGAAGGCTACAAAACCCAATTGCTGAAAACCAGGGACAGGGAAGGAATGGAGGAAAAAAGTGAGACCACAGAACCAGAATCATATGACAGTTAAGCTGCTGTGTTATTATACAAATCCCAATATTATGCCATGTTAGGACTCAATGCTTGGCAGCTAGATAAAACAACTCTTACAATAGGACCTGCTTTCCCTCCCTGTCCCTGGTTTCCCAGTATTGTGTTTTGGAGCCTTCTTTTTAGCTTTACTAGCGATTGTAATAAGGGTGTTTTAATCTATAACATGGGACAGGTCAATAACACGGGTTGGAAGATTGTTTTACCCTTCTGAAATAACCCCCTCAAATTTGATAACGCACATTATAATGGTATTTTTTTTAAAAGATACAGTTTTTTTGTAATGTCTTAATATAGTGGCATCCAGGGAGTAGTAGTGCCCCAGTCAAAATATTGTAAGCAGGCCTGAACAATACCACATCCAAATGATAAAGTGATACAGTGATAAAGGCTAGGATGCAGAATGGCAGTATATTGCAGTAGAGTTACTACAGTAAGGAAAAGCATTTTTTTAGCTCTATTTACTGTAGATCAACCATTTTTGAATGTTAATACTCTCAAGGGTTGCTATTTTGGAGCATATTTCAAATGCTCTACCAGAGCTGTGTCCATTTCCATTCTGCATGCTATTAATGCACCAAAGTGCAGCTGGTAGGTGTTGGTCCTTTGTTCTGAATTCAACATTTTGACTGGGGCACTACTATTCCCTGGGGGTGAGGATCACGACACACAGAACACACATTACATTTTTAAGGGTGTAGTTACATGGAAACATAGACTTTGATGGCAGATAAGGACCACTTGCGGAGAAATGCTAGCAGCACAGTGCTGACCCCATCAGTGGCAGCAACCCCATTCACATAGATACACTCCCCTTGCTCTTTTTTAGAGAGGATGCCACATTTAAATTTCCACCGAGAGGTACTTTTTTATATTAATGGCCCTAAGAACTCAACCCCTCTATTGACAGTGCTTAAAAACCATAGCAGTAGGGTGTCCTCGACCTCAGCATCTTTCCTCTCTCCTTTACTGATCAGGGTTATAATTAGCCTGCCACTCTGGCTGAATGATTTCTCTGTCTGGCTAATCTGACTTGCCTTACTTCTGGAAATTTCAAACTGCTTGGCTACCAGTGATAACGTTGGTTTAGGTGTCACCATGGCAATTACTTTTTTTAAAAATTCAAGTTGAGTGTATTTAATAGTGAAAATGCAGACTGCTCATCATTGTGCCTTTCTTTGCTCTGCCCATACTGCAAGGTTGCAGCATTATGGCTGAGTAATGTCAACCGAGGATCCCAACTGGTGGTAGTGCATTGTTCCTGTGAGCAGTGTGTTGTGTTTTTTAGTGTCGACAGTTCTTTAAAACATTGACAACATGTAATTCAGCTGTTATATTGTGTCAATTCTGCTGTGTCCCTGCAATGTAGCAGGCTGTAACTGTGAACTGCATGCACAGAAATACACTGATACACTGACAACAGTAAAAGTGTGCAGAGCTGATGCCGCCACTCATGCCCCATTATGTCTTTAGTGCAGAGGCTGTCTTCATGGATGGTTTACTTTTGGTGTCCCACAGCAGTCTTTGACAATCAGGATCCAAGGTACCCCATCCCTCACTTTCCTTCAGCCAGCCACCATCAGTGACCACTTCTCGAGTGTTCTCCTGGTGGGGTGTGTCAGCACGGTGAAAGTGCTTTCCATCCCTGGGGAAATGGCAAATGTTATCCTGAAGTAACAGTAATGCCTACAGCAGGGAGAGGAGGTAGTGACACATTACATATTGGTGTCACCAGCTGAGGACAGCAGCAGTTAAGGAGTAGTGACACATTTGATTATGGGGAGCATGTAGAACATGTCTGTTTTGGTGCAGAAAGAGTGGTTAATCAGGGACCACATGGTCAGCCACTCAGCTCCAGTGCAGTTCAAAGAACCTCAGGCAGATTGCCTGGGACATCTCAGTTGAAGTAAGTGAGTCCACTGTGGGGGTACACCACAACAGTGCCGGACCTATATGAAGTTGGGGCACTTAGAAGAGACAGGCCAGCACAGAGGGGCTGGAGTGAGCCAAACCAGGAATCAAAATTGGGAAAAACAGAGAAAGTGAAACAGAAATAACTGTTTATCTTAGCAAGAGATTCAGTCAAAGAAGGGAAGGCACCTTGTTAATTTAAACATGACATAACATCACAAGTATTGGAAGAGTCAGGAATAAATAAACTGCCTCTGGGAAAGAATAGGTTATAAAGACATCACTCACAAAATGACTTCCTTTGTGCATTTTAATCAGGTGCAGCTAAAGCCCATTGGATGCATTCAGCAAGTGTGTAATAATATACCTGGTTTGTCACAAAACCACATTGTATCCTCGAGTGACTGCTTCCAAACACATTTGAAAAACAATAGCTTTCAAATATGCAACCACAAATTTGTTATAACAGCAGTTATCTTTACGGGAGCATGAACTTATACACTTCTTTTATTGTAAATATATGCCTTATATATGCATGTGTTACTATAGTAGTCTAATAATACAACATTTCACCATTTGGTTTTGGAGCCTGCCTGTCTGCATCAATAGTGATTGTTGTTTATTGGGGCATAGTAAATATAAATAGGGGATGGGGTCAGAGAGTCATCCTTACCCTACCTATTATACCCCTTTTGTGACCAGCTAACACATATTTCATTTCATAGCTGTACACTTTATATAGGTCCTGCAATTAATAGCAATTGTTGCTTATTGAGGTGTACTTAATGTGAATATGGGATCAGGGTGAACACTCATTCATATCCTGCCTGTTACACTTCTTCTGCAACTGATTCATCATATTATACTATACAGTTTATGAAATGTATATGAGTTTGTGCTATGCATTAATATAGTGAGCCAATAATATAACAGTTTTCCCACCTACACCCCTTACCCCTTGCCTTCTTCTTGTGATTTACATGTATGGCAGTACAGCCTAGAGGTCAGAGTAATGAGCTATGAATGAGCCTGGTTCAGCAGACCTGGGTTTGATTTCCCCCAACCTCCACTTGCATACTATGTGATTCTGAGCAATTCACTTAACCAGCCTAAAACTCCTGGGTTGCCCCTAAAAACAGGCAGTTGTACCTACTGGGCATTACCCGGTTAACAAAAATTAAAAAAAAATGTATTGGTTGTAAGGGGTCCATGCAGGCACCATCTCATTATTTGCACCTCTAATTTTTAAACTAATTAACACACTCATATTGGGTGAATTAGTCTTAACAATGTACTTGTATCGCAAAACGGTTGATACCCTTTTGGGAGAGATCTATGTGCTGTCAAGGAGCTGAGTTTTTAGACTTTTTACAATAAAGCCTGATGAATTTTATATCAGTGTTGTGAAAAAAAAAAATATTTGGGGAAACTGAGTGCACCAGCTTTTGTGACTTCAATGATTCCTGAATTACAATGCATCATGCTACTTGGGAGCTGCTTCTAATGATTGCAAAAGTAAATTTAAATGCGAGTTTGTCAGTATAAAAAATATAATCCCTATGCAGAAGTCACCTCCCTATGCAATTCTCCACACTTGCACTTTTTCTTTTTGCTCAGTCAAGTCCTTTGAAGCCAGACTAGCTGCAGATACATTTATACACTGATCTGAGTAATTACTGTATGCTGTAGACAGCCCACTCATCCATGCAGAATAAAAAGTATCTCCAGTGACCAGACTGTCTCCAGCATTAATTACTGACTTTAATGTACCTCCCTGGCAGCAGAACCCCCCCCCCCCCCATCCTGCCACTCAGGAGCTTCACACCTTGGCTTCCCAGATGGTCCATTAGCAGAGCTCTGAGCTCTGTCACTCCATTACTAAAAACTAAAGTATGTGGTTAAACACAAAAGTATGTGGTTAAACACAAAAGTATGCGGATGATATAATTGCAGCAGAGGGTACCATTACACTGTCTCTTTTCTAACAGTGCTCAACATATACTTATATATTCAACTCATTCCTAAGACAGTACAATGGACACATAGTCAAAAATAAAAATAAATAAGCATAAACATGTACTAATAGAAAAACCTAACAAGAATTACAGTAAATGTCTCACTTCTTACAGTCCAGTTAACCTCTGTCTCCGTGTTGGGAATATGCTGAAACCTACTCACATTGCAGGTCCTGTGTTTTTCATTTGCTCATAAACTCCAGAAGTACAGGGCTGGACCACCTCTGTCATCCCTTCCTTTGCTGTCAGCCACTGCAGATTTAGGCTGGGCTGGTTGAATAGAATAAGTAGTTTTTGTTGTTGTTATTTACCCCCACCCCCTCAGAAGCCACCATAAAAGCATTTGAACAGATATGTGAGAAGGAATTTGAAGATTTAACAAACAATGGAAATCTCAGTATGTACTGTACATATTAGCAATACAAAGAGGAAGACTGAGGGCTTCAGAACAGAATGCTAAAATCATGATCAAGCCTGTAGACAAGGGAAGCTCGATCATGATTACAGATACTGCAAAATATGTGTCAGATGTGTTCAGACAACTATTAGATGAAACAATAACCCATGAAGCGGTGCATGAGAAAGGGCGCTGTCCATTACAGTGACACCTTCCCCGCACAATCCACTCATGGCTACAGACAGGTAGGGTGACCAGATGAGGGGGTGGGTGAACTAGGTGACAGGATGTCGCTATACGTACGTGCGTGGGGGGTGTGGGAGCGAGCATGGTGAGCATGAGCTGGGAGGGGGTGGAGAGGCTGTAGGTAGTCACGCTGTGCTTGCTGGTTGAGCTGCATTGTGGTGTCGGGGATTGGCTAGTGGTTGGGCTGGCTGAGGTATTGGGTTCTGGTCCGGGCGCTGGTGCAATTTATGTGCACCGGCCTGATTCTTTATTTTTACTCGCTTTCATCTCCCATGCACCCCTGGAGTTGAGAATCCTACAGGGGTGTGGAGGGCGAAGCCCCCATGAGGGGTGGTGGGGCACAGCCCCCACTGAAAGCAGTAAAATATGTCCTGGCACCATTGTGCTGGTGCACTGGGGTTGTCAGAGTGCCGAAAATGTGTTCATCACTCTGACTGATCGATAACGGTGATCGCCGTTAGGCGTTCACCATTATCACATAGACCCAGATGATACTGATTATAAAAAACAATAAGAAACAATCCCACTAAGAAGTCTAAACATTGGATGGGTACTCTCTTGAATGAATCTTACAGCAGGGGCATTACTGCTAGAGAAAGGAAAAAAAAACTTGCTGACAATGGATCACACAGAGCTTGCCATAATTCATTTTACCAAAAATACATTAAACACTGGGCAATCCTCCTGGATCTCTGATTGTGGCAAGCATCGGGTACCCAACAGGAAATCTCTCAAAAATTGTGGATTTATATTTAAGTCCCTTAGTGAGTAGGTTGCAATTGTGTTTGTATGTACTCTTGCTGTTCTCAAGTTAAACTGCTTTTATGTCATACATTGAAGTATTAAAAAATTAATGAAACACCTCTATTTTTTGTCATTAGATCCCCCTAACGAGGCTCAGGTAACAGTAAAAGCATATTATTCTCGAGTCTGTCACTGTAGCTGTATGATTCTTCAGTCTCTGTCAAAGTAATGCTGAAGTACTGTGCAAACTGACATCTACCAAAATGAAAATAGTTTATAACACAGACTCTACTGAACAACTGAGCAAAAAATACTAATATAATGTTACCAACTATCAAACCCTTTACCTCGGTGTATGGACTTCCTCATTATAGTGTGAACAGTTTGAAAACAAAATAACAGATGGCTACATTCAGTAACATGAAATTAATATACATTATTGTAATATTTCATTTTACCAAAAACATTTGTTTTACATATATATATACTGTATATATATATATATTCATGGCAGAAAACTCCATTTAATGCATCATTTAGGGTTGTTCCACAGTGACAAAAGTGAGGAAATTCTATGTTAGGGTTCCCACCTCCCTAACACCCCACTACCCTGCCCCACCAACAGGCATCAGGTGTGCATTGGGTTAAATCGGACCTAACTCAAAGGCTGATAAACCAAACAGAGGAGAGTAATCTGATAACAATTAAATTGGGTGCAAGAAAAAAAAAAAGTGCGCTAACAAAATAACAGAAACCCATCCCTGATGTGTGTCTTTTCTTGTACTTTTTTTCTTACTGTAGAACATGACGATTCTGCATGCGGAGTGCAGTGGTTTAATTCTGAGGGCTGATAAAACGTGGGTGTTCCTGTTCAGTAAAGACTTAAGCCCATCTGTTGGAATTTGCAAATAGAACCAATGACTTATGGATGAGAGAGCAATATGATTTTGTGGAATCAGATTGCATTTCCCCTTTGTATGATGTACAACTAGAGTATGATGTCTGTATATAGTGTTTTGGGGTCTAAATGCTCTGCTAAATGCCAATACAGACCTTGAGAATGTCCACCTCAGACAGAGTAAGCAAATTATTACTAAAACATAAAAATCATTATAGACCTTCTTAAGTCCTCAGTCAGTGTATAAACTTGATAGCATATAGCACAGACCTTTAGAAATAAGGTCAAATATTTTATTCCTGTTTTAAAACTGAACAAAGTTGGACTTGGCATGAAAATCTCAAGATGTGTTTGTTTTTTATGTACAATTAATCTTTTTATTCTCTGTTTATTGAAACAAACCATTGCACAATTTGTAACCAGTAATGAAATTCATAACTTATTTAGAACCTTCATGTTTGAAATTGACTATTTATATATATTCTTGTTTTGAATGGCTTCACACACACACACACACACAAAACAGCGATTGTTTAGAGGACCGTTTTGATACTTAAAATCGTGCCGTCTTTCTCCTTCTTCCCAAATTGATTTTTAGAGTTGATCTGTTTAGTGGTGAATCAGGACAGAAAAGAATATTTAAAAATATTTGCAGCCGGCCTGGTGGTGCAGAGGGCTGAGGTGCTGGTGCCTTACCTCACACCACACTGGTGACCCAGGTTTGGGAATGGACTCGGGCGCTGGAGGGTCAGCAGGGGAAGGAGTAGGATTGAGCATCTGGAGGACTGTGCTCCTCTCCTTGGGTGGGTTGGGGATCAGTATCACTCTGTAGCGGCCCCTGGTGGAGACCAGGGGAAGCTCAGAGGTGGCGCGACTAGGGAAAATGGAGGAAACTTGAAAAATGGAGTTTCCTGCTGCCAGATGACAGACACCCACACCAGTGCCCCCTTGAGCTGTGTGGCAGCCAATCCAACCACAGCAGCATCCAGGACCAATGCCTAGGCCAATAGACCATTTCTCCTTGGAAGAGGAGGACCCACCCGATGCAAGGGTTATGTCGGGTTACCCTGAGGTGGCTGCAATGTGGGGTCAGGGTTGGCGGTGGAGATGAACGAAAGGTGAGTGTCCTTGGCAATTAGCCTGAAGGAGAGGTAGGGGAGTCGCAGGGGAGATAAACAAATAACACAAAAAAATTAATATATTTGCAGTGTCGCAAAATATACAATCTGATATCATTAAACTCTGTAGTCATTATTGAAATTGCACACAAAAGAAAGCTATTGTTTTACTATTTCAAACATATTTCTGAAATAAATGTATTTGTCTTCAAAGTATATCGCGAGCGAGTCTTAGGTTTCGCAATAAAAATTCTGATGTAGGTTGAGATTGTAAGAGTTAGGCAGAGAGACATCATGGTATAAAATATATTGAAGTGTTACACATTTATGTCAGCAAAGGGAGAACTTTGAATGTGGATGAAATTATGGATGGTGCTTCCATACTTTACGATTAAAATCTAATAACACACATTCAAGAACATTCCCTCTAGCCATAACACCATTGTATGATGCTTTAACTCTTCTCAGCAGTCTCCCATTTTGTTCAATGCAACCTTGTCAAATCAGGTGAACTGGTGCTACCTCTAGAAGTAATGGTGGTGAATACATGCACATGCATGTGGAAAGAAGACTGCAGGAGCTGTGAGTGAGGTTCCTTTTCCACTTCTGGGAGCCCGGAATTTCCTTTAGACTATTGTGGAGCTTAAACATGTTTACTGGTATAAATGGACAGTTAACAGGTTTCCCCACTCTGGCCCCACCCCAGACAACAAAGTGTAAAGTGTCTCATATTCCTGAGTGAACATTTTATATTCATGAAGCATGAAACCCCATTGTAGCTTTATTTTACTATTCATGGGACACTTTTATAGTGATAATTTTCCTTTTTTGGTTTTTTTTTAACTCTTGTTTTAATCCACTCCTAAAAAGCAGCATTTAATTAGAAAATAAAATCACAAGAGTGCAAATAAAACCCCTTATAAAATTACCAATGGATTAACATGAATGTTGGACATCATTCATTGCCAATGTTGATACCTGTAATAATGGAAATTGAATTGTATTGCATTAATATAGATAGATAGGCATTGGCTACCCTATATAGCTATTGTGTAATCTGTTGTTCATAAATAACAGCCGTTCTCACCATTGAAAATGAGTCAGACTCAGCTTGTGACATAATTGCTTTATTTTTCAATAAACGCAATTGATGTAAACAAAAATAAAATTGAAACAATTCATTTACAAATAGCTATACAACAAAAAACAAACAAAAAATAACTTTAATGACCTGGAAAACTGTGTGATGATCATAGGCAAGGCCACTGGTTTTCGGGTTTTGTACCTGAAAACTCGGTACAGACCGAGGAAGGGAGCAAAAATATGAGTCAAAAGTTGTGTCTTTTGTATGGTGGACATCGAAATAAATTGAAAGGCATACCTGTTTCTTCAGTTTGTGGTCAGGTTTTGAAGAGTGAAACCTGTTTTTCTTTCTTTTCAGTTTGTTGCCTTTTGAAGAGTGAAACCTTTTTTTTTTTTTTTTCATTTTGTGGTCGAGTTTGAAGAGTGAAGACGTGTCTGTGGTACTGGAAGAACCAGAATATAGGACTGCCTTTTCAAAGCAAGAGGTCTGCAGCCCTGCAAGAGACCAAAACTGACAGTAAGGCACACATCTAGGTAACAAAAAAAACAAGGCCAGCTTGGGGTGGGAACCAGAAAAAATGGTTTATCTTTTGGAGCTGCCTGGGTGGAGGTGGGGTGGATCTTACCAAAAAGAAAACAACTAATGATCCCTGCCACTACTCATGTTCCAGTTCTTGTACCTCCCAATTATTATTTTTTTTGTTTATCATAGAAGAATTTTATTGATTTTAGAATAGATGCATAAATATGTGACAATAACATCACATTTACGAATAGTATAACCAGTACAGAGTAATATCCACAGTAGGAACAATAATCCTCAAGATACAAGCTCAAAGGTGTACCATATCCATCAACTAATCAGCATTATGACAAAGAAACCAAAACACTGAGGTAAGCTCAGCAGAAGTAACACAGTGTACCAATGATTCAGATAGGAGGGTTACTGTAAGGAAGGGGAACTTTACACAGCTGGAACTGCATGTAGGGTTTCCATTTAGCTAATTATTTATCCAGTTGACCCTGATGGACATAGAAGAGGTGTTCCAATGATGCCAAATGAGCAAGAGCTGCATGCCAGCTCTTCTGGGAGGGTGACAGTCCTTGGCGCCAGTGCATTAAAAGTAGTCGCTTTGCTTCCATAAAGGCCAACATCACCCATTCTCATAGGGGGGTAGATAGGGTGTTAAGCAGCGTCACATCCCTGGGCAGAAGTCTTGCATCTGTGGTTGAAATCATAGAACCCAGTATTCAGGAACAATCAGCAGTGACCACTGCCCAAAAGGGTAGGAACAGTGGACAAGACCACAGGATATGCAACAAGTTCGCTTCAGGCTGACCACATCTCCAGCAGTTTGAGTGGGTCAACATGCCATGACAGTGCAAAATCACTGGGGTACGGTTCCAAAAGAGGAGGATCTTAAGTTGGATAAATTGACTTTTTGTGTCCCTATAGTGGGTGTGCACAGCCTGCAGGTATTGGGACCGGATAGCATCTGGGATATCACACTGGAGGGCAGCCACCCACTTGAGCTTACAATGGGTAGAGGGTTCCAGCTGAACATCTTGCAGAGCATGGTAGAATTTCACTATCAGGCCTTTTAGACTGGGGGATTTATGTACCCATCCCACCCACTCCCATTTGGTGTCTACGCGGACCTGGGCTGAACAGCACTGCAGGGCACTGCACAATTAGAGATATCTCCAAAAATCTGATGAGGGGAGGTGAAATTTAGTTTGCAGTTGGTCACAGGAAAGCAAGACATTGGAGCCTGCTATGCAAACATCCTGCACTGTAGAAATGCCTCTCAGTTTCCAGGAGGGCCAATCAATAGGGGCACCTCAGACTGTAAGGAAGGGGTTGTGCCACAAAGGAGTATAACAAAATGGGGGGGTCCAGGCTGAATGGGGGGTGTGGGAGAGAGACATAATGATGCACCACACCAGGCGAGCGGCCAGCATAGGAGGAGAAAGTTGACATGAAGCTTCGACCTGCAGGCTAAGCAATGCCATCAGTGGGCCAATCCGGTACAGGCCAGCCTCCACCTGGACCCATGATATGGCTTGAGGGAACCGTGATATAAACCAGGAGATGGCCGCAGCAGCAAGGCAAGCTAAGTGATAGCCCTTGAGCCAGGGGACCTCTAACCTTCCCTGAGTCCATTGCGCCTGGAGCTTCTGTTTACTCCAGCGAGGGGATTTACCATCCCGGAGAAACCAAAACATGAGGAGGTCCATAGACACAAATAGTTTCGGTGAGAGGAAGATTGGCAGATTGTTAAACAGATATAGAACCTTAGGGAGAAATAGCATGTGCACTGATGCAGCTCTACCCAGTAGGGAAAACTGTAGTTTGCGCCATCGCTCAACCTCTGCTGAGAGTTGGGCCAATAAGGGGGAGGAATTTGAGGACTCCAGATTGGACCACTGACTAGGGATAAAGATACTTAGGTAAGAGAACCCCTTATCCACCCAGGCCAGCTCCGTTCCAGCAAGGCAATCTTTGGAACATTGAGGGTTTAGGGGAGCCAGGATAATTTTTTCCGAATTAGCATGCAAGCCTGAGAGTAGGGCAAAGTCCTGTAAAATGGCCAAAACAGTTGGGAGTGCCCGATGGGGTTGTGAAATGGTAAGTAAAAGATCATCAGCATATGCCGCTACTAACTGAGATGTGCCACCTGCCTCGATGCCAGAGATGGACCGTGAGGCTAGAAAAGCCCGTATGAGAGGGTCCAGGGCAATCAAAAAGAGGATGGGTGATAGGGGACCAGCCTTGCTGGGTACCCCTTTGTAGTGGGAAAGGGGCAGAAATGGTGGTGTTAGTAAGAATGTGGGCCAGCGGTGAACTGTATAGAGTATGTACCCACTGACAAAAACCCAAGCCAAAGGCGTATTTCTGAAGTACTGTGAATAGATAGTTCCATTCGATCAAATCAAAGGCTTTGGTGAAATCAACAGCAAGTGTTGCCATAGGGACTGTGGACCGGAATGCTACCCATTTGAGATTGAATGACAACTAGTATTATCAAAGCCTGATTTCCCTTTCATGAAGCCCGCTTGAGCTGGGTGAATGATGGAGGGCAGAACATCGAGCAAGCGAGTGGCCAGGATTTTAGCAAGTATTTTCATGTCGACAGATAAAAGGGAAATAGGGTGGAAATTTGCACAGTTCAATGGGTCATTAGATTTTATAGGGAGAAGGGTGACAAGATCCTCTCTCATTGTGGGTGGGAGCAATTGCACTGAATGGGCCTATTGAAGAGCCTTAAGTAAGGGCCCGATAATGTCAGGTCCTAGCACCCGATAGAGTTCAGTGGTCATACCGTCTGGGCCTGGAGCTTTCCCAGGTGCCATTTGGGAGGGGGCCTGTCTCACCTCCACTTCTTCCAGTGGGTCATCTAGTCGGGACACCTGGTCTTGAGTAAGGGTAGGTCCCTCGACATTTTGGCTGAACTGGGCTAGTCTTTGCCGTATCTGAGGTGGGGGAGAGAGGAGAATGGGATTCATAAAGGAAGGCATAAAAGGCTCCAATAGTGAGATTGATATCCTGCAGGGTATGAACCACTCTACCTGAGGCATCCCTGAGGGCATGGATTTGGGATGAAGCTTGTTGCTTACGTAGTCTAAATTCTAACAGACAGATGCTTTTCTCTCCACCATCCCAGTAGGCGTGCTCCTTTCTAAGGAGTAACCACTCTACTTTTTGGTTTAAAATGATATTGAATCGATGTTTCAACCCCACTATTTGGCATACCGGGAAGGGAGTGCTGCCCGAGAGCTGCTAGACTGGAACCTATGTTCCAGGCCAGTAAGGTTAGCTTGTAGGGAGGTTAAAGTTGCCCTGTGGGCCCTGTTTTTGGCCACAGCGAAAGCTATAATTTGCCCTCTAAGGACTGCTATAAAGGCCTCTCAGACCGTACCCAGAGTTACTTCCTTGGTTGAGTTGGTGGCAAAGTAGTCACGAGCCACCTGAGATACCATACTGGGGAACTCCGGGTCTTTCAGGAGGAGATAGTTACATCTCCAGCGGCTGCCCTTTGGTCTCTGGGTGTTTGGGGAGTATGTAGTTAGGACAGGGGCATGGTCAGAGATTAGGATGCTGCTTATTTTGTTGTTAGATAAGTGTTGGGCTGCAGCCATGTTGGCAAGCCAGAGGTCAATACGGCTATGAGTGGCATAGGCATGTGAATAAAAAGTGTAGTCCCGCCCAGTTGGGTGGTCTCTTCTCCAAATGTTCACCAATCCCCACTCCTCTTGCAAACCCTGGAAGGTGGCATAGGCTTTGGGGTGAGACTGTGGGAGAGGTTTGGACTTGTCTAGGAACGGGTCTAGGACCATGTTGAAGTCCCCACCCACTAGGATAGGAATGTTAGACCCATCCCCTGCTAACGATGTGATGGGCTGACTGACAGCCAGGAAAAACTCGGCATGATCTTCATTGGGAGTGTAGAGGTTAGCAATGACAAGCGATCCTGCCGGGGAAGACAGTCGCATCACTATCCATCTATCACAGGAGTCTCTATGGGTGTCCTCCATCTTCCAAGTGGATGACCTATGGACCAGAATGGCTACCCCTTTGGTTTTGTTCGGGGCTGAGCTAGCGTGTACCTCTCCCACCCAGGACTTTTTCAGCCAAGGGGTCACTCTGATCACAAGGTGCATTTCTTGGAGAAGAGTGATATCTATATGAAGAGATCACAGAAAGTGAAGCACCTTGGTGCATTTAATAGGGTGGATAAGGCCCTTATCATTCCAAGAAACCAATGAGGTGCTTGGTGAGGATTGATGTACCAGTGGGGCCATGACTCCAAACAAAAAAAATTCAGGGAGAGAAGGTACTTACTCAGGTCACCAAGTTTAGGGCAAGAGTTCAGCAATAGCAGTGCAAGTAATGAAAGGTTCCACCCGCCAGGAATGCAGGAGCCCTCTGATGAACCGTTGGCACTAACCGTAGTATAGAGGAAGTTCCAGATAATACACTGGTTCTGGAGGAGAACTAGAGAAAGAAGAGAGCACAGTAATAAGTATGAACTTTTCACCAACAACCAATCAACTAGCATGCAAAACTGTTGTAACCAAAACTGAAAAATTGTTTTCAAAGAACAATATGAACAGGTGTAACTACGCTAATGGATTCTGGGTCAATGTGAAAGAAAATGTTGGACAGCCAACACTCTCAGCTACTTCAGCCAAGGAACCCACATAGGGGGAGATGTAGGAATCCCAAACAATGGCATGCCTCCTTTCAGAGCATCTACCTAATGGTAGGGCACCAGGGCATCCTGGGTTGGGGGTGGAAGGTGGGCATGGGGAGCTAAGGGAGCGAGGGGTTGGGGAAGGGAGGGAGGGTATGAAAAAGGGAGCAGAGAGGTAGTTTCCAGCTGAATATATCAGCAGTGCTAGGGGGCCGCACAGTGACCCCACATTATAGCGTATCAAGCTAGGTAGGCAAAAAAAAAGGGGGGTATTCCCCAAGCCCCATATAACAATCAGTTGCAGGCCAAACCCTGTAAGACATCTGGTTTGACAGCCCTAGAGATCAACAATTGCCCAGAAACATGGCTCAGAGGGGACAGATGGGAAGGAATGGGGGGTGGAACCAGCACTCCAGTTTAGGCTCCTTGCATGCACATGGAGATAGCAGCCCCAGGACTTGGTACTTCCACAGGGGGAGTATGCCAGATGATTAGCTCCAGAGTAACAGTGGGGGAGGGGGAGACTAGGTTAATACAGTAAATTACCACCAAGACCTGCTTATGAAATTAGAGGGAAAAAGAGAGAGTCCAGTCTTTAGCCAAGAGAACCTTCGGCCTGCCCAGTGATGACCAGGGGGAGATACGCAGATTCTGGAGGTCCAGATGACACCACAGCTGCATAGGACAGTATTCCAGGTCACACAGGGGTTGAGGCATCTACTGCTGCAACTAGCGAGGCTTCAGGATATTCCACTCAATTGAGAGATGTGTCAGTGTCCATAGTCGATAGGTCCTGGCAGTCATGATATGTGGGAGAAGCTGGAGAGGCATGATCTTCCCAGGAGATTTTCACTGGGGGGGGCATGCAAGAGGAATTCAGGAGGGACAGTGGTGCCACTCCAGGACCGTTGTCTGAGCCTAGAAGTAAAGTTCGCCCCACGAGGTGGTAAAGAGGTGGTGGTATTAGCCTCAGGAGTGGCAAGTTCTTGTGGTGGTTGAAAGCGAGTGGGATGAGGAAGCTATTAGTGCAGGGGAAACAGAGCTGGCAGCTGCACATCCATCTGACTAAGAGTCCTCCAGCATCTGCTGCCGCAGCTTGTGATTCCCTCTGGTGCACAGAGGTGTCTGGGAGTTGTAGTTGGAGATGGGAGCTCGGGCCAAAACCTGTGGAGCCATTTCTCAGTTAAAATGGGGTGATAAGCTAGCAGTTCTTAGCCATCTTTGGAAACCAGCAAGTTGGTGAGTGATCTGAAATGGAACTGAAAGTTGTGTTGATACAAGAAGTTTTTAATCGGACCAAATGCCCTTCACCTGGTTGCTGTCTCATGGGTGAAATCTCTGTAGAAGAACACTAAGGAGCCCTGTCATCATACCTCTCCCAGGTCTCTACCTGCCCTGAGAATATGCTCCTTGGTAGTGTAGTGAAGAAAGTAGGCTACAATGGGCCTTGGGGTTTAAGTGTTCTTATCCCTTCTGCTGGTCACCCGATGGGCCCATTCCACATCCATAGGACCTCGCCACCTATCCCACAGCAAGACTGGGAGGTTTTCATTCAGGAAGCGTTCCATTGATGGGCCTTCAACCCCTTCTGGGAGACCTATAATGTGCAAGTTATTGCACTGGGTCCTGTTCTCCTGGTCCTCCACCCAGTCCCACAGGTTAGCAAGCCTCTCCTCCTGCAGCTATATCCTCTGTAATAATGTGGACTGCTGGTGTTCACTGGTGTCCAGACGCTGCTCTACCACATTCATTTTGTTCTGCAATTGCTTGACATCAGCCACCGTCTTGTTAAGTGAGGTATTGATGTTGTTCACCCTTACAAGTAGAGTTTCAAGCATACTAGTGATATATTGCAGGGAATCTGCAACAGAAGTGGGCTGTGTTGTTGGTTGAGCACTTCTAGGCTGTGTGGCTAGTTGCCCAGTGCTGGAATGATTTCAATGTGCCCCAGATAATGCATGTCTGAAAAGGAAGTGTAAACTGGCAATCTAAGGCTTCAAAGGCTGGTGGTAGGGGCTATCGTCTATAGCAGTACTGTAGATTGAATGTGGCAACTGGGTCCTATGCAGCCTACGGTGCCCACACAGCTTGCAGACACGCGGCACTGGAAAGATGGCAAATTGCATCGGAGTCTGCTGAAAATGCTGCCGGTTGGTTAGAGATAGACTTCCAAGACATTAGAAAGGGCTAGTAGGCTCAGATGTCCATGGATGGCAGTGCAAGAGCACGGATGTTGCCCAGATAGGGGAGAGCTATAGGATTTAAGCAGCCATTGCTTAGGCAGTCAGGCCACGCCCCTCTGTACCTCCCAATTAAGAAAGAAAATAGTGCCCTAAAAGCATTGACTAACATGAAAGCACATTTATTTGAGGGCGGAAAGCATTTCTTGGAGGAGGGTCAGGCAGAGGAGACTATTTACACCTTCAGCTGGTTCCATGGATGGAAAACATGATGTCAGCCCTTTTGTACATGCAAAACATCTGCAGGGCTCTGCCCATGCAGCCATAAAAAAGAGAGAGGCTCGGGTAGTGCTGTGTCTTGTAGGAGGAATAAGGAACAAGGTAGTAGAGCCACTGTGATAAGCCACAAAAAAAAGATCATTGGTGGTGTCTCCTGCAGAGGCACTGAGAGGATGACTACTTACACTTTTAATGTTCCACTATTACAGTCATTATCTCATGACTCAGACTGCAGCACAGACAATAACATCAGTGTCAGTAGCTTTGTACCCAATATGCTGGAGTCTGAGTCATCTGATACTTCTTCTGATACTGATGTGGTATGGGTCAAAGGCCCCTCAAAAACCCTGGAGAAGGGCATTCAGGGGAGAACAACACAAATGGAGGTGGCAATGGTGGCAACAAGGACAATAGGACTGTCTACCCTGCTGAAACCATTATTTTAGTAGAGGAAGATGATGATGATGATAATAATGATAATGAATGAAAGCACTGTCACTGCTAGCCAACAGGTACCTCTGCCAGGAGGTAATACTAGGAAAGCAAATTCTTGAGTATGGAACTACTATTATATAACTACTATGATGTTGCTTCTCAACATGCTTGTAGTGCAATATACATACTCTGTAAAAATGGTGTCAGCGGGGGGACAGGAAAATCACATTGGAAAATCCACTTTAAAAAGACACTTAAAGAGAATGCACAAATTGCATGCAACAGAAAAGACTGGGCATCAGTTTCTGGTGAGACACAGGATGAGGTAGGTGACAATGACCTGTCTTCTCTTTTGTTGAATCAGTTGTCTTTAAATAAGTAATGCAGATTGCAGTTACACGATATCAAGTACCATTCAAAAAATATTTGCCATTGAGGTAGTACCAAATGTCTATTGTAAATTATATGATAAAGTGATGAAGGCCATGAAACTCACAAGAGTGCCACAAATACAAATTACGATTTATATGTGGACTAGTGGCCAAACTGTAGACTATATGACAGTCACGGGTCACTGAGCACTCCTTCATGATTCATGATTCACTATTCCTCTGCTTCATCCTCTGTCTCGTGTAGCATATAAAAAGCAGGCTGTCTGGCGTATTACTAGTTCTGAGTCAAAAGATCACACTGAAGTAAACATCTTGCAAGAATTAAGAAGATGGTTTGCTGAATGACTTACTCCTCATGACCTGTCTCCAAGGTTGTTGGTATATGATAATGGGGCTAATATTGTACATGCTGTGAAGCATGGAGGGTATGTGCACATACCTTGCTTTCTTCATACCCTCAGTCTTGCAGTACATGACTTTCTTAAAGATGACTGAAACATCCAGAATGTATTAAGTTTTGACCGCAAAATATGTAGACATTTTAGTCATTCTGCTAAAGTATTCAAAATAATCTTCCGCAACATCAGTTAAAGCAGAAGGTGGTCACCAGGTGGAATTTCACCTTCTGTATTGTACAATGGCTTCTTGAGCAGTGTAAATCTCTGAATCAATACACCACAGATCATGCAATAGGGAAAGAGGATGTGTCATTCAGTTCAAGCCAGTGGACCCTAATGGCATAGCTGTGCCACATTCTTCCTCAATTTGAGGAAGCCACTAATGAAATAAGTGTAGACGATGCCAGTCTGAGTCAATTAATACCTCTGCATTCCTTCTTAGGAACAATGTCAAAATGCAGAAGGCAATATTTGTTAAGGAAGGTACTGCTGTATGTCTTGTGGCTGGTAGGTCGGTAGGTAGGTAGGTAGGCAGGTTATTGTTCAGTCTTTAAAAATGATCATTACAATTAAAATATATTATAAAAAAATACATACTGTTTTAACATAAATAGTTTAGAATCATATATAAAATACAGATATTCACAGACACCATATCATATCAGCAAATCCAGTGACTTTCACGTAGACAGAAATTAATTAAAAGTGTCTAACTTATTGACAAAACTTTTTTTTATCATTTTCTTTTAAACTTTCTGAGCAATAATAAAATAGTTTGCCACATTCTTAATTATAAACTCATCCTTGTTCATTAGAATGATGTTTTATTAAGACAGCATTATCTGTAGTTTGAATTGAGTAACAAATTGGCACAGGCTTTTTTTTTATCACTTTATTATACCATGTACAGCTAAAAACTGTGTTGTACAAATCTTCTTTTTCCTTATCCTTACAACTGCAGAGGACATCCTTAGACTGTGTAGATTTTTCGTAATGTGCTTTTAAAACATTTGATTCAAATAGTTCAAACCTGAACCTCACATACATTTTCCTTTTTGCTACATCTTTAAGGCTATCTAAATAATAACTCATATAAAAAAGGCAGTCATTACAACTGTACCAGTTAGAATATCTAGCTGCACTTATTGCACCTAAATCCTGGGTAATAACATATTTAGACACTTTATCCGAGACATAACTTTGATAACTAGAGCTTATTTTTATATTTTGTCTTGTGTAATTCCATAAGTTGTTTAAGTCATATCTAATAGTTTTATAACATGAGATAGCTGAATAAAGCCTTTACAATTCATTTGTCTCCATCTTTCTTTCTCTTTAAGACAAAGGCTAGATAGTCTTTTGGAATCAAGTCGAGAAAATGTGGACTAGTAATAAATAAGTTTTGCATCAGCTAGAACCTGCAGACTCACTAATCCCAACTCAGCATGTACAAAACACATAGGGGTGGTTTTATTGATGCCTAGTGCCAATCGTAGAACTTGTAGCAGTGTTTTTTCCAATTTATCTACTGATTGTAGAGCCCATATTTTTATTCCACAGTGTTTGCGATTTGTACTTATCGTGCAAAGCATTTACCAATGGTCTGAGAGTATTACCTCTGTACATATTGTTAAACTTCTCTAAACCGATTGCCACTGCCCTAGCTTTTGAAAATACATTTATCAAGATGTAGTTTCCAGGAAAGATTCCAAGTAAAGGAAACACCCAGCTAAGCTTAGCTTCCAGTTGCTATGAGTTCACTGTCAATTTGTATCTATTATTTCTTGCACCAAATACCAGTATTTTAGATTTATGATGATTGATATTCAAGTCCAGATCGGCAGATTGTGTGGCAAGTATATATATATATTTTCTTTTTGCAGACCATGAGGTGTCAGTGATAGCAGAACAAGGTCATCCGCATATGCCAGTAGAGGGCAGGGGACCAGACATATTTTAGGAGAATCCGTATTTGATTCACCTATAGCCTCTATTAAATCATTGAGGTAGATGCAAATAACGTAGGGGCTAAAGTACATCCTTGTTGGACTTCCTTGCTGATAGAAAATATGGAAGTTAACTGACACCTCAAGCCCACTCTAACCTGAGCCCATGTATCTGTATATACTGTAGATTCTGAATTATATTTATTAATACTGGACATACAGTATACACCATCTGCTCATGCTATTCCAAAGCTTTCCCCTGTTTAGGGAGTCAAATGCTGTACTGTAATCTATAAAGGCAGCACATATTTTTTGATTTATCACCTTATAGTATTTTTCTATACAATGGAGCAGTACATAACAGTTATCTGTATTTGAAAAGCCCTCTTTAAAACCATCTTGATAGTGAAAGATACCACCCAGACATTCGATCTCTTTTTTTAGTTTATTTAATATAATTGAAAATATTTTTGCCATTACATCAATTAGGCTGATTGATCTATACATTTTTGCATCTTGTCTATCTCCTTCTTTGAATATTGGTATGATAACTGATCCTTTCCAGTATGGCTCTCTTGCACATATTTTAAAAGAGAGCTAGAAATCTGGCCCATTGTTGCATTGAGCATATATAAATTTCTGATGGTAGAAGATCAGGGCCTTGTGCTTTATTTGTTTTTAGTCTATCAATAGCCATAAGTACATCTTGCCCATAAGTACATCGTGTTCAATAATTTCAAGCCAATCAGGGATCTTCCATTTGATAGTGAGGAATATAAAAAATTCAAACATTATGCTTGAGAAATAGAAGAGCAATTTATCTGGTTTTATACTAACTTTGACCTATTGACAATACCCATTAAAACCCCTGCTTGCTAATGCCCAAAAGGTTGTTTGATCCCTATTGTTAATTGCTGACATCATATGTTCCCATTGGGCCTTACAGTAATCATTCTTCTTTTGTCCTAGAAATATCCTATAACATTTACGTTCCAGCCTAAGTAATGTACATGTTTCTGAACTAGGTACATTTTTAGTAAGCTTTAGTACGATAATCAGATTTTCCTTTTTTGCTCTGCATTCTTTATCAAACCATCCTCCTCTAGGTGTTTCCCTCCTTTGTATGGCTTCAGTTTTATATACCGTCTGAGCTATTATATTTAAATCATTGTGTTGTTTTTTATCTAAGCTAGATATAGCTTCATCTGTGTTGATCATTGCTAAATATTTATTTATAACTTGACTATATAGAGGTTTGATTTTGTTTTCTAGGTTAATAGACCATTTCAATCTTTTAGAATGTCTTACTTCTATACTGGGTTCACAGATCGGGGGGCTCTGAGAGGTGCTATACAAGTCACTCATATACTTGCTTTGTAAGGTTATTGGTGAATGATCAGTCTTTTCTGGACCATGTTTTTAGATCAGTCCAAAAACAGAAACATAGAAACATAGAATTTGATGGCAGATAAGGACCACTTGGCCCACCCAGTCTGCCCATTTCCCTATCTAATGGATAAGCTGCAGATCCTAGTTAACCAGCAGCCTACTTCTTCCTACCCCCACCCTCTAGAATTGCCTTATGACTGTCCCATGCATGCTTGAATTCCACCACTGTTTTTGACTCCACAACCTCCTCCGGAAGGCCGTTCCATGCATCCACAACCCTCTCTGTGAAAAAATACTTCCTTAAATTATCTCTGAGCCACCCCCATCTGTCTTCAAATTGTGCCCCCTTGTTCTTGCACACTTTTTTGAAAGATGCTACCCTCTTGGACTTTGTTGATTCCCTTGAGGTACTTGAAAGTTTCAATCATGTCCCCTCTCCCTCCTTTCCTCGAGGCTATACATAAGCTCCTTAAGTCTCTTTCATATGTCTTTCGTGCAGACCCTGCACCATTTTAGTTGCCTCCTTGGACAGCTTCCATCCTGTCTATGTCTTTGTGGAGATTGGGTCTCCAGAACTGCACACAGTACTCCAGATGGGGTCTGACCAGCTGTCTGTACAGAGGGATAATAACTTCCTGTTTTCTACTGGTGATGCTTCTCCCTATGCATCCCAGTATCCCCCAAGCCCTCCTTGCTGCCCTCTCACATTGCTTGCCCATCTTTAAGTCATCTGATATGACTGCTCCCGGTTCCCTTTCCATTTTTGTTGTTGTTAGTATCTCACCCCCCATTGTGTACTCTTCCCCTGGGTTTTTGTTTCCCAGGTGCATTACCTTGCACTTCTTAGCATTGAATCTAAGCTGCCATACATTTGACCATTCCTCTAACCTTGCCAAGTCCCTTCTCATCCTTTCCACCCCACCTTGTGCATTTACTCTGTTGCAGATCTTTGTGTCATCTGCAAAGAGACATGCTTTTCCTTCCAGTCCCTCTGCAATGCCGCTTATAAAGACATTGAAGAGGACCTGTCCTAATACTGAACCCTGCGGTACCCCACTAGTAACCTCCCTTTCTTCAGAGTGGACTCCATTTACTATTACTCTCTGTGTCCTATTCTCCAGCCAATTCTTTACCCAGGCTGTCATCTTGGGACCCACTCCCAGGCTGGCTAACTTGTATATTAATCTTTTGTGCGGACTGTGTCAAATGCCTTGCTAAAGTAGCATAGGTAGACCATGTCCACAGCCCCTCCCTGATCTACTACTTTGGTCACCCAGTCAAACAAATCTATCAGATTCATCTGACATGACCTTCCCACTGTGAATCCATGCTACCTTGGGTCCTGTGCCCCTCTGGCCTCTGGATACTCGACAATTCTTTCCTTCAGAAGTGATTCCATCATTTTCCTCACTGAGGTTAAACTAACAGGTCTGTAGTTTCTGCTTCTGCCTTGCTCCCACTTTTGTGAAGGGAATCACATCTGCCCTCCTCCAGTCCTCGGGTACCACCCCATCCTCCCATGATTTGTTAAAGAGGGTAGTCAGTGGTGTCACTAGTTCTACCTTAGTTCTTTTAGAATTCTGGGATGAATCCCATCAGGCCCCATTGCTTTGTCCACCTTCAGTTTTAAGAGTTCTTTCAGAACCCTTTCTTCTGTAAATGGACTGGTATCAACTTCTGTATCCAGAGTGTTTCTACTGTTTGTTTTGGTACCTCCCCTCTTCATTTGTAAATACTGAGCAAAAATATTTGTTTAGTATCTCTGCCTTTCACAGTCACCCTCTGCCCAGCCTCCCTCCCTTTATTAAGCCTCACTATCCCTCCTTGGTCTTCCTTCACTCCCTGATGTACCTATAAAGGTTTATCCCCTTCTTAACTGAGTTGGCTATCTTTCCTCGGTTTGGGCCTTTGCTGTTCTGACTGCCTTCCCAGCTTCTTTTGCTTTAACTGATACAGTTCTCTGTCCTGCTCCTTCTGGATTCCTTGTACTTCCTGAATGCTTTCTTTTTCTCTTGAACCTTCACTGTCACTTCCTTTGAGAACCATAGTGGTTTCTTACATCATTTCATTTTGTTTATTTGCTTCACACAAAGGCTTGTTACCTCTGTGATGGCAGTTTTTATTATTCCCCATTGTTCTTCCACCTCTCCTTCCTGCCCATTTGCTAGTGCATTCCTTAGGCACTCACCCATTTTGTCAAAGTCAGCCCTTTTAAAGTCCAGTACTTTTGCCTTTGTATGGCTTGACTCTATTGCTGTGTTTAGTGTGAACCATACTGTTCGATGGTCGCTAGTTCCCAGATGGCTACCCACTTCTACATCTGTGATCCTCTCTCCATCTCCATTTGAGAGAACCAGGTCTGAGATTGCTCCCTCTCGAGTGGGCTCCAATACTAGCTGTCTAAGGCATGCCCTCTGTAGGGCATCTAGATTAACCCCACTCTTCGAAGTGGCTGCTGCAACTGCACTCCAGTTAACATCTGGCATATTCAGATCACCCATCAGCAATATCTCCCCTTTTTCTGCCATTCTAAGTATACTTTCTATCATTTTCTTGTCCATTTCCTCCCCCTGAGAAGGGGGTCTGTATGCAACCCCTGTACGGATTGTGGTGCCATGGTCTGTCTCCAAATTTACCCACAGTGCTTCTTCTCCTCCCTGTTTACCCTTTTGTTCTGTTGCTTTGATTCCTTCCCTTATGTAAAGAGCTACTCCTCCTTCTCTTTTACCCTCCCTGTCCCTCCTGTAGATAGTGTATCCTGGTATGTTTACGTCCCAGTCAGGGTTTTGTGTGTACCATGTTTCTGTGACTGCCATGATATCCAGATGTTCCTCCTCCATCAAGGCCACTAATTCAGGAAGCTTGTTACCCAGACTACCGGCATTGGTACTCATTGCTCTCCATTTTCTGATGGCTTTATCTTCTGTTGCAGCATCCCTCACTGACCTTTCTACCTCAGTCTTTTTCTCATTTAGTACCCTGTTTTGTAGGGAGAGGCTGGGATTTTCCTGTTGCTTATCAGTGCCTCCCCCCTTGACTAGTTTAAAAGCTTGCCAATGAAGCATTTAAACTGATTGCTCAAAAACTTGTTCCCTTCCTGGACAGATGCAGACCATCCTGCCAGTATAGGCTGTTGTCCTCCAGGTGGAACCCCAGTCCCCAATGAAGCCAAACCCTGTGCTCCACTCCATTTTTCAACCATTCATTAAACTGCATGGTGCAAAGTACCCTTGCCTCACCCATGCCAGTGACAGGCAGCACCTCTGAGAAGGATACTGTGTGTGCTACTTGTCTTGAGGCCTCCCAACTCTAAAAGTCCTCCTGCTGCTCTAATCTCATGAGGAGCCAAGTCATTTGTCCCTAGGTGGATAATGATGTCCAGCTCAGACTCCCGTGCAACTGTTCTCATGATCCTGAGGATGCTTCCTGTCCCTCAAGCCATGGCACCAGGCAGGCACCTTCAGTTTTCCCTGCTCCCCCAGTTCTATCCCGCTAATATGTGGAGTCCCCACCAGGAGCTGCTTCCTTTCCTGTGGTGTCCTCTGCCTCCTTCCTGTGGGCCTCCTTGTGAGAGTTGTCCTCAGCCTCCTTAGTCTCCTCTGCAGGTGCATCCATAGGGGAGCTATGCTCCCCCAGAATGTTGTATGGATTGTGGAGTGGAACAACTGATTGGGTGTGCCTCTGTTCCACCATCCTCATCCTCCCTGAGCCCACTGTGGTACAACTGCTGTGCTTTCTTTGCAACCTCTGAGGTGGTGGTGGTGGCTCTGGTGCTCCCTGGATGGGGAGGTTCCCTTCTTACTGTCCAGAGTGGCCTGGGTGAAGGTTCCCTTACTACTGTCCAGTGTGGCCTGAAGACGGGCAACTTCCTCCCTCAGGGCAGAGAGTGGTCTGCAAATAGGGCAGCATCTCAGCCTCCAGAAAGACTCCCAGAAGACTGCTGCCCCACAGGCATTCCATTGCACTACTCCCCACATGTTTATCTACTTTTATTTTGTGTGTGTGTGTGTATGTGTGTGTGTGTGATTGGTTTGTTATATAGAAATATATATATTATACAATGTTTATGCTTATATTGTCAGTGCAGTGTGCTAGAGAGGATATGACAGTGATATGCACCTTGCACTCTTGAGGAAATGATGTCAGAACCCCAGGTATAAAGGAACTATTTCCAGGGGTGGGTGGGGTGAGGGTGGGCAGGGGTTGGGCCTAAACTGTGCCCTCATGAAACAATCAGCTAAAAGCTTTGACCCACCTCTGCGATGAGTGCCTTCCTGTCAGCAGGATGCCCTACACAACAATTTGACAGAGAAAATACCCTGCTAATCAAACAGAGAAAAATCTAGACATCCAAGTTAGACATAGGTAAACCTCTCCAGCCCCAAAAGAGCCTGGTGGTTTGTGGTCTGAAGCAGTCAACCCCAAAAAAAGTCAGCTGTGCTTTAAACTCTTCCTACACTGAAAATCTTAAGAATTGTAACAAAAGTAAAGCTAGATCCACCTCCCTCCGTTGCTTGAAAGTCTGTCTTTTCCTGATAATTCTAAGTTCCTTATTTCACCTTTCAGTTAGAAGTAGCCTCCACCTGCAGAATATCTGCTACAAACCAAAGACAATTGTAAGGTTAACCTCCCTCTGTTGTGAGCACAACCCGCTTTCTTGCAAATCCTATGTTCAGTATTGTAGCTTCCAGCCAGAGGTAGCTTCATCTGAAGAATATTAGCTGTTCTGATGAGTTTGCTATAAAACACTTGCTTAAAATACTATTGTTCTCAGGTCTGTAATACTCTTCCAAAGCTATTGGCTGATAAGTAGCTATGATGTAAGCACTTTCTGACACAGTCTGGTTTTGCCTTTTAAGGCACACACAGATAAACACCAAAAACAGTTTCCACCCCCTAAGGCACTGTCTGGGTCAAATACACAGCCTGTACCTGCACTTACTTCAGGACTTATGCCAAATTCTTAGCCCAGGGTTTAAACTCTTCCTGCACTGAAAAGCTTAAGAATTGGAACAAAAGTAAAGCTAGATCCACCTCCCTCTGTTGCTTGAAAGACTGTCTTTTCCTAATAATTCTAAGTTCCTTATTTCACCTTTCAGTTAGAAGTAGCCTCCACCTGCAGAATATCTGCTACAAACCAAAGACAATTGTAAGGTTCACCTCCCTCTGTTGTGAGCACAACCCGCTTTCTTGCAAATCCTATGTTCAGTATTGCAGCTTCCAGCCAGAGGTAGCGTCACCTGAAGAATATTAGCTGTTCTGATGAGTTTGCTATAAAACACTTGCTTACAATACTAATGTTCTCAGGTCTGTAATACTCTTCCAAAGCTATTGGCTGATAAGTAGCTATGATGTAAGCACTTCCTGACACAGTCTGGTCTGGCCTTTTAAGGCACACACAGATAAACACCAAAAACAGTTTCCACCCCCTAGGGCACTGCCTGGGTCAATTACACAGCCTGTACCTGCACTTACTTCAGGACTTATGTCAAATTCTTAGCCCAGGGTTTAAACTCTTCCTGCACTGAAAAGCAGGAATCAGGTGGATCTATCTATAAAGCTAAATCAAGTACTGACATGAATGTTTTAGTGAAGAAGGTTGGTTTTCCAGGATAGTCACTCTTAGTTCTTCCATTTAATGAGAAGAAGTAATGGGATTTAGCTGGCTTTATTAATTGCTGCACATTTTAATTTAGCTTTTTATCCAGTGAGGATCTTGCTTGAGAGAGTGAGTTGGGTTACATCCAATTTAAAACTGAATTATCACAGAATCCACCAAAGTCACCCATTCTAGCATTTAACCTGGACTGATATATCCATCCAGAACTCCAGTGTCTTCTAATTCTGTCAGCACTCTAAGGGTTAAGTCTCTTATTTGCAGTAGAAACACTGTCAGAAATTGTATCTGAAATCTGTCTAGATCATTACTTAGTCTCTTCAAGCAATCTTTCTCATAACATTTAGATTTGTGTGTGGAATATAAATATTAAAGAGCAGTATTGTAGTTCCTGCTTTTTGTATTAAATTAACCATATATATTTTATTCATTTTAACATGTTAATTTTGTTGAAGATGCCTACTATATTCAGTGTAATAAGGCCCCCAGATCTTCTACCCAGTTAAGCTATATTAGAGGCTGGACATTGAAATAAGGCATACCCATAATAGTCAATATGATCTGTCAAATTGTATCAAGTTTCATGGAAGGAAATTATTGGAAAATTAAGAATCTTTTCCATTTATTATCTTGAAGCACACTGTCTAAACCTGATATGTTCCAGGGGATGATGAAATCTATATTTTTTCAATATTCCTCTCCTTTGTACAGTTTAGTTCTTGAGTATGAGAGATAGACCTAGTAATATGCGAGGAACAATCCTTCTCCAGTGGTGGTCAGTTATTGCTTACATCATTATAGCCCGCTAAAGTTTGAAAGTGATTTGATATTGGTATTTGATTTGTAACCCTAGCTGGGATAGCATCGTCATTAGCCTTATTTTGTTTTGAAATTGATCAAATTGAATCCTCCACTAAGCAAAGGCCCATATTATCCAGCAATAATGTTTTTTCCTACAATAAATTAGCAGTCTGTAAGCTCTTGCAAACAATGTCAATGTGCCCTTCCACAAAGTATTTATTTATTCTAACAACATTCACAATACCCATTCTTTCAAAACGTATGTTTAATACTTTACTGATAAAGTTACATAGTGTTTGTGTGAGGGCAGAATTTGTTTCTTTAAACAATTTTTTAAATCTGAATAGGTTAAAAGTTACTGAAGCAGTGGGTTATTTTGGCATTTCTTTAAATCTCCTAATTTGCTCCAAAGAAAGTTTCACAGTTTTTAAGTTGAAAGTTTCCAAGAGATAACTCTTCCTCCATAAATAATGTAGAACTGTAGGATGTGAACAGTAGATATCAATACTACCTCCGCAGAAGTTACGTTTGGAATAATTGTTTTGCACTGCCCTTACAATATCACCATATTCGATGAAAAGTCCATGGGCTGCCCTAAAAGGGTTCACAGTCGTATCCTTTAATCCAATAGCTGTTCCAATTTCATCTCCACACAATCCAAAAAGTCTCAGAAATGGAGTCTGTATGAGTGTTGTTGGAGATCCAGGTGCCTCCTCTGAGTTTATGTTACTATCAGTAGTTTTATTGGAATTGAGCTTTTGCGCATTACTTATCACAGATGATGTAATAAGTAGTTTAGCTATCTGAGGTTCTTTAGGGCTGATTTCATCACCTTCACTGTTCTCTTTACCCATCTTAGCTGTCTTCAGATCTGAGGCAGTTTTTGTTAATTTTTTTCAACTTTTTGGTATCTTTTAGTTCAGCTGTTTTAGCTTGTTTTGCTTCCTTTCCCTATTTATGTTCATCTTTTTCACTGAGAGCTTTTTTCTTGCGTGAGTTTACCAATTCCATCGCAGTAGGAATTTTTCCTAGTTGTTCAGGAGAGGGGCAGTTCATACTGGTTAAAGGGGTCTATTCAGAATGTTGGACTCCATTAACTCAATGGTGGAGGGTTCTTTAGGAGGCTTAATAGTAAGTAAGATTCTTATAACATTGCCCATTCATGCCCCATTTATGGCCACATTTCTTTAGAGTCTCTACCTCATTACATATTATAATCAACTGCTCCATAACTATCAAGTTTGATGCATGTTGGCTTTTGAGAGTCTTCACAAAATCGTCACTCAAACAAGTGAGGCAATGTGTGTAGGACTCTCTAACTGAATTCTTTGGCATGATTTGTGACAAGTTGAAAGAAATATTCTCATGCTCAATGGAGTTAAGTAAGAAGGAGGTTAAACCCTTCTGAACCAGACCATTCTTATGATTTACTGTTATTCTGGTCTTATTATACTGATCTAGTTCTTTCAGTCCCTCAGTAATATAATGTAGTTCACAAAATACATTGTGGATCTCAGATGCCTTGTCATGTACTGCATTTTAAGTATGATTTACATTTGCATTCTTACCATTTATAAACTCTGAAAATGAGGGAGGGGAACAAGGGGAATTTGTAAGGTTAGAGTATGTAGTCCTAGATTTATTTAAATGGGGGCTTATCAGTGACTCATTCAGCACTGAATAAGATGGGGCAAAGGGGGGTGAATATTTCATTTAGACTGAATTCCCCCTTTTGAGAAGGAGACCTTATAAGTTCATCCCTTAAATAGGGGGATCTCTTCATAGAGGTAAAGCCCATGTGGCCATCCACTGGGGTTGTGACAATCAGTGTTGATGACCTTGAATGTAACCTACATGCACCTTGTTTAGTGCTGTTACTTAGGCCCTGGATTTTGTCCCCCTCTTTATTTGTTGAAATTAATGTTACTAATTCTAAGATTTTAGGTTGTTTTTTATCAATTTTTTTTTGTATTTTTCCTTTTTTTTTCCTTTATTAAGTAGGTATTCCTCTGAGTTACCGTTTGCTATAGCTGAGTGTTCTAGATCTGTAATCTGATACTGGTCCTCCTCCAATGCTTCCCCTGTATACTCCGCCATTTTACATCATTAGTTTTTAGTTTGAACCATATTGAAACACTTATGATCTCACTGACTAGACTATAAGTATTAGGAGATAGTTGATATACTATTTCTGTGTTTTGCATGTGACTTTTATGCAGAGCACCCCTTTAGCTTTATAAGCCAGATAAAGTAGTGTTCTCAGCTGTAGTGTCACTATTGACTAATAATGATATAGTCATACACAGTAGATATAAACTAAGTTATACAGAGTATGCAATTAACAGTGAAGAGCTACTACCTTGAAACAACTTCAATTGTCCCAACAAAGGCTCCAGATATTTTTATTACTCAAAGAATTCAGCAGTCTCAGATGGGTTCCCACATGAGTATGTGGTGAGTATTGAAGGTACTGTAGATTGTTCCCAAAAGTACTTCTCCTTCCTTTTGGTTTGTTTTGCTTCAGCCGTGTTTGTGTTCTTGGCCTTTCCTCCCAAATTTCTCCCAAGATGTTCTGTCTTGCTTGCATGAATGTATTCCCTAATTCAGTGACTTTGCGTGATGCTCCCAGGTAGTACCACCTCTGAGCCACTTTAGTAATTTTCACTGCAATAAAGTGCTGTCTGCAGCCAGATCTAATTTGAGAAATGAAAGAAATAACAAAGTAATCAGTGCCAATATTATTTGCCAGGTACCAACTCTAATATCACCCATAGCAAGATCAAATTATAATAATCCCGTTAAAAGGGTAATTACATAGGGGAGGGTGCTATTGCACAAAAACAACATTGGCATAATAGTACCGAAAGTACAGATAGTACAAATAGTGAAAAAAGAGTATTAACAGCTAAAATCGTTAATACTTAAGAAGCACCATAAATATAAAATGTATTTATCTTTTACTAGCTTATATGCTCACTTTGCATTAATGAAAAAGCTATTGCAAGAGTGCTTTTCAGCTACCCATTATCTAGCCATTAGCTAGACACAAGGAATATATTAATAAAGTTAATAGCGACTGTAAAACTATATTAATTCTTAAAACAAACTTAAAATGTAAAACTTCTCAATAAGAATCAAATGAATAAAGTTCAAAATTAATCAAGTTCAGTTTCATATTCAATCACTTCCATTAAATACAGTTAAATAAATGCCCTCAGTTACCCATTTTGTACTTGAATAGAGCACATACTTCAGACAAGTGCAGAAACAACAGCAGTAATTTAGATTGTGAATATCATACAGTTTGTCTCACAGTAATCCATTTGATTACAAGCGAAAAAGACAGCTCCTTTAAAGGTGAAAGAAAATAGTCGAAATCACCTTCTGCTACACATGATGTGGTAGCTAGGTGTTGTTTGAAGTAAATCACAAATAAAAATAATTCTTTACCTTCTATGGGTTCTAATATCACTGTTTGCATGCCACCACAATTCTGCTATCTGGCCCACCCCCTTGCAGCCACTGATTCGCCATAATGTGCATGAGCAGAGAGTTCTCAGTTTTGACGTCAGTAACTGGAAACTCCCTGACAGCTGCAAGTGACAATTCAAGCAGTACTCTTGAAAAGGGTAGTAGTATAGCTCCTGAGAGCCACTTGTACTTCTCTCTCTTCCCAACAAATGCCGTGGCAATATTGAAATGGTCATACCTTTGTAGTGTGCGGTGTGCTAACTTCCCGCTCTGTTCATGCTGCTTCAATTGGTGATCAAATCTCACTATACATTTATATTTATACTGCTACCTTTTACTAATAAAGAAGCAATAGGATTGGCTGTGGCATATCATTTGCAACACATAACATTCCAATAAAATAAAACATATCAGACATGTAGTTGGAGTCCTTTATTGCTGTATTGTGCTGGTTGATGTAATTATTTCTACAGTGTTAGACTACTTTATTTAGCTGTGTTTTACTGTGTGTATAGCACAACATAAAGGAATAATGCTGTATTGTGTTGCTCCACTTTGTAAGAAGTCATCAAAGTCTGGCAAGCCTTTTTTTACATTTCCTAAATCCAAGGAGCTCAGGGCTGCATGGATCCATGCCTGCAGATGTGAGCTGCGCTGGGATGCTGAACAGCATGGTGTGCTTTGTGAGGACCATTTTGATCCAACTGACTTCACTATGCTGCCTGATATTGCTAGGCAGTGTGGTTACAAAAGACTGGATCTGAAAAAGGGGGTGGTATCACGATAGATAGTTCCTTCGAGTCACACTTGCATGACAAAGCACTGAACAAAGTTCTCTACTGTCAAGAGAATTAAAGAGGTATGTGTCGACATTGTTCATATGAAACCCTGACACAATTTCCAAATATTTTGTAGATACTTTGTCATGTTGCTTCTATACTGGTAAATATGTCCATTTTGCTTGTGGACATTCTATATGTGCAGTTGGTGGGAGGGGGAGAGAAGTGTTCCTGACGGAGTGTGTGGAGCTATGTTTTGGTTGGGATGGGGAAGATTGAGTGTCGTTTGGACTGCTCTCCTTTCAATGGAGGGAGGGGGGGTACAAGTGCTGTGATGCTAGTGGCTCACAGTGTAGAGTTACTGCACTGTAGTTGTGATCTTGCATAAGGGTCAACATATGGATGCCACCCTGTGCAAATAACTGGGTATATGCACATCATGCAGTGGATGTCATAGGTCATCCTGAAACATAGAAACATAGAAGTTGACTGGAGATCAGGACCACTAGGCACATGTAGTCTGCCCATTTTCTCTGCCTACCATACAAGCCGCAGATCATACTTGATCTCTGGTTTTACTTCCTTGTTCCTTATGCTAGGATTATTCTGAGCCTGTCTCATGCATGATTGAATCCCCCCACTGTGTATGCTCCCACCACCTCCACTGTGAATCTATTCTATGCATCCAAAACTCTTTCTGTGAAGAAATACTTCCTCACGCTGCTCCTTAGTGTACCCCCTTCCTACTTCATATCATGCCTCCTCATTCCTGGACATCTCTTTTTCTGAAAGATGCTACCCTTCGGTACCCTGTTTCTGCCGTTTAGATATTTGAGGGTTTCTATCATATCTCCCATGTCTCTTCTTTCCACCAGGTATACATATTGAGGTCTTCCAGTCTCTCCTTGTATGACCAATGGTGCATGGCCAGCACCATCTTTGTTGCTCTTCTTTGAAATGCCTCCACTCTGTCTATGTGCTTATGGAGATGCAACCTCCAGAACTGGACACTGTATTCCAAATGAGGCCACACCAATGATCTGTCTAGTGGCATCACCTCTTCCTTCCTTCTGCTGGTGATACCTCTCCCTATGCAACTCAGCATCCCACTGGCTCTACCCACAGCACTGGCACATTTTTTGGCTACCTTTAGGTCATCACATATGATTACCCCCAAATCCCTTTCCTGTTTGGTGACCATCAGTTTCTCCCAAGCCCACCCCCACCATCATGTAATCCTCCCCTGTGTTCTTGCACCTCAAATGCATGATTTTGCCCTTTTTCACAGTAAATCTCAGCTGCCACACTTTGGAACAGTCCTCCAGTTTGCCTAGATACTTCCTCATTTTTTCCACTCCTCCAGGAGTTTCCACCCTGTTGTAGATCTTAGTGTCTTCCGCAAAAAGGTACGCTTTCCATCCCATCTGCAATGTCACTTATGAAGATGTGAAACAGGACTGTGCCCAGAACCAATCCCGGTGGCACCCCATTTGTCACCCTCCTTTCCTCAGATTGAGTGCTATTTACCATGAGCTTCTGTCTTCTATCACTCAGCCAGTTTCTAACCCAGTTTACCACCATATGACCCACTACCAGGCTGCCCAGCTTGTTCACAAGACATCTGTGTGGAACGCTATCGAAGGCCTTACCGAAATCCAGACAGGCCACATCCACTACTCAACCGTGTTCCATGACCCTAGTCACCCAGTCAAAGAAATTAATTAGATTTGTTTGACATGACCTTCCCGCTGTGAATCCCTGCTGTTTTGGATCCTGTCCTCCACTGGCTTCAAGATGTTCCATGGTCCTTTGTTTAAGTAGTAATTCCTTAATCTTCCCCATTATTGAGGTGAGGCTAACTTGTCTATAGTTCAATCTTCCTCCCTACTGCCACTTTTGTGAAGAGGGACTACATCTGCCCTCCTCCAGTCCTCCGGAACCACTCCCATATTGAGTGACTCATTGAACAATGCTGCCAGTGGTGGCGCCAGCACCTTCCATAGTTCCCTTAATATTCTAGGTCATTGGTTGTGGCAATGAACAGTGTACACGTCCCTGCACCATGGTGGTGACTGTGGATGCCATCTCCTCCCATAAGTGCCAGCGGGAGAGTGTGGACCCAGTCCCACATTCCTTGGTCTTGTGGGCTGTGGAGGCAAGTTTGAGTGTTTGCTACCTCTATGTGTGTGTAGTTTGGGAAGGGAGAGAAGTGTTCCTGACTGAGTGTGTGGAGCCATGTTTTGACTGGAGAGGGGAGGATTGAGTGTTGTATGGACTGCTCTCCTCTCCTGGGAAGGAGGTGGGTACACATGCCACAATGCTACTGTCTCCCAGTGTAGAGTGGGTGCACTTTAGTCGTCAATGTTTGAGTACTGTAATTTCAGAAAAAAAGCCAGATATATGTGAACCAAAGTCATGTGGCAGTAAGGGGAAAAAAATGGTGGTGCATACATTGCTGATGCGCCGTGGCAAGCTTAGGGGTACTATGAGAAGGCACTACTTCAATGACATGGTTGTGGCAATCTAATAGGGTGTACATGTTGAATTCCCTTAATCACCCCCTCATATGACCTGTCACTCATACATGGGATGATTTATGTCTGCCTACACTGGGCACCCTACTATAGGCTTATATCCTTTTCCAAATAGGGACACCAAAAAATATCATATTACTTAGACTGCTGCCTCAATATAGACTGCACTATGATGTGTGGATCATCAATGCTTCATCTGTCATCAGTCCCCTTGAGGAGAATTATGTACCCTGGGAAACCTTCATTGTTTTGTCCCCCTATGCAGCTGCATACAGTAGCATGCCAGGCAACTTGTGCACCCTCTCTGGTGCTTGGCACCATGAATGATCCCATGCTCCACCACACTGTCAAGGGCTGTCTCTGTCATTAGCGGCTGATGATTGTATTCCCTTTTCTGACATTCAGCTCAGGGTGTGTTCCTGACTGGTGTCATTGGGTAGACACCAACTGTAATGATCTGAACAGCTTTTCAGCAATGGCCCTCTCTTGCTGGCCACCTGATGCTCCCACTCTGTACATGTTATGGCTCTGAGTGAACTGCCATAGGTGCATGTGCCTGCCAATGTAAGGACAGCACCAACTGAACAGTTGATTGTTCAACCTGACAACACTCTACACGTCTGCTAAGGGGTGGTGTTTGTATCCTCCCTCCTTGAGACTTTAATCCACCAATGGACAGCTGTACCATGCTGGACACACTGACAGCAGACGTTCAGTGTTCGCAGCGCAAATGTGGGACAATTTCCTCTTTTACTGAGGTGCTTCTCATGACATGTATCCCTGCTTTCGGTTCACAGTTGGTGCTATGTCCCTGCAGTGTTGCCTAATACTTTTAGTTTGAGTATCATAAAAAGTGTGTTATAAAACATGTATCCAAAATGTAGCAATTAGATTTGCTGTTAGGATTCCAAGACCATCACATGATTGACTGAGGCCTCAGGAGCTCTTTGAGAGTTCCGCCACTTGTGGCCTGTATACTTTTAACAGTGCAACCTGGAGCTTTCTGAGCAAAATCAAGTCATAACAGCATGCCACAAACAAATGTGAATACCTCATGAACTGTAAGTGCTACACACAAAGTATGAGTGGCAAAGTTTTTCAGCACAAAATTACCTTTCCAATGGTACTATGCAATTTTTTTTTCAATAAAAAAGGCAACAGAAAACATTTTTATGGGAAAATATTTAACATATCGACACCAAATTAAGCATCCATACATTAGCTGGAGGTACAAAACTAATGATGTACTAAAAACAATTTTTCTAATATGATACATGTATTTCTTTTCTGTTTTAGTAAGGTGACTAGGTGACGCTTGAGAGACGAATGTCAGCCATACACACCATACTATACAAAAATATGAATATCTTCTAAAGTACACATAACAGACACAAAGTATCAGTGGCAAAGTTGTTCAGCGGAACATTACCTTTCCAACAGTGCTATGCAGTCAATTGTACTCACTTCAGTTTGTGAAATATTTAAGTTTTAAGTAGTGACGTCCTCAGGCGTTAAAGGCCCTCAGTAGCACAAAGTGCAGGACGTCTGGAGGTGTTTAAAACCTCACTAATATATTTTCTGCTGCCACCTACAGGCATCTTGAGGCCTCAATGAGTTATAGTATCATGTACATCCTGATTACCATGGCACATGGATACTTCCTGTCAGCATTCCAGCCTCTAGCAGTGCTACATGAATGTTACATTGCATTCTGTTTTTCAAGCAGCATTAGTGTAAGCACTATTTTATGACATCTCTCCCTGTAAATGAATAAATAATGTTTTATATTAGCAATAATGCACTACCCAACAGTCACTTAATCACCCACTAGTGGCAATGTGTCACTTTGCTGTGGAAATTTGCACATTATGCCAGTATTGTGTGGTTAACAGACTGTGTTAGTCTGACACCTGGTATTGCCCTATTGCCTAATTACATTACTGGTATTGTAGTGCTAATTGTTTTTACATTTCATTGTGTTGTAGATGCTGGAGACAGCTTCAAGCACCATCACAGAGTCTATGTGTGATGACGCCATGGCACTGACTTCTGTGGTATTTGAATCCATGCAACGTGACATCATGGAAGAAACAAATTTAGATGCTACTGTGATTGACAGTATTGACAGCTCCTCAATAAGCACAGAATGTGACCTTGAAATGAGTACCATGAGTAACACTGAAAATGACAATTTGGTGTCCATGTCATGTGATGCTATTATTGATGAACATCACACAACTATGACATGCAGCATATCCACCCAAGTTCGTCCTGCCATAAGTTATTTTGTTGTTGTTTTAATATATGACAATCATTGAGGTCACAATATCAATGGCACCATTTATTTTCTATACTTACTGCATTCAATATTTGCATTTGATTTTCTAAATGCCATTGCTGCACATATAAAATAGGTATTGTTACTAGGCCTACTTTTTGTCTGTACTGTTCACGATTCTCAAAGGCCAAGGTATGCCTCTTTTGTGCCTGCATGATACAAATATGGTGCAAGGTGCACCTTACTTCCAAAAATCCTACCACCAAGCCACTCACAAAGACAGCTGGGGTGAACCACCTTTTGTCTATGGTGAACTTGGCTTACACCACTTGTTACTTTGTCAACATTAGACCAATTTTGGGGTGGAGTCCTGATGTGGCTGACTGGAACCTTTGCTGTGTCTATATCATATGATTTACCATAACAGAAAGGTGCCAGCCAGCCAATCAGAGTACAGACTTTTTGTTTTATTTGTATGTCCATGGAATAATAAGCAGTAATCCTTAACAGGGTGCGTGGTTATTGTTCAAATAATGAACACCCATGGTGCTTTTTGATGCACAAGGATTTAGGCCAAATGTAGGCAATAGCCCATGACTGGGTGTGCAGTTACTAAGTGTTGAGCACGTGTGTTTGGATGCACTTTTTGCAGTGTTTGTGTGCTTTGCACCATCCTGTCACAGGCTGCTCGGTGTCTACATGCTGCCGTGGATGACACACTCTGTGACTGTAATCTTCAATCTTCTGTAGGGCTCACGACAACACATTGTGAGTGTAGTAGACTGGTGGCATAGCTGGTCAAGCCATACACACCGAATCTCACTGTCAATGACAGTTGGGTTGTTTGTAGTTTTTGGGATGTGGGTTACTGCTCACAAAAATGGCCAAGTGGTGGTGGTGGTGTGCAGACATATTGCCGGAGTCAACCAATGGGTATAAGTGTTGCAGTCAGTAACAGGAAGAGAAAGGGAAAAGCTATTGCTGGAGTTCACCACACATCATTATGTGTGTGTGTGGGGGGGGATGGTTGGACACATTACTGAACATATACTAGTAGGCGATATGCTCAAAATTCAATGTGACAGGCACAACTAATTACTTCCAGGTTCCTCAATACTGTTAAGCTGACCTCTATTGTGCTGCTCATGCTACAACTCTCACTCGGTTACCACCTACAGTAATGGTTGGCTGTCACACTGAGCTGTGAGCAGAATACTAAGAGTTGAACTGCAGAGTTATCTCTGCTGATGGCAGATTCACAAGTAGCTGTGCATGTATGTAGAATTAACAGTCGGTTGTCTGCCTTCCACCAGTCACTGTGCTACAGTCTCATAACCCATGTTATGAAATACCATTGTGTACAGTTGTCGCACCATGCCCTCTTATAACTATCCATGTCACATATGCAGTATTCCATGCCATTCAGTGGTTCCAGCACATGCCACCCGCTATCCAACAGCAACACAAATACAGCTTTTGCCTCTTTAGACTGGCAGCTGTCATGCAAACAAATACAGTAATCAATGGCATTGGATGTCATTTGTGGAGACCGCTCGGCATCAGTGAATGCTTTATGTGAGTGTCTTACCTTCCAACCACATTCACCTTGTGATTAACTTGGTTTGATCAATGGCATGTTTCACATTATTGCTTATCAGTGTGATGATCTGATATTTATTACAAAAAAAGATTAAACCCCTAAAACAGTATGGCTTACTGTTTCCATTCAATTTTCATAGGTGCGTGTCAAGCCTACCCAGACCTCCTTCAAGACAGTGTGTAAGGCAACTCAAGTGAAACTGAAAATGTGTTTGGTGGGTATACAGTGTATCCAGGTTGTTATGGTGGATGCAGCTACACAGTATGAAGAACCAATATCATCTGGGTTATGTCCACCTGCTGATGAGGAAATGTCAGATGTCGAGTGAAGTACCAGTGAAGATATTGAAGAAGATGATGACCCAGACTGGATGCTACTAGAGTCAGATATTGTTGATGGCAGTGAGGTTGATCCTTCAGAGCATACAGATAGGTACTGTAAACTCATTAGGGTTTTCAAGTAATGTTCATCTCTCAAACTCTTTACACTAAAAACTCTGTACTTTGCCTTGTACTTGCAGCTCTGATACAATGGATGGGAACATGTCTGCATGGAAACAGTGAACATTTCTCGTATTTGAATTGTGCACGTCAGCATTATTATCAGTTTGTTAAATTTGCCTTTCACAGTGCACTGTTAAATTAAAGAAACCAATGGGCTCATTTATTGCTGTTGCTCGTGTATGCAGCATGGGCCACCACAGTACATGAGAAAGTCAGCCACAACACAGAATGCTTCTACGTGGTAATCTCGAAGTGGCTTCTGCAGTTTTCTTTTGTGGTCTTCTCCCAAAGCAAGCACTGCACCTATTCAAAGCTATAAACATGCCCGTGATTTGTTGGCGAACATTCAGCAATATACAATGATCCTATCTTATTCAGCAGTGCACCGTGTTTGGCAAAAGAAACAAAATGATACACTGGCAACAGTGAAACAGCTCCTTACCCTTGGCAGTGATGCACGTTGCCGCAGCCCTAGACATAGTGCAAAATATGGCAGCTACATTGTCATGGATCTGTCCTGTAACAAGGTTCTACATCTAGAGCTGGTTCAGGTACACAATGCATATTTTGGACTTTCTTATTGAAGTCAGTTGTTGTTTAGCTGTTGACTTAATATTTTCATGTACTGTCCTACAGAGCAATGAAGCTGCAAACTCAAACACCATGGAATTAGAGGGCCTAAAGCATTGCCTAACTTTCCTCGAGGATCAGTCTGTCAGCATTGCCACATTGATCACAGACAGGCACCCATTGGCCCAGAAATTCCTTCATGAACAGGGACCACAGTACAACAACTATTCAATGCATGGAATATAGCCAAAGGTAATGTAATATTGCTGCTCATTCAAAATGCCAATCCATTCTGCTGGTCAGATACACCCATAATGATAATAGTACAGGTTGCAAGACTTCATGAGGTCAATGCGCATTTATTTGAAATACCCACGACATACCGTCAGCCACTGTTCGGGATGGTACTCATGCATTCGGGGTTTAGCAGAGTGAGTAGATGATCGAGCATCAGTAGGAGTGCTGTCAGCTAATTCTGCTGCTTCAGGTGGTTACCATCTGTATAGCAGCTCATGTTGGTTCTGTGTTATACCACACAGATCCATGAACATGAAAAGGGCGAGTCAATGGCAGACGTCTGTGTTACTGTGCGTTCTTCCTCCCTCCACTGGCTGACGTCATGGGACATCCTCTCACTCTGCAACATTAATGCATGGTTGCCAGCACCAGCATTATGATGATGGTGCTCAGGATGCTTGGCACATGTCCACTGCTGGTCAAAACTCTGCAGAGTCTCCCATGTTCTCCCATATTTTACTGGCATTCGTATTGGCTATGTCCATCATTCCTCAGCTTTAGCAAGTGTTTTGGGTCAATCATATGATCATATGTCAGGTGTGTGTCTGAGTACATTATTATAAGCACATGATTAGTGGCTGTACGTTATTAAATTCTTAATAGTTGATTTGTAATGTGAGTTACATGGTATGTGTTCACAGACACAAGTATATAACTCTATTTCATTACAATCAACAGGTGTTTCAAAGAAGTTAAAGGCCAAGGTAAAATTACGCAGCTGTAAGGAGCTTTCTCCATGGATCCATTCCATCAACAACCACCTTTACTGGTGTGCGTCTTCTAGTTCTGGCAATGGGCTGCAGGTGGTTGAGAAATGGCTCAGTGTGCTAAACTATGTGTGCGATGTTCATAAATGGCACAGCAAGTTATTTCTGAAGTGTGAACATGGCCCTCTTGATGAACATGAATGGCTGGATCAAGGTACACAACCACTTTCATTACATGTTCAAATCATCCATCCGTCTGGCTGCACACAGTTCATACTTCCTTGATCCTCAAATGCAGCTGCTACAACTTCTTACACTGCAGATTACTACTGACTTGTTGCAGCACAATCTGTGTCTTCGCCCCATCCTTCCTGCACACCTATGTATGTGCTTCTACACTTGTCCCTGTTGTCATGCCATGCAGTCACAAGACCTACATGTGTCTCTCCCTGTCTCCGGTGCCACCCCATGTTTAAGCAATAAGACACAACAGGGTGTGAGTTAGTGGCACTTTGTGACATGACATTTATAGATTCATAAACATGTGTCAGCAGAAAAGGACCTTCCTGGCCCACCGAGTCTGCCCATCCCCCCACTACTTGTTCCCCTCTCCAAGATTCCCCACCATGACAAACCCTTTTGTTTGTCCCAGGCCTTCTTGAAACCCTCCACTGTACTGGCAATCGCCACCTTCTCTGGCAGACCGTTCCAGGGCTCAACCGCTCTCTCCACGAAGTAATACTTCCTAACATTTGCCCTAAAACTTCCCCCATCCAATTTCAATCCATGCCCCCTAGTTCTTGTATCTAACATCCCTGAAAATAAGTTTACACCCACTTTATTGACCCCCTTCACATACTTGAATGCCATCATTATCATCATCAGTCTTTATTGTTTGGCTATAAAGTCTTCAACAATTAAAACACATGTTAAAATACATACATCAATAAATACAAAAATATACATAGAATCTAGTACAACACATATAAAATCATTAAATAAATGTACTCAGTGCCTCAGTTAATCAGCTTAAGTATATCAGGAGCCAATAACAAATCTGTCTGAAAGGGTGTATGTGTGGCTAGATATCTTGTTTTAATTTTATATATTGCCTTAAAATAATTAGCAAGTCTAAGTATGGACCATTCATCTGCAGTATGCATAAGAATTACTATTAAGAGTGTTTCATCAATAGGATACACTGAATTAATAAGGGGACCCAACCAAAAGAGCCTTTCCTTGGAGTACCAAGTACATCTCCAGAGTACATGCATAAGATTTTCACATTCAACTATGGAACAGGTACAGACTATGTCTTTAGTTAGCTTTGATGTCTTACAAAAATAATGTTACTGGGAAATCATTCATATTTATAAAGCAGAAAGATTCTTCTAAGTTCTTGGTCAGCCAAAATTTTCAAATAGGGTTTTAATACAAATATATCGTTATACTTTGCTACCTATCTAGAGTTTGCAGAATTTTTTATTTTCTTGAGATCAATCTGAATCCAGTAATTATTGATTCTCTTGGTAATGTATTTCTTGTATTTAAAGCTAAGAGTAATCCCTTTGTCCAAGTAAGATATCAAACATGATTGTCTATACCTGTGTAACAGAGATTTAAGCACAATATACCATAGGGTGCCTCGTAGGCCTAGATCAAACCAATCATTTTTTTAAGTAAACATTGATACACCAAGGAATTCCTGGGGAGTCTGGAAAGTTTAGCCAGAAAAGTATTTACCCAGTATCTATAAGAGCATTCATATCAGGTAAACCTATTTCTGACGGAAGATATGGGGTGGGACATGAATTGCCAAGACCTAATGCCCTTATCAGTAATTTGTAACACCTAGTGTATTCATCTTCTTGCTTTCCCAAATTTCAGCTCCATATAGTGCTTGAGTTTTGTATTTTGTTTTAATGGTTCGAACAAATGGCTCAACTGATCTCCCTCCAAATCTAAAATTGAACCTCTCAAGTCCCATGGCAGTTTTACTTAGTTTCTCTTTCATCGTATTAAGGTGAGAGTTCCAAAGACAATTTGCACTAAACTGTACTCCCAGATAAATGTAGGTTGCTGCCCTGATTAATTTCTGTGTACCGATATGCCACTGACCTTTTACTTGGGGATTCTTGCTAAAGATGTCCACCTTAGTCTTGGTTATGTTAATATTTAGTTGAAGCAATTGGGATTTTTCAGATAAAAAGTCCAATGTCTTTACTAAACCCTTTTTTGATAGGGAAAGTACTATTACATCATCTTCATAAGTGAGCGCAGCACAGGCAAGCTGTTTAATTTTTGGTGAGTCTGAGGAAGGGAGGTCAATCTCTTTAAGGTGACCATCCAAGTATAGGGAAAAAAGGGTGGGAGCAACGACACAGCCTTGGCGAACCCCTTTATTAATTAAAAAAGGAGCAGAAAGTTCCCCCTTGGTTCCAAGTCTAACTGAAGCCCAGGTATCTGTATAGAGGGCATGGAGTGTGTGGACCAAGTTAGAATTTATACCTCTTGTAAGCAAAATATTCCATAAAATTGTTCTGGCAATTGAATCAAATGCAGCTGATTAATCGATAAAAACTGTATACAGAGTGCTTTTACACATTAATACGTATTTTTCAATTAGATGACTCAGAACAAAAATGTAGTCTAAGGTGGAGAATTTATTTCTAAAACCTGCTTGCAGATATGAGAGTCCACCTGTACAATTAATCACAATTAGAAGTTTATCTAGTAAAACTCTTGAAAATATTTTTAGGTTTGTATCCAGGAGACTGATTAGTCAATACATCCTGGGGTCAGCTGTATTTCCTTTCTTGTGAATTGGGATAATGTGTGCCCCTGTCCAGGATTCTGAGAATTTTGATTCTTCTACACATTTATTATAAAATACTGAAGGAAATATGGCCCAGAGCTCCGGTGGGCAAAGATACACCTCACCTGGGATACCGTCTGGTCCAAGGGCTTTGTTTGCTTTAAGTAGATTAATTGCTAGAAGAACTTCCTCATGTGATACAACCACATGGTGCTCATGGTTAGTAAGAGTTAAATAGTTTGTATTATCAACCCGTGTGTTCTAGAAGATGGCTGTGAAAAACTCAATCCATTCTTTCTCTGAAATAAAAGTGTCTCTTGTGAATTTACTGTTGTTAGTCCCTCTATCTACCAGGGCCCAAAATGCTTTATTGTCTTTATTCTGGACAGCCTTTTCTATCCGGTTCTATTGTTTATTATAATAGAGTTTTTTTTTCTCTTTAAGAACAGTTTTTTAATGTTTTTTTAAGCAGATTGAGTTCTTCCAACCTTTCCTTGCTGGGGGTTAATTTATATTGCTTGTATATTTTCCTTTATAATAGCTTTACATTCTTTGTCAAACCATCCTGTTGCTTGTTGGTTACCCTCACATGCCTTTACTGAAATTTCCAGACTGTTTTTTATATCTCTGTACACACTTATCAGGATGTTGTTTAATTCCAATAATGAATATGAATACTTGAATGTTTCAATCATGTTCCCCCTCTCACTTCTTGTCTCCAGATGATACAGGTCCAGCTCCTTCAGCACCTCCTCATATGTCTTCCCACTGAGCCCATGCAGCATTTTAGAGGCCTTTCTCTGCACCTTTTCTATGCAATCTATGTTCTTTCTTACATGGGGCCCTCCAGAACTGTACCCCATACTCCAGGTGTGGCCTAACTATGGAACTGTTGAGTGGCATCAGCACCTTCTCCTTCTGCTGGTTATCCCTCTCCTAATGCACACTAGCATCCTGTTGGCTTTGCCCACTGCCTTGCTGCACTGGGTCTCCACCCTAAGGTCATCAGTGATTATAACTCCTAGATCCTTCTCCTGCCTGTTTGCTGCCATTATCTTCCCCCCTAGTATGTATGTGGTATTTTGTTTCATTTTCCCCTCCTCCTCCCAAATGCATCACTGTGCATTTCCTGGCATTCAATTTGTGACATTTGTGATTCAGCAGGGGTCCCAATAATGAGGTATATATATATACTATATATATATATATATATATATATATATATATATATATATATATATATATATATATATATATATATATATATATATATATACACACACACACACAGAGATAGAGATGGTGTTCTATGTTCAAGAAAGATGTATCAGAAATAACATTTTACAATTAATGGTGGAGTATACAGATGATTTCTTCACTGTACAGTATAATATATTTGAGTATGCTGTTCTTCTTGATTGTCACACAAAGTTTTTCTTGTCTTATTTTTAGGAATAAAGGCTCATAAAGAACTGATTCTTTTTATAAAAAAACAAAAAATTGATCAAAGACATTGCTCGGCTGTCACTGTACGAACAGACATCTGGACTTGAGTCATGCCACAAAGTAGTAGAAAAGGGAAAGGGGAAATTGTTTAACCAGGAAAGGCACACTAAGCCATAGGTTGTTTCCAGGTGCGACCTGGGAGCACAAGAAAGTTAAGTGACTTGCTCAGGGTCACACAGTATGCAAGTGGAAGCTGTGGGATTCAAACCCAGGTCTGGTCTGCTGGATGTCACCAGATTGCAGCTCAGAGCCTTAGACCACTGCGCTATACTGCCTCCTCCTAGTAATTTACTTTGTACCCAAATCTGTCCATTACTTCTATGCTGCAATGACCGCATGGTACTTATTTATAAAAGTAATGTTTCAGTTGCTTGATGATACCGAAAAAGTGTAAAAACTACATTCTTATCTACATTACTGTCCAACAAAATCTAATCATAAAACTATCTGTACTTAGCTGTCGTGGTCGTGATGAGGATTTAGGCGCTTGACGCCACATCTCTTACCAGTATGGCACCTCAGTTTTGGGAACACACTTGTAGCATGTGTGGTTGGCAGGAGTGTTCCTTTTATTATTTGCAGTGTGAAAAAAACTATTATACAATGTCTCTTAAAAGGTTCCATGTTGTTTCCGCACATACAAAATCATTGCAGTAAATAATATTGTGGTTAATTCCGCGTATTCATTCAGCACATATTAACTTTACAGCATGGTGTCTAATAGCGCTAAATATTGTGTTTGTTCATTACCCAGAAATTCAATTATGTGCAACTTCAGTTTTCAATTAGGTAATTGCCTTAATTCTGTTTGTCTTGGAATAGTTAATTGAGTCTGGTTACTGTAGTAACATGATTCAATTAACTATTACCTTAAGTACACTAAGTCTGTGGTGCATTCTGTTTGCAGCAATGCCTCTTCAATTTGTGATGCACACCAAAGGGCAGCAACTGCTTTCACACCATGGTTACCTGTTTAGGAAGGAGAGAGTATAAGCTTCTCGAATGTACTGGAAATGCTTACAGTATGACTCATTCAAATGCAAGGCACGTTGCCATACTGAAGCCAATGAGATTGTGAAGTTTCTTGGTGAGCACAATCATGTTCCTGACGTTGGTGCTACTGAAGTCTGGAAAGTCATAAACCAAATGAAAGAAAGGGCTGTGAGCTTGCAAAAGTCTACACATCTTGTTGTCACATGTGCCACTAAGAACATTTGTCAAGCCACAGGATGTAAATCACCTTCATTCCAAAATCTTAAGCGTACCACTCAGCGTGCTAGAAAGATATCTTCTGTAGCTCCAATTCAACCCTCTGCATTGTCCGAACTACAATTTGCACCAGAGTACACAGTGACAGACCATGGTGATCAATTCATGTTATATGACAGTGGTAAAGAAGATTTTAAAATGTTCTTAATATTTACCACTGAGAAAAATCTGCAGTACATGAGGTCCACAAAACATTGATTCGCCGAGGGGACTTTTAAAGCAACTCCACCTCTATTCGCACAATTATATAGTATTCATGGTGTTTCTTACTCTGCTGTTATGCCTAGTGTGTTCGTTCTCATGTCTTCCAGAAATTATGCAAGCTATGTCAGAGTGCTTACTGAAAACAAAACCTGTATCCCAGCTTAGCACCTACATCCCTGATGATTGACTTTGAACTTGCCACTGTGAAAGTGTTTAATACTGAGTTTCCCATGGAAAGAAGAAGGGGATGTTTCTTTCACTTATGTCAGTCTATCTGGAGAAAGATACAGGAGCTGATCTGAATAGGTAAGAGGCATTTTAGCTTAAACCTATAGAACTGGATTATTGCTAACAGAGACTGTGAGAGGCAATTTTTGGATCTTAAAGCTGGTGCTGTTATGGCTTATATGCTTACATTGTTTACGTGCTTGCAGAAGTGCTGATATTGATGTGCTGATCAGCTTGCGCTGAAATTTTGTGTTACCCTCTAAAAATACTGGCTCCTGATTGGCTGGCTGGCATGATTTACAATGTGTAAATCATAGTATGACACCACGGAAGATGTGCCAGCCAGCCTGAAAAACTATTTTTTCCTTTTTAAATTAGAAAAAAAACAAGGGAGACATTGTATTATCACAATATCCCACTTGAGTGTGAGGGTGATGCCAGTATTTATCACTTGTGGTGTGTTTTCTCACTTGGCCTGTGCCTGGTGAAAAACCACACCAGGTGGGTAAATCATGGTATCACCAGCACCCTCTCATGATATATTACTTAACTACTGTAAATAGACTTAAATTGTGGAAAGAAGGGTATGATACACGTCAGTAGATAAGAAGCAATATGAAGTATAATAATAAAGATCCACATTTTCACAATTTTCTTGCACTGCTGCTCCCAAACAATAAAAGTGTGCTGTGATATGTGGAGTGTTTTTTTGTTATGGCACTGCTATTCTCAATCAACTTTTATTTGTCTGCCACTTTCAGGTTGTTGCTGAGTGTGCTCCACTACAATGAGAACAGCAGGTATGCTAAGGAGTTTGGTCAGGGTGATCATCCACATCAGTTTCCCAAAATACAAAAAAAAGGGAAGCAATAATGAACAAAGTAAAGGTGCCATGCACATACCGCACTTTGTTTAAATCTCTTGTTTTATCACATTGGCCTGTTGGACATCGCAGTTGAACATTAATCTGAAAGTCAAAAAGTGGATACATATGTACCTATTCAGCTAACTGCATACTTCCAGTTCTAGGATGATTTTTTCACATCGTGCCTGTTCAGTTACAGTACCGACATCATTATGTTGTTCTCCAGCAGTTCTGATGTCAGTAATGCAGCAGAACAACTTTGAATGCAGCTACATATACAAACTTGTGGATGATCAACTGCATGTAACAACTGTATACTGTATGGTGGAATGTTGTTATGCATGGAGTTCCATGCCTGCAATATGCTTGTTCTGCTGCAGTAGTGACATCATTACGTTGTTGTGCTACAGTACTGATGTCAGTATTGAAGTCAAACAACTTGTAATGCTGCCACATACTTGATTTACCCTATCCAATAATGGTTGAAGTTGTTGCTTTTTAAACTCGAACTTGCAGAAACATATGCAGCACACTGTGTCAGTAAGTTGAGCTGACAACCAACACTCAAGTGACCCCCCCCAACCACCACTTCACTGAAATAAAATGCAATGTCTGCAATAGGCATGGATGCCCATGCACTATATCAAATAGAGGATGGGCAACTATATGAAGAACTAGTGTGTTGTGCCACCTCATTGATCTGATTGTCATGGAACTCTCAAGCTTCACTCTTTAGGTCACAGGGAATCATAACCCATCAGTGGCACAACACACTGGTTTTGCAGAGGTGCCCATCAACTACCCTATATGTTTGCAAACACTGTTGTCTATTTTTTGGCATTTTTTTATTTTCTGTTTTTCACCATGTCTATCAAAATCAGTAAACTTTGGGAGATGCATATAGTGTCCTCCCCACCTTCCTTCACCTACCTGGAGGCCTGCCAGTAACCCACATGTACCCATGGTTATTCCATGAATGTTTTGTATTTGTCAGCGCCATTCTTGGGTCATGCAGGTTGGAGGTGTGGGGTTTGCACAGGGGGCTCCATCCACAAGGTGCCTCAAGAGTCATCTTCCTGTTTTATTTATTTGTGACGTGCAACCCAACATCAGGGCATCACCACCTACGTACATCAAACCTCTTCACAGGCAATGTGGCTGCATGCTTACTGCACACCAAACCTTTTCCTGAGGCTAGCAAAGCACTGCTCCACAAAACCACTCCCTACCCAGAGAAGGCGCAGGGTCCCGGCTATGATCAGCCTATTACCCCAGGCCATTCATCTGAATCCCATAGCTCATTCAAAAACCAGTGTCATCAGGGTGGCAATCTGTAGTGACATCGCTATGCATGTGTGCTGGCACACACACCACTGTACTTATTCCCTCAGACCACAATAAGTAAGCTGGATCAGTCCATGGGAATCAGAACCATTATGTGGCAGAACACACTGGTTAAGCATACAGTTTCTCATCCTGTGTTCATTGTACTGTATAGTATTTATATGAATCTAATACTACAAAATGTGTTTTTTGGGGGGGTGCAACTAAACAAATAAGCAGACGTCAGCAGTGTGTAGCGGTTGTATAGTGCTGTTGTACAAAAGTAGGTTACTCTCCAAACCAACAAAGTTTTAAGTGTGGCACAATAGCACTTATGTTTTTATAATGTATGGGGTACTCTTATTATTAACTGAAATTAAGCCGATTACAACCTTGTTATGCCATTGTTATGACATCACTCTGTTGTTAACCCTTCTTGAGTATGTCATATCTATGGTTTAACAAAACGGAATGCTCACAGCAATCAATGTTCTGTAAAATAATTTAGTAAAGTAATTCAATCTGTGATTACACAATCTTGGTAATAACCCATACACTATAAAATATAATGTATGGTCTTTAGTTAACAACCACGCTGAAAACACTTCTCGAGGTTGCTAAGACATCTGAAAACATCTTGAGCTGCTCTCTAAAGGTTTACAATGATGTCATGGAAACCTCTTGAAGTGTCTACAGCGTGGTTATTAACCAAAGACCATACATTATCCTCTGTATTATTATATTAATAACAGGAACCTCTTTTTTTCCTTGCAGAATACTTGGAAGACCTCATGGAAGAAATGCATGTGCTTCACAATTTGTACCCTAGTTAGGCAGCTGCAAAACCACTGATAATGCAGTACCAGAGCAGCACACCTATTCCAGTTACCAGCACATTCACCACGGTAGACAAAGCCGAACTAGTGCAGAGGCACTTCAGTCACTTTACAAAATGGTGTTGACGTTGCTGACATTAGTTACCAATAGGTAACTGTTTATTGTGACATTCTATTTCCTGTAAGTCACATCACCCAAGATGTGACAATGGTCAGCCATTACTCAACATTGCAGACTTTTAAATGGACAATTCAAGCAAATAATTATTAAGTGTATTTAGCTGAAGTGTTGGCACCATGAAACAAGGCTGAAACAAGTGCCTGGATGGATTACCTCTATAACTGGTATCACCGTTTTTGGCTGTAAGTGTTTATGTCATGAAAGACCCATTTTTGAATGACATCTTGACTACGTCATATTGATATTTCATACTATCGTTGAATGGACTGTATGCTACTTTCTTCTTAACTGTTCCATTCTCAATGATAACCTGAAAGGTACCTTACTACATATAGCTTATCAACATGCAATGTAATGAGTCAGTACATTAGGAAAAACCCTTTATTGTGTGAGTTAATGAAATGTTGTGTTACAGCAGGTCAACATAAATGTTATATGTTGCACATACATGTACTTCGAAACAAAGAGTACATAAGTCAGCCAGATGGCAGTTCGTTCTAAGGTTTAAAATATTTGTTTTTTGAAATATGCAAGCATTATGAAAACAATAAGACACTGTGATACAGGTTGCATAGATATTCAGAAACTCCTTAACTGGAGTAGTACAGCAGACTTTATTGTCAAGTAAAAAAAGTTACAGAACAAAACAGTGTCTGCACCACTTTATTAATGATCTAACTAATAAATAGCACACAGAGTAATGAGCATTTATGCTGGTCACCAAAACAACATTTTTTAATTATGTAAGCTATAACCCATGACAGGCCATGGGTATACAGGATAGTAATGCACACACTGTGTGCATGGTCAGGCACACGTGCTTGCCAGAGTGACTTGAAGCACCTGGGTGGTGCATTAATGCAACATATACCCATGGCACTGGAGGGTATACACAATCAATAGCAACATTTTGACAGTGGGGTCACCTACAGCGACAACAGCACCATGTCACTGTAGGGAACCCGCTGAAACCCGTCATTGTCTGTCGGGGGTCCTGCACCCCCCTGAATCAGCTCTGACCTGGAGTTGAGAATCCTAAGTGGGGGTGTGTGGGGGAAAACCCTCTCATGGGAGGTTCTGGGACAAAAAATCCTGAAGAAAACACTTGTTTGTGTAAGAAACTGTCAGCTACAAAATGCAGTCTACCTGCCGGGTTCACTGTCTGGTTGTTCGACAAAATTTTTGTCGAAGACCAGTCGTGGATCCGCACTGAAATGGGTTATTGCACTTACACAACAGACTATTTTAAACTAAAGCAATGATGACAAGATGTTTCAATTCAATAAAAAATGGACAGTGTACATCTGCTAAAGTCATCCGCACAAGAAAGCAGTAACACACTGATAACACTGAATTAGTGAATAAAACAATGACTCAGTATTGTAAAAGGGTCTAGGAAATTCTGCAATCTGATTGGCTGTTCTGATTCAAACAGCCTTACATTAATTCTTGATACACTGTCATGTTCAGCCTGAATACCATGGCATATGGTTTCTTCCTGTCAGCATTCCATCTTCAATTACTGCTGAATGACAGGAATGATGCATTGCGATTAAGAACCAGCACTGTGAAATGTTGGGTGAGGAACTATTGTATTACCAAAGTCCCTGTAAAACAGGAAAACATTCCAAGATATTACTTGTTTCACAAGTCAAACTTTGCCTCTTTGCAGCTGACAGAAGGATCAGCAACAGTGTTGATACAACAGAGGGTGGAAAGGATGAAAATGTACATTGTTCTACCCCAATCATTCCTTTTTCAAATGTTTGGGTAACACAATCTTTGCAATGACATAGATCAGATGTAGGTAGTAAATCAGATGGCTATTAAAATGGCTATTGAAATGGTGTAGGCTTTGAAACAGAAACAATACGCAGACAGAGATTAGGACAGTAATATGCATACCATTGATAGAAGGAGTATGGGGGGGCATGATAGTGACTTGAAGTACCTAACTGGAATAAACAAAGTCCAACAGTGTATCATGTTTTGGACAAAAAGATGTGCAAAGTGTGACAGGCAACATTTAAAGGTAGAGGTGGGGACGTTAAGTGGAAATCTGAGGAAGTATTTTTTGATGTACAGTGTTGTGGATGCATGTAATGTACTTCTGGAGGACATACAGAGGTCAAAAACTGTTGGTTAATTACATAATACATGGGACACACATAAATTAATTGTACTGTGTTGTAGCGGGATGTCTGATGTTTGTTTAGACTCATCACCAGTTTATCCTATAGGTAGGAAAATGCCAAGAATGTGTTGACCAAGAAATACATATGTGCATTAACAGTCTATTGCTCTATGTCCCACACAGTGGTCTTTTAAAGTGTATTGAAACAATGTCTCCAGGACATGTGCATATGTACAGTCACATTGTTGAAGCACACACAGACTGAACAACAGGTGTAGGAATGTCAGAAGCATACAAATACTATGATGCCATTGTAAGCAAAGAATATTGTAAAATGCCATAAGGCACTGACCATGTTTGTGAATTATGTTTGTAACTTAGATAATGTTACAGTAACACGGGGACTGCACATGTTTTACATGACCCTCATTTGATGGTGTAAAGTCTCTCTCTGGGAGACTAAAAGTACAATATAGGTGTACATCATGAACACAAATGTACTCATGACCAGTGAAATCATTACTCTGGGGTCCATCCTCATAGATAAACTCATAATATGAGGTCTCCAATGAGTCTCTGTCTAAACAGGTAGCATAGAAACCAGTATGTGAAGTAATGCAGTTATGCTCTGTCCCATCGAGTCGTCTCATAATTGCAGCATAGTAATGGCAACAGATGTTCTCAACACTGGTCGGCATTAATTCACAGTGCGAGCATGAACATGTTTTATTGGTTGAGAAAAATAAAAGAACACTTTAGCAAAAGACCACAATAAGAAATACACATCACATGGTAACATGTAATTGTACTGGAGATGTAAGTTTCAAATGTGTCATTACTGGCACATTGGAGGGCACCATCAAGACCAGTGCATGTGGTAGCAGTGTTATCCTATTGTTGGTATTGTCTATTTCAGGTGGGTGTACATAAGGAACATGGACAAAGTGCTAGGGCGACACCTGGTGACTATAACAGAAAATATGTGGGTGTACTAAAGGTTGTCCAGTATTAAGGAAGCAGTACTGGTTGGAACACATTACTGAGTTCATCTCAGGGGGAAACATGTTAGTGCAAACATGCCAAGCTGGTTTAATTCTGCAGTTTTCAAGGCAGTAAGGGAATATAGATTGGTCTACACAAAACTGAGGAAGAAAAAAAGAGAGGTGAGTAGTGAAAAGTCACTAAAGTTATCGAGTGACACAAGTAACGAAGTCCAAAAAGTAGAGGCACAGAAGGAGCAGCAGACAGGTAAACAAATTGAAATGGTGGAGATGGCTTTCTTTCGCTATATAACTTAGAAAAGGGACACGATGGAAGGGATTGTTATGCTTCACTAAGGGCAGGAGTTGGTGGAGGATAATAGCTGAAAAAATAAAGATAAGAAAACAATAGTTCTGTTGCATCTTCACCAGGAAGAAGGATGGACCAGGCCTTCTGGAGGGAAAAAGAGGATCATGGTGCAAGGGGGGGGAACACATATGTAGTGAAAGAGGATGACATAGTGAGGGAGAGGCTGATTGCATTGAAGGTAGACAAATCACAAGGCCACAACAGAGTACATCAAATAGTAGTAAAACAAATGGCTGAGTAGCGGCCTGGGCCATTAGCGAATGTATTTACTACTTAATTACAGTGCAGCATGGTAACACAGGACTGAAGAACAGTACACGTAGTGTCACTACACAAAAGTGTTCCCAAGGATCATCCATGGAATTACAGACCTTTCAGTCTGGTCTCACTTGTGGGCAAGCTCATGGTGACAGTACTACAGGAATTGTTGACAGAATATCTATCAAAGCCGCATATACATGATGCGAGGCAGCACGTGTTCATGGATCAGAGATCGTGTAAGACGAATGTAATTTACTTATTTGACTCGGTAACTAATACATTAATAATAATAATAAAAAGTTTATTTATATAGCGCCTTTCAGCATACCAAGGCGCTGAACATATTAAACCACAACATCAACACAAGCTAACACATATAAATAAATTCATATAATATTATCAACCATTATTAAAATCAATTAATAAATACGAATAAAATTCAACAGAATAAAATTACTTAAACATCCAAAATGGTCAAGCATCCAAAAATGCCATTTGCCACAGATAAGTTTTCAAATTTTTCTTGAATTCCTCCACAGAGGTACACTCCGTAACTAGGCGTGGAGAATTCAGAAGTAGAGAGCAACATATGAAAAAGCTCTACTGAGAAGATTTCAAACTCACTCTTGGAACCTCTAGCAATCCTTCGTCACGAAATGGAGCGATCGCCAGGGTAGTAAGGGTTGTGTGCCTTATATACAGTTTACATTATACAGGCCAAGCAGTATACAACATCTACCTTTCTTTCTCAGGTAGGCATTGGATGTTTTATGTGATAAGGTTGAGTCCCTTATCAAGCTGCTTACAAAGAGCGACACAAAAATTGCCTGCTTCTAAAGGGCGACTTAGATTTAGAAAGACCAACACAAACAGCGATGGTCCTCGGAAATTAAATGATTCTTTTGTTTTTTGTGGGAGCTATGCCCCTCGCACCCCAAAATAAAGATTCTTTACTCCGGGGGAGCAGACTTACTCAAAAATAAAAACTTCTCCTGGAAGCAAAACATTTACCGGCACCAGAATCCGAACCTGGCACCACAGACTCCAGGGGCAGTGGCTCAAGTCACTACGCCACATGGCCAGCTCAGCAGGGTTTGGCCAAATAATAATTTTTTTTTATTTACTATACTTTATTAACCATCACACAAGATACATAATACATAACAGCAAACTGATACTTATCATATAGGAACAATTCCTTCACCTTGTTCATTACTGCAGTGACCCAAATGAAGAACTGTGACCGTACATCAGAACAGCCTAACAATGATCAGACCTGGATCTTCTAGTGGCCAGGCAATAGTTAACTATGTATCAATGTTCAACAGCCAAAAAATTAACCATTTTGTCTCTTCCCTCCCTCCACCCCCATACCCCACCTACCCTCCCTCCTTCTCCCCCCTTAGAGCCCCTACATATACCGCATCTAACAAGTAAACTATTAAGGTTGCAACCATACCATTATTAGGCAGACAGGCACACAGGCATCTGCTTATACGCATGCTTAATAAGTGGTAATATGGGTTTGGATAAATCTCTGGTTCTCACTGTACCAAAGGAGACACTGGAGTATGGCTCAAGGTAGGAAGAAGAGCCATCGGGGTCCTCCATCTCCTACTAAAAGCTTCCAGATGGTTCTGCCAGGAGGCAATGTGTCTCTCCAGTTCCAGCCCCTGAAGAAATTCTGCATGCCATTCTCTCACAGAGGGACTGGTTTGATCCAGCCAGTGCCGTGTTATGACAAATGTTGCTACTACCGAGATTATGGACATAAAGGTTCTACAGTTATCACTTAAGCCTTTAAGGAAGTGGCCCAATAGACAGATCTCCTGGGTAAAGTATGAATGCAGGCCCAACATAGGATCCAGGGCATCCCAAGTGGCCTGCCAGAAGGGAGCCACCAGGTCACAATCCCAAAAGATATGTTTTAACATTTCTTCTGATTGCTCACATACGATACACAAGGGGGATGCTGACCTGCCCATATAGCCGGTCCTGCTTTACATACTTATATAGCCTTTTCCATATATGTTGCCATGCTTTGTCACTAAGGTTTAGGCCAAGCTCATGCTCCAGTAATAGCAAACTCCTTCTGGTCTAAGGGGATCATAGAGTTGTTGGAGATTGCATACCCGAGACACTGAGTGAGGTGATTCAACTGCATCTATAAATAGCTGTACAAGGGGGTAGGAAGAATCCTGCCATGGGCAGGGACCTAAGAAGGAAGAAATTGCACTTTGCAGCTGTACGTGCTTAAAGAAGTGGTATGTGGGAATACCAAACTTTCCCTGAATCACACCCATAAGGCTAATCCTCCCGTCAGTGATCAGGGAAGACACAGAGATCCTGCCCAATGTTGGAAAGAAGCTCCTAGGAATACTACAATTGGGAATAGTAAAGTGAGGATTACCAAATAGGGGTTGGGATAGGTCTTTATGTAGTGAGATCTTAAGGAAGGAACAGATTTGGTATAGAGCTTTGAGGGACCACCATATTGGAGAGTTTTACATAGACCCGGGGAGTTCTGAGAGCTTAACATAGAGAAGACTCCCTACATCCAGTCTCCTAGAACTGCATAAATGCTGCTCTAAGGAGAGCCACTGCAGGATGTAAGTACCTTCTGTTGAATTATTGATATGGGTACACTATCGAAATATCTTACAGCAGTGTATCACACAATAGTATAGGAAAAGGTTGGGGAGTCGTAACCCTCCCAGATCTTTTTGATGGGTCAAGTTTCCATAGAAAGTCTGAGAAAATTGATTGTAACCATGTAAATCATTGTTTGGTGAGGTATGCTAAGATCAAAGGGGATAAGGGGGCATGTGAGGAGGAGGACCATGTAAAAGCATCTATCCTAAATAGATACTTCTGCTCAGTATTTACTGAAGAGAAGGTAGGGCAGGGCCCACAGCTCAGCACCATAGACACAGGGGGGAGGGAAGTGTGCACTAGTCCCTTCACATAAGAAAGGGTCCTACAAGAGCTCAGTAAGCTCAGGGTGGACAAGGCAATGAGACCTGATGGCATACATCTCAGGGTACTAAAGAAACTAAGGGTGGAAGTAGAAGAGCCATTATCAAAACTGTTTAGTGAGTCTCTGGGCAGAGGAGAGGTCCCAGAAGACTGGAGAAGGACTCATGTGATCCCGCTCCACAAGAGTGGTAGCAGGGAGGAGGCAGTGAACTACAGACCAGTCAGTCTTACCTCAGTAGTGGGCAAGATTATGGAGGCACTCTTTAAGGAAAGGATAGTACAACACCTGTATCAACAGGTGCACAGGATCCAAGACAGCATGGGTTTACAAAAGGAAGGTCCTGTCAAACTAATCTCATAGATTTCTTTGACTGCGTAACCAGAGTGGTGGACCAAGGGGGAGCAGTTGATGTCACCTACCTTGACTTCAGCAAAGCTTTCGATACCGTTCCACATAGAAGATTGATTAATAAGCTGGGTAGGCTCGGGTTGGGTCAGAAGTTGGTCAACTGGGTGCAAACTGTTGACGGGCAGAAAACAGAGAGTGGTGGTAAATGGCATACAGTCAGAAGAGATGCAAGTCACAAGTGGGCTACCTCAGGGGGATCAGTCTTGGGCCAGTCCTTCAATATCTTCATCAGTGACATTGCAGATGGACTGAGGGTAAGGTTTGTCTGTTTGCAGATGACATCAAGATCTGCAACAGAGTAGATGATCCAGATGGGGTGGGCAGAATGAGAAGAGATCTGGATAAACTGGCAAAATGGTTGGAAGAGTGGCAACTGGGGTTTAATGCAAAGAAGTGCAAGATGATGCACATAGGGAAGAGAACCCCTGAAGCCACTTATAGGCTGGGAGGAGAATTGCTGGCAGTCACAAGGGAAGAAAGAGACTTGGGCATCATCATCACCGATGACCTGAAATCATCCAAGCAGACCACTGTAGGTAAGGCTAGGGGGATGTTGGGGTGTATTAGTAGGGGTATCACAAGTCGGAAGAGGGAGGTAATAATCCCTCTTTACAAGACACTGGTTAGGCCCCATCTGGAGTACAGTGTGCAGTACTAGAGGCCACACCTTCACAAGAACATTAACCAAATTGAGGCAGTCCAGAGAAGGGCAACCAAAATGGTGCAGGGACTGCATCAGAAAACATATGAGGACAGATTAATGGAGCTCAGTATTATACCTTAGAGCAAAGGAAGGAAAGAGGTGATATGATCGAAACATTCAAACACCTTAAGTGCATTAACAAGGTGAAAGAGTCTAACATGTTTCAATATAAGAAAAATAGCAGAACAAGAGGACACAGCATGAGATTAGAGGGAGGCCGATTAAGGGGTAATGTGAAGAAGTTCTTTTTCACAGAAAGGGTGGTGTATGCATGGAACGGCCTACCTCAGGAAGTGGTGGATATGAATCCAGTGCAGGGCTTCGAACAGGCATGGGATAGGCATAAGGGAGCAATACAGATGAGTATGAATAGATAGGCCATTGACAGAGCAAAGGCCGATGGCACATCCATAAGGTAGAAAAAGAAATGAGCAGACTGGATGGGCCTTGCGGTCCTTATCTGCCATCATCTTCTATGTTTCTATGTTTCTATGTATGGACTCACCATATTTAGGGGATAAAGCAACCTAGGCAAGATGTTCATTTTAATCACATTCACCCATCCCCATAACAAGAGGGGGAGAGACTTACATCTTTGTAGGTCTGCCTGAATTGTATAGCAAATGGGAGAGAGGTTAATCTTAACCAAAGAGGAAAGAGCAAGCAGTCTTGATCCCCAGATACATGAGCACATTGGGTTCCCAGTCAAGGCCCAAGTTCTCAATCCAGTGCTTTTGGACATATAAATTAAGAGGCATAACTTTTGACTTATCTAAATTTAACTTCTAGCCTGCCACTTGGGAGAACTCATCTATAATGGCTACGGCCGCCGGTATGGAGGTATGAGGGTTCTCCAGGTGCAGTAGCAGGTCATCCACATACGCTGACAGCTTATACCTATTGGGACCTACTTGGATGCCAAATAATTCTTTTTATCTCCTTTTCTCACAAGTGTAGCACGTATCCCTCAGTGCTACACTCGCTTTACCAGTTCAGTGCTCTTTCCTCATCATTTGCTACATGGGAGTGGTATTATTGAGTCGCTCACATTGATGCGTCAATAATACCACTCATCTAGGGTGCCACTGGCATTGGAATCTGTTACCCACAAAAGCTTGATTAGTAAGTTGTTGTATCACGTGGGTTATAATAAAGATATCCAGATGGGTGTGAAACTGAATGAGAGAAAGAAACATAGAGGGTGGTTGTGGGTGTATAGTTATCTGGCACTAGACAGGTAACCAGTGTGGTCCAGGGATCAGTAGAAGGCTACATGAAGCTATACAGTATGATATAGGGTCAGCAGGGTAAGGCAAATGAGCAGAGGTTGTTGGGCAATTAACATGTAATACACGGAAAACAGGAAAGAGGCAGAGGGGACATGATTGTGACCTTAAAGTACTTAAAAGGGATAAATGTGGTTCAGAAGGTCACTGAGTGGCAACCATAACATGAGGGGGCACAGGCTTAAGCTGGAGGATGGCAGTTTTAGGAGTGAGGTTAGGAAGAACTTATTCACATAGAGGGTGGTGGGCACTTGAAATGTTATTATGCAGGTGGTGATCTATGTGAAGGCAGTGGTCAGCTTAAAGAGCGGCTGGGGTAGGCATAGTTTGGGTGTTCAATCAATTGTTCAAGCTGTGGACTATGCAATATGAATACACTAGATCAGGAGTTCTCAAATGGTGAGGCCAGCCTCCCTGGGGAGGCCCCAACCTGTTCCTGGGGAGGCTCAAGCAAGTCTTGAAAAAGTATTATATTTCAGTTTTGAACTTTATAGATTTTGTGTGAAGGGAGAAGGCAAACTGAAAGAGGATAATAGTAGGTGAATTTATGTATTTATTCACAAGTCAGTGACCAAGGAAGGTACTGTACACTGAGCCATGGCTTATTTCAGGTGTACCCAGGGAAGGGTAGTGAGAGAATACAATTCAAAATGTAACTGCAAAACACTCAAGCAATACAAAATGAATAAAAGTGCAAAACAAAGTAAGAGCAATGAACTAACAATGCGAGGAACAATTGATCAATTAGACTGGTAGCAGAACTGTCCAAATACAAGGGTTAACCATACAGGTACTAGGAGTAAGAGCAGGAGGGAGTAAAATGATCCCTGAGAAGTTGCTTAAGAGCTGGGTGAGAGGCAGAGGTCATCAGGAAGGTTATTCCAGTTAGAGGGGAAACAGAAAAAGCAGTCTGACCCATGAAAGTATGGCAGTAAGGGGGGTAACAATGGTTTGAGAGTCAACATATTGGAGCAAGTAGATTGTCCTGTTTTGGGGGGGGTACAATAAGCTTAAAAACATGAGAGCCAGCTGTGCAATGAGGTTTCAGTTTATTCCTGATGTACTGTGAAAAGTAAACTATTTTTCTATGGGGAGGCCCAAAAATGTTTCAGTATTTTGGAGGAGGCTCAAAATCTTTTCCATGGCTTAGGGGAGGCTCACTATGACAAAGTTTGAGAACTGTTGCACTAGATAGACCAGATGGCTGTCTGCAACTGGCTTCTTCATATGTTCACATGTTCCTATGTTCATCATAATGCTTAGAATAAAAAAACAACTGATTTCACAAATACAGTACTTTGATAGTTCAGTTGTGAACAGCAAAATATTTTCTAAACACTGGCTCGAAATTGTATTTTAACAAAACTTTGAACATGGAAAATATTCAGTTACTTTAAACTGCATTGCAAATAATGCTTTCAGACACCAGTTTAATTTTGTGTACTGTTGAACCACCAGCTTCTCTCGGAGACAGAGGTGTTATACAAATGACAGCACAATGGGCATGATACAATCATAGCAGGGGGTGACTGACTGTAGTGGTAAACAGAGACCACCAGTACAGTCAACTACCAAAACTGGAATGTATAAAAGGATGAAACTGTATGCCAATAGTGAATTGTCTATGGCCACAGCACCACACAGCAATGATAGGCTAATGATCAACATAGATGTCAGTGGCTGCACACACTGTGTGTAGGAACTAACAATAGAGGTCCTTACACAATGCAGTCACTAACATCTACATCATTAGCCTAGCATGGTTGTGCTGTACTGACATTGGAGCACTGAGGACCTGCTCATAATCGAACACTATGTGCATGTGGAGGTTGTGTGAATCAATCACAAATCTGATTTATGTACAAAGGACATTCACACGTCACTACTCTAACCTCTGGGCTATACTGCATGCACCAACATCTAACAACATAATAATCTGTGAAAGATACAGTTGGTTGAGACATGTTATGGCATCAGCTGCATTGTACATGCCATCATCACACTGCTGTGGCATATGACGATACACCCCTAGACTGTCAACCAACCTCCTCATACAGTAGCAGGCATCATTCAGGTAGAAACATAGAAACATAGACTTTGACGGCAGATAAGGAACACTTGGCCCACTCAGTCTGCCCATTTCCCTACCTACTGGATAAGCTGCAGATTTTAGTTACCAACAGCCTACTTCCTGCAACCCCCAACTATAATTGCCTTGTGTCTGTCCCATGCATGTTTGAATTGCCCCACTGTTTTAGACCCAATGACCTCCTCAGGAAGGCTGTTCCATGTATCCACCATGCTCCCCGTGAAAAAAATTTCCTCACATTACCCCTGAGCCGTCCCCCCCTCTATCTTTAAATTGTGCCCCCTTGTTCTTATACATCTCTTTTTCTGAAAGATGCTACCCTCCTGGACTTTGTTGATTCCCTTGAGGTACTTGAACATTTCTATCATGTCCCCCCTGTCCCTCCTTTCATCAAGAGTATACATATTAAGCTCTGTCAGTCTCTCTTTTCATATGGCTTCTGCTGCAGACCCTGCACTATTTTAGTTGCCCTCCTCTGGACTGCTTCCATCCTGTCTATGTCCTTGCGTAGATGAGGTCTCCAAAACTGTATGCAGTACTCCAGATGGGGTCTCACCAACGGTCTGTACAGAGGGACAAGTAACAGTGAGCCCAACCTCAGAAGAATCTACACAGGCAGCTCTTCTGGTGTATTACTGCTTAGTGTGCCAGCACAATGGTATTATTTGTTCTATAAAAAGCAGGACCACCATGGTTGTCATGTTTCCACAGACAGTGGACAGAGGTTACCTCTTCATAACCCATATCCTACTTGCTCTGAAAAGACCACTGTATTCCGAACCTGAGTCCCACATGCTCAGAAAAATACACAGAGCACCTGCCATTGGCTCATACACTAAGCAGTAATACACCAGAAGAGCTGCCTGTGTAGATTCTTCTGAGGTTGGGCTCACTGTTACTTGTGAGCCAGGATAAGTGCCTCACAGATACACTGTGGAGTACACTGCTGCTGTTTACATATCACTGCCCTAATCAGTGCAACCATCAAAAACTTCAATAGGTGTTCTCACACTTACTCGTATAACAGTTCTCGGACATACTTGTGACCACACACCCCTCCCGCACTACACACTGAAATTATTTATGACATAGCATGGTAGTACATCATGGGTATCATGTCACCACAAACAAAACCAAAATGATGTTCTGACCATTGTGTGTCCCATGGTGACCCCATATCCATAGCACAGGTGCCACTTGTTCAGGAAAGACTTTTGTTCCTAACCTGTGTCCAACTGTGAATCATTGCATATCACAGCACTCAATCACTGCTCCCACAATGCAGGTTACAATGTCTTGTCACAATTACAAGTGTGGCAGCACAAGTAATAACTTGTGTCCCAAGTTTCTGTATAACACAAAGGGATACAAGGATGAACTACTGCAAAGTGGCCTTTCTGACCACTTTGTGGGACCATACTGTACACTGCAGAAATAGCAGCTGCAGATGGGGGTTTTACTAGTTAAACATCTTGGACATTGTGTGCACATGATCAGGCTGTGACATAGGTCAATGTGATGCCGAAAGCCAAATGCTGCAGTCACTGCACAATTGTAACAATACTGAACAATACTGTACCAATAGTGACCTATACTGCCTATAGTGACAAAACACCTCCCACCTCCCCATTAGCACTTTGAACACTGGTGACACATTCAGTCCATGTTGTGGCACAATAACAGGCTTGCAAGAAGACCAGTGCATCACTGAAAGACCATGTGGCATGACACTGCATACTAACAGTGCTGTGAGGGGACCCTAAAGAGGATAGATCAAAGTTTTAAACAGAAATGCAGTTAACTTTGGTATGAGAGATAAAACATACAGTACTCCCTATACATTGCTTGCTGTCATACCATAGTTCAACAGGGTACACCCTCTTCATGCTATCTGATGCATCAGATTCATCAGATGAGCTGCTGTCACCTGTCTCTCAACCTGCCACGGTCCCTCTGAGAGACTCAAAACTGTAAAGCACTATACTACACTGATGAATCATAAATAAATCTGCCTCAGAATCTCTATCACTTGAATTGATGAAATAAGCCATTCTTATGGGGTATTTGTTTGATTTTCATGTGGCTGTTTGCAGCTCTGAAGTGGGACACAGCCACTACAGTAATGTGCAAAGCAAGTCTATACAGTAAGAAACGTCATCACGCCAGACCGACGCTGACTTCCAGTAAATCAAAAAAAAAAAAAAAACAACAGCATTGGGAACTCGGTTTGCCATGCACAAACACTCTCAGTTTAAAATGATTAAAAATAGGTTTTTACTTTGCAAATCATAAATTGCACTACATTTGACCAATCGGGGGATTTTCTAAGGCATGACTATTGGAAACAAAGTGGACAAGATGGGTAAGATTTTCCTTTCGCCTTTAAATTGCCGCAGTGCTGCATGACAGATAAGCGAGTAGTCTTTGTACAGGTACCTCGAGAGCTTGCCAGGCTATTTAATATTAAATACAAGTAGTACTCCTTAAAAGAGAGTGCTGAGCACTAGTTTCTCTCATGAAAAGTGTTCACTAGTGCTCTATTAAGCTAGCAGCCCAATCATTTAGCTAAAATGAAGTTAGAGTGAACAGTCACATGCGGGAACTCTGGCTGTCTAGGAATCTAACTGCCAGTTGGCCAGCACATGCCCTTTAACCACTGTTCAAAAGAGTCAGACTCAAACTTCAGTTAAGATTAGTTTGCTAGTGCACGTAAAGTCAATCAAATTTCCCAAACGAAATCCATGTTTTACACACCATCCCACATTAGGATAATAAATTCCAGCTGACAGATTACTCAAAGCAGAAGCGCTGAGTGTTAATTGGTGCTTAAGAATAGAAAACTGCAAGTTTTAACTCTTGGTTCAATTAATTCTACCTGCCCTGTTGGCTCCCAATCAAATAATAGTTTAAGCTGATTAAAATTTCTTCAAGTAACATTGGGCAGACAGTACAGATGCAGGCAGTTTAGCGCAGAGGTTTAAGGCTCTGAGCTACAAATCTAGTGACATCCAACAGACCAGCTTTGGGTTTGAATCCCACAGCTTCCACTTGTAAACTGTGTGACCCTACACAAGTCACTTAACTTTCCTGTGCTCCCAGGTTGCTCCTGTAAAACAGCTTTCAGCTTAGTGTGCTACTCCTGGTTAAACAACTAAAAAAAAAAAAACTTCAATAGAATAGGGATTACAAGTTACCAAAAGGGTTAACTATAGGTTTGATCTAGCTGTGCTTTTGGAAGTGTTAGTAAACTAGCACTCTAGCTACTCTATCTACTATTACTGATTAATAAAACTGTATAGCCATAAAAATCATAGAGACTGCAATAAGATAGGTTACTAAGTCATGAAGTCAAAATGTTACCTACTGCTGCTGCAGCAAAAAGGGGATGTGTGACTCCTTACTCTACATGTCAGAAAGTGACACAAAAGATAAGTGATAAATAAAACACTGTGTATTAAAGCATGAAAAAAGAAAATACTTCATGAAATCAAGCATATACAAGGACAATTGATACTAGATAAAAAAAAAAAGGAAAAAATGTGAAATAACCAAAATGAATACCTAGACAAAGTTTGTCTAGAAAGAATAAAGAAGCAAGTAAGTAAAAAAAACAAATGGACAAAAAAAGTTGAATGCGGGCTGTTACCGAGACCCCCACAGGTCTGATGTCTGGGGAGGGCTACTCCCACCATAGAAGTGCAGCCCAGACACTAGACTTTGGGATTAAAGACCCCCCCCCGAGTTCCCCAATACTGCAGCACAAATTGGACTGGAAAGATCATAGCAGTGATAAAACTGGCTACAGTCTGTTTCTTGTTTCAGAGAGCACAGGCAATGGTGGCATATCTTTTGTCAATAGCAGAAAAGCCTTGCTACAATCCTGCTACCACCACTTCTCCACAGTGGTGTAGCGTGCAGCTGCGCAGTCTCCTCCTTCAATCAGTCCGGTCCCTTTAGTGGTCTCCAAAGAGTATGTCTTGTGGAAAAGTCCATTGTATGCCGGGAAGTGGACTCTAGAATATCAGTGATGTTAAAATCAGAACATTATATTCCAGCCACAATGCTAGACCTTCAATTTAAGCCTAGCCTGCCATCTTTTCCTCTTCTCTGGCCTCACAGACATCAGCAGGTATAAAGACCTACTCATTAAAAAAGTGTGATATGAAATGATGGATACTATATCGATCCTTAACTTGTTGAGCATGTACCTTCCCCCACCTCACTGACAGTGGGAAAAACATCCAGCGAAAAGATAAAGATGGTGACATTTGATCAGGGCTACATGACATTGATAAAGACACTACTTCTTCCTTTGTTGGCCAAGGTCCTACTCCTACCACTATGACAGAAGACTATCTAAAAGACCGTAGGAAATCAACATGTGGGATAATCCTTTCAAATATTGGCAACATAGAGAAAAATCTGGTCTGCATTGTGCAGAGTTGTCATTTTATATTGAAGTTATCCTCCGACCAGTGTATAATCTTATAGAATCTATAGCCCCACTGATAGTATTGCTTGGGATCTGCACAACCAGTTGTTGCCTGAAAATGTGGAATGTTTGACATTTATTAAAGTCAACCTTAACCACTTTGCTTGTTCCAATGGTCTCTACAAAGTGATTTTGATACTGATGCTGATGATAAGCCAATAGGTACTGATTAATTGGTGATTATTTGTGTGTGAATGGTTATCCTGCTGAAGTGTGTAAGGCCATAGGGGACTAAACAAATCAAACAAATTTAATACAAAAAATACAAAATTAAAAAAGAAACCATACCACCTGTTAAATGGTGACTAAGAAGAACAATAGAACTGTTAGTCGCGTCTGTATAAACAAAAAAAAAAATAAAGAAGACTAAGGAGAACAATGGAACTGTTAGTCATATCTGTGTAAAAAAAATACAATAAAGAAAAAATAAATAAAAACAATATATGTGTGTGTGTGTGTGGGGTAACTGGCCTCTAGCTAAAATGTAGAATGTGGAATAAAGCATCATAGGGGACTTCAATGATGGTGAAAAAAAAAACACCAAAGCCAACTTTAACTCAGTATCAACTGAAAAATTGGCCAAATAGAAAAGAAAGCAAAGCAGAGAAGTGCCCAGTGCCCATTGCTTTGTACCCACTAGGTTCTATAAAATTACTTAATATGCTTGCCTTGCTACATTTTCTATTGGCCCTAATATTCATCTGACCACAACAGGGTGGGGGTGGGTCCTGTAAGCCATGTCTCATTTCGCACGCTACCTTTTGGTTTTTGGCTCCACAGGATGGTTCAGGTCAGGTCAAAAACATAAAATATTTAAACAGCAGGATGCAGTGTGTTTCATACAGTATACCGTGTACTGGTATCCCAATGCCCCTCTATATTTTGTGGTATTTTTCTTCTGAAAAATGTATTTTTCCACCACTTATCAATATAGGCCTGAACCAGTCAAATACAAATCCTTTGCAAATTCAAGTCCCAAACTCATCCTGGATTTGGTAAATCCAAATCCACCTTGGCTTTGCCTATTCCTGATATGAATAGTATGCTCTGGCTCTATTTAAATGCCAAGGTACAGTAATATGGGCTTGCAAATATGAATGTGATTTGAGTATGTATGGAACAGCATGTTTTACTCTTGAACAGTTGTTTAAAAAAATCCCCAAAAAGGATTAGGAGCTTTCCAGTATCTGTAGGTGTGACCCAGACAGCACAGAGGTAATTTATGGCAAAAACAGCAACTCAACATTATTCTGTAACAAGCTAAAATCTTTAGGTTGAGCTGCCCGTAAATGCTTAACAGTACTTACTACTGGTGTGGGGGGGGGGGTGATATTTCCAGTTACTAGCATATTGTAGTTTGTGCTCTATTTTCTTTGCTTGTTATTTGCATTATGTATTCCTTTTGCACCACTGACACGTTAGACTGCAACTATTTACTGACCTGTATTTTTGAGAATTGTACTTTGCTCTTTTTACCATTGTATCTTTTGTATTCTGTCTCCTGTGTACCCCTTCCCCTGGTTGCACATGGAAATGAGTCTTGGTTCAACATGCCCTTCCAGGACACCAATTTATCAATCAATTGATCAATCAAGTCAATCAATCAATTAATCAATCAATCCAATCATTTAATAAGTTAATCGTGTGTCTATTTTGAAAATACATTTGCCAGCTATAACTAACCACTAGTGTACTGTAAATGCAATACATAACCTCACTGTGTATGAGACTAAATCAACCTGAACTGCTGGTTAATTCTATTTCTACTGCTTGTATTCCAGAAAACAAAATCTGAATCCCAGGATGCATTAGTATACACAAAACAGAGCACACTCTTGGAACTGTATAAGTTTTTACTTAATCTGCTTAATTTAGGACTTTCAGGGATTTCCTTTATGTTATTTAAAACCCCTGTTAGTTATTTAAATTCCTTTGTTTTTGGCTTCCTTCACACAGACTTGCAATTTTGGGAACATATGGACCTAATAATGAGGATTTGTAAAATATCGACACCACGAGACCCAATGTGAGACTGCAATACCTAATTGCTCTGTAAGGAACCAGTTGGCACCATTGTAAGAGGGCTACAAATAGGGGTACAATATTGTGTAAATTACTTAGTGCAATGTGTGAGAATGCTGCAATATGTACAATTTAGAGCACCCTCTTATATAAAAGATTTATTGCAAAATTCCCCATTAATACATCAGTTAGGATTGTTTTCACAGCCGCAAAAGTGTGGAAATTCAATGTTAGGGTTACCACCCCACCACCACCACACCCTATCCTCAAAACCCTAACTATGCATTCCCCCACCCCACCCCCCCCACACACACATGCAAGAAACATCCACAATTATAAGACACTGTACAAGTCAGTCACTTCTGCAAGCATAATTAGCACTGCACTGTACTCATTTCACGTAACACTATGTAATGAAAAAAAAATACAGTATGATCAACTCTATACTGCCAGTGCAGTATGATGACACATTATAGCTGGCATATCTTTTCATACAGTGAAACTTAGACTGTACAAATTTTCTAAATATTGATTTTTATGTGTCATACTTCAACAGTGGCCCTGGCGCTGCTACCTGCTGGAGGCAGGACCTCTGTATCCAGTCTGCCACCTACTGACCGAGGAAAGCAGGTACGTTTGGTCAGCTCCTAGCTCGGAGCTGTCAGGCTTCAACCTCCGTAATTGGACTGGCTCCTGGGGACTGTGGCTGCTTCCCAATTGGATGCTGCAGATCCCCATTGAGAAAGAAAGCATGCAAGGCACCTTTTTCAAAATACAGCTCAGCCACTGCCTTGCTGTACTGCTCTCTGGACAATTTTTTCACCCACCGTCCCAGCCTCTCCTCCCTCCTTTATTAAGTACGCTTCCCCAGTGATCCCCACCCCCTGAGGCCTCACACTAGTCAATTACAGCAACTCCTCAAAAGGGCTCTCCTTTCTGTAACTTCTTAAAGGGGTGATCCTCTCTCATGCTCAAATAACTTATCGTCCTCACTGCATCCGGGATCAAGTGCATTGACACTGACTGTGGTCCTCCTCCTACTTCCTACACCAGCCCAACCTTATTTAGGACCATCACCCCTATGCATAGTACCCCTCTTATCTGCAGCACCTCTACCAGACCCCCCCGATGCTCGATCACCTCACCCTCCTCTGTACTCCCCCACACTTCCACCCCTGCAACCTCTTACTTCCCACTCATACCTTGGTCTCTTTTCCTGAATGCCTTTCCCACTCTTCGTACTCTACCCACCCCTTGCACCCCAGCACCTGGCCCCATGTTCAGTCGCAAGGGGAGATGCCACAATCACTACCACGCTTTGGTGTGCCTAATCACCTTCCCGTTGCTTCTATCAGGTAACATTCATCCAAACCCTGGCCCCGTGCCCAGCCTTATGAACAAGCCTACCCAGGCTCAAGGACTCCGCATAGCTTCTATGAATATTTGCAGCATCCTTAAGAAGGCTGCTGCATTAGATCATCAGTTGCAATCTGACTTGTTTGGAAGGGGGTGCCATTTAGAAAGGATGTGTACGTTTTTTAATTGGGGAGGGTGTAACTGTTGGAGATTGTGTACAAAATGGAAATTTCTGGCTACACTCCTGACTCAAAGGTCTGTAAACCGATGATCTAATAACAATTGGCTCACTGCAGGTATTGCTGCTACCACATAGGCATGTGGTAGCAGGAAAGATAGAGCTGACACATACATACTTATTTTCAGATACTACTCAGGTATGAAACTAACACCATCACATGTTGCTATACTGCTGTGTTACCTAGACATATTCATTAGCAGCATGTTATGGTTAGCTTTGGATGTTATAACTGCTGCTGTCACATGCTGCTTGTAAACTATGCTACAAAACATTACTTTTATTATTACAACCATTTGTTATTAGGACTGACTCACTCTATCAGAGAATAATATGCTAACATCTAATGACTGTTGCTAGGGTTACCCAAACTCTTATTTCCAATATAGCTATCTATAGATAACATACTGTGTGTTTCATCAGTTCTTACCAATTGAAATACAGGCATCTGCTTAAATCTTGTTATTGATGTTTGTAACAGAAAAATGCTTATTGTGGGCTATCTCCCATGGTTGCCCAGCATGCGTGTGTACCCCCATGGCACTCTGATGGCAATAGAAGTCATACACTTGCTGGACCATGATGATGGATGTGTCTTGCACTACGTTTAGAGAGTTCTATGTTACTTCTGTTACATGATGCTGGTTGTCTCTGATTGGTTGTGTTGCCTTGACCCTTCCCCTGCTTGCATGTGTGTGTGGGGGTGGAAGTGGGGGGATGTGTAGTTAGGGTTTTGAGGATGGGGGCATGGGGGTGGGGTGGTAGGGTGGTAACCCTAACGTCAAATTTCCACACTTTTGTCGCTGTGGAAACAACCCTATCGGATGCATTAATGGAGTTTTTTGCAATGAATTTCCCTTCTTTTTGAGAAAGTGTAATGTAAGTGGTATGTGTTAGTGGGAGCATGGGCCTTCTGGACCCTGCATTACCTTTACATTGTCCATTTCTTTGCATAATGGTATGCATATGTAGAAGCACAGGCCCTCCAGGCCTTGCACTGCCACTTACACATAAGTATGGAGCCACACAGCAGCCCTATAAGGCAAAGAAACCTTGCAGCACTAATTTGCCAATATCTTGGGAACTGTAGCAGCTAGAAAAAAATTCCAAGTGTGGTTGTAATCATGAGAGTGAGTATTTCTTGCAACATAAATGGAGCAAATCTGTATCTTGCATCGTTTCCGAGATACAGACACTGAAATGCACTGAGAAGGCACCCTTCTAACCCTTGGAATACAGTATGTTTTTGCCAATATCTCTGTAACAGTAGCAAGTAGGAAAAAAGTCCACTATAGGTGTCATCTACTATTTCCAAACTTGTTTCTGTGAACCAAGCTGCCAGTAATGAAAACTTCGTATCTTGCTTCGTTTTCGCACTACGGGCACCGAAAGGCATGACGGACACTGCAATGTTATCCTATGGGAAATTGCTCAACTTTGAATGCTGTGACTTTGGGACCCTTCAATTTTTTAGTTCCAAACCACCAAAAGGCACATCTGTGGGACCAGGGTTTGCCACCCTGCAAATGTCAGCAAAAAGGACCCAACCATTTTGTTGCAGGCAGATGGCAAAGATTTGCAGTTATTTTATCAATACTTTCACAAAATACTTTCATAAATCACTAAAGTTTCGCAAAAAAATCACTAAACTTTTGCATTTGCAAAAGCATTTTGTGAAAGTACTTTTTCCTCAAACTTGGAGAAGGCATTTCTGGGGAGTTTTATCCCTCAAAAAAGATAGGGTTAGCATCCTCAGGACCCCACTAGGTAAACATGACAGTTAGTGTTTACCTAGAGGGTCCCAATTTGAAATGCCAGGCATTTTTCTGTGTCACTAACTGAAAACAATATGGCTGAATCATGAAAGTAAAAGGGCCATTTGCAAAAGTAAAAATGGCATTTGCAAAACTTTCGTGATGCACAGCTAATTTTCCCCATTGACTATAATGGGAAATTAGTTTTTTGAATAACTTTTGAATGGTTTAATATTTTTTCACCAAATCTTTGAAAGGCACATCGATAACCAAGACTGCATCTTCCCTGAGCATTTCAGACCAAATGAACAAACCATGTGGGCTGCGGGTGAGAGCAAAGAAACACGCAAAAAGTACATTTTTATGGTGTTTTTTGGCATTCTGTAGCTCCACAACTGTACATCTGACCATAATGCAACTCACAAGATCCAGAGATATATGGTACCAGACCATGAATGCAAAATTTCAGGCAAATCTGTTATACGGTGGCAAAGTTATTAAGGTGCAAATTTTGAGGTTTAACATTAAAGTGCTTAATGAACCCTAACTACAATAGCACTACTGTGCCACTATAATAGATTAGTAGCAGTATGTCTAAAATATTGATGATATACAGTACTGTGGTATCACAAAAAGGTTGCAAGAAGTGCAAATTCCAAGTTACCTGTTGGTTGCAGCTAGTTGGAACATTGTCACAAGCTGTATTTGCAACTACTTGTAAATTTTAAAGATAACAAAAAGGTTGCAATAATGTTTCACATAGTTGCTGTCTCTTGAAGTTAGCAACAGAGTTGTGAGATTCATTGCAGTATATTGGTTGCACTGTAAATGTCTAAAAAACAAACAAGTTCAAGTGCAGAGGCTGCAGAAAAGAAGCCGAGAGGGTACCAATCAATCAATCAAGATGTTATTTTTAAAGCAGCAGTGCAACATAATCAGGAAATGATTATCAAAATTATTTTTTTGGGTTATAAGCATGCGGCCATAGATGAGGTTTCCATTTCTGTAAATGTTTTTTTCTAGTGATCTTTAGTTTTTTAGATATTTAAAATGTGTTTCAATTATTGTGGCACCACAATAAATATGGTGGCTGCCTAATTTTCAGCTGTGCTCCTCCTTCACGTTACATCAGATCTTTTGATTACAGCAGGGGACTCTTGTGCTGAACATTCCCGATGTCCCTGTGCAGTACAGCCGGTCATACATATGTGCAGTTGGCAGCAGAGGGGGTTCCCGTTCAATGTGGCCGGTGTTAGAAATGTAAACAGACACAAAGGAAAACAGAGCACATTACGGGGTGATAGTACAATGCCAGCAAGAAAGATTACCAGGGAAATGCTCAACAGAGCACAGGGTATAAACTGTCATAAAAGCGCAATTCTTTTTACGTTGCACTGCTGCTTTAAAAGGCCCCTTTCCAAATCCAAGACACCTGAACATAGAGTAAAACAATAAAACATTTTTAAAACATTTACAAATAAAATCCAGCAATAATTTACATTCAATAATAACTTAATGGCTTAAAAACCAGGATAGGGTAAACTGAACAAATGTGCCTTTAATGCATTTTTAAAGCTCTGGACAGCCAGGCAGTCTTGTACCTGATGAAGTAGAGAATTCCACAGGGTCAGGGCCACAAAACTAAAAGACCTGGCCCCTGATGTCTTTAAACAGACCCTGGGGATCTCTAGCAATCCCTTGTCGGTGTATCGGAGAGGCCGGGGGGGGGATAGTAAGGACACAAGAGATCTTGCAAGTAACCCAGTCCCTGATCATGTAGGGCTTTGTAGGTCAGCAAACCAACCTCGAAGATGATCCACCACTGAACTGGCAGCCAGTGCAATCCACAGACCATAGGCGTTATATGACTGGCCCTGGAAGTACCAGTCAAAAGCCTGGCTGCCACATTTTGCACCAACTGCAAGCGGCAGATATCAACCTCCAGTAGCCCTAGGTAAAAGGCATTCCAGTAGTCAAGGTGGGAGGTAATGAAGGTGTGGACCAGACTAGGAAAATTGTTGGGAGGAACCAGATGTTTTACCTGGCAGATATTCCTCAGATGGTAAAAAAAGGTTTTGACTACAGCCGCCACATGAGATTTCAGAGTTAGGCTTTCATCAAAAATAACACCCAGATTACGCACCTGGTCTGAGGTAGTTAGCTGGACATCCCCAACCCAAAGCCCAGAATGTAATCCAGCCAACCCACCCACCTCCGACGATTTGGGTCCACAACGAACACCTTGGTTTTAGATGGATTTAAACTCAGCCAGCTTGCACTCATCCAGTCCTGGATCTCAGCAAGACAGTTGTTAAATACTGAAAAGCATGCTTCTTGACTGGGTACGTAGGACATGTACAGCTGAGTGTCATCTGCAGAGCAGTGAAAACTCAAGCAGTACCACCTAATAATCTCTCCCAATGGCAGCATATACACTGCAAACAACATCATTGCATTGAAGCCTTTAGTTTTATTTGAACATATTTGAATTTAAATTTTTGGGGATGTTTTTATTGTAAAGCACTCTGAGCCCCTGGATAGGGTGCTATATAAATAAAATTTGCTGGTTCCATAACTATTCATAGAGTGCAATATGCACAGGTCAAATATTGTGCAGTCAAACCCGCAAGGGGTATAGCAGCAAGGGAGACATGACAGCATAGTCCCCTACCAGGAGTTTGCTGACTTGTCCTGGCACACAATTTACACTGTTGTGGCGAGTTTGTATGGTCTTGGTGTATGCAGAGGCATAGTACAGGGTGCTCAGGGGTGAAGCCCCATGAAAAACAGTATTGCCGATAGGTTGCAGCTGTTGTGCACAGATGCTATGTGATGGACCTTGTTCGGTGAGATGAAGTCCACCAGCTGAAGTCCGCTAGTGCATGCCACTCAGTCGTGCTGGCAGCGTGGCATGGAGGTTAGGGGTACTGACTCCGAGTGCATGTCATACATTCAGCGAACTTGGGCTCTATTCTAGAAATGGCTAGTGTAGTTATGGTCCTGTATTCAGGGGTGATGTTAGGAGGCATTTTTTCCCAAGAAGCTGGTAAACCTATGCAATAATCTACTGGCGAAGATGGGGTAAGAAGACGATGCAGACCTTCAATGTAAGCCTGGACATGTTTGTTTCCCAGGGATTCACTGGGTACCCTAATCAATAGACTGGTGGAGGTACCTAGAAATTAGTATGTTATTACAGTATTGTTTTTAGTTTTATTTATTTATTTATTCAAATCTTGGATTAAACAGCCTATGAGCCAAGGCTCATTTATATAGGTTCCACATTGAGGAAATAACACAGTGCAAAGGGTGCACAGTAAACATGCAATACAAGAAAACAAGGTGGGTAATATTAACTGGCATTGTACAATGTATGCCACGGCACATATGTATGTAGAAGAGGAATAATAAGATGACAAGAGAGAGAGAAAGAGAGAGAGAAACAAGGAAGTCAGCCAGTGGGCATTGTCAAGCCGAAGAGGAATGTTTAGTAGGGGTACAGGGCAGAAGGGGTGAGAGTGAGGGAAAAACATAAGATGCAGTCAGGGACCTTGTAAGAGGGTGACTGAAAAGTGGAGGGGGAGTGAGGTGTATAGATGCAGAAATTTGATTTCTGCTGGTGAAGTGGTGTCGAAGTGGCCAATTTCACCGTGCGGAGTAATTCGTGAAATTCGCCCACGTGGGTGGAATTTTGCCTAGGCAATATTTCTCGCTTCCACAGGTGAAATTTCACTCCAGGGTTAAATTTTGTCCTTCAACCTGGGAAAAATTTCGCATTTCACACCACGAAATGGGTGGAATTTCATGGATTACTCCTCGAAACTAATTTTGCTCACTTTGCCCACCACTAGTGAGGTGAAGTGGGCCAAAAGGAGCAGGGGAGGTTTGGAAGGGGATAGGGCATGGAAGGGGTGGAAGTGAAGGAGAAACACATACATCATCCAGGGACTTCATCAGTGGTAATTGAGAGAGTGGCAGGGAGTGGGTAAGGAAGGTGGGGCGCTAGGTCAGGTGGGGTGGGGATGAATAGTTGGTGGGAGGGAGTAGAGGAAGTGGGGGAGGGAGGGAAAAGGTATGGAAGTAGAGACTGGGTGAGAGAGAACTAGAAACAGCAAGTGCAATGGGATGGGCCAGGAGTGATAAAGTGCTATGCATGTAAGTGGAGGTGATGGTATGGGCACATAGTTTGTGAGGTTATGCTCATTGGTAGCAATCACAGGTGTTGCAAGAGATAAGGTATTGTTGGAGTTTATGTTTAAATGGGCCAAACTTGGGGATCCTTGCTTATAAAGCAGGGGGCTTTACCTGATGGACCTACAGCCCTCCAACCTTAAATTACAACACAATGTTATCCTGCTCCTCAGTTGTTATTTCTTTTTGCAGATCTTGCAGATCAAGACTTTAAAGGACAGAGGTTCATTGACTTGCAAAGGGTCAAATGATAAGTGTAGTGTGAAATTTAAACATGTCAAACTTTTTTTCCCTTCAGGTACACAGAATCCCCCAGCTATCAATGTCATTCTGAAGGGCTGGTTAGTGACCTGAGGGACTCAGGCTCCCACAGCAGGGAAACCCAGTTTTGTTACAGCACACCAGGCTTTGGGATAAAAGCAGGAGGCAGCTCTGTCCCTGCATGGCTTTTGGTGGGATTGGATGGTGAATGATCCCGCACAGGTGCCTAATGGTGGGGGTGATGGGTTGCTGCAGAGTGCTTCAGTTATCGGGAGAGGAAATCTATGGATTAATGGAGCCCTCTGCATCTATGCAAGCCTTTGTGGATTCACTCACTGAATTTGAATACTAAAGGTAGTATTAAAGTACTGATTAAGTTCTCTTAAGAGACAAATGTTAGTAATTTGTAATCATCTTTGCTCTTCATAAGAAGAATATAACCTGTAAGAACAATAAATTCCAAGAAGAAAGGACCTATTTTTTCAGAAAATGGGGCAAGCCAAGCACAAAGTTTTGTGCTGCACTTGCCCTTATCTACCCCGGCTACTGTGATATTCAGATGGATTGTGAGTGGTACTACCTGACTGAATATTAGTCCATGTCAGTGCAGCGCTAACTGAATCTGTGCTACCCCGTCATGGACCAACATTCTGCTGGATCATGTCAATGAGGCCTTTGGGCACGCAAAGCCTTAAGGTGATATTAGCATGCCCATTATGGGTGCACTTGCATGGGGCGCAGCAGTCCCTTAGCACTACTGACAAGTCTGAAATGGGAGCCCTGGTGATCCAGTGGTTCCCCCTCCCTCAATTGCCCATTCAAACAGTTTAAAACATGCCCTGGTGATCCAGTAGTTCCCCCCACCCCATTGATTGCCCATTCTATCAATGTAAATAATGTCCATGTGATTCAGTTTGTCCCCCATCCCCTAATTGCCCATCCTATTAATGTAAAGCATGCCTGTGTGGTACAGTGTGTCCCCATCATCACCCGTTTGATCAACATAAACTATACCCTGGTGGTCCAGTGTGTCCTTTGCCTGCTGCTACCCCAGTATACAGACATATACTGTAGCATGTCCTTGTGGTCTAGTGCCCCCCCCACAGCCCCCCCACAAATGACCTGCCCACTGACATTTCACCTCTCCACACCCTCCTTACATCAGTTTCTGGCACTCCTATCAGCCACATATGGTCACCAGCAGCACCCTCCTCTCACCTCCATGGCCAGCTGCTGTATGAGTTGTCAGTAAGTGCATATACTGTAGAAACAGATGGAGCACCAGGACGTACTATATTTCTATACACTGAGGGGGTGCAGGGGGGGGAAACACTAGACCATTAGGGCATGTTCCAAATTGAGTGTTGGAGGGGTATTGCAGGGCCATGATGCTAATGCAGGTAAGGAGATTTGGCCAGCTAAACTCGCAAAGGAGCATGTGCAAAAAAGTCTGCATGCAGGTTTAGTTGTTGAAAAGTTTTAATGCCCACTGGCAACCAATTATAAAGAATACTAACAACAGTGATTGATTCCAGTACAAAACTAATGTACACAACACCAATCACATGAGGAAAAATACCCCGGTGCTTTGCCACATGGCTTCATCAGGGGGCAGGGACAAAAGGTACAGGTGAACTTTATATAGCCCCTGTGTGATGATGTCATCCAAATGACTGCTCGCACACAGATCAAGCTTAATAGCATAGGTACAAATATAGGTGAAGCATATCTAATACATGATTACAATGATAGTGTATTATAACAAACAATGTAGTACACATCCTAATTCATTAAAATCTGTAACATATTGCAAAATGAGATAGCAGATCCAAACAACATAGCTTCCATCCACTGCAAGTATCAATTAAATGCTACCTTGACTGAGTCCTGCTGTACAAGATAGAAATACACAGTCTTTCTCATATTCTGACCAATGTTCACCCTGATTTTCAGTAAGCATGGTAGTATGTCTGCAGGAATCCACAGGTGCAGATAAATCCAGGAAACAGGTGTATGGAGAGATTATAAAGAGATAATTCATGGTAGAAAAGACGGAAAATCTATGGCAAGAAGGAGAAAATGTGATTTTCCTGCCTGTAGTACAAGTCAAATGAATGTGATTAATAGCCAACTCATGGCTCAGATTAATAGCCTGCCCAAGATGGACTGATGTTCTGCAAAGAGGGAGGATTATAGTCATATCAATTGAAAAGGAACTGAAGGGGATCTGAACTACAGGATAGTGGAGGTAGCAAGTGTATGGGTCACCAGAGGCAGGAGTTAGATGCAAATGGTCACCATGGGAATGGCCCAATTCAAATTGCCCAAATTCAACACACGGCTAGGGAGGGCAGCAATCAGCTATTCTCTAGCTATAGCATGGAACACCCTACAAAAATCCCTAAAACTGTCCAATATTATACCAATTGCATCCTTTAAACAGTGTTGTACAGTTTTCTTCACAGAGAAATGCAGTTGCTACCGCTAGAGCTAGCTTTGTCATCTCACAATCTCCCTCCCAAACATTCACCATATATGGCATAATCTTTGTTCTTCAGTTCTCCCTCCCAGGCAGACACCCCATCTTATGGCACCCAGTAATACCTTCCACCATCCTAGTATTACATTATGCTGTGTGTTTGCCATGGCCCCTCCACTGGGATATGTATATACTGTATATACTGTAAATATAGCTTAACTTTCCTATAACCCATTTTATCATGTGAATTTTATTGTACATCACTGTGTTTATAAATGTTTCTTTTTCCCCTGTATGTATAACTGTTTATATAAGTGTATTGATGTATCTGTTGTGTATCAACTGTTGAACCTTGACCATATCAGGTCCATCTTGTAAATGAGCCTTGCTCAATGATGCTCGCCTGAATAAATAAAGATTTGATTGATTGATTGATTGATTGAATGGCAGCTGGGCTAAGTGGCAAAAGAACAGTAGACTGCCAGTTGGCACAAGAAAGCACACAGGAGTAATTACACTTCATACTGTTTTGGGTCATTAGTAAAAGAACTTTGAGGCCTCAGTTGACTGGGTGCAAAGGAGGGACACCAAAATGAGTAATGATATGGGAAGGAAAAGATATGAGGGGGTGCTGGTGACCCTTAACATGTTCATCCTGGAGAAAAGCAGGCAGAGAGTGAACATGATCTCAGCTGTTCAAAAACTCAAGGATTTCAGCAAGATCAATCATTTGGAGATGTCTAATCTGGTGTTCTGCAGCAGGACTCAGGGGCATGCCCTGAAGTTCACAGTTGGTTAATTCAGGGGTAACATTAAGAGGCCCATCATCTCCCATAGGGTGGTGAAGCTATGTAACAGCCTACTAGTGGAAACAGTTAACATGCAGACAGCGCAGGCCTCTAAGGTAAGCCTGGACAAACTTCTGATTACTAATATTGGTGTTTTCTCTGCATACTTTTTGAATCCTTGCTTTAGGGGAGGATAGACATGATGAACCTAGTTTCTCCTCTAACTCTAAATTATTATGCTAGTATGTTAGCACTAGAACAGTTTTCACAGAGCTGTGAACCTGGAAACACCCCACCATCATGCATTGTAACCATATGCAAGTCACTGGGGGGTGTTAGACCACCAAGATGTAGACCCGAACATCCAGACTGGCCTCTTACCAAACAATTCAGAAAAGTAAGCAGAGAGAAAACGCACACTTTTAAAGGCAAAGGAGTTATTGAAAATCTAATTGCCTTTTATTCCTGAAACCAGGAAAAAGTTTCACAACAGATGTGTCAGAAGGCTTTTGCCTGTGGACAGTGTTTCCTCATCCTTGTTTTTTTCAATTTCTTGCCAGCTGTGTCTGGATTTGGAGATATCTCCTATTATTATGCTTCCTTCCCATATGCATTCTTTTATTTGTAGATTTGCAGTGGACTCCTACCAGTGCTAACTCTTTGTTACCCACTGCAGCTCACTGGGGGAGGGAAGCTTGGAGTGCAGAGCTGTGCACTTGGGGACACAGATTCAAATCCAGTCATCATGTATTTAATGACCCTAAGACACTCACATAAAAATTACAACAGAAAGGCACTCACTTCTCCTAGTTAGTTTAAGGAGCTAAGCTAATAAAACTGTCCATATCTAAATAGTTACCAGCTCACAATCACAGAGCTGAAACAGAAAGCAGGGCAGATTTATTGCAAAACTAGGCTGGGATTGACAGATTACATTCAGTACACAATGATCAGGTCATGTACACCAAAGCAAATACCTTGCATTCAAATAAACTTGTAGTTTTGAGTGGAAGCCATCTGCACTGGAATGAATCATTTTGTTGTTCCTATTAAATGCTATCAATTTGGTACCCCCACTCACCCTCACCCCCAACTCACTTTGCATCATCTGTCTTCACTGGGTTTAGCCAGGCAAAGTGAAGTGTTTACAAACAGACAGTTGTTGCATGGATTGTAACTTTAGCAAGAGATTAGGAGGATATTATGAAACAGCACAAGGTATTTCAAGCCCTTCCCATAGCCCCCCTCTTACATCAGTTAATTTTTGCTATGCCTCCTTAAATGAGAAGTTGTTATCCTGCTACTCTCCCATACTGTAGCTGAGCTGTTTGTATGAATGTTTCCATGCTGCATAGAAGGAGGCTGGGGATGGGGATTGCCTAATTTATTGCCATGCCATCTTTTTTTTTTTTTAAATAAAATTTGCCTTGCCTTGCCTTACCATTCGAAGGGTTGACAAGCTGTGTTCAGGATGGAACTGCAATATTGTATCAGTGAATGGTGAAAAAGGTACAAAATTGAGCTCAGTTACTCTACACTAATTTTGGGAGGGAGAGTACTGATAGGAATTGTACAGGAGATCAGCATTGCTGTGCTTGGGCAGCTGCAAGCAGTGCACATTTCTTGGGGATTTGCTGAGTATTACAGCCTCTGTGTGCAGGCTGGGTGGAGGGAGAGGGGGGCTGTTAATGATGTAGGATATCTTGTGTGCTAGTGTGGTGGGAATACTTTCTGTGCTGCACAGGGGGGGCATTGTGTGTGCTGGTGTTATTCATTTTTAATGGGCTGCTGACTGAGTGCTGGTGTGTTGCTGCTGTGTTTTAGTGGATTGCTGGGAAAACTGGAGTTCAACTTACGTGGTGGATGGTTTGGGCTACTTCATACTGTGTGTTTGGGTTTGTAGACCTGCCAGACCTACAACCCTTATGACACCTCTATGTGGAACACTGTGATCTCACTGCTTACTACCTTACCTATGATATTATGCTTAGGTTAGTTAGGATTTAGTGTAGAATGTATTAGATATGCTTCACCTATATTTGTACCTATGCTTAGTTATATGTTTAGTTATATGATATTAGTGCCTGTATTTTTGCCTATGTTTAGATATAATTCTGCTCTGCTAAGAAATGCTATAGCACAAAATATGCCTTTCCAGACAAAGTGATTCTTGTCCAGGATGAACTGAGAAAAACTAATGATGTTGTTTACACATTTGTGACCATAGAGCACCACCTTCTGCTATAAGAATCTAACCGTAATTATTAGTATATCTTTACCAAAGTATATAATGTTTATGATATATTTGTAATCCTGGAGTGCCCTCTACTGCCAGAGTGCCCACTACTGAAATCAGCAAATAATTATGGCAGCCCAACTCATTTGTCACTGAGCTATTATTCATATTGCAACAAGCATAGATACACTAAACATGCAACATTTTAGATGTAAAATCAGAAAGGGCAAGCCTGATAATGACTAGCCACCCACCAAATTGACCAATATGAATAATGTAGACTATGCACTTCATTCATGCATGAGCTCATTGCTATGGTAATGTAACTTGATCTTATCACACTACAACAGTGTTTGTTATTTCCAATACTTCCCTGAGAAAAACCTACAATATGTGGCACTAGAGATGGATGATGTTCACAAAATTCGCTCTGCGAATTAATTCACGAATGTTGTGCTAATCTCGAATTAATTTGCAGGTGCAAAGTGTGGAATTCCACTGGGAAATGGTTGAATGGCCCATGAATAGTGGAATTTCACCACTTGTGGGTGAAATTCCACCATTTGTGGACAAAATTCTGCCATTCACGGGTGAAATTACACACTTTTCTGTTAAATTCTGCAGAAAAAACCCACGAAGTCACAAAAGCGAATTTTCAGCCTATGAGAAAAACTTCACAGATTAATCCCTGGGACGAATTTTCTGACTTCGCTGGAACTTCGCCAGTGAATTTAAACTTCGCTGCATCTCTATTTGGCACCAGGTGTCAAGAGAGTTCCTAACTCCCTGGTATGTATATTCTGTTATATGTTGACCAAAGTTATGTATGAGCAGTAGTGGAATACAACTCTTAGTTTGAAACAATTGCTTTCAGTCTTGGGTATTGTTAGCATCCATCCATTTTAGAACTCTGCAGTGGGTGATTTATTCCCCTGCAACATGGTGCTGTGAATGCTGGAGATTTTCACATGTACTAGTGCCATGGGAACTTTCTGTGCTGTGTGCTAGGGGCACTCTGTGAATGCTAGGGTTTCAGTGAGCTGGCTGGCATGTGGGGATGGGCTGTGAGTGAAAGAGGGTATCTCCTGTGCTGTTTTGTGGGGTACTTTCTGCGCTTGAAAGGGGGGTGCAGTGAGTACAGGGTACATTGTGTGCTAGTGTGGTGGGGGGCACTTTCAACACTGTGTTTTGGGATGTGCTGCCGTGTTGGGATACTGCCAGTGTTGGAGGGGTTCAAATGTGCTACGGTGTTGAGGAGCACTTTCAGTGTTGTATGCTGAGGCTTATATGTATTGGGGTGCTGTGAGTGCTGGAGGGAGGATTTCATATGTACAGATGATGGAGGAACTTTATGTGCTGTTGGACACTGAGTCCGCAACCCCAACTAGACTATAGGTCACAGGGTAGGGTAGGGTAGGGTAGGGTAAGGTGGGGGCAATAGTTGGGGTGTGCAAGGGATAAATAGTATTTCCAAATACCACAAATAATACACTAGTCATTATTCAGATACAAATAAGGAATAGTGGCACTATTTGTTGTAAAGAAATATATTTAAAAAGTAAAAACAGCCCCCAAACTCCTTGCCAGCCCAACTGTTTAAACTTGCACAACCCCCTGCTCCCCTACCCACCCACCCACCCTCCCAACTGAGCAACACCAACAGTAAACTCCGATCCCATGATGGGTGACAGGCACAACTCAATTGGCTCCACAGCCAGCCACCGTCTCTTGTAGTGTAATGTGCATTTTTTAATTAGGTCGTCCTTCAAAAAAATAAATAATCCCTCCAACCCACCACCCCAGCAGCAGCACCCAACTCCCAGCCTCCTTCCCCCAGCCCCCACATTTCCTTACTGAAGCCCCTCCCAGACAAAGGAAGGCAACTGAAACAACTGGCCCTCTTCTGTGGCCGGCTGCCATCTTGTGAATGAAAGCACTCCCATGCTTGCTTGCATAGTAAAACAGCTGATCACATGATATGATCTGTGCCACCTGCTGGCAGTTAGAATCCCAGCAGAAGTGCCTCCCCACCCTAAGAAAGGAGAGCAGTCCTTGGGATATTCAGTTCTGCCCTCCCAGCTCCCAGCAATCTCAGTTTGCTCTCAACCCCAGCCTACCAACATGGTGGGCAGCAGCTCTACCATTGTGCCACTGGGCCTGCTGTATGACATAATCCTTAAAGAGCTATGTTAACATCTGAAAAACCTCATTAGAATTCTAGCTATAAAAATTGTTACAGAAATTAAAAAAAAATCATTTAAAAATAAATAATAGCATTTTTTAATTTGCCCACCTCATATCTCATTATTGTCCTAGAGTTAGATAAAGTAAGCATTATGGCATGACAAGGGTTTTATTTATTTATTTATTTAGTTTTTGTTGACCGGGAAAGTGCACTAGACAAATCCTGCCTATTTTCAGGCACGGCCCGGGGGAGAGGGATACAGATGAATGCCAACTGATCTTGAACCAGATTAAGCTGTTGGTGGTATTTTTAGTGAATGAGGGAAATTTGGCCAGGACACCAGGGAAATTCCCCTACTCTTGCTTCCGGTGAGCAGGGGGAACCTTTTTCCTGCGGGACCAAGATGGCTGCCATCCCAGACCCTGGAGGAGGTGGAGGTGACTGCATTGCTGTCAGTAGGGGGAACCTATGGCCAAGGAAATGTCCAGTCCAGATCTGCAGTTGGAGATGATGGAGGTGCAAGCTCTACAGGGGTCTGAATTACCTCAGTTAGTGCAAAGTATGGAAATGCAGCATTTGGTTGAAACCTTGTTACACTCAGATGAAGAAGGAAATACTCCTACAGAATTTTTTTCAACAGAGGATCTTACAGCTAACCCAACAAATGAGGTAAAGGCCATGAGTTCTAAGGATACAGTTGAAAATGCTGAACAGACTTTACGTTTATTTCTACAAAAGGAATAATTGAGGCATGATCAGGAAAAAGCCAAGTTGCAAGCTAAACTTGTCGAAGTAACACGTTTGGCTTTAAGCACAAATACAAAGGAGAAGCCAGTCAGGGAACCCTCTGATGCAGCAAACTCAAAGGCCCAGCTGGAGCAGGGTGAGTCAGTCACAGTTGTTAATCATTCCTCTACTGTCTTTGAAAAAGTAAAAGGGGAGAATCAGTCGGCTGGCAGTTTAAACGTAGGAGTCTCAAACGTGTACCTACAGCCGAGCCCCTTAGTTGAACAAACTGGGATTAGAAAGGTTTCCGAGATACCTATCTCTCAGAATAACATTAAAACTGTTGACACCACCCTTAAGTCAGGGCATTTAATGCTGTCAAAAACCTTGGGGTTTGTGGCCTTACCTGACGGTCAAGCGGCTGTCAGATTTCAGACAAACAACTTGGAAACACAAGCTACAGCAAAGCATTTTTCTTTTACTAACTTAAACAAGTTCAGACAAAAAGAAATGCAGAAAATTAAAAGGCTAGCACAAACATTAGCACACAGACATTTAAATATGAAACCTTTACAAACTGTATCAGTACCGACTCTCAAGACAGCTGAATTGCAAGATACAACCTGGACTCCGGGTGGAGCACTGTCCCGGTCAGGTTGGAAACAAAACCCTGCAGGGATTTGGGTACCATATCCGGAGTGGGATGATAATTTATCATTCACTCCTTCTTCATCGACTTGGACTCCAAGACATGATTTAGAACAAGCAGAAGTTACTCTTAAAATCCAAGAGACGCCAGATTCAAAACTAACAGATGTTGTTGAGGCGGCCATTGAAGTACATTCTCCAACAGGGAGAACCGACACTGCTAGACAGGTTGAAGAAATCCTGATAACTAGTGCAGATCCTGAGATTGAGCACAATTTGGGATGAATCTGCTAACAAACAACCTCTGCTTTCAGAACTGTTTGCAAATATAAAAAAAGAAGCAGCTCCTAGGAGGAACTCGGTGAGAATTCGGTATAAAGGGGGCATGAAGGACAGACCAGACAGGCATTTTGTAGGAAAAACATTATTTAAAGACTCTTTAAGGTTTCCCCCCAAGAGGTGTTTGCCTTCATAAACATCTCAGGGGAGGACAATTTCGACATAAGTTTTCGATCTGCTCACTTTTTAGATCTCTTTTGGGAAAGGTATGCCTAGGTAAAGTACTCCCCCTATCTGGTCTCCTTTTGTGGTTATCCCACTTTCTAAACCATTGGTCAAATTCATTACAGTAATGTTTCATAACGAGGGTCTGCATGTAGCAGATATAACATATTGGTTATCCCAGCATTGTGAAATATTAATTGATCCAGAGGCTATTTTGGATACTGAACTCTTTTGGACTGGAGGTTGGCAATATAAGGTTAAACTGCAAAATACAGATTCAGGCATAGTCCATATTCCTAACTCATTTATGTTAGGTAGAGACAGGGGGGTGTGCTTTTACGTGGGGCAACCCAGAGCCTGCTACAACTGTGGTTCCCATACTCATATATCACATGTGATAAACCTAGATGTGGGAATTGTGGGGAGGTGGGACACATTTCCTTTCAATGCGCATCACACACTGAATGTGATTTGTGTGACGATGTAGGACATGCATTTAAGGATTGTCCCTGGGCTACTAAAAATGTGGCTTGCAATGTCAGTCCTGATCTCCTAATTCAACAAGCATAAGATATAGCTGAGGTACCTGCACAACCGCTACAAAAAGAATCAGAGAAAGAGCCTTGTTCTGAAAGAAGTTTGGGCCAGGTTGCAATTTAGGCTTTAACCACCCAGACTACTATCCCTATCCCTTCCCCCTCCCTCCCCATCCCTCATAAGTTGGAACAACAGGGGTTTCAGTGGGAATGCTTGATTCCAGTGTGTTATAGCAAACCAGCTCAGGATAATGTTCTTGAAGCTCCATCCCCACCTCAGAGGCATAGATCCTCAAGAAATCAAAGGTCAATTTGTATTCCTCCCTCCACTACTCTTCCTTTGGATGTTGTGTCATCCACAAATTCTTCAGAGGATGTACAGTCCAAAAACCCTTTTGCAGCGCTAGCACCAGAATGGGGGGACTCAGATATGGACCAAGAGGAAGGGGACAGTAATACTAGGGACCAAGACATGAAGACTCTAAAAGGGTTTGCAGGGTACAAAGGGAAAAAAAAAAAGAAGGAAAAAAAGTTGATCACCAAGAAGGTCTAAAAATGTTTTCATCTGCTGATGCTTAAAATAGGATCAATAAATGTACACAGTTTGTTAAACTCAGGGAAAAGACAGATTATGTTTGATTATTTGCATATGCTTAATTTGGAAATCTGTTTTTTACAAGAAACTTGTTTTTTTTCTACTCATAATATATGAAACTATCAGAGTGAAGGGTTTTAGGTGCCATCTTATTAGTCCTTCGGACAGGATACTGCAGATGAGGTGGGGATTGTATTTAACTCTTTCTTTTCATCTTCTAATATTGGTGGATATCCTTCCAGGAAGAGCCTTGCTATTGGATGGGACATGGAAAAATAAGCATTATAGGTTAATTAATATTTACAGCCTACAGACTAAAGCAGGGAGAGTAGCACTGTTGGTGGCAGTCAAACCTTACCTAATGACCACTCAGAATATAATTTTTTGTGGTGATTTTAATTGCAAAATTCCATCTAATGTTAAAACTAGAAAGCCTATGGCTAAAATATATTGTGATTCCAATGCTCTGATAGATTTAATATCCTCAGCTAACTTGATTGATTGCAGTAAATTCAAGGAATAGTGTCCAAACTTTACGTTTAGGAAGGGGAATTTAAAGTCCACTATAGACTATGTACTGGTGTCTAAGGCTTTATCTAGAATTAAAATGGTAAATTGTCCAGTGGAATTTTCAGATCATGCTTTATTAATAGTACAGATATAGGATATCCCTGAATGTACATTTTCTGTTACCAGATGGAAATTGAATATTAAAACCCTGGACAACCTAGGGGTCCAACAAGGAATAAGAGCCATTATTAAGGCAAGATGTTCTGTTTGTTTTTTATATACGGATATAGACCAATGGTGGCTGGACTCAAAAAAAGATTTCCAAGACTGGTTAAAAAAATATGGGAAACATAAGGTGAATGATGATTTTTTAAAGTATCTCTCCCTGCGACAACAAATATATATACTGTACACTTGGGCTAATACTTCAAAAATTAATTATTCTGAACAAATCAAGAAAATTAAATCAGAAATGTTAGTCTATCAATATAATAGAGCTAAAACCATGAAAGTATTATTTCAGAATGGGATAAAAAAAAACAGTGGGCGATCCTTTTCAGGCATGTAAAACTATGAGATAAAATACAGAAATGACAGCTCTGCTTGATTCTCAGGGGGTGTTGCAAAGTTCAGTTTATGACCTTTTTTCTATCATAAAAGATTATTGGGTAACATTATGACCAGATAGTTATCCCACAGTTCAGGATATTGGGGCTTACCTAAATCATATTCAAATTCCTCCTATACCTTCTGAGCTCCTACCCAATGTCACGTGTATTGTTTCTTCAGAAATAAAAATAGCAATTCAGAAAATTACATCAGGGAAATCACCAGGGCTGGATGGTTTGCCCATTGAATTTTATAAAACATTCGAGGTTGAATTATCTGATTGTTTAGCAGTAGTTTTTGGCTATTTTTTCAAAATGAACAGAATACCCCAAGCTTTTTTAGATGGTATTCTAATGTATCTTTATAAATCAGGTGACAGAAAGCACATTTCTAATTGGAGGCATATTACCATACTTAATTCAGGTTATAAAATTTTTATGCACATTTTAAACAATAGGTTGAAGCTTTTTGCTGATCAGGTTATATCTCCAGCTCAATATTATAGTTTACTGTCATGGAAAATACAATCAGCCCTAATGATAGTGAGAGATGTTATTGAACATCTTTCTCTTTCAGGTAAATTTTGCACTTTAATAACAATAGACCAAGAAAAGGCATTTGATGGGTTTCCCATATATATTTGTTTTCAGTTCTGAAATATTACGGAATTCCGGAGTACTTAATCCAACTAATGAAATTAATTTATAGAGCTACAACAGTTTACCCAATTATACGAAATCAAATTATTTATCATTTTAAAACCCAGCTTGGGGTGCATCAGGGCTGTCCCCTGAGTCCTCTTCTTTATGTCTTCTCTTTGGATCCTTTTTTAAGATTTATAACAGATAAACCTAAATGGAAAGGTATTCAAGGACTAGGCTTGCAACCAGCTATAAATGCTCAAGCTTTTATGGATGATCTCTGCCTGTTTTTTCAGAAGTTTCACAATTTCGAAATTTTCAAACATTATGTTGGATTTTACTAAAGTATCCAACTCTAAAATGAAATAGCAAAAAGTCAAGGTTTATATATTGGGGTAGGATTCCAGAGGCTCAAATAGTACAGGGTTTACGATATCCTCTGAACCATTGAAAATATTGGGTATTACTTTGGACCCCAGAATATGGCCTTATTTAATTGGGAAAATAATTATTAAAAGTTGAAACCCGCGTCCCACTGGAAATCATGGAGTATGTCGAAAATTAAACACATGCAGATAACAAAAAAATTCCTGGTCCCACTTTTACTTTATGTAGCTATGTTGTATCCCCCACCAAAACAGTTAGAGGTAAGATTAAATGGTGTTTTCTTTCAAACGCTTTGGGGAAACCGTTCGAACCCTATTAGGAGGTGTTTTACTTGTCTCCCCCCAAAAAAGGGGATTATGTATGTTAGATCCTATTGTTTTTTTTTTCACACCCTTTTCTTATCGCAAAAGATTAAATGTGGTTTAGGATCATCATAATCACCACAAAGGTCATGGTGTAGATTAAGGTTAGAAAGATATTTTAGGGCATGGTGGGCGGTGGCCCCAAGATTAGGATATTTTTTACATGTTCCTGATTTTTTTAGATCAGCTGTTTCCAAATTATATATTTGGAACCTCACAAAAAAAGAGATTCAGGTTCAATCTAGGAAGCAACTATATCAAACTGTTTTAGATAAAATCTACCCAACAGAGCTGACTTTTAAATTCTGTACCCCGGACTGTAATAAATATATTTTGGCTCAATTAGTAAACCCCAGAATCCTGCTTCAGATGTGGGAGCACTTGTGGTTATCAGTTTATGGTAGAACCCAGGTAAGGGGGAACGCTAAGCATAAAGCTGTCGAGGAATGGAATTGTTGCTATCTAGATTGTATAAATGTAGAAGAAACCATGGAGCATCATTTATTTTTTTGTTCCTATTCTACACAATTATGTGGCTATTTGGCCAAAGTATGGAATATACCTTGGCTTGTAAATTTAAATTATGAGATATGTGTTACAGGCAATTATTCCTTTTTGGCTCCAGCTTCCACTCAGAAACTCTTGCTATATTTTTTGTTGTTTAAAATTTTGTCTATGACAGGCAAGATGTAGTTGGGTACTTCATCAGAATAGAATGTCTTACGAGATGGTTAGGGTCTTTATCTGTGATGCTATGGGTCAAGTATATGCTACTGATACTACACAGGCAATGGATAGGCAAGTCCAACGATGGTGGAAAGGTTTTTCATTTTTTATAAAATATAAATAAGGTGTTTAGAATAAATTTGGTTTAAATTATTTATTTTTTGGGGTTTTTTTCTACTTCGTTTAAATGGGGATTTTAGGGTAAGGGCAAACACTAATGGTGAAATGTTATAAGGTGTATTATGGAAAGTTTTTTTTAGTTTTTCAAGGAATTTGTTTCTTTTTTATTTACCCTTCTCAAGGTATGACTTGTTATTTTTTTTTCTTTCTGTATTATAATTGTTTAATTATGTTTCCTTGCTCTATTTCAAAAGTTGTTTATTTGGATGTATTTACGATGTTTTTCTTCTTAATAAAACTACCCCTTCTCTTTTCGATAAGTGCCATGGGATCTTGAACATCCACCAATCCAGGCAGATGGGACCTCGGTTTAATGTCTCATCTGAAAGACGGCACCTCAGTAGTGCAGCACCCCTCTCATGCTGCACTACAGTGTCAGTACTGGGATATTAACCCGAGTGCCAGATGTGGGAACTGAACCCACAGCACTCTGATCTCCCAGCCTCAAAGGCGAGTGTGCTACCTACTAAGCCACTGACACTGCAAGGATAGATTAAAGGTAACAGAAACAAACTCACCACACACTCCAGAGCCAGCAGATAACTTTCTCCAGTGAAGAGAGCAAAAATCCCAATAGTAAATCGTCAGTAGTCAATAGTAGTGGAGAATAACTTTTCAATTTTTCCAGTTTTATGCAATAATACAAATGAAGAAAGTATGGTGAGCACATCAGAAGTTCATGATTAAAGGTGAAATTAATAAAAATGTCACAAACCCCTGGAGTGCATTAATGCTACTGTTAAACTTTTAATTTTCAATTGTACTTTAGGATTTCCAGTCATCCATGTAACCCAGTCTGTCAATAAGAAATGCTCCATTTCCAGACATTGTTCTGTAATGAATGATAACCAAACACATGGTCATATCTTCATGGTTAATCAACATGTCATACCAAACTTTACTGATATGCTCTAAATCCTTTATTATTAACTGATTCCTATATTCATCACCTCAATAATCAAGCTTGGCATTTAAAAAATCCCATTATGCATTCCTTCATCTGACAGACTGAATAGAACAGTACTGGGGTCACAGAAGAGAGGACAGTGCTGGTTATATGGAAATGAGGACAGTGCTTGGGGTGGGGAAGAAACAACTGTGACGTGGCTGGGAAAGAAAGAACCCTGCAGGGAAGTGGGGAAGAGTGAGATCACTGGGGGTAGGGAAGAGAAAAGTGTGCATGGTATGGTAGAGGGAAAGCCAGGATCAAAGAAGTTGATCCTACGTACTGTAGGAGGGGTGAGGTAGCATGCCTGGGGGCAAGGAAGAGTACGTTCATTGAGAAGAGAGGAGTACCAGGGATGGGGAAAGAAAGATGAGTTCCTGGTGAGGGGGAGAGAGAAAAGTGACTGGGGCAAGAAAGAGGGATGCATGCACAGAGCAGGGAAAAGAGACAAATGTTGAAGGCAAGGACGAAAGAAAATTGCTGCAGTGGGGAAGAGACATGAGTTCTGGGGTGGGGAACACAGAAGAGTGCCAGGGACAGGGAACAGAGAATAGTGCAGGGGGAGAGATAGAAGATTGCTAGCGGCAAAGAAGAGAGAAGAGTGCTGGGGGTGGGAAAGAGAGAAGAGTGCTGGGAGCAGGGAATAAAAGAGTGTGGGGAATGGGTAAGAAAGAAAAGTGCCAGGGATGGGGAAGAGAGGAGAGTTCAGGAGTTGGGAAAGATAAGACCCCTAGGGGCACCTTTTACTTACACTAATTCAAAGTATATGCCTGCAGTTCAGTGGGTGGGAGCAACCAGTCATACCCCCTGCCTGAGCTATTTAAGCCAGCATTCTCCAGCTTCACTCAGAAGCATTGTTTCTATGCTGCAGCTGGATGCTCTACCACCTCATTCTCTAAGTGTTTGGCTCCAGCTTTCCCTTTGTGCTTTTGGGCTTTCTATTTACTTTGTGCCTCCACTGGCTTTCTAGGTCAGCATACATCTCAAGTGCCCAGATTTGCCTGGGACATTCTGATTTTTGGCCATTTTTCATCTCCTGTCCCATCTTCCTGAATCCCCTTGACTTTGTCCTTGATTGTATGCCATCCAGTCCATGCTGACTCCAAAACACATTTCCCCATGTTTCTTGTATTGTGCTGCACAGACCAAACATGCATGCATCAGATGTGCTGACATGAATGCCCCATCTAACCATTCAAAGGGTGCTCATTTGCATACTCAGTCTGTTGATGTTTTTAGCACCTCCACCCACTGGGACCTGAACTTTTCTGTCCCCCCTCAGGTCCGTGGTCAGTGCTTAAAAGCAGGCACTCCAGTGATCTTGGACCTCATACAGCCAAGGAGAGTTCCTAAGCACTGGAGAGTAAATTGCAACAGAAGCTGCTGCTGTATCAACCAAGAGAGCGCTGCTGCCAGCAAGCAACTTCATCTGACTCCCAACCCACCAGCCACAACAGAGCTGCTACTGGCTACTACAGAGCTTGTAAAAAAGTTCTAATTCATTTTATTATATAAAAAAGACAGCTATCACCACAGGTACAGCACTGCAGACTGTCCAAGGCTCCCAAGCAGCATTGAGTGCCAGCACTCAATCAGCCAGCCATCAGTGACAAAAATGGAGCGAGAAACAGTAGTACCCTTCTTTTTGAGGTAAGAATAATTTGTCACTCAGTTCAGATGTAATCTGTTTTTACTGCTACTGATAACATCCTTTCCTGAGAGGAAATGTGTTTGTTCAGAAACCTTTAACCACTGCTTGTCTAAAGGGGGGATACAGTGCATCTTTTGGGAGTTTGATTTTTCTCAACCAGTTTGACACACTCCGTTTTGGGCAACTGTGCAGTGTTCAAAACCTCAAACTTTTTAGGCTCATTTCCTGAAATGATCACTACCAGGTTCACTAGCAGTTTTACAGCAGTCTCTGTCTCTGTGCAAGTTTCTTGACTATACATTCAATAAAGTGACGGACAGTGGTGTAAACTTAATTTCTGGCAGTTGCTGCCTTGCATGAAAGCTAGGAAAAGGTTGTTGAAACCTATATGGGGGAATATATCTGTTTGTACAGAGATACAATTTTGGATGGTATAATATTTTGCCATTTTGGGAAACATATATATGCTTCAGCACTTTTACACATTTTGCACTGTGTGCATTAGGTTCTACGTCAATACATAGATGGTGTCAGTGTCAATATCTTCAACAGTGACGGACGTGTTTTTACATAGGGGCACAGCTCCCCGCACCACTCATCTCTAAATAACCAGCTCTGAGTTGGAGTTGGTTTGGGATGGGGGTGCAACACTGTGAATTGCTGCATTGGCAGATATCGGACCGCCACAACAACCAATCTCAACCTGGTGAGATTTGTTGCTGTGGTGGTGTTTGCAGTAAAAATGTCATTGTGGTGGGGTGATACCTATGCATTAAAAGATATAAATGACATCTATAAAGAACAAATATGATGTAAGACCTTTAATTGAACTGTGTATTTTAACTTGTAGTCATTTTTGTATTTTGATTGTGATAAATGTTTGATTTTATGCATACTCTGTGATAAACTAAACTTTAATTATAACTTAAAGCCCACCTGTGTACTGTGAATGTATTTGTATATATTTTGATCCTGATTGCCCCCCCCCACTTAATATTGATGGTTCAGTGTTGGTAGTAACAAGTTGGATATACTGACTGCTGTGCAAGGGAGCATCAGTACAGCCATGCTGCTGGTGTTGTGTAATTGTGTTTTCCCCCTCTCCAAGTTGGCAGTGTGGCAGCGAGGGCTAGCTGGGACATTCTCTAAATATTAGCAATAGGAAAAATTCCCCTAATTTCCTCAGTACCGCGCCATTTCACTTTTTCAGGTCCTAATAAAATCATCTGTTTTGGACTAGCAATTCTCTAAGATTGTCCTGAACAAGTATCAGAAAGAGGCAACGTTTTGTTTATTTCAGTCAACTAATTTTTTTTGTGTCTTTTGAAAATTTTGCCAGGACAGTCTTAGAGTTGTTAGTCCAAGACAGATTCTGTTATTAGGACCTGCAAACATGAAATAGCTGGGTACTGAAAAAGGGTTATAATGCCCCATAATGCAGTAATAATAATAATAATAATAATAATAATAATAATAATAATAATAAATAAACAGTGGTGTCGAATCAAATTTTAAGACAACTCAGAATGCAGAGCTAGTCCATAGGAGTTATATAGTTGCAGCTAGGTCGGGGGTTACAAATAGAATCACAGTTCTTTCACTTACAGTACAATTGTATATTCTGTATTGTCATTGACTCAGTGAGGAATTCTAACCTCTGACCCCCCTGACCTGCAAATGTGTAACTCCATAAGCTACTTATGCCTTGTCTTTTAATAATTGACACCAGGACAGATTATTTGTTCATACTTGTTTTTATTATTCTATTTTGGCCAGAGCTAACCATAGTCAAACTGAATATGCATAGCATCAATGAATTACAGTACTGTACTTTGAAGCAATTGCTGAGGCAGAGCAGAACATATATTATGAACAATAATATATGCTGTGATTTCCTGCCAGTGCCTACCACTAGGCAACAGAAAGTGTTGTTCATAAAATAAGAAGTTGCACCAGCCATTGTTTTAAAATGTTTCTGGCAATCACAGTATTCATTTAGTTTTTGTTGACTGGTATAGTGGAGGGACAAGCAATTCTGACTATTTTCACTTTGTCCCAAGAGGAGGTACAGATGCATTGCAAGTGGACATATTTATTTATTTATTTAGAGTATTTATTTAAAAGAAGAGTTTCACCAGGAGAGACATACTGAACTTTAAAATAGCTCATTTCCAGATGTGTCATGGGGGAAGGAGGTAAAGAAATCAGAACAAAGATAAACAATTGTATATATAATCATTCAAAAATACAGTAATTGCACAGCATTTTTCAATAATACAGTATTACACAGCATTTTGCAATAAGGAACATTAACATAGGGGCGTAAGTATTAACAGTGTACAGTTGTGCATTGGGGATTGTAAAAGCATCAGATGGAGAGAGGATAGGGGTTGGGAATGGTCAGGAGTTAGGTTGGAGCATGAAGACAGGAAGAGATTGGGCGAAGGGGTAGAGTAGTTAACAGGGGCAGTTACAGGAGGGAGTGGTGTTTACTTGAAGTAAAGAGGAGAAAGGGCATGTGGAAGAAACAGAGCGAATGAGAAGGGGGAGAGAATTCCAGAGTTTTGGAAAATGGAAGGAGAAGGCAGCCTGGCCAGCAAGGGATTTATAAGAGGGAAGCAAGAGGGAGCGATAGCCTGGGTTACGTAGGGAGTAACTGGAGAGGAGTGTAGGTGAAAAAAGGCAGTTCAGATGGGGGGAGGGAAGCCAGACAGAATTTGTAGATGAAAGAGGCACAGTGGGTTTGGTGGCAATTTTCCAGGGAGGGGAAAGAAAGAAAGAAAGCGAGAGAGAACAGAGTCTAGAGAACAGTGGTGGGTGCGGGGAGGATAGTTCAAGGCAAAACTGTAGAAGAAGTGGAAGAGGGGGTCCAGTCTCACCAGACTGGTTTTGGGAGCAGAACTGTAAACTATGTCACCATAATCAAAGATGGGGAGGATCATCTTAGTGATGATATCACCACAGGCAGTCAAGGGGGTGCAGTTTTTGTTCCTAAAAAGGGCATCAAGCTTTGGGTGAAGTTTTTTTTGTGAATGGCATCTTTGTACTTTGAAAAGTCAAGGTGTCAGTCAAGCCAGACACCAAGGCATTTGAATGAGGGTACATCGTCAATTGTGTCCCCCTCTAATGTGTGGAAGGAGCGGAGAGAAGGGAGCTTGGAAAGCCTTGGCCTAGTGCCAAAGCACATACGGACTGTCTATTTGGTACTTAGGGATAACTGATTTGACCTGAACCATTTCTGGACAGCGTCAAACTCAGGTTGGAGCTTGGATATAAACTCAGCTGCAGAAGGGCCAGAGGCAAACCAAACAGTGTAAGCTGTTAGTGGCAGGTATTTTTGTGAATGATGCCATGCATATGCCAACATAGCATGTGATCAAACACACAAATCTCATTGGTGGAAAGCAAGAATGGGACCTACTGTAATGGTGATTTTGAATGACACCCAGAATAATGTCTAATTTTTGATGCAATATTAACTAACCAGTGCTTAGTATTTGAAACTCTGTTTTCAGGAAAAAACATAATGCTTGGTCTACCTGGCAACATTTATGTGTGTGAACTGTTGACTACATGTGAGGAACTACTGTATCTCTCTCAAGCCATAGTGGTGGGTTGGGGAGGAGTGCTGGTTACAAGCAGTGCCGCTATGTCAAAGACCTCCCCAATGGGCTCTGTATAAAACTGAAAATACATTTTTCTTCCCCTTTTCACTGTGACTTTAAGATGCATGAAAGCTCGTGATTCCAGACACTAAGATGGGCCCTGCAACAAACTGCAAAAAAAAATAATTTTTTTCTACTAAGTAATTAGTAATGGCTCTAACAAATGTGTGACAAATGTGATTAAGCCTACTCAAGAAGATGCATTTGCAGCTGCTTATAAGTGTTATCAGGTAGAAGTTAGAGCACTGTTGGTGAAAATGGCAGTGTCAAACTGACCCAGCCTGCCATTAGAGGTGCTAATTGCCACCTACGTTCTTGAATAATATCAAGCCTGAAGTGAATTCTAAAGCCTGACCCTGACTTGATGCTTCCTAAAGTGATTCTTTGATTTGTTTTGTGTTTATTTTGAGTTGGGGTGTGGGTAGCTAAAGAATGTAACAGCCAAACACATTTGTTTTCAGAACGGGTTTTATTTCTCCACAGACGCACACACACACACACAGACACACACACACACACACACGCGCACACTTTGAGATCCATCCAGTTTGTGGATACTGTGCCCATCGTCTGCCATCCTTGGAATCTGAGTGGATTTGACAGACAAATAGCATCCATCCTTCTGGTTCATAAGTGATGATATTCAAGCTACAGTATCACAGTGGTGAAGTACTCCTCCATCCTGGGACTCCTGACTTGACAGGTGAGGGTCAACTTCTACTGTTTATGAGCTGAAATTTACTGAATTAATGTTGTTATCTTTAATAAATTTCTTCTGCATACATCGCATTCCACAGAGCTAGCAGAATCCAAGACTCACTGAACATGGCACTGTCCCAGAACCAGGGCTGTGAATGAGCTTGGTACATCCAGCAGATCTGGGTTCGATTCCCACAACCTCTACTTGCATACTGTGTGACTCTAAGCAAGTCACTTAACCATTCTAGTGCTCCTGGGTTGGCCCTGAAAGTAGGCACTTGTGCCTAGTGCAGCTTACCTGGTTACCAAAGAATAAAATAAAATAAATAAATAAAAATAATAGAAATGTCCAGTGACCGAGATGGCTAAATTGACATTTTTATATGCTTAACCAAATATTATACTCCTGAGCACTACTAAGGGTGCACACCCTATGAAGGAAATGAAATGGTCAAAACATATTAAGCAGTTGTTTGCATGATATTTGACAATTTCCTTTATATGTTGCTCACCTCTCCCTCAACTAGACTCAGTGCTTAAAAAATATACACTAACCACTGCATGTCTTAACAACATGGCACTTGTCCTGAGTTACAAAAAATGTAATGTATGTAGAGATTGTTCTAAATTTAAATGGCATCCTACCAGAGAAAGCTGAGCCTTTTGCTTCAACCAGTATACATTTTGATTTACTGAGCTGCAGTGCCAGGGCAATGCAGCACAAGTTAATCATGGGAAAAAAATGTGTACTTTGGGGAAAAAAAAAACATGGACCAACTGTCAATCTAGATTAATTAAAAGAATATGTAAAATATATTTCTCTTTCTGTTTGTTTGAACATAAATTAAGTAATTTGTCTTTTTTTCACAGATGCAGCACCAGAGATGAAAAAGAGAATGACATCCTTCCAAAGCAGCTGGAAAGTATCATTCGACTGTGTCATGGAAAGCAAGCACAGCCCAGGTTTGCCTTTTGCAAAGTCTGTGCCACCAATCTCAGTGTTGGCCATGGAGGATGCAACAATCTTCAGAGACACATGGATTCAGAGCAGCACAAACAGTGTGTCAAACATGTATCTGGAAGGAAACTGTCCGAAATAATTGCCTCGCAACAAGTGAATACAAAAGCTGTTGAAGTTGAAGTTGAAGTTGCCTTTGTTACCCTACTGTCTGAACACAACCTACTACGTACTGCTGGAGATCACCTGCTGAAGTTCATGAAAGAATATCGCACTTAGTGATATGTGAAGTCTGAAAAATTTACCCCGGTGAAATATTTCACAAATTGCGCTCAATTTGCGAGGCACAATTCACAAAATTTGTCAATTTTTGGAGCACCAAATTGAACACAAAGTGTGGAATTTCACATGTGCAGTCATCAAGAGCTCCCTCCAGGAGCAGACCACCACAGGTGCCAAGAAGAGGCAATTACAGTACCTCTAAAGCTGCACCCTTGTGAGGGGGGTTAGCCCATCAACCCCTCCACCCACCCTGGGTCAGCACTACCTATATAGGTGCTGTCCTATGACATCACTTTCTCTCTTATGTTTTACTAAGTCCCCACTTTTCCATTTACAGGTTATATCTGCTAGCCACTAGAGGGACCCTCCAACCTTCCCACCTCAGACTCCCCACCAGAATCCCTTCCTGCTTCCTATAACCTCTCTACCTGTTTAGGCTACTTCTCTCCCTACTCCCACCCCTGCCTCTGCCCACACCATACCCTCACCCTGTCACCTGGCTAGCCCTACTCATAACCCCTGCCCTATCACCTGTCCCACACCCAAACTGTCACTAACCCCATTTGACCACTAGGAGTTACTATTTCAACCCTGTTTTCTGGCCCAAACCCAGCCCACTTTAAGTCACCTATAACCTGGATCCCTGCTCCCAGCCAGGTCCTATTCCAACTGCCCTGACAGGGTCTCGAACCTTGTACCCACCAGAGTCCGTGACAGTACCACTACTCCAAAGTGGTATCTACGCTTTCTGAGGGGCAACCAGGATACCTGAAACTCACCACCCCGCTACTACCAAGGCACTTTGCCAGGGCACCTCTTCCCCAAAAATGGTAAAATGGTCCCATTAACAACCCTTGTACTTCTGATCTCCCCCATTTTACTGTCCCTTACCATTTTAACTCCCCCTCCAAGCAGCTTCCCAACACCCCCCACTGCCTATCCTGACCTATCCTACATATGCCCCCTTTAAGTCCACTTCATCCCTCCCAGCTATCTCCTGGTCCCATTTCCCCACACCACTCTCCTCCTCAGTCTATTCCTTCAGCTGCCTTCTGGCCTCTCTCTCTCCCACTCCTGCACCCTCTCCCTCCACTCAGCACACCCTAGTGGTGCCCCCAGCCAGCGCATGGCAAAATCCCGGTCTCTCCATGTTCTGTGCTGCCACCTAACCATTGCCCTACTCCTTCTGGCTGCAGGGGATATACACCCTAACCCCAGCCCAACCCTAACCACAGGCCCAGACCACCTCATACCTAACCCCTCAGCCAAGGCCATCACTGACACTCATCCAGGCTGCCTCCCCCGAGGCTTACGCCTTCTCCATCTAAATATTCGTAGCCTAGCCCCTCAGCTCAATCAGCTTCAGGTCCTAGCTGCCCACCACACCCCTGACATAATCATCCTATCTGATACCTGGCTAAACTCCAGCCTACCAGATAATACCATTGCTATTCCAGGTTTCACTATCACAAGGCAAGACCGGCCCTCCAGAGGTGGAGGGGTGGCTATCTATATCAGATCAGCCCTACACTTTTCAGTCTCTCTTGCAAAAGCTGAACCTAAAGCTTACGAGCTTCTCATGGTAAAACTGTCCCTTCCCTCCTCATTACCTATCTTTGTGGTGGGTATTTATTGTTGCCCAGGCACACCTACCACAATAGTCACCAACCTACTGTGCCAACTCTCATCTCTTCCCCAATCAGGTGAACTATATGTCATGGGTGACTTTAACCACAACTGGCTAGCACCCACATTTAACAAAACCCAAACTGAGATTACCACTCTTAACCTTAGCCAAACCATTATGGAACCCACACGCTCAAACCATAAGTCCGGTAATCACTCCCTACTAGACTGGGCACTTACATCCCACCCACACTGCATCATCAGTTCAGGCCTCCTCCCTGATTTCATTAGTGACCACCACCTAATCTACTTGGTCCGCAAAATCCACAGAGTTAAATCCCCTCCCAAATTTATATTCCAATGGTCATACAAATCCCTCAACCTCTCCCCTCTCCTGGAAGATCTATCTCACTCAAATTGGGTCCCTAGCTCAAGCTGCTCTAACATGGATTCGGCCGTTACGCACTTTTGGAACATGTTCCTCACCGCCTGGGACAAACACGCCCACCTGCGCCGTGCTAGATTCTGTGGGTCTCACCTACCCTGGATATTCCCTGAGCTGATAGCTTGCCAACAAGCCCATGACAAGGCCTGGCATAACTACAAAGCCACAGTCCTCCCAAGCAACTTTATCACCTACTGCATGCACCGCAACAAGTGCACAAAGGCCATCTGCTTAGCTAAGGCTGAATATTTCAACAACACCCTAAATGCAAATCTTGGGAGACCTTCGAAATTCTGGAAGGTCATTAACTCCCTTTTCCCCCAACAGCAAGCCCCCCACCTTTCCTCCTCGCCCAAGGGACTCTCCTCTCGACCCCTGAAGGTAGCCTCCAAGTTTAATTCCTATTTCACTACTTGCGCCTTGGCCCTGCTCGATTCTCACCTCCTGCTACCACACCCACCCCTTACACCTATAACCACACGGCCCCCAGTCATCTAGCCCCTACCAGCAGGTTGGAACCCCTTTTCCTTCAGACTCATCTCCCCCACTGAAATCCTAGACGCCCTTCACTCCCTGAACCCCTCCAAAGGCAAATCCCCAGATGGTCTCGATAACAAACTTCTCTTCCTATCTGCCCCCACCACTGCTACTCCTCTCACCGCCCTACCAAACCTGTCTTTCACCACCGAGTCTCTCCCCTCCGAATGGAAGCATGCCACTGTCCTACCCCTTCCTAAAGGTGGTGACCCTTCCTCCACTACTAACTACCATCCCATCTCCCTCCTCCCTGCCCTCGCCAAATTCCAGGAACACCTAGTGCTATCCCAGCTCTCCCACTTTCTCTCAGAAACTAACTTCTTCACCCCATTTCAGTCCGGGTTCCAAAAACACCACTCTACCACCTCCTCCCTACTAAGACTCACAGACTCCATCCTCACTGGGGTGGATAAAGGGCTAATCACTGCCACTATTTTCATTGACCTAGCTAAAGCTTTTGACATGGTATCCCATTCTCTCCTACTATCCCACCTATCAGGGGCAGGGTTAGCAGCTTCTGCCACAAACTGGTTCAGTGCCTACCTACTAAATAGAACCCAATCCACTAAAATAGCTGATCACCCCTCCCTCCCCATCACCACCAGTGCTCCCAATGCTCAGTTCTTGGCCCCATCCTCTTCTCCATCCTTCTAAATGATCTACCGGATTCTTGCTCCTCTACTGTGATCCACATGAATGCAGACGACACCGTCCTCTTTACCTCCGGCTGGACTCACGAAGAACTCACTTCCAAACTTCAAACTAACTTCAACAAAATCCAACAATGGTTCAATACCAATCAACTCTCCCTAAATGCCAAGAAAACTGTCTCTATGTCTTTCGGCACTAGACAGCGTTTATCCAGGCTCACCCCCTCCGAGCTTCCATACCCTAAACAACACCATCCTTGATGAAGTGCCCTCCTTCAGGTATCTAGGGGTTTGGCTTGATCGTCACCTCTCCTTTTCCACACACGTGGATGCCATTATCTCAAAACTATGCCCGAAACTTGGAGCCTTCTACAGGAACCACACTAGTCTCCCGCTACCTGTCAGTCATGATTTAGTCCTGAAAATGATTCTACCCACCTTCGACTACTGTGATGTTGTCAACAGCTCCACCTCAAAGACCACCCTAGCCAAACTTGACCCCCTCTTTAATGCGTTCTGCCGCTTTGCCCTTTATGCCCCCCTGCTCAAATCACTGCGCGCTCTAATGTTCACTGGCCCTGCCATCCCTGAGTAACCAGCACCTAATTCATAGTGTTAAATTCACTTCCAACTTCTGGCTTGGCTCCCTCCTGCCCTACCTCGTATCCTCCCTATCTTCCCCACCTCCCCCCCACACCCTCCGGTCCATTGACACTAGGCTATTAGTCATACCCCACCGAAGGACCACCGCCAGCCAATCGGCCTTCTCTTACCTCTTCCCTAAACTCTGGAACAGCCTGCTGGCCCAGATCCGCCATTCTTCATCCAAACACTCCCTATCTTCTGCCCTCACTAACTTCCTTGCTCCAAATTGCAACTGCCCCTGACCTCCCCCCCTTGACAGCTTCTCCTCCCCATCGCCCCTTAGTGCCTGACCAGCGGCTTGGCCATCTCCTAATTGTCTGGCTTATATACTGCCCTACGCACTTACGCCCTCACTCTTACTCACTCTTCTCTCTCCTAACATCCCCTTCTCTCCCTCCTTCCTAATTAACCTACGTTCTTCAGCCCTACTCACAGCTGCTAACTCCACTCTCCTCCCCTCCCACCTCACTGAAACCTCCCCCTATTCATCAAATGTTTACTAGTCCACTCCTCCCCTACCTCCCAACTTCACTCTCCAACTCCTACTGCCAACTGGTGCATCTTGCTGCAGCTCAAGTCCTGCTACTGGCACACAAGTTCTGATACTGTCACTCTAGTTCTGTTACTGGCACTTATGTAATTCATGTATTGCCTCATTGTCTACCCATGATATGTTTACCCTGTCCCTGATGATCATGTTCTGTACTGTTCTTGCTTTGATATGTACCCATGATATGTATACCATGTACTTGATGATTATGTTCTGTACTGTTCTCCTTATGTAACAAGTTCATATGTAATCCCTCCCAACACTGTATATTATCTGTACTGCTCTGCTGCTAATGTCAACTATTGTATGTATACCCGCCTCCTCTGTAACCCTTCCCCCCAGGTCGCACCGGGAGATGAGCATCTTTTTGCTCAGTGTGCCTTTCCTGGTGAAACATTTTCAATAAATAAATAAATAAACTTCACACACAAACTTCCTGCCTGGTGTATTAGTGCCTCCCCCCCTCCACAACCAACAATAAAAAATATATATAAATCCTTAGTGCCTAGTGCTCCCCCCCCCCACCAATTGCTGGCCTCAGTGCAAAAATATATATGTTACATTATATCCCCCACTGATTGCCAGCCCCAATTTATCTATCTATCTATCTATCTATCTATCTATCTATCTATCTATCTATCTATCTATCTATCTGTCTATCTGTCCATCTATCTATCTATCTATCTATCTATCTATCTATCTATCTATCTATCTATCTATCTATCTGTCTTTTAAATCTCATCCCCTGGTGTCTAGTCCCCCACCCCTCCTGATCACTGGCCATAATTTTTTTTATAAGTGAATTAAATCCCTAGTGTCTAGTGGTCCCCTCCTGCCGATCAGCAGCCAGTTGACTACAATGTAAAATTATATATTTGAAATTAAATCCCTGGTGTCTAGTGGACTCCTCCACCCTATCAGGGAGTGCCCACCACCCAACTCCACCCTCCTGTGGCCCTGACACAGGTGGGCCATCAACATTGCCCCTCAACTAACCTGCACGCAGCAGGCAACCCAACTGAGTTCTCTCAATGAAGGAGCATGTGCTGTACACATGTGCTCATCCATTGAGAGAGCTCAGTAGGGCTGCTGCCCATGGAGGTGAGTGAAGGGCTGTGCTGGTGTCCCACACAGAGTCAGGGTTGCGATTGAGGGGCCTGGGTGGTGGAGTTCTCCTCATGAGGTAAGGGGTCCACTAGAAACCAGGGATTTAGTTTCAAATATATATTTTTACACTGTGGCCAACTGGCCGGTGGTCAATGGGGGGGCACTAGACACCAGGGATTTAATTAACTTATAAAAAAACACTGTGGCCAGTGATTGAGGGGAGGGGGGCACTAAACAAAAGGGAATGAGATTTAAAAAAAATATATATATTTTACATTGGGGTTGGCAATCGGCAGGGGAGCACCACTAGACACCAGGGATTTAATTCAATTACATAAAAAAACATTGTGGCCAGCAATTGGCAGGAAGGGGGGACACTAGACACCAGTTATTTGAGGGTTGTGTTGAAATTTGTAACTTCTTCTTGCTTTGGGGGAGATTTAAGAGTTTTAAAGGTTTAAAAGCCTACATTTTACAAATGCTTGCCTTTTCTAAAATTCATTGATGTTGCTGGTTGCTTTATCTTCCTCCTTTCTCAGTAAAACTGAAATGCATACTAATGATATAGTTGTAAAAAAATCCTTGTTTTATTTCAAATCCTTGATGTGCTCTTACTGTCTATTACCTGAAATCTAGGAACACCCCAAAATTGCAGCTACTCATGATACAACTGTCTACTCTCCTCCTAATGCATAATTAGTGGCTAGACTGTGTTAGGGGTGTTCCCAAGTCCAGGAACGATGCAGTGTGAGTTGAATAAGGAATGTTAACAAAGATGCTTTTGTGTGGTAACACCATTATAGTGGGCAGTCTGTTTTTACCATTTAAAAGAAAACAGGAATTACAATCAAACCTCCAACTACTGTACATCCACAGTCTCCATAGAATGTGAACAATCATAACATTTGTTTTTTAAACTAGGGACACTTTGATCCTTTAGGAGGTTGACAGTGTCCAAAACCCCAAAAGCACGGTGAAGTTGCAAATGGTGAATTATTGCTTCAAAGGACAACTTCACAAACTAATCTGCGGAGTCAAATTTGTTGACTTCGCAGTTAATTCTCGGGCAAAGTAAAACTTCGCAGCATCTCTAATTGCACTGATGCAGAGCTAGTTAGAAAGATAACCTGTGGGACTACAAATTCTGCCTGCATTGCTCAGGATGTTTTAAGGCCAAGATACCAACAAGATGTACCAGGAATGTGTCATGCATTGCCATTCTGCACATACCTTGATCAAAGCACCGATATAGGGGATTGTTATTTTGGTTATATTCTTTGACCAGAGCTTGGGAAGAAACATAGTGTGATTTTTAGATATGCCATTTGTGAGCTGAGAACTGGGCAAGCAATATTTGATTGTGTTCTTGAAACACTAAACAAATTCCAGAGATCAACATGGCTTTATATTCTTCAGAAAATGCTGCTTCTAGGATTGGAAAGAAGAATTCTGTTTTATCCCGACTAAAGGAGCTAAATCACTATATAGTTCACATGGGCTGTTTATGTCATTTGATAGATCTGTGTATCAAATGTCACATAAAAGCAATGGCACTGACCACTGAGGACTTGGCATCAGACATTTCTCACCATTTTTTCCAGCAGTGCACAACACCAGAAGAAGTTGAAGGAATTTGCAATGCTTGTTGACATACAGCCACTGAAAATCATCAAACTTGCACCCACTGGATGGTTGAGGCTGATCAAGGTCATTAAAAGAATGCTGGACATGTGGCCTGCCCTAAAGTCTTATTTTCTAACATACGAACAACATACAGCTAAAGTGGAGCTCATTGCACAGAAACTGCAGAGTCACAAGGTAAAGCTGGCATTCCATTTTTTTGTAATATGCTGTGGAACTTCTACATACATTCAGTGTTAGTATGCAGAGCAGGGGAAAGTCAATTCATGAACTTCAACACTGATATCATCAAAGCCATGCAGGTAATCAATCAATCATCATTTATTTGTAAAATAGCTCTATTCCAAAACCATAGTGCTAGTACACAACAATAAAAAGTTCATCTAAAAACAACTGCAGCAGCTCAAATAAAATCAGAAAATGCCAAAATAAATAAGTGAGTTTTTAATGCAGATTTGAAGCTCTACACCATCAGGCACTGTCAAATCCGATGAGGTAGAGAATTCCACAGGGATGGGGCCACAAATTCAAATGCTTGGGCCCCAGATGACTTTAAATGAACCCTGGGAATCTTTAGCAATCCCTCATTGGTGGAGTAAAGTGGCCAGGAGGGGGCAATAAGGATGAAGTAGATCTTGCAGGGAACTCGGTCCCTGTCCGTGTAGGGCCTTGTAGGTCAGTAAACCTACCTTAAAGGTGATTCACCACTGAATAGTCAGCCAGTGCAGATCGCGCAACACCAGCATGACATGACAGCTATGAGGTAACCCTGTCAACAGCCTAGCTGCTGCATTCTGCACCAGCTGCACGTGGCGGATATCAACTCCCAGAAGCCCTAGGTACAGAGCTTTACAGTAATCAAGGTGTGAGGTTACAAAGGTGTGAACCAAAACTGGTAGGCTGTCGGGCGGAACTAGGTGCTTGATCCAGGCTACATTCCTTAGATCATAAAAGGCAGTCTTGACAATGGATGACACCTGATGTTTAAGCGTCAATCCATCATCAAAAAATCACACCCAGATCTCGCACCCGTTCAGAGGTCATCAGCTGGTGACCACCGAGCCAAAGCCCTGAAGCTTGCCTCTCTGACAGCCACTCTACCCGACGACCTGGGTCCACCATCAAAACCTCAGTCTTGTCCAGATTCAGCCTCAGCCAGCTGGCACTCATCCAATCCTCAATTTCAGAAAGGCAGTAATTAAAACTCGAAATAGCTCCCCCCGATCGGGCACAAAGGACAGGTAGAGCTGAGTATCATCTACATAGCAGTGAAAACTCAGCCCATACCACCTTACAATGTCTCCCAACGGCAGCATATACACCGCAAACAACATGGGAGACAGTACAAAGCCCTGTGGGACCCCACATGGCAGGTAGACCTTGTCAGAGGAGTAAACCCCGCAGACAACTCTCTGAAACCTGCCAGTGGGGAAAGAATGGAACCATCTGAGGACTGTACCAGACAGTCTACAGATTGACCACAGGTGCCCGGCCAACACTCCATGGTCCACAGTGTCAAATGCTGCCAAGATTTCAAGAAGAACCAAGATGGAACGACTCCTCTGAACTCTTGCTGTTAGCAGATCATTGAGGACCTGAACAAGGGCTGTTTTGGTACAATGCCTTTTCTGAAAACCGGACAGGAGAGGATCATAGATGTTGTGGGTGGTCAAATGATCATCCAGCTGCAGCACGACCACCTTCTCAATAACCTTACCCACAAAGGGAAGGTTAGAGATAGGTCTGTAGTTAGCAAGACAGTCTGGGTAGAGAGATGGTTTCTTAAGAAGGGTTATCACTACCACCTCCTTCAGGGTGTCTGGAAATTCTCTGGAATCTAACGAGCACCAGACTATCTCAGCAAGGACCGGGATGATGGTCTCAACACACCCCACAAGTAGGTGCATTGGGCCAGGGTCCAAACCACAGCAGGTCAGCCACAGAGACTGGATAATCTTCATGACATCTCCGATCACTGGCTGGACTTAATCAAACCAGACAGACAGAGGAGCTGCCACCTCCCACTGATCACCGTCCACCCTGTTGGAGCATCCTGTGCTAATCTCACACCTGATGTCGGCAACCTTATCGGCAAAAAGCAAGCAAACTTGTTGCATTTCTCTTGCGACAATGATCTCCGAGACTGCAGACAGGCTGGATTGCATAGTCTATTTACAGTTCGGAAGAGCTAAGCAAGTCAATTTTGTGCCGCAGCGATCTCCCTGGACAGGAACAGGTATATGGTAGCAGGTTATTGACACCACCTGCTCCAAGAAAATGCCTACAGTCTGTGTCTGCCAGTAATTCTGTACTGGAGGATGAAGTGAATGTTTTGCCAGACAATGAAATTTGTGTTGGCCCTGAAGCTGAAATGTATGTAGACAAAAATGCAGATGACATCTTCAGCACCACCACAGAGAGAAATTTCCTTAAAAAGGCAAAAGCTTTTTATTCAGCAGTAGTAGTAAAAATGAAGAAAAACTCCCAGCAAATGACCCTCTGCTGAAGAACACTGAAACTTGCTTGGATCTCACATGCAAGCTTTAGCTATTCTTGACTATTGTAGCAGACATTGGTACCAGCCTGGGCTCTACAAATCCAGGGAAGAATGTAGCCAGCTATTGGATGAGCTTTCTGTGTACCAGTTGACTGGATGATAGCATAATACAACCAACACAGACTCCTGTTTTCTGAAATACTGGTCTACCACGCTTGCAAGTGCTGAACTGTAAGAAATGCCAGCATTCAGGAAATTAATGCTGACTGTTCTTTGCCTTCCGCAACCCAAAAGTGAACCAGAGTGAGCATTCAGCCTGGTCCAGAAGGTGAACACCGAACTAAGGCAATCACTGAATGTGAAAACCCTCAGTTCCTTGCTTGCAATTGAACTGAATGAAGATAAAGACTGTTTTTTTGTACAGCAGCCAAAGGAAGTTATCCAGGCTGCAAGAAAGGCAACTGTAGCAAATAACAAGGGGCATCCTGCAAAACTGGCAGTAGACTAATAGCCATGAAAGTGGGATATAAAGAAACTTGAGCTGTAACATTTGCGTGATGTGGTGGTACTGGTGATAGGGTGAAGTAATTTTTAAACTGTATTTACTGTAAACACATTTTGGTGCAATAATTTTAAACTTATTTAAACACATTTTAAACTGTTTAGTAAACACGTTGAGTGCACTTGTTTTTCTTAACTAATAAATATTGCTCTTGATCTTAAAAATTTTCTGCATTTGTTTAACAAACTGATGACAATACAGATACGCAGTCATAACATCTGGGCAAAAGAATACAGAACAATAACATATCCTGTGATTCCATGCTTCATGTGCCTCTATAAATAGCTGCTAACATGTGAAACATGATCCACATCAGTCCCCAAATGTATACATTTTATTCTAATAAAGTATCCCTGATTTTAGTCAGTTATCCATGATTTTCTGGTGTTCTGTCCCTGATTTGCTCATCCTGAGGATGAGAGGTATGTAGGTCAGTATTTTGCTTTCTACCTTCCTGGTTGCAGTTTGTGCTTCACTTCTGTTCTCATTTACCTTGCATTTCATTCAGTTTTGTTTCTTTCGTGCTTCTAGTTTTCACAGTGCCCTATCTTTGTCATTTTTCTTTTGACTTGTGCAATTTCAGGCTACCATTTTTGTAGTTTCTTCTACACCATTAGCAGTCTCTCCCAGTTCAACAAAAATCCTTAAAAGTTTACACCTGGTTCCTAGCTAAGCAGCCACTCTCTTTTGTGTTCTGGTGGTTTATTTCATTGTTCAGTTCAGCAGCATGCTGCTTCCTAGTTATTAGTTCTCATATACTCCTGTTTTTCTCTAGCAGTTTCATTTGTTCTCTGCTGCCTCAGCCTACCTGGCCTGCAGTGCATTGGCAACTAAAACTGATCTCCCTTACTGAATTGGTTGGCATGCATTCACATTCACTCCAATCATGTACTCTATCATTTACTCTTGTATAATGAACTAGTTGTCATTTGATGTTTCAGCCAGTAGTTCAGCCTTGCCTATGTTTCATTTCTACCTTGCACTTATGGTCATGAGGCTTCACCATCAGCCTCTAAATACTCCTGCAGTCAGACGCATGCCAATCACAACTATAGCATGGCTTCCAGAGCTCCATGTCCTTTATGCTGATGGTCTTGCTCTGCTCCTTTGAGGTCCACATCTTGAGGGTGGATCCCTCAACTTGGGTGGGGTCCATCTCTTTCTGCCCTTTGGTTGAGAATGTCCTATTCTCCTGGGTGAAGTCCTGGCCATGCAGATCAACTTGGTGGCAACTCTTGATGTAGCATTTAAGACTTCAGCTGCTGTAGGGTGGGGACCTTAAGTCCACGGAAGCTCCATTATCTGTGTAGGTTATGTCAGCAGCATCTTTGAAAGCTATTTCCCCCTATGTCCACCAGTGGTTCACCTTATCTCCACCTATTTCCCCTCATCCACTGCTCAAGGGTGAAGATCATACAGTTATGCAAGTCCCAGTCCCTCAAGGGCCCAACTCCTATGCCTTGCACTTCAAGAGTATGGAGGTCAGGCGAGTGCCTTTTAAAAGTTGTAGCTTTTCTCCTTCTGCCTTGAGGGTGGGTCTCCTTCATGGGGAACCTCCTTTAGCTGCAGGGATAGGCTCGGGGCCCCCACAGTGTTATTTTTAGAGAGATACAGTGAAAGTCCTTCCTCTAAACATTTCCCCTTGCATTGGGTCTCGAATTGTGATAGCCGAGCCATTACAAATTTTATCCCAAGCCTGGAGGAAAGGCAACCAAGGCCTTGTATCCCCAGAGGTTTCCTCCTCATAGGGTTTTTTCCTCTCCTGTATACCAAAGGTCATAACGATTAGGTAGTCTATGCAGTAGGTGTTCCATAATGTAATACATTTATACTGGTACACATAGCATTTACCCTAGTAGGTTTCAGCTGTGTGTTGGAGTTGGATGGCAACCATCTTTCCATCCTGCCATTCTCTCTCTTCTTAAGGAAATCATGCCTCTGTCTGCCATCAGTTACCAGTTACTGTCAGTAATTACTCAAATCAATCTCTGTCTGTTTCCAGTCATCAGTAGTTGCTGTCACTCTGCTCTCACTCAAGCTCTGGGTTCACCTCCTGCTGTGGAGTACTTTTGGACTCCTTCCTAAGAAACCTTTAGCCTAAAGGAATTATGTTCCCATGGCAACTTTAGTGGTGGAACCCTCCTCAAGAGGATTCCTTTGCCTTCAAAGTACACCAAAAGTGTGGTAGTTCTGCATGAGATAGAAAGTGCAAACAGCAAAAGATTCCATGTATGACAGTCAACAATGCATTCATTCAAATGCCTTCAGACTATCAACAAAGTTGCACAAACATAACTACTCCTTAAAGGGTACCTAAACAAGCAGTTTTTTTAAAACTGCGAACTCCAAAATCTGGCTTCATAGCAAGGTAAAGTAGAGGCTGCTGTTTACATTTATGCTAAAACTGCATTTATGTAAATAATATAAATACAGTTTCATAGGTTTTGAAAAATGTGAACATCAGCCTTTCACTTTCAAAAAACAGCCTTGGTTTCTCCCTAAGATGGCTGCCAAGTCAGTTAAGTGATGAGTTATGATGACATCATCTGAGCCAAAGACAGAGACCAACATGTATTTCTGTAGTGCTTACTAGTTCTTCTTTCTCTCTTTGTTTTGAATTGTTGTACCAGAATGATCAACACCATGTATTAACTTGTGGATTATTTTGATCAGTACACATGTTAGGCTATGATTTCGTTCATTTAGTTTACTTTAACTTGTGGAAAATGTTTTGCAATCCAGATGACTTTTTCCTTGGCAAACTGCATTACAGTACAACACTTCAATTACCTGATGATCTTGTGGTTATGTGATGCACTGAATTTTATTTTTTGTTTGCCAGGAGAGACACACTAAGCAATTAGCTTGTTTATAGGTGTGGCCTGGGAGCACAAGGAAGTGTAATGACTTGTTCAGGGTCACAGAGCAAAGTACTTGTCTGGTTCAGTTCCAAATACCATGCTCCCTTGTTAATCCACAAATAAGGCTTTCTTTTTCCATGTGAACCCCCTACACCTAGCCTGCCTTTGTTGAACACCCCACCATCCATACCCTGTCCTTAGTAATGCCTGTTGCCGCATATGTGCTTATGGTCTCATGAAGAGAATTATCATACCTCAGATTGTAATCTTGTACATCAGAGAGTTGTGCACACCTATACCAATATGCATCATCAGCTGGACCTGTTAAAAAATGCCTCCAAAATCAGTCCCCAGTCCACATTCTCAGTGTTTGACTTCTGCTCCCACAGTAAACATCGAGTGGCTCACCACCCTTCTGCACAGTGATGGTAGTATGTACAGTTCCCCTGTTGTGTTTTTTCCCACCTCATTAACCAACAACTAGGTCTTCCTGGAGGGCCAAGCAATAAGCATCATGACCCATCAGAAAAACTGCTGTTCATGCCCTCATAAGGGCTGCACTTAGAATGGGTAACGATATTATTAGCAGGAGAGGCATACTAATACCTTGAGCAAATCCACCAGACTTCCATTGTCAGTCTACTCCTTTACCTGTGATCTGCAGAACCCCACTGGACAGTTCCCAGCAATTCTTCTCCTGTACTTTTCTGTGCTGTACTCCACAATGCGAGTTTTCTGGCTACCACCCTTCCAAATCTTGAATGAGCTATACACAACTCCCTCAATACTGTCCTAACAAACATCACCCCCCCCACCTGAGGGTAATCTCCCTACACTGAATTCAAGTAACAGTTTAGGTGCAGCCTTACCACTTTGAGTATTTATCATCGCTGGCTACTCTCATCCACAGTCAGGTAATGATCACGATGTTGGCAGCCCCACATTTCCGATCTCACAGTGATCTGTTCAATGTCCTCCTTCATGTCTTCAACTAACCTGAATATAGCTATACCCTGCTGGAATGGCCTCTTCAGTCCCTCTCTGGCATTCATTCTTCTCACCTGCACTCCACACCAAAAACTGGTGAGTTCACTACTCTTCTGCATCATGAATGTGGTTAGTACAGTCTCCCATGTTATTTTTACATATTAATAATAAACATGGTCTTCTGGTAAGCCAGGCTGATAGCTGCATTGCACAAATGGAAAAATAGGCTTTCCTACCCATGTAAGATCTAAGCCACCTATGATTAGGCACTATTAAATGACGTGCATAATGATGAGCACACCCATCATTTAGCAATGCCTAATCAAAGGTAGCCTAGATCATTTAAGGATAGGAAAGCCCATCATTCCCCTTGTTCCCTGTTGCTATCAGCCTGACTTACTGGAAAGATATGTTTATATTTGATATGTCAAAATAAAACGGGGACTCTACTACTTGCATTCATGATGCAGAAGGGTGATGATCTCACCAGTTTTCAGTGTGAGGAGCAATAGTGATGAATGAATACCAGAGGGGGACTGAGAAGGCCACTCTTGCAAGGTACTGCTATATTCAGGGAAGGGGAAGACAGAGGAGATAAATATGAGCAGATTACTGTGAGAAATAAGATGTGGGCTGCCAGCACCTTGATCACTACCTGACCCCGTTGTCCTGGCCAACATTCCCCTTCCCATAAAACCAGTTCATGCAATTGTCCAAAGCTGTGTGTGGATATTAATGTATGAAATGGCTGCCACTACATGTTCAGTCACTTCACTACCAGTCTAGTATTGCTTGTAAAGCACTTTGGGATACAATGTATATGAAAACCTCTATATAAATGCTGATTCTTCTTCTTATTATTATTTCCCATGGAAAAAGAAGACAAGACGAGCATATATTTGAGTTTGAAGAAAGTATGAACTCTAACATTGGACTGAACAAGAACTTTGCTACAAAAAAGTGGTGGCTCTAGGGGGTGGTGAAGGGTGTGGCTGCACCCCTCCACACACACACACACACACACACACACACACACACACACACACACACAGTAAAGTACTTGCATGCTGCTGCTGCTGCATTTCACTTTGTTGAAGAAGTCTGATTTATTGATTGTACAAATGTTTACATTCAAACTATGGATTACATTTGTAGGTTCTGTCAAAAACGTACTAGAAAAGAATAACAGCAGAACATATAAAGGTTTAATAACAATGTTAAAAATTACATATTAAGCATGCACACCACCCCAGCACCCCCACTGTAGCATCTTGGATCCACCATAACCACTAGACCACCAGGTTATTCAAGATTTGTACTGCACTGTGGTTTGCCACAGAGAAAGTCGGTTGGATTAAGACACAATTTCAGCATGTTAAAATAAACAAAATGAACAGAACCATAGCCTAATGTATGTATTATACAAAATAATACACATGGTTTTGACCTTTTGGGTGAAACAATTCTATAGAAAGGGAAAAAATAACTAGTTAGCACTACAGAGAGCCATATATCTTTCTAACTTTGGCTCAAATGATGTCATCACATAACACATTTGGCAGCCATTTTAGGAAGCAGGTAAGCCAGTTTTTTTGAAATTGGAAGGCTGATTTTACAATATTCAAATGCTCTGGAACCACATTTAGGTAAATTATATATACGTAATTTTAGCCTTAATGAATACAGCAGCCTTTCCTTTAGTCAGCTATGGAGTCAGAGTTTTGAATAGTTTGTTGTCAAAATGTTTTTTAGGTATCCTTTAAGTTGCATGAGGTCATTGAATTCAAAAGCTATGTCGGCAGCTTAATGAGCAGGAGCAACCAGCCACACCCCCTGCCTTATCTATGTAAGCCAGCTTTCTCCAGTCTCACTCAGAAGCACTGTTTCCTTGCAGTGCCTACCCCGCCGTGGCAAGCCTCTTCCCTTGGGGTGCCTTCCTTTCACAATTCTTTTTTTTAGACTTACCTTGGACCAGATAAATAAGGATGCCTTTGAAGGGGAATGTCTATATTGCAAAGTCTTCTACCTAAGTGTGTGGCTGTCCCTTATTTGCTGTTTGTGTTAGAAACTTAGACAATGACAGTAGAAAAAGACCAGTTGTCCATCCAGTCTGCCCATAACTCATTAACATGCCCCAAAACCTTTTGTCAAGATGGGGGTTTTGTCTATACTATCCACCCTCATACTCTCTGTCTTACTACAGCCCGCCTGAGTAACTACTAAGCCCATAATTCTGTCCCAGCCATGCTTGAACCCATTAATGGGTTTGGCTGTTAGTGGTTGTGTTACTACTTGCTACATCTTACATAGTGCACACTTTAATTGATCCTTGCTTGATCCGACTTTTTTTGTGAATCCTCCAGTAACTGACACCATTTTACATGGTTCTACTGGTATTTCTATTGTTGTTTAATTGTTTGTTCTGTTCTGATTTTCTGCCTTTAATAAAAATTTATTAACTTCAACAATTAATGGTTTTGGCACCCATCACACCTAGTGGCAGACTATTCCACAGCTCATCTACTATCCCTGTAAAATAAAACTTTCTCTTGTCCTTCCTGAACCTCCACCCATGCCGGATTCCACTTGTGTCCTCGAGTTCTAGATTTGTTACTCCTGCTGAATAGTTTGTTTATTTATTTTTATACTGAGTAGCCAGTAATCAAAAATGCCCATTTTCACTGATGTCCAGTTACAAGAAACATAACAATATACTTAAACAATAACATAATAACACAAATACATAAACAACATTAATAAAATCAGTTAAAACATTCTCATTTGTAGTTAGTGAGAAAGTAATTCTTAAGTGAAATCTTAAAAGAAGAAATAGTAGGAAAATTTACAGCAGAGATCAGTAAAGCATTGTAAAGTTTAGTAGCTGTAAATTGTACAGAATTTTGAGCCATAGCAGTATGAAAAAATGGAACCTGAAAAGAAAACCTATATTGTAACTTGGTAGAAGTAACACTGCACATTTTAGGAAAAAGATTAACAATAGTATCCAGAGAAAATCCCACATGAATCTTATGTAAAAAGATTAATACCCTGAAAATAAAATTATCAAAAAAAGATAAACACTCCATCGACCTGTACAATTCACAATGATGCATCTTTTTTCTTAATCCATCAACAAAACAAATGATAGTGTAATAAGAGGTTTTTAGTTTGTTAAGCATTTCTTCTGTTGAGAAGTGATATATAATAGATCCATAGTCAATAAGTGAAAGCAAAAAACTATGAGCAAGGACTAACCTTGTATCATATGTTTGATGCTTATTCAAAGGATACAAAATTCCCAATATCTGGTGTAATTTGCTTATTAATTTAGCAATTTGAAATTCAAATGAAAGATGAGAATCAATTATTAAACCAAGATATTGGAAAAGAAACCTTTTAATCATATTGCCATCATTATTAAATCAAGAAAAATCTGTTATAGCAGCTTTTCTGGGATGAGTATGTTTTGTTTTAGCTGAATTTAAAAACTTTTGTTGAACAAACCAGATGTGCATCAGACCAAAGTCCCTTTGAAGATGTTTTTCTACAATAGAAAGAACACTGTCTGAACATGTTAAAACATCATCATCCGGATATAAATTAAATTCTGTATTTTTACAAACATCAGTAAGTGAGTTAACAAACAGTGAAAATAATATGGGGCCAAGAATGGACCCCTGTGGTACACCACAGCCTATTGAGCCATCTTTGGAGAATGAACCATTAATCAACATTGTTTGTGTCCTACCTTGAAGATAGTTATTTATCCATGAAATTACTTCATCTGAAAAATTTACCCTTAGAAGCATTTTTAACAGCTCCCTGTGATCAACCATATTGAATGCCTTGGTGAAGTCTACAAAAGCCAAAGCCACATATTTGACCTCATCGAGGGCTTTGTGGGTTCAGCTTGTGAACCTCACCAAGACAGTCGCAGTGCTGTGACAGGGTCTGAATACATGCACAGAGGAGGACCAAAGACTACACTTATCAAGATGTTCTGAAATCTGTTCAGAAACAATTTTTTTCTAAGATTTTGGATACTGCTGCAAAAAGTGAAATTGGCTGATAATTATTTACATTTGTTAAAGCACCCAATTTGTGAATTGGCCTGACAATGGCACACTTCCATTTAGTGGGAAAAATACTATGACATAATGAATAATTAAACAATTTGGTTAACTGTATTAGAAACAGGGAACTGACTTGTATTAGTATAAGGTAATCTATATTATCTATACCAATACTAGGTTTGGGATCCATCTTAGTAATGTAAAAATAAACACCATTGGGGGATAAAGTACAAAAGTAAAATTTGGGAACTCCTAAGTACTGTAATTTTGCCCTCTGCTCAGCAAGCATTTCTTTTAAATCTGTAGTGGAAACATCATTCATTAATCTATATTTTTCCAAGTTAACAAAATGTGAATTGAAAACATTAGCAACTATTATTGGCTCATTGATTAGGTGTCCCTCAACATCAACAGAGATATTACCAGGCTTATCGAATTTTTCCAGTAATGAATTTAATGTATTCCAGGTCGCTTTAGAATTACCATTTTCAGTAATAAATTTCTTTTTAAAGAAATCAACTTTAGCTGCTCGAATATTTGACTTACACTTGTTATGTAACTGTTTATAATCTTGTTGAAGCTCCTGTGTTTTTAACTTCCTAAATCTAGCCCAAATCTTATTTCTAACTCTCATTTATTTAACTAATTCCAGTGTAACCCATTGTTTACCTTCTTCTCTAACTCTGACATTTTTAAGGGTAAAGGTTTGCCACAAATAGGAATAAAGTGCTTACAGAAATTTTCAAAAGCTTCATCAATATCTTTAATCAATCACTTAATCAATCATTTTTTATTTTGCCAGGAATAACACCATTGAGCAAGCTCTTTTTCAAGATGGTCCTGGAGGGACTCAACATAGGATAGGGCATAACAGAACATACATTGTTTAGAAATATTACAGTAGACATTTCTAAATGGGTAACCTAGGTTACATGACAACTGGATGAAGGATAATTCAACAGCAAAAGAGCAATTCAATACATACAATGTCTGAGTGCAATACAAAGATAAATAAGAAAGAAAAAACATTTCAGCATAGAGTTTATATAACATGACAAAAAAACAACCTTGGGTTAAAACTAAGTGCAGAAAGTAATACATAACCTTTTGGTGAAAGGGAAAGAGAAGGGTAAAAGGATACATAACACAATGAAACAAAACTAGGTACATATCAGCAAGTGCTAGGGTGGATAATACAACACAAAGCTGTCATCCTCCAAGAGATTTGAAAGCCGTTTATGTATGACAGTTGCATTCCTCCTGCAAGGAGCAGTCCAACATAGATTTAATGGTCCACAGGCCTATAATTTTGGTGAGTTTCAATGATTTCTGCAGGGTATTCCAAATGGATGGGACAGCGTGTCTGACTGCTGCTTCGCAATAATAGGATCTTACCCTAGGTACATCTAGCAGCAAATAAGAATAGCTCCTCAGTGAATAAGAACAAGGTGTACGCTTAAAGAGTTCAGAGATATAGGGAGGGAGTTTGTTTGTAATAACTCTATAGGACCGTAATGTAGCATTTTTTAACCTTCTGGTGTATAGCAAGGACCAGCCAAGTTGGGCATAAAGGGAACAATGGTGAGTTCTAAAGGGGTCATTAGTGATAAGTTTAAGAGCTCTGTGATAAACAATATCCATTTTGGCAAGATCTGCTTTGGTACAGTGACTATAGAGAAAGTCAGCGTAATGAATGAGAGGAAGAAAAGTGGCCTGAACCAGCCTTATTTTTGCTTCGTGGCTAAGTAGATTTTTAATTCTAAAAAATAGACCTAGCCCCTGTTTTAGTTTTTTTGGACAGTTTTTTGATCTGGGTAATGGCAGATACATGACAATCAAGCCAAAACCCCAGATATTTAAATTTGTTGACTACCTCAAGCGACTCACCAAGGACGGTTGTAATCTGATGGGTGGGACTGCTAGAAGATGTAGTTTTCATGTGGGCATGGGGGGAAAGAAGCATAACTTTGATTTTTATTTTTGTTTGCATTAAGCAGCAATTTCAAATGAAAGAGGTTTTCCTGAAGCAGGTTAAAGTCCTTTTGCAGGTCTGTGCAGGCAAACTCAAGGGAAGACCTGAAGACATATAGCACTGTATCATCAGCAAAGAGATGTACCTTTGCTGTTCTGATGTTAAAATTGATGTTATTAATGTAGATTACAAATAATAAGGGTCCCAGTATGGATCCCTGAGGTACACCTCTCGGCAGGGTTTTAAGGAGGATAGGTCACCTTGCACTTTCACTTGTTACTGTCTACCTATTAGGTAACTCAAGAACCATTTCATAGCGGTGGTGTCTAGGCCAATGTCTTTTAACTTATGAAGTAGTATTATGTGGTCCACCATGTCAAAGGCCTTACTCAGATCCAAGAAGACTGTGCTGATATGGTTTTTAGTGTCAGGTGCAGTTTGCCAGTCATTAGTCACTTTAGCCAGAGAGGATACTGTGCTGTGATCTGACCTAAAATCAGATTGTTGGGGATTGAGGATGTTAGAGAAGTCCAGGTGTTATCTTATCTGGATATTAACTCATTTTTCAAGTAATTTAGATAAAATGGGTAACCATAATATGGGCTGATAGTTACTAAGGTCACAGGGATTGTCAGACTTGAAAATGGGAATTTTATGTGTTATTTTCCAGGAGGATGGAAGGACACCTTGTATGAGAGACAGATTGAATAGTTGGGTGACAGGTACTGTTAGGTAATGGTGTCCCAATTTAAGGAATAGGGATTCAAGCTGATCAGCACCAGCACTTGTTTTGGTGTATAGGGAGATTAAATGGTCCTCAACCTGTTTAAATGTGATAATGCCAAAGCCAATATTTTGGAGTTGTAGGTTGCCAGGGAGTGTGACTGGTGGGAGGTTACTGGGGATTTGATGATTGGGAAAGTTGCTTGCAAGAGATGTGCCAAAGACAAGCCCTGCAGTGGTCAAGTGATTGTTTAGTTGCTCTAATATATGATGTTTGTTTGTAAAGGTGTTACCATCAGAGAAAATCTTGGAGGGCAGGGATGAGGATGAGCTGTGCCCTTCAATTTCCCTTAGGATCAGCCAGAATTTAGACACATTGTTTTTGAGGAATCCAATGCTTTTCTGAAATATTCCACTTTAGTGGTCCTTACAAGGTTTGTACATTGATTCCAGGCTGCCCTGAAGTCTGTCCAGTCAGATGCTGGCTTGGTTTTTTGGGCCCTTTTCCTAAGTGTATCTCTAGTATGTAGTGATGTTTTTAGCAATCTGGTGAACCCGGGGCAGGTCCTATTCCTTATCTTTACTTTCACTAAGGGGGCATGTTTATTGATTACATTCAAAACAATGTTATGAAAGAGAGTACAAGCATCTGTGACTGTAGGGGTAAGGTAGAATTTCTGCCATCTTATATGGCTCGTTTTGGTCAGGAAAACACTACAATTAAAATTACAGAGATTCCTTTTATAAACAAATCTGGAGGCAGATGTAGGCTTTGGTATGGCTGTCATGCATGCAATGACCCTGTGGTCACTGTTGTTATTGTGGAACACCCTGATGTGCAAGATTTTGTAAGGTACATGTATTATAATTTAATCAAGGAGGGTGCTCTTTGCTGGATTTTTGGTATTAGGACAAGTGTGCTCAGTAACAAGCTGTGTAAGGCCATAGGTGTCGCACAGATCTTTTAAGGGTTTAGAGCTTGGGGAGTACCAACCTAGATTAAAATCACTCAGAATGATAGTTTCCATGCTGTGGGAATCAGAGATTGTACAGAGGTAGGGTAGAATTTCAAATCCCCCGGCAGGAGGTCTATAGCAGCCTATAATGAGTATGAACTCATTTGAGGATAAGGAAACCTTTACTATATGGTATTCAAATTCTTTAGTTTTAGTAGTTGTATCAATTTTTGTCACTGAAAATTTGTCAAGAACATACATTGCGACCCCACCCACCCCAGGAAGGCCAGTCAAACCTGAAGACGGTGTATGAAGAGACATTTATTTCATGATTAGAAGTGACACTTCTTAGCCATGTTTCTGAAATCACTAAGAGATCAGGCTATGTATAGCAGGCCCATGCCTGTATCAAGTTGAGCTTTTTGAGTAAGCTATATGCATTAACATGTAGAATCTTCAGTCCTTTTATTTGTGTTAGCTCAGAAGGTGTGCAGGTCTGGGTTGGGGAGCTTGGATTTAACTCCACATTCCCAGAACAGAAAAGTAATAACAGCAGACTTTTTTTGATCCTGTAGACTAACACTTTAAAGGATGTTGGCTGGCCCAGTTTAGAGGCCGAGAAAGATGGGGGGGGGGTGGTTATAGGGCAGGGTACTCTGGTGGAAGAGCATGGATGCATAAGCTACCACTCAGGCAGAAAGGTAACTTGACATATTATCCAGAAAATACCAATCAATTAATTGAACCTCATTTGAAAAATTCTGCATGTTAAGATCCTGAAGATGACAATAAGTAATTACCTAGGGAGCTAACTTGCCATATTTAACTGACCAGCCACAAAAAACAGCACAATGGTCACTCAGACTGTCTGGTATAGTGCCCACAGTGACCACATGCCCAGGGTTATTAGTAGTAACCCAATCAAGGGTAGACTCATAGCCCATTCTATAATTAAAGCAAGTGGTTTTATTAATCAATTGATACATCCTTATTCCAGAAATGAGATTTCTGGCATCTATTGGTTGAGCTGAGATCTGATTTAAATTAAAATCTCCTACTACTATAAGCTCTCTAGAGGGAAGAAGAGACAAATTATGAAAAAATGAATTAATACCAAATTTAACATTTCTAGGGGGTGCATAAACATCCTTAATAGTTAAGATTTTGTTACTGCCTAGAACTAGATTTATTGAAAATGACTCACAGTAGGGGCTATTTAAAATACCCTGATATTCTAAAGCTAACAGACGATCAGCCACATAAATTAAGCATCCCCACTCTTACCCTTTCTGTCCTTCCTAAAAACTGAATAACCATTCAAAATTATTTCATTGCTTGATATTTTGTTAGAAAGCCATGTCTCTGTAAGTGCCAAAACATCAAACTGATTTTCCACCAGCCAGCATTCCAAATGGTCCTTTTCAGCTATGAGGCTCTGAATATTTAAATGGCCAATCTGTAATGAGGGTTGTGTCTCTATGGAATCATTCTTTAGCTCAATGTTTTTAGAACTGGGACCAGGATTTGGATGTACTGAGACTGACAGAAGCAATAAGGGTAACAAAATTTGTCTATGACTAGACCCATCAAAGCCATGTTTCCTTGAAAGGATGAGAATATTTAAATTGCAATTAGTAAATAAAACTCAGTTTCGCAAACATAAAAAAAAAAATAATAAATAACATAATCTGTTTACCATCCCTCTTTCATACTCATACCCACATCCCACATTCCTGTTAAAAATATGACCTGATTTAGGGAAGCAAGCTAGACCTGAGTAGTATAGACCACTCAGGGTACCTGTGTACACATGATTGATAATAGGATATTGATAAGTACCTGAAGCAGAACAACTGATAGAGTCATCAGCTTGTTGTCCAATATTAGCCACCCAAAGTAGGGTACATAACAGAGTAAGAGGAAACATTTTGTAAATTTGTGAACATTTACTGCAACAAAGAAATATCACAATGTAGCCTCCCTGCAGCCTCCCCCTGTAGACTCGCACTGGTGACTCCTACCACTCCAGCAGGAGCCACTCATGCAGAGATTCACAATGCAGACAGCTGCTGGAGCAGTTCAGGTTTTAAAGTACTTGTACTGACCTCCTTTTTATGACACCCCCATGCCCCCAACTGCTGGCTCCTGCCACCAGCCAGGTGTGGAAATGGAGGGATGAAATAGTAGTTCAACAGTCTATGCAGCTGTAGATCTCTTCACTCCTTCAGGCAGCAGCAAAGTTCAGAACAGTTAAAGTGCAGGAGAAAAGAAGAGCATGTCAGCAGCTGCTGGTGTGTCCCACCTCCTTTACATGTCACTTCCATGGCCCCAACTAGCAGCTCCTGCCACCAGCCAGGTAAAGCAACAGAGGGGTGAGACAGTAGATGAACAGTTTATGGGGCTATAGATCTCTTCACCCTTTTGGGCAGCATCAAAGTTCAGAGCAGGTAAAGTGCAGGAGAAAAGAGCAACAGAGGAGAAATAAGTTTAAAGCTAAATCTAGTTTCTGTCTCAAAATACAAAATAATGCCATTTCCATGTTTGAAAAAGCTGTTTGTAACCAGATAACAAATCTTCTTGAACAAAATAAAAAAAAAAGAGAAACCTAACAAAAAAATGAGTATCTAGCACTTAATGATTTACCAAAAAAATAGCACAGTCATTATTAAACCGGACGGTAAGGGCAGCAACATTGTTATAATGTATATAGATAATTATAAGAACAGTGTATTTAAACTTTTGAATGAGGGTAACAACTATTGTAAATTGTTAGGGGATCCTACAGTAATCTTGAAGAAAGATCTTTATGTATTACTTAATGAAGCAGTGCTTAGGGGAAATGTCACTGAAACTGAGTACCAATGCATTTGGATGGAATATCCAGTAACAGCGGGATTCTATATACTCCCTAAGATACAAAAATAGGACTGATCCACCCGGTAGGCCAATTGTCTCATGGTGTGGATCAATTACTGAGAAGTTGGGGGAATTTATTGATTTTTTCTTACAACCCATTGTTGCAGTGGAAAAGTCATACGTAAAAGACAGTACTGATCTACTGAGAAAGATAAAAAACATCTCTTGGCAGAAGGATTTTTCCTGGCTGTCAATTGATGTTGAAGCCCTCTATACTTCAATCGAACACAGAAAGGGACTTGAAGCAATTACTAAATCTTTAAATGAGCAGACAAATATTGAGAATGTACCTATTAAAATCATAGCGGACAGCCTTGAATACATTTTGAACCATAACATCTTTGAATTTGAAGGCAAGTATTACTTGCGAAAGTGTAGCACAGCTATGGGGGTGTCTATGGTCCTCAGCTATGCAAATATATTCCTAGGCAACTGGGAAAGAGAGTTCATCCAGAATGCAACAAAAAATCCATTTCATAAGAACATTTGGTACTGGTTTTGTTTTATTGATGATGTGCTGTGCATCTGGCAGAGAGATTTAAATCTTATTCAAAACTTTTTGGATTGGATTAACAATAATGAATTGAACTTAAAGTTTACATACTGTTCAAATAAGGAAAGTATCAACTTTCTTGATCTAACACTCACAGCTATTGATGCACAGCACATCATCGAAACATAATGTTACGGAAAATCTACTGCAACAAATACTTTGTTGCATATTGTTAGTGCTCATCCACCCAGTCTAAAAAATGCAATACCATATGGGCAGCTATTGAGGTTACGTAGAAATTGGAGCAATGATTTGATCTATGAAGAACAATCCAAGTAAGCAATAATACCCAACAGGGTGGGCGGTATTGTGCTATACCGGACCGCCCCAGGGGCGTAATGAGGCCAGATGCCGCAGGCGGAGGGCCTTATAGCCCCTGGAAGGTCGTATAGCAACACCGCCCACCTGGAGTGGTATTATTGTGTACAAAAATGGGCACTGTCAAAAAATTACCTTTAATAAGATAAATGTTAATGAAAATTTTATTTCAAGTAAGATTTGTCACAAAATAGTTCCTCCACCTGCATTTTGGAGGTGGTTGCCATAGTCACACACACACACACACACACACACACACACACACAATCATCTTTCAGACTTACTTGCCCCCAAATGAGGATTTACTATTGTCCAGATCCAGTTTAAACCCAGAAACACAAGCAGGACTGTGGAGTATATCTGTCATTTAGATGGTGACCTCAGAAATCACGAACGTCTGTCTGCCTTGTCCAACGGATCATACCTGCTGCAAAAAAAGCAGCATACAAAAAACATTCGGTTTTGGTGCACAGTTACTGAGGAGAGGGTGTTCTGGTTGATTTTAGGCGTTTGCGTTTAAAATGGGGCACAGAATCACAGTGGAGCGTGTGTCTCCTGATTTAAAATTTACATCGGGAGAGCAGCTGAGGTGGCAGGCAGGCGGCAAGGACGCTGTACATCAGCTGAGTACAGACATCGCGGAAGGTCCATAGGTTTTGTGGCAGGAGGTCGAGCGAGGTGAAGAGAAAATAAACCTGCAGAAGCAGGTACATTCATGAGCTTTGTGAGCTTTTGGTGGCTGGCATAAGCCAGTGGGGAGGAGACTTCGCACAAGGAAGCCACAAGGACCAACGGCTTTCATTTACTCTTTGTCACTGTGACAGTGTGAGATCGTGGTCAGGAGAGTGGTGCCATACTACAGAATATGGCTGTGACAATTTCTTATCTCTCAGGATGCAGAATGAGTGTGCTCTTTTTTTTTTAATGAAGAAGCAAGTAAGTAGTGTTGGGGGGCTGTAGCTCTCGCTAAGCGAGAAAACAACATGGCGGAGATTTGTAGTTTTCTGGGGTGCTTTCAGCCAATTACAAAGCAGGCTGGCACCACTGGAGAATGGTATTTGGTGAAGGGGCACTGTTGGCTGGCTCTCGTTTTTAGGTGGGCATCTATTGTCTGATAGATGCCCACCTAAATAAGTGTCTCAGCCAATCAGGAAACAGAATTGTCTTTGCCCATTTTCTAAAGAATTGTTAAATAGGTTCAGAAATAGGGGCTATGAAAATGAATTAATGAAAACAAAAGAAAGGGTACAGAAAATCTCAAGGGATAGCTTTTTAAAAGAAAAAGAAAAAGAATGTGATAGAAGATCTAAAAGGGAGGATAATCCTTGTACATTCATTACAGAGTTCAATCATTTGGCTGGAAATGTTGGGAATATAATACACAAAAATTGGCCCATATTACTGAGTGATAGTGGGGTTGCAGCTGCGGTTGGTGTAAAACCGAGGGTTACGTTTACAAAAGCGAATAGCTTAAAGGACAAGCTGGTTCACAGGAGATGTCACAGATCAGTCTTGGAAAAAAGAACATGGTTATCGGTGAGACCAATAGGGTTTCACAAATGCAGCAGAAGCAATATCTGCAAATATGCCCAACCAAATAACCACTTTGTACACCCAAGATTTCCATCCATTATAGTTAATGTTAATGAATAAATCACCTGTGACACCAAACATGTGGTTTACATATTATGGTGTGACTGTGGGTTGGTTTATGTTGGCAAAACTGTACGTCCCTTAAAAGAGTGAATACAAGAACATGGTCGTTACATTGTGAATCCTAAAACAGAAACTCCTGTGAGTTTACATTTTGCTAATTTTCATAATTCAAGTCTGGTTGGTTTTAAATTTATGGGCATAGAATGTGTGCAATGAATGAGAACAGGAGGAGATAGATCAAATCTATTGCTGCAACAGGAAAGCAGATGGATCTATAAACTCAATAGTGTTAAACCTAATGATTTAAACAGTCAGTGGGATTTAAAACCCTTTATGAAGAAATAGTTTGAATTGTGATTTTGCCTTACCTCAAGGATGGAGGTCTTGTACTAACTTTGACAAATGACATTTGTGCAACTTCTGAGATGCCGCTGTGGAGCATTGAGTATCTTTTTGTATGTATTTTATAATATAAGAAAAAATAGAAAGAGAGAGAAATAAAAAAGAAAGGAAAGTAGTAATAAAAATAATGGTGATAAATGTGTTTAAAGAGAACACGTATTATTAACATTTCTCCTTTCTCTCCTAGATATTTCTCTACTTCTACATTGCTGTAATGGGGGCTGTTGTAATCCTCAGGGTCTCATCTTTGAAAAGAAAGAAAAGAAAACCATTGAATAAATGGATCGAGAAATTTTTCATCTAGTTTTCTGGGTTATCCTCAATGAGAAGGACATTTTTTCTTCTTTTTTCTACTGCCAATTAGTAGTGAATTCTTCGACATATGATGCTTTATATTTAAATTAAATGTGATTCTTTTAAAGGTATGGTGTTTTAAAAAAAATTAAAAAATAATTTGTCAAGGAAATTTAAAAATGTAATAAGAATAATTTTTCTTTTTTCATGGCAAAATATCTTAAAGTGATATATATTTAGTTAATTTGAATTGAATGTTCCTTTCTTTGGAGTAACAACCTAGAAAATGTTTAAGACCCTAATCAATTAATTTGACAGGCTGCAACTATTAGTTTTTTGCCTAAGAACCCCTCCATTTCCTGATTTTTTTTACTTTTATTTGTTTACTTTTATTTTTATGAATTCACTAAGTTGCCTTTGACAGTACTTGTTTTGTCCTTGGTAAATTAAACATAAGACTAGAATGCACCATTCCTATAATATTTTGTGTGCAGCAAATACCTTGTAAAGACAATGGGCCAGATATTCAGAAATGTGCCAAAGGCCAGCACAGCTCCGGCACATCACAACTCAAATGGGTCATGATGCAGTGAATGCGATTCTCAAAGGTTGTGCACCGTGACAAATGCCAGCACAACATGGCTGAATATTGCAGGAATGCATCATGGCACAGCCAGAGGTGAGCCAGGAAGCAACCAGACCTGCACCATAGTGCAACCAGAGATGCACAAGGGAGCAAAGGGAGATGTGCCAAGGCACAGAAGGACCAGCCCCAACCAATGGTGGGAGCAAAGCAGCTGAGGGATAGCGCAGGGCAGGCAGTGGCTCACAGCTGGGGACAGTGGCAGGAAGGTACAGTGGTGGGACACAGGTGACCACCACCTGCCAGGTGCAGACAGGCAGCCAGCCCCCCCCAGCACCAGGGCACTGGACACAGGGAACAGGTGGCACCAATGGCCAAGGGAGAGAACTGCCTCTGGAACTCACTGCTGTTGGCCAAGCCCCCACCCACCCAGACCATGGCCAACCACACCCTGGTACACAGTGCCCAACACACATGCCACACATCCTGGTCAGCCAGCGCATGGCCACCCCAAGGCACAGCCACCGACCAAGAGGCAGGACACCACCATGCACGGCCTGCACAATGACATAGGCACACCTCACAGACACCCACCATGCCACTGCAGCATGGCTCTACTCACCCGCTGCAAAGCAGACATGGACACAGGCAGTTAAGCAAGTAAACTGTAATAAAAAAACTATGTACAAGGTAATATGGAGGGAAAGGTTAGGAGAGCAAGGGATGGAGACAGGGGACAAGGACTGTACAGTGGGATGGGGAAAGAAGCGGAAGGGATGGCAGGGGTAAGAGTGAAGCACTGGGAACAACTAAGGGTGGCCATGGCCTGCTGCCACCTGCTACCTCCACTGCTGCCTGTCACGCAGCACCATCCTCCAGGTCTGTTGGGCCACCTCCAAGATCGTTGATGTTATTAGGATAATCTGCCATAACAGGTGGCAATAAAGTGGCAGCCATAACCTCCTCCAGTTGCCTATTACAAAGGAATGGACAAGTGATCAGTGCAAGTCCCTACAAACCATGCCTTCCCACTGTGCACAGTGGACAGTGGGAACACATGCCCCTGGAGTGGCACCCTGGCCACCCACAGTTGGTGGGCCAATGCCTGCCAACATTCCATCATGCCATAATAGTGCACAGTGGTGGACACTGCTGCCCAAAGGCCACCTGACCACGCAGTGACAGGCAGGTGGCACAGGGCTGCAGCTGCACCACAGCAGCACCGGTGGCAGCCAGGTGCACACCCATCCCACCAACAGCTGGTACACATGTGCAATGGCTGCCCCACAGTGGCATGCACACCACACAGTGTGCTGCACACAGCTGACAAGGCACATGGTACAGGTGGCCACGGCCACACCCTCACCCCTGCTGACCACCTGGTAAGGAGTAGAGGAAGACAACAGTGCCTACCTGTCTACTGTGGCACCCCATGCACTGGTCCCGCTGCTGCTCCACCTCCACTGGATGGGCCTGCTCCACTGGCCAAATGTCCCACAGTGGCATGCTGCAGCCCACCAGGCACCCCCACCACCCTGGCATGCGGTCGATCCTCAGGCCCTAGGAATGGAACACAGACAGGCACACATCAGAGTACAGCCACAGTATGTGCCCACCACCCCCACTCCAGTGCACAGTGTGCACTCCAGCCTGACATGACCTGCAGGGCAGTGGCACAGTGCACCCAGTAGCCATCAATGCCACATCATATGGCACATGCCAACAGTGCCCCTCTTCAGGGCATGTCAGGCAGCCCAGCCAACACCATGGTATGGCGGTTGGGCACAGAAGCAGCATGTGCCGACTTACCTGGCTGAGGCATGGCCCCCAGTGGACACATGCCTGCAACATCCTCAGCCTCTCAGGGTCCCTCTGCATCAGGTTTCAGTACTGGTGGTGGCACTGCTCACCGGTCCGAGGCATACCAGTATCTTGGACCAGGTCTGCAGCAATGTCCTGCCAGACATTAGTCCTGGCCTGCTGCAGGGGCTCCTGGCCAAACAGGCCAGGTGCATGCGGCTGCGCCTGGGCCACAAGGCTGACAAGCTCTATCTCACTCCAATTGTTAGCAAGTCACACCCCTCACTGGTCCATGCTCCCTAAACAAATTGTTAAACCAAGATGGCAGCCAGTAGTGCACTAGCACAATGTGTGCGGGATGCGCACCTCATGGAGGCATGTGCCGCATCTGCCAATCATGCATCACCGTGAAAGTGTGGCATGGGTGCAGCCCACCCAGCACATGGTGGTGGAGTCCCAAGGGGCATAGGGTCAGGTCAGGGGTCAGGGGTCACCCAGCTCACAGTGTGCCGGAGCGCTATAGGGGCCATAGTACATAGTGTGCCATGGGCCTTATAGCACTCAAGTGCTATAGGGGTCATTGCGCACTATGCACTATGGACCCTATAGCACCTGAGCACTATAGAGCTCATGGTGCACTATGCACTATGGCTTCTATAGCACTCTGAGTGCACAGTGCGCAATAGGCAGTGGCACAGACCATGACCCATGTGTACTGTGGGCAGCGCACTGTGCATGTCATGACATTGCGCCATGACATGCATCAGAGCAATTCCATTGCACAGCAAGTGCGTGATATTCAGCCGCCACATGCTAATGAGCTCATCAGCCAATGCACAGCACACTGGGGATATTAGCATGTCATTACTGTTGCACCACAGCTCATTTGCATGCAATGAGCTATAAAGGCACTGCACAACAGCACAGGCCATGGACCAGCATTGCAACCATCTGAGGTAAGTTGCACCTGCTGTTGGAACAGCCAGCACAGCAGGGTGGATGGGGTGGGCATCTTCAGGCAGTGACACACATGTTCTTGTCCACAGGTAGCACCATGTCTGAGCATGAGGAGACTGAGGAGCATGTGGCTGTGGTACAGCAGCATGGCCCCACCAGTGGCCATCCTGGCAGCCCGTATGGCTGCCACCTTCTCCTTAATGAGATGTGTGTCAGTGCCCACCTTCTTTCTGCACTCCTGCACAGACCACTGGTGGCTGCCCTGCAGGTTCACAGCCATTGCCACCTCTACCCAGGCTACAGCCCTGCCCTGTGGTGTGGCAGTGGTGCCACTCAGCAATTGCTCCCTGTTGCAGTAAACCTCGAACAGGGCATCAGCTTCCATCTTTGTAAAGTTGGGCCTGCACTGCAGGTGCCAGACAGTGACCTACCCCATGGGGACCCTGCTGTGCAGCGTCCACCTGAGTGGAGGGCCGCGCAGTGTGGTCTAACACCACCTGTGGGACGGTGGCATGCCCATGCACCCATGGGCGCCGACCCATTGACAGAGCACACCCAATTGCTGCGGGCCTCTGTGGAGCAACAGGTGCTGCTCATAGCTGGGGTGCATGTACTTCACATAGAGGTGCATCAGGCAGCTGAGCTGTGTGAGAGGGGCACTGCGCAGGTCCTGGAGGCTATACAGCACCTGTGGGAGGACACGATGGCATCCCTGGATCACATTGCCAATGCGATCATGGTTGGCCTTGTGCCACTGGCTGCCACAGGGTGTGGCTGCCAGCCACAGACACCATGGAGTGCACTGTCCACCCCATGGACCCGGCATTGGGTAACTTCCTCCATCTCGACACCAGGCTCTGCTGTCGGCATCTCAGGCATGCCTGGGGCGGGCCTATTTGGGTGCCTACACACCCCTGTGTGAACTCAGTCACATTCCCGCAGTTAAACCCTTGGGGGGCAGTTGCATACCCCCCCGTGGCCATTGAGCAGCCAGTGGCTGCTGACCAGCTCTGGCGTGGCTGCCCTGTGTCCGTGGCAGCTGTGGTTTGATGTTGTGGACTTGATGTGCACACTGCCCTATCTGCAGTCTGTTGCCACTGCCCTGTGTGCATGATGTGTGTGGGTGCATGCCACAGTCATGGCAACTGTGTGTTGCACCACGAGGGCCACCTATGTGGCAAGATAAGGCTGAGCCACTGGCCCATGTGGCATGTGTGTGATGAGAGCGGCATGGTACTGGTTGTGCCTGTGCACCAGCGCCCTGCATCTGATCCATGCCACATGCTGAGTGCCTGGGCAGCGTCTGGAGGAGTGTGCCAGTGTGTGTGTGTGTGTGCATTGCTCTACGGTGCTGTGTTCTGTTGTGTGTGGCTGTGTGGCATCTCCACCCCACCCCATGCCTGTGAGTGCATGCCCATAGCCATGCCTGCCCATGCCCATGTGCTGTGCCATTGTATCTGTCCACTGCATGGGTGTTGCTCCACCTACCTGTATGCACCAAAGTGCTCCTGTGCAATCGTGTCCCGGTGCTGGTGTGCCATCCTTAGAAGCTGGGTATCCCTCCACCTGGGAAGGGCTGCCCATTGCCCCAGCCCATTGCCCTCATCATCCCCACTGCTATCCCCCTCTTCAACATTGACAGGTATCCCATGGTCAATGGCCATGTTGTGCAGTATGCAGCAGGCCAGGAATAGGCCATAGGCTTTTGAGGGGCTGTACTGTAGGCACTGCCAGACCTTTCTAGGCAATGGAATCATGCCTTCAGCATCCCAAACACACACTCAATGATGTTCTGCATGCTGGCATGTGCATCATTGTAGTGGTACACTGCTGGGGACAATGGGTGCCAGTAGGGGGTGAGCATCCAGGGCCTGAGTGGGTAGCCACTGTCACCTGTGTGGACAGATACATGGTTAGTATGGTGTCCTCTGTCGCTGTGCCCCATGCCCATTCCTGGTGCTCCCACCAGCACACCCATCTGCCCGCCCCTTCACATGCCCTGCTGTTCCCAGCTCCCCATGGCCATCCCATACTGACCCACTAGGTGGCCAGTGGGGATATCCCCACTCTCAAACCTGTGGCATGGTGCAGAGCTGTACCAGATGAATGAATCATGTGCACTCCCATGGTGTGTGGCACAGACATTGGTTATGCACACCCTGGCATCACACACCACCTGGCAGTTGACACTTGGGTAGTCCTTCCTGTTAACGTATGCTACACCTTCAGAGCCAGGTGGCATGCAGATGCCACATGGGTGCAGTCAATGGTCCCTATCATGCCAGGCATCCGTGCTACCATGTGGAACTCCTGTATGGTTGCTGTATGCTCTACCTGTGTGCTGGGGAACTGGATGTATTCCTCAGCATGTGGCAGCAGGGCGCTGAGGAATTGTGTGAGGACACGTGATGTGGCCGATTGGGTTATGCCTGTGGTGTACCCTGTTGGCCTCTGGAAGATGCCCGTGGCAAGCAGGCACATGATGGCTGTCGCCTTCATCCCCACTGTCAGGGCGTGGCTCTGTCTAGTGGGTGCCTGTATCTCCTCACTGCACAGCTTACAGAGCTGCCTCAGAATCACCCGGTTCAGGTGATACCAGCCCACAATCTCTGTAATCAGAGTGGTTCTTGAAGCTGATGTGGGGATGGTACCACCGGTTCCGGGCGTACTGCCAGCAGGCCCTTCCATGACCACGTCGCTCTGCCTCCTGCCTCCTCACACCCCTCATTATGCCCTCTATCTGGAAGACTGCACTGGCCATTGCCTCTGCTGTCCTGTCTCCCCCTGGGCATCAGGCTCCAGTGGTCTGGTTGCCACTGTGGGGCAGTGCATGTCACTCTGCCTGGCTCTCTCTTGCATCCCCTACCCCTGGCTCACACTCCACTTCCACCTCTGTCCTACACCCCTGTGGCTGCCTGTTCCACTCCCTCCAGGGTCTGGTGGCTTTCTCTCTCTCTCTCTCTCTCTTTGTCTATCTGTCTCTCTCTCTGTCTCACTCCCCTCTGGTGCAAGTGCTGTCCCCCTGCTTGCTCCCTGCATTTATAGGCTCAAGTCTGCTTGGCACATCTGGCCATTGCTCCACACTTGCATCATGGGTCGGGGGTTGAATATCGCACTGTGCCGCATATTCATGGGCAAGCCACTTGCCCTTGCACATGCATTCATTAGAGTTGTGCACTGGCAAACTGCTACTTGTGCTGTGCACTGGCTCCCACTGAATGTCACTCCATGGCACAATGCCGCAGTTGCACATGCGCAACCCAGTTGCACAAAGCACAACTGCTTTGAATATCCTGGACAATGCGTGTGTCATAATTATTATTTTGATTGTTTACTATTTTTGTATTAATTGAATTGATTCAATGGCATGTTTTTGAAGGCGTAATTTAATTAGTTGGGGATCCACCCATTTGGAGATAAATGTGTATATATAAAGTAACTTAGTCACCCCTAAGGAAGACTCTAGTTAGGAGTTGAAGCACAGGGTTTTGCTCAATTACTAGAACTGCTGTGTTTGTTTGTACTGCAGCAATATTTAATCTGAATCTTGGTGCTTCTATTTATGTACCAGAGAATTTTTACAAGCATTTGTTTTGTAAATAAAATGCCTTTGCTTGAAATGATATTCTAAGTCTGCAGTCTGTGTGCCACTATCACGTTTTGGTTTTCTGTAATTTGGGGTTAGCCACCTCTTTTTTAGAGTGCACCAGCTTAATTTCAGCCTGCTCACTGGCACAACTGTTCTGGTATAGTGGTTTTAAAGTACTTGGGCACTTTGCATTGTCACTCCACTACACAAAGTGGCCAATGTAAAAGGCTCACTTTGCCTTGTAATTATTACTTCACAATGCCATTTAAGCAATACAGCATGACCAAGGGTTATGTTAATGGTCTGTTAATCACCTACTAGGGGAGTACTGTGACACGAGGTGTAGCCGAGTACCACATGCCCCTAGAGGGTGATTAACTGACCATTAACATAATGCCTGGGAGTGCCTTATTGTTATTATAATAAAAAATGTTTTCAAACAGTGTTAAACCTTGTTCAGCATATGGCTAAGCTCTACATGTATGTTAATAAAAGATTAACATAAGGCTGTTAGAATGTTTGCAGCCAATCTGAAAGCTCCATTTCTCAGACCCTTTTTATAATCTGCCTTAACGCGAAGTAAGGCGAAGTGACAACAATATTGGTGGCCCTTCACACGCACAGTCACCAAAATTAATATGTATCCCCAAAATGCTCATGTCTTGTGTCCAGAAAACTCCCCAGTGCTGACAAAGTGTAATGAGAGCACAAGAAATGCAAAGTCTCCCAAAATTAATAGCGCACTCAGATGTCATGCATGCAGTAGTCACACAGTCACCAGAATTAATGTGCATCCCCAAAATGCTACTGTCTTGTGTCCAGAAAATTCCCCAGTGCTGATGAAGTGAAATGAGACCGTAACAAGAAATGCAAAGTCACCCAGAATTCATGGCATACACAGTCATGTGCACAGTGGTCACACACAGCCACTAGAATTAATGAGCACCCCCAAAATGCTACTGTCTTGTGTCCAGAAAATTCCCCAGTGCTGTCGAAGTGATATGAGAGCATAACAAGAAATGAAAAGTCTCCCAGAATTAATGGTTCACTCAGTCATGTGTGCAGTGGTCACACACAGTCACCAGAATTAATGTGCATCCCAAAAATGCTACTGTCTTATGTCCAGAAAATTTCCCAGTGCTTACAAAGTGAAATGAGAGCGTAACAAAAAATGCAAAGTCTCCCAGAATTAATAGTGTATTACAAATGCACAGACAGATTAAGATTGTGCTGTGCACTCAAGAGATGCAAATGCAAAGGCACAACAACACCTAACCAGTGCTCACAAGTCACAAATCCAAATCTGGAGAAGAATATATTTTGCCGGTTTGGGGGGGGGGTAGTGCACGGCAGTAACAGTCCATTACCGGTAAACATACCACAAAGCAGTATAAAAAACTCATGCAGATGCAGTGGATTGCAGGTTCACACTGCTGCAATTACTCTGTGGCACAATAATAGGTGTCTGATTTAATGGTACGCATCGCACACACACTCACACATATTACAAGTAATGTGTAGCAAATTGAAAACCTTTAGTAATATAACCAAATGTTTTAAACAGACTGAAATTATACACTGCTGTACCACAACAATCAGCAAACAAATGTCAAGAATTACTGAAAATATTACTATGTGTACATTAACACAGTTAGAGAAGAAAAATATAATCAAAACAGAAAAACTGCCTTTTTCTCCCAGTTAATCTACCTACACCACAGATATGCCCTTCCCCCAAAGCACACTTCACAGTACACAGACTGACTGTTCTAAATTAACATTCAAAATCCACACACAAACAATAAACACTCGATGATATGAGCACAGGAGGGTTTCCTATAATCGGTGTACTAAATTGTGATTTAAAAAAAATAGCTCAAAAAGACTTTTTTAACGGCTTTTAGAGGATTTTAATCGCAGAGCTCTGAGAGGAGACTGTCTCCATCTTCCACAACACACACTATACAGAACTGAGGCTGTGCAGAACAATCTAGAGCCCTTGTGACCTGCAATCCCATAAAACACTGCAAAATTCGCATTTGGAGCTCAAAAATAAGGTGAAATGAGGCAAAATACATTGATTTCAATGTACTTCACCTAAAAACTGGTGGAGAAGTGGTTGAGGAAGGCAGAATAACGTGACTTCATTGTTTCCAATGGATTTCATGTTCCCAATTATGATGCAAAGTACTTCGCTTCAGGTTGCGGAGTACTGACTGCCATCCGTGAATCTCTTGGAGTGAATTCTACCACCACTACTTGTGCCTCCTCTTTACACAGCACCTCCATGCCCCCAAATACCAGCTCCTGCCACCAGCCAGGTACTGGAATGGAGGGATGAGACAGTAGATGAACAGTCTATTGGGCTGCAGATCCCTTCACCCCTTCAGAGCAGGTAAAGTGCAAGAGAAAAGAGCAGTGTGTCTCAGTTCCTCTCAGTTCACTTTGTTCCTTTCTTTTCAAGAACTTGAAGATCTCTCTTGTATCACCCATCTCTCATCTTGTCTCGAGGGAGTACATTCAGTGCCTTCAGCCAATTATCTTAGCATCTGCTCTGCTGACCCTGAATTATTTTGGTTACCCTACGGTGTACCATCTCCAGCCTGTCCTTGTCATTTCATAGGTGAGGACTCCAGAATTGGGCACAGTACTTCAATTGTGCCCTCACCAGTGATCTATAGAGAGGCAACAATATACAGTAGTACATATTTTCTCCTGCTGTCAAAAACCTTCCCGATCCACCCCAGCATCCTGTTTGCCTAACTATAGCCCTTGTTACTCTAGCTAGATTATTTAAGGGAGTCACTTATTATGACTCCTAGGTCTCTTTCCTCAGACGTAATGCTCAGATAACCCCTCCCATTGAATGCTTTTCTTTCTTGGGTTCTTGTCCCAATGCGCATCATCTTGCACTTTTTGTCAGAATTTCAGCTGCCAAACTTTGGACCACCTCTACAGCCTTTACAGATCCCTCTGCATCTAATTACCCCTTCCTCACAATCTATTAGACCACAGAACTTAGTGTAGTCTGTGAAGAGATGCATCTAGACATGAATTATTTCTCTTATGTTTCTGATGAACATATTGAAAAGACTGGACCAAGGACTGATCCCTGTGGCACTCCATTGATGATCTCCCCCTCCTTAGATGTGACCCTGTTTACCACTACCTTCTGCTGTCTCTCTTCCAACCAGCTTCCCAATCATCTATGTCCTTCACTGCACCCAGATCCCCTAGCTTCTTCAACAGCCACTGGGCTGAGGCACTGAGTTAAATGCCTTGCTGACATTGAAGTGGTGTAATTACACTACATTACCCTTATCAACTGACCTAATTCTCCATTCAAGGTATACTATCAGGTTGGTCCAACAAGACTTCCCTGCTACAGATCTGTGCTGTTTTCTGTCCTGAAGCCCATTTTTCTCCAGGTAGTCCACTAGGTCCTCTTTGACTAGTGTCTCCATCAGTTTACCCACAATGAAGGTAAGACTAAAAGGCCTGAAGTTACCCTGTTGCTCTTTGTTCCCACCCTTGTGTAGCAGAATTACTTTTGCTACTTTCCAGTCTTTCAGAACCATCCTTGTCTAAATGGAATTGTTGAATAGCCCTAGCAGGGGTTGAGCTAATTCTGATGCCAGTTCACTGATTATCCTTGGATGCATCCCACCCCTCCCCAATGGCCTTATCTATCTTCAGGGCTATTAGCCATTTCTGATCCTTTTATTAGTAAATACTTGCTGCCTCATTTCTGAGATCTTCCTTTCATCTGCCATTATGCCACTCTCCGGAAAGGAACACTGTCCTCCTTAATAAATACCAGGGATATTCAGATTCTGTAGAATCTATTCTGTTTTGCCTCCATCAGAATTTTGGAATTCCTGTTTCTTAATCTGAATACCAGCTGTATTCACACACCCCCACCTGACATACGGTAAAGCAAAAGTACCATGCCTGTTTCACAACATTCTCCCATGATATCCTACCAAATTGCGAGCTGTTTTGTGATCAGGAGGACTCCAGTCTATCAGTCCAGTGCTGTGGTGGAGAATGTGGAATGGATGTGTGTGTTCTGAGAAAACTCCATTTATCCACTTTTCTTGTATGTACTCCATGTGTCTTTGTATGATCAGGTTTTTGCTGAACATGAATGGTATGTCAGGTCAGACTGAAAGTGGACTAGTACAGTGATGAGTGACAGGCTGGCTGTAACAGCTAGTAGGCCATATCATGAGGCCCATTATTGTGTTGGTTCATTCCAGCAAGAGGGGCATTACTTATTCTATGCAATTTTATATACTGTAGCCAATAACCTGAAAGACCTTGTGTTAAAAGTTCTCCACAAGAAACCCTAAAGTTTTCTGTCACAACACATCCAATTTACCTGTCCGTTAACCAGTTTTGACATCATACCCATTTAAGAATTGTTGGCTACAATTTCAACAATATCTGCCTAATCTGGGCCCAAGATGGCTCAAAATGATTAAAATGTATCCACAATGCATTGAAATGATTAGTGAAAGCATCACGGGGGGGGGGTGGCTTGGCTTCTATTACGATGGCCGCTTGAACTCAGTGCTCTGTCACCCAGGGCACAATATTGCATATTTACACCTCAAAATATATTGATATCAACAGGTGAAGCAGACTCAAATACTCCTAAAGTACTCCGGTACAGTGTGTATTAGTTTTTGAATATCGATCATGTGTGGGGAGCCCACAATTTGTCCTACTTTTTTCGCAGAGTATGGTGTACAACGGGGCACAGTATCTCATACAGGTCTCAACATGCAGCAAGTTAGCAAAATGTTCATGGCCCTTATGCAGCACATGGCCGAGGTACCCATGGCCTCCATCAACACCACGCAGGCAATACAACAAATCCATACCAGAATCAGTAATATGGAGGCAAAAGTCAGTGCTAACACGGATGCCATAGACTCTCTCACAGTGGTTATACATAATTAGAAGAGGGCAATCCAAACACTCCATGTGAAAACAGGAGCTGGAGTAACAAGCCTAGGCTCCTCGGATTCCCTGAAGCTGCTGAAAGGGGCAATCCCCTCGAGTTTCTATATGATCTGTTACCGGAGGTCCTTAAACATGATCTGCCTCCCGGTTTTACAGATGAGCATGCTCATAGGACTTTAAATCCACCACCCAAACCAGGGGGACAGACCTAGGCCAATAATGGCCAAGATTCTCAATTTTGCAGACAATGAGTGGATTGCTACTACAGCTCATGAACTGGGGTCCCTATCTTGGCAAGGAAGAAAAATCTTAATTTTTCAAGATTATTCCCATGATCTGGCAAACCACACGAATGCATACACAGAGGCTCAGCACCTTATGCACTCTCTGGGAATCAGATTTTCTCTCCAGTATCCTGCAATGATGTGCCTCGATGTCAAAGGTGCACCGATTTCCTTCTCATCTCCAGAGGCTGTCATGGACTACCTAAACCGAAACTGGCCTACCAGCCCAAGGAGGCATGCCTTGAATGCTGCCCTACCACCCCAGATGACATCCAGAAGGGTAGCCCAACAAATAGCACACAAAATGTCCAGAAGGACCATCACCCAGATTTTCACTTTACAGGAGTAGCCCATGGCCTACTGGCCAGATCTTGTAAGAGGCAACATTTGGGTCATCACACTAAGCACAGCCACCCTCAGGAACATCTGTATGATCCATCCCAGCTGAGACAGAACAACCCGGATCCCTCTGACACCAAAAGCTGTACTTTTGCATCTCCTAACCACTATGAACCCCTAGCCAATGACAAACAGGCTGAGACAGGGGAATTTCCTATGTATCCGAAGCAGGAGATGGTGCTCGAGGCTACCGTACTGGAAGAAGAACTTTGGTCTACAAATGCTGGAAACATCTCAAGCACAGCCTCCACTCCATTGCCCCCAGTAAATGAAGCAGTGGTATTGGGACCACAGCAGATGATTTCACAAGCTGCAAGAAATGTTATAGATACAGATGCAACTTCTCCACAGGACCCTACCTAGATAAATGTCTTTTAAATTTTTCTTATGAACAGGGCCAGGGTATGGGCTTAGTGAGCTTAGATTCCCCCTATTAATGCTCATATTTTGAAACTAGACAATCCCTCTCTCAAGTTTGGGTATTATATTTAGCAACCTAATGCCTCACTCCTGCTTATTAGAGAAAAGTTTGTTGAGACAAGGCTGTTGATACTGTTGCTGATATTTTTGTATGCCTAAAGACCAGTGTGAAGCAAAATGGCAGTATACTCTGACACATAATCGTATATTGCAAGGCCTGTTCTGAAAGAGGGGGGGGAATATTTTTCTTTTCTAAATAATTTTGGTACATATGTTCTATCTCAATAATGGTGGTAGAGTTGGTAGTAGCTCTCCTTCTCTTACTGTAGATCTTTCCCATAATAGAAGCTGTTACACCACACTCTTCACAGCACAGTGTGGTATACGCACTGACCTCTGAGAGCAGGACAGTGATCCTATAACTTAACAAGGTGCTCCTAATCACCCCCCTCTACATTTACTCCTACAAAACATTTGTCAATCCCTAATGAAAGGAAGACACTGGGGTAAAGGTTGTATCTAATACCTATGCCTGTTCTCCACCTGTAATACTCCCCACATCCTTCAGGAGTTATCACCCATATAATGTGACTCTCAAAACTAGTCTGATATAGGTGTAAACAGAGCTAATGTCTCCATATAAGATACCCCGGGTTGGCAAGGCTCACACCAGCATAGCCAGACCCTCCATGCTACAAAGCTTTAATTAGTAGCCAAGGCAGTGCTGGCAATAGCCTGTAGGCACCTGGCCACCTCCCTCCCAACTGGTGAGTAGGTAAGGTCTCAGAGGATTTTATATCCTTTACCTGCCATGCTTACTTCGTCCACTGCACGATACTGCACTCTCATTGTAAATAGTTATGTTTTTATAAATTATGTTTGTTTTTCACTGTCTATGTCAATTGTACTGTGTTCCATAACTGGGCCAAAGAGAAGACAGAATTCTTGTGCTACGAGTTATTTCTTAGCATGGCCCTCTGAGAATATGTGATTGCATCTAATAAGTATTAGCCTACTCCTACCCTGTCATATCTTTTCCTTTTCATTATTTTCCACCCCTCTTTTGACTATGGCTGATATCTCATTTACTACATGGAATGTTAGGGGGCTTAACTCTCCCCCTCAATGGAAAAAGGTGTTAATGCATTTGAAGCAATTGAAAATTTAGGTAGCTTTTTTACAAGAAACAAAACTTACTAGGCAGGACCACAACTATCTGGTGAAAGACTGGGTGGGAAAAGAACTTCATGCCAGTGTACCTACAAAGAAAAGGGACATGGTCATTCTTTTGCACAAATCCCCCCCGGTCTATTTTACATTATAAATCTGATCCACAAGGAAGATGGGTGATTGCCCTACTTGATACTCCTAAGGGCCACATTCTATTAGCAAACATATATGCCCCAATGAGGATGATCCCTCCTTTTTTCTCGATCTAACCACCAGAATTGAAGACAAGATAAAGGATGACACTCCCATAATAATGGGGAGATTTTAATCTTACAATGGTCCCAGTGATGGACAGAAGTAATCAAGGGAAAGAGATACATATTAATGGAGTACAAGCTCTCTCACATTTAAGTACCAATTTTAAGCTGGCGGATATCTGGTACATCATACCCCAAAGGACCGAAACTACACCTCCCAGTCGGGGGTACATGGCACATTTAGCAGTTTAGACTTCTGGCTCATCTCCCAATCTCTTATTCAGTGTGCTTTGAACTCCCACATTCTCCCTACTGTTATCTCAGATCATGCCTCAGTCCAACTGACACTTTCTCTGAGCATCCCAACACCCCACTCCCCCACTTGGAAGCTAGATCTCCTCCTCATGCAAGATTCTAAATTTGTAGCATGGGCCAAATCTGAAACCAAATTGTTTTTGCAGGAGACTTCTGCTCAAACCATGTGGGAAGCATACAAAACAAATATGAGGGGTCAAATTATAGGGTATGCCTCATACAGAAGAAAGACAAGGGAAGAAGAGGTGACACGACTGGAAGGCACATTAGCCAGTGCTGAACAGGCGCTCAAACAGAACCCCTCTCCTTCTCCAACTCTGCACACAACCACCAGGTTCTCCTACTAAGAATGCAGCTAAATGAGCTTATATCTAGGAAAGCTGATTCTGCTCTTCTAAGAATATGACACTCATACTGAGAGGGAGGGAGGGGACAAAAGCAGAAAAATACTAGCATATCAAATTCATAAACAACAAGCAAATAAACACATAACAGGACTTAACGATCCCATGTCAGGGATAGTCAGTACACATCCTCAGGAGGTGAATACTATTATGGCAGAGTTTTACTCCCAATTATACACCTCCTCTAGAATAGGGTCCAGACCCAAAATACTTAGATTTCTGGAGACCGTACATACCCCTAAACTTTCTAACACCCAGTGGGATTCTCTTGAAAGGCCCTTAACTCTGAAGGAGATCTCTGAAGCATTGCACTCTCTTAAAAAAGGGCAAGCCCCAGGTGGTGATGGTTTTCCAGTGGAATTCCTTCAAGCCATAGCTTCTCTTATCACCTCCCTACTCTCCCAGGTATTTGTTGAATCTGAAAACCATGGTTTGCTCCCACACACCCTTCGAGAGGCGATAATCATGGTACTCCCCAAGAAGGGTAAAGGCCCTAATGAACCCGCCAGCTATTGCCCCATATCTTTAATCAACTTGGATGGTAAGATGTATGCTAAAGCACTGGCCAATAGGCTGAACCCCCTATTACTGTCCTTGATTCACCACTCCCAGGTTGGATTTGTAAAGGGCAGGTACAGTACTGACCACCTAAGAATGCTTTTCAATCTCATTTATAAAGCTGGGACCTCAAAATCCCTTGCTGCGGCTTTGGCAATAGATTTTGAGAAAGCATTTAAGTCTGTTGAGTGGGACTATCTTCTTGCTACCTTGAATCACTTTGGTTTTGGCCCCCATTTCAGATCAGTGATAACAGCCATGTATACCTCTCCCCTAGCTAAGGTACTTACCAATTCAGTAATGTCAGACCCCTTTAACCTTCTTGGGGGCACCAGGCAGGGTTGCCCCCTTTCCCATCTCTTTTTTGTTTTAGCTGTTGAACATCTAGCAGCAGAAATCTGACAAAACCCTCACATCAGGGGGATAAGTGTAGGACAATCTCAGTACTCATCTCTTATGTATGCAGATGACCTGTTGTTCCTTCTCGGAGATACTCAGAGCTCCATCCCCCTATTGATAGATCTCCTAAAGCACTTTACTTGCATTTCTGGACTTAAAGTAAACAAAAACAAAACTGAAATTCTCCCTCTTAATGCACTCTGTAGCCCTCTGAGCACACCCTGCTCGGGCCTTAAGTGGACGCAAAACACTATGACATACCTGGGCATCAAAATAGGGGTAAATATTGACAAATGATGGGAAAATAACTTAGGGCCCTTAATGACTGAGAATAAAGGAGAAATGGACCAGTGGACTAGATTACACCTAACTATGGCAGGCAAGATAGCAGCTTTTAAAATGTCCATGGCCCCCAAAATTTTCCATATGTTCTCACATATACCCTTATTCATACCTAGGGACTGGTTTCAGAAAATAGATAAGATGATAGTCTCCTTTCTGTGGGGCACAGACAGACCCCAATATACAGTAGCCATAACACCCTTAGAGGTCACCAGAAACAAAGTGGATGGGGACTGCCGTGGATGGAGGGATATAAGGTAGCCTTTTACTGCTCTCAGTCTTTACACTGCTTTTGTTCTAAGTCACAGGAGAACCCCCAGTTGTTGGAGGTAGAACAGCACATAGGCAATACACCCCTTCTGGTATCCCTGCTGGGCATGGGCCTATCTTCATCATTTAAATCACACCCGACACTGAGCTCCACCCATACATACTGGAAAACTTTGCATAGGAAACTAGGTATTCCCACCCTCCCCCTCTCATATACCCCATTATGGTGTAAGCCATCTATCAAAATAAGTGGCTAACCAGTGCTATAGCCCAAATGGAAAGAAGCACATATCCTATTTGTGAGAGACATTATGGATCCTGACTCTCAGGCTATTGACAACTTCCACAACCTGCTCAGCCAGTGGCCAATGCCAAACAATGACCTCTGGAAATATTTCCAGTTAAGAGATGCACTGAAACCTATTCCACAGGCTAGCAAAAGTAGGGATGGCTCTCCCCCCGATCTCCACAGATGGCTCAATGCTCCCAGCGGGACAGCAGGACTGATCTATGCTACACTTAGAGATGCCCTCCCTGACTTGGCTCTCCCCTCCAAAACCAGATGGAAAAAAGCAATGCAAATCCAAATATCGGATCTCCAGTGGAGACAATGCTGGCAGACTGGGCAAGTAGTTCACAGGGATGTCCATAGTCAGCTCATTCATAACAAAATACTTCACTCATGGTGCAGAACTCTGGTAATACTTAAAAAAGCAAAACGTATACTTCTGGACAACTGCTGGAGATGCCAGCAACCAGGAAGCACCTTATATCACATCCTATGGCAATGTCCATTGGTTTCTAATTTGGGAAAGAACAGTACTAGAAGCTAGTAAGATACTAAACTGTCATATTCCAACCCATGCTCCTCTGTTGTTATTAGGTATGAGATCAGAAGCTACATCGATTGCTTTCCAGCAGTTCAGATGGCTAATGCTGCTATGCATGCAAGTCAAGCATACTCTTCTGAGAAACTGGAGAAGTACTACCTCTCCTTCCATGAGAAAAATTCTCTCAGCACTCACCCAGGTATATGAATTAAATAGGCATTCCCACCTGATCCTAAGACAAACAAGGAAGTTCCAGATATGTTGGGCCCCATACATGGCACACTTGTACCCCAGAGCTGGCATAGGTTGATCTGGCATGTGGTGACTTACTGATTTCCTTATGTTTCTGATGGAACGCTAACCTCCTGACCACTTCTTAGTATCATAGGTAAAGTTTTTCTTTCTTTCTTTACATAATCTCTGAAAGACAGTATGTAAATAGTTTGTGCTACTTTCTTTAGGTAAGTTTTAGTTATGGTCTTTCTGTCTCACTTTACTATGTATCTGAACTGTTGATATTGCTGAATTTACTTTGTGTGACCTTCCTCTTTAGATGATATCCCAACAAAAGACCACTGGAGGTACATCTTTCTGGTTACATGAAGCCATGATGACTCAGCAGCAGTACCTCCTACTTGGTCCTGGGAACATGTCTTAGGCTGAGGTAAGTGTGACCTCTCTATAAAATGGGATGTTACTCATCGGCAACACTCTGAATTTATATCTGGGTTCACACAAGGGCTGTAACATTTTGGTTAACTATACAAGTATGTGTATCTGTGTTTTATTGAATACATGTAAGTGTGTAACAATCCTAAGTATATGGGTTCTTACTCCTAAACAGTATTAACCACATATCAGCTCAACCTGTCATGAGCTATGTTTTTGTCTAGTGTTTGTTTTGAAAATTCAATAAAAACATTTAACTGAAAGCATCATGCAGCTTATACATGTTACATGCTGGAAAATGTGTTTAAAATGTACAAAAAATCCTTGCATTTTATCTTTGAACATTGCATGAAATTGTTTATACAGCCCCAGAAGTCTTGTCTATCTTGTACGTATCATACTCCAACATTTTTCTAATTGATCATGCTAACAGATGAAGTGAAATAAACAGCCATATCTCTATTTTAGTAAAATTGGTAGGGCAAAACATTACCCCACCCCCTTAATTTATCTATCATCAGCAATAGTCTCGGTTCATTATAGCTATAGATATGTTCCGTTTTAACTCCCTGCAAAGTATTTGGATGATAAATGCATGATATTTAAAATCCATTTATTCCTAAATATTCATACTAGCATATGCTTTCATGGCAAACAGTACATTTTCCTTAGTGGCAGCACTGTAAAACAAACTGTGGTCAGAGCCAATATGGCTGTAGAGAGCTTTTGGGATGCTTTTACCCATTATTTCTAATGAATTTGCACAATGCAGCTCTGCTGAGAGGCAGTTTACATAGTAACATAGAAACTATCGGCAGATAAGGACCACTAGGCCCATCCAGTCTGCCCATAGGCCCTATACATTGTATGTGGCCACTGACCCTATGTGATCAATGGCTTGTCATCACTCTCTCCCCTCTCAGGCTTCCCTTGTGCCTGTCCCAAGCATGCTTAAACCCCTCCACTGTGTTTGCCCCCACAACCTCCTGTGGCAGACTATTCCATGTGTTGATTACCCTTTCTGTGTGGAAAAACTTCTTCACATTACCTCTTAATTTACCCCCTTCCAATTTCATATTATGCCCCCTTGTTCTAGTACTTTTCTGCACTGGAAAAGCTCCACTGCCTGCACCTTGTTTATGCCCCTGAGGTACTTGAAAGTTTCAATCATGTGCCCCACTGTCTCCTCTCCTCTCCTCCAGTGAGTACATATTAAGGTCCCTTAGTTTTCCTCATATGTTTTGTGGTGCAAGCCCTGCACCATCTTTGTTGCCCTTCCCTGGATAGTCTCCACCTAATCTATGTCCTTGCACAGGTGTGGTCTCCAGAACTGCATGCAGTACTCCAGGTGAGACCTTACCAATGTTTTATACAATGGCATCACCACCTCCCACCTCCTGCTAGTGATACTCCTGCCTATGCACCTCAGCATGCCACTGGCCCTCCCTGCCACCTTTATACACTGCTTTGATACCTTAAGGTCATCAGAGATGATAACCCCTAGGTCCCTTTCCTCTTTGGTGACAGTCAGATCCTCTCCCCAACCTGTAGCTCTCCCCAGGGTTCTCTCTACCCAGGTGCATTATTTTGCATTTCTTTACATTGAACCTCAGTTGCCATATTTCCAAACATCTTTCAAGCTTCTCCAGGTCCCTCTTCATTTTCTTCACCCTCTCTGGAGTATCCAGCTTGTTGCAGATCTTGGTGTCATCTGCAAACAGGCAGACCTTTCCTTCTAGCCCCTTTGCAATGTCACTAACAAAGACATTGAACAGGGCTGGTCCTAGTACTGGTCCCTGTGGTACCCCACTGGTCACCCCCTCTCACCAGATTGTACACCATTTGCTACCACCCTCTGTCTCCTGTCTGTTAACCAGTTCCTAAGCCAGTTCACCACCTTGTCTCCCATGCCCAGACTACCCATCTTGTTAATCAGCCTTCTATGTGGGATGGTGTCGAAGGCTTTGCTGAAATCCAGGTAGGCGATGTCTACTGCCCCTCCCTGATTAAGTTCCTTAGACACCCAATCAAAAAAAATATTAGATTCATTTGACATGACCTTCCTGCTGTGAATCCATGTTGCCTCAGATCCTGAGCACCGCTGAATTCCAAATGTGCCACTAACCTTTCTTTCAGTAGTGTTTCCATGATCTTTCCCATCACTGAGGTGAGGCTAACTGGCCTGTAGTTGCCCGCCTCCTCCCTACTGCCACTTTTATGCAGTGAGACTACATGTGCCCTCCTCCAGTCCTCTGGAATGACACCTGTGTTGAGTGACTTTGTGAACAGGGCTGCCAGAGGCACTGCTAGTTCCCTTTGCAGCTCCTTTAATATACTTGAATGGATGTCATCTGGCCCCATGGCTTTATCCACCTTCAGCTTTGTGAGTTCTTCCAGAACTCTCTCCACTGTGAATGGACTGGTGTTCACCTCCCCCCCATTGCCTCTGCAACCCAACTGTGGTCCTTGATCCACCCCCTCCTTAGTGAATACTGAGCAGAAGTATTTGTTCAGTATTTCTGCCTTGTCCTGATCCCCCTCCTTACACTCTCCCTTCTCCCCTTTGAGTCTCACAATCCCCCCCAGTTTTTCTTTTTTTACTGATGCACCTATAACATGCCTTATCCCCTTTGTTTACAGACTGTGCTAAGCTCTCTTCTGTCTGTGCCTTCACCATCCTAACAGCCTTCCCTGCTTCCCTTAGACATTCAAGGTACACCTCTCTGTCCTCCTCCCTTTGGCTCCCCTTATATTTCCTGAAACTCATCCTTTTAGCCCTGAATTTGTCCCTCACCTCTTTGGAGAACTATAGTGGTTTCCTTCTTCTTTCCCCTTTGGCCACTGTCCTAATGCATTGGTTTGTTATATCCACTATGGCTCCTTTCAGCTTCTCCCATGATTTTCCACTTTCTCTACTATTTCTCCCATCCCCAGGACTGCTTGTATACATCTACCCATTTCAGTGAAATCTGCTCTCATGAAATATAATACTCTTGCCCTTGTATGGCTTGATTGAGTCCATGTCTCCATGCTGAACCACACCATTCGGAGGTCACTGGAGCCCAGCTGCCCTTCCACCTGTATTTTTTGACTCTGTCTCAATGTGGTCTTCCTTTTACACATTTTTACAATGTTTTTTCCTAGAATATGCCTCCTGATTGCTGTATGTTTTGCCTGGATAGTTTACGGAAGAAAGGGCATCTTATTTTCAGGTGGTGAAGCACCAGCAGTAGGATGATGGAATGTGTCATACAAAGGTACCAGATGTGTGTGGGTGATAATGCCCAGTGGCCATACACCTCAGGCACTTGCATGTGAAGCCATCATGCCAGTGCCATTGCACTACTCAGTGTGAGTGAAAGCTAATGCTGTGTTAATTACACAGGTTCTGGAACAGGCATGTTACAGCTGACCTACTTGTTTGTACAATTGGGTAACCACAAACGCACTATCCATAGCCTGGAGCATACACTGCAAATGCCATTGCAGGATACTGCACCCCATGGCACCCAGGAAACCTCAGCAGTTTGGAGGGTGGCATGCTTCACAGGTGAATGGGAAAGATTGTATCACAGCAGGAAGATACAGCATCAACAAGGCATGCATTGGTGGTATGTCAATTCCCTCTTACGGTTTGCCAGGGACATACACACAGCTGCATACACTGGTGGGTCTGAAGCTTGTGTAGTGCCCCAATGTATGGTATAGCCACTTGGGTCATTCTGGAGTGAATATCCCCAGCCTGGGTCCAATGCAGTTGGTGGCTGGCTGTGGCAGAGTGTGGAGGGCAGTGCCAGTCTCTGCAACAGCTTGAGTATGGGGGGAGCAAGCTGTCTGTGTACCAAAGCAGTGGGTGGGAGTCCTCTATGCTATGGTTATGGACTGTGGTTTCCTCTGCTGCGATTGGGTCCAGGGGGCCCCTACACTATGGAGCTCTTTGGGGATGGAGTTGGATCTATTGGGGATTGAAGGGGGTACCTTTAGCCCACCAGGGCTGCCAGGCTGCTGTGCACCTGAGTGCACTTCCATAGCCCACCTGTGGGTGGGTGGCTGGACAGCTTAGGCCAGCTATTCATAGCCTAACTGTGGGCCACACTGCTCTGGGATGTGAGTGGTTAAATTCCCACTGAGTATGCTGCAGCATGGTATATGCATGGGGACACACCCTTGACTTGCATGGCATACTAGTTGTGTGCACACTGGCCCATTCCCTTGCAGCAGGTGCATCCTGCATGTTTGAATATCATGCTGTGGTGGATTGTTGGAGTTGCATGGCACATTTCACATTTCCACCTGGGATGCGCTGCACATCTCCTTTGAATATGGGGTCCATGGACTAGGCTACCCTGAAGAAATACATTGTCAAAATGGAAAAATCATGACCCCACTAAAAACAAGATATTACATCTAATCTGGGACAGCCTGAGTAAATACTGTGCAGAAATGTGTAAATGAAGATCCCTATGACAATGAGATGTAGCATCTCCCCTGTGCTATCCAGGATACAAACAATAGGATAAGAAATATTTAAAGGAAATGTACTCTAAACTGAACTTTACTGTGGTCACCTTATTGTAACAGTCACACAGGAGTCCAGTGTGCATATTTTATGGGAGACATACAAACAGTGGTGTGAAAGACTACGTTGCCTCAGCTGGGACTTGAACCCAGGCTGCCCAGAATACCTTTCTGATTGCGCTAACCAGCTGCGCCACTGAGACAACTGGAACCTGAGCTGTCCCCAAGCACATTACTCTTTCTCCAATGCACAACCCAATGGCAACACAAATATTTATTGGAAACAATCACATAGGAGTGTGGTGTGCATATTTTATGGAACACATACAAACAGAGGAGGGAAAGAATAAGTGCCTCAGCTGGGACTTGAACCCAGGCTACCCAGAATACCATTCTGATTGCACTAACCAGCTGCACCACTGAGACAACTGAAATCTGGGCCATCCTTGAGCACATTAATTTTTCTCAATTGCACAACTCAATGGTAACACAAATATTTACTTGTAACAATCACACAGGAATGTGGTGTGCATATTTTATGGAACGCACACAAACAGAGGTGAGAAAGAATAAGTGCATCAGCTGGGACGTGAACCCAGGCTGCCTGGCAGTATTGTGGCTATGAGGATGGGGTGTGTGTGTGTGTGTGTGTACAAAATATAAGATAAGAAATATTTAAAGGAAATCTATTCTAAACTAAACTTCACTGTGTTCACTGACATAAAAAGTTTTTTCTATAACATATTATAATGCAATATTTATTTTGAATGTTGTAGTCATGAGGATGGTGTGTATAGAGTGTGTGTGTGTGTGTGTGTGTGCATATGTGTGTGTGTTGCTGTAGCTCAATATATTTTTTCTCAAAAAGATAGTAAAAATGGCTTCTTATTGATACATATTTAGTATAGCAGTTCACTGAAGACCTGGCATATGTCTGAGACTGCTCATCAGACAATGTCTGTAGAGGTAAAAAAGACCAGTGCAAATCATAGATTTTCTGGGGAAAGGGTGAAATTTATGAGGTATGAAACTTTCTTGAAAGGCAATACATTCACAAGTTAAACTAATATCAAGACGCTGTTGAAATGCTTAGTATTTAAATGTGCAAATCTCCAGTTTCATAGGCAACCAATATTTAACAAATATTTAACAAGCTGTTTCAGTTTTCTAATGACATCTGATAAGCAGCCTGGAGTTATGTCTCCAACATTCTTAACAGAAAGAAGAGGCTATTTTATTTCAGTTGGCATGGAAGAATACATTGAAAAGTTTAAAACATGTGTTCCATGATACTCCATTTTCCATCTACAGATAGCAAGAGGGCTGTAGGCTCCAGAGGTTAAAAGAAAACAGTGTGAATCATAGATTTGCTGGGGAAAAGGTGACATTTATGAGGTATGGCTTTTTCTTGAAAGACAATACATTCCCAAGTTAAACTAGTATCAAGAAGCTATTTAAATGCATAGTATTTAAATGTACAAATCTCCAGTTTCATAGGCAACCAATATTTAACAACTATTTAACAAGCTGTTTCAGTTTCCTAATGGCATCTGATAAGCAACTAAGAGTTACGTCTCCAACATTCTTAACAGAAAGAAGGGAATATTTTATTTCAGTTGGCATGGAAGGATACACAGAAATGTCCAAAGCGAGTGTTCCACAAAACTCTATTTTCAAGCTACAGATAGCAAAATGGCTGTAGGCTCCACTCACATCATAACAATAGCACTTAAAGTCTTTACACAACCATCTTACAGGGAGGTTTTGATGTCTCAAATGATGATAAATTTAATTTGAAACAAAAATTAGACAGGCTAGGAACACAATGAAAGGTGTTTGTTCCTAGCAACCACCAAAATTTCCGAGCAACAACACTTAATATTTATGGGATATTGCAAGCACAGCAATGACATTGTCGATCATGTAGATTTTCAGGAAGTGACATTCATTCAGTCTCTGTAAGATTTGTTTTTTTCATGACTTCAGTGTTGTATCCTAAACCTCGTTTTTTTTTTTTTCCTTTTCGGCATCCAGTGTGCAAGTATTGGAAAGTTAGCCCAGTATTAAGCCAGCCACTTGTAGCACATAAAAAGGGACAGTAATAAAGCTTGGAGGCTTTGGATTTGATGTCAACATATATATTCATGCAGAACCAATATGGCCACCCTCAAGGCTGGTGATGAAGATCAGGAAAGCCCTTGTCAATTATCTAAGATTCACAAGAAATCCAGTTTTAGAACTGGTTTGCATTGTTATAATATGCATCTAGACTCAATCAAGGAGTCCACTTAACCACTTATTCATGTCAGGTGGGATAAATACTGTGAATGTGCTCAAGCATGGTTGGACATGCATGGTGACAATCAATATATTGCTGAATCATTTCAACAGCACCTGTCAAAAGAATTTGATGACATCCCCAGTGATGCAGGGTTTCACTCCCACCTGCTATAGGCATTTTATAGACAAAAAGTGCATAGAGAGTGCAAGAATACACTGTGCTCAGCAATCAATATTACAGGGGAAACAGGATGATGGACAATCTATCTCTTCTAGCACCAGTTTTACACCTTTGCCCAGCCCCAGGAAGAAACTTTGGTGAAGATCTGGCCTCCCTGTCCATGCATCTGGACCTGTCCTTCCTGCCATCTGCATCATATGCAAGAAAAGGGACTGATACATCACTGTGGTCCATAAACACCAGAAGGATTAACTAGTCCAGGCAGAAATCATAGATGCAGAAAAGTTAAAAAGAGCTGCAGAGTTAAAAGTGGATCAGAGCATTGTCATTCTCAAACAAGGACAGGACTGTGTGTCAGTGGAAGTCCGGCACCATAAAATGTGTTACAGAGACTACATAACATTTTTGACAAAGTCACTATATAAGGATAATCTACTTGTATTAAATAGAATTTCAGCGAAGCCTACAAGATTTTCTGTGCCACCGTCATCCACCAGAGACTAATTGTGGGCCAGTAGGTGTTGCGGATGACAACACACCCAGATTTTCATTGAGATTGTAAAAAAGCATTAAGATCTTGATGCTTCAAATTACATGCAAGTACTACATCATATAAGCAGACATTTTCATAATCATTTAGACACAGTCATGGTACGCACAATTGAAAATTTAAACATCACAGCATTTTTCTAATCTTTAACTTCGTAGTAAGTCTTGAATACACTAGTAAAATCTAAACTTAAAACACAGTAGCAAGACTCATGCCTTACCACTACAATTAATGTCCCTTTGGAGAACCCTGTTTTTAGAAATTGTGCATGTTTTTGAGTTACAGAGTTGACAGAATGAAATATCACCTGAAACATGACTTCCCTCAGTTTACCTTTCATACACCACACTGCAGGAATATTAGTGAGATGGTGTTTCACACACTGTCAACAAGTACAATTATTGACAGACTTCCTTATCAATCAGAGGCAGGAACAGAAACAGAAACTACAGAGACAATTCAGAGTGAAGAGGAGCAAATTCATCCTCAACCACAAACTGATCTGCCATCTCGTAGATCATCAACAGCAAGTACTGTACACTAGCTCCTGATGTGCATTTAATTAGGACTCTGTACAATGCCACATTGTACATCAAGAGCACAATGAATGACATTCCTGGAATTAGGTGTCCCTGGCTACCAGCATCAATTGATTTGACTGTTGATGCTGCAAAATCAGTTGTGCTATTTGAACTTTGCAATTTGATGGCCTGGATTATTGGAGCATCAGAGGCACCAACACTGGCTGGCTATGTTGACATTCCAGATGATGTGGACCTTAAACTGATATCACTTTGCCAAGACATTGTTTACTCTGCATCCAAGGGTTGAAAACAGACACCTAAATCCCTTTGTCTTGGACTGACACTTCAACACTTGACAAGATCATCTCAAGAGGTCTCCATACTGAACAAACTGGGACATTGTGCATCTTGGAACAGTGTGCTGACTGCACATCAAAACCCACTCAGTGAAATCCCTCACAGCTACATTCTCGACAGGTTTTGAGATTGTCGCTATGAGGGACCTGAGGGTGAAATTTCACCCTTTCACTATGTATTCCCTCCCCACTTCAAATCAATTCTGACTTGGAGTTAGATATCTATAGAAGGGGGTGCAGGACCACAGCCCCAGGCAAGGGGGATTTTGGGGAGGCCAGCCCCCCGATAGAAAAGAACACAATGCCTGACTGTAGAAATTTCACCTGTCAATATCGTGGATCTTGCTATGCTGAACTTTGACAATAGTATTATTGACTTGGCATAGGTAAACCCTTGGAATACTTTGATTAGCCATGACACAAGCCTTACTCAGCTACAGCTTTTTAAAGGTTCTAATAAGGGCCTACCAGGCTTTGCAAAGAAGTATCCAACAGTTCTAGTCTAGGACAATATTGATTTCAGAGAAGAAACCCTATCTGGGTGTGGCACCACCCATCATTCAAGTGGAACAATGTTGCAGAGCCACATCACTGAATCTACCTCGACACTAGGCAGAGTGCCACTGCCAAAAGGAGTCTGTTCTGTTAAGCACCCCCTAGTTTTGTGATAGAGCAGTACCATCAGAGCAAGAGGCAAGGTTTGCAAAACCTGAGTCATGCTGCATGTGCTCCATTAGAGGCTGACAAGTATGAATCAAACCTGGAACCAGTGCTTAGAAATGAATTGGAATATAAATTTTATGAAGACTCAAATGCTGACTCATGTACACTTCCTGGCTGGACAGATTTTCATACTAGTCTTCAATGTGATTGCACTCTAAAGAAGTCAGCTATCCATTACCTTCCAGTCATTGAGGCATCACCAACAGAGATGTCTACTGTCAACACTATTCTGAAACAAAGTATTGATACAGCTGATCAGCTTGAACCTGAGCATGTTGTCTTTTTCTTTCAGCAAGCAATGTATGCTAAAGCACAACAAATCCACTGGAAAGATGATGACTATACAATACATTTGATAGTGCAGCTTGGTGAATTCCATACCTGCATGTCAGGCAGTATAGCCTAGAGCTTAGAGGAACGAATCGTTAACAAGCTTGATACATTCAGCAAACCAGACCTGAGTCTGATTCTCACAACATCCACTTGCATACTGTGACTCTGAGCAAGTCACTTAACCGCCCAGTGCTCCCAGGTCATCCCTAAAAACAGGCACTTGTGCCTAGTGGGCCTTACCAGGTTACCAAAGACTAAAATAAAAAAAAAATTCTAGGTGTACTTGGCAAAAGTTTTGGGGATGCAGGACTTTATGATATCTTGATCAAGTCAGAAATTGTCATCCAAGGATCAATCAATGATATTCTGAATGGTCACCATTATAACCTCATTACCATTGGACAAAGCAGACAAGTGCCTAGAGGTCATCAAAAAAATCAAGCTATCATTTCCCATTGACTTGTTTGATGTTCTGTGTACAGCTGATGAATTCACCAATGTGGTCATGAAATATAAAGATTTTGTCAAGAGGAAGAGCCAAGAGAACCCAATATTTGCCTTCTGGTGCTCACACATCAACATGGTGCAAATCTTGCTCCTTTTTGTGAGGGCACCCCAGAGGTCTGACTGGGATTTGCACTTTTCAACTATCCACTTCATGATGCCCTGTTTCTTCTCTTATGATCAGGTGAGCTATGCCAGGTATCTTACATCATATTGGCTGGAAATGGGGAACCTGCCCATCACACACCCAGAATGTTATGCAAAACTCAGCACTCAAGAACAGTGGAGAGTGGACAGTCAAACGTCTAAATGGTCATGGATTTTTGTGAATTGCATGTGACCAGGCAATTGAAGAAACCTGCAATAAAGATTCAAAAACAAAAGGTGGATTGATTGGATTGATACAAAACCATGCAGCAGTTGAGCTGCTATAATGAGACAATGTGAAGTGATGGCAGACATGATCAAGAAGTACACAAATGGAAAGATCTTGATAGCACAAGATTTCAGAATGATGAGACAGCCATAATGAGCATTCTGTTCACTATTGAATGCATGATCAATCCTTTTGATGCTCCTCACGATGGACTAATGTGTTTAAGTCCAGGGGCTGTTGCTACCAGTGAGATTACAAATGACTTACTAGCTGCTCAAGAGAAAGGTGAAATTGTGCTGATGGAATTCTTGAACCAGTGACTGCTTTCTTCTACTCTGGACATGTTTTTCTTCCTTCAAAGCCAAAAACTGAAAACATTCAGTGATCAACTGAAACCAAAAACAAAAGCAAAAGCTGGCAAAGATGTGATTCTTCATAGTGGCAAGAAACTCTTTACAAGACTTCTTATATTAGGTCAAAGTAGGACAAAAGATTTCAGGGTAACGTTGTCCTACTCTTTTGGAGCAGTTTCATACCCTCTTGCTAGTGCTGATGGTACTCTGACAAAAGACAGCAAATCAGCTCTGCTCGATCTTGTGCAATCCAAAAGTGGAGACTGTCTTGTTGACCATGTTCCAGAGAATGATGCAATAATCTTTGATGGAATGGCTGTCATCCAAACACTACGTGACGTTCCTTCAAGATTTGGTGAGCTTGCAGATGCAATTTTAGTGTACATAGTTAAGTTTGCAACAAAGTACAAGTGTATTCATTTGGACTTTGTCACAGATCAGTATCCCGATGTGAGCATAACAAATGTGGAACAGTCCCACCAAGCAGCTGGTGGCTCACAAACTATGCAAATCTGCAGAAAGGAGCAGAAAACCCCCAGTCAGTGGAAGAAGTTTCTTTTGGATGTCAACAATAAGGGAGCATGTCAGAAATTCTTGTACACCATGGGAGGCATGCAGATCTGCAAGCTGTAAGCAAGGACAACACTCTCTACATAGCCCATGGAGAAGAGTGTCAGTGCCTGGTAGTGCAGGAGGGTTCAGTGATAGTGCTGTTGATGAATTATGCTGTGGCCATGAAGAATGTGACACATGTATATTTCTTCATGTGAAACATGCTTCCAATGACTACCAGATTGTGATGATTAGGAGCCCAGATCCAGAAGTTGCATTCACAGGCATCAGTCTGAAGTCACAACTGCCAGTCAATTTGTATTTCTTCACTGGTGTTGGGAATCAATGCCACAATATTGATTTGGAGAAAGGCACTTTAGCTCTAGGCCCGAAGGTATGTACCTCCCTTATTGGATGCCAAACATTCACAGGATGTGGTTCTACAAGTGCCTTCTATGGGAAGGGAAATAGAAAGGCATTTGCTGTGGCCGCTGAGAGTGAAGGGTTCCTTGATGCTTTAACAGACCTTGGGAAAGACTTCACACTGGAAGACTCAACATTCCTTGTACTTGAGAAGTCTATGTGCCATCTTTATGGCCAAGCTTCATTACAGGATGTCAATGATGCCCGATACAAGGTGATCTGCCTGGTATCATCTTCGTTGCCTAATCAGAGCATGCCACCAACATGTGATGCTCTACACCAACACAGCAAGTGGGCAAATTATCAGGCTGCAATAATGAGGGAGTCTCTTGTTAAAAGGATAAATGCTGCTTCCCCTGTTGGTCATGGATGGTATGTAGAAAACAAGGTGCTCGGCATCACCTGGATGACAAGAAGTCCAGCCCCAGATATTATTTTGCAGGCAGTACATTTTGCCTGCAAGCATGTGAAATGTCAAACAGGGAAGTGTTCCTGTCTTGCTGCTTTGCTGTCCTGCACAGACTTATATAAATGTCAGAAGTGCAAGAACATTAACAAGAAAGCTGCTGAATCTGTCATTCACAATGATAACGTGTTTGATGAGAGTGACTTTGATGAGTAGGATGACATGATTTTCAGACTGGGAAATAAAAATGTATTTTCCTCGGGGAATAAGCACTACAGTGCCAACAGCAAGACACATGATTCAAAATGAACTCTGGATATGAATAAGAAAATAAAGTCAGGATTAATAGCAATAATTACGTTAACTCATACCAATCCAGATAAACTATCACTTATAATTATTGGAGAAATAAATTTCATATACAAGGGGATTCCAGTAAAAAGGCTTGTGTTTTACTTTTCCAGTGCTCTTGCTGAGGAAAATATGCTGGTTGTTAAGAAAAATAGTAATATTTTAGGCAATTACATAGAAAAATGCATAAGTTGTATTACATTTATCATTTCATGTAGTTAGGCTGGTGTATAAACACTTCTCTTGAAAGTAAATGGTAAAATACTTCAGCCTATAGTGAAAGGCGAGTATTGCCGAGAAAAACAAATTATGGGTATGGGGTAATACCTTAACCTATAGTTACTACCAAAAGATAGATATGGTAATTTATTGCACATTGTCTATTAGACTGATGATAGTAGAACATTTTGTTGCATAAAACACCCCAGTAGGATAAGAACTGTTTGTTCTTTTGCACATTTTATTGACAATAAATACTTAAAAAGAATTTTCACCCAAAGTTGCTATAATTTGTAATATTTTTTTTTTCTTGTGCAGTACTTCTAAGTTCCCCAGTCCCTTCAGTCTTGCCTTTAATATACTTCCATATACATTTGAATAATTTTTAGCTAATTTGGGCTTTTACAGGGAAAATATTAATGAAGTTATGGACAAGAACCTTTCATTGGTATGGTGTCAAAATTTGTTGACAGCCAGGTAACTTTGGATGTGCCGTGACAGAAAACTGCAGGATTTCTTGTGGAGAACTTTTAATATAAGGTCTGTCAGGCTACTGGCTATACAAATCTGCAGAGAGTAAGTAGTGCCCCTGTTGCTGGAACCAATCTCATTTTCTAGGCATATATCTCAGTTCAGCATACGGCCTATAAATGTTGGCTGGAGGAGAGTCTTCACCATTCCTCCCTTCAGCTGCTGCTGTTGTTATCAATGCCCCTACTACTGTCACCAACTTGACCTGTGTCCACTCTAGTTGAACAACAAAAATGAAGCCCCTTGACCCAGCCGGCCCTTGCTCATTGTACAATCTGTCCTCCTCAGAGCACAAGACCCGGAGCACCTATCATCCTCCCAACTGAGGTCCAACTAGTGTAATAGCTAGGGCTGTGCAGATACATGTTTTTGAATATTCTGCCGAATATTTAGCATTCAGGTCCCAGGTATTCAGCTGAATATTCAATATTCAGGTTATTTTTTAAAGAAAGGAAAAGAAACAGTGCTTCACCCCCCAACCAAGATCCTTTAAACTATAGAAGCCCCATCCCCCCCTTAGCACTCAAATGCTACCTCCCCCCCCCAGCACCCACATTTTGATAATTATGCATTTGTAAAGTAAAGGTCCAATGGTGGGCAACCAGCACAACCCACATGCCTCCTTGACTCGCTGCAAACTTTCAGTGCTTTGCTTTTTGCTTTTCAGCTCACTGTAAGAACTAGTGTTGAATCAATTGTCCCCTCATCCCCTACCCTGTCAGCAGTAGCCATCACCCTCCTTTGCACTCACTGCCCCACACCCATTGGTTTTATGATCAGCTGGTTTGACTATGTCAACAAGCATGAGAGTGTCTTCATTCGGAACAAGGAGGCTGGCTGTGGAGGATGGCAGGCTGTGTCAGTCCCATTCTTCCCTTTGGAATTGTGGGGGGGTAGCACAAAAGAGGGTGCTGCTACCAGTGTGAGGTTGGAGGGACAATCAATTCAATACTAGTTTCATACAGTGAGCTAAAAAACAATGTGCTGAAACTCAGTGGCTGGCCATGGAGGTGGGTGGGTTGTGCGATCCCCACCATGGACTTTCACTTAAATGCATAATTATCAAAATGTGGGTGCTGGGGAGGAGGAGGGGGCATTTGGGTGCCAACTGAGGGGGGGAGGAGGCTTCTATAGATAAGGTATCTGGGCTAGGGAAGAGGATGGGAGACAGTTTTTCTTTTTTTTTGTAAGAGTATTTTCCAAATTGGAACATATAGTATGGCACAGGGTCATAATGTTGCATGAAACAATGCTACAGCAATATACCGCACTGCCAATGCAGCACGATACATTGCCAGTGGCATTTCTTTATGTTTTGTGGGGGGCACCGCCCCTCTTCACCCCCGTTACAGTGGCTGTGACCCCAGAACCCCCTCAACTAAAATAATCAGCTCGGGGTTGTACACTTAAATTGCACAAAGTATGAAATAAAGAAACATGACATGCCTCTGGGACTGGGATTCAATACCTGGTCTACAAATGCACAGCCTCCATTGCTGGCTGTGGCTCATCCTATTGAACCATGGCAGCTGCTGAGCTGACCCTCCTCCCAGAAGAGGACTTATCCTCTACAAGGGAACAAAGGCAGGGTGTACAACCATGCATAGACCATTTAGTGGCTTTGCACCCTGTCACTGTTCCCGCCTGTGCTGTCTCTGTTGCGCAGTTTTGATGTGCACAGTTCTATGTATGGCAAACTGACTCAGTAGGAATAGTGCTACTATTTATTATTCCGGATCCAAAAAATGAATAGTGCATTACTCATGGCATTCGGGAAATGATATTCATTGCTTGTACACCCCTACTAGCAGCATAAAACCCTGGGGGATTTCTAGCAGTTACTACATTTACTGTGAGGAGCAAAAGGCCATTACTCAGGATTTTGTCATGGCTGGCCACTAGTCTCATCTCAGAGAGGGTTTTGGCTTTGTCAAGCCCGGTAGTAAAACCCTAATGGTTGCAGCAGTCAGACAGAAAAAAAGTTAATGATTGGAATAAAAGAAGATGGAAGCAGTTATTTTTTGAAGATTTTGCACTACAAGAGGATTAGGTTGGGGTTGAGGCTGGGACAGCTAAGGCAGCAAGTTAACTTATGTGCCCTGTTTGTGTGAGTGGGAAATATGAATATACGAACATGCCAGCAGAAGGGGGGGAATTGTTTAACCAGGAAAGGCACACTAAGCCAGAGCTTGTTTCCAGGTGTGACCTGGGAGCACAAGGAAGTTAAGTGACTTGCTCAGGCTCACACAGTATGCAAGTAAAAGCTGTGGGAATTCAAACCCAGGTCTGGTCTGCTAGATGTCACCAGATTTGCAGCTCAGAGCCTTAGACCATTGCGCTATACTGCCTCCTATCTATTCTAGCAGAATTAGCCATCAGGGTCTATCTTGTCTGCTTGAAAATGCTGCTTACAGTTCAGACAACTGCGCTGTCCCCCCCCCCCCCTTTTCCATTCCTCCTGCCAAATTTTACCTCTCTGAGTTCATCACCCTGGTCAATTCTCTCTCTACTTGTACCTTGCCCATGAACCTATTCCATCCCTTCTTTAAACTCCGCACTGAATCCAGCAAGATAACCTCCTCAGGCAGCACATTCCAAGTCACCACCACCCTTTCCATGAAGTTATGCTTCCTCAGCTCCCTACTGAAACTCCCCCCCACCAGATTCATTCTATGCCCCCTCGTGGCCCCTTCCCCCTTCAATCTAAACATACACTCAGTACTAACTTTATTTATGCCCTTGAAGTACTTAAAGGTCTCAATCATATCTCCTCTGTCCATTCTATCATCCAGGGAGTACATGTTCAGCTCTCTTAGTCTCTCCCCATAGGATTTATCCTCAATTCCTTGGATCATCTTTGATGCCCTCCTCTGGACTCCCTCCAGAAGCCTGACATCCCTCTTTAAGTATGGGCACCAGAACTGTACAAAGTGCTCCAAGTGTGACCACACCAATGATCTGTACAGTGGCAGAATAACCTCCTCCCTCCTTGAATTGATCCCCCTTGCAATGCACCCCAGCATTCTGTTTGCCTTCGCTGCTGCTTTTCTACACTGTACTGAGTGATTCATATTCCATGTGATCACCACACCCAGATCCTTTTCCTCCTCAGGTACAGATATCTGCTCCACACCCACGTGATATCCTGGGTTCCTGGCCCCGAAATCCAGTACACTGCACTTCATAGTATTGAACCCCAGCTGCCATTTGTTTGACCACTCTCCAAGTCTTTCCAGATCCTCCTGGAGTACCCTCATCTCTTCCTCACTGTCCACTAGTGCACCTAATTTGGAGTCATTGGCAAACAGACTCATCTTGCTCTTAACTCCCTCCACTATATCCACTATGAAAGCATTAAATAGCAGTGGACCCAACACCAATCATTGCGGAACCCCACTAGTGACCTTTTTGGGTGATGAGAATCCCCCCCACCACCACCACTACCCTCTGCTGTCTGTTGCTCAGCCAGTTCCCTATCCACTGTACCAGCTTCATCCCTACCCCTAGGTTCCTCTGGTTGCCCATCAATCTCCCATGTGGTACAGAGTCAAATGCCTTGCTGAAGTCACGATACAGGACATCAACCAGCCAACCTCCATCAAGAGCTTTTGTCACCCAATCAAAATATTTGACCAGGTTAGTTTGACAACATCTCCCCTGGATGAACCCATGTTGCCAGACATCCTGAAGGCCATTTACTTCCAGGAAAGCCACCAACATCTCCTTTAAGATGGTCTCCATTAATTCCCCCACTATGGACATAAGGCTGACTAATCTGTAATTTCCCTGCTCATCCCTGGGTCCGCTCTTATGGAAGGGCACCACATGCACTGTCCTCTGATCCAGTGGTACATATCCTGATTGAAAGGAGATGTTGAAAGACTCTGACAGAGGTGCTGCCAGGATCTCTGCCAATTTCTTCAGGACTCTGGAGTAGATTTAATCCAGTCCTGATGCCTTGTCTGTCCAGAAGGATTTAAGGCCTTACCACACTCTCTTCACTGGGATCTTGCCATCCATTATTTCCTCCCATCAACCCCCCTCCCTAACGTTCCCCTGCGGTATTGTCCCTTCCTTTTCCCTTCTGAAAACTGAACAGAAGTACTCATTTAGTACTTCTGCCTGCTCAGCTCCCTCCTCTGCCCAGCCACCATCTCTCTTTATTATGGTGATCTGGCCCCTACAATTTCTCCACTCTCTGATGTACTTAAAAAATTTCTTCTTACCATCCCTGATCCCCTGCACCAACTTTAGCTCCTTTGAGGCCTTGGCTGCCCTTACCACCCTGCTCATTTCCCTTGATCTCTTAATGTACTCTTCCCTGTCTTCCCCCCTGTGGGTTCTGTTGTATCTTTTGAAGGCTAACCATTTCTCCCTTACCCTCTCCTGCACCTCTCTGGCCCACCAGCTGTGTTTTCTGGACCTTGCTTTCTTACTGTAGGTCTTTGTGCTGGCGTTTCTGACCTCTATCAGACTCAACTTCAAGATGGCCCATTTGCTTTCCGTATCCATATCAGGCTGATTGTCACTATGTGCCCCTCAAATATGGTTGCCATCCTTCTGAAGTCCACACCCCTAAGGTCAACTATCCTCATTTTGGTAAGATTTCCCTCCCTCCCTCCCCAGACCAAGGGAGAACCACACTTACAGTAGTCACTCCCTGCCAGTGGGTCCTCTACCACTACATCCCTTACCTGGTCGATAATCTGCCAATACCAGATCCAAAATGTTCCCCTTTCTGGTCAGCACTACCACCTGTTGTGTCAGGAATACATCCTGGAATATGTCCAGTATCCACTGTTCCCTAGCACTAGTGGAAGTCATTGTTTTCCAGACAGCCCCTGGCAGGTTGAGGTCACCTACCACCACCATCCTGCCCCTGCCACAGTGACTTATTAGGTTCCATGTCAAGTTCCTTAGGCTGAGATGGTGGTCTATAAACCACTCCCAGACTAACCCTCCTGCCCTTTGCATCCTATATGATAACCCACAACATCTCCACATTTACCTCCTCTCCTTCCTCCCTAGAACACTCTGTCCTCTCCCTTATTAATAAAACCACCCTTCCTCCCTGCCCAATTTTTCTATCCCTCCTATACAGTCTGTACCCTGGGATTATTAAGTCCCAGTCATGATACTTGCTGCCTCATATCTCTGTGATGGCAGCTACATCCACTCCCCCCTTCCTCCATCAATGCCTGAAGCTCAGGTCACTTATTAGCTATGCTCCTCGCATTTGTAGAGACCACACTTCCCACTGGCCACCTGATCACTCCTATCCATTCCTTGCACACACACACACACACACACACACACCTTTTATCTCTCTGTGGTTTCCTTACTTCCTCCAAATTTCCATTTGGGAAATATTGATTGATGTTATGAAGAATATTTGTGTATCATATGTTTATCAATATGTACAGACCTCTGTATTTTAGTAATAGGTTAATTTTTTATTGATTTTTAATGTATCTCTCTTGCCATGTTGGCTGATTCTCAACTGTATGTAACTTCAGACCACGCCCCCTTTGGTTTTTTTGGCTGCATGTGTTGAATAAAAAAAAGTAGCATAGAGTTGCAGCGGGGGGGGGGGTGCAATTTCTGATCTAACAAGTAGCAGACTGAATTAGCACCTGCCTAAAAGACCAATAACACGGCACCTCAGCACATGAATAAACGATGAATTGATCTGGATGGAGTTCACACATTCAGTTCAAATGGCAGGCAGCGCTGCAAACTTGGACAGACCAGCCTTGAGTCATAATGGTTTGTCTGTTCCAGCAAGCAGCAGCCAGCCTCTTAAGGTTGGATGAGGGAGAGTGGGTTACAAGTGTGGGGGGGGGGAGTGGGAGGCTAAGAAATGTACTGTTTCCTACTATTTCATACTGTGCCGTGGAAGGGGGAAGGTTCAAAGTTGATGGAAATGGAGTGTTTTTTGGGATTTGTTTTTTTTGGCAATGAATACCAAAGACATGAAACCCTGAAAATAGATCAGAATCCAAGGATTCCAAATTTGTCATCCTAAATACTGAGAAGAAGTTGTCATTCAGAATGGCTGCTTTCTGCTCCTCAATACTCTTCCTCCTTCTGTTAGCCTAACAATTCCCCAATTTGTCTTTCCTTTTTTCTCTTATATGTCTAAAAAACTGTTTTTCCTTACCTCCCCACAATATGCAGTTCTGAGTCTACTTTTGTGTCCTTGACTGCCTTCTTGGCCTCTCTAGTTCTTACTTGGTTCTCCCTCCATTCTTCATTGCCATGCTTCTCCTTGTACTTGAAGAAGGGCTTCTTTTTGGCCTTCACTGCCTCTCTGACCTTTTCAAGGAGCTATATTGGTTTCATGTACCTTTTTCTCTTGGTGACTGTTCTCAAGCATGATCTGCTGCCTTGAGAATGGCCTGTTTTAGTTCTCTTCATCTTTCCTCCACTCCCCTGATGCAGTTCACGCCATGTATCCTGTTCTGAACTGACTCCTTTATCTTGCTTAAGTCTTCACATCTGAAATCCAGAACTTCATCCTTTGAAGAGGGCTTACTGGTGCGAAATGTCAGCTCAGACCATGGAGTTATGGTCACTTAATTCCACTGGTTCCTCAACCCACATGCTGCCTACACTTTGAGTTGATGAGCACCATGTCAATACTGGTATGCTGCCTTGTGGGTTCCTTGACCGACTGCACCAGCCTGCAGTCCTGCGGTGTATCTAGTGGGCCTTACTTCTGATGCTTATAGCTGCTGGAATGCTCCAATCAATGTCTGGTAAGATGAAATCCACTACCGCCACCTCACCATTTACAATTTCTTACCTGATGCTGCTGTGAGTAGACTCCACAGTGATTGTATGTCCCATTTTCTCCCCTGATGGATCCATCCTCCACTGCCTCAAACCCTTCCCTAACATAGTGGACTACCCCTCCTCTTTTACCTTCCCCTTATCCTGACTGTACATGGTGCAGCCTGAGACCTCCAACTAATAGGCTACACTGACCTCTTACAGAAAGTGGGGCATTCCATGTCAGCCATCTCTATTTAAAGTGCAGTTCTCCGCTTCCCTTGCCTCTGGCTGAAACTCCATATAGCTGTTTAATTTGTAAGTTCAGAGAGCATCACCTTTCCAGCACTCCTTGTTTTGGGTGTATTGAGCAGCATTTAAAGTACAAACCCCTGACCTGCTGACATAGTGCTGCAGAAACAGTTCATCCAGTGGAGATGGTCCATCTGTTTTCATAAACTAATTTTTCACTTTCTGGTTACTTCCCCATTTCAGAATTCATCCAGTTATTCCTGACATCTCCCTACCCTGACATTACACAATGCCTGCCACTGAAGCAGGTATCAGCTGTGGAAGATTAAATGATCCCCCATGTGCTATATCTGTTGATTGCTGGTACAGTTTGCCAATTGAACAGCAAGCTTCCTATAATGTTGGTATGACAGGATTGACCAGATTAAGGTAAAAAATAAATGGTTAGTGACAATTTTATTTATGTACACAAAGTACAGATCAGACTCTGCCCATAGTTAAGTGTGGGGCTTTGCAACATGGGCTGTGTAAACAATAAGTCACTATGGATAGTTACTAATAGTGTCATGAATGTATGACCAGAGGTGTAGGAACCAATCACCAAGACTATTAGCAGGTACTGAGGGCTAATAAAACCTGCACAGTGCCCCCGCTTCCACATCTAGAGATGCCACAGACTACAGGAACCCCTAACCCATGCACATTAAGAGGCTTCAGACAATTGGTCCTGCTGCATTAGGTGACAGGTGCAGTGGGGTGCAGAGCTAAGCTCCAGCAGCCCCAAAGCCAGATGAGTAGATGACAAGGAGGGTACTCAGGTCATTTAGGTGAAAGCAAATACCTGATGTAACACATCTGTGCCCTCTTTGCCATGCATGACCATGTCTCATCTATGTCCCTGCCTACTGGAACTGCACTGAGGGTTGAGGGTCTTCCTGTTTTAATAAGTGTGCTTCATTATAGAGATGATACTGTACTCCAGGTGGATTCCTTATCTCAACATATCCCATACTTGAATGGAGCAGTGGATCCAGTCATTGTCCATCCTGACCATTATCTCAGCTATGCCCCCTGGCCAAGCCTCAACATCCACACACAAATCTGTATCCTTTGATAGGCTCTGAAGAATATGCCATTGATCAGTACTCATTAAGCAACATTAGACAGCAGAGCCCCATGGGCCAGTTGTTCATGAAAGTGCACATATACTGTTCAGTTTATGAATGTGCATGTACTGTGTACTGGCCAGTTGTTCATGAATGTGCATGTGCATGTATACTGGATATTTGCTCCTGCATGTGCATGTATACTGGACATTTATTCCTGAATGTGCATGTGTACCAGCCACTTGTTCATAAATGTGCATGTACAGTGTACTGGCCAGTTGTTTATGAATGTGCATGTATACTGGACTTTTGTTTATGAATGCACATGAATGTGCATGTATAGTGGCTAGTCGTTCAGGCATATTCATGTATAGTGGCCCTGTTGAAGTCCTTTACTTCTTCTTTAACTTTTTCTTAAGTTCTGTTTTACTTCTCTTAGTTTCTTTTTCTATTTTAAGTCTGATCTGTCATGGCATATATTAGATATGTCGTTTTTGTTGTTCTTCTTCCTTTTACAAATTATTTACCCAGTATAGCCTAACATAGCCTTACTAAGAGATGTAACATTTTGTTTCAAGTTAGGGCCATACAAACATAGAAAAAATGTTCTATCACTGAGATTCAGGAAACAATTGATTTTTAAGAAACACAAAAGAGGGAATAAATGATGGAGGTGAGAAGACAAGCCTACATCATAAAAGCACTGACAGAAGTTATCATCCCAGACACGTAATAGAAAATATACCTGTGGGGCAATTTGTAAGATTAAAGTGAAATTGTAATACAGATTTATTTGAAGTTTAACAATTTTTTTATTATTTGATATGACACACACACACCATACAGTGATACACAAATGCCAGGCCAAACCGCAACACTTGGAGAGGCCAGGAGGGTACGGATAAAGATACAATACAATGCAATGCAATCAAATATCTACTGGTATTGACTAAAGATGTACAGACCAGGACAAAGACAGACAGCTGGCTAGGCATAATTAACAAGGATCCGGCTGAGTCCCATGCGCCTCTAGGGCTTATGGTACTTGATTACATTAAGTAAAAAGCAAAACAAAATTAAAATAGATAATCCTGCCGGATCAATTCCAATACCAGATTGCAGTCATGTGTGTGCCTGTCTAAAATCCATGTGACCATATCAACTATATACAAGAAGGCAATCTTTCACTAGGTAAGGAGCAATATAAAGGGACAGGCTGGGGCCAAGAGGGGGGGGAGGGCACCTCCTCCAGCGGAGAGCAGGTATCCAGCCCAAAAATAATAATAGGCTGTGAAACAGGTCAAGTGGGGAGATTATGACAAAATTTAGACTGCAAGAATTGTTGCCAACATTTCTCAAATTGGGCCATAAAGCCAACTGCAAAGCTGGAAATTCTTTCAAATATAGCCCCTTGGGCTAATGCCAGTAGAAAATCTTGAAAGGATGGTGTCACTGAAGATTTCCAATTTAGTAATATGAGCCATTTGGCTACAGCCCCAACTACAGTAGCCCTCTTAGCCCCAGGGTTGCATTTGGACACATTAGGCTACGCGCAGCCTAGAAGCAAAAGGGGTGGATCTGGAATTATGTCTGGGAAGATCTGTTGGCACATGCCCTGAATCGATGTCCAAAAGGAATGCAGGTTGGGGCAGTTCCAGAGAACATGAAACAAGTGCGCCCCAGAATTGCCACATCTCCAACAGGCGTCCTTTGAAAGAAGACCCATCTTCTGAAGCTTGGTTGGATCCCTATAGTATCTGTGACTGGTCTTATTCATAATAAGATGGGTGAGCCCCTCCCGACAGGCCATATGTGCTCTGATCCAGCTATGTTGCCACTGCCGGTCAGAGATTGAGACCTGGAGGTCCCTTTCCCATTGTGCTTTAGCCTGCAGGGTAGGGTCTACAGTAGCATCCCTAAGAGCCGAGTAAATCCCACTGGCCCTGCCCTTATTTTTCTTCCCCCATACAACTAATGGGTGAGGTTGATGATGCACCCCCCCATCCCGTGGGGCATTAGGCAAGTGAAGTATAGCATTCCTAATCTGAAGGTATCTCCAAAAATAAGACTGGGGGAGACCATATCTGTCTTTCAATGATTCAAAGGTATCCAGTGTGACAGTATTGGGGAGTAATAAATCCTGGATTATAAAAATACCTTGGGCCTCCCAGTATTTCCAATATATTGGGGACTTCCCTATCTGTAGAGCTGGATTGTTCCACAGGGGCATATGTCTCCACGGGGTTGGGTCTTGTCCCAACAAAGAGAGGGCTTGCTTCCAGTACAAAATGGAAACATATATAGGGGGAGAGATACCCAGGGGAAATTTCTTCTTGCTATAGAGCAACACCGCCGGTGAAGGAGCCTGAGCCAATGATGCCTCCAAAGGGAGCCAGGTTGGGGATGCCAGACCAATCCTAGTAAACCATCTAATAGTCTGTGAAGTAATGAAGGCCATATGGTATCTCTGAAACCAAGGAAGGTCCCAACCTCCTCTTCTCCAATGTTGAGATAATTTGAGTTTACTGTACCAAGGCTGGGCCCCCTCCCATAAAAAGTTACCCACTAATGCATCCAGTTTCTGGAACCATCTCTGGGGGATAGCAATGGGTAAATGAGCTAGTAAATATAATATCCTAGGGGCAGCCAACATTTTGATGGAGTCAATCTTACCAGCAAGTGACAATCTTAAGGCCTTCCACCTACCCATGTCAAGTCTGAGGGAGTCTAATAAAGTCGTAAAATTAGTGGAGAGCATTTTCCCTATATTTGAATGGAGGATAATTCCCAGATACTTTATACCATTAGGGGACCAGTGAAGGCCTCTAGTTATAAAGTCGGTTCTGGGAGTCTTTAAATTCAAGGGAAGCACCTCGGTTTTGCAGTGATTTATCTTAAGGCCTGACACTTTGGCAAAGGTAGCAAAAATCTCAAGGATACTATTGATCACCTCGGGGGAGGACTTCGTGGTGATGAGCAAATCATTCGCGTATAAGAACGTTTTGAAAGTATTATCTCCCACTTTCAACCCAGGGATTTTAGATGATTCTCTAAGGGCAGTGGCTAAGGACTCTATGGCCAGGACAAAGAGAAGAGGGGAGAGAGGACACCCCTGCCTAGTTCCTTTCTTGTAAAGAAAAGGATGGAGAGATAATACCATTTGTCAAGACCGAGGCCATTGGGGAGGCATAAAGCAATTTTACCCAGGCAATAAAACCAGGTCCTAAGCCCATTTTAGAGAGAGTAAGGAACAGAAAGGGCCACTGAACAGAGTTGAATGCCTTTTCAAAGTCAATTGCTAAGGCTACAGAGGGCTTATTAGATAGTGGGGTGTGATGCAAGAGCGAGAGCATCGATCTATGATGATCCAACCCCAATCGCCCTTGAACGAAGCCCACCTGGGCAGGGTGAGTCAAATCTAACATGAGGCATTCCAGCCTACTTGCAAGGAGTCTGGCCAGACTTTTAGCATCTGCGTTAATGAGGGAAATGGGACGGTTGCTACCAGGGAGAAGAGGATCCTTCCCTTTTTTCGGAAGCACTGTAATAGCAGCCTCTCTCAGGGATGGGGGCAGAAGTCCCGCCTGTAATGAGTGTTGAAACATCCTGATCAAGTATGGAGCCAGGCTTGTTCCTTTGATTTTATATAAATCAATGGGGAATCCATCCTTTCCTGGGGCTTTCCGAGGGTTTAGGGAAGTAATAGCCCTCTCCACCTCCGCCACAGTAATAGGCACCTCCAGCAACTTTCTGTCAAAGACTGTTAAGTGAGGGATAGGGAGTTTATCCAGAAACTTTTGAATAATCAAAGGATCAGGGGGATGAGGGGCTACATATAGTGCCTCATAAAACTGGGCCATGATCCCATTCATCCCTTTGTGGGAGTGAGTCAGGACCCCATGCTTGTCTTTCAATGCATGAATGGTACAGGATGCCTGCTGTTGCTTAAGTAGATAAGCCAGAAGTTTGCTGGCTTTTTCACCCCCTTCCCAGTAGGAATGACAAAGCCGTCTGAGATTCAATTCCGCTTGCCGGGTCAGGTGAGCATTTAGAGAGATCCTGGCACTAGTTAGTTGTGCTAATAAGGACTGAGAGGGAACTGAGGATTTATACTGAGCTTCCAGGGAGGCTAGCTGCCTCTATAGAGCCCTTTGGTCGGCTTCACACCGCTTTCGTCTAGCAGAGGCATATGCAATGATTCTACCTCGAAGGGTGGCCTTAAAGGCCTCCCATAGAGTTGAATCATTCACTTCCCCATTATCATTAACTTCCCAATATTCTTGCACCACAGGCCACAACCAACAAGAAAAGTTGGCATCTTCCAGTAAAAGGGGGTCCAACCACCATGTAGGAATTGGGGGGGGCGTCAGATCCCAATTTGATCCCTAACTCTAAAGGGTCATGGTCCGAGACATATATTGAATGCATATCAGTACTGGTTACCTTTTCATATAGACCAGATGAGAGAAGCCAAAAATCAATTCTACTAGATGAGCCATGAACCTGAGAGAAACAGGAATAATCATAAACACCTGGATGCATAGTTCTCCAGGCATCCAGCAGAATATGCTCTGACATTAATGTCTGGACCACTTTGACAGCTTGTCTATGGGATTCAGGGGTTTTATTACTTCTGTCCATAGAGAAATCCAAAAATAAGTTAAAGTCTCTACCCACAATCACCGGAACATTAGCTTCATTAAAGTCAGTAAGGGCCTGGTTGAAGGTGAAGAAGAACTGAGGGCAGTCCTGATTAGGGGCGTAAAGATTGGCTAGAATCAGAGAACCCTCTGGGGTCTCCACCTCTGCCAAGATCCACCTTCCCTCTTTGTCATGTTTATGCCGCTTCACTTGCCACACCAGATTTTTGTGAAATAAAATGGAAACTCCCCTTTTTGGGGTCTTCGCTGCACTATGAAGCTCATGGCAACCCAATCATGCTTGAGCTTTTGGCTTACAGGGGACAGCTTTGTCTCTTGGAGAAACACCACCATAGGTTTCAACTTCTTTAAGTGGAGCAAAACCTTTTTACGTTTAATCAGTGAGTTGAGCCCCCTCACATTCCAAGAGAAAAATCTAGTCCCCATATGACCATTGAATTAGCATGGCTGAAAAGAGGTACATAAGGAAGCCCCACTCAGGTACACTATGCTCAATAGGCCCAATCTCCCTACCTATATCCATAATATCATATATAACACTAGATTCCAGATTGCCATGGTAACACACAGAACAACGATTTACAAAAATATTTCCAGGGCCAAAAACTATCCCTAATAAGAAAGTACACCAACTAATTATGTGTAACCAGAAAACAGCCATAACATGAACCAACCCCCACCCCATACCCAGACTCAAAAAAAGTCCCTTCTCTGACCGGCAACCGCTGAATGTACCGACCATTAAAATGGCCCAGATACCAGCGGAGGTCACTGGGGGTAGTGTAGACAAAGACTACACTAAACAGGCAGGACTCTTCGAAATCTGATAACTACTACTCCCAACCCCCTGTCATTAAATGAGTCCTTCTATCCAAGTCTTCATTACAGAAGGAAAGAAAGAAAAAAAAAATGTATTGAAAGTTCACATTAGACCCCAGCAGCCCAAAAAGAGGGCTAGGCAGCTTGATAACCAAGGAATTGAGCCAACTAGTCCACACTTATATCCCATGTATTCCAGATGTGGGAGATGTGCACAAGCAGTCCCTGTGAAACCCCTCAAGTCATTAAACTAAGGTGGGAAATATTACAACGATTACTAGATATAATCCCCCCTTCATCCAACCTCCATTAGCCCCCGGGGGGGGGGGACAAGGGAAACACCTTAGTAAAGACACTTATACATGAGGAAATATCACAGAGATTATATACCAGCCTAACAAAAAGCAACAAGCGTAATAAACAAAGGACACATCAGCCCATGGCCTCAGTGACTGAAGCCGAATCATCCAGTGTCTTTAGTTTGTGCAGGTTGTCTTATGAGTGTGAAGTATCTCAGGATGGATCTTGTACCTCGGCTCATGCGGTATTTCTGTCCCCTTCAGACCCAGTATCTTTTGAAGGGGTAGTTCGGGGAGGCAGAGGAGGGACAACCTCGGTGGGCAAATCCATCAGAGCCTGGTATTTATTATTGCTCATATCAGGCTGGAAAGAGTTTTGCGATGCAGACGAATTGGAGCTTCTACTCCGGCTTCTTAACCGGAGACGTGGGATTTTATCAACATGTAACCCCTCAAGTCTTTGCCGTCTCCTGTTTCGTCTCTTGCTGTCGCCCCCCGGGGTTTTTTGTGGGAATAGACAGTTAGGAGTGCTCTGATTTTTAGGGAGTTTCGGAGTGGAATGGTCAGAAACTGCGATGATGCCTCCATAGGCGTCGACTTGCTAGAGTAGGCCTGCGGGCCAGAAAGCTCACGTAGACGGCCCCAGGACAATTTAGGAGCTTGTGCAGAAAGGAAATTCTCCACAGCAGTAGGGTTGTCAAAGACTCTGGGGGCCCCATTACAGATGATCCTGAGTGAGGCTGGATATCTTAGGGAATACTCTAATCCCAATTCAGCGCAGGCTCTTCGGGCAGCTGTGAAGGCCCAATGCCTAATAGTGACCTCCTGAGAGTAGTCTGTGAAGATCTGTATTTTATGCCCTTTCCAGTACAGATCCTTCTTAGTACGTGCCAACCTGGTGATTGTTTCACAGTCCTGAAAGCGAAGAAAATATATCTTCTCTGAAATTACTGTATTACAGGTGGAGCTTACATTTTTGTGACTTTTTTATCATTGGGCTAAGCAAAATTACTGTTTGACACTGGTTTTATTTTATTCTTGTTTGTTGAAAGGTTTGTTGTCTCAGAGGTGTTTCAGTCTCCTTCTCACATTGAAGGAGCTAATTGCTTTTCCTCCCACAGCTCTTCCAAAGGATTAGGTGTGTATGTGGGGGGTGGAGCTGGCAAACTGTCAGTAATTTCCAACAGAAAGAAGGGTTAAAAAGTCAGGTTAGTTGATATCTTGGAGGTAGAAGACTTGCTTTGCAGGCCAAGGCACCTAGCTTCGCCTGAGCTTTTTCCTTCTAAGACTGCTTGAAAGGCAGAGTAGAGAAACTTACCAGAGCAAGGGAGAAGGATTAAGATTTAGTTTGGCTAAGCAGATTTACTGTGTGGTGGTTTTTATTTTTACTCACAGGGATTGCTACTGTTTGTTGCTAACATTTCATTGCTTTATTTTTCTCTGATTCAAATTGTTGTTGTTGGTATACCTTCTTCTGCATTATTACAAGGTGTGCCTACAGGTGTGCTAACAGATTACTGCTGTAATCTTCTGATTCAAAATTGTCTTTGCAAGGTATATCTTCTGTTACTGCTTTATTTTCTCTGGAGCAAAGTGTTTCTTACAGGTATATCTTCTGAAATTATTACAGGTGGTGCTTTAGGTTTTACAGTTTTATCTAACATTAGGATAAGCTTTCAGGTTACTGCATTTGTTGTTGACTGATTGTTTCTGCTCTACCTCCTTGTTCTTTCGTCCGTGGTTCTTCTTTTGGCAGGGAAGCCCAGCCACCCACCCTCATCCCAACCACCCCACACTACACTCCTTTTATAGGGTACCACAGTTGTAACATTTCCTGTGGCAGAACAGGAAGGGGCGGATCAGTGGGGCCTCCACAAGGTGATCTCATTTACAGGGACTAGTAATTTAACTTGTTATAACAAGTTAAACAAAGACAATTAAACCATTACTTGCATTTTTTTTTCCTTCTAATTACTCTGACTAGGTTACAAACCCAGCAACTTATTTGGAATGGATTTCATTAACTGCAGGTACTGTGGAACAATTTTCAGAAGGACAGTCTTACAGGATTTAGGACACTGTCCTACATGCTTGGGCCTTTGAGATCTTAGGTCTCAGCTCGGGCAGCATGGGCAGAGATTGCACGCCTCAAATTTCATATTGAAGAGGAAATACATTATAAGAACCACCCGCCATTTCCCCAGCATCCAACAGAAAAACCTCGACTGCAGAGGGTAGTTGGTCCGCGAGGTTGGCAGGTGGTTAGGAGGAGCAAATCAGGTGCCCATCACTCTCTGCCTCCAACACATTACCTCCAAAACCATATAAACACTACAAACAGGTATCTGCCTCTATCTCTGAAATCAAATAAAGAGGTAGAAGACACTGCAGAGCAGGACACTGCGGCACAGGAGCTAGCACAACAATACTCACCCAAATCAGGAACCAAAACTAAACAAGCACAAAGGAAATCCAAAAACTTCTGATCATAGGAGACTCCATGATTCGGGAGTTGATACCCATCTCCAGCCAGGGTGATGGTCAGATGTCTCCAGGTACATCAGCATGGAGAGACACTGACCGCATTAGCAAATTGTTCACAAAGCAGGAGAAAACACTGATGTCCTAGTACACATAGGACTAATTGATCTCGCCAGCCGTCAGTTGAGGAGACCAAGGAACACCTGACTAGGCTGGTGACAAACTATCATCTATTTCGTCTGGCATCTCCTTCTGAGATCCTGCAGTCTGGGAGAAGGGAGCAGATGGACGGAAGGTCAGAGAAGGGGAGATAGGGAGCTAAACACGTGGCTCAAGGACTGGTGCCAGGAAAAGGACACAGATTTGTAGGAACTGCAACAGTTCTGGGAGCGAAAGTTCTTTAAATTTGATGGACTGCATCTGACTAAAGAGGAGTCAGTGCATTGGGGCAGAAGTTTGACGCCTTTTGCAGAATATTTAAACTAGCAATGGGGAGAGGGGTGCAGCACCCCATACGTCAATGGGAAGAACACCCTCCCCTCAGCTAGTGGTCAAACAGGAATTCAGCTGTTTGCCATTCATTTGCATCACCAGGTAAGAAAAAGGTTTGTCTCCCATACGATGCAATAGGTAATGCCAAACTTCACCCAACAACCAACACACCAAAATTCGGCCAATGGAAAATCATGTACACAATATGCTCACAGCCTGGGAAATAAGATCCCAGACCTGCAGGCAATAATGTCAGAGGCTAAACTGGACATAGTAGCATTAGTGAGACGGGTTTACCAGTAACCACACTTGGGAGACTTCAGTACCTGGATATGTATTGTTCAGAAGAGACCGAGCTGCAAAAGGGGGGGGGTGGCCCTGTATGTTAATGAAAATATCAAAGCTACAGAAATTCAGAATACACATAAGGAGCCAGAAGAACTGTGGGTCACCCTGAAACAGGTAATGGGACAGCCATAAGAACTGGGGTTGTCTACAGGCCCCCAGACCAGAGGGAGGACATAGACACATTACTGTTAGAAGATATACAAAACATGACAGCTAAAGGGAGGTTCTGATAATGGGAGACTTCAACATGCCAGATACAGATTGGTCAATACCAGCAGGAACATCTGCCAGAACTAGACTCATAGTGGATTCCCTGCAGGGAGGGCCTCAAACAACTGGTACAGCAACCCACAAGAGACAGGGCTATCCTAGATCTAGTACTGACTAACAAAGAAGGGATCACAGATCTCCAGGTAGAAGGTCACCTGGGGCCAGTGACCATCATATGGTATGGTTCAATTGTTACTACATCTAAATCATCCCATTCCAAGGCAAAATATGGGACTTCAGAGGAGCTGACTTTGATAAGATGGCCAACAGAGTTAAGCTAGCCCTGGCAAAAGAAACACAGGTGAGGAGGTACAGGCAAAGTGGGCAAGCATTAAGATACAATACTTGAAGCAACATCCCATTGTGTTAGACAGAAAGGAAGTGCAAAAGAAGAAGGAAACCACTTTGGTTCTCAAATATAGTAGCAGAAAGGTCAGAGCCAAAAGGCTGGCCTTCAGAAAATATAAGGAACACAGCTGGATGAAGATAGGGAGGCATACCAAACTGCCCTAAGGGAAGCAGGTAAGGCAGTAAGGCAGGCAAAGTCCCAAACTGAGGAAACACTAGTACGAACAGTAAAAGAAGGTGACAAGACTTTCTATAGATACATTAGTGAAAGGAGAAAGTCCAGAGGGGTATTGCTAAGCTTAATGGAGAAAAGGAGCATGGAGGAGGAGGACCCTGTAAAGGCATCTATCCTAAATAGATACTTTGCTCAGTATTTACTGAAGAGAAGGTAGGGCAGGGCCGACAGCTCAGCATCATGGACACAGGGGAGGGAGGTGAGCACTACTCCCTTCACAAAAGAAAGGGTCCTACAAGAGCTTGCTAAGCTCAGGGTGGATAAGGCAATGGGACCTGATGGCATACATCCCAGGGTACTTAAGGAGCTAAAGGAGGAACCACAGAGCCATTAGCAGAATTGTTTAGTGAGTCTCTGAGCACAGGAGAGGTCCCAGAAGACTGGAGAAAGGCTCATGTGATCCCACTCCACAAGAGTGGTAGCAGGGAGGAGGCGGGGAACTACAGACCGTCAGTCTTACCTCAGTAGTGGGCAAGATTATGGAGGCACTCCTTAAGGAAAGGATAGTGCAACACCTGGAATCCATAGGGGCACAGGATCCAAGACAGCATGGGTTTACAAAGGAAGGTCCTGTCAAACTAATCTCATAGATTTCTTTGACTGGGTAACCAGAGTGGTGGACCAAGGGGAGCAGTTGATGTCGCCTACCTTGACTTCAGCAAAGCTTTTGACACTGTTCCACATAGAAGATTGATAAATAAGCTAGGTAGGCTCGGGTGGGTGAAGTTGGTCACAACTGGGTGGCAAACTGGTTGACTGGCAGAAAACAGAGAGTGGTGGTAAATGGTATACAGTCAGAAGAGATGCAAGTCACAAGTGGGGTACTTGGATCAGTCCTGGGGCAGTCCTATTCAACATCTTCATTAGTGACCCCGCAGATGGACTAGAGGGTAAGGCTTGTCTGTTTGCAGATGACACCAAGATCTGCAACAGAGTAGATGATCCAGATGGGTGGGCAGAATGAGAAGAGATCTGGATAAACTAGCAGAATGGTCAGAAGAGTGGCAACTGGGATTTAATGCAAAGAAGTGCAAAATCATGCACATAGGGAAGAGAAACCCTGAAGCCACTTATAGGCTGGGAGGGGAGGTGCTAGCAGTCACAAAGGAAGAAAGAGACTTGGGCATCATCATCACTGATGACCTAAAATCATCCAAGCAGACCTCTAAAGCAGTAGGTAAGGCTAGGGGGGTGTTAGGGTGTATTAGTAGGGGTATCACAAGTCGTAAGAGGGAGGTAATCCTCTGTACAAGACATTGGTTAGGCTCCATCTGAGTACTGCGGCAGTACTGGAGGCCACACCTCTCACAAGGACATTAACCAAATTGAGGCAGTCCAGAGAAGGGCAACCAAAATGGTGCAGGGACTGCATCAGAAGACATATAAGGACAGATTAACGGAGCTCAATATGTATACCCTTGAGCAAAGGAGGGAGAGAGGTGATATGATCGAGACATTTAAACACCTTAAGGGCATAAACAAGGTGAAAGAGTCTAACATGTTTAAATATAAGAAAATAGCAGGACAAGAGGACACAGCATGAGATTAGAGGAGGCCATTAAGGGGAATGTGAGGAAATTCTTTTTCACAGAAAGGGTGGTAGATGCATTGAATGGCTTACCACAAGAAGTGGTGGCTATGAATACAGTGCAGGGCTTCAAACAGGCATGGGATAGGCATAAGGGAGCAATACAAATGACTATGAATAGATAGGTCACTGACAGAGCAAAGGCCGATGGCACATTTATAAGGTAGAAAAAGAAATGGGCAGACTGGATGGGCCTTGCGGTCCTTATCTGCCGTCAACTTCTATGTTTCTATGTTTCTAAAATGGTCCAGAATTGTGCATGGACGAGCACCAGCTTCAGGGTGGGGAACTAAAGTTCTGTGGGCCCTATCTATTTCAGGCGGGGCCATACATTGCCAGTCCAGCAAGCCGGGCAGTTCTTTTTGCAGAAAGAGAATTGCATCAGTTCCCTCACATCCCTCCGGGAAACCGACAAACCACAAATTATTCCAGCTGCTCCGGTTCTCTAAATATTCCACCCTACCCCAAAGTACGTGGATGAGACGTTCTTGCTCTTGAAGCCGGGCACTTGCTTTCTGCCACCCATCCTCAGCTTCGGCAGTCTGTGCTCGGTAACACATGCACACTGAGAGAGGTCGATAATATCCACTGAATTTTGTTTAGCGGCTAAATCCAGCTTCTCCATACGCTGCAGAATCTCCGCGAACATTTGCCGAATTTAGGGCATGTTGCCTTGCCGCTGGTTGGGACCTGAAACCGAATCCATCACGATGGGTGGTTAGGCCCTGCGACTCAGACCAAAACCACCGAGATTAATGACTACAGAGTAGCCGAGGACTAGGAAACTGTTGCACACCGAGCAAAGGCTACCTGGGCACTAGATACTGATTAATCGCACCGTTTAGGTAGAGTAACAACAGATTAAATTTGGATTATTCAGGGGTTTAGCAGGAGCTCGGGAGATCAATCGTCCATTCGGCTCAGCTGGTAGCCACGCCCCCCCCCCCGTAATACAGATTTATAATACCTGAGGAGCCTTTTCTCCTATAGAGAAACCTAGTTATAATTCACTGTTATAACCGGCAGGTTATAACGGCGAACACGCACCGGGTTTCTCTTACTCCACGCATGCGCCTGCCACCGTTCTCCCCATACACACTACTGGAAAGCTGCCTGCCTCACTCCATCACTTGGCGAGTGGGAGGTAAGTCAAATGGATTAAACAAATACCTCATCAGTTGAGTTTTTGGACATGTAATCTGTGATTAAACTTTAAAAAATAAAAATAGAGATTTTGGCAGCCACTCGGCAGTACAGATGTAGATGGTGCTTCATTCCGACTGGACTGTGGCAGTTTTATTTTATGTAATTGCTGTGGTGAGAAAAGGTCTCAAGATTTTACACACTCCCTCGGTGTCAGATGCTAAAATAAACCCCTCAAGCTTCGCTCTCGGGGTTTATGTAGCATCAGACACCTTGGGGGTGTGTAAAATCTCGTTAAACACACCACTCCATGTATTATTCCATATGAAATACAATAATCAAATGGATGCTGTGAGGCAAAGCTTCAATAACAGCACAGGGTATATAATAACAAATGTGTGAATATAGCAATTACAAAGGTGGGTGGGATGCAAAGGGTAAATCTTTTAAGGGGAAAATGAAATTGTGTTGAAAATAGAGAATATAGGAAACAGATTAATTTTGTCACCACCTTTACTCCCCAGGCACTTAAAGTGGAAAATATTATTAAAGAAAAACTGGCATGTATTAAAAGCTGAACCAAAGTTGGAGGCCTGGACAGTGGAACTGCCAAGAATGGTATACAAAAAGGGCTTCAATATTGCCAATATGTTGACCAGAAGTCAATATCTGATAAAGCCACAAACTGAGAGCCAGAGATCCTTGCCAAAAGGTAACCATAGATGGAGTGGATGCTCATTTTGTTACTACATAATTCTGGGGTACATTTGAAGAACCTGAGAATGAAAGAAAATACAAGGTAAATGCATTTATGAACTGCAGTACTGAAGGAATTGTTTATAAAGCAACTTCCATTTCTGGCAGGTTTTATATTGGCAAGACTAGTAGAAAATTCAAACAATGCATGGCAGAACATCTTAGAGCCATAGATAAACAAGAACAGATTAATGCACTGGCAGCCCACATGTTATTAAAAGGAAAAGAACACCAATTCATGTTTCAGGTTTGGAAAAGGTACACTTAACCAACAGGGGTGAGGAGCTTGATGGGATATTTTTAAAACATAAAAGTTACTGCAATAAACCTCAAAGGTGACAAAAGGAAAAGGCCTAAATGAAAGATTCCAATTAACACCATTCCGGGGACAGAATAATAATTTTTCCACTAGCCATATGGATTTAACCTAATACTGTAAACTTTATGGACTTTTATGGGTTTTCATGGATTTTTAAGGAATATTCGGATGGGCTACACAGGTGGCATGTTACTTCTATATTATTTCAAGTTGATATCATAGATTCTGTGATAAAGAATCAGAACATGTAGAGTATATGTAAAGTGTGTGTTTTAATCTCCTAAATACTTGCCCTCTCTCCCTTCCCTTTGCCTCCTTCACCCTCCTCCCCTTCCCTCCTTCCCTCTCCTTAGCCTCTTCCAATCTCCTGTCAGGACTTATTTTTAAACCTGCATTTTATTATCATGTAATATCACTTTTTAGTATATAGAAAATGTAAGTTATTTGTATGGTGTGGATGTCTTAGGGGGACTGTACATTATAGAATGAATGTGTATTTATAAGTGATACATTTATATAACACTGTGACACTTTCCCCCACAGAAGGCTAGCTAACAAATTAGAGTATACAGGAGTTGGTCATAAGATAGTGAACTGGATCAACAACTGGCTGCAAGATAGGACACAGAGAGTGCTTGTCAATGGATCACTATCAAGGGAAGGCAAAGTAACCAGTGGCATTCCACAGGGGTCTGTTCTGGGACCTATACTCTTTAACATTTTTATAGGGGATATTGCAAATGACTTAAAGGCGAAGGTTTGCCTGTTTGCAGATGACACAAAACTCTGCAACAGAGTAGACATGCAGGAAGGAATGAAAGGTATGGAAGCAGACCTGAAAAAACTCAAGGAATGGTCCAGGGATTGGCAGTTGAAATTTAATGCCAAGAAGTGCAAGGTTATGCATATAGGAAACATAAACCCAGGGATAAAGTACACACTGGTCGGGTATCAGTTAGAGGAGACAAAAACAGAAAGAGACCTCAGAGTAGTCATTGCGGATGACTTAAAGGTTGGAAAACAGTGTGAAAAGGCATCACAGAGGGTGGGTGGCATCCTTGGATGCATTGGTAGAGGAATTACAAGTAGAAAGAGCGAGGTTATCATTCCTCTCTACAGGTCCTTGGTGAGGCCACATTTAGAGTACTGCAGTCAGTTTTGGAGGCACCACCTCAAAAAGGACATGGACCAGCTGGAGACATTACAGAGAAGGGCTACAAAGATGGTGCATGGACTGCATCATGAGCCATATGAGGCAAGACTCAGGAAATTAAATCTGTACACCCTTGAGCAGAGAAGAAACAGAGGGGAGATAATAGAAACATTTAAGTATGTTAAGAGAATCAACACAACACAGCAGAAAACTTCTTCCAGCAAAACAGGGATGAGCATACAAGGGGGCACAACTTGCGTGTGGTGGGAGGCAAGTTCAACAGCAACCTCAGTAAGTACTTCTTTACAGAAAGGGTCATAGACCCATAGAACAGCTTACCTCTGGAGGTGGTGGAATCCAAGACAGTATGCAAGTTCAAACTCACATGGGATGGACATTGTGGACATATCAGGGTGCAGTTTAAATAGGGAGGGGGCAGAAACGCAGGCAGACTAGATGGATCTTGCGGTCCCCATCTGCTGACACAATTCTTATGTTCCTATGATCCTTTAAATCTTGTATATTTAACTGGTGATGCTTCAGCCGCACAGCATGCCTTGAGAAAGAGCAAGTGTAGCTCAAAAACATTTGGCATGATGGTGAGTGCTGTTACTAATATCTATAATATATCTTTTTATGAATCAGACAACCAATATTGTGTTTCTTTTCCATGCGTTAGCCTTAGCACGATCTTTCTTTTCCATTCTGTATTACATACTGTTCGCAACTGGAGCTTGGCTAGTACATCTGGTTGCCACCTTATTTTTATTTTTATTTGGTAATTTACATGAATGTGCATGTATACTGGCCAGTTCATGAATGGTCATGTATACTGGTCCTATTGAAATCCTTTGCCATTTCTTACTTTATTTTTCTTTTTTATGTCTGATGTATCACTGCATATATTAGATATGTCTTTCTTTGATACTGTTCATGCTTTTACAAATTATTTACCCAGTATAACCTAATATAGCCTTACTGAGAGATGAAACATTTTGTTTCAAGTTGGGGTCAGAGAAACATAGAATCTGACTGCAGAAGGAGCCAGAGGTCCATCAGTCTGCCCTTACTATATTAGCTCACCCCACAAACCTACTGCCTTGGTGAGCTCTCTGTATCCTCTCCCCTGCTTACTCACCCCTTAAATCCTTGCTGACCCCCTTAGGGACTACTATTAGTCCCTTTGTCCTGTTCCAACCATGTTTGAAGCTGTTAAGGGTAACTGCCTCCACCACTTCTGCCGGCAGTCTGTTCCATGATTCCACCAACCTCTCAGTTAAGCAGGACTTCTTATCGAGTCTCCTAAATCTTCCCCCCCCCAGCCTCCAGTTTTGCCACATAGTGACTGCATCTCTATTTCTTTCAAATAAGTCCTCACCGTTTACCTGATTTATATCCCTGAGAAATTTAAGTTTCAATCATGTCCCCCTGTTCCCACCAGGCCTCCAGTGACTAGATGTTTAGAGCCTCCAGGATTTGCCCTGCTGGCACTTGATTATCTTGATTACTCTTTGCCGTACCAACTCTAGACTGTTGATGTCCTTCTTTTGGATGAGGGCTTCAGAACTAGACACACTTCTCTATATGAGGCTTCACCAGGGATATGTATAGTGGCAGATCACCTCACTTCTCGTACTGTAAAAACAACCCTCTTTACACAACCCAGCATCTTCGATGCCTCATTGCATTCATTTGCTTGCTTGAGGGAATAAGTGAGTATCAACCCCAGATCTCTCTCTCCTTTATTGAAGTGGCCAGTCTAACTTCTTCACATCCAGTAGTCTGTGTCTGGAGTCCATATACCTAACTGCATTACTTTGCACTTCTTAGCATTGAACTTCAGTTGCCAGACCTTGGACCATTTGTCCTGGTCTCTTTCCTCATGATCTTGTGTTGTTAGCGAAGAGACACAACTTTCTATGGATGCCTTCCCTAGTGTCACTTATGAACATTTTAAATACAATAGATCCCAGGACCAATCCTTGCAGTACTCCAGTTTTGACCTCTTTGCCCCGATTTAGCCCTGTTAACCACTATTCTCTGTTGCCTCCCACATAGCCAATTTCCTACTCACCTAACTAAACATGACTCCATTCCAAAATCCTCCAACTTTTTTAGCAGCCTCTTGGGTGCTACTGATTCGAAGACCTTGCTAAAGTCGAAGTACAGCAGATGTATTGCCTGTCTCCTTTCTACTGTCTTGGTGACCCAATCAAAATAACAGTATCAGTTTGGTCTGTCAAGAGCTCCCTGACAGAAACCCATGCTGAGTTTCATTCTGTAGTCCATTATCCTGTAGACTGGCCACCAAACACTCCTTTTTGATATCCATTAGCCAAGCTATGAAGGAGGTAACTGACAGGCCTGTAATTGCCTGGATCACCCCTGTATGCCCTTCCCCATGGACTAGCACTACATTGGTGGATCTCCAATATGCTGACATGACTCTGGACTGCAGGGAATCATTGAAAGGATGGGTTAAGGAAACTACCAATACTGTGGCCAGTTCCCTTAGCATTTGTGACTGCAGATCATCCAGGCCTGGCACCATGTCTACCCTGAGAACTTCCCTTTTGTTCCCTGTCACTTTTGTTCCCTTGCCCACTAACAGCTGTAGTCTGCTCATCACCTGAACTCCTGTTGTGGCAGCCTTGAAATCAGTCTTCACAGAGGACCATTGTCCTCTACTCAGAATACTGGGCAGAAGTAATTGCTTAATACATTTTTCTTTTGCATACTATCCTCAACACACACACACACCCAGCCTTCTTGTTTTTCTTTTTTCCCTGATGTACCCGAAAAAGTATTTTTCCCCAACTTTTACTCCTTAGGCAAACTGCTGTTCCATGCCTGCCTTTAAACTACTGACCTTCACTCTTGCCTCTTTGGGTTTGACCTGATACTTCTGCCAGGCTGACTCACCCCTGTTCCTCTTATACTCAGTGAAGGCCCTTCTTTTCATCCTCACTGCCTCCCTCACCCCCTTTAAGAACCAGATTTGCCTTTGTGCTTGCTCCTCTTGGTAGTCTTCTCTGCACAGGCTGTGCACACATCTGAAAGTGCCCCCTTGATCCTTCTTCATTGTTTTTCCACCCTCTCTGTCTTGTCTACACTTGTCAATCTTCCCCTAACTAGTTCCTGCATCTTATCAAAATCTGGCTGCTTGAAAACTAGGACCACTGTCTTCAAGGGTTGTTCATGGTTTCCCTGCTCATTTCAGGGTCCTGCTTTTGCATATAAGTAAACCTATTTTATCTACAGTTTTATGGGTTGTTTGTGTCATGGTTCAGCCTTTTCATTGTTCTGTAGTAGGTACCCATCAAGTTCAAGGCCCTTGCAGAGGATTTCTCTCCAGAATAAGTAAATAACCTACTTAACTGATTTATATGATTGCTGGAGTACCTGCATCTGTTATCTGTGGGTTTGGGTGCATGAGGACTGACAACAAAGGCCTGAACAGTGGAATGATATGAAAGGTTGCAGTACAGTAGCAAGAAAGCAGTTTGCAGCAATATTGCTGCTCTATATTTCTTGCAACACTGCTGCTATCTAATCCCAATGGTTGCTGGAAGCTTGCATGAAATGTCTGCAATAAGATAGCAAGAAAATAGTTTGCAGCAGTATTGCTGCTATCTATTTCTGTAAAACCAGTCACTATCTTCTCCGGAAAGTTGCCAGAAGGTTGCAGAAAAAAACATTTTTGTGTAACCCTTCTGCTACATTAAGTTGCAAAAAGAACAAGTTATGGCAACCAAATGTGTGTGATAAATTGTGACAATGCAGCAATATTGCTGCAACCTGGTAGTCCTCTCCTAAGAAAATATAAGGACAGGTTGCAGACAGTGCAATGTTGGGTGACTAAAATGATTTAGATCCAGTAGGGCAGATCATATGAAGATCAGTTCAAGTCACTGAACATGTACTTGTGGTGCTGGAGGCCAGACAAAAGAGGGCAGATATGATAGAGATCTTCAAGTTCCTGAGAGGAATGAACAAGGCAAACTGCAAGAAACTATTTGGCAGAAGTAGTGGATCAAGAACACGGGGGCATGAGTGGAAACTGATTCAAGAGGAAAAGAGAAACTTTTATTTCATAGAAAGGGTGGTGAAACCATGGAACAATCTGCCAGCAGATGTGGTGGGTACAAAAACTATCAATGATTTTAAACATGGCTAGGACAGAGTGAAGAGCTTATTAGTTGCTCAGGATGATAGTGGTAGGGTGGAGAGCATGGGAGTGGATAGTATGGATTAGAACCCTGGATGGAAAAGAGGTCCCAGGTTTGTTAGGGTTCATGGATAGACTGGAGTCGATCTGCACATCCCCACAATCCCATTCACAAAACTTGTGATTCACACAAAGGTAATTTATGAAGGCCCTTGCATGGAGAAAATACAGTGTGAGTAAGGCAGAGGCAGAAAACTACAGACCTGTTAGTTTGATCTCAGTGGTAGGGAAAGTGATGGAATCACTTCTGAAAGAAAGAATTGTCGAGTACCTAGAGGACAGCGGGGCATAGGACCCAAGGCAGCATGGACTCACAGAGGAAAGGTCATATCAGATGAATCTAATAGATTTCTTTGACTGGGTTACCAAAGTAGTAGACCAGGGAGGGGCTGTAGATATGGCCTACTTAGACTTTAGCAACTAATTTGACACAGTACCACACAAAAGATTAATAAACAAATAAGCCAACCTGGGAGTAGGTCCCTGCGTGGTAGCCTGGGTAACAAATTGGCTGGAAAACAGGACACAAAGGGTAATAGTAAATGGAGCACACTCTGGAAAAAGGGGAGTTAGTAGCGGGGTACTACAGGATTCAGTACTGGGACTGGTACTATTTAATATCTTTATTGGTGACATTGCAGAGCAGCTGGAAGGAAAAGTATGCCTCTTTGCAGATGACACAAAGATCTGCATCAGTGTTGATAATCAAGGGGGGATGCTAAAGGATGAAAAGGGACTTGGCAAGATTGGAGCAATGATCAAGAGCATGGCAGCTTAGTTTCAATGCAAAGAAGCGTAAAGTAATGCACCTGGGAAACAAAAACCCAGGGGAAGAGTACACAATGGGGTGGAGGTACTAACAACAACAAAAATGGAAAGGGACCTGGGGTACTCATATCAGATAACCTTAAGGTAGGCAGGCAATGTGAGAAGGCAATAAGGAGGGCTGGGGGATTCTGGGATACATAGGAGAGGCATCACCAGTAGAAAGCAAGAAGTTGTTATCCCTCTGTACAGATAATTGGTGAGACCTCATCTGGAGTACTGCATGCAGTTCTAGAGACCATCTCCGCAAGGACATAGACAAGATGGAGGCAGTCAAGAGGAGTGCAACCAAAATGGTGCAGGGTCTGCACCTGAAGCCATACAAAGAGAGACTAAAAGAGCTTAATATGTATACATTTGAGAAAAGGGGGGGGACATGATAGAAACTTTCAAGTACCTTAAGGGATTCAATAAAGTCCAAGAAGGTAGCATATTACAGAAAAAGAGATGCGCAAGAACAAGGGGCACAATTTGAAGATGGGGGGGGGGGATGGCTCAGGGGCAATGTGAGGAAGTATTTTTTTATGGAGGAGGTGGTGGGTGCATGGAACAACCTTCTTGAGGAGGTCATGGGGTCAAAAACAGTAGGGGACTTCAAGAATGTATGGGATCTACATAAGGCAATTCTTGTGGGGGGTAGGAGGGAGGTAAGGAGGAAGTAGGCTGCTGGTTAACTAGGATCTGCAGCTTTTCCAACAGGTAGGGGAAATGGGCATACTAGGTGGGCCAAGTGGTCCTTATCTGCCATCAAAGTTTATGTTTCTATGTTTCAGTCAGTGGAAATCTGGCAATAATCTGTGTAACCCTAGTGGTTTGCAGCAGTACTGCCATCCCTCATGACCTGCTCTCTGACTCTGTAAAAGATAAAAAGCACCCTGGTGGTCCAGTGGTCCCTCCCCGGTCCCTATCACTGTAAACTAAAGTGTTGAGTTTGTTTTCCATAGTATAGTGGCCCTCCCCTGTCCCCAATCCCCATCACTGTAAAATAAAGCGTTGATTTCTTTCCCATAGCACAGTGTTCCTCCTCAGTCTCTGACCCCTGTCACTATATAATAAAGTGTTAATTTATTTTTTATTGTATAGTGACCCTCCCCAGTCCCTGATCCCTGTCACTGTAAAATAAAGTGCTATTTTTTCCCATAGTAGAGTGGCCCTCCCCCCACCTCAGTCTCTGATCCCCATACATGGACAAAAAAGGATTGTCCACAGTTTCTGTAGTACAGTGGTCCCATCCCCCTACCCATTCTCTTATCACAGGTCCCACAAAAAATACAGATAATCCTAGTGATCCAGTGGTCCCTCCCCAAACCAGTTCTCAAATCCCTGACTACGTGAAGCAGTCAAAATTCCCTGGCAGTATAGTGGGCCCCTCCAACCCTGTAATAGAGAGTTCCACCACCCTGCTACCCCTCGGCCCTATCCACAGCCAGTGACCATCACAGACTACCACTCACCACCATGGCTAGCCACTTACTGATCTATCAATGACTGCGTAATGTATATAGTACAGCCCACTAACATTGATTGACAGATCACTGTCAATGGGCTGTACTGGACACAGAAATTACATTTTAATCCAGCCCCAAGTCCAGGCATTTTAGTTGTGGGACTTCTTCACAGTGGTTGGCATCAGGAGTTTTGAGGACTTGGGTATCTTAATGAGTCTGTGCTAGGTGCTACATCATCATAGAGAGAATCTTTTTGTCATTAAGAGAGAGTGAGTTAGAGTGGCACCAACACTGGACATTTGAAGTACTACCAGTAGAGGCCTACAAGAGGTGGATTTGTGTGTCTCTCTCTAAGACAAATGTAGCATGCCTGGTGGAGTCATAGTGCTGCTGGTAATTAAGAGCAAAAACATAGCAAAGTCACAGGGAAGAACTAGCACACTCAGAGCTTACTATCCAAATGGCTCAAGCTATTACATTTTATAAACTGCATGCAAAACACCCACAGGTACTAGTTGCCAATCCCAGTGCTTAGAGGCAATGAGGAGACAGTATGCTTTGAAGTGCTGGGATTGGCATATGGTATCCTTTAGTGTTTTGTATGCAACTTTTAAAAACAAGTTTCAGCAGTAAGTTCTGAGAGTGCTGATTTTTCCCTGTGTCACTGATGTGTGTCTCTTTATAATGTCCAACCAAGAGGTGGCATTTTGGTCACTTGCTGTTGCTGCATTGGTATTGGTGGTATGGAAATGGATTGTGACACTTGTGCTGGATCCTTTTTGATCAGAGGGGGAAGGCTGGGTTCAGGTCTCTTAGGTTCTGGTTCCTCAGCCAAGTAAGTCTCTGCCTCTGAGCACTGGGGCTCCCTGTGTTCCTCGTCAGTATGACTGCAGTGTCTAATCCCCTGAGGCCGCGGCACATTTCTATTCTGAGATTTAACACTTTCATTTACCCTCTTTGACTTAGAAACCTGCCTGTCCATGTCCTGATTTTGTGCATCTTGGGTCTGCTTGGGGGTTTAGGTTTGAAGTCTGTGTGCAAGGGTTGACCTTTTAAGATGTCTTTTTCACCATTCTTGCTGTAGTCTCTTGATTCTGGTCTGCAGCCTAGCCAATTCCATTATATGTATCTAATTGCTTCTTTTGGGGACTTGAATTCATTGGGGATCCCATTATTTACTATTTTGAGTGTAGCCGGGATTTAGAATTCATATGGGGTCCCTAGCACTTGAAACTGCTTCTTTGCTTCTGTGAAACCCTTTAACTGGTGTGTCAGTTCAGTTTAGAAGTCACTGAATATATAAATTCTATGCCCATTCCAATTCAGGGTACAGCTGTCCTGATACAGGGATAACATTTTTTTCTTTATCTGGGAAATGTAGAAATTTAGCTAGAATAGCTCTAGGCCTCCTTCTCCTTGCTTGGAGGGGCAGAGTTCTGTGAGCCTGTTCAATCTCTAGGACCAGTCTACAGTTGTGCCTATGTAGTTTAGGTTATCTCCTGCTATAACAAGGTTGACACTTTCCAATTTTCAGCACCCTCTGGGAATCCTATAAAACACAAATTGTTCCTGCATCTGTGATTACTCAACATCTTCCACTCTATTCCAAAGCAGTCCAACTAATCTTTTCAATTCCTCTATTCTTCCCTCATGCCGTGTAACCTTATCATCTATGTATAACAGAGGGGGCGTTGTTTGACTGCCGATGATGATGGCCACCTGAACCGCTAGCTCCGTCTCTAGCTAAAATAATCTGCCTGCAATCTCGGTCTCACAGTGTGCTAGGCTTCCTTAAAAAAACCCAGATATGCCATTAACTCAGCTAGCTGCTTGCCGCCGGTTTAATCTCATCTAGTGACTCGGTATACTGCTACAAAGTGCCGACCCTTACGCGGCTCACCCTGGGCAGAGAAGGCCTAGAGAAGCACAGTTCCCATGCAGTGATCCCCACCGAATGGCTCCTTGTGGCAGCGGAACAAGTCAACAGACTGTGGACACCTGGATTAGAAGAAGGCAGCACAGATAAATCTTATGGCTCAGACTCTAGGATGGCTTCTTTTAAACCCGACATAACAGATCATGGTGCAGCCCTAGCGGATGGCCCTAACTCTCAGGTGGATGTTGGCACTTCACTGCAATGCATCACAGCCATGCTGGAAACTTTGCTCACTAGGGTAGACATTTCTTCCACATTATCAGGGACAGTTGCAGAGGTGAAAGTGCTCAATGATAAATTAAATGTCACTGATCAGTGTACAGAGGATTTAGAGGCTGGACAGACTAAGATCTTACAACATATGAGGGAACAAGATGATAAATTAGCTTTATTATGGAAACTTGTGGAAGACCAGGAGAATCGCGGGCGAAGGAACAATATCAGGATTCTTGGTGTTCCAGAAGGTGCTGAGGGTAAAAACACAGAGAGGTTCCTGAATGAAGAAATCCCCAAGATGCTAGGGGAGCGATGGCATGGCCCAGTGGAGGTAGAGAGGGCGCATTGCAACCCAGGGGGACTGCGCCCTACCAATTCCCCTCCTAGACCTCTTATCGCCTACTTGCTATGATATTCCACGAAAGAAATAGTTTTGAATACTGCAAGAGATAAAGGGGAAATAATATGGTACGAGGAAAAAATATCCTTTTTCCGGGACTTCTCTGCAGAGGTTGCCACTCGAAGGAAAACCTTTCTTCCCCTTAAAAAATTACTGGCTATGCACGGCTTCAAATACGGGTTCAGGAATCTGTCTTATCTGCATGTCTCTAAAGAAGGCAGGGGAAATTGTGGCAGAAACACCCCGGGAAGTGGGGAGCTGGGCCTCAAAATACTGGCCCAAAATCCCCCTGCATATGACATCCCCTAAGAGGCTCTGGTTGCCGGGTACCCAAAACAATGGAAGAAAGAAACGTATGTCTAGGGATGCTTACAGGGAAGACCATAACGTACAGCGGACTGAACCCGCCTCAAATGTTTCCCCCAGGCCCTCTGCCAGTAACAAACCATCAGAACTGGGAAATAATGCTATACCTTTATGTGCGGGGTATGCGGAGCAATCCTCACCCCCTCTATCGCAGCGGGAACCCAAACAGGCTGCTCGTATACAACTGCGTTCTCCCTCCAAAGGCCTTGGGATTGCCACACCGGCGAAGCAGATCAGAGATGACTATCCAGTACAGGAACACTTGGACCTGCAAGAAATCCCAGATGAGCTGCTAATGGAAGTAGCTGAATCTACCTCCTGGGCTGATCTTTCACCAGATATTGCGAGCTGTCAGGACTTTCCCAATATGTCTGTCAAGCCAGGCCTGCTAACTTTTGCGCAGGCAGTGTCCCAAGATCTCACCATAAATGCAACGAACTTGGCCATGACAGGGGTACCAACCCCTAATGACTGAACATATATTATGTATACACAATATGATGTTTGTTGTCTACTCCTCTTATCTGTGGATACCCAGCACTGGGGGCATATGTTACAGGGATCACCCGGCTGAAAGGGACCCCTCGGCCTAAGGCACTTTGGTTGGATACCAGACAACTCATATACGTAGTCTGTTCACTTTTACAGGCTATCTCTGCCTCAACCTGGTACCTGGCTACTATCCAGACATTTCTGGCATTTACCATAGACTTGATATAAGGGGACCCCAAGGCAGCATGATATGATGTTATAACGTAAGGGCTGATTAAGGTAGCCCATACCATAAGGCTCAGATATGCCTGCGATATCCTGCATGATTATAGAGCAATATCTGACCCCCCCCCCCTTTCCTGCCTGAATGCACTGTTATGTACCTCTCCTCTTATTCATTAAGGCTGAGTTTATAGGGTTGTGTTCTTGTTTTTTGCGTTCTCATCCATCCCCGTTAGGATGAACGGACAGTGCGGCTGAGTGCTCCACCTCGGTATAGAGGAAGTTTGCACCTCACATTCACACCCAGTTACCTTTAGCTCTGCAATCATTTATATGATGAGCATTACTTGGTTTGTAGTAGTTATAGTATCTTATTCAATTAGGTGTGTTTTAGAGTTATCACCTTATGTTTTAAAATTTGTTCACTGCTTTTCTTTTGGTTTTTTTTCTCTGCACCAGGTTAATATTTGTACTCACGTTACGTGATTGGACTCTTCTTTCCTTCTACTTTGCTCTTCCTCTTTTACCTATGCAGTATAAAGCAAGCCTCCCATCCCTGTATCTTTTTCTCCCTTGGACTTGGGTGGTAAGTACCTCTTATAATTTTCCTGGGCTGTCAACATGGCACAATCTGCCACTGCAGGTATCAAGCTTGTGTCATGGAATGTGAAGGGCCTAAACCACCAGGTTAAGCGTTCCATGATCCTTAGGCACCTACACTCCTTGCAGATGGATATTGCTCTAATCCAAGAGACCCACCTCACTGCAAGGACTGTACAGTGGCTTAAGAAATTCTGGGTGGGTATGGTTATAACCAGCTCAGCATCAACAAAATCTAAAGTGGTCGCTATTCTACTCAAGAAATCTTGCACATGGGTGTGGGAACACGTAGTCTCAGATGGTCAAGGCCATTGGTTGGTTGTCCGCTTTTCATACCCAGGTGGCCGTGTCATACTGATAACCATATATGGTCCAAATAATGACAATCCTGAGATCCTATTAGATATTAACAAGACAGTAGAAACCCTGGCCTCACCATACCCACAGATCCCAATCATACACGTGGGGTGACTTTAATCTCACCCTGGATATATTCCTTGATAAGTCATCACCAACCCCGCAAACACACCCCAAGTCACGTTCGCTTCTACAAGAAGTAATGGAGGAATGGGGCATGACTGCTGTATGGCGCAAAGACCATCCTTCAGGGCGGGACTATTCCTTCTCTGCTGCTCATGCTTCAAGCAGTAGGATCGACTTCTGGCTCGCCAATTCGCATGCAGCCCTGGATATTACCTGCACCACAGTGCACAACATCCTGGTCTCAGATCATGCCCCAGTATCTTGCATGTACACTCCCTCAGGCCAGGGCAGACCAGGCACCAGATGGAGATGTAATCCCCTACTCCTTAAAGACCCACAGTTTCTAGCCATGGTGCGGGAGACCTCCAGGGACTATTTTTCTCTAAACCAGGCCTCGGATACCTCTGCTGCTACTGTGTGGGAGGCCTTCAAGACTGTACTGCGGGGGCAAATCATTGCCTACACAGCACACAAGAATAAACAGAGGAGGTCCGAACTAAATGATCTGCAAGCTAAACTTTCTGCTTTAGAAACTAGATTCAGGACCCTCAACACTCAAGCACCTGACCCTTTACTTTTGTGGGAAATTGTTGGCCTCAAATACAATAGCAACATGATGCTGCAGCAAAAAGCCAAATGGGCCCTACTTCGGTCTAAGCATGGCTATTGGGAGGGTGCTGAAAATTGGGGGAAGCTCTTGGCCTTTCAATTAAGGAAACAACAAGCTGCCTCTAGGATACATGCCCTCAAGAATTCGAGTGGCATTGTTGTTTCAGGCCCAAAACAAATTAATGAATGTATACAACACTTTTATCAGCAACTGTACCGGTCACACAATACCTGGGAACCTGACCAACTGCAGAGGGAAATGTCAAAGTGCTGTGCTGGGGTTGATATCCCACAGTTGTCAGAAGTAACAAAACAGGCTTTGGACAGGCCCTTCTCAAAAGTGGAGCTGCTGACTGCCCTGGGCCAGTTGGCCAAGAGTAAAGCTCCAGGGCCGGATGGCATGACCACTGAACTTTATCAGGCCCTCAGTGATCAGATTTGCTCCCCTCTTCTCTCAGCATTGCAGGAGGCTCACGAATCTGGCATCCTTCCCCCTTCTATGTGAGAAGCATTAATCACCCTACTACCGAAAAAGTCGGATGACCCCCAAAATTGCGCCAACTTCTGGCCTATTTCTCTCTTATCGGTAGACTGCAAAATAGCAGCCAAAATGATAGCCTTCCGCCTGGTGGATGTCATACCCACTCTTATACACCCCTCCCAAGTCGGATTTGTTAAAGGAAGGGGGGTAGTGGACAATATCAGACTGGTCCTGGATATCAAGTGGCTTGCAATGCAATCCAAAATTCCCATGGCAGCTATGGCTGTGGACTTTTCCAAAGCATTTGACTCCATAGAATGGCCCTACCTCCATGAAATACTCTGTATCTATGGGTTCGGTCTGTATTTTAGTCACTGGATACAGGTGTTATGCAATGGCCCCCTAGCTAAAATCCTGACAAACGAGGCTATATCCCTTCCCTTCTCTTTGGAAAGAGGCACCTGACAAGGTTGTCCTCTCTCCCCCCTGCTCTTCCTGCTGGCTCTGGACCCACTTACCCAGAAGCTGCAGGTGACCAAAGACATTAAAGGTATTCAGATGTGTCATAGCACCTTTTTGACTGCCTTATACGCTGATGATCTCCTCCTACCACTGGCACAGCCTAACGATTCACTCCCCCATGTACTCCGAATCTTGAAGCATTTTGCTCAACTCTCTGGCCTAACTATAAACCAAAAAAAGACCAATGTCACCCCCTCAATGCGGCTTGCTCATCCTCGTGTATGCAAGGATTAGAACTGGCTTGGGCGCCACATAGCTTCTCATATCTGGGCATTAAAATCCCATTTAACTGGCAACTACTGGCATAAGAGAACTTTTCCCCCCTAATAAAATCATTAACGATTGAAATTAGTAGATGGCGATGACTTAACTTCTCCCTCCCAGGTAAGGTAGCAGTCTAAGGTGGCATATCTCCTTAATAATCTTCCCATTTCCCTCCCCAGCAAGGCTCTCCACTCCTTAGACAACTTGATATCCTTTCTTTTATGGGAGGGTAGGGCTCCTTGTTGGAGCCGCATAAGTTGAGGGCCCACTGGACCAGGGAAGGCTTGGGCCTCCCATGGTTACAGGGGTACCACTGGGCTTATACAGCTGCATAAGTCACTAGATGGTTTGTCCCCTCACCTTCTGAGCCAACACATTGGATCCACTTGGAGATTCAGTTGATGCAGAACACCCCCTTGAGCTCCTTGCTTACAAAGACCTCCATAGACCATAGCAAGCTCACACTGGCTATGGCTGAGACTAGGAGGGCCTGGTTTAAGCTTAAGGCAGCATCCTATACTAACAAGGCAGCGAGTCCCATCCTGTTCTGGTATATGGCCCTCTGGCATAACCAGCTCCTTCTGGTAGACAACAAACCACTTCATTGGGATTCATGTGAGTCCAAAGGAATCCTTACTATCCATGACCTATTTATGACCAACTCTGGCACCATGATGTCATTTGAGCAACTCAAAGCTCGGTATTCTCTACAGGTGCATGGCATCTGGAGATACCTGCAGATAGGTAGTGTGGTTCAGACTCTCAGCAAAAAGTATGAAACTGACCCTAAATGGCATTGGCTGACCTCTCTACACAAGGAAAACCTCATCCCAAGGCTTAGCAGGGAGTTTTTACAACACTTGGAATGAGGCACAACCAGACCACACTGAGTCACGCAGAGTCACCTGGGCTTCAGACCTCAAGACCCCCATTACCTCAGAAACCTGGGCCAGGTGCTTGCACCTGACCCATTCTGCATATATGGATGTTAGGAGCCAAATGATACAACTCAAATTGCTTCTCAGATGGCACCATACCCCAGCAGTTCTTCTTTCCTGGGGTATTCTTCCTCATGCAGAGTGCTGGCATTGTATGCATGACCTGGCTAATATCCTGCACTTGTGGGAATTCCCAGTCCTTGCCCCCTTTTGGTCTGGTATTGCCATGGCCTTCTCCGAGGTATTAGGTTCCACTGTGGATATTTCCAACCCCATGCTGTTAATGGGAGACTCGGAACCGGTGAACCACCTCTCAAATTCACATCAGAAATGGCTGCTCTTGGCTCTGCTGGAGGCCAAGAGGCTCCTGCTTCGGTTCTGGAGACATACCTCTCCTCTATCCCTTTCACTGTGGCACTCTGCTCTAGCTAGACTAGCCACCTTTGAAAAGCTTACCCATGGGAGCAGGGGGAAAACAGAGACATACTTCCAGAAATGGGGAGCCTACCTTAATTCTCCCCTGTGCAAGGCACCACTTCCCCCGCTGGCAAATCCCCCGGCCTAAAGATGGTTCCTGATTATATAAGGACTCTAGAAGCTCCTTCCCCGTCTTGTAACCCCTGCTGATCCCTGCAGAATTGGTAATGGGTGGATACAACTGAGCATGCCCACTATATTCTCTCCTACTGCAGTACCTCTCCTATACACTTTCTGTTTCTTTTTCCCTCTGGATAGGCTTTTTGGCCAGCAATGGCACCGAGGGGCTTATTTAGTAGCCCAAATGGATGAGATTCCCAATCACTTAACGGTAAGATAGGTTGAAATTTATTAGGTAGTTATAATAAGCCCAGTTCAGAGTGGATTTTGTCTTTTGGAAGAATTAGGGTAGAATATTTAAATGTATAAATACTGTATGACATACTCAGAGTATTGCTTGAACATATATATAGTCTAGAATGTATTTACTGTTATGCTTCACCCTGTCGGTCAAGTATTTGTACAACACCCGGTTGTATGATTTATGAATAACTGAATAAAAATTATTCTATGATAAAAATCTATGTATAACAGGAATGTCTCTGTATCTTGAGCTTTTTGAGATAGTGTTTGCATTTTATCTTCTAATGCTGAAACAGCTGATTTAAAAGTACTAATCTCCTTCAACAACTTATGTAGAAGTCCTTTGATCTCGGCTGTGTCTGTGAAGGAAGTCTGTGTGGGAGCCATTGGAATTTCTGCAGTCAGGATATTCTGTCAGAGCCATCACAACTATTGTGTTAATATCTCTGGATTTCTGCAATGAAGGTGAGTCAAAATCACAAATTCATTAGTACTGATTTTTGCCTTTTGAATGGTGCCTTACATGTACAGGTTCAGTTGCTGGTTCTGTGGAAATACAATAAATTTACAGTAATATAACAAATTAACAGGAATGTTCAACTCTCTTGTTAAGCAGCTATCCTGCTCATGTGCAGTAAATGCATCTCCATTTCCATATGTGTGTGTGTATATATATATATATATATATATATATATATATATTATAGTATATGGTAGTGCTACCATAGTTAGGGATGAGGAGCCATTTCTATGTTAAACCCCAAAACTTTGCACCTTAATAACTTTGCAACTGTTTGATGGATTTGCCTGAAATTTGGAATTTGTGATCAAGAACCATAGTTCTTAGGATATATAAATTTCTAGTGGGTGTCGGATATACTACGGCTGTGGAGTTATTAAGTGTGATCTGTACTACGTTCACCTTTTCTGGAATTCTGTGGTCGCTCCTAAAGGTCGTACGGTTTGTGTGACCAGCCCGAAATCTTCAGGGAACATGCAGCCAGGGTCCCCAATATGCCTTCCAAAGATTTCATGAAAAAATATTAAACGGTTCAAAAGTTATTCAAAAAACAGTTTCCCATTATAAGTCAATGGGAAAAGTTAACAAAAAGTTCAATACTTTCGCAAATGCATTTTTACTTTCACAAATGGGCCTGTTACTTTCGCAAATCGGCCATTTTGTTTTCAGTTGGTGATCAGAAAAATGGTTGGAATTTAAATTTGGGACCCTCTAGCAACCTAATTTTTTTTGTATTCACCTAGTCGGGCCCTGAGGATGCTTGCCATGTCTTTATTTTGTGGTAAAACACCCCAGAAATATGTTTTTCAAATTTCTGGAAAAAGTACTTTCGCAAATTACTTTAGTGCTCATGAAAGTGTAGCAAATTTTTGGGAAAGCTTTCGGAAATTGCTACAGTAATTTTCTAGTCTGTGGGAAAATGACATCAATTCTTTGGCACTGCACTGCAAAATAACCGTTGTGAGTTTTGGGCTGAAATTTGGAGGGAACGCAGCCGACATCTCACAGATGTGCCTTTCAGTGTTATTGAAAAATATTACGTATTTGGCAAAGTTATGGCACTCCAAAGTTGATGATTTTCCCCATAGGATAACATTACGGCGCCGAAGCATTACAGGAATCCTTTGGCACCCTGCTGCAAAATAACGGTTTGGTCTTTTTCCTGAAATTTGGAGGAAGACAGCCAACAGTACACAGATGTGCCTTTCAGTAGTTTGGTGAAAAAATATCACATGGCGGCAAAGTTACGGCACTCCAAAATTGACAGTTTTTCCCATAGGATAACATTACGGCGCCCAACACTTAACAGAAATCATTTGGAGCCCTGCTGCAAAATAACGGTTTGGTCTTTTTTCCTGAAATTTGGAGGGATGACAGCCAATAGCCCACAGATGTGCCTTTCAGTAGTTTGGTGAAAAAACATTACAGGGAGGCAAAGTTATGGCGCTCCGAACTTTTCTTTTTGTCCCATAGGATAACATTACGGCGTTCGCTGCGCCTTTCAGGGCCCGTATCTCGGAAACGGTGTGAGATACGGACTTTTCGTCGGAAAACTTCTTCAAAATTAGCCAGGACAGTTGTAAATAATATGACTTTTAAATTTTTTTTCTAAGTTGTACGGTTCCTGAGATATAATGTATTTAGTATTCCAAGATCTCATTTTCTGCGCCGATACTCATTATTTTTCATACATTATTTGTACTCACTGTCTTTCTCAATGCAGGTTTTGGGGAAAACCAGACTGTGCGCTTACATTACTGTTACTGTTGCCCTTTCCGCATGCGGATCCGTACCCGTTTCACTTACCATTGGACGTCTGGCCACCACTGCGTTATCCTTTGCGCTTTCATTTGCACTCGGCTTCTGTTATTTTTGCCATTTCTGTCTACAGTACTGTTTATCTTACTGTTTCACTTTACATCACCATGCCCATTGACATTTCTGTTTGCAGGCACCATGTTACTATGTGACAACACATCACGTGGCAGACCATTCCCGTCACGCCACCATGTCGTTACCCTTTCTGTTCTCATTCATGCTTGTGTTACCATGTACGCCATGTTAGCATTTCTGTTTGCGTTGCTGTCCCTGTTAGTATGCACAACACATCATGTGGCTGGGCCTTGAGGGCCAAAAGTGCCAGCTCCCGCCACTTCATGTTCACTATTTCTCATTATCATTCTCAAAGAAGGAAATTAGAGGCAAAAACTCTGTTTAATGCATTAGTTAGGGTTTTCCACAGCGACTAAAGTGAGAAATTCGCTGTTGGGTTGAAAACCCCTTGGACCCCGCCCACCCCCAACGGCATTGGGGTGCGCATTGGGATCATGGGTCCTAACTCTCACCCATTCTCTATACTTCTGCAGCTACACATGTCATGGGGTGAGAGTTAGGGCTGACGATCTATCTGTAACTTCAACTAACTGTGAGTGCTCACTATGCTGTGGAACAACTAACTAGATCATTAAATGAGTTTTTGCCTCTAATATATATATATGCATAGTATTATGCTGGTTGTGCCAGAATAGTTAGGGTGAAAGTGCACGTCTATGTTAAAGTTCAAACTTTGAGGGTTAATAACTTTGAAGCTGTTAAATGGATTTTCATGCACTTTGGCATGCTGAATCTCTATGACTAGATCTCTTGATCTGCTAAATCTGATGGGAATCCATTAAGCGGTTTCTGAGATATGAAGTGTTGAAAAAACAGAAATATCGGGATTTGTTTGACATTTCTTTGTCATCCTTAATCTCAGAAATGGCATTATGTTGTGGGCTGAAATTTTTAGGGTAGGAAGCCCTTGGCTCACAGATGTGCCTTTTGAAGATTTGGTGAAAAAATATTAATCTGTTCAAAAGTTATGACATTTTAAATTTTCCCATTATTTCCTATGGGAAAATGTATATGTCAGGCAAGAAAGATACTATCTTTCTCACAATATGAGTATCATGCGAAAAATACCAGGTTATGTTTGAACAATAGGACTACTGTGTGAAAATACCAGCTTCTTTTCATAAAAAATCTTTTTTTTTTCCGTTTTTCACCACTTTATATCTCAAAAACCATACAAGATGCCATCACTAAACTTTACAAATCTTGTGACACTGGCAGAATGACTGTGCATGCCAAATTTTGGGCTATTTCATAAAAAATGCCTAAGTTAATAAGGTACAAAAACTGAGATTTAACACTGAAGTGCTGTACCAACCCTAACTATAGGGGCGTGACTGTGCCCCTATAATTTATCTAGTTACCACATAAACAGCTCAGTCAATAATGCTGTATAGATTTGTGGGATTAAACCCAGGCCTGCCAGCTGCACCTGGCCCATGCTTTTTTTAGTATATACAATATGATTATTCTGCAGCTGTTTCCCAATTGAAGCATACTGTTATAGTCAATCTCCAGATGGAGCCTGATTGACACATAGTGGCTGAAAGACCTGGTAGCAGCCCTGTCAGGAAAAAGTTCCCACTTCCCTCCAAAGGTATTTGACAGAGGCCTAGTTAGACATTCATGTGTAACATAAACTATCCTCATAGAGGAGGACTCCATTATAGGAAAATGTAGTCATTAATATTAACTGAAAATGTATTGTTGGGTGGAATGGACAAGGTTAATGCCGCTAACCTCTCAACTGGAACCTTTCCAAAGGGGTGTGGGGTGGGTTCTGTTGCATAATGGGATGAAATACTATTGGAACACAACTGGCTTTTGGAGAGATCTTCAAATGAAAGACTGGGTACCGGGTCAGATTAACCATAGGGCAGATGGGGCAGTTGAGGGGCCAGATTTGTTTCCTTTTTTTTAATTACATTTTTCCCATTTTTCCCTGACACCTGTACTTTCTCTGACTTAACTGGGTGGGGTGTATACATCTCAAGTGTGAAGTGTCCACTGCCTCATCACTGCCATCCCGTCCTGAAACAGCTCATCATTTGCTGCTTTTGTTTCCCCATGGACGTTCTGCAGGTGCATCGAAAACCATTCAGCTTTTGGGAGCCTAGGATACCCCTGAACCCCCGGCCTAGTGGTTAAGTCACAGGGAGCCCCACAATTCAAAATTACCCAGGGCACCATGATTTGTTAATCCAGCGCTGACTGTGTTAAACTTTCTAGAAGCTTTTACCAACCCATAACACATCAGAATTATGATAATTCTGTTAGTGTCGCTTTTATGCAACAAGCCTGGTATGCATTGTTTACATGAAGTTGATTAGACTACTGTAATTTTGCACCCCAATTACCTACTACAATATGCAATAATAAACTGTCTGCTGTATCACAATGAACGTATTAAATGGGCCACTGTACAAGATTTACTGCTTGAAGTATCCATTAGTCCCATTAGCTCAGCTGTCCTTGCTTGGATACTGTGTGATACCAGGGGTAGCAATAAGCTGTTACAAGCTGATTTGCTTCTATTTTTTCCTTTTTCATAAACATTTAGACTGTGACCATCAGATACCTGGTCCATTTCTGCCCATTCTGCCCTAGAGGGTGTAGTCAACAGCTGCCAAATGCATGTTTCCTTACTTGCTGGATTCACAACAACCCATTGCTTTTCCCCTTCATTATCATTTATTTATGTATTCATTTTGTGTTTTGCATTTTTGGTTTTTTATATAGAGTTTTTTTAACTATATTTAAACTGTTGGTATATTTTGTTCATTTAGGTATTAATTTAAATATTCTTGTTTGCCAACTTCATTTTCTCCCTGGGCCACACCAATTTCTACATATATGTCTTGTAGGAGGAGTCAGGGAAGTATTCATTCATGTTGATTTTTTCTATGGGTGTAAAAGCTCATAGGAACCTATACAGTACTTACAGTCATTCTGCTACTATCATCCTCTCCCCCTCTTCTCTTTGTTTGACTGTAGTGAACTGTCACTGGGCTTTCAATAGTGCGATTTCAATTGCTGCACCTTGTTAACATATTGCGTACTTACCCTAGTATGACACCACTATATGACATCATTTGGGGCTCAAAAAGGACCATTATGGAGTTCAGCCCTGTCCCCTGATGAAGCCTGGTGAGTTGGAGGTGAGGCACTGGGGTACTTCTCATCTCTGTGCTCCCTTTCTAAATTTGGTTATTAAACTGACCTTTATGCAGTTACCTATTTGATGCCACTGGACTTTTCTGCTGCTCCATTGTGGGTTACTCTTGGGTTTTCTGTGTGACACATTACGGAACCTGTGGGTGCCACTCCAGCTAGATAGTAAGCATCAGACCCAACCTGGCTGGGAAGCAACCCTCCAGGTATGATCCATGGTACTGTAGCAGCCAAAGACTTCCAAAGCAGTGACCCATACCACATCACTACAACCCATCTAAATATATAACTTTAGCTGTAGATAAATAGTCCAACATACATCATAACTCTTTGTGGGTAGCTGGTCAAAAGAGTGTAATAATAACAGCATGGTGAAAACCATGTAGACAAAACAGCATAACACAAAACAGCTACAAGTGTATAACAGTGAAGTCAAAATAGCGCGGAACAACACATAGCTGTTGTCAGTGTTGGGGAAGTAGAAGTGTTCAACTGTGAGGTGTTCTGCTGTACCAACACTGTGGCATACAGCATAGAGGTAATTTCACTTGTTAGTCTTCCAGGGTTCCTTTTTATTTTTTATTTATTTTTTTGTATATATATTTCAAGTTGTTTAAGAGAGCAGGGGATTGATACTGTATGGATTAATATGAAGCAGTCAGGAAAGAAATCTCACTCTACCCTTAATAAATAAAACAAAAAATCTCCTTCTTTTAATATAAATCCATTTTCACACTGACTTTCAGAATAAAAGAAATGTCCATGGTATGCATAGGTCAGTTCCACCTTATAATTAAGTTTATAACAAGAACTTTGTAAATTTAAATAATTAATAATGAAGAAACCAAAGAATTGATATTAAATAAAAATGTTTTTGTATTTTATTTTATTTAGACAAAAATAAGAAAGCTCCAAGTCTGATGAAGGAACTGAATAAATTCTGAAACGTTACAGTAAACAAAATTAATAAGGAGCATGTGAAATAAACATGGAAACACATGGATATAATAAATCAAGTTTAAAGAAGGAGTTTTTTGTTTTATTTATTAAGGGTAGAGTGAGACTTCTTTCCAGACTTATACAGCATAGAGGCACAGATACAAGTTCCTGCATCCAGCTGGCTCAGGTTCAAAACCCAGGTCTGACTATTCTTTGGTCTTTCCTCACCAACTGTTTTGCCAGGTACAATACATCTCCCCCCAAAAATGTTCACCCCTCCCCCAAATTTTCACCCCAACCGGAGTTGATTATATATAGTTATGGGGGATGTGGGGGGGAAATATTCCCCCATTCTGACCCACAGATGTTGTTTCTGGAGCTTTTCTACTTGTGTTTTCTATCAACCTGAAAGTCCCTTTATTGTGCCATGCACCTCCCAGTAGTAGTCTGTATGGTGCCCATTCCCCAACATTCACCCCCCTGCACCACGGTACAGCACTGTCTCTACCTTTGCTGTATATGATGAGTGCTGTTATGCATTTTGCTCTTTGTACTGTGCTGTCTTCAACCAGGCTATTTTTCTTTAGCAGTTTTTGACTAGATCCCTCTTTGTGAGGATGATGCATGGCAGTTTCAAATAACAGCAACATCAGTATTATAATTTAATAGACAAAGAACCTCTGTGCGCAAACACTGAGGCAAGGGTTACCCCAAAGGGCATTTGGCTGGGAAGCCAAGTTTCAAGAAAATACAAAATCACACATGCCCACACAATGCAAAGCATCATGGGCTGCATATGCAAATCACTACAGAATGTTATGCTGGTCCAACTTTAAGCAGAATTGCATGGTGCCAAAGGCATCTCACATAGTTTGCAAAGGGTGCTAACAGAAGACATAGACACGTGTTTTGTCCTACCAGGACTCATCAGTATGTCTCGTCTGTTTGACACTCCAGTGGAATGGACCAGCTACCCTAAAACAGTGCGTCTTGGATATGTTGTGGTGAACCCATAAAAAATAAAAACTATTTAAAAGATAAAGAACCTCTGTGCGCAAACACCAAGGCAAGGGTTACCCCAAAGGGCATTTGGCTGGGAAGCCAAGTTTCAAGAAAATACAAAATCACACATGCCCACACAATGCAAAGCATCATGGGCTGCATATGCAAATCACCACAAGAATGTTATGCTGGTCCAACTTTAAGCAGAATTGCATGGTGCCAAAAGGCCTCTCACACAGTTTGCAAAGGGTGCTAACAGAAGACATAGATACGTGTTTCGTCCTACCAGGACTCATCAGTATGCCTCGTCTGTTTGACACCCCAGTGGAATGGACTAGCTACCCTAAGACAGTGTGTCTTGGATATGTTGTGGTGAACCAGCATAACATTCTGTGGTGATTTGCATATGCAGCCCATGATACTTTGCATTGTGTGGGCATGTGTGATTTTGTATTTTCTTGAAACATGGCTTCCCAGCCAAATGCCCTTTGGGGTAACCCTTGCCTTAGTGTTTGCACACAGAGGTTCTTTGTCTTTTAAATAGTTTTTTATTTTTATGGGTTCACCACAACATATCCAAGACACACTGTCTTAGGGTAGCTGGTCCATTCCACTGGGGTGTCAAACAGATGAGGCAAACTGATGAGTCCTGGTAGGATGAAACACGTGTCTATGTCTTCTGTTAGCACCCTTTGCAAACTGTGTGAGAGGCCTTTTGGCACCATGCAATTCTGCTAAAGTTGGACCAGCATAACATTCTGTGGTGATTTGCATATGCAGCCCATGGTGCTTTGCATTGTGTGGGCATGTGTGATTTTGTATTTTCTTGAAACTTGGCTTCCCAGCCAAATGCCCTTTGGGATAACCCTTGCCTCAGTGTTTGAGCACAGAGGTTCTTTGTCTTTTAAATAGTTTTTTTTTTTATGGGTTCACCACAACATATCCAAGACACACTGTCTTAGGGTAGCTGGTCCATTCCACTGGGGTGTCAAACAGATGAGGCATACTGATGAGTCCTGGAAGGACGAAACACGTGTTTATGTCTTCTGTTAGCACCCTTTGCAAACTGTGTGAGAGGCCTTTTGGCAACATGCAATTCTGCTTAAAGTTGGACCAGCATAACATTCTGTGGTGATTTGCATATGCAGCCCATGATGCTTTGCATTGTGTGGGCATGTGTGATTTTGTATGTTATAATTTAATACCTGATCTAGTAGAACACTGCTCAAAAGCATTAAAGGCAATAAGTGTTCTCCTGCTTTTGCAGTGGAAAATTTGACATAGAATGTATTAGGGCAACAAAATCAACTCCCAAACTATTAATATGGATTTTAACATACTGTACAAAGTGATCCATGCCTCTTTAAAACAGTAACTTGGGACTGCGACTGACACTGAGGTGGCTGAGATCCTGGTGTAGCACTGGGGACATTTTATGGCACCAAATTTGACTAACAAATAATTAAGGCAGTTCTGGAGCCCAGTATGCCCCTGACCCATATTTCTTTAAACTGACCTAAACATCTGACCTGACAGACAAATAAGTCTCTCCAAACATATTTCACAGATAAAAAAATAAAAATATATTTTGAAAACAAGAAAGGATTAATATATTCTCTATTTTCAGGTGCTTTTACAGGGGTTACCTACAGTACCCCTTACTACTGCACAAGCAAATGAAACTAAATGATTAAAATATAAAAAATGGTGCAAAAACTTCAAAATAATTTTATTTTAAACAGTGTTCTTTTCAATCACTGCCTCAAATAGTTGATTTAAGATAGGTTGGTGACACATGCTGTAACCTATCCCTGCCTCAATTATCCTACTGTACCAAGCAAAACATTACAGTGAAGCAAATCCTTCAATAAACAAACAGAATCCAATGTACTCCACCTCCCCCAGTCTTAGTTTCAGATGTCTATGTATGAAACTTCTTTTGAAAACATGGAGTGAAAAAAAACTGAGTAAGAAAGTAAAAACTTTATAAGAATTGCTGGCCCATATGAGGAGCTATTTGAGGAAGGGAGTGCACTCTTGATGTGCTGGTATGAGTCACACACCGTTAGCGCCCCTAGAAAATGTAGGAATGCATACAAAACACGATTATAACTTGCTGAATGAGCAGTGGTACAGCTTGCGTCATCCTAATCTGAAACAAATTCTTTAAACATTTATTTCCTGTTATTGTGCTTGCAAATATTTTACTGGTAAATAGCAGAAGAGATTACTTTTATTCAATATCAGCCTTTACTCTGCCTATAAATATAACCATGCAAGAAATAATACCCAGCAGGGTTGGTGGTACTGGGTAATACCAGACTATACACTGGCGTAATGAGGCCCATGGAAGGTCCAGTATTGCCCATAACACCCATTTGGGAGGGTATTATCACACTTAGCAAATGGGTTTGTGGTGAAATTTTAATTCAATATAGTAAAATTAAACAAAAATGATAAAAAGGTAGCATGTTAATACAAATAAATACAAACAGCAGTTTCTGTAAAAGGGCCTATACAGAGGAGATGGCCTGCATTAATCCAGGAGGGGAACTGCAGTCCTCAGTGAATGGTTTAAATGTTTCTTCAGAAAACATTTAAACTAGCCAAGGTGGATGGCAAAATGATGCAGGGAGGAATTAACTGCCCCCCTCCCCCACACACAGGAGGATGTAGTCAGTAGAGAGAACCCTAAGGGAGAGAAATCTCCAATGTTACCCATTAATGAGAAAACAAAGTGGTAGTATTGAAGGGAGATGAGAATGAGAACAAAGGGAATCAGAAAAGTGGGCTAAAGGGAAAAAAGGAGGCTAAGAAGCGGGGCAGTATCAGAATCTGGAAGGCCATGTGTGCAAATGCTTGAAGTCTGGGAAATAAAATTCTGGACCTAGAGGCCATTATGACAGAGACTGATCTAGATATTGGTGCCATTACCACGTCATGGAGCACTAAGAACCATCACTGAGATATAGCCATACCTGTTCAGGATGGACAGGGTGGGAAAGAAAGGAGGGGAGTGATACTTTTTGTGAGGGAAAGCATAACGGTGACAGATATACAGAGAATGCAAGGATGGGTGGAGGTACTGTGGGTTACCCTAGGGCAAGAGAATGGAGCTGCTATTTGCACTGGCATGATCTATTGACCTCCATCATGGGGGGGGGGTAGGATAAGGTTCTGGTGGATGACATCCAAAAGATGGCAAGTAAGGGAGAGGACTGCTGGTGAGAGACTTCAGTCTGGGAGATAAAGATTGGAGCCTCTCAGCTGCAGCTTCAGCTAGGATCAGGGACATCCTGGACTCCCTGCAGGGGCCATTCCACAGGGAACTAGTAAGGAAACCCACTCTGGATGCAGCAATACTGGCCCTTGTGCTCACTAATGGGGATGGTTACAAACATCATGGTGGGAGGCAACCTGGGGACTAGTGATCACTGTACAGTGTGGCTCAATATACAAACTGCAGCAGAGATGAGCCACACAAAGATGAGGGTCCTGCACTTCAGCAGGGATGATGTTAAAAAGATGGGTGAGTGCCTCAGGGATGCCCTGGCAGGGGGTAGTACTTGGGTGGAGCGGAAGAGCAGTGGGAGAAGTGAAAAAGGGCCACACTGAAGACAACAAACCTCTGCATCAGGCAAGTGAGCAGAAACAAGAGGAGAAAGAGACTGCTTTGGTTCTCAAAAGAGGTGACTGGGATGGTAAGGGGAAAAAATGTTAGCATTCAGGAAGTATAAGAAGACACAGAGGGAGGAGGATACGGAGGTGTATCAGGAGAAACAGAGGGAGGCCTGGGAAGACATAAGTAGGACAAAAGTGCAAACAAAGGAGAGACTAGCTAAGGTAGTAATGAAAGGGGACATTTTTCAGGTATGTGAGTGAAAAAAGGAAAACCAGTGGAGGAATTTTAAGGCTAAGAATGGGGTTGGGTGGATTGGGTGGAGCAGGACCAGAAAAAAGCTGACATCCTGAAAAAATACTTTTGTTCAGTGTTCAAAGAGGAAGGGGAAGGTGCAAGGCCACAGAAAAATAACAGGAGCATTGAAGGAAGGGAGGTGGACACCAGTCCATTTTCAGAAGAGAAAATCCTAAAGGAGATCACAAACCTGAAAGTGAACAAGGCATTGGGATCAGAGAGAGTGCATTCTAGGATACTGAGAGAGCTCAGGGAGGTGCTGACTGCACCTCTGACAATCCTGTGCAACCACTCACTGGAGATGGGAGTGGTTCCGGAGGACTGGAGGAGGGCAGATGTAGTCCCACTTCTCAAAAGTGGCAGCAGAGAGGAGGCTGGCAACTACAGGCCAGTCAGCTTGACTTCGGTGGTGAGTACATTAATGGAATCACTACTGAAGGAAAGCATTGTAGAATATCTTGAATCCAGTGGCTTACAAGATCTGAGACAGCATGGATTTACAAAGGGGAGGTCAAGTCAATCGAATCTGATAGATTTCTTTGACTGGGTGACCAATGAATTGGATCAGGGTGGATCAGTGGATGTGGCCTACCTTGATTCAGTAAGGTCTTCAACACCACTCCACATAGGATACTCATAAGTAAGCTGAGCAATTCAGGAGTGGGTACAAAGGAGGTAAACTGGGTAAGAAATTGGTTAAGGGATAGGTGGCAAAGGGTGGTGGTAAATGGAGTTCACTCGGGGAAAAGGAGGGTGATCAGTGAGGTGCCACAGGGATCAATACTGGGACTGGACCTCTTTAATATCTTTATTTGTAACATTGCAGAGGGGCTGGATGGGGAAGATTTGCCTTTTCGCAGATTACACTACAACATAGAAACATAGAATTTGACGGCAGATAAGGACCGCTTGGCCCACCCAGTCTGCCCATTTCCTTACCTAATGGATAAGCTGCAGATCCTAGTTAACCAGCAGCCTACTTTTTTCTACCCCAACCCCCTAGAATTGCCTTATGGCTGTCCCATGCATGCTTGAATTCAATCACTGTTTTTGAATCCACAACCTCCTCCGGAAGGCGGTTCCATGCATCCATTACCCTCTCTGTGAAAAAATACTTCCTTACATTACCTCTGAGCCTCCCCCCTCTATCTTCAAATTGTGCCCCCTTGTTCTTGCACACCCTTTTTGAAAGATGCTACCCTCTTGGACTTTGTTGATTCCCTTGAGGTACTTGAACATTTCTATCATGTCCCCCCTCTCCCTCCTTTCCTCAAGGCTATACATATTAAGCTCCTTTAGTCTCTCTTCATATGTCTTCCGGTGCAGACCCTGCACCATTTTAGTTGCCCTCCTCTGGACAGCTTCCATCTTGTCTATGTCCTTGCGGAGATTGGGTCTCCAGAACTGCACACAGTACTCCAGATGGGGTCTCTACAATAGGGTAGACACTCCGGAGGTGGAGGGATGAATAATGATCTGAGTAAATCAGAGGAGTGATCAGAGGTATGGCAACTTAGTTTCAATGAGAAAAAGTAAAAAAATCATGCACTTAGAGCACAAAAACCCAGGGGCAAAGAACAAAATGGTGGGAATGGTTTTGGCGACCTACAAACAGGAAAGAGACCAAGGGGTAATCACATCTGATGACCTAAAGGTGACCAAGCAGTAAGACAAGGCAGTTGGGAAAGCTAGTTGTTTGCTGGATAGCATAGGAAGAGGTATCACTAGCAGAAAGAGGAAGATGGTTTTACCTCTGCATAGATCACTGGTGAGACCTCACCTGAAGTACTGTGCCCATTTCAGGAAACCTCGTCTCCAGAAGGACATAGACAGAGTGGAAGCGGTCCAGAGGATGACAACCAAAATGGTGCTGGTCTTACATAAAAAATTGTATGTGGAAAGACTGAAGGACCTCAATATGTACACCCTGGAGGAAAGGAGGGAAAAGTAGAATATATCAGAGACTTACAAATACCTCACAGATATAAAAAAGGTGCAGGAGGGAAGCATTTAAAAAAAATGATGCTCAAGTATAAGGGTCATGTTATGAAGCCAGAGGTGGGAAGACTCAAGGGAGATGTGAGAAAGTACTTCTTCACAGAATTGGTGGTGGATGCCTGGAACAGTCTCACAGTAGAGGTATTGGGGGTAAAACTGTAGCAGGGTTCAAGAAGACATGGGATAAGCATTAGGGAACCTTAGTGGCAAGGCAGGGGGGGTAGGACCGGAGATTCAGTAGGGTTGCGGTAATATAGTAGGTAGGGAAAATGGGCAGACTAGGTTGGCCAAGCAGTCCTTATCTGCCGTCAAATTGTATGTTTCTATGTTAAGTCCCTGACCTGGCGGAATTGCCAGTATTGCTGCTTACAAGAACAGTTTTTTTTTTGCATTGGAGAGTCACAGTATCAGTCTTACTTTTCTACTGATTAATTCCCTCAACCCCACATGACAGATTGAGAGAATGACAAATGTTAAAGGAGGCAGTATAGTACAGTGGTTTAAGGCTCTGAGCTGCAAACTTGGAGACCTGGGTTTGAATCCCACAGTCACCACTTGCATACTGTGTGACCCTGAGCAAGTCAGTTAACTTCCTTGTGCTCCCAGGTTGCACCTGTAAACAAGCTTTCAGCTTAGTGTGTCTCTCTCCTGCTAAAAAAGGAAAAAAAAGTGATTCGATGGGGGTTGCACTGTAGACTGTTTATATTTTTTACGTATAATTGGTTTGTGGTTTTGAGAGTGTGAGTGTGAGTATGAGTGAACAAGTCAGGGTTATAGCTAGAATGGCACAGCATCCATTTTGGACATGATCAGATGACAGCACTGTCAGAGAATCACGAATTTCACAAAAGAAAAAAAATGAGGTTCTTTTCATTTTTAAAGAAAAGAATGGCACTGATTGGAGCTGTGGGGACAGAAGTGCATATGTGTGTGTGTGGGGGGGAAGGGTCCAACTTGCTTGTTCCTCTCTCTTAGTGAGCTATGAAAAATGGCAACTTAAAGGTTTTAAAATGAAAACTAGCAGATGGATACCAGTTTAGTACTGAAGCAGTGCAGGCTGGCACTTGTTTTTTTGTGGGTCTTTACTGGTACTTAATGCTTGGGGCCATTAGGTCCTCCAGGGTGGTTGTCGGAGGGTGAGCAGCACTCTGGCTGACTGGGGATTATTTGGACTAGTGAGCCCTAGTTTACAATGGTATCTTTGGGGGCACTGAGAGGTAGTAGCCTACCTTTGAAATTCCACCCTTGCTGGCTTATGAATAGCCCCTAGGCAGCGATGATGTCTACTGCCCAAGGAAGAGACCAGTTTAGGAGTGGGGTGGGGGTATGTACTGGCAGTTGTCATCGGTGGACAGGTGCTACTTCACCCCCTAGGCTTAGGGGTCTGCACCCTTTTAACTGTTCTCCACTATCCCATGAGGTCTACAAGCACTGTTGGGCCTTGGGGATAGTTTGGAGTGGACAAAGGGGTGTGAGTCCCCGGCCGGTGGGGGGGAACGGGATGGATAGATTGTGGTGGTGGGTATGTAGAGGCAACCTGGGGTGAAACAGGTCCAGGAAAGGGGGTTCTCCCTGTCTGGTTCCCATACCCAAGGGCTCCTCCAGTGGTGGGCAAATGGTGCAGTCTTCCTCAGCCACTCATCCAACTTGAGTGGTGCTGTACAATGACAGGTCAATAAAAAACAAGATGGCATTAATTGATGATCTTGTTGGAACATTGGACCTGGCTCGCATCACTGAGATCTGGCTGGAAGAAAATGCTGGTCCTCTACCAGAATCAGCAGTTTCAGCTGGATACTTCGTGATACACAGCCCGAGATTGGATCATAGGGGCGGGAGTGTAGCCATCTGTTTCAAGATGGAACTGGACCTTATGGAGTTACCAGTGAGGGCAACCAGATCCATTGAGTGTATCATGGTGGCAGGTGTGGGTTACAGGATACTTCTCGTCTACCGCCCACCCGGGGTTGGGAAAGTATTCCTGCAGGAAGTTGCAGATTTTGTGGTCGATGTGGTGTTGCAGCCCCCAGGTGGTTGGCCCTGGGGGATTTCAATGCCTGAATCAACAACAAACTCTCACAGTTTGGACAGGACATCCTCTAACTGATGATCTCTTTGGGCCTCACACAGGTTGTTACTGCTGTGATCCATAACCAGGTTCACTCCTTGGATCTGGTGTTCCTCCTGGGAATGGAGGTCTCCGACCTGGTGGAGTAACCAGTCAGGTGGTCTGATCAATACACTATAGATACAGTTTTGTGGCTCCACCCAATAGACCTACCCCTTTGGAGATGGTCCGGTACCTTCCATTAATGGGTGTTACCCCAGAGGGTCTGATGACAGTGCTGGACCTATCAAGTGGGTCAATGGAATGCTTGGATCCAGGGGAACTGGTACAGTACTATAATAGTAATATATAGTTGGGGGTCCTAGATTCCATATCTCCTGTTCGTGTTCTCCCACTCACTCTTCATCCTCAGTCCCTGTGGTTTGATGGGGACCTGAGAGAGTTGAGGCAAGTGGGTTGAAGGTTGGAACTGGACATCACTGTCCTCCTAGGGACAAATGACCTGGCTGGGAATGGGATCAGAGTAATGTAGGAGGAGTTTATGGAGTTGGGGAGAGGCCCTAGACAAGTAGCACACATGGTAACCTTCTCAGAGGTACTGCCTGTCTATGGCATGGGTGAGGCTAGGGTGCTCCACACCATGGTATTCAATCAATGGCTGAAAAAAACTGGTGAAGCACTCAGGGTTTTGGCTTCATTGGGGACTGGGGGTCCACCTGGAGGGATACAGGCCTATACTGGTGCAATGGTCTGCATCTGTCCAGGAAGGGAACCAGGATCCTAGGTGATATGTTTAAATGCTTCATTGGCAAGCATTTAAACTAGCAAGGAGTAAGGCATTGACAAGGAGCAGGGAAATATGACCCCCCCCCAAAAAAACAGGGTAGTTAGTAAGGTAAACACCAAGATAGAGAAGGCAATAGGGAGAAGTGCAGGGGTAAATGGAGAAATAGGCAAAAGCAGTAAGGACAGGGATGGGGCTAAAAGGGGTAAGGCCATCAAAAAATGGAGGGAAATGAGTACCAACGCCCATAGTCTGGGTAACAAGCTCACTGAACTAGTGGCCTTGACGGAAGAGGGTTGCCTGGATATCATGGCAGTAACAGAAACATGGTACACAGAGAACCATGACTGGGATGTCAACATACCAGGTTACACAGTCTACAGGGGTGACAGGGAGGATAGAAGAGGAGGAGGAGGAGCTCTCTACATAAGGGAAGGGATCAAAGCAACAGAGCTAAAGGGTAAAGAGGGAAGAGAGGAGGCACTGTGGGTCACCCAGAAAACAGGAAATGACACCACAATCTGCACAGGTGTTGTATACAGAATCCTGTCTCAGGCAGAGGAAATGGACAAGGAAATGATAGAAGGCATCCTTAGGATGGCAGAAAAAGGGGAGTTATTGTTGGTGGGGGACCTGAATATGCCAGATGTTAACTGGAGCACCTTTCCTGCAGCCACATCCAAAAACAGGATCATTCTCAATGCCCTAGAGGGGCATGCCTCAGCAACTAGTGTTGGAACCCACTCAGGAGGGAGCAATCTAAGACCTGGTACTCTCAAACGGGGATGGAACAAGGGTCTCAAATTTAGATGTGGATAGCTATCTGGGAGCAAGTTACCACCAAACAATGTGGTTCACGACAAACACAGCTGTAGAGTCAAACTGTACAAAAGTGAGGGCACTAGACTTCAGGAGGGCTGACTTTGTCAAAATGGGAGAATGTCTCAGAAAAGCACTAGCAAATAAGCAAGAAGGAGGGGTGGCAGAACAATAGGAAAACATCAAACTGCCATCACAGAGGCAACAAGCCTTTGTGTGAAACAAACAAATCAAAACGAAGGAAAAAAAACACTATGGTTCTCAAAAGAGGTGGCGGGAAGGTTAAGGAGAAAAGACAGCATTCAGGAAGTACAAGTAAACACAGAAGGAGCAGGACAGAGTACTGTACCATTTAAAGAGGAAGGAAGCAGGGAAGGCAGTCAGAATAGCAAAGGCCCAAACTGAGGAAAAGACAGCCAACTTGGTCAAGAAGGGGGATAAAACCTTTTATAGGTATATTAGGGAGCAAAGAAAGACCAAGGGAGGGATAGTGAGGCTTAATAAAGGGAAGGGTGGATGGGCAGAGGGTGACAGTGAAAAAGCAGGGACACTGAATGAATACTTTTGCTCAGTATTCACAAAAGAAGAGGAGGGGGAGGTACTAATCTAATCAATAGAAGCAATCTGGCTGAAGGGGGTCGATACCAGTCCATTCACAGAAGAAAGGGTTCTGAAAGAACTCCTAAAACTGAAGGTGGACAAAGGAATGGACCCTGGTAGAATTCACCCAGAATTCTAAAAGAACTAAGGAGAGAACTAGTGACACCACTAGCTACCCTTTTTAATAAATCATGGGAGGATGATGTGGTACCTGAGGACTGGAAGAGGACGGATGTGATTCCCCATCACAAAAGTAGGAGCAAAGCAGAGGCAGGAAACAACAGACCTGTTAGTTTGACCTCAGTGGTAGGGAAAATAATGGAATCACTTCTGAAAGAAAGAACTGTTGAGTAGAGATGTTGCAAAATTTTATTTTGCAGACAAAATTGTCACAAAATCGGAAATTTCCCAGTGCAAAATATTTTGCAAAATTTTGCCCGCATCTGATATGCCAGCTTTCCGTGCCCCTCCGAGTCCTGGTGTCTAGTGCCCCCCCCGGCTGATCAATGGCAGAATTCAAATCAAGAACCCCACCCCCCAATCACCCTGAGCCCCAGCCCCCAATCTTTGTAATAAAAAACACCAACAATATCTTACAATGTCCCTGGAATCTAGTGGCCCTCACCTGGCTGATCACTGGCCGAATTCAAATCAAGATAGAACTCTCCCTCCTCCCTCAGTCACCCTGAGCTCTGGCCCTATATCTTTCTAAAAAAAAAATCTCCTCCCCTGTATGGGGCCGGGGTTCATGGTGACTGAGGAGGAGGAAGGATTCTATCTTGATTTGAATTCAGACAGTGATTGGCTGAAGGGGGCACTAGACACCAGGGACATGGGACTCTTGGAAGGGTTTTTTTTTGTTACAAAGATTGGGGGCAGGGGCTCAGGGTGACTGGGGAAGAGGGAGGGTTCTTGATTTGAATTCAGATGGTGATCAGCCTTGGGGGGGCACTAGACACCAGGGACAATGGAGGGGACTGTTTTTCTTTGGAAGATTGGGGGCCTGTGGCGACATTAAGAAATTTCACCTGCAGGTGGCAAAATGTTGCCCTCAAGCAGCAAATATTTTGCAAAATGTGCAAATTCCTCAAAATATTTTGCCCAGTGAAATTTTCCAATTTCACACAACGTTATTGTTCAATTCATAGAGGCCAGCATGGTACAGGACCCAAGGCAGCATGGATTCACAGTGGGAAGGTCATGTCAGATGAATCTAATAGATTTCTTTGACTGGGTAACCAAAGTAGTAGATATGGGAGGGGCTGTGGACATGGCCTACCTAGACTTTAGCAAGGTATTTGACACAGTCCCATACGAAAGATTAATAAAAGAATTAGCCAGCCTGGGAGTGGGTCCCAGGGTGGTAGCCTGGATAAAAAAATGGCTGGACAACAGGACACAGAGGGTAAAAGTAAGCAGAGTCCACTCCAAAGAAAGGGGGGTTACTAGAGGGGTATCGCAGGGTTCAGTACTTGGTCCTGTCCTTTTTAATGTCTTTATAAGTCACATTGCAGAGGAACTGTAAGGAAAAGTATGCCTGTTTGCAGACAACACAAAGAACTGCAACAGGGTTGATACACAAAGGGGGGGGTAGAGAGGATAAGAAGGGACTTGGCAAGGTTGGAGGAATAGTCAAAAGTATGGCAGCTTAGATTCAATGCAAAGAAGTGTAAAGTATTGCACCTGGGAAACAAAAATCCATGGAAAGAGTACAAAATTTGGGGGAGGTACTAACAACAACAAAAATGGAAAGGGACCTGGGGGTAGTCATAGCAGATGACCTAAAGGTAAAAGCAATGTGAGAAGGCAGTAAGGAAGTCTCAGGGGATATTGGGGTGCATAGGAAGAGGCATCACCAGTAGAAAACAGGAAGTTGTTATCCCTCTCTACAGACAGTTGCTGATACCCAATCTGGAGTATCGCGTGCAGTTCTGGAGACCCCATCTCTGCATGGACATAGACAGGATGGAGGCAGTCCAGAGGAGGGCAACTAAAATGGTGCAGGATATGCACCAGAAGACATACAAAGAGAGACTAATGGAGCTTAATATGTATACTCTCAAGGAAAGGAGGGAGAAGGGGGACATGATAGAAACTTTCAAGTACCTCAAGGGAATTAATAAAGACCAAGGGGGTAGCATCTTTCAGGAAAAAGAGATGTGCAAGAACAAGGTTGCTCAATTGGAAGATAGAGGGGGGACAGCTCAGGGGCAATGTGCAGAATATTCTTTCACAGAGAGGGTGGTGGACGCATGGAATGGCCTTCCTAAGGAGGTTGTGGGGTCAAAAACAGTGGCAGAATTCAAGAATGCATGGGACAGACATAAAGCAATTCTGGTGGGGGGGTAGGAAGAAGTAGGCTGTTGGTTAACTAGGATATGCAGCTTATTCAATAGGTAGGGAAATGGGCAGACTGGTGGGGCCAAATGGTCCTTATCTGCCATCAAAGTCTATGTTTCTACAGAACAATGCTGGTGGAAATTCAGCCTGTAGGGTGACAGGCTTAGACTGAGGGCCCATTATTTGGACTATTGTCAGAAATCTCTCGTAAGAAGGCAGAATTCTTGTCCGGAGAGATTTCTGCAGCAAGAAATTGACCAGCTCATCTCTTCCGTACTGTGGACAGGTTGTGCAATCTAGCCTGTCTACAGAATCGGAGAGCTTTTTCACAATTGAAGTGTTAGGAGTTTGCTCAATTTTTTTGCAGATACGGTTGCTGCCATTACATCTGAGGTCCAGCTAGTACATTCTGTTGAGTGTTGAGACCGTCAGTGGGAGGGAACAGGCACCCAATCAGTCTGGGTGACTTTTGACCAGTCAGCGATCACTGATATTGTGAAGATTGTCCAGGGCTTGTGGCCAACTTGCTGTAGTTTGGATCCGGGTCCAACCCACCTCCTTGTGGAGTGTTTGGATGTCATTGGACCAGTCCTGGCTGAGATTGTCTGGTGTTCATTAGAGAAGGGTGTGTTCCTGGACTCCTTGAAGGAGCCAGTGGTAACACCCCTTTTGAAGTAATCCTCCCTCGACCCAGACTGTCTCACAAACTACAGACCTGTCCCTAACCTGCCCTTTTTGGGCAAGGTTATTGAGCAGATAGTCACACTGCAGCTTGAAGACCTTCTTACCATCCACAAGGTCTTTGGACAGGCTGTGATATATCCCACCACGAGTCTGTCTGGAACAGATTCTCTCTTTACTTATACTGTATGGTCTATCTCCTTGAAACTGTATTGTGTATTCCCCTGTATCTATGGATAGCCTAGTGTAATGTCTAATTTCTCTTGTACAGTAGGTATCACCGCACCTGTCTGTACTGTAATGTGTTTGACCCAAGTCTGTATTATGTAATAGTAACCATTGTGATGTGATGTGGTTTTACTTATGTCTGTAGCTCTCCCTGGTCATGACTGAAAATAGGCAATGTCTTTGTCTAGAGCACTTACCCGGTAATCAAAAACTAAATAAATGAATGATTCTCTCCAGTCCGGCTTCCAGAAGAGGCATACTACTGAGACAGCCATTGTATGGGTACTTAATGATCTCCTGATGGTGAGAGATTGGAAGAATCATTCGATCTTGGTTCTTCTTGACATCTCGGCATTTGACACCGTGGACCATGGGCTATTACTGGAGCACCTACAGCTGATCTGTGGACTGTCGAGAACAGTCCTCAGATGGTTCCACTCATTCCTCATAGGCAGGTCTCAAAGAGTGGTGTCAGGGATTTTTTCCTCGGCCCCTTTTCTCCTGTCATGTGGGGTACCGCAGGGCATGTTTTGTCTCCCATGTTGTTTGTGCTGTATATACTCCCTTTGGGAGACATTATAAGGAAGTATGGGCTGAGTTTTCACTTCTATGCAGATGATACTCAGCTGTACATGTCCTTTGTGCCCGGACAAGATGATGCTATCTCGGTCTTCAACAACTGCCTCACTGTGATTCATGACTGGATGAGTGCCAGCTGGTTGAGATTGAACCTGGAGCAGACTTAGGTGCTGGTGGTGGGCCCAGGTCATGAGGCAGAGGGGCTACCTCCTGTTTGCCCATCCGGTATTATACTGCGGGACAATCAGTTGAGGGCCTCTGAATGGCTGCGTAAGCTAGGCATTGTACTTGACTGTGAACTGACACTTAAAGCTCAGGTGTCAGTCATTGTCAATACCTCGGTTTGTCATCTGAGGAACATCACCTGGGTAAAACACCTTGTTCCGCCTGAGGACCTTCCAACATTGGTCCATGCCTTTGTGTCCACCCATCTTGACTATTGCAATGCTCAATACCTTGGGCTTCCTGGGGTGGATATCCATCACCTACAGCTGGTGCAGAGTGTGGCAGCCAGGCAGTTGACTGGCTCATCAAGAACCAGTCATATTATGCCTGTGCTCCATGATCTACATTGGCTGCTGGTGCAGTGGAGTATCACTTTCAAGGTTGCTTTGCTGACCTATAAGGCCCTACATGAACAGGGACCACATTATTTGCAAGGCCTCATTTGCCCCTACCGCCTCCTCCTCCTACTCTGTACCATTGACAAGGGATTGCTAGAGGTTCCCAGGGTCCATTTGAAGACCTCGGGGGCCAGGGCATGTGCTTTTATTGCCCTGACTCTGTGGAATTCTTTAACTTGTCGGGTGGGAGAGTGCCTGTCCACTGAGTCCTTTAAGTCTGCATTGAAGACTTACTTATTTGAACTAGCATTTCGTGATATGATTTAATTTTAACATGGAATTGGAATGTTATGATCTGGGATTTTAATCTGAAGAGTTTTTAGCATTGTATTGTACAGGCATTTTGGTTTTGGAAAAGCACCTTTTATAAATAAAATTTGACTTGACTTGACTTGACAGTACCAGCTTAGCATGGCTCTGAGTCAGTCAGAGCAGGAAATCATCAAGCCCATTTTGTAACTGAGGATATATACAGGCGGGGTAGGCCTGCCTCTCTCTGTTCTCTCTCTCTCTCTCACTGTCTCTTTCTAAAATATAAATACCACTGTAAGCAACTATTTGTTGCCAGTACCATGTCTAAAACTACGAGGATGTGTGTTCATCAGATACATCTCATTTACTGTACCCTACCACTCCTCCACAGTTGGAGGCAGTTGTTTTAATCACTTTCTAGTGATACATTCCTGTGCTGCATAGACCAGAATAGAACAGATTTTTCTCTACTTTGAAGTTTCGATTGTTCATCCTGTGGAAAGCCTCCCATAAGCTGTTTTGACTTTTCTTTAAGGCATTGTGTAAATATTATTAATATGTGAGTAGCATGCTATTTAAATTATAGGTTTGCATTTTGAGGTATAAAGAATTGCTCTGGTTGCTAATTGCATTATAAATGCACTGCTGTTATGTAGGAGTTTGAGACAGCAAGCCATTATATGAATGCTATTACTGATACTGTGACACAGGTTTACCCCTTAGGAGAAAACTAGTCAGAACAACAATTAGGGGCAATGATCTACTAATTAGTATGTATGAAAAATATAAATAGGCAGTGCCAAGAGGCAGGCCATTGCCTGAGGCATTTGGTAAAATTGTATTACATAGCAGATAGACTTGTACTGTACATTTTTCCACATCACTAACATTTGCATATTTCATTCAAAATTGTGCATACTTTATTTGAATATGAGCCATGTTTTATCTGAAAGCAGTGCATACCCTAACATCCAAAGATTAATAATATTTCCCTGTGCATTTTTATTTCTCTTTTTTATCTTATCCAAGAAATGAAACATGCCATTTAACCATTCTCAACTTCATGTCCCCAATGCTGGAGTGATCCCATTTCCTCTTCCCTGACCATAATCCTTATCTTCCCTAAGAATGTATCCTCTATTCTGCAGATGGGGCCCAATCACAAAGGAAAAACTGGGAGAAGCATGGTGGTGAGATGGGTGGGAGTGAGGACATACTATCTTGAAATCCTGTGTGGGTGGGGTAGGAGGGATAGCTTCATGTTCCCTAAAGCCTGCCTTTTTTCTCAGTTATTTCCCACATACTCGATGATAATCACCAATGCATGCCCTAGCCACCAGAGTGATGGGTATGCATGTAGACTCCTTTCAGCTGCACTACTCCCTGTGGCCACCAGGAAGCAGCCACATAGGAGACAGTCATCCTCCCCAGAGGAGGAGGAGGAGATTGCCCTATAGGATACACACACTTTCTCTTATTAACCTGGAGTGGTGGGTGATTATGGACCAAGGTTTGCCTTCTGACTAGAGTCCTCTGTTTCACTACATGAGACATCTCTGCTAAGAGTGACTGACATGTAGGGGCCATGAAAGCAGGCATGTTAGGGTTTTTTCTAGAACTCTTTTAATTTAAAAAAAGTTTATGTATGCACTCAATCTTTCAAATAGTCATACCTCCCTTAAAGGCACTCCTACAGTTGTAAGAGTGCACTTACTTGCATTTTTAAGGTGTTTTTAACGCCTTACCTATGGTTCACTGTTTTCATACCCTAAGAATAGGCATGTTGTCACTCTAAAAACCATAAGCTTGCCTTCAAAAGATGGTCAAGGTGGTAGCTAAAGGGGATCTGACTTTCTTAAGGAATGTAAGTTAGAAGAGGAAGGAAAGGGGAGGGATGGTGAGGATAAGGAGGATGGCAGGGGGAGATTGTACAAAGAGGTACAAGAAAAAGAGATCCTGAACAGGTATTTCTGCTTAGTCTTCACCATGGAGGGAAGGGGAATGGACCACCAGGGAGCTGGAGGAACAAAAGGTGTGGGGGATGTAGGCACAAGTCAATTTTCAGTGGAAAGAGTCATGAAGAGACTTGCAGCTCTGAAAGTGGACAAGGATATGGGACCAGACAGGATACACTCAAGGGGAATAAAGGAACTCATGGAGGTGCTAGCTTTCCCACTGATGGCCTTATTCAACAACCTGTGGAAACGGGTGATTTAGGAGGACTGTAGAAGAGCAAATGTGGTCCCTTTCCATGAGTGCAGCAGCACTGAAGAAACTAGCAACTATAGGTTTGTCAGTCTCACCTCAGTAGTGGGGAAAATAATGGAAGCTCTGTTGAAGGAAAGGTTGGTAGTGTATCTTGAATCCAATGGGCTACAACACCATCATATATGGATTCATGAGGGGGGAGGCTCATGTCAGATGAACCTGACTGATATTTTCAACTGGATGATTAAGGAAATGTATGAGGAAGAGCTGTAGATGTGGCCTAGCTGAATGTTAGCAAGGCCTTTGAAACTCTGCCGCATAGGAGTGATGAAATGGCTAAGGAACTGGTTAATGGATAGGCAACAGAGAATGATGGTTAATGTGACTCACATTGCATTGCAGAAGAAGAACTGGAGGGGAAGGTACAAAGAATTTAAATTTGACATAGATTTTGACAGCTGATAAAGACCACTTGGCCCACCCAGTCTGGCCTTTTTGTGAGTTATGCTTTTTTGCAGATTTTTTATTTTTATTTTATTTCAATTTTGTTTTCCGGGTAAACAATATGAGCCAAGGCCCTTTTTCAAATGCGACCCGGGACCATCATCTATGTTACAGTCAAGATCTACTACAAATATACAATACAATAAAATCATACAAAAAAACATAATCATAACAACATACTAAGAACAATACATTAATAATAATCACATCAAATTTATAATAGGGTGGGGGGAAGAATATGCATAGAGACCTTGAGAAACTTGAAAAGTGATCAAGAGCAAGTCAGTTGGGGTTCAATGCCAAAAAGTGTAAAATCATGTACCTAGGGCATAGGAACCCAGGAGCTGAGTATAGCATCAGGAGATATTGACAGTAACTAAGCAGGAAAGAGACCTTGGGATTATCAAATCTGATGACCTCAAAGTGGCATGGCAATGTGACAAAGCAGTGGGTAGGGCCAGTGGGATGCATAGGGAGAGATATCTCCAGCAGAAGGAGGGTGACATGGCGGAGGTAGTCCATAGGAGGGAAATTAAAATGGTGCAGGGGTTGCATCAAAAGACCTACAAGGAGTGACCTAGGGTTTTCAAGATGTACACTCTGAGAGAGATGAGAACAACAGGGAACATGATAGAGACTTACAAGTACCTCACAGGATTGAACAGGGGGCAGGAGGGGAGTATCTTTCCAATATGAAACAGCACCAGGACTAGAGAGCATGTGATGAAGCTGGGGGATAGGGGGGAGTTTAAGGGTGATGTGAGGAAGTACTACTTCACTGAAAGAGTGATGGATGCCTGGAACAGACTGCCAGCAGAATTGGAGGAGGCAAAAACAGTAGGCAGCTTCAAGTATGCATGGGATAGACATAGGGGAATATTAGTAAATACGCAAGGAGGAGGGAGTGTCACCAGAGACCAGCAAAGGTCTGAGGAGATAAACTATGCCAGAATCATCTGGGCAGACTGGGCTGGCCAAACAGTCCTTTTCAGGCAACACATTCTATGTTTCTATGTTTCTGACTAAACATTGGGAACACAAACCCAGGTAGCCATCATGATAATCAGAGCCTATCACTGCAATGTTATTTGGTTGACTGTATTGTAACAATGACTGCATAGGAAACATTGTACAGATATGAAAAAGTGCTCAAAAGCTGCTCTCAACTGAGAAATTAAATGCAGAGGTGTTTATTATAATTGTAAAACAATTACATACACAGCACAGAAGAGGGTTTAAGGTAAAGAAAAGTAGGCCACTACAATACATTGCAGTTTTATGAGACACAAGTGCTTCGTATATAGTGCATTTAATAATGAGATACTTTGGGAAAGCACAGAGCTGGTCAAAAACACATGCACTAGCGTGATCAGGTCAAATGAGCTACGATTAAGAGGTAAAAACTATAATACAGAGAGGAGAGGTAGATGGTTTAGTCAAAGCATTATGGATGTGCGGAACTCCTCATCAGAATCTGTGGTTACTAGAGGTTCTATGGACTTGTTTAAGAAATTACTAGATGATTACATGGGTGACGAACTTACTAGAAGGTACCACTGATATGTGATGAGTCATTAATAGGTCTCCAGCCTCCTGACTCAAATCTTTTCCATGAACGTATGAACCTATGAACAAGTGTAGCAAGCCTTTGGATTAATTAATGTTGCAATTTTAACCCCCCACCATGGTGGGGCTTACATGTGTGGCTCCACAGAGCCTTGCTATGCCATCACCTGTTGTTGCTACCTGCCCTGAGGACTCAGCTCCTGCAAGCAACAACCAGAGTAGTGTGACATAGACAGCCAACTCTGAGTGCTGTATCTAATTTTTTTTATTACATATAAAATATTTGATGGGAAGGGCAGTCAGAAGACCCACAGTCTTGCTGAACTGACACATCCAAAAAAAAACAAGGATAAGTTCAAAGGACAGAAGCTATTTAAACTACAGAGATCCGAGGTTCAATTAGCATGTTAAATTTGCTTTGATTCCAGAAAATGAAATTAGCCATTCATGGTATCCCTAGGGGAATCCTTTGATTTTGCTCTAGGTGTCATATGGAAAGAGCATGCATGGGTTATGAATAACCTTCCAGGAACCAGCTCATTTCATCAAAGAGGTTGATGACTGGGCCAAACAGGACCCAGATGAATTTGGAAGGCCAAATATACATTCCCGGGAACCCTTGAATTACATCAGAGAGACCTTTGAGGTGTAGATTCCAAGGCCCAGATGGAATTAAAGAGGCAAATACACTTTTGCTTTGAATATGGTGACTTAGATCAAAGAAACTTTTGAGATGTATGTGTAGCAGAGCACAAACCAGTTTTGTCTGGTTAACCTGAAGAGAGGAAAGTCAGTGAGGTCACCTATTATGTTTTTAAAATATTTTATTTAGACATCCTGTGTTATATAAAATATAGATTTTTGTTACACCAAGGCGGAGTTTGGTGACCTCAGAGAAGGCCGGCTCAGAACTGTGTTTAATTGCTGAGAGAACCTTGACAGAGACACACAACACAATATTTCTGACTGAGCGAAGAAGGACAACATCAGCACTGTAGGAGACAAGTATTATGTGGATAAGAGAGCTTAGTTTGTATCTTTAAAAACCTGTTTTGTTTTTTATGATTGTATGTGTTTGGGATATTTGTTCTGTATTTATTGTTCTGTTTTGATATTTTAAAATAAAGACACATTTTACAACGGAAACTGCTTGGAGTGCCTTGACATTTCTTTTTATTTAAGTAGAGCTTAGAGTGGTTAAAGTGACACTGTATTTTAAGTTTATTGATATACCAAACTGAGAAATGGATAGAGTTCTCTAAAGTCTTGCATAGAGTTCTAAGGGTTCATTTGAAAGACCTGGTTGGGTGCCCGTAGGCAAAGATATCTGGCCCCCGAAGACAGAATTATCTGAGCCTGATAATTGGGTATGCTAACAAGAGGTTATCAGTTTGAATCCATCCAGAGCTTGAGACTAAGGTGACTTGAACCCACAAAACAGACAAGAGGGTTACCTTGTTCTGTTCACTGTCCACAAATCATACGCTCAGAGGTTGGCACCTTGGGAGTAGAGGGCTGACTGGCTGAGTGAGTTTCTGACAAGTAGGAGTAAGGAGGACCCTTTTTTCAGCATGTCTGGCACCTATGATAACAGTAACTCTGTTGCTGTACCGGTTCACTGCTCCACTGCTGCCAATGAGAGTGAGAGTGAGAAAAATCACACGATCAGAACAGGGGACTTCCATGACCGTAGCCCCAACAACTTAGTGGCCACCATGAACATACCAAGCTGCCACACAAATCCCTCACAAGCACAATTTGTGGAGATATTAAAGTTTTGAGCAATGGAGCCCTATGGAAAAGTAAAGAAATCATGGGCTGAGTGGCCTAGAGCTACAGGGACTACTACAGGGGCCAACATCATTATAGCATCTGAGTCCCGAGGACATGACAGTTTGTCAGAGGTCTACAGCAACAGCCAATATAGTCTAGAAGTAAGCCACAGAGGCAGGAGGACTTGTGTGCTCCTGAAGGATGGAACAAGTCTTCCTGTGGTGCTAACAGCCAATTGGATGTCAAGTGAAGCCAGACAGTCACTCCTCCTGTGAGTGGCAGAGGTACTTACTGACCAATCAAAGGGCTAGAACTTTAAGTTGATACTAAAAGACTTCTGCATCACCAAACAGTTGACATGTGACAGCTTAGAGGCCGACCTACCATCTGCACTGTCTGTGCCAGTCTGAGCATACACATTAGAAAGAGACCTGCAATTTCACAGCTGAAAAGGAAGAGACTGATGAACAAAAATAGGGAAAAGTGGGAGTCACGTGATGCAGCTTACCAGTTAGATGCACTGTCTAGCCTGACTCCATTTTTAAATCTTCTTTTTTTATTCCACCTAGAGTTTTAGTGTGTCTTCTTGCTTTTATTTTGGTGCCTTTGTACATTCTGCAGAATTTGATTGAGAGGTTGTTTTTTACAGGGTGTCTTTCTTCCATTATGAATCTGATGGATATGGTAGCAGTTCCAGAATCTTCTAGACAGCATAATCCACCTGAAACACAGGAGAAGCGGCAGGAGTCAAAATGACTCAAGGTAACTGGATGCCTGTTTCTACCACAGTAGTAGATGATCCAGGTAACTCTCTTGCCAGCTTTCATGCTGATTTAACTACCATCAAGGTGGTCGTCTTGGACCTGGCAGAGGACATGAAACATTTTGACCTGACCTTTGAAGCCCTCACTACCGGATGCTGACCTTCATACTTTCTCATGGGAAGATCATCGAGCTTGAGATGAGCAGGATCTAGTTGTCCTATGGCAGAAAGTGGCAAAGTTGAAATTTCAGGTGGAGGATCAGGAGGGAAGAAACAGACGTAACAGTTTGGTTTTAGCGGGCATTGCTGAGCATGAAGAAGGGTTGGATATGCTTAATTTTGTTCAAACCGTGCTGCAGATGGTTGCAGGCCCTTCTCCACTGGGTCCCACATACATCATGGAACAAGCCCACTGCACTTTGAGACCCCTTCCTAGACCTTTTGAAAGGCCACAAAGTATTATTTTGAAGCTTCTCAACTACAGAGATAAAGCTTGTATACAATGGAAGGCTCGGGAAAAGGGGGAGTTGTTTTGAAAGTCTTGGTTTAATATTTTTAATGACTACACTCCTCATGTTCGGCAACTCCATGGGGAATATCAGGCATCCTTTCTAAATTAACAGCAGCTGGCATCTGCTATTGCCTCTTTTACCCTGCAGAATCATTGATTACCACTGAGTGGTACAAAACAGCATGATTCTGCGAAGGAGGTGTGAACTGGTCTCTGCAATTTTCCCCAATCGTTTTCCTCAGCAGAAAGGCTCTTTATGAATTATTGCTAGATTTGTCATCCTTCGCTGATGACTTCCTCTGTGATTTGATGATGTTTGACTCCTCTTTCTTCACCTTGCTGTTTGGTCTCTGGTTCACTTTGGACCTGCTGAGTAACTTTGCAGCTTGCATCTCTTTTTAAGTTTTGCATCTCAGACATTTAAATTGTTATTTTTAAATGTTGTATGTTATTGCCCTTTGTTGATCATTTTGTGTTTTACACTGGATGCCTTGGACTTACATTTTGTATCCACAGTGTTCACAATGGAGGCTGGGACATGGTTTTTATATTTTTTCCTACTCGTTCCTTGAAAAGACCTTCATGTTTTCTGGCTACATCAGACTTCTATTTTTTATGTGGTTTTTTTTGTTATGCTTGTTCATTTTCATTATATAAAATTATATAATTGTATATCTTTTACATTGTTTTGCATACATTTTTGTATTACTGAGTTTTTGCTGGTTATTTCTTAATATGGCGGATTGCTAGTTTTCCAGGGGTATCGTTAAGTTTTTTTTTTCTTTGGTGGTTTTATTGGTCTCCCATATACCTTTATTTGTTTTTTACTGATTCATAATTTTTTTATAAGCATGCAATTTGATGTTGTTTTGGGCATCCGAGGGGGCCATAGGTGTAGTATGATTACCTTTTGGGTTATTTATTTCACCTGGTGATTTCCTTTTTATAGTGGTTTTGGATGGTGAACGAATGGGTGTCTCAGGGACATCCCCTCTCTTGAGGTCTTCCTTTTCATATATATGTATGTCCTGTTTTTACATACTTCTGGCCTCCTCTGTTATTCTTGGTGTATTTTGTATTTCCTTGGTAGTTCTATGCTTTATCTTTGTTCTTTTTGGTCTTGGAGGCTGGGGATTGAGTGTAGTCATGCATACTGGTGTTGTGCATTGTGCATCTGAGCATGTTTTGGGGATGTGGGACTTTACTTTTGGTTCTGTTGGTGGGTGTTTGGTATGGTTTGTTCTTTGTTGTTCTTGTTGTACTTTTTTGTTGGTTGTTGTTCTGGTGGTATGGATAGGGATTACTCTGGAGCATGATTTTTTTCTGTCAGGTCTTATTTTAATCTGTTTCCCTGTTGGGATTTTGATAATCTTATTGGTTGGGTTACCTTATCTTAAGCTGGATCAGGTATATAAATTTTGTTCTAGTTCTAGGAATATTAAAGATGCTCAACCCCCAGTTAAGTGATATAGGTTGTTGCTTCATCTTAAATGATTGCAAGATGATATCGCTATGTTACAAAAAAAGCATCTACATATTGCTCAATTTACATTATTTCACAGAACTTTGGTAGGGCAGATTTTCGGGGCAGGATATGATACTCAAAAGCAGGGTTTTGCTATTGTGGCAGTGTGTTGGGTTCCTTTTAATCTCCTGCAGGAAGTGTCAGACCATCAGTGTAGGCATACTGCTCTTAGGGCTTTGCTGGCCCATTGGGAGGTTACTTTGGGAGCTATATATGGTCCCACTGTTGATGATCCTAATTTTTTTGTTACCTTAATGAACATTTTGTCATCATGAGTGTCCTTCCCAATCCATTTGGCAAGTGACAGGAACATTGTTTTTTGCAATGAATTGGATCGGTCTGGGGTGAGATGGCAAGGTCTGACATCAGTGCAGTGGGTGTTAAGGGACCTGATAGATACTATTGGGCTTGTGGATCCTTGGAGGGTGTGGAATCCTTCAAAGAAAGAGTATTCATTTCATTCATTACCCCATAATTAATTTTCCAAAATGTATTTTTTTTTTGCTGGGGATCGAGCACCTTCATGGAATTCAGTTGTGCCACTACAGTGCTAAAGATTTGTTTGATCATCACCCTGCCATTCTGCAATTAGGTTTTTATTGAGCTGTGACTAGGATAAATCTTGGTGCCTCAATAATCAACTCCTGAAGTCACCAGAAATTCTGTATGGTATTACACAGTATATTACATTATTTCTAGATGTTAATTCCCCTTCTATGTTGTGCTTGCACCTTCTATGGGTAGTTCTTAAGTGTGGGCTATGGAGGGAACTGATTCATCTTGCCTCTCAATGTAAAAAGCTTAGAGCATGTGAGGCATCTATTTTATTGGGGCAGATTTGGGAATTGGAGCATCAGCTGTCTCCCTCATCCCTTGCAGATGTATGGGAGCAATTAGAGTCCCTGAGGGCTAAATATAATGAGCTTTTGAGAGAACAAGTGGAGCATCATGGGAGGGGGATGTCACGTGATGCAGCTGAGTTAGTTGCAGCTTATCTTGAGGAGCTCTGCTCATTGGTTTTGAATCTACGGTCATCACCATTCTTCAACCCACTGCAAGGGTATTATGAGCTATCAGCCTGCTATTCCTGAAGTGAGGAAATTGGATTTAGGGCCTTTGACCACTTCTAACATGCCTAAAAAGCTTAAAATGGATGATCTGTCTGCTGATTCTTCTCCTCTGATCCCTAAGATGGTGGCTGCAGACCCTGACTCAGATGCGACAAATATAGGCCAAGAGGTTGCAGACATTAAGAATTTTAGGGCCAGCATTACAGAGCAGTTTTTTCACATGACCTTGGCATTGGAGAGTGTGAAAGGAGCTGTGGACAGTATCACAGTTAGTATCACAGAGGTGGAGGAATGTGTGGGAAAATTAGAAGATTTGGCCCACCAGATGGAGCAAATTGCTTCCCTGAAATGGGAACTTCATCAAGTTTGGGAGAAAGTCAATGATCAGGAGACTAGGAATTTGCACATCTTGGGCTTGCTGGAGCAAGTTGAAGGAGCCAGCATGATTTGATTTCTGCAGGACTTGTTCACTCAGCTCCTCGAACTACACTTGGATAGGTCTGTGAAGATAGATTGTGCCCTCTGCGCCCCTTCCGGTCCCCCACCTGCAGCTTTAAACTCTCGGCCATGCCCAGTAGTGTTTTGGCTTCTCTGTTTTTGGAACTGGGAGCTCATTTATGCTAAAGCCCAAGAAAGAAAGGAACTGCTCTGACAGGGGGCTAAGCTTGTCATTCTGCCAAATTATCCTCAGAGAGTAATTGAGAGGTGTAAAGTGTTTGATCGAGTTTGGGGTATGGCCAGGGAGCATGGGATTAAGTGTGCACTGGTGCCACCTTCAGTGCTTCGGGTCTTCAGTGGGAGTATTATGGAGATCTTTTATAACCCTGCAGAGTTCTTGTCAGTTGGGTCTTCTGCTTCTACCTCTGCAGATAAAATGAATGATACTGGAGCCTTCTTGGCTACCCAAATGGTCATCTTCTCACTGAATTTGACCCTCCCATGAAGGACCATCAGAATGGATCATCTGCCCATTTAACAGGATCAGCGGCTGCAGTTGAACCAATGAACTGCTCGGTCGTGCAACAGAGTAATGAGCCCTGAATGTTGTACTGGTATTGTGGTTTCCTTCTTGTCAGTGTATGTTCTTGTCTAGGAGATTGCAGCTGTAAACTCATTGGGGCTCTGTTTCTGGGACTAGCCATCGGTGAGTCCTGAGTTACCTGGTTGTGATCTAGACATCTGTTCTTGGGCCTGTTGGGGCAATGGTTCAGCTTGCAAGCCCCCGATTGTGATTCTCTTTGGTTTTGCTCCTTTTTGGTGGATTCTATTTTAGTCTGTTTGTGAAGTATACTGTGATTTTCTTTTCCTTTTTTGTAATGACTTTGAGAGATAAGGGGGGTTCATTTTATTCTTAGGCTTGATGGTGTGTTTTTTTCTATGGCCTGAGGTTATGATTTGTACTATTATTATTTTTATGGAGTTTTGGTTCATGTTTGGGGGGAAGAGAATGCTGGCTTCAGCTCTGTTCATAACTGCTGTTTGGGGAGGGGGGTGACTGTTTAGGTATGTGGTATTCGACTGGATAGTGCTGGTTTTTGTTTATTTGGTAGCACTCTTTATCTCTTTTTTATTTGACCTTATTCACCATTGTCTTCTCCCTTTTGAAGTGTTGTTTGTGTCTTCCCTGTCTGTTCTTCCTGGGCCCTATTAACAAAAGCTGCAGATGGGATATGTGCCGCATAACCGTGGTGCATAGCCCACCCTTACCTGACTGTGCACACTGCAACCCATCCATGGTATTCACCACGCAGGTCTGCCCCCACCTATGTGCCTGATCCCTGGCTGAGCAGGTTGCTCAGCACCTGGGTGGGTGGGGGGCAGGGGCCGTGGCAGCACTCTGTGCAGTTCACAGAACTGCAGAGTGCTGCACACAGTGGGTGGCAGCTATGCAATCTGAGAGCAGCTGTAAACCTGGGTGGCCAGTTACAACCCCCTTCCCGGGGATGGAGCCACAGGATGTAGTGAACACATTGGGAGGTATTGTCCCCCCAATAGAGGCACCTCTGCTATTGGGGCATACTGGATAAGCTGGGGGTGGTTGGCCTGTGACATCACCCCCAAGATCGTGCCTAGTGCTCTGCATGCCATGACCATCAAGACGCCCTGCAGATCCACTCCAGGACTTGGTCCAAGCAGTAGACTGGCTGTGAGGCTGGGTCCACAGCCCTGCACTGGACCACCCCTATGAACCTGCACACGGGAGAGGTGGAAGCTGGATGGGGACTGCTGTTTGTGAATGTGGTCCCCACATGAATCTCCCATGGGACAGGAGCTGTGCAGGGGGGATACGTGCCATTCATGCGAACCCCCTCCCGCATTGGTGAATATGGCCCATTTTGTTTTCCTTAAATTTCTAGTTTGTTTTATTTTTGTGTTTAACTTCTTTCTTGGTTAGTGCATTCCTTTTTGCTGGAAGAGGGAGTTGCTCTTACTGTGGGGATCTGCAGCTGGAGGCCCTGAGATCATTTATATTTTCCCTTTAGTGGAAGGTGTTTTTTAAAATGTTACCTGCTAATGCTCTCATTAGCAGATATCGTAGCTGGCTGCATAAGCAGTGGCTCTGTGGCTGCAGTATGTTTCTGCCATTTGGGAAGAATTTTTTACCTGAATCTGTGTTTTTTTACATAGTTTATTTTACTTATCGGGAGTGCATTGGAAGGTAAGTTTGGTATTTTTATTGTATTTTCATTGTTTGTATTATTGTATATGCAAAGTGGCTGATATTGTTGCTTTTTTCTTGTTTTGTAAAGGATGGGGATGTTTGGTTAGATATTCTTATTTATGGTATGTAAGACTGTGACTTGGAATGTCTGAGGGTGAAATAGCCCTGTGAAGTGGAAGAGGGTCCTGACACATCTCTGCCATTTGGGGTGGCAAATTAGTTTCCTGCAGGTGACCAACCTTGTAAGGAAGGAGGATGACAAACTGGCAAAACTGTGGGGAGGGCAGGTTTTTGCCTCCTCGTATTCCTCTAAAAAGAGGGGAGTAGTTATTTTATGTCACATTGCTGTTAATTTGGTACCTGACTTACAAAAGATAAGGAAGGGTGTTGGGTTCTAGTTTTTGGCAAGTTGGATAGTCAGCTATTGACGTTGGGGTCAGTCTATGAATCCAATGCTTATGATCCCTCTTTCTTTCACAGAATCATAGAATCATAGAATGTGATGGCAGAAATGGACCTCTTGGCCCATCTAGTCTGCCACTTACCCCTCCCCTAATCTTCCCTCCCTCCTCCTAACTCACCCCCACCTTCCTGTAGCCCCCATGTGCCTGTCCCATTCCGTCTTTTTTTAAATTGAAAAAGCTTTACTGATTGTATAGGTACCACAATCAACAACAGTACACTACATCATAAACAGAACAGGAGAAACAAAATTTCCCCCCCACCCTAACCCTATGCCCCCTCCCCATGTGGAGTGTGCAGTGATACATGCAAATAATTATCCCAGAAGTTAATAAACAAGAAGAGATGCAGCACATTTAAATTTCACCGGAGGGCACTTTGTGTTGTCACTCCGCTATGCAGAGTGGCCTATATGAAAGGCTCACTTTGCCTTGTAATTATTACTTCACATTGTCATTCCACCTTAATGTGAAGTAAGGTGAAGAGACAACAATATTGGCAGCCCCCCCACACAGTCACCAGAATTAATGTGCATCTCCAAAATGCTACTGTCTTGTGTCCAGAATACTCCCCAGCACTGACAAAGTGAAAATAGAGCACAACAAGAAATGCAAAGTCTCCCAGCAATAATGGCACACCCAGTCATGCACACCGTGGTCACACAGAGTCACCAGAATTAATGTGCATACCCAAATGCTACTGTCTTTTTTCCAGAAAATTCCCCAATTCTGACAAAGTGAAATGAGAGGGTAACAAGAAATGCAAAGTCTCCCAGAATTAATGGTGTACTCAGTCATGTGTGCAGTGGTCAAACGCAGTCACCAGAAATAATGTGCATCCCCAAAATGTTACTGTCTTGTGTCCAGAAAATTCTCCAGTGTTGATGAAGTGAAAAGAAAGCATAACAAGAAATGCAAAGTCTCCCAGAATTAATGGCACACTCAGTCATGCATGCAGTGGTCACACACAGTCACCAGAATTAATGTGCATCCCCAAAATGCTACTGTCTTGTGTCCAGAAAGTTCCCCAGTGCTGATGAAGTGAAATGAGAGGATAACAAGAAATGCAAAGTCTCCCAGAATTAATGGTGCACTCAGTAATGCGTGCAGCATGCAGTGGTCACACACAGTCACCAGAATTAATGTACATCCCCAAAATGCTACTGTCTTGTGTCCAGAAAGTTTCCCAGTGCTGATGAAGTGAAATGAGAGGATAACAAGAAATGCAAAGTCTCCCAGAATTAATGGTGCACTGCAATTGCACAGACAGATTAAGATTGCACTGTGCACTTAAGAGATCCAAATGCAAAGGCGCAACAACATCTAACCAGTGCTCACAAGTCACAAATCCAAATCTGGAAAAGAACACCTTTTGCCATTTTTTTTTTGGGGGGGGGGGTAGTGCACAGCAGTAACAGTCCACTACCAGTAAAGATACCACAAAGCAGTACAAAAAAATTCATGCAGGTACGGTGGATAGCAGGTTAACACTGCTGTAATTACTCTGTGGCACAGGAAAAGGTATCTGATTTGATGGCATGCATCACACACACGCACTCACACACACACTACAAGTAATGCAAAGTGAATTGAAAACCTTTAGTAATATAACCAAATGTTTTAAACAAACTGAAATTATACACTGCTGCATCTCAACAATCAACAAAAAAAGTCAAGAATTACTGAAAATATTACTGTGTGTACATTAACACAGTTATACAAGAGAAATATAATCAAAACAGAAAGACTGTCTTTTTCTCCCAATCTACCTACACCACAGATATGGCTCTCCCCCAAAGCACACTTCATGTGTCTATCAGTATACACAGACTGAATGTTCTATATTAACATTCAAAGTCCACAAACAAACAATAAACACTTGATGATATGAGCACAGGAGGGTTTCTTACAATCGATGTAATAAATTTTGAGGGAAAAAAAAAATCAAAAAGGCTTTTTTAACAGCTTTTAGAGGTTTTGAATCGCAGAGCTCTGAGAGCAAACTGTCTCCAGCTACCACTACACACACACTACCCAGCACTGAGGCTGTACAGAATAATCTAGAGCCCATGTGATCTGCAATCCCATGCAGAATTAGTCTTGGAGCTCAATTACAAGGCGAAGTGATGTGGAGTACATTGATTTCAATGTACTTCACATTAAAATTGGTGGAGAAGTGGTTTGGAGAAGGCAGAATAATGCAAAGTCATTGGTTTCAATGGACTTCGTGTTCCTCATTTTAATGCGCAATACTCTGCTTCGCGTTGCCAATTACTTCGCGGTTTCTGCATTACTCCACGAATCACTTCGCGGAATGAATTTTGGCCACTTCTCCCACCACTATAAATAAGTTAAGCCTGTGTGATCTAAAGATTTCCAACAAGGTGAATGAGAGCACACAAAAGGCAATCAGTTCAGATAAAGTGCATACAAATTTACCCCATTTTTTATTAAACAGGGGCATACGATGTAGTAAACTAGCAAGCAGGTGTTCTGTCCATAGAGAGAAAGAGAGCTCATGCAGCCATTCATTATATGTGACAGGTATGTGGTCCAACCAGTGTCTAAGGACTTTCTTTTTTTAACCGCTAAGTAGAAGAGAGTCATATGATATCTCCTTTCCTTGACCTGAAAATATGAGTAGTCACCAATAATACATATTTCAGGAGAAAAGAGACCTTGTAGCCCCAGAAGGGGGTCCAGTCACTCTTCAGTATGTACCCACAGGGAAGATACCTTCTCACAAGACCAAAAAACATGTAACAGGGTACCCTCCCCCTTGCCACATCTGGTGCAGGTAGAGGAGGGGAGACAAACCATTTTGGCTAATTTGAGTGGGGTGAAGTACATATTATTTAAGATATGATATTGGGTAAGACTTAACCGATCCTGAGTCAGGTAAGTATAGAGATCCTTCCAGAAGTGTGGCCAATTAAAGGTAAAATCTGGCTTCAGGGACTCTAATATCTTGGAACCTGCCAAAGAATAAGGTTGAGAAGTGGTAAGCAGGCACATATGTAAAGAGGAGACACCATGGTGTTTGGAAGCTAGCTCTTGGATCTGCTGAAGAAGTTCACCAAGTGGAGATGGTGTTAAGAAAATATCAAATTGTTTCACTAAAAGGTATCGTAGCTGATAGATCTCAAAAATGTTAGCTGGCCCCAATCAAAATTTAGCTAATAACTCAAGAGAAGTGAGTATAGATGTCTGAGTATAAAAGTCTGACACTCTAAGTTCGAGGAGGATAGGAAGCCAGTCGGGAGATAGTGGGTGATCTCCGATCTTGATGTTTAAAGTAGAAAAGATAGGTTGAGAGAAATCCTTGGAAGGGGACACCTTTAAATAAGAGCAGAGCTGTGAGAAGGATTTAATAGAGATGCCAACTGGGGAAGAACCCAACATTTTCGGAAGAGATTTCCAGGGGGAAAAGAGAATGGCATTAGGACACAGATTGTGGCTGGAGAATAGCTTGGGCTCTATTCGTAACCAGATGGGAATGTAGTCATCTTCTAATTCAGCTTGAGGTATAGAGAATCATTTTCCACACTTATGGAGACAGCTGGCCCAGTAATAAAGCATGAAATTAGGAAGTTGCAGACTGTCTAATTCCTTAGGGAGTCCCAATTTAAGGTAGGAGCATCTGGGAGATGTGTCCAGACAGAATAATGAAGTAATATTTGAATGACTACATTTAAAGAAGAATAAAGGAAGCCAGTTGTTTAGCATATTTAAGGGATAGAAAAGCCTAGGAAGGATATTCATTTTAATAATATTAATTCTGCCCCATAATGACATGGGAAGATTCTTTCAATGCATTAGGTCTTGTTGTATAATACCAAAGAAATCTTCTAAATTCAATTTCTGCATCAAGGAGGGGTCAGAGGTTAAATATATGCCAAGGTACTTGATACAAAGAGAAGAACACTTCATACCAAATGGGGCGAATTCTTGGCTGTGTATTAAATGATTGAGAGGGTATATTTCTATTTTATTGAGATTCAATTTGTAGTTAGAATAACTATTGAATTGGTCAATTATCTTTAGAGCTTCACTGAGAGAGGGGATGGGTTTTGAAAGATGGAGTAGGATGTCATCTGCGTAAACTGAGAGAGAGATGGTGATAGGTTGCCAATGGGGATGCCACTTATGCTGGGGGAAGATTGAAGATGTCTGATATGCAGTTCTAGATATAAGTTAAAGAGAAAGGGGGAATGAGGACACCCTTGACGAGTGCCTGTGTAAAGAGGGAATGAAGAAGAAAATACGCCATTGCAATACATTTTAGCCATTGGAGAAGAATAAATCACCTGAAGCCATTGTACAAATGAAGGAGGGAAGCCCATCTTAGGCAGGGTTGACCAAAAGAAGGATCAGTCCACCCTATCAAAAGCTTTTTTAGCATCGAGAGAAATTAGGGGCGTGGAGGAAGAAGAAGAGCCAGCTACTTGAAAGATATGGGATATCTTGTGGAGATAATCAGCAGAAGACCTCCCAGAGACAAAACCTACTTGTTCTGGACTGAGAAGATAAGACCATACTTTCTCTATTTTTGAGGCTAGAATCTTAGTTAGGATTTTAATGTCACAGTTTAATAAAGAGATACGGCGATAGCTTGTGGGACAAGTGAGTGATTTATCTGGCTTGAGAAGGAGGACTATAGTGGCCTCCAGAAGTGAGGGGTCTAATGATTCTGAAGATACCATGAAGTGATACAGACAGAGCAGAAAGGGGGCCAAGATCTTTAAGAAAAAGTTTGTAGAAGTTCGAAGGAAAGCCATCAGGCCCAGGAGCTTTGTCAAGTGCTAGTTTGTTTATAGCAGATTCTACTTCTACTAAGGAAATGGGTGTAGAAAGAAGGGTTTGATGCTGAACCAGAAGATGAGGTAGTGTATTGGAGCCTAAATAGGAAGACATTTCCTCGATGGTTGGTGGGGATGAGCATTGGCCATACAAGGTGGAGTAGAATTGCTGCAAAAACCAATGCTATGTCTCTGGGAAGTGTCTTCATGGAGCCATCTGGAACCATGATAGAGGATATGATTCTTGATGCTTCCAGTTTCTGTAAACAGAGATCAAGCAGCTGGCCTGCCTTTTCACCTTCTTCTACATATTTGGTTTGAGTTTTTAATATTGAAAATTCTGCCTTTTCCTGTAGAAGGGTGGAATATTTATCTCAAAGAGACATCAATGTCTTTAAGAAGTTTGGGGAGGAAGTGGGAGAGAGAGAGAGAGAGAGAGAGAGAGAGAGAGAGAGAGAGTGCTCTAGGGTATGAATTTGAGTGAGTAAGGAAAGGGCTTCTGATTCTCTATGACGTTTCCGAGTAGAGGCCAGACGGATAAATTCCGCTCTCAAGAAACATTTTAAAGCGCACCATTTGTGATCTATTCCTCAGCACCATATTTTGATTAGATTGGCTGAAAGACTTAATGAGAGATAAAATTCTTGGAAATCACATGAACATCCTTAAGGAGTTGAGGATTTAATTTTCAGGTTATGTCTCGTTGCAGATTTATATCAGGGGCAAGTACTGCCCAGGTCACTGAATGATCAGAAAGAACAATGGGCTCTATACCAGTATTACAGAGACCAGGAAGAAGAGAACAACTGATAAGGACCTAGTCCAGTCTACAGGAAGTGTGATGTACCACCGAATAGAAAGTGTAGGTGCAGGACAATGGGTTAAGAACTCTCCAGGGGTCACAGAGACCTATTAGGTCCATAAATTCTTGTAGGGCTCACTGTGCAGCTGAAAGAAGTTTACGGGGGTAGTTAGACTGATCCAAATATTGAATGGGGGGAAGGTTCCAATCACCCCTCAACATCAGTGGGAGTGAGAGAAATGGGGATAGTTTGTCAGTTAGCTCCATAAAGAAGGCTGGATCGCCTCCCACTGGATCATACATGCTACCCAGTACTAGTTTCTGTTGGTCAAGAAGGCCCTTAATGAAGGTGTATCTTCCCTGTGTTTCTGTATTAACCTGGTCTACTTGCAGGGAGACAGAGTGGTTCACAAGAATGTCCACACCTTTACTTGAGGTTGAGGATCCAGCGGCGAATATTTGGCCAATATCCTGCCTACAGAGACTGATTGCCTCATGGGGAGAAGATGTGTTTCTTGAATAAAAGTAATAGGAACATGGAGAAGGGAAATATGTTTAAGCACTTGATTACTTTTAAGCTGTTCCCTAACACCTCTGACATCATTGCAGGTTAAAAGCTTGATTAACCTACTAGCCATTTTCATAGCAACTAAAATGGTCATTTAGGTAAACAATACTCCTTGAGCACACTCCGTACCCCCCTCCCCCTAAAGTCCCTCACTCCCTCTACCCTCTGGCTTAACAATCTTTAGAATCATAAAGATAACAAGTAAAACCATTAACCTAGAAAAACCAGTGGTTCAGTAGTTATTAATACCCTGTGAACTACAAACAAGAGGGATAAGGTGAGGTCCCCAAATACCCACCCACCCCCCAGTTAACAAAGGTGATAAAATGTTTGCATAAACATTAATAACCAACCCTCCCCGATCCTCCTCCCTTCCCCTCCAAAAAAACTCCATCCCACTCCCACCCTCGCAACCTAAAACATGTTCTAGCTTCAGGAAATACATTGAAGCATCAGTGTCACTGTAGTCTGAGATCCCAGTTGTCCATGACATAATCTCGGCAATAAACATATGACAGTGCATTGAGTGGACCCGTGGGCCCTTCATATCCAAAATTTAACAATTACTATGGCTATAATCTCCCTCTGAGGCCCTCATATGTTCACACAGCCCTTTCCTTCCCCAAAACATAAAACGAAAAGAGTTGCAACAGTAAGAGGTGCAATTATCCCCCATCCCTCCCCCCATCTCTCTCCCAGAACTATATATAGTGACCTCCCTGATCTTTAAAAAATGAAAGGACAGAAATAACTCCACTGACCTGAAGGACCACCCCTTAGAGACCCTGCCCCCTCACCTCAGGAAGTAGAGGCCTGGAAAGGGGGGCCCTCACTGGGCAAAAGAGTTGACACAGCACATCCTCGCTGATCCAGTATAATATCCCATCTCCTTTTAGTCCAGTGTAGCGCTTTTACCTCCAGTCTCCACAAGGAAAATGTTATGGATGTCAGTAGTGGGGTAGTCAAGATCAACCCCCACATTATCCTGAACGTGAGGCTCAACATCCCAAACTGACTTCCAGTCACAACTCCTCCCCACCCTCCCAATCCCCAATCCGAGTAGCTGAATAAATTGTTATTTAATATATTTGATAGCTGGATAGCACCCTAAATCTGTCCTACCTGCCATATTAGTAGCTAGCTGGTCAGGTTATGCTGTATTCCACAGGGGTAACAAACGATTATTTTGGATTTGCTTGTTTAGGCCTTAATATACTGATGTTGCTAAGGACCGGAGGATAGAGTGTACCATAGACTATATGCTGTGGACTCAAGGAACAGCAGGGGGTGCTCACCAATCCCTCTACAGTTCTTATGGGGGCTATATCCCTTAACTGATACTTAGTGGATCTTAAAACACCTGTCACGGTACTCCGGAGGATAATCAGCTTATACCATAAAGGTATCTCGAATTAGGCACACAATTTAAATACTTAAATCCCCAGTGTGTAGTCCCAATACATGAACCCCCCCTGCTTTAAGATGCATTCTTCATGGTTGACCAGAGAGGTAAAAGAGAAGGCGAGGGGTAAGAGAAGGGCCTTCTGAACCTGCAAGAGAACCAACAGGGCAGAGGATAGGGAGAACTATGTGAAGAAATCCAGGGAAGTGAGCAGAGTGGTCAGGACTGCAAAGGCAGCCAGGGAAAGGAAAATAGCACAGGGGAGTAAGGAAGGAGAAACGGATGTATTCAAGTATATCAGGGAAAAGAGGAAGTACAGCTATCAAATAGTTAGGATCAGGAAAGGCAGTGGGTGAGTAGACAAGGGGGTTCAGAAGATAGAAGTACTTAATGAGTACTTCTGTTCAGTGTTCACAAGGGAGAGTGATGGGCCCATTTCTCCAGGGAAAGGGGGCACAGACATGGGGGGAGAGATAACCACAGATGGGGTCATCACGGTGGAAAGGGTGCTGGAGGATCTTAGGTCCCTGAGTGTAGACAAGGCACCTGGGCCAGACGGGGTATGTCCCAGGGTGCTGAGGGAGCTGGCAGAGATCCTGGCACAGCCACTGGAGGATCTGTTCAACACTTCGCTAAAAAAGGGATGTGTGCCCAGAGATTTAAGGGAGACACACATGGTACCTCTCCACAAAAGTGAGCCCAAGGATGAACCAGGGAACTACAGACTGGTGAGCCTCACCGCAATTCTGGGAAAACTGATGGAATCTATCCTCAAAGAAAGGCTGGTGCAGTTTCATGTGGATAATGATTTGCAAGATGACAGACAGCACGGGTTCATCACTGGCAGATCCTGTCAGACAAACTTGGTTGATTTTTTTTGACTCGGTCACAAAGGTGCTGGACGAGGACCATGCGGTAGATGTAGTCTACCTGGATTTCAGCAAGGCCTTCAATTCAGTGCCATATGGAAGGTTGTCCTGCAAGTTGAGGAGTCTTGGTATAGAGTGGAAGCTAGCCAGATGGGTAGAAAACTGGCTAAGAGACAGGCAGCAGAGGGTAGTTGTGGGGGTAGAAGCAACAGAGACCAAGGCAGTAACAAGTGGTGTCCCACAGGGATCAGTACTTGGATCAGTCCTGTTTAACATTTTCATCGCAGATATAGTGGTTGGGATCAAGAATAAGATCAGCCTCTTCACTGATGACACCAAGATCTGTGCTGAGGTGGATGGGGAGGAGGGTGGCAAATGACTGCAGGAGGACTTGACCAGACTCGAGGAGTGGTCGCATATCTGGCATCTTGGATTCAATGCCAAGAAGTGCAACGTGATGCATTTCAGAGCCAAAAACCCAGGATACAGCTACTGGATGGATGGTATCAAACTGTCCACATCCAATGAGAAGAAGGATCTGGAGTGCTGGTGACCGGAGAATTAAACTACTTGGCCCAGTGTAGGAAGGCAGCAGCTAAGGCTAACAGGATGCTAGGGTGCATAGCAAGGGGGATTACATCCAGATGTAGCAAAGTCATATTTCCCCTGTACAGGTCCCTGGTGAGGCCACACTTGGAGTACTGCATGCAGTTCTGGCACCCTTCCTTGAAAAGGGATGTAAAACTACTGGAGGCAGTACAGCGAAGAGCAACAAAGATGATCCGGGGGGGGGGGGATAGAACTTACGAGGAAAGACTAAAAGAGCTCAACATGTATACCCAGGAGGATAGAAAAGTGAGAGAGGGGACATTATCAAGACCTTCAAGTACCTGAAAGGGATGAACAAAGTAGGCTTCCAGGGTGGGTTCACTCTACAGAATGGAAGAGATACTCAGGAGTTCCCCAGGGATCCATCCTGGGCCCCCTCCTTTTCAGCCTTTTCCTAAACTCCCTCCCCAAATCCTGCCCTGAACAAATAATCCTCTATGCCGATGATGCCATGATTCCTGCCACTCTTAAAGATCTGAATCTCTTACGCCTCAACCTTCAGCATGCTTTTTCCAAAGTTGAGATGTGGTTCCTTGAACATGAGCTGGTTCTAAACCACAAAAAAACTAAATCCATGCTCTTCTCTAACCCGCAAAACAAGAAACGGCAAGTCCCAGTCACCATTAATACATACCTGGGAAATACCCTTGAACAAGTGCCAATTTTCAAATATCTTGGAATCAACTTTGATCAAGGCCTACCCTTTGCAAGTCACATTGATAGTACAGCAAAAACTATTAATCGGCGAATTGGGATTCTGTATCGGAACTGACAGCTCTTTACCCATTCTGCACTGAGGATTGCCATCCAATCCTCTATCATTTCAGTCGTTGACTATGGCTTAGTTATATATACGGATCTGCCACTACTATAGCACTTAGTCGCATTACAACATCCCTAAATAAGGCCTGTCGGCTGCTCACTGGTGCACATCGACGTACCCACACATGTGAACTCTATGCTGACTCAGGTTGGTTGCAACTCTCAAACCGGAGAAAGTACCTTACCTGCCTGATGGCGAAAAAATCCACTCTGGGCCTCACTCCACCCTGTGTCCAAGTCATGTTATGCCCGAGCGCTAGCACCCATTTTACCAGAAGATCAGAACACCAGCCTCTCCAAGTCTCCCTATGCCGGACTTCTCAGGGACAAAGATCATTTGCCTATCGTGCCCCCAGCTGGCTAAATGCCCTCAGCAGTCATATTACTGCCTCCTCCTCTTTAGGTATTTTCAAATCAAGGCTTATCTCTCACCTTGCCACCTCCAGCTCCTGTGACTGCCCTGATTAAACCTCCTATTTTCTCACTACCCACCCTGTTCCGTTATTTGACAAAGACATGTTTGGGAAACCTTTTCTCCTGCTATTGTCTGCTCCCCACACCTTTCACTTACCCTCTCTGTTCTGGACTTTTCCCTATTTGTTTCTCCTAATCTGGCATGACCTCTTTCTTGTAATAATAATGTGATTATTGATATCTCATGTCCTTTTGCACAAATGATTTGATATGTATTTGTATAAGTTTTCTTGCTCTTGACACAACACAAATTGCTGTGTTATCTATGTAACCTTTTGTACTGTACCTAATTGATGTGGAACCTTTGTAAAAGAGCCTCTGGCTCAAAGGTAGTAATTCCTAGAACAATAAACTAAACTAAACTAAAGATACCAGAGGGCACTCCCTGAAGTTAAAGGGGGTCAGATTCAGGAGGGAAAGGAGGAGGCACTACGTCACTGAAAGAGTGGTAACAGGGTGGAATGCACTGTCTGAGCAACTCGTATCAGTGCAGACTGTGGGGCGCCTCAAGAGGGGTTGGGACAAGTTCATGGGGAAAGTACATACCAGGGGGGCAGTTGGGGGAAGAAAGAGTTAATGGGGGGCAGCTACAGTCTAACGAGCTGAACTGCTGGACAATTGAGCAGACTAGATAAACCATACGGCCTGTATCTGCTGCCAATTTCGTATGTATGTATGTTTGTATGTTGTTTTTCCAGGTAGTTTAAAAACTTCATAATGATGGGTCTGGGGAGCGCAGTATCTGGTGGGCGAGGCCTGTGGGAGCGGTGGGCTCTTTCATTCAAGTATACTGGGTTATGAGGTGAAGGACCCACTACCCGAAGGAGTAGATTCTGAAGAAAAGTTATTGTTGAGTGTCCCTCTTCAGCTTCTGGCAGGACGAAAAGTAGAACATTATTTCGTGGACTGCCCCTTCAAGATCCTCAGTATTAAGTTGAAGTTTAGTTACCTGTTGCCTTAGTTTATGTATTTCTGGCTCAAACTTGTCTTTCCATGATTTTATGGATGCTGTGCGTGATTCTGAGTCAGAGATTCTGCGACCTAGGTCACCCATGTCTGCCCGGATAGATTTTAGTTGGGCGGCAATATCGGCTAGGGAATCCATAAAAGGAGCCAGTTCCTGCAGGAATCTATCTTCTGTTCATGGAATGGCTGAAGGCAAGGTTTCAATTTGCTTAGTTGGTTGTAGATTTTGCATTTTGGATTTTTTAGCTTGTTTCTGCGGTGTAACTGGAGGAGTATGCTGCGGAGGGGCCTGTTTCATCTCCATATCCGTCGTGGACTTAAATGCCAATAGCGATGTTCCACATTTGGAAATAATGGTGCAGCGGCCTTTGTAGTCTGTATTCCACTTTTTCTGGCCACAATTTGATGTTTTAAAGGCAGATTAGCAAGGATTAGGAAGGCGGGTGGTAGGAGCTGACTGAAGAAGCACCTATGGAGTCAAGAGCATCACATGATCTCATCCCATTCCCACTTGAAACCCAACACAGTCTTGTCTGCACCACTTCCTCTGGAAGCCTGTTCCGGGCCTCCACCACCCTCTTAGTGAAGAACCTACCTCTCACGTTGCTCCTGTAGCTTCCCCCCTGTAGTCTCAGACCATGCCCCATTATTATGGTGCCTTCCTTCTTGTGAAATAATTGCTCCGGGTCCACTTTGTTTATCACTGTAAAGTATTTAAAGGTCTCTATCACGTCCCCTCTCTCCCTTCTAGTCTCCAATGTGTAAAGCCCCAATTCCCTACATCTCTGTATGGTTTGCCCTTCATTCCTTGCACCATTTCGGTCACTCTTCTCTAAACCCTTGCAATCAATTCTATATCTTTTCACAGATATGGCTTCCAGAATTGGACTCCGTACTCAAGGTGTGGTCTCACTATGGCTTGGTATAAGGGCATCAGGACCTCCCTCCTTCTGCTAGTGATTCCCCTTCCTATACTTGGCAGCATCCCATATGCCCTCTCTACCACCTTGGTACACTGCTTTCCAACCTTGAGATCACTGGATACTACTACTCCCAGATCCCTCTCCTGCTCCATGACCCTGACCTCCTCCCCACCAAATGTGAATCCTGCCCTCGGGTTTCTGTGTCCAAGGTGCATAACTGCACACTTCTTAATATTGAATTTGAGTTGCCAGGTCTCTGCCCACTCCTCCAGTGTCCTCAGGTCCTGTCTCATGTTTTCAACACCCCCCACAGGGTCCAGCCTATTGCAGATTTTCATATCATCCACAAAAAGGGCCACATGATCCTTCAGACCATCTGCTATATCACTTATGTAGCTGATATATTGGTTTCATTCACTGCCTCAGGCCTTGTTGAATATGGAGTGCCAGATGGTACTTTTAGGTGGTGATATAAACCAAGTTATTGATCCCCTGTGTGATAGAAATGGGACACCCTCTAGGTTGTCTACTCCAGGTGTTAAGGCTTTGCAAACCCTCTTGGCCGAACATGGTTTGCAAGGCTGGGACTATATGTATTATTCTTCATTGCATGGGCCATATAGTCACATTGATATGATTTTGGGTTCTGGAGCAGCAGCTCAGCATATGGTCCAGGTGACTATATAACACATTTTGATATCTGATCATTCTCCAATTACTTATACTTTTTCACTTGGTACTCCTATGGTAGGTCATAAGTAGTGGCAATTCAATGTGGGTCTTGGCAAGGATGAAAGCTTTCAGACTTGGCTATGCCAGTTGGTTCAGAATTACTTGGATGTTAACCTTGTTAGGGAAGTTCAAGGTAAATGGGTTTGGAAAAGTTTAAAAGCATGTCTAAGAGGCCACATTATTGCTTATGAGACTACTGAGAAGAAAAGTCAGGCTCGGGAGATGTGCGCTTTGGAGTGCAGGCTGGTTTATTTGTAGGGGAGGCATAAGGCCAGTGACTTTTCCCCATCTTGTTTCAGGAGATGCAACAGGTCAAATATTGATTAAACAGTTTGGATACTCAGTCTGCCGAATATCCTCTTTTTAACATTAGGCATGCTTTCTGGGAGGGTGGTGAGAAATCAGGCCTCCTGTTAGCGTATCATTTGAAGAAAATAAGGGAGGAGGTGAAGGTTCTGGGCATTAAAACTAGTAAGGACTTGCTGAATACTCCTGAGCAAATAAGTGGTGATTTTCAAGAATATTATGAGCATCTGTACGCTTCCCGACTGGCATCAGATGATCAGGGTGGCCCTACAGTGGTGGATTTTCTTGATTTCCTTGACTTCCCTTGCCTTTCAAAGGAGCAGCATCTGACATTGAAGGGGCCAATTACAGTGCAGAGCATACTATCAGCTATTAATGTACTTCCTACTGGGAAGGAGCAGGCCCTGATGACTTTCCCAGTGAAATTTATAGGTTGCTTTTGGATTTGTTAAGCCCGGTTCCAGCTTTCATTTTTCAGGGGTCCTGGTCTGCTACCTCCCTCCCAGGATCCATGCAGGAAGCTGTCATATCATTTCTCCCCATGAAGGGTAAGGATCCATATCAGTGTTCCGGTTACCATTCTATCTCTCTCCTTAGTATGGATTATAAGATTTTGACTAAGGTATTAGCCTTGTGGCTTCATAAGATGTTACCGTACTTGGTCCATTCATATCAAGTTGGCTTTGTTGCAGGCAGAGATGGGGCAGACCATCTTAAATGGTTAGTCAGTCTGATGTGGATTGCTGAGTCTTCTTCTGAGTCAATGTGTGTGTTGAATTCTGAAAAGGCATTAAATTCGTTTTGAATGGCCTTATTTGTATGCAGTTTTGTGGGCCTTCCATTTTGGGGATTTTTTATATCAAATGGATTTGCACGATCAACTCAGAGCCTCATGCATTGGTCTTAACCAATGCCTATCTTTCTCTTAGTTTTGTGTGGCACACAGGCATGAGGCTGGGGCTCCCTTTGTTCCCCAGCTTTGTTTGGCCATTCCAGCAAGCTAGCCCCACCCTTATTAAGTTGTTACATTGGTTTGGAGGTTTCTCAGGGCTTCTAAATAATTGGAGTTAAACTGTGGTACTGGCTCTGAATAGAGCAGGCTTTAAGTGGTATGGGTTTATCTTGGGCTACCCATCCTATTAAGTATCTTGGGATTCTTATTTCCCCCCAGTGGATGGATTGGGTGTCTTTAATCTTTTTCCCTTTGTTTGAGTCCTTGCAGGAGGACCTTCAATGGTGGAGTTATCTACAGCTCTCCTTGTGGGGAAAGGCTCAGTCACTGCAGATGATAATCTATCCCAAAATTCTTTATGTGCTTTGGTATGTTTCTCTAGTTGTTTCAGAGAGCTATTGGAAGAACTGGATAAGCTTTTTAGGTCTTTTTTCTGGGAGGGTTGTAAGTCACAGCTTTCCTTTCAGCAGCTGAGGGCCCCTTACTCTAAAGGGGAATTCTGAGCTCCTGGATTAAAAGGTAACATCTGGCAGTTGGCTTATGGAACATGTGGTTGCTTATGAATGCTAGTCAGTATAGGGATGTAGCTCAGTGGATTGCAGTTGAAGAACACTTGATGTCGGGCATGGTGCCCGATATTATCCTTTGGGATGCATCTCGGGCACTTAAGGGTCACCCCACTGATAGTTATGTCCTTCATATATGGAAAGAGGTTGTCAGAATCATGCCCTCTCCTTTGCAGGTTCCTTTATCTTTCTGGCCATTATGGGGAAATACTAAGTTAATAGTTGGTGGGAAGCCAGTTTACTGGCTGGAGTGGCGTAAGGATGGTCTGGTTCGAGTGGCAGATTTGTTTAATGGTGATGGGGGTTAAGGATTTTTCTACTCTTAAAACTCAGGCTTCACTTCCACAGTCCCACATGTGGAGGTATCTGCAAATGCAACACCTCCTTTCTACTTATACAGGTGCATGGTTGCAGCTCCCTGCTAGAGGACTGTGGGATGATGTTTTGGGCCTAGTGGGCAGGGATGTCTCCCTGCAAACTACAGAAGATAGGTTGTGTTTATCAAGATCTCCTGCAGGAAAATGCCCCTTTGTTAGATTCCTTGAAAGGTTGGTGGGAAAAGCAGCTTAGGGTTCCCATCAATGTTGACAGTTTGGCTTGCTGTTGGTCTAATGCATATGGTCCATACTGGAATATTGGGGGTCAGCTTATGCATCTTAAAACTTTACATTTATGGTACAGGACACCCTCTCAGTTACATGAGATGTATAGGAACATTGCATAAATTGGGTTAATAGTACAGCACAATCCATCAATAGCAACAAATGAATCTCCCTCTGTAAACAGCTCCATCTTAAACAATGGGTACAAACACCAACTAGGGGTGACCAAAATTTGGATTTGATATTATGTACAGAGCATTTAATAATTAACAACTGTGTCAGCACTTCCCCAATTGGAACTAGCGATCATAACGCTATCCAGTTTGTTCATTTAAGAAATATAGTATACAGTTGTGGGAAAACTAAAATATATCTTTACGATAAGGCTAATATAGCAGAAATGAAAAATCAACTATCTAAAATTGATTGGAGCCTGGAATTTGGTCAGAGTACTATTGTACAATGATGGAGCTTCTTTAAACTGGTTCTTACAGATTTATGAGATAAATACATTCCTACTAAATTAAAATATAATAATGTCAGACATTGCTCTAAATGGTTTGACAATTCAATTAGAAAAATAGTTAACAATAAGACTAAAAAATACTGTAACTTCTTAAAAAACAGGACTAATGACAATTGGATTACGTGTTTGAAAATACAAAAGAAGTGTAAGGCTAAAATGATAATGCTAATAAAAATAATAGCAAATCTTTCTATTCTTATATCAGTTCTTTAAAGAAACCTGTTAGGTTGGTCCTCTATTACAAGATGGAGCGATAATGCATGATAATGTACATATGGCTAATATATTTAATGTAAATGTTGAAGGTTCCCGTGGTAAATGGGAGTAGTAAACTATAGGGGCCAGATATTCAAAACTTTGTCCCAGGGCTAAATTAGTACTGCCTGGCATGCTAAATTAGCTCAGACCCAATAGCCCACAATATTCAAAAGGGATAGCTCCGGTGCTAACCCTGCTGAATATAGCATGCTAAGGAAGCCCAGCAATCTGGGCTGGGAGTGCAGTGCAAACATAGCTTGGGAACTAGACAGCTTTGAATATAGCAACCAGGAAGTGCACACCACAATAGCAGCCAAGTGTGTACCAGCAAATGCGTGGACTCAGTACAGCTGCAGACAGCAGTGCTTGAGAAAGTACAGTGCGCAAAACTGTATAATATTCCTATAACCATTTGCGCAGTGCTAACATGTTTGAGTGGGTTTAGCATGGAGCTAAGATGTTTGCCCAGTGTAAACATGTTTGCCTGGTGCTAAACTTTGCCATATTCAAAAGTGACATGCAAATGAGCCTACTGTACTTAGGTAGTCTCTGGGCAAACATTCAGGTTAACATCTCATTATGCCCTGATCTGCATGCAGTTTTCCCAGCATTACTGCAGTCTCCACCTGTAGGTCAGTCTGGAAATACAGGGACTGGCCGGGTCTGCCAGCAGCTCCACCTGTAGGTCAGTCTGGCAGTGCATGATGATAGCTGCAGGCTACATGTATACAGTACAGCATAGCATATTGTACCCCAGGGGACAACACAGCATGGGCACAGATGGTGGTGGTGCTGCATGCAACTGTCACACTGTATGTCATGCTACAGTGCACAGCAGACACTTCAGTAGCAAGAGGGCCAGTAGTGTGAGGACACAGCAATGCCTATGGTGTGTAGGGCAGTAATGACCACTGCACTGTTCACAGTGACAGGTTCACCTTGCAGGTGTTTACTGACAGTGGACATTACTGTTGTGCTGTTGTGTGACCCACAGATGCTGCACCTCTGGCATGGGATGCTCACAGTGATATATACATGGCCATCTGTGTGTGCTGTGGTGTTTGTACAGCTATGCGATATGTGGCTGGGGGGGTATATATGATCAGACAGGCATGCTGGTGTTGGAGTATTTCCAACACTAGCCCCAGTGGCTTGCCCCAGCCATGTAGCCACACCCAGTCTGTGGTACAGCCTGGCCACTTGTACACCCTCCCCTCAATACCCCCCATGCCCACAGTGCTGCATGTGTGTGCTGGCAGCCGTTGGTGTCCACCGAAGGGTGGTCCGCAGGTGTGTGCTATATGGCTGCATTGCCATGGCATCCACTGGGAGCCGAGTCACCCCTTACTGCCTGGCATGGCTGGGACTGGTGGCAGATGATGGCATCATTGTGATGCCATCAGTGGCTAGCATGATTCCTCTATGTCTGGCTTTTTCTATGTGTCATACTTCTTGGTTAGGGTAGCACAAAGCCACGCAAAAGCCACGCTAATGCCGTGCAATGCCACAATGTCATGCAAAACTGTTTTGCCCAGGGTTAAGACTACCTTTTCCTCGGTGGTAATTTGCACTGTGCAATGTGTCACGCTAAGTTGCGTAAAATCACTTTGCGTGGTGCTATTTACTTAATATAGCATTGCACTGACACACCCCCTCAGTATGCCCCTTCCATACATTATGATTTGCCTGGCGCTAATGCAGTTTGTATGTGCTATTTGGCCTTTTGAATATAGCGGACCCACACTAACCCGGTGCTAATCCTGTACAAATGGTTTGCGCCCAGCACTAAGTTTTGAATAACTGGCCCTAGGTGTTGTGAATCAGTCTCCTACCATTCAAACTGCCAAATAGTGCTGTTTTCAATGGGGAACAAATCCTTTTATTTTGGTGCTCTGCTTCATTTGCATAACCTGCTCCTTTTTTTTCTCAGTGCTGCAACACCCAACTGTGACATCATACCAGGGAAACAAAGTTATTAAAGGTACACTGTCAGGTTTTAGTTCTAGATAGATAAATCAGCTTTGTACTTGTAAGGTATGCGTTGTGTTTTCTATCTTCAAATAAGTCAAGCCACACAGAGTGAATGTTTCCTTTTTTTATTTTCTTGTGAGTTCATCATTTCAGATACATGTATATTAAAGGAATAATGCCTGACAGGGTCGGTGTTATGCTGAGATAACATCCCACCTCGGGTGGTTGGGCCCGAGGCCACCGGCCGAGGGCATCCAACACCCAAGAAGGGATGTTATCCCAGCATAACACCCACCCTGGAGGGCATTATTCCTGTTATACAATGGCTCGTTATTATATACAGAAAAAATAATTTTAAAGAATTTTATTTAGTGTTTTACAATATTTTTTTTAAGAAGAGATGCTCAAGGTCCTCAAGCATATCATCAGCAGGGATGTTATGCCAGGATAACATCCCTGCTGTGATGGCCAACTGACCAATCAGGAGCCAGGATTCTTTCTCGCCATTGTATAATCTTTCTTCTTGTTTGGTGCTAGCTCATTCAATTTACATACAGTGCTAATATAAAGATTTCTTATCTTAAATAATACCAACACCCCACTATAAGCCAATCATATAACGAAGTAACATATTAATCTTAGGGTGTGGTGAATTTATGAGAAACCATAGGTATGACTGCATTTCTTACATAACATTAAAAGGTGATTACTACATTTCTTACACAATCTCATAAGTGTTGACTACACTTATAGAAGGTTCTTTGTGTGCACACCTTCCTTAACAGGTGTCTACCATCCTAGTAAGGGCACACCATACTGATAAAGGTTTATTATAGGACATTTGGTGTTGGATGTTGTGAAGTATAAAGTGTTGTGAAATTATAAGATTATCACAAGACATTTGGTTAGGCATTATTATGGGTTATACTCAAGTGAAAGTTATATTTTAGGTAAAATGTTACATTACAATCCCCCTTTTGTGACTCTTTATAATTAGAGATCACACAATACGATGTTGCCATTCTAACATTTGTATTTGTCTAATCATGTGTTTCATCTTACAATACAATAATACTTGTATGAGAACAAGAACTCAGATTACTGCAATACCGCATGCTACCACTACTAGGGCTGGACTAGTACCCAAAACAGCTGAACCCCAATCCCACCAGGTTATAAAAGGGATGTATGATGACTATTTTTTCACCTCTTTAGCAGAGGCCTTTTGTGAGAAAATAAGTCCTTCTGTTTGTTGACGATACAACAAGGCACCAAGTGTCACTTTATCAATTTTAGGTAGTTCAAAATGAGAAGGAGTTGCCAAATCAGTGAGTAAATATAAGGTCATATTGCAACCATCGATATGGGTAACATTTGTTTGGCTATAGGCAGGACGTTCCCGAAACATACATTTTGAAACTCACCAGGTCTTGTCACTACACCCCCATACATTCCAAAGTTGGCCTGCGATTATACACCATGATTGGTTCCATCTCATAGCTTGGCAGTATTCATTTGCAGATGTTAGGGTAAATTTACATTGTTCATGAAACCATGGGGTGGTTCATGTCTCTTCCCCACATGTTAAGGTTTCATGTTCTTGTACTCACTGTTGCTTAGGTAAGACGGCATATTCATTGTGTACTGGGATAATAGCATCACCTGGTATTCAGAGTCTCATGATCTGGACATGTATTAATACTCCCAAATTACTGATTTGCCACAATATTTTCAGTGGATCAAAACATACAGGTATTACCACTAGAATGGGAATCACATGTCGCAGCACTTGTGCATATTGATTTGGTGAGTGCCATACTTTTATCATAGCTATGGGTGGTAAAAATACAGCGGGATGATCCAATAATCTAGTCACATTGGTCTCACCTATTCCTAAAGGTAACCTATTTGTTTTAATTATATTTAATTTATTGACTAGATAAGCATGTGCTTCAGCAGCTAATTTAGAGCAAGCCAGGTTTATATAGCTTTCTTTAGACATATTAGAAAGTGAGTTATAAAAATGGGCTGCTATTTGAGCAATAATTTAAAAATTCTTTAAGGTTTTTCTAAATGCAGACCAATCAATGTTTTCTTTATCATTAGCAATTCCCAATCCTGAGCCTAACCAGCCCCACATGTCTCTTCTATGTTGAGATGAGACTGGTGATGCTTCTACAGGAATTTGAAATGACCACGCTCTGTGTCTATCATGGTATTGATTCAAAGTATTATTATAATACTGTTGCCACAATAATACCGAGGCCCAATCCCTACATTGAAGCGATAATCGGTTAAAAGGTAAATATAGCAAAACATTATAATACTCCAATTTGCATGGATAATATAGATGATATACATTTTGTGTCAAGATAATACCATCTGATGGGGGCAAGAAGTTTTGCCTAATATACCTTGCTTTAGATACACTATATTCCATGCCATGAAATTATGCCATGCTGTTAAGTTAACATTACAGGCCATTCCCAGCCATCGTGCTTTTTGAGAAACACGCAAATATGTTAACAATGAATATCTATTTGTTAATGGCAATACTGTAAAAAAAATTGCTTTAACCCTACTATATAATAGATGTGTTATATAAAAAATGCCACATATTGCATTCCATACCATGATAAGATGTATTTAATAACGTTATATTAGATGGATATTGCAACATGTCCTTTAGTTCTATTTGAAATAAATCTTGTTCTTCTTTTGTCAGATTCTTAGTATCCCCCAATGTGGAGTGGATATAGATCCCTTTCTGGGCTGCTGTGTTCACTACACACATCGCCGTGCCAGGCCAGGCTTCTGGCAAGCATCCCCATGTTGCATCCTGACATTGTCCATAACAAATAAAGTACCATTTGACAAGAGGATATCTGGTGTGTTCATGTCATTCTCCCAACATTACTGGGAGACCCCACGTGGTATGATTGGCATAGTTTTGGTTGTATAAACTGTTCCACATATGCCATGGGCATCCTTTGTGTCTGTTGGAAGTTGCCAGGATCAATAAGGTACTACACAGTATAAGTACAGGGGACATCATTGTACTTCACCCATTGGGAGAAACAGAGCAGTATCTATTGTTATCATTTAAAGGCTGACACAGTTTACATTGGTCCACATGGACCCATTTGGTCTCTGTGGACACTTGACGAATTCTCCAGACCTGAATGACCCATGGCTCCAAAAAATTAGTGAAGGTATAGGACCCCATCCAATTAGCATCTCATGGTCTCTTTTGACCAAAATATTTCACCATGATGTGATGACCCTGTTCAATAGATGGTATCACTTTTCATCATGTCACTTTTTTGTTTTTCCAATGAGTCTGTGCCATATTTCTGGCAGCATGGGGTAAATACAGAGCTAACTGCTTCTGTATTTTTTGTAAAAACACATCAGTTTTGATGCAGTCTAACATAGGTGTAGACAAATCTGGATCTGATGGATAATACAGCCGCATATCCCGTCCAGTCATCAATTGATATGAGCTATAGCCAGTACTCTTGTTTCTCATACCTCTAATACCCATTAAGATTCTTGGTAAGTGTGTCACCCACCCTTTACCAGTATCCAACACTGCCTTTTTCAGTGCATTTTTCAGAGTGTGATTCAACCTTTCCACCATCCTAGATGATTGTGGATGATAGGGTAAATTCAAATGTTGAGTGATACCCAAAATATCACACAAAACTGTCATTATTTTCACTGTAAAGTGAGACCCTCTATCACTTTAAAGTATTCTGGGAAAACCCAAATGTGAGAATACTTGTTCCTACAATGCTTTTGCAGTAGGTTGTGCACTGTCATTATGTACTGGTAGTGCTTCTACCCATTTGGAAAATATATCAGCAATGACTAATAAACATCCAAATCCCCCCTTTGCATTAGGCAAGGGCCCCCCCACATAATCAGTTTGTAAGCTGGACCAAGGACCATCCACTAAGGGTATATGCCCTAACGGAGCCCTCTTACCAGGCACTGGAGGATTCATCTGAGCACAGATGAGACAAGCCTCCAGGCATTGTTTGACATCTTTTCACATTTTTGGCCACCAATATTTTGTGCCAACACTTTACATGTTTTGTGGAGTCCACAATGACCTCCAATTTGATTATTATCCATGATAATATCTTTTCTAAATGAAGTGGGTGGAATCCACTTCCTAAACCCAGGTTCTCATTCCCATAGTACCATATCTTCCCATATGGTAACATGTTTGGTTGCACACTGTCCAGTGACTTTCTTTTGGTTCTGACAACCCACTATCCAAGCATCTGTATCTTGGATATACCCCAAACTTGGGACTTGTGAGACAGCAGCTATCCATTCAATATGGTGTTTGTCAAATTCATCCATCTCCCACAGTTGTGTAGAGTCACCTCCTAGAGGGTCTACCCATAAGTTTGTTTATTTGGCTGTAACATGAGCCAGATTATCCACCAAGTTATTGTTTAACTTATGGATATCCTTTGGATTCTTTTGGTGAGCTCTTACTTTACAGATTGCTACTCTCAAAGGTGTTTGAGCTCCTATGTCCCATATATGCTGTAATATGGGAGCAAATGCAACAGGTTCTCCAGATGCTGTCTGCATTCCTCGTTTAGTCCAAATTGGCAAAAATTCCAATCAGGAATTTAATACAAAAGCAAAATCTGAGCAGATATTAATAGCTTCCTGAGAGTAAGCAATAATAGCTCTGCGAACTGCCTCCAATTCCACTCTAGGGGCAGAAAATGATTATAGGCATCGTACTAATATTTCTTGATTAGTACATATGGCATATCTTGTGTGGAAATGTCCATCCTCCCAAAAGTGAGAGCCATCTACATAAATATCTCTTGCTGCATATTTGGTTCTGCAGCAAATATGGGTTTAAAATCAATTCCAATTGCAGTTCCACAGTCATGTGCCTCTCCCTCCCATGCCATTTATTCAACTAACATAGGTGAGGTACATTTTCCTACAGTGATAATTTTCCCTTGTAGAGCTAAAGCCCATTTAACCAATTGCTGTGAAGATGCACCTCTCACATCTCTTTCCAATAGAAATTTCACTGGAGTGTGAGACGTTTGCAGGATAATACTATTAAATCCCACAAAATGTTCGGTAGCTTGTGTAGCCCAATATACAGCTAACAAATGCTTTACACATTCTTTATATGTCTCTTCCACAGGTGTTACTACATGAGGAAAATATCCCACAGGACGTAAAGCCCATGCTCTGTTTTGTAACAGTACAGCATAGATCATCTGATCTGTCACATGACCCGTATTACAAAATCAGAGGATTCAGAAGGACTAATGAGAGCCGGAGCTGTCATTAGTGCTTGCTTTAGAGCCAGAAAAGATTTCTGATGTTCTGGTTCCAATCTGAGATATCAGTTTCCTTTCCTTCCTTCCTTCCTTCAATAGATTATACAGAGGTTTTGCCATACTAGAGAAGGCTTCAATTAAAATCTCTGCAAAATCCTACCATGCCCAAGGACTCTCATAATGCAGTTTTCATCTTGGGTCTCGGCAATTGTTGTATTACCTGATTTTTATCAGGGTCTAGAGTTCTTCCTTCTTTGTTAATACATATACCCAAAAAATGTAGCTTGCGGTTGTCCAATTTGTGCTTTGCTAGGGTTCATTTTTAACCCTCCTTTACCTAAGACGGTTAGCAACTCATTCAAAAAACTAACATGCTCTTGGCATGTATCAGTCTGCAATAAAATATCATCAACATATTGTATTATTGCTTCAGGAACTGAAAAAACCCAATAATATTTCTGACAAACATTTATGAAATAAAGTGGGTGATGAGTGAAAGCCTTGTGGCAAACACTGGAATGTGTATTGCTTATCCTGAAAGGTAAGAGCAAACTTATAGTGACTATCTGGATGTACAGGGATGGAATAAAAACAATTTGACACATCTAGTACAGTATAAATAGTTGAAGTGAGAGACAGCTGAGATAATATGTCCGGTAGTCTAGATACCACTGGGGTGACTAGAGGCATTACTTTATTCAAGACCCTATAGTCTACAGTCAGTCTCCAAGTACCGTTCAATTTACGAACTGGCCAAAGAGGGGAATTACCAGTTGAACATATCGGGCGAATTACCTTTTGTGATTGTAACTGTGTCAAAATAATTCCTACCTCATCATGTGCTTCCTTTGGAAATGCATATTGCTTTTGTGGTGGTGGGTCTGGTCCCTTGATTTGGACTTCCATATTAGACACTCGTCCACACTCTGTGGCATTTTTAGCCCAAATTGATTCATGCCTTTGTACAACAGATTTTATCCATTGCGGCACTTGTTTCCATAAATCACTCGTGATAAATCTTTAATGACTTTATTGTGTACATGCTTTGTGAGTCATCCACAGTTGGTCTTGGGTTAGTAGTGCTTCCTTGCCATAAAATCATGTTACTATGATCCACTACTAAACCAGGTTGTGCTAGAATATCCATACCCATGATGTTACCTTCATGTGTATTACATTTCCAAAACATACATTTCAATTGTTGTTCACCTATCTGAACCAAAACTGGTTTGGTTAAATATGCCATTAACACACCTCCTAAGAAACCTTGCAAATTAATTTGTCATTTTCCGTGAGTTATTAAAGGCATATCACCATCTGTTATACTAACAGTAGCACCAGTATCAACTAATATCGCAGTCTGGCAGCCCCTGACCATTGCTGATATTGTTGGATGCCCTTCCTGATCTTCATGTAATTGACCAAGGATTTGGAAGGTGGGGGCTTCATCCCATCATTTATTTTTCTTCTCATTTTTAGTAAGAAGCTCTTCCTCATCCTCTTCTTCCTCTCTGTCACTAAGGGCAGTAGGTTCCTTTCGAACCGCTGCAACAGTCTTAGTATTAATTAAATTACTAAGCATCTCAATGCATTTTTGTAAGTCTGCCTTACCACCAGGTTTAGCATTATTACCTGGACTTTGAGCTTGTCTCCTCTCTAAGACTTGCTTCTGTTTTTCTTCCATATCTCTACCTTTAGCCCAACAATCACATTTAAAGTGGCCTTCTTTATTACAATTGTTGCAGGTTAACCTATCCTTGCCTTCTGTTTTGACAATAGCGGCTACCCTTCATTTGTCCTTTCCTTTTTCAGGACAATCATCTTGTTGCACACGCCACCAATCGGTGAGCAATTCGTCCTTTCCTGCAGCCCGATTCTCTCTTTTACATAACATACATATGGACGCAGGTACAACAGTAGCCTGCTGATCAATCAACTCAGGAAGGGTTCTGTATCTTTACTTGGGTCTGCTACACCTCCTTATGTTGCATAAGCAGCATACAGATGATTGATGAACATAACTGGGGACTCCCTGGGCTGTAGAGTGATCTCATAGATCTTACTCCAGTCTGTATGAGATACACCCTGCATTGACTGCAATGCAGTTTGGATTTCATCAATGGTAGCCCAGTTGGTATCAATCTCTGGGTGAGTTTGATTGCCTGTCATTTTTGCAGGTAAACTCTGCAGTAACACTGCAGGAAGTGACAATGTGACTATTTTACAGGCATCTTTGTTAGACAAATTAAAATTAGCCACTAATGCCCTCAATTTAGAACAATATGGGACTGCATTCTGACCTGGTTCCCATTTTCCCAACTGATCTACTAACTGCATGGATTCTTGTATGGAAAGATCTCATTGAGATAATTCCACATGTACCTCTACCTCTTCCTTATCTTCCTCAAACTTCTTTGTTTGAGCCTTGGCTTCTTCATCTTGCTCATACAACCCTTGTTGTATTCTAGTTGCTCGCATTTTAATTTATTTTGATCAAGTTATTTTTTGTCTGCAGGGATTACTTTGTCATCTTCCTGTAATCTCTTTTCTATTTCTTTTATTTGAGCATGTAACAGCTCATCTGTTTTTTCTAACTTCTCTTTCTTTCTCCATGTCAATTTCTTTAACTGCTTTCCTCTAGCTTGCTACACTTTCTTTCCTTCTCCTTTAGTTTTTGTAAAAAAAGGAGCCATTTTTGCTTTTCTCCTTCTAGGGGTCTGTTCGTCACTTTCTGAAGTACTAGATGCCGAAGAGTCTGTTATAGCACACCCCAGATGAGGGAGTGCATATCCATCAGTTCTATGTATAGGTGTCATTTTGTACTTGTGTACTTGATGACGTAACTCTAAAGAGATCTGGCATTGCAACTGTGCTTCTGTTTGCATAGAGTACAAGCTTGTTCTTTATATGCCAGATCCTGAGCATGCTCTTGATTAGCCTGATCTAATCTTGCTATGGCTTGATGTAATTGCTGAGATAATTCATTAATCTGGGCTTGATTTTGTTTGCTAAAAATTTAACATTTTCTATGAATTGGTTAATCTTAATCTTTAGCCCACATGCCTCTCCCTGAGAGATATTTAACTTATATTCACCATCTTTTGCTTCAGTAACATACTTAGCTACACCTAGAAAATGCTTTTCTTCACTGTCAAGTAACTGCTTTTTCAATAAACAGGTTCTAGCTGTTATCTCACACTGATACTGTACATACATCTGACAAATATTGGCTAATTTGCTTTTATCTGCCTTTACGTTCTCATTTCCTTCTAGGCATTGAGTGGATAAACATAAGTACACATCTTCCTGTTCTTCAGGAGAGCGATACGGACCTTCTTTAAGGTGCATCTCTAAAAATTTACATTATATGGTGTCCATATTTATGTCAGTTATCTAGCTGGCAAATTACGTCCGACTTCACACCAGTCTGTTTCCTTGAGTCCCTCTTTCGACTCCCTTCCATACTTGATTTATCAGATCAGGTTCAGTAAGACGTTCCTCACAGTGGCTTCCTTCTCAGTTCGTTTGATGTTGCCAGCAACCGTATAGACTGTCTTCAGACATCGAATCATGGCACCAATTGTAAGGTATGCGTTGTGTTTTCTCTCTTCAAATAAGTCAAGCCACACAGAGTGAATGTTTCCCTTCTTTATTTTCTTGCGAGTTCATCATTTCAGATACATGTATATTCTTTCTTCTTGTTCGGTGCTAGCTCATTCAATTTACATACAGTGCTTTTATAAAGATTTCTTATCTTAAATAATACCAACACCCCATTATAAGAAACTCATATAACAAAGTAACATATTAATCTTAGGGTGTGGTGGATTTATGTCAAACCATAGGTATGACTGCATTTCTTACAAACATCAAAAGGTATTTACTACATTTTTACACAATCTCATAAGTGTTGACTACACTTATAGAAGGTTCTTTGTGTGCACACCTTCCTTAACAGGTGTCTACCATCTTAATAAGGGCACACCATCCTGATAAAGGTTTATTATAGGACATTTGATGTTGGATGTTGTGAAGTATAAAGTGTTGTGAAATGATAAGGTTATCACAAGACATTTGGTTAGGTATTATTATAAGTTACACTCAAGTGAAAGTTATATTTTAGGTAAAATGTTACATTACAGTACTGTACCCACAATGCCTCACTATGTAAATTAGTATACAGAGTTTTATATTTATGTGCCCACTGAAGAAATAGGAGACTACATTTCTCAGTATAGAAGTCTTGTAGCTAACTATGGTATGCACAATGCATTGCTGTGAAAATAAACATACAAAAGCTTATATTGTTGACACTACTACAGAAATGTGGGACAGTATCTCACAGTAGGGAAACTGGAAAACAGGTGGGACAGCATCTTACAGGAGGGAAATTGGAAAACAGGTTCTTATTTTGCCTACGATGCATTGCTATGGACATTTACATATTAGTGTTCACCACTACCAACATATGGGACTGTACTTCTGAGCAGGGCACATTTAAGTCAGCATTATAAATTACCCAGAATTCCTTGTTGCTGTATGTAAAACATTAACAGCTCCCGGGTATGACATAATTCGGGGGGTGTGGCCACACACAGTGAACTGGAGGACAAAATGCTAATAAAACAGAAAAATTACTATGACATTTATTTACAAAACAAATTGCAGTTTCAACATCTGAAGCATGTCTGGCAATGACATAAAGGGCCAGATATTCAAAAGGGTTGCGCCATGCACAATAGGGTTGCGCTAGCGCAAGTCCGAAAATGCACCATTCTGCGATATTCAGCGGGAGGCAGTTGCACCACCAAAAACATTCTGAGCAACAGCACAATGCAAATGAAGGCATGCGTAACCAAAGGGGGTGGAACCATGCATAAAGAGGCAATGCGATATTGAAAAGCTTCGTAATGCGCACAGTGGATCAGCCGGAAGGTGCGTCACGGCGGAAATTAGCCAAAATAAAAAGGCTCAAGGAAGAGGTGCAAGAACGCTACAGGGAAGCCACATGAGGCAGGGAGAGAGACAAGGCAAGGGGGACAAAGAGGGCAGGCCAGAGAGATCCCAGGACAAAATAGGGGCAAGGAAGGGTGAGTGGGGCCACAGACTGCAGAGGCCAGTAGGTGTACCCGGTGCAGTGGAGGTAGCAGTCAGGACAGCGGGGGGAACAGAGCAACAACAGCCAGGGGGAACACAAGCCAGGGACATGGACAGTGCCAGCTTCCACATGGAAGCTGTAATGAGGGGGATGAGAAGGCATGCTGCAGGGGGACGTGGCCGTGGAAGGGCCCATCGATGGTACGCCCCCAACAGGCAGTACCCTGCCCACATCAGCTTTGAGCTGTACATGGATGTTAAGATTGTGGGCCGGTACCACCTGAACAGGCAATACTGAGGCAGCTCTGTGAGCTGTGCAGTGATGTGATGCAGGCACCCTCACGACGGAGTCACGCTCTGTCAGTGGAGACAAAGGTAACAGCCTGCATGTGCCTGCTCACCACCGGTACCTTACAGAGGCCAACAGGGGAAACCACAGGCATAGCACATTCGGCCACGTCATGCATCCTCACCCAATTCCTCAGCGCACTGCTGCCACATGCTGTGGAGTACATCCATTTCCCCAGCAATGCGGCAGAGCGTACAGCAAACATGCAGGAGTTCTACAGGGTAGCACGAGTGCCGGTATGCTAGGGTGATAGACTGCACCCATGTGGCTATTCTCAGATGCCACCCGGCCCCATGGGGCTGCATATCGAAACTGGAAGGTTCACCAGTGTCAACTGCCAGGTGGTGTTTGATGCCAGTGGGCGCATCATCAATGTCTGTGCCACACACTCTAGCGGAGCACATGATGCCTTCATTGGTACCAATCTGCACTGTGCCATTGATTCGAGAGTGGGGACATCCCCACAGGACATCTAGTGGGTGAGTATGCATGTAGGGGTTGCAAAGTTGGGGCAAGGGTGGGAAAGGCACAGGTGCCATGGTAGTGGCACACAGGGCAATGGGCAATATGGACCTGAAAATGATACTTAACTACACTATCTCCTCAGAGGTGACAGCGGATACTCACTCTGTTCCTGGCTGCTCACACCCTACCGGCGCCCCACGACCCCATCACAGCAATGCTATAATGAGGCACATGCCGCCACACGCAACATCATCGAGCGGGTGTTTGGGATGCTTAAGGCACACTTCCAATGCCTAGACACCTCTGGCGGTGCCCTACAGTACAGCCCCTCAAAGGCTTGTGGGATATTCCTGGCCTGTTGTATCCTGCACAACATGGCCAAAGACTGTGGGATAGCCATACAGGTCGAGGAGGGGGACAGCGATGGGAATGCTGGTGATGCCGGTGATGATGGGGATGAGCAGCCCCCCCATGGACGGCAGGACCCCTGACTGATCCGGCAGGCCCAACTGCACTGGGACACCATCACAGAGGAGTATTTCGCACGACAGAGGTAAGTCATGGGGCCATGTGCAACCAACACTGTCTAGGCGCAACCCACAGGCACACAGGGTAACACACCAGGGGTGCATGACGGCAAGGGGAGTGGAAGGGTCCAGGTGCATAAACACACCATCAGGGAGGGGTGAATAGTTACATGCTATATGGACACACACACACACACCAGGCACAAATCGTACATGGGCAGGTGCACAGCAGAGTAGGAACAGACATGTGAAACACACAGATCCACGGACCACCCCCACCACCTGTACTGTCCAAGTACTTGTGTCAGATGCTGGGCACCCTTGCACCTTGGTGTACAGTACAATGCAGGCATCATCATGCACACGCACCTGTGGACAGCAGTCAGGTGGGTGTGCAGGTGGTCCATGTGTCGGTGTGTTGGGCAGGGCACCCACCAGTCCACTGCCCACCATGACACACATTGCACACAGGTCAGCACCAGACAGGGCCCACACTGGGAGACAGGTCAGTCAAGTGGCACTGTGCCACAGCCACCTCAGATGCGTGGGCGGCCCAGCCATGACCCAGCAGCACTGGCAGGCTGAGCAAGGGCCACATGGGGTGGCACCGATGTACCACCAGGGGTCCCACTGCGCGAGCACGACCTTGTCCGCACAGGGGTCTGCAGCATGCCGAACATACCTGCACCAGAGGTGCTCGGGATGCCCACAGCGGAACCCAGCATCGACAGGCTGGGTGTCACACGATGCTGGGAATGGGGAGTGGAGAGCATATTATGTGGGGTGCATGGTACAGGGGCACCTGACTGTGTGCCCAATGCGGCCACGACAGCGACCAATGCCAGGGTCTGCCTGTCAATGGTGGCAGTCACATCCATCCGCATCTGGACCATCTCTGCATGGATCATTGCATTGTCCCTGCTGTGCCACTCCACAGTCACACACAGTGCCTCCACGGACGTTGCAACCCGCATCTGCTGCTGTACTGATGCCCGCAGCAGGCGGGTGTGCTCATCTAATGGGTAGTCTGCCACCTCGGCAACCTGTCTCCCAGGGTATGGAAGGGCCTGATGCTCAACACCCCTTGAGGGTGGGCGCTGTTCACCAGGACCAGGTATGGGCAAGTCAACAGGTGGTGTGCATGTGCCACCACTGAACCCTGTACCCCCAGACCCGGTGAGTGACTGCTGCTGCTGCCCCTCCAACTGCTGTGCCCCAGGGACCAGTTGTTCCACAGCTGTGTCCGCAACAGTGCCAGAGACCTGCACAGCCACAGGTGCTGCCCCACCAGTGCCTCCAGGCACTGCCTGGGACTGTGCTGATGTGCTGGCACACATGTTGGAACCAGCTAGGTCCAGGGGCACATGCTGTCCTGCTGTGTATCCACAATGAGACACACACACATGTCACTGCCCATTGCGGTCCTTGCATCATCAATGGTGCAGGTTCGTGCAACAGCCACAGTCACAGCATGCTGGCATGCTTGCATGCCAGACTGCTGTGACACAGGATGGCACCCCCCACACCTGACTCACCGACATAGGAGATAGCAGCCAGGCATGCACACTGGTGCAATGCATGCCGGCTGGCAGCAGAGGTGGATGGACCCTCCTCCAACTCTTGCTGGATGTCCACACTGCATTGTCCCACCACCACTGTCCCCTGCAGATGCACAGGATCTGTAACAGAAAGTGAGAACATGTTAGTGCATGGGATCAACCTCCCCCCACCACCACCACCACCACCATGTCATACCGTGCAGTGATGGGCTTCCACCTGTCTGGAAGCCACCTCCTGGAATGCCCTCGATTGCACTGCACTGCATGGTTGCAGCCAGATGGTCCTCCTCCAGGGTCAGTTACGCCACCTCTGGCTGGACCCTGCCTGTGGCAGCATGTGCCGCCTTGAGGGCTGCCACCTTCTCTTTCACCCATCTCCTGTCACTGAGTCTTTTTCTTACATTCCTGCACGGAGTGCTGGTGGCTTCCGTGCAGGTTTACGGCATGAGCTACCCCTTCCCATGCAGCAGCATGGGCCTGAGGGGTGCCCCGCCATCCACTAAGTAGTGGCTCCTAATCCAGGTAGGCCTGGAAGAGTGCCTCTGTCTTGGACTTCGTGAAGTTGGACTTCCTCCTTCGCCCACCATCATCCTCCTCACCCAGTCCTTGTTCAGCCATGTCGGTCTGAATGGGTGGAAGTGGGCACCTGTCACTCTGCAGTATACAGCATTATCCCATGACCATTGCCCAGAACATCACACAGCATGCAACTCACCTCTCACCTGCAGTAACCGACTCTGGCCACCGCAGAACACTGTCGCACATTTATAGTGCAATGCATGCAAATTAGTAGTGGAGCAACTTAAATGAGATGCAAATTATGCCAATGCGCCTTTGAATGGCTGATCAGATGATTTGCATATGTCGGCTGAATATCGCACTGTTGTGCTTTGTGCAATACGGTTGTGCTGGCTGAGCCAATGGCGCAGGTCTGTGACTGCGTAGTACACCGCATTGCACATGCCCAGGTAGCTGACGCAGGCGTCTGCCATGCTGATGATGTGCTGTGCACTATCTGCAATACAGGACACGGCCACTATTGTGCCAGTGGTGCTACAGCGCTGGGCACCACATAGAGCTGTGGCACACCTGTGCAATAGTACACTGTGACACTGTCACGCAGGTGACCGATCGTGCTGGACGTGTGGACATCCGATGGCGCTGTGTGTGGCCTTGTGCCACAGACCCATGACCTTGTGCACGACCTTTGCCCCCGGTGCTGTACGTCTGGTATGTCTATGGCTCTATCGCGCTGTTCGGTAACAGCGCGATGTGGACCGACGGCACTATACGAACAGCGTGATAGGGACTGATGGAGTTGTATTGCACAACATTTCCATGTGGGGTTACTGCGCTGCGGAGTGCCATATTGCCTACTATACAACTGCAGTGATGGCATGAAGGAGAGCTCCACAGTGGAGTGCAGTGGAGTTGGCAAACCTGGTGGCTGTGGTGGAACCACACCATGGGTCACTGTTTGGGGGAGAACCCCTGCACATGGCCCGCACCCATGTGTGGCAGCAGGTGGCGACAAATCTGGAGCAGCCAACTGGGCGGCGGAGGACTCCAGAGTAGTGCAGGCACCAGTATGATGACCTCCGCAGGAGGGAGTGGGAACTGCTGGAGTGCCTCAGGTCATGTGCCAGGAGGGGCATTGTGCCTAGGCCAGGTGGGTGTGCTGTCTATGCACCTGTATTGTCCACATGGGTGACACTGTGTAATGTGACCTGCGCATGGGGGTGGGTTGGACTATGGTTTGCTGAGAAGGTGTTTGCAGGTGTGTGCTGTATGGGTCTGGTTGTGTGGGCAGGCATACTCAATGGGGCAAGGGGCTGTCTGCTTTGGGATCTCACTGATGTGTTTCTCTTCTTTTGTCTCCCACAGGCGTGGAGGAGCGGAGGCGGGCCCGGGCTGAGGCACGGAATGGCGGTGCAGGGGTGGCTGGCAGAGGTGGCATAGGTGGTGGGCCACAGCATCAGCAGCAGCAGCAGAAGCTGCAGCCACAGCAGCAGCAGCGGCTTGATGAGGGTGAGTGTCATTACATCATGGATGCTATTGCATGCTGGGGGGAGCACAGCCACCATCCATGGACAACACTACCATGCACGCAACATGTGACAGTCATCACTGTCCAGTGGCATTGCATGTCTGTGTGTGCATCACTGGTGGTCCATGCATGCACTGGGCACATGGCTGTGGCACTAGCATCCCACCACGTAGCCACGTCACTGGACAGCCTTGGTTGTGCTGTGATGGGCATGGGCAGTGTGTGTGTGTGTGCAGTGGTACACATGGCTGTTGCTGCCTGGTTGGGCATGTCTTGTGCACGGTCACTGTGGGTGGGTGCAGTCCATCACAGGAGTGGGGCACTTGGCTGTATGCCATGCATGATGGGTGGGATTCAGGGATGTGGACAGTCACAGCCATTGACTCTGATCCCTTGTCCTAGGTATCCAGATCCTGCAACGAATGGAGCGCACACTGCAGCAGCTGACACAGGTGGCCATTGACTCTCTCACCATCCTAGTGGACCTTCAGCGGCATGGAGTGCGGCACAGGAGGAGGCCCCGGGCCCAGCACCAGGTGGCAGGAGGGCAGGCTGGCAGGCAGTAGCTGCCCATCACCTCACCCCACCTTCCCTCTCCCGGTTGTTCACCCCTGCTCCTTACCCACCCCTACCTTATACCCATACCCCACCCCTGCTTTGTATATATGTGTACATAGTTGTATTTGTTGTTCTTCTTATTCTTGTTTATTACATTTATATATTTTGATATGAATACTGTAGTGGTCTCTGATCTGCAGCTGGCTATAGGTGCTCAGTTGCAGTGGTGTGCATGGCATCTGGGGTGGTATGGTCATGGGTATGTGTGCGTGGTGGTGGGGTGGTGTCTCTGGTGTGGTGTGGCTTTCAGTCGATATTGCCGTGTGCTGCCACCCACTGCTGGGTGCTTATGGTGGGTTTGACTTGTATAGTTCTGTGGTACACGAGGTTGCGGTGTGCCGGGAGGGAGGAGTGGGGATCCCTGCAGTGCTGGTCACTGCTCATGGGTGGTGTCTTGGGGTCACAGTGCAGGGTGTGCTGTGCACAAGGGGGTGCTGATGTACACTGGGGTGGTCCACCCCCTTTGTGTGGCAGTCTCAGCTTGCCAGTGGGTGTGCTGCAGTAACACGGCCGGGATGTGCTTTGTTTGCTTGTCCCCATGGTCCGGTGGCTATTCCATCCCTCCCCCAGTTATGCTGTGCTTGGGGTGTGGGGGTACATTGTTGGTTCTGCAGTGTGTCCCTCTGCCCATCTGTGGCATGGGTGGTGGGCCCCTGCCTACCTCCCTGGTTATGCAGTTCCATTGCTTTGCTGCTGGGGGTCTCTCTGCTTGTGCTATGGTGCCTCTGGACTACTCAGCTGGGCTGCCTTTGTTGCGCTATGGCATATTGTCTTTGCTCAGCTTCCCCTTCCTGGTTGCACTATAGCGCAGGTTGTGCGATATGCAGATGTTGGCTGGTTGCGCAATTTGGCTTGATCCATGTTTGAATATTGCGTCTATTGCGCATGTGCGCAATTGACTTGTGCTTGCTCCTGCTGTTGCGCACTTTTTGGGCGCAGTTTGAATATCCGGCCCAATATGTATAAAAGGCATTTGAGGATCATTTAACATTTACTTTAATGAAACATTTTGTGGAATCTTTAGCCAACAGCAACAAACCACTTCTGTTAATACACAGAATGACGTTAATCTTCTAACCTTACCTTTGCAGCTGACGAAATACTAACTAAGCTAATCGCTCAAAAGGGCAAAACATCTCCTGGTCCTGATAACATCACTGGGCACATGCTATATTTACTTGTAGATTGTTTAGCACTTCCATTAAAACTTTCTTTAGGGTTGTCTGCCTAATAATTTTGTACCACCTGAATGGAAAACCGCACATGTAATCCCTATATACAAAAAAGACCTCAGAACAAATTGGGAGAACTACAGACACAGTCTCGCCTCACCAATCTGTAAATTATTAGAAAGCCTCATTAAAGATGTCATCACTCCTGTAGTTAATATTAATGATGCTGAGCAACTTGGTTTTAGACAAGGCAGAAGTTGTCTCTGTAACTCAATGTATTTTTATGAGTTTATAATTACCCAGCTAAATAAAAGCATCCCTTGTGATACCGTGTTTATCAACTTCAAGAAGGCATTTGATATAATGCCTCACTGGGCTCTGATTGATAAATTATTGAAATTAGCCATCCATAAAGATATCATAAAATGGGTAGACAACTGGTTATCATGCAGAACACAGAGAGTTATGATAAATGACCAATTATCTTGTTTGGGAGATCTTACTAGTGGAGTGCCCCAGGGCTCTGTTTTTAGCTTAATTCTCTTTCAGGTCTTTATAGCTGACATGACTACAAATATTGAGTCTATCACAATAAAATAGGCCAATGATGTAAAAATAGGTAGCCCTTCCCCAAGCATTAAACATGCAGAAAAGAGATCTGAATAAAATTTCTGAATGAGTGAATAAAATGGGGATGAAGCTTAATGCTAATAAATGCTAAATTATCCATTTGGGTAGACATAACCCCCATCACTCATATGTTCTTGCTGATTCACTCTTAATTTCTACTTGTGAGGAAAAAGATTTGTGTGTCATCATTTCTAATGATTTTGATAACAGCAAACAAATTAATGAGGCCATCAAAAAGACCAATAAAGTTATCTGGTCTATTCAACGTAATATACAATCTAAGATTGTTAACATCCTAATGCCACTATTTAGAGCCTATGACAGGCCACACTTGGAGTATGCCTCCAAGCTATGGTGTCCTTATAAAAAAATCTAACTGATCACAATTAGAAAGAGTACAACATAATTTTACCTAACATATTTATGGTTTGCATGACATGCCCTATGACAATAGACTGCAGACCCTAAACTTGATGTCCCTAGAAACACGTCGATTAAGAGGGGACTTATTACTACTACTTTACGATATCATTAATGATCCATATTTGATTACTGAACTTGGTCTTAGTTTCAAGGATTCAACTTATAATACCAGAGGTCACCCTTTACAAATAATTGGCAAACAATTTAATTTCAATAAGAGGAAATATTTCTTCGCCCTAAGAGTGGTGAACCCTTGGAATAAATTTCCAGAGGATATAATCATTAGTAAAACCAAGAATGAATTCAAAAGATGATAGGACAATTTCATATTATCAGGTGGTAATCTGCAGTATTATACCTCTTGATCCACAGGAGCTTCTATGGGCACTACTTGCCTTCTTGCTCCTTATCTTTCCTTAGTATGATCCTTAGTATTGTGTTTATGTGTTGGCGGTGTCACCAGTATGAGGGAACACATCTGCCTATCCTCTGGTATTGCCCTAAATTGATGGCCTTGTGGTGCCAATTGAGGGATAGGCAGTTTGCTGTCATGCAGTGTCCGATACCTATGATTCCTTATCTCTTGGTATTGGGAAACACTAATAATCTCCTGGTTCATGATGCCTCCTGCCATCTGTGGTTTATGGTGGCCATAATGGAAGTTAAGTGTTTGCTTTATTTAAGGTGGCGAACGCAAGGGTTTCCAACTATAGATGATTGGGGGGATAGTATATTCTGGTTAGCGAGCTTGGAACACCTCTCTTTTGTAATGGGGAACAAATGGGACCTTTATGGGAAGGTATGGGGTTCGTATCTTTCCCTTTCTGATGTAGGCATTTCTACGATTTAGCCCTCCCCTCCTCCAGTTTTAGTTTTCTTTGATTCTTATTCTTGGGTCTGTTGGGTTTTCAGCACTTCACATTACATAGTTAAGCCAGTTCTGAGCTTTGTTAATTGATTTTCTTTACCTTGTTGCTGTTTGAATACTGTTTGTAGTTAGACATGTTATATGCGTTATTACGTGTTTTTCTAGTTATTGTGTTATCTATAGTTGATTGTTTGTTAGTTGCACTTGATACTTGTAGGCTTGCTTCTCGTGGCACATATTTTGTTTTGTTAATAGTGTGTGAATGTGGTATAGACCAGGCTAGTTCTTATATGTTGTTACTGTCTCCTTGTATTAGTGTTCAGTTATGCTGTTCTTTTGCTGTTACTGCTGTGGATCTTATTGTTGAAAATTCTTAATAAAGTACTAATTACAAAAAAAAAAAACAGGTGGAACATCTTATCTAGCAAACTAGAACTAAATATGTTGATCAGGGTGAGAAAGCAGGTAAGTCACTTGCCTTGCATTTTCATATCAGGTAGCTGATATAATTATTCCCTACATTCAATCAGATTCTGGTCAGTTGGCTACTACTCCCCGGGATATAGTCACTCAGTTTTACACTTACTATCAATCCTTATATACCCAGAACCCAGAAGTCCCCCAAGGGTCAAAGTTTGGAGATTTTTTTTCAGGATATAGATCTTTCTCTACTTGTTGATTCTCAATCTGTGTATCTGAAGTCACCTCTTTCCTTGCAAGAAGTCTTAGATCCTATAGACTCTTTATCTTTGGATAAGGCACCAGGACCTGATGGATACACCGCACATTTTGACAGGAAATTCAAAAATCTGTTAGCCCCAGTGCTTTTGGACACCTTTACATATATTCTTATGGTACCTTAGACTTCTCTTTAATGGAATCCCTTACTGTGGTTCTTCTAAAGCCAGTTCAGGGCCCTTCTAAAGTTAGTAGTTACAGGCCTGTTTCTTTGATTAATTTAGATTATAAAATCTTATCTAGATTTTGGATACTCATTTAAATAAGGTCTGGGGTTCCTTAATTAGCAGGGGTCAAGTTGGTTTTGTCGCTGGGATACTTTCTTCAGACCATCTTTGGAAGTTGGCCCACCTCTTCTTTGCATCCAGGGAATCCCCAACTTCAGTGGTTTTGGTGTCCCTGGATGTGGAGAAAGCTTTTAATTGTGTTTCCTGGGACTGTCTTTTTAAAGTATTGCCGAAGTTTAACATTCCTCCAGAATTTAAGTGGGTCTTGGTTCTCTGTACTAACCCTTATGCATGTGTATTGCATGGAGTTCTTTCGGAGGTGGTTAATCTTAGGTGGGGTACAAGACAGGGTTGCCCCATCAACCCTGTTGTTTAACCTCTTTTTAGAGCCTTTAATTAGGAAAATTAATGCCACCCCTCAGATTCAGGGAATCCCCATTGGACCACCACAATATAAGTTGCCCGTTTACATGAACGATATTCTTTTACATTTTTTCCACCCTACTACTTCTCTACCTGTGACATTGGATGTTATAAGATATTTTGGGTCTCTTTCTAATTATAAGATGAATCTGGACGAGACTGAAGTTATGCTGCTTAATGTGTGAACATCCAGGGCTAATGTGGCTCATCTCGGTCTGGTCTGGGTGCCCAATAAGCTTAAATATTTGGGTATTTATTTAAGTATGTCCTCCAGGAAAATGAAATATTCTAATTTGGATTTGTTGCTTGATTAAATTAACCACACTCTGGATTGTTGGGCCCATCTCCCTCGCTCTCTCTCTGGTGCATGTTAATGCTGTTAAAAGGAACATCCTCCCATGGGTTCTTTATCCCCTTACTATGCTTAATCAGGTTATCCCTCAGACATGGTTTGCTGGGTTGCCAACAGTCCTTACATGCTTTATATGGTGAGGGAAGCAACCTACAAGAGCATTTATAAACTTACCACCCTTAGAGAGGTGGGTGGTTTTCGCATTCCTAATTTTTATTTATATTATTTGGCAATACAGGTACATAGTAGTCACTGTTTTCAGTGGTACCTGGGCTCCCTGGAAGATTTTACTTATCCATATGTATCCCAGTAGAGATGCAGCGAAGTTTTACTTCGCTGGTGAATTTTTGGTGAAGTCGCCAAATTTGCCTCTGCGAATCAGTTTGTGAAGTTGTACGGTTCAATGAGAATTTGCCATTTGTAACTTTACTTTGCTGTTGGTTTTTTTTTAAGTGCAAATTGTATTTTAAAAAACCTCAAAGCATGAAGAAGTTACTCATGTTGAATCCCCCAAGTCCCTAGTGTCTAGTGGTCCCCCCCTCCGCCAATCACCGGCCATAATGTAAAAAAGTATATATTTTAATTAAATCCCTGGTGTCTAGTGGTCCCCCCTGCCTCGCTGATCACCAGCCACAGTGCAATAATTAAATGGCTGGTGTCTAGTGGTGAGACATCACCACCCACCCCTGTCACCAATTGCTGGCCATAATATTAAAAAATAAATATACAATTAACTAAATTCCTGGTGTCTACTGTGGTCCTCCCCTGCCCCACTGGTTGCTGGCCAGTTGACCACAATGTAAAAATACATATATATATATATATATATATATATATATATATATATATTAAATTCCTGGTGTCTAGTAGACCCCCATCACCCCATCAGGGAGTGCCCCACTACCCTGCTCCCCCATCTCAACCCAGAGTGGGCAACTGGCACAACCCTCCACTCACCTCCATGGCTGGCAGCCTGACTGAGCTCTCTTAGTGAATGAGCATGTGCGTATAAGCACACACTCATTCATTGAGAGAAGACAGTCGGGCTGCTGGCTGTGGAGGTGAGTGGAGGGCTGTGCTGGTGGCCCACTCAGGGTGGGGAGGGTGGAGTAAGGTGATAAACCTCAGTGATAGAGAAAATGATGAAATCACTTCTGAAGGAAAGAATTGTCAAGTACCTAGAGGCCAGAGGGGCAGAGGACCCAAGTCAGCATGGATTCACAGTGGGAAGGTCATGCCAGACGAATCTAATAGATTTCTTTGACTGGGTGACCAAAGTAGTAGATCAGGGAGGGGCTGTGGACATGGCCTACCTAGACTTTAGCAAGGCATTTGACTCAATTCCACATAAAAGATTAATATACAAATTAGCCAGCCTGGGAGTGGGTCCCAAGATGATAGCCTGGGTAAAGAATTGGCTGGAGAATAGGACACAGAGGGTAATAGTAAATGGAGTCCACTCTGAAGAAAGGGGGAGTTACTAGTGGGGTGCTGCAGGGTTCAGTATTAGGACCAGTCCTCTTCAATGTCTTTATAAGTGACATTGCAGAGGGACTGGAAGGAAAAGTATGTCTCTTTGCAGATGACACAAAAATCTGCAACAGAGTTGATGCACAAGTTGGGGTGGAAAGGATGAGAAGAGACTTGGCAAGGTTAGAGAAATGGTCAAATGTATGACAGCTTAGATTTAATGCTAAGAAGTGCAAGGTAATGCACCTGGGAAACAAAAACCCAGGGGAAGAGTACACAATGGGGGGTGAGATACTAACAACAACAAAAATGGAAAGGGACCTGGGGGTAGTCATATCAGATGACTTAAAGGTGGGCAAGCAATGTGAGAGGGCAGTAAGGAGGGCTGGGGGGGATTCCGGGATGCATAGGGAGAGGCACCACCAGTAGAAAACAGGAAGTTGTTATCCCTCTAGAAACATAGACTTTGATGGCAGATAAGGACAGCTTGGCCCATCTAGTCTGCCCATTTCCCTACCTACAGGATAGGCCGCAGATCCTAGTTAACCAACAGCCTATTTCTTCCTTCCCCCCCCCACAAGAATTGCCTTATGTCTGTCCCATGCATTCTTGAATTCTCCCACAGTTTTAGACCCCACAACCTCCTCAGAAAGGCTGTTCCATGCATCCACTACCCTCTCTGTGAAATAATACTTCCTCACATTGCCCCTGAACTGCCCCTCCTCTGTCTTTAAATTGTGTCCCCTTGTTCTTGCATGTCTCTTTTTCTGAAAGATGCTACCCTTTTGGACTTTGTTGACTCCACTGAGGTACTTAAAAGTTTCTATCATGTCCCCCCTCTCCTTTTTCCTCAAGGGTATACATATTAAGCTCCTTTAGTCTCTCCTCATACGACTTCTCTTGCAGACCCTGCACCATTTTAGTTGCCCTCCTCTGGACTGCCTCTATCCTGTCTATGTCCTTGCAGAGATGGAGTCTCCAGAACTGGACACAGTACTCCAGATGGGGTCTCACCAACTGTCTGTACAGAGGGATAACAACTTTCTGTTTTCTGCTGCTGATGCCTCTCCCTATGCATCCCAGTATACCCCCAGCCCTCCCCACTGCCTTCTCACATTGCTTGCTAACCTTAAGATCATCTGATATGATTACCCACAGGTAGGTCCCTTTCCTTTTTTGTTGTTGCTACTACCTCCCCCCATTGTGTATTCTTCCCCTGGGTTATTGTTTCCCAGGTGCATTACTTTGCATTGAATCCTAGCTGCCATACTTCTGACTCTGTATAGACAGCTGGTGAGACCCCATCTGGAGTACTGTGTGCAGTTCTGGAGACCCAATCTCCGCAAGGACATAGACAAGATGGAAGCTGTCCAGAGGAGGGCAACTAAAATGGTGCAGGGTCTGCACCAGAAGACATATGAAGAGAGACTAAAGGAGCTTAATATGTATAGCCTCAAGGAAAGGAGGGAGAGGTGGGACATGATAGAAACTTTCAAGTACCTCAAGGGAATCAACAAAGTCCAAGAGGGTAGCATCTTTCAAAAAAAGAGGTGTGCAAGAACAAGGGGGCACAATTTAAAGATGGGGAAGCGGCTCAGTGGTAATGTGAGAAGTATTTTTTCACAGAGAGGGTTGTGGATGCATGGAACGGCCTTCCGGAGGAGGTTGTGGAGTCAAAAACAGTGGTTGAATTCAATCATGCATGGGACAGTCATAAGGCAATTCTAGGGGGTGGGGGTAGAAAGAAGTAGGCTGTTGGTTAACTAGGATCTGCAGCTTATCCATTAGGTAAGGAAATGGGCAGACTGGGTGGGCCAAGCGGTCCTTATCTGCCATCAAATCAAATTCTATGGTGGGGCACTCCCTGATGGGGGGGCCAATAAATACCAGAGATTAATTTAAAATATATATATTTTTTTACATTGTGTCCAACTGGCCATTGATCAGCATGGGGGGGACCACAGTAGACACCAAGAGTTTAATTAAATATATATATTTAACATTGTCGGTGGTGATTGGTGGGGGTGAGATATCTCACCACTAGACATCAGGCAGTTAATTATTACATTGTGGCCAGTGATTGGCGGGGTGGAGGGGAACTGCTAGACACAAGGGATTTATGTATTTTTTTACATTGTGGCATTCAGAGGGGGCACCCACTACTACGCCGAGGAAGGAAGTTTGTGTGCTAAGTGTGGAATTTCACCTGTGAAATTCAACACTTTGCGTTCGATCCAGCTCTCTGCAAATTGAGCATAATTCGAGAAATATTTTGCAGAGCTAATGCTGCTGACTTTGCACATCACTATACCACAGTGGTTGGAAATTAAATGTATTCATTGTAGCCAATTGAAACTTAATACTACTACCTTATTATATGTGTCACTTAATAATCTCCTCCATGCCCTCCATGACACACTTCTAGTTACCTTGGTTCGGGTCCACAAACAGCATTGTTCCTTGCTTTGCCTTGACCCTAGTAAAGAAATTTCTCAGCCTATAGCGGGTATTACAAATTTAAAGACAGCTGGACAAGTTATTACTTCAGTTTTTTGGTCATATTCAGAAATTAAGTCAGTTGAGCAGCTTACCCACAATGGAGTCCTTTATAAATTGTTGTTGTTTCAACGTAAATATCTTGCTCCCACTAAGGATTGCTTTAAATATTTACAACTCTCCCACTCTCTATACCATCATTTTTGGCCTGGCAATGGTCATTACTGGTCAATAATGGTCAATACCCATGGCCAAAAATGATTAACTTTAGCCCCTAGAGCACTTTCTTCTCACGCTATTTATTTATTTAACTCACAGCTTTATAACTTACTTCCTATTAAAGACATGGGGACTAGCCAGGCCACTGGTGCAGTGGTTGGATTCCTGCCTGTGATGCAGATCACCCGGGTTCAGGAACAGACCCGGGTGTTGAAGGGCCGGATGGGGGAAGATGGCTTGAGTGTCCAATGACCACTCGCCCTCTCCTGGGAGGGATAGGGGTTCATGGCTCAGTGTTTGCTGGCCCCTGGTGGAGGCTGGGGGCATGGCAATGTTACACAAGGTCCCTGCACCCTTATTGCTACCCTCAGAGGTACACCATAGACAGCTAGTGCTTAGGCATATGTTATACTACCATATAGGGCTAAGGGCATCTACCGTATAAGAGTAGATGTCAGGATATGTATGCATATTGTTGTAATACACTTTGCTTGCTAATACATATATATTCTTCTATGTATTTTCTGTGTATTTCTTACTTGTAAGATGCCAGGACACCTGTGTCCTTGGAATAATTATGATATGTACTGTGAGTCAGCATTGCCACCTTTTGGTGATTTGTAAGACTCTGTATAAGAACTCTTTTGTTTCACAAACTGATGACTACTACAAAATTGTATAATGTTATCTTGGACCGTGGAGCCTCCTCTAATTTAACCAATAGGGCTCATCTCTGTAACTAGAAATGTTTCTATCTTACAGTAACCATAGTAATTATCATAGGTATGTAATGTGATACACTAGTCTTGTACCTCGGAGATCCCAAGAGACACAAAGAAACCTCGAGGTATAGGGAATGCTTATCACTGGCTTCAAGTTCGTATTGGTAAGAACTGCTTAGGGCAACTGTGATTTTATCCTTTTTGGTAGTAACAAACAAGTTTATTACTCTTATGCAACATGTCTGTGATTACTTGCATTCCCAATATTGCCAAAAACCTGAAAGTGAGGTTAAGTCCTCCTGACAGCAACACATCAGGCCTTGCTGCAGGAGGGAGCATGGTGGACATAGGGTTGCACCTTCATGTCAAGTGGCATGTCACACTCCCCGAGAAAAATGGGAAAAAGATGCCCACCTGGCCAACTGGATGACAACTGACAGTTCCTCCACACACCTGAAGCCCAGGCAAGAGCATCTGTACTCGCCCCTGCCATACCTGAAATACATTGGAAGCCCTCTGGGGTGATTATCTCCCCTGGCAGCCTCCAACAGGGGTAGGGGCCTACTCTATGAAGGGTTACATCATGTTACCCAGAGACATGGCAATATGGGGTGGTGGATGGCATTTGGGACTCAGCAGTGGTGGTACGGGCCTTGGTTGGCCTGAAGGAGTGGATGGCCAATGGGTCAGAGGAACAAAAAAAAAGAAGACGTGGGGACTGTGAGCTACTGGGACTGGGCTTTTCCCACATCTGTTAGGACCTATGATTGGCCCTGTATTTGGGGAGATGTGTATAAGTTTCTTAAGTGGGACAGATATCACTATATGCAGTTTATGCTATTACATTACCTTTATTATACCCCTGTTAAATTATTTAAAATGGAGAAGGCACCTTCTGATTCTTTTACACGTTTCTATAAAGGTATTGGTTCTTTGCTACATATAATGTGGGAATGTGAAAAGGTAATACCTTTCTGGGACTCCATACATCAACATCTTGATCCTATGTTGGGGTCAGAGCAAACATTTTCCCCTGAGATCTAACTTTTGGGTGTACAGAGGCAGTAAAAATCATATGGCCTTGATATCTGCCTGTGCAAAAAAAAAAGTTATTTTGCATCATTAGTGTGATCATGCCATTCCTATTTATTTAGAGTGGTACAAATAAATTTTGTTTGCTCTTCAAGTGGAAAAATGATTGCAAGAGGACAGATTAACATAGCTCAATATGTATACCCTAGAGCAAAGGAGGGAGAGAGGTGATATGATATAAACATTCAAACACCTTAAGGGCATTAACAAGGTGAAAAAGTTTAACATGTTTCAATATAAGAAAAATAGCAGGACAAGAGGACACAGCATGAGATTAGAGGGAAGCTGATTAAGGGGTAATGTGAGGAAGTTCTTTTTCACAGAAAGGGTGGTGGATGCATGGAATGGCCTATCTCAGGAAGTGGCGGATATGAATACAGTGCAGGGCTTCAAACAGGCATGGGATAGACATAAGGGAGCAATACAGATGAGAATGAATAGATAGGCCATTGACAGAGCAAAGGCCAATCGTACATTCATAAGGTAGAAAAAGAAATGGGCAGTCTGGATGGGCATTGCAGTCCTTATCTGCCATCATCTTCTATGTTTCTATGTTTCTGTCATTTAGCTACCTTTAATGAGAGTTGGGAACCTTTGTATATGTTTCCTAATCAAACATGTAATAAAGGTGTCTCTTTTTGTTCCCCTTTTTTCATATTTTTTTTTATATCATCTGTACCTTATGGGGTCCCCAGCACTGTTTGTACCTTTCAAATCTGAAAAAAAAAATATTAGTTCATTTTTAATTAAGCCTTCTTTTAGGACATATATATGTATCTCGCGCCCGGGTTATGGGGGATGCGTGTGTGGAAGGGTATGTTTCCATTTTTAGGGAGGGGGGTTGGTTTGTTGTTCTTTTATTGTAATTTGTTTTGGTTTCTCTTTTATCTTTTTTGTTGTTCTCCGTTTATTGTTGTTGTTTTGTTCTGTTTTTTTTGTGGTAATATTGTATTGTCATTTATTAAAATTTAAATAAAGCATATTCAATTTAAAAAAAGAAAGAGGGAAAAGTGGAATTCCAGAATCTGCAAGAGACATTTTGTGAAGGTAAGTCATCCTATAACTTATGCTACAGTGTGAACCAAGCAACTTTGCACCAAAGTAGACCAAGGGGTCTATAATCTGTGAGATTGCCACAGCCAGTCTGAGCAGACATAAACACCAGCAACTACAGCCTAGTGACTGGCCTACAGTGTTGTGAGTTGCCATGCAGTCATTCTGGTTGGGGTGCGCCTAAGCAAATGCTGTATCCTGAAACAAGTGTCCAACCAATGAAGAGAGTCCAAGCCATGCTGATCCACCAGAATCACAGAGCAATCAACAAATGGAGAGACCACATAACCACATACTGACAAAACAGCTGAAATTAACTGTAGGTGTTAATGCCAGCTAAACCTGAGACTGCAGGTGTAATACAGTAAATGCAGTAGGTAATATATTTCTTGGTCAAGGAACCATGAGTAACCAAGCAGAGCTTTAACTTTGCACTTTTGGAGTTAATTTAGAAAGTGTTGCATTCAAGACTTTGTTTGAACTGGACTGTTTGCTTAAGGGCCCATCCAAGTTTCTTTGAATTACAATAGATCTAAAGCTGGTCTGTAGATTCAAATAGTGCACTTTGATTTGGTTTTGTGTTCCTTCACCTGCTTTAACATGTGCAATGTGACCATCCCTGGGCCTGCCCTTATTCAACAGATGGGTACTCAGTGAATCATCAGAAGTTCCCAAAGTGATATGGGGCAATCATACTGGTACCAGTAAGGGGTTGGGGAGTAGGGCTTATATAGTGTGGGAGACTGTGATGAGATAAAGGGTGGTGGAATGTTTTGTCCTAGAGCAGCCACCATTGCCAGAAGATGACTAATTTCTATTTGTTGCTTATTACCCACCTTTCTTATTCCTAGTCCTTTCCTTCATTAGACCTCAGTATCCTGTTTTCCAAAAAAAATCCTTTTGTGATTTGAAATTTGCTACTGTGGCAATTACATTATACTGTGTTTGCATTGCATTTAACTTTATTTTGTATTGCATTGTTTGTGTATTGAGTGTATTGTTATTGTTTCCTAAGTAGGGTACACTGGTTTTTCACTTTGTCGACTTTACTTTTTCCTGGCTGGATGCACTGCACACATAGTTTTCAACTTTTAATCATGCATCTCTACAGTTTAATGACCCTCAAGTTTATTTGTATCCATAAGCAAGGGTAGTGTTGTGGCAGCCAGGTAAATTTTTGGAGGCACCTCTGGGATCTCTTGTTTACCACTGGGTCACCCATGTTTTCTCCAGTGCAATTAAGGAACAATTCTCCCCCCCAACACACACTCCAATTTAGGAGGTTGCAATAGAGTACAACAGATTGGTTAACTGGAGCACAGGTCAAGACCTGGATTCTTATTTCTGGTAGTCCCAGCAATGATGAGTAGACAACAATAAGGACTACTCTGTCCATTGTAAAATGCCACAATACAGTGACTGTACAAGGATACTTTCTCAACACTACTATGCAGACCCAGACAATGTTATTGGAGTACAGCAGAGAAATGGATGACACTTAAGTGCTTGATAGACTGACTCAAGAGGCACGCAGTGACAAATGGGCTATAGGGACTCACAAAAATGTTGTTCCTCCATTAGATGACCCTCCAAAGTCAGAAGGGTTTTGATGCAAGGTTACATGCACACAACTAGCTTCAGAAAAACATCCAGGGTAGGGTCATAACTCTAAATAATTTTATTTTTGCATATAGCATAAAGTGCATCAAAAAAGTAGCTTACAGGACAAGCAGCAGTGGCATTGTTTAAAAGTATGACCCTGGCCTGGGTGGCTCATTGAAGCTACTGGTGTACATTTTGCCCAGATTGCTCTTGTATGTCCATTGTGCTTCTGTTCTGGTGCTCTGTTATATTTGGCATTGTGGGTTTAGTTGCACATTTGAGGAGTCAACCCCACTCCTCCAGGTGAGGTTGATCTGGACACATGGGTGGACAATGCTATCCTGCTAGTTCAGGACTTGCAATGCTCAGAGGTGGAAAAACACAAGTCACTGCAGTACAGCCTCAGAGGACCGTTGCTGGAAATCATCTGACTGCTGAGATTCACTGACTCAGTAGCACCTGCAGAGGAGTATTTAGTACTCTAAAAGGTTTTTTTTTGCAAGCATCAAGTCTGCAGACAACTTCTACTGGAAGTTCATGAAACCAAACAATTGAAAGGATAACCATTACCAGCCTAAAACTCTCAAATGCTGAATCTGAGAGTAAAAAAGGTTTATTACACACAAATCACAAGTTTCAAGTGCAAGGCATGTCACTATAATGTAAAAGGTGTCTGCAATACTTCCAACAAGCAACTTTCTCCATCAACACAAAACGCAGAAAATAAAAAGGAACAGAGCAACTATGGGAATCAGTACTATAAAATATTTAATATTGAGCTGGCTCCATGGCACCAGGTGATAGGGGATTACTTCGAATGCTGGCGACCCGGGTTCACACCTGAGCCCAGGGTGTCAGGAGTGGAGGCCTGCAGGGAGGGCTGAAGAGCATCCCTTGGACACTCTCCTCCCAGGGGGAGGGTTACAGAGGGCATCAACTTGTAGCAGCTCCTTGTGGCTGGATTTGGCCTTGCACTTTGCGTCATGGGTGATCAGGTGCCACCTGCACAAGAAAACAATGATGCTGCGGCATGCCTCCTAGGGGTGGGGAAACAGAACACAGGAAAATGGCCACCCATGCCAGCCAGATGATGGATGTCTGCCTCCCCTGGCTGTGAATCTGGAAAGCCCCCGAGTCAACCCTGCGCCGACCAAGATATGAGGGGGTGCCGACAAGGGCAACTTGATTTCCCCTCCTGGATGCCTGCCACAGGTAGGGGCCCCCCAATGAAGGGATACACCAGGACAGTCAGCAGCAGGAGAGACAGATGGCAGAATGGGGGAACAGCAGAGGATGAGGACTAGGCCACGAGAAGGAGAGGGCGGCAGAGTTGGAGGTAGGGGGCATAAACAAAACATGTAAAAAAATATATATATTTAATATTAGCAACTGGATCAGTGTTAGGTTTTACTTTTTAGTCTTACTGTGTATTTATTCAGCACCTGTGATGTGAAATCATGTATGGGAACATGCTGATCACATAATGTTGTCATCACTATGCAGAACTATAAAACTGAATAATCTGCTATAATCAATTACCCTTGATAAAGTGCACAGGATAGAATGAAACTGTGTTGGGTAATTTTACACAGGTTGAGGCAATATGCCTTGCACTTGAAACTTGTGGACTCTAAGTAATAAACTTTTTACTCTCCAATCTAGTGGCGTCATTAGCCTACTTGCACACCAGGGTGTTTGTGTTGCCTTCCTGGCATTTAATAGTGTCACTTTCTGGCTTACTACCGTGCAAATTTGGTGGGTGACCTCTCTCATGATTGCTGTTTAAACTCTCTTGAGAAGGCATATGTGAAGGAGGTGTGGTGTGTAATGATGGGAATAGAGTGAAACCCTAATAAGTACTCAAGACTGCCCAATATTTCAACCTGCTCATTATCATGCTGCATCTGCAGGAGAATAGAAGTGACCCACCTTCCCAGTAGGTGCTTATGAAAGAAGTACAAGAGGATAAGGAACTGTACAATCAGTGGGAGTCCCAAGTTGTGTCAATAGCCAGGACTCAAATCACAGAGAGTGACACCATCTTTAAGCATCAAGAGCTCTAGTATTTGATAAAGGGAATAAGACAGTTCATGAGTGTCTCAGCTCCCAAGGTATCTATTGTCTGGTGGGCAGGGCACCTTGAACAGTCTGCATGCCATGACAGCTAGAGAGACATCAACTTTGACTGGTGCTGGGGTACAGTACATGTACAAAGTCACCCTGTAGCAGACCACAGACTGGCTTTCTCATTGGTGGCCCCACCCATTTGGAACTTCCTTCCTCTGCATCACTGGAGGTTCCCCTCAGTCATGGCAACTAAGAAGCAGCTAAAATGTTATTTCTCTGCTCAAGCTTTCATTACTGCTTAGTTTTTATTGGTACTGGGTGAAAATAGCACTACAATAATAACGCATGAAAATTGGTGCCATGGAAAGCGCATAAGGAATTAGAGTGATGGGGTAGAATAGCTCTACTGAATTACCACTATCCCTGTTGCTCTACAGATGGCCTGTAGAGGGATCAAGTAACCATATGCTGGGGTGCCGGTTGAGCCACTCCAGTGGTAGAGTGACTAAGGTACCAGCACATAGCACAGCAGGAGGTCTGGGATGGCAGTTTGGTTCCTGCCAGATCTCCTGCTGCTGTGATTTTTTTATTTTTTACAAAAAAACCTAATTCCCCCTGCTGGTGTTATCTCCATCTCCAAAATCCACAAACCCCCTCGAATTTAATTATGTTAAGTCTGGGGGGGAGGTGTGGGGTGAAGGGGGCAGAGCCCTCCTGCTAAAATGAAGATGTCCCATTTGGGAATGTGCTGTCTGGTCAGGTTGCTGATGTACCCAACCTTGTTTTTGACTGCTGCTGTTTTCCTTGCACTGTTTTTTACAGCACGGTGTTTCTTTGCTGTAGATTAAGCCCATGCCATTTTTGTTTAAATATTCATTGATTGATTGTATGTTTTATTTTTGTGTTTGTTTTGCGTTATCTCCCTGGTCTATGTTCTCTTTCTATGTATAGCACCATGGGCCCTTAGAATAGGGTTCTATAAAATAAATAGATCAGGGGAGGGCCATGGATGTGACCTATATGGACTTAAGCAAGGCTTTCCACACTGTTCCACATAGGAGACTGGTAAAGTGTGCAGCCTAGGGGTGGGATCCAGAGTGGCGAATTGGGTAAGGAACTGGTTAACGGATAGGTGATAGAGGGTGGTGGTTAATGGCACTCACTCTAATGAGAGGAGAGTGATCAGCGGGGTGCTGCAGGGCTCAGTACTGGGACAGATCCTCTTCAATGACATTGTAACATAAGTGACATTGCAGAAGAACTGGAAGGGAAGGTATGCCTTTTTGCAGATGATGCCAAAATCTGTAATATAGTGGACACTCAGGCAGGGATAGACAGAATATGCAAGGACCTTGGGAAACTCATGGAGTGGTCAAGAGCATGGCAGTTGGGGGTTTAATGTAAAAAAAATGCAAAATCATTCACCTAGGGGATAGAAACCCAGGAACTGATTACTAAATGGGGGGGTTACTGACAGTCACTAAGCAAGAAAGAGGCTTTGGAGTTATCATATTTGATGACCTCAAAGTGGCAGGGAACTGTGATAAAGCAGTGGACAGGGCCAGTGGGATGCTGGGATGCATAGGAGGAGGTATCTCCAGTAGGAGGCAGAAGGTGGTTTTGCCACTGTATCGCTCACCTGTGAGACCCCACCTGGAGTATTGTGGCTAGTTCTGAAGGATGCATTTAAGGGAGGACATAGACAGGGTAGAGACAGTCCACATGAGGTCAAGTAAAATGGTGCAGGGGTTGCATCAAAGTCTTACAAAAAGAGACTTAGGGATCTCAAAAGGTACAGCATATACAGTAAGAGAGAAGAGAGAGAGGGGACATGATATAGACCTACAAGTACCTCCCTGGGGTGAACAGGGTGCATGAGGGGAGTATTTTTCAAATGAGAAAGAGCACCAGAACCAGAGGGCATGAGATGAAGTCAGAAGTAGGAGGTCTGAGATGAATGTGAGGAAGTACTGCTTCACTGAAAGAATGGTGGATGCATGTAACAGACTGCCAGTGGATGTGATTGAGGAAAAAACAGTACAGGGCTTCAAGTATGAATGGGATAGACATAAGGAAGTATTAGTAAACAGGCAGGGAGGAGGGACAGTCATGAGAGACCATTTAGGGTCTGCAATGGCAGGCTTGGCAGGGATCATCTGGGCAGACTGGGTTGGACAAGTGGTCCTTTTCTGGGGTGTGAGATCTCATTTGCATGGGGATCCTAAACAGATCTTTTTACATTAGGCTAATATTTTAGTGAGTTGTGGAAATGTAGGTATGCTAGACCTCTGGTTTTACACACATACTTAATATTTACTTCTAGTTACCTTACCCTGGGGAGGGCGGCAGTTTTATTTCATTGTGGTTCTATCCAGAATCCTTGGAAATGTTACTACACAGATAGGATTAAGGTTAAATAGTGTCACATTTTTGCTCTGTAGGTATTAGGATACATGATCCTTTTTACTTGAGTTTTCATGACAAGTTGATTTCTATTGGGGAACTATTGCAGGGATTGATGTGAATGAAAGTTCATTAGGAGTGTGTGTGTGTGTGTGTGTGTGTGTGAGTATCTCCTTAAAGCTAGTTATTCCCAACCCCCCCCACATTATGGGGATGTGGGTGGAGTAGGGTGTACTGTTTGTGTGAAGAGGAGGAGAGAAATTTAATTTTTATCTCTTTTTCAGATTCCTTAGATGCTTTTGGTATATGAAGTTGTTACAGACTGATAATTTATTGACATCAGTACATATCAGGCTACATGGTCTTAATTCCTTGGTGGTCCTCAACAAGAGTTTGTTATTGGACACTAACGCAGTTAATTTATATTTAATTATCATTTAGAAAGTCCTGTCAATACACTAGAGGTTTTTGAAGTTTATAAGGCATGATATATAGGTGGAGGGCCAGATATTCAAACTGCGCTATTTTGTGGAGCAAGCCCTTGCGCTGCACAAAATAGTTGCGCAGGGGTGTGTCCAGAGTGATATTCAAAGGAGTTGCACCCTTGAGCAACTCCTTTAAATTTCACCCCCCCCCGGCCACAGCCACTGTGCATGGCGCAGTGGAACTTGCGCCACCACAAGTTGTCAGAGTGGAGCATTCAACTTGCGGTGGCGCAAGTACCGTTGCGCCATGTGCAAAATCCCCATATTCAAAAGGTGACATGCAAATGGGGCCATAATTCATGCAAGGCGCAGGTGGTGCCATTTGCATCTGATTATGGTCCATTTGCATGCCATTAGCATGCAGGTGCGCCGATCCCCGAGGACTTGCACCTGGCACCCTGCCAGGCAGCAGCCGTCGGGGACCAACGCCCCCTGCAGCCCGATCGCGGGCAAAACAGTGTAGAATCCCCACCACCACCCCCCACTGGCCCCATCGCGGGCATAGTTTAATCCCCACCAGCCCGATCATGGGCAGCAATGTAGCTCCCCCAACATATCCCTGGTGGTCCAGTGGACCGTAAATCGATTGCGGGATGGTATTGAAAACACCCCCAAACACATCCCTGGTGGTCCATTGGACTGAAGCCCAATCACTGGCAGTAGTGGTTTAAACAAATCCCCTCGAATACATCCCTGGTGGTCCAGTGGCAAATCTCGATCACGGGATGTAAAGTTGAACAAACCCTCCTCCGAACACAGCCCTGGTGGCTAGTTTCCCCCACCCCACCCACCCAGAGCCCACCACCCGCTCCCCCTGGCAGCCAGCGGTGGCAGCATCACCACCTGCCACCCCCGCCCGGCTGACTGCCTGGTAGGGGCTGCACGCCCATTGGTGCAGAGCAAGAGCCAATGGGCATGCAGCCTTACCTGTACATGACACTCAGATTTGTGAATGAATATTCATTCATTCACAAAACTGGACTGCCTATGTATGGTATAGGCTGTCGCCCATTGCTCTTGCTCTGCACAATGGGCGTGCAGCCCTACCAGGCAGTCGGTCGGGCGGGCGCGGGGGCAGGCGGTGGGATGCTGCCGCCCACCGCCGCCAGGGGGGAGTGGGGTGGGGCTCGGGTGGTGGGTGGGTGGGGGACACTAGCCACCAGGGCTATGTTCGGGGTTGTTCAACTTTACATCCCGTGATCGGATTTGCCACTGGACCACCAGGGATGTATTCAGGAGGAGGGGGGGTTGTTTTAAACCACTACTGCCCATGATCAGGCTTTTCGGTCCACTGGACCACCAGGGATGTGTTCAGGAGGAGGGGGGGTTGTTTTACACCACTACTGCCCACAATCAGGCTTTTCGGTCCACTGGACCACTAGGGATGTGTTCAGGAGGAGGGGAGTTTGTTTTAAACCACTACTGCCCGCGATCGGGATTTACAAGTCCACTGGATCACCAGGGATACGTTCAGGAGGCCACATTGCTGCCCGCTGTCGGGCTGGTGGGGGGTTAAACTATGCCCGTGATCGGACAGTGGGAGTGGTGGGGACTTGGTAGTCTGCCGGTGATTGGGCTGCAGGGGAGCACGAGGAGTGGGTTGGGGCCAGCCACAGGGTGACAGCTGCTGTGTTGCACCCTGCAATGCAGCAGCTCACCTGTGGGTGGCCCTCAACTAACTTTTGGCTCAAAGCTGTGCAGGCGCAGGTTGGGGGTTGCGCCTGCACAACTCTGCACAGCCCGGCTGAATATCGGGCTGTGCAGTTTATGCATGGTTCCTCCCCCTCCAGTTCAGCATGCATTCATTTGCATTGCGCTGTTGCTCAGCATGTTTTCTGTGGTGCAACTGCCTCCTGCTGAATATCGCAGAATGGAGCAAGTTCGGACTTGCGCAGGTGCAACCCTATTGTGCATGGCGCAACCCTTTTGAATATCTGGCCCGGAGAGTATAACCTGTTGATAGGTCCAGCTAAGTTTTACACATCATACAGTGTACACTGATGGTTTTAAGACAGCTTAACTGATAACTTCTTGTCTATAATGCATACATTGAAATTGCTTGGAGTCCTAAACAATCTTAGTATGTCTTTAATCTGGGTGGGGGTTGTTTTTCAGTAATCACATTCTTATACACACTGTGACACTCATAGCTTGATTTAAGAGTCATCTGCTCCAGCAGTGTTATCCTATGTCAATTTAATTTATATGCAGTAGGATTCTTTGTATGTGTTTTGCACAAAGCGCCTTTGAACTCTGGGGCACTCCTAGCTGAAGGTAATATGGTACTGTTAAACTTCTCTGACTTCATCATCTGTATTTTTTTATATGAGTATTTTAAACCAATGGGGATTTTTTCTGTTTTTTCAGCATGATCTAGCTGTTAAAAGTATTGTTTTTTCTAAATAACTTCCATTAGGCTTCTGAAGAACGACTGGTTGGTCCAAAAGCTAGAGCACTTGGTTCTGGTTGTTACATCTATGTTGGTCCATTAAAAGGTATCAAATCATTTGCTTCTGGATCTGTCCTTGTAAGGACCAATACAGCTAATACTAAATCTAGATTTCAACATGAAAGATACTGGAATTCGCCGTAGAATATGGCAGTTGCATAACAACAAGAAGAAATTGGCACAGCTAGACAGTGACATCTATTTTCTAACCCAGTGCAAGAAGAGAAACATAATCCCTAAAGGTCTTACTATTTGGAATCCATTAAAAAACACAGGCAATTATATATATGCAGAACAACTCTGTCGTAGGACCTCTGAGAAACTGAGAAATCACAGGATTCACATGTCATATGCCAAAAAAGTGGTTCTGAACAAAGAGTTTACTGAAATTGTTACCACATTGGAAAGGATGTCTGGGGAACCTTTTCAGGTCATCTTGCGAGAGATGCACATTAACTACCAAAGGACCTTAAGAAAAGCCATGCTTATGAAAAATAAGAAATTGGATGCCCTTCAGCATACCATACGTCCTAACAACCATGAAGAACATAATGGAGTCACTGAACAATGACACAACACAAATGGGCACCTTTCAGTCATTAATTTGTCCAACCACACACTGACTACTGGAGAACTAAATGTACTTTTAAAGGTCCTCACTTTCTGCCCAACAAAACCACTGGATAAAATATAGTTTTGTGCTGAACTGGAGGCTAAAAGAATTCTTTCATGGCAAGGAAGAAATCACTGGTAGGGAAGACATAGCAATCAGTAATAATTTAATGGATAAGAAAAAGAAATCTGAATTTACCCCCTCAAGTTGGCGTAACAAAAAACTAAACAATTACATTCACTGTTTCCACCAAGAAGTCAGTGGTCAGATCCTTACTAGGCATAAACAGGCCCATTATAACCCTTCTCCACTGGAACGGAGAGCTTTAAGGACACTGAAAACAAACCACAACATTATCATCAAAAAAGCTGATAAAGGCTCTGCAGTGGTGGTTTTAAACAGAGATGATTATATTAACGAAACTAACAGACAGCTAACAGATCTTACCTACTACAGAGAACTGGAGAGTGATCTCACTACAAGATATAAAGATGAACTACGTGACTTAATTACAACTTCTCCAGACCTGTACTCCAAAAAAAAACTAACTGACCTCATACCTGCTGAACCCAGGCCAGGGACATTCTACATGCTGCCTAAAATACCGTACATAAACCTGGAAATCTAGGAAGACCCACAGTCTCTGGTAATGGTACCCTGACTGTGGGGATCTCAGGGTTTGTAGAGACCATTTTGAAACTGCTGGTTATGGAAAGAGACAGTTATATCCAGGACACTACGCACTTTTTGTGTGTACTTTCTGATTATAAGGATTTACCACCTGATATTATTTTAGTGACAATGGATGTGACATCCCTCTACACCAATATTCCACACACAGTTGGCATTACAGCATGTCTTAAATACATACAGGAGAAAGGACCGGAACAAAACATCAACCCTGAAGTGATGGGAGAACTTATGGAATTCATTTTGACACATTACAACTTTACCTTCTGTGGTAAACATTATATTCAAATTATGGGAACCGTAATGGGTACAAAGATGGCTCCACAGTATGCTAACCTTTTTATGGCAGACTTGGAGGAGGATTTTTTAAGGCACTGTCCCCATAAACCACTAGCTTATTTCAATTACATTGATGATTTGTTTATTATCTGGACGGAGGGCACAGATGCACTTCAAGATTTTCATCAAGAACTTAATAACCTCCACCCTACCATAAAGCTTACCCTGGAGTATTCCACCACAAATGTTCATTTTCTGGACACCACAGTCACCATTAAGAATGGAACCTTACATACATATATTTACAGGAAGCCAACAGACAGACAGAGATACCTACACAAGAAAAGTAATCACCCAAACCACATAAAAAATTCTGTCATGTACAGTCAAGCACTCCAATGTCACCGTATTTGTTCTAATGAGAATGACAGAGATACACATTTGGTATGTTGACAAACACCTTTATTGAACAGGGACACTCTTCCAGAGAAATTGACAGGATAACAGAATGTGCAATGCAAGTACCAAGACAACAGCTACTTCAATATAAAGAAAAGACAGCTACAGACAGAATACCCTTAGTAGTCACATATCATCCAGACCTTGAACTTCTGCGTAAGATTATTAAAGACCTCCACCCAATATTTAGTAAGGATGAGACCCTTAATTGTATTTTTTTAAGAAACTACCACTACTATATTTTAAACAACCACCAAATTTAGCCAGCCTAATTATTAGGAGCAAGCTTTCACCAGAACAGAATACCATGTCACACAATGGCACACAACTCTGCAATCAATGCACCTGTAATACTTGTGAGCTCATTTCAACCTTGGACTTGTGGTTACATCACAAAACAGATAATTCAAGGTGCATGGGAGTTATACATGCACATCACAGCATGTTGTTTGTTTCATTCAATGCAAGAGATGTTCACAAGCAGGTTATGTTGGAGAGACAAGCCAACAGCTCCACACTAAGATGAACTCACACAGACATACTATTAGAACAAAGAAGACTGAAAAACCAGTGGGGCACCACTTCTCCCAGCCTGACCACTCAATTTTAGACATGTCAGTAATTGTCTTAAAAGGAAATCTCAAAAACACACAACAGAGATGAGCTTTTGAGATTAAACTTATTTTACATCTCAATATGGTAGCAGATGGAATGAACCTTGATCTGGGTTTCATGAGACATTACAGAAACTGACATCCACAGACCTCTTCTTCTTCAGACATGCATATTATAGGACTTCAGCATGTGTGGGGTGTGGGTGTGTGTGTGTACGTATGGATGTATGTGTGTGGGTATGTGTTGTGAGGTATGTGAATATAGCAGGTGTGGGGCTTGCCATCACACTGAGGTAGGTTTTTATTTAGATATGTGGAGTTACAGTGTGTTACTACTCTTACTTCACACACATAGGAGGCAGTATGGCGCAGTGGTTTAAGGCTCTGAGCTGCAAATCTGGAGACCTGGGTTTGAATCCCACAGCCCCCACTTGCATACTGTGTGACCCTGAGCAAGTCACTTAACTTCCTTGTGCTCCCAGGTTGCACCTGCAAACAAGCTTTCAGCTTAGTGTGTCTCACCTGGTAAAATAATTGGTTAAAAAAAAAAAACATAATGAATATTAATTCCTCCTCACTTGTTACCTTCACCCAAGAGTGGGGTTTATTCCATTGTGCCATATTCAGATTACTTAGCCTGTTACTATACATATAGGATGGTTATCACAGACTGTCACGAAAACATTTTTTTTTAAATCTGAACATATTGGGGTGTGAGATCTCATTTGCATGGGGATCCTGGACAGATCTTTTTACATTAGGCTAATATTGTAGTGAGTTGTGGAGATGTAGGTATGTTAGACATCTGGTCTTACACATATACTTAATATTTACTTCTAGTTACCTTACCATGGGGAGAGCGGAAGTTTTATTTCATTATGGTTCTGTTCAGAATCCTTGGAAATGTTACTACACAGATAGGATTAAGGTTAAATAGTGTCACATTTTTGCTCTGTAGGTATTAGGATACATGATCCCTTTTACTTGAGATTTCATGACAAGTTGAGTTCCTTTGGGGAACTATTGCAGGGATTGATGTAAATGAAAGTTCATTATGAGTGTGTGTGCATGTGTGTGAGAGAGTATCTCCTTAAAGCTAGTTATTCCCCCCACCCCCACATTATCAGGATGTGGGTGGGGTGCACTGTTTATGTGAAGAGGAGGAGAGAAATTTAATTTTTATCTCTTGTTCAGATTCCTTATACACTTCTGGTACATCAAGTTGTGACAGACTGAGAATTTATTGACATCAGTACATATCAGGCTATATGGTCTAAGTTCATTGATGGTCCTCGACAAGAGTTTGTTATTGGACACTAACACTGCCAATTTATATTTAATTATCATTTATAAAGTCCTGTCAATACACTATAGGTTTTTGAAGTTTATAGGGCATAATATCTAGGTGGAGAGTATAGCTGGGTGATAGGACCAGCTAAGTTTTACACATCATACAGTGTACACTGATGGTCTTAAGACAGCTTGACTGATAACTTCTTGTCTATAATGCATACATTGAAATTGCTTGGAGTCCTAAACAATCTTAGTATGTCTTTAATCTGGGTGGAGGTTGTTTTTTAGTAATCATGTTCTTATACACACTGTGACACTCATAGCTTGATTTAAGAGTCATCTACTCCAGCAGTGTTATCCTATGTCAATTTAATTTATATGCAGTAGGATTCTTTGTATGTGTTTTGCACAAAGCACCTTTGACCACTGGGACCCTCCTAGCTGAAGGTAATATGGTACTGTTAAACTTCTCTGACATCATCATGTGTATTTTTTTAAATGAGTATTTTAAACCAATGGGGATTTTTTCTGTTTTTTCAGCATGATCTAGCTGTTAAAAGTATTGTTTTTTCTAAATAACTGCCATTAGACTTCTGAAGAAGGACTGGTTGGTCTGAAAGCTAGAGCACTTGGTTCTGGTTGTTACATCTATGTTGGTCCATTAAAAGGTATCAAATCGTTTGCTTCTGGATCTGTTCTTGTAAGGACCAATACAGCTAATACTAAATCTAGATTTCTCTCCTCTTCTACCAACAAATTCTGTTTCTAAAATTGCCTTGCCTAAATTTATGAGACTATGCAGTACTAGCTTTGTCACAGTGCCATTCAAGAAGCATCTTGTTGTCTCCAACTGACTTCTACAATGCTGTGTTTATGATATCATGGTGTGTAGTCATGGTACGCACTATGATGTCATAAATAAGAGCATTGTGAGGGCAGTTGATGACAGCCAAATCTTTTTTATACAGACTTCTTGGACAAACACAGAAACATAGACAATAACAGCAGAAAAAGACCTTTGGTCCATCCAGTCTGCCCATAAAACACTAACAAACCCAGGATTTACACTGTCCATACATACAGGGTTCTAACCCACACTTTTAGCTCCCATGGTTCCTGCTCTACTGCTTTTACCCTAAATAACCATTATTCCCTTCCTGATGTCTCAGCTGTGTATGAAACCGTTGATGTTTTGGTGCCCACCTCATCAGCTGGCAGATTATTCCATGGCTCCACCACCCTTTCTATAGAAAAACCATATTTCACATCCCTCTTGAACCTCCCCCTTCAGTTTCTGCTAATGCTACTGTTTATCTTGTTCATTCCTTTCAGGGAGTTGAATGTCTCTATCATATCTCCCCTCTCCCATCTGGCCTCCCATTAGTAATTGATCAGTGCCTTCTGCCAATCGTTGTATGATCTGCCCTTCATTGCACTGTTTCCAGACTGTCCTTATCTTTCCTTAGTTGAGAACTACAGAGCTGGGCATGGAACTCCAAGAAGAGCTCCAAGGTCTCTATCATATCTCCCCTCTCTTGTGTGGCCTCCAATAGGCACTTGTTCAGTGCCTTGAGCCAATCCTCATTAAGCATGGGCTACACAACAAGTAGCTGGGTCAAGTATTGTGGGTTTCACCTATTTTTGGCAGTGTAGGGTCATTCAGGTACTATACTACCCTACCTGACATAACAGTGTATTTCTCAGGTTGGGTAGTTTGAAATGGGTAATGGGTAAAGGTCTTCCAGGCTGGAAACAGGCATTAAAAGGCAACCTGGGGGGTCCTTCATGGAGCTTACAGCAAAATAGGAGCACATGACAGCGGGCTGACACCTGATTGGTCAGTGGTGTCTAAAGGGCTGTGCTCCATCTTCTGTGAGTCTGTGTGGTGCAGACAGAGTTTTCTGGAATCAGTTCTATGGGTGCTCATGGTGGTAAAGACTTGTATTTTAAATCAACAGTTGGAAAAAAAAACTACACCACAACAACTAGGAGACTAATAGGAGCAAATTTAAGGGAGAAATAGTGAGGGACTAAAACAATCTCAGGGGTGAAACAATCTCATGGGGAAGGGGGATCAACTTCAGATGATGAGATGGTGTTGGGGAGAGAACAGAGGAGCAAGGTAGGGGAATAGATAAGATCACAGAAGGCAGCTGGTTTGAAATTAAAAGCTAAAAACTTGAAACGTTATTACAGTGTTTGTTAGGTGCCCCTGAGCTCTGTTATTAAGTCTTCCAACTGTAGTACTATACTATACTATATGTGGATGACCTGGTTATCCTCACCCATTCCTGTGACATTGGGGTCATCAGCCACCAACTGAGTGAGGATTTCAGGAATATCCAGTCCTGGATAACAACCCACAAGCTGGTCCTCAACCTTAAAAAAACTCAGGCTATGCTTTTTGGGTCCCTGACCTCCCCTGTCCCACTGAGTATTACTGGTGTTGATGGTACTCCTGTCATAATCACTGACACCATCAAATACCTTGGGGTGACACTTGACCCACAGCTTGACCTTGGGCATCATATCCAAAATGTATGCAGAGCTGTCAACTGCAAACTGGGTCTGGCCTACAGAGTGAAGAACAATCTTACTTCTGCTGCTCACCTTGCACTGGCCAGAGGTGCGTTTCTCCCTTCTATCTGCTATGGACTCATCCTGTTTGCATGCACCTCCAAAATTCACCTCTCTAGGTGGAACATAGCCTATAATAACATTTGCTGCTTTGCGCTTGCTGCCCCCTCACCTCACCCACCACTGTGACCTGTATAACAAACTTAACTGGCTCTCCCCACCCAACTACATGAATTTTGTCTTGGGCAGCTTCACGGGCAAGGTTATCAGAACTGGCACCCCCCCAGACTGGCTGCGCTCCTGAAACCGGCTGTCTCTTCTTCTTACTCTCTTAGGTCATTGGGCTCTGCTGTTCTCAAAGTTCCTGCCACTTGAACGTGAATGGGGACAGGGATTTTGCTTCATGTGCCCCCAGAGTATGGAACTCCTTTCCTGCCCAGATCTGCTCCTCTCCCTCCCACTCATGCCGTCGGAGCTCCCTGTGAAATTTACTTGAGGCTCTCCTCTGTTTGTAGTTGTCCTAAACCACCATAACTAACCTTGATCCCCTGCACTGGACTTACATGTCCTTCTTTTGGTACCCTTGCACAGGTCCTGCTGATGCATCCTGCCTGCTTGGGTTCTGCTTTGTATATAATGTATTTACTCTCTGTTTCAGGTGATGCTTTGACTGTGGCTCTGCTTTTGGGGCTCTGAGCTGTATAGAATTGTATAATGCACTGTTCATAGCCTTGGTGACTCTATGTATATATTTTGTTCCTATTCCAACTGTGTTTACTGACTGCTTGTGTTATGTTCATCTGGTTCTACCTGATTCTGTGTAATGCCTAACTTGTATCATGTTGTCCTCTGTATGAACTTGTATTTCATTGTACTCTCCTGGGTCGAACCTGAAAATAGGCAAATGTCTTGTCTAGTGTACTTACCTGGTCGACAAAAGCTAAATAAACTGTGACACAGAGTCAGCTACACTGTCTGTTTCTGCAGCATAGTGAAATCCTTTTTTGACTGAATTACACTGTTTATTAGGTGCCCTGAGTCCTGTCATTTATTACTGTGACATAGTTACACTGTCTCTCTCAGCACAGTGAAAGCCTTTTACAGCTGTATTACACTGTTTGTGAGATGCCCTCTGAGGCCTGAGCCCTTTCAATTATTAGTGTGACAGAGCTACACTGTCTGTCTCTGCAGTGGCTAGTGAAAACATCATACAGCTGTATTACACTGTTTGTTAAGTGCCCCTGAGACCCAAACCCTGTCATTTATTACTGTGACATTGTCAGCAACACTGTCTGTCTCTGCAGCAGTAAGTGAAACAACATCCTTTCACAGTTGTGTCTACTATGTCTTGTATTTCCCAGTCTAAGTCTACTAAAAAGGCAGCACAGTGCAGCTGCATGTGCAATTATTAATGATATGGACAATATGAATCATACCACTAGTGAAGAACATAGTGAAAATAATAATAACATCACCAGGACTGGCAGTAAATGTCTAGAACAAAAAAGCATGTTAGCAATGAAATGATAGTGGAGTTTCAGAATGAACTGAATGGAGTTACTCGTAGAAGTACTGAACATTTTGCCACATGTGCCAGGATACTTCCAGCTGCTGAAACAGCATGCAAAGAGGCATCCTTCTCAGATATAAGCTCAAATGCTGAGGCAACAAATGCTGATAGAGATGGTGGTGATAGTGGAGACTGGGACTGGGAAAGCCTAGGCTATGTCCAACATAAGTTTATTTATTTATTAAAATATTGGATTACAATACCTTTGAGCTAGGAGCTCTTATACCAAGGTCTGACATCAGAGACAAACAGTAGAATATACAGTGGAAATGTAATAGGACATAGTGGTATTATACATTTTAACAGGCTTACAGATGTCAGCTAGAGATTTGTTTAACAATCAGATATATACATTTTAATAGAATGAAAATAAAACAGTTGAGCACATTATAATGAAACAATCAGAAGCAGCCTGAGTTGGCCTTGTCCACTTGAAGGGTAGGTGATGGAGTGGTGAAAAAGAAGGCAAGGTGACCAGGGTGGGAGGGGGGAGGTTGAAGAGGTGGTAGTGGGGGGAGTAGAGGGGCAGATGGGAGAAGGTGGTGGTGGCAGAGGCAGGGTAGATGATGAACAAGGGGAGATGATAACTTAAGGAAGGCAGATACTGCTGCCAAGTGCAGAGAATGGGCAGGCTGGGTTTTCATAATAGGGATTCCTGTTTAGGGAGGGCAATCACAGCTACTGAGTGTGGTGAGGTGTAGGCATAGCTTACGCTATAAAGGGCCAAGCTTAGGTTCAGCCAGAATGTCACTGGGATGGTCATTTACCCAACTGGAGGTGCGGTACAGAAATGACCAATGTCCTTGAGAGGTACAGCAGAAAGGGACCTGATAGGTCTGTCAGGTCATTCCTCGAGTTCAGTGGGGGTTGGTCTCTAGATTAAGGATGTTCTGGATGGCTGGAGGGTTAGGCCTAGGCAGGTTATTTTAGCTAGAAGACAGGTCTGGGATTTCAACCTGCCTTTTAGGTGCAGCAAGTGAGTCAGAGCATGTAAGTCACATGTATGTGTGAGTCAGTGAGCTCCTGTTACTAGCCTACAGGCTTTGTTTTGAGCTGTTGTGATCCTTTTAAAGGTGGTGTCTGATGCATGACGATGGCATTTCCAGTTCTTCTGAATCTTGTGGTGATGAGGTCAGTTGTTTTGATGAGGGGGTAGGATATGATGCCGCTGTAAGGCATGTGAGGCAAGTGCAGAAAACAAATCATATGCTAAATGTAAGAATAAAAAGTTGTGTATGATTGAGAACAATTCATCTAAACAAGGAAATGTCATGTGGCAGAAAGCATAAAAAGTAAATCTTAGTTGTGGAATTTGTTTTGTATGGGCCCTGCAGACAAATCTAGAGCTGTATGCAGTTTGTGCAAAAACAGCATCAGTCATGGTGGCAAAGCAGCAAATTTTGTAACATTAATAATGATGCGACATGCAAAAGCAATACACCCAATTCAGTGCAGCAGTGCAAGGGGCAGTGTGGTTGGTATGGGTGGTAGTGGAGGTGGTGGTGGCACTGACCATAGTACAATGAACTGGAAGCAGTAAGCAACATTGAATCAGTTGATGCATTTTTGCATTCTTCCCAGACAAACATAGATTGTTTCTGACACCATCCAGTACTGGAAAATCCCAAAGTAGAATTCCACATGAAAAAGATGTGAAAAATACATTCCGCTCCCCCACACATTAACAAAAGGTCATCAACTAATATTAAAAGAATGTGTTGTGAGGAGATCAGAATTTACCTGCCAACTTTCAACATGCCAGATGTTAAATAGAACCGTTACAGACCTGTTGGTCGATTGTCAACTCAGTTTTGTTTTTGTTGGCCAAAAAGGTTTTCTCAAGTTCATGAACCAGATTGAACCACAGTACACCATTCCGTGTCAAACATATTTCTCAAAAAAGGTTGTTACACAGTTGTATGACTTGGTGTGCACTGAAGTCATTAAGCAGTTGAAACTGTGAGGCGATGCAGGCTTACTGAAAATAGGCAGGTTATGTTGCCTAGTGCACTTACCTGGTTACCAAAAGCAAATAAATAAGTAAATAAATACATAACTACTCATACCAGTGTATGGACTAGCAACCAGACAATTGGCTATGTAATTGTTACAGCTGATTTGGCAAGTTTTCAGTCAGAAAGTAATAATCCCCACTCAACTACAGTATAAGGAGTAGGAAGCAGGTTATATTATGTGCAAGGCCACTGTTTTTCACTAATTCCGTGATCACGGATGGAATCACGGAATTCCCATTGGCTGCCAGAATTTAAAACTTCCTGCCATTGACTCGTGGAACTCACGCTGCTAATGTGAGCTTTCGGGAGTTTGTCTCTTTAAAAGCAGGCACATAGAGCAGCTTCTCTCTATTTGCTGGAAAACCGGAAGAAGGAGGAGAGAACGTGCTGCAGTCGGAGAGAATGCTGAAAACCACACGGTTTGGACACCAGAGAACCTCATTACTTTTAGCTGCTTTTAGCTGCTCTCGATCGCGAATTGTACTCACTGCTCTCGCTGTGCCGTTTTTAAAATAAAAAAAGTATTTATTGCTGCCACACTCGCTGCAACAACCACCCCAGCCACCACCCGAAGGATGTCAGGCTCAGGAATGACCGTCCTGAAGTACACCAGGCCAATGAACATAGTAATTCCGCTTTACCACCACAAACCTTCAGGTACTTGCTATATTTTGCCCAGCTGTTCAATATTTTGTGACTAATTTAAATTGGGGGGGGGGGAGAGAGATGATGACGACGCAGGAGCTGGGAGGACACAGTAAACTTTCTAGCCTGCTCTCCTGAGATAAGTAAACTGAAATGAACTGCCCCTTGATGATTTAAATATGCTGGGTCTGTTTAGTTACCCACTTGGCTGTATAGCCTTCATTTTCAATGATAGACTACTTTTCAGTGATGTGCAGTTTCCTGCTGTTACACAGTACAGAATGTTCTTCCCTATCTATATTCTGGCTCAGGACCGCACCTGCTACATGTCTACCTCAGACAAATCTGTCCATAACAGAAACAGCTTTTTTAAGTAACTTTAATAAACTGGCACTTAAAAAAGGGGGTGGGAAGGGGAGTTGTAATGCTTTTTTTTCCAAAAAGGTGAAAAAACAGCCTCCACACTGTCCTAATCAATACATTTTTAATGCAAGGCATCCCGACATTTCACCCTATAAAGGCTTCTTCAGGGGACTTAGTTCTTCTTTGTATTATTATTTGATGTGCTCCTTGGGGATGCTCCTGTTTCACCTACTGACCCCCAAGCTATATTGGGTCCCTTTCTTTTGCTATGTAGTCTTGTGGAACTAATTCTGAGGAAGCTGTGCTTGTTCATCACTATGGTGAAATGTCAGGTCCTGTACCAGCTTTAGCAGTTTGATTACTGCCTTGAACTTTGCCTGGATTTTGCATATATTGGAGAAACTTTGTACAAAATACGTGGCTAAAGTACCCAAAAGAGGAGCCGAATATATAAATCAAACAGTAAATAATAGAAACCTTCGGCTACAACTCTACCACATAAGAAAGCCCAATGCTAGGGCACGTTTAAAACAATATTTATTGAATACAAAAAGCACCCCCTCATCAACGTATGTTTCACATCCAAAGATGCTTTATTAAGGTCTTGATAAAGCATCTTTGGATGTGAAACTCATTGATGAGGGTGCTTTGTATTCAATACATATTATTTTAAACGTGCCTAACGTTGGTTTATATGTAGAGTTAGCTGAAGTTTCTATATTTACTATTGAGAAGCTGTGCAATAACATAGTAACATAGACTTTGACGGCAGATAAGGACCGCTTGCCCACGTAGTCTGCCCATTTCCCTACCTACAGGATGCGCTGCAGATCCTAGTTAACCAACATCTTATTTCTTCCTACCCCCCACAAGATTTGCCTTATGTCTGTCCCATGCATTCTTGAATTCTCCCACAATTTTAGACCCCACAACCTCCTCAGAATGGCTGTTCCATGTGTCCACCACCCTCTCTGTGAAAAAATACTTCCTCACATTGCCACTGAGCCATCCCCCCTCTATCTTCAAATTGTGTCCCATTGTTCTTGCACATCTCTTTTTCTGAAAGATGCTACCCTCTTGAACTTTGTTGATTCCACTGAGGTACTTAAATGTTTCTATCATGTCCCCCCTCTCCCTCCTTTCCTCAAGGGTATACATATTAAGCTCCTTTAGTCTCTCCTCATATGGCTTCCCTTGCAGACCCTGCACCATTTTAGTTGCCCTCCTCTGGACTGCCTCCATCCTGTCTATGTCCTTGCAGAGGTGGGGTCTCCAGAACTGGATGCATAAAATGAAGTAACTAGTGTTTGTGAGGATGCATAAGCCAGCATTCTTTTTAATGTGCAGCATTGTACACATTTTGGTCTGTTGGGTGGGTACATCATTTTACTGCTTGCACAAATGCTGAACTAACCCTCCAAATGTCATACACTGTAGTTGCCACTTGCAGTTGTACTGCAAGGGTTGGGACTCTCAAGTGCTTTCATTCCCCCTGCCCACTGTAGACATGGTGCCTCCCCGGTACTGCTTCTCTTGATCATCCTCCACTCCAGGTCACCTGCCCCCATTCCATGGAGAGTAGCACGACAATGGGGTTCCAAGTTCCCCCTGCCCACTGTAGGCATGCAAGGCACAAAGGCGTCATTTGCATGTCATTATGGCCCTATTTGCATGCCTTGAGCAGGGATGCGCCCAGCAGGATGCACCTGGTGGCCTGCAAATTCCGCCCCAGTCCAGTGCTGTGTAGCGGCACAATGTAGTGGGCCCCTCTCCCAACCCTGATTGGCACAATAATAAATTGTAATCCCAATCCCTGGTAGTCTAGTGGCACCCCCTGCCATCCCCAAACCCCAACAAAGAAACCATAATGCCCGATCCCTCATTTGAAATTGTAGGGTTTCCCCTCCCCATCTCAATCCCCCTGTGATATTAAATAAAATCCCTCCTGAACCCTTTTTCCATAATGTAGTATCCCCCCTCCCATCACAATCCCCATCCGACATGGAATAAAATAATTCCCCATAGCCTCTTGCCTGTACTGTGGTGCCCCCCCATCATCATACCCATCAGAAATAAATTAAAATAAGTCCCCACAGCCCATCTGTCAACATTGCAGTTCCCCCCGTACTGATCCCTGTGCAACATAGATTGATATATGTTTCCCCAAGCCCTCTATCCATAGTGTAGTGGCCCCAACCCCCATCCACTAAGGCACCCACATCCTACCCCTCTCCCCCTGTTCCAGTATGGGTATGGTCAGTTAGCCTGCAGGCAGCACAGCCCGCCACACAACTCCACAGCTGCCCGCTGACAGAGCTGTCACCGAATTACAGCTTACTGTATGCACTACATTCCCATTGGTCGACAGTGTTGATCAATAGGCTTGCAGTGTGTACAGTAAGCTTTCATTCTCAAAGTTGTCAGCTTTGTGAATTAAAGCTTTCAGTACACACTGGAAGCCCATTGGTCGACAGTGTTGACCAATGGGAGTGTAGTGTATACAATAAGCTGTAATTCAATGACAGCTCAGTCAACGAGCAGCCATGGAGGTGTGTGGTGGGCTGTGGTACCCGCTTACTAAATGGCCATACTGAGATGGGGGAGCGGGGTGGGATGTGGGTGCTTCAGTGGATGGGGGTGGGGTCCACTACACTATGGATAGAGGGCCTTGGGGAACATATATTGATCTTTGTTGCATGGGGATAGGTACAGGGGGACGTCAATGTTGACAGATATGCTGTGGGGACTTATTTTATTTCTGATGGGGATTGTGATGAGGAGGGGGCACTTCATTGTGGAAAAATGATTCAGGAAGGATTTTATTTAATATCACTTGGGAGGGTCAGGACGGGGAGGGGAAGCACTAAATTTTAGGGCATTATGGTAACTTTGTCAGGGCGTTGAGCTGAAGGGGGTGCCACTAGACTACCAGGGACCATGGTTCCTGTAAAATTTGATATGATCAGGGTTGGGGGGGCTAGCCGCCCAGGGGCTGGCAGCTGCTGTTCTGCTGTGTGCAGTACAGCAGCCGGCATGTGGGTGGCTACCAGTTAAGCATGTTTGTTACACGCCAAACTTTTTGCAGCACATCTCCGAGATGTGTGGGCAAATGTGCCACACATCTCTGCTGAATGTGGGGATGTGCCGCATATTCATGGGCACACCCCACGGAGATGCACCACATACATTATCGCTGCCCTTCTGCTCAGTCAGGGATGCACAGCACATCTCCACCTTTTGAATATCGCACTGCAGCGCATCTCCTTTGAAAATGTCTCCTACATTACTATAATATGGCTTAATGGTGTGTCACTTTAAAAAGAAAAGAGAGTTTTTTTTATTTCTTTAATTTAGAATTACTGGCCAGGAAAGGAACTTTAAGCTGTAGCTCATTTCAAGGTTAGTCTCAGGAGCACAAAGAAATAAAGTGACTTGCTCAGGGTCACACAGTGAGCAAGAGGCCGTTGTCAGTTTCAAACCTGGATCTGTTGGATCTCCAGATGCACAGCTTAGTGCTATAAGCCTAAATAGAAGCTGTGTTACTAAGTTAAATTGCATAATAATCATGTTCCATTCACTGAATGAGCAATTATGCCATCTAAAATATAGGAACCAAAGTTCTGCAGATGACTGAAAACATATTTAATGCTGTGCTGAAATAAACTGTTGCTGAATTCACTAAATTTCCTAAAGTATAATTTTAAAGGAAATGTTAAGTAATGTCCTGTAGCACACAGAGGGATGCTGTAGACTTTAAAAGAGGGGAGGGGTGCTCAACTCAAAGTAGGACCATTTATCAAGAACACAGACTACTATAGGACAATATAATGAAAATGGAGACTTTCTGATGGAGCTTCAGCCCCCACCAACTAACCCATACAACTGTTTTTGAGATTGCAAGACAGATGTAGAGTTTGAGTACTTGTGCCTCTACTGCACCAAAGGGCACTTAATGCAACAGCAGCTTGTATTACACATTGGGAGCAGGGTTAATGAATTACCTATAGGTGGTGATTTCAGTGTCCAGTGCCATCGTAATGTTTAGCAGACCTGATAGTCCAAGAGATTTAGAGCTAGGGATGAACAGATACTAAAACACCCAACCCTCAAGACTACCCACTGGTACCTCTAAAGATATATAAAAATACCTTGATGAAAACCGAGTAGTTGAGTCGAGTGGGGTAGTTACTACCCAACCCATTCTATTACCTGATTACCCGACCCTGACCATAACAAAAATCATGCGAAAGACTGTTTTTTTTGGGGACCACTAAGCTGTTAGGTGCCCTGAGCCATTATACCCATGAGGGGGCATTGCTGAGGCAGGTATGAGAGGCATAGCAGCTCTTAGCAAGCCTACTGCTGTGTCCAAACATTATATCCATGTTATACCCATGTTAGGCATTGCTGAGGCAGGTATGAGAGGTGCAGCTGCTCTGATTGAGCCTGCTGTTGTTTCCAAAAATTATACCCATGGCAGGCATTACTGAGGTATTCCTGAGAGGTGTGGCTGCTCTGATTGAGCCTGCTGCTGTTCCCAAAAATTATGCCCATGGTGCGTACTTCTGAGGCTGGCATGAGAGGTGCAGCTGCTCTTAGCGAGCATGCTACTGTGTCAAAAATGATACCCATGGCGAACATTGCTGAGGCAGGTTCAAGAGGTGCAGCAGCTCTTAGGGAGCCTGCTGCTGTTTCCAAAAATTATACCATGGTGCGCATTGTTGAGGCAGGTATGAATTGTGTAGCTGCTCTGATTGAGTCTGCTACTGTTTCCAAAAATTATACCCCTGGCGGACACTGCTGAGGTAGATACATTAGGCACAGCTGCTCTGAGTGAGGCTGCTGCTGTTTCCAAAAATTATACCCATGGTGAGTATCAAAGTTACATAATATCAAAAAGGGTTGTTTGAAAAAAGAAAACTAAGAGTAATGTGGCACATGTGGCTGGCATGGTGGCAGAGGTGAAGGTTCTATTCTTTTTGCACACAACTTAGTCATCATATTCAGTATCATTGTTTGTAGGCTGTTGTTCATGTTCAGGGTCAGAATCACATAATTCAGTGTTTGGAACAATTGTGAAATTGTCAGCATTTGATCTGAGAAATGTAAGCCGTTCCACATTTACAGGACTTAGCAGTGTTCAGTAGTCAGTTTCAATATTTTGACCCCAAATGTTCAACATAGCCATTTTTTCACACCACCTCATTAACATGTCAGCTGTTGTTTTTCAAATTCTGGCCAAAATGCATTTTCACACCTGTAGTATAGAAAGACATTTGGGCGGGGATTTGAAAATGTTCACTTACTGGGTTCCTTAAGAGAGATAATATGAAGGCTGTGCTGAAAATCTGATGTACAAATACAGTAAAATGACCAGGTTATGAGTCAATGTTGCAGTATTTCAATACTCACTAATAACTTTGCTAATTTTCAATATCTGATTTTGAACTCCAAGCCTTTAACACAGCAATTTTTCGACACCAACTCATCAATATGACAGGTGCAATTTTTAAAATCCTGGATGAGATGTGCTTTTACACTTGTGATGCAAAATAGTTTTTCAGACAATATACTATCAATGCCAGATGTTTATAGGGGGAGTCATAAAATGACTATACAGAAATTTAGGGTCAAAACACAATTGTAATGATTAAGAAACAGTCTGTGTAGTGCCCGTCTTCACCGCAGTGGGTATGCTTTGTAAGTCCATGCAAGTGAGCTGAGTTCAGTGGCAACCTCAGTGACACAGCTACATGGGGTGGGGGTGCTGTTTTATGACACACCCCAGACAGGGAATGAAAACTGCAGGGTTCCTCGAATGGGCACATGTACTATATAATGAATACAACTCTTCCCTTGGCACAGGGTCCTGTGTCTCTTCATCCATTGGAGGCAGCAGGCCCAGTACATAGGCTGACAGATGGACTCTTTGGACTGTGTGACTATATCTGCAGCCACATGGAAGTTCAGGGACCAGAGGGTCTGGCTTCTTCAGCCCACTGGACAGCACCATGAATTCTTGACATTTGTTACTGCACAGATGTGGTGGGGTCTTCCTTTGAAGCAGGGCCCAGAAGGCCTTGCCATCTACATCTGTTCACAAAGATCCATGAATGAGGACACAATTCCACTATCTCAAAAAGAAAGGAAATTCCTTTGTTAATACACCAGTTGGGGTTCAAATTAATCCCACAAAAGTATGGAAATAAGGCATTAGGGTTTCCAACCCTAATTCCCCTACCCTTCAAGCAGCATAAGGAAAAAACATTAGTGTTTTGGATCTCTGGAATCTTGGTGAATCAGTGGTGGGGTCTTCCTTGGGGTTGTCAAACTTAATGCTCACACAGTTCTCTGTGCAAGTAAAATCAAACATTATCTACAGGCTCTACATGAGGACAGCTACAACATATTGTTTTGGCAACATGTGGTGAGACACACTTCTATACCTTTGACATTTTGGGTGAAAATATTAAAAAGTACAGAAGTTAGGAGCCAGCATAGCAAAATGTCAACAGATGCATTCAACGTTTCCATTTTAACACATTTTGACCCCAAATTTTCAAAATTTCAGCATGCCCGTCTTATGACCCCACCTCATGAACAAGGACAGTATGGTTACAATTTTGAAATCTGACTTGAAAGGTGATTTCACCAACCTGCTGGGAAAACACCTTTTCGGCAGGATTTGAGAAATAACACCAGAATTGTTCATGAGGAGGGTCTCAGAGAGGGTATGTTGAAAATGTGGTGTCAAAATCTTTAAAAATGAGAAAGTTTTGCACCAAAGTTGAACACCCAATTGAAATACATTGAACTGCATTTACTTTAATTACTGAATTCTTTGGTAGTCTAGTGGTCCCTCCCCCTCCCCCATCTCCATCCCCATCCCCAGCTAAAAATACTGTATATATAGTTCCCTGGTAGTATAATGGTTCATCCCCCCTCCCATGTTCACTGATCACCGTCCCTCTATAGAAATATATATTTCCCTCCCCCTCCCAATCCACAGTACCTCTCCTGTAAATTGTATATTTTCCTATCATCCCAAATCCCACTTCCGTAAATTGCAAAAACATAGCCCTGGTGGTCTAATGGACACCCACCATGTCAGGTGCTGAATCACCACCCCTCTCCCCCCAAGTCAATCCCCAGCCATCACCAGCAAAGCCCTCCTCTCACCAACATGGCTGGCTACTGACTGAGCTGTGAATCAGTGCATACTGTATACAGTATACACTCATTCACAGTTTAGTCAGCAGTCAGCCACAGCAGTGAGAGGAGGACTGTGCTGGTCACGGACTGGGGATCTGGTTGGGAGGGAGAGGGGTGGTGGTTCAGTACCTGACAGGGTGGGGTGCCACTGGACCACCAGGGTTATCTTTTTTCTATTTAAGGCAACAGGGATCAGGGATGGGGAGGTACCACAAAACTATCAGGAAAGTTTATGAAAAAACAATACCATGAGGACAATGGGGGAGTGGGGAGGGGGGCAGGACCACTAAACTACCAGGGAATATTGTTGTCAATACCGGGAGGGTGATCAGCAATTGGAAATGGGGGTGGGACCACTAGGCTACCAGGGAATCTTTTATTGAATACCAAGAGGGTGATAGGTGATAGTGGAAGAGGGTGGGACCACTAGGCTACCAGGGAATATTTTATTGAATACTGGGAGGCTGATCAGCAGTCAGGGAGGGAGGTGGGACTACCAGACTACCACAGAATATTTTTAGCAATAAGGGGGTGGTGACTAGACATCGGGAGAGGGGGTGGGACCACTGGACTACCAGGGAATATTTGTTGCAATAAGAGGACAGCGATCGGACATCAGGGGAGGGACCACTAGACCACCATGGAAACAGACTTTTTCAGACGGTACTGGGGATTGGTGAATGGGGGAGGTGGCAGGACCACTAGACTACCAGGGAATTTATACATGCTTTTAAACACAGAAATGCCATTTCTTCAGGTGCCGAAATCCTGTAGTTCATTTTTTTGAAATTTGCCCCCCAAAAAATCCTTTTCCTCAGCTCAGGAACCTTTCCTGCAGTTGCTTTTTCACAATTTGCAGCAAAGGAACAAATTCTATTTCTCAAATTGTGAAAAAGGATCCTGTTTTGTGATTCCTTTTTTCCAATTTGTGAAAAAGGATTTTGGCATGTTAACAAACTACATTTCCAATTCAGATATGAAAAAAGTAAACCAAGAATTGGACTCTATGGCCCCAATTAGGTAAACACTGCCATTGGGGTTTACTAAAGGCCTTTGTTTTTTTATTTCATTGTGTTGCCACCACTAACTGAAAACAAGATAATGGCAGCACAGAAAAGGTTTTCCAATTTGCGACAATGGATTAACCATTTGCAGCAAAGGGCTACCAATTTGCAACAAAGGATCCTTCTTAAAGCAGGACATCTAACTGCTCTCATTGAAAATAATGGGACATTTTTTAATTTAATATTGTTAGAATGGATTAATATTATTTTACCAAACCTTCAAAAGGCAAATCTGTGATGCAACCTTTGTAACCTAAAAATTTCAGACCAAAATCCCAAGCTGTTTTTGCACAGCAGTGTGACAAAGAATTTCACCAAAAAAGGTAATTTTCAAATTGTTTTGGCGATCTGTGACAATGCACCCACACATCTGAACAGAATGAAACTTGCTATGTTAAGCAATTCTTGGTCCCTGATAGTGCATGCAAGATTTCATACAAATCGCTTGAACGGTTGTGAAGATATTAAAATGCAACATTTTGAGTTTAACATAGAAGTGACCATTGAACCCTAACTATAGGGGCATGACTGTGGATATATACATATGTACACTGTATGTACAGTATGTGTGTGTGTGTATATATATATATATATATATATATATATATATATACATACACATACACATACAGATAAGCCCTCCAGGATGGAGTGCAGTATCATGGGTCTACTGCATGACAAAAGGGATTAACTCCCATTGAAATTACATTGTTTAATGCATTTTTAAATCAAGGATGGAAATGAGAAAGGAAAAGCGTGGCCTACTGGGATTTGAACATCAGATCTCTGGTATGCCATTCCAGCGCTCTAACCATTAAGCTACAGGCTCACTGGTCAAAGTGTCTGAGGAATTTCCTGACAGCCACACACACTCCTTTCTCTAGTGTTGTGCAATTATGCAACTAGGAACCAATGTTAGAAATACCACTTCTCTAAGTGCAGTTTAACCCTTGCAAGGTACACATATTTTTAAATCAAGGATGGAAATGAGAAAGGAAAAGTGTGGCCTACTGGGATTTGAACCTCAGATCTCTGGTATGCCGTTCCAGCACTCTAACCATTGTTTAATGCAGTAACTCTACTGCAGAATTCTGCAGTGCTGCACTTCATCCTGGGGGGCTCATCTGTGTGTGTGTATATGTGCATATATATATATATATATATATATATATATACACATACATACACACATATACATACATATACAGGAGGCAGTATGGCGCAGTGGGTTAAGGTTCTGAGCTGCAAATCTGGAGACCTGGGTTTGAATCCCGTAGCCCCCTAGGTGCATACGGTGTGACCCTGAGCAAGTCACTTAACTTCCTTGTGCTCCCAGGTTGCACCTGCAAACAAGCTTTCAGCTTAGTGTGTCTCACCTGGTAAAATAATTGGTAAAAAAAAAAAAAAAAAAAGATATAGAGAGAGAGATTTTCTTTTGTAATGCCTAACAGAGGAGATGGCAGGGCAACAACAGCAATCACATCATTATAAACATGGGAGGAACGAGGCATCAAACATTCCACAGTACCCTGTGTACCTTGAAAGGGACTGTGCTGGCCTGGCTCACTGAACTCAGTGCCCATAGACATTTTGATTATGATCCTAGAACAGATGAGTTTTTCTTTGATCAGCATCCAGATATTTTTGTCCACATACTAAATTAGTATTAGATTGGTCAGCTGTGCTGCCTGGCAGATGTGTGTAGATCCCTTTATGAGGAGGAACTGCTGTCATTTTGGGTATTGATGAGACTGAGGTACAGTGGTGCCAGCCAGGATGCATCACAGTAATATTGCAGCATATCACAAAATGCTGCAATATACCACAGTGAACAGTTAACAGACCCAGAATAAGACATTCGCCCTTACAGCTTCCAAAATGCAAAGGAGGATTGGCCTTCTCCCACATCGGTAGATATCATAAAGTGATACAATTATGCATGGTATATTACTATATATATATATCACTATTTCCCTGCTATACAGCTTTATGGAAGTCAATAGAAACAATTGAAGAAAGCTTACTCCTGCTTACCCTGGGAGTGTTATAACCTAGACCACTAATATACAGTACTGTATATGTCCCGTCTAGAAAACTGATTTGCAGCCACCTCCTGGAAGACATGGCATACTACTTCAGCCCATCCCTCCATACTCCATTTTTAGTATCTCCTAACAACTTTGGCCTCCCTACCCACACAGCCTCCTTTTGACAACACCACTCTGGTTGCTTACCCTCCTCCCCTATCATCCTTCTGCCATAGCATCGCTATATTGCTGACATGTTATTTTCTACCTGGCTAGCCCTACCCTGCAACAAATGATGAAATGCATTTTATCTGTTGTTAAGTTGTACCAGAAATTAGCAAGTCCTGAACCTCATTTAACACTATATTGATTTCATGATGCCTACCCTGTGATCTCTGCTATCTATATTATTTTGTATTCTATTGTATTGTATTTTATTGTACTGTTCTGTCCTTGACTTGGAACCTTTGAAAATGAGTCTCTGACTCAAAGGTATGAATCCTAATCGAAATAAATAAATAATAATAAATAATTCAATGCCAATTGTGCTCCTTTTGTCAGTCAGTATTTTATGATATGTCAATTGTTGCAACTTACTGTATGGCATCGTGGCTGGCTCTGCTGTCAAACCCTATTGCTGGATGACCTAAAAACAGCATCAAGATGCAAAAAAGCTCTCAATAGCTTTGATGGTGGGATTCCAGATGACTGTGCTGAAAATGTTGATGGGGATGGAACAGGACACTTGGGAGACAGTGAAGACAATGTGGAGTTGACTAAATGCTTAGCCCCCCCTGGGTGACTCACCAGATGTGAAACCTAGTGGGTTCTGGATGCAGTTGCAGTCTCGAGTTTGGGCACTCATTGACGATCCCTACTCTTCCAAATATGCAAGTGTTAAAGATATTATATTAGATTATATTACTTTACAAAAGTCCATGGGCCGGATATTCAAACTGTGCTATTTTGTGGCGCAAGCCCTTGCGCTGCACAAAATAGTTGCGCAGGGGTGTGTCCAGAGCGATATTCAAATGAGTTGCACCCTTGAGCAACTCCTTTGAATATCCCCTGGCCACAGCCACTATGCATACGCCAGATGGAACTTGCGCCACCGCAAGTTGTCAGAGTGAAGCATTCAACTTGCGGTGGCATAAGTACCATTGCGCCATGCGCAAAATCCCCATATTCAAAAGGTGACATGCAAATGGGGCCATAATTCATGCAAGGTGCAGGGGGGGCCATTTACATCTGATTATGGCCCCATTTGCATGCCATTAGCATGCAGGTTGCGCCGATCCCTGAGGACTTGCGCCTGGCACCCTGCCAGGCAGCAGCCATCAGGGACCGACACCCCCTGCAGCCCGATCGCGGGCAAAACAGTGTAGAATCCCCACCACCACCCCCCACTGGCCCGATCATTGGCATAGTGTAATCCCCCACCAGCCCGATCGCGGGCAGCAATATGTCTCCACCCCGAATGTATCCCTGGTGGTCCAGTGGACTGTAAATCCGATCACGAGATGGTATAAAGAAACACCCCCACCCCTGGTGGTCAGTGGACCAAAATCCCGAACACGGGATGGAGTATTAACCCCCACCTCCGATTATATCTCTGGTGGTCCAGTGGACCGAAGATCTCGATCGCGGGATGGGTGTGCAAACAACCCCCAAAACATCCCTGGTGACCTAGTGTCCCCCCACCCCACCCACCCACGAAGCCCCACCACCCCTCCCCCAGCGGTGCGGACGGCGGCATCCCACCGCCTGCGCTGCGCCACCGCCAGCTGCGGGGGCGGGTGGTGGGGCTTAGTGGGTGGGTGGGTGGGGACACTAGGTCTAGAGATAAGTTTATGTCCCATCATGCTTGTCTGATGCATTTGATTCCCTTCCCCATTGTCAAGGTGCATCCATTACTATTAGCATTACAACACTTGGTTGTGTGTAACAAAACCAAGACTACTGCATGAACAAGGATACCATTCCACTATCTCAAAAAATAAAAAAATTCAGTTACACTTTACATGTCAGTCTCAATGTAACTAATCACTAATTACAAGCAACAGGATGATTACCTTGTAGTTACATGTTTATTGCATGCAACTACATTGCAGCTGCAGTGTACTTACACTGTAACTACACTGTTGTTAACTGACACTTACTGACGTTGTTTTAAAACTCGTCTCAAACAGTGGTTATTTAATAACTTTGAATGTACTTGTTGATTATTATTTATAATGTTATATTCTAATGTTATGTTGTTGATTGTATCTGCATGATTGTCAACTTGTTATGTCAAATGTCTTTTGTATTATTGTAACTTGTCATCTGTGAAAACTGGCAATTTACTCATCAGATTTACAAGTATAAAAATAAAAATGAAATGAAATGAAATAAAGTGTAACTGGAAATTCACTGAAAAAAAAAAACATTAATGAAACAGTTACAGTTTAACTTAACTCCACAAAAGTAGAGAAATGTGGTGTTAAGGTTTTCAACCAAAACTTTGCATCTTCCATGCAGACAAGTTCTGTCCAGAGCCGATAGGGCTGCAGGTAGTGAATTTGGGGAAAGAAGCTTGAAAATTACTATAGTAATGAGCCTGCATACCCAAAATGTAGCATTGACTCATAAATCTGTTGTGTGCTAATCCTTTAAACCAAATTGTCAGCATAGCTTTGTGATGACCCTGCGTCATGAAGAAAGGCAGAGAAAATTATAATCTCTTAGGCTAAAGGTAATTTTGCACAGAAACTGAAAAATTACGTTTTGGGATGCAAAAACACATTTTGGACAGGAGTTGAAAAATTACAGCTATCACATTCATGAGATGCTGTACAGAAATGGCTATGTTGAAAATGTGGGCTAAAAATATTGAATTTGACTGTTACAAGCCTGCATTTGCAAAATTCAATGTAGCCTCATAATTATTTTAAATTATTTTTACACCAAATTTTTAACATAAACTTTTTATGACCCTGCCTCTTGAACAAGGGTAGAGAAAATGTTCAACTCCTATCCAAAAGGTGATTTTGTGCAGGTACCACAAAACCACCTTTCATGATTTAAAAAAACATTTGGCCAGGATTTGAAAAATGTCAGCTGTCACATTCATAAGGTGCTTTAAAGATATGGCTATGTTGTACATTTGGGCCCAGATATTCAAACTGCGCCCAAAAAGTGCGCAACTGCAGGAGCAAGCACAAGTCCACTGCGCCAATGCGCAAGAAGTGTAATATTCAAAAACTGCGCAGGCCAAGATGCGCCTATGGCTGACGACTGAATATCGCACCACCTGCACCATAGCGCAACTAGGGATGTGAAGCTGAGCAGTCCAGATGCGCCATAGCACAACAAGAGATGTGCAGCTGAGCAGTCCAGATGTGCCATAGCACAACCAGGGATGCCCCCTGCAGCAGGGCAGCAATGCAACAGCACAACCAGGGATGAAGGGGCCCACCACCCATGCCACAGATGGGCAGAGGAACACACAGCAGAACAGACATCGTCCCCCACATCCCATGCACTGCACAACTGGGGGAGAGCTGGAATAACCACTGGTCCATGGATACCAGCAACCAACCCACAGCTGGGCCATGGTGCCCCAGCACACCCCCTGGCAAGCTGTGATGGGCACACAAGGAGGGCCGACCACCCCATACCATACCATCCCACCAATGCAGAGCACACCTTGCACCATGATCCCCATACACCCTGTCCAGGAGTAGCACCCAACAGTGCAGGACACCCCATGCATGCCACCACCCCCACTGTGACAATGCAACCCTGTGCACCATGGAGCCATGCAAGGCAGCCCCACCATGAGCACCCTGCAGCGGACAGCAGCAGACAGCAATGCAACAGATGCATACACAGTGCCACCCTGCACGTCCCCCCCGAGGTACAGCTGAGAGACCGACCATGCGTCAGCACACGAGGTACCCCACATGTGACAGGGCATGCCCCGAACCCCACCTCCAGCAGTACAGCACCCTGCACACCCTCCCAAGGACACATCCTGTCCCAGCACTGGCCACAACAGCCAGCACAGACACACACAGTGTAGCATGGAGGCATGTACCACACAGGATGCAACACAGTGCATGGACAAACACCCACTCATACCCAAGGGCACACCAACAAAAGGACACAGTAGCAGGTCAACCAAGCTGATGTGTACACACAGCCAGCACCCCTACATTGCACAGGTGTGCCAGCCACCCTGCGCAGGCACCATGAAGCTGTATGCCACCAGCATGCTGCCGGAGCACAAGTGACAGACACTGGAGCACATCCCCTGCAACAGACACAAGCAACAGCATGGAGGGGGGACAACAACAGCAGAGGCCATAGTGCCACCGGAGACAGACGTGCACCATACTGGTGATGGTAGGCAACCTGGCATTGTGCTGGGTACAGTTGTTATCCAGCATGGACAGCCACCACTGACATGCCAGCAGACCATGCATATCACAGGCATGCAAGGGTGTCAGCTGCACAGACCATGGACAGTCTGACAGGGGTGCCATGCACACATTGCAGGTCCCATGGACCACTGCACACAGGCATCCAGTGCACAGAGTACAACACACAAACCACAGACAGTGACTGATCCTCCTGCCCACACCATCGGTGGTTCACCTCTGCACACACACACACACACACACACACACACACACACACACCCATGCGTGCACCACCCCTGACACCATGTACACCACTGCAGCTGAGCACCTGTAGCCCGCTGCAAATCAGAGACCACCACAGTTGTCATAACAAAATGCATATATTTAAAAGATGTAAAGAAAAACTATATACAATTATTTACAAGGGGGAAGGGCCACGTAACAGATAGGGGGGCGGGTAAGGGCAGGGGTGAACATATGGGAGAGGGAGGAAGGGGTGTGAATGTGGGTCAAAGGGGGGAAGGTGGTAGTTGGGGCATGGGGACATCAACGGCTGCCCCGGTCCTCATCTTCATAGTGCTGATGTGTGCTCCTCCATCTCCTTCTCATCCCGTGGTGGTGTATTCTCTGAAGGAGCTGCAAGGTCTCCCTCAACACCTGGAGCAGCTCGTGTAGACTCTGCTGGATTTGCAGGAGTCACCATCCACCTAGGATGAGGGAGCAGAGTCGATAGGTGTGACTGTCCATCCCCCTGCAGCCCACCCATTGTGCATGGCATATAGCCATGTGCCATGCCCCTGTGATGGTGTGCGACCACCCACAGTGACCTTGTCCACAAGATCTGCCCACCCAGGCAGCCACAGCCATGTGGACCACTGCACATACCCACCGCCCATGTCCTTCACAGCACCACCATGGCCGTACAGTGACTTGGCTATGCGGTGTGAAGGCAGTGCCACAGCCATGTGCCCGGTGCACGCATGAACCACCATTGACGCACTCCCAGACATGCAGTGCCACCGGACAGTGCTGACTGTAACAAGTTGCATGCATGGCAGTGGTGTCAATGGATGGTGACCATGCCCCACTGCCTGCCCAGTTATACAGCATGCAATAGTAATCATGGATGTAAAGCACTAACCATCATCAGGCTGGTCCATGCGCTGTGGACCACCATCACCCCTCCTGTCCCACTGCTCCTCCATGCTGCACCTCTGGTCCCTGTTCCGCTGGTGTTCTTCTGGCCTTAAGGTGCAAACATGGAGAGAGGAACATCAGTACAATCTGGTAGCAAAGTCCCCCAACCCCCATGTGTGTGCAATCCCACACAGCCATACCCATCCACTCCACAGCCCGATACCACCACCACAGCCAACACCGGATGCCCCCCCATGTGCCGGACACATGCAACTGTGATACCCGTATGGACGATAAAAGTGTATGGATGTTGCACCTACCAGGCTGTGGCACCATGCCCCTCCTGGCAAGTGCCCACAGGCAGGCAAGCAGGTCTGGGTCCCTGCGCCTCAGGTCCCCATAACGGTGGTGGCACTGCTCCGCCATTTGCCCCATATCGGTGGCCTCCTCCAGGGCATCAGCCAACTCCTGCCAGACTGCACTCCTGGCCCTGTCCAGGGGTGCCTCTCCAAACAAAGCCCCAGCATGGAGCTCAACTACAGCCACCAGGTTGGCAAGCTCAACCTGGCTCAAAACTACTGCACACCTCCGTGCCATCTCTGCTGTCTGGTTTAATCAAAATGGCACTCTGCAGCACGGTCCTGCCACATGAAGATGCTGCGCGGTACAGCGCTGCCATTCCCTATTGCATTGTCACCAAACAGTGCGATAGTGGTGCACCCATGCCTGACGCATGGCACCTAGGGGGCAAAGGTCAGGCACAGGGTCAAGGGTCTCTGGCACACGGACAACCACAGCGTGATTGGAACCCAATGCGTGTAGCATGACTGGGTGCCTGTGTGCCACCTCCTGTAGCATCCTACAGTGCTGCTGCCCCAGTGCACCTACGATGCCCCAGTGCCACAGCGCCATATATGTGAACAGCGCTGTAGTGCCACTGTCACAATGGTGGCCGTGCCCTGCATTGCCTCCCATGCACAGCACATCAGCAGCATGGCAGGCACCTGCGTCATCAACCTGGGCATGCACAGTTAGATGTGTACTGCGCCTGTCACAGAACTGCGTCCTTGGCTCAGCACGTTCAACACAATTGCGCAAAGCGCAACAGAGCAATATTCAGCAGGCATATGCAAATTATCTAATCAGCCACACAATGGCACAGTCACTGCATTTGCATCCACTTAAAGATGCGCCTCACCTCATTTGCATGGGTTGCGCTATAAAAATGCAACATTGGGCTGCACTGGCCATAGTCGGTTACTGCAGTCTATGGCAGTGAGTTGCATGCTGTTTGGGAGTGTGGACTGTGGTGTTTGGGACATGCATGGGACTGCACAGTTACAGGTAACACCTGTCATTCTCACAGGATGAATCATGACCAATCGTGTGGTGGAGGAAGAGGAACAGAGTCGTGGGAGGAAGAGGAGGCCAAACTTTACAAAGGCTGAGACAGATGCCCTGTTTGAGGTCTACCTTAACCAGGAGCTGCTTCTCAGTGGATGCCAGGGAACACCACAGGCCCATGCTGCTGCATGGGAGGAGGTGGCGCATGCTGTCAACCTGCATGGCAGCCACCAGTGCTCCGTGCAGGAGTGCAAAAAGAAGATGGGCATGGACAGGTGGAGGATTAAAGAGAAGATGGCTGCCATCAGGGCAGCACGGTCTGCGACCGGTGGGGGACAGCCAGAGGTACAACGCCTGACCCCACAGGAAGAGGGGATTGCTGGCAGCATGCAGCATTGCACCATTGAGGGTGTTCCGGGTGGTGGATTCCAGATGGGTGGTAGCCCGTCATTGCATGGTAGGTCATGGTCTGTCTATTGGGGGGGCAAGGTAGGTCACATGCAGGAATGCTTCTTTTTTTCCCTTACAGCTCCTGAGCATCTGCATGGGTCGGCGGTGGTGGGCTTCTCCACTGTGGCCAGTAACATGGAGATGGAGGAGGGCCCAGCCACCTCCACAGGAATACGGGGGTCAGGGTGACAGTGGGCCCCCTGGACATCCGGACTGATGTTGGTGGAGCAGGTGTGGAGGAGGCCCTGCTGTGTCCCAGTGTGCCAGCGTCCATGGATGCCAGCATGCTCAGACTCGGGCTGGTGCCGGATCCATCACCGATGATGATGGAGCTAATGTCATGGCAGTGACACATGTGTGCCACAGAATGGCCACACAGCAGGTGACAGCGTGGCCATGGCTGTGGGTGGTGCCATCGTGGAGGCCTGCATGTCATCACAGTCCCAGCCTGTGCCTGTCTGCACCAGTGAGGCAGCACTGGTGTGTGTCCAGGACAGTGGGACTGTTGTGGCCACTGCAGCAGCACCATTGAGCCCTGGAGAGAGGCAGCCAGGTGGGCAGCATCAGCAGTTGGCCAGTGGCCATGGGGGTACAGTGTCAGGGGGCAGCATCAGTGCACCACCTGTGGACATGCCCAGGCCTGGCCCTGGTGTGCAGTGCCCAACCTCAAGGGGTGATGAGCATCAGGGCCACGAACACCCTGAGGGACAGCATGCCGATCAGGCAGATGACCTCTTAGATGAGCACACCCGCATACTGCAAGCATCAGTCAATCAGCAGATGCAGCTTGTGATGGTGGTGGATGCACTGAATGTGGCTCTGCGCCAGGCAGAGGAGTGGCACAGCAGAGACACCACTCTGCTCCTGGCAGGGATGGACTGGTTGTGGGAGGATGTGACCGCTGCCATTGACAGGCAGACACAGGCATTCACAGCTGTCATGGCCACAATGGGCACACAGTTATTTGCCCATGTGTCGCAGACACCACGCAGTGCAACGTCCACCCCCCATTCCCGGCATCGTGCGACACCATCCTTGTCAGCTGTGGGCATCCCGAGCACACCTGGCACAGGCATGTTCAGTGTGCTGCAGACCCCTGCATGAGCACGGTCGCGTTCATGCAGTGGAACCCTTGGGGGTCCATCAGTGCCACCCCATGAGGCACGTGGTCAGCCTGTCACTGCTGGAGGGTCTCAGTGGGGCTGCCCATGCATCCATGATGGCCATGGCACTGTGGCACGTGAACTGACCTGTTTCCCAGCACGGCTACTGTCTGATGCTGACCTGTGTGCATTGTGTCATTCAGCTGGCAATGCACGGGTGGGGTACCCAGCCATGCACGCACACACACGTTCCATCTGCACACCCTCCCGGCTGCTGTCCACTGTGGTGTGTGCATGATGATGCCTGTGATGCACTGTATGCCTGTGCAATGGTGCCCAGCGTCTGACACACGCACAATGACAGACAGTGGGCGTGGTGGTCTGTGGACATGTGTGTGGCTAGGGGTGGCTGTCTGGGTCGGCGTGCATCCTACCTTTTGTGCATGTCTTGTGAGGTGTGTGTGTGTGTGTGTGTGTGTGTGTGTGTGTGTATGACCGTGTGCCATGTTAGACCTTGCGCATCCCTGGCGGTGTGTGTGGTTCCATGCTCGGCCACTTCCCTTGACAGCATGCACCCCTGGTGTGTGTCCAATGCGTGTTTGCGGGTTGTGCCTTTACCACTGGTGGTTGCACATGGCCCCATGACTTACCTGGGTTGGCTGAAGTGCTCCTCTGTGATGGTGTCCCGGTGCAGCTGTGCCAGCTGGAGCAGTTGGGGGTCCCATCGCCGAAGGGGGTCTGCCCATCACCATCATCAACGGCGTCCTCACCATCCCCATCGCTGTTCCCCTCTTCGACCTGTATGGCTATCCCACAGTCGTTGGCCATGTTGTGCAGGATGCAACAGGCCAGGAATAGCCCACAGGCCTTTGAGGAGCTATACTGTAGGGCACCGCTGGCGGTGTCCAGGCACCGGAAACGTGCCTTCAGCATCCCGAACACCCACTCGATGACATTGCATGTGGTGGCATGTGCCTCATTGTAGCGTTGCTGTGATGGGGTTGCGGGCCGCCGGTATGGTGTGAGCAGCCATGGAGCGGAGTGGGTATCCACTGTCACCTGTGTGAGGGTGGAGGCTAGTTTGGTGATCAGCGTCGCCCTGCCTTGGGCCATGTAGGCCACTACTCATGTCACCTCTGGCCATGCCCCTCCCAAGCTCTATGTTTGTCCATGTGGTTTGCATACTCACCCACTAAGTGGCCAGTGGGGATGTCCCCACTCTCGAATCTGTGGCACAGTGCTGACTGGTGCCAGATGAAGGCATCATGTGCTCCCCCAGGGTGCGTGGCACAGACATTGATTATGCGCCCCCTGGCATCGCACACCACCTGCCAGTTGATGCTTGCATAGCCCTTCCGATTGATATATGCGGCCACCTCAGGGCCAGGTGGTGTGCGGATGGCCACATGGGTGCAGTCTATTTCCCCTAGCATGCCAGGCATATGTGCTACCCTGTGGAACTCCTGTATGTTTGTCTTGCACTCCGCCGGTGTGCTGGGAAAATGGATGAACTCTGCAGCAAGTGGCAGCAGTGCGCTGAGGAATTGGGTGAGGTGGCGTGACACGGCTAACTGGGTTATGCCTGTGGTGTCCCCTGTTGGTCTCTGGAAGGTACCCATGGTGAGCAAGCACATGCAAGCTGTCACTTTAGTCTCCACTGACAGAGCATGGCTCTGTCGTGTGGGTGCCTGCATCACATCACTTCACAGCTCACAGAGCCACCTCAGAATTGCCCGATACAGGCTTTACCAGCACACGATCTCGGTATTGCTGTACAGCTCGAAGCTGGTGCAGACTCAGTACTGCCTGTTTGGGGCATACCACTGATGGGCCCTTCCACGGCCGTGCCCCCCTGCTGCCTGCCTTCTCACCCCCCTCATTACTGCCTCCATCGGGATGGTGGCACACAGCCATGTCCTGGCAGCCATTTCCCCTCCCGGCAGCTGTTTCTGTTTCCCCCGCTGTCCTGGCTGCTGCTTCCACTGCACTGGGAACACCTTCCTGTGGTGGCCTCAGTGCTGTGTGGCACTTCCCCCTTCTGTACTGACTGTGGCTCCCCACACCTTCCCTGTGCCTGTGGGTTCAGGGTGCCCTTTTCCTGTCCTTCCCTGTGTGTCCCTCCTGCCCTGTTTGTCTGCCTATCAGTCAGCCATATGTGCCTTCCCTGTAGCATTCTTGTGCCTCTCCCTTGTTCCTTTTTATTTTGGCTCATTTCCTCTATCACACAACTTCCACTTGCTCCCCTATTGCACATGGCGCATGTTGTTGAATATCGCATTGCACCATTTATGCATGGTTCCTCTCCCTTTAGTTGTGCATGCATTCATTATCATTGTGCTCTTGCTCACCTTGATTTGGGGATGCATCTGCCTCCTGCTGAATATCCCAGAATGGCGCATTTTCGGACTTGCGCTGGAGCAACCCTATTGCGCATGGCGCAACCCTTTTGAATATCTGGGCCTTGGTGTAAAAATCCTGAAAATTTCCCAAGTTATGAGACTGCATTTGTTAACTCAGTGTAGGCTCATAATGTTGTTTAATATTTTTACACCGATTTTCAACATAGCCTTCTTATGACCCCACCTCATGAACAAGGGCAGAGAAAACTTTCAACCCCTGACTGAAAGGAAATTTCACGCAAGGACCACAAAATCACCTTTTGGGACAGATTTGCATAATGTCAGTGCAATTGTTCATAAGGCGGTGTCCCAAAAAAGGCATGTAGAAAACTTGGGTCAAAAATATGAAAAAATGCCCAAGTTATGCCAGTAAGTTCAAAACACCATTGAAATACATTGAACCACATACCTGTTTCTTCAGTTTGTGGTCCGACTATGAAGAGTGAAGACATATCTGTGGTCCAGAGAGGATTACAGTGTTGGACCCCTGATGGGTAAGTAAGGGCTTGGGGGTACTGAATGGGAGGGCTGGGAGGAGGGGTCACTAACAGGGCAAAAGACATTGATGGATTTTTTTTCAGGTTTAAAAAGTAAAAGAAAAGAAGAGTGCAGCTTGCAACACTGGGGGATTGGGAGCCCCCAGTGCCACTCGTATGTTTCAGGGGTGGATGCAATATTGGTGGATTGGGCACCCCCAGTGTCAGTCTTATGTTTGGGGGGGCACAAGACATCGATGGACTTTTTTTTTCAGGTTTAAAAACAAAGAAACATAGAACTTGACAGCAGATAAGGACCAATGGGCCCATTGAGTCTGCCCATTTACTCTACCTACTAAAAATGCCATGGATCCTTCTTTAGCTCTGTTTTTATCCCCTCTTCTGAATCACTAGGGTCCCCCTATGTCTATCACATGCAATTTTGAATTCCCTCATTAGCTTTGCTCCCACCACCTCTGCTGAGAGGCTGTTCGTTGCCTCCACCACCCTTTCCGTGCACCAGTACTTTCTCATGTTGACTTCCTCTTAGTCTACCCCCTTGCAGTCTCCTGTCATGCCCTCTTGTTCTAGAGCATCTTCTTCTCTAAAGGATGCTGCTGTCCTGTACATTATTTAGTCCCTTTACATACTTGAAGGTTTCTATCATGTCTCACCTGTCCCTCCTCTCCTCCAGGGTATACATATTGAACTCCTTCAGTCTCTCTACATATGACCCTTGGTGCAGGCCCTGCACCATTTTTGTTGCCCTTCTTTGAACTGCCTCTACCCTGTCTATGTCTTTTTGGAGACAGCCTCCAGAATTGGTCACAGCACTTCAAATTAGGTCTCACCAATGATCTGTAAAGTGACATCACCACCTCTTTTCTTCTACTGGTGATACCTCTCCCTATGCACCCCAACATCCCACTGGCTCTTCCTACTACCTTGTCACATTGTTTGACTAGTTGTGGTCAAAAAGCTCACTATGCAAATTCCCAGTACAACCACTGCTTTCAAGCCTTCAGCCCATAGTTACAACACCTGCAATTGCACGCAGCCAGTGCAGAGCTAGGACATCCAAACCTGACTACACTGCTACCCTGTGACGCACCACTACCATCCAATCAGAGCACACATCAGCACTGCCTAAGTAGCCAATCAACATGCAAGTTGGCCAGCATGGTATACAGCCACTTCAGAGACACTGGTACAGTGAACCACCCACAGCAAAACCCCCACCGCGCCTATATCAGCAGTGTTGGGGGGTTTGCATCAAGACACTTTAGGGCGGCAGTGGGTAAATATCTAACTCCACTGTCTGTGCGATGTGGAGTTAGATATCTATAATAGGGGGGTGCAGGGGTTGCAGCCCCCCTGCATTGTGCGTCATAGTGTTGCTGGTCAGTTCGGGGAAGTGTCATGATCGGGGGGGTGTCAATAGGTTCCCGGCACTGTAGTGGACTTTGCGATTGTCATGCCGGTGTCATGAATCTGGCCAGCACATTAGGAAGAAAGGAAGGAAAGGTTTATTTATATGGGGCCCATTCCCAGTGGCTCAAAGAGCCAAACAATAAAGTCACAAATCAAGCAAGCAGAAAAAGAAAACTAACAGAATCAATACACAAGCAAGTAATACATAAGAGCAACACACATTTTGTCATTAAAATAACTAAAACCTAGTTAGCATCATATCAGGATCTTATGAAGAATTTATTTTTTTATTTAGAAGTTTGGTAACCAGGATAGGCACACTGAGCCAAGGCTTGCTTACAGGTGCCACCCAGGGGAGGTGTTACAGAAAATTAGAGGACAAAGTAAGCAGACATAAGGCTTAACAAAATAAATGTTTTGTTAAAGCATAAATAACAGTTGATTGGACAAAGAAGAATACAACAAAAAAAGCAGCATAGCAACAAAAGAAGTGGTAGTTTAGGTGAACAATGATCTTGCCTGCAGTGAAGGTTGACTACAGAAACATTTGAATGATTGGATGATGGATAGAGAGGGGGTCAGGGAGTGGGAAAGAAGTGGGAGCTGGTAGTGGGTTAGGGTAAAGAAAGGGAGGTAGAGAGGCAGGAGCAAGAGGAGGAAAGGGGAGGCACAGGTGCTGCTTGAATGAAGAAAGAGAGAGAGAGTTACAGAATTGGGGGGGGTGGTGGGGGAATGATTTTAGAGGAAGGGGAGTCTGTAGGAGAAGACAGACTGGCCAGTTGAAGTGTGGGGATGGGGGATAGAAGGAGCGAGGGTCCCAGGTGCACAGAGCATAAGAAGAGTGGGGAGTGGGGGACAGCATAGAGGAGAGATGGGGGAAGCAGACCAAATTAGAATTTGGCAATGAAAGTCAGGGAATGGGTAGAATATCTCTAGAATAACTGAAAGCTTCCTGAAACAGGAAGGATTTGGGTCCCTTTTAAAAGCCTCCACTGGGGGAACTGCCCATAGAGATCAAGAGAACCTGTTCCACAGGGCAGGTCCTGCTAATACAGAAGTTCAGTCACCCGAGGATTCTAACCTTGCTCTGGGAATGACTTGGTGGGCCACCTTGGAGGAGGCATGCTACACATTTATATGGGACAGCAGCAACCACCAAAAGAGACGCAAAACATACAGCAACCAGCAAATACTGGGCAGGATTAGACTCAGTGAAATGTGCAGCACCAGAAAGACACCGGCACTTGGGATCATGGACAGAACAACCTTGAGAAACACCAAACACAGGGAGCAGATGTTCACAGCACAGCCCAAAATGGTGAACTAAAGCACAACAACAAAGACACTGCCATGACTTTCATTGCTGTTTCTGCCTTTATTACTCCTTCTCCCACTATTCTCAGTACAGTGTATGAATAAATGAGACCACCAGCATCACTCTACTACTATTCATTTTCCTAAAACTCATTTCATACATGGAATAAGGCAGTTCCATCAGGGGAAGGGGGAGAATATTCTATGACAATGCACCTCCTAGTTGCCATCCCTCACCTTATAAGCAGTCCTCAGTCAACATAAGTCATAGAGCCATACGTGAAAGTAAGACCTACAATTTTTAAAGTTAAGTTCAAAACCCAATTCAAGTCCACACTTCTTTCCGGAGTAGGTCCCACTTACCATAAACACCGCATTACTGTACAGCTACCATCCCCCATATTCAATCTATGTTCAAGTCAGATGACTCTGCATCCCACACAGTCTGCTGTTCAACAAAAGTGGCAATACAAGTCCCAGCAGCATTAGGGTCAGTAAAACAGCACATTTTATTGTGAACCATAAACTGGGATCCGGCAGGGAATCTCAAGCTGAAAGAAATTTCTGCAGCTGTGAGTTTTGAGGCAGCTGCATAAAAAGCCTTACGCTTCATTCAGGCTGCATAGGAGTAGTCCGGGAAGAACAAATCCAACTCTCTTCCACCTTAACTGGACTCTGGTGTCTCACCAATGTAGGATTTGGTCCAAATGTGCCGAAGAGATGGTAACCAATGACAAAGGTTTGTGGGCCCCTGCAAAGAACACAGGTTCACCTTTGGTTAATGAGATATATATATATTTTTTTATTTAGTTTTTGTTGACCGGGTAAGTGCACTAGACAAATCCTGCCTATTTTCAGGCACGACCCGGGGGAGGGGGATACAGTTGAATGCCAACTGAACTTGAACCAGATTAAGCTGTTGGTGGTATTTTAGTGAATGCTTTGACCAGTGGTATAGTTTGTCCAAGCCCCAAAGCTTCTGGCATCAAGTATTCCAAAAAAGCCACTCCCCCCATACCTTCTGGGAATCCCAGTAGCCATGCATTAGAGGCCTTTCAATCCAGATGCAGTACTTAGAAGGCTGCGCTGTTATGGAGGACACTGCCACCATACCCTCACCAGCCTTCGACACTGGGTCTGCAGCATAGCTCACCATTCCTGTGATCAGAGGGTGTAATGGGATTGAAACTGCTATAAATACGGTAGTCCATCCATGGACCCACTAGTGCACCAAGGCATCACAGTGATCTGGACACTCAGAACCCTTTCTGTTGTGCTGGACCTCCCACAGTATATTGTATTTCTTCTCACACTTTTTAACAAGCATTGCAAACTCTCTTAATACCGCACACTCACTTGAGTAATACAAAATGAACTTTCAAATCAAGAAGACAAATCTAGCCTCATGACACTTCAGATTGTACCCCAACCCACTCTTATCACAGCTGAGGCAACCACAGAACCATTCTCTAATGGAAGGAACACACCATCCCTTTCTCTGACAGCAGAAACACCCCATCCCTCTTCTCCAGTGGCAGGGACACCTCAGCCCCCTCTCTCTAACAGTAAGGACACCACAGCCCCCTCCCTCCAATGGCAGAGACACCCTAGCCCACTCCTTCCAATGGTAGGGACACCCCAGCTCCCTCCCCCAATGGTAGGGACACTCCTGCCCCTCCTCAAATGGTCGGGACACCCCAGACCCCTCCTCCAATGAAAAATACACCCCAGCACCCTTCTCTAATGGCAAGGGAATGGGAAGTGTTTTAACCAGGAAAGGCCTGCTAAATCAAAGCTTGTTTTCAGGTGTGACCTGGAGCACAAGGAAGTTAAGTGACTTTCTCAGGATCGTACAGTGTACAAGTGAGGGCTGTGAGATTCAAACCCAGGTCTCAAGGTTTGCAGCTCAGTGCACTAAACCACAGTGCTATACTGCCCACTACCCCAGCCTCCTCCTCCAATGGCAGGGACACCACAGCTTCCTACTCCAATGGCATTGACACAATAGCCCCCTCCTCCAATGGCAGGGACACCCCCAGCCACCTTCTCTAATGACAAAGACAACCAAGACCCCTCCTGTAATGGCAGGGATGCCACCCTCCTTTTATAGCAGGGATACACTAGTCCATTCCTTTAATGGCAGGGACAACACAGCCCCCTCATATAATGGCAGGGACACCCCAGCCTCCTCCTCTAATGGCAGATACACCTCACCCCCCTTTTTCTAATGACAGGTACATCCCACCCCCCTTCTCTAACAGCAGGGACACCCAAGCCCCTCCTCTAATGGCAAGAACACCCCCAGCCTCCACTTCTAATGCCAGATACACCCCACCCCTAGTCCCTTCTCTGACAGCAGGAATATCCAAGACAGGGAAGAATCTGGTGTTATACAGTGCTTATCATACAATTTATTTCAAAGCACTTTACAATCCCGGTAGAGGGAGGAAGCAAATGTTGCTGCCATTTTTTTTAGTTCACAGGGTTGTTAATTCAAAGTGCACAGGCACTGATTACAGAAACACTGGAGTTTAAATCATTTCTGTGGGGATGTGCTCAGCATCTCATAGTGAGTAAGGAGTGGCTGCAAGAGTCAAACGTAGGTCTCTACACTCCCAATTCTAGTAGAGCAGGAAACAACCAGTCTCCAGGCTATCCCCCTCAGGCATATCATATGGCACCCTTTTCCCTACAGATCCAAGGCCCTGGCACTTACTCTCAGTGACTTTCTGCAAAGCCAGAATGTGCTTGGGCTGATGGTGTCCTGCTGCTGCAGCTCCTCCTCTGTGATCTGGCAGAGTTCTCTGAGGCCAGACTCGCCACCACTCTCCCCACCATCAGTGACCTTGAGCTGGGACTTTAAATGATTCAGCATGCTTCCTCCAGGCTTCTTCTTGTCATTCTTGGCTGGACCCCCGCTCCCGGTCCTGCTTCTTCTGCCACAGGGTTTGAGCAGCTCATTTCATCTGCTGCAAAAAGATAAAAACCAAAAATGAGGAATGCGGCTTGTGACCCTGGGGGACTGGGTACCCCCACTGGCACTATGATGTTTCGGGAGGGGTGCAGCACTGGGGCAGTTGAGCATCCCCAGTGTCACTGTTATGTTTTGGGGCCAAATTCAAAACAAAAATAAATAACTAAATAAATAACCACGCACACGTGGTAGTTGAGGGGGATCATGATGGTGACACTCAGGGTGTGCTGTGTTCTGCCGTGACTGCCAGCACTGTGAAATAGTGCAGTGCAGCGATCGATAGGACAACATGGGCTGACTGCTTCACAGATGCGGAGTTGAATGTGATGCAGTCCAACATGTTTGTTTGGAAGGAATACAACATCCTTTTTCTCAGTGATGGTAAAAGGACTGCAGGGTTATGCCCACAGTAGCCTCTCCCTTCCCCCTACCTCCCTATCCCCCCCTTCTCTCTCTGCCTGGTCCTAACTTCCCCTTGCAGGGATCTCTACTCTGAAGGGGATTATGGCTTCAGGTCATTCCCCCTCCCCCATCTCCTGCTCTTCACTCCCCAGTCCTACTTTCCCTTGCAGGGTTATCAGCATCCTGAGTGGGTCTGGGCACCAGGTTCCCCCCTCCTTCTCTTCTTCCTCAAATCCCCACCCTCACCTGCTCTTTTTCCTCCTCCTCCCCCCCATGTGCCCTTTCTGTCACCATAGGCCTACTCAAGCACTTCTCACACAAGCTGTCTTCTCCCCCAGCACTTATTCTGTGTCTACCTCCTCCAGTCCTTACCTTTGTTGGTTGTACTTCCATTCCTTTCCACCTAGTTGTTTCTCCTGAAGGTTGGCAGGTTGAACCTGGGTCATTCTGCTCCTCTCTGTTATGTCTCTGCTAGGTGTGTTATTTGCACATCTTGCTGTGCAGTATATTACTCAGTATTCTATTGTTTTGTTTCTCCTAACATTATAACCCACTGGTATGACTCTGCTAAGGTGTGTTAATAGTATATATTGCTCTGCACAGCATTGCTCTGTATTTTGTGTTTTTGTTTTCCCAACTTTGTTACCCTCTGGTAACACTCTGCCAAGGTTTGTTATTGGTATATATCGTTTATAGTGTTACTTGTATATATTACTCTGCGATGTATTACCCTGTAATTGTGTATATATTACTCTGCAATGTATTACTCTGTATTTTGTGTCTTTATTTCCCCAACATTGTAACCCCCCCAGATGCTTCTGGAAACAAACTGTTCCCAGCACGTTACCTTTCCTGGTGAAATATTTCAAAATAATAAAATAAAAAAATATGTGATCAGACATGGCAGACTGGGTCTAGCGTACAGGAAGTAATGGCTTGAAAGCAGAGGCAATCCTGGATCAGATTTCTAAAGAGCATCATCATCACCCAATTAGGGTCATTTTAAGCAGCACTTTGCAAGCTCTAGAGGTTTGTTTGCAGGCAGTGTGAAAATGATGCAGAGCTAAGCAAACTGATGTTCACATTCTTTGTGGTAATTTTTTGGTTTGTGCCAATTCTAAGCCGTAGTTTTATGGACCACAAAACAAAGCTCTAAGAGGCACTCCATTGTGCTTTTCTATAAAACTGCTATTCTGAGAAGAACAGATTTGAGCAAATCCAAAATGCAAATGGACATCCCCAGATATTACACAATTATGGTTTCTGCACAATAATGGCACACAAAATCATCACATGTATGTTCCTGTCACAGTGCCAGACATGTTCAGTTAGACGTTTTCATCCGTGATAGTCTAGTGACTCCAGCCTCCCATGCCTTGACCATTCACAATTATCCTTCACCAATCCCATCCATCTCCAAACACCAAACTCCATCCCCCAACACGAGTGCACAACTCACTCAGCAATCTGACTATCTATGCCTCCAGAAAAAAATGGTGGTATTTAAAGGGCATTGCAAAACTGCTACACTGGGTGTGATGGCTCCAGTTGGCATTATGAATGGTGCTGTGTACTATTTACATGCAAACTCTGCCCCCTTCTGTGCACCAGCACACTTTGGTGTGCATTGGTGAGGAAGGGATATAAAACCACCTTTGAGCATACTGTAGCTCAGGGGGGCCACAAGCATGGAACTGGCACTTAATCATTTCACAACTATTTATGCTTCACTTGCCAGCTAAAGTAAAACATTAAAGTGCTTCCTTTACTCGTCACAATGTCTAACATGGCTACCCTCACAGGGCAGTACCATGCAATCATAGAAGACTTGACAAGGCATAAGAGTTATTGGTAATCAAAAGTTATCAAGACTGTGATTTAGATTTTGATCACACTGAAGTAACAATAATACCTTCCCCACTAGTAGCACTGTAAGTATGTTTTCTCACCATGTTTGTATAATATTTCACTGTGACCTGCCAACTGAACATGGGACAAGAAGGATACATAACTCAGTACCATTGTAGTAATGCCAAGAATAGTGAACATTTTGTGGTGTAAGGGCAGAAAGCTGGACTTTGGATCAGAAATTTAAGAGTTTATTTCACTCACTAGGTAAACTTTTGGGTAGGGGGGCTTTGTACTGTATGTCAGGGGTTTGATCAGAGCAGTGGAGGACAAGACAATAACAGAAGGAGGAAAAGTTGAATCTGCAGTATATGGCTTCAGGTGACAGAGGAAGGAGCAAGGCATGACAAATTGTATTTGGTATTCTTTCCAAAGTGCTATGGATGTGTTACAACAGTAAAAGCAGCATAAAACAGCATAAAAAATAAAATAAAATAAAATAAATAAATAACAGCTAAACAATTTCAGTAGAACTAAACTGGGTAGATCTGTTCAAACAAATAGGTCTTCAGCTTACATTTAAAGGCCTCCACATTATGGGCAACTCTTATAGTCTCTGGTAGTGAGTTCCAGAGTAGAAGGGCAGCAATCACAGAGGCCCAGTTCCCAGACTACTTCAGACAAGAACGAGGGTTCTGTGGATCAGAGGGGGCAAGCAGGTGTGTAGGACATCAAAAAAGTTGTCAAGTACATTGAACCAAATCCATGTAGAGTCTTTAATGTTTCCTAACAGGATGCAGGATTCTGGACCTGCTCCAGGAGGTGCATCAAGCCTCCAGATAACTCTATGTACAGAACAATTACAATAATTCAATCTGACGTGACACAGGAGTGGATTATCATCTCAAAGTCAGCTGAGGAAAAGTCTGAGGATGTGCTTGGTCTTTAGACCACACAACCAATCCTCAGAGATAGATCAGCTACTAGAGGGAGAAATCTGGAAGATAGTTGAACTGGGCAGGGTAGTGATCATGGGAGATTTCAGTCATCCAGATTTATATTAGGAAACTCCAGTAGCCTAGAGCCAGATAAGCCACAAAGTTGTAGAAACACTGTTAGACTGCATTCTAAACCAACGTGTGAGGGAAGCTGCTAGAGGAAATGTGATTCTAGATTTTGTATTGTCTAATCAGGACATTGTAAGTGGTACGAAGGAAGATGACCCACTAGGTCAGAGTGACCAGCAATCATGGCACTGTGAAGTTTAACTTTTATTCTGCAAGTTTAGTGAATAAATCAAAGTGCTATGGTCCCACACTTCAGGTCTGTGGACTTCAGCAGGATGAGAGTATACTGGCTGAAGGATATTAAGGGGGGTAGATTGGGTGGAGAGGAAGTGGGCAGAATTAAGGGTGCTATACTAAAGAGGACACAGGAGTGTATAAAAATATGGCAACAGTGGGAAGAAGCACAGAAAATACATATTTCACAATAACTAGATGAGGCCATCAGCTGGGGACAAGACAAAGTCATTATGTTCTATACAGAGATCAAAATGAGGCAAACGGGGAGGAATGTGAAGTAAAATTAGAGATTGCCAAGCAGCTGGTCAGAGAAACCAAGTGTAACCTCAACTCAGGATAAAGGAGGGGGTAAAAGATAATGATGAGACCTTTTTTTAGGCATATCAGGGAGATAAAAGACAGCAAAGAGAAAGCATCAAGAGAATGAGAAAGAATAAAGTTAGTGTGGAGAATAAAATCAGAAAAGGCAGATATTTTGAATGAATGTTTTAATTGCTTGTTTCAGGTCATGGCCTCAGGTCTCTTACTGACAGTGGAATTAAGTTTCAGGATGTAACAAAGAGCAAAAACTGGAAGTTGGGGTAATATTGGTAGATAGGGAGTTAAAGGGACTGTTAAACCTTAAAGAATGCTAATCTCCTGGGACAGATGGGTTTCACCCAAGAATGCTTAGGGAGACAAGACTGGCCCTAGAGATGTGTAGTAAGTCCCTACAAACAGATGCAGTTCCAATGGTCTTGAGGGTTGTGAACATGGTGTCTATCAACAAAGACAGGAATAGAAAGAATCCAGGAAACTTCAGGCCAGTAAGCCTGACTTCCTTTGCAGGTAAGCTGCTAGAAACCAGAGACAAGGAACAGATGATGGAATTCCTTGTGGCACAGGGGCTTCAAAATTAAAGACAGCATGCATCCATGAGGGTAAGGTCCTGTCAGACAAATCTGAGACTTCTTTGATTCAGTGACAAAGGCACTAGACATCCTCTACTTGAATTTCAATAAGGTGTTTAATTCTGTGCCACACAGAAAGCTGGTGAAAAAGTGAGTGACCTAGGGCTAGGGGATTGCCCAGATGAAGAGGGAACTGGTTGGAAGGTAGAACCAGAGGGTGATCCTAAACGATGTATTTTCATGAGTGAGGGGAGCGAGCAGTGGTGTTCCACAGGAACTGATGCTAGGTCAAGCCCTCTTCAATATGTACATCAGCAACATATGTGAAGGGCTTCAAAGGAAGGTGAGCCTTTTTACAGATGACACCAAACTCTGTGGGAGTGTGGACAGTATGGAGGTGGTTGAAGCAATGAAGAAGGATGTGGAAAATCTAGAAAAGGGATTTAGTATCTATCTGACAGGTGATGTTCAACACCAAGAAATGTAAGGTTGTGTGCATAGGAAATAAAACCCCACAGACTGCATGTAGTATTGATGGGGTAGAAGTGAAACATTCTAAGGAAGAAAGGGATTTGAGGATAATAATTAGCGACAGCATTAAATCCATTTCCTGCTGCAGAACGGCATATGGTAAGGCAGATAGGATGATGGAGTGTTTTATGTGGGGAATAATCAGTTACAGAAAGGAGGTGATTATATAGAGAACAACACTCCCACAGTCTACAGAACAAGCTGATTTTCACACCGAGAAAGGTAAGTGACGTCATAAAGCATGAGAGTCAAGTTCATGTTCTGTGACAGCACTGATCATCTGAGGTGTGAAAAACAGCTTGTTTCACACACCAGGAAGTGGGTTGCTGTTTATAATACAGTGTGAGCCTCATTTTTTAAATTTAAAAATACTTGAGATTTGCCAGTTTCCTCAAAACAGAGCTGGTTAGTCGATATTTCATCCAGACAAAATATTGTTTTTTGTTTAGATGGGATATCGCTGGTCTGTTTTCAGTTTCAGTTGTTGCTGATTAACAAAGACTAGAAAGGTAATCAGCAGCACCTGTGAAAAGTTGTTCAAAACATTCTAACATTTCAAACAACTTTTCAGAACCACTGGAAAAAGAGGCTCAAAGTATATTATACTGTTGTACAGGTCATTGGTGAGGCCAACCTCGAGTACTGTGAACAGCACTGGAGTTGACACCTGAAACAGGATAGGCACTGGCAGGAGATGATGCAGCAGACAGCAACCAAGCTGATAAAGTGGTAGCATGGTAACAATGTGAGATCCTCAATATGTTCTTCCTGGAGGACAGGAATGGAAGGAGAGAACATGACAGAGTCACACAAATGCCTGCAGGGGAACAAGGTGGAACACACAGAGCTGTTCCAAATGAATGAAAGTTAATCTACAAGGGGTTACAATTTTAAGCTAGTGGTAGGGCACAGAAAAAGAGATAATTAACCAGGAAGGATGAGGAGTACCAGAGGTGAAGCAGGAGGCAAATGGAAGAGCCATCTTAGAGTAGATCTAGATAGCATTTCAGAGCACATTAGATGGACACCAGAATTTTTCCTGCCCTTACCTTTCTATATTTCTATGCAGGGCCAGCCTAAGCATATGTGGCACCTCTAGGTGAACTTGAAAATGGTGCCCCTCCTCCGAAGACAAATTTTTTAAATCACCCCTGAGTTTATTTTGTTTCTTTTTATGGCAATGTATTTTCAACACACCCTATTGCTGGGTGTCCTAGGTGGCTGCCTAGTTTGCAAATCCTTAAGGCTATCCCTGTTTCTACGCACTGCCACTTAGGAGGCTCAGTTTGAATGCACAATTGAGCTCTTAGGCTTCTGGCCAGCAGTGCTGGAGATGATATTATGGAGAGGATGAAGCTGTCTCTGAAGGAATGGCATTACCTGGCCAGCTCACAAACAGCACCCCTGACATCACCAGCCACCATCTACATTGGCTACTGGGTGGAGTGGCAGCAAGATGGCCACTCTGCTGCTCCACTCCATGCATCTCTAACTCTGTTTCCAAAAAAAAACTCATTTTTAGAGGTCTGGCTCAATGGGCTGCTTTTGTATTTTTTAGTTTATTTTATCCACAAGTTTGCCACTTTTGATTCTAGCCCAGTAGCGTGCTGTGTCTGTGTGAAGCGGGAGCGGGAGGAATGCTATGTGCATTGGTCAGCGTTTCGCTTTGTTCTGTAATACACAAGAGCTGCCTTTACATCAGTCCTTTGCCTGCTGTTATTGCTGCTGAAGGAGAGTGGAGAATCTGGTGAGTTTGGAGATATTAAATGGAGGAGTGAAGGAACTGAAGCTGGTCCTACTCAGAACTACTGTAGGTTTATGCCCGCTAATTGGAAAGGCATATTGCGTGCTAAGAGGTGAATTCTTTGTTTATTACAGGTATGCTGTTGGTGCCTGAGAAGGGGGTATCCTCTTTTCCTGAAGCAAAATAAACATCACCATGCTCAGTAGAGTGACAGATCTCATTTTTCTTTCCCCAGAAAGACAGCAAGGGTGTACAGGAGATTCAAAAGAGGAGAGTGAAGGAGAACCGGGAAAATGAGCAATGGATGATGAGCCTGAATTGTTTGAATTGCCTGAATTACAAGGAGCGTACATGGGAGATTGAGATTTTTGACCATGGAGGAGAGAGGGGAGATAAGTAGACCCTACTCTGCAGGTCACAGTTGCCTTTAAATGGCTTATACAGAGTCGTAGTTCCAACTATGGTGGAAGTCAGTTACGGAGTAATTCCCTTTAAGAAGTATTGACTACTTTATTATTTGATTTGCCCAAAAGCTTCGATATGCAGGAGTAGGAAACAAATCTCAACTAAGGTAACTGCTCAAGGCTTTTTGAGGAGAAAAGTTTATAGAAATAGAAGTGAACTAGTAATAAAACTTTGTGCAATAAAAGTCTGAGCAGAAACTCTTAGAGGATAAACATGAACATGAATACATGCCACTGAATTCTACCAGTACCCTGATTCCTACTTGACATACTTTAGTATTTAATAATGTATTTAATAATGGCGCCTCTGTATAAATATGTCCTCAAATATATTTTTAATGAAGTTTTACAGATTTTGGCTTCCTCACCCTTTGGTCTACAGCTGTCTGCTGTTGTGCTTTTGTGAAAATGGAGGATGTAGCTGGGTACAAGTTAATTGGAACTGAATTCTATTCTGCTTTTATTTGCTCTCTATCATCCTGCAGGACTCTATGGGGCTATAACCTTGTTTGGTTGTATACAGACCCCCATCTCAGGGGGAGGGAATGGACCAGAAAATGATAGAAGGCATCCTTAGGATGGCAGAAAAAGGGGAGATATTGTTGATGGGGGAACTGAATATGACAGATGTTAACTGGAGCACCTTTGCTGCAGGTACATCCAAGAGCAGGGTAATTTCTGATGCCCTACAAGGGGCATGCCTCAGGCAGCTAGTATTGGAACCCACTCAGGAGGGAGCAATCTTAGACCTGATACTCTCAAATGGGGATGGAGAAAGAATCTCAGATTTAGAAGTGGGTAGTCATCTGGGAACAAGTGACCACCAAACAGTGTGGTTCATGATAAACACAGCCATACAATCAAGCCATACAAAAACAAGAGTATTGGACTTTAGGAGAGCTGACTTTGGAAAATGAGAAAGTGCCTCAGAAAAGCATTAGCAAACAGGCAAGAAGGAGGGGTGGAGGAACAATGGGAAGTAATCAAAACAGCCATCACAGAGGCAACAAGCCTTTGTGTAAAGCAAATCAACAAAACACAACAAAGGAAAAAAATGCTATGGTTCTCAAAAGAGGTGGAAGGGAAGGTTAAGGAAAAAAGGATAGCATTCAGGAAATATAAGGAAACACAGAAGGAGCAGGACAGAGAACTTTATCAGTTAAAGCAGAAAGAGGCAGGGAAGGCAGTCAGAATAGCAAAAGCCCCAAACCGAGGAAAGGATAGCCAACTCTGTTAAAAAGGGGGTTAAGACCATTTATTGATACATTAGGGAGCGTAGAAAGACCAATGGAGGGATACTGAGGCTTAATAAAGGGAAGAAAATGTGGGTAGAGGGTGACAGTGAAAAAGCAGGGATATTGAACAAATATTTCTGCTCAGTATTCACAAAGGAAGAGGAGGGGGAGGTACCTAAACCAAACAAGAGAAACACTCTGAAGACGGGGGTCGATACCAGTCCATTTACAGAAGAAAGGGTTCTGAAAGAACTAATAAAATTGAAGGTGGACAAAGCAATGGGGCCTGATGGGATTCACCCAAGAATTCTAAAAGAACTAAGGGTAGAACTAGTGACACCGCTTACTACTCTCTTTAACAAATCATGGGAAGATGGGGTGGTACCTAAGGCCTGGTGGAGGGCAAATGTGATTCCTCTTCACAAAAGTGGGAGCAGGACAGAGGCAGGAAACTACAGACCAGTTAGTTTGACCTCAGTGGTAGGGAAAATGATGGAATCACTTCCGAAGGAAAGAATTGTTGAGTACCTAGAGGCCAGTGGGGCACAGGACCCAAGGCAGCATGGATTCACGATGGGAAGCTCATGTCAGATGAAGCTAATAGATTTCTTTGACTGGGTGACCAAAGTAGTAGACCAGGGAGGGACTGTGGACATGGCCTACATAGATTTTAGCAAGGCATTTGATAAAGTCCCACACAAAAGATTAATATACAAGTTAGCCAGCCTTGGAGTGGGTCCCAAGATGGTAGCCTGGATAAACAATTGGCTAGACAACAGGACGCAAAGAGTAGTAGTAAATGGAGTCCACAATGAAGAAAGGAGGGTTAATAGAAGGGTACCACAGGGTTCAGTACTGGGACTGGTCCTTTTTAATGTCTTTGTAAGTGACATTGCAAAAGAACTGGAAGGAAAAGTATGTCTCTTTGCAGATGACACAAAGATCTGCAACAGGGTTGATACACAGGATGGAGTGGAAAGGATGAGAAAGGACTTGGCAAGGTTGGAGGAATGGTCAAATGTATGGCAGCTCAGATTCAATGCAAAGAAGTGCAAGGTAATGCACCTGGGAAACAAAAACCCAGGGGAAGAGTACACAGTGGGGGGTGAGATACTGATAACAGTAAAAATCGAAAGGAACCGGGGGGTAATTATATCAGATGACCTAAAAATGGGCAAGCAATGTGAGAAGGCAGTAAGGAAGGCTGGGGGGATACTGGGATGCAAAGAGAGAGGCATCAATAGCAGAAAACAGGAAGTTGTTATCCCTCTGTACAGACAGTTGGTGAGACTCCACCTGGAGTACTGTGTTCAGTTCTGGAGACCCCATCTCCACAAAGACATAGACAGAGTGGAGGCTGTCCAGAGGAGGGCAACCAAAATGGTGCAGGGTCTGCACCAGAAGACATATGAAGAACGATTAAAGGAGCTTAATATATATACCCTTGAGGAAAGAAAGGAGAGAGGGGACATGATAGAAACTTTCAAGTACCTCAAGGGAATCAACAAAGTCCAAGAGGGTAGCATCTTTCAGAAAAAGAGATGTGCAAGAACAAGGGGGCACAATTTGAAGACAGAGGGGGGACGGTTCAGAGGTAATGTGAGGAAGTATTTTTTCATGGAGAGGGTTGTGAATGCATGGAACAGCCTCCCTGAGGAGGTTGTGGAGTCAAGAACAGTGGGGAATCTAAGAATGCATGGGAGAGGCATAAGGCAGTCCTAGCGGGGGGTAGGAGGAAGTAAGCTGTTGGTTAACTAGGATCTGCAGCTTATCTGTTAGATAGGAAAATGGGCAGACTAGGTGGGCCAAGCAGTCCTTATCTGCTGTCAAATTCTATGTTTCTATGTTTCTATGTTTTTGGGATCTGGCCCCAAAAATATTGCTCCAGTTTGAGGCTAGCCAATAGAGTTGCCATACTGTGGACTGGAAATTAATTAAGTGAAACAGAATGAAAAATGTAAGGTGCATTAGAAGAAGTGTGGGCAGACTCGTCCCTGATTAAGTCCTAAAGAGAAAGACTACTAACTTAGCTTTATCCTATTTATTACTATTAGTGTTGATCAGGCAAATATACTCGCTCTTTGTTTTCTGCCAGTTTTGGAATTCCTGTAGCACCTAATGAACTATGGTTAGGGGAAATATAAATTGTATTTTTCACTTAGCTTAGCATTATGATAACCCTTTTTGGGGTACTACAAGACAACAATGTAAATGTTAAATATAATATATAATTATCTGAAGACTATTTAGAATTGCAGTGAAAAAGATGGGGATAGAAAGATATCAAAGTTGCTCAAAGGGTGCACTTAAAAAATGTGATCATGCAGATAGTTGCCAATCGGCTTATACTGGGATACAAAATAATAGTCTCAAATGGGCTCAGTAAGGGGTATATTGGGTCTGAAAGTGAACTGAAAAGTAGGGACAAGTGGACATGGGCATGGTCCATAGAAACTCTTAGATGACTTCTCAAGTAATAGCCAGCATATAAATCCTGCCATACTTGGTGACAATAGGAGCATGGGGCAGGTGTACCTTGGGTTTCACCTGAAAAGACAGGTTTTACAGGTAACAAAGGATCTCTCAATGAGGGTTTAGTGATGGAGCCTTACCATTTTGTTCATAACATAGTGAGTTCACGAGTTAACCTACTACCCTAAACAGGACCTAAATATGGACACAGGATTTTGTTCACAGTAGTAGCCTGACAGGTGCTTGTATCAAGATATCTAAGGTGATTAAAGGGTGCACTTAAACAATGTGATCCGGCAGACAGTTGCCAGTGGTCTTAAACTGGGATGTGGGTTGGAATCCTCAAGTGGGCCCAGTAAGAGGTTTATGAAGTTTGAAAGTGAATTGAAATGTGGGGATAAATGGAAACGGACATGGTCCATAGAAACTATCATATGATTTCTCAGGTAGTAGCTGGCATATAAATCCTGCCATATCTGGTGATAACAGGAGTATGGCATGTGCTGTGGGGCACACCTTTGGTTTCACCTAAAAAGCCAGGTTTTACTGGTTACAGGGGTTCTCTAAATGAGGGTTTTGTGATGGAGCCTTTTCACTTTGTTCTTAACATAGTAATTTTGTAAGTTAACCTACTACCCTAAACAGGACTTAAATATGGAGACTGGACTTTGTTCACAGCAATAACCTGGCAGGGGCTTGTGTAATGGAAACACTGATGGTTAGTACAGATAACTTCATTTTAAGAGCATTAAGTATACCCTCATGACTGTATAATTTTCTTCTACTTAAACTGTGTTCTCAGTGTTGATAAAATTATGTTTCGATATCAGAAGACCATTTAGGAACTAAAGTACATCTCAGATCTACGTTTTACTATCTGATTCACAAAACTTTTTATTTATTTTAAAAGTACTTGTGCTTTTGAAAAGTAAGTTTGTTGTATACTAATCTCCCTATAATGCAGTAACTGACAGAAAGCATTTTTTAATGTTTTATTGTAAATGTTTTGTTTTGTAGTGTTGTAATGGTGTCTTTTAAAAACTGATCAACAATAAACTAACCTGAACTGAACATTGACTTCTAAGGCAGTTGCTCCCATCCCTCAAGCTGGAGAATTAGTGGCTTCTAGGATGGGAGGGGTGGATGTTAGAAGATTACAGGGCATAAGAAGAAGGATATCAGAAATTATGCACATAAACTTCAGGCCAGTAATCCTGACTTCCATTGTAGGTAAGCTGCTAGAAACCAGAGTCAAGAAACAGATGATGACATTCCTTGTGGCACAGGGGATTCAAAATAAAAGACAGCATGGGTTAACGAGGGTTACGTCATGTCAGACAAATTGGAGACTTCTTTGATTCAGTGACAAAGACACTGGATATCCTCTACTTGAACTTCAGTAAAGTTTTTAATTCTGTACCACACAGAAAGCTGGTAAAACCGTGGGCCACCTGGGACTAGGGAAAGGATTGAACAGATGAAGAGGGAGTTGGTTGGAGGGTAGAACCAGAGGGTGATCCTTAATGGTGTATTCTCATGAGTGAGAGTAGTGACCAGTGGGGTTCTACATGAACTGATGTTAGGTCCAGCCCTTTTCAATATGCACATCAGCAACATATGTGAAGGGCTTCAAGGGAATGTGAGCCTTTTTACAGATGACACCAAACTCTGTAGGAGTGTGGACAGTATAGAGGGGGCTGAAGTGATAAAGGAGGATGTGGAAAATCTAGAAAAGTGATCTGGTATCTATCTGGCAGGTGAAGTTCAACACCAAGAAATGCAAGGTTGTGTGCATAGAAAATAGAAACCCACAGACTGTATATAGTATTGATAGGGTAGAAGTGAAACAGTCTAAGGAAGAAAGGGATTTAGGGGGAATAATTAGTGACAGCATTAAATCCATTTCCTGCTGCAGAATGGCATATGGGAAGCCAGATAGGAAGTTGGAGTATTTTATGTGGGAAATAGTCAACTGATGCTAGATCCAACCCTCTTCAATATGTACATCAACAACATACAGTATGTGAAGGGCTTCAAGGGAATGTGAGCCTTTTTACAGATGACACCAAACTCTGTAGGAGTGTGGACAGTATAGAGGGGGCTGAAGTGATAAAGGAGGATGTGGAAAATCTAGAAAAGTGATCTGGTATCTATCTGGCAGGTGAAGTTCAACACCAAGAAATGCAAGGTTGTGTGCATAGAAAATAGAAACCCACAGACTGTATATAGTATTGATAGGGTAGAAGTGAAACAGTCTAAGGAAGAAAGGGATTTAGGGGGAATAATTAGTGACAGCATTAAATCCATTTCCTGCTGCAGAATGGCATATGGGAAGCCAGATAGGAAGTTGGAGTATTTTATGTGGGAAATAGTCAACTGATGCTAGATCCAACCCTCTTCAATATGTACATCAACAACATACAGTATGTGAAGGGCTTCAAGGGAATGTGAGCCTTTTTACAGATGACACCAAACTCTGTGGGAGTGTGAACAGTATGGAGGGGGTTGAAGCAATGAGGAAGGATGTGAAAAATCTAGAAAAGTGATCTAGTATCTGTCTGACAGGTGAATTTCAACACCAAGAAATGCAAGGTTGTTTGCACAGGAAATAGAAACCCACAGATTGAGTGTAGCATTGATAGGGTAGAAGTCAAACATTCTAATGAAGAAAGGGATTTACGGGTAATAATTAGTGACAGCATTAAATCCATTTTCTCCTGTAGAATGGCATATGGGAAGGCAGGCTGGATGCTGGGGTATTTTATGTGGGGAATAATCAGTTGCAGAAAGGAGGTGATTATATAAAGAACAACTCCCCCCAGACTACAGAACAAGCTAATTTTCATACTGAAGGGGGTCAGTGACGTCATAAAGCACGAGAGTCAAGTTCAAGTTCTGTGACAGCACTAACCATCCAATGTGTGAGAAACAACTTGTTTTGTACACCAGGGAGTGAGCTGTTGTTTATAATACAGCATGAGCCTCATTTTTAAAGTTTTAAAAAGACGTGAGATTTGCCAGTTTCCCCAAAATAGAGCTGGTTAGTCGATATTTCATCCAGACGAAATATTGGTATTTTTGTTTAGATGGGATATCGCTGGTCTGTTACTGCCGATTAATGAAGTCTTGAAAGATAATCAGTAGCAAGTGTGAAAAGTTGTTCTAAACCTTCTACCATTTAGAACAATTTTCCAGAACCACCGTAAAAAGACACTCAAAGTGTATTATACTGTTGTACAGGCCACTGATGAGGCTGACCTTGAGTACTGTGTACAGTTCTGGAGTCGACACCAGAAACAGCATAGGCACTGGCTGAAGATGATGCAACAGACAGCAACCAAGATGATGAAGTGGTAGCAGGGTAACAATGCAAGACCCTCAATATGTTCTTCCTGTAGGACAGGAAGGAAAGGATGACATGACAGGACACGACAGAGTCATACAAATACCTGCACTGGTACAAGGTGGAACACACAGAGCTGTTCCAAATGGGTGAAAGGTCATCCACAAGGGGTCACAATTTTAAACTAGTGGTAGGGCACAGAAAAAGAGATTATTAACTGGGGAGAGTGAGGAGTACCAGCGGTGAAGTAGAAGGTAATTAGAGGAGCCATCTTAGAGTAGGTCTAGATAGGGTCCCAGGGCACATTGGATGGACGCCATGTTTTTTCTGCCCTTACCTTTCTATATTTCTATGCAATGCCAGCCTAAGTGTATGTGGTACATCTAGGTGAACCTGAAAATGGTGCCCCTCCTCCCCCCTCATTTTTTTTAAAATCATCCCTCAGTTTATTTAACTTATTTTTACAGCAATGTATTTTCAACACTCCGTATAGCTGGGTGCCCTATGCGGCTGCCTGGTTTACAAATCCTTAAGGCTGTCCCTGTTTCTATGAATTGCTACTTTGGAGGCTCAGTTTGGATGCATGTTTGAGCCCTTAGGCTCCTGGCCAGCAGTGCTGGTAATGATATTATGGACAGGATGAAGCTCTCTCTGAATGAATGGCATTGGCTGCACAGCTCACAAACAGCACCCCGCCACCACAAGCCACCATCTACACTGGCTGCTAAAGCAGTTGCTCCCATCCCTCAAGCTGGAGAATTAGTGGCTTCTACGATGGGAGAGGAGCATTTTAGAGGGGTACAGGGCATAACAAGAAGGATGTCAGAAATGATGTACATAATATTTGTGAGAAACAAGTTTATAAAGCCAGTCTCAGTTGTACAGAAGACACATTTACAACTACGCTAGAAGTATTGGAGATCACTTCACTTATCTCACACATTGCCCATGCCTCCAACATCAAAAATTTTAAAATGAATGTTATAAATTTTTGTGTTCCCACATTACTTGTGTCTTATTGTTCTTTGATGGTAAATCATGTTAATTCAATGCGTTGTGCAAATGTAAATTCTGGATTGTCAAACTTTAATTTCTGTCTCTCCAATGTTATGTCTCAATTTTAACCACTGTATTATCATCCACTGTATGTAATTTTTGCTGTATGTATCTAATCTGGGGTCGCCCCTTACCCAGTTACTAAAATCTAAATAAAGAAATAAAATAAATAAACAAACTAACAAGCAAGTTTTCCTTTTTGGACAGCAGCTTTCCAAAAATATCATCATAGACTTCGCCTGCACCCATTGATCCATAAAAAAACATCTGCCACCAAATCCAAGGCAGCGGAGATTCTTCTCCTGCCCAGTTCCTCCAATGTAATCTAATGTAACATCTGCACCAGCCCCTAGAACACACAAATATTCAGTCAGATTAAAACAAGATTCTGCAAGGTAGCCGGTTAGTGAAGCCAATCAGCTTTTCAACTGAACAGGTCAAATTAATGTCAATAACGTGAGCCATGTAATTATGTAATTTATTTTCTATATCCCATGTCCCCTTCCCCCTGGTTCATACCTGAAAATGAGCTTTGTCTTAGTGTGCTTCTCCCCTTCACCAGTTTTCAAATAAATATGTTATGCTGATCGAAAACAGAGTGTTCTGCAGTGCTGCCCAACCTCAGAGGTACAGTATCCCCGTTTCCAGTCCTGCCACTGTTGTCATCGGGTTTGAGCCACAAAAAGGTTTAAAAAAAATAGAGGAGTGTGGTTTGGGACACTGGGGGGGTTGGGCACCCCAGTGTCACTATGATGTCTTTTTTTGGGGGGGGACAAATTCAAAATGAAAACAAAAACAAAAAATAAAATAAGTGCATAACTGCACATGCATGGAAATGGACCTCAGAGGTATCCCTGATCCCGGTCCTGATGCTGCTGCCATGGGGTTTGAGCCACTTATTTTGTCCATCGCAAAAAGGTAAAAAAAAACAAAAAAAAATAAGGAGTACTGCTTGCAACACTGGGGGATTGGGAACCCCTAGTGTCACTATGATGTTTTGAGGTGGACGCTCCTGTCATCCGTAGCTGGACCTCCCAGTCTTACCGCTGCTACCATGGAGTTTTAGCTGCAAAAAGGTTAAAAAACAAAAATTGTAGTGTGACTTGCAACACTGGGGATTGGGCACCCCCAGTGTCACTATGATATTTGGGGGGGGGGACAAATTCAGAATGAAACCAAAACAAAAAATAAAGTAAGCAAATAACCATGCATGGTAGTGGTGGTGGTCGTGGTGGTGGGGGCATCCTGATGGTGACACACAGTGTGTCGTGTTCCACCGTGACTGCCAGCACTGTGAAATAGTGCAGTGTTGTGGTTGGTAGGGACACCATGGGCAGACTGCTTCACAGATGCAGAGGCGACTGTGATGCAATCCAATATGTTATTTCAGAAGGAATGTGGAGTCCTTTTTCTGAGTGATCATAAAAGGACTGTATGGCTATGCCCTCTGCAGCCCTAATAAACTGAACTAAAATGGCCTGTTCCTAATACACCCTTTAAAAAAAAATTGGTCCATGGACTCCACCCCTACCACCCTAAGGCACACACCACCACATACCTGTGTGTCACCACCTTTCTCTTCAAAACTGTAAGTTCAATGGTAAAAAACAGTACCTGCTCTAGAAGCGCACTCCATTTACTGTATACATGCGTTACTCTTATAGCTTTTCTTTCTGGTATTGTCTATATTATAATCCTTCCAAGAAATAACTGTATAAACAAACATATTTTCAAATCAGGTAAACAGTTAAATGAATGAACAAGGGTCCCTCATAACCTTTTATACAACTTTAAGAAATCATATAGTTTACAGAGGGCCAGATATTCAAACTGTGCCCAAAATGTGCTCAATAGCAGGAGCAAGCACAAGTCAATTGTGCACATGTGCAACAGACATGATATTCAAACATGGAGCAAGTCAAATTGCGCAACAAGCCAACGGCTGAATATCACACAACCTGTGCCATAGCGCAACCAGGAAGGGGAAGCTGAGCACATATGATGCGCCATAGCTCAACAAGGCCAGCCCAGCTGAACAGTCCAGAGGCGCCATAGCACAAGCAGAGAGCCCCCCAGCAGCAGAGCAATGGAAATGCACAACCAGGTAGGTAGGCAGGGGCCCAGCACCCATGCCACAGATGGGCACAGGAACACACTGCAGAACAAACAATACACCCCCACACCCGAAGCACAGCATCACTGGTGAAGGGATGGAATATCCACTGGCCCATGGGGACAAGCCAACAAAGCACAGCTGGGCCATGGTGCCCCAGCACACCCACTGGCAAGCTGAGACTGCCACACAAAGGGGGCGGACAACCCAAGTGCACAGTAGCACCCCCCTGTGCACAGCACACCCTGCACTGGTACCCCAAGACACCACCCATGAGCAGTGACTGTGACCGTTACTGCAGGAATCCACATGCCCCCCCGCCACAATGCAACCGTGAGTACCACAGAACCATACAAGCCAGACCCACTAGGAGCACACAGCGGTGTGTGGCAGCACATGGCCAGACCGGCTGAAAGCCACTACCACACCAGGGACACCTCCCCATGCACATACACACACATTCCCAGGACAATACCACCCCAGATGCCATGCACACCACTGCAACTGAGCACCCATAGCCAGCTGTAAATCAGAGACCACCACAGTATTCATATCAAAATAGATTTATGGAAAGAAAATATTAATAGGAACACACAACTATGTACAGCTATATACAAGAAAGGGGTGGGGGTACGGGTACAAGGTAGGGGTGGGAAAGGGGCAGTGGTGAAGAACTGGGTGAGGGAAGGCAGGGTGTGAGGGATGGGTAAAGGGGGTAGGCGTGGGGCAGCTACTGCCCTCCAGGCTGCACAGCATCAGCCTGCCTCTGGTCCCGTGTCCTCTTCCGATGCCTCACTACCCTCTGGTGCATCTCCCCCAGAATGCCCAGGGACTTCATTGAAACCTCCAGCAGGTGGTGGACAGCCTGCTCGATCCTCCGCAGGACCCGGACACCTAAGACAAGGGAACAGAATCAATGGCTGTGACTTTCCACAACCCTGAAGCCCACCCAACATGCATGGCATACAGCCAAGTGCCCGGCCCCTGTGATGGACTGCACCCACCCACAGTGACCATGCACAAGACAAGCCCAACCAGGCAGCAACAGCCATGTGTGCCACTGCACACACACCCCACCCATGCCCAGCACAGCACAGCCAAGGCTGTACAGTGACGTGGCTACGTGGTGGGAAGTTAGTGCCACAGCCATGTGCCCAGTGCATGCATGGGCCACCAGTGACACACTCACAGACATGCAGTGCCACTGGACAGTGCTGTCTGTCACACGTCTCGTGCATGGCAGTGTTGTCCATGGATGGTGGCCATGGCCTGCCCCCCCACAGCATGCAATAGCATCCATGATGTAATGACACTCACCCACATCAAGCCACTGCTGCTGCTGCTGTGGCCCAACACTGCCACCACTTTGGCCAGCCACCTCTGCAACCCCTCTCCGAGCCTCATCCTGGGCCCGCCTCCGCTCCTCCATGCCTGTGGGAAACAAAAGTTGAGAAACACATCAGTGAAATCCCAAAGCTGACAGCCCCCTGCCCCAATGAGTGTGCCTGCCCACACAGCCAGACCCATACATCACACACCTGCAAACACCGTCACAGCCAACCATAGACCAACCCTTCCCCATGTGCTGGTCACAATACACAGTGTTACCCATGCGGTCAATACAGGTGCATAGATGGCTCACCCACCTGACCTAGGCACCACGCCCCTCCTGTCATGTGACCTTAGGTGCGCCAGCAGTGCCCGCTCCCTCCTGCGCAGGTCACTGTACCGGTGCCTGCACTGCTCCAGTGTTCTCCGCCACCCAGTGGCCTGCTCAAGATAAGTGGCCACCTGCTGCCACACATGGGTGCGGGTCACATTCAGGGGTTCCTCCCCAAACAGTGGGCCATGGTGAGGCTCCACCACAGCCACCAGGTTGGCCACCTCCAAAGCACTCCACTGTGGAGCTCTCCTGCGTGCCATCCCTGCAGGTATATAGTAGGCAATATGGCGCGCTCCGCGCGCTATTGCGATGCAAATGTTGCGCAATACAACTCCGTCCAGTCCCTATTGCGCTGTTCATATAGTGCCGTCGGTCCCTCGGCGCTGTTGCGAACATGATGCGATAGAGCCTGCAGACATACCATACATAGCGCCAAGGGGGCAAAGGTCGGGCACAAGGTCATGGGTCCCTGGCGCAAGGCCATGCACAGCGCCATCGGACGTCTACACGTCCAGCGCGATCGGTCGCCTGCATGCCATTGCCACAATGGACTATTGCGCAGTTGTGCCACAGCGCCATGTGGTGACCAGTGCTGTAGCACCACTGGCACAATGGTGGCCGTGTCCTGAATTGCCGATCATGCACAGCACGTCATCAGCGCGGCAGACACATGCGTAAGCTACCTGGGCATGTGTAGTGCGGTGTACTACACAGTCACAGAACTGCGCCATTGGCTCAGCCGGCTCAACCCTATTGTGCAAAGCGCAACAGCGCAATATTCAGCCGTCATATGCAAATCATCTGATCAGCAATGCAATGGTGCAACAGCGCGATTTGCATCTCATTAAAGTTGCTCCACTCCTAATTTGCATGCATTGCGCTATAAATGTGTGACATTGATCTGCAGTGGCCATATTCGGTTACTGCAGGTGATAGGTAAGTTGCATGCTGTGTGATGTTCTGGACTATGGTCTTAGGGAATTGCTGTATACTGCACAGTCACAGGTGTCCACTTTCACCCATACAGACTGTGACATGGCCGAGCCAGGAATGGGTGAGGAGGATGATGGTGGGCGGAAGAGGAGGCCCAACTTCACGAAAGTGGAGACAGAGGCACTCTTCGAGGCCTACCTGGAGGAAGAGCCACTACTCAGTGGACAGCGGGGCACCCCTCAGGCCCATGCTGCTGCATGGGAGGTGGTGGCTCATGCCGTAAACCTGCACGGAAGTCACCAGCGCTCCGTGCAGGAATGTAAAAAGAAGATGGGGACTGACAGGAGGAGGGTGAAGGAGAAGGTGGCAGCCCTCAGGGTGGCATGCACTGCTACAGGCGGGGGCCAGCCGGAGGTGGTGCAGCTGATCCCAGCGGAGGACCGTCTTGCTGCATCCATGCAGCGCAGTGCCATCGAGGGCATTCCGGGAGGTGGCTTCCAGATAGGTGGTAGCCCATCACTGCATGGTATGACATGGTCGGGGGGGGAAGGTAGATCACATGCACTAACATGTTCTCACTTTCTGTTACAGATCCTGTGCATCTTCAGGGGACAGTGGTGGAGGGCCCGTCCACTGTGGACATCCAGCCAGAGTTGGAGGAGGGTCCATCCACCTCCGCTGGTAGCCGGCGTGCTTTGCACCAGTGTGCACACCTGGCTGCCATCTTTGCTGTCGGTGAGACAGGTGGGGGGGTGCCCTTCCTGTGTCTCAGTGGTCTGGCATGCAAGCATGCCAGCACGCTGTGGCTGTGGCACGAACCTGCACCATTGATGATGCAATGACCACTATGGGCATTGACACGTGTGTGTCACATAATGGACACACAGCAGGACAGCTCATGCCCATGGACCTAGCTGGTTCCAATGTGTGTGCCAGCATGTCAGCACAGTCCCAGGCTGTGTCTGTCAGCACCGGTGGGGCAGCACCGGTGGCTGTACAGGTCACTGGCACTGTTGTGGCCACAGCAGTGGAACAACTGGTCCCTTGGGCACAGCAGGCGGAGGGGCAGCAGCAGTAGTCACCCACTGGGTCTGGGGTTACAGGGTTTAGCAGTGGCGTATGTACACTGCCTGTTGACTTTGCCCATACCAGGTCCTGGTGAGCAGCACCCACCCTCAAGGGGTGATGAACATCAGGCCCTTCCATACCCTGAGGGACAGGTTGCCGATATGGCAGACGACCCGTTTGACGAGCACACCCACCTGCTGCGGGCATCGGTACAACAGCAGATGTGGGTTGCAATGTCTGTGGAGGCACTGTGTGTGGCTGTGGAGTGGCACAGCAGGGACAACGGGAGGATCCTTGCAGGGATTGACCAGTTGCAGATGGATGTGACTGCCACCATTGACAGGCAGACTCAGGCACTGGTCGCTGTCGTGGCCGCATTGGGCACACAGTCAGGTGCCCCTGTGCCATGCACACCACGCAGTATGCTATCCACTCCCCATTCCCGGCGTCGTGCGACACCAAGCCTGTCGATGCCGGGTTCAGCTGTGGGCATCCCGTGCACCCCTGGTGCAGGTATGTTCAGTATGCTGCAGACCCCTGAGTGGACAAGGTCACGCTAGCACAGTGGGATCCCTGGTGGTCCATTGGTGCCACCCTAAGTGGCCCATGCTCAGCCTGCCAGTGCTGCTGGGTCTTGGTGGGCCGCCCATGCATCCGGTGGCCGTGGCACAGTGCCACATGACTGACCTGTCTCCCAGTGCGGGCCCTGTCTGGTGCTGCCCTGTGTGCAATGTGTGTTATGGTGGGCAGTGCACCAGTGGGTGCACTGTCCAACACACCGACACATGGACCACCTGCACACCCTCCCGACTGCTGTCCACAGGTGCGTGTGCATGATGATGCCTGCATTGCACTGTACACCAAGGTGCAAGGGTGCCCAGTATCTGACACATGTACATGGACAGTACAGGTGGTGGAGGTGGTCTGTGGATGTGTGTATTTCACATGTCTGTTCCTGCTCTGCTGTGCACCTGCCCCTGTGCACTTTGTGCCTGGTGTGTGTGTGTGTGTGTGTCTGTCCATGTGGCGTGTGACTGTTCACCCCTCCCTGGTTGTGTGTTTGTGCTCCTGTACCCTTCCACTCCCCTCACCGTCATGCACCCCTGGTGTGTTACCCAGTGTGTATGTGGGTTGCGCCCTGGACAGTGTTGGTTGCACATGGCCCCATGACATACCTGTGTTGTGCAAAGTGCTCCTCTGTGATGGTGTCCCGGTGCAGCTGGGCCAGCTGGATCAGTCGGGGGTCACGCCATCCAAGGAGGGGCTGCTCATCCCCATCATCACCGGCGTCACCAGCATCCCCATCGTTGTCCCCCTCCTCGACCTGTATGGCTATCCCACAGTCTTTGGCCATGTTGTGCAGGATACAACAGGCCAGGAATATCCCACAGGCCTTTGAGGGGCTGTACTGTAGGGCACTGCCGGAGGTGTCTAGGCATCGGAAGCGTGCCTTCAGCATCCCAAACACCCACTCGATGATGTTGTGTGTGGCGGCATGTGCCTTATTGAAGCGTAGCTGCAATGGGGTCATGGTTCACTGGTAGGGTGTGAGCAGCCAGAGACGGAGTGGGTATCCACTGTCACTTGTGTGGAGATAGTGGAGGTTAGTGTCTTGTTCAGGCCTACATTGCCCCTAGCCCTGTGTGCCACTCCCATGGCACCTGTGGCTTACCCACCCTTGCCCCCACTTTGCCAATCCTACATGCATACTCACCCACTAGATGTCCTGTGGGGATGTTCCCACTCTCAAATCGATGGCACATTGCAGACTGGTACCATATGAATGAATCGTGTGCTCTGCCAGGGTGCATGGCACAGACATTGATGATGCGCCCACTGGCATCACACACCACCTGGCAGCTGACACTGTAGAACCCCTTCCGTCTGTGATATGTGGCCCCATAGGGGCCAAGTGGTGTGCGAATGGCCACATGGGTGCAGTCTATCACCCCTAGTGCACCAGGCATACGTGCTACCCTGTGGAACTCCTGTATGTTTGCTGTACGCTCTGCCACGGTGCTGGGGAAATGGATGTACTCCACAGCATGTGGCAGCAGTGCACTGAGGAATTGGTTGAGGATGTGTGACGTGGCCGACTGTGTTATGCATGTGGTGTCCCCTGTTGGACTCTGGAAGGTACCCATGGTGAGCAAGCACATGCAGGCTGTTACGTTTGTCTCCACTGACAGAGCGTGACTCCATCGTGAGGGTGCCTGCATCACATCACTGCACAGCTCACAGAGTCACCTCAGTATTGCCCTGTTCAGGCTGTACTGGCCCACGATCTCTACGTCTGAATACAGCTTAAAGCTGATGCAGGCACGGTACTGCCTGTTGGGGGCATACTGCCGACGGGCCCTTCCACGGCCACGCCCCCTGCAGCATGCCTTCTCATCCCCCTTTTTACAGCTTCCATGCGGAAGCTGGCACTGTCCATCTCCCTGGCTTGTGTCCCCACCCGGCTGTTGTTGATCTGTTCTCCCCACTGTCCTGACTGCTACCTCCACTGCACCGGCTACACCTACTGGCCTCTGCACTCTGTGGCCCCACACACCTTCAGCTACCCTATTCTGTCCTCACCACTCCCTGGCCTGCACTGGTTGCTGCTGCGGCCTGCTCTGTCTGGCTGCCTCATGTGCATTCCCTGTCGCATTCTTGCACCTCTTCCTTGAACCTTTTTATTTTGGCTCATTTCTCCTGTGTCGCAACTTCCACCTGATCCACTGTTACGCATTGCGCAAGCCTTTAAATATCGCATTGCGCACTTAATGCATGGTTCCACCCCCTTCGGTTATGCGAGTACCTTCATTTGCATTTCGGCGCTGTTGCTCAGCATGTTTTCAGTGGCGCAACTGCCTCCTGCTGAATATCGCAGGATGGCACATTTTTGGACTTGCACTGGCGCAACCCTATTGCGCATAGCGCAACCCTTTTGAATATCCGACCCCCAGGGTTTAGTGAAAGGGGCGAAGGTGCTTCTGGAACACTAGAGGAATGTAACTTTATGGGGAACTTTTAAACACATAAATATCTGCAAGTACACAATTTGGATTAGTCCCTCATTTTCACAATGGGCTTTGTTGAACCCATAAACACAGGGGTAAGATGCTCTATTTAACTGCACAATACCACACATGTAATGAGAATATTTTCAAGCACTGAATTTTGCTTTTTATGGGACTACAGTAAATAGTTCAATCATTCTATGATGCATGATGCCTAATGCAAAGCGTTTGGGAAATTCTGAAAAAATGTTCTAATATTCATGCAAACTCTAGCAGGAAAATGCCAGGGCAAAATAATCATTCTCTATGAAAAGTGGCACTACGTTGCAGATGGGTAAAGGACGGGGAATGGTGTACATGCCCCTGGCTGCTCTTTTCCATTTGTGACACTTTAAAAAAGGCAGTTACAATCTAAGACACAAAAGCATGTAAGTAACCTTTGAAAGTTATGGAGAGTATTGTGTAGCAATAACAAAGTGGAGCCACTCAAGTGTTTCGGTATCTCTGCTCTTCTTTATAGGCACCGGTTGCTCTGACAACCATCTTTGAAGACCTTGTAGACAGTTCACATGCTGGAAAAGTTCTTATTAAACTATTTCTTCTGGATCTATGGTAAATAATCTGTTGCTATAGTACAGCACTGGCATCCAGGATCAGTGCATAAATTACAAGGGGGTTTGCCAGGGTTCGGCTCCCCAGCCCTGAAGTGAGTCCCAGTAGCTCATGCTTTTCTACCACTGACTTATAATGGGAAGGGGGGCTCAATTTAAAGATAGTGTTCTTATAGCCCCTTCCCCCCACCAAAAGTGTAATTCCAAGACTGGTTCAGGTACTGTATATTAGATTCTGTTAGGCAGGTGTACCCACTGTAGGAATAGCCCCACTTCTTACAAAACTGCACAAGTCTGTGCTCCTCTGTCATCATTCTTCTTTCAAATATACAGTAATTCCATCACCTAGACATGGCAGTTTCCCATTCCTACTAATCTAGAGGTCTGACAGGTACCTAGCAGTATCAGCTTCACAAGTTATAATGGTGCACTATCTTCAGTAAACAGGATAACTGCCAGTAGTTATGGTGCTTTGAATTTGATTTGGTGCATCAACTTGCACTCCAAAGTCATTGGATTCCAGTTCCACTTTTGTGTACTGTGCCTTTTTTGATGTTGTTATCAAAATTAATATGCAGGTGGCCAATTTTCAAAAACAGTTTCCCCTTCCCATTGTTATGACTATGGCAAACCTCTTTTGAAAATGGTTGAGTTAAACGTTTTACAGGTCTCTGAGATCATACCTCTCAACAATTGTCACTGAAATGTGGGACAGGGACTCCTGAAATGTGGGATATTGTGGCACATTCACCCTCATAAGGAGTCAGTGTGGAAAACATCACCAAACATTTGCATGTGGGCCCAGAACACTGGAAACCAGTGCCTTTATGAATGCAGTTTTTTTTATTTAGTGTATTAGACTATTATAAATGTCTGTCTTAACTGCTGGTTGTGTAAAGTCAGTTCCTTTATTTGTGCACAGTTTGTTTTATATTATTTAGTATATAAGAATATCAATACATGTCTGTCATGAAGACTGGGTTTTTCAGCACCTTCACTGCGTGGACATCTTTTACTTGTGGGATGGATGTGGTGCAGAGAAAATTTGAGAGTTGAAAGAAATAGCATCCTTCATAATGAGGGGTGATTGAGAGGTATGCTAAAGAGCATTATAAATATCTAAAGAGCAGTGTGCATTGCCTCAAGGTGCAGAGTAGAAGACCCAGAGTTATGAACTTGTGTAAAGTTGCAATTTAAAATGGTATACCATTTATGAAGAGGAGGGAGCATAGACAATCTTTACGTCTTCTAGCCACAAATCAAAGTGGCTATAAGCCCCACAGAGAAGTGTACAAATTGCTCTCTAAGCACATCATGAAGAGGTGCCAGTGCAATTAAGCAAGTTATGAAAAATAAGAATAATTGACTGCTGCCATTGTCAGTGTACAGCAAGACTTAACTTATAACCCCAGCTGAGCCCTGAAGTAGAGAAATAATCCAACAATGGAGAGGATCTGAGTGAGCTCCAGGAGGACAAGTGCCGCCACGACGGACTTGGCAATGGGGAACAATCCTTGCCAAGCCACTGAGCCTGCAGCACCGTTTTGGGGAAGGTAGTCTGGGTAAACATCACCGGCAGCCATGGCCACCACTACCTCCTTCCAATGTTCATCTGGTTGTCTGTCTCTCACTAGCTCTTTAGTTTCTTGTTGTGCACCTGTCTGGGGGTGTTGTGTTGAGCTGAGCTGCTGCTGCTGACTGGGACTCAGTGCATCTCTCAGTCACGCCTTTTATAAAGGGAGGTTGGGCAGCAGCTCATTCATACATCTAATCAGTGATGCCCCTCCAATCCCAGCAGAACCCAACGCTGCAGCTGCCTGCCTGTAGGGGGGGGCCCTGCCTGATACCTTACCCTGGAAAAGTACATGTAAAGTTGTGCAATGGTCCACAGTTTGATTCAAAGAACTTTGAAAACCAGTGCTGCGGATTGATCTGCACTTCAGCTTTGTGTCCTCATGGTGGTGGTGGTGGTGCTGGGGGGGGCACCGTCACTGTGCACCTCACTTGCAGTAGTGTCCTGCTTCTATATTGCACTTTAATTTTGCAGCTGGTATAAGTGAATTATGGTGGAGCCAAGTAACATACTCAAGGCTATACAATGACTTTATAACTGCTGGGGATTGAGTCTCCAGTGTTCTGGCCATACCTGTTTTTTCTAATACACCTCACCACATGTGACGGTCCAGCAGCAGGCTGTCTGGAACCTAAATGCCTGTGAGGAAAGGGATTCAGGAGAAGGAGACTGGGAGTTGATTTAATACCTTACCTATTCACAAACATTACTGCCCTCCCCTGCTGCTGCTAATCTTCGGCTCCCACCCTCACAGCTGACAGTTTAATCCCCACCCAGCCCTACAGCTGCCACTCCAGATTTGCTATTCCACCTCATAGCTGGCAGTGCTTAATCCCCACCCCACCTCAGATGGTGTTCTCTAAATCCCATTCTTCACCCTCACAGTTCATAACATCTAATCCCCATCCAAACCACAACTGGTACTATCCAATCAACAACATAAATCCACCTAGCTGGCAGTGCCCTAATCCCCGCCCTACTCCAGCTCATACTGTCTAAACCCCTGCCCTCATTCTTACTGTTCACATTGTCTGATACCCATTCAGCCCCAAAGCACATTCTGTCCAATCAACAATATGGAACCTTGGAGCTGGCAGCATCTAATCCACACCACACTCCAGCTGGTACTGTTTAAACCCCAGTCCTCATCCTCACAGTTCATGCTGTCTGATACCCATCCAACCACACAGCTGGCACTGTCCAAGCAAACACAAAACTTAGGGCTGGCATGGTAGTGCCATCCCCTTTCCTCTGGTACTATCTTATCTCTAGTGCCTACCCTTACCACTGGCATTGCCCATTCTGCACCCCAGCCAACTGGTATGCTCTAATCTGCACCCTTACTCATCTGGTACTGTACTGTACAACTTCCAGCACTTAGCCTAGATTTTGGTTTACTGTTATCCTTTACCCCACCCCCCCTCCCCACAGACTGCATCACATTCCTCCCTACAACCACTGTTTACCGATTTGTAATTAATACTGTCTAATCCCTTACACTTAAATTTAGGACTATCAACAGCATTCCATTCTCATGGTTGGTACTACCTAACCCCCTCTCCCAGTCATCATAGCTGACACTGTCTCCCTCTCTCCCTAAAACAGAGGTCTGTAATCCCCTGTCCCCAATCCCACAGCTGACAAAATCTAATCCCACCCTGCACTGCTGATTCTGCTCCATCACCCCACTCAGCAGCTATTTAGCCCTGAGCCCGCCCTCCCACACATGCACACTCTCACATGGTACTCTAACTCCCATTGCCCACACCCCACCCATAAAACTGGTAAGTGCTTGCTGCACTGCAGCTCCACTCTACTGCAGGGTTACAAAGTATCTCAGATCTATTGAAATGAGGACAATGGGGCATGAACATCCACTCATTCATACCTACAGGATATAGTTACAAAAATATACATATTAACCAATCAATTCGAGAATAATCACAGAATAAAAAAAACCCTAAAATGATTTAACCTAATAGCCATTGGTGTAACCTGCATCTACGTTCTAGATGAACATACATGAATACCAATATTCTGCTTGCTAACACTGGCATGTACAGTATCATATTTTATTTATTTTTTATTTTTTTTATTTTATTTAAATCTAAGATTACAAGTACCTTTGAGCCAATGCTCTTTTACAAAGGTTCCACATCAGTTTGAGGACAGTACTACAAAACTGCCACAACGCATGGTAATACATCAATGTACAGAAATTATAGGCAGAATAAACAGGTTAAACAAGTTTGCAATCAGTTACCAGAGGAAAGTGCATACATTTGGGTGAAAACAGATCAAGGGCAAATGATGGTGTGTAACAGCATTACAAGACATGCGTAAGACACAGGGAGGTAAGAGCTGCCAGAGACATTGTCACAGAACATAGAGAAGTGCAGGAAGGGGGGTTAGGAGGAGCGGGTGAGGGGGAGGGATGGGGAAGGAAAGGGGGTGGGAGAAAGACCAAGGGAAAAAGTGGATAAAGTGCTAGATTGGGGTCTGAGGCAGCACTGAGAGGGTAGCTAGGGTAGCTGGCTAGATGAGGCAGTCGTAGGTACTGGAGGCAGAGAGAGAGAGAGAGAGACAGAGAGGCGGAGCCTAAATTTGAAGGGGGCCAAACTTGGGCATGGAGGAGATCTCACTGTTGAGACTATTTAACTAGATTGGTGCCCTGTACGCAAATGAACATTGACCCATTGATGTTCGGCAGTGAGGAATCAGCAGGAGTTGAGAATCAGATCCCCTGGTATGTCGAAGATTTCTACTTGGGCTGTGGAGGGCTTGGACACCAGGGGGAGCATGTCCCAAGGGTATTTTCTTTGCCATAATGCAGGTTTGGTATTTTAGATGGTTTGATAGTTGGAGCCAGCCAGTTTGGGCATAGAGGTCGTAGGTATGGGTAAGACAATGGGCACCAGTTATAAGACAACAGGCTTTGTTTAGGGTGGTTGAAATGCATCTGAGAGCTGTTGAAGTGACAGAGCCATATATTATGAGGCCATAGTCGATAATGGAGACTGCCGAGCTTTGGATAGTGACCCTTAGGGCTACAGGGGTAAGGCGTTCCCTATGCCTGTAGAGGAGACCAAGTCGCATGTTAGCCGCCTTGGCTACACTGTCAATGTGGGCTCCATAGGACAGGTTATTGTCAAGAGAGAGACCAAGACATTTAAATGAATGTACCTTTTCAATGTCCACTCCAAGGCAACTTGTAATGGTCAGTAGATGCTGCCTGCTCTTGTTGTGGGGGTTACTGAAGAGCATAGATTTAGTTTTTTTTTAGTTAAGTATGAGTCTGTGTTTGCTGAACCAGTTCTCTATGGAGGTGAAACGAAGCTGGAGTTTGTCCTGTAGGGATAGTGGGTCCTTATGAGTGGTGTGGATTATGGCATCATCAGCATAGAGTATGAGTTGTTCTGGGCACAATTGGGGGAGGTTATTTAGAAATAGACTGAACAGAAGGGGACCCAGTATGGAACACTGAGGTACTCCAGAGTGGACCAATTGTGCATCGGAGAGAACACCTGCAATTTTCACTCTTTTGTAATCTGTTCTCCAGGTAACTTTTAAACCAAGTTGAGGAGTCTGGGGAGAGACCTACATTTAAGAGCTGTTCCAGAAGCAGATGGTGGTAAACGGTATCGAAGGCCTTACTTAGGTCTATAAAGACTGACCTGGCTAGGTGCCCATTATCCAGACAGCTGTGGATGGCTCTGGTGAATTCCAAGAGGGCTGATGTGATGCTGTATCCTTTCCTGAAACCATGTTGCTGTGTGCACAGGATATTGTGTTTGTCCAGGTAATCTGTGAGCTGGTCAGCAACTATGTATTCAATGGACTTGGATAGTGGAGGCAGTATGGAGATTGGTCGGTAGTTTCCAGGGTTGGTCCAATCTCCTGTTTTATGGACCGGGGTGACGCTGGCAGATTTCCATCTGTCTGGGACCTGGCTGAGGCTGAGGAAGGGGTTGAAGATCTTAGTTAGTGGGCTAATCACCTCATGAAGAGTGAGGGACTGCAGTTTTAGGTCGTGTGTCCCCACTATGTCTTGTTTTAGCAATTGCATTAGCAATGTATTTCCGAGCTTTGTGCATATTGACAGCTTTGAAGTAGAATGGAGGATGTGTAGGTGAGGGTGTAGTGGTAGTAGGTCGAGCAGGGGAGCGAGCTTCATCGAAGAAGTTAGGGGGGAGAACATTACTGAGGTCCATGAAAGCAGTGTTGAAAGTATTGGCAATAGTAGCGGGGTCGAGGGTAATAGTCCCATCCGTGACTAGCATAGTTGGGGAGGTTTTTGGTTGTTTTCAGGTTACTTCTTTAATATTATTCCAGAATGCTTTCCCATTTCTCCATGTGTTGGTGAGTGCTTCCTTGTAGTAGGTGCTTTTGTGAAGCGGGATTGATCGTGTACAGGCATTTCAGGCATGTTTGTAGTTCTGAATGTTGGTTTGCATGCCGGAAGCCTAAGCCAGAAACTAGAGATGGTCCCTTGCTTTTAATTGTGCAATTAGGTCAGCGGTGAGCCAAGGATTGCAGAGGGCTTTGACTTTATGCTTTTTGAAGGGGAGTATGAGTCGCAGACTGCAATGAAGGTAGAGATGAAAAAATCCACAGCTGAGTTAACATCTTTTGCATTGAAAATAGGAGACAATCCTGTTTCCTGAGGAGGGATTTGAGGAGTTTCAGCTTCCCTCGGGGAAGGATTCTGCTGGTGGTGACTGATAGTGGGGGTTTGCAGAATTTATTAGACCATTCACAAGTGACAGGGGAATGGTCACTAAGAGAGTCAGGGAGGACGGAGATATTGGCGATCTGGGTGGGGCGGCTGGTTAGGACCCAGTCCAGGAGGGAGCTAGTTCCTGTTCTGTAGTTGCGTTGGGTTAGGGAGGTGACCAGTTGTGTGAGGTTTACAGAGGTGAGGGCATCCTTGAGGATCCCCGTATCGGGGCAAGCCAGTTAATGTTAAAGTTGCCAAGCATGATTAGCTCAGAACCAGGGGGTTGTGTACAGGCGAAGTCCAGGATGGCATTGAGGCCTTTTACTTGCTCTTTTGGTGGAATGTGCACCTCAGCAACTGTGAGGACTTTTCCTTGGGCTCCTAGGATGATACGAATGGGAAGGATCTGAGCAGATGTGTCCGAGAGAGGGGTGTTTTGGGGATGGCCTTTGAGAGTCTCTCTGAGGTAGATGGCACATCCCCTCTCCTCCTTTTGCCTTCTGAACTAGCCTGAAAAAAATTGTAGCCAGGCAGGATGATTGCCAAGTCAGGGACTTTTGGTGATAACTAGCTTTCGACTACAGCAATGACGTCTGCTTTGTACTGGCAAGAGAAGATTTGCAGGGCATCAAGCTTTGGGAGAAGGTTGCAGATATTGAGAGAAGCTAGGGAGAGTGCCCCAGAGTATTTAACTTGGTTGCTCAACCCATGAGTTATTGGGCCAGGGTTAGGGTGGATGTTGCCAGACAGAAGCAGCAGGAGGAGCAGTCGCTTCAAGGTACACAAGCGGTCCCTGATGGTGAGTTTATGGGAGTGTTTCGTACAGGTGGGTGGAGAGAGAGCTGATGGCGCTGATCCCAGAGAGATGTCACATGTACCAAGAGAGGGATGGGAGATGACATAGTCCATGGCCTTCAGTCATGGGTATCTGGGATTTGCCATTCATAATTCATGGGGGGTGAAGGGGGGGAGTGCAGCATCGAGTGTAGAGTTCATGGGTGGTAGTGGACAAAGTCAAATTGGAAACTTAATAGAGGGGAGGGGTAACAGGCTCCAGGGAGACAGCAAATGGGGAAGAGATGACAGGAGAAAAAGTAGAATCATGGTGGGGTGAGACATAGCTTCCAGCAGCTGAGGCTGGCTGAGCAGGGTGGGGAGCAGAAGGGAGGCACAGGAGACAAGACGGTCAACATAGAAAGGTGCTAGAAGGATGGGGAGAGGAGGAGTTAGAGAGTCATGTAGTGCTGCAGAAGAGAGAGACAAAGAAGGGAAGGGTAGGGCTGAGAGAGAGCAAGGGCCGGGTAAGGGGAGGTACTTGCGAGAGGCCCAACGGCATTGAAGCAGGGAGGTAACACAGCCAGGAGGAGGGGTTTAGGACTGTTTAATATAGGTTGGGGTGGGGGCGGCGTAAAAGTATGGCTTTTTACAATCCAGTTCTATAGGTGCAGAGGCCCAGAAAGCACAGAACAGAGAGAGAAAAGCTGGACTAATCAGTGGCAGAAGCATAAGGCACCAGTCCAATCAGTGGTGGCAGCAGAGAGTGCTGGCCAATTGGAGAGTCTGTCGGCTTTCACCAGTCAGGTCTGTGGTCTTACCCGGCTAGTGGAGCTTCTGGGCGGCTGTGGAGATAGTGTGGGCTGGCCGACCAGTCAAGCCCAGATTTGGGGCTGGAGATCTGAGGGAGGGAGAGAGAGAGAGAGAGAGAGGAGTAACTAAATAGGCAGAGAGATAAGGAGCATGATGCAGGTGTAGAGTTGGGGGCAGGGGGAGACTGCAGGGGGTCAGAGACAGGGACAAAATTAGCACAATACGAGAAAGAGGTGAGAAATGGGGGGGCCAGAATAATCAGCCCTGGTACCACAGGAGAGCAGGTGTTAGACAGAGGTAGCTAGGAGGGAGTGCTGAGAGGGAAAGAGTTATATTTTGGTTTTAAAAGGAGGCTAGGGAGAGGAAAAACAGCAGGTGGGCTAGTGGTCTGTGGTCTTACCCAGCTAGCAGAGCTCCTGAGCGGCTGCAGAGATGGTGTGGGTGGGTGGCTGGCTTCTCAAACCATGGCCGCTCCAGTGGTGCAGTCAAACTCAGATTTGGGGCTGGAGATCTGAGGGAGGGAGAGAGAGAGAGAGAGAGAGAGGAGTAACTAAATGGGCAGAGAGATAAGGAGCGTGATGCAGGTGTAGAGTTGGGGCCGGGGGCAGACTGCAGGGGGTCAGAGACAGGGACAAAATTAGCACAATACAAGAAAGAGCTGAGAAATGGGGGGGCCAGAATAATCAGCCCTGGTGCCACAGGAGAGCAGGGTTAGACAGAGGTAGCTAGGAGGGAGTGCAGAGAGGGAAAGAGTTATATTTTACTTTGAAAAGAAGGCTAGCGAGAGGTAAAACAGCAGGTGGGCTAGGGGTGAGAGAATTGAGATATAATGCAGGCAAAATTAGGCGGTACAATCAAAAATTTCAAACAAAAAACAGCAAAGTTCAGGCTAAGCCAGTTGTAAAGGCAAAAGTACAGCTTTTTACAATGCAGTTCTATGGGCGCAGAGGCCCCAGAAAGCACTGAACAGAGAGAGAAAAGCCGGACCAATCAGCGGCAGAAGTGTAAGGCATCAGTCCAATCAGTGGCGGCAGCAGAGAATGCTGAGAAATGGGGGAGGCAGCCAGAATAATCAGCCCTTCTTGAGCCGCGGCCGCTCAGGCAGCACAGTCAAGCCCAGATTTGGGGCTGGAGATCCAGCTAGCAGAGCTCCTGGGTGGCTGCAGAGATGGTGTGGGTGGGCGGCTTGCTTCTCGAGCTGCGAGCACTCCGGCGGTGCAGTCAAGCCCAGATTTGGGGCTGGAGATCTGGCTAGCAGAGCTCCTGTGCAGCTGCAGAGATGGTGTGGGCAGACGGCTGGCTTCTCATATGTTCTTACATGTTCAGAGATTTTAAGATGGTCAGTCCCACTACAGTGATGTTCTTTTAAAAGCTGGGTGGGTGGGCTTAATATTAGAGTGTGCATCAGTAAAAAAAAAATAGACGAGACAACTTATTATGGAAATACTAACACAGCTGCTAGCAGTGTCAGTGGCTCAGCAGGCTGCACACGTGCCTCTGAGGCTAGATCATCTGAAGGCTGTGGGTTTTATCCCTGCACCAAGCACTTGGGTTAAATCCCAATACTGATTCTGTAGTGCAGCATGGGGTTGTTTCTGCACCTTAAGGTGCTGTTCTTTGATGAGACATTAAACCAAGGTCCTGTCTGCCTCTTCTGGTGGTCATGTGGACGTTGAAGATTACATGGAACTTCTCAAAAAAAGTAGGGGTATTTTCATTTTAAATCACATCAGAAAAATACAATACAGTACACATATGACATATATTTACATATTTACAAAAATATCACTTTTGTCTTTAGGCTCTTCTATAGACACTGTACTTTATCTATTCATTCGATTATCCTGTTTACATTTCTTTATTCTGTTAATGTTCTTCTTTGATAGACTATTTCTCTCCTTTTTTTAATTTGTATTTAATGAAATTTTCAAAGCCTTTCCACCATCGAAATACTTTTCTTGAGTCATTTTTACCTTTATCCATTGTATACACAGAGTGCATTGCTTTCTCAATTAGGATACTGACAGTTTCATATGACATCACTTTTTGGTGTATTGTCCACTGACATCTTGCCTGATTACATATAATGTTATGCAGTAGAGATAAACAACTAGTGTGTCTTCATCAAAACCCTTACTTCGTTGTGGATAGTTCCCTAACACTAGGCTGTCATAGGACAAATTTAATAGCCACAAAAAGTTCAATTTTTTTGCTAGGTATTCCCAAAGGGGTTTTATATATGAACAATTGAACAAGAAATGCAGCATTGTTTCCTCTTATGCTATACAAGCTGTATATGGACAATTTCTCTCCTCCACCACTTTGTGCTTACAATTCCTCCTTATATTGAGTCTACCATAGATTGTAAGCCATAAGATCTCCCACATATGGACTGGGATTCTTGGGTTTGTTAAGCACTTTAAGACCTTCACCCTTAATTCGGAAGGGGGGAGCAATTTTTGAACTCAGGTTCTTCAGGGTGTATTTTAGCCATTACTGTATTGTACAAGTTTTTAGCAGAAGTTTAACATATCTGGATTTTTGATAGGCCCCATTTGTACAATTACTGAGCTGTTGGTTTAAAGTATTCCAGGATCTGTAAGTGGGAGGTTAATTTTGGAGGGCCGTGGCCCCAAGTCTGGATATATGTTTCTTGATAGTTTTGACACCATTGATATTGCAAGGTTTCCATGGGGCCAAGACCTATTTTTAGGGATTGAGATATGACTAAGGTGTGAAAGAAGGTTACCAGGTCAATCATGCCGAGCCCCCCCTTGATATTTATGTAAATATGTGTAACATCTTTTTATTGGATTTAGTTTGTTGTCCCACAACATTTGAAAGAAACAACTATAAAGCCGAGTTTCCAGTGCCAAGGGGGAGGATAAATCATGGCAATATAAAACATACATGGAATGAGAAACTTTTCATTATGTGAATTCATTTGATTTTTGATAGCCTCCAATTCTTCCACCTTTGCACTTTATTTTCTGCCTTTTCCAAAACAGCATCCAAGTTGGCCCAAGGGTTGCTTACATAGCCATTATACCTAGTAGTTTACAGTGGTCATGTGATATTTTAATCTTACCTTTCTGTACTGGAGGTGGAAGTTCTGAGCCAATAAACAGGCCTTTAATTTTTTGGTGAGTCATTGTTGAGTGGGATACCTTAGAGAATTTTAGCATTTCTTCTATGAAAACAGGAATTTCTTTATAATCCGAGAAGAATAAACAAATATCATCCACATATGTCTAACTTTTTACAGCATCTCTGGAATACCTCCCCCTGATTCCGTCCCAGGTTGTGCATGACTCTAATTTTCTTAAGAAGGGGTCAAGGGAGAAAATATATAGGAGGGGACTTAGGGGACAGCCCTGCCTTACCCCTGATGATACCTTTATTCTTTGGGTGACTTGTCCTTTTAGTACAGGTTGGATCAAAGCTGTCGAATATAAGAGCCTTATCCATTTAATGAATTCTGGGGGTATCCCATAGTGTTCTAAAGAAGCAAAAAGAAAGGGGTGATAAACCCTGTCAAAGGCATTGCACAAGTCTATAGATAAAAAGCAACCCTTCTTTTGAGTGTAGGAGGCATTTTCTATAATGTCTCTAATAATCATTAGAGCCTCCTGGATCTTGTGGCCAGGGAGGCCACAGAACTGGGTCAGGGATATTAATAATTTTACCTTCTGGCAAAATCTGTTGTTCAATATCTGAGACAAAATTTTAAAATCGGAATTCAGTATGGTGATTGGTCTCCAATTTTTTATTTGCTACCTATTTCCAGATTTAAATAAGAATGTTACTATGCCCTCTGTGAAGTGGGTTGGTATTTCTGGAGATTTTAGAAAAAATTAGTAAACTGCTTCTAGGCAGGATGCCATTTACAATGGGAATGCTTTGTATAATACATAGGGGAGCCCGTCAGGGCCTGGTGAGGTGCCCAGTTTAGGTACCCTAATTACCTGTTCTATTTCAGGGATGGTGATAGGTAACACTAAGTCATTAACAGTACCTGGGAAATTGGGGTTGGGTAGATCCTGAAAATATATTTAAATTTCCTCTGGAGAGGGAGGGATTTCTATAGCATGGGCTAGGAGATGTTCTTTAATCACCTTAAATTGTTCATTTATTGATTTAGCCATTTGCCCATTACTTCCTATAAGACTGTCCCAACTAGTGGCTAACCTTCTGTTTTTACAGGCTTCCATAGGATCTCCAGTGGGGAATTTTTGCATACCATACTGTAGCATGGCTCTTATAGTTGCAGCCTTATCATATTGAAATTCATTTTTAGTTTTACCCGTTCTATTTGTGCAGAATAGTCTGTTTTGGAAGAATGAGAAAGGGTGTACAAATACTGGGGGTGGTGTCACAGCTGTAAATATTTAAAACATTTTTCATTTATTTTTTGTTTACTCTTTTTCGTAAACCACACTCTTAAGTCTTCTTTGGTATCCCTCCACCATTCTCTTACATCGTCATATAAAAGTTTGACAGATAATCTGGTTTATAGTAATAATTGCACTACCTTTTTAACCTTCTGGTCCATAAGGTAGGCTGAATTTAATTTCCACCTGTTTGGGGGTTTACTGTACCTGTTATCCTGAAAGGATAATTTTATCAAGAGGTGGTCGGATAGTTCCATGGGAATGACTTCAAGTTTTAGTGGCAATAAACCTTTTAGACACAAAAATGTGGCATATTGTTGAAGTAAATTTTCTCCCCATTGTAGGTAAACCCAGGCCCTTTAACCTGGAATTGTTTGCAGTCTACTAGATCTGCCAAAAGTAAACATTTCTGTAAAGCATTTTCATCACAGTGAATCTTTTTCCCTCTAGAGCTTTTACCTGGGTCAGTTAAATTCCCCTCCTAAGAGGATATTCCCTGTATACACTAGATAAGGTGGAAGGGATGAGAGCAAGTCTACCCTCTCTGCTTTCTATTGGGGTCCATATATCACAATAATCCTATAGGGGATGTATACTATAAACTATCCAAAATTAGGAGTCTTCCTGGGATTACGTCTATGAGTTTGGAGAGGGAAAAGGAGAAAGAGGAGAAAAGGATGGCTATTCCATCTGCTTTATCTGGACCAAAAGGAGGGTCCCCATATCCATTCAGATTGAAACAGGTGGGCCTGGTCTATGGAATACATCCATGTTTCTTTTTTTTTCCCCAATTGTTTAACCAGGAGTAGCACACTAAGCTGAAAGCTTGTTTACAGGTGCAACCTGGGAGCACAGGGAAGTTAAGTGACTTGCTCAGCATCACAGAGTATGCAAGTGGTGGCTGTGGGATTCAAATCCAGATCTCCAGGTTTTCAGCTCACAGCCTTAAACCACTGCGCTATACTGCCTCCCTATTCTTGCATCAAACATAAATCAGTACCTAATTCATGAATATACTGGAACGTTGCCTGTCTCTTTGCATGGTTAATAATGCTGTGGATATTCAGGGATCCTAGGCTTAGGGGGATCCAGTAATCAGGGAATCATGGTTAGGTTTTTTTTTCTTTTTTCTTTTTTTTCTCCTCTGTATCCTACAGGGTCAGTGCTACAGGTGGCATTATCATATGAAAAAAAACTGGGAATCTGATTCAACTATGTCCATGCCTGAGTCCCCCCAGCTAGTGGAAAGTGGAGAATAGGGGTTTTCAGTTTCAATTTCTGGGTTGTCCCTTGGGGTTTTGGGGGGGTTGCCTTGTTACTCTTTTAGGCAGGAGGAAGGGTCAGGACCGGTGGAGGGGCTCCCAACACTGTTTTGTTTTCTTTTTATGTTGCTTTTGTGGAATCTGAATAGCAGACAGGGGTCAAGAGGTCAGACGTTGTTGCTGAGGGGGTCCTATCCTCTTCTTTGAAGATTCCCTTTTCCCCTCCTTTTGCCAGGGGAAACTCCCACCATCCTTTTGTCTCTTTCCATGAGAGGGGGAAGGAGGGGGTAATGAGGGCTTGGGTGAGGGGGTAGGTGCTTCTTCGGAGGCTCCAGTTCCAGTGGAGGAAGCTATGTCCTGTGCCTGCTGGATGAGAAAGTCAGGGCTAATACATGAGGCTTTTTTTTTAGCTGCCCAGGGGCATTCCCTAAAAACATGGCCTGTCTCCTCACAAAGATCACATTTGGTAAGGTTGGCACACTGCAGGCTAATGTGCCCTACCACCCCACAGTTATTGCACCTAGGTTCATCACAAACTCTCGATAGGTGGGTTTTGGATCCTCATTTGTAGTAGACCCAGGGCTGACCTGCATAAAAGCAAACCCCCTATCCCTGCCTAACAGGAATGAATTTGTGATGTGTTCTATCCCAGAATCTGTCTGTCACAGCATGATTTTATATTTCCAACTCCCTGTCCAGAATAATTCTGCATCTAGGATTGGTTCGGGGGCACTTAGGACCTCGCATTTCTGGTTTAACCAATATGTTATGTCCTCCACATGGGTCTCCTTGTTCCTAAACATCACCGTCACAATCTTAATTAAAGGCTTTGTTAGAGGAATTACAAAGAATTACAAAGAAGGGGGTCCACAGGGGGAAGAATTTTACTTGGTTACACCTCTCCCAAAACAACTCTAAGGCATAAGGGGAGCGAAATGTATGTCATACTTGTCTTCGCCTGCTATATTAATGAAGGCAAAAACTTCTCTGGTTGTACAGTGTAATGATTCTTTCAAAAGGGTCCTTCATACATAATGCCTATCTGGCCTATTTTCCAAACCTTCTTTGTACCTAATTCTTACAGCATGCCTTCTTGTGGCAGGTACTTTTTTGTTTTTTGAAAAAGTTCTGATAAAGGTTTTTGATGGTAGGATTCTTCTTGTGCCCTTTCCTCTGAGTTCTGGCCTATAGCAGTGGTTGGGTGCACCTTTCAGGAACTAAGAGTGGAGGCAAGTCATTGAGCTCTAAATCTCCATTTTTTTTGCCCATTTTGGTCATTTTCTGGTGTTATTTTAAAGTTTGTCTGAGGAGGGTTTTTCTCCACTTTATGGCTTTCTGGTTAGGCAGGTACATTGACCTTTTCAGGGTTCCATTCTGGGGAGACTAGAGCGCTTGGAGTCCAACTTGGGTCAGGCAGCCACTGTCCATTTTCTAGTCTAGTCCAGCCAACTTCCTCAAGTGCTTTTTTGCGGGACCACTGGGAAAAGGGGTCCACAGAAGCAGGGTTCATTGCAAAGATAGAATGAATTGCTGAAGTTGTGGACAGAGGATGATTCGTTGGTGTATTTTTGGGTTGTAGTTTTATTGAGAAGGTTTTGGAGGCACCTGGAATTTCTGCGGAAATATTCCTTTTTGCTAGAGTTACTGCATCTCTTTTTTGTTTGGAATCCGAACCTGATGGCAGGTTTACCCACCAGGCCCTGTGCCGTAAAGGAGAACACAGTCATTTAATTTTGACTTGGTTTTTTCCGCCTGTAAAGAATTTGGTATGTCCAAGGAACATGCGGCACTTTTACTGGTGAGTCAATCAGAGCACTATGACCTGGGTTACTTGCATTGTGAGAGAGATGCTTTTCATAAGTTTACAAGTATTTACTGAAGTTAGCCCTTCTGCAACAAGCTCCTTTTTAGCTGAACTTTCCATTTTAGAACTTTCTATGCTTTTACCGTTTAATTCCTTTGGCTCTGGTCACACACCATCATAGGTGTTTCCACTGCCAGCCAGTTTAACCTTTTCATTAGAATCCGAATTAGAGATTACCTGGTGTGTTGATAATTGCACTTTGTTTGTCTGTACTGCAGCAGAGGTAGAGGAATGTGGTTTGATAGTGGACCACACCCTGTGGCAGCCACTTGTCCTGCTCAGTTTGTTGATATCCTCCTACAGTTTTTCCTTTGTTTGGAGCTGTTTTTCTTCCTCAATGATCATTATAGCCAATATTTGTTCCTTTTGAGACAGTGCCTTGCTAGAAATAGATTTTTCATGTTAATCCTCCATCGATACAAAAATATCTTCTATACCTTCTTCATAAATATCCTCAAAGGTATCCTCATTATTAACATCATGTTTGACCTCTGATACAGCAAGTGCAGGGGATGAGGCCTGCTCTCCTGACTCTAGGACATCCATCTCCTCAGAGGTCCCACTCCAAGTGGCCATCTTGGAAGACTTGCTCACAGAAAGCAAGGCCCCTTATAGGAAGAGTAGGGGAATTTCCAGGTGTCCTGGCCAAATTTCCCCCATTCACTAAAAATACCACCAACAGCTTAATCTCATTCAGTTTCAGTTGGTTACCATCTGTATCCCCCAACCCCGGGTCACCCCTGAAAAGGGACTTCTGGTCTCAGTGGACCTACCCAGTCAACAAAATTCAATAAATAAATAATAAAATAATGCATTAGGAAGGGGGCACTAAAGAACCTCACTATACAACAGACATGTTTCACAACAGCCCTGTCCATCTCACAGCTTCTACCATTAATTTTGTTTTAATCTATATAAATGTTCTAACTTTGAGCATCCGGTTCAACAGAGAACAGTCTCAGGAACCTTTGGGTTGAGTTTTGGTTGAATGGGTCACCCAAAAGGTTCTGGAGGAATGAGCCAAAAATCCAGAGCACCCTCACAGTAGGCCCCAACTGAAGCATCAGGTACCTCACAGACCATTAACCCATAGCAGGTGGGCAAGTCCCCTCCTTGGGACATGCTCCTTAAAGCAGTGCAAGACATGGATTTTAAGACTGAACAAATAATAGTAGTGAAATTCCACTGTTTGTGGGTGAAGTTCTACATTTTGCTGGTGGAATTTCACATTTCACACCCACAGAATATTTTGTATAATACGAAATTTGTGGATTTCTCCCATCTCTACCCGGGACCCTCAGAGGTCTGGGTTTTTGCAGTCAAAGGTGTGTTTATGTCTTACAGAGAGTATGAGTACCTGTGGCTACAGAAGCACAGGTCCCTCCTGCAGACAGAAATAGTCTTGCAATTTGGGTAGCATTGATTTTGTGTTGCCTTTACCTCTGCAGCCAGAAGTCAGTGTGCATGTCTTACAGTTTGCATGAGTACCTGTGGCTACAGAAGTGCTGGATCCATAGGGGCTCGTGCTTCTTCAACCAGAAGACCTTTTGCAATTTGGGTACTGGAGATTTATACCTTGGGTGCACAGACCTGTGGTTTTAGAGAGAGAAGTAGTGTTCTGATTTCAGTATTATGGAATTCTATCTGAAGCCAGAAGTGAGTGTGTATATCTTACACTGTGCATGCCACAGATACAAACATTAGTGCTACTGCATTTGTGTCACCTGGAACCAGTTATATGTTGTTTGTCTTAGCTGATGATGGCTGCCTGTAGTTGCTTGTGTAGTCTTGTCCTTTTGGTGCTTAGGGGGATGGGCAATTAGGGCAGGAAACCCAAATGCAATATTTCAATGATTTTGTGGCATTCAGCTGATCCCTAACTGGTGTATTTATTATTTATGCAGTTTTGTGCAATTAATTTTTTTTTTTTTAGTCTTTGGCAACTGGGTAGGGCCTGCTAGGCACAAGTGCCTGTTTTCAGGGGTGACCTGGGAGCACTGAGCTGTTAAGTGACATGCTCAGAGTCACACAGTATGCAAGTGGAGGTTGTGAGAATCAAATTCAGGTCTGGTCTGCTGGATGTACCAAGCTTGTTCACACCTCATTCCTCTAGCCTCTAGGCTATACTGCCAGCCTTTTATAAATATATATAGATAGATAGATAGATAGATAGATAGATAGATATGTATGTATATTATATATCACATAATCTTTGCAAAAAAAAAGCACTTTGTAAATGCACCAGTTAGGGTTAAAATGACACAGGTATGGAAATGACCCCACCCCAACCCTGCAGGAAGCAACAGGAAAACCATTATGGTTTCACCTCTCCCAAGTGTTCGCAGCTCAGGTGTGGGTGTACCTTGGGGTTGTCAATCCTAATGGTCACCCCATTCTATCAGCAAATAAGCTGAGATGTGTAGAGTATATGAGAATGGGGAGAGCACTGCAGTTGACAACCTCAACCTACAACCCACACCTGAGTTGTGACGACTCAGGAGAGGTGAAACTATAAACATTTTTGCTGTTGCTGCCTGCAGATTGGGGGTGGGGTGTTAGAGTTGGAAACCCATACACCACGTTTCCCTACTTTTGTTACTTTATCGCTAACTGGTGCATTAACAAAGTTTTTTTTGTAATTAATTTTCTTACTTTTGGAGATATTAGAACCTTATCAGTATTAAGGGACCTGTGTGAACATATTCATGGAAGCACAATGCCTGGAGGGTCTTGGGCTTCTATCCCTACATAGATGCATACAGCCATGTTGGTGTGGAAGTGCAGGGCTCTCTGGGCTCTGCACTTCCATTTCTGGCAAAAAACAATCTATTTGCTTTGCTCTATGACTTGTTCAACTGCCAATGTTATCCTATGGGAATTTTCATGGTATTAATTTGTTGTTTTTTTATATGCTCCCTACATTGTTGGGGGATATGATGTGTTATTCCTGTAGTACTCTTTAAGACCTTTGTTTTGATATATAGTTTGTTTGTTAACTCCAAATATTGAGGGATGTATGAAGGCAGCCTTTTTCATATGAAAAAAAACATATGAAAAAGGACTCTTTCATACAAAAAAAGAACTGGTAAAAAAAAACTAAGTCCAAAATATTTTCATGTGAGGGCATCCTTTTTTGTATGAATGAAAAAGACATATGAAAAAGGATTCCTTCATAAGAAAAAAGAATTGGGGAAAAAAAACCTAAGTCAGAAAATATTTTTTGTATGAGGGCATCCTTTTTCGTATAAAACGAGAAAACCAAATAAAAAATGCCCCTTCATATGAAAAAAGAATTTGGACATAGGTGTTTTTTCCAATTCTTTTTTTGCAGAAAGGGATCCTTTTTCATATTTTTTTTTTTCATTTATGAAAAAAAAAGATGCCTTCATATGGAAAAGAATAGGAAATAAAAACCTAAGCCCAAATTCTTTTTCATTTGATGGGATCCTTTTTCATATGGCCAAATTCCTTTTTCATATGTCCATATGAAAAAAAGAAAATCAAGCCATGAAAAGCAATTTAAATAAAAAAAAAACACATTTCAGGATCATTTTTCCATTAGCTAAGTGCAGAATCCACTTAAGAGGGTCCCAATTAGCAAGATGTATGTGTTGGTGTGTGTGCAATATGTCATTTGTGTTGGTTTAAAAACATTTTTTTTAATGGAAAGAAAATCTTGTTGAGTTCCATGACTGGGTGACGAGGGCCCTGGACCAGGGTAAGCCAGTGGATGGCCTCTTTCTGGATTTTAACAAGGCATTTGATTCAGTATCCCACAGTGGTCTGCTGGCTAAGCTGAAGGAAATGGGGGTAGGGAGACAGTTGTTAAGATGGATAGGAAATTGGCTCTCTGAGCATACTCAGAAGGTGGTGGTTGGAGGGTTAGCCTCATCTCCAAGGTGTGTTACTAGTGGGGTTCCCCAGGGGTCATTGCTGGGGCCACTCCTGTTCAGCGCCTATATCTCAGACATCAGGAGGGGGATCAGAAGTGAGATGAGTCTCTTTGCAGATGACTCAAAGCTAGGTGCAGTGGTGTATGGGGAGGATGGGAGTGTGGCCATATCTTATTCTTTGACACTCTGAACAGCTGCAGCCTGATTCTAGCACATGCTACCGCACTTGGGGATAATTATCGTCTTTTACCCCAAAAAATATCCGTTCCCCCATTCATCCAACACCTCCCTCTGCCCCAACCTCCAGGACCCTCCCAGTTATGCCCCTACTATTATATTCCTCCTCTTGCACTTAGTACAATGGCAACTTTTCTCCTCCATATGTCGCCGCATTTTGGGGCAAAAATCACTGCATCACCTTTCGTACGGTCCTCCGCCCTCCAAATCCATCACTCTGCTCTAACAATTGGATCCTTTTCACTTGCACCCCTATTCCCCACCTCTCCCAACATTATGCACTTGATATCTTCTATCTGGTATGCCTACCCTCTCCCTAACATTTCCCACTACAAAATGCACAGTTTTGGGCTTGGATCCAGCACAAGTTCATTATCCACAACTCCTTGTAGTTCTATGTTCAATGTATATTACCTGTAAATGTGCATTTTTACTATAATAGCAGCTATTTTTACTGTTTGTACTATTGTAACTTGTCTTTCTGTATTATTATTGTAGAACCGCAGGTCCACCTTGTAAATGAGCTTGCTCAATGGTGCCCACCTGGATAAATAAAGATATTGATTGATTGATTGATTGATTGGCCTTGCAGGATGATCTGGAGGCTCTGGAAAGGTGGTCGGGAAAATGGAAACTAAAATTCAATGCGAGGAAGTGCAAGGTTCTGCACCTGGGAGTCAGAAATCCAGGCCAGAGGTACACCCTGGGAGGAGACATGATTCAAGTCACAGAGGGTGAGAAGGACCTGGGGATAGTGGTAGATGTCAAAATTAACAACTCTGAGACCTGTAGGAGGGCAACAGCAAGGGTAAATAGGATGCTGGGATGCATCGCCAGAGGGATTACCTCCAGAAAGGTGGAAGTGATCCTTCCACTGTACAACTGCTTGGTTAGGCCACACCTCAAGTATTGTGAACAGTTTTGGAAACCACATTTAAAGAGGGACATTACACTCCTAGAAAGGGTCCAAAAGGAGGGCAAACAAAATAATCTGGGGCCTGGGAGAGAGGACCTATGAGGAGAGGCTCAAGAAGCTTGACATGTACACCCTGCAGGACAGGAGGAACAGGAGTGGCAGGATAGAGGTCTTTAAGTACATGAAAGGGATCAATAAAGGAGGCTCAGTCAGGGTGCTCCAAAGGAAGGAGAATGGGGAAACAAGAGGTCACGGGTGTAAACTGGAAGGGGGCAGACTCAGAGGGGACAGGAGGAGATGTTATTTCACTGAAAGAGTAGTGGAGCCATGGAATGCACTGCCCAGGGAGCTGGCAGAGATAAAGACTGTGGACGGGTTTAAGAGGGGATGGGACAGGTACAGGGGGAGGGTAAATCTGACCAGGCCCAAAACAGGTGGAACATCTGGGACTGGGGACAGTATAACCCACGGGGAAGGGGGGGAACCAAAATCGGCCCTCAGTGCAGGTGCTGAAAATCGAGCAGACTCAAGAGACTGTTAGGCCTATTCTGCTAGCATTTTAGTTGTTAGTATGTTAGTAAGATGGCGGCCAGACTAAAAAGGATTTTTTTTCTATTGAAAAAGGATTACCCCCATACAAAAAAGTATTCTTTTCTATAGTGACCAAATTCTTTTTTTTTTTGTTCCAGCAGCTATCCAAAAGACTGTACTGAGCATGCTCAGAACTGAAATATTCAAATTCAATCACTTTGGAATGGATTCATTTTTTTTTCACCAAATCAGCAAAATGCATCTCTGTGGTCCAAGCCCTTTCTACCCTGAAAATTTCAGACTGAAATTCTAAACCATGTGGGAGCAATGCAATGACAACCCCCCTCATTTTTATGTTTGCATGCACGCATGTGCAAGAAACATAGTGCCATCATCCGAGTTTTCGGAGGTGTGTCACCCCCTCTTCCAATTCAGTCAGTGTGTTGGCAGACGCGGCCCCAGTCCTCCAAAGCATGCTGGAGCTGTCTATGACAGCTCCAAAATGTAGTGGCGTACAATTGAAAGGGGGAGCTATGCTTCAGTGAGCAGTGATCAGATATCACCTGCTCATGTGCAGCTCCCCTACACACACAAACACCGCATGTATACTCGCGTGCTGCTCCCCACGATTACACTGTATAGCCGACGGGGTTGCCAATCCCGGCCGGTTGTGCTGCACCCTCCCAAAGCTTCCACATGCCACGCTGGGTGCCCACCCCAGCGTGGCAACTCATGTATAGCCGACGGGGTGCCCAATCCCCTCCCGGCTCCACTGTCCCCCCAGAGTACAGGGTGCCACGCTGGGAGACCACCCCAGCATGGCATTAGATGCTATGGCTGGATGGGGTGCCTCAATCCCCATCAGCTCCACGCCCCAACCAGCCATCCTTGTGCCATGCTGGGAGCCCACCCAGCTTGGCAACATCCCCCGCTGTCATTTTAAAAAACAACATGTAAAGAAAAACGGTCCCACGCAGTCTCCCTGCCCCCCACAACCCACACCCACCCACTGCGTGACCCTGCCTCCCTCACTTACCACACCTATACTTACCAAATTTTCAACATGGGGTTTTGGGACCCTCTCATGAATGCTGTCATTGTCATGATATTCGTCTGAAGGGTGATTTCGAGTCACTGCACAAAATCACCTTTCAGGACCACTAATGAAATGACACTGCCAGTGTTCATAAGGTGGTCTCTGCAAGAAGCCTATTTTGAAAATTTGGTGGAAAAATTCCAAAAAATGACTGTTTTACGAGCGTGAGTTGTGCAGTTCCTACGCACGCTCATAAGTTCATGAATTTTCAATATTTTCACTCCAGATTTTCAACATTGCCATTTTACCACACCTCCTTATAGAGCAGTACAGCTGTCATTTTTCAAATCTTGCCTAAATGTGTTTCGCCTATGTAGCGCATACAATGGCACAGTCGATGGGCTAAATCAATGTATGGATACATTAAGAAAATCACAGTGACACTGTTCATGAGAAGAGGTCTTAAAATGGCTATGTTGAAAATTTGGTGAAAAATTCCTAAAAATAACTGTTTTAATAATGCGCATGCTGTGCGCAGTTCCTATGCATGCTCGTAAGTTTGCTAATTAATATTTTCAGTCCAGATTTTCAACATTGCCATTTTATTACACTTCCTTATGAATAGTACAGCTGCCATTTTCATATGTCACCCAAAATGTGTTTTCACACATGAGCGCACAATGGTGCTGTTGGTGTGCGAAAGCAATGTTTGGGACAGATTACGAAAATCAACAGTTACACTGTTCATGAGCAGAGGTCTTAAAATGGCTATGTTGAAAATTTGGTGACAAAAGTGTATAACATGACTGTGTTACGAGTGAGCATTGCGCAGTTTCCACGCACCCTCGTGAGTTCATGACTTTGTAATATTTTCACTCCAGATTTTCACCAGTGGCATTTTTCCACACTTCCTTATGAACAGTACAGCTGTCATTTTTCACAACATGGCCGAAGTGTGTTTTCACACTTTCATCGCAGAGATGATGCGGGTCGCTGTGGGAAATCATTGTTCAGGACAGGTAAAGAAAATCACAGTGACACTGTTCATGATTGGAGGCACCAAAATGCCTGAGTTGACAATCTGCTGTAAAAATTCCTCAACCTAATTATATTATGGGTGTGCGTTGCACAGTTTCTATGCACGCTCCTGACTTCACCATTTTTCATATTTTTACTGCAGATTTGCAACATTGACATTTTTTACACCTCCCCATGAACAGTACAGCTGTCATTTTTTACATCCTGTTCTGAATGTTTTTGCACCTGTGGTGCTAAATGCTGTAGTCGCTGTGCATAAGCAGCTTTCAGCTAACAAACTGATATTGCCACTGTTCATGAGGTGGGGTCACAAAACACCATGTTGAAAATTTGGAGTGAAAATACCAATGAATGCCTGAGGTATTAGGGTTTCCAACCATAGAGCCCAACCCTGTAGAGAATGACAGGCATCAGGGGTGTGACCTGGGATTCTTGCCTGTAATGCTCATACCATTCTACACCCTGCAGCCAGTGAGAGGCATGCGAGGTATGCCTTGGACTCTTGACCCCAAAGTTCACCCCATTCTCTATATCGCTTCCATCTCACCATATTTCCTAATGGAATGGGGTGCAGATAAGGGAAAAGACCCCAAGGAATACCGTGACACTTGTCAGTGTTTGCAGGGTGGGGTGTGGTGAAATGGTATGGCCGTTATGCCTGACGACCCAAAGACACACCCCAATGCCTGTCACTCTCTGCAGGGTGGTGGTGGGGTTGGCTTCAGTTCAATACTTCACTGCCATTCCTATTTTGCAGCTCTGTAACTTCTACACTACCACTGCCAATGCCAGCAAGCAAACATTCGGCATTGACAAATGCTTGTTTTCACTACTGCATCTCAGAATCCACACACTCAACAGGTATGAAACTTGGCATGTGACTAGATCTACCCTCTGAGGCTGCAGAAGCAAAATTTCCTACAAATCTGTTTTAACAGTTGCAAAGCTATTTAAGTGTAATGCTAGGAGTTTAACATAGAAACCCCTGCTGAACCCTAACTATAGTGGTGCTGCCATGCCACTATAATATATATCTATATGTGTAAGTTACAGAAAACTTTATTAATGCTTCAGTTAGGGTCAAAATGACAAAAATTGGGAAATGAGGCATTAGGATTTCCCTAACACCCCCACCCTCTGTAACCAGGCTGGAGAGCAGGTGTGGAGTGTGCCTTGGGCTTTTCAAGCCTGACACTCATGCAATCCCATCTGTAAATAAGGTCAGATGTGTAGACTTTATGAGAATGGGGTGAGCATTAGGCTTGAGAAGCCCAAAGCATACCCCACACCTGCTCTCCTGCCTGGTTTGGGAGATTGGGATGATAGGGAAACCCTAATGCCTCATTTCCCAACTTTTGTCACTTTGACCCTGTCTGGAGCATAAATCAGGTTTTTGGCAACTTATTTCCTTACTTTTTGAAATAGTATAAAAGTATGCTTATTTTACTGAGGAAGCGCAAGGTCCTTCAGACCCTGCACTCCCATCCCTTTGTAGACGCATATGTGCATGTAGTTATGGAAGTTCAGGGCCCTCTGGGCCTTGCACTTCCATTTATTGAACAACGGTGATCAAATTGTCAGCATAGCCATCTTATTACCCCATCTCATGTACCTGGTGCAGACAATTTTCGAATCCCCACCAAAACATAATTTTGTGCAACTGCAACGCCATTCCATGCCACAGGTGTGAAAACACATTTTAAGCAGAATTTGAAAAATGACTGCTGTGGCATACATGAGATGGGGTAAGAAGAAGGTTATGTTGAAAATCTGGAGTCAAAATGTTTAAAATTTCCAAAGTTACAAGTGGGTGTAGTGAAATTGCAATGAATAGTCATAACATTGACATTTTTTCATATTTTGACCTCAAATTTTCAACATAGTCTTCTTATGACACCACCTCAAAAACCTCATAGGTGAAAATGTTCAAATCCATGCCAAAATGCCATTCCATGACACAGGTGTGAAAACACATTTCAGACAGGATATGCAAAATGACAGCTGTACTGTTCATGAGGTGGTGTGAAAAAACATCTATGTTGAAAATTTGGAATCAAAATATTGAAAGTTACCAAAGTTATGCATGTGAGTAGAAATATTTCAACAAACGCTCATAACACAGCCATTTTTAGGAAGTTTTTCATCAAATTTTCAACATGGTCTTTTTGGAATCCCACCTCATGAACATTGGTGGTGAAATGTTATTATTCACTCCCAAAAGGTGATTTCCTGCAGTGACAACAAAATCATCTTCTGAGCATGATTAATGAAATGACAGTGCCAGTGTTCATGAGGTGGTGTCTCAAAAAGGTCATGTTGAAAATTTGGTGAAAAAATTACTAAAAATTGCAAAGTTATGAACATAGGTTCAAAACACCGGTGAAATACATTATACGTTGCTTACCTTTATTCCTCTGTTCACGGTTTGGCTTTGAAGAGTGCAGACTTGTCTCAGTCCACAGAAGATGATAGAATTTGACATCAGCTGGTAAGTATATGGTAAGGGGGAATGTCGGGAAGTGAGTGCTCAGTGGGAGGGTCGGAATGAGGGAGGGGCAGTGGTGACAACGTGGGGCCATTTCCTTTATTTCAGATTAATAAAAGATGTCAGAGGATGGTTTTCATATTGCAGGTACTAAATACATAATTAAACCATCTTGAGACACTGGGTTTGGGCTCCTCAGTGTCCCACACCACTGTTGGGGGCTCTAAATGCCAACAAGGGGATTGTGCCCCCCGATGTTGGCTAGTTAATAAAACAACAGGCTGTGGGGGGTGGGCATCTGACACTGGGGTTGGGCATCCCAGTGTTGGATTATATAAATAAAAAAAACATGGACAAGGGGACAGCAATTGGAGGATGGGGGATGCCACTAATCACTAGGCAATATATATATTATTTAGGGGGACAGTGATCAGGGAGTGGAGGGTGCCACTACACACCAGGCCAAGGGGGTTTACAACTCACACTGCTGCTGACAGCAGAAGTTCAGCTGTGGCTGCAGAACTAAAGAAAATCTGCTGTTTTCATACAGAGAATGTAGTGGAAGGCTCCTCTTGCTGAGCTGGGCACCCAGGATTTCAGGTGCCCAGAAAAAGTATTTCTGGCCCTAATTGTCCAACAGAAACACCAGAATCTAACTAAACAGGACCATTTAGCTAGGTTTTGGTGTTTGATTTGAAAAATGACAATATTTGTATAAGAGCAATTAGATGTAGCACTCACCTTTTCAATAAGGACACAGGAACAAATGTATTTCAAAGAACTTGTGTTTTATTCATCCATGAACAGTAATATATTGCAGTGGTGGAACCATCTTATGTTTCACCCCATGCCTTTGGGGCTTCCTCAGAGAATCTAATCTTTCTATGAGATATTCTACTTTTAAACTCCTTCTAAAGTCCATTAGCCAATCAGTGATCTCTACTTGAGAATTCAGGTGACCATGTGACATATAAAGCAATTTTATGTCTCTTAGAGCATCAAAGACATACCTTCTTATAAACAAAAATCATTATTTTACTTATGTGGCAGTGATTTAAAACACATAAAAAATATTTGCCCACTCTCCCACCTCCACCCCCATCACTGCCACTCTTTAAATACACTTGTTTACTTCTCTCAGCACCTATCTTCCCATTGGTAAGTCTATCAAATGCTCCTCAGTCTTAAAGGAACACTCTCCGTTAATACACCTTGGAGTTGCTGCTACTGATATACTAGGCTTCCAAAATGCAGTCATTTTTGTTAACTGTTGGTTGTTTAGTAGGACTGTTCTTCAGCACCCTCGATCCTCGCACTGTGCTCACAAATGCAGTTTCCCCCAGAAAACTGAGCTTGAATGAACCTCGCTCATTATCCATTAATTTAGTCTCTCCAACCCACATGAAAATCCTTGGCAGCATATTTCTTAACATGGTACTCTTCCACTAGATAATAGGCTTTACCCTTCTTCAATTATGCCCTCTCCCCCCTTCTTTGCTTCTATTACCTTTGCGGCCTAGGTGCTCTTATATGCCTCTCTGGGTCCCCTTGGTCCTCGCGATATCTGCCCATCTTCGCTTACCTCCCCCTACTCTAAAAGAGGTCGATCTCGACTACTCAGGCTGCTGCGAGGTGCCCTCAAAAAACTCCTTCTGTTGCTGTTGTTATGATCAGGTAACACTGAATTAAATCCAGTCCCCATTTCCCCTATCTCTGCACCCTCTGAGCTAGCAAAACTAAAGGGGGTGAACCTCCTACACATTAATGCTTGCAGCCTGTTAAGAAAGTTTCATACCATACAGTCTTGGATTTGCCATACTAAACCAGATGTTCCGGTGGTTACTGAAATCTGGCTTAGAACCTTTACCCTAGATGATGAAATTAACATTCCTTCCTATAATGTGTTTAGAGCAGACAGAAATACCAGAGGGGGAGGGATTGCATCTACATTCATGATAGATTCACAACCTCATTAATTGACTCCACTACTCTGCCCAAAGAATTTGAAAACCTCACAATAAAGGTCTTACTTTCACCATCTGTGTCACTACAGTGGTAGCCATGACATGATCAGATATTTCCAAATATTTTGCAAAATATCTAAACAGATTCTCTCTGGTGACCTATAATGGTACTGCAGACAGGCAGGAAATTTCCAGAAATATCACAGACATTTCAGGAAATATCTGGCCATGTCTATGGCTACCACTGTATGCATAATTGGATGTTAAAGACCCCCCTCAGGGGGGCATGAGCTGATGGTTCCCATGTGCAACACCCTGGACACACTGTCTTCAGAGGTGATCATCATGGGCAACTTTAATCTTGACTGGCTGTCTTCTAGCACCAGACAACTAAAAGACATCTGTGATGCTTATGGTCTTACCTAACTCATCACTGAAGCTACCCACCCAAGCCATAAAAATCCAGCACATCAGTCTCTGCTGGACCTAATTCTTGTAAATAAACCCCACTTCATAACTCATTCTAGCATCTTCTTCAATGACATGAGTGACCATTGTACTATAGCTTGTGTGATGTCTGTTCCAAAACCCATTTCCACCTCTAGGTACATCTTTAAAAGAAGAGGACGTAATTTTGACCACTATGCCTTCCTCTCTGACCTTCAGTACTCCTCATGGCAAGACTTCTACCTTACCCCTACTGTATCTGAGGCCTATGAACTGTTCCAGAATATTATACTTGATATCATAAATAGACACGCACCCCTAGTTAAAATTTAGAACTAGGAAAAAGTCATGCCCTTGGTTCACCGTCAGCCTGAAAACTGCACTGCATAATAGGGATGCCCTTTGGAAAAAAACACGTAAATCTAAACTGCCTGCTGACTGGGCAGGTTTTAGACTGGCTAGGAATCAATGTACAAAACTCATTAGGGCTGAGAAAGCTAATTATTTCTGTTCGGAATTGGACTCCTCGACCAATTGTCCTACCAAATTTTGAAGAACATTATAGGATATTGAAGGACACAGCCTGGCTATCATTCTCCCAGCAAAACTCTCCACTGGTGTTTCTTCCACTACCAACAAGCAGACTATTTTAGACTTCCTAAACAACCATTTTGCTATCGCTGGGTTAGCCTCCGTTACTTCTCCTGCCAATAAACTGCCTGACCAGTTCTGTGCCCATGACTCTGCTTGTCTAGACACAGATGCCCCAGCACAAGAAGCATCTTTCTCTTTCTGCCCTGTCACCTTTCAGCAAGTGGAAGATCTTATTCTGGAACTTAATACCAGTAAAAGCATGGGCACCGATCAGATTGATCCCTTCTTATTAAAACTAGGTTATCATGCCCTGACTGCACCCATCACCCACCTCTTAAATATGTCTCTTACCCAGGGTGCTCTCCCATCAATCTGGAAAACTGCTCATGTAATTCTGTTGTGCAAGTCTGGTGATCCGGCTGATCTCAACAACTACAGACCTATATATCTTCTTCCCATTCTCTCCAAATTACTTGAAAAAATAGTCAATTCTCAACTAAAAAATATTTGGAATTATCTGATTTGCTTAATTGAATACAGTGTGGATTTAGACCAAACCAAAGCATGGAATCCAAACTTGGCAAGGTGTCCAATAAGTGGCAAACTACACTCAATGCTAAAAACTGTGTGTGTGCTTTATTCCTTGACCTGAACAAGGCTTTTGATATGGTGGACCATGACCTGCTACTGCTTATTCTCTGTAACATTGGTCTTGACTCCTCCACCTTGCAATGGTTCACTAGTTATCTCATTGGCAGTAAGCAGTAAGCCAAGGCAGAAAGGAACCTCTCCCCTGCTGAAAACACTCCTGAGAGGTGTGCTGCAGGGGTCTATCTTAGGTCCACTACTATTTGCAATCTATATTAACAACATCAATTCTGGTATCAATTTAGAAAACAGACACCTTTTTGCTGATGATACTGTCCTTTACATCACCAGGCCCACTCCTGAACTTAACTGCAAGGATCTGCAGCTTGATTTTAACCTACTGCAGCAAAACCTCCTGCACCTAAAAATTGTGTTAAATGCTAAAAAAAAAAAAGCCATGCTTATTTTCCCATATGTCAGTGCAACAAACCATCGTCCCTTAGGTGTGTAACCTCAAATAACTATGTTATTGAAGGAGTCACTGGAGTTTTGTGGACAAGTTTAAATGCCTGGGTTTCTGGGTTGACTGTAAACTTTCCTATGTAGATCATATTGAGGAACTGGTAAAAAAATTAAAACAAAGACTTGGTCTCTTTTTCCATATTAAGCACTTACTAACACAGGATGCCAAAACAAGATTGATTCAAACTACCTTTCTACCTCTCCTGGAATACGTTGACTTTCTGTATGGCCACAGTCCCAGCACTGCTTTATCCAAGCCCAACACCCTTTATCATAGAGCATTAATATTTATTACTGGAGCTGTGTACTCCACCCATCATTGCTCCCTCTACTCCAAATAAGGCTGGAAGTCACTTAAATCCAGAAAACTAAAAAATGCAGCCACTTGGACTTATAGAGCACTTATCAACAAGCTCCCCCAGTACATTTCAGATTACCTCCAAATTTGTAATCCTAGAAGCTACTCCCTGAGAAGCCTTTCCTACATCATGCTCATTACCCCCAAAGTTAGAATGCGTTTTGGTAGATCCTTGATTAGTCATGTTCTTCCTGTACTGTGGAATAATCTCCAAAAAACCCTGAAGCTAGCCATCCCTGTTAAATTGACCACGTTCAAAACTCTGCATGTTCCTTCAATGACATTTTAATTGCTTCCCTTAACCTCATGTATGCATAGAACCTTGAATCTTTGACATACACCTCATCCCTTGGCTTGTATGACCTGCTGCTGCTCCTTCTCCTCATTCCTTCATATATATTTGCCTATCTACTCCTTCAACTTTTCTAGGGTTTTATTGTGACCTTTCTCCTTGTTTTTTTTGCTTAGCTACTATGACATACATCTGCATTATATTGTGTTCTGTAATGTTAGATGACTTCATCCTGTTCTGTTATTCATTGCCGAATTTTGTTCACCTTGCCCAGGTCCACCATGTAAATGAGTCCTTTTCAATGGTGTTCTGCCTGGCAAAATAAAGATCGATCAATTGATTGATTGATTAACATAACTTTATATTACTTAAGTGCTATTTAAAAAAATGCAAATGACAAAAATGCAAACATTATATTTCTTATGTCTCCAGCTCATAATTCAGTGGTCAGAAAAGGCATCCCCTGGCACCAATAATTAAAAAAAAGAACATCAAGAATGTCAGAAGTTGATAAACATAATAAAGCAATCCATCAATACATTTTATGACTCGTATATATGTATAGGAACCCAGCCTGGGGGGGGTGGGGCATGGAAAACCAATAAAGTAACAACAAAACCTTTTGCCCACCCCTGCATCTTAGCTTGAGCACTTCTCTAGACTGCTGTACAAAAGATTTGGAGGATTGGTATAGTGATGAACCAAAACTGTCATATTGTAATATTACCAATAAGGAATGACAAACTCTAAGAAACTTAGTCCTTGATGCCAGTACTGTTATAAAACCTGCCAATATAGGCAGAAGCATTGTTATACAGGATAAAGAAAAATATGTTTCTGAGATTTACAGACAGTTGTCAGATGGGATTTCTACACTTACTTAACTTATGATCCCACAACACAAATCCAAAGAAATATTGCATTTTTTTTTCTTTTAGAGGGGTTTCAGAATGGGTTAATAGATACCAATGAACTGTATTACCTGTCAGTGGATACCCCCCAAAATGACAAAATATGCAGTACATTGAAATGTAAGACTGTTCTACCACTGCAGTGTATTACTGGTGATGGATGAATAAAACACATGTTGTTTGAACTACAACTTTGGTTCCTGTATCCTTATTGCAAGGGAGAATGCTACACCTAATTGTTCTGGTGAACCAAGACTGTGTTTGAGCACCAGCACCCTAGTGCCTGCTCTTAGCTGCTACAACATTGTTATGTATTTTACACGCATTTTAGTTTGTGAAAAGAAAAAAAAAACAAGATGGCGACTTACGAAAAAGGATTTTTCTCTCACGAAAAGGATTTGATTATCACAAAAAAAGGAGTGAGTCTTATGAAATGGAATCCTTTTTTGCCAGATCAAATCCTTTGTTGAACTTTTCACCTCTATTGTAAAGTGATCTTCCCATTGAAAACAGTGGGACATGAAAAATTGAATAACTTTGTAACAGATTAATATATATATTTTTTTTCACAAAACAAATTCATGGCAGTTCTGGTATCTAACATATAAAATTCACACCAAAATTCCACATCATCTGGGTGCAAGTCGATGAGGAAAATCTTCAAAACTAGTGGCCTTTAAAGTTTTTGCATTATCCTGATCTCGGAATCCGCACATCGGACTGGAACAAAACTTGCTATGTCAAGAGATCTACCCCACAGGACAGTGCATGCCAACGTTTGTGCAAATTCATTGATCAGTTGCAAGGTTATTAAAGTGAAAAATTTGAGGCTTAACATTCAACATGCTACTCAATTCTAACTCTGATGGCATTATAATGCCACTATAATATAACTGTAGTTAGGTTTGAGTAGGGTGTTTAATATTAAACCTCTAACTTTTTACCTTACTAACTTTGCTCTCATTCAATGCAATTGCATGACATTTTGCATGCACAGTCTGAGGACCAAGTTCTCTTGATTTGGCAAGTTTCATAGTGGTTGGTTGCCCATATTCCAATATCTGGATAGAGCAAAAAGTGGAACAAAATCAGGAGTTTTGACCAATTACTTCCTATCATCTATAGCCCAGACAGGTTGGAATTTTGTTCTGAAATTTTCAGGGTAGAACAGGCTTACTCTAGAAAGAGAATTTTTGTTTTTGGTTTAGTGAAAACATATTAAACAATTATTGAGTTACTGTATAAGGATTAGAAATTTCAGTTTTGAGTGTGCTCAGTAAAGTCTTTAATTTATATGTCGGATGCAGAAGAAAAATGTCCTGCTCACGAAAACATAATGTGTTCTTCTCCTACAGACCCTATGCTTCCACAGCAAGACAGACTCCTCACTTGGTGCTGATGTACAGGGCCCTGTGCTTTGGCATCCAGATTGACTCCTAACTTGGCATATGGCCCAGAGTGCCCTACATTTCTGCATCTGTAGCTGCATGGAAGTGCAGATCCTGCAGGGCCCTGTGCTTCTGCAGTCTGATGGACTCCACATTAGGAACCAAAGGGACTTTTGTGCATGATGATACAATTCCACTATCTATAAATGAAAGGAAATTAATTGTAAAATAACTGTGTTAATGCACCAGTTAGCATTCAACTTAAAAAAGAAGGGAAATGCGGTGTTAGGATTTCCAACCCTAACTCCCCACCCCAATGCAGCAAAAGGATGTGAACACACAAGCAGCCACAGGCAGCCATCATTAGATAAGACAAACAACATGCAAACATTTCAAGATGACAAAAATGCAGTATCACTTACTTGGTGCCTTTGAACATGTGCATACAACACACGGTACTTTAAACAACATACTGTATCAGTGCTGTTTAGAAACCTTAAAGTGTGACTGCAAGAAGTGGGTGCGTATGTTTTGCAGTATCATGTGCAATTGTGGCTGTAGAAGTGTAGGCCCCACAAGGGTCTACACTTCTGCAGCCACAACTGGCTGTGTATGTCATACACTGTGCATGTCAATCTGTGGCTGCAGAAGTGCTTCTGAAGACAAAAGCATTGTTATAATTTAGGTATTATAGATTTGTATTTGTGGCTGCAAATGTGCAGGTCCCATAGGGGCCTGTGCTTTTGCACCCAAATGGGAATATCTAGAGCAGGGCCTTGCACATCTGCATTCCTAGCCACACAGAAGTGCAGGGCCTCCCACAGCCAGATGGATTCCTCACTTGCAGGATTTCAACCTGTAGCCAGAAATGGGTGTATATGTTTTTTTAGTTTACATTTGTACCCAAAGCTGCAAAAGCACTGGACCCTTATGATGGATGCTTTTTGTGTCATATGGAAAAAGCTGTATGTGGTTGCTTGTATGTTCTTGTACTTCTGCTGCTTGAGAGGTGGAGAGTTAGGATTGAAAACCCTAGCACCACTTTTCCTTCTTTTGTTACTTTAAGTTGAACCCTAATTGGTGCATACCATAGTTTTTTGCAATGAAGATATAGAAATAGATATGGATACAGATATAGATACAGATATAGACATATACATAGATATAGACATAGACATAGACATAGACATAGATATACAGATAATGGGCTGGATATTCAAAAGGGCTGCCCCATGTGCAATAGGGTTGCACTAGGGCAAGTCTGAAAATGCGCCATTCTGCGATATTCAGCAGGAGACAGTTGCGCCACTGAAAACATGCTGAGCAACAGCGCAATGATAATGAAGGCATGCGCAACTGAAGGGGGGAGGAACCATGCATAAAGGGCGCAGTGTGATGTTCAAAGACTTGCACAATGAGCAACAGTGGAGTAAGTGGAAGTTGCGCCACAGTGGAAATGAGCCAAAATAAAAAGGAGCAAGGAAGAGGAGCAAGAACGCGACAGGGAAGCCACATGAGGCAGGGGGAGAGACAGGCACAGGGAAACTGTGAGAAAGAGGGCAGGCCAGGGAAACCATACTGCAGAAGAGAGGCACAGGGAAGGTGTGTGGTGACACACATACCAGAGGCCAGCACAGACAGGTGTACCCGGTGCAGGGGAGGTTGCAGTCAGGACAGCGGGGGGAACAAAGCAAAAGCTGATGGGGGGGAATGCAAGCCAGGGACATGGCCAGTGCCACCTTCCACATGGAGGCCATAATGGGGAGGTGAGAAGGCATGTGACAGGGGGACGTGGCCCGTGGAAGGGCCCATCAGTGGTATGCCCCCAACAGGCAGTACCGAGCCCGCATCAGCTTTGAGCTGTATACAGATATCGAGATTGTGGGCTGGTACCGCCTGAACAGGGCAATACTGAGGCGGCTCTGTGAGCTGTGCAGTGATGTGATGCAGGCACCCACACGACGGAGTCATGCCCTGTCAGTGGAGACAAAGGTAACAGCCTGCATGTGCTTGCTCACCATGGGTACCTTCCAGAGACCAACTGGGGCCACCACAGGCATAACACAGTTGGCCACGTCATGCATCCTCACCCAATTCCTCAGCGCACTGCTGCCACATGCTGCGGAGTACATCCATTTCCCCAGCACTGCGGCAGAGTGCACAGCAAACATCCAGGAGTTCTAAAGGGTAGCACATATGCCTGGTGTGCTAGGGGCAATAGACTGCACCCATGTGGCCATACGCACACCACCTGGCAAGGAGGGGGCTGCATACATGAACCGCAAGGACTATTCTAGTGTCAACTGCCAGGCGGTGTGCGATGCCAGTAGGTGCATCATCAATGTCTGTGCCACGAACCCTGGGGGAGCACATGATTCATACATCTGGCACCAGTCAGCACGGTGCCACTGATTTGAGAGTGGGGACATCCCCACAGGACATCTAGTGGGTGAGTATGCAAATCAAATGGACATATCGCGGGCTTGGGGGGGCATGGCCAGAGGTGCCATGGATGTGGCCCACAGGGTTTGGGGCAGTCTGAAGCTGAACACGAAACTAACCTCCACTCTCTGCACACAGGTGACAGTGGATACCCACTCCGTCCCTGGCTGCTCACACCCTACCAGCGTCCCACGACCCCATCACAGCAACGCTACAATGAGGCACATGCCACCACGTGCAATGTCATTGAGCGGGTGTTCGGGATGCTGAAGACACGTTTCCATTGCCTGGACAGCTCTGGCAGTGCCCTACAGTACAGCCCCTCAAAGGCCTGTGGGATATTCCTGGCCTGTTGCATCCTGCACAACATGGCCAAAGAATGTGGGATAGCTGTACAGGTCGAAGAGGGGGACAGTGATGGGGACGAGGGGGACGCCGGTGATGATGGTGATGGGCAGCCCCCCCTTGGCCGACGGGACCCCTGACTGATCCGCTGGCACAGCTGCACCGGGATACCATCACAGAGGAGCACTTCAGCCAACCCAGGTAAGTCATGGTGCCATGCGCAACCACCAGTGGCTAAGGCACAACCCACAAACATGCATGGAAACACACCAGGGGTGCATGCTGGCAAGGGATGTGGCAGGGCACAGAAGCACATGCACACAACCAGGGATGGGTGAACAGCAACACGCCACATGGACGGACACACACACACACACACACACACAATGCACCAAACGTGCACAGAGGGCAGGTGGAAAACTGAGCCAGAACGCCAAAACACTAGCAACACACATGTCCACAGGCCACCACGTCCACTGTCTGTCCATGTGCGTGTGTCAGATGCTGGGCACCATCACTTTTTGGTGTACAGCACAATGCAGGCATCATCATCCACATGTACCTGTGGACAGCAGTCGGGAGGGTGTACAGGTGGACCGTGTTTCTGCGTGCATGGCTGGGCACCCACCCATGCACTGCCTACCAAAACACACAATACACACAGGGCAGCAACAGACAGTGCCCACGCTGGGAGACAGGTCAGTCTTGCAGCACAGTGTCACGGCTGCCTCAGATGCATGGGAAGCCCCGCTGAGACCCGCCAGCACTGGCAGGCTGACCACAGGCCTCATGGGATGGCACCAATCATCCCACAGGGGTTCTACCATGTGAACGCGACTGTGCCCACGCAGGGGTCTGCAGCACACCAAACATGCCTGCACCAGGAGTGCTCGGGATGCCCACAGCTGAACCCGGTGTCGACAGGGTGGGTGTCGCACAATGCCAGGAATGGGGAGTGGATAGCGCACTGCGTGGTGTGAGCGATGCGTGGGCACCTGACTGTGTGCCCATTGTGGCCATGACAGCAATGAACGCCCTTGCATGCCTGTCAATGGCTGCGGTCACATCTTCCTACAAATGGTCCATTCATGACAGGATCCTATTGGTGTCCCTGCTGCGATGCTCCTCTGCCCACTCCAGAGCCACACGCAGTGCCTCCACGGATGTTGCAAGCCACATCTGCTGCTGGACCGATGCCTGCAGTAGGCGGGTGTGCTCATCAAAGAGGTTGTCTGCCTCCTCGGCATCCTGTCCTTCAGGGTGTGCACGGGCCTGATGTTCAACAGCCCTTGAGGGTGGGTGCTGCACACCAGGACCAGGTATGGGCAAGTCCACAAGCATTGCACAGACGTCACTGCTGAACTCTGAACCCCCAGTCCCAGTGGGAGACTGCTGCTGCCGCCCCTCCAGCTTCTGCACCCAAGGACCCAGTGGTGCCACTGCTGTGGCTGCAACAGTCCCACTGTCCTGACCAGCCACCAGTGCTGTCCCACTGGTTCTGACAGGCACAGCCTGGGACTGTGCTGACATGCTGGGCCACATGGTGGCACCAGCCAGAGCCATGGACGCGAGCTGACCTGCTGTGTGTCCATTCCGTGGCACACACGTGTCACTGCTTATGACGGTCATGTCATCATCACTGGTGCAGGTCTCTGCCCCAGCCCCAGCCATGGCGTGCTGGCATCCTTGGATGCCAGAATGCTGAGACACAGGAAGGGCTTCCCCCACACCTGTCTCAATGACATCAGTGTGGACAGCCAGGCAGCACCACTGTTGCAATGCTCCACGTAAACCTGTGGAGGTGGATGATCCCTCCTCCAACTCCAGCTGACTGTCCGCAGTGGACAGGCCCACCACCGCTGACCCATGCATACACGCAGGATCTGTAAGGGAAATCAAAGTCGCATTACTGAATGTGACCTACCCTGCCCAACCCCATAGACCAACCATGACTTACCGTGCAGTGATGGGCCACCACCCGTCTGGAAGCCACCACCCGGAACTCCCTCTATGGCACTGCGGTGCATGCTTGCAGCAAGCCTGTCTTCTGCTGGTGTGAGCTGCACCATCTTCGGCTCTCCACCGCCTGTTGCAGCATGTGCCACCCTGATGGCAGCCACCTTCTCCTTCACCCTCCTCCTGTCAGTACTCATCTTCTTCTTACACTCCTGCATGGAGTGCTGGTTGCTGCAATGTAGGTTGACGGCACATGCCACCTCCTCCCATGCAGCAGCACGGGCCGGAGGGGTGCCCCGCCATCCACTGAGCAGTGGCTCCTGATCCAGATAGGCCTCGAGAAGTGCCTCGGTCTTGGCCTTAGTGAAATTGGGCCTCCTCTTCCACCCACCGTCGTTGTCCTCCTCACCCAGACCTTGCTCAATCATTATTCAGCCTGTAGGAATGGCAGTGGTTACCTGTGACTGTGCAGTCCAAAGCATGTCCCTGAATCCACAGTCCACACTCCCACACAGCATGCAACTCACCAATAAACTGCAGTAACTGAATATTGCCACTGCTGAACTTTGTCGCACCTTTATAGCACAATCCATGCAAATTAGGTGAGAAGCAATTTTAATTAGATGCAAATCGCGGTGCTGCGCCATTGAATGGCTATAGGATGATTAGCATATGACAGCTGAATATCGCACTTTTGCGCTTTGCGCAATTGTGTTGAATGGGCTGAGCCAATGGACCAGTTCCGTGGCATGTGTAGTACACCTCACTGCGCATGCGCAGGCTGCTGACGCTGGCGTCTGCTACACTGATGATGTGCTGTGCGCGATGGTCAATGTAGGGCATGGCCACCATTGTGCCAGTGGCGCTATGGAGAGGGTCACTATATGGCGCTGTGACAATGGGCCTCCATAGGCGCAATGGCAAAACTGCATGATAGTCCCCTGTGGCACTGGCAAACAGGCAACCAATCGCACTATACGCATAGTCGTCTGATGGCGCTGTGCGTGGCCTTGCACAAGAGATCCTTGACTCTGTGCCTGACCTTTGCCCCCTTGGCATCATGCATCCGGCATGGCTGCAACTCTATCGTGCTGTTCGGTAACAGCGCGATAAGGAATGACGCCGCTGTACCGCACAGCATTGCACGTGGGGTACCACGCTGCAGAGCACCATATTGCCTACTATAGTTGTTGAGATGGCACACAGGAGAGCCCCACAATGGAGTGCCATTGAGTTGGCCAACCTTGTGGCTATTGTGGAGTCACACTATGGGCCTCTGTTTGGTGAGGAGGCACTGGACAGGGCCAGGACTCAGGTCTGGCAGGAGGTGGCCACTGACCTGGAGGTGGCCACTGGACACAGAAGGATCTCGGAGCAGTGCAGACACCACTATGGGGACCTCAGGAGGAGGGAGCCGAACCTACTAGCCCATCTGCAGTCGCGTGCCAGGAGGGGCATGGTGCCACGTCCAGGTGGGGGATCCGTCTATGCACTTATATTGTCCATATGGGTAACAGTGTTGTACATGTCCAGCACATAGGGGAGGGCTACTCTAGGGTTGGCTGTGGCGGTGTTCACAGGGCGTGGGGTGGGTGGGTCTGGCTGAGTGGGTGGGCACACACATTGGGGCAGGGGGACTTTGCTTTGGGATTGTACTGATGTTCTTCTCTCCTTGTTTCCCCCATAGGCTTGGACGAGCGGTGCCAGATGAGCGAGGTGCACCGGAGGGAGGTGGGCAGAGCATTCAGGTGGGATGGGGACCGTCACCACTAACCTGACCGGCCCGATGAGGGTGAGTGCCATAACCCATGATTACTGTTGCTTGCTGTGTAACAGGGTGGGCAGTGGGGCATGGCCACCATCCATGGACACCACTGCCATGCACGCGACTTGTGACAGTCAGCACTGTTCAGTGGCACTGCATGTCTGGGAGTGCATCAGTGGTGGTCCATGCGTGCACCGCCACATGGCTGTGGCACTGCCTTCACACCGCATAGCCATGCTACTGTACACCCATGGTGGTGCTGTGCAGGACATGGGCGGTGGGTGTGTGCAGTGGTCCACATGGCTGTGGCTGCCTGGGTGGGCAGGTCTTGTGGACACAGTCACTGAGGGTCATCACACACCATCACAGGGGCGTGGCACATGGCTGTATGCCATGCACCATAGGTGGGCTGCAGGGGGATGGACAGTCACAAGTAACGACTCTGCTCCCTCATCCTAGGTGGACAGCGACTTCAGGCCATTAAGAGAGGACTGCAGGAGCTGTTACAGGAGGCAAGGGCACCCCTGGAGATCCTCCAAAGGATGGACCGACATGGGGTCAGGAGGCGGAGGACACAGCGGCTCAACATAGCGGATGAGCAGGGCAGATGATAGGCCATCCATGCCCCTGAAAACACCTTCCTCCCCTGGACCCACCCTGACACCCCTTTTTCCCTCTCCTATATGTTCACCCCTGCCCCTTACCGACCCCACCTTGTTTATGTCACTCCCCCCCATACGTACATAGTTCTGTAAATAGTTTTGTTTATCTGTTTCAATATACTTATTTTGATATGAATACTGTGGTGGTCTCTGATTTGCAGTGGGCTATAGGTGCTCAGCTGCAGTGGTGTGCATGGAGTCTGGGGTGGTGCAGTCATGGGTTTGTGTGTATGTCTGTGGGGAAGTGACTATTGTGTGGGAGTAGCTATCAGTTGGTGTCTGTGGTATGTGTGTTGTTCCCTGTGCAATGGATGACTGTGTGCAGTGGTCCATGGTGCATGCTCTTTGTCCATGGTGCCCCTGTCAACCCATCCATGGACTGTGCAGCTGACACCCTTGCGTGTCTGTGACCAGCAAGGTCTGCTGCCATGTCAGTGGTGGCTGTCCATGCAGGGCAGCCACTGTACCCATCACAATGCTGAGTTGCCTCCTGTCACTGGTGTGGTACATGTTTGCTTCAGGTGGCACTGTGGCCTCCGTGGTTGTTGTCCCACCTCCATGCTGTGCCTTGTGTGTGTTGCAGGGGATGTGCACCACTGTCTGTGACTTGTGCTCCATGCATATGCTGGTGTCGTATGGGTCCACAGTGCCTGCACAGGGTGGCTTGCACTCCTGTGCCAGGGAGGACTGCAGGCTGTGTGTACACGGTTTCCATGGGCCCACACTGGGGGCTTGGTTGCCACGCTACTGCGTCCCTGTGTTATTGTCCCCTTGGGTATGGGTGGGTGTTTGTCCCTGCACTGTGTTGCATCCGGTGTGGTGCATGCTTCCACGCACCACTGTGGGTGTCTGTGCTGGCTGTTGTGGCCAGTGGTAGGTCAGGTTGTGTCACTGGACTACTGTGCAGGGTGCTGTATCACTGGTGGTGGTGTCAGGGGCACGCCCTGTCCCGTGTGGGGTACCTCTTGTACCGATGTATGGTCGGTCTCTCAGCTGTGTCTCAGGGGGATTGTGCATGGTGGCATTGTGTCAGCCATTGTTGCATTGCCGTGTGATGCCACCCACTGCTGGGTGCTCATGGTGGGGCTGCCTTGTATGGTTCTGTGGTGCACAAGGTTGCAGTGTCACAGTGGGGGTGGTGGTATGCATGGGGTTTCCTGCAGTGATGGTAACTGCTCATGGGGGTGGTGTCTGGGGGTCACGGTGCAGGGTGTGCTGTACACTAGGGGGGATGGTGTGGCACGGGGTGGTCCACCCTCCTTGTGTGACAGTCTCAGCTTGCCGGTGGGTGTGATGGGGCACCTTGGCCCGGCTGTGGGTTGTTTGCATGTCTCCATGGGCCGGTGGTTATTCCAGCCCTCCCCCAGTTATGCTGTGCTTGGGGTGTGGGGTCACAATGTCAAGTTCTGCTGTGTGTTCCTGTGCCCATGTGTGGCATGGGTGGTGGGCCCCCAACCTCCCTGGTTGTACAGTTACATTGTTCTGCTGCTGTGGGGCTCCCTGCTTGGCTATGGCACCTCTGGACTGCTCAGCTGGGCATCCCTTGTTGCGCCATAGCGCATCGTATCTGCTCAGCTTCCCCTCCCTAGTTGTGCTATGGTGCAGGTGGTGTGATATTCAGACGTTAGCTGTTGGCGCAATTTTGCTTGCTCCTTTTTTGAATATCACATCTGTTACGCATGGGCGCAATGGACTTGTGCTTGCTCCTGCTATTGTGCACTTTTTGGGCGCAGTTTGAATATCCAGCCCAATGTATATACTTTTTACATCTGTGTGATCATGCAGCCATCCTTGTTAGTCAAGAACCAGGCTGGGATCAGTGGAAATCAAGAATTTAGTGCACTCAGTTAGCATTCTGATAAGGCAGTGTAGGAGAAGAACAGTATGCAGGATCTCAAACAGATGCATGGAGGAACAATTACCCAAACTGTTTGATTCTCCATGTTTCTCAAAATGCAACTTATGTTCAAGTGCTCTGAAAAACAGCTGTTGGGTGGTCCACCATGATGCTTGGTAGCTGGGCTTATATCACACCAGAACTCTGAAATGAACACCAAGATACCCTCCACTCCAAGTGGAGATAAAATAGGTAAATATCAGGCCAACTCAAGCAGAAAGAATATATATTATATTTTAATGTTTTTTTATGTGCCTCCCTGCCACCTTCCCCGACCTGCCACTCCTTCAGAGTGCCAGTGCCTTCTACCACCATCTGACACTCTAACACCTTCAACCAGCTGCTATAGTGGCATACTTCAGTGTGGCCCTGGTATATCCCTGTACCAGGTGGGTCCCTCTCCTCCTGGAGGAAATCACCTTGTAGCCCCTATTCAGCTTCTCAGGTGCTGTGGGGCTGGATCCAGGCTGGTTCCAGGGGCTTCGGGTGGCAGGGTCCTCAGGTGTTCATCATCTAGGACTTGGTCGGGTGGTGTCTTTCTGTGTTCTGGTGTCTCGATCACTGCAGTTCCTGCCCATGCTAGAGCACAGAGGATCCTGGGATGAGAGCATGCAGGGGCGTGTCGAGGCCACACGTCTCCCAAGAACACTCACCAATATGCCCTCAGGTCTCCAGGCTGAACCCACATGCCCCCGGGAGGGAGGCATCCAATGGATGCCTGTGAAACCCCTCCCCTGCCGGACTCCGCTCCTGACACCCGGGCACAGGGCGTGAACCTGGGTCACCAGCATGCCAAGCGAACTCCTTTGCTCAGCTCCACAGAGCTGGCTCTTGAATGTTTTTTCAATGGTAGGGGAAGGTGTGCACTGAGTTCTCTGTTTTAACTAATTTAGACCATAAAGTAGTAGCACCCTAATGAAAAAAGTGATTTAAAGTTTGTGAATGAGCAAGTGCTGAGCTGCTCATTTGGTACTTGTTCTCTGAAAACCTTAGCAACACAGCTTAAATGCCTGCAGTTAAAATTAGGATGTGCCAAAACTCCTATGCTGAAAGTTAGCTGCTCCAAACTCAGCTGGCTCTGTTTCAGCAAACCTCAAACTTAAACACAACCTGTTAAGCTCATATAAATTTTTTTTTGCCTTTAGCTCCCTTCCCAACCTCCCAGCCTGTTCTCAAGCTTCCTCAGTCACTGGCAGTCATGTGACTGGTTTTTGAGGCTGACGGGTGAGTTGAAGGAATGCCTCTTCTGCTCATCCCATATTTTGGTTTGGCATGCACATACCAGGGTATAAAAGTGGGACTGTTTTACAGTTCAGTGCCATCCCACTGTGTGCAAAGGAAGAGAGTGGAAAAGCTGGGAGGGAGGACTTAAGGAAAGGAGTGGACTGGATGCTAGGCCCTAACAGCAGTGTGGTGGACTGGTGGGCCATTGTGGGGAAAGAAGGCTGATGAAAAAAGAAACATAGAAGTTATCTTAAAAAGGAAAAAAGTTTACATTACAAAAAGCAGTGAAAGAATAGTGGACACCAGATGAGACTAAGAAAAAGTGAAAATAGTTTTTTTTTTTTTTTTTTTATTCATTACAAATTGGGTTTACAACCTTTGAGTCAGAGACTTATTTACAAAGGCACCTCATTGTGGGGGGGCAGACATCAAGACAGTTATTACAGTGCAGATTAAAACAGAGGATAACATTACAAGTGCAGTAAAAGGAACATTTAACATAGATACACTTAGGTTACATAATGTAGTAGTTGGTATGTTACTTAGGTTACATAATGTTACAAAATTGTGAGTTACACTCATCGATATAGTACGTCCTCAGAGAAGACAGTGGGTTACATCCCTGTTTGGACCTAGTAGGGAAGGGGTAGGTCTGGGGGAGAAAGAGGCTGTCCAGTGGATGTTGTCAAGCCAGGGGGCAAGGCGGGCGGGAACCACAGGTTACAAGAGGGGTTAGTTGCACCTACAACAGTGGTTATTAAAGATATGGTTCTGAAGGGCTGTTTTTAAGGAGCCAATTTTTGGCAAGTTGGAGATGCAGCTAGGGAGGGAGTTGAACCAGGTGGGGGCTCGGTAGAGGAAGGATCCCTGGGCAAGAGAGGTCTTGGTTCTGGGCACCTTGAAAGTGGCCTTAACAGAGCTATGGGTGGTGATGGACGAAGATGGCTGTTGTAGGGAAGTGGAGACCCTTGGAGGGGGAGAGTCCTAGCAGAGATTTCTTAGCGAGAAGGCAGGTCTGATAGAGCAGTCACTCCTCAAAGTTGAGAAGATTGGTGGTAGTATAGAGAAGGCAGGTGTGAGTTCTGCTGGGGGCACCGGTCAGGAGCCTACAGGCCTTATTGATGGAGAGATGGATTTTGAAGAGGGCAGTGTTGTCAGCTGCAGCGTAGATGGGCAAGCCATAGTCCACGAGGAACAAGACAGAGGAGGTGATGGCCAGCCTGAGGGCAACCTGAGGCAGGCAGTCCCTGTGCCGGTATAGCAGGCCAATCCGAGAGTTAATGGGGGCTGCCAGGGCATTAATGTGGGCGTGGAAAGAGAGGGCAGTATCGAACGTGATACCTAGGTAATTGTATGTGGTCACTTGTCCTAGAGGGTGCAGAGTGCAGGGGATAATCAAGAGGGGGTATTTGTATCTTTATTTTGGTGGTGGGAGAAGAGCATTCATTTGGTTTTCTTTAGGTTAATGACCAGTCTGAGGTCTCCGAACCATCTTTCGGCTTGGTTGTAAGCTTGCTGGAGGGATAATTGGAGGGAAGTGGGATTGGGATGTGAGGCAATGAGGACTGCATTGTCAGTGTAGAGGAGCATTTTACTGGTACATGAGCTGGGGAGGGTGTTGCGGTAGAGACTAAAAAGTATTGGACCCAGGATGGAGCCCTGAGGTACCCCAGAGTGAACGGGAAGAGTGCTGGAGAGGGAGCCACTGATCTTGACACGCTGGCATCTAGCAGAGAGGTAGCTAGAGAACCAGGAAATGGAACCACCAGAGAAGCCAAGTCGGTGGAGAGAGTCAAATAGAAAGGGATGACAGAAGGTGTCAAAGGCCTTGGAGAGGTCAATGAACACTGCGCCTGCAAGGCTGCCAGAATCGAGAGCAGCATGCAGGTGTTGAGAGAATTCCAGGAGAGCCGTGGTTGTACTGTGTCCTGGGTGGAAACCATGCTGCTCTGGGCACAAAATGTCATACTTGGTTAGGTATTCAGAGAGCTGGATCAACACCACTTTTTCAAAGGCTTTAGAGAGTGGGGAGGAGGATGGAGATGGGCCGGTAATTGTTAGGGGTGGATTGGTCCCCACTCTTATGTATGGGTGTGATTTCAGCAGTTTTCCAAGCACTTGGTAATTGACCCAGGCGTAGAGACCAGTTTAGAAGGTCAGTCGGGGGACTAGGACTTCGTTCAAGACCATATGGAGGATCCTGGAGTCGAGGGGGTCACTGCTGGGGTTATTGCTGCCTAAGGCTTTTAGCAGGTGCGGTCTGGCTTCTTGTGGGGATAGTGTGTGCAGGTAGAATGGTGGGTGATGCAAGAACAGAGGGGGAGAGAGGTGGGGATTGGGTCAAAGAAGCTGCTGAGGAGGACAGAGCTTAGGTCAGAGAAGGCTGTGCTAAGACAATCGGCTATGAGGAGAGGATCTGTAGTGGGGGTGCCATTGATGGAGAGCTGAGATGGTGGGGGGGAGCGGGACTTCCCATTTAGCTCTTTCATATTATCCCAGAAGGTCCGGGCTGAACCCCAAGTGGAAGTGAGGGTGGTCTGGTAGTGCTCTGCCTTGGCCTGCCTAATGGCCCAAGTGCACTTATTGCATTCTGCATTGTAGACCTGTCTGTCAGGTGCCTTTTCAGATTCTACAGCAAAGTGCCAGAGATTTTCTCTGTTTTTGAGTCTCTGGAGGAGGGGTGGGGTGATCCATGGGGCACTGCATTTTTTGGAGTGGATTCTGGTGAGGGGGTGAAAAGGTCACAAGCCTTACAGCAGGCATTTGTGAAGTGGTCAAGAGCTGAGTCAATGTCAGGGGCGTGCTGGATAGGGTACCAGTCTAGCTGGGCTAGGTATTGTTTTAATTTTCTGAGGCTGCCAGGGAATAAACGGTGGCATAGAGTGGACTGGGACACTGGCTTCAGAGTGGAGGATGACCAAAGACAGAGGACTGGGGCATGATCACTGAGAGAGTTGGGGAGGACAGTGACATCCCCGATTTTGTAGGGATGGTTAGATATAACAACATCTAGGAGAGTGCTGGTGCCAGTAGAGTGGTTGAATCTGGTGGGCTGGGTGACTAACTGGGACATATCCAGGGCAGCAAAGGAGTCCCTTATATGGGAGGCAGTGGAGGCAAGTCAGTTAACATTGAGATCACCTAGGATGACTTGCTCCACTTTGTGAGGGACAGATGTGGGATAGTCAATGGGGGACTGGACCACTTGGTTTTGATTCCTTGGGGGTACATAGGAGACCGTGAGGAAGAGAGGGCCTCGGGCGGGGTCAGGTGTGATTTTTAAGGTGAGGGCTTGGGCTCCATAATCAAGTTTAGGAGCTGGGAGTGCCTGACCTATAAGGGAGTCCCGTACGAGTAGTGTGCAACCACCACCACGTTTGCCTACTTGGTCTTTCCTGTAGATGGTATATCCAGGGAGAGTGATAGCAGAGTCAGGGGTGGATTTGGAGAGCCAAGTCTCTACCAGTGCAATTATGCCAGGTTGATGTTGAACGACCCAGCACTGGAGGGCAGCAGATTTCTTTTCGAGACTGCAAATGTTTAAGGATGCAAAGCAGAGGCCAGTTGCAGTACAGGGTTTAGAAGGGCTGGAAGCAATAGGTCCATGGTTTGGGTGTACATTAACAGATAATAATAATAGCAGTGTAATTATTCTGGTTAGTGGCCAGTGGCAATGGAGACCCTTGGGTCGACACCCAGCTGAGGACCTTAGAATCAGGGTGTATGGGATAGATAAAGTGCGAAGGGTGGGAATGGCAGGGGAGAGCTGGGTCCAGGTCAGGCCTTGGAGGGCAGAAGGAGTGGGGGTGTTGGCAGGGTGGGGGTGTTGGGGGGTCATGGGTGTGTTGAGGGTGGGAGGGCTGAGTCACTGTGGGGTAGTCTGAGGATGAGGTGCCTAGTATGGAGGAAAGGTGCTCCAGTCTGTGTGAGGTCTGTACCAAGAGGGTGAAGGAGAGCAGACTTAGTAATGGAGTGTAGGTACCCATAGCAGCTGAGCAGTAAAGGAAGAGTGCCAGGAGTAGTAGAGAGTAAGGAGATGTAGAGCAGCTTTGGAATGGTTGGGGGAAAACCCCTTTAGTGGGCGAAAAGCCTATAAGCTGCAAATGGGAAAATCAGTATCAATCAGTAGCAGAGGGAGGGGCAAAGATAGATGAATAATGCTAGACTAACCACACAATAAGTGAAATGAGACAGGAACTATATTGTGTTAGATTGGGTAAGTGTACTTATAACTGGGCCCTCTAGTGGCTAAAGGATATAATCTGCTAATGGAAAAGTCAGCAAAAAAAAAAAAAAAGAACAGGCAGGGAGGTTCTGAAGCAAGTTTTTTTGGGGGGACGGGGCACTGCAGCAGCCTCAATGGGACTCCAAGGTCAAGGGTGCAGCCCACAGACTTACATCTCTAAGAGAAGGGGCACAGTGCTTAGGGCAGACAGCAAAATCACAGTACCTTAAGACCTCTCTCAAAACTTAAATCAACTCTTAAGAAATCTCTACATCAGACTAAACATTACTTAAAGTGAGAAATCAAGAACATGTCAAGCATAGGTCAGTCATAGCATTAATGTCTTGGCAGCAGTTCCTAGAAGACTTCTGGATTGCTGCACAAAGTGTGAGAAACACTGGCAAACAGGGGCAAGTGATATTCCTCCAAGGGTAGATGCCAAAATTCAGGGTTCCAACATGTACCTTGCTTGGAGGGTGAGCGTCGGGCAACTTCTCTTTGTTCTGCTTACCAAACTGCAGAATGCAGTTTGTTTGAGAGGAGAGGGCCTGAAAGGGCAGAGTTGTCCCCTTGCTTGGAGGGTGAGCATCGGGCAGCCTCTCTTTGTTCTGCTTACCAAACTGCAGAATGTAGTTTGCTTGAGAGGAGAGAGCTCGAAAGGGCACAGTTGTCCATTGGAGTGATTCAGGGGTGATGGAGGACATTTGGGTGCTTTGGGTGTATGAATGTGAAACAAAATATTGGGATTGTGACTACCTGAGAGAAAAAAGAAGTTAAACTAAGAATTAGGAAAAACAACGTAGACATCAGAGCTGGGACTCAAAGATAAAGTGAAAGTTGAGGGCTGGGGCAGTGGGACTTGGAGGGAAGGACAGTGTGTATATGTTTGTGTGTGTGTATATGTTGATTTAAAACTTACAGACAAAGATTGAAAATAAGATAAAAAGCTGGGGGATGGCAGGGAAGGGAGAGGATTGAGTGTCCGGAGGACAGCTCTCCTCTCCTCTCTCGGGAGGGACAGGGGTCCCAGGTCGGTACTCAGCTGACCTCTGGTGGAGGCCGAAGATACAGCAGGCACTGACGATGTAGAGAAGAGGTGGGGGAGTGGCAGACATCGGTTCCATGCCTTGGCATCAGGGTGCTAGCCACTCCCCAAGAAACAGGCTAAAATGCCCTTCAGCTCCGGTGGAGACCCTCAATTTGTGGCTGCCCTCCTGGCACCTTCCTGACCAACACTACAGACTGCTCGGGGTGTTGGGGCCCACCTCATCCCTGCCTGGGGGGTAATCTGAGGCAACATGGGTGACGGAGGACTGACCAGGCAGGGCAGACTGCAGAGGGATGACTCCTTGGTGCTCCCAAGGAGACAGGATCTGGGGGGTGGAGAGGAGGAATAAATACAAAAAGAAAAAAAGAAAATAAGATAAAATGAAGGAAATACAAGAAAAGAAAACAGGAAAAGATAAGAATATGACAAAGCAAAAGAAAGAGAAGTGAAAGAAAGTTAAGAAGCAGAAATTCGGGTTTGGGATAGATGGGCTGAAAGGAAGGCCAATAGGTTCTTATCTGCAACAAATTCTATATTTCTATGCACTGTTACTGCTAGCCAACCAGTACCTATGCCAGAAGGTAAAACTACGGAGGCAGCTTCTTGTGTATGGAACTACTATTATATTGACTCCCAAAATTCTTGTCCTGCAATATGTAGTCTGTAAAACCAGTGTCACCAGCAGGAGACAGGAGAATCACCTTGGAACATCACCTTTGTTTTATTTATTATGCTTTATGCCCCATTACACCAACCAGCCCTCCATCAGCCCTACTGCCCTGACCAGCCCCATCACCTGCCATCCCAGGGACTTACCCACTGCTCCATGTTCCACACCTCACCTGGATGACCCATAAGGGAAGGGCTACTGGAGGCTGGCCCAACTCCTCTGGGGGAGTAGAAGTTTAAGTTTTGGAGTGGGAGCCTCATTGGCAGTGTGGGAATACACACTTTAATAATACACTTAAAAAGAGTGCACCCAACTGCATGTCATGAAAAAGATTTGAACAACAGTGTCAGTTGAGGCAGAGGATGAGGCAGGTGACAGTGACCTAGAAGATGTTTCTTTATTGTCAAAATGTGATGGTGTGGCCAACTATTTTTCAATTTCACTTAACAAGAAAAGCAAACAACATGATATTTCATCTCCATCACCATCTGACACCTTTGTATCTCACAGTTCCCTCGATTACCTACTCTCCATTCCTGTTGAAACAGACCATGCCCCAAAACAAAACAGTTAATCATGCAAGAGTCATGTCAAAGGGCATGGAAATATGATCACAACCATCCCAGAAATGACATCAGACAACAGCAGAAATGACAGCTCTTGACCGTTCTCTTTTGTTGAATATGTTGGCTTTAAACAAGTAATGCAGATTGCAGTTCCACTATATCACATACCACCCAGAAAATAGTTTGCCACAAAGGCAGTACCAAATGTCTGTTGTGAACTGTGTGAAAAAGTAATAAAAGTCTTGAAGCTCACAGCAGTGCCACACATGCATATCACAACTAAGAAGTGGACCAGCAACCAAACTGTAGAATGCATGATAGTCACTGGTCCTCCTTCTACAATTCCTCTGCCTCATCCTCTGTCTTGATCATGTCCACCACAACATGTAAGGAGCAGTCTGTCTTCTGTACTACTAGTTTTGAGTCAAAAGATCACACTACAGTGATCCCCTTGCAAGAATTAAGACAATTCAGTAAATGGCTTACTCCTCGTGCCTTTTCTCCAGGGTTTTTGGTATTTGATAATCAGGCCAACATGTATGTGCTGTGAGAGATGGAGGATATGAGCACATACTTTGCTTTGCTCAAATCCTCAGTCTTGTAGTGCAGCACAGCCAACTGTGATGCAATGCAGTAATCTGCAGTAAGTAACATGTCACAAAACACTGCATGACAAAAAGATTTAGTGCCATTTAATTACATTGTCCCCTGCAGTATATTGCAACATTTCATGATATACTACAACATTTCTGTGTTGCATCCTTGCTGGTGTTGCTGTACATGATTTTCCTAAAGATGACAGAAGTGTTAATTTGAGTGCTGCATGCAAAATATATGGACATTTTAGTCATTCTGCTAAAGCATGCAAAATATTGCATCAGCTACAAAGGGACAATGATCTTACACATTAGCTAAATCAAGTGGTAGTTACCAGGTGTAATTCTACCTTCCGCTTGGTGCAACAGCTTCTTTAGCAGCAAAAAACTGTCCAATATTACACCATGGATCACTCAATAGGGAAAGTGGATGTGTCATTCAGATCAAGCCAGTGGACCGTGATGGCACAGTTGTGCCATGTCCTTTAGCCATTTGAGGAAGCCACATGGGAAATGAGTACAGACAATGGCAGTCTAAGTCAAGTAATACCCCTGATATCCTTTGTTAGTAACAAACTCAAAACACGGAAGGCAACATTTCTTGAGGAAGGTAGTGCTGTTTCCGTTATCAAAAAGCTAACCATATCCCAGTAAGTGGACCACAGAATATTAGTGATGTTAGAATCAGAACATTATATTCTGGCTACAATGCTAGACCCTCAGTTTAAAGGTAGCCTATTATCCTTTCACCCCTCTGGCCTCACAGACATTAGAAGGTATAAAGATCTAATCATTAAAAAGTGTCAGACAAAATGATCGATGCTATTTTAGTTTCACAATTGCTTAAACATGCACGCACCCAAATCTCACTGCCAGTGGTACAAAGATCAAATGGAAAACATGAAGATGATGACATTTGGTCAGAACTACATGATATCGGCAGTAGTTCTTCCTGTGGTAGCCAAGGTCATACTGACACCACTATGGTTAAAGACTATCTTAAAGACCCTAGAAAACTTAACATATGGGATAGCCCTTCAAAATATTGGCAGATTAAGGGAAGGTATTTTGCAGACTTGTCATTTTATATATAAGCTACCTTTCAACCAGTGTCTATTCTGAAAGACTTTCAGCACTGCTGGTAGTGTTCTACATTTGTTGCCTGAAAATGAGGAATGTTTGACAATCATTAAGTAAACCTTGGTCTCTTCTTTGCTGGCTCCACTGGTCCTCTACAATTCCTTACAAAGCCATTTTGATATTGTTGATGAGCCAATATGTACTGATTAATTGTCAAGTGTGTCTGTGTGAGGAGTTACCCTGCAGATGGATGCAAGCACAGAGAGAGCATAAAAACAAATTATAATAAGAAAAAAAAGAAACCATGTTATCCATTAAACATTTATTAAGAAAAAAGGACTGTTAGTCTCCTTTGAGAAAGAAAGAAAGAAAGAAAGAAAGAAAGAAAGAAAGAAGAAAGAAAGAAAGAAAGAAATGGTGGTGGGGGGCATTAAATTGACCTTTAGCTGAAATGTGGAATGAAACATCATGGGGGTGCCAGGGTTGGAAAAAGAAATACTAGAGTAAGATTTAACCCAGTGTCAGCTAAAAATTCAGCTAACTAGAAAAGAAACAAAACAGAGAAAAGCCCAGTGCCAACTGCTTTGTGCCCACTAGGTTCTGTAAAATTACTTAATTTGCTTTTTCATTTTCTTCTGGCCATACTAGAAACATAGAAACATAGAATTTGATGGCAGATAAGGACCGCTTGGCCCACCTAGTCTGCCCATTTCCCTACCTGATGGATAAGCTGCAGATTTTAGTTAATCAACAGCATACTTCCTCCTACCCCCCACTAGAATTGCCTTATGTCTGTCCCATGCATTCTTAAATTCTCCCACTGTTTCTGACTTCACAACCTCCTCAGGAAGGCTGTTCCTTGCATCCACAACCCTCTCTGTGAAAAAATACTTTCTAACATTACCTCTGAGCCGTCCCCCCTCTATCTTCAAATTGTGCCCCCTTGTTCTTGCACATCTCTTCTTCTGAAAAGTACTACCCTCTTGTACTTTTTTAATTCCCTTGAGATACTTGAAAGTTTCTATCATGTCACCCTCTTGCTTCTTTCCTCAAGGGTATACATATAAAGCTGCTTTAGTCTCTCCTCGTATGTCTTCTGGTTCAGACCCTGCACCATTTTGGTTGCCATCATCCGAACAGCCTCCACTCTGTTTCTGTCTTTGCGGAGATGGGGTCTCAAGAATTTCATGCAGTACTCCAGATGGGGTCTCAGTAACTGTCTGTACAGAGGGATGATAACTTCCTGTTTTCTACTGTTGATGCCTCTCCATATGCATCCCAGTATCCCCCCAACCCTCCTTACTGCCTTCTCACATTGCTTGCCCACCTTTAGGTCATCTGATATAATTACTCCTAGGCCTCTTTCAATTTTTGTTGTTGTTATTAACTCACCCCCCATTATGTACTTTTCCCCTGGGTTTTTCTTTCCCAGATGCTATACCTTGCACTTCTTTGCATTGAAGCTGAGCTGCCACATATTTGACCATTCCTCCAACTTTGCCAAGTCCCTTTTCATTCTTTCCTTGTGTATCAACCCTGTTGCAGATCTTTGTGTCATCTGCAAAGAGACATGTCTTTCCTTCCAGGTGCTCTCCAATGTCACTTATAAAGACATTAAAGAGGACCAGTTCCAGTACCGAACCCTGCGGTACCCCACTAGTTACCCTCCTTTCTTCACTATGGACTCTGTTTACTATTACCCTTTGCATCCTGTTGTCCAGCCAGTTATTTGTCCAGGCTACCACCTTGGGACCTACTCCAAGGCTGCCTAACTTGTATATTAATCTTTTGTGTGAGACTGCATCAATTGCCTTGCTAAAATCTAAGTAGGCCATATCCACAGCCCCTCCCTGGTCTACTACTTTGGTCACCCAGTCAAAGAAATCTATTAGGTTTGTCTGACATAACCTTCCTGCAGTGAAACCATGCTGCTTGGATCCTGTGCCCCACTGGCCTATAGGTACTCAACAATTCTTTCCTTCAGAAATGATTCCATCATTTTCCCTACCACTGAAGTCAAACTAACTGGTCTGTAGTTTCCTGCCTCTGTCCTGCTCCCACTTTTGTGAAGTGGGATCACATTTGCCCTCCTCCAGTTTTCAGGTACTACCCCATCTTCCCATGATTTGTTCCAGAGAGTAGTCAGTGGTGTTACTAGTTCTACCCTTAGTTCTTTTAGAATTATTGGGTGAATCCCATCAGGCCCCATTGCTTTGTCCACCCTCAGTTTCAAGAGTTCTTTCAAAACCCTTTCTTCTGTGAATGGACTGGTATCAACCCCCCTATTCAGAGTTTCTCTCTTGTTTGGTTTAGGTACTTCCCCCTCCTCTTCCATTGTGAATACTGAGCAGAAATATTCGTTCAGTATCCCTGCTTTTTCACTGTCACCCTCTGCCCACATTCTCTCCCCTTTATTAAATCTCTGTATCCTTCCTTGGTCTTTCTTCACTCCCTAATGTACTTATAAAAGGTTTTATCCCCCTTCTTAACAGAGTTGGCTATCTTTTCCTCAGTTTGTGCCTTTGCTATTCTGACTGCCTTCCCTGCCTCCTTCTGCTTTAACTGAAAAAGTTCTCTGTCCTGCTCCTTCTGTGTTTCCTTATATTTCCTGAATGCTATCCTTTTCTCCTTATCCATCCCTGCCACCTCTTTTGAGAACAATAGTGTTTTTTCCTTCATTTTGTTTTGTTGATTTGCTTCACACAAAGGCTTGTTGCCTCTGCAATGGCTGTTTTGATTATTCCCCATTGTTCCTCCACCCCTCTTTCTTGCCTGTTTGCTAGTGCTTTTCTGAGGCACTCTCTCATTTTCCCAAAGTCAGCCTTCCTAAAGTCCAATAGTCTTGTTTTTGTATGGCTTGACTCTATGGCTGTGTTTAATGTGAACCACACTGTTTGGTGGTCACTTGTTCCCAGATGGCTGCCCACTTCTAAATCTGAGATCCTCTCTCCTTCCCTATTTGAGAGTACCAGGTCTAAGATTGCTCCATCCTGAGTGGGTTCCAACACTAGCTGTCTGAGTCATGCCCCCTGTAGGGCATCAAGAATGACCCTGCTCTTGGATGTGCCTGCAGCAAAGATGCTCCAGTTGACATCTGGCATATTCAGGTCCCCCATCAACAATATCTCCCCTTTTTCTGCCATTTTAAGGATGCTGTCTATCATTTCCTTGTCCATTTCCTCCCACTGAGATGGGGGTCTGTACACAACCTCCATGCGGATTGTGGTGCCATTTCCTGTCTCCAGAATGACCCATAGTGACTCATCAACTTCCTGTTTACTCTTTAGTTCTGTTGCTTTAATCTCTTCCCTTATATAGAGAGCTCCTTCTCCTCTTCCTCTTTTACCCACCCTCTCCCTCCTGTAGACTGTGTATCCTGGCATGTTGACATCCCAGTCATGGTTCTCTGTGTACCATGTTTCAGTGACTGCCACAATATCTAGGCATCCCTCTTCCATCAAGGCCACTAGTTCAGGGATCTTGTTTCACAGACTTCGGGCATTGGTACTCATCACTTTCCATTTATTTTTTATGGCCTTACCCCTTTTAGCCCCATCCCATTCCTTACTGCTTTTTCTGCATTTATCCCTGTCCTGCTCCCTACTGACTTCTCTACCATGGTGTTTACCTCTCTAACTACTGTGTTTTGTGGGGGGAAAGCTTGAATTTCCATGCTCCTTTTCACTGCCTCCCCCCTTAGCTAGTTTAAATGCTTGCCAATGAAGCACTGAAACCTGTCACCTAGGATCCTGTCTCCACCCCCTGGAAAGATGCAAACCATCACACCAGTATAAGCCTGCATCCTTCCAGCTGGCTCCCCAGTCCCCAATGAAGCCAAAACTCTGAGATCCACACCAGTTTTTCAACCATTCATTGAATCCCAAGGTGCGGAATACCCTAGCATCATCCTTGCCATAGACAGGCAGCACCTCCGAGAAGGTTACCGTACATGCTACTTGTCTAAGGCCCCCTCCCCAACTCCACAAACTCCTCTTGCACTGCTCTGATTCCATTCACAGACAAGTAATTTGTCCCTAGGTGGACAATGACATCCAGCTCCCTCCCTCATGCAGCTGCTCCCGCGATCCTGAGGATTTGCTCCCTGTCCCTCCGAGCCATGGTGCCAGGCAGGCACCTTACCTCCCTATCCCCTTCCTCCCCCCACTTCTACCCCCTAATGATCAAGTCTCCCACCAGGAGTTGTTTCCTTTCCCTGTGGGGTCTCATGCCACCCTCCAGTGGGTCTCCTTTGTGGAGGTTCCCAGCATCCTCCTTGGTCTCTACTGCAGGTGCCTCTATAGAGGAACCACTCTTTGCTAGAACAGCATATGAATTGTGGAGAGGTACAACTGGAGGGATGCACCTCTGTTCCACCACCCTTTCCCTCCCTGAGCCCACCTTGGTCAAACCACTCCTCTTTCTTGGCAACCTCTGAGATAACGGTGGTGGCACTGGTGGTCCCTGGGTGGGGAAAGAGGTTTCACGAATCGTAGCCAGGTCAGCCTGGAGATGGGCAGCCTCCTCCCTCAGACTAGAGAGGTACCTGCAAACAGGGCAGCATTGTAGCCTCCAGAATGTCTTCTGGAACACTGCTGCCCCACACCCATTGCACTGCACCACTCCCATCTTGACTTATTTTGTGTCCCCTCTCCTGTTGCTTTGTATTCTTACTGTCTCCTCCCTGTATGTATTTTTGCACTTACTTTCCTATTGCCTATGTGCCCTTACAACTCTTGTCCTTCCTGTTCTGGGACAGGAGCTTCCTGTAGTCTTCAGTAGTCTCCTTCTTCCATGCTTGGATTCAGACCTCCAGCAGCCAGGGGGGAGAAAGAGTTATTTTTTTAGGTTCCTTCTTGGTTGATGAAACTAATGTGTCTCAGTGATCCTTCCCTTCCCTTCCTACTGCCAAACAGGAAGTTACTGTTGTCAGTCAGATCCAGTGGCTATAAAACTAGAACTGGCTTGGGGTGGGAAGGAGGGCAATTAGTAAAAAATCTGTAGTTCTAGACTGCCATTTCTTGCTCTGAAACCAATGTTCTCCTCTGTCAAAAACAGCAGGAAGCTATAATTGGAGACACCTGCTTTTGTACTCCTAAACTGCTATGCTACACCCCCAATTAAATTCACCCTCTGCTCTGACTCAGTAAATTAAGCTGATACAACCCCCTTCCTCAGAGAAACACACAGTGACTTTCTTCTTTTTTTTAATTAAATGAGACCCCCTTCTTCTAATAAAGTATGTGTTTGCCACAGGTACTGACTCCTGCTGAGATAGAAGTGATTTATCAGTAAAAAATCTGTTGTTTAGACTGCTATTTTTTGCTCTGAAGCCAAAGTTCTCCTCTGTCAAAAACAGCAGCAAAACATCAGCTGAACACATAAGGGTGGGTAGGGGGTCCTGTAAGCCATGTTTCATTTTGCACCCTACTTTTTAGCTTTTTCCTTTGCAAGTTGAACATGGTCAGACTCAAAAACAAAGAATTTCTAAACAGCAAGATGCAGTCTGTCTCACACTGTATTCTCTTTGCAGTAATGCCACTGTCCCGTTACCTTTTGTGCTATTCTCTGGAAAAATGTATTTTTTGCACCACTTATAAGTGTATGCCAGAACCAGGAAAATCTAAATCCTTGGCAAAACCAAATCCAAATTCATCCTGGATTTTGCAGATCGAAAACTAAATCCAAATCTACCCTGGCTTTTCCCTTTCCTAGTTCAAATGTCCTCAACAGCTTCTATTAATTGGTTTCTCAGCATGCTACTTCCATGGTGAAAAATACACATCATTAAGGGCATAAATCATCTGGTCAACTTCTGTTTGTACTAAAGGCATAAAATGAATTTAGTTTTGTGAGACTCAATTTACCTTTGCTATCCAAGCAAACACTAATCTTCATTTAAATGACTTGAGTTACAGGACATGAGGATGCAGATTTGTATTATTCCAGTAGATCTGCCAAGCTTCACTGCCAGCCCCAAATATTGTATGGTTACATTTCCTGTGTGTAATATTTTTCATAAGAGATGGAATACATATTTGAAAAATAATTTTATCAAGCGGTAGTTCTAAAATAATCCTATATAAAGTAATCTCTTTTTTTAATGATACTGAAAGGAATTTGCAAGCTAGATAATTTTCTTGCTTTTCACATATATTTGTATATTTATTTCATGTAGCTTTATCACTAGCTCCCAGTCTACCCCCCTTCTGATTGCATCCCCAGCCCTGTCAATGAACTTTTCATAGAAACATGGAATCTGTCTGCAGAATACAGTCTGTTAGCCATTGTGCATACCCATGCACATGTAACTAATGCTGAACGAGAGAGTGCAGTGGTTCTGAAGCCTCAAATCCTGGCAGCCTCAAAGGGCCTGAAAGTGTGGCCGTTAAAACTTACTGGTGGCCTCATTCCATATTTGTTCACATCAAACCCCCCGATATAACACATTAGTTCTTGCAGCATACATTAAATCAAGTCCCTGATATACTTTTAGTTGAAATGTATACCATATGTTGTTTTTAAAGATAAGAAATTGTCAACTCTATTACAGCAGCAGCCACAGACATGGTCACATATTTCCAGATATTTTGCAAAATTTCTAAAGAGTTTCTCTCTGCTGCCCCTATTGTGGAAATGCAGAAAGCAGGAGAGTTCTCTAGAAATATCACAGAAATTACAGGACATATCTGACCATGTCATTGTATGTGACTGTATCTTTCTAACTGAGGCTCTGAAGAGTTCTGTTGCTGCACAAAATTGTGTTGGTGGCTACATGTATTCATGGAGGTCTCATTTGAGATATACCGCATCAGAAGCTCTTCACTCCCCTTCCCCCTCCCTTTCTGGTGTGGTCTTTACCAAGTCCTTGTATGTGTCCCCCCCTTTTGAATCCCCCTGAGTTTGCACAGATCACCTCCTGTAGCAACCTGTTTCACCCATCCACGACCCTCTCTGTTGAAACATAGTTCCTGTTAGGTTTCTTAAACTTGACCCTACCAGCTTCATGGCATTGCCCTGGTACTTGTGTTGCTCTACAATTTGAACAATTCCCTGACACCCACTTTCTTTAACCCATAGAGATATTTGTATGCTTCAGTCATAGCCCCCGTTCCCCATCTCACTCAAAGTGTATACAGGTTCAGATCTGCTAACCCCTCCTCATGTGACCTTTCCTGTTGTCTGTGGATCATCTTGGTTACCTGCTATGCACTGCCTCCCCCCCCACCCTTCTTCAGATGAGAACTCCAGCACTGCACACAGTACTCTAGGTGAGGCTGAACCCATGACCTACATAATGGCAGCAGCACCTCCCTTCTCCTGCTGGAGATCCCTCACCCTATTTACTACAGCTTCCTATTCACCCTGCTCACCACCCTACTGCATTATGTTGATGTCTCCAGGCTGTCATATATTATTATTCCCAAATCCTTTTGCTTTGTAGTGCTTTCAATTACTACCTCCTCCATCGTATATTCAGTACTAGGATTTTTTGCTCTTATGTACCTCACCTTGCATTTGTGGCATTAATTTACTGCCATACCTTTAACCACCTTTCCAATCTGCACAGGTCCTCCTTCATGATTCATCAGTTCTCTGAGACTTATAGGTTATCCACCACATATCCAAGACATCAAATATGTTGGGTAGCCTGCCAAGTTTATTGTTCATAGTCCTGTGGGAAGTGGCGGAGTCATGCTAATATAACAGGAATTTTCACCTCCAGTTTACTCCCCTGATGTGCTGGCATGCAATGATGTACATTCATGAATGCAATGGCATACATGCATGTCCCCATGGATAAGCACCCCCTATGCCGTCACCTGGCTTTCACCAGAATGCAGTTAATCAGCAAGACCCACCCCCCCAAAGAAAGGAGAGCTGTCTTTGGGATGCTTGGTCCTCTTTCCAAGGCCATCTCCAGAGTGACCTGAATCCATTCCCAAACCCAGGTCAGCAGCATAGGGAGCAGTAGCGCTTTTGTTTGCTGCATGCAGCATCTGGGTACTTATATTACTTTTATGTTCTGATATGTTCAACAATCAAAGGACATTCCTACAAAATCAAATAGCAAAGGGTGATATTATCATGGCTTGAACAAAATCACAACAGTAATTGTTTGTGTAAAGAAATTTTATTTCTCCTTTGGATCTGTGATGATAGCACATAAAATTACAAGTGGAAGAAACATCATGCCACAAAATTGCATAGAGTTTTTTACAAAAATGTGAATTATGTTTTTAAAACAATTCATAATTAGGAACTTAAATATGTACATTCTTTAAAGGAATTGTTTATGTCCTAAGATTTTGAAAGGCAAATCACAAGATTCAGACAACAACCACAGACAATATTAATACAATGTACAAGAGCAACATTTATTTTTAAAGAAACACAGGCAATGTCCCATTAAATGTTTATCATGTTGTTTAGCCTAATAATATGAGTTATAGTTAACAAAACAGAGAAATGCCTTGATCCAAAAATGTCCCGCATTTCATGAAATATTCCACAATGCTATTCAGTAAAGTATACTGCTGAACCTTCATTATCAGTAGTGTCAAGATATTTGGAGTACACATACAACCTAGATAAATACAAAAAACTTGATATCATACAATAGAATGTCCACAGTACTGCATTTAACACATTCAACACATGACAAGGCAAACACATAAAAGGCACAAGACTTGCACATCATAAAGACCCTTCTTAGTTTTTGTTAAATTCTTTAAATCTAATTCAAGTAATGTTAAAATTTAATAAATGATAATGATGTTACTGCCATAGTCAGAGAAAATGCCAGATGCATCAAGCAGTAAATAAAACCTATTGAACGGACTGAAAAAAGTGGCACTGTACAGTTATAAAACTTTAAAGATGGAATACTTTCCCATACAAATAGTTACTTTAAAATGATTTGAGGTGATAATGGCATTGGTCAAAATTGTTTCTTACTGCTTTGAAAATGCAGGGGTATTCTGCATTGGAATTAACCCATTGAGGACTGAGGTGTTCCACTATACAGCACATACCGTACAGTATAAAAATGCACTATTACTACTGTTTTCTAGTGAACACTGATAATGGTGTAGTTTGTCTACACTTTAGGCAATTTGTGTTGTGTTTTTAAAATGCAGCATTTCATATTGACCACTGTAGATTCAAAATGCTTGATTGTGATCTTTGAAGTGCAAATGAAATGCAGGTTGTAGACAATTTACAATAAGCTCAAGATGAACTTAAACTCTGTGAAATGAATTGTGTATGCCTCTATGTCAATTAGGAAAAATTAACCCAAGGTGTAGGCAACTAACAGAGTATCTGTCTGTCTGCCTGCCTGTCCATCTGTCTGTCTGTATATCTATCTATCTATCTGAATAGATATTTGTGTGTTTTGTGTGTATTTATACTAAAGCTCTTTCATATGTTCTAAGTTCCCAGTTAGTGCTATGCGGAAACTGACAATTCTGAATTCATGGAAATTTTGCAACTTTTTCCCAAATTCTGAACTCTGCAAATCTGAATCCTCTGAGTGCATTAGGCACATTTTAGCCAGATTCTACAAAATTTCTTGATTGAATTGTGGAACGATACACATGAACTGGTGAATCACAGTTCTGCAAAATGTCATTACACAGTTTAGTACATCAAGCCACAATATGTGCAAGCATCCTGCAGTTTGATGATCAGTTCTGCAGAATTTCATTTTGCAGTTTAATACATTTATCTACAGTTCATACATTCATTCTGCTGTTCTAAGTTGGAATTTCACAAAAGTTGCCAATGTGCATCCTGAAATTTCATGGAAATGAAATTCCAACTCTGGTTGAACTTCTACTGGTGGACTTTTATTTTTGTACAGCACTATTCCCAGTTCTTCTCCCAATGGTCTGAAGTTCTGTTTTATCAAACATCTATAATACTGGGCTGGCAGAAAAGCATAGAGGTTAGAGTTATGAGCTATGAATGATCTTAGTTCATCCACTAGACCTGGTCTTGATTTCTACAACTGCTACTTGCTTACTATGTGACCCTAAACAAGTTAATTAACTACCATTTGCTCCCAGGACTCACCTGGAAATGACCCATTGGAAACCACTGTAAATGAGCCACTAACTTAATGGTGTATCTGTTTCTCATGATTTTTTACTTCTATTTTTATAAAATAGACTGTTTTATCACTTTACTAAATGACATACTGCATTATGCTAAAAAAAGTGACAAAAAGATCTGGGTACAATTATTTGAAAAGAATTAACTTTGTGTTAGACATGTTTCTATGCTGTATATTAGTACTTCATTAATTTAGCAAATAAGTTTCTCAACTATTTTAAATTACAAGTTCACAACAAGGATTTATATAATTGTGACTTCTCCAAATGTTATTGTAAGTACTAACTTATTACTAAGGGGATAGTTGCAGCATCCCTTTTGTCTCTTCCCAAACCATTATTTGAGAGCATTGCAATACATGTCCAATCGATGTAGTGTCATCCATACAAAAGTATCACAAAATGCTTCACAGCTATGGAAAAGAAAATATAGTACCAAATAAAACAAAAAGATAATAGAATAGGAAATTGATGAAAAGATGTAGTGAGAGATTAAGTTTGGGATGGCCTCTGTAGCAAGAAAAAGAGTGAACATTTTAACTGGCAATATATAAAGTCAGAGTGTCTATGAGAAAAGATTCAGTTGGGGAGTCTGTTTGCTCTCCATATAGGAAAATCATATTGAAGAGAAATGGAGAGCAGACAAGAGTCATTGAAGTAGTGGATGGGGGTAGGGTTTGATAAGATCAGCAATGTGGGAGTTGGTTATGCCATGAAAAATTTCAATTGTAAATTGGGAAACCTGAAACAGAACTCTCCAGGAAGCTAGTAGTCATGAATAAGGACTGGTAAGATGAAGTCATGTGTTCACCCTACAGATCTCATCATACTCATCTCTATCACTGGATGTGCTGTCATCTCCTCCTAGGTCTCCTGAGTAAAAACAATAACGCAGACATGATATTTCATTAACCCTAAAATGGCCCTGAAGAGGTCACATCTTTTGGGCTACTCATTTGTTGGGTGATGTGGAGGTAAAGCCTTTCCCAATTTCTTACTCCAATCCCAAAGTCTGAATCTCCAGTGCAGAAGCTGCATGGTGCTCACTAAAGGGACTAAATATTGTACATCTAAATATCTGTAGCATCAGAGGTAAAAACAAAAATGGAGTTTGAAGGCATGCTCATATTATACTCTGGAAGGTCCTAAGGACCAGCTTCAGTCCTTATATGGATTTGACTCCATTGAATTGCTATTTCTAGGGGGGCTGAATTTAGACTGGCCCAGGAAACAGGTCCCCATGTACTAAGTGATAGTATGAAGCAGGTCATTATGCATCTTACTAGGATGAACAGGGTAAGCTCATGAAAAGGGGTTACCAAAGTGTGACATGAGGGTGGATTTTTCAGATCCACAATAGATCAATTTTAATAAGCTTGTCAAGACACTGTGACTGAAGAGTCAAAAAGGAACCAGATTATGATATAATGTCCTAACAGGGATTTGAGAAAAATCACCTTCAGTGTAGCTCGTGTAATGGGGACACCAGACATTGCACGTGCAACAGTGGACACAACAGGTGTTTAACTTGAAAAAAAAAGTTACTTTTCTTTTTACTTTATTTTAATAAGCATTTCAAGACACTATGACCCAAGAGAGAAAAGGGGACTATGTTGTAGGCCAACTCCATACCATACTTGAGAGAAAAGCACTTTCAGTGTTGCACATGCAGTGGGAACACCAAACATTGCATTTGCAAAAGTGGACACAACAGGTGTTGAACTTGAAAAAAAAAATTACTTTAATTTTTTATTTATTTTATTAAACATTTCAAGATACTATGACCCAATAGTGAAAAAGGGACCATGTTGTTGGATAACTCCATATCAGATGTGAGAGAAAAGCAATGTCAGTGTTGTGCATGCAACAGGGACACAAAGCATTGCACGTGCAACAGTGGACACCACGTAACTGTTTAAGTTAAAAAAAAAAAACATTGCCTGCACCTTTCTCTCCCCAAAGTCCTGCAGTATATTTAAGACCCAATCCCAAAAGAAAATCACCCACTCAGAAAAGCTGGATGCTTCCAATGAAAATTTGGGAGTATTTAAAAAATGCCATTTGCTTGGACACCACAGCTGGATGTGCCACACAAAACTTGAGTGAAACAGAAAATTTGATATGCATTGAAAAACTAAGGTGAACTTGTTTTCATCAATAAAAGACAAAACCCGAGGCAGTTTTTAAAATAAATTTACTGAAGTGCAACTAAAATAAAGTCTTTATAGAAGCAATGGAACGTACTGTGGTTTTGCATGTCACATTTTGCTAGAGAAAATCTGTGCATTTTGGAGCTGGACATGGAATAAAAATAAAATGGGTGCACCTAGGTTTTTCAAACTTTGAAATGTATCTGTACTTGTGGCTACCTTTTAAATTTATTTATCCTGACTGTAGTGGCTGTTGTAAATTTTTTTTTAAATCAACATATAAAGTATTGGGTACATTGGTACCCCCATTTCATGAACTTACCCAACACCAAATCTGGTAAGCACACATTACTGGACTGGTTTATGACCTTCAGGGAAGAAAGGTTAATGTTGGTGGGTTAGTGTGTATGTTCCCTGACTGATCATGCCCCCATATTATGTGTATCGAGTAACAGGTAACTGAGTACCCAGACATCCACCTAAGATGTTTTATTTCATGGACTATTTTATCCTCAGTGTATCTGAATAAAAAAAATGATCTAAGCAATGCTAACTGTTAACTCTGTTATGCTCATTCTGATGTAAGCACTGTTTGGAACTCCTTGATTAGAGTTTACATGAGTTGCTGACAAGCATACTCCTTATGTAAAGTATCACATTAAGAATACTGGCATTAAATGGCTTATGGGGGAACTACTTGTACTCATGGAAGCCATAAAAAAACATAGGTTGTCTACATGAAAACTAATCTACAACCTGATTTGCTTGCCTAGAGGCAATTAAAAAATTAATGGAAAGCATCTATAAAGGACGCTAAAAATAACTAACTCTGGCAACAAAATTCCTATAGTGATAATGACCTCACTGGTTGCTGGAAAAAACTTAAATCAAATCCTAAAGAAATCCAATGTATATCAGGTATATACAGTATCAAAACTGAAGACTCAAGCTGCACTGGTCTGTCAACTATGGCCAGTTTCTTTAACAGTTGCTCATTGACTTGAGCCTCCAAAGGAACTCCCATAATGTGTTCATTGACTCTGATGCTTGAGCATCTTTCAGGGAGAACCCCACAGCACCTAGGTTTTACCTCAAGTTGGAGACAGAGTCTGAAGTTTTCAATCTGCTGAATAAAGTAAAAACTGAATATGGATGCTTTCTGTGATGGCCTTGAACCAAGGTCAATAAAGCTTACTGCTCCCAAAATGTTGAACCGTCACAAACATTAAGAAAAGAGCAACATTTATTTTCATGGCACCCTTTCCAGTAGGCTCAGGGCACCTTAAATAAAAGAACAGAGATGAAAATAATAAATAATAGCAAATAATTATAAATATATAATACATTCATTAAAAGAGTAAGCCTCCTTAAACATGCAGGATTTCAGAGAACCCTTTAAGGTCTCCACAGTGCAAACAGAGCAGATGCTATGGGGTCAGAGAGTTCAAGAGGAGTGGTGCCTTCATCCTTAATGACCTGTGCCCTGGCAGCTTGAAATTAGGTTGAGGGACCATTAATGAGCCCATATTTGTGGAGCCTAGAGAGTGAATAGGGTGCAACAAACCAGAAGCTCTTTAAGGTAATCAGGATCCAAACAATATAGGGCCTTGAATGTTATTGATTTATTTATTTATTGAATGTTGTTGACCGGGTAGGCCCACTGAGACTAGAAGTCAATTTTTCATGGGTAACGGGGGGATACAGATGGTAACCAAATGAAACTGAACCAGATTAACTGTTGGTGGTATTTTAAGTGAATGGGGGAAATTTGGCCAAGGCAACAAGGAAATTCCCTTACTCTTTTGGCAGAGGGCACTGTTTCTCTGCATGAGGAGGAGAGTGCTGTTCAATATGGAGATTGGGAGTGATTGAGCAGCAGGCGGAGAAGACAAGCGCCATGATTCATCAGGGAAGAAACAATGGGCAGCTGGGATACACCTTCTAGGTAGCCAGCATATTGCCCTGCATGTCTTCCCACAAAGATCAGTTGAACCTGGTGTAAATGGTACCACATTGAGGGATTGCGTTGTGGCTACCTTCCCCCCAACTAGGAGGCCAGAACTGGGGACTGGAGTTATCAGCAGCTCTGTACAAGAGACCCAGGGAATCACTCAAGTGAAACTACAGTTCCACGCTGTGGAACAAGCTTACCTATTGGCAAAAAGAAACATCAAAGAAGAAAGAAGGCAGAAACGTACCTCAGCAGTTTTACCTAATTTAATGCCACAGAATGCTGTGAAGGTGTTTATTTTTTCTGGAAATACAGCACATCCCAGATTCTGAGCAACACACCCTACAGGATCAGGTGTCACATGATCCAAAGAGCACTGCAGAATGGTCCCCGGAGAAAGCTTTATCCGAGGCAGGTTGGCTCTATACAGAAAGTGGGGAATGGATTCCTGACCCCACGATACCCCTTTCAGGCAGTCCACCGGGAGACTCCCATGTCTCTGCACCTTGCCAAAACCCCTCTCCTGCAGCTAACATCCTTGAAGGAGGGGCACAAGTCCAGACTACCATTACCCAAAATGATCCACCAGATGCAGAGGTTCTTTCAGGTAATATCTCTTATTCTCCTATGGAAACTGTTATTGCTGATGAATTTTTCGATATTCAGTCAGGTCCCACTGATACAGGGGGCAATGCTAGCATTGATGACACTACTCCAGTTCCTGATAACATTGGTTTGGAGGGGGGACTCACAGTACTAGTAAGAACATCAGTACAGACTCCCTAACACCTCCTCCTCAGCCTACTTATGCAAGTTTGTTAAGAAAACCCATTGAACTTGCTAAAAGGCAGATCACAGTTCGACTGCATTATTTGGGCAGGCAAGAAGATATGCCCAATAGGTTCTATGTAGGGAAGACATTACAAAACAAATGATAGATTTCTTCCCAGCAGAAGGCTATGCCCCTTATTCATACCCCAGGCGAGAACACAGATGATGTAAGCTTTTGCAACTTAGCTATCTTGGGCAGGTTTTGGATTAAATATAGTTCTTTAAAAACAAATCCAGCTTGGGCTGAATTCCAGGCCATACCTTTGACTAAACAGTCCTTCAAAGTTATTACTGTCCTTTTTCGCAATGAAAGGATGAATATTGGTGACATTATGTACTGGTTGGAGAAAAAGTGTAAACTTCAGGGGAATTCTGAACCAGTACTAGATGCTGAAGGCTTTTGGAATGAGGGATGGCATATTAAAATCAACCAGGATGATTCTGGCTTACAACATTTACTGAACTGTTATTTAGGGAGGGATAAGGGTTTTATCTTTTACCCTGGCCAGCCACGCCACTGTTACAAATGTGGATCTCCTAGGCTTTTAAGTGGAGCATGTGATGTAGTTAAGTGTGCACAGTGTGGGGCGGTAGGACATTTTACATTCCTTTGTAGAAATGCTGCTAAATGTAGCCTTTGTGAGGAACAGCATTCCTTCACTGATTGCCCATGGGCAGCACACAGCACCTCTGATGCTGATTATGTTGTGCAAGATTTTTATATTAACACTGCTCTGAAGACAAATAGGCATGTCCCCCACCAGAGTACCCCTCCCCCTCCCACAACCCTTCACATGAACCTGCCACCCACAGGGCCAGCTGAGATCCCCCCATTCCAACACATTCTTTAACCATAATTCCTCCCGTAGTTGCACCCGGTGGATGCCCATACACTTCCTACTTCAGTGGTGACCTCTGAGCAAGCTACCACAAGTTCAACATTCATGTTACCCCTACAGGTGTTACTGAAGACCCCTGTAAGATTGTCACCAGAGAAAGTGGCAGAAAGAAGACTACACCTACTTCACACACACCACAAGCTACTCCTGTTCAGACACATGACCAATATTATGTCCTGTTAGAAGATGACATGGAAAGGGAGATGGAGTCAGATTCAGCCTCTATCCATTCTTCACAGGTGGATGGAAGCTCAGACAGGGAACTCCTATGGATGAGTGTGCACCAAGAACACTTAGAAAACACATGGGCACTAGGGCTCATGTCAAGAAAAAACCCCGACATCTTTGTTAAATGGATGCCCCTTTATACAGTTTGGCTATTGCCTCTTTAAATGTCAACAGCATTAAAACAGAAATTAAATGTGCCCTTAAATATGCACAATTCAAACACACTAATTTTGATATTGTGTACTTTCAAGATACCAGATTACACACTAACACTGAAATTCATGAGGCCAGCCAAGCTTGGGTATGGGCAATACCTATTGGACTAGTGGCATGGAGACATGTAGTGGAGTTGGGATTTGCATCAATAACCAGAATGCAAAGGTTGTTCACAAAGTTGATATTGTTCCAGGACGTGCATTATTGTTGGATTTCTCTATAGCAGATATGGATTTTAGGTGCATCAATTTGTATGCTCAACAAACTAAGAGGCCATGAGGATCAATTTATTCCAAATGTTATTATGTTATTTATTTACTTCACATTTTTATTTTGTTGGGTGAGGATTTTAATTGTAGACACTTTCAGAAGGACAGGTGCTCAAAGACATCAAAAATCTTTTGTGATTTCTCTTGTGTGAATAATCTTTTGATCCAGATAGGTCTGAAAGACACCTTTGAGTCTAGACAGAGAGTTCCCCCAAAAAACATTCATTCAGGATATTATAGCATAGAATCAATTATTGGTTTATATCTGAAAACTTGGAGATAAAAACTTCTACATCTCATCCGGTGGCTTCTTCAGATCATGCACTCATCTCTGCCATAATAGCAAACTTTGATAAAATGGGATGAGGTTCTGGGTACTGGCACATGAATATGAGTTTCTTGGCAGACCCTTTAGTCGAACAAGGTTTTAAGGACCTCTTAACAGTTAGACAGTCAGTCCTATTCCTGTATGACTCTCCCTTGGAGTGGTGGGAAGACATGAAAGCATATATAAAGCAGTATTTTCAACAAATTGCTAAATTAAAAGGGAAAATTCAAAAAGTATTATACAAACAATGTAGCACTGATTTGGGTACCCCTCTATCTTTACAGAAAAGTTCCAAGGTAGATTTGTCACATAAAATTGCGGAACTTAAGCACAAGATCTTAGACTTACAATATGACAGGATGAAATCTCTTGAATTAGAGTAAAAATTCGGAACTTAGGGTAAACAAGGTTTTGTAAACCCTTTCAAATTTTGTCAAATACAGAAACAACATAAATTGATATCTTCTCTCACTTCTGCTTCTGGCACTCAACTTACAGATAAAATAGATATTTTAATTGAAATACAGCACCACATAACACAGATATTCTCTGAACGCCCAACCCACCCCACTTATAGGACCTCATGGTTGAACTCATGTCAGTTACCCACTCTCTCTCTCTCTCTCTCTGCTGGGCATCAAATGGCTTTGACTCAGCCAATCACCTTTTGGAATAACAAGGGGTGGTGGCAGCTTCAAAACTGGGATCAGCCCCAGGTAAAGATGGCATTCCATATGAACTGTACAAATACCTTTTACTTCATCTGCTGATGAAATAGTGGCACTGTTTAATGCCATGTTGCCCTTAGAGTCTATCACTGATAGTATGCAGGTAGGCCTCGTAGTTCTACTCTAAAAAACAGGCGATAGGACCTTATTAAATAATTGGCACCCTAACATTACTTAATGCAGATCTCAAAGTTTTTATAAAGATTCTTAGCAATAGGCTAGCCCTGGCAGTGGATTCCTTTCTATACCTGGCCCAGACTTGTACCATCCCAGGGAGGATCATACATGATAACCTCATACTTATAAGAGAAATATTACGCAGAGGCCAGGAGGGGGAACTCTCTGGTTTCCTGGTATCATTAGACCAGACGAAGGCTTTTGATTTTGTATCACAGAGCTATTTATGGGATTATCTGCCTATGGGGTACAGTTCAATTCATACATTGGATACAGGCGTGTTACTACAAGGCTACTGTAATTCTGTATTGCAATGGATGGTTGGGGGCAGAATGTATGATTGCCGGGGGGGGTTCTGACAGAGTTGCCCATTTATTCCTCTATGCTATGTTATAAACCTTGATCCCCTATTCAGGAAAATTTACTTATCTTCTTCATATGTGGACTCTCTTTTTCTAGTTCAGAACCAGAAATTTGTACTGTTGCAGACGCAGATGATGTATGCCTTCTTTTAGCAGATGCAGAGTCCTGCTGCCAGGCAGGGGCTTTACTTTCTGAATTTACAGAAACTATGGGTGCACAAACTAATTATGGGAAAAGCAAATGTTCACCAATTGGCCACACTGATTATACTGCTGATACCATTTTACATGTTCCTATAGTTAAAGAACCCTATAAGATTTTAGGTATTCTGTTCGGTGAGGGAGATATGGCATTTACAAACTGGCAACAGCTGTTAGATACTGCTCAACAGAAGATGGAACTTTGGAATATATGGAGGCTGTCAAAGCTCAAAAGAGTTTATATGGTTAAAACCTATTTGCTAGCATCTTTTTTGCATCTTAGCTGCATCTTTCTTGTCCCTAAACAGCTGGTAACCAGAATGTATGCTTGTTTTTTAAATGTATTTGGGGTAGCCGTCTTAACTCCATTAAGAGGGGGATTTTATATTTGGAGAAATCACAGGTTGGCCTTAAAATAGTAAACCCCATCCTCTATTTCTTTTCTGTGTAGCTGACATTTAATCTCAGACCCATCCTACTTAGTAAGGATAAGCTTTGGATCCCATGGGTAATGTATTATTTAGAACTCTTTTTTTCAGATATGGCCTTTACATAGTCCTATATTTCTACAGCGGTCACTGTTGGGGTTACCAGACCATTTTTTAGATTGTCTTGGAAAACTAAAACTTTGGATGTTTCCTAAATGCTAAGTTATGACCCATCATAGAAAAGCCATATATGAATATATTATGTTGAAATGATTTACAGAACAGCCCTCTTTTTCAGATAGGCCACAGCATAATAAAACTCTGATTGGACAAATGCTCAAGTCACCAAGGATTCCCAAACAAATGTGGGATGTGACCTGGCTCTCCCTACATGGTAAATTAAACCTGAAAGGGAACCTTAAACATAAAGGGATTGAGGATAGGTATTGCCCCAGGTCATCTTGTATGTTACAAATTGAAATGATACAACATCAGTGTTTTGACTGGCCATATATCAAAGAATTTTGGAAGGTTTTGACACAAAATTGGCCATCCTCACAATTTTCTAGTATTTCCCCAGATACTCTGTATCTTGGAATATTCATGCCAGCATGGTCTAGGTATGAGAAACACACTATTTGGGTGATTCTGGCATGCTGTAAATTCTATATCTGGCATGGAAGATGCCATTTAACTTTGCAACAGATGGTAATTTCTGAAACTCAGTTATTTTACATTGCAGAGAATGCTAATATGAACATTAAACTTCAGGAAGCTTCCTTATTTTCTACTCAGGTACATCACCAGAGGTGGGGAGCAATCTTCTGGATTCCTTAAAAACTGGGCTCACCACCTAGAAGAAACAACTGTTTGTGCCTTGAAAAACAGTGAATGCCCTCTAATTTGTCTATTACAGGGGTACTGGTAGGTACTCAGACCTTTGCCTTTCATCAACCCCATGATGTAGCTGGGATTTTTGATTTTGTTTTCCAAAACTGAGGACTGTTTATGATAATTTGTTTTCTTTTCTTCAACAGGGAATTCTTGAAATATTTCTACCACTCCTTAAATAAAAAGACAGCAAACAATTTCTTCTAGTCTTTGGGGTGGGTGGAGGCATTAGGGAAAAAAAAACAGGATATGAAGCAATATGCATTTTTGTTTCTTTTCAGGGTTATGTTACATATTAGAATGAGTATAATACATTCAGAGGGCACATGCATGTATACACCCTCATTACTGTATTTCTAATATTGTTGCTTTTTGGTATTGTCTTCCTTTTTCTATATGGCTCGTTTGAACTTCATTTCTCGTTTTTTTTATTCTTAGCAGAGAACCTATGGACACTATGATTAAAATACTTATTTTCTCTTGGGGAGGGGGATTTATATAAAGTGTATGAATTAATACATATTTTCTTTAATATAAGGGTTTAAGTTGCATGTTAAATATCTAGGATATTATTTAATATTTCTAGATGGCGATGTTTGCTTTGATACCTGTTTGTTTTCAAGTTTTTGTTTTGAGGTATGTTTGTAATGGATTATGACTTGTGTTTATTTTTGAAAAAAATCCTACTCCTTTGGTGGAGGGGGGTATTTCAATTTCAACATTTATTTTTTTGGATTTATATATGCATTTAGAACTATGCTAAAGAGGGTATATCTGAAATACTTAATTTGAATTGTGCATTTTTTGTTCTATTTCTTCTTATTATTTGTGTGAATTAACACTATTTGTACACATTTGTTTTGAAAGTTTATAATACAAAATTCCCCCTACTCTTTTTGAGAAGTGCCATGGGATCTTTAAATTCCACCTGAACAACCACCAGAACAGTCAGATGGGGCATTGGTTTAATGTCTCATCCAAAAGACAGCACCTCAGGAGTGCAATATTCCCCTCTTGATGCACTACAGTGTCAATATTGAGATTTATCTCAAGTGCCTGATGTGGTTGCTAGATCCCACAACCTTTCAATCTTCTGGTCTTAGAGTTGAGTTTGCAACCTGCTGAGCCATTGACACTGTTTACAAGCATATCTTGAATGCAGTGTGCTACTGATCCAGAAACCAGTGCAGAGTGCTCAGATCTTGTGTGATCTGAACCCTTTAAAAAGTTCCTGCCACCAATCGTGCCACAGCATTCTGGACCAGCTGCAGGTAATGCATCAAGCCTTCCAATAACCCCAAGTATAGAGTGTTCCAGTAGTCCAGTCTAATGGTGACAAAGGCATGGACTGTTGTCATCAAATCAGCAGGCTCAAGATGCTGTATGATCGGGGCAATATTACAAAGGTGGAAAAACACATTGAAGACTACAGCTGACACCTACTGTTCCAGTGTTATCTTGTAGTTCACAGTGATCCCCAGGTCCTTTGTTGCTCATCAGAAATGGTAACATGGCATGGCATGGCTGCCAATTATTTCTTATACTCCCAAACTAAAATCAGCAATCATTGCCTCTGTCTTCCCTGGACTGAGGGTCAGTCAGTTAGAAGACACCCACTTTCTGATCTCCAAATGACACAACTCCAACACAGAAGCTGCATCACTCCCATCAGGTTTACAAGACTGCTACAAAGCAGTGAAACTCAACACCATAACATCTTATGATCTCACTATGTGGCAACATATACACGGTCAGCAGTATGGGTCCAAGGATTGAGCCTTGAGGAACATCACAGTGGAGAACAGTGGTTCAAGAACTGGAATTATCCAGAACCAACTTGTGTGTTCTCCTGGCTATGTAATATTGAAAGTAGTGAAAAACAGTTTTGGTGAGCCCCATATAGTTCCTCAGACAATCCAACAGCACACAATGGTCCATAATGTCAAATGTTGATGATATATCCAGGAAGACCAAGATGGAACAAAGCTCTTGATGCTTTGCAGTGAGCAGATCATGAAACACAGATGAAAGCAACCTCAGTGCTGTGGTGGGATCTAAATCCTGACTGAAGAAGACTGTAGATGTCATATTGTTCCAGATGAGACTCCAGTTACAGTATATCATTACCATCTTCTTGGTAACCTTCCCCAAAAAGGAAAGGTTTAGGTAGGCCAGTTATTCACCAGACTATAAGGATCTAAAGATGTTTTCTTCAGGAGGGGTCACACCAAAGCTCTTTTAGAGCTGTGGGAAAACAAAATTCCCTCAGTCAAGGAGCACCCAGAAATTTCAGTGAAGATTGAACCCAGGGACTCCAGGCAGCCAAGTAGCAAATTGGCAGGCCAGGAGTCCAAAACACAGAAAGTGAGATCACAAAGAGCATCTCCTCTTCTTCAACTGGGTGAAACTCCACCATAGATCGCAGATTGTCTATGAGCTTCATTGATCTGGTACTGCTGGCTCATGACAGGCCACTTTCGGAAATCTTAGCCTGAACTGTAAGAAATCCATAAGGGTTTTTTAAAAAGGGAATCCAGGGGCGTCGGTCCTTCAATATTTGTAGGTTGTCCTTCATAATCTTTATCAATTCCCTACTCCCACCCCCATATACTGTAACAAAGGTTAGATTACCCCCCCAGGTCATGCAGTCTTTCTTTTGTTTGAAACAGACTTTCTTATGGTGCAGCATACACTCTATCCTTAGCTTTTGGATATCTGTTTCCAAATATTCCTTTTCTCTCAGCCTCTCAACTAGTTCTCTGGCCTTAAGCTGGGAAAGATGGTCATTATCACAGCTTCTATTCATCCTTAAGACCTGACCACTGGGACTGACATCCATGGATTCCCTGTTTGAAAAACCCTTATGGATTTCTTACAGGAGAGGTAGAAACCTGAGGTACTCTTTAGTCCACAGTTATCAGGAAAAAGTAAGAGAAGGATCCATGGGACCAAAAACTAGAATCCAGACCATGTGGCCTCTGTAATACCTGTTACTTCACGAAGAAGGCTAAAGATATCCTGAACTGAAAAACTGGGAAGAGAGAAAAGATCAAGGGTTACATCACATGTAATACACACATGGTGGTGTACACACTCACATGCTCCTGTGGGAAATATAACACTGGGAGAACCAAAAGAAAGTTTAGTTTTAGGATGAATGAACACATCCTAGCCATAAAAAAATGGCAGTGTTGATTATGCCACAGATCTCCATATTAAACAGTGTGGAAAAGATGGGTACCGTAAAATTACAGTATGTGGTTTGAAAAAAGTCCAAGTTAATGTCAGAGGTAGAGATCTGGAAGCCATATTAAATGAGAAAGAACAAGAATGGATTTTTAAGCTGGTGGTTATGAAACAACTGAGTCTGAATGACACATTTGAGTTAAAACCATTTTTGATTAGGAAAAGAAAACAAATCTTTTCCTTGAACTTCAGACCACCCAACCAACAATAAAATGCCCCTTCCCCCTGGTAGCAGTACTAGTCATAGCCATTTATGCTGTTTTGTATTTGTTTGGGATAGGTGTTTAAGAAACACATTTGATGGAAGCAGGAAGTTATGTTTTACTTCTGACTTCACTTCTGTGGTGTTTTCCTTATACAGGTTCAGCTGGAATTGAGAAGATTGTTTGATTAAATGAAGCTTGAAAATGAAGTTACATAAATGTGAAGCATATTGAAAAATGATCATCTTTCACTTTAATTTTCACTGAAGGGACTTTGGATCACAATTGGTTTAAAAAAAGCAGTTTGGAACACTGTGATTGGATGGTTAATTAACACAACAGTGAATTGATTGGCTCTCATTTTACTTTGTCACATGTGTTTAAGTACATATATATATATATATATATATATATATATATATATTATCCTGTCTGTAATTTTATTCACTGTGTCTGATAAAGCCAGAGTAGTCTAGTGAAATGTAAGACTTCCTGATTGAAGTTGTCCTTGATGCTATATGAGAAGTAAAAGGCTGCATATACACATTTTATGTACAGTAGCCTTCTTTTTTTGGCTGCTTTGGCAGGGGTGAGTGCGCTCCACTAATGCAGAACTGCTTGGCTATGTTGCTCAGGATAAATTGCAGACAGCTCTTGTTACAATCCTCAGCAGAAAACCTGTTGTCTAGTCATTTCTGCAAAACCAACATGGAGCAATGTTCATTTGCTTACTATGGTCCCCAAAGGTATGGAACTCTTTCTATATGTGCATTTGAAAAGCTGAAACTCCTTTGATTCTTAGCTATATATTAAAGCATAAGCTTGCAAAGAAATGTAAATGTACTTGATGTACCTACTGTAAGACCTACCTTATTTACTTGCAAGAAGTAATTATACTGTAATTATGTTTGACCTCTTGTTCATCCTGGTATCCTGCATGTGGTTCCCTTATCTTCCAGAATGTTCTGTAAATAGGATTGTTCTGAGTGGTCTCACTCAGTTATAGAAGACATACAATGCATGCTTGTAATAGGATACAGTGCTATTTTACAAGTTATCTCCTGAGTTTCTCTGGAGATACCTAGAGACAAATGTCAGTGGCTCGCTGCCTGTGCTGCAGGAAGCCACATGAAAATCTCCCTAGAGATCTCCAGAGATTTTGGAAAATAACTTGCCAAATCAACTGCTACCACTGTACAGGTAACATCATCTTGAACTCACTGATAATTGGCTAAAAGACAGGGAGACATTGATACTGCAATTGACAGAATCAAACCAGTGGCAGATACAAAAAAAAAGTTATATACTGTAGTTGGATGCAGTGTAGGACAATTCATGTTTGATATGGGAGGAAAAGACAAGTTTATGATTAAGGAAGACTCCAGGATTTCTGGAACAGCTATGGAAGGCAAGGTTAGAAGTCAAATGGTTAATGGATGAAACTGAGCTGCATCTATGAGTGTTTGTATGCCAAGAAGGACTTTTAACTTTGAAATATTCAGCTATAAACAAAAAGAAATATGAAATCAGACACTGATAAGATCAAGACAGGAGAAGCTGGATTACATGGTGCTATGGTTATTGATTCCAAAAGAAATGTTGAGTGCCATCTGTACAAATGCAGTATTCTAGTTTGCACTGAGAAATAAGGTAGCCACAAGGAAGAAGACAGACAGACTAGTGAAAAATAAAGAGTCATGGGCTGAGCCATGAGGGACTTGATACCATACCAGCTTGGTGGATAATGTGTATCCACTACCAGAACAGAAGAAAAATTGTTAGAGAGGTAGGAGTGAAGAGCCAGGAGAATGGTTGCCCAAGACATCTGTGAAGTGCTCCAGACATTCAAGAAATATGTCATGGTTGGCAATGTTGAAAGTAGCACTTAGGTTTAAGAGGGGAGTAGGTATAGACAGTACTGGTCAATTAACAGAAAGCTGACACCACAAAGGAGGGCCATCGTTTGCATCAAACTGGAAGATGTTTTTCAGTGATACCTTTTATTACACTAACAAAAAACTGATGTCTACATAACCCTTTAGTCTTTCAGTTAGCAAACAAAAAAGATATTATTGGAAAACTACATTCTGGATTTACCCTGACTAACAGGGCACCACAGAACAGCATCACACAGGTTGAAAGTCACAATGGTGCTATGCCTCTAGCAATGTTTACCAAGACTTTTGTTCCAGTAGTTGCCTAGTTCCTTTAGCTATCTTTACAAAAATGTACAGCTATTTAAAATACTTTCATATTGTAAATGATGATATAAGCATTATCTGCAATTATCACCAGTTGGGTTCTTATCTTGTTTTTATGCTCCTGAACCTATTAAGCATACAATCCCACTCAGTTTTTAAACAACATTTTATATATAACATTAATATTAAATAATATAGCTGTATATTTTTTTCTCTTTAGTACAATGTCTAATTCTACTAAAAACAATAAATAACTTCTAGACTGTGAAACTTAAAGAAGAAATGTTAACTAACAAAATCTAAATCAATTTTGTCTTCTTATTCAACCTCAAGTTACAACACAGACTTCACAACATAACTTTGTCTGACTGTTGAATATTAATTTTAACACAGATTTAACCCACGCAAATGTTTTCTGTTCATGCATCCCTGAAACTTGATTTCTTTATGTAGATCATACTATCTTCAACTAACCCTCCACAACAATGTACAATATGGATTTTGTGGCATAAATTAGTTTTGAAGTTTTTAACTTCAATTTCAGCTTCCATGATTGATCTGCCCAAATAAGGAAGTTTCCAGCAGCAAAAAATATTCCTATCCATATTGTTATGTATAAGAATAAAGTAGCAAGCCACCTGTGCTTGCAATCAAAACAAATTTTTTAGTAATTCAGTGCAAACCTAAGGTGATAATGCAGTCGATGAATGGTAAAAGAGTTACAAATTAATAGGGTGCTATATTGATTGGTGTGTCTGCTTAGTGTTTAGTAGGTTTTTCACTGGCACTTTAAGGAAATGTGCACTCAGCATCACATAATATTGTGATTTTTCATTGAGCATTCCAGATAGTGCATGTGGCTGCAAACAGTCCTCTTTAAATCCAACAAGGATAGAACAACAGTGCTTACATGTGATGTAATACTTATTAGACTTTAATAGACTTGCACCGTGGCTCATCCTATTAGTGAAGACTACTACACTATACTTTAAAAAAATGCCCCACTTTGAAAATGTGCACTTGAACAGCAATGTCTCCTGCTGATTTTGTATGTCAGCCTTCCTTAGCAGGATAATAAAATAAGTTATGTGTAGAACATGAGTAGCTCACCCTGGCACAATGGAATTAGCCTGAGGCCAGGCAATGCTTATTAAAGAGGAGTAGTAATTGCTTTTTCTGAATTGTCTTCCTCTAAATCTTCCTCACTGGTGAGAGGCTTGTGGTTCCATTTTCCACACTCAAGCAGTAAAGAGGAAGAAGATGCGGCAGTACTATGATCTCCATCTTCATGAAACTTCCCCTTTCATGGCTTCCTGCACAAACTCTTGGATTTCCATTGGGAGTGTCTTGAATTTGTCTTGATATTCCTGATCAAGTTCACTCTGTAGCTGTAGACAAAAAAATAAACAAAACTGTTCATATCCCAAGACACATCTGATGTGTATAAAACAGTTTATACAAATTATACTCTTTCTTTGTATGCATTTTTTTTTCAGACTGGCATTACATTAGGTATAAGCTACTGAGCCATTTGGCTTTTTTAATTATTAGGCTTCAAAAATGTTAAACACTGGTGGCTATTGATTTAAGCCATGTTAGTAAATGCCGGTGAAAAAAAATCTAATGGGCTAAATGGCATTAAATGATGTGACAGTTAAAACATATACATGGGGTTTTAACCAAGTGGCTAATTATTCAGAATCAATAGCCAACACAGCTGGAAGGGTGTGTGTGTATCTTACACTGAGGAAGAGCTACCTGTAGGTCATTTGTAAAATCGTTCATTTCATCAGCTATAGATGAATTTAAATATCTGTTGAATATGGATTTCTAACTAAATAGTGCAATGAGGTTTAAAGCTCAAAAGTTTATTTCTTTATATATGTAAAGATTTTACAAAGAAAGCATCATGAGCCAAGAAGAGTTAATTTCCACATGTATCCAAGGGGAAAGAGGAGAGAGGATGTAATAAACATTATGATGCAACAAATATTGGAGGTGATGTAACCAACATTGGAAGTGCAATCAGTGGCTAAACATGAAATGTGCAGATACTCAAAATGAGACACAGTAAAAAAACAGGTTCACAGGGGTCCAGCAGTAATGGACTGGTGTGCCTCATATAAATGGAATATGCAATTGTGGAGTTAAGTATAGATAACCAAGATGAAGCAATTAAACAAGGTAAGAATGGAGTGATGAATAAGTCCCAAGCAGTGTGGGTAAAGTGTAGTGTTGTGTGAAATTACTGTAGCAACTTTCACATAAATTCTGACTTTGAACAGTGGAATAAATGTATGAATTGCAGATTGTTGTATTAAACTGCAGAAAAAAGTCTACAAAACGAATCACTGTCAGTGGTCAGTTCTACAGAAATTTTTCTGCAGTTTAGTACATTAAAGAAGAGGTTCTTACTTTCCACTTCCCTTCTCAATTCTGGTAGTGTTTCTTCACATTTTCATAGTCCCATAGCTGTTTTTTTACAAAAATGTCTTCATGTTGTTAAATGTGTTAAAAAGTGACCAGCGTCACAGGGAAAAAAAGCAGAGAATCCCTGATGGTAATTAGGCATGGCTTCCAGAAGCTGTATGGCATCAGGAAATGAATAACACAGAAAATTGAAGTCTCTTAGTGCCATGCTTCATCATAGGGAGCTACACCTCTTAGTGGAACTGCCTGCTGCTCCTAAAATTGTTATAATAAACATCATTCATATTTTGGCATTCTGATGTGGATCTGTTTATTTTAAAACTCTTTAACATGGCTCTTGATCTCTGTCAAATTATAACCGCTCTGATTTCAGTGACAAGGGGGATATTCACATACGGAAGCAAGGTGAAACATAGGTAACTAAAATACATTATCTTGTGAAATACTTACAGTAACATCTTTTATCTGTCTAACATTAATACCTTTTTTCACTCTTCCTCCAACAGATTGAACCAGGGGAGATGAGTTCAGAGCTGCTCGCAACAGTTTCCCAAGGGCCATGCTCAGTCTGCTGCAGCATTTTATAAATTAAAACAAAACTGTGCATTTCTATCTGAAAAGGAGATCATATGCAGACAGGAATTTTGTTGTCTCTTTTCTTTTATTTCTGAGCAATATTAGGACACTGGCAGTCTTGTTCACTATCTGTTTTTCTTTCTCCTACCATCAGATCGGAGTATAAATCTATTGATGCAACAGTGTGTGCAAACAGCAAACATTTTTACAGTTTAGCAAATCATTGGGTCACTCAAGTATTTACTACAGATTGCATGTAACAGAACTAGTGAGACTGCATACAGGGTGAAAACATTGTTTCAAGAATAACACTGTCAAAACAGTGCTTCAAAAACCATGTTTGCATTGACAACAACAGGGGCAGTATAGAGCAAGTCAGTAACTGCTACCCCTGTAGCTGTCAAGGCAGACAGGAAGAAGTGGGTGAGTAGGTGTCAGCATAGTGCTTGTCTGAACTACTCCCATGGTGGAGAGGCTAAGGTACTAGCAGCAAGAGCAGCAAAGACCTGGAGAACAGGGATCAGTTCCTGATCTTCCAACTTTTATGTTTTCTGTCCCCTCCCACAACATTTTATGTTTTTTTCCTGATTCTTGTGATGTCTGATCCCCCCAGGTTCTCCCCATGTCCCACCCCCCATGGAGTTGATTATATTAATACTGGGGGTATGGGGGGTAAGCCCCCTGCATCCTTGGGTACAGGGGGCAGAGCCCCCTATAAAAACACAAGTTACATTTTGTTACTCTGCTGTGGTAGCAGTCATCCCTGTGTTTTTGGACTGCTACCATTGTCATTATTATTGCAGGCAATATTTTTGTTAGGCACTGTTTTTGCCAGCACTATTTTTCCTACACAGTTTTTGACCATGCTGTAATTGATTGTGGCATTCTGACCTAGTGCCGTGAGACTGCATCATTTCTAACATAACTTTTTACATTTTTTTCTGGTTAATTTCACAGTCAGCTTTCCTATGTGCTCCCCTCCACTCACCATCTGCTAAGAGGGAAAATCATAAACTTTGATAATGCTTAGAGGAAGAAGAGCAGGTTGTGACATTTTAGTGTGATGTCATAAAATATGCTTTCATGTCCTGGAAGGGGGAAGCTTATCATAAGATCAAAGAAAGTCATTTGAAGAACATGAGTTATGCTGAGGTTGCAGAATTTAATACTTGGAAAAGACATACTGTTTTTATATAGATTTTTTTTATATATTCTGACAGGGAGGAGCCAGGAGACCTCATGCAAATGGGAGGGAACACCAGCTTTTAAACATTATTCTGTTTTCCTTCAGAGACACTTCTAGCTAGACTCTGACAAAGAAACTTCTGTGAGCACTTTAAGCAGGTATTTAGAGAGAGAGAGACAAATCTAAGTATTGCAGTAGGAACTGCACTGTTAAAACCTGTTTTGTTTAAGAGATTTGTATGTCTTTTGATATAATAGTTCTGTATTTTATGTGTTACATATTTTTTGGCTATTGTAGTAAAACTCTATTTTTAGAGCTTACTTAGTCTGTCTTTGATTTCTTTCTTTTACAAGTAGAATATATATGGTTAAAGCAGACATGGTACATTAGCTTGAATGGTGATACCAAACTGGAAAAAAGTAAGCTTTTTAAGTCTGAGGTATTTTATTACAGCTTTTAAGGTTCATTTCTGTACACCTGGTTAGGTGCCTGTAGGCAAAGATATCTGGCCTTCTGAAGACAGAATTGTCTGAGCCTGTACATTGGGTACGCGAACAAGAGTTTCACAATTTGAATCCCTCCAAGACTTGAGACCAAAGGTTGACTTGAATCCACAAAACAGACAAGAGGGTTAGCTTGTTCTGTTAACCGTTCACAAGACTGCACTCAGAAGTTGGCACTTTGGGAGTAGAGGGCTGACCTGCTGAGTGGGTTTGAGACAGATTGGTTGGCAGTGGTGCAGGTAATTTTGGTATTACAAGCTTGTACTGTTCAGTGTGTCAGCTGAGACCATAAGCTCACTGGCAAAGAAAGAAAAAGGCAGTGATATATTTTTAAAAAGGAAACAGAACTATATCAATTGGTATACAGTCAAGTTCATACCCATTTTATTTTTTTTTCTAAAGTGCAAGTCAGAGTAGCAGTAGTGAGGGAAGAAGATGGCTTCTGACTACAGCAGACATATTGTAGACTTCACAAGTCTGCGCTCGGAGGTTGGCACTTTGGTAGTAGAGGGCTGACCTGCTGAGTGGGTTTGTGACATTCATTATTAAATGCATCTGCCTAAACTGCATTTAATCCGATGTTACATCCCAGACGAAAGAGTTTATACACAAGTCAGCACTTCTCTCATTAGTTTATTTGGTTAATATTGTTGCAGTACTTTTTTCTGTTATTGTACTGACTGTATTGGATGTTGTCATCCTAATATTGACTGTATCTCATTCCGCTTATCACACTGTAGCTGTCCTTTTCTGATTATTTACTGTATATCCCCATTCCCTTCTCCCTAGGACACATCTGGGAAATGAGCATTTCACTGCTCAGTGTGCCTTTCTAGGTGAAACTTTTAAATAAATAAATAAATAAAATATTGTTAGATTGTAAGTTTACAATCTAAGCAATTCCAGCACCATCCACCAACCCACAAACAATACAAACACCAAATGGCATAGAAAGGTTCAGATTTTATTAACGGTCAGTCAAAACATGAAATGGGGACCTGTTACCAGAGACAACAGCAGGACCCCCGCAATAGTCCTCCAATCGATTTCAATAACACATCATCACACTATCTGATGCTGCATTACTGAAACTGGTACAGTAAGAGGTCAGGTGAGGGGGGTCCTGCTGGTGTCTCTGGAAAGAGGTTCCCCATTACATGTTTTGGTTCACTGTTAATAAAACCAGAACCTTTTTATGCCATTTTGTGTTTGGCTGTATAGTTTATGGATTGGCAGATGGTGCTGCAATTGCTTAGATTTATTTGTTTGTTTTTTCATAGCACATCCAGCCCTGGAGTGGCTTTAGCTGTTTTTTGTTTAGTTTGTAAGTTGCCTGTCTGTAACAGACATGCTGCATAAGATGACAGCTGAATTTCTACTGAATATAGTACTACAACAAGTTGTCTGGAACCAGGTACAGTATGATTTTCCTAGGCAATAATTAAATGAGTGAGTGCTATCTTAGCTGACATTTCTCTGTCCACTCACCACTAGTGTTATGTGAAACTGGGTGAAATGCAAAATTTCACCCATGGAATGAGTGAAATTTCACCCTTGAGCCAGTGAAATTCATTTCTTGCAGGTGACATTTCATCACCCATTGGTAACATTTCACTATTTGCTTCATTTAGAAGCTCCCTGGTGCCTAGTGCCCCCCCCCCAACTGCTCACTGTCCCAATTAAAAAAAAAATATTCTCCCTTGTGTCTAGTGGTCACCCCTCCACCCATTGGCTCACCGGCTCAAATGTTTTTAAAAATATATTTCTCCCAAGTGTCTAGCGGTCCCCACCAAAGCTGATCACTGGCCAGAAATGAATAAATCTCACCCCTGCAGCCCCAGTTACCCTCATGCCCTTCAGAAAATAAATCCTCAATCCTTGGTGTCTAGTGGCCCCCCACCCTCTAATTATTCACACAGCATCCATCCCACTCCCCCACCAGTACTCTGATTGGGCCAGCAGTTCACCTCCATGGCCATCAATCCAACTGAGCACTTCGATAAATGAGTGCGTGCTTGTACAAGCATGTGCTCATTCATTGAAGTGCTACTGAGCTACTGAGTACTTCAATGAATTAATGCATGCTTGTACAAGCACACATTCAATCATTGAGCACTAAGTTAGGCTGCCGGCCATGGAGGTGAGTGGAGGGCTGGGCCAGTGACCCGATGAGGGGGAGTAGGGTGGGCACTGTGTGAATGATAAGAGAGTGGGGGGTGGGAAATCCACTAGACACCAGGGGGAGTGGGGATTTTTTTCAGAATAGCATGAGGAGAGACAGGCAGGGGAGAAGAGGGGGAGGATTAGCTCTCTATGTAAAGGAAGAGATAAAAGCAACTGAACAAAAGAGTAAACAGGAAAGAGTGGAGGCACTGTGGGTCACCTTGGAGACTGGAAAGGGCACCACAATCTGCACAGGGGTTGTGTACAGACCCCCATGTCAGGGAAGGGAATGGAAAAGGATATGATAGAAGGCATTCTTAGAATGGCAGAGAAAGGGGAGATACTGTTGATGGGAGACCTGAATATGCCAGATGTTAACTGGAGCACATTTGCTGCAGCCACATCCAAGAGCAGGGCCATTCTTGATGCCCTACAGGTTGCAGGCCTCAGACAGCTAATTTCGCTACCCACTTGTGAGGGAGCAATCTTAGACCTCATACTCTCAAACGGGGGCAGTGAGAGGATCTCAGATCTAGAAGTGGGTTGCCATCTGGGAATAAGTGACCATCAAACACTGTGGTTCACATTAAACTCAGCTACAGAGTCAAGCCATACAAAAGTGAGGGTACTGGACTTCCGGAGGGCTGACATTGGCAAGATGGGAGAGTGCCTCAGAAAAGCACTAGAAAACAGGCTAGAAGGAGGTGTGGAGCAACAATGGGGAATCATCAAAACTGCCATCACAGAGGCAACAAGCCTTTGTGTGAAGCAAATAAACAAATCAAAATGAAAGAAAAAGCCACTATGGTTCTCAAAAGAGGTGGCTGTGAAAGTCAGGAAGAAAAAGATAGCACTCCAGAAGTATAAGGAAACACAAAAAAAGCAGGACAGAGAGCTATACCAGTTAAGGCAGATGGAAGCAGGAAGGGAAGTCAGAATAGCAAAGGCTCAAACTGAGGAAAAGATAGCCAACTCAGTTAAGAAGGGGGATAAAACCTTTTATAGGTACATCAGCAAGCGTAGAAAGACAAAGGGAGGGATAGTGAGGCTGAATAGAATGAATGGTGGGCGGGCAGAGGGGGACAGTGAAAAAGCAGGGATACTGAATGAATATTTCTGCTCAGTATTCACAAAAGAGGAGGGGAAGAGCCTAATCCAATTAACAGAAGCACTCTTGATAGCGGCGTCAATCCCAGTCCTTTCATAGAAGAAAGGGTTCTGCAAGAACTCCTAAAACTGAAGGTGGACAAAGCAATGGGGCCTAATGGAATTCACCCCAGAATTCTAAAAGAAATAGGGGGGAACTAGTGAAACCACTGGCAACTCTTTTTAATAAACCATGGGAGGATGGTGTGGTACCTGAGGACTGGAGGAAGACGGATGTGATTCCCCTTCACAAAAGTGGGACCAAGACAGAGGCAGGAAACTACAGACCTGTAAGTTTGACCTCTGTGGTAGGGAAAGTGATGGAGTCACTTCTGAAGGAAAGAACTGTTGAGTACCTAGAGGCCAGTGGGGCACAGGACCCAAGACAGCATGGGTTCACAATGGAAAGGTCATGTCAGACGAATCTAATAGATTTCTTTGACTAGGTGACCAAAGTAGTAGACCAGGGAGGGGCTGTGGACATGGTCTACCTAGACTTTAGCATGGCATTTGACACAGTCCCACACAAAAGATTAATAGTCAAATTAACCAGCCTGGGAGTGGGTCCCAGGGTGCTAGCCTGGGTAAAACATTGGCTGGACAACAGGACACAGAAGGTAATTGTAAATGGAGTCCACTCTGAAGAAAGAGGAGTTACTTGTGGGGTACCGCAGGGTTCAGTATTGGGTCCAGTCCTTTTTAATGTCTTCATAAGTGACATTGCAGAGGGACTGGAAGGAAAAGTATGCCTCTTTGCAGATAACACAAAGATCTACAACAGGGTTGCTACACAAGGAGGCGTGGAAAGGATGAGAAGGGACTTGGCAAGATTGGCGGAATGGTCAGAAGTATGGCAGCTAGGATTCAATGCAAAGAAGTGCAAAATAATGCACCTGTGAAACAAGAAACCCAGGGGAAGAATACACAATGGGGGGGTAGTAACAACAACAAAAAAGGAAAGGGACCTGGGGGTAATCATATCAGACGACCTTAAGGTTAGCAAGCAATGTGAGAAGGCAGTAGGGAGGGCTGGGGGTATACTGGGGTGCATAGGGAGAGGCATCAGCAGCAGAAAACAGGAAGTTATTATCCCTCTGTACAGACAGTTGGTGAGACCCCATCTGGAGTACTGTGTCCAGTTCTGGAGACCCCATCTCTGCAAGGACATAGACAGGATAGAGGCAGTCAAGAGGAGAGCAACTAAAATGGTGCAGGGTCTGCAAGAGAAGCCGTATGAGTAGAGACTAAAGGAGCTAAATATGTATACCCTTGAGGAAAGAAGGGAGAGGAGGGACATGATTGAAACTTTTAAGCACCTTAGTGGAATCAATAAAGTCCAAGACAGTAGCATCTTTCAGAAAAAGAGACGTGCAAGAACGAGGGGACACAATTTAGTGATGGGGGGGCGGTTCAGGGGCAATGTGAGGAAGTATTATTTCACAGAGAGGGTAGTGGATGCATGGAACAGCCTTCCTGAGGAGGTTGTGGGGTCTAAAACTGTGGGAGAATTCAAGAATGCATGGGACAGACATAAAGCAGTTCTTGTGGGGGGGTAGGAAGAAATAGGCTGTTGGTTAACCAGGATCTGCAGCCTATCCTTTAGGTAGGGAAATGGGCAGACTAGATGGGCCAAGCGGTCCTTATCTGCCGTCAAAGTCTATGTTTCTATGTTTCTAGGGTACCTGGGGAGAGGAGCGTTATTCAGTTTCAGCCAGTGATCAGCCAGGAGAGGACCACTAGACACCAGGAAGAGATATTTTTTAAAAATATTGGGCTGGTGAGTGGCCTGGGGGGACCACTAGACACCAGGGAGAAATAATAAAAATAAATAAATTGGACCGGTGAGCGGCCGGGGTTGGGGGATGAGGGCGAAATTGTGGGTGAAATTTTGCCATTTCACTGCAATTTCGAGAAAAATTTTGCATGGTGAAATTGCCGATTTCACAGCAATTTCACTGGCAAAATGTTATTTTGCAGCATCTCTACTCACCACATTTGTTCATTCCACTTTACATATTAACAAGTCACCATAGATTTGCAATAGATGTGGCTGGACTTCCAGCATTTTGTTTACACAATGTTACCTAACATGTCAATCATATCACGAATAAGTAAACATTAGTCCAATCCACAATACTCCCACTCAACTGCATCGGTGCTAAAAAATGAATTGCTGGCATGCTGTATGATCAAAATTCACTTTAGAAGTAATATGGAGATGAACTGTTGAAACAAAGTAGATTAGTGATTGATTTTTAATGTTTTTACAAAGACTTAAAAACTGTATTTTAAAGGCTGTTGAGATTATTCAAAACACTTGGTTTTATATATACAAAACAGAAGTGAATAGAACCTTTATAGCAGTGATTACAAAATTAGTAATGCAAGCCTAATACATGGCTAAATGTCACCAATTACGAGCATTGCAGGGAGAAGCAAGTGTTTTAAATGGATGGCGAATAGTGTGTAAATAAATTCAGCCTTTACAGAAATCATACTTGGAAGAACAATACTTATGTTTTTAATTAATTAGTAAGAGACAAAGAACCTCTTTGTGCAAGCACTGAGGCAATGGTTACCCCAAAGGGCATTTGGCTGAGAAGTGAAGTTTCAAAGAAATACAGTATTCCAACCTTCCCCCTTCCCCCCATCTCTACCCTGCGTCTGATGAGGCACAAATCTGGTATCAACTTTGATGTATGTTTTTAACATGAACAAGTACATTTCCTATCACTTTTGCTGCTTTGTGATTAGCTCTGTGAAACCATAACACCGACTTTCTCAAGTGTGCTCCATCTATGAAAACAGGAGGCAGTGCAGTGTAGTACAGTATTTAAGTATCAGCTTGTGAACCAAATAACTGCAGATTCAATCCCCATCCCCCACCCCACACTGTCACCCTGGGCAAACCCCTAACCTCGAAGTGCTCCAGTTCACCTAGCTGTGGAAATGGGTAAAAGGGAACAACCCACAAAAAACAAGATATTACAACTTACCAGGCCTATCCTGGGTAAATAAACTGTAGAATTAAAAAATTGCAAACAATATATGTACAAACTTGATTTTGAAAGCTGTCAGGTAAGTAGACTGAAAACTAGAATTCTTCTAGTTTTTCCATAATTCTTCTGACCAATCTCTGAACTGCTATTTAATAATAATCATCCCCTGAGTAGTCTGGACAGTATTTAATTAGTGCATGAACTAGAATGAACATGACATAACCCCCACTGGGGTCCAATCAGAGCTGTTAGCCTATTTTGCACGAGACAGCACATTGGAACAGAGTTTTTAATAATTCATGTTCATGCAAATATAAGGAAATAAAAATAATTTTTTATGACAGCTTAGAGTGGACATAGAATTCACCTGGGGAGTATACAAGGGGGATAAAGATATTTTTAATTATTTCTAACATGCACCGGTGAGATTGAGAACAGAATGGTATTTGTTGTGGCTTCATTTGCATTGATATAATGAAATGCACTTTTTAAAGTTTAAAATTAAGTTCATTACTAAGATGGGCATAGGAGAATGGGAACATGGCTGAACATATACTTAAATACAGGAGCTATCGTATAACGTGCCTTGCAAATTTATGTGTGTAGTACACTGAATCAGACACTTCAAGCACAGCTTAAAAATATTATAATACACTTAAATGTGTCTGATTATCACACTTTATAGCAAGAAAGTATCATATTTTATTAACAAGAATTCTGTATGAATGGATTAAATGTGGCATGGGTTAAAATGGAGTTAATATTAAAGATACAGGATGTAATGGATTAGTATCTCCCATACTACTATATCACTAACAAAATCAATGAACATTCTGAAGCCAGAAATAATCTAAACATTAATCTAATGGGATTAAGAAGATGGGAAACATATTTTAAGGATACACGTATTGAAATCTGTCCCCCTCTATAAAATATCATTATTCCTCAACACCCTCTGCCTACTTTCATTTTCAGTAACTGAAACACTAATCATTTTACGAGTTTTGTTCTATTATAGTATTAAATGGGAATAATGTGGAGTCATGATGACTTGTTTGATTTTTTTAAATGTGACGTTTATAGCTAAATTAAATCTGCTGCAAGGCCTAGGAGAATGGGAGGGGGTTTTTCTTAGTCTGCATACTATATAGGATGTTTGATTAGTATGCATAGAAGGCCCCTGTCACAGATATGTAACCCATGAGGTATTTACCACTCCATAGTATAGGACAAGTGGAAATCATCAGAGAACTTGGAGTTAATTAGGAAAATGCTACTTAATGAAGGATGAGAGGATAATACCAGCATTCCTTCGGTGAAGCCTCGAAGTGCTTTCTTTCTTGAATGTAAATGTTGTTATTTTATTGGTGATGGTCTAAAATACAAAAAGTAACAAGACAAAATGAAATACTTTAACAGCATCCCTGTGATCCATGAGTGCTGTTTTTCTTATGCAGTTTATCCACTATACAGGAGCACCAGGAGGTATTTACTGAGAGTGCAGATGTAATTCTTGAAGCCTAATATGAAATACATATTGAGAAGGGAACATAAAGCAAAACATTGGTAAGGGTCACACAGTGATATAATCTTGTAGAGTCCAAGAAGGATAACATGTTTGGCACCTAGGCAGGGTAACTCACTGAAGAGGCCAAGATAACTGATGGTCTGATGCCAAAGTTGAGTTCCGTGAACACGCTGAAAATCAAGTTTTGAAATTGGCAAAGGGAGTCTAAGGTTTCTGGGCAGCCCTTCTGCATTTTGGTACTAAGACAACTTAAAAAAAGTTCCCCTTTCTCAGTGGTCTTATTTAGTTCTGTGGCTCCCCACCCCATTCACTTCCCAACCCCATTCTCCAAAGACATTTTTTTTTGTGAAAAGAAAAGTGCTGGATCTTGGCACTGTTTCAGGAGCTAACAATATCATTTTGCAGAAACCCAATCCCTTACCTGATCCCCAAGTCCCCAAAACTATCACATTTAAGAGATTCCCCCTCCTGAGCCACAATCTTTAATTTAGTGGGAGGTCAGTAGTAGATGAATCTTGCAAGCTTAGGGGAGACCCCCTCCATAGTTCTGTAGATCATACTCTCTGTAAAAGTTAATAATCTAAATGAAATTCCCGGGTACAAGATCAGGATGGATAGGGTGAAGCAATATTTGAGAACTGATTTTATTAGCTAGTAAGGAAACCATATGGAAAATGTTGTCATTTAATGCAGATTCATATTTTGTAGGCATTTAAATAAATGCAACAGACATTTGCAATTTATCTTTCATTTGGCAGAGTTCATAAGGCATGTTTTAAAGTTTTAAAATAAACAGACATTGCACTATTAACAAATGTATATAATGTCACTATTGTTCACTGCTGATCCTTTGTTGTACTACTGTAACTAATAACTTGTCCTAGATGTTACACTGTGGCTTGCAATGTCTCCATAAGTAAATGGGTACAGGTACAGACCCAAATGTTCTTCGTGTGACTGCCATCAAGATTGCTGGACTAAGTATGACTAAGATATTTGTGCTTTCTTTTTGTAACTAATTCTGGGTCACCCCTTAAAAAGGTACCACTGATCTCAGTGGGCCTACCTGGTCAACACAATTTGAATACTGCAACATGAATGACATTTATGATAACAATCTTTTTTCTCAAACCATTCATATTTATTATTTATAGAGGGTCTCCTTGGGTTACATTACTCAGTGTATTTTCATGTTATGAGGTGTCTCAGGACATCTCACAAGAGCTGCAGCTACTTAGCATGTCCATGGATTTTACAGACTGGTTCAGCCAAAACACAAATTATGAGCGTTATTGCTAATTTCGGGATTCATTTTTTTTTTCTGATTGTTTCTCCCCCTGTGCGGGTCGATCCTTCTGCTGTCCTCCCAGCCCCATGCCCAGATCTTCAGACCTACCTCCTGCCTTCTCCCATGGCTTATCCTGTGTGGAAGGGTGGGGGTAGCCCCTCTACTTGATCCGCCAGGTCCAGACCCAGTTTGGGGAGGTGTCCTCTAAGGGGCTGCGCCTGCAGTGGACAGCCTTCATACTGCATGACTAAGATCAGTTTCTGCTTTTTTATGTGGATGGGGAGTATACCGTGCTGACAATGGCCAAGCTGAATGCACTTCTGCATGTGTAGCATGCCAGTCAGCTGCTCCTCCTCCATGCCTCAGTATACAGAACCCTGCTAGGTATCAGACAGGTGCTGAATTCTGTTCCCCACCCTCACTGGGAGAAGAGAGCTGTCCTCCAGATGCTCAATCATCTCCCTCCCAGGCTGACCCCAATGACCTGCTTGCACCGTGAACCTGGGTCACTGGCATGGCAAGAGGTAAGGCATGATACTTCAGCCTTCCACGCCACTGGGCCAGCCCCTCAGGATTAACTTTAAATAAAAATAAATATGAAGCTTAACTATCATGGTCTTACTACAACAAGTGTTGATGACGGAAACCATCTATGCAAAGGTAGGAAGCTACTCTTTAATCTGCAATTCATACATTCATTTCATAGTTCAGTGTTTCACTGAACTGCAGAATGAATGTATGGAGTGTGGATTAATGAGTTATACTGCAGAAAGAGGTTCCACAGAACTGATCACTGAACTACAGAATAATCCATTAAACTTCCATAATAAAATTCCCCAGAATTGTCATTCCACAGTCCATGTGTATTATTCCTCAGTCCCACCACAAATTCTGCAGAATGTGTGTGGTGGGGGGGGAGCCTGCCAGCTAAAATGAAGGCAGCTTAACTCATTACCTCCGGGCGGCCATTTTGTGTCAGGTAAACAATGGATAGTTTGGACTTCATATGGAGCTAATGGAGGTAATGAGTTAAACTGACTCAAGGGCTCCTCTGGGGATAATATTTTTGTCATCTGGGATTCCAATCAGATCTATCTGGTAAAATAATCTTTGGTACTTACTGGAGATCTATATCGTCATATGAGACATTTTTGAAGAAAATCTGTGGAGTAGTTTAAGAGTTACGTTGAGTGGCAATCAGTTAGCAAGCACCACACTCTGGGCCCTCTGACAGCTGTCAGCCCTGTGAGTGAAATTTACAAGGAGCAGATCAGCTGCATGGCTCAATGTGGCACTGATGCACCTGGCCAGGACTTCTCAATAAGACCCAGGAATGGCTCAACACTTGGCTCTCCCACCTGACATAGCATTGCTTTCTAATGATCTGGCCAGAATTATTCTCATGCTGAATAAGGTACTTACAGATACTGCTGACCTAAAATCAACTACTGCTCAAAATAACTTAGACCTAAAGACTCTCACAAATAGGGTGACTGGAACAAAGCAAGCTATCCGTATCCACAATAACTTAATCCAGTCTCATCAGGGCCAGTTAAGGGAACAAGAATGTCAAATAGACTACCTTCTTGCCAAAGTAGGTGATATGAAGAATAGGTCTCGCAGAAAGAATGTCAGGATTGTGGGGCTCTCCAACGGTGTGAAGGGACAAGATATGGCTGTGTTTCTTCAGAAAACCTTGCCCACTACGCTATCGCTACCAGCCAGAACTGTACTTGAAAAAGAAAGGGCACATCGGTCCCTTGCCCCCAAGCCTCAACAAGGGGAGAGACCAAGACCCAGATTGTGCCACTTGCTTAAAGTTCCTGTGAAAGAAGCCATCCTCAGAGTTGCTAGGGAGGAGGGCAGGCCTAAATGGGAGGGTTCCCAAGTAATGATTTTCCACTACTATTCTCCAGATTTATCTTTTTTTCAAATTGAAGAAGCTTTATTAATAACATCAACATAAAAACAGCAGTAAAACTACAGAGTGAAAACAGCAGCCACAATCCAAAAAAGAAGCAGAACATAGTGAAATAAGAAGTAGGAAGAATGGAGCACATTAAACATCCTTGTTCAACATGTATTTCCTAATTTCCCAACATCCCCCCACCCTCCCCTTCCCATCCCATTCCTCCTGCCACTTGAGGTTACAGAACCAACGTTGCCCAAGGAAATAGCAAGAGTAGACAGATATCAACATGGGCAGCCAATTGACAGTAGAGGTGGGTGAAGTCAACAAAATTCAATCCGCCAAAAATTTCACTAATAGTGTTCAATTTGCAGAGCACAATTAGTGAAATCTGGCAATTCGTGGAGTGGGGGGTTGACCCTGAAGTGTGGAATTTCCACACAAAACAACTAAAATTAATATCCCTGGTGTCTAGTGGTAGTGCCCCCCTGCCACCTCCCTGGCACACTGCTCTGGTGTCTAGTGGTTCCCCCTGCCACAGCCAATTGCTGTCAGAATGGACACAATATAAAATTTTTTTTTTTCATTAAATCCCTTCCCTGGTGTCAGTGCGCCCCTGCCACCAATCACTGTCCACAATAAATCCACTCCCTGGCTTCTGCCACCCTCCCTGATGTCTAGTGGTCTCCTCCGCCCCTGCAGATTGCTGCCCGGCTGGCACCCACAACCACAACACTGTTTTAATTTTTTTTTAAATCATTTAATCCCTGGTGCCTAGTTAGCTCCCTTCCCCCCACCCTGTCAGGAAGAGCCCCAACCCCACTCCCCCCAACCCCAACCCTGAGGGGACCACTGGCACAGCCCTCCACTCAACTCCACAGCTGGCAGCCCAATTGAACTCAATGAGTGAGTGTGTTCTTGTACTAGTACACTTCCATTCATTGGCAGCCTGTGGTCATTTTCTTTAGTTTTCAGGGTTGTAGAGAAGGGAAAAGGGCTGCTAGGGTCACTGGCAGGGCTGGCGGGATGGGAAGGAATGGTGTTGTGGACCACCCTCAGATGTCACCAGAACAGCCCCTTCCCTTCCCCTTCTCTACACCCCAAAAACTTGAGAAAATGATCACGAGCTGTCAATGAATGAGTGCATGCTTGTACAAGCACACGCTTATTCACTGAGCTCAGTCAGACTTCCGGCCATGGAGGTGAGAGGAGGGCTGTGCCGGCGGCCTGCTTGGCATCAGAGTTGAGGGGGGAGAGCAGGGTGGTGGGCACTACCTGACAGGGTGGGGGATGCCGGGTCCACTAGACACCAGGGATTAAATTAAACTTAAAGAAAAAATTAAAACAGTATTGTGGATATGGGTGCCAGTCAGGTGGCAATCAGCGGGAGAGGGGGTGGAACACTAGACACCAGGGCAGGGTGCCAGCAGTTGGGGAAGGGGAGGATTTATTGTGGCTGACGACTGGTGGTGAGGGGGGTACTGACACCAGGGAAGGGATTTAAGGACAAAGATATATAATTTTTTTTATATTGTGGAGAGATCAGTGGGGGTAGGGCCCACTGGACACCAGTGAGCGAAGTCAGGCTGTGGAGGGGAGGGGGAATGCGACTTCTCCATGCTTTGTTTTTTTTTTAAGTACAATTTGCATTTAAAACCCCCCAAAAGCAAGACAAAGTCACAAATGGCGAATTTCAGGTAATTTCAACAAATTACACAAAGTGCTCACACTTGCGAATTTGGTGACTTTGTGAAAAATTTGCACACGGAGAAAAACTTTGCTGCATCTGTAGCTGACAGTACACATGGCAGCTATGCAAATAACTACTATAGGAAACAGGTAAACAGGTAAAAGCATTGATGAGAGTAGGGTGCAAACAAGGAGAGACTGACTTCACCAAGGACCATCTCCAGATTTATGTAAGAATAGAAGAGCATACACTCAGATCAAGCAACAGCTGAATAACATGGGTATCCCCACTTTAGTACCATATCCTGCCTTGATTCGAATCCAATTTCGTGGTGAATTCATAACATTTAATAACCCCTCGGAGGCTGAGCTTTTTCTTTGGGACTTCAAAACTAATCAAAATCCTCCTGCACAGCATGCTCCTGATCCATACAACTGCGACACAGTCCCAATGGATTTAATCCACCATGAGGAAGAAGATTGCAACCCCTCCTCACAAGTGGGCCCTCCTCCAGAAGACCATTGGCAGCCAGCACCTAGGGGCAGAATGCAAAATTAAAACAAGGATGTAACCCCTCAAAAGCATCCCTTTTTGTGAGCTTGTTCAAGGAGTTTCCCGTGCCTGCAAAGACAGTCAGGGACCAGTAGCAATTTCCCCACTGACTCTCCAGCAAAGCTGTCTAACAGATTTACCTTCCTTGTCGACCAACAACCTGTAGCGCTCGATCTATCACAAACTTTACATGCCTCTACAAGCTCTCCAACTACGGGTCAGGCAAGAACTACAGACTGGACTTCTCTCTGCCATGAGTGGGCAGACTGTCTGGAGGACCAAGTCCAACGCAGCCAAAGCAGCAGTCGCCCCATTGCAACAGTGCCATGTCACCTTGAACAGATGTGAAGAGGAATAATCGTGACTCTGGGGGTATCCTGTGTTAATACTCTCAGGTGATGTCCCTCCTCATTTAACCTGATTGTCAGGTAACACTGGTGTAAATTTCAGTTCGTGGCCGGGTGGGTGGGGGGTATGGGAAAAGGCTCTGCAGTTCCCGGCAAGGTAGCAACAAGATGGTATTTACATTAGCTGCAGTTCAGGCTTTCTGTTAACTGAACTCCTACCTCGATGCTGCTTCTAATGATTATCAATCTCTCGGGGGCATGATCAACCGGTAGGACTTTATGATTCCTGACTTGCAGTTGATTCAAACCAGCATAACTTTTGCTACCTTGTTAAAATAAGGAGCCACTCACTGGTGAATAGCACCAATGACTCCCTTACGGGTGACCCATTGCTGCTCTTGTGGCTGTAACTACATGTAACTTCCCATTTTAAGGTTATTACTGACCAGTTGAATTAATTGTTTTTTTTCTGAAGTGGAAAAGAGCCCGGGGAGGGGATGCACATTAAGACAGAGCTAGGCCTCTTCACTGTTAGTTGGTCCCTCACAGCACAGCCTCCTCCTTGGAAAGCGAGGGCACCCCTCGTATAAATATAGCACAGACACGGGCAGGTGTGGTAAGAAGAGACATAGGACTTTTTGTAGAGGCAACTCCCCTTCATTAAAGAAGGGATTCAGAAGTTGTTTTAACCCTTCATTACCCTCACAATGCAAGGGGGAGGCAGAGAACGCTTACTCTCGATGGGGCCCCTAACTCATTTAGCACCCCCCCAATACCCTATGTTAGTTTATGTAGTCGAAGGGTCATGCCCCACCATCACTCCTGTCCTATGGCTAATCATATCGGGGGTCGGGACAGTGGGTGTCTGCAGAAGAGGGCGCAAGATACACCCAGCAGTCAGCCCCTCGCACCAATCTGGAATGATGGTAAGATGCAATAGAAGACTTGAGATTCAAGTACACTCCTGAGGGAAGCCTGAAAGGCAGTCAGTTTTGCACCAACTCATTAAGAAATGCCAGTCCAAGGTGTTTGTAGCAAGTGCAAATCTAAGCCCCCACAGAGAGTTCCCTGAATGATCCTAGACAGTCACCGCTAGGGGTGATTGCTGGATCATTGGTCTGGTATCTCTGCTATGTTATTGAATAATCTAGGCATAAATGGTTAATCAGTCGAGCACTATGCTGGCTGTATTTTTGACAGTTTTGTTATATGCTCATCACAGTACTACAGTTTGTTACATTGTTAATGTTAACTGCTGTATTACAAGGTTAAATATTCTTAACATCCACTCTAGCATGCCAGGATCAGTGGAACCTCAGGTACAAATGCAAAAAGTATTTGTGTTTCAGACAGAGGAATGTATGGTATGCAAACAAAAAGAGATGTGCAAGAACAAGGGGGCACAATTTGAAGATAGAGGGGGGACAGCTCAGAGGTAATGTGAGGAAGTATTTTTTCATGGAGTGGGTTGTGGATGCATGGAACAGCCTTTCTGAGGAGGTAGTGGAGTCAAAAACAGTGGGGTAATTTAAGAATGCATGGGACAGACATAAGGTAATTCTAGTGGGGGGGGGTAGGAGGAAGTAGGCTGTTGGTTAACTAGGATCTGCAGCCTATACATTAGGTAGGGAAATGGGCAGACTAGGTGGGCCAAGCGGTCATTATCTGCCATCAAATTCTATGTTTCTATGTTTCTATATTGCTTTGTAGAGAAGGGCATCTAATGTCAGTGACATGACAAAATACTTGCAGCCTGACTTTGTCTTGTACAAAAAGAGTTGTTAAAAAAACTTCTACTGAATGTTGGTAAAACCGAGTACATGCACTTTGGAACAAAACAAAATAAAAGGCTTTACCTCTTTCTAACTTAGTTAAAGATTTAAGTGACACATATATAAAGAAAGTGAAAAATGTCAAGCATCTCAGTTTTATTATAGACTAGACCCTCTCCTTCAAAGAACATTAAATCAGTTCATGCTCACCTTGGTCTACTTCATAGGCTATAAAATTGTTTGTCCACTGACTCTAAGAAAGTTCTAGCTCAGTCCCTTCTACTGTGTTTAGTGGACTATGGCCTTTCAGTCTATGCCACTGCCAATGTCATGGATTTGCAAATCCTGTACAACTCTATATGCAGATTTGCTGCATCCAGGCCAAGATTTTAACATCACTGCACTATTTACAAACACATTGACTAGCCTTCTTTTGATTTACACATTACCTACTTCACCCTTAATAGTTTTAGACAGTTCCTGAAGGGCCCTATTAGATTGTTATTCTTGACTTATGCTAGCCCCAACACTGGTTCAGCTCACGCTAAATTCATAAGACACCTACTATTCCACTCCTTCGTGGGCCAATGATCTTTTGAATATAGAGCCATTACATGCTGGCATAGTTTACCTCTTTCACTACATTCTATCAATTTGCAGCATACATTGAAAATGGTGTTAAAAATACTGCATGGATTTGTCAATGTACCAAGTGTAATGCTGCCTGATTACTATTTACAATGATGTATTGTCAGTGTGCAAGAGCACATATTACTGTGTACTCTGACGGACTGCATATTTATCCTGTACTGTTTCTTTTGTTTACATCTCCGAGTCACCTTGACAATGGGCATCTAATGCTCCTGGGTCATAACCCGGTAAACACATTTCAAAGAAATAAATAAAGACCTAACAGTTCCTCACAGGGGTGAACAGGATACGGGAGGAAAGTATCTTTCAAATGAGAAGTAGAATGAGGACCAGGGTGTGTGCAGTGAAGCTGGGGGGGGGGCGCTTAAGAGTGATGGGAGGAAATATTTCTTCACTGAAAGAGTTGTAGATGCCAAGAACTGACTGCCAGCAGTAGTGGTGGAGGCAACAACAGTGGGGGGCTTCAAGCATGCTTGGGACAGACATATTGGTATATTAGGAAACAATCAGCAAAGAGGGAGGGGTTGCTGTAGAACAGTTAGGGTCTGTGGAGACAGATTAGGCAGGGAACATCTGGGTAGACTTGGTGGGACAAGTGGTCCTTTTCTTCTGACAAATTCTGTTTCTGTGTTGATATGTTTTGTATATATACAATGTCCAAAAGTGCTTTACAAAGTAATGGGTTAAGTTACTGGTAGCACAATGGTTTTATTCAAATACAGTAACATTGATTGTGCCCCAAACCACTCTATCGTAGCAAACTGCATCACCAGTTTTATAAAAGAGGAAATGTTGGTCAGGGCACTAGGAGTAACAATCCATTCTTTTCAGAAATTGCCATGGCATCCTCAATTTTCAGCAGGACAACAATGCAGAATCTCAGTTTAATGTCTAATCCAAAAGATGGTAGCTCCAAAAGTGTAGTCCCTCTCCCTCCTTCCAATACTGCATTGCAGTGTCAGAGGTGAGATGAGGCCAGTTTCCTGTAGTGGGACTTGAACCTACTATAAGACCTTTTGACCCAGAGGTGACAGGGTTATCAACTGAGCCACAGTGGTGCATAGATAAAATAGCTACAGCAGTGGCTGACAGTATAGCCTAGAGGTGAGAGCAACACTCCGTGAATGATCTTGGTGCATCCAGATGGCCTAGGTTTCATTCTCACAGCCTCCACTGGCATAAAGTACTGTGTGACCCTGAATTTGTCACTTAAAGGAAAACTACACCCAAAACTTGAAAAAATATATGCTGTGCAGAGTGTTTTAATTTGTATGTGAAGTTCTAGTGTTTCCTTCCCTCTGGCTAGTATTAGGAGTTTTTCCTAAATTAGCCTGCTAGCTTTAGGGTAGTTTTACAACCCCTGGAGATCTCCATATCAAATAGCTTTATTGAATTTCTTTGTCCTACAATGCACTTTGTTTAATGTGATGGTGATGTAGCAGAGCCCATAAATCCAGCAGAAAGCATTGCATTACAATCAGTTCACAACAATAGAGATGGCTATATTTTAAAATCTGTAGAATTCAGCTTGGTGATCACCCTCATCCTAAAGGTTTTACTGTCCTGAAAAACTTTGCTGCTGGTAATTTTTGTGCAGCTTGTAAAGCTTCCAAGATATTTAGTTTGTTTGGCATGTGTGTGCTGAATGTTGGGTTTCTCTTACATCACAGTTACATGAGACAAGATGCACGGTGGGAACAAGAAATACAATTATGCTATCAGGTATGAAGATCCCCAGGGTCGTACAACTAATATAAAGCTAGCAGGCTAATTTGGGAAAAACTCCTAATACCAGTCAGAGGGAAGGAAACACTAGAACTTCACATACAAATTAAAACACTCTGCACAACATATATTTTTTCAAGTTTTGATTGTAGTTTTCCTTTAAGCTCCTGGTGCTCTTGAGATGCACCTAGAAAGGGGTTTCATCTCACTATGCCTTTTCTGGGCAAAGATTAAGAAAATAAAAAAGACAAGGTGCAGGGCAACTGGGCACTTCAGGTGTAAAGGGAAAACACAGTCGGCTGGGAATTTGTATTTGTGTTGTATTTATTTCACCAAAGTAAACTGCATGGAGAAAAGCTTATTTTCAAGACATTTCTGGTATGAAATAGCAAAGAAAATAGTTACTAATATACAGCATTTTATGACTACCCAGCAGTATAGATTAGCATGGAGAAGAAAATGCAGTTCAAGTAATATGATGGCTGCTGTTATGAGAATACTGTATAACTTCAGAGCCCAAGTTAATGTTCAAGAAAACTTTAATATGCAGGATGAGCACAAGGGAAATAACAGTTTTCTATGAATGGTGGCTGTAGGAATGGAATGATATTCTAGTTTCCATAGGGGTAAATGTATTTTCAATTTGTAGTGCTTATTACGGTAAGAATTTTTAATCTACTGTATTATTCCATTTTAGATTGCCCCTTTCTCCTGCCTTACAAGCTGATGTGTTTTGCTCATTTTAAGACTGCTTTTATTCTGAAATTATTAAAGGACTGCTCAATTTACTACTGCTGTCCCCAAGATTTTATCAGTATTCTCACAAGAGATGGGCGAAGTTGGGAAACTTTGCTCCATGAATTAATCCACGAATTTAGTGCAATTTGCAAATTAATTTGCAGACATGCAGTGTGAAGTTCCACCAACTAAGTGTGGAATTTAACCCATGAAATGCAGAATTTCACCCATGAAGAGTGGGATTTTGCCACGAATGGCAGAATTTCACAATTCACTGGCAATATTTCAGCATTCGTTGGTGAAATTCTGCACTTTGTGGCAAAATTTAAAAAAAAAATAATTCTGAAGTCACATTGGTGAATGAGCCTAATAGCAAAATTTCACAGATTGCTCCATGGATGCAAATTTGCTGACTTCGCCAGAACTTCGCCAGTGAATTTAAACTTTGCAAAATCTCTAATTCTCACCTGTTTTTGAGCACCCGCTGTGTCAGCATTGCTTACTTGTGCCCAAGGTAAATTAATATGCAAAAGAAACTGATTCCTTAAGTTATTGGACTTAAGTATTGACAGACACTAAAAATGCCAACAAAAACCTGGGAACCATCTTATTTTAAAGGTGAACTCCATTTAATTATCAGGAATCTTTACTATTAAACTTCATTTTCTCCTCCTGCTCTTTACCTTAGTATCTCTGCTGTGCTGGTGCTAAGGATTAACTGCATCTATTTCTGATGTTTCAGCATACAGGCCTTTTGGGTTACATGAGCAGAATAAAATTGATCCCCATTTTTATGCATAGTCTTATTTAATATATTGTACAAGTTCAACACAGCCTTTTTGTACACTTTATTTGAAAACACATTTTGTCTTGTTTTTCTTGGTATTAATAGACCATGTGGCATATTTGTACTCACTCTGTACCCAACTGTTCAACCTACCCCTGGGTCAAACCTGGAAGTGACCATGGCTCAAAGTGCCTTTTTCCAGTTACCAAATTTCAAATAAATAAATAAAAATAAATGATAAATCAGAACTAAAAAAGGTGTCTTACAAATCAGGAATAAAAGAACAACCTAAAAATGCACAAAGATAATATAGATCTAAATTATCACCATAACATACACTGCTGATTTAAATATGAAGTTATTTTCTAAATGTTGTTTTACTTTGCCATCATAGGTAGGATTTTTCACAGGTCTGATCTGCCACATGTGACTCTAAAATTCAAACGTTTTTTACATCACATAATTATTTTGTATTTGTAGTGGAAAATTAGAAAACCAAAAAATAAAATCTAGCAACTTAGGTCAACTTTTGTCTTGGATAGGATCTTTTGCAGAGCATATTTCAGTTTATTTTCTCCCAAACCACAAAAGAATATAAATGTCAAGATGTCAGATGTACAGTTTTTCACTAGCAATGGGGCCCATGCACAAAGGGAAGTAGGGTATGCACAATACGCATGTACCCAGCCTGCGTAGTTATGTGGCCCTGGACAGGCTCAGGGTCTGTGGCATTCATTACAGTGATCACCTGCTAGGCACCTGTCTTCAGCCCTGCTCCCCCAGCACACAGCTGCCCAGTGGTGGCTCTCAGCTGTGTGAAGGTGGATTGCTGGGAACAGGCAGACATCCAATGGGATGCCCTTCCTAGGTCACTCAGTGCACACCTGCTGCATGAATGCAGCAGATCCTGGGAAGGCACAGGACTCAACATTGCAGACAATATGGGCATGTGCCTGACTGGCTGCTCCCAGCCCTCCCTGTCAGCCTGGTGTGCTGGGACAGCAATGTAGAGGGAGTTTCCAGTCCACCATTCCCGGTGGGTTTCTGTTGGGGCTAAATGTAGCAGTAATGGCAGGGTCCACCCTCATGTAACTCATGCCCCCTTGTCCAGCACTCTGCAGGAACTCTGCACCTTAGTGAATGGTACAGAGTGAGGGCACACCCCCTGGCACAGCCCTAGACCACCCATGTTGTGTACCTGTGCAGGCAGCCAGTGGTCAAATGTGCACTGGGCTTGCACACCAGCTGTGAATGCCACTAGGGGTCTGTGGACCTCTAATACATAGCATTCCAACTTAGGGTTGTCTATGCACCTCACATGTGTGGTGCGTAACAATCCGACCTTTTGTGACTAGGACCCAATATTAGGACTGGAGGCTCCTAGTCCCCTGAAAAAAAGAAAAGAGATTAAAAATGTTTTAAGAATGCACACCGTACACTTATGTAAACCATGCCTACATCTAGAGAGAACAAAGATATACTTTTGTTCAGCCAAAAGTTGCAGAGTTCTTACATCCCACCAGTAGTAAAAAAACTGTTTAAAAATATGGCACAGCCAAAACAAAATCCACAATTTGCAAAAAACATAATAAATTGTGGGCCAATTCACCTTTTGAAAATCTTGTCCTGGATGACCACTAGTTATGAAATATTCATCTGTCAGTCAAAAACTTTTCAGAATGTGCAGCGTGTTTCAGCAGAAAGCAAAAAAAATAAATGGAAACTCTATCCTGGGTAGTAGAGTGCATAGGGAATCACTATATATTAGAACTGTATATGTTTGCACATCATTCTTATTTCTTCCCTCTCTGCTTATGAAGTTGAGGAGGGGGCAGACATGATGGCCCTCAAGTCCCCCAGCTGACCTCTAATTACTGTTTTATTATGTTAGTGTATATTTTACACTGACATGCAATCATTCAAAACACAAAAACTTTCTATTACAATAATGCAAATAGGTCCCATGTTATGCCATGCATAAACTGAAAGCTAATATGCAACTTGCCATGCAATTTGGTAATAGAGCAGCTGTGTGCAGATTAACTGGGATGTCAACATACTAGGGTACACAGTCTACAAGAGGGACAGGGAGGATAAAAGAGGAGGAGGAGGAGTAGCTCTCTACATAAGGGATGCGATCAAAGCAAAGGAACTAAATGGTAAAAAGGGAGGAGAGGAGGCACTGTGGGTCACCTTGGAGACAGTAAATGGCACCACAATCTGCAAAGGGGTCATATACAGACCCCCATCTCAGGGAGAGGAAATGGACAAGGAAATAATAGCAGGCATCCTTAGAATGGCAGAAAAAGGTGTGATATTATTGATGGGGGACACGAATATTCCAGATGTTAACTGGAGCACATTTGCTGCAGCAACATCCAAGAGCAGTCATTCTCGATGTCCTACAGGGCATGTCTTTGGCAGCTAGTGCTGGAACCCACAAGGGACGGAGAAGTCTTAGACGTGGTACACTCAAACGAGGATGGTGAGAGGATCTCAGATTTAGAAGTGGGTAGCCATCTGGGAACAAGCGACTACTAGACAGTGTGGTTTACAGTAAACTCAACCATAGACTCAAGCCATACAAAACCAAGGGTACTGGACTTTTAGAGGGCTGACTTTGGCAGAATGGGATAGTGCCTAAGGAATGCATTAGCAAAAGGGCAGGATGGAGGGATGGAGGAACAATGGGGAAAAATCAAAACTACCATCACAGAGACAACAAGCCTTTGTGTAAAGCACATAAACAAAACAAAGGAAAAAAAACACTGTGGTTCTCAAAAGAAGTGGCGGGGAAGGTTAGGAAGAAAAAGATAGCATTCAGAAAGTGTAAGGAATCACAGAAGGAGCAGGACAGAGAACTCTATCAGTCAAAGCAGAAGGAAGCGGGGAAGGCAGTCAGAATAGCAAAGGTCCAAACCGCGGAAAAGATAGCCAACTCAGTTAAGCAGGGGGATAAAACCTTTTACTGGTACATTAGAGAGTAAAGAAATACCAAGGGAGGGATAGGGAGGCTTAATAAAGGGGAGGGTAGGTAGGTAGGAAGAGGGTGACAGTGAAAAAGCAGAGATACTGAATGAATACTTTTGTTCAGTATTCACAAAAGAAGAGGAAGGGGACATACCTAAACCAAACAACAGAAACACTCTGGATAGGGAAGTCGATACCAGTCCATTCACAGAACAAAGGATCCTAAAAGAACTCATAAACCTCAAGGTGGACAAGGCAATGGGGCCTGATGGGATTCACCCCAGAATTCTAAAAGAAATAAGGGGAGGACTAGTGACACCACTGACTACTCTTTTTAACAAATCATAGGAGGATGGTGTGGTACCTAAGGACTGGAGGAAGGTGGATGTGATTTCCCTTCACAAAAGTGGGAGCAAGGCAGAGGCAGGAAACTACAGACCTGTTAATTTGACCTCAGTGGTAGGGAGAATGATGGAATCACTTCTGAAAGAAAGAATTGTTGAGTACCTAGAGGCCAGTGGGACACAGGACCCAAGGCAGCATGGATTCACAGTGGGAAGATCATGTCACATGAATCTAATAGATTTCTTTGTCTGGGTGACCAAAGTAGTAGACCAGAGATGGGCTGTGGACATGGTCTACTTAGGCCTTAGCAAGGTATTTGACACACACCCACACAAAAGAATAATAAACAAGTTAGCCAGCCTGGGAGTTGGTCCCCAGGTGGTAGCCTGGGTAAAAAATTGGATGGACAACAGGACACAGAGGGTAATAATAAACTGATTCCACACCTAAGAAAGGGAGGTTATTATCGGGGTACTGCAGGGTTCAGTATTGGGGCCGGTCTCTTTAATGTCTTTATAACTGACATTGCCAAAGGACTGGAAGGAAAAGTATGCCTCTTTGCAGATGACACAAAGATCTGCAACAGGGCTGATACACAAGAGGGGTGGAAAGGATGAGAAGGGACTTGGCAAAGCTGGAGGAATGGTCAAAAGTATCGCAGCTTAGGTTCAATGCAAAGAAGTGTAAAGTAATGCACCTGGGAAACAAAAACCCAAGGGAAGAGAACACAATGGGGGGTACTAACAACAACAAAAATGGAAAGGGACCTGGAGTAGTCATATCAGATTACCGAAAAGTAGGCAGACAATGTGAGAAGGCAGTAAGGAGGGCCAGGGGGATACTGGGATGCATAGGGAGAGGCATCACCAATAGAAAACAGGAAGTTGTCATTCCTCTGTACAGACAGTTGGTGAGACCCCATCTGGAGCACTGCGTGCAGTTCTGGAGACCCCATCTCCACAAGGACATAGGATGGAAGAAGTCCAGAGCAGGGCAACTAAAGTGGTGCAGGGTCTGCACTAGATACCATACAAAGAGAGACTAAAGGAGCTTAATATGTACACCCTCAAGGAAAGGAGGGAGAGGGTAGCATCTTTCAGAAAAAGAGATGTGCAAGAAGAAGGGGGCACAGTTTGAAGATAGAGGGGGACGGCTCAGGGGCAACGTGAGGAAGTATTTTTTCACAGAGAGAGTGGTGGACACATGGAACAGCTTTCTTGTGGAGGTTGTGGGGTCAAAAACAGTGGGGGAATTCAAGAATGCATGGAACAGACATAAGGCAATTCTAGTGCTGGGCAGGAGGAAGTAGGCTGTTGGTTAACTAGGATCTGCAAATTATACAATAGGTAGGGAAACGGGCACACTGGGTTGGCCAAGTGGTCCTTATCTGCCGTTAAAGTCTATGTTTCTATATTGTAATATATGGGTAAGTCATTTTAATATGGTAGTAACCTATACAAAAAAATTCATGTAACTGCACTGTCCCAAAGTTGATAATACCAGAGATGATAACTGATAATATTATCATTCAGAGCACAGAATACTGTCATTTGGAATGCTGAAAGATAGTATTATCAAAGAAACTGAAGAGCACAAGTATACAACTATCCCTGGTTGCTAAGTCCCCAGCTTCAGTTCCTAGATGCATAACGTGACATTTTTCAAAGTGCATCTTATGACTGGCGACTTTCTATCTGTGGGCAAGCAGAACAGTTCTGAAAACATGGCGGCCATCTCTTGCTCACCAAAAGGAAGTCAGCCCCCCTGCTCTTTTGCCCATACTTTTCTATACCTGAAGATTAAAGAATTATCTGATTGATCCTGTGTTCGCTCTCCCTGATAATGCCTGAAAGGTAGGACTCCTACCAAACATATTGACTGGCGCCACTCTCAATTCAGCAGACGTTTGTGGGGTAGGGGTGGAGACAAAGCAAACCAGTGTTCAGTGTGACTATCAGACGGCCTCACAGCATGCATGACAAAGCAAATTCAGAGCTGTGGAAATTTTTAAATCAGATCCATATATTACAAAAAATAACAAATAGGTGAGTGTGTATCACTTGGGAATAATACCATCTTGAGTTTCTGGGGACAAGGAAGCCTCTCGATGGTACAGTATTACTCCCTTGTAATACACACTCATCTATTTATTATTCTACTTTAAACAAAGAACTATATACTGGAACTAGTTTTTATTTATTTACGTATTTATTTGTTTTTTGCCACAAGTTAGCAAACATGCCATTTTTCTGGCACAGCCTGGAAGAGTACAGAGTACAGTGCAATACAAATAGTAGCACCATATCCGCTCCCAAAGAAAGACACTGCATTTCTGGAATGGGTTCAGAGAAGGGCAACCAGGATGATCCAAGGTCTGGGGAATAGGATATATGAGGAGAGACTTGGGGAGCTCAGCCTATTCAAACTGGAGGAGAGGAGAGATGGGGGGATATGATTGAGATCTTCAAGTATCTAAAAGGGGTACATGAGGTAAGCCTAAATGGAGTCTTTCAGAGGAAGGTGGAATGGGCCACCAGGGGGCACAGCTGGAGGCTGGGGGGCACGAGACTCATGGGGGAGAGGAGGAGGCAATACATCACTGAAAGAGTGGTGGAACCATGGAATGCACTGCCTGAGGAGCTGGTGGAGGTATCTATGGTGGAGGGGCTCAAGAGATGCTGGGACAGATATAGGTGGGGAGGGTGAAGCTGAGAAATGCTTGTCTTGGGGGGGAAATTCTGGTGGGGGAAAGGGGCATCATGGGAGGGGCCAGGAGGATAGTAACAGTACCCATTCAGGGTACTGACTCCCGAACAGACTCAGTAGACCATGAGGCCTACTCTGCTGGCATTTTAGTATGTTAGTATGATAATACAAAACAGTGGTAACACAACAGCACAAAGCATGGTAACATGACTGTATCAGGGACTGCATTTTAAAACCAACATGGACACATAAACAGGAAAACAGGGAATCCCCAGCCTAACCTTGCATGAAAACCAATTCTTAGATTTTTCTTTTGCTAGATGCAACATGAAAACCTGCCTTATGACGCAAGCTACACACACACACACACACACACACACACACACACACACACATCTTCATATGATCTGGCAAGCTAAACCTGTCATATTATATAACAATATGAAGTCATATGCAAAGTCACTCTTCTCTCAAGATTTGCTTGTCTTGGCTACAAGGCTATCAGCTAATTATAACACCATTGCTAAGTTAAAGCTGAGATACTGACATTCTCCAACATACTAAGCCCTTTTCAATGTCAGCTATCAAAATCCTGCATTCATTTTATAGCTAAACAGAATTTTGTCCCACACCACCTGCCCCTGGCCTCTATTAAATACACAGTAGCCACGCCCACGCTTGCTAACGCCACCCTCTTCAGCAACAAACTGCCAATGGCCTCTTAAAGCTGTACTGCATGTTCATTACCCACCAAGTATAGTGGTTAATTGTACAGTATCACTTTGGTACCAGTGCATCAGGCTTGATGACTGAATCAAGCTGCCATGTCCCCTATTAAAGGGTGCTATCTCCTTCTGCTCCTTCCTACCTGATTTGGTACAGCTGGCATCAGATGCCTAGCTGGGCCACTGCTACCACATCTGAACCACTACTGGGTAGTGCACGGCTGTCAAACGCACCTTCAGAAACTGCCTCACTTAGCTGTAGGCAGCGACCCACTCAGCCTTACCCTACAATCACGGATGGCCAAATGCCCTCCCCTAGCATAGGGGTAGTAACGGTTATCTATACCCTTGTAATTAAACTGGTGTCCAGCCACCTGAATCACCTGAAGCCTTGGCGGTGGAAGGTATAAGTCAAATTTATGTCATTTTTATACTCCTGCTTCTCTCTGGCACCATCCACTCAAACCCAGGCCCACTCACTTCAACGGGCCCTGGTGTTCGTAAGGTTAAAGGCCCAAAAATAGCCTCACTGAACATCTGCAGTTTAACCACAAAATGTGACCAACTACAGGCATGGATGGCCCTCCATACCCCTGACATCCTCTGCTTAACGGAGACCTGGTTAACCAGTAGGATTAAAGACTGCAAAGTTGTCCTCAAAGGCTTCCAAGCATACAGAATTGATAGAATAGGCAAGAGAGGGAGGGATGCCTCATCTATGCCAGGGACTCTCTGCAGTGCTCCGTCCTCCCTGGAACTAGGGTGGCTGAGGACCATGAGATAAGAGTGATAAAGACACAGATCAGTCAAAACGGCAAAACTCTCATCTTTGCACAATCTACCTACCCCCCAAGAAAGCCACAGAAGGCCTTCCCATAATTATGGATGTTATCAGCACCCTTCCAAAGGGGATGGAGCTCGTCATTACCAGGGACTTTAACATAAACTGGGATGGAAAGGAGGCTGCCCCATTAAAGAATCTGATAGCCACTGCCAACTTGACAGAACTTGCCACCTGCCTCACCAGGTATAACTATAAGACAGGAAACAATACCCTCCTAGACTGGGTCCTATCAAGCTCACTATCCCAGATCTCTGAGATCAAGGTTCTCCCGGACACGCTAAGTGACCACTCCCCAATCACCTTCCTGTGGTCTAATAAATTTACAAAAAAGCCCACCCATCCTCATTGAAAGCAGGGTCTTGAGGAAGAGTAAACTTGGAGCCTTCAAATCAGCCCTTGCCCTACATGACTGAACTCCTATCGACCTGGCGCCTACCCTTGATCAGGCCCTCAGTTACTTCATTAAGGGCTTTAGCTTCATCCGTGACATCTATGCCCCGCTCACGAAAACAAAAATTCAGGGGCAGGCAAATGGCTGGATTGATGGGGAGCTCCTCTCCCACCTGAAAGAAAGGGACATACTCTAGGAGAAGGCCAAAAACACAGGTAGCAAGCATGACTACCAGTGTTACAGAATGGCCAGGAACCATTGCACCAAGCTAATCCTGCTTGCCAAAGCCAACTATTGTAAGGTCCAGCTTAGCAATTCTTGGGGTGATGGGAAAAGATTCTGAGATAACGTCAAAAGCATCCTTGGAAAGGAGGACAAGAAGCACCCTTAGCTGCTTAGTATCAGTAACACCCCCACTACAGACCCTCTAGCTACTGAGGAAGCCTTCATTAATGCCTTCACCTATCTTACCTCAGTGCTACTGCCTACCTATTTTCAACCTGGTTTGAACCATTTCAACAACATATCTACCGAGTGTTCTCACCCAAGCTTCTACTTTAAAAGGGTAATGCTGAAGGAGGTCCTAACTCTGGTCAAGAAAGTACTAGGTAAGATCAGATTGGTCAGTGATGGGATAGACATGAAACTTCTATCCCTCAACCTGGACGTTCTTATAGTGCCCATTACCATGCTGTACAATAAGTCCCTGGCCCTTGCCCAATTCCCGGTGGTTTGAAAGCAGGCCCTATTTATGCCAGTGCATAAAGGAGGCGACAAGTCTCTGGTAGCCAACTACAGACCCATCTCAACCCTCTCCCCCTTGTCAAAGGCACTGGAAAAGATTGTGGAGGGTCAACTCATCTACTACCTCAATAAGTATAATCCACTATACCCCAACCAGCATGGCTTCAGACAAAATCACAGTACCACCACTGCCCTGCTGGACTACATGGACTATGCACATAAGGCTCTAGATGAAGGCAAACTGGTGGGGTCTGTCTTTATTGCCCTCACCAAAGCCTTCGATACAGTCAACCACCCCCTGCTACTGACCCAACTGCAAAACATGGGTGTGGCTCCCAATGCCCTGGTTCCAAGACTACCTGATATGGAGAAATCAATGTGTCAAAATTGGGCAAACAGTATACAGTGCAAGAGAAGTATCATTAGGGGTACCCCAGGGATAAATACTGGGGCCCCTACTCTTTAGCTTCTTCTTAAATGACCTTCCCACAGCCTGCAACACCAAACTCATACTATATGTAGACGATGCTGTGCTCCTGAGCAGCAACACATCTCAGGCTACCCCTACAATTTGAGCTGCAGAACTCCTTCTTCAAATTCGAGGACCGGGTCTGTAGTCATAAGTTGCTACTAAACTACAGGAAGACCAAGGCCATGCTTATATCCAGCCCCCACAACAAAAATAAGCACCACCCTCTCATCATCTCCAATTCATGCAGTGAACCGCTGGAAAGTCTACTTGTTCAGTTACCTGGGAGTCATAATAGATGATACCCTCATGTTTGTGTACCATATTGACTCTCTGGTCAAGACAGTCAATACCAAGATTGGTGTCCTGTAAAGGCATGGGCAATACCTCTCTCTTGGGGCCCACTGCCTCTCAGTCCACAGCTCCATCATATCTACTATTGACTATGTACTAGTGGTCTACGGGGGCGACAATGAATACAGGGCTCAAGAGGGTTCAGACTGCCCTCAACAAAGCCTGCAGACTCACCCTGGTTGCTGAGCATGGCACGCACAACTGTACAATGTACAAACATACAAATTGGCTGTTATTAAGAAACAGGGTCAAATTCCAGACTTGCATCCTAGGGAAGAAGGCTCTATTGAGTAAAACACTGCTTTGTGTAGGCAATTTGATCAAAGTGGCCAACTCATTACAGGTCAACAGGGGGAGGACTAGAGGGACCTTGGCTATTTCCTTCCATCGCACCTCGCTTGGGCAACATGTATTTGCCTACCGGGTCCCCCTGTGGATGAATGAACTCCTGGGTGCCTCTTGGCCATGAACTGTCTGTCCCAATTCAAAACTGACCTCAAACAGCACCTAATAACACTCTCTAAGTGTAGCTGCCCCCATGTCCAGCCACACCCTCTCTGTGTGTCCCCCAGCAAACACTAAGCAGGCCTCAGGTACCACCTTCCTCTGTCCCTTCTCATGACTTGCCTCAGCAATCAGTTTGCATCATGCTTCTTCGGCACCTGCCACCTCACCTTCCTCCCTGTCTCCCAACTCCCAGTCCAGTGAGTTTCCCTAACAGTCACTACTAATGCAAACTGCCTGACCATGCCCCCTTGCACCCCACCATTTACTCTAGCATGTCTTCTCCGCTCAGCCTCCCCTCACCCCCCCATTTCTCCCTATACCTTATCGCCCTTCTCCCACTCTTCACCTCCATCGCAGTACCTACCTCTCTCTCGTACCTCCTTTCTTCACCCCACTGCCAGCTATCCCTGTCCCTCTGAACTACTGACAGGGCACTTTAGGCTGCTTATTGCCCACCCCACCCTCGTAAAGTGTTTTTCTTGTTATTTTAACTTGTACCTATGTTTTGAGTTATTCTGTAATTTCTGAATCCAAGCTGTATTGTTCATTGTGATGTACCTTTGCTTTCTCCTGTTGTACTTTGTTTAGCAATCTATGACGTGGAACCTTTGTAAAAGAGCTTGCGCTCAAAGGTCTTTTCTGAATCACTAAATAAATAAATAAATTTCAATGCATGGAAGGCAATATGCAAAACTAACACAGAAGAGCGAGGTCATTAGAAGATACTCTGGAGGAAGGCTTTCAACAAGATATGAAGGGTACGTTTCTGCTTTGCTATTTTTTTCCAACATCTTTACATTCTGCTATAGTAGAAAACCTGTGAGTGATTTTCAAATGTGGATGATGCAGGTGCAAATCCCAGTTTGGAGTTGTGTCTGCACATACCAGATGCAACAAAATATCTCCCGACGATTTTCAAAATGAGTGTCACATTTGCCACAGTATCTCTGCCTTATGGCTACTAGAGTCAAAAAGGGATCATGCATCACTTTTTTGATGCATGGGGACCCTGAAGAGCTTGCAGCATGTGGCATTTGTACCATCAGCCGAATCACCTTTTAGGTGGTCTAATGCATCTGCACTGTGTACCGAGATGCTGGAGAACTGTGACATATCTCTGTACTGTGTTTGAAAATCCAGCCCTATATTTTGCTGTTGTTCAGTTCGCTCACCTGGGCTGGTGGTCTCTTCCTAAAGCCGACTTTTTTCAGTTCTCCCTCCCAAGCCAAAAGCTTCCATATGCCTCTATGTGTGGTGAGCCATTTATACTGTTCTTGCTGTTATGAACAGATTTATCAAATAGCAGAGGAAAATGAACAACAAAGAAATACTCTGGTGAGATGGCTCAGATTTCCTGCCTTTTTGACAAATGCTAACCCAGTTTCCACATAGTGGATCCCTATGTGAACCTATATTTTCTGTTGTCAGAGTTTATATTTAGGGTTTATCTTTTTATTTTTGACATCATATCCATGAAATATGGAAAACAAAACCAGCTATGATGAGGAGTTGTTGACTTTATAATGCACTAATATATGCTATACCATGCTCTCCACAACACCAAACTATGATGTCATAAGCAAGTTATAATAACAAATTAAATGTATTGAAAAACATTTTATTTAATAAAGAAACTACCAGGAAATATGTAACTACATGAAGATAGAAGTGTGCTAAGGGTACCATTTGTTATTCATATGATACTTATTCAAAACATGTAATTAACAATTTAAAAATATTTCTGATTGTGCATGTTTTAAGAGTCCTAAGACATAGACATCATTAATTCTCCAACAAGCCTAAACTACAAAAAATGAAGTAACCAGGAACACAGCTATTCTACAGTAATGTATAGTACAGCATTATTCTGTATAGAAATTCATCCTTTTCAAAATGCTGTTGTAACACAGTTCAAAGGTCATGGAATGTCATTGTACCCTTCTGTGGTAGAACAGCATTCTAGAACCTCTAGAGACTGCACAAACCAGTTTCAGTTGTGAAAGACAAAAAAAACAAAACAAAATGCACACATTTCACATAATAATATACACTATAAAAAATGCAAGATGAGCAATTTTATGCATAATCAGTGTGTTTTGCCACCTTGGGGTTCTGATTCCCACAGACCTCTCAAGCTTTGTTCTCAAGGCCAGAGGGAATCAGAACCCCTCTGTGACAGAACACACTGGTTGTGCATAGTTGCCCATCCAGTATTTTCTATTTTGTGGGGTAGGATGGGAGGTAAAGTCTGCTTAAGATTCTGGTTTCCTGGTAAATAGTAAATGAAGTAGACTGGGGTTCAGGGTGCTGCCTAGGCTCCCTAAAGGCTGTATGGTTTTAGGTACATGCTGGTGCATTTTAGGACATGACATAATAATCTTGAGTCTGCTTTAAGTGCTTTCTTGTACTAGTGGCAGCACAGTACCAGGCAAGGGTGCTCAGCAGCAAGCACCCAGGGTACAGTACCTTTTCCCTCCCCCTCCTGGATCATAAAGCATTTTGAGATGCACTGTCCATCCCCATCCCACACCTAAGGGCAGCAGCATTACCTCCCTCTCCTATAGTAGAACAAACTTTGGAAAGTGTAGATCCCCCTGACATCTCCCCCAAATATAATGGCAGTAGCACCCCCACAACTGGCCAGCCTAATGGTAGTGCCTGAACATCACATGCCTCCCTCTTCTGGTCTGTAAAGCACTTGGGATACAATAATATTACTCCTCTTCAGTCTGGTAGTGTTGCCGGCAGGCAGAGGATTTCTCTAGGGATATCACAGGAAATATCTGGCCATGTCTTTAGCTGCGATTGTACAATTGGAGAGGAAAGCAAAAACACTGAAGCAGGTAGGCAGGTCGGTCTTAGATGTAGGTACCAGTAATCTATTTTGTACCTGGGCTACTGGTAAGGCATCTAGTGAGTGGTGGGAAAAAGAATTTTGACTGGGAGTCTGGGACCATATATCAGTGTTACTCAATAAACCAAGCAGAAGATGAGAGTCTTGGATGGTGCAGTGGGTCAGTCAACAATGATGGAGTCCAGGCAAGCACTGGATTGCATCTAAATCATGTCTGCAATTAGTGGACTCAAAATGGCTACAGCTTCTACATGCTGTATGCATCATTCTCCCATATCCTTCCACATGCCATGATGATACGGCCAACAGGTCTAGCCCTCATTTTCACATGGCACAGAAAAACCCAGGAAACTAGCTTTATGACTCTGCCCAACCCACTGCCAAAACAGCACCCTTCCTACTTATTTGATGAGTCTTGGAGGCTGGCTGTTGGTGTTGAGGTAGGATTTGACTCTGTTGGGCTGAGCTCAGCTGGCTGTTGATGGTAAAGCAGTAGCAGTGGGTGGCAGGCAGGCTGATACAATGGCTGTAGCTGCAGTCAAACAGTAAAAACTCAGCTGTGAGGGATGGGGAGCAATAGAGGTACATCTAGTGCAGTATCTTAGGGTAGGGCCTTTTTCCATGGTAGCCTCTTGCTACAGCCTGCCAGCAAGTAATGCAGTATGTGCACTGCCACCAACATCACACCAGCATCTGGACCAGTACACACAGACACACACACACACACACACACACACACACACACACACACTCGTGGCTGGCTACGCTCTCCGCAACCATAAATAAAATATTTTTTCCCCCAACAGTCAGGCCAAAAATGTCCCAGTATGGAACATCCACTGGGAGAGTCGGCAACCTGCCATCACTAGAAAAGACTCTGTTGTTGATTAGATTCTAACTTTTAAACCTAATTGCATAATCCCAAGTACTTTCTGATGCAATACAGCATACTAGAGATCACTGTCCAGTTTTCTGCGTCTGAAAGTAAGTTTGAAGGAAAATGCCTTCTTAAACAGAATTCTTGAATATCACCCACCATAGTTCACAAACTAAGTGTTTCACTGTTTCTCAGGATCTACAATTAATCATCCAGAAAGAATTTAAAAAATGTACAATGAATCAACCGGAAAGAATAGAAAAAAGTATAACAACTACTAATAAAGCAGCAGCCTTCTTTATTTCTGAAGTCCTGCACTTCTATGAGAAACACACATCTCTAGCAAAAGGTAAACTAATGGGAAACAGTGTTCCCTGCAGTAATGAAGCAGGGGAGGGGCAATCACCCCTCCCCCAAGCAACTGGCTATTAAACTGATGCACCTCAGCAAGATGTGTGCCCGATCCCAAACCAATATCATCTCTCTGAGATGCTTTAAGTTATAAATCTGTGTGGTGTAGCATTTACCTACTAGATTCATGCGGCAGAGCAAACTGCACATATTTGTGTGTGAAACACAATACTGTATCTGGCAGGCAATGTAGCCTTGAATGCATGTGCACATGTAGAATGACATGCTTGCTTGCTTGCAGACAGGTCTGGCTGTTTTTAGTTTGAAATTAAAAGAGGCTTGGTGGGTGTGTCTAGTGATGTGGCTTAAGCACCGCTCTCATCCATTTTCTCCAGCCTCATTACTCAGAAATGTACATCTTTCACTAGATTCTCACAGTTTGGCTCTGCTCTGGCCCGCCTATTGAACATGGAACTCAGTTTTTACATTGGGGGGAACACAATTACTTCTCCCATGAACCCATAGGGACATAAAATTTAAAAATCCTACTGGCACTCACTTTATATTTCCTACTTGCCCTCCACATTATGTCTGGGCCTGGCCATTCAAGTCACACAACCTGGACAACCTTCTGGATAACCTGTGATCCTCGAACTGGGCAACTGGGCATCTTTTACCCACTATTTTAATATCAATTTTACCCTTTCACTCTTTACATCTATTTTCACATCTGTCTGGGACAATCACCACACAAGGTCTTGAGTTTATGGTGTCCCCTTCCTTAGTTCACATGTGAATTCATCTCCCTCTTTGGAGCTCGTGACTCAGCCTGGTCCTTCCACAAGTCCTCTGGGTTCCCCAAGGACTGGTTGATGTTCTATATCGACAACTACAAAATGCTAGCACAAGTCTCTTGGGGAGGCAAAAAGTAAACAATTTTCCCTCCAACCTTCAGACAACCTTATTTTTCCAAATAAAGTCTGAAGCATTATTTACTTTATTGTTAATCCCCATTCCCACATACCCACACCTATCCTCAAGCTCAGCAACCCACCTGTTGTCATTTCTGAGCCTGCAGAGGTGGCTGCTGCTTTCAGTATGCATTTCACCACTTTTACCATCTCTACTGCTCTTTCCTCTAATTCTTCATCTCTTGTTTCCTCTCCCTCTTTATCCTCTTTTGCTTTTACGCCAGTCAGTGCCTCAGATGTTTTGTCTGCCTTGTTCTCCCTTAATCTCTCCCAAGGCCATAGTCCTGATGTTTTTGGCCCTAAACTCCTTCATCTGTCCACCCCTGCCATCACTGCCCCCTCTCTCTTGTTCTAAATCTCTCTCTTCAGGTTTTTCCATTCCCACCTGCTGAAAACTGGCTAAAGGGTGCCACACCTGCACCCCTGGGAACTATCTCCTTATCTCCCTTCCCCCTATCCAGCTAGACTGCAGGAAAGGCTGTTTTCCTCCCTACTCTCCAACATTCTTAACTACTACTCATTTCTTTCTCCCTTCCAGTCTACTTTCAGTAAAGGCCACTTAATAGTCACCTCCTCCTACGTCCCACTAATAACTTCCTGAAGTGATTGGGTAGAGGACATGTGTTGACTGCTATCTTTATTTTAAATGCCTAAGGCGTTTGACTCAGTAACCAAATCCTTACTTTTAGGTAAGTTAAGGTGTGCTGGGATTTCAGTTTCAGCCCTTGACTGGTTCCATTCGTACCTCTCTGTTTTTAACCAATTTGTGCAGGTTGAGGATTGCTTTTACTCTCACATCCCCTTCAACTCCTGTGTGCCCCAAGGCTCTACTTGGGGTATAATACTCATCTCTGTTTTCCTTAATGACCTTCCCTAGGTTTATGTCTCAGAGAATAAATCCATATGTATGCAAATTACATAGTTCTTTATTCCACCAGAACCTCCATCCTCCTCTTACAGGAACAGTCACTACAACATGATTTTGAATGTCCAGTAGCAGTTCTGCACCAACCGGCTATTGCTGAACTCCAAAAGAAATTCACACTGTTTGGTAAACACTAACAACTTAGTGGACTTAGCCAGATTTCTGTTTTCAAAGCTTGTAATGGCACTCCTCTTAAGGTAGTCCTTTGCTGCAAATAGCTTGATGTGTGGCTTGACAGTCATCTTGACTTCTCAGTCCACGTTGATGCCATCATCAAAAAACGTTTCCCAAACTTAATGCACTCTACAGGAATAAATCTTAAAAAGCAGCTAGAGAAACACATTAGTGCCTTACCTATTTTTCTTTCCCTCTTCTGTTTGGGTTCCATTAATATGCAAACCACACCTTTGTAAATAAAAAAGGAATAAATATTGCCTTCCAACCCTAGTCTGACATGAGATTGTTTTTAAAATGATTCTCCCACTGTTTGATTATGCATGCATGGTCCATCGTGGTGCCTTCAAATCTACCTGCCAGACTGGGCCCTATCTTTTACTCATGTTGCCTCTTTGCTACTGGGTATCCTCCTTTCACCCATTACTGTTCCCTTTACCAACTCCTCTCCCTTCCTTCCCTCACTACCTTCTCCATACCTCTGCCATGGTGCCTCCTTTCTCTTTAAATTCTGGTTTGGACCCTTCCCCCCTTAACTTTGTGATCTGCTTTCTCCCTCTGTTCCCTCCATTTAGTTTCTTTGTTATTCTTCAGCTCTCTTCTTCAATATTTTTCACTGCTCTAAATCTCCTTGTCAGTCCTCTTTCTCAGCTCATCTGCCTTCACTCTGGAACTCACTTTCTCCTCTTTTCAGCTTGTTCCCTAATGCCTCTTTCTTAAGCTACTTCTATGGTCTCACTGTTCACCCTCTTGCTCCTGTCCACACTTAGCTGTCACCTGATCTAGTTTGTCTCACTTCACTTCACTTTTCTATCAATGTAATCCTAGTTTGCTCTATTTACTTTTTTTTGTACATATTTTTGGCTTCGGATGCTGCCTGGGCAGGACCCCCAGTATCATTAAGCTGGGTGTCGTGGGGCTTGCGCAGATGTGTTTTTGCCTTGTGTGCCACTCCTCTACAGAGTGAGGCCAGACGTGCAATGACCTCAGCGCATGAACAGCTGCATTCCCTCCCCCAACATACAAAGGTCTGCCAGTCCCCACCCTGAAAGGCAGACAGTATGGTCTCAGGCTGCTGTACCCGCCAACCAACGCAAGAGGTTGGTATGCACCAGATACTGGATCTCCTTCCTCCCCATAGAAGGTGACCAATCCTCTGGATGCTCAGCCTCCTTCCACTGGGCCATCCTTCAGATGTCTGAGGTCTGCTCCCAAACCGTGGTCGTCATTGCCAAAGGCGGTAGCTCTACCACTGTACCGGCAGGCCAAACCTGTTTACTTATGTTGTCTTTCTTAATTTATTGCAATCAACCATTTGATGTTACTCACTTTCCATTCACTCTATTATGGGAACATATCACAGTTGTAAATTATTGTCATGCCAAGTTGCTGCTTCCCTATATTTTTCAATTGTACCTTTCAGCTACTATGTTTGGTTGTATGTGTTAGCATGCAATTATTGTCTTAACCTGCCTGTGATTGTTATTACCCCTTTTCACTTCCCTTGGGTCATGTTTAGAAATGAGCCCTCACTTAATCTGCCTTGCCAGGTTGCAAATCTTTAAATAAATAAATAACTCAATGAATAAATACACATATTGGGCCCTATGTACACATAGGGTGGAGTGGCTATGCACGCATATCTGGGGCATGTAGCCACTCTGCACCCATTGCACCCCCTGTGTGGAATGCACAAACAGGGGTGTGCAGACCCACCACACCCGATCCCCCACATCTGTGAACAACACCACACTGGGGGTGTGCTGGGGAGTGCCACCACTACGTGATATGCACTAAACTGCATAGTGCTGGCCACATGGGTGTGGAGGGTTGTACAGGGTACACCAGGGTAAACTCTGCCATAACCTTCTGCATGCCCCCAGGGTCTCCATCAGCTGGACGCTGGGGGACCATGACAGTGCACTCCGTGGTGCTGACCCTGCCCACTAGACAGCTGGTGAGGGCAGAGGGAGTGAGACAGGCTATTGCTCAACACATCTGTGTGGTGGCGGCACCAGAATGTTGCCAGGGGGGACCATAGCACATGCCAGCTGACGGGAGCTCAGGGGTATGGGGGTATGGCCACATTGTGGTCGGGGCAACACTGCCATTGCAGGCACATGGGCCAGAGGTGGTCCCAACACCAGGGTCCTGCAGTGGGCCAAGATGGCGCCATGTGCTGAGGGCTGAGCTGATGCACCAACTAGCTGTAGGGGCCATACAGTGTGGGTCTGCCTACCTGGCATGCACAACCCCAGACCCACACATCGCAGTGCGAGGGATCTAGTAGCGGACCCAGGATTGGCATCCCATTGAATGCCCTCCTGGGTCCATGACTCAACCCCCGACAGCCCTGCGGAGTCCTGCGTACCAAGGGGGGAGGAGCTGTGGACTATGCAGCAGACCACATCACATTTTCAAATTGGCCATTGCTTGCTGCCATCTTGATGCTCCTGGTTGATTGCTGTGCTCCCCTGGCTTCAAACCTGGCTCTGCTACTTGTTCCCTGGCTGTCCTCTGACATTGTTGAAACCAGGAAGCTCAGTGATAACAGCGGAAATTCAACCGAATAATCAAAGACCTTGATGATATGCTCAGTTACAAACAATTAAGAAAAAAATGCAAAGGGATATAAAATTACAAAAATCCTCAGTTTTTCAAAAGTAAATAAATGGTGGATCCTAGAAACCCAAGGGCTTTCTAGAATTTGTTCAGAGAACTTTGGACCCCCCGTGAAAAAAACAAATACTGTATTGATAATAAAGTACAGAAAGTGGGGGCTCCCACACTGACACAAGTGTAGTGCATGTACCTCGGAGTGTAAACTGAATTCTGCAGAAAAAAAAGTCCCCACAAAATTGTGGGGAGGTCAGCACCTACTTGGGAAACTGACTGACTAAAAGGCTGATTTGTAGAAATTATTTATTGAGCACAGAACTGTATGTACATACAAAAGTCAATTACAAACATCCAAAAACAGGTGTAGAAAAGATGTAAACAGCTCACCTACTTCGAGTTCTGAAAGTTCAAACAGTCCAAGGTGTTGTGTTTTTTTAGCCAAAAAGGCTGAATTGTCTGTGCTGTTATATTTTTGGCTATTTTCCAACCTTGTTCTTTATTTTGGCTTTGAGGAATATGACTGTGCATTTGATTGTTTGTGCTGAATTGTGTGCTGCTGAGTAGTAACCACAGCAAACATTTTCAGTTGGCAGTTAAGAGAAGTACCAGAGTGAAGAAGTAATTTAAACCTGAAGCCCATAATAGGATTCTTTGAACTTTCAGAACTCCAAGTGGGTGAGCTGTTTACATCTTTTCTACACCCACCAGTCCTTGTGCGGCTCTTCTTTCTAACACCAATTTTTTCACGTTTGTTACTAACTTTTGTTTCAAAGCCCCTTCATTTGCATTGTGCCTCTTCCACATATCACCTGGGTGAAAACCCTGTTTGCCCATGCTAACTGGGCTTTTGAACATGGGACATCTGTGCAATGCCAGGTTTGCACGCGCAAACTAGGCTTTGCGCCTGGGCAACTTTTGAATATCTGGCCTTTATTTTCCAGAATAAAATATGTGGAAAGACATTTGATTGAAGAGTGGAGAGGGACTGCATTTTACTGGTTACTTTTATTAGAAGAAAATACTTGTTTCTAACAAAATAAATTGCTGGTATTTTTTTGATTTTTTTTTATGTTTTTCAGTTTACCTATTTTAAAAGCACAATAAGAAACACAATTTATTGGTAGAAAAGGACCACTTGATCCACCCAGTCTGCCCAGATGGTCCCTGCATAGTCATTTTCACTGACCATAACTGGTCTCTGGCAATCCTCCCTTCTCCCTGCTATTTACTAATGATCCCCTATGTCTATTCCAGACATGCCTGAAACCCCCTAGTGAATTTGTCTCCACCACGTCTGCTGGCAGTCTGTTCCAGATGTCCAGCACTCTTTCAGTGAAGTAGTACTTGCTCACATTCCACTTAAGCCCACCACCCCATCAGCTTCATCACATGCCCTCTGGACCTGCTGCTCTTTCTTATTTGAAAGAGACACCCCTACTGCACCCTGCTCATCCCCATGATGTACTTGTATGTCTCTATCATAGAAACATAGAAACATAGAAGTTGACGGCAGATAAGGACCGCAAGGCCCATCCAGTCTGCCCATTTCTTTTTCTACCTTATAAATGTGCCATCGGCCTTTGCTCTGTCAGCGACCTATCTATTCATAGTCATTTGTATTGCTCCCTTATGCCTATCCCATGCCTGTTTGAAGCCCTGCACTGTATTCATAGCCACCACTTCTTGTGGTAAGCTATTCCATGCATCTACCACCCTTTCTGTGAAAAAGAATTTCCTCACATTCCCCCTTAATCGGCCTCCCTCTAATCTCATGCTGTGTCCTCTTGTCCTGCAATTTTCTTATATTTAAACATGTTAGACTCTTTCACCTTGTTTATGCCCTTAAGGTGTTTAAATGTCTCGATCATATCACCTCTCCCCTCCTTTGCTCAAGGGTATACATATTGAGCTCCGTTAATCTGTCCTCATATGTCTTCTGATGCAGTCCCTGCACCATTTTGGTTGCCCTTCTCTGGACTGCCTCAATTTGGTTAATGTCCTTGTGAAGGTGTGGCCTCCAATACCTGCATGATGCTCCAGATGGGGCCTAACCAATGTCTTGTACAGAAGGATTATTACCTCCCTCTTCACGACGATACCCCTACTAATACACCCTAACACCCCCCTAGCCTTACCTACTGCTTTAGAGGTCTGCTTGGATGATTTTAGGTCATCAGTGATGATGATGCCCAAGTCTCTTTCTTCCTTTGTGACTGCTAGCAACTCCCCTCCCAGCCTATAAGTGGCTTCAGGTTTCTCTTCCCTATGTGCATGATTTTGCACTTCTTTGCATTAAATCCAGTTGCCACTCTTCTGACCATTTTGCTAGTTTATCCAGATCTCTTCTCATTCTGCCCACCCCATCTGGATCATCTACTCTGTTGCAGATCTTGGTGTCATCTGCAAACAGACAAGCCTTACCCTCTAGTCCATCTCGTGAGGTCACTAATGAAGATGTTGAATAGGACTGGCCCCAGGACTGATCCCTGAGGTACCCCACTTGTGACTTGCATCTCTCTGACTGTATACCATTTACCACCACTCTGTTTTCTGCCAGTCAACCAGTTTGCCACCCAGTTGACCAACTTCTGCCCACCCGAGCCTACCTAGCTTATTTATCAATCTTCTATGTGGAACAGTGTCAAAGCTTTGCTGAAGTCAAGGTAGGCGACATCAACTGCTCCCCTTGGTCCACCACTCTGGTTACCCAGTCAAAGAAATCTATGAGATTAGTTTGACAGGACCTTCCTTTGTAAACCCATGCTGTCTTGGATCCTGTGCCCCTATGGTTCCAGGTGTTGCACTATCCTTTCCTTAGAGTGCCTCCATAATCTTGCCCACTACTGAGGTCAGACTGACTGGTCTGTAGTTCCCGCCTCCTCCTGCTACCACTCTTGTGGGCGGGATCACATAACCCTTCTCCAGTCTTCTGGGACCTCTCCTGTGCTCAGAGACTCACTAAACAATTCTGCTAATGGCTCTGCTAGTTCCTCCTTTAGCTCCTTAAGTACCCTGGGATGTATGCCATCAGGTCCCATTGCCTTATCCACCCTGAGCTTAGCAAGCTCTTGTAGGACCCTTTCTTTGTGAAGGGAGTAGTGCTCACCTCCCTCCCCTGTGTCCATGATGCTGAGCTGTGGGCCTGCCCTACCTTCTCTTCAGTAAATACTGAGCAAAGTATCTATTTAGGATAGATGCCTTTACAGGGTCCTCCTCCTCACATGCTCCCTTTCTCCATTAAGCTTAGCAATACCCCTCTGGACTTTCTCTTTTCACTAATGTATCTATAGAAAGTCTTGTCACCTTCTTTACTGTTAGTGCTAGTGTTTCCTCAGTTTGGGACTTTGCCTGCCTTACTGCCTTACCTGCTTCCCTTAGGGCAGTTTGGTATGCCTCCTATCTTCATCCCGCTGTGTTCCCTTATATTTTCTGAAGGCCAGCCTTTTGGCTCTGACCTTTTCTGCTACTGTATTTGAGAACCAAAGTGGTTTCCTTCTTCTTTTGCACTTCCTTTTCTGTCTAACACAATGGGATGTTGCTTCAAGTATTGTATCCTTAATGCTTGCCCACTTTGCCTGTACCTCCTCACCTGAGTTTCTTTTTGCCAGGGCTAGCTTAACTCTGTTGGCCATCTTATCAAAGTCAGCTCCTCTGAAGTCCCATATTTTTGCCTTGGAATGGGATGATTTAGATGTAGTAGTCAAATTGAACCATACCATGTGATGGTCACTGGACCCCAGGTGACCTTCTACCTGGAGATCTGTGATCCCTTCTTTGTTAGTCAGTACTAGATCTAGGATAGCCCTGTCTCTTGTGGGTTGCTGTACCAGTTGTTTGAGGCCCTCCCTGCAGGGAATCCACTATGAGTCTAGTTCTGGCAGATGTTCCTGCTGGTATTGACCAATCTATATCTGGCATGTTGAAGTCTCCCATTATCAGAACCTCCCTTTAGCTGTCATGTTTTGTATATCTTCTAACAGTAATGTGTCTATGTCCTCCTCTGGTCTGGGGCCTGTAGACAACCCCAGTTCTTATGGCTGTCCCATTTCCTGTTTCAGGGTGACCCACAGTTCTTCTGGCTCCTTGTAGTATTCTGAATTTCTGTAGCTTTGATATTTTCATTTTTATCACAGGGCCACTCCTCCCCCCTTTTGCACCTCGGTCTCTTCTGAACAATACATAGCCAGGTACTGAAGTCTCCCAAAGTGTGGTTACTGGTAAACCACGTCTCACTAATTGCACTATGTCCAGTTTAGCCTCTGACATTATTGCCTGCAGGTCTGGGATCTTATTTCCCAGGCTGTGAGCATTTGTGTACATGATTTTCCATTGGCCAGATTTTGGTGTGTTAGTTGTTGGGTGAAGTTTGGCATTACCCTGTGCATCGTATGGGGAGACAAACCTTTTTCTTCCTGGTGATGCAAATGAATGGCAAACACGCTGAATTCCTGTTTGACCACTAGCTGAGGGGAGGGTGTTCTTCCATTCGACGTATAGGGTGCTGCACCCTCTCCCATTTGCTAGTTTAAATATTCTGCAAAGACGTCAAACTTCTGCCCCAATGCACTGCTCCTCTTTAGTCAGATGCAGTCCATCAAATTTAAAGAACTTCGCTCCCAGAACTGTTGCCAGTTCCTACAAATCTGTGTCCTTTTCCTGGCACCAGTCTGAGCCACGTGTTTAGCTCCCTATCTCTCCTTCTCTGACCTTCCGTCCATCTGTTCCCTTCTCCCAGACTGGCAGGATCTCAGAGAAGGAGATGCCAGACGAAATAGATGATAGTTTGTCACCCAGCCTAGTCAGGTGTTCCTTGGTCTCCACAACTGACCGGCTGGCGAGATCATTAGTCCCTATGTGAACTAGGACATCAATGTTTTCTCCTGCTTTGTGAACAATTTTAGCAATGCGGTCAGTGTCTCTCCATGCTGATGTACCTGGGAGACATCTGACCATCACCCCTGGCTGGAGATGGGTATCAACTCCCCGAATCATGGAGTCTCCTATGATCAGAAGTTTTTTGGATTTCCTTTGTGCTTGTTTATTTTGGTTCCTGATTTGGGTGAGTATTGTTGTGCTAGCTCCTGTGCACGCAGTGTCCTGCTCTGCAGTGTCTTCTGCCTCTTTATTTGATTTCAGAGATAGAGGCAGATACCTGTTGTAGCGTTTATATGGTTTTTGGAGGTAATGTGTTGGAGAGCAGAGGTGATGGGGCACCTGATTTGCTCCTCCTAACCACCTGCCAACCTCCTGGACCAACTACCCTCTGCGGTCGAGGTTTTCTGTTGGATGCTGGGGAAATGGCGGGTGGTTCTTATAATGTATTTCCTCTTCAATATGAAATTTGAGCGTGCAATCTCTGCCCATGCTGCCGGAGCTGAGACCGAAGATCTCCAAAGGCCCAGCATGTAGGACAGTGTCCTAAATCCTGTAAGACTGTCCTTCTGAAAATTGTTCCACAGTACCTGCAGTTAATGAAATCCATTCCAAATAAGTTGCTGGGTTTGTAACCTAGTCAGAGTAATTAGAAGGAAAAAAAGGAAAAAAATGCAAGTAATGGTTTAATTGTGCTTTGTTTAACTTGTTATAACAAGTTAAATTACTAGTCCCTGTAAATAGAGATCACCTTGTGGAGGCCCCACTGATCCGCCCCTTCCTGCTCTGCCACAGGAAATGTCACAACTGTGGTACCCTATAAAAAGAGTGTAGCGTGGGGTGGTTGGGGATGGGGTGGGTGGCTGGGCCCTTCCCTGCCTAAAAAGAAGAACCACTGACGAAAGAACAAGGAGGTAGAGCAGAAACAATCAGTCAACAACAAATGGAGTAACCCTGAAAGCTTATCCTAATGTTAGATAAAACTGTAAAACCTGTAAAGCACCACCTGTAATAATTTCAGAAGATATACCCTGAAGAACACTTTGCTCCAGAGAAAAATAAAGCAGTAACAGAAGATATACCTTGCAAAGACAATTTGAATCAGAAGATTACAGCAGTAATCTGTTAGCAACACCTGTGACACACCTTGTAATAATGCAGAAGAAGTATACCAGCAACAACAATTTGAATCAGAGAAAAAATAAAGCAATGAAATGTTAGCCACAAACAGTAGCAATCCCTGTGAGTAAAAAATCAAAACACCACCACACAGTAAATCTGCTTAGCCAAACTAAGTCTTAATCCTTCTCCCTTGCTCTGGTAAGTTTCTCTACTCTGCCTTTCAAGCAGTCTTAGAAGGAAAGAGCTCAGGTGAAGCTAGGTGCCTTGGCCAGCAAACCAAGTCTTCTACCTATCATGTCCCTTCTCACTCTCCTGTCTTACTGGGTGAACATGTTAAAATCCCTTAGTCTCTCCTCACAGGGCTTTTGATGCAAACCCTGCACCACTTTTGTTGCCATCCTCTGGACTGCTTCCAACCTGTTTATGTCCTTTCTGAGGTGTGGCCTCCAGAAATGGACACAGAAACATACAACCTAGAGTTTGATGGCAGGTAAGGGCTGCTTAGCACTGCCAGTCTACCCATTTTCCCTACCTACTGTAACATCATTGACACAGCTTGATCTCTGACTTTATCCACCCCCCCCCCTTACCACTAAGGTTTCCCTGTGCCTATCCCATGCCTTATTGAATCTTATCACAGTTTTTGCCACCACCACTTCCACTGGGAGGCTTTTCTAGGCATCCACCACTCTTTCTATGAAGAAGTACTTCCTTACATCTCCCCTGAGTCTCACCCCTCTCCAGCTTCATAGCATGACCCCTTGTTCTTGAGCATACCTTCCCTTCTAGGCCCTCTACAGTGTTGCTAATAAAGACATTAAAGAGGATCAGTCCCAGTACTGATCATTGTGGCACCCCACTGGTCACCCTCCCTTCCTGGGAGTGAACTCCATTTACCACCACCCTCTGTCGCCTATCCCATAACCAGTTTCTTACAGTTTACCACCTTTGGACCCACTCTTAGGCTGCCCAGCTTGTTATTAGTCTCCTACTGTATGTGAAATGGTGTTTAAGATCTTTTTGAAATCTAGGTAGGCCATATCCACTGCTCCACCTTGATTTAATTCCCTGGTCACCACAGAGATCTATCAGATTTGTTTGACATGATATCCCCCAGTGAATTCATGCTGCCTCTGATCTTGTAAGCCACTGGATTCAAGATATACCGCAATCCTTTCCTTCAGTAGTGATTCCATTAATTTCCCCACCAATGACTTCAGGCTGACTGGCCTGTAATTGCCAGTCTCCTCCCCGCTAACACTTTTGTGAAGTAGGACTACATCTGCCCTCCTTCAGTCCTCTGGAACAACTCTCATCTCCAGTAAGTGGTTGAACAACAGAATTATAAGAGGTGCAGCCAGCACTTCTCTGAGCTCCCTTAATATCCTAGAATGTATCCTGTTTGGCCCCCTCACCCTGTCCATTTTCAGATTTGCGAATTCCTTTAGGACTGTCTTCTCTGGAAATGGACTAGTGTCCACCTCCCTTCCTTCGATGCCCCTGACACTTATCTGTGGTCCCTCACATACCCTTTCCTCTGTGAACACTGAAAAAAAGTATTCATTCAGGATGTCTGCTTTTTCCTTGTCCCCTTCCTCCCACTTACCTCCTTAGCCTTATAATCCCTCCCCTGGTGATTCTCATTTTGCTTACATTTACTAACATACTGTTTGCCAGCAGATTAGGCCTTATGGTCTATCGACTCTGCTCGAACCTCAGATCCTTAGTTGGGTGCCAAGACCCTCCCCTCCCTTGTGTTCCAGAAACCCCTATCATCCATCCCCACCCCCCTGGGACAGGCCATTATCTGATACATCCACTTTCTGTGTCTGTCCCACCCTCTCTTCAAGCCCTCCGCTGTGGATCTCTGAACCAGCTCACCAGGCAGTGCATTCCAAGGGTCCACCACCCTCTCAGTGAAAAACCTCCTCCTCTTTTCCCCCCCTCACCCTTCCACCTTCCAACTTCAAACCATGCCCTCTGGTGATACCTCCCTGCTTTAGTCTAAGGATCTCCTCCATGTTTACCCTATTTATTCCCTTAAGGTACTTGAAGACCTCAATCATGTCCCCCCTGTCTCTCTTCTCCTCCAATGAAAACAGGCAGAGCTCCTCAAGTCTGTCCTCATATGTCAAATCCCCTAGCCCTCGTATCATCTTAGTTGCCCTCCTCTGTACCCTCTCCAGGAGCTGTATGTCCTCTTCAAGTGTGGGTCTCCAGTACTGCACACAGTACTCAAGGTGTGGTCTAACCAGTCCATTGTACAGCGGAATCACTTCCTTGCTCCTAGAGATGATCCCCTCATATGCATCCCAACATCCTGTTTGCCTTGCTAGCCGCTGTCCTGCACTGCTCAGAGTTATTCATACATGCATCCACCATGATCCTTAGGTCTTTTTCCCCTAGTGAGGCCTCCAGCCTCCCTCCCAGGTGTACCTGTGTTTAGGGTTTCCAACCAAGATGCAACACCTTGCACTTGGTGATATTGAAATTTAATTTCCATGTGTGAGCCCAGCTTCCAGGGTGTCCAGGTCCCTTGCAGGCCAACCTCCCTCTTCTCCCTCAACTACTGCTCCCATCTTGGAATCATCCGTGAAGAGACTCATTTCACACCTATACCCTCCCTGATGTCCGATATGTATGCATTAAACAGGATCGGACCCAGGACCGAGCCCTGCGGTATCCCACTACCAACCTCTCTAGGGTTCGAGAGCTCCCCACAGACCACTACTCTCTGGGTGAGTCCAGCTAGCCAGTTTTCAATCCATCTGACCATCAAAGGGCCTACTCCTAACCCCATCAGTTTCTCCACCAGACCATTGTGGGGGACAGAGTCCAACGCCTTGCTGAAGTCCAAGAATAAAACATCCACAGGCTTTTCCCTGTCCAGTTCTGATGTTATCCATTCGCAGAACTCCACAAGATTGGTTTGACATGATCTACCTGGCACAAACCCATGTTGCCAACTATCCAGACCTCCCACCTCCTCTAAGTACACCCCCAATCATTCCTTTAGTATACACTCCATTAATTTTCCCACCACTGTGGTCAAACTGATGGGTCTATGGTTACCTGGTACTTCCCTCGACCCCCCTTTATGGATTGGCACCACATGTGCCTCTCGCCAATCCCTAGGTACCCTCCCTGTCTCAAGTGACCTGTTGAAGAGCTCCGCCAGGGTGCAGCCAGTTGTCCGCCAATTCCCATAGTACTCTCGGATGAATGCCATCCGGCCCAGGAGATTTGTCTTTCTTTGAGGCCTTGAGGGCTAACCACACCCTTTTGGTGGAGATAGCATCATCCATCCCCTCCACCATGTTGGTCTTTTATACTTATCCAGATGTGACACCCCTGGGGTACCGCTCCCTCCCTCTTGCTCCATTTCTGTTGCTCCCCTGATCCCACTCACTGCCGCTTCTATCCCCATCGTGCCTTGCTTTGTAGATATCCCATCCTCCTCCCTAGTGAACACAGAGGCAAAGTACTCGTTAAATACCTCTGCCTGGTCCCTCACCTCTTCCACCCACCCTCCTTCTGATCTCAATCTGCTGAGATGGCCCTTAGTTTTTCTCCACTCCCCAATGTACCGGAAGAACCCCTTTTCCCCTCCATGTATCCCCTGTGCCAGCCGCTGCTCTTTACTGGACTTTGCTCCCCTCACCATCCGGTGACTTTTCTAGATGCAAGATGGTACATTTCTTTATCCCTACCGTCTTGTTGTTTTATATTTTGTAGGCCGCCTTCTTTCTCTGACCGCTACCTGTACCTCACTGGACCACCAGCATGGTTTATGTGACCTTGCTCCCTTACGTTTCAACTTAGCGCAGATCCTGACTGCCTCATGAAGTCCCGGTTTTATGACCTCCCATCTCCTTTCCACCCTTGTCATTGATGTAATCTCCTTCAAGTGATCCTTGAGAATATTTCCCATGCCCACAAAGTCTGCCCCCCTGAAGTCTACTGCCAGTGTCCTAGATCTCCCCCCCCATGCTTATTTGAAACCAGACAGTATTGTGGTCACTCCCAGTCAGGGGGTCCTCTACAACCAGGTCCCTTACCAGATCCCCATCTGCCAGAACCACATCCAGGACATGCCCTTCCCTTGTGAGCTCCATCACATGCTGTGTTAAGAACAGATCCTGGAAGCCTTCCAGCAGCCTCTGCTCCTTGGCCACCTTAGAGGACATGGTTCCCCAGTTTGTACCTGGCATATTAAGGTCCCCCATCAACACCACTCCTTCCCCTTTTGGTCCACACTGGGCAATGATGTTGTCCAGCAAACCACCCTCTAGAACATCACTCATCCCGGGGGGCCTATATACTACACCCAGCTTGACCTTATCTCCTGCTGGGGATCGTAAGGTGACCCATAAGGCCTCCACGTTTCCCTCTGCCTCTTCTACCCTAGCAATTTCTACGTCATCTCTAATGGACATAGCCACTCCACCCCATCTGCCCTCCTTTCTATCCTTCCTAAGCATAGTGTACCCCTGCACGTTTAGGTCCCAGTCATGGTTTTTGTTGGCCCACGTCTCCGTGACCGCCGCCACAACCACCACCCCCCCCCCGAACAGCATGGCCTGGAACTTTGGCAACTTGTTTCCCAAGCTCCTGCTGTTTACTAACACCAACCACCACCCCTTATCCCTGATCCCATTTGTCAAACCCCACCCAGGTTCCATATAGTTCCATCCTCCCTCTGCTCCTCCTGAAACCTCCACCCCAAGTCTGTTTCCCCCCTTCCCCCTTTGGGTTTGAAGGCTACTCCCCTCATCTGGAGGAGAGGGCTTCTGGTCAGCCCCTCTCTTATTCTGAAAAGTATCTTAACATAGAAACATAGAAACTTAGAATTTGACAGCAGATAATGACCGCTTGGCCCACCTAGTCTGCCCATTTTCCTACCTAACAGATAAGCTGCAGATCCTAGTTAACCAACAGCTTACTTCCTCCAACCCCCCACTAGGACTGCCTTATGTCTGTCCCACGCATTCTTGAATTTCCCCACTGTTCTTGACTCCACAACCTCCTCAGGGAGGCTGTTCCATGCATCCACAACCCTTTCTGTGAAAAAATACTTCCTCACATTATCTCTGAGCCATCCCCTTCTATCTTCAAATTGTGCTCCCTTGTTCTTGCACATCTCTTTTTCTGAAAGATGTTACCCTCTTGGACTTTGTTGATTCTCTTGAGGTACTCGAAAGTTTCTATCATGTCCGCTGTCTCCCTTCTTTTCTCGAGGGTATACATATTAAGCTCCTTTAGTCTTTCTTCATATGTCTTCTGGTGCAGACCCTGCACCATTTTGGTTGCCCTCCTCTGTACAGCATCCACTCTGTCTATGTCTTTGCTAAGATGGGTTCTCCAGAACTGCACACAGTACTCCAGATGGGGTCTCACCAACTGTCTGTACAGAGGTATAACAACTTCCTGTTTTCTACTATTGATGCCTCTCCCTATGCATCCCAGTATCCTCCCAGCCTTCCTTACTGCCTTCTCACATTGCTGGCCCACCCTTTACATTTATGATCCAAAACTCATATACCGGTTCTTCTAGCAAAGTATTATACATGATACAATGCAGAAAATGTGAGGAAGGCTGCTATATTGGTGAAAACAGACAGGAACTCAAAACAAGAATGAATCACCACAGATTCACAGTTACCAATAAAAATGAAAATATGCCAATAGGGCAACATTTTTCTAGACCAGATCACTCCACCAGTGATTTTACTGTCAGAGTGTTAATAGGGAACTTCAAAAATAGCCAGAATCGGAAAACATTTGAAATAAAAATGATACAATATTTTGACACTAAAGAAAAAGGACTTAATAAAGATGTTGGTTTTTTACTACACTACCATTAAGTAAGCAATAATACCCAACCAGGTGGGCGGTATTGGGAAATACCAGACCGCCCAGGGGCGTGATGAGGCCCGACGCCTTTGTGGTGAGAATATTATACTCCCTGGAAGGTCAGGTATTTCACCGCCCACCTGGAGGGTATTATTGCACTTAGAAAATGGCTTGTTTGTGACATTTTAAATAATAAAAAAAGTTGAAAAACATGCCTGACAAATGAAAAATAAATAAATATTTTTTCTTGTTAAGTAGTCCCTGTAGTGTGGCATTTTGCCAGTAGATGGTGCTAATGTTTACTACAGTCTGCATTGCTGCCCGTGGCTTCCTGGGACTTGCAGTCCAAAGGGACAACCATGGGGAAGACAGCTGACTATGTTGTGTTATATGGCCCTAGTTCGTTCCGTTTTTTGAAGGCAACAACGGAACAATTGGGGAGTGAGGTGGATGGAAGTGCAGTCGTTTTCTCTGCAAGTGGTTTTGTTGAGGTACTGTGTTTCTTTTTTTTCTTCCGTTTTGTGCCGAGAGTCTGGGAGCAGGATGGTGCGCAGAGAGAAGTCAGGCACGTGTACAGGGTCCCCGGCGATGATCTGTGATGTTGGGTAGCTGGTTACTAGGCGGAGCAGGCTTGCAGAGAGTGGGAGTGGTGTCATCAGACACTCGGCTCTTGATTTATATTAAAATAAAAATCGCTATGTTTTGCTTGGGGATTCGGGGGATCTATTTACATTAGATCATTTTGTGTACTGTGTCACTGGGAGCCTGTCGGCAGCACTTTTCAGTGGGTTATGGAGTGGGGGAAAATGGCGGCAAATGGAATTCAAACTGGCACACAGATACCAGTTTGAGACGGAGCTCCTGGTATTTCTTTCTGACGGGGCTCTATCAAAAAATACCCGCCCAGCAATGGAAAGCAGCTAGCCAATCAAGATGCTAGTTTTTCCATTGCCATTTTCTAATTATGCTTAAAGCAGTGCTTCTGAGTTTCTTTTTAAACCCTCACATCACCACCCTTTGGCTGTTTTAACAGGTACCTTCTTTAGACAATGGTATGCATTTTCTTTGTGCCTTGACTTTTTAGAAATGTTAATTAATGGTGCAGAGTCAGAGTAAAATTAGGCAGCCTTTTGATCTTACAAATTATTCTCACCAACATACATACTCCAGTGAAAATTAGTCTTTCTGTTTGTCAGAGGTGCAAACTGACCACAATGTTTTAATCTGTAACCTACTAGTCTAGACTTTGAATCCATATCCAACCTTTATATCTGTCACACTGCTCAGCTGTTTATTCACTTTTGACTTGAGGAAGAGAGTTTCACCTCTTGAAAGCTAGTCCTAAAAATAATTTTGTTAGTCCAATAAAAGGTATCACCTGCAATATATTTGTTGTATTTTTTCTCTACATTACATATAAAATAAAGTATGGGGTGGTGTGTGTAACAAAGAAGTTTACACACACCGAGGGTTAGATGCTACATAAACCCTAAGAGTCAAGCTTTCTGAGGGAATATGAAAAGCATCTATCTCAGGGTGTGTGTGTGTAAACTTTAAGTTTACACACCACCCAATATTTTATTTTATGTAATTGCTGGATTTCCCTTTTTTCACCTCAGCAATTATATAAAATAAAATGTTGCTGTGTGGCTGTGGTCTGTTAGGTCAGAGCACGCGGCAGCGGTTTCCACTCTATTCTTTATTTAAATATATTATTGTTTGCAGCCGAAAGGTAATTGTGCTACATTTTTAATTTTTGTATTTACTTACCGCCAACTCTGTGTAGCAGTTCCATGCTGGATATTCATTCGGCTGGTGAGAAGTGAGAGCAGTCGTGAAGCAGGGAACTGCACAGGCGCATGCACAGAGTGAAGGAATCTGTGCATGTGTTTGCTGTAATAAACACTCCTTTATTACGGCAAATTACGCCACAGTTTCTCTATGGGGAAAAGGGGGAAAAAGGTTATTATAGAGAGAATAATATATGGGGTAGTGTGTGTAATGAGATTTTACACACACCCGAGTTGTGGGATGCTACATAAACTCCAAGGACATCCCACAATAAGGGTGTGTGTAAAATCAATTTTGACACAACCACCCCATATTTTATTTTATATAATTGCTGGTATGCACTTTTTTGCCTCAGAAATTATGTAAAATAAATTCAGCAAACAGATTGGTGTTCAGGCAGCCGTGGACTAGACAGGATTCTGTAGTCCATGGTCTGCCATGTTCCTGGTCATGTTATAATGCTCCAGTTGTTTAAGTTCTAACTCAGGTTCTATAAGAAATTGTTTAAAAATGGTATTTTGTATGTAGTTAAACTTATTGCCGAGCGACAGTTGTGGAGCTGTAGCGTCCTTCCAGCGTGGAGAGGTGTGGAGACCTGCAGGTTCGTGCATGCTGATAGAGAAAATGAGCATTTTAAAAGTTTCTCTTTTATTTTTTTTAAATGGAAAAAGAGATTCTTTGGTTTTGAATAAAAATTAACACTGCTGACTGTGAGGGGCGGTGAAGTCAGCAGCTCACTTGGATTAAAGGAAGACAGGCGACTGATAAGAGGGAAATCCAGCTAGTGTTTGCTGTTATAACCAGCTGGTTATAATGGAAAATTACAACTGTGTTTCCCTATGAGAAAAAACGCACACCTGTAATTATTGTGACATAGCTACACTGCGTGTCTCTGCAGCATAATGAAAGCCATTTAGGCTGTATTACATTGTTTGTTTGGTGCCCTGAAACCTGTCATTTATTACTGTGACATAGCTATACTGTGTGTCTCTGCAACATCTAATGAAACAGTATTCATTCCTTCCATGGCTGTGTCTACTATGCCTTGTATTTTCTGGTCTAAGTCTACTAAAAAGATGTACAGTGCTGCTGCACATGTTAATGATATGAACAATATGAATCATACCACTAATGAAGAACATTGCAACAATAATAATAACATTACCAGGACTGGCACTAAATGTCCTCCTGAACCAAACAAAGCATGTTGGCAATGAAATGATAGTGGAGTTTCAGAAAGCACTGACTGGAGTTTTATTTATTTATTTATTTTGTGTTTACCGGATAGATGCACTAGCCATAGAGATGACTATTTTCAGGCATGACCCGGGAGGTTACAGGATACAACATTACAGAGATTCAACAATAGGTAGTTACAGCAAGGTATATACAAGGGTGGACATGTCAGGTTTATATAGTACAATTAATAAACAGGTTTTAGTGGGTAGGATACAAGGTGGTAAAACAACATTGGCAATCAGTTGATACAATTAAGGCAGTAGGCCAACACAGTGTAATTACAGAGTACAGGGAGCATAATTGAGATACTTGGGTATAACAATATAATAAGAAAATAGCCAAACAGCAGATAAGACCCTACAATAAGACAAAATTTAAGACAGACAAGTAAGATGCAAGACATAATTATTGATAAGTGCACAGGGGGTTAGGAAGCAGAAAGGTAAAAATGGGGTAAATAAATTTGTGAAAGGGCAGGTTTCAGAGATAGAACAGCTAAGGCAGGAAAAGGTGGTTGAAAGGCAGGTTAAACAGACTACACAGAAGTAGGTAGGTGAGTGTGTATTGCTAATAGGAATAAGATGATAGAGCCAGGTAAGAGCAGGGTGTAGTGAAATGCAGGTGGTAGGCTAGCAGAGATAGATAAGGTTAGGAACTGGGATTAGTATAGGAGATGCAGGCCCAACAGAGTAGGTGGGTGCACCTGGAGAGAGGCAAAAGAGAAAAGAACAGCTGAGAAGTAGAGTTAGCAGAAATAGGATACAGAGCTGAAGCCAGGGAGAAGGAGGATAGGGAGCTAAGGGGGTTTAAAACAGGAGCATTGGTCAGCTGAGATAAGGTGGAGATGGAGAGCTTTTTTAAAGTGTCATGGGTGGAAGTTTGGTGGAGATCTAGGGGGAGGGAGTTCCACAGATGAGGAACTTCATGAGCAAAAGCACGGCAACCTTTGATGGTTGTGTATTTAGGCACACACAGGATAGATCTGTCAGCAGAGTGTAGTCCATAGTTTGAGGTTTGCGGTGTGAGCAATTCAGTCAGTGATTTAGGAGTTTGAGACCTCATAATACTGTCTATGGTAGATCCTAAGGAGTAGAACCTGGTGGCATTTGGAGATAGCCAGGTGAGATCGGAGTATTGGGTGGGTGGTGTGTCTGCCTGTGGGACAAGGTGGCATACCGACATATATTGTTATGGGCACCGTCCCACCTATGGAGATTCATTTTAGGTATGGTGGCGTAAGAGGATACTCCATAGGTTAATGTTGGTAGGAGTATGCCCCGGGCAATAGCTAGTCTCACTGAGGCGGTTAAAGCATAGCTAGTACGATAGGCTACACCTAGCTTAGAGTTCACAGACTTACATGTATTAGAAATGTGATGTTCAAAGCTTAAGGATTGATCCAAAGTGACTCCCAGGTACTTAAATGAGGTAACTGAGCCAATAAATGAGCCTTCCAAGCAAGATACCGTAAAATTGTTAGTGTGTGATCTAAGTTTCAATGGTGTTCCAAATAGCATGGACTGAGTTTTGGTCCCAATAAGGACAAGGTGATGATCTGAGATCCATGCTTGGATGCATTGGAAATCAGCAGAAAGCAATAGATTGATGTCAGATACATTTGCCGCACTGGTATAGAGGACTATGTCATCTGAATAGAGTAAGGCAGAGGCGGAGAGTTTGGAGGAAATGCCATTAATGAAAATAGAAAATGGAAGTGGTCCCAGTATGGAGCCCTGGGGTACTCAAACAGTGACTGTAGCCTTCTCCAAATAGGATGATTTGAACTTAACAACTTGGACTCTATTTGATAGGTAGTTGTTGAACCAGCTAACTACATTTGGCGTGAAGCCCATAGATTGCAGGGTGATGAGGAGAAGGGAGTGGTTTACTAAGTCAAAAGCCTTCATCATATGAATGAAGACAGCCCCTGTAAGGAGACCCCTGTCCATAGCTGTGAGATTGTCTGTGGTTAATTTATGCAAGGCAGTAGAGGTGCTATGGCCTTTGCGAAAACCATGCTGGGCTGTTGTTAAAAGGTTGTACTTGATAAGAAATTCAGTTGTTTGGGTGGCGACTAGCTTTTCTAAGATTTTACTTAGAACAGATAGGATGGCTATTGGTCTATAGTTTAGGGGGTCACGAGATCCCCTTTTTAAGGGACGGGGGAGACTCACTCTAGCTTCCATAAGTCAGGGACGCTGTTTTGACTCATGGAGAGGGTAAACATTTTAGCCAGAGGTGCAGCAATGAGAGGGGCTGCAAGTTTTAGTAGTCTGGGCTCAATACAATCAGGGCTGGTGGCAGAACTATCAGAGATCAGCTTAAGAAGTTGTTTAACCTCAGTCAGGGTAATGGCTCTAAAGTAAAAGGGGGGATAGTAGATGCTTTATTAGAGGGAGTTTGAGGCACTTGTTTAGCGGAGGGGAAGGAGGATGAGAATTTAGTTAAGTCAGAGAACTTATTATTAAAGAAATTTGCAATAGTCTGAGGATAGTTACAGTGAGTAGCATTTAGAATCATATCGCTAGGGGGAGATAATTGAGTAGATTCTAGGAAGGATTTAATGTGGGACTAGAACTCTTTAGGGTCCTCTGAAGCATTAGTTAGAATATCTTTGCAGTAAGAGCTTTTCACAGATCTAATAGCCTTTTTGCAGGCATTCCTTAGCATCCTATAGGTGTTATGGTCCTCTGGGAGTCCAGAGGACTTGAGGCGGGACCAACTCTTGTCTCTTTCTTTTATTTTGGTAAGTAGATCCTTTTTAAGCCATCTAGTGTGTTTATCCTTGACATGGTGGGTTTTAAGAGGGGAGTGATGATCCTGTAGTGTTGAGAAATTAGAGATGAAAATGGCCAGTGCAGACTGGACATCTTGAGCATTGTAGAGATCAGACCAATCAATATTTGCCATGTCCTGTAGAAAATTTTGCTGATTCAGGTTAGCACAGTCAAGAAAGGTGATGAGGCTAGGTTTTACTTGAGAGGGTGGGGCCGATCCCCAAAGGCAAAAAATAGGGGAGTGGTCAGAGATAGCATTGGCAAGAGTACCAACAGATTAGATGTGCTCAGGTACGGTTAGCTAACAACCAGTCAATGAGGGTGCCGGAGTTTGAGCGAGGAGTACACCGAGTTGTTGAGTAATGAGCTGAGGGAGGTTATGGCTCTGGACCTTGGTTAGCAAGGTAGACTGGTATTTTCCAAGCCAGTTTAAGTTGATGTCACCTAGGATGATCCCTTCATTTTTGCTGGAGAGTAGGGATGTCTGGTTTAGAAGCCTATCCAGGCCAGTGTGACTACTGTTAGGTGGGTTATAGGAACACATGATATGCAGTTTTTTATCCCCAAGTGTGAGGAGTGCATGTAGTGACTCACAGTGCATCATTGAATCAGTGTCTAGGGTAGTGAGGCAAAGATGACTTTTGTAATAGATAGCTACACCCCCACCCCTTTTGGGGGAAGGTCTGTCTTTCCGAAGGAGGCTCTAAGAGGGCACTGAACAGCGAGAGTCAGATATTGAGGATTTTAGCCATGTTTTGGACAGGCACAGGATGTCCGGCTGGTAATGGGAGATCCAAGCTTCAAGTTCCACAAAGTTGTGGTCAAGGCTTCTGATATTTTGATGGGCTATAAGGAGATAATTTGGGGACCTTTGGGGTACATTAGAGAAGGAGAGATGTCCAACAGGGCCAGGATTTGTCTCTATGTCCCCGGACAGCAGGATGGCCAGTAGTAGGAAGAAACATGGCTTCCATTGAATAAGAGGGGAGAGAATTAAGTGGTGAAGGAGGCATTATTTAGGGTTATATATAGCTTGGTAGATAACTTCCTTTTTTAATAGGAGTGGGGACAAATCCCAGGGTGAGTCATGATGGAGAAGGAGCTTGGAGAAATGGAAGTTGTCTGGAGATTGGATGATAGGAGGGTAGGCCTTGTTGGCATCATAGTCTGTGGAGGATGCTATGTAGAGCAGTGAAAGAAATATAGTAGTTGAGATTGTGTGCATTAGGAGACCCATGAAAGAGGAAGTATAAGTCCCACGTGGGAGCCTGCATTATGGAGGAGCAGAAAGGCCCTAGGATTGGAAGCAGCCTTGTTGATAGTACTGCAAATAGTGAGGTCTGGGCAATGTGGGTAAAACCGTTGAGAAGACCTAAGAGATTTGGTCCTATATGTGCAAAACACATAGTGACAGAAAAAGGCTAAGAGAGAGTAAGTCAGAGATAAGGAAGTGGGCTAGGAGTGAGAGAGGAGACTCAGAGCAATGGAGGGGAGTAGGGAAATAGTAAAGCACTAGGGGAATGAATAAAGTAGAGAGATTAGCCACATAACAGGCAGAAGTGAAAGTCATCAAATAGCCAAGGCAGTGCCTGTGAGACAGATGGGCTGCAAACCTCGAAACAGAGAGAGAGAGAGAGAGAGAGAGAGGGAGGACCAACTCACTGAACCAGTGTTAGTCAGAAGCAGACAGAGGAAAAGATTGCAGCCAATAGTGATTTAGGATGAGGCTGGGGGGAGGACCAAAGGAGTATTTAATAGAGGCTGGGGTCGGGCCGGGCAGTGTGGGACAAAACTACTCACTAAACAGCAAGGTAATAGTAGCTGGTGAATTAGAAAACAAACCATGCACTCAAGTCCAAAAGCTGCCAGCTGCCAATAGTGAGCCAAAGGCAGACACAGTAACCAATGGAAGAGTAGACATGAGGTACTGAACATTTTGCCCCAAGTGCCAGGATACTTCCAGTTGCTGAAGCAACATGCAAGGAGGCATCCTTCTCTAATATAAGCTCAGTTGTTATGGCAGTAAATGCTGATAGAGATGGTGGTGATAGCAATGATTGTGAATGGGGTAGCTCAGGCTATGTCCCACATGATAATGATGACACTTTGAGTTATTCTGAATCTTGTGGCTATGAGGTGTGTAGTTTCAATGAAGGGGGTAGGAGAAGATATCACTTTATGGCATAAGAAACAAGTGCATAAAAAAATCATATGCTAAATGTAAGACTAAGAAGGTGAGCATGAATGAGAACAATTCCTCTCAACAAGGAAATGGTAGTGTGGGGGTTCACCATGCACCATGGCACAAAGCAAAACAAGGTAAATCTTTAGAGTGGAATTTACTTTATATTGACCCTGTTGACAACTCTCAAGCTGTATGCAGTCTGTGCAAAACAGTGTAAGTCATGGTGGCAAAGCAGCAAATTTTGGAACATCAGTAATGATACAACATTCAGAGGCAAAACACCCAACTGAGTGGGGCAGGGCAAAGGGGAATGTGATTCAAATGGGCGGTAGTGGAGGCGGGGGGTGGTGGTGGTGATCATAGTGACAGTGAACTGGAAGCAGGAGCTGAAATTGAATCACTTGATGTGTCCTTGCAGTCTTCCCAGACAAACATAGATTGTTTTCTTCTGACACCATCAAGTACTGCAAAATCCCAAAGTAGTACATCACTTGAAAAAGGAGTGAAAAATACATTCCCCCCAAAATTTAAAATAATCTCCTGATTCTCATCAACTAACACTGACAGAAAGTTTTGCAAGGACAACAAAATTTACCTGAAAGCATCTAACATGCCAGCTCTTAAACAGAGCCATTGCAGAGCTGTTGGCAAATTGTCAACTCCCTTTTGCTTTTGTTGCTCAAAAAGGTTTCCTCAAATTCACGAACTGGACTGAAGCATGGTACACCATTCCCTGTCAAATATATTTTTCAAAAAAGGCTGCATAGAAACATAGACTTTCATGGCAGATAAGGACTGCTTGGCCCACCTAGTCTGCCCATTTTCAAGCTGTGGCCAGTATGGGGATCAAACAAACAACCTTGGCTTTATTAGCATTACACTCTAGCCAACTCAGCTAACCGGCCACTTATGTCCCACATTTGTATGACTTGATATGTTCTGCAGTCATTAAGCAGTTGAAACTTTCTGAGGTGAAGTTGATTCACACAGCCACAGATATATGGACCAGCAACCAAACAATTAACTACATAACTGTTACAGCTCACTGGGCAAGTTTTAAGTCAGCAAGTAATAATCTCTGTGTCACCACTTTTGAGGAAAACCATACTGCTGTGAATATTTTGCAGGAGCTGGAACAACAATTCCAGAAATGGCTTACTCTGTATTCCTTATCTCCAGAGTTAGTGTCAGATAATGGTATCAACATAGTCAAAGCTGTTAGAGATGGCAGCTACCAACACATGCCTTGCTTTGCACATTGTTTAAATTTTATCATCCATAAATGCTTAAATAGAAACAGAAATGTTGAAAACCTATTAGGTCTTGCAAAAATATGTGGGCATTTCAGCCATTCTGTGAAAGCATAAAAAAAATCCTGAAGGGAATGCAGAGGTTAAGCAACTTACCACTGTGTACATTAAAGCAGGAAGTTCTAACCTACTGGAATTCAACATTTCACATGTTGGAAAGGCTTCTTCAACAGAAAAATGCTGTTCATGACTACACCATGCAGAATCAAATATGTAAAGTAGTCATCATGCTCAGTTCCAGCATCTGGACTCTACATGAATCGTTGGTTACCTTATTGGAGCCATTTGAGGCTGCCAAACATGATGTCAGTGTTGACAGTACAACTCTGAGTCAAATCTTCCTCAAATCAGAATTTTTCACATTTTCTTTGATGACATGTACCATCTTGGTCGCCCTTCTATGGACCACCTCCACCCTGTCAATGTTCTTGCGCAGGTGTAGCCTACAGAATTACACACAATACTCTAGGTGAGGCCTCACTAGTGGTGTCATCTGTAAACGGATAACATGGATTCACAGCAGAAAGGTCATATTAAGTGAATCTTACAAATTTGTTTAATTGGGTGACAAAGGAAGTAAATCATGGAGGGGTGGTGGATGTTGCCTACCTCAATTTCAGCAAAGCATTCAACTCCGTCCCACATAGAAGGCTGGTTAACAAGATGGGTAGTCTGGGCTTGGGGCACAAGGTTAGAAACTGGCTGACTGACAGGAGGCAGAGGGTGGTGGTAAATTGGATCCAATCCTGCATGAGGGGTATGACCAGTGGGGTACATCAGGGATCAGTCCTGGACCAGTCCTGTTCACTGTCTTCATTAGTGACATTGCAGAAGGCCTAGAAGGAAAGGTCTGCCTGTTTGCAGATGACACCAATATCTGCAACAGAGTGGATACTCCAGAAGGGGTGGAGAAAATGAGGAGGGACCTGGAGAGGCTTGGAAAATGGTTGAAGGAGTGGGAACTGAGGTCCAATGCAAAGAAGTGCAAAACAATGCACCTGGGAAGAGAGGAACCTGGGGAGAGCTACAGGATGGGGGTGAGGTGCTGATGATCACCAAGGAAGAAAGGGATCTAGGAGTTGTCTTTTCTGCAGACCTAACATTGTCAAAACAGAGCACAAAGGCTGCAGGGAGTCCAGTGGCATGCTGGGCTGCATAGGCAGAGGTTTCACTAGCAGAAGGCAGGAGGTGGTGATGCCATTGTACAAAACACTAGTGAGGGCTTACCTAGAGTACTGTGTGCAGTCCAGGATGTTGCACCTGCAGAAGGGCATTGACGGGGTGGAGGCAGTCCAGAGAAGTGTGACCAAGATGGTACATGGCTTGCACCACAAAACATATGAGGAGAGATTAAAGGACCTCAATATGTATTCACTGGAGGAAAGGAGGGAGTGGGGGGACATGCTAGAAACATTTAGGTATCTCAAGGGTATAAGAAAGGTGCAAGGGGGAGACATATTCCAATGTAGAAGAAGTACAAGAATGAGGGGGCATGACATGAAATTGGAGGAGGGTAAATTAAGAGGAAATGTGAGAAAATTTTTCTTCACTGAGTGGGTGGTGGACACATGGAATAGTCTGCCACAAGAAGTGGTGGGAGCAGGCACAGTGGTTTTTTTTTAAAGATGTCTGGGACAGGCACAAGGGAACCTTGAAATGGGAAGGAGTGATGAAAAGCCACTGACCAGATAGGTTCAGAGGCCACATACAAGTATAGGGCTTATGGGCAGACTGGATGGGCCTAGCAGTTCTTATCTGCTGACAGTTTCTATGTTTCTATGACATAAAGAAAGACTTTCAGTCAAAAGAAGACACCACTACTGTTATGCTGGCAGTTGACTTGAGTCTCAGACTGTCATCTGATCAGAGACTAAATGCCATGTTTTGCAATGACACCTATGTGTTGGCTACATTGCTAGATCCCTGCTTTAAGGGGAATATTAACACCATCCTTCCTGCAGGAGAAGACATTGAATATTGGCGAGATCTTCTACTAACTAAATGTGACACTGCCCCACCAACACCATTAACTGATGTACGGCAGTCAAACCATCAGTGCACCTGTGGTGCACACAATAGTACATCTATAAATTCTTCACAATGACTAGTGTCATCTGTGAGGGAAAAGGCATCTACATCTACTTCCTGGGCATCCTATGTTCAGGGTCAGAAAGGCAAATCATTTCTGAGTCACCTGCAACAACATGGGCTAGTATCCTCTAAAAAAAGTGCAGCTGGTTCATCTGCCAGACTGGTAACTGTCTTGCACAGCACAATGATCTTGGACTATTTTGTAGACCATACTGTTATTGGTCTCAAGGAAGATCCATTACTCTATTGGAAACAAAAAAACAACAATATGGCCAGATCTAGCAAATCTTGCAATAATGCACCTCAGTTGCCCACCTTCAAGCTTATATTCAAAGCGTATATTTGGTGCAGCTAGAGGAATACTCATTGACCAAAGAACACTGCTAAGTCCTATGAATGTGGAGCGGCTTACATTTCTCAAAATGAATGCTGACAATTTCCCAATTTTCCCAAAGACTGAATTATGTGATTCTGACCCTGAACATGAACAACAGCTTGTAAACAGTGATACTGAATATGATGACTAGGTTGAGTACGACATGAACAGAACCATCACCACTGCTTCCATGCCTGCCACATGTGCCATGCTGCTCTTAGTTTTCTTTTATTAATCATCAGTTTTATATTATGTCATTTTGATGCTCACCATAGGTATAATTTGTGGAAACAACAGCCTCACTCAGAGCAGATGCACCTCTTGTACCTACATCAACAATGCCTGCCATGGGTATAATTTATGGAAACAGGAGCAGACTCAATCATAGCAGCTGTGCCTCTCATACCTGCCTGAGCAATGCCAGCCAGAGGTATAATTTATGGAAACAGGAGCAGACTCAATCATAGCAGCTGCACATCTTATACCTGCCTCAGCAATGCCTGTCATGGCTGTAATTTTTGGAAACAGCAGCAGGCTCAATCAGAACAGCTGAGCCTCTCATGCCTACTTCAGCAATGCCAGTCATGGGTATAATTTTTGGAAACAGCAGCAGGTTCACTCACAGCAGCTGTGTCTCTCATACATGCCTGAGCAATGCCAGCCATGGGTATAATTTTGGGAAACAGCAACAGACTTGTTAAGAGCAACTGTGCCTCTCATGCCTGAATCAGCAATGCCTGGCATGGGTATAACAGCTTGGAGTACCTATCAAACAGTGTAATAGTAAAAAGCAGTATTTCACATGATTTTTTTTAATGGTAAGGGTTGAGTAATTGGGTAGCAGAATGAATCAGGTAGTAAGTACCTGACCTGAACCAACTACTCATTTTTCACCTGGGTATTTTTAGGATAATTTTGGGAAGATTAGCGGCACACAAAGGTAGTCTTGTGAGTCACGTATGTTAGTACCCACCGATGAGGAGGAGTTACCTAAACCAGACAACAGAAGCACTCTGGGTAGGGGGTAGGGGGGTTGACACCAGTCCATTCACAGAAGAAAGAGTCCTGAAAGAACTCCTAAAACTCAAGGTGGACAAAGCAATGGGGCCTGATGGGATTCACCCCAGAATCCTAAAAGAACTAAGGGAGGACCTAGTGACACCACTGACCACGCTTTTTAACAAATCATGGCAGGATGGGGCGGTACCTGAGGACTGAAGGAGGGCAGATGTGATTCTCCTTCACAAAAGTGGGAGCAAGGCAGAAGCAGAAAACTACAGACCTGTAAGTTTGACCTCAGTGGTAGGGAAAATGATGGAATCACTTCTGAAAGAAAGAATTGTTGAGTACCTAGAGGCCAGCGGAGCACAGGGCCCAAAGCAGCATGGATTTACAGCAGGAAGGTCATGTCAGATGAATCTAATTGATTTTTTTGACTGGGTAACCAAAGTAATAGACCAGGAAGGGGCTGTGGATATGGCCTACCTAGATTTTAGCAAGACATTTGACACAGTCCCACACAAAAGATTAATAATCAAGTTAGCCAGCCTAGGAGTGGGTCCCAGGGTGGTAGCCTGGGTAGCAAATTGGCTGCACAACACGGCACAGAAGGTAACAGTGAATGGAACACATTCCGAAGAAAGGAGGGTTACTAGTGGAGTACCTCAGGGCTTAGTACTGGGTCCAGTCCTCTTTAACATCTTTATAGGTGACATTGCAGAGGGTCTGGAGGGAAAGGTATGCCTCTTTGCAGATGACACAAAGATCTGTAACAGAGTTGATACACAAGAGGGGGTAGAAAAGATGAGAAGGGACTTGGCAAGGTTGGAGGAATGGTCAGACATATGGCAACTTAGATTCAATGCAAAGAAGTGCAGAGTAATGCACCTTGGAAACAAAAACCCAGGAGAAGAGTACACAATAGCAGGGGAGGTACTAACAACAATTAAATGGAAAGGGACCAAGGGGTAGTCATACCAGATGACCTAAAGGTGGGTAAGTAATGTGAAAAGTCGGTAAGGAGAGCCAGGGTGATACTGGGATGCATAGGAAGGGGCATCACAAGTAGAAAAAGGGAAGTGGTTATCCCTCTGTACAGACAGTTGGTGAGACCCCATCTGGAATACTGTGTGCAGTTTTGGAGACCTCATCTATGCAAGGGCATAGACAGGATGGAAGCAGTCCAGAGGAGGGCAACTAAAATGGTGCAGGGTCTGCAGCAGAAACCATATAAAGAGAGACTGAAAGAGCTTAATATGTATACTCTTGATGAAAGGAGGGATGGGGGGACATGATAGAAATGTTCAAGTACCTCAAGGGAATCAACAAAGTCCAGGAGGGTAGCATCTTTCAGAAAATAGATGTGTAAGAACAAGGGAGCACAATTTAAAAATAGAGGGGAGATGGCTCAAGGGTAATGTGAGGACATTTTTTTTTACAAAGACAGTGGTGGATACGTGGAACAGCCTTCCTGAGGAGGTTGTTGGGTCTAAAACAGTGGGAGAATTCAAACATGCATGGGACAGACACAAGGCAATTATAGTGGGGGGTTGCAGGAAGTAGGCTGTTGGTTAACTAGAATCTGCAGCTTATCCAGTAGGTAGGGAAATGGGCAGACTGGGTGGGCCAAGTGGTCCTTATCTGCAGTCAAAGTCAAAGTCTACGATGTCTAGAAGGGAAAACTATATTTATTACATTGGGGACAGGTGGGACATTTAAAAATAAGCATGGGGGAAGATTATTTTCATTTTTAACGAACAGTACTTCACAAATATAAATAACCCCCTATTCTGGAAGGGCTCCCAAATATTTGCAACCCTGTTATTCAGAGTATTCAGGAAACATTATTCATTATTTGCACATCCCTAGTTATAAGACTACATCTGCATGAGCTGAAAAGTGTTGGAACTTGTTTTCCACACTGGTCAATTTACAGTGAGAGACACGGGCCATTTCACTGATCCCTGATTGCCATCACAAATATGGCTGTCATTTTACTCACGTAAAAACTGCAACAAGGCCCTAAAACCAAACCCCCTCAAATTAAAAAAAATAATAATTACAGTAAATAAATGTTACTTCCATCTAAATTCCATTCCTTACACAAATACCACAATTTAAAAAAAAAACAGGAAGTACTACTCAGAATTTGGATTTTTAGTGTTTCTTTATTGAATACGAAAAATCCTCCACCTAGCCTTACCTGCTTATTAGGAAAACTTCTGCTGTTTATGTGCCACAGAAACAACTGAGTGCCCGGCTCCAAATGAGGCCTTTTGTTTTGTTTTGTGTGTGTGTGTGTGTGTATTGAGACAATATAATAGCTGCACAGTTCAGGTGGATTGCGATGTATTGAGTATACTATTAGAAGATTTCTGCAGAATTTTAAATTCTTGTATTCCATGGCAAACTTTCCATCATTTGTAGATGTGTGAGGAAAGACAGAAAAACTAGGGAGGGAAAGCAAGGAAATAATATAAAGAACGAGGGGGGATGGTGGGAGAGATGAGTAAATGTGTGGAGAGATGTCAGTAAAATCCAGTTTGTAAAAGCAATTGCTTTTGAATTAGAAAAAATTGATCTGTTTAAGGAAAACTCTATATCACCCCCACTAACCAAGCAGGTGCAAACATATTTGGACATGCTAATTTCAATTAATAATACTTGAATTGGTTTGAAACATGAAAGTCAGTGTGATTTATATAAAAAGTAAGTGCCAAACATAGAATAGTGTATGGGGGAAACCATGCACAACAAGGCTGTGTTTCCATCAAGGGGTTTCAATGATAGCAGAGGGGCCTCGAGAGCGAAGCTTGAGAGGCCTCTGTTGTCATGGAAACCCTGAGGTGGAAGTGCATCCTTATTGTGCACAGTTTCCAGTGCACTTTTTTATACAGTATATGGGACACCAATATCAGGGAAAAGCACTTGCTGTAGATCTTATATTCTCATGTGACTAGTGCTGCCTATAGAAAAAAAAACAAATTCTGTTCAGAGTCACTATGGCTCCAAAATGATTTTAATGATAGTGGTGAGAGGTGGGTAGAGAAAATGTAGCACAGGAATGATAAATAAATCAGTTATGGGTTGTTGTGGTTTATTGAAGTTATATTGTACTGTATCTTGTGGAACTCCTTATAATAGGATCCTAAGTACATGGAAATGTTCTGCAGTTATAAATGTCCAGATTTCAAAGCAGGATCATAAATTCATGCAAATAACCATAATAATACATCCCACTGCAGCAGTGACTAAGAGATCACTGTAGCTAAAGCATGTAAGAAGTAATGTTTCCATTTGGTAGACAACATCAGTGATGGCACCCCACGGTTTACGATGTAAACACTACCATTATTAATGCATAATTACTTAAAACTGTAATGTCAATTAAGAACAGTTCGGTGATAGAGGGGAGAAAACAAAGACAGTGGGTGCAGGGGACAGCAGAGGGATATAAACATACTCAGAGTAATACATATTGACTTTTACCTGTTATCATGGACATTTGCACGTATTTTGCGTCCTGCTGTACATTTTGATCATTCATTATAGTTGCTGGATATATGCATGTATTTAGGACATTTAAGCTATTATTATGGACATTTAATGAATTTAGGATCCTGCTTTGAAATCTGGGCATTTATAATTGTGGTAAATTTGCATATCTTTACAATTCTGTATTGAACATGGGGATATTTATGGGCTTTCTGATCGAATATGACTTTTTGGGACAATAATTTATCAACATTTTACTATGGGTTCTTTTTGTACTCCTTAGTACTACTTATGACACTTTACAGTTCTGCTCATTACCCTGTACTGATATGTATCTGTGTAGACAGAGATATAGATACACAGATGGATAGATAGATAGATAGATAGATAGATAGATAGATAGATAGATAGATAGATAGATTATCGTAAATAAGATTACATTGCAAGGGGTATCCCATATACTTGTGGAAATGTGGGTTATTTCATCCCATACAAGTTTTCTGATTAACAATTTGAAGTAAATGAATATACTGTGCCATTTATAGTGGTTTGTAGAAAATAAAGTTTAACTACTATAAATCCGATTCACTCTTGAATCTTAAATCCTGCAAAACTATTACATGTACTGCATCATAGAATAATAATAATCATAATGGGACCAATATGTAATTAACACCAACACTTTCTTTTTAACAGGACTTTATTAAAATAAAATTAGTTTAAACTATCATTTCAAATAAGTGCAGTTCAGTGGTAGAGTGGAGAAGGCAAAGATGGTAGGTGTGGGGAGACGGATATGATCATACTGAGAGTAATACATGTTGAGTCCCACCTGTTATCGTGGACATTTGCATGTATTTTGTGTCCTGCTGTACAGTTTGGACATATCTCACAGTTGCTGGATATTTGCACATATTTAGAGCATTTATGTTATTATTATGGATATGTACATGAATTTAGGATCCTGCTTCGAAATCTGGACATTTATAATTGTGATACATTTGCATAACTTTAAACTTATATTCTGAACATTGAGATATTTATAGGGTTTCTGATTGAATAAAACATTTTGGGACACACACTTATTTATCAACATTTCAATATGGATTTCTTATGTACTCCTTGGCACTACTGATGTCATTTTATAGTTTGGCTCATTAGCCTGTCCTGATATGTTATCTGCATATCCTGGATCTTCTGGCGATCCTTATAACATCCTACATTTGTACAAATGTCCTGCAATTAAAGATGTCCAGATTTCAAAGCAGGATCCTAACTTTGTGCAAATATCCCTAATACTACATTTCAATCTACAATGTACCAGCTGCACCTCTGGAGAAGAAAACACAAACACATCTGCTTTCATCTTATTTTTAAAATGGGAAGTTTTCTTTTGCAAAGGTACAAGCAAGAACAAAAAAATCATTGACTCCTTTACTTTAAAAGTGAATTAAGAAGGCAGCATTAAGAAATTTCACCAGTCCAGGTGCTCAGAAGTTCTTTCGTGTAGAGGTTAAATGTGACAAGAGTGGACTTAGGGTCCTATATTCAGTTACAGCAAAGGGATAAATGTGATGGTATGTCACAAAATGGTGGCATCCTCAGACGACAGGCTGTACTGAAGGGAAACCTTCCTCTGTGCAGAATGATGATCAGGGCCACTTGCAGATGCTGTACCTGCCAAGAAAAGGGCAGCCCTCTCCAGTTTCCTCTTGTGTCACTATGGAATCTAGGGCCAGTCTCTAGGGGCCTGAAATGGGGAAAAGCTTCATACAATAAAGGAGAGTAAAAGGTATTTCCCAGGGGATGGGGGGTGATGGAGCTTGAGTAGTTACTGTGAGGGAACTCATACAGTATATCACCAGAGCCTGAGATGAGAGTACAGAAAGCAAAAAAAAAAAAAAAAAATTCACAGGAAGTAAATGACACTACAATGCCCTGAAACTGTACTCTTTTTTCCATACATAAAGTGCTTCTCCCATGTTCACTTCCAGCAAGGGATACATGCAATGCTGTCTCACAAAATGAAGGCACCTCAGGGGTCAGGCTGTAATGAAAGGGGAAACCCTTCCTCCACATAGAATGACATGGGGCCACCTACACATCTCACCCCCCAAGCCAAGGGCAGTTCTTTTCACCTTCCTCTCCTGTCCCTTTGGGGAATGGAGACAGTCTCTGAAGGCTTAGCCATGGTGGAAAGCCAGAGAGTTTAAAAGACAGTAGAGGGCATGTCCCAGGGGCTAGGGGGTGATGGGTCTGGGGTAACTCCTGTGGGGAAACTGACGGAGTATATCCCTGAAGCAGTACTCTTTTGTAGTTACACACAGTACTAAAATGTTGAAGATGATCTGAGACAAATTTGGCACTGGTTGCAGGCTTCATGTACAAAGTATGCACAATGGACCCATTGTGTTTTTTTGTTCAATGGTGCCCTTCTGTCATGCCTCTGTGATTGTTTCCCTCTGGACATTTGGCTGTGTTAAACCCTGACTGCTTCTCTCCTTCCATGGAGCACATCATAATAGCAGCACCACTGAGGGGAGTTAGTTACACCTACAGTGGTTCCATAAGGCACTTACTGAAGGCATTTTCCAGTTGCTAATGAAGCACAAAGCTGCTCACTAATCCTGACCTTAAACTTCCAGTGACTGTTTCCAACCTACCTAGCATGCTCAACAAACACAAATTTGCAAGATTCAGTACCTATACTGCCTTGCAATTATGAAAGTCTCGAATTAGTTTCTTTAGCAGCTATCTGATTACAGATGCATTTGACCTTACTAATACTGAAATAGAATTTACAGTTGTCATAGTAAAAGCATGCAGAAAGTGTGAGTGTGTGGAAGGCAGGTAACTTTTTCAAATCAGTTGCAGACAGTGGACTAGAACATAATTTTTGAACATCACATGTTGTTAAAACATTGCTTGCATGTTGTGAAAACATTGCTGCAGTGTGACTAATGGAGCCAATGGACTAGTCAACTCCAATCACTCCTATTGCAATGAAATATTCCTTTGATGCTGGCTGGTTCCTGCATTCAAACACTCAACAGTCACCATACTACAAGGCTGCTGATGACTTCTCTCATTATGGTTGGTATGTGTCTCACAATTATTTCCCTTTGCTGTGGATCTGGTACGTAATAAAATATTACATGTTGCACTGTAGCAAATGAAATGTCAAACAGTGATCCCATCTGCCTTTCTAAAAATTCAGTAACCAGAAAGGCATCACCTTCTCACCATTGGATCCAGAAGCAAATGATTTGATACCTTTTAATGGACCAACATAGATGTAACAACAAGAACAAAGTGCTCTAGCTTCTCACCATTAAACATTCCATCCATTCCTCACTCACTCACTCACTCACTCACTCACTCACTCGTGAGGCTTACAATAATATTTACCCTTGCTATGCCACAGATTGATATATTAGTCCTGAATTCCAGTATGTTCTAATTCTGCTGGCAGCCCAAGGGATAATACATGGGGAAAAACCATAATCAATATACAAATGCAGTATGTGAGAAATTATAAACTGTAATTTGTATTTCCCTTTGCTGTGGAACTGGTACATAAGACAACTTTATATGTTCTACCAAATGTACTGAACTATGGAAGAGTGATCCCCTCTTCACAGTGGCATCTGGGACAGATCTTTTCTTAGGAATCTCTTTTCCCCCATTGAGAACACACACACACATTGATAACAATGATAGAAATCTTTCAAAGCTTTATACTATGTTATGGAGTGTTGAGTGCTGGAATCCAGAGAGCAATCAATCCTGTTCCTTTAAGACTTGAACTAAAAAGACAGCAGGGAGGAATTTCTCCAGTGACTATTTTCTAATATAACAATCTTATCCATGTGTTGTTTACACTGAGCGCATCCACTGATTGTAATTTGTGCTGGCATGAGTATGCTGCATGTACAGTAGGAATCAAGCTCTGTCTCCCTCTCTCCCTCCCCCCCTCACTGTCTCTCTCTCTCTCTCTTCTATATATATATATATATATATATATATATATATACCCCTCTCAGTGGAGTGCTTCAAGTAGAGGAGGGATTGTGCTTCAACTCCAAAATTTTGTGTGCTTCGTTGGGAGTGTGATGTGTCTTTTCCCTTTCTGTGATAGCAAGATGCCATGCAGAGCTCTGCCCAGAAACCATAATAGGAAGTGGCATGTACTATTTGCTCCCACTTGCCGCTGACCAATCAACATATTCCTGCTTGCTGCCAAAAATCAAACTCCTGCCTACCTCCCTGCTCTGCTGAATACTATTCAGTTTTAATGAGGTAAAAAAAGTCTCTTTCACAGTGAGGGAGAGAGCTGTGAATGGACTGACAGGTGGCTCAACAGTTCATGCCACACTGATTTTGCTGCTCAGCAGTGTGACACACCTACTGAAGCAGAACAACTTTTTTTCTGCTTCAGTAGGTATGTCGCTACTGCAACAGAACCACATTTGTGAGCTGACTGACTTCCATGCAGAGCTGGCATACTCCATACACTACATGTTTTATTGTATTGCTTTTAGTCCCCGACCCCATTACCGACAAAGGGGCAGATTTTGTCTTCCAAGTTTAAATGCAAGTGTACTGTATAGCAGTAAAATGTCTTCAGTTTTAACTTTTTTGAAATAATTTCTTTAAAAGAAAATACTCATTTCAAAACCATTTTATTAGCGCAATAACACATGTCAGGGTGTACAATTATTTTAGTTTTAACATAGAAACATAGACTTTCAGGGCAGATAAGGACCGCTTGGCCCATCTAGTCTGCCCAGTTAAAACTCAGTTAGCCTCAGTGTGCACAGGAATAACCAGTTGCTGCAAGTGATTAAACATCAAAGCTAAAAGCTGAGGCCAAGGCATATATTCAACCACAGAAGCCAGTTATTCCAGGTATACTCCAGATAACTGAATGTTGTTACTATTATATGACTAGGAATTTTGAACACAGTGTTTTAAAAGTTCTGTGGTAGTTAAAGTGTAACATCCTTTCCTCCCTTTTTTTGTGAATTAAATAGATAACCTACTGTTGAAGTGTCTGAAATGTGGATGACCTAGTGTAGGCATGTCTAAAATGGCAAAATCTACTATGGATGTGTCCAAAATATGTTTGTAGCATTTTGTGGATATACTAAATGATAGTTTTTCTGCAATCTAATTGGCTTATAAGAGATAGTTGTATAATGTGCAGTAATCACAATTCCCAATTGGTTGAAAGCACTTGGCCTCACAATCCACTTGAGGCATGTGGTTATTACAAAACAACCACACACTGTGTCATGTGTTATACCTGATTAGGGGTGTCCAAAAAAATTCTTCCACAGGTGGAATGTCCGCAAAAGTTAGGAAAGCAAATTCTGATCTTTCATAGAAATTCTTCCTGCTGTCCTCCATTGCCCCATTGAAAACTAAAGAAATGCCTGGTGGCTAGCGGTGCCCCCAGACCCCCACCCAATCACCATGCACCTAACATATTTAATAATCAACCAAACCCAGGTGGCTATTGGCCCCTACCCCACCTGACTACCCACCAGTGTCCCCAGTATTGTACTCTGTTACCCCTCCAGCACCATCACCATCCCCAGTAATCATTTTTTTCCATGGTGGTCAAGTGGTAGTAAAGTCTCTCTCCCTCCAGTCCCCGAATACTGATCCCCAGCATTTTTTTAATGATTTATTTCCTGGTGCTCTAGTGGGCCCCACCTCTTCCCTTACCTCAACAGGGTCGTGTCCCACTCTGCTTTCCCCATCCAGAAATGGAGATCATTACAGCCTTCCACTCTCTGCCTTGGTGGGGAGTTCATTGAATGTGAATGAATGAATGAGCATGCACATGAACTCATTCATTCATTCACATTTCAATGGGCCACCGGCTGAGGAAGAGAGTGGAAGGCTGTGCCGTTGGACTGCTCCACTTTGGGATGGGTGGCAGGGTGGGACACTACCTGTTGTAGTGGGGAGTGGTACGGGGGCCACTAGACCACCAGGAAATAAATATATTATAAAAATAAAATACTGGGGATCGGTATTCGGGGACTGGGAGTGATGGGAATTTACTACTACAAGACCACCAGGGAAAAAAAAACATATTTTAATATATAGGGAATGGGGGTGGCACTGGGAGGGACTAATAATACTGGGTGGGACACTGGCAGGTGGTCAGGTGGGGTAAGGGCCACTAGCCACCAGGGTTTGGATGATTATTAAATACATTAGTGCCAGGTGATCAGGTGGGGTTGGGGGCACTGCTGGGGGAGTTACTTTGGGTTGGGGAAGGGCCCGTTAGCCACAGAAGGGGGGGTGTTCTTGGGCTGGGCTGAACAGGGTGCAATTTAGCCCCAAATGTCTGGAAGTGTTCCAATCCATCACTGGCAGAAGCTCAGAAACTTCTGCAAATGTTGCCACATTTCACAAAAGTTCTGCTCAGGCAGAAATGGCAACTTTCATCCACCCCATACCTGACATAATACAATTGTCAATTATCTGGTTTTACATGAAAACTGCCTTGATATACTTAAGTATTAAGACACAATGGGGTATGGGTTATGCAAGGTTTACCACACACTCAGGGGTGCTGTAAGGTACGATGTCACAGGTGCTTTCAACCCCTGGACATGAGGTAAACCCAGGACAACCCACACCCCAGAGCATCTTACTGCTTATATAAAATGGATTTCATTTGAAATTTAAAAAAAAAAGAAAAACATACTAACTGAATAAATGCATACATTAAGCAAGCAATAACACAAAATGAGGTGTGGGTTCTCTCCTGATAAAAGCATGTATGAGGCATGAGGCGGCTTACACCGAGTGCCTTATGCAACTGGGCATGTTCTTATCAGGAAATAACACACACCTTGGAGTGTGTTATTGCACTTCTAAAATTGGTCCTGTAACTAAATATTAAAAAAAAAAAGGAAGAAAGAAAGAAAATGTCCAAAATGTTTTTAAAAAGAGTTTTTTAATACTAGTTATGGGAAAAATAGTCCCCTATTACTGTAGTGTCCTGTATCTGAGATTGGCTAGCTGACCAGTAGGGGCTCCTCCCTACCCCAAAAGATTCAGTGCTTTTGTTTTTGCACCCCAGACAGGCATTCACTATTTTCATTTTACTGTCATTTTTTCCTTCATGTTTCTGTGGTTGTCATTGTGTTATACAGCCAGACTCTGCCTTGCTGTTTCTAGAAGCAAGTGTGTTCCTTGGCAGAAAGCGCAATAAACATTTTTTCTCCCAGCACATTCCTGTATAAGCGGAAGCCAGCATCTCTCTCTCTCTGGGTAACATAAACTGTGAACATTAACTATTTGGTGAGCACATTTGCTAACAATGTTTTTTTTGTTAGTCTCCATTTCAGTAATGGGAACACATTCGAAGGGAGCAAGCATGTCCCTTTCCAGCCACTGTTGTATGAGAATTCTCACAATGCTTTATCGATAAAATCCTTGAAGTGGTTACGAGGTTGGTCTTTCACAAATGTAAGCTTTATTGATGGTCCTAATTATGCCTACTTCATGTTTTAACCCCCCCCCCCCCAATAGAGGACCAGGTCTCTGGTTGTGATTTAAAGCCACCTTCCAGCAGCATGCACGATGTTGGTTTGATCGTGGCAGGTTTCTGAACCTCTGCACCACAATTCAGATTTTTATAAACCTTTTCAGTGAGAGGTGATTATTTTGGTAAAGTGAGAGGACTGACTGAGAGCTTGTTTGTTGACCAGTGTTGACCAGTGACAACTGTCGCAGCGATGATACGTGTCGCGTTGTTCCGTTACAGTGTGTGCCTACCTGTGGAAACAGTTTCAGCTCCTGGAAGGTCAGTGATCTTTTGGTGTCGTGGGGTCACTCAGGGAAGGCTAGTACTGGTTGGCATCATTATCATGTGGTAAGGACACAGAGTGGTAGCTCTTTTAGCCAATCAGCATGCATATTTTTTTTTACCCCATTTTATAAAAATAAATAATTAAATAAATACATACATACAAACATGCATGCATACATAAATAAATAAATGTTTAAAATTAGCATACAATAGTCCCTCTAACACCAGGAAGATGATATTTTATCTACTGTGCTGCCATATTCTATGTTTAGTTATTTTATAGTAGTTGAAATTAATATTTTAATAAAAGCTTTTTTAAAGTGCTTTTATGTACTCTGCCCTGTGTTTTAATGATTGTAATATAATAATAATAATACATTTTATTCACAAGGTGCCTTATCTAATAGCCAAGGTGCCTAACAATTTTAAAAACAGGTCAAACATCAATACAGTTCAAACAAACATCAGTACAATTAACATTAAAATAACAGTATACCATTCATCAATAGGAAAATCAGTCACTGAATGCCTGGTGCCACAGAAAGTTTTTTTTTTTTTTTTAACTTTCTCTTTATGCTCCCCCCATCCATCAACACTCCTCTCTTCAGGAGTCACTTATGCCTTGTATGTTACCGCTCTCCTACTTGACCCTCCTAGCAGTCTCATCCCCCACAGAGCCTTGCTTTACCCCCAAGGTGGGGTCCAGGTGGAGGCCTTTACCCTGTGCTTCCTTGTCTCATTGGGATGCCAGTTCGGTGGCAGGTAGGAGGCTTTGGGGATTGGGGCTAGCAATCCGTCTACCGGATATGCCATGGCCATTTTTTCCATTTTTCTGAGGACGTCGCATGATCCGCTGATGTCAGGGTGTATAGCGCCAATGCCCACAATGTCCTCCCCTCAGTGCATGCTGTGCCCCAGACCTCTTTCTGGGGCCAGTCTTGCACTGGGATGTCAACCCCCCCCCTCCCTCCTTGGAGAAGATGAGCTGTCCTTGGGACTCTCAAGCCTTCTCCCGCAGCTGGCCCTCCAGCTTCCTGGGCTCATTCCCAAACTCGGGTCACTGGTGTTGCAAGCAGAAATCCAACCACTGTGCCGGCAGGCCAGCCAAAAAGCTTTTAAAGCATGCTTGAATTCCTCCACAGCACTCCCATAACCGATGGGATAGAGAATTCCAAAGGGTAAGGGCTACATACATGAATGATCTCACCCCAGAAGATTTCAAACACACCCTTGGCATCTCTAGCAACCCCTCTTTGGCTGAGCAGAGCAATCATCCAGGGCAGTAAGGAACAAGGCGCTCTTTCAGGTAGTCTGGGCCCAGTTCATGTAGGGCTTTAAAAGACAGTAAACTGACTTTAAAGGTGATCTGCCACTGTACTGGCAGCCAGTGCAGTTCACGCAGCACCAGCATAATATGACAGGACCGAGAAGATCCCATCAAAAGCCAGGCTGCCACATTCTGCACTAGCTGCAGGCAGCATATTTCCTCCCCAGGAAGCCCTAGGTAGAGGGAGTTGCAATAATCTAAGTGCGAGGAAACAAAGGTGTGGACCAAAGTAGGAAGGTGACCAGACAGAATGAGGTGCCTAACCCTGGCGATATTCCTAAGATGATAAAAGGAAGATTTGATGACAGCCGACACCTGCAAGTGCAGGGTTAGCCCTTCATAAAAAATTACCCCCAGGTTACGTACCCGTTCAGAGGTCGGGAGTGAAATACCACTGAGAAAAAGTCCAGAGGGAAAACCAACTCCCAACCTCCCTATCTGGTGACCTGGGTCCACAACCAGCACCACAGTCTTTTCTGAGCCAGCTTCAACTTCAGCCAGTTGGAATCCTATGTTCACTGTAGTTTGCATATGTTTCCTTTGGTGGTCAGTGCAGAGGCTAAGATGCTGACTTCTGGTTTTGTTCTTGAACTGGAAGAGGGCTGCGGCAGTCAAGGAAGAGTATCATGTAAGTGGTGGTCAAAATGACATAAATAATCTTTAAAAATTACAACAAAGCCTGCAATTGTTTGGAGTATGCAGATGCCACAATTTCACTGAATGGATGGTGAAGTAAGTAGGTGGCTGTGACACTCAGACAGCTGGTTCTGATTAATCTATGATTTTTGTAATATAAAAATGTGTTAGTGAGTGTCTCTTATAAGACATGCTGAAACAGCCTGTGGAATGACACCACCCTCCCAGGTTTTAGCTACATGGAGCTACCTGGAAGGCCAGGAGATAATTATAGGCTAGAAGAGGCCTAAATTAAGCATCTCCTGTTTATCTAGCTTAATTGTAGCTTGCCAGGTGACAGGATAGAAAATATCCATTTTACGACATTTAGAGGAGGAAATCCAGGTTGTGTCACACTGGTGTGAAGTCATAAACGCTCCTCTGATGTCTGTAAAGCAGGATGTTACTCATGGATGAAAGAAGGACTTAGAAATTAACCTTATTTAATTTACCTTCTGAGTGATGACATCCTGATTGCATAATTTTTAATAAACAGAGGAGGAGCTGGGTGACATCATGGAGAAGGCAGGCTCAAAACAGCAATTTAATTATGCTGTGAGTGACCTGTAAAGACACACATGTTTGGACTCTCTTGACAACAACATATGTCTATTAGCACTATTAGAAGAGATGCATTAGATATACAAGTCTAATTTTCTGGTGGTAGGAATTTTGCATTTTTTTAACCCTTGTTCTTTTAAATGATTGTATGTTTTTGTGATATATGGTTCTGTATTTACATTTTACATTTTTTTTATCTATTTTTAAGTAAACCTCTACTTTAAAGACTACTTGGTGTGCCTTTGAAATTCTTTTTCTTGACAAGTGAAGCATACATGGTTAAAGCTGACACTGTACAAAGCTTACTGGTTTTACCAAACTGGGAAAAGGTAAGAGTTTATTCTGATGTCTTTAATAGAGTTTTTAAGGGTTCATTTTGTACGACTGGTTAGATGCCGTAAGTGAAAGATATCTGGCCCCCCCAAAGAGCAGAAATATCTGAGTCTGTACATTGGGTATGCTAGCAAGAGGTACACAGTTCGAATCCCTCCAGAACTTGAGACCAAAGTTTGATTCAAACCCACAAAACAGACAGGAGGGTTACCCTGTTCTGTTAACTGTTCACAAGACTGCGCTCGGAGGTTAGCACTGTGGGAGCAGAGAGCCTGACCTGCTGAGTGGGTCTGTGACAATGGCCAGCAGAGTTGTACAGAATATAAAATTTTGCCTGTGAAATGCCCTCAGAATGACTTTTCTGATTCCATGGAATTACACAGAATCTGAGTGAAAATTTTGTGGAATTTTGCCAAATTTAAAAGTTCAGTTATTGTTTTCTCATTTTAAAAGTACATGCCTAACTGACACCACATTTTGGATATAGCCAGTTAATTATTGTGTACTTAGGGTTACCACATTCCAGAGCAGTAGGTTGAGAGGGGGCAGAGTTATAGGTGGCCAAACATTTAATCAAAATTTGATTTTAGGTTTTGTCAATCTAATTTTAAAATCTCTTATCCAAATTTCTCCATAGTTTCAGGATTTAGATAAATGTACAGCGTGGGTGTGTGCACCTTGTTTTAAGTCTCAAGCTTCAAAGGAGGCTGAGTTATACGTAGCCAAACATTTTGCCATAATTTAGATTTCTGTTATATAAGTATAATGTTGATAGTGTTCATTGAAATGTTATACAATTTTACAGGTACACAAGTTATCACTGTATATATATATATATATATATATATATATATATATATATATATATATGCATAGTTTCATATTTCTAGCTTCAAATGGGATTCAGTTATAACCTGCCAAACATGTTGCCAAAATCTAAATGTCATTTATTTCTCTCTAAATTTAAAACGACATATGCACCTTTAATCAGATTTGAAACATTAAACTACTATACCACATGGTCATTTCTGACAAAGTTCAAGCTTTAAATGTGACTGAATTAAAAGTAGTCAAACTTTCACAACATTTAAAAAACATTTTTGCAAGAATGTAAACTGCAAATTTATAAACCCCTGAATCTTTAAAACTGAAGAATGCAATGCCATTATATTTGGCAAGTTCTTAGACCTTACAAGGAGACTGTGTCTGTCAATTTTATTAATTGCTTGCTGTCAGAAATTGCAAAATAACATATGTACATAGGGTCAAAATTCCATGAGTCTTTGTGAAAATTGTGGAATTTCATGAAATTTCCATGAAATTGAAACTTGCTAATTTCATTCAGCCTTATCTGGGGAATTCTAATTAAAGGATAGGGGTAGGAGAGGCAGTTAGTGCACAGGGGTACCTAGTTCAGGAGTTAGATACATAGTTTCATGAAAAAATGGACAGCTGAGCTGGGTAGCACACCAGTGGTAAACCCACCAGCTGTAGCAAGGAAGCTCAGATTGTCAACAGTTATAACCTGAATGCAGGATATTTAAGGAAAACACACAATAAATTGATGATCTAGGGAGCCTGACGTACATGCAAGTCTGAAACTTAGAGGTTGTCAAAAAGATGCAGTAGGGGAAGACAATGTCTGGGGCACTACGAAGGAAGAACACTGGCTATTCCAATAGGATTGTTTGATAGTAAAATGAGTAGGTGACTCTAATTTTATGAGATTTTGTCACTGTAATGAACAAAGAGGATATCATTGGGATCAGTAGTTCTACTGAGTCAATCTGGCTATGCTAAGAAAGAAGGGGGGAAACATAGTCACCCAGAGAGGAACAGAAGCACTGTAAAAAGCTTAGCTTAGCTTAGCTTATCAAATGAAGTATAGTAGTGATATGTGCATTGTGAATATTAAATTCCACAAAAAGAACTCTGGATGCTTCATCTATATGCTACCATAAATATTTGAGAACATGTTACTAATTATTTTTCCACTGTAAATTTAAAACAGCTAAACTATTTATCCAGTTGTGTTAGACACCAGGATACATTGACACTGGATATGCACATCAAATGTTAAGTCTATGCCAGCGACAGCAGAGAAGTTACAAACATCCACATTTTTGAGAGTTTTTACAACATTTTGCAAATGTTTGCATAGTAACATTTTGAACCCCTGTAACTTAAATATCTCTAACCCAGTTCTCTCCATATTAATTAGCCTATAACCATAACCAAAAAGGTTATGCATGCTAATTTACACATGTCTAGCTCCAAAGATGCCTGAGTTATATGCAGACAAAATGTTTCATGAAATTTCCCTCAAAAAATAGAATGATAGACTTTGAACATATACTTTTGAGATGTGTCATAATGTCACAAAATCTGGCACATTGTTAGAACTTTCATCATGAAGCAATCTTTCAAAATATAAGATCTCTGGCCCAGTAAATGGCAGAGGAACATTCAGAAAACATTTTCATGAAATTCCCATGAAAAATAAAATGACAGATTTTAAGCACCTTCAATTTCGAGAAAATCCATCTTAATTTCATGAAATTTGGAATGTAATTGAAAATCCTCACATACAGTAAGAATGCCACATGTTGGAGATCTACTTCAAAAGCCAGACGAGTTAAGAGCACATTAATATATGTTAATAAATTCTAGAAATTCCACATAATTCCAATTAAGTTCTGAAAAATATTATGGAATTTCATGAAATTTCACTGACATTCCACAAATTCAGATTTTCTCATTCCACACAGCTCTTGTGAGGAGCAGGAAGACAGTCTCTCCCTGGATCAGACAGTGGGACTTTCTTAATCAGTGCTTCTGTAGACGAAGACACACTGCTGGATCCAAACAGGTGATGAAGTGGGTGGGCTGGTAGCTTGGGAGAGCAAACTGTCAGGCAGGCTGCAGAAAAACAAAATAAAGAAAAACAAACACAAAAAAAACCAGAAATGCCCTATACTGTAATGGATGAGGCACCACTCAAAAAGTAATGCAAACAGTGTAGCTTTATTGTGGTAAGGAGTGCCCACAAATAACAACACCCTACAGCCCCAGTGCTTCAACCCCACGCAGGGTCTTTATCAGAGGGTGGGTCTACATTATTAGCATTATGTTTTAACTGGTGTCTTTTCTTCAGACTGCTGAGTATCTGTATTCATACCACCAGTAGTACAGGTAAGTGTGGGTTTTAACTCTTGTGTGTTGTGGATAGAAAAAAATAGCTGACTTTTGAAAACTGAACATTCCATAACTATGGCACATACATGTGGAATTATATAAGTCCAGATTGGTAGGGGCTTGTTTTTAGTCATAAGTTGTGAACTCTGAAGGTTATGGCTAGAACCAAGTCTCAGACAGTCATGATGCAGGGATTCCTGAACCCATTTTATACTAAGTACTGTCTCCTACTAGATGTAAATGTTCTGAAAAGTACCTTATAAAAAGGGCTAAAGATCTTGAACAATCTGATTGGTTGTTTACCATGTGTTAGAAGTGCCTAATGGGTGGCTATAACAAATCCTGTAAACCTGGATGCAGTACATGGTCAGAATCCTTGAGCCAACATTAAAACTTTGCCACCATTTTCTGCCAAAGGAGACAGTGACAGTACATTGCCCCAGCAACTCCTTTTATTCAAAAAATATCTCCACATGTGAAAGTGTTCATTTTTGTTTTTACAGCACATCATGATTTCTTATCCAAATTAAAAATTCCAGTATTATCTGCTGTGTAATAATGTTCCTGCCCGCTTGGCTTCTCATATATCTGAGTCATGTTCCCTTCCCCCCCAACACACATGCATGCATGATTACTGCTGCTTTCAGTTCCACTCGCACCTCTGCACCCATTGACTATTACACTGGTTGTGACAACTTGTGATGTATGTTTTTTTGTGTGCATATATTTTTCTCTTTATTCTTATTATCATCTATGCCTCTGTAAAGTATTTCAGCTGAAGTAGAAGGTCTGTGGGAACTGAATAATAAATTATTATGTGGTCCAAGCTGCAGGAAACTCAGCTGTGAGTGGCCTTTTGTGTAAAAAGTCCTTTATACTCATAACACAAACAAATGGGTGTGGATAGCAAATGTTTTTTGATCTAAAGGCTTTTGTTTTTGGATGACAGATTCCCTTTCATAAAAAAAGAAATGTTTTGAATGTGAACAGTGGCCAAGGTAAGGCAAGACATTTCCAGCTGGTCAGATGGAAATGATAACAAAAGAACCAAGCTCAAAATAAGAAATCAAGTTTAGACCAGTCTGAGAAAAAGGTTGTCCCAAGAGATCAAAAGCAGAGATAGGGTGTAATGTCAGATAGGCCAGATAAGTTATTTGATGCTAGTGGGCCTGTCATTTGAAGGTATTTCTGTTGTATATTTGCAATGGAAATTTTTCTTATGGCTGAGATTTTGCATTAATAATAGCATGGCTTTGAGTATGCCATAACTCAGTTGCCACTCGAGGATAAACTTCTTCTATACTGCTTAGGAATTTAGTTAGCAGTGAGTTACATTTTTCTGTGTGTTCTCTATCTTTTCTCATGTGTTTATTTTCATCTCAGTAGAAATACTGTATTCCTCATAGTCTTTAGTGTGTATTATCATGTAACATATGTAAATATTGTGGAGTATCAAATGTTATTTTTATATACTTCAGGTTTTCTGTGATTGAGTCATTTCAGGTATAGATAACCTGGGGTAAATTGGCAAATATGTGATCTATTTCTGAAGAGAGAGCCTACAAAGTTACCATATCTAAAGCAAAGTGCTCTTCCTATGATGAAATGGATAGGTTGTTTACCCTTTCTGAGCAGTGGCTCTAGTGGAATTCAGATCTAGAGATACTCAAGTGAGAGTCACACTGAGTGGTTGTAGCATACCAAGGTGACCCTTTGAGGTACCTGAAGTGTGAAAACTGATAGCAGAGCAGACTGAATTGTTTGCAAGAACCAGTCCGTGACACTGTTATAAAAGAATTAAACTTCAAAATAAAAAAAAAACAGATTCAGCATGATGCTAATACTGTTTCTGAGACTATCACAGTTTGTGTGTGTGTGTGTGTGTGTGTGTGTGTGTGTGTGTGTGTGTGTGTGTGTGTGTGGAATGGGGAGCTTTAACAAAGGGAACCACAACAGTCATCTTCAACTATAAGTTCAAAACTCCAAAATGCAAAAAAATAAATACACCAATATGGGGTAGGCAGGCAGAGGAACTATGTTATAATGCAATGCACAAACAATTTTATTTTTTCTATATGAACATAAGAAGTTTGCATTTTCATTAATGTAACATAAAGATAAACATTTCATAAGTGCAAGAAGACACTCCTGAGAAGTGTATTAGACAGTTCCACAGCATGGCCAGGGGCTGAAGGTGCTCAGCCTGTGCCTTTTTGCCTTACAACAACCCTGACCATGTGTTTGAACACTCTAATTCACACCCTGTCATATCTTATTGCTTATTTATACTACAGTGCTGTATGTAAAATGTGTGTCATACAACTACTGATGACCTGATTTTACACAAACTCTTTCTTGATATACTGGTATATGGTTTCTTAATAAAGTCATGACAGCTGTAGTGTATGTTTCAAAGAAAAAACTATACTAGACACACAATATGCAAAGGAAGCAATTATGCAGTGTACAGGGCAACATGCAGTATTAGATTTTTGTCAGTTGCTATACTGGTGTTTACTTTACCTACAATTTGCATATGTGTAGACTGTGTATTGTAATGATCATTCATTACTGTATATACATTTGAAAGTCACGGGCAAGAATCGCTCTACCAGTTAAATCCAAAAACTGATTTCTGTTCGATGTACTTGAGATTCTGGCTAAAGGCAACATACATGGCTAAGAAATCTAAGTATATTACAACTAATAAAATGAAAATAGTTTACGGTGGGTGTAATGATAACAGCCAAAGGATTTTAAAGAAGAAAATATAACTGCCACTCCATTCTTGCATACACAATATAACAGAAATTTATGTTTATTTTGCTACCTGTATGACTTGTTATGACATTTTACAGTGTACTGTATGGTTATGTAGAGACTCTGCAATAAATTATTTGAGATGATTATACTCAAGGTATGCCCTATCTTCCATGCTATGTCAATCTATTCTACTTACTGCATTAGTTGGTACTATTGATATGCCCTATTTGTAGTAAGTTTGTCTTTTTACTAACACAATCAGTAATGGCTAATTACTTGAAACAGGAAGAAACTATAATTTTTTTAGGGTTCATTTCTCACTTAGTGAGTGATACTGTAATACTAATTGCAGTTTATTCACATCAGTTAAATACCTGCTCTGAGGTAGACACATTTCTTCTCTTTTTTTCAGCAAAAGCAAAAATGTCTTATCTCAAAGCAAGCAATAGTTTTGATTTTATTACAACAAAAATGAGGAATGTTGTTTCTATTGCATCTGCTTGTAAATTGATGATGGACAGTACTTAATGAGATATCAGCTGCTGCAAACAAAATTACTGTAACCAAGAAACAGCTCTAGACTCTTTGGCTTCTAGCCAGTGGCAATTTATGTATTTATGGGTTTATTTGTTACCTAGTGTATTTGTTAAAAGGGTACAAATATTGTTGCTGTAGATCAATAAGTAAGCATATTAAATATGCTAAGAACAATATCCTCGTTATGGGTTTCAGGACCCTGAACCCTTACAGATATCACAACTCACTGCTAATCACTTTTCCAGTCCTCCTACTGTACCTAGTGTTGAGCTGTCTTTATTTTACCATCTATAATCATGCCAGCATTCTGCAGTATTTTATTTTTTTTATTTTAGTCTTTGGTTACAAAAATACTGCAGAATGCTGGCATGATTGATAGTGATTATTATTTGAACAGCTTATACAGTAAGACCATACCTCCTCAGCAGGAAAGCACTTTGAGTGGTGGCAAGCTAAATCAGAGATGGAAACTGTTTTGCTGTGGTAGCCCCCTTAGGCTATCATCAAGTAAACTGCTTCAGTAACCAGTGGCAACACTTTATATCCTACATTGTACATTTACAAAGACCTGATCCATACTCGTAAAAGCCATTCCTCTAACATTGTTTGCATGCTATGATGGTCAAATAAGACATCAAAGCCTTGTAATTCCACTAATCCTTCAGCAAGGACTCAGTTCATTAAGCCAAAGGTTGACTGACTGCTTCCCTTAATACTGGTGAACATCAAATGTAAAGACTCCCAGAGGGATGACAGTCTGCCATCTTGTGCAGTCATGTAGCATAAGCAATATATTGGCAGGTTTAGGTTACTGTAACATTCCACCCACTGCCTATAATGAGCCTTACAAAGACTAATTAATGGAAGGACACAGATGTCTGCTTTTAGTGGCTCTTTTCCAATTAAACATCTCCAGAAGCAAATGGTTTGATACCTTTTATTGGACCAACTTTGATGTTACAAAAAGAACAAAGTGCCTAAGCTTTCAGACCAACCAAGTCCTTCCTCAGAAGCGTATGACAGTTATTTAGAAAATTCCATACTATTAACACCCAGATCATACATAAAAAAATCAGAAGAAAATCTCATTGGTTTAAAATACTGATTTAAACCAAAACAGCAGCTTAAATGAGAGGAACCACATTTCACCAGTGTGTTTTAAACTAAGGAGTCTTTCAATGTCAAATGTCACCAAAATGAGATAAGGACTCTTCAAGCAGAAAGCTACACTAACATAAATTATAAATGTCTCAGTGTGCTTTGTGAATATAGGCTAATGAAATGCAAGAACTTTAGATTCTATACTAACTTAAGTACATGTTAAAATGTGTTATTAATATATGTTAAAAGAAGCACAGCAAAAAAATGCATAACAGAAATGTTCTGCATGGCATATAGAGGGTTTAAAATAGAGTTTCCCTAGTGTGAGCAACTGTTTCACATATTTATACAATATACAACCTGGATACATTTTCCCAATTATAAACTCAGCTAGTTACTATATTACATAAACCTTAAGATCTTCAGTGCTGTAACATGATATTATACAAGATAAACTAGGTCAGCTTTGAATGCCTGGGGTGGAAGCCTTTGTATCTGAGAGAGAGAACTGCTTTATATGCAGGGTAATGTATAGCACTACTGTGCCAGCAGAGTGGTCACTGATTGTCTTTGACAAGTGGCCACATACTGTAACCTGTTCTTGGCAGAGTTACTGACCAATGACTAGTTAAGGAGGGAAGGGTTCCATTGGTGCAGCAGTAGCCCTACTGCTTGTGGTGCCAACGATCCAAGATGAGTAATGACCTTAGGAGTCAGAGGGTCAGCCAGGGGGAGGAGGGTCAAGAATCCCTAGCACTGCTGCCCTGCTCTGAGGAGGGGTGGGGCTAGTGCCCAGCATTATCTTATCCCCTAATGTTGAATGGGGGGGTCAGCACACCAACACTGTACAATGGAGGAAGAGGCAGGGTGGACGCCCGGCATGGGGTGCAGGGGAGCACGTGTGGTACAGCCATTGGTATCAATTCATGCCACTTCCTCTGTGCCAGTGAAGAAAATAGGAAACTGCTTTCCAGTAGAATGACACTGGTCTCCTGCAGGCCCTGCATCCAGCTATCCAAGTATGTCTAGATAAACCAGATCCTGTTGCCGGTAGGGCTTGAGGGGGGCCTTGCAGAGCCTGCCAGGGGAGGCAAGCCCAGGGGGAAGAGTCAGACAAGGTAAGTAGCAGAGGTTGCCATGGTTAAGGGGCTGTGGGGTCTGGTGGATGGGGGCCTGTCAGCATGAGGGTGATAGAGGAATAAACAAAAGGAAAAAAAATGGAGGGAAGGGTTCTTTGTATTGTAATTTAACCTAGTGGGAGGTGAAAGGATCTGCTTTAGGTTATGCTCAACCAAAACTTCTCTGAAAGCCGCAGTGTTTGAGACCTAATATAGACTGAAATGACCAAGACGTATTAGCTTGGTGTGGGCCATTTTGGATATCATATATGCAACATCTTTGAAGCCCTAAATGCCCTGCTTGGGGGGTGGGTATACACACAACATATATTGAGTTTTTTGATTCCCAGGTTCAGTTGCAGTAATAATCATTCACTTGAAGTCAAGGGAGTATAGTTGGAAGCAATGACCTCAGGGTCTGAATCTGACTTAACATAGGACACCCCACCTCTTTTTCCACTCTATCCTTATAATGGGTTATTTAGTTAAATGGTGCATATTTGGAGTTGCTGATGGAAGGCATTAGCCAGTTCCCTGAGATGGCTAATAGATGCAGTTTGTACACTGTGAAAAAAACCTTCAGCTAACAAGAGATCAAGGAGGATGTGAATAGATCACTCTTTTTCCTAGCCCTACCCTGACCAGGACATTCAGCACCCATACTAATATGGGCTCCATGCTGTGCATAGCCCTAAATCCAGCCTGGAGAGGCTTGTAGATCTGGAAGTCAGTGTGGTGACTCTCAAGCTACTCTGCAACCACCTTCTCAAGAATCTTCCCTAAAAAGGGAAGATTCAAGTCAGGTCAGTAGTTTGCCAAGATGTCTGGGAACAGAGATGGTTTCTTCAACAGAGGCTTCACAAGATCCTGTTTAAGAGGCTCTGGGAAATCCCCCATTGCTAAGAAACACAAAATGACCTTGGCAAAAACTGGGCCCAAAGCCCCAACGCAATCAACAAGTAATCATATTGTGCCTGGGTCCAAGCTGAAGAAAGTTGTTTCAGCCTCAGAATCACCCCACAGACCTCCCCCATGGTCACTGCTCGGGAACTCTCCACAGGGAGACTGAATGTGACTGTCTCCCTGAGGCCCAATCCTATCAGACTGTGACAATCCACCAGGAGAAATCTCAGCCCTAACAGAGGACACCCTGTGTGAGAAGAACTGAGTGAACTCACATTTCTGAGCTGAAAATGCTCTAATGGGTTCCAGACAGGCAGGATGTAAAAGCCTGTCCACAACCCAAAGGAGCTGAGCTGGTTGATCCTTCCCAGCTGTAATCACCCTAGAAATAAAATCTGCATTTTTCTGTGTGATTGCATTCTGATACTCATCATAATGAGCCATCAGAACCAGTCTGTCCTAATGGGTCCTGGTCTTTCCCCAATGCCTCTTCAACCTTGACTCCCTGGTTTCCAGCACTCTCAGCTCACTGTCAAACCAACGTGAGCCAAGACCTAAAACCAGCAGGCATACACAGACTGGTGCCAGTAGATCCAGGGCCCCTGTGACAACCCTATTATAGGCCACCATGGCCTCCTCAGGACCCTCTGTGCATGCCTAAAGCAGAGATGAGATGTCCAGTTCCATGAACAGTCCCTTTCACCATAGCCCTTTTAAAGGGTGGAACTATACCATTTCCACAGGGGGAAGGGAAAATAGGGGGTGTTTAAAGCTGCACCTAATGGTGCAATGATCCGACCAAACAACTGGATCAATCTCAAGGGTGTCAATCTTGAGACCCTGGGAGAACACCAGGTCAAGCGGAATACAAAAGAGGCAGATTGACCAAGTGCTTAGAGTGCAGAAATGTATTTTTATTTTATTTATTTAGTTTTTGTTGACTGGTTAAGTGCACTAGGCAAATCCGGCTTATTTTCAGGCACGACCCGGGGGGAGGGGGATACAGATGAATGCCAACTGACCTTGAACCAGATTAAGCTGTTTGAAATGTGAACCTGCAGAACAAAGTTTGAATCCCACAACTGCCACATACTCACTGTGTGACCCTGAGCACGTTACTTAGAGAGCTTGTAGTAGCAGCAGATCTTATTTAATAAAGAACCCTTACCCAGAGGCTCTGGGTGCCATACAGTAAGTTAACATAGACTATATAACCTATTACAACAAACAAATCGCATCATAAGATACAGGATAAAATAAGTGGCAAATCATAGCAGTGTACAGAGCTAAACAAAATGTAAATCAGATGGATCACGTGATGCAGTTTTCCAACTAACAGTCTCCTGAGATAGCTACAGCCATCTGAGCACCTATCTTACCTAAAAACCTCCTAAAAATTGCATTTTACGATGGTATTTTAATATCATCGGGTGTCTAAACACTATCGCCTGCACTGTCTCGTAGTTGGAGCGATTTGATGGAGATAGAAATGAGGAAATCATTGCCCAAACATATGCTGCCTCCCACGCCCGAAAAGCATCTAAGAAATCGAAGGCCATTGGGTTGGCAAGTTCACAGGGTGTATCTTCTTTGGATCCTGAAACCGAACCTCTCACACTGGCACGCTTCCTTGAGAAATTTAAACCATTTCGCTCCGAAATCAGGCAAATTACAGATGAAATTAAATCTATGGCTCAAGCCATTGAAGATGTTTCTGTCTGGACTTCAGACAATGAAGCCCATCTCCATTTGAATGAGCGTAAACAAACAAAAATGGAATCTGAATTGACTGCGGCCCGCCAATGGCTCAACAAATTGGAAAGGAAAGTTGAAAATTTAGAGGGTCACAGCTGGCGCAACAATGCTGTCCTAATTGGACTACCGGAAAAAGAAGAAGGGCCAGATGCAATAGGTTTCACTCAGAAATTTGTGGAAAAAGTAGCCGGGCCATCCCCTTTTGGCTCCAAATACATATTTGAGAGTGTCCACCATGCCCTTCACCCACCTCCAGCTCTTGGTGTGCCACCCCACACTTTCATCTTCCATTTTCTCAATTACCAGGAGTGTCAACACTTTATCATAAAACTTAGAGATCTCGAAGAAATTAAATGGGCAGATGTAAAGGTTAGAATGGTGCAAGACCTTCCGCTTTCTGTGAGGCAAAGACAAGCTTCTTTTCACCACTTGGTCACTAAATTAATTGCTGCAGGGATTAAATTTAGGATGGGGTACCCAGCAAGACTTCAGGTCGGGTTCTCATCTCTGGCAATTGGTCTACTTTTGAAGATGTGGAGGCTGCCACAACTAGCCTCAAAATCTCCTTTCCTGATTTATTCTGGTATCCATGATGGTATGGCTGAAATACCTTGCTGAATAAATATAGCGATACACCGTGGCAATAGGGGAATACTTAAGCATATTTCACTTTTTTCCTCAGCCTCGCTAAGACCGTGATACTCTTTATTATAACTACACTGAGCTCTTTTAGGGCATTTGCTGTCAAAGGCAAAGAATACCCACCTTATGTACTTGGGTAACGCATGAACTTGATCATTTTGTTTTCTATTTGGGGTTCCTTGTCAGCTCCTAGTCTGGCAATACATCACTTGTGGACACTAAACAAGAGCTCTCTTTTCATCCCTGGGAATGTAGACAGCTCCTACGAGGCAGTTGCAATACCGGCTTTTGGACACTAGAAGGTGAAGCAGACCACTGTATGTACATTCCTTTTATTACAAGCTGTACTGTGTGCAAAAGATCACTGGAAGACAGACTTATTGCTTCTTTGACTGTTAATTGTAAAATACCACAATGGGGTGATGTATCCCTTTTTCATTGCTTGTTCAAATACAGGACATTTTGTTGAACAAGGGACTTAATATAAACAACTTAAATTCTTATTTAGCCTGTTTCATTTTATAATTAAGAATCCATGCAAGGGAAGATATAAACTGAGGAATAGCCCCTGTTGGCTGTATTCTCTACTGCTTTCTGGTTAGAGATATTGGAGGTATTTGTAATTCCTTTCTGTGATGTTTAGTATCTTAAGTGTTATTCAATATACTTAACTAAGTTTTACTGCACTTTAATTCTGGTTTGTACCTTAATTACTAAGACATGTGTAAGGTTACTACGGTTTTAGTTTATGTAGTGGTTCATATCCCTATTAGGTTTCTAGGGTTATTAAGGTTTTTATAGCATGGTTATGAGGTTTACTTGTTAGAATTTAATATACAGTGGGATGGATCGGGTGGCTGAGGGAGATGGACTGGGTTTGGAGAGCTGTTTCCATGGACCATAGTATTTGGGGAAGGGAGGGTTGGGTGTTCATGATACGCAGGTTAATTGTTTTCACTTTTTCTTTTTATGTTATCCGTGATACTTGGGAGTACGGATATCGGCACTGGGAGGGTTGGGCATGAGTAGGAGGTATGGGAGGGATTGCAACACAGTCAAGTGGTTGGTATTGTTTCCGGTAAACCAATGGATCAATATGATGTTCCCATACCTTCTTTTCTTTCTTTTTTTTTTCTCTCTCTAGTAAACATGGCTAATGGTATTAGATTTGCTACCTGGAATGTGACAGGTCTCAGGCAACAATTGAAGAAAAACAAAAATTCTTAAACACTTAGCATTATTGTCAATGGAAGTTGTATTTATACAGGAATCTCATTTGTTGGACTCGGAAGCCCTCCAAATGAGAAGATAACAAGAGGGTCATGTCTTCTCCACAGGGAGTTCAACTCAAAGTTGTGAGGTCCTGATACTGATATCCAGGAAAATACCCTTTTCACCCATTCAAATACTTAATGAGCCACAGTGCAGATATGTTTTCATTCACTGTGTCTTATATACAACAGAAATGTTGTTGGGTAGTGTATATGGACCTAACATGGACTCTCCAGGTTTCTTCACACAGCTGGTGAATGTACTAACTTCTTTTTTATCATTACCAATAATTCTGGGAGATGATATGAATATTGTATTTGACCCAATGCTAGATCGATCTAGTGGCCATCATAGAAGACTCTTACCAGCTCAACAGGCTTTCTGAGAGCTTGTTGACAATTTTGGCCTATGTGATGTGTGGCGAGTTCTTAATCCCGCTGAGCTGGGTTATACTATCATTTCCCCAGTCCACAATACATCATTTTGTATTGATTACATATTTGTATCCCAAACCCTTTTGGCCGGAGTATTGGATGTATCCATTCAACCTGGCCCACCCTCTGATCACTCATTAGTAGTTTTTCACCTATCCCTTTCTCCTCTCCCTATGAGAACCACACGATGGAAAATTAATAATCAGCTGTTGAAGGATCCTGCAGTGGTCACTACCCTTAATAAGCACATTGAGCAGTTTATTGATGTCAATCCCAGCTCCATATCCAGACCTGATTTTATTTGGTGTGCTTTCAAGACCTATATCAGAGGGATTCTGATTAGTCTATCCTCTCAGAGAAAGAAGGGAAAGGAGCAGGAACTATCTAACCTGCTCACTCAGATATGCTCAATTGAGGCAAATTTGTCACCCTGCTCCCCAGATGACGTCAGACAAAATTTAGCCAAACTAAGAGATGCCTACTTAGAGATTCTGAGAGAAAAGGCTGAATTTGCTATTCTGAGAACTAAGGTATCATACACAGACCAGGGGGAGAAAGCAGGATGCCTGTTAGCACTCAGAATCAAACAACAGGAATCATTTAAATGTATCCCCTCTATCCGTTCTCAAGAGGACGGCATGTTGAAAACATCTCCTGTTGACATAGTATCTGAATTTAGGGCCTATTACTTCAAATTATATAGTTCTATGTTGGATCCACCCCCTAATCAAGAATTGGATTCTTACCTAACCACATCCAAATTACCTTTTCTCTCAGATACACAACAACTGTTACTTATAGCCCCCATTTCTTCAGCAGAGATAGTCAGAACAATTCAAATCCTACCCTCAAATAAAACACTGGGCCCAGACAGCTTCTCAGCTAATTTTTATAAAACATGTCAAAAACAGTTAATTCCTTTATTACTGCCCCTATTTCAACACGTCTTATCAGGAGCAGCAGTAGACCCCACTTTGTTTGAAGCATTAATTGTTCTTCTACTTAAACCTGATAGAGACCCGAAACTAACTACAGTACAAGCTATCGTCCAATTTTTATACTGAATCAGGACATTAAAATACTAACCAAATTAATAGCGGAATATATTAATATTGTCCTGTCTGATCTTATTGGGCCTGAACTAGTTGGTTTCATGAAAGAACGTTCATTGGTAGGCCATCTTTGAACGCTGTTGCATGTTCTCTCAGTGTCCAGAGATGCTCATTTCCCTGCAGCTTTAATCTCTTTCTGAACACTGAGAAAGCCTTCGATAGAGTGAATTGGAAACTTTTTGGTCTGTGCTCTTAATGCTTATCAATTCCCTTCAAAATTCCAAAACTGGATAAAAGCATTATATCATGCCCGATCTGCATAGATTACCGCCAACAGTGTGGTATCTAATCTTTTACCTTTACAATCTAGTACTAGACAGGGCTGTCCCCTATCTCCCCTACTTTTTAACTTATACCTGGAACCACCGATTCATCGTCTAATGGATTGTAAAAGGATTCAAGGCATATCCATTTATGCCCAAGAAATTAAGGTATCGGCATATGCCGATGACCTCCTTTTACAATTATCCTATCCAATCACATCAATCCCTCCCATGCTATCTCTCATTGAAAAATATAGTCAACTATTCAACTATAAATTACTTACAGATAAGACCATTGTATTCCCCTCAATCATAAGGTAACTAAAAGATCTATTACTGATTTGGGCCTGTCATGGAAACAAGATTCATTAAGATATTTGGGAATTGCAATTTCCAGGAATCTGGCTCTTCTTCAGAAATTAAACTTGGACTCCCTGGTGAAAATCATTGGCATGGATTTGGATAGATGGTACAAACTCCCTATCTCTCTATGGGGCAGAGTTAATTTAATTAAGATGAATGACTTCCCCAGACTTTTCTAGCACCTTCATTTACCTAATATCTTGTTACCCCTTTTATTGTTCAGCAAAGTCCATGGGCTCATCACCAAATTTATCTGGGCCAATAAACAACCCAGATTGGCTTATTTCAAGTTAGCTGCCCCCAAAGACAAAGGGGCCCTACTCTTCCCTCACCTTACTTTTTATCACTGGGCTAGTCACATTGTCAAATAACGTCGATGGCTGTCCCCCAGAGAGGATGTTTTTGCCTCTCCTTTATCGCATATATGACTCAAAGTTGAACTATCTCTTATCCTTTCCAATGGTTTAACCCCACCTGCACCCATCTTTATTAAAGCCAGTGCACTTCATGCACGGTTGAAATCAACCCCCATCGCAATTTCCATCAAAATTCCTTCACAGCTATGCAATTTTCTTAAATACAATCATATTCATGACATAACATAACTCATATGGGGTAACCCTAATTTAAAAATAGACAATAAAATGCTCACTGCCAATTGGCTACCCCCATGGATGAATTACGTCCTCCTTCGTTTGTCTCAGAAGAGCACTCTTGGCTTTCTTCTAATGAGATTTTAAGCACTCTAAATATACCCACAAAACATATTTTCCAAATTTTTCAATTAAGACATTTAATCTTGAAAGTCTTTGGATTACTCCCTCCTCAACAGGGTGTAACATCCTTTCAGAGCGAGCTAGGCTCCTTAGCTGGCTCTCAACAATTGGTGTCCAAATGTTACAAAATTTTGTACAATTGGGCCTTTCCAATGTGCTTTGCTCCTTCAGCCTACTAGACATCTTTCTTCCCCAATTGAGTCCTAGAATGGGATACCCTATGGCACAATTGCCATAAATATATTACCCAAGATAGGATACACCTTACTCAGTTCCATATATTGCATAATTTATATTATTCCACACAAAAACTATTCAAATTTGGTCTTCTTCTATCTCCCTCTTGTACTCGGTGTCAGAAAGAAGAGGGCTCTTTATACCACATCTTTTGGACCTGCTTCAAAGTCACTTCACTCTGGGCTAATATTTAGCAAAAAATTGATCCCTTATTGGGCCTGAATGACTTACTCACCCCACAAATGTGTTTATTGGGTGAATATACTGAGATTTCTGCACCTATCAGACAATATCACATGGCCCTTGTTTCCATGTCTGTTAAAAAATAGTTCTACGTCATTGGAAGGACCATGATGACATTGCTTATTCTGAGTGGCTCAATGAGCTCCTGGCAAACCTGAGGACAGAGAAAGCAATTGCGTGCCTTAATAGTAGACCTGAGAGATATGCGAAAATATGGGACCCCTTATATACACTGTACTCTCTCTAAAATAACTACCTTAGTATATACCTTGCTTTTGATTCTCTTGGATTCTGTGTTAGTAATTGTGTTGTAAATGGTGGGTGTGGGGATTAAAAGAGGGTATTATGGGGGGAAGGGGTGTGGGGGAGGGGGATGGGCTGAAAGTGGATCCACTGTATTGTATACTTCATGACAAATGTACATTGGTTTGCTGGACCTGTTCTCATTATTGTTAAAATCTAATAAACTTTAATTTGAAAAAAAAAATGGAAATCGGATGTTGTCAAAAGCTTCCTGGAATAAACAGTATCTGAACTCCTCTTAAAGGCCTTCCCCAATGAAGCCTCTCTCAGGGCTCTTGAGAATGAATTCCATAGAGCTGGTGCTACCACTATAAATGTCCAGTCACTCGATGTTGCCAGCCTGGCCTGGGAATCTTCAACAGGCCATCATTGGCAATGGGAAAAGGGTTACATGGGGAGTGAAGAGACACATTCAACCAAGTTGCCAAGTCCAATACCATATAAGGCTTTATAGGTTAACAAAAAACAGCCTGGAAGATTATCCTCTACCTCTCTGGTGGCCAGTGTAGCTCATGCAACACAGAGGTCACATAACACGAGCAAGGTAGGCCAGTCAGTAACTAGGCTGAAACATTCTGCAATAACTGCAGGCAATGCAGCAAACCTCTACTAATCCCAAGGTAAAGGACATTCCTACAGTTGAGCCTAGATGTTCGAAATGACATACTAGCATCTTCAGGTCCTTCGAGAAGATAGACCTTTAATCTGGCTGGTGTTCCTAAGATGGTAAAAGCTACTCCAAACAACTGCCAAAAACCTGAGCCTTAAATGTCAGCTTGCTGTCCAGAATGACCCCCCCCCCAGATTTTTAATCTTCCCAGTAACATACAGCATAGAAGGCATAAGCCTGATGCCTATAACTGCACTAGCCACTTCTGCACCCCTTCTCAGATCTGAATCAATTTCAGGCACCTCCATCTTATCCAGTTTGAGCCTCAGCATGCTTAGTGCTCTCAGGTCTTCGAACTCAGCCAAGGACATATTAAGCACAGTTACTGCATCTTGTGTTCCATGTTTAAAAGACAGGTACAACTGAATATCATCTGCATAACCATGAAAACCCAAGTTGTATTGTCGATAATGAAATGGGTTGATAAATTCCTGTATTTTGATTGGTTGCTAGCCATGTGTTAGAAGAGTCTAATGCATGGCTAGCAACAAATTCAGGCAACCAAAGCTGCATTTTAAAAAAGTAGGTATTAAGATGCAACATAGAACATTCATTTTTTGAATCTCCGCCATGTTTTAGCACTGGTAGCCATGATCTCCCTGTAACCCTGGTAACCTCACAATAACTTCTGATGACACTGCATACCTTACATGTGGATATAGAACTGCTGCCACCAGAGCAAAAACTTTACAGCAATGTCAGTGACAGCGACAACAAAGACAGATCCCTGTAAAGTCCACTCGGGACCACAGCACGGGTTCCCCAGGTATTGCAACACCTCCCCAAATCAGCTCTGACTCTGAGTTGTTTATAATCAAATGGGGGAAGGCCTGCAGAGGGCAATGGCACCTGCAAAAAAAACCTTTTTGCTTGACGGCTTTATGCCAACCGCGATTGTGGTTAGCATAAAGTCATCGGTGTAATGCCGGTGGGCAAATTCTTTGTCGACCGGCTGTCATAGAACCATGGATATAAACTGTGCTGCAGACCAGCTTCTTAAATTTCAGAAACTTTGATCACCCAATCCTGAAGTTGCATGGCTTAGAGCAACTGTGCCAGTCATTCAGGAAACTGCAGCAGTCCTTTCCTTTGTATGTTCCTCTGCCCTGCTGCCCAAACAGCTACCAGTCACCTGCTCTGACTTCTCTTTTCATCACTTGTCTGGTCACAATGATGTAATAAAAAAAAGTAACCTCCTCTAACTTGCACCACCAAGAATACAGTGACAGTGGTTTCTCCGTGGGTAGGAGGAGGGAGAATGATCGATCGCTATGCTTCCAGGTGATCGGACCCAGAAACTACAGCATCTCCTTCTGTCTGTGTGTGTGTGGGTGGGGAGGGTGGCAGACATAACAACCAACCATACCCTCAGAAACAATTATAAATATCCATAAAATAAAATAAAAACTACTGTGAGGATAGCTGTGGCAACCATGTTTGTCACTGTAAAAGCATTCTACAGCTTCTACAGCTATGATGGCCATAGAAGGACAAAAGTCCCAAGGAAAATGAAAAATGCAGCATTCTATTGTAGGTGGATGAACTATTTTGCAACAAAATACATAATAGTTTTCAATTTTCTCCATATAAACATAAACATTTTCTTTTTTAAATTCATGTAAATTACAGATGCCAATGTTATAAATGCAATAAGACACATTAAACAGTTCTAATGCATGACTAGGGGGCTGGATGCTGCCTCACTATGCCCCCTCGCCGTTCATTAGAACTATCTAATACACACCTCATCTTGTCTTATAGCTTACAAGATCATACCCAGGGGTAGCATGTGTACTGTGAACAACATGGGAAAGAGGACCAACCACTGGGCTAACCCATACAGCAGTAGCAAAAGTTGTGAGGAGAAATTCTCCAACATGACCCTCTGCCTTCTATTCCACATGGTCCACAGTATCAAAAGCTGAACAGGGATTGAAGAGAATATGAGCTGACTGCTCGCCTCTGTTTCTTTTCTGAGCAGGTCATTTTGTGCCCAGACCTAAAACCATACTGGAGAGGCTCATAGATATAAAAGGCAGTGAGGTTTTCCTCAAGCTGCAATACCACAGTCCTCTCAATAACCTTTCCCAAAAAGGGCAGGTTAGAGGTTTATCTATAAGTTGCCAGGACCTCCACATCTAAAGATGTTTTTTTCAGGAGTGGTCTCACCAATGCATTTTTCAATGTAGTCAGAACATTCTTCCCTCAAGGATCACTGACAAAATACCGGGAAACATCTGGCCTGGGTCCACGTCTCACAGCGTTGGTCATGGCTCCAAAATCACTGCACAATCCTCATCAGTGTGTACTGCCTAAAATTAATACTGACTTTCAAAGTAGTGAACCATTGCTTCTTATATCTGAAGTATTTTTATTTTCCCTTTTGCTAATTAGAAGATTTTCAACATGAAAATACTTAGCATGATGTGAGGAACAGTACTGTACCTGGAGGCTGACATGTGTAGTTCTATTCCTTATCATACATCATTAGCCCTATGATCACACTATCTGTGACATGACAATGGACCAAGAAGTGCCAATCACCTGCTACAAGATCAGTCACGTGTGATGCCACCATAAGTGTGGTCACAATGCTGATGAAGTACAAAGAGAAATCGAACAAGATATGTATCTACCTTTTGCGAAGGTCATCTGCATGTGTTTATCTACCTTTTGCACCCTGTTCTTTTTTACACAGTAATGAATATCAATGACCAAATCTGTATTTATTGTACTTTGCTCCCATGTAGATGATTCATATTGCTTGTTATTTACTTAATAATGTATTCTGTTATTGTACTTTTTATTATTATATATACCTATTGAATTTTTTTAACTTCTCTGCCCCTTCCCCCTGGATGTTTTTTGTTTATTTTAGTTTTTTTGGCCGGGTAAGTGCTCAAATTCTGCCTATTTTCAGGCATAACCTGGGGGAGGGGGATACAAATGAAGGCCAACTGACCTTGAACCAGATTAAACTGTTGGTGGTATTTTTAGTGAATGGTATCTGAAAACAAGCTGTTATCAGGTCAGCATGCCTTTTCTGGTTAAACTGTTGAAGTAAATAAATAATAAATATGTCAGTCTCCAGGTAAAATACAGCTCTTTACAACCGAGATATTACTAACAGGTAGAAAATCCTCTAATGAGCAAACAGAAAAAGAGCAATACTTCAGAAATAAAAATATATGCCTGAATAACAGCATTTTTTGCAGCTATTGTTGGTGCTACTACCTTAAGGCATGATGCAGTAAAAGGGAACTTCCCTCTGTGAATCCCTCAGTACACTGGAAATGAGAGTAAAAAGTCTATTTGCTTTCTCCTGGATTCTTTGGGCTAAAGGTTGTATGCAGGGTGCTATACACAACAATACTCTTTTCCTTTCCTACTACTGATAATACTCCACACTGTGTTGCATTCCTTTTGATGCAGTGGAAAGAAAAATATGCTTGGGGGGTCATAATATATGAGGGGACCGAGTATGACAAGCAGTGTACAACTGCTAACAAGAGAGTTGGCAGGATGCTGGAGTGCATCAAAAAGGAAATGACTAGAAGGACAAGGGCGTTCCCTCTTTACAAGGCCACTTAATGATGTTCCTGTAAGAAACAATGCACTGGGGTGTTGGTAACAGAGTTCTACCAATCTTGAATAAAATGTTTACCTGGTTTAGAAAACATGGTTGACCTTGGGTTTGCTGCTACTTTTGTGTTTAGCTTCACTATTTCCTGTGAGCAAAACACCAACTACCAGCTGAGTGCATTGCTGTGGGAAAAGGGAGTTATCCTCCCGCTTTACATGGTCCTGGTCAGGCCCCAACTGATGTACTGCATGCAGTTCTGGGCTCCTCAATACAAGAGAACATTGAGACAGAAGAGATAATGCAATGCCAAGACACCAACATTATCAGTGCTATGGAGGACAAAAGCTATGAGAAGAGTGATGGCTCTGTATATGTTCATGTCGGAAAAAAGAAGGAGGCTGAGAGAGGACATAATCTCAGTTCTCCATATATTCAACGGTATGGAGAAGATCAAACAAATAGAGGTGCTTGATCAAGTGTCCCCCAGCAGGACACAGGGACCTACCCTGAAGTTACAAGGTAGTAAATTCAGAGGGTAACAATAGGAAGCTAGGAAGCTCTTCTCTCAGAAGTTGATGAACCAATGGGATAGCCTACCAGAGAAGACAGTGGTCATGAAGACATTACAGGCACTCAAGGTAGGCCTGGCAACATTTCTGCTTACCAACAGAATCATCAGATATCCTGACTAGTAAAGTAGGCAGGGAATCCCTTTAAAAAGTACTGTACTTGTCTGCACAGCATATGTATATTCATTCATGCATCTGAAGTGGGGGGGGGGGCAGTCAGTGATGGTGAACCTAGAGTCGTATGGTACTATGTTACACTGCAGAGCAAATGAAGCATGACCAAGTGCTGATCTTACTGCTTATATTCTATTGAAATCCATCATTAAGGAGTTGCACAATATTATGCATTTTTAATGGATTGATATAAATATTTTAATAATTGTTTGTGAAACAAAATGTTCTATACAGAGCTAAAATACAATTCAAAGCATTAAATAAATCGTATTAGCCCATGGCCATTACACATGAAATGGTAATGAATTAATATTCAAGTGTGCTTAATTATAATATATACAGTGCAGTAGATATTAGAGTAGAAAGCACAACAATGTTACAATATCTCCTTTCTTAAAGGATTATAATTATTCCAGTGAAAAAAACAGACAATGAATACATAGGTACAATTTGTCTGCACATACTGTAGGGCATCTTTAATAGGGGATCTTTTTCATGGTAAACAGCATATTAGTAAGTGTGTGTGATACAGTATCCTTCATTTCTGTCAATTACCATATTCCCTTTGTGCCAAACATAGTCTGCTGGGGTCATTTGTAAATTACAGTATAGTTGAAGTAGTTATTCATGTATGTAAAATTATTATTCTGTGTTTCTCCTGTTTAAACATTAACAATGAACAGCAGGGTTGCATAAGCGGTTAATGGAATAATAATAATCCCTTCTCAGATAATTCAAGCTCTGATAAATTCAGCAAAGCAGAGAGCATACATTGAGAGTGGTGGCTACACTACACAACTACAGTGTCTACCTCTCCACTATGAATCTTTCATTGTTTTAGTGAAAATATTCAAACAAACACTGTTCTGCTTCTCTTTCAGGAGTCCACTCCTAGGTCTGATGGGGAAGAGAGATGTGGAAGTGAGCATGGGGAGGCTAAGTGGTAGAAAAGGGCAGATGGCTAGCACTTAGAAAGAAGAAATGTAGACTGTGGAAGGGTGCCAGGTAGAAAAGGATATGTTGAGGAGTCACTAGAAAGCATATGAGAGCTGGGCAGGGTGAAAGATAGATATGTGCATTGAAAGGAATGAGCATCTGTGTTTTTTTTAAGGAACATAAAAAGTTGCAGACAAAAAAAGACCCCTTGTCTATCATGTCTGCCCAGTTCCTTCCTGGTGCACCCCCACACATCGACACCCCAACGGCGAAACACAAAAAAAGATCATTATAACGACAGTCATTGTAATGGTCCTTTTTTGTGTTTCACTTTCCACCAGTGTTCCACCCCCTCCCCAGACCAACTCTGACCTACAGTCCCCTGCATGGGGGGGGGGGTGTCGTGAGCACAGCCCCCAACAGAAAGCACTTGCTGCATCGGCGGCACAATACCGACATCGGTATGGTGCTGTCGCTGTGGGGGAGGTCGTCATTTTCACTGTTGACCTCCCTTGGTGCTTCAGTTCCTTCCTGAGTCACTCCAACTTATTGAAGTCCTGACCTTTGATAAATGTCCTAGTGGCAGTTCAGTCATCTTTCCCACAGCCCCATCCCTCTATCTCACATGTTCGCTGTCACCCACTCCTTGGGGCTGTCCCAATCTCTCTTGAAACTCATCAGCATCTCGGCATTTACCACCTCCCTAAGCAAGCTGTTCCATCTATCCACCACTCACTCCATGAAGAAGTACTTGCTCACATCCTTCTTGAATCTCCCCATCAACTTATAATCTTATCCCCTGGTTGTCAGTCCCTCATGTTGCTTCAACAGGTCAGATGCTCCTCATGTTTTTCCCTGCTGTCTCTGTGTCATCTTTGTAGCTGTTCTCTGCACAGTCTGTATATAGTCTCTTGTGGGCTTCAGAACTAAAAACAATACTTCATGTGCAGCATCAACATGGATCCATAGAAGGGGAACAGTCCTCTTTCTTTCTACTAGAGAAACCCCTCCCTTTGCATCCCAGCATCCTGCTGACTTTTCCAAATGCTCTTGTACACTGGGCTGTTGAATTTAGGATGTCACTTATGATGCCTCAAGGTCCCTTTCCGCTGTAGTCTGCCTGCTTTTTTTTGCCTACCATCCAATATTTCTTTTTTGTCTTCCCCATGCTTATGTGCATAGTTTTGCATTTTCTGTCATTGAACCTTAGCTGCCAAACCTTATACCACCTCTACAGTAATTCTAGGTCCATTCTCATACCCTCAACTCCTTCCTCAGTGTCTTTCCTCCCACTAGTTTTACTGTCATCTACACTGACACAAAATTTCCCTTGAGCACCTCACTGATGTCACCGTTAAGCATATTGAACAGTATTTTTTTTTTTTATATCCCCCTTCTCTCTGCCGTGGTGGAACTTCTTCTGGGAATCCCTAGACTGAACTCCCCTAGTCCCTCCCCGGGTATCTACTGTGGTGTCGCCAGACCTACCTCCATGCTGCTCGGCCTACCCCTGGGCGGGAGGGAGGGTATCCCGTTAACCCTCAGTCCATTAGTGTGTGTCAGGTGGTCCATCTGCGGCATCCATTAGTATCCAGTTATGGGTTATCTGGGGCAATGGGTCCCATCTACGTCCTCCACGCCAGGCACCTTTTTCCATTTTTCTGTCCCTCCCACAGGACGTGAGCACTTGAGGAGACGAAGCGACGCACAACGCATGCCTCCGGGGTTTCTGCCCACGCTCCCTCTCCTTCTATGCAGTCCTGCTGCACCTCCACCCGTGGTCACCCAGGTGGCAGTAGAGCTGTGGGACAAGCATCCCCTCCCTTCCCAGAGGAGGAGAGCAGCCGTTGGGCACTCGATCCTCCTCTCCCAGCCGGCCCTCCAGCTACCCGAGTCCATTCCCGAACCCGGGTCACTGGTGTTGCAAGCGGAAATCCAACTGCTGCGCTGGCGGGCCGGCACCATATTGACCAGTATTGACCTCACTATCAATAACTGTGATACTCTACTTGTCACTGCTTTAATTGCTGTATGCTTCCAATTCCAAATGACCCTCTGGAATGTCTGTCTTAACCAATTTGCTATCCACTGGGTTAACTTCTCCCCCACTCCTACGGTGGGTCCCATAGTTTTTAGCTAACCTTCTATATGTCACTGAAAGAAAAGTCCTATTAAAATCCAGATACAGGATATCCACTGCTTGATCTTGGTTCACTTGTCCTCATAACTGAACCAGAGAACTCAATTAGGTTAGTTTGGAATAGCCTTTCCTTTATAAAGCTATGCAGCCTCATGTGCTGGAGCCCATGTGACTTCAGAAAGTCAACCATCTGTTCTTTAGTGAGGGTCTCAAATAGCTGCCCCACTACAGAGATCAAGTTCAACTGGCCTATAGTTCTCCGGGTCATCGCTGCTCCCACTCTAATAGAGCGGGAACATGTCTTCTATCCCTCAGTCAGCCAAGATGACCCCACTCTCCAGTGAAAAGGTGAACAGATCCACTATTGGCACTACTAGTTTCTGTCTCAGTTCATTCATGACTCTGTGCTACAACTCATCTAGTCCCAAGACTTGTGTGCCATAAATGACTTTAGACCCTTAATTCCATTTTGCCTGGGCAGCCATTTTGTATCAAAGTTAAGCAATGGAAAGCTTCACTTCAAAAAGCTCTCTAGGTAGTAAAGAGTTTGTAAGCACCATTTCTACTAGCAGTGGACCTAATTCTAGTTTTTGCATACCTTCACTTTTTGGCAGCACTTCACATTCCAGAAGTGGTTCCCCTACCTCCACAACGAAGACTGAGAAGAAGTACTTCTTGAAAATATCAGCCTTGGGGTTGCTTTTCTCTCTGATATACATACCTAAAGAAAGCCTTGACATTTTTCTAAACTCCCTGAGCTATCCTTATTCTTTTTTCATATACACTGCATCCAACATGATGGGACTCTAGGCTCACTGCCATATACTATATACAGTCTGGATGCTACCGCTGAGGTTGTGAGGGGGCTCCTTGGCCAGCCTTCACCCCCCCCCCACTGATCACTACCTGGGCCTACAACAGGCTCCATTTGACAGCCAGCACTTGTACCCACCCCCTAGCTCACTATCAGCCAATCCCTGGGCTAGGTGGTGGGGGGGGGTCATCAAGCTGTTTCTCTTCCCAGGCTTCCAGTGATAGAATAAAGACTTTTGGCTGCACTTGCCATGCAACACAGTTTGAACACCACTGCTGGGGTCATGAGGGGGATACTTAGCCAGCCTTCACTCCTTCCACCACTGCTTGCCACCTGGACCTACAAAGAGCTCTGTTTGGGAGCCAGGACATGCACCCACCCTCCAGCTCACTCTCAGTCAGTCTGTGAGCTGGGTAGGGGGGTCCATCAAGTAGTTTCTCTTCATGGGCTCCCAGTGAAGGAACAAAGACTTTTGGCCACACTTGTCATGCGACACAGTTTGGACACCACAACCAGGGTCACGAGGGGGCTCCTTGACCAGCCTGCACCACCTCCCACCCACTGATCACTGCCTAGAGCTACAAAGAACTATGTTTGGGAGCCAGGACTTGCATCCATTCCTCAGCTGTCTGTTTTTCAATGCATGGCATGGGTAGGCAGGCCCATTAAGCTGTTTTTCTTCCCAGGCTCCACACTTGCCACAATGGCACAGTTTGGATGCCACTGCTAGGGTTTTGAGGGGCCTCTTTGGCCAGCCTTCACCCCTCTGATTAATGCCTGGACCTACAGCAAGCTCTGTTTGGGAGACAGAATTTGCATTTACCCCCAAGCTCAGTCAATCCAAGCACTGGGTAGGTGAGCTCATCAAGTCATTTCTCTTCCTGTGCTCCCAGTGAGGGAACAAAGACTTTCGTCCAAACGTTTCATGCAGTTCAGTATGGACACCACCAGCGGGGTTGCAAGGGGGCTCCTTGGCCAGCCTTTCACCCTCTTCCCCACACTGATCACTGCTTGGACCTACAATAATCTCTGTTTGGGAGCCAGGACTTGCACCCCCCCAGCTCACTCTCAGCTAATCCTTGGGCTGTGTAGGTGGGTTCATCAAGCCATTTCTCTTCCTGGGCTCCCAGTGATAGAACAAAGACTTTCAGCTACACTTGCCATGCAGCACAATTTGGACACCACTGCTCGGGTTGTGAAGAGGCTTCTTGGTCAGCCTTCATGCCTCTCCGCAACTATCACCCCTGGACCTACAACAAGCTGCACTTGGTAGTCAGGACTTACACCCACCCCCGAGCTCACTCTCAGCTAATCCGTGGACTGCCCATTATACTTCCAAGCCATCTGCTCAAGCAGCCTTTCTGTGCAGTAGCCCATTTGAGCAAATGACCATTACACTAAGGACATTGAGCAGTTTGCTGGAGTCAGCTATGAATTAACCAGTTGGCAAGCCACCCTATCCAATTTAAACTCTTCCATCATTTTGTTTGCTCCTCTATTCTTACTTCACTACCCTGTTACACATTTTGCTCATGTATGCCTGCCTACTTTGTTTTGGGTCTTATCAGTTGTTTCAGCCAGGCTTGTTTGTGCTCCATTTAGGGTATCAAGTGATTATGTCACATGGATTATAGCACAGCAAAATCTGCTCTGCAAAAACAGAATAGGGCAAAACAGCAACTAGGATAGTGTAGCGCAAGTATATTATTGATATCCCTGTAGCTCTTGTCACTTAGGATGAAGATGATAATGCGTCCCTGAGTACTACCTTACAGAGCAGCTGCTGTGGCTCAGAGGTTAGGGTCAAAAGCAGTGAAAGGTGGCAGATTGTCTGCATGACCAGGGTTTGATTTCTGGTCCAGTGATTTTTTTTTTTACCATGCAAACATATATAGGCGGCTGCAATAGCCACAAAATGGGGCCAAAACCAAATCCAAATAGTACTCACAAACTGTTCATGTAGGTCGGCACCTCATCACCATCTACTCATAGAAGAAATGTTCACAATTGATGTAGCAGGATAAAAGCCTTTTATTCTCAGATAGGTAAAATAGTCAGCAAACATACTGGATACATGCTGGATACACCTTGCCCCTCCCCATAGAACCAAACGTTTTCACGTCACAATTACACTTTCTCAAGGCTATGGCAATGGGGGCAATACACCTTATATATCTTATTTAAAGGTGAGGTTTAAAGGTAACATTCCCTCCTTCAAATAAAATAAAGCCCCATACTAAATTATTATTGCCATATTTTTTTGTTCCTCCCCCTCCTGACCTTTATTTGTAAATTGTCTGCCCCCACCCTGTATTTTTGCTCCCACCCCAAGTTATTGCAGTCAGTTCCCCCTTCCCCCCCTTGAACTGCACCCCCAGTGATTCCCTCCTGAGATTCCTTCTCTTCCCCAAGTTGCCTTCTCCCGGAGGTGATTCTATATAGATCCAGGGGTATGGTAGGTGTTGGGGGCAGAGTCCTTGTAAAAAGTCACAGTAGCTACCTTATTATAGCCATTGTAGTGCTTTATGTTTTTCCTGAGTGCTACCTTTGGTTTCGCTGCTTTTCATGCACGATTCTGGACCACGCTGTTCCACGGTCGACATAATGACCCCTTGCCTCCATTTAGTATAGCTTTTTGCTGCAACCTACATTGCTGTTTTGTCCAGGCTTGTTTGTGCTCAATTTTAATAGCTTTTCATACAACATGTATTAGCTGCTCCTGCCAGGATTGTATGTCTCAATTTAGTTTACCTGTAGCTGCAACTTGAGTTACTGTAGCTGTGTCAACCAGGCTTGCTTGTTGTTCAAGTATTATAGCTATTGCTTTAACTGTACGTACTTAGACTGCTACTGAAATATATGTCCAATTATTATTTGTGCTTTTGCTTTTAACTGCTACATTGCCTGTACTAATATCTTGCCTACCTGATTCTGGCTGGCATGCTAACCCTTACAACCAGGTGCCATGCTCTCTCATTTGCACTACTCTAATTTTCATACCTGCTCTAACTGCTCTTTACCCTAGCTCCTACTCTATTTTATCCTTGACTTATATCTACCACCTACCCATTTCCTCCTCTGTGGCTGCTTGTTGCTCTCAACCCCATCTCACTTATTTAATTCCTCCCATCCTTATACCCCAATCTGCCCTTTTTGCACTGAAGAATGTCTACCCCTTCCTCCCAAACTCTGATCAACTCTTCCTCTTCTTTCATTCTCTTCTCTTCCTCCTCCCTCAGAGTTCTCCACACCATGTTCCCCTGGCTACCTGCCTTGCTCCTCTATCTTCCTCTACTCTCTCCAACCCCCCACCCTCATTCATCCCCCTCACATCCTCCTTGCCCCTCTCTCTCTCTCCTCCATATCCCTCCTCCTCCCTCCACCCTCCTTCCTACCTATTCTTTCTCCATCCATCTCCCAACCTGCCTTCCTATTTCTCTACATCCAGCTTAGTCTATCCTCCCTGGTCTCCTTCCTACCCTCTCCTAAAACCACACATTTCTCCATCTCTCCTTTCACTCCTTTACCCCTTACTCCTCTTCCCATCCTCATGTAAGATACAAAAAGCAAAAAAATACCTTCCTTTCTCACCCTCCTCCTCGTCTTCCTTCCTCTGGTTGGTGATGTGAAACCAAATCCTGGTCCCCCACATTCCCCATCCCTCTCTATGCTCAAAGGCCTTAGTTTCTTCCACTTCAATACACAAAGCATCTTCCCCAAAATAGACTCCCTCAAAGTATGGACCTCGCAACACTCTCCAGATATACTTTGCATATCTGAATGCTGCCTCTCGTCTTGAGTCCCACACTGTCATCTTACCCTCCCCACATTCCACCTTTTCTGCCAGGACTGAGGTAAACGTTTTGGAGGCATTGCTATATATATCCGATATAAAATTTCATGCTCTATCTCCCACAAATAGGCCATCCCCTTCTCCCACAAGCTCTTGCTGTTCAAATGTTCCCTCCCCTGCACCCTCCCTATGTTTGTTGGTAACCTTTACACCACCCCAAAGATCCCTTCTTCCTCTCTCCTCCTTAACTCCCTCCCCTCACTTATCTCCTTCTCTGCCTTTGGTGAACTTATCCTACTCAGTGATTTTAACCTAAACTGGCTCTCCCCTGGCCCTAAGCCTATCCTGCACTCTATTGAATCCTTGACTCTCACCCAGCTAATCTTAGAACCCACCAGGCTCAACCCCTACTCCTCAAACCACCCCTTCCTGGACTGGGTACTATGCTCCCACCCCGTCACATCTCATTTGCTAGCATACTCTCAGATGTGTTCAGTGATCACTGCCTAACCTATTGAATTAGGAAAACCCACCCCTTAAATCCATCCAAAAATACATCTGGCATAGACCTCTCAGATCTCTTAACATGGATGCTTTCTTGAGCAACCTGGCATCTGCTGACTGGTCCCCTGTCTACTCTGCCCAGAACATTGACACAACCCTATCACACTTCACCACCATCCTAACTTGTTCCTGGAACACCCACACTCTCTTCAAAAGATCCAGAGTGAAATGCTTTCACCACCCCTGGATTACACCCAACCTCATTGAGCCATGTAACTCTAGGAACATTGAATGATCCCACCTTAAGGCCTTCCACTCTGATTCTGACCATCAGGATGACAGGTCCCTTAGAAACTCCTGCACAAAGGCTATCTGTGGAGCCAGGGCCCACTACTTCAATTCCAACCTACAATCCAAACTAAACACTCTGTCTATCTTCTGGAAAATAATCCACTTCCCTTTTGACCTGCTTCCCCAACCTGGCGCCCCAAGCAGATGGCTCACTGGTCTCTGACCACCTTGCTGTCAGTTCTCTCTTCAACAAGTTCTTCATAACCTGTGCAATTCTCTGCCAGTCCTGAAACACTCCTCCTGAGCCAGCCCACCTCTTCTGCTGGTTTTCACTTACCTCCTGTCTCACCTCAGGAAGTTTTACTTGCCCTCAAATCTCTCAACCCCTCAAAATACAGCCCAGATGGCTTAGATCCCAAACTTCTCCCATATCTGCCACTGCTATCCACCACCTCCACCCACTCACCCACCTTTGGAACCTCTCCTTCTCCCTCTGTGCCACCCCCTCACCTGAAAAACTGCCAAGGTACTCCACTTCCACAAATTGGGGTGATTCATAATCTCCTGGAAACTGTAGAATTATCTCTCTCCTCCCTTACCTTGCTAAACTACAAGAATCCGTATTAATTGACTTCCAAGAGTCCTCTCCTTCCTGTCCCCTTTCCAGTCTGGCTTCAGGAATGAAACACTTTATAATCACCTCCCTTCTCTGCATTACTGACTCTACCCTTACAGTGATGGACTAGGTCCTCGTCACAGCAGCTATTTTTGTTGATTTTGCCAAGGCATTTGACTCAATATCCCAACATCTCCTATTACATAAAAAAATAGAAACATCTCCTCCCTTATTCACATGTATGCTGACAACAGAGTCATTTACGCATCTGGTCCCTCCACGTCTGCGGCTGCATCCTCACTTCAGTTTGATTTCCACAGTGTGCTATGCTGGTTCCAAGCCAGCCAGCTCAAAGTAAACATGTAGAACACTGTGTCCATGATCTTTTGCAACTAGCCAAAAGCTAGCAAGGCTCTTACATCCTCCGGTCTTTTCCACCCTTGATGGTACTCAGTTGGAGGTAGTCCACATTTACAAATACTTCGGCATGTGACATGATAGTAATCTGGATTTCTCAGCCCACATTGATGCTATACACGCAAAGCTTCACCCCAAATTAAGTATTTTTCACTGGAACAAGAACTATCTCCCCATGGAAGTCCATAAGAACCTGCTTGTCTGAATGATCCTCACTAATTTTGACTATGCAGATGTGGTTTATAGTGCAGCCCCTCCCTCCACCCTTGTCAGTCTGGACACCCTCTGTAATGCCTTCTGTTGCTTTGTCTCAAACTATCATCCTAGCACACATCACTACTCCCTTTATTCCTCTCTTTCCCATCACCCCCATACCATGATGTTGGCTTTCCTATGGCTCTAAATGCACTGGTAAATACCATTTTGCCTCCCTTCATTCCTATCTATCCTCTCCCCCCCCTCCACTCCCTCCTCTTACCCCTTTGCTCTAGAGACTCCATCCCTTACCCCAGCTATTACACTGGTCTGGCTGCATTCTCTTACCGGCTCCCCTCCCTTTGAAACCAGCTCCCCACTCTTCTTCGCCGAGCCTCATTTCCACTATCCATAAAGTGCCTACCTCCCATTGTTCTTGTCACACTGCTCAGTAACCCTCCTCCTCCTCCTCTTCCCCCACTTCTCCCCCCGCTCTGCTAACCCTACACCCCCAATGTACCTTCACACTCCCCGCACTCTCCCTCTCTCATATGAGGACTTGCCTCATCCAAATTAAATCTGCCTGATCCCCCACTGCATACATTTGTAAAAATATTAATGACACTTATGTACAGTAGTTTTGCCATGTATCTCAATGTATTCCTACCACTATATTGCTAACCACTGTAGTACACATTAAACTGTTGCTATTGAACTTCATTTGTTTGTAACTGCCCATTTGCTTTATCTCCTTCTCCCTTCCCCTGGGTTGCACCTGGAAATGAGCCCTCAGTTCAGTGTGCCTTTCCTGGTCACCAACCTTTCAAATAAATAAATAATCCCTACTCTATACTGCCTTGTCAATTTGGCAAAATATGTATTGTAGAGGTCCAATAATTTGTCTGTCTGCCCCTATCTATCTATCTATCTGTCTATCTATCTATCTATCTATCTGTATACAAAAATAAAAACAAGTTTAAAGCCAATATGCATATGATGATTGAATGCAGTTTTAATGTTTCCTAGGTTTTGACTTAGTCTTATTAGTAGTAATTTAGGTATTTCACATAAACTGATACTTAATTTTGTATCTTTTTCAAAGCACATTATCTGATTGTTGACAGCAGTCAAGCAGAGTATTTTACAGGCTGTTGTCCTACAATTTATCTTAAAATTGTCCCAAAAGATGTTCATGGTGCCCTGTCAGGCCGCTGATGTAAGTAAGAGAGAAAATACATGAGTGCAGTCATGTTGTGGAGATAAATTTCTCATGGAAAGCAAAGCATAAATATTACTGTGAACTAAACAGTTATTCCAAAAATAAACCCAGTGTTACTGAACCATTTTCAATTAGGCTGAAGTAAACTTGAAATGTGTTATGTCATTAATTTATGTGAGAGCACCTTGTTCTTCAATAGACTGAAATGCACTGATGGTATAACATTGCACATTTGGTTGCCCTCCTAGCCTGACTAGAAGTAGTTTCGTAGCACTGGGTTTGTTTTTTGAATCTTTATTTGCTGCAGAGGGAAGTCTCTGTTTTCAAGACTCTTATTTTCAACTGTAGCTTATCTCAAGAAAACATCTGTATCCAGGTGCAGTTCTACCTCTTTCTTACAGTATATAAGTGAATCCTCATATGTATTGTGTCTGTGCTATTAGCCTTCTATCATGGAAAGGAGATTCATTCTATAAGTGAATTCTGAGGTCAGAAAGTATATCCTCATTCTTAACTAAGCAAATCATCTTACTACTACTTATTTGCTCAGGTAATATTGAATTAAACCAAACAAAGAGATGGCCACTCAGAATTGGTAATGCCCACAGCAAAATAAGTCAATCAGCAAGCAGAAATGCTAGGTTAAACATCACAAGCCATTTCTTTCTACATGGTCCTGCCAGGTCCTCCTAACTGGAGTGCATTTTCTTCCTATTCTTTGTTATTTCTCTGCCTTCCATTGCTATGTCTGTCTTTTTTTTCCCACTTGCATATCTGCAGTTATAAAAATATATGTGAATATTTATGTGGAAATGTCACTGATACTGGGATCTCTTTGTTTAAAACTGTATATAGTTATACTGTTGAAATGATTGCAAAGCTGAAACTGTATATAGTTATTCTGTTGAAATGATTACAAAAAGCTATTTGGAACTCAAGGGGTTAAACTGAGATGCTGGTATGCAAACTTTACAGAGCTGTCAACAAGAGGTCAGTTCTGGGTCACTATATTCTTTTTGCTGTACCTGCAAGAACATAGGAATCTGACAAGAACATTCCGTGAAAAAAATACCCTGTCTCCTTAACAAGCTCCCTGCAAAGACTGGTTATAAAAAGAGCAGCAATGCTTTTGCAAGAGAGACAAGGAGAGTAAGAGGCTGAGAGCCAGGTATTCAAAATTCTGTGCTTGGTGCAAATCCATAGCGCTGTAATAGTGCTGGATTTGTACCAGGCTGCAATATTCAAAATTCCTATTAATGCCAGCACTGTGTGGTAGCGCCGATGTTAAAAGATAATAGTATGCAGGAGTGGGGTTAGTGGAGTGCCTGGGAATGCTGGCAGAGGGGCATATTCAAACATACAGTGCTGCACTACAGGCATTAGCGCGACCTGTAGTGCAGCGTTAAGTACCCCCGAAAGAAAGCTGGCAGTAATGGGGCGTTGCCCCCATTGCGATTCCCGACCCCCATAGCAGCGCTACAGCAACAGTATCCCTGGTAGTTCAGTGGTCCCCCCCAATCCCCCAGCATGATTCCTGATCCTGGTAGGAGCTCTAATAAATATATTCCCTGGTAGTCTAGAGGTCCTCCCCAGCATGAGTCCCGACTCCTGTAGCAGCGCTACATATATAGTATCCCTGGTAGTCTAGTGCTCCCCATCACAATTCCAAACCCCCATAGCAGCACTACAGCAACAGTATCCCTGGTAGTCTAGTGCTTCCACCACACCACAGCATGAGTCCCGACCCCAAATCACAGAATGCCCTGGTAGTCTAGTGTCCCCCCACCTGGCAGTGACAGCCCCCGCTACTCCCAAAAACCACCCATGAATGGAGCCAGTGACCAGCTCAGCCCTCCTCTCACCACCATGGCCAGCTGCTGACTGAGGAATGAATGAGCTGTACTGCATTCATTACAATACAGTTCATTCATTCCTCAGTTAGTGGCCGGCCATGGTAGTGAGAGGAAGACTGAGCCAGTCACTGGCTCCATTCATGGGTAGTTTTTGGGAGGAGCGGGGGCCGTTACTGCTGGGTGGGGAGGACGCTAGAATACAAGGGCATTCTGTGATTTGTGGTCAGGACTCATGCTGGGGGGTGGGAGGATCACTAGACTACCAGAGAATATATTTATTCAAGCAGCTACTGGGATTGGGAATCATGCTGGGGGGTTGGGAGGGACCACTAGACAACCAGGGATACTGTTGCTGTAGCGCTGCTACAGGGGTCGGGAATTACGATGGAGGGGCACTAAACTACCAGGGATACTATTTATGTAGGGCTTCTACAAGGGTCAGGAATCATGCTGGGTGGGTGGGGTGGGACCTTATTTCCTTTAGGCTAGCAGTTATTTTAATCACTGTGGCAGTTTGCAGCTATGTCACGCTATATGGTGCACTTTATATCATGGCTGCCAACGATTGAAGCACGGCTCTCCTGGGTTGGATCATGGCAGTTTTGTGGACTTATTGACAGTGTCTGTAGTGCTGCTATGGGGTTGGAAATCGGGATGGGGGGGCTGTCTTCCAGTGCACATTTGGACTCAGGCAGTACAGATACCTGTATATATCATACATATACATATATATCTATATGTTGATGGATATATATCTATATACTGTTCTGGACTGCTTGCAGTGCTGCTGGGGTGAGGTGTATGCACTGCTTGTGCCTACCAGCATCCATATCCTGCAGCATCCAGTCTGTATCTCCATCCTGACCAACAGAGGATGCTGTGGGCATGCCTTGCCCTACAGCATCCAGCCTGTACTTCCATTCTGACCAAAAGGTGGAGCTGAGTGCTCCATGCAGTAGCACCAGGAAAACTAAGCAGTGCTAAACATGCTAAGCAGTACCTAATGAGGTGCAAATATACCCGTTTGCCCACGGATTACCTAAGTAGGCTCATTTGCATGGGAGCTTTGAATTTAGCTCGAGTTTTCCCCGGGCTAACCAGTTTGCACTGGGCTAATGTGTTAGCACTGCGCAATCAGGTTAGCCACGGGCAAACCTCACTTCAGCATAGCACAGTTCTGCAGTGTGTGGCTTGCATTGTTGTTTGCAGTAATACCTCTCAACTGTCCCTGATTTTCAGGGACGCCCCTGATTTTGCCTCAAAGTTTTACTCTGTCCCTCCTAAACATTGTGTTTCTGTGACCAAACAGTGGGGATTGTAAGCATACAATAATGTCAAACATTAATGTTACTGACGTGTTCTTCCTTAGAAAATGCATTTTACACTAAACCACTTATTCTGCCAGCTTCTGGAGTGGATATCACCAATTTTTAAGGTGTGTTCCTGATTTTAAACCTTTGTCCTTGTTTGTTTTAAGCCTTGTCCCTGATTTATGTGGCAGGAGGTTGATAGGTGTGTTTGCAATAGTTGTGAGACATCTCTGTGCAATCACACACAATGTTCTCCACCTGCAACACTGGTTTGCTACAGGGTCTAATGAGCTGCAGTTGCAGTTTGCACTTTCCTGTTGCTATATTCAGTGCTGTCTTATTAATGGGCTATTTTTGCCCTGCACTCCCAGACTGGTTTGCCTGGCTTCCTTAGACTGCTATATTCAGCTGGATTAGGACCGGGCTATTTCCTTTTCAATATAGCTTGCTTTGTGCTCCGGGCTAAGGTTGTGCACCGGGCAGTGCTAATTCAGCCCCGGGGCAAAGTTTTGAATATCTGGCCCTGAGAGACTAAAACTTGGAATTAAGAGATACTCTCAGAAGGACTTAGTTTTCTCTGTTTGTACTGCCTTTGTAAATAGTTATACTGAATAATTGTTATTTTTTATTTTGCTGTTATTGAGAAAAAATAAAATGCATTTGCAAAGAGTATTTTGTGGCTCTGCACACTTGCAATATTTCATAATGATATGTGAACCAGTAATAAATGTTTGCACTTGCACTTTGTTACTAAAGTGCATCTTGATATCGATCCTTGCTTGGGTGCTTACCTTTTGTGTGGACCATAGTAACTTGTATAAAGCGAATAATGCATGGCCCACTTATGTGATGAAAGCAGCACCCATTTTGCCACAAATCGTGACAACCGCAACCAAACATTAGGCCACTTTGGAGGTGGTTTAAAATATAGGTACTGTTGGAACTAACTGTGGCCCAAGCTGGTTATGTAGCCACAGATGGCATTTGAAAATCCTACCTATTACTGTACCTCTATGGTCAAAAACATCATTTTGATAGTTCGGTGTCACTTTAGATACATCATAGTTAACGCATGCTAAAAGATGCATATTGAGCACCTTTTGTATATAAAACAAGTTCTGTCCCTATAAATATGCATCATATTATTTATTTTTTTAATACTTTTAAATAGAATGGAGCAATAGATAACTGACCAAAGTAAAATCATAAGAATAGTGTGGGCCTGAGATATCAGGAAAAGAGCAACATTAAAAGAATGCACATTGTCACAACCCCTGTGGCAAGTAAGACCAACATTTGTATTTATTTGATGAAGTTTTTATTGTGAGTTCAGGAACATAAAACAATTATATTTTATGCTTCCTATAATCTTTGAAAAGCACAACTTTGAATGATGTTCTCTGCCCTGCTAATACTAAAATTAGCATCTGCCTGAGGTCACGCTGTATGCATGACTGTTTGTTTTAATTTATGTTAGCTGACACATCACTGACTTAAAGAGATGCACAAGACACCAGTAAACACAAAATAGACAAAACATAGTTGACCCCAGCAAAACACAATTACCTGACATTCCAGAAATGAACTGGATTTTAAGCAATCTTAATAACAGGTATTTGTAAAACATAATCTCTGCAAGTATTTATGTATCCATAGGTTTGTTTGTTTATCTGTTTGTTTATTGATTGATTGATTGATGCCTTTAATTAAAAATTTTACCAAGAAAGGCCTGCTGAGCTTTGGTTCATCAAGCAGAGGTTTTGTGGGAAAGGCACACAACAAGCATGCAACAAAGTACAAACCATATGGCTTGGATAGTCAAAGGTTTTCAGTGACCGCTAAACATGTTAGCAACTCACCAACACCACTTTGTGGGCCCAAAGCAGTGAAGGACCCCAAAATACCACATTGGCATGCATTGTTATTGAGTCACCAACTCATATGCGACCAGCCCTAAAATATGTCAATGTGCCTATGGAAAGCAACTAACAGTATAGTACCATTCTCTGTAACCCTCTTAACTTTTCATCCCTATTAAGGGGCACCTACGGTAGCAGTTATTAGTCTCTCTCCCCTTCCCCCTGTTCCCTCCGTCTAACCCCCCCATTCATATTCATTCCCCTCTTTTTTCTTTCCCTCCCTGTATAGCCTCTCTTATATGATAATAGCTGCCTTACATTGATGTATTACTAAGTTTAACATTTTTAACTCTCGAGTCTTCCAGTTATGATACTGTAACTGTATCACCCATGTTGTATGCTTAGGCCTACTAGTTACATAGAAACATAGAAACATAGAAGTTGACGGCAGATAAGGACCTCAAGGCCCATCCAGTCTGCCCATTTCTTTTTCTACCTTATAAATGTGCCATCAGCCTTTGCTCTGTCAGTGGCCTATCTATTCATAGTCATTTGTATTGCTCCCTTATGCCTATCCCATGCCTGTTTGAAGCCCTGCACTGTATCCATAGCCACCACTTCTTGTGGTAAGCCATTCCATGCATCCACCACCCTTTCTGTGAAAAGAATTTCTCACATTCCCCTTAATCGGCCTCCTCTAATCTCATGCTGTGTCCTCTTGTCCTGCTATTTTTCTTATATTTAAACATGTTAGACTCCTTCACCTTGTTTATGCCCTTAAGGTGTTTGAATGCCTCGGATCATATCACCTCTCTCCTCCTTTGCTCAAGGGTATACATATTGAGCTCCGTTAATCTGTCCTCATATGTCTTCTGATGCAGTCCCTGCACCATTTTGGTTGCCCTTCTCTGGACTGCCTCAATTTGGTTAATGTCCTTGTGAAGGTGTGGCCTCCAATACTGCCGCGCTGGTACTCCAGATGGGGCCTAACCAGTGTCTTGTACAGAGGGATTATTACCTCCCTCTTACGACTTGTGATACCCCTACTAATACACCCTAACACCCCCCAGCCTTACCTACTGCTTTAGAGGTCTGCTTGGATGATTTTAGGTCATCAGTGATGATGATGCCCAAGTCTCTTTCTTCCTTTGTGACTGCTAGCAACTCTCCTCCCAGCCTATAGGTGGCTTCAGGGTTTCTCTTCCTATATGCATGATTTTGCACTTCTTTCATTAAATCCCAGTTGCCACTCTTCTGACCATTCTGCTAGTTTATCAGATCTCTTCTCATTCTGCCCACCCCATCTGGATCATCTACTCTGTTGCAGATCTTGGTGTCATCTGCAAACAGACAAGCCTTACCCTCTAGTCCATCTGGCAAGGTCACTAATGAAGATGTTGAGGAGGACTGGCCCAGGACTGATCCTAGGGTACCCACTTGTGACTTGCATCTCTTCTGACTGTATACCGTTTACCACCACTCTCTGTTTTCTACCCGTCAACAGTTTGCCACCCAGTTGACCAACTTCTGACCCACCCGAGTCTACCCAGCTTATTTATCTATCTTCTATGTGGAACAGTGTCAAAAGCTTTGCTGAAGTCAAGGTAGGCAACATCAACTGCTCCCCCTTGGTCCACCACTCTGGTTACCCAGTCAAAGAAATCTATGAGATTAGTTTGACAGGACCTTCCTTTTGTAAATCCATGCTGTCTTGGATCCTGTGCCCCTATGGATTCCAGGTGTTGCACTATCCTTTCCTTAAGGAGTGCCTCCATAATCTTGCCCACTACTGAGGTAAGACTGACCGGTCTGTAGTTCCCCGCCTCCTCCCTGCTACCACTCTTGTGGAGCCGGGATCACATGAGCCCTTCTCCAGTCTTCTGGGACCTCTCCTGTGCTCAGAGACTCACTAAACAATTCTGCTAATGGCTCTGCTAGTTCCTCCTTTAGCTCCTTAAGTACCCTGGGATGTATGCCATCAGGTCCCATTGCCTTATCCACCTGGGCTTAGCAGGCTCTTGTGGACCCTTTCTTTTGTGAAGGGAGTAGTGCTCACCTCCCTCCCCTGTGTCCATGATGCTGAGCTGTGGGCCCTGTCCTACCTTCTCTTCAGTAAATACTGAGCAAAAGTATCTATTTAGGATGAGATGCCTTTACAGGGTCCTCCCTCCTCACATGCTCCCTTTTCTCAATTAAGCTTAGCAATACCCCTCTGGACTTTCTCCTTTCACTAATGTATCTATAGAAAGTCTTGTCACCTTCTTTTACTGTTCGTGCTAGTGTTTCCTCAGTTTGGGACTTTGCCTGCCTTACTGCCTTACCTGCTTCCCTTAGGGCAGTTTGGTATGCCTCCTATCTTCATCCCGCTGTGTTCCTTATATTTCCTGAAGGCCAGCCTTTTGGCTCTGACCTTTTTCTACTGTATTTGAGAACCAAAGTGGTTTCCTTCTTCTTTGCACTTCCTTTTCTGTCTAACACAATGGGATGTTGCTTCAAGTATTGCATCCTTAATGCTTGTCCACTTTGCCTGTACCCCTCACCTGTGTTTCTTTTTGCCAGGGCTAGCTTAACTCTGTTGGCCATCTTATCAAAGTCAGCTCCTCTGAAGTCCCATATTTTTGCCTTGGAATGGGATGATTTAGATGTAGTAGCCAAATTGAACCATACCATGTGATGGTCACTGGCCCTCAGGTGACCTTCTACCTGGAGATCTGTGATCCCTTCTTTGTTAGTCAGTACTAGATCTAGGATAGCCCTGTCTCTTGTGGGTTGCTGTACCAGTTGTTTGAGGCCCTCCCCTGCAGGAATCCACTATGAGTCTAGTTCTGGCAGATGTCCCTGCTGGTATTGACCAATCTGTATCTGGCATGTTGAAGTCTCCCATTATCAGAACCTCCCTTTAGCTGACATGTTTTTGTATATCTTCTAACAGTAATGTGTCTATGTTCTCCCTCTGGTCTGGGGCCTGTAGACAACCCCAGTTCTTATGGCTGTCCCATTTCCTGTTTCAGGGTGACCCACAGTTCTTCTGGCTCCTTATGTGTATTCTGAATTTCTGTAGCTTTGATATTTTCATTGACATACAGGGCCCTCCTCCCCCTTTTTGCACCTCGGTCTCTTCTAGACATACATAGCCAGGTACCGAAGTCTCCCAAGTTGGTTACTGGAGCACGCCTCACTAATTGCTACTATGTCCAGTTTAGCCTCTGACATTATTGCCTGCAGGTCTGGGATCTTATTTCCCAGGCTGTGAGCATTTGTACATGATTTTCCATTGGCCAGATTTTGGTGTGTTAGTTGTTGGGTGAAGTTTGGCATTACTCCCAATAGACGTATGGGGAGACAAACCTTTTTCTTACCTGGTGATGCAAATGAGCGGCAAACATGCTGAATTCCTGTTTGACCACTAGCTGAGGGGAGGGGTGTTCTCTCCCATTCGACGATGGGGTGCTGCACCCCTCCCATTTGCTAGTTTAAATATTCTGCAAAGACGCCAAACTTCTGCCTCAATGCACTGACTCCCTCTTTAGTCAGATGCAGTCCATCAAATTTAAAGAACTTTCGGCTCCAGAACTGTTGCCAGTTCCCTACAAATCTGTGTCCTTTTCCTGGCACCAGTCCTTGAGCCACGTGTTTAGCTCCCCTATCTCCCCTTCTCTGACCTTCCGTCCATCTGCTCCCCTCTCCCAGACTGGCAGGATCTCAGAGAAGGAGATGCTGGACGAAATAGATGATAGTTTGTCACCCAGCCTAGTCAGGTGTTCCTTGGTCTCCACAACTGACCGGCTGACCCTGCAACCATGTTACCTATGTTAGTTTTGATATGTATAGACCAGTACAATCCTACACATGTACAATGCCCCAACTTGTTAACCCTTCCTTTGTATGCTTTCTGTATTAATGACCAGGACCACTTTGAAAATGAGCTTGCTCATTGGTGTTTATGCCTGGTTAAATAAAGTTTGATTGATTGATTGATTGATTCATATAGGCATATTGGCATATTGGTAAGTTTGGAGAAGAGGTAAATGACTGTGAGTGCTGTGCTAATTACTGCCACCCTAAATCAAGGCTTATGACCTTTGCCTCCTAACCGCAACCCCCCCCATCCCCCAGACACCAACAACTGTATACATTATAATAACCTTGATGGCTAATCGACTCCCCCAAACACCCCACTGAGCTTAGGGCAAATTTTTCTTGGTGTCCAGTGGTTCCACCTACCCACTCATCTCCCCACTGAGTGTTAGACACATTTTCCCTGGTGTCCAGTGATTCTTCTCCACACCTGATCTCCCCACAAAGCTTAATAAACAGCTTCTCTGGGATCCAGTGGTCCCCCGTCCCATGATCTCTCTGCCGAGCCACAAATACAATTGCCCTGGTGGCTAAGGATTCCCCACCCCCACACTTTTGAATCACCCCACTTGGCTGCTCTGTCCCTCAAGTACCACCACCCTCAGCCCACCATCTAGAGTATCTGCACCCCCCCACAGTGAATGGCATTGACCCTCCTCTCATCTCTGCAGCTGACCACTGACTAACATTTTGCGACCACACAGCTTACTGTTAACAGTTGTTCTGTACAGCATCAACCTATCTCATAGAACTGCACACATCTGTTGCTTCAGTGGCAGTTTACTCTTTTGGGGGTATGGGATAGACCAAGAGATCTGCTAGTAAATCTTTTGCACGAGTTCCCAGATTATGAGATCCACCTGAAGGGCAATTTAAATTATAGTATGGGAGTAATGTTTTAAAACTAGGAAGACAATGACTCAGAAATAAGACTGGTCTTTCTCATATGGAAAAGTAAATAATGAGGTAAATAGTAAATAGGGAAGATAATTGCTACATAGCAAGGAAAGAAAATGAGAAATAATATACATATGTAAGTGGTATATGTGAGAAATACTATCTGTGGAGGAGCTGTTTTGCACATTTTCTTTCCTCGTGACTGCTATGTTCTTTTTCTGTCTTGACTTGTTTTTGTTAACTGGTTTATGTATTGTATGTTTAAGTGCACTTCCTGTATTGCAAAATAGAAAATAAACACAGTTTATTTAAAGAGATAAACAGTAGTGGGATAAGCTTAAATGTCAATTTAATGGATATTGGAATGGTGGCCTAGAATAAGGGCCATGCAAGTGATTCAATGGAGATTTATTATCTTCTCTGCAACTCAGACTAAAACACTGCTACATAATATCATATATAGATGCTAGCCTCCGGCAGAATGTGCCTGATTTCAAGGTCAGCCCATTTATGGCAAAAAGTCCAGTGGGGTGTTACAGGCTCTCTGAGAAATTCCTATATTCATTTCCTGCATCTGGTCCATCAGATTTATTAAATGGATAACTGCTTAGGATAGCCTAGCTGAGATGTACCATTGTTTTTTCCAAGGGTTCTACATCTACCCAATTATCCAGCTGTGTGAGTGAAGCATTCACTTGTTCAAGGTCTTACAGAGTTAATGATTTCAAACTAAATTCATTTATTCTGTTTAGCCTCATATTTTATGAGGAAGGGCCTGCTAAGATTGCTCACTTGCAGAAGCAACCTGGGAGAAGGAATCTTGAAAATACAGTTAAAAATACAGTAATGCTACAATACAGAATTCAGAACAGTACAAGAATAAAATATTGCATCCAGCACACAGAATGTAGAAAGGCAGTGGCTACATAGCAGCAATCAAAGAAGGTGCAGAATGGCAATGTTAGAGAGCATTAAATAAGTATTGCAAATTCAAGTAGCAGACAACAAGCAGAGTGTAGCAGGGAACACTCCAGCTAGCAAGGTGAAATTAGGAGCAGGACAAGTGAGATAGGTGTGGACACATGTACCTCTTTGTTGACAATTTTGCACTGTCTGCCCAAACTCATTTTAGAAACTGAGCTCCTGTGTTTACAACTTGTTAGCAAAAATCAGTTAGAATATATAAAAAAACATCAAAGGCACATATATTTCCTGGTGATACCTGGGCAACTCAATCCAGTATCCTAGTTTTTACAATAAAAGTGAAGAGGGCAGGATGCAAAGGACAACAAGAAGTTATCTCAGATATGCTGTACCATTTTATGAAGTCAGACCTTAATTACAGCAAATATATCCACATCTTAATTCTTAAAGGGGAACACTCATGAACAGTGCCCTTCACAGTTTGAAAGCACATGAAAAGCTCTTATATCTGACTAAGACAGACGTTTTACTGGGTATAGCTGCTGGAAAGCAGCTGACTAACTGGGTGGTCTACAAGCATTCTATTGTCTGAACCTCCAGTGTTCCAGTGTTCATATACCCTTCTGCAGTACACTGGCACCTTTTCTATTAAAACCTTGTGATGTCAGATGGGCTGGAGATGTACCTAATCAAATTGAAATTAAGGACAGCTTCACCCTGCCTGACTGTTATGAGAGAGGAGGCTGCTCAGAGTCCTCTGTGGTGCCTTGGATGTTAGGAAATACAATATTCCCAGAGACACACACATCAACGTTCTATGCCACAAAGTTCCTTTATTTAAGATATAAATAGGATACCCCTGCTGCCTGGTCTCCAGTGAGTACATGTTCAGTGCCTTGAGACACTCTTCATAAGAGCTAGCCTGTTGGTCCTGAATTATCTTGGTTACCCTGCATTACACGCTCCAGCTCCCCCTATCCAGCCTTAGGTGATGACTGCAGAACTAAGCACAACATTCCAGGTACTGCCTCACCATTGACCCATATAGAGGTACTGTAGCAGTACCTCCATTTTCCTATTATTACCCTTTCTGATAAACCCAGCATTCTACTGGCCTTACTATGGGCCTTGTTACACTGGCTTGATTGTTTGAGGGAGTTACTAATGATGAATCTGAGGTTCCTTTCCTCTGCCATAGTGCTCAGTTTAATCCATTCCATCCAATACTTTATCCTGTTTTCCACCTCTAACCATGCATTTTTGGTGCTGAATTTTAACTTCCAAATCTTAGACCACTTCTCTAGCCTTGGTAGATCCCTCTGCATCTCCTTGTTCCCTTTGTCACTATATATCCTACTGTAGAGCTTCATGTGACTTTCGAAGAGACACAGCTTGCCCTGGATGGCTTCTCCAATTTTACTTATGAACATATTGAAGAAAACAGGACCTAGGACAGATTCCTGTAGCACCCCACTTGTGACCTCTCTCATCTGAGTTGACCCTGATTACAGCCACCCTCTGCTGTTTCTCCTTCAGCTACATTCCTATCCATCTATCTATGTCCCAAGCTTTGCCCAGGTCCTCTAGCTTCATTGTCAGTCTTCAGTGTGGCACCAAGATGAAAGCCTTGCTGAAACTGAAGTGGAGTAAATCTACAACATGGCCCTTATCTACTACTTTTGATATGCAGTCAAAGAAAACTATCAGGGTGATCTGACAAGACCTTCCTGCCAAAAACCCATGCTGTTTACTATCATGTAAACTGTTGTACTCTAGGTAACGCATAAGGTCCTCTCTGATCACTGACTCCATCAGTTTACAGACCACAGAGGTAAGGCTGACAAGTCTGTAATTCCCCGGTTGCTTCTTGTCCCCCACCAATCAATCAATCAATCAATCAATCAAATCTTTATTTCACCAGATGAAACACATTAAGAAAAACTCATTTACAAGGTGGACCTGGAAGGGTCAAGAAGAATCATAAGGCAATACATAAAGAATAAGCAGAAGAAAACATAGGGGTATATAATTACATACAAGTAGTAACATACTAGCAAAGGCAGAATTACACATGAGCAGAGCAGGGTACAGAACTCTCATACTATAAAGATAATTATGAAACTTTAATGATGTGGGCATAGGGAACCTTTCATCTAGGCATTCCAGAAGCTATATATACAAGTCAAAACATATACCTATATAATAGCGTACATATATACACACAAAACATACTTGCACACAGATATACAGACATACACACACAACACAAATGTACATGCACACATACATACATAAGAATACATACACACACATACAAATGTAAACTTGTCTAGTAGGACTATGTCCATTACCCTTCAGTCATTTGGAACTACCCCTGTCTCACGTGAGCTACTAAACAGTCCTACTAGGGTTCAACCAGTTTTGTAGTCAATCCCTTCAACACCCTTGGGTACATCCTATAAGTCCCTGGGGCTTTAGCTACCTTTAGGGCTTGATGCCACTTCTGGACCCTTTTCTTTGTAAATACTGCATGCTTCACTTCAGGAATTCTCCTGACAGCCACATTGATGTCACTTTCAAGAAGGGACCCAGAGTCTTCTCTTGTAAAGACAGAGCAGAAGTAATTATAAAGAATGGCTGCCTTTTGTTCATCTTCTTCTATTACCTTCCCTTCCTTGTAGCCAAACAATACCCCCTCTCTTCTTCCAATATCCTTAATATATCTGAATAACTTATGTTCCTCACCCTTGAACTCCTCCACAGTATGCAGATCTGTATTTGCCTTTGCCTCCCTGATGGTCCTCTTTGCTTCATTAATTTTTATTTGGTACTCTCTCCATTCCTTCTCCTCCTGCTTTTTCTTGTACCTGGTGCAAACCTTTTTCTTGTCTATCTCTACTTCTCTGACCCTTTCCCAGAACCATATTGATCTCTTGTTCATGTTTTGGTATGTAACAATTTTTGTGCATGACTTTGGTGCCTTGAAAATTATTCCATTGATTGCCCCCATCTTTTCTCTATACCACCGATGCTGTCCATCCTGGTCAATTTGTCCCAGGCCTACTCCCGCATTAATTTGAAGTCTGCTCTTCTGAAATGTAGGACTACAGTTTTTGCTAGTGACATTATGATCCTGAGGGCCATCCTGAACCAAATGGAGTTATGGTTGTTGGACCTCACTTGCTTTCCAACTCTCACTCCACTCACCATCTCCAAGTTGGTTATCACCAAATCGAAAATGGCTGCCTATCTAGTGGGTTTCATAATGAGCTGTACAAGCAAGCAGTCCTGAAATGTATCCAACAGGTCTGACTTCCAGTGCACCTGGCTGTTGGAATGTCCCAGTCAATATCCGGCAGGTTAAGATCACCCACCATCACCACTTCCACCATCTTCATTCCCCTTGCCAGCTCTCCCCTGAGCTGCCTATCTCTCTCTTCGCCTTGTCTGGGTGGTCTGTAGGTCACACCCACCCATATTTTATTTCCTAAAGGCATTGTGAGGTGAACCCACAATGACTCTGTTTCTCCTTTGCTTCCCCTGATGTGTCCATCCTCCACAGACTCTGTGTCCTCCCTGAACATATTGAATAGTGCTATGCCCTTCTTTGCCTTTCACTCTATCTTGTTTAAGTATTGTGTAACCTGGTACTGACAAGTCCCTGTTGTTATTATGTACTGCCCAAGTTTCTGTGATGGCTGCAAAGTCTGCATATGTATTTTCCACCAATGCCTTGAGCTCACTGATTTTATTATCCAGACTCCTGACATTACAGCAGACCTCCTTCCAAGTAATGTGGGATCTTCTTTTGCTGTCTTGTTGTCCTACACCCACAATTCTTGCCATTCACCTTCTCTTTTATTTTTCAGTTTTATTGTAGACCCTGATGTTAACGTTTTAATAATTACTGAGTAATTATTTAGTGTTTATCTATGTGTCTATGTTTCACAATGCCTTGTTACATTTTCACCCTGGTCACTTGTGAAATTGGGCAGTTCTTTCTGCTCACAATGCTAACCAGAATAATCAATAAAATGAAGGAAATGAGTATACTGAAGTTTAAAATTTATGGTGTACTTGGCTGACACTGACAGTTTACAGAATTTTAGTCATAGTGTTTTAATCTTTCACTGCAGTACCATCTCTTCACAGGTCTCACTTTCCCTCCACCTCTTCCATCATACAACTCTGCCATTGTTGCCTCTTCTTTAGATTCAGTCCCATCCTTCTCCTCCTATGCTGCACCCTCCTGCCAGGTCCACCTCCTTCAGACACTGTTGTGCCTTATTTAGGTCAGCATAGTCATCCCTATCTGATGATATGTATTATGATTCAATTGATTTATTTTCTTCTGTGTGTAAGCAGACTGGACTCAACTAACACTGACAGAATAGAATAAAATTAATTAAAAATAGTTGGCTCAATTTTATAAGCCCCCTTTAGATCAGTGCATGTTGCACCAAAACCCTAACTGTGGCAAACTCGGGTGTTCCAGGGACTATGTGCCTGATTTTGTAAAAATCGTGGTCCCAGTGCCAAACTCCCTGAGTTTGCCACAAGTCATCAAGTTTGCTGAACAACTGGTACAAAGGAGCAGAATGCCGTCAGTTGTGGGAGTGTCGAGCAGCAGTGGCAGCCATGGGAGGGGACCCGCCGACTGTGCATCTGAAGGCTAGCAGGTCCTGTGGCAGGCAGGATGGGCTGGGATGAGGGTAGGGGTGGTGGAGGATCCCAACAGGGATAGGGAATCACTGGCTCAGCACCAGGGAGAGGGAGTGGGGGAGTCCATAACAGTTGTATGACTGGCAGTGAGGGGGGCTTGGACGGCCTCACCTGTGGTTGCATAAATTCAGGGACAGTTGGCTGGGTGCAGGATGGTTACAAAAGTTCATTGATGTTGGCTGCAGTGGGGGGCGTGGACCACTTCCCACCATGCCTAGGCACTTTGATTGTTGCATGGGCCATTAAACCAGCCCCTATCTGGTCTAACTCTAGTGGCCCATGCAGCAATCAGTGGAGTTTGCAGAATCTCAATTAAGGGAATACTGCAGTGATGCCCTGGTGCAAGCCCCCTCCACCTTGCTGCATCGGTGCATCCATCTCAGAGATGGCACAAGCCCAGCCAGTGCAGGCAGCCCCCCAGTTGGCATGGGGACATCTGAAAATTGGGAATGGTGCATGGTTCAACACGTTGTGCAGTGCAAGATGCCTCCTGTGCCAGTCCTTGTTGGCATCAGTACTGTATGCCATTCCTGATGATTTGAAAATCAGGCCCATTGTATCTAAATATTTTTCACCTTTGTCTATGCAGTTCTCCACTCACTGCTGCCTCCATCTCCTTTAATGCAGCCACCTCCTCCTCCTGTGTGCCCTTTTTTTGCACTGTTGTGACATTATTCAGAGCATGGCTATGATTGTCATGACAGAAAGGTTCATATTCTCTGACTTCTTTCCTTTTGCAGTTGAACCTGAAATAAATATTTTGCTGCCTTGTCTTCATCTGTATCCTACCCTGCCTCTTTATCCTACACTCTGCTGTCACATTATTCCTCTCATTTTCTCATCATCATCACATCAGTGAATATAATACTGTTTCTTGCATGGGTTGTAAAATTAATGAAAATGGAATAGCTCTTCTATTTGTTAACTTTTCAGGAAAGTAGCAGATCATCTGAGTAGTGGTATCAGCATAAGGAGCCACTAACCAATTATAACTGATGATGTTACTGGTTATAGCATGGGGGAGGAGGAGCTATGTACATACAGGGCTAATTTTATAGAGCAGAAAGACTGAAATAATATATATATATATATATATATATATATATATATGTAAGTGTATATATATATATATATATATATATATATATATTATAGTGGCTCGGTTGTACCACTATATTTAGGGTTGAGATGTCACTTCTATGTTAAAGTCAAAATTTTGCACTTTAATTACTTTGGACCCATTCAATGGATTTGCCTGAAATTTGGTATGCACAGTGGGTGGAACATGGTAGATCTCTTGATTTGCCAAATTTTGTTTTGATTGGACTTACGGTTTTTGCGCAGAAAAATGCTGAAAAACACAAAATTATCCATTTTTGGAGGCAACTTTTTGGATTTTTTACGTGGCCCTGTGCGACCATCATGTGGTGTGCTGATCTGCAAGAAGGCTCATTTGAAAGAGCTTTGGTGGCCGAACATGCCACTTTTCGTTTGGTAAAAAAATATTAAGGCATTCAAAAGTTATGCCACTTAAGTTCCCAGTATAAGTCAATGTGACAATTTATATGTATGTTTTGTGAAGAAAGAGTGGGGTTCTGGTCATCTGGTCCCACCTGGTGGTCAAAGAATTTGCAGCCTCGCTGTTCAAGAATCTTTGCTCCCGAGAACTCTTTGATCGGGAGGTCTGCCATTTTGTTTTTAGATTTCCAAGTGCAAAAATACAAATATCTTGGCTCAGGGGTCACTCCTGAAGTAAAACTTGGATGGGTTTTACTCAGGGGGCTCTGATCTATCAAGCCATGCTTCTGGTTTCATCCAAAATGGTCAAACAAATAGAGTTATAAACTTTTAAAATCTTTGATCGCAGCTCGCTAACGATCTTTGATCACGAGCCTGCAAATTCTTTGATCACAAGATTCTTTGATTGCGATCTTGCATCTAAAAACACACTTATCTCAGCTCAGGGGTGGGCTAGGGACACAAACGAGGGTGGGTTTTGCTCAAGAGGCTTCATTCTATCGAGGCAGGGTGCTGGTTTCATTAAAATTGGTAAAAACCTCACATTTCACAATTTTTTATTCTTTGGTCATGAGTGTGCAATTTCTTTGATCATGAGCCTGCAAATTCTTTGATCATGAAATTCTTTGATCACGATTGCACATCACGAGTGAGGGATGAGATGGTCAAATTAAAAAATCTATTTTCTCTTTCAGAAATATACAGTACATCCCTAACAGCAGTCGCTCTATCTTGGTCTTGTAAAACCCACAATTGCAGTTTGCAATGAAATGCTTCTGAATAAAACCAAAAAAAGCATAACATTTTGTCCTTACTTCTGAAATGAGTGGATACAGGCAGATACAGGTAAACAGTTAAATGCTGCAATACAAACTCAGTATGGAGATTAACAGCCAGCATATGAGCATTAACACTGAATAAGCACACTGACCACAGCTGCTGTGCAACTGTTATATGACCTGTTTATACAATTAGAGTCATTCAGTTGTACACATTCGTGCATTTTTTTTTCATGATTGCAAGGGTCTCTGTCCTGATGCTCAAAGCCAAACCAGGAAGTAGAGCACTCACCACAGCAGGACACAGTGCAGGTTTGGGGCTATTATCCACCACAGAAATGCTAAAAACAAACAAACAGAGAATAGGACCTGAACCCCAGGACCCTATAGAATGTTACACTAAATGGGAGAAATAAACAATATTCGATCCAAAGTGATTCCCACAACATACACTTGCATACTGTGCAACATGAAGCAGGTCACTTATACCCAGTGAGCCCATGCTTTCCCATTAATACAGACACCAGTGCGTATTTGGCATTATAGGGTTACCAAAGAATACAAGTAAAAAGCCCATTCCCTATTTCTCTCTTGTTTTTATTAAACAAGGAATAATGCTACACATTAATCATAGTTTATGGGTAAAGTGACAGCAACTGGGATAAGCAGTTCCTCAAACACAACATTGAAAGCAGATAACAAAATTAAGAAACTGTCATCTACAAAATACTATTGCTAACAGAATACTAAACAAATATTGAAAAAAAAATAGAAACAGGATACATCACTGAAGCAAGATATCTAACCTCCTTACTAATAAAAAATGTATCATGTTTTGACTATTTTATCTTGACTCAGGGATGGGCTAGAGACACAAATGAGGGTGGATTTTGCTCAGGGGGCTTTGATCTATTGAGGCATGGCATTGGTTTAATTTAAATTGGTCAGAAAATCGCATTTCAGCATTTTTATTCTTTGGTTGTGAGCGTGCAATTTCTTTGATCACGAGGCTGCAAATTCTTTGATTGTGAGATTCTTTGATAGCGATCATGCATCGCGAGTGAGGGACGAGATGGCCGAATTAAAAACTAAATTTTTGCAGCCCCGGAGTGCTCTAGGAAGTCAAATGAGTGTGGATTTTTCTCAGGGGACTTCATTCTGTTGAACCATGGTGGTGGTTTTCTGCAATTTTTGATTTACAGCATTTTTTATTCTTTGATCGTGAGCCTACACATTCTTTGATCGCGAGCCTGTAAGTTCTTTGATTGCGAGATTCTTTGATCACAATCTTTAATCGCAAAATAGGGACAAAATGGGTCGATTTTTTATAATGGAATAGATAGGGCAATTTTGCCAATCTTTAACATTAAATATCTCGGAAATGGTCTGGTGTTTTTACTTGAAATTTGTAGGGTGTTTACGGCATGTCCTGTAGATGTAAATTATGGTGTTTACATGTTGGAAAATAATTTTTTTTTGGCTATATTGTGTGGTGCAGTTTACGTTTTACGGACAGCATTTTGCATTGTGTTGGTGGATTGAAACTGATAGGATACTTAGCCTATTGTCATGGATGTAGTTTTTAGTCATTGTGTCTGTCAAATGTCAACAAGTGCAGAACTATGCCAGTCTGAAGAATGAAAATCTCAAACTTTCAAATGTTATATCTCGGACATGATTTGGCCTTTTGCATTAACATTTGGAGAGTGTTTTTGGCATGTCCTGTAGATGTGAATTACAGTGTTTACGTGTTGCCAAAAATGTTTTTTGCAGAGATATTGCGTGACACAATTTTCATGTTGCGAACAGTATTTACCAATTGCTTTCCCACTACTGTCTGTGTTTGTGTTTCAGTTTGCACCACCATGTGCATTTCCACTAGTGTTTACAGCAGCCCTTTTGTTTGTGTTTGCATTTGTCTTTCGTTTTGCGTCTTCATTGCTGTTACTGTTACCATTTGCATTTTCTATTGCGTTACTGTGCCTGTGCGCATTACAGTTTGCATTTCCATATGTGCTTGCATTTCCTTTTGCTTTTCTGTTTCCTTTGCATTATTGTTGCTGTTACCATTACCATTTGCATTTACAATTGCAATAACATGACCGTGCGCATTACGGTTTGCGTTTACATACGCGTTTGCGTTCATGTTTATGTTTCTGTTTCCTTTGGCGTTATTGTTCATGTTACCTTTACCATTTCCATTTACAATTGTGGTACCGTGCCCATGCGCATTACAGGTCATGTTTACGTGTGCACTTCTGTTCACGTTTTCATTTCTGTTACATTTGGCATTCTTGTTGCTGTAATATTTAACATTTGTGTTTACAATACCGGTGCCATTACTGTGTGAGTTACCAGTTGCATTTTCGTACGTGCTTGCGTGTCTATTTGCATCACTGTTCACTTCAGCATCACTTTATGCCTGCGTTCCTATTAACATTTGCTTTATCATTTACGTTTGCTTTACCATGTGCATCACCGTTGCCGCTTGCATTTGCTTTGCAGTTCCTGTTACTGTATAACAATACATCACGTGGTGGGAGCACGAGGTCCAAAGGGGCCCTGCTCTCGTCACTGCATTCCATTCACTATTTATTGTCCTCATTCTTAAAAAGAAGTGAAATTAGAGGCAAAAACTCATTTAATGCATCAGTCAGGGTTGTTCTCCATTGTGACAAATGTGAGGACTGTTAGGGGTTGGAAGTTCTGGATTTCTTGTTTACTTAACCGGGTATCGCGCGATTTGGGTCATTGGTCCTAACTTCACTCTTATTCTCTACCGTACCTGTGCTTCTGTACACATGTGATGGGGTGAGAGTTAGGGATGATGACTCCCAATGCATACCCCAATGCCGGGTTGGAGGAGCTCGAGGGGTCCAAGGGGGGCTTTCAACCCTAACACCGCATTGCCTCACTTTTGTCGCTGTGCAGCAACCCTAACTGATGCATTAAACAGAGTTTTTGGCCATATATATATATATATATATATTTATACACACACACACAAACATATATATATATATATATTTATAAAATGGGTAGGGAAATGGTTGCTCTTTTATTGGACCAGCTCCACCACATGACCGTGTGTATATCAGAGCGCGACTGACACCTGCACTTTTACCCCCTTCCAAAACAATTTTGACATTTTATAAGATAGATAAACCACTCTGAGGTGTGCGGTCACTCTCTGATATACACACACCTTGGGCGGTTGAGGCACTCAGCCTGTAGCCTCATGTGTACAACGCACACCAAGGCATGCGTATATCAGAGCGTGACTGCACACCTCAGAGTGGTATATCTATTACATATATATATATATATATATATATATATATATATATATATATATATACACATATACTGCATATATATTTATATATATATATATATATATATATATATATATTATACTGGCACAGTTGTGCCAGTATAGTTAGGGTTGCCCAACCATTTCTATTTTAAACCACAAATGTTGAACTTTTTTAACTTTGACACTGTATGACAGAGTTGCATGAAATTTTCCATACACGATTTGGTACCATAGATCTCTGGATCTGGCAAGTTGTGTTATGGTCAGATGAGCAGTTGTGGAGCTGCAGAGCACCAAACATGTGCAAAAACAGGGTTTTTGTGTGTTTCTTTTCTTATGGCTACAGCCCCCATAATTTGTCCATTTGGTTTGAAATCTTCAGGAAAGATGCAGTCTGGGTTACTGATGTGCCTTCGTAGATTTGGTGAAACAATATTAAACTGTTAAAAAGTTATTCAAAACACAAATTGCTCATTATCATCAAAGAGAAAAAAATATATGTGTCTCTCGAATGCTGCAGCCACTACATGTTACTGTCGCAAACATCCCTTTTACTGTCATGCTGTGGCCATCTTGTTTTCAGCTAGCGAGATAGAAAAATGCCTGCCATTTAAATTTGGGACCCCCTTGGTAAACGCTGACTGTTGTGTTTAGCTAGTCAGGTCCTGAGGATCTTTCACAGCACTATCTTTTTGGGGGGGAACTCCCCAGAAATGCCTTTTTGGTGATCGGACCTCCTGTAGTGTCATGAATTGTGACAGAATGGATGCAACACTTTCACAAATCACAAAAGTGTTGTGCCCATTCTGTCGCAAAATTTTGCAAAACTGTCACAATTTGCGACAGAACATCACCCAAAAACAGCAATTCATTACCACCACACAGCATCAAAACAGTTAGGGCTTTAGAGCTGCAATTTGCAGGCTGTCAAGCCCTGATCCACAGATGTGTCTTTTCATGGTTTGGTCCCAAAGCATTCAATGGGCCCACAGTTACAGCACTATAAAGTTGAGAAAATTCCCATAGGCTAACATTGCGGCATCTGTGGTGACTTTTGATGCACATATCTCGGAAATGATGCAAAATATGAATTTTTTCATTCTCCGCAGCTTACTCCACCTCTTGGAGAACTAAACCCAAATAGAGGTTTTGAAGTCATGAATACTACTGCAGTGGACATTTTTTTCATAATTGCTACAGTTACTGAGATATTGCCAAATTAGTGTTACAAAGGTTGCTTTTCAGTACTATGGGGCTGCTGTATGACTCCATACTTATGTATAAGTGGGGATGTGGGCCCAGGGGGCCTGCACTCTGACATACACATATCATTACACAAAAATGGGCAGTGTGAGGGAAGCGCAGGGCCCAGAGGGCCCGCCGTGGTCCCACTACCACATACCAGCTATTAGTTAAATTACACTTTCTCAAACAGAAGGGAAATTCATTGCAAAAAGCTTTATTAATGTGTCAGTTAGGGTTGAAAGCACAGCAACTGAAGTTTGGAAATGTGATGTTAGGATTACCCTCCACACCCCCACTCCCACCCCTCATTTCTTTTCACCACACACCAACAGATGTCCAGGCATGCTATGGGTCATTGCTTAACTGTCACCCCATTCTCCTATACCATAGCATATCAGCCTGTTTACACATGGAATGTGGTGGAGTTGTGCCTAAAGACCCCATGGCACACCCTGACATCTGTTAGTGTGTGGAGTGTGTGAGGAACCCTAACATCACATTTCCAAACTTTTGTCACTGTGCTATCATCCCTAACTAATGCATTTACGGAATTGTTTTGCAATGTATATATACACACACACATATATATATATATATATCTATATATATATATACAGTATATCTCTCATATATATATATATATATATATATATATATATATATAATACACATATACAGAAAGAGAACAAGGGGTAAGTAAATATTAACTGAGAATGCTGCCCTGCCACACCTTGCTTAGTTTAGAGCTGCTATTCAGCTCAGTATGTCCTTGCTGGTAAAACTTTTGAAATCAATAAATAAAATAGTTAACACTGTAGATACCAAGGGCCCCATACACAGAAACAATTTAGCAGTATAAAATTGGCATAACAACCCTTTGTAGAAGTGTTCCACCCTGCACCCCATTGTGGAACTCTTAAAGAGCTGGTCAGCAGTATAAACTTAGACCCCCCTGCTGCTGGCGATTTTGCTGACATTTGGACCCCATATGTAAATCCTTGTATCTTTTTTATTGTTTGAGTGATCATAATAATTTTCTCAGAATGATGATATAAGGACAGCTAGCTGCATCCAAATGTAATATTGTTAATTTCCTTTTAAAGGAAGGTGAACATTACAATTCCGTGTATGTACCCCACAAAATAGGCTATTTCCAAATATGTTTTTAGTCCAAGCTATTTGTTATATGCTGTACAATGAGAAAAAAAGATAAATGTAATTCAGACTAAGTTTTTGTTTATAGTCTGATAACTAATGCAATGAATTAAAGGTACATTTTCATTTTATTTCTATGTTTTAAGTTTCATTACATCAATGCACTTGGTGTAGTTGTTACAAAAAAATCAGTTTTCCATCAGTTCTCATGATTGTAAAACATGTCTTCTTGTGAGCAGGTTTAGACATTGCTCAGTCTGCATAAAAAAATACCTCGCTGCTGCTAAATCCTAAAGTTCAAGTTCAGATTAATACATTTTAAAGTAGTGAGAACAAACAAGATGCTGCACTGGGAGAGGAGGTGCCAGGAAAAAATATCAACCACAGTCACAGAAAATCCTGCACTCGCCACCACCACAATATAAATGCTGCTCACAAGATTATGCAGGGGTGCAAAATGCCCTTATTAGGTGCTGTACACATAGTCTTGACACCTTTTGGATTACCCTTTATCAAAAGGCATGTCTATGCCTACATAATCTTGTGAGCAGCATTTATATTGTGGTAGTGGTGAGTGCAGGATTTTCTGTGACTGTGGTAAATTTTAAACAATTCACATTCTGTGCTACAATTCAGTCCCCCAGGTTCACTTTATTTTCAAGACCAAAAACTACCACAAATGGGGATTCTGCAGCTCAATTTTTTTTAATAATCCTGCCTAAAAACAGTAGTTCTAGTTCCTGACTACTGTTTCCATGTGTTTTTATTAAAAGCGAGGGCTTATTAGAGCCCAGCATTCAGTTGAATTGCAGCCATGTTACAAGCTGTGTCTCATCTCCTTGCTGTCATGCTGCTGACTGAGCTGATGAAACTGTAGCTGATCTGTGACTCTTGCTGCCAGTCCTGCAAGAGATAGGTCACATGGTCAGACACAGAGTAAAGTATTCATGATGGAATACATGCCCCGCCGTGCACCAGAAATGTTATCTGTTTGGAAATGGATGCTGTTTGACCACACAATAACAGTGTCTGACAAAACCAAGTATACTTGGCACTCACTCTAGCTGCATAAGCTTAGGTATCATTTAGTATATCTGCACCCCAGTAAAGGGGTAATATACACAATGGGGTGCAACTTGCAAGTCTTTCCATGAGCTGCCATAATAAGCATTGCAACAACACAGGGAAATGCACAGTGACTGGTATTTTAATGATGTGTTGGATATACACAGACAACTGCCCGCCTGTTTACCCCAGTCACTTATCAGACAGCATCACCCACCCTAAAGAACTGTTGCAAGCAATTTTCCAGGATGGCAGATTTTGTGTGCAATGATGGGAGAAAGTTAAGTCAGGGGACCAAGACCGATGAGTGACCAGAAAACAGAAGGTAGAGCATTGTGGAACAAGGGAAAGAAATGAGATTCCACTGGACACAATGGATCATACATAACTCAGGATCAAGTAAGAGGTACTGAACCACCAGGAGACATTGGTGAGGTTCCAAAAATACATGTACATGTTTTGCACAGCTTGCAAGTAGACCTAATGGTATAGGCCAGGCTGGCAGGAGACTGAGGCAGTAGTCCCATAAAACATAGATTTAGCCTTGGTATAATGCCCTGTCACTGTTGCTATACCGTGCTGAGACCTACATGGCATGGTGTATGCCAGCATGTCAGTGGTTAAAAACTCCATTTGCATCTGCTAACATCTGGCAGCCGCATTTGCTTTGTGATTTAGCCACTGGGGGGGCTCCTTGACTGGCAGCTAAGTCTGGGTTCTGTGTAGTCTTGGTTGTGGTGCAACTACATGGTGCAAAGTGCTGCACCACCAACTGTGACAGTGTATTTGACCACAGAGTACCCATTTCGACAGTGTTCTCAGCAGTCTGACCCCAAAATGAGACGAGATGCCAATTTTGTCTCACTTTCCTGTTTTGGAGGGCCAGTGTCCACATTCCAGTGACCAGAGGTTGCAAAGTAGAGTATGTTGCACACTGCTTGGAGAAAGAATCCAGATACACATAAAAATCTCATATTTGTATTTACTGAGAGTGATTGTACCCACTAGGGATAAAGCGTAGGAAAAGTAAAATACTTTGCTAGTAAGGTTATTTTGCTAAAAAATATTTTTAAAACAATTATTTGAAAAGTAATGGTGTCCTGGACAAAGAACATCACCACTGAACAATGAGTAAAAACCTCTGTTTTATTTTATTGTACATTTTAACAATTAGAGAACCAATAGCATGGTTAATTGTGTAGTGGGCACTATATACCTAGACCACAGCTCCAAGAACATTTCATCTAAAACAGGTTGTTTGTGATTCATTTACCTTGAAAGCACAACTAAAATACAGCATCTGATTTTCACAGGGGGAAGAAAAAACAAAAAGAAACACTCTCCTCTGGTGCAAGTACAATTAATTGTACACTGTAGTCACAGTTTTGAGGGTGTTTAATGTGGCAGCATAGACACATTTATCCCTCCTTTTGAATGTCAAATGTCTCTGATGAAGCTCTTTGGAGCAAGTGCTGGGGTTTGAGTGACTGGAGGCACATCCTGGTGTTGGTAAACTTGCTCCAAACCAAATTAAATTTATTGAGGCACAAGAAGTTGTTTGGGAAACTGTATGCAACTTCTTATTTGAAAGGAGGAATACACACATATATGCTGTTGTAGTAGGCTAGAGGTGTGCAAAGCTTGCAAACTTCACTTCACAAATGAAGTTGGTACATTTGCAAACTACATGGTGTTCTGACTTGGCAATGTTTTAGGCAGGCTAAGTGACACTGTTTCAATCAAAGTCATTCACATTTTCTGGTGACGTTACAAAATCACCATGATTTTGCTTGAAATTATTCCACTCCACCAAAAAAACTCATTGAGAAGTATTACAGTGGGAACTTTGTGAAGTATTTCACCATGTTAATGTTCACAACTTTGCCAGCACTTCACAGACATAGAAAAATGTTGTAATATCTCTGCATTAGACCCCTAAAATTATGATTTTGTGTGTCCAATAATTTCACATGGGGGAGTATTTATTATTGTTTTGTTCATGAAAGAAGGCTGCTGTCAGACATGCACTGGTCCCAGTGTCTTGCTAGTGTGGTTCACATTTGCTTGTACATTTTCAGTGGGTCCTGCAATTATCCAGTCTGAACCTGTTGTAGGAGGACTTGAAGCACCAGTATCTGTTAGTTGGCCAACATTTTTATCATTTAGTTATTTGCAAAAAATGTACTTCTGACATAAACTCTCACTTCAGGATGTGCATTTCTTGAGAATTAATGCACTTCCTGGGTGCATTGAAAGGACTCAACTATTGGACTAATGTCTTCCAGTTCACCCAGGGCATGCATTAATGCACACCCTGTCATAAGTTGTATATTGGGTTTAGCTGTTTTGGACCTGCAGGGGTGTGTGTGTGTGTGTGCGCATAAGTGTGCGTGAGTGTTCAGCAGACATCAGGAAGGATCTTGTAATATATGGATCATCAAAATAATACCACTGAAAACTATTCAAAAAAATCCTTGTAATACACAGCAGCTCCCCATAATACAACACTCCTCTCCCAATATTACTACACTTCACTCCCAATAATACTATGGTTCCGACGAACAATAGTATTATCATTCAAATCCCACAGCACATGTGCCAGTCTACTTGCCACACAGACCCACTTGCCAAGATGCCACGTTTCTTCCTGCACAACTGAAGTGGCGGTGTGCATTTTTTTTTGGCAGCTTTCCTCTGTGAGGTGGGCAGAGCAACTTGTAAAACATGGCGGCTGTTTACCTTCACTTAGCGGATGGTCAGACTGCTTTTCGCTTTTTTTTTAAATCACCTGCTTCGTCCTCCATTCACTGAAGGACGCCAAAAACGAAAGGTAGGACTTACTGCCTCACAAAAGAAAATGCCAAATTAAAATCCAACAGATTCACAAGGGGGTGGGATGAGCGAGCGAGCAAGGGAGAGAGTCTTCAGCCAGTCAGCACAACACACAGTCGGAAGCCCCACACAGAAAGACAGAATTTATAAACGGATCCATATATTACAAAAAATAAAAAATAGATGAGGGTGTATTTCACAGCAGTAAGACCATCTCAAGGTTTTGGGGACTTTGGAAACCTCTCGATGGTATTACTGCCTTATAATACACCCTCATATATCTATTATTCTATTTGTCTTTGTTCTGTTACTCACACTTTTTTGGTTATGCTAATCCTTTCCCTGTTCATATGAATGATTTTTGCACTGTTTTTAAAGGGTATTTTACTGCATAAGTTATGAAGGCATGACCAGTGTTACGATCTGTGTTACAGTATACAGTAAGTACATGTTATGCATGGTTAGGCAGATCTTTACTGGTAGGTACTGTAGTCATCTGCTATGCATCTCTTAGTACACTTTTATTTTTACTGTGCAATATATACTTACATGTAAAAGTATATAAATGTTAAAGGGACACTGCCAGCTGTTTCTCACTATTCATCAAAGCATTAAAATCTGGTGCCTCTTGCCATCTAAATGTGCTCTGATTGCATATGCGGGCAGTAAGTGACAAAATAATAAAAGGATGGATGTGCACATGCCCACAGTCATGACTTTACTTTGTTATATTGTTTAAATATTAAATAGCACACGGTATCCAAAATTTTAACACTGGCCAGCTCAAGGTACATCATAGATTGATTTTTTGAATTAAAAGTGTATGCATTAAAAAATTCTGGACTCAGTCATGAACAAGTTTTCTTTGGGATACGCTGGAGGAACTAACTGTGGCAGTTACGGTAGGGGTGCATAACATACATTTTTAATAAAAGTACTTCGATCCTATTATTATTTTGTCACTGATTGACCACATATGCTAGCAGTGCACATGTACAGTAAATGGCAAGAGGCACCAGATTTTAACACTTTGAAAAAATAATGAGAAACACCTGCCAGTGTCCCTTTAAATAAATACAAAAACAAATTGCACAAGAGTTGCTTTTTAATTCAGACCCACTAACAATGTTGTATTATGATACTGACTGATTGGTTCTATGTCTGATGTATCTGAAAGCTGCTCTGTTGCACTGATGTTCTTCTCTTCATTTCAGCTAGCAAGTATGCTTCAATCTGATTAGAGGAATAGTATGATGGTAATGATAATAATCAAAAGTGTCTCACCATTTCTAGGACTGTCACTTTGTGAGTTTATCTTGCTTATGGTTTCTACTATAACATCAAATTGAACAAACAGTGACACTTGAGAAAGTTTGATTTCTGACTACTTTTGGCATGATCTGGCATGTCACATATTACACGATGACCTCATTCTCTAAAATGATACTGAAAGGAAGATGTTCGACACACACTTCATTTTATCCTTATAATGCACTTGTAAATCCGTTTAACCCTCTTGTGGCCTCGGCTCAGTGGACTAGTACTGTTACCAAGGTCACCTTTGTAGAGTTATATTTGCCTCCTGCTGACACTGATTTATGTTGCCAGATGGCTAAGGACAAAGCATGATTTCTCAACACAATGTGTGACCTACTTACAAGCCGAATACCCTGTTTCTTATAGTTTTAAGTAAAAACATATGGCCTTTGATTAAAAATTTAATTTTGCTGCCTAGTTAGCCTGTGTGTGTCATGTGGAGACTGCATGCCAATTGCATCTGCTCCAGAAGGGTAAAGTGACAAGAACTCTGGCACACTCATGAGGCAGGACATTCTGAAGGCATGATAAGTACACCTGTCTTTCACCAAATGGAAAGGATATTGTCAATGTATCTATCAGTTATTCTCCCATAAATGGCAGATTGTTTAAATTCTCATTACTGTGCAGGCATGTTCACTGCAGCTCATTAAGTAAGCAGTAACACATGACAGGTATGGATGAAAGTCTTTCAATGTATGCCCCAGGGGGTACTGTGAGGCACAAGGTATAACTGAGTGCTTCATGCCCTGGGAAGTTTAGTGAGTAAAATATGACACAGAACGGGGGGGGGGGGGGCTCTTGCACTTAGTGCCTTCAGCACCTTGGAATCACATTTAAGCTTGTCAACAAATACCCTCGTATGTTATATTGTGCATTTATAATGAGTACCAACAAACACAAATTAAAAAGAAAACAAATTAAAAGAAATTATCGAAAAGATAAAAAAAAAAAAGATTTTTCAGGAAAAAGTATTTTCCATTCTGTATAGAACACAGAGCAGAGAAGTGTATATATCCTGGGTCACAAGTGGAAAATGAGTGCTGTCTTGAATGCAGTGCAATATTTCTGCCCTCTTCCCACCACCACTTGAGAATCAGTGTAACTATTTAACCTTGTCAAGGTTCCTTAGTAGTAGTAGTAGTAGTGAACTGTTTATTCTTGTTGTCAGGAAAACGATATACCGAATTGAGCCATGGCTCGTCGTTTACAGTAGGGCCCACCATTCATGCACTCAGTTACAGTAGTACAGAAAAAGACTGCATGCAGTACAGAGCCTATAGGGGAGAGGGTACAATCAATACATGCAACAAGCATGTTAACATGATATAGGGCTGGCCCTGTGGCACAGAGGGTAGAGGCATTCAAGACTCACCTGCCACCATGCTGGCAACCTGAGTTTGGGGACAAACTTGGGTTACTCAAGTGTCAGCCGGGGAGATTGAATATCCCAGTGGATGCTCTCCTCCTCAGGGGAGGGTGGTGGGCAGACTTCTCTGCCACAATACTGCCACATAGGTGACCATCAGTGGTGGTGAGAGTTAGAGCGGCAGTTCCGGGTGAGGAATGGAAGACATCAGCATGACCTCTGATATGCACACATCTGGCTGTTGCCTCCATGGAGCATCCATGGATCAGGAACCAAGAACAATGGAAAACACCACTGACAGCAGGATGCCAGTGCATGGAGCCTGGCAGGTCACACACTGCCTACTGGGTAAAGGGACCACTGAACTAAGTGTGGCACTGGAGGCAGGTTGGGCTCCCCCTACTGGCCCCACCACAGGGGGCAATCTGTGGAGGACTTAGTGACACCCAAGTACAGTATGTCCCCAAGATGGTGGCTAACTGGGTTGGAGGCACCATGAGGGCCAAAAGGAGCATGTCAGGTGGGGCAAGAGTGAAAAAAAGCAATATATTCATATTGAACTAAGAAACATTTCAATATGATAATCATGAAACTATGAAAACGTGGCTCAAGTTGGTAAATGATACCTAACTGGTTTTCTAACCACTTTTCTCAAAGGAAAACAGTAGTGAATCTTAAGTAACTCTCAGAATTATGAGCTCCCATAGAGACCACTTTGTTTTCCATATACTGTAGTAACAGCATCCATTTGATAGGTTAGCTTCATGCATAAACCATGATTTTACTAAAGGCTATGAAACTTTTCCTTGTGATTTTTTTTTTTTTTTAAATTGAGGTAGTCCATTCCAGGCCTTTGGGCCCTGGCAGTAAATAAAAGGATTATCTCTAGTAGGTTTGAAAACTGGGACATTAAATTCAATGCTACCATGTGCTCTTAAACTTGTTTTTACTGTACATTTTTGAAATAGATTGCATAAATATGGTGGATGTTTTAGTGAAAAACCTTGATGAATCAGATGAAGAACGGGTAAATTTCTACACTAAGATGGGCTTAACCAGCCCAGAGATCTATGTAGAAAGCAGTGGTGTGGTTCCTACGGGATGTCCATGATGTACTGGGTAAACTGGTTTTATATCATATCCAGCTTGTCCAGTGCCCTCCTGGAAACACTCCACCCCCTTAGGTCAAGTCACTATAATAGAAAAGGGGAATCACTATCATGCTAACAGTTTGTTTCCTGGCCTCCACAGGGCACTTTTCATGTGTCTGTATAACACCCCAAGTTTTATTTTTAGTTTCTTTATTAGGCATTCTATGTGCACATCCCATTAACACTGGGGGCTCAGTTTTCAAAGGTTGATGCAGAGCTTGAATCCTGTTCTTTGGAGCAGCTGCATCAAACTCCTTTGGTGCAACATCACCCGATTTTAGTACAGTGGTTCTAGTTACAACACTTTCCACTCTTTACAGCTGCTTGCACAAGATATTTAATTAATTAAAATTAAAACATCATTCCTTAGAAACAAGGCAGCTAAGGGGTGATCTCCTGTTCCTTTATAAAACATTAGAAAATCCGATCCTTATGCAACAATGTGGAATTAATTATACAACAAGAAAACTAGTCTCTAGATTACATTCCAAACAACTTGCCATCCCCAAGGCAAAGACCAATAAGAGACTACATTACTTTACACTAAGGGCCCCAAGAATATGGAATAAGTTATCTGGTGACCTTGTTAATAGTCCTAATTTTGATATATTTAAAACTAAATTAGATCTTTGGTTAGATACTAATACCTAATAATGATCCACAACATTGAGAGGGGCAATCTCAATGGGCATTCTTCCTTCCTGTGCCCCATACTACCAAGTAATACCAAGTAAAGTCTGATACAAAAGGTCCACAGCATGCTGCAAGTTAGACTGGGGGGAGCTGGTCTAACAGGTGGTATTTGGTGACTGGGAGTGACAATCCCAATCTGTGTAGGAAGAGTGCTGCAAGGACTGTGTGCCGTAAGATCGGCACATCATGGGCTTGTGGCAGTCTCAGGCTTTTGAAAATCGAGCCCTGGAAGTTCAACCAGACTCCCTGATAATTGTATGAATCAATTTGTTTCAATGTGCAGTCATCTCTAGTTTTTTATCCTACGTACTTGTTTTGAACTGCTCTGTTTATTACCAAAAAGCATGACCTGTGACTTTTCTCATTTAATACCAGTTTATGCTCAGAAAAATATACCTGTAGTCTATCATTCATTTTGTAATTTAGACTGCATTTCTCTTACTGATTTTCCTTTAACATACAGGACTGTGTTGTCTGCGTACAAATGGTGTTTGACCTCTGTCAAGAGAGATCCGATGCCATTCGTATAAATATTAAACAAGATCAACCCTAGCACTGACCCTTGGGGGATTCCAGATTTAATGTAATCAAACTATGATCTGAAGTCTCTCTTCTGTCTACAGTTCTATCACCAGATACAGTACTATGGTTTGGCAGCTGCCTCTCTAACAGATCACAACGAGTCAAAATTGGTGATACCCTAGCCACTGCTAAAGAGGTGCATCTTGGGGTTCCATAGGGGTCAATCCTCAGTCCTCTATTCTTTAACCTCTTCATCAACTCCACCCCAATGGCTTGCTCACCAAGCACAGTTCTCTGTGCTGATGATGCAGTGATCTCAGTCACTAGCAAAAACCAGCAATCCATCACAACTGAACTCCAAAGCAGCTTCCATAAACTTGAATCTTGGTTTATGGAAAACAAGCTACTACTAAACATCAAAAAAACTAAGACTATGCTCTTCACCACCTGCCAAAGCAAAAAAAAAAATACCTGCTCCTGTGTATTCATAACCAAAAGGGTGAAATCCTAGACGAAGTATCTAACTTCAAATATCTCGGCATTACCTTTGATGACATGCTCACCTTTTCAAACCACATTGACCACAAATATAAAACTTGGTGTACCTTATCATCACAGACATTCAATGACACCAGATGCACTCAAACTAGCCACCAGTAGCTCAATACTGTCTACCATTGACTATGGGTTGCTTATATATGGGGCAGGCACAAAAACTGCTTTTAGCAGGATCAACACACTCCTCAATAAGGCCTGTCATCTTACTTTGGGGGCTACTCTTGACACCCACACCTGCTCACTGTACACTGAAACTGGGTGGCTCCCACTCCATCTTAGAGAGCAATACCAAAACTGCCTACTTCTAAAAAAAGTACTACTTGGACTGACATCCCCCACACTGGGCGGATACTTTAAACTGGCCATCCCAATGAAATCTACCTGTAGTGCAGTCACTGACAAGATGGTGATTCCCTTCAAAAGGACAAAACTTGCCCAGAACTCCATCCTGTATCAAGGTCCGAAATGGTAGAATTAACTACCTGCTGTCCTCACTGATACTACCAAGATTAGTACCTTCAAAGCTGGGCTCAGATCTCTCCTTGACTCTAAAATGAATTGTACCTGCCTGTGCTAATGTGATAGTACCTCACCCCCAGTTTTCCATTTACCTACCCCCTCTACATCTTTCAGCTATATACCACTTTTTTTTCTTAACCCACTCCCCTATCCCCAATTACCTGATGATGGCCTCACTTGGTTGAAAGCTCCACCCCTCTCTCCCACCTCAGACGATGCCACCTGCCTGCACTAATGTGATAGTACCTGGCCCCCAGTTTTCCATTTACCTACCCCCTCTACATCTTTCTGCTATATACCACTTTTTTTCTTAACCCGATCCCCTACCCTGATTACCAGACAATGGCCTCACTTGGTTGAAAGTTCCACCTGTCTCCCACCTCAAACGATGCCACCTTGAGCTGATCCCCCAACCTCCTCTTATCTAATCAGTCTACTCTGTTAATATTTACTAATTTGATGTGTATAAGTTAAAATTTTACTATGACTGCCTGTGTATATACTTCAATGTTTTTTCTCTTTTTCCTTTTTTTTTTCTCTGTAAACCTTGTATTTTTGTAATGTTTGTTCAACACTGACGTGGAACTTTTGAAAATGAGTCCTTGACTCAAAGGTATTAATCCCAAACTGAAATAAATAAATAAATAATTTATTTATTTATTTGAAAAGTTTCACCAGGAAAGACATACTGAGCTAAAATAGCTTGTTTCCAGATGTGTCCTGGGGGGAAGGGGAGTGGGAGTACATTTTAAATTTTACAACAGAGTAGGATAACAGCATGACAAAAATTATATATAGCAGTTAGATAAATATATAAACAACTATGTACAGTAGTTGGATCAATGAAATACCATTTGTAGAAAAATAAAATATACAACTATGTACAGTAATTGGATAAATGAATACCACTATAGAAGGAAATAACAGACTCAATTGCATGTGAACACCCTATGACCATTCCCAGCAGCAGAAAAAATATTTGCATACCGATATATAATAGATATGCACACCAGCACAGGGTTTGACTGATTGAAGGTGTAAAGAGGGGGAAACATACATACAGTAGCTGAAGAACAGTAGTGGAGCAAGAAAAAAGGGTTGATGGACAGGTAGAAGGGAGAGGGAAAGCCTAGAGGGAAGAGGGGATAGGGGGAGGAAATAGAACTTTGAGCTGGAAGAGGGGAGTGGGTGGGCAGAAGGGAGTGGGATAGAGAGTAGGGAAGGTCATTAAAAGGAAGGGGTTAGCTGGAGGGAATTGATGTTGGGAGTAGAGTCAGAAGGGAGTAGGATTAAGGGGTAGGGGAGGAGGGATGAGGTAGCCAGTTGGAATGAAGTAGGAGGGATTCAGTAGTTGAAAAATGGGATGGAAGTAAGGGGATTCATTTGTAGTTACAGGTGTTGGAGGAGAAGCTATGCAATAGGGAGGATAGAGAGAAGGGGAGGGTGGAGCGCATAGGGAGAGGGAGGCAGTTCCAGAGCTTAGGGAAGCGGTAAGAGAAGGCAGCCTGGCTGGCGGAGGAGGAGGACCTGGGGGTGAGTTCAAGGGTGTGGGAGTGGGAATTGTGGAGGGCATAGGAGTTTCGGGGGGCCAGGAGAGGGTAGAGGGTAGAGGGCAGGTAGGAGGGAAGGGAGCCAAATCAGTATTTGGCAATGAATGAGGAAAAGTGTGCCTTGCGTCTGGCTTTGAGGGAAGGGAAGGAGAGAGAGGTTTAAAGAGTACAGTGATAGGTATGGGAGGGGGGAATTCCAGAGTGAAGCAACAGAAGGAGAGAGAGTCCAGTCTGGAAAGGGTAGATTTAGGGGCAGGGCCATAGACTATGTCCCCATAGTTGAATATGGGTAGTATCATTTTCTGAACAATGGCTCTGTGGGCTGAAAGTGGGATGCAGCTGCAGTGGCAGTACAATGCACCTAGCTTTGGGTGTAGTTTTTTGCATATGGTATTGACGTGATCAGAGAAATCGAGGTGGGTATCAAGCCAGACCCTGAGGTACTTGAAGGATAATACATTCTCAATGGTGGACCCATCCAGGGTGCAGAAGGAGGGAGGGGAGTACCAATCCTAGAGAGCTTTTGCCTTGTGCCTATGGTCATGGAGACCATTTTTTTGGTGTTAAGAGTGAGTTGAATTGAGCGGAACCAGAGCTGGATGCTATCAATGTCCCCCTGTAGCTTGGTCATCAAATCAGAAGGGGAGTGGCCAAAGGCAAATAGGACTTTGTCATCAGCATACATGTGAATGGATGCTGAGAAGCAGGCAGCAGGAAGGCCATTTAGGAAGACTGAGAAGAAGATAGGGCCTAGGACAGAGTCCTGGGAGACACCATAGATTGGGAGGGGAGGGGAGAGGAGGGGGAGTCCCCAATTTGAACTGATTGGGACCTGTCTTCAAGGTTGGAATGAAACCAGTTAGTAGCCGAGGTGTCGAGACCTATTGCAGAGAGCTTAGAAAGGAGAAGGTGATGGGCTACTGTGTTTAAGACTTTGGCCAAGTTGATAAAGATGGTTGATATAATTTGGCCCTGGTCTATTCCTGTGAGAAAGGTATCAGTTAGCTGGATGAGGGAGGAGGAGGTGGAGTGAGATTTACAGAATCTAGACTGGTCAGGGGTGAAGAAGGAAGAGGAGTTAAGGAAAGGGGACAGTTGAGATAGAATCAGATGATCTTGGAGTTTAGCAAGGGTAGGGAGAAGAGAAATGGTATGATAGTCACCAGGGATAGAAGGGTCACCACCTTTAAGGAGGGAGATGACAGTGGCATGCTTCCTAGTATTGGGGACAGAGGTTTTAGAGAAGGAGAGGTTTAGAAAGTCAGAGATAGGAAGCCAATGGCAGGGGCAGCAAGATGGAGGAGTTTAGGGTCAAGGCCATCAGGGCTTTTGTTCTTGAGTGGGTTGAGGGCAAGTAAAGCAGTGATGGTGACATCAGGTGAGATGGGAGTGAAGGAGAACTAGGTGGTTTGGGAGGGAGGGAAGGGGGCAGGGGAAGGTGGTGACATTGGAGGGAATGATGACAGGAGGGAGGAGACACAAGAGGTGAAGAAAGTGTTTAATTCTTTGGCCACTGAGAGTGGGTCTGTAATAGAGGTATCACATGGCTTAAGACCGGGATAGTGGGCTGGGCCTTGGGAGAGAATAGGGCATGGCCAACATTCCAGAACTTTGACGGGTGTTAAATATTATTCTGAAAGGTGGAGGAAAAGTACTCAGTTTTAGCTGACCTGGTCGCTCTGGTGCAGGAATTGCAAAGGGCACGATATTTATGTAAGTCTAGGGGGGACCCTGAGGACTTTGGCTCCTTACATGCTAAGTCCCTATCACGTAAGCAAGCTAGGAGCTCAGCAGAGATCCAGGGAAGGAGGGAGTCTCTGACTCTGGTTTTCCTTAGGGGGACATAGTGATCCCAGATGGAGAGGTATTTGGATTTAAAGTAAGCAAGGGCATTGTCAACAGTACTGGAGGCTGATATAGGTGACCAATCAGTAGTAGCCAGCTTCTCGTAGAGGACAGACAGGACCAGTGACCTAAAGGAATGGATCAGAGGAATTCTGGGGGGGATTTTGGGGTGGTGGATTCAGCGAATGCAATAGACCATATGGTGGTCACTGAGGGAATCCGGGAGAATGCCAGCTGCAGTAATGCAGTGAGGATGAGAGGTGAGGACCCAATCTAATAGGGCATGCTTGAGAGATTTGTGATTGAGATGGGTGGGTTCAGTGATCAGCTGAGCAAGGTTTAGAGATGTAGTGTCACGATGGATCCTGGACTGGGAGGGGAAAGCCAATTCAGATTAAAGTCACCCAGTATGAGTAACTCACATGGAGAGGAATGGGAGGAGACAGTGGTGAGAAGGTCGGAGATGGAGGATGGGGTGAGGCCAGGGCAGCAGTAGGCTCCCACTAGAAAGATGGGAAGGGAGAAAGGGAGGGAAAGTTTTAGGAGAAATAGCTCATAGGTGGATGGGAGAGAGACAGAGGATGGTGGTGAACTGGATAGAGAAAGAGACGTCGATGGCAATTCCTGCACCCCTTTTGGGCATGTCCTGCCAAATAAGGCAGTATCCAGGGATGGATATGGCATTATCTAGGATTTTAGTGGAAAGCCATGATTTGGAGATGATACATATGTCAAACTGGATTATCACCATCTGGCTTCTTCCTAACAAATAACAACTAAACCAGCTCAGTGACACCTGATTGGGGGCATATTCCACCAGCTTTCCTTACTAAAGTGGAATGGTCCAAGGTATCCAATGCTTTGAACAAAGAAATAAATATGGCACCAGCTGGGAGGCCTTTGTCCATTGCCAACTGGACATCTGTTGTCACCATCACTAGTGCAAAGGATGTACTCTGATATGCATAAATACCTGAATGATATTGGCTATATAGGTAATTACTAGGAATGTTTTTAACTGATTACTAATGATCATTTCAAAAATGTTTGCTACAACAGGAAGTAGAGACATGGGTCAGTAATTACACATCCACTTTTGGGCCACTTTTCTACACAGGAATCACAGTGGCATATTTCCATGGCAGGGGTTAAAAAGTTTGTACTCAAAGATAGATTAAAAATATAAGGCAGAAAAAGAGCAATCTGGACAACTTTGATAAATAGGGCTTATAGTCTAAACAGTTTGATACTTTTGAAAATAAAGGTTTTTATCTATCTATCTATCTATCTATCTATCTATCTATCTATCTATCTATCTATCTATCTATCTATCTATCTATCTGTAAGATGGTTTGCCATCTGGGCCCATTGCTTTCCTCACATCCAGTCTTAGCAATTTTTTTTGTACCAGACTTGGAGCATTGGGATCAAAAGAAAATGTGGGTATACCTAATGTCACCTGGGGACAGGCTCCGTATACTTTTCTGAGTTCTAATTGTTGAACTGTTTTTTTTTGTTTCTACAGATATGGCCATGTTAATGAACATTTTGTTAAAACTATCCGCTATACAATTTTAAAAAGGGACTATTTTTTAATCAGTCATAGAAGAGTCTGATAACTCGTTTGAATACTGGCCCTTCGATTTATGGATCAGTTTCCAGAAAGAGAGAAGATTTTCAGTATTTTCTGATCTAAATTGTTTGTTAAAATAGTCTGCATTAGCTTCATTTATTTCTTTAACATGGAGATTTCTGAGACAATGGTGTTTATTTTTGTGGCTGGCTGCTATGCGTTATCTCAGGATTTGCGATGAGGACTTAAAGTCTTTGTATACCATGGTACATTTTTATGCTTTATTCTCTTATACCTAACGGGGGTGTGAATGTTACACACTGACATGAATTCACTCTGAACTTAAGCTTCACACACTATCTATGTCTGGGATGAGTACCAATCTTACCCAGTTTCTTCTAGATAGACCATAAATTTAATATAGTCAATACTACCATCCGATTCTTTTAGGTACAAAACTAACCCACATGCGTGCACTCCTCTGATCTCCTTTTACTTGAAGTACCACATGGAAGTTCTAGCATGGGCTACCAGCTGCTCCAGAAGGACAACTGGAAACATGGGACTCCCAGGGACTCCGCTTATTTCTCAAATGCAGGGCCAGGAGCTACACACATTTTAGTTACATTAAATTCACAAGGGTGTGATGTAAATATACTGTATATGGAAACACAGAAACATAGAATTTGATGGGGTATAATAATCATTTGGCCCACCCAGTCTGCCCATTTTGCCCTACATTATTACCGCAGACCATACTTGATCTATAGCTTTTTCTCCCTCCCCACTCCTTTCCACTGTGATTCCCTTGTGCCTGTCCCATGCATCCCTGAACCTCACCACTGTGTTTGCCCCCAGCACCTCCACTGAAAGGCTGTTCCAGGAATCAACCAGTCTTTCTGTGAAGAAGTACTTCTTCACATCTCTCCTGAATCTTCCCCTCTCCAACTTCACAGCATGACCCCTTGTTCATGAGCACCTTTTGTAATACTTCCCTCCTGTACCTTATTTATCCCTGTAGGGTATTTGAAGGCCTCTATCATATACCCCTCTCCCACCTCTCTTCCAGGGTGTGCATATTCAGGTCCTTCAATCTCTCCTCATAGAGCTTTTGATGCAGACCCTGCAATATTTTAGTTACCCTCCTCTGGACTGCCTCTACTCTGTCTATGTCCTTCTAGAGATGTGCTCTCCAGAACTGTACACAGTACTCAAGGTGGGGTCTTACCAGTGATCTATACATAGGCAATACCACCTCCCTCTTTCTACTGGTGATACCCCTCCCTATGTACCCCAGAATCCTTTAGCCTTCCTGATTGTCTTGTTGCACTGCCTGACCACCTTTAGGTCATCAGATGTGATTACCCCCAGGTCCCTTTCCTGCAATAAATATGTAATACAGACAGGTAGAAGTGAGAAAGAAACAGGTGCCCTTGCTGGGATTTAAACCCAGGCCACAAAGAACACCATTCCACTGTGCAATCAGCTGTGCTACTAGGACAACTGGAATCCTGGAACTCATACAGACAAAAATAATTTTGCAAATGTATAACCTGGAGCTAAAATCACAGTGTAATTAAATGCAATTGAAATGAGTGTTGCTCCAGAAGGAAGCAGCCCAGAGTGAGCCGTTACCACATTGGTGGCACCACTGATAAGGTACTGTAAACAATCCAGACCTTTGACCCTCCCAGGAGGTCATGGGTAATTCTGTGATAGGCAGAAATTCCTTTTATAGTGTACACAGAGGCTTTAGTTAGGTCACCCAATGTAGTGCATGAAACCTCTATAGTTAGGTTCTGTACCAGCCTCTATGTAGATCATGGGGAGTCTTACAATGAGCAAACTGATGTGAAGGACGTGTAGTGCAGTGGTTTGGCAACATTAGTCTAAACCAGAAAATCCCAGAATCTAATCTCACCACAGCTGCTGACTCACTGTGTGGCTATGAATGCATCAGTTGACCTCCCCATACTATGGTCCGCCTTATTATAATGCTAGGCAGAGGCAGGATCCCACTGAACATTTGATACTGCATCTCTGATGGGATATCCAGGGTATATGATCTGATCTTAAAACAAATGTGGAATATATTGTAGATAGAGTATGCTTATAAAAGTGTTGAAAATTTAAGGAAACCTATCATATTTGGTGATGTGATTTACCCTTGTAAACAGTATAGGTGGCATTTTCAAACCTGCGTGTCCTTTTTTCAAATGTAGGATGCTGAAATCTGCCCAGGAAATTAGACCAAAAAAAGCTGATTTAACTTCCCATGTGGATTTCTGCACTTGTGTACAGAAAACAACTGTGGGTCCCGCAGTTGCAGCAACAATTGTCTGTGAATAGGATGCAAATATCTGGACACATTTGCATGAATGCAGCATGCATCTGAAATATGGACACAACTGCTGAGTCCAGGAGTTTAAAAATCGTACCGTATATATCAACAGATAGACTAAAATAGAACACTATCATCTATTTTGGTTACACAACAAAGATTTGTCTTTAAAGTTGTTTCTTTCTTAAGTGTTAAATAGAATTATTCATGGCCTGGTGTAAAACATGGCTGTTAGCACTGCCACCACTCAAACTCTGCTAAGGATTCCATCACTGGGACTTACATGAGCAGGAGCTGAAACCAAAACATAGAAACATAGACCATGATGGCAGAAAGAGACAAGAGGTACAGCCAGTCTACGCATATTTCCTAGAATCCCTGGAACCTACTGTTCCTCAAGGGTACAAACTTCCCCCTCATCCTATCCCCACTCTCCTCCCTGGTCTTGTCTCCCCAGGTGACCACTGTTACCTTCATTCTTCCCATCATATTTGAATCCCCTGACTGTGTTTGAACCCACCACCTCAGCTGACAGAGTGTTCCAAGATTCCACGACCCTTTCCATAAAGAAATACTTCCTCAAGTCCCTCCTGAGTCTCCCTTCTTATAGTTTCCACTCGTAACCATGTGATCATGAGTTGGTATTCAGGGTAAATAATTCCCTGCAGGTTATCTTGTTAATTCCTCTTAAGAACTTGAAGATCTCTAGCATAGCTCCCATCTCCCTTCTGGTTTCCAGTGAATACATATTTTTTGCCTTGAGGTACTCCTCATAGGATTTGCCCTGAAGGGCCTGAATCATTTTTGTTACTGTGTGCTGCACTGTTTCCAACCTCTCCCTGTCCTTTCTGAGGTGAGGACTCCAGAACTGAATTCAGTACTCCAGGTGATGCCTCACCGGGGATCTATACAAGAGAAGTACTACATATTTTCTTGTGCTATCAATATCCCTATAATGGGCTTCATTTTGAATGCTGCTGGGCATTTTGATGTTTTGGCAGAGACTTTGAACATGTCCCTTTGATGATCATCAAATACTAGTTAATGTACCGGTGCGTTGGTGGGGCACTTTTGCAATTGGATTTATTTTTTTGCTATGTTCCTTTTATGTTATTTTCTCCTTTTTTCACACTTTGCACTTTAATAAAACTGTTTGCAATTCACTGTTGCTGTGGCTATGTTGTGTGTGTCTTTTTGGTTTCTAGGTCCTGGGAAAATGGATGCCATATTTTACATGATGCCATAAATACTTCCATTCAATTTTATTTTACTTTTTTATAGCGCCATTCATCCAAACTGTATCCCAAAACATGTTACAGTCCAGGAGAGGGAGGAGAATGTTATTGCTGTTTTCAACACACAAGGAGATTCACATACTGTGCCACACCACAAAGACAGAGTGACATTGTAGAGCAATTAAGCACAGCAAGATTAAGTGACCACTCAGGTCACACAGTGATCAAGAAGCAGTTGTGGGATTCAGACCTAGTTCTTCTGGTTTAAAGCTCTACAATTTAACTACTAGTCCCAACTGCTTCCCTACACATACTGTTTGATTCAGTCCTGGTTTAATCTGGGAGAGGAGATGATATACTGTACATGAAATCTACCATGTCTTTGTTAAGTAGTAGAACCTCATGTGTTGTACATTGTAGGCTACAAATGTACTCAGCGGCAGTGCTACAGCAGGAAAAGTCAAGGGTCCATCGGCAGTAGATTAGCAGAACCTCGGGTTTCCACAAGCTGCCCCCAGACCCGGGAGCCGTGATACAGCAGGAAATTTCAGTGGTCCATCGGTGGAACTTCTGGGCTTCCACAAGCTACCCACAGCCCCTGGACCCAGTGGCAGTGTTACAGCAGGAAAATTTAAGTGTCCATCGGCAGAACTTCAGGGCTTCCATAAACTGTGCCCTGACCCTGCGACAGTGCTACAGTGGTAAAATTCAATGGTCTATCGGCGGAACCTCGGGGCTTCCATAAGCTGCCCTGGACCTGGCAGCAGTGCTACAGTGGGAGCATTCAAGGTAGCCTCTTCAGTGCCAATCTCAGCATCCGGCAGCATTTTTGAAAATCCCCCTGTGCAGGAAAATCCCTATTTGAACTTTCTCTAATAGTCCTGAAGTGTTTCTTATGTGCTGTTCCTGCCTGTAGAAGTGTTTAACCTGTTGTTGAAGAGAAATCAATGTAACAGACTGTCAAATTGATTTTATTACCTCTTTGGACTGCTTTTTTTATTTTTTCAAAATTAACCTTTTATTAATTTTTAACAATTACAACAGGACATGACACAGGCGCCACAAGAAAAATTTACAAAATTGCATGACATAGAGTTCAAGGACAACAGTGACATGTCCCACCTCCATCTACCTAACCCTCCCACTTGCTATCCTCCCCTCCTCCCTTTACCACCCCACCATGGCTTAGATGTCCAAAGAAAAGTCTTGTACTACTTTGTACCAAAAAAAAAGATATGCATAGATATACAATAAGGAGGGGAACTATCTTTGGGATTCCTTAACCTAAGTGAACACCAGTCTGAAGCATGTAGATTGTATGCATACCAGCCCAAATTTTTTTATACCTAGAAGAAGAGTACTCCGGAACTATTTTGAACTGCTCCACATTCAAATTAAACAAAAGATCTTGAAGCCACTCTGTATAAGTGAGCTTTGGTACGTCAATCCAGTGCCTTAATACAAGCTTCTTCAATGTCATTGCAATCATTGCTATATGATATCTACGTATTTTAATCTTGACCCTAGAGTAGTCCCCAATAAGACATATTTCCGGAGTTAAGAGGTCTTCCAGACCTAACAAAGGATCAGTTTTATCCCAAATTTCTACCCAAAGGGTCTGGACAGGGGGGCAGTCCCAACAAATATGCTTGAGTGCGCCTTCTCCTTGATTACATCTGTTACAAATCGAAGTAGATGTCTTATCAATCTTGAAAAGTTTTAGGGGCGTCCAGTACAAATTATGTAAAAATTAGAATTGTGTAAGAGGCAGTCTGTCTTGAGATATATATATATATGTAAGTCTCCTCCCATATCTTATTCCAGCTAATAAAAGAGTCTGGGAATTGACCAGCCCTGTATTTTGTGGCATTCTCCTGATTAATAGGAGAAAGCTCTAAAAGGGACCTATACACCTGGGCAATTGCATGAGGGAGATGTACTACTTCTGCCATGGAGTTAAAAAAAATCATAAAATCTGTCCTCTGTGAAAAGTTGTTTATTGAATCGGCCTAATAAATGAGTTATTTGGAACATCTTGAAAGCCTGTCCCAATCCTAGGGAGTAATTACTAATAATAGTAGAGACCAGAATAAGTTTTCCCAATGGGTCTAAGAAATCCTTAATCTTTATATTCTGGAACTAGGGAACCCATAATTTAGGAATCTGTCTGCCACCTATTTTAAAATTCGGATTCTCCATCAAAGGGTGGTTCCAGTCTTGGGTATGTTTGTAGTTTAAAAACACACATAATTGAGTATGGGCTCTTACTGAAATCCCTATAGGGGAATGGGAGATACTTGGCGGTAAATATTTAACTGTGCTGTGTAGTAATGTTGATATAGATAAATGCTCCTTAGCTAACATTCTCTTCTCCAGTATTAACCATTGTGTTCTTTGGACTGCTTTTTAAGTTTTGTGTCCCCCCATACTTGATCTTTCCTGTGCCAAATTAATCTCCCCTGCAGCATCTGCTGAGAACTGGAAACCTTGTCTTGCAGCAGACTGCTAGTCCCTCCCCTGAATATTTTTCAACAGCCTCCCTTTACCTTATTTAACCTGGCTGCAATGCTCCTTCTTTCAGGGTCCATCGACGGAACCTCAGAGCTTCCACAAGATGCCCCCAGACCCGGCAGCAGTGCTACAGTGGAAAGTACCTACCACTTCTTTGCAGTGGCTACCCCACCAACCCATGGTCGTCGCAGCTTTATAGGCGGACTTCAGGGGCAAAAGTCATTCTCCTTTGAAAGGTTGATCATGTTCTTTTCTCTAAGTCCCCAAATCACCATTTGCAACTTATGACCTCTCTCCATCAGTGGCCTCCTTAGAGCTCCTTTCTTACACAGCACGGCATTTTGGTTGATTTCTAGAGACAAAACTAAATTTTCAGGAAAAAGAAACTAAACCAATAACTCCTTTGAAACCAATCTTCTCAGATCAGACCTACAGTAATCCTTTTCCTAAATTAATCCACTGGACTACCCACTCTCCCTTACCCACCCCATCCACTAAAGTGCATTGTCTGGGCACTTTATACCCCTTTTGGCTTTTAGTCCTCCTCACTACCTGGCCCATGAGCCTATACATGGCACCTTTCATGCTTGTCCCGATATTACTGCAGTCCTTCCTCTCCTCCCCCCAGCCCCTAGGGTGCAATGACACCCTACCCCTCACTCCTTTCTCTCCTTTCCCTCCTTTCTCTCCTCTTCTGGGACCCCTCTCAGCCCCCAGCCCATACACCATCTGTCTTCAAGCCAAACTCACCCTATCTCCTCCCCCCTCTTCGTACCATCCCAGGAAGACAGTACCCACTACCTCCTCCACCCCCTCCTCCTCCTCTCCTAACCCTGTCTCTCCACTTTATACCTCTCCATTACCCAGGTAAAACAACTGAGTTTCCACATACATACATCTGGACATTTCTGCACCAGGTTTTTCAGGATCTTAATTCTCCTCCTACTCCTCACTGGAACAATTCGCCCCAACCTTGGCCCAGGAAACACTAGCCCCTATACCCCATTGTCCTACACCACAAAAGAGAAACACATTAGCCTAGTCCACCTCAACATTCAGAGCCTCCCTGCTAAAAGAGAGGATTTCCAGGCCTTGGTCACCGTAAATGAATTTGACATTACAGCACTCTCTGAAACCTGGCTCTCTCACAAAATATCTGACGGGGAGATTGAACTCAGTGGCTACACCTCTGTCAGGAAAGTCAGACATGGCAGAAAAGGTAGGGTTGCATGTTCTTCATTTCAAACAAGTTCTCTTTAACCAAATTCATTCCAACCACAGAGTTCATCATGTTTGAGTCCCTCTCCATCCATCTACATCTCAGACAAAGCAAAACCCTTACCCTCACAACCACCTATCTCCCCCCAGGAACCCCCTCCTCTGACCTGGAGACCCTGCTGTGCCTCAAAAGCTCCCTCCCCCTCAACCGTGAGTGGGTACTCCTTGGGGATTTCAACTTAAACTGGGACTCCAGCCAAGTCAACACAGCCAAATCCTGCATCGCTGGCCTCGGTCCACACCAGGTTATCTCTACCCCTACCAAGTCAAATTATAAGTCCAGGACCCAAATGCTTATTGACTGGTTCACTGTCTCCAACTCATCACGTATCAACAACTCAGGAGTACTACCTGACTATCTAAGTGATCACTGCACCATTTTCTGTCAATGGTCAGTCCAACACCCTAACACCCTCCCCCCAGTTCATTTTCTCCAAACACCTCACCAATGACAGTATCAAGAAAATAACATGTGCATTGCACCAGGTTGATTGATATTTTTCCACTGTCTCGGGAGACCTTGAAACTGTTCTAGACAAATTTTCTGCTATCTTCAACCATATCTGTGATGAATACACCCTGCTCAAAAAAATCATGGTTGGGGGATTTGTAAATGAATTGTTTCTCCCAACATCATCAAAGTGATGAGGACCAGGGACAAGGTTTGAGACCATTGCTTTATGCACAAGGACTCCACCAAGCTCTCACTCTACAAAGCACTCAGAAACAAGTGCAAATCCACTATCAGGAAGGCCAAGATTATCTCCAAAATAAACAACTAGGGAATTTGGAAAACTCTCGTGAACTATGGGGGACTCTAAACTCCTTACTCGGGAAGAACAAGAATTCAGAACTCATCACACTTATCTAAGGTGATAAGCAGACTAACGATCCTTCCGAAGTTGCTAACATATTCAATTCCTTTTTCAGTGACCTAGATAAACACAAACCATCCCCTCTGTCTCCCCTTCCCCCGTCTCCAACCCCACTGCCGAGCCCGGACCTAAATTTTATTTCTAGGCCCTTAGATGTCTTATCAAAATTAGAATTCAGTCCTGTTCAGAACTGGAAAGCCAGAGAGAATCCAAACAGAGCAGAACTGACCAATTCTGAGCATCCCTATGTTTCACTTTTGTTTGCATGGAACACCTAAACAGTAGGGCTTTTAGATTAAAGAGGGCCAGTTTGAGAAGAGAGGGAGCATCAACTTTGTAGGAGTACTTAAAGGTTATTAAAACCTCATTGATCAGTGTCTGTTTTTACTTGTTTGGAACAAAAGGTTGTGAGATAGCAAACTCTGTGTTTGAAGCCTGCTAAAATCATTCAAAAGCAGGTTAAAATGAAATTCCATATCTTGACTGAAACTGTTTGCCTGGGTCTAGAGGGAGAAGCAGGTTGCAGATACCCTTGTTAGTTTTCTTCTTAAATTATGGCTTTTATAAGTTTGTCTGATCTCAGGATCTGCGCCATAAGCAATATCTGCTATAGCAGAAGGTATAGCCATCTACTGTAGTCAGGAAATTGAAAGGAACACAGACTAGCTGCCTACGTACCTTTCTAGAGAAGGGGTTTGTTCAAATTGCTATTGTGAATCACACAATTACTGTTAATAAAATAAAGTTTGCATCTACATGTACTAATGAACTACTTTAAGGAATTTTGATCCCTGTTTCAAAAAAAGTACAGTAGCTTTGAGACCAATATTTAAAGTTGGGGAAAAGCTTACATAGGGAAAAAAAACTACTCCTATTTTTGATCCTTTTTGGAAGCTGGCTGGCTACCCTGTGGTGATCTTGTAGAGGGATTCTAGTCAGGGGATGGGGTTAAGATCAGTGTTTTTGTCTCACTAACAATTAAAATCTTTCTATAACCCAATATAAAATATCACTGTATACATATGTAAGTGATAAAGGATCTTCTGCAGAATTGGAGAGGGCAGGGAGGGGTTGTGCTATGTATAGTATTTCTCTGTTGTAAATGTATAGTATTTTGCCTGTAATTTTGCCAGAAAGAGGAACAATTTGACCCAGGAGAGGGATAAAATGGTCCTAGCTGGGAGTAGTAAAAGAAGGTTAGCAGTGCTTAAGCTGCTGGGGAGAGAGGTTCTTGCACCACTCTGCTGATGAGTGTCATAGATGCAGAAGGTTGAAAACTCCCTGACTGTTTGTACTTTGGGTCAGCTTTTTGGCCCTCAGAACTGAAGTGCTAAGGTTGGGACTCTGTATTTTGGTGTTTATAGCCAAGACTGAGACTGTAATTTTCTTGTTTCTGCCCTGCCGTGAGTCAACAGGCCCTTCCTGAGGTAATAAGGATATCAACCTGATTGACTGACTGCTTACTTTTCCCTTTTCCTTTCAGTGACCTTATTTTGAGCTTTCTGAAATAAAACAATTCTTTTAGTATTTTAATCTGAACTGTTTTTGTCTGTCACCATCGCTCTCATACCCACACCTCAACAGAAGTGATGACCAAAGAGCTGGACAGGGACTGGGCCAAAGATAGTCAATCTGGACTTCAGTAAGACCTTTGACACCATGGTGCATGTCAGTCTCACCTCTTTCTTCGCATTAGTAGAGGGGTGCAATATCCACTGTGTTCCAGTCTATAGGCACCATCCCAGTCTCTACAGGACCAGTTAGAGAGATCTCCTGGGGGTGCAGCTAGCACCTGCATAATTTCCCACAGATCTATGGAGAATGGGCAGTCTGGCCCTAGAAATTTATTTGTTTTCAGGGCCATAAGTCACATGAGTTTCCTTTCTATGGCAATTGGTTGCATATACAGTTTTGAACTCACTGCAAACTTTTCCGCGAGATAGTAGTCTCTCCTTTTTAATTAATACTGAACATAAGAAGTCATTCACTATTTCTGCTTAACCATTAGCATTCTCCAGCCACTCTTCACCCTATCTCAGTTCAAATATGCCTTCCATTGTCTGTCTTATGTTCCCTGATTTAGTGAAAGAATGCCTTATCATACTTCTTAACTTCACTTGCTATCTATAGCTCTGTTTCCCAATGGCCTCACTCTGTTTTTCTAGGTAGCCATATCACTGTCTGCCTCTTCTGACTTCCTTTATATCTTCTGAAAGCCTCCCTTTTCTCCCTCACTGCCTTCTCCACCTACCTTGTAAACCAGGGCAGTTTTGTGTTCCTCTTTCATTACCCTCCTACTTCAAGCAGGACCTGGTGATCTCTCATAGGCTATTCCTAATGATGGCCCATTTTCCCTCCACTCCATTGGCCCCTTCAACACTCACCATCTTGCTATTGAGCTTCCCCCCATCTTGCCAAAATTAGCTGTTATTAAATCTAAGACTAGTTTTGGAGTTTGTGTGTTTCTTAACTATCTTCCTAACAAACCACACTGGTAGGTTGTCACTAGTATCCAGTGGCTTCCCTACTCTAATGTCACTGATATAATCTTTTTTTGTTAGAATAAGGTCTGTGTTGCCCTTCCCTCATTGACTCCCTGACCCCCTGCACCAAGAAGTCATCTTGGAAAGCATCCATAATTGACTGACTTCTAGTCATATTTGCACTCAAAATGTTCCACTCTTATATCAGGAATATTAATGTCCCTTTTTTTTTATTTATTTTATTTTAGTCTTTGGTAACTGGTTAAGGCTCACTAGGCACAAGTGCCTGTTTTCAGGGGCGACCTGGGAGCACTGGACTTTTAAGTGACTTGCTCAGAGTCACACAGTATGCAAGTGGAGGCTGTGAGAATCAAACTCAGGTCTGGTCTGCTGGATGTATCAAGCTCGTTCACACCTCATTCCTCTAACCTCTAGGCTATTTTGCCAGCCTTGTGGTGGCCACTTCCCCTTGTGCTACTGCCCTGTTGATTCCCCCTTCAAGATCACGGTCTATCACTTCCTTTTATTTAGAGACCTATAAACCATCCCCAATCTCACATTCCAGCCTATTCCTACTTCCAGCTGTACTCACATAGACTCTTTTACTGCAACTCGTAGTATACTTCATGTCAGAGTTAGTATGCCTGGATCATGTGGTTTTGAGTTCCCAGAGATTTCTGTTACTGGAGAGTTTGATCTCTGTAGTGCAAAAGCCCACAGGGTTACTGGTACCTACTCCTGGGTGAAATTAGAAAAATCCATGTTGTGCACTTTTCATGAAATTGTGCCAATTTTGCATGATGTCATGCAGTTTCTAACTAGAACTGTATGTTTAGAATAAACAATTTTGGTTGAAATTGCACTTTGTTAAAAAACTTTAATTTTAAAGATGTGCAGGTTGAAACATATGGTGATATTTGCTAAAACTGACATTTCTAGAAACTCACATTTTTATGAATGCTCAATTTGGGGAAATTGCACTATCTGATTGAAAATTAATTGGCTAACTTATGCTAAATATTGACACAGTTTTACAGAAACTACATGAATGTGAACTAGGTATTTTCATAAAATTCCGCAAGTATGATAAATATTTCACCCAGCACTGTTGGTAGCATTTTCCATTAAACAATGTTACAACTGTTTCTTAAGATATTGAATTCAGCTGCTACTTCTGTGGCAGGAAGCAAGCAAAATGCCCCATTGGTTATTTTTAATCTAGCATTTTCTTTGCTCTTACGGTATGTGACACAAACATACACAAACTCTCTCTTTGTGGCATGTAGGCCTTACATTGCACTACCAAACCATGATGTATTGGCAATCATTTGGGGCACTTCTATGTTGGGGAAAATGTACAGTACTGTATATTGGGCCTTGAAAGTTAATTAGTAGGTAAATGTTCTGAGAAAATTAAATTTAAAGGGACAGTGTCGACCCTTTTTGCATCATATTGTTCTTGGTTGAAAACCCACACCATATTTTATTATTGTTTACCTTCTCTAAAATTCCTTGATGATGCTGGTTGGTTTTTTTTTTTTTTTTTGCTTTCTTTCTTAGCTGAACTGAAATGCATGCTAATAGTGTAATTACATACAACCTTGCTTTGTTTGAAATCCTTGACCTACTCTTATTGCAGACTTCCTGGACATTGGTAACAACCTCAAACAGAGCAGCCACTCATGATGCAATAGTGTCCTCACCTCCCACTATATCATGAGTGTCAGACTACATTGAGGGTGTTCTGAAGTCCAAGAAATATGCAGTGGGAGTTGATCAAGCAATGTAAACAAACAAGTTTTGGTGTAGTAAAACTAGCATGGTGGGTAGTCTGTTTCTCACTTTTAAAAAGAAAAAAGGAATTAGAGTCAAACTACCAGCTACCTCAGCAGTTTCTATAGAATGTGGTCAATCATAATGTGTGTTTTTTAAACCAGGAACACTTCAAGGCCTAAGGGGGTTGACCATGGCCCTTTAAGTAAGAAAATAAGTTTTACATTAAGTTCATAACAAAATTGGGTGGTGGTCATTTTTAGCAGGAACTATCACATTTAACCCATTGCCAATAGAAATGATAAATATCAAGAGCATATTCAACAGACTTATACTGTTGTCCATAAATGGGCTAGATACATAACATTTACACATGTAGGGTTATCAGCTTCAGCTATACATCAGTAAAGGATAATATGTGTTTATTGGGAGATATAAGCACTCCTTCTGTTTGTACACTGAGGTACAAGGCCACAGGCTGAATGCTCCTGAACACACACCTAAGCAGTGCCTTAAGGAGGGAGAACTGAGGATGAGCATTAGGGAGATGGGAGAATTGAAAGAAAAAATAAGGAAGAGAACAGTCAGAATGAAAAAATAAAGAAGTGTAAGGGAATGTGTCAAGGGTATAACATACAGTATATGCATGCATATTTTAGCAGAGCAGTTGGAAAAAATCAATAATTAAACATTAATCTGTGTGCATACAACTAGACAATGTGAAATCTGCTGGGCAGGGGAATTATCTTGGACATCCAGTGCTATGTTATATAGGGTTGGAGGGTAACGATTGGTTGCAAGACATTTTTGATAATGTTCACTTGCAAAGCTTGCAAACATATTGATATCAGTCTGAACTGTGAGAGGGCTTTTGGGCATGTGCCCCTCCTCCACCTATCCCAGCTTCAGAATACAGAATCTCCTCTATAATTCCTCCCATTCTCCACCTTTCTTCTCCTTTTCCCTTTGAGGTCCTTGACCAATCACAAGGCTAAACAATGCAAGATAGAGGGTTTTCTTTTGCAACTAATAATTCCTGCTTGAAAACTTATCCCTGCTTTTTGTTCAATATACAGCAGAGACAGCCAGGGTGCAATGCTGTAATGCTACAGTATATCACAAAATGTTGCAGTATACTGCAGGGAACAGTGAAATTCAATGACAATGAGGCCCTTTTGCCATGCAGTATTGTGTGGCATGTCACTTACTGCAAGTTACTGGGCTGCATTGTGGTCGACTCCACTGTATGTGCTACTGTTTACTTCTTCCATATGTGCTGCTATTTAGTGCTTTGTTTCTCAGGGAATGGTAGAAATAGTGCACATTCCATATCATTTGCATCCCATTGATGCAGTGCTTGCAAGTCATGGAATTAATGGGTTCTTATACTGTGGTAAAAAGAAAGTAAACAAGATATTCTAATGTGTTTCTACACTCATTGGTCGGTTTAGGCATGGAGCTGTATTACCCTGCGTACCTGTGTTTTGAACACTGACTTTAATGCATTTTGGTCATTACAACATATATAAACAAGGTTCAGCACATGTACCCCAGTTTTCCCTATTCTTGGAATCAAGATGACTATTTTAATTTACAAAGCATGCAAATAAATTGGCAATGGTCAAAACTGTGGCATGACTTTTGGGGGTGTGCCCCTTCTTTACCTGTCACAGCATCAGAATACTGAATTTCCTTAACAATTTTGCCCACTCTCTATCTTTCTCCTTCTTTTCCCTTTGAAGTCCTTGACCAATCACAATATTATGAGTGAACTTCTTCATTTCCCAATCCTGACAATTTCATTATTTTACTTATGTTCTTAATTTGTTAATGTTAACGGCTACACTATTTACTGTATGCCCAACAAAACTGGAAAATGCAAGGTAGAAGGTTTTATAGTGCAAGTTTTAATTCCTGCTTTAAACCTTACCCCTGCTTTTCATTCTACATATGTGCTACTGTTTACTTCTTTCATATGTTTTGCTGTTTAGTGCTTTGTTTCTCATGGAATGGCAGAGATGCTGAACAACCCATACCATTTACATAACCATACTGTAGTGCTTTGAACTCATAGAATTAATGTATTCTCATAATGTGGTAAACAGCAAGTAAAGCAGATGTTCTGACATGTCCCCCTCAATCATTGAACAGCTTTGTTAAAGATCTGTATTACTTTGCTTACCTGTGTTTGAACACTAAAAGTAAAGCCTTTTGGTCATACAATATTATAAAAACAAGATTCAGGAAACCTAGGCTACCCAGTCCTCTGAATCAAAATGATTATGTTTTCTTGCAAAGCATATGAATACACCGATATTGGTCTGAATTGTGAGAGGGATTTGGGGGGGGGGGGGCTTCTTCACCTATCACAGCATCTGAATACTGAATTTCCTCCCTAAATTTTCCCAATCTCCATTCTCTTCCTTTTCTCATTGAAGTCCTTTCCCAATCACAGTGTTGCGAGTTGACCTCTTCATTTTCCAATCATGACAATGTCATATTATAAGTAGTGTTAATATTTCATTTTTTTTATTTTCACTGTTGGGCTATTCATGCAAGCAAGTAAACATTTGGTATAGGCCAATGCATGTTAACATTGGTGCAATTATCCATATGTAGTTTAGAATGTTTCTTTGAAGAGTTTAACTGGTTCATTAGGAATAACACACAATTGGCCAATAATTCACTGTTTGAGCTAACTGATACATTGTACTATATGAGCTGATTCTAATATAAAGCCATAATTACAATAATTGCAAATGTGGCAGATTGTGGTAGGGGTACATTAAATAGAGTATATATTCCAGGATAAGCCCTCTCATCTGTGATGCTTTTACCTCACAATTCCCTTTGTATTGTTCTTTCAATTTTGTACCATAGGAAAGTCATGCTTATGTTGTCTATTTTTGTTAAGCTTTTAATAGTCTACCTCTACCTGGTGAAACATCACATATTTAACACTTTTCAATTGTATATTATATCTTACTATCTTACACAGACATGATAGAGTAATGACAGAACTGCCCCCTCTATCTCTAGAGAGGAGAAGATAACAGTAATTTTCCACCCTGACAAGAACTGCAACCATGCTGTGATGCTTCCTGAATCCACATTGTAATGGCTTATAGATGGATAACATCTCCAGCTGTGTCATCACTACCTTCTTGATTGCCTTCTCCTAGGGGTGGGTAAAAGTTGTGAATTCCACATTGGCAGGACTTTTGCAGAATTTCAGAAATTCCACAAATGTTTTTGCACTTTCGCCTATAGTGAGATCGGAAACCTCTGACCATTTTCTGCAAATGTTCACTCTTTTTGACAGAATTTTTGGTCTGAACAGTGTAAAAATACATTAAACTGCAGAATGTATTCCATCCACAGTTTAATGCATTATTTAGTGATACAGCCCCCCTCCCTCTGGCCAATCACTGGCCTCTGGCCCTGGTGTCTTGTGCCCCCCTCCATACTTATCACCAGCCCCAAATAACAAAACTTGCTGTGTCCAGTCCCGCCACCCACCACAGATCACCCCTCCATATGCAAAATAATACTAAGTGGGCCCTATGCACAAAGGTGCAGAGTGTCTATGCACCACGTAACATGGGTGCACAGTCACCCCACACCCACTGCACCCCCCACATGGCATGCACAAAGGGGAGTTCATAGACCTACCACACCTGATCCCACATGTCCATGGACAGCTCCGCTCTGTGGGTGTTCCAGGGGTGTGCCAGTACTACACAGTATTCACTAACCTGCGTAGTGCTGGCCACATGGGTGTGGAGGGTGGCACAAGGTACACCAGAGAGACCCTGTCATAGCCCACTGTGAGCCTCCATAGGCACAGGCATGGAGTCGCCAGTGGACCAGGACAGGGCACATCATGCTGCCCCTGACCGCTGGGCAACAGGAGGTGGCAAGGGTGGCTGGATGGGCGAGTGCCCAGAAATTCATTGAGCAGTGGCACCAGGACTGGAGGCTGATGTGTGGGTCTGGGTGCATGCAATCAGCATGCACAGCCCAGACTCCTCCTCCAGCCACCCTGCAGAGTCCTGTGCACTGGGGGGGGCGGCAGACAGGTGGCTGGCATTGGTGAATGCCAGTATGTGCACACTTGTCCACTGGGTGCAGGGTTGTAGGCGGGGTACATACATTTCACATGTACCATGTCCCATTCATGCATGGGGTGAATATTCTCAATCCTCATTCCTTGGTGTCTAGTGCCCCCCATCTGCCAATCTCTGGATCCAGAGGAAAAAAACATTTTGATATCCAGTCCCCCCAGTCATCGTTCACCCCTCCGTATAAAAAAATTCAATATTCTTTTGTGATTTCCTAGTTTCTAGTGGACCCCAACCCTAGCGGGTAGTCCATCACCACCCCACTCCCCCCATCCCAACCCCAAGTGGACGACCAGCACAGCCCTAATTTCTCCTCCATGGCTGGCTACCCACTTGGCTGAATGAATGAGTGCACACACTCATTCATTGCAGCTCCCCAGTCCCAGAGGGTCCACAATGCCATTCCCCCCATCCCGCCACCTCCACAGGTGAACAAAACAGCCCCCTTCCCCTTCTCTACCCCCTAAAAACTGTGCTGTAAGATGACTAGGAGCTGCAATGAATGAGTGCATGCTTGTACAAACACATGCTCATTCATTCAGATCAGTGGGCTGCTAGCCTCAGAGGAGAGAGGAGGGCTTTGCTGGTCCCCTGCTCAGGGTTGGGAATGGATTGGGGGGGGGAACAGGGTGGTGATGGACTACCTGCCAGTGTGAGTGGGTGGAGAGTCCACTAGACACCAGGGAATGAGGAAAGAATATTTTATTTTTTTATATGGAGAGGCAATCAGTGGCTGGGGGGGACTGCGATCAGCGATCGGCAGGTGGGGAGAGCACTAGACACCAGGGAATGAGGATTGAGTATATTATTATTTTGTATACAGAGAGGCAATTGACAGGTTGGTGGGGGGACTGGACACAACATTTTTTATTATATGGGACCGTGAATCAGCATGGGGGGGGGGTCACAAGAAGACAATTCTCCTGCACAGCAATAGCAGACTTTTGTAGAATATATATTATAGTAAGGAGTGTCAGTGGCATAATAGTAGCACACTTGGCTCTGGGACTGAACAATCAAATGGTCATCATGAGTTCTAGCCCCACACCAGATACTTGGTTTAACACATATAACTGACACTGTAGTTAGGTATAAGAGGAGTGCTGCACTGTTGAGGTGTTATCCATTGGATGAGATTTTAAACTGAGGACCCTTTTGTCCATCTCTGCTCACTTTCCATTTGGAAGTAAAAGATTTGGTGGCACTTATTAATGAAGAGTAGAGGAATGTTTATTAGAAAATAAACAAAGGACAATATTTACACACCAAATTAGTACAAAAGCTAAACAAACCAAGGAGAAAAGTAATTTACAATCTCAAGCAGTGCTTTTTGGAAAAGTATAAACGAGAAATTCTATTTGCTAATTATCAGAAAAAAAAACAATAGAAATGAAGATATGGAAAGGGGGAGGAGACAGCAATATGAGAAACAAAAAATTAGAGTACTGCCCTTATTCAAGTCACACGCTAGCTGGGTCTTGCAATCCATGCCATGTTATGCCACCTTTCTGCTAAATAGCAGAAGAGAAATGCTTAAATTTAGTACTGTATTCAATATGCAACACAGAGACAATCTTTTTAAAAACTTCAAATTATGTGAATGCTTTCCGTTGTAAAAGAGAAATGGCACCTTCTTAATCGTAAGTGCCATTTAAAACAAAGAAAATGGAACATCCAAAGAAATACAGTTCCATTTGCCCCATACACTACTATAATTACCATACCCTAAAGTCTCATAGTCCACATTTTGGAATTAGGGTTCCACCCACTGGGAAGCAACCAAGTCCAAAAACCCACTATAATGGAGCAATAAAAAAAAAGATGTTTCATGGTTTCCAGCTGATTGCTGCAACCCAGTCTAGCACACATTCATTTATTTAGCTGCGTGGGCTTCTGATTGCCTTTACTATTTAGCCTGCTGTGACAACACAACCATATTGTGCCCCACAAAATTTTTAGAGATATACTGCTTTCAGACAACTGCCACAATAAACATCTACAGGTCCCAAGGAAAACATGCTTGAACATTTGAGGCTCTGAAAATAGAATATCTAGAATAAAATTGCACAAGGCCTTCCTGGGCATATCTCTTAATTGTGTATATATGATGCCCCAAGTCCAAAGTTTGGAATTAGCCTCTTTTGTGTGTGTGTGTGTGTGTGTGTGTGTGTGTGTGTGTATCTGTGTTATTACTAAAGACAGTGATAGTTTAAATTTCCCAAATTATCTGGCATTCAGCCAGCCCGAAATAGCAGTTAGTACCCACGGGGACCATGGTGTTCCTGCAGACTATATCAGAGGACAGTATTATATCAAAGAGAAAAATGGTGAAATATAGACACCCCTCCATTGAATTGGATAGAAAATAACATTAAACTTAACAGAGTTAAGTCTGCTCCCCCAGATGCCTGGAAAAAATACTCAAAATGGTAGTTTCCAAGATATCTGGGGGATGAAAAATGTGGCTGATGTATAAAAAAGTGGTTGTTTGAATCATATAAACCCTCTTCTCCTTACCAAGGCTCCATTTATTTCAATTTAAAACTTTTTGTTTGCCAAAGTTCAACTTATATTCCAAATTTAATTTGGCAAGGTCTCCTGAGTCATATTTATACACAAGATGGCCAGAGTCTCAGTCTGAAGCCTGATACCTTCAATTGACTTAAAGGAGGATGGAATATCCCTAGCACCATTCCAACACATTTTGGTAGATTCAAAGTACAGTACCTCCAGAAAAGAAAATCAACAATCAGATTCAACTTAAAGCTTGTAGAACAGAGGGGAATGAACAGAAGGGGAGATTCTCCCGTGTTATGGCCAACATTGTCCTGTTAATAACACAGGTGCATGTAATCCACCACCCCAGGACACACCTGGAAACAAGCTATCACAGATTCATGTGCCTTTCCTAGTAAAGAAATTGAAAATAAATGAAAAAAATTGCACATTGTATAGTGTTGTTGTGTATGGAAAATGAGGTGTCTTTAAACAATCGGCCCATTTAACAAGGAAACCCTATGGGTGGGCTACGATGAACCACAGCAGAAGAGGAGCCTCAGCACATGTCAACATTTCCATGCATGCAGGGGGAATCAGAACTTCCTGAAAGAGTCAGGTTCAATGTGGAACAACCATATGATGGTTCAGTGTTTAGTTTACCTAATTACTATATTTCCTGGGTGTTTGTTCGGCATGCTGTGTCAGTGAGAATATCATTACCATTTCTGTATGCATTTGAGAATTCAAATGGGGAAACTAGGATTACTAGACAATGGTTAAGGTGGGACCAGGAAAGTGTCCAACTTGTTTGGACATGTTTAGGAATATTACAGGGATCAAGAATGTCCAGGAAAAAAGGTCAGGCCATGGCTCTGATGCTGCAATAAAGGATAATTCACCGGCCTACCAAGATTACTGTAATTGTGTAAATTATGAATTGTTTTGGGTCTCTGTGATCAGTATGAACTTAACTATTGTACCCCTGAACCATCCTCGCCTCAGTGAAAGGAGTGTCCAGGACAGCCACAGTGTCTGTGTGGTTATTTAACATCAAAATATGAAACCTGGCCCAACAATTTGTAGAATGAGGTGAAGAGTGAACTGATCATTGCGTAGTTGTTTGCAAGAGACTTCTGGCAAGCATTGTTGCATCAAAAATACCCCAAGTCACAGGATTACCCTTGGCTATGCCACACCATCATGCACAGTTGTGCAGGTTGGCAATCCAAAAGTAAGTGGGGGTTGCACTTAGAAGTGTGAATAAAATGCATTAAAACAGAATTAAAAGTTAAGTGAGCTCTCCTATCATCCCAATGTCCCCATGCTGTAGTCTGTCTCCCTTCCGCTTTCTGATAAGAGTTTATCTGGTCAGTATGCTATAGTGCATAATCAAATGCAATGTCACTTTCCTGTAGAGATGACAGGAAAAAAAGGCTTTCTAAAAACATGAGTGATTTGTCCATTTACCTTCTAGATAACCTGCTGATATTCAAACCTTGCCCATGCATGTTCCTGGCAGTTTATTTCCATGCAAAAAAAAGTTTTTGCTGATGCAGTATACTAATCACTAATCTTTTTAAAATGTCTAAAGGGTTGCATTCAAGAACATGAAAGTACCCTTGTATCAATAATGTGCAGCTTTTCATTTTGTCTGTCTACAACCGCAGGCTTTACATGACATATCAAACATACAGTGTGTAGCATGTGTCCTCATTTCCCATTGCTGATAATACTACTGTGGCTTTTATTGATTAAGAATATTACACATTCTGTGGGATGTCTGGACTTGTACAGACTGTCTCTCAGGAAAATATCAATAGGGCACCAGTTCAAACCATACATAAAAAATCTACTTGTTGCTAAATACATAAAGTGACCTGGAGAAAATATCAATGTCTAGATACGTCACATGGCACACTACTTACAGTATGACTGTGTAAATTGTTTTCGGTATTATCATGGTGTATTAGAAAATCCCTTGCACCGCAAAAATCTATGCTACATTTAGAATAAGCTTTCTTGATTTGAATGTGTTAACAGCAAGGTTGTGCAGAGCAAATGATCTGATATTTGCTGTGCTATTGTACAGGGATAGAAGACATTTTTTTTTTACTTGGCCTGGGCTTCAGCCACTGGGGGTACCTCTCCCCTCCCCTGATCCTTCGGCTAGGTCCTGGAGTACTAGGATCCCATCGTCATTGTGCTCAACACCTGGTATTTTTTTTTCCTTTCCGGTTTTCTCCTTTTTTTTTGTCCCCAACCCCTGAGGGCACTGGAGTGAAGGACTAATGTCCAGACTGATGATATGCTGATGTACGCTTTAGTCAAGCGCCTGGCAACACCCTCCCCTCCCTGACTTGAAAGAGTTGTGCACCCTACCACCAATGCTTCCATCAGCAGTAGTGTTTTGGGCACTATTACTGCCCAGAGTCTCCCCCACAAGGAGGAGAGTATCCATGGGGATGCTCAATCCTCCTCCCAGCAACTGACCCCTGACAACAAGGGCCCGTTCCCGAAGCCAGGTCACTGGCGTGGCTCAAGGTGTGCCATCCAGTGCTTTAACCCTCAGCACCACAGGGCCAAAGTTAAAAACTTAACATGTTATATTAAGATGTAAGTGGTAAAACAGTGTGAGAATGAAATAGCTGGACCCAATTATTTCGACTATTTACAGTTGTGATGAACATACTCTTTTAGGAATCTTGTTTATGGTAGATGACAAGTACAGTATATTATAAAGAGAATGGCTATTTTTTTATTCAGCATTCAAAAAATTAGGAAGAAAATGGTCAGGTCTATTGTTTCGATATGACTGATATATATATAACCATTATAATCAGGATATTTGCAATTTATGAATGTGTATATTATGGATAGCATCAGTTTTATGTATTTGTATTACACTTGTAATGATCTCTTAAAAATCTGATTGAACAATAAAAGAATTACTATTACTGTATTAGGGCAAAAATGAACTTTAGTTTGGAATAACATCTTTGCCATTACAGTAGCTGCTGGGATATTCCAAGATTACAGGGTTAATAAGCTACCTGCCTTCTTCAGTTTTTAAGGTTTCTTAGCTTAATGTGAGCTGGCATTTTCTGAGGACATGACGTGCTGTATGCCCCTACAAAAACTGGAAAGAGGAAATTTGTCCACTACTTTAGTGTTGCTCTGATGTTTCTCTACTCACAGGACTGACATGGTCATGCCTTCTTTGGTGTAGGGATTTGTGATCTGGCGCATGCTGAATATGCATTCACATACTCACTGTGTGTGTTCAGTTATACTCTCGGTATGTAAATGCACGTTCATTGTCCAATACCTGAGACCACAGAGATTCATGCCTATAGCGGCATTTAAATATCTTGTCCCTGACTGGGACAATTTCAAGCTGTTACACTGGTAGCAGCAAGATTAAAATTGTGCACTTAGGCAACTTGCCAGCCTCCCTACTGGGTGGCATGTTTAAAATGACCTGATTGGGCCACATGACAGCTGAAGAATGAGGTGGCATGTAAGTGGGGTCATGATTGGGCCAACCACCAGAGTCCACACTGGATAGGCATACTAAAATGCCCAGGATACAGCTGTCAGGTGCCACACCAGGCAGCATGTTGAAATAACTTGACTGGTTCAACTGTCATCCATGCATTTGTTGGCATGTTAAAATGACCATAATCATGCCTACTGCTAGCTGCCACACTGGCGGTATGATACAATGCCTGGAATCAGGCCAAAGGCCCACTGTCACACTTTGCGGCATGTTAAAATGGCCATGATCAGGCCAACTGCTAGCCATCAAGCTGAGTGATATGCCCAAAGGCAACCACTGCACTGGTCCCATAAGACTGGCTAAGCAACTGCAGGAAGAACTGAAACAGGCCTGCTTCCATTGTTAAGGCTGCTTAGCTTAATGTTAGCAGACTTTTTTATGAGATTTGGTGCCACCATGCTTTCAGTTCCCTCTCCAGGAAATCTCTAACTGGTAAGCAAAACAGACAGGCAGCTAAAAGCAAAAGAGGAGCCAAAAAAAGCAAGGTACTCACATGAAGCAAATGACAGCTTAGCTACATCTCACCATTGGTATAAAAATCACAGCAAGTTGCAGTCAGGTTATATTGCACCTGACGCCAGTACACTGGTAAAAGTGTGCCCCTCCCCGATCAACCGAACGTTTCTGCGCTAATCTCATGCTTTCTCAAGGCTGAAGCAACAATGGTGAAAACACCCCTTTTATACAACAAGATTTAAAGTGACAGTGCAAGTCATCAGACATAATAGTGTTAAACACCTTAAGAGCCCGCAAAACATTAACATACTTCCTATAATATAAACAAATATCATCATAAAAAATTCTCACAAAGAGAATAAATCTACACAGTGACAGGATAAACTTAACAGTTTCACATACAAATATGAATGCTCATAAATATGAAATTGGCTGAAAAAAAGAATTAATCTACACAGTAAATGAATAATCTTATCAATATTCACATATAGATATGATCATAAATATGGGAATAGCTGGAACAAATCATTTAACCCTGGTGTTATATACAATTTAGTTTTATACTGTCAAAAAGATTCCCTTTGTCTCAATTTTTTATTTAAATCTCCTCCACTAATATGTTCCTTCAGTAGTTGAAGCATCTGAAAAGTAAATTGATGTTTCTTCACCTCATTACATCTGAGATGTTTACACTAGTGGCTCCGACTCTGATAATAGTGTTTTCCCTTTATTGTTGGTATCGCAGGGGGAAATTCCATCGAACCAGGAGACATTAAAAAAACAGACCAGACAGGGGGATTTTGTGCAAGCTATGACTCAATCTCCTATGTGTCTCCATATATGTACCCAGGAACAGCATCAGGGCGAGCAACTTGGGACTTGTGTAGCCACCCCCATCCCACCCCCACCCCTCCTCTTCAAAATATGATTGTACCACCAGATCCAAGCACAATATATGGCAAGACTATTCACTTACCAGAACTGGTCCCCAGACGGAGTCCGAGAATAGCACGCTTTCGAATGGATGTACAAAGAGGGAAACAAGATGGAGGGGTAGAAAGAATGGTAGGGAGAGGGAGAAGCAACAACTTCTACAGGCGACTGCAGGGCCACTACAGGCAACAGAGGAGGGGCCACAGATACTGACAACATCGTCAAACTTAGAATTAATTGAAGAACAGAACAACATAGTCTACAATATATCAGACTATGTACTAACAGATGTGGAACTTTCTGTTTCACAAAAAGGGCCTCTCATTGTTCCCACACGGAATCTAAACAAGTTCAATATGGCTGTGGACATTTATAAATGCACTTGTAAACTCAATTTAAAGATTCTTTTTTATAAAGAAAATAGAGAGCTATTGAATCATGATTCTTCTGTTATAATTGATATTCGTTCACCTGTTTCAACATTTGAATGTGAACAACAACAAAATCTGTTTAAATTGAATTACACCTATATTCCCCCACAAAATAGTGCAGTCTCTATTTTTGAAAATGCTTGTTTAAGAGATCTTGAAGCACTGACTGTGCCACAAGCAAAATATTATAACTGCACTGTTTTAGAAATGGAGGCAATTGAAAACCTTAAGAGAAATGAACATATAATCATTAAATCAGCTGATGGGAGGGGGGTGGTAGTGTGTAATAAATCAGATTATGAATTTGAAATGTTGAGACAACTTGCTGATGAAAACTTCTATATGTGTTTAAATAGTGACCCCACTGACAAATATAAAAAGGATATTGATGTCATTTTGTATGAGGCTTTAACACAGAATTTAATTAATCGAGACACTTTTGATTTCTTATCAGTTAAACATCCTATTAGACCTGTGCTTTACAGGCTACTTAAAGTTCATAAGAGTTTGAATAATCCACCATCGAGGCCAATAGTGGCAGGGATTGGGTCCTTAACAGACAATTTGGCAAAATTTGTGGATTACTATATAAAGCTATTAGCAATGAATAGAATATCTTTCTTGAGTGATACTACAGATTTATTAAACTTTTTGGATGATATTGACATTTTGCCTTCTTCTTTGTTTGTCAGTATGGATGTATGTTCACTATATACTAACATTCCTAATGATGAGGATTAAGAGTGTATTTATGATGCATTGTCTATTGGAACATCCTTCTCACAGCCCTTTGTAGCTTTTATTGTGGCATTGGTAGAAAAGATTTTGAAGTGCAATATTTTTATTTGCAGTGATATGTACTTGCAGCAAAGGGGCACAGCCATGGGAGCTGCTATGGCCCCTAATTATGCTATTTGATATATGGCTGATTGAGAAAATAAGGTAATTTATAATGATGCTAATCCTGTTTTGCCCCTTATTGATTTTTATAAGCGTTGTATCGACGACTTATTTTTTTATATGGAAGGGGACAAAAGATGAATTGTTTCTCTTTATGGAGTATTTGGAGCAAAGCAATCAGAACTTATGATTTGAGGTGCATTCTGATACAAAGGAGATAATTTTTTTAAATTTATGTATTTTCAAGAAATATGATGGTAGTGGTAGAGGGACTAGATTGTATAGAAAAAGCAATGATAAAAATGCCATCTTATTGTTCAATAGTTGTCACCCACAGCACATTACTAAAAACATTCCTGTTGCACAATATTTGAGAGCGAAACAAAATTGTTCAGATTTGGCTGATTATGAGAAAAGTGCAATTGATCTTACCACACATTTTCAAGCTAGGGGATATAATAAAGATGTTTTAGAAGAAACACAGTTGAAAGTTAAAATGAGGAATAGATCAGATTTATTAGTACATAAAGAAAACGATGTTTGCAATAGTAATAGGGATAAGCTAAAGTTCATCACTACTTTTAGTCCACAGGCACATTTGGTTACAAAGATCATAACCAATAATTGGCATTTTTTGACAACAGAATGGAAACTAGATTATGTCACTACAAAATATCCACAATTCATTTACAGAAGAGTGCCAAATGTAAGGGATGCTTTGGTACATAGCACGTACTGGGAACCTCAAAAGAAAGAAAGAGAACTGATTTTGCCTAATGGTACCTTTCAATGTAAAAATTGCTCCTTCTGCAAGTACATCAAGCCAGGTAACTTTTTTAAACACCCTGCTTCAGGTTGTATATACCAGATAGAGGGTTTTTGTGATTGTAATACCAAAAATATAGTTTATGCTGCTGTTTGTGACAGCTGCACTAGTTTTTATATTGGCAAAACTTTGCAGAAATTTAAACTGAGAATTGGCCAACATATAAGAAGTATTGCAAATTTGAAAATTTGGATGTTGTTAGTGCTTTGGCCCAAAATGTTAAAGTTATGAGGAAGAAACATCAATTTATTTTTCAGATGCTTGAACTACTGAAGGAATATATTCGTGGAGAAGATTTAGATAAAAAATTGAGACAAAGAGAATCTTTTTGGCAGTATAAAACTAAATTGTATATAACACCAGGGTTAAATGATTTTTTCCAGCTATCCCCATATTTATGATCATATCTACATGTGAATATTGATAAGGTTATTCATTTACTCTGTAGATTAATTCTTTTTGTGATCTTTTTCAGCCAATTTCACATTTATGAGCATTCATATTTATATGTGAAACTGTTAAGTTTATCCTGTCACTGAGTAGGTTTATTCTCTTTGTGAGAATTTTTATGATGATATTTGTTTATATTATAGGAAGTCTGTTAATGTTTTGTGGGCACTTATGGTGTTTAACACTATTATGTCTGATGACTTGTGCTGTCACTTTAAATCTTGTTGTATAAAAGGGGAGTTTTCACCATTGTTGCTTCAGCCTTGAGAAAGCACAAGATTAGTGCAAAAACATTTGGCTGATTGGGGAGGGGCAAGTTTTTAGTGGTGTACTGGCGTCTGGTGCAATAAAGTCTAAATTTTGCATGTAACTTTACTGCGACTTGCTGTTATTTTTATACCAGTGGTGAGATGTAGCTGAGCTGCCATATGCTTCTAAATGGAAAGGAACATTTTGTTATTGTAATTTATTTAATTACTGAGGCTCATCTGGCATGTTTTTGTAGTGAGTAAAAATTAATCCTATATTATAAACAGTGACATAGGTTGGTTGTGTTGAAGAGTGGTCAGCTCAGCACTGGTGGCATGTAGCAGTAGGGTGAGGCATCAAGAAAAAGACATGAAGGACTGCCTTACAGCCACAGTGGAGGAGACTGGCTGAATTGGAAATGGAGGTACAGCTGGCACTGTTGTGAGCTGGATTCCAGACAGAGTAGCATTTCTGTGTAGAGTTATTCCCATGCATGCAGTATTGGATGGTCATAAAACATTGGCCCTGAGTCCGTAGTGTACACCCCTGCCCATGATCCTCCTTTATGTCCCAGTCATCAATCCAGACTGCTGTAGGCTGCTGGCTCTGGTTTGGCTTGAACAGGCTTGAGCAGATCAGCATACATTTGGTGCAGAGGTAAATAAGGTACACATTAAATGAGGGATTCCATACACAGTTGCAATGGAAGGTGGATGTAATCAGGGTGGAACAGGGCTGTCCATACCACCTCCCACAAAGGTTGTCATACACAAAGGTTACTACTGTCTGCAAGGGTTGGAACATCCTCTGTGATTGCAGAACTGAATACACTTATGCAAATTACCATTCTAGCTGTTAGCTGTTGCACATAGGTTATGTGACAACTACCAAGAAGTAGCTCCAGCTGCTGCAGAGGCTGGTCAATGGCATGGCATCAGATGCTCAGTGCCATGCCATTGCCCGTACTCCAAGCACTAGGCAGTACTACAAATGCCCCCCCCTCCCCCACCCCCACCAAACTGTACCTTAAGGCCAGCTTTTGGTTTGAGCTGGTAGTATGCAGTTCCCTTGCCAGTCTTCATTAGTGGTCCAGTGGCTGCCAACCCAGTTCCCTTGTCTATTATGCTTTAGTCCCATCTTACTCTGTCTATGAGTTGGTGGTGCTGTGTGCCACCTAACCTTTCACCCTGGCAGAAGGAGCATTACAACTCATAGAACTATGATGCTTTCTGGAACTGTTTTCAGTAGTTCTTCATGGCCAGTGTTCACATAGCAATGCAACAGGAGTATGGGGGAACTGGGGAGTGGATGTCCATGGCACAACACCTCCACACATACCAGCACCCTTATTACTGTGGTGCCCCCAGACTCCTTTCCCTGTGCTATCACAATGACCAGTGCACCAACACAGGGATGTACTTGCAATCCCTTTCTGTATAGTACAGCAGGGTACAAGGTAGTAATATGCCACACATCACTTCTTGCAACCTCTTTCCTCCATCAAATAATAGCTGTGTATGGGATCCTCGATCCTTAAAATAAGCTGTAACCATGCCTGTACTCAGAAGAGAAAAATTATTTCCTAAGAAGTTTAAATTGCTTATTGATTTCATTTCTGTGTTCAAGTAAAACTTAAGTACATCTGTCTCCTCATAGTCTGTCATTACAGCATTTTAGCTTGATAGAACAGTTACCACCAAACTTGGGAATTGTGAACCATTAGATTAATTAATTGTTGTTCATGGGTGAGATTTCCTATTCAACAAAGTTAATTCCTATTAAGGTAATAATGCTAGAGCCACTTGATAGTTGAAATTGACAGGTTTGATAAAATAATTATATACTAGAGCTTAAAATGAGGTCAATGAAAAAGTAAAGGGAGTGTGATACTTTCAGAAAAGAGGATGCACTTTTAATCTGTTTTGCTGTCAAGACAGAGAACTTCTGAAGAACTGGTTGCACTAATATGGCTCACTTGTGGCTATTGCACCCTCCCTTTCATTAGCTGCTTCAATTTAAAGCTTTTGCTTTGGTGTGTGGTGTTTGTTTTACCAAATTAAAACAAGTTTTAGCCAGATCTAATAGGGCTGTGAAGAGCTGCCAAGTGACCAAACTTACACATGTGCATAGAAATTATTCAATGCCTGGGTGTAACTTAACAATTTTTTGAAGGTGTTGCACCAAATTTTCAACATACCCTTTTTGGGACCCCTCCTCATGAAGAGTGCCAGTGTAATTTTGTTCACTTGTCCCAAAAGGTGATTTTACAGAGAAAACATGTTATTCTGTGCCAGAGGTGTGAAAAAAAAAAAACATTTTGGGCAGAATGTGGAAAATGACAGCTCTACTGTTTTGAAGGAGGTGTGCAAAAGTGGCAATGTTGAATATGTGGAGTGGAAATATTAAAAATTGGTGAGGTTAGGAGCATGCGTAGAACCCGCATAACTCACACTCATAATGCAGTCACTTTTTGGAATTTGTTCACCAGATTTGCAACATGGGCTTTTTGGGACCCCACCTCATGAACAGTGGCACTGCCATTTTGTGAATTGTTCCTGAAAGGTGATTCTGCACAGTGACCGCAAAATCACCTTTTGGGACTGAGTAACAAAATTACAGTGACAGTTTTCACAGGGTGGGCTCCCAAGAACCCCATGTTGAAATATGTAGCCAAAATTCCAAAAAATTTCTGAGTTATCGAGATAAATTGGAAACTCCATAGAATGCCATGCCAGAATGCTTACCTTTGATTTTTCAGTTTGCAGTTCAGCTGTGTAGAGTGCAGACATGTCCCAGTGCAGAGAAGAAGACAGTGCTGACCTCTGGAGCTAAGTATGGGCTAAGGGAGGGGGTGGTGGGTGCAGGGAGGTGGGTGCTCAGTGGGAGAGTGACTGGAGCAATGATGAGGAACCATTTTCTTTTTTACAAAAAAAAAACACGAGTGGAGGAACAATAAGGGACTGTTTTGTTTTTCACAGGAGAACAAGACACAAGACAAATTTGAGCACACTGGGGTGGACTCCCAGTGTGCCACATGAGTGTGGAGGTGGGTACATCATGGCGACATGGGGATTGGACACCCCAATGTTGGGAGAGTGGGGGAAGGGGAAAAAAAGGACACACTAGGGTGGGCTTCAAGTGTTCTGCCTGAGTTGGGGGGTGTACATAATGCTGACATGGTGACTGAGCACCCCGATGTCTGCCGGGAGGGGTTAATAATAAATGTTTTGGCAAACTGGGGTGGTCTTCGAGTGTGCGACATGAGTTGGGGGGGTGCCACATAATGCCGACATGGGGATTGAGAACCCTGATGTTGGCACACACAGGAACGGAGGGAGCGGGGAGAACAGCAACAGTGGGAGGCTAAGGGAGGTTGTTTTTTTGTACTTTGTTTTCCGGTGCTGGCAGTGGCGACACAAATGCGCATGAGTGGCACTCGTGTGGTGAATGGCATTTTGCCATTCACAACATGCCAACGCCAGCGGAACTGTGCATGTGTGTGAGTCACACATGCATAGTTCATGCACCAGAATGCAGAAGTACCAGCCAAAATAGTGTGGCTATTATTCCATAGCGGCCGATCATGGTGGAGGGTTTCAAGCTCCATTGGGCATTTAGAAAGATACTTCCAAACATCCAACAGAATGTTCCACGATCGTCCATTTTGAGAGCTATGATCTGATCCCAGTAGGGCTGTAGAATCTGCCCACAGCCCTAAAAAGAGAAACCCTTGCTGTGGTGAAAGGGGTGGGTGGTCAGACCTGACTGACTCCAAGACTGAAGCATAAGCTGTGAGATGGATTAATGGGCAGAGAGTCCAAGAACCTGACCTGATATGTCACAGTTGCTGGGCTGCCCACTACAGACTATGTAAGAATTAAACAAAAAAGAAAACAAATCTGTCTATAGTACAATATCTGTGGTAAGGAAATGTGTTGTTAATGGAAATATCAAGGTAAAAACAAATAAAAAAAAAAACAAGACAGCTGAAATGCAGTGTGGCGAATACAGTCTACTATTTTGTTTCTAGTATTGATATGTAATGCATCTGTGACTGGAATACAGAGCTAGAGAGGCCACACGATGGAGTCTCTTTTTTCTTCATATTTGCCATGAAGTATTTGCTGGTTGACAGTGTTCAAAACTTTGGTCAGTACTCAGTAAAGCTGGGTGAAATTTAAATTCCTCCAGCAGAATTCAGGTGAAATTATAATTCATCTTCTGTGATTGCTCACAAAAAATACTTGAAAGTGGTACAATATTCACTACAATTTAAATTTCAGTTATTTCCAACTACCAGTAGGGCAGCACTTTTTGCAACCAGAGCTCGAGCTCTTTCTCTCTCTCTCTCTCTCTCTCTCAGACCTGTCTGATTTCTAATACTTAGAGGCAACATTAAAAACGCACATGAGAGAAGGGCATTGGAGTTCAAATTTATCAATTTAACTCTAAATATAATGGGCTCAATCAGAACATTAAATGTATAACACACTATAGAAAACTCTAACACTTGTATTATTAAATATTTATTTATACAGTTAAGCAATAAAACACAGGAAGGTATGCAATATCATATTGCCCCACCTCAGGTGTGTTGTGAGGCATGAGGCCATGGCGGAGTGACTTCAAAAACCTGAGAAGGGATGATACCCCATGATATGGCACATCTTGGAGTGTATTATTGTGACTATAAAATTAATCCATTTTCATTTTGTTGATTGATGGCATAACCTAGTGTCTGACAGGGGTTGAATACTGAGATAGCATACCGGCTTAATGGGGTCTTGTCCAAGCAGGTTTGAGGATTTTGACCATCAGTTTCATAATTACTGTTTATGCACCAATCTCATTTCCAGTTTATTTTTTCTTCCTACCATCCCCCACCCCCACATTTGTGTATTTCAGGTAATCACCATGTCCTGTGTTCCTGCCTTGAAGCCATTCATATAAACACTTCAAAGCACCTATTCAGCCTCTTTCATACTAATATCAGCACTTCCTACAAAGGCATCCTCTCAAAGCTGTAGCCCTGTTTCCTATCTACTGCCTACCTACCCTCCACTAACACTTCTCACTATTGTCACAAATTGTTTTGTAACTTTAAGTATAAATTCAGCTTCTTCTATTCAGAATGCTATTGCACCTAATGAAGGAACTTGTGTGTCCCTAAAGCTTGTGTACACAGCTTTAAGCTCTGTAACTTCATAACTGAAAAAGTCAAGGTCAACGATTTTGGTAAGTTCATAGACCCTTCAAATAAGGCTGTGTAGCCTGGTGGTGCTGAAGGTTGAGGCACTGATCACTGCACCTCGCGCCACACCAGTGACTTGGGTTTGGGAATGAGCCCAGGCTACCAGGGGGCTGGCAGGGGAGAGAGAGGACTAATCATCTGGAGGACTGCTCTCCTCTCTCGGAGGAGGGAGGGAGACTTGTTGTTCCACTCACTGACTGCACTCTGGCAGCGGCTGGAGGGCAGTATGGGTCAGGTGGCTTGGTACAATGTCCTCATGCCGGTAGGAGAGGGGGGACAGGAAAAATGGAGGAAAAAGAGCCTGGCAGGCTTCATTTTGGTCAGCCACTTCTGAGGACTATCCCTGGCTTCTGGATTAGGTCTCTGGGAGGGAGGAGAAGCCAGGAACCTCCTTCCTGGCCCCTCTGCAGGGGGAATCCTGTGGGGGAACTAAAAGGGATTGGTGAGCGCGGGAGCGGCAGGACCAGAGAGAGAGAGTCCCTCCATCAGGAGAGCCATAGCTGCCTGCCAGGGCTCTGGAGGATAAAAAATCTCTATGAAAAAAAAAAATAAGGCTGTGTGTGTCAACATTTTGCTTGTAGCAGTACTAGATAATCAGGAAGTGATGATCAAAATTCTGTTTTTTGTCTGGAAGCATGCAGCCATAGTTCAGGTTTCCATATCTGTAAATATTTTTTTTCTAGCAGCCTTTAGATTTTTAGATATTTAAAATGTATTTCCATTGTTGTGGAGCCACAGTAAATATGGCTGCTGCCTAATTTGCAGCCAAACTCTCCCTTCCGGTCACATCACATCTTTTGTTTACTTCCGTAGGACCCTGTGCTGCATGTTCCTGCGGTCCCTGTATAGTGCTGCGAGTCATGCGTATGTGCAGTTGACAGCACAGGGTTCCAATTCAACATGTCGGGTGGGAGAAATGTAAACAAAAACAAAGAAAAATGGAGCAAATTATGGGGTGATAGTACAGCGAAACCAAAAAAGATTACCAAGTAAGTGCTTAACAGAGCACAGAAAACAAACTTGCAAAAGATCTGATTTTTTTTAATCTAGTACTGCTGCTTTAAAGGATGGCCAAATTATAAGCAGCAAAAATCTGCAGAATAGCATTAGTAATTAAAACTGAATTTCATGAGCTTTTGAAGAGTGTATTCAACTATCATAAAGAATTCCTGAAACCATCATGTGGAGGGGAGCATAGGTTTTGCTGCTATTTCCACCCTTTCTCTTTCACCCCTCCACACATATGATTTTGCCATGTACCAGAGCTACTTGTGGCATCTGATGCTACAACATAGCCCCTGAGAATAGCAAGCTCTCCAGCAATCCACTGGGGTCACTGTGGTGCCAAAATCAGTGCCCCTTCCCAGGCCGCACTCAACTCTATCCAACCACCCACACATCCCGAGTCTGCTGCTCCCTAACCCAAGTTGCCAGCACAGTGCCAAGACTGGATCTATAGATGGTTGTGTATAACCATTTATTTGAACTCACCACATATTTTCATAGAGCACTGTAATTTCTTTTAGTTTTACTACGTATTAATGAAAAAGACTGGGTGATATTTTCTGATATACAAGTAGTGCTTCTAATTCTTGAATGATCTCATATATTTCCTTTTTTATAGTATCAAGTATACTATAAATGCTGTAATAACCAGTCACTTCCCTACCAGTCTAGCATTACTTGTAAAGCACTTTGGGATACTTTGTGCATGAAAAGCACTATATACAGTAAATGCTGATTTTTCTTGTATCAATTAAAAGTTAAAGAAAGTATCTTAGGTATACAGCAATAGCACCCATATTATCATATTATCTACTTAGTAAATTACTAGACTGAAATATCATATGCTACCATCCATCACTAAATAGAGAATAAATCCTGTGCAGGTGTGTGTTACGAGGATTTGTCACACACCCGATGTGTGTGATAATCCATAAAACCCAAGAGCAAATCTGGAGGTGTTTATGAGATTATCATACATTGAGGGTGTGTGAAAAATCCTCATAATGCACACCTGCACATTCATTATTTTTTACAACTGATGCAAGGTTTTGGAGAGAAAAACTGTATTTGTATAAGCGTTTCCCTGAGCAGCTGTTGTACTGGCACAACTACAATGTGCTCTCTTTTATGCTTTAGTTTAGTGAGAGCACAAGGAGGAAAATGCTGTAATAACCCACTATTAAGTTATTACTGGATTCTGCAGGCTATTATGGTATTTTATCAAGGCTGGATTTCCAGTCATTATAGGGGGTCATCAGTTATTATGAAGAGAATACAGGCTGGGCAACCATAAATAGCTGGCCTGTACTGCCACAGAGGGGTTCTGACTAAATCAGACTTATCAAGTGAAGCTTGAGAGGTCCAGTGTAATAAGAAACCCAATGTGGTGGCACAGGCTGGTTGGGCATGTGGTTGCCCAACCAATAGTTTTTAGAGTGTACAGGTTTTTTTGCTTGGTTTTTATTTAAAAAAAATGAAAGTGTTTTCACAGTGCTCCTGCAGTAGCAGTGAACATGCTGGCAGTTTTAGTTCTGAACCTGAATTGACTGCTTCGTGTGTGTGGTAGCGCTTTTGAAAACAGCAGCTGCCTCAAGGATTTACAAACAGCTGAAACCGTGTTGTACCAGAGAAGGGCACAACTGTTTTTCATGACCTTTGAACTGTGATACAACAAGGAGTCAGCCAGCATGGGGATCGGTGTAGAACAAACCCTCACTATACACTATAACAGCATTCTACATCTCACAATAGAATGCTAAAGCAGCTGTTGATGGCTAGAGCAAACTTGTTTCTTCTTCATTTTTTTTATTCTGAAGTGCACAGTCTTTTAGGCTGAAGCCTCTGGAGCTTATTTCTGTCTCACACTCAGACACTACCCACCCTCTGGTAGACTCACTACTCTATCATACCACTCCATAGTGTATCAATCTTGTAGCAGGGCTGTTATGGGAGTCTTCTTGGTCCAGTGCACAAGGGTGGCAGGAGCTTTCTTGATGTGATGGACAGGTCCATCTAGCACAGGGGAGCAAGTTATAGTGTCATCCTGAATATGCTCTTGCATGGCTGCCTTAGCTAGGCCCCCTCCTTCCAATATTAAGCTCACCAATGCTATATCTGACTGGGGAAGGGGGTGCTGGGTATCATGTTGTCACCCCAAATGTCCCAGCTCACTCCATGTCCATTCACTGGAAGTGATGACATGCTGTGACAAGCTGAGGCCCCAACCATGCACACATGCCAATGGGCATTACCTCTTTTATGGTCTTCAGATGCCAGTGCCCAAGGGAGCAATTAATCTACTCATTTCTAACTGATGGGGATGATTAAGCTAAGGAGAACATTAACATTCTCATCACTCTAAAACTTAACCAAACAGCAGCCCTTTTAAAACTCATTGGACTCTGGCATTTTGTTTTATGAATATCTCCAAGCAGTGAGCATCCGTGGGCATTCATCTGATAGCTACTGTAAAACTGAAATATCTTACAAAACCTTTTTGTACATTTTGTTTGCACTGAAGGCCTGAGGGCAACAAAAACACTAATATTTTTGATCTGCTACTATGGCTAGGAGAGGCTAATTCCTTTCCCTTCCATGATTTCAGTCTCTTCTATGATGCTCTTATGCTACTGATTATTCTTTGACTTCTCGCTTCTAAAGCATGTTTTAAGAACTGATGCACAGGACAGTCTACGGCAAGCTCGTAGGATGCAACTAAGTACTGTATTAAACATTTTGCTTCACACTAATTATGAATCCCACTGCTACAGTTAAAGTTCTAGTGCCCCAGGGTTGTACACAGCCTCAGATTAAATGAAAATGTTAATTACAAGGCTTGTGCCTTGGCAATATACCTCCAGGGGTAGGACGTTGAATTCTTCTAATGACAGGTATAGAACTTTCTAGCCAATGGCGTGGTACTAGTGATCTGTACCCACATTTTCCCTTTCTAGCTTGGTGCTCTTTAATAAAAAGCATAAAACACAGTTGAAACAAGACATCAGAAGAAGGCTTTGTGGTCTATTGATTCTGCCTGATGAGGAGGTGTTTGGCCCATATAGGACCAAGTCCCTTCCACCTCCCCTACATCGTGATCCCCTACTGCATTTGTCCCACCCTCTCTTGAGGCTGCCTATGGACTTTGCATTTACCACATCCTCTGACAACTTGCTCCTTCTCTGTCCATCACTCCCTCAGTGAAGTAGTGCTTTCTGGTGTTCCTACTGAACCTACTTATGTCAGCTTGCTGTTTTTCTACTGTGTACACATAATCTCACTGAGTCAGAACAAGTCACTGGATTCCAGCTTGTTGATAACCTTCATGTATCTGAAGGTCACAGCCATGTCTTCTTTCTCATTCCTGGTGTCTAGCGAGTGCATGTTTAGGCTTTCCAGCTTCTGTTTATATTTATTCCCTTCCTGACCCTGATCATCATTAAGGCTGTTCTCTGCATGGCCACTAACTTATTCATATCCTTCCTAAATCAGTACCAGTGGAGGAACCACTTAGTACAAGTGATCGTTATATGGTTTGGTTTGAGTTAAAATTAGGATGCAAAGACATAATACAAATTCATTGGGTTTAGACTTTCACAAAGTGGAGTTTAGAAAGATGAAGATGAACTTAGGACAGGGCTCGTAGGACTCCTAGGATATCACCAGTACATAGGTGTTAAGAAGAAATGGGATTATATCAGAGGGGGGAAATCAATGTGATAACCAAAGGTTGCGTTAGGCTGAAAAGAATAAAAAGATGTATAGACTAATATGGTTATCCAAAAATTTCAAGGAGTCAGTAAAGGCAAAGAAAAGTGCATTTTGGGAGTGTAAGTCTTCTCAGTCAGAGATCAGTAAAGGAGTATACCTCAGCTGTGCCAGGGAGACAAGTGAAATTGTGAGAAACTCAAAAGCCAAAGCAGGACTTAAGACAGCGGAGGGCATGGAGGATAATGTCAAGGCTTTTTTCTGCTGTATAAAGGAAAGAGAAAAAGTAAACGGGGCAGAGAAAGGCATTAGAAAGGAAAATCTTTGGTTAAGGGGGATGAACACAAGTCTGAGGTACTCAGTGAATACTTTTGCTCCATTTTTACAGCTGAGAAGTGAGGTCCACTTCCAGACTATAATTTCTACTCAATGGAAAAATTAGTTTGGCCTAACAGTTCTATTTTGGAAGAGAGGATTGTCAAATGTGTACTGGGATTGAAGGTTGAAAAATCACCTAGACCAGATGGTCTATATACTAAGGTGTTGAAAGAATGGGCACAAGTCCTAGTGTTGCTATTAACAGAGCTACTTAATTGCTCTTTGGACACAGGAGTGATCCCAGGTGATTGGGAGGGTAGCGGATGTCATACTGCTTTACAAGAGTGGAGATACAGTAAGGAGAACCCAAGAAACTATAGGCCAGTGAGTCTGACATCCGTACTGTGCAAGCTCCTGGAAACTATCATAAAGGAAAAATGTGTGGACTTCCTGGAGTTACAGGGACTCCAGGATAATAAGCAATATAGTTTTGTAAAGGGTAGGCCATGTCAAACTAGCCTTATTGAATTCTGCAGTGGTGTTTCACAAGACCCGGATATGGGCATGTCACTGGTTGTATTGTATTTGTACTTCAGAAAGGCTTTGGATTCAGTGCCTCATATTACACTGGTGAAGACATTGGGCGATATCAGGGTTGGAGATATGATTAAACACTGGGTGGGAAACTGGCTTCAAGATAAGACACAAAGTGCAGTCATTAACAGTGTCAAATCAGAAATAAAGAGGGTGACAAGTGGTATGCCTCAGAGGTTGGTTTTGGGACCTGTGCTTTTCACCATGTATATTTCTGACATTGGCGAGAGAACAAAACGCAGGATGTCACTGTTTGTGGATGATGCAAACAATTCTGGCAAAGTGGACAGTGACGAAGGGATAAAGGAATTAAAGGAGGATCCGATGAGATTGGGTACATGGTGCCGTATTTGGCAGTTAAAATTCAATGCCAAAAAGTATAAAGTTATGCACTTCAGTAAAAAAAACAAAACCAAAAAAAATCATCCAAAATCTAAATAGTGAAAGGGGGGGGTGACTGATGTAAATTTCAGAAGAAAGGGATTTAGGAGTCAAGATGAGCGACAGTCTTAAAACTTCTGTGCACTGTGACAAGAATAGGGAGAGGAGGGCCCTCCCCCTCCCTAACAGCAGAAAGGAAATAATGCTTCCACTGTATAAATCACTGGTCAGGCCACACCTGGAGTAATGTTTCCATTTCATTTTAATTTTTTATACTTGTAGGTGAGATGAACAATACTGTCCATTTTCACAAATGACAAGTATTACAAAAATAAGCAATATGAATGCTAACAGACACAAATAAAATGAAAACACCCACAAAACAATACACTGTATACACTAGCTAAACAATAATGTATTATCTAGGTTGGTAAACAGTTCCATTCATTTTGAGTATCAAACTACATTTTTAGCTTTATTTTAAAAGTTGGAAACAGTCTGAAATTTCCATTGGAAGGGAATTAAAAAGGAAGAAAGCTCTATATAATAGAGATTTTTGTCTAATCACCTTTTTCAAAAGGGGCAATTTAAAGAGCAGCTGTCACCATTTGGACAACTTTAGCAAAAACATAATATTTAGACACAGTTCAACATGTATTTCACTTTAGTTCTGTATTTCTCCTCTCCATTATTTATTACTGAGGCCATTTGCATAAAAATGGGATCTTTGCTCCTAAAGAGTTCATCTGTCACTATTGCTTTTTCCTTACCTGAGGTCATAATGCACTGCTTGTGATGTCACAAATATGTCCATGGCAACGGATTGTGATGTCACAATAGAGGACTATGACATGAAGTAGGGAGTAAGCTATAGAGGCAGATGAGCTCTAAGGGATATAGAGCATGTTTCCATGCAGATTTCTCAGTGATGAGTGATAGGGATGAGACATTTGTTGAATACATATGAATGCAAGCTAAATTGTACCTAAATATCATGTTTTTCAGAGTTTTCTTTGAGGTGTCAGTAGCTCTTTAAAAACAAATTTACTTTGGGATCTAGTCCCACATGAATTGATAGATCTAGGGAATAAAGCCTGTAAAGATGTAGGGAGAAGACCAATGAACACTTTAAACAGAAAGACACCCATTCTAATTTTGACTATATTTTAAATTTTCAATGGAGGGACAGTTTGACAACTTTAATAAATCACAACGATATGTTCGACAGGGCAAATTAGTTATACATCTAAGAATGGAATTACAAGTTTATGTCCAGTTTTGGAATCCACACCTAAAACAGATTGGAACTATCTAGAATAATTTAAAAGATGAGTGACCAAAATGATCCATGGTGAACATGAGAAATCTTATGAGTGAAGATTAGAGGACCTAGGAATGTGCAGTTTTGAGGCCAGAACAGAGAGAGGTGATATGATTTAAACCACAAAGTATCTAAAGGGCATAAATAAAGTAGAATATCACAGGCTGTTTACCCTCTGTGACTAGCCATGTGCAAAAAAAAAAAATTCCCCATGTGGAATTCAAGTGAAAGTCTGACATTCACTTCCACGGAAATTCGGAAATCCATTTCTGAACTTTTGCAGAAATTTCGCACACAATCATTGCTCACTCAGTTGTCACAGAAAAGCCCTGATGGCTAGTTGTCCCTCTCCCCACCCATCCCACAAGTACATCAACTATCCCTGGTGGCTAGCTGTCCCTCCCCCCACCGGATCCTGCTGTCAGACCTACAAAAAAATACCCTGCCCCAGTTGCTGCAAATGCAATCCGTCCCCCACCCTATCCCTGCCCCACAAATGCCCTGATGACTAGTGGTCCCTCCCCTCTACCTCACCCACAGTGTCTAGTTAGCAGTAATCAACCCCCTATCCACATCTTCAGCCACAAAAAATTCACTTGGTTTTAGCTGGTTCAAAATTAAGAGAGACAACCCCCCTCCCCATCCCGGATCCAACCCCAGTCCAGTTCCTGAATAAAAATGATTTCCCTGGTGGTCTAGTGCCCCCCACCCTACTGCTCCAGCAGGTGTCCCTCCACCCCGCTCTTACTCCCATCCCGAACCCCAGAGGGCAGACCGACACAGCCCTCCTCTCTCCACCATGGCCAGCCCGCCCACTGAGCTTTCATTGAATGAGTGCGTTCTTCACAAGGGGTGGGGTATTTTTTTTTTAGGTCCTGTGGTGGGTGATTCAGTACAGGGAGGGACCACTAACCACCAGGGATAGTTGATGTTCTTGTGGGGTAGGTGGGGGAAGGGACCGCTAGCCACCAGGGCTTTTAATATGTAAAAAGGCAAAATTTTGCCCTTAACATTCGCAGACGTTTACCGCTCCACCATAGGTAGATGTTCGGAAACTTCCATGAAAGTTACCTAATTTTCACGGACGCTCCACCGCAGCAGAAAACCCCACTTTTGCCCACCCCTGTCTACGACAGTAACATCACTAGGGGACACAAAATGAATCTTACAAGGGGTAGGTTCAAAAGGCATATTAGAAAGTTCTTCTTTACAGACTGGGTAGTGGATAAGAGGAATCGGTAACTGGTAATATAGGTGACTGAGATCCAGTGACTTGGATATGAGAAACTCAGTCTCAGTGCCTGTAATGTGAGCTATCCCAAAAGGATAGCAATGGAAGAAGAGCGAACATGCAGGTTAGCGAGGGAAGAACAGGAACAAGGTAGGACGGCCAGTGGAAGGAGAAGGATGAGGAAGAGAGTATGTGGGAGGTAGTGTGGTGCAGTGTTGCCAGTCTGCTCCTGTGGTGTGGCGGTGACGGTGGCTGACTGTAGGGAGCTAGGTTTAGGGTTGGCAGGTGAAAGCTTTTTATGTGAGAGAGTTTTTTATTTTATTTTTTGTGACTCTTTCCCCCTCCCCAACATGCAGCACCCTGGAGTTAGCAATCTATAGTCAGAGGTGGGTGGGTGAGGAAGCCCTCAACAAAAATACTGCTTATAGTTTTCACCCAGTTCTCGCTGGGAGTGTACAGTGTCAGTTTTGGTTTTTGGCACTGTACACTTGCTGTAATGGAGATCGCAGTTTGGCGATTGCCGTTATTACATAGAACCGAGGAATCATCTACCAGAGAAACATGTTAATGCTCAGACAGTTCATATATTTAAACATGGGTGGCCTAAGTTTAGGGGACTATGTGGAGAGACTCAGAATGGACCGAATAGAAGAGATAACATGGTAGATGTGTAAGCAAAGTATGGTCTGACCAGTACTAGACTAGTATGAGGACCAAGGTAGAGACTGGACAGACCAGATGGACCGAAGGTCTTTTTCTACCTGAATATTTATCTGGTTCTAATTCTTTAGATAGGGGTTGTAGAACCAAATGCAATATTCCAGGTGAGGATGTGCCAGGGATCCATTCAGAGCCAGTATGACCTCCCTGTACCTGAATAGATGCCTTGCTTATACGTCCCAGCAAACTGTTTGCTTTCACTTTACAGAAGGACTCCTTCTGCAATGACTGAAAAATAAAATCACAGTTTACATCAGCAGAGCTCTAATAATCAGCATTCCACCAATATTTGAATTGCAAATCATTCAAGTTTTTAATTATAATTGTATATTAATGTTTATTAGTATGTTGTTTTGTATTTCTTATGATTTGTTGTATGGAGTTTTAATATGTTCGGCACCCAGAGCCTCCGGGATGTGCGTCTCTTAAATAAAATTTGCCTTGCCTTGCTTTAATACTAAAGGCATATTGTACACATGAAAACATTATCAGTCTCCATTACAGCTGACCTATTCTTGATTCTTATTCCCTAGCTAAGATCTAAATCAATGGTGGAAATGGCGGGGAATCCTGGGGAACTCAGTTCTAGGAAAGAAATTAAAGGTGCATTTACACACATGCTCAGTTTTGGCACCATTACAGCACCGCTTTATGAAGTACACTGTTGCAGTCATTTCCAGTGTGTCCACACACAGCAGTTGTGGAATGGTGCAGGAGCTGTGGAAATGTTACAAGCAGCCTGGCTCCCCCTCCCTTTGTATGTTACAGAGTTTCACAGGAGCTGAATCAGATCAGCTTACAACAGTCCCAGATGTGTTTTGACTTATCTTCTGGCAGCAGATCAGCTACTTTGTACAGTACCATTCACTCCATTGCAGAATGCTCAGTGTAAATAAGTGTAATTCCTGGTCAACTCTGAGCAATGGGTAGGTTCAAAGACCTCAGAGGCGTAACTCTAGCCAGCCTGAAGACTCCTGCTGGCTGAATTGGCTGGGAGTTTTCAGGGTGTTTGGTTTGCACCCGGTGACTGGTGAGTCATTGGGTGTGGTTGTTTACTCGGTTTGGTTCCAGGAGTGGAGCTGAGAAAAGCTGCTGTCAGCAGCTGAAGAAGCTGAAGGCCTTGCTGGAAGTGTAACCCACTTAAGCCTTGAGATCTTGAAGGTGACTGTCTACCATGGAGCTCCTGGTCAGGTGCTACCCCACGTATGCAGATCCGCAAGGGAAATTATTTTACACTCAATGTTATTTTTGTAGCCTCTAATGTAAAATGTGATTGTTCTGGAGATTGAAAAGAAAAGATGTATTTAGGTACCACAGTGCCTTCCCCCGGCTAGAGAGCTGGGGATACCCTGTAATGGAGGGGTGCTACCATTTGAATGAGGATCCTTTGTACATGGGGTCTGATGGGGTAGATGGTGAGGAAACAGGACTTGTGGCTGTTGCAGTCCTCCAGTTAAAAGTGCACATCATTAACCCTTTCTAAACTGTGTGGTGAGATACACAGGTCTTGGCTTGGCTGGGACCGAAATATGGAATGGGGGGGATAATATAGGCTCCTCAGTCTCTACATTAGCTACCACAATGCCACAGAAAAGTGGATGCACCAGAATCCAGGCTGGGCTATAGTGGATTCTTCCTTGAGGGGGCAGTGGCAATGTGGATACCAAGCCTAGTGGATGTTAACAAGGCTGGAATCCCTGGCTAGCCTCTAGGCAGAATGCCCCTTAGTCACATTTATATTTCACTGTTTGTACAGTACCTTGAATCCACACCCTGGTTTCTGAGTTAGGTTTACCTCTTGATGGGTCCTCTCAAGTAATTTGAGAATGAAACCCACTATTACAGTTAAAGTTCTTGTGCCCCAAGGTTGTACACAGCTTCAGATTAAATGAAAATGTTAATTACAAAGCTTGTGCCCTGGTAACATACTTCCAGGGTTAGGATGTTGAAGTTCCTAAGAAACATTCATATCTGTGAGATGTGAAGTACCTGAAATCTTCCAAGCTGGGACTTATGTTTTTTCCCTTGTAGTAAAATGCTCTTGAGCTGTTACTGTTATTAAAATGGACTGTGTTGGACTTCATTAGTGATGTGACATTCAGTTGCCTGTTACAAAGTGTTTCGTGCTAACCAGTTGATTCCCAGCATTCAGCAGATGAGAAGATGTCTCTGCACCCAGGAGGTCAAGTAAGTCAGTTTATTATTTTAATGCCCCCCTCCCCATGAAATGAGTCAGAAAGGATACCCTGAGGTCAGGAAGGGGGTTACACAAGCCTTAGACTCAGTTCCAGAAGTAAAATGCAAAGGGAGTGCAGTCTTTTGTCTAATACACCACCAAAGGCATAACACTAACCAAAAGCACTTTTATGCTTCCTGGTCTGCTCATTGCGAGTGGTGCAGATGAGTTGCCTTGGTGCCTTAAATCATGCATAGACAGCTTGGGGAGCATCGTGGGTGGCTCCACATTGACACAGCATGAATGCTGTTTTGTTTGGGAGCTGTACTGCTTCAGGTGTTTTTGTTGGCACATAAACAAGGAAATATTAAAGCAAAGACTGGGGAGGTATATTGCAACAAAGGTGGATTTAAACTAGATGGGGGGGGTGGCAAGTGGACAGCAGGTAGGAAGGGATCTGATAGAGTGGAGTCACAGCCTACCCCCCAGGCTAGCAGGGAAGGACTTTGGGCAGCTGAAAAGGGAGGGAGTAGAAGGGAGGAGATGGAGGCTGGTGAAGGGAAGTGGGGTAGGATGGAGGGTAGTCTCACTAAATGTAAGAAGCTTAGGCAACAAATCAGCTGAGCTACAGGCACTCTTAGCAGTGTGGAGGGTGGCTATTGCAGCTGTCACAGAAACATGGGCAACTGAACACCAGGACTGGTATCTGGCAATCCTAGGATACAAATTATACAGGAAGGACCGTAAGGAGGGGAAGGGTGATGGGGTGGTAGTCTATGTGAGGGACGGGATCAAATGCACAAGGGACGAGGGGGAAGAAACGAGAACAGAGGCAATCTGGCTGCAGCTCCTAGACTCAAGGGATAGGAAACTAAGGTTCGGGATGGTATGCAGGCTGCTGTCCCAGTCTGAGGAGCTTGACAGGGAATTAGAGGGACAAACCAGAAAGGTATGTAGAAAAGGGAAGGTAGTCATCTTGGGGGATTTCAACTTGTCAGGGGTTGACTGGAACATTCTGGTCACCTCCACTGCTAGGGAACAAGTGCTCCTGAACGCGATCCAGAAGGGCGTCCTGAGACAGTTGGTTAATATACCTACTAGGCTAAAGAACACTTTAGATCTGGTTTCGTCAAATGGGGAGGCAGTAAGGCAAATAAAGGTGGAGGACACACTAGCTGACAGCGACCACCAAACGGTGTGGTTTAATATCTGCTGGTCAGAAATCATTATCAGATGCGCTGCAATGAAAATAGAGGAAATCAATTCCTGTACTAGAATCTTTTTGTTGCAGCAAATCTCAGGTAAACAAAGCTTAAAAACAATATTTCAAAATATTAAAATCCTTAATGCTTGATATCAAAGCAGTCAATACTCAAAGCTATGAGCAATGCCCCATAGGAATTCCTCGGCTGTGCATTCGGAACACTTTTCCACTATATTTTCCAACCGTACAGCATTGTCTCTGTAAACACACCTAGAAACATTATGGGCATTACCAGTGATACGTTTCTTGATCTCTCCATCCCTTTTTTTTGCATTCCTTTTATGCCCTCTATAAATTTCCAAATTGGTGGGTGTGCCATGCACAGGATGCTTTGCATCCCTCTATGAAAAGCTTCCATAGCTTTACTGGTCTTAGCTCTTTTATCTCTTACAGTCTCATTGTGGTTCCATAGCTCGATGGCAAATTGTGGGTGTTTCCGTCCACTGCCCCATCTGTTCCTCCTCCTGACCTTGGTGTCTTCAAAATAATCAATAACTGGCATTAATTCTGCAGGAAACAAATTTTGAGTTTCATCTGTGATGTCTTCTAAGCAAGCAACTACCTTGTTGGGAGGGTAGCACTCCAAGGTGGGCAAATATTTACATTTGAGGCTAAATTCAGTGTCCTGTGAATACATTTGCCCCAGTCCATCGCTTTGGATGTTTCTTTATATACATTGCTTGAAGTGGAAAGAACATCCCACTTGGCAAGCATTGGGGAACACAGATTTAAATGCTTGAATGGTAGCCTTTTCATAATCAATCGTCACTACAGCAGGATCAAGTCTGAGGTTTATTTCTTTGAGTGCCTGCAGCAACTGCTCATATGTCTCTCTCCTGTTGCCTGGAAGAAGGGCATATACGGCAGGCTACATATTTCCGAAGCACTCCCCAATTATGACATACATTTGCTGGAAAAGTGGGGGGGGCATACTGAAAGTCCCATCTGTGTACCAAATCTCTTATATTCTAAGGTTAGATTAGCTTCAGTGCCAAACACTAAAATGTGGTCAGCTCCAGGCCCACTGTCATAAATCAGTAAATTCACTCCTGCACTACCAGAGCTCGGTGTGTAGGTGCAATATTGTTCTGGGAGTATTAGATCTGTCAAGTCCCTTCAATTTGGAGGGGCACCATGCATTCTTACTCTTTGAATGGTGCGTTTAATATTTCTGTCAACCACGGTACCTTGAGCTGCGTAAGAAACATTTTCATTTGAATGTAAGAGCGCCGGGGCTGTAGTATCTTGTGTGTTGGCAGCATGCTCCTTTGCTTTATTCATGACCTCTCCCTCTCTACAGCAGCAGGGTCTGGAGCACAGGTGTGCTGACTGAATCTGGTGATAACTGGCACATCATGTCTGACTGTATGCATTTGGGCATTGTAGCTCTGTTCCTTCTTTACTGCATGTTCACACTGCCATATTGCCTTGCCATTAAACCCTTGCTTGTGGTGAGTAGATACAAAGTTCTCCTCATCCACAAGCTTTGTTTTTCTGATGCTCAGATAAAATAAATTAGGCAGCCATTTTCAGCCAGATGTCAAGTGGCATTCTGTCACTCGGCTTTATAAGCTAAACCAGCTGATTAAGCTGATTGCTGATTGTTGATTGCTTACAAGTGTCAAGTTAATGCCAAGTGAGTGGGAACAGCATTACTATTAACAGTGGTAATAACAGTAGCATTAAGATTGCTATTTCATCAATATTCAAAGTGGTAATTTTTGTAATATAATGGGAGCGTACTGCCCGGAGCAAGATTAACGGGAGCAAATTGACTAGGGAGCATGTTGTCGGGAGCGGGTTGAGCAGGAGCAAATTGCCGGGCATTAATTGCCATGGACCCATGTACAGGCTTGTTTTACAGTCTCTACTTTATCTTCTGGTTCTAAGGTTACATATATAGGGCATGGTTCAGAACACGGGGGGGGGGCGGTGGCAGAGTGGATTTTTCTTGTATAGTTTAATGTTTCATTGGCTATTGGGTTAATACTGCCTGCCTTTTTTTTATAAGAAGCAGTTATGGCTAGCACAATTATATATGCTTTGTGGACTACGAAGGGAGCCCATTCCAGGGTTAAACTATACCAAATTATAACATATTATACAGTTTCAATGCAGTGTTGTATTTTTACAGGAAACCCATTTTCTTATGTCTGAGGGTAATCTTTTCCATAGGCAATCAGTCGGCCATGTTTTTGCTGCGGGAGTTAGCATCAATAGCAGAGGGGTGATTATTTTAATTGGAACAGCTGGAACAGCTTAATCTGGTTCAAAGTCAGTTGGCAATCATCTGTATCCCCCTCCCTCGGGTCGTGCCTGAAAATAGGCAGAATTTGTCTAGTGCACTTACCCGGTTAACAAAAACTAAATAAATAAATTTCTAGGAATGTTAATTTTTATTGTACTCAGAGTCTGAAACACCCCAAGGCAGATTTATTTTTGTTAAGGGCATTTTGAACCGAACTGAAGTCTTACTTGGTAGTGTCTATGTGCCTAATGTTGATATCCCATCCTTTTTTATGGAACTGGCCTCACTTTCAGCTCCATTCTTTTCTCTTCCCATGATTATTGGAGGAGACTGGAATATCTCTTTTACACAAGATATAGACAGAACGGGCAAAACTCTTTCTATCCTGTCTCCTGCCTAACATTCTATTCGGGATATGTCCGATTCATTAGGACTATGTGATCCTTGATGCATATTACAATACAAGTCACATTAAACTGTTCTTCCAATGAATTGTTTTAGCATTTCTGAGTTGCACAAGTGTTGCTGGATCCAATACAAAGCCCTGTAGAAACTGTTTCTTAAGAGTTAAAACTCAGTTTTGCATTGCGTTGTGATTTGACTGCTGTTGCAATCCAAATGAGTTGCAAAAACATTTTACAAACATGGCCCTTGAGCTGTTTAAGCATTGAAGAACAATTCAATATGAGTTGCCAATGCGTTGCCAACTGTAAAAAATAATGTTAATCCAACTCATTGCTGGAACAGTTTAATGAAACTTGTACTGTACACTGCCAGGTCAAGGAATTCACTTTTCATTCCCTGGTTCATGGGTCATACTCTCGTGTTGACTATATTTTAATTAGTCAGTCTGTGTTGCACGGAGTGATGGGCCGTTAGATTGCCCCCAATATTATTTTTGATAATGGTCTAAATTTTCCTTGATGTCCAGTATCCAGAGGGATACCTCCTGGAAACTGAATAATCAACTCCTAAAGGACGAATATGTTGTCTCCCTAATTAAAGAGTAAATGGAGGTCTTTATTTCACAAAATGCCAGTTCTATTCAAAAGGTTGACATGGAATGATGTGCCTTTAAATGTTTTCTTCGGGGGGAGCTTATTCATCTAACCTCCAAATCTAAACAAAAGAAAGTGCAAGAATCTGCTAACCTGTTACATTATAATAGGGAGATAGAAAAATCATTGAGTCCTCAAACCTCAGATGTCATTCACTCTACATTATTGTTGCTCTGGGATAAATATACTGAACTTTTGCTGGAAAAGGTGGAATATGCTGTCTTTAAAACCCACTCTAAATACTGTACATTGACCAAGGGGAGAAGGCAGACCATCTTCTGGCTCTGCACCTTCAGAAACAGGAAGCATCCCATTTAATTTCTGTCACTCAATCGGCCGAGGATGGCTCTGTTAAGACTATGCCAAAGAACATTGCCTTAGAATTGCCGAAGGACATTGCCTGAGAATTTGAGATATATTATAGGGAGCTTGATGTGCCTAATCTCCACTTCCTCCCCAACATTAGTGATTATTTGGCAACTATCCCTCTTCCAATCTTAACTGACAGACAACAATCCTTTTTATTGGCTCCTTTATCCTCACAAGAAATTACAGCTGCCATCAGTCCCCTGTCACTCGATAAAGTGCCTGACTGCTTTACCCTGAATTTCTATAAACTGTTCACTAAGCAGCTTACTCATTTGTTGCACCACCTCTTTTTGCACATATATGAGTCCGGTATTTCAGATAGCTCCCTCCTTGAGGCCATGATTGTTTTGTTTCCTAAACCTTGCAAGGCCTTGGATAAAGTCATCAGTTGTCATCCAGTTTCTCTACTGAATTACAGTATTAAAATTGTATCCAAAATCCTGTCTTCTGGGATTAACGAGATCTTGGCTGGACTTATCAGCAGTGAACAGCTTGGTTTTATGCCTAATTGTTCTTCAGTGGATCATCTGCACAAGCTCTCTCACATCTTCTCAGTGTCCAAGGACTCAGGGGCTCCTGTAGCCCTGGTTTTCCCTAGATGCAGAGAACGCTTTTGATAGAGTTAATTAGAATTTTTTGTTTGTCACTTTGGGAAAATATAGTTTTCCACTGCATGCTGGGTTAAGATATCATATTCCTGTGCTAGTGACCGGGTATATTGTAATGTTTTTGTTTTCCTTGACCTTTCCTTTATTCTCTGGCACTAGGCAGGGATATCCTTTGTCCCTCTTATTATTTAATTTGTATTTGGAACCCCCTTTTATTGAAATTCAATTGCAAGCCAGAGCTAACCATAGTGCAGGTCAGTTTCTGGAATCTACAAATCTCTGCTTATGCGGCTATTTTATTGCATGTGTCACATCCTATTTTGCTTATTCCGGCTGCTTTGGCAAATATTCAGGAATATAGTGCCCTCTCTAATTATAGACTTAATTCAGATAAATCAACATTTTTGCTTCTGAATTCCACAGTTTTCAAGTCAGATGTTCTCTCCCTTGCTTATCCTGGTCTCCTAAGCAGATTAAATATCTTGGTATCACTCTCTATAGGAGTATGGCCCAGCTTAAAAAAACTTAATTTAGATGATTTAGTCCTTTTCTTACAACAAGATTTACAGAGATGGAAATATCTACCTCTAACTCTCTGGGATAGAATAAACATTATAAAATGAATCTTCTCTGTCATTTATTTTACCCCATTAACATGTGCAATGTTTGGCTCCCCCTTTTGTGGTTTAAAAGAATTCATACTTTAATTTCGGATTTTATTTGGTCAGGTAAGACTCCCAGAAGAGCTTATAATAAACTGGAGCCACTAAGAAATTTGGTGGATGATGTCTTCCACATTTTACCCTACATTAATTGGCTAGCCACACCAGTAAATACTTAAAATGGTCTAGCCTGTGTTTGGAAGATGGGTCCTCTGCCTGTTCCCCAATTTGGCTGGCACTAGAGAAAGAAGAGATATATAGGGCTGGTTTATCCCTATTGGCTATGCTGTTTATTTCTCCTAAGGATCTGCCTGTTGGTCTCCGAAACTCTGTAGTTGGCCTTTCTGTATGTGCTCATTCACGGTTCTGCACAATTATCCGATACAAGCATGTTAAGGATATTTCACAACCTGTCTTTCAGAATCCCAAATTTAAAGTTCAGGGACAGGTCTTAATGAATGCATAGTTACCACAGCTAGCAAACGTCAGGGTGTGTGATCTGCTCTGAAGTGGTGGCCTACTTTCTTCTAAGGATTTTTTTGAACCTTATAAGTTAGATAATGGGGTACTTTTTAAGGTTTTTCAATTACATCATGTTATCCTTCACCCGTTTGGTAATTCACCACAGATACTGGTTTACAACCACATGCAGTAACCAGCTTGTATTCTTTTTTTTATTTTCCAAGACATTTCCAGAGTTTGATGGGACTTCTTCAGATTGGAACACCCTGTTTCCATATCATACTTTTTGTTGGCATAGAATTTGGGATGACCTCCATGACTATACAGCCCAAGATAAGTTACAACTTACTCAGATTCATATATTAAATTGCCTGCATTTTACGACTGCTAAATTAGTTAGAATGGGTGGACTCAAATTCTCTTTATGCACACAGTGTGGCAATCTGAGAGGACACTATTACATATTTTTGGGGAATGCCCCAAGATCACCCCTTTGTGGATTTTATTTAAGACTAGGGCCAGTTCCCTTCTAGGGATAGATGGAGATTTTACCCCTGAAATCTTTATAGTAGGTGATTATAGTAAAGTGGTGGCCTTAATTTCCTTATCAATCAAAAATGAGGTCCTCCATCACTGGCTTCACCAGACTTCAATTTGATTTCATGAATGGTTACAGGAGTTCCTGTTTAATATCCATGTTGAACGGATATTTGCTAGTCTTCATAACTGGCTCTCATCCTTCAATAAGAAGTGGGGCAAATTGTACACCCTCTATACAATTTAAAGTAATCTGCACTGGCTCCCTTTTGGATTTCCCTACTGTTTTATCTGTATTTTGTGCTTCATTATTTATGGCAGACTAGTCCAGTTAGTATTTTTAGAATATTTCTTGAACTTTGGGAGACTTCCCATGTGCTCCATTCAGTTATCCCTTTAGCCAGTTTAGGAATGATCGTCTCTGCCTGGGGAGGGATGAGTTTGGATTGGGTGGGTGGCATGTTGGGGTTGTTTGTTGTTGTTGCATTTGTTATTGTGTTGTGTCTTGTTTCTATTGCTGAACATAATAAAGTATATTAAATAAAAAAAAAAGGAAGCAGTGAATACTAGCTAGTGTGGTTTTGTATAGATATGGGAAAGGCATCCCTAAATATCAAAACGTGTGTACTGAATTATAGGAAGGCTGATCTCAACAGGATGGATATGATATTAAGGGAGAGACTAGCTAGCCTAAGGGAGAACATAGATGTGGACCAAAAATAGACCGTGATTAGGGATAGGATCAGGACAGCCTCAGAAATCCACTTTATGTAGAGAGGGAAAAAAATGAATAGCCAAATCCAGGAGGCCAGTTTGGTTCAATAGAGAGAATGACAAGGTGGTGAAGGAAAAGAGGGACTCATATAGGAGGTATAGGATGTCCCAGAAGGAAGTAGATAGGAAAACCTACACGGAAAAATAGGAAAACCTACATGAAAAAGACAAAGGACTCCATGAATGTGGTCAGGCAGGCAAAGCCTTAGAAGGAACTGCAAACTGCAAAAGGGGTAAAGAAAGGGGATAAGACCTTCTTCAGATACAGCAGGGAAAAGAGGGCTATAAAGAATGTGAGCACTAAATTAAAGAATGGGAGTGGGTGGATGGTGGCAAGGATAAAGTAGAAGTATGGAATGAATACTACTGCTTTGTCTTTACTAAAGGGGATGGACCATTGCCACAAGGGAGGTGGGGGATAGTTGGGAGGAAAATGAGTATGTTACACAAAAGGATCATGGTGGACTGTATCGTGCAGGGGCTCAGGACCTGAAGGTGAACAAGTCCACAGGACTGGATGACATGAACCCCAAAGTACTGAGTGAAATGGCAACAGAACTGGTGAGACCACTAGCAGACCTGTTTATCAGTTTGCTAGATTCAAGGGTGGTGCCGTTGGAACAGAGAACAGCACATGTAGTTCCACTGCATAAGAGTGGACCTAGGGATGACCCAGGGAACTACAGACTTGTCAGTGTGATATCTATAGTGGAAAAACTGATGGAGACACACCTGAAAGAGTGGTTGGTAAAATTTCTTAAGATTAACAGACTTCTGGATGACAGACAACAGGGATTCATTAGGGGCTCATGGCAGATAGCTCATGCCAGACCGACTTGATCAACTTCTTTAAATGGGTAAAGAAGGCAGCAGACAGTGGGCAGGCAGCAGACATACTGTACATAAATTTAAGTAAGGCCTTCAAATTCATTCCATATAGAAGGTTAATCAAAAAGTTGGAGGACTTAGAGGCGGGTAATAAATATACTATGTGGTGGCTAATTGACTCAACAGAGGGACACAAAGGGTGGTCAGGGGAGCTCTTGGGATGGAGAGAAATTAACAGTTGAGCCCCACAAGAATCAGTGCTAGGATCTGCGTTGTTAAATGTATTTGTAAATGACATAGAGAAAGGCATTAGTGGTAAGATCTGCCTATGTATAGATGACAGCAACCTTTGTGAGAGGGTGGACACCAAGAAGAGTGTAAAAGAACAGACAAAGGATCTTGCAGAACTAGAAAATGTCTCATATCATACAACTCAGGTTCAACACGAATAAGTTCAAAGTCATGCACATTGTCTGTAAGAACCCAAGGGCTGAATACTGGCAGGTGGGTGGTAAAGGTCACAGTAACCGAGGAGAAAAAAACATCTGGGCATACCTATAAACAGCAACCTTAAGCTGTCTATGCAATTTAAAAAGGCTGCAACCAAGGCAAACATGATGCTGGGGTACATTGCTAGGGGGTTCACAAGCAGAAGGAATGAGGTGATCCTTCCACTGTATAGATCCATGGTGTTTCTCACCTGGTATACTGTGTGCAGTATTTGTATCCCTACATAAAGTAAGCAATAATATCTGACAGGGTGGGCGGTATTGTGCTGTACTGGACTGCACAGGGGTGTAATGAGGCCCAACACCGCAGGTGGAGGGCTTTATAGCCCTTGGAAGGTCTGGTATAGCACAATACCACCCACCCTGGAGGGTATTATTGTGCTTAGGAAATGGGCACTGTAAAAAATATGTTTAATTTAAGAAAGTTAGTGAAAAATGAGTTTAAAATATTTTTTGAGATAAAATAGTTCCTCCACCTGTATTACAATTCTGTGGACTTTTTTTTTGTCCTGGATGTCATGGTTATCCTCCCCTCCAACTCCTCCCCCCCCACACACACATGGCTTTTCCTTGGAAGCCCTACTATGTGTAAGAGAGAACCTCTCCTGTTTGCTGTGTCTGCGAACTTCCACTCCAGACAGAAGTCACAAGTTGCGGTCATGTTATCTACAACAGGACTGCACTTTCCTTCAGCAATCTGAATCACAGTAGTTACCAGTGGCAGTGAGATAATGCAGTCATGGCAAGCAAGAACCTAAACAAATGGACCACAGACCCAGAAAGCAATTTAAATCTATATTCAGATACAGCATTCAGATCAAATGAGGCATTGCAATCATTTTTGGGGGAGGAGTGTGACACAGTAATTTATCATTTACAAACTCCCCTTAGTCCTTATGGTTATCTCTCTCTCCCTCCTTCCAGTGGTAATACAAGTTTATTTTATGTATTTATTTATTTATTTTGAACAGAAGTGTCAGATTTTGCCATAGCAACTGGGAAAGCCAGTAAGGGAGACAGTGTGAGCGTGGTCGGCAGACAGTGTAATTGATGAGAGCAGTACCTTTTGTTTTTCAGAGCATTTCTTTTAAAACTACTACCAGGAATAGAAGAGATAAAAAATGTGTTAATGTATGTGATCTGCAATTTGTTTATGAAAAAGCAGCTTTGGAAAGTTCTCTGCTCTTAGGGTAGGAAGAAGCGGTCATCAGGTGTGTGACCTTGTGTGATCCTGACATGTTAAAACAGGAAGTGGAGTCTCAGAAGTACCTTGAGGGATGGTAATGCTGGAAATTGTTTTTTTCTAACTGTAACTTGGGCAGCACTCTCTCTTGTGTTAATGGCAATAACTCTGAAAGTGAGGAGAAAACTAATTTGGCAGTGGCTTGTTTGACTTGACGCTTCATTGTGTTTACTGACAATCGGTACTGGGGGATGTGGTGTGGCCATAACTGAGAAGGAGTTCTGTTGCTGAATACCTGCTAGGAAAATGTAAGCAAGGGTAATAAATAAGTATTACGTTTGCTGTCGTGGAAAGTGATTGCGCAGTTTTTTAATGTTATTTTACTTTCTTTTAGCAAAGGAAACTGAGACAGAATTGTTGGGGGGGGGGGAAATTGGTCGCCAACTTGCCCACTAAGTGTCATTATAAAAATGGAGGCATGTTCACATTAAGCATTCTATGGGCACCGTGATTCAAATTGGGTAATGGGGCAGGTTGAGCTGGCACTTTTTTTATCCAGGGTCTGTTGACTGATAGACACCCACCTTGACAAGGGGCTCAGCCAATCAGAGCCTGGGTAAACTGAAGCCCATTTTCTAATGTGGTGTAAATCATCTAGAGGTAGTATAGAGAAGGGCTACAAAAAAGATTCAGGGTCAGCAGGACAGCCTGTATGAAGACAGGTGGAGGAGTTGTAATATGTGTTTGCTAGAGGGTAGAAGAGAGGAGGGAGACATGAATGAAATGTTCAAATACATGAACGATATAAACAAGGTGGATCTTGGGAACCTTTTTAGTTTGAGTGAAAAAGGAACATAGGGGTGCAGTTACAAACTTGCTGGGGGAAGGTTCAAGAAGGAGGTCACAAAAGTACTTCTTCACAGCGTGGGTGGTGTCCAGGTGGAATGTATTTGCTGGCAGAGGTTGTCAACCAGAAGACGGTTGGCAGAATGAAGAGGGGGTGAGACCAAGTCCAAGGGAGGTTTGCAGTTGGGGGGACGGAACCCACTGTAACAATCACACAGGGACTCACACTGGGCAGACTTGATAGACCATATGACCTTCTTCTGCTGGCAGTTTCATATGTTCCTAGCCTGTCTGTCACTCTGACCCTCCCCCCTGAGTACAATCCCAGGAAGGGCTGTGAGCCAGCACCAGTGTAGACAGATGGCTGTGTGACTGCATGTCTGGAGTGTAGCACACAGAGTGGAGGCAGAGCAAAGGAGACTGCAGTGCTACTCTGCAGGTACTATAAATGCGGCTTAAATGAAGTGTAAATATACAACATACTATATAATAAGGAAATATGTCCCTAGACCCCTGTCATGTATGTTGATCCTACATAAAAGGGGTGGGTTTCCCCAGTGAAATTTTTTTTGCTTTGCAATACTGATTCAGATCTTCAGTTTTTGATGTAACAATCATTTCCACTGAAGCAGAGTGGTGTTATGAGTAAGGGATAACAACCGTAGATAGCAAGTAAGCATCAGGGAAGGTTGAGCTGTAAAGATTAATGATTCAGTTTTCATGGAAATACCCAAAGCAACAATAAAAAGAAAGGTCTATTTTTTCTGTTTTTTTTTTTTTTTTTGCTGTTGGCAGAAGTCAGTTTTAAACAGCTCTGTTTTCAAATCTCCTTAACTCAGTTACAAAACATGTACTTCTTCAGACTCTATTTTCTATAAAATGATCAGCAACCAGTAACATTTTGTGTAGAAGGGACAACCCCTGCTCTACATTAAGTGCAGTATATGTATTATTATTTTGCCCCAAACCTGTTGTTTGCTAACTGCTGTTGCCAGATCAGCTGTCATTAGGATCATTCAAATGCCAAATGACATGCTTTGTCAGGTTACGCTTACTTGTTTATAGTAGCTAGCACCTTATACATACAGTAATACCTAGTAACTACCAGCACATCTAGAGACACCAATGAAACATCTTCATATCACTATTGCTGCACCACACATTATTTGATATGCTCATTATCTGTGTATTTAATTAACAAATTTATTGTATTTCATGCTACTACAGTATATTTTAACATGTTGCTGCCTCCTTCTCCTGGGATCCCTTGTAAACAATATACTACATTACGAAGAGTTAATCCTGGAGAGGAATGCTATCTGTTCACATATGCACGTTCTTCTTGGTGCACATGATTAAATAGGCAGTATATATTATGGACCACAAGGGGGAACAAGTTACCTTGACAAAGCACCTGGGAAGTGGGTAAGAAATGTTGATGTTAGTGGGTGTCCACCCTTGAGACACCAACTGTATCATGCGTCCTGTTTCATTATTTTCAATGTTAAATAAATAGTACACAGATACACTTAACTATAGCATACAGTGTGTTTTGTGTTCTGCGTTCTGGGTCCTGTATGTAGCAAAATTGTATGCTGGACTTCCAAGCACTGATGCTGTAGCCAGTGATCCCATTTGCAGCAAAATAAAAAGTTATGTTAGTTCAGTTATTCCCAGCAAGGCTGCACAGAAAAACTGCTGTGAGAGTTTATGTAAGGGTAAGTAAAACTGCATTGCAGCAAATCTAGATAGCCTTCTATATTAAGCTTTTATATATAGTGGTGTTTTTTCTCTCTGTGGTACTTAGCTGGGTAGCCTATCATGAGTGTACTTTTGATTTTAAGCAATACATTATGTAATGGCATATCTCCTGGAACTAGATCACTGCTGTTGTTATTAGTTATGCCATTTGTGTATTTTCTGTATTGCACAGTGCTGTATTTATTTCTTACAGTATTATGAATTTTGTATCCTTTTGACATGGGTCTCGGTACAAATAGATTACTCCAATGAGCCCTCACCTGGCCAGCAAAGATTTAAATAAAATAAATAAACCTGCTTAAAGATTTGTGGCCTGTTGCTAAGGCAGCAGCCCATGCCTATTATAAACATTCAGCATACACTCTCAGTAATCAGACCTGTTAAGCTGCTCTGGTGAACAATGAAGGATCAGGGTTAATCCTTTTACAAAAGTGTACCCTGCTAATTTTAAATCTGAGGGGACTTCCTAGTACATTGTGAGTGAAGCTTTCATTATCAAAGACTTTCAGATGAAAGACAGGCATGCTAGGAACAGAGATTTTTTTAGTAGTAAGGGTAGAGCCAGTAGCTGATGTGATTCAGCTTTGATCTGGGCCCCTTGTATTCACTTTGGCTTCAGTTTACATACCAAAGACAGTTTAGACCATGGTATTGGGAGTCTAAACAGTGGTATACCACTGACCCTCTCTCCCTCACCCCAGTGACATATTACCCCCCCCCCCTCGTTCTCACAGACATTTTTTTCATAGAAAGAAAATGCTGCCTTCTGGCACTACCTGTATGCCAAGAGCCGACAATATGCAGCTGCAGGAACCCACCTTTCCTAACCCAACAGCCCCCGTCCATGGCAATATCTAATTTAGGAAATGCTGCCTGAACCTACATCTTCATTTTTGGGGCAGTGATAGATAAATCTTGGCTAGCTCAGTGGACTCCACCTCTCACAGCACACCCTCTCAGTAAGACTTTTAGTCTCAACAGTGTGAGCAGTTGCACTGTGGGACGAGAGCATGGAGAGGTAATCAAGATTTATCTACCATTTCTCCCCCTGAAATTAAGAATCAGGCTTCAGGAAGGGGCACCTCCCACATGGGATACTTTTGGGGGACATAGTTTAGGGTTGGAGGGGTCTACAAAAACATGTTGTTGACTCCTGGTGCAGTGCCAGGAGCTGACATTTTCATCCTGGGAAACAAAATGTTTGGGGAAGTGGGGAGGGTAGGAAAGTCCCATTTGGCACAGTTTCATCCTTATTCAGCAGTAGTCTGAGCAGTGCATTGGTTCTCTCTTAATTTCCTGAAACAAACTTTTTGGTACTATAGGAAACTCATTTAATCAACTGTACGCTGTTTTTTCACTGTCTATGCATGCCCCCATTTACTTTTTGCCTACCACTATTAATTTTGTTGTAACGGTGCCCCCCCCCCCCAAGATAATCAATTCATCCCTACTTATAATGCATTTTAGACCTGGACTGTTTATTTTTCACTTCTTATGCAGATTTCCAAGGGGGCGTTAGGCACTGCTTTGGAACTGCAAAAGGAAATGCTCTTGTTTATGTTTTCCCATGTTTTCAGCAAGGTTTTCACTTGTAACTCATGTCCAAAACTGGTTTACTGATAAATGCATTTGATAACTATGATGTTGACTAATACTGAGCATACTAATAAATAACTCAGCTGTTCTCCTCAGATTTAGTGAATTCCTTGTTATGGTGAATGTTTGTTGGGCAAAGATCAGCTAGGGGGAGCAGAGTGGATTAGTTCTCCACCTGCTGCAGATTTAAACCATCGTGTTGAAATATACAGTATATCATTTACAGGTATCATAAATGTATTGGAAGGCATATGGCTCTGTTAAGACATCTGATGTAACACATTTCAGATTCATTCAGCTACGTAGGAATTTCCAACATTTCATTTAGTGACTATTGAGGCAATGAAGCTATGAGCAGCAGTCTATCTGGATGCAGATTTGCAGGATTCTGTAATGAAAATCCCTATCTGATATTTTGTATCTTCAGCTTTGCTGAAAATATGTACATTGTTGGGATACAAAAGCACTATTTAACATGACTCAGAACACAGTTTTCGATCTATATACAGTATGTTTCATCTTTTGAAGCAAGCCATTTTTAAGCTGCATTATGGGCCGTGCTGTAATCCAAAGCACAGTTAACATTTATTTATTTTTATTTATTTTGTTTTTGTTAATTAGGTAGGTGCACTAGGCAAAGGCATCGTCTATTTTCAGGCAGGACCTGGGAGAGTTACATACAGCAAAGGTGATACAATATATTGTGACAGGTAAACACAACTCCACACAGCATGGCCAGTGGTGCAACAGTTTGGAATTACAGACAGTGGAAGCAATAGATAAAAGGTAATACAACACACCAGGGGTTGGATGATGCAACACAACAAGGCATTAACATTAGTTATGTCAGGTTAGCTAACCTTGGACATAGTAATGTAATAGCAGGTTGGATACAAAAGTTGGGTGAGTGCACGTACACTTGTAATTATTCTTTCTAGTTTCTGTTTGTTGTGCTGCATGTTCAAGGTACACAGACAAACAGGTCTGGATTTTCAGATGGCTTCGTGCAAGTACATCTTCCAGATGTACCTGTACGCCCCCTCCCCACACACACACACCCATCTGGACATAACTCAGACTATTTTTGAATCCATCACCCACCAGCAATGGTTGGACAGGTTTTCTGGTCCTAACTCTAACCCCATTCTCCTACAGTGCACCACCTCAGCTTATATACACATGGAATGGGGTGAGAGATAGGGCTGATAACCCCAATGCACACCCCAATGCCTGTTGGTGGAGCAGGGTGGGCGTGGGGTGCAAGGGGTGGCAACCCTAACACCAAATTTCCTCGCTTTTGTTGCTGTGGAACAACCCTAACCAATGCATTAAATGGAGTTTTTTGCCACGAATATATAGATATATATCTAATTGACACTGGAGGAGAAGTCTGAATTAGGATCGACACACCACTAGATGAGTGTGGCAACCGGGAGTGGCTGACAGATCGGTTGACTAAAGAGGGCAGCAAAAAATAAAGGGGATCAGATCAAGGAGCTGCTGGCAGAGGGCAGCAGGAAAGGAGCAGAAAATTGGGTCTAACAGGTCCTAGAGGGGTTGCCAGTAGAGGAGGGCTGAAGAAAAATGTTGTCGATGAAATTCCTGCTAAATCAGCAATTTCACCGCATGAAAAATTTTGTGGAAATCGAGCATTCTGGGAAATTTTTCATTGCCATGAAATTGCGGAATTCTGCCCACGAAATGCAGTATTTCACCTAAAACTGTGGAATTTTGCCTACGAGGGCAAACTCGGGAACTTTGTGCCGGGACCCTGTTTTTTTCAAATTGGGCACAGTATCCCTGGCACACCCAGGGTCTGCCACATCCCTAGATTCCCACAAACTGCAGCAATCTAAATGAACTTTAGAGAATCTACCCCACCTTGTGTAACCTAAAACATTATTTTCTTGCAGGAATCCATCTAGTCCTGCTTAGAAAGTCTAGCTGTGCTAACTTTGACAAACCTTACCAGGTAGGTTATCCCATATATTAACCACCTTAGAATATTTACATTTGATAGTTTAACTTGGATATTATTGCTGAGACCCAGGGTCTCATTCCCACTCCCCAGTGGTCTAGTGGTCCCCATCCCCAAACCCCTGATCCTGCCTTATTTAATTAAATTATGAATTCTCAAATCCCTGGTGGTCTACTGGTCCCCTTCCCAAACCCCAATTTGCCCCTATCATTAAATTAAAAATCAGCCCCTTGGAGGTAGTATAGTGGTCCCCCACCCAGATCCCCAATGTGTATCAATAATTAAATTAATAGTCAACCCCTTGGGGGTAATACAGTGGTCCCCAGCCCCAATCACCAAATGTCCCCGTTATCATATCATAAGATTCAGCCCTCTCAGTGGTAGTCCAGTGGCTCCCCCACCCTCCCACTCCAGAAGGTAGTTCCTATCCCCCACCTTCCCCATCCCAAGACAGAGCTGGGGACTGGCATAGCCCTTCTCACACCTTCGTGGCCAGTCTCCAACTGAACTGTCACTGAGTGGACTGTAAAGTGTACACAAAGCGCATACACCTTATAGTCAGTTCAGTGACAGTTAAGTCAGGGACCGGCCGCAGAGGTGTGAGGAGGACTGTGCCAGTCCTTGGCTCTGCATCAGAATGGGGGGAGTGGGGTGGTGGGCACTACCTTCTGGGGTGGGGTGCCACTGGACTACCAATGAGAGGGATGAATCTTATGATTTAAAAATGGGGACATCTTGGGGATCAGGTGGTGATCTGTGATATTACCCCTGAGGGGTTGACTGTTAATTTAATGTGTGGGTGAAATTCTGCCGTTTTTGGGTGGAATTTTGCATTTCCTTCCCGCAAAAATATCTTGAAATGTGTGAATTCCACAAAATTTTTCCCAGAGCTAAATATGTCAGTTTCACCCATCTCTAGTTGCCAGCAAGAAGGCAACATATGGTTATGGAAAAGGAGACTGCTAGAGTGGCAGTGTGGCTAAAGAATATTGATCTTGAGGGGTGAGAGACATAAGGGATGAGGGGGAGGACACAAGAAGGGAAGGTACGGGGCTCTGTTGGGGAGGGTCATGGTAAGTAAATAATCAGGAACAGACTGGGTCCTCAGCATCCGGCTGTGGCTTCAACCTGGGGGGGCATATCCAAAGTCTGAGCTGGGGGTCGGGTTCTTGGCATCCGACTCAAGGGAAAATAAGAGGAAATAAAATAATAACTAGAAGGGAGTGTCTGAAACATAGAAACATAGACTTTGATGGCAGATAAGGACCATTTGGCCCACCTAGTCTGCCCATTTCCCTACCTATTGGATAAGCTGCAGATTCTATGTAAACAATAGCCTACTTCCTCCTATCCCCCACTATAATTGCTTTATGTCTGTCCCATGCATTCTTGAAATCCCCCACTGTTTTTGAACCCACAACCTCCTCAGGAAGGTGGTTCCATGCATCCACCACCCTCTCTGTGAAAAAATATTTCCTCACATTGCCCCTGAGACGTCCCCCCTCTGTTTTCAAATTGTGCCCCCTTGTCTTGCACATATCTTTTTCTGACAGATGCTCCCCTCTTGGACTTTGTTGATTCCCTTGAGGTACTTGAAAGTTTCTATCATGTCCCCTCTCCCTCCTTTCCTCAAGGGTATACATATTAAGGTATTTTAGTCTTTCTGCATACGACTTCTGTTGCAGACCCTGCATCATTTTAGTTACCCTCCTCTGGACTGCCTCAATTTCTGTTAATGTTCTTGCGAAGATGGGGTCTCCAGAACTGCATGTAGTACTCCAGATGGGGTCTCACCAACTATCTATACAGAGGGATAACAACTTACTGTTTTCTAGGGGTGATGCCTCTCCCTATGTATCCAAGTATCCCCCCAACCCTCCTTAATGCTGTCTCACATTGCTTGCCTATCTTAAGGTGATCTGATATGACTACCCCCTGGACCTTTTCCATTTTTGTTGTTGTTAGTACCTCCCCCCCCCCATTGTGTACTCTTCCCATGGGTTTTTGTTTCCCAGATGCATTACTTTGCACCTCTTTGCATTGAATCTAAGCTGGAATACTTTTGACCGTTCCTCCAACCTTGCCAAGTCCCTTCTAATCCTTTCCACCCCCTCAACCCATGTACCAAACCTGATGCAGATCTTTGTGTCATCTGCAAAAAGGCATACCTTTCCTTCCAGTCCCTCTGCAATGTTTCCTATAAAGACATTAAAGAGGACTGGTCCCAGTACTGAACCCTGTGGGTATCCCACTAATAACCCCCCTTTCTTTAGAGTGTACTCTGTTTACTATTACCTTCTGCATCCTGTTGTCTAGCCAATTTGTCAAGATCCAGACCCCAAGAAAAATTTGGAAGAAAGAAGCAAAGGTCAAGAAGGAAAATGGACTCTACAGTTGTAAATAAATATGAATATTATGAATTACTATTAAAAGGATGTATAAAAGTGTGGTATGAATCTGAATGAACAATAAAACAGATTGTCAATTGAGCATTAATTTATGCAATTGTTGGCTTTTACATGTGTAACTGATATGAACTGTAAAGGACAACATTGAAAATGAGCTTTTTGCTGAATGGTCATTCAACTCAACTCAAATTTATTTGTAAAAAGTGCAAATCAAACAAATATCCAAGCGCTTGTACAGAATAATAAAAGGATTTAGCAGTTAAAATCATAAATAACAATTTAAAATGCAACATACATACAGCAATATTCAGTAATCAATAATTCATTCAGAGTCCAAGAAGGCGAGATTGAAAGGATGTGTTTTCAGGGCAGATTTAAAGCTCTCCATGGTCAGGCTCTCCCTTATCCGATGAGGTAGAGTTTCACAGGGTAGGGGCCACAAACGCAAATGCCCTGGCACCAGAAGTCTTCAAACAGACCCTGGGAACCTCTAGCAATCCCTCATTGGTGGAGAGGAGTGGGTGGTAGGGGCACAGAGGTTCTTTCAGATAATGCAGTCCCTGTCCATGTAGGGCTTTGTAGGACAGCAAACCAACTTTGAAGGTGACCCGCCACTGAACTGGCAGCCAGTGCAGTCTGTGAAACACAGGCTTGACATGGCAAGGTCGAGGTAAGCCAGTCAACAACCTGGCCACTGCATTCTGCACCAGCTGCAAGCAGTGGACATCAACCCTTGGGAGTCCTAGGTACAGGGTGTTGCAAAAGTCAAGGTGGGAGGTCACAAAGACATGGACCAGTGTTGGAAGGTCATTGGACAGGACCAGGTGTTTGATCTAGGTGATATTCCTCAGATGGTAGAATGAGGATATAACGACAGCTGACACCTGAGATTTAAGGGTTCATCCTTCATCAAAAATTATGCCCAGATTGCACACTCAGTCAGAGGTCAACCACTGACTGCCCCCGAGACAAAGCCCATAAGGCTGCCTGGCCAATAGCCCCTCAGCCTGTTGACCCGGGTCCACAACCAACACTTCAGTTTTATCAGGGTTCAACCTCAGCCAGTTGGCACTCATCCAGTCTTGGATCTCAGAAAGGCAGTTATTAAATACTGAGACAGCACCATCCTGTTCGGGCACAAAGAACAGGTAAAGCTGAGTATCATCTGCATAGCAGTGAAAACTCAGCCCATACCACCTCACAATGTCTCCTAATGGCAGTATATACACCACAAAAAACAAGAATGACAACACAGAGCCCTGAGGCACCCCACATGGCAGCAAGACTGGGTCTGAGGAAAAAATCCCAGATACCACTCTTTGAAACCTGCCAGTGAAGAAGGAATGAAACCAGCTGAGGACCATACCAGACAGTCCACAATTGAGTCACAGGTGCTCTAGTAGCACACCATGGTCAACGGTGTCAGACACCACACAGAGATCAAGGAGAACCAAGATGGAGTGGGTTCTCTGATCTCTCACTATCAGGAGATCACTGAGCACCAGAAGTAGGGCCATCTTGGTACTATGCCTTTTCCAAAAGCCTGACTGGAGAGGATCATAGATATCATGGATAGTAAGATGGTCCTCCAGTTACAGCATGACCACCTTCTCAATAACCTTACCCACAAAAGGAAGGTTAGGGACAGGCCTGTAGTTAGCAAGACAGTCAGGGTTAAGAGAAGATTTTTTAAGGAGTGGTGTTACCACTGCCTCCTTCAGGGTGTACAGAAACACACCTGTCTCTATTGAACACCCAACTACCTCTGCTAGGACCAGACCGATGACCTCAACACACCCCACAAGGAGGCGAGTTGGGCCCAGATCCAAACTACAGCAGGTCGGCTGCTTACTCTGAATGATTCTCACAACATCAATGACCACCAACTGGTCGAAGTCAGACCAGACAAACTAAGGAGCAGAAACCTCCCACCTACAAGCACAAGTCCCATTAGAGGGGGCCACATAGATCTCGGACCTGATGTTGGCAACCTTATCTGCAAAGAATTGAGCAAACTCATCACATTTCTCTTGTGACAATGCTCTCTGCAACTGGACACTGACTGGATTGCACAGTTTGTCCACAGCCCGAAATAACGGAACTGTTCGGTTCTGTGCAGCAGCAATCTCCCTGGACAGGAACTCTACCTTCTTAAGGGTGATGGCCGATTGATAATCCTTGTAATGAGTCATCAATCTAAGCCTGTCAGCATCAAGGCCAGATTTCCACCAACGCTGCTCCAGCCTTCGTCCAACTTGCCTCAACTCCCTCAAGGTCTCATCAAACCAAGGGTGCCAAGGGTGAAGAGTTAGTGGGTGAACCTAGACAGGAGCAATGGAGTCCAGAGCCTCCATCACAGCCCTATTATAGGCCTGCAACAGATTCTCTGTGTCTGTGCTTACACTTGGTGAGGCCGATAGATCCAGCACTGCTGCAAGGCCATCTGGGGTCAAACCCCTTAAAGGGCAGTACCAGACCATCTCCACAGGAGCAGGCCTATGGGGGGAGCCCAGAAATTGAACCTTATAGTGTGATGGTCTGACCAACCAATCAGCTCCACCACCAGGTCAGAGGTCTCCATCCCGAGGAGAAAGACCAAATCCAATGAGTGACCATGAATACGGGTTGCAGAGGTAATAACCTGTGTGAAGCCCAACAAATTAATCAGTTGAAGGAAGTCCTGACCAAATAGCAAAAGTTCATCATTTATCCAGGCATTGAAGTCCCCCAGAAAAATCCAGCTGGGGGACTCTAACACCATATCAGAAATGATGTCCGCGACATCCTGCAGGAACTGCTTCTCACCCCTAGGAGGACAGTAGACAAGGAGAATCCTGTACCTCACACATGTGCCAATGATACACTCAAAGGGCCTGGCCTCCCCCACTGACACATCTACAAGGCCCAATTCCATTCTAAAACAGATGGCTACACCCCCGTCCCTACTATCCATCCTCGGGTAGTGTATCACCAAAAACCCAGCAGGATCCGCTGGCTCAAGGACTGGGCCAGTATTCTCATCCAACCAGCTCTTGGTGATGGATGCCAGGTCCAATGACTCATGAAGATCAGCAATTACAGCTGTCTTGTCTTTAATGGATCTGGCGTTGCATAACACCACCCGAGTGGAATGGACCTCCGAAGCTGGCCGTGTCATCTGGCCACCCAAAGTGGAGCCCTAGGGTATGGGGACCAGACAGGGAGGAAACCTTTACAGAACCAATTTCACCCCAGGGTGACCCATGGACCCAACCACCCCAATCCACCCAAAGAGCTCCATCTCCCCTCCAGATCCATGACCCCCGGCCCTGTGCCTCTTCCTAGCAATCCCCAATGCTCAACAATGCCCATATACCTCACTGGGCAAGTGGGGAGGCAATCAAAAAGCTGGAGGCTGTGGAGCTTGGAGGTAGACTAGCGCCTGACCGGGAGAGCTCTCGGCCAGCACATACCAAAGGGGTCTCACACAACAATCAGCAACAATACACCAAAAACAACAATCAAAACAAACAATCCAAACATAAAATGAAACAAAATTATCTTCCACAACCCCCAACATGCAAAGCAAACACCCCTTAAATGATAAACGGTCCAACAGTCACCAGTCAATGAATGATTCAGGATGGAACAAAGCGTGCCGTGCTTAAAAATTAGACTTTGGGAATGATGGGACTCTCAACTCCACCAGACCCACAAAATTAAGTCCAGAAGGCTGAGCTCTCGCCACAGCACTTATCCACAGTACCAGTTAATAAAGAATATTAATGCAGTTCTGGAGGCTCTCTCATAGCCACCAACCAGATAAACATATAAACTTCCTAACGGCCAGTTATCAGATCCACACCTGCAGTACACTGCAAAGAGTTCTTCCACCAGTTCAAATCACAGCCCTCAGACAGAGCAGTGGTCTAGAGTGGGTAGCCCTGGGCAAGCCAGGGCACATCACCCACCGACAGTGATCGCAGTACCCTCTCTGTCCAGCCATCCACCCCCAACCAACTACCACCATCAACAGCCGCAGTCCAAGGAAGGAGGCCAATTTAGTGTAACAGATCTTCCAAAAAGGCTGATACACAACCAGAGCTCCCAATCACCTCCCAGATCACAGAGGCTTAAGGTGTGCCACCCAAGGGACAGGGCCCCAGATGGACCACATTGTTCAACAAGGTCCCCTGGTAAGCCCCCCAGGGCAGACGTAGGCACTGAGCTCTCCAGCGAATGCTTACGCTGCCCCCCCTCCTGTAGGAGACCCTGCAAAGAAACCTCTGCTCCCCCATCAGTAAAATAGGGCCCTGGCCAGTCATCACAGTCTCAATGTGCTTACCTAACCTCAGGGTCTACTATACTCCAACCCTTTTTCCATGTAGGTCAGTTACCACTATACCTTCTTACCCAGACCTCAGCTGCTCAAACTCAGCCAGTAGCTACTCCTACTCACAAGCCCCAGCGGGCATGGCCCTTGCCAAAACTATTGATTGTTCTCTGCTACTCACATCTGGGAACATAGAGCAAAATCCTGGCCCCTCTCCCTCCACACTAGCCTCCCCATTGCTACCCTTCAACTACCAAGAGATCTGAAACTCGTCCACCTCAATATTTGTAGCCTGTTGCCCAAACTCACCCTGCTGCAGCCAACCATCCTCTCCCTCCGACCTGATGTCCTGGTCATATCTGAATCCTAGATAAAACCTCACAATCAAGACACCGAAGTAGCTATCCCGGTGTATACTATCATTGGCCATGATCGACCTGGCCAAAAAAGAGGTGGCGTCATCGCCATGTATTTTGCATCTGCATTTCAGTTCACCCAAATCCCAGTAGCCATGCCCACTATGATCATTGATCTGCTACTGATCAAGCTAACACTACCCCACACAGCTCCCTTCTTTACTGCAGGCTCCTACTGTGCACCTAACACCACTCTGGCAACCATCTTCCAACACCTAGGCACTCTAAAATCTTTGGCCCCCGAGGGCGAGCTTGCACATCTTTGGAGATTTTAACATGAACTGGCTCTCCAATCACAATGTTAACCTTCGTAACCTAGTAGCCTCCTTAAAACTTTCCCAAATGGTCATAGAGTCCACCCGCTTAAACCACAGATCTCTAAACCACTTTCTCCTTGACTGGTCCCTCACCTCTCACCCCCACAGGATAACAGCCTCAGGCCTTTTACCTGATGCCCTAAGTGACCACCACATGACATATGTGATCAGGAAAGTCTCCAAACACAAAGCTACCCCCTTCACATCATCATGACCAGGTCCTATAAATCTCTTGATCTCCCCTCTCTTCTCCATGCCCTGGCCACTACAGACTCGTCCCCCATACATCAGGCCACCTCCCTGGACTCGGTATTAACATACTTCAAAACCAAATTCCTTGCTGCCTGGGACCGCTATGCCCCTACCAGAAGGTCTAGGGTAAGAGATGCCCACCTGCCCTGGATCACTGTGGATATTATTGCAAACCTTAGGGTAAGGGATCTTGCATGGAAATCTTTCAAAGTCTCGGGCGCCTACCCTGACCACCTAAAGTACCGCTCACTTCGTAACTCCTGCACAAAGTTAATCTGCCAGGCTAAAGCCAAGTTTCTCAACTCAGCTCTGCACTCAAACCTTGGCCACCTTACTAAATTCTGGAAGGTGGTCAAATCACTTCTCTCCCCACCTTCCCTGCCCCCTACAGCAGCTTTAAACATAGGTGGCTCCATTGTTATAGACCCTTCTGCTGTGGCCTCGGCATTCAATGCATTTTGTACCAATTGCACATTGACACTCATGTCCTCTTTCCCCGTACCAAACTCCTCCACCACCATCCATAATCCTCCATCTCACAGTACCTCCCAAGACCCTCCACCCACCTCCTACTTCTCTTTCCACCCTGTCACCCCAATTGTGGTACTAAACGCCCTGCAGGCACTAAACCCTTCCAAGGGCAAATGCCCCTCTGGCCTTGATTCCAAAATGTGTACTTATCAGCCCCGGTCATCGCCACCCCACTGGCTGCTTTTTTAAATCTATTCTTCTCTCTAGCATCCATCCCATCTGAATGGAAGCTTGCCACTGTCATACCCCTCCCCAAAGGTGGGGACCTCTCTGCCCCTGGTAACTTCTGCCCTATTTCTCTCCTCCCTGTACTGGCCAAGCTGCAGGAACAACTTGTCCTCTCTCAACTCTCATCCTACCTTGACTCCTCATCCTTCTTCATGCCTTACCAGTCTGGCTTCAGGAAGTCCCACTCCACCACCACCTCCCTGCTGAGGCTCGCCAACAGCATTCTCTCCGCCATGGACAAAGGCCGTATCACCTCAGCTATTTTTGTCAACCTCGCTAAGGCATTCAATATTGTCGCACATCCCCTCCTTCTGACTAAGCTCCAAAATGCTGGACTTTCTGGCCCAGCCATAGAATGGTTCCACTCATATCTGATAGGCCGGACACAATCGGTCAGAATTGGTGGCTCAACATCTTCCCATCTCCCCATCATGACAGGTATGCCATGGGGCTCAGTTCTTGGGCCTCTCCTGTTCTCCATCTTCCTTAATGACCTGCCCTTTGCCTGCCCACACACATCCGTTCACATGTATGCTGACGATACAGTGCTGTATACATCAGGCCCATCGGCCTCTGATGTGGTGTCCAGACTTCAGCAAGACTTCAACATAGTCCGGCACTGATTTTGCTCTAACTAGCTCCACCTCAATGCCAAATAAAATGTCTCCATGACCTTGGGCAAAAGGCAAAGACTCTCAAGGCTCCCCTCCACCCCTGCTTTCCACACCCTCGATGGGACAACTCTGAAGATCAGCTCCTCCTTTAGATACCTCGGGATCTGGCTCGACTAGCACCTTGACTTTTCTGTGCATATCGATGCCATCCACAGAAAAATACACCCCAGACTGGGTGTGCTCTACTGTAATCATGGATGCAAACTACTGCCAGTCCACCATGCTATGGTACAGAAAATGATCCTGCCAGTCATAGACTACAGGGATGTAGTCTATAGTGCCGCCTCCAAGGCCACCCTGGCCAGGCTGGACTCTCTCTTCCATGCCTTTTGTCACTTTTCCCTCAGCTGTCCCTACTCTGCCCATCACTGTGTCCTGTATCACCCACTGGGTCCCCCCTCACTGCAGAACTGCTGCCAACTACACTGTACCCAACTCACTGCCAAGTTTTGGTCTCAGACCCTACCTCCTATCTCCACTCAACATTTTCAGCCACTCCCCTACCAGCCTACTCACTCAGGCACAGTGACACCAGACTCCTATCTATCCCACACAGGTCCACAAATGCTGGCCAGGCTGCCTTCACATACTGTATGCCTAAGTTGTGGAACTCCCTCCCTGTGGACATAAGGCAGGCCACCTCAGACCACTACCTTCACGCCCACCTCAAAGATCATTTCGCCTCCACTTGCACAAGTATCTAACCTAAATGCACCACTCCTCCTCTAATTGGAGTACTATGGCTGTATTATGTTGCACTGTATTTGTTTGTTCATTTGTACCTTGAAGCACCCTGTTGTCTTGCTTCTGCGCAAGCCATAATTTTATCCTAGTGTTGTTAGCTGCATCTAACACTTACTATGTGATTGCAATATATATTTTCTGTATTGTGCTCTCCCCCAGGACACAACTGGAATCGAGCAGTACTCTGCTCAGTGTGCCCTCCTGGTGAAACTCTTAAATAAATACATAAATAAATAAATGCAGGGCTTCAGTTGCAGCAGGAATCCAAGGTTGGTAACATGGAAAGGACTCACTCCTACCAATCTGCCTAATAGTGGCTAAATGCAAAGTTCTCCTGCCGCAATCAACCACAGTCACCTCTCCATTCTCCAAGGTCCAACTCCACTCACTGGAACTGTAGACACCACAGTCCCCAATGGGACTCCTTCGAAGGCCACAAGCAGATGGTGACCACTGATACCAGGTAAAGGTTACAGTTTCGAACTCAAACTAAGTTCGAGGTATGAATTCTGGCACTCGAAGTTTGAAATGTGAGCACCAGAATCAAAGTTCGGAGCACAATCACCAGCCAGTACTGATATCACAAATGAAAAACAACAGATCACAGTTTGCTAAAGTGATCTGGAACAAAAATAAAAAACACACAAAAATGGCTAAAATGGTAAAAGGCTGCTAGCAATATTGCAATGCTCACAGATAATCACCAGAATTGTGCAGTCTACAACAACAAAACAGGCATGAGGACGCAGCACAGTTAACACATAGTAAAAAGACCCAAAACCTGAAAAACAGATGCTTATCCTAAACTGGTCTACCTCACTTCCACTCCCTACCTAAAATAATTAAAAATAAACAGAATAAGAAAAATGTAACAAAAATAAATGAATTAAAAGCAAAAATAAAGTAAAAGAAAATGCTACTTAAAATCTGCTGTGTCAGGCTGACTCATTTCAGTCATCATCTTAGGGAAAGTCATGAAAAAAAAATGTATTACTACAGACAGGGTCAAAGTTGGTAAAATTCACTCCCCAAATTAATCTGCAAATATAATTCAATTCACGGATCTGCGAAGTGCGAAGTTTTCACCATGAAGTGCAGAATTTCACCCACTTACAGTGGAATTTCACCATTCGTAAGTGAAACTCAATTGTTCGTGGGCAAAATTCTGCTGTTTGCAGGTGAATTCCACACTTCATGGAGAAAACTTCACAATTCAATTGAAGCTGAAGTTGCTAAGTACAGGGAAAACCTCTCGAAACTCCACAAATACAATGTGTGGACAAAACTTCACCACATCTCTAATTACTACTACTTCACTGAAGATCCTGACTGATACGATTAAAACAAGAAGGAACCTAACTTGGCACCACTGTAAATGTTGACACTCCATTACTATCTGTTCTCTGCCTTTCATACCAGGAACATGTCCCCTCTCGTTCTTTTCTCCAGTGACTATAGTTCTTAATCTATAGCCTTTCCTCATCATCCTTGTCCCCCAGTCTCCAAACCATCTTGGTGATCCTTCCCTACACTCCTTGCAATCAAGCTGCCGCTGTCTTCTGGTGATGAGCCCAAAACTGAATGCAGAACTCTTAAGGAGGTCTCACAAAGGACCTATATAGCAGGACTAAGATCTCTCTCTGTTCTTACTAACAAAGCCTTTCTTCATGAATCCAGTTATGTGATGACACTTCCTAATTATTACCTTACACAAGGCCACTGGCCTGTCTTGTCTTAAGGCCCTTGTTGATCAACTGTTTGAAGATAATTGTGAATACCATTGAGTAAATTATATATTATTATATGCTGAAATCTTTGTATTTGTATTGTACTCATATTTGTTTTTGGGTTACATCATTCTTGCCATAATTTCTGCTTATCAATATTCTATTATTCCTATCGTTGTACTAGATTATCTGTGATAGCCAATACTTAATAGAATTCATTAAGATTCTTGCTGTATCCATGAAATTGTACTGTAAACTTTTTCATGTTTTTTTCCTACCCAGGACCTCCTTGTAAATGAGCATTGCTTAGTGAAGCTTTTTTCCTGTTAAAGTAAATATATACAAATATATCCAGGATCATTGGCAATTATAATTTCTCAGTTTATTTCCTTGTCTGTTGACCTCAGTGGTGTTCCACTAAATTTACACTGTGCTTTACATCACCCTCCATGTAATATCATACAATCACCTGCAACAAATTGCATTCTTTACTCTATTGATCATTAGACCACTTTATCCAGGTCAGCTTGCAGATCTAACTGATTTTTTTTTTTTTTGGGGGTAATCTACCACACTGGCTACGTTAGTGTCAATGGCAGATTTTAAAATCCATCCCATGATGTTATTTTGCATATCCCTGATACATATATTAATATACATACAGACATATTATATATATATATATATATATAGATATATAGATATATATAACTAGATATAGATATATATTATATCTATATATATATATATATATATATATATATATATAGATAGATAGATAGATATGATATACAAAATCACACATGCCCCCACAATGCAAAGCATCATAGGTTGCATATGAAAATCACCACAGAATATTATGCTGGTTCAACTTTAAGCAGAAATGCATGGTGCCGAAAGGCCTCTCACATAGTTTGCAATGGGTGCCAACAGAAGACATAGACACATATTTTGTCCTACCAGGACTCATCAGTATGCCTCGTCTGTTTTACACGCCAGTGGAATGAACCAGCTACCCTAAGATGGTCTATCTGGGTTATGTTGTGGTGAACACAATTATTTATCTCTAGTTATTATAGTGGTGCAGTAGCACCACTATAGTTACGGTTGAGTATATGCTTTAGTTTTAAACCTCGCTGTTTACACTTTAATAACATCAAAACTGTTCATCAAATTTTGTACAAAATTTTACATGCATAGTCTCATGGGGTAGATCTCTTAACTTGCCAGCTTTTGATCCAGCCAGATGTGTGGATTCCAAGAAGCAGATAGTGAAAAAACACCGAAAATCGACATTGTTTGCTGGGGTTTTTTTTGCCATTGCATAATGCCCAGATGATTTAGAATATTGGTCTGACATTTTCAGGGAAAAAAGAGCTTGGCCCACAGAAGTGCCTCTTGCTCGTTTGGTGAAAAATATTAATCTGTTCTAAAGTTATTAAATTTTAAAATTTGGAGTTCTAACCATGCTCAGTCAGCACTTCAAAGAGCTGAATAATGTTTCTTATGGCAACCCTTTTTTGTGAGGTTTTTCATGAGCATTTTCATATGCTACCATCTTGTTTTACATTTTTCCTTAAAAATTCAAATTTTGAAATCCACAAAAATTACATTCTGGAGAATGACCAACACATGTACCTTGCTTATTGGGGTCTCCTTAGCTGGATTCTGCACTTCACTGTTGGAGAAATGCCCATGCAATGTTGTTTTTATTAGTACTGTAAATCTTTTTTCATTACTCATGATATGAAAAAATTATCAAGAGTCACAAAAAAAGTTCCTTTTTCATGGGGGAAAAATCATTTTCCTTATTCTGAAGGTGGTGGTGGTGGTGATAACATGCCTTAATATATTTGTAAATGTGATAAACCACAAATGATATATTTTTTTAACTAAAAATAAAAGCACACATTGCACTGATACAACTAAGCCAAGTAGCCAGCAGCCCCCAATACTGCACACTTGTTCAACAACTTAAAGATTTGTTATTATGACAGTAGACTATGTCTGTATTCTTACTAAGACAACACTAATTTATGTTTACAACTGCGAAATGCCCTTTATCAAACATTTTTGAAATTCAAGTCACACACACTGAGTATTATTTACATACACCTATACTGTATACAGTATATATTATAGAAATAAAGTTTTTGCTTGTTCTGTTTGCTTTGGGTTACATCTATGGAATGATCTAATTGCAGAATATGTAATATTGTAGTTGGTCTTCCATTCCCCAGTTTCATCTTAGTATCACTTAAGACCAATGGCTGAAGGGAGATAATGTAATTCACTGCTATAAATTGGGGGAATGTAAACACATTTTCACCCTCATAATCAGATTAGGTGATTTTGATTATTAAATCTGAAAATGTATCACTGGGTATATTGCAGGCAAATTAAACTTGGGTATGAGTTAAAAAAGAAAATCCTTTCTCTGTTCTCCCCTTTCTTTTTGCTGATATATGGCATTATAGGTGCTTTTTAAGTGTCACTTGGTCACTGGTGCCTAAAGACTAGGGCTGTGCGAATACCGAATACAGTATTGCTTTCCAAATACTATGAATAATAGGCTATCCAAATATTCGGAACCGAATAGTCCACTATTTGGCTGGTATTTGGTATTCAGTCATGCACAAGGAAAAAAAAGTAATTCCCACCCTCCTGGCCAACATTAAATAAAAATTTTAGCCCTAGTGTCTAGTGCCCCCCTCCGGCAATCCCTAGTCCAAAATGAAGAATTCCCTCTTACTAAGACCCTCAGCAATACCCCCCAGTCCCCATCCCCAAATGTATAAACATTAAAAAAAACTCTAATTTCCCTGGTGTTTAGTGGACTCCCCTACCCTATCAGAAAGTGCCTCCCACCCCACTTGACCCCGGGTGGGCTACGCATGCACTCTCCACTCACCTCCATGGCCAGCAGCCTGACTGAGTTTTCAGTGAATGAGCATGTGCTTGTATAAGCCATGCTCATTCACTGACTCAGTCAACTGGTTGACTGTGGAGATGAGTGTTGGGCTGTGCTGGTGGCCCGCTTCAGGGTCGGGGTGGGGAGGGCTGGGAGGCATTTCAGTGACAGGGGTGGGGGTCCACTAGACACCAGGGAAATTAGGGAATTTTTTTTAATTTTTTAAAATTTGGGGCTGGGGGCTGGGGATAATGCTGAGAGGCTGGGCAGGGGTGGAGGGATTCTTTATTTTGGACCAGCGATCAGCCGGAGAGTGGGGTGGGACCACTAAACACCAGGGATAAAAGCATTTATTTAATGCTGGTCAGAAGGGGTGGGCTCTTTAATTTTTAAATAACCCCCTCTTAGCCAACTGAATATTGAATAATGAATATTTTGGCACCGAATAACGAATATTCGGCCAAATATTCAAAAAAAGGTATTCACACAGCCCTATTAAAGACTAAACTGCAAACTGAGATAAATTGCATAATTACAGAGCATTAAGACCACCCTCCAATTGTTGCCCCATCATATTTTCTATTTCCCTGGTGTCTAGTAGCACCCCCCACCCTAGCATTCTCATCCTCGTAAATATTTTATAGATCCCTTTTTTCTAGTGGTGCCCCTCACCATTCCATAACTGTCACCCTTTAGGGGGGATGCCCTAGTGGCTAGTCAAACCTCCCACTCTACAATGTTGGTCAGACTCTGAAAATAAGAAAACAGTCCCTAGATGTCTTTTTTTTTTAAATCTGTCATAAAAAAAGTCTATTGCTGATGCGGCTTACCCTACTCCAACTTCTGACTGAGCACCCATCTCCTTGCACCCCAAGACCCCCCCACAAACACCCATACTCACTTGAACAGGTTCCACTGTGAAGATCCACTGTCCCATCGAAGACACATCTTTCTGCTTGAACTGGCGACTGCTATACAAGAAATAAGGTAAGTGCAGTTCAACGTGCTTAAAAGGAGTTTTCAACTTTGGTGTATAACTTGGTAATTGTTCTATATTTTGACTCCAAATTTTCAACATTACCTTTTGGGAACCCCCATCTCATGAACAATGTCAGTGGATTTATGCAAATTCAGCACAGATGGCAAGTTCATGGTCAATTGGTGAAATCACCTTTCGGGCGGGAGTTCAAACTTTCCCCAGTATTGTTCAGGAGGTGGTGTTATAAGAAGGGCATGTTCAAAAGTTGAAGTAAAATATGTTATAATGGTGCAGATATGCACATCTGTTAAAATTAAAGTATGCTTACTCATAACTTCCCTAACTTTCAATATTTTCACCCCAGATTTTCAACATAGCCATTTCTTTACACCAATTGATAAATGTGACAGCTGTTAGTTTTCACATCTTCACCAAAATGTGATTCTGCACTTCTGGTGCAGAATCACGTTGTGGTGCAGAATGACATTTTGATGGGGGTTTAAAAAGTTTCAGTACTGGGTTAATCAGGTGGGGTAATTAGAAGGCTATGATGACTATCTGGTTGCTGTTCTGCTACAAATGCAAGTACAGTAACTTACATATCTGTATCTATTGGGGGTGGGAGCACAGTGCCAAGAGGGCCCTGCACTCCCACAGGCAAATTAGGATATGATTACACTGTCTGAAAAATGATGTACATATGGGAGTGCCCTGCACTCCTACTCCCAAATAAGGACATGATGAAACTATATCAAAAAGTAAGGAAAATCATTGCACAAAACTTTGTTAATTCACTATTTATGGTTAAAGCAACAAAAGCAGGGATATGTGACATTAGGGTTTCCAACCCTTACCCCACTCCCGCCATGCAGGCAGCAACAGGAAAAAATATTACGGTTTCACCTCTCTTGCCTCTTTGCAAATCAAGTGTGGGGTGTGATTGTGGGTTGTGTCAGACATAATGCTCACCCCATTCTTATATACTGTACCCCTCTCAGTTTGTTTACTGATGGAATGAGGTGAGCATTAGGGTTGACAACCCCCAAACACACCACACCCCTGATTTTCAAAGAGACAAGAGAGGTGAAACTGTAATATGTTTCTTGTTGCTGTATGTAGGGTATGGGTGGGGTGTTAGGGCTGGAAACCCTAATGCCACATTTCCCTACTTTTGTCACTTTAACCCTAACTAGTGCATTAACAATGTATTTTTTTTCCAATGAATATATATATATACTGTATATATACTCTATATATGCAGTGAAACCCACCAGGATGAAGTGCAGCACTGCAAAGTTCTGCAGTACAGTTACTGCAGCGAACAATGCAATTTCAAAGGGAGTTAATCCTTTTTGTCATGCAGTAAACCTGTGACACTGTGCTTCACCCTGGTGGGCTTCACATGTATATATACATATATATATATAAATAAATGGCTCCAGCACCAGTTGCTGGGGTGCCCCACTGGTTGCTCTGTACCATGTATTTGAATGCTTATTTTTCCTACACCTTTGACATCTGTTCATTAACCAGTTTTTAATCACAGCAATAGTGCATACAACTATCAAAGTTGTTACAAATGATATTTCAGGAACCCTCCCTTATGTTAAACTTGCATTTAAAACCCAAAACCTCACTTAGTGGCCCCAAATATTTGACTGTAAATATGATCCTAATACACAGTAAATAATCTGTTTAAGTATCCTGTTATGTGGCAGGTGATCGATGGTTAAATGAAATGGATACTGCTAATGCCTCTCTGGGGGATTAATGCTTAAATACAACATAACCAATATCATCATAAGCTGTGTTTGGTGTTAAATTTATAAAGGCATACTGAAACATTCACAGTGCCTTCCATTTTTACTTTCTCCCTCTTTTATAAGAACTTGTAACAACAGCTAGTAAATATATTTTACTGTAAATTTCACAGTGGAAGGCTGGTTACCATGGAAACATGTCCGAACTCCCATTGGCTGAATCATGTCAATTAGCTGTGCTGTTTTGATCCAGCCAGGAACCAAGATCAGTTTCTGCTGCTAAGCATAGACTGTAGGGTTTCCTGTTTCTAGGCATGCTATTTGTTTGATTTGGTGAGACTAATGTAATGTACTTAGTTTCCTTAAAATGAAGATCAAACAATGCATTTATTAGGTTTAAGCTTCCATTGCTATGAAAACATGAAAATGAAAAGAATTTGAAAACACTGTCCCTTTGGGACACATATTGCACTTGCTGGCATAATGTGTTATATTATAATCCCTTGTTTTGATTTAAGTGTGATTCCAGTAGGCTGCTGTTTTATTATACAGTGTACCAGTCATCAGCAGGATACCCACACAATGAGACAGCATCTCAGCAAGCTATATATACTACATAAATATTTCAATTACTTAAATGAATAAATAAACTGACAATGTTTTCTTATACAGTACATACAAATGTATTGATTGTGTTGAAAATATTCCACTGGATACCTGAAAGATCAACCAGATGCATAACTGCAGCATAATAGATTCAGTATACAGATGCTGTTGGTTTCAAAAGGTGTTCTTTATTGGTTATAGAGTGACCCAAGTGCTTAAATAATCACAGTGGTTAGAATGGCATGCCCCCTTCTGGGGAAGCTTTAATAATCACAATAGTTAAACAAATTCAGCTTATATTTCGTTTATTTTTTGCCTCCTTCTTCCCTTCATTCTTCATTACCAGGTTAATTTTTCATTGAAAGAAGTATCCCTGTCCACTGCAGTTCATCTGTTTCTGCTGCTTAACCCTTTGCTGATGTCATAATCCTCTGTATGTGACCTCCCAGTTGGTTGGGGTGGATTTAATTATGATATCACAAATGGTGGATTGTGACTTTAACAAAGAATTAAATTGCAGGGGTAGATGAACAGAAGTGGACAGACATCCTGTTGTCATACAATTGAACCTAGTCATAAAGAATAAAAGGAATATAATTACTGAGAAGGTATAACGCAGTATAAATCATGATATCATTCTTAGCCAATCAAAGCTGTTTATTTCTAATTATGAAATGGGTACAAAAATACAGAAACCTGACTGGCCAAGGAGCTTGGAACCCAGTGCTGCAGTGCAATCCTAACAGAACAGCTTGGGGCAAAAATCTGTGACATGTTCACCTATTCCAGTCATTATCATATCAATACTCATCACTACAGGACTAATGTACCCACACTAAGTATTGATGCCCTTCCATTAATTCATTTATTCCCTTAACCGCCACTCAACTATAGAAAGCAAACAGCAACAGTTTCATTTTGTCTTCATACTCTACATTGTGTTTCCTACATCAGCCATGTTCTGTTCTATCTGTACTAACCTCTAACAATACTTTTTAAAGTACCACTTACCCCCACACTGAGATTTCTCACACTCTGTCACACTTACATTTTTTTTATGCTGCTTGCTCCTGCTTTTCTCTTTTCTGTGATAGGTACTTCCGGGTTGCCAACAACCCAACTCCTCAAACAAGGCTAGAAGGAGGGGTGGAACAAAATTGGGGAAATATCAAAACTGCCATCATAGAGGCAACAAGCCTTTGTGTGAAGCAAATAAACAAATCAAAATGAAAGAAAAAGCCACTATGGTTCTCAAAAGAAGTGGCGGTGAAGGTTAGGGAGAAAAAGATAGCATTTAGGAAGTATAAGGAAACACAGAAGGAGCAGGACAGACAGCTGTACCAGTTAAGGCAGAAGGAAGCAGGGAGGGTAGTCAGAATAGCAAACTACAAACTGAGGAAAAGATAGCCAACTCGGTTAAGAAGGGGGATAAAACCTTTTATATGTATATCAGGGAGTGTAGAAAGACAAAGGGAGGGATAGTGAGGCTGAATAGAATGGATGGTGGGAGAGCAGAGAGTTATTGTGAAAAAGCAGAGATACTGAATGAATACTTCTGTTCAGTATTCACAAAAGAGGAAGTGGGGGAGGTGCCTAATCCAATTAACAGAAACACTCTGGAGAGGGGGGTCGATCCCAGTCCTTTCACAGAAGAAAGGGTTCTGAAAGAACTCCTAAAACTGAAGGTGGACAAAGCAATTGGGCCAGATGAAATTCACCCCAGAATTCTGAAAGAATTAAGCAGAGAACTAGTGACACCACTGACTACCCTTTATATCAAATCATGGGAGGATGGTGTGGTACATGAGGACTGGAAGAAGGCTGATGTGATTCCCCTTCACAAAGTGGGAGCAAGACAGAGGCAGGAAATTACAGACCTGTCAGTTTGACCTCTGTGGTAGGAAAAGTATTGGAATCACTTCTGAAGGAAAGAACTGTTGAGTACCTAAAGGCCAGTGGGGCACAGAACCCAAGGCAGCATTGGTTCTCAACGGGAAGGTCATGTCAGATGAATCTAATTGATTTCTTTGACCGGGTGATCAAAGTAGTAGACCAGGGAGGGGCTGTGGACATGGCCTACCTAGACTTTAGCAAGGCATTTGACACAATCCCACACAAAAGATTAGTAGTCAAATTAACCAGCCTTGGAGTGGGTCCCAGGGTGGTAGCCTGGGTAAAACATTGGCTGAACAATAGGGCACAGAAGGTAATTGTAAATGGAGTCCACTCTGAAGAAAGAGGGGTTACTAGTGGGGTACCGCAGGGTTCAGTACTGGGTCCAACCCTTTTTAATGTCTTCATAAGTGACATTGCAGAGGGACTGGAAGGAAAAGTATGCCTCTTTGCAGATGACACAAAGATCTGCAGCAGGGTTGAAACACAAGGAGACGTGGAAAGGATGAGAAGGGACTTGGCAAGGATGGAGGAATGGTCAGAAATATGGCAGCTTGGATTCAATGCAAAGAAGTGCAAAGTAATGCACCTGGGAAACAAAAACCCAGGGGAAGATTACACAATGGGGGAGATAGTAACAACAACAAAAATGGAAAGGGACCTGGGGGTAATCATATCAGATGACCTTAAGGTTGGCAAGCAATGTGAGAAGGCGGTAGGGAGGGCTGGGGGGATACTGGGATGTTTAGGGAGAGGCATCACCAGCAGAAAACAGGAAGTTGTTATCCCCCTGTACAGACAATTGGTGAGACCCCATCTGGAGTACTGTGTCCAGTTCTGGAGACCCCATCTCTGCAAGGACATAGACAGGCTGGAGGCAGTTCAGAGGAGGGCAATTAAAATGGTGCAGGGTCTGCAAGAGAAGCCATATAAGGAGAGGCTGAAGGAGCTTAATATGTATACCCTTGAGGAAAGAAGGGAGAAGGGGACATGATAGAAATGTTTAAGTACCTCAGTGGAATCAATAAAGTCCAAGAGGGTAGCATCTTTCAGAAAAAGATATGTGCAAAACCAGGGGACACAATTTAAAGATAGAGGGGCGACGGCTCAGGGGCAATGTGAGGAAGTATTTTTTCACAGAGAGGGTGGTGGATGCATGGAACAGCCTTCCTGAGGAGGTTGTGGGGTCTAAAACTGTGGGAGAATTCAAGAATGCATGGGACAGACATAAGGCAATTTTTGTGTGGGGTAGGAAGAAATAGGCTGTTGGTTAAATAGGAATATATTAAATAGCTTATCCTATAGGTAGGGAAATGGGAAGACTAGGTGGGCCAAGCGGTCCTTATCTGCCTCAAAGTCTATGTTTCTATGTTTCAACCTTTGTCACTGAGCAGCTCACATTAGAAAAAAAACTCAGACTGCATGGTTACATCTTGTAATAGCAACATCTGCCAAAACCACCAGATCCCACTATTAGTTTAATCTACTTCTTCATTCAGAATCACAAACCACTGCCATCCTCAGTGCAGCTCACATTAACATAACTCAGACCATGACTGCATCATATAACAGTACCTCACAGTGATATAAAGTGACTGATGGCTGCCAAAACTGCCCCAACACCAGATCCCACTAACAGTTTAGTCTATTTCCATCTCATGCTTATTTCTGAAGCAGACACACTGCCTTTTTTGCCCATGCTTTTATCTTAAGTGGTAAAAAGAAACCATTGTACATTAACGCAGTATTTAACTCTACTTGCTGGCTAAACACTTAGACTGAAAACAAAGAACAGAACTACATTTTTTGTTGACTTTTTTCTACTTGTTTAAAAAATTCAAATACACATGTAATTTACTTACAATTTGCATACTAACAAATAATTGGGCTCATTGCATTATTGCAAAAAGGCACTCCATGGAGTGTGTGGTGCTGGGATAATGTCACTTCTTGGGTGCTGGCAGCACTTAGCTTTCAGACTTGTGTTTCAACCCACTGCATATGTGCTGTTATACAGTACAGTACCAGCATAACAAGCACTCTGTCATGCCTTTTTGCTTAAATATTCAAGGTACTATCATAGGAAGACGTCTCATGCTAATCATTCTAAAATTCAGATGTTCTAAGTTCAGTTTGCATTGTCCATTTCTACAAAATTAGTTTGGACTGATTTTTCAAAACTCATAATGCAGGCAGAAGTCCTTATTTTGGATGCAACCTGCATTATGGCAAATGTGCCAAAACACTTTCATCTTAATTTGCAATGGCTTGATATATTTGTAAGATTCTTCTCACATTACAGAACAAAAATGACACTTGTGTAATTAATTATTTGGCATATGCATCATTTTTAGAGTGCAACCTGAGGCATTGGACATATGCTTAATTTTTAGAGTGCAGCCCGAGGCACTTGTGTGACATCAAATTAGGCCATGATTTCCATGGCCTAACAGTTATGTCATAAGTAGTGTATGGGCACATAAATTATGCCAAAGCTCTATGAAAATCCAGTCATTTGAAGTAAAATTTAAGTTCCATTTTCTATTAACTGAAATCTTCAACATGATTTATAATGTGCTGATATGTACAGTTCCTGTATTTCTTATAATTATAGGAATGCCTTCTCAAGTTCTTTGTGTGTCAGAAGTGTTTAGCTTTGTTTTGCAGCTGTCTTACACAAAGAACTAAGGAATGTACTCTTTGACTCACATAGCATTGTATAAGTACTGGAGAAAATCTGAGGATAGCCAAAGATGGTTCCTCCCTCAGAACGCGCCCGCATTCTGGCATCGGGCAATTAGGGTGTCAATCGTCAATGTCACTGATCACTTTTTTTTTTGCGGGATGCTGTGCCCCCTGCACCATCTCTTGTGTGGGGCTGTGCCCGCCACACATCCCCTTGCTTAAAGATTCCTACTCCGGGTAGCGGACCTCAAGAAGGGGATGATGAATCCCACATTTGGTACCCTGATTGACCAGCACCATAACGCCAGTGCTCTGAGTGGCATAAGAGGCCACAGATTTCTTATTTTACAGAATTCCAGTTTAACAGAAGTCAGCATTTGTAGCATGGGTACTATCAAGTCCTGTAGCTTAAAATAAATTAAAGTTTAAAGTTAATTTACCTGTTATGTGTATATGGTCCAATGTGCCCCATAGTATCCAGAAACATAAACAAAACGATTAGTGATATAGTAAAACTTGAAATTTTCCCTGAAAAAAAAATTTCACTATTTTTGCAGAAGTACTAATTAGTGTGGAAATAAATATGTGCTAATTAGTACTTATAGCATGTTTTCCATAATAGTGAATGTGGCACTCATAACTTAGGGCTAAATTAAATTTGCAAAATTATAATTGCATTTGTGTTTGCATTAAAATTACTTTACATAGAAATAATTAATTTTTCAAAATCTCTCTATATAAATACAGTCTACATATTAATAATATGAAATGTTATGTAAATTAAGGGACATGAGTACTGATTGTCCCACCACAGCATTACTGGGAAGTGGCTGATGGTGCAGTTTCATCTGTGCAATAGAATGAACATCAAAAAAATACTCTCACTCTCACTAACATCAACATCTTGACTCTCACACTCAATAACAGCAACATCTTGACTGTCACTCACAAACAGCAACATCTTGACTGACTGTCTCTGTGTCTGTTGTTCTCTAACTATCCTGGTTTGTTTATAAATCCCAACCTTGAACAAACCATTACAGGTGGATTGAGATTTTCATTTTCTTTCACTCCATGGGATTGGGACTGGGTAACATCTGGGAACCCCAGATGACCACATTAGCTTTATTAAACCTTTGTTTCTGTTATTTTTAATGTAAGGTCACTTTTCGTGTTGTTTTATGGAGTGCTGCTGGTAAAGCCTAGCTATGTTGCTCAGGAGTCGTGTCTAGCCATGTAATCACAGGTCCCTGCAATTATATTTTAGTAAGTCAATTATGGTGCCTGCTTCAGTGTGTTTTCCAGCTTATGAGCTTTTGTAAGGTAATATTAAAAATGACACTGGACAGAAGTTGCAGTAGCAGAAATGTACTGCATGTCATAGTACAACAGAAGATACCAGTTCAGGTGCATGCACAGACTTGGATTCCCAGGCCTTAAAGCAACAGAGGCTTGCTGTATTCACTAGGTCATCTGTTCAGTTTACAAGAAAGAAGGCACTGAGCCATCCACCCTACACCGATGCCCCCCCCTCGTTGTCTGATCATATGTAGTGGAATTGTTAACTGCACTGATGTCAGATGACTACAGGAGGTGTTTTTTGCTAATCCCTTCTAAGGTCTTGGTTAGCAAAAAAATTAAAAAATTACATCTAATGGAATCTAATTTCTTGAGACCTATATTTAGTGATGTTAAAGCAGGAGTGCAATGAAGGGGACCTACTGGGATTACATTGTGATTTGTCCCCCATTCACTGACAGCTACTAAATCATTTTATCTTGAGAAATTTTAGTTTAAATAGCTATATTTAGATTTTTAAACAATTGGCTTGAACACTGCACTGAATGCACTTTGAATCAAGGATGGCCGGCCTACTTGTGCACAATCCTATTGGATCAAGGGGTCACTTTCATCATTATCCCATTGGAAAAAAAAGTTAATTTTTTAAAAGTAAATATAGCTACTTAAGAATACTCTCTATTAAACTGTCATAATACAGCTGCTGAGCAGTTACAAAGAAGGAACACACTACTTAACATAACTTAACAGGGACTCAAATCCCTGAAAGAGATTTAAAAAACCATGCAAGTCCTAAAGGGTTTGACTGTGCTCAGTTAACTGGCACTTGTTTCAATGGCTAGGCAGTTTACTGATGTCACTAGTATATGCCAAATCTAAGACTCCTAAAGCTAATTAGGTTACAATGAAAAATGAGTCATTGTTGTCACTAAGCAACAGAGAATTGCTTCCTTTACTAACAGCAAATAATCTATTTTTTCAGAATTGTACTTAGCCCAAAAAGCATTACCATTTTAATGAACCCTCTACATTCAGAGAACAGTGAACTAATGTCGCTAGCAACAAAGTAGGTATGTAATATACCTGGGTTGATTTATCAGAATAATGACATTATTTTAGCCAGCTTTTAAACAGTTGTGCAATTCATCACTCCTTACAGAAATACAAATATTATGCATCTGATTATACAATTTTAGGAAAGAAAGTAGAACATTGGGAGTCCCAGTTTTTCCATCTGAAGATTAATAGGAATACCTGTCACACCTTTTTCTTCAATATACCTGTCAAATCTAAGTTTAAAGGTCATTACTGTGTAGGCTGATAACACCTGCTCTGGGACTCTGTTCCACTCCACTTATTTACTACTTGTTCTATAAAGTACAATAGATTGTTCTGACAGATCCCTTCAATTTCTTTCCTCTCAGTGGCGTAGAGTGTGAGCTCTGGTTTTCTAACCCTTGGATATTCTGAAGAACGTGTGGTATGATGGTACTATCCGTTGCAGTATTTGAATACCATAATCTTGTCACCCCTCTAAGTCTATTGTGTTCTGCTGTAAAGAGCCTTTATTCTTCCAATTTGGCCCTGTAGCTTCTGTTCTTTGAGCCCTCAACCACCTTTGTCACACTCTGCTAAACATTTTTAATCATGTCAATATATTTTCTCAGATATAAGGACCAAAACTGAACACCGTACTTAAGATGGTGCTTGACCAAGGATTTGCACAATAGCATTATAATATATCTTGATCCGCTCTTAATGTTGTTCTTGATGTATAGTATGCCACCATGTGTTTTGTATGCTAATTTTTACTAGGGTTCGGTTAAATTAGTAAATTCCAATTTCATACTGTACCTTGGCCAGTATTAAAGCTACAGGTCTAACATTTGCATGCATATTGCTTGGAAAAGGCCCTAAAAGATGCCAAGTTTTATGACATTTTGACGAGGGATGACGTTAAAGGGACTCAAAGTCTGGTAATTTATTTTTTATGTAACAATTTCTGAAAATGCCAGCCTGGTGGCATTGAGGGCTGAGACGCTGGACACCTTACCTCAAGCCACGCCGGTGACCCATGTTTGGGAACGAGCATGGGTGGTCAGGGGTTGGTGGGGAGGAGAAGGATCGAACATCCATTGGACTGCTCTCCTTCTCTGGGGGGACATTAGTTGTCAGCACTCCACTGGCCCCTAGTGGCTGCTGGGGGGGCACTGATGCTACAGCCAAAGGGGAGGAGACGGGGCAGATGCTTGGTGAGAGCACATGCAGAAGCATGCACGCTCTCACCGCAGGCGTCATTGCATGCCCCGCCTCCACACAAGGGGAGAAAAGTGGAAAAAACAGCTCCAGCAGAATGAAGTGGTCCCCGCAGCACCACCTCCAAGAAGGCACCTCCCTGGCATGGATCCGTTTGGGGTGGGTTGAGTCACTCCCCACCACCCTGACATGAAGGGTAAGTCGTGGGGTGCACAAGGGAGGGGGTCTAACCTTCAGGGCTGTGCTGGGGGACAACTGAAGGCAGGCTTGCAAGCTGGGAGCTCTGGAAAAATAATTCATAAAAAAAAAAATTTCTAAAAATATTTCTGTGCTTACAACTTAGCTACCTTTAGAGCTAGATAACTGAAAATTTATATGAGTACTTTCTTGAAAGAATCACAAAAAACACTAAATAGTGAGGTGATTAGTTATAGACAATGTAAGTTACAGGAGTTCAAAATGTCACAGTTTAATTGTTAAACTGTGAAAAGTTTCAAAATATTTGGATTTTTATAGCTCCACGGTTCCACCAAACCGGTTTGACAACAACGTTTTTGAAGTCTGGCACAGAGACAGGATTTTGACGATGGTGACCACATTGTCTGGCAAATCCATCGATGGACAGCCACAGTGCCCCAAACATGTTTTTGTTTTGTTTGTATATATATATATAATATATATATATATATATATAGAGAGAGAGAGAGAGAGAGAGAGAGAGAGAGAGAGAGAGACATATATATGTATTTGTTTGTATATATATATATATATATATATCTATATATATATATATTTGTTTGTGTATATATATATATATATATATATATATATATATATATATATATATATAACTCCTGAGGTGGTTGTGGGGCAAGCGGACAAATTTGGGAGTCAATGAATCTGCTTCTCAGTCTGACGACCCATTCGACACTGTAGGTTTTGAACTGGTTGTGTCGCTGTGGTGGATTCGTTGTTACAGCAGCGCCGTAACAATGGTATACCTAGCTCCACTGCAATTACAGGTATACACTTAAGATATGGCATGCATACCAAAGTAAATATGTCCTGGAATCCAATTAAGCTAGATAAATATGGTTTACTCAGTTAAAACTTTTATAGATACTTTAGAAATTACTAATTGGTGACATTTGCTCAAAAATTCATGAACGCATAATAAGTAATGCCACTAGAATTCAAGTTGTGGAATTTAACTTTCATAAAGCATATATCACCTTGGAATCATCTTACCTGCAGTAGCATCATGGCCCTGCAATACCCTTCCAGCACTCCTGCAACAGTGATGCCCAGCATCATGCTCTATCATAACTAAAGATATCCTGATACCTATGTCACTATGGCCAAAGTCACAACTAGTTGTAAGGCTTGTTTTCAAACACAAAAAATATAGAGGATAATGGATGGGCACCAGTTAACAACAATGCTGTGTTCCCTTCGAGAGGTTGTCATGACAACCTCAAGAAGGGAACTCCACATAGTTGCTAACTGGTGCCCATCTATTGTATTTTATAGTGTATGGGGAACATTAAAATCAAATATGTCCTTAGTTTCAATTTTTTGTTTTGGGCTGCTGTTCTCGGGGCCAGTTCTCATCACCATAGCTGTTTGTCAAAATGTGGAAGTTTGCAAGATGCGCATGGGCAAAGACTTTCAATGTTCTTATACTATCATTGTGACATACTCAAGAGGGTGTAACAACCTCTTGACAATGGATCCGGCCAGTAACATCATGTCCCAAACAGCGCGGCACAACACAAAGCCAGAAAATCATTGCAGCCGACAATTTTGGCATGCACATAATATTGCCGCCCAGCATATCGCAAGCAGGTAGTATGAGGTACTGCCCCTGGTAGCTGGTGTGTTCCCTATCCCAGCTGCTATGTCCCACCCACAGCAACAGACTACCCTGTAGTACACTGCAATGCCCCCTCATTGCCAATTGCCGAGCAGCCTCCCCCCGCACCAATCTGTCACAGTATGCGGTAACAAGTGACAACTCCCTCCAGGTAGTCCCCCACTGCCCCACTCCCACCTCTACCCCAACCATTAGCTATCAACCAGCACAGCCATCCACTCTCCACAATGGCTGTCCACCTGACTGAACTGCGATGAATGGACGCATACCCTATGCTTGAGTAGAACTATAGCCTTTGTTGCTTCCTTAATTTTCTCTCTGTTGCTGCCAATAGTGAATAAGATGCTATTACAGTATGGTTACTGTTGGTCAGCACTTCTCGGATTTCTACTTCACTACATAGTGACATATATAGTATTGTGATGATGGAAGAGACCCAGGGTCCATCCTGCCTGTGTCTTATGCTGCATACATGTGACTATATTCAATTTAATAACTGACATGCATCCAAACCTAGCAGCTGGAATAGAAACCCTGCTAATGCTGTGTAACCTTCAATTCTGTTCTCTCTCAGGAACCTGTGTGATGCTACTTTGAAAGCTTGAACAGTGCTAGCTTCCACAACTTCACTGAGAAGGCTATTCCACATGTTAATCACTGATTGTGTGAAGTATTGCTTTTTAATCGTCCCCCCCCCCTTATTTTGTTCTGCTCAGTTTGAGGGTGTTCACTAAATATACCACCAACAGCCTAATCTGGTTGAAGTTAAGTTGTTTTTTTTTTATCTGTATTATTGCCCCAGCAATGTGGCTAAAAATCTGCAGTATTGTCCAACCCCCTTTTCACAGTCAAAAACCAAAAAATGTAATTCAAAATAAAATAAATGATCTCTAATTCTGGTTACACTTACCATCTCAAACATCTGTGCATACTCTGCTTTGCAGCAGGAGAGTCGGACAAGCTAAATCTCAGGTCTTTTCCATCATCACACTACTATGTTACTATAGTAACATCAGGAAGAACAACTTTACTGAATGAGTGGTGAACCTTTGAAATACACAGTCAAAGCATGTGGTATCAGCTGATATGGTCAAGCCCAATGTGAAAAATACTAGAGGAAAAAGGTCTGACAGCCTGGGTATTCCTACTGAGCTATGGGATAGTGGGAGGAACTCAATGGACCAGTGGTGTTCTTTACTGGGTAAATATGCATGCATATGAAGTGTGTGTGTGTGCAGCCAAACAAATGCCAGCACACCTCTGCTGAGTACAAAAAACGCTTTATTGATTTAAAAATGCACCACCACCATTGTGGTAATGGCTGGAACAAGGTTCTGTTCCAGCCATTAGTACAATGGTAGTGGTGCATTCTTAAATCAATAAAGCTTTTTTTGTACTCAGCAGAGGCATGCTGGTGTTTGTCTGGCTGCACTTTGGAAGTTTTTTTCCCTACAACATGCACCCTCTTGACACGTGAGAGCTGTCTTGCAGTTTTGACATATGTTTGTGTGTGTGTGTGTGTAGTATGTTCATTAAGAGTGTGTAAAAATTCTGTCTAATAAATACCCTTATATGATGAATTGCAACAACATCAAATTATTGGTAATCAGTATCAGCCATTTATATATTTCCAATTATTTAACCAGGAGAGACACTCTAAGCTGAAAGCTTGTTTACAGGTGCAACCTGGGGAGCACAGGGAAATTAAGTGACGTGCTCAGGGTCACACAGTATGCAAGTGGGGGCTGTGGGATTCAAACCCAGGTCTCCAGATTTGCAGCTCAAAGCTTTAAACCACTGTGCTATACTGCCTCCCTACAATCTCTTAATAAATGTCTCATACTATCCCCAAGTATAATTTGAAGACAGATGATGGAGAGATCTTTTGTTTAGGGTGCTGGCCCTTTGGAATACTGTTGCAGTTCATATACAATGCTCAAATTCCTAGCTATGTTTCAAAAGGCTGTTAAAATAAACATCTGTGTGAACAGACTTTTTCGAAGCTGTATTTTTTTTTAAATCCAGCTTTTTACCCTGTTGTGTCATCCTGTTTGCCTGCAGGTAATTCCTCTGGTGACCTTTCAGCCCTAACAACCACTTCCAGTTAGATCCCTATGGCAAGGGGGCCCAAAAAGGTCAGTGATCATCATCTAGAGAGTATAGGGTTTTTTCTCCCACTTTGACCCTTCCTCCTGCACTTGGAGGCACTTATAACCTGCAGCTGGCCTTGCTCAGATGTAACATTGCCCCATCAATGGAGTAAGCTCCCTGACTCTTTGTTCTGAGGGAGGCATGGTAGCAGTAGAACATGCTGCCAACCCCACCAAGCCTGGGACACTCTGCCGCGAGTAATGCGTTTCCCAGCTGGCCACTCCTGAACCTCAGTCATCTAAGGAGTAGCATTTGCATTTTTTGAGTGACCTCTGCTTTAAATATTTATTGGATTACATGTATAATTTGTATTTTGTTATCTCTATTTTTGTGATGTAATTGTTGGTTGTACATTTTTTTATTTGCTAATGTAAAACTCTTTGGACATTTTACTAAAGATGGTCAACCAAATAAAATGGATTTGATTAACTGGATGGCATAAAGGCCTTGTCAACAAGTTACACTGTAGCAGCCACACAATGTTTGTGTTTGGAATTGTTTTATCCTGGATAACCAAGTTGAGACCTAGTATAATGTTTCCAGTTGATGCTTGCTTCTAACCAATATGAAAACTGAGAAGTCCAGAAGCATAAAAATGTGTAGATGAGTTGTCCAATGTCACACAATGAGTCAGGAGCTATGCTGTTGGGCTTCAGTCCAAGATGTCCTTGATACCAGACCTTTATGTAATCTCTGAACCCACTGCTTCTCCCAAGTAATAAAGACAACAAAGACTGCTGACAAGAGGTTGCGATACAGAATATCTGAGAAAGGTGAATCACTGTCAGGAGAGGGGAACGGGGATCAGCTGGAGGTAAAAGAATTTCAGGGTACAGGTTTTAGCACTAAGCACTGGAACATGCAATTTAGATCCTATTGTAAGATGATGCAAACTGCATTTGTAAGGGGGGCCTTAGTGTACTATCATAAACCTTTGGACACACTTTCCATTCTGAGGGTTTACAGAAGGTATTCCAGTATGATTGCTTTGTAAAATAAAAGAAAATTGCATGGAGAATGGAGACAGGATTTAAAATTGTTATACTCAGTTGCTAACTCACCTAAAAATATAGGCTGTTTCAACATGCCCCTTGACCTTTTTATTGAAATGTGGAACACAGATACTCAAAATGTGGGACAAAGACAGAGCAAGGCAAGAACTTTTATTTTTATAGAACACTACATCTCTAGGGCTCAGGCTGTTTCACAGAATTCAATAATGAAAAAATACACTGTAATAAATTATACTGTTTTTGAAAAGACACACAAAATTAAAGCATACGAATGATGACGGAAAGAGAAGGGAACAGTCAGACTCCAAAGGCTAACAAAAAAAGATGCTGTCTTAGCCACTGATTTAATGACTCCACCAAGGGTGAACTCCTACTGTACAGTGGATAGGAAAGGAGTTCCAAATAAGTTGGGCTGCCACCAATAACACTTTATTGCCAGTCAGCATTAAACACAATTTCAGGAGAGTCAAAAACAATCCCTTGGTGGAGTGGAGGGAGTGGCTGAGAGCACCAAGGTAACCAGGATCTAATCTTTGCAGTGCTTTATATGTTAGTAAAGTGACCATAAAGGAGGTGCAGATCCCACAGTACAGATGTTATATGATTCCATTTTTATTTCAAGTACAAAATAGCAGCATATATCTGACTCTGACCACTTTGACAGGCCCCGGTGCTTTGAGGTATTTCACCTCTTTCTCAGGGGGCATTATATGATCCACAAAAGATGACCTGGTTCACAGCTTGGCTACATCATTGTGCACCAGACGTAGTGGGCACACCAACCTACCAGACATCCCCAAGTAAAGAGAGGTACAGTAGTCAAGCCTTGAGGTTGCTAAAACATGTACCAGGGTTTCCAGCTCTTTTTGCATCAGATAGGGCATAATCCAGGAGATATTCTCAAATTGGAAGAATCCACTATGGACTGAAGCTAATACCTGATTTTTAAGTGTCAGCTCTGGGTCAATAATGATGACCAGCTTATTCACCCTATGCATGGCCATGAAGATGGTGCCCTTTAATGAATGTAATCCAATGGCATCTTGTCTGACAGATGACTTGTGGAGACCTGGTTTAACAGCAACAGCTTCATCATGGCTGGATTAGGCTCAGCCAGCTGGAAACATCCACATCACAATTTGATGGTGGTACTGCTTGAGCACCAAGACTGCCCCTTACCTATCAGGTCAAAAGGACATATATAGCCAAGTATCATCTGGGTAGCAGTGAAAACATATGCCATAACTCCTAATAATCTGGTTTTGTGGTAGCATATATACTGTGAATAACGTGGGGGACAGAACTACCCCTAAGGAATGCCACAGGTGACCACTGCTGGTTGTGACAAATGGATACCCATCACAACCTTCTGTAATCTAGTTACACTGAGGACTCAAACCATATCAATGATTCAAACCATATCAGGGCTATCCCAGTGAGTCTCATGTATTCCTCAAGGCGCACCATGAAAACTGCATAATCCATTGTTTTGAATGCTACCAAGAGATTAAGGATAATGAGAATAGACCATTCCCCTCAGTCACTCACTCACCAGGAGCAGGTCACTGAACACCTTGACAAGCACAGTGTTGGTGCTGTGATATGGCCAGAATCCTAACGGGAATGGTTCACAGATTATATATTTCTCAGGGAGAACCTCCAGCTGTATCACCACCACTACATTCTTGATACCCTTTTGCAAAAAGGGAAGGTTCTGTCAGGCCTATAATTCTCTAGCATGTCTGGGTCAAAAGATGATTTCTTCAGGAGAGGTATCACTGAGACAGTTATGAGTACCCAAGTACAACCACCCCACTGATGAAGGCCAAAGAACTGGGGACTGAACGTTCAGCTTGGATACATGCCTTGAACTCTATTAAAGGTTTGCTTTAGCTGAAGTTGGACCTGTTTTTGTAACCAGGAGTGCTGAATTTTCATGTTTTTTAGGATGCAATACGGTACCTTGCAGTATTACTTCAAAATGGTGCAGCATATTGCAGATGATAGTATAATTCAATGGTAATTAACCCTCTTGTCATGCAGCATTTTGTGACACATCATTTACTGCAAATTACTGCATTACATCCTGGCTTGTTCCACTGAATATTATTGATATATAATTCAATTCCAGAAAAGGGGGGATATGCCACATAGAAAATGACAGAATAGTGTCTTTCCTTACTCGGGGGGGGGGCTCAAATATGTTTCCCCTAAGCAAGCCTTCTGGTTCTGGTAGCAGTGGGAGTGGGAATAGTACTACTACTGGCACCAACAGTACTCTTACAACTAGTAGTGTCATCACCTGTTCCATCTGCATTTCCACTATCACATCTTTCTATGCCAGCACAGGGGAGTTGTTAGATTGAAGAAGGAAACCACTTTGGTTCTCAAAAACAGTAGCAGGAAAGGTCAGAGCCAAAAGGCTGGCCTTCAGGAAATATAAGGGAATGCAGCAGGATGAAGATAGGGAGGCATACCAAACTTCCCTAAGGGAAGCAGGGAAGGCAGTAAGGTAGGCAAAGGCCCAAACTGAGGAAACACGAGCACAAACAGTAAAAGAAGGTGACAAGACTTACTATAGATACATTAGTGAAAGGAGAAAGTCCAGAGGGGGTATTGCTAAATTCAAAGGGGATAAGGGGGTATGTGAGGAGGAGGACCATATAAAAGCATCTATCCTGAATAGATATTTCTGCTCAGTATTTACTGAACAGAAGATAAGGCAGAGCCCATAGCTCAGCACCATGGACACAGGAGGGAGGGAGGTATGCACTAGTCCCATCACAAAAGAAAGGGTCCTACAAGAGCTCAATAAGCTCAGGGTAGACAAGGCAACGGGACCTGATGGCATACATCCCAGGGTACTAAAGGAGCTAAGGGTGGAACTAGCAGAGCCATTATCAGAACTATTTAGTGAGTCTCTGAGTACAGGAGAGGTCCCAGAAGACTGGAGAAGAACTCATGTGATCCTGCTCCACAAGAGTGGTAGGAGGGAGGAGGCAAAGAACTACAGACCAGTCAGTCTTACCTCAGTAGTGGGCAAGATTATGGATGCGCTCCTTAAGGAAAGGATAGTGCAACACCTGGAATCCATAGGTGCACAGGATCCAAGGACTGGGTAACCAGAGTGGTGGACCAAGGGGGGGCATTTGATGTTGCCTACCTTGACTTCAGCAAAGCTTTCGATACTTTTCCACATAGAAGATTGATTAATAAGCTGGGTAGTCTTGGGGTGGATCAGAAGTTGGTCAACTGGGTGGCAAACTGGTTGACGGGTAGAAAACAGAGAGTGGTGGTAAATGGTATACAGTCAGAAGAGATGCAAGTCACAAGTGGGGAACCTCAGGGATCAGTCCTGGGACCAGTCCTCTTCAATATCTTCATCAGTGACATTTATTTATTTATTTATTTAGTTGTTTAACCAGGTATAGCACACTAAGCTGAAAGCTTTTTTACAGGAGTGACCTGGGAGCACAAGGAGGTTAAGTGACTTGCTCAGGGTCACACAGTATTCAAGTGGAAGCTGTGGGATTCAAACCCAGGTCTGGTCTGAGGGATATCACCAGATTTGCAGCTCAGAGCCTTAGACCACTGTGTTATACTGCCTCCGGGCAGATGGACTGGAGGGTAAGGTTTGTCTGTTTGCAGATGACACCAAGATCTACAACAGAATAGATGATCCAGATGGAGTGGGCAGAATGAGAAGAGATCTGGATAAACTAGTAAAATGGTTGGAAAACTGGCAATTGGAATTTAACGCAAAGAAGTGCAAGATCATGCACATAGGAAAGAGAAACCCTGAAGCCACCTATAGACTGGGAGAGGAGTTGCTGGCAGTCACAAGGGAAAAAAGAGACTTGGGTGTCATCATCACCAATGACCTGAAATCATTCAAGACCACTAAAGCAGTAGGTAAGGCTAGGGGATGTTGGGCTGTATTAGTAGGGGTATCACAAGTTGGAAGAGGGAGGTAATAATCACTCTTTACAGGACACTGGTTAGGCCCCATCTGGAGTACTGCATGCTGTACTGGAGGTCACACCTTCACAAGGACATTAACCAAATTGAGGCAGTCCAGAGAAGGGCAACCAAAATGGTGCAGGGACTGCATCAGAAAACATATGAGGACAGATTAATGGAGCTCAATATGTATACCCTAGAGCAAAGGAGAGAGAGAGAGGTGATATGATCGAAACATTTAAACACCTTAAGGGTATTAACAAGGAGAAAGAATCTAATATGTTTCAATATAAGAAAAATAGCAGGACAAGAGGACACAGCACGAGATTAGAGGGAGGCCGATTAAGGGGTAATGTGAGGAAGTTCTTTTTTCACAGAAAGGGTGGTGAATGCATAGAATGGCCTACCTCAGGAAGTGGTGGATATGAATACAGTGCAGGGCTTCAAACAGGCATGGGATAGGCATAAGGGAGCAATACAGATGAGTATGAATAGATAGACCATTGACAGATCAAAGGCCGATGGCACATTCATAAGGCAGAAGAAGAAATGGGCAGACTGGATGGGCCTTGCAGCACTTATCTGCCGTCAACTTCTATGTTTCTCTGTTTAGATTACATGTCTTGTGCAGGAAGCAACAGCCACTAAAACCACTATTCCCACAGCTACCACTATGGCCATTACATTCACAGTCAGTGTGTTTCCACCATCACCAACACCACTGCCATTTTTGCAGCAGCCACCCTTTCTACTGTCACAACTACTGCAGCCACTGTGACCACTATTCCTATGCCCATGGCCACAGTGCTTACTGCTCTTGTGACTGTGACCATATGACCTGTAACAATCAGCACTCTAGAGTGCTGACCCAGCACAGTGCTTGAAATAATTTTCATAGTACTATGTGAGTGGTGTGGTGGATTGAGGTTGCCACAAGTAGATTATGTTGGATTAATGACAACTGTATATCGATCGTTAAAATTTCATTGAGATGTATACAGCACACCAGGTTTGAAGGCAGATTGATGGTATTGTTTCTGTGCTTTTTATGCTATATTTTAAACAACCCCATTTCTTAGCTGAATACAGAATAATGAATACCCTCATTCCTAGGACCGGAATACCAAATATTTGGCAGAATATTCAGGTACAGGTATTTACACAGCCCTAGTTTATAGCATGTTTTGTATGAGGGCAACTCCTTTCCCATCTGGGATAGAGCAGTTTTGTGAGATAAAATGAGAGACACCTCTTCATACTGTATGTCCCCTTAGAGGTACTATCTGTTAAAATGGCAGCTGATGGAACAGTAAATGTATTATAATTTCCAGGCGACCAGGCATACTATACATTTTGATGGGAGGGGACATGTTTAAGAATGCTTTATCCTCTAGAAACATCTCATCCATGGAGGACTGTGATACAAATGCTTGTCCACTGGTGACTTGTTCATGGATAATTCTGTGCTTTATTTTCTTTATTTTAAAAGCCTTATCAATAAGGGGTAATATAATCCTCTGAGTTCTGCCAGGACTATATTTTACATTTTGAAAAACATAAATGTATGACCTAGAAACACAGATACATAGAATGATAGGGATAGAAAAAGACCATGAGCTCAGTTTTCAAAATGGTCCTTAGAGTGAAGCAAGCTGTGACAAACAGCAGTTTGCTTTGAAGACTGGTGCACCAGGGACCCTGCACCTGATTTTGGTACAGGAGGGATCCCTGCACCAAACTCCCATGAGGCTGCCACACTCGCTCCCTTGCATCAAGCAACTGGTGCAAGGGAGGAGTTTGATGGAGGCTGTACCCAACCCCTGGCCTCTGAAAATATGGCTGAATGGTACCACATGCACATCAGGCTCTGATGCATGCACATTGCAAAAATGTTGCCCATCCTGTGCTGCAAGATGTGGCCACACTGCCTGCAATGATCGTGTACAGTGTACCCCCCCCCCCAAGAGTAGGAGTAGCAAGCAGTTGCATGCAGGTGGGTACATATGCTAAGCTGTCACAGTACGGTCCTAACATAAGGAAGACCCCAATGCAGACATGCTCCCTTGGAGTGCAGATATGCTACCCCTGGGACCCCATGAACTTCACAAGGCACACGACCCAATGCCACCACAGGACACAGCGGTCCACAATGCTGCCAGTGCTCCATCAATGCAAGGAGTGTGGGCAACCATGTGGCCCTGGATAAGCCTGCCAGGGGACTGGGCAGAGACACACAAGGTACACTGACAGACACAGCCCTGACACTGTCAGTTGCAAGACTGTACTTCACCGACACAATGTCACAGACCACCAGAAAGACAGGCTGACATGCATATGTCTACACTACAAAATGTGGAACAGTGCCCTATGCTGTGACATGGCATTGTGGAGCCCCATACCTGTGACACATGTCCTGGCTTCCTGGGAGACACATCTCAGCAGGCACGAAGCACTGCCACCAGCCAACATGGAGGAACAACATGAAGATATAGCGTGGCATACAGTGTGAACCGGTGGTGGCAGAGCACCCAGGCTACAGATGCTCACCAGTAGACAGAGCTTACCATGGCATCTACTAGCAGCAGGGATGCTAGAACTATGACAGCATGCCATAGCAGGGCAGTTCTTATGGACTGGATGGCAGTCCATACTGGTAATGTCCCCATCGTACTCCAATGTTCAGTGTCACCTTTGCCGGAAGATCATGAACCCCTCCAGACTGAGTGCTGTCATCACAGTCACCTATACCTAAAGACAGTGCTACACACAGTGCAAAGGTGCCTCTCCCCTTCCCAGCCTATGTGCCAGTATGAATGGTGTCCACCATCTCTTGACCATTGCACACATTTGTTCCAAGTGTCCAGACAGGTGGAGGAGGACCATCTCTGCTTCCAGAATTGGTGTGCCTGCATCCACATGTACAGTCATGGCACCATACAGCATGCTGCATAAAGACAGCTCTGAAGGTGGCAATCATCCCCAACAGATACCACCGTGGCACTGAGCTTTGTTTCATCAGGATTTCAGTAGGTCAGCAGCACTGGTATTTGTCTAACTGGGGGATGTTGCTGTCCTCTACCAGTTGCCTGAGGACTACAGCACTACTTTATGTATGCCTGGCTGGTGCAGGCAGTCCCCAAACTGATGTAAGATGTGATGGAAAATTGGGAATGATGCAAAGTGTAGTGCAGGAGGCACAGGAAGTCCCTTGCATCACTTCTCTTTGATGCAAATACCTTGCGTCATTCCCGACACTTTGAAAATCAGGCTCCATATGTCTATCAAAACTGTCCTAAAGCCCTGCAATAAATTACTCCTGAATAACCCCCTTAACTCACTCATACCATAGTGTATATATCAGTTGAAACATTCTATGTTTTTTATTCAAAATGGCCACCTCGAGCTGAATGAGGTATCCCACTGTGTTTAAAAAACAGCAATAACCCCATTATAGGACTCTATTAATGTTTCCGGACTTCAACTGTTAGGGTTGTGTAATGGACACAGTATCTTTATACATTGATTTGGATTTAGTATAACCAAATAATGCAAAAGACAACTAACAGTACAAACGAAGGATAACATTATCAATAGCAGGAAAATTGGCACGTCCAGGCATGCACTGCACCCAAAATGCAAATCCACTGGGTTTTGTTAGAGAAAGAGAGAACAGTAGCATAGGGTAATATTGCCACTTGAGCAAGGTAGAATAATTAGGGAGGGAGGGCAGACTGGCTTGGCCAAAAGCCATTTTCTGCCATCAGCCTAAAGGTATCAATGTAAAATTCAAGTTTGAGTTTGTCAAAATGGACACTTCCATTGCTGGTATTTCTGATCTGCATTTACCTGACCACATTTTCAATAGCAACTCCATTCTTAAGTCTTTACTTGTGGTTTTATGAATCTTTTTGGCCATTTTTATAAAAAACATTTTGATGTGCACAACCAAGTTTCATTTTTTGAATTATTGTTAGGATTATTATTTTTTTTACAGAAAAACAAGCATGGAAAAGTAGCTTCTAAAAATGATAGCCAAGTAGGAGTTTGGGGAAGTTTTATTTCTGTTAAATGTGGCCTACAATTGCTGTACTCGTGGACTTCTGTTGGGGGTGGGTGTACTGTATCCAAATATACAATCTTTTACCTGCCTCAGTCGGGACATTGTCCTCCGCGACTCCCGCTGCATACTAATCAGTCGCCTTTGTCTTTCCCCTCCTTTTAGGCCGCATCGCCCTTCCACCCAGCCCAGAAAAGCACCGAGGCTCTGCAGCAGCGTCGCTCCCCTAGGGAGCCTGGATCTGTCGGCTGCTGCAGCGGAGGTAATTAACCCACTCACCCAGCAGCAAGCGCTCTGTGAGGGGTTGGCCCTGTCGACACGCTTTTGGCGTGTCGACTGCCCCGCCCGCCTCTCCACCCAATTCTGGCAGGCATTTCCTTTATAGGTACTGCCACTGACATCATTTCCTGTCTGCTATATTTCTATCTCCCCACTTTCTCATTTGCAGATTATGATCGCCTCACCACTAGAGGGACCCTCACTGCTGTTGCACTTCCTGTTGTCTGCCTACCTATCCTGGAATCCTCCTTCACCTCTCCTGCACCACCCTGCCTATACTCCCTCCTCTGCCCTACCCCATCCTCACCCTCCCCTTTGTCTTCCAATTACCACCCTTAGACCTGCCCTTCCTCCCTGTACCTACACACCCAGTGACCACTGGAGTCACTACATTCCACCCCTCACGGAGGCCAATTTCCCAGCCACGTTGTCCCCTTGACTACGGCCTCTGTTCTCTCCCAGGCATATTCTGTGCTGCCTTGGGACTTGAACCCTGTACCCTGTCCACCAGGGTCTGTGTCACTACCACTAACCTAAAATGGCAGCCACACTCTCTAGGAGGCAGTACAGCTATCTTAACTCCCTACTCCTCTACCACCTGCTCGCCATGTTTGCTCACCTTCTGTTAAACTCCCTCCCCGTCATCCTCCTCCTGGTTCCCCCCTCCCTCCAGCCGTTTATCTTCCCTAGGCCACAGGCTATTTCACTGTTAATTCCCACCAACCTAGTCCCTACTCACCCTACTATGCCCATGCACACTGACCTTCAACTCCCATCTCCTCGCCACTCCCCCCCCTCCTTCCCATCCCCTTTCGGACAGCTCACTATCCTTGCCCTCCCTGACGTTAATTCCCTACCTATCCCCTGCTCCTCCATGATCCCACCCCCAACTCCTCCTAGCCGTAGGCTCAATCTATACCGCTGCGTGCCTGGCCAGAACTGTTGTCCTTCTACTACTCTTATCTGCAACATCCACCCCAATCCCGACTCCACCAGGACCACCTCTGCAGGAGGGTGTCCCGGACTGCTGATCACCTCCATGAATATATGCAGCGCCTGAAAAATTGACTCCCTCCAATGCTGGATCTCTCAGCACAAACCAGACATCATTGCGCTGGTGGAAACATGGCTATCTAATTCCACTCCTGACTCCTTTGTTTCCTCCCTGGCTACACCTTTATCGTGGGGACTGCAACCAAAGCGTGGTGGTGGCTGCGCTATCACACCAGGAGCTCACTAGCTGGTATCGCCTCCTGCACCGGTCCTTGTAAATGGGGCCAAGCCTCTCCATTAAGCTTACCCCGGACCCCGCCAGATCCCCTTTACCTCACCACTGCCTACATACCGCCCAGACTCAAAACCCATCTCTTTATCCCTCACTGACTACCTTACCTTCCCCACAATGCTGACAAAATCATAGTTGGGGACCTCAATGTAACTGGCTTTGTCCTCATCCTCCCCACTCGGGACTCCTTCACTGCTCTGGATCTACCCAGCTAGTCTCCCAACCCACTGTAGTGAACCCCAAGAGAGGTACTAGCACCTCCTCATGTCATCATCACTCAACCCTCTAAAATTCTGGACATCCAAGTCCTCCTGATTCACTCAGTGACCACTCCCCTGTGCTCTTCCGCTGGTTGACCACCCTACCCGACCCGGCTGCACATGCATTCCTCACCGGCGTTCAGACCTTATGGCCTAAAAACCTTAGCAGTATCAGCCTGAACTGCAAGACTGGTCCCCGATTCTCCATGCACCTGATATAGATACCGCTCTTGCCTTCTTTACCTCCACCTTTAATAAAGCCTGCGATCTCTTTGCTCCCATCTCTACCGTCCGCTCCAAAAGACCTAACCTGCCCTGGTTTACCCCTGCTCTCTCACTGTTGCTCAGACACAGGGACGACCTTTGGTACCGTGCCACTGAAACTAGGCGCCCAGCTGACAGACAGGCCTACAATGCTGCGCGGAACAAGTGTACATGGGCAATCAGGAAGGCCAAAGCCGACCACTATCAGGCCACCCTCACTGCCTCCTGGGGGAGCGCCTGTACCTTCTGGGATAAGGTCAAACAACTGAATGGGAACACCCGCTCCCCTCCCCCATCCCAGATTACCACCAACACCACCATCACAGACCCCGCCGACATTGCAAACCTACTCAACACCACCTTTACAGACCTTAGCCCAATCCTCCCCAGTAACTTCTTTGATCAGCCACCCCATCCTACTCCTGCCCTCCATCGCCTTTGCTTCCACCTTCGTAGGGGTTACTACCCAGGAAGCCAGACTGCACCTGACTCGTGCTTCAGAAGGCAACAGTCCCAGTGGCGTCTCCCTGGACCACAAAATTCTCCGGTTGGTCCTGGATCAGTCCTCACCCACCCACCTGCCTTCTTAACAAACTCTGCCTGGGACAATTCCCTCCTCCTGGAAAACTTCAGGCAGTTCTCCGATCCATAAAGGGGGTGACAGGTCCTTAGCTGGGAACTATCGACCGATCTCCATCCTCCCTCCCTCTCCAAGGCACTGGAAAAACTAGTTGCTGCATAAATAACTGAATACCTGACCAAATACAACATCCTCTGCCCTGAACAGCATGGCTTCCCGCGAGGACACAGTACTAGCACTGCTCTCATTGAATTCGCCTCCTTCCTTCACTCCTCTTTGATACTGGCTCTCTATGGGGCTGTGTTCCTTGACCTATGAAAGGCCTTTGACATGGTCTCCCACCCCCTACTACTGGAAGCCCTCTGTCACACTGGTTTTGCCTCTGGACCACTGGCTTGGTGCTCCAGCTACCTTTCCGCCTGCTCCCAACGAGTCAAAATTGGTGGGACTCTTTCTGACCCACGTTTGATCCTCTCAGGGGTTCCACAGGGCTCCATCCTGGGGCCCCTTCTCTTCTTGCTTTACCTTAACACCCTGCCCAGTGCATGCCCGGGAAAATACTGCTGCAGCAGGCGATGCCGCCCCTCTTTGCCACTGACCGTAACCCCACATCCCTCTCCAGGTTTCTCACAAAGGGCCTTGACAGCGCTGAGGCTTGGCTTAAAGAGCATAGATTGGTCATAAATCTTAAAAATCGAAACCATGCTCTTCCCCACCCTCAAAATAAATCATCCAACTCTCTGTATCCTTTCCAGCTCCGGACTACAACTTGAACAAGTCCAATCCTATAAGTACTTAGGATCTTATTTGACTCAGCACTCTCCTTCCATACCCACATCGACTACTCGCCTGTAACCAATATCCCACTGTATCCTGCACCGCTACAAAAACTGTCTCCCTGATGCCCTCCGTCATGGTAACTTCCTCCATACTCTCCCTGGTGGACTATGGATTGCCTGTCTATGGGGCTGCCAACAGGATGGCCCTCAACAAAATTCGCCTCCTCCTAAATAAGGCTTGAGGCTTATCACAGGGCCCTAAGCTCACTCATACCTGCCAACTCTATGACCTTGCAACTATGCTTGACCACAATGAACGCCTACTATACCAAATGTGCATCATTTCAAAAACCTTACTTGACTTTCTCCCGGCTGACTTCCTCCTCCTTCCAGCACAGCCCCTTGTCAGCACCCGACCTCCTGCAAAGCCACCTTCCTGTTCCTCGTGTATAGGACCTCACTTGGTCAGAGATCGTTCTGCCTATAGAGCCCTGCATGGTACAACAACCTTCCCGGACGCCACTGATACCCCCACCATCTCCACTCTCTCAAAATGCTCTCAAAGCGAGCTACTCAGCAAGCGTGCTGCTCTGTGCCTGAAAGGATGCCCCCAACCCCACCCCCTCCTCCCCTGACAATGCCCTCTGGGCTGCTCCATCCCTCCCTCCTTATTCCTAACAACCTCACTACTTCCATTATTTTCCTCTACCAACTGTGTCACTTACTGATGGGTAGAACCACGTTGCATTCCCTATGCTACCTATGCATAACTTACTTCCATACCCAGCTACTGCTGTCAATTTTACCATTTTTGCTCTGTATTACACTACCAATGTTTGCTGTAACCAGGTGCCATTAATGCGTGTCTGTTTTATACTGATGCTCTTCTTTCTATGTACTCTGCTTTCTATTTTAACTGTATTATCTACCATTGTTGACGAGGTATCTTTGTAAATGAGCCGTTTGGCTCAAAGGTTGTAAACTGATTACATTAATAAATAAAATAAATAAAATAAATAAATACTAAACCACTGTGGATATCAGTTTCTCAGAGAGAGGAGATAAGACCACGAATGCTTGAGACACATTCTGTGATTTTCTGGATCTAAGATCAAAGATGTGTATAAGCCTTGAATGAGCCAGGCCATCAAATCCACTACTCCAAGTCTAAAAAAAGATCCTGCCTCCACCTGGCATGGATGGGATGTTCTAAAGAGTTTTGTCTGTTGCTCTAAGAAGAGAATTTTCAGTTAAGAAGCTTACTGTCTTTCAGGAACATATGACAGTTATACCAGCTTGTCTTACTGCAACAATTCTCCTTACAACTTGACATACATTTGAACGCAACAGAGAAAGTAAGTAAAATGTAATGCCCAGGAAAACAATATCTGGTTCACGTCATATTCTAAGTCAACTGTTGAATGTTTTGATGGGTTTCCATCCATTGTCGTCATCTCTGAAGATCTTATTTATATTGTCTGTTCTATCTTTTTGGGTAAGTATGGGGTATGGAATTTGAAATGAGATTCAGGTAACTAGTGAAACATGCAAAGAAAAGTTCTGGGGAAATAGGGATTAAGAGGAAGATGAGCTAATTAGCAATGAAGATCCTTTAAGTTCTGTGTTTATTAACCTAGATTTACACTGTATGCTGATTTCCATTGTGAGCAGTTAGACACATAGAAACATAGACATTATTAGCAGCAAAGGCCCTGTAGCCTGTCAAGCCTGCTCATCCCTATGTATCTAATGTCAAATGTGAGTGCCTTTTGGCCTTTATTTCCTCCAATCCCCCGACTCCTATTGCCAATGTCTTGACCAGCACCATGCATCTGTCACATGCACCCCTGTTTGAATCCCCCACACTGATTTTGTATAGATTACCTCCCTTAGAAGTCTATTTCACATCCATCACCACCCTCTCTATAAAGAAATGCTTTCTGACACCCCCTTCAGTCTCCCACCTGCCAGCTTCATTGAGTTCTCCCTGATGCTTGGGAAACTACTCAAACAACTCAGTGCTACCTACTTGACTTATCCCATGGATGCATTTGCACATTTCAGTCACGCTGTCCCTGTTCTGCTTACCTCCAGTGTATAAATGTTGAGATCTATAAATCTCGCCATGTAAGTCTTTGCCTGCTGACCATAGTTCATCTTGGTTACCGTCCTGTACACTGCCTCCACCCTGCCTCTGCCAATCTTTAAATGCAGACTCCAGAATACAACACAACATTCCAACTGGGGATTAACCAGGGATCTGTACTGTGGCAGAATTACCTACTTTTCTAGCTACTTGTAAGACCTTAACTCTGTTTATTTATTTATTTATTTTATTTATTTAGTAAACCTGAACTACAACCCTTTGAGTCATAGACTCATTTCCAAAGGCTCCACGTCAGAATAAAACATAGACATTCATACAGTACAGTACATTCATAGAATAAATGTGGGTGAGTAATCATACAGAGTATAAGTACAATGAGCACTGGATAATGCCTATACATTTGGTAGCTAAAACAGGGCAGAGCTATTGACATATTTACCTAATGAGCGGTTAAGACCTATACAATTGGTAGCTAAAGCAACGCATGATATGAGTTGGTAGTAAGCCGCCTCAGGGAGGCCTTGTCTTATACATAAAACAATGCATTCATGGGCTTACCTTGTTGCCTTCTGGATTTCCCCTGTATCCTTGCTGTCCCTTTCCCAGGTTCTGAAGAGCCCTTGGTGCTCCATCTAGCATGTTTTCCCTTTTGAAGGGGAGCCAGAGGAGTGAAGACACAGAATCACTGTGCTGCAGTCACATGAATGTGCAAGACAGCAGTCCGCGCATGTGTGCTGGTGCAACCTAATTTTCTCACCACCACTCCAGCAAGAGAAAAGCCTCTCCAGTGCTCCTGGACCCCCAAATGAGTAAAATGGGATCCAGAGACATGGACAAGCAATGGAGAAAGCATAAATCTATTTAGTTTAAGAGTGTCAATGAGTGCTAAGGGAACTGCCTTAATACATATTAATGAGGGCACATAAATATTAATTAGCCTGCCTGCTGCCCGGGGGACTGTCAAATCGGCAGCAGTGACAGGTGGGGAATTGAATAAAAATAGTATACTGTGCAGCCAGAGGATAATTTAGAGAGGCTGCTACAGAACTGTGGAGGAACTTTATAAATAGATTAAATTGTGTGACAGCAAAAGACTTGGTAATGTTGGGACTCTTATGGGACTGTATGTACAGCAGCCATGTTGTTGGACTTTAACCTCTGCAGAGCCAGTTAGGAGCCAAGGACTGTACAAAGGGCTCTATGGGACTGCACAGAGGACTACTGGGAGAAAAAAAGGACAATTTTTTGGTGCCAAAATGAGTAGCCATTAGGGCATCAAGGGTGCCAAATAAATATTAATTTGTCCAGCTAGGCAACTTCTGCAGCCAATGAGAAGGGGCTGCTGAAGAACTGATATAAGGGACAGTTCTGCCTGCCAAAGGGGAGTCCAAAGTGATCAACCAGAGAGTGCAGAGAGGAAGAAGACTGCTGTGAACCTGCTAGCCCTAAAGGCCTGTCTGTTTGCCCAAAGGCCTTGTTTGGCCCCAGTATTGTCAAGCTGCGGAGGCCTCAAGAATTATATAGCCCCTGGGAAAAGAAGTGGACTGAGTGAGAGGTTGCCATGGTAAGATCTGAACTTGCACTGAGTGAATTTGCTGCTGTGAAGTGAGAAGTTTCTGGTGAGATTTGAACCTGCGGCTGAGAGTATTTGCTGCTAAGACTTTGAAAGTTGCTGCTGAGATCTGAACCTGCAGCTGTTTCAAGAAAATTTAGACTCTGCAGCAAGTGTGAGAGACTTCTGAAATTTGCTGAGAGAGAGAGAGAGAGAGAGAGAGAACTGACTGTCCTGCAGTGCTGAGAACACCAGCAGATTGTGCCAGCAGGAAAGCAGAGACTGTAAAGGTCACAGCCTGAATACCACAGCATCTGCAGCAGAGAAAAGTATGTGCCAAGCATCAGTCTGAGCAACTACCATCCTGCTTTGTACCAAGACTGAAGAGCAGACCACTGGAGAGGTAGACATTGAGAGGTCTGCCCAGTGAATACTGCATACAAAGGTCTCTGGGGTGAAGATTGGAAAGGTCTGGCAGGTGAAGACCAGCATTCATCATTTCTTCAGGTAACTGCTACTGTGTGGTGCCAACAACTCCTGATACCAGCATGGTACCATGAGCCAAGTTTCTGCCACCCCCTTTGAACTTCTGAACTGGAAGTATCCTGGGCTATGGCTTTGGGAATGTCTTTATTTCACTAACTATGTAATCAGTATTAAGGGGATTAAATTCTGGGCAGCACGGCAGCAAGGTTAAAGCTGTGCCCAGGAAAAGAAGTTTAAGTTTTATGTCTGTTTCTACTGATTAAAGTTACTTGGGCCCCAATGAAAGATACCCAGTGTCTTCTTAATGGTTTTGTGCTACCCACCCAAGGGACTTTCTAGACTTTGTGGGCAGCTGCCATTGTGAAGCCAGGTGCACTCATTGGTGGGAGGTGGGGACTGTGTGGGGTAAAAGTGTTGCAACAGTTGTTAAAGTAATTACACTATTTTTTCTCCCTTTTTTCCCCTTCTCCCAAAATAAAAATTGTTAATTGTTAATGTTGCATTCTTGCACTGTGACTCATTGTGAAAAGTGGGAATTGTTGGTGTGTGGGGAAGGCAGTGTGGGGGACAGTTACTATATTTTCCTGGGGGGTGGTAACCTATAATTTATCCACAGGTCTTTCCTATCACTACCTCAGGTGGAAGCACCATACGTAGTTATTGATCCAGTACCACTTGTCTGCCAGAGAATCTAGGCCGGCCCTCTCAAAGTGTGTCCAAGGAATACCTGAGGGCTCCGGAAACAGCCAAGGTGAGTCAGAAGGGCTGCTACATACTGATGACCTTTCCTATACATTCCAGCATCCTATTCATCCTCCCCCCACCCTATTGTATGGACATCGTCAAACTGTCTAACAATATTACCTCCATGTTGCTCTCCTTAGTCATACTTTCTACTGCTCCCCCCATTCTGTATTCTGTTCTCAGATTGCTTGTCCCTATGTGCATTACCTTGTACTTCTTAGCATTGAATTTCATACCACTGCCATACCACTGACCACTTCCCTAGTCTTTCCGGGTCCTCCCTCATATTTCTACCCCTTCCTCACTATCCAACATTCTACAGATATTAGTATCATATGGGAAAATAGACTTTTCTGAGGATCCCTATTTCAATAACACAGATTAAGATTCTAAAGTGAGCTTATCCCAAGACAGAGCTCAGCTACATACCACTGGTGACTTTTTGATATCTGACAGTTTCTCCTTTAGGACATCCACTGGGTCTGTCAGTTAGTCAACTTCCTACCCACCTTGGGATCCTATCCACCACCCCAAGGTCACCCAATTTTTGCTCACCCTTCTATGTTGATCAGCTGAAGGCTTTGCTGAAGTGATGGAACAGTTTGTCCACTGCCTGATAATTGTCCATCATCTTTGTCCCCCAATCAATGTAGTTGTCATCTTCTTCTGATATGACCTCCATCCCATGAACCTGTGCTGTCTTACATCCCAAAGTAAGTTTGTCTCCAGGAAATCCACTAACTTCTCCTTTATTAAGGTTTCTATGAGCTTCCCTGCTATAGACATCAAACTGATATGCCTGTTGTTACCTGGTTCATCCCTACTTCTACTGTTGTGCAGGGAACTCCTTCTGCTGGCCTCCAGGGCATAAATACTAATACCATCTCCACTAAGCTGTTAAAGGACTCAGACAGTGCACAGATAGGACCTTTCCCATCTCCTTCAGCACATGGGACTAGAGCACACTGGCCAATAGACTTGTTTGCCTTCAGTGCATTTATTCCCTTCAACACCCCTGCCTCTGGAAATGGATCCTCTCCGACATCTATCCCCTTCCACCCTTGCTCTGATACAGTGACACAATGGCCCCTTATCCTTCACTGTGAATATAAAAAAAAAATTGTCCACATTCCCTTTATCCCGTCTGTTTCATGGGACAACATAATAAAAAGAAGGCACCCCCTGCTGGCCATCCTCAATACACATTTTTATTTTATTTATTCACAATTTGGATTTGCAACCTTTGAGTCAAAGACTCATTTACAAAGGCACCTCATCGCAGGGAGGGGAGACATCATTTTGGTGGTAACAACAGTGGGGAACAATACAGGTGAAATACAAAAAGAGCATCCAAAGGAAAGCAAATGGACATACAAAGCAATTTCAGCGAATACAGTGGAGCACGCAGTTTTCAATGTGTGGTGTACAGACTACAAGTAAGCTAATCTAAATAAACTAGTACATATGTAATACTATAAAATCCCTAGGGATACGAGGTGGCAGATACCTGTGGGGCTGCAGAGGGGTAGTTGCTAGGGATAGTGGTAGACCACAGGACTATGTCTGTGGATTGGCTCAGACAGAGCTCTAGGTAAGGCTCTGTCATGGGCATTTGCAGCTCCAAGTGTCAGTGAGGTTTTTGCATAGGGTGATTTTGAAGGGGCCGATTTTAGAGATGGTTGTGATGTGAGTGGGGAGGGAATTATACCAGGAGGGGGCTCTGTAGTGGAAAGATCTTTGGATGAGCGAGGGCCTAGCTCTCGGCACCAGAAAGGTGGCTTTGGTTGTATTTTGGGTGGCCACCGAGTGGGTGGCCCGTTGTAGGGATGTAGTGACTCCTGGAGGGGAGAGCCCAAGAAGCATCTTTTTGGCCAGTATACAGATGTGGTATTGCAGACGCTCTTGAAAGGTGAGTAGGTTCGAGGTGGAGTAAAACTGGCATGTGTGCATTCTGCTGGGGGAGCCAGTCAGGAGCCTGCAGGCTTTGTTGATAGAGGTCTGGACTTTGGTGAGGGCAGTGGGGTCAGCAGCTGCATAGATAGGGAGCCCATAATCAACCAAAGACAGGATGAAGAAGGTGATAGCCAGTCATAGGGCATACTCAGGGAGGCAGCCTTTGTGGCTGTAGAAGAGTCCAATCCGGGTATTCATGGCAGAGGACAGCGAGTTAAGATGGGCATGGAAGGAGAGAAATGAGTCGAAGGTGATGCCCAGGTATTTGTAAGTAGACACCTGCTCAAGGGGGTGTAGGGTGCGGGGGAGGATGAGAAGGGGGGCATTTCTGGAGTTACTTTGGCAGCGTGCAAAAATCATAGATTTCATCTTCTTGTGGTTCAGAACCAGACGATGGTCGAGGAACCATTTTTCAGCTTGGCTGAAGGTGAGTTGCAAGGAGCTCTGGAGGGTGCGTGGGTCAGAGCGGGAGGCGACAAGGACTGCATTGTTGGCGTAGAGAAGCATTTTGCCCAAGCAGGAGCTGGGGAGGGTGTTTAGAAAGAGACTGAACAATGTGGGGCCCAGAATGGAGCCCTGAGGTATGCCAGAGCATACAGGTAAGGCAGTTGATAGGATACCATTGATTTTGACCCACTGGGATCTGTCATGGAGGTAGCTGGAGAACCAGGCCAGGGGGCCAGATGAGAAACCAAGGTGACGGAGGGACTCAAGCAAAACAGGGTGACATACAGTGTCAAAGGCCTTGGATAGGTCAATGAACACTGCCCCGGCGATCTCCCCAGAGTCAAGTGCAGAGTGTGTTTGGTGGGAGAACTCCAATAGGGCTGAAGTGGTGCTGTGTCCAGGATGGAAGCCATGCTGCTCTGGGCATATGTTGTACTTGGATAGATAATCCATGAGTTGAGTGGATACTATTTTCTCCAGGGCTTTTGGGGGGGGGGATGGAGATTGGACGGTAGTTGTTTGGTAATGTGCGGTCTCCATATTTATGAATTGGGGTAATTTCAGCTGATTTCCATGCACTCGGGAATTGGCCGAGGCATAGAGACTGGTTAAAATGGTCAGTGAGGGGGCTAACATGACATCAAGCGTTAGGCAGAGAATCCTGGAATTAAGGGGGTCAGAACTGGGGTTGCAGCTGGAGAGGGCTTTTAGTAGGAGTGATTTGGCATTGCGGTGAGATATGGTCTGGGGGAGAAAGGGGGCAATTAATAGCAGGGGTAGGAGGCATGGATAGGATTGAAGAAGTGGGCAGGAAGGACTGCACTTAGGTTGGAAAAGGTCATGTTGAGGCAGTCGGCAACATGTGGGGGGGTCAGTGGTAATAGTGCTGTTAACAACCATCTGGGGAGGAAAGCGAGTTTTCCCATTAAGCTCCTTAATATTATCCCAGAAAACTCGTGCAGAGCCACAGGATGAGGCCAGAGTGGTTTGGTAGTATCTGGCCTTAGCTTGCCTTATGGCCTAGGTGCATTGGTTGTGAGCAGCATTATAGTCTTTTCTGTCTGCTGTCTTGCCTGACTCGACTGCAGCGTGCCACAGGATATCTTGCTGCTTCAGTTGCTGGATCAGGGAGGGAGAAATCCAGGCAACATTGTGTCTTTTGGAGCGAGTGCTGGTAACAGGGGCAAACATGTCACAGGCCTTGCAGAAGGCTCTGGTGAGGAAGGCTAGAGCAGTATCTACATCTGTCGCAAGGGAGATCTGGGACCAGTCAAGCTGGGCTAGCTACTGCTTTAGCTTGTTAAGGCCCCTGGGGTGAAAGCGGTTGTGGGGGGTGACTTTACACATGGGATTGAGCATGGGGGAGGACCAGAAACAGAGGATAGGGGAGTGGTCACTAAGGGAGTTGACTAGGACATTAACAGACTTGAATTTGTGGGAACGGTTGGAGAGTATTATATCAAGGAGAGAGCTGGACCCACTTGGTTGGTTGAATCTAGTGGGATGCGTGACTATTTGAGTTAGGTCAAGGGCCGAGAAGGTGTCCTTTATGTGTGGTGCAGTGGAGCCAAGCCAGTTGATGTTGAGGTCACCTAAGACAAGCTGTTCAGCTCTGTGGGGCAGGGTAGAGAGATAGTCAGTGAGGCCGTGGATAGCAAGACTTTGTGCCCATGGGGGTATGTAAGTGGTTGCAAGATAAAGAGGGCCACGGCCCTGGTCAGGGGAGATTTTTAGGGTGGTGACTTGGGCACCATGATCGAGCTTGGGGGTAGGTAGTGCATGGCCCAGGAGGGAATCATGTAAGTAGACTGCACATCCGCCACCACGCTTACCCACACGATCTTCTCTGAAAAGGGTGAAGCTAGGAAGGGAGACAGCAGAGGCAGGGGTTAATGCGGACAGCCAGGTCTCCACTATGGCAAGAATGTCAGGCCTGTGTTGGGTGACCCGGCACTGGAGTGCAGCAGTTTTCTTTGGGAGATTGCAGATATTCATAGAGGCAGTGCGGAGGCCATGCCCAGTAGGGGGCATGGGGGGACAGAATGTCCAGGTCCAGGGTTAGGGTGGACATTCCCAGACAGCAGGAGGAGTGAGGTGATGAGTCGGAGAAGAGGACTACGGCAGTTGGGGTAGAAGAGCTTGGGAAGATGTGAGGATCTGGGGGGACAGTGCAGGGGATGGGTAGGGAGTTAAGGTAAGATCTGACTAGGATGGAGAGAGCCCAACCTGCACTGTGTACAGGGGGCAGGGGAATGGACATTGTTGGGGGGTGTGGTGGGGTGATAGGGTGGTCCAGCATGCGAGGTGAGTTAATGGTGAGCGGAAAAAGGATGGGGATGCTAGGAGCAATGGGTGGATTGGCAAGTGGAGGCTGACTGTGTGGCAGATGTGGGCTTACAACAAAGCTGGAGAGATTCATCGGAGGGATAGTGGGGGGGCAGCAAAGTGAGGAGCAGAGTGAGTATAGAGAACACTGCAAGGGACATACTGGAGGATGGGATGTGAGGAAGACAGATAGGTGGTGGCAGGCAGGATCTCCCTAGTGGCCAACGAATATAATCTGCAGGTGGAGAAGTGGGCTGATTGGTTAAAATGTGTCCTCCTCCTATTGGTTAAGCCACCCTATGTAGCTGTGTGTCAACCAAGGGTGGTGGGGATGGTGGGTGCCATACAGCATCGGTGGGGCAGCACAGTGGTTTGAACTGCACCACAGTCCTCCGCTTCTATGCTGGGCCTGCATGCGTTCCGTTCCATACCTGCAGTAGTTCAGCTTCGGGGGGGGGGGGCATCTACACTCAGGCCCTCGCACCAACCAGGATCCAGGGAATGACTGTGGAGAGGAAGCAGGTCAGTGTTATTTATGCTGTGGAAAATGGGGTGGAGACTTACAGGACTACAGTTCTATTGGGACATGCAAACGGCTGCAGTGAGTTTCTAACTGAATTCAAATGGCTGAAGTGATTTTAACTAAATTAGCCTGGCAGCAGTTGTTAAAGCTAAGCAAATGGCTGAACTGAGTTTAAGTAAATTTGCCTGGTAGCAGTTGTTAAAGTTCCTATTCCAACAGTAATCACAGTTCCTGAGCTTCTTAAGGCACAAAATTAATTTTCTGTACACACAGCAATCACAGTTTCTGAGCTCCTTAAGGCACAGAATTAGTTTACTTTTAAATACATTAATCTCAGTTCTAGAGTTCCTTTAAGGTACACAATTAGGGCCATACAAGTAAAGGCAGTGGAGATTCCACCGAAATAAAACTATCTCCACTGCTATGCTGACAGAAAATCTTAGAGACAGAAAAGGTGCCAAAGCACAGTGGTTTGAACTGCGCCACAGTCCTCCACTTCTATGCTGGGCCCGCGTGCGTTCCGTTCCATATCTGCAGTAGTTCAGCTTCGTGGGGGGGGAGTGTCTGCACTCAGGCCCTGGCGACTGACCGGGATCCAGGGAATGGCTGTAGTAGTTTGACTTCGGGGGGGAGGGCATCTGCACTTAGGTCCTCGCAACCAACCGGGATCCAGGAAATGGCTGCAGTAGTTCAGCTTCGGGGGGGAGAGCATCTGCACTCAGGCCCTCGTGACCGACCGGCGCAACCCTGGAAAAAGTTGAAACCTTCAGGTACCTGGGTATCACCCAAGATGACACTCTCTCATTTGCCACCCCTGCTGACAAAATAACAAACCAGACTAATCAAAAACTTGGAGCACTCTACAGGCAAAAATTGAACCTTACCCTGGAAGTAACATGTCTGGCAGTCTCCGCAACAATACTCCACATCATAGACTATGGTCTCCCCATATATGGTGTGGCTTGTGAAATGATCCTAAATAGGATACACCTGGTTCTCAATAAAACATGCCACTTTGTTTGCAATGTGAACAGACTAATATTTACTTACCCCCTGCAATTCCAAACTGGATGGCTTCCACTCAGTGAAAGGCTGAAATATCAGACATGCCTCCTGGCAAGAAAAGCCCAGCTGGGTCTCACCTCATCAGCTATCAGTGACCTTCTTTGCCCACTTACTATTCACTGGCCTACGCAGCCAGTATAGTGTTATGCTTGTGCAACTGTGTTAGTTTGGTTTTGGCTGTCCGTGCTCTATTCCAGAGGAATTACCACCCTGTAGGGGTGCTAAGGCAAGGAACTCTTGGAGAGGGTTCCACCCCTAGAGGTGTCATGGGACAATTCCTGTGGCTAAAGGTATGTTAGGAATCCCCCTAAGGAGAAAGTGGTGCCACTGGAGGAGGAGGAGGAGGGGAGGATGGTAGGGCAAAGAAAAAATGCTTCACAGTGAGGCTGAAAGGAACTGTTTATATAGCTCAGGAAGTGGGAGTGGCTGGCTGCTTGGCCACTGAACTCCAGGCAAAGCCTTACCAATTCACTGACCTACGCAGTCAGTATAGTGTTATGCTTGAGCAACTGTGTTAGTTTAGTTTTGGCTGTTCGCACTCCATGCCAGAGGAATTACCACCCTGTAGGGGGACGAAGGCAAGGAACTCTCAGAGAGAGTTCCACCCCTAGATGTGCCGCAGGACAATTCCCGCAGCTAAAGGTACCTTAGGAATCCCCAAAAGAAAAGTAGTATCATCCCCAAAAAGGAGGCAACATGAAGTATATGAGCAAGCAGTAACTGTGACATAGGAGCAATAACTGTAACATAGTAGCAGAGAAGCATAGGCAGTTTGATAATGCATGAGATGCTCAGTTGGATAACGTAATGAATACCTAGGCTTGCATAGCATGATACTGATGGATTGCGTTGAGATTAGGGGATCCCCTAAAGAGAGAGGAAATGACAGGACATCCTCCACCTCCATCCAACAGCGGAACCTACCTAAGAAACTAGGGGAAACAACTATGCTAACTAAGTGTTATGACCTGAGCCAACGGAGGAGAGAAAAAAACCCTATGACGAGGAAATCTCTGGAGATCCGAGGCCCAGGTCGCGCCTTCCCTCCAGGCTTGGGATAGTTTAGTTAGTGACAGCTCTGCAGCTGCAATTTGGAAAACCCAATTAAAGGGAGGTGGAAAATATTCCAATTTGGAGGAAGACTCCCACTCAACTGTCTAGCAGGAACTCCATGGAAGGTTGTAAGAAAACTCTGCAACAATCATGCATCCAAGGTGCAGGAGGAGAGCAACAACTGCTGAGGCACTCACCTGGCCTACCCACCCTAAATCAAACCAGGTGAACCAGAGGCAATTGTAGGGAGAATGCAGTGAAGGTGCCTCTATAGGGAAACCACTAAAGTCAATGGCTAACTGTTATAGTGGAACACTAGAGCCAAAGGAGATAACTTTTTCCACCCTTCACCACTAGTCTTAAATTCTACACCAGGAGCTGCTGGAACATAGCAGGCAGCTAAAGCCAAGCCTGGGGCAAGAGCATTCCCAGCTATGGGCCAGGTGAAAAAGATCCTGCCCCAAGTTGTACATGCTCGAGATGCGGACTAAATGTAGAACAAGACCATCAGCTGCAAGAACCCTGCACCAGAACAGAATGGCTGGCATGCCCCAGAAATTGACTGAGAGCTGAAACACTGGTGAGCTGATAAGCACGGCGTGCTGAGATAGTAATGAGCATTGAGTGCTGAGACCTTGCAAGATCGATTGCAGATTGAGTGCAGCAGAATCCCAGAGGCTGAAGCCCAGGGGATGGCAGTAGTCATAAAGAATGGTTTGCGTAAGCAAGGAGCAATGGTTGCGTAAGCAAGTGAGGACCTGCACATAGGTCAATAAGCAGTAGTAGTGATAGGTGGACCTGCATAACATACTGTATAGCAATTAAACAGCACTGAATTGGGAGCAAGCCAGCCAGACGTGAATAGCCAAATCAAGGTGACAAACACTGTGAGGATTTTTGGTGGCAAGGCAAGATTTAATAACAAGCTATATTAACAGCCTCAGCAGGAGCTTAGTTGGTTGACCTCAGAGTTGTAACTGCAATGAAACATGGAGACAAATGCTTTGAAAGCAGGCGTAGCCAGGCAGTGCAATGAAGCTGCAAATAGAATGAGAGCAGGAATGAGCAGCATAGCTAAGGTCAGAGTAAATTGTGTCAGGTGAAAAGAATTGAGTATGCAACATGGAGCAGCTATGGATGAGCTGAAACATACAGATAATGATTGCAGTTGCATTGCAGTAGTTTGAGCATGGTGAGCACAGTGTAAAAACACAAGCATTGGGTACAGTAGTAATTAAAGCAAACAGCAGCAGTGGCTGCAGCTGTAGGTAATGGAAAGCAGTAGCATGAGCTCTAAGTAGCAGTATGCTAGGAGCTTAGAAACAAAGCCCCCAAAAGAGACAAAACCAAAACACAGCAAAACAGAAAACAGGGAAAGGCCCAAAAACAAGAAACACAAAACACAGGGAAGCACGCAGCCAGAGGAAAGATACAAACCAGAAGCAGGAAAACAAACACCAAAGTCCAGCAGAGACACACAGAAACAGCAGGTGGGGGGGTAGGCCCCAGACAGCTCAGAGGACAAACCAACATAGCCTCTGGCTGAAAAGAAAAAATGCTTCACAGTGAGGCTGAAAGGAATTGCTTATATAGATCAGGAAGTGGGAGTGGCTGGCTGCTTAGCCACTGAACTCCAGGCAAAGCCTTACCAAATAACTACTCAGCTAGGACTATGACTAGACAGGCCTTTGAATTCCACTACTGTAAAACAAGTCTAGGTTAATGCTCATTTGCTACTCAAGCTGCGTACTGGATGAACAATCTTCCAGAACCCATACGAGGCCTACCCAAGATTTTACAATTTAAGCCGTCCCTGAAAAAAGAACTAGTAAAGATGGTAGCATGCTGCTGCTACACATGATAACTATAGTGACTGTCAATTGTCTACTGCTCACTGCCATCACCAGAGGGCTACCCCAAAACAAGAAAGCCTTAAAATCCCTGCTGCCCCATAGACCAAGCCCCTCTTGGGCTAATAATGTATCCCCATAATGTTATCAGTTGTCAAGGTTTCTACTAACTAGCAAATGTACCAGACTAGGCCCTATGTGGGCCGTCACTGTGTAACTCCTAGGTGGCACTATCCCAAGGGCTGCTACCCCTGCCTGCTTGGCTAGTAGCAGGTTAAGGAGCCTGAGTTCTGAAATGGGTGCCTCCACCTGGAGGTCAAGGTTGGTAGTGGTCAAGCTAACCTGGGCACAGCCCTCTGGGACACTGTAACCCCCCTCTTTCCCCTCTAGTAGCCTGGACATTGTACAATAATCACTTTCACAATACCCCTGGTACACCACACAAGTACCCACTATGTTTGCACTTACCACCAGGTCTGGTTCCTCTGGCTCAACCCTAGTGACTCCCTGTAAAACAAGGTTATGCACAGCAAATAGCAACAGTATAGTACTTTGAGCACAAACAGGAACCACAGACAGATTACATGCAGAAAAAGTTAGATCTGATTTATTCAGAAGACTTGAACAAGGAAGGGGCAAAATCAGGTTAATTAGCTTAAAGGTTATATCAATCAAGCAGTTATGCATGCGCTTTGAGTCCTCCCATGCAGTCCACCTCTGGGTACCCAGGTGGAGAAGAGATGGGCTAGCCAGGACAGTTGCCTGGGGTTGCAGCTCTTTGGGGCCCTGTGATGGAAAACACAACATGCACAGTACACAATATTTGTAATCTGGAGCCAGAGGGCTCAGTTCGTAAAGGAAACGAAACAAGACAATCAGATGACACACTCAGATTAAGCTGTTGTTGCAGGGAGCTACACTGGTATTTACTCAAAATACCCAAGACTGAGCACAGGCTGGATGAAAATCAAGACTGCAGGTGGTTGATCTGGAATGCCAGGAGAAACAGGGCCCACACAAGTCGCAGAGGTATCGTTCCTGTTCAAGTGTGGAGCAGGGGGCTGATCCCCAAGCAGGTCTCTCGTCGATGGCTTCTCTGTGCAGTGGGTAGTCTGGTTGGGCCAGTCTGGCAAGGCCCAGACCACATGAAGACAAATTCAGATGCAGTCCGTTTTGGGCTGGATACAGCTTCCAGCAAGCAGAATACAGTTAACACTGTGGGGGACTAACTCACAACCCACTAGCAGTTTATTGCACATTTACATGTACAGGAATTCAACTGTACCAGGCAAAGCGCTCCCCGGTCACTATCGCAAAGTCTCTGAACACACCAGGAGCTTAGGGGTAGCTGGAACTCCTGACAGGACGATCGCATTCAGCAAGATCTTCGGTCTTCTTCAGGTTGGGCTTGGCCCACTTCAGTAGCTTACTTTAGTCACACAAACTTGGATTTAGTCCAAAATAATTGTCTTCTCTCCCTCTCAGGAGCAGCAGGCAGACCTGCAAACCAAAAACTCAGCCCTTTCACAGTTTTCCCATGCGACTCCACTCAGGATTGCTGCACAAAATCACTTCAGCTTCTCTCATTTCACTTCCCAGCTCAGATCTAACTGAAAACTGCAAGCAGCCCGGGCCTTCCCCAAGATCCAAAAGATTTGGTTGGCTGATTTGGCTGTCAGTCAAAGCAAGAGCTCCCCTTTCAGTTGCAAAAAAGGTGCAAAAAAGCTCCAAACTAAAGTTCCTACAGATTTTAAATTCAGACAGCTCCTGTAGTCCAGCTATATTTTAGGTCACACCAGTACTCTTTGGTCCAATTTGCAGTCCAGGACCAAGATAGTGGAGACAAACAAAACAGTTCTTGCTACAAAGAAAGCAGGCTAGACAAACTACATTATCATTATCACTCTAAATGATTTTCAGTAAATAGCTACATCTTTCAACAGAGCTCCCTCTCAGATTACTTGAGCTGCAATTAGGCAGCTCTTAAAAAGATAGTACACAGGGGCTAGACAGGCTCTGGTAATCACATTTAAACTGCTAAAATGCAGGACACCAGCCTGGCAGTGAGCATGTAGGCAAGCTCAAGGAAGACTTTTTGGGAACCCCCATTTGTAGGGGGTTACAACTGAAACTGTCCTAGTCTCTTGAATGTTATCATTTGACCAAGCTGCCCTGAGCTACAATACATGTGCCTAAATGTAATGTAATGTAGCTGATGTGAAACCTTTGGAAAAGAGCACTTGCTGCTCAAAGGTGTATCTCCAAAAAGCAAATAAATAAATAAATAAATATCCTCTTCCTCCCACTCTTCGCCTTCCTTATGTTGACAGTGCTCTCTCTTGTTTTCACTTCTGCCATATATAAAAAAGATTGCTTTATTCCCCTTCTTTATTCCCTCAGCTGTCCTCTACTTAGTGTCTGACTGTGCCCTCATCACAGCCTTGTTAGCCTCCTTCATCTTTCTTAGAAACATTACCCTATCACTCTGTAACTGGCTAGTTTTGTAATTTCTGAAGGCCTTTTTTTCTCCCTCACAGCCTTTCTCACCTTTCTTTTAACCACAGTGGGTGACAGATATTTTAGACTACTAAACTGAATTAGTAAAACCTGGTTTCATGCCCTTTCTCTTTTTCCTTACTACTCTCAAACATAGACTCATGTTTTCCAGTATCCCATTCTACCCCAATTACATCTTCCAGTTTTTCCCTGAACAGCTCCTATATCTTGCCTAAGTCTTCCTTCCTAAAGTCCAGAACTTTCCTGTGTGAGTGTTTCCCCTCCACTTCTAATATGACTTTAAAAGCAGTCTGGTGATGGCTGGACCCCAGTGGGTACAGCACTGCTAGCTCCCCAAAATTCCCCCTGTTTTTGAGGACTAAGTCAAGAATGGCTCCCTTCCTTGTAGGCTCCTCGACCATCTCTATCAGAAATCTCTCTCAGAATGCCTCTGCAAGCAGCTGATTCCTTACAATTGCTGCTACGGGAATCTTCCAGTTCATATCTGACAGGGACTGTTAAGGTGTAAGCACACAAGGAACAGCAAGCTATAATACAAAGATGGAATGGGAGTTATTGAGATGAGGTAGGGTTACCATGCGTCTCAGCAGGAGACTGCATTTAGAAACTGCCCATGCCAAACCCAGCCTAAACCTGTTGTCAGGATTTAACTTGGGACCACTGGGTCGAACACATGAAGCTCTGAAAGAGGAGCGTGAACTGCATATTCTCCTGAAAGAGGAGTGAGAACTGTACCTTGTTGTGAAATAGGGTCTGAAATTGCCAGTTAAACATAGCCAAATTACTGATCTATGGAACTCATATGTGAACTTGTATAGTTTATTATTTAGGAAAGGATGGATGCACTCTTGTGCTCAAAGACATTTGGTGTCTTGTAATTTGCAAATAGTAGTTCGGGGTGGGGGTTCACATAGCACTCAGTATATCTGAAGGAATGTAAGGAAATTCTTGGTGAGACAAAAATACTCTTAGACATGGGAGGTTCCCTGGAACATGGCCACTTCCTTTCCATGGGTAGAGAGGGGAGAGCAAATATCACTGAAAGAATCATGTTTAAAATTTCTCAAGCCTTCCCAGCCGTGACTGGCTGGATAACTTTCAATATGTATGCAGATTTTTCTCACTAGGCTGGCAGCAGAATCAACAGACAATGCGTGGGAGACTGATTCTGAGCTTTTAGAAACTGTTGATGGAGTTGCAGGGGTGGTGATGAGACATATCTTTTCCAGTATTTCTACATGTTTTGATAACAGTCACAAAAACATTATTGGTAGAATGAAATTCTTTGTCTGTTATAAAGTTGATGTGTCTTCCCAATGCACTGCTTTCTATGTATCAGTGTAATCCAACTCAAACTCATTTGCTTTGATTTTTTGTCAGTACAGATTATTTATAATTGAATTTGTATGATTTAGGTGAGGACCATATTATCTCTTATGTTGTTTTCCCTGCTGCCTCCAAAGTTTGATTATATGTTCCATGTTGTTTCCATTAAACCGTATGTAATGTATAGTGAATTAGATTGTTGCATTTAATGAAAGGGACCCTCATCCTATGGGGTAGGGTGGCAAAGAATGACTTTAGCTACTACTACTATTAAGGGCAGAATTTTCAGAACATTCCAGCACTGACACAGGTGCATGATCTACCTGCGTCTGTGTCAGTCAGACCACTTGCACTCATGCTGCTGTCAGTGATTTTCCAGTGTTGTAGTCATTTTACAGCACTGGCTGTGATGATGTGCAGCAACTTGAATAAAATACACACACATTTTTGACACTTAAAAATGACAGTGTCTAATCTAACAGTGTGTACATAAAGTCTCTTTGAAAACTGGGCTGGCAGATCCATGGTGAATCCACTTTTTAAATACTGTTTATCTCCAAGAGATAATTGCTTTTATATTTAGGGCTCACTCTGACACAGACCTGTGAGACCAAATATGGCTGGTTCCCTGCCCCCTGGGCTAAGATGCAGATGTGGCACATTGTTGAGTCCTAACAAGGATGAAATGTCTTGTTCTCAGTCTTATTTATTTATTTTTTTTCCAAACTCTTTTTCTGCCCCTCGCCACACCACACCGGGGAACTCTCTCGGGCAGCCTCGGTAACCCAGGTCTCTACCTCTGACCTGAGACTCCACTACCTGTCCCCTGAATGGCCCAATGCAACCACTGGATCTGCGATCCCCCCCAGATGAAGGGCCACCCTACCCACCCAGGGTGCTCTATCTATAGTATAGAGTGCTAGGACTGCATGGGTCGGCAATGGAGGGGAGGAACCCCAGCGATGGAGTGTGGTCCTGGGCCAAGGTGCTGTCACCTATTCCCAGAGAGGGGATTTTTCCTTTTTCCTGTCCCCCACAAAGTGCAGCCATCAAGACAATGCTATGCTGCAACTCCGCCCCTTGCATTCAGCAGTGTCACTATGTCAGGTGCCTGTGGCCGCCGCCAGAGGCCACTCCAGGAGCAATCACTCCCTTAAACCCTCCCTGGAAGAGAGAGCAGTCCTCCGGACACTCAATCTCTTCCTTCCCCTGCTGACCTCTGACATCCCAGGCTCATTCCCAAAACTGGGTCGCCGGTGTGGTGCGAGGTGTTGCGACAAGTGCCTCAACCCTCAGCGCCACCGGGCCAAACTGTACTCAGCCTTATTGAGAGGTCCTTTGACACCATCCAGTCCTTCCTACAGTAGGCCAGGCAGTTTCACCATGGTAAACTGAACATACTTCCCATGATGCTTTGCATCAGTGGGGTGGGTGTCATTTTGAATTTCTCATCTTAAAATGTTGAATAAAACCATTCCTCAGGATTTTCTCCTACTAAACATATCCAGCTGACTGTATGGTAAGTCAGTCATATTGTTCTGACAAATAAATTCTCTGTACTTCAGTCAACAACGACAACAACAAAACTTACTAAAAATAATGTTAGTGGTGTGTGGTTGTCATTCAGTCATTCATTCATTCGTTCATTCGTTCGTTCATTCATTCGTTCATTTCCACAGGAGGCTAACCTCATATACTGTATGTGTAGCACCATATTTCCAAAAGAGTCCAATGTAGTTAGGAACAAAGGAATGAAGCAGGGAATTACCTACCAAGTTCCCTCCTTGCTCCCCTCTCCAAAATCATTGAAAAAGTTGTTCATACCCAGCTCACCACCTTCCTCGACCATCATAACTTGCTCTCTGTTGCTCAGCATGGTTTCAGATCTGGACATAGCACCGAAACTGCCCATGTCAGGTTCACCAGTGATATATTCAAGGTAAGCGATAAGGGCCAGTACACAGGCTCTGTCTTCATGGACCTGACCAAGGAGTTCAACCTAGTCGACTATTGCTTTCTCCTGGACACCCTCAAGGGCTTGCACATTTCTGAAAATGTTGCAAAATGGGTCAGAAGCTACCTGTCTGGCAGATCGCAGAAAACTAATATCAATGGTAATTTTTCTGCTAAATGTCTGATAAAATATGGAGTACTCCAGGGTTTCATCCTAGGCCCACTTCTATTCTCGCTCTTCATCAATAACCCCCCTTCCATCTGCCAAGTCACCCAACTAGTTCTTTACACTGATGATGTGGCACTCTACTGCAGTAAAATGAAGCTTGATACAATGTTCAGTACCTTGCAGGCTGACTTCAGCAAGCTACACACTTGGTTCTCTGTCAAAGGCATGGTTCTGAACTCCAAGAAGACCAAGTCTATGATCTTCTCTGGTCCAAGAAAAGCCCCAGTCATGGGCCGATCCCTCTCAGACAATCTTGGTAACATCATAGAGCAAATCTATAAATTCAAATACCTTGGAATGTACTTAGACCCTCACCTGTCCTACAATATCCATATTACCAAACTCATCAAGAAAATCCATATGTGACTAGGTGTCTTATACTGAATCAGAAAGTTCCTTATCTCCATCTCCAGACAACACCTCGCCAGTTCCCTTCTCCTGCCCCTCTTTGACCATGACTCTATTGTCTACTTCCGCCCCAGCACATCACCATTTTTCTCCAAACTCAGAACTACATACAATAACATTGCACGCTTCATGACCAACCTCCCCTGGATGACCCATCACTGTACCCTCTATACTTCCCTCAACTGGCTCACCCTTGAAGGCAGGTTCCAACTTGAAATGCTCTCTTTCCTACAAAAAGTTCACCTTAACCTACTGCTGATCAGTGTTAACTCCCTTTTCCCCTTATTGGTTCCCAAGTGCAGTACTAGAGTGGCCGCATGTCATATCTTTGACACCCCTTTTATCCGCACCACGCATGTGCAGAACTCCATCACATACAAGGGCCCTAAGTTTTACAATAAAGTGCCCCCTGAACTTCAGGCCTGTAGTTCAATTGGCTCATTCACCTCCTTCCTCATGGACCATTCTTCCAATCTACCACCTGTATCTACCCTGGTAGGTAACCCCCCTGAATGTCCACCAACCCTTGAGTTACCTTAGAGTTTATAAATATCTGTATATAGTCTCTGTTGTTTTGTGCTCTGTATTTTTTTTTCTATTCTAGATGATCCTGTCATATACACTGTTTCTATTGTAAATACCAGCAAATTTTGCAGATATTGTTTTTACTTTTTTCTACGTATTATTGAATTTTTGTATCACTGGATGTTTGTGAAAGTGGGCATTTTTGCTCACATACCTTCCAGTATAAAAATAAAATGGAATTGAAATGAATTGTAGGGCTGTGTGAAATTTGAAATATTCTGTTAGAAGTTTGGAGGAATTGCCAAACTTGCTTCAGCAATGATTCACAAAAGGTACAGAAAATTCTGTGAAATAGATGGATTTCCATTAGAGATGTGCAAACTCAGGAAAGCTTGGCTTTGCCTGAACTTCATAAATTTTCCTGACTTCATGAAGCCCTTCATGTACTTTTCTGACTGACAATTCGCCTCACCAAACTAGGTGATAATTTGTATCATTTTCAGTTGGGTGAAGTGACACTTAGCCCATGAAGAACCGCAGTACCCGAAGTGTTCCTGCTACAATTTACAGTAAAATCTTTTTTTTAAATAATCCCTTCCCAACCACTCAGGTTATGAATACCAACTCCCCTCCCACCTCCCAGACCTATGTAATTTTTTCCTCACCCACACTACACTTTACTGTGAAAAAAGCTCCTCCCCCTCCCAACAAAGTTTGCTTCTGCCCACAATTGCAATCAGTTGTACCTGTTATAATTATATGTAACTCCTTCACCCCTCCCACCTGTCAAAACCAACTTCCCCTGTATTCAGTTTCAGTTTATGTTTTTTACTGGGAAGGCATGTGAGCACAAATTGCCCATTTTCATGAGTGTCCAGTTATACACAGAAGAACAGGGACACTACAGAAGATACATGATTGTACAATACAGAAAAGGTTTAGATAATAATTTAAGGGTATACAAAGTGAAATCAAATATATATATATATATATATATATATATACACTGTATATACACACACAGAAACAATCATAGTAGGCAGTCATTGGATGGTGGGAGCTGAAGATGTCTATGACAATAATCGGGGATGGGAGCATTTACAGGTTAGGGTACTAGACCGGTAACCGTTTAGGCTGTACTTGAAGAAAGCCAGCGAGGGGCATTGAACTAGAAAAGGGGGCAGGCCAGTTCCACACCCTTGTAGGAGAGGGTGTTTTGGCCTTGGGTAGTCCGACATGATGGGAGAGCAAAGTAGTGGGAGGTGGACTGTCTGGTGGGCCTTGTGTGGGTTGACCTAGGAAAAATGGAGACTACTGTCTGATGTTTGATAAGACTCCCAGAGCTATTTTGTATAAAAAGGCCAGGATTTTGCTGTCCAGCCTGTCCTTGAATGGGAGCCAATTGGAGGATTTGTATAGGTCACAGTGGTGGGTCGATCTAGGAGGGCCAGTGGCAAACTGGATGACATTATGATCGGTGGTCCTCAGCATATGGAAGTTTCTTTGAGAGAGGGAGGGTAGTAAATCAAGGAGCCATAGTTGAAGATGGGCAGCAGGAAGCTGTTGGTAATCAGGGTCCTGGATTCGGGGAGAAGGTATGGTTTGACTCTATATATCATGCCTAGCCTTTGGTAGGCTGTTTTAATGAGCTGATTAATGTTGGAGTTTGTAGGTTAGGTGACAGTCAAGGAGGAGGCCATGGTACTTGAACTCAGTAACTCTTTTTATTAAGTTGCCATGACTATCCAGGAGGTTAAAATAAAAAGTGGCAGTACTTCTAGGCCCACAGAATACCAATGACTTGGCTTTTTTGGAGTTAAGAACTAGTCCCTTGGAGGAGAACCAGGAGTGGAGCTGGTAGAAATCATGTTGGGGTTTGTCATGGAGGATGGATGGGTCCTTTTCTTTACAGAACAGTGCTGCATAGTCAGTGAACAGTGCGATTTCTGTGTGCCTGCAAATCTTGAGGAGGGAGTTGACCATGCGAGAGAAGAAGAGGGGTCCCAGAATGGAGCCCTGGGGGACTCCATATTTGATAGGGCAGGTGTCAGACAGAATACCTTCAATCACAGTTTTTTGGGGGTTCTATAGCTGAGGTAGTTTGAAAAACAGTTTACTACATCCCAAGAAAAATTGAGACTGACGAGGGTGTTGAGGAGCACATTGTGATCGACGTAGGTCAAAGGCTTTTATGAGGTCTACAAACACTGAGCTGGTGTACAGGCCTTCATCATTAACCTTGTTAATGAAATTAGTGAATTTGATGAGTGCTGTCTCCATGTTATGGCTGTCCCTAAAACCATGCTGTGAATCTCTTTGGAGGTTGTATTACTCATGGTATTCAAGAGTTTGGCTAAGTACAATTTTCTCAATTATTTTGGAAAGTGGTGCCAGGGGAGAAATAGGCCTGTAGTTAACCACATTATTTTTGGGGCCAAATTTGTGTAGGCATTTTAAGGTGGTGCATTTCCATTGGAGAGGATAGGTGCTTGTGCAGAGGGAGTGGTTGAAGATGTTGGTTAGGGGGAGGACTATAGACTCAGAGACCAGCTTAAGGATGTAGTAGTTGATACTGTCAAGGCCATGGGTCAGTCTGGGATAGTTCATTTTTATGAGTCTGGTCACCTCAAGGAAAGAAAGGTGTGGAAGTGGAAGCTGGCTTAGAGGTTTGGTAGCCCTGATCTTTAAGTGCATTCAGCCATCCTAACCCCACTCTTCCCCACCAACCTCCTCCCATCAGCACCCCAAAAAATCACTACTTTACCTGTAAAAAAGAAAACGGTCCCATATTGCAGACATGTCCTCTCTGTTCTGTGGTCAGTACTGGAATGACTGACTGAATAAATGAATGATGTCTTTGCCTGTAGTAAAACCTGATTAGTTCAACCAGTCAGGTTTTACTACAGGCAACAATGTAATTCATTCATTCATTCATTCATTCATTCATTCATTTCATTCATTCATTCATTCAGTTATTCAGTCAGTCTTTTATTCATTATGATACATGACAGAGAGGATGATTCTGCAGTTGGAATAGTTTTCTTTTTTATAGGTACATTAAGTTATTTTGTGAGGCTGTGGGGGGAATAGGCTCATGGGGCACAGAGGGTTTGGGGAATGCACTTATTGAGCAAGGTTTGTTCAGGTGGGGGAAGCATGGGAGTTGGTTTTGATGCGTGGGGAAGGTTTACACATACTTATAACTGAAACAGCTGCAACAACAGGCAGCAGCACATTACAACAGTGGCAGAAACAAAGTTCACTGGGAGGGGTCATGGGTGGGGGGAGGGATTCACAGCAGAGGATAATATATAGCTGGGAAATAAAATTATAAGGCTCCAGGTGGTGGGAAAGGAATGGGTTCTCACAAACCAAGTAGGTATTTTTAAGCATTGCCATGTGAAGTTGATGTCAAAGCTGGGAACTTCATAAAGTTTTGTGAAGTGCTAAGTTCCTTATTTTGCAATAAAATAAAACTGTACAGCATCTCTAGTCTTCATGCAGTTTTTGGGCATATACTATGTAAACTACATACTATTTATAAAATGGACAGTTGAAATACTGCGTCCTGATTGATCAGAGCCTGTGCACTGGGACTGCACAATGCACAGGCTAAAAAAAAGTGCCAGTAACCAGTGACACAGCACACTAACAATACCAAAGTCTTTTTCAAAAATTCCTAATTTGCATTACAAACATGGCTGCCACCATTACTCACTAAAAAAAAAAATCTAAGTCCCTAAAACTAAAATACCCTCAAAACAAAAATTCTAAATGCATTGATTAAACGTTCTTAACCTTTATATTTCCCTCCTTACCTGCATATACAAATTAGAAAAAAAAATGAGTATTAGTCACTAGTGCTGTGTGGAACACGGAATTCTGTCGTCAGAATTAGTGCAGAATGACTATTCTGCTGGCAGAATTTCCACTGGAATTTCACTAGTTCTACTAAGAAATTCCACCTGCTGTTATCCACAGAATAATATTCTACAGAACAGGATTTTGTCTGTGGAAAATCATTCTGCAACCATTTCTGCAGAAAATATTGAGATCCACAGAATAAAATTCCACAGAAATGTTGCAGAAAACTCATTCCACATTTTTCTGCTGTGGAATTCTGCCGTTCTGTTTCTGGTGAAATTCAGTGGAATTTCAAAAATTCCATGAAATTCTGTTCCACACCGGAATTTGAAAATTCTGCACAGCACTGTTTAATTTTTTGAAGCTTCTGTTTTTTTCTAACCATGGATACTCCCCCCCCCCCACTGAATCACCAGCACGCTAACCAGGGAAATGTCTGCTGCTTGACCTGCCACTAATAAAATCCAGCCCCTGACTTTACTCATGCATTTTGTTGTGTGTGATTGTGGGAGGCGAGGTGAACATTCATCCAGTAGAATTCTGCAGAAGTCTGAATTCCTGCATTCCATGATAAACAAATATTCAATATATTGGGGTTTGACAACATTGGGAGTAACTACTTGTTTACTGGTTAATTTTGACAAAAGAAAACCCTATTTTGCAATAAAAAAGTAGCATTTTTTTCCCTTAAAGAGCTACTGACGCCTCAAAGAAAACTTGGGAAAACATAATAATTTGGCACAATTCTGTTTGTATTCCATGTATATTCTATATTTTTCTCCTCCCCTTTATTTTTTACAGAGTAAATTTCCATTAATATATGATATTTGCCCCAAAGAGTTCCCTTAGAACTCATCTGCCTTTATAGTCTACTCCCTACTTCAAGTCATAATCATCTGTTATGACATCACAGTATTTTGCCAAGGGAGTAACTGTGATGTCACAAGCAGTGCATTATGACCTTAGGTAGGGAGTAACACATGGGAGTAGATAAACTCTTCAGGAGCAAAGATTCAGTTTTCATGCCATTGACCTCAGTAATAAATACAGTAACTTGGAGGAAAAATACAGAACTAATGTGAAGTATAAGCTGAATTGTATCTAAATATTATGTTCTGTTAAAGTTCTCATGAAGGCATCAGCGGCTCGTTAACATTTTTTTTCAGTTTTCCCATTTTATAAGCCCAATAAGACACTTCAGGGGTATGCGTTATGATGCTCTAACTGCAGTTCCAGTGGCTGTTGGCACACCACCTGTGATGTCGTGCCTCACTACTCCCTGAGCATGTGGTTAGATAAACATAATGGAAGCCCTGTCATGTCTTGTTGCATTCTTGTACCACTGTTACCTGACTTCTGCTGTTAATGGGGTTTTCCTATGAAATCCTGCAGATTCTGCTGAAAGTGGTGTTTCATGAAATTACATAGAAACATAGACTGTGTCAGCAGAAAGAGATCAATGGTTCATTAAGCCCACCCTTTTTAATTCTGTGAACACTGTATTGTTCCCCAAAAATTCTGTTGCAGTGGAATGTGCCAGTTTTACTCAACCCTAACCACTGGGCAAGAACAGCAGCAGCAATAGTTACACATAGTGACATCAACTGTAAGGTGCTGAAAGGCAAATGGCATGTTACTCATGGATAAAACAATAGAAACATGTACACTGAGGCAGTTGAATATCCACATTTATACAATGTAAGCATTAAACCGCACAGTTAAAGTATTTATTTTAGCCACTTAAACACTCTAAAATGAGGATAAATCATTCATCATCACTTAGACCAATTATCTTTACCTTTAGACATGTCACAAAGGAAAGAATCCTAAACCAATGGGTCAGCAGCTTCAACAATGCTTGATGACACCACAATTGCCTCTGCAGCTCACAAAACAGAGAATTATTATCAAGCAGGAGCGTTAAATCATCATATAACACTCTCATTTAAAAGTGTTTACAGTTTATTTTCAGTGAGGTTCTTTGTTTTCCATTTTTTTCACATGGGGAGTAAATGGTTGTGTTACAGTTGTGGTTCAAAGGAAATCAGTCTGAAAAAGAGCATGGCTAGGGTAATGAAATCCTGAAATGTGGCACCAGTCCACATGCCACAAAGTCATGGTCATTCCAGACTGGAGGTCCCCTGGTGAATAGTAAAGGCTGTGACAGCAGCACAAGCATACATCTCAAGGATTCCACTTTAGAAGGGATGCCACTCCATACAGTGGCAGCCAACACCATGACTAGCACTAATACACCATGGTGTTTGCCACTAGAAACCTGACAGTGCACACTAAGCACTGAGTTTGCATGGTGGATTGCTTCCACAATCGTACTGTGGCACATTGTAGTGCATCCTATTCTTACTGATGGCATTCGGCATTATACCACTGTACATCTTAACTGTACCGTGTTAGGGAATGTTGATTTTTTTCATTAGAACACATCTGTCTTTACAGTACCTCTCAACTGTACCACAGCAAGAAAAGTAATTCTTATGATACCCCTTTGACCCAGTTCATAAATTATAGTGCGCAAGTACCTATTTTGAAAAACTCAGCCCCCCCCCATTGGATAATGTATTCATTATCCAACACCCATATTTAGCAAAAATTAAGGTACAAATAAAAAAAAACAATTATCCCTCTCTGTGTGATCATGGTTGTCCTGTGACTCCCTGTCACTAATCACAGTCTTTTCCTGCTAACCAACCCCTCATCTGTTCTCCCACAGACATTTAAAATAAGATTTTATATATATATATATATATATATAGGCTCCTGGCTGTGGTACCAGCAGATGACCACATGTTTTCAAACAAAACCCTTCCCAGGTCCCACACTCTCAGCTCCAAAGTATCATAATTTGAGAGTGGACCCCTCTCCTGACCCCAATCAAATATTTTTCCAGGACCCTATGAGGGAGAGGTCAGACTGGTCTGTGTCCATTCCATCTGCCTAGTATTTTTAGAGACTTATATCACTCTGCCACCCCTTCCCCCAACTGCAGATTAAAGGTGTAGGGCATAACCATGTGACTCCAAATTTTGAAATATATAGCCCCTCTAAATCAAGGATGAGGTGAAGAGGAGGAGCCCACTCTCAGAGAGTGATATTTTGGAGAGTGGGTAGATAAGGCTAGAGTAAGATGGTTGCTTGTAAAGCTATGGTCAGCTACTTTCATGCATGTTATACTGTTTTGAAAAGTCCTTCTTCATACCATGATGGGGGCACAGTCTCAAAATTAAAAAGGCTTGGGCAGGCTGAATGGGTGACTGGGTGTGCTTACTTTCTGTCACTGCCACAAGAACTCTGATCTAAGTGCATTGGGGGATTTTGAAAAGAGTTGAATGTAGGTACAAATGTGTACTGCATCTGCATCCATCCCCCTGCATCCAAGCAGCTTACTGCTATTTTCAGAAGTTGAGTCTGTTTATGACAAAAAGGCACAATCTGCAGCAGAAAACAAATGTGATTGTGTCCAAATTGGATGAACTTGTAACTTTGTCCATTTTAAAGAGCAGCTGACGCCTTCAACTGAAATTTCACAAAACATAATGCTTAGACACAGTTCAGCTTGTATTTCTCAATAGTTCTGTATGTCTCACCCCCATTATTTATTATTGAGGACATCTGCATGAAAACAGGTGCTTTGCTCCTAAACATGTCATCTGTTTCATTGCTTTCTCCCTACCTGAGGGCATAATTCACTGCTTGTGCCATCACAGATACTCTCATGGCAACAGATTGTGATGTCACAACAAAGGACTGTGCCTTGAAGTAGAGAGTAAGCTATAGAGACAGATGAATTCTAAGGGATACAGATCATGTATCCATGCAAATGTCCTCAGTAATAAATAAAAGGGGAGGAGAAATATGTACAATATATATGAAATGCAAGCTGAATTGTGCCTAATTATGTTTTTCAAAGTCATCCTGGAGGTGACAGCAGCTCTTTAAACACAAACTTAGGACACTGTTATGCCATCTAATTGATGGTCTAGTAGGTTTGGGATTATGTCTGTTTTGAAAATAGAGGCAGACCCATCTTGGGCAAATCTCCTTTTGAAAATCCTGCCCTTTACATTTATCTCAGTGTGCTCAGCTATTTTGGGGCTTTGATTATTTGTTGCTCTGCCCAGGAGAGGCAGTTACCCCTTAATGTGAGCACATTTTTTGTCATGCGGATGGGCCACTAAGCCTTTATCTTTGTCATCTACGTTGTTCACCTGCTCTATAATGTTATGCAAATTCTTTCTTTATTTATTGAAAACTTCAGAGAGTACCTCTGAGCACAAGTGCTCATTTACAAAGGTTCTAAATCTAGTACATGGTCACAAAAAACAGTATAATAAGCAGTTCCAGTGAAAATGCAGATGAGTTAGGGTCAAAGCAGTTATGGCAGAACAGTTACATACAGTTCTGAGAAAACTTCATACAGGTCATTGTATAAAAAGTCACTGGTTATTTACAGAGAGTAACCAAATAAAACTGTTTAACGGTTATGATTGCATTGGATTGCAAAGGCAGACCACAAAGATCTCTTAAACTGATTAAACTTGTTGAGCTTCAGCAGTGTATCAGGCAATTAATTTAGCCAGTTAGTGGCCCTAATGGTAAATGACTGCTTGCACAGCTAAGGATGCTGTAAATGTAACTTAAGGGCATTCCTGGCCATGTTCCTGGTGTTGAATTGGCTGGAGATGGTGTGGAAGCAATTTGTTAAAGTAGGGTGCATTAGGCCCAAGAGCACCTTTCTGGCTAGCAAACAGGTCTGGAGCTTAATTCTGCTTGGTATGGTTAGCCGGTTAGTGAGTGTATAAGGGGTACAATGATGAGCATGGTTATCTGCACTGAGTACAAAGCAGCATGCATTATTATTGATCAGTTTTACTCTGTTGCTTTGCATATCACCATCCCTTGTGAAAATCTGAATAAATATTTTACTGGTATTTTATAGTTTGTCTCATGAGCATATTATTAGTGGTAAGTCACTAAATGCATTTTTGTTGAATTTAAAGCCTGTCGATTTAAAGTGACTTATAGTACTAATAGTACTCAGGGTCACACCTCAGGAACGAACAGACCTGCTCAACTCTTCACACTGTAGACAGGCTGATACATCCATCCTTTCTGCTGTCCATGAGTGCTTTGTTACAAGACAGATATCACTAGATTGGCCACGTCTTGCTGAGCAATGTGTCCTCCATTATGATTGTGAACCTTACAGGTGGTCTTTTAAGGGCCAGTGGTAGCCGAGTTGAAAGGTACAAGGGAGTGTAGTTGGATTTTCAGCCAATATTGTTGGAGGATTTGGTCAAGGCGATCATTAGTTTGTGTCCCACCTGTTGGGACCTAGACCCAGGGCCAACACATTTATTGGAGGGCTCTCATAGACCCTGCAGTCCAGTGTTCAATGGCATTGTCAGGTGCTCCCTGATGTAGGGTTGCTGTCCTGTGGTGCTCAAAAATGCCTCAGTGAGACCTCTCCTATAGAAAGTATCTTTGGACCCAGACTTGCTAATGAATTACAGTTTTGTCCGAAACATACCCACTTTGGGTAAGGTTCTCAAGAAGGTGGTGGCAATGCAGCTCAAGGTTCGCCTTCAGAAATATAACATGGTATATGAACAATTTCAGTCTGGTTTCTGGCCTCATCACATTATGGCTACCAAGATCATTGAATTGTTCAGTAACCTGCTCTGAATGAGAGATTGAGGCTAATGGCCTATTGCCATTCTTCTGTCTCCCAGCAGCATTCGACATTGTGGATCATGGGGTTTTGATGGCGTGCCTTAAAGAATATGTGGGACTCACCACTTCAAATGGTTTGAGCCCTTCTTGTCTGGTAGTACACAAATGGTTGTGATGTGCAACTACTCACTGTAGCCAATTGCGTCACCTGCAGCATTCCTCTGGACTCAGTTCTGTCCCCCATGTCATTCACAATATGTATGGTACTGCAAGGTAAGGTCATTAGGCATTACAGTGTGAGTTTTCCCTGCTACACAAATGATACTCAACTGTATATGTCCTTTACACTGATGAGTCAAGGGCATTCTCACTGCTGGAACAATGCCTCCAAGAGACAGTGGACTGGATGGCTTCCATCAGGCTGAGCCTAATCCAACCAAGATGGAGTCGTTACTGGTGGAACCAGGTCCTCTGGGGTTGGCTGTCAGGTGAGATGCCATTTGACAACCCTGTTCGAATGGCACCACCTTGACAGCTGTGGATAGCTTGAAATATCTAGGCGTCATTATAGACCCAGAGCTGATTTTTAAAAATCAGGTCTCATCTGTGGTCTGTAGTGGATTCTTCTAACTTTAGAATTTCACCCAGATTAAGTCATATTTAATGCAAGACCTGGCAAACCCTGGTACATGTATTCATAAGCTCAAGTCTTGAATGCTGTTAAACTCTTTGCTTGGGATATTTGGGAGGTTGATGCACCACCTACAGCTGGTGCACAATTCTGTGGCCAGGCTGATAATCAGGGGCCCAATTTTCAAAGAGTCCTTAGAAGGATGCAAGTTGTATCACTCTAGGGCTGCAGTGAACTCCCGGTGCATCAGAGATCTTGTTCCCAGCTTTATAAGAGGGGGTCACTGTTTCAAAAACCCAGGAGTTGCTACAGTCACAGGCTTGTGCCAAACATTTGGTGCACCTATGAGAATTGTGGCAGGGGTCAGGCCCCAGTTTTCTGAAGCCATGCTGTTCAGTAGCCTGAAGCTCATATTTTTTCAAATAGTCCACAAGCTGATCATTCATTATCCTAGTTTTGGCTTTTGACAGTGGGGGAGGATAGAGATAGGGCAGTAGTTTGTAGGGACATGAACTACATATGCCTTCTTTCATACATCTGGAATTTTACCAGTTCTCAAAAATGGGCTTAAAATTAATTGAACTAGACAAGTAACTGCACTAAGACAGAGCTTCAGAAGTTTCATATCGATATTGTCAGTACTCATTCTGGACATGATTTTAAGCATAGTCAGGTAGCTGCAGACTTCAACCTACATAAGTTACTTAAAATACAAAAACATTTGAATGTAGGTTGTTTTTTATTTTACAGGACATGTCCCTGGCTAGAGCTGATGCCTTATTTGGATCAGGTATATAAGGAGATAAATCACTAAATGTTTTATACACTGGAAATATTCTCATCACCACCAATCACAATCCTGTCTTGCTGACATAGGGTAGTGTTTTCTTAGAGTTTCCCAGGAGATCATTGATATTATCCCAGAGTTTGTTAGGATGGTTCAGTATCAGTAGATGTTTTTGATGATATTTAAAAAAGTCAGCTTTAGCAAACAGAATTCATACTCTTATGGAATTTCTCAACTTTCTATAATTTTGTAGACTCTTTGGTTGACTTAAATCTTTATATAGCTTCCAAGGACTATCCCTCTCATAAATCTTTCTCTTAATGGAAGGGATGAACCATTTCTGTATGTTACCCTTCTTAGCCCTTGAGTGTGGAAAAAATGTCAGATTCTGTCTAATTGCTGAATAAAAGAGTCAAGAGCTAAGTTAGCATCCTAAATTTCAGTAAGAAAATGTCAGTCCTGTTGCTCCTGAAGGGTTTATAATATGGAAGCTTCTGCACACAGAATATATGTGAGGTTGTTTTTGATCATTCACTCTTACAATACCTGTCAGATCATCTGCAAGGGACATAGGAATGGTGAATTATGAAGTCAGGCAAAACATCTGTAGTAAATGTTTTATCATAGTGACTAATCAAGAGCCAATCTAACAGGGTTACATTACCTGTTTTGTAGTTTAAATAGGTGAGGTTAATACAAATTTGAGTAAGATATATGCTTGCTAATTTATCCCTATAGTCCTATATTCTGATTATCTTGTTGCATTGACTAGTTTGTTTTAGGGAGTCACTTATGATGTCTGCCAGGTCCTTTTCTTCAGGACTAGTGCCCAGCATAACCTGCTCTCATTCAATATTCTGTCCTGGGGTTCTTGTTCCCTGTGCTTATCACCTTGCACTTTTTGGCATTGAACTTCAACTTCCAAAGCTTGTATCATCTCTAACATTTCCAGGTCCCTCTGAAACTACCTTATCCCTTCTTAGCGCTCTACCCTGCCACAGGGCTTATTGTCATCTGTGAAGAGCCACATCTTGCTCTATATTCCTTCTCCTGCTGTATGTCACTGATGAACACAGACAAAATATTTTGTAAAGGACTGACCCCTGTGGCACCTTTGCATCAGGCAGTTGTTGACAAACCAGAGGGAAATCATGCTGAAATAAGAAAATAGTTGCATTATGCACAATCACTGTCTCTAGTTGCAAATTCCACCAGCTCTCAGTCATTGTTATGCATCATCTCTGGTTCTAGTAGCACTCACTCCTGTTCCCGGTGACTGCCATGTATAATTTCTGGCTCAAGTGGCACTCTCCCTCCAGTGCCCTCAATGTGAAAAAGTGCATAATTATGCACTTAGAGTACAGAAGCCAGGTGCAGAGTACGAAATGGGGAACTAGGTATTGATGGTCACCAAACAGGAAAAGGACCTGGGCACAATCATATCTGATGATCTCGAGGTGGCACCACAGTGCAATAAGGCAACTGGTAGGGCCAGTGGGGTGTTGGAGTGCATAGGGAAGGGTATCACCAGCAGAAAGAGGGAGATGATGTTGCCACTGTATAGATCACTGGTGAGAACCTTCCTGTAGTACTGTGTCCAATTCTGGAGACCACATTTCAGAAAGGACATAAACAGAGTGGAGGCTGTCCTTAGTAGGGCAACTAAGATGGTGCAGGGTCTGCACCAGAAGCCCTGCAAGGAGAGACTGAAGGACCTCAATATTATAGCATGGAAGAGAGGAGGAGGAAGAGGAGGGATATGACAGAGACCTATAAATACCTCACAGGGGTAAAAGAAAGCAGTATTTTTCAGAGGAAAAGATGCACAAGAGCAAGGGAACATCCAACAAAACTGGAAGGGGATAAACTCAAGAGAGATGTGAGGCAGTACTTCTTCACTGAAAGAGTGGTGGATGCCTGGAGGATTCTTCCAGTGGAGGTAGTGAGGACAAAAACAGTGGCAAGATTCAAGAATGCATTGAATAGGCATGAGGGAATCTTAGTGGAAAACAAAAGGGTGGGAGACAGAGATTATGTAGGGTCTGCAATGACCATATTGGAATGAAAAAAATGGGCATAACGGTTGGGCAAAGCAGTCCTTATCTGCTATTAAATTTTATGCTTCTATGCCTAATCCCCCATTCTAACTGTACTTCCGCCCACTCCTAGTGACTATTATGTATACTTTCTGGCTCTAGAGGCATATCCATTCTGCACCCGGTGCTTACTATGCATAATCCCATGATCTAGTGGCATTCTCTCATGCTCTCAGCACCCTTTATTCATAATCCATGGTTCTAATGACACCCACTCCAACTGCCAGTGTGTATAATGCACAATTTCTGGTTGCAGTGGCAGTCCCTCATACTCCTGGTACCTATTATGCATAATGTTTTGCTTTATTTGCATTTTCTTCCTACACCCAGTGCCCATTATGCATAATCTTGGCACTCCCTCCCTCTCCTGGTGACCTTTCTTTCTTTCTTTCTCAGAAGGGGCGTAAGATTTATCGAAAGGATAGCGCATCAACAGTGCAGCACCAACCTCATACTGCACTACAGTGTCAGTTATGGGTATTACCCCAAGTAACTGGTATGGGACTAGAAACCACAACCATCTGAACTACCAAGCCCAGAGGAGAGCATGCTACATACCCGTTTCACTATCCCCCCACCTCTCTGCTCTCTGTGGTTAGTTTCAAACCTAATCCCCCTTGTTTCACTGTCACCCAGCCTCTTGCCATCTGGGATAGCGTTAAACCCTATGCAGTTACTCTGCCATAGTCTATCAATGGATTTGGAGGTTTCCAGGGGTGTGCTACCTAAGGTAACCGATTAGAAATAGCTTAGTATTCAATTACAACTGCTCAGTTTTTTTTTTCTCCTATTTGTCTAATTGTCATGCAATTGCTCTTTAATGCCTAATGATCAGGCCTCTGTAACCACTGAATATGTGTATTGTCTTATTGTCCACCCTGACATGAAACCTTTGTAAAAGAGCTCATGCTCAAAGGTCTTTCCGAAATACTAATTAAACAATTAAACAATTAAATTAAACAATTAAACATACTGAGCCATTGACACTGGTAATGCATAATGCATTATTATTAATAACTCCTGGCTGTAGTGGCACTTCCCTTCCCCCCACTTCCAGTGCCCATTATGTATGATCCCTGGCTCTAGTGACACACACACACACACACACACACACACACACACACACACACACACACATCCCTGGTGACCATTATGCATAATTACTGGCTTTAGTGGCACCCCCTCCTTCTCCCAGTGACCATTATGCATAATTAATTTCTCTACTGACAGTCCGTCCCTCTCCCAGTAATCATTATGCATAATCCCTGGCTCCACTGGCAGTCCCTCAAACTCCCAGTGACCATTATGCATAATTTGTTCTTTGGATGAGAAATAAAACCAAGGTCTTGTCTGCCTGTTCTGATGGTTGCTCAGGTGCATGTTAAAGATCCTATGGTACTTCTCAAAAAGAGTAGGCAAATTTTCCCAGTGTCCTGGACACATTTCCCCCATTCAGCAAATTATCAACAACAACATAAACTAGTTCAGTTTCAGTTGGTTTGCACCTGTATTGCTCCCACAGCACCCAGGACTAGAATGAAAATAGTACTGTCTGGCCCTCCATAACCTGTCAACAAAAACAAAATACATAAAATCCCTGGCTCTAGTTGCAGTCCCTCATGCTTCCAGTGACCATTATGCATAATTCCTGGCTCTAGTGGCACACCCTTCCACTCCCAGTGATGATTATTTTTCTGTATTGAAATCTTGTATTTAACATTATTTTTTGGTATTGTGCATGTATGTACCACCTGTATTAATATCCTATATTAAATTCCTGTATTTAGCATTATTATATTTTTTAATTTTTTTTGGTACATGTATTTGCTGCCTGTATTTATTTCCTGTATTTGACATTGTTTTCAGGCACATATATGTACTGTATGCATTTATTTCCTGTACTGAATTCCTGTATGTAATGTTATTTTGTAACACATTTCTGTGCTGTCTGTATTTACTGTATGTCATGAAGTGAATTCCTGTATTTATTCTTCTGTTTTGTTACATGTATGTACTGCCTGCATTTATTTTCTGTATAGAATTCCTGTATTTAATGATATGTACTGTATGTACTACCTATATTTATTTACCTTTACAATGTATTTATCTTTATGCTTTTGGTAACTTGCACAAAAGTCCCCTGACTCCAGCACACCCCTGCAAGGAACTGAACTGTCTACAGATCCATGTACCCTAATGGACAAAAATGTTATTTCTTTTTCAGATGGAAGTTTATTAAGTTTATGTAAAACATACACATAAGGACACACACACACACTTGTGATTTGTGAAATGTTATTGATAATTCATTTTTCTTCTATAGGAACCCTGGAAAACAAACAAACAAACAAAACCGAGTAACATGATCAAGGAACAACCGACAAGAGCCATCTTTACAACAAACAGTTCCTGTTTATTACGAAAAGTAGCTATAAGTCAAAAATACAAAAAACAATACATGAGCAGGAAGGGAAACCATCTGAAATGTCACTTTTCCTGGCAAAAAGTTTTAAATAAAGCTGTGTCCACAAACTATGGTTAGGCAAGTTTTTGTGCAGCTGTGACAGGGTTGAGTAAGACCCTGTCCCATTTGTTATGCAGACAGAGAGAGAGAGAGAGAGGAGGAGGCACAATTTGAAGATGGGGGGCAGCTCAGAGGTAATTTAAGGAAGTATTTTTTCACAGAGAGGGTTGTGGATGCATGGAACGGCCTTCCGGAGGAGGTTGTGGAGTCAAAAACAGTGGTGGAATTCAAGCATGCATGGGACAGTCATCAGGCAATTCTATGGGGTGGGGGTAGGAAGAAGTAGGCTGCTGGTTAACTAGGATCTGCAGCTTATCCATTAGGTAGAGAAATGGGCAGACTGGGTGGGCCAAGCGGTCCTTATCTGCCTTCAAATTCTATGTTTCTATGAGAGAGAGAAAGAATCAAGGATCTGTTTTGTCCTCTACAATTCTGCCATTGTCTACATCTTGGCTGTCTGTGCAATCAAATTTTCCTTGTGGCACCTAGGAATTGGCCACTCTGATGGTCCCACAATTCCATCATTATTCTCCCTTCCTTCATTTGCTATTCTTATTCATTCTTTGTCCCCTTGCTTCTCTGTGGTTAAAAAAAAATATATATCTGAATATTTATGTGAAACTGGGATCCTTTGGTTTCTAAATGTATATACATATATTGTTGAAATTATTGCAGAAAGCTGTTTGGCTTTCTTAAAACGAAATCAGAATCAGTAATATGGGGGTTGACCTTGAGATGTACTAAGATCTACAAAAGTTCGTTTGCAGAATTGTCAACAGGAGACCAGCACTGGGACAGAATGTATTTGTGTGTGTGTGTGTGTGTGTGTGTGTGTGTGTGTGTGAGTGTGTGTGTGTGTGTGTGTGTGTGTCTCTTGGGATTGGGAGTGCTCTTCAGGCTGACCTAAAGAAAGAAGCTGGAAAAGTTCTGATACATTTTATGAGGAGCAGGAGATGTACAGCAACTTACAACAATCAAGATGCAGCGTTTAAATTGCCAGGAAAAGACATCTTATAAAAGAGAGCAATGTTTTGTTTAGAGAGACAGATTCAAAATGAAATAGAAACTCTCAGATGTAGGATTTTTTGTGTCTGTACTACCTGTATGAAGAGCTATTCTGTACAATTTTATTTTTCTTTGTTGTTATTAACAATAATAAAAAATCACTTCTGCATTGTATAACTTCTCCTGGTTTGCCTATGCCTTCTGACCTATGCCTCTATGATAGTGGCCCCTAAAGAAGGAGAAGTTTGTTTACTCTGAAGGTGCACAGGGTGTTGCATCCATTGTTAGGCAGGTTTGCTTTCCAAACATAGGTATTGCACTTTATGTTGTCATATTTGAATATGCATATAATGTACTTTGTTTATTGCTGTGGTAAAACACATTAACTATTTTTTGCATATATTGTTCCTGTCTGCTCACTTTTTTTATTTTAGTAAAGAACCATTGAGCTGTAATTCTCCTGCATTTATCTAGCTTAGGTTTATGCATGGAACCCATTTAGCCCCACTGCAGATGGTGTCTACAGATACCACCATATGAATACACACTACAGGCAGATTTGCAGTACAGCATTGGCAAACCACTTGCAAACATTTTTAAAGTTGGTCACACATCCTAAGACTATAAAAGGTAACCTTTTCTTTACCTTCATGAATGCATCAGACCGAGCTCATCAGAGCTGTATGAGGATGAGCTGCACAATTTTATTTAATATTGTGCTACAGACTGCAGCAACCGGAGCTCCATGGGGCTCAATTTGTCTAAACTTCAAATGTTTGTGCCAGTCTGGGCTTCCCGACTAGAGTTTGGGTTTTTGGACTGGATTCAAAATAAAAAAGGTGCCAAGTCCTCCCTGCCTTAATCACCCTGCTGGGCTACAAAAGTGCCATTTTACCTGCTCTGGCTGCAGACCAAGCTCATCAGAACTGTACGAGGACAAGCTGCACAATCTTATTTAATATTGTGCTACAGACTGTAGTAACCGGAGCTCCACTGGGCTCAATTTGTCTAAACTTTAAAGGTTTGTGCCAGTCAGGGCTTCCCAACTAGAGTTTGGATTTTTGGACTGGATTTAAAATTTCCCCCACACCCGCCTCGTTCCCTCCTCCCCTTAAATGTGCTCTAGCCCCTCCCACTTACTTGGTGGGCCTATCGCATTCTGTTTCAGCTGGCTCAGTGCTAAGTGTAAAATGCTGCATTATACTATACTCCCTTGCACTGTCTGACAGCCCTACCAGATCTTATTAGTTATCTCTCTACCGCTCTGTGGGTGTTATAGCTGACTATTGTATCTGCCTGTCCCTACACTCTGTTGACTCCCTCGTGGTGGTCACTAAAACTGTTTTTAATTCACCTAAATTGTTACTTGCTATGTCATGCTACACTATATAATGCTGTGCCAGACTGTTCTTACTCTGCTGACTCCCTCATGGTGGTCATTAGCACTATTCATATAAGCTATCTAGTGAAACTGATTACAGCACCTAAGTTTGGAATTTATTTGCTGATTTCTGCATTTTTAGTTGAGAATCTATCTGCCTGCTCTGCTATGGGCTCACCTCCTTATTGAACTCTCCAAAAGCCTGGCTCATGAAATGGGACACAGCCTACAACAACGTATGTCGCTTCATCCTGTCAGCCCCCCATCTCACCCATCACTGTCAACTCTACTCCAGGCTTGGGTGGCTCTCCCCTAGTAACCATCGATCCTTTGTTATGGGCAACTTTACAGACAACATCATCCAATCGTCCACCCCTCCAGCACTTGCCAATCTGCTCAACTCTGTCCCTTCTGGTTATTGGCTGAGGTCTAGTGACTCCCAGGCTCTCATGGTCCCTAAAACTCGCTCCCTTGCAGGGGATCACGCCTTCGTAGTCCTTGCCCCCAGAGCCTGGAACCTACTCCCTGCTCATGTAAGGGCTGCCTCCTCCCACATTTGCTTCAGATCCTCCCCCTGGGGCTACTTAAAACAAGCTTTTGCCTGCCTTTGCTCTTAGCTGACCTACCCTCCATGATGAGCCTGTGTCCCTTTTTGACTGTGCGTGTGCAGCATGTGTATAGTGCATACTTCAAAAATGTCCTTCTGATATATGTTTGCTTCCACGACTGCCTCCTGCGGTTGCCATGCCTTAACACTGTACTTGCCTTGTATTTGTTCTCTGCCTGTACCTGACAGAAGTTCTCTGCCTGTACCTGACTGTACCTTGTTGATTGCCGTTACCTTGTCTCTGAAGTCTTATTGCCTGAGTTCTCTGCCTGTACCTAACTGTACCTTGTTGATTGCCATTACCTTGTCTCTGAATTAGTATTGCCTATATCTCTGCAATTCTCCCAGGTTGCACCTGAAAATAGGCACCTGACTGTCCAGAGTGCTTACCTGGAACAAAAGCTAAATAAATAAATATCATTTCCATATATTTTTTTCCAATTATTCTTCAAGGGCAGGTTTTGCCAGTAAAGTGAAGGAATAAAACATTTAACAATAAAAACATTCAGTTACTAATTTTCCATAAGAATTGTGACAGCCAACAGGAGTGCATTGATGAAAAGCTAAAAAAAAGTAATAGATACCTCCCTTAACATTTTCTACATATAACCATGACCTCTTTATTGTGTTTAGTGCAAGTGTTCCTGTTAAAACATAGTGTATCATTATTCTTTCTTTCTTTCTTTCTTTCTTTCTTTCTTTCTTTCTTTCTTTCTTTCTTTCTTTCTTTCTTTCTTTCTTTCTTTCTTTCTTTCATGTTCCTCAAGCAAAACAATGAAAAGTGCCTGTATCAGGAAAGCACACTAAGACTCACAAATTTTAAGAGTCTTAAATAAACATTTTAATATTCAAGTGAACTGGGTGCTGTCTGTGAATAGCAAGCTGCAGCTTGCGATGGCGCAGTCCACCTAGCGCCATGTCACAGGGCAGTGCAGGGTGCAAGGCTAGCGCAAGTCTTGTTTGGAGCATGCAGCCTGCGGTCGATCTAGCAATCTTTGTGAATTGCATGGAGACAGCCCTGGATGCAAAGTGCACCTTGCACCACATCTGTTTGGTGCAAGCACCTTGCGTCAGATGCAGGTCTTTGAGAATCGGGCCCCATATCTCTGGAAGGACATAGACAGAGTGTAGGCAGTCCAGAGGAAGGCAATTAAAATAGTACAGGGTCTGCATGAAAAGCTTTATGAGAAGAGAATAAAGGACCTCATTATGTACACCTTGGAACAGAGGAGGGAGAGGGGAGATATGATAGAAACCTTGAAATAACTCACTGGGATAAATAACCTGAAGTAGGGAAGCATTTCTCAGAAGAAAAGGTGCACAAAAACAAGGGGACATGCAATAAAGCTGGAGGGGGTAGATTCATGGAAGATGTGAAGAAGTACTTCTTCACAGAAAGCATGGTTAATTCCTGGAACAGCCTTCCCGCAGAGGTGGTGGGGGCAAAAACAGTGGTGGGGTTCAGTAATGCATGGGATAAGCACAAAGAAATCGTAGTGGAAAGGAAGGGGGGGGAGCTAAAAAGCTGTATATCAAGTACTGTTTGCGGTGATGATGTAGGTAGAGAAAAATCGACAGATTGGGTGAACCAAGTGGTCTTTATTTGTCATCAAGTTCTATGTTTCTGTGTTTCAAACCTAGGTCTGCTTTGTCTCAGTTTAACAGGCTGGTGCTCTAACCTCTAGGTTATATTGGACATATCTCTAAATCACAGAAACATAATTGTCAGTGTCACTGACTCAGTATGCAACACAGTCACCAGTGGGTCTGGAAGATTAGCAGGTTGTGGGTTCTAGCCCCACACCAGGTACTTGTGGTAATACCCATAACTGACAATGTAGTGCAGTATAAGGGGGGTGCTGTAGTGTTCAGATGACATCCTTTGGAAGAGATGATTAACTGAGGTCCTTTCTGCCCTTCTTGAGTCACAGGCTAGGTGGACTTCAAAGACCCATGACACTTATCAAAGAGGATTACAGGTAGAGTATTTTTATGAAAATGAAAAATCAGCAAAATACAATACTTAAGTTACAAGCCAGATGTGGACAATGTAATTACAGCAATTAATACATCAAGTCAAAAACATCAATTGATAGAGTAGAATAACCATCCACCAGGAGAAAATACTGTTAAACAGCAACTCTGCACTTCAGCATGGTCTTTCATAAATAAGATGTTTCAGCTATTACAATTTACTGAAGAATATATTTTTTTTCATTATTAATGTTCCTTTCAAATACTTGCAGCACGTCTTGATAGTCCATCAAAAAAGTCTGTATAGAAAACGTTTATCTCACCCTGTTAATCTTACAGTGCCTTTGTTTATGACATCATCGTGCTCACCATAACAGTAGATTGTGATGTCACAAACATCAACTTTGTGGTTAAAAGGGAAGAGTCAGATACATTTTGAAAGACTCTGTGAAATAATTGCTGGGATTTGTAGAATATTTAGTAAACTAACCTCAAGGGAAGTAAAATAAAACAACAAACAACATGAAAAAATAAAGTTTAAACATAACTGGCATAACTCTAGTTTTTTTTAAGAGTTTTATTATAACAGAAAGTCACTCTTTAAACCTCTGGCTCCATATACCTAGTAGAACCAATGAACCTTTCTCCAGTAAGTTTTAACATATCCACAGGTAATAAAATACAGCATGTTCTCTCTCTAATATTGCACAGTTCTGGCTGAACCATATTTAACGATCCCTGTAACAATATTTCATTTTTTTGTAATACCTATTAGCAGTGCACCTGCCATATGCACCACTTAAGACATGTAACAATAATTAATATGGTACTCTGAGACCATCCTGCCCAAGAACGATCGACTCCCTCAAGAACTTGGCTTTTATATGTAATTCCCTGAAAGTTAGGCACATTCCACGTAGCTGCCAAAAATGGCCAAAAGAGGATGATGAACTGACAAGTAATAAGTAAATGGTCTAGTGTCTCTGTCTCATTATTACATGCAGACCTAATACATCCCCTTTCTTCTGTACTTTTATGCTTTCCATTCTCTTTTACATTCAATTTTCCATGTGAACAAAGCCATATGGTGTCCCACATTTTCCATGGTATCCTATCGTCTATTAGCTGTGCAGCAATGATACTCTCAGAGACATCATACTGTAAATCAAAAACTGAAGGTTGTAAATAATGTTCTTTCTGAATTATCTTCCTGTATTTCCCCTTATAGTACTAACCAATAGCTTCCGTGTTTTTATTCTTTGAAACAATGTTGTACATGTGCTATACTAGGAAAACAGGACCCTTCACATCCCTAAGTTTTTGTTGTTCTCATACAGCTAAATATTGTATAGTAAGTACAGGTAGGAGAGTTTCCACAATCTAATGGCCAACTTTTCTACTGTCAATTAAACAGGTCCCCAAAATCCATCCCTCAGGGCTCACCTGGAAATGAGCTACAGAACCACTGTATCACACAGTGGTGTGTCTTTCTTGGTCAAAAATTACAAATAAGTAAATAAATAATTTGAGTCAGGACACAGAGGAAATGGGATTTTCACTGTGCACAAATGTGAACAAATAATAGAGAACAATGTAAAGTATGAGTAGGTATACAGTACACATACTGCATCATCCAGATTCTCAGTGGAACAGAAGGCTTGAAGCGATAGTGTATCTGAGCCAGCAGTCATGTTTGATTAGGGCACCATCTAGTGGAACTTATTTGTTAGTACAGCTGCTGTGCTCAGATGGGTAACAAGTCAATGCAACTTTCAATTGAAAATAAAGACTTTTTGCTAAATTTGACATTGAAGTCAGACCCATGGAATACTGTTATGATGCTCTACACAAGCTCTAAGGGCAACAGGCTAGTCTAAAATTCCCAGTGTTACTTTTTTCTCATCCTTCAAATTATGTAGCTGGAAACAATTTAGATGGCAGTGTCAGTGGCTCAGCAGATACCACACTCGTCTCTGAGGCCAGGGGTTCAGAGGGCTCAGGGTTCAGTATCCACATCTGGCACTTGGGTTAATATCCCAGTACTGACATTGTAGTGCAGTATGAGAGGGGTGCTGTACTTCTGAGGTGCTGTCTTTCGGATGAGATGTTAAACCGAGGTCCCATCTACCTGGATTGGTGGTAGTTCAGGTGGATGTTAAAGATCCCATGGCACTTATTGAAAAGAGTAGAGGAATTTCCCCCAGTGTCCTGGCCAAATTTCCCTCATTTACTAAAAAATACCACCAACAGCTTAATCTGGTTCAATTTCAGTTGCTTGCCATCTGTATCCCTGGTCGCCCCTGAAAAAGGGACTTCTAGGCCCAGTGGGCTTGCCGGGTCAATGAAATTCAACAAAAAAACAAGATGGTAAGAGGGTGCAGCCTTAGCCAGTACTGCGCATTTAAAACACAGACTAAAAGAGCTGGACAGTTTGATACCTTTTTCCATATCCATTTTTTACATTCCTGTTTGGCAGCTAGTCGGGATGTACCATGTTTGCAGGTTTATATCCGCATCAGACAAAGTGGTCTTGGCTGTCATACACATGGCTGTAGGGTTTTTCTCCCATATTTTCTTCCCAGTTGCCCCCCCCTTCCAGGCATGTAGGATGCCTATATTGGCCATGTGCATGCATCATTGCCCTCTCTGGCAGGAATGAGCTCCATAGCCCAACCTTAAGGGCAGCTGTCTCAGCCTGACCTGTCTCAGTCTGACCTGCCAACAGACGTGAAGCACTGAGTTGGCTACTAAGTGTGGGTCATCTGTAAGGCAGCATGACATGCTGCTGCTGGGCTATTGCAGTAGCCCTAGTTTGAAACCTCTTCTTTGACCAAAACAAACTGACCACAAATTGTAAGGAAGTAACAGGATGACCTAACAGAGAACTGAACCTAGGCCCCAGGAATAATATCCTGATGTTTTGCTCTATCAACTGCACTATCAGTCTGACTGGCTACCTTGAGGATACACTTTATTGATACAAACTCTCATTCACAAGAGGTCCAACAGTGTTCCCTGCTCATTTTTAAGTATGATAGACTACCAGCTTTTTTACCACCATATTTATAGTCCCCAACCTTTATTAGCCACCAGCCTAGGTATTTTGTTTTTATGTTCAACATGTGTGCACGAGCAGCAAACATTTTCCAATGAGAGTGGGTTTTGAGGGGTGTGATACTTTCAGTCTAATAAAGAGCAGTCTACGAGGGGCTTGTCAGTATCACACCAGTCATGAGTCATCCTGATCATGACACTGTCCTGGCTTACTGGGCAGAAACTATGTGTAGTTCAAAGAAAAGAGCCAATTCAATCATAGGGCAGCTCTTTCCTTTGATCTACATAACGTTGCCCAGCAAGCACAGCTGATCTGTCATGATCAGCCTGCTGTGGCGCCTCACAATGTCATTCATGATGCCATCCTTTAGCACCCCTCCCCACTATGTCTATTTTCATTGTGCAGACTATTCAGCCCACCTCTAGTGCTGCCAAAAATAACAATCCCCCCCCAATCTGTCCCACACCCCCCTATGTTAAAATTCTGTCATGGGTGCCCAATCCCCTATGCCGGATGCTACCCCCACACTGCCCGTTTTCATTATGTGACACTAGGAGTCCACCCCCGGTGCCACCAAGCATAATACTGACACTGGGGTGCCCGATCCCCGTGTCAGTACCTGAAATAAGGAAAGCCATCTCTCGTAGCATTAACATTCTGGCATGGGGGTGTCCAATACCCCATGTCAGCTGCTACTCCCCACCCTTCCCCTTTTGATTATGCAACACTGGGGAGCCCACCCCCCCTGCCTCTTTTGATTATGCAACACTGGGGAGCCCACTCCCAGTGCAATCAAATATAACACTGGTACTGGGTGCCCAATCCTGGTGTTGGTACCTACAATAAAGAAAACTGTCCCTCTTAGTTTTTTTTTCAAACACCCTGTAAAAAAGAAAACTGTCTATCGATGTCTGTTGCAACTGCATTTACCGTTGCCCCACCCAACCCTCCTACTCAGCCCCATCACCCCACATCACCCAAGCTCTTACTTACCTATGGGGGGGGCAATGCCGTAATCCTCTCTGGACTGGAGACATGTCTTCACTCTTCAATGCCAGACCGAGAACTGATGAAATCAGGTATTCTGATCCTTATATTCCAATGGGGTTTTGAATGGGCATAACTTTTTGCACCAAAATTTCAACATGCCTTATTTGGGACCCCACCTCATGAACAATGACAATGAAATTAGGCAAATCTGTCCTGAAAGATGATTTTGTGGTCACTGTGTAAAATCACCTTGTGGGCAGGATATGAACATTTTCTGCAGCTTTGTTCATGAGGTGGGGTCATTAAAAGGTGATGTTGAAAATCTGGGGTAAAAATAATAAAAACAACAAACTTATGAGCCTACACTGAAATTTATGAATGCAGACTCATAATTGTGGCAATTTTCAATATTTTGACCCCAAATTTTGAACAGAGCCATTTCTTCACAGCAACTCATGAATGTGACAGCTGTCATTTTTCAAGCCCTGAACAAAATGAGTTTTCACACATACAGCAAAAAAATCACATTTGGGGCAGGTTTTGAAAATATTTTGCACCGTTGTTCATGAGGTGGTGTCATAAGAAGTTTATGTAGGGTCATAAGAAGGTTATATTGAAATGTTGTGGTACAAATATGAGAAAACAACAAAGCTCTAAGCATACTGTACATTGAAACTTTTCAACACACACTTGTAACTTTCATAATTTTCAATATTTTGACCCCAAATGTTCAACATAGCCATTTTTTCACACTACCCCATGAATGTGACAGCTGTCATTTTCCAGATCCTGGCCAAAATGTGTTTTCAGACTTGTGGTGCAAAATCACCTTTAGGACACAATTTGAAAATTTTCTCCATCCTTGTTCATGAGGTGGGGTCATCAGAAGGTTATGTGGGGTCATATGAAGGCTATGTTAAAAATCTGGAGTAAAAATATTTAAAAAAAAACAAAGTTATGAGTGTACAGTACACTGACATTTGTCAACACACCCTTGTAACATTTGGGGCAGTAACTTTCAGTATTTTTGACCCCAGGTTTTTAACATATTAATTTTTTCACACCGCCTCATGAATGTGACAGCTGTCATTTTGCAAATCTTGGCCAAAATATGTTTTCACACTTGTGGTACAAAATCACCATTTAGGCATGATTTAAACATTTTCTCCACCCTTGTTCATAAGGTGGAGTCTTCAGAAGACTATGTTGGAAATTTGGGTAAAAATATTGAAAATCAACATAGTTACAAGTATATGTTGTAATTTTTCAGTGCACGCTAGTAATTGTGGTAATTTTCAGTATTTTGATCCTAGATTTTTTACAAACTCATTTTTTCACACCACCTCATGAATGTGACAGTTGTTATTTCTCAAACAATACCCCAAATATATTTTCACACTAGTGATGAAAAAATGACATTTCAGCCATTGTTTTATAAATGGCACCTATCATTCTCGGAAGGAGCTGTCATAAAAAGATTATGTTGAAAATTTGGGTTAAAAATGTGAAAAAACAACTAACTTATAAGGATACATTGAATTTTTCCAACATTTACTTATAAGTTTATTTTTTCAGATTTTGGCACCTAAATTTCAACATACCTCTGAATGAGAGTGAAACCTGGGGGTAATTTTTGATGAGGGGCTGACGCTTCATTCGCAGGTGTCAGCCGTCATCAACACCTCTTTTTACCACCTGAGGAATATCTCCATGGTTAAACACCTTGTTCCGTCTGGCAATCTTCCCATGCTGGTCCATGCCTTTGTGTCCTTGTGTCTGGATTATTGCAACTCCCTGTACTTGGGGCTATCTGGGGGGGAAATCCGTTGCTTGCAGCTAATGCAGAATGCTACAGCCTGGCTTTTGACAGGAACTTATTGGTCCTGTCATATTTCTCTGGTGCTGCGCAGTCTGCACTGGCTACCAGTACAGTGGCGGATTACCTTTAAAATTGATCTTTTGACCTATAAAGCCCTACATGGACAGGGCCCGGACTACCTGAAAGAGCTCCTGGTACCTTATTGCTCTGGGCGATCGCTCCACTCAGCTGACGAGGATTTGCTAGAGATTCCAAGGGTGTGTTTAAAATCTTCTGGGTCCCGGGCATTTATGCATGCGGCCCCATCCCTTTGGAATTCTCTATCCCATCAGTTACGGGAGTGCACGACCATGGAGGGATTCAAACAAGCATTAAAAACACATCTTTGTCATCAAGCATTCGGTGACTGATGGCTCTAATTTACCTGTATTTCCTGTTTTATAATATTTATGCTGCTGTAAATTATGATATGTTCTAACTAATTGTAAGGTGCCTTGGTTTTTGAAAGGCACCATAAAAATAAAGTTTATTATTATTATTATTATATCCCTTATGTTACCTCACCTCCCTGAACATGGCAGGTGTCATTTTTCAAATACCCTCTTAAACTTGTTTCCACAGTCGCACAGCAAAATCACCTTTCGGGCAGAATTTAAAAAATTCCACCAGCTGTCTTGCTCAGGTCATAACAAGACTGTTGGACATTTGGGGTCAAAATGAGGGAACTCACTTAAAAGTAGATATTGCCTCTTGACTGCCCTATCCTGGGTACTTACAATCTAACAATGTGTAAAAGCAGGACACCACTGAAAACAAGACATTGCATCTTATCTGCTCTATCCTGGGTAAACACATGGTAAAAATGTGTATATACAAAACCTGGTACAACAGCAATACCAGCGGTGAACATTCAGCATTGACAAATGCTTGTTTTAATATTATCCTTGTTTTATACCAACATTCTCTTTTTATGTCACTACCTCTTTTTTGTGCCATCACATTGATATTTATTTCTGATCCAATTCATTGCTTTTATAAAATGTGTTTGAGTGACAGAAAGACTTCTCTTCCCTCACTCCTTGTGGTCATTCTATTTTAAAAGTGCAGTACTTATTGTGACCCTTGCTTGACCAGTAAGGCAGGCCATTATGTAACATACAGTGGCGTCCCCCTGGAAGAAACCCAATTTTGCAGCATTTTGTAGCACTCTGTAGAATGCTGCAGTAGACTTACTGAATAAAGCAATGTAATTTCAATGACAATTAGTCCCCATTGTCATTCAGACAAATGTGACACTGCCAGAATGAAGAGAATGCCACAGTTTCTGGCATGACAAAGAGGACTAATTGCCATTGAAATTACATTGCTTTATTCAGTAGGTCTGCTGTAGCATACTGTAGAATGCTTTAATAGTGGGTTGTGCTGTGATAACATGATAGCTTGGGAGGTTGGGCATGAGGCTGCATGTTGAGTGTGCCCAGTGCCCGAGAAGGGGTATTATCCCACACAGACACACACCCTGGAGTGCATTACTGCTGTTATACAATGGCTTGTTTGTTAGAAAAGTCAGAAAAAAGTTGAAAAAATACATTTAAAAATAGATTTTAATGATTTTTTAATGGTTAGGAATACTGGGGGGGAGGGAGTGCAGATTTACTGTTTTGACCAGTAGGCGGCGCTGCTGCTGGTGCTTCAAAGCATCTTCCACACTCCCTCAATCGACCTGTCTTCACAATGTCCAACTAGAGAGGTCCTGGTTTAACCAGAGAGTTGTAGCCCCATGGAATGGGTTACCTGCTGATATAGTAGACAGCGATTCGATTAGTACATTCAAAAACAAGGTAGATACCTATTATGGAGTAACCCTGTGTTCTACTTGAGATCTTCCATTTTAAAAATGGCAAGACTAATTGGTGAACGCTATTGTCTTGTACCCTTACTTATGAAACATACTGTAAACAAGAAATTACTCCCTCCCTGAATGTCAAAACCATCATCAGCTTCACATCCATAGTTCCTCTTTCATTGCTCCTCTCCTCAGCCCCCCATCCTGACTGTAAAACTGTCTGGAGCCTGATCTTTCTCTTATCTTTATTACAGAAGCCATCATTCCTATCAGCCTCAGTTCCCTGCTACCCACTCGGGTTGATCTTCAGCATCTCTGCTTTTCAGAAGTAGAGCTTGCACCAGTTACAGATTGACAGCTTCATTTTTTTGTTGGAAGTTTGAATTACTTCTTAAAAAAAAAAGTACTGCTTTTCACAAGACTTCCTTGAGCAGGCGAGTTGGCAGCTGAGAAAGGCAAGACTTCACCACACTTGAGTGGCAGTGAGGGTTACTTCCCATACTGGAAAGGGGAGGGCAGGGCAGCTATTGAAGAGCTATGTCGGCAGCAGCAGTGGTGGGGGGAGAATACAAGAAAACATTTATTTCAGCATCAACATGATTCAGTCATTACAAAATAACTCTCTGGTTAAACCAGGACCTCTCTAGTTGGACTTATAAAGTTCACCCTTTAGTTGATCATTATGAGTTCTGGTAATCATGGTTGTATCTTTCCTTTCTAGTCCTATACACTTCCAAAGATCTTTGTTTCTAAATGCAGAATATACCAGACAAAGGTCACCCCCTAAACCTAAGGTATTCTAATGTGTACAAATTCAGGTCCTTCAATCTTTCTGCATATGTCAGGTTATGGAGGTTGTTGATTTTTTTGGTCACTCTCCTCTGCACTCTCTCAAGTTGTTGAATGTCCATCTTGTGACAAGGATTCCAAAATTGTGCACAGTATTCCATAAGTGGTCTAACCAATGTGTTATAAAGAAGTAATATCACAGTCCTGTCTCTGCTCTTAATATGGCGTAAAATGCAATGTAACATTCTGTTAGCCTTTTTAACATCCTCAGTAGTGTGCTTTCTGAATGTGAGATAGTTTGATACAAAAATTCCCAAATCTTTCTCACTTTCTGCACAGTTTATATGTTGCAAATAGATTATTCCTTCCGAAGTGCATCACTCTGCATTTCTGTATGTTGAATTTCATTTTGTGTTGTACTGCCCAACTACTAATTAAGTCAAGTTAATTTTATAAGTGTAATACATCATTCTGTGTTCTCACTATGGCACCCAATTGAGTGTTGTCTGCAAATTTTGAAATCCACGTTTTTTAGATGTTTGTAAAGAGGACACAAAAATATTGAATAATGTTGGGCCCAACACTAAGCCTTAGGGGACCCTACTGGTCACCATATCCCAGTCTGATACAAAACCCCTGATGCAAACTCTCTGTATACTGTTACCTAACCAAGCATCTAACCATTTAACCACTGATGGTTCAATTTTCAAATCTTGTAAACTACAGATCAGTTCTGCATGAGGCACTAGGTTGAAGGCCTTGGAGAAACTTAAGTATACTACATGGACTAGAAGGCCATTCTCCAAGATCCCACTAACTTGCTCAAAAACATAAAAGGTTAGTTTGACATGACCATTTGGGGGTGAATCCATGCTGAGAAATGTCTGTATGTCCCATAACCTGAACAACATTTTCTAAATACTCTTTAATGTATTCCTCTATAGTCTTACACAAAACACAGGTCAGACTTATAGGTCTACATTTTTTAACATCTGATCTTGTTCCCTTTTTGTGTATGGGTGTTACATTGATCTGGCGCCAATCATTGGAAATCATCCCATACCTTAATGATTCACTAAACAATGTTGTCAGTGGGCCTGCCAGTTCAGTGCCAAGTTCTTTATGTACGTGGGGATGTAGACCATCTGGTCCGTGGATTAATTGATCTTCAATTTGTAGCGTTTGGATAAAATAGCGGTTTTGTTAAAGTCTATAGCAACCCTTTGTACATGTTCTATGTTAGGAGTGTTTGTGGTATTTTTCTTCTCTTGAAAGCTACTGAGAAAGTACCGATTAAATGTATTGGACATTTGTTTTTCGTCAGTAATCAGTTCTCCCTCATCAAGTAATGGCCCTATCCCACTAGTTCCTGATCTTTGGCTCTTGATATAATGGAAAAAACATTTTTATTATCTGCTGTTTTGTTTGCTACTCTTATGTCTTCACTTATCTTAGCATTCTCAATCATTCTTTTGCATTGTTTTGCAAGTCCTTTAAATTTATTCCATCTGGTAGAAGATGGATTTTTCTTAAATATGTAATACGTTCTTTTCTTTTTCCATATATATTGTCTGATTTTGGAGTTCAACCATGTGGGAATTTTACCATGTTTGTTATATTTATGTTTGTTTTATTTGTTGTGTTTGTTTTATTTGTTATGTTTGTTATATTTGTTATGTTTGTTTTATTTGTTTTATATTTTTTTGTATGTTGCTGTGACCATGTTTGTGCAGGACCTTCATAGAGCAATGTTATGCTCAGATTGCATCACTGTTGAAGGCAGGCACTGACCAACCACAGACTAGTATTTGTTTTTTTGTTCCATTGTATAATATGTGTTTATTTGTGCATTTATTTTATTTGCCTATGAAGACACAGTGAGCTGGATCAGCTTGTTTCCAGGTGCACCCTGGGGGAAGGGAAAGAGAAAAGGTGAATAGCTTTTATATAGAATAAAGTTAAACAGGATGCAGCCATAGTACATGCAGCTCCTGTACATAGAATGTCAGTCAACAGGGTGAATTATTGTAGCCCTGACCTGGTGGTGTGGTGGGCAGGGGGTATAAATAAAGGACTGGGTAGAAGGGTACAGTTATGGTTAATCCGATGCCAACATTGCAGTCAGTGGACATACTGAAAACTGGCTCTGTTCTCTCCAGTAAGTGGGTGGTCAACATTTTCTGGCTTCCCTTTGGCTCTTTGGCACTTCAGCTGAGATTGTGCAAGTCTGTGAAGTCAATTGACCTGTTGCAGTCAGTTTCTGATGCTGAAAATCATGCTCTCCCCGCGCTGCGTGTGTATCAGCACCTGTAAATAATCTGGTTCGAAGGTTTTTGAGGCCTATTGGACCACCAACTAATAAATTTCAAACTATATTGGATTCAGGGTTGTTTAAGTTCCCGAAATTAGACTTGGCTGCTACTTAAACCATCTGTCATTTTTTGTAGTGTATTGCTTTTTGGTTCCAAGATTATTTGATGAATTTCAGTGTACAATGAATTAACTTCAACCGTCATGGATTGCAATTTCTTAATAAGCTAAAACCATATTATGCAGTAGCACCAACCAGCACAGTGCTGCATGCTCATGTATTATGCATGTGAAAGGTGAGACTGAGTGTGGCCCTGGTATGCACATTACTGTAATCCTGTCAGCAGAGGAAACAGTACAGTTGTTCATGGGAGGAGGAGGACAAGGTACACATGAACATACAAATCTGCCAGCAGAAACAGACCACCCAGTCTATCAATGTCTGCCTGAGTGTGTAGCTAGCCCCCTATATTGCAGCTGCCCCAACCCCCTCCCCATCTGTCATTCCCATGATGGCCTCAGCTCCCTCCACCCAGACCCTCCCTTCATGCTCTGTCCCACGCCCTCTTAAAACTTCCTACTGTCTTACATGGTACCACCCCTCTGGTACAGCATTCCATTTAGACATCACCCTCTCTGTGAAGTAGTGCCTCCTCATCTGCCTCCTAAATCTTCCACCCTACAATCTTAGTCCGTGCCCCCTCATGTCACTACTCTTCCTCAGTTTAAACACCCCATTCAGTGCTAGCTTTGTTTATCCCCTCAAATACTTGAATGTTCAATTATATCCCCCCAGCAACCCTCTCCTCTAGTGTGTACATATTCAGCTCATTCAGCCTGTCCTCATAGGCCTTTCCCTCCATCCCTTGTAACATTTTTGTTGCCCTCTGTTGCACACCTTCCAGTAAATTAATATCTCTCTTCAGATATGGCTGCCAGTACTGCACACAGTACTCTAAGTGTGGTCTGACCAAAGATCTGTAGAGAGGCAGGATCACCTCCCTATGCCTGGATGAGAAACCACTTGCGATACAGCCCAGCATCCTGTTTGCCTTAGCTGCTGCTTTCCTACACTGGGCAGAGTTGTTCATGCTCCCTGTTATCAACACCTCTAGGTCCTTCTCTTCCTCAGTGATCCCCAGCCTCACCCTTCCCAACCAATACTCCCTTCTTGGGTTCTTTGCCCCGAAATGCATAACCTTGGACTTTTTTGCATTGAATCCCTGCTGCCACTGCTCTGATTATACCTCTAGTTTGGTTAGGTCCCCTTGTAGTTGTTTTCATCCATCCTCTACATTCACCACTGCCCCATTTTGGTATAATCTATGAACAGACTAACCCTGCTCCCAACTCTCTGTGCAATATCTGAGATAAAGATCCCAAACAGCACCGGGCCAAGCACCGAGATCTGCAGCATACCGCTCATCACCGGTCTAGGTGTCGAGCACTCCCCACCACCACCCATTGCAGCCTCCCCAGTAGTCAGTTCCTTATCCAGTTTGTCAGCTTCATCCCCACACCTTCAGCAGTCAGCTTCCTCTCCAGCATCCCATGAGGCACTGAATCGAAGGCCTTGCTGAAGCTGAAGTGCAGGACACCTACAGCATGTCCCATATCAAGCTTTCTTGTTACCCAGTCATAATATTCTATTAGATTGGTCTGACAAGACCTCCCCAAGATGAACCCATGGTGCTGCCCATCCTGGAGGTCATTACCCTCAAGAAATGACACCAGCCTCTCCTTCAGTGTCATTTCCATAAATTTACCACTATGGAAGTGAGTCTGACAGGCGGATAATTTCCTGGCTCGTTCCCTAGGGCCACTTTTGTATATGGGCAACCACATGGGCCACCCTCCTATCCTGAGGCACCCATCCTGTGTCCAGGGAGGCACTGAACAGGTCCACCAGTGGCTCAGCCAACACCTCTGCCATCTCCCTCAGCACCCTAGGGTGGATGCCATGAGGACCTGGTGCCTTGTCCACCCTTAATGCCCTTAGACCCTCTAGTACTCTACTCCCCTTGATCATTCCATCCATCATCTCCTCCCCCACCCCACCCCACCTCCCAGTCCATGGTGGTAGTGGACCATCCTTCTGCTTGATGAAAACAGAGCAAAAGTATTCATTTAGTACTTCCACTTGTTCCTCTCCCTTTTCCACCCACTCCCTTCCCCACTTTATCTTCACTATATGGTCTCTACACTTCCTCTTCTCCCTGACATATCTAAAAAAAAGTCCTTCTCCCCTCCCTTGATGCCCTGCACTACGATTAGCTTCCTGGAAGCATTAGCAACTCTCACTCACTTGGTCACCTCCTTGGACCAACTCACATAAGCCTCCCTGTCCTCTTCCTTCCCCATTCTCATGAACTTGTGGTATGCAGTTCTCTTCACTCTCACCCCCTCCAACACATCTCTGTTCAGCCTGCATGGTCTCCTGGCTCTGCACTTCATGCTCCTAGTCCTGGTACAAGCTTCTGTAGCCTCTGTTAGCCCAGTTTTAATAATTTCCCACTTTTGCTGTGCATCCATCTCTGGCCTAATACCCTGAAGTCTTCCTTGCAGTATTTCTCTCGTCCTCCCAAAGTCCGCCCTCCTAAAATCCATCACCTTTGTAACTGTGCTTCCAGACTCCCTGCCCAACTTGAGAGTGAACCACACTGTTTGGTGGTCACTACCAGCTACTGAGTCTTCCACCCTTATTTCCCTCACTGCCTCCCAATTTGACAGCACCAAGTCCAGCATGTTACCTAGTCATCCTGGCCCACTGACCAGCTGTGTCCACAGTTCTACGAATCAAATCAAGTTACACCAAAAACAGCTTTTAAAGAAGAGTGTCAGTGAGGAGTAAGATATAGAATTGAAGCTATAAGAGGGCCAGGGGACAGAAGCAGAGATAGAGGAGGTAAATAAGGGAGAATTATGACAGGAAAGGGGAAGGGGTGTGGGGAAGAACAGCAGGGGAAGAAGCAAAAGAAGGAGGAGGAGGAGGAGCAAGAGCAAGAAGTATAAGAGGAGGAGGACAAGTCGTGGGAAGAATCATGAGAGGAAGAGCATGGTGAGGCACATACATAAGGGGAGAATGAAGGAAGAACAGTTACTCACCATGACAGTAGATCTTTGACAGAATCTCCTCCTTTAGGCCACACCTTTGGAACTGTAATCCATTAGCATCAGGACCAGTTGGAAACTTGTTTTCGGAAACGTTATTTTTGCTCCCAAGCCCTGAACTCTCTCAGGCTTCCCAACTCACCTGGTCACTTCTGCCCCACCGTGTTCCTGCCACCTCAACTATATTACTGCCTCCCCCCAACTTCCGCCAGGTGGATCCAAACCCTTGGTACCTCCCCCCAGGTCATGGCGCTCCAAAGCACCCAGCCTGAGTCTACGGGGAGACCTAAGGGGCGGAGGCAAGGAAACAGTGTTGGGCATGTGGTGCCAGCACTGTGGGACCCATCACCTGTCAGGGATGGGGGGAGTTTCTTTGCATGTTTTGCTCCCTTCCTCCTCCCTCCCATGGAGCTCAGTCATGCAATGATGACCAGCATCCTCCGAGCTCCACCCCGGTGCCATATGGTGGTGACGCTTGTTCTAAGCTACTCCTAACAGCTGTCAGGGGTCATGCAAGAGCAATGCAACACCCTACACCCTCCCAGGAAGGAAGAGCCATCCTTCGGATGCTCGATTCCTTCCCTACCCCTGCCAACTCTGGATAGCCTGGGCTCGTTCCCGAACCTGGGTTGCCGGCGTTTGGCATGAGGTGAGGCAACTAGTGCCTTAACCATCAGTGCCACCGGGCCAGCTCCAGTTGGAAACTTTTGTTAGCTGGGGGCTACCCATGCCGATGGCGACACAAATAAAATATGGGCAACCCCTGCAGTCCTCAGTTCCCACTGGAGGCAAGCTTGGAGTACCTCCTACTAGGAGGAACTAAGAGACCAAACCAGAACCAGGCACACAAAGAGAGGCATGGGACTGTAAGACACAATAATAAACACAAGGTACATATGGACACATTCAAGAAGGCAGTGGACAAACTGCTATCTTAGATCTCAGTTAGAAGGGAGAGAGTGGGTGCACTGTAGCTAAATGGAGAAGATTCTGTCAAAGATCTACTGCTATGGTGAATAACAGTTCTACCATTATCAGGGATATCTCCTCCATTGGGCCACACCTTTGGAACAATTCCCAAACACTACATAAAATGCCTATGGAGGATAGCAAAGTCTGATGAGCCATTATGAGAGGAGGCCTTGCAGCACTGCAAGACAAACACCTACATGTTTTCGAGAGATGATGTCCAGACTATAATGCTTAGTATAAATATGCACAGGGATCCATGAGGCTGCAGCACATATGTCCACTGCAGAAACATTCTGAAAGCAGGCAAAAGAAGGGGCCATACCATGGGTAGTATGGCCATGGACAACACCTGGAAGTTCCTTACTGTTCTAACATAACAAAATGTAATAGAGTTGGTCAAGCCATCTGGGCAGGCACTGTTTAGTCACAGGGGCACTGTCCTTACTGGGGGTAAACTAAACAAAAAGCTGAGAGGACTGTCTACAGTCCTTAGTGTGATCAAGGTAGACACATAGTGTTCTGTGCACATCAAGTGTTTGGAGCAATGCCTCGCCCTTGTTAACATGCTCTGGATAATACACCAACATGTGTATGGTCTGATTTTTACTTATTTAGGGTTTTTTTTTTGTTATATTTTTTTACCAGGTGAATCCGCTAGGCAATAACAGTTGCCTATTTTCAGGCACAGACAGAGAGAGTACAACAAAGGAGCAACATCAACATGAGAACAATACAATAGGGAAATCAGAGATCACGTCTGATAAGAAATTAGGATTGATCCACAAAGTCACTCTTGTTCTTGTGGAAAATAAAATATGGAGGTTCAGCCATGAGTGCCTGAAGTTTGGAAATTCAATGAGCAGAAGACGTGGCGATCAGAAAAAATGCTTTCCATTACAGGAAATGAATCACCTTCCCTTCCACCAGGCTCCACACAGGAGCAGGTAGCAGAAGAACCCTGAGCAGCAGGCTTTCTGAAGCACCTTCCCCTCTACCAGGCTCCACACAGGAGCAGGCAGCAGAAGAGCCCTGAGCAGCAAATATTTGCCTGAAAAGCACACTTGCTCCTTTGGGGAGCTTGCAGTGTGAACTGTGTTAGCCTGTCAATGCTGCATGTTGACTGCCCCACCCACATAACAACCAAGATGTCCTCATCGAGCAGGTTTTTACCTTTAAGTACCTGGGTATAACCCTTGACAGTACCTTATCCTTTTGTGAGCATATTAGCTATGTCTCCAAGATGGCTAACTCTAGGTTAGGGATCCTCTACAGGCACAGGCAGAGCATAACCCCAGATGCCCTTCGACTCACTGTCACTAGCACTGTGCTCTTCATAATAGATTACGACCTAGTCATCTATGACTGAGCTACTGAGTCATCCCTTAAAAGCATACGCACAGCCCTTAACAATTCCTGCCATCTAGTCTCAGGTGCACCCAGACACATGCATACATGTGATCCCTACACCCTTACTAACTGGCTGAACCTTGGTGGTAGGATTACTTATCACACCTGGCTACTTGTGAAGAAAATCTCCCTGAGGCTGACCCCTCTAACCTCCTGGCAGTTTCTCCCTTACGTTCTCAATTGGTGCAGCACCCAGAGTGCCTTCAGGCATGCATACCAGGCCCCTTGAACAACTGTCTCATCCTGGACAGTATGTATAGGATCACTTCCCTGGACAGAACCTTGAGTAGCCAGTCATTCTGAAAGGTGAACATAAAGGGCCCAATTCTCGAAACTCCCAGACCAGCACAAGAAGCTTGCACCACAATGAATGGTGCAAAGTGTCCCTTGCACCAAATGATGTGCCAGGAGTGATTCTCAAAAGCAGTCTGTCGTTGCTGTCTGCACCAAATGGGGCTTGCGCTGCCTGTTCGCTGCAAAATGGGCTATGGAATGGCACTAGGGGGCATGAGGCAGATGTAAACTGCCACATCCCCAAAAGTGGGATTCACAAAACTCTCCCAGAGGGAGAATATCTAAGTACTATTAGACCAGCCCGGGCTGGTCTAAGGGCACTTATGCATATCCCTCTGGTAGAGTGTAGCACAGTGCAACAAAGTGTCATGGTCCCCCCCCAAGCCCCGATCCCCCGTTATCATACAATAAATTATCCGTGGAGATCTATCAGACCTCCTCCTGATCCCTGATGTCCCCAAATATTAGTTATAATTCAACTCCACTGGTGGTCTAGTGGATCCCCCTCTTTGATGTCCTAATAAATATATTGTATTCCTAATTCCCTGGTGATCTAGTGCCTCCCCTGAGCTCAATCTGCATTATGAAAAACACCGCATCATTGGTGATCTAGTGGACCCCAACCCCCCACCCTGGCAGGCAGTGTCTCACCACCCTGCTCCCCATCCCCAAACTGAGCTGGTAGCTGATATAGCCCACTGATCACCACCACAGTCAGGCACCACTGAGCTCTTGGTGAGCTCTGTGCTGTATTCAGTACACACCCAATGACTAAATACAGCTCAGTGGGACAGCTAGCCGTGGTGGTGAGTAGTGGGCTGTTCTAGTCACTGGCTCAGTTTGGGAATGGGGTAGCAGGGTGGTGGGACAGCCTGCCAGGGCGGGGGTTGGGGATCCACTAGATCACCAATGATATAGTGTTTTTCATAACGAGGGATCTGGGCTTGGGGGGGAGGCACTAGATCGACAGAGAATTTAGAATATACATATTTATTGGGGACATCAGGGGGCTGCTAGATCACCATGGATCATGTGTATTTGATAAGGGGGGATCAAGGCTTGGAGGACCGCTACACCACCAGGGTAATACTGAGTACTACAATGTGCCTGTTGGGCAGATTGGGTGGAGGAGGTGCCACTAGCCGCCAGGGAGTAGCTAGAGTGGCAGACAGCAGCCCCACAGCCTGCAGCACACCATCCGGATGCACTGCCTGTTTGGCACACAGCCAGGGTTGCTGGAAGCTGTGGGACTTTGTTGCCTGGACCATGCCCAATAGAGAATCAGGCGCAGGGTCCCTGGCACACCAGGCATTGATGCAATCTGCCTTTGGTGGCAGCTCCTGTCAATCTAAGGGCTCTTTGAGAATTGAGCCCAAAGCCTTTCTGTCTGGAGGGTTGCTGCCACAACCACTAAGCATTTGGTAAAAACCCACAGTACTGAGGATATGCAAAAGGGAAACACTTGGAACTGATAACAGCTGCCCTACAGCATGAAGTGGAGTTGCTGCCTGTGACACTTTCCAATCTTGATATGAAGGTGTGCATCCTTCATATCCATGGCACAAAGCCAATCCCCTATTTGCATCACAGGGACTAAAGCCTGAAGAGACACCATTTGAAACTTTTTGTATTTGTATTCTATACTTTTTGAAATGTTGGTATTCAGTTAGCAGTGTCAGTGGTTCAACAGGTTGACTCTCGCTTTTGATGGCAGAAGATCAGAAGGTTGTGGGTTCTAGCCCCATACCAAGAACTTGTGGTAGAACCCAATACTGTCACTGTAGTGTAGCATGAGGGGGTGCTGTACCCCTGAGGTGCCATCTTTCAGATGAGATGTTAAACAGAGGTCCTCTATGCCTGTTCTGGTGGTTGTCCATGTGGACATAAAAGATCCTATTGCACTTCTCAAAAAGAATAGAGACATTTCCCCGGTGCACTGTCCAAATTTCCTCCATTCACTAAAAAATAGAACTATCAGCTTAATCTGGATCAATTTCACTTGGTTTCCAACTGTGTGTCCCCCCTCCCCCCCGGATGAGGCTGAAAATAGGTCAATAAAAATGAAATATACAAACGATGGATAGGTTTAAGTTTCTGACATCCAGTACAAGTGCAGATCTGTTCACTTTGGGACTAGGAAATAATGAGAGCAGAATCCCATGTTTCACTCTTGAAGGGGGGACAGGTTCTATGTGAGCAATAATACACAACAGGATGGGCGCTATTGGAAGGTCCGATATAGCCCAATACTGCCCACCCTTGAGGGTATTATTGTGATTAGAAAATGGGTATTTGTGTCATGCTAAATAAAATATTTAAAATAAAATCAGTTGAAAAATGAAAAAGGAAAGATAAAAATATTTTCATGAAAAGTAATCCCGTCACCAGTTACCTACTATCTACTAAGAACTGTACAGGATGCTACTATTCTAAACTTCTTTGCTACTATTTAAAAGATACTTTTCTTTTGTCTTAGTCTGCTGTGTTCCGTAGCTGTCGCTCTCCTCCCCCCAACTGTCATTTTAAATTTTTCCCCTTCTACTTTCTAAATGGAGAATCCCCCCCCCACACCGGTACCCCATTCGGTTGTTTTTGTTTTTCCCCTGATGGTAAGAAGCAGCATTTGGAGTTGGGATTGCATGGTCAGTTGGCAGCTTGGACTGAGTGCAGCAGTCTGACATTGGGAGTGGAGAGGAAGGCATCAAGAAATGACGGTGAACACCACAGACTCTGTTGGTACCACTTGTTTATTTATTTTTTCTCCTGAAAGATATTCCCCTGAATAGCAGTTCTTTTTAGCAGTGCACAGTGGGGGGATGGACAGCGGAGCAGGGTGGAGCCTGGGCAAACTGAGAAAGTTGCATCTAATAGCGCTGAGCACAGAAACAGTGGCAGCAAACGGAAAAGATTGATACATTTTCTGTTGGTTTTGCTGTGCAGTTAAGGAAGGGGTTCTCATCAGGGCTACTATTTTTACACTTAAGGGATTGGGAGAATCAGGCCTAGGAGCAGTGACAGCACTGAAGAGTCCCTGAAGATGGAGACTCGTTGCCAGCTTGCAACAGCTACTAAATCAGCCGGCCTTTGAGGGAGCGGGGATGTGAGTTCCTCTGTGGCATTACAACACTTCTGAGGCTGAAAAAAGGTATTAATTTGTGTAAAGTACTGTATGTCTTTTGCTTGGCAACTGATGGTTTCACTACTCGGAGGGGGGAGGGGGGACTGTCCATTATCAGTTCCTGGAGAATCTCAGTAATGAGAAAAAATGGCAGGTCTGCAATTCGAAATTTGCCAGCGCCCATTGATATTAGTAATGAGGTTGTTTGGCACTGGCACTTTCTTTTACCATGGCTCTGTTGTCTGATAGATACCCACCTTGCCAGGGGTATCAGCTAATCAGAGCCCGGGAATTTCTTGACCCATTTTCTAAAGCACATGTTTAAATGAGTGTTTGAACCTCAGTCAGCTGAATGGAAAAATGGCCTGGAGGATTTTGATAAGGGGGCGGTGGATACACTGGAGTTGTGGATAGCAGCTCCAGAGCATGTCCCTTTTCCATTATTTCCTGAACCCACTCATGTCCCTTTTTCACTATTTCCAGAATTCAGTTGCCTGCAGTAATCTCCTCCATTTTAGTTGATAAAGGGAGATCATGCCCCCCCCCCACCTGCACACTCAGAGGCACCAGTGGTGGGAGGGAGGTGCAGAGTCAGAATTTACTGGGGGTGGCGGGGTTTCGGGGAATGATACATTTGGGTTCCTAAGCTAGGCACCTGTGCAGGAGGGGGGGGCCTGAGAAGGGACTCCACCTCTAGCATGAGGCTGCAGATGGGAGGCACAGCCCTAATGGGCAGCAGGTCCCTTAAATGAACCCCCTGCTATGCTCCCTGGAGGGCAGGAAGGTGAGAAACTTATGTAAACCCCCTTTGGGAACACACTTGCTATTACTTTATTGTAGCTGCAGTGTCTGAAGCTGGGGCTCTGCCTGCCAGCAGAAGTGGGAGCTCAGCCCAGGGTATAAAGGGAGGTTTGGCATGTAGGGAGAGGTCCCTGGGAGAGAAGAGAGAGAAGAGGCAGCCCATTGGAGGTTTGGTTGTGAAGGTCGGGGTGGGCTGCTTGCCACCCCGCTATGAGGGCTGGGGTGAGCTGCTTTCCACTCTGGCCCCCAACCCTTGAAGACCAGCAGAGAAGTGTAGTGGTCAGGAGTCCACAGCTATATTGGGATCATCTCTGCTTGGTGGGGAGCCAAAGTCTGGGAAGAAAGTCAGTAGCCCACCTTGTGATTCTCTGGCACCTTGATGGGATGGCACAGGTGGGTCCCCAAAATCCTTGTCTGTGGGCAACAGTGAGTAAAGCCCTGTGCTGGGTCATTGGGGCAGTATGGTGGTGCAAGTCTGTGCTGCAGGGAGTACAGTGGCGGCAGTCTGTCTTCCTTTTCCGGTGGCACTTTGGCCTGGCTAGGAGGTGCTGAGGAGCCCATGTAGCCAATGAGCAGAAAGTGCATGGGCCGTTTGCCAGTAGCAGAGACCATCTATCTGGGAGCTCTGGATTTGAACCACCAGTGCTGGAAGGTACCGCCAAATCTACACAGCTACTCTACATGCTGTATATTTAGACAACCCCAAGTTTTCTGGCTACAAGTGCCCCCTTCCCGCTTTTACCATTCGGCATACCCCTAGACATTGGGAGGATTGGACTTTACTTATGACATTGTGTAACCTCACTAATCAAGTCTGCCCCCACAGCTGCTGTTACCCCACTCACTGCTAGGTATAGCCTGCACCCCCTTCAAAGACACACATCTTTAAGGTTCCCAGGTAACAAGTTTTTTATTTTCTGGGACTGAGTTTTCTGTCTGCAAGTGCCCCCTCACCCTTTTACCATCTGACATATGCTTAGACATCGGAAGGGGGACTTACAGCTTGGAGGCATGTCCAGGATTTGACTACTTGTTTTGGGGGTGCAAGAACTGTTCCTGGATTGTAATTTTGAGGATACAGCAGCACGGGATATTTCTCTACTTTTGGGCACCATTTTAGCCTCTGAGATTTCACACCTTTGTTGCAGCACCATGTTTGCCAGCATGGACTAGTTAACTTACATTTAATGTATGCATACCTTGGGGACAATATGCTATTGGTTGGAGGTGGCAGGGCTGGGGTCAGAGGTCATGGAGTGAGGAGTGGGAGCACCATTTTGTGGAGAGCCACAGTGAACTGCGCCACAAGTGCTAACAGCTCGAGGAGAAATCTGCTGGCTTAAAGACTCTGTTTTTCAACTGATGCAGAACAATGAACTAGAACTGCAGTCAATGATGGCAGAGGCTTCTGGTGATGGGAACAAGATGGTGGCTGTTTCCGCTTCACTCTTGTTCTGGTTATGGGAGATGACATAACAAGGGAGCACCCAGGAAAATGTGTAGGAGCTGCCACCAAACCAGAGGCTTTGTGAAAGTGCTCTCTGTCTGTTTCAACTGTACCAGCTGTGGAGCACCTCCTTCCACCCAGTCTGCATCTTCCTATCAGCCTGCCTGGAGCTGGATCACCACCACAGTCCTGATGAGCACAGACACTTCCAGCCTACAAAATTAGGAAAAGGTGGAAACTGCAACTAGTGAGGTAGTTTCTGGGGAGAAGGGCAGTAGCTGTCTTCTCAGCCCTTCTCCCCCACTGGTGCATAACCATCCCCGTGACAGAGGTCAAGGTTGTGAGTTGGCAGGGAAGCCTAAGCCAAGAGAGCCCCATGCCCAAGGCACACTCCCTGCTGCAGCAGGTGCCAAGAAGATCACCCAAGGATTTATCCAGGCCAGTGCAGGTGCTCCAGGAGCTGAGAAGCCAGATGTAGAGGTGGAGGAGGTTATCTCTGAGAGAGACTCGAGCACTGTAGAAGACACCGAGGGAATGGATGCTGTATCCCCTACTCTGGGTGTCCATGCTAAGTCTTTTCCTTTTGATGATTCTGTTTGTGAGTGAGATATTCCAAGGCCTTATTGCTTCCCCAGCTTAAAGTACCTAGATATCACACCCCGGCTATGTCAGGTCTGTCAAAAATGAAGGAAGGAGATGGACACCCTCTGTCCATCTGAACTCCACTACTCCCAATACACCTTGGGGAATTGGCTACTACAGAGTACTGCCCTGAGGACTAGTGTGAGGAGCATACCCAAGTGGTCTCAGGCCAAGTGCTGGGCAAGAAGAAGGATCAAAAAGGAGTACCCAGGAGAGAACAATCGATACTAGTGTGAGCGAATATGAGACATCATTGAGGAAAGAAGGGAGGACTGGGTCTTCCAAGAAGCCCTGGAAAAGGTCAAGCAGAGAAACAGAGGAACTGCCCTGGATTTGGGAGGCCATGAGCAAGAAGCCATCAGGAAGGCAAAGCAGATGTGTTCCTTAATGGTGTGGACTGAAGTGACATTGTTTAAGACTTTTGCAATGGTCCAGGATGGAGAGGGACAGAGGACAAAATATTACATCATCTGTGAAGATGCTTTTGGAGAGGAGGTTACCAAGCCTGATCCAAGTTGTACTATGCCTCAGAACCTCAGAAATAGAGTTGCTTCCTGCACTAACAGACTGGTAAAAGACTGCTTTTAAAAGATTTGTATCAGGACTGATTCCCCCCTCTGATGCAGGCATTGGCATCAGGTGAACTGGCAGGAGTGCAATATATGGACCCCCACTGCTGGATACTGGGTGAGATCAACCCCTTTTATTGTTTTACGTTGTTTAAAATGTTTACTAGCTTTAAGGATTGACTTCCCAGTCAGTTTAAAATGTGTGTTGTTCTGTTGTGGGGAAAAAAAAGGAAAAAATGTGTTGTGATTAGTAACAGTTAGCAGGAGGAGGCTGGATTGGAATATGCCCCTCTGGGAGTGATAATTAGGCCTACTGCTGGAGTAAACATGTAAGACTAGTTTGAGTGGGTGTGAGTGGAACTTAGTGTAATGTCTCGTACGTGTGTGTGTGTGTAAGCAAGATGTGAAAGTGGCTATCTAATATTAGAAATGTTGAGAAGTGTAAGCACCTTATGCATTTAAAGTTGCAGTGTTGCTGTTCCTGTTCATATGACGGTGCTGCTTATCTGGTTAATTAAATTCTAGTAGCTATGCAATATTAGCAAGGGAGGGTATGCTTTAAGCCCTACCTGGCAACAACAACTTAAGGTTTTGGCAGTTTGGGAGCCTGGTAGTGGGGTGGGGGTGGGATGCTACTGCTGTAGTATCCGCAATCCGAGCAGGAAACCAGTGGGTGGGCTGCCATGGACCCAGTAGATTGGTAAAATTGATAGCTGTTTATTAATGATAGCAAAAGTGCCCTTATTTGGGGAGGTATTGGGTTCTACCATTGTGAGTGTTCCAGTGGTGCTATCCTGGCTTTTTTGGGGATCCACATATCTCCCCTCTATGAGGTCAGGGTGGGCAGCTGGTAGGCGTTCACCAGGAAGTGAACAGTTTGTGTATGGAGAAAGTGTAAGCCCCCTTTGAGAGATTACTAGTTAATTTATTATAGCCACAGTGCCTGGAGCTGGGGCCCTGCCTGCTGGCAGGAGGGGCCTCAGCCCAAGGGTATAAGGAGGGAGGTTTTGGCGTATGGGGGAGAGGTTCCTGGGAGAGAGGAGAGAGAGACAGAAGGCAGCCTGTTGGAGGTTCGGCCATAAGGGCCAAGGTCTGGGGCCAGGGTGGGCACTCCGCCCTTGAAGACTGGTGGAGAAGTGTAGCAGTTGGGAGTTTGGAGCTATATTGTGACCACCTGTGCCTGGTGGGGAGCCAGAGCCTGGGAAGAAAGTCGGTGGCCCACATCGTGATTCTCTGGCACCTTGGGGGGGAACAGGTGGGTCCCCCAAATCCTTGTCTGTGGGCGACAGTGAGTAAAGCCCTGTGCCAGGTCATTGGGGCAGTACAGTGGTGGCATTCTTTGCTGCAGAGAGCACAGTGGTGGCAGCCTGTTTCTCTTTTTTGGTGGCACTTTGGCCTGGCCAGGAGGTACTGAGGAGCCTATGCAGCCTAAGAGCAGAAAGTGTATAGATCTCTGGGATTGCTAGGGCTAAGACAGAAATGCCCTGGTATGCTCGGAGCTGCACATGACTTAAGATAGAGGGGGCCAGGTGTTTTCAGTGGGGCTTTATTTGCTACAGTAGTAGCAGAGACCATCCATTTGGGAGCTCTGGGTTTGAACCACCGGTGCTGAGAGGTACAGCCAAATCTACACAGATACTCCACACCTTGTAGCTGCTAATGCCTTGTGCGCCAGAGTGTGTGTCTGAATCATATTTGGACAAACCCAGGTTTGTGCAGGGGAGTATTTAGGAGATGAAACCCTGGAGGCCTGGTTTTGGGCTGTTCTTGTTGCTGCTGCCAGGACTAGAAGAGCCAGTTCAGCCCTGAGTGAGCACTGCAGTGTAAGAGCTTCAGAAATCCAAATGTTTGCTGCAGACTCTAAAAGGCTGCTCACCCTAAGGTTACCCACCATGTAATTTGCTCCCCACGCTCCATGGAGTGACTTAATTAAGCAATAAGGCATGACAAGGCGTGTGTTATCATGTAATAACGTCACTCCTTGGGTGGGTTGAAGCATGAGGGCTTATAAGCTCCACCACCCCAGGAGTGATGTTATTACATGATAACAATACACCTTGGAGTGTCTTTTACTGCAATTATACAATGGCTCAATGTTATACAAAACAAAAATAAAAATAAAAATGTTTTTAGTAGATTTTTAGTGAGGCAGTATATCTTTGTTTCTGAAAAAAAAATCCATATAATCCTCCAAAAAATCAACACAGTGATGTTATTGTGTGATATCATCGCTGTCTCAGGCACACACTGACCAATCAGAGTCCAGGAAATTTTCTTGCCTTTGTATTATCCAATTTGTTCAATTAAATCATATTTGTTCTTTTCCTTTTAACCTGGAGTGGACAATAGACTTTATTTATGGCATTGTGTGACCGCACTAATCAAGTTTGCCCCCACGGCTGCTGTTACCTCCCTCATTGCTAAGTATAGCCTGCACCCTCTACAAAGACATCCTCTAGGAACCCAGGTAACAAGTTTTTTTTTTTATTATATAAGATTTTTATTGATTTTTCTCTTTTCTCCAAACATGACAGTTTTTGACAAGTAAGGAACCGAATCATAGAATTGCATATACATCCAGACATTAATACATTGTTCATATCAGGCCAGTACAGAAGCAATCTGGCTCTCCACGGATTAATAGACAAGTAAGAGAGTTCTATATAACTAATTATTGCTTATCATTCCACATCTATGAGTAGTTTCTAGGAATAAAGTTAATATACATCTAACGATCCTAGGCTAGCAGAAGACATTGCCTCACAGGTAATATTACTGTGCTCTGTACTAATTTACCAAACCTTGGATGCTTGCAGCAGTCACGTAGCAGAGAGTAGAGAGTAGAGTTGATAGCGGAAGTACAGGTGTAGCTGACAGTGAGGTGAGAACTACTGTATGCCCCAAGCAAAGATGGGTAGTATCTAAAGGAAGAAGGAGGGGGGAGAGGTTAGCCCATTGGAGGATTGACTGGAGGGGTGGGGGACCATACATATATGTGAATGCAGATATGCATCCCATTTCATGTGGTATCTTGGGAGATGCCCCTTCCCTACTGCTGTGAGCCTCTTGAAAGATTGCAAGTCTGGCCAGGCTGCCTCCAAGCGGGAGCCACTGGGGCGGTGGGTTGTCTCCATTTCATTAGATGGCCTCTTCGCTTCCATAAGTGCAGTCATAACCCAAGCTTTGAGCGGCCCCGTTAGGGGTTCTAGGGAGGAGTCATCTTCTAACAGCAGAGATTTGTGAGATAGGAGAATAGGCTAACCTACAATTCTGGAGCAGTCCTTCAGGACTGTGGACCAGAAAGCCTGAAGTGTAGAGCATGCCCACAGAATGTGAAGTAGGTGTGCCGGTAATGACTGACATCTCCAGCATTTATCGTGGTTCAGCACTTTAATCTTAGCCAGGAATGCAGGTGTTCTATACCATCTGAGAAGAATTTTCAGCTGTATTAGCTAGCTCCTGGCATCTTCATACACTGTGCATGCTGCCTTTAAACAAAATGACCATCTCTGCTGAGGAATTGGGCTCTGAAGCTCATTTTCCCATGCCATCCAACAAAGAGAGGTGGTGTCCGGCTGAGCATCTCTTAGTACCCTGTAGAAGATGCCCACCAGTCCCGGGCCATGTTTTGGCTTATGTAGTGAATTTAGGCACCCCCATGTAAGCTCATCCATAGGTTTGAGCAGTAGAGCTTGGAGTGTACTCCTTATCTGGAGATAGTGCCAAAAGTCCTGCTTTGGTAAATCAAATCTATTCGGTAGTTGTTCGAATGACATAAAAGTTGTACTATGTGGGAGGAGGTGATCACCCATAGAATAGATACCCTTCCTGTCCCAACTTAGCCAATTTAGGGGTTTATGATCAGCCATGATAAGCCTGTTGTGCCAAAGGGGGGCATATTGGACTGGGGGATCTGGACACACCTGATATACCAGTAATGGTCATTGCTCGGTGCCATGTGTAACATGTTTCCATCATAATGGGAGTCAACTGATGTTCAGGACTTTTTTTATTTCCAAGTAGGGTGAACAGGGAATTATCCGACACAAGAGTAGCTTCTAGACTGACCCATTGCAGGGGGTTGGGGGGTTGGGGAGACAAACCATGCAGTGGCTTGGGCCATTCGAAAGGCTAGGTAGTATCCTGAAAACCAGGGTAACCCCAAACTACCTCTGGTCCAATGAGCCCTTAGTTTTGCTCATCCCCAGTGTGCCACTTTCTCTTCCCAGAGAAAGGAGGAGAAGAGTTTGTCTAAGGAAGTGAATAGCTTATTGGAGAGAGTGATTGGGAGGTTATTCAGCAAGTATGAGACTCTTGGTAAGATGAACATAAGTGCTGCTTCGACTTTGCCCTTTAAGGATAAGCGGAGCCTACGCCAATGTTGAACCTCGGCTGTCAGAGTCGTTAAAAGTGGGGAGAAATTCGCCTTTTCAAGGTCATTCCATGCTACAGATATATATATATATCCCCAGGTACGAAAACCCTTGAGGGGCCCAGGAGATATCTGTGCCTTTCAGGCAGTCTCTACCACATTTAGGGTTCAGTGGAGAGAGAATTGTCTTTTTTTGGTTTATTACTAGGCCAGAAATATGGGCATAGTTTCGTAGCACTTTTAAGACTGGGGGGAGAGATACCTCCGGGTTGGACAATGTGAGCAACATATCGTCTGCATATGCATTAACCAGGAAGGTCTTCTGTTTAACAGGGATACCTGAAATATCAGGGGTATCCATAAATTTCCTGATCAGAGGGTCAAGGGCTATAAGGAAAAGTAGGGGGGGGGGAGAGGACACCCTTGCCTAGTCCCTGCTGTAGGGGGAAGGGGGGAAGAGATGTCTTGGTTGGTGACAATCCTGGCTAACGGCAGGTTGTAGAGGGTGGAGACCCATGTGTGAAAGTGGCTGCCAAATCCATACAAGATGAGGACCTCATGGAGGTAGTCTCACTCCAAGAAGTCTAACGCTTTCGAAAAGCCGATTGCTAAGGCAGCCATTGGTGACTTAGCATGGAGCGCTATCTATTTCAGGTTAAGAACTAAACAGAGATTGTCTGCTCCAGATTTGCCCTTGGAGAAGCCAGATTGCATGGGATGTATTAACCTATGGAGCACCTGGTTCATCCAGTTTGCAAGCACTTTGGCCAGCAATTTGGTGTCTACTGACAGCAGTGAGATGGGCCGAAAATTGCCACGGTCTAGGGCGTCCGGGAATTTTTTGGGAATCGAAGTCACTAGGGCTTCTCTCATGGTAGGAGGGAGCAGGACTGTGGCTTGGGCCTCTAGAAGAGCTCGTGAGAGTGGGGCAGTGATGTCTTTCTCCAGGAGCTGGTAGAGCTCCACCGTCATACCATCTGGCCCTGGGGATTTTCCCTTCGCCATCTGGGAAAGTGCTAAGTGCAGCTCCTCCTTGGAAATGGGGGCCTCTAGAGCACTACACTCCTCTTGTGAGAGTTTTGGAAGGGAGGTTCCCTTGCAAAATTCTGACATATGTGCAGAGAGGTCTTCTGGTGATAACGTGGATTAAGACTGGTAGAGTTTCTGGTAATAAGCTTGCATCGTCTCATTAATGTCATGGGGAGTGGTAACTACCTTGCTCTCTTTGTTTCTCAATGCTAGTATTCTGGATGATGCCTGCTGCTTGCGTAGGTGGTAAGCTAGCAATTTTCCTCCTTTATCCCCTCCCTCCCAAGACTTATGTTTAGCGTGGAGTAGTTGCCACTCAGCTTTTTTATGTAGCAATGAGTTAATCTGATATTTCAGACCTGTGATCTGAGGTAAGAGGGGGGATTTGAGAAGGCATTGGGCGGTGAGTTTAAACTGCTTCTCCAAGTTTGTAAGTTCCTCCTGTAGCCGGCGCACCATTGCTGCCTGGGCCTTATTTTTGGTGGCAGTGTATGATATAATTCTTCCTTGGATGATAGCTTTAAAAGCCTCCCACACCGTGGAGGATGAGACTTCCTCTGACGTGTTAAGGGAAAAATAAGTACGATTTTCGTCTGCTATAAAGGATCAGAAGGTTTTGTCCTGGATCAGTAATGGGTTACATCTCCATCTGGTAGCCGGTGCTCCTTGACCAGGTGGGAGAAAGGTAATGGACACGGGGGCATGGCCAGAGATTATTATGCTAGCAATCGATGTGTCCAGGATCCCCGGTGCTGCCACATGATTAACTAGCCAGAAGTCTAACCTGTTATATGTACGGTGGACTGCAGAGTAAAAGGAATAGTCTCGCCCTTTGGTACTGTTTCTCCTCCAGGAGTCAGACATTCCCCATTCCCCCATCATTTCATTTAGCCCTGCCAAGTCTTTAGGATGGGTTTGTGGGGTTGGAAGGCATTTATCCAAGAAGACATCCTGCACTAAATTATGATCCCCACCTACCAAGATTAGTATGTCCGAGAGGTTAGCTGTCAATTCAGTGAGGGCTTGACTGATATCCAGGTAAAGGCTCCCTGAATCAGTGTTGTGTCCAAAAACGTTTACTATCACCACCCTACCCCCGGATATGAGAGTCTGATAACCACCCACCTTCCCTGGGAGTCGGTACGCTTATCCTCAATTACCCATGGTGATGCTTTCCGAAGTAAGATAACAGCCCCTTTGGATTTGGAGGTAGCACAGCTGGCAGCTGAAGAGCCCACCCATAGCTTTTGCAGCCACTGAACCATTCTGCTCGTTAAGTGTGTCTCCTGAAGTAGGGCTATATCTGCACCCATAGATTTAAAAATTGAAGTACCTTTGTGCATTTAGCCGGATGGTTAAGCCCTTTCGCATTCCAGGAGGCACATTTCCAGCCCTGGGCAGACAATGAGCTATCAACCATTGCTATTATCCTCCACACAGAGCAGAAAAGGGAGAAGGCACTAACCAGAGAAGTACTCACCCACCAGCAGTGACCCGAGTGGAGAACAGGCCAAGAGAGAGAAGTCACCTGATAGTGGTTCGATCAGAAAGTTCTCAGCTCTACTGAGTAGGAGAGTGAGCAGTTACGTGAAAAGAGTTAGTGTCCCTGACTACTGCAGCATTAGTCAATGAGAACAAGAACAAACTGTGTGAGGAAGAAATAACAAATAACACTCGTTAACCTACAATATCTTAACTATTTCAAAAAACACACAATAAAGTATGTGTAGCCCAAAAAAAAAAATTACCTAAAGCTGGTGTGAATCAACTAATGGTGCTGAAGTGAACATGTGAGAGAGCTCTGTGCTCTGAGACACACTATTTCTAACACCAAATAAAGGGGATTGGTCACAACCAAGCTAGGTGATCCATCCCTATCTGGCCTCTAAGATCTCTGCATGACCAGATCTAAGAGCCAGTGGGTCCTGCCGGCTGCCTGCCGGTAGGGAATCCCACATATCAACAAGAAAAAACAGTAAGCAACTGGTAACATTGTTTTGGGGGGGTTACCTCTATTGCCACGTGCCAGTTTGGATTCCTTGGGTAGAGGCCTTGAAATACACAAAAGGAGGTAGTATAACTAGTTTTGGGGTGGTCCTCAGTTAAGATTAATGCTTGAATGACCTTTAAACCCCACATAATCCTCCATATGGAGGAATATATGCCATCATTGAAAATCTACCTCTGCTAGTAGTTGTATATTATAAGTAGAGGGGACGCTCCCAATCATAACATGGTGGGCTTTCTGAGAGCCCCAGGGCTTCAGGATAGCACGGGAGGGAGGGCGCTACAGCGGAGGTTTCCAAAATCCGCATGCTACCCAGGATGAGCCTTTATCACATCAGACAACCAATGGTTATGGCATTATATGCATTGAGAAAGAAAACAGAGCTTAGCCATTGTTTAATTATTCTGGATGTCAGCCATCTGCACCGGGGGAGTCTTATCTTTCTGCCTGTGGTTTAACAGTTCTGTTCAGCCTTGCAGGACTGCCCACTGCCTCTGCAAAAGATCTGTTTCCAGGCTTTAATACTCCAGCAGCCGCTGCTTGCTCTGTTTCATCTTCTTCAACCGTTGTTGCCCAGTTCAGTAAAGTGGTAGCTTCCATCGGTTCGCCAGATTCAGAATCTGATCCATCTTGTTCGGGTGGTCGTGGAGGTACTGCTGCTTCTGCACGAGAGAGTTTGGCAGGAGGAGAGGCAGATGGATTATTGGCATTGGTTTGGGTTGGACTTCTGGAGCATTGGTGGTTCCGGGCGCTAGCAGGGTGTTTAAGCCTTTCCCACATTTCCACGGTTTCAAACTCCACTATTGAGGGCTGGTCCATGGTTTGGAGGTTAGAGCTACCAGATTCCCTGTGTCTCTCAGTGGTTCCCGCAGGGTGGGAGTGGGGGACTTTGTTTGTGCTGCATCAGTCTGGTTGCATTTTTCTTCCCCTGGCACTCATTTCTCCTTACTCACTGTTCCTCTGCTCCTTTGGTCCCCTGGAGCCCAGAGGCATCTGGGGGATGTAGTTCTGGGCATAAGGTTTGGCTAGTGCTGGTTAACCCACGCTTCAGCTTCCTTTGGTGATTCTGCCAGAAAAGCCTTCCCTTCCCTATACAGATGCAGAGCTGTGAGTTTTTTAAATCTGTACTGGAAGGAGTTAGCTTGTAGGAACTTTTTAATGGGTCCATACTCTCTTCTCTTAGCGGCTACTTCTTGGGAAAAGTCTCTATGGAAGGTGATGGTAGTTCCCCTCCACACAATTTCCCCTATCTCTCTGGATACTTGAAGCAAATTTTCTTTAATCGAGTATCTCAGGATGTATGCAATTATAGTTCTTGGAGCATTAGTGTCTATTCTGCCAGAAACTCTATGTGCCCTCTCCACGCCAATTGGATCCCACCACCTGTCTCCCAGGAGCTGGCGTATCCATGCATTTAAGAACCTCTCCATATTAGGCCCTTCTTTGCCCTCAGGGACCCCGAGGATCCTAATGTTGTTCCTACACCCCCTGTTTTCTTGGTCTTCAGCCCTATACCATAACCGATCAAATTTGGCTTCATGATCCCTCAGTCGTTGCAGTACAGCTAAGTGTTGCCACTCGAGATCCTCCGTCCTCTGTTCCAAGACATTCTGTTTGTCCTCCAGCCATCGAACATTGACTATGTTGCCTGCCAGGGAGGTCCCGATACTGTCCACCATCATCAATAAGGCCTCTAGCATTTTGGTGATATTAGACAGGGTGTCTCCCAGCTGGGGTTGATCAAGAATGGCGGGGGCCTGTTGCCCAACAGTCTCCTGAGCGTTAGCTCCTGTCTCGTCCATCCCGCTTATTGGTGTGTGATGTAGACCGAGGAAAATAAGGAGCTGCAGTGTGTCTCCCATGACTATTTACTGTCCGCTGTTATCTTGCAATCGCTACCTGTTTCACTGTCATCGGACACCCAACAACAAGGATAGTAAGCAGGGACATGTGTAAACAGACTACGATCACACTCGGGCTGTTACGGCCTAACCAGACTGCTTAGCTCCTAAGGAGAAGTCATCAGGATATTTGCCGATCTACCGCACCTCCAACCTCAAGGTTCATCAGTATCTGTGCAGCAGAGGTAGGGAAGGGTTTACCAGTTGCTTTAAATTAAATTCAGTCTGGCATATCGGCGGATTGTGAGCGACTATACACCAGGGTAGAACGGAACTAAAACTTTAAGCTGCCATTACCATCGGGTCTAGGCCATGCCCTCAAGGTAACAAGTTTTAAATTTTCTGATATTGTGTTTCCTGGTTGCAAATGTCCCCCTCCCACTTTTACCACCTGGTATACCCCTAGACATCAAGGGGGGGGGGGACTCACACTTAAGTGAGCTTAAAGTCATCCTGGAGGACTGAAGTTCAGACAGTGCAGTTTCAGTGACACTCCCAAATGGTCTTATCCCTCTTAAATGGACATTACGGACAGATCTTTGCACAGCAGTGGCAAACTAACCACATGCAGCCAGGAATATCTCTGAAGGCAAACACCAAAGACAGCAGCACTTATACAGACATCAGTTATTACATGCAGAGTTCAACAGATGCTTACTAGTATCAATATCAGCTGAATCAGCCTTTAGTAAATCTGCCGTGACAGGACCATTAAGCAAATACTGCATAGTAATCATGGCAGACTTCTACAAGCTATCCTGATATTTAATCTAGTAAACATGGTAGTTAGCTATTCTAAGGCCCTAGTACACATAGGCATATGTCCTTTTGCCTATGATGTCCAGTCTTCTATATTCCGTATCAGGAGCAAGACAGCTCAAATGCCTAGGGGTGCTAGAACAACCAACAGCAGCCATTAAGACTACAGAGTCAGTTTCAGGCAGTGAGGCATAATAAGCCTTAGCAGACAGAGCATGGTATTGCTTATCAGCCTTTCTGAGCACTGCAAGCAAAGCATTATATCTGTGTCAAGCAGCCAGAGTAATACTGGAGGAATAGCAATTGATGAAGAAGTAGAGACCTCCACAATATCCAACTAAATCATCTTGATGGAATCTTCCTCCTCAGCAGCAAAACCCATTGCACTTTCCATCTGCCTCAGCAGTAGACCTTGGTGTGTAAATCATGTTTTCACTGCACGAGGAGAGGCTGGAACTGTTTCATGTTTTGTAAATAAAAGTTTTTGATTGCCACTGATACTGTTTATTACCTGGAGTTCCTCCTTTTTTGTGCACTGCCCCCTCAAACAGATCATGTTCCCCTGCTTCATCCTCCAAATCCTCCTCCATATTAAGGAGATCCAGATTATACTCTTTGTCTGGAATGATGCTAGAGGGGGACAGACATAGCCAGCAATGATAGTAGTGTCTGAGGAGTAATGACAAGTATGTACTGTAAATTCAACGGCAATGGTGATGCTAATGGGGGAGGTCCTATCGGCGGTATAACCATAATCACTAGTGGAAGCGACACCAACAGGTGAGGAAACAATTCAAAGACTGACACCAGCATGACCTGGGAGTTGACAGCACCCTGCAAAGGGGTCAGGAGTACCATCACTGATGGGGCAGCACCATCGATGGGGGCTTCAAACCATCCATAGTATGTACCCAAGCACCTGAGCCAGACCCCAACCTTGACACCTCTTGGACAATTGAGGGGCCTGAAGTTGCTACTGCTGGAGAGGATGATGATGCAGACTTACCCTTCAAATGGATCAGAGACCTCAACCTCAATGGGGACGCAGAAGTCTTGTCCTTATGCTTGTGGGGATAGCTAGAAACAGAAGATGTTGATGACTTGTCTTTTTTCTTTTCTTTGTCTTTGGATCTCGACAACTGCATCAGCAAGAGTATCAATGAACAGTCAGGAGATTTCCTGGTGGTGGCCATCAAGCAAGAGGGAGAAGCCTGCCTGGAGTCCATAAGCTTGTTGGTTGCTTCCATGGCCATCTTGGTGATGAAGGTTTCTAGAGAATTCCTTTGCCATCTCTTCTGCCTCTTTAAATCCCTGGCAGATGTCACAGGCCATCACATTGTGGGACAACCCAAAACAGCAAACACAAACTGAATAAGCATCATCCATGTAGATTTTGTAGCCCCAGGTACAAAACCAAAATAAACGATATTTCAATGGCAGCATAAAATGACTATGTAAGGTTAAATAAGTAAATTTAGAAAATAATAAAGTCAAAAACAATGGTGATTTTTTTCCATAGGTCTGACTAATGGTCGATGGTGGGAGAAAGAACTGAAGAGTGTTGGGGCCACCCATGTTTTATATGGATTTAAGCAGTAAGCCATCATGGGTGGACCCCACCTAGCAAAAGTTTCCAAGTGTCCTGACACCAATGGTTGAAGTTCCAAAGGTGTGGCCTTCTGGAGGAGATATCCTTGATGAAGATCAAGAGGACTTTTTAAAGTGGGATGCCAGTTACACCACTGACTAGTGGTAATGAGTGTGATACTGAGGAGAGGAAGCCATCACGGGAGGAGATGGCAAAACTACTCCAAAGTGCCACTGCTGCTGAATGACAACAAAGGAAGTAAATTTCAGCATGAATCCATCTGCAGTTTATTCAAAGCAATGCCAGTGACTCAGTAAGTAGCATGCTTGCCTTTAGGACTGAAAGATCAGAAGGTTGTGGGCTCTATTTTCTCACCAGGAACTTGTGCTAATAACCAATACTATCAGTACAGGGGGTGCTACACTGTCACAGTGCCATCTTTTGCATGAGGGTATAAACCAATGTCCCTTCTGCCCTTCTCTAGTAGGTATCTTTGTAGAAGTTAAAGATCCCATGGCAGTGACTATAAGACAAGAGGGATTTCTTGGTATTCTGACCAACATTCACCATGTCAGTATAACAGCTTTCTATAATCCCCTCCTCCCCAATGCACCTGAAAACAAATTGTCACTGCTAAGTATGCCTTTCCTAGTAACAAAAAAAATACAGAGAAAGAAAGAAAGAAAGAAAAAGAAAGAAAGAAAGAAAAAGAAAGAAAGAAAGAAAGAAAGAAAGAAAGAAAGAAAGAAAGAAAGAAAGAAAGAAAGAAAGAAAGAAAGAAAGAAAGAAAGAAAGAAAGAAAGAAAGAAAGAAAGAAAGAAAGAAGGGGAGTTGAATATTCCAGATGTTAACTGGAGTGCAGTTGCAGCTGCCACTTGAAGAGTGCAGTTATTCTAGATGCCCTAGATAGGGCATGCCTTAGACAACTAGTACTGGAGCCCACTCGAGAGGGAGCAATATTAGACTTGATACTCTCAAATGGAGATGGAGAGAGATCACAGATGTAGAAGTGGGTAGCCATCTGGGAACTAGCGACCAGTATGGTTCACAATAAACACAGTAATAGAGCAAGCCATACAAAGACAAAAGTACTGGACTTTAGGAGGCTGACTTTGCCATAATGGGTGAGTGCCTAAGGATGCACTAGCAAATGGGCAGGAAGGAGGGGTGGAAGAACAATGGGAATAATAAAAACTGCCATCACAGAGGTAACAAGCCTTGTGGGAAGCAAATAAACAAAACAAGACGATGTAAGAAACCACTATGGTTCTCAAAGGAAGTGGCAGTGAAGGTTCAAGAGAAAAAGAAAGCATTCAGGAAGTACAAGAAATCACTTGGAAGAGCAGGACAGAGAACTGTATCAGTTAAAGCAAAGGAGGCTGGAAGGCAGTCAGAACAGCAAAAGGCCCAAACCGAGGAAAAGATAGCCAACTCAGTTAAGAGGGGGATAAACCTTTATAGGTACATCAGGGAGCCGAAGGAAGACCAAGGGAGGGAAGTGAGGCTTAATAAAGGGAGGGAGGGGGGCAGAGGGAGACTGTGAAAGCAGAGATACTAAACAAATATTTTGCTCAGTATTTACTGAAGGAAGAGGAGAGATACATAAAACAAACAGTAGTAACACTCTGGATACAGAAGTTGATACCGCCCATTTACAGAAGAAAGGGTTCTGAAAGAACTCTAAAACTGAAGGGTGACAAAGCAAGGGGCTGATGGGATTCATCCCAGAATTTAAAAGAACTAAGGGTAGAACTAGTGACACCACTGACTACCCTTTTAACAAATCATGGAGGATGGGGTAGTACCCGAGGACTGGAGGAGGGCAGATGTGATTCCCCTTCACAAAAGTGGGAGCAAGGCAGAAGCAGGAAACTATAGACCTGTTAGTTTAACCTCAGTGATAGGGAAATGATGGAATCACTTCTAAAGGAAAGAATTGTCGAGTATCTAGAGGCCAGAGGGCACAGGACCCTAGGCAGCATGGATTCACAGCGGGAAGGTCATGCCAGATAATCTGATAGATTTCTTTGACTGGGTGACCAAAGTAGTAGATCAGGAGGGGCTGTGACATGGCCTACCTAGACTTTAGCAAGGCATTTGACACAGTCCCACACAAAAGATTAATATACAAGTTAGCCAGCCTGGGAGTGGGTCCCAAGATGACAGCCTGGTAAAGAATTGGCTGGAGAATAGGACACAGAGAGTTATAGTAAATGGAGTCCACTCAGAAGAAAGGAGGGTTACTAGTGGGCACCGAGGTTCAAAGATTAGATCGGCCCTCAACGTTCTATAGCGGCACATTGCAGAAGGACTGAAGGAAAAGTATGTCTCTTTGCAGATGACACTAAGATCTGCAACAGAGTTGATGCACAGGGTGGGGTGGAAAGGATGAGAAGGGACTTGGCAAGGTTAGAGGAATGGTCAAATGTATGGCAGCTAGATTCAATGCTAAGAAGTGCAGGTAATGCACCTGGGAAACAAAACCCAGGGAAGAGTACACAATGGGGGGTGATACTAACAACAACAAGAATGGAAAGGACCTGTGGGTAGTCATATCAGATGACCCAAAGATGGGCAAGCAATGTGAGAGGGGCAAGGAGGGTTGGGGATACTGGGATGCATAGGGAGAGGCATCACCAGTAGAAAACAGGAAGTTATTATCCCTCTGTACAGACAGCTGGTGAGACCCCATCTGGAGTACTGCATGCAGTTCTGGAGACCTAATCTCCGCAAAGACATAGACAGGATGGAAGCTGTCCAGAGGAGGGCAACTAAAATGGTGCAGGGTCTGCACCAGAAGACATATGAAGAGAGACTTAAGGAGCTTAATATGTATAGCCTCGAGGAAAGGAGGGAGAGGGGGACATGATAGAAACTTTCAAGTACTCAAGGAATCAACAAGTCCAAGAGGGTAGCATCTTTCAAAAAAGAGGTGCAAGAACAAGAGGGCACAATTTGAAGATAGAGGGGGTGGCTCAGAGGTAATTTAAGGAAGTATTTCTTCACAGAGGGTTGTGGGATGCATGAACTGCCTTCCGAGGAGGTTGTGGAGTCAAATCAGTGGGGAATTAAGCATGCATGGGATAGTCATAAGGCAATTTGGGGTGGGGTAGAAAGAAGTATGCTTCTGGTTAACTAGGATCTGCAGCTTATCCAGTAGGTAGGGAAATGGGCAGACTGGGTGGGCCAAGCGGTCCTTATCTGCCGTCAAATTCTATGTTTCTATGTTCTATGTTATACTCCACTGTGCCAATAAGTAACCAAACAGCACTGTTCTCCTACCTCTACCACAACATGGCATCTCACAGCACAGGCCCTCTCGGCACTGACAGAACAGTTCTCCAAGCCACGTCTCACTGGAATCAACAGCAACCCTTTGGACTCTTTTGACTGGTTGGATCAGTCGTATTTATCTAATACTGACAGTTAGTTTGACTTTGGCAATCTATCAGAGAAGACAGTTCCAAAGAAACAGTGCACTCACTTAGAAGGAGAAAGCTGAAAAGTGCAACACTGTACACCACACAAATTCACAGTAGACTGGTGAGGTCAAACCTGCAAAGTGTTTATTTACACAATTTTCAGATAGCCGTAAGAGTACAGAAGTGGTAGAGAAATCGAAACACTAATGGATAATACAGTACTTTGCTTGTCTAGAGCTTCTTCGGGGGGGGCACAGCTATCTGAAAATCGTGTCTTCTGTGTATCTGGGGAGTGCTTTTCATCTCGGCAGCACCACAGGCCTGCACCACTGACCATGGCTGCTGTCCGGATTTGGTTGGCATTCTGTCACAGCTGACATCTGCAGTGGAGCATAGAACTGCAGACTTTCACTTAAGGGTTAGAAAAGTAGGCTATTGGTAACTTCAGTTTGGCTTTGAATTGGGGCCCATAAATTAAATTCAGCTTCAAGAATTTGGCCAAACCACTTTGACTCCAAATGCAGTAATTGGCATGGGATAAAGCAGACCTCACACATGGATGTAAAAAAGTCTTAAGGTCAATAATGAAAATTCATTACTGTAACTTACTTATGGCAGGTGTTGTTGGCATGTATCTGCTGTGAATTACTATTTGTGGTGTTTTGACAGAGCCAGCAAAACCCACTAGACTACCACAGCCCAGTGTGAGCTGCAGCAATAGTTATTATTTATTGCTATTCTGGCTGGCAGGATGAGCACTGACCTTCTTTAGGCCCTTGCGGACACCACCTGAACTGGATTGTCAGAAGGAGGTATTATATATTGAAGGAGAAGTAGCAACAGGCAGTATGGAGCACAGGAGAATAGAGGAAATCATCAGCTGCAGGCACTATGGGGCACTAATATCATGGGCTATTCTCTAGAGAGTAGGACACAGCCCATTATGATGGAGACTTGGGTAGCTCCACGCATAGCTGGTAGCAGCATGGGAAGAGATATCACTGCTTTGTCCTCAACTAGGCTGTTTCTCCTAGAATCACCCCATACCCCAGCTCCCCCAGAGGCTCACAGTCCCAGGTGGTTGGAGTGCAGTGAGGAGGGGGGAAGAGGTACAGTCAGTCACAAGAGAGTCATACAAACTCACATAATTCTGACTGTAAATTGTTTTGCACTACTGAAGGAGGCAAGGTACCTGACTCCTATGGAAGGGGATCTGAGCCAGCTGTGAAGGGTGAATGGTATGACTTAGTGGCACCCAGGGGAAACAACAGGAAGAAGGCAGCAAGGAATTTCCTAGTAGTAGGGAACTCTATGATTAGATGGATGGAGAAGATGATGGACTGGGGGAAAGGGGAGGGGCGGTTGTCAGATGCCTTCCAGGATCATCAACCATCTGGGATATGTATAGGATAGGGAGGATGGTAGAGGAAGTGAGGGATGCAGCAAAGCAGAAGTCCATAATAAGTTAAGTAAGGGTACCAGGAGAGGGGTGCTCATAAAGCCAACAGGTAGCAGGAAAACCAAGATGTTAAGGAGGGAGAGGACAGAAAAAGGGAGAGGAGCTCACAAGAATAGGTATGGTATTGGTGCAAGCTGAAAGGTAATCTGCCTAAATGCCATGAGCCTAGGAAACAAAATTAGTGAGCACCAGGCAATGATGGCAGATGCAGGATTAGGACTCATTGCCATTAAAGAAACATGAGCCACTTTGCATAAAGACTGGGACCTGGCAGTACTGGAGTATACCATGTATAAGAAAGACACGGGTAAAGGAAAAGGAGGTGGGTAGCCCTCTATGTCAAGCAAAGCATGGAAGCACTAGAGGATGGGTACATCTGGGGAAGAAATGGGGAGACAGAATCACTCTGGGTATAGCTCACGACAGCATCAGGAAAGATGTTGCCCATGTGGAGTGGCCTATAGACACCTAGGACAGGGAGAAGAGGGGGAAGGGAATTAGGAGAAGAAACTGAGAAGGGGCTGTAAAGGGGAGGCAGTTGTTATAGGGATTTCAATCAACCTAACATAGGTTGGGACATTCTAGCAGCTAAGAGCACCAGAACTCAACCCCTGCTAGAAACAGTATGTTTGCAGGAATGCCTGCTTGTGCAACTGGTCAGGGAACCTACAAGACAGGCTGCCATTCTCGACATGGTACTCACCATCTCAGAAATGATATGTGCAGTGAGGGCTGGGGACCCACTAGGATCCAATAACCATAACACCATATGGTTTGAGTTGGCCATGGGTATCAATATACGATTGTCAAAAGCTGTGGTTCTAGGTATCAGATGAGCAGACTTTGATCAGATGAAGGAATTTGTCAAGGCCAAGTTAGCTGGAGTGGGTGAAATCAGGGAGGTGGAGGAGAGGTAAGAAAAAATTATAGGGACCATTCTCGAAGCAACCAAACAATGCTTGTGGGTAAGAGGCACAAAAGACCAATCTGGTTCTCTAAGAATATCAGAGAGGCAGTGAGGGCCAATAAAGTGCTTTCACTGTCTTCAAGGAGAAACAGAGGGATGAGGAATGGAGCAAATACCTGGTAAAAATGAAGGCGACCAAGAAGGCAGTCAGGGATATAAAAGAAAACACAGAACTGTGTATTGTGGAGGGCACTGGAGGGCAGTTTTTCAGGTACATTAAGGAAAAAATGAAGACAAGAGAGAAAATTGTTAGGCTGACAGAAAGGGCAGGGTAGCAGAGGAGGAGGAGGAGGAGAAGGAGGAGCAAAAGGCAGTTGTAAATGAGTACTTCTGTTCGGTATTTACAGTGGAGGATAGTGGGCCTCTGATGGACAGTGGCATAAAGGCTGTGCTGGAAGGGGGATCCCAGAAATGGAACAAGTGGTAATGAGAGAGATAGGGTAAGAAAAGGGCTTGCAGCCCTTAAAATAGACAAGAATCAATAATGGCATGCACCCGAGGGTGCTCAGTTCATTGGCAACAGAAATGGTTGAACTCCTGGCAGAGCTATTTAATGCTCATTACAGTCAGGGATGGTTCAAAGAGATTTGAAGATAGTGAATGTAGTGCCACTCCACAAGGGAGAGTACATGGAGGAACCAGGAAATTATGGTCCATCAGTCTTACCTCCATTTTAGGTCAACAAATGGAGACACTAGTTAAAGAGGACCTAGTGGACTACTTGTGAAGAAATGGGCTCCAGGACATTAAGCAGCATGGGTTTCTAGCAAGGAGGTCTCATCAGACCAACCTGATAGTAGTCTTTGACTTGGTAGCAAGCAAGGGTGGTGCATAAGGGATAAGCAATAGATTTACTCTATTTCGACTTCAGCAAGGCATCTGACTTATTGCCACACAGAATGTTGCTGAAGACATTAGAGGATCCAGGAGCAGCAAAGGACCTAAATGAAAAGGTGGGAAGTTGGTTGAGTGGGACAGCAGAGGGTGGTGGTAAATAGGGTTAAATCAGAGGAAGGGAGGTCACAAGTGAGGTATCACAGAGGTCAGTCCTGGGACCAGACTATTTAATTTGTTCATAAGCAACATAAGAGAGGAAATACAGGGTGAGATGTGCTTCTTCCACAGATGACACTAAGCTTTGTTGCAGGGTAGACAGTGAAAAGGGAGTAAGAGAGTTGCAGAGGGACCTGCAATGGATAGAGAGGTGGTCTGAGGACTGGCTATAGAAATTCAACGCAAAAAAAGTGCAAATTGATGCAAATATAGAACAAGAACACAGAATGGACCACTAGATGGGTGGAGTTAAGCTGGCCACTACATCAGAGGAAAGGAACTTGGGGGTCACCATAAGCGACTCCTTAGAGCAAGCTAGACAATGTAAGAAGGCCTACAGCAAGGCAACCAGAATGCTTGGGTGCATTGTAAGGCTTTCAGTAGCAGGAGGAAATAGATAATTCTACCTCTGTAGATCACTGGTGAGACCCTATCTGGAGTATTGTGCTCAGTTCTGGAGTCCTCACTTGAAGAAAGACAGAGACAGGCTGTAGATGGTGCAGTGCAGAGTAACTACAATGATTCAAGACCAACAGGAGATATCCTATGAGGATTGGCTTAGGGCGTTAAACATGTACTTGCTGTACACCAAAAATGAATGAGGGGATATGATAAAGATCATGAAGTTCCTGAAAGGAGTAAACAATGTAAACTGCAAGGAACTATTTAGGGATGTGAGAAAATTTTATTTACTGAGATAGTGGTTGAGCCACGAAACAGCCTACCAGCAACGGTGAGGGACACAAAAATCCTGAATAGGTTCAAGCATGACTTGGACAGAGTAAAGGGCCAAATAGTTACTCAGGGGCCAGCAATAAGGTGGGGAGTTAAGGGGGAAGAGGATGGTGAAAACTCCATTTGGACAATAGGTCACAGAGTGGAGTAGGGCAAAACTGAGCAGACTGGATGGACTAATGGTCTTTTTCTACTGACATTGTCTATGTTTCTATGTATCTATTAGATTTATCAAACTAAATGTATTCAAAGAAACACAGAAAAACAAACTTTGACAGCAGATAAGGACTGCTTGGTCCACCTAGTCTGCCCATTTCCCTACCTATTGGATAAGCTGCAGTCCTAGTTAATCAACACCTTACTTCCTCCTACCCCCCCCACTATAATTGCCTTATGTCTGTCCCATGCATTCTTGAATTCCCTAACTGCTTTTGACCCCACAATTTCCTCAGGAAGGCCATTTCATGCATCCACCACCCTCTCCGTGAAAAAATACTTCCTCATGTTGCCCCTGAGACATCCCTCCTCTATCTTCAAATTGTGCCCTATTGTTCTTGCAAATCTCTTTTTCTGAAAGATGCTACCCTCTTGGACTTTGTGGATTCCCTTGAAGTACAGTACTTGAAAGTTTCTATCATGTCCCCCCCCCCTTCCTCAAGGGTATATAGTACATATTAAGCTCTTTTAGTCTCTCTTCGTATGGCTTCTGGTGCAGACCCTGCACCATTTTAGTTGCCCTCCTCTGGACTGCCTACATCTTGTCTATGCCCTTGCGGAGATGAGGTCTCTAAAACTACATGCAGTATTCCAGATGGGGTCTCACCAACTGTCGGTACAGAGGGATAACAATTTCCTGTTTTCTACTGGTGATGCCTCTCCCTATGCATCCCAGTATCCCCCCAGCCCTCCTTACTGCCTTCTCACATTGCTTGCCTACCTTAAGGTCATCTGATATGACTACCCCCAGGTCCCTCCTTTCTGTCTTCTCACATTGCTTGCCTACCTTAAGGTCGTCTGATATGACTACCCCAGGTCCCGTTCCATTTTTGTTGTTGTTAGCACATATGGTGCAACAGAAGAGATTTGTATTGTTTTCTTATAAAATCACATCAGAAGCATTAAAAGGTGTTCCTTTTCTAAAATTTCAGTAATGCTGTTTGATTATATAATTATGTTGTAGTTTCATTGTGCAAACTAAAGGCAATGCACATTACACATATACCTTCTCAGTCTTTGAAACACAGTCATGTGTATTAAAAAGGCTACTGTGGTCTAACTGTGATAGCTGGTGACAGAAAACAGAAATATAATTGTATTACAAACATTATAATATAACAATGATGCAGAAAACAGAGATGAAAGCTACAGAATACTGTATTTAAAACTGTATTAGATTAGTAACCTTGGATCAGGCCTGAATAATGATCTAAGACTGATAAAACAATAGCCTGGAAACCTGGCAATTATAATCTATTCCAATAGCTACTTCCTGGTTTCCAATCTCCAAAATGCACAGGGACCCTAAAAATCAATACCACAATAAAAGCTAGTTTGGATATATAGCAAAACTCTGTCTGTGGCACTAAGCAAATATGTGCTGACTGTTATTGCAGAAGAAATGGTAACATTTTGTACCCAGCAGTATACAAAAAAAAAAAAGAAAAAGTAAAATCAACTGCTGTACTACGCAGCAATGATCATATTGTATTTTTCTTTATTTATTTTACCAGGAAAAGGCTTCACTGACCGAAACTCATTTATAAGGGGTCCTGGGTAGGACAGTATAAACAAGGCAATTCAAAAGAAATACAGTATGTGAGGTACAGTAAGAGGAGAACAGAATACGGAACACAGCATGAGATACAACAGCGATAGAAACATAGAAACATAGAATTTGACCCAGTTTGCCCATTTCCCTACCTAATGGATAAGCTGCAGATCCTAGTTTGCCAATAGCCTACTTCTTCCTATCCCTACCCTCTAGAATTGCCTTATGACTGTCCCATGCATGCTTGAATTCCACCACTGTTTTTGACTCCACAACCTCCTCTGGAAGGCTGTTCCATGCATCCACAATCCTCTCTGTGAAAAATACTTCCTTACATTACCTATTTCTTTTGAATTGCCTTGTTTATTTGTTTATACTGTCCTACCCAGGACCCCTTATAAGTCTCTCTTCATATGTCTTCCGGTGCAGACCCTGCACCATTTTAGTTGCCCTCTTTTGGACTGCCTCCATCCTATTCATGTATTTGCAGAGATTGCGTCTCCAGAACTGCATGCAGTACTCCAGATGGGGTCTTACCAGCATTCTGTACAGAGGGATAACAACTTCCTGTTTTCTACTGGTGATGCCTCTCCCTATGCATCCCAATATCCCCCCAGCCCTCCTTACTGCCCTTTCACATTGCTTGCCCACCTTTAGGTCATCTGATATGACTACCCCCAGGTCCCTTTCCATTTTTGTAGCACCCACATCCCTGGAAACCTGGCAATCATAATCTATTCCAGTAGCTACTTTCTGGTTCCCAATCTTCAAAATGCACAGGGGCCCTGAAAATCAATTTTTCCCTTTTCTGATAAGATGCAATAATGTAATATGGCAATACAAGTTTAAAAATTTACCATCTGGAACAATAGACAGGAAAATTACATATATGTAACATAAGGAGAGTGAGACCATAGAGAGAACAAAATCAACCACTATGGCATTTACTTGGTGGGCTCCATATATTAATATTAGAATACCTGGAAATGTACACTGCAGTAAGTCCAAAAAGGTGTTGCTTTAGTAGTCATTACATTTTCAGATCCAATGGGCATATCACCATTTATCATTGCCACAAGAACAGATTTTCAGAACAGTGAATCTAAGAATTTATGTAATCATATGCATGCATCACATGTGACTCCTTTACTCTGACATGTTCATTTACTGTAATCTTTGGAATAATCCCTATCTGGGTAACTATACTGGTTTTCATGCTTCTCAAATATTCAATGATAGAAATTTTAAAAAGCAATTAGGTGTTTGTAAAGTTTTTATACTTAACTTTGTGGAGCACAACGCAAAGTTGCCTGACTTCATGTAATGACTTCATTGTCACTTCATGTACTTCTTTCCCTAGCAAAGTGGGCACTTCATCAAGCAAAAAGGATGCATAGTGGCATATTGCCAGTAAAAGGGCCACTTCACATAGTTCCTGACTGTCAGAACTACACATAGTGGCACAGCTATTCTAGTGTTGTTTTGTAAAACACAACACCCTGACCCACATGCTGTATATATATCACCACTTTTACATCACCAGCTGAATCATATTGTTATCGCCACCCCCACCATTATAGCACCCACATCTCATCTCCCCTCAGTGTCCCAGTGAAGATCCAATTGTTATTGAATTAAGCAATAAGGCACTCCAAGGTGTGTGTTATCATGTATTATAAAATGGTCAAGAGAGAGCCTGCATCCTGATTGGCTAACAGGTACCAGTAGCCGCATCCTTATCAGCTGATATATATGGCAACTGGTACTTGTTACGCCAAGCAAGACGCAGTGTAGCCAGAGATCCATGCATGCCAGTTATGAAAAAAATTAATGGTAATGGTCATGTTTTTTTTCGTCGGGTTTCTCAGTGATGTTTGAAAATGCTAGGAATCAGAGCTATACAGACAACACTACATAAAGAGCTCTATAGCATGTAAGGGCTGGGAGGCTATACAACTTCACCTGTCATGGTACTTCTGTGAGAGACGACAGGGAGGGGACAAAGAGGCAGACACCCTATACAAACACAAATAACAGTGACCTCTAGTAACTGATCTACACAAAAAACCACACCAGATTGAGGGACTATTTTTTTATTTTTTGTATTAAAAACAAAATTCTGATTTTTTCAACACTTTTTACTTTAGTTTTTTTAAAATAGAATTTTATTTACTATGGGACCCATTTTATAAGTGCAATAACACACTCCAAGGTGTGGTTTATTGCCTGATAAGGGCATGCCCAGTGGCATAAGGCACTCAGTGCAAGCGCCTCATGCCTTAGTACACCCCTGGGCGTGCTCTTATCAGGCAATAAATCACACCTCATGTCATCATTGTGCTTACCTCTTGATAACTTCTGGGGTGGGTTGAAGCATGAGGTGAAGTCGAGTGGTTCCACCACCCCAGGAGTGATGTTATTACATGATAACACACACCTTGGAGTGCCTTATTGCAATTATACAAAGGCTTGATGTTATAGAAAACAAAAAATAAAAATAAAAATGTTTTTAGTAGATTTTTAGTGAGGCAGTGTATCTTTGTTTCTGTAAAAATAAAAAAAAGTAGCTCATAACAATCATCCAAAAAATCAACACAGTGATGTTATTGTGTAATAATATCACTGTCTCAGGCACACACTGACCAATCAGAGTCCAGGAAATGTTCTTGCCATTGAATAATTATTATTATATCCCTTTTTCCACTCCAGTTTTCAGAGTTAATCAATAATTTCATCTTACCACTCCTATCCCTTGTTCCCTTAATGTAAGTGGCTACATACACACACACACACACACACACAGACACACACACACGCACACTGGGACTTAGATACCTCTTTTCATTTTTACTGGTACTATACCAATAAAGCATTAAGAATAGTATCCTTTGAATGATGAGGGAGAGGAAAGTTGGCTAGAGGCCAGCAGATGTGTGGGGTAGGGGGAGTGCTATACTTTTATGAAACTGACTGGGGGTAGTAGTGGGTTTGGGAAACTGAAATTATTGATTAACTCTTGCCAAAGACTGTGTTGGGGGGGAAGCTTATCATAATAATACCATAGTAATTGAAACTTCATTGGGGCAAGTGTGGGGAGGGGGAGGTGGGTGCTATGAGGTTGGGGAATTTGGGTAACATTAAAATTCAGCTGGTGGTGTGGGGGTGGTATATATACTAAACATGGGTGGGGATGTGGTTCTTGATATTTAAAAAAAGAAATAAAATCAGTTGCCACAGGAAGGAGTAGCAAAGTCAGAAAATGTTATCCTGCAATGGATAGTGAGAAATTCCAAACTTCATCACAATTTTGCAGGCAAGTTAAAATTTGCAACACTCCAATTAAAATTCATGATTAATCTTGTTTTAGCTCAGAATTCAGAAACAACTGCATGTTTGGAAAATGGTCATATTGATCAGAGAAGAAAAATGAGAATTATTTTGATGTTTGTGATACCTTTATTGTCATTCCTCATTCAGTACTGTAATATTTTGTTAAATTCAGAACATTATGTTAAAATGTTCTGCATGAGGAAATTCCCGATAGCCCAGCAGAGTGTGCTGTGCTGATATAAAGGCAACCTGGGTTCAGGAGTGGATTCAGGTTACTTACATTGGGAGGCAGGCCTGGCCGTGGTACATATGCTCAGTAATGCACCACAGCCTGGGTGGGTTTGCCATTGGCTCTGGCCCCACACTGACCCCTATGGATAGGCCAGAGAGCTTGTTTCCCCTTATCAGCAGGCTGCATGCATCTGAGGCCAAGCAAAAGGCTCTGCCAAGGGAAAGATGAAGGGCTTGAGGGAGCAAACTGTGTGTAAAATCCCAGCTCTCACTGTGGATGATGGATGCTGCCAAATGCCCCCCCCCCCCATCATATAGCCTAGTGACTGCTATGGGATTCAAAGTTGGGCCAGTGGGGAACAGCTCTCCCTCAAACCTCCTTGCCATGGAGGGAAGTTGGGGGGACAGAGGCAGTAGCAGGCTAGTAGAATGATGTGGCTGGGTGGATGTGGTAATAACCTGAAGGTGAGGTGAGGTTTGGGGGAGAATAAACCCCAATGAAAAATAAATCCTGCATGAGATTATTAGGAGTTCGACAACAACTGCTTCCTGAATTCTGCAGTACTACAGAACAAAGTAAATTGGAATTCTGTTAGGAAACAGTGGTCTCAGCATCTTGTCAGAATAGCTTAAAGTAGGAAGCAACATATAATCTGTTACTCACTGCTTTTATTCAGACTTGTTCATAATAATGTGTTTGTCCATACTTGCAAGGCCTGACATATGAACTACATACAACTAGAGATGTGACGCTATAATTGGTTGGTGAAGTTCATGCAAAGTGGGTCACCTTACCACTTTCTGAATATTAATGAAGTTGTTGGTAGGCTGGTGACCTTCACTTGGACCTTCACAGAGCCCTCTGCAATATGGATTGCCAATGAAGTTCACCATTAGTATTGTGAGGAGCAGTGATCTTTCAGCTAATGTGTGAACTGTGGCAGCAGAGCAATGTCTATCTCTGTGGCAGATCTACTGAAGCAGCAGAGGTGCATGTGGGTGTTTTGGTGGCAAATTACAGGTTTTGGAGACCTCAGCTGAAGAAGGAAGACATACATCAAGTGACATAATTAGCTACAATTTGCTGTCAGCAATAGCAGCTTTACTGTACAACTCATCAGTAGCAGCTGCAGCACTGCGTTAAGTAGGACATTATGTAGATAAGGTGGCTGGTGCTGAATTAGAAGTAGTCATCACAGTTAAAGATCAGCTGAGGATGGTGTATGTTGCATGTCATTGGCTGGAAGGAGTAACCATCAGGCACAGAAGGAATCAATATAAGGTGGAAGATCAGAAAATGATAAACCAAGCAGCAGCTATGCAGTCTCTGTTTTAGCGGAACAGAGGCTATTGCTTGCAGACTGCTGCCTCTGACTCATGCTCCACACCTTCCACATGCTCAGCACCGGTGTCATGAAGTTTCTGTCCAACAGGGTCAGCATGGCTCCCGCTCCTGTTACTTTGCCACATGCACTGCTCATGCTGCTTCCTCCCCCAACCACCATGGATGCACAATAGTAGCTGAAAAAAAAATGTTGCAGTACTACCGTTACTGCCACATACTGCAGTACTACTACTACTATCTACTGCACCTGAACATGCTGCTTTAGCCATATTCTTTTTATATGCCACAGGTGCAGCAGCACACTTTTGCCCCACTGAAGTTGCTGCCATCTTTGATGCCTGCCATGCACTTCTCATTTTACCAGAGTACATACTGTCCCCACTTATTTTTATATAAATCATGCAGATGTGACTATAAATCCATTCTTCCCCTTCTATCCCATTGCCAGATGCACTGTGCCTCCTTTATTTCAAAATACTGGTTTGGGTCCCTTCACCCCTACTCTGATCATTTCTCTCCATTGTTCCTCTGCCTCATATTTGCTCCATTTCAGGGACTATCGTACCTTTTCTTTGCCCCATCCCCATACCTCAGCTGGCCAATCAGCCTTCACCTCTCATCTCTCTTCACTTCGAAACCAACTCCCCTCTTCCCTATAGCTCACTTCCTTCCCTTCCTCCTTCAGATGTCAATGGAGACTCCTTCCTTTCTCCCTTGCCCTTGTTTCCCATTGCCTTTACAGTCACCTTATACCTGATGTAATGATTAACTGACAGGTTTTATTTATTTGTTCATTTTACACTTCAATGATCGTTGTGTGCTGTGACATTGCATTCTTCTTTAATGCTGTACTTGTCTAAGCTATGCACTGTTTTTTCATCCTTTGCTCCCCTCCCCTGGGTCACACCTGGAAGTGAGTCCTGGCTCAGTGTGCCTTTTCTGGTCACCAGTTTTCCAATAAATAAATCAAGGCCATACCATTAAAATTATCAGAGTAGTTTTGGAAATTCACCAATCTTCATATACAGCTCATGTATACAGTAGTTAGACATGTTTGTTTTAATATACTATTTAGTCCTCTATCCTTCATATACCCTTCACAGTGTTAACTTTTGTCATATATATAATTTGAAAATGTAATAAATAATGTTGAGTACAAAAAAAGGAAAAAAAGAAATTATCCAGGGTTTCTGCAGTATGGTGTGTTCCCAATTCAGTCATGGTTGAGGCCAAAAGGCATAGCACTGATCCAAATATTTATAAAAGAAGATCTCATGAGAATCTTAGCCCTATAAAACCAACAGCACACAGTTATGATGGAAAGTTATAAGCTCAATCTGCAAATAAATTACAAGTAGGCATCATTTCTACACTGTGTAGGAAACTCTGCACCGTGTTTGCTTTTCTATTTTTTTCTGCTGCTCACAATTACAGAACTTATTGGAATTTAAGATATGCTAGAGGACAGAGAGACCAAATGTAATTCCTGTTCACCTCCTGCTATACTATACAGGCAGCTGCAGTATTTAATATTGGAGACATAGTTGAAGAGATACAGTAACTGGCATTACTCGCCACATGCAGATGAACCAGGCTGGACTCATTTCTGCAGTTGCAGCAAAAGTTTAATCCAAACTTAGGATGCACAGCAAACAAAATCACACTATAGGTACAGTGAACGGTGTGCACTAATGTCCTGATGTTGTGTGCACACGCATTTTGCTGAGATGCTTAGTTGTAGTCATTGCTTAATGGAAGATTGTACCAGTAAATTCAATTTATCTTGGCACTACAGAACGGAAAACTGCTAGTGACCGGAATCTGTTTGAAACTTCCCAGCACGTTATTTTGTGAAAAGTACAGTTCTTGTGAATCTGCCTTCCCCAGTGCATTAAACATTGTACCCAGTAACAGTATTTTCATGACCAACTGGCCCAATTTGAATTCCAAGCTCAGTGCAAGAAAGTATTAGAACATCTATACAATATGAGAGATCCAATCGTCATGCCATTTACAGTACCAAATCCAATACAATGCAGTGGTCTCTGTATATTGTATACTGTATACTGTATAGGGTACGAATCCCACTTAAAAGTCTCGCCAATGATTTGTTTTAGCATTTCTCAATGAGTTGCATAGGTATTGCTGGATTCAAAACAAAGCCTTGCAAAAACTGTTGCTTAAGAATTAGAACTCATTTTTCCATTGCATTGATAGAAGTGCTGATGCATTCCAGTTCAATTCCAAAAACATTTTACGAAAGCTGCCCCTGAGCTGGTTACAGTAAGTGCTGAACAACAACACAATGTGAGCATACAATGCATGGCCAAAACACAGTGTAAAGCCAGTTGATTGACATGGCAGTTTAATGCGAGATATCTTATATAGTGCCTTATGAAGATACAGTAGCAGTGCCAGAAACAGTATATTTTATAGATAATAAATCACTACTCTACACACAAAATGAATGCTGAAATAAATTTAAACTGAAGATTTGTTTGATGGAGTCAATCCTAGTTCTAAACTAGAACTGATTGGCTACTTTTGCACAACCCTAGTACTAATTCCTTACATCATTTTGGGAACAATTATATCCCTGCTATTACTGCTGCTCATGTAATGCTTGCATGCTGAAATTTTTGTACTTGACATGTGCGTATACTATTGTACTAGCACTGAATTGTATTGCTGTTCTCTTATGATATTATTGCTTTGTTATATTGGTACACAGCATGCATTTTCCCCTTGTACCTTCTCCCTTGGGTTGTTACCTGGAAATGAACCGCATGGCCAGTGGACCTTTCTGGTCACCAATTTCTAAACTGATAAACCTGAAATAGCTTTTGACATTGGACAGTTCTTTTCAGAACAACCTAACATACTTGAATGGAAATATAATATTACCTTGCTATGCAACAACCTGAGTATTGGTACAGTAAGGAACTACAGTATATCTCATAATATTGACTTTGTTCTAGCTGAGAGACCTGGCAAAGTTCATTAGCCATGTTTGTGAATATAACTAACCCTGGCAATAATAAATTATGGTAGATTTAGGATTGCACACAGTATTTTATTTTCTCTTTATAGTGTACATCTAAGCAATATCACAATAAAGGTTATGCTCTTCTGAAAAAAGAGCTTCATTAGTTTTGGTGTCTATGGGTTTCACAAAACTTCAAAATATCTGAAAGTACTTAAAAGAAGCAATTAATAATGATAAAGCAATATTCTGATTACCACTGTATTTTAGCTGCATATTACATTTTCACACTTAATCCAGGAAGGGCTGTCCTTACCTTGGGCTTTTCATCTATAATTTGCTGACGAATGTCCTTGTGTTTTTCTAGGATCCTCTCTTGCCTCTTACTTTGACTATCTTCCAACTGCAGAGACAGATATGTGTCACTTAAATTTAGAAAAATTATTTGTGACCAGAAAACTCATATGAGAAACATAATCTTGTTTATGGTAATGTCTCGAGGAAAACATAGACCACAGCTGTTCACGGAAACTCAAAAACCTGGCTTCACAGCATGTTAAAGTATATGGTTGGTCATCTTTTTCCAAGATAAATAGTGACCTCTAAATGGTACCATCATCCTAATTCCAGGATGATGTTTTGTCATCATTCTGATGTAAAAATAGTAATACTGTGCAACATCCTGACATCAGCTATCCTTTATAAAAAAGAAAAACAACCATTGATCAGCTGCAGAATGCCCCTACCTACAGTACATAGAAGATCACGGTTAGCAGTTTCCTACAAAATGCCCTGCAGTATGGCTTGGACTCTTAGTAACCTCGGGATCATGAAGTTGTAATCAGTGGGTACTCATGTGGCTGTTGTTATCAAAAGAGGAAAGCTAATTTGCAGCCAGCAGAGAGGGGACCTCTTGTCTTCCAGTTCCTGATGTACTACCTGCATTTGTGATTGCTGAAAGTACATTTTCAAAGAGCTGCCTCTTACTACTTAAATTGTCCTGGCTGTTCTTTTTTATAATCTGGAACTTTGTGACCCTGCACTTTGTGCCATGTCTGACCAGAGAGGAGGGAAAGGGAGGGGGGCTGAAATCCATGAGACTTGAAGAGGCTTTTGTTGTCTGTCTTCCTAGGGGAGGTAAAAAAAAAAAGCACTTCACTCGGATTGTGCCGTCTGGAGCCTTTCTCAGTATAAGGAGGGTGGCTGAAAGGTAGGGAAGAGATCCACTGTCATTTCTCCAGGGCAGGTGATTCAGCTGGTGTGGTGGCCATCTCCTCCTCACAAAGCAACTAGGAACTGCTACTGGTACAGAGATTTGAACACAAATTCCCTTCTGTAAAGAATTCCCCCATAATTTGGGATATACCTTACATTTCCATTTTGGTGATGGACAGCTGAATTAATTGAATAACATACTGTGGACTTTTTCTATGACTGTATTGTCATGTATACCTTTTGGGAGTTCACATGCATCAACATTGTTGAGACATTGTGTGCAATTATATGTAGTGCACATGGTGTGTAAGGGGTATGGATTGTTGTGGATTTCTGGTGAGGTTGTATGATTTCTTAAATTGTGGGGAGGGACTTATTACTGTTGCAATTGTCTTCCAGCAACATGCACTAGTTTAAGCCAGCCATTTTCTACAACAACCAACAGCTAATAATTGACACCCTTTAGGATTATGTGCTGCTGCTTGACAGTAGGCTGTAACTAGGCTGTAGACAATTTAAGATTTTAAGGAAGGAAACTGAAAGGGGATCTTTGGGTGTAATGGTTTGGAGGACCTGGATCCACCAGTCTGCTAAGTATCGGGGGTCAGAAATAATTTTTGCCTTATGTCTTTATAGTGAGGAGGAAAAGGAAAGATGTACTGAGGATTCTCCATCATGGGTATTCTTATGTGATGACAGGTCAGTTCTGAATAAGACCACAATTATCAGAGCTGTCATCTCTGATTCCGGAGTCAGCATGGTCTGTGTCACAGAGACCTGGCTAGATATTAACTCTGTGCCTGTTGCGGCTAAGTTGGTGTCACCAGGTTTATCTGTGTATGTTACCCGGGATTAGAGCATAGTGATGGTGGGATGGCCTTCTTATTGCTGTGTTGCCTGAGCAACAGATGGGCTCCTCTAAATGGGTGACTTTTTCATCTGTGAACAGTCTAGGGTGCAGAACTGTCCTTCTCTACCACCTCAAGGTGTAAGTCAGAGCTGCTGTAAGAGTTTGCAGACTGGTTGCTAACCCTGTTTGTGTAATCTTCCATATATTTATTGCTGGGAATGACAGAGGAGGTGATGATGACCTCTCTAGCAATTTTATTATCAGGCTCCTCAAGATCACTAATGATGTGCCGGCCCAGTGGCGCTGAGGGTTGAGGTGCCGGATGCCACACTTTGCACCATGTCAGAGACCCAGGCTCAGGACCGAGCTTGGGCTGCTGCAGGGATGGCCAGGAGGAGAGAACTGAGCATCCAGAGGACTGATTTCCTCTCCTGGGGAGGGTGGGTTTGTGGCTTCCTGGCATCAGTGACTCCCAGTGGAGGCTGGGGTTGCTACAGCCAGGGGCCATGTTTAGAAGGTTTGCAAGTGACAGTGGATGTCTTCAGGCTGTGTTCAGGATCATGCTCATCTTGATGTCATTGCATGTCCATGCCTCTGAGGAGTCTCAATCATGTCATGGAAAACGGAAGTGCACCATGCTCAGGGAGGATGACAACGTGCCACAGCCCCATGCCAACCATCATATCCCACCTGCTGGAGTCCCTGATATCCTCATCCTACCTGCAGTACAACTGTATTCAAGAAGCACAATACGGTGGAGATGGCCCCACACTGCGGGGTGTAAGCTAGGGGGCTGGTTGCAGGAAAGATGTGGGGTGTTCAGAGCACTGGGGGGGATCATGGTGGGAGGATCTCAGGCTGGGCAGGAGACACTGGGGTGACATCCAAGGGAGGTCCATGAGCATAGTGACCAGAGGGAAAAGAAAGGGAAAAAAAGATCACCAATGCTTTTGGCGTTAGACAAGTCATTGCTTCTGCCATGCATGAGAACGGGAACACTTTTGCCCTGGTGTTCACCATATGGCAGGAGGCTGACACTGGATCAGTGGATCCTGCTGTTTGGTTGGACCACTGCACGATGGGACTCACAAGAAGTCAAGTATGATGATGATGGTGAAGCCCACAAGAGCTAGGGCACAGTTAAGATTACAACTGAATGAACTCTGCTGGTTCGGTTTCAGTTTAAATCATTGTAAAGTCATTGGAGAACAGTTGTCATTTAAATTTACATCCAATGCAGTTGAGAACGTTACAGCAGATAATCACAATAACAGGTCAATGAAGAAATAGGATAAAAAATAAAAATGTGTTTCTGTGACAAGGTACAGTATTTGTTTGAAACATTCCCAAAGATGAAACAAATGAGTACAGATCAAAGACTTCAATTTGTACATAGTAACCAATGTTTAAGCTCCCAAGATCATTGTAGTGAGGACCATGACGGGGCTATTGACAACTCAAATGAGGAGCAACCAGCTTTGGAGAGGAATTTAAGTTCACTAAGCAGAGCCAAATTGGTAGAATGCAGTTGGTGTTGAGTGGGTTAAATATAATGAGCTGAGTTTGGAAGCCGAGAGCTTGGCCTTCAATGGCCTTACAGCTAAAGATATACAGTGATGGAGTCTTCTATTTGCTTGGGATGACCTGTCAGGAAGATTTTAAATAGAGATGGGCAGAGTTTGAAAACTTTTCTTTGCAAAACACTACATGAAGTTTGTGGACATCATGTAGCACAAAGTCTTGACGCATAATTTTCTATGGGCCTGCTTTTGCTGGTGAAGTCTATGCATAGTTCAACTTCGTCAATGAATTTAAGGCCAAGTTGCCACTATGCATAGACTTCACTGGGAAAAATAGCACTTTGCATGGGAAAACTTCCCAAATTGGTGAGGTTGTGCTGAAGGTGGAAACTTCAGATAGCTTTGTGTAGATGAAATTAGCTCACTTCATACCAACTTCGCCAAAAACGTTTTAACTTTTTGTGTCTCTAGTTGTAAAGAGTACAGTAACGAGCCCAAGAGGAGGAGCCAATTATGAAGTGAAGAGCACTATAATACAGAGTGTTGAGTAGCGGGAGTAAGATTTTTGAGGTGGTGTGACATATTGTAAGGGACAGCCTTCAGCCCAAGAGAAAAAACATAATTTTAAGGTTTCTTTTTAAACTCACAGCTTTTAGTCTAAAATAAGACATTTGTATAATTATTTTGAAGCTCAGTTACCATAGCAGCTGTTAGGTGATACATTAGTATATGCTTGGTTTGTTTACCAGATTCTGCAGTCTCTGAACACACTACCAAACAAGAAGAATATACCTATATTCAGAGCCACATTTTCCAAAGGCTTTGGTTTGGTCTGCTGTAGTACACCAGATATATATTTTTTTAAGTAAGCATCTTGAGGTAGAGTCATGATAAGGATAGAAAAGGAGTTACAGACCAGCTGCAGTCAGAGTTTCTCAGTCAGACTCTAAATGGAAGGCAAGGTTGGCAAAGTGGACTACAATAAGATGGAGAAATGGAGCTGCATTCAGAAGGTGCAGTTTCCAAGTCCAGAAGCTGCGCATTAGAGATGCAGGTGAAATGATTTAACAGAATGACAGCAAAGATGGCCAACAGAGCTGAAATGAGATGTTACCAATTGTATCTGACAGCCTATGATGCTGTAGCACAAGGCCATTATGGGAAGCAGAAGCTGTCCATCCATGAAACTTGTTGTGTTATAAATGCCAGTCCAGAACTAACAATGCAGTCAGGCCACAGACTAGCCATCCAATTCTGCATATGAATTTTAGCATTTAATCCAAACAAGTAAAGAACTAGTGTATGTTCACTGTTTCTTGAGGCAAAGGTGCAATAGAGATCATCCAGAAAATAGCTATGCCAGCCAGAAAGTGCTGCCTATGGCAACAAAAAGAATGACCACGGTAGAGGCTTTGCATCACATAAAGGAAACATGGAGGAAAGTGTGCTTCTTCAAGGAGCTTTGGACCACATTTTCTTCCACCATCACAAAAGTACCTGCTTAATAAGTAGAAATTATTTATTTATTTATTTAAATTTTGATGACTGGGTTAGCCCACTGAGATCATGACCGTCCCTTTTTCAGGGGCAACCCAGAATTAGATACATGTACCTAGAGGGAAAGATAAGAGTTCAACACATGCAATTAAGAATTATACCAAGTTGACAAGTACAACAAAGTGTGTTAGCAGATACAAAATATAACAACAAGCACAAGGTTCAAATTCATGTATCAGTAATTTAGGTGCCTGAGCTGCTCTCAAACATAGGGGGACTATGCCAAGCATGAAGTTGTGTAGACAACACCCCCTAGAGTCTGAGAACTGGGTCACCGGTGGCAAGAACATGTTGTCAGTTTAGTTAAGTGTGACTTCAGTCCCGACTTGAAACCATCGAGAGATTCGCAGTCCTGCAGTTCTTAAGGGAGATTATTCCAGAGTCTGGGGAGAACTGTTCTAGCAGATCTCTGTCCATGGAAAGTCCTAGCCCTGGGAACCTGAAGAAGTTTGCGGTCAGAAGACCTGAAATCTCTGCCACCCAGTTTGAGGTTTAATAGGTTCACCAGACTTGGGGAAGTGTCTGGCTGCTGTAGCTTGTATGCAAAACAGAGCGCTGGACACTAACAGTGTATTCAAAGCTACAGTAATAAACTTGACTGAGATGACCTCAATAATTCCTGTGTGTAATAAGCTGGACTCTGAAAAGGTATGATGATCCATGCTTTGAGGGGGTGCATTCCAGCATGTTGGTAAAGAACTCTAAGATTTGTGTTTAAGTTATTGCTTATCTAGAGGGAGGTTTATGTACTTTTCTTAACTGTTTTGCATTAAACTATTTCATGTAAATCAAAATAAATTTATTCATAACACTTAAGATGGTATCAATGAAAATACAAGTGCCTGACCATGACAGTCTGATCATGAAACTGTAAATATATTCATTCAGTTATTTTACAGTATATCTAGTAATGTGTTTCTTAGATTAGATATATTTGATAATAATGCAAAATGCTCGCTTAATTCTAGTTTTGGTTTGGACATTTTTCCTTGTGTCTTCTCTCTGTGGTCCATAAATGATCTTATACAAGGGGTGAATAATAATGTTGTCACCTTGAAGCACAGAAATAAAGTAGACCAGAATTAAAAATAACTAAAAAGACTGAAACTTAAACTACTCTGGACAGGAGACATTTTGAATAAAAAAAGGCATCCCTGGCCGGCCCGGTGGCGCTGAGGGTTGAGGCGCTGGACGCCACACCTCACGCTGCGCCGGCGACCCGGGTTCGGGGACGGACTCGGGTGGCCGGGGTCGGCGGGGAGAGGGAGGATCGAAAGCCCCAACGGATGCTCTCCTCCTCAGGGTGGTTACCATGAGCGCATTGCGCTCTGCATTCCTTCTGCCGGTGGAAGCACCGGCAGTAGAAAGGATGGGCGGCTTCGCCCTGTCAGAGTCGGGAGGGGGACATCATGGCGCGCGAGGTTTACGATGCATAAGCACGCTACCACTGGACGTGACGTCCTAAGCGCAAAGGCCCCAGGGGAGGGGGATCGGCAAAAATCGAAAATCCTCCGCAGTTCTAGATGAGTTCCCTTAAGTCTCACCCAGACCACCTACAGGACAGACCCCACTGTGCAAGGAGAGGAGGATGGGCACTCTAGGGGCAGATCCCTAAGGTGGGTACTGGGGGACATGAGCGGATAGAAGGAGGGGGCACCAGAGGTAAGAAGGAGGAGAATAAAGATGAAAATAAAAAAAAAAAAAAAGCATCCCTGGCAACAATTAGTGAGGCTGATGGTTCATCCTTAAATCATTTGTTGTGCATTACAGCATTTATAAATTGTGTACATTACAGAATATTTGCCGGCTATAGTAAGATTGATGGTTCATCCCTAAATCAACTGGTGCTTAAAGAGTTGATAACTACTTGATTCATTATGTCTTTTCAATGAAACTTGTCTTTGTTCTATGTCTACATGTAGTATCATTTTTAATGTCATGTAGTAGTATTATGTTTAACAGTATGATTTTTGCTTCTCTGATGATTGCCAAATGAATCACAGAGAAATCAGTTTCAGCCACCAAACCAGAAATAAGGTACACAGGGGTAATTAGCATATTATGTAGTGTGCTTGGAACAGTACGCGCCAGCGTCTTCAAGTGGGAAATTCATTTCAAGTTATTCTATAGATATGATGCAAGATCAATTCACATATGACAGCCTTGCACATTTCTTTATGGTGATCAATGCTGTACTAGTACCAAACAAAGCAGTAAAGTAATAGCTCCCTTCTGAATAAGTGCATACTGTCAAAAGAACACTAATGAGAAATACACAAAGCTCCCTTTGAGCTGTTCACTCAGCACTTTCGAAATGCATAACTGGCACACCATAGTCATCAGTGAAACACAGAAACATAGACTTTGATGGCAGATAAGGACCCCTTGGCCCACGCAGTCTGCCCATTTCCCTACCTACAGGATAAGCTGCAGATCCTAGTTAACCAACAGCCTATTTCTTCCTATTCCCCACAAGAATTGCCTTATGTCTGACCCATGCATTATTGAATTCTCTCACAGTTTTAGACCCCACAACCTCCTCAGGAAGGCTGTTCCATGCATCCACCACCCTCTCTGTGAAAAAATACTTCCTCACAATGCCCCTGAACCGTCCCCCCTCTATCTTCAAATTGTGTCCCCTTGTTCTTGCACATCTCTTTTTCTGAGAGATGCTACCCTCTTGGACTGTTGATTCCACTGAGGTACTTAACATTTTTTATCATGTCCCCCCTCTCCCTCCTTTCCTCAAGGGTAGACAGATTAAGCTCCTTTAGTCTCTCTTCGTATGGCTTCTCTTGCAAACCCTGAACCATTTTAGTTGCCCTCCTCTGGACTGCCTCATCCTGTCTATGTCCTTGCAGAGATGGGGTCTCCAGAACTGGATGCAGTACTCCAGATGGGGTCTCACCAACTGTCTATACAGAGGGATAACAACTTCCTGTTTTTTGCTGGTGATGCCTCTCCCTATACATCCAAATATTCCCCCAGCCCTCCCTACTGCCTTCTCACAATTCTTACCAACCTTAAGGTCATCTGATATGATTACCCCCAGGTCCCTTTCCATTTTTGTTTTTGTTACTACCCCCCCCCCCCACAACACTGTGTACTCTTCCCCTGTGTTTTTGTATTGGAAAGTGTATGAAGTGTATTATTAAAAAAAAACAACTCTTCAATTTCATTTGAAATCTTTTCTACATTTAGAAACTGCCTGTACTGTATATGTGATATTTGCTTTTCGTCTGCAAGTTGATGAATGCTGATTTTCTCGCTTGGCTTTTCCAAACAGTGATTGACAGCTGTCATCAAATGATTAAATGACTTATTCATACAGTGTGTTAGTTATCATGCAATGATTTCTTCTTTTTTTCAGTGTGAAGGAAATTCTACATACAAAAACAAGCACTGGAGTTACCATTTGATCAATGACAGTGATAAACGTTGAGGGTTCAAATACCCATTAAGGACTTTTTGGTAATTTAATCAGCTTGTTTGTAATGAAATATGACCAGCCTGTCATTTGCATGCAACAGACAAGGCAGGCACCAAGCTAAACATTTATTCAATGAGACCACATCGAGAGCTGATCTGCATGGGCTGCTATGCTGTGAATTAAATACCCACTTAAAAAAAATGCAAGTATAGGAGAGGTGCAAATTACTGTATTTTTAAGCAAGTTTTTTTTTTTTACGTGAAGACAGTACTGATTGTGATACTCCAGTTCATGAACTTCTGCCATATATGCCATTCTCTATTTACACAAATGAAATAAAAAAAAAAGCGATAAGCATCATTACAACAGACTAATAATGTCTACGTATGCTTTATTATATTGATTATAAAGAAATTTTGCAACAAAAAGACATTGCAAATTAGCTGTGTGAAATAGGGAAGAGTGTTTAAAACACTGGAACCCACGAGGATTTAATGTGCGTAAGTTTACCGACTGACATAGTTAGCATTTGGCATTTTCTGAACAGAGCAGACTTGCTCTTATGATCTGGTCTCTGAGCAGCAGTGAAATTTGGTGGGAAAATGAAGAGTGAAATTTCACATTTCAGACCCGCAAAATGCTTTGTGGAATGCGCAGAATTTTGTGAAATATTTTGCGTGGCGATTGTCAGGGGTGGCAGATTTTACGGCGCAAAGAAGCTCCTCACTGTGCCACCTCCTAAAGCTGCAATACTCAAAGCTCAAACATATCTGCTGAGGGAAGAGTCTTCCCGGGTAGCTATGTCACCATGCAAATGATGGTCACCAGATGCTTGTGGTCATAAACAGGGTAAATGACAGCAAACATACAACCTGTAACTACTACAGATGTCTGGCATGCAAATGTCCCAGCTGCATGGCATGATGCCATGCATTAAGGCTGTGATCTAAGGCACAACCCCTTAGTCATCCCATCCCCCCAGCTCCATGCCTTATGCCCTATTTCAGATCAATGTAGTTTTGAATGACTGTGTCTCTTGCCAGTCATCCCTGGTGGCCCTGTGGCCCCAACTGATTCAGTATAAATACCCCATTTCTGGTGTTCTGTAGATCCCCCCCCAACTAACCTCATTTAGCTGTACACACTTCTTTCCTAAACAGTACCTCATTGAATCTTAGACAGCTGCTGCTCAGCTTCATTACTCCTCTGGAACTGCTTCTCAAAGTTACACAGGGGCCAGGGGCACTGTGGTGTGTGGGTGGATGTTGAGATGCAAGAAAGCATTTATGCATAGTACAGAGCTTCATTAGCATGCTGGACCATGTTGCTTTGCCTGTGACATCACAGTGTCCATTGTAGTGGTGCAAGGAATGGCTTGTCTCCCTTTGTGTGTGGCACAAAGGGGTTCAAGTTAGAACAATGGTGCAATGTGGTAATTGCAACTTCATTGTGGCTGTGCTGGAGGCCCCTGCTCTTATTGTAATTAAGTTATTCAACTTAATTGGGCAGACAGTAATAAAAAAATAGCACACTGAGAGCTCTGAGTCAACATAATGTTTTTCCCAACCTGGAACCTTTAACACTTCTGTCTGGTGACACATCCACCATATCAGTTATTCTGTGGGGTTTACTTGAACAAAACAGCATTGAATGAAACAGCATGGCCTCAGAATTGTAATACCTATGTGAATGAAATGATTTACTGCAATACTGTTCTTCCTAAACCAGAGAAGGTATATACATTCTTATACTGACAATGATGGATTTATACATTTTCTTTATAAAATGGGAAGAGAACATCCTGTGTCCTGATTGGTCATTAGCTGTACCTTTGAAGTGTCTAATGCATGGCTAAAAAGTAATCTTTCCTACCAAAACATAATACCTGCTTGAATGCCCTGAGCCATAGAATTTTAAAAAGTTTAATACTGTATTCCCCCTTTTTATCCCCATTAAATACCAAGCAAAACATGTTTTAAATATGCAATTTTAAACACTTCCTCATTGCAACAGCCCATATTTGAATGTCTGCAAGTTTTTACACCACTATCTTTGCCTCGTTTTATTGTTTTACATGGTTCATGTAATTGCAGTGCAACTTCATCCCACCTGGCTGCCCACCTTCCCACTTGATTGTTTCCTTGCTTTCCAGGCTCTGAATCAAAAATGCTGTTTTCAAACAGATCTTCTAATTTGTTACTGTCAGCAGACCTGAATTTGTTGCCTTTTGCTCATTTCCTGGCTAACGATGCCTCACTATCCTGCAAATACTGCATTTAAAAAAATGTCTCCAGCCTTTTTTTCAACTGTCAGTAGTACTCGCCATGCACTGATGTGTCTCCACACACCCCTGCATTTACTTCTAGGACCATCACCATCCACTCGCTGAATCACAGGCTACTAGTTTTCACTTTTAAAAAGAAATAATAATGATAAAAAATAAGTCTCTTGAGTGTGCTGTTCAGCTGTTTCTAATAGCACACAATCTTACCATTCACCCTATGTAACCAAACCAGTGCTTTCGGATGTGCGTGAAGCTAATGGCAAAAACAATATTAAATTAACATTTTAATTTAAATCAACCTGTAAGACGTGTGTATATGATTAGCAGTTGATTTGCATGTGAATGCATTGTGGGGTGCTATGAACTACGGTACTCAATGCAAAATTACAACTATGGAAGCCTACAGAGGATGAATGTCCTCAAATAAAAAAAAAATGCATCAAACATATAACAGGCAGATGAACTTTTTAATGTGAGAATACATGAAATAATGAACTTTTTTCCTATTTAAAAATCTTTATTCTAATTTTTACTTTAAGATAAAATACACAGTCTTATTTAATAAGTACAATAAGACACCATGTAGGTGTGCATTAGACAGGTCTAATGCATAGCCAGGGGCTGGAGGTACTCAGCCTGCATCCTTATGCATGCTACACCTCTGCCTGTGCGTTCAAACTGTCTAATGCACACCCTGTTATATCTTACTGCTTACATATTTTTGGTCTTCAGGGTGTACACCATTTTAGCCTTCCCTTATAAAACTGCATTCACTGAAAGATATCTTCAGATAGATTTAAATATGTGATGGATTAACATTATTTTCAATATCAGTTTATAAAGTGAACTTGCACCACCTTAACACCTGCAGTTAATTCAAATTATATTATTTCCATCTTAGAGTAGAGCTACTCAACAAATATTGCTCTACTGTACTTTGGTATGGCATTTGCTGACCTTTGAAGGTTTTGTTAGGCTGATCATGTTTAAACAGAAAGATTACAGTAACACAATAAATAAACATACTCGTTTTCTGTATTGCACCCCTTCTTGAACGTAGGACCGAATCATTTCTGTCTTCTCCCTAGGCAAAGAAAAAGAGAGATTGCCTTAATTAGCAGTAGTTTACAACTATTTTCATATCTGAATTCTACAGCAATGCATAAATGATACCTTTACCAAACTCACAACCAAGAAATGTATCAGTAACTGTAACTACAATGAAATTACACAGTTTGTTTCAATTATAATTACAAAAGATGTTTTCATGTGGAAATATTTACTACATATGCCAACTCAGCAGTTTCTCTATGCCATGTAACCATTGTTGAGTAAAACTAAATGCATTTACAGAAACGTTGATGGGGCCATTTTGCAGAGTTCTTAGATAATAAATAGTTAAAGGAGTCACTGACTCAAAGGTTTTAATTCTGATATGATTCAATAAATAAATAAATAATGTACTATGCTGCACTTTATCAAAGGCCTTTCTGAAATCCAAAAATATTTTAATTTATTTTTATTTATTTATTTTGATTAGGATTAATACCTTTGAGTCAAAGACTCATTTTCAAAGGTTCCAAGTCAGGGACAAACAGAGCAATACAAATACAATACAATACAATACAGATAGCAGAGATCACATGGTAGGCATCATGAAATCATTATAATGTCACATGAGGTTCAAGACTTGCTAGTTTCAGGTACATCTTAACTATAGATAAACCAGATTGGCATTGTCAAAGAAACTAGAGGTGGTGTAGGTTGCGATAAAAGAGGAGTGGTAAGGTGGTGTAGAAGAGTGGTAAGTTGAGAAAGAAAAGAAAAAGGGGGATGGGGAGGGGTACAGGAGAAAGACAAGGGAAAAAGGCAGAAGGATCTGTTGTTTATATACTAGCGCAGTTACAGGTAGTTACATTCTTAAGATGGGACCATAGCCCCCTTTTGAACTGACTCAGTTTTGTTCCTCCTTTCAGCGTGTCAGGTAGCTCATTAAACCATTTGGGGCCCTTAAAAGTAATGGATTTTTGGGCCAAAGATGTGCACTTGAAAGGGACTTGAAGTCATCCTTTTGTCGCATTTCTTGTTTGTTTAGTATGCACTGCCTTCTTCAACAGACTGCTTATGGATTCCAGCATGAGGCCTAATTGTGCTTTTTTTACGATAAGGCATGTTTGGTATTGGACTCTTAGGTACAGACGGAGCCAGCCAGTTTCAGAGTAGAGAGCACAGGTGTGAGTCCATCAATCTTCCCCAAATGCCAGACGACAAGCCCTGTTAATGAGTGTTTGTATCCTGCTAAGGGCAGTGTCTGATCCTGCGATGTATATTGGTAACCCATAATCAATGGATGATAATATTGTTCTGCCTGTGGCTAATCTAAAGGCCGCAGAAGTCATTGAGTGCTTGTTTCTATGGAGGATGCCCAGTTTCAAGTTGGTGGTTTTGACAACTTGATCCACATGGTGGGAGAAATTCAGAGTGTCGTCAAGGTAAACACCCAGATATTTGAACAGGGAGACTTGTTCAAGTGTGTCACATTTTAGGTTCAGAATTCGAAGGGGGCAGAAATTCCTTTTATTCTGAGGGACCAAGAACAGCATGCTTTTGTTTTTGTTATGGTTTAGTAGCAGTTTGTGTTGACAGAACCAGGTTTCAAGTTTGTGGAAACTATCGAGTAGGCCTTCCTCGATGGTCAACTGGTCTCTGCCTGGGACCAATATAACGGCATCATCTGTATATAATACGATGCTTACCGAGCAGGCTTCAAGAAGGTGGTTAATGAACAGGCTGAAAAGGAGCGGTCCAAGTATAGACCCTTGCAGTACTCCAGGAGCCACTACCTTTGGGTCAGAGAGTGAGTCGCCGAATCTAACCCTTTGAGTTCTTTGCAACAGTTAGCTATGAAACCAGGTGACTGTATTAGGGGTCAATCCCACAGAGAACAGTGTGTTTAGTAATAGCTGGTGATTAACTAAGTCAACTGTTTTTGTGAGGTCAATGAAAACTGACCCCACAGCAATCCCTTGGTCAAGGGCATTTTAGAGCTGAGTGGTGTAATCCACCAGTGCGGTGATGGTAGAGTGTTTTTTGTGGAAGCCAGGCTGATTGCTGCAGAGTAATTTGTGACTGTTGAGGAAGTCAGTGAGTTGTTCAGAGACTATTCTCTCTAGAGCTTTGGAGAGGGGTGGGAGGATGTATATTGGCCTATAGTTGGTGGTGAGTTTTTTATCCCCAGATTTGAAAACTGGTGTAACCAGGGCAGATTTCCAGGCATCTGGGAACACACCCAATCTTAGGGAGGCATTAAAAACATTGGAGATTGGGGCTGCTAGTTCATCAAGCTTTAGGGCAACCAACTTCATATCTATTTGATCACTCCCCATTCTGATCTTTCAGAGGACCCTCTTTACATGCTTGATGGTCTCAAAGATTGAAACTTGCCTAAAATAGAAAAGTGGCAGCCCATCCCTTGCTAATGAGGGTATGGTGTTGCCGTGAGGCTGGTTATTCAGTGGGTTTAGGAACTCTCTGGGAAGCACCCCTGATAGATCAGTGAACATGGCATTGAACTTGTTGGCAATCTTTAGGGGTTCCTAGATAGACCCATCGCTAGTGGTGATCAGTTCAGGTGATGCCCTGGAGGTCCTTCCAGTAAGGGATTTTAGTGTGTTCCAAAATCCTTTAGAGGACTCCCAGGTTTTGTTAAGGAGGTCCTTGAAATAGCTTTCTTTCGCTGATCGAATAAGCCTAGTACAGGAGTTCCTTGCAGCTTTGTATGTGGATACATCGTGCAGCTTTCCTGAGTCCTTAGCTTTGTGCCACAGGTTGCCTCTATTACGCATGTGATCTTGGAGTGTGGTTTTAAGCCGGGGGGGGGGTGTGGTTTCCTTTAACTTTTTGGGTTTTTATAGGGGCCAAAAATATTGCATGCCCGAGTAAATGAATTTCGGAAGAACTCAAAGGCGAGGTTACCATCAGTTGCAATGTCAAGCGGTGACCAGTCGATCAGAGATAAGTGGAGTTTGAAATAATTTAATAGCCCAGGTCTCAGCACACGATTAATAGTGACCTTTGGTGCACACTTTGTGAACTTGCTTTCCCAAATGCACATGACAGACGAGTGGTCTCTGAGGCTATCAGGCAGAACTATAACATCTGATATGCGATCGGGACTGGAGCAGAGTAGCCAGTCAATGAGTGTACTGGTGCCTGTTTTGTAGTTATGCCTAGTGGGAAGGGTAACCATCTGTGTAAGATATAGGCCAGTTATTAGGTTCCTGGCTATGTTTTCCTTGTTAGAGTGCCAGTTTACATTGAAATCCCCAACAATTACATGTTCCCATTCTTTTCCCAAATGCTGCAGATTCTCCTCAAAGAGCTTGAGCCCAGTAGCCTGCTTCCCTGGGGTTATGTAGACTGTTGTTAGCAGCAGTACTTTGATTTGCTGACCAATGGTAAGTTTGAGGTGGAGGATTTGCACCTCACTAGTGTGCAGGCTGCAGTCCATCATCTGCACTTTAATGTCATTTCGGACATAGACTAGGCAGCCACCACCCCATTTGGTGAGCCTGTCTTGGTGGAAGAAGTTGTAGCCTTCTAGTGATAAGGATGCATCTGTGATTTTGGGTGATAGCCAGGTCTCCATGAAGGCAATAATGTCCGGCTTTAGCTGTATCACCTATGCTTGGATCTGGGGGAACTTAGGGAGGAGGCTGTTTATATTAAGTGATAAGATTCTCAGCTCTCCTTTTAACAAGGGCTGCATGGGGCAGTCCCAACATTAGGATGCATACTTCCCTGCCGTAGATTGCGTGGGGGTGGCCCTGGGTTAAGGTGGACATTCCCAGATTGCAGCAGGAGGAACAGTATGAGCTTGCAGCATAGGAGCTTCCATGGTTTAATACTAGCATCAGGATGGCTGGACCCTTGTTGTACTAGAATAACAGAGCTAATGTAGCCAGATTAGCCACACAGTAGGGCTGCTAAAGGATAGGTATAGATTTTAGCCTCCAGTAGCATTGATAGTGCTTGAGAGAGGTTAAGCTGTCCCCCACATCCTGTGGTCATTCCTATAAATAGGGACAGTTTCTGCTCCTGTGTTACTAATGCTGTAGGAGGCTCCTTTTCAGGTCCTAAAGTGGTGAAACTTATACCCACTAGTGGGACCAGAAGCAGCAGGAGAGGCAATAACCCTCTCATTGTGTGCATTGGAGCTGACATTCTGGGGTATTTAGTGGCTATAGGGGGAATACGTTATCCTTGTATGTTCTCCACCTGAATTGAGACAGTGGAAATAAAATGTCTTCACTAGTTGGTGAACAAGAGAAAAATAAGGCTAACTGTTCAGGTTTAGTTTTAGTTTGAAATAAGTGGCCTAGGCATGAGTGGGACAGAGCAGTAGGGAGTAGAGGTGCAGATAGAAAATGATAAGGAATAGGACACAGAGTCAAGCTTTTACCCTTAAGGCCTGACAGGAAGACACCTGGTAGGCAGGGTATACATAAGGCAATGACAACGGAGAATGTACGAAGGGGGACGGGCAAGATGTGTATTTAAAGGATGCCTGGAAGGGGGTGGCTGAAAAAAAGAGCTGGTTTTTGGCATTGAAAAGGTACAGAAACAGCTATTCAATATGCAGTCAGAAAGTGCTCCAATCAGATGGCTTGGGGTTGTAGAACCATCCAATCACGGTCCGATCAGCCAAGCATTGCGTCAATCATAAGAGAGCCAGAGCTAGAGGCTTTAGTGGCAGTACCTACTCAGGATTGTGTCCAGGCTTGGGATCCTGGATGGCGGGCAGAAAATGCAGCCAAGTCATGCAGCCGGTGGCCACAGTGATGGCTATAGGTGCCGCCTTGTTTCTGCGGGCGCCGTTTGGGCACGAGTGTCCCTGGGAGAGCAAGAGAGAGGGAGGTTAAGTGCAAGAGCGGGGGGGGGCAGGAGACTGGTGGCAGACCGTCAGCGGGGGCCGGGGGCTAAATCAAAAACGTGTAAAGGACAGAGAGATTAGAGGGCTGGGGCTACCAGGGAGGAGAAAAGGTGAGGTCACAGCCCTGAAGTAGATATATAATTACACAAGGTATGAGCATGTCAACTGGTCTATTGTAATCCAAAGTGTAACTAACCTTCTTGTAGAAGACAAGGGTATTGGTCAAACAAGATCAGTGTTTTCTGAAGCCATGTTGTGTATCATCCAGAAGATTTTTACTATTGATTTCCTTTTCTAATTTATATTTAATGATTGATTCCATATTTTTCCTAACATGGAAATCAGACTTATGGGCCTTTAGTTGGATACTGCTCCTTTGTCTCCCTTTTTGAAAATTGGAACTACAACTGCAGTCTTCCAGTCCTATGGCACTTCTTCTGTCTCAATGGACTTATTATAGAGTTTTAACAATGGATCTACTAACCATGGACAAATTTCTTTTAATAACCCCAAGTGTAGCATGACTGGTCCAACTGATTTTGTTATATTGATTTTATTCAGTTTGTTTACTATCTCCATTCATGAAATCTCAATGTTTGCTAGCCCTGTATTTATTTTGAGGAAACATATGATGTAACTCCCTATAGTACCCATACATAATCAGGTTTCACATATACAGAGCAGAAGTATTCATTAAAAATCTTAGCTTGCCTGGCTGGATCTGAGATTTCATTTGTACCATCCCTGATAGGGTCCACCTTTCTGTCAGCAACTTTATTGTTTATGTAAGCACAAAAGGGCCTGCCATTGTACTTTATATGAGCTAATCTGAATTCAATTTAGCTTTATCTAAACTGCTTTTTTGTAATTGTCATTGATATAATGGCTGTTGTCCTTTTCCATTGCCCTATATGTCACTCTTTATTTAGCTGTTTCCTTATTTTATGGATATGAGTTGGAGGAGCAAGATGGCCATGATGCTGCTCCACTCTGTGTTACCCTCTCCACTGTATTTGGGAGTTTCTCATTCAGGCACTATTGTTAATTTTACCTTTTAAATATTTAATTATTTTTACTGAGATGGCTAACGTTGGCCAAAAGTTGTGGATTACTTTTTACAGTACGCAGCTATAGGCTATGGCTGCTCTGGGTAAGTCTGATCAGTAGTGTTGAAGCACTGATGGTGGCTGGAACTGAAACAGATTTGCACCTCAGCTACCTAGCTATGCAACCAATGATTTGTCTGGAGGTTTCTGGAGGTAGACAAGGTAGACAAGCAATTTCTGCTGAGCAGCAGCAGCATTTGCACCCTTGGGGTGCTATATGCAAGTGTTAACATGTTTACAGGTACACTAACCTTGCCAAGGGGAGCAGGGGACTGACTTTAAAGTTTCTGATATTACTTACTCACTACACTCAGAGAGCAATTTTCTTTTACCATTTCAGGTGTTCCCAGGTACATGAGAGAATGATGAATTACAGCAGTGGAAAAACATCAACAGGGAGAGATTGTGAAATTATTCATGGCCTCTCAGGGAGATTTTTATTTTTTTTTAATTTTAGTCTTTTGGTAACTGGGCAAGGCCCACTAGGCACAAGTGCCTGTTTTCAGGGGCGACCTGGGAGCACCCTTGTACTGGGAAAAGGGATCTAGCTGTTGAACGTGCTCTCTTTATGGTGGATCTGCCTTGCTAATACTTACAGGGATGCTGTCTTGGCAACTGTTGGCAGTTGACTATGGGAAAATCCTTTCAAGAGGTACTGCTCTTGTTAATGCTAGCTGGTAATTTTATATCCAGGCTAATGAACCAGAGTATTTTCTTCACGTGGGAAATAGTACTCTCAGCATAGGGAGTCTGAATTTTTGAACTATACAATAAATCCATTTTACAGTTTTTTTACAGTCCTAACAGCAGTTTTTTCTCCCATGGTCATTGGTGGCTATGTTTATAAAGTTACTCCGCCAGTGAATAATGGAGTTTTGACAGATAGAATAAACTCCTCTAGTTTTGTTCATTTTATACAGAGCCCAAACTCCAGTGAAAGGCACTCAGTTGGGTTTGTAAGAATACGAAAGAATTTATTCCACAAAAGACAATAATTTATTTCAAGCAGTTGTTTTAATGTGACTCCACTTTAAGGTTCTGTGCTGTTAGCCTGTTGAAGGTTAAGGTATTATACCTGGTGGAACATTTTTATGCTTGCTAAGGAATACAGAGTAGTTTCTAAGGAAGACTATAATTTTCAGTCCCAAAAATAATTCAGACCCAGAATGAACAGGTTATTGCCATAAAGGGCGATGACCCCCTAGAGTGTAACTGGAGCCTAAACTGAGCCTTTTAACCCCTGTTTGCAAAATGATGTACTCCAGAATTTAAATGGAGCCTTTTAGACTCTGTTACAAACCCATGGATTCCAGAGTGTAAATGGAGCTTTCAAAATGGATGAAGTCCTAACTGCAATAGAGCTTTCTAATTCTTGTTCGTATCCAGTGAAAAAGTTAACAGCAATTGATCACTTTCAAAAAAGGTAACTCAATCACAGTGCCTATGTTCTGAGCTACCTGGCAGGGTAGCAACTGGATACAGGGGTAGGCGAGTACAGCAACAGGATGTTGCTATATATATACACACGCGGGGAGGACCACATTGCGTGATGGGCAGAAGGGGAGGGAGGGTATGTGGGGTGTAAGTGGTGGTCATCAGCCAAGCTGGCTATATGGTTTGGTGGGTAGGTGGAAGGCTACAGTTGGAAGTGTGCCAGGTTCAGTTCTGGCACAATAATGTTTTGCGTTGGGTCGGGGGTTTCATTTTTTTACATTTTTCACACTTCCCGACATGCACCCCCCTGGAGTTGAGAATCCTTATGTAGGGGGGTGTGGAGGTGCAGCCCCCCACATAACATAGAAAAACAGTTGTCAGTTTTCTAGTCATTGAGAGTGTACATCACCGTAATTCATTTTTAGTGATGTACACTTGCCCAAATGGCAAACACTATTCCGTGATTGCCATTATGAAATAGAACCATCTTGTTCAGTTTAAATTAATTTCTAACATATTCATGATAAAACATTTTATAAATTGTTTTATAATGCCATCTTTATGTGCTATGTGGGTGAAGTTTGTTTAACAACTTAAATATTCAATCTCCTTGCTGATCTTTTTCTTGTCTTGGTTAACTTCTTCAAAACTTTGGCTAAAAAACACTTTAAGTTAATATGTAATTGTCAGAAGGCTTAGTTCCTTCTGTCACCACTTCCATCCCTCTACCCCTCACCTGGTACCCCATATCTACCCCCTGCTTACCCCTTTCTCTTCCTGCTTCTCACCTTTCTATTACCTCCGCTTCCCCTTCCTCTCTTCCACCTGCCCTCCCCCATTCCCACTTCTATATTCTCTCCCCCTTTCCTGTTGTCTGTTGTCCTTTCTTTCCCTCCTACTCTGACCCCCTTGAACCCTTATCCTACTAAAGGATGTCATAGTGCTCCACTTCCACCTCACCCTCAGACACTCACACACTTATCTCTTCTCTTTTCTACCTTTTTCACCTTTCGGCCCAGGACTCCCTAGTATGCATGTCCCCACTTTTGTCCTCCATCCTTCTGGCTTATCCTGATGCCTTGCCCTTCCTATACACATTCTCTCCTCTGAATCAGTCACTCCTTCAACTCTATTCCAGTATGCTACACAAAAGGGTTCTTGTAGCCACCACTCAGACTGTTTTTGTTTCATTAATGTTTGCACTATATTTACCCATTTTACTCTGTATTTAGTCAATACATTGCCAAGCACTTTATTACTATACTGTATGATTATAACATGACTTCCCTGTTTTTCTGTGCATCATACTTTATTTCTTTTATTGCTGTCATGCAGTTGTTCTGTATTTGCATCACCTGTAATGCTCTGTAATTATCCTGTTATGTATCTCACCTACCCTTGTTGTCCTTATGCATATGTCCCTGTTTTAAAGAAATACCAAATCACACATATCTCCATAATGCAAAGTATAATGGGCTGTATATGCAGATCACCACAAAATAGTATGCTGGTTCAACTTTAAGTAGAAATGCATGGTGCCGAAAGACCTCTCGCAGAGTCTGTAAAGAGTTGTCCCTGTTTTATGTAATCAGGACCTCCTTGTGAATGAGCCTGCTCAATGGAGCTTTTCCTGCAATAAACTTGAAACTTGATTGATTTAGTAATTTGAGTCAATTGTTACCCGTTAATGTGTTTTGGCACACACGTAAGATTAAAGGCTTTGGAGCATTAAACTCTATGCAGAGATGGCTTAAATGGCCTAATTATAGTATTGTATGTGTAAGCAGTCAAATATGTGATTATATTTTTTATTTATTTATTTATTTAGTTAGTTTTTGTAGACCCGGAAAGGAGGACTAGACAATTCTGCCGATTTTCAGCCTTGTCCAGGAGAGGGGAATACAGATGGATGCCAACTGACATTGAACCAGATTAAACTTTTAGTGGTATTTTTTGCGAATGGGGGAAATTTGGCCAGGACACCAGGGAAATTCCCCTACTCTCCAGTAGGGGAAGCTCTGACTGTCTTCCAAGATGGCGACTATGCAGGAGTTGGTGGACAGTATGTATGCGGGTAAGGTAGGGGAGAAGGCCTCCTCTCCTGTCCTTAGTATTGAAGAGGCTTTTGAAAACATGATAATCCTTACAGATATTCAAGAAAAAGATGTGGGACAAGAGGAACCTGTTTCCATGGAGAATCTAAGCAAGGTACAAACAAAAGTAACAGAGTTCCATACAACTGTGTTAAACATAAATGGGTTTGATAAAGATCATATGGAAAGACTGAGGGCACTACTGAATGAGGAAGAGCAAAGGTAACTAAGTAGGAAACAGGAGCTGCAAGTGGAGCTCTTGAAAGTTCAACAAAATATTGCTTCTGTCACTCCCAGCACTGAATCTGTCAAATCTAAACAGCTGCAGGATGACGCAATTGCATCAAACGAGACTGCCGCCCCTTCTGAGGTCTCAAACCTAGTACATACACCAGACTCTTTGGAAATAAAGGAAAAATCAAAAAGCATCTGGCAGTAAATGTGATGTAGAATTCATGTACCTGGAGCCGATTATGCAGCACCAGAGGGTCCAGTTTGGAATGGCACAGATGGGCCGTCAAAGGCTTGGCCTACAGTGACCCTCTGGTAAAAAGATTGACCAACAAAATGCAGTGGACAAAAATATGCAGCAAGAAGTGTCAAGCAAATAACAGGACATCAGAGCAGTGAGGTAAGTGCAGTGATCATAAATTCTGAGGATATCCTGTTTCAGTCTAATACAGAACTAAACAATGATGCACACAGGGTTACTATGCAAACAATAATACCCAACAGGGTGGGCAGTATTGGGCAATACCAGACTGCCCAGGGGTGTAATGAGGCCCGATGCTGCAGGCGGAGGGCCTTATAGCCCCTGGAAGGTCCGGTATTGCCCATACCACCCACCCTGGAGGGTATTATTGCACTTAGAAAATGGTACAGAGTTAAAATTTATACAAAATATAAAAAAAAAATACAAAAATAATAAAAAAGCAAATAAGAAGCAATGAAGTCACTTTTGCTTTAAAGTAGTTCTTGTAGTAGTGCCAGCAGAGGGCACTGCTGTTGTTTACATTTGGTAATTTATTCCCCACTTTTCTTTTCTTGTTTACTAGTTTGCTAATGGAAAGGACCTCTGCCTTCTGCCCTCTGCCCCCCGACCTCCCCACCCCACAAACACACACACACCAGAAACCAGTGAGAAAGTGGGCTACGTATTTTAGGCCTTGTGGTCCTTGAATTAACTCAGCTATTGGTTTTCTATCCCCTCCCTACCTTGGAGTTACAGTCAGACTACGTGGATTGTGAGCGCGATTCTAAAATGAGTGGACGTTAAGGAGCTGCTGCCCATTTTCAATTTTAGCCCATCCACTGCTAAGGTATGTAAATATATGCCCATTTGCTGATCGTGGTAAGTTGCATAGTGCGGTATTGTTGTGGCAGGCTGGAAGAGGTGCGCGGTGCTTTGACAGCTGTTTTGTGAAGCCGATTGGTTTGACGGCTTTCTTGTTATGTTTCAACTGAGTAATATTTATTTAAAATTATTTAAAAATAAGGGAGATTGAGGGGAGCAGTTTTATGGACATAGAGGCCAAGGAGGGTTTTGTCTAAGGGGAAGGAGATGCTGGCTCGCTTGGTTGTCTGTTACAAGCAGTTTAGTTTTTCCAGAGTGAGTGTGGTCGATGGGAGGAGGAATGAGAGAGCATGGTCAACAGGTAGAGGAATGAGCAAGTAAAGCAAGCAAGAAAGATGTTTGAGTTTACCGTTAGGTTGTAGTTTAATCCAGAGCATTGTGTGCCACAGTTTAATGCCTTTGCTGTGGTCTTTTGAGTGCGGGTAATTATCCAGGTAGATGCAGTGACAGCACTCAAGCAATGTGGATTCCTTGGAGAAGTAGACGCGCTGCTGGCTTACAGGATTTCTAGGTCAGCTGGCTTTTGTGAGAGCGAGGGGCTCCGGTACTGTGTTTAAGAACAGTACTTTGGCGAGGGGTGGAAACATTTTATAGAAAATTTAGTTTGTTTGTTTAGTGGTAGTTTTGTCCTGTTGTGATGCAGGGCGGTTGGGGGAGAGATTGCCCGGAGCGGAGAAAGAGCAGTTGAAATGGGAAATAATTTACCGGGTACTGGAAGTCGTGATTTAAAAAAAAAAAAAAAAAACCTGCCGCTTGCTGAAAACTTTTGAAATACAGCTCAACATGGTTTGTGCTTCTTTCTTGTATAGAGCAGCCTGGAAGATTTGACTGTTGATGTACTTCCCTGTCACTAAGTGAGGGTGAAAGATGGTGGCAGTTTGAAATTGTGTGCCCAGCGCTTCAGCCAATGAGGAAGCAGGGTGCTGGGCACAAGGATACTTTGCTGGCTATCAGGCAGGTTTGAGCTGGGGCTTTTTATTTGGTGGGCATCTATTGTCTGATAGATGCCCACCTAAATAAGTGTCTCAGCCAATCAGAAGACAGAATTGTCTTTGCCCATTTTCTAAGGAGGCAATAACAAACCCTGTCAGAAACACTGACATTGGAGCAGGGAATTGGCCCCAGTTCATGAACTAGAAGATGCCGGCTAGATACTAACACACGGTGGACGATAGATTCCAGACCCTACTGACCCAAAGGTACAGAAATATAATGCTTATAATAACAAAACTCAAAATAAAATGGTGGCCACCACAGCAGGAGAGTCAGAAATATTACTTGATAAAAGTAACAACACACCCCAGAGTGACTCATTGAGACAGTCAGTAGCTACCATTTATAATTTACAAGAACCTTCCACTTTGGCAGATGTATCAGTTAACTGAATACCTCCTCCTGAGACTGCAGGTCCTGACCACCAAAATAATGAACCCACTAGACTGGGACCTGCAGAATCTACTTTGAGACCCTGAATGGAGAGTCTGTCTTGAACCTATGTTTAGGCTCTCCGATATGTTCCAGAACAAGAGAGAACCGGCCCACAGGAGGAATGCTGTACGTCTGATTTTTAAGGGAGGACTTGAGAACCCTCTGGACAGGTTGCACATTGCTAAAGTATTGCTTAAGGGTCTATGAAATTTTTCTCTACTGAAATTTTTGCATTGATTCATATAGGGAATGGTAACTATGATATCAGTTTTATGAATGTTACTGGGCTGGATAGATTCTGGTCCCAGTATCAGGATCTCAAGAATCCTCCCTTGTGGATTCGCTTTTTAGCAGTTCCCTTAACTAAACCTGTCATTAAAAATATTAAAGTGATGTTTAAAAATGAAGGTGTCAACCTGGAAGATATCCTCTTTTGGTTATGGCAAAGATGCAAGGTAATGGATAGGTCCACTTCCATTGTGGATAGTGAACAGATTTGGAATGGGGGGAGGGGTGGAAGATCAGGGTCAAACTGTTCGCCTCCAGTAATGGTTCAATGCACTTGCCAACCAGTTTCTTTCTGGACAGGGACAGGTGAACATTATTTTATGCTGGGCAACCCACAGCTTGTTTCAAATGTGGTGCTTGCACTCATTTGAGCTCCGCATGTGACATGTCACGTTGTAATCATTGTTTAGAATATGGTCAGGTCTCTGCTAACTGCTTGAACACATTCAGATGCAACTTATGGGAAAAAAACAGGACATGCATATGGTAGGTGCCCTTGTGCCTTGCATAAGAGGGAGGACTGCCCATCACATGAAGGCCTCACAAATAAAGCACAACAGATGCAGGCCAAAACGATGCCTAACTCAAAGAATAACACAGTTAAAGCAGGCCCCTCAGATGGTGGCTCTATTCAGGAACAGATCAGCTCAGCTCAGCATCACACATAAATCTAGGGGTAACATGGATGACCTGATGATCCCTGACACTATATCAGTCATTCCAGCCAGTGAAGAGCATATGGAGGTTGTACAGGAGTCAGTTGCACTGCCCATAGAACCTGCTGAGGAAGTCATGCCCACCCCCTCCCCCTAACCAAGAAGGGCCTTTTAAAACTGTGAAATCTAAAAAAGGTCTAGAGCAGAGAAAACCATGTGCCCATTAGCCTCTGGAGGGAAAAAGGTAAAGGTAAAGTTCCTGCTTCCTGGAAATCAGGGAACAAATTTACTTTCTTAGTAGCAGATAAACAATAGGGCGACTCAGAGGATGAAGAGTCAAACTCATCCTTCATGACCACCACCCCCACAGGTATTACCTCTGATTTAGAGGAAGGAGGTTGTGATGATTCTATAGCAAACTGCATAAGACAGAGACAGTTTTCTAAGACCCATTAAATATTACATAATAAGAATGTTTCCCCTCCCTCCTTGATTTTTTATGCATTCATTAACATTAACAACCATCAATGTCAACAGCATAAAGAGTAGTAGAAAAAAGGAAGGTGGTGTTCCATCCCTGCAATACAGTAATAGTGATATCTGGTGTCTTCAGGACACTAGACTTAAAACTTTATTAGAACTATATCAGGCTTCTCAGCATTGGACACTAAGTCATTCTTTTTGGTCCATGGGTGAAGATACCTGTGACAACCTGGGTGTACTTCTCACCAATACTAAAATTAAAATCTCTAGGCTCCTTGATATCCATCCAGGAAGAGCCTTAATGCTGGACATAAGTTTTTGTCAGGAAAGATTTCATTTGCTTTCAATCTATGCTCCACAAACAAAGGCTCAGAGAGTAGCTCTTTTTAATGAAATTCAGCCATTTTTGCACACTTCTCGGCTGATCATCTGGGAGGGTGACTTCAACTGTGGGCTGAAACAAGCAGATAGGGGACTTAGAACTAACTAGCTGTTCTGTGATTCCTTAGCACTACAGAATATCATAAATACAGCAAATTTAATGGACTCATACAGAACAATATTCCCCACTGGGGACACACCTACTTTAGGGGCCCCCTTTCCACCCGGTTCAACTTTGTGTTTCTATCCCCTTCTCTTAAAGTTCAGAAACTATATTCTTAAGCCTGGGAGTTTTCAGACCATAAGTCTATTATGGTACAGGTGAGTTGGAAAAGCTCACCTAGATGTAAAAAGAATAGTTGGTGTCTCAATGAAACACTTTTAGAAAATCCCATAATCCAAAAAGTATGGAAAAAGGATTGGGAAGCAAGATCATCAGTGGCTGGGTGCTATAACAAATTAACAGACTGGTAGGAGGACACAAAGTGGGCATGGCATTTTTATTCCAAAATAAATATAGGGATTTAGCAAATAAAGATTATTTATCATACCTTCAATTAAGGAACCAGCTACAGAAATTGATTTCACAGACTGAGATACAGAAAATAGACAATAACTCACAAATTAACATCATAAAGAAACAGATGAGGGACACTCAATATGATCGAGCTAAATCACTGGAGCAGGAACTGTGGTTTGGCACACATATTAAGATAGAGTGGATCACAGAGAGATATCAGAACTGCTGTCTGACACAGGTCAAGTGGTCACTACCCCTTCTGGGATACTAAAGGTGTTGGAAAAATATGTGGAATATTTGGGACCACTCCTTATACAGAATGGTCTCCTGATAACTTTACACACCTAGGCTTGCCTCAGGTGTCTGAGATAGACACTCAGGCATTATTAGAAAAGATAACCTTGGCAGAAGTACAACAGCTATAACTAGTCTTAGAAAGGACGCAGCTCCCGGGGTGGATAGCATAGGCTCAGTCCTGTACCAGACATTCACGGATATCTTGGCTCCTGTATTAGTGATTCTGTACAATCATATGCTACAGAAAGATAAACTGACACTATTCATGAATGAGGCAGTGCTCATCTTGTTATATAAAAAAGGGGCAAGGGAGGTTTTGAGCAATTGGAGACCATTGAATCTCCTAAATACTGATCTGAAAATATTAAATAAGATCCTCTTATCTTGACTAACTAAGATAGCTGATACACAAATAAGCCTGGCACAAACTTGTGCCATCCCTAGTAGGTGCCAGCAAGACAACCTTATTGTCTTAAGGGAGATATTTCAAAGGGGAAATAAAGATGCACAACACATATATGTACTAGGAATCGACCAAGAAAAGGCATTCGACAGGCTAGCTCATAGTTATTTATTTGCTGTATTAAAAGCTTTTGGCCTACCACCTAATCTTATTGATTGGATACAACTAATGTACAAACACTCGGTTATCATCCTGAAGGTTAATGGGTGGAGAGGAAAGAGAATCATAGTTAAAAGAGGGGTCAGACAAGGCTGCCCCCTCAGTCCATTGCTTTATGCTTTAGAAATTGATATCTTGATAAGAAGTATTGATATCCAAGATGGCATCAAAGGAATTCCTCCAGCACCGGGGGCACTCCTAGAGAAGGTACTGACATATGCCGATGACATTATATTAACATTAGCTCCTGACACTAGACAAACAGTTCTGTCGGACACCCTTAACACATTTGCAAAGATATCAGGTACCCAGATAAATTTCAATACAAGTAGAGGGGTGATATTAGGTAATACCCTCCTAACTGATAGAAAGAATTTTGCAGGGTTTTCAATTTCCCAAAGTCTCCTTAAAGGAGATAGGAAATTATTTTTACACAGTTAAGTGTCCTTCCATCTTCCTTTCCATGTCAGTCATGTATTCTGATATGCTTTAATGATTTTTTGATAAATAAATAACCATGCATTGGAATGCCTTGAGATCTACATAGAGTTCCACTCTCTTCACCAGCTGCTGCTCTTTATTTTCATATTTCTAAGACATTCTATGACATCAGTAACTCCCATTCCATGCTATACATCTGAATGGCCTGGAAAGGAGTTTGTGATGTCATAGAATGTTCAGGCAGTATATAAAGAGACAGCAGCAACTGCTGAGAAAAAAGGGATTCATTGTCCTTAAAAAGGCAACAAAATTAGATTATTAATTTAACAAAACAGGTTAAAAACATTATCAGAATACTGGGTAGACAATAAAAGAACAACAGGAGGGCATCTAGAGGTGTAAAAACTGTTGCCTATCACCTTTAAGATACTAGGGGTAGAATTTGGGACAAGTGACATGGCAATATCTAATTGGGAAATGTGTATACGTAGGGCAAACAGACTGGTGGCAAACTGGAAGGGCCAGTAAATAGCAAAGAAAAAAAGGGTAATATTATTAAGTCCTTACTAATTCCAATTTTCCTATATATCAGCTCTGTCTTCCCCATCCACAAACTAAAGTAACAGCACTATATAGCATATTTTTTCAGGCCCTGTGGGGCAGCAGGCTGAACCCCATAAAGAGGGAATTCACCTAATAGAAAAGAACAGGAGGGAGATGTCAGAATGATAAACCCTGTTGCCTTTTTCCGTAGCATCTTTATTTGTTATAATATTGTCATGGCACTGAAACCTTGGGACAAATTATGGAAACCATTTGTGTTGCTCTGGCTGTCTCACTGTATAGCCCCCGTGGTCACAAGGAAAGCCTAGAATATTGAGTAAAATATCTGCTTTACCTAAATACGGGTTGGAGATATTAAAAAGCATTATTAAATGGGGCTTTACACCCACTCAGTTACAGACACAAGATAGGAAAACTACATATGATGCTATACTGCAAGCAGAAAAAAGGGAGGAAGTAGTTTTCCCACAATGCCCTTTAATCAGGCAAAAAAAGTGTTACAATATTCGAGTAACCTAGGTTGCCACCATTTGTTTGGGATATGGTTTGGATGGGAAATTATAGTAGGATAAGTGTTAGAAATAATAAGCACAAACCAAGTGGTTGGATGAAATATAAGCTGATTGGATTGTTGTACTGCCATTGCTTTGAGAGCAAAGAAGAAGGAAATGAGGAACCAACACTTGTGTGTGTGTGTAGTTTTATTCTACTTTTCTGCTAAGTAGGGATGAGTGCTCTCCATGAACTGTATCCACTCTCAGAGAGATATTGTTTAAGGGATACATGTGTCCAGATACTTAAAACACAGGAACACCTGTTTTTAGAATGTCTTTGTGTTAAAGAATGTTGGGCCTTTTTGGCTAAAGATTGGGGGGATCCTTTGTATGACACACTGACTTACCCTGATCTATTATATGGGGCAACTTCTGGAAGATGGAGTAAATAAAATATGGATACATTATACTGTATATTGTTTTTGCAATCCTTTGTTATATATGGCAAGCCAGATGCGTAAGGGTGATGCAACAGAGATTGGTGTCTTATATAGAACTTCTTAAAAACATGGAGATAACATTACAAACAGTTATTTAGAAAGATGTTAAAATGTACCCTATGGAGAAAGTCAGACTTCTTTGGATTAATTGTACACACTGGATGCTGAATTAGGACATACATGTATAAAAAGCAGTTTTGTACCAATAAATATGTTCAAGATGTAATAATGTATATACTCTTGCCTTAATGCTACACTGTAACCTGTAGCTGTGTTGTATTCACTTTTTTTCTCTATGTAGGTTGTATTGTAGCCCTATTTTCAAATAAAAATTCCCTTACTCTTTTCGAGAAGTGCTATGGGATCTTTAACATCCACCTGAACTACCACAAGAATAGGCAGATGGAACCTCGGTTTAACATCTCATCCAAAAGATGGCACCTCATGAGTGCAGCACCCCCCTCATGCTGCACCACAGTGTCAGTACTGGGATTTAACCCAAGTGCCTGGTGTGGGGATAGAACCCATAGCGTGTGTGTAACTTGCTGAGCCACTGACACTGCTAGTATTATATTTTTATGTTTGTACCACAACACTAAATGATGGTTTACTTGCTAATATTGTCAGTTTATATATCATAGCTCTGATTTGTTACTCAGTTTTCTCTTTTAGGAACAAGAGCCGGTCAGCAGGGCAAGGCACATGAGGAGAGGTTGAGGGCACTGAACATGTACTCCCTGGAAGAGAGACGAGAGAGAGGGGACATGATTGGGACATTCAAGTACTTGAAAGGGATACATAAGGTTGATAAGGAGAGTCTCTTTAAGCTGAATGGCAACCATATCACAAGGGGGCACAGTATTAAGCTGGGGGGGTGGGAGGTTTAGGAGGGAGGTTAGGAAGCACTTCCTCACAGAGAAGGTGGTGGACGTTTGGAATGTGCTGCCAGAAGAGGTCATCTCATTGAAGACAGTGGGCAGCTTTAAGAGATGCTGGGATAGGCATAGGCAGACGGTAAGAATCATGGGTAGGGAGGATGGGAGGAGTGGGGAGGGCAGGGACATTAGCTCAAGCTCTGGACCCTGCCATATGAGCAGACTTGATAGACCAAGTGGCCTTCTTCTGCTGGCTTCTTCGTATGTTCGTATGTTCATGTGGACCAGGGTTATGCTATGATTTTGCTCAGAGTAAGAGAGATTGTTTTTTGTTGGAAATTACAGGCTGTTGCCATGACTTGCTAACCCTTGAAATTCAGGGGCCAAGTAATGTTTGCGAGGATGAAATGTATATAATGGGTCAGGGTTAATAGTAATCCTATGCCTAGTTAGCCTTTGGGCTTCTCAGGGGTACTTTCCCAAGTGTGGTGGTTTAGGATCTTGTATGGATCAGTATCACCTGAGGGATTTAGTGGACCATGTAGAGCTAGCCCTACTGGCATACCATGGGTCTCCACATTTATGGGAATTCAGGTATTGTACTTAGAATCTATGTAATGTAGTGAGTCCCAGAAGAGTAATAGGAAAGCTGATTGTCAATGGTAATACATGGATGTCTAATAAGGTCTTTTTATCTGAAAGTTTGGCATTGCAATATTTTTTTACATGTTCTATTTATGTCCACTTCCTTCAAACTCGGCCGCCCACTCCTTTGGGCGGCCAAGTCCTCATCCTCCACTGCTCCCCCATTCTTCCATCTGTCTGCCCTGCCACTCAACTGTCTTGATGTATTCCTTCATCGGGGGGCCCCCCTACCTGTGGAAAAGGCATTCGGGAAGGGAGATTGCGGTACCCTTTGGCACCCACTCACACCTTGGTGGGGTGGCATAGGTTGACTCTGGGGCTTCCTGGCCAGGGGAGTTGGACTGCTGTCATCTGGCCAGCACGGGTGGCCATTTTCCTTGTTTCTGTTTCCCCACCCCCTTAGGAGGCATGCCATGGTGTCCTCATTTCTTGTGCATGCGGGACGTGGTCACCCACTTTGCAAAGCGCAAGGCCAAATCTGGCCACGAGGAGCCACTGAAGGGTGGTGCCTCCACACCCTCCCCATGGAGGAGAGCATCTAAGGGGTGCTCTTAAGCTCTCACTGCTGGCCTCCACTCCTGAAGTTCTGGGCTCGGGCACGAACCCGGATTTCCAGCATGCTAGGCAATCCCACAACGTCTGGCGCCATGGAGCCAGCTGGGCATTGCTATTTTAATTTATTTGGTCCCTGATAATTGTTCCCAATTTGTAGGGCTGAAGTACATCTAAGGGCCTTGAGCTACCTGTTATACAGAGTGGTCCCAGTGGACATATTACTGAATATTATGATAGTTTAAAAGTTATGCACAAGGCTTTATTACTGAAATTATGATTAATGGTGACAGAAGACAAATTAAGATGAAGTGATATTTTTCTTATATTATTTTATATTTGGTGCTTTAATATGCTTGTAAAGTGCTTGTGAAGTTTTTATCTGTTTTTCTATTCACTTGTAATGACTTGAAAAGTTGAACAAATAAACTTTGACAATTAAAACTCTTTTATGGATATACCACATGGAAACCTTTCCGCTTTTGTTATAAAGTGATTCTCTGGGTATGTATATGTTTTCTAGCACAAATATTTTATTTTTCACCTTCGTCCAGAGCTGTGCAGTGTTTAAGTTGCCATTATCCCACACCTAATATTCTATCTCCCACCAGATCGCTGTAAAATCAGCCTTATAATAATTTTTTATTATTGTTTTGCCCTGACCTTTTTTGGTTTAACATTCATATTTAACATGATCATACTATGGTCACTATTGGATACTGACTCCAGAATATCAATGCTATGAATTCCTTTAGTTCTGCCAGTAATAACTAGGTCACTAGCAAATGCACTTAAAACCATATGACTTTAAATAAACTGTAATGTCAAACATCTGTGTGGAGAGTGTTATTTTTGATGCCCTGCACCAGGTACAAGTGTGTTTTTTTTTATTTCTTCTTTTAGTGGTTTGCAACCCAGGAGCATATTGCCATTTTAATTTGCAAGTGTCACAGGACTTGACATTGGATAAGGGGCAGAGTCAATTCACAGTATTAGTGTTATATTATAATGGTACATTTTACCAGCGTAGATCTTACATACAAACACATTGTATGAACATACGAAGAAGCCAGCAGATGAAGGCCATTTGGCCTATCAAGTCTGCTCATATTGCAACGCCCACAGCTTGAGCTAATGTCCCTGCCCTCCCTCCCCACTCCTCCCATCTTTTCTACCCATTAACTTTACTTTCCCCTATGCCTATCCCAGCCTCTTTTAAAACTTTCCGCTGTCTTCAGTGAGATGACCTCTTCCAGCAGTGCATTCCAAGTGTCCACTGCCCTCTCTGTGAAGAAGTGCTTCCTGACCTCCTTCCTAAACATCCCACCCTCCAGCTTAAGACTGTGCCCCCTAGTGTTATGATTGCCACTCAGCTTAGAGAGACTCTCCTGATCAACCTTATTTATCCCTTTCAAGTACTTGAAGGTCTCAATCATGTCCCGTCTCTCTCTTCTGTCTTCCAGGGAGTACATGTTCAGTGCCCTCAACCTCTCCTCATATGCCTTATCGTGCATGTAACGGTCTCTGCACTGGCCATTAATTCTGAGCAGCCATATCATGGATTTTGGAAATGAACTGGGACTGAGGCTAGTGGAACTGGTTCCCTTTTGTTTCTTTGTTTTTTGTTCCTATGCAAGAACAGTACACGCCATCATTGTGTAAGTCTCTGTGGCAGCAAATGTTCTGGACAACAACTGAGGCAGTACCAAATTGTTTCCCAATCAAGGCATGCAAGTAGCACTGGCTTTATCCTAACATCAGCGCTATCTTTGCTCTTTCCAGGAAAAGAAAACATCTCCCAAACCAATGCTTTCAGAGAGAATGCTAAAGTTTGAGCAACATCAAAGCTGTGCCACACAATTGTTCAAAACCCAAGAAAAATCTCACCACAGAGTCACCAAGGCTTGAGGACTTTCCCCTAAGATTGCATTTACCAACTTTTGATGTTCTTTTTGTTTCAACTCTGATGCATTAACATAGTTTTCTGCAAAAGTGTTCTTACTTTTGAAAAAAAATATATAGTGTATAACAACATATGCACAAAACTTTGCATTAACAAAGAGTACCTAGATTAAAAATACTTTTAATGATAACACTTGGGAGGCCCTAAGTCACTAAGATTGCTAGCTAGTAGACTTAGGGCTCAAAGGGCTAAGGCCACGATAATGGCAGTGTGGCATCAGCATAAGAAGAAGATGGTCTATGGGGCTAGGGAAGTGGCAGAGGCCTTTTGAGAGTTTTATGCTAAACTCTATGCTGAAGAGAAGTGCCACCAGAGGACAAGATTAGGGAGTTTTTGAATGGGCTGAGGCTACCATGTCTGTCTAGAGAACAAGGGGTGAGATTCATGTCCCCAGTAACACTGGAGAAACAAAAAGGGAGATTGGCAGGTTAAAGGCAGCAAAGTGCCTGGGTTCGGATGGTTTGCCTGCAGAGTTCTATAAAAGTTTTGGGGACCATGTCCAGTCTCTGCTACGGAAAGTTTTTCAGGAAATATTAAGAGGGGAAGGAGGGGTTCCCCCTTCATGGGGTAGGGCAGTGATCTCGGTGCTACTCAAGCCGGGAAAGGACCCTACCAGATGTGCCTCCTATGGCACGATCTCTTTGTTAAATACGGACTATAAAATCCTGAAATAAATTCTAGCTGAATGTATTCAACAATTCCTACCCACCCTGATACAACTGGACCAGAATGGATTTATACCAGGTAGACAGGCCCAGGATAACCTATGTAGAACCACTCATCTGATTGACCATATTAACCTGATAAAATTCCCCTCCCTACTTATGAGCCTAGATGCAGAAAAGGCCTTAGATAGGGTGGCATGGGCTTTTTTATAGGGTGTCCTTTCCCAGTGTGTGTTCCTGGTAGAATTTGTCCAGTCCATATTTAAGCTATATAACTCCCATAGTGCCTACATTAGGGCCAATGGGCATGTCTCGGGTGCCTTGGACCTCGGCAGAGGAACAAGACAGGGATGTACTTTATCCCTGCTTTTATTTGCACTTTATATAGAGCCCCTGGCTCACAGCATCAGACAAAATTCTGAGATTAAGGGGATTAGAGCAGGAAATTTTGAACATAAGTTAACATTGTATGCTGACAATGTTCTTTTATATATATCTGAGCCTGGGACTTCCCTGCCTGCGTTGCTTCGACAAATTGAGGAATATTCTAACTTGTTAGGATACAAGTTAAACAGAAGTAAAACAAAGGTTTTATGCTTTTATTATGTCCTGAGCCCTGAGATTAAGCACAGATTTCCCATGAAATGGGGTATGGACAATATGGGGTATCTCGGGATTAAGGTGGGGCTTGAATCTGCCCAGCTATGGGGACTCAATTATCCACCCCAATCGGACAGCTGAAGATGAACTTGCAGAGGTGGGCTCTTCTTCCCCCCCCTCTCTCTGTATGCGAGAACACAAGCATTAAAGATGAATGCCCTGCCAGGTTACTTTACCTGTTTCAATGTGACCCATGTATAGTCCCACAGAAAGAGTTGGAAATCTGGCAAGATATGTTCTTTGCCTTCTTATGGGAGAAAAGGAGACCTAGACTGAGCTGATCTCTTCTTTTTGTCCTAAAAGTGGATGGGGGACTGACCTTCCCACACTTAAAGGGATATTGGGCAGCTGCCCAGATGAGGGTAGCACTGCTCTGGGGTAGTCCAGGATTTGACTTGCACTGGAAAAGGATGGATTTTTTGAAACAAAAGACCCTCCTCGTCAAGCAGTACTTTTTAGGGATGGAAGGCTAATGAAGATTTCAGGGTATACGGGTATGTTGGCTATCCTGGAGGGGTGGAAAAGGGGCACTGGTAGAGGACAAACCAAAAATCAACTTTGGCAATTTCGTTGGTGGGCCTATGACTCTCAGTTCCGCCCTGCAGACCTTGACCCATGGTGTAAAAGGCTTGCTTGGCGGGGCCTTCACTTGCCTTTTCAATTACTGACAGTCTCATCAGTCCTATCATTTGAGATAGCACAGCAGAAATTTGGGCTCAAGCCAGCTGATAACTTTAGGTACTACCAACTCAGAGATTACTTACATAAACAAATAAGAAAACTGGACCTGGGTGTACAGGGGGAAGGTGAGGGCCCATTCCAGAGAATTTGGTATTCGGATAGGGGGGATAGCGCCATTTCATTACTATATAAAGGGTACATATCGGATTTGGGTTTGTCCTCACAGTATATTAAACTCAAGTGAGAGCAGGATTCAGAGGTGACTCTGTCAGATAAGCAATGGGCTATGGTATGGAAAAGTACTTGGAGTACTATAGGATTGCCAACGTGGTGGGAGTTTGGCAGGAAACTAAGGACCCACTTTTTTCAGGTTCCAGCTCAGGTAGCACATTATGCTCCAGGGGTGGGGCTCACTTGTTGGAGGAAGTGTGGGGAGGGACATGCTTCCCAGTCCCATGTCTTCTGGTGCTGCCCTGTTTTGACTCAATGTTGAGCCAAGGTAAAACATCATCTGACGGATATCTTTCAGGTGCAGAGTACATTAGGCCCAGAACATTTTATTCTGGGGATTATCCCCAATGAAATCAGGGTTAAAGAGGCTAAATGTCATTGGTTGATTTTAACTATTGCTGCCATTAAAGCTACCATGTGGAGATGGGGGCAGGAGATCTCACCCTCTGTTGAGGATTGGAGGCTAGTGGTGACATCTATACACCTGATGGAAAGAATAACATTACCAAAATAAATCAACAAGATGGCTCCTATATGAGAACATACTGTCACCCGAGAATGAGGAATAGGTAACGAGGGTCAAATATGGGAGAAACCCTCTGTAGATGGGAACAACAGACACTGGAGCTATGTAGAGAGACATACCTTAGCACACACCTGAGAGTCCATCATTGCTCCTTGTAGACAGGTACAAGGAGTTGTTTATAGAAACTATAGCACACCCCCTGCAGTTTAACACTCTGGTACTGTTCTGTTTTTTTGGTTGTTGGGTTTTTCACCCAGTATTTTTATTTGTCAGGCTGAAATAACCTTGACTTGAGCGTTTGGTAAGAAAATGGAATTGACATATAGATTTCTCTTTGAGTTGATCTATTGTAAAATTTATTGCTGAAGATATGTATAAGCCTGTTCTGATAAGTAAGGTTTGTATGTATTGTATGCTGTATGTTCATTATAGCCTAGTAAGGCATAACAAAATAAAGTATAAAAAAAATGATAAACGACGCTTGAATTAACAATGCTGACCTTTGGCCAGCATTGTCAATACTTTTGATGACAAACAGTCCCTGGAGCAAAGAGACACCCCTTGGTTACCTTAGTTGTCTTCACCCATGTTCCAGCTAGTCCATAATATACAGAACAGCAGCAACCTCTTTTTCACCCAGGCCAAGATCACTCATACCATGGCATCAAGTGGTACCCTTCTCCCTTACCCTGTCCTTGTGGCAAGTAGTTCCTTGCATCTGGTGGCTGCTCTCTCCCTCAGCCTGTCCTATTCCTGGTGATCAATATATGATCATTCCCCATCTACAGTACACCATTCTAACAGAAAAGTACGAGTCCTCCAACCTCAGATCATTTCACTTCCAATCACAGCTATCAGAGGTGACAGTGCAGTCAGTAACTGTAAAAATACATGGGCTAAAGCACTTTTTTGAAGTGTAGCTCAGTTCCAAGCAGAGCTCAGTGCACTGAGAGTAAGCAAAGTATAACTGTAGAAATATCTGTGTTTTAAAACTTTTTATAAAAAAACATCTCACTTCCAGTAACACACAGCGCACTCTAAACACTATGAAAATATATTGTAGCTGCAATAAATCAAACAATGTTTTTGTTTCTGTCTGACATTTTTCACATGCCAATAGGCACAAATGCTACTCCTTCCTCTAACGGTCATCGATTGCATACTGTGTTGTGAGATCACATGTTGTATCCCTGTATATCTTGCAGCAGTGTGACAATGTGATCAGTCTTCTGCAAAGCATGTGACCTGTCCAGGCATTTTACCCCATGTGAAGTAACACTGACTTCGCTGGTGAAGTCACCTCACATAGTTTCACAAGGTACACTATGCCCCAAATGTTGAGAAGTAGGGTCAATTAGTATGATTTTTGCAAAGGGTGAAGCTCACATTTTTGGAGAAAGTGGGTACTTTACATTATATCCTCAAGCCTGGACTTTATTCCATAAATGTAGTGGCCTGGGCATGGCAGGCCTCTGTGGCATCCTGTGTTCTTAAGGTTTTGGCAGGACAGTAGGTCCAGGGCAAAATAAGGAACTCAGATTTGGATAGGCAGTTGGTCTTTTTCTGCCATCATTGTCTATGTTTCAATGCATCTTCCCCATTCTTGAAAGGCTATGCCTGTAGTTCAATGGCTGAGCAACCAGCCACACCCCCTTTCTGAGCTATATAAGCAGTTCTTCCCAGCCTCCCCTGAAGCATTTTTTCTTTGCCAGACAGAGGCTCTGCTGGTCTATCTTCTCCCTTGGGGCCCGATTGGGTGTTGCCCTTCCCCCCTGACATTGATTGTGCACTGGGCTTTGCTTGGTTTCTGCTGGATTCTGTTCGTGTATTTCTCCTGGCTTGGTTAGTTTTTGTTTTGCTTCCAGCTGCTGTATACTTCCTTGTGTGCTTGTTTTTCTCTTTTCCTGTGTTTGTGTATTGGTTTGTTTTCTTTTTGGGCCTTTCTCATTTTGCTCAGCATCTTGTTGCCCTTTGTTTGCACTGTGTTTCCTATGTGCCTGTGATTCAGGCTCCTACCTAATCACAGTTATCCTGCAATTGTTATTGCATGTTTCATCTCCCACTGCAGTTGCTGTCTCCTGTGCTTCACTTAATTGATTGCACCTGGTCCTGGCCCTGCTACTCAGCTAGCAGTTCCTCCCTGTTTTACCCTGCCATGCTCCATTTTGAGCAAAGCCTATTTTACCTCAGCTGCCTTGCATTCCAGTAAGGTTTATTTCCTGCTTACTTTAATCAACATTTATTTACTACACTTTTCCTTCCTTAAGCCCTCTGCTTTCTTATAGCCCTTTTAGGGATTTAAATCTGTTCAAACATGTTTATTTGCACTTAGTGAGAATCAAACCTGAGTCTACTGCAATTCTATATTACTTTATCCATGGGATTCAAACCTGCTTACATGCAGTTGTACCAAGCAATTATTACTGTTGTTTTTCAGTGCATTATTGCCTTTGCCTACAATTCCTGTGCATGTTTAATTGTTTAGCTCAGCTACTGCTGGAAGCTATAAATAATTACTGCTGGAGCTCTTAACTACTTTTGTACAGTACTTCATTATACTCTGGAGGTCAGCCCAGCTACAGCTGTCGCTATAAACTAGGTTTAAAATCTGCATGTGGGTCATGGTGCTTTATCGTGGATTCTTTGTTCTGTCCTATGGTAAAGGATGGGGGGGTTACAGTGGAGAGTCATGGTCTCATGTGGTTCAAATACCTCATGTACAATTGCTGCCTTCACCACAAAAATTCTCAGAGTATTTATGTCACCTTTAATTGGCATTCACTGATGGACTGGTTGATTTGTATTTTTTCCTCTTAGTTGCACTGCTTGTCCCGTATCCTTGCTCAGCAAGCACCCTGCACTGGATAAGGGACTAGGTTAGCCTGAGTTGTTTGTTTAATTCTTACTGCTTATCATGCTTCAGCATATTACCATGTTCTGCCTGCTCTATTGCTACAGAAGACTAGCCGACTATGCCTATCAATTATTGCTCTGAGATCTCACTTAGCTGACTGGCTTGGGGCTTGCCCTGCAGCCAGTGGTCTCACTCTGCACCCCTGGATTCCACATCTCAAGAGTGTGAAATTAGGGTTGGGGTCCTTCTCATCTGGCCCATATTGGGAACATCCTCACTTCAGGCAGAGCTTCAGCTGCACAGGCATACTGGCCACTGCAACACTATGTTGTAAAAATGGTTGACAGTGTTGGCATACCAGCCATTGCAACACTATGTTGTAAAAATGGTTAGTTGTTATACCGGCCATGGCAACAATATGTTGTAAAATGGTTGACAGTGTTCCTTTAAAGTGTTGGCTTGTAAAACAACTATGGTTCATGGTACCTGCTGGTCCCTATCTGTTGGGCACTGACAAGCATACTCAAGCAGCATCTCCTGATGTAGAATTTAAGACTCAGCTAAGTGGGGTGGGGCCCCGAGCTTAAAAAGGGGCTCCTTTAGCAAGCCGATTGCTTCAGTGGTGCCTCCTAGTTATTCTTCCTATGACTGCTTCTGGTTTACTTGGTTTGTTTGTAGATACAGTAGGTAGGACAGCTGAGTGCCTCAGTGGTTGTTGCTGTCCTCCCACCTTGGAAGAGCTTGTTGCAGAGAACCCAAACAACCCTTAACAGCATTCCCATTTGAGGGATAGAGTAATAGCCTTCCTCCAAATTTGAACATTTTCCACCCCCATTGAATTGGATTTCAAACTGCAACAGCTGAGCTGTCACTAAATAAAAATACCCTCAGCCTGGAGGGAAGGCTACCTAGGCCTTCAAGCCCCAGAAATTTCCTCCTCAAAGGGTTTTTTCTCTTCTCCGTGGCAAAGGTCATAATACTTAGTTAGGTTTAGTAGTATTCCCTAGTTTACTTTGGTATATTCCATTGTTGGATGGAGGTAGATGGTGACCCTGCTGGCCATTCCCTCTTTCCTTAGGAAGCCCCCTGCTGTGATTAGTTCAATCCATTTTATCCATGCCATTCTGCTAACTTGTGCTTCTCATCTATGTTTTATCAAGCAGCCTCTTCCTTCAGTCTGCTTCTCTACCTCACAGTCAATGATCACAGCTAACAATCTTTTTTGGGGGTTCCTTTCTAAGGTACCTTTAGCCAAGGGAACCTTACGGTGACACCTCTAGGGGTAGAACCCTCTTTGAGGGGTCCTTGCCTTTGATACCTCTACAGGGTGGTAATTCCTCATGGAATAGAGAGTGTGATCAGCCACAACAAAGTAACACAGTTGCACAAGCATACCACTATACTAGTTGTGTAGGCCATTGAAATTCTTTTATTGCCCCCTTCAAAAGGGGAATGTTATGTTGCTGATACTGTCACATCAGGTGCCACTTTTTAATGACACTGCTGGTTGCTGTGTTTCATTTTTTGCTGTTTACTGCCCTGTTCACATGTCTCATGACTCAAAGTACGTACAAAAAAATGTAACTTTCAGTGCTTGCAGTTACACTGCATGCTGTTATCTTGTTCAAATGCTGCATAAAAAGATAACCTAATAAAACAGTAGCAGATGCATACACAGTATGCAAACCTGCATCTGTTTGGGGCAAACATTTTAGATGCCCAGTACTTCCCAAGCTAAGGAATGAAGTGCTGGATTGGTATGACTCAAGTGTAACCATAAAATATGGTATCCAGAAAGTAAAAGGGCAGTGAGAGGGTCTACGGCAGGGAATGGTACATGCTCAAGTTGCGATTGAGTGTGGCAGAGATACACAACCAGAGCCTGGGATCAGATTCACTGGGGTCTATGGGCATCCATCATTAACCATTCTGCTGAGCACAAGTCGCCAGAAGCCCCACATCAGTGTGTTACACCACAGGCCCCTGGGCAGGAGTAACCTTGTTACTCTAAGAGTACTGGCCAGACCACTGGTTTTAGGTCTCACAGGGCCACAAAGGTGCCAGTGAGGATGTTTCTATAGAGGAATGACCAGTACACTGGGCAAGCCACAGCTGCCGAAATGGGAGAAGGAGAGATGGACTCCAACTACAGCCCAACTGTTGGGACCTTGCATGTGTCTCATGTTTGCATAAAGCTCAGAAAAAAGTGTCAGTAGGTGAATGATAGAGGCGTTTCATCCTGACCAGATATTGATGAGTAAGAAGGTGTTTGCCAAGCTTCAGATCCCCATGCTGCAGAGACTATTTTTGGGAGAAGGTTTTGTAGCTGCTGAAGACAGTACTGTGGGTGCTGCATTAATGATGCTTGTTCTGGACTTTGTGTAGATATATTTTGCCCCTCTTTTTCCAGGTGGCACCTGGAGGCATTGAGGCATCACAAGAAATATGCACCCACTGCTATTTGAATGCATCTATAGCCCAATCATGGTGACTTACAGAAGAGGTTGCAGCTAGGGTGTTCCTGAACCAGAGGAGAGTTTGAACTGTTATGCACCTTACAGCTATAAGGTGACATGGACTGGTAAGTGAATTATTGTTTGCTTCAGAAGGTCCCCCAGTGCTTGAGTCCTCCACTAGATGTCCCCAGTGTAATCAGCAACAACAACCCTGGCCAGCCTACCTTCACATAATGGGGATTCCCTCCTTAGGATGCTATAAATAAATAACTAACTCATGAAGTCTTATTTTAGTATTAATATGCAATTCATGAGTGTTACCAAAGAAGTTAATATGAATAACAAACATAACTAAATAGGCTCTTAGTTGTATGTTTTATGTAGGTAATGTATACGTATCACCACTTAATGTAAAGTGTCACCAATATCTTCATGAGGGTTCTACCATGACGTGGCAACATGGAGCACAGTGACTGTCAATACAGCGATGGCACAACACCTCCAACTGGTGTTGTGCCATCACTGGAGTAAACTGTGTTTTCTGTGGGGGGCTTTGCATGCCTATGCCCCCCATGAAGGGGGGCTCTGTCCCCACACACCCAAGACTTAAAATAACCAACTCCGAGTTGGAGTTGGTTTGGGGAGGGGATGAACACCCTGGAGACAGTAGTGTTGGGAACCCAGTGGACCATCACAGTGAACTGTCGGAAATGTTGCTGTGATGGTCTTCGCTGTATTCCCATCACAGTTGTGACGTGATATCCTTCATGAGAATTCTGAAAACAGGTTTTAAATTAAAAACAACTAAGTATTAAATCTAGGCTTATATATGCCTTAAAATAGTTTTGTAATAAATGTGATCAACAGTGCAGCCCACCAGGATGAAGCATATTATGATAGTGATGTTACAGTTTCCTGTGGGATGAACTGTATTAACTGCCCTTGTATTGTATTGTGGTCTTGTAGGGTCTGGCAGGATATCACTGGAGAAATGGTGGTGACAGTGTTCCATCCTGTAGGTATATTAAAATGCAATTTAACAGTAACATAATTTGTATTTTCAAAGAGACAATGGCCCAATTTTATTAAATAGAAACAGCAAATCTTTCCTCCTAGACATGCAGTGTTTATATTTTTTTGTATAGCTTCTTATTCCTTTGATTTTTTTTTTTTTTTTTTTGAAAATGAGCTCTGCAAGCTGGCTCCATGGCACTGAGTAATGGAGGAATCACTCTGGCATGCTGGCAACCTGAGTTTGCACCATACTGTAGGTCTGGGACATCAGGAACTGAGACCAGCAGGGCAGGCTCAGAGTGTCAAATAGACTATCTCCTCCAAGGGAAGAGTGTTCATTATATCACTGTCATAGCACCTACTGCTGATGGTGTGGTGGAGGTGTAATTGACGCCAAGTGTAACCAAATACTGGTGGAAACCCCTCCCTGGCCAGCTCCAGTATGAACGAATGTGGGAAGATGTCATGGAAGAAAAGCAGTGGAAATGGTGCACCAGTGTGCCAGATGACAACCTTCATTGCCCTCACAATAGCAGCCCTCCAGTGTGCCATCAGGACCCCTCCGGCCAGCTCAAAGGTTCACAGATGCTCCTCCTCTATGCCAGGGGAGGCTGCCCATGGATTAGGGCAGGGGAGGTGCTTAAGTACCTCAACTAGGACAGAGAAGGCCCCGGTATGGATAACCTGGCCCTGTAGGATGCCAAAGAAACTGATGGACAGGGTGGTACCTGATGACAGGGGTTGATTGCACGGTGGCTAGAAGAGCAGTTGTGGGTTCAAGTGAGGTAGCAAAAAAATAAGTTCTGATTTTGTTCTGTGACTCAAATTAATCTGGTTGTCAGGACCCTTAATTGATCTCACACAGGGCCATGGTTTTAGTTTGATATATCTATTTGTAGGATGCCAGGAAAAATTTTCATTTATAGTGTTAGTATTTTTAAGTCTAACTGTGTTTCTTCAATACATTATCAAACATCATCAGATGCATAGTCCCTTTTACGTAAAAATTGTACCTTTAGCCCTAAAACAAAAGTTCTCATTTTCTAATATACAATTAGACAGACCGAATGTGGAACACTCGTGTTCCGGTTTGCAGGAGTATCTTGGGCATTCCTAACTGTATATCATTTTTGACCATAATCTATTTTCTATATCTTACAGGAAAGATTGAAGAAAAAAAAAACTATGAGACACTTACTCTTCCATTTGATTTTTGTCTTTAGTTTTGATTTCTGAGATCTTCTCCTCCTGTCTTTTCTTATCCAGTTTTTTCTTTAGCTCTTTTTTTTCTCTAAACAAAATGATAATTGTTTACACTGATGCCAGACTTTATACATAGATACTGGAGCTGAAAAATGTATATCCAATAAGTTGTCTCTTACTTTTCACAAATCTCTTTTAGCTTCTTTAATTGGTTACTTTGGCACTCTTCAGCCACATCTGTCAGCTTCTCAATAAGCTGCAAAAAAACAAAAAGGAAAGTGTGTAAATGGTTAATAACTGGGAGGATGCAAATACAGTGTCTGTGGCATTTTGCTTAATTTTACATTTCTTTATTTAAAGTTAGCAATTAAGAGTCATCTCTCATTTAAAATTGCAACCTTATAAGATGAACAAAAAGCTAATACATAAAACACAATGGCACTTAAAGCATAGTTATTTATTTATTAGCAATTTTTGACCAAGAAATGCACACTAAGCTGTGAGAGCTTGTTTCCAGGTGTGTCCTGGGAGGTGAATTACATGGACTTCGAAGAATGTTGGCCATTACTCCAGGGCAACTCCCCTGGGATCTGCTTCTTGCCTCAACCACAGAAGATTCTGCTCCAGTCTTGTGGTCACAAGTCAAACACCATCGGACACCTAGCTGGATCAAGCCCCAGTATTGGCGTGAGGAATCTGCTAAGTTATCGTTAATGGCACTCATAATTTGCCTAGGAGTGCCTGCAGCCATTAAGTCACTAAACTTGAATATAGCACAAGGACAGGATGACTTCCTCTCCTAATTCTATAGAACTTCTCAGTCTTTTCTATGCCCAGCACTAACAGATGTTCTTAATGGCATTTGGAATACCCAGTCATTACCAAAATCCATGTTCACTGCCTTAGTGATTTTTTTTATTTAAGAAAGGAGACAAGACTCTGTTACAGAACTGGAGGCCTATAAGCCTCCTATATACAGAGGCAAACATTTTGTGAGAAATACTTCCAGATGTTTAGCACAAGTATAGATATACTGCCCCCCATCAGTCCTCCTCCATACCAAGCAGATCAATTTGAGACAACCTATTAGTGTCAATGAGATTTTTGACCAAGTGGGTTGGACATTTGAGTAGTTATGTAATATCAGCTGACTAGGAGAAAACTTTCAATAGGCTTTCCCATCTTTACTTATTTAAAGTGTTGAAACATTATGGAATACGAGAACAACTTATTTCATAGGTCCTTAGTCTTTACCAGCAGGCTGTGGTTTGTCCAGTGATGAATTGATGGGTAGGGACAGCTTTAAAAGTGCATTGAGGGGTTCAGTAGGGGTGCCCCCTTAGTCCCCTCCATTATGTTTTTGGGACTGACCTCCTACCATGCAGTTTGCAACATGAAAAAGGGATCTCTGGAATTAGACTTTTTCCTACCCCTCTCCCTCAAATGTCAGAGATCATGCTGATGACGTATGCTTTTTTTCTGCAAGATGTTTCCACTGAATCACACTTGGAAAAATGTTCTGAATGTTTTCATATCCACATCAGGTCCCATTATAAATCTTGACAAAAGCATGGGGACTGATTTGGGGTCCCTTCATGGAGTGATGGTCTCTTTAGCCAAGATTCCAGTTGTGGCTACTTCAATATACCTCATGAGGTAAAATTTGGGGAGAAAATCTCACCCATGTAAATTGGGAAAGCTGCCTGCAGAGATAGAAGGCATGGAAATAATCAAAGAACAAAATAAGTCTGCTTAATCAAGTCTCTTTTGGTCCCAATTTTTTTTGTATTAGCTATGTGTTCCTTCCCCCTCTTTCCTTGGAGTTGAAGTTGTACAGCCTATTCTTTATGTTCTTATGGGGTAGTCACCCAAACCCCATTTAAAGAGGGGTGACATATTTTAAGATTAAAGATGGGAGTGTTGATTTGTTAAACCCAGTAGCTTTTTTTTTCACAATTTATTTCTTTTTTATAATTTCCAAAAGACACTTCAGCAGGGAGACAAACTCTAGGCATCAATGGTAGCAGAACTGTTCCTGTTTATTGTTCATTGTAGTAATGATTAGTTGTGTATCCCAGGTAAACACTCAGGTGCCCAGTACCTTAGTTATATATTGCATGCCTTAACTAAATGTAGGCAATGGAAACTGACACAAGACCAAACTGAATCCCTCTCATGAAAGAATATCTATATGTACATACAAGCTATCACATTTCTGGTAGCCCCATTCCTCCCTCATTGCCCACTGGAGGTTATACCACTGGCAATAAAACACCTTTCTAATGAAAGAGTGCCCACATACATGTGGGATGTTCTTTGGCTATGGATGCATGGTTGATTAGGTGTTGAGGGCTCTCTGAAGCATAAGAGTTTGGAGATGTGATGCTGCCCAAGGTGGGAATGCTAAGATACATTGAAAATCACAGGAACATTTATTTCTCGTATGTCCAAACATTAAAGCTTTTAATCTTTTATGACAATGCAGTGTCATGCACCCAAACCCATGACTTCAACATATCATATTCTGGTTCTGGGGTTTATTCTTCAGAATAGCAGATTTTAGATGCTAACCCAGACAGTGTTATTTGCAATATTAATAGTATATATATATATATATATATATATATGTATATATATATATATATATAGCAGGCCATGTGCATACTTCATGCAACAAAAAGTGACTTAATATTTAGGTTTATTTTACTCAGTCAAATCTGCATTACATAAAGTTTATCTTAGGAATGGCACTCGGGTAACTAAAGACAACATGTCTTCATTATGGAAAATGTTTCATAAAGAATTACTTTCACTGAAAATGGAGCAGACATGGGGGACCTGTGTATTCCTGTCTTTCCTTTTATTCAAACTAAATACATGTATTTTTCTTTGCATGATTATACTTTGCCTTAATTCTGTATCAGGTATTATTGAGTTTTTAGCTTTCTGTTTTTCTTGATTACATATTTGTAATGTGATTGCTTTTAATTCTTTTTCTACTTGCATCTGAACAGTGACCATAGATGGGCAGAAGAAATGTGTTAGCTTGTATCTATGTTGAAATTTCCAGGTTAAAGTTTAACATAGAAGCATAGACTTTGACGGCAGATAAGAGCCACTTGGCCCAGCTAGTCTGCCCATTTCCCTAACTACAGGATAAGCTGCAGATCCTAGTTAACCAACAACCTATTTCTTCTTACCCCCACAAGAATTGCCTTATGTCTGTCCCATGTATTCTTGAATTCTCCCACAGTTTTAGACCCCACAACCTCCTCAGGAAGGCTATTCCATGTGCCCACCACCCTCTCTGTGAAAAAATATTTTCTCACATTGTCCCTGAACTGCCCCCCCATCTTTAAATTGTGTCCCCTTATTCTTGCATATCTCTTTTTCTGAAAAATGCTACCCTCTTGGACTTTGTTGATTCCACTGAGGTGTTTAAAAGTTTCTATCATGTCCCCCCTCTCCCTCCTTTCCTCAAGGGTATACATATTAAGCTCCTTAAGTTTGTCTTCATATGGCTTCTCTTTCAGACCCTGCACCATTTCAGTTGCCCTCCTCTGGATGGCCTCTGTCCTGTCTATGTCCTTGCGGAGATGGGATCTCCAGAACTGGATGCAGTACTCCAGATGGAGTCTCACCAACTGTCTGTACAGAGGGATAACAACTTCCTGTTTTCTGCTGCTGATGCCTCTCCCTATACATCCCAATATACCCCAGCCCTCTCTACTGCCTTCTCACATTGCTTGCTAACCTTAAGGTCATCTGATATGATTACCCCCAGGTCCCTTACCATTTTTGTTGTTGTTACTACCTCCCCCATTGTGTAATCTTCCCCTGGGTCTTTGTTTCCCAGGTGCATTATTTTGCACTTCTTTGCATTGAATCCAAGCTGCCATACTTCTGACCATTCCTCCAACCTTGCCAAGTCCCTTCTCATCCTTTCCATGCCTCCTTGTGTATCAATCCTGTTGCAGATCTTTGTGTCATCTGCAAAGAGGCATACCTTTCCTTCCAGTCCCTCTGCAATGTCACTTATAAAGACATTAAAAAGGACTGGACCCAGTACTGAACCCTGCGGTACCCCACTAGTAACCTCTCTGTCTTCAGAGTGGACTCCATTTACAATTACCTTCTGTGTCCTGTTGTCCAACCAGTGTTTTACCCTGACTACCCCCCTGGGACCCACTCCCAGGCTGGTTAATTTGACAATTAATCTTTTGTGTGGGACTGTGTCAAATGCCTTGCTAAAGTCTAGGTAGGCCATGTCCACATCCCCTCCCTGGTCTACTACTTTGGTAACCAAGTCAAAGAAATCAATTAGATTCATCTGACATGACCTTCCCACTGTGGACCCATGCTGCCTTGGATCCTGTGCCCCACTGGCCTCTAGGTACTCAACAATTCTTAAGCATCATCATAGTCCTTTCAATAACTCTAAAACAATTGCAAACACTGGTAGCCAGTTGGTAAAGTAAGAATTTGAGAACTGAGATAGGGACAAATGGTTGTAACCTAGTCAGCTTCTGAAGATTGTACCACTGAGATGGTGATACAATAGAAAAATAGCAAATAGAACATCTTAGGTTTCGATCTTGAGTGAAATACTGATCCGAGTTACATATTAGTATTGCCCTGATAGGACATTGGGATCAACGAGTCATACCTTTGGAAACTTTGGGACCACAGACTCCTAAAATGATTTTTGGGTGAGTCAATAAAAACAACTACATTACTAATTTTGCCTCAGTGTCTGGACATTTCATATAAGGGATTAACCTCTTCTATGGAGTCACTACAAGGGCTCCTACACCATGTCCCAACCATCTGCCTTTCTGCTTCAAAATAGTTTCTGAAACTGACACATGCAAATATGTAGTGAAGGTCCTAGGAAAGTCAAGGCATAGCAGGGACACACTGGACCTTACATTTGTACATCTGGCATTGGACAAAATAATTGGACCACTAACAAAAATAATTAACCTCTCCCTCTGCCACTCCCAATTCCCACTAAGATGGAAGTCTGCCACAGTAACCCCTGTCTATAAAAGTGGGGACCAAACTGCACACAACAATTACAGGCCAATCTCCATACTCCCACTATTCTCCAAGGCTCTGGTGCGGATAGTGGCTGACCAGATGATGGAGTATCTTAACCAACACAAGCTTCTCTGCCCAGAATAACATGGATGCCATGGCAGCCACGGTACCATCACAGCCCTTCTAGAATTCACCAAGTTCATCAATAACGCCCTGGACCAAGGCCACCTAGTAGGGGCATCCTTCATTGACCTATAAAAGGCATTTGATACAGTTCATCATGCCCTCCTCCCACAGCAGCTCTCTGAAATTGGACTTGAAATAGAAACCGTGGACTGGTTATCAGCTACCTGATCCTCTGCTCCCAACAAGTCAGGATTGGGGAAGTCCTATCTGACAGCTGACCTGTCAGATCTGGAGTACCACAAGGGTCTATACTGGGGCAATTGCTATTCAGTGTCTTCCTAAACAACCTCCTGGCAGCTTGCCAATGCTGCATGCTCTTATATGCAGACAACGCGGTAATCTTCGCTAGCAACCAGCACCCAGAACTCCTCAAAAAGGACCTCCAAAGTGGCTTCGCAACAGCCAAAAAATGGTTTAAAGAACAAAAACTGGTCTTGAATTATAAAAAGACCAAAACCATGCTCTATGCATCAACCCACAACAAATACAAAAGCTACCCTTTGGCCACATGGAATGACAGTGGCAGCACCCTGGAACTCATTCCACACTTCAAATACCTAGGAGCAACTATTGACTCCACCTTGTCCTTCACACAGCACATCGACAACACTGCCAAAGCCATCAACACCAAAATCGACATCCTGTACTGACACAGACATTGTCTCACTCATGAAGCAGTAAACCGAGGGACTGAGTTACCTGCAAGAGCTCCTGACTCCCTACAGCCCCGGCCGGCCTCTCCACTCATCTGACGAGGGGTTGTTAGAGGTTCCCAGGGTTCAATTAAAAACATCTGGGGTCCGAGCATTTATGTTCATGGCACCATCCCTTTGGAACTCTCTACCTCATCAGATTAGGGAGTGCAGGACCGTGGAGAGCTTCAAAATTAGCCTGATAATGCACCTTTGCCAGCAAGCTTTTAATAATTGATATTTAAAGCTGTGGATGTTTTTAAACCAATGCTGAATTTGTGTTTAATTTTAAATTGTTATGATATTTCATGTATGTACAGTGCTTTAAAATATGAATTGCGATATATAAATAAAAAATATTATTATTATTATTATTATTATTAACCTGGCAATTAGCAGCTCGATTGTATCCCTTATAGATTATGGACTGGTGATACGCAATTGCAACCAGCTTGGCACTCCAGTGCATCACTGTTGCACTAAATAAAGCCTGCTACCTGCTCACTAATGCACCTAAACTAACCCATACCCTGCGAACTCTATACCCATACTGGCTGGCTTCAGCTGAATAACAGAATAAGATATCAAGCCTGCCTTCTCTCCAAAAAGGTTACGCTAAACTGGCTTCCTCCTGGAGTGCAGAACCTGCTGTCCCTTCCACTAAATACCAGGCAAACAAGGAGCTCCTCCATGCAAACATTCTATATAGCCAGATGCCACACATCCATGGCACAACATGCCTTTGCATACCAGGCACTGCTCTAGACAAACACACTACCAATGGATATCACTGGCACTGATACACTTGGACCCTTCAAACTTAAACTGCACTAACACCTTATTCATATGAGTACCTACAGGTGCCACTGCTGAGTCATCCTACGCACCCACTGACTGACCCCAGCACTTCCCAGCCCCTATCCCCAGGATAGGCAAACAGCGGCACTTAGCCGCATCCCCAACCCCTTTATTCCAGCCTACCCCCCTTTGTCCATGCTGTCCTGTCTACCCAACCCCTTCTTTCCCTTTTTCCCTACTTCTCCTTCTGACGCAGGCTTACTTTGCACATCGCCGCAGTTACTGGTTTGGCTTGGATTTATGTACCCATATGTTGATATTGCTTACTGTACGCTCAATGTTTTATCTGTATATTGTCCTGAATTCCTTGCATTGTTGTTTATGCACATGACGTAGAACCTCTCAACGAGCATCTGCTCACAGGTATATCCAAGATTTCAATAAATAAATAAATAAATTAGCATTAAACATCTGAACAAAACATTGACAAACTTAGTTGATTTCATGTCATTAATTCTTTGGACCATCTACTTCCCACAGTCCTTCTATTCATGATTCCACTCCCAGAGTTGAAGGCCAAATGTACTGTTAAGTCCTTTCTTTTCTGGCTCTTTATCTGCACACCGTACTCCATCTGGCAATCTGGCATTTCATACTAGCCTTTTACCACTGAGACATATTTATTTACTTCCATGGAGATCTAGGGCATACGTGCACAAGAGGCTCCAACATTAACACTGGCTCAGATAAATATCTTCACTGACCAAGTCTTTACAGCTGCCTTTTGTTCAGAATTCAGACTTGCTCCTCTACCATTGGCAGAACCCCCCCACCCAATATTCCAATGATCACATCAGGGTGATCTTGATGGATCAACTAATCTCTTCCTTGGTAAGATTTGGTAAGAGGAAACTTCTGCTGTTACCACAAATGATTTTTATGGCATGATGAGCATGGAGAGCTGGGAAAGTAAAGAGCTGGATGGAATCTTTACCAGATAGATGGGATGCAGTGACAGCATGTGCCACAGTAAGAAACCCCTTGTCTTAGGGCAGGTGAAAAAGCTGCATCATATTATACTACACTACTTGTGTGATACCTTGGCCTTCTGATATACAATATTGTGGCTGATGTACAGGAATGGTTTTGCTATCTAATCATGCTATAAAAGGTCAGTACCACAACTCATCAGGGTGGAGTTCTACTTTGTTGCATAATGCAGCTCCCTGCAATGTACATTATATGATGTGTTGTCATGACCTACAATATGACTCTTTGCTTTATATTAATTTAAAATAATTTACAATTGCAACATTGTATCTGAACAACACAATGATATATAACTAAGAGATGTGGCTATATTCAACTAGGAGAAATACATTTTTTAAATCAGAATTGTGAATATATTCAGCTAGGAAAAACATATTAATGACTCATTATATTCAAATGTGTTCCCTCTTTGTTTGAGAACAGTCAAGCAAAGACTGACCTCTATACCAGAATATTAACATTATGAAGAAGCTAATTTAATTTTAATTTAAATTAAAGTTGTGCTCATTCATCTACAAACTACATTAAACTAAGAACAAATATTAATTCAAATCCTGCCTTTAGGGGCAAGTGCTTAATTGTTCAGTACTCAAAAAATACATTAACGCTACCTTAACAATAATTAGCCAATGTGATAATGTAAGTATTACTATTAGAATATTAGCTGACAAAATTGTGCATTTATAAAACACAGTTGTATGCAAGTTGAATTTATTTAGTCAATTTGCATTTATTAGGCTGCATAAATTATTCAATCTACATATGGTGTACCTACTGTACCTACAGTACTGTTACAAACCCCCCAAAACACCTTATGCACTCAGTATTTACATATTGGAAAGTAACATTTTTTACATTTGTAGACCCATTTAAGGTGTTTTTTGTATTTTGTGTAAACAAGAGCAAATACAGAAGATCCAGTAAATGGTTTAAACTCATTGTATAGGCATAAAATTCACAGTAGAAGTTATTTAATAAGGTATTTGTGCAACATTAACTAAATGCAAAAGAACTAGACCACAGGAATATGGCATTGATTATAGGTTTTTATGTTGTTGTCACGTGAAATTAAATTGTGTTTTGGCTGGATGACTCATAAGATAGTGGGATAAGGAGCTTTTTACCATTAGATTTCTTGTTTACATCTCGTCCAGGTATGTGGTGACCAAAAGCCCCCATCATCTGATGGCTGTTCAGTGTCTATGTGAAAAAGGTTATAGTGGTCTCAGCTTAGTTGCAGAACTCCACAGCACAAAAAAACTGGCACAAATCACAGTAATTGACACTCTTTTCTCACCTACATGACATTGTGGTCTCTACATGACAGAGAGGAGATACTGTGGGAAAACTTCCACTGCTGCCACTCACGTTGTACCTGCCATGTGGATAAACAGAAACTTTCCATCTCCAGTGTTGTCAAACCAGCACCTTTCAGAAGTACTAATATTGATCAGAATTTTTTTTATTAAAAAAAAAATCCTAAAAAGATCTTAAGTTTGGAAAGTTGAAACGTAAATTTACACACACTGCAGTTGGTGCTTTTTGCATTTTGTATTGAAAAGAAGAGAAAAATACAGAAGATACAAGACTTTGGAAATCATTGTCTAGGCATACAACGCAGCAGTCATTATATGAGGGTTTTGTGCAAGTTGAGTTAGTATTATAATCAATAGGGGTACGTGAGTCCCTTTTTCTGAATAGTCAGTGAATATTTCTACTAGGCAACCACAGGTACTCAGTAATTGGTGGTCAAATTTGGAGTCTTAAAATAAAACAAAAATAAAATTCTATCCCTTCAGGTCATACTGTAGCCAGTCCCTGGATCAACTCCTTTCCAGACCAATCATCTCCCACCTTCTGACCCCCCCATTCCAGTGTTGCACAATAAAATAATTCCCATAATTACCACCTTTTGCCAATTCCTGGCACTGTCCCAGGAGCTGAACATGTCTTTTTAATGATGCCTACTTCCTAATCCAACTTCCCACTCCTGCAAAAGCCTTTTTTGACAGATGCATTATCCCAAAATCAGATACCATTTATTGGAAAGATTTGAAGTCCAATATTTCATTTAGGCCACTTGGATTCACACATTTAAGTTTCTGGGTTCAAAGCTTTCCTGTTGCAATAGCAGTCTTAGCCTATCATGTGATTGATTTGGTAATAGTTTTTCCAGTGATAATATTTGAGTTCAATGCTCTAATGTGCCCCCACCCCAACCCCTTAATCTTGGCAATTTTGGTACTTATTATGTAAGGATATTGTGGTAATTTTGCTACTTATTATGTTAGGGTAATGCTATTTTGTATATTGTTTCTGGACTTTGGCATAATTGTGCAATATGTCTCATTTATTCTCTGTAGTAACAATTGTGATTTTTTTTTATGTGTCAGATGTGTTGGAGATTTAGTTCCATCTATCTACCATAATCCAAGGAAAACCCATAATGTGCTGTAACCCCCCATAAAGACAGTTCATGCCTTAAAATGCATAAGAGTGATCATGTCATATTCCTACTTATTGGACTTGCTTTTCTATTGTAGTTTTTTAAAATAAACTTATTGTATAAAAGATCAGTTCTAGGTGCATGATTTGCTCCATGGATATGCAGACTTTTTTTTAATTTATGACATTTAACTAATTGAGCAATTGCTTTTTTCAAATTTGAATTTTATTAAGCTTACATTTATTGTTCAGATTATTAGTCTTTATAATCATAAAAGCATGTCAAGTACAATAATACGTATAGAAGTACAGTAAATAGAAACAACAGTGTTAAGAACATTGGACAGCAAAAATGATTAGTTCTATGTGACGCTCTAAGAAGGGGCTGAAAATACCCTCCATAATGTTAAGATAAGTAAACCTATGACCAATGGGTTAACCACTTAACAACAGAATTAAAATGGAGTAGGGTAATGTCAGATAATAATTACAGTAAAAAATAAAATTCACTGGGACTGAGGGTAACAATGCTAATAAATTTATATGTTAACAGTCTTGTGGTGTATTTTCTTAACTTTACTGATCATAAGAAAATATTTTGCCAGTCTTTCAATTATCCAGTCATCTTCTGTGCACATTAATATTCTAATTAAATCAGACTTGTCTAAATCAGATCCAGAATTCATATAAGGACCTAGCCAATAGACCCTCTCTTTCTTATACCAGGTACAATCCCATAGTTTTTGTTAGCAGTATCCAGGAGACTGCTTATCATGTGGGCAATTTAGAAGTGCAGATGCATTTCAGTAAATACCTAAAGATCAGCTTTGGACCTTCAGCAGTTATTTCTGCTGTTTCTCCAGTAATCCCCACTTGTTACTGATGGCGTTTCTATGTATTATAAATAGCATGCTTGTGTCACATGTTTTAGTAACTATTAATTACTTATTCTTTGTTATAATTGGTTAAGTGGTTTTTGATAGTTTATTATATACATTACTATTAATTGCACTGCGTAAAAGCAGCCTCACAAGCACCCAGCACCCCTACCCCTCTGATGAAGCCTTAGGGCAAAACCAGTCAGGGGCTCTGTTTCTCCCATTGCTGCTACTGTTCAGTTTGTCTGTGAGAACTTTATGTTCTTGTTACTATTGTCGAAGCATTTTAGCTCTTTCTTTCTTGTACAATAAATTTACTTTTGCAGCATATACTGTACTGGTGCCAGTCTTTTTTGTTTTAACACAATCCAATAGTACAGGCATAAGATTTTCTTTACCACTAGCTGAGCAAGAGTAATTTTGTTCACCATTAAATAGCTTTTTATGTCTAACTAAAAGAATGTTACTGTTGAAATGCTCAAATCTGTATTTCATAAATATCCTTCTTAAGGTAGGATCAGTGAGGATATCTATGTAATACTTGCAACAAATCTATAATTGTTCTTTGCAAATCAATCTGAATAAAAGGACCTGTAAATAAGATCAAGATCTTACTTCTTCCAAAAGCTGCTAATTTTTGTATTAATGTATTTTTGTATTTAGTGCTAAGAGTAATATTATTCTCAATAGTTCACATTTGAGATATTATACTTATTCAGGTTGGTTAATACAGTGGTGTACCAAGAAGATTGCTTATAGCCTAGATGCAGCCAGATCTGCTTCTCCATGAGACATTTATAAGGGAGCCTTTGAGATGTCATTCTTGTGATCCTTAGCCAAAAATTCAATTTCCTTGAATCTATATATGCATTAATATTTTGAAGTCATAATTCCAATCTGATATAACTAACTGGACATGAGTGTCCTAGTCCTAATGTTGTTCTTAACATTTTGAAAAGTGGCACAGTTTACTTCTATTTTTCAGGTCCCATACTTCAGTTCCATATAATAGTTGAGAATAGTATTTGGCCCTTAGTGCTTCAATCAGTGGTTTAATATCAATCAATCAATCAATCAATCAATCAATCAATCAATATCTTTATTTAGCCAGGTGGAACACCATTGAGCAGGGCTCATTCACAAGATGGACCTGATAGTTTAAACAACAACAAGTCAACAAGTCACAATACAACAATTTAGAGTAGGTGTAGCAACATTAGCAGCCTATGTACAGTCTTTACAAGTGAGAAGGGCATGGCTTGGCATGGTAGTGTACAATAATTTACAAATAGCAACATAAGGCTTAACACTGAGAACAGAACAAGGCAGAGTAATTTGCAGGCATGGTACCAAAGGCAGTCAGCATACCGCTACGTGCAAGTTCTATACAAGGCAGGTATCTGATAGACATTACAGTACAATATTATATTGGATGAGGTCTAGACAAGGAAAGCAATATGTGGCTTTGGAGAAGACTATAAAGCAAGGGCACTGAGGACACAGGATGTGCCAAGGACAGTGGAGGGAGGAGAGGTTAGGAGGGGTGGGAGGGGGTAATTCTAATACCTTCAGGATTGACATAGCTGCACTAGTCAGTGCGGTAGGTCTAAGGGTAAAAGGGAGGGTATGGGGTGAAAAAGTGCCATTAGTAGAGGGAGGTAATAGAGAGGTAGGAGGGAGAATCAGAGATTCAGCACCAGAGGCAGTTGTGGGACTCCATAAATGATCATTGGATAAGATTTTTGAAGGCAGCTAATGGTACAGGTGAAATGAGCTGCAGTAAATTTTGAGTAGTATTCCAGAGGACTGGTAAGGTATGTCTAATCACTGCCTGACCAAAGCGCATCCTAACTCTGGGTATGTAAAGGGCAATAAGAGTCTGGCTTCTCAGCAGATAGCTACAAGGAATGCAAGAAGGTAACAATCCTTAATATATTGAGGCAGCTTGTTAGAGGTGGCCCTACAGATCCAGACCACTGTGTTCTTTTGTTGTCTAAGACTAAGTGAACCCTAACCTACAATGTTGTAGAGGGTACAGTGGTGTGTTGAGTTGGGAGCACTGGTAATGAACCTAAGCACCCAGTGGTACAGAGTGTCTAGTTTGGCAAGGGCCACACTAGAGCAATGCCCATACAGAAGGTCTGCATAGTCAATGAGAGGTAAGAACATTGTTTGTGCCAACCTGGTTCTCCCCTCCTACATTAATAGATGCCTAATTCTGAAGAAAATCCCAAACCTCTGTTTAAGCTTTTAGGAGAGTTCCTCAATATGGACTTTGAAGGAAAGGTTGGAGTCACTCCACACCCCCAGATATTTGAAGGAATCTACATAGTCCAGCGATTCGCTGAGCAAGGTGTGGATTTGAGGGGCTGTCCCCACCATGATAGAGTAGTGGGAGTGTGCTACAGGGGAGAAGATCATGGCCTTTGTTTTCTTAGCATTTAACAGAAGTTTAGAGTAAAGGAGATTGTTCTGTAAGTGGTTAAATTCTATTTGGCGGTCACTACATGCAAGTTCCAGAGTAGGTCTGGCTACATACAACACAGTGTCATCAACAAAGAGGTGTATGTCAGCCGACTTGACTCCAGCATCCAGTTCGTTTATGTAAATGGAAAACAATAGAGGACCCAAGATGGACCCTTGTGGTACTCCTCTAGAGAGTGTTTTTAGGGGGGAGAGACCCCCCAGTCTTGATCTGTTGGTGTCAATCAGAGAGGTAGTTAGAAAACCAGTCTAGGGCCATGTCACTGATGCCGATATTCCATAGAGCAACCAGGAGTAAGGAGTGGTCTACCATGTCAAAGGCTTTCCTAAGGTAGAGAAACAGAACACACACATAACTTCTGGCATCCAAGACTCTCAACCAGTCATTCATGACCTTAGCAAGTGCTGAGGTGGTACTATGGTGGAGTCAGAAGCCAGGCTGAGCAGAGTTTAGAAGGTCCAAGTCTTTGATGTGCTATCTAAGCTGGGTATTAACCACCTTTTCCAAAAGCTTAGAGTGGGTAAGGAGTAAGGAGATGGGGTGGTAGTTATTAAGATCACTAGTGCTGCCAGATTTAAATAGCGGAATAATGTGGGCAGTTTTCCAGATGACCAAGAGTGAGCCCTGGGTAAGGGACATGTTGAGGAGATGGGTGATTGTGGGTGACAGAATGTGGTAGCCAAGTTGAGGAAGATGGACTCTATCAGGTCTGCCCCAGCACTTTTCCTACAATCCAGATGGAGCAGAAGGTCCTCAACTTCCTTTACTGTGACAGAGGAGAAGGAGAATGTCATGTGAGGAGGGGCAAGGTTGGGGCAGGACCTGGGCAAGTTGAGCTATGAGTAAATAGTTGTGCATGTAGACTAGAAACGGGGGAGTCATCAAACACTAGGCCCACAGTGGCAAAGTGATTATTAAGGAGTTCAAGGATTTCTTGTTTGTCAGTAACAACCAAGTTGCCTGAATAGATTTTTGGCAGTAATGGACTAGCAGATCTGTGGCCTTGGATTTCCTTTAAGGTTTTCCAGAATTTAGTTGTACTGTTAGAGGAAGAGTTAAGTTCGGACAGGTATTAACTAGAGTTTGCATCCCTAACTATTCTCGTGCAGTGGTTTCTGACAGCTCTGAAAGCTGACCAATTGTTAGGCTGTTTGGTCTTCCTGGCCTTCTTCCAAATTAAGTCTCTGTAGAGCAGTTCTTCTTTCAAGCTCGATGAGTACCAAGGGCATGTTTTCTTATTAGTTTGGATTTTTACGACAGGTGCGTATTTATTGGTGGAACTGAGAACAATTAATAGATGAGCCCCCATACACGCAGTTAAATTTAAACAGTCACCAAATCACTTTATTTATGTTAATTATAGTTTTGTTGATTTTTCTAGTCCAAAAACCATTGCTTCAAATATAAGACCCAAATGTGTGTAATTATTTACTGCCTCTAGTCTTTGTGCACCAAGACACCAGCATCCTGTGGCATGTCTTTGTCCAAATACCACAACTTTAGTTTTGAAGTAATTAATTTGAAGTCTAAGGTCTTTAGTTTTTTGGTGTAACAGATATATATTTTTTTGTTCTTTTATAGCCCTCTTCTTGAAAGTGAGAGTAATATGAGATCATCTGAATAAGCAAGGGCAGAGCAAAAAGAGTTGGATATTTTAGGGGAGCCAGACACAAGGCAATCAATGTCCCTTAACATTTTATCAATGTATAGTGAGAGTAAGGTAGGGGCTAATATGCAGCCTTTATTAGTAAAGATAGTTTTAGAAAGTTACCCCTTGATGCCAAGTCTAATTCTTGCCCAAGTATCTTTATAAAGATTGTAAATTATATGAACTAGGTCCAAGTTGACACCTCGATTTATTAACTGTTCCCATGACTGATCCATAGAAATCAAATGCCTCTGAAAAATCAACAAAGACTGCATATACTGTAGTTTTAGTTTCCTTAGGAAAACATACTTTTCCAATAAATGGTTCAGAATTAAGCAATTATCAATGGTAAAATAACCTGACCTGAATCCTGCTTGCAATTTTCTGATCCTGCCAGTTGTTGTCATTTGTAACCTTAATCTCTCCAAAATTATTTTAGAGAATATTTTCCAATTTACATCAAGTAAACTAATAGGATGATACATAGCAGTATCAGCTGTACAGCCTTTCTTGTGAATCGGTATAATATAAGCCCATTACCAAGAGGGTGGGACACACTTTTCTTTTATGCACTTATTATAGACATGTCAAAGCTTGGCACCATAATTGGGTATCACAATGATATACCTCTGGTGGTATTCTGTCCAGTCTGGGTGCTTTATTGGTTTTAAGTGAATTAATCCTCACTCGCTGAGTGTAAGGGGATGCCCTATCTTGTTGAGTGTGCTGTCAAGGAGACCTGAAGGACACTAACCAAAACATCAAAAAAGTGAGTTTTCCAGCACAATTTGTAAATTTTAATACTCAGATGGATTCAGTGATCTTTTATGGGCACCAGAATCATATTTTACCTGTTGGTTGGGTTTACTTCATAGCGAGGGAGCTGGAAGCAAGCCCAGCAATACTTCTGGTCCCCCCCACTACAAAGGATGGGCACTGTTGTGAGTGTTTAGTCTGCTTATTCTGCTTAAACAGTAGCTACAAGAGGAGAGGCAGCTATTTTAGTGTACTGCCACATTGATTTGGAGACTTTTATTATCACTCGCTGAGTGTAAGGGGATGCCCTGTCTTGTTAAGGGTGTTGCCAAGGAGACCTGAGAGAACAAGAAGTCTTCGAGTAGGACGCTAATCAAAACAATGCAAAAAGTGAGTTTTCCAGTGCTATTTGTAAATTTCAGTACCCAGACAGATTCTGTGATCTTTTAAGGGCACTAAAATCCTATTTTACCTTTTGGTTGGGTTTAGTTCATAGCGAGGGAACTGGAAGCAAGCCCAGCAATACTTCCAGCCCCCCCCCCACTATATTCGTTTATTAGCTAGTGAGCATTGGTGAGCTCAGCATCAGTGAATTCAACATAGGTGAAAAAAGCAAAGGTGACAATTAGTGTCTGCCGGTGTCAGCTGGGAAAGCCAGCATAGCTGCAGGGGATTTTGCAAGTACTCAATCCAGTAGTGGAGGTTAAAGACATTCAGGAACAGTGTAAAAGAAATATGGATTCAAATACTGTAGTGTTACAAAATGGTGCACTGGCAATTAGATGTATTATATGTAATACAATCCATACAGAGGTTATTAATGATGTACTGATAGATACATGTGAGGAATATACATTGATTCATGAATTAAAGAACAGGATATGGTTTTTGGAAATGAAACTAATCACCATTAGCCAAAAGGAGTTAATACAGGATTATAATCAACAAATTAATGTGAAGGGGTGGTTGAGGAGGCCCAGGCTCAAAATGCAACTAGCAAGGTAGATACTGATACTGTAGTATCGAGCACAGCAGTAACAATGGATAACCAGAAATGGGCAAGAGATGAAGATGATGGTGGACCATGGATAGTGGAAAAAAGAAAATGTAAGAAAGGACGTAGAACTATGGAATGGTAAACCAGTGTGAATAATAACTTTACACCTCTAATTGAGTTAGATGATGATAATATGGATAAAGTAGTATTAGGACCAGATCAAGTAACATTAGAGAAAACACCAGATAATAACATACAGGAGATTAGGAGGAAAGCAAAGCACAGTGGTCAGAATGGAAATAGAGCTAAAGATATGTCAGTAAAGGCTGTTGCATTAGGAAAGGCAGGAGATAATAGGGAACATATGGGTGAACAGTCAACAGGGGCACCCTATGCTAAGACTCCAGATGCTGCAGAGTTGTGTAACATTGGCTCTGGATTAGTGAAAGTGGAAACCACAAAGGGGACTGAGCAAACCTATAACCAAGAGGAAATGTTAATGGATGGACCACCAGGAGAACATATTGTTGATAGAAGTCAAGCAGACAAGATAAAGCAGGTGTATATTCTGGGGGATTCTATACTTAAGTATACTGATAGTTACACTGCTAAGAGTTATAAAGAGGTTGTTATTACAAGCTATTTTTCTGGAGCCAAAATAGGTGACATCACACCAGTGCTGACAAACATAATTAAAGAAAGAGATCAGTCACCAGCAATAATTTTACATCTCGGTACAAATAACATCCCCAATCAAAGTGCTGCTGAAATTATGGAAGCATTTAAAGCAATTAAAGATGAAGCCATTAGGTTAAATTGTAAGCTATTCATCTCCGAAAGTTTACCAGTCCTGAGGGCTAATGAGATAAGAACTGCCAAAATCAAATCACTAAATAATTGGCTGGGACTTTGGGCATTGCAGGAGGGAGTGGGATGCATTACACATTGGGAGGAATTTGTAAATAATGGGCAATATTATAGTATGGATGATTTACACTTAAATAAAAATGGCAGTAGAAAACTTGGTGCAAGGTTAAGATTTGTGGTATGCAACTGTTTAAACTGAAAAGCAAGGGGAGATCAGTGGGTGATGGTGGACTACCGAATGGGGTTACACAAGCTCCGTATAGCAGGTTGGAAAGGACAACAAATAAAAGAGAATTGCAAATGTGGGCAATGAATGTGCATAGTCTAAATTGTCAGAAGAAAGCAAAATTAAATATACTACTGGTAAAAGAAAATATAGATGTGTGTATGATTTCAGAGACTTGGTGGGACAGCAATGTAAATTGGAAAAAAGATATAGAGGGGTTCAGGTCATATAATAATGATAGACCGAGTAAAAAAGGTGTCGGCATAGCCATACACATTAAAAATACACTACAAAGCGTTAGATGTAATACATCAAACCTGAACATTGAATTACTATGGGTAACAGTTCAAACAAAAAATGCAAATAAATTGTATCTAGGACATTTTTATAGGGCCCCCAATACAAACAATGAAATATCAGATGCAATAAATCAACAGATAGTGGAAATGTCTGAAAAGGGGGGATGTTTTAATTATGGGTGATTTCAACTACCCAAACATTAATTGGTTCAATATTACATCTCATGGTGGGATTGAGAATCTCTTTTCAGATGCCTTGTCTACCACTGGGTTATAACAATTGATCAATAAGCCAACAAGAGATAGCAATATACTCGATCTTCTTATTACAAATACTGAGGGCAGAGTGCATAATATCAATTTAAGGGACAATTTGGGGGGATGTGGTCATAAGTTAGTAGAATGCATATATAAAAAGGAATTTGAAAAAATAGAGGGAAGGACAATCATAAATAATTACTTAAGAGCTAACTTTAACAAAACAAACAGCGAATTAAAAACTGGGAAATGGTAATTGTGATTTCAAGGAAAAGAATACTAGCTAAGTATGGCTTATACTCAAAAATAAATTAAAGGAGGTAGAAGACAAATATGTTCCTAATCAAAAGTCATACAATAAAAGGAGAAAACTGCCCTCATGGTGTATGAGGAAGGTCTTAAAACAGATTAGTAAGAAGAAAAAGGCCTATGTATTAATGAAAAGGAATCAAATGTCTTCAGCCGTAGACAAGTACAAATTAGAGGTTAGAAAACTAAAGACAATAATTAGAAAGGAAACGGTAAGAATTGAGTTTAATATTGCACATAGAAGAGACAGGGGGGATAATTTTTATGCTTTCTTCAATAGCTATAAAAAAGTTGATACTAATATGGGCCCATTGACACACAAAGGGCTGGATGTAATGAACCCCATAGACATGGCCAATATTTTTAAAGATTTTTTTGTTCTGTGTTTTCCAATAAAATATATGGATTAATTAAGTTGGTAATAAAGGATAGAGCAGTATTAGATTTAGTGATGAGTTCTAAGGAAGTGGTAAAGCTGGTTAATAAAATAAAAAATAATAAAGCAATTGGGCCTGACTTGATACATCCAAGACTATTAAAATTGATAATACACACCATTGTAGAACCTCTGACCTACTTGCTTAATTTATCTTTCAAGACTGGTCAAGTGCCAGAAGAATGGATAAATGCTACAGTGATTCCATTGTTCAAGGAGGGAAGTAGATCAGTGTGTTCCAATTATAGACCCATCAGTCTAACATTGACTATCTGTAAATTAGCTGAAACCTTTCTAAAAAACAAACTAGAGGAGAATTTAAGAGCTATTATTTTTTGTGACAGTACACAATGTGGATTTAGACAGAATAGGTCATGCATAACAAATCAGATGAGTTTTTATAATAAGGTAAATAAATGTCTAAATGATAATATAGCAACAGATGTAATAATTGATTTTCAAAAGGTCTTTGATAAGGTATCACATGACTTGTCATTAGCTAAGTTATCAAATATAGGGGATGATAGGAGATTGGTGTGGATTGGGAATTGGTTGAATGATAGGAAGCAGAGGGTCGGAATCAGGGGATGTATATTAGATTATAAGGCGGTAACCAGTGGATTGCCCCAGGGGTCTGTTCTGTGACCTGTATTGTTTTCACTCTATATTAGTGATTTACATACAAACATAAAAAGTTGGATAGTTAAGTTTGCCAATGATGTGAAAATAGGAGAACCGGTAAATACAGCAGGAGGGCTTGAACAACTGACACAAGATTTAAAAAAGTTTGAAGAATGGGCTAGGGTAAATCATATGTTTTTTAGTGTGGACAAATGCTCTGTTGTACATATGGGCAAACTTAACAACAAACAAGAATATTCACTTACTGCTAAAAAAATTAAGAAAGTGGAAACAGAATGGGAGTGTGGAATTATCATTAATCAGCATTTAGATTTCTCATTTCATCAGTCGAGTATTGTTATGAAATCAAATTACATGATAAAAAATATCAGAAGATCCTTTTTGAGTAGATCAGCATCATTTATATTACCCTTGTACAGGACATATGTAAGACCCTATTATGATTATGGGTCCCCATTGTGGAGCCCTCAGTTCAAGGGGGATATCAAAAAAATTGAGGGGATACAACATAGAGGAACCAAGATGGTGGGTGGATGAAGAAACTTAAATTATAAGAATAGGTTGATAAAATCAAACCTTTTTAGCCTGTAGAATAGGAGATTGAGGGGGTGCTTTGCTGTTGATATACAAGATCCTAAGAAATAAGGATTTAATGAAGGCTCTACAGATGGAGATTCAGTACAAACCTGGAAGGCTGAGGACTCATAAACAGCAAATAAAGTTAGACACCTCAACCAAAAGGGACAGGTTCAATTTCTTTATACAAAAAATAGGTAGGTTATGGAACCAGCTACCAACTAACTTTGTTGATTGTAACACGTTAACCTTGTTTAAACAAAGATTGAATCTATTTCTTTTGGCTAGGGGTTGTACTTGGACCCGCTGATGTGGGTGGATGAAAATATGGGCAGAAGTGCCTTCTTCCATCCACAGCCAAGTATGCATACCCAGTATGAATTGCGTAATGAACTTCCTCATGTTTAATTGGAGACAGTCTAACTCTTTTAAGGGTATCTATTGGAAAAGAGGTATTGGCATTAATTGCAGACAGCCCAACTCTTTTAAGGGTAGCAATTGGAAAAGAGGTGTTAGATTCTGGATAAAAAAAAGATATGTGTAAAGTATTCTATCCACTGATTTTCTGGAATAATAGGTGTCAAATAAGTCTTTGTGATTATTGTTGCCTTTGGCAACCAGTTTGAATTTTACTATGAAAGCCTGCCATGATAACAGACACTTACATTATGGTTTTCATTACACAGTATGGGATCCTGTTTTATATAGATTAGAATTTTATGACACTTTTTTTTTTGTTTTTGTGTGCTTTTATAGTGTAATATAAAGTACTTGTATTTAGGATTCTTTGGATGTTTTAGGATATATGAATGATAAGCCTGACTGAAAATGTCATAAGACATTTTGTGTAAAATGGTAATCAAAACTGAAAGTTTATTAGAAGAACAAAATATAGTTCTAATAGTGCAGGCAGGTTTCCAGAAAGGAAGCTCTACAGTTATCATCATTTTTAACACTTTAGAATCTATTTGAAAAATACTGTTTAATTTAAAAGGGTACTCTTATTGTATATTTATGGCTCTAAGATCTGCATTCAGCATAATTAGCAAATGTATGTTGTGGGAAATCTTAAAGAAAGAAAAAGATAGATGCAGATATGATCTATAATATTACAGTACATAATTACATACAAATACCTGGTGCGGAGTACAATATACAATAAAAGAAACTATGTCAAAGCAATAAGAACGAATCTAGAGATAAAACAAGGGTCTACAACACAGATCACATTAAACTTATTTTGCAACCAGTTAACTACCAGTTAACGCTCTATATAGGAAATCACTTAAGAACTAATATCTGGTGGTAGTGGTTTCTAAACAGCTCTGAATGAGCAGACTACATATACTGTACAATACTTTTAGTTAAATGCCTCTTCTGAAGCTAAAGGGAATAAAACAAATCAACTAGTTGGCAGCTTAATCACGTAATATCTATTGGGCGTATACTGATTGCACAATAAAGTTAATGTGAACAGTATTTTATCCTTGTGACAATACTTTCTAATAGCTATATTAATAAAATATTGACACAAATTGAGGAAAAAGACTTTCATTCAGTGAATAATTATGACAATCCTTGTGGACATATTGCCAATGTGGATAGCCTTCTCATTGCAATGGCACATATAGGCTTACAGAGGAAGTTAGACAGATTTGTTAATCTATGTGAAGATATAAATAAATATTCAAAAAAATGCAGGGAATGAAAATGTGGAAATATATAAAGGAAACAAAGTCACAGTAGTATTTCAAAGAAAGGAAATTAACTACAACATTCTATGAATACATGTGTCCAAGGCCAGCTGATAGTGGAAGGTGAAACTATTACCTAGATTTTCTGATAAATAAAGTGGGCCGGATTTTAAGAGCTCCACTAGATGACTACAAGTTGCAGCAATCTAGGGGCTTTGCCACATCCCAGCTACATTAGGGACCCTGTGCCATATTCAGGTACAATAAAGTCCCTGTGCCAGAACTCCAGGATGTGCCACACCCACAGGCATGCACCAAAGCAAGTAGTGCAACTGCGGGTCATGCTGCAGGGATCTGTCTGACCCCCCATCACCACAATGGAGTAGGTGCAGGGGTGGCTAGGGGTGGGGGCACACACATGGCTGGCAAGGGGGTTAGAGTTGGCATAGGCACGGGATGGTACTGTGGACATTGGGGAAGGGGTGGGTGAGCGTGGCAATGTGGTTGCACTGGTTCCACTTATGGCACAATACTGGCACTGACTCCACAGGGAGAATGGGGGGGTATATCATCACCCCATGCCAGGGCCCCATGTGGGCATGGTTCTGAAGACTGCTACCAGGGCCATGCCTACATGAAGCCCTAACACTGTATGTTGCTATACCCCCAGTCACCCTGTGCAGTCCTTGCCAGTATTGTGCCATAAGCTGACCCCCCGATGGGTAAAACCACATTCCTATGCTCACCCACCCCTTCCCCAAAGGCCACAGTACCATCTAATGCCCATGCTACCCTGTACATGTCCATTAGTGCCCCCTACCCACACATCACCCCAGCATCTGCAGTGTTGCAAGGGGCTTAGACCAGGGTTTCGCTAGTCTATCTTCAGCCCCTTGCTGTAGCCACAGCGGGGCTTCTTGAATCCATACAATGTGATGTTGCAGCCCCCCCCACTGTGCAAGCCCCCTTGTGGCATGGTGCACCCACATTTAGGCCACAAGGGTGGCACAGCACCACAACAACACAGCAGCTCCCGAATCAGATTCTGAATCATGGATGCTGCATCTTTTGATGCAAGGTGCAAGTTATGTCATGACTGTTTGACTCAAGCACCTTGCATCTCTCATAGTGCTTTGAAAATCTCCTCCCCCATTGCAGTCAGCCAGGAAGCATTGCAGTACTTTGCAGTAAATGACATGTTACAAAATATTGCATGGCAGAAGGGCTTACTTGCCATTGAATTACATAGTTCCAGCCAGCATATTACAACATTTTGTAGTAATACTGCAAGGGTACTGCATTGCATCTTGTGTGGTGCAGTTGTAAAAATAAATTAAACCTATAAGAGTGTAATTAAATTTAATTGCAAAATTGGGAGAAATATGTTTAAAAGTGTCCTGAAGACCACCAATATGATGTTACAGAAAAAAAAATGCTATATGGAGTAGAAACATAAGCAAGTAGTAAATTCCAAGAAATACTCTTGTTAAAACTCTTGTAAGTAAATCGAAATCATGGTGACTGGAAAAAAAAAAAGATTACATATACATTTTAAATATATCTACAGTAGATCTTTTGGAATCATAAACAGATATATTTGCACAATGTACACACTGGAACATTTTAAAAGTAAAAGATGATGCTGGGTGATGGGCTGGGGCGATGGTTGGTAGAGGGCTAAACCTGCACCGCAGTGACAGAGACAAAGACTAATGGCAAAATAAAATTATAGGTACATGAGCATAAAAACAAGAGCTAGGGCCAACTAATAACCCTACCCTGAACTGTTCTTGTGACTTAAGTCACATAAACAATTTATTTATTCTAAATATGTCTACTGGGTGAGAGCATCAGACCAAGGACCTCTTTTAGTCTTGACCCATGCCAAAGAAACAACAAATGTGCAATACAAATATTTAATAAATAAATTAATTAATTGGTTAATTAATTAAAAACAAAATCAGGTACACTTATAGCTTGTTTTTTTTTTTTTTTCCAGTAGATATCAATTCAAAGTTGACTTAAAGAGCTAGTGTACTGCCAGGAAACTGCCAGCAATTAATTGTAACTTTCAGATGTAGTCAACTATCACTTCTTATATCTCAAGTATTTTTTTCTTTTCTGTTTGCTAATTAAAAGCTTTTCCACCTGGCAGTACTGGGGTGATGTCTGGAGCAGCAGTCTGTCTGGAGACAAATAAAAAAGTCAGTTCTGTTCCTCCCACATCAAAACTGAGACCACACTGACTATTACATCACTAGTTAGTTGTAACCATTTCTCACTGCCAGGTTTCACTTTCACATGAAGCAGCAGGGACTGGCTCTCCCTGGTTACTAGTGACATCACAGTTTCCTGCATTTTGATTGGTAGCTTGTGTAAGTTACTGCTCAGGCTGCAAGGATTGTGGTGCCTCATGGTGCTTGGTCTCACTTCTGATGATGTAGTGGGAGGAACAGAACTGACTTTTTTTAACCTCCAAAAAGAGTGCTTCTCCACACATCATCTCAGTACTGCCATCTGGAAAATCTCCTAATAAGCAAACAGAAAATAAAAAAAAACTACTTCAGATATTGGAGATGATAGCTGGCTGCATTTGAAAATTACTGTTAATTCCAAGTAGTACACTAGCTCTTTAAAGACAAGGCAAGACCTAATGTTTTATTTATTTATTTATAGATTGGAGTCACAATCCTCTGACTCAGGGACTCATTTGCAAAGGCTCCACGTCAGAGTATAACAAACTTCCATCAGGCACAGAAAAATTCCACATACATACAGATGATAGACAGGATTGAGGGGTGCACAGACAAACCTCCAAGTCAAATCAGGCTAACAATAAGGTACATAGTACTATACAATAATAATGTAGAGCAGCCAAGAACATGGCCAAAGTGGACAGTGGATTAGGTGTCCCTGTTGGAATGTGGGGGGGGGGTAGTATTATTTGCAATCACAGGCACCACAGGTGAGGAGCTCAGAGCAGAGGGTGGATTTAAAGGGGCCAAGTCTTACCTCAGAGGAAACTGCAGAGGGGAGATCATTCATCCAGAGGGGGCTCTTTAGTAAAAGGACCATTGTCTGAGGTAGGTCCTGCGGTGAGGGACTTGAAAGGAGGCCAGAGTGATCCATTGGGGTTCCTGTGGTGGGGGGCAGCAGAAGCAGGTATCTGAGGTCTGAGGGTGTGAGATTAAAAGAGAGTTTTTTGGCAAACAGACAGGTGTGATATCTAAGCCTGCCTTCAAAGTTTAGCCAACCTGTGTGTTGGTAGAGCTAGCATGTGTGAGTCCACCTGTCACACCCTGTGACAAGGTGACAGGCTTTATTAAGGGAGACCCTAAGATGACGGAGGGTGGAGTTATCTGCAGCACCATAGAAAATGATTCTATAGTCAATTAGGGAAAGGTCCAAGGAGGTCACTGCTAGTCAAAGTGCCTCAGGGGGCATACATCTTCTGTGCCTGTACAGAAGGCCCAACCTGGAGTTGATGGCAGAGCTTAGTTGGCTAATATAGAAACATAGACTTTGATGGCAGATAAGAACTGCTTGGCCCACCTAGTCTGCCCATTTCCCTACCTATTGGATAAGCTGCAGATCCTAATTAACCAACAGCCTACTACTTCCTACCCCCCCACCACCAGAATTGCCTTATGTGTGTCCCATGCATTCTTTTCATGCATTATGGTCATGGAATGTAAGGTAGGAGTCAAGGGTGACTCCCAGGTACTTGAAAGAGGTGACTAGCTGCAGTTGGTTAAGTTAGTAGTCAAGTATCCTTAGAATAAAGTCCCTGTGCTTGCTTTGATTGTGGGTAAAGAGTATTGCCTTAGTCTTTTTAAGTTTACAATAAGTTTGTGTTTGGAGAACCGTGTTTCTGCCTCAGAGAAGGATAGCTGGAGAGTGAGGTTTGAAGAGAGATGGGATCGGAGTCACTGGTAAAGATTACAGCATCATCTGCATACAGTAGTATCTGTCCAGAACAGGTCTTAGGGAGAGAGTTTAAAAATAGGGTACAAAGGAGAGGGCCCAGGATAGAGCCCTGGGGAACCCCAGAGCGAACCAATCTACAGGAGGAAATGGAGGAGTTAATTATGACTTGTTGGGATCTGTACCTGAGATAGTTATTGAACCACGTGATTGCCTATGAGGATAGCCCAAAGGTGGTCATAGACTGGATGAGGAGTGCATGACTGACATTGTCAAATGCTTTAGTTAGGTCAACATGTGCTGCACCAACTGAGTGGCTATTATCGAGAGTCTTATTGATAAATGTCATAAATTCAAGGAGAGCGGTGGTGGTGCTGTGTCCCTTCCTGAAGCTGTGTTGTTCAGGGCAGAGCAGATTGTGGTTAGTTAGGTAATCAATGAGTTGATCAGACACCATTTTCTCATGCACCTTAGAGACTGGCAAAAGGATGGAGATTGGGTGGTAATTATTCAGGGAGGTGCGGTCCCCACCTTTAAAGATCGGTGTAAATACAGCTGATTTCCAGAAATTGTCCAAGACAGAGGGACCTATTGATGAGATTTGTAAGAGGTGTGAGGACCGAGTCGAGGGTGAGACAGAGGGGTTTTAGGTCTAGGGTGTCACCACTGTGACAGGTTTTCCCCAGAACTGAGGCGCGGTAGCATCTGGCCTCAGTAAGGGAGAGAGTAGTAAGTCTGAAAAGAGGGGTATTTGAGGGTTGGGGTGGTCAGAACAGGTTCAGTGGGGGGGGTCAAAGAAGTTAGAGGGAAGAACATTGCTGATATCAGAGAAAGCTGAGTTATGGATATCAGCAATGATGTGGGGCTCCTAGGTAAGGGACCCATTTACAAGGAGCTGGTCAGGAGGGGAGACTGTCTTGCCATTGAGCTCTTTAATATAGTCCCAGAATCTACGTCCAGAACCCCAGAAGGTGGAAAGCACTTCCTGACAGTGGGCAGCTTTGCTTGCCTGATTTTCCAGGTGCATTTATTCCTTGCCTCTCTGTAGAGTTGCCGGTCATGGGGTAGGCAAGATTCATTGGCCCTGTGCCACAAATTATCTCAGTGGTGCATGAGCTCAAGCAGGTTTTGTGTGATCCATGATGAGTCACAGCTTTTAATCATTTGTTTAGTGATGGGGCATAGAGATCACAGGTGGTTATAAAGTGTTCTCTGGCAATGTCAATTCAGGGGAAGAATTAATGGGGGACCAATCACAATGCAGTAGGTGATGTTTGAGGCGGGAGAAGGATCCCTTTTTAAGGTGGCATTGAAGAGTGAAATTGGGTGGGGGTTTGGGGATCCTAGTTGACCATCAGCTAGTTACTGGTGAATGGGACACTAAGGGCATCAGGGAGTACAGTAATTCCAGATATTCTTTCAGGACAGTTAGTTAGGATGAGGTCAAGGAGAGTGGATGCACCATTTTTATGGTTTAGTCTTGTGGGGGCTGGAACCACCTAGGTAAGGTCCATAGCAGCAATGGAGTCCTTGTAAGGGGCTGAGGAGGGTGCAAGCCAATTTATGTTGAAATGTCCTAGTGTAACTAATTCACTATTATTAGGCAGCTGGGAGAGACTATTGAGAACCAAGGTAAAGGCTGGCTTTTGATTACGGGAAGGGATATATCTGGTCACGATGTGGAGGAATTTGCTTGAGTGACTGGTCTGGAGCTAAACAACGAGAGCTTGTGCCTCGCGGGGGGGGGGCTGATAGATACTTTAGTAGCTTGTAGTGGGTCCCTGTAATAAAGGGCACAGCTCCCTTTTGCCCAGCCTGTTCAGTCTGAGGATAGAGTACCCAGTTATGTGAGTGGTGGAGTCAGGGGTGTCAGGGTCAAGCCACATTTCTGTTACTACAAGGATATCAGGTAGGGTTTGGGCCATCCATCCTTGAAGAGTTTCATATTTTTTTTGCAAACTGCATATGTTCATGATGGCTATTAGGAGTCCATCCACTTTACTGCAGGTAGCTGGTGGGATAGAAGGGGGTCCAGCATTAGGGTGTACATTACTTGATAGGAGTAGGAGTAAGAGGGCAAGTAGGCACAGGGCTAGTTTGAGAAGTTTAGGTTTTATTTTTGTTGTATGTGGTGGTGGAGGAGGTTACTACCAGAGATAGGGATGGGAAGGGCTAAAACACACGGGGAAAGTAGGAGCGAAATGTGGGACTGGAAGGAGTGGTGCAGGGTGCCCGAGAGGAGGGGCTTGGTATGCATAGCAGGAGGGCCACAGGTAGTTTCCCCGGGGTTGACAGAGTGAAATGGAGGATGAGTGGCGCAGTCACCAACACAAGGTGGGTGGGGGTACAAGGAGGGAATTTTAAGGAGAGCAAGGAAAGTTAAAATAAATGTGGGTAAAGGCATTATCTCAAATGAGATATTGGGGGTTCTGAGACACTTAATGACAATGTCTGAAACAGCCTGAGGGAACATGGTTAGTCAGATACTAACCCAGTATTAACTAAGTCAGCTGGAGCAGTTGTAGAGTAGCTGCCTCTGGTGCACAAGGTACAGGGTTCAAGGCTCAGGAGGGGAAAGAGTGGGGAGAGAGGGAAATTATGACAGAAATCTGGGAGAGACAAACATGGTGCAGGGTCTGGAACCAGATGACAGAGTATGGGGGAGGTACTAGAGACAGAGGGAATAGGTGGTTTAGGCTACTCTATACTGACACCTACAGGTAGGCTATGATAACTAGCTAATGGGTAAGTAGACACTTATGAATAAGTCACATGACCTGATGACACAATAAAAGCGAGGGCGGAGGTGGGTGGGGAGTGGGCTCAAAGCATCAAAGGGCACACACCCTCAGTGAGTAGCTCAAATTCAGTTGGTCCACCAAATTATCTTTAGGGCCAAGCTCTGCCATCCGCTTCCTGCGTGAGTTGTGTTCAAGTGGGGGGGGGGTCCAGCAGCAGCCTAGTATGGACAGGAATAAAGGAGGGGATTAGATTTCACTGTCCCTGGTGGGAAGACTCCCTACATAGTCCGACTGTGCATGCACAGTAGTTGGTAAGGGTACAATTATAAGCACTGAAACTACAATTAAAACTAAAAATATATAGTTCCCCAAAGGCAGTAGTACAATGCTCCCATCTCCTACACAGAACACCTACTGCTTGAAGCACAAGTACACTGCATATAAGACACTAAACAATCATGCCCCACTAGATGACTACTTCAGGTGCACTCTGGCTATACATGTCCCAGCTAACAGGGCTAACAGCAGTTTTAAGGTTCCCCGAGCCAGATGCTACTCTTCACAAGAATTCCAGTCAAATAAGTAGCCACATAAACTATCTCCAGATGTACGCCGATGTACGCCAAAACACATCCTCAGTAAGTAGCTCAAACTCAGTCAGTCCACCAAATTTCCTCTAGGGTCGAGCTCTGCGGTCCGCTTCACAGGCAAGTTGTGTTCAAGTGGGTGGGTGGGGGTTCCAGCAGCAGCCTTTAAGGCGAACTCTGCTGTCTACTTCTCGGGTGACTTGTGTTCGAGAGAGGGGGTTCCAGCAGCAGCCTTTAGGGCTGAGCTCTGCTGTCCACTTCACGGGCGAGTTGTGTTCAAGTGGGGGAGAGGGGTTCCAGCAGCAGCCTTTCCTGGGTGAGTTGTGTTCGAGTGGGGGGTGCAGCAGCAACCTTTAGGGTTGAGCTCTGCCGTTCGCTTCCCAGATGAGTTGTGTTTGAGTGGGGGGAGGGGTTCCAGCAGCAGCCTTTAGGGCCAAACTCTGCTGTCTGCTTCCTGGACAAGTTGTGTTCCAGTGGGGGGTGGAGAGGTTCCAGCAGCAGCCTAGGATGTTGCAAACAGACTCAAGGAGAACGTTCTAAAATTTGGTTTATGTCTCACAAGACTGCCCCTTTTATGAAAGCTGTAAAAATGTATGTCTGGGGGATATTTTAAGAAACTAATATCTGAACTTAGAAGACATAACAAGGCAACTACTATGCAAAAGTTATTTTGAAACCAGCAAAGTTTTTAGAAGGTATTGAAAACCACGAAGTGACGAATATTCAGAGGTCATGAAAGATCAAATAAACTTAATTATTACAAAATGGATCTCTACAAAATTATTAGTGTACTATTTCAGAATTTATATGGAAATGTATTATATTATTTTGTGTTACAGCTTATTTTATCAAAAGGACCGTGGTATTATTTTGTAATAAATAAGAGTGAGTAAATAAAAAATAAGAGTGAGTAAATAAAAAGTTGAACCTAACTGATCCTCAGCATATCCACCACTGGCAGCTACAGTAGTATGTCATGGTCTTCTTATTGAGACCATTGCTGTATACTGTTCTTTTCCCCATCATAAGACACCACCATGAGTGACCACACCACTTCACAGCTCCTTGCAAGTCAACTATTGACTGTACTGTACCTCTTTCTCCTCTCACATTGACAGTCTAATTGTGTAAGCAGCAGTGGAGAGCAATGTACAGTAGAGGACCAATTTTTTATTTGTTTTAAACTGTATTTTAAACTGCATTTTAAGTTGAAGCATTATTTTTTTGACAAGCGGTATATATAATATGAATATCAGTTGGGCAAATGAAATGTAATAATTGGCATGGAGCTAAAGCAGACTATTGGCAGGGTATCTGTCTATGGCATGGGTGAGGCTAGGGTGCTCCACATCATGGGATTCAATCAGTGGTTGAAAAACTGGTGCAGAGCTCAGGGATTTGGCTTCATTGGGGACTGGGGGTCCACCTGGAGGGATGCAGGCCTATACTGGCATGATGGTCTGTATCTGTCCAGGAGGGGAACCAGGATCCTAGGTGACAGGTATAAATACTTCACTGACAAGCATTTAAACTAGCCAAGGGGGGAGGCACTGGAAAGGAGCAGGGAAATCCTAGCCCCCCCCCCAAAATATCAGGGCACTAAGTGAGGTAGACACTGACATAGAGATGTTGATAGGTAGAAGCGCAGGGGTAAATGGAGAAAGTGACAAATGCAATAAGGACAGTTATGGGGCAAAAAGGGGTAAGGCCATCAAGAAATGGAGGGTAATGAGTACCAATGCCCATAGTCTGGGCAACAAGCTCCCTGAACTGGTGGCCTTGATGGAAGAGGGATGCCTGGATATTGTAGCAGTCACAGAAACATGGTACACAGAGAACCATGACTGGGATGTTAACATACCAGGGTACACAACCTACAGGAGAGACAGGGAGGGCAGGGAGTAGCTCTCTATGTAAGGGAAGGGATAAAGCAACTGAACAAAAGAGTAAACAGGAGGAGAGAGGCACTGAGGGTCACCTTAGAGACTGGAAATGGCACCACAATCCGCACAGGGATTGTATATAGACCCCCATCTCAGGAGGAGGAGGGAATGGACAAGGATATGATAGAAGTCATACTTAGGATGGCAGAGAAAGGGGAGATACTGTTGATGGGGAACCTTAACATGCCAGATGTTAACTGGAGCACCTTTGCGGCAGCCACATCCAAAAGCAGGGCCATTCTTAATGCACTTCAGGTGGCATGCCTCAAACAGCTAGTTTTGGAACCTACTCATGAGGGAGCAATCTTAGACCTCGTACTCTCTAATGGGGACAGTGAGAGGATCTCAGATCTAGAAGTGGGTAGCCATTTGGGAACAAGTGACTACCAAACAGTGTGGTTCACGATAAACTCAGCTACAGAGTCAAGCCATACAAAAGTGAGGGTTCTGGACTTCAGGAGGGCTGACTTTGTGCAAGATGGAGTGCCTTAGAAAAGCACTAGCAAACAGGCTAGAAGGAGGGGTGGAGCAACAATGGGGAAATATCAAAACTGCCATCACAGAGGCAACACGCCTTTGTGTGAGGCAAATAAACAAATCAAAATGAAAGAAAAAGCCACTATGGTTTTCAAAAGAGGTGGTGGTGAAGGTTAGGGAGAAAAAGATAGCATTTAGGAAGTATAAGGAAACACAGAAGGAACAGGACAGAGAACTGTATCAGTTAAGGCAGAAGGAAGCAGGGAGGGTAGTCAGAATAGCAAAGGCACAAACTGAGGAAAAGATAGCTAACTCAGTTAAAAAGTGGGATAAAACCTTTTATACAGATATCAGGGAGCGTAGAAAGATAAAGGGAGGGATAGTGAGGCTGAATAGAATGGATGGTGGGTGGGCAGAGAGTGACAGTGAAAAAGCAGGTATACTGAATGAATACTTCTGTTCAGTATTCTCAAAAGAGGAAGTGGGGAGGTGCCTAATCCAATTAACAGAAACACTCTGGAGAGGAGGGTTGATCCCAGTCCTTTCGCAGAAGAAAGGGTTCTGAAAGAACTCCTAAAACTGAAGGTAGACAAAGCAATGGGGCCAGATGGAATTCACTCCAGAATTCTAAAAGAATTAAGCAGAGAACTAGTGACACCACTGACTACCCTTTTTAACAAATCATGGGAGGATGGTGTGGTACCTGAAGACTAGAAGAAGGCGGATGTGATTCCCCTTCACAAAAGTGGGACCAAGACAGAGGCAGGAAACTACAGACCTGTCAGTTTGACCTCTGTGGTAGGGAAAGTGATGGAATCACTTCTGAAGGAAAGAATTGTTGAGTACCTAGAGGCCAGTGGGGCACATGACCCAAGGCAGCATGGGTTCACAGTGGGAAGGTCATGTCAGATGAATCTAATTGATTTCTTTGACTGCGTGACCAGAGTAGTAGACCAGGGAGGGGCTGTGGACATGGCCTACCTAGACTTTAGCAAGTCATTTGACACAGTACCACACAAAAGATTAGTAGTCAAATTAACCAGCCTGGGAGTGAGTTCCAGGGTGGTAGCCTGGGTAAAACACTGGCTGAATAGCAGGACACAGAAGGTAATTGTAAATGGAGTCCACTCTGAAGAAAAAGGGGTTACTAGTGGGGTACCGGAGGGTTTAGTACTGGGTCCAGTCCTTTTTAATGTCTTTATAAGTGACATTGCAGAGGGACTGGAAGGAAAAGTATGCCTCTTTGCAGATGACACAAAGATCTGCAACTGGGCTGATACACAAGGAGGTGTGAAAAGGATGAGAAGGGACTTGGCAAGGTTGGAGGAAAGGTCAGAAGTATGGCAGCTTGGATTCAATGCAAAGAATTGCAAAGTAATGCACCCGGGAAACAAAAACCCAGGGAAAGATTACACAATGGGAGGAGGTAGTAACAACAACAAAAATGGAAAGGGACCTGTGGGTAATCATATCAGATGACCTTAAGGTTGGCAAGCAATGTGAGTAGGCGGTAGGGAGGGCTGGGGGGATACTGGGATGTATAGGGAGAGGTATCACCAGCAGAAAACAGGAAGTTGTTACCCCCTGTACAGACAGTTGGTGAGACCCCATCTGGAGTACTGCGTCCAGTTCTGGAGACCCCACCTCCGCAAGGACATAGACAGGATGGAGGCAGTTCAGAGGAGGGCAACTAAAATGGTGCAGGGTCTGCAAGAGAAGCCATACGAGGAGAGACTAAAGGAGCTTAATATGTATACCCTTGAAGAAAGGTGGTAGAGGGGGGACATGACAGAAACGTTTACGTACCTCAGTGGAATCAACAAAGTCCAAGAGGGTAGCATCTTTCAGAAAAAGAGATGTGCAAGAACAAGGGGACGCAATTTGAAGATAGAGGGGGGACGGCTCAGGTGCAATATGAGGAAGTATTTTTTCACAGAGAGGATGGTGGACACATGGAACAGCCTTCCTGAGGAGGTTGTGGGGTCTAAAACTGTGGGAGAATTCAAGAATGCATGGGACAGATATAAGGCAATTCTTGTGGGGGGTAGGAAGAAATAGGCTGTTGGTTAACTAGGATCTGTGGCCTATCCTGTAGGTAGGAAAATGGGCAGACTTGGTGGTCCAAGCGGTCCTTATCTGCCGTCAAAGTCTATGTTTCTATGTTTCTATGAGATCAGCAATAAATATTTATCACTGTAGCTCACCTGCCCACAGCCCTAGTAGGCTGCAGACTCACTCATACCACCATAACCTAGCATTCCCCCTGTACCATCATGCCAAAAACACCTTCCATAATGAGGCTAGAGTTGTGAATATTCATTGCTGACTTCAAGGTTTTTATACTCCTTATTTGTAGGCTGCTTATTTCCATGCCAAATACTACATTGTTAGTCAAAGTTGTTTGATCCAGTTCTAGATGTCAAACCAAAGAGTCCAGCATCAAACAGAATTAAATATGCCACACGCCACCCTCTCTATCCCCTACCAAAAGACCCAATTAAACATGATAGAAACGTTTACATACCTCAGTGGAATCAACAAAGTCCAAGAGGGTAGCATCTTTCAGAAAAAGAGATGTGCAAGAACAAGGGGACGCAATTTGAAGATAGAGGGGGGACGGCTCAGGGACCCCATTAAACTGACATATATCATCTCATTGGACAGACTTGATATCCTGTGAGAATTAAACATTTACCTATATTTTATCTAGTTATTTATGTCTCCAGCCCTCAAATATTTTGACTGCCATCATCTACCTCTCAGACAGTTTCACCCCGGTTAAAGAGTATTTCTTGCCTGATGTTTTAGCAAATGTATGCATTTAGAACATAAGTTGTATCTTTGATCTTCCTCCATCTCAAAGCCATGTAGTACCTCTGCTGACCACTGGCAATGCCATGCTCCTAAGCACCAAGAATGACTCCTACCCGCACCCCCCTTGAAGGAAGCTGGATCCTCAGACCAATGCAAGGGTTTGCTGTGTCATTGGGTAATGGCATCTCCCCACCTTGGTTGGGATGTGCTGCCAGCAGCACTGCTTTATTTTATTTATTTTATTAATTGAATTGGAATTACAAACCTTTGAGTAAGAGACTCTTTTGCAAAGGCTCCACATCAGGGAAGTACAATAAGGAATACATGCTGCTCCTAGCTTGGCTGCAAGTGCCAAATTCTACATTGGAACATACTATAAGTTGCCTACATGGAAGCAGACACCAAATACCCCAGATGCAAACTTTTACATAAGTGAATAAATAAATAAATAATTAGGAGCTATACTATGCTTGAGTCAAAATATGAAATTTAACTCCAAGTATGAGGTGGCAAGACCATAAATCCCAAGTGGCAAAGCTACAAGTTATAAAAGTCTTGTCCACTAACAGGTGGAGATAAATTATGATTTTGAGTGAAGCAATTTTTATTCTGTTTCTGTAATATTAGTTTAACAGTTACATATTTTTAAAAACAGCTTTTTGTGTGATGATTGTTGTGCTTTTCTATTACTTGAGCTGCTGGCTTCAGTGCTGCACAGGCCTATTACAAAGTCATCAGCACTTTGATAGCTGCTCTCGGATTGGTTCTCTTCTGTGTAAAGATCAAGGAAAGTGAATGCATCATATCTAACCTCTAGATAAATGTTTACCTTATGGTTAGATAATATGATAAACAAATTCAGAAAAACTGTATCACCATTGGCAGTGTATGACTATATCTTGCACATATTTTTATTCAAGTTACCCGTATAACCTCCAGACCCCACCCCACACAAACAACCAAGCATCAACACATTAATTTAAATAAATATATATATACACACACAGTATATATACTTTACAATTCCAGTAATAATCTTGCAGAACCTTGAAAGGTGCACTGCATTAAAAGTGCAAAACCAAGCAATCAGAATTGTACATTTTCTAACAAATCCAAAATATTTTTAAAAGATCACTAGGATGCTGAGAGATGTGGATGAGATTTAAAAAAGCAACAGTAGAAATCCATCTAAATTGAAGGTAAAACAAGCACTGTTTCTTCAAGTCCACTCTTAACATTCATGTAGTATTAGTCATATACTTTCTTGGTCACAGAAGGCCCTGGGGCCATTGTTAATAATTATTGCTAAAGGAAGAAACTATTTTTCTTGATGAACACTTAGATCTTATTAAGGGGTACCAGGTGCATTGTGAAACAATATTGCATTACTGATGTAAAAGCTCTTCACTCTCAATCATGTAACTAATTAATAGAAGGACACAGTGCATCTAATTCATGTAAACAAAGAGCTCTATGTACAGCGCATACTATAAAAAAACAAAATGGAAATAAAGTCCTGAACCAAAATCTAAAGGATTTCTCTAAGTCCCAAAATACCATATAGACTTTCATATTTACAAGAATACTTTGTTTTTGCCAAATACAAGAAAACCACAGAGACTAACAAAAAGCATTTAAGAGATTGTATGCTGCAAACCTCCATGAACTCTTAGTCCAAATGGTCCATATTGATACTGTACATGATACATATTTGTATGCCAACTATATATTATGTACAGTATATAAAGTTGTGTGGAAATACTTTCCAGTGTTCATGGGTGTAATTTTTTTGTGTTTGCTTGCATAGCAATGCAAGAAAATGCATAGGTAGTATACTGGATTCTGTAGGTTTGTCAGTCTTTTTAGCCAGTGAATAGTGCAGAAAACAATCACTTCCATTTTCATCCAGTTGTGTAGTATGTGCCTGTCTTAGTTTAAATAGCAACATGTGACCCTTTTTGTATGTGGCTGCCCAACAACATTTTCCTGTTTGTACTTAGAGGATGTGATTTAGTGATTTGTTAGTACAACTGCCAACACCTCTTCCAGTATGGTTTGAGACCACTACCACCCCCCACACACAGAAACAAAATCCTTTTGAAGCTACCCCTTCGTCCCCACACTACTGACTTATCTACATTCAGCTGTTATCAATTAGGAACTATTTACTCCAGAGAGAGAGAGAGAGAGAGAGAGAGAGAGAGAGATTAATTTTATTTGGGAAGTCACTTTCTAAGCCTATGAAGTACTGGCAGAATGTTCAGCATTCCTAGTATAGCTGAAGAAAAGCAACCTTTTCAGCACAACAGAACACAGCTGCAATGCTGAGGGAGGAAAATAGTAGATGTTCTGGTGAGTGCAATTTGTTCAGCCTTTACTGTTCCATATCTCATTAACAAATTATTTGATTTTAGAAAACATTTACTCAGGATAGACCTACTGACATTTAACACCTCATTTTTAGTAGTTCCCCGATTCTGTTCAGTTTTACACCTGCTAGAAAAATAGAAATATAGTAACATAGAATTTGCTTCCAGGTAAGGACTGCCTGACACATCTAGTCTGCCCATGTCCCTGCTTACAGTATTCCTACAGAGCTTACTTGATCTCCAGCGCAATCACTCCCCCTTCCCTTTCCCTGGGATCCCTTATGCTTATCCCATGCATTCTTGAGGCCCATCATTGCTTTCACCCCCACCACCTCTGCTTCAAGACTACTTCAGGAAAATACCACTCTTTCTGTGAAGAAGTACTTACTCACATTTCTCTCGACTCTACCCTGTCCATCTTCCTATCATGCCCCCTTGTTCTTGACAACCTCTTTTCTGAAAAATACTTCCCTGCTGTACCACAGTTACCCCAGGGGGTATTTAAAGGTCTCTATCATTAACCCCTCTCACTCCTCAGTTCCAGGGTGTACATACTGAGGTCCTTTAGTCTCTCCTCAAAGGGTTTCTGATGCAGACTCTGCACCATTTTAGTTGCCATCGTCTGGACCACCTCCACTTTGTCTATGTCCTTCCAGAGATTTGGTCTCCAGAACTGGACACAGTACTCCAAGTGGGGTCTTACTAGTGTTCTATACAGAAGCAATACCACCTCCCACTCTCCCATCCCTATGCATCACAGTATCCCACTAGCCTTTCCAACTGCCTTGACACACTGCCTGGCCACTTTTAGGTCATCTGATATGATGACCCCCAAGTTATGTTTCCTGCTTGGTAGTCTTCAGTACTACTACTCCCATTTTGTACTCTGCTCCTGGGGTTATGTGCCCCAAGTCCATTACTTTGAACTTTTTCACATTGAAATCCAACTGTTATAACCTTGGCCACTCTTATAGTTTTCTCATGTCTCTGTTCATTACCACCCAGGTCTCTGTTTATTTCCAAACTATTTCAGATTTTGATGTCATCTACAAAGAGGCAGACCCTCCCTTCCAGATCCTCTCCAATGTCACTTATAAAGACATTAAAAAGGACCAGTCCTAGGACTGATTCCTGAGGCATCCCACTGTTCACCATCCTTTCCTTGGAGAGAACTCCATTTACCACCACCCACTGCCTCCTATCTCCTAACCAATTTCTTCCCAGTTTACCCTATTTGAACCCACTCCTATGGTACCCAGCTTGCTTACATGGAACAGTGTTGAAAGCCTTACTGAAATCTAGGTAGGTCACGTCCACCATTGTACCTTGATCTAATTCCATGGTCACCCAGTCAAAGAAGTCTAACAGACCAGTTTGACATCAACCCCACCCCCCATGAATCCATGCTGCCTCGGGACTTGTAACCTATTGGATTCAAAAATTTCACAATTCCTTCCTTCAGCAGAGATTCTATTAACTTTCCCACCACAGAAGTCAGGCTGACTGGCCAGGGAGGGACTGAAGCACAGGGCATTTAGGTGACTAGAGAGAAACTGGCACGCAGGGTCTAAGCACTTTTTCTAATTTTAACCCTAGACCTCACTGCCTCTGATAACTAAAAACAGCGGTAGCTTGGAGTGCCATTCTTGCTGATATTATATTTTTCTAAATACTAATAAGTTGTTTTGGTTAACTGTACCACTTTCCATCTGAGAATATTTCATGTCATTGGAATGCAATGGAAAGGACAAAAATTGTCTGTTTTAGCCAGCAGGCACAAGCAGAAACAAAGCAGTAAGTCATAACAGGGGGTGCGTTGTGGTGGAATAACAGCATTCCTTGGGTGGGTGAAGCATGAGGCAAAGCTGAGTGCTTCCACTACCTGATAAATGCTATTATCCCATCATGATGCACCCACTGGAGGGCCTTATTGCAATTATGAAATGGGTCCTTTAAATAGCCACTGACACCATTAGACAAACTTTAGAAAGTGTGAGATTTAGCCACAATTCAGCTTATATTTCATATATTTTCTATAATTCTTTTCCTTGGTTTCTTTATTACTGAGGGTAGTTGAATGAAGGAAGATTACTGTCTCTAAGACTTTATCTACTCTTTTTGCCTGCCTAAACCTGATATCATAATCCCCTATTTACTGCATCATAGTTATCTTCACAGCAACCCATTGTGTTATAAACAGAACTGTGATGTCAGATGTAGGCAAGCAGCCTGAAGAGATAGGGCAGCGATCCTGTTTACATTCAAATGTCTTTAGTAATAAAGAAGTAAGGGTGAGAATTACAGAAAAAAATATTAAATATAAGACAAATTGTATCTAAGCATTACATTTTTTTTAAGGTTGTCACAATGCATCAAGGGCTCTTTAAGTACATCTAATATATAATTAATTTTTTTTTTGTATTTTTACATGTAGCAAATACTGTAGCAAAATAAAAACTACAAACATTGTAAAATAAACATGTATAACCAAAAGACCAAAAGATACTCCAATTTGGACATTGCATTGTTGCCTCTTTAATGTCACAGTTGCAAACGATTAGAGGCACTCAAAAAAATCAGCACAGATGCAAAGTTGCAAAGGCTCTTAAGGCATTTACGCCTTCAATTTATTTTAGAAACCAGTCCAATTTATTTCACACATATAGCAGTTTGAACACAGAACAACACCTACCAACACTCCAGCAGTTTATTATTTAGTTTTTGTTGACTGGTAAGTGCACTAGACAAATCCTGCCTATTTTCAGGCATGACCCGGGGGAGGGGGATACAGATGAATGCCAACTGACCTTGAACCAGAACCAGATTAAGCTGTTGGTTGTATTTCAGTGAATGAAGGAAATTTGGCCAGGACACTGGGGAAATTCCTCTACTCCTTTTCGATAAGTGCCATGGGATCTTTAACATCCACCTGAACTACCACCAATCCAGGCAGATTGGGCCTCGGTTTAACGTCTCATCCGAAAGATGGCACCTCAGAAGTGCAGCACCCCTCTCATGCTGCACAACAGTGTCAGTACTGGGATATTACCCAAGTGCCAGATGTGGGAACTGAACCCACAGCTCTCTGATCTCCCAACCTCAGAGGAGTGTGTGCTAACTACTGAGCCACTGACACTAAACAGTTTTGAGACACACTGGCTCTTCCTCAGTAGGTGGAGCTTGGCTGTTTCATCATCCCTTAAATTCTGACAACTTAAAGATGTACTCCCACAATTGCAATTATAAATCAATTATAAATTTTAATTGAAGGTCTGTATTGGCACTAAATGTCATATACTCTGTTGCAAGCAAGTAACAAACAACATTGCAAGACCATGTCAATACACATAAAAACATACATTCAACTTTTCACATTTATACGTAAAAAAGAAAATAAAGGTTTTATATTAGCACAGCCAGTTCAAGAAAGATAACTAGTCAAAATTTTAAATTCATATGTGATACTACCACAAACATTTTTACATCATTTTGTATCAATAATAAAGAATCATAACAATTAATACATCATAATACCAATACCAAAAAAAAAAAATAGAAATTGCAAGAAGGGCATGTGGTCCCAGTCCTCACTAAGCCCATAGGAGGCTATGTAACTGAGAAATCCATCTTGCATTCTTTTTTAGGATGTCAAGAGTGTGATCCCCAAGTGTTGTTTCAAAGTCTATCATGCTTAAATTGAGATTATCTTTCACTTTATGCATCTCTCCATAGTGGACTTCAACCACAGTAACTTGCTCTAATCTCATATTGAGCTTAGTGTCCCTGGATTTTTCCCCTAATACCCTCATAACCATCCCGCTATACACTTTCATGCAAGGACACCATAACACACTCTGCTCTGTAATTAGTGAATTCCCTAACGTACACAAACTCGATTGGGTACACTAAGTTTGCATACAGAGCAGTTGCCACTTGCCACACCTGAAATATCCTGATGGTAAACATGGCAACCAAGTGTTACATCTTGTCTTGTCTTTTACATAGTGACTGTGTACTAATTTATCAGAGTTGTTTTTTTCTCACAAAAAAAGTAACCTTTAGCAAGTCACCCACTGCTTTAAAAGGTACTAGATCAGCTGACAGCACTGCCTATTGTATCTTTTTTTTTTCTTTATCCACCTTTCTCAGCCCTGGATTCTTTCTGATGGGGGCACGCATCTTTCCTCCATCCCGCCACATCTGAGACTCAGTCCTGACACTTGGTGGGGGCAACTCCTACGTATTCCAGACATCCACACCTCACCCTCACCATCCTTCATGAGGACATCCTTGGACCATGAGAGCTCCAATGTCAGCCAGCATACACGAATGCTGGGCATGGGGTGGTAGCTCCAGGACCCCTTCGTTGCCTACCAAGGCTGGGCCATTTTCCTTGTTCAGTTAGTCCCCCTGGGCTCAGACATGCAATGACACCCTGCTCGATGTGCACACGCTCCTGTGTGCACTCAAAAGGTGTCCACCACAGCCCCGATCCCCTGTGTGAGTCAGCCGGGCAGTGCAGTCCCCTGGTAGCCACCAGGGGGTGCTGATGCACTGGCGTGGGCTAGTCCCCCCTCCCAGAGGAAGGAGAGCAGTCCCTTGGATGCGCAATCCTTCCTCATCCCCACTGACTCCCAGCGGCCCGTGCTCGTTCCTGAACACGGGTCGCCAGCTTGGCTCAAGGTGTGGCATCCAGTGCCTCAACCCTCAGCACCACCGGGCCGGCACTGCCTACTGTATCTTAATCATACTCCCTACTTTCTTGGCTAAGTGGTTGTACTCTGTGACAAAGGCCACTTTAAGGACCTCATCATCTTTCTTTTTGGGGGCCAAAAGGTCACCTCTGTCAAGTCCAAGTACCTTCTTTTTTGAAATTTCCAATTCTTTCAAATAACCATGTAGCACAACTCTATCAACTTGTTTGACAAACTGAACTAATGTATCCTCCATCTCGGAACAATTCCTATGGACCCTTAAATATTGGCTATAAGGGATGGATTGAATCAAAGATGGAGGGTGGGCACTTTCTTTTCCAAATATCATGTTTGTGGATGTTGGTTTCCTAAATCGTTCACTTTTTTACTACACAGCCAGGAATTCCAACTAAGGTTGCATCTAAGAAAACCAATCTATCTTTGTCTGCTGTATCAGTTAGCCAAACTATGAAATTTTCCAGGCCTTCAATATCCCCATTTCATATGCAGACAAAATCATTGATAAAGTATTGCCACACAACGATGTTGTCTGTGTACAGATTGTTATTATAAGTAACACTGTCCTCCCATTCCCCCATGAAAATAATTGCATATTTGGGAGGCATACAGGCCTTCATTGTAGTTCCACAGCACTGAAGGAAGAACTTGTCACAAAAGGTTAAAAAAAAGTGTTCCAATATAAGTTTCAGTCTCTTCATAGTAATACTCCTCACACAAAAATGCGCACAGGGAATGTGGTGCTTAAACCAATGCAAAGCAATGTAGTCATCAGAAAAACTGTGGCACACCCGACCCAATATTTCTAAGGACCACTGTGGCTCTGTCTTCCTTGTTTATATATTTATTCTCAATATAAGACAACAAATATAACAGACACCAGCATAGCCTGACACATTTCAGTTTTCCTGATGACTACATAGTCTTTTCATAATGAATTCCTCAGGTATACACTCTCTGTCAGGTGATTCTTCTAACCACTTCTTCCACACAGGTGCTGTGAATAGCCGTTGCAGGGTGGTACTGTTGTCAGACCAGCCAGCCTGACTATGTTAAACAAAACAGTAGGGGCAGCACACAAAAGAAGGTCCACAGACCTAGAAGTTAAGCGTTAAATTCAATTTATTCATCATGTTTCCAAAGCCTCAACAAAAGCTAAATATCAACAGTAAAAATAGCAAAACAAAGTAAAAAATTAAGCAGTCCACAAGCCCAATGACTTGACCTTTCACCAGCACTTTGGCTTGCAAATGAGCCTTCCTCAGGGGGTATGGTCTCAGGTATGGCAACTTCACATAAATTCATTTTAGTGATGTGATGTTATTGACTCTCACTATAAAACTATCATGAACTTGTATTGTAAAACCACTTAAATGTGATAATCTAGTATGTAATGCTATATAATGCTCAAGAACTGGGAAAAGGGTGAGCCACTGGGCTTGCAGACTGTTTATTTTGTTACTTTGATTTGTTATTTTTACTGTTGATATTTACATTTTGTTGAGGCTTTGGAAACGTGATATATAAATTGAATTTAGCCTCTAAATTCTAAGTCTGTGGACTTTCTTTTGTGCACTGTCTCTACTGGTTTGTTTGATTTTTCTAACCACTTCTTAACTGCCAACAAGCCATCCCTGTGGTGGATAGATGAGTATAGAACCTCAACATCTATGCCCACCCAATTATACTGTCCCTGCCAAACAAAATTATCAAACTTAGATAAGACATCCATAGTGTCTCAAAGGTGGGAGGGCAGCTTAATTACAATTTCTTTCAAAAAGAAATCTATGAGTTTTGCCAGCTTTTCAGTCAGCCATTCCACTTCCAAGACAATGGGTCATCCTCTAGGATTCTCAAAATGTTTGTCTACCTTTGGGAGGGCACAGAATGCTGTAACAGTGGGGAATTTTTTTTTAAACTTAACTCCTCTTTATTTTTATTAACACATTTCATTTCATGGCATTTTCATGGGGCAGGAATTAGGGGTTGAGGAACAGTGGGTAATATTTCAAATGGGGATTACAAGAGCAACAGAATTATGTGTAAAGCAGGTTAGCAAGGGGAAAAGGAAGAGGAGGCCATTATGGTTTTCCAAGAAGGTAGCGGAGAAAGTGAAAGCCAAATAGACTGCATTCAGGCAATACAAAAAGATGCAGGCAGAAGGGGATAGGGAGAAATACCAGGAGAAGCAAAGGGAGGCAGGGAGCTCAGTAAAGGAAGCCAAAGCTCAGACAGAAGAGCGCATTGCAAAATCAGTGGTAGAGGGGACAAAACCTTTTATAGGTACATACATGAAAAAAGAAAGACAAAGGGAGGGATAGTGAGACTGAAGTGGGAGGATGGGGGCTACCTGGAGGATGACAACAGTAAAGCTGACATATTGAACAGGTATTTCTGCTCAGTCTTTACTGAGGAAGATGAGGGTAATGGGTCTGAAGGGAGTACAAGGAGTGGGCATGGTGCAGAAATGGATACAAGTCCATTTACATGAGAAATGATCCTGAAGGAACTGGAAGGAATAAGAGTTGATAAAGCAATGGGGTGCCAGATGGGGTGCACCCCCAGGGTCTTAAAAGAACTAAGAGAGGTGGTGGCTGAGCCTCTGGCAATCACTGGAAACAGGGGAGGTACTCAAAGACTGGAGGACAGCAGATGTAGTTCCCTTACACAAAAGCAGGAACAAAGAGTAAGCAGGGAACTACAGACCAGTCAGCCACACCTCAGTAATGTGGAAGATCATGGAAGCACTACTGAATGAGAGACTGGTGGAACATCTGGTTGCCAGTGGATTACAGGACCCAAGGCAGCATGCTTTCACCAGGGGGAGATCATGTCAGACCAACCTCACTGAATTTTTCAACTAGGTGACAAAAGGAGGTGGATCAGGAGAGGGCAGTGGATGGGGCCTATCTGGACTTCAACAAGGCCTTTGACACTGTGCCACACAGAAGGCTATTAAAGAAACTAGGGAATATGGGAGTGGGCAGGACAGCAGTTTGGTGGATAGGTAACTGGCTGGGTGGCAGGACACAGAGGGTGGTGGTAAATGGCTATCACTCCACAGAAGGAAGAGTGACCAGTGGGGTACCACAGGGATCAGTGCTGGGACCTGTCCAATTCAATATCTTCATCAGTGATATTACGCAGGACCTAGGAGGTAGAATTTCCCTGTTCGCTGATGACACAAAGCTCTGTAACAGAGTGGACACACCAGAGGGTGTAGACAGAATGAGGAGGGACCTGCAGAAACTTGAAGACTGGTCAGGGATTTGGCAGTTAAAATTCAATGCAAAGAAGTGCAAGATAAGGCATATGGGGCACAAAAACCCTTGAGCATCATATCAGTTGGGGGGGTGAGGATATACCATGCACCAAGCAGGAAAGAAATCTTGGGGTTATCATCTCTGATGATCTCAAGGTAGGGAAATACTGTGACAAGGCAGTAGGTAAAGCAAATAGGATGCTGGGCTGCTTAGGCAGGGGCATCACCAGCAGGAAAAGGGAGGTCATAATTCCACTATACAAGACACTAGTGAGGCCCCACCTGGAGTACAGTGTTCAGTTCTGGAGACCTTACCTACATAAGAACATAGACAGGGTAGAGAAGGTTCAGAGGAGGGCAACAAAGAGGGTACATGGATTGCATCACAGGTCCTACGAGGACAGGTTGAAGGACTTGAATACGTACTCCCTGGAGGAGAGGAGGGAGAGAGGGGATATGATAGAGACATATAAGTATCTTATAGGGAGGAACAGACTGTAGGAATACATTATTTTTTAGCAAAAAAGATGTTCAAGGACTAGAGGGCATGGGATGAAGCTGGAGAGAGGGCAATTCCGAGGAAACATGAGAAAGAATTTCTTCAAAGAACTGGTGGTAGACATGTGGAACACCCTGCCAGAGGAAGTAGTGGGGGCTGAAACAATCATGGGATTTAAGAATGCATGGGATGGACATAAGGGAATTCTGGAGGTCAGGGGTGAGAGGCAACAGACTTCTAGGAAAACAAAGTGAACACTACAAGCTCAAATGGGCAGACTGGGTGGGCCATAGGCCCTTATCTGCTGAAAGTATCTATGTATCTATGTAGCCACAATTGCTTTCAAATTCATAACTATTTCAGTATTACTTATCGAGTCCAGGCTGGCATTGTGCTCATCATAATCTAACATGGGCCGTTATTTTTATTTCTAGTATAATGAAGTGCAACATTGTAATTTATATAGCCTCAAAAGATGTATGTTCCTATCCTAAATTGTATTATAGAAGTTATAATTATTTTGAGGGAAAGACAGTTGGGGACAAAGTGAAAAAAGCTTGCCAGTCTGGTTTTAGTCTAACAAATTTATAGTTCAATACAGCGATACAACAAGATTTTAATCAGTTAGGCAAAAAAAATTAATAAAAATATGTGCAATGAAATACGCTTGCTAGTCTTGACAGGATAGAACAAGAGGGTCTATGTAGGTGACAATGGTAAATTCTGAAAATTGGGTTTTAACAGTTGGGCCCAGATATTCAAAGGGGTTGTGCCTGGCACAACTGAGGTGCACCAGCGCAACCCCAGAAATGTGCCCCGGTGCAATATTCAAAAGAGGCATGTGTGCAGAGGAAGTCCCAATTCACCGGGGTGGAAAGATAATTGTATGCAGTGCATCTCAAGGGGGTGTGACCATGCATATGAGGCACATCCCAATATTCAGCCGGGATGTGCAGCGCATATGCTGGCACAACCCTGAGGTGTGCCGCATACCTGGGTTCAAAGCTGAGCCCGAAATAAAAGGCTCAAGTTCCAGCCACCCACAAGCATGCTGTTGTACTGCAACATGCAACACAGCAGCCAACAGCCGTGGGTGGCAAACCCGTCCAACACCATGTATAAGCACCCACATATGTCCCTGGTAGTCAAGTGGTACCTCCCCCACCCTGTAGCTGCGATCGCCAAAAATATGAGTGAAATATATCCCTGGTAGTCAAGTGGTACCCCCCACACCGTAGCTGCGATAGCTGAAAATATGAGTAAAATATATCCCTGGCAGTCTAGTGGGATCCCCACCCTGCCCGGAACCTGATTGAAAGTGCACCCTGAGGGACATAAACTCTGGTGGTCCAGTGGCACCCCTCACCCACACAGGACCCCCTGCCACCCAGCTACCCCCTCCGTCATTGGCAGGCAGCACAAACCAACCCACATACCACCCGGCTGCCCACTGAATGACAGCTTATAGTAGCAGCTGTAAGCCTATTGGTCCACACTGTGGACCAATGGGCCTGCAATGCATACTGTAATAGTCATGCACAAAACGTGAATGAAGTCATTCATTCGTGGTTTAGTGAAGGACTATTACAGTATGCACTGCAAGCCTATTGGTCCACAGTGTGGACAACAGTCTGACAGCTGCTACTGTAAGCTGTCATTTGGCAGGCAGCCGGGTGGTATGCAGATGGGTTTGTGCTGCCCACCAATGATGGGGGGAGCTGGGTGGGCAGAGGGTCCTGTGTGGGTGGGGGGCTGCCACTAGACCATGAAGGATTATGGTACATAGGGTTGGGGGGGTGTCACTAGACTACTTGCGATCATGGCTAGGGTACCACTAGCACACACTGGCAGCACCACTCACTTTGCAGGGTGCCATGCACATTCCGCTGGCCAGCCCTGCACATCTCATGCAAATGGGGCCATAATGACATGCAAATGACCCCATTTGTGCCTTGCATACATTACGGCCCTATTTGCACACAGCCAGCTGAATATCAGGACTTTGTGCATGGCGTACTTATGTTGCGCTGGTGCAGTTCCCATTCCTGGTATCTAGGCCCCATCGGGGATGCATTTGTGCGCATCCTATTTGCACAATGCTCATTACCTGCTATATTCAGAGGAGATGTACCATGGCTCATCTCCTCTGAATATATCCCTTAGTTGCACTGGTGCATCTCAGTAGCGCTACTCCACCACTTGCGCCATTGCCATGCTCAATTCTGAATATCAGGGCCATGTATTGTGAAACCTTGCCCTTTCAGTCAAAAAGTGCCTCCTTATTTCCTTCTTAAATCTACCCCCCAACAGTTTCAGGTTATGCCCCCTTGTTGTACCTTCCTTTCTTAAATTAAAGATGCCCTCCGATCCAACCCTGTTTATGCCTTTAAAGAGCAAGTGCTTAGTAAGGGGGCATATCTTAAAGAATGAAGGTTTGGGCCTTTAGATGCCTCTGCAGTCATTCAGTTTGCTTTTATTTGTTTATTTACTTCCTTTTCCATCTTTGTATTTGTATTTTGCTAACTGCTATTGAAAAAAGAGTCCAATGGAGTCCCTGTGTGATGATGTCATAAAATCCTTACTAGCAAGGCTGCCAGTGTATTTCAATAGGAAACTACAAATCTGTTTTCAGATTTTTATGGAGAAATAACACTTCCTGCCACCAAAATATTAAATATTTAATAGAAATATGTGATTTTTGATAACGTGATCTTTTGTTATAATTTAGCAGGTGACATGTTTTCATAACCAGATTTTACTTTGGAAAGAAGTAAAGAGAAGATAATTATTGTATTCAAAAATGTAACATCATACAGATGGAACACTATAGTGCACACATACAGAATAAAAGGCAACATTTATTGAAATAAGTATCAATGTCATTTTAAATAGAAAAATATATTTAGTTTCTCATTGAAATACACTGGGCTCTTAATGAGCAGGTGTTTAGTTCTAATAAGTAGAACACTGACTATTTTATTTATTGTATTTTTTTGTGAACTATTTTTCAGCTCCATGTGATAATAGCACATCAATAAGAGTGAGCATCAGAAAAGCAAATCCAAAATAGCGACAACAACAACAGAACATGCACATGATAGTGCAGCACGTAACAGCTACTGCAGCTCACACAGCAACATTTATACCATTTCAGCCACCTGTTTTGTATTGTGCCCCCCGACCCCCCTACAGTATCTCTAGGATTCTTACTCCACTCCACTCAATGATGGTGGGGGTATTGGCAACTTCCAGTCTCTCATATGTGACAGTTGCTCTAATGTCCGGTCGCTATTTAGTGCATCGCTATTATTGAGTCGCTGCTATTGTTTTGCTATTTTGTATTTGCTGTTATTACCTGTTACCGTATTTTTCTTCACTGGTGACACCAGGGCATCTCTCCAAGGTACCCTCTCGATGGTGCCTCTACTCGTAGCCTGAAACCTCCCCGTATGGTCTCCCGCTTGTCCCCCATGGCTCATCTAGCCCCCCAGATCACCCTCCAGGTAAGGAGATGGACAAGGTGAGGGAAGGGCCTGCCCTCCCTTGGTTGCTCTTCTGTTATTAGAGGGGCGTACCGCTTAGGCCAGGGATGTAGTCAGGAGATCCTTTGGGGCAGGTCTGGTGGCAGGATGTGGGCACGTCTTTGGGACCCCTTCACCTCCACTGGCTGCCAAGGTTTTTCAGGTTATGTGTCACTCCCCCAGACTGCAGATGTGCCATGACATCAGCGCTCCTAGTGTGCAGACATCTGCCATCACTCCATCCCCCGACATTCCATCTAGCCTTGCTACCTGAAGGATCATCTGGTCTCCACCAGGTGCCACTATGGAATGAGGCATACCCCAGTATCCACCCTGAGAAGGGAGAGCTGTCCTCCAGATGCTCAATCCCTTCCCTCCCCTACTGACCCCAGACAACCTGAGTCCACTTCTGATTCCGGGTCACCGGCATGGCGCCAGGGGTGGCGTCCAGCGCCTCAACCCTCAGCGCCACCGGGCCGGCTAGTTATTTATTGCATCTTGATGTGTTAGTAATTACTTTCTAGTTTTATAATAAAATATTTGTTACAGCAGTGAAACAAGTGGATTTTTACCTTTTCTTTTCATACTACTAGTAAAAAATAATTCAGTAGAATGCTGGTATTATGATCTCAGAAACTGCCAGCTATTTAAGAGCCCAGTGTATTTCAATGAAAAACTGAATATATTTTTCTGTCTTTTTAAAAAAAATTGATATTTATTTCAACAAACCTTGCTTTTTGCATGTTTGCAGTATAGTGCTCTATCTGTATGATGTCACTCATGTTTTTGAATACAATAATTAGATTCTCTTTACTTCTTTCCAAGTAAAATCTGGTTATGAAGAAAAGTCACCTGCTAAATTATAACAAAATATCACGTTATCAAAAATCACATATTTCTATTAAATATATAATATTTTGGTGGCAGAAAGTGTTATTTCTCTATAAAAATCTGAAAACAGATTTGTAGTTTCCCATCGACATACACTGGAAGCCTTACTAGTAAGGGTTTTATGACATCATCACACAGGGATTCCAATGGACTCTTTTTCACTAGCAGTTGGCAGAATGCAAATAAAATGATTAAAAAGTAAGTAAATAAACAAATAAAAGTAACTTGATTGATTGCAGAGGCATCTAAAGGCCCCAAACCTTCATTATTTGAGATATGCACCCTTACTAGGAACCTGCTCTTTAAGGTACTTGAAGGTCTCTATCATGTCCCCCCTCTCTCTTTTATCCTCCAGAAATTACATGTTGAGGTCCCTCAGCCTCTCCTCATAGGTTCTGTCCCCCATGCCCTGGATCATTTTGGTTGCCCTCCGCTGGACCCCCTCCAGTAGATTGATATCCTCTTTCAGATACAAGCACCAGAACTGTACACAGTATTCCAGATGTGGTCTCACCAGTGACCTGTACAGTGGCAGAATAATTTCCTCTCTCCTAGAGGTGATTCCCCTGACAATGCAGACGGGCACTTTATTTGCTTTTCACTGCAGCCTTATGCCACTGTGCTGAGTGCTTCATATCACTCCTGACCACCATGCCAAGCTCCTTTTCCTCCTCTGAGACTGTCACTGTACACCCCCCAGCCAGTAACTGGCCCCTTGGTTCCAGGCACCCAGGTGCACGACCTTGCATTTCTTAGCATTGAAACCAAACTGCCAGATGCCTAACCATTTCTCCAGCCTAGCCAGATCCTCCATTCAACCTGTCTCCCCATCTCTGTGTCCACCCTCCCACAGAGCTTAGTTACTGTATCATCTGCAAAAAGGCAGATCTTACTTTTGATCACCTCTGCTATGTCACCGATAAAGATGTTGAACAGCACAGGTCCATGTACTGAGCCCTGTGGGACTCTGCAGGTTACAGGTCTAGGTTTGGACAGTTCGCCCCCAACCACCATTTTCTGATTCCTGTCCCGGAGCCAGTTCTTGACCTACCCCATCAGTTTGTCCCCTATTCCCAGGTCCCACAACTTGCTGATCAGCTTGCCATGTTGCACTGAATTGAAAATGCCTTGCTGAAGTCCAGGTACAGGACGTCCACTGCCTGCCCCCATTCAATTACCTCATAACCCAGTCAAAGAAGTCAATCATGTTGGTCTAACAAGATCTCCCCCTGACAAACCCATGCTGCCTGTCATCTTGGAGACCATTTACCTCAAGGAAAGACACCAGCCATTTTCTTTAGAATGGCCTCCATTAACTTCCCCACAATGGAGGTTAGGCTAACCGGCCTGTAGTTACCTGGCTCATCCCTGGGACAGCTCTTGTGGAGTGGTACTACATGAGCTATTCTCCAGTCCTTTGTCACACACACTCCTTTTCCAGTAAGGTGTTAAACAGGTCCATCAGTGGGACTGCTAGTACTTCAACCAGCTCCCTCAGGTGTACACCATCAGGTCCCAGTGCCTTGTCCACCCAGAGTTCCCTTAGTCCCCTTAAGACCCTATCTACTCCAATCTCCCCTTCAAAATCCCCCCATGGCACCCCTTAATCCTACCCTGTGGCACAGGTCTGTCTACTTCCTTAGTGAAGACCGAGCAAAAGCACTCATTTATTGCCTCTGCTTGATTGTCACCCTTTTCTGTCCATCCTCCCTACCTCTTTATCCTAACAATCCCATCCCTTCTGCTTCTTCTCTCCTTAATGTACCAGAAGAAGTCTTTCTTCCCTTCCTTAATCCCCTGTGTCAGTCTTAGTTCTTTCTCAGCCTTGGCTGCCTGGATCTCTCTCACTGCCCACAAGATTTCACTGTGTGCCTCTCTGTCCTCCTCTCTCAAAGGTGCACTTGTAGCAAAGGCTGCCCACTTTTCCTTCAACTTCTCTGCCACCTTCCTGCTATACCAGTTAGGAGTATTGCACCTGGAGTACTTTTTACCAGCCTTCATACAAGTGTTGATGGTCTCTATTAACCCCTTGTTAATGACAGACCATTTCCGATTCGCATCCATCTCTGGTCAGAGCTTTGTCAGGTGCTCCTCTAATATGTTACCCATTCTAATGAAGTCTGCCTTCTTGAAGTCCATCACTCTCATTTCTATCTTAGCTGCTTCCTTCCCCATGTTGATTTAAAATCACACTGTGCGGTGGTCACTGCCTGCAAAGTGATCTTTCACTTCAACTCCGTGGACATTCTCCCCATCCAATAGTACTAGGTCTAGTATGGCCTCCTCTCTTGTTGGCTCTATGACTCCCTGTGTCAGGAAACACTCCTGGATAGCTTCCAGGAGGACCTGTACCCTACAACATGAGGTAGCCAAGTGCTCCAGTCTACTCCAGGTAGACTGAAGTCTCCTAGTATTACAGTGTTCCCTCTCCCTCCTACCCTCCTGATCTGTTCCTCAAGCTCTCTATCCAACTCTGTGCCCTGTAACGGTGCTCTGTACACCACCCCAACAAGGATTTTTCTCCCAGTGGTGTTCTGTAGTACTTCTCATGGGGCTTCTGTGGTTCCCTTCTCCCCCTCCTCCCTGGTGCACATTATCCTATCCCAAATGTACAATGCCACCCCACCTCCCCTCCTCTTGTCTTTTTTCTTCCTATCTAATAGGTACCTTGGGATCTTGAGGTCCCAGTCATGGTACTGGGTTGCTCATGGTTCTGTGATGACAGCTATGGCTACCTCCCCCTCTGCCATCAGTGTCTGTAGGTCTACTGTCTTGTTTGTCAGACTACTTGCATTCAAGGACACCACCTTCCAGCACTGATCCTTTTGTGTCTCTCCTCCCCTTGTCCCTGCTATCCCCCTCCCCCTGCCCTCTCCCTTCCTTTTGACTCCTTACTGGGGTGAGGTCTTGAGGCCCCCCTCACCTGGTGTCAAGAGCCTTGCACTCTGCTGCCCCCCCCTTCAGTTTATATTTAGTTTATTCATCAAGAATCTTTCCAGGTTGTCTTTCAGGACCCTTGTGCCCTCCTTACTTAGATGCAGCCTGTCCGGTGCATATAGGTCCTTGTGTTCTCATGTCCTACCCAGTCTCCCACTAGCCAATACCTATTTGCCTGACACCATCTCCCCAGCCATGCGTTGATCTCCTCAATCATTAGCTTTCTGACAGTTCTGGCCCTCGGGACTGGCAGTACTTCCAAGAAAGCTACTGTTTTTCCTACGCTACTGCAGATCCTTCCTAGCTTCTTGAACCTTTCCTGCACACCTTTACTCTGCATCAAGCCAGATCGCTGGTGCCCAAATGAACCACAATGTGAGGCTTCCCCTGTTCCTGCCCCACACACTTTGGTATAATTGCTCCTACCTTCCCTGCAGTCATGCCTGACATGCACTCTACCCTCCTGCTGTTTTTCCTTGTATGCTTGTTACCCCATAGTATTCCCTTCAGTATTGAGTTCCCCACTATTACAACAGTTTACCACCTTTCCTGACTCTCTCTGTCATAGTGCCTTTCCTTTTGCCCTTCCTTCACATATTTCGCTCTGTTTTGTCTACTGCCCAGAGCATCACCTCTTCCCTGTAACCCAGATTCCCCCTTCCCCATGCTTACCCTTCTGCTTAACCCCCCCCCCATGTTCCAGCCTTTCCATCCCTTTGACTCCTCTCCAGAAGATGCCCATACCTTGCCCATGCCTCCCTCCTCCCTGCCTCCCCTTCCCATGTTTATCTTGTCCTCCCCTCCTCCTGACTCACTTGACCCATGTCCCTGTTACCTTTCTTGACCTCTGTCCCACCCCTTCTCCCCTGTCCCCTTTTACTAGGTTCAGCCTCTGCCTTTCATTGTTTCCTGATCTCCCCTCTTTCCCCCTGATTGTTCAAACCCTGCAATACTGTGAACCTGTCTGAGGTCTTTTTCTCCATGTCTGCAATGCCTTCTGCTACCCTTCCCTACTCACCAACCTTCCTCCTTGACCTGTCTCCACATCCACTCCCCACCAACTTCCATTTCTTCCCTTCATTTCCCCCTGGTCCCCGTGGCAATGGTGTTCCTTGACCCTGTGGTGTCCTCCTAGATTCTTGCCTTGATCTCCCAACTGTGCTGCCCAGCTGCGACATCCCCTTATCCTCCTTCACTGCCCATCTGCCCAACCGCCTCCCCTCCTCATTCCTAGGTTCCATCTCAGCCTCTCTGTTTCTTTCTTACGTTGCCCAAGCTGCCTACAAATTAGACATCCTCCTTCCTTCCACATTGTTCCCAGGAAGATGGCTGCTCCACACCCATTACATCTGACTAACCTCCCATTCCCCCCATATCCTCCATCTACTAATCCCATCCCACCAACCTTCCTCAATGCTGTTTCTCTGCCCCCCTCCCCCTAGCTTTTTGGTTGCCACATCCTCCTGATTATCTATTCTGTCCTTGGTACCCTAACCTTCCCTGTTAATACCCTGCCCCAGCATGGACTATGGCCTCTTGGCCTCCCAGCGGATGCCCTCCAGGTACCACACTCCTGCTTCATGGCACTCATGCAACAGGGTCAACCATGAGAGGGGATGCTTGGCCCCTGGGAAATATAACTGGACTCCAGTCTCCTGATAGGCCTGGCCTGGTCACGTGACTCCACTTCTTCCTCCTTTACTGTCCCTCCCTCTCAGGCCTACCTCCCTTCTCTCAAAGCACAAATTACACAATCAGTTCTTTCCAAGCTCTCAAGTTAGCCCCACACAGCAGTAAGCAAAAGTTAAAAGTTCCTCCCTCCTGCACTCCAGTCCTCTCTGATCAGCTCCTTCCCTGCACAGACTCCAAACTACAAAATGGCTCCTTATACAGCTCAGACTTGACCTCTCGATAGGCCCAGCCAGGTCATGTGACTTTGTGTCTTCCTCCTTTACTGTCCCTCCCTCTCTATCATACCTCTCTCCTCCCAAAGCCCTGTTTCCCCAAAGAACACTTTGCAGCATCAGCTCTGTCCCAGCTCTCAAGCTACCCCGACACAGCAGGAATTCTTGCAGTAAAACTTTAAAGTACATCCCTCCCACACTCTGGTCCTCTCCGGTTGGCTCCTTCCCTGCACCATCTCATGTCAAATCACTGGGCTGAGTGGGAGAAAAAGCAGAGTACTCATTGAGACATTTTTTTTGATATATACATTGTCCCTTAATGCCAGAGGATTAATGGAGTTATGGCTTGTTACAGTTGCAATGTTATCATATGGGAATTTACATTTTTTAATTTTTATGCCTTTCATATGTCTATTTTTAGTTGGTATTTCTTAGGGACATAGTCTGTAGTACATCTACATACCCCAAGTCCTCTCTTGTGTGGTCTTTGCCACTTGTGTAGTCTTTTTGTTTGCCTGTGACCCTGGTGACCACAGTGTCATCACTTGTAACTTATGTAATATATGTGGCTGCAAGAGCAAGGAAGGGACTCACATGGAAAATGGGGGTCAGAGGACCCATTCCATGGCAAATCACTGGGCTAAGTGGGAGAAAAAGCAGAGAGAAGTGGTGAGTGTTGGTGGTGGAAGTGGTGGCTTGTCTGAGCTGGCAGTGATTTGAGGAGGGTATAAGGGAAGATCTTGTGTCATGGTTGGGCAGTGGGAACACCCTGTGGAATTAACAGCACCGTCTGTTGAAGTTCAAGCTCCTCCTGCACACGCAGCACCTGCTGCACCTGCATGGGCACCAGTTTCTTTCCTTTTTTTACACAAATACACAACAGGGATTTCAGGGACTAAGGGGACACATGTAAGACAATCGGGTATTTATCATGACATTACTATGTACCCCAAAAAGCTAACTTCTACCAGTGAACAAAAATTAAATCAAGACACTCAAACTACGGTGACAAAAATAAATCACTAAAACACATCTAATTATTCTACAGAACTAAAATAACAAACCACAGAAATCAAGGAAAAAAATTCTCACAAAATATTCACTACAACAGTGCTGCCTGCTAAGACAAAAAAGGCTGCCTAGCCTGCCTTTTTTATGGCTGCATGGGTGGAGCTCCACACAGGTTTTGCCATTATCTGGAAAAGAGCAGTGTGGAAGCATGTGGCCGTACTGCTGTCCGGTGTGTTCCCACAGTGCTCTGGCAAATGTCCACTGCTTCTGTTTATGTAGCCCTTCCCCTCAGTGGGCTGCATAAACACCCACCCTTTGTGGGGCACTACTTTTTCTTCCACAACTGCGGAAGTGATGGTTGACGTGCCCAAGATGGCCAACTCAAATACTTTTGCATGAGCAGTTCTGTCGGCGCCACCATCTTGGATATGGCAGACTCTGGCACGGTGAGAGCTCCCAGTATTCTTTACTCACTCTTACCACATGAGCAGCTGTATCAGCTCTGACCAGAACTTGTATTGCTGGAGGTTGCTGCAGCTAAGCTCCCCTCCCCCACAGCACTGCATCATTACTCAGAATACAGAAAACAAAACTTCAACCTTAAAAAATCTAAATCACAACAGATATCAGAAATAACTGGTAATCTAGAGGCACAAGGCACATAATACACTTAAGAGAGTGATGTGTTGAAAAAAAAATTGTGTGTTTTAAATGCTTTCCAAGCTTTTTAAGCACAATGATGCAGAACACATTTAACATCAGTGCTCCCTTTCTCCCACTGCACTGAATTCAGCCTATGCATGGCAATACAGCTCATTGCAGCAGTATGTGACCTACAATCCCATGACTCCTTCCAAATTTTGCTTTAGAGCCACAATTTACAGGCAAAGTTCATATTTTTACCATTCACTACTGCATGTTCTCCTTTAAAGCAAAGTAGAACTTTGCCTTAAAGGAGAACTTCTTAAATGTGTTAGAATTCATGAATTTCTCCATGATGCAAAGTTTCCAAACATCACCCACCACTATATGTTATACCCAGGTAATACCCCACTCACACATATTTTGAGCTATGACAAGTCAAATGTCACAGTTTCTCTGTCAGGAAAATCATTAGACATAGAGTTCCTCATGCAATCATGTTCAGAAGAGGTATTCAGATGTTATTTGTGCAAATGTTGTGACTGTGAAACTTCAAGAGCAGGAAAGTGTTACTTCAAACAATATAGCTTGTCTTAATATAGAACTGTTAGCCCAGGTAAAGATACTATACAGTCTGCAGGGAAAGCTGAGTTAAATCAGGCCTACCAAAAGGATGCTCTTAGCTTTGCACTTAAGTACAAATACCAGGGAAAGAAATTCTCAGAGAAAGAGATAAAGGACAAAAGTCCAAAATCAAGGTTCCTATTATTGGAATGGAATAAGCTTTTTCTTGTCAAGGATAGCATCCTCCATTAAAATACAGAGATCTGGGTAAAGCTGGTGCTGCCCAAAGGATTACATTCATGCACGTATTGTGAACTGCATAAGGAAATGTTCACCCAGGTATTGATCAAACCACTAATCTAGTTAAAGACCAATTTTTATTGACTGTATGTGAAACAGGACATTAAGAGGTACATTATAAAAAATTTCCCATGTACAGTACTGAGCAAAAGAAACATCAGATGAAATTCATGTACTACTTACTGATGTAGTAATAAGTCAGCTATTTGATTTGGTCTCAGTAGATTTCCTCCCTGCTTGATATGGACTCCGGGTACTATACGCAACAGGCCCCTGCCCCACTAATGTGGCCGACACACTCCAACAAGATTTTAATGTGGTACAGCACTGGTTTCGCTCTAACCAACTTTTTCTTAACACCAAGAAAATGGTCTCCCTAACCTTCGGGAGAAGACAAAGGCTCTCCCGGCTCCAGTCTACCCCTACTTTCCTCACAACTGAGGCGTCTCCTCTAGAGACCTGCACCTCCTTCAAGTATCTCGGGGGTCTGACTTGACCAGCATCTTGACTTTTCCACTCACATAGACGTGATCCAAAAAAAACTATGCCCAAAACTAGGTGCCTTATTTCAATACAAGGGTAGCTTACCTCTGGCAACCCGTAAGGAAATTGTCCAGAAAATGATCCTCCTGATAATTGACTATAGGGATATAGTCTACAGCGCTGCCCCCAAGTCTGCCCTTGCCAGTCTCAACCCTCTTTTCCACTCCTTCTGTCATTTTACCCTTGACTGCCCTCTCTCGACTCATCACTGTGACCTCTACAGCCCCCTCGATCTAACGTCGCTCCAGGCTTGTAGACACATCCACAGCATCAGGACTACAGTGAAGATCTGGTCACAGTCCCTTCCCCCCTACCTTGCATCTGCCCTCTCAGCTCCATTATGACCCGTCTACTCCCTCAGAAGCAGTAACTCCTGCCTTCTAAGAGTTCCACATATGTCAACAACAAAGGGCCAAGCGGCATTCAAATACCTCATGCCTAAACTCTGGAATGTACTCCCAGCAAGCATTCATGACTTCACTAACACCTCTCACCTAAATCTCCTCGTCAAGGTACACTTCTCTTCAACATGCACCTGTACATATTTTATTTATTTATTTATTTATTTAGTTTTTGTTAACCGGGTAGGTGCACTAGCCATAAAATGACTATTTTCAGGCACGACCCGGGAGAGTACAACAAAAGGAGAACAGTTGAACAACAGCAACATGGGTACAATAGTACAAACAGAGGAACAGTACAGCAGTGCTACAAAAATACAATGGGTAGAAACAACAAAAAATAATGGCAAGCATTATACAGATAATGGCAGTAAGATATATAATAAGTGCAGAAACCATGGACCCGACCAGTGGAGTGAAAGGGTTAATAAGATAGTTAATAGAGAGAAATGTGAGAATGTTCAAATATAACAAGAAAGACTGACAGAAGGAAGTTCGGGGTGGTAATTGGCAAAACAACAGTGGATGGTCAGCAACAAGGTTCAAGAAGGAAGAGAGCAAGTAGTCAAGAAGTTATTTACAAAGAGAAGGAAAAATATGGGGAGCGGAAGAGGAGACAGTCTTGGAGCTGGATTAGAGCAGGGGTGACATTACTGGTAAGTCTCAGGAGCTTCCGGTTGGGTCAAAGCATGTACAAGCATCAGTTAGGATAGATAACCATGATATTCACTTTTAAATCCAAAGTGAGACTGAGACAGCCGGAGGTTGAGTGGAAGAGCATTCCATAGCCTGGGAGCAGAGAATTGGAAGGCCCCTGTGCCTTTAGTCATCCGACATCTCGGAACAAAGAGCAAGGATTTGTCAGCTGATCGCAGGCCATGGGAGGATGGTTGAGGGACCAGCAACGCCGCCAGCTGGGACGGGTTTTTTTCCCAGATGATCGAGTCCATTAGTGATCCAAGGTAGTATTGTCTACTGGCAGAGGGTGAGAGCCAATTCAGATCCTTATAAAGAAGGCAGTGATGTTTGAGTCGAGGTGACAAAGAGGCAAATCGGCATATATTGTTATAAGTTACGCCCCATTTTAGTAGGGAGGTTTTATGGGCAGAGGTAAGAATAGAGGCACCATAGGTAAGGGTTGGGAGCAGATTACTTTGGGCAATTGCTAATTTGGCCGAGGGTGTAAGCATGCAGCTCATTTTGTAAGCTACTCCTAGTTTCGAGTTTACAGCTTTGCATGAGGACTGAATGTGAAGATTAAAATCCAGGGACTGGTCCAGGAGGATCCCAAGGTACTTGAAGGAAGTAACATTTTCAAGTGGAAATCCTCCTGGGTGAAGAACCTCCAGCAAACTAGAACAGGTCTTAATCTTCGGTGCAGAACCCAGGAGCATGGTTTTCGTTTTCTTTTCATTTAGTACAAGCTTACGGTCTAGTAGCCAGTCTAAGACCTTATTGAAGTCTGAAGTAAGTGATGTGTTTATGCAGGTAATACTAGAAGAACTAGTGTAGATGATCAGGTCATCAGCGTAGAGAATAGCTGAGCAGGATTCCAGGACCTCAGCTGCATTGTTGATAAAAATTGAGAACAGAAGGGGCCCAAGGATAGAGCCCTGGGGAACCCCAAGGTTGATAGTAGACGTGTTGGACAGGAAGGAGTTAAATTTGACAGCTTACGACCTGTTTGACAGGTAGCTACAGAACCAGTCCACAACAGGGGTAGAGAAATGGAATTTATGGAGAGTGGAGAGAAGCAGGGGATGGTCAACAAGGTTGAAAGCCTTAGTGAGGTCAATGAAGATGGCACCTGTGAGTTTTCCAGAGTCCATGTTGGACAGAATATTAGTAGTTAGTTGAAGAAGAGCCGTGGTGGTGCTATGACCTTTTCTGAAACCATGCTGAGTGTCTAAGAGGAGATTGTAGCAAGGACGCCCAGCAGCTGGACCCCAAAGTCGCTGCACTTTTAGCTCATCATTCCCTGTCTAGTTCACACGTTTAAGTTGAGTATAGCTAGGGGTTACACATGGAGGTTCCTCACAGTACAGTAAATACTTTTTGAGTTTCTGCTACATGTACTATTGTTCCTCATCTGAAGTTTATAATATGTAATCTGCATACATCTACAACTACATTGTGTTTATTTTATATGCTCCAGTTTTCCCTTGATGCAGTCTTACCTCAATATTCTGCATAGTGCAAAGGTAATTAATGTACAATCCCCCTCCACTGTATGTAAATGTAATTGCACCTGGTACACTCTTCTCTGTGCTTATGATTTGAATGTTTCCACAAATTTGCATTCTTGTACTTTCTCCCTGTGCTTATGATTTATGATTTGTATGTTTCCAATTGTCCCCTTCCCCCAGGATGCATCTGGAATCGAGTGGCAACCCGCTCAGTATGCTTTCCTGGTAAAACTCTTAAATAAATAAACTAACCAGGGCCATCTTTATTGACCTCTCCAAGGCCTTCAACACAATTGACCACCAAATCTTACTGCTTAGGTTAGCTGAGTTAGGGTTAAATAGGTAGACATTGAATTGTTTTTGATCATACTTGTTCCAGAGAAGCCAATCAACCATGGTAAAATGAATTGACTCCTCAATGATTAACTCAAGAGGGGTACCCCAGGGCTCAGTCCTTGGGTCACTCCTATTCTTGATTTATCTGAGAGAGTTGGAAGCTAGGGTGAGATGCATCTTACCATCTAGTGCTGCGTGGAATGCGAAATTCAGCTGGTGAAATTAGTACAGAATGATCATTCTGCCGGTGGAATTTCTGCCAGAATTTCACTGGGTTTTCTATGGAATTCTGCATGGTGTGATCCACAAAATATATTTTTTTCTGTGGAAAATCATTCCACAACCATTTTCTCCTGAAAAATTCTACCGTTCTGTTTCTGGCAGCAAAATTTGGTGGAATTTCAGCAGAATTTCAAAAATTCCACAAAATTTCATTCTGCCAGAATTTGAAAATTCACACAGCACTATTACCATCTGTATGCAGATGACACAGTAGTTCATATATACAGTACAGCCTTTCAATTTTTGAGCTACAGGATAAGCTTCAGAGAACTTTTAATGCACTTCAGGCCTTCTTTAATACCTCAAGATTGAAATGGAACTCAGCTAAAACTAAATTTATGCTATTTGGGACAGCACCTAAAACTACAATCTCTACTAATGTATCAACTAGGGATAAAAATGGGGTTTTGCTGGAACAAGTAGATAGTTACCTAGGATTCTTGCTGGATCCTGATGGGACAGGAAACAAGCATGTGGATAAATTGACTGTGCAAATTGATAAAAGAGTTGGGCTCTTGTACAGGAATCAGAAATGTCTGGAGCATATAATGTTACAAAAAAAATGTTCAGGTACTGATCTTTCCCTTGTCTGACTATGCAAACCCATTATATGATTACGCCACAAGTGACAGGTTATAGAAACTAGATGTCCTCTGTTATCGTCTCACTAGGCTGATTCTTAGGTGCTCCAGGTAAACCCACCACTGTGAACTCTGTAGAAGGTTAGGATGGATTTCCCTGCCTGATAGAAGCAGGTTGCATAAGTTAATTTTATCCTGCAAGAGTGTACTGGGGAAGTGCCAGAATAACTGGGGACAAGACTGTCAGAAAGGAGGGTATATCCTTCTCTGAGGAGTTACTATCATTGGGTTATTTGGCTATTCCTTGAACAAAGACATAAAGGTCATTATATTTTACAGTCACTATGTACCCACTTTGTGGAACCAACTACTGGCTAAATTTTGCCTATTGAACTCAAACCCCCCATTGATTAGTGTGTTGAAACAATGGTTTTTGAAATTCATTTCAGCACCACGAGGATGCTGCGGCAATGTAGTTTTAGACTCTGCCTAAATGTATAGCTACTTTTTTCCTATATATTTTGCAATTAGTCATACATTTTATTTTATTATGTTTTTATTTTTTACAATTTTGGGGCAGAAAAGGCACATAAAGTTAAAGCTTCTTATTTATTTATTTATTTATTACATTTTGTTAACCAGGTAAGCCCACTGGGTCCCGAGGGTCCCTTTTTCAGGGGCGATCTGGAGTTTGTTACATATGGTTTGAACATACAGTCAGGTATCACAGTGTCAAACATATCGTACAGGGTTACTAGGACAGTATACAATTTTACAGTTTTTGTGCAAGAGGGCAAGAGGTACATGATATTAGTTAATACAGTAGTACAGTGCAGTGCATCTAATACAGTAGTACGGTACAGTACATCTAATGCCGGAGGTATATTACACTGATGAGTACAGCATGGCAGAGTAGTACATATAATACGGGGTTATAAGGACAGTATACAGTTTCTGTAGAAGAGGGCAGCAAATACATTAAAGTATAGAGTACAGCAGTGATGGCAGATGGGGTGAGGGTGATAAGTGCTTTGAATGCATACGGGAAGTTCCATATGGGGTAAAGTACCTGCTTGTGCCCCAGGTGTAACCTGGGTGCACAGGGAAGTTAAGTGACTTGCTCAGAGTCACACAGTATGCAAGTGGTGGCTGTGGGATTCAAACCCAAATCTCCAGGTTTGCAGCACAGTGCTCTTAACCACTACACTATATTGCCTCTTAACATGTATGTTTGAAACATGTATACTTATGTTGTTTTGTGTTCTCTGGGTTACTATTACAAATTAATTCTGCTCAGTGGTTGCAATCCTAAATAAAAATGACAATGAAATGATATGTGTAAAGCAGAATATAAATATTATTAGTAGTCATTGATCACTTAAACAGTTTGTGCAAGCATATGCCACAACCAACAAATCAGTCAAGATTGCAGTGGATTAAATGTTCAGAAACTTTGCTCTCAATGACCAAGGTGCAAAATTTTGAAAATCAGTCATTTCCTCGATTACAAAAATGCTGTGGTATGGCAGGATCAAGGTCCAGACCTTGCCAACCTTAAGATAATGCACAAATGGAAAGGAATAACCAAACTCTATTGTCCCTGTTAAGAACATGAAAAGATGTAAAAAGTCAACAGTAAGGAATTCCTAAACAAAGTTGTACATGCTTTACATTGCACTCACACGGAAGTGATATGTTTGTCACCCTTTTACCTGCTATATGGAAGAAACCCCCAGTTATCAGTTGCCTTAGTGTGGGGCTGAATCAGACTGGTGAGTCAGGCAACCACAAGGAGCACGTGGAACAGTGGTAAAAGGGAATTAAATAGGCTTACACAATTGTTTTAAAGAATGCTAAGACTTCAGCATACAGGGAAAATTTATATTATGATTTAAAGGTGAAAGTTGCAGTACTTCACCCAGGTGACCAGGTTTTAAAAAAGAATTACACTAAACCTATAATCCAGTATTTTCCATTGAAGCTGATTTTCCAGTACTGTTTAAAATGATATTATTATTTCTTCTTTTCTTGACTATCAGTAAGCACAATGGGCTGCATTTTCTATTGTCCAAAATTGCTGCAAGCCCCAGGTGAACCAAAGATATAGCGGGCTTGAGGCAATCTAAAGGGATTTTCTGTCCCTTCAGTCAGAGTAATGCTTCCTAAACCATCTTTTTGTAGTCTAGCTTGTGTCCAAACTGGGGACTTTTAATATACAGTTTATATCTGAGGTTTAGCACAAACACACATCTGGTTGATTGACACAACTGCTCCAGAGATTATAAAACCAGGTGCAGTTGCAGCAATCATCAACGCCCAGCTGCATCGATGCTAGGGCTGGGTGAAAGGCTTGATGCAAGCCTAGCATACAACTTCTAAAATTTGGCCCAAGGGGTGTTTGTGATTGGCACAAGTCTAACAGAAATAAGCACTGCAGCACTGAGTGATGTAATAGTAGAAATCTATTGATTGGCACAAGCCATTTCAAATAAATAAATAGATTGAACAATAACATACAATAAAACTAGCAATATAAATAAGCTTGCCATTAAAAGGCAGGCACAGTTGTCATATGGCTCCTAACAGAAAAAGAGGCAGAAAAGAGAGGGGAGGGGAGAGAACTGAGTGACATCAGAGGTGTGTCAAATGACCAGGGCTGGGAGCTTGCTGGCCATTTGTTAAGGGGATGGGCTTGCAGGGGTCCTTATGGGGTATTTGAGGGCTGGCAACCTCACAGAGACCTCTTTTGTTGGAAATTTCCCACCCACCTGCCCATACAGAAGGGTTAGGAGCAACTCTTGGTGGTTTAGCAGACAAAGGGAGATTCTGAGTGGGATGGTGCCCTGGTGAACTAGTTGGGGTCAGGACAGCTGCATAATGAGCATCATGGTGGTTCAAGGTCTGGCTGGAGCCCTGGTGGGCAGCGTGTTATCCAGTGTGGTGAGACAGGAGGAAGAAAAGGAGAAGCTAATAAGAGAGAATGGGGGTGGCAGAAAGGGGGGTAGGCAACATGAGCTGGAGCAAAATGAACACAGGTGTGGATGTAATGGGGATGGGGAGGGGGATAGAGACTAGGGGTTGAAACACAGTGTCCAGACCTGGAGGAGGGGATCCTGTTAAGTTTTGTACTTGTTTTGGTGAAGGTGTGGTGGGGCCAGATCTGAGTTTCTGGACCTTGAAGCGCAGCACGCAAGGAGAAGAGGATCAAGAAGGAAGAAAAGTTCCAGATTAAAGAATGGACTGATGTTTTCACTGTATTGACTGATGTGTTGAAATATGAAAGAATGGGAATGTAAATATTAATTGAGTGCCTAAATAACTTGTTGCCAATGAACATCCAAGCTAGCAGGTGTGGTGAGAGTTTTATTTCTGAAGGGGATCAAAGGACAATGCATTGTTATCTAGTGTGTGCGTGTGTGTGTTCTAAGGATTCCGTGGAAGGAAGACACATAAATTACATCTAAAATTATACTTAATGCCAATGTGTAAATCAGAAACACCTGAAGTGTTTACTAAAAAAACAGTAAAGATGGAATAATAGCAAAATATGAATCATTGAAAAAACTGCTTCTACAGGAAAAATGACTTACAGTTTCAGTGCAGTCCTCCTTTAATAAAGAAATGTAGCTGAGAGACTTGGTAAACTGCACTAATACTGGAAATACATGGACTATATTTGGGAAGAAAGGAATAACAGCCTAGTTCATGAGATTCAAATTAAGAGTACTTCATTGAAACTGACTATGACCATGCCACTGTTTAACAAACAATCATCCAGGAGTAAAAAAGTCAACAAAAGACTCAAACGTCAAGGATGCCACTTGCCAAGAAAAGGGGTGTTTGACACAAATAGTAAAACATCTGACTCTCAGTATGATTTATCATATCATTTAGTCTTAAATATCAGTGAACCTGAAGGTGATTAATATAAACATGGTACCAGACTGAATTCTGGGAACTCGGTGCTTGCAGTCACCACTGAACCTAGGCAGGGGATGAGTAGTCTGACTCTATCAGTACTCTATCACAACAGCATGACACTAAACTGATTGGAAAACAGTCTTCACCTCTGAACCTATATTACAGGAGCAAAACTTGAAAGATCCTATACCAGAGATGAGAACTTGTCCAGTTGCTTTAGTAATGATGCATTTCTGTCCAAAGCATCACTTTATTCATTTTTTCCTTTCATAGTATTTCATTCTTTAACTGAGATATAGGGTTCTGAAGTTTTTAAAAGTAGTTGCCCTCTGGCACACCCACTATGTAGAAATTGCAGTAAACATTTTCTTATGGTCCATGCTGTTTGCCATCAGAAATGTGTGCTAGCACCCTTTTAATACATCCACATTATGAATTCACTATTGTAATCTCAAAAAGTATCCTGAAAGGAAGGGATTTTCAAAACTTGCCAGTGGCAGCTATCTCAAATGACTGTAATTGTTAATTGTAAAATAAGCAATAAAAGCTGTTTCAAAAACATCACAGAGTAATAAAAAACTATACTAATAATGACCCTAACCAAGTGAGAGATATATTAATCCTTAAAAACTACACAATGAAAATGTTTTGCCAACTAACAAATACTGCTGTTTTAACCATTTCCGGTATGGTAGGTGTAGCTGCAATACAGGCCTCTCCACATTCCACACACAGTTGCCTTGCCAATGTTCCTCAAGCCTACCATGGAGGAATCACCCTTGTTGTGTCTGGGCAGTTGTTCAAATTTAGACTTTGCACTCATTCATACCATGGGCCCAATTTTCATAGGGCATTGGAGAAATGCATGGGACTTGTGGCCGGGAGTTTTGAAGCAAGAGGTGACGTGCATCAAACAAGGGGTTGGTGCAATTTTAGAACTGTGGTGCCACAGCCCCCCCCCCCAGTGCAAGTCCCCTGCATCCCCCAGCACTGTTATGCCAGGTCCCTACTGGCCTGTATTTGCACCTGGGTTACTGGGTTTGGGACACAAGCTACCATAAATTGGATAAACAATCACAATTGCACCAAATGCTCTAAAATCAGGTGCACTTTGCATCTTTCTGTTTGGTGCAGTTGCATCCTACACTGCAGCGGACACAGGGCTTGCAACAAGACCTTTGAAAATCAGGCCCCTTGTCCTCTCATGTGGGACTGCAAAGTAGGGTGTACATCAGTGACAGTTATGTTATGGTGGTTTTCATGCTGTGGCTACCTGCCAACAGAAACCCATTTGACGCAACTTATTTTGCATACAGTAGGCCTTTGAACAGTCACTGGACTGAACTTGAACCAGAAAACTAGGAGAGAAAGGCTTATTAATAGAAGGATGGTCACTTTTTCAATATTGACAGTGACATGAATGTCTCATAAAACCATTGTCCAGCTGTCAAAAGAAAATGGCATTAGACTGTTGTCATATTAATGATATTACATGATGGAATGGTCATCTGTCTGACATAATTTTTTCCAAGCTCTGTGTCATCCGTCCCAATTACAATTGTTCTCAGATAAATGGACATGAGTATTTGCTTACTAATTGCAAATTCTCCCCCCCAGACCCCCAGCTAAAGAAATGGTCACTTCTTTCATCTGTTTATTTTGAATTAAAAATCCTGTTTCCAAACCCCATGACTACTTCCTTTACTTGAATATTGTCTTTCTATACAACTGAAGCATAACTGTCTGTGGTTGCTATTCCTCTCAGTCTTGCTTGCTGGCACAGGTAAAAGATCAATATGCTGGAGCGAGTGTCATTAGCACTCAGAAGCCTATTATCTCCTTTAAATTCTTAATAGTAGAACAAGGTACTGTATCTCTACTAGTTGCAAACCATTGTCCTACAATAACTTATCAGTTTGCTAGACTACGAGTCTCACTTACTGTGTGTAGCTTCCTATGCAAAATTGTAATGGAACACTCAGCCCTTTTTTTGTCCCTTTTTCATACCTTTTTTCTTATTATAGTACTATTATAGAAACATAGACATTGATGACAGAAAAAGGCCCACTGGCCTATCTAGTCAGCTTGGCCCTACCTATAGTATGATGTGAATGCCCTAGTTGTCACTCAGTCCCCTCTTCCATGTCATCTTCCTCTGCTATCCTCACAGCCCCATGTCTGGCCCACTCTAGCTTGAGTCCCTTCACAGATTTTGTTCAGACCAAATACCTCCAGCAGCCTGTTCCACTTAGCCATCATCCTCTCTGTAAAGAAATACTTTTGTAAGTCCTTCCTGAATCTCCATCCCACCAGCTTCTGAATTCTTTCTTTTGCCTTGTTTTTGCTCATTGTGAACAGTTCCCTTTTGTATACCTTGTTTATCCGTGAAGAAATGTTTACGTTTCAATCATTCCACACTCCCTCCTGTTCTTGAGTGTATACATGTTTAGGTCCTCAAGCCTCTCCATGTAGGACTTCTCTTGCTGCCCCTGAATCAATTTTGTTTCCCTCCTATGCACTGAGACAACCTTATCTCTGTCCTTTTTTGAGTGTGGACTCCAGAACTGCATGCAATGTATCAGAGAGCTGTACTGGGAAAATATCACATCCTTCCTTTTGCTGTTGATCCACACACACAATATCCCATTTGACTTCCACACTGCTCTTTTGCACTGCATTGACTGTTTAAGTTGTCTGCTATTAAGACCCCTAGATCCTTCTCCTCTGTCATTTTTCTAATACAGTACTATAATATACTGTATATCCCATTATATGTGTTGTGTTCAGGTTCCTGACCCCAATGTGTATATGTCTGCACCTTTGCATTGAATTGTAGCTGTCAGGTCCATGACCATTTCTTCTGTCTCTTCAGAGCTTCCCTCAGTGTCCTGACCCTTTCATCACTGTCCACTTTTCTACAGATTTTTGTGTTACCTGCAAATAAGCACATTGTCTCTTGGATCCCTTCCCCATTTTCAGAAATATAGATGCTGAAGAGAGTGCTCAGACCTCTCAGCATGCCCTCCTCAGTGTTTGGTTCCATGTTAAATTTGAGCCTGTTCCCTTTTGGCCCTAAGACCCCTTTCAGGTAGTGGCTTCCTGTCCTCTATTATAAATACTGAGGAAAATACTGGTTTAGTAATTTCCCTTATCCTACTTTACTCACCCTTACCCATTCTTCCATTTGTCTCCACTTTGGATTCGTTCTTCTCCCCAGTGTAGCAAAATAAGGCCTTATCCTCCTTCTTTACTCCTTCTGCTGTACTCAAGTCTGTTTCTGCCTTTGTCTTCCTAAACTTTTTATGGACATTTATTATCTTGGTCTGACACACTTCCCTGTTTTCATCTATCTAGTTGACCTTGTATTTTTAAAGGCATTCATTTTCTCCCTCAGTGCCTCTACCACCTCCTTTATCTACCAGACCAGGTTTTTTCTGATCCAGTTTTTTGCTACCACCCTAGTATAGAGATTTATTGCTTCAAACAACCCTTTTTAAATAAATCCTCATTTACTACCCCCCTGCTGCCCCCACCCCATCAGCTTCTCTCTAATTAATTCACTCACTCTACTAAAATCTGCCATTCTAAAGTCTTAACACCTTAGTCTGTGAGTGCTTGCTCATTTGCTCTAGTTTTATGCCAAACCACATTGTCATATGATCACTGGTTCTCAAGGTTCCTTTACTGCTGTGTCTCCAGCACTGTCTCTGTTTGTAAGAACAAAATCCAGAATGGCCACCCTCTTTTGTGGGTTCCTCCACTTTCTGTACCAGGAATGCATCCTGTTGGGTTTGCATCAGCTTCTGGTTTCTTGCACTTACTGCTACTGAGACACTCCAGCCCACATCTGGCAAGTTAAAGCCCCCATTAGCAGCCTCTCATCTTGCTTTGCCATGCTGTTTGTTACATTTCTTAAATTCTTGCCCTTTTGAGATAGTGGTCTACATGCCACTCTATCCCTAATAATCCTTTCTCCATCTGTGACTACCTGTTCCCACAATTCTTTGGTATTGGTGCCCTCCTCTGTCTTTGTTCTCTGTAGCCCTAATGCCCTTTTTTATGAGCAAGGCCACTCCTACTCCTTTCACCTGCCTCTTATCCTGCTGAAAACTGTGTGTTCTGGCATGGAAAGTGCCCATCTGTTATCTGGTCAGTTTTTCATCATGTTTGACTGAGCTGCGCAATTTGAAAATGGATGGCAATTTATAGTTCCACTCCCACGTAGATACACAAGCACAAGAAATGACAATCCAATTCTTGTCAGTCTTTGCCAGTTGATTCCATACCAGAAACACAGGTACTGTAGGATTTAGCCCACCACTATGTTCCGGAGCAGTGTTTACTTTGTGTTAGTATTTTGCTACAAGGTGCGAATATGCTGTTTTAATCTTTGTTCTCTGATGTTAAAAGTTTACTGCAGCAGTTGTGGCTAGCTGATAAAAGCAGCATGTTGCACAGTAGTGATTCTATAGGCAGGGTAAAAATGGGTAGAATATATTGGTCATGTTGTTCTTATCTGCTGGCAAATTCTGTGTTTCTATGTTTTTGTATTTCAGTAATTTTGTATATCTTTTACCACTTGACTGCCAGTACTGTGTAACACTCTTTTACCTGAAATAGCAAGACGAACATCCCAAACTATACGGCAGATATGACATTGTTGCTGCAAGAGTTTCGTCTATATCAGACCAAACTTTATTCCATTCAGCTCTTGTAAACCTCTTCATGTCTTTGGCTATCTAGTGGAAACTTTTAAAGTGGATTTCCTGCAGCTGCATTATCTCTGCCAGATTTTTTTTTAAGAATCTTGGTGACTCTCTTTAGTCTAATTAAAACATCTATCAATTTAATGTGCAATTAATTCCTTAAGAAGGAACAAATACCTTTAGCAGATATATCAACTAGAAAAAATAATATATAAAAACAGACTAAACACTCTATAAAGACAGAACATTGTCACATGTATAAAAAAAACAGCATTTTAAGAACTATGCAGTTAATTCAGTTGGGAGAACTGTAAGTAAGCAGTAATATCTACTGGTTAACAACAGTAGTCTCTCTCTCATCAGTTCACATCATGACTTTTTCAGTAGCCACTTTCTGCCTTGAGGAATGAGAGGATTCCCACTTGCATTTTCTAGATGATCATATTTCAGAAATATAAATGTGCCATATCAATTGCTGAGGCATCTTTATGAGAGAGCTTAGCATCTCAAGACTTGCATTTTGGCATGAAATGCTGCAGAGCCACTGGAGCCACTCATTGCAGGACAAGAGTGGTTTTACATGTATTCTGCTCTAGTGAGAACAGCGAAGTCAGGCTGAGCTGTTCTGGTTGGAACAGAATGCAATTGAAACAACTCTTATCCCACAACAAGTGGTGATGGGGATGTATTAAAATATTATAGACTGAGGGAGCACCTGTTGATATAAAAAAAAAAAATCCGGAAATGTACCTGTTTCCAGGGCATCTGTGCATGAGACACTCTTCACAGAATAGGAGTGTCTCATGCACAGGGGAAAGGAGCACTCCAATTGGCTGGGAGTGCTCCCTCAATCTATAATATTCAACTCAGTGTTCAAAGGTGCTAGTGTACTACTCACTCAACTAACTTTTATTGCTTGTTTGTTAGTCTCACTACTAAACAATAACTAGTATTCTACTCACCATCTTAATGTGTTCCTTCTTCTGGTATTTTTCACTGTAGTATTGCTCTTGTCTGAGGTTCAGTAGATGCTGCTGGTGCTGCTCTTTTAGTTCAGCTATTTTCTGGGCCATTTCTGCATCAAGGGTAGCCAGTTCTTGTTCAATGTTTGATGAGTTGTGATCAGGAGTTGGACTACTAGACTCACACCTGCAAAAAAGCAGCCCTTCATTTCATAAATGACATAATTAAAATTAAAAGACATGCATTTAATATCCCTGCTGTTAAGATTTCTTAGGTGATTGACTTCTGCAGTGCTGTTGCTCTGCCCAACACTCTAACACATATACTGAATTTCCTCTATTTCATTTACTCATCCCCTATTCCTGGCTAAAGTAATAACAGAGCTATGCTGAATCAAACTGGATGGTATCTATGGACGCTATATTGAAACAGTATTTTAGGAAATTGTTCCCAGTTTAAATATACTATCTAAGGAGATTTCAAATGTAAAATGGTTCCAGAGCTTTAAACTGAAATCAGATATGTCATCAAATCATTTTTGTCCTGGCCCGCTTTTAACTGGGAAGCCACAGAAGGCACCAAATGCAGGGCTTTCCAATATGTCATGGAGAGATACATCCTAAGTAGAACTAAATCAATGAGTCAACCTGAAAGAAGATCATGAGAGCATCTGATTGGTTCATGCCTTGGGGTAACCTTGTCTGAGGTGCTCAGACTCCAAAAGTAAACCACATCACTGTAAAAGCCAACATACAGTATTATAAGTTTATGAAATATTTTATGTAAACTGCAGTTCTTCAAACGGTACTTTTAGAAGTCCAACCATTCCACTGAATGGTCTTGATACAAAATGGCTGCCCCAATGGGACTGAGTTAAAAACATCAAATTAACAGAGCTTAAGGACTTCTGCATGGCTTACATATGAGGATATCGTCATAGTACCTTGGCAATCTTCAATGTCATTAAAAGAGAATGATGTTCTGAGGTAGTCTTTGATGTCTTTGAGCTTTCTGGGGCACAAATACTGTAAAGTATGAATTCATTCTATTCCCTCAAGTCCACTTTTACTTCAATGCCGTGACTCACTTCCACTTAGGAATTCTCTTCTTATGACAGAACTAGGCTGCATCCCTGAAATATTATTTTATTTGATATTCTCATTAAAGAAATAAAATCCACTATATATAGAACAATTAGAAGCCCTTTTATTCTTTAATGCCTAAAACTGCCCTACTTAAAAAATCTCTTTAGATGATATACTGGGACACAGAATGGTGTTGTGAGACATCCGTTCAGTTTGATAGCCCCAAAGCCCCAGATATGATCCAATCAGACTCCTTAAAATGCTATTGTCATGCAGGCCAACAAAGTACAAACAATGACCAAGAGCATCATGTGGATGAAGTTATAGGCATGAGTGGTAGGTATATGGAAGAATGTTGGTGGGAAGAGCAAGCTGCATGCCTTGGACACATCAGGCACCTCTGCAGCACACTGTGTTAAACTTCCCACTGGCCAAGAATTCCATTAAAGGAATAGCATAATTTAAAATAATAGTCAATTATAAGAGAAAATGGGCAATTGGTTCTCTATCTGGATTGGCTAAGAGGATCTTATTATAGTACAATATAGTTGAACCCTGGTATAACAAAGCTTGATGTAGTGAACACCCCCTTATAGCAAAGGCATCCTAATGTTAAACCCTTTCTCCATTTATTACTTTATTCATATTACAATTAAGCAGAACCTGAATGGTTATGTTATAGTTTGCATTTAGAATTATACATGCTGCAAAGTATGCAAATGTGTATGTCATTTGTGTATCACTGAAACTAATGTTTTGCAAACATATTGATTGCCTGTATGCCTACTTTTAGTGAAAAGTTAACTTCAACTTAAAAAGGGGTTTCCAATGTTTCTGTGAGGGATTCCTAAGGTAAGTAGTTAGAAAAATATTTAAAGGAGAAGTGCACTGAACCTGTAAGCCATTTGTTTTAGTAAAATCCATTTTAAAAACACTAGTTCCAATTCTGTTATTGTTACATTTTATTGACCTTATTATGCAATAAGGTCAATGAGTGTTTCTGATTCACACATCGGAGGAACTGTAAGTATCATTTTAGAACAGTAGGATGCATTGTAGTTTTGTCCCTCTCATAAACACAGAGTTTGACAGTGGAACAAAAACGCCTTGTGACAATACTAGAAAAGGTAGGAAAGGACATACAACAAGATGGCATCATTCAGTTCCTAAATGAACCTTACACCCAAGGTATAAATCAATGACACATAATGAGTTTACTAAAACTTTAGTGAAGAGGGTACAATAAAAGAATACAAACCAGCAAAAAAATAGGATTAAAACCAACATTTTTTATAAAGAGTTCTGCTCAGGTATGTCATGATTGCAGCCTTTGAAACTGCAGCTCTGGGACATTACCCATGATGTAACACCAGAAGGAGGGAGCCAAGGAGGAGCAATCAGTAAACAGGTGATACAGTTATGTTTAGCTCCAACACTTTCCATGGACCCACTCTATGGCCAACTCTTGATAGTCATGTTTCTCAGTGGAGGCAGTATCAAGTGTTGATTAAAGTAACTCAGCTCTTACAACCAGGACAATAGCAAACCAGAACATGCTCTATCCATGCCTTCAGCACACGAGTCTCACTTTGAAGAAGTAGAGCATTGGGGAAGAGGGAATACTTCTGGATGGTAGTTTTGCAGCTGCTTTCACAATTGAGGATCTACAGGAAGCACATCCTGCTTCCATATGGGTATCCAAGACTTTGGAATGTGACCAGGCCCCTGCAACTAGACAGCCGAGTCTGGGAGAAGTACTGTCAGTGACACATTGTTCCAGCCAGGGTAGGTTGGTGCCGCAGTCCAGTTTCACAGATGCTCCTTATAGTGAGCCTGGTCCCTCATGAGTGGTAGGCACACACTACCTATGCACTAGAGTAGAGTGCCACAAAAGACTGTATTTGTGCACCATGGTATGTAGCCAGTTCTCCAAATAAGAATTCACCTGCTTTTATTCTGAGTAATAACTGGTACCCTCAGGACCCATGAACACAGGTCCCATCTTATCCAGATGTGTGCCTCAGGGATGGGTATCCAGGACATCCCACACCTGATCCCACCATCTGAGGTAAGCCATAGATGATGAAAGTAGTTGGTTAGTAAGGGATGGGACCCAGAGGTCACCAGACAGATGAAAGGACCTGGAGTAGGGCACAAAAAATTGTATTGAAAACAAAAATGTGAAAAACTTTGGGGCATGCATTGCTGTCTGAGGGACTGCAGAGTCTCTCAGAGATGGAAACTTAGAAAATTCCCTTACTGTCATTTACCTTAAAGAAATTTTCCAATATTCAGGACAATTTTTTAAAGTATAATTTAGACACACTATTTCACTGATTTTCTGTATTAGTATCCATTGAATCTTTTTTATTGAGAACCTTTAGATAAAAATAGTGCCTTTGTCAAACAGACTTCAACTGCTTCTCCTATTGTTCGTTCCACCTCCCTCTGTTTCTGACATCACCACCTGGTGCTGTACAATTACTGTATTTTGATCTCACAAATATAGACTTGGGACTTCAGTAGCAGGAAAAGCAGAATAACAAGATTATGTCTGAGTCACAGAGATCCTTGAAAGAAAAAGTTAAAAAACAGACACCCAAAATGTCTTGGTCCTGATTCTCAACAACAGTGTGTGAAAATGCAAATTGGGGTTCAAATAGCCCATTAATGTTGCTCCAGTACATTCTGTGCATTTACACAAAATAGTGACTTAATTGCTGACATTGGGGAAGGGGGATACACCTGAAACTAAACTGTAAGATGCTATTCACATAGCCCCCTAGCCCCGTTGTTATAGCTAAAGTCTTCTGCCACCCTCCCAATGCTTATCTTTAGTCCTATTTCTGAGCTGACATGTATGGCCCTCCTGCTGATCCACTGTTCTCCCGTCAACTTTCCTGCTTGAGTACAGTCCCTGGCATCCAGTGGAAACCCCACCCTAGACCAGTTCCATGTTCAACACACAAAATAAAAAAAAAAGAGAAACAATATATCTCCAGGTGTGGATTAACTTCCAGTGGAAATCCTTCAAATATATATTGAATGGCGCACTGAACTTTTTGCTATGATTTTAATAGAATTAATAAAGAACTGGTAATTCCTAAAGGCTGGCAGATTGAAAAAAAAGTCCAATTGTTTAAAAGGATTTAGATAAAGAATCCAAAGGGTCATAGACCTATCACTCTTCTAGGTGTCTCAGCCAAAAATGTATAGTCAATATATTCTAAATAAATTGGAAACCTGGAATGCTGTATATTTCAATAGTTCAGAAATGCAACATTTTAGGGAGAGCAGTAGTACTATATAATAAATAATGTGTTCATTTTAGACCACTTAATACAGAAGGGCAGCAGTATAAGTCTTATGGTTTTAGGTATTAAGGGTGCATTTCTTAACAATGGCAGGGGCTTTTAAGAGAAATTCTGACTAGCTATAGAATGGATTCTAGATATGTCAGCTGTAATATATATGTTTCATACCAATAAACCTTCTAATATAAGGCACAGTAAGAATTGTCAGTTGACAGGGAATATACATGTTCATAAGGGAGTTAAGCAATGCTGTTTGTTACTGCTTGCTTTGTTTAATCTATATATTAACAAATTAGTAGGAGACCTAAAGGAAATTGAAACAGATGCCCTTACGTTTGATGATAATAAATATTTTGCAGTAAATGGTGATGTTATGGTTATATCCCATACAATAAGTGGACTCCAAAATGCAATCAGCGATGTTGCACTCTTTCTCTCATAGGAGGAGCAATTTAAAATTAACTTCAGGAAAACCAAAGTTTTAAATATGGAAAAACCAAAAAGCAGAAGTGATAATAGAAAATAGTTTTGCAAGAAGTACTGTTGTTTGATAGCTATGTACTATACCTAGTGGTGACCATTTTAAATTCTGCAAACTGGAATATGCATATTGAGGAATCTACAGCAGCTGCAAGGCAGTCTGTACTAAACATGAAACGATATGTCCAGAAATTTGAAAATCATTCTTTTAAGAGCATGAATACAGTATTCTCAGATAAAACTAAGGCTTCTACAGTATTTGGTATGGAACTGAGGTATGGGGGATTGGGGAAAACAGTTTGAGATTTTGGAACCCATCCAGAACTTGTTGTCAAGATTATCCCTTAGTTTACTGCAATTCATGCTTGGTGAACATATGCGTGCAGAAACTGGTAGTATGCCATTAAGAACACAGGGTACTATAACAGATGTCAGTGGGTCCCAAGATGATAGCCTGGGTAAAGAATTGGCTGGAGAATAGGACACAGAGGGTAATAGTAAATGACGTCCACTCTGAAGAAAGGGGGTTTACTAGTGAAGTGCTGCAGGGTTCAGTATAAGGACCGGTCCTCTTCAATGTCTTTATAAGCGACATTGAAGAGGGACTGGAAGGAAAAGTATTTCTCTTTGCAGATGACACAAAGATCTGCAACAGAGTTGATGCACAAGGTGGGGTGGAAAGGATGAGAAGGGACTTGGCAAGGTTAGAGGAATGGTCAAATGTATGGCAGCTTAGATTTAATGCTAATAAGTGCAAGGTAATGCACCTGGGAAACAAAAACCCAGGGGAAGAGTACACAGTGGGGGGTGAGATACTAACAACAACAAAAATGGAAAGGGTCCTGGGAGTAGCCACACCAGATGATTTAAAGGTGGGCAAGCAATGTGAGAGGGCAGTAAGGAGGGCTGGGGGATACTGGGATGCATAGGGAGACTCATCACCAGTAGAAAACAGGAAGTTGTTATCCCTCTGTACAGACAGGTGGTGAGACCCCATCTGGAGTACCGTGTGCAGTTCTGGAGACCCAATCTCCACAAGGACATAGACAAGATGGAAGCTGTCCAGCGGAGGGCAACTAAAATGGTGCAGGGTCTGCACCGGAAGACATATGAAGAAAGAGACTAAAGGAGCTTAATATGTATAGCCTCGAGGAAAGGAGGGAGGGGGGGACATGATAGACATTTTCAAGTACCTCAGGGGAATCAACAAAGTCCAAGAGGGTAGCATCTTTCAAAAAAAGAGGTGTGCAAGAACAAGGGGGCACACTTTGAAGATGGGGGGCAGCTCAGAGGTAATGTAAGGAACTATTTTTTCACAGAGAGGGTTGTGGATGCATGGAACGGCCTTCCAGAGGAGGTTGTGGAGTCAAAAACAGTGGTTGAATTCAAGCATGCATGGGACAGCCATAAGGCAATTCTAGGGGATGGGGGTAGAAAGAAGTAGCCTGCTGGTTAACTAGGATCTGCAGCTTATCCATTAGGTAGGAAAATGGGCAGACTGGTTGGGCCAAGTGGTCCTTATCTGCCATCAAATTCTGTGTTTCTATGTTTCTATGTAACTATTGGCAAAGAATAGTAAAAGATAAAGTAGTCTTCTTGAAAAAAAAAAGCCTGTGTGAATGAGGCACAAAGATTTTTTTCTGAATCTATGAATGTACCAACATGGTGCAGACTTTTGGACCAAGTACTGAGGTATAATTACTGGCCAGCAATTTTTTCTATTGAGAGAGCCGGTTGATATTTGCCATAATAACCCACAGGTTATTACAGTATTCATGCACTGTGTCAATTAAAATACATGGCTCCCTCATTGGCTCTCGTATTCCAGGTGGCCGGTCTGAACAGTTCTAAAAAAAAATAACGTCTCTGTCTTTCCATTTCCGAGGAGCCACCACAAACAGGCTTGTCACTCCTTGTAATTTTCTGCCACATTTCCCACTCTATCTGGTTGATCCTACCTAACAGGGTAAATTAAAAAATCTTTATCTGGTTGATCCTGCAGTTCACTCACTTCGGACACAGGCTACCGAGTGCAATCAGGAACAGGTCCCGGGATGACTGGTGTGATCCCCACTGGAAACTGTAAAAGTTAAAAAATAAATAAAGAGCAAAAACAAAATGCCCATTCTGGAAAGGAAAGGACAGGGAGAGACAAAGAGAGAGAGTGAGTGTGTGTGTGTGTGACAGAAATAAGACTGCAATGTGTGTGTGTGTGTGTGTGTGTGTGTACATGTATGACAGAAGTCAGTCTGCAAAAAAATTGCTAACCAGCAATTATAAAAAATAAAAGATGGGGAAGTGTGTGATATGAGAATTTAATCCACACTCTCTGTGTGGGATGCTTTAATAAACCCCTTGGGATTTGCCCTCGGGGTTTATGTAGCATCCCACACCTTGGATGTGCATTAAATTCTCATATCACATTCTTCTCCATCCTTTATTCTCTATATAATAGTCTAATAATGGCCTATCATCAGTTTTTATTATTATTATTATTGGAGGAGTAAAGCTGTATTAAATATTTTTTAAGAAAACTGCTATACAAATAGTTTTAGACTTTTCTAAACAAAAGGATATGGAAAGAACTGGCAATACAGGTACACTATTTGTAAGAATTAAAAAAAGTAAATAGAAGAGAATAATACCTGTTATATTGTTAACAAAAATGCACATACTAAAATAATATCCCAAACATTATTTTTTTTTTCAGATTCAAATGGTATGCTTTTAAGCTGAACTAATTTTTCAATTGGATTGACTGTCCATGTGAGGTGGGGATACACTTAGTATTGCATCTTTATTATTTGATTGTAGGATCTTGAATGATTTAAGAGTAAAAATGAATATATTCAATGTTGGGTAATATTTTAAATAGATTAAATAATGAACAAATTGATTTTTTTGCTAAATAATTCAAATATTGAGGTGTTGTACTATATAAGTAGATTCAAAATTTCAGCAAAATATGCATGTAAAGAATAGTCAAAGAAAAAATGAAAAGCGTTTGGATAATATTCCAGTTTCACTCTAACTTGATAAATACATATAGTTTTATTTTCTCTTTGTGGTGTACTTGTTATGTAAGTTCTAGCCTATGTCTTTTAAATATGTATTGAACAAAATGAACAGAACTGCTGCTGCATGTCTAACACACCAGTGCCCAACTTCACTGATCCATGTCCCCTGCTAGCCTTCTGGTTCTAACTCAGATTTTATTAACACCCCAGTTCTACAGCCAAAGGGGTGCCACTAATTTTGCAGCTGAGATTGTAAGGGTCTCCAAATTTTGTGTATTGCACTGTGTTCCATTTGCATAGAAATTTCCCACTCCTTCCTTGCACTGTCATGCTGAAAGTACTACCCCCATGGGAAAGGGATAAAACCTCTTTTAAGGATAGCTGGGGGGTGTTACAAACAAGGGATCATGCTCAAGTGTCATGCAAGGACTCTGCAGTGGTCACTAACAACTGATAATGGTGCCCCATTTTCATGCAAAATTTCTCAGTAATAAAAAAAGGGTAGAGAAATACAGAAAAATATTTTAAATATAAACCAAATTGTGTCTAAATGTTTTAAAAGTTATCTCAGAGACAGGAGAACATCTCTAATTTAATTATGTGCTGCAAATATTTCTGTTTCCTTTTCCTTTTTTAAATTTAGGTGGTCACCCTGTGTTTACCATCCTTTTTTAAATTTAGGTGGTCACCCTATGTTTACCATCCTTTTTTAAATTTAGGTGGTCACCCTACGTTTACCATCTTTTTTTAATTTAGGTGGTCATCCTATGTTTACCAAAGGTGAGTATCACATTCAGGCAGAACAGGTTCCCAAGACAGTTCAGAAGTACAATGTGGAGATCCTGTATCACCTGAAGACCAAAGTCCTTTCTGCAGCTTGTCTTTCAAATCATTCATTTATTGTGTAATCACTTTTCAACTTTAACATGTTACCTATCCAGGGATCTACTGCATCAAGCACCTGTCAGTTGCATCTTGAAAGCAGTAGTGCAACGAAAAATATTTTTCTAAAAAGCTAGTTTCAGCTATCATTTATAAATACAGTATATAAGCTTACCTGTTAAATCTACTGGTTTAGATACTGCTATGCTGCGCCCCATGATTGGTCCCCCTCAGTTCTAACCACTGTCGAGTCTACAATGCTATTTCTAAGCCAAATGTGGCAGACATCTTTTTTCCTTGAGAAAGAAAATAAACTAAAACATTTATAATTTACTCAGATTTTGGTGAAACAATAACATTCTAGCACTCAATAAAACTGGAAGACGTCTGGAATATTTTGTAGTGAAAAGGGCAGGGGTAAAGTTTTTGTTCAGTTTTGTTGCACTGCTGCTTTATCACTTTTTCTTCCACTTTAACCACCAACTGTTCAGTATCTTACTGGACAATTTTTGCTGAACAATGGTACCTTTGGACCATTTTGTCATCATCTCACCCCTATTTTGTACCACTATAGTACACTTATATTTTGACACAGGTGCAGGAATATATGCTTGACTTTATAGCTTACATCACAATGCTGTTTCAGTAACATCTTCCTATTTCCATATCTCTCTGCAGAAATTGTTCCAAAAGTAAACATCTGGTATGTATTTAACTGCCTAGTGTCAATTCATCAGGAGCCATTTCAGTAGTGTCATGCAGAATGTTTCTATAGAGAAACAAGAAGTATGAAAACTGGTGCTGCTAGAGTGGTCTGTGCTGATTTATATTTTGACACAGCCAACCTAAAACTTTAAATACTGCTGAGATATCACTCTGCTCAATACAAAATAAATGGCCCTTTTATCATTTTTGTACTGCAAATGGTATTACCGTTCTGAGTGCTACCAAATGATTTAGCATAAATCCTATGGTCCGATGTGCACACGTGAACAGTAGACATGCACGTGAACAGCAGACATGCTGAGGAAGACATTGTTCAAATTGTTTGTATTTTAGAAGGATCAATGGTGGGGTCACTATACAGCATTCAAGAGATTGTACTAAGCAGCAGTTTGAAATCCTCTTCTCAATGCGGGCCAGCATATGGGAAAGTTAAGAAGATGGTGGGATGTATCAGGCAGAGATTCACTATTCAAAACAAAATGGTGATATTGGTGCTGTACACGTCATTGGTTAAGCCACACCTGGGCAGGATATTGGAAGCCTGTCTGCAATTACTAATTGGGTTAGTGCCTCACAAAATGTGGTTAGTGCCCCAAAAACAAGGCCTTGCCAAATGTGTCAAACTGGAGGGTACAGTTTGCAAGACACTAACCAGTTTGTGAGAGGCAGTAAAATATGCCAGTTCACCTATGCAAAGCAGTTTAGTCTGCTCGACTGTAGGCCACTGGAATATTAAAGGTTTAGAGAGGTGGTAAATATTCACTAGTGCTTCACCAAACCTTGTCTTATGACCAATGAACCTTTTCTACTCCCATCACCGACCCAGCATATACAGTATATTGGAAATCCTTGATGGTCCAGTATCACCCCTCACCCACCGATTGCCTGGTCAACTCATACACTAGAGGACCTTGGTTGTCTAGTATCCTCACCCCCCCACATGTCTGCACAACATACCTCAAGTGGCCAGTAGGGAGTTGTGGTGTTTGGAATCAATCAGAAAGGTGGCTGGCTCAGTTTGCTGGTATATTGTAACATGCCACTAATGTTTGCTATGTACTTGGGCATGCTCTAATACAACTGTAGTTAATTCCATGCACTAATTTGCACTTAGGGCAAACATTTTGTGGGTGCAAACAGAACTCACTGAATATCATTGCCGTGGGGTACTGTATGTAGTTATGAAATACCCATCTGAAACAGGATGAGCAAAGAACAGAACTATTCAGTGGAGAGAAAAAAAAATGATGTAGGGGCAGTAATGTAGGACTTGTTTTGGTTGGTTGGTTGGTTAATTTAAGAAAACAAATGTGCATTTCTCATTTCCATTCGCTCACTGTGAAATCTCAGAAGGGGTACTACTTAAAACGATTTGGTCACTTTCCAGAAGATTCTCCTGCACATAAATGAAAAGCAAAAATATATGCCATATGCCATTTGGTGTTTTGTGCCATTTTCTTTTTTTGTTTTTCTGAGTAGTACAGTTGGAGGGCAGCACCCATAGAGGTAGGGGGTATGCTATTTGCTTAATGTTTGAGCATCAAGGCAGGATTGTTTGTTTTATTTAAGAAAACCAGTGAGCATTGCTCATTTCCACTGACATCCATTACGCAGCACAAGTCTTGATATAAATAAGTATCAGGAAAGATTCAACAGTCAAAACATGTAGGAAGGAGGAAAGGAGAAAGAAGGGTAATTATAGCAACTTACAAATACATGCAGGGAAACAACAGGATAGACTCCTTGGACTAATTTAAATTAAGCAGTTATATGTCCTCCAGTGGTCTCAAACTGACACTTATGAAGGGAGACTTAAGAAAACACAAACCCTTTTTTTTTTATGTATATGTATTTGTACATTTTGGAATGTGTGATGCCAGTTTAATACCTAGTGTAATGGTTTGTGTTACCTGTTTGGAATTAGTCTTATTATTCCTTATATAAGGCCTCGTGTTTATACAGTCTTTTTCCAGCCAAATATTCATTTTTTTAATTAGAGCAATACTGGAGCCTGGCGACATCAGTGGAGCAGAAGCAATGTTTGGAATGTGTCATGGTAGGCTTCTGCTCAGCTGATGCCACTGGATTCTGGAACTCATTTTCAAAATGCATATTGGCAGGAGAAAAGGCAGCATTAACAGGAGACTGTAAATAAAGATAAAATAGTACTATTTAAAAACAAACACTTAAAACAATACATTGATGTTATTGAATAGATTTCACACATGCCTAAATAAAAAATGTAAATAACAAGGTTTATGTTCTCTTTAAGAAAATATTTCTTTCCAGAGAATGTAGTGGATAGGTGAAAGAACGATCAACCAAGTAATGTGATTAATGCTAATGTTCAAAACTTGATGGGACATGGTAACATAGAAACATAGACTGATGGCAGATAAGGACTGCTTGGCCCACCTGGTCTTTCCATTTCCCTACCTACAGGATAAGCTGCAGATCCTAGTTAACCAACACCCTATTTCTTCCTACCCCCCACAAAAATTGCCTTATGTCTGTCCCATGCATTCTTGAATTGTCCCACAGTTTTAGACCCCACAGCCTCCTCAGGAAGGCTGTTCTATATGTCCACTACCCTTTCTGTGAAAAAATACATCCTCACATTGCCCCTAAACTGCTCCCCTTCTATCTTCAAATTGTCTCCCCTTGTTCTTGTACATCTCTTTTTCTGAAAGATGCTACCCTCTTGGACTTTGTTGATTCTACTAAGGTACTTAAAAGTTTCTATCATGTCCCCCCTCTCCCTCCTTTCCTCACAGGTTTACATATTAAGCTCCTTTAGTCTCTCCTCGTATGGCTTCTCTTGCAGATGCTGCACCATTTTAGTTGCCCTCCTGTGGACTGCCTCTATCCTGTCTATGTCCTTGCAGAGATAGGGTCTCCAGAACTGGATGCAGTACTCCAGATGGGGTTTCATCAACTATCTGTACAGAGGGATAACAGCTTCCTGTTTTCTGCTGGTGATGCCTCTCCCTATACATCCCAGTATCCCCCCAGCCTTCCCTACTGCCTTCTCACATTGCTTGATAACCTTAAAATCATCTGATATGATTACCCACAGGTCCCTTTCCATTTTTATTGTTGTTACTACCTCCCCCTGATTGTGTATTCTTCCCTTGGGTTTTTGTTTCCCAGGTGCATTATTTTGCACTCCCTTGCATTGAATCCAAGCTGCCATACTTCTGACCATTCCTCCAGCCTTGCCAAGTCCCTTCTCATCCTTTCCCCACCTCCTTGTGTATCAACCCTGTTGCAGATCTTTGTGTCATCAGCAAAGAGACATACTTTTCCTTCCAGTCCCTCTGCAATGTCACTTATAAAGACATTAAAAAGGACTGGACCCGGGGGGGGGGTGGGACCACGTGATGCAAGGTACCGGGTAGAAGTTCCTCTGTGCAGCTTCAGCCTCCCGACTTAATAAAAGTGTATTTTAGACCAATTAATCAGCCTAAAACCCTCTAATTTTACTTTACTCTGCCTTCCTATCAACTGGTGCTCCTGTCTGGTGGGTCGGAGAAACGATGGAGGTGTACATGAAGAAGGCGCCGCAGAAACATACCACGGTCACCCCAGAGAGAGGCCCTGAGAGAAATCACCAGACTCGAGTGGAACAGAAAAACCAGAGCTCTCGAACCAGGCCACGGATCAAGAGCCACTTACTTTGTGCAGGTTCTAGAAGAATTCATGCCTTTCTGTGAGGAAGTTAAAGTAATTGCTTCTGAGCTCAAATCTCTATCTAAAAAGCTCAATGAGGTCTCAGTTACCACCTCGGATAACACAGCTCGAATCTCTTCCCTTGAGAAGTGTGTGAAAAAGTTCGACCCTGGGCTGGCTGCTACACAGCAGAAGCTGGCATGTCTTGAATCAAAACTAGAGGACCTTGAGGGTCATAGATGTAGGAACAATGTTGTCATTCTCGGACTGCCTGAGGGAGAAGAGGGCCAGAATGCCATAGCATTTGTTCAAAAGCTTGTTGAGAGGATTGCCAGCACCTCTCCCTTTGGGGCCAAATACATCGTAGAGAGGGCCCACAGATCCCTATGGCCTAAGCCTCCCCCAGGAGCTACACCTCGTCCTATTATATGCCGTTTCTTGAATTATTTAGAATGGCAGCATTTTCTGGTTAAAGTTAAAGAGGTGCAGGAAGTTAGATGGGAGAATACCAAACTCAGGATAGCGCAAGACCTACCAGGCTCTGTCCAACTGAAATGCACAGCATTCCACCCTATAGTCTCCAAGATCATCACTGCAGGGCTTAAGTTTAGAATGGGGGTACCCAGCCAGGTTACAGGTGCACGTGGCTGGTGCCTGGTCAGTTTATGATGATCCTGATGCTGTGCTTGCTGGCTTAAAGTTGTCCCTGCCTGATCTTTTCAGGGATACATGAGATGCCCCACATTTTCTGAATGCGAGAGATCTGGACTGAAGAGATGAGGCTGCTCTTCGAATCATATGTTGGGGATGAGTGAGAATAATAGCCCGAGTCTGTGAAAGCCCGATTTGGAAGACTGAAGGGACATAATCTTTTATGTTTACTGAACTCTTTATGAATTTCTCACATCCTAATTATGTCCAAGACAGATGTTCCCTTTAGTAAACTGTTTAATTTGAATTTCAGTTGATTAAGGGAAGGGTATTTTTCATAAGGGGTCCGTTTGGCACCTACCTGTAAGCATAGGAGGGGGGATTATTAATGTTAATGTTTCTGGCTTGTACCCCACAGGTTATTTATTCAATTTATATGGGTGACTGACTTGAGGTTGTGCTGGATTTTCTTTTCAAGGTGCACCGTGATGCGCTTTCACTCCTGTACCGCCAGAGGGAGCGCCAGACATATAATTAGCTGGCTAGCGCTATTTTATAACCCGCAATTTTTCTCACACGATCTTTTTATTGCTGGCCTGGGCTTGGCGAGTACTTCTCTCACTGGGCAATCAAGTCCTGTCACGCGCATGGCCTCTATGGTAGACTTGTTTCATCCTGTATGGCCTGCATTAGTAGTATTTAGGGAATTGAGCTTACTTGGCAGGAAAAGTGTGCTCTTTTGGCTATTCCAGTACATTTTTTGTGCTCATTCCTTAAAGTACTGTGCCACTCCCACTGGCTATCAGGAGCTGGTTAATAAGTGATTTTTGATGGAAAGTAGTTTTTCTTTACTGCTTACTTAATATCTACTTGTTTCTCATACGGGGGCTCTCAGAATTTGTCTGGGTTTGTGGGGGTAATGTTGGGGGGCTGGGGGAGAGGAAAGGAAGTGGTATTTTGTTGAATGTTGTTTGCGACAGTTGGGGGGTTGGGGCGGGGTTAATGTTAGATTTACCATCTTACCAATGTTATGTAATGTTTGGGTGTTCTATGGGGGGTGGGATTGGGGTAGATTAGGTTGGGATGAGAGGATCTGGGGTTGGGAGGGTGGTACAGCAATATTTAAAGAATATTGGTTTCTGGACTATAGTTGTAGTAAAATCCGGATGTCAATCATGTGTTTACTTTTACCAACTTAGATGGCTAGCAATATCAATCTAGCTACTTGGAATGTGAAGGGTGTAAGGAAAAAACCTAAGCAATATCAGGTGCTTAAACACCTGAGCTTGTTGCGTGCCCAGATAACATTTTTGCATGAATCTCATTTGCTAGATTCTGAAGCATTATAACTCAGTAGGCATCAGATTGGACAGGTGTTTAATGCCTTGGGGTCCACTAATAGCTGTGGGGCCATGCTACTTGTTAACAGAGGGCAGACTAGATGGGCCTAGTGGTCCTTATCTGCCGTCAAAGTCTATTTTTCTATGTTTCTATGTCCCCTTCATTCCCACTCAGGTTTTCAAAGACCCAGATGGTAGGTACGTCCTGGTTCAGGGCACTCTTGGGGCCATGCCACTTTTGCTCTATAGTATCTATGGGCCAAATGTGGATGACCCCACCTTTTTTATGAAGTTGATCACCATTATTCTTCCTATGCTTCCTATTGCGATAGTTATGGTCGGAGACTTTAATTTGGTCTTGGACCCTAATATGGACAGGTCTGGTAATAGGTCGAGAGGATTGTCTCCTGGATCAGTGTAGACTGTGTGACGTGTGGTGAGTTCTGCACCCCAATTCCAAGGAGTATACTTTTAGTTCACCTGTGCATGGATCACAGTCTCGCATTGACTACCTATTAATTTCCCAGGTGCTCTTGCTGGGGGTGCTGTCTGCCTTGATTCAGCCTGGTCCCATATCCAATCATTACCTGGTGATATGCAACTTGGCTTTTCTTAACATTCCTAAGAAGGAGACCCAGTGGAAATTAAATGAGCAATTACTAAAAGATGTTGGGTATCGCAACCTTGTGAAGGAGCAGAATGATTTCTTTTTTTCTACTAACCCAATAGAAATCACAGTGCCGGATATTTTATGGGGCGCTTTTAAGGCCTATATGAGGGGAATTCTCATTAGTTTAGCTACAAAGAGAAAGAGGGCTCATGAGGCAGAACTACTATCTCTATTGTCTCAAGTACAGTTACTAGAAACTAACATCCCCTAGCACTTATAAGGAGGACAGGCAGAAACTTTTAGTAGCTAAAGACAGATATTTAGAATTGTTAAGGGAAAAGACAGAGTTAGCCATTATCCATACTAAAGCAAGTTTCACTGACCAGGGAGAAAAAGCAGGGCGCATGCTTGCTTTACGCTTAAAGCAGCAAGAGTCTGCAAGATTCATTCCTCCAGTCAGGGCACAGGTGAACGGGTCCCTGAGGGTATCCCCTTCAGAGATAGTACAGGAGTTCACCATGTATTACGAACAACTATATAGGGACATGAATAGCCCTCCTCCCTTGGAGAAGTTGGAAGCGTACCTTAGGGATTCTCATCTTCCTTCCCTGACAAGTTCCCAGAGGAATTTTCTATCCTCCCCATTATCCCTAGAGGAAATCTTGGAGGTCATAAAGGCCTTGTCCTCGGATAAAGTCCTGCAGTTGGATGGGTTTTCCTCTTTATTCTGTAAAGTTTTTAGAGAACAGTTACTACCTGTGCTTCACCAGCTGTACCTTCACATTCTCTCTGGGGTATCTATAGATGACCATTTATTCAAAGCCCTGATAGTCCTTTTACACAAGCCGGACAAAGATCCTGAATTGGTTCAGAGTTACAGGCCAATATCCCTGTTGAATCAGGATATCAAAATTCTTTCGAAGATATTGGCTGACAGGCTAACTCTGGTCCTCCTGGATATGATTGGCACATCCCAGGTAGGGTTCATGAGGGGGCGTTCATCCTCAGACCACTTGTACACCCTTTCACATGTCTTCTTGGAGCCCAGGGATGCCACCTTTCCTGCTGGGTTGGTCTCCCTGGACGCCGAGAAGGCATTTGACTGGGTGAACTGGAATTTTATATTCCAGGTTCTCAGAGCATTCGAGTTTCCCTCCATGTTCATAGACTGGATCCGGGCACTATACTTCTGCTAAGATCTCAGGTAATGGTGCATTTTCCAGAACCTTCCCCTTATATTCAGGTACTAAACATAGACAGGGCTAAGAACCTCTATGCGTAAACACTGAGGCAAGGGTTACCCCAAAGGGCATTTGGCTGGGAAGCTAAGTTTCAGTCATAGATGTCTCACAGGGCATCATGGCTGCATATGAACACAGAGAAGCGTTGTCCGTTTGCGCTGCCTGGTGTCGCACAGTTGTTGAGGGTGTTAACAGAAGATAGCAGCTGCCGTTCACTCATCGCGTTCGCCTGCTCGACACCCCAGCGGAATGGACCAGCGTTTTCGTGCCTGGGATATATTGTGGCAGAACCCATTAAACAAAACTGCTTAAAGATTAGTCTTCATGTACATGCGGTTACAGAGCTTGCTGGTTTGCTCACAGAACACAGCACACATGTTCGTTACTGCACGACATGGCTGCTGATCACAGTTTATTATGCTGGTCCATCTTTGCCAGAATTGCACGCACCATGCACCCTGCTTGAGTTGGACCAGCATAACATTCTGTGGTGATTTGCATATGCAGCCCATGATGCTTTGCATTGTGGGGCAGTGTGATTTTGTATTTTCTTGAAACTTGGCTTCCCAGCCAAATGCCCTTGGGGTAACCCTTGCCTCAGTGTTTACGCATAGAGGTTCTTTGTCTTTTAAATAGTTTTTTATTTTAATGGGTTCACCACAATATATCCCAGGCACACTGCCTTAGGGGTAGCTGGTCCATCCCACTCTGGTGTCAAACAGACGAGACATACTGATGAGTCCTGGTAGGACAAAACACGTGTCTATGTCTTCAGTTAGCACCCTTTGCAAACTGTGTGAGAGGTCTTTTGGCACCATGCAATTCTGCTTAAAGTTGGACCAGCATAACATTCTGTGGTGATTTGCATATGCAGCCCATGATGCTTTGCATTGTGGGGGCATGTGTGATTTTGTATTTTATAGACAGGTCTGTCCCCTTCCCCCTTATTATTTAATCTATACTTGGAGCCCCTTATTCAAAAATTCTTAATAATACCGGAATACAAGGTATACCGATTGGGAGCAATGTGCTGAAGATTACAGCATATGCTGATGATCTTCTCCTTCATTTGGCCCATCCGGTAACATCCATTCCGGTTATGTTAGGAGAGATTGCCAAGTTTAGCTTCTTCTCGAATTATAAATTGAATGCAAACAAGTCGTCCTTTTTTCCCCTCAACCATAGGGTCTTTAAGACAGACATTAGGACACATCTGGAATCCCCAGGACACATCTGGAATCGAGCGGTAGTCTGCTCAGTATGTCTTTGCTGGTAAAACTTTTAAATAAATAAATAAATACAATTATCCCTTTTGGATTATGTTAGTCACCTCGTGTTCTCAAATACCTAGGTATTAAATTAACACACAATCCTTCCCTATGGTGCAAATAAAATTTAGAGCCCCTTTCCTAGTTGATTGTGCAGGACCTAGAGAGATGGTCTAAGCTTCAAATCTCATTTTGGGGCCACATCAACATAATTAAGATAAATGTATTTCCCCGACTTTTGTATCCCCTTTCGCACCTCAACTTATTCGTTCCTTTATCCTGGTTTCAGAAAATGCATAAAATCTTTATCAACTTCATTTGGTCTAATAAATGCCCTCGATTGGCATACTACAAGTTGGCTGCCCCAAAAACTGATGGGGGACTGCGGATTCCTCACCTGACAATCTATCACTGGGCTAGCCATCTTGCTAAATACCTGAAATGGGTAAGTACAGGTCCTGAGAACTTGAGACCGGTCTAGCTCAACATCTAATTAGACTTTATCCAGGCTATGAACATGGACCCCTCGACCATGCTTTATGTTAAGCTGTCACTTCTGCAGGATGCTAGTAAATGCCCCGCCCTTATGACATCATTAAAAGTGCATGCACAGCTTTGCTCCTTTTTGGGATATACTCCATGTTTAGACCTGTCTCAGTCCATCTGGAATTCCCCGGCATATACCATAAATAAACAAAGGATTCCCCGTATGTGGTTGCCCAAAGTAGGAGAGGGGATAGCATCCTCATTTCCGGATGATATGGGGGCATGGCTCCTGGTTACCAAAATTACCCAAACATTCAATATCCCAGTCTCTCAGCAATTCAGGGTTTTCCAACTAAAGCATCTGCTTACCACTGCCCTTGGTAGCACCCCTCCCCACCCAATGGCCTTTGCATTGATACCTGATCTTTCCTCCCTACTTGGATCCTCAGGTGTCATTTCTAAAATATATCAGGTTTTGTGCCACTGATGGTTTGGGGGTCCCTATGGCCCCACTAGGTTTTGGGAATCATTTTTTCCCCAATACACCTTCAATTGGCCAGCTCTTTGGATGTTTTGTTATAAATATGTGTCTCAAGACAGACTACATCTTGTGCAATATCACATTTTGCACAACATGTATTACACTCTAGGTAAGTTGGCCAAATGGGGCCTTCTCGAATCAGAGAGGTGCACTAGATGTTCCCAGGAAGATGGGACACTTTTCCATATATTCTAGTCATGTCCCAGGATAGTTCCATTGTGGGATTTAATTAAAGCTAACCTGGACCCCTTATTGGGATTGCAGGATTGCTTCACACCTGAGATTTGCCTCCTGGGAGACTTGTCTTCCATCAAGATCAAAGCTCGGAGATTTCACATATCTGTGATTGCACTTTCTGTCAAAAAAATTATTGTCAGGCATTGGAAAGATGGGATTTGCCCAATTTACCAGGAATGGATACATGAAATTCTTGTGAACCTTTGCACAGAGAAAGCTATAGCAAGCCTCTGCAACAGGTTACAAGGGTACAATCATATCTGGGATCCCCTTCATGCCTTAATCATGACTGCTATGGTTTAATGTGTAGCAGGTTATCTGTTATCTTAGCATATGTAAGGTTACAGTGATAGGATACTTAACTGCAACATCCGAGTGAGCTGCTGTACCGGGGGGGACGAGGGGTAGGGGGGTTGGGGGCAGAGTTGGCATTGTATTACAAGCAGATTATATATGTTAGAATTACTGCCTCCTGTATTGTGGAAAATTCTGTTAATAAAGTTTGAATTAAAAAAAAGGACTGGACCCAGTACTGCACCCTGCAGTACCCCACTAGTAACACCTCTTTCTTCAGAGTGGACTCCATTTACAGTTACCTTCTGTGTCCTGTTGTCCAGCCAATGCAACAACCCTGGGACTCACTCCCAGGCTGGTTAACTTGACTATTAATCTTTTGTGTGTGACTTTGTCAAATGCCTTGCTAAAGTCTAGGTAGGTCATGCCCACAGCCCCTCCCTGGTCAACTACTTTTGTCACCCAGTCAAAGAAATCAATTAGATTCATCTGACATGACCTTCCCACTGTGAACCCTTGCTGCCTTGGATCCTATGCCCCACTGGCCTGTAGGTACTCAACAATTCTTTCCTTCAGAAGTGATTCCATCACTTTCCCTACCACAGAGGTCAAACTGACAGGTCTGTAGTTTCCTGCCTCTGTCCTGCTCCCACTTTTGTGAAGGGGAATCACATCCACCTTCCTCTAATCCTCAAGTACCACACCATCCTCCCATGATTCGTTAAAAAGGGTAGTCAGTGGTTTCACTAGTTCTCCCCTTAATTCTTTTAGAATTCTGGGGTGAATTTTGTCAGGCCCCATTGCTTTGTCCACCTTCAGTTTTAGGAGTTCTTTCAGAACCCTTTCTTTTGTGAAAGGACTGGGATCGATCCCCCTATCCAGAGTGCTTCTGTTAATTGGATTAGACACCTCCCCCTCCTCCTCTTTTGTGAATACTGGGCAGAAATATTCATTCAGTATCCCTGCTTTTTCATTGTCCCTCTCTGCCCACCCACCGTCCATTCTATTCAGCCTCACTATCCCTCCCTTCATCTTTCTATGCTCCCTGATGTATCTATAAAAGGTTTTATACCGCTTCTTAACCGAGTTGGCTATCTTCTCCTCAGTTCGGTCCTTTGCTATTCTGACTTCCCTCCCTGCTTCCTTCTGCCTTAACTGGTACAGCTCTCTGTCCTGCTCCTTCTGTGCTTCTTATACTTCCTGAATGTTATCTTTTTCTCCCTGACCTTCCCCACTACCTCTTTTGAGAACCATAGTGGCTTTTTCTTTCATTTTGATTTGTTTATTTGCTTCACACAAAGGCTTGTTGCCTCTATGATGGAAGTTTTGATGTTTCCCCATTGTTGCTCCGACCCTTCTTCTAGCCTATTTGCTAGTGCCTTTCTAAGGCACTCTCCCATCTTGCCAAAGTCAGCCCTCCTCACTTTTGTATGACTTGACTCTGTAGCTGAGTTTATCATGAACCACACTGTTTGGTGGTCACTTGTTCACAGATGACTACTCACTTCTAGGACTGGGATCCTCTCACTGTCCCCATTTGAGAGTATGAGGTCTAAGATTGCTCCCTCATGAGTGGGTTCCAAAACTAGCTGTCTGAGGCATGCCACCTGTAGGGCATCGAGAATGGCTCTGCTCTTGCATGTGGCTGCAGCAAATGTGCTCCATTTAACATCTGGCATATTCAGGTCTCCTATCAACAGTATCTCCCCTTTCTCTGCCATCCTAAGAATGCCTTCTATCATATCCTTGTCTATTCCTTCCCCCTGACATGAGGGTCTGTATACAACCCCTGTGCAGGTTTTGGTGCCAATTCCAGTCTCTAAGGTGACCCACAGTGCCTCCTCTCCTCCCTGTACAAGGTGTAATTGAAGAAAAAGGAAGAATGATGGCGTTTAGAGCTCTGACAGGTTTGAAAACTTTTAAGTGGTATTGGGGTGGATTGATGGACATATAGCCTTTTTCTGTCCTATACCATATACTTTACAGTATGCATATATTTTACTTTTCTATTTTTCATTTAGAAAACATAATACAGTACAGAGAAATCAGTACTTATTCCACTGGGCATTTGACACTACAAATTATTCTGTTCTAAAATTGACACAAAACATTCAGTGGCACTATTGCAAGCAGTGTGATAGGCAGAGAATTTGATGAATTTCATTACATTTGATGCTAAAAAATGGCACGTTCCTCAGATATGGACTAGATCCATCATCAGATATTTTTCTCTTATATCAGATCATGTAGAGTAAATAGATTTGTTTAACCTTGAAATGTTTTTGCAGTAGTGACGTAGGATGCCAATACAATTTTAACCAATTGGAGAAAGTATCTATGACAATTACATACTTTTCGCATCCATATTTCTGTTATGTCAAAATGTAAATGCTGCCAATGCTTTACAGGTTACTTCTACTGTAAAGCACTTCTACTGTAAATCTGAAAAAGGTGCCACATCAGGTGCATGTCAATCCATAATATACCTTGCAGTAACACAGGTGTCTCTGTTCAGTTACATTTTGGGCCATCAAATATAATTACAGGCAGACAGTTTCATTTTTCACATTACTTGCATGTTCCTTTTGCCCTTTGGCAACTATCTTCTCTGTCTTGGAACACGTCAGCTATTGAAATGTATAGATCCCATAACTAGTACCCACATTCAAATTAAGGGTAGTACTGTATATGGGGAAACGTTATACTCAGAATACAATCTAGGTTCCTCCACAGTAATTAGCATTGACCAGGTGGAAAAGGTTCAGGCATTTCAAGGTGAAAGAATCAGCTCTCAGGAAAGAGTGTATGCCTCAGAATGTGTGATAAGGTCATGTGGAACCTGTAAGCCATTTGTTCTGGTAAAAGCCATTTTAAAAATACTAGTTCCATTTCTGTTATTGTTTCATTTTATTGACCTTATTAAGTATTAAGTTCAATGAGTATTTCAGATTCACAAACAGGAGGTGCTGTAAGTTCCATTTTAGAACAGTAAGATGTACTATAATTTTGTCCCACTCTGAAACGTAGAGTTTGATAGCAGAATAAAGATGCCTTGTGACAATAATGGAAAAGGTAGGAAGTAGCATGCAATAGGATGCATACAAACAAACAAAACTGTCAGCAGAAAAAGGCCCACAGGTCTAGCAAGTCTGCCTGACTATGCAGCTCTTAGTTTCGTATCACTACAGCTGCCCCACCCCCAGCCAAATCCCTCCTTCCTCCACTTTCCCAGTCCTTCCCACTTTTGTGTTTTTGTCTGTACTAACCCTGCCCTTGACTCTATCCCAACCCTGCTTAAAACTGTCCACTGTCCTTTGAGTGATTAACTCTTCTGGCAGTGTGTTCCAACCCACCACCTCTCTCTCTGTGAAGTAGTGCCTCCTCATCTCCCTCCTAAACCTTCCCCCTTCCAACTTCAGACAGTACCCCTAGTGACCCTTCCCCCCTTTAAGTAGAACAATCCTCCCTCCCTGACTTTGTTTATGCCTTTCAAGTACTTAAAGGCCTCCGTCATGTCCCTTCTTACCCTTCTGTCTTCCAGTGAGTAAATGTTGAGCTCCTTCAACCTTTCCTCATATGGCAACTCCCCTAGTCCCATGATCAATTTTGTGGCCCTACGCTGCACCCTCTCCAGTTATCTCACATGCTTTTTGAGGTATGGGCATCAGTACTGCACACAGTACTGCAAGTGTGGCCTCACCAGCAATCTATACAATGGCAGGATGACCTCTCCCTTTCAAGAGGTGATCCCTCTGGCAATGCACCCCAGCATACTATTTGCCCTTGCTGCCATCCTCCTGCACTGTGCTGATACCTTCATGTCCCCTGTGACTATTACCACAGGTCCCTTTCCTCCTCTGAAACTATTATCTGCACTCCCCCCAGCCAGTAGCTGTGCCTGGGATTTCTGGATCCAAGGTGTATGACCTTGCACTTCTTAGCATCAAACCCCAACTGCCACTCCCTAGACCAGTGTTCGAGTTTAGCTAGATCCTCTTTGAGTGCCTGACTCTCTTCCTCATTGTACACTTTTGCACAAATCTTAGTGTCATCCATGAACAGGCAGATCTTAGTCTTGACCCCCTCTGCAATGTCTGCAATGAAGACATTGAACAGAAAAAGGTCCAGCACTGAACTCTGCAGTACTCCACTCATTACTGGCTGTGGCTTGGATGTCTCCCCCCTTACAACAACCCTCTGTTGTCTGCCCTGCAGCCAGCTCTCCCACCAGTTTTTCCCCCACCACCATGTCCCTCAGCTTGTTCATTAACCTCCTGTGTGGCACAGAGTTAAAAGCTTTGCTGAAGTCAAGATACAGGACATCCACAGTGTGGCCTTCATTAACCACCCATGTGATCCTGTTGAAGAAGTTATTCAGGTTAGTTTGGCAAGATCTTCTCATGACAAACCCAAGCTGTCTCTCATCCTGCAACTCACTGCTATCAAGAAAGGTTATCAACCTGTCCTTCAGAATAGTTCCATCAATTTCCCCGCTATGGAAGTCAAGCTCAGCTGTCTATATTTACTCAGTTGGTCCTTTGGTTCACTCTTGCGAAGGGGCACCACGTGAGCCATCCTCCAGTCCCTGGGGTACATTCCCCATCTCCAAGGAGGTGTTGAACAGGTCCATCAGAGGGCCTTCCAACAACTCTGGCAGTTCCTTCAGAACTCTTGAGTGTACACTGTCCGGTCCTGGTGCCTTGTCCACAGGCAAGGCTTTAAGGCCCTTTAGAACTCTATCTTTTTGGATGACTTCACCTGTTATCTCTGCCCATCCACCCTGGCCCCCTTTCCCCTGTGGTATTAGGCATCATTCAGTTCATAAAAGGACCTTACATCCAGGGTATAAATCAGTGACACATATTGAGTTTACTAAAACTTCAGTGAAAAGGGTGCAATAACAGAATGCAAACCAGTGGAAAAAATAGGATTAAAACCAACATTTGTTTATTAAGAGGTCTGTCTAGGTATATCATTATTGCAGCCTATGAAACTGCAGCTGTGACACAAAGGACACAAAGCTGATGATGTAACACCAGAAAGAGGGGGCTATGGTGGAGAAATCAGTACACTGGTGCTACAGTTATACTGGGATCTGACACTTCCCATGGGCCCCTCAATGGCTAGCACTTGACAGTGATGTTATCAGTGTCAGTGGCTCAGTAGGTAGCACACTCGCCTCTGAGGCCGGGAGATCAGAGGGCTGTGGGTTCAGTTCCCACATCTGGCAGTTGGATTAATATCCCAGTACTGACACTGTAGTGCAGCATGAGAGGGGTGCTGCATTTCTGAGGTGCCGTCTTTCGGATGAGACGTTAAACCGAGGTCCTATCTGCCTGGATTGGTGGTAGTTCAGGTGGATGTTAAAGATCCCATGGCACTTATCGAAAAGAGTAGGGGATTTCCCTGGTGTCCTTGCCACAGTTCCCTCATTCAGTAAAAATATCACCAACAGCTTAATCTGGTTCAAGGTCAGTTGGCATTCATCTGTATCTCCCTCCCCCGGGTCGTGCCTGAAAATAGGTAGGATTTGTCTAGTGCACTTACCCGGTCAACAAAAGCTAAATAAATAAATAAATAAATGTTTCTTGGTGAAGGCGGTATCCAGTAATGAGGTTAATGTAACTCAGTTGTCACCACCAGGTACATATCAGGCCAGAATAGGCTCTCTCCATGCCTTCAGCTCACAGGTCTCACTTTGGAGACATACAGCAGCAGTGAAGAGGCAATACTTCTGGATGGTAGTTCTCCAGCTACTTTCACAATTGGGGGTTGAGAGGAAGCACATCATGCCATCCAAGACATTGGAATGGACTCATTGCCACCAACTGGACAGCTGATGCTGGCAGAAGTGCTGTCAGTGGCATATTGTTCCAGCCAGGGTGGGTTGGTGCCACAGCCCAATGTCACAGCTGCCCCTTGTGGTGAGCCTGGTCCCTCATGAGGGGTAGGCACACATTACCTATGTACTAGAGTACAGTGCTGAAAAGGCTGTACTTGTGGCATCAAGGTGTGGAGTGGTCCTCCAAACAAGGAATCTCCTGCCTCTATCCTGAGTAATGAATAATGAGTAATGAGTGGTACCCTCAGGCCCATTACCATAAGTCCCCATCTTAACCAGATATGTGCCTCAGAGAAGGGTATCCAGTACATCCCACACCTGATCCCACCATAGGAGGTAAGCCAGAGAGGATGAAAGTAGTTGGTTAGTAAGGGAAGGGGCCCAGAAATCACCAGACAGATGAAAGGACCCTGGGCAGGGCTGAAAAAAAGAGTAAGATTAAAAACAAAAATGTATAACCACCTGCGGGCATAAATTTCACTCAGAGGGACTGCTGGGTCTCTCAGAGAGAGAAACTTAGAACATTCCCTTACTGTATACTGTACATACATTAGTATATAATAATACATATTTAAAAGATATAGGCTAGAACTTACATAAGATGTACATCACAAAGAGAAAATTATATAAATTGTATATATACACACATATATATATATATATATATATATAGATAGATACATACATACATATAAACTGTATCTATAATTTTCTCTTTGTGAGGTACTTCTTATGTAAGTTCCAGCCTATGCCTTTTAAATATGTATTCAGTAAACTGAACAGAACTGCTGCTGCATGGTCTAACACACCAGTACCTAACCTCATTGATCCATGTCATCTGGTAGCCTTCTGGTTCCAACTCTCATTTTATTAACACCCATATCACTTGCCTGTACCAGTTCTACAGTCAAAGGTGTGTTGCTAATTTTGTAGCTGAGATTGTGAGGGTCTCCATATTTTGTGTTCCATTTGCATAGCAATCCCCACTCCTTCCCTGCACAGTCACACTGTATATACTACCATTGTGTGAAAGAGCTGCAACCTCCTTTAAGCATAGCTCAAGGGAGGGAGGGAGTACAAATAAGGGATCATGCACAAGTATTATGCAAAGACTTTGCAGTGGTCACTTGCAATTGATAATGGTGTCCCTGTTTTCATATACATTTTCTCAGTAATAAAAGAGAGGAGAGAAATACAGAAAAATAATTTAAATATAAACTGAATTATGTCCAAATGTTTTTAGAAGTTTTCTCAGAGACTGGAGAACATCTCTAAATTAATTGTGTGCTGAAAATAATATAATTTTTTTTTTTTTAATTTAGGTGGTCACCCTGTATTTACCAAAGTGAAGTATTACATTCAGGCAAAACAGGTTCCCAATACAGTTAAGAAGTAAAATGTGGAAATCATGTATCACCTGAAGAATAACGTTCTTTCTGCAGCTTGACTATTAAATAACTCATTTAGAGTCTATAATTATTCTCCAGCTTTAACATCTGACCCACTATCCAGTGATCTACTGCATCAAGCACTTGGTCAGTTGCATTTTGAAAGCAGCAGTGCAATGAAAATTGTTTTTCTAAAAAGCTAGTTTCAACTAAAATATTTTTCTAAAAAGCTAATTAACTACCATTTACAAAAATATAAGATTGCCTGTCAGATCTACAGATTTAGATACTGCCTAGCTGCACCCCAAGATTTTTCCACTCAGTCGTAACACTTGCCAAGTCTACAATGCTATTTCTAAGCCAAATGTGTCAGCCATCTTTTTCCTTGGAAAAAAAAAAATAATTTAAAACATTTATAATGTACTCACTTTTTGGTAAACCAAAAACATTTTACCACTCTTCAGCTTTAATATGCAACCCACTATCCAGTGATCTACTGCATCAAGCACTTGTTCAGTTGCATTTTGAAAGCAGCTGTGCAATGAAAATGTGTGTTTGTAAAAAAGCTAGTTTCAAAAAAAGTATTTTTTAAAAAGCTAGTTTCAACTACCATTTATAAAAATATGATTCCCTGTCAAATCTACTGGTTTAGATACTGCCTATGCTGCACCCCATGATTTTTCCCTCTCAGTCCTAATCATTGCCAAATCTACAATGCTACATGTCTACAAGACCCTCATGTCTTCCATCCTTCCTGACCTCTGCTGCGTCTACCTCTAACTCAACCCCGCTCCACTTCCCCCACCACCATCACTTCCTACCCCTTTGGTTCCTGCTGACTGAAGCCCTACATAGAATGCAATGTGTAATATTCTATCTTGCATATCCCATTTGTTTTGTTATGACTTGGTCAACACTTCCTAAACTTATTTTCATCTTTATGTTGTTGTATTGTACATTTTTACCTGTACTCTTACTGTATAATTAGTTTTTTGTTATCATCTATAAATGTTCTTGTAATGTTCATTTTTTATTTGCTTATGTAATACCCGGGTCGACCCTGAAAATGGGACTGTATTTGTCTCAGTGGTCTTATCCGGATACCAAAATTCAAATAAACAAATAAGTAAATAAATATTTCTAAGCATATGTGCCTGCCATCGTTTTTCCTTGAAAAAAAATAAATTTAAACATTTATAATATACTCACATTTTAATAAAACAAGAACATTTTACCACTAAATAAAAAAGGAAGGTCCCTGGAATATTTTGTAGTGAAAAAATATATGGTGAAAGTTTTTGTTCAATTTTTTGTTCAATTTCATTGCACTGTTGCTTTAACACTTTTTCCTCCACTTTACCCACCATGGTACAGTATCTTACAGGACTATTTTTGTTGCACAATGGTACCTTTATTTTGTCACACCTCACCTCTATTTTGTATCAGTATACTGTACTTACATTTTGACACAGATGCAACAATACATGCTTGACTTTGTAGCTTGCATTACAATGTCGTTTCAGTAACATTTTCCTATTTCCATATCTCTCTGGAAACATTGTTCCAAAAGTAAAAATCTGGTGTGTATTTACCTGCCTAGACTCAATTCATCAGGAGCGATTTCAGTAGTGTCATGCAGAATGCTTCTACAGAGAAACAAGAAGTATGAAAACCAATGCTATTAGAGTGATCTGTGTCAATTTATATTTTGACATGGCCAACTTAAAACTTTAAATACTGCTGAGATATCACTGTGCTGAATACAAAATAAAGGTCCAATTTACTATTTTTGTACAGCAAAAGGTAATAAAGTTCTGGATGCTATCAAAAGATATAGCATAAATCCTATGGTCCAGTGTCTACACATGAACAGCAGATATGCTGAGGAAGACATTGTTCAAAATGTTTGTATTTTAGAAGGATCGATGTGAGTCACTATATAGCATTCAAGAGATTGTAATACGCAGTTTGAAATCCTCTTCTCAATGTGGGACAGCATATGGGAAAGTTAAGAAGATGGTAAGCTGTATCAGGCAGAGGTTCACTACTCAAAACTAAATAGTGATATTGTTGCTGTGCACATCATTGGCTAAGTCACACCTGGGCCAGGACATTGGAAGCCTATTTGCAATTCATAATTTGGATAGTGCCTCATAAACTGTGCTTACAGCCCCAAAAGTATGGGGTTTGCGAAATGTTTCAAACTGGAGAGCACAGTTTGTAAGGCACTAACCCATTTGTAAGAGGCACTAAAATATGCCAGAGCATGTATGCAAAGCATCTTACTGTGCTTGAATATAGGCCATTGGAATATCTGAAGGTTTAGAGTGGTGGTACACATTTACTAGTGCCTCACTAATTTCTGCCTCTTCAAATCTGATCTTATCACCAGTGAACCTCCCCCCCCCACCAACCAAACATATACTGTATACTGGAAGACCCTGGTGGTCCAGTATCACCCTGACCCCTGATTGCCTGTCCAACATGTACACTAGAGGACCTTGGCTGTCTAGTGATCTCACACCCCCTAAGTGCCTGCACAACAAACCTTATTTTGCCAGTAGGGGGTTGTGGTGAGTGGAATCAATCAGAAAGGTGTCTGGCTCAATTTGTTGGTATATTGTAACATGCCATTATTGTTTGCGATGTGTTTCAGGCATGCTCCAATATACCAGTAGCTTGCTCCAGGCACTAATTTGCATCTAGGGCAAACATTTTGTAGGTGCATATAGGGCCAATGAAATATATTTGCCCTGGAGTACTGCATGCTGATATAAAACCCCCAAATGAAAAAAGGATAAGAAAATGACAGACCTATTCAGTGGAGAGAAACAAAAATAATCTAGGGGCAGCAGTGTAGGACTTGTTTTGTTTGGTCATTTGGTTGGATATTTAGGAAAACCAATGAGCATTGCTCATTTCTATTGGCTCCCAGAGGAAACCTCATTAGCGGGTGCTACCTAGGGATGTTTGGTCACTTTCTGGGAAATTCTCTTGCACATAAATGTAAACTAAAAATATATGCCTTAAGTTAAAAGGTGTTCTGTGCCATTTTCTTTTTTGTATTTCTGATTAGTACAGTTGGATGACAGCACCTTTAGAGGTAGGGGAGTATACTGTTTGCTTAATGTTTTAGCATCAAGGCAGGAATGTTTGCATTTGTTTTATTTAGGAAAACCAATGAGTATTTCTCACTTCCATTGACATCCATTACTTAGTGCAAGTTTTGATATAAATAGTCATCAGGAAAGATTAAACAACCTAAATATGTAGGAAGGAGGAAAGGGAAGAGTGAGGTCATAATAACAGCTTAAAAGTGCATGCAGGGACACAACAGGGTATACTCCTCAAACTAATTTAAATCAGTTATATGTCCTCCAAGGGCCACAAAGTCACATTAGTGCAGGGAATTTTCACAGCAGACTTAGAGGAAACACAATTCCTGTTCTTTTCATTTTAAGGGTTGTGGGTGGAGCTTACATCCCTTCTGCCATCAATCAGAATGTAGCTCTAAAACAGCTTTCCATGGAACTTCCTTTTTAGACAGTTCGAAGTATTCCTCCATAGCTGCAAAGTAGTGTACTCTCCCTCTGATTTTTGCTATTTGCTACTCTACATTAAAGGCATCTGAAGGTGGAGGGATGCTACTGTATTATACCTCAGAACTTCTCAGGATATTAACAAAAAAATACTTTTTAAACTGCTGTTTCTATCATCTGTCCAGCTCAGCCTAACAGATTTGTTCTGTTTCTTTCAGCAACTTAAGGATTAACTATCATTTTCTCTGGCTTTTGCTAAAACAAAAGTCAGACTCCGTGTCAGGTTACAGACAGTGCATTTGCAGTTTATTAGCTGTCATTCCTTGGGCAGGACAGGTTGCACACAAGCACACACACACACACACACACACACACGCACACACACACACGCAGCATTTACACACACAAGCAGCATTTACTAAGGAAAACTATATTTATTTATTTATTATACAGAGAACTGCTGCCCAAGATTTAAAGCCCAGATGCAGTAAATTTAAAACAAACACTTATTAACATTAGATAAAATGTCTCAAGCTGAATATATTTGAGCTTTCCTCAAAAGGTAGCAATTACTTTCACAGCAAGGGCAATGCCTGTTTTACAAGGGTAACAGTTAAGAGCCCATCAAGAAAGAGAGGTCTCTGGATTTATTTGGACACTGGTCCTGATCAAACAACTGGAAACACAAAACTGTTTTTTTCCTCATTTTATAATATGATGTACCGAGTGTGTATTTAGTTGCAGGGTCAAGGCCTTGAAGAAAGTGATAACATTTATGTAACTGTAACTCATTCAATATTCTATCATGTGGTCAGAAAAAGTCTGAGAGACTTTGTGTAAAAACTAACAAATAAAAGATGCAAAAAATAGCATCTGTGTGTGTGTGTATATGTATATATATACAAATATATATATATATATATATATATATGTATAACCTCTAATTTATTTGCAGTAAAAGTGTTTGCTATTATCTTTTGAAAGATTGGCTGACTGGTGATTATTAATTTTGAGTATAGATCATGAAATAATTCGTGCAATGTTTTGTTATTTCATATATTCATATCATAGCATATTTCATCTCAGAGTCAGTGACTCAGCAGGTTGCACATTGGCTTCCGAGACTGGAAGATCAAAAGACTGTGGGTTCTATCCCCACACCAGGCATGTAGGTTAAAGAGCTAGTGTATTGCCTAAAACTAATATTAGATTTTAAAAGTAGCCAACCATTACCTTTTATATTTGAGGTACTTTTTGTTTTCCCTTTGTTTAATTAGAAGATTGTTTACCTGATGTTAATATGTGTGATATGTGGAACAGCACTCTGTGTGGCATCTGACATAGCTAGCTATACTGTCCCCACTACGTCACCAGCATTGTGCCCTCACTGACTGTGACATCACTGCTACTTAGGAACAGCAGTTCACTGACTGCCAGTTCATTCACCTGTGATTTCACTGCCAGTGAAATCACAATGCTGATGATGTAGTAGGGGGCAGTAGAGCTACATATGTCAGCTGCAATGCTAAGAGCAGTTCCACGCATCCTCCACAACATTATGACATTGAAGACTCTCTGATAGGCAAAAGGAAAAAGAAAGGTACTTCAGAAACACAATTTTATAGCAGACTACTTCTTAAAATATAAATTATTTTCCTGACTGCCTGGTTTGGCTTCACTAGCTCTTTCAATCCCAATACTGACACTGTAGTGCAGTATTGGGGGTGGGGGGGGGAGTGCTGCACTCCTGAGGTGCCGTCTTTTCTGTCTGCCTGTTCAGGTGGATGTTTAAGATCCTATGGCACTTCTCAAAAAGAGTAGGGGGAAATTTTCATTCAATATTCAAAAGCATAACATAAATGAAAACAACAAATAATAAACAAAAAACATTATACAATTTACACAACCCACCACCGATCTCATAACCTATAATGTTTTAAACACAGTGCTCAGAACACATAAATCTCACACCATATCTAATGAGAAGCAATACAATACTCTCATCCCCAGGACATATGTCTTCATCAAGAATGTAGAGATCTTAACAGCATCATTCTATTAGAGGAAAAATGAAAGCATAATCATTAAACTTTTAACCCACCCACCCAATATTTTTCCATAACTTAGATCCCACAACCTGTCCTATAGTTTCAAAATTCATACTCATGAATTTTATCTAGTTCTCCCTAGATACAAAAGAAAACTTCTTGTTGGGAGACTTCTTTATTTTGAAGAACGCTTTGGCATCTCGCTTGCCATATAGACCATTTAAGGCACGCTAAAATCACATATATTGTACTCTTTGTCCATTTCAACAAATGATACAGGAATTTTCCCTAATACCAAGATCTGATAATTCATATTTTAAAAGAGTTTTTCTCCCCACCATCTAGTTAATTGCTTCCAAAATCTTGGATCTTCACACAGTCAAAGAATAAATGATGCATAGTTTCTATTCGGTCATAACACAGAGTTTCCCCATAACCCCTTTCTTCAACTTGTTTGTGCTTTTGATTTCCTTTCACATTCACTATCTGGTGACCGCATAACCATATCAAATCTCACATTTTATGTGGGATTCTAGGTTCCTCAATGCTTTCTAATAGCAAATCTGTATTAATCACCTCCGATACCTGAAATAAAGGCTCTTCTGTATACCATTTTTCTAGTACAACTTTGCAAAAATATTTTTTCTCATGCCCCAAAAACCAGTTAAGCTCAATTTTCCAAGTTATGATATACTTTAAAGTAATCTGTACATATCCTGGAAGAGCCTTCTCAGATGGATGCCATTTACTCCTTCCCCACACCATTAAAATGAGGGTCCCCATAATTTCATACACAAAATCCCCATGCCCTTGGATTCTATAACAACAGGACGAATTGAACTAAAAAGAAGTTCCCCAAAAAAAATATTAATGGCTGAATCATATTTAACCCTCCTGCTTTACATGGCCTATATGTATGAATCTGTTTAACAGGGTTTAACCTGCTTCCCCATAAAAACAGAAAAGAAGGCCCATGATCTTAGTATGTATGCCAAAATGAAGTGGAAAAATGTGAGAAACATATAAAAAATAGGAGCTATATATGCTCTTAACAAATAAACTCTCTTCATCCAAGTCATTTTCCAGGACAGCCATGCTTTAACTTTCCTATCTGCTTGATCATAAACTATATTCCAATTTTGTTCCTTTGATTCCCTAGAACCAAAATACAAGCCTAGTATCCTAATTTATTCTTTAGTCATAGAGATAGGAAGCTCCTCAACAACTTGTGCTTTACCCAAAACTAAGATCTGGCTTCTACCTACATTTATTTTGATACCCAAAGTATCATGGACTTCCGTTATTATTTTTAAAATCTTCTTACCAGATTCCAGATCAGCTACAGTGAAAACAAAATCATCAGCATATGCAGTGGCTTTGTTAAAAGCTATCCCATTCCTATTTTTAATGGCTTTGATGTCTGCATCAGATGCAATCCTCCTTAATACAGGATCTAGTCCAAACACATACAGTAAAGTACTCATTGAACATCCATGCCTGACACCATATTTAAATATATTAGTATGCCTAAATGTCCATTCACCATGGGAGTAACTTGGACTTCAGAATACAGAGTACGTAATAACGACAGAAAGGTTTCGGGAATACCATAAAGTTGCAATACAGACCAATTATGTTCTTGTTTTACAGAATCAAATGTAGTTTCCTGGTCTAAAGTCAGCAAATAACCATCTATATTCATACTTAGACTTTGTTCTACTACTTTCCTAATAAAGGTTAAATTTTGACTAACATTCCTACCTGGAATAGCACACGTCTGAGTAGAAGTAATAACCAGCTGAGCAACCTTGGCTAAGCTATTTGTCAAAATCTTAGTCAGAATTTTGTAGTCAGCATTGGGTAGACTCAGAGGCCTCCAATTTTTTATCTCTTGAGGATCCCCTTTTTTAAATAAGAAAGTCATTATCCCATCTTTGATGCTAGCTACCAACCAATTTTTTCTCCAAATGGCTTCAAAAATAATATGTAACCATGGGACCAATATGTCACAAAAACATTTATAAAAATCATTTGCTATCCCATCACTCCACAGAGTAGTTCTAGGTATTAGTTTAAAAATAGCTGCCCTAATTTCTATCTCTGTAATAGGAACTATCAAGGCTTGAACCTCTATATCCCTTAACTGTGGAATATCTAATTTATTTATAAAGGAATCTGAACATTCTCCACTATCCTTCTGAAAAGTCGCTTTAACATGCTCCTGTACTAATAGCATTAGTCGTCTATTGTCTGTCACCAGAGCTCCCTTTTTATCCTTTAAAGCAGCAATTACTAGTCTTTGAGACGTATTTAAACCAGTATCAAATGGATTTACCTGCTCTTTTGTCCCCTTAGTCTGATATTTTTATTGTCTCGCTGCCCTATCCTCTGAATCCTTCAGATGCTTACACATTTCATCCTCAATTGCCTGTAGCTGTATTTTTACATCATTTGTGAGATCCAGGGCCTGAGTTATTAATTTCATATACTTAGCTCTTAGTCCCAAATACTGTATATATTTATTTTTAGCACTATCCCTTGAAATATTTATATAAAGTTATTTTAGGTCTCTCTTCATGTCTTCCCACCTCTCCATGGGACTATCATATAACAAAGCAATATCCGCCCTTAACTTTAAGTAGCCTGTTATAGATTTCTGTACAGAAACTTCTTGTAATATAGCAACATTCATCTTCCAATATTCTCTTTCCATAGAGATTTTCTGTACTAACTCTAAATCTAACTTAATGGCAACATGGTCCGAAGTTTCTAATGGAACAATTTCTACTCCTTGACAAATAATTTGTTGAGTTACAAACCAAAGCTCAATCCTTGTGGGTAAGTATGCAATGGGGTAATCTTTAAAATATCATGAACATCGCATAAATGATGCATTTCTAGAATTTTAAGTAAAGCATTTGTATCACTATATATTTTAGTTGTAACCCTCCCCCAAGCTGCATGTGATAATCCACAGTTAAAATCACCCCCCCATAACACTAATTTTGAAGTGTGTAAATATGGCCCTACTCTCCTAAAGAGAGAGGATCTATCAGCTTTTGACTGAGGAGCATATATATTTATAATTCTGTATGCCACATTGTCCAAAACCACATCCATTATCATAACTCTTCCAGGTTGGACTTCAAAAATCTGTAATACCTGTACAGCAACACCTAAAAATAAAAATCCTAACCCTGAACAGGTTTCCTCACCCAAAGACCAGTGCAAAACACCCCATCTCCAATCTCTTTGAGCTTCTCTCACCTGTATCAATAAATGCAATTTAGTGTCCTGGAAGAGAAAAACATTTCCTTTCCCTTCCTTAAGGCTCACAAATGTGGTCTGTCTTTTTCCCAAAGACTTAATACTATTCACATTGATAGTGACAAAAGATAATGTAGCATTCATAAGAAAATAAAAAGCAAAGAGGAAGAGCATACAGTATTTCCAAAACAAAATCAATGCTAATTCATGTTCATTTCTTTTTTTTCCATTTCCTAGGTTTGGGCTTTACAACTGGCCCTTCCCTCAGTAATAGTATCTGATTGAGATGATGTAATAGAAGATAAGTCCGAATCATGGCTTTCATCTTCGCCTCCTTGCTTGAACAACATAGCATAGAAATTGTATACTGGGGTACTATCCATATCCTTAGACCCAGCTGGGGAGAATTTAGGGGGGTTCCCTGTCTTTGATCTGGTAACTCTCTGAAAAATGTCCTCTTGGTGAGTATCAGGAGGGGGCACTAAGATTTCTCCTTCTACCATCTCCATATCTTGTAACTCATCTGCCGACAGATCATCTTGGTTATCGGACACAGATTTATTTAGTTCTAGGGGTACACCATTAGGGGTTATAGACTTTAAAGCTGCTGTAGGTTCTACCATAGTAGATATAGGATCCAAATCATCAGATGAAATTTTTTGGACCTCTTCCTCCTGGGCTACTACTTCAATGGGAGCCTCTTTTTCAGGCTGAGGCCCTCTAGGGGATGTGGGATCCCTATTTGAGGCTGACTTCAATAACTCAAGCACGTAATTTCTCTTTTTGTGTTGTAGTTACATAAGCATCCTGCTCTGCTCTGATAGCCAAGTCTCTACTGTTACGTGAGGCCCATGAACAGCTACGAAAAATGTGGCCTTGTTCTTCGCATAAATTACATCTTAGAGGTTGCTGACATTGTGCCTTAAAGTGACCCACTTCACGACATAGGCCACACTTTTGCTTGTCACAAATGTTACTCAAATGCCCCACATCCCCACATTTAAAGCAAGTCCTGGGTTGTCCAGGGTAAAAGATTACCCCACGATCTCTCCCCAGAAAAAAACAATTAGGCAGTTGCTTTGTCAGTCCATGTTCCAGGTTCAATACAACCTGATATTTCCAACCTCCAGTCCAAAGTTGCTCATCATCTAGGATAGGCTCTGGATATCCTTTTATAGTGCAGCACTGTTGTAACCACTAGGTAATGTCTGCAACATTCACTCCTTCATTTCTAAATAACATGGTTATCTTCTTAGTTAACGGTTTAGTCAGGGGAATTGCTAGAAAAGGCCTCCATAAAGGAGAGAGTTTCAATAGCTGTTATTGCTTCCAAAATCTATTCAACCCTGCTGGATGTTTAAAACTGATGTCAAACACTGAGTTTCCAGGCACATGTATCAGGGCATATATCTTGTCGGCATAGTATTTCATGCTATCTTTAAGTAGCGCTTTTCTCACAAAATGCCTATCAGGGACCTCAGATATGTTACCCCTATACTTCAACTGTACTGCATTCCTTCTTATAGTAGGTCCTGATAATATCCTTGTGTCAGAAGGAAAGAGATGATCTTTAACTCTATCATGCCATATATTTTTAGGAGCTTGTAAGGAAGGAATAGTGTCTGCAAGTACCGTGGGTGTGTTTTCCTGACTCAAGGGATCAGCCTCAGTCAAAATCTCCCCCCCTGAGGTTTCCAAAGGAGAACCTAATGCCTGGGGTACAGAATCTTCACCTTCTAAACTTCGAATATGATCTAATAATATATTAGAGGGATCAGACTGAATATGAACATCTTGCTCTAAAGGTGTATTCTGCCCTGGAGCCAAAACTGAATCATTACTTATCACAGTAGTAGGGATAGAAGTATTTATGTGTAATTTAGAGGCAAACTCTAAACTTTTATCAATATTAGCCTTCCATCCGGTACCCATATAATTTTTAACTGACCCAGCTGCCATTAAAGCCGATGCTATCCAATCCTCAGACCTAGGGGACGAATCTGCTAAAGTTTTCAGTGGAACGTTTGCTGAACTACTAGGGGATTTGCCACTTGAATCAGGAGTCTGAGATTTTAACCTATAGCTTTTCGTAACCCCTTCCTTACTCACAGATTTCTTCCCACCTCCCGAGGAGATCTCGATAGAAAACACAATAGGGGCTAAAGGGCTAGATTCCCCACCACTTACTGATGCCAGCATTGAAACATTACTTTGGTGAAGCATTTGTCCAGTACTTGTAGAAGGAAAAACAATCTCTGTGGACTGCACATCTCTCCGTGCATTCTTCTCTGAAACCGGTGTCATCACATCCTGTGTAGCCCGTATTTAAAGACGCAGTGAATTTAAATTCTGCCGGCAAAGTGAACATGAAGTGGGCACTTCGCATTGCCACTCCGCTATGTGGAGTGGGCGATGCAAAGTGCTCACTCCGCCTTGTCATTACCACTTCACTTTAAGTGAAGGCGGAATGGCAATGCGAAGTAAGGCGAATTCATTATTTTTAATGGACTTTGCGTTCCTCATTATGATTCTAAGTGACCCACTTGGTGTTTCAGATTTGGCAGCCCCCCCACACATCACATAGCTTATAGTACTGTAAGTCACATGCTCTTTAGCTAGGCAGGAAGAAAGTGAGTGATACAAGCAGACACTTTTACTTTCTTCTGTGTAGACAGAGAGAGAGAGAGAGTAGTGTGTTTTGTGACTGCTGATACTTTGAGATCAGAGAGGAGGAGATTTAAACTTTGATATAGACCCAACTGCTTTTTTAAAAGCTACATTTTTTTGTCTTTTCTGTACTCTTTTTTACTTAATTTGCTCTTTCTGTAAATTTTATTTTTCTTACAGGCTTAAAATACATCCAAGAAACTATTAAAAAAATTAATGTTGTCATTCATGACGTGATCGTAAATCTTTATTTGTGACTGCATTTGTGACCATGATGATGACAAAATGCGAATGCCTACAGCTGTACTTCCCCGGGCCCCCCCGATGAGGTGTGACACAAAACTCCCTGACTTAAAAACACTCATTAATGAGTACAATGGTGGGGTGGTGAAGCATGGAGAGATACTACAAAACAGGCTTAAAATACATCCAAGTAACTATTAAAAAAAATTAATATTGTGATTTGTGACGTGACCGTAAATCATGATTTGTGACTGCATTTGTGACCGTGATGACGATGAAACATGAATGCCTATGGCTGTACTTCCCTGGGCCCCGATGAGGTGTGACACAAAACTCCCCAACTTAAAAACACTCATTAATGAGTACAATGGTGGGGTGGTGAAGCATGGACAGATACTACAAAACAGGCTTACAATACATCCAAGTAACTAGTAAAAAAGATTCATGTTGTGATTCATGACATAATCATAAATCTTGATTTGTGACTGCATTTGTGATCGTCCATGATGATGAATAACGTGCTTTGCATCACGAATGACTCGTGATAATGGTCCCGACTTAAAAAAGCATATTAATGAGTACAATGTTCATGCAGAATTAAGCACCACACCTGTCCAGTACTCTGAAGGGAAGCCAAAGAAACAACCGTGACTTAAGTTAGAGATGGAGATTGGGCCCTAAAGAGATACAAATGCACAGACAGATTAAGATTGTGCTGTGCACTGAAGAGATGCAGATGCAAAGGCACAACACCTAACCAGTGCTCACCATCAGAAATTCAAAAATCTGGAAAATAATTCATTTTCCTGTTGGGGCAGGCTGTGGGGGGGGGGAGTGCAGTGTACTGCACTGCTGCAGTAACAGTCACTAGTAATAGTAAAGATACCACAAAAAAGTACAAAAATTACACAGCTAGAGTGGGTAGCATAGCAGGTTTACATTGCTGAAATTATGTGGTACACTAAAAGGTGTCTGATTTGATAACACGCATCACACGCATACTCACAAACACACTAAGTAATGCATAGCAAATTGAAAACTTCAGTAATATAACCACATATTTTAAACAAACTAAAATTATACACTGCTGCACCACAACAATCAGCAAAAAATGGCAAGAATCATTGAAAATATTACTGTGTGTACATTAACACAGTTATACAAGAAAAATATCACCAAAACAGAAAGTTCCGTCTTTTTCTCCAAGTTAGTCTACCTACACCACAGATACACCCCTCCCCCAAAGCACACTTCCACTGTCTCTCAGTACACAGACTGAATATTGTATATTAACATTCAAATTCCACACACAAATAATAAACGCTCGATGATATAAGCACAGGAGGGTTTCATATAATCGATGAACTAAAGTTTCAGCAAGACAAATGACCCCCAAAAGGCTTTTTTAACAGCTTTTAGAAGGTTTGAATCACAGAGCTCTCAGAGCAGATTCTCTCCTACAGCTTCATACACACACTACCCCAAACTGAGGCTGTGCAGAACAATCTAGAGCCCATGTGACCTGAAATCCCATGAATCACTGCAATAATCACCTTTGGAGATTAAAAACAAGGTGAAGTGAGGCAGAGTACATTGTTTTCAATGTACTTCGCCTTAAGAATGATGGGTACTAGTTTAGGAAGGCGTAGTAGCGACGAAGTCATTGTTTTCAATGGACTTCGCTACCCATTATAACGCAAAAGTACTCCACTTCACGCCAGGAGCACTCCGTGAAACCACATTCACTCCGCGGATCACTTCGTGGAGCGAATTTGGGCCACTTCACCCATCACTACTCATATTACCGAAGCACTTGTGGATAAATGTTTTTTGAAGATAAAGGCTGATCCTCCGCTCTTCCAAACTCTCAATACTTACTTCAGTTTGTGCTTTACTCACTGGGTTTATCATTTCTGACTTCTCTATTATGTTTTTTTCTCTTGTGTTTATAATTCCTCCCATAGCTGCTTCTTTGTTTCTTCAAAACTTTTCTCAGCCAACTCCACCCACCGATGAATATCAGCTGTCTTGTCCTCCAAGACAGCCCTCTGTTCAGCAAACAGAGTTCCGGTTCCTGATTCAGACATACTCATAGAGTCAGAATCTAAACCATCCATATGTTCTGTGGCTAAGACATAGGGATCCTCCGTAGCAATTTCTGTCTCCATGTTAGTCTCCAAAATAGGACAAGCCGAGGAGGAGACCAGCTCCTCAGCCACCCTCACATCCTGCTCCTACGAAAGCTCTCACACTCTGATCACATTCTCACAGCAACACAGTGCCCTCTAGTGAAAAGAGTAGGGGAATTTCCTTGGTGTCCTGGTCAAACTTCTCCCATTCACTAAAAATACCACCAACAGCTTAATCTGGTTCAAATAAGGATTTATGTCTTGTTACAATTTCAGTTGGTTACCATCTGTACCCCCCTGTCACCTCTGAAAAAGGGACTTCTAGTTTTAGTGGGCCTACCCAGTCAACAAAATTCAACAAATAAATAAATTCCTCTGTTATGCCTTATGGATTCCATATACTGTACATCCAAATCATTCCAAGGCCATCTTGACATATGATTTTAATACCTAACAGCAAATCAGAGCCCTTTTCCTGATAAAAGGCTGCCAGCATATTAAATTTAAATAAACAACAAAGTCACAAATAAGGAACTAGTTCCTTATGGAAAAAATCTACCTGGATTTATATAGGGATTTGATGCTGCCTCTACAGAGAAAATACAGGAAAAAGTATGGCTTGTTACAGGAAAATGATTATTTGGATCTGGGAGCACTGTGATGATTGTGACTGAACAGCATTGTATGGCACCAACAAGAAAATAACTTTGGTCATTTGGTAGCACTTCACTGCCCTACCAGCTCTGGCTAGACTTTGTTTAATGTAATTATAAATTTGGGAATGTGTGATGCCTGTTTAATACCTAGTGTATTGGTTTGTGTGTTTGTTTTGACATAGTCTTGTTATTCCATATATAAGGTCCCTTGTCAATACAGCCTTTTTCCAGCTCAATATTCATTTTTTAATTAGAGCAATTCTGGAGCCCAGTGACATCAGTGGAGCAGAAGCAATGCTTAGAAGTGTCATGGTACTGTAGGCTTCTGCTCGATTGATGCCACTGGATTCTGGAACTCATAAGTACTTTAAAATGAATATTGGCAGGAGAAAAAGCAGCATTAACAGGGGATTCTAAATAAAGATAAAATAGTACTATTTAAAACCTAACACATGAAACAATGCATTGATGTTATTACATAGATTTCAGACATGCCTAATTAAAAAAAAATGTAAACAACAGGGTTATATTCTCTTTATAAAAATATTTATTTCCAGATAATATGGTGAATTGGTGAAGGAACGATCAACCAAGCAATGTGATGAATGTTAATGTTCAAAACCTGATGATATAGGTACAATACAAGGGGTAATTAAAAAAAAGAAGGATGGGGAATTTTGGAACTCTGAAAGGTTAGAGAACTTTAAAGTGGTAATAGGGCAGACTGATGGACTTAATAGCATTTTTCTGTACTATACCATATACTATACAGTGTGTATCATATCTACAGTATGTACATGTTTTAGTTTTCTATTTTTAATTTAAAAACATAATATAAAGAAATCTATACTTGTTCCTATGGGCATTTGACACTGTAAATTGTACTGCTCTACAATCAACACAAAACATTCAGTGGAACTATTTCAAGCAGAGTGATAAGCACAGGATTTGATGAGTTTCTGACAAAAATTTGGCATGTTCCTCAGATATGGGCCAGGGTCCATCATTTGCATTTTCTCTTGCAGAAAATCATGTGCAGTAAATGGATTTGTAAGCCTTGAAATGTTTTTGCAGTAGTGGTGTAGGATGCCAATATCATTTTGACCAGTTGGAGAAAGTGTTTATTTATTTATTTATTTAGTTTGTGTTTACCGGGTAGGTGCACTAGCCATAGCAATGACTATTTTCAGGCATGACCCAGGAGGGTACAGAGCAACAACAGGAAACAAATTACAGTACATAGTAGACAGTAGCAGAGCATCTATGACAATTATGCACATTTTTGTATCGATATTTCTGTTATATCAAAACTGAAAGTCTGCCAATGCTTTAAAGGCTACTACAACTGTAAAACTGAAAAAGGTGCCACAGCCAGTTCACGTCAATCCATAATGCACTTTACACTAACACAGGTATCTCTGTTTAAGTGAATTCTGGGCCATCAAAAATAATTATAGACCGAGAGTTTCATTCTTCACCTTACTTGCATGTTCCTTTTGCCAATTGGCAACTACTTGCTCTGACATGGAACATGTCAGATATTGAAAGGTGTAGGTCACATAAATAGCAACCACATTCACATTAAGTACAGTACAGTATATGGGGAATCTTTATAGTCATAATACAATCTAGATTCCTCCAGAGTAATTAGCATTGACCAGACAGAAAATGTTGAGGCATTTCAAAGTGCAAGAATCAGTCCTCATGAAGGAGTGCATGCCTCATAATATATGATCAAGCCATGTGGAATGTTTACACTTCGTTTTCTGAAAGTACTTTAAATTTATCTAGTGAGTAAAGCAATTGTTTACAGCATTAAGAATTACAAGTTATTTTGAAATGCTGCAACCAAGACTGCAGGTTCTAAACATTAGTATTTTTAACATTTTTAGGTGAAATAGAGAATTGTAATTTGCCAAGAGCTATCTCATGACAATGTGATGATGTTTCTTGGTGTATAGTCATGAGATGACAGTACTTTATCATGCACCCCAACTCATTACCCCATTACACACTTTAAAAAAATGGTAGCTATTTTCCTTACTGTACAGTAATTGTAATTCGCAATATAAAAGAAACTACCATATATTTTAAACATTAGTCACAGTCCTGAAAAGAAAACTAAAAATAATGCAAAGTGGTTCAGACCGAATAAATGTTTCTCTCTCTAAACCACCATTAGCTGTACCATAAAATATGGCTTTGTGCTGCTCTGTTAAACTCACTTACATGATCATTTTTATTCAAGTATGTCAATAACAATTAAAAAGCTTTACTACTCAAGTGAAGTCAGCTGCACCTCTAGTCTCCCCACCTATCATCTCTTACTCTAATTTCAGCACTAACTAAAGCAGAACATGCATTTATAATCTGAGACACACATACCACTCAGACCTGAACAGGCAGTAAGCATGGCAAGTTTTAAATGTGCAAGTGACTGCAACCTGCAAAACGTCACCTGATGTAACTTTACAAAGAAGCAGCTGCAAGCTGCAAAATTACTTCCAATATTGTGATTTTAGAAACAAGTTGCAACTGTATGAAAGCCAGCATTGTTAACAAGATCAAAGGCACATTCAGAGTCATCACAATACCATTGTCTCAACACCGATTACATAGAACACATTCTCTGGTCAGAGCTAATATGGCTGCTAATGCATTAGCCAGATAAGGGATATAGACTAATGCATTGCTTAGTTGGAGTTTACTTGTTGTAGTATTGTGATGAAAACATCCCACATTTTTCACATATGAACATATGAAACTACCAACAGATACTGGCCATACAGTCTATCATGTCTGCTCGAATGCACAGCTAGTTGCCCATTACACTGCAGCTGCCCCTCCCTCCTTGCATAATTGTGACTTTCCTCCTTACTTTGTCCCAACTCCTCTTAAAACTGCAAACTGATTTACAGTATACCACCTCTTTAGGCAGTGAGCCCCAATCTGCCACCACTCTTTCTGTGAAATAGTGCCTCCTCATGTCTCCCCTGAATCTTCTACCATTCAATCACAGACCATGCCCCCTAGTGTCCCTCCCTCCCCTTAACTTAAAAATTCCTTCTGTACTACTCTTGTTTAGTCCTTTCATATATTTAAAGGTCTCATATCCCCTCTATCCCAAATTTCTTCCAGGGAATATATGTTAAGCTCCCTCAGCCTCTCCTTGTAGAATCATCTTGGTGGCTTTGTGCTGTACCCCTCCAGCAATTTAATATCTTCCTTATATACAAGTGTCAGAGCTGTGTGCAGTATTCCAGGTGCAGCCTCACCAGTTACCTGTACAGTGGCAGGATTACCTCACCTCTCCTGGATGTGATTCCTCTCGCAATACACCCCAACATCTTATTAGCTTTAGCAGCTGCTTTTCTGCACTGTGCTGAATGGTTCATTGCCCAGTTATTATCACCCCAAGATCCTTCTCCTCCTCTGTAGTGGCTATCCGTGACACTCCCCCTCCCCACATTTATAACAATTCCTTGGGTTCCTTGCACCCAAGTGCATGCTCTTGTACTTATTTGCATTGAACCCCAGCTGCCATGTGTCTAACCAGTACTCATATTTAGCTATATCATCCTGTAGCCCCTGCCACCCTTCTGTGTCATCCACCACTGCATTAATCTTCATGTTGTCTACAAAAAGACTAATTTTGTTCCTAATGCCATGCGAGATGTTGGTGATAAAAATGCAGAACAACACTGGGCCCAATTTTTAGTTGTTTTGTTTTTTAGACAATAGAGGAAAGGTTTATGGGGCATGGATTCAGCTACTCTCCCGAAACTACCTGAAATGGGGTGGATTCAAGCAGTTTGTATGCAATGGTATATATCCCTATGCAATCTATTGCATTTGATTGCATCTCTGTTTTGGTCAGCACTGTTGTGAATTTTTCCCCTTGGATGGGTTAAAACAGCAATGTTCACCTTTTCTGATTTTGGTCATGCCCAGCATAATGCTAGCAAAACATCTGTTTTCAGTGTTGGAAATGGAAAGGATTAACTGATGGAAGCCATCATCTGTGACACAGTAATCTGACAAAGATCTTGAGATATGTTTATTATTTTTTGTTGCATTTTACACTTTAGTCAGCTTTATGCCTTTTGGGTGCATATTGTACATAGAAGCATTTCTTCCTCACTTTACTCCTGGACCTAACACTTTTAATTTCACACCCTCAGCCATATTTCACTGGATTCCCACCCATCTCCCATTTCCAGTACTCACTACTTTAAGCTTCACTAAGCAAGTAATGTGAGAAAGAGATGGTATTGAGGTCTAGTGGTTAGATCATAGGCTTGGGAACCAGCAAGTTCAAGTTACAATCATACCAGAGCCACTTTCTCACTGCTGTCCCGAGCAAGGCTCAGCATCTAAGTGTAAGTGCAAGGTTCAAGAGATACCAGGAATTGGAATAATGTTTTGAAACATGTTTGTTAGGAGTTTTCTATGATTCTGTTAAGAATCAGGTGATGAAGTACATTTTCCAAACAAAATTATTGTACTCACATGTTTATCCTTTATTTGCCCCTCCTCAACCATCACTAATTTCTGTAGAAGACATTGTGCATGACAACATGGATCTACTTTTGGTGTACTCTGACTGAGAAATGTGGCAGCCATGATAGTCTAGTCTATAATGCAGAAGAAAAAATAGATATATGTTGCAGGAGATACCTTTTATTGGACTAACAAATCTAGTTTTGACTCTAGCTTTCAAAAGTCCAGTAAAATGTATTGCACACCTGTAACATACTTGTTCTTTTTTTCATCTATTCAGATGCACAGCAGGGTAATTATCTGCATTATTGTCTTGGATTGGTGCAGTTCCTTGTTGACAGCCATCACAGTCTGAGATAATATGTCAGTCTGACCATTAGTTGTAAGTGGTAGTGCACCTTGGTGATTAGATAGGCAGCACAGAACCCAGAGCTCAGATTTCAGTTTACATTGTCACACTCTGCATACCTAAGCAAACTGACATAATCTGCATAATGGCTGACTGCCTGTCTCATGCTCTCTCCACTATTTGTCTATTCTCTTGATACGGTACAAACTATGGGGTAAAAGAAACAGTTTCTGTTATGTCAGATCTACATTAGTTTATGATAGAGTTGTTATTCAGTCACTGACACGTGCCCCTGCTGTTTTAAGATGTCTGTATATTCAGTAGCATTCTTCCAGCTGCAGAGGTGGTACAGAGAATAGAAGAAAGGAGCTAAAACAATAAATTTATGAATAAAGTAGAGCTGGGTGGAGTAAGAGGAGAGGGTCACATACAGATACATAACAGCAGGGAACTCATGCATGCCAACTGGGTGAGGAAACTCCTCTATGGAAGTTTAAGGCAATATATCTGTTCCTGTCTGCCTTGCTCCCTCTTCTCTTGTTAACAGTACACAGCATAACTATCACTATGCAACTGTAAAAAAGGGGATGTTCAATTAAATATAGTATCATCTTTCAGTATCCTATAGAATACATAAGAATAGTGAACAAATATTTTCATAATTACATCAATGCAAATCTTATGGCTGGCTGCCCTACCAATAAATTGCAATGACGTTTACATATATGAGAGATTTTCAATGGTGTATCTCTTAAGTGTCTAGGAAAATGCATAGAAAGCTATGTTATTCATTTTTAGAGCTTGGTAGAACTAGACCGATGCAAGATATAAGCAAAAGAAGCAATTAAACATTTTAGACAGGGAACAAAATCCACTACATCATTAAAATCTAGGTAGGCCATGTCCACAGCCCCTCCCTGGTCTACTACTTTGGTCACCCAGTCAAAGAAATCCATTAGATTTGTCTGACATGACCTTCCCATCATGACTCCATGCTGCCTTGGGTCCTGTGCCCCACTGGCCTCTAGGTACTCAACAATTCTTTCCTCCGGAAGTGATTCCATCATTTTCCCTACCACTGAGGTCAAACTAAGTGGTCTGTAGTTTCCTGCCTCTGTTCTGCTCCCACTTTTGTGAAGAAGAATCACATCCACCCCCTCCAGTCCTCAGGTACCACCAAATCCTCCCATGATTTGTTAAAGAGAGTAGTCAGCGGTGTCACTAGTTCTACCCTTAGTTCTTTTAGAATTCTTGGGCGAATCCCATCAGGCCCCATTGCTTTGTCCACCTACAATTTTATTAGTTCTTTCAGAACCCTTTCTTCTATAAATGGACTGGTATCGACCCCTCCTCTTCCTTTGTAAATACTGAGCAGAAATATTCATTCAGTATCCCTGCTTTTTCACTGTCACCCTCTGCCCACATTCCTTCCCCTTTATTAAACCTCAGTATCCCTCCTTTGATCTTTCTTCACTCCCTAATGTACCTATAAAAGGTCTTAACCCCCTTCTTCACAAGAGTTGGCTATTCTTTCCTCAGTTTGAGCCTTTGCTATTCTGACTGCCTTCCCAGCCTCTTTCTACTTTAACTGATAAAGTTCTCTGTCTGCTGCTTCTGTGTTTCCTTATATTTCCTGAATGCTATCCTTTTCTCCTTAATCTTCCCTGCTACCTCTTTTGAGAACCATAGCATTTTTTTCCTTTGTTGTGTTTTGTTGATTTGCTTTAGACAAAGGCTTGTTGCCTCTGTGATGGCTGTTTTGGTTACTCCCCATTTTTTCTTCACCTCTCCTTCTTGTCTGTTTGCTAGTGCTTTTCTGAGGCACTCTCTCATTTTCCTAAAGTCAGCCCACCTAAAGTCCACTACTCTTGCTTTTGTATGGCTTGATTGTATGGCCGTGTTTATCATGAACCACACTGTTTGGTGGTCGCTTGTTCCCAGATGGCTACCCACTTCTAAATCTGAGATTCTTTCTCTGTCCCTATTTGAGAGTACCAGGTCTAAGACTGCTCCCTCCCAATTGGGTTCCAATATTAGCTGTCTGAGGCATGCCCCTTGTAGGGCATCAAGAATGACCCTGCTCTTGGATGTGCCTGCAGTAAAGGTGCTCCAGTTAACATCTGGCATATTCAGGTCCTCCATCAACAATATCTCCCCTTTTTCTGCCATTCTAAGGATGCCTTCTATCATTTCCTTGTCCATTCCCTCCCCATGAGATGGGGGTCTGTATACAACCCTGTTATACCTAGCAATCAACAAGTATAAAGCCTGTCTTACTGAGAAGACGGCAGAGATTAACATAAAGAGAGACAGGGGAAGACATGTTGCTTATGTACTGAATTGTCTTCTAATTTGCCATGTGAAGAGTGACCTGAAGAGAGACAGGATATGTTGTTTTCTCCTGATCTGAAAAAGGAGAAGAAATGCCAAAATGTTTTCCAATTTTTTTCTTGTGATTTAGAATAATAAATCATCAGTTGTGGTTTTCTATAATTTGTCATAGACTGTTTATGTTTCCTGACCTAGGCCTCCATTACAGTTAGTATCAGAGGTATCTGGATTAGCTACATTTGGTGTCATTCAGTGTTAGAAGCCACACCACATCCAGAAGCCTTTCCATATATAGTTACCCGGGTCATCCTTGGGTCCACTCTCGTGGAGTGGCACCACATGTGCCTTCTCCACTCCAGTGGCACCATTCCTGACTCCAAAGATCTATTGAAGAGAACAGCCAGTGGCCCCACCACATCCTCTGCTTACTCTTTCAGCAACCTTGGGTGTATTTCGTCTGGCCCTGGGGATTCATCCACCCTCAGGACCATCAGGACCTTCCTCACTCTTTCAATCCAAATTACTCCTATGGCTTCATTCCCTGTTCCTTCCCTCCTCCCTGCACATGGCACTGGTATATCCTATTCATTTAATACCTCTGCTTTGCACCTGTCTTCGTCAACCTAACCATCCCCCCAACCTCAGTCTAAGAATGCTGTTCTTCTTGTCCCTCCTTTCATTTACAACTCCTACTGCCCAGTACTACCCACTTTGTTGGGTATTATTGCTTGCTCACATCTCTCTCTTAAATTTCCCTCGCTCCAGCTTCATTTCATGCCCTCTGGTCCTTGAGATCTTTCTCTTGTGAGAAAGACTTTGCACACTGCTCACCCCTGTGAGGTACTTGTCAGTCTCCATCCTGTCACCTGCAGGTTTATCAAACCCTGCAGGTTGAAATTTTTTGAGCCTAATGGTCCAGGTAGTCTTCTTTTGTAGTAGTAAAATAAGTATGTCATCCCTTGTGGGTGGGGGGAGGGGAGCATAAACACCAGATCTATAAAATGAAAGTCTGGCAGAGTACCCCCATGTTTTTCCTTAAAATGGCAAGCTACCTCATTTATTCTATTCATGTATATAAAATGTCTCTTGTATGCTCTTGTGTGCATTCTTTGAAACAAAAAACATAGAAACATAGAAGATGATGGCAGATAATGACCATGTGGCCCAATTAGTATGCCCCTTTTCTCTACCTCATGCAATACTGCAGACACTAGTTGATCTGTGGCTTACCTTCTCTTCCCTACTGTGAGAGTATTCTTATGTCTATCCCATGCATTCTTGAATTTCCCTACTGTTTTTGCCTCCATTACCTTCACAGGGAGGATGCTTCAAGAATCCACTACTCATTCTATGAAAAAGTACTTCCTCGTGTTGCCCCTGAGCCGACCCCCTCTAGCCTCATATCATGCCCCTTTGTTCTTGTACATCTTCTTTCTGAAAGATGCTACCCTCCTGTACCTTGTTTATACCCCTGAGATACTTGAATGTCTATCATATCCCCCTCTCACTCTCTCTCCTCTCCTCTAGGGAATACATACTGAGGTCCTCTAGTCTTTCCTCACATGATTTTTGGTGCAGTCTTTGCACCATTTTTCTTGACATTCTCTGGATTGCCTCTAATTTATGTCCTTCAGGAGATGTGGCCTCCAAAACTGGACACAGCACTCTAGATGAGGTCTCACCAGTGATCTGTACAGTGGCATAACTGTGCACATCCTTTTTTTCTGCTGATGATACCTCTCCCTATGCACCGTAGGATCCCACTGTCTCTCCCCCAGCCTTCTCACATTTTTTGGTTTCCTTTAGGTTATGAGATATGATTGCCCCCACGTCCCATCCTTAATTTGTGGCCATCAGTACCTCTACAATCATCTTGTACTCCTCCCTTGGATTTCTGTGCCCCAGATACATGATTCTGCCCTACGTTGCATTGAATCATAGCTGCCACACTCTCGACCACTCCTCAAGCATGTTTACTTCCTTTCTCATTTCTTCCACCCCCCTACAGTGTTGACCCTGTTGCAGATCTTAGTATCATCTGAAATGAGGCATACCTTCCCTTCCAGCCCCTCTGTAATGTAACTTATGAAGACATTAAAGAGGACTGTCCTTAGCACGGATCCCTGTGGCTCCCCACTGGCCATCCCCTCTCCTCAGATTGAATGCCATTTACCACCACCCTCTGTGCCCAGTCATTCAATCAGTTTCTGATCCAGTTTACCACCTTGGGGCCCACTCCCAGGCTGTACAACATATCTACCAACCTCCTATGTGGGACGGTGTTGAAGGCCTTGCTGAAATCTAGGTAGGCCACATCCACCGCCGCTCCCTGATCTACTTTCCTGGTCATCCAATCAAAGAAATTTATCAGATTTGTTTGAAAAGACTTTCCTGCTCTGAATCCATGCTGCCTCAGAACCTGTGCTCAGCTGGATTCAAGAAATATCACAATCCTTTCCTTTAGCAGTGATTCCATCAATTTCCCCATCACTGAGGTCAGGCTGACTGGCCTATAGTTGCCAACCTCTTCCCTGCTCCCATTTTTGTGGAAAGGGACTATATTTTCCCTCCTCCAGTCCCCTGGAACTGCCCCTGACTCTCTTGATTTGTTGAATAGGGCTTTTAGTAGTGCTGCCAGCACTTCTTTAAGTTCTTTTAATATTCTAGGATGTATTACATCTGGCCCCATAGCCTTGTCCCCTTTCAGATTCTTGAGTTCCTTAAGGACTCTTTCTTGTGAAAATAGGCTGGTATCCACCTCTCTCACATTAGTGCCCCATCACCCATTAGTGATCTTTCTCTTTCCCTTTCTTCCGTGAATACTGAACAAAAATATTTGTTCAGGATTGTTGCTTTTTCTATGTCCCCCTCTGCACACACTCCTCTCTCCCTTTTTCTTATTTTTATTTTTATTTTTTTGCTGCCTGGCATCCCCTAGCCCAGCAAACAGGCTCACCAGGCTCTGGCAACCTTCCCCCACATACTTAGGGCTTGCCCCCCTGAGTGGGGCCACCAGCATTGGACTTAGGTGGCCAGATGGGATGGCGGCAGGGCTGGCTCATTAGCAGGGACTGGCATTTTTTGATGCTGTGATTCCCTTGGGGGCAAGTATGTGCAATGTCAGCCAGAGTCCACCCTGCCCCTTCATGTGCTGGCACTGATTGCTGCAGTACCCCTGGCTTCCTCTAGGGGTCCACATTGCATTGGATACTCAACCCAACCCCCCCAGAGTAGGAGAGCAGTCCAGAAGATGCTCTATTCTACTTCCCCCGGCTGGCCGTCCGACTCCCAGACCCGTTCCTGAACCTGGATCATTGGTGTTGCAGATGGCAGCTATGCCTCTGCGCCAATGGGCGGCCCTCCTCCTTCCCTTTTTAACCTTACAATCCCACCCCTGAGCCTCTTTCTTTCACTGATGTATCTGAAAAGCCTTTTTTAATTGCATGGGCTATTTTTCCCTCTGACAGAGCAAAGGCCGATGGCACATTTATAAGGTAGAAAAAGAAATGGGCAGACTGGATGGGCCTTGCGGTCCTTATCTGCCGTCAACTTCTATGTTTCTATGTTTCTATGTTTCTATGTTTGCTCCTTTGCACTGCTGGCTGCTTTCCCTGCCTCCCTCTGCTTTTCCAGATACATTTCCCTGTCTCTTCCCCTCTGTGTTTCCTTTTAGTTACATAAGCTAACCTTTTTTCTTACATTCTGTGCCATGTCTTTTGAAAATCAAAGGTTTTTTTCTTTTCTCTTTGTTTTGCTTAGTTGCATAATACAAAGGCTTGTTGCCACTACTATGGCTCCCTTTAGGTTTGCCCATTGTTGCTTTACATTCTTCTTTCTTCTTCAACTGCCAGGGCTTCCTTGAAACATTCCCCCATTTTTACAAAGTCAACCCATCTGAAATCCAGGACCATTGCTTTTGTGTGATTTGACTCCTCCACTATTCTCACATTGAACCACACCATATGATGATCACTGGACTCCAGGTGGCTGCCCATTACATCACTTCCATCATACTTTCTAATTGTACACTTTACTTGATACATCCCACATGAGCATCAAAGAATTTATATAAGTTAGTGACACAAGTGTTAATGGTACTGATATCCACCACCTTTCCTGAACTGTCTTTCAGGGGAGGCAAATTTACTAATAGGGCCACATTCCACACTTAAAAACAAATATTTGGAGGGGTGTGGTCTAGCAAGATGGCCACTTGATTCGGGAACGCTGCTATCCTGGAGCTTACATCTGTTTTAAATACCCAATCAGAACCGGAGTTCATTATTCATTTATCACATATAGCACTACTGATCATACCGGCTTTCAGAGGATCTCTTCTGTTTTAAAATTGGACCAGGAATGGCGACAGGATCAGGTCTGTCATCTCCACAGCTCCAGGACTGCAAGTCAAGAGAAGCCCCATATATGGACCTCTGCTCTATGAACCACATGTTTACTACCATTTTAAATCAGATGGATCAAGTAACACTTGACTAAAATAACACTATGGTGGCATTACATTAACTAGAATCCAGACTAACGCACACCGGACAGAAAGTTGCAATCCATGACTAGGCTATTGGAGAGCTGCAGGGAACCATCCAGGAGCAAGCTAATAGACTCTGAGCCATGCATGAAAAACATTGAGGACATGGAAAAGAGGGGCTACTACAACAATCTGTGGCTCCTGAATTCCCTGAAGGTGCAGAGCAGGGGAATGCGGGGCTGCCAATATATAGCTCACCAGCTCTCCAGCTCACATACATGACATTGACCAGGTGCTCCTCTGCTTGATCCTGCGGCATGGTGCCACTCTCCCCTACAGCAGCTGCTCACATCTCTGCTGCTCACCAGCTCTGCAGCTCAGATATAAGCCCTTGATTGGGCACTCTCCAGCTTGATCCTGTAGTGCGGTGCAGTTCTTCCCTATGGCCACCACCCACCTCTCTGCTGCTCACCAGCTCCCCAGCTCAGATACATGCCTTTGACCTGGCACTCCCCAGCTTGATCCTGTAGCATGATGCGGCTCTCTCCTACATCCATTGCCCACCTGTCTACTGCTCGACAGCTCTCCAGTTCAGATACACAACCTTGACCGTGTACTCCCCAGCTTGATCCTGCCATGTGGTGTGGCTCTCACCTATGGCCACTGCCCACCTCTCTGATGCTTATCAGCTCTCCAGCTCAGATACATGCCCATGACTGGGTGCTCCCTGGCTTGATCCTGCAGCATGGTGCAGCTCTCCCCTACGGCCACCACCCACCTCATTGCTGCTCACTACCTCTCCAGCCCAGATACACGCCCTTAACCGGGCACTCCCCAGCTTGATTCTGTGGCATGGTGTGGCTCTCCCCTATGACTGCCACTCAACCCTATGCTGCTTGCAGCTCTCCAGCTCAGGAAGGGCTAAAGAGACAGTGCAACTCTGAATTCAGGTGCACCTTCATCCTCAACTCCTTGATTGGCCATCCTTACTCCGATGCAGCACCGAATCTAGCTAAATCTCCTCTGACTAGTTCCTTCTGCAATTTTACTGTCTATTTTTCTTGTACTCACTCACAGCATTTAGAATATGCTTGCAATCAGGCTACTTGAGTTGAATTTTATTTTTGTATATATTAGATTGTTTACTGTATATTTCTTCAGTTAGTCCATACAGCAGTTCTAGCTGTGTAAGAGTAGAACTGTATGTTTGATATTGACCAATCACAGCATAATAATAGAACAGTATTTAATATCTGCCAATCACAGTGTCTGATTTGTGCTTCCTGCTACTGTGTACCTGAGCTATGTAGTAGTGTGGTCTCTAGAGATTTTTATCTGTGCTACTTAGCCTGGTATTTTCTTATTCTTTTCAACTATGTTTCTTCCCTCAACTTCCTCCCAACTCTGTCTCTGATTCTAACTCCAACTCTGCCTACATGCCCTCTCACTACTATTCCCACATCCTTAAGCCACACCTCTTTGCTTTGTCTAGCTTCTCCTATCTCCCACCTCCCTGCTGTCACTCTGTCTCCTGTCTCCCCCTCCTCCCAATTCCCAAAACAGCTAAGTAATCTATTCTTTCCCCTGATCTCACCTAGATACAAGCCCTTGACTAGGCACTCCCTGACTTGATCCTGTGGTGTGGCTCTCCCTATTGCCGCCACCCCCCTCTCTGCTGCTCACCAGCTCTTCAGCTCAGGTACAGCTCAAAAGATAGTGCCACTTTGAATTCAGGCATGCTTTCATCCTCAACTCCTTGATTGGCCACCCTTACTCTGATGCAGCACCGAATCAAGTTAAATCTCCTCTGACTAGCTCCTGCTGCAATTTTGCTATTTTTTTTGGTACTCACTTATAGCATTTATAATGTGCTTGCAGTAAGGCTACTTAAGTTGATTTTCTCCCCACCCTCCCCCTACCCTGGCAGTCTTTAAATATGCTTTCTCCCAAAGAAGGCTCCTCCCTACCCTCTTTACTGATCACCAACTGGCTACACTCTAGGCAGCCAACCACTCTTAAAGGGGTGGTCCCTGATTAGGGTGTTACTCTACCTACACTCTGCTTTCACTACTCCTCTGCTTATTTGCACAACTTGTCTGGGAATATAGTGAGCTGTAGGCTATGGAACCTATCCTGGCTATACTGTACTGCTCTGCCTTGAGCATCCTAGTACTACCATACTAGCTCACTAAAACAGCTCTCAACATCATGTTTAATTGTACACAGAGCTAGCCTACTTGGCTGTATCATTGAGCTGCACAACGTGCCTATTCTTAATTAAGGTTTCTCTGTTTCTTGCCCTGGTGCTGCAACTCCCTATGCATCTGGGTTAAAACTGACACGGATATGACAAAAATGCCTCTCTGCCATGCATTGAGTTGGACCTCTCGACTATTCCTGTGGCAGCAACCTTGGTTCCTGGTGGTAAATTCAATGTTTTGAGGTGGATTTCACTATTGGAGAACAGCACATCACCCCCCTCCCCCCTGCACAACTAAACATGTTCATATTCATTGGAAAAACTACCAAGCACAAAGCAAATGCTTACACCCACTCTTGGGCCATAAAACAACTACAATGGCAAGCAATAAGACTGGTCTGTCTGCTGTTAATGTTGTCTGGCAGTATTCATCCTGACCCTGGACCTGCACCAAAAATATCTGTACCTATGATGAAGGATGGGGTCTTAACTATTGATTCCATTAATATCTGTAGCCTCCTGGTTAAATATGACTTTTTGCAGACATGGGTTGCTTAATGTAACTCAGATGTTGCATTTGTAGTAGAGACCTGGCTTACCCCAAGAGTCCCAGACCTGGCAATCCAGCTGGGAGAGTATATGTCATTTAGGTTGGACAGATCTGGCAAGCGAGATGAAGGTTGTGTCATTTACATCAGGGACTCCCTTCAGGGGTAAGCACTTCCATCCCCTTCTAGTGGGAGTAATACCAAATGCTTGCTATAAAGTTACAACTTGGTATGTGTGGCAAATGTCTCCTGCTAGTCGCAGTGTATATACCACCCAAAGAGCAGGCTGCAGGCTTTAAGTCAACTCTGGAATATCTCACTGAAATACACCAAAACTTAGAGGTTCTGATAGTAGGAGATTTCAATATAAATTGATTATCCCCCGAGGTGGCTCCCTACAAAGATGCCATCTCTTCCATCGACATGACCCAACTAGTAGAGTCCTCCACCCAAGTGAACTATAGAACTGGTACTAGTACTCTGATTGACTGGTTAATAGCCAATCGATCTGATAGAATAACCAGTACAGTTGTACTCCCAGATGTCATCAGTGACCACCCCCATCTTCTGTTCTTGGATAAATAAGTCCCCCAGAGTTCCTCCCAAAACATTTAACTCAAGAGTGTTAAAAAAGGTAATCTTGGCTCACTCAAATTGTACCTCAGACAGCAAGACTGGTCAGGAGTCTACACTGTGAGAGATGTTGACTCTGAGCTTGAGCACTTTGTCAACACTTTTAATGTATCCTGCAACTTCTATGCCCCATAAAAAAGAGGAAAGTGCAGGGAACAAGTAAATCCTGGATCACACCATTGCTCATTGAACAAATGAAGGAAAGGGATTAACTCTGGCACAAGGCTAAAAGTACAGGGTCCCACACTGATATAAAAACCTACAAAGCAGCATTCAATAAATGCACATGGGCTATCCGGCAGGCAAAGAGTCACTACTTCAAAAATTAACTAAACAACTCCTGGGGTGACAGCTGAAAATTTTGGGACAACATTAAGTCCCTTACTGGTAAAGCTAGCAATGTGTCACCCATGATGCTCAGTGTCAATGGTATCATAACCCAGGACCCTAAAGAAATTGCTAACACCTTCAATAAAGCCTTTACTGACCTTAACAGGGTCCTCCCCCTAGATTTCCTAGTTCTGAAAAGGGGTACTCTTCAACATAGCAATGCAAGGCCACATGTAGCACATTCCCCCTTTCTACCTCAAGATTGTCACCAAATCTGAGACTAAAACGTATCTCTCACAGGTAGTTGGGAAATCAAGTACCAATAGTAACAAGCTAAACCTTAAGCTACTAGCACTCACCCTTGATGAGGTACTACCTCCTCTAACTTGTACCTGTATCCTCAACCTATCACATAGAACCGCAAAATTCCCCCAGTCCTGGAAAGCGGTGGTGGTCACTCCTGTCTTCAAAAGCGGAGACAGAACCAGTCACTCCAATTATAGTCCAATTTCTATTCTACCTCTGCTCTCTAAAGCCCTTGAGAGACTTGTCTACAACCAACTTGTGGACTATCTTGACAAATATATGATACTATGTCAGCAACAGCACGGTTTCGGGAAACAACATAGCACAACAACACCGCTAGTGAAGTTCACTGATTACATCCATGAGTCACTTGATCAAGGACTCTTGGTGGGGGCTACCTACATTGACCTCACCAAGGCCTATGATATGATCAGTCATGAGTTACTACTATGTCAGTTGGCCAATGTAGGTCTTTGTACTGAATCTGTGAGTTGGTTCTGGTGCTACCTCACAGGAAGTGTGCAACAAGTAAAAATACTTAAAGTTCTCTCTGATCATCAAAATGTTACTACCGGGTCCCCCAAGGGTCAATCTTGGTCCCCCTGCTGTTTGGCCTGTTTGTTTATTTTATTTATTTATTGTAGTTTAGGATTAATACCCTTGAGTCCTGGGACTCATTTACAAAGGTTCCAGGTTATACATAAAACAATTAGTCAAACATACAGGTTGCAGAGATTACAAAAAAAGTTAGACAAAACAAATCAGATGCATACATTTGAACGATAAGAGATAGAATACACTGAATGAACAGTTTGTTTCGGTCAGGTTACAAATAAAATTGGAGGAACATGGTTTCAAGGGTATAAAGCATTTCAGTGAGGGAACATTCAGGTTACAGCTCAAACAAAGGAAACCATTTCAAAGGAAGTGCTTTAGTCTGTCAATTTAGGGTCATCAGGCCCCTGAGAGTACTGGCCAAAAATAACCTCCCTAAGGCATGTCTAGACAATGTTGTTTTGTATGCAGATGACGCCATGCTGTTCTCTAGTCATTCAAACCCTGAAGTTGTAGAAAAAACAAATGCAGGCAAATTTCATGGCAGTGGAGGCCTGGTTCCTCAAATCCAAGCTCCTCCTACACTACAAGAAGACAAAGATGATGCTGTTTGCTTCATTGCATAACAGACATAGGTCCCATTACCTTAAGATTCTAAACAACTGGAACATGCTGTTAGAGATGGTCAATACCTTTAAAAGCCTAGGGATCACTCCAGACAGCTCCCTGTCATTCGCACGACATATTAACCAAGTAGCCAAGGCTGCTAACTCACGTACTGGACAGCTATATAGGCACAAACACTGCCTCATGGAAGATGCAGGGGTAGTCTCAAGCTGCAGGGGTGGTCTCAAAGCTAGCAGTCTCTAGCTCAGTCCTCTCAGTAACTGACTATAGACTGGTAGTCTATAGCGCAGGAACTGACACGGCTCTTAAGAGAATCAAATTAGCCCTAAACAAAGCCTGTAGGCTTATATTAGGTGCTCATTGGTTAACCCATACCTGCAAGCTCTATGCTCGATCTGGATGGCTCAACCTGCAAAACAGGGTCAAATATCAGGTTTGCCTGCTTGCTAAGAAGTCCACCCTAGGCCTTTCACCTCCTGGTGTACAGGGCCTCCTCTGTTCTTCTACCAGTCACAGGCAAACTAGGGGTACTGGCAGTAAGCTAATTCAAGTCCCTTTCTGCCAAACATCGCAAGGGCAATGGTCTTTCATTTACAGAGCCCCAAAATGGCTTAACTCTCTCAATGATGACCATCTATCAGAACCCAAACTCTGCCCTTTCAAGTCTAAACTTTGTGCTTACCTAGCTACCACCAATACGTGTGACTGCGATAACTAACGCAAACACTTCTTCCTTTTGGGACATCTACTCATCTGCAGTACTTATACCCTGTCCCTCACCCCAATCATACCCTGCTGTTGGTTTCGCCTCAGCCCCTGATCACCACTGGTTCAGCTGACCTTATCAGTGGTTTACTTAACATTTACCACAAGCTACCCTCCTCCTTACCTCCCCCCGTGTCTGCTTCTACTTCTCCATTTGCACTGACAAGGCCTTCCGGGTGGCTCCTCTACACTCATCTGACTCCGACTCCTCTGTATACTTGTCCACTAGTGACCTCACTCCATTCTTTACCCCAGTATCTTCCACCCTTTGCTCCATTTGCACAGACAAGACCCCCTGGTTTGCTCCTCTACATTTCCCCCTAACTCATCTTTCTCTTCATTTAAGTCTAACGACCCCTTTATCTGCTGCTCCCTTACGATACTACTCCTTTCTGTAATACTCTGGGGCTCCCCCCTCTTTTTTATCCTCTCTTCTCCTGTTTTTTTCTGTGATTCAGGCTCTCTGTAGCTGTATTGATTGTAAGCAATTCTCTGGAGTATGATTGTATCTTTCTGTTTTTATGTAATTGTTTGTTCAAACCATCTTAACTTTGTACTATATGCTTATTTTATTTTTCAGTGACGTGGAACCTTTGTAAATGAGCAGTTAGCTCAAAGGTAGTAATTCCGAGATATCAATAAATAAATAAACTTTCTGAGGAATGACTTGCCAAAAATACTTAAGCTGCCTTTAGGGGGCTGGCTAAAAATCGAGTGGGTGCACCACACTCTGCAACCATGCCCAAAACCGGGTGAAAGGCTCCAATCCATCCTTGCAAGGTTTTTAAATTTTGTCTAAAAGGAGCAGCTACAAGAGAGGGCCAGGAAACTTTCAAATCTGGAATGAGATGGCCACAAAATACTCATGTTTCAAAATTATTCAAGGGAATTGGCTGCCAGGAGGAAGGAGTTCACAGATGCAAGGAGAATTCTACATTCCTTAAATGTCTCCTTTTCACTCAGGTACCCCGCATCAATGCGACTGATATACAATGGTTCCCCACTGATGTTTGCTGTACTGGCAGCCCTTATGGACTTTATTGCTAGAACCTGGCCCCGGGAAACAAGAATGGTGGGAAGGGAACCAGTGCACCCAAGTGCCAGGCCATCAGCACGAAACAACGTCCCTCTTCAAATATCCTCACCAGACTGAAACCAGCAGTGGGCCTGCCCCTCCAGCATCTCACCACCTCATGAAAGTAATAACCTGCAGAGCAAGGCCAGGGGAGGCCTGCACAATCTAAGAAAAGGCCTCAGAACTAGTGCCACTAGTGTAGAGACCAACCCTGCAACAGAGACACTGGCCAGGGGTGTCCAGAAGAGACAGTGCCAGCCAGCACCATGAGGAATCTGACATCAGGAGCCACTATTTCATCCTGAACCAGTATGCAGCTCTGGCAGGACTCCAGCTTTATCCCAACCCTAACATGTAGATCTCCACTGAGGACTATCACTCGAACCTGACTGAGAGTTCCAGGGCATCTGAAGATAGCATGGAGCAGATTGGTGTCACACCCTGCCCACAGGACTGCACTGAAAACCAGGCCCACACACATCCACAGGAAGGCCCATCAGACCCAGCATCTATGCAGATGGCTAAAGAAGACAATGGGGAATCAGTCTGAGAATCCACTCAGATAAGTACTATCCTTTTGTTTCTGGTTAATTGAGCTATGGGGGACCTTCTTGGGAGGGGGGGCACAAATGGGGAATGGTAGCTATGCTCAACACGCCTCCAAAGGCACCATGACATGGGCTGTCTTCTCAGCCCTCTCCTACATGTAAACCGCAGCCAGGTGGAGGGTTCCTTACTGCCCACCCCCGGCTCAATGACAGTATGAAAGACGGTACTGCTAGTCCCAGAAACTCATAGGGACTAGTGTACTCTGAATGTGTTTAAGGTTATTTAAGTTGATTAGAAAAACTAGTGGCATGGTTTTAAAGCTACCCAGTTGGGGGGATAAGGCTCAGCTTGGCCACAATCAGAGATTAGAGGGAGGCAATTATTCACAGCCGTAGAAAAAGAGAAGTACTTAAATGAGTTAGGCCCCCCAGCTAGCCCTATGATGTACCCGTACTAGCAAAACTTAATAAAAGAGAGATTCCAGGGTTCAGGCCCCACCATTCCCACCTCGCTCACGTTTCCCTCTCTGACTCCTTGCTTTGCTCTCTACCACTAGGGACTCAGTGAGAGACATAAACCTCATGCACCAAGAGAGAGAGAGAGCTGCAGGGGCACCCCCCAAGTTGACAGGGGGAGGGAGCGGCAATGGTCCTGGAACTAGCAAGTCAAGCAGTACCAATGCCGAAGCTGGCTAAGGTAAAGGGAGACTGGTGCTCACATGTACTAGAGATGTCCCCACTAAGTGCACTGCCTGTAATGTGTAACCTCTGCCTGAGCATGCCTCTCAGGGTTGGGGCTGGAAGGGATTTCTCCTGGAGGTGTGCACATCCAAATGGTAATTATTGGCAGGGGGATGCACACCATGAGCCAGGTACTGAAGGTTACACTCGAGTGCTCCCACCCCTGAGAAGCCGTTCTGGCAGCTGGTGACAGGTTTGGCAGAGAAAATGGAGAAACTAAAAGCCCCAAGCAATCGGTGCATCACTACACCACACTGTTAATGAAAGGGGGTGAAACAGAGCAGATAGGAGGATGGCATATTCTGTCATGCAGAGCAGCCCCCCCCTGAATATTTTAAAGTGTGGATGAATGCACAGGGTGCTTCCACCACAGAGAGGGGAGAATACCCACCCACCTCACCTTCTCCATCTCCCTCCCATGTGGATGTAGGCACTAGTTACCCCCTTCACCCCCAACCAATCAGTCATATCCTGTTCAGTTTGTGAGCTAAAAGTAAAGCAGGCAGAGTGGTGCCCAGAATCTCAGAGGAGGTCCCCCCTTCTCCACAACATCTAGCTGATTGCTAATGCAGTTCTGATGATGCACCCCAGCTAAGCTATGAGGGATGCAGATGATCCCTCAGCAGTTCCATCAAAGGTGTACAATACCTACTGTTCACTGGTGGGAAGAAGTACCCACTAGGAGAGATGATGGATCCCTCAAGGAGAGCATGTACAGCCTCAGGGACTCACTCAGTGCTGGCTGATATGCATGCTAGCACCCCAAAACACTGTTTTGTTGCTCAGTATGTAAATAGTTTTCACACTGTGTTTTCTAGTGCTTTATAATGTTTATGTTTCATATTTGTGTTATCCCTGTTTGAAATCTCAGTTAGATATTACCTGAAGAAAATGTACAGTATGTATAATTTTTTTTTGTTGTTGTTGTTTTAACCAGGAGAGACACATTAAGCTGAAGCTTGTTTACAGGTGCAACCTGGGAGCACAAGGAAGTTAAGTGACTTGCTGAGGGTCACACAGTATCTTTGAAGAAGACTAGGCTAGGTTGGCTCACTGCTGACTGTGCATATGCTCCAGTATACTGGGAAAGCTTGGTCACCCCCTGGGAAGGCTACAGGTCCACCCCTCTTGCTTCTGTTCATACACAGTTGGTATGTACAAAATCCCCAGAAATAGACTATGACTGAGCTGCTATGCCATATATGGAATGTTAAAGGGCTAAACACCCTTCTTAAAATGAAGAGGGTTTTATCCCACTTAAAAAGACTCAAATCCCACATTGTCTTCTTAAAGGAAACCAAGCTTACCCAAAATGACCATACTTTTTTGGTTACGGACTGGGTATGTCAGAAGGTCCATGCTTGTGCCCTCTCTAGGAAGTGTGGGATGACTATTCTCCTGCAGAAGAATCTCAAATGGCAATTGAGCATGATGCAAGCTGACCCCTTGGGTAGCTGGATATGGCAGTCTCTGCCATGGCTGAAGGGCCTATCTTTCTTAGTAATGTTTATGGACCCAATGAAGATAACCCTTTGTTCTTCCATGAGGTCACCAGTGCCCTTAGCTCACTCTCCCACCCCAACAGTCTGATATTAATGAGAGGTGACTCTAATCTCACCTTCAACCCCAAAATAGATTTTAGTGCATCCAGCAAAGAAACACAAGGTAGGGGAGCTAGAGTGATGGGACAACTCATGGCTGATATTGGGCTTACTGACATATGGCACATCTTTAACCCCCAAATATGAGACTACACCTTCTAGTCAGGGGTTCATAATCCCTTCAGCAGGCTGGACTACTGGCTAATGTCTCCACGCCTGACCCAAGACACCCTGTCTACCACTATACTCCCTATGATGATTTCCATGCATGCCCAGGTACAGCTACTCCTCACTTGGGGCCCACCACCCCAACTATCCACCAACTGGCGTCTGGACCTACTCCTAATAAGGTATCCACACTTCCTATTCTGAACAGAAAAAGGAGCCAAATGGTACATCCAGGAGAACCCCATACATGACACTGACACAGGGATCATGTTGGAAGCCTTTAAGGAACAATGGGGGTAAAATTATGCAGCCAAGAGGAGAAGAAAAAGGGAACAAAACCAAAAAGGGTTGGAGGCAGACCTAAAAACAGCAGAAATCAAACTTAAAACACAAAGAAACCCCTCTCTTAACTCCCCACTTGGGTGTAAAGTCCCAGGGATGTGCCTTGAAATCAACCAACTTCTTAGAAGGAAGGCTAAAGTTGCAATCCTTAGGCTACAACACAGGTACTGGGAGGGAGGGAGGGATCAGATGGGGAATGACCGTTATCCACCAGGCAACAGAGAGAAGTATTCTTTTTTTTTTTTCTGAGATGGGTGATTGGATAGGGGGAGGAACCTATAGCCACTAGGGATTTCATTGCTATTTTGGGCAGGGCTTTGGGTGGAGGGGGGGCACTGGACACATCATTCTAAGTGGAACATGGTGAAAATTCTTGAAAAACATGCAGAAGATTTCCAATCCACCACAGCTGGAAGTTCAGAAACTTTCTCGAAAGTTGTAACATTTTGCAGAAGTTCCTCTAAAGCAAAACTCACAACTTTTGCCCATATCGAGTACAGATGCTATTGGTCACATGAGTGACAACAATGATACTGCCCCCCCAGCATGCCATGTTTGCATGTCCATGTGCATGACCAACTGAGATTCCATATCTCTTCTGCACCCTTTTGGCAGCAGATCCAGTCTCTCATCTGCTTTCATCACAACTACTGTAGTGCTTCTCCAAGACCGTTTGGTGAACTTTGTAAGTTTCATATTTATTGCACTCATCTGTAAGATTTTGCTTTATTGTTATTAATTCATTTATTTCTTTGTTGTTTCTGCCCATGCTTTTGAGGGATTGTGTTTTGTTGTAATTTACTGTGCTGTTTTGGTGGTTGCCCTACTATCAGTAGTAGGCTTAAAGTACTACGTTTGACTTACTGTAGTGCCATATTGCTTCCATGTCAGTTACTGTATTACTGTTCTCTCTTGTTCCCTTGTCTAGGGTCACCCCCAGAAATGAGATTCAGCTCAGTGTGCCTTTCCCATTCACCAGTTTTCAAATAAATATATAAGTAACTAAATGCATGTGTGAAAGAAACAGAAAAGTGGAGAACAAGTCCAGTCCACCAGACTCTAGATAACAGTCCCTGCACACACTCAATCATGTCACCTGACTCTCTATAGCACATTCAGTTTTCTCCCAGCCTTAGTCCCTAGTGAGGCACTGCATTTCCTTCCCCCTGGTGACAGCAGGGGAGAAATTATCTGTGGATTGGTTAATCCCAGGATTAGGGAACTGTGGTCACATCAGGGAGAATAGTCTTAGTCATAGGTGACTACCGGCCAGGGGTGACTTCAGCAGGTAACTTAACATTTGAAGAGCCAGAAGGAAATGAACAAGAGGAAACACAGTAGGAGGTAAAATAATTTATTCAAAAAGTGCAAAAAACAACTCACTCACTCACTAATTTATTTGTGGCCATTGCTACAAATAAATTGCCTGAAGCATTGAATCTCTTCCCACTGATGCCAATACCACTCTGACTGCTAGGGAAGAGTAACACAAATTATTCTAGAGTTATATAGCAGACCAGCCAGAGCTGGGAGTTTGACTCTATTTGAGTCTGTCCCCAGTGAAGTCCAGGTGAGTTTGATGCTTCTGGTTATACACCGGAAGTTCAGAGTCAGCATGAAAATGAACCTGGAAGCTATGAATGGAGCAACTCTGTGGGGTCAAGAAAGGTAGACTACTAACAGAGTGCAATCACAGTTGCAGTGGTGCACAGTGACTCAGTAGTAGCTAAGGCAGCAAGCAAAAGGAGCAAATGTCAGTGCTTCAGTGACACCATTTCATTGGCTAGGACTCTGAAACTTGGTTAATGCTGATAATCCTGAACACAATAAACAACCCACAGTCTGTGTATGTGCTTGTGTGTGCAAGGGGGGTAGAATAATTGAAAGGCTTGCCTGTAGTTATGTGGGGGAAGAGCTCCTCCCCAACATCCTACATAAACTAACAGGCTACAGCCACTCTGCTTAGACTGAGTCACACTCACTTCGGGTGTGGCTGGTTGGCTCCCCGCCTCCCTTCCTGGTTGTGTTTGTTTTTCCTTGCTCTGCCCTTTCTCCCTCTCGCTCGTTGCCTTGCTTGTTACCCTTCTTTTCGGTTTTGTTTTCTCCCTTCCACACTCTGTACTTCCCTCTGCCTCTGTTGCTTCTTGCTTTTTTGGGTGGGGGCCTTCTGTCTGCCAGCCACGCCTCAGTACTTTGCCACTTGCTCCTTCCATCATTGCGTTGCTTCCTTGCAACTGAGTTTTCAATATTTTATTTTACATGCATACCATTACTTAGGAAGGGAACGGCAACTGCATGTCTAAGACAGCAGAAAAATTGTGATACTTCAAAGGACACAATTTACATCAGTGGGACAGAAATCACTGATCTTGTCCTACTTCAACATGAGTTGCACTTCAATTCTTTGGAGAATACCATGGCCCTTCCTGACTTGCAGCAGGTTGCCGCTGCTTCTGGTTCCATCCATCACCTTTCCTTGCTGGTGCTCCTGCCCCCTGCCTGGCATCTTTTTCTCTCATTGGTCCTGCATGCACCAGCTCATTCAGCTGCTCCTCATCCACAAGTTCACGATCCACTACAGAGTGCTACAAACCACAGGGTAAAGGAAATGATAAAAGCTGAGGTGGTAGCATGACCGGATGTTATGGTTACGTGAACTAATGGAGTCCCTCTTCCTCTTCAGCTGGGCTATTCTGCTTGTTATGCTATTTTTATTCTCCAGCATCACACCAGAATGTAGACATTATAATCCATGCACAGACCTGATAAACAATAAACTCCTCAGAACTGTATCCTTAACCGGGGAGCAGCATCCATAATTCTAAGAAAGGACTTAACTGTTTGCAGGCATCCCTAAGGCTTCATGCCCAACATCCTTCAGACATTTGTGTACCTCTCTGTGGCTGCAAGTGGATACTGTTGCTATCTTTAGGGAAGTCCTTGCCTCAGCCACTCCTGCACACATGTTCTACTACAGCATCAGACTCTGAGATGCCTACAGCACCAAGCGGCCCTCCATAGCAGCACCTATGGTCCTGTTAACCTTCACCTGATTTATGTGGGGTCTGGCTATGCCACTGGCCATGCAGGGGCTTCATCTAGCAAGCATCATTGATCTAGCAGCCCAGGTCTTGCACTAACCTTCGGGGGGTTTAGCTGCCACTCTACTCATTCCACTGGCTGACTTACGTGTGCAGCAGTCACATATCCCACACCTCGTATAGGTCTAGTTTACATTCATTCCCCTTTGATGCTTCTACCAGGATGCTTCAATTCATTTGAATCTACTACTTCTCCCAATTCCTGCAGAATTTCAGCCGAGCTCTAGTCCAAGTGCCTGCCTCACCCAACAGAGAGCCCGGAGGTTCATCTACTTCTACTCCATACCTGCCTCACCTAGCACTGGAGCCTGGAGTTCAATTATTTATCTCTATACCTGCCTCACCCAGCGATGGCCTATGCTTCAACTGGATTTATGAGCTTCTTTTGATAGTTTGCCATGTCTAACTTCATACTATTGCAACACTGCCTTACCTTACCTGTGCTGCCTTGAAGGTTCCCCTATCGAGGGCATTCGATTTGTTGCAATCTACCCGCTATTCTCATACATGATGCTGTTACATAGCTCATTTAGCTTCACACCATCGGCTGTCTCTGCCATGCCCATACTAGTCTGGTTATGTGCATTGTATAGCCAGACCTCATCTTGTTTAGCGCTCTCATTGCTTGCTTCATTCCCTCAGCTCAGTCTTTGGGATGCCTGCTGCTCTGGGATACCTCTGTGGTGGTGATTTAGTCGTCTAGCCTACATGGGGTCTAGCTTGACTCACTCTTCCTTTGCCTGACCTATGTGGGGTCTGGCTATACTCGCTGGTCATGTGAGGGCTTTGCCTGATATCACTTCACTGCTCCTTGCTAGCCATGAAGAATTACAGTCTGCTAGCCTTTGTGGAGCTCCTTGTTCTACTATGATCTTACATCTGGATTGGTTGTACATTCACCATCAATTCCTGTGGATGCTTCTGCCTTACTGCATCAGTCAATGCATTTACTACTACTCCACTCCTGCCAGGACACTTAGCTGAGCTCTATCCAGAAGACCTTCTATCTTATGATTTGGCCTCAACATAACTCTACTCCAGTGCTCTACGGCTATTTGGATCCTGTTACAATGTTACTTCGTCCGACTCAGCCTTCATCAGTTATAACCATCCATGGCTTTAGAAGCATGTCAATTTATGATTCGTCAGACCATTTTCACAAGTTTAATTCCAGCTGCTGTACCATTCTGGCTTCTGAAATGTGTATATCTACATCACTCTACACTACTATTTTGATCACCAGACAAAAACTCTTCGACTTACATGCTATTTACATTCCCTCAGTGCTCTCCACTGTATACCATACATAATCTATGCAATACTACTCATCTGCTACTATGTCTGCATCATGCAGGTTCGATATTACTATTACTACTGCTGACCTATGTACAGGTCCACTTATTTACGTTATCTGCTAATACTACCTATGTTGCCCTTACGGGGCCTAGAGGTTCATCAAAGACTGTCTCACCTATCCTATGACCTGCTTCGCCCCTCAGGACCTGGAGGTCCATCTAACTTATGTCTACCTATTCACACTAAGATCTAGTCCCAGTTCACTTTACTGTTTCACCCACTCTGGACCGGAGGTTACTACTGCTCCATCCTCCAGATCGTGCACCTGCACCTAGCTCCTGTGCTTCATTCCAAGGCCTTCTGGATCACATCACCAATGCAACTTTTGACACTTTGAATTACTATGCTCTACTATGGATTCCAATCTTGTATCAGATTATACCTGGACAAAGATTTGGACTAGGAGTTCACTGGAAAGATATGCTGCCATCTTCACTGACAATCAAATATCAGTACTTTCATTCAGCTTTCCTGCTTGTACTGAACTAAGATTTACAACTTTGGATTTCAGATTAGCCAACAACATAAATCGTTAATTTAGGATTACTCTCCTTTAGTATGCCCAGAAGGATGGGCAGGTCAGTAGCCATGGGTCATCAGAGGTTTCCCCCAAGAAGGGTTTTCCTCTCCTGCATGCTACTGGCCACACTCTCTGGAGCTGGAGGAGATAATCGTACTGGTACTCATTATTTCTTTTGGGGATCTCATCCTACTTGACTAAGCATTCTTCCTATGGTGGGATACAGAGAAAGGTCAAAACATCAAGCCATAACAAGTTACTCATCAGCTCAAGCATCCAGTTCACATGCACTATAATCACTGACTTGCTCATATCTATGCTGAAGTACCTAAGTACTAATCAATTCATACAACTAATACCGTGTCAGCATTGTCCTACTTACTGGTCTGGCCTCTGTATCCAAGCACAACTAACATTATTCAGCTACCATACATAGCACAAGCACTGAGCTCTGAACCACACATAAATATCTGTTATGGTAGTGCAACTTGTGAGCCAATCTAGACTCCAACCACTTGATGACTGTACCTCATCACTCAGTGGTACTTCTTCTCATTCACTCTAGCTAAGTACAGGATAAAGTTCTTAGAGATACCAACTACAGTGATGAGAGGGCTGCATACTGACTTCTTTTTTCCTCAGTATTATTTAAAAAATCCCTATAAATGCTGGATGACTGACTTTTGGCCAGTACTAGAACAGCTGCTCATGGGAGTGGAGCTTCTTTTTTCTTTTTTTTGGACTGGAGGAAAAAAGATATTTGGATTTCATTATATACCATAAAGACTGCAACTCAAAGCACTTTATAATCAACTATATGGAGGGGAGAGAAATGAGTTAGCACATAGGCAGATTCCAAAACACAGAGGTAGATTACAGAGAATGGTTAAATGGATACTGTTACCCCCGCCCCCACACACACACACACACACACACACACACACACACTTCAAACTGTCCCTACGGTAGTTTACAACACACATTTTAAGTTTGGTCACATACTGTAGAGATTGTTGTAGTAGTTGCTAGTCTGATTCTGGTTCTTTTTTTTTTTTTTTTCATTTTAGAAGTAAAAAACAGACTGCATACCACCACACAAAAAACATGTTTGTCTACAGTCCTTGATCATCTCCCACTGTATCTTTTCTGATTTAGGAAACACTCCTAATGTAGTCTAGCAACTCAGGATGCAGTAGGGGGAGACAGCACTATTACTTCACGAGTAACTACACTGGTTGGGGGTGTTCTTAATGTTTGAGAAGTGTGCATTAAGAGTAGATCAATAATTTGAAACAAAGTAGTGTTGGGTATAATTACACCATCTGCATGCATTTCAGTTCTAATAAGAAAGGAAACAGATAACACAACCAGCAACATCAATGAATTTTAGAGGAGATAAGCAATCATAAAATGTAGGTTTTTAACTAGAAGTAATATAATGCAAAAGGCTTGACATTGCCCCTTTAAATAGAGAGAAGTAATTTGATTTGCTTAAGGTCACACAGTGAGTGATTAGCAATTGTAGGATTCAAATCAGGGTGTCAAGCTGTGCACATTAACTACTGCTAAACTGCTTCCTGAGGGATGGGAAGCAATAGCATCCCAAAGTATTTTATTTGTTAACTTCTCATGATGACAAATGAGCTAACCATCATTGTTTTTTTTTTTACCCACAAATGCTTTACAACCCTTACAAAAAAAAAAATCAGAACTGTGAGGCAAGATATGCCAAAATAAGACTTTGCTAGAAAAGAACCAGGCTGCATCACAGCATGTTTACTATAGCTTCCCCTGGCTTAATGGTTCAGGATTTGAAGGCAGGATAAAGCTCAATATATATTCAAAGTTAAAGGGCTGGTAGAATCAAAAACAGCAGACAGAAGAATGTTGCAAATTTGAATAAGTAGGCAGTTGTAACTTATTTTTTCTCAAGTATTTGTCTTTTCCTTTTTGCTCATTAAAAAGTTTTCTGTTTGACAGTAGTATGCTGGACATGTGGAATAGCACTCTGCCTGGCAACTGAAATAACTAGTTGTATTCCTCCTACTACATTATCAGCACTATGACCTTACTGATAGTGACATCCAAGGTGACTGACCTGGCTGCTGCTGAGTGGCTCTTCCTGAGCAGCTGTGATGTCACAGTCAGTGAGGTCACAATACTGATGATGTAATGGAAGAAACAGAGCTAGACATGTCAGCTGCCATGTAGAGTGCAGTTCTAAGCAACATACCTACTACCACTAGGCAAATAAATCTTCTAATTAAACAAAGGGAACATAAGAGGTACTTCTGATATAATGCATTATTTATTTATTTGTAATTTTTTACCAAGAGAGGCATATTAAGCTAATATATGAACTGCACAATCACTCATACTTCCATAATGCAAGGCATCATGGGATGTATATGCAAATCACCATAACATTTTAGACTGGTTCAGCTTTAAGCAGGAATGCATGGTACCAAACGGCCTCTCATACAGTCCACAAAGGGTGCAAATAGAAGACACAGACACGTGTTTGTCCTACCCAGAACTCATCAGTGTGCCTTGTCTATATCACACCCAAGAAGAAATGAACCAGCCCTAACTTGGTCTTATGGGTTTGGGTCATGGTGAGTAGTGGTGGACGAAGTGGCTGAAATTCACTCCACGAAGTGATTCGCGGAGTAATGTGGACTCTGTGAAGTATTCTGCAACGCGAATTGGAGTACTCTGTGTCATGATGAGTAATGCGAAGTCCATTGAAACCAATGACTTTGCATTATTCCAGCTTCCCCATTCCAATTCTCCACCAATTTTAAGGTGAAGTACATTGAAATCAATGTACTTCGCATCACTTTGCCTTATTATTGAGCTCCAAGGTGAATTTTGCAGTGCTTCATGGGACCGCAGGTCACATAGGCTCTAGATTGTTCTGCACAGCCTCAGTTCTGTGTAGTGTGTGTGTATGTAGTGGAAGATGAAGACAGTTTCTTCTCAGAGTTCTGTGATTCAAATCCTCTAAAAGCAGTTAAAAAAGCATTTTTGAGCCATTTTTTTCCTCAAAATTTAGTGCATCGATTGTAGAAAACCCTCTCGTGCTCATATTGAGTGTTTATTGTTTGTGTGCAGATTTTGAATGTTAATTTAGAACAGTCAGTCTGTGTACTGTGAAGTGTGCTTTGGGGGAGTGTTGTATCTGTGGTGTAGGTAGATTAACTGGGAGAAAAAGGCAGTCTTTCTGTTTTGGTTATATTTTTCTTGTATAACTGTGTTAATGTACACACAGCAATATTTTCAGTAATTCTTGAAATTTTTGGCTGATTGTTGTGGTGCAGCAGTGTATAATTTCAGTTTGCTTAAAACATTTGGTTATATTACTAAAGGTTTTCAATTTGCTATGCATTACTTGTAGAGTGTGTGTGTGAGTGTGTGTGTGCAATGTGTGCCATTAAATCAGACACCTTTTATTGTGCCACAGAGAAATAGCATCAGTGGGAACCTGCTATTCACCGAACCTGCATGAATTTTTTATACTGCTTTGTGATATATTTACTGGTAGTGGACTGTTACTGCAGTGCACTACCCCACCAACTGGCAAAAGGTATTCTTTTCCAGATGTGAATTTGTGACTTGTGGGCACTGGTTAGGGTTTTTTGTGCCTTTGCATCTGCATCTCTTGAGTACTCAGCACAATCTTAATCTGTGCATTTGCAGTACACAATCAATTCTGGGAGACTTTGCATTTCTTGTTATGCTCTCATTTCACTTCATCAGACACTGGGGAATTTTATGGACACAAGATGACAGCATTTTGGGGATGCACATTAATTCTGGTGACTGTGTGTGTGACCACTGCATGCATGACGGAGTGCCCCATTAATTCTGGGAGACTTTGCTTTTCTTGTTATGCTCTCATTTCACTTCGTGAGCACTGGGTAATGTTCTGGACACAAGACAGTAGCATTTTAGGGATGCAGATTAAATCTGGTGACTGTGTGTGACCACTGAGCACATGACTGACTGTGCCATTAATTCAGGGACACTTTGCATTTTTTGTTACCCTCTCATTTCACTTTGTGAGCACTGGGGAATTTTCTGGACACAACACAGTAGCATTTTGGGGATGCAAATTAATTCTGGTGTTGTGTGTGACCACTGCATTCATAACTGAGTGCCCCATTAATTCTGGGAGACTTTGCATTTCTTGTTGTGCTCTCATTTCACTTCATCAGCACTGGGTAATTTTCTGGAACAAGAAAGTAGCATTTTGGGGATGCACGCTAATTCTGGTGACTGTGTGATCACTGTGTGCATGACTGAGTGCGCCATTAATTCTGGGAGACTTTGCATTTCTTTACACTCTCCTTTCACTTCGTCAGCACAGGGGAATTTTCTGGACACAAAACAGTAGCATTTTGGGGATGTAAATTAATTCAGGTGACTGTGTGTGACCACTGTGCACATGACTGAGTGCACCAATAATTGTGGGAGACTTTGCATCTTTTGTTACTTTCTCATTTCACTCTATCAGCATGGGGAATTTTCTGGACACAATACAGTAGCATTTTGGAGATGCACATTAATTCTGGTGACTGTGTGTGACCTCTGCACACATGCCGGAGTGCACCATTAATTCTGGGAGACTTTGCATTTTTTTGTTACCCTCTCATTTCACTTCATCGGCACTGCGGAATTTTCTGGACATAACACAGTAGCATTTTGGGGATGCAAATTAATTCTGGTGACTGTCTGTGTGAGGGGTTGCCAGTATTGTTGTCACTTCACCTTACTTCGTGTTAAGGTGGAATGACAATGTGAAGTAATAATTACAAGGCAAAGTGAGCATTTTGTTTTGCCCACATCAAGTTCACATCAACGGCAAAATTTAAACTCGCTGCATCTCTAATGGTGAGCCCCTGCAAAAAAAAAGTTCCTGCTTAAAGTTGAAACATCCTAAAATGTCATGCTGATTTGCATATACATCCAATGCTGCTTTGCATTATGAGGTATGTGTGACTGTATATGTCTTTGAAACTTGGCTTTATTGCTATGTCCTATGGAGTAACCCTTGCTTCAGTGCTTTTACACTGGGGTTGTTTGTCTTCTAGCTTGTTTTTTTTTTTTCTGTTTTTTTTGGGGGGTGGGGGATCACCATGACCCAAATCACAAGACCAACTTAGGGCTGGTTCCTATCCTCTGGGGTGTGATGTAGATGAGGCTCACTGCTGAGTCCTGGGTAAGATGAAACACTTGTCAGTGTCTTCTGCTTGCACCCTTTGCGGATTGTATGAGGGGCCCTTTGGCACAATGCATTCCTGCTTAAAGTTGAATCAGCCTAAACTTTTATGGTGATTTGCATAGCCATGTCATGATGTTTTGTTTTATGGGGGTACTTGTGATTGTGTTTTTCTTTGAAACTTAGTTTTATAGTCAGTGCCCTTTGGGGAAACCCTTGCATTAGTGCTTTTACACTGGGGTTCTTTGTCACTAAGCTAATATAGCTTGTTTCCAGGAGCATCATGGGGGGTGTATTGCATGGACCTGTTTTATTGATGGGGTATGTTGGCCATGATAATGGGGGAACTCCTCTGCTCCTCATCAATAAGTGCCATGGGATCATTTACTTCAGCCTGGTGTGGAGCTTGAACCCATGGCAATCCAGTCTTCTGGCCCCAGAGGTGAGTGTGCTGCCTACTGTCTGAGCCATTGACACTGATAAAAGATAAAAAGTAGTAGCTGACTACTTTTAAAAACCAATGTTAGTTTTAGGCAGTACATTCGCTGTTTCGATGCCAGAGATCAAGCCTAGAAAGCTTCTAAATCTACCATGCTACAGCACGCCTAAGAATTGTACTGATCTTCACAATATAAGTGATCGAAAGTCACATGCTTAGCTAAATCAGAAAACTTCTCTTCAGCCTTCCAGACTAAATAACCCATCCAAATTTTGGAAGGTAATTCACTCCCTTTTCTCTCCCCACTCCTCTGCCCCTGCTCCCATCCTTAAAATAAACAACACACAAGTTGTCGACCACCTTACTGTTACTTCAGAATTTAATTCATATTTCACCACTTGTGCTTTGGCTCACCTCTCCTCCTTGCCTCTGCCCTCTCATGCTAACCTTTCACCCCAACCACCTTCTCCTTCCAACTTATCCTCTGCATCCCCCTCCCTCTCCTTCTCTAACATCACTTCTGATGCCACTATGGAGACACTATATGCCCTCAACCCCTCCAAAGGCAGTCCACCAGATGGTCTGGTCCCCAAACTGCTGTACTTCTCAGTGCCTGCCATCTCTGCTATGCTATCTTACCTACTTAACTGCGCTTTTGCTAGCTTCTATCCCATCTATCTGGAAACATGTTACTGTCCTTCCCTTGCTCAAGGGTGATGATCCTTCCACTCCTGCCAATTATCATCCCATATCTCTCCTTCCCACCTTTGCTAAACTCCAGGAGCATCTAGTTCTCTCTCAACTAACTACCTATTTCCCTGACACTAACATTTTCACTCCATTCCAATCTGGCCTCAGGAAGAATCATTCCACTACCACCACTCTGATTAGGTTCACTGATTCCATCCTGTCAGGGATAGACAATGGTCAAATCACATCTGCCATCTTTGTCAACCTGGAAAAGGCTTTTGTCACTGTCTCCCACACCTTTCTTCTAGACTCCCTCTCCTTGGCTGGCCTAACTGTCTCTGCCACTAGTTGGTCAAAGAATACCTAGTAGGTTTGACCCAGTCAGTAAGAATAATGGATGCCATAGCTCCTCCTCTCCCTAGCAACACTGGCGTAACCCAGGGTTCTGTACTGGGACCTATCCTTTTCTTTATCTTTCTAAATAACCTTCCCTCAGCCTGCTCAACCACCTGTATCCACATGTACGCCAATGATATAGTTCTCGTCACCTCAGGCCAATCCCCTGCTGCTGTGAAAACCAGACTTCAGCATGACTTCAATCAAGTCCAGCTCTGGTTCAGCTCCCACCAGCTCTAACTCAATGCCAAGAAGACAGTCTTAATGACCTCTGGCACTAAACAGAGACTCTCTTGGCTCCACTCCTTGCTTTCCTTCCACAACATTGATGGGAGCATTATTGAGGACACCTCCTCCTTTAGGTATCTGGGGATCGGGCTAGACCAACACCTTAGCTTCTCTGGACATGTTGACACCATCCTGAAGAAGTTACGCCCCAAACTTGGTGCATTATACAGGAAGCGTAGCTGCCTCCTAGTACCAGCCAGGCATGAACTGGTTCAGAAGATGATGCTACCTATTTTTGACTACTGTGATGTAGTCTACAGTGCTGCTCCCAAGACCTCTTTAACCAGATTGGATTCTCTGTTTAACTCCTTCTGTTGTTTCGCTCTTGATGCCTCCCCTTTCACTCACCACTGTTCTCTCTACTACTCCCTGGCTTTCATCTCCATAGAAAACTGTTGTCTCCTACAATGTGCTTTTTCTGCTTGAATGGTGGGGTTGGGGTGTTAGGGTTGGAAACTCTAACACCACATTTTCCTGCTTTTGTTGCTTTAATCTGTACCCTAACTGGTGCATTAACACAGTTTTGTGTAAGGAATTAATATATATATATATATATATATATATATATATATATATATATGCAATATATATTATGGCAGCACGGTAGTGCTACCATAGTTAGGGTTGAGGAGCCATTTACATCTTTAAACCCAAAAGTTTTGCACCTTAATAACTTTGCAACCATTTGACAGATTTGTGTGAAATTTGGAATGCAAGATCAAGACCCACACACCTTGGGATCTGCCAAGTCTTGTATCAGTCAGATATAGGGTTGCGGAGTTTTAAGCATGTTCTTGCACGTGCATTTACGCTTTTTGAATTCTACATCGTTTCTACAGGTCGCGATTTGGGCGACCAGTCCAAAATCTTCAAGGTACATGCGGCCGGGGTCCCCGATGTGCCTTTTGAAGATTTTGTGAAAAAATATTAAACAGTTCAAAAGTTATTCAAAAAACAAGTCCCTATTATAAGTCAATGGGAAAAGTTTACAAAAAGTTCGACAGTGTCGCAAATGCAGTTTTTACTTTCGCAAATGGCCCTTTTACTGTCACAGATCTGCCATTTTGTTTTCAGTTGGTGATCAGAAAAATGCTTAGCATTTAAATTTGGGACCCTGTAGCAACCTAATTCTTTTTGTATTCACCTAGTCGGACCCTCAGGATACTAGGCCTGTCTTTATGTGGGGTTAAACACCCCAGAAATATGTTTTTCAAATTTCTGGAAAAAGTACTGTTGCAAAGTACATTCACACGCATGACTCTGTCTAGTGAATTTGTGAAAGCTTTTGCAAAGTCCGACAGTACTTTTCCAGGCTGTGGGAAAATGACAGTAATTCTTTGGCACCCTACTGCAAAAGAATGGTTTGGTCTTTTGGGCTGAAATTTGGAGAAAACGCAGCCAACATTACACAGATGTGCCTTTCAGTGTTTCGCTGAAAAAATATTACAGTTTGGCAAAGTTACGGCACTCCAAATTTGATGTTTTTTCCCATAATATAATATTACGGCATCTGCTGCATTACAGGAATGCTTTGGCGCCCTCCTGCAAAATAACAGTTTGGTCTTTTGGGCTGAAATTTGGAGGGACGAAAGCCAACATCGCACAGATGTGCCTTTCAGTGGTTTGGTGAAAAAATATTACAGGGAGCCAAAGTGATGGCACTCTGAACTTCTCTTTTTTTTGTATAGGATAACATTACAGCGTTCGCCACACCTTTCAGGGCCCGTATCTCAGAAACAGATACAGGGGCTAAGAACAAAACTAGCCAGGAAAGTTATAAATCATATAACTTTTAAATTTTTTTCTACATCATACGGTTCCTGAGATATAAGCAATTTAGTATTCCAACTCCTCATTTTCTGCTCTGAGACCCATTATTATGCATACATTCTTTGTGCTCACTGTCTTTCTCTATGCAGTTTTTGGGAAAAACCAGCCTGTGTGCTTACATTACTGTTACCATTACCACTTCCACTTGTGGTTCTGTACCCGTTTCACTTACTGTTCCCGTCTATGGCACCATGTGTGTTACCCTTTGCATTTTCATTTGTGCTTGTATTTGCATTATTTTTACCATGTCTGTCTACAGTACTGTTTCTCTTTCTGTTTTGCTTTGCGTTACCAAGCACGTTACCATGGACATTTCCATTTGTGTTTGCTGGCACCGTGTTACTATGTGACAAGATATCATGTGGCGGGAGTGGGGGGCCCCAAGGGCCCTGCGCTCCCGCCGCTGCATTACATTTACTATTTCTCATTATCATTCTCAAAAGAAGGAAATTAGAGGCAAAACTCCATTTAACACATTAGTTGGATTCTTCCACACAGTGATAAAGTGAGAAATTCGGTGTTAGGGTTTAAGCATGGACCCCATACACCCCCAACCAGCATCGGGTGTGTGTTGAGCCTGAAGTCCTAACTCTCACCCCATTCTCCTATACCTCTGCTTCTTCACACATCTGATGGGGTGAGATTTAGACTGGCAACCCTAACGCACCCCGATGCCAGTTGCGGTGTGGGTCCAAGGGGCTTCAACCCTAACACTGAATTTTTGCTTTTGTCACTGTGGAACAACCCTAAATAATGCATTAAACAAAGTTTTTTGCTTTCTAATATATATATATATATATATATATATATATATATATATATATATATATATATATATATATTATGGTAGAGGAGCCATTTCTATGTTAAACCCCAAAACTTTGCACCTTAATAACTTTGCAACTGTTTGACGGATTTGCCTGAAATTTGGAATACATGATAAGAACCATAGGTCTTGGTATCTGCCAGGTTTCGTACTGGTCGAATATACAGCTGCGGAGTTATTAAGCATGATCTGCACGCGTGTTTATGCTTTTTCTGGAATTCTACGGTCGCGCCTACAGGTCGTACAGTTTGTGCGACAGGCCCGAAATCTTCAGGGAACGTGAGGCCAGGGTCCCCAAAGTGCCTTTCAAAGATTTTGTGAAAAAATATTAAATGGTTCAAAAGTTATTCAAAAAACAATTTCTCATTATAAGTCAATGGGAAAAGTTAGCAAAAAGTTTGACTGTGTTGCAAATGCACTTTTTACTGTCGCAAATGGCCCTGTTACTGTCGCAAATCTGCCATCTTGTTTTCAGTTAGTGATCAGAAAAATGCTTGGCATTTAAAATTGAGACCCTCTAGCAACCTAATTCTTTTTGTATTCACCTAGTCGGGCCCTGAGGATGCTAGCCATGTCTTTATTTTGGGGTAAAACACCCCAGAAATATGTTTTTCAGATTTCTGGAAAAAGTACTTTCGCAAAGTAGTGTCGCACTCATGAAAGTGTCGCAAATTTTTTGCGAAAGCTTTCGCAAATTGCGACACTACTATGCGACACTATGCCCAAAATAACAGTAATTCTTTTGGCACTCCACTGCAAAAGAACAGTTGGGAGTTTTGGGCTGAAATTTGGAGGGAACACAGATGGCATCTCACAGATGTGCCTATCAGTGTTGTAGTGAAAAAATATTACATGGCGGCAAAGTTACAGCACTCCAAAGTTGACGTTTTTTCCCATAGGATAACATTACGGCGCCCGACGGATTACAGGAATCCTTTGGCAACCCTGCTACAAAATAACGGTTTAGTCTTTTTTCCTGAAATTTGGAGGGAAGACAGCCAACAGCCCACAGATGTGCCTTTCAGTGGTTTGGTGAAAAAAATATTAAAGGGAGGCAAAGTTATGGCACTCCAAACTTCTCTTTTTTTCCCATAGGATAACATTACGGTGTCCGCCACGCCTTTCAGGGCCCGTATCTCGGAAACGGTGCGAGATACAGACTTTTCATCAGAAAAATGCTTAGCCCCCTAATGGGGGCTAAGCAGAAAATTAGCCAGGACAGTTGTAAATCATACTACTTTTAAATTTTTTTTCTATGTCGTATGGTTCCTGAGATATAACCTATTTAGTATTCCACGTTCTCATTTTCTGCTCCGATACTCATTATTATGCATACATTATTTGTACTCACTGTCTTTCTCTATGCAGCTTTTGGGGGAAACCAGCCCGTGCGCTTACATTACTGTTACTGTTGCCCTTTCCGCTTGTGGTTCCGTACCCGTTTCACTTACCGTTGATGTCTGCGCCACCATGTGCGTTATCCTATGCGTTTTCATTTGCGCTTGTGTTTCTGTTATTTTTTGCCATTTGTGTCTACAGTACTGTTTCTCTTTCTGTTTTACTTAGCGTCACCATGCCCATTGAAATTTCCACTTGCAGGCACCATGTTACTATGTGACAACACATCACGTGGCAGGCCATTCCCGTCTACGCCACCGTGTGTGTTACCCTTTCTGTTCTCATTCGCGCTTGTGTTACCATGTGTGCCACTGTTAGCGCTTCTGTTTGCATTGCTGTTCCTTTTACTATGCCACAAGACATCATGTGGTGGAGCATCGAGTTTAGGGGCCCCGCTGGCCTGCTGCCACATTACGTGGTGGGAGCACGGGGCCCTCTGTGCGTTATCCTTTGCGTTTTCATTTGCACTTGCATTTCTGTTATTTTTTGCGATTTGTGTCTACAGTACTGTTTCTCTTTCTGTTTCACTTTGTGTCACCATGCCCACTGACATTTCCGTTTGCAGGCACCATGTTACTATGTGACATCACATCATGTGGCAGACCATTCCCGTCTATGCCACCATATGTGTTACCCTTTCTGTTCTCAATCGTGCTTGCGTTACCATGTGTGCCACTGTTAGTGCTTCTGTTTGCATTGCTGTTCAGGCCCTGTGCTCCCACCGCCGCACTACAGTCACTATTTCTCGTTATCATTCTCAAAAAGAAGGGAAATTAGAGGCAAAAAACTCCATTTAATGCATTAGTTAGGTTGTTCTCACAGCTACAGGGTGAGGAATTGCTGTTAGTTGAAAACCCTAACTCCGAATTCACCCCCCCAGCACCACACACACACATATGCAAGTATGGGGGAGGACCAAGTCAACACAACCAATGGCAGACATCCAGCAGCAGGTGACAGAAATAACAAACAATTGTCTAAATGTAATACAAGACATCCCCACCCATCTGACCAGGTACTGCATGCTCAGTGGCGATCAACAGCAAAACTGAGGCCATGTACACCAAACATACACATCCCTGATTGCAGCTGCACACAACGTACCACACTTAATAGTTGCATGGCCTTACCTACCGATGCCCCACATCACACCACAACTGGTACTGTGCCATTAGTCAATATAAATGCTAAAGGTGCATGATCACAGTTGTAGAAAGGTTTTAACACTAGTGAGTATGCATTAATTAAGAGAAGTACATAAATTAACTACAAGACACTAGCATGCTCAAGATAAAAGTAGTGTTGCATTTAGTATGTGATTTTCATAGTAGTACATTTACTGCAACTGTTTACTGAAGAAAGAGAGGCTGATGTAAACGTATGGAAAAGCATTGCCTGTTCAAAGCTGTGAAATTTGTACTGCCAGTATCAGATGCATTCTTACTGATGAAGCTGTACTGGTAATGTACATACATAGACCTTCAGTGTGTTTCAATACTAAAGATGCAGTAAGTATTCTTTGTAAGAAACAGTGTAATTGCATGGATCAGGCCAAGCAACTTCTAAATATCATAGGACTACTGAGCCAACAATGACGTACCTGTATCGGAGATGTCTATAGGATAGATTTTCCTGTAGGCACTTACTCAGTATGTTGTACCTGATAGAGGCAATCTCATTGCATCTGTGATGACTAACTTATATAGTGATACATTTACTATTGTTGCAATGAGTGATCTATGCTACATATGGACACAGCATAATTTTTTTAACAGTTGTTTCATACTCAGGCTGTATACGTAGTGTTTGGGTTTGCCACACTTCTGGGACTGATGCTATCAAAGTGATAACTATGTCAATTGTGGTACAAGAGCAATCAAGTAGGTATAGTGTAGATATAAACAGAATGTCTTTTAGTATTGATTTAACTCACAATGGGATAAGTGTACTAGGACAGCAAGGGTTATTCTCTATCACTGACTCTGTCAGTTATAATCACACTTAGGTTTCGATGACTGTAATGATCAAGTTACACTGTTCATCTTCATGAGTTCATATTCACAGCCATTATCCAGTAAGTAGACAGATTATGGTGTAACTGGGTGTGACACTGTGTTGCAAAACTCCTGCAGTGCCTAGCAGAGGGAGAGTATCTAGTCATAAAGACAATTAAGCAATAAGGCATGATCAACGGTTATGTTAAATGGTCTGTTAATCACCATGTAGGGGTCTAATGTTGAATAAGGCATAGCCGAGTGCCACATGTCGCTAGACAGTGATAAACTGACCATTAACATAATACCTGGGAGTGGCTTATTGCTATCATAATAAAACTGTTTTTTTAAACAACATTAAAACTTGTTCATCATATGGTTAGGCTCTACATGTATGTTAATAAAAACTAAACATAAGGCTGTTACAATGTTTACAGTCAATTAGAAAGCTGCATTTCTCAAACCCTTGTTATAATCAGAGATATTATACCTGTACAATTCCTTGGTTTCGCTCAACTCTATTGCCCAGGTGGCCCATCACATGTGGCATCGCCTGGTGTGGGGCATCGGTAGGTAAGGCCATGCAGCTACTAAGTGTGGTACGTTGTGTGCAGCTGCAATCAGGGATGTGTACATTTGGTGTACATGGCCTCAGTTTTGCTGTTGATCTCCACTGAGCATGCAGTACCTGGTCAGGTGGGTGGGGATGTCTCGTAGTACATTTAGACAATTGTTTGTTATTTCTGTCACCTGCTGCTGGATGTCTGTCATTGGTTGTGTTGACTTGGTCCTCCCCCATACTTGCATGTATGTGTGTGTGTGGTGCTGGGGGGGGGTGAATTCAGAGTTAGGGTTTTCAAGCCTAACAGTGAATTTCCTCACTTTTGCCACTGTGGAACAACCCTAACTAATGCATTAAATGGAAATTGTTTGCCTCTAATATACATATATATATATATATATATATATATATATATATATATATATATATATATATATAAATATGAATGCAAATATATATACAGCAGTTGGACCACAGTGGCTCAGGAAGGGTGAAGATGGTGGAATGGAGGCACACCCAGTCAGTTGTTCCACTCCACAATCCATACACCATTCTGGGAACATAGCTCCCCTATGGATGCACCCACAAGAGGAGACTAAGGAGGCTGAGGACAGCTGTCACAAGGAGGCCCACAGGATGGAGGCAGAGGACACCACAAGGAAAGGAAGCAGCTCCTGGTGGGGACTCAATTATTAGGGGATAGAACTGGGAGGAGCTGGGAAAACTGAAGTAAGGTGCCTGCCTGGTGCCATGGCTTGGAGGGACAGGAAGCGCATCCTCAGGATCATGACAACAGCTGTAAGGGATTCTGAGCTGGATGTAATTGTCCACCTAGGGACAAATGACTTGGCTTATCATGAGGTTAGAGCAGTGCAGGAGGACACTGCAGAGTTGGGGAGGGGCCTAAGACAAGTAGCACACACAGTATCCTTCTCAGAGGTGCTGCCTGTCAAAGGCATGGGTGAGGCGAGGGTAATTGGCACCATGCAGTTTAATGAATGGTTGAAAAAATGGTGCGGAGCACAGGGGTTTGGCTTCATTGGGGACTGGGGTTCCACCTGGAGGGACACCAGCCTATACTGGCAGGATGGTCTGCATCTGTCCAGGAAGGGAACAAGTCTTTTGAGCAATCGGTTTAAATGCTTCATTGGCAAGCTTTTAAACTAGTCAAAGGGGGAGGCACTGACAAGCAGCAGAAAATCCCAGCCTCTCCCTACAAAACAGGGTACTAAATGAGAAAAGACCAAGGTAGAAACGGTCAGTGGGGATGCTGCAACAGAAGGTAAAGCCATCAAAAAATGGAGAGCAATGAGTACCAATGCCCGTAGTCTAGGTAACAAGCTTCCTGAATTAGTGGCCTTGATGGAGGAGGAACATCTGGATATCGTGGCAGTCACAGAAACATGGTACACACAAAACCATGACTGGGACGTAAACATACCAGGATACACTTATCTACAGGAGGGACAGGGAGGGTAAAAGAGGAGAGAGGAGTAGTTCTTTACATAAGGGAAGGAATAAAAGCAACAGAACAAAAGGGTAAACAGGGAGGAGAAGAAGCACTGTGGGTAAATTTGGAGACAGGCAATGGCACCACAATCCGCACAGGGGTTGTATACAGACTCCCTTCTCAGGGGGAGGAAATGGACAAGGAAATGATAGAAAGTATACTTAGAATGGCAGAAAAAGGGGAGATATTGCTGATGGGTGATCTGAATATGCCAGATGTTAACTGGAGTGCAGTTGTAGCTGCCACTCCGAAGAGTGCAGTTATTCTAGATGCCCTACAGGGGGCATGCCTTAGACAACTAGTACTGGAGCCCACTCGAGAGGGAGCAATATTAGACTTGATACTCTCAAATGGAGATGGAGAGAGGATCACAGATGTAGAAGTGGGTAGCCATCTGGCAACTAGCGACCATCGAACAGTATGGTTCACAATAAACACAGCAATAGAGTCAAGCCATACAAAGACAAAAGTACTGGACTTTAGGAAGGCTGACTTTGCCAAAATGGGTGAGTGCCTAAGGAACACACTAGCAAATGGGCAGGAAGGAGGGTGGAAGAACAATGGGGAATAATAAAACTGCCATCACAGAGGTAACAAGCCTTGTGTGAAGCAAATAAACAAACAAGATGATGTAAGAAACCACTATGGTTCTCAAAGGAAGTGGCAGTGAAGGTTCAAGAGAAAAGAAAGCATTCAGGAAGTACAAGGAATCGCAGAAGGAGCAGGACAGAGAACTCTATCAGTTAAAGCAAAGGAGGCTGGGAAGGCAGTCAGAACAGCAAAGGCCTAAACTGAGGAAAAGATAGCCAACTCAGTTAAGAAGGGGATAAAACCTTTTATAGGTACATCAGGGAGCGAAGGAAGACCAAGGAGGGATAGTGAGGCTTAATAAAGGGGAGGGAGGGTGGGCAGAGGGAGACTATGAAAAGGCAGAAATACTAAACAAATATTTTGCTCAGTATTTACAAAGGAAGAGTGGGAGGTACATAAAACAAATAGTAGTAACACTCTGCATACAGAAGTTGATACCGCCCATTTACAGAAGAAAGGGTTCTGAAAGAACTCTTAAAACTGAAGGTGGACAAAGCAATGGGGCCTGATGGGATTCATCCCAGAATTCTAAAAGAACTAAGGGTAGAACTAGTGACACCACTGACTACCCTTTTTAACAAATCATGGGAGGATGGGGTGGTACCCGAGGACTGGAGGAGGGCAGATGTGATTCCCCTCCACAAAACTGGGAGCAAGGCAGAAGCAGGAAACTATAGACCTGTTAATTTAACCTCAGTGATAGGGAAAATGATGGAATCACTTCTAAAGGAAAGAACTGTCGAGTATCTAGAGGCCAGAGGGGCACAGGACCCTAGGCAGCATGGATTCACAGAGGGAAGGTCATGCCAGACGAATCTGATAGATTTCTTTGACTGGGTGAACAAAGTAGTAGATCAGGGAGGGTTGTGACATGGCCTACCTAGACTTTTAGCAAGGCATTTGACACAGTCCCACACAAAAGATTAATATACAAGTTAGCCAGCATGGGAGTGGGTCCCAAGATGACAGCCTGGGTAAAGAACTGGCTGGAGAATAGGACACAGAGAGAATAGTAAATGGAGTCCACTCAGAAGAAAGGAGGGTTACTAGTGGGTACCGTGAGGGTTCAGTATTAGGACTGGTCCTCTTCAATGTCTTTATAAGCGTACATTGCAGAAGGACTGGAAGGAAAAGTATGTCTCTTGCAGATGACATTAAGATCTGCAACAGAGTTGATGCACAGGGTTGGGTGGAAAGGATGAGAAGGACTTGGCAAGGTTAGAGGAATGGTCAAATGTATGGCAGCTTAGATTCAATGCTAAGAAGTGCAAGGCAATGCACCTGGGAAACAAAAACCCAGGGGAAGAGTACACAATGGGGGGTGAGATACTAACAACAACAAAAATGGAAAGGGACCTGGGGTGGTCATATCAGATGACCTAAAGATGGGCAAGCAATGTGAGAGGGCAGCAAGGAGGGCTGGGGGGATACTGGGATGCATAGGGAGAGGCATCACCAGTAGAAAACAGGAAGTTATTATCCCTCTGTACAGACAGCTGGTGAGACCCCATCTGGAGTACTGTGTGCAGTTCTGGAGACCCAATCTCCGCAAAGACATAGACAGGATGGAAGCTGTCCAGAGGAGGGCAACTAAAATGGTGCAGGGTCTGCACCGGAAGACATATGAAGAGAGACTTAAGGAGCTTAATATGTATAGCCTCGAGGAAAGGAGGGAGAGTGGGGACATGATAGAAACTTTCAAGTACCTCAAGGGAATCAACAAAGTCCAAGAGGGTAGCATCTTTCAAAAAAAGAGGTGTGCAAGAACAAGAGGGCACAATTTGAAGATGGGGCGGCTCAGAGGTAATTTAAGGAAGTATTTTTTCACAGAGAGGGTTGTGGATGCATGGAACGGCTTTCCGGAGGAGGTTGTGGAGTCAAAATCAGTGGTGGAATTCAAGCATGCATGGGATAGTCATAAGGCAATTCTGGGGGATGGGGGTAGGAAGAAGTAGGCTGCTGGTTAACTAGGATCTGCAGCTTATCCAGTAGGTAGGGAAATGGGCAGACTGGGTGGGCCAAGCGGTCCTTATCTGCCGTCAAATTCTATGTTTCTATATATATATATATATATATATATATATATATATATATATATATATATATACTTGTGTTTGCTTCTTACTGCATAATAATTTTGTCAAAATCATTCAGCTTTGCTTTGCAGCCCTCTTGCCCAAACAGCATGAGAAAAATGTTCATCTCCAGTAGGAAACACCACAAGTATACATGTTAGTATTTAAAGGGAAACTGTCAGCACTAAAAGCCTTACACCCATGTGTGGGGTTGGTTCCAATTTGCACTTTGTGTGCAAAAATATTTTTTATGTTTACTCTTACACAGAGCAAACATATTGCTATGATAGTGGATTTGAGAGGTGTGTAACTGTTGTTCCAATGCAAGACAGTCAGCAGTGAGCTCAGCAGTGTCAGACCAATCATCAGCTAGACTGATCATGATGCTCTTCCTTACCTGCTGGGCAGAAACTGTGTGAACTTCAAAGACAAGAGCCACCTGAATCACAGGACAGCTTTTTGCTTTGATCTGCATGACTGCACCCAGCAAACAGCTGATTGGAGTCATGATCAGTATGTGCCTCATCCTCTGCACCCTCACAATACAATAGGCAATCCCACAATCCCACCTCTGCAAAATATCCCTTCCACCTACCTGTTATTTCCCATGCCCCATTTCTCTTTTAAATAATCCCACCCTCTGTCAAGTATCCCTCTCACCTCCTTGTTTACTTCCCATGCCTGTACAAGATTCTACTCTCTGCCAAGTATCCCTTCCACCTCCCCATCACTTCACATACCCCATAAGAAAATATAAACCTGACACTGGGGTGCCCACTCCCAAGTATTGGCATCTGAAATAAAGAAAATCATGCCTAAAAAGTATTTTTTACTTTTATTACACCCTGAAAAAAGGAAAACGGACCATTGATGTTTGTGGTCACAGCCGCACCCCACTGCCATTACTGTTCTTGAACTCCTCACTCAGCACTCACACCCACCAGCACCCCAACTCCTCACTTACCTTCCAGGGGCCCATTGCCATAATCCTATCTGGACTGGTGACACTTCTTTACTCTTTAACACCAGACTGGGAAATAAGGAAGTCAGGTAAGCTGTAGTCAGTGTATCTCAATATGTTTGGAACTTGTACTCAGACTTGTTTTTTTTTAATATTAACACACACACACACACACAGTTTTCAGCATGACCTTTTTATGGACCCCAACTCATGAAGCCAGTAGATGAAAATGTTCAAATCCAACCCACAAGGGAATTTCTCAGTCGCTCCAGGAAATCATCTTTTGGACAGAGATTAAACATTTTCACCTACCAGCTTCATGAGGTGGGATCATATGAAGACTATGTTGAAAATCTGTGGTTAAAATATTATAAACTAACGAAGTTATGAAGGTATGTTGACATTTTCATTGTTTGCTCATAACTTTGATACTTTTCAATATTTTGACCACAAATTTATAACATAGCCAGTTTTTCACACCACCTCTGGTGATGTTTTTCTAATCCTGGCCAAAATGTGTTTTTAGACTTGTGGCACAAAATAACGTTTTGGCCAGTATTTTATAAATGACACCTGTCATGTTTAGAATGAGGGTCATAACAAGACTATGTTGAAAATTGGGGGTCAAAATGTCATACACAATAAAATTATGAAGAAACGTTAAATGTTTTCAACATTTACTCATAACATTCCATTGTGTACGTATTTTGACCTCCATTTTCAGCATAGCCTTATTGTCACTCCACCTCATGAACATGGCAGGTGTCATCTTTCAAATCTCCTCTGAGACATTCTTTCACATTTGTTCTTTAAAGTCACCTTTCGGTTTTAAAACTTCCGCCTGCCGTGATCATAAGGTGGGGTTGTAAAAAGACAGTGTTGAAAATGTGGGGTCAAAATGTAAAAGAAAAAAAAGGTAACAGATTTTTTTTTTCAGATTTTGGACCCAAATGTGCATATAGCTTTTTTATTACCTAACCTGAAGAACATTACAGGTGTAATTTCAACTCCCTTTTGAAACATGTTTTCAAAGTCCCTGTATGAAACTAGCTTTCAGAAAGGATTAAAAGAAATCCACCTGTCTTGATCATAACACTGAGTCATAAAAAACAATGTTGAAAATTTGGAGTCAAGATGTTAAAAGCCAACTAAGTTATGAAGAAACATTGAATCATTCCAAAGTTTACACATAACTTTTGCACATTTTGGCACCTAATGTTCAAAATATCCCTTGTGTTACCCCACCTCATGAACACAACAGATGTCATTTTTCAAATCCCCTTCACAGTCACACTGTGAAATCACCATTAAGATGGGATTTTTTTTGTAGTTAAACATTTTATTGTTGACTTAAGGCAGGTCATACACACATGGCAGAGTACAACATATTACATAACAAGAGATTAGGTTTAAACAATAGTACTAATTAACAGGACAATCTGTCATTAGTAATGACCGTATAAGTTATCTTTCACGTATATTGTCACTCCCTAACAAGTGACCCAAAAAAGATGATTGTAATGGATTAAATAATAACTACCAGGAGAGCATAAATTAATATGAAATACAATCACCCTAACTAGGGAAATAACAAAGAAATCAGTACTATTTAGTCACTCTACCCTAAGTATGATGAACTCACATATGATTATAATATCAACTATTTACAACATAGGCAATCTTTCTCATATATAAATCTAACCAAAGGGGATATGAAAGGGGGAGGGAGGGGAAACACGGGGACTTACACTCATAGGAAGAGAGCACGAGAGTATCCCCAGCTTATAACTGAAGGGAAAGAGTCGGGGCTGTATGGTTAGAGGCAGTATCGTGACAGTACTCTGACCTTAAATAAGGTTGCCAGCACTGGTTATAACGAGATAAGGAACCATGGGCAAAACTCGAGATCCTCTCAAACACAGCCCCTTGGGCTAGGGTTAAAAGAAACTGATGAAAGGTAGGGCTATCAGGGGGATTAAGATGGGATTTAAAACAATTCCACCTGTCTTGTTCATAATCTCAGGTCATAAAAAAGACTATGTTGGAAATTTGGGATCAAACTGAGGGAGCCCATTGAAAATTAGATATTGCCTCTCAGCTGGCCTATCCTGGGTAAACTCAATCTAAAAATTTGTAAAAGGAGGACGCCCTAAAAATGAGCATTGCACCTCATCTGATCTATCATGGGTAAATATATAATAAAAATGTGTAAAAGCAGTACCCCAGTACCAGCTAAGCCTACACAGATCTATGCATTTATGCTGCTCTATCCTGGGAAAAATACCTTGCAAAACCTGGACCCTACTGAAAAAGTAACTTGCCTTTCAGCTGGGCTATCCTAAGCAAATACATTGTCCTCTGACCCCCCCTCCCCAGAAATAAATCTCTCCACAACTGTTTCTGTTGGATGCATGCTGGCAATATTTATTAAGGCACACAAATTATGTTTACATTCTCAACTTCAACAGTATACAGTACAGTACAGTACCACCACAATAATTCATTCTGCTTCTTCTTTCTGGAAACCTTCTGCCGACTTGATCCTCTGCTCCTTGCTTGTAGCACTTCGGCATCTGGACACCGTCTGATCTGCCCCCACCATCATCACCAGAACCAGGTACCCCCCCCTTGGTATCACTACCAGGTACCACCGCCACTTAGTACCACTAGTAGGTACCCCTACTTACCCAGGCCTGACCAGCACAGGGTTAGTTCACGGTCCATGCCCCACTAGGTCCAGACACGTGATCCAGCCCCTAGTATCTATCCCTTCCCCCTCCCCCTCTACTTCCATGCCTGGGTTCCTCTGCCCCCAGCCCGTGCTGCCTACCCCCCTCTCCTGCCCCCCTTTTTCCTTGCATTTCCCGCTTTTGACCTTTTCTGCTTTCTGTGGGGCCACCTGTTGCACACCACCAGGGCTCCTGCCAGCCCTCTTGGGCCATATGCTGCCCTCCCGCAGCTCCCTGACCCCATTCTGGGGTCCACTGGGGACCGTAGTTTATACCTTCAACTTCCCGTGCAGTGCCAGCCAGTGGTAAAAACTTCTCTACTTAGAGCAGAGCGGGTGGGTGGGGAATTATTATCCCAGCAAAAAGGGGGAGACCAAAAGCTCTGCAGGCTCTTACATAGCCCAAACAGGGCCCACCGCCCAGCCCCCTTCTCTAGCCCCTCCCCTTGACAAACTGGGAAGCTCTCCTGTCCCTATTCATTTGACCCTATCTGATACCCCATCCCCTTCCCCTTTCCAATCCTCCTCCTCCCCCCTTTGCTTTTCTGGCAGGGGGACATTAGACAAGTTGGCCTGCCTTTTATTGGCAAGCCTTATCATAACAAAATCTGGTCAGATCCACCATGGCTGCATAATGAAGTCAGTGTAGTTGTGTGGAATTAATAAGGTGGTAAGGAGAAACAACACAATGATTTGTAAGTGGTAAGATTTGTTTTAGTTTCTGTTCTAAGGAAGGCATACACATTGTTAGGAAAATATATGGAGGTGTACATAGATACATAGACAGTGTCGGCAGATAAGGGCCTATGGCCCACCCAGTCTGCCCATTTGAGCTTGTAAGTTCAGTTTACGTTTTCCTAGAAGTCTGTTGCCCCTTACCCCTGACCTCCAGAATTCCTTTATGTCTATCTCATGCATTCTTAAATCCTGTGATTGTTTCAGCCCCCACCACTTCCTCTGGCAGGGTGTTCCACTTGTCCACCACCCGCTCTGTGAAGAAATTCTTCCTCATGTTTCCTCTGAATCATCCTCCTCCAACTTCATCCCATGCCCTCTAGTCCTGGAACATCTTTTCGCTTAAAAATAGTGTATTCCTGCACCCTGTTCCTCCCTGTAAGATACTTGTATGTCTCTATCATATCCCCTCTCTCCCTCCTCTCCTCCAGGGAGTACATGTTCAGTTCCTTCAACCTGTCTTCATAGGACTTGTGATGCAATCCATGCACCATCTTTGTTGCCTTCCTCTGAACCTTCTCTACCCTGTCTATGTCCTTATGTAGGTATGGTCACCAGAACTGTACACTGTACTCCAGGTGGGGCCTCACTAGTGTCTTGTATAGCGGAATTATGACCTCCCTTTTCCTGCTGGTGATGCCCCTGCCTATACATCCCAGCATCCTATTTGCTTTACCTGCTGCCTTGTCACACTGGCTTCCTACCTTGAGGTCATCAGAGATGATAACCCCAAGATCCCTTTCCTGCTTGGTGCATGCTATGTCCTCACCCCCCAACTGATATATTGTGCCAGGGTTTTTGTGCCCCATATGCATTATCTTGCACTTCCTTGCACTGAATTTCAACTGCCAAACCCCTGACCATTCTTCAAGTTTCTGCAGGTCCCTTCTCATTCTGTCTACACCCAATGGTGTGTCTACTCTGTTACAGAGCTTTGTGTCATCAGCGAACAGTGAAATTCTGCCTTCTAGGTCCTGCGCAATGTCACTAATGAAGATGTTGAATAGGACCGGTCACAGCACTGATCCCTGTGGTACTCCACTGGTCACTCTTCCCTCTGTGGAATGACAGCCATTTACCACCACCCTCTGTGTCCTGCCACCCAGTCAGTTATCTACCCACCACACTACTGTCCTGCCCACACCCATATTCCCCAGTTTGTGTAATAGTCTTCTATGTGGCACAGTGTCAAAGGCTTTGCTGAAGTCCAGATAGACCATGTCCACTGCCCTCCCCTGATCCACCTCCCTAGTCACCCAATCAAAAAATTCAATGAGGTTGGTCTGACATGACCTCCCCCTGGTGAAGCCATGCTGCCTTGGGTCCTGTAGTCCATTGACAACCAGATGTTCCACCAATCTCTCCTTCAGTAGTGCTTCCATGATCTTCCCCACTACCGAGGTGAGGCTGACTGGTCTGTAGTTCCTTGCTTCCTCTTTGTTCCCACTTTTGTATAAGGGGACTACATCTGCTGTCCTCCAGTCTTTGGGTACCTCCCCTGTTTCCAGTGATCGGCTAAACAGGATAGCCAGAGGTTCAGCCACCACCTCTCTTAGTTCTTTATGGACCCTGGGGTGCACCCCATCTGGCCCCATTGCTTTATCAACTCTTATTACTTCCAGTTCCTTCAGGACCCTTTCTCGTGTAAAGGGACTTGTGTCCATTTCTGCACCATTCTCACCCCTTGTACTCCCTTCAGACCCATTACCCTTCTCTTCCTCAGTAAAGACAGAGCAGAAATACCTGTTCAATATGTCAGCTTTACTGTTGTCAACCTCCATGAGGCCCCCATCCTCTCCCTTCAGTCTCACTAGCCCTCCCTTTGTCTTTCTTTTTTCACTTATGTACCTGTAAAAAGTTTCGGCCCCTCTACCCACTGATTTTGCAATGTGTTCTTCGGGCTGAGCTTTGGCTTCCCTTACTGACCTCCCTGACTCCCTTTGCTTCTCCTGGTACTTCTCCCTATCCACTTCTGCCTGTGTCTTTTTGTATTGCCTGAATGCAATCTTTTTGGCTTTCACTTTCTTTGCTACCTCTTTGGAAAGCCATAATGGTCTCCTCTTCCTATTCCTCTTGCTAACCTGCTTAATGCATAATTCTGTTGTTCTTGTAATCCCCATTTAAATACTGCCCACTGTTCCTCAACCCCTGATTCCTGTCCCATTCCCCTAAATGTCTTTTTCAAGTATCTCCCCATTTTCCCAAAGTCTGCCCCCCTAAAATCCAGGATATGTGTTTTTGTGTGGTTTGGTTCTGCTCTTTCTGTGATTTCAAACCACAATGACTGGTGGTCACTGTTCCCCAGGTGCTCCCTCACTGTTACTCCCATCACACTGTCCCTGTTTGTGAGCTCAAGGTCCAGTATTGCCTTCTGCCGAGTTGGTTCCATGACCAGTTGCTTGAGGAAGGCACCCTGAAGGGAGTCTAGGATAAATTTACTCCTAGTTGATGCTGCTGCTGGGATGCTCCAGTCCACGTTTGAAATATTGAAGTCTCCAACCAGTACTACCTCACCCTTGTCTGCCATCCTTTGGATGGCTAGCATCAGCTCCCTATCTGTTTCTTCCTCCTGGGCTGGTGGTCTATAGACCACAACTGTGCAGATGGCTGTCCCCATTTTCCTTTCCAGCTTAACCCACAGTATCTCTCCCCCATTTTGTTCCTCCTGGATCTCTGTGGCCCTTATGTCATTTTTTTCACAGTGCCACCTCCTCCTTCCTGCCTGCTCTGTCTCTTCTGAATATGTTGTAGCCAGGTACGCCATCTCCCAGTCGTGGTTATCATTACACCAGGTTTCAGTGATGGCCACAATGTCCAGGTCTGACTGCACCATGACAGCCTCCAGATCTTCCATCTTGTTGCTAAGGCTCCTGGCATTTGCACACATGTCTTTCCATGATTTGACCTCCCTTTTCAATGGAAGGAAAAGGAAACTTACGAAAGAACCCCAGAGCAAATGCCACTGATGTATGTGTTATCCTGGATGATATTGGCCAGACAGCCAAATTAAAAAAATGAAACATAATTGTACATATCCCAATAATGCAAAGCATCAAGAGAAACATGCAATTCCCCATGATGGTACAGAAGGTGGCAGTACATGAAAAAGTAATGGCTGGCATATGTTCAGCCTTGGGATTATTTACACATTTATTTATTTATTTATTTTTATTTTTTAAGAGAAACAGGGTTTTTGTCCATGAGGTGATGTGAGTTATATTTAAGCAATGTGTTAATACCAGGAAGTCAGGTGTAATGATGATGGACTGTTAGAGAAAACGTGATATTAACTTTCAGAGGGGGTTGCTTTTGATAAGGACAAGGTAGTTATGCTTATGATAATGGGAATATTAGGAAAGTATGAGCTCTATGCAGAAGTGGAGTACAAATATGCACAGTTTCATAAGTACGTGCTTAGAGTGCAGGCAAATGTGATATGCAGGTTTGTTTCAGAAATAGGTAAAAATAGTGATACATGCAATTAATAAAAAGATAGATAATTACATAGACATATAGATAGAGAGACAGAGACACACACACAGATAGACAGGCAGAAAAGGAATGGCAGTAAAGTACTGAAGTGACGCCAACCCTACCCCCACCCTACAGAGATGGACAGGCATTGGGGTGTGCCTTTGGGTCATTGCTCATAATGCTCACGCCATTTCACCTCACCCTACCCTGCAGACACAGACAAGAGTCGAGGTGTGCCTTGGGGTTTTCAAACTTTACACTCACCCCATTCCATAAGGAAATATGCTGAAATGGGTACAGTATAAGAGAATGTAGTAAACTTTGGGGCTGAAGAGTCAAAGGCACACCTCGATACCTGTCAGTAGCTGCAGGGTGGGGATGGGGGTGGAATGGCGTGAGCATTACTGTTGACAATCCCAAGTCACACCCCTGATGCCTGTCAGTCCCTACAGTGCAGGGCGTTACGGTCAGAAACCCTAATGCCATGGGTGTTTCTTGGTATTTTCACTCCAAGTTTTCAGCATGTGCTTTTTGTGACCCCACTTCATGAACAGTGACACTATCAGTTCATTAGCCAAAAGGAGATTTTGCACAGTGACTGTGCCATTTGGCACCACAGGTACAAAAACACTTTTTAAACAGGCTGTAAAAACTGACAGCTGTACTTTTCTTGCTTCAGTAACACAACACACACACACACACACACACACACACACACACACACACACACACACACACACGAACATGCCAGAATAGAGCGGGAAAATTATTAGATTTGCTTACAAGTGTTATTTTCTTTGCAAGTTGGAGCGTGGGGGGGGAAGGGGTAAGGCTGGAGATCAGTTATGATCCATGACATAGCCACGGGGTCAAAATATTAAATATTTTAAAATAAACATAAATGCAAAAGTAACCATTTCAAGAAGAAAATGCAAACTGTAACACTTAACAGTTATAGGTTAAGTTAGCACATCTGGACTTATTTGCTGCATATACATCTCAATTGCTAAGGGGTCCTGACCATGTTCACCCTTCCTTAAGCCAAGATAGCTACAGTATGTCTAACTATACCAAGGATGGAAAAAGTATGCCATATTTTCAACAAGAAGCTAGCATTTTAAAAAGACAGTGCTGTAGACTGAGAGTGTAGGTGCATTCATCATGCTAGCCAAGATTTGTTCTGATTGCTTTCCCTAAGGCTAACCAGTGTGAGAAGTAGGGGAAAGGGACAGAAATCTAAAATAGAACCATTGAACCCATTTGTGATTTAAAGTTGCATGACAGAAATGCGGCTTCCAGAACTGGACACCATATTCCAAATCAGACCTCACCAGTGATCTACACAATGACATCACTACCTCCTTCCTTTTGCTGGTAATACCTCTCCCTATGCACCACAGCATTCTACAGGCTCTCCTCACAACACTGGTACATTGTTTAGCCACCTTTAGGTCATCCAATATGATTACCCCAAAATCCTTTTCCATTTTGATGACCATCAGTCCCCCCCCCCCCATAATCATTCCCTGGGTTCCTGCAATCCTTCCTTATTCAGCATACAGTTAGCATATCTGGAATTATTTGCTTCATATGCATCTCAGCTGCTAAGGGGTCCTGACCATGTTCACCCTTCCTCAAGCCAAGCTAGCTGCAGTATGTCTAGCAATAACATGAATGGAAAGATTATACATAACCAGTGTGAGAAGTAGGGGAAAGGGACAGAAATCTAAAATAGAAACATTGAACCCATTTGTGATTTCAAGTTGCATGACAGAAATGCAGCTTCCAGAACTGGAAACCATATTCCAAATGAGGCCTCACCAGTGATCTACACCGTGGCATCACCACCCCTTCCTTCTGCTGGTAATACCACTCACTAATGCACCACAGCATTCCACTGGCTTTCCTCACAGCTTTGGTACATTGTTTAGCCACAGGTGCAAAAGCACTTTTTGAACAGGATGTAAAAAATGAAAGCTGTACATTTCTTGCTTCAGTAACACAAACACACACACACACACAAGAAAATGCCAGAACAGCAGCAGAATGATTAGATTTGTCTACAAGCATTATTTTCTATGCAAGTTGGAGCATGGGGAGGGGGGGTAAGGCTGGAGAACAGTTATGGTCGATGACATAACCACATGGTCAAAATATTAAATATTTTGAAATAAGCATAAATGCAAAAGTAACCATTTCAAGAAGAAAATGCAAACTGTGACACTTAACAGTTATAGGGTAAGTTAGCACATCTGGACTTATTTGCTGCATATGCATCTCAATTGCTAAGGGATCCTGACCATGTTCACCCTTCCTCAAGCCAAGATAGCTACAGTATGTCTAACAATAACATGGATGGAAAAATTATGCCATATTTTCAACAAGAAGTTAGCATTTTAAAAAGACAATGCTGTAGACTGAGAAGCAGCTTGTGTAGGTGCATTCATCGTGCTAGCCAAGCTATGTTCTGGTTGCGTTCCATAAGGCTAGCCAGTGGGAGAAGCAGGGGAAAGGGACAGAAATCTAAAATAGAACCATTGAACCCATTTGTGATTTAAAGTTGCATGACAGAAATGCAGTTTCCAGAACTGGACACCATATTCCAAATTAGACCTCACCAGTGATCTACACAATGACATCACTACCTCCTTCCTTCTGCTGGTAATGCCTCTCCCTATGTACCACAGCATTCCATGGGCTCTCGTCACAGCTTTGGTACATTGTTTAGCCACTTTTAGGTCATCCAATATGATTACCCAAAAATCCTTTTCCATTTTGATGATCATCAGACCCCCGTAATCGTTCCCTGGGTTCCTGCAGCCCTTCCTTATTCAGCAGGCAGTTAGCACATCTGGACGTATTTGCTGCATATGTATCTCAGCTGCTAAGGGGTCCTGATCATGTTCACCCTTCCTCAAGCCAAGCTAGCTGCAGTATGTCTAGCAATAACATGAATGGAAAGATTATGCATAACCAGTGGGAGAAGTAGGGGAAAGGGACACAAATCTAAAATAGAACCATTGAACCCATTTGTGATTTAAAGTTGCATGACAGAAATGCAGCTTCTAGATCTGGACACCATATTCCAAATGAGGCCTCACCAGTACTCTACACAGTGGCATCACCACCTCCTTCCTTCTGCTGGTAATACCTCTCGCTAATGCACAACAGCATTCCACTGGCTCTCCTCACAGCTTTGTTACATTGTTTAACCACCTTTAGGTTATCCAATATGATTACCCCAAAAACCCTTTCCATTTATCAGCCCTCCCCCATAATCATTCCCTGGGTTCCTGCAACCATTCCTTATTCAGAAGGCAGTAAGCACATCTGGATTTATTTGTTGCATATGCATCTCAATTGCTAAGGGGTCCTGACCATGTTCACCCTTCCTCAAGCCAAGCTAACTGCAGTATGTCTAGCAATAACATGAATGGAAACATTATGCGTATGAAAACTTATTAATTATGCTAAGACTCAAAGTGTGTCTCCTTTGACTGCCATGATGTCTGTGGTTAGTTTGAGACAAAAAATGTAACAAGATGCTGGCCTCCAATAGAGTTATTAAACAATAGCACAATCTGCACTCTGGGAAGATTGCCTGGGACAAGATGCAATACAAAACCTGAAAAACAGGTTCCAAGGAGTATAAACCTACCAGGAATGTTAGAAAAAAACAACCCCTCCCACTCATTCACTGGTGTCAATGAATGCATTTGTTAACCATGCTGGTTCATCTTCTTGCTTCTTTCATGGAAAAAATGTGAAACTACAGTTGTGTTATTTTAAATGAGTGATAAATGACATGTCCAAGGGGATGATAGCTCTGATAGTTGTTCCAGTCTTTCTTTTCACTGATATAAACTGAGACAGGAAAAAAGTAAGTAGAAACAGAAAAACAGCCTTTTGTTTCTACAAGTAGTTGTTAATTGCAGCTGGTATTTTTAACATGTGCAAGGCAACTCCGCTTCTCAAACTTAAAAGAAAAAATACACTTCATCAAAGGCTGTGTTTACTAAGTATTGTGCCCATGATTGAAATAATTTGAACCCCTCCCCCCAAAAAGTGCCCTCACATGAACCTGCATGATTAACTGTAAAGACAATAACAAATTTATTTTTAAATGCATTAGTAACACCAATGCTTTCAAAGTTTTGAAATTACTAAAAAGATAAACTGTATATATACATATATATATATATACATATATATATATATATATATACATACATAGAATACGGTAAACAAATATTATTAATCCCAAAAGCTGAACTTTGTTTTTAGAATATAAATGTTTAAGAAATACCTGTGGCTCTTTCAACCAGGAAGCTGTAGTTTCAGACACTTCTTACTTACTCTTTCCTTTTGAGACACCAGGTGACTCTGATAATCATTTGTTCCAAGGATGTTTAAGTTAGTTTGAAGGCATCAAGTAACTTCTGTTCTCCTAGTCTTTAACAAAATGCAGCAACTCCACAGACTTGCTCTGTTCCATGGTACAGATCCCAAACTAGTAAGTAGTGGTGGGCGAAGTGGGCTAAATTTGCTCTGCGAAGTGATTCGCAGAGTAATGCAGAATCAGCAGTGCTCCACAACATGAAGTGGAGTATTCATGAGATGAGGAATGCAAAGTCCATTGAAAACAATTACTTTGCATTACTTCCGCCTTCCCAAACCACTTCTCCTCCAATTTTAAGGCAAAGTAACACTGAAATCAATATACTTCACAGCACTTCACCTTGTTATTGAGTTCCAAAGTGAATTTGAAGTGCTTCACGGGATTGCAGGTCACATGGGCTCTAGATTGTTCTGGACAGCCTTGGTTCTGTGTAGTGTGTGTGTAGTGGAAGATGGATATAGTTTCCTCTCAGAGCTCTGCCATTCAAATCCTCTAAAAGATGTTAAAAAAGCCTTTTTGAGACATTTTTTTTCTCAAAATTTAGTACATTGATTGTCGGAAACCCTCCTGTGCGCCTATCATTGAGTGTTTGTTGTTTGTGTATGGATTTTTAATGTTAATTTAGAACAGTCAGTCTGTATACTGTGAAGTGTGCTTTGGGAAAGGGGTGTATCTGTGGTGTAGGTAGATTAACTGGGAGAAAAAGGCAGTCTTTCTGTTTTGGTTATATTTTTCTTGTATAACAGTGTTAATGTACACACAGTAATATGTTCAGTAATTCTTGACATTTTTTTTGCTGATTGTTGTGGTGCAGCAGTGTATAATTTCAGTTTGTTTAAAACATTTGGTTGTATTACTAAAGGTTTTTAAATCTGCTACGCATTACTTGTAGTGTGTGTGTGTGTGTATGTGTGTGTATGTTCGATGCATGTGTGCCATTAAATCAGATGCCATTTATTGTGTCATAGAGTAATTGCAGCAGTGTGAACCTGCTATCCACTGCATCTGCATGGATTTTTTATACTGCTTGTGGTATCATTACTGGTAGTAGTGGACTGTAACTGATATGCACTATCCTCCCCCCAAACGGCAAAAGGTATTGTTTTCCAAATTTGGATTTTTGATGGTGAGCACTGGTCAGGTGTTGTTGTTGTCCCTTTGTGTCTGCATCTCTTTAGTGTGCAGTGCAATCTTAATCTGTCTGTACATTTACATCTCTTTAGGGCCCAATCTCCATCTGTTACTTAAGTCACAGTTGTTTCTTTGGCTTCCCTTCAGAATACTGGTGTGGTGCACACAATTCACGATCACGTCACGAATCACAAAATTAATGTTTTGTAGTATCTCTCCAGGCTTCACCACTGTACCCATTGATAAGAGTTTTCAAGCTGGTGAGTTTTGTGAACAGCCAGGTCATCAGGGAAGTACAGCTGTAGGCATTTGCATTCACAATACGCTCGTCAGTTCCAAGTCCAAAAAAAATAATATTTCATGGTCAAGAATGCAGTCACGATTCCTAATCACAACACGAATCACAAAATTATTTTTTTTTACTAGTTACTTGCATCATGTAAGCCTGTTTTGTAGTATCTCTCCAGACTTCACCACTGTACTCATTTATATGAGTTTTCATATTGGGGAGTTTTGTGATACAGGTCATTGTCATTGGGGAACTACAGCCGTAGGCATTCGTGTTCCTGTACAGCATGTAAGTTACAGTACTGTAAGCCATGTGATGTGTGGGGGCTCCAGGGCTGCCAATATTGTTGTCTCTCCTCCTTACTTCAGGTTAAGGCAGAATGACAACAAGAAGTCACAGTCACAAGAACAAGGTGAAGTGGGCATTTCATGCTGGCCACTCTGCATAGTGGAGTGACAACCCAAAGTGCCCACTTCATGGGCGCTTCACCGGTGGAATTTTAATTCACTGCATCTCTAAGATGGGAGACTTTGCATGTCTTGCTACACTCTCATTTCACCTTGTCAGCAGTAGGGAATTTTTTGGGTACAAGACAGTAGCATTTTGGGGATGAACATGAATTCTAGTGACTTTGTCTGACAACTGCCCTGATGACTGAGTGTGCCATTAATTCTGGGAGACGTTGCATTTCTTGTTACTCTCTCATTTCACTTCATCAGCACTGGTGAATTTTCTGGAGACAAGACCACAGTAGCATTTTGGGAATGCACATTAATTCTAGTGACTGTGTGTGGGGGCTGCCAATATTATTGTCACTCCACCTTACTTTGCCTTACGGTGGAATGACAATGTGAAGTAATAATAACAAGGCAAAGTGGGCATTTCATGCTGGTCACTCTGCAAAGCAGAGTGACAATGCGAAGTGCCCACTTCACGTTCACTTCACCTGTGAAATTTTAATTTGCTGCATCTCTACTAGTAAGTCTTGTTTCAACATGATAGATCCACCTCATGCCCCTCCCACATGAATCCAAAAAAAGGTGGGGGTGGATCTTTAGGAACTTTCCGGGTGGAGGTGGGGTGTATCTTAATCACCCCAAAAAACAATGCTGCCTCCCACTACTCAGGTTCCAGTTCTTGTACCACCCATTTAAGAAAGAAAATACAGTAATACCCTGCAACCACTGACTAACATGAAAGCATATTTATTTGAGAGTGGAAGACATTTCTTGGAGGAGGGTAAGGTGGAGGAGATGATTTACACCTTCAAGTCAGTTCCACGGACAGAAAACATGACATCACTCCTTTTGTACATGCAAAACATCTGCAGGCTCTGCCTACTGCAGGCATAAAAATGGCTAAAAGCATGGCTCTATTAAAAACAAGATATTGAGTCTCTGCACCACTATCCTGGGCAATTACAGTGTAAAAAATGTGAAAAGCAAGATCCCACTGAGAACAAGATAGCATCTGAGCTGTGCTATCCTGGGTAAAAACAGTACAAAAATGTGTCAAGCAGGACCCCATTGAAAATGAGATATTGCATCCCATATGGGTTATCCTGGGTAAATGTATCACAAAACTGTGTAAAAACGGGACCCTAAAGCAGAACCCCACTGAAAAGCAGATGTTGCATCTAATATGATCTGTATTAGAAAAATACATTATAAAAGCAGTACCATACTAAAAATGAGATATCACATCTCACCTCTTACACTTAGGTGTGGGGTGCTTAGTGCTGACTGTTCCCCATCAATCTCATATTAAGAAGTGCACATTCTGTAATTGCACAAACTACACTGGTGCATTGGCCCCTATCCCTTTAACTGTTTAGGAGTCATAGGCATTTTATAGAGCTAGGTAGACTTCTGTCCATTATGCTTACTTTGTGGGTAATATTATGTCATTTTCCCCTGCCAATAGAATTCATCTAATTTATGCTTGAATGTCTCTATGGTTTAGTTACCAACCACATCCAATGGAAGTCTATTCCAATCATGTACCATACCCTTTGGTTAAACTATTTACTGGTCCTCACTAATCTTGTTGATCTTGTTCTTAGTTGTAATGGATATGACCAGGTATTGTACACATTATCACTAGCTTCTAGCCTCAGATTTTCCCATAGATCACAGTCTATCAAGCCTTATGTACTAGGCACATATCACCTTTTTTTCCTTCTGTACTCCAGTGGGGATAGATCCTCCAGTGGGGATAGAGCCACCTCCCTTAGTCTTGTCTTGAAGTTGTTTCCTGCCATGTTTTTTATCCCCCTAGTAGCTCTCTTCTGTATGCTCTCCAACATTGCCACATTCCTCTTCTTATAAGGCAACCAGACTTGTGCCCCATATTCCAAAACTGGCCTCACCAATGAAGTGTACATAAGCAGAATGACCCCCCTGTCCCTAAAAGCTATGTGTCTGAAAATACACTTTAGGACCCTGTTCCCTTTTTGTGTTGCTCGTGCGCATGTGGAAGAAACATGTTGTGGAGGTGTGGCACTGTTGTGGCCAATGCCCCCACTGCCTTTTGAGGCTTGGCCCACTTTCCCCAATGCAGTGGCATGCTGCTGCTGACACTAGTTCAGCCAGCATGCCACCACCTTGAGAGGTTTTTGCCACTGCAATCTGGGGTCGCCTTGTCATTGCAGCGTCAGCCATTCCGCTGCAATGAGGGAGCAACCCTTTATTGCAGGGTGGTGCCTTGCATGCCCTGACCCAGTTTGCTGATGGGGAGCCCAGTCCCCATTGGCATAGTGTACCCACCCCCAAGTTTCTTTTGTATGCTGAGGGGGTGCCCAATCCCCCTCAGCATCATGGGCCCCCCCATCTTTCTTTGCCAATGGGGTGCCCAATCCCCATTGACTTCAGTCCTCCTTCCCAGTTGAATTTTCTGACAGGGGAGCCCACTGCCCACTGGCATAATGTATCCCCCCAATTTGTAGTCTGCAGAGGGGGTGCCCAATCCACCTTGGCTCTTGCCCTCCCCCACTGCATATGTGCTGACGGGGGGTGCCTAATCCCCTGTCAGCTACAGCCCCCCCCAAAAATACTCAGATGGCACGCTGCGTGTCAAATGTTCTTGAAAAGGAAAACAGTCCTGCAATGTTTTTTTTTTTTTTTTTTTTAACCCTGTAAACAAGAAAATGGTCCCTCTTTAAGGCTGTGGCCCCTCCTCTAACCTACACCCACCCTCTGCACACACTGCCTCCCCACACACCCCCAACCCCACGTACCTCTGGAGACCAGCACGGTGAGCTTCGGTGGGCCAGAAACACATCTGCACTCTTCAAAGCCAACCGTGAACTGAAGAAATGCTGATAAGCTGTATAATGGCATAAATAGTTTTTTTTTTCAAATTTGGTGCATATCTCATGCATTTTTGGGAATTTTGGCACCAGATTTTTGACATGGGGTTATTGGGACCCCTCCTTGTGAATTCAGCCACTGTCATGGCATTATTTGGTCCTGAAAGGTGATGCTGCGGTCACTGCGTGAAATCACCTTTTGGGACTGATTAATGAAACAACAGTGCCAGTGTTCATGAGGTGGGCTCTCAAAAAGCCTATGTTGTAAATTTGGTGGAAAAAATCCCAAACATGACCGTTTTATGAGCGTGTGTTGTGCTGTTGCTACGCACACTCATAACTTTACAAATTTGCAATATTTTCACTCCAGATCTTCAACACTGGCATTTTTCTACACCTCCTTATGAATAGTATAGCTGTCATTTTTCATATCCTGGCTGAAATGTGTTTTCGCACTTCTGGCACAGAATATCGCGGTCGCTGTGGGAAATCAGTGTTTGGGACACATTAAGAAAATCACAGTGACACTGTTCATAAGCAGAGGTCCCAAAATAACTATGTTGGACATTTTGTGATGAAAGGCCATACAATGACTGTGTTATAAGCGTGCATTGTGCAGTTTCCACGCACCCTTGTAACTTCGCAAATTTGTAATATTTTCATGCCAGATTTTCACCACTGGCATTTTTCACACCTCCTTATGAACAGTACAGCTGTCATTTTTCACATCCTGGCCAAAATGTGTTTTCACATTTCTGGCGCAGAATAGTGTGGTTGCTTTGGGAAATCAGTGTTTGGACAGATTAAGATCGAGCGAGTGAAAGAGGGGGAGTGAGCGTGAGCTCAACTGAGCTCTGTCGGGACTTTTGGGATGGGGCTGCAGCTTTCTTTGTGGACAGAAAAAGATGCCAATACAGGCAGGAGACCAGAGCAAAAGGGCAGCCTGCAGCACCAGGAGAAACAGAATGAGTGAGTGGGGAAGGGGGAGTGAGCAAGCACAGTGGAGCTTTGTCGGGACTGCTGTGGATTTCTTTGTGGGCAGAAAAAGGTACCAGTGGAGGCAGGGGCCCAGTACAAAAAGGTAGCCTGCAGTGCCAGGAGAAACAGAACAAGCGAATGAGAGGGGGGAGCAAGTGAACTCAATGGAGCTATGTCGGGACTGCTGCATATTTCTTTGTGGGCAGAAAAAAGTGAAAATGCAGGCAGGAGCCCAGTACAAAGGGGCAGCCTGCAGCTCCAGGACAAACAGAAAGAGTGAGTGAGAGAGGGAAAGGGGGTAAGGGATGATGGGGTACTCATCCTGGGGGATTCTTTACTGAAAGGGGCGAGATGGGGCAGAATGGGGGAAGGCATAGCCATATTTGGGTTGAAGCTGTCCCCAGGTTGACTACAGGAGGGGCAGAGCAGGTGCTGCTGAAGCGTGCAGCAAGGGGGAGGAAGAAACCTCATTTACTGTTGCATGTGCATATAACTGACTTGGCAGAGGACACTGTGGAAGTAGTGAGCAGGAGGTTCAAGTAGCTGGGCAGGCAGTGTGAGGGGTTGGGGAAGTCAGTGGCATTCTTGGAGGTACTGCCAGTACCATGTTCAAGCATGGGGAGGAAGGGTAGGCTTGAGGAGTTCAATGAGTGGCAGAGGGATTGGTGCCACACCAAACATTATGGGTTAGTGACTAACTGGGGAAGGGTCTGGGGGGAATAGTGACTTGTACAGTAGTAGCCACAGCCATTGCCGGCTATTTCCAGATATTTCGCAACATTTCTAAAGAATTTCTCTCTGCTGCCCCTACTGTGGAAATGCAGAAAGCAGGAGATTTCTCTAGAAATATCACAGAAATTTTGGGAAATAGCTGGTAATGTCTCTGGCTTCTTCTGTACATGGGGGACAGGGTACACTGGAGCAGGAAGGGAAGGGAAGTGTTAAAGGCAGCAATACTGCTGGCCCAGTGGTGCTGAGGGTTGAGGCGCTGGACCCCACACCTCATGCCATGCTGGCAACCCAGGTTTGGATCCAAGCCAAGGCCACCAGGGGTCGGCAGGGGAGGGATATGATTGAGCATCTAGAGGACTGCTCTCCTATCCCACAGCAGGATCTAGGGACCCACTGCTCTGTAGCAGCCCCTGGTGACAACCAGGGTCACTACTACAGCGGTGTAGTAAAGGGGGAGGAGTGTGCTGGTCATTGGCATACTGTGCCTAAGCATCATTGCACACCCGTACTCTGCAAAGGGGAGAAAAGTAGAAAATGGGCTAAGGTCAGGAAGCATGAGTTTCTGACCCCACTGCCCACCCTGAATGGCACCTCCTCAACTAGATCCTGCTCCGCTGGGTCGAGCTGGGCAGCTTCTCACCACCCCGCCTTGGGTGGTAATATGTGGAGGTGAGCAGGTCGGCCTGATGTTGGTGGCAAGGCTAGGGGAGGTCGGTCGGGATGACCAAGCTGACCATAGCCTGGGGAGAAAGTATGTACAATAAAAAAGGCAGGATTAGAGGGGTATACCTCTACTAAGGTGGATTTAAACTAATGGGGGGTGGTGGCCAAAAGACTGAGGTTGGTAGAAAGGTCTGGACAGAGGAGCCTAATGAGCTCACCACCCTAGATATAGGTAAAGTCAGAGGTGTAGTAACCCTGGAAGGGGGCGGTCAGAGTGGTCTGAGTGTAATACAGAAGGCACCACCACCCGGTAAGAACAACGAGGAGAAAGGGTGCAGACTACTGGGAGGAGGGACACAGGCCAAGGAGCAGAAGAGTGAGGAGAAGGAGGGGTACAGCTGGAAGGTGGTCTGACTAAATCGATAAAGAACTGGTTACATGGGAGGGTGCAGAGGGTGGTGGCAGTGGGGTAGCCCTCAGCACCCAGAGCAGTGACAAGTGAGGTGCCGCAGGGCTCATTGCATGGCCCAGTGCTGTTTCAGCTCTTTATCTCCAATATAGCACATGGAGTGGGGAGCAGAGTTAGTCTGTTCACACATTATACCAAATCAAAAGCAAATAGTTATAGTAGCAGAGCCAACCCCCACAGACAGATACACACTCCCCAAAAAGCTGCTTAAAAGCCTGGAATTCATTCAGATCGATTCCATTTTCTTACTTAGTTGGGGTTCAATGCCAACAAGTGTAAAATCAAGTACCTAGGGCATAGGAACCCTGATGCTGAGTATAGGATGGGAAGAGGTACTGATACTCACTAGACATGAAAGGGTCCTTGAGGTTATTGTATCAGAGGACCTCAAGATGACAGTACAGTGTGACAAGGCTATGGGGAGGGCAAATTAGATTCTGGGGTGCATAAGGAGTGGCATCTCCAGTAGGAAGAGGAGGGATGTTTCGCTGCCATTGTATCACTCCCTGGTATACCCCAGCTGGAGTACTGTGTCCAGTTTTAGAGTCCACATGTCAGAAAGGACATAAGATTGAGGTTTTCCAGAAGAGGGCAAGTAAAATGGTTCAGAATTTTCACAGGAATCCCTACAAGGAAAGGCTGAAGAATCTCAACATGTACACTCTGGAAGAGAGAAGGGTGAGAGGTGACATGATCAAGACCTACAAAATACCTCACCAGAGTAAAGAGGGTACAGTTGGGGAGTTTCTTTCAAATGAGGATGAGCACCCAAACCAAGGGACATACAATGAAGCTGGCGGGGGGTCCATTCAGAATAGATGTGAAAAAATATTTCTTTACTGAAAGGGTGGTAGAATCCTTGAACAGACTGCCAGGAGAAGTGGTGGAAGACAAAATGGTAGGAGGCACGAAGAATGCATGGGATAAACATAGGGGTATATTAGAAAAAGGGGAAGGAGGGGGTCAATGGAGATCAATAGGGCTATGGAAGTGGAGTAGGTTCAAGTTCACTGCAGAAAAAATCCATTAAGCAAGCTCATTTGCAAGGAGGTCCTGATAGATGCAGGCAGAATAAGACATGCAGTAACATATGGAGGAGTTACAAGTAGGTAGAGAACACTTGGGCAGATTGGGTGGGCTGAGCTGTCCTTTTCTGCTGACAAATTCTATGTTTCTATGGAATCATGTGTTCATGCAGGTGTGGTGTTTATTTAAAGTTGGGCCTACCATACACCCAGATGTAAGGTACAGTAAATTACCAAATTAGATGCAGCCCACTTACAGTACAATTAACAGAACCCCAGTGCTTTGAGAAGCCTTTACTCTTCATAAGGCTGCTTAAAGAGCTAGGGTTCTATTTGCAGTGTCCACACCAGTATGCTGATCTTAAAATCGACGCCGCATCTGAATGAGTACTTGATTCTTGCTCACTCCATTTCTTCCCCACTTTGAAAGCTGCTTGTCCTGATTTAGTTTTGGTCTGGAAGTGCCTCACCTGTGCTGGAAGAAGACAAATAAGTGGCACTGAAAGACATCAGACTGCACGGACTGTGAAGGCAGCTGCTCACCCACCAGCTTGGCAAGAAGAAGGTTGCAGCTGTGGCCACTGATGATTGCTGGGGTGTGGGGTTGGGGGGACCAAAGAGGACAGACATGAGATAAAATCAGAATAAAAACTGTGAGACCTTCACCAGCTTTCCAAAATGCTTACCAGTAAAAGAACACTCTATGAAGTTTATCAAATGGCAAGACAATTTGGTGAGCTCTCTGACTGCTATCTGACACCAGCCATCAACCAGGATAAATTTGCCTAAAGAAGGCAGTGTGGTCATGTGGTTACTGAAATACTGGAGATTACAGATTTATAAGAACAAATGAATATCACACAGATGTTGGCACATGTGCCTATAGCAGCTGTCTCCTGCTTCTCAGTAGTTATACCTTTGAGGTACTTGAATGTTTCTATCATATCCCCTCTTTCTCTTCTCTCTTCCAGTAAGTACATATTGAGATACCTTAATTTCTCCTTGTAAGTCTTGTGTTGCAAGCACTGTACCATCTCATTCACCCTTCTCTGGACCATCTCCAGCCTGTTAATACCCTTGTGAAGGTGCGACCTCCAGAACTGCACACAGTACTCCATGTGAGGCCTGACCATGGTTTTATATAATGGCATCACTACCTCCCTCCTTATGCTGGTGATACCACTGCCTATGCACCCCAGCATGTCACTAGCCTTCCCAGTTGCCATAACACTTTGACATGTTCAGGTCATCTAAAATAAGAATCCCCAGGTCCCTTTCCTTCTTTGTGACTGTCAGCAACCCCCCCCCCCCCAATCATGTAGCTTTCCTCAAGGTTTCTGTGTCCCAGGTGCATAATTTTGCACTTTTTTGAATTAAACTTCATTGGCCAGTCCTCAGACCATTTTTCCTCAGGTCCCTTCTCATTTTCTTCACCCCCTCTGGGGTATCCACTGTCTTACAGATCTTGGTGTCATCTGCAAACAGGCATACCTTTCCCTTCAGCCCTTCTACAATGTCACTAATGAAGACATTAAACAGGACTGGCCCCAGGGCCAATCCCTGTGGCACCCCACTGGTCACCCCCTCTCCCCAGACTGCACCCCATTTACCACCACTCTCTGCCTCCTGTCTGTTAGCCAGTTTCTAACCCAGTTTACCACCCTTTTCCCCATGCCCATTCTACTCAGCTAGTTTATCATCCTCCTATGTGGGATGGTGTCAAAGGCTTTGCTTAAATCCAGGTAAGCGTTGTCCACTGCCCAGCCCTGATTTACTTCCTTTGTCTCCCAGTCAAAGAAATCAACCAGATTTGTCTGGCATGACCTCCCCATTGTGAATCCATGTTGCCTATGGTCCTGGGCTCCAATGGCTTCTAGATGTCCCACTATCCTTTCTTAAACAATGTCTCCATGATCTTCCCCACTACTGAGGTGAGGCTGACCAGCCTATAGTTCTCGGCCTCCTTCCTACTGCTGGATTTGTATACAGGGACCACATGTGCCCTCCTCCAATTCTCTAGTACCACCCCTGTGTTGAATGGCTCAGTGAACATGGCTGCCAGAGGTACTGCTGTCTACCTTCACAATTCTTTTAATATCCTTGGGTGTATGCCATCTGGTCCCATCACTTTGTCCACCTTCAATTTAGTCACCTCCTGCAGGATTCTTCTGCCTGTGAATGGACTATTGTCCACCTCTTCGCGCCACTGCAACTGCTGTACTGCTGCGGCCATTGCCCCTCCCCCTCTTCTGTGAATACTGAACAGAAAGACATAGTGGATGTCTTGGGGAGGGGCACATGACGGTTCTTAGGCACAGTACTTTCACTTCCAAATACCTAAACAGCACATATAAGCAAGCAACATTCGGCATTGACAAATGCTTGTTGAGTGATGTTTCTGAAGTGTGCTGAGAATTTCATATCTTGGGATACACAAATCCCCAAGTCTCTTTCCTCAGTTATAACTCTTAGTGGCTGGTTATTTAGAATGTAACTATGACATGGATTATTTTTCCTAAATGCCTTACTGTACATTTTTCCTGATTTAGAGTTCATTTAGACTGTTTGGTCCAATCTAATATGAAATCCAGTGCAGTTTGAAGTGGATTATCTACTTCATTATCTTCTACCACTGCCCCTAACCTACAGTCATTAGCAAATTTTTATAACCAAACATCATGCTTTTCATACTGTAATGATGCAACATAAAGATTAAAAAGGCACAGCCCCAGCACTGAGCCTTGGGGTACCCACTTGTCACCTCTGCCCAGTCAGAGAGAGAGAGAGAGCCTTTAATGCAAACTCTCTGCATCTAGTTTTTTTATTTAGTTGTTTAACCAGGTGAGACACACTAAGCTGAAAGCTTGTTTACCAGTGCAACCTGTGAGCACAGGGAAGTTAAGTGACTTGCTCAGGGTCACACAGTATGCAAGTGAAGGCTGTGGGATTCAAACCCAGGTCTAGTCTGCTGGATGTCACCAGATTTGCAGCTCAGAGCCCTAAACCACTGTGCTATACTGCCTCCCTGTATTCCCATCCCCTGTAGCACTGACAATAATTTAGTATGAGGCAACTTACTGAAGGCCTTAGAGAAGTCAAGAAACAGTATGTCCACTGATCTTCAGTCATTGAGTCTGCTTGCCAGTGAGTCATAGAATCCAAGCATATTAATTTGGCATGCCCTACCCTTAGTAAATCTGTGCTGAGAGCTATATTTTAGCTGATTTTGGTCAATAAATGTTATTGTAATATCCTTCAAAATGCCCTCCAAAATGTTGGAAGGCATCAAAGTAAGGCTTACTGGGTGGCAATTCCATGGCTCAGATTTGGATCCTTTTTTGTAAAGTGGGATCACTGTTGCCTTCCTCCAATGGTTGACCACCTCTCCCCTGTCTAATGATGACTGAAATATATATGCTAAAGGGGATGCAATTTCTTCACTCAGTTCATTGAGAACCCTTGGATGCAAGCCGCTGGGTCCTGGGGATTTGAAGGGGTTTATTTCCCTTAATCTGGTCTCTACTTATCTGGGGTCAATGATAACCCTTTGTTGTTTAGTATTTGCTGGTATTTTTGCTGTTTTTGCTATTAAACACTGATGCAAAATAAGTGTTTGTTATATTAGCCATAGTTGGGTCATCTGATACTCATTCTCCATCTTGATTTCTTAGTGGTCCCAAACCATTTGAATTCCATTTTTTATTATTTATGTGTGAATAACATGTTTTATAATTTCCTTTTACCTTGGATGCTAATTTTAATTCATAGTTAACCTTTACATTTTGAATTTAGTTTTTTGTGATCTTGCTATATTTCTGTAATCTGTTCTGTTTTTTCCTGGCTACTAATTCTCCATGTTTTAAATAATTTATCCTTTTTGTTTATGAGTTTTTTTTTTATTTTAAGTGTCAACCACTGTGGTTTGACTTTGTTATTGCAATATTTCTGTTCGGTTGGTATATTCAAATAAGTTCCCTTGCTTATTTTCTTGCAAAATGTTTCCCAGATACTGTTTAAAGATGTGCCTTCAAATTCCTGCTCCCACATCCAACTTCTTATGTTTGTTCTCACTTGATCAAAATTATCCCTCCCAAAATTCATAGAAGTAGTAGCCCCAGAGTGCCTATAGAGTGGTTCTTTAATTTCAAAATGTACTTTAAGGTGGTCACTAATGTTCAAAGGCATAGATGTTTTGCAATTTATGACAGTATCACCCATATTTGTCAGAACTAAATCTAACAGATTGAGACCTCTCATTGTTTCTTCTACTTTCTGCTCACGCCAATGTGGTCAAATGCCTCTAGAAAGTCAAATTCTATTTTATTCACTGCTTCCAATTTATCCCAGTCTATCCCAGGTAAACTGAAGTCTCCAATAACTAGTAATCTGTCAGCTGGATTTAGGTTTTTGACTTTGCTCAACAGTGAAAGATTTTCCTTCTTTGTAGCAGATGGTGGCCTATATAGTGTTCCTACTATGATTTTAGGTGATTTATAAGGAAACAATTTGACCCAGATTTGGTCAGGTTCATTTGGACATAGAGGTATGTCTACCACCTCTGATTTAATGTTGTTTAATATGTAAATTGATACCACTCCACCTCTTTTGTATTCCCTAGATTTTTTGTACAATGTAAATCCTTGTATGTTTTGGTCCCAGGAATCATGTGTATCCCACCAGGTCTCTGTTACCATGCATATATGGATGTCTTGTGTATTCATAATGTATTTTACAATTTTTTGTTAAGCTTCTTAAAGCTTATAAAAACAACTGTAACATATTAGATTTTTGTTAATAAGATTTTAACCTTTTGCCCATGTAATGGCTTTACAAACAGAATGTAATATTGCAAATTATTCACTTGTCGTGGGGTATGAAATGTCTCTATTATCATAATCTATGCTCTGGGTTTACAGTATGTGATTTGACAGCTACAGTAAGATGACAAGCTATGCAATAATGAGCCAGATTGGCCTTAACAGTGTTCACAGGCCCCTTCATCCAAATCAGTTGTGTGGAGTCTCTCCAACCAAATACATGCAGTCTTACCTTCCCAGTCCTGCTACCCCATGCTGGTACTTGGCTTGGCTTTTCAGGGGTGCTGGTCCACACCTAGCTGTGGCATCTGGCTGATGCATAGGGGAGCTCAGCCATAAACTGCACACCCACATGCCCCAGTGCCAAACAAAACGTACTGTAGTGTCCCTAAATGTGACCATCACAACCAGTTCCCAGCCCTTATTCATCCTATGGAGGGCTGGGATGGGACTGGCAGTCATGGGTTTTTTTTAATTTTTTTTTTATTTACAGGTTCCTGAGGGGATATAGTGGTCCTGGCACACATGCCTAATGTCACACAAACCAATGATTGTATGGAGCAGAAGAACCACACTTGGGAGAGGGGTCAGGGCTTTCAATTGAAAACCTGCTGTCTGTGTCAGCTCTGTCCCCTGGCCAACTCCCCCTCATGCAAAGCTCCACATATGGAGCAAGCAGGGTTCATGCACACTACCTGTGTGCAAGGCTAATGAAGCAGCTAAGGGCTGTGGAGCTGCATGAGCTGACTACACGTGAATCAAGTGTATCCTGGCCTATAATATGACAAGGGCCTTAGATGTATTTTCATCTGCCTAGGTCTAATTTTATAAACTATAAGCAGTTGTCTATATATTTTAAAAAATTGTCAGTGTTAGCCTGAACATCACGCTACTGATACAGTACTGTTAAATGGAGAATGCACGTGAAACATTTCCACCTCCAAAGTGAGAGGCTAACAATATTTAAAGTCTGTGTCATCGTAGCCTGGCTTCTGTGTAGAATTCAGCACATCTGTGATGCTTCCAGTGCTGTTTGTGATCATGTCTCAGCAATATCTGAGTCATTTTCTCATTTAGGGAGCATTTGCAACATCTGCTGATAACCTGGTAATTTGTATTCTGCTGCCACAGGCAAACTGCTGCACTAATGATATAAATTGTCTCTGCGTACTGAAGTCCAGTTTAACTCTTCAGCATCCTTCCCTCTCCCCTACAACCTACTGATCATAAGCAACTCCTGAATATACTCACCCATAAATTGTCCTCACATATAAGTCAACCCCCAATTACCTCATCAGTTTTTAGCAAACTTAGAGACATTATTTTGCTGCCCAAATTTGATGACAAAATCTGTTTTATGACCAACATCAGGCACAGAATCTCTAACTGTTGCCAGAAGTGTACACAGAATTACTTTATATGGTAGCAAAAATAGTTTACCATTATAAACCCAGCAGATTGGATGAACTCGCAGATATGTTGAGCACCCCCCCTTGGGTGCCTACTTTTAACATCAGAAACTATACTTATACAGTATATGAGTCCTGTATATACAGCATGTAAATAATTCTATATATTATATTTTATTTGGTTAGTACTCTGAGATTAAACAGAAACTGCATCTATTCAAAATGTGCTCACCACAATTTCTACAAAGACTGCAACCAAGCCTGAAATGACTAAAACAAAATTAAATGGAAAAATATCTAACTTTAGGGACTTTATTTTATGGAGAAGAACAAACCTTGTTAACTAGGAGCTTTTCATTCACTGCTGATCATTTACTGGAATGAACATCCCCCAAGGGTTAAAATACGTCAAGCACACCATACATTTATTTGGTCCTAATCAATTTGAAGGTTTTTCTGCAACTCCTACTTACTGAAGTGCCCCCCCCAACATTGATTGCATCTGATCCCCTGCCTTGTAAATCATGACCTGTTTTCCTGTTCAGTGCAACCCACACAGAGCCTGGTGATCAGCAGATAAAAGTTGAGCTGGCAGTATAGCCTGGAGGTTAGAGTAATGAGCTGTGAATGAGCTTGGTGCATCTAACAGACCTGGGTTTGATTCTCACAACCTCCACTTGCATACTATGTGACTCTGAACAAGTCACTTAACCTCTCCAACACTCCCAGGTCACCCCTGAAATCAACACTTGTACCTAGTGGGCCTTACCAAAGAATAAAAAAAACTTATGAAAGGGCATGGTGACCATTGCTTGTTCTACAGTAGCTTGACAAACATACTGTACTGTACACCCCACACAAAACAAAAGCATATGCACTTCCAAACACATAAGAGATGAGAAAAGACTATAGTATAGGGGTGTGCTAGTAAAGAATAGTATTTCACGAATACCATGAATAATGCACTATTCATTATTCAGATACAAATAATCAGTAGTGGCACTGTTCATGCCTATTGATATTTAGGAAAGAAAAAGAACCCAACCCTCCTCCCAGCCCAATTGTTTAAGGTACTATCCCAACCCCTCACCCTCTGCCTAATGCCCAATCCCACCCTCCTTCTCCCAGCATTCACATTTTAAGATGCTTAACAAACAGCCTCCCACGATGGGTGACCGACACAACCCACACACCTCCATGGCTGGCCACTGTAACATCTAACATGTTTCCTTTTATAAAAAATCTATTTATTTACTCCCACCCCTCCTACCCTGCCAGCAGCACCCAACTCCCACCCACCTCCCCCCAACACCCAAATTTCCTAATCAGAACCCCTCCAGGTGCTGCAAAGGCAATGACACAACCCTCTATCTTCCATGGCTGACCACTTCTTGTGAATGGAAGTGCTTCCACACTTGTTTGCATAGTAAAATAGCTGCTCAGCTGTTTTACTATGCAAGCAAGCATATGAGCATTTTCATTTAAAACAAGGTGTCAGGCCATGGCCGAGGGGCAGATTGTGTTGATCATCTTTGCTGCTCTTGAGGGACCTCTGTTTAGGAAATTTGGGTGTTGGCAAGAGAAGTATGGGAGCTGGGTGCTGAGGCCAGGCTGGTGGGAAAATAAATTGCTTTTTACAAAAGTAAAAGCACTAGATGAGACCGTGGCAGGCTGTGAAGGTGAGCAGGTTGTGCTGGTCACCCATTGAGGGAGGTTTCTTTTGTTATAAACCTTAAAAATGTGGGTGCTGGGGAGGATTGGGACTGTAGCAGATTGTGGGAAGATAGGGGTTGTAGTTTAAATGATTGGGCAGAGGAGGATGGTTGGGACTGTTTCTACTACTTTTCCGCCCACAGGTATAGAAACAATGATTATGATTACTGAATTTTTGAATATTTAAGGCCCCAAATTGAATAATCACACAAATATTCAAAATAAGTTATTCACCCACCCATGCTATACTGCATATGGGGCTTATTTACAAAGTGAGCTGACAAATTACACATATAAACAGAGGATTATGGGATAGGGAAAGCCATAGCCAGGACTGCCATATCCCCTTATGAAAAAAAAAACATACAATAAGGGGTGTCAAAACAAAACTGGCAGGCAGCTGGCACTGCAGATATCCATAGAAAGGCTTGGCTTATTTTATGCACACAGACTAAATCTGTTAAGACAAAAAAGGCTACTTCTTATTTTTTTTTCAGCAGGCACCAGTAGCAGCTACTGGTTTTATGCAGCAACAACTGCAGTTAAAGCTTATAACAGACAACATGTTGTAAAATGTACAATCAATCACTCAGTCACAGTGACCCAATGAAAAAGTACTAAAGGCTGCTGCAGTCAGGAGAAAATAAAATCTTGAAAAGACTGGACAAACATGATGGGCTATGTTTTTTTCTCTTGGTAACTTCTGTCTTTCTATATTTATGTTTCAGCAGATAATTAACAGCTATAGAATGGGTACTACTACTACTACTACTACTAGTACAGCAAAGCTTAAGGCAGCAGCAGATGACACACACAAACAAAGATTGCCTTACCCAGACAAAGTACTCAACCTGTTGACAAAAAAGCAATATAGTTAAATTTTTCCCAGAAGGAACCATTATTACAGGTATTATGCAGCAGCAGAAGCAGCAGCAAAAGCAGCAGCAGCAGCAGCAAAAGCTTATGACACAGTCAGCCAACTTGTAAAAAAAATAAAATTACTTAGTCAAGTGTGACAGTCAGTATCAGCGGTACAGACACAATGGCCTAAATTTTCAAAGCCCAGGGAAAGATGTGAGGTGCATGCAGCAAACATAAATGACAGAAATGGCACCTTGCGTCAAAAGATGTGCCATTCCCAATTTTCAAACGTGGTCTATGTCTAAAAGGGGAGCAGCTGCACCAAAGTGGCACTGCATCAACCTTGTAACCCACATCGGGGTGCCCCAGGTCACAAGGGGGCTTGCACCACAGCAGGACCACAACATCCACTTTTCTGAGATTTTGCAAGCCTGGCCGTGGACATAGCAAGGGGCTCCACTTGGACCAGCCAGGAGGTGGTCTAAGGGTCTTGCGCCAGTGCCATCAAGTGTGGCGAGGTGGGACAGGGTCTGAAACTTGGCTGCCAGGGGCAGAAGGGGCACATGAGGTAGCATGGGGGAGCCAGAGTGACAGCTGGGCATGTAAAAGAGTGAGGTGGCACCCAGCAGGGTGCGTTTGTTTTTGTATTTATTTTGGTAATGTCAATCAATTCTTAGTACTGTGCTACAAAACACTGTACCTATGATTTTTTTTTTTATTTATTGAGATATTCAGAAAGACCTTTGAGTCAAAGACTCATTTACAAAGGTTCCACATCATACATAGAAGGTACAGGGACAAAATTTGTTACAGATTGCAGTACATTACATAATGTTGGCTACACATTTGTTCACTGAATGAGCACCATTCCAAGACAACATGATTTTTACAATGATTAGCACAGCCATAAGGTAGCAGAGAGGTTCTGAAGAAGGCTGTTTGTCAAATAATTAGCTCATAGAACATTAGATATGGCCAAGCCTTGTTTCATCAGTTATTAGGCTTGGGAGCGAGTTTGTCTAGGAAGGGGCTTTGTAGCTGAAGGATTGTTGGAATTGGGAAGTCCGGCAATGGGCTACACATAGCAATGGTTTGTACGTGCTACGGGTGGTTCTGCCAGGAGATGTTGAGAGGATAATTTTATCATGGGCAGGGGGGTGAGGCCTAGGATTATCTTTCTAGTCATTAGGCAGGTGTGGTACCTAATTCTGTTGTCTAAGTTTAGCCAGTTTGTGGTACTGTAGAGGGAGCAGATGTGTATGAAGCGATCACATCCAAGAATGAAACAGCAGGCCTTGTTAAGCATGAGCTGGAGTCTAATGAGGGTTGAGGTGGGCATGGCACTGTTGATGAGAATACTGTAGTCTAGCAGAGAGAGAATAGAGGAGTTTATGGTAAGTTGTAGTGCCTCAGGGGTGAGGCAGTGTTTGTACCAATAAAGTATGCCTAATCTAGAGCTAAGGGCAGTTGATAGGTGCAGGATATGTTGATTAAAGTTGAGGGCCGGGTCTAGTGTGATCCCTAGATATTTAAAGGTGTCTACTTGTTCTGGGGTTGATTAACAGTGAGAGTTTTGGGGCAGAGGCTCTTGAGTGGGTTCTGGGGATGGGAGAAGATCATGACTTTTGTCTTATTGTAGTTAATTATTAGATGCTGGGTGGTGAGCCATTGTTCGGTTTCACGGAAGGAGTGTTGGAGAGTTAGGTGGAATTTAAGGGGGTCCGGATCAGAGGTGAACAGGACGGCAACATCCGCATATAGGAGCAGGCTGCCGGGGCAGACCGATGAGAGGGAGTTTAGGTATAGACCAAATAGCAAAGGGCCAAGAATGGAGCCCTGTGGGACACTGGAGTGGATTGGGAGGCTAGTGGACAGGATGATGCCTACCTTGACCAGCTGTGTTCTATTGGAGAGATAACTGGTGAACCAGCTCATGGCATCACTGCAGAAGCCACTGTAGGCAAGGGTGTTCAGTAAGAGGGCATGATTGACAGTATCAAATGCCTTAGAGAGGTCCATGAAGATGGCACCTGTGAGGTGGCCATGGTCCAAGGCTGAGTGGACATGGGAGGTGAATTCAAGGAGGGCGGTGGTGGTACTATGACCCTTTCAGAAGCTGTAAACACATAAACTGATCAAATCCAACACATTCACAGAGAGGCAAGTGATAATTTAAACTTACATGAGATCATATTGAAACGTAACTCAGCAGACCTCAAAACCGTTGCGTTATATGGACTGTAACACTATGACTGTATGAAAAAGGGAGGTAATACTTCCAAACTTAGTGAGGCCACACCAGGAGTACTGTGCCTTGTTTGTAGGTCCTCACATCAGAAAGGATAGGGTTAGGCTCAAGACAGTGCAGTTCAGGTTAACAAAAATGATTCAGGGTAAGCAGGACATGTTTTATAAGGAGCGCCTCAAGGCACTGAACATGTACTCTATGGAGACCAGAAAGGAGAGGAGAGATATGAAAGAGACCTTCAAATTCCTAACAGGAATTAACAGGGAGAACTACGGGGAACTATTTAACTTGAATACCAGTTCACAGTCATCTGGTCATGAGTGGAAGCTAACAAGAGGAAGGTTCAGGAGGGAAGTGAGGAAATATTATTTTACAGAAAGGAGAACGTAGCTGAGAACGTAGCTGATGAACAGAGTGCCAGCAAAGATGGTAGGTGCAAAACCAGTTTGTCATTATAAGTGTGGTTGGGACAGAATGAAGGGCATAGTGGTTGCTCAGGGCATCAGAATTAGGAAGGAGAATGGAGGGGGTGGAGGAGGGTTTGGACCCTGGAGGAATAGTAGGCCCCTGGGCTAAATAGGGAACTTTGGCAAACTAGATGAACCTTTGGTCTTTTTCTGCTATCATTGTCTATGTTTTTATGTTTCTAACCCTCATATTTGGTTCAAACTGTGTTGCACCCACACAATTGGTTCTCAAGCTGAAATTTTTAGTTCACACTGAAAATTTTGGTTTGCAAGCTAGAATCTTCAGTTTGTACCAAACTTTTCAATTCACAAACCAAAATTTTCAGTTCATGCCAAAATGTTCAGTTCATGAACTGAAAATGTTTTATTTCAAACAAAAACCAAAAAACAAAAACACAATACAAAAAATGAAAATCAAACAAGGCCAACTACTCTGGTGAATGGCATAGCCTTCCTAACACCACAGCAGCCAGTTATTGAATGACCTATAAGAATGTGTACTGTATATAGTACGTGCTCATGGTGGTGTGAGTAGTGCTGTGCTGGTAGCCAGACTAGGGTTCAAGATGGAAGGAGCAGGGTGGTGGGTAATGCCTGGTAGAATGGGGGGCCACTAGACCACCAGGGCGGGATGGTATCAGCAGTTCCATATTTGGTCATATTGGGCTGGGGGAGGGGACCCTAGGTCACCAGGGAATGCCTGTGTGCCTATGATATTCTGCGTTATGGGCATACTGAGGCTTGGGGGTGGGATAGATCACTGGAGATTGACTGTTGTTGATAATGATTTCCATTAGGCGCATATCAGGGCTGGGGGGAGGAGCGACTAGATCACCAGGGAATGTCTGTTATTTAATAATCACTTACATTACAGCATATTGGGGCAGGGGGACCACTAGATCACCAAGGTAAAAGGTGTTGTAGTCATGTAAGTTACCAGCAGATCGGTGGGTGGGGGGGTGCACTAGCCACTACTGTGCCCTTGTCCAAAGGTGCAGCTGCTACCCCACCACCCCACAGCTGTTGCAACACACCTCGTAGGTGTGACATGTGTTTGGTGCACTGCCACTGTTGCCGCAAGCTGTAAGATGTAGATGCTGGCACTTAGTCCAACACATAATTGGGCACAGGGTCCCAGGCACAGTGACACTCGGTGCAAGCTGCCATTGTTGCAGCTTGTGACCAAGCTTTAAAAATCCGACTCTATGTATTTTAAAAAAACAAACACCTGTTACCATGCAAACAGGACCCTTTTAACTAAATTCTGGCATTTGAGTTTTGAAAATTGCCTTGGAAATAATGTTTCTGGGCACCCAGAAATCCTTGGTGTCCAGCTTAGTGAGAGGAGTCGTTTGCCCATATTATCAGTATGAGAACCACAGGACTTTCTAAAAATCTGGTTTCAGTTACATCAGTGAGCTAGCAATTTCTGCTCTCTCTATCTTTATATCTGCCTGCCTGTCTGTCTATATATGTATGTCTGTATGTATGTACAGTATGTATGTATGTATGTATCTATGTATGTATGTATGTATGCATCTATCTATCTATCTATCTATCTATCTATCTATCTATCTATCTAGCTATCTATCTATCTATAAGTAGCAGTCCAGGCTGCCCAATCTGGTACCATTTCTTTCTCCCCCCTCTCAACCAGGTTGCCCAACCCCTCTTCCTATGTTTAATTGTAACTTTAATAAGCAGGGCACAGTGCCCATCCTCGTGCCACATCTCTTCACCCTTCTCTCCTCAACCCAACACATACCTTCATTCACCTGAACATGCCCCACAATGTTCATCTACTCTCTGATTTAAGACACGTTTCACTGCTGGAACTGGCTACTGTGATATGAGAAACTAAGGTAAGTCTGGATTAATGTATTTCAATGGGGTTTCAACTTTTATTCCTAACTTTGGCATGTTTTAATATTTTTATACCATATTATCAATTTGGCTTTTTTGGGGGGACCCCCCCCCCTTCAAAATCTGGAGCAGTGGAATTATTCAACTCTGGCCCAAAATGGGATTTTGCAGTCATTTTGTGAAATCACCTTTTGGGTGGGATTTGAAAATTGTCATCACCATTTTTCTATGAGGTGGGGTCATAAGAAGGCAATGTTGAAAATTTGGGAACAAAATATTAAAAAGTATCAATGTTATGAGTGAACATGAAATGTTTCTACCCTCAATCATAACTTTGGTAATTTTCAATATTTTGATCCTGTATTTTAAATATAGCCATTTTTTCTGACAACCTCGTTAACATGGCAGCTGTCATTTTTTTTAAATCCTGGCCAAAATGTGTTTCCATAAACGTGGCATGCAATGACGTTTCAGCAGGGATCTGAACATTTTTCACCTACCAGGTTCATGACCACCTCAGAAGAAGGCTGTGCTAAAAATCAAGTGAACAAATCTGGTAAAATAACCAAGTTATGAATGAACATTGCAATATTTCAGCACTCACACATAACTTTGCCAATTTTCAATATTATGATTCCAAACTTTCAACATAGCCTTATTTTCACACCAGCTCATATATGCAACAGATGTCATTTTTCAAATTCTGGACTAAACATGTTTTACACTTGTGGAACAAAATTACATTTTGGCCGGTGTTCTATAAATACCATATGTCACGTTTATAATGAGGAGTCATAAAACAACTACCTTTCAAATTTGGGGACAATATTAAAAAAATAAATAAATAATGAGCAAATGTTATGTGTAGTGCCAGCCTTAACTCCAGCGGGTATTGCTTTGTAATCCTGAGCTGGTGAGCTTAGTTTGGGGGTAAGATCAGTGGACTGGCTGAGGCTAGCGGGGGATGGTGCTGTCATGCAGCACTACCCCCCCCCCCCCAGATTTGCCAACATGGGCTCAAGTACAATATATTGAAGAGAAATCTTCTGTTAGCATAGGGCCCTGCACCTTTGTACCTGTGATTGCTGGTGGGTCCTGCACTTTGGCGGGCAGATGGATTATTTTCCCTGCATGTAGGTATCAGAAGCCACATGGGGGTGTGGGACCCAGAAGGACCTGTGCATCTGCAGCATGCCAAAGAGCCCCACAAGTCCTATACATCTGTTGCCAGACTTAGGCAGATGGACTTTTCCATTTGCACTGAGCTCAGGGGGTTCTGCATGCCTGTACCCATTCATCCAGGTCCCAAAGGGACTTGTGTGGATGAGCATACAATTCCACTCTCTTGAAATGAAAGGAAATTCTTTGCAAATAAAAATGCATTAATGCACCAGTTAGGTTTCAACTTAATACAACAAAAGTAGGGAAATGCGACATTAGGTTTTCTAACCCTAACTCCCTTCCCCCACCCCAAGCAACAAAGGTACAGAAATATGTCTTGCCACATGTTCCCAACAAAATCTGTTGTAGCATTCTTCATACAGAGCCCTGTAGCCCTGTCTGAAGAAAAGAGATCACATCTGATCTTGTTTTCTCAGGGGAGTGAGTGAGTGAACATTAGGACTGACAAACACATGAATGACCCTACCACTGATTCACCAAGACTCAAAAGACCCAAAACTCTAATGTTTTTTGCCTTTTGCTGCTTAGGGAGTTGGGGTTGGAAACCCTAGCACTTCATTTCTCCACTTTCATTGTGTTAAGATGAACCCAAATGGGTGCATTAACAATTTTTTTTTACAAAAAGTATATATGTAGAGACTGAGAGAGAGAGAGAGAGAGAGAGATAGATAAGATGGGTGGATAGATAGACAGAAAGATAGATAGATAGAACGATAGATAGATAGATAGACCTATAGATATATACGGATACCAATATATTATTTATACAGATTTAAAAAAAAGGCAGATTGCTGCAGTATCTTATTGGACTGGTTTTGGATGGATTCATGACACTGCATTGACAATTTCTTATCAACACGATGTGTCCCTGACACCACTATGTCCACCACAATTGCAGTCGGCATTGTGCCGTGGAGGACAAAGTTGTTTTTTTACTGGGGGCTGTGCCAGCCGCTCCCCACATGTGGGGGGCTGTGCCCCTCGCACCCCCCAACTTAGTATAATCAACTCTGAGCGGGAGTTGATTTGGGGAAGGGTTTCAGGACCTTGAAAAACAGTGTTGGGGTCCCGAACAGACTTAATAGTGATGTATCAATGTTGTTGGCATCGATGACATCACTGTAAAGTTGTCGCTGTAGAGATGGCATATGGTTTTGGATTAGGTATTTGATTTTCCAACTATTGTTGAGGTGGCATTAAGACTGGCTATTGCACTATCATGTCAACTTTAATATTATTTTTCATTTTTTATCAATCAGCTTTTAGTTATATTGTGCTCATCTGGTACAAACTTCCTGGGTACATTACAAAGTCAAAACAAACATTTATTAATCATTGTAAATAATAAAATGTGTACCTTCATCACAGAAGCACTTAAAGCTAACAGCAATACATTATTCAAATAACCTTGTCAGGAGATCACATTTGACTTAAAGACATTTAAATGCCTCCTGAAATCCATGTGTCTTTAAATGGTTTTTGATGACTGACAGGGAAGGTGCAAGGGAAAGGGATTATTATTTTTTGTATTCATCTACATGATGTGGCCTAGCAAGCAAACTGAGGAACAAGCTTTTTTGTAGTTTGATCTTGGGGTGGGAGGAGGAGTACAGAAATGCATGCGAGCATGGAAATCTCCCACCCATTGTGCTGTGAAACCAGCCTCCCACCAGTGAACACAATACTTAATCAAAATAACCCCTGCAGGTACCCTCAACCCCCACACACACACATACACGCACACACTGCAGCAATAACTTCACCATGCCTGCTGCAGCACAGCCTTTTTTTTAAATTGCATAAAGTTTATTGCTTTAGTAAACAACACAAACAGACTTAAACAACCAACATACATACAATCAGAGTGAAATTCAGATAAATGGATTCAGTGAAATCATCATTCAACAACAGTCCCCCCCCCAAAACCCCATCCCCCAAACCCTCACCTCCTATGAGCATGCCTATGAACTAAGCATTAAATGAAAAAAAAAAAAAAAAAACATGAACATTGACCCATTGAAAGGTTACCAAACAGTGGACTAGGGGCTCAGGGAACATATCAAAGGTCAGGAGAAGTAAAGGGCATAAAGCTTTCCCCACTTTTTATGGAACTGGGGAAGACGATGCTGAAGACTAGCTATCATGCGCTCAGTACAAAGGGAAAAGGAGAGTTCTTGTAACCATTCAGTGTATGCAATGCAGGAATGGTCCAATCAGTGCCTGAGAATTAACTTCTTAACCACCAGAAGATAAGGGCCATGTGGTATCTTCTCTTTCAGACCAAAATCTGTGAAAAGTTACCATGGATACAAATTTCAGGGTAGAAGAGGCCCTCTAAGCCCAGCAGTGGGTCACTCCAGGTTTCAATTTGTTCCTACAAGGATGATGCCTTTTCACAGGTCCAGAAGATGTGCAAGAGGGTACCCCCCTCCTTACCACATCTCATGCAGATGGGAGAGGGGAGATTACCCATTTTAGCTAGTTTAACGGGTGTGTAATACATATTGTTCAATATATGATATTGGGAGAGTCTGATCTGGTCGTGAGAGAGATAGGTGTGGAGATCTTTCCACAAAATGGGCCAATTAATGTTGGCCTCTGGGAGCAGGGTGTTCCAGACTTTAAAACCTACCACTGAAAGGGAAAGATGAGCGGTAAGCAGCCACAGATATAATCTGGAGGTGCCACAAGGTTTGGAGGCCCAATCCAGAATCTGCATACGAAGATCGCTGTAACCAGAAGATAAAGGGGTGGAGCCAAACTGTAGTAAGAGAAGGTGACGAAGCTGATACATTTTGAAAACATGGGCCTGGTCTAGATGAAATTTTCCCAGTAATTCTGGGGTTGCTAAAAGAGAGGATTGTGAATAGCAATCGGCCACATTGGTATCCTGTGGTAGAGGAAGCCAGCCCTGAGTTAAAGGTCGTTCTCCAGTCCTAATGTTGGGATTAGCGAGAATGGATTGTGCTTGATCTTTGACCAGGGGGATTTTCAGGTAGAAGCAAATCTGGGACAGAACTTTGAGAGAAGTACCAATGGGGGAAGGCGATCTGATCTGGAAGAGCCTTCCAAGGAATATTGAGGATAGTGGAGGGAGAAAGGTTGTTTAGGGCAAGAAGGCAGGATTCTATTCGTAGCCATATTGGAACATATTCAGAGTCGGAGGTGGGACAGGGGGTAGATAATCATTTTCCCAACTTGTAGAGATGGCTGGCCCAAAAATAGAGCTGGAAGTTGGGAAGTCAGAGAACGCCAAAGGATTTGGGAAGCCCTAATTTAAGATATGAGCATCTGGGTGCGTTATCCCACCAGATGACAGAGGTAATCAATGAGTGAATATGCTTGAAAAAAGAAGGAGGGAGCACCACATTGAGCAAACTTAGGGGGTAAAAGAGTCTGGGAAGAATATTCATTTTAACAGTGTTAATTGTACCCCACAACGGTATGGGGAGGTCTTTCCATCTCACCAGATCTTGTCGAATCACACCCAAAAGATCTTCAAGGTTCATCTTCACTAATTGAGATGGGTCTGAGGAGAGGGATATGCCCAGGTATCTGAGAAAATGGGTGGACCATCTAATCCCTAAGGAGGCAAAATCAACACTGTTGGTGAAGTGATTGAGAGGGTAAGGTAAGGTAAAATTTTATTTAAAGACGCCCATTCCCAGAGGCTCTGAGCACCATGCAATAAGTTAACAAATGTCAAAATACAACCACAGAATAATATAAAAACAATTATATGCATAATTATACAAAAAATTTAAATTTTAAATGTTAAATTTCAGCACATAGAGTTAGAGTGTAGATTTCAGTCTTGTTGAGACTGAGTCTATAATTGGAATATGGCTAAATTGCTCTATAATGTTTAAGGTCTCCATTAAAGAGGGGACCGGGTTGGACAAATGAAGGAGAATATCTTCGGCGTAGACTGAGATCGAGGAAGCCAGGTCTTCAAATGGGATACCCTTAATATTGGGAGAAGACTTAAGCAGTTTAATGAGTGGTAAAGGTTGAAAAGAAAGGGAGATAAAGGACAGCCCTGACAGGTACCTGAATATAAAGAGAAGATGGATGAAAATACTCCATTACAATAGCTCTTGGCCAATGGAAATGAGTTAATCATTTAGATACACTGAATGAAGGAGTCTGGGAAACCCATCGTTTGAAGGACTAACCATAGGAAGGACCAGTCCTCCCTATCAAAGGCCTTCTCTGCATTGAGAGAGATCAAGGCCATTGAAAGGGGGGAGTCCTGAACCACCTGGAACAGATGACTTAGCTTCCACAGATGTTCAGCTGAGGATCTCCCCGGGACAAATCCTACCTGTTCTGGACTTAAGAGATCTGACCAGACTGACCTAATGTGAGTAGCCAGAAGTTTCACGAGAATCTTGATATCGCAATTCAGTAGGGAAATAGGGTGATAACTTAAGGGACTAAGGGGTGGTTTGTCAGGTTTGAGAAGAATTACAGTGACCTCCAAAAGAGACAGATCCAATTCATTTGCAGAGAACATATATTGATATAAGTGGAGTAAAATAGGGGATAAGTCTTTGATAAAAGTTTTATAAAAATGTGATGGAAAGCCATCTGGGCCAGGTGCTTTGTCTAGGGTAAGGCTACTTATAGCAACTTCCACTTCTGCAATAGAAATAAGGGCAGAGAACATAGTAAGTTGAGAGTCAGTGAGACAAGGTAGCGGAGCTGAGTCCAAATAGCCTGACTTCTCTGAAACAGATGGGGGAGAAGAACATTTACCATATAGCGCAGAGTAGAAGTTTTTGAAAACTGCAGCCACATCCCTGGGAGTGGATTTTAGAGAGCCATCCGGAGCAGAGATTGAAGGAATGATCCTAGATGATTTGATCTGGTGTAAACGGAGGGCAAGTAACTGACCCGCCTTATCCCCTTGTTCCCTATAAGTGGATCTCGTTTTAAGAATGGAATACTCTGCTTTCTCCTGGAGGATGGTTGTGTAATTGTCTCAGAAAGACAATAAGTGAGCCAAAGAATCAGAGGAGTTAGCAGAGAAGGGAGACTGTTCTATCGCAAGGATTTGCACAAGGCCTCCACTTCCCTCCTGCGTTTCTGGGTTGAGGCTAATCTGATAAATGATCCCCATAGATAACATTTCAGGGCGCACCACTCATGATCTTGTCTCTTGACGGTATTCTGGTTGGTGACAACAAAGGACTGAATGAGACTTGAGATACTAGAGACCACATGGTCCTCTTTAAGCAACTGTGTATTAAGCTTACAGGAAGTATCATGTTGCTGGCAAGAGCAAGTAACCAGGTTGCCACGTGATCTGAAAGAATAATGGGTTCAAGACCAGTGTTACACAATCCAAGGAGTAAGGACAGGCTAATGAGCAAGTAGTCAATCCTGGAGGATGTATGATGGACCATGGAGTAAAAGGAGTAAGTACAGGACAGAGGAGTGAGAACTCTCCATGGATCACATAACCCCAACAATTCCATGAATTCTCTCAAGGCTAGCTGAGCAGAAGAAAGAGGTTTAAGAATGGAAGAGAATCTGTCGAGATGTTGAGTGGGGGGATGTTCCAGTCCCCACCAAGTATAAGGGGGCGATAAGGAAAGGCGAAAGCACATCTGTCTCCTCCATGAAGAAACTTGGGTCACCACCCACAGGGCCATAAATGCTGCCTAGAACCACTTCCTGGTGGTCAAGAATACCCATGACAAGAACATAGCCACCTTTAGGGTCTTCAATTGTGTGGTTAACTTGAAAGGTAATGGAGCGCCCAATCAAAATTGCAACCCCTCTTCATGAAGATGAGTTGCCAGATGAAAGACTTGACTGACCCCTTGTCTACGGAGTCTGACTGCTTCATGAGTAAGGATATGTGTTTCCTGTAGGAAACCTATTTAAGCATGTAGAATAAAAAGGTGTTTTAATATCTGGCACCTTTTAAGCATATCACTGAGTCCCCGAACATTCCAAGACACACATTTTAAATTGTTACTAGCCATGGTCATCACAGCCAAACACTGCAGTGAGAAAGTTGAACAGATAAAGGCATAAAGGCATGTTCCCACCCCTCCTAGTCCCCCCCAAAATTGCAACAAAGCTATCCTCCCCCCTGCCCAGCATAACCACACTACGTGCAACTAAGACAATTAACTGACATACTAATCCAACATGGAAATACAAAATCAACTGAGAAACTGCCACATGAAAGTATGTATAAACTCTATTAACACTGTTCATGGAGGGGTCTTGACACAGAACCCCATTGCTCCCAGTATTCTCCACTATGTCGAAGAAGCCAAAGGCAGACATATGAACCCTATCCAAAGGGAACTTTCTAAAATCTTTCACAACAAAATCAATGTGAGAGAGAAGTATAATTGCAGAAAGGATCCCCCAGACAAAGAAAGTCCCCCCCACCCCCTTTCCCCAGAGCCATGGATGGAATAAAGACCATAGTGCAAGACCCCCTCCCCATGTTTAATAAGACCTCAACTTTGGTGAACCAGAGTGGTATCAAAAGCAAAAGAAAGGGATCAAAACCCCAATCACCCTCCCTCCCCACTAAACCACCTCCAGATGCTATACCCCCCATCCAACCTCCCCCACAAGGAACTATAAACATTAGCTCCTTCCAAGAATCCAGAACTCAGAGAGTGGTATTCCAGTCTAGAAGGAGGCAACACGAACCCCAAGGCCCATAAGGGATTTGCACCCAGGCACAGAACCATGCAAGCCAAGCAAAATGTACTTGCTGGGGCAGAGGAAACACATGATGCCCAAGATTAAGGCCAACATTTGGAATCTCTAACCTCCAGGTATTTGGGAATACAGATTTGCAGGTGCTGTGACTGGATAAGAAGGTATAGGTGATGAAGCAAAGGGCCCACCCCGCTGTATCCCAGAATGTGAGAACCAGCAGCATAGAACAAAATCCCACCGAAACCCCACCCGCCCACCCATCCAGTCACCCTGTGTTTCAGCTTAGTCATAAGACAGGGAAAGAAAGAAACAAAAAGCGAGAGGGGGCAACAGAAGAGAAAACAAAGGGTGCCTACCTAGAAATGCCAGCCCACTGAATCATTTGGAGTTCACACTCCTAAGCCCACTCAAGAATGCATGGGTTCTAGTACAGGATAAGAGAAGAGAGCTGAGGGGAAAGGGGAATGTACCATCTGATTAAGGATATTAGGGGTGTTAAAGGGGGAAGTACGCGGGGTTTCAGAGTCCCACAGAGGAGGTGAAGCACATCGCCTGGCATGACTAGCCCAGGCACTAAGAAAATGAAGAAAACAACAAAAAAGTGAGGCCAAACTAACAACTGAGTGCCCTTGAATAATGCAGCAGTAATTTATTAATGCAGTGCGCGACCCCACTTGGGAGCTCCCCAATGGGAGGTTCTGAAGGGGATCCAGGGGAACCTAAACAATGACTGAACCGGTCCCATTAGAGCCTTTCCCCCTGGGGAGTGCTGCCAAAAAACAAGGTTCCACAGGAAGTAGACAGGAGTGACATTCAAATAAGGATGCTTCTAGGACTAGATCCCCCGCCCCCGAAGCTGCATAGTCCCAATGGGGCACACTCCGCAGGAGTCCAACTCAATCTGGGAGGAGAAGTTCAGCGGGATCACCAGGGAGCAACATCAAAAGTCTATGGAATTCCATCCAGCCAAGCGAAGCCGATAACGACCATAAGCAAGCAGGTAAGGTTAGCAGACAACAGCCAGTGAGACCTCAAAGCAGATCCTAGGGTCTCTCATGGATCTTTGAAAAGATCTGGAAGTTGAGTAGCTAAGTCCTTGGTAGCCTGAGCGGGATATCATAGGCAAGCCAGGAGCCCGCAATGAAGGCCAGGAGGCGAGCAGGGAAATTCATCCTAAACTTGAGGCCTGCAGCTATCAGTTTATTCACAACTGGGTGAAAGGCAGCCCTCTTTTGCCTTATTTTGTAAGGGAGGTCCTGGGTTATGCACAGTGTTTTCCCCTCCCATAGTATGGATTGAAGCTTCTTAGTTTTAGAAAGCACATGTTGCTTCTCTAGGTAGTTTAAGAAGAGAGCAATAATGGGCCTGGGGGGAGCCGAGTCAGCCGGTCTGGGGCGTAGCGAACGGTGCGCCCATTTGAGTTGATAAGCTGGGCTGTGGGGAGAGGGGCCTGCGATCCGTGTCAAAAGCTTTTGAAGAAAAGGAATTACAGTGGTGTCCTCTGCACCCTCCGATAGTCCAAAAATTAAGACATTATTACGGCGTGAACGCCCCTCCAGGTCCTCCATCTTGAGCTGGTGCTTCTGAACTTGTTGTAGGCACTTAATTATTTAAGGCTCCATTCAGTCTTTCCAGTCCTCCAGGGAGGATGTTCGGGCCTCCAAATCCCCTACTCTGTGGCCTAGATCACTTAGGATGGTCCTAAGAGACTTCAAGCTCATTGTTAATCTCCGTAAGTGTTTCTTTGAAGGGGAGCTAATTCTTGTAAAAATCTGTCTTCTGTTAGAGGGATTGGCTGAGAAGCAGCCGCAGTACCTTTGCTCTGAGGTTTGGATTATGGTTTATTTTTCTTAGCAGCCTTCTTTGGTGTAGCTGGTGGGGTATGCCTCAGCAGGGCTGTGCTGGTATCCATCTCCATTGTGGTGTAGAAAGACCAATAGCGATGAGGAAAGGAGCCCAGTTAGAAGCAGTAGCAAGTGCAGGATGTCACCAGGTAGCTTTGGGGTACAATCGAGTAGGGAAAATGCAGTTTTAAAATGAAGATGGGTAGTCAGGGCAGGAAAGCTCCAAGGATGAGCTGCCACTATGCTGCAGACATCATGTGATCTCCTCAGTGAAGGCTTTTAAACATATGTACTACCCCCCACCCATGTGCCAAACATGCTCCTCCCACTCAAGTCCAACGGTCTTTCCTTTTTACATCCAGTCCCCCACCCAGCCCCCTTGTGGTCCTCACCATCCTCCTCACCCCACAAGCACCCACAAAATGTAGGCTGTGAATAAATAAAATGGTCACCCAGTGCAGAGTGTCTGCTGTTCATTGCCAACTCATCCCAGTCCTGTCTTGTAAAATGGCATGAATGAATGAATGAATGAATGAATGAATGAATGAATGAATGAATGCTGAAATATTTGCTCTAGTAAAACCTGACCGGTTGAAAAATTCAGTTTTACTAAAGGCTAAGACTTCACCATTCATTCATAAAAAGCCCTTATTACGAGATAGAAGTCAGCAGTTGGCACTGAACAGAGCAGACGCTCTGCTTCTGGAAATTGTTTTCTTTGTTTGCAACTTATATTTTGTTTGTGCTCCTGGTGGAGGAGGGTGGTGGGGACCAGTGTGGGGTTGAGTGGGGGACTGGGAATAAAAATGAAACACCATGGGACTTGGGGGTGGAGAGTGTATTTGGCATGCGGGTGGGAGGAGGGGATTCCTTATTCTTTTCCATTCCTCCTGACTTAGCAGCAAGCATGATGTTTGTTTGGGGGGGAAGATGATGTCAGAGGGTGTTTGAGGGGGATAATTGCCTTGGCAAACCTAGATTCCTATCGTTTTTCACCAGCAAACTGACCATTCATCAATCAAACTTTGGCCACTCTGCCTGGTGAATTATAAGGTAAACTGCTGACCTTATCTACTAGAACTTGCCAAAATCCATGGATTTTTTTCAGCGACTTTGCTCATATCTAGGGTGGGGAGTTAGGGTTTGAAACCATAATGTCACATTTCTCTACTTTTGTGGCATTAAGTTGAACCCTAACTGATGCATTAACACAGTTTACGTAACATATATATATATATATATATATATACTGTATGTATACACACTTATGTGTGTGTGTGTGTGTGTGTGTGTGTACAGCATAGAGAGTTGAACACTAATAAATATGTATATGCTACATATAGGTACAGCATACATAGTTGAACATAATAAAAACATAATTATCCAGTGACTAAAACAAGTACTTAAACTTCACTGGTAACAGCCATGGGGGCATCCATGCAGTTACCCACAGTTTAAAAAAATGCCAACCAACTGCCTTTTCTCTTACCTTCATGACACTCTGTCCTCCCTTGCCCACAGATAATATGATTGCCTTGGTGTTGATTTTCACCACAGTGTTTGAAGAAAGACTCAGATTTGACCAGTACAACCATAGCTGCATATTTCTCTGAGTCCCAGGTTTCTAACACATCTTACAAACTGCTGTTGACTTGTATCCTTTCAGGCCCAGAGCCGCTGCCACCCAACAAGAATAGGCTGGCCAACTACCATCCCAACTCTGAACAGGTTCTTCCTCCTACCATTACCGAATTGATTCCTTCTCTCCTCTCCTGTGAATCATTTTACAACAGTGCCACCTACTGACCATATTAAAAAAGGGAACTATTTATCTAAGTGTAGATCTTTACCAAAAAAAACATTATATATATATCTTTTTTTTAGTTTTCATGTGAGCACAAAACCCCACTAGATATCATTAATAAATTAATAAAGAGTGTGATGTGGTTCATAAGTATCTCAGGCTGCAGTCTTATGACTCACAACACACCCAAGACTGGGATAAATACAGGCAATGTCGAGCCCTGTATAAAAAAATCACAAAGCATAATAAGAGTACCTATTTTAAAAACCTTCTCTCTACCACTGAAGGAACTTGCAGCATTCCTCAAACAAATTTTGGGATGGAGCAACAACTCTGTGATCCCCGATATGGTCATAAATGGTGTAAACTACAACAATCCCACTGCTACAGCCAATGCTTTTAATGTGCATTTTAGTAATATATATCAAAGTACAAAGGTTACTTCCCTTCAACTAAATCTTCCTCCTTTGTCAGGCTGCTGCCTATCTGGCTATCAAGCAGGATGGCACCCTTCCTTTTACCTAAGAGTGGTCAAGGTGGCTGAAGTATGCAAATTACTCAAAAGGATTCCTGTCTCTAAATCTGCAGGATCTGATGAGCTCAAGGATAAACTTCTCCAGATTGCTGAAGAGGAAAATTCAACCTGCAGTAACCAGTTTATTTAACTTATCTCTCATAAAAGGTGTAGTTCCCGCTGCCTGGAAACTGTCCTATATACCCCCATTTTCAAGGAAGTGGACCCAGAAACCCTTAAAATTTACAGGCCAATCTCCACTCTACCTGTACTGAATAAAATACTAGAAAAACTGGTAGCTGCTCAGCTCACTCACTATTTGTTAATTCACAATCTTCTGTGTCCACATCAACATGGGTTTAAGAGTGAGCCGGTCCAGTGGCACTGAGGGTTGAGGTGCTGGATGCCACACCTCGCACCATGCCGGTGACCCAGGTTTGGGAATGGACTCAGGTCGTTCAGGGGTTGGCCAGGGGGAGGTAAGGATTGAGCGTCCGGAGGACTGGTCTCCTTCCTCGGGGAGGGGGGATAGTGCTCTGTGCTGTTGACTGACACCTAGTGGTGGCTGGGTGTCAGGGCAGACAAAAGTACAAGGAGTTGGCCAACGTCCAGAGTGCTTGGCTGCTTATGCGGAGGTGGAGACAGCCACCCCACCCATTGTATGGGCATAGGCCATGGGAGGAAAAGTGGAGGAAAAACCAACACCTGGCAGGACCCGTGATGGCCCCGATCGCTCTTGTGTGGCAGCCCCCAATTCTGGATTTCTGTTCCTGGGGAGAGCAAGCTGGCACTCCTCGCCCTGGCCCCACCTCGAGAGGCCACGGGGGAGCTTTGGAGGGTGGCCGAGCAGGCGCGGTCAGAGGAGCTCGACGACATACGATAGGCAGCAGCCTGACAGAGGAGGAGGATTTAGTTGAAGGGAAGTAACCTTTGTACTTTGATATATATTACTAAAATGCACATTAAAAGCATTGGCTGTAGCAGTGGGATTGTTGTAGTTTACACCATTTATGACCATAGCGGGGATCACAGAGTTGTTGCTCCATCCCAAAATTTGTTTGAGGAATGCTGCAAGTTCCTTCAGTGGTAGAGAGAAGATTTTTAAAATATCAATAAAGTACATGAATGCCTGAAGTACAGTACTCGAATACTTTATGCAGATAGTCTTGTACTTGTTATTAATTCTAATGACACCTGCAAAATAAACAGTATGCTTACTCACAGCCTGCAGGCAGTGCAAAATTGGCTACTTCAAAACAAACTGCTCTTGAATGTGACTAAAACTCACATTATGATTTTTGTCTCTCCCCTTAAACTGAGAAATTATCTAACCCCCATTTTAATAATCTGTAATGATGGCACATTGCTAGAGGCTGTATAGTCCTTCAATTACCTAGGTGTTACCCTGGATCCCTCTCTTGATTTTCAACTGCATATAGCGAAGACCTGCAAATCTGTTAATTCTAGGCTTGGATTAACCTATAGAATCAGACATAATCTCCCTTCACGTGCCAGTTTATCTGTTGCTAGGAGAATACTGCTGACTAAGTTAATGTATAATGCCACAGTTTATGTATCTTCTACCTCAAAACTGGCACTAAGGAAATGGGATGTCACCTTTAATGACATATGCCTCTTTGCATTTGCAGCAAATAAGCGTGGCCATGATTATTCATTGTATGAAAGACTGGAGTGGCTTCATCCCAATGCCATGCATGAATTAGCTACAGGAGGCACAATTTATAATATTCTGAACAGTCAATGGCCTCAATGTCTTGCTGCCTTGCTCCACAAGCAGGTCAATCCTTAACCCCTGTGATCTATGGATCTTGACCTGATGGTTGTACCTAAATTAAGGACTAATCTCGGAGAAACCACATTTCAGAACTTTGCCCCTAGGACACGGAACCACATTTCTCTTGAGATTCAAAGACATGAAACCACTCAGGGCTTTCAAAATGCCCTTTGCAAACATCTCTTGAGTACTCTTAAGTGCAGCTGCCTGTCCTACTCGGAACAAACATTGTGGACTATATCCTGTTCATCTGTTGTGATTCTCGTATTATGTGACACTTCCTTTGTTGCTGTAATCCTTCTCTGATAATATGTTGTAATTTAACACTACACTACACTACTATGTATTTGGTGACTCATGTACTTATCCCAAACCTTTGTAATCTCCCAGGTTGTGCATGAAAAGAAGACAGTCCCTGTTTTCTGCACCTACCCGGTTAACAAAAACTAAATAAATCAATAAAATAAATAAAATGTGACAATATTTCAAGATATACAGTACCACTCCCTGTGATGCATTATTACTTAATTATACAATGGACAAGAAAAAAAGCTAGGATATGATTGGTCAGTCTGGGTCTTTACCTATTAATAAATCTCATAATGTGCACATGTTAAGTCCCAGCTGTTTGTTTTAATCAAATAACAAGTTTATTTGGGTGTGCCTTAATGGAATGATCCTTTTCTTGTGTGGTTTACAGCACTTGGCTTCCTGTGACTGTGCCACAACACATGAAACATTACTAAATCACACAATAGCACATGCTCTGCCATGCATTATTGCTTAAATAGAAACAAGGAGCAGTATCATTCAGACAGTATACAATGAGAGGTGGAAGGGTAAAACATCATGGTGGAGGGACCACAAACATCCAGCAGGAACAAAGTCTATTTTGCTGACACCATTTACCCAAACCCACAGGAGACCGGTCCAGACTGGACACAGGTTCTGAGGGATGTGGGGTTAAAATGGGCAGAGGAAAAACTTGGATAGGATGAGAAGGGACAAGAGAACCAAAGGAAAAACTAGGGAAAACAGTGGGAGCTAGAGTAGGTTCTCTACAGTTGGGCAGGGTTTCCTTTCAGGCTTCCTTTTTGTGCTGTACTTCCAAACACACACACACACACACACACACACATTGCTCCTCCTCCTCCTCCTTTTACTCTTTAGGCAATACTCCATGAACATGCTATCATCCTTAGTTGCTGTTGTGCCTTATACCACTTTCATTTTTCACCTCTTGACTACTGACTCTGCCCCTGATCATTTTTCTCTCTTCTTTTCCTTCCCCCTTATTCCTGGTTCCTTGCACTTGACATTTCTCCCCAATGAGTGGCACTTACACTTCCTAGAACTGAATTAACTCTTGTTGTTACTGTTTTGGTACCAATTATTTGCTGAGCATATCTACAGTATTTCTGCTGGTGTAATTACATTCTGTTTGCCGTGTATTTGGGTCTGATGCTATAGTAAATCTGTTTTATCTTAATGTACCCCTTCCACAACCCCAGGACACATCTGGAAATAAGCTATTTCAGTTCAGCATGCTCTTCCTGGAGAAAAATGTCAAACAAACAAATCAATTTAAAAGAGGTGAAGAGGATGGGTGGAATGATCCTCAGTCTGAGGTGAAGGCTAAGAACAATGGCAGGTGTGAATTGTGGGTTGATGAAGATGGGCTTTCAGGGTGAAAGCAAAAAGCAGGGGTATTCCATAAGTGAGGGAATTCAATATGTGAGGGAGTTTGTAGAAGAAAGCACCCTAACAGCAATTTCAGGTGGGGGGGGGGGGTGAGGAAGGAACAGTTAGTAGGGTTGCCACCTGTTTTTTTTTTTTGTCTGATAATCTGGTTTTTAGAGTCCCCACCCAGTTATCCAGTTTTGCTCAGAGATAGTCAGGTTTTTGAGCTATTTTGAGTATTCACATACTCAAAACAGATTCTGTCAATCATTCACTATTTTAGATGATTCCCAAGTTACAAGAAGGTTCTTTGGTAATATAGCCCTTTTTTTATAAAACCAGTCAACCTGTGAGGTGTGTAAAACACAGGCATTAGGACCATTAGCAGTAAATGAACATACTATTTTCCACTCTGCATCTAAAACCAGCACTGCAGCAAAGCTGGGTAGGGATGGGTGAAAGTGCGCTTTTTCGCCCTCATCGAATTTCTACGGAAATCAGCGAACTTGCATGGACATTTCTGAACTTCCGCCTGTGGCACAGCGGAAAACTTCTGTGCAAGTTATGAGTGAAATTTCGCCCTGTATCAAATAAAATAAGCCCTGGGGGCTAGTGGCCCCTCAACCCACCCGTCACACTGGTACACATTAAATATCCCTGGTGGCTAGTGGTCCCTCTCCCCACTAGATCACCCACCCGACTTAAAAAACAAACAAACTGGGATCCAGCAAATAAGAAATATACAGGAAGCAAAGTCAGTGTTTATTATATATCCTTGTATACTACAGTATTTACGATATTTTCTTTGTCCCCCTCCTATCCCTGGTTGCATCTGTAAGTGAGGTTTCCGTTATCACTGTATGTTTTTTTTTACATCGTAAAACAATTTCAATAAGTAAATAGGAAGCACTTAGAAAGGCAAATTTAACATGTATAGTATGCTAACATTTTTATGCTGCTGCATTGTCTTTAACTGCACCATTAAAGTCATCACTGACATAACAAGTGATTGTGGAGTAGCAGCATTGCGCTGCCAGTCATGAAAAGGGGCGTGTCTAGGGGGTCACTGGGGTTTGGTTTAGTATTCAGATTTTTCCTCATCCAAAGGTAGCAACCCTACCAGTTGTCAGAGTTTCTAAGATAGTAGGGACAGAATGAAATAGCATGGCAGGGAACAAAGCCAGAATTAGGAGATGAATGAGGCTCAGTATAACAAATTTAAATAGTCACCATGTATGCACAGTGATTACAATACCTAGAGCAGGGCTACTGCAGGAAACAAGGCAATTTCAATAGCAGTTAATCCCTTTCATCATGCAGGAATTGGTGACATTGCATTGCATTGCATCATGATGGGCTCTCCTGTACTCTGTGTAGAAAACAACATCCTCATCAGGAGGCAATTTCAAACAAGGCCAGTTAATACTGTTGCATGTCATCACCCCACACTTCATATTTAAATATACTGTATACTGAATATGAAAACAGAATGCACATACCTTCTCTTACCATCTCTTTTTGCACTCTTTTCTAGGAGTGACCTTCTTCTCAAGTACTCACTGCGAATTTCATTGTACTTAGCAGTGTATTCCTTGATAAGGTCAGTTGTTTTTTTGTGGTGTTTCTTTACAAGTTCCTTCATTTCTTTGTAGTGTTTCTTCTGTAGTTTTACAAATGCTTTTTGTTGCCTTAGCTCTTCAATGGTCTGAGCTTCCACCTCTGGAATGAGCAAGCATTGCAGTGCAATGTCATTACATGACTGTGTACATATCAGCTGTGCCAGTTCCCATTCACTCAATCTCTTTTTAGAGCTCCTATTTCTTAAACTCTGATTTACAGAAGATCTGTAACATTCTTGGAATTTTGGAAACCAAATGGCTTTCTAAAGTGATGTAAATGATGTTGGAGTTTGTCTTTCCACTAGCAACGTGGGGGTCTTTTCTCACCATGAAGGTCTCTGATATGCAGATGTACCAGATTATTTGATATGTCAGTGAAAGTCCCATAAATAGAAATACCTACTGTATGTATAAAAACCTACTGTGTATATAAAATAAGTGTGTGTGTGTTCAGTTATTATTCAACTAGATTATCACAATTAATTATGAGTTACTATAGTGGTAACTTAAGTTTAGAAAAAAAGTAATATATGAACATTTTGCACATATAATGAATCTGAAATAAGAATTATGATTCGTATGTCTACAGTCTCTTACAATGTTTCTTGGCTAATGGCGATCACTGTACATGATTGGGATCAGAGCCTTAGATGACACAGAAATTAGATACCCACCAAATAAAGTCTCGACTTTGGTTTTAAAGGATTTAAGGCCCTACTCCTGACACTTGGATGAGATGCCATCCCCAGAGGAAAGGGGCACCAATTTTACTAGCCCCACCCCCTGAGTGAGGTCTATTAAAATATAAGCATACAGTCAGACATTCCATGTATCCATAATGATTTATCTGATAACAACATTGATATTTTGGAAGGTTCAAATAGGGGCAAATCTTAAGTACGCAAATAGATAGTATTAATATTCCTCGATCCAAAAAGACATTTCAATCAAACTGGGATGTAAATACCCACTGATCACTGAAGGATGGACTTGATAAGTGCAGCAGTGAGCCTGTGCATCTCTTCAATGTGGCATAATTGTGGTGGGTGAGTTTGCCGCTATACATTGTCCTTTATGTTCACCGGATATTAAAATCTAGCTTCTCAGTACCTAAGGCTTTTATTGGTCTAAGAACGCATAAGTAATCTATTTTAAAAGAATAAAAATTGTGCACACCTCTTGGGAATGTACAGGTATCATATTTGTTTTTACAGCAATGTGAACTTCTTTGATACTTTTGGCAGTCATCATCAAAATCTGCTAACTTGTTTTTGCTAAATGATTCAAGGTACCAGTTTTCAAATATAAAAAATGTACCAAACCCATGAGTAAAAGCTGAAAATGCAAAACTTGTATAACCCCCTCCTAAAACAGGGCTTGCCTTTGGCTTTCTCTTCAGCACTGCTGCCACCTTCTCCTGCACTGCTCTTTCTCCCTGGTCCCAGTCCAGACTGTAGCTGCAGGGCCCAGGGCTGGACTGGACACTGTCATTTGTTCTGCAGGTTTGAGCAGTGCCCTTGTCAGCCATGGTGAAAAGGGCCACTACCGCTCTTCAATCAACTAGCCCCTAGACTTCCATCAGGGTCAGGAAACCCACAGCAAGGAGGTTGTTCAGTTTCAAGGAGCTCTCTAAGCTGTACAAAGTGTAATACAAGTAAATTAATACACCCTGTCCATGTGAAATTGACATTAATTTGGAGACTAGTTCAACTCTACAAAACAACTAAATTAGTACATCCTGCCCCTTTAAAACTGACATCTATTTGGAGCTGAGCTCTGCAAAACAGCTCTGTATTGCAAGCTAGATCAGGATTCATATGCATGCTTTTCCACTGGACGTAACAGCCACTGTGAAACAGGGGTTTAGAATAATGAGTAGTGCATAAGATGCTAGCCACTGATATTTAATTCCTGGATTTCTGCACAAAGGAGAAACGTGCAAACAGAGCAGCTTTGTCTAAAACACAACTTCTGAAAAGAGCAAAATATTTATGAATAGCTCTCACTTGCTATTCCTGTCTGACTAAATAGTTTGTCAATAACAGATTTGATACCCCTGAAAAAGGAGATTGATGCAGCTAAAATTCCAAGCCTAGGCTCTAGCACTGAATTAGAGAAGGGGTTGCCTTGGAAGCTGCTGTGCATCTAGGAAGGTGGTGAGCCACTGACTTCTAATGCTATTAGGACTTTATCCTTAGAGGGTATCGAATCAGCTAAGGCCCCAAGTGACTGATGTCCTATTGGAGTGGGGGAAGGTAAGTCACCTTATGGAGTGAAAAGGATCATTGTTGTCCAGAGCATCACAGCCCACAACCCTCACCTCTGGAAGTGTGTTGGGTCTACTGCACCAGCAACCAGCCTACAGAACAGAGCACTCATCATCCAAAGTCATCATGGCCTACACATTTCACCACTAAGAGCATTGGGTCTGCCGTACTAGCATCTCACCTACAGAAAAGACCATCCAGCCCTCATCTGCCTAAGCAGGGGAGACGTCCCCATGGATACAGCACCAGCCTGCTGTCTAAACGTCATGAGTACTAGGTTTTATCCAAAGAAATTATCATTCCTATTGTGTAACTAGCTAGCTAGATACTTTCTGGGCTTTCCTACATGACCTTAGAATCAAGCCCACAGCTACAGCTTACAGCCAGGAGCAAATGCTTTACAGTACATCCACTTGTGTAATTTGCCAGTCAGCAGCTGAAGCCAACAGCTGAGTTTACACAGTACAGCACTGAGGTCCAAGCTTCACAGGTCTGTAACTCAGCATCTATGTGCACATTCAAACTGTACTGTAATTGTGATCTCCCAGAGGGAATGTGGGCTTAACTGGTGCACCAGTCGGAGGAGAGGTGTTGAGACACAACTTACAGTGGGGGTGAATGAAAACTGCTGTCTTTGTTTATTTTTACCATTGCTTCCCTTGTCCCTTACCTTGTTCACCAGCCCCCAAATAAACCCATCAGTTGTTTATTTGCAACAGCTGATGTATTTTGCCATTGTTGCCTTGTTGTTTATTTGCATGCTTAGAGTGATAAGTGGTGAGGGAGTTGTGTTATTATGTTCCCTGTCACAGGGGGTGGGAGTTGTATTTGTTTCCTGTGAAGAAACACCTGGCAGTGTAGTCTTAAGGATCCCTATAGATGATGACACCACACCACTTTCCAAGCCCATTTCTAACCATGAACCCAAGACAGACTTTGCCCTTTACCATCTCCATGCTTAGTCACCACAGCTTACGGAGGGTTTACACTTGGGTTTGACACTTCTTCTAAAAATGTTCTCTTGATGTAATGCCCTCTCAATCAAAAAAGATTCAAGGGATTCTTTTTTCCATTGCTGCAAGTGAAAGCTTCACTAATTGTTACAAATATGCGTGCTACAGGATTTCTACAAAACCTGCTATCCATTGTTGTTAGAAACTGTGATCTGCATGAAAATCTGATGTTCTTATCTACTTTTCCAGGACTGCTTCCAGATAGTACAGATTAGGAGTCTTTTGGTCTAAAATTAGAGGACAACAGTGCACTGTACTGCCATGTTTCAAAAGCTATATACTCCATATTCTTAATGTTATTCCTCATAAGCTGCTTAAGAAATATAAACATTATTGCCCACATAGAGTACAGTCTTGTGATGTTGTAAACTATCTAGGGGTCCTGTTTTTTATATTAAATTACTCTAGTGTTTGTAACCTCAAAAGGAAGCTAGTTCTCATTACAAGGCACACAAGCAAATTGAGGAAAAGAGAGACATAGAGCTAGAGTAAGAGAGACAATATAAAAAAATGTCTGGCTCTGTAGAATACTATAATATTTATAGGGCTTTGCTTGTGGTTGCATGGGGCAGTGAGCAACACAACATGCAACCCCCTACAAGCAATAGGATATGCCCCCAACAGTGACACCAACACAGCGACCTACCAATTCCTCGATAAAATCGACAGGTTGCCGACAGATTGCTGTGTTGGTGCGCCAGACACAGGGGCACACGGTCTCCTGGTCCTGCACCCCCTCCCCGAGTCAACTCCAACTGGAGTGGACAATCCATAATACCCCCGATGTAAAAATCAGACTGGGAGATGAACAGGAATTATGTCAACCACAACTTGTGGTCAACATAATTTTTGTTGATGAGATGCCGGTTGACAAAAGTGTTGTCGAACCAGCATTGTAGAGCCAAGCAACAGGCCTGCACAAATACTTTTTCCTAAACATTTGGCTCAATATTCAGTATTCGGCTGCCAAATATTCAGGCATTTGACATTTGGGTATTCGTTATTTGTGATTTCACTGAACAATAAGAAAAACAAACCAAGAAACAGTCTCCAGTCTGCCTCCCTAGCCCAAACCCAGTAAAGTTCTACCCCCGTCCCTCCACCTTCTGTTAGCAGCCTGATCCCCCCCTCCCCCAGCACACACTATTTTTTATTACATTATTTTTAAATAGTAAATAATCCCACAATGGGCACCCATCACATACTACCTGCCTCCCCAGCTAGCCACTGTCTTTATATAGTTAAAATGCACTAATTTGTGCTAAAAAATATATTTCTATGGTATGTGTATCCCCTTCCTCCATCCTAGCAGCACCTTGCTCCCACCTTCCTCTACCAGCACCAAGCTCTAAATTAGAAGACAACTGGCACAGTCCTCACTCCTCCAATTATGGCTGCCATCTGATGAATGAAAACTCTCCTAGGCTTGTGCTCTACAGTAGTAAAACCACCTGATCATACGATCAGCAGTTTTTTTTTTAACTACAGTAAGTGCACTTTATTTCAAAGTATATACAAAGAGAGCACAAATAACAGTGATTACAAAGTACTGCCATTAAAACAGAAAGGAATAGCAAGTACAACAGGATGTACACCACAAGAATTAGAACAATCCCTTATCATTACTAACCCCTAGACAACCAACATAGAAACATAGGGCCAGATATTCAAAAGGGTTGTGCCATGCGCAATAGGGTTGCTCCAGCACAAGTCCGAAAATGCGCCATTCTGCAATATTCAGCAGGAGGCAGATGCGCCCCCCAAATCACGCTCAGCAAGAGCGCAATGATAATGAATACATGCACAACTGAAGGGGGAGGAACCATGCATTAATGGCGCAGTGTGATATACAACAACATGCACCATGAGCAATAGGGGAGCAAGCGGAAGTTGCGTGATAGCGGAAATGAGCCAAAATAAAAAGGAACAAGGGAGAGGCACAAGAACGATACAGGGAAGGCACATGTGACTGAACCCTAGGCAGACACACAGGGCAGGACAGACACACAGGGCAGGACAGGGAAAGGGCACCCTGAACCCACAGGCACAGGGAAGGTGTGGGGAGCCACAGCCAAACAGAGTGCAGAAGGGGGAAGTGCCACACAGCACTGAGGCCACCAGAGGAAGGTGTTCCCGGTGCAGGGGAAGTAGCAGCCAGGACAGTGGGGGGAACACAGAAACAGCTGCGGGGGACACAAGCCAGGGACATGGCCAGTGCCACCATCCAGATGGAGGCAGTAATGGGGGGTAGAAGGCAGGCAGCAGGGGGGTGCGTCTGTGGAAGGGCCCGTAGGCAGTATGCCTCCAGCAGACAGTACCGAGCCCACACCAGCTTCGAGCTGTACAGCGATACCAAGATCATGGGCTGGTACCACCTGAATTGGACAATTCTGAGGCGGCTCTGTGAGCTGTGCAGTGATGTGATGCAGGCACCCACACGACGGAGCCATGCTCTGTCAGTGGAGACAAAAGTGACAGCTTGCATGTGCCTGCTCGCCACGGGTACCTTCCAGAGACCAACAGGGGACACCACAGGCATAACCCAGTTGACCGCATCATGCCATCTCACCCAGATCCTCAGCGCACTGCTGTCACATGCTGCAGAGTACATCCATTTCTCCAGCACACCGGCGGAGCATACAGCAAACATACAGGAGTTCCACAGGGTAGCACATATGCCTGGCATGCTAGGGGCAATAGACTGCACCCATGTGGCCATCCGCACACCACTTGGCCCCGAAGGGGCCACATATATCAGTCGGAAGGGCTATCCAAGCATCAACTACCAGGTGGTGTGCAATGCCAGGGGGCGCAAAATCAATGTCTGTGCCACGCACCCTGGGGGAGCACATGATGCTTTCATCTGGCACCAGTCAGCACTGTGCCACAGATTCGAGAGTGGGGACATCCCCACTGGCCACTTAGTGGGTGAGTATGCAAACCACGTGGAAAAACATACAGGTTGGGAGAGGTATTGTCAGAGGTGACATGGGTATTGGCCTAGATGGCCCAAGGCAGGGCGATGCTGATCACCAAACTAACCTTCACCCTCTACACACAGGTGACAGTGGATACCCACTCCGTCCCTGGCTGCTTACACCATACCGGCGGTCCATGACCCCATTGCATTAACGCTACAATGAGGCACATGCCACCACACGCAATGTCATCGAGCGGGTGTTCGGGATGCTAAAGGCACATTTCCATTGCCTGGACATGTCTAGCGGTGCCCTACAGTACAGCCCCTCAAAGGCCTGTGGGCTATTCCTGGCCTGTTGCACCCTGCACAACATGGCCAATGACTGTGGGATAGCCATACAGGTCAAAGATGGGGACAGCAATGGGGACGATGAGGACGCTGGTGAAGATGGTGATGGGCAGTCCCCCCTTGGGCGACGGGACCCCCGACTGCTCCGGCTGGCACAGCTGCACTGGGACACCATCACAGAGGAGCACTTCAGCCAACCCAGGTAAGTCATGGGGCCATGTGCAACCACCAGTGGCAATGGCACAACCCACAAACACGCATGGACACACACCAGGGGTGCATGCTGTCAAGGGAAGTGGCCGAGCATGGAACCGCACACATCGCCAGGGATGGGCAAGGTCTAACATGGCACACAGTCATACACACACACACACCTCACAAGACATGCACTAAGAGTAGGAGGCACGCCGACCCAGACCATCACCCCTCGCCACACACACGTCCACAGACCATCATGCCCACTGCCTGTCATTGTGCGTGTGTCAGACGCTGTGCACCATTGCACAGTGGCATACAGGGAAATGTAGGCATCATCATGCACATGCCACAGCGGACAGCAGCTGGGAGGGTGTGCAGATGGAATGTGTATGTGCGTGCAGGGCCAGATACCCCACCCGTGCATTGCCCGCTGAACGACACAATGCACACAGGGCAGCATCAAACAGTAGCCATGCTGGGAGACAGGTCAGTCACACACCACAGTGCCACAGCCACCACAGATGTGTGGGCAGCCCCGCCGAGACCTGCCAGCAGTGACAGGCTGACCACTGGCCTCATGGAGTGGCACCGACGGTCCCCCAGGGGTTCCACTGCATGAACACGACTGTGCTCACATAGGGGTCTGCAGCACACCGAACATGCCTGCGCCAGGCTTGCTCAGGATGCCCACAGCTGAACCCGGTGTTGACAAGGATGGTGTTGCATGGACGCCGGAATGGGGTGGACATTGCACCGCGAAAGTGTTCAAGTACTCATGGAAAAGTAACTGTGCCCATTGTAGCCATGACAGCTGTGAATGCCTGTGTCTGCTCGTCAATGGCAGCGTCACATCCTCCTCGCAAATCGTCCATCTCTGCCAGAGCAGAGCGTGTCTCTGCTACGCCGCCTTCTGCATGGCGAGAGCCGCACTCAATGCATCCACTGCTGTCACAAGCCACATCTGCTGATTGACTGATACTCGCAGTATGTGGGTGTGCTCATCTAAGAGGTCATCTGCCTGATCGGCATGCTGTCCTCATGGTGTTCGCGGCCCTGATGGTCATCACCCCTTGAGGGTGGGTGCTGCTCACCAGGGCCAGGCCTGGGCATGTCCACAGGCGGTGCACTGACGCTGCCCACTGACACTGTACCCCCATGGCCATTGGCCGACTGCTGATACTGCCCCTCTGGCTGCCGCTCTCCAGGGCTCAATGGTGCTGTTGCAGTGGCCGCAATAGTCCCACTGTCCTGGACACACACCAGTGCTGCCCCACTGGTGCAGACAGGCACAGGCTGGGAATGTGATGTCACGCAGGCCTCCAAGGCAGCACCACCTACAGCCATGGCTGCGATGTCACCTGCTGTGTGGCCATCCTGTGGCCCACACGTCTCACTGCCCATGACATTAGCTCCATCATCATCGGTGACGGATCCGGCACCAGCCCGAGTCTCAGCATGCTGGCATCCATGGACACTGGCACGCTGGGACATGGGCAGGGCCTCCTCCGCACCTGCTCCACCAACATCAGTCCAGATGTCCAGGTGGGCCCACTGTCGCCCTGACCCCGTGTGGCCTGTGGAGGTGGATGGCCCTCCTCCATCTCCATGATACTGCCCTCAGTGGAGAAGCCCACCACCGCTGACCCATGTAGATGCTCAGGAGCTGTAAGGGAAAAACAGTAGCATTACTGCATGTGACCTACCCTGTCCCCCCCAATCGACAGACCATGACCTACCATGCAGTGACGGGCTACCACCTGTCTGGAATCCACCACCCGGAACACCCTCAATGGCGCAACGCTGCATGCTGCCAGCAACCCGCTCTTCCTGTGGGGTCAGGCATTGCACCTCCGGCTGTCCCCCACCGGTCACAGACCATGCTGCCCTGATGGTAACCACCTTCTCTTTAATTCTCCGCCTGTCCATGCCCATCTTCTTTTTGCACTCCTGCACAGAGCACTGGTGGCTTCCATGCAGGTTGACAGCATGTGCCACCTCCTCCCATGCAGCAGCACAGGCCCCTGGTGTTCCCTGGTGTCTGCTGAGCAGCGGCTCCTGGTCAAGGTAGGCCTCAAACAGGGCTCTGTCTCTGCCTTTGTGAAGTTTGGCCTCCTCTTCTTCCCACGTCTCTGTTCCTCTTCCTCCACCTCACACTCGGTTATGATTCATCCTGTGAGAATGACAAGTGTTACCTGTGACTGTGCAGTCCCATGCATGTCCCAAACACCACAGTCCACACTCCCAAACAGCATGCAACTCACCACAATAGACTGCAGTAACTGACTATGGCCAGTGCAGCCCAATGTTGCATTTTTATAGTGCAAGCCATGCAAATAAGGTGAGGCGCATCTTTAAGTGGATGCAAATGCAGTGACTGCGCCATTGAATGGCTTATTAGATGATTTGCATATGCCGGCTGAATATCGCGCTGTTGCGCTTTGCCCAATTGTGTTGAAGGTGCTGAGCCAAGGGCGCATTTCTGTGACATGCACAGTACACACCTAACTGCGCATGCCTGGATTGATGATGCAGGCGCCTGCCGCGCTGCTGATGTGCTGTGTATGGGAGGCAATGCAGGGCATGGCCACCATTGTGTCAGTGGCACTACAGCGCTGTTCACATATGTGGCGCTGTGGCACTGGGGCATCGTAGGCACACTGGGGCAACAGCACTGTAGGCCACTACAAGAGGTGGACACACAGGCACCCAATCAAGCACACATTGGGTACCAATCGCTGTGGTCAGTGGGCGCCAGACCCTGGACCCTGTGCCCAACCTTTGCCCCCTAGGCGCCATGCGTCAGGCATGGGTGCACCACTATCATGCTGTTCGGTGACAGCACGATAGGAAATGGCAACGCTGTACCACGCAGCATCTGCACAAGGCAGGACCATGCTGCCGAGCACTATTTTGATTCCACCACACTGAAGAGATAGCGCGGAGGCGTGCGGTAATGTGGAGCCAGGTTGAGCTAGCCAACCTGGTGGCAATAGTTGAGCCCCATGCTGGGGCTTTGTATGGAGATGCACCCCTGGACAGGGCCAGGAGTGCGGTGTGGCAGGAGGTGGCAGACGCCCTGGAAGAGGCAACCGGTATGGGGCACACGGCGAAACAGTGTCGCCATCATTACAGGGACGTGAGGCGCAGGGACCCGGACCTGCTTGCCTGCCTGTGGGCACGTACCGGGAGGGGCACGGTGCCACGGCCAGGTAGGTGACACATCCATACACTATTATCGTCCATACGGGGATCATGGTTGCATGTGTCTGGCACATGGGGGGGGCGTCCGGTGTTGGCCGTGGTGGTGGTATTGGGGTGTGGGGTGGATGGGTATGGCTGTGTGGGATTGCGCACATATGGGGGTGGGGGGACTTTGCTACCGGATTGTACTGATGTTCCTCTCTCCATGTTTGCACCTAAGGGCCCGAAGAACACTGGCAGGCCAGAGAACGGAGGCGCCACCTGGAGGAGCAGCAGGGCAGGAGGGATAATGGTGGTCAGCGGCACGTGGACCAGCCTGATGATGGTGCGTGCTTACATCCATGATTACTACTGCATGCTGTATAACTGGGCAGGCAACGAGGCATGGCCACCATCCATTGACACCACTGCCATGCACGCAATTTGTTACAGTCAGCACTGTCCAGTTGCACTGCATGTCTGGGAGTGCATCAATGGTGGTCCATGCATGCACCGGGCACATGGCCGTGGTACTGCCTTCACACCACATAGCCAAGTCACTGTACGGCCATGGTGATGCTGTGCAGGACATGGGCGGTGGGTGTGTGCAGTGGTCCACATGGCTGTGGCTGCCTGGGTAGGCTGGTCTTGTGGACACGGTCACTGTGGGTGGTTGCACACCATCACAGGGGCGTGGCACATGGCTGTATGCCATGCACAATGGGTGGGCTGCAGGGGGCTGGAAAGTCACAAGTATTGACTCTGCTCCCTTGTCCTAGGTGAATGGTGACCCCAGGCGATAGAGAGGGGTGTTCAGTAGCTGCTCCAGGTGGCAAGAGAGACACTGGAGCTGCTACAGAGGATCCACCGCCACGGGGTGAGGAGGAGGAGGAGCGGCAGATGTCGGTGCCATGTGGAAGAGGACAGGGGCACACATTAATGTTTCCATGCCCCTACTACCACCTTCCCCCCTTTGACCCACCCTCACACCCCTTCTTCCCTCTCCCATATATTCACCCCTGCCCCTTACCCACCCCCAACTGTTATGTGGCCCTTCCCCCACTCTTGTAAATAGTTGTATATAGGTTTTGCTACTTCTTTTAAATATAAGCATTTTGTTATGATAACTGTGGTGGTCTCTGATTTGCAGCGGGCTACAGGTGCTCAGCTGCTGTGGTGTGCATGGCATCAGGGGTGGTGCACGCATGGGCGGTGTGTGTGTGTGTGTGTGTGTGTGTGTGTGTGCAGAGGTGAACCGCCTATGGTGTGGGCAGGGGGATCAGTCACTGTCTGTGGTTTGTGTGTTGTACTCTGTGCACTGCATGGCTGTGTGCGGTGGTCCACGGGGCCTGCACTGTGTGTTTGGCACCCCAGTCAGACTGTCCATGGCCTGTGCAGCTGACACCCTTGCATGTCTGTGATATGCACGGTCTGCTGGCGTGTCAGTAGTGGCTGTCCATGCTGGATAACAACTGTACCCGGCACAATGCCAGGTTGCTTCCATCACCAGTATGGTGCACTTCTGCCTCCGGTGGCACTGTGGCCTCCGCTGTTGTTGTCCCCCCTTCATGCTGTTGCTTGTGTCTATTGCAGGGGATGTGCTCCAGTGTCTGTCACCTGTGCTCTGGTGGCATACAGCTTCATGGTGCCTGCGCAGGGTGGCTGGCACACCTGTGCAATGTAGGGGTGCTGGCCATGTGTACATGTCAGCAGTGGCCACACGCCATTGGCTTGGTTGACCCGCTACTGTGGCCCTGTGTTGGTGTGCCCTTGGGTATGGGTGGGTGTTTGTCCATGCACTGTGTTGCATCCTGTGTGGTGCATGCTTCCATGCTACACTGCGCGTGTCTGTGCTGGCTGTTGTGGCCAGTGCTGGGATGGGATGTGTCCTTGGGAGGGTGTGCAGGGTGCTGTACCACTGGAGGTGGGGTCCGGGGCATGCCCTGTCGCATGTGGGGTACCATGTGTGGCAACGAATGGTCGGTCTCTCAGCTGTACCTCGGGGGGATGTGCAGGGTGGCACTGTGTATGCTGTTGTTGCACTGCTATCTGCTGCTGCCCACAGCAGGGTGCACATGGTGGGGATGCCTTGCATGGCTCCATGGTACACAGGGTTGCATTGTCACAGTGGGGGTGGTGGCATGCATAGGGTATCCTGCACTGTTGGGCGCTACTCCTGAGAAGGGTATATGGTGATTGTGGTGCAGGGTGTGCTCTGCATTGGTTTGATGGGGTGCCAAAGGGTGGTCAGCCCTCCTTGTGTGCCAGTCACAGCTTGCCAGGGGGTTTGCTGGGGCACCATAACCCAGGTGTGCATTGGTTGCTGGTATCCATGGGCTGGTGGTTATTCCAGCTCTCACCCGGTTGTGCAGTGCATGGGGTGTGGGGGATGATGTCTGTTGTGCTGTGTGCTCCTCTGCCCATCTGTAGCATGGGTGGTGGGCCCCTGCATCCCTGGTTGTGCTGTTGCATTGCTGCCCTGCTGCAGAGGGCATCCCTGATTGCGCTCTGGCGCATCTGAACTGCTCTGCTGAGCATCCCTTGTTGTGCTATGGTGCATCAGATATGCTCAGCTTCACATCCCTAGTTGCGCTATGGTGCAGGTGGTGCGATATTCCGTCGTCGGCCATAGGCGCATCTTGGCCTGCGCAGTTTTTGAATATCACACTTCTTGCACATAGGCGCAGTAGACTTGTGCTTGTTCCTGCTGTTGTGCACTTTTTGGGCGCAGTTTGAATATCTGGCCCATAGACTTTGACAGCAGATAAGGACCACTTGGCCCACCCAGTCTGCCCATTTCCCTACCTTTTGGATAAGCTGCAAATTCTAGTTAACCAACAGCCTACTTCCTGTAGCCCTCCCACTATAATTGCCTTATAGTCTTTCTCTCCCATTATGTTTTATCTTTCCCATCATCACCTTTTTGTTTCACAGATTCTCTCTTAATCTTATCATTTATCACTTCTTCTCCCTTTGCCTCCCCCTTCTTCTTTCTCCACATACATATCTCTCTCATTTTACCTCTCCTCTACACTAACTTGTTTTTTTTCTCTTTTAGATATTTCCTGAAGAAGACCTAAGGTCGAAACGTAGATTTTTAACTCTATTTTCTATTTTCAGCGTGCATTTAATATAACCATTTTGTTTTGCTTTTAGACCACATGCTGACGCAGCGCCTTGTCTTTGTTTTTTTATAATTGCCTTATGTCTGTCCCATGCATGTTTGAATTCCCTCGCTGTTTTAGACCCCACAACATCCTCATGTTAACAGAGCAGATCAGACAAAAGGAAAAAGAAGGTGAAAAAAAACAAAAAGTGAGCTTGTTTAGGAATCATTTTCTATAAGAGTGGATAAAGAGTCAGTCAATTGGTGAAGAATTTTTAATTTTTCCCACTTGCAAGTTATGACAAAGACTAGCAATATAATTTTGCATTCTAAGGATGGTGAACATCTCTGCATGCCACTCCCAAAAGGTGGGTGGCTGTGGATCCATCTAGTGATGTAGAATAATTAATTTGGCAACCCTCGAGATCAGGGCCATATGATATTTTTGCTCACCTAATTTACACCATCCACTAAGTGCAAGGGTCGGGGGCCCAAAAACCATTGTACTGAATGTGTAAGTTGAACAAAGGAGAAGGCTGACAAGGGAGGAATGGTGTACATATGTTGGAATTCTGTAAAGGTAATCAAATGGCCCTCCCAAAGCAGACAGGAAATCGAGCACAAGTCTACCAAGGGAAGGAAGAAGACAGGTATTGGCTTATCTGCAATTTTTATGTTGGGATTAAGGTGAAGGGGTTGCACAGAGACTTTCTACACTGTATATTGCAGTAACTAACAAAGTTAGAAATTAATTCATACCAATCAACCTATGGGTGTCTGTTAAGGGAGGGATAGCCTGGACCAAGAAATATGAGGTAAAGCCCATGGAGAAATACCATAGAGATGACATGAGAAGGTCTCAATATCTTTCCAAAATGAATGCACTTGGTCAGGCCCTGTCCACGTATCTGGAAGGTTCCAGGCCAAAAACTTGCTGGCTTGTGATGTTAAATAACACCAGAAAAAAAATGGCACCTGGAGCCCCTCATGCTCTTTCGCCAGAAAGAGTTTTAAGAGTGCTATATGGGGCTTTTTGTCTTTCCACAAGAAAGTGGAGATGATCCAATGCAGCTGGGAAAAAAAATTCTGTGGAAGAGGAATTCCAAGCATGGTAAGGAGACAGAGTACCCAGGGCAGCACATTCATACATATCAAAGAAATCCATCCTCATAGAGAAAATGCCATCTGACCAGATTAGCTGTTACCACATTTAATATAGAGTTTAAGTTTTTATCAAATAAAGTTTTGATACTCGGGGGTAAATCTGGTCCGAGGATAAGTAAGCCCTGAAGTAGACCAACAATGCTGAAGATTTATGGGCAGGTCACTTCCATGGATTCTTGAATTCAGTGGAATAATAATAGTTTTAGCCATAGTGAGCTTGTATCCTGTCAGCTGACCAAAGTCAGTGAGAATTTGGAGAGCAGTGGGCAATGAGGAAAATGGATTTGATAGATGTATTAAGATACCGTCTGCATAAGTCAAAAGTTTGAAAGAGTGGTGAACCTATGGAGAGTAGAGATGCAGCGAATTTAAAATTCACTGGTGAAGTGAACACGAAGTGGCCACTTCGCATTGGTGCTTCGCTATGCAGAGTGCCCCATAGGAAAGGCTCACTTTGCCTTGTTATTATTACTTTGCGTTGTCATTTTGCCTTATATGCGAAGTACGGTGGAGTGACAACAATATTGGCAGCACCCCACCCACACAGTCACCAGAATTATTGTGAATCCCCAAAGTGTTGTTGTCTTGTGTCCAGAAAATTCCCCAGTGCTGATAGCGTGAAATGAGAGCGTAACAAGAAATGCAGTCTCCCAGAATTAATGGTGCACTGCAAATGCACAGACAGATTAAGATTGCACTGCGCACTCAAGGGATGCATACGAAAAGGCACAACAATACCTAACCAGTGCTTACAAATCACAAACCCAAATCTGGAAAGGAATACATTTTGCCAGTTGGGGGATTAGTGCACGGGCAGTAACAATCCACCACCAGTAAAGATACCACAAAAGCAATATAAAAAATTAATGCAGGTGCAGTGGATAGCAGCTTCACACTGCTGCAATTACTCTGTGGCACATTAAAAAGGTGTTTGATTTAATGGCACGCATCGCACACACACTCACACACACACTACAAGTAATGCTTAGCAAATTGAAAACCTTTTGTAATATAACCAAATGTTTTAAACAGACAAATTATACACTGCTGCACCACAACAATCAGCAAAAAAATGTCAAGAATTACTGAAAATATTACTGTGTGTACATTAACACAGTTATACAAGAAAAATAAAACCAAAATAGAACTGCCTTTTTCTCCCAGTTAATGTACCTACACCACAAATATGCCCTTCCCCCAAAGCACACTTCACAGTACACAGACTGACTGTTCTAAATTAACATTCAAAATCCACACACAGCAATAAACATTTGATGATATGAGCACAGAAGGGTTTCCTACAATCAATGCACTAACTTATGAGCAAAATAAATGACTCAAAAAGGCATTTTAAACAGCTTCTAGAGATTTTGAATCACGGAGCTCTGAGAGCAAACTGTCTCCAGCTACCACTACTCACACACTTCCCAGGCCAGAACTGAGGCTGTGCAGAACCAATCTAGAGCCCATGTGACCTGCAATCCCATGAATAACTGCAGAATTTCATTTGGAGCTCAATTACAAGGCAAAGCAAGGTGAATTACATTGATTTCAATGTATTTTGCCTTAAAATTGGTGGAGAAGTGGTTTGGGGAAGGCGGAATAACGCAAAGTCATTGGCTTCAATGGACTTTGCATTCTTCATTATGAAGCGAAGTACTCCACTTCACATTGTGGAGTACTCTGCGGATTCTGCGTTGCTCTGTGAATCACTTCGTGGAGCGAATTGGGGCCACTTCGCTCACCACTACTTACAGTACTGTAACTCACATGTTGTACAGGAAGGAAAGCAAATGCCTATGGCTGTACTTCCCTGATGAGCTGAGCCTGTATCATAACCCCCCCCCCCAATTTAAAACTCTTATTAATGAGTACAGTGGTGGGGTGGTGAAGCCTGGAGAGATGCTACAAAACAGGCTTACAATACATCCAAGTAACTAGTAAAAAAATGAATGTTGTGATTCGTGACATGATCGTGAATCATGATTTGTGACTGTGATGAAGAAGAACGTGATTTGGTGTCAACGGTGTGAGATAACCAATATGGAACTGTATTGGGAACATGAATGCCTATGGCTGTACTTCCCCGATGAGCTGTAGCACAAAACTCCCTGACTTAAAAACATATATTAATGAGTACAATGGTGGGTGGTGAAGCCTGGACAGATACTACAAAACAGACTTACAATACATCCAAGAAACTAGTAAAAAAATGAATGTTGTGATTCATGACGTGATCGTGAATTGTGATTTGTGACTACATTTGTGACCGTGATAATGAAGAATATGATTTATATCACGAGTAACTCATGATGATGGTCCTGACTTAAAAACGCATATTAATGAGTATAATGTTCATGCAGAATTATGCATCACACCAGTCCAGTACTCTGAAGGGAAGCGAAAGAAACAACTGTGACTTAAGTTACAGATGGAGATTGGGCCCTAAAGTGATGCAAATGCACAGACAGATTAAGATTGCGCTGTGTGGGGGACACGTGATGCAGCACGTCTAGAAGATGTCTCTCTAGACTGCTCTGACTACCCGCCTAATTAAAGTACTCAATTTTACTAACAAAGGGAGAGAAAATAAGCAAAAACACCCTACGTCTATTACCTACACGTTGCAGCACCCATCGGCGTATTGTCAAGAGTCATGGATACAGAAATGAAACTGATGCCGCCAAAACACATGCCACCCGTCACCCCACAAAAAGCCCCAAACAAGGGGCGGGCCTCGGGTGCTACTACCTCCCACCCCCACTCTGCAACTTCAGGGGACCAAGAGCCACTCACCTTGGCTGGATTATTGGCCAAATTTTGACCCTTCAAGGAAGAACTCCGGTCGATGGCTTTGGAGATAAAATCACTCTCCCAAACAAATGAGGATATACTTATCAAGACCTCAGATAACGAAGCCCGACTTGTTTCATTAGAAAAGCGGGTCGATAAACAAGATCCAGAAATAGTCTCTTTAAAGCAAAAGTTAACTAAGGTCGAGCAGAAACTTGAAGATTTGGAGGGTCGCAGCTGCAGGAACAACGCGGTGATCATCGGTTTGCCGGAATCAGAAGAAGGCAAAGACCCAATTCTATTTGTCCAGTGATTCCTCGAAAAGGTAGTGGGTCCTTCACCCTGTGGCTCCCAATATATAATAGAGAGGGTGCATAGGGCACTTTGCCCTACTCCATCGCCTAGGGCAGCCCCCTGCCCACTGATATTCCGATTTTTAAACTACCTTGAGCGACAACATCTGATGGCCAAGGTGAAGGAATTGCAAGAGCTATCATGGGAGGGATGTAGGATCTGTATCGCCCAGGACTTGCCGGTTTCTGTAAGACTACGTCAGGCCAGCTTCCATCCACTGGTTACCAAGATTATTGCTGCAGGGATTAAATTCCGTATGGCATATCCCATGAAACTTCAAGTGTTTATCGATGGAGAGTGGCGCTCTTATGAGGAATATGAAGCAGCGCATACAGATCTTATGCAAGCGCCTGATCTTTTCCGAGAATACAAATCATGGCCCCACACTCATCGCTCCAAATTTAGCTGAGGAGGTAGCAGTTCATCGGGGGATTATGAGCTGTAGTGGCGCCCCAGAAAGACTTGTCTGCTGAGCTGCGTGAAGGGCCAGTCCAGTGAGGGATCGCTGCTTGGGCTTGATGTCTGGACTATGGAGATCTGTCTCATTGATCCCTCTGTGCGCTCTTGAAGTGAAATCCCCAATTTCAGCAGTGAGAGAGCACCCCAGCATGGCAAGTCTTTAATTGGATGTTTGGCTTTTTGAATTGACAACCAGGGACCCTGGTTCCTCTTTTTGCAATGTTTTTCCCGTGTGTTGATTGCCTAATCATTTTAATGTTTTGTAGATGGTGTGGTGGGGGGGGGTTGAGCCCAGATGTTAAGCTTCATTAGCTATGTTCAATTTTGGTGTTACCTCCTTTGTCAGAGTAGCATACAATAGATAAAGCGGGCTCTCATTAGTGTTTACTTTATCACCATCTACCCTCTGCTTCATTCTACAACATGTAGTTAATGTTTTTTGCCACAGGAGGGGAGTGTCATTTTAATTTTCATTACCTTTGCATTTCAGGGCAGTTGATGTAAAACTGCTCTTCAGGGAAATGAATATATAAAGTTCAGGTGTTTTTTTGCTATATACAGTATTTCTCCCATATGGGGGTGGGGTTTGGAGGGGGGAATGGAATGATAGGCTGTTGTATGATGGAGCACATAATAGGTAAAGGGATGGGAGGCGGGGTGTTTCATGCAAGATTGTTTTTTGTTTTTATGTTTTCAGTTTGTATTGTATGGGGTTTTCTGGTTATTTGATGGGGTAAATTGGGTGACTTGGGGGGAAGGGGAGGGGCAAACCACAATTTATGGTCCAAAATGCATACCATTCTTTATATGCAACTTGGTTGGTTAACTGCTATATCCTTTCTTCTGATGTATTTACTTGAATATGGTACATGAGGTTTGTTTTTCCACCTGGAATGTAAAGGGGATCAGAAATAAACTCAAACAGTACAAGGTCTTAAAACACTTAAGCCTTGTACGTTCGCAGATCATCTTCATCCAGGAGTCGCATTTGTTGGATTCAGAGGCCTTGCAGATGAGAAGGCTTCAGGTGGGCAAAGATTTTGCTGCCCAAGGCTCCACCAATAGCAGTGGGGTTATGATTTTGATCAACAAAAGTACTCCCTTTGATGTGGAACAGGTTATTGGGGACCTGCAGGGTAGATACATTTTAGTTAAAGGGACTACTCATTTGGTTCCCCTTCTTCTCTGTAGTGTGTATGGTCCCAACATAGATGACCCTGGATTTTTTACGAATTTGACCTTGAGGATACTTCCCTTTCTTCCTACAATGATAATCATGGGGGGTGACTTAAATTTTGTAATTGATGCCGAATTAGACCGATCACCTCCCCAAACTAGAGGGATTTACCCCGCGCAAAGAGCCCTGCACGACTTGATGGATCAACTCGGGTTATGCAATCTCTGGAGGGTATTGCACCCCAAAGAGAAAGAATATACCTTTGTCTCCCCGGTTGATCATACGTCTTCACATATAGATTATTTATTAATTTCACAGGCAGTTATCCCTGGGATGTTGTCCTCCACTATCTCACCTGGTCCACCTTCTGACCATTCTCTAGTCCAATCCCATATAGCCCTAGCCATACTTCCAAAGAGAGATAGAAGATGGAAAATTAACGACCAAATCATAAAGCAACCCAAGATCACTCAAAATGTACAGGAACATATCAAGTTTTTCTTTACCATGAATAAATCTCCAGATGTTGCTCCAGATGTTTTATGGTCTGCCTTTAAAGCGTATATCAGAGGCATTCTAATCAGTCAGGCTACTGCGCATAAGAAGTCGCAAGACGTTAAGTTGAAGACTTTATTGTCTCAGATCAGGGTAATCGAAAGTTCCCTTACTCCAAGCACACCGGAGGAAGTTAAACATAAATTAGCACTTATTGGGGATCAATATTTGGAGATTCTCGGGGAGAAAGCCACATTTGCCATAGTATGCACCAAAGCCAAGTATATGGATCAAGGAGAAAAAGCCGGCAAACTTCTCGCTCTTAGGATTAAGCAGCAGGAATCAGCAAAGTTCATCCCCCCCATCAGATCCGTAACAGATGGAACATTGAAAACCTCTCCTGAGGAAATCTTACACAAATTCGCTCAATATTATAAATCCTTGTACCAGAAAATGAGTAACACTCCTTCGGCTTCCATATTGGATGATTACTCTTCGCGTACCTATTTACCGACTTTGTCTGAAGCTCACAACAGTTTATTGTTGGCATCTATCTCTAGTCAGGAAGTTATTGAGGTAATACAAAATCTCCCCTAAGATAAAGCTCCAGGCCCAGATGGCTTCTCAGCCTATTTCTTCAAGAAATTTAAAGATTCAATCGTCCCTGCTCTTCTCTCACTAATCCAACATATTTTATCATGTGCCAGCACCAATCCCACCCTTTTTGAGGCCTCATAGTGCTGATTCCGAAATCCAGTAAAGACCTGGAATTTGTTCAGAGTTATAGACCCATTTCCCTTCTAAACCAAGACATGAAGATCTTAACAAAAATTTTAGCAGATAGGCTCTCTACCGTGTTGCCGGACCTAATTGGAATGCATCAAGTGGGTTTTATGCGAAGACACTCTTCAGTGGATCATCTCCACATGCTTTCCCATGTCCTCTCTGCATACAGGGATGTGCAATTCTCAGCGGTCTTGGTGTCCCTGGACACCGAGAATGCCTTTGATAAAGTTGATTAGGATTTTTTGCTTAGGGCATTAGAAGCTTTTGGTTTCCCATCTCAATTTCAAGATTGGATTGCTACTATTTATTGGGCCCCATCGGCTAGGATTATGGGGAATGGTGCTATTTCGGATTCTTTCCCCCTGCACTCAGGTACCCGACAGGGATGTCCTCTTCCCCTCTTCTATTTAATATTTACCTTGTGCCTCTTTTACGAAATGTAATCGCTAGCACAAAAATATAGGGTATCAACATGTATGGTCAGGAAGTAAGGGTCTTAGCATATGCTGATGATCTTCTTCTCCAGCTTTCACATCCTGACATCTCAATTCCTGCAGTGCCCGAGGTCATAGAGAATTATAGTTGCCTCTCTAATTACAGGCTTAACCTAAACAAATCGTCTGTCTTTCCTTTGAATCACAAAGTTTTTAAGCAATCGGTCACTGCCCTAGGTCTTATATGGGTTCCAGACTCTCTGGAATACCTTGGTATTTTTCTTACCAGAACTTCTCTCTCAACTATCAAGAAAAATTTTGATCCCCTCATTTTGACTATCACACATGACCTGGACAGGTGGAGCAAACTTCCGGTTTCCCTTTGGGGTCGGATCAGTTTGGCCAAAATGAATGTAGTGCCTCGTCTCTTGTATCCCCTCAATCTTCTTAATGTTTGGCTTCCTGGGGTGTGGTTTAAGAGGTTACATCAACTCCTTACAAAATTTATTTGGGCCAAAAAGCAACCTAGATTGGCATACCACAAATTAGCAGCTCCAAAATGCAAAGGCAGATTGAGGCTTCCCCACTTGCATATGTACTATTGGGCCACCCATGCTTCCAAATACATGAGGTGGGTTGACACAACGCCTGCATCTCCCTGTCCTCTGTGGCTTGAAATAGAGACTGCCATGATTCGCTCTATAGGGATTGAACCCTCTACCCTCTTAACCTTAAAGCCCTCTCAACTTCCCCCTAAATTAAAGTCCACAACAATCGAGTCCTTGCAGGTTCATTCACAGCTCTGTGCATTCCTACAATATAATCCTCTCCATGACCTCTCCCTATCTATTTGGAACTCTCCCTTGTTCATGTTGGATGGTAAACCCATTCTTTCTACATGGTTACCGCAGCTGGGGATGGGTTCTCCGTCCTTGCTCCAAAAAGATGAGAGGTCTTGGCTCTTTATTTCAGACATCATGTCTAAATTTAATATTCCATCCTCTGGTTACTTCAAGGTATGTCAACTCAAACATCTTCTTATTAAAGTCCTGGGCCACTCTCCACCGGCGTTAAGTAGTAAGTCATTGTATCAAGATCTCCAAGTTTTAAGTCACTCCCCTAAAGCTATCTCTAAGATATCCTATACTTTTTGAGTACCGTTTCCCACAGTTTTTTGGCCCATGGAGTACTGGACCAGTTTGTTTCCATCTCTAACATTGGATTGGGCTTCCCTGTGGCGTAATTGCCATCATTTCATTACACAGGATTGACTCCGTCTTACACAACTCCATATATTGCACAATTTATATCACTCTCCCCAGAAATTGGCTAAATGGGGTCTTATTGAGTCAAGCTTATGTACTCATTGCTCTTTGGAAGTAGATATACTGCTGCACATTTTCTGGAGTTGTCCAAAGGTTGCACCTCTTTGAGAAACAATTTCAGCTAAGGCTGATCCTTTGTTAGGTATTTCTGATTGTTTTACTCCTGAAATTTGTGTATTAGGGGATTATTCCTCGTTAAGAGTTACTAAACGTAAATACTGTATGTCCATTATGGCGATGTCTGTTAAGAAACTGGTACTCAGGCATTGGAAGAATTCAGAGGTTCTGTCTTACACTGAGTGGCTCTGCGAATTATTGGGGAATCTTAGGACAGAAAGAGCCTCTGCTAATCTTCAGTACAGATTGCCTAAATATAATAGGATTTGGGGTCCCCTTCACACCTTGTACACCATTTAATTTGTTTCAGAATGTTGGTCTCATGGACTGTCAAGGATTGCTGATGTTGTAAATGTGGTGTTTTGCTGGGGGTGGGGTGTTTGGGCTTAGGGTGGGTGGCTGGGGGGGGCAGACTCAATGTACCCGATAATTTGTATAACATGGTTACTTCCTATGTTCGGTTTCCTTGATGTATGAAAAACTTCTAATAAACTTTAAATAAAAAAAAAAAAAAGATTGCGCTGTGCACTGAAGAGATGCAGACACAAAGGCACAGCACCTAACCAGTGCTCACCATCAGAAATTCAAATCTGGAAAAGAATACATTTGCCGGTTGGGGCAGGCCATGAGCGGGGGGGGGGGGTGTACTGCACTGCTGCAGTAATAGTCACTAGTACTAGTACCAGTAAAGATACCACAAAGAAGTACAAAAATCACACAGCTGCAGTGGATAGCAGGTTCACATTGCTGAAATTACTATGTGGCACAATAAAAGGTGTCTGATTTGATGACAGACGTCACGCACATACAAACACACACTAAGTAATGAGTAGCAAATTGAAACTTTAGTAATATAGCCACATATTTTAAACAAACTAAAATCATGCATTGCTCCACCACAACAATCGGCAAAAAAATGGCAAGAATTATTGAAAATATTACTGTGTGTACATTAACACAGTTATACAAGAAAAATATCACCAAAACAGAAAGAACTGTCTTTTTCTCCAAGTTAATCTACCTATACCACAGATACACTCTCCCCCCAAAGCACACTTCCACTGTCTCTCAGTACACAGACTGAATATTGTACATTAACATTCAAAATCCACACACAAACAATAAACACTTGATGATATGAGCACAGGAGGGTTTCCTACAATCGATGAACTAAAATTTCAGTAAAAGAAATTACTAAAAAAGGCTTTTTTAACAGCTTTTAGAAGGTCTGAATCACAGAGAGCTCTCAGAGCAGACTGTCTCCTACAGCTTCCTATACACACTACCCTGAACTGAGGCCATGCAGAACAATCTAGAGCCCATGTGACCTGAAATCCCATGTATCACTGCAAAAAGTGAGGCGAAGTACATTGTTTTCAATGTACTTCACCTTCAGAATCGGTGGCGTAGTGGTTTGGAAAGGCGGAGTAACGCAAATTCATTGTTTTCAATGGACTTTGCGTTACCCATTATAATGCGAAGCACTCCACTTTGCATTGTGGAGCACTCTTCGAATTCGGTTTTACTTCACGATTCACTTCGCAGAGTGAATAGGGGCCACTTCGCCCATCTCTGATGGAGAGCCCGGAAATTTGAGGGTGGAGAATTATATGCCTTGTTAGGGGTTCAAGATATAAGTTGAATAAATAGGGGGATAGAGGACAGCCCTGCCTTGTACCTCTTTGTAGGGGAAAGGAATCTGATAAAACTCCATTACAAAAAACCCAAGCTGAAGGGGTAGAATAGTGGAGCCTTATCCATTAAATAACAACTGCTGGAATTTGAAAAGCTGACATGGTATGAAACAAAAATGGCCAGGAAACTCAGTTGAAAGCTTTTTTGGTGTCCAAGGAGACCGACACCGCAGGGGTGTCAATCCCCTTAGACGCCAAAATTAAGTGGAACATTTTATGCATGTGATCAGTTACTAAGTGGCCCTGTATAAAGCCTGTTTGCTCCCACCCAATGAGGGGTTGCCAAACAGCAGCCAATCTCTTTGCCAAAATGTGGGAAAGGATTTTAACATCCACATTCAGTAAAGAGATTGGTCTGTAATTACGTACCACAGAATGGTCCTTCCCTGGTTTTGGAATGAAGGTACTGATGGCTTCCAAAAAATCTGGGGGAAGGAGTTGGTTTGATAACAGTGATTATAAAAGTCCATAAGGTGTGGTGCCAGCTCTTTTTTAAGGGACAAATAAAAGTTCAGAGAAAAGCCGTCTGGCCCAAGGGATTTATCTGTGGTAAGAGCAGAGATAGCCTGTTCCACTTCAAAGGTTGAAATGGGGGTGCTCAATATCTGCAACACCAGAGAGTTAAGATGTGGGAGCTTAGCCTATGTGAGAATTGTTGAGTCAGTAAATCAATTTCTGGGGACTTCTTCCCCCCTTTATAATTGTTCTTAGTAAGGTTTACATTTTTCTACTATGTCTCTGGAGGTCGTAACCACTGAGCCATCTGAAGCTGACCATGCAGCTTGCACCAGGCAAGTCATTTCAACCTGTTTAAGGTGCATTACTAAGAGTTTGCCAGCCTTCTTGCCAAACATCTCATAGTTCAAGTGTGCTCGATACAGGGCATAATCAGCTTGTTCTCTATTTAATTTGATGTACTGGGCCCTTGCCTGGTTCAGCTGTATCCAGTCTGCCTCAGAAGAGTGGGAGTTAATGTTTTTTTCAAGGATGTGGATGGATTTCAGGAGATCTTGTATCCATTTTCCCCTATGTTTTTCTTGCAGGTGGCCATTCGGATAAGTTCCCGGCAGACTATACATTTATACGTGCTCCAGCAGGAGGCTGAGGATTGGGCTGTTAGCTTGTTGGTAGCAAAAAATTCTATAGCTTCCTGCTTCAATTTGTAGCAGCACCAATCATCTTTCAAAAGATGACTGTTCAGTCTCCAGCATTTGTCCCTTTCTGTTGAAGGGGATAAAAGTACTAAAATGGAAACTGGTGCATGGTCAGAGATAATCTGACTGAGGATCTCACAGTATCATGTGAGCGAAATAAATGTAGGGCTAATTTAGGCATAGTCTAACCAGGAGTAGGTATGACGAACAGGAGAGTAAAAGGAGTATTCTGGTTCTCCAAAATGGAGAGTCCTCCATATGTCCACCAACCTACAATTATCAAGTAGATCCCAAAGGGCTCTTTGTGCAGGTGAAAGGCCTTTTCAGTTGACCCCAGATCTGCCAAGGAAGTCAAGAGTAAGATTCCAGTGTCCCAGGATTATTTTATGAATGTCAGTGTAAGTCGAGATAGTGATCATTAGGTCAGAAAAAAATAAAGGTGAGTCCACACTGGACCCATATACATTACTAAGGAGAGTCTCACAAGTGCCTATACGTACATGCATTGAAAGATAGCAGCCCTTAGGGTCTGCATGTTCCTGCAGCACTTGAAATGGGATATGCCTCCTTACTAGGATGAGAACCCCGGCCCTGTGGGTACTGAATCCCGCACCATATTCATGGCCCACCTATAACCTATGGAAGAAATGGGCATTCTTATAGGGGATGTGGGTTTCCAGGAGAAATGCTAAGTAAGCCTTTAAGGTAGCCAAATGGGTAAGGGTCCTGGTATATTTCAAGGGTGAGTTATCCCCAACTTAACGTTCCACATGACACATGTTAAAGAGGATACTGACATACTGTATTGTTGGTAAAACAGAATTGGGGAAATAGCTAAATAATAATAGAGATGTGTGAGGAAAACAAAGGACACTCTTCTTGTCAAACATGACCTGTGAGATGGAACATCCCATCACATAAGAAACAAAAATGGGCACCTTGTACACATGTGCTCTTTGTGGTCTCAAGAGAACAATAAGAATAAACAGCATTAAACATGTGAAACCCTGAACCAGGAAACCAAAGAAATCAAACATCAACAACTGCACAAATGCCTGCATCATAATAATCTCCCCATGTAAGCCCACCTCTTAAAAGGAGGGAGCGGGTAGGGGACATACCCTAATAAAGGGTATATCACCCCCTGTCATTCGACGGACTGTGGTGGTTCGGTGAACAAACATGGACAGCCAACCACCATGTCCCGGTGGAATATCTGAACCATAAAGTGAATGGTATCAGCATAACAAAAAAAAAAAAAAAAGAAAAACCCACCACATTCTGGTAATAAAGTTGTTGAACTACTCAAGTAATAAAACCCCCCTGGGTTAACTCCACCCATGGCCGTCAATATGAAATAAACAATAACTGAAAAAATAAGGTAGGGCTAAAGTTTCTGCCCTGAGGAAAACAGTAAAACAAGCAATGGGGGTATTAATAAGCCAATAATAGTAGTCTTATGTACAATCAAAGATTATGCTAATTGTGTCCAGGCTGAAAATAGCAAAGAGTTCCCCTAAAAAAAAAAACCATGAAAAATAAACAAAAGAAAAAAAAAATCAGTCTGCACGGGCCGTTTCTGTGCTCTCACAATGTGAAGCTTCTGCTGTGTAAGCCAATTATTTAAGAGTTCAACATAAATCTAAGTCTGTCTATTGAGAATTTGGGCGGGGCAAAACAAATACAAGAAGCAGTGAGAATCACATTATGGCAGGCTTATGTGTAGTAGGATCGAAGCTTGTTGTAGTCCAAACCAGAAGTGGTAAAAAGTACAAGAAAACAGTACTCGGATGAAAAGAAAACATGCTCAGAAAAAAAACAGCTCTGACTGCTTCCTGCACACAAGTTCTTTTCTATGTACTCTCAATGCTGAGCTGCAACAAAACTATGCCAGATATCTAGACAGTACAACATGAGTCTGGATCAGCTGTAATAAATCTAGACAAAGCCTCCCAAAGAAAAGCTGAAAAACAGCATAGCTGAGCCAAAAACAAAAGTCCAGTAGATGAATTAAGCCAATTGTACTATTCCTCGAAGCCTAAACACCTGCTCCATGGAGCTGACCAGACCCCCGACTGGTAAGTGAGCCTGGGACTGATTAAATTACATTTCCTCCAAATAGTGCTTAAAAAGAACAAAAAAGACATAATGCTTCACTGTCTAACAAATGTGCTCTTAATAAAAAGGTCACAGGTATCCAACATAACATCAAATACATGCAGTCTAGCAACGTCAGCATAACTCCAGCTGTTAATACAAAATGTACGTTCATGCAGCTAAGGTATAGCAGCCACTATAGCACAGCCTCCAAGGCAATAACTGGGGGTTCAGAGCACAGTCAAGTACACAATTTAGATGGAATAGTAAATGATAGCTGCGGGAAGAGTTTGGAGCGTTCCTCTTTAGCTTGTTCAGCAGATGAGTAATACAGAGATCATGAGGCAGTCGAAACTATTAGCCTGTCCTGGTACTGCATATAAAACTTTACCCCCACCTTATATAAAATGCTCTTAATACCTTTATAAGCCATCTGCTGCTCTCCAAAAAGAGAGGTGTTGTCACTGAAGATAAAGAAGTCGTGGCCATTCCATTGCAGTGGGCGTTTAGCTCACGCCTGCTGTAAAATGTGAACTTTATCTTGGTAGTTTAGGCAACAGAGGATGATGGCTCTGAGTTTGCCTTCTGGTGGGGTCTGTTGGTGAACAGAGCAGTGTTCTCACTCAATAGACTATCCAGATTGATCCCTGAGGTGGTGAACTAACAATATCAACAAGCAGGCTCTGGACAAAGCTAACATGTTGGACCCTTCAGCCTGCTCTGGGCTTCCTACTGGCACCAAATTGTTCCATCAGCTTTGTGCTTGAAAGTCATTGGCTTTCATTTCAAGTTTAGCCATGAACTTGCATAGGTCTACCATTTCCTGGAGCTTCCAAGCCTGATTGTCTTTGAGAGAGCTGATGCGAACCTCCACATCTCCCAATGGGTGATGAATGGACTCTAAGGTAGGTTATAAAATCTGAAGTTCATCCACAACTTTAGCAAGTGTATCTGTTATACCAGCCATGTCTGCAAGGAGTAAATTTAATTTGTCTGGTTCCGAATCTCCCTCTGGAGAGTCGAGACTAGGACATTTCTATGGGGGTAACAGCCTAGCTGACTGCGGGGGCACAATCTCAGCAATGCTTGACAATCTCCATATTTCCTGTCACTTCCATAGTGGCTCCAAAGATCAAAAGCTTCTCTCAATATAGTGTAGGTATAAGAGAGCAAATGTAAAAGAAAAAACTGCTGATAACTCCAGAAAATAAACTGTTTATTTTACCAGGAACTTGGAGCCAAGACACATGCGACTGTTCAGTCTGAAAGCATCACGTGATTCCCGATCAGCTGTTTTTTTCTGTTGCAAAGAGCAAGTGTGAGAGCACTTTTTTTTGGAAATCAAACTTTATTCAATTTTCAATTTTTATAAACAATACGTAACATACAAATACAGAAGAAAGAACACACACACACTCAAAAAAAAAGGGAAGGGGCGAGCAATATTCCTTATGACTTTAACAGTTTTAAAACACCAGCTCATTAATTTCCAAAAGAAAAAGAAGAAGGAAGGGGGATCCAATATATCAAGACTCAAATATCTTAATACAAATCACAAACAAACAATTCTAGGATCAGTAAACCAAGGGGCTAAGGGAGAGGGAAGAAAAAGGACAAAAAGGGGAAGGGGAGAGGTTGGCTATTGCATTTAAATATAGTTTCTAAAAGTATCTTACAACTGAGGTGACACATTTTAAAATAGAGGTGGTCCACTAAACTCTCCCAAGATGCCAAGCCAACCAACGGCCCAGTCAGGGGACTGAGTTCCTGGGGAACCCTGAGAACAGGGACAGTACAGCTTCCTTACTCAAGATCAACATTTTAAGTCAGTTCAGCCAATACCTCCAGTATATCCCTGGACTCCTGGGATGCTTTATAATGAAGAAAAGGTAGCCATCTGCTTATTAACTTACACAATTGGAACCGGAGCTTGGCAATAAGATGCTCCATAACCAAATTTTACAACAGATGGAATACCAGTCCTCAGTAGAAGGAGATTTGTCAGCTAGCCAGCATCTGGTAACAGCCTTTAGGGCTGCTGCATTTACAATATGGAATAGGTATCTCTGAGATCTAGATCTCAGGTGATCTGGTGGAAGGCCAAACAGCCAGTTCTGGACTGTTGAGGAAGGGAGGATTTCAAACATCTTTCCGGCCACTTTATCCATTGAGTCCCAGTAACTTTTCAGCACCGGACAGTCCCAGAGAATGTGGGAGATTGTTCCTCTGCCTTGACATCCCCTCCAACAAATATCTGTGCAGTGTTTACCCAAATGTTTAGTAACTACTGGGGGTCTGAAATATCTGACAACAACCCTCCATCGGAACTCCCTCCAGAAAGGAGGTGAGGAAGTGTTATGGATCCCCTTCCAGATCCTCTTCCATTGTTGGTCATCTAAAATGGTGCCCATTTCCACTTCCCAGTGCTCTATAACATGGGTTAGATGGTCTGGTTCTAATGATGATAAAGCCACCACTACCTTACAAACAGTTTCAGCCCTGAAGCCTGGCCAAGCTCTACAAGACAAGTTTGCAGGTGGCTGAGGGGCAGTGTCATTTGTGCACTTATGTTTTCCTTAACTAAATAATGCCTCAGCTGAAGATATCTGAAAAAATCTATTTATGGAAGACCGAATTCTGCTCTCAACTGTTGAAAGGATTTACATCTCTCCCCAGAGTGAAACTGTCCCAGAGTTGAAAGACCAAGTCTGCGCCAAGCCCAAAAAGAGCCATCTGAGTTGTATGCAGTAAAATCCAAACAGCTCTGGAGAGGAGTTAGGGCATGTAAACTCATCTTAAACTGATAAGCTCGGCATACTTCTTTTAAGATAGGCTTCAAGACAGAGGTCCAAGGGTTATCTAGTGTTACCCTAGCCAATCGGGGAGCATCTTACAGTAGGAGATCTCCTGGACTAGCCAGTGATAAGGAGTGTGTCTCAATTTCTACCCAGGTGGGGGATCCTTCTTTCATCAAGGGTATAAAAGCTTGCAATTGTGCTGCCCAATAATATTTACAAAAATCAGGAAGTCCCATCCCCCCTCTTTCCTTCGGGGCTGGCAGAACCCTCCATCTAACCCTTGGAGCCTTGTTCCTCCATATAAATATAGTCAGGATTTTTTTCATTTGTTTCCAAAACTCTCTGAGAGGTCTCAGTGGAAGGGTAGAGAAAAGAAACAAAAACCTCAGGAGCACATTCATTCTGAGAGTCTCAGTTCATCCCGATAAGGTCAGGGGAAGTTCTCCCCACCGATTGCAATCTGCCTGGACATCCAGGAGCAATTTAAAGTAATTGGAGGAATACAGTTTGCTTAGGTCCCTCGGGATCCACACCCCGAGTTATCCGAAGCTGGTCCTTGACCACTTTAATTGACATAGGTCCGGAAGGGGACGGCCCTCAGTGTGGCTCACTGGGATAATCTCAGTCTTGGATTTGTTAATTTTGTATCCAGAAACTGCCCCAAATGATCTTAATAGGTTGAAAATTCTAGGAAGGGCTTGCACTGGGTCTGTCACATACAGCAGTATATATTGGCATATAGGGATACCCTCAGTACCGATTCTCCCACTCTAATACCCTCAAATAGTGGGGAGTGCCTAAAGGCTGCCACCAAGGGCTCAATGCTCAAAGCAAAGAGGAGGGGATAGAGTGGGCACCCCATCTCGTCCTTCTGCAAATATTGAAGGGAGGTGAGATAACCCCATTCACTTCCACCCTTGCCCTTGGATCCCTGTATAGGTTGTTGATCCAGCGCCAGAACTTCACCCCAATCCCAAATTTAGCCAAAATTTGATCTAAGTATGCCCAGTCTAATCAATCAAAGGCCTTCTCTGCATCTAATGATACCACTGCTTGTGTGGTTTTGACTAGAGGGGAGGCTAGGGAAGTGAGCGCATTCAGGAGGAGACGGATGTTATCATTAATGTGCCATCCTGGAATGAAACCAGTCTGATCAGGATGAACTAATGAGGGTATGATTTTTTGGAGATGGAAGCTGACAACCTTAGCAAAAATTTTGGCATCCTGATTCAACAGGGATATTGGTCTGAAACTGGTGCAGAGAGAAGGATCCTTCCCTGGTTTCGCTAACACCGTCACCAGATCCTCACCCCAAGAGTCGGGGGTAGCTCCCAGCTCCTGCACCACATTACAGACCCTAGTGAGGAGGGGGACCAAGTCATCCACAAAACATTTAAAGAACTCGGCAGAGAAGCCATCCGGGCCGGGTGCCTTGCCTGTCTTAAGAGTTTTTATCGCCTTTATTATCTCGGCCTCCGTGAAGCCTGCTTCCAACTCCTGCCCCTGTTCTACTCACAATTTTGGCAGATCTATTTTATCTAGAAAAATCCTAATTTTGGAGGCATGATCCGGCTCCCTCTCCTCAGTATATAGGTCCCTGTAAAATGTCTGGAATTCATTTGCTATCTCTGTGGGTTGTGTAAGCTGGGACTGGGAGGGGTCATTAGATCTAATTAAGGGAATGCACTGGTCTGCCTCTTGTTTGCAAAGCCGTAGGGCTAGCAGTCTGCCCGCCCTCTCCCCCTCTCATAGTACCTCTGTTCCATGAACTGGAGGACATTTTCTGTACGCTATTGCATTAATTGATTATATTCATCTCGAGCTGCACTCAGCTGCGGCAGAAGTGATTTGTTGCCCCGTGTCTTATGCTCCCATTCTAATATAGCTATTTCATCTAGGGCTTTTTTAATCATGGCTTGATGTTGTTTATTTTTATAAGATGAGTGAGAAATTATGTGCCTCCTTATTACCGCCTTAAGCCCGTCCCACATGAATTTAACCGCCGTCTCACCTCTGCAGGTTTCCTGAATATAATATTTTATCACTTCTTTAGTGGACTTAACATACAGTTTATCATTGACAAGCCCCAGATTGAATCACCAGAGCCCATCTTTGTGTACAGAGTCCCAACTGAGACAGGCCGAAACCATTGCATGATCTGAAAAGGACACAGGTTGGATCTCCACCTCTTTAAAATAGTGGTCCAAATTATTTTGGGTGTAAAAGCAGTCTAGCCTAGAGTAAGAGCCCAAAGCAGTGGAGTAAAAAGTATAGTCTGCTTTCAATGGGTTTTGTAGATGCCAAGGGTCTGCCAAAACCCCTTCTGTTGTCAGAGTTCTGAACAACCTGGAGCAGGCTATAGACCCTCCCACTGTCATCTTGCTTCTGTCCAGTCTCAAATCTTCCACACAGTTCCAATCTCCGACACAAACCTCCTGGCCCTCCAGGAGACCAGAAATTACCTTGAACAGGGACCTTAAGAATTCCCCTTGGGGGCTGGGGGCGTAAACTGAGATAATATGTATTTTCCTACCATTATATACCCCCGATACTAACACCCACCTTTCTGAACCACCCATGCTGGTCTTCTGGACCTGAAAAGACAGACCACGACAGATCAAAATGGCTGAGCCTGCCTTTTTAGCTTGGGGATGGGAATCCAAAAAAACAGAGCCTACCCAGGATCTCCTTAATTTGGAATGTTCTGTGTTAGACAATTTTGTCTCTTGGAGGCAGGCAATATCACATTTCGCTCAGTGGAGCTCTAATAAAATTCTCATCCGTTTTATGGGATTATTAATTCCCTTTACATTTATTGAGCACATTTTTTATGGAGCCATGAGAAAAAATGGGGCGGGGGGGTATCAGTAGTCCTCCAGAAAACCAGCACTGCCATATTTAATAAGTGTGAGCTCTTTTCCATTATCTCATTACATGCTTGGTCAACCTTATAGAAAGGGGAAAGGGTAAACAGTAATAACATCAGAACAAGAACCCCTATAAAGGCCATAAAAAATAAATGGAAGGTGATGAGTACCAATGCCCATAGTCTGTGCAACAAGCTCCCTGAACTAGTGGCCTTGATGGAAGAGGGATGCCTGGATATTGTGGCAGTCACTGAAACATGGTACACAAAGAACCATGAGTGGGAAGTCAACATACCAGGATACACAGTCAACAGGAGGGTAAAAGAGGAGGAAGAGTAGCTCTCTATATAAGGGAAGGGATTAAACTAAAGAGTAAACAGGAAGTTGATGAGTCACTATGGGTCACCCTGGAGACAGGAAATGGCACCACAATCCGCATGGGGATTGTGTACAGACCCCCATCTCAGGGGGAGGAAATGGACAAGGAAATGATAGAAGGCATCCCTTAAAATGGCAGAAAAAGGGGAGATATTATTGATGGGGGACCTGAATATGCCAGATGTTAACTGAAGTACCTTTGCTGCAGTCACATCCAAGAGCAGGGTGATTCTTGATGCCCTACAGGGGGCATGCCTCAGACAGCTAGTGTTGGAACCCACTTGGGAGGGAACAATCTTAGACCTGGTACCTCAAATGGGGAAGGAGAAAGGATCTCAGATTTAGAAGTGAGTAGCCATCTGGGAACAAGTGACCACCAAACAGTGTGGTTCACAATAAACGTAGCCATAGAGTCAAGCCATACAAAAACAAGAGTATTGGACTTTAGGAAGGCTGACTTTGGGAAAATGAGAGAGAGACTTAGAAAAGCAGTAGCAAACGGGCAAGAAGGAGGGGCAGAGGAACAATGGGGAATAATTAAAACAGCCATCGCAGTGGCAACAAGCCTTTGTGTGAAGCAAATCAATAAAACAAAATGAAGGAAAAAAACACTACAGTTCTCAAAAGAGGTGGCAGGGATGGTTAAGGAGAAAAGGATAGCATTCAGGAAATATAAGGAAACACAGAAGGAGCAAGACAGAGAACTTTATCAGTTAAAGCAGAAGGAGGCAGGGAAGGCAGTCAGAACAGCAAAGGGACAAACTGAGGAAAAGATAGCCAGCTCTGTTAAGAAGGGGGATAAAACCTTTTATAGGTACATTAGGGAGTGAAGAAAGACCAAGGGAGGGATACAGAGACTAAATAAAGGGGAGAGAATGTGGGCAGAGGGTGACACTGAAAAAGCAGGGATATCGCAGTGGTCTAAGGCTCTGAGCTGCAAATCTGGTGACATCCAGCAGACCAGACCTGGGTTTGAATCCCACAGCTTCCACTTGCATACTGTGTGACCCTGAGCAAGTCACTTAATCTCATTGTGCACCCAGGTCGCTCCTGTAAAAAAGCTTTCAGCTTAGTGTGCTATACCTGGTTAAACAAAAAAAAAAAAACTGAACAAATATTTCTGCTCAGTATTCACAATAGATGAGGAGGGAGGTGCCTAAACCAAACAAGGGAGAAACTCTGAATGGGGGGTCGATACTGTCCATTCACAGAAGAAAGGGTTTAGAAGAACTCTTGAAACTGAGGGTGGACAAAGCAATGGGACTGATGGGATTCACCCAAGAATACTAAAAGAACTAAGGTAGAACTAGTAACACCACTGACTACTCTCTGTAACAAATCATGGGAGGATGGAGTGGTACCTGAGGACTGGAGGAGGGCAAATGTGATTCCACTTCACAAAAGTGGGGGTAGGGCAGAGGCAGGAAACTACAGACCAGTTAGTTTGACTTCAGTGGTAGGGAAAATGATGGAATCACTTCTGAAGGAAAGAATTGTTGAGTACCTAGAGGCCAGTGGTGCACAGGACCCAAGGCAGCATGGTTTCACAGCAGGAAGGTCATGTAAGATGAACCTAATAGATTTCTTTGACTGGGTGACCAAAGTAGTAGACCAGGGAGGGGCTGTGGATATGGCCTACCTAGATTTTAGCAAGGCATTTGACACAGTCTCACACAAAAGATTAATATACAAGTTAGCCAGCCTGGGAGTGGGTCCCAAAGTGGTAGCCTGGATAAAAAAACTGTCTGGACAACAGGATGCAAAGGGTAATAGTAAACAGAGTCCACAATGAAGAAAGGAGGGTAACTAGTGGGGTACCGCAGGGTTCGGTACTGGGACCGGTCCTCTTTAATATCTTTATAAGTGACATTGGAGAGCACATGGAAGGAAAGGTATGCCTCTTTGCAGATGATACAAAGATCTGCAACAGGGTTGATACACAAGGTGGGGTGGAAAGAAAGAAAAGGGGCTCGGCAAGGTTGGAGGAATGGTCAAATATGTTGCAGTTCAGATTCAATGCAAAGAAGTGCAAGGTAATGCATCTGGGAAACAAAAACCCAGGGGAAGAGTGCACAATGGGGGGTGAGTTAATAACAACAACAAAAATTGAAAGAGACCTAGGAGTAATTATATCAGATGACCTAAAGGTGGGCAAGCAATGTGAGAAGGCAGTAAGGAGGGCTGGGGGAATACTGGGATGCATAGGGAGAGGCAACAACAGTAGAAACAGGAAGTTGTTATCCCTCTACAGAGACAGTTAGTGAGACCCCATCTGGAGTACTGCGTGCAATTCTGGAGACCCCATCTCCGCAAAGACATAGACAGAGTGGAGGTTGTTCAGAGGAGGACAACCAAAATGGTGCAAGGTCTGCACCAGAAGACATACGAGGAGAGACTAAAGCAGCTTAATATGTATTCACTTGAGGAAAGGAAGGAGAGGGGGGACATGATAGAAACTTTCAAGTATCTCAAGGGAATTAATAAGGTACAAAAGGATAGTATCTTTCAGAAGAAGAGATGTGCAAGAACAAGGGGGCACAATTTGAAGATGGGGGATGGCTCAGAGGTAATGTTAGAAAGTGTTTTTTCACAGAGAGAGTTGTGGATGCATGGAACAGCCTTCCTGAGGAGGCTGTGGAGTCAGGAACAGTGGGAGAATTCAAGAACGCATGGGACAGGCATAAGGCAATTCTAGTCGGGGGCAGGAGGAAGTAAGCTGTTGATCAACTAGAATCTGCAGCTTATCCATCAGGTAGGGAAATGGGCAGACTGGGTGGGCCAAGCAGTCCTTATCTGCCGTCAAATTCTATGTTTCTCCGTTTCTATGTAAGGGTGTAAACATTCAAAAAAACTCCAAACTCATTAGGAGTTTTAAGTATAACAACAACTGGTAAATGGGGTAAAAGCCCCATATCAACATGGGCCACTAAGTCGTGACCGTGCCCACCTAGGGGCCGAAGGAAGGTACTATTCCTCCTGTGGGAGAAGCCCACGTTATCTGGGGCAAGGTGTGGAGATTCCTGCTTGTACAGGAAGTACCATGCCTATTCCCTCTAATAAAATCCAGTGAGGCTGCCCAAACGAGGGCTGCCCCCGGGTGATGTCAGTCATCTGAGCTGCTGGACCTCGCAACATTCCATAGGAGTCATAGGTCCAGACCTTCCCATGTCCTGTGGAACCAGAAAATTGTAGCAAAGAGGCCAACTCAGAATTTAGAGCTGAGTACATTAATCAACTTAGAGTATGCATTGCATCAGGGCACAGTCAAAAAAAAAATGAACCCTTACAGCTTTAAATCATTATAACATAGCATTTTAAGTCTGTTATTATAGTATCTATATTTGGTAAAACAAGTCCCAAAACAGTGATGCACCTGTAATAAAACAGACTGATTTGACACCATATGAAATATGACAAAACTTTAAAAGTGCTAGAGATTATTCTACTTAATCAGGAAACAGGATCACCTACAGTACTGTAACAATACAGTGTACAAAAAAGTAATTAGGCATTATGAAAGCTGTGCCTGTGCGCTTCAGGCCACTTTAAGCAAGGCAATAAGATCACTAAACCAGATTTTCTATTACAAAAGTTAGAAGAAAAAGAATTGGTCAAAAAAAACTTTTATCTTTAGCTAAAATTAACATATTTTAGAATGTAAGAAATTGCCCACAAGAGTTTTAAAACATTTTATCGAGTCCCATGAGTTTGTGCACCAGGGTGTATTTAAGTCTGAGACCCCTTCTAAGAACAATGTTACTGGCCTTATCACAGAAGAGATTTGTCCACGATGTAAACGAATTGTCACAAAGCCGTAGTACTTGCGCTTTGTGAGCAGAGAAGGGTCCAGGAGGTGAAACTACCTGCCTCATGAGCCCCGATACCAATCAGGAAAATAAAATAAAAAAATTATCTCCCTTGGGGAAGCAAGTGAACAGGCCATAAGAGGGGAAACAATAGCATAGGGACCTCTCATGTACTGCAAAAGTGGAGATTAGGGCAAATGGACAGGTTTTGAACAAAGGTTCCTCTTGTACCGAGGAGTGTAGTCCAAAGACCTCAGCCACCACACCGAGTCGAACTCACCGTGTAGGATCACTGGTAGGCAATCAAATTATATCTTGTTGCAGAATCTGCCCTTGTCATTCAGGGTAACTTCTTTTTTTGCAGCCACTTGGATAAGTCAGCATGTAGTGGGAAGAGGGAGTCAGTTCTTGTAGTGCTGTTTCATCTCCCTCCCAGAGCCACTGACCAGAAGAGCTCTTCAATTTCCTGTTCTGCTATATCCTCCTTCAAATCAGGGATACAGACAGCCTTGGATTCCAAGAAAGGCACAGCTTCTAGGAGGATGTCGAAAGATTTGGCGCCATCTTCTCCCTCGATCCAGAGTTTAGCGGGATATCTGAGCTGGGCTCTCAGACCCTTCTCCCTTAGTTGTTTAACCACAAACAACACCTTTTTCAGTTTTGCCATCATTAATGGTGGGAAATCTTGATCGATGTAGACTTTTGTACCATCCAGGTTAAGATCTCTCTTTTTCAATGCCAGCTTGAGAATCTGATCCTTGACAGGAATTTTAGGAATTTAATTACTGATGGACCTCAGGGGTGCTCCTGATCTGGGCTTGGGGGCCACGGACCTGTGGGCTCTTTCTATGTCCAGTTTGAAGTCTTCCTTTAGACCCAGCTCTTTTTTAAGCCAGCAGTCCATGAATTGAGTTGTGTCTGCCTGTTCCACACCCTCGGGGATACCAAACACCCTGATATTATTACGGAGGGCTCTGGCCTCTGCATCTTCGGCTCAGAGAGTTATTGCTCTTTCTCTATGATGAAGAAATGCCAGCGACCTGCTGAAGGCCATGTGTTCTGTTTGCATGATCTCCAGTTGATTTTCCTAATTTGAGGTGCAGGCTTCCAGTTTTCAGAAGTCTTTTTGGATGTGGGAGACCTTATTGTCAATTTTGTGCAGCACCCTAATAATTTTATTACTGTCCGCCCGTGATGTAGCTGAGCCTGAATCAGAGCCAGAATACTCTTCACCAGACCCCACTGTAATTGAGGATCGGGATGGAGCTGGACTTAGGCCCATAGCCTGCTGATACTGCAAGCCTTGTTTTGGAGTTTGCGAATGTGCTGTGGCCGTTTTTTTTGTTCGTCCCATTATCGGTAGAAGTCCCGATGTCAACCCAGATCAGTTAAAGCTGTGTATATTGCCGCTGGACCACGGATTACTATAGATTGAACACCCGGGGAGTGGAGCTCTCGTCTAGGCTTTCATACAAGTTGCTGACATCACCGGAAGTCCATGAGAGCACTTTTTTCAATAGAAGGCCAGAAGGTAGAAGCAGGGTGCTGCAAGTGTGGGAGGACATGGGGGTAGAGATAGAAATGATTTCTTTAGCAGAAATCAGTAATTTTTAATGAAATGAAAATGCCAGCCATCTGTAGAGGTGAGAGGGTCAAGATGGTCTCTCATCATGGATTATTTACAATTTAATAATACTATAGCAAACAATAGTGGGTGCTGGGGAAGTGTGGGATTAGTCTGCTGAGAAAAGGTGAGGGGGATAGGGTTGAATCTGGGTTTGGGCTAGGGGATGAGGGTGGGGCTGTTTCTTTTGTCTTTTTTTTATTTCAGCTGGTGGCTGAATATATTCCTAACAATCAACAGTCCCCCATTCAGGAATGGCTCCCAAATATTCAGGAGCCCTACTATTCATGGTAATCAGGAACTACTGTCTGGCCCCTGGACAGCCCTACTGAGCAGTACTTAAACCACATATGCAGAATCATCCCATAGATGCTGTTGCTAGTTGGTTCACTCTCCTCCCTACCATTTTTTGCTTCTCTTTGACCTTCACCAGGCCATCTTGCCCACATGGCAGCCCCTGCTGCCATTCCTGTTTTTTCCTCTTGGTCTCCATTTCACACTTGCTGCTAGCTTTGCTACTATGCTGCTCATCATACTACCGGGTGTGCTCATAGGCTTCCACACTGTGGATTTATGACAACTTTTGACATCATCTCACTCAGAAATGTGGATCCATTTCTTCAGCCTGTTAGTTGTTGGTACATAGAAACAAAGAAGTTGATGGCAGATAAGGACCGCAAGGCCCATCCAGTCTGCCCATTTCTTTTTCTACCATATAAATGCTCCCAGGTCACTCCTGTAAAAAAGCTTTCAGCTTAGTGTGCTATACCTGGTTAAAAAACAACTAAATAAATAAAAAAAAAAAAAAAAAATGTGCCATCGACCTTTGCTTTGTCAATGGCCTATCTATTCATACTCATTTGTATTGCTCCCTTATGCCTATCCCATGCCTGTTTGAAGCCCTGCACTGTATTCATAGCCACCACTTCTTAAGGTAGGCCATTTCATGCATCTACCACCCTTTCTGTGAAAAAGAATTTCCTCACATTCCCCCTTAATTGGCCCCTCTAATCTCATGCTGTGTCCTCTTGTCCTGCTATTTTTCTTATATTTAAACATGTTAGACTCTTTCACCTTGTTAATGCCCTTAAAGGTGTTTGACTGCCTCGATCATATCACCTCTCCCTCCTTTGCTCAAGGGTACACATATTGAGCTCTGTTAATCTGTCCTCATATGTCTTCTGATGCAGTCCCTGCACCATTTTGTTGCCCTCTCTGGACTGCCTCAATTTGGTTAATGTCCTTGGAGTGTGGCCTCAATACTGCACGCAGTACTTCAGATGGGGCCTAACCAGTGTCTTGTAAAGAGGGATTATTACCTCCCTCTTATGACTTGTGATACCCCTACTAAACACCCTAACACCCCCTAGCCTTACCTACTGCTTTAGAGGTCTGCTTGATGATTTCAGGTCATCAGTGATGATGATGCCCAAGTCTCTTTCTTCCTTTGTGACTGCTAGCAACCTCTCCCAGCCTATAGGTGGCTTCAGGGTTTCTCTTCCCTATGTGCATGATCATGCACCTTTGCATTAAATCCAGTTGCCACTCTTCTGACCATGTTGCTAGTTTATCAAGATCTCTTCTCATTCTGCCCACCCCATCTGGATCATCTACTCTGTTGCAGATCTTGGTGTCATCTGCAAACAGACAAGCCTTACCCTCTAGTCCATCTGCAAGGTCACTAATGAAGATGTTGAAGAGGACTGGCACCAGGACTGATCCCTGAGGTACCCCACTTGTGACTTGCATCTCTTCTGACTGTATACCATTTACCACCACTCTCTGTTTTCTGCCCGTCAACCAGTTTGCACCCAGTTGACCAACTTCTGACCCACCCAAGTCTACCCAGCTTTTTATCAATGTTCTATGTGGAACAGTGTCAAAAGCTTTGCTGAAGTCAAGGTGGCGACATCAACTGCTCCCCTTGGTCCACCACTCTGGTTACCCAGTCAAAGAAATATATGAGATTAGTTTGACAGGGCCTCCTTTGTAAACCCATGCTGTCTTGGATCCTGTGCCCCTATGGATTCCAGGTGTTGCACTATCCTTTCCTTAAGGAGTGCTCCATAATCTTGCCCACTACTGAGGTAAGACTGACTGGTCTGTAGTTCCCTGCCTCCTCCCTGCTACCACTCTTGTGGAGCGGGATCACATGAGCCCTTCTCCAGTCTTCTGGGACCTCTCCTGTGCTCAGAGACTCACTAAACAGTTCTGCTAATGGCTCTGCTAGTTCCACCTTTGGCTCCTTAAGTACCCTGGTATGTATGCCATCAGGTCCATTGCCTTGTCCACCTGAGCTTAGCAAGCTCTTGTAGGACCCTTTCTTTTTGTGAAGGGAGTAGTGCTCACCTCCCTCCCCGTCCATGGTGCTGAGCTGTGGACCCTGCCCTACCTTCTCTTCAGTAAATACTGAGCAAAAGTATCTATTTAGGATAGATGCTTTTACATAGTCCTCCCTCCTCACATGCTCCCTTTTCTCCATTAAGCTTAGCAATACCCCCTCTGAACTTTCTCCTTTCACTAGTGTATCTATAGAAAGTCTTGTCACCTTCTTTTACTGTTTGTGCTAGTGTTTCCTCAGTTTGGGACTTTGCCTGCCTTACTGCCTTCCCTGCTTCCCTTAGGGAAGTTTGGTATGCCTCCTGTCTTCATCCCGCTGTGTTCCCTTATATTTCCTGAAGGCCAGCCTTTTGGCTCTGCCCTTTTCTGCTACTGTATTTGAGAACCAAAGTGGTTCCTTCTTCTTTTTACTTCCTTTTCTGTCTAACATAATGGGATGTTGCTTCAAGTATTGTGCATCCTTAATGCTTGCCCACTTGCCTGTACCCCTCACCTATGTTTCTTTTTCCAGGGCTAGCTTAACTCTGTTGGCCATCTTATCAAAGTCAGCTCCTCTGAAGTCCCATATTTTTGCCTTGGAATGGGATGATTTAGATGTAGTAGTCAAATTGAACCATACCATGTGATGGTCACTGACCCCCAGGTGACCCTCTACCTGGAGATCTGTGATCCCTTCCCCTGTTAGTCAGTACTAGATCTAGGATAGCCCTGTCTCTTGTGGGTACTGCCCCCATGTTCTTCTATCACTGGAGCAGACACCTCTGACCCTACACCTGGTTGCAGGCTAAACCAGCTGCTGCTGCTGTTTTCTATTCCTTCCTGCTTCCCTGGATGGCATGTTCGACACATGCTTGCCAACTTGTTCCACTGTGTTGCTCTTGGCCACCCTCCACTGCTGGATACTTTTGCCTGTTGACTGCTTCTAACCTGCTGTTTGCTCTATTGCCCCTACTGTTTATGATACCTTACACTGTTGCTGGGAGCATCTTGTGCTGTGCTCTATGCTGCCATTAGTTTGCCTCTCTTTTACTTTGCTAGTTGATTTCTGTCTGCTGCCTCTTACCCATCCCACTTGGCTGTACTCTCTCTTGGTGTTCCTCTGCCACCTTGGCCATTAACTTCTCTGGCCATGTTTTACCCTTTGGATTCTTCAACCTGCAACTTCTTCCTATCAGTGTTGTTACCAACCTGCCCAGGCAGTTTCCCAGCTCAGCAGCTAACACACATATAATTCCAATTTCTTACAGGTTTTTTTTTTTTTTTTTAATTTCTTTTTTCTCCCCTCCTATGTCCCTGCCAGAGCTGCCCCTTCAGGAGTCGCCAATTGAACCCATCCCTGCCGCCCGACTTACCTGCTGCTTGGGATCTCCTCCTGCCATGGTTACCCCCTGAAGTAGCTCAGGTGAGGTGAAACCCTGTACCTTAATGTCTTCTCCAGTCCCCTGGACAACGGCAGTCGGTGGCACATCAGGAGTGGGTTAAGCGCTCCATCTACCCAGCTCTGGAGGGTGATTTTCCCCTATTCTGTAAGGAGATTGCTGCCCTCAATGTCAAGGCATGAGCACTGACATCTACAATGTCCTCCTCCTTGATGTTGCAACCCCTAGAGGTGACTGGTCCCCAGGCCTCCTCCCATGACCAATCAAACACCCGAGGTGCCGATGAGCTGTCGCACCCCCAGCCTCTGCCAGAGGTCACCATTCACCTAGATGGATCACCCATCCTCCCCCCCAGAGAAATCGAGCTGTTGTCGGACACTCAGCCTGTCTCCCCCCCACTGACCACCGGTGACCCGAGTCTGCTCCCGAGCCCAGGTCCCTGGAGTGGTGTGAGGTGTGGCGTCTCAGTGGCACCAGGCCAGCTTCTTATAGGGGTTATCTCCACTGTCATTCACTCTTACCCATACTGGACTACTGCTCTTAACTTTTATACAACCAGATTCATTGTTTTGAGCATTCACTCAAACAACTATCAAGCACACATGCCAAAAGTTATCAGGCCATGCTTCAAACACTCTTGGGTTCTTGCCCCAGCATTTTCAGTCCCTCAAGGGCTTTGTGCTATCCTTGAATTTTTCCCCTCAAGGGCTTGGCTTCATCATTCCACTATGGGCCTTGAATTTTGGAGGAGAGTACCTGGGCTATCAGGCCTGAAGCAACTTCACATATGTTACCCCATTTCCTCATAGTCCATTCTGAAAACATATAAATCCTTAAGCACTAGGTCCTAGCTCTCTAAGAATCTTTCCCGGTGTGGAGTTCTTCCATGTAGCAGCTCCTTTGGTTGCAAGGCTTAGCCTTATTGCACCTTTCAATGGTGGAAGTCTCATCCAAGGCAGAAGAAGCAGACCATGAACAGCACAATAAAAATAAATGGATACTTCACATGTACAGTAAATCTACTTTGCTGTTGTCTCTTTATAGATAAATTGCAAAGAAGACCTAAGACAAAAATGCTGATTCTAACTATATTTTCTATTTTTCAACATGCATTTGTATGCTCTTCTGGCTGGCTTCAACTCTCAAGCCGCATAAAATACCAGACCTGCATAATGGCAAAGAAAATCACTATGGGTCTTGCACCCCCTGGAGTACAAGCTCTCCTTTGCCCTAGCAGCAAGCCTAGACTCACCAGAGGCTCTGCAACCCAACTCCTTGAGGTTCCTCGTTGCAGTACTTCTTAAGGTCAAAGATCCTTTGCTTTCAGGGCCCCCAGCTGGTTGAACATGCTCAGCAGTGACCTCTCATCTGTGCCAGTGCTTGGATCATTCAAATCCAAACTCCGCCTATACCTCACAGCCCCTAGCACTTGTAACTGCCCTACTTAATGGCCTACCTCACCCACACTCACTGCTACCTCTCTGATCCCCTCCATGCACTTCCTCTATCCACTACTACCCCACCCACCACCCCTTTGTTTTGTTTTTTTCCTTTTACTTTCTCTTCTCTTTTACTCCAGCACTTCTATGTACTATATGACAATGCCTCTGGCTGCACCTTCATTTAGTTCCCCTTCCCTTGTTCTGCTCTCTATCTACTGCCTTTCCATGCTCTAGTGCTAATTTTAGCCTTAATGCACTTAATGGCATACATGTATTTGGTGTTATGCTGTTTAACATGCCTATGTAACTAAATGTCTTGTCTACTCTGTGTTGTATCGCCTTTCATGTGGAACTTTTGTAAAAGAGCAATGGCTCAAAGGTACTTGTAATCCTAGATCAAATAAATGAGTAAATAAATAAAAAAATTAATACTATTGTTTTGTTTTGAGCCCACACCCTGATGCAGCACCTCTGTTTTTTGTTCTTATACGTAAATCGAGCGATGTGGTTCACCTAATCCAGTGCAAACAGCTCACATAGAGGCTATGCAGTGCACACAGATTAGTCGCTGCAAACCAGGACGAAATTTCACCGGTACAGAAAATTAAACCAGATAATCAGCCAACCAGTAGGACAGTGCTTTTCAGAACCAGACACCTCTCTCTGGCCTGTTTGTCCTAATACAAAGAGACAACTTTAAATGACACAAGAGAGAAGGACATAGGAACTGACATATTAAATAATTTAACTGTAAACATAACAAGCTCATTTGAGATATTGGATTTATGAGACAATATGAAGAACTCTAACACCTATATTACTAAATAGTACTTATACAGGTATACTGATTGCTTATGTACCATCTCATTTGAAGTTTATTTTTGATTTCTGTTTCACCCCTATATTATTTCGATTTACTGCCATTACCTCTTCCTGTGTTCCTGCCATAAAACCTTTCACATTCTCTTTAACACTTCAGTGTACCTATCTGGCCTCATTCATACAAATAAGTTAGCACTTCCTTCGGAGGTATTCCTTCACTGTTAAAAACCTGTTTCCTCTCTATTGTCAACACCTCACTAACACTTCTCATCTTACCTAAACTATCCTTCTAAAAATTACTTTAAAACAATGTAACTTTAAGTATAAATTCAGCTACTTCTGTTTAGAATGCTATTGCATCTGATGAGGACTCCGATGTGGCCCTGAAAGCTTGTGTACCAGACGTTCTTTGTACAAGACATATGTTGTGGGGTTCAATAAAAGGTATTAAACTAATCAGTATCTCTTGTTTTCCAAGACCAAATACAGCTGCAATCTCTCATTATTACAACTGCTTTTTAAATGAAGCTTGGAGTCAGTTCTTTGATTTGGTATATTGCTATACGCATCACTTAAAAATGTAACCCCCTGCAAATGGGGGTTCCCAAAAGACTTCCAGGAGCTTGCTTGAATGCTCCAAGCCTGAATGGTGTTTGGCGTTTAAGCCATTTATCAGTGAGTGTTTTTAGAACCTCTGGTACTGTCTCTTTAAGAGCTGTCTGCTTGCAGACATAATTAGTTTGTATGGGGGACTGTGTTTCTTTGATTGAGTACCACTCAAGCTGCTGCCAATTCACTTAATTTTGCAGTCACTAGGAGTGCAAAGGAACCTATCTGAAAGATGTAACTGTTTGCCAGAAATTATTTAGAGTAATAATGAAATTACAGTTTGTCTAACCTGCTTTCTTTGCAGTCAGAACTGTGTCTGCTAGTTCCCATTCTAGTTTTGAACTGCTGAACTGGACCAATCAGTGTGGGTAAGCTAGCTCTAAAATGATGCCTTGGACGAATCAGAACTTGGACTCATAATCTGAGCCAGCCACAAGAGGATTGTATGGGCAGTGACTCTGGGAGATGTAGTTTAGACTTCAGTGCCTTTTGGACCAACAGCAGCAGTCTATTGTGAGTGACAGCCAATCCAGTCAAGAACTGGGAGGAACTCAAAGGAAGTGCCAGTTTCGTCAGTTGGAGTTCAGTTGAGCTTTGGCAGTGAAGAAGGAAGGAGCCCTGTACTTTTCAGTGTGCAGTTTTAGTCAAAACGTGTAAGGCCCAGAGTTCCGGTCTGCAGCTTGTTAGGACTGAATCCGTCCTGGAAAAGAATCAAAGGATCTCTGAAGAGTAGAAACCAGGCTCACCCTGTAGAAGACTGGAGGAATTGCTGAAAATTACACTCAGTCTGTCAGGAACTGAATCTGCTGTGTGTTCTCCTGGGTATTGTGCAGTAATTGCGATCGGGATACAGATGCAGCCTGCCTGGTATAGTGCTTTCTTTATATGGATGTGTGAAGAGGTTTGTGTACCTCAAGTGAGCCCTGCTGACATTGAAGGACCCTATCTTATTTGGAGGTCGTGGAGTACTAATTCAGGGTCGCTCCTGTTGAATTGCCACATTAAATCCAAATGGAATTACTGTACTGCTGACTGTTTAATTCTCCTTTTCTCTGTGTGAAAGGGCCCTACCAGCTGCCACGGTTTGACTAGCCACTAGGGCTTGGGTACCCAGGGACAGTAACTGATAGGGATAGGCCTGTGCACAGAGCCATAGGTAGATTATTAGAGTGATAAGCTAATTAACCTGATTTCCCCTGTCCTTGTTATATCCCCAAATAAATCAGAGCTGCTTGTTTCAGCAAAGTTATACTGCCTGGGAGGTATTTGTCTATGTTAAAGTACTGTACTGTGATTGTTGCACTGTATCTCATTTCACAGGAGGTCCCAGTGCCGGAACCAGACCTGGGGGTAAGTGTATACTGTGAAGGTAATTCTGATATATTGTGTGGGCCACTAGTGGGAAGAAAGTGGGGTTGCAGTGTCCCAGAGGGCTGTGACCAAGTTAGTTTAACTATTGCAAACCCTGACCTCTGGGTGGAGGCACCCGCCATTGGATCCAGGCCCCTCAACCTGTTAGTGGCAAATCAGGCAGGGGTAGTAGCCCCTGGGATAGCGCCATCTAGGGGTTACATCTTGAGGCTCACCGCTGGGATTGTGTGTCCTCTAGTGGCCATATTTACGAACCACTGTTAAGAAAAAATGGGTACCCGGACAGAAGTGGCTGCAACCGCTGGTGGAGGGGTGTACTGGGAGGAGATCGAATTTCAAATGCTATGCTTATCCTGGACATCCCCTGGGTATCAATCACGGACACTGTGCAGGGAGTACTTTCCAAGGTGGAAGGTTTACAAAACCCTGTGGTGGTGGGTCGGCATGCTAATCTGCTCACCCACACTTTCCTGGCCCTAGTAGAGTTTAAGGATCCCCATAGATAGCTCCAAAGTGCCACAGACCATTACCCCAGAGGAGCCCTCACTGCTTGGAGAGTGATAACTAAGGACAGTAAAGACCTGGGGAATCAGCCCCACCACTATCTGAAACTTTTGAGGAGAAATTTGCTGAATGGTTGATGGGAGAGGGAAAACTGTGGAGGACTTGAAGAAACTATTCTTGCCACCTGGGTGTTCCTCCCCAACACCCTCTCCTGCTCCAGTGCCCGTAATGGTGGCTGAACCAATGCAGACTCCTATTTCTGCACCTGCCATTAGTCACGACTCTTACGAAGGTTGAGGATCTTCTCTGGCACCTCCCCACCCCCAAGGGAGGATGACTGGGAGACCTGGATAGACTATGTTGCCCCAAGTGCTAGAATGGCAATGCTCGGAAGGCGAAAGAAAGAGGGTTAGTGAGAGCCTCCGAGGTCCTGCCCTGGCTACCATCCGTGCAAACGGGCCAGTAACCCTGAAGGACTGCACAGGCTATCTTGAGGCCTTGGAGAATGTGTATGGGAGCCCAGATTCTGATGAGGACCTATGGTGGAGAGTAAGAAATGCAACAGTACCAAGGAGTTGTTGTCTGTGTATGTCTCTCGGCTGGAAAAATTGTTGCAAGAATGCCTCAGAAAGGGTAGTTTGTCGCGATTGAACTAGACCGAACCAGACTGGACAGAATCCTTAAGTCTGCCCCTTCTCAGAACTGCTGCTTCAGTTACGCCTGGAAAATCGACTGGAATCCCACCCTCCTATGATGAGTTAATGAGAGAAATTCGAGGAGTTGAGAAAAGGCGACCTCGGGAGGTACCTGCACCAACAGCTGTGGCTACGGCCCGAAGTGACTGAGGGTGACCCATCAAGGAAGTTCAGGGCAGAGGTTGACAGTCAATGAGTGCTCTGACAAGGAAAAGATATGCCACAATGGGGTAACTGTTGAGAGAGATCCGGGAATTCAAAACAGTCCTTTATGAAGGCCACGCCTGCAAGTACGGGCCCTGACCTATATCCGACTGCATCTGCTATGGGGTGGGGTACCCACCCATGTATCTCCTGCTGATAACAGCTCCAAACTCAATTCCTTGACCATGGAAGTGCAGAAACTGACGAGATGTCTCCAAATGCTTATCACGCCGCAGACAGAGATGGCACCAGGTTTGATGTTATAATACCCCGCCCTGGCTCCCAGTGTGGCGCCTGCCAGCTCAAACTCCAGAAAGTATGTTTTGCTATAATTATGGGAAAGATGGGCACATGAAAAGGGAATGCCAGTCCCCAAAAGACACTGACAAAGTTGCATATAGGCTACAAGGAGAGCTTCGAGAAGAAATCAGTGGTTAAGAGGTGCACGACATGATCCCAGTGAGGGCACCAAAATGCTAATTCACGTCCTTTTGTGGCAAGGTCAGTTGCCCAGGCCCCACTACCGCCTCTCAGACTGGTCCAGAATAGTGGGTCCCTCCATGGAGACCACTGTAAAGGTGAATGGAGTGTCTACAAGAGCTGTATTAGACAGTGGCTCCTAAGTGACAATTATGTTCCAGGATTGGTATCAGAAGCATTTGTCAGAAGTACCCCTACAACCATTAGAAGGACTGCATGTATGGGGTTAAGTGAGAAGGCCTACCCTATTCCGGTATATCCGAATTTGCTGTCTTTCCCCACCTCCGTGGCTGGAGTGGCGAACAAGTAGAGACCCTAGCCTTAGTGTGTCCCCCACTGGACTGTATGATGGTGTCCTTTGTTGATTGGAACAAATGCTCATATGTTCGGAAGGCTGGCACAGTTGTGTTATGAAAACAGGGGTCAAAGACTAGTAGAGCTTAAGAGTTCCGCTTTAATTAAGAAGGCCTATGAGGCACAGAGAGATGCTGAAAAACAGAACCAGAGGAACCGTCGGAATTGTATGGAAGAAGGATCCTGAGTCTCTGATCCTGGCGCCAAATGCCCAGTGTACCTTACAGGAGAGGTCCGTATCAGAAAGGATGTTAAGAATAAAATATTAATGTTGGATGCACCAGGCGATGGAAAATTGCCAGAGGGACTGCTGGTCAAGCCTAGTATTTTGCCCGCTAGAGCCCATGCTTATGCCAGAAGGGTAATGGTCCAAGTTCATAATGTGTCTGAAAGAGACATTCGAGTAAACAGAGGTTGCATCCTGGCTAATGTGCATTGTGCAGACATGCAGTGCTACCCAGCAGCAAGAGTTCAAGGAAGAATGACAGAGTAACGCCTGACTTGTTTGATTTCGCGACTCCCGCTGCCAGCTGAATGGAAAGTGAGGATCAGTGAGAAGCTTGCCCAAGAGACCAGGTGTTTTTTAAAGGAATGGGATGTAGGATGCGTGCAAGGAGCTGAGCACAATATCCGCTGCATGACGAAAGACCATTTCGTGAGAGGTCTCGCGCCTGGCACCTGCTGACATAGATGATGTGAGACGGCATCTGCAAGAGATGTTAGCTGCTGGTGTAATACAAGAACAGAAGCCCTTATGCTTCCCCATTGTGGTAGTGAGGAAAAAGAATGAACAGTAAGGATGTGTGGATTATCGCACCTTAAACCGGGCGGACTATCCCTGATCAGTACACAATGCCCGCATTCAGGATGCTTTGACTGCCTAAACGGGAGCAAGTGGTTCTCTGTGCTGGATCTCCGCAGTGGGTACTACCAGATCCAAGGGCCCCAGAGGACCGTGAGAAGACGGCCTTTATCTGTCCGCTGGCTTCTATGAATTCATGAGGATGCCTCAAGTGATTTCAGGTGCCCCAGCCACTTTTCAACGATTGATGGAGCGTGCAGTGGGGACATGAACTTACTAGAGTGCCTGGTATACCTAGATGATGTTATTGTGTTTGGCAGCTCACTGGAGAACATGAGAGCAGATTATTTAAGGTATTGGACCGACTGGAGGACTTTGGCCTTAAACTGTCCATTGATAGTGTCAATTCTTTCAAACATCAGTAAAGTATGTGGACACATAGTATCCACCGAGGAATAGAGACCACCCAAGTAAAGTTGAGGCCTTGACCACCTGGCCACAGCCCAAAAATCTAAAAGAACTGCAAAGATTCCTGGATTCTGTGGTTATTATCGGGCGCCATCAAGGACTATTCAAGAGTGATCCGCCCTTTACTTAACCTTACTCAAGGGTATCCCCAACCCACAAAAATACCAAAAGTCAGCCCCTCAAGACTGAAAGAGTGTATTTTCATCCGAGTGAAGTATTTGGGGCCCGCTGGACTCCTGATTGTGAGACTGCTTTTTGAGATCATATATCAACTTACCCATGCTCCAGTGCTGGCCTATGCCGATCCAAGAAAACCTTACGTCCCTGCACACTGATGCTAGCTTGCAAGGGTTGGGGGCTGTGTTGTACCAAGAGCACGAGAATGGCCTGAGACCAGTGGCCTTTGCCAGTAGAAGCCTGACCCCATCCGAAAAGAACTATCCTGTACATAAGTTAGAGTTCCTAGCTTTGAAGTGGGCTATTGTTGACCAATTCCATGAGTACTTGTATGGGGCTAAAATACTAGTAAAACTGACAATAATCCTTTGACCTATGTGCAGACCTCAGCTAAGTTGGATGCCACTGGCCATAGGTGGCTTTCTGCATTATCTACATATGACTATGCTCTCGAATACCGAGCAGGTCTGAACCACATAGATGCTGATGCTCTCCCGGAGGCCTGTTCCCCAGAATGATTGGGTCCGATTGGCAGAACCTGACATTCGGGCACTCTGCCGGAAGTTTGACAGGGAGGAACAATGTCCACGGACGCAGTGGACTGCATGGTGGATTGCTTGGGACCTCTGAGAATTGCATACCTGCTGCTTATTGCCACTTTTCTGCAATAGACATTGGTGCACTGCCTCAGCTGGACAATGACAGTATTCGCGGGCTCAATCCCATGATCCCATGATCAAAGCAGCTTTAGAAGCCCTCTATGCAGGAAAAGATGTGTCCAAATTACGCCCACTGATTTGAGAACTGCACTGTTATACAAAGAAGGTCCTAAGTTGAAACTGATCAATAAACTGTTATACAGAGAAACAGTAGACAGAGGGGACAAGTAGACAAACAACAACTAGTGCTGCCCACTGCCTTTGAGACTCAGTACTGAGGTCCTTGCACAACCACATGGGGCACCTTGGTATAGACAGAACACTTGACTTGGTGAGATCCAGATTCTATTGGCCTAAGATGGGGCTGATGTGGAGCAACACATCTGAACTTGTAGTCGCTATTACAGAGGAAAGCTTTGCCCCAGAGGGCTGCCCCTTGTTAACATCACCACCAGTGCACCCATGGAGCTGGTCTGTATTGATTTTCTGAGTTTGGAGTCAGATCAAAGAAATATCAGTAATGTGCTGGTGGTCACTGACCATTTCACGAGATATGCCCAAGCTTTCCCCACCAAAGACCAGAAAGCATCCACTGTGGCCAAAGTACTTGTAGAAAACTTTTTGTTCACTATGGGGCTCCACAAAGAATCCATTCTGATCAAGGAGAGACTTTGAGAGTCGTCTGATCAAAGAGATGCTTTCTCTGTGGAGTCAGATCCAGAACCACTCCTTACCACCCCCAGGGGGACCCACAGCCTGAACGTTTCAACCGCACTTTGCTAGATATGCTAGGCACCCTGCACCCAAAGGACAAGCCTAGATGGAGCCAACAAATTAGCACCCTGGTACATGCTTATAACTGCACCAAAAGTGATGCCACTGGATTCTCCCCTACCGCCTGATGTTTGGAAGAGAAGCTCGACTACCAGTAGATGTGTGTTTTGGGGTCTCTCCTGATGGGGTTCAAGCTGACAACTATTTACAGTATGTGCAAAGTTAAAGGCCCAGCTAACTCATGGCACCAACTGGCTCAAACCATGGCTGCCAAAAGAAATCTGGCCAACAAAGAAAGGCATGATAAAAGGTGAAAGCACAGGAACTCCAGGAGGGAGATCGGGTATTGCTAAGAAATCTGGGACTGCATGGCAAGCACAAGATTGCTGACCGATGGCACCATCTCCCTCACATTGTAGTGGGCAAACTAGATGATCTGCCAGTGTACAAAGTAAGGCCTGAGAATAATTCAAAAGATGTAAAACAATACATAGAAATCATTTACTGCCCATTGGACAAATCTTAATTGAGTCTGAGCCCCTAGAAGATGCCCCCTCTGGACCAGTGACTAGAGCTGCTGCTAAGAAAAGATCAAGAAAGTCTGCACCTACAGAAGCAAAGTTAAAGTGTTCCCCTCCACAAGTCCCAGTTGAGCATGACTGTCAGTCCATATCGGAAGAAAGTGAGAGTGACTTTGAATACTATCCTTCTTACGAACTGAGTCAATTGTTTGGGCAATCCCTAGTCAATACTGGAGACAAAGCTGGGCCTTCTGGACTGTCTAAGCCCCAGCTTCATCCCTGGAGCCAATGCTCCAGAAAGTGAAGTGCAAAGCATCAGATCAGATGAAATGGAATCATTGTGCATGGTTGAACTGTTTGAGCTTTCAGGGAGGAAAATGATAGATTGGGGCAGACTGGTGATACACCGAACAAGAAGAGTATTTTGAGTGCCCTGACAGTCCACTGCCAGTGTCCAAAAGCTCTCCATGAGCCAAATGTTGTGGACTCAGAAACTGTAACTCCTGGAGCTGAAAGTGCCCCAAGTTCTAGCCTCTCTACCCCCATGGAGACTCCTGACAAGTGTGGACAATGCTGAAAATGAGGCTCAGGTGCAGAGACTATAACAGTTCCCCTAGAAAGACTGGTCGAGCTGTAAAGCCTGTGGTGCACCTCAGTTATGATTCACTTGGGAGGCCTGTGGACTTGCCTCTCAATGTTGTCCATAAAGGAGTGTATGTGTCCCGAGCTCATTGCCCAAACTGAGCATCAGTGCTAACTCCAAGTTACTTGTGTTGCCCTCTAAGTATGGTGCCCTTGCCCCATCCATCCCCAAGGTAACTGATAGGAAGGCCCTCTTCAGGTTTCATGTACAAGAGGTAATAACTTGAGTTATGGTACAATGTGTATGTAATACTGTGTAAAGTGACGTACTGCAATGTTTCAGAAATGTGTTCTTGGTAAAATGATATATTGACTGATGATTACAGTATAGAGCCTAATGCAAATGTATATGGTTGCAGTTGAAACTTATAGGGGTACTTGCTTGACGCGGACGTCAAGCTTTCCCAGGCCAGGAAGGGTGTAACCCCCCTGCAAATGGGGGTTCCCAAAAGACTTCCAGGAGCTTGCTTGAATGCTCCAAGCCTGAATGGTGTTTGGCGTTTAAGCCATTTATCAGTGAGTGTTTTTAGAACCTCTGGTACTGTCTCTTTAAGAGCTGTCTGCTTGCAGACATAATTAGTTTGTATGGGGGACTGTGTGTTTCTTTGATTGAGTACCACTCAAGCTGCTGCCAATTCACTTAATTTTTGCAGTCACTAGGAGTGCAAAGGGAACCTATCTGAAAGATGTAACTGTTTGCCAGAAATTATTTAGAGTAATAATGAAATTACAGTTTGTCTAACCTGCTTTCTTTGCAGTCAGAACTGTGTCTGCTAGTTCCCCATTCTAGTTTTGAACTGCTGAACTGGACCAATCAGTGTGGGGTAAGCTAGCTCTAAAATGATGCCTTGGACGAATCAGAACTTGGACTCATAATCTGAGCCAGCCACAAGAGGATTGTATGGGCAGTGACTCTGGGAGATGTAGTTTAGACTTCAGTGCCTTTTGGACCAACAGCAGCAGTCTATTGTGAGTGACAGCCAATCCAGTCAAGAACTGGGAGGAACTCAAAGGAAGTGCCCGGTTTCGTCAGTTGGAGTTCAGTTGAGCTTTGGCAGTGAAGAAGGAAGGAGCCCTGTACTTTTTCAGTGTGCAGTTTTAGTCAAAAAACGTGTGTAAGGCCCAGAGTTCCGGTCTGCAGCTTGTTAGGACTGAATCCGTCCTGTGAAAAGAATCAAAGGATCTCTGAAGAGTAGAAACCAGGCTCACCCTGTAGAAGACTGGAGGAATTGCTGAAAATTACACTCAGTCTGTCAGGAACTGAATCTGCTGTGTGTTCTCCTGGGTATTGTGCAGTAATTGCGATCGGGATACAGATGCAGCCTGCCTGGTATAGTGCTTTCTTTTATATGGATGTGTGAAGAGGTTTGTGTACCTCAAGTGAGCCCTGCTGACATTGAAGGACCCTATCTTATTTGGAGGTCGTGGAGTACTAATTCAGGTCGCTCCCTGTTGAATTGCTACATTAAATCCAAATGGAATTACTGTACTGCTGACTGTTTAATTCTCCTTTTCTCTGTGTGAAAGGGCCCCACCAGCTGCCACGGTTTGGACTAGCCACTGGGCTTGGGTACCCAGGGACAGTAACTGATAGGATAGGCCTGTGCACAGAGCCATAAATAGATTATTAGAGTGATAAGCTAATTAACCTGATTTCCCCTGTCCTTGTTATATCCCTAAATAAATCAGAGCTGCTTGTTTCAGCAAAGTTATACTGCCTGAGGTATTTGTCTATGTTAAAGTACTGTACTGTGATTGTTGCACTGTATCTCATTTCACAGGAGGTCCCAGTGCGGAACCAGACCTGGGGTAAGTGTATACTGTGAAGGTAATTCTGATATATTGTGTGGGCCACTAGTGGGAAGAAAGTGGGGTTGCAGTGTCCCAGAGGGCTGTGACCAAGTTAGTTTAACTATTGCAAACCCTGACCTCTGGGTGGAGGCACCCGCCATTGGATCCAGGCCCCTCAACCTGTTAGTGGCAAATCAGGCAGGGGTAGTAGCCCCTGGGATAGCGCCATCTAGGGGTTACAAAAACAAATGCAAATTAATACATTTGTCCCCATTACATATTTAAAAAAAATCCCAGGTGGTTTGAAAACCGTATAGCAATACATTGTAATTAAAAGTTGCTATTTACTTTTACACAAGATCATGTAGTTCTGGCCCAGGCTTTCATTAAAAAAATCTAGCCTGTATGGTTTCAATGTTGTACCTTTAATTGCTTTGAGAATTAATAACATTTAGACCATTAGACAGAGAAACTTAATTATTTTTAATGAAAGCTAGTTGTCAGAACTATGACTCAGTAAATCAATATATGTTCATATATAACAGTCTGTATTGATGTATGTTTTATTGGACACTTCATTGAAAGATACTGGTGTCAACTGGTAACGGAGGATGCATCCTTTTCATAGCTATTCTACTCATTCTGCTGATACATCCACCACTGAGACTGCAGTGGGACTGAGGCAAACCATCTTTTTATTGTTTTGAATTGTACTTACAGTAAAACAAAACAAAACAAATCTCACTTGGACTAGGCAATGTATAGCTTCTTGAATAGTTAGCTTTCACACCAAATTTGTTTACTTAAAAAAGAAAATCAGCACAGAGCTGTATGTGTGTATGTTAACTAATGAATCTGTTTTAGTCCAATAGCATATTTTACCACCAGAAAAACAGGAGGGAAAATAACGTTGACCTTATCTCCCTTCTGTCTCCAAAATGCCATGTTGTTATGCTAGGGGCACTAACACCTTAAAACAACATGTAGCAGGGGAAAGAATGTCAGCATTTATTTATTTATTTATTTTTGTTGACCCGGTAAGCCCACTGGGCCTAGAAGGGGAAAGGGGGATATGGATGGTAAGAAACTGAAATTGAACCAGATTAAACTGTTGGTGGTATTTTTAGTGACTTGGAGAAATTTGGTCAGGACACCGGAGAAATTCCCTTACTTGTCAGCAGGAGGATCTGCTGTCCATTTGCAGGATGGCCACTCAGGCTGGAACACTGGAGAGTGCAGATGTGCTTGAGAAGGGAGAGCTGGCCTCCTCTCCTTTCTTGGACAAACCATAGGCTAAAAGTTTGGATTCTCAGTATTTGAGTCAAGATTCTGAGAAAGACATCGCAGATGTCTATATTTCCACGGAGGATCTCAGCAAGCCTTTATTGGCAGAAAAGGATAAAGATTTGGTCAACCTTTTGGAAAATGAGCAGCAGACAATCTTAAATTTGGTCCATTCTGAAGAGGAAAGGCATTGGTTGGAGAGTGAGCGCCTTGCTGCACAACTTACTGAGCTTACCACTGAAACTTCATCTGTAATCTCAGAAACCCAGCCTGTCAAGCGTTTGGATGACATGGCAGGATCAAACGCCTCGATGGGGCCGGGTGAGTCTGTTCCAAGTTGTTTGGCTAAAGATTCTGCACAGGCTGGCAGTTCTAACACCGATGGCGGTGTGTGCCAGAAGCCTAACACTTTTTCTAATATTAGAAATGTAACTGATACAGAGGAGCCCATTTCCATTGTAAAGCATAGCTTCAGTCTAGAACTGCTTGATACAGTGGCCTTTGACATGGCGATTCCAGCTGTCACACTCTTGAAAACTGCAAGATTTGTATTTAAACAGCCGCAGGTTGAAGAAACTAAATGTGCTGTGGTGTATCAGTCACAGGCTAATTCTCAGGAAGGGCTTACAGACTTTTCTTTTCAAGATGCTGATTTGAAACAAAAAAGACTGGTGGATGGTAAAGACAACAGGGCTGTTTTAAAACTGGCTAATGGGACACTAACTAAACACTCAGATGTTTCTTCAGTTACAGTGCCATCTCCTGTACAAGTGGTGATTGCATCCCCTTGTGACCCATGGTCTCCTCAGAAGCTTTGGCTGATGCAGGATGGCAACAATCTCCTAGGGGTATTTGGGTTCCTGACCCTAATTGGGACTCCCCTTTCCCTATTTCTCAGGCCACACCAGAATGGAAAACACATGAAAAGGCACTGCCTAGATGTGGCAGAAATTCACAGACAGATACATCAGCTATTGCTGCACCTATTTCTAATCCCCCGGTGAACCACCCTGGGGTAACTGACACCACTAGGTTTCCCCAGAATTTTCCACCCTTGCAGACACATAAAATGCTTGATGGAGGTATACCTCCATTGCAAGAGGTTGCTAAGCATGATGTCTCTAATAATAGACCTTTATTATCTGATTTATTTTCTAAAGTAAAGAAAGAAGCTACACCTCCTAGGAGTGCTGTGCATGTTCCATATAAAGGGGGTTTAAAAGACAGACTCAATAGGTATCATGTGGTGAAAATTATTTTAAAAGATTCTTTACATTTTATACCAAAAGAGGTTTATGCATTCATCAACATTTCAGGAGAGGATAATTTTGATGTGAACTTTCATACAGCTTATGCTTTGGATCTTTTTTTGGGAGAGGTATGGGCAAGTTAAGTTCTCCCCTACATGGACTCCTTTTGTAGTAATTCCTTTGATGAAACCCCTGGTTAAATATGCCACCGTTATGCTTAGGAATGAAGGAGTACATGTAGAGGATATTACTTATTGGATATCCCAGAAATGCGAGGTGTTGGGGGACCCAGAGGCCATCCTTGACAATGTACTTTTTTGGACGGGGGTTGGAAAAATAAGGTAAAGCTGCATCAGAACAAGACTGGGATTGAACACATACCTAATTCCTTTTTGCTTGGTAGAGATGGGGGGTGTTGTTTTTATGCTGGTCAACCACAGGCATGCTACAAATGTGGCTCTAGGACTCATCTCTTGAGTTCTTGTGCTAGGCCTCGATGCAATAATTGTGGGGAAATCGGTCACATCACGATGCAATGTGCAAATCATATGAGGTATGATCTCTGTGAGGGGTATGGTCATGTCTTTGGGGATTGTCCATGGGCAGCATAAAATAAAGCATCCTGCATTAGCCCCAAATTACTTATTCAGCAGGAACAGGACACGGCCACTGTGGAGGCTGCCTCTATGACGGTTCCCCCTCAGAAACCTCCCCCTCCCTCTTTTCTGGGGCCTCAGATAGATGATCTCACATTACTTACAGAAGAGGTTTCAGTGCTCCCTGATTTTCAGGATTCTGAAGCAAGGTCTTCTTTCGCTCCTGAGGTTCTATGCCCTGTATGTTACTTAGATCCAGTTAGTGACAAGGAAGGGCAACTTATTGTGCCTACCCAAGATCCTTTGCCTCACAGCAGGTCTTCAGGGTTTTTGAAGACAGTGCCTCCTGACCCCCCCATTTCCCCTAAACCTTCTCCCACCCCTCCCCTCCCCCGGTAGAAACCAACAATTCTTATTCTGCCTTATTTACACCCTGGGGTGATTCTGAAATGGAGGTGGGAGACTCTGATTCACATAAATCATTTCTGGAACAGGGGATTTGCTCTCTGGAACAAGGGTCCTATAAGGAAAAGAAAAAGAAAAAAAGGCAAAAAAAAATAGTTTTTTTTTTTTTTGGTTTAGGTCCTTATTCTCTACTGAATGGCTTTTGGTACTGTTGGATCCATTAATGTACATAGTTTGTTAAATCCAGTTAAAAGACATGCTGTTTTTCCATACCTTCATGATGCCAAGTTGGGGGTTACCTTACTCCAGGAAACCTGGGTGTATACTGAAGATCATATTTGGAGGTTTAAGAATGAATGGGTGTGGGGCCCTTCATATTGGTCTTTTGGTTTAGAAAATGCTGATGGGGTGGGAATATTATTTCATTCTTATTCATTTACTTTGCATAAACTGATAGACCTTATTCTAGAGAGGGTTTTAATTTTGGACGGCCTTTGGAAGGGTCTTGTTTGCCATTTCATTACGATTTACAACTCTCAATGTTAAGGCTGAAAAAGTTTGCCATATGAAAGCTATCCAGCCTTATTTGATTACTAATTATAAGATTTTTTTTCTGTGGGGATTTTAATTGTAGCATTATGAAGGACAAAAAAAGGAAAAGGGAGGAGGGAAAAATATTCACTGTGATTCTAATGCTTTGGCACAAATGGTTGACACAGCAGGACTTATCGATTGCCATAGTTACCATATTAGGGGTCCAAAATTTACTTATTTACGTAACACATATAAATCCACAATTGATTAAATTTTTAATTTTCCCAAATCTTGCTAAAGGGGAACTTACTATTATACCTGTGGAATTTTCGGATCACCTACTGTTGACACTATCTCTGGCCCAGGTAGATGGAGGTTCCACTAAGTCTGGGTGGTGGAAACTCAATACTTCAGTATTGGGGGACCTGACAGTTCTTAGGAATATCAGTACTTAATTTGCTGCTCGATTATCAGTAGAGTTTTTATACCCAGATAAAGGGGAATGGTGGACTGACATGAAACAAGACATCAAGATTTGGTTTATGAAATAGGGCAAATATATGGGAAATAATAAGTTCCTGAAATATTTATCACTCAGATGTCAGTTACAAAAGCTGTATAGTTTGGCAAATAGTTCTAGGCTAGATTATTCCTCACAGATTACTGTCATTAAACAAGAAATGCAAAATTACCGATATGGTAGAGCTAAGACACTTCAGGCAATGCTGAACAATGGCACACAAAAGACTCCCATGGGGAACCCCTTTGAAGCCTGTAAAACACTTAAATAACATATGGATATGGATTTCTTAATCTCCCCAGAAGGACTGAGAGTTATTTCCCAGGAAGGTTTGGAAGAGTTAATCAAAAAACATGATACACTCCGGCCGCATTCTCCCGTCCAGGAAAGTGACATCTTGTCCTTTCTATGATCAGTACAGATCCCTGATTTTCTGGCTGAAATCACTAAATTACAGGCCCCTATTGCCAAAACAGAAATATTGCTTGCTATTAAGGCTTTTCCTAGTAATAATGCACCTGGCCTGGATGGCATTCCTCTTTTATTTTATAAATCTTTTAGTCATCAGATAGCAGCTGGTTTAGAATTGGTATATGTGCATTTTTTTTAATTCAGAAAAAATATCTCCTTCTTTTGCAGAGGGTTTGTTACTATACCTTTATAAAAAAAGGAGATAAAACTAATATTACTAATTGAAGGCCCATTGTGCTGTTAAATACTGATTATAAAATTCTTACACATGTTCTCAATGACTGTTTAAAGGGATATGCTTCCCTTGTGATTTCTCCTCAACAGTATTGCGGGCTCCTGAATCAGAGAATTCAGCATGCTTTAATGATTCTCCGAGATGTGATTGAGCATTGCAGTACATTAGGTATATCTGGGTGTGTGGTTGCAGCTGACCAAGGAAAAGCATTTGATAGTCTATCATCCTTATTTGTTTTTGGTTCTAGAAAAATTCAAAATACATTTCAATTGTCTCCAGCAACTGAAATTATTGTATTCTACTTTCTCTGTATGACCCTTTTTGAAAGGACAGGTTGGTAATGGTTTTGACGTTCAAATAGGGGTTCGGCAAGGGTGCCCTTTAAGCCCACTATTGTATATTTTCTCCCTAGATCCATTGCTTAGATCCATCATGGCACCACCTACATGAAAGGGGTTGGGGGGTTTTGACATCTCATGGTCTTTGCGCATTCAAGCATATGCTGATGGGGTTTTTTCTCATAAGGAACATTTTTTTTTTTTTGCAGAAACTGCATAAACACCAGCTTGTTTCTAATGCCAAACTTAATATGGCTAAAAGTAAAGGGCTTTTTATAGTCCCTAGGGTTTCTACTCCAAGTTTGGTGGCAGGTATAGAATTGCCTCAGGAACCAATAGAGGTGCTGGGCATAAATTTTGGGCCTCTCAATCTTCCTGATGTTAACTGGGAAAAATCACTTAATAAGGCAGAGTTAAATGTGATTAGGTGGAAACAGTGGAAGTTGTCTAAATTTAAAAGAATAACACTTCTTAAAAAATTCATACTTCCAATTTTGCAATATGTGGCTATGATTTACCCTTTACCTGTCCATTTCAAAACCAGACTCTATAGTATTTTTTTTCAGATGCTATGGGGTAATAAGACTTAATACCATTAAGAGATGTTACACATATTTAGAAATTAAGGAAGGGGGCCTTGGCATGATAGACCCTGTGGTATTTTCACGTGTTATTTTTTAAACAAACTGTACAAACTGTACTTCTTACAACTGGGAGAGTTCATAATTACTGGATGAAGCAGTCTTCAGATAAATATCTTTGAGTATGGATGAATATAGCACCTAAATTACATCCTCACATACATATTCCTCCTTATTTTAAAGCAGCTGCACAGAAGTTATATAAATGGGGACTGACATGGGCTGCTATATTGACTAAAGTTAATAAAAAATTATACCAGGAGATTATGTCCAGAATTTATCCATTGGAACCCTGTTTTAAAAACATCCCCCCGGTAGATAATTCTCTACTCCTTAGACAGCTTACACATCCCAGGATTCCCCATAAAATGTGGGATAATCTATGGCTTATAGCCTATGGTTGACTAAATGTAAGATGGAATGCCAAACACAAAGTTTTAGAGGAAAGAACTTGCCCATATATGGAGTGCACAGCAATAACTGAAACTATGGAACACTTTCTTTTGGAGTGCTCATATGCAGGGCCCCTGGTGTTCTAGAGCAGAATTTTCTGATTTCTGCGGCATGATTTATCCATTCTCTGGCAGAATGCAGTCCTGTCATTGGCTAAATATGATGTGATGTCACTGATGACATCATATGCTGAGCATAGAGGAGGGTCTTCAGGAGAAACAAGGTGGAAAAGAAAGCCTGACACTATGGAAAAACAGTATATTTATATGAAAATTCACCAAAAACAATTAATTCAGTGGCACTATATATATTCTGCGGCATGATGCAAATTCTGCGGCAAATTCCGCAGCTCCAGAACCGCAGAATTCCAGGGGCCTTGCTCATATGCTACAGCATTGTGGAAGTTTTTAGCTGCCAGATGGAATATGTGTTGGCTATAGGGATTGACCTATGACATTTTGGTTTTAGGAAAATATGGCAGATGTTTAGAGCATTACCATCTGGATACATTAATTTTTTTTGTTGTTGTTGCTGTATTCAATTTTATTTGTGGCAAGCACGATGCCAATGGGTATTGCAACAACAAAGAATGTCATACGAATGCCTTGGTCTGTTGGTTTCCAATGAACTAGGAAAAATGGATCTTAAAGATTGCACTATATATTCTTCACAACAGGTGTTACAGTGGTGGAAAGGTTTTACATATTTTATTCAATATAAGTAATGGTGGAGGAGAGGTTACTTACTATAACTTGTCACTAATGTTTTCTGAGTTTGTATCCCTAAGTGTTTTTTTTGTGTTGTTTCAAATTCTGTACCCATTGTCACATGAAGTTAAGATTATTTTTTCTGTTTTGTGACTGTGTTTTCTGAATATGTGATTTACAATAACATTTCCCCTAATCTTTTTCAATAAGTGCCATGGGATCTTTAGCATCCACCTAAACTACCACCAATCCAGGCAGATAGGACCTCGGTTTAACATCTCATCCGAAAGACGGCACCTCAGAAGTGCAGCAGCCCCCTCATGCTGCACTACAGTTCAGTACTGGGATATTAACCCATGTGCCAGATGTGGGAACTGAACCCACAGCTCTCTGATCTCCCAGCCTCAGAGGCGAGTGTGCTGCCTACTGAGCCACTGACACTGAACAAAAAAAAATCACTTCAAAACCAGTAGGTTCATCTGAGTTAAAGGATGTTATCTTACCTGTCAATATACTCTGAATCAAATCTTCTGTTTTACCAGGAGCTTTCATTGACACTAGAATAATAATAACAAGAGGTTTCATTAAAACGTACTCTTCAGATCAGCAAATCTCTGACAATAGTCTTCACTGTGGGGACCATAATTTGGATATTTAAAAAAAATTATCAGAACAGTGTATGGGTAAGCTGCTATATCTATAGTCTAGTCATATGAGTGGCTACAGGGATGTGCAGAACTGCAATATATTGTTCCACTACCCACAGACCTTTGATATATTCAAATCATGTCTTGGTTAAATACAAAAGAGGCATTAGCAGCCACTTCAGTGGCCTAGTGGTTGAGGAGGCTCACCTTCTGCTAGGGGGAACCACTGGATCACCTCCAGAGCCTGGGATCCATACTGGTTGCTTCAGGAGTCACATAAACCATCCCAGGGACACGCTCTCCACTTCAGGAGGGTCTCCTGCTTTCCTTGCGGAATGTATGCCCTATGGTGGCAGAGGGAGGATGGGTGTCATTGCACAAGTAACCTCTTTAGTTCTGCCAGGCCCTCTCTGATGATAACAGGCATGGGCCATTGGCGGGATGGCTTTTAAGTGCCAACACCAGGTATGTTTCATCTGTTTGCTGGTAACATGGGATCCTTTGCAACAATAGCCATGGTAGGATATGAGCGCCAAAGTTATGGCAGGTAAAGAAGGAAGAAGATGAGTGGGTACATGGGACACCACAGAAATACCAATACATACAACGATTAAAAAAATGGTTTTAGGACCTCATTCAATGCATCAGAGAATATCAGCATGACTAACATCATGGATGGGTTCTCTTCATACAGAGTACAGTATTAGCTGCAACTGCAGACCGACACAGATATGGGGGGCATGTGTTTAGAATTCTTGGAAGTAGAATATCAGAGATGCAGATTGTGGGAAAAAAAAGTATGTACAGTACAATCAGTAAAAGATGCAAAGAGAAAATAAATATCCACATTGTATGATTTATTTCTGTATTACACTGCTAACTGCCTCTGAAGATTCAGATCAAGTGAAAAGCATTAAGTGCATGCAAGTCCTTGTAGGAGGCAGACTAAAAAGGCTTCATGTCTTTATACACAAAAGTTACTTAATACCAGGTTTTTACATTTATCATTTAGACTAATATTGGGGTGTGAGGTTAAGTGGCCATCTAAAGTAATGTTTACAGTCTGGGCGTATTTTGAAAAGTGCTGCACAAGCTGAACCAGCAGCAGGCTCTTTTAATTTCAAAGTAAGGCACTGCAAGGTAAGGCACCTTTGATTTTAGAGTAAGGTAACACACAGCTTGTACTATATGTAGCTATTTACTGTAGAAGTCAATACTGATTGCCTCCCCTTTGGCCTGCAATTTATTTCACTGGATCTTGACTATAAGATTCTGTTATAAGGTATACTCTGTTAAAAGGCTACTATAGCCTGCTGGTCCACTGGCATGGAAGACTGAGGTGTTGCCTTACCTCCTGCCATGCTGGTGACCCAGGTTCAAGAATGGAGTCAGGTTGTCGGGGGTCAACTGGGGATGGAGAGGATTGAGTGTATGAGGAAATGCTCTCCTCTCACAGGGAAGGGGGTGGCTTGTCAGCAGGGCCTCAGCTGCCCCCAGGTGGAGACCTGAGGATAGAGCAGGTCAGGGAGGCAAAGTATGGGAGAGAACTGAGGGGATATGTAGGACAGGTGTGTCTCCATGCGAGAGTCCTATGGTCTACAGGAGGGATGGGACATAAAAGCAGAAAATGGATGCCAGAGGGCTTCATAATGCCCAACCCAGACGTCTCCATTCCCACACCACCACTTGATGAGCAACCTGGTCTGCCTAAGACTTGATGTACTGGGGGAAGGAGAATGGCCCTCCCTCCTTGGCACTGGCATAACAGTGGAACTCATGAGGACAATCATGAGCAGGCGCACACTGGGAGAGGTGAAGAGCCAGCCATGAGGGGCTGGGGATGGGGCTGATGCAGCTGTGCCCTGGATGCAGGCAGATAAAAACCTTTATTGAAACAAAAAGGCTACTATAGCTTGGCCTCAGTTACAAACACATTTATTACAATAAACAACCATCATGACATCATCATGGTATAGTACTCAAAATAGTCAACTCACAGGGTTTATAGAGGTGGTCAGGGGCACCTAATATTGTTATAATGCTTTTTAGTATGTAACTTAAACTTAAGAGAACATTGTGCCACGTATTCTTGCCTAAAACACACATCCAGCACCATTCCTCAGAAGAATATATTTTTTTTTTCTTTTGAGAGGATTTGAACTCCTCATCCCCAACCAAGGATGAGTTGGATCCACAGTGATGAATTAGGAAAGGAACTGATTAATGGATAGGTAACAGAAGGTGGTGGTTAATGGTACTCACTCTAATAAGGAAAGAGTGACCAGTGGGGTGCTGCAGAGCTCAGTACTAGGACTGGTTCTCTTCAATGTCTTCATAATTGACATTTCAGAAGAACTGGCAGGGAAGCTATGACTTTTTGCAGATGACACCAAAATCAGTAATAGGGTGAACACCCAGGATGGGGTAGAGAGAATGTGTAGGAATCTTGAGAAACTCGAAGAGTGATCAGGAGTGATCAAGAACATGGTAGTTGGGGTTCAGTGTCAAAAAGTGTAAAGTCATGTACCTAGGGCATAGGAACCCAGGAGCTGAGTATACGATGGGAGGAGGTACTGACAGTCATTAAGGAGGAACGGGACCTTGGGATTATCACATCTGATGACCTCAAAGTGGTACAGCAGTGTGACAAAGCAGTGGGTTGAGGCAGTAGGATGCTGGGATGCACAGGAAAAGGTACCCCCAGCAGGAGTAGGGTGATGGTGTTGCCACTGTATCGCTCGCTTGTGAGCCCCCACCAGGAGTAGTGTGTCCAGTTCTGGATGCTGTACCTCAGAAAGGACATATGCACTGTGGAGGCAGTCCAGAGAAGGGCAACTAAAATGGTGAAGGGGTTGCTTTAAAAGCCTTACCAAAAGAGACTGAGGGATCTCAGCATGTCTACTCTGGAAAAGGGAAGAGCAAAAGGGGACATAATAGAGACCTACTAGTACCTCAGAGGGGTGATCAGCATACTGGAGGGGAGTCTTTTCAAATGAGAAATAGCACTAGGACCAGAGAGCATTTGAAGAAGTTGGGGGGTGGAGTTTTAGATGGATGCTAAGAAGTGCTATTTCACTGAAAGAGTGGAGGACTCCTGGAACAAACTGCCAGAGGAAGTAGTGGAGATGAAAACAGTAGGGGGCTTCAAATTTGAGTGGGATGGATATAGGGGAATATTAACAAATAGGTGGGGAGAAGGTAGGGTCTCTGGAGACTATTTAGGGTATGCAGAGACAGACTGGGCCAGGACCATCTGGGCAGGCTGTGTGGGCCAAGTGGTCTTTTTCTGCTGGCAAATTCTATGTTTCTGAGTGGGGTTCAGAAATGATGAGATTAAACAGTCTGAAATTGCATAACAACATCTCAAAAGTGTGCATTTCATTTATTTTGTAGTATTGTTTTATCAGGTAAGGTGAGCAGGGCCTGATTACCCATTTTCATCCACAATGCAAGGAAACAGAACAATAGTAATATAAAAATGCAATTACCATAAAATACACATAGAAACCAGTGAAATATACAATTGTCATGCTGGTGGTGAAGTAAATAAATATTAAACATAATATATATAATAGGCACATACTTGCCCACTGTCATTCAGATGGTGATCAGTCCAGTTGGTGAGCGGAGAAGTTGTGCATGCTGCCGTCAGGGGGGACTTTGCCTACTGTGGTAAGTGGGGGGCCAGGGGGCTTGTGGTGGAGGGTCTTGAGTGGGTAGTAGAGGTGGACAAAGTTAGAAAACGTTGCTTCGCAGAGAACTTCATGAATGGCAACACTGTGAACTGTGCCTGTGAAGTTTGGCTCTGAGGTGAAGTTTGCAAGGATCCATAGGACTGGAGGTGACATGGTGCTGCAATGAGCTGTATTACCATGCTTAGGCTGAATTCAGTGCAGTGTGAGGACAAGAGTGTTTGTGTTAGTGTGCTTTATATCTTTGTGCCTAAAAACCACTGGAAAGCATTTAAAACATGCAGTTTTTTCCAACAAATCACTTCATTAAGTATCTACTGTGCATTGTGACTCTAGATCATGATCAATGGTTAAGGAAGAGGTTGCTGGTGTCCCCTTGACTGCTGGTGGTATGGTGGCATTGAGCCTTAGCTGGATAATAGGTCCCCAGTATGGATATATGGACCAGTGACCAAACAGCTGGTAGCTCCTTTCTGTGCATTACAGCACATTGATTACAGGTACCTGGAGCAGTGTTCGACACTGGGCGGGGGAAAAAATTGCACAGAGCCCAACTGCAGTGGTAGCAACACTCTGGGTATTTGCTAGCACATCAGACTAGCAGTGAAGAATGTAACTGGATCACAGACACAGGTCAGAAAATATTGGACCATCAAGAAGATATTTTATAGCTACATGGTGGGTGGGGGTTGTGCAGGCACAGCAAATAATACCTGATTTCGTGAGGCAGTAATTAGTGATACACTAACGGCTAGCTGCCACATCTCCAAATCTACAAATATGCCAATGCACCTACTGTAAATGCAAAGGGCAGTCAGCTGCTTTATACAGGCATACTGGCATCTGTCAGGGCAGCTCTCTAATGGGTTAGCAACTTGCTAACTATGCCTTCCAGTATGGCACTTTCTGCTACTACTCTGCTTTGTAGGCAGTAAGCGAAGTTGGTGAGTCACTAACCCATTAGAGAGTGCTATAAGGCTTCCAATATCCCAGCCACCTACTTCACTGTGTATGGTTGACTATATTATGGCACAGTGCTCTAAACTTGGATTTGAAGTAACTATGAGTATGGTATTGCACACTGAGGTACAACTGTTGAATTTTTTTTTTTTCCAACTCTATTTCTATCGCTCCCCTTCCCAGAACTCTCTCGGGCTGCATTGCTCACATTCTCACTCTGCCGGCCACCATGATACTTGCCATCTTCAAAGTCATTACAGAATCTCCCAAGGCCTGGGGCCCTTATGGCCCGGGGAGACCGAAAGGGCAGTGGCAGGCATCTGGCAATGGGCATTTGGCAGAGGCACTGGAAGAGCCATCGCCTATCCGGGGTGGGAGAGTTTTTCCTTGTGTATCCCTGCCCTCCCCCCCATACTTGGTGCACATCTTAATATTTGCGGTGCACGGCAACTCTGCCAGCATCAGCCATGCAGTGAATGTGCTGTCTAGCACTATTACAGCACTCTCAGCCTCCACCGGGAGCCGCTATAGCACCAGACATCCCCAGATCCTCCCCCGAGAGAGGAGAGCAGTCTGCGAGCACTCAATCCTCTCTCTCCCCCACCGGCCCCCAGATCCTGAGCTTGTTCCTGAACTTGGGTCACTGGCATGGCGCGAGGTGTGGCATCCAGCATCTCAACCCTCAGTGCCACCAGTCCGGCCTGTTGAATTATTTTGAAGCATTCTAAATTTGAGGTGCAGTTGTTCATATGAACATATAAAAATGCCAGCAGATTAGGCCTTGAGGTCTATCACATCTGCTTGAGATGCAGCTTCCAATTTGATAACTGCTGCTGCTGCCCCCCCTTTCCTCTCCCTTCCATCCCTCCCCTGATTTCCATTCAGAATCTCCCTGGTCTCTTCCCTCCCTACCTGTACCCTGCCCATGTATCTCTCCCATCCCTTCTTAAAACCATGTTCATTTTTCATGAAAATATTCAATTTTTAGAAAAAGACACCGAAAATTAAAGTATCACATTTTACTCTAATATCCACAGCTAAAGGTGAAATAGATTATTTGTATTTTAGCCTTCATACTTCTAAGTGGATTTGTATGACATTTTTGTAGATATTGAAGCAAACTACTATTTTGTCTCATTTCATGCCCAGTTTTGCAGTCAGCAGACATACAGTATCTATGCCTAAAACTGGTATTCTATAAATAGAAATTGAGGTAACAGTGCTGCACATGCGATATTTTATGAAAAATGTGCTTTTATAGGCACTACTGTCCACGTGAGGAAATTGTAAACTTAATATAAAATACTTCAGACATTTTATTATTACATTTTTGAGTGTACTAAAAGCACTGCTTTGGGGCTACTATTTAACATCCAATGAAATGTAATGCTTTAAAATGTTATATTGTTTATTAAATCATTGCAAAATAAAGCATTTTACATAATAACAAAAGTGGTTATTTTTGTGTTGTCAATATGTGCCCTATGCATAAAGTCAACTCGCTACATATACAGTACATGGCATACAGGCTTCTTTTTCTACACTTTCTGTACATCAGGAGTCCCATTGGACAACCATGTATTCACTAAGGGGGCCTGTTACATAGAAACATAGAAACATAGACTTTGACGGCAGATAAGGACCACTTGGCCCACCCAGTCTGCCCATTTCCCTACCTACTGGTTAAGCTGCAGATTCTAGTTAACCAACAGCCTACTTCCTGCAACCCCCAACTATAATTGCCTTGTGTCTGTCCCATGCATGTTTGAATTCCCCCACCGTTTTAGACCCTACGACCTCCTCAGGAAGGCTGTTCCATGTATCCACCACTCTCTTCGTGAGAAAAAATTTCCTCACATTACCCCTGAGCCGTCCCCCTCTATCTTTAAATTGTGCCCCCTTGTTCTTACACATCTCTTTTTCTGAAAGATGCTACCCTCCTGGACTTTGTTGATTCCCTTGAGGTACTTGAACGTTTCTATCATGTCCCCCTGTCCCTCCTTTCATCAAGAGTATACATATTAAGCTCGCTCAGTCTCTCTTCATATGGTTTCTGCTGCAGACCCTGCACCATTTTAGTTGCCCTCCTCTGGACTGCTTCCATCCTGTCTATGTCCTTGCGTAGATGAGGTCTCCAAAACTGCCATGATACTCCAGATGGGGTCTCACCAACTGTCTGTACAGAGGGATAACAACTTCCTTTTTCTACTTGTGATGCCCTTCCTATGCATCCCAGTATCCTGGCTCTCCTTACTGACTTTTTATATTGCTTACCCACCTTTAGGTCATCTGATATGACTACCCCCAGATCCCTTTCCATTTTTGTTGTTGTTAGTACCTCCCCTGCTATTGTGTGCTCTTCTCCTGGGTTTTTGTTTCCCAGGTGCATTACTTTGCACTTCTTTGTATTGAATCTAAGTTGCCACATGTCTGACCATTCCTCCAACCTTGCCAAGTCCCTTCTCATCTTTTATACCCCCCCTTGTGTATCAACTCTGTTACAGATCTTTGTGTCATCTGCAAAGAGGCATACCTTTCCTTCCAGACCCTCTGCAATGTCACCTATAAAGATGTTAAAGAGGACTGGACCCAGTACTGAGCCCTGAGGTACTCACTAGTAACCCCTTTCTTGGAATGTGTTCCATTCACTATTACCTTCTGTGTCCTGTTGTGCAGCCAGTTTGCTACCTAGGCTACCACCTGGGACCCACTCCCAGGCTGGCTAACATGATTATTAATCTTTTGTGCTGGACTGTGTCAAATGCCTTGCTAAAGTCTAGGTAGGCCATATCCACAGCCCCTCCCTGGTCTATTACTTTGGTCACCCAGTCGAAGAAATCAATTAGATTCGTCTGACATGACCTTCCTGCTGTAAATCCATGCTGCTTTGGGTCCTGTGCCCCGCTGACCTCTAGGTACTCAACAATTCTTTCTTTCAGAAGTGATTCCATCATTTTCCCTACCACCGAGGTCAAACTTACAGGTCTGTGGTTTCCCGCTTCTGCCTTGCCCACTTTTGTGAAGAGATCACATCTTCCCTCCAGTCCTCAGGTACCACCCCATCCTGCCATGATCTGTTAAAAAGCATGGTCAGTGGTGTCACTAGGTCCTCCTTAGTTCTTTTAGGATTCTGGGTGAATCCGTCAGGCCCCATTACTTTGTCCACCTTGAGTTTTAGGAGTTCTTTCATGACTCTTTCTTCTGTGAATGGACTGGTGTCAACCCCCCTACCCAGAGTGCTTCTATTGTCTGGTTTAGGTAACTCCTCCTCACCTTCTTTTGTGAATACTGAGCAAAAGTATTCATTCAGAATCTCTGCCTTTTCACTGTCTCCCTCTGCCCACCTCCCCTCTCCTTTATTAATCTTCACTATCCCTCCCTTAACCTTTCTATGCTCCCTAAAGTACCTATAAAAGGTTTTATCCCCCTTCTTAACTGAGTTGGCTATTTTTTCTTCTGTTTGGGCCTTTGCTAGTCTGACTGCCTTCCCACTTCTTTCTGCTTTAATTGATACAGTTCCCTGTCATGCTCCTTCTGTAATTCCTTATACTTTATAGATACGCAGCCTTTTCTCCTCAACCTTACCTGCCTGTTTGAAAACCATAGTGGTTTTTTCCCGCTTTTTTCTTTATTTGCTTCACACAAAGGCTTGTTGCCTCTATGATTGCAGTTTTGATTTTTCTCCATTGTTCTTCCCCTCCTTTTTGGTCATTTGCTAGTACATTTTCAAGTATTCACCCATTTTGCCAAAGTCAGCTCTTCTAAAGTCCAGTATCCTTGTTTTTGTGTGCTTATCTCCATGGTTGTGCTCATTGTGAAGCACACTGTGCAGTGGTCGCTTGTTCCAGATGTCTACTGACTTCTAAATTTGTGATCCTCTCTCCATTTGAGAGTACCAGGTCTAATATTGCTACCTCCCGAGTGGGTTCCAACACAAGCTGTCTAAGGCCTGCCCCCTGCAGGGCATCGAGAATGACAGTGCTCTTGGACGTGGCTTCAGTACCTGTTATCCAGTTAACATCTGGCATATTCAGGTCCCCCATCAACAGTATCTCCCCTTTTTCAGCCATTTTGAGAATGTCCTCTATCATTTTGTTGTCCATTTCCTCCCCTTGAGACGGGGGTCTGTATACAACCCCTGTGCGGATTGTGATGCCATTCCCTGTCTCCAAGGTGACCCAGAGTGCCTCTTGTCCTCCCCCTTACTTTTTAGTTCTGTAGCTTTGATCCCTTCCCTTATGTATAGAGCTACTCCACCTCCTCTTTTACCTTCCCTGTCCCTTCTGTAGATTGTGTACCCTAGTATGTTGACATCCCAGTCATGGTTCTCGGTGTACCATGTTTCTGTGACTGCCACAATATTCAACTGTTCATCTTCCATCAGGGCTACTAGCTCAGGAAGCTTGTTTCCCAGACTATGGGCATTGGTACTCATTGCCCTCCATTTAATGTTGGCTTTATCCTTTTTTCCCCCATCCCTGCTCTTACTGTCCATGTCTATTTTTCTATTTACCACTGTCCTGCCCTGTGTTGAGCTCTGTACCTCAGTGTTTACCTTACTACCTGCCATGTTTTGTGGGGGGAGGCTTGAAATTTCCTGCATTTTATCAGCGCCTCCCCCCTTGGCTAGTTTAAAAGCTTGCCAAGGAAGCATTTAAACCTATCACCTAGAAGCTTGGTTCCCTTCGTGGACAGATGCAGACCATCATGCCAGAATACATCTTTATCTCTCCAGGTGGCCCCCCAGTCCCCAATGAAGCCAAAGCCCTGTGCACTGCACCAGTTTTGCAACCATTCATTAAACTGCATGGTGTGCAGTACCCTAGCCTCACTCCTGCCATGGACTGGTAGCACCTCTGAGAAGGTTACCGCGCTTGCTACCCATCTGAGACCCCTCCCCAACTCCACAAATTCATTCTGCACTGCACTGATCCCATGCCTAGCTAGGTCATTTGTCCCAAGGTGGACTATGATATCTAGTTCCCTCTCCTGTGATGCTGCTTCTGCAATCCTGAGGATTCGCTTCCTGTCCCTCAACCATGGCACCAGCAGGCCTACTTCCTTCTCCTCTCCCTTTCCCAGGTTCACCCCTAACAATAGAGTTCCCTATCAGAAGCTGTTTCCTTCCCCTGTGGTGTCCCTTGCCACCCTTTTGTGGGTCCCCCTTGTGGATGTCTTCAGCTTTCTTCTGGGTCTCAACTGAGGATGCCATCATAGAGGAACCTTGCTCTGCCAGAATGGCATATGATTTGTGTAGAGGTACAACTAGGGGGCTTCGTCTCTGGTCCACCACCCGCACCCTCCCAGAACCCACTGTGGTTCAACTGCTCTTAATACTTGGCAACCTCTGAGGCAGTGGTTGTGGCAGTGGTGCTCTTTGGAAGGGGGAGGCCTCCTTAGTCCTTGCTAGTTTAGCCTGGAGGTGGGCAACCTCCTCCCTCAGAGCTGACAGCTGCCTGCAAATAGGACAGCAATGCAGTTTCCAGAATGTCTCCCGGAAAACTGCTGCCCCACAGCCAGTGCATTGCACCACTCCCCACATGTCCCTCTCTCCTTATATATATACTATATATATATATATATATATATATATATATATATATATATCCACAGCCACTGGTGACTGATAAAACAATCAAATACACAACTGCTCACCACCCTGGTGAGTACTGCCCTGTATAGTACTTCAACTAACACCACAATTTATTAGACCACGTCTCCTGCACAAATCACTCTACTGAGTCCAGGGATACAAATTAACTTACTCCTCAGCCAGCAGGATACTTTTAAAATGTTGCAAAAATATCCTTCCAAATCCTAGGTCTCAACCCCAACAATCAAGCAAATTCAGTTGTATCTCACTCCCTCTGGTTATAAAATTACTACGCTTTTAATGGAATCCTGCAATTCTCTGCTTAATGCCAATAAGGAAAAAAAAATGAAACTTTTTGTAGAAAGTGTAGCTCCCTTTCTGTACAAGTATTATGCCTCACCAGGTTTCCAGGTCCTAAATGGAGTTATAGTTTGTTCTTTGCAGTGTAGCAAGGTTTTCAACTTCCACAGACAAATCAGTCAGTCTGACTGACTTCTAACTGTGAAGGATGCCTAAGACAGCAGTGATGAAACCCCACCCAGAGCCAATTGATTGACTAGTGACACCTGTGATGTAAGCAGGCCTTTCAATGTAGGCAGTCTGCTATGTCTGATTTCAATACACAAAATCTTTCAGTGAAACCAGGGATGAAAACTTAAATTCTCAGCCAGCAGGACACTTTTAAAATGTTGCAAAAATATCCTTCCAAATCCTAGGTCTCAACCCCAACAATCAAGCAAATTCAGTTGTATCTCACTCCCTCTGGTTATAAAATTACTACACTTTTAATGGAATCATGCAATTCTCTGCTTAATGCCAATAAGGAAAAAAAAAATGAAACTTTTTGTAGAAAGCGTAGCTCCCTTTCTGTACAAGTATTATGCCTCACCAGGTTTCCAGGTCCTAAATGGAGTTATAGTTTGTTCTTTGCAGTGTAGCAAGGTTTTCAGCTTCCACAGACAAATCAAAGTCAGACTGACTACATATGATCCCTTGTCTGAGTGCAGCGCCAGTTACATGGACTGTCAGCGAGAGGGCTTGCTGGGAGGTGGCTGGCATTAAAGCATGGTACAAGCCATGCATGAAGATGAATCCATGGCATGGAGTGCTGGTGGAGAGGGAGCAGGCTACACAGGCAGAGACCTTGGTCTATATAATACATGCCCCTTCCCACTTACCACACCCACACTTGGTCTTGATGTCTTTCGGCTCCACCCTACTACCCCCAGCCCTCCAATCATACTGTGATGACTGGGAGCATGGCAGGGTTACTCTGCCAGACTGGTAGATTCCCCTTAATAGATACTTTGGTCCTGGGAGGAAAGGTCATATTCAACAAAGCCCTGAACTGTGAAGAGCTGAGGATCCAGTCTGATTGGATGGGCGATGATTACCAGGACACCTATGCCATGATCCCTGGCACCCCTACACTACTACACATGTATGGGGCAGGGATGGGAGGCTCAGCATAGGACATAGCTCCTGTTGCGTACTGCAGTGTAGGTGCAGGGCTCTACTATCAGGGTAAATGCCTTTGGCATGTAACCAGGATGTCATTGTGCATAGGGCCCAATATTTGTAATTTTGAATGACTTAAGCACAAGTTATAACATTTGGATGGTTTAAGTGATTCAAACAGTCAACCACCTTTCCAGAAAACAGCCTGATTTGTCAAAAAATGGCCAACATATTAATATGAGAAAGAAAATCATCATTTTATAGAGAGTAGAACTGTCCAGCAAGTTATAATTATGGCATTTTGTGATTAATATGTAAAGATCAAGGTTTTTCATTAAAACTCATAGGGCTGTATTCATATTTTTAACTGTTGATGGTACAAAATGTGGGCTACCCTCACCTTACCCCCAAACCGTGGCACAGCAGTACCCTTACGGGATACTGAAGCTGAGGGTCCTGACATGTACAGGCCAGACACCGTTATCCCAAAATTAAGGATGCCCAACATTAGAGCCTGACAGCAAAACGTAATTTCGCTGAGCGAAACTGTATTTCGGCCACCAAAATGCTGGATTAAGCCCATGGAACATGGTTCCACCTGGCATACCCATATTAGGATGGTGGAGTGAGGTGCTGGCTGAGTTGCCCCATGATGTGGAGCACAAATGCTCCTACAGCTTAGTCAGCAGGCTGTTGGGGATGTGTGGTTCTGTTCCCGCAGTGGGAACTTTAAAAAAAAATAAAATTTCACTCCCCCGAACAACCAGCTCCGAGGTCCACTCCCCCTCGGGGTTGGTTATTTTAGTTAGAGGGGTGCGGGGAGGGGCATAATGCAAGTCCCCATCGGAATTTTGATTTTCGGTCTCCTGACCGCAGCAAAAAATAGGTCATGAGACTGCATTTCGGGATTGCATAGGTAATCTGGAATAGCATCTCATCTCACATGCACCAGTGTCAAGTCCCTAAGTACTTCAGAAGCCAACTCCACACCTACCAACTCAAGCGCTCCCAATGTGCTTGCTCCTAATCACGTGTCCCCATGCTACATCCCTCCCACTTTATCAGGCTACTGATGAACTTACTTTTTCTTGAATACACCTCTCACCCCTTGACTATTACCCCACCTTAGGGTACAAGCAGTGTTAAATTGAATATACTCATTGCTATTCTCTCTATTGTACATGCTACCTCACTGTATGTACCCCTGCACTCTATGTAACTTATGTGTAATATACATGCTAGATACTATTTTACAACTTGTATCTTGTTAATGTCTTTAATGATAACTGTATAACCCTGCCTTTGTATCCTCCTGGGTCGTGCCTGAAAATAAGCAAATGTCTGCTTAGTGCACCTCACCCAGTCAACAAAAATTAAAATAATTCCACCCTTTTGCACTATGTACAGAAGGCCAACTTAGTTGCAGATGTAGGAGTCTCCCTATGACCAAGTTGCAATGCAAATGTATTTGCCAGCTATTTGAGGGTCCAAATGAACATGTTGGTTAGCACCAGTGTTAGACACACAGCACAGCATAGGTCCAGTTACATGGCAATGTACTGTTCTGAGAGTGTATCATAAATGGGCTTGCTACCCTGAAGTCAATCTCCACCCTCTCCCCACATACACTGTGTGCCTTTGGGCCAGTGTGGGTTCCTATTTATTCTGCCAATATGGTAGTCTCCTTGGTGTCTAGTGAAAACTCCACTAACTCCCTAACCTATTATTACTTCTGGGAATCTTGTGGTCTCCTACTCCTTAGCCTCAGTCCATCAGAACAGAGGCACAGCACTGTGTCCCCTCCCAAATCTGTTATACTCTCTCTGCCTTAGTTTTGTACAGAGCATGTTGGCACTCCCACCCCCCCTTACCACCTGCCTGCAGATTGCAGCAGTTTAAGGGTTGACAAACTTAGAGGATCGACTCGTGTACCATTTGCAATGTTTCCCTCACCCCCTTTTAGAATGGTTGCAATAGTTTTGCAGCCATGCAGAGAGTGCTTGCAAACCCCAGTGGGATATAAAATTCACAAGTGGTGTCAAGTAACCTGTCTAAACAATGTTCAATAAATGCACAAAAAATGTTGCCATGAAGTGTCACGTCATTAGAATGCAGCAGGAATATACACATCCAAAATCTAAATATTTTCCAAATATAGTCAGCACTCAAAGGGCTTAAAGAACCCATTATCAGTTAAATCAAGACAGCTATGTGCTTCTTTATAACGCTTTCAAACTTTAAAATGGAGCGCTCACCTAGCTTTGTCTTTCATGTAGCTGATGACTCTAACTAAAAACACCCTGACATTTCACTGAAACATTTTTATATATTTATCAAACACAATAAAGACAGCTGAAGGTTTCACCTACTTAGTGAACAGCAGATTCAAACATATTTTTCTTGACTTTTAATATAGAAACATGTTTAGGCAGCGATCTTGGGCACACTCAGTGGATGCTGGTCTTTGTCTATCTGCAGCAACTCTATGCAGTAACTAATCTCAGTCTGTTCCACACATTCCAGTTCCACACATTCCCTGTTATTCCAAAAGAGTAATAGTTTTTTCACTGCAGCCAGAGATGCATGCTGAAACATGTCAGGTTGTCTGTTAGTTATCTGAAAGTGCTAAGACCTGCTTCTCCATTTCTGGTTGAAATAAATGCAATTTCAGGGTTCTAAAAGCTCCGTACTGAGAGGTGATTTGAGGAACATACTGTATAGGTTAAGTGAGTGTGGCTCTGATTGTTTTCTTATATTGTGCTCTGAGCAGCAACGATTCATAAACTGCAAGCCAGCCTGCAATAGCCTTTGAGATGTCATATGATGCTGTCTGATTAGCCAAAAGACAAATAAACTATCAATGTATAAAAGCTACGATTCCATTTGAATGAATGACTAAGCAGCCCATATTGAAACATTATCCTATGAAATGTTTCTCTAACTGGGCACCCTACTTCACATCAAAGATTGCCTCTTTAGCCTGCCTGTAATTGAATCAGTAGAGCTACTGCTCATGATGCCAGTATCCTGGCTTTGGGAACAAGCCTGTATCATTAGCGGCCACCTGGGAGGAGGAACCAGAATGAGCTTTCCAAAGAATGTTCTCCTCCTCCAGGGAGGATGGGTTGCATCCTCCACCATAAAAGTCTCACCTGAGTGACCACAGGTGGAAGTGCAGCTGGAGGACCATAGAGTTTGTGGAGGCTGTTGCCGATGTTGAGGTGCGTACATGCTATGCATGCACATGTGGCATGATGTCATTCTGTGTGACACTTTCGGACAGAAAGAAAAAAGGAAAATGGCCCTGGCTTTTTCCCATTGTATCCTAGTATATCCGGCCCCAACCACAGCACAGGGTCATATTGTTGCTAACAAAAACAGCACGTCAATAAATGCTGCAAGCATAATGCCGTGCACAGAAATAAGGTCAGGCAAAACACCAACCATAGAAAAACAGCGCAGACCCATTGCAAACAATGGGACTTTTTATCTTTTGTGGGGGGCTCCACACCACGCACCCCCTGATGTTGGGGGCTTCCACCCCACACCCACGGACTAAAAATAATCAACTAGGAGGGGGTGTGGACTTCAGGGATGGGGAGAAACTTGAGAGGGGGAAATTCTTTTTTTAAATAAAAAAAAGTTGCAATACCAGGAAGCCTGGGGGAACCGAACCGTAGTCCCAGGTCCCCACCACTGCCATGTGCTGGTGCCTTAGCCACTCCACCACAAGAGTGGCTTGACCAGGCACCACTCTGGCAGCCACAAAAGCACTCCTCCATCTCAGCGTACAGTGATGGGATAGCAGTTATTCCTGAACACTGTAAAACTCCTGTCGCTGTACAAGCTTTATTGTAACATGGCAATAATGTGAATGCCTAAATGTGGACCCGTGATTGGGCAAAGCGCATCAGTAAGGTGAAGTCGGAGCGGGTATTAATCCAGGATACCCGCTGTGCTCAAAACTGAACTACTACCGTCAGCCAGACAGCTAGGTTGGCAGCACTGGGCACAGGTGGGGATCGAGTCTCACAGAGGCAAATGTGGCACAGGGACAGGGAGACCAGCTAGACACAGACGGAAACGGGCTGGGGAGAAGAAGCAGGTGCGGATAGGACCGATAAATAGCAGAGTCCAACACAGACACAGTATGCATGGAAGTGGCGCACGGTTCTCGCTGACAGGAGGTGTTGGGGTGGAAGAGTGGGTCGATCTGAAGTTCGGACGGGCAGATACTGTGGGCAGCGAGGGAAAACGAGGGGCGAGCGGAGCAGCAACCGAGGCAAGACTGATGAGTAGCACTGTAGGGCACCATCAGAGAATGGGAAGAGTGTCCAACAGGCAGCACACCATGGAGGAGGCATATGTGCAGTATAGGAGGACAGACAGTCAGCACACAGATGTGGGCAGCATGCAACCAGACTGGACTGTGGACAGCATAAATGACACTGGAGGAGAGAAAGAAAGAGCCAGTAAACAGGGCAGGAGCAGCGCGACCTCGAAGAGAACTAGAGCACAGATGGACATAGAGACAGAGATGCAGACCAGGAGGCATCAGTACCTGTCAGCAGCCGACCTCAACACGCTGGAAAGGAGCAAAGTGGAGCGCAACACAGACAAAAGCACCTCATGGGCATGCAATGTGTTTTTGGACTGGCTGTAGGAAAACAGCATGAGTGTGGACATAGTAACGGTGACTGTGCCAGTGCTGGCAGATATACTCACAGAGTTTTATGGGAGTGTGAGAGCAGAGGGGGGAGAGTAGTATAGCATCAGCTGTCTGGTGGGCATAACAGCCGGCCTCAATCGCTACATCAACAGCGTGGAAGTCAGACGGCAAATAAACATAATGACTGACTCCGAGTTTAGAACCACGAACAATGTGTCCTTGGCAGTCCTGAAGAAATATCACCGAGCTGGGAAGGATGTTGCTGCACACTTCCCAATGATTACCGTGGATGACCTCCATAGAATTAGAGACAGTGATAACCTCAACCCACACACAGCCTATGGACTTGGGGCGTGCATGGTTCGAAATCCAGCTGGGCTTAGCAAGGAGAGGGCGAGAGGGACTCAGGCAGCTGGTCCAAACCTCGTTTGTCCTTGACAGAGATAGTGCTGGCACAGAGTACCTAGCACTGGGCTTCAACGAGCCCACCAAGAATCACAGCTCTGTGAATGAGACCAATAAGCAGAGTCTTCGTGGAGTCCTATATGCTCAGCCCGACAGCGCTGTCAGTCCCGTGGCGCTGTGCAAACAGTATGTCAGCAGATGTCCCGCAGAAGCACTGGCTTTCTATCTGCACCTGACCCACCTTCCACAGGAGGAGCTGGACAAGCAAGACATCTGGTACTCCAGACAGCCCATGGGCAGAAACTACCTCGGAGACATGATGTCTCAGATATCAGAGGATGCCCACCTGTCCAGGAGGTACACAAATCATAGCGTGTGCAGCACCATGGTCCAGATGCTGACAGAGGCTGGTCTCACATCGAGAGAAATAATGTCCATGACTGGGCACAGATGCGAGACCAGCCTCCGCAATTACTGGGCTCCCAGTGCCAGCGACAGGAAGAAGTGGTCGCACATCCTCTCGGCCACCAATGACGAAAGCTGCAGCAGCAGAGAGAGCTGATGCATGGACCGGCACAGCACACCAAGCCCACCGCTATATCAGAGAGGTCTAGACAGGGTGGCTTGGACCCAGAGGAGATGGCTGCCTAAACCCTTCTCTCTGCCCCAGCCTGGCAGTGAACTTGATTAAAATGACCTAAATGCTGGACTGATTTTGTTCTGAGCTATTCTATGCATCTTCCCCTGCCTCTATTAATGCAGTTGATATGTAACTAGGGTGAGCCACGCTCTCAAGTAGTGCTTGCTGGGCCATTGTTCTTTGGGAGCTAGCACGCAGTAGTAGGCCGTATAGGCCCGAGCTTGGGTCGCTGGGGGTTTAGCCCTCTCTCTCTCTCCCTCCTCCCTCCTAGCGGGCTTGAAGCAACAGCTGCCCTGTCCTCCTCCCTTCCTCCACCGAAGAGATCAGTGAACCTAAATCGGTGAGGAGTCTAGTGCTGGTGGGATCCAGGAGTTGCTCCCTAGCATAGAAAAAGGCGCGCGGACCTAAATAACTGCGAGCTGAAGGGGAGACTGGCAGATTGTGAGCCTGCAGACGGCACCATGGCGGAAGCTCTTCACCAAGATATCTCAGCTCCTAGTAATCAAGTGCAAGTGGGTGAAGCCCTGGCAAATATCACTAAAATGTTGGAGGCTCTGTTAAGTAGAGTGGACACAATTGGCGCTTCTCTCGCTACTAATGTGGCAGACGTACATAGGTTGGAGGATCAGCACAAAGTATTAGAACAGTGGATGGAGGAGCTGGAGAAACAGCACTTACACATTCTACAGAGGCTGCAGAATCATGAGTCTAAACTATCTAGGCTGTGGTATAGAACGGAGGACCAAGAAAACCGAAGTAGACGAAATAATATCCGGATAATAGGGGTACCTGAGGAAGTTGAAGGGCCTAACATGGAGAGATTTTTGAATGATTGGATCGGATCCCTCAGCTGCTGGGCGATCGGTGGAAGGATCCTGTTGGGGTAGAGAGGGCCCACTGTGTCTCTGGCAATACCAAGAATTCTAAGGGTCCCCGCACCATTATTGCCTATCTTTTGTGCTATTTGGTCAAGGAGTGCTTACTGAGAGCTGCTAGAGAGCTGGAGGAGCTGGAATGGAAGGGGAACACCATATCCTTCTACAGGGACTTCACACAGGAGGTCACTGCAAAGCGCAGAGCCTATATCCCCCTCAAGAAAATCTTAGCAGCCAATGCAGTGCAATATCGTTTCAAAGGTCTAACAGTTCTGTACCTGAGTAAAAATGGTCAGTCTTTCCTTGTGGAGTCTCCAGGCAACGCTGAGGCCTGAATTCAGGCCCACTGGCCGGGTATGCTACCGTGGCCTGCATCTCCCGGATGCCTCTGGGAGCCTAGGAACCATATGCCACAGGGAACTACAAGGAAAGGAGACACTGCATTGGGGGACAGGAATCTGGGCTGGACAGGATCACCAAGAAAGGCATCCCCCAGAAGTAAACAGCTCTGGACTCCACAATCCTCAGGAGATAAGCCGCACAAAGCTGGGACTGATACCTATACTGACCAAGGGGTGCCAGCTAGCAAATGTATAAGCGCTTATTGGGGGACAAGGTTAGTTTGTTGCCAGACAGACAGAGGCAATGCTCCAGAAGCCCCCACTTCACCGGGACAGCAGGCGCAGCAGATTCACATCCTCCTAAACAGTCTAGAGCCACTACATCAGCCTGGAACAAAAGTGATCAGAAGGAACAGCTAGAGTAAATGTTGGAAGACCCCACTCCACTGGACTGGGCATCTGACATGGACGACTATGAGGCGGAAGCCACAGCAGCTGATGGCTTACTAAAACCAGGTGCAAGGACTTTTGCAGAAGCCATTGCTTTGGGTGCTAGCCCCACTGAATCTGGACAATTTTCTATGCCTGGGGATGCCATGACGCACTCGGATACCTAGACCATCCCAGCTTTGCTGGGGATGGCTTTCAGATGGGCGCAAGCCCCTTGCTGGTCCTTAGCTTTATGAGGTGCTGAGAATGCTGTATGCAGTGCTTTTCTTTCACCTAGGCACTGCTTGCCATTACGGCTACCTGCCTCTTACCTGGGCCACAACTCTTTCCCTCCTCCCCCCCATTCCCTTGGGACAGCAGTAGGATATATGAAGGGCTCCCCCCAGGCTCCCGGCCCCCTCCTCGGAGGAAATGGTGTGGTATGGAAGCGTGGGATTTTACTGTCTTAGTTAATCTAATAGAATGGCCAGGTATTAAAAAGCTATTTGTGGAAGCCCCCTTCTTCCAATGGACAGACCCGAGGAGAGAGGAGGTGTAATACAGTAGATTCAGCCTGTGCTCACCCGCTACTTAGAAATCTACAACCCGCAAACGGCTAATAGAGGTTTTCCCTCCCCTTCCCCCCCTCTCCCCCTCCTCCTTGCTCCCCACCTGGGCGACTTAAGGTCACCTGCTATGCCTGGACTCTCCAGCGGGGATGCTATGGAGTCAGGCTGGGTCAGGTTATCATCTGCTGGGTGTAACCTTTCTCATTGCTCTTTCGTGGTGCCTGAAGTAGTGTGGCCTGCAGGGGTCTTTTACCCCTGCTCACGTGTTCACCTCGACACCACTAACGTAGTTTAAGTTAACAACTTTAAAGATAAATACCACTGTTGTAGTACATTGATTTTGATAGTTGTCTGGTTTTTACTGTAGCTACTGTTTCGATAGTCATTATTGTTCTGTGTCTTCGTTCTTTACTATACTCAGGTTCTCTATCTGCTGGAGACAAAACCACACGCCACTGTCCTTAGTACTCTCTGCTAGACTTCCTGATTGGGAGCCGCCTGGACACCCTGCAGTCACAGGTTACAGGTTAGCTCCTTTTCTCTACACATTTGCTGTTGTGTGTTTACTGAGGCCCAGTTGAGGGGTGAGTACTCCTTATGTTGTCTCTTCTTGTTAACAGCTAAGGGGGGCACTGATATGGCGGCGGCCACAGCGGACCCAAGAGGATGGAGGTGCGTCTCCTGGAACGTCAGGGGGCTCAATCACCCGGCAAAACGTACCAAAGTGTTACAAATTTTAAATTCTATGGGAGCTGACATGGCCCTGCTCCAGGAGACGCATCTCACCAGCCAAAGGGCTCAGTGGCTGAAGAAGTTATGGGTAGGCACAGTTCTGTCGAGTTGCGCAACCACAAAATCAAGGGGAGTTGTTATTCTCCTTTGGAAGTCTGGCCCTTGGGTAGTTGAAGCCCAATGTCAAGACACTCAAGGGAGGTGGCTGGTAGCTAGGCTGTCCTACCCGGGAGGCAAAGTTATATTAGCCAGTGTCTATGGCCCTAATACTAATGTTGGGTACTCGTATTCAGAACTGAACCAAGCCCTAACTGACCTATTGGAAGGAGGAGCAGGGACTCCTATACTACTGGGGGGCGATCACAACTTAGTTCTCAACATCTTTCTTGACAAATCCATTCCCATGCCACAAGATCATCCCAAAGTGGTAGCCACCCTGAACACATTGATGTCAGAATGGGATCTGGGGGACCCACGGAGGGTCAGTCATCCACAGGGACGCGATTACACTTTTTATTCCAATGTGCATGGTACCCATAGTAGACTAGACTTCTGGTTAGTTAACCATGTTGCCATGCCAGGTGTAAGTAATGCGACCATAGGGAACATTTTGATATCTGATTATGCCCCAGTTGCAATCACCTTTACCCCACCAGGCCAAAGCCCCCCATCCACTAGATGGAGATGCAATCCCCTCCTGCTGCAAGATGCAGCGTTTAGAGAATACATAAAGGAGGAAACGTGTCAATATTTTGCCCTGCATACCTCTGGAGAGACAAGAGCAACAACGGTATGGGAAGCCTTCAAGGCCGTCCTAAGGGGGAGAGTTATATCCTACGCAGCTGCCAAATATAAAGAGCGTATGCAACATCTTCAAGATATACAGGACCAATTAGCAAAACTGGAAGCACAATTTAAGGTCTCATCTCAGAATCTACAAAATTCCCCACTGTTAGCCCCTATCACAGGTCTAAAATAGCAGATTAACATGCTGCTAAACAGGAAAGTGGAGTGGCAGATGACCTGGGTGAAACACAGGGTATGGGAAGGTGGGGACAAAGGTGGGAAACTACTCGCCTACTACCTGAGGAAGCAGCAGACTTCCTCCAGAATCCTGGCATTGAGAAACAAGAAGGAAGAACTACTCACGGCTCCTAAGACCAGCAACATGGAGATGCAAAATTTTTATCGGGAGCTTTACCAATCCCAAAACGTACTCTCGGGTGACGATCTCTTTCTTCGATTAAATAATCTGTGTCAGGGGGCTTAGCTCCCCTGAATCTTGGAGGCCCAGCAGCGTGAGTTAGACGCCCCCATCACATCAGAGGAACTTTGAGTAGCTCTGTCCCAGATGGCAAAGGGTAAGGCGCCAGGACTGGACTGGGTCTCAGTAGAGCTATACCAATTGTTCCAAGAGCATATTACTGAGCCACTATTACAAGCATTGCAAGAAGCTCAGAAAGACACCCTCCTCACCCCGACCATGCGGGAGGTGTTAATAACTCTCATCCCCAAAAAGTCATCTGACGTCCTCCTTTGTGCAAATGTTCGACCCATCTCTCTTCTCCCCGTGGACACCAAACTGCTAGCTAAAATTTTAGCAAATAGATTGGCCCCGATCCTGCCCACCATAATTCATCCGTCTCAAACAGGTTTTATGAAGGCAAAATCAAGCACAGATAATCTGCAGCTTGTTTTGAACCTTAAATGGCTGGCAATGCAGTCTAAAACTCCTATGGCTGCCTTGGCAATAGACTTCACTAAAGCTTTTGACTCCCTAGAGTGGGGGTTCCTTCATAGAGTTCTTACGCTGTATGGCTTCAGGGAAGACTTTTTGCTCCTGGGACTCCACCTTGTACCACTCTCCCTCAGCTAGAGTGGTTACTAACAAAGATACCTCCCCCCTTCCCACTACAAAGAGGCACCTGTCAGGGTTGCCATCTTTCCCCTCTTCTCTTCCTGATCACCTTGGATACCCTTATTCGCAAACTTGTCAACTCCCCGAGCATAACAGGTATCCCTATAAAAGGTTCAAAATATTTGGTCAACGCAAATGTGGATGACATGCTCCTTACGCTCTCTGATCCCCAATCCTCTATTACTCCACTCTTAGTAATTCTACAGGAGTTTGCATGTTTATCGGGGCTCACAGTAAATCAGAAGAAAACCATTTTGTCCCCCCTGAATGACGCCTGTACCAAATCCTGTCTTATAGGTACTGATATCACTTGGGCCCTGCAAGGGTTCCCTTATCTTGGGGTTTTTATTACTAAGGTCTGGAAAGACTTAGAGCCCGCAAACTTTTCCCCCCTGTTGACTTCATTGATGGCGGAGGTCCAGCAGTGGATAAAGCTCCGGCTCACTCTGAAAGGCAAGGGCCTCATGGGATTCATCCCAGTATTCTAAAAGAACTGAGGGTAGAACTAGTGACACCACTGACTACCCTCTTTAACAAATCATGGGAGGATGGGGTGGTACCCGAGGACTGGAGGAGGGCAGATGTGATTCACCTTCACAAAAGTGGGAGCAAGGCAGAAGCAGGAAACTACAGACCTGTTAGTTTAACCTCAGTGATAGGGAAAATGATGGAATCACTTCTGAAGGAAAGACTTGTCGAGTATCTAGAGGTCAGAGGGGCACAGGACCAAAGACAGCATGGATTCACAGCAGGAAGGTCATGCCAGATGAATCTGATAGATTTCTTTGACTGGGTGACCAAAATAGTAGATCAGGGAGGGGCTGTGGACATGGCCTACCTAGACTTTAGCAAGGCATTTGACACAGTCCCACACAATAGATTAATATACAAGTTAGCCTGCCTGGGAGTGGGTCCCAAGATGACAGCCTAGGTAAAGAATTGCCTGGAGAATAGGACACAGAGAGTAATAGTAAATGGAGTCCACTCTGAAGAAAGGGGGGTTACTAGTGGGGTACCGCAGGGTTCAGTATTAGGACGGTCCTCTTCAATGTCTTTGTGTTACATTGCAGAGGGACTGGAAGGAAAAGTATGTCTCTTTGCAGATGACACAAAGATCTGCAACAGAGTTGATGCACAAGGTGGGGTGGAAAGGATGAGAAGGAACTTGGCAAGGTTAGATGAATGGTCAAATGTATGGCAGCTTAGACGCAATGCTAAGAAGTGCAAAGTAATGCACCTGGGAAACAAAAACCCAGGGAAAGAGAAGAGTACACAATAGGGGGTGAGATACTAACAGCAACAAAAATGGAAAGAGACCTGGGGGTAGTCATATCAGATGACCTAAAGGTGGGCAAGCAATGTGAGAGGGCAGCAAGGAGGGCTGAGGGGATATGGGGATGTATAGGGAGAGGCATCTCCAGCAGAAAACAGGAAGTTATTATCCCTCTGTACAGACAGCTGGTGAGACCCAATCTGGAGTACTGCATGCAGTTCTGGCGACCTAATCTCTGCAAAGACATGGACAGGATGGAAGCTGTCCAGGGAGGGCAACTAAAATGGTGCAGGGTCTGCACCGGAAGACATATGAAGAGAGGCTTAAGGAGCTTAATATGTATAGCCTCGAGGAAAGGAGGGAGAGGGGGGACATGATAGAAACTTTCAAGTACCTCAAGGGAATCAACAATGTCCAAGAGAGTAGCATCTTTCAAAAAAGGAGGTGTGCAAGAACAAGGGGGCACAATTTGAAGATAGGGTAGGGTGGCTCAGAGGTAATTTAAGGAATTATTTTTTCACAGAGAGAGTTGTGGATGCATGGAACGGCCTTCCGGAGGAGGTTGTGGAGTCAAAAACAGTAGTGGAATTCAAGCATGCATGGGACAGTCATAAGGCAATTCTAGGGGGTGGGGGTAGGAAGAAGTAGGCTGCTGGTTAACTAGGATCTGCAGTTTATCCATTAGGTAGAGAAATGGGCAGACTGGGTGGGCCAAGCGGTCCTTATCTGCCATCAAATTCTATGTTTCTATGTTTCTATGTTTCTAAGGTTGAAGCTATTAGAATGTTTTTGTTTTCTAGGGTGTCGTATTTACTGAATAATCTTCCTATTCCCTTGACCTCAAAACTGTTCAAGACCTCAGATAACCTATTCGCTTCTTTTTTATGGGAAGGAAAAGCCCCAAGATGGGAGCGGTTGAAACTCCGTGCACATTGGACTAGAGGTGGGCTTGGTCTCCCCTGGTTTGAGGGGTATCACCTGGCCTTCAGAATGGCCCAAACTTCAGCTTGGTTCACCCCTTCTCTAACTTCCCCCCTGCAGTGGGTAGCATTAGAGGTATCCTTGTCAGTAGATAATCACCTGTTCTGTCTGCTCTATGGCGGGAAGAAAGTGGTGAGGGGACTTACCCCAATTATGGAGGAAACATGTAGAGCATGGCGAAGGGTGTTGGCAATCACTGGGGTCCCGAAGTCAGATCACCACCCCCAGATTAGATATGCCCTGCTATGGAATAACCACCTTATCATGGTTGATCATAAACCACTCTTTTGTCCCCATTGGGCAGCAAAGGGCATTCATGTGCTAGGGGACCTGCTACTTCCAAATTCCTCGGTGTTAATGTCCTTTGAGCAGATCAAGGATAGATTTGGGGTAGGATCGGAGGATTTTTGGAGGTTCCTACAGTTGAGGAGCACCCTCTCCTCTCTTCTCAAGACCTCTCCAGTGCAGAACTCCTGGGGCTGTCTGGAAGTTCTGCACTTACCCAGGAAGGGTCAGGGACTAGTGAGTACTATATATAAAACAATCAGAGATGCCCAACCAGATGGTACCCTGGTTAGTAAGGCCACCTGGGAAAATGACCTCCTACACCCAATATCCCCGCAACAATGGTCGCTTTGCATTAGATCAACTCACACAGCCTATGAGGACTCTAAGAGTCAATTAATACAACTGAAGATACTGTACTTCTGAGGTGGTATAAAACCCCAGCAGTACTGCACGGGCTGAAGATTTCACCGCCCGACCAGTGTTGGCGGTGCCAGTCCTCTCCTGCTCACTTGCTTCATGTCCTCTGGACTTGTCCAACCTTGGTAACCTTCTGGACGCTAGTCCTAGGGGACTGCTCCAGGATAATTGGTAAGCCAATCCTGATTCAAAATCACTCCCTCCTACTAGGAGATACCTCGGTGCTAAATCCACTCTCTCCCTCCAGTGCAGCATGGGTCCTAGTGGCTTTGATGGAAGCTAAAAGGGCCGTTCTGATGTGTTGGAGGCAGCCTACTCCCCCAACAGTTCTACAGTGGTGCTCTGCCATGTCTAGGCTGGCTAACTTTGAGAAGCTCTCAGCGCCGGCCAAGGGCCAACTAGACAAGTACTACAAGAAATGGGGAGCCTACTTGCACTCTCACATCTGCTTGGTGACACCCCCGCTGTTCCATAATCCCCCCTGAGTATAGCTGTTGACATATCTGTTGGCTTAACCTGCTTATAGCAAACTTCGGGCATTTGTGGCAGTGTGGTTTTGTCTCTATTAGTAATTCATACTGTTTTAATTTTTATTGTCATGTATTTTTGGACCTATCTATGGTCGTATTTATTCTGTCTGTTTCAATTTGAAGGGCAACTTTGCCTAAACCCATTTAGGGGTCTCAGGGTGTAACTGCTATTTGGTAGAGGCTTATATTAGTAGATGGCCAAAGATTATGCCTTGAAATCCCGACACCAAACTGCCGAATTTTGTTGGTTTAGGTAGAGGGTTTATGATTACTAGCCTCTTTACTGTGTGAGTCCCATCCCATTTAGTTCGAGAAGGTTTGTACTATGCATCCTATGTTAGGAGAACCTGTTTACAGAATATTATAGGTAGTGTATGTTTAAGGATAGTCTGTTATGTCCTGAAGAAAATGTTTGTATTGAGCATGTATGGCTATGTTTGTACATATGATGTATGAAGGCCGGCTTGCATGGCTCTGGATAACTGATAAGTTCAATAAAATTTTACATGATAAAAAGAGAGGTCTAGACAGCTGGGAAATGGACAGATCTGTGACAGCTGAAAGCGCAGCATCTGGGAATCCACGAGTAGATGTGGAGGGGGAGCCAGTCACGAACCAGCAGAGACGCACATGAGATGGCGGAGGTTGCCACTAATTCATACTGTTTTAATTTTTATTGTCATGTATTTTTGGACCTATCTATGGTCGTATTTATTCTGTCTGTTTCAATTTGAAGGGCAACTTTACCTAAACCCATTTAGGGGTCTCAGGGTGTAGCTGCTATTTGGTAGAGGCTTATATTAGTAGATGGCCAAAGATTATGCCTTGAAATCCCGACACCAAACTGCCGAATTTTGTTGGTTTAGGTAGAGGGTTTATGATTACTAGCCTCTTTTACTGTAAGTCCCATCCCATTTAGTTCGAGAAGGTTTGTACTATGCATCCTATGTTAGGAGAACCTGTTTACAGAATATTATAGGTAGTGTATGTTTAAGGATAGTTTGTTATGTCCTGAAGAAAATGTTTGTATTGAGCATGTATGGCTATGTTTGTACATATGATGTATGAAGGCCGGCTTGCATGGCTCTGGATAACTGATAAGTTCAATAAAATTTTACATGATAAAAAGAGAGGTCTAGACAGCTGGGAAATGGACAGATCTGTGACAGCTGAAAGCGCAGCACCTGGGAATCCACGAGTAGATGTGGAGGGGGAGCCAGTCACGAACCAGCAGAGACGCACATGAGATGGCGGAGGTTGCCACTGAGGATGCAGAAGAGCTGCTCAGAGCCCCCAGTGTGTGGTGGGGGTATCAGCCTGCGGGCTTCCAGTGCCACAACTTCACCATGCATGGAATGGCCAATTTCAATTACGGCGGAGGAGCACCGGAACCTGAGGTCAGAAACTGCACGACACCGGAAGGCAGCACACCGGAGAGGCAGTAGCAGCACACACAGCAGCAGATGCAGTGACCGACATTGGACGAGTGTGTGAGAAGCAAGGGGAAGTGACCCAGCCTGCATGTTAATTTGTGAACGAATCGCACACTGCGGCGAGACAGCCATCCACCGGAGACCTCCAACGCCTAGTATGAGAGAAATACCCATGTACATCGCCACATTAGTTGTACTGGCATGTGAGCTGCACTGTTTTCTTTCATTAGAGCTACTCAATGTTTTGACTGCATCAGCATGTTAATGCTGTTTTGTCAGATGATTTGTAACTGCAGTAAAAATCTTTGATCATCATACTGACTCCCTGTGTAATGTTCTAACCACACGAAATACGCTCCTCGTGACTCTGTCGTCGGGCAGCCCATGTTACAAGCGCATTAAGCCACTCCGGCGGTGGCATCTAATGCAATTAATGCATGGTTGGGCTGTTGTTCGCCCTCGGCCTCCAGCCTCGGGCCACAACCCTCCCAACCATGCATTAATCCAGCATTAGATGCCACCTTCTTCATGGCTTAATGCTTACTTGTTATCTGCAGCGTGGATTTTGCTGCACTGTTCCGACAAACAACAAATGGAAATATTAAAACAATTACATCCACTACTGCATCAGTAGAACAAAAAAGTAAACATAAAAAAGAGAAATTAGATGCAGAACTTGTATCACCAAGTTGCACATTATCTATCCAATTGCACTACATATGATTTCTCTTATTGTCCTTGACAGTAACTAACCCATTGCACTAATCAGCACTACAGTCTCAAAAACCTGCCCCGCAGGTTGCAGTGTAAACTTACTAAGGAGGATGGGTACACCATTGATAGTCTTCAATCCCCATATTCTACATATACAGTACCTTTACACCCCACCCCACAGATAATTTTGGTGGCTATGGAAAAACCCATTTAGTAAATAGTAAGAGACTGAGCTTATTTTGTGCAGTAGTCCTTTGACAATTGGGGTCTATCATCAAATGCTAAATCCGATGCATCCTGCAAGGGCATAAATGGATCGTCCTATAAATCAGGTGCATCATGTAAGGTAATAAATGGATCACGCTAAACAATCAGCCATGTAAAGCACATTGCCATGTAGCTATGGTGCAGTAAAATGGTCATGGGATTCATGAAATTAGGTTATTACCATGACCTAAAAGAACCAATGATATGTTAAACAGCCTCTGCATCATACTGCAATACTTTTTCTTTTTGCACTTAATTTTTATAAAGTTATTTTCCAAAGTTACATCAAAGAAACATGTTCTAGCAGTAGTTCAATGACAACCATCAGTACAATAAAAGTGAAGTGCACAGTCAAGCATCATAAGCAGTTTTATACTTGCATACAATAATTAGTAAATTCTGAGAAAACAGAAGCATGATGCAACAACCATTAAAAACACTCCTAAGGGACACTTCATCAGCACATCTAATGCCTGTAAGACCTACTGGACAATGACGAAGGAGCTAAGTCATGGGAAGTCCATCCTGAGACAGTACCAGCATGGGGTCCAGCAAGGCATACTGGAATAACAGAATGGGTTCCCACAACTTCCAGTATTTAGAAAGTATCTTCCTTGTGAAATGTGACATTCTGTCACTTCTAATAAGTCGGGTCGACAACAGCGTTGTTGCCTGTCAGAGATTCGCTGGGATTTTTGTGGGGGATTTGCATTAAAATTGTCGCTGTAATGGAGTTTGCTAAAGAAATTTTGTGGTTTCGCTGGTATACCCATTCTGTCCAGAGTCACTAAGGTTCTGACAGCTGCCCTCCATTGGGTTACAGAGGGTATTTCCACCATTCTCTATTTTTGCAACACTAACCTCTTAGCCTCCAATCCACACTTGCCATCAGAAGCCAATGCAGATAACTATGCAGGGGACAGGAGAGATCAGGGTTCAGAGTTAAGAGGTACACTTGTGGAAAGAAGGGAGGAGGGAGCATAATGATTTTGGTGCAGCAGTTATGGATCTGGGGCCAGAAATTCAGAATCATGGGACAGTTCCACACATTGTGCAAGAGATCAGCACCAGGGGATTGGCACCTGCAGCATTTGTCATTGTCCATGAACCCCAGAGAGTGAAGTTTCACATGCATGGGAGACCTAGGACTGGCATACAAGGTGTTTAATTATGACATGAGGGGATACAGGTGTCAATTAAAAGACACGGTGCCGGGAGATCATATGATGCAGGTTCACAAGTAGCAGCACTCTGGACGTCTCCCGTTCACTCGGTGTTTGAATTTATATATAATACACTCTACTTACGAGGAAAATAAGAAAATACATTTCTCAGAGGTCAAGAACTACTCTACATCTCCTGTCTGCAGTTTTCCTGTCTGATATGGAAGCAGAAATGAGACAAGCATTACTGAAGCATACGCCTCCCTCCATGCCAGAAAAGGCTAGTAAAAAAACAAGGCAGCATGCTGCTTCGGCAGATCTTACCTCTCAAATGCCAGATCCCAATGTCTTAACAGTTGATCGGTTCCTAATGGAGCTCAATTCATTTCGTGAAGAACTCCAATCACTAACTACAGAGTTTAAATCTAAGACTACGGCTCTGGAGAACATCTCAACAAGGGTTGATGATAATGAGACACGAATCTTCTTGGTAGAAAAACACCTGGGGAGACTGGAACTGGAGATGGTGCTCACAAGACAGAAACTGGCTAGATTGGAATCTAAGGTTGAGGATTTAGAGGGGCATAGTAGACGCAAAAATTTTGTCTTTATAGGGCTGCCAGAGAAGGAGGAAGGGGCCGACGCAGTCCTCTTTGTTCAAAAATTGGTGGTGAAACTGGTATGTCCCTCTCCGTACAGCGCCTCTTATTCCATAGAGAGGGCTCTTAGGTCCCTGCACCCTATCCCAGCGGCAGGTGCTCCCCCTTGACCCTTAATTGCCCATTTCCTGAACTACCTCGAGAGGCAGCACTTTTTGGTGAAGCTCCGAAGTTTAGATAAAATCAAGTGGGGTGAGGACCAGTTAAGAGTCATGCAAGATCTCCCTGCATCTGTCTGTCAGTGTAGAGCTCTCTTTCATCCCCTTGTCAACAAACTGATTCTGGCGGGGATTAAATTTAAAATGTTGCACCCCTCGAAATTTCAGGTCCTGATAGCTGGTACTTGGTCTAGCTTTGAGGAACTGAAAACTGTGGAAGCTACTCTGAGAGCTGCACTTCCAGATCTCTTCAAAGATCGCTGAAGAAGAGGAATTTTCTGCTTTGCTTCCCTTTCTGATGTTATGGACACCTGCTGCACTGCGAGATGCCACGGAATGGTTTGTGCACTGGATCGCTTTCATCTGATTAATTTTTTGTAGAGTTTGGACCCCTGACTTTTGGCTTCAACACTGAAAAGGTCCCTACAGGAAATACATGGCTTGCCTTTTTCTTATGCAAAAGTGCCTTGTGAGCGTTAGTTTCTCATGGACTTAAGGTTTTAACATAGAAGGCAAATGGATCGCAAGTCACTCGCTCTACTGCGTTTCTTTACAGTAAAACTTATCTGTTTTTCAAGTACCTATGTATTCTTTTATTTTCATTTGTTTGATGAGATGCTTGGATAAAGAAACTACTTAGATAATAATTTTGCATGTTGCTACTTGTTTTCCCTAGGTTTTCTTCATTTAAGTGTTATACCCATTAAGGACACATGAGGTCGCCCTAGTACAAGTTATCTATTTTCTGTTAAGATGGGCAAAGCTTGTATGTGGTTAAATGAATCACTTAAGACCCATTATTTTGGGCTTTCTGTTAAGCTTACAAGGTTAAGATTTCTAAGAGCTTAGTTTTTAGCTAATGAGTACTTTTATTGTGCCTGTTGCACCATTTCTTTGCTCTCAAACTACTGTTACATTTTGAATACAGGGTACACCCTTTGGGGTAATTCGTATTGATACGAGTGGGCGGGACAGAGGAGTTGGTATTCGTTGGGTCTGTATATCACATACTTGGATATTATTAAGTTGGGGAAGGGGGTGATTTTGGCCTTTTGGACAAATAAGAATAAGCTAAGTTTTGGGTTTCAAGGGCTTAAGTATAAGATTTTGGGGTTATGTGTTGCAATTTCTATAGGGTTAAGTGATTTGGGGATGGGGGAGGATGTAGGGAGGGTTACCTCGGCTGGTTGTTGTTAATGTTAGGAGTAAGCCACAGCACTCTAGATTACATTTTCACTGTTAATGACACCCTAAAAGATGTATAGTCTAAAACTTCTTACTTGGAATATTAGAGGTGCCAGGAAGAAAGTCAAATGCTATCAGATTCTAAAACATATTGACTGTTTGAAAGGAACTATCACATTCCTACAAGAAACCCATTTACTGCCCTCTGAGGGCTCACTTTTTCGAAGGCAATTTGTAGGCCAGGTTTTTAATGCAGGGGATAGTACCCAAAGTAGAGGGGTAGCCATATTATTTTCCCAAAGCATCCCCTTCAACTGTGAGCTCTGCATACAGGACCCAGGTGGCAGATATTTAATCTTGAAAGGCTTACTGGACTGCACAGAGGTGGTGCTTTGCTGTATATATGGCCCTAATTCTGATTTTCCTACTTTTTGTTTTTTAGACTACTCACAGATTTACTTCCCTATACTTCCTTCCCATTAATCCTAGGAGGGAATTGGAACCTCTCTTTTACCCCTGACCTGGATAGGTCAGGGGTTAGAAGATCTGGCCTTTCACCTGCACAGCGAGCCCTCCAGGACTTAGCAGATCAACTAGGATTGATCGACCCTTGGAGGGTCTTGTATCCCTCCTTGAAAGAGTATACTTTTCAATCCTCTGTTCACAGTATGTCTACCAGAATTGATTGTTTTTTAATTAGTCACAGTTTTCTGTCAGGGATTTTAGATTGTGCCATAGAACCCAGAGTCATTTCAGACCACGCAGTGGTGTGGTGCTCCTTAAGTCTGACCCCCAACATTCCAAGGAAAACTACTTGGAAGGTGAACAATCAGTTATTGAGGGACAAGAGTGTTGTTAGGGATATCTCGAAGGCAATGGAGCAGTATACAGATGTTAATCTTGGCTCGACAGGCAGAATTGAACTAGACTGGTGTGCCTTGAAATGTGTTCTAAGAGGGGAACTGATTAGAATAGCTTTGTATAAGAAAAAGGGGAAACAACAAGAAACCCTCACGTTACTTAACAACATACGTCAACTAGAAAAAGAGCTTTCACCCTCCACTCTGGAAGGCGACATAATTAAATTAATGGGCTTAAGGGCCCAGTATAGCTCCCTTCTGCTAAGTAAAGCAGAATACGCAATAATGTGCACCAAAATTAACTATGTGGATCAAGTGGAAAAATCTGGTAAGTTGTTGGCCCTTCATTTAAAATCTCAAGAAGCTTCCAGAATAATTAAGGGTATCAGATCTAGACTAGACAATACTATACAAGTGAACCCTAAAATAATAGTGCAAGAATTTGCAACTCATTATCAGGACCTGTATGGCCCCATGTCTAACCCTCCCAGGAAACAAAAGTTAGATAACTATCTTGAGGCCCTTCCTCTGCCACTGTTATCAGCAGCACAGAAATCAGCATTGATGGCTCCTATAACCGATATAAAAATTGAGAAAATAATACACTCCCTTCCCTCCGATAAGGCTCCCGGCCCTGATGGGTTTTCGCCTAATTTTTATAAATCTTTCCACAAACAGTTGACTTTCTGGTTAGGTCAGTTGTTTAAAAGATTCCTAGAAGGGGAAGAATTGGATGATAGTTTTCTAGAGGCCCTAGTAATTGTTTTACACAAATCAGGGCAGGATTCGGAAATGGTAACTAATTATAGACCTATCTCTTTATTGAATTATGATATGAAAATCATTGCTAAGCTGCTAGCAAATAGACTGGCTGAGGTCATGCCCTCCATAATTCACCCAGATCAAACAGGGTTTATGAAGGTGAGGACCTCCTCGGATCACTTGAGAAAGTTATCACATATTTTCTCTGCATACAGGGACTCTGAAGTGTCGGCTGGACTGCTGTCCTTGGACGCGGAAAAAGCTTTTGATAGAGTGGACTGGAGCTTTTTATTTTCCACAATGGGTAAATTTGGAGTCCCAAAGGAATATATTGGTTGGATTGCTTCTTTCTATAAAAATCTTAAAGCTCGTATTTACTGCAATGGAGTCTTCTCGGAGAGGTTCCTTCTTCATTTTGGTACTCGTCAAGGGTGTCCATTATCTCCACTGATTTTTAATATTTATCTAGAGCCTTTGCTTTTCAAACTTAAAGTTCTTCCTTGATTTTGGGCATTCCCTTGTATGGCCTTGACTTTAAACTATCAGCATATGCAGTCGACATTCTGCTCCATTCCACCAACCCCGCTGTTGCGTTCGAAGCTGCCCTGCAACTTATTTTAGAATTTGGTACCTATTCCAATTATAAAATTAATCTGGATAAAAGCATGGTCTTCCCTTTAAATTATAGATTGCTAAAAAGTGATATTTCACAATTAGGTCTTCAATGGACTCCTAGAAGCCTGAAATATTTGGATATTTATCTTACTAACTCTGACTCCCTCATGAAGAAGCTAAATCTTGACCACACCCTGTGCATTATACAACAAGATATTGCTAGATGGTCACCCCTTTCTATCTCTCTTTGGGGACGCATCAATATAGTTAAGACGAATGTCTTACCAAGGATCTTTTACCCGTTGCATATGCTCAATGTTTGGTTACCCACCAAATGGTTTAAGAATGTCCACTCTGTTATCTCTTCCTTCATATGGGGCTGCCAAGCCCCCGAGAAGAGCTTAGCAGAAATTGATTGCACCCAAGGTTAGAGGTGGCTTGAGATTACCTCATATAGGTGGATATTACTGGGCTAGTCAAGTCTCTAAATATATAAAATGGATGACCAATGATGCAACTTTGGCCAACCTGTTGTATGTCCCATCGTGGTTAATACTTGAGAGGAAAATGTTAGCTGAGGCACACTTATCCACATCCACTTTGATACACTGTACAATTAAAAATTTACAAGTTAATATTTCCCACTCTCCCATAGGAGTATCAGTAAGATCCCATATTCAGCTGTGTAATTTTTTTAAATATAAACATACTCAAGACTGGAATCAGCTGTTAGTAGAGAACTCGAATTTCAGGATAGGTAATCAAATGATTCCCAAACTTTGGATTCCCCAGTTCCAGAATACAAAAATAAAAGATTTCCTGGACCCAGTAGGGAAGGGTATCCCTGCGTCTGCTATTACTAATAAATTCTCATTAAATAAGGGACAACAGTTCAGAACATACCAGATATCTCATCTCCCGAACTGTTCAAGCAGACAACTGTTTACAGAGGACAAATTTTATGATTTCTTTACTTCCATAGCTGAAGTAGTATATCTCACCCATGCGATAGCCCAGGTGTATGGTTCCTTCTTGGACCTGACATTTACTGATCAGGACGAAGGCCCAATATACTGGATTAGACAGTTTCCAGATCCTAACATTAACTGGAGCAAAATCTGGGAAGGAACCTACATCTACTTATCTCAAGACAGATTGAGACTTACACAATTCCAATTTTTACATAATCTATCCTGGACACCCCTTAAACTTTTCAAGATAGGCAAGTCCCCGACTCCAATTTGTACCAGGTGTAATCTGGAGGAAGGTTCCCTCCGTCATATTTTCTGGGACTGCCCTTCTGTTGAGGACCTCTGGATGGAAATCCGTCATAAAGCTGACCCACTGTTAGGTCTAGAAGATCTGTTTAGACCAGAGATTTGTCTCATAGGAGATTATTCCAAGATACAGGTCAGAGTGCGTCAATATCACATGGCGATGACTGCACTGACACTTAAGAAACTTGTTTTAAGGCATTTGATTGACGCTCAGAAGCTTTTGTATATAGAATAGCTTCAGGATCTTTTGTTTAATTTGTGGGTGGAGCAATTTAAAGTATTTCTGGGTCATCTTTGTTCCAGATATAAAAAGATATGGGCTGGGATGCATACTATTTATATGCTACAAGTGGGAGTTCACCTGGTTTAATGTTATTCACAGTTTGATCTGTCCCCACGAGAGCGGTGGGATGTTCTCTATTCATGGCATCAATCCAATGTACTTTTTTTGTATGGCTTTGATTTCAGAAGGGAATGTGGTCAATAAACATCCATGCCGAGGTGGGGAGGGTTGAGTGAGGGGGTGGGACTGCTTTGGGACATCAAGAGGGGAGGTTGTTATTTTGGGGAGGGTTAAAAGGGGAGTGGACATGGTCCTGTTTTTCTGGTGCCTGATATATTGCCTGGATGTGTATTCATGTTATTTCAGCACTGTGCCATGTCATTTGTTTTATGTTTGAAAACAATAAACTTCAAATTAAAAAAAGGCACTGTGCCCAGAACTGAAGTTAGGAAATATACTTTTATACCAAGAGCTATAAGGGTATGGAACCAGCTACCTGGCGACCTAGTTAGAGCACCAAACCTGTCCGCCTTTAAAAAAACTTGGATTACTTTATTCAGGAAGGTAACATCGGTTGTCACCACTGAGTATTGGGGACAGCACTCACTAGCCACGGTCTTGTGCTGTCCTAATACCATAGTATTATCCATAATATTAACCATAGTATGGTACCACATATGTAAAATTTTATTCTGAATGAGGAGACTCCTCGAGTCAGGACAGGAGTAATGGGCCAAGTGCCATAACCTGGTCCACTATACTGACACAATATCTATGCCCAGCTGGGTGGCCCATTTATACCTAACCCCATTTGATGGGTCTGAGAGTTCATAGAGGATTTGATTATATATCACATCAGCTTTGCCCTTAGAAGCCATGATATAAGACTGGGTAGATGCACGGGGATAGTAAGGAAGTGCCAGAGAGAGTTTGGAGAGGTAGAACTGTGCAGTGCTATGCATTTGGAGGTACAGTACTTCCAAAAATGTGTCTTTTGGAGCCTGTACTACCTCATTAGGCTCACATAAGAATGAAGGTGTGTAATTAGAGGCTGCCATAGGTCGCTTAGCTGATGGATGCCTTTGCTTCTCCAGGATTTTTAGACTACTGGATGCCCTCTACTTGCACAAGAGTGTTAAGAGAGGAAGCAAGGTTCATGTGAAAAGCAGCCCAGGGAGCCAGAATTTCTGTGTTTTTCCATGCTTTAAAGGAAGGTGATATAGTAGAACCTTTCTTTCATGGGGGAAGTAGCAGAGACAAAAGGTTGGTAATTGGATCCACAGCTTGACCCATAAGCCATTTGATGCTAGTCCAAAAAGGGAGTGTGGTGGGAAGGTGGGAGACCAATTGAAGATTTTTGACACTCCTGAAGGACACATAACAGGCATAGTACCATGGGAGACACTAGCTCCCTTGCTTCCATGAAGACATAAGTTTGGCTGTACTGTAACATGGGAATTTGCCCTCCAAGAGAAAATCCCCCACTAGGAAGCCCAGTTTCACAAACCATGTTGCTGGCAGTGGATGAGCTAGGTGGGCAGGAGAGTGAATCTCTCTGGCGGTCATAATCATTTTTACAGTCACTACTTTCCAAGGCAAGGATAAGTGGAGAATCTTCCACCAGTCTCAGTCATCTTTAGTTTTTTTCAAAAGAAGGTACAAATTGTCTGCCACTACTCCTGCAGGGTCTGGATGAATCTAAATGCCCAAGTATTTGATATCATTACGTGACCACAAATTAAAAAGAGGCCATTAAGGCCAGGATGCTGGCGTTATTAGGCAAAAGAATGTCCACTTTTGTTGCATTGGTCTTTAAACAGGAGATTTCATGGAAATGATCCCGGTGGTCCAGTAGTGTAGGGACCCCAGTCAGGGCATCCTGTAGAAGTACCAGATAATCATCTATGTGAAGCAGAGTACAAAGCTGCATCTTGCCCACATCAATGGCTTAGAGTCTGGTGTGTTATCTGGTGGTGACAGTCAAGGGCTCGATAGCTAAGACAAATAGCAGGGGGGGTAGGGGGGTAGGGGGAAGTCCATCCTGAGTACCTGTCTGGAACGTTACTGCAGAGCAATGGCATCAGATAGGGTAGACTTCATTGAGACTCTGACAGCTGGCTGTGTCTAATTGCCCTGGTGGAGGAGGTACCCCATCTCAGCAGTTAATAGAGCAGGCGCAGTCGATGTGCCACACAGGGACTTGGTCTGGCCTGACTTTATGCAAACATTTTGCCTTGGTCCACGACCTGGCTGAGACCTGGACCAAATGTTACATTCTGGAATGGGATTCCTTTGGGGATATGACCACCAAGCCAGATCCAGAATATTATTTCCCTCCAGGTGGTGGGCCTGCAACTTAGGCCTCCTGGAATTTTGGACTTATGAAATGCGCCAGGACAATTGCTCTATGGAGCAGAATTATGGTGACTGTATACAATTATTCCTAAAAGAGATAATTTTTGATATTTGAAAATAATGTTTCTATCAATATTTTTTAATGATGGCAAAAATGTTGTAATGGAAGGTGAAGGAGACTGGTGAGTGAATGTGTGAATGAATGGTTTGGGAGTGTACACAGAGTAACTTGTTTTTGTTGAGAGGTATTTTGGGGTATAATTAAACTGCTAGAAAACTACCTCATTACTGTTTTGCAAATGTTTAAATACTGAAGTTAAATTATTATGAAAAATTATTAAGGTTATCTGTTTGATGAAGAAATAATGAAGGTTTTTCTAAACAAGAGAGGTAGGTTGGGTGGTGCCTGTTGCCAGGTATGAGTGATAAGTCTGTTGCCAGAAGGCTGGGAGTGCACATACCCAGTTTGATAGCAGGAGACCATCACTGGACCTTTGCCATCATTCCCAGGAAGGAATGATTTTCTGGGTGGGGGAAAGAGTGTAAGGCCCAATTAAAGGAGGGACTTATACTCCCATTTTAGGCATCCCTTTCCCCCTCCTACCCCCCCCACCCCAGAGCTAGGGAATTTATTAGAGCTCTGTGGGACTTTGGCTGCTGGACACCTCAAGCTGGCAGCAGAATGCAGGTTTAGGGAGTATATCAGGGAGTAGACAGGGAGTTTGGGGCCTTTTCTAGACAGAGAATTAGACCTAGGGCTGGAGGGAGGGTGGCTGGAGAAGCAGAGTAGTTGGTCAAGCAAGAGATCTTGGCAGTCTGGGTGGGCCAGTGTGGGGCCCCCGAAGTGCAGACAGGATGGCTTTCACAGTGATGTGGCATCAGGGAGCTGAAAGGGAGCTTCATGAGGGAAGGATGGTTAGTCAGGTCCTGCAGCACTGGGGACAGGGAAAGGTAGGTGGCCATAGGGGGTCAGAACAGGCAGGAGCCCATAGCAATCCCATGGAAGTGATTTCCTTGGCTGCCAGGGCTGTGGGGACACCCCACAGGGGGAAGGATGATGGCAGTGGCTCTTCTCCATACCTGGTGTGGCAGGGCAGCCTGGGAGGCAGATGGAGCCAGGGGGCCCCTTCACCCAAATTATGGGGCCTGCTTGGAGGGGCAGGTCCTGGGTGGTGGCATTAAAGGGTGGGTGGGTGGGTCACAGGTCATAATACAGGCCTTGGAGCGTGGTCTCTGGCTGGAGCTTAATGCAAGCCTAGGATGTTCGAAGAGGGATGTGGGCCTGGGCATGGATCCCCTGAAAGGGTCAGCAGGAAGCGGAGCAAGTGAGCATGCCACTATCTGTGAAGGTGGACTGTTTCAGAAGGGCCTGGGTGGTGGCAGTGCTCAGGGGCTCTCCCATGGCAGAGCAGCCAGTAGCAGTGGGCTGGAGTACCAGAGCAAGGCCTGGTTTTGGGGTCGCTGTACCAATGGAGCCATATAGAGGAAAGGCTGAGCAGAAAGGAGGGGATGGGTGCCATGAGTTTGGTAGTACCAGCAGGGTAATCTGAGATTGAGTAGATTACAGGGACTGGGTCAAAGGACAAAAATCCTGGTACCCCTTGAAGTTTGGGCCAAGGCCCAGGGGCCAGTTGGGTGGAGCAGCACGCCTTTCCATGCCAGAGATAGGGAATCAACCAGTGCCAGAGTGTTCAGAGTGGGTTACCTGGAATAAGGAGAAAAGGTATGATTTACCAGAGCAGAGAGCCAGGAGCCTGGGGGTTTCTAAATTGAGAGGTGCCTTGGGTAAAACATAAATGAACTTAGAAGTGGAGAAGCCTTGCTTGCACTGCCTGTAATCTACCATGTTGCTGCTCTTAAAGTCCAGCCAAAGTGTTTTGTACAAAGGTTCAAATAGCCCCATGGAGCTGCTTTGTTTAATTAAATGAACGATGTGACCTCTGCATTGCTGGAATCATTTGTGGTGCAGGAACTAAATAAAGAAGTTAGTTGGGAAGAGATTGGTAGTGATATGTCTTATTAAAGCTGGAAGGGGACTGAAAAAAATGGAATTCCCCCTTGTGTCTAAATTAATTTCTCATAAGCTTTGATTCCAGAGGAATTCACCATCATACCTTAGACGGGATCGAGGGGCTCTGGGGCTCAAGGAGTCAGGAGGTTTCAGCATGGAGATCCTGGTCCAGTGACAGCATTTAGGGAGAATCCAGATTTTTGGCTAGTGAGATGTATAGTGCATGGTTGAATGAAGTCACCAGTAAGGTAGGCCCACAGTTTTCCTGCCTTGTTTGGGAGTGCACTAGCTCAGGTGTTAGCGCTTGATGTAAGCCCCTCCCAATGCCCCTGGACCATCTGGGATAGAATTTATACCCTAGACTGGGGGGCAAAGGGGGGTTACAGCAAGATACAGCTACTTGTAAACAATGTAATGAGGCAGCTAAACTCTGACAGTGTCCCTTTACAAATTTTGATTCCCTGGTATGATGGTTGGGGGTTGTAGCACTGAGAAAAAAAGGGTTAGGTTATGCAAATGAAGCAGAGCACAGAAAGAAAATGATTTTTTTTTCATGGAAAACAGCACTATTTAGCAGTTTGAACAGTAGGAGACTGGTTCACAACTCCTACAGGTTACCACTTGCATTTGCTATGGCAATCTTGCAACATCACTTTAAACAGAAAGCACTACAGGCAGAAAGGTGTTAGAAAAAGAGAAGAGTTGAAAAAAGAAAGAAGTATAGTCTTTTAAAGAACAAAATTCAATCACACACTCCCACACACTTGTACATCAGCTAATTTCTCCACCAGATTTCACAACAGCAACTTAGAGAGGTTGAACGAGCTAAGATGCTGTTCTGGAAGCATATGACCTCATTAGCATAGAGGCCCTTTCAGGCGGTCACATGGCCTGGACATTAAATGTTTACCACTTTTAGTCAATCTGTACAACTCCTCAAAATAAGCAAAGCTGCACATAGCAGTCAACGTTCACCAGCAAAGTTTGCACTTTAGGCTTGGACTTCACACTTGACCAAAGTGCAAAGTGAGAGTTTTAAGAAAAACTTCACAGAACATCCATGGAGTCAACGTTGGTGACTCTGCACTAGATTCGCAGGTGGAGTAGAGCTTCACTGCATCTCTAGTTTTAGAGGGAATTGACAAAGCGATGATCAGGAGCCCAGTATACACTTACCTAATGTATGACTTGATCGGTGGATAAACAGACGGGTGTTAAGTTTAACTTTTCATGATTATTTATAGTATTTTAAGCATATACATCAAGTTTTAAAACTAAAAATCACAAACATTGATACTTCTTTAATTGTCAACACTTAAAGAGAACATGAAATGATTTCTAAATTACAGCTGTCTGTAGTGCTCCTATTTATTGTATTCATACCTCCAACATGACCTATATTTAATTGTGCCTGAAAAATATTAGTTAATATAAACAACTGTATTTTGAATTTTTGTTGTCATAGGTAACATTCAGTACAGTTCTATTTAGAGAAGCAGAAATGTGGAGTTTTGGCTATGTCACAACCTGTGCATGGAACTCTGAGCACTGCTTAGATAGGGTAACAGCTGATAGTCAGAATTCTATTTCCAAACAGGAGCATAGCCAAAACCTCAAAATTACTGAAACACAGACATATAGAACCATAAAATCAGTCAGCAGAAAATGTCTGTTTGTCCCACCCTGTCTGCCCAAGTGCTCCCTGCCTACTCGGCCTCCATAGAACCTATCTGGTCTTGACAACCCTGTTGCCCTCCCTGCCTCTGATCTATCATGCCCTTATGTTTATCCACTGCATGCTTAAAGCCCTCTACTGTTCTAGCCTCCACCACTTCACCTGGATGCTGGATTCAGGGGTCTACCACCCTTTCAGTAAAGAAATATTTCCTCACATCCCTCCTGAACTTCCCCACATCCAGCTTTATTGCATGCACCTAGTCCAGGAGCTCATCCTGATTAAAAAAAAAGTTTCCAGCTTGACTACTTGACTCCACTACTGGTTCTATGAAGAGAACTATACACAGTTTTGTACATAAAAAGAAGACAATGCCAAACCATTTTGAAATCAACTTATCCAGACACAGTTAAACATGTAAAAATGCTTTTATTATTGTCATTGTTGTAAACAGGATAAATACAAGAAGCTGCCAATTAGCACACACTTCCTGTCCTCATTATACAGTAGGCGTGAAGTATCAAGTGAAGTGACTCTACAGTGTGCTTTAGTGAAATTTACAACTGTTCCTCCATGCAACTGATATATACATTTTTAGTTTTTTTGTGGCTCTTACCCAGCCATAAGCATACACTCTAAAGCACCAGACTCAGAGCAAAGCTTCCTGAGTAGATATGTGAAATGCATTGTTTAAAATAGGCTGACAAGTCTTCACCAGGATCAAAAGCTGCCTCCTCCCCAATTGCATGTGTTCATTTGCAGACTAAGGAAAACAAACTACAGTCTGAGCTGCCGAGTGAATGTTTTATAAATACCTGATGTTTGCTGGCCATGGACAGGCTGGCTTGGTGGTTTAGGAGTAATGGCAGGTGCATGATGATTTACTCCGTTTTCTTCTGGTGGTGACCTAGGATCAGTTTTGGGTTCGAAAGATACATCCCCAGACTCCATCTAAAGAAAATAACATATTATCTCTTAAAAATATCAGCTGACATCATCAGAAATATAACAAATCTAATCAATGAAGGAATGTAGGCTTCACCTATTCCCAAACTCAAACTGTAGTTATCGGACAGCTTTGTAAGAACTTCCTATGGCATCTAGTGAAATTACTAGTGAAACATTATTATATCCCCATAGTGTCACCTTGGCTTTTTACCAGCAGTATCAAAGAACCAGTACATGCCATCTCACAGAAGACTGCTTGTTTTAAAATAAACATTTTTAAATGACATCTAAACAAAAAATGAAAATGTTGATATTATAAAGGCCATCATGTCCCCTGAATAGTAAACTGTTGTCTGACAGGACTGGCTGGTTCTTCATTATGTGCCCTCACCATGCTAGTTACACATTACTTCATCAGTAGAACCTGAGATGACAATTACAGTGAAAATTAACAATGTTGTAAAATATACTACTGTTGGTTGTCTCCCTAGTATGGACTCCCTTCTCCCATGTTGCTGGCATCCTCCTTGTCCACTCCCCTTCCTGCTGTGATCAACTTTAACCCCCCCCCAACCTAATGCTAATTGTGCTTTAATCCATCTGGCAGTATTGTGGTACAGAGCCTACCTCTTGCACTGGTTTAGTTGACTTGCACCTTAACAGTCTGAGTAGTGCTATTCCTGCTACTATCTGGCACTCCTCCTTGTACTGTATAGCACTTGTATTTTAACTAGCATTATATTTCATCATTACTTTTGTAGCCCAGAGTATTCTGCCTGTAAATTGTGACTGTGTGGTTATTTAGTTTTATTTTTTGTATGCATGTTACTGTACTTATTTTTATTGCTAATGCACCTTACATTGTGTATTTTCACGTCCACATCTTGTGCTGTACACTTCCCTTCCCCATCCCCCAGCACACATCTGGAAAGGAGCTATTACAAGCTCAGTATGTCTTTCCTGGTGCAATGTTTGAAATAAATAAATACATATTTTTCCACGTAAGTGACAAACTGTGATTTTTTTTTAAATCAAATTATATTCATTTATTTGAAAATTTGCTCCAGGAAGAGCATGCAGAGCTGAAATAGACTGTTACAAGCTGCATCCTGGGGGAGGGGCAGACTAAAGCAAACACAAATGTACAGCATCAGAACAATTAAACAGAACAATAAACTTAAATACTGCAGACAGAATGCATGAGAACAAGCAAACATATAGTGGATAAAATCAGCAAATAATCAGTTTAAAAACAATAACAACAGTAGTTAATTGAGTTCTAAGAAGAAAAAGTTCTAGAGATGCAGTGAATTTAACTTCTGCCAGTGAAGTGGTGGCAAAGTGACCAATTTTGCTGTGTGGAGTAATTGGCCAAATTTTCTGCATTAGATGGAATTTTGCCTAGGCAAAATTTCACCTAATGTGGCAAAATTTCACCTTCCGCAGGCAAAATTTCACCGTAGAAGGTGGAATTTTACTGCAGAAGGTGTCATTTCACTGTCCTGCCAGGTGAAATTTCGCTGTTCTGCTGGGCGAAATTTGGCATTTAGCTCTGTGAATTGGTAGAATTTTTCAGATTGCTCCACAAAGTGAATTTTGCTCACTTCGTCCACCACTAATAAGCACACAAGGGTCCAGGAATAAGGGTGAGTGGACAAAAAACAGAGACAGAGAGATAAAGGGTGGAGGCAGGGGCCAAGAGGTAAACAAAGGAAAGTGGGTGAAGATACGGCACAAAGTATAAATAGTATTGTTGGAGTAGAGCTTTCTGTTTAAACAAGGAGGAGGAGCAAAGGGAGGGAACATGTAAACCCCCAAAAAAGAAAAGTTATTTAATATAGGAGACAATTAGTTAATAACAAAAAATATATTGTCTTATTTGATGTTTTGCATACAGGTACAATGCAATGTTATAGAGGTGATATCAATGCCCTCCTTTACTACCTACATAGCAGTTATCAGGAGGAACACCAGAAGACATAATGAAGCAATTATACAGTGCCTATGCAGTGGTCCTTATTATGGGACAACTGACCACATAAACAAGAAATAAAGTTAATCAGCTCATGACCAAAAACTACTTGTTATGATGTTATTGAAATTATGCACCAGACAGATTTTTTAAAAGACATATTCTTTTAATCTCTTTGTCCATCTGTCTGTCTGTCTGCCTGTCTTCTGAAGTTTCATTACAACCACTCCTCTGTTACAGCAGTAAGAGTCACACTTTTCAAACTTCTAAGCTTAGAGACATATACCATGGGATACCTGCTAAACTCTAATTCTGATTGGCTGTGCGAGCATATCATTATGGTAGATCATTCTTCTGTTACAGTGGTAAGAAGCATGTAATAAATAGACATAGATTTGCAAAAAGAGTGGAGAACTCTAAGTAAAAACTTTGCACAGATCATTATAAAAAGTGTAATTATTCCTTTGAAAGAAAATGTTATATTGTTGTTCTGCCATTTTGTAAGCAGTGAAACAGTAAACAAGCTCACATTCAAAAGAACTACATAACTCACTCTTAACTTTGATAACATATTGTCCTACTGAACAGCAGTGTAAGTACCTTCACATTTCATTTTACATACCCTTTATTACTCAGGCATTATCACAAATAAACAAGATGAGTAACATAGCCAATACCTCCAATCTGCTGCATATTGTATAGAAGTATTTGTGATATCCAGCTCTTCTAAGCATTTTTCACCATTCTGTCCTTCCAAACAGCTCCGTCCCTGCTTGTGTTTACAGTCTGAGCACTCTGCACTGAGAACCCCTCAAATTATTCTTGTGAATGACAAGTCTGCAAAGGCGTACAGGCACTTTTTGTGCTATGGAAAACTCATGGCCTCTGTAGACAATTCAGTCCCTAAGATGACCAAAAATGTATGAAGGGCCAGTTGCCATGGCATCTGATTGATGGTCCTGGATTGGCTCTTCGGGCTGCTCTCCCTTCACTCTTTGATGGTAATTACAGCTAGTGAGAAGGAGAAAGCTCTCCTCTTATTACTCCACCCTTTCAGAATACAATACTGCTTCTTCAGCTATGTAGGCAGACCTGGCTGTGGTATAATTGTTTTGCACAGATAATGTTGTCAATAAAATTTAGATCCTGTTAGGGCTGTAGTCTAAAGAAAGAAGTTCTGATGTGAAAAAAAAAAACTCCTCTACTTTCTTTATCAGCAAACAGAATAAATCTGAAAAAAAAATATTATGTTTAGACAAGCTTTGCTGCTATGCCAGTGGATCCATTAATCAGTAGGTGTTTTCATTTTGTGTGTGACTGTGGTGGTGGGGGGGGGGAGTATTTTACCTCCAGAAGAGATCACTCCCTAGCTCTGTGATGTCTGTTTTTATCAAGGTAAAGCAAGGGGCTGTTGATAGGGTAATAGATATTTTGGTGCCTTTATGTAAAAAGATTGGGTAATAGATATCTTGGTGCCTTTATGTAACAAGATTTGGTGAAGGCCACTTTTACCTTCCCTCATTTTAGACCCCATGGGCTCTAATTTCAAAGAACCCTTAGATCGCCACAATTTGTGGCAGTCTAGGGCTATGGTAAAGTTCAGGTGCATCAGGAACCCTATGCCTAATTTTGTAAAAATAGGAGTCCCTGCGCTGAAGACCTGGGAGCTGCCTCAGCCACAGGGTTGTGCCAACCATTGGGTGCACCTGCAGGTTTCAATGGAGGGATCCATCACCACCTAACCTGATGCAACCCTAGACAACTCACAGAGGCTGTGATGGGTAACTATGCACGGAAGGTGGGGACCAGGGACCGATGTAGACCTGGGAGTGCCACAAGGGGTGAGGGGGCACAGAAGCAGTAGGGCTGGGGATGTGTGAAGTGTGAGTTGGCACACAGTGGATTGGGCCAGGTAGGGGGCACAGCTGGACCATCATTACCCCAATCCCAGTGGACAGCAGCCCTAGCACTGGCTTCACAGGACCCACAGTCTCGGCACAGTAGTGAAGCATTCACTGGCCACCACACAGGGGGCTGTGTAAGTGGAGAATGTCCTGGTACCCAGAACATGTCCCCAGCCACCAACTATACCCCACAATCTGTGTTCACTACCACTCACCACCTTTAGTGGAATGTGTGTGTCCTATGGGACATGTGCCAGGGCTGCTATCCACTGGGGTCTGGATCATGATGGTCCAGCCATGCCCACTCCAACACAATCAGCTCTGCTGTGTGCCAGCTCACAGGGCACCAGTGCTGGGTGCCTCTACACACATACACACACACACACTCACACACTCACTCACACACACACACACACACACACACACACACACTGCTGCCATTCCCCTTCGCACCCCATGGCTCCCCCAAGACTACATCGGCCTCAGATCCCCACCTTCCAGGTCCCCCCCCCCAATCACTGCACTGTCAGGCAGTGGTGCAGGGCCTTTAGACCACAATGTGGCTGGTCTAAAGTCAGACCCCTGTTGTGGCCATGGGGGTCTTCTAGAATTGTAAACTAGGGGATGATGCAGCCCTGCCATGGTGCAACTGCCCTTGCAGTGTGGTGAATGAGTGCTTTTGCTGCAAGGGTGGTGTAGGGAGACTTTGCCACATGGCATCCCAATTTTGACAAAACCAGCATCTGAAAATCAGGATAGCTGCAAACATTGATGCAAGGTGCCACTTGCGTCATACCCCTTTGGTGCAGGCACCTTCCTTCAGCTTTATTTCTTTTGAAAATTGAGCCCCATGTCTACATCTCACCTCCAGACATTTGACCAAACCCAGCAATCCTCCTTGATCTGCTGGTAGGGGGTGCTGGAGAGCAATGTTGTCAGTGCCCCGTGTTCCATCAGCATTTGCAGATGTCACCTGTAAGATGCAGCACAGACTCCTCCATCCCAGGAATGAGGACTAAAGCCCACTTAACCCCAGTCCAGCACAGAAAAATATACGAGATCAGGCTGGCTAGTAGGGTTATTCTTTTAAGTTTGGAGACTAGCATCTATATATATATATATATATATATATCTGTATCCCCTTCCCCGAGGTTGTGCCTGAAAATAGGCAGACTCTGTCTAGTGCCCTTACCTGGTCAACAAAAGCTAAATAAATAAATAAGAAATGAACTATGGGCACTTCAGGTGTGTAGACTGGACTACAAAAGACCATCATTTTGATTTATACAACTATGAAAATAAATGTTTTGTTTAGTTTATTATTATAATTATTATTGCAATGAAACACAAATAGTGCAGGTTGAAGTTCATATGCAATTTTAAAAGTAATCACTTTTACATAAAAAATATTCAAAAAAATATACATAGTGCTTATTCCATATAAAATAAAACACATTTTACACACACACACATAGATATATGTATGTGTGTGTGTGTGTATATATATATATATATATATATATATATATATATATATACATACACACTGTATATATATATATATACACACACACACACACACACATATACATGCATACATTTGTAAATACATATATTTGCCAAGATAAAGATGCTATTTTTGCTACCATGAGCAAGATAAATGAAGTGGGTCACTGAGCATCTGAGCATGCTCAGAAATGTATTTCACTCATTATGGCCGTGCTCAGCATACTCAGAAATGTATGCTCACACGTATGGTGCCATTTATCTTTTGATCTCTTGCAGTTACACTATTGATTTGTTGCTCATATTCTGAGCCATTGAACAGAAGGGCACAGTTTACCGTTTGTATTTTTTTTTCCATTTGTAACTTTTTACCATTTTTATCACAAATTAGCCTTAACACTTGTTTTATCAATTAAATATGATCTGTCCTGACTTGAGCTATCATTCTGGTCTTCATCTGAGGGTGCTGATCTGTTACTGCCTCACTCACAGCTTCGCTACTTGTGAGACACAGTACTAGCAGCCCAAAACCCTTTTTATGAAGCTAAAAATGATATCTTAAGACAGCCAGGTCATATCCCCTATGTACAGTATTCATTTTAATAGTTACATATATTTTAAGTTTCTCATCCTATTCTTCTCAACCAGCACCCTGTCTGTGAGGCACATTGGCATACAGCGGTAGTAGCAGTGCTGGGGCACCTTTGTAAATTTCCATGGAAGTGTATTGTTTATTATTTTAAAAATATTATGCTGGAAATCCTATGGCAGTTGTAATGTAGTTGTACCAGATAGTTTACAATATACAAAAAAAAAAAGCAATCAGTAAAGGGACAAGATGATAAAAAAAGGTGAAGGTGAATCCTAAATTAAAATGAATAACAAATGCAGTTATTGTGAAATTGTGATAAACATCATGGGGTCAACTCACAAACATGGTGAGAATGTTGCAAGCCCTGGGTGTGCCAAACATCTGGCACACGGGGCTTGTGACATTCTGTAGCCGCCAATCGGAATTCTCAATCCTGTGCACCGATTGCTGTGAGTTAGACCAGCTTTTTCTGGTCTAGCTTGCAGCAATCTTAGGTACCTGTTTTATGAGGCTTGCATCAAATATTTGGCGCAAGCTGTCATAAAGCAGGAAAGTGTCTCAAATGCACCCCATCTTCCTGAATCAGGTGCAGGTTGTGACAAAGGATTTGATGCAGCTGTGCTGGCCACCAGGGCTGACTCAGGGCTTGACACAAGCCCAGTGTTGCACTTATTGAATCGGGCCCCATGTTTTTAGAATAGTAAACAGATGATTGCTACAGTTAAGTGGACCTCTTTACTCAGTTGCTCTTTTTCAACTTCTGTTTTGTATTTTGATTTATTGGAGTGAAAGTGATTGCCCAAAAGCTGATCTCAATGTATAACAATACTAAACTGCCTTACATGTTGATGGGCACTACTATACTGTATATATGGGGGAAGTAGACCTATGGTACATTTAAACAAAATAGTCCAGTGCCTGTTTCATGTGATCTGTAGGAAGAGTCAATCTACAAGTTCATGAAGGTCACCATATACTGTATACAATAATCACATAATAATTACTGGTGACCCCCTTAGTACATGGTCTGGATCTGTTTTTCAGATGCTGTACTTATCAGGTCATCTGGTTATTACGGCATTTGCTTTAACTCTACCGTCAGTCAAAATCATTGTGCCACATTATTGGCCCCTGTTCTGTGAGTGGGCAGGCTGAACAATCTTGCAAACATGGCTGCCCCATTTCTGCTTAGCAATGAACTGCTACAGCAATGGAGAGTCTCATTATCATAACTCTCTCCAATTTTTTATTACTTATTCTTTTTAAAATTCATTCAGTTGATCCTGCCATTTAAATTATTAAAATGTATCTGGTTGATCCTGCTGTGCATCGGGTTGGGAAACTGTGAGTCTGACCCAACGCAATCATTAGAGGGACTGTGTCTAACTTTTTACACCACAAATTAAGCATGGTTCAACACTTTTAAGAAGGAAAGAGCTCTTCAAACTGTGTCAATTATTTTTCACAGTAAAGTCAGTCACTTTCAAGAATGATATTTGTAAGGGAGTGCGTGTGTGTGTGTGTGTGTGTGTGTGTGTGTGTGTGTGTGTGTGACAGAACTCCCTGCACCAGTAATTATAAAAAATAAAGGATAGGCATCTGTGTTTTTATGGATTACTTTGACCTCATAAACCTTGGGTGTGCAAAGAAAATGCATAACACAGTTGCCTATCCATTATTCTCCATGTAACATGAAACCAACAGTGCTGTTGTTCATCATACCTATCATTTTTATGTTCACCATGCATGTGTGCATACAGCAAACATCTGGCATGATAATGCCTTTTGATTGGTGTGACATTGTCTGTTCATTGCACAGCAATCTTGAAGGGATGCATCAGTGCCACACCAATCATCAGCCAGGCTGACCATGACAGAGTTCTGGCTTGCTGGGCAGAGACGTTCTGTACTTGAAAAGAAAAAGCTGATCCAATCATTGGTTGGCTCTTTCCTTTGATGTACACTGCCCAGCAAGCTGATCTATTATGATCAGCCTGCTGAGGAATGTAAAACATCCTGGAAGAGCCCTGTGCTGTTGCAGATGCCAGCTGTAACACAAAAAACTGTCCATCGATAGCTGAAGCTGGTGCCCTGTAACTGTCCCCTCCAATCAACCTTCCCTCTCAGCACCCACCACCCAACACCCACCCACAGACATGACATTGACACTAGGAGTGTCCAATCCCTCAGTGCCAAGATCTCATAAGTGAAACCCCTACCTAGTAAGAGAATCCCCCGCGGTCCATGCAAGTGTATCGCACCACTCCCAATGTGTGGTCACATGTATATTGCTGCTGCCCATGTAACAGTTCCACCCACCCAATCCTCCCTCTCAGCACTCACCACCCCACACCCCCCACAAACACAACACTGATACTGGGGGGTGCCCAATCACACAGTGTCACTGTTGCCATGTAAAATAAATAAATGTTCCCCTGTTGTGTTTACCCTTTTTTTAACCCTGTAAAAAAAGAAAACGGTCCATCAATGTCTACTGTGCCATTAGTGCCCCTCCATCCAACCCTCCCACTCAGCACCCACACCACCGCAAGCCCTTACTTAGCCACCAGGGGTCCAATACTGTAATCCTCTGTGGACTGCAGACACATCTTCACTCTTCAAAGCTGGACCATGAACTGAGGATATCAGGTATGCGGTTCAATGTATTTCATTGGGATTTTGAACTTAGTGGCATAACTGGGCCACTTTTGCATATTTGTACCCCAAATTTTTCACATGCCCTTTTTGGGACCCCACCTCATGAACAATTGTAGTGAAATTAGGCAAATATTTCCCAAAAGCTGATTTTGTAGTCACTACAAGAAATCACCTTTCAGGCAGGGGTTGAAAATTTTCTCTGACTTTGTTCATGAGGCAGGGTCATAAGAAGACTACATTGAAAATGTGGTGTAAAAATATTAAAAAAATAACAACGTTATGATCCTTTGTTGAATTTTGTGAACACAGGCTCATATCTTTGGTAATTTTCAATATTTTTGCCACAAATTTTCAACATAGCCATTTGTTTACAGCACCTCATGAATGTGACGGCTGTTATTTTTCAAATCCTGGCCAAAATGTGTTTTTGCATCTAAAAAGGTGATTTAGCAGTCCTTACAGAAAATCACCTTTCAAGCAGGAGTTGACAATTTTCTCTGCACTTGTCCATGCGGTGGGGTCATAAGCAGGCAATGTTGACAATCTGGGGCAAAAATATTAAAACACAACAAAGTTATGAGCCCACATTTAAATATACAAATACAAGCTCCTAACTTTTGTCATACATAATGCAAAAAGTGCACCACAGCGCTCCTAGTACCCCAGGGCTTCTATACCAGTGGCAAACATCCAACATTGACAAATGCTTGTCTTTCTGGTGGCCACACAAAAGAAGCCATTGTGTAAACTACAGTCACCATAGTCAAAATAGTAAAAGTAACTGGATTGCAAATATTGTCCTAGAGAGGTAACTGAAGCTGTATTTGTTAGAATACAGTGCTTATAACTTTTATCTGACTTTGGAAATAATGGCCTCTTTTATAGTACAGCAACAGTAGAAATGGAACATATTATAGACCATTGCCTTGGAGAGGCTGTCCTGGTTCAAGTCAGCGGTTAGAGCTCTTTGCATTCATCACTGATATGTGTTGCTTTTTTTTCATACAAATAATTTAGCCTTAACACTGCAAAAGTAATTTTATTTAAAAGCAACTCTTTTGCTGTGTACACTGATGGGTCATCTTCTGTGACAAGAATTACATTTTTAATGATCCTAGCTGTAAACCTCATTATCTTCAGAACCCAATTTTTGCACTTTACAATTATATTACATCTAGTGGCAGATTTCATGTCAGTTGTTTTTAGGGCTGCATAGCATAGCTGTGCAACACTTAATGGGTTCAAGAGAAAAATGGGACCGCAGACGTGGTACTGACGCATACTACTTTTGTCATCTGTAGTGGAATTGTATAACCTACTTACAATGCATCATTTCACTGCACTTCCCCCTTCCCTCCCCTCCAGTAGATCTGATCACGCTGCTGTCTGCTTCAAGTTGCCCCATCCGTATACCATAGCAATATCGAAATTTCAAAGTTGAAATCCATTACAGCAGCAACTTCGAGGTTGCCACTGTAATGGACCCAATGGTGAAATTTAGCTGTTTTCACTGGTATTTTGCCCCCTATGAGCAAACTCCAACTCTCAATGTCTGACAGGTGAAATTTTGCCTGTCAAAATTATGGGTGTCACTGTGCCGCATTTCTTCAACTTCTTTATCGCTGTAGCTTGGTGGAACCACCCCCATCACATTCAGAGTTGTGCAGATGCAATGAATTAAACTTTGCCAGTGAAGTTGGAGCAGAGTCTGAAACTTTGCACTATGGCCCAGATATTCAAAAGGGTTGCGCATGGCGCAACAGTGTTGCGCCATGAGCAACCCACTGATGCATCACGGTGTGATATTCAAAAGGGAAAAGTGCGTGGCACAAATCCCAATGTGCTGGAGCACATCAGTAATGTATGCCAGCGCAGGTAGGGGGGGGCGTGCCCATGCATACCCTGCACAGCCCGATATTCAGCCTGGGATGTGCAGAGCCATGCATGCACAACCCCTACCTGTGCCAGCACAAAGTTGATCCCCAAAAAAAGGAACAACTGATGGCCACCCACAGGTGAGCTGCCGCATTGCAGGGTGCAACATGACAGCTGTCACCTGTGGGTGACCACCCGAGTTCCAGCTGCATCTGGCGGCGCCCCCCCATGCCCGATCGCGGGCATTTGTAATAAAAAAAATGAATTCCCCAATATCCCTGGTGGTCCAGTGGACTGCTGCCTGCCCGATCTCGGGCATTTGTAATACTAAGACATAAATGTTTAATGTCCCTGGTGGTCCAGTGGACTGCTATGTGCCCGATTGTGGGCATTTGTAAAAGAAGAATTTGTCCTATATCCCTGCTGGTTCAGTGGACCGCTGTCTGCCTGATCACGGGCATTCGTAAAAAAAAAAAATTATTCCAATATCCCTGGTGGTCTAGTGGTAGCCCCCACCCATCCACTGAGCCCACCCCCTCCGGTCAGGCGGCGGCAGCAGCACCCCACCGCCTGCCGCCCACCGCAACACTGACACCGCCGGTAGGGCTGTATGCCCATTGGTCCACAGCATGAGCCAATGGGCGCAGCACATACCGTACTACACATTCCAGATATGTGAATGATCCCACTGCGGGTGGCCAGGGTGCGATATCCAACGCTGCTGAGCCATGGCGCAGCTCTGTTGAATTTCACCCAGTCCACACCCCTGCGCAGCCAAGTTGAGCTGCACCCAAGCTTGCGCCACCGCCTGGCGCAGTTTGAATATCTGGGCCTATGTGTAAATAGGCAAAGTATTCATAACTTCACTAAACTTCGAACGATGAAATTAAAAAAAGGACTATAAAAGGTTTACCCACACACAGAACACAGACACAGACACACACACACACACACACACACACATATGCATTGCAATGTTTCCCACTATCCATTCTCAACAAACTATCCAGGAATACATCCTCATCACAATGCAAGCACAGAGTCAGCAATGCTCACATTAAAGTGAGTGCTTGGTAGAGGAAGGCCAGAACAAAAACACAGAAACCAAGCTCTCCAGCCTTCAATTACATCAGTTAATTTTATTTCCAATGAATTTGAAATGTAAAGTGTTGCTATGCTGTACAGAATACAAACAAAGTGTCTACTGCAAATCAAAAAACAAAGTAGTATGACCATCCCTGACTTATAGCCCAGTGCTTCGATGATGGACCCTCCCCACATGGCAGTGTTTCCCAACCTCTTCCCCCTCCTGACCATGCTGGAATACACCCTCATCCCCAACGTGTAGTGTGCCAACACCCTCCTCCCCTCTGTCCCAGACAAAATAGCATAATTAGTTTTATTATAAAAGTCTGAGACTGAGTCCAAGAAAAAACATACCCTATTCACCAGCCACTGTCTGTAAATCTACACTCCTCCACAGCCCAAATCCTGACCCAGTGAAAACAGATACCTCTGCCCCTCACCACCCTCCTCCCACCCCCACAGAAAAGGAGATATGTTCCATGGTGGGAGTCCAACACAGCCCTCCCTCCACTTTGGCTGGCCTTTGACTACTGAATGGAATCATGTGCCTGCTGCTGTAGTAATCCCCTGAATGGCTGCAACTACCCAGTTGAAATGATAATTTATTCATGAATTCTGCTTATGAATGTTCATCAAGCATGGGACACATTGTTCACAAATGTTTGTAAACTGTGCATGAACATGAAATGACACCTGTGTTCATGAATGTTCATGAACATAAAGGTTCATAAAGGTCCCTGAAAGTTCATGAAGCTCCACCACTAAAGTTCTATTGAGACAGTCCGTCAATATTTTTGTTTACCAGAAATACTCTGCTTTTATTATATTGGTTCATTTATCAGGCAAACCTGTTTTATTTAGCCCTATTTTCAAAAGAGTGCTACAGTTTGTATAAACCAGAGGCAGACCTGCTCAACCATTGGTTGCTTTATAACCCAACCTAACTAATTTAGCATGGTGATTGAATGAAAAAAAAAGGAAAATTCTGTAATGGAACTGGAAGGATATTTTTTTACCATGCATTTTAGAATAAGAAACTTAATTACATTTTTTTCTGTTATTTTTCTTATAAATAGAGCTGCTGCTCAGTTTCCTTTCATAAACATAAAGGCCCAGTTGCTATTTATATCAACTGAATTTGAAACTCCTTTAAAATGTGGAGAGTTTGACTTTTAATCCCTTTGGGTGATTAGATAGTTAATAGCCTTAAAGAACACATATTGTCAACTCCTTAACTGAAAAGTTCACATTTTGTAATGCTTTAAGGTCCAATATTCAAAACATTAGCATGGTTCTAACTATGTTAGCATGATGTTAACTAGGAATAGTCAGCTTGGATGGAGCAAGAGGCATATTCAGAAGAAAATACCATTATGCCAATACAAACAAGGGCTCTCCCTCACATGCAGGGTACAGTGGTCTATTGAGAGGTTTTGAAAGCACTGAATAGCCACTGGCACAGTGCTGCTTAAAACATTTAAAACTCTATTCTTATCACTGTGCACAGTGGTGCACAAACTACTGTACACCCCCTGCAAAGTCCTGGGAGTCAGTCCCGGCCAGCAGTCCCCCAGGAAGTGTTGTAACATATCCCTGGCAACTGGTATTCCACCACTCCATATTGCTGATTGGGTGCCTCATAATATTTTATGTCATCATATCCTTGGCATTTAGTAGTTCCCTCAAAGTCCTGCTCACCAATGTGATACCTTTTAATATTTATTTCCTTGTATTCCGGGTGCCTCATGTTCACCCATCCAATGACTGCATATCTTATGCCTCATTATATTTCTTTTGTCATATTTTTGGCAACTAGTTGTCCCCTCACCCTCAGTCTCTGATCTGATGCCTCATAAATATTTATTTCATTGTATCCCTTAGTGGTCCCCTCACCCCAATTGTCTTTTTGATCCCCCCACCCCTGATCAATAGTCTAATGCCCCTGGCCATCCCAGCCACTCAGGAACCTCCATCCACAACCCTTGTGGTTCCCACTTATGCCAGTAAACACAGGGCATCCCGAATAATGACTGGCACAGTCCCTCTGCTCAACACCTCAGCCAGCCACCATATGAGTGAGAGTAGGCAAATGTGTGCCTACTGTAGAAAGCACATACTTGATCATTATCATTAAGACCGTGGCCAGCTGAGGTGGTGAGTAGGGGTCAGACTGTCAGCTGTGGGAGCTGGGGGAATCACATTGGCATTCAAGAATGGGAGACCAGTAGAAGCCTGGGATATGATGAAATAAACATTATTTATTTATTTCATTTTTGTTGACCAGGTAGGTGCACTAGACATTTAAATGCTTATTTTCAGGCATGATCTGGGAGTTTACAAAAAGGTTTCATGTAATAGATGAAAAAAACAGTCAACAACAGAAGTTGTACAGGGTTCATAAGATATCATTAAAACAAATGTACATGTTAGATTTAAGCAGTGAACATCTTAGTAAATGTGTAGAGTTCATGGAATAGCAAGACAGTTTCACATATTGGATGATATCAACATTATGAGGCATCAAATCGGAGAGCAGGGCTGGGAGGAACATTAGATGTAAGGGCTATAATAAAATAAATATCATGTTTGATCTAGAGTGGGGGAACACTAAACACCAGTTATAAAATGGGTTGAAAATGTCCTGCTTCCTGACTGGTTAAACAAGTTCTGTAACCAATATTCATCACCCAATAATAAAGTAAGGTCATCAGCATAAGTCAAAGCAACATGGGGAATAGTATAAGTATCAACAAGGACGTGTTTCAGAGATAATGAAGAATTCAGAGCTCATAAAAACTGATCAATACTAAAAACATAAAACAGGGGACTAAGAGGGCAACCCGCCTAACTCCCCATCTACCTGAAATCATAGGCCCCTGCCATCCATTAATAAAAGGCACAACAGTCGCTACTTTATATAGGGCTTTCAGCCATTGCATCAAAATGTCAGGAATACCATAAGAAGCAAGAATGGCCCAGAGATACTGATGTTCAACAGTATCAAATGCTTGTCTCTGGACTAAGGACAGGAGAAATCCCTCCAAGCCCTCAGCATTATCCCTTTCTATCAATTCATGCAAGCGAATAAGATGATCATTCATTTGTCTTCCTGGAATTGAACATGTTTGTGTAGGAGAAATGAGATATATAGCCGCTTGCAATAACCTTGTCTGTAAAATTTTAGCTAGAAGTTTGAAATCAGTATTCAAGAGACTGATAGGTCTCCAATTGGAAATGTCAGTCCTATCCCCTTTTTTATAAAAAAAATATCAATAACCCTTTTGCCATGTCCAATGGAATGGAAGCTGTTTTCAATATATAGGTGAAAACCATGGCTAATTCCTTAGAAACTAAAGGCCCAATGATTTTATACAATTCAAGGGTGAGACCATCCAATCCAGGGACTTTATTATTATACAAAGACTGAATAGCAGAGTCAACTTCCTGAGCAGTAATGTCAGCAGTAAGTTCACACTCCAAATAAGGAGGGCAACCCGGAACATGGGCAGAAGACAGAAATGCATCAAAGGACTCTAGTAAAGGAACAGACTGAGAAAAAAAGAAGTTGTATGTTGGGATACAATCCGAATAATATTATACTTATCAGTATATAAACGGCCATCTAAATCTGTGAGACCATCCATCTGTTTTTGATTAATTCGGTCATGACAGTATAAATAAGAGCAGATCACCTCAGCCTTCCCCTGAATGCCAAAGCTCTGTTGCTTTTTCAGGCTTTCAGAGCGACATAAGTGAAAAGTCCTCATATCTTGCTTTATTAAACTAATTTGGGAACTAAAATCATGTGAGATGGTCCTAGCCAAAGTCTGCAGTGTCTGCAAATGGCGGTGTTGATTGAGGTACTGCAGGTAAGAAGTAGTATGTAGTGTTCTGCTCCCCAACTGCAAAAAGCTCCTTAAGTCCAATTTCACGTCTTCCCACCAGAGGGCAGGAGTGTCAAACAGGTCAAACACAGTACATTTATTTTTCATAAAATAGGTAAGATTATTCAACAGTACCACTTGGGAAAGAAGGGAAGAGTTTAATTTCCAATATCCAGGGCCATGTAAAAACCCATGCCTAGGACCTAAATGCAATTGCAACAGTTTATTATCTGAAATTCAATTTCCAAAACCTGAGAAGAGACCGGTAATGATTGTGAGATAAAGAAAAAATCAATTCTAGTGGATATATTACCTCTTTGAAATGTAGGGTGAACAGCCTGATGAGTAGACATGTTGGCATCTTTTGAATGAGAAGTGGAAACAATAGATTTCAAAGTTGACATATCACAAAATACCTTTTCTGTGGTAGAGCGTAAGCCTCTATCACGTTTATCAAAGCCACAATTAAAATCACCACCAAGAATAACAGCCTGTGATGACATCAAAAAGGGTTGCACATCTTTAAAAAGGGAAACCCTATCGGCCTTTGTTTGAGGGGCATAAATATTAACAAACCGATAATCAAAAACATCTATTTTAGTATACAATATCAAAACCCGGCCAGGAACCAAATCCACTAATTTTATCAAATGGGCATGCAGGCATGATTGAAATAAAATCCCAACCCCAGAACAGGTATCAGAGCCAATGGACCAATAAGATGGACCAACATGCCAAAATTTAGTAGCAAGACTTAAGTCAGAAATTGTATGCAACCTGGTGTCTTGCAAAAAAACAACCTGCATTGAACTGGACAAAAAATAAGAAAAAGCCAGGCTCTTTATCTTGGCACTCTTTATGCTGTTGACATTCAAAGTACCTAAGACTAGGGATGCCATTTAGAAAGGAAAATAAAAATAAAAAAACACATCAAGGAGGTTGTTTTCTCATTCTGGTAGATCTACATTTTTGTCCCATACGTTTCAGGGGTTGTTCCTCAGGTTCTGATGAAGGATTATCTTGTGAGGACCTCAAAGAAGAACCTTCTGAATCCGCATCAGAGTGCTCTGAAGACTGAAAAGCCTCATAGTGGTTGCTTAAAGCCAAATCAGAAGTTTTAGACACTTTAGGAGCTGGCTGACTGGCTGCCTGTGTCCGTTTGGAAGACCTTTTACCAACGGGAGGGGGGGGCATGATTGGGGAGGGACTACTAGCCATAAGGTTGTAAACTGATGTACAAGTAAATAAATATATTTTGTAGTGGAGGAATCACCGAACCAATCTTTGGGACAACAGAAGGGGCAGGGGGTTCCGCTTCCAAGCACCCGGCAGGTATATCAGAAACAGAAGCTGGAGCGGGGTCAGGTGTCTCAGAAGAGGGAGGTGGTCTAAGGGAAACAGGAAAAGATTCCCATTGTGCAAGAGCTTTCAATAGTCATTGTTCCACATCATCAGCGGAGTCCACCTGATTATGTGCAGCCCACATACAGCTCTGATAGGTATGCCTTATAGAGTCACATAAATTACATTGAGGTTCATTCAAGCAATTCCCACTAGTGTGCCCCAAATCTTGACATAAGTTACACTTCACCTGATCACATAGACCGCTTAAGTGAGTACCCAAACCACACTTATAGCACACCTTCAGCTGTCCTGCATAAAAAAGAGCACCCCATCCCTCCCCAAAAAGAAGCAATTAGGTAGATGACTCAAACCAGTATCAGTGACATGTAACATGACATTCACTTTCCACCCACCAGTGCTAATATGTTCAGTATCAAAAATTGCTTCAGGAGACCCCAGAACTGAACAGTGTTGCTTTAACCAGTAAGTCAAATCAGCAACTCTAACCTCTTTATAACGAAATAAAACAGTAACATTTTTATATGCAGGTTTTGTAAGGAGGATGGCCTCAAAAGGTGCCCACAATGGATTATGTTTAAGAGTATTATACTGAGCCCAAATTGTTTGTAAGCCAGAATTCAACTTAAAGCTAACATCGAACACTGCCTCACCAGAGTCATGTATCATAGCATAAATCTCATTGGCAAAAAATTTCATAGAGCCCTTTAACATATTCTTAATTACAAAGACTCTATCAGGAAAGTCTGCCATACCTCCCTTATATAAAAGACGGACAGCATTATGTCTCTTAGCAGGATAAATTGGATGAGAAAAAGGGAAGCATTAGGCCATTTGGTAGTATGTCCCAAAGTATTCAAAGGTGCTTCAAGGGGCCCCTCCAGTGCAGTAGTAGCAGAAGATGCAGAGCAGGAATTTTTATGTTCAACAGTATCATCCAGTACAAGAATCAGATCATCAGTAAGGGACAGATCATAAGGTAAATGTAAAGGAGAAAGCGTAGATGTATCTGAATGAGCAGAGTCAGGAACAGCTGAGGTAGAAGAAACAGCAGTATCCACAGGAGAGACATTCTGTTTAACAAGCCCTGGGGAAGCATCAATAGGTGGTAGATCCTGAGACCCATTGACCATCTGAAGTGAGGATCCAAACTGCATTTAATAAAGCAGAGTCAATTCATGGATTTGGAGTCCTAGAACCAGCTGAGGGTGAGCGTCTTAGGTCAGAATCCATGTCTGTAAGAGAAATTCCCGACGCTCCCTCTACCACACCCTCCACTGAAACCAGTGCACCTGTAGGAAGTTCAATCAAGACAGAGGTTCCAGATCATGGAGAAATAGCATCTGCAAAGACTGGGTTCTCGACTGCAGCCGAACAGGCAAATACAGGTACCGTTTCGTTATCTTGCAAAATTGTGGATTCCCTGCTCACAGAAACATTTGATTTAGCTGCAGTCGAAGCCTGTACCATTTCCTATCTGCGTGTAGCATAACATTCATCTTCATAGGAAATCAAGCGTTCCAGATTAAGAAGCTATGGAGTACTAGGACAATCAGGCTTAGGAATCACAGGGCCAGACACTACTGCTTGCTATGTTATATTCAGGCAGGAAGGCAAAATCCGTAGATCTAAAGGCAACTGAGAATCATCTCGACAAGCTGCAGAAACATCTCCTTCACTCACGGTCTCTTGTCAGGAAGAAGCTGGGGGAGAGACCAGGTCCCCAGCTTCAGTGGCGTCCATCAACTCCTCCACAGCCTCCACGGCCACCATCTTAGTCAGGAACCAGGACTACAAAGGTTCCCCCAATGGAGAGTAGGGGAAAATTTTATTGCAAAATTCAAAAACAAACTGAAATTAACATACATTCTGAAGAGAAAAACCAAACAGTGAATTCCAATAATCTTTGAACTAGCTAACGCAATAATCAATAATGACAAAAGTCTGAAAATACAACTATATACCAAAAACTTATATTTTGTATGGCAGTTGAGGATACAAAACAAAAAGAAAAAGTTTACTTGAGAGTGCTGTTTCATCCAACCCAAGAAACTCCTTCCCATAATTGTTCACAGACAACATTACCCATAGTTTTTTCTCATATGTGTATACTTTTTCTATTTCTACCTGTAGTTTGAATAAGACATCCTGTAAAAAAAGTCTTCATTTTGTAATATCCTCTGACATCTAACTTGCCAGAGAACCCATTTAATACATGCCAATATCACATAAACAGTATGCTTATTCCATATGTTCCAATGGTCATGTAACTGACCTTTCACTAAGAGTTCATACGTCATACTGGCAAATGGTGGAGCACCCCATATGGATGCCAAATCAGACCAAAAGCCTTGTATCCTAGTACAGTCAAAAAACAGGTGCTTCATAGTTTCTATCATACCTTCGCATCCTATTTCTAAACAAATTCTTTCTGCCATACACTTATGCTTATGGTTCCCCTTAGTCTCCCATGCCCACACAACCATACCACATCCTGCATTTTTGTAGGGATTCTAGGTTCAGTGATACTTCCCAGTACTTGACTGCAACTGACCCCTTCATCGAGATCAAAAACTGGGGTTTTAAAATAGCATTTCGCAACCAAAGTGGAGTAAAATTTTTGTTTTGACTGAGTTAAAAAACGAAGCAACTCAATTTTCCAGGTTCTGATATATTTTAAAGCAGTCTGTACATGGGAAGGTAATAATTTATCCATGGCATGCCATTTTCCCCTTCACCAAGTCATCAAAAAACCTATACTCCATTCCTGCATTAGCTTTGTACCCACAGACTCAGTACCAAAAATCAGTGTTCTCACATTAGTATAAAAGAAATTAGAGAAGAAAAATACTGTTGGTTGCAACATACCCAGACCGCCTTCTTTCCATGGACGATAAGTATGCGCCTTTTTTAGTGGCTTGAATTTGCTGCCCCATAATTAGGTAAAAAACAAACTGTGCATTTTTGTGTGTATACTATGGGGTAATGGATATATGTGTAATATATGCAAAAAGAGAGGTACAATACACGTTTTTAAAAGAAAAACCCTTTTCTTATGTGTCATTTTCCAAGACTTCCATGCCTGAACTTTCTTCATAGCCAAATCATAAGCCATATTCCAGTTCAATTGTCCCATGTCCATAGTACCAAACCATAATTCCAGAATTTTTATGGATTCTATTGCCTTAGGAATACGAAAGACAAACTCCAAATGTACTTCCCCCACAGGCAGTATCATACTTTTAGTCAAATGTAATCTTATTCTGATATAAAAATGCTTGTCATCAAAAAGAGCCAAAGCTTTTTTTCCATCCTCTACTGAAGCTACCATCAGAACACAATCATCTGCATAAGCCACTACTTTGTTATATCTTATGCCAGAAGTACTAACCATCGGAGCTATATCTCCCAAATTCTCAATTAAATGTAATATCAGATCTAGACCAAAAATATATAAAAGAGGGCTTAAAGGACAACCCTGCCTTACTCCCCTGTTAATGCAAACAGGAATTCTCATGTGTCCATTAATCATCATCTGTGATGGTATACCATATGCCCGTAGTACTGTCCAGAGATAGCTATGATCAATGGTGTCAAAAGCTTTCTCCTGATCAATGGATAACAAATATCCAAGCCGTGTTCTATTATCTCTCTTACATGTTGTAAATTTTGATAAATTGTTCATCCAGGAATTGCACAAGTTTGTGTAGGAAGAATTACATGCTGTGCTATCCTTGCCAGTCTTACTGTCAAGATTTTGGTGAAGATGTTATAGTCAGAATTTAGCAAAGTGAGTGATCTCCAATTTCGAATATTTCGGGCGTCTCCTTTTTTGTATAAGAAGATCATGATATCCTCTGTCATACTATGACTGAGTCTATTCTATCTTTGTATAGCTTCATATAACTTTTGTAAGATAGGTGCTAAAATGTTGATAAAGATTTTATAGAAGTTATTTGGTATGCCATCCAATCCTGGATTAGTACCCGATGACAATCCATGAACTGCTATTTTTATGTCTTCACAATTGAACGGTTGGAGCAAAGATTCCCTATCAACAGCAGGTATGACAGGAACATGTGTGCCCCATAACTCAATCTCTTTCCTGGGTTGATCAGAGATCACTGAGAAGGTGTTATAAACATATCTTTGTATCTCCTGTTGAATATTACATTGATCATTCACTAATGTAATAAACAGTGTATAATTTTTGCCATTAGCATTGTGATCACAAGGATTAACCAACCCACTTTTACCCTTAGTTAAGAATTTATGTTGTAAACCTGCTTAATAATTATTTTCTTTAATGTAGGCTTTCATATCTTCTTTTAATTGAGACAAAGTGGCAACTCGCTCTCTACTTGTTCCAATAGGTTGTGACAGCAGCTTTAAATATTTTGCCCTTAGACTCAGATACAAAATATATTTATTCCGTGCTGCCCTGTTTGTTAAGACAATCATCAATTCCTTTATGTCCCTTTTGGTATCCTCCCACCAATCAATTGGACTGCCGTAAAGAAAATCAAGACTCAAATGAAGAGTGAGTAAGTCCTGTATCCTATTTTTGCATAATTCATCCTGAAGTTTGGAAGAATTCATCTTCCAATAACATCTACCTACAGTAATTTTATGAGATGAACCCAATTGTAAGGCAAGTCTCCAAAGGAATGACTCTGACATCTCTACATGATACTCTATCTGTTGTAAACCAAAAATCTATCCTTGTACTAAGAGGACCCTTATAGAAGGTATGACATGAGTCCCTTTTCAGTATGTCATAAATATCCTTCTAAGAATGTTTATCAAGAACTGACAGCAAAGCATTGGTATCACAATATAGTTTATCATTCCTGCGGCCCCAATCCTTAGTACTAAGCCCACAATCAAAATCCCCACCCCACAGAATCAATTTCAATGTGTGCAAAAAAGGTTCTATCAACCAAAATAGTTTGGCCCTGAGAGCCTTGGACTGTGGTGCATAAATATTAATACATCTATACATAACAGCATTAAGTTTAACATCAATGAACTATGAGTGCCCAGGATGCACATCCAATACTTTAAATATTTTAACTTTAACATTTTGAAAAAGAATACCAACCCCTGAGCACATGAGGTCTCCTACTGACCATAAAGATGGACCCTATCTCCAATTCTTTTGAGCTTGTGTCAGTTCAGAAAGATTATGTAACTGTGTGTCCTTCAAGAAATAAACATTGCCACCCCTTTCCTGTAAGCTACCAAATGTGATCTGCCATTTTTCTTGTGATTTAATGCTATTCACATTAGGTGTAATAAACAACAACTGATCCATAATGCATTTGTGAAAGGGAGAAAGAAAACCTGAGGAATATTAAACAGAAAACTTCACTTATGTTTCTTCCATTTCTTTGGTTTCTTTGCACCTTCTTTAGCCAGTACATCACAAGCAACGTCTTGCTGAGAGAACGCTATTGAAGAAACATCCAAATCTTTATCACCGTCCTCATCATCCAAATCCATCAGGACAGCATAAGGATTCTGTACTGAAGTAGAAGCCATACAAGTAGTGCCACCAGTTTCCAGCAAGTGTTTTGTATTAGCCTTGGATCTCATAACTCTCACAAAGGGAGGGTCTGTGGAGTCAGGGGGCTTCATCTGTCCCTCACTTGCAATGGCATTGTCCTGTTCAACCACTGGAGTAGTTATATCTGTATTTCCAACAGTAAGGTCCCCTATCATTGTTTTTTCTATTGTATTGTCAGTGAGTATGGGATCTTGTTGCACAGCAGTTGTAGGTGGGGAAATTGACTCCTGCTGGTCAGGAAAAGGGGCCACACAAGACCTGGACTGATCAGCATGCTGCTCACAATGACTTTCAGTATGAGTCATAATCCTTTCTTCTTCCCTAGCTAGAAGCACCATAGGAGCAGTTGGTATCATAATTTCCTGTAATTGTGCTCTTTCTTTCTGAGCATTTGCCATGTACACATCCTGTTCAGCTCTAATTGTCTGATCTATATTGTTATGTGAGGCCCATACATAGTCTTGAAACATATGACCTGTCTCATCACATAAATTGCATTTTGGGGATCACCGACAATGAGCTCCAACATGTCCCAACTCACCACATAACCCACATCTCTGTTTTTCACAGGCATTGCTGATGTGCCCCATGTCCCCACATTTATAGCATGCTCTAGGCTGGCCTTGATAGAATATTACTCCTCTGTCTCTACCCAGGAAGAAACAGTTAGGTAAATGCTTGTGGACCGCATTGTCCTGCCACAACAGAATTTTAGACTTCCAGCCCCCAGTCCACAGATGTTCCTCATCAAGGATGGGTTCTGGATATGCTTTCACCATACAACGTTGTTTATGCCAATAAGTGATATCGGCAACATTGACCCCTTCATTGCGAAAAAGAACAGTTATGATCTTAAAACTGGGTTTCATCAGGGGTATTGCTAAAAAAGGGTTTCCATAAAGGAGTGGATTTAAGGATCTGATATTGCTTCCAGAATCGATCTAAACCAGCAGGGTGTTTAAAACTTATGTCAAAAATTGTGTCTCCTGGCATATGAATTAAAGCATAAATCTCATATGCATAATATTTCATACTGGTTTTCAGAAGAGCATGGCCCACAAAAATCCTGTCAGGGATATCATTCATGTCTCCTCAAAATCGTAGACAGACAGCATTACGTCTAGTGGCAGGCTCAGATAAACTTCTCTGATTATCTGGAAATAAATGCTGAGCAACATTTGAATGCCATATATTTGGTTGAGTCAAAGATTCACTCTGTGGTGCATGAGGTATATTTATTGAAGCAGCGTCAGTGGCAGAAGGGGGGGGGTCCTTATTTTCAGGGGCCTGAGAGTGAGAATCTCCTTCCAGAAGTTTAATGTCAGGTAGGATATTTGAATTCTCATCATCTAAGCAATTACCTACATCAGAAGCTCCTGCAGCCTGCCCTGGAGTAATAGTATCTGAGTCAGTCAGGGTAGTAGTGAAAACAGTCTCAGACATCTCCACTGAAGGAGGTGATGTTTCTTTCAGTACTGGTAAATTAGCATCCCATCCCTTACCGTCTGAGCGATGCACCCAGCCAGCTCCTTGTATAGCACTGGTGACCCAATCAGAATCTGAACCATCAGACCTATTAGCCAAGATTTCGTCCATTGATGTGGCATGGACCCCACATCCCTTTTTCCCCTTCTTTTTCTTATCTCTGTCAGTTTGAGCACGACCATGACCTGCTACCCCCGAAGACACCCCTATCGAAAAAGCCACTGGTCACGAGGGGAGAGACATCGCCCCTGCAATATCATTAGATTTAGTACTGCTGCTGAGATCAAAAGATATAATCACTTTATCATTACCGTCCTGTGAACACAAAAGCTCTCTCCCGTCTGACATTTCAGCAAATAAGGAAGATTGTACCTGTTGTTTCAGAGAGCTAGAATCCACACAGTCACTGGTAGATGGCTTTACAGGGCACTCAGGCAGTGATTCTGAAAATTGGTGCTGTTCTGTATCGGCTCCAAATTGCACCCGGACCTGCCGGTCTGTCTTTCTTAACATTTCCTGTTTCTGTAATTTTCCTGTAAACGGTTCCTTCTATCAGCAAACCATAATTCCTCCATCATCAATTGGTCCTGAAGATCCTCTATCGAGGGATCATGAGCCAACAGTTCCAGGGCAGGCTGCATGTCCATGAGTTCGGCAACACAGCCATCAGGGACATATTCCTCTGGTAGGGAAGCATTTAGTTTGTTACTTTCAGACAGCGCGATCTCTAAGGGCAAAAGGGCCGGGGAGGAGACCTGCTCCTCGGCCCTGCAGACATCCATCCTCTTCACCAGCAGCGGGGGACTGGCCATCGCAGGACCAGTCGCAGTGCCCCCTCACTTAGAGTAGGGGAATTTCCCCGGTGCCCTGGGCAAATTTCCCCCCATTAACTAAAATACTACCAACAGCTTAATCTGGTTCAAGGTCAGTTGACATTCATCTGTATCCCCTTCCCCTGGGTCATGCCTGAAAATAGGCAGAATTTGTCTAGTGCTTTTACCCGGTCAAAAAAAACTAAAATAAAAATAAAATAAAAAATTAAAAATAAATAAATAGTATGAGGCATCAGATCTGTGATTGGGGGGGGGGGGGAGAGACACTTATGCCAAGTATGTGATTACCTCATACTTCAGGGGTATATGTAGGGCGATCAGGGGTGGGAAGTTCAGCACAGTTCCGAACAATGCCTCCACACAGTTGCACATGGTGGAATTGTGTGGCAATAAAAATGAGCCCATAATGACATACAATTAGCCCCTTAGCACTTTGAATGCCTTCTGGGCTTATTAGCATACTGTGTCTGAATACGGCTCACATAAGCAATCACACTAATGTGTTTGGGATATGCTATCTCAATTCTCTTGTGTGCCATATTCCTGTAGGGGGCTGAGTGAGCACCATATATAATCACTGAGCACTGTGCAGACACAGCCCCATATTCAGATAGGCAGCGTCATCGAGTCAGAATGCACTGTTTGAATATTGCACCAAGGCCAGCAGTGCACTATTCACCAAGGCCAGCAGTGCACTATCTTATGTGTACCACTAGTGGGTGCATGGAGCAAATGGCTGGAACAGAATATGGGGCCTTAAAACTCTTTCAGTGGGAAACAGTGTATTCTGATATGCAAATAAGTTATGCAAATGTTTTTTGTCTCAGTTCACCATGGTACTTTTAAAGTTCAGCAACTTCATGAATATTGTTTCAATGAACAATTCATGAACTTGGTTCATGAGTTGAGGTAAAGAACAGCTGGTGAACTTTGATGGATGCTTATGAATATTCATCAAAGTTCAAGAGTTCATACACTTCATTTCACTTGGATGAAGCCAATAACCGATTTCTACAGAGCACATGCCTGGTTCAGCAGACATCAATTTACTTAAAAAGGAGGGGGAGTGCTGTGCTGGTTGTCTGTTGTGAGCATTTTTTTTGTGGGTGAGTGGAGGTGGCAGGAGGAGAGAGTGGGTGTCAAAGGGTGATGTGGGATATGGGTATCTTTTTTTCACTGGGTTAAGACTTGAGTAGGTAGAGGAGGGTAGCTTTACAGACAGTGGGGGTGGGATGGGGTTCTGTTTCCTTGCACTCAATCTTGGACTCTTATAATGAATCTAATTAAACTTATTCACCTGGTACTGGGTGGGGTAGGGGGTGCTATGAGGGTGGGGTGGGGTAGGTTGTATTCCAGAATAGTTGTGGTGGGAGGAGGAGTGTGGTAAACATTGCCTGGTATGTGAGAGTTGGTTAATCACTTTTAAAATATGTTTATTTCAACAAAACACTAGGCAGTGTGGCACTTCACTGGGGAAGTGCCATTACTGTACCTGTAGTTTTGCCTGGCAAAATTCCAACTTCACAAGACGATGACCTACACATAGTTCTCCATCATCACTGAAATGCCACTGTGTGTAGTCTATGTCTTCTGTTGGCACCCTTTGCAAACTGTGTGAGAGGCCTTTCGGCACCATGCATTTCTGCTTAAAGTTGAACCAGCATAATATTCTGTGGTGATTTGCATATGCAGCCCATGATGCTTTGCATTGTGGGGGCATGTGTGATTTTATATACTGTATATATATATTTATAATGCATGAAATTGTATATGATGCAAAAATGTTATTGAACACTGATTTGGTCTAAATATAAGATGTAGAAAACTATGTACACTGTCTCTGTCCAAATATGTTTTGATATGTATTTTTGTAAGTATGGATTTTTATGTGATTTTACCTGTTGTCATGACTTAATTTAAGTCTAACAATAAAACTTTTGATTGATTGATATATATGAAACCAAAAAGACAATACAGGCCTTCATAGTAAGCCTGGAGAAATGTCTGTTTACTGAGGGAATCACTGGTTACCCCTGGTATTACAGTTGGTAGGGAATCCCTGTAAACTGTTTGGCTTTACGTGATGAAGGCGACTCCTAATGAGCGCCAATCACTAAGAGTGAGTCAAAAACCACCTGACTGAGAAAGGGCAAAGGATACTAGAGCGGCTGTCGCTAATAGTAACAGTCACTAAATCCATACAAAAACAAAACCAATATATGTATTTTTATGTGGGGGGGCTATGCCCCGCCCGCTCAAAATAAAGATTATCAACTCCATGGGGGGCACAGACGTAGGGGAAATCACAAAGATGTAAAAAAATACATATATTTCCTCTCCAGGCACTGGATCCGAACTCGGGTCGCTGGCTTCAGGGTTGGCAGCGCACACTGCCACGCTACATGGCCAGCTCAGTAGTGCCAGCCCAACCATCATGTTATATCCCGCTTCAGCGAGTGTAGCTCCCTGCTACAGTACACTTGCTCTGCAGGATATAATGCCTTGTTTCACCACTTGTTCTAGATTCAAGCACTATTATTGGGTCACTCATATTGAGTCACTAAAATAATGGGTGTTCATATAGGGTGCTACCAACTGTTCGTACTGAACACATAGCTTGGCTGCTCAGACTCTGCCTAGAAGAAATCCAGACATGCTGTGTCAGGATACCAAACTGTTTATTTGAGTAAAATCCAACAGTGTAGATGCTGCAGGCACACTCAAGGACTTGAGAAAGCACTAGTATCATGCAAAAATGTTTGGCTGATCACTGAGGGAGGGTGCCTCCTGCATCTACACTACTGAATTTTACTTATATAAACAGTTTGGTATCTTGACACAGCATCTGTGGATTTCTTCTGGGTAGGGACCGAGCAGCCAAGCTACATGTCTAGTGAGTACTCCTTGTCTGCTTCTTTGGTTGTGATCCATTTTTGCTGTTTGTAGCTGCCTACCTGAATTTCTCATCAACATTTCATGTTACACATATAGCCAGGGAATGATGCTCCTGTAGCACTCCCTTCCTGCTATGCCACCAGGCCACCATTGGTGTTACAGTGGCTACCACTGCACTGTCAGCTCAAACAGTGTTGAGTGACCCGAGTCCCTTAAACTATGGACTGGGCAGTTCATATCCAGAGTTGGAATAAAAAGTACAGTGCCTCCAATCAGAGGAAAGTTAAAGTGGGCCTGATATAAGTATGGTACAGCCCCCAGGAATGCAGAACCTATCTACCTACCCACAGACTCACCCACACGAGAACAAGCTCAGTAAAGCAACATTCCCCACAGTGCATGCCTATTATTCTAAGTAAGCAATAATACCCAACAGGGTGGGCGGTATTGTGGAATACCGGACTGCCCAGGGGCATAATGAGGCCCAACACCACAGGCAGAGGGCCTTATAGCCCCTGGAAGGTTCAGTATTCCCCAATACCGCCAACCCTGAAGGGTATTATTGCACTTAGAAAATGGCGCATTGTATTAAATATGTTTAGAAAAAAAATTATTTACATGTTAATATGTTAAAAGTGTTAAGTGAAATAAAATAGTTCCTCCACCTGTATTACAGTGCCTTTTTTTCAGCTGAAAACATTTGTCCTTCTGGAGCCTCCCTAGTTATATCCTTTTGCTCTTGGCTGTCTTGGCTTCCACATGCCCCCCTCCCCCCGCCGAAGTTGTGCTCTGTGTGGATTTACATTGATGTAAAGGCATACTTTTTTTTTGAGCAGCAGCTGAGAGAACAGATCGATCTGGGAGACAGCTGAAATGTAGATGCCAGGATGAGTGTTGCTTACGGTATTATTTGCTATTTAATTATACCGTGGGAGCTCTCATCTCAGCATGAATATTCCAGAACTAGTTCTCCAACTTCAAAAAAGTTAGTAAACAATTTTAAAACATCATCTTTTCTTCAAAGAAACACAAATGTTCATGCATGAAACAGTTTGAACACAGAAAAAGGACATTTTCTTCTGCAGACAGTAGCTGGCAGGTCACCGACAGGTGAGAGTGACAGTCGGCAGACAATTACAGTGACCCACAGTTTGTGGAGTCCCCCCCACCCCCATTTCACCATTCAGTATTTTTTATCTAGAGTAATAGAAACAATGTGCTTGCTTGCCATTTCTTATCTGAAACAGTCCTACTGCTTAAGACTCTTTCAGTTTTAATTTTACTGATGTGGTATGTGGTTACTGGATGTAGCTGGACCGGGACAGAATGTCAACTGATATGTTTATGGAGAGGTACAGTGAAGCCAGCAACAGAAGAACAAAAAATGCAGACAGAAAAGAAATGTTTTTTTTTTGTGTGTGTGTGTGTGTGACAAGAGGGAAGAGGAGCAACTGTTATCCTGTCACACTTTGCGGTGAGACCACGGACTGCTGTGCGGTGGAGCTGTGCTGCTGGTATGCTTCGTTGTAACAGAAAAGAAAGATTTTTTTTGTTTCTATATTGGTTAGAAAAAGACTTCAGTTAAAATACTACAACCTTTGGGAGGGATTGCTACAGAGTCTGTGGGGGAGGTGGTTATTCTCGATGGCAGTGGAAGGGGAGCTGCCTTGCTCGATCACCCGTTAGCGAGGCAGAAAACATGGCAGCTGCTCTGTTTGACAATTCGGTGTGCCCAGGAATATCTCAAGTAATGGGGCACCCCGAGTGGGAACTTGTTTTTCGGCAGGCTCTATTCAAAAATACCCGCCCGCAAAGATCAGTGTCCTAGCCAATCGGAAATCAAGGATTCTATTAGCCATTTTCTAAAACAATAATAATAATAGGTGGGTGCTGCACAGTCAGTGGTTAGAAACAAAATAAGAGGCAGCATGAGATGGTCTGCATAGACCCAGATGGTTCTTCAGTGCCCTTCCAGGCCCAGCCATTGTTTTGTGCAGTTCTTTTTTTTCCATTGGCTTTCTACCTGCTGGGTTGGAGGCCAAGTCTTTAGCCTAGTCCTCGATCCCTGTGACTAGAACGCAGCTTCCTCAATCCCAAGGGACACATCCCTGTGGATTCTCCCCACAGCAGGGCCTGGAGGGGGCGGGCCATCCTCCCCCTGAACTACAAATCCAGACAACTCACCCCAAGCCAAGTAGTGGTGCAGGCCAGAGGGGAATGGCAGGGCTTCATATAGCCCATCCACCCCCACACTTTTCTACTTTCTGGATCCACATTGCACCTGCCACAGTGCCAGTACATGCGCATGGATGTGCACACATTCCACAAAGCTGTGGCCCTGCCCTTCAGGTTGCTTGAGCCTGTACTAGCACCAGGCCTCCATCTGGTGGCAGTTATTTTTTTATTTTTATTTAAACTTTTGTTCACCGGGTAAGCACATGAGCCACTTGCCCTTTTTCATGTGTGACCCGACATCATTATAAGAAACAGTCCAGATGTTACATGAATAATAAAAAACACAATTAGACAGACATTTAACAATCAGTACATAATGAATAACTGCTAGCAACAGTTAAGAAAAACACTGACGTTCCAAATGACTAAAAAGATGCTTCTTAATTCTTTTTTAAAAGTTTCATGGCTTATGCCAAATTGTAAAGCAACAGTAAGATCATTTCAAGTTTTTGCAGCCTTAATAGAAAAAGCTTGATCTCTCATTTTATCTTTTAGTCATGGGCAGAGACCTCAGGCCACCCCTCCCTGGATCCGGACAGAAGTCTTTGGATGCTCAGTCCTCTCCCACCCTGCCAACCCATGCTTGTTCCTGAATACGGATCATCGACATAACAGGAGATAAGGTATTCAATGCCTGAGTCCTGAATGCCACTGAGCCAGCCTCTTCTGTGCATTTCAAAGCAAAGCCAAATAGTATTCATGAGAACTGTGCCTTCGGTGCCCTTCAAAACTCAGGGCAATTTAGGGCACACCACACATGTAAACTACAGTTTAGTCCTACCTTTGCCCACCTATACTGGGGGCACTACCATCTTCCCACCAGTATCACTGCACAGGCTTTAAAAACTTTCCTTTCAAAAACATTTGCAGTAATAGTCAAAGATTCACATTACTGAGATATATGGGGATGTGAATAGAGATGTGCAGTCTAAAGTGAGTCTCCATGTTTTCAAAATGTTTGTAACAAGCTTTGCTTATTTGTTTTTTGTTTTGTTTTGTGAATGCTACTTACAGTGAATGCTGGAACTGAGGTGCATTAATATTACAGCAATAACTTGCTATGGGATAAAATTCTGTGGACTTGAAATGAATATGTGTGTATGTGTGAAACTGGATTGGCCATGAGATGAACAGTAAGGTAAGAAAGAATATTTTGCCTTATATGGGTATCACAGTAAAGTGAATCTTTGACTATTGCTGCATGACTTTTTGAAAGGGGAGTTTTCAAAACGAACACATGCAGCAGTGTTCTTCAATATGAAATGTCACCACCTCCAGCATTTTTGTGCATGTCTCTCCAGCATTTTTGTGCATGTCTGTATATGTTAGTATGTCAATTTGTCAAACATACGTGGATTTAAAACATACCATTAACCGTTTTGTACTTTTATAATGTGAACACCGGCAAGATGTATCAACGACATACAGTATATTGATATGGCAATGTAGTGAACTCCAAGCTTTCATTGGAGAAAAAAAGATAAGTTTCTAGCTCTAATGGTTCCAGAGTTATCCTATGTTAAACAAAGTGTTTGTCAGCCATGGGTCAGGGAGTTGTGACACAAACTGCATCCCTGATGTCTAAGTCAATATGTTAGACTATCATGGGAGCCCTGAAATGACACATGTATCAAAGGTCAACATTAACAGCTCATGTGTCAGTCTTTGATACATCTGTCATTATCTGCCATAAAGCATCAGCACATGCCATAAATGTGGTAGAACATTTGAAAATAGCAACCAGACATTTTGCTGCATTTGCACTGCCGCAAGCGCGCATCAAAATCAGGATCTGTGCCGGCAGCAGGTGCTTTGAAAATCAATTCCATTATCTTTGGAAAGTTTTATCTTTGGAACTGTTTTGATTAAACATTTTTTTAAATTAAAGCCTGAAGTCAGCTGCTTAAAAATGAGCCCTATTAATAAGTTTTTTGTGTAGATACTATTCTATATGTATCAATACTATTTTAAAAACATGGACACATTTTGTCAGCACAAATTGACTGCAAGGCCAATTCTGTCTGCCATAACCATACTTACTATGTGGTGGCATGTTAAGGCCCTTCAACCTTTTCTCATAGGGCTTCCCCTGCCATCCCAGTATCATCTTGGTTGCCCTCCTCTACACAGCCTCCCACATGTCAGTCTTTAGCTCAAGGTGTACTCTTGTCAAGCTTCGCTTATGGCTTTTTGCATTCCTTTGTGCAAACAAAACTATCCTCTCTAGACAGGATACAACTTACAATAACGTATGTCTCTTTGCCCTGACCTCTCTGAAGCTCACACATCACTGTCTCGTCTACACTCAGCTGGGCTGGCCTTTTCCTGTTGGCCAATGATTTCTTTCTGTGGGTTGTATTGTGGAGAAACTCTTTTGAACAGGCTCCTCATCTTCCCTATCAAGATATCTGCAGCACCTATTCCCTATATATTCACTAAGACCTGTGGACTCCCAGCCTTTCGTTGAGTTGTGGTGCTCAACTGTCCTAAGAAAACTGACTTTTGTAGTCTATGCCTCTATCTAATGGAACTTCCTTTCCCCAGAATTATGTTTCTATCCCAGCCACCCCATCTTCTGCAAAGCTGTATAGTACTCATTGTGTTTTCCTGGGCCTTACTCCTGCTAGTAACCTCAGGACTGGCTACTCTAGCACTGTTGCACTTTCCACTTAGCTTTGCGTATTATCTGTCATACTGAATGTTATTACACTCTGTATTGTGATTTTCTCCTATGTCCTGTACCAGTTCTCCTCTTTTAGCAAGCACATTTTTTAAGTGCACTGATGACTGTTTACCTTGTACTACTGCATATTTCATGATGTCTATTAATTATAACCTTGCAGTGTCATTACTCTTGATTCATGTAAGTTGTTCGACGTGTATTTGTTTCTGCTGTTACTCTGTAACTCTCCCATGTCATGCCTGAAAATAGGTATTTGTATGCCTAGTGTATCTTACCTGGTATCAAATTAAATGTCTCTTTCCCTACTCCCGATGTTCCTTGCCATGCAGCAGAGTATGCAATTACATTTACTTGCCACTGCTGTCATTGGCAATTGAACTTAAGTTTTTCAGAAAGTAGCACCCACAGATCTATCTCATCATCTATACTTGATAGTTCTCTATCATTTATGAAGTACTTAGCCTTTAGGTTCCTATACCCAAAATGCGTGACCTTGCATTTACCAGTATTTTTTTTTTCAAATTCTTTTTCCATCCTTACACTGGACTTCAAGATATCTTTCCAGTGGACCACAGGGTCTCATGCCTCCACTGCCAGCCTGAACCCTTGACTGACTGGGAAATTGGATATGCTGGGTCCCCCTTCCTCTCCACAGAGCCATGAGAGGTGGAGGATCCTGGAGAGCTGAATCAGGTTCAGGCCAGCATTGGGTGTGTGGGCATGTCCACAGGGCACCACCTTCGCCTCCCCAGAGCCAGGGATTTTCCTTTGTTCTCCCTCCCCAATGCAGGACATGCAATGCTGTCCATGCGAGACCTGAGTGAGCCTGCCCATGCCGCATGACGACTGCCTGACATCACCCCAATTACATGGTCCCTCAGCTGTAGTGCCCCTAGTCTCCACCAGGAGCTACTAGCACCACAGGACAGGAACCCCCCTCTCTCCCAGTAGAGGAGAGCAGCTGAATGGATGCTCAATAATACTCCTCCCCGACCAACCCCCAGCTCCAGAGTTCACTCCCAAACCCAGGTCACTGGTGTGGCACAAGGAGTGGCATCCAACACCTCAACCCTCAGAGCCACTGAGCCAGTACATTTACCAGTATTAAATTTAAGTTTTTTTACTTTTTACTATTCCTCTGTCTTGTTAAGTTCCCCTCTGTAATTTGATGACATCCTCATTAGAAATTACAATGACACCTATTTTGTTGTCATAGGTGAACTTGCACAGCCATGCATTATTTGAACAATTCATGGAAGACACAAAAATATTGAACAGCACTGGTCCTGAAACTGATCCCTGGGGAACACCACTTGTCACCCTTGCCCAATTTGAGTAGTGTCCCCTCAAGCTCACCCTCTGCCTCCTGTTTTTCAACCATGAACTAATCCAGTTTATGAGGCTACCATTTATCTGGAAGTCCCCCAGGTCCTTATCAGCTCAGAGTGTGAGACCATCTCAAAAACCTTGGCAAAGTCTAGATATACAACATCTACTGGAAAGTTTGAGTCCAAGGCTGCCCTAACCAGCTCAAAAATGTAACACATTTGTCAAATAGGACCTTCCCTTCACAGACCCATGCTGTAATGTATCCTTTTGCCCTGTATCCTTCAAGAACTGTTCATCCTCTTCTTTGATTCAATTTTCCAACATCTTTCTGATGATGGAGGTCAGGTTTACTGGTCTACAGTTCCCACAATTAGCTCTATTCCATTTCTTGTAAATTGGGACTATATATACCACTGTCCAATCCCCTTCCATCTTCCCAAATATCATATCATAAAAGCCTCCACCTTGTCCTCATCCTCCCAGTTTCCTGAGTGCATAGGTTGAGAGTATTTACCATTTGCCTGACAAAGGTATAGTGGATGGAAAAATCCTCCTGACCCTGGAAAGAGGAACTGAACTCCTGTTCGGGGGAACAGTCAGGTTCAATGGGTTCCCCTTCATCTGCCTCCTCCTCATAGTAAACCTCAGCTCTCTGGTCCTTGGGAACTGGGAGTGGGGCAAGGACAGCAGGAGGAAGCAACATGCACATTAATGAGCCCATGGCTTGAAAAGCCTGGAAACATTTCGAAGCCTTAGTCTTGTCCTCTAGAGAGGACATTTTTGCTCAGTCCACTGATGGCTCATTTCCTTCTTCAGGACGAGGGGCAGCAACATGCTTCTCTTTTTTTTTTTTTTTGCAGGAACCAGTTCTGGAACCTGCTCAAATTATCTTTTATGCTTGACTACCCCTGAACTCCCCTTTTCAATAACCCTAGTATTAGACTCATCTTTAACATACCTCTCCTTTTGTTAACCATGGGAGGAAAGGTCCTCATCAGTGTGCTTAGGCAACACAGATGCAGACTGAGAAGCCATAATAGTTTTAAACATTTTGGCCCTTTTCTTGACAGTTTTAACAAAAAAGCTACTGCAAAGTACACAGTCAGTTAGGGAATGATCAGGATCTAGGCACCTTAAACACAACTCATGGCAGTCTGCCTTCGCCAAGAGGTTGTAGAACTTGAAACAATTTTTGAAGCCTGTACGTCTTGTTCTCTTTTTGGGTCTATCAGACATGTAAATTTTGAAAGATCCCATAAAAAAACAGTTCCCAATGCAAAACAAATACAATTTTCAGTCTGGTTCCCTAGAGGCAAACCACTAACAAAAGAAGTTTCTATACTTTTTTTTTAACTATAAAGAAAAAAACTTTCCCTCAGATAAACAGCAAAATACAAGAAATGCAGCTCGGTTCCTGAAAACCAAGAACTGAAGCACGAATAGTTGAAATGAAAGAAAAAGTTAGAAATAAGAGGGGAAAAATATAACAAGTGTGGTTAAAAGAAGACCTCTATAAAAAGAGATTTTTCTCTGGTTCCTGGGAACTGCTGAGGAACTGGAGAAAGCCACCAAACAAAATAAAAGAAAAAGCCATGCTATGCTACTCTAACTAAAACAGCAGATACAGTGTAAGAAAATAATAAACAAAAATGCTTAAGTATCCAGAAAATAAAACTGGAAAACTCTAGTCAAGTAAAGAGAGCTCTTTGGGGAGACTTGCTTCCTCAGGTGGAGAAATAAATCTGATGCTGGAGAACAGGGTAGAATGCCACCACATGGCAAAGATTTGGAAATGCATTCTGCCGTTCCATAATTTACATACATTCAGAGTCATGACTGTCAGTTGACAAATTATTTGTCGACTGACATTACAGCGACTCCCTTATGTCGAATGCATTTGCAGTCAGCATGAAGGAGTCAGAGTGTTTTCTTTGGGGGCTTCACTCCCCATACCCCCCTGCTCTGCCCCCTGCACCCCCACTACTAAAATAACCAACTCTGAGTTGGAGTAGTTTCGGGGAGGGGGTGCAATACCCCCAGAAGGCAGTGGTGGGGTCCCGCGCAGACACTACAGTGACCTGACGCTCTTGTCGCTGAAGTGTCAGTCACTGTGGAAATGTCGAGGAAGCGTCTGCATACCCATACATTCCACTCCTTCTGGGGCAGCTCAACCCTTCAGGCTGATTGCACAAGTAAGCATAGAGACGGATTCTGGGGGTTTGAATAACTTATGCTTGAAAGAATTGTACGATACAATAATACAATCACTGCCCTTGAACATGTATCATGCAATCTTAGTAATAAGTAAGATCAATTTTAAAAAAAACAATTTTAATACTACAGGATAGACTGTCTACAGTGTATAATATTGGCTGATATACAGTATTTTGGTGGTTTATTTCTTATATTGACAGGTATTTAGTACAATATAAATGATATGTTTAGCTTAGTAATATACAGTGGACCATAATGAATGTGTTTTCTTTGTCCTCTAATACTACTGACTGTCTGGCTAGCATATGCACATTCATGTTTGAATTTGCTTTGTTTTATGCTCACTATTTAGTGTTACATACTTGGTAATTACAGAATACTTTTTGTGGGTGGTAGTTCATACTCTAATATGTGAAGCTGTTAATGAAAACTTTAATAAAATATTTATTGGCTATAAACAGAGCTCTGAGTTAATTTGAAAAGTTTGCTTTTAGAAAATGTGATATAAATCAGACATGTAGTGGTCTGAGTAAAAATATGACATTTATACTCCCTTATGAGTAAACCAGGATCTTTAGAACTCACTCGTGACCTTACCATTCATGAGCTATGGTCCTGCCCCCTCATACATGAAGGTAATTGGCATGAATTGAGTGAGGCCAGTTCATGTCTCCTATATACTGTATAAGCTTACAGATATCCAGTGGATCAGATAGTGAATTATCATAAAATCTTCTTCACTACCCTAGTGTGGATTTGTGGAACACAAATTTTGACTGGAAGACACCTGCTGGAAAGTGCCAGCTTTGATTAGCAACTCTAAAGTGTGTGAGTGTGGGGGTGGGGGTCCCAAGTGTGGATGAACAAGCTTCCTTTACTAAATCCTAATGTAACTTTTTTTTGTTATCATTTATTGTATAGTAGTCATTGGAGTAGAATATATTGCTCTTTTGGATTGTGCAATGGTGGTGTTGGAGGTTTTGGGGGGGGGTTGGGAGTGGGGAATTCCACTACTCAAGGAATACCATTGCAATCTTTTTCTGAACCAGTTACTGTATGGAGGGTGACTGGGGGTTCCCCCCATGTTCCATGTTACTATGTTTTGCCTTTCTTGAATTATGTGCTTGCTCTTGCTTGTTGATTATGCAAAAGGGATGTCAAATCTGATAAGCTTTTTTAACAGGGTTAGCAGGGCACTGGATGGTGAATGTGTTGTTCCTGGACTATAACAACGCCTTTGACATTGTGCCACATTTGTAACTTACAGTATTTCCAAACTAAAGGACATGTGAATAAACTGTAGAACACTGAGCTGCATAAGATCATGACTAGAAAATACAAGGTAACAAGTCATCATAAGGGGACACATGTCAGAATGGGGGGATGTAACAAGCAGAGTGCGGCACATCTCATTTCTGGGCCACCACTTTATTCAACCTCTACGTAACATCAATGAATTGTGAGGGCAGAGTGTAGCTGGCAAAATTTGCAGACAACTCCAAAGTGGGATCAATGGTGGATACAGAAGATAACTTAAAATGTTTAAATTAGAAAAAAGCAAATTGAAAATGTGGTCAAGTATTCACAAACCAAAGTTTAATGTTGATAAATATGCAGTAATGCACTTGGGAAATAAAAACAAGAATGCTAAATATACATTAATAGGTCATGAAATAAAAGAAGATAATATGGAGAACGATCTGGAGATAGTGGTAACTGATTATTTAAAATTTGATAGATATTGCAAGGAAACAACAAAATATGTTTTGGAATACTAAGCTATACTAGCAAGAATATAGTAAACGGAGACAGTAGGGTGCTACTGGGTATCCAGTCAGTTTAGCGCAGCAATAATCACACCACAAATACCGTGCCATGAAAAATAGTGAACAGGATGAAATAGCATAAGGATGTTATTACACCATTCCCCTGACTTTCACCCTATGGGGTTTACTATTAGTAAATCATGGGAGTATTTTGTTTGACTGAAACATGGTTTACCGAGTTTCAGTATCCCGAAACCATTGACCCGAAACACCATTTCTCAACATGCAAAGTTTGCCCGCGGTGGAGGTGGTTATATAAAGTAAGGGGGATTTGGTGGTCGAAGTCCCCAAAATGTAAAAAAGAAAATTCTGCCATGGGAAAACTTTACCTGTTGGGCAACTGTGTTTCGGGTTGCTGACATTGGGATACTGAAACTCAGGTAATTAAGTTTCAGAATTTTGTAGTATATCCGTAAATCATCCCCCCCCCACCGACTTTTTCTGTAAATCTTCCTCATGTTCTACCTCCTGCCAGAGTTTGTAATAGTAAATGCTTTCCCTACACCAAGCTTCTGCCCCCCGAGTTCCTCCCCAGCTGGACGATGATCATGGCTTTGCACCGTATTCCCACACACGATGTTTGCTGCTGTAGTTTTGTCTGCATGGTAATTGACTACACAATTATTTCTGCACTAAATTGATCTAGACCCTTGTTACACGAGGTCCCTACACCCTTATTGGTACCCCCAGAGGTACACGGTAGACAGCTAGTGCTTAGACATATGTTATACTAACATATAGGGCTACGGGCATCTACCGTATAAGAGTAGATGTCAGGATATGTATTCATATTATTGTTATGCACTTTGCTTTCCTATATATATATGTATATATATATATATATATTCTAGATATTTTCTATGTATTTCTCACTTACAAGATGTTAGGACATCTGTGTCCTTTAATGATCATATATATAAGTCAGCATTGCCACCTTGTGGTGATTTGTACTATTACACTGATTTGTGTAAGAACTGTAAGAACTGTACTCTTTTGTTTCACAAAGTGATGACTACTACAAAATTGTATAATGTTATCTTGGACCGTGGAGCCACCTCTAATTTTGCCAATAGGGCTCATCTCTATAACTAGAAATGTTTCTGTCTTACAGTAACCATAGTAATTATGATAGGTATATAATGTGAGACACTGAGTCTTACACCTCGGAGACCCCAAGAGACACGAAGAAACCTCGAGGTATAGGGAATGCTTAGCATTGGCTCCCGGTTCGTATAGGTAAGAACTGCTTAGGGCAACTGTGATTTATCCTTTTGGTAGTAATAAACAAGTGTATTACTCTTATGCAATGTGTCTGTGATTCTTTGCATTCCCAATATTGCCAAGAACCTGAGAGTGAGGTTTGCACCTCCTAACAATTGATGACCTTGTGCAAGCAATATTTGGTGTTTGTAAGGTTTCACTTGTTGCTTAAAACTCTTCCCTTCCCAACGGGGACTGTACACCACCTCTCTGGTTTTCTGACCACTTTGTGGTCACTTGCAAAGTCTGGCTGTTCTTTTTGGGTGTGGTTGATGCTGACTTGACCCACTCCACAGCAGCTTTGAATTGCAAGCCTACAAAGTATACAGTAGCCCGACTGTGTGTAAAGTGTTCCTGCTGTGGATCGATACATAGCACAGTGCCTTTTTCACAGTTTGATTTTTCGTTCCCTCCCACACAATGGCCACCATATCAAATATCTGCTCAGAACTGAGACTCAATGTCTCAAACTTCCTTGTCTCCCATGGAGGATGGGCTGACTTCACATGGGATGCAAGTCAATCCAAAAACCCTATACTGGGGATTTCAACTCAGTACTGTGAGACGAGACGAACAGCCAATAAGTGCCATGCAAAAGGGCTGTTGGTCGCGGCTCTCTATACTGCTCTGGAAGCCTCTGAAGTGAGGTTTCAAACCCTTGATCTGCAGATTTTGTCTCTTAAGCAGGAGATGGGTTTGCAGGAAATGGAATGTATCAAACTGCAGCAGAATTTGGAGTCTGAACTTCAAACTCTGCACAATGAAAAGGATTCACTTTTGCATCATTCTGCACAGGCTGGAGAGCAAGAAATTTGTATGTTGAAGCAGGAGTGTGAAAGTTTGAGACAGGATAAGGGGCAAGCTTTGAATATGAATGACTTGTTAAGCAGAGAGAATGAACAGTTGAGTGAGAATATGGGAGAGCTACAGGACGAGATAAACCAGGTACGTCATGACTTAGAAGTGGCTACTAGGGACAATTGCGAATTGAGCGCCGCATATAGAGTGTTGCAGAAACAAATGCAAGATGAGGTTGATGTGAATGTTGCAAATGTGAGTCATGCAGAATGTGAATCCAAGATGGTGAAACTGCGCCATCAGTGAGAGGTCCTGGCTGGACATGTTAAGGTGATGGGAGGGGTATCCCCTGCCTTACACATGTCATCTGAAGGGGAGGTTTCAGATGATGACCTCTCTCAGTACAATGCCCAGTCACACCCCTACTATGGCCCAGAAACCCCACCCAGCCATCCACAACATGGTGGGTTCCCACTTCACTCACACCTTGTGATATGTTGTTGATGTCATGATGCACATCATGGGTGACGCAAACATGGCAGCCCCCATGATGGGGGGGGAGCAGGCCCAGGCCTGGTCCTGACGGCACCACCGGTGGCTGTTATTAATGTGAAAGACAGGCAGGAGATAGAAACAATGATTGAAAATGCAATAGATAATGTGCCTATCTCTGAGAGGAATAAGCGGGTCCTTAAAACCCAGATTAGACAGCTTCTGCAAGAGGCTGGTATGCAGGAAGGCATGGTTCATGCCGTGGCTGAGGCTGCAGCCAGGGCAGCCCTGGATGGCGCCCAAGGCAACCTACCCCCACCTGATCAGCCCAATAATCCCCTACAAATGGCCTACTCTGTTCAGCAAATAGCTGACAGCTTTGATCGGATGAGCCTGTCCGACAACATCAGCTGCCACTTGGAGAAGGTGCATTCCAAATGTGAGATGCTTAGTCTCGCTGCAGACTATCAGGTCCAAATACTATACCAAAACATCGAGCCTGGATTGTGGGCCAAACTTCCCAATGCCATCCACCAGGCTGGTAAAGCCACCTTTGATGAGGTTGCAGCTGAACTCATTTCTACACACAACCCAGGTGTAGCAGGAGTGATGCTTGCATACCCTGTGAAACAGAATGCAAAGGAAAGTCCAGCAACTTACCACCAGAGACTCTGGATGGCCTACCGAGCAGGAAAACAACTTGCACAAGAAGCTGCAGATGTGGATCTTATTGAGTATAAGACCCTGTTCCTTAGGAACATGATCCCTGCAATGAGAGAGAAGGTAGAGCCAACCACCTATCCCACTATGGAAAGGCTTGCCAACATCCTTCAGAAAACCAAGAGAGGTTATCAACTCTACATCCATAACCTGGGCTCTGGTTCCAAGAAAATAGCCATCGTGGAGCCTGCACAAGAGGCTGCAATGCACTACACGATAGAAGGGCAGGCCCAACACAAACAGCACCTCCCCAAGGATAACCAACACCCACAGCAGGCCCAACAACAACAACACAACAGCAACAGCAGCAATGGGTTGGGAACTGGAACTATCATAAGAATAAAAAGCACCATAAGAATCATAAGGGTAAACAACAAGAAAGATCAGGCCCTTCGTATAGGGAGATAGCCGAAGAGAATCGGAAGTTTAGAGAACTCCTGGGGCAAGTGCACTCTGTAGTGGATGCTCTTCCTGCTCAGTCCCTTGCAGCCATACAACTGGGAACCCAAGCCCCAATGGGCCATGGCAATGCCAGAAGTACAGGCCCTCAGGCCCATCCAGGCCTAAACCCAGAAGCACCTCCCTATATAGCATCAGTGCAGCATGGTGAAGTGGTTCAAAGGAGCCATGCCCAACCTCTCCGTGCTTCCTCCAGCACAGATTGACAATTACAGGCCCCAGTCCGGAATGTAAAAAAGCTGGTCTTGGATACAAACGGAAGGCCCTGCACTAAGACTGAGGTCGGGGTCCGCCTACTTACAGTGTTATTGGATACAGGCGTGGCTGTGTCTGTATTACATGATGACCACCCGGATACATCTCCTTGGTCCACCAAATGGAGAACCAACATGTCAGGAGTAGATGATACTAGGCTACCTGCATACCGCTCTCTACATTTACCTGTAAAGTTGGGCCATTTGAAGGCCTCACATACCTTCCAACTGATGCTATTGCATGATCATCCTAGTATCATTGGAATTGACTTACTTGCACCACACGGCTGTGTGGTGGGTCTAGCTAACATGCTACTGATACAGATTCAGGGTCAATATCATACCATTTTGATCCCTGATTCACACGTTGTGGCAACAATATCTGTCAACAACAAGGAGTATGAAGTCATAGATTTGTTCAAGAACCATGAGCTTTTCCCAAAGCACCTTCCCATCCTACAAAGACATTTGGAAGCATTTGCTAACAACAAGCATGACTGTGGCAGAATGCACACTGTCATCGAAGTACCAGGCCCAGCATGTGAGAGGCCAAGGCAATATCCTTTCCCATCTGAGGACTTGCCTTCTCTTAGGGAAACAATAAAATCACTCCTCAACCAAGGGGTAATCAGAACATGTGTTTCTAATGCCAACTCCCCAGTGTGGCCTGTGAAAAATCCTATAGACGCCTGGAGACTTACTATTGACTACAGGAAACTGAACCAGGTTACCCCCAGTTGTGCTCCAACTGTGGCCTCCGCACCCGATGTGCTACAACTTTTGACCCCTGACCTGAAATGGTTCAGTGCCCTGGATATCTCCAATGGTTTCTGGTCACTGCCATTGGCCCCCAAGAGTCAATATAAGTTTGCCTTTACCTTTGAAGGTAGACAGTACACGTGGACCTGCTTACCACAGGGATTCCATAACAGCCCGTCCCTGTTCCATCTGCACATGATAGATGCCCTTGAGGGTTTCTCTACTCCCCAGTGTTTCTTGCAGTATCTGGATGACCTGCTTGTAACAGGGTCCTGTTATGCAGAAAATAAAAAAGTTTCAAAAGGAAGAGAAATTCAAGATGCCCCCCCCCCCTTTTTGTTTTCATTTTCACTCTCTCCTGTCTACTCCTCTAACTTCCTACCTATACTAATTTTCTTGTCAGGTGGTCAACCTGACAATTCTTAAAGCTTTACTATCCCTGTTATCCAATTCTAGTTTGTACATCTTGATAGCAGTTATGGTAATGGGCTTTAATATAAAGTGTAACTGCCCTTAAAAGCATTTGTTAGAAAATTCAGACAAAGCAAAAGTATGTTGCTAAAGGAGCCCCCCGCTTTCTATGCAGAGGGTTTATACCAGTAAAGAAAAGGTTGCTAAGGAGCAGTGCTACACTCCCTAGCAAGTAACTCTGAAGTCCTGTTCTGGTGCTCGCTCCAAGGAAATAAAAAGGAGCTGAATTTATGCAAGGACACTGAGGGCATAAATAAGTAAGCCCTGCAGTGTCTATATTCATTCAAGAGGGGCTGTAATTGTTTAAAGAAGGAGCTGCCTTTCTGTTAAAAGGCTGAAAAATGAACATCTGTTGACTATTCCAGAGACTTCATCTGTGATTTTGCTCAGAAGGCTGCTCCTCTGTATGAGCTACTGAAAAAGGACATTCCCTGGACTTGGGGTCCCATACACACCCAGGCTGTGACATCACTGAAGCGGGACTTGGCCTAAGCTCCAGCTCTGGTCAACCCCAATCCAACACTACCATTCCATCTGGAATGTGCCACCTCTGACATTGCCATGTCAGCAGTGTTGGTCCAGAAGGTTCGTGGTACTCTGAGACCCATTGCATATGCATCACCGCTCTTGACTCCAGTGGAACAGAAGTACAGCCTTTGTGAAAGGAGCCTTCTGGCCACCTACTGGGCTGTCAAACACATTCTGTATATCATTGAGTACTCCCCACTGATTATTAACACCAACCACACCCCAACTACCTTTCTGCTATCAGACAGAGTGAAAGATGGGTCAGTCTCTAATACCAGACTGACACACTGGTCACTTCTTCTCCAGGATAGAGACATACAGGTACACTCAACCAAAATTCCATCCATGCTGGCACATGGACTCCTTTTCCAAGAGAACCCCATGACTGTACACTGCAACCACCTGATCTTCCAGATCCAGGTCCTTTCTTCCCTGCCACGCCACAAATACTCGAGAGCACCTCTTTGTGTCATATTTTTATAGATGGTTCAGCTTCCTACCATCAGGGAGAACCAATTGCAGGGATGGGTATTTTAGTGATTTACCCCTATGGTAACACTGTTAAAATCTCTAAATGTTGCAGTATAGCATCATCACAGTATGCAGAGATGGCAATGGTGGCCTGTGCCCTGGAGTTCATCCAGCATGGAATCGAGGACACCATCATTTTTACAGCCTCTAATTGGGTTTGTTGTTCCCTTACAGGATTTCTTCCCTTCTGGAGGAAGAACTCCTTCATCTCTTCTGATGACAGCCCAGTGAAGTACAATGAACTGTTAATATACATACACTCACTGGCACAAAGGTTTGCACACAAACTCTATGTACACAAAGTTAAAGCTCATTCCCTATATGACCCCTACCATGCCTTCAATGACACAGCAGACACCTTTGCCAAGGAAGGGGCCTGAAGGGTGGACACCTGGATGATGGATCATCCAGAGGCCAATGTGGCTGTACACATCGCAGCAGTCAGGAAGAAACGTAAACCTTTTTCCCCCTTGGACCTCTCAGCAGCCCAACATGTTGATACTGAGCTTAAAGAAGTGTTCAGATTCCTTGACAAAGGTACAGAAGAAAAACTTCCCACACACAACCCCTACCGGAGGCATGCAGGTAAGATACACTTGTCACCAGATGGCAAGCTCATCTGGTAATAACCAGATGATTCCACCACTAAGTTGTGGGTGGTCCCCAGACTCCTTAGGTCCAAATTTTGCACCAAGTGCATGATACACCCACTGGTGGACACCAGGGAGTAGAAAACACCATCTAGAGGCTCAAGACCACCACCTGATGGCCTGGTGTCACCGAGGATGTTAAACAATACATATATAACTGCCTTGTTTGTGCACAAAACAATCCCATCCCCACCAAGTGAAATGCCAAACTCTTACCACAAAGTTACTCTGGCCCTTGGCATGCCATACAGGTTGATTTTATTGACCCCTTGACCAGTACTAGCAGAAATAACAAGTATGCTCTTGTGGTAACTGATCTCTTCTCTAAGTGGGTTGAAGCTTTCCCCACTAAGACATGCACTGCTAAAACCACTGCCAAAATCCTGGTGGAACAAATTTTCTCCAGGTGGGACCTACCTCTTAAGGTAGACTCTGACAAAGGAACTAGTTTTACAGGTGAGTTAATGAAAGATTCTCATGAGCTCCTGGGAGTTCAACAGAAGTGCCACATACCTTACCACCCCTAATCTTCAGGTCAAGTAGAGAGAGCCAACAGACGGATTAAGCAAATGCTTTCCAAATTCATTGAGGACAATCCCAAAACCTGGGATTCCTTATTGCCGTTACTCCTTATGGCAATCAGTGGCACACCTTCAGCCACCATCCAGTTGACACCCTTTGAGGTGATGACTGGCAGACAGATGAGATTACCTGAACACCTATTGTTTGTCTGCACACTCCCATTGCAGACCGTGTATCTGTAGACCAATACGGGGAAAAACTCAGAAAAGACCTCATACAGACACACTTGTATGCTGCCAATTGCATGGGCAAGGCCCAGCAACAGTCCAAGATACAGTTTGACAAGCATGCACAAGAAGTGGATTGGCAGGTTGGGGATCAGGTAATGGTCCTCCAATTTGCACATTCCACGCATTCCTTCTCCAACAAGTGGGAAGGCCCCTACCCTATTGTCAACAAGCTCAGTCTGGCAGTCTATCAAGTTAGACTCCTGCACAACAATAAACTGACTGACAAATGGTTACATGCAAACCAATTGAAACTGTATAAAGGAGTATAATTACTTTTCCTCACCCCATTAGGTGGAATAGTACTAACCTACTAATGTCTGATTTCAGATAAATTGACAAGAAAGCTATCTTGTTTCATTTTCTCCTCATCTCAGGATTTATTCCCTGCATCCAAGGCAAGGTACCGAACCTCCTACCTCACCTTGATCATCCAGCATCTGCTCCAGAAGGAGTATCCATCAAAATACTCAATAGTTTGATTACTGTCCAGGAAGGTTCTGATGCTTACCTCACTGCCTCAGTTGTTGCTCCTGATAAATCTACCCTACAAATTGAGTGGCAAACCACATCACAAGGACAAATTCTCCCTGTGGCCAAACTCTTCAAGGGAACTTTCCAGGGCTGGCCTAATGCTAAATTGTCCCCAAATGGTTCTCTGTCCTTGCTACAAACTGCTCTTAGACATTCTGGTTTATACAATATCGTTGCTCTAATTGATCCCTAATATTGTAATTCTTTGTCTAAGGACTCTGCTTGAAAATTTTGTGCTGTACACAACATGGCCTCTGCTGCCATGTACCTTTTTGTGTTACCACCCACTGACAAACAGCTTTTGGAATGTCCAAAGCACACCCCTGGTCCTTGTAGCGGCCTAACAGCCACTGCCCTACCTGGGACACTGATTAACAATTTATTTATGCATGTACCTGTGTTGCTTAATTTAACCTACTGTAATATGAAAGAATTTGGTATGTGTCACAATACTAACACTTCAGCATTTTATAGTACGTTATTACTTGATAGTTTAGCAGCATTTCAGATTCGCACTCAAGACCCTATTGCCGGGTACACACCACCGAGCATAGAGGCAACTTCAGGAGAAGACCAAATCCTGATGATCAAAGTTATAAACATAATATACGTGAAGTTGACAGTTCTGATGTCACTTGCTCAACAGGCACTGTCACAGGTCTCTTTGGTACAGCTATGTTTATCTGGAACCAAGCAGACATTGCTGCTATCAAATCTCATTCTGCCAAATTTCAGACTGGTTTACTAAATGATATACTACCCCCATTATTGCATGGTGTGGATGGCCTTAGTCAGGAAGAAAAATACACTGTTTACAATATGCATGACATTCCTAAGGCATTTACTGATTCTAAAGAGAAGATTAACACACTCATTGCACAAAACAACAAAGAAGCAGATAAGCAATATATTGCCCGTGAGATTTTATGCTCAGCCTATGGCTCGTACATTATCACTACCATCAGTAATCTGTTCCGTGATCTAGAATCTGGAAGAATCCCTGATATCATACACGACAGACGTATTTCCAAATGATATTGCCCATGATGTAAACTCCCTGGCTGTATTGCTATGTGTATGCAACAATCTCTAACTATTCCTCTTTCTACAGCTAGAAATTTGGGTTTGTGACCAGACACCCTAATACTGGTCCCTGTTTTACTTCTAAGAAATGTTCTATCAGAGATACAATGTTTGTTTCTTTTACTGTCTCTTTACCACGCTTTGATCCCACTACAGCATATTCGACAAGCTTGCTTCCGTTCACTCCATTGGGGACCTTGATAATGACATCTACAGAGAACACCTGGATTTGCCTCCTCTATTGGTCTTCCATCCTTTCCTGGATGCCTGGGTCGCTCCACACACAGACTGCTATGCGAAGAAACAATATATCTACTTGCGTCGATGTGATGTATTTGATGTTGTTAAACCTGTATGTGGCTATTCTCCCGACAGTATTGATTGGTCCTTTTCCATGGACAATGACATCAGCACAAATGGCACAGGTTTCTCAGACTCAGTATTGGCTCCAGATAAACTTTACCAGTCTTATCGAGAGGAGGTTCACCACCTGTCAACACAGATTTCCAAGACAACCTACACCTGCCTGGTACAGTTTCAAAAATGGCGACTACCCACTGTTAAAATGCAGTACAATTCTGATGGGGAGTATTGTGTGGTAACTAATTGTAAGTCCTACACTTATGGAACTGAGACATATGTTATTGATTTCCCCAACTTCTGCTTTGTCCCTCATAAAAAAGCTGTTATTGGACATATCGTTATTACCCCCTTCCCCTTATGGGTGCGGACATCATTGATGGTAACCCTGATTATCTGCTCACCCTTTCTGAATATTTACCATATTTTAATGTACACATAGATCCACTGTCACTTACATTAAAATCACTTTTAGAGAGAAAAGACACACACCTCATCCACATCAGCAATAAAATTACCAAGGCTAATGAGGCTATTCTTCCATTGATTAATGATGGTGATATGAATGATTCATTAATTAACACTTGGTTAGAAATCACTTTTAAAAGTTTTGTTGTTATACAAGCATTTTTGATATCTTTCTTGTTTATTATGCTATGCTGCCTATGGCGCACACTGCACCAACACCGTGAGCAGCTCGAGTTCCTTTACAAAGCTCGCACATCGGGTTTGTAAACAACCCCTGCTCTCTGACCTTTTCCTAGATCTGCCTGTGTTGCCCTTGGAGGCAATGGGGGGGGGAATGTTACATGAGGTCCCTGTACCCTTATTGGTACCGCCAGAGGTACACCATAGACAGCTAATGCTTTGGCATATGTTATACTAACATATAGGGCTTAGGGCATCTACTGTATAAGAGTAGATGTCAGGATATATATGCATATTATTGTTATACACTTTGCTTTCCAATATATATATATATATATATATATTTTTTTTTTATTTATTTTCTATGTATTTTCTATGTATTTCTCACTTACAAGATGTTAGGACATCTGTGTCCTTGTAATGATCATATATATATATATGTAAGTCAGAATTACCACCTTTTGGTGATTTGTACTACTACACTGATTTGTGTAAGAACTGTAAGAACTGTGCTCTTTTGTTTTACAAAGTGATGACTACTACAAAATTGTATAATGTTATCTTGGACCATGGAGCCACCTCTAATTTTGCCAATAGGGCTCATCTCTGTAACTAGAAATGTTTCTATCTTACAATAACCATAGTAATTATCATAGGTATATAATGTGACACACTGAGTCTTACACCTTGGAGACCCCAGAGATATGAAGAAACCTCGAGGTATAGGGAATGCTGAGCATTGGCTCCCAGTTCGTATTGGTAAGAACTGCTTAGGGCAACTGTGATTTATCCTTTTGGTAGTAATAAACAAGTTTATTACTCTTATGCAACATGTCTGTGATTCCTTGCATTCCCAATATTGCCAAGAACCTGAGAGTGAGGTTTGGACCTCCTGGCACCCTTGCTAATGACATGATGCAGAGCATTTGAGAGGCCTCATCCCAAATAGTGCAGCCAATTTTGAGCTCCACAAATAAGGGGAGGCATTAAGCAAGCAGCTGAGGTTTGTGCAGAGACAGGCAACAAAAATGGTATCTGGTATTAAAGAGTTTTTGAAGGATCAGAAATTGGAAAGCTTGAACATGTATATCCTTGAATACAGAAGGCTAAGGGGGGAAATAATGAAGGCTAAGGATGGATCTATGCTGGTAAAAAAGAAATCAACACCACATGACACTAGAAAGCATAGTTTACAACTAGTGCTGGGTGAAATTGCAAAAATCCATTTCACGTTTTTATGAAAGTGCACCATTTTCATGTAATTTCACACAAGTGCACAAAATGAGCAGATTATACAGTTTATGTAGCTTTTTGCACAAAATGAGTGAAACTGCACAATTTTGCAGATGAAGGTTTATAAAAAATGTGGCCTTCAAAAGTTTATATTCTGCCTGTGGTATTGTTAGCCGAAATTGCACATTTTTAAGAATTCACATTTTAAAAAATATGTAATTTGGGGGAAAAGGGTGATGTTTTCTGAAACTGCGAAGAAGAACTCACATTTTAAAAAAATGCACAATTTGGGGAAAAATTAACAATTTCAGAAGAAAGGAAGCAAAAATACATTGGATTTTGATGCAATTTCTTGAAAATTTCACATATGTGAAATCGGCGACTTCACAGAATTTCATAAAGGCACTTGAAATGTCTCCCAGGCATGGTTACAATTAAAGGGAGAACTATACAAAACAAAAAGTAAGGCTCAATGGATAACCCAAAAGGTTGTTGCCCTATGGAATGAACTTCCTAGTGAAGTAGTATGTAGTGACAATATGGACACATTAAATAAAACACTGTGAGAAAATTGCCTTACTGGCTTGATGCCCACCTATGAAACCTATGTCTAACAATCAGATTTACCTTTTTTTTTACCTGTTCCCCTGAAACTGAATTTAGTAATACATAGATACATAGATACATAGACAGTGTTGGCAGATAAGGGCCTATGGCCCACCCCGTCTGCCCATTTGAGCTTGTAAGTTCAGTTTATGTTTTCCAAGAAGTCTGTTGCCCTTAACCCCTTACCTCCAGAATTCCTTTATGTCTATCCCATGCATTCTTAAATCCTGTGATTGTTTCAGCCCCCACCACTTCCTCTGGCAGGGTGTTCCACTTGTCCACCACCCGTTCTGTGAGGAAATTCTTCCTCACATTTCCTCTGAATCGTCCTCCCTCCAACTTCATCCCATGCCCTCTAGTCCTGGAACATCTTTTTTGCTTAAAAATAGTGTATTCCTGCACCCTGTTCCTCCCTGTAAGATACTTGTATGTCTCTATCATATCCTCTCTCTCTCTCCTCTCCTTCAGGGAGTACATATTCAGTTCCTTCAACCTGTCCTCATAGGACCTGTGATGTAATCCATGTACCATATTTGTTGCCCTCCTCTGAACCTTCTCTACCCTGTCTATGTCCTTACATAGGTAAGGTTTCCAGAACTGTACACTGTACTCCAGGTGGGGCCTCAAATGTGCCCATAAGGACTGTGTGTGAGGAGTGGGTTTTCCAAAGGTTCCATCAAGGATCCATCTGCTGCTGTTTTCAAAATGGGCATGAATCCAAACTGTTCTAACATCTATCAAATGGTATAACTGCATTTGAATTTTGCATCCAAAATAAGATGCAATTGCTGCAAAAGACAGCAAAATTGTCAATTTGTTGCAGTAAATCATAACAATTTGATGAAAATGGACATATCCTTTCAAAACAGCAGCAGTGTAACTTGGACAACATTGGTCAAGTGCATTTGCATCATTGTCCCACTCTTTTGAAAACCCTCTGCACCCATATTTTTCATTACAGCTAGATCCAAAACATCTATCTGGTCTTGAGTTGATTAAGCATTTATTTTTACTTTCTATATCCCTTGTCACCAACCAGCACTCTTCCATCTGTTCAGACCAAGTCCCATTACTTGTCATCTCAGGGACTTACCTACATCCACCTCAGACCACTGTGGTTTTCCACCATGGTGGGGCTCATGGTCATCAAGGCCAGCCACTGGCCCCTTGAAGCACATCTCAACCAGCCATTGCAGGACAGGAGAGCCAGCATCATCCTTCTGCAGTGAGGGTTTCTGTTAGACCCTGAGGATGTTGATTCTAAAGGAGCTCAAAAGCAGTAGAGTGCACAACAGCTCATCAAGTACAAGGCTGTTTTATGTCTTCTGTCCCATGCTGCCCCCACAGCGTTTCTGCCCATGGTCATCTAGGTGGCAGTATTGCAATGGGGGCAGTGACCTTTACATACTGGAGGAACATGTTCTCCTGGCCCTTGATGAGCCAGGCTCCTTTCTGGACCCTGGTCACTAGCACTGTGAGCAGTAGCCCAACTGTTGTGCCATATGGCCTACCTAGCAAAATTTTTTACCCATCTCTTTATGCAACTACTCTGTAGGAGACATAAGATAGTAATGCTATCTCATCATAATGGCAATGTGCTTTGCACAGTTCTGCACAGTTATGTAGCAAAATAAATAATTGTTTGAACTATGTATACAATACTGTATGTGTCAGCTAATATTTTTTCTGTTGTAGGGTGTTAGGTGGTTTTAAGTTTATCCTGTTACAGCAGACATAACATTGCAGTCTCCTTCCACCAAATGGTCCATTCATCCCTTTTGGGCATTTAGTACTTATCACACTGATTGCATAAGCCCCAGCTGACCCTTTTGTTAAGCAGACATGCAAATGACATTTGGAAGGAATACTGTACACTCAAGCCCACAGGACGAGGAGAGTACCACAAGTAACCATGTGGGTGCACCAGGCTATTCGAATGATTAGGATGGCTTTTGTGTGGCATATAGAGAACAGGGTCAATAGCAGAGAAAAGGGAAGGCTTTGAATTCTCAGAAAAATCACTAGAACTAATGAAACAGATCTATTAATGATAGGGAAATGTAAACCTTCACATTTATTTATGTGTTTGTAATTTCTAACCAGGAAAGGCACACTAGGTTGTGATAGCTGGTTTCCAGGTGCATCCTGGGGTGGGTGGGTGGGTTACATGACCTGTTTTATTGACAGTAGGAATGTTGTCAATGACACAAGGGAAACTCCCCTGCTCTTCTTTGATAGGTGCTGTAGGATATTTTACTTACAAGCGGACAGTGACCAGAGTTGGGCAGAAGGGACCATAGTTTATCATCCCATATGAAGGATGGCAGTCCACCAGTGCAGCACTCTCCCTCACATTTTACTACAGTGTCAGATATGGGTATTATCCCAGGTACCTGGTAGGGGGCTAGAACCCCCAACCTTCCAATACTGAAGGCCCAGTGGTAAGCATACTACCTAATGAGCCACTGACACATGCAGACAAACAGTACACAGAGCATCCACAATATTGAATGCATAACATAACAAATGTGGAGCTGATTACATCCATCTACTGCACATTATGATTGTCAGTTGGAAAGTATTTAAACAATAAATTGAAGGCTTGTATAAAGGGTGAGTAGGACACACTGTGCTTCTCCTAACTGATTTGAATATAATATAATTAATACAGCAAGGTTGTTTGAAAATGATTAGTGGTGTTCATTAGTTTTAATTAGTTAATTGCTATGCTAGGCCATTTCTTCCCTTCCAATGGTACTTTGAACCAAGAAGAAACAGAAGCATTTGATTGCTGAGTGCAACCACATAGAGTACTGAAGCTCCATGATGTCTGCTGTGGTCTCCATCTCATATTGTGGCACAAATACAACATCCTGACAGATGCTGTCATTTGCCATGGGAGCCAATCAATATGTCCCTTAAGAACTATAAATAGAACAAACTGCTAGGACATGGGAAATGCACCCTTAGCTGCTGCAAAAGAAGTCTCTGCAGTTAAGACCCATCATACTGTATTTTTCCTTTTACGTCCAGCATTCTTTTCTTTCAGCATGGCCTTCTCCGGAGTCCATTAATGCTGGTCTCTTCAGTTTTCACCCCATTATTTGTTTCTGTTGAACAAGTAATAAAGTGAAAAGTGAAGAACAGCATAGCTGTACAACAGCTGAGCTTTCTCATGTTTCTCCATTTCTTAGGTTCCCTCCGTTATATTTTAAAGTCTGCCAATTGTTATTCTTCTTGGTCCTATATTACTTTATGTTTCTGGAGCCTTCCTTAATCATTTTCTTTACAAGCTTGTATGTTTATTGTAAGGTAGTACTGTAGACAGTGCTTGTTCTAGAGACCCTAAAAAAATTAGTCATTTGACAAAATCCCCTATTTTTCAGCCAACATCCTGTTTTAGTTACTTAGCCATTTCTTCAAATGGACGCCTGATAACATGGTTTAACAAACTCTGGTCAGAGCCACAATGACTGCTACTGCAATAGGATTGAAGCAATTTGGATGTTCATGCTCATAAGTCCCCATCCCACTTTTTAGTGTACTGTCATCTTAATTTCTCTGATGTCCTTCAGTTTTTGACTCATGTTGGACAAGCAGCCTAATGCAATCATACATGTTTACATAATGGAATAAGAAAAAATTAAAATAATGTGATACATATAGAAGCAGCAGTCTGCAAACACCATCAGTCTCAGTGTATTCTTGATAAAGATTGCATAACTCTTACACTTCCAACGGAAGCACTCACGTGATATTCACATGCCCTATCTCAACATAAGTTACGTCAAATACTGTTGTAAAAAAAAAACTTACTTGTTGATCAGTTATTTTCCATTGATTGTTCCAGTCCATAAGCTTTAGGAATATTCCTGTAACATGAAACCTAATAACCACCAAAAGAAAATATTCTGGATGTTATGGGCCCTACCCTGTCCTACATACCATCAAAAACATTTCAAGAATTTCAGTTTTAAGTTATGCATAAGGTGATCCCAAGTAAAAAACTTAGGGACAGTCGACTCAACATATACACCATAATCTTACAATAACGTAGAGAATAATGCTTGGAGTAGTGTGTGTTATGAGAATGTAATAACTGGGGATCACTTTTTTACTAAGGGAAACCAGGTTATAATTCATCGTTATAACCCGTGAGTTATAACGGTGAACATGTGCCCAGTTTCCTTTGTGCGCAAGCCCCAGCAGCAGCTTTTCCTTGATTCATGGACAGCCGCCAGCCATTCGAGACAGATGCTGACACTCGGTGGTAAGTTAATTTTAAAAATGGAAGTAAAATATTAGCACTTCAGTCCAAAAAGTAACAATTTTTACAGAAATAAATAAAATAAACACAAGGGATACCTGTCCCTTCGCAAGTCGCTTCTGGACCGCATGAATGCCGCAACCCGACCAGACAGCACTGCACAGGAAGGATTTTTTTTTATTTTATGTAATTGCTGTGGCAAAAAACATGATCCCTAGCAATTATATAAAATAAAACATGGGGTGGTGTGTTTAACTCGAAATTTTACACACACCCCTCAGTGCTGGATGCTTAAATAAACCCCTAGTGCTTTGATCTCAGGGTTTATGTAGCATCCAGCACCTCAGGGTGTGTGTAAAATCTCGTTAAATACACCACCCCATGCATTATTCTATATATAATGCACACCCAAGGTGTGGGATGCTACATAAACACAGAGAGCAAAGCTCAAGGGGTTTATTAATGCATCCCACACAACGGATGTGCATTACTCTTGAGTACCACACTGCCCCATGCTTTATTTTTTATAATTACTGGGCATCATATTTTTCCATCCAGATTTCAATAACTGCTACAGTTCAGTAGAGTTAGGTGCTAACACTCATGTCATTTCATAGTTATGTCACTTTTTATTTACACACACACACACACACACACACACACACACACAGCCTATGTCTCTGTCACCCTGCCTGCCTTTCCTGAATGAGGATTTTGTTCTCTTTCTTTTTTTTTTTTTTAATTTTCAGTTTGTCATCATGGTTCAGTCAGCCACGGAGCTATTCGGGCTTGCAGTAGTTGTGTCCCAAAGCAGATGAAGATAGGGATCAACCAGATTCATGTTCTTTTTTAGGTAAAAGCAGGATCAACAAGCTAGAGAGTTAAAAAAAAATTAAAAGGAGAGGGATGAGCTTGGTGGACGAGTCTTTTGGTGACTCCACGCCAACCGAGAGGTGGCACCACCATGTTTGTGGAACTGCTCCAACTGCCCACAGAGAGAACGTGCACCAATGAGGGCACATTATGTTTTGAGAGACATAGTGCATGAATGTCATAATAACCGTTTGGTTATTATGGCAAATAATAACTTAATAATGCCAGACTTCCAGCTTCTCCCTCAGGGGTCAGACGCCTTCCCACTGCCCCAACTTCAGCCAGACACAGCCCGCAGAATGAACAGCAGGTTGCAGGGCCAGACATTCAGCTTCTCCCTCAGGCATCAGATGTCTTCCCCTGCCCATCTTCAGCCCGACACAGCCTGCAGAATGAACAGCAGGTACAGAAGGGCAAAGCAGCAAACTGGAGCAGTGAACTGTGTGCTGGGTGGTATAATGGAATAATTTTTAATTGGAGGGACTGTATCGATTGTTTTAATTAAGGGCTTGGGTTCTGGACCAGGGCATGATATGTGCAAACTGTAGAAGGTGCTTGTAGCGGGGTTGTTGTTCAGGAGACAATTAGCAGGCAGACATCCAGAGTTAGTGCATAAAAAATGCCAGGCTGGCATTTATCATTTTATTATTTGTAGCATAAAATGATAATTATGTAGAACAGAAAATAAGAAAATTGTCATTAAGTCCATAACATCAATGCTGTCTAGGGTATAGACACAAGCCTTCTAAACTTAAGGTCTTACACCTCTCACAGTCAGTTCTAGACTGATGCCTTATCTTTTATACTTAGAGAGAGAAACTATATCTAGGAGGTACTTCCACCTCCAAGAAGCTCTCCCAAGTCTTAATGTCAAATGGATATAGGACTCCACCCATCCTGACACCTCCTACCAGAAAATTCATTTTTATTCCTTGCAACTATTCTGGCTGCCACCCTATTGGTTGCCACCACCCTCTGACATGTTTTACAGGTATTGCAGAACTTCACAACTTGTTTAATTACCCCTGGCCAGTAGAAATAGGATAGTATGAGATTTAACATCCTATGGCATCTCTAATGTCCTTTCTTGGGATCAAAATGTGCTGCCTGAAGAACCTGCAGTCGAAGTACCCTGGGCACCACCAACTGATCTTCAGTACATTTCTCCCGAAATTTCTTGTGACGCCTATACAGGACCCCATTCTTTATAAAATAAAAGGGTCTAGCACAATCCAGCCTTTCAACATTAATGGGCACATCATCAACCGTGTTTACAAATGCAAATAACCTACGTACACAGGTATCATTCATTTGGAGCAGTTTCTTTCACTCTTTTATTTAAAAGCAAAGCCCTCATGTAATACTTCTTATGGTAATCTCTATATACCAGCATGCCACATTCTTGGGGGTGGGGATTGTAGAACACAAACTAGATTGAAGACTACCCTGATAGTGGCCAGCTAGCAAGGCTCAAAGATAACCAATAAAATATAAAGTACAACACACTTACATAGAAGAAGGAAAAGGTAACTACAACTTTATTTTACTTCCAGGGACTACTGCATGCTATATATATCCCTAATTTGGCATCATGGGGTAAACTTTGTTGAAGCTGAGCTGCTTTATCCATCACTACAGTTTTCCAACTGGGGTAGGTTCACCCACCCTATCACAGTGCTTTAAGTCATTTACCACTGTGTATGCTCTAAGGCTGTTTATGGTGTTACTTTAAGATGGTGCTGAATGGCATTTAGCCATATCTTGGCTCAGGATCTCATTAGTGTTACAGTGGGGTTTACAGAGCTGTATTCAATTTAGTGTGCTGTCTCAGTGAGTGTCTGTTAGTGCACCTCTTCCTTCCCCTCTTCCAGACATCCAACTTCTCCCTTGGGGATCAGATGTCTTCCCCTTGCCCAATCTTTAACTCCATGCAGCCTGCAGAATGAACAGCAAGTATGAAGGGAAAAGCAACAAATTGGAGCAGTAAACTGTGTGCTGGGTTGTAGCCTGCTGTCGCTTGCGTGGTGGCTGCCCCACCCAGCCCCCCACCCTGGGTGGGCATTTCATTCATAGGGTAAGCATGTCATGTGATGTGTCATGTGTCTTACGTGACTCCTCATCATATCTCCCCAGTTTCTCTTTGGCAGTTTATACAGGTCACACACTAGGGGTCGCTGTTGTCGGCTGCTCAGTTTGTAACAATTAAGTAATCTACTTGTTACACTAATATCGTGCAGCAGATTTTGTTTTTCAGTGTATTCTTTGGCATTTTGCTGAGTTCCCCCCCCAGCCCCCAAGGTGCATAGTTCAGGATTCAAACCTACTACACTTGCCACTTATCCTCTAAGGGTGATGCTCATTCCGCTGAGCTATCTTGCCTGTTAAATGTTACACCACCCCAGTGGTGTTGACTTAAAACAACTGTCATGTCTATGTGTATAGCTCATAGGGCTTGTTGTGCTGGGAACTATCTCCTCAATTTGCCATATACTTTATATAGTGATGCGCCACTAGGGGCATTGATCCAATCTTTTATTCTATTAGATATTAACAGTTCTATTATTTCTGCATTAGATGCAGGTTGTTCCTATATGACCAAGTGTATTTCCTATATTCTAGTCCTCTAATCACACTCAATGGTGGTAGCTATCAACCACTTTTGCAGCCAATTTTATCATACTTGTTGGCCCCTTATCTGACCCTGTATATTACACTTCCTTGTTAATCACCATACCCCCTTTTTGTTACTCATTACAGGATGTTATATACCCCTATCAGGGGGACTCAAGTTGTTATCACATCTCCACAAATTGCTGGAGGCGCCTAGTACAGAATCAGTTATTATGGGAGACTTTTTTTTGCAGTTCAAACTTTTATTCATTTTTAAATAGTTACAGAGGGAAGATCCAAAAATACATACATACAAATGAGACAGTAATATGTACCAGTAAATAGATCAACTCTCCTCCCTCCCCATCCCTCCCTCCTCCCTTTTCCCATTCCCTCACACAGGGTAAGCTACCAACTGGAAAGAGGAAACCTTTATGGTGATTGAAGCGAATACAATGTCACGAGTGGGCCCCAAACCTTATGAAATTTCTGAGATTGATCATGTAGACTAGCAATTGTCTTTTCCATTCTCAGATTTTCCAGTAACTCCTGTAACCACTCACTATAAGTAATGTCAGTCATATCTTTCCAATGACGCAAGACCAGATTCTTGACCGACATAGCTATAAGGGTTATGTGAAATTTTCTGTTAGTGACTGTGACAGAGGAAAGATCCCCCAATATACATATTTCGGGAGAGAAGAGAGCAGATAAACCTAGTAGAGGGTCAGCCCTCTGTCGAATCACATTCCAAAGGGGGACTATCTTGGCATATGTCCAGAAAATATGCAGTAGGTTACCCTCATCCTGCTGGCAACGAGTGCACGTGGAAGATGATAGGAGTCCCAACCTAGCCAATTTCTGAGGTGAATAATAGAAGTTATGCAAGATTTTAAACTGTATTAACCAGAGCTTGTCTTGTCTAACGTATTTATGACAACTTAACCACAAGGAGGGCCAATTAATTTCCTGATGGGGAAAGAGCAAAGACCAAAATTGAGTCGGGCCAAAACAATCAGGCCATTTCTAGTTGTGTATTATCCCACACATTTTAGAGACAGCATGGGGAAGGCCTGCAAGGGGAATCAGTTCTACTGTATCATACTGGATGGGCTTGAAGGTACGGGTGGAACAGAACCAAAAGATTTCACAATCAGGTGGTGCAATTGGAATATTTTAAAGATAACGGAATTCGAAATATGGGCTTTATGTAAAATTTCAGGGGAGGTTAACCAAGAGGCGTCCTCCAAAATAAAGAAGTTTAGGGGATCATCCCCCAATTGGGAGATCCATTTCAACTGAAGAGGTTTTTTTTTTAAATTCAATATACTTTATTAATTTCAACTGAAGAGGTTTACCGTCAATAGTGAGATTCGGATTCCCCCACCACGGTTGAGAAGGATCTGTAATGCGCTTGTATTTCAGAAAAGAACACAGTTGAGAGTGAACTCTGATGGATACTGCAATAGGGCTACCTTTGAACAATGGGGGCAAAGATTTTAAATTTATATGCAAAAGTGCAACAGGGGATAGCCCGTTTGCTTCTATTAGGGTACATTTTATTTTGAGCCATATGGAAGTAAAGGACTGTGATGTTGGAGAGTGTTCTAGTGTGAGCCACCTCATGTACTTACTTGCATGACTGGCCCAGTAATATAACCCGATATGCGGAAGACAGAGCCCTCCTTTCACTTTCAATGCTGAAAGCTTGTTGTAACTTATCTGGGGTTTCTTAGCCACCCAAATAAAGTCTGTGATTATCTTGTGTATCCTTTTAAACCATGCCAGAGACAGCCAGATCTTTGAAAGATTAATTGGATAAAATAACCGGGGGAAAATATTCATTTTGACTATATTAATTTTGCCCCAGAGAGAAAGGGGAAGTAACGCCCATCTTTTAAGATCTTGTCTAATAACAGAGATTAATGGATCCAAGTTCAGTTTTGTAAATCTACTGGGGTCCCTTGACAAGTTAATTCCCAGGTATCTCAAGAGTTTGGTCTACCAGGAAAAACCTACTGTTAAAGCATCTATTTTCGTCGCTTTGTAGTTTAGGGGGAAAACCACGGTCTTGACTCTATTTAATTTATAGTTGGACATGGAACTAAATTCTTCCAGAATTGTGATCAGGGCAGGTATTGAAGTATTAGGATGGGACAACTGCAGGAGCAAGTCATCCGCATAAGCTGAGACTTTGATAATCTGATGGTGAATGATTATACCCTGGACATACGGACTTGCTGTAATCCTATGGAAAAGGGGCTCTAAGTAGATGTTAAACAGCAAGGGGGATAGCGGGCAGCCTTGTCTGGTTCCAGTATGTAGTGTGAAAGGGTCGGACAGTAGCCCATTATAGACATTGTGCACAGTTGGGGATTTGTACAATGCTCCTATCCACTTTATGAACAAAGGGGGAAATCCAAAAGCCTGAAGTGATTGAAATAAAAAGTTCCAATCAACCCTGTCAAATGCCTTCTCAGCATCCAGGGAGATGAGAACAGCAGGAAAATCAGCATCCCTGGTAGCTGAGAAGACATGCAACAGGGTTCAAAGGTGGTCTACCAAGGATCTAGCTTTCATGAATCCCACTTGTTCCAGGCCTGTGATATCCAGTAACACGGGGCCTAATCGATCTGCAAGAAGTTTTGTGAGAATCTCGATATCTTGATTCAAAAGGGAAACCAGTCTATAACTTTGCGTTCTGTCAAGATGTTTACCCTCTTTGGGTATTAAGGTAATTAAAGCTTCAAATAAAGACTTGTCAGAATCCTGTCCAGACAGAATGTGATGAAATAAGGTCATAAGGGATGGTACCAATTGTGGGGCAAAAATTTTGTCAAAATTGGCAGAAAAACCATCTGGACCAGGTGTCTTGTCCACCGGCAGATCCTTAATGACTCCAATTATTTCATCTGAGGTGATGGGAGCAACAAGGGCGGCCTTATGAGAATTTGAAATAGAGGGTAAAGAGGAGTGTGCTAGAAAGGAACTGAGTTGTAATAAAGACAGGGGTTCCTCCATAGGACTGTATAACTTCATATAATATTTCCTAAATTCAGAGACAATATCTGGCGGAGATATTTTTAAGGTGTCCTCATCCTGGGAATGGATCGCAGCAATAAATCTGTGTGATTCAAGCTGTTTAAGTTTAAGGGCCAGGAGACACCCTGCCTTTTCTCCCTGATCTAAATAGAGGGCTTTAGTTTTCAAGATGGAAAATTCAGCCTTCTGTCTTAATAAATTCAAATATGTGTCCTTTAATTTCACTAGATCTTGCCTAGTTTTGGTCAGAAGACTGGGATGATAAACTGTGTTCCAAGGACTGAATTTGGGATAATAGAAATTTGAGTTGCTCTTCTTGCGTTCTTTTTCTTTTGGATGCCAACCCAATCAGGAGGCCATGAAGATAGGCCTTTAAGGAGCACCATTCAATATCTGGTCTTCCTGTAGAATTAGTATTAATGACAGAAAAAACTGTAAGGTGCACAGCTATATATTTAACATTCTCTAGGTTTTTAAGCAGTTGATTGTTGACCTTCCATCGCCCGCACTTGGTGGGAAGAGATACAAAGGAAATCAAGCAAGACACTGGGGAGAGATCCTAGAGTGGACCCGGAAATATGGTAGTGTCCGATACTCCAACAATCAAGCTTTGGGAGATTAACAGGTAATTGATACTGGAGGATGTATGATGAACCTGTGATGTAAATGTAAACTCTCCATCAGTGGGGTGAAGGATGCACCAGATATCTGCCAGGCCTGCACCATCTACCAGCTCTCGGAGTGCCCGCTGTGCTGGAGAGAGCCCTTTAAGTAATTTGCCTGAATGGTCAATCTGTGCATCAACAACCAGGTTGAAATCACCTCCTATAATTAGAGGTATGCTTAAAAATGGTGTGAGAGTATTTAGTAGATGCATGAAAAAACTGGGTGAATCAATAGGAGGGCCATATATACTGCCTAGGACGATGTCTCTGGTATAGAGTTTCCCTTTCACTATGATATAACGCCCTTCTGGGTCAGGAATAATTAGATTGGGAGTGAATGGTATGGACCTACGAATTAGAATCAAGATCCCTCAACTTTGGGTATTACCTTCAGCTGAGAAGCACTGACCTATTTGCTGCCTACGTAATTTGACTGCCTCTGAATTCAATAGGTGGGACTCTTGCACCAATACAATGTCTGCTGCCAGCAAATTTAGATGTTTGAGGATCTGGTACTGCTTAAGATTGTGTCAAGCCCTGCTGACATTGCATGTGATTATTTTCATTGTTCCTGCCATGAAGGCTTATCTACTAGTTGACATGAGAAACATATATCTATTAACTTTCCAGATTGGCGGTCCCTGTATGATGTAATCCCCCCATCTCCCCCAAACCCTAAATGATCCCCAGATATATATAATATACTGTGTGAACAATACATCTTGGTCCCAACCCACCCTCCCACCCACTCTACTATGCTTAGCCTTTTGCCTCATGCCCCTCAACCATCCCCATCGCTCCAGCCACCCTAACAAATCCTAACAATTAAAGAATACAAATATGTAAAATTCTTCTAAAGTCGAACACAACCAGACCTCTACAAGGTTACAACCTAGTTAGGTGCATAAACTTGATTCGAATATCTAAAACTACCTTAACCTCAATTTACCCACATGAAGTTTTAAAGCTATAAAATTAAATATATGGTATACTGATAAATCTATAATACTGCTGAGATGTTCTCTAAGCACGTAGTAATTCAAACATCATTATCTAGCCTAACAACAGAAAGTGTCCCGAATTGGGATTAAATATGTCTGTATTAACAGGTTTTCTCCAATACCTATCTATATTTTAGGAAACTCCACACAGGTTATGAGGTATCAAGAAAATAAAATCAAGAATTGCAGTTTTCATCGCAACTGAAAATACATTTAAACAAGCAAAATAAAATACCTTCTCTATCACTCATTTCCCAACGTGCTATAGCAAATTATTATTAATCCCATTTGAAAAGGAGCTCTTCATAACAAATCCTGAATCTACCCATATTTAAAGGCAAAACGAACAGTTTGTTCCAGATACAGTGAGATACCCCCACTGAAATACCCACAGCTCCAATGTCCATCAAATGAAAAATCTGAGTCAGAGTTTACTTACTCACTGCTACTGCGATGGATCAGGACAGTCATCCATTAATTATGTTGGAGCTCCTTCTCATGGCGACAGTGTTAAAATACTGAAAAGGGGTTCAGCATTAGCAAGCCACAAGGCTCCTGACCTAAAACCAACAGAGAATAACAAAAAAGAAAACTCCAGATTTTCCAAAAAACAAAGGGATAATATAACAGAAAGTCCACTGCTCTGGTGTCACTCATTTGAGCCTCGCAAACCCAGACTTTCTCATACTGGTATTTGCAATGATTAAGCACAGCCATCTTCAGAAATAACAGTATTCCCTCTCGCGGCAAAGGTGTTGAGGTATTGAAAGGGCAAATAGGGAATACAAGCTTCAACAAACAAATCAGGGCTAGACTAGATCCAATGTAATTATTATTTTAGAAGACTATCTATCTTTGTCCAGCCAGCATTAAGGACTAAATTTGGCCAGGTATGATACACACATGAGTTCAGCAATCAAGTGATGTAAAGTCTCACTATGTTTACAAGATTGCAATAGACAGAATACCTGGGCATATGAAATCCTTCCCAAAGGAAACAGCTCTCCTTTGATTTCTACGACTCCACTCTTCAAACTAGAGTCTTCCTGATATCGCAGTCAAGGATTCTTGAAAAGGTCGGGGAAGGCAACTTTGAGCTGTGGAGCAGCTGTTTCTGGACCATAAAAGGGGGTCGAGTTCCTGCAATGAGGACAAGTAGTCTAGCTGGGTATGCCATTCTGTACCTGATGCCGGCGGGGATTAATTTGGACACCATTGGGTGAAAAGCCGGTCTCTTCAGGCACACAGAAGTAGGCAGATCCTCAGTTATTCTCAGATTCTTCCCCTCCCACTTAATTTCCTGGAGTTCTTTGCTTTTCTGAAGGAAATGTTGTTTCTCCAAAAAGTTCAAAAATCAGAAAATTAGCGGACGTGGGGGGGGTACCAGGCGCTGGCTTGTCACGAAGAGCCCTATGGACTCTTTCTATAATACATTTGTCACCAAAGGGTGAGGAGCAGACGAGCTTTTCTATCAATTTTTGAGTAAAAAGAATTGTATCATGCCCTTCTTCTCCTTCGGGAAGCCTGATTATTACCACGTTATTCCATCGACTGCGCCCTTCAAGGTATTCCACCTTTGATTCCAATTTAGCCAGACGCTGTCTACAGGCACTAAGTTCAGGATCAAGCGTGTCTTGTTTTTTCTCCAATGAAAAGAGCCTGACTGAGTTATCGGAGGCCCTTTGTGAGACTTCATTCAGTTGTGAGCTCAGGGTACTGAAATCCGATGTAAGCTTGTGCAGGTCGTCATGAAACGGTTTGAACTCCTCTAAATACCGTTGCAGGGTAAGCAGCTCACTGTCCCCCGATGAAGAGACAGAGCTTAGATTTTGACTGGAGCCCAAGGCCCTAGGCTTTTTTGGGGCCTTTTCGGGCATAACAGGTGGTGTACATTTAGGAAGCATTTTCTTAATCTCTACTTCCATGTAGAGATGAGTAATGTATCCTCAATTCTTCTTTGGATATCCCGATACTTTCTTACGTATGTTGCGATGTCCAGATAATACAGTATATGCATTGAAATTGAGATTTGGAAGCGGGTGGCTGGAGCTGTACAGGGAAGCTGCTAGTCTGCATGGTTCATCGCCGGAAGTCATTATGGGAGACTTTAATCTTGACTGGAACTCCCCGAGCTCCAAACCCTTAAAAGAATTATGTGACACCCATGGCCTTACTCAGATTGTTCCAGAGCTTACTGTACATGCCCAAATACTAACAGCCCTGCTCATAGTACCCCTCTTGATCTGATCCTTGCAAACAAACCCCACAAAATCTCACATACTGGGGTATTTCATAATGATATCAGTGACCACAGGGCCATAGCATGCATGAAGTCTATACCAAAGCTCACATCCACCTCAAGTTTCATGTATAAAAGGAGTCTCTGCAAATTCAGCTGCACTGATTTCCTGACTGATTTAAGACAGATAAGATGGCAAGATTTATATCTTGCACCTACAGTCACAGAGGCCTATAACCTTTTTCAGAACCTTGTCCTAAAGGTGATCAATAAACATGCACCTCTGACAAAAATCAAAACAAGGAACAGGTCTTGTCCTTGATTTACTAATGTAGTAAAACCAGCACTGCAGACCAGAGATGTACTATGGAAGAGGACCCGTAAAACCAAATTAGCAGCTGACTGGGCAGTATTCAGGGCAGAGAGAAAACAATGCACTAAACTCATAAGGAGTGCAAAAGCAGAGTATTTTCAAACAGCCTTGGGTTCCTCCAAAAATAATGCTGCCAAATTCTGACAAATTTTAAGGAAAATAGGAGGGCATAGCTCATCCCCATCTCTGCCCACCAAGATTGTTACCTGTGATAATACCTTTATAAGCAAACACCATTTCCTTGAACAGTTAATCACTTGCTACAGCTGGATTAGCCTTTGACACCTCTCCAGCAAGCAAACTTCACATCCAGCCCTTAATACTGACTCATCCTACCTAACCCCACCTCCCTGGATTCCCATCTAGCAACTAAGTTTAGCTTTAGCCCAATAAATATCTTTCAAACAGGTCGAGGACCTCTTAATTTCTCTGGACACTAAAAAAACTGCCAGAGCAGATCAACTTGAACATTTTTTTTTCTAAAGCTAGGACATCACCCATCACCGATCTATTCAACCTGACTCTCACAAAAGAGGTCCTTCCCTCCATTTGGAAAATAGCACGGGTGACCCATGTGACCTTAATAGCTACTGCCCATATCTCTGTTACCCATCTTATCAAAATTACTTGAAAAGCTAGTTAACATATAACTGAGAGACATTTGGAAACCTCCAACATTCTCAATCCATTACAATCCAGCTTCAGATCAAAACATAGTAAGGTATCCACCTTGGCTAATGTGACAAATGATTGGCAAACTGCACTTGATGCTAAAAATCATGTCAGCACAGTCTTCTTGGATCTGAGCAAGTATTCAGTACTGTAGACTATGATATATTATTACACAAGCTACATGATATTAGTCTCGACACCAGTGCCATGCAATGGTTCTCGTGCTACCTTACAGGTAGACAACAACAGGTTAAAGCCCAAGGTGACCTTCCCTCCTTAAAACCTTGCTGAGAGGAGTACCACAGGGATCTATTCTGGGGCCTCTACTCTTTGTAATTTACATTAATGACATTGATTCTAACATTAGGACAGCAAATGCCCACCTTTTTGCCGATGACACAGTACTTTACATCGCTAAGCCTACCCTTGAGCTTGCCTGTTCAGAGTTACAGCAGGAATTTAACCTTCTACAACAAAACCTTTTTCATCTGAAATTGTTGCTTAATGCAAAAATAAACTAAAGTCATGTTTCTCTCCCTCCAAGCCCATACGGTAAATGCAAACTCCCCTGGTTCCAAGTTCCAGATCATGACTCTTCTGGGGGAAACACTGGAGGCAGTGGACAAATTCAAATATTTGGGATTCTGGCTAGATAGCCAGCTCTCATTCGCTACAAGGCTAGGTCTATTCTTCAGAATAAATTATTTGCTTAACCAGGAGGCAAAAAAAGGCTGGTCCAGATGACATTTCTTCCCCTTGTAGATTATGCAGACTTTCTCAATAATCACTGTTCCAATGTTGCCTTAGCTAAACTGGATATATTGTACCGTGAAAGGTTAAAATTCATTACCCATGCCCCTTTTAGAACCCATTGCTGCTCTCTCTCTCCCTGTCTCTCTCTCTGTTGTATAGCTCAGCTGGCCAACACTTTGCATCAGGAGGTTAAAAAATGCCTCCCTATGAGCCTTCAGAGCCATCACTAATAAACTCCCTCCCTATATCCCAGAGCTACTCAAAAGTACACCAGGTGTATATTTGTTCAGAAGATATTCTTATGTACTGCTTCACATACCTAGGATAAGAACTCGATATGGTATCTCATCACTCAGTCATGCTCTCCATACTGTGTGGAATACCCTTTAAAAGTCTTTAAAACTCACACAACTTTTTGGTCTGCATACCTTTAAATCCTTGCTGAGCCTTTTGTCGCAGGAACATTGTAACTGTTATTCTTAATGTCATACATAATTTCCTGTGGTACCCCTCTACGTGTTTGCACCATCCATACAGCACTAAGTGTCTTTTCTCAGTTGGTTGCTGTCCATATAGCACTTACTGTAATGTCTTTTACTCAGTCTGTTGAATGTTATGTGTTTGTCTCCTCACCCCATTTCTTTTGCATCCAAAAACTATGTTTCAGGAACCTTAATGCACATATCTTACTGTAGTGCTGTTTTGTTGCATACTTTGATCTACATTGTTAGGAACAATCAACAAATGTGTTTATATTTGCCAATTCCACTTGTATAAATGTAATGTGCATTGTTTTGCAATTATACTCTATGTATTGTTTTGCATTTTCTGTTGTGTTCTTCCAGGACCACCTTGTAAAAGAGCCAGTTCAATGGTGTTATTCCTGATAAATAAAAATTGAATTGACTAAGCCTGAAGAAAAATTGATCCTGAGTTATAATAATATTAATAATCATAATGCAAGCAATGCTTTTGTAATCTTGGCATTAAATATTTGCTGTGTTATACAATGCATCTTAGATCAATATACTCAGATGCATAAGTCATTTGCAAACAAGCAGCTTGTAGACAAATCAGGGTTGCCACAACCTTCACCCTAAAAGCAAGGAACAATCTTATGTTGGTCATTGTGCAGTATGTGTGTGTGAACTACACTTTAACTGTGTCAGCAAGTTAATGGAATAAAATAGTGACCTTGGGCCCGATTCCAGAATGTATTGCTCAACTCACGGGTGGATGTGAGTTGCGACATATGCCACTAAGCCGGGGACCCTGCGCCAGATTCCTGAACAGACAGGGTCCCCAGCACCTACGCCCTGCAACTTGCAGCAGCTCCAGGGTTGCGCCACAAGGAGGGCGCACCTGACCTGGTTGCCGCAAGCTGCAGTGATGCCCACCCACAGGACACAAGCTTCACATGGCAGAGCCCTCACAAAATCTTTCACCAGCACACCACAGCAATGCCCCACAGGACTGCGGAGGGGTGGGGGCCACCGGACAGCCCTGGGGTGCATGGCAGGTGGGGGTTGTGTATTGCCTGTGGGGCACTTCTCAGGGATGTGGGCACAGAGGTGCCAGCTGCGCATGGCTGGCAGCCCTGCCACTGGGTGTGGGGTGGGGACTTATGAGGAACCCTGGGGGGGTCAGCTGTAGGGGCAGGAGGCATGGAGGTGTGATCCTACTGGACGTAGAGTACAGTTAGACCAGCTAATAGCTGGTCTAACCGTACATAAGTCATTGTCTGCCAGGGTCCCTCCTGGAATAGCAACTTGCCATTCTGTCGGCCAGCCACTTGGAATATGGCTATAACCGATGCCGGAAACCCCCTATCACCATGTCGCAGGGGGTTTCTGCTGTAGCCCGTGGTGTAGCACCATGTCACAGGCTGCCTTTTGGAATCATGGGCAGCATAACGCATGTCACAAGGTGTGACTTGCACCATTGGGTTTGGCTCGAGTCACCTTGCGACATGTGTAACCCCCCTCTTGGAATCAGGCCCCTTGTCTTTTAGGACCTTAGTAACAGATATTCTGTAGTTGTGTCTACTCTAACTGGCAAAGGAAGCTTAGTATATTCAATACTTTATGAGCACCATAGATAACAAGTAACAGTTACAACATTTACAGGGTTTTTTGTCAGCCACTAAAAATAATATGTGTATGGAGATGTGTGAAGTTGGCAAAATTCATTCTGCAAATTATTTCACAAATTATGCTCAATTCATGAAGTTCAATTTGTGAAATTCACCAATTTGTGGAGCACAGATCGACCACGAAGTGTGGAATTTCACAGGTGAGATTCCACAGTTTATGGCCAAAACTACTGTCTATGTTTAGTTGTCTACTAGAAGTGGGCACCCTCCTACTGATGCTGACCCCAGTGTAAAAGAAATACATAAGCATCAATTAAATCCTGGTGTCTAATGATCCCCCGTTGATCACGGCCTCAATGTAAAAATATGTCACAATTAATCCCTGGTGTCTAGTGGTCCCCCAGGAATGGTGCTGAATATCTAAGAATATGGATCAGAGTTCGCACTATATAAATCCATTAGTCATTGATTGAATACATAGTACAATGACTCAGTCTCTGGATAGCCCAGCAAATAGTATTATGTTTATGCACTGTTCACAAAACTTGAAGCCACAGCCCAATACAATCAAACATTTTTTAAAGAAAATAGCACAATGATCTCTGGTGTTTTTGGACAGCAATTTATTTGACTCCGATAGGCATGCATATTACAGATAGTTAGATATGGTCTATCCTCTGCACCTGTTATCCAACAAATCATGTTTCACAACTATATTTACAATATTTGTATCCCTATAAAAAATATTTTGTAGTAGAAAGCTACTATGTGGGTAGCTTTTGAACTATACTGTCTGTGTATGCTCTAGCTCTCTTTCATTTTAGACATGCATCACTAAATGAGATGATCAAGAGAAAAAATGCAGTCAGCATCACCCCCTTTTATAGCAGGAGCCACTAGGCCTAAAGAGTGCAACTTGTTTAGGAGGAGAGAGTGTGACACAGAATCAAAGGCCTTAGTCAGGTCTATGAAAATGGCAGTGGTGATGTGACCATGGTCCATCCTAGTGAGGATGAAGTTGGTGATCCATAAAAGGGAGGTCATGGTGGAGTGACATTTTCTGAAACCAGATTGGATGGGTGAGAGAGTATTGGAGGAGATTAAGAAATCAGCAAGCCTGGAGTAGACAAAGGACTCTTGGAGCTTAGAAAGGGAGGGGAGAAGAGATATGGGCTGGTAATTTCCAGGGGAAGTGGGATCTCCACCTTTGTGTATGGGCAGAACATTTGTGACCTTCCAGGCCAGAGGGACCATGCCAGAGGAGAAAAAGAGATTAATAAGGTGCGAGAGGGGGCAGGACAATAGCAGGAGCAGAGATACAGAGAAGCTTAGGGTCAAGGCCATCTGGGCTGGACTTAGCAGTGTTTAGGGACATAAGCACCTGGTAGACTTCCTGAGAGAAGATGTGGAAATGATAACCTCTGAGTGAAGGAGGAGGGGAGAGGGCAGGTAGGGGCAGATGGAGGACCGGTAGAGGGTACTCATAACGAGAGTTATGTCAGTGACTCAATATGTAAGGTTACAACCAAATTGTTTAGATATTCACAACATTTTCACTCACTGTGCTGTCTTTTGTAATGTTTACAATGTTAGCAAACTTTTGACAGAGATGTGGTGATGCTGTTTAGTCCCATCTATGATCTGAGCAATGAGTAAAAAGGGGAGGGTATCATACTCTGTCTTCTTGATATCCGATTACAATTAATGGTACATTCTTTCCAGTTTAGCTGATGACACAGGATGCTTGGCAAATATGTTTTTTTAGAATATCATGATGTAAGAAAAGTAATTTGTAAAGTGAGGACAGAGAGACCACAAGCAAGATTTTGATATGCACTTTTATATATATTGTTCCTTAAATGTTTTTTAGATGCCAGGAAACTGAGTACACTTGTGAATGTTAGAAGGGAGGTGACCAAATCAATCAGAGTTGCCTCAGTAGCCCCTAGTACCCTTGCTGTTTTTCACATCATGAGGAGAATCAAGCATTTTTCAACATTGACCATCTTCTGTTCTGGGAGTAGGCTATTTAAATCAAGTCTCTTTATTTTTGTGTTATCTGTTTGCTCTGCCCTGCTGTAAGACCTGCCTACTTCTTGAACATTGAGGTTAACACCTGCACCACATTACCCATTCACCCAAAATCTCCTCAGTTAGTACTACCAGGACTAATCTACTGATTTAACTGTTGTACTTATTAACAAAAAAAATCTGCCTCTCACAATTGCCAGTGTTTTTCAGACATGGAGGAGAGACAGAGCATGTTTAGAGATTGGAGAGAGAAAGAGAGAGAGAATGTTTGGGATCTGGACAGCTGAGTTGATAGTGAGCATCTCTAAGCATGAAACTTACAAAAAATAAGAGAGTGTGTGAAAGGCACCTGTTCCTTTCTTAATCAGCATTTCCAACCATTGCTAAACATCTGGGAGAAATACAGCTTGTCCTGCAGTTGCTCTGTGTCTATGTGACTGTTTGAACAATTTGAAAGTTTCTATGTGAGCAAACAGAAACAGGACTTCAGTCAACTTTCACTTATCAACTCATACATACATATCAATAGCCTCTGTTTGAAAACATAATTGACAGAACTTGCTTTATGAATCAGCCTATACAGACCTATGCACTACATAAAAGGAACACAAGATAGTCTGTCAATGGCAAATGCTGAAACAAATTTCAATGCTCAAATTGCTGATATCCTGCTGTGAGTGAAATTTACAATAAACACAGAAAGGCATCTTCGTTGTAGTGTTCTTTATGTGAAAACACAGATGAACACTTTTTGTTAACTAAGACAAGAAGCAGAGATATTTTCTTGTTAATATAACACACATTCTTATAGTTACACCCTCAGTGTTTATGCAGGACAGCACAGTATGTAATGTAACACTCTGACACCCCTGCTGCATGCTGATTGGGAACTGAGAGAGAGTGAGTGAGGCAGTGAGGTAAACACTAGATGTTGGGACATTCACAGCTTTTCCTCTCTGCATATTAATAGCAGCACCACAGGCTACTCTGCTTAACAAATAGTGTGGGGTGGGGGAGAGAAAACACATTATAGTGAATGGGAGGAGGCAGATAAATTTTCAGGAGGTTGTGCTTTGATTCCACTCCCACATAACAAAAGCTGTGCTGTGTTAGGAATTCCAGTCACTGACCCCTTCTTCTGATAGCAATACATTCACATGGCTCCAGACATGCAGCAGTAAAAAGCACTAGCCAACAATGATTCATATGTGGAGCCAAAACTCAGTGCAGACTACTGCCACTGAACTGCTGGTGATGGCAATGTATTCTCTTTTATCAAGTTTGAATGCCTTTTATATACACTTCAGTGCAAGCTGTGACCAGGAGGTCACGAGGGCAGCGAACGGCTCTCGCCCAGCCCACCAACGCAATCGGCCAAATTTACTACAAGCTGTGACCAGGAGGTCGCAAGGGCAGTGAACGGCTCTCCCCCAGCCCACCAACGCAATTGGCCGAATTAACTACAAGGTACTTGCACGGAACTGCAGCAGCTCGCCTGATCGCGACTGCTCATTCTCACTACAGCAGACTTTTGAATTTCAGCTCTTGGAGCCTTTTTTTGCTTTGTCTTTAATTAATCTCGGCGCAGTAGTGGAGATAGATTTTGTTTTGCTAAGAACACTGCTACTATTGCATGGGACCTCTACCATTAAGAAGTTGCCTTAAATTGTTTTTTTCTTAAAGTTACCTTAAAGTTACTTATTTGATAGTTACAACTTTCTGCTTAAGCTGAATCCCAATACATACCAGCCCCCCCATATTTGTAGCTCCCCCCTGCCTTCATAAACCCCTCTCTCTCCTTGACAGCTGTGACCACGAGGTCACAAGGGCAGTGAATGGCTCTCCCCCAGCCCACCAACGCCATCGGCCAAATTAACTACAAGGTACTTGCACGGAACTGCAGCAGCTCACCTGATCGCAACCACTCACTCTCACTACAGCAGACTTTGCCCCACCGAATGCTATGTGTTCAGCTCCCCGCCGCCCCCACCACCACCCTTGGCTGGCATCTCCGTATATAGGTATATTTATGATCACATGATTTCGAAATAACCTACAAGCCAGCTTTCCCATCTGCAGCTTATACTCTACCACCTCTAGAGGGCCACCCACTTGTTTCCTCCCTCTGACCTGACTTTTCCAGCTAGCCCTAGAGCACACCATGTTCCCACTTCCCATCATTGCTCTCCTTGTTTTGCTTCCTCAAACACCACACCCCCCCAACATAGCAAAGGGCACCAAATCTGCCCCTCCCTATCCTCAAGCAATCAGTCACTCACAACACCACCACCCCCCATCCACATACAAACTACCAGCCTTCACAAGCCAGGGATGATAACCAGGAAGTAGCACGCCACCCTTACCACACCTCACACACAAACAGGTACTTAAACTTCCTGTCCCTCCCCCCTACCTACTCCCCCATGGCGGGTGACTCTCTGGAACTCCTCCTTCTCCTGCCAACCTCCCACTGCTGCCACACCACTCCGCTCATCCCCCCAACCCCACCTACTCCTTCTAGCAGCCCCCCACACCCTGAAACTGCCAATACCCACCATGGGACCCCCGCAGCCACTCTGCCAATGGCTAACTACTCGAGTAATTAGATATCACCTCAGATCACTCATACTTCTTCTGCTCCTGTTGGGCAATGTCCACCCCAACCCTGGACCACAGAATCCCACACCGGCCCACCCATCCCCAGTAAATGGGCTATGCATTGCCTCACTAAATGTCTGTAGCCTTCAAAACAAATGGGACTCTTTCCAGGGGTGGGTACAACAGCATCAACCTGATGTCATTGCAATGAGTGAAACCTGGCTCTCCCCAACTGTCCCTGACTCAGCAGTACACCTCCCTGGATACCTCCTCTTCTGCTCAGACCGAGTCGGAAAGAGAGGGGGAGACTGCGCGCTCTACCTTGAGAACTCACTCTCAGGCCAGCTACTTCATCTGCCCCAACTAACTTCCAAGGCTCAGGCCCTCACCATAAAATTAACACTAGGAAAGTCTGTCACCCCCCTCCTCCTCACCGCTGCCTATGCCCCGCCCCAAGACCAGAAACCAGCCTTTCAAGCCATCATGTCCTATCTCACTACCCTACCCCCAAAGCATGAAAAAATTCTCCTGGGAGGCTTCAACATTAACTGGCTGGCCAAGACAGCTGCCCAGTTCATTAATGAGGTGGCTGCCGTCAATCTCACACAAGTCATCAAAACCCCCACCCGGGTAAACATGCACATGGGGACAGCCTCTCTACTAGACCTAGTCTTCACAAACCACCCCCACAAAATTACCAGTACCCTGGTCCTCCCTGATGCTCTAAGTGACCACTCTATGGTCATCTGCAGCTGGTCTGGCACTTCCTGCAAAGCCCCTCCTAAAATTATTTCTCAGCGCAAACTTAGGCCTGGCAAACTAGCTCAACTCAAGGCCCACCTCACAGGCTGGGACTGAACTCCCCTAGCAAACACTCTCGACCCAGACCAAGCCCTTGACCTATTCATCACCACTTTCAATATGGCCTGTGACAAGTTTGCCCCCCTTACCAAAACAATGTCCAAGGGAAACCATACCCCTTGGTTCTCGGACCACCTCCTAGGCCTACTGCGACAGTGTGACGACCTATGGCACCTAGCTAATGAGATCCAATGACCTTGTGACAGGCAACGGTATAGGGAAGCCTGAAACAAATGCACCTGGGCCATACGCACTGCCTAAGCGGACAATTACAAAGCTACCTTAACCTCCACCTGGGGCACTGGGTGCAAATTCTGGGAAAACATTAAGGAGCTCTGTGGCAAAACCCCTAATCTGCCACCTGACCAAATGCAAATTGAGGGTAGCCTCTCTACCGACCCCCTCAGTATCGCCTCAGCCCTAAACTCGGCCTCACTGATCTCTCTCATGTACTCCCCCAAACTTTTTTGACCCCTCTCCAGCCAAAATCTCCCCCAGCCCCCCTCACTCCACCTTTCTACCTATGAGCCCTCACCCCTGTGATAGCAAAGCCCTACCTAACCAAGGCCATTAGCCACCATCACTATAGCCATGACTCCCTGGACCTGAGACTTCTCTGCCTCACCCTCCTGGAAGTCCTAGCACCACTCACCCACATTCCAAACTGCTCCCTCTGTCAAGGGAAATTCCCAACCCCCTGGAAATTGGCCTACATCATGCCCATCCACAAAATTGGGGACTGCACATCCACCGACAACTACTGCCCCATCTCCATTCTACCCCCCCATCTAAAGCACTAGAATGCATAGTTGCCAACCAACTTACTGACCACCTTAATAAATATCACCTGCTAACCAACCAGCAACACGGCTTCCGAAAGGGTCATAGTACCACCACTGCCCTCCTTGAATTTACCTCCCATGTTCACGCTGCCTTGGACTGTGGCCACCTCACTGGGGCCATCTTCACTGACCTATCTAAGGCATTTGATACCGTCAAATGCACTCTCTTACTAAACACTCTGGCCTACACTGGCTTCTCCAAGGATGCCATGAACTGTTTTACCAGCTACCTCTCTGATAGAATGCAGATGGTCATGGTTGGCACTGTCCTATCCCCCTGCCTCACTATCTGATCCAGTGTCCCACAAGGCTCCATACTGGTCCCCTTACTGTTCAGTCTATACCTTAACTCCCTCTCATCTGCCTGCCCTGGCAACCTGCTACTGTATGCGGACAATGCCTTAATGTACGCCTCTGACCCGGCACCCTCCAAATTCCATGGAACTCTCCAACATTCTTTCTGAGAAATTGAACAATGGCTTACCACCCAATGTCTTACAATAAATTACAATAAAACAAAAGTCATGATTTTCTCTCATCACAAGAACCCCCTCAAAAACCTCTGCCCCCAATTTCTCACCGCTAAACTGACACCCCTACAACAAGTAAGCAACTTTAAATACCTAGGGATCACACTAGACCCTGCCCTCAACTTTAACCTCCATATCCAACACCTATCTACTGCCCTTAACTCCAGACTAGGAGTTCTCTACCTATACAAACACTGCCTCACCCCTGAAGCATTACAACTCACCATAAACCCCTCTATCCTATCACTGCTGGACTACGGCATCCTCATCTACAGTGCAGCAGCCTCCACAGCCCTAAATCATCTCTGGCTTGTGTTTAACAAAGCCTACCAGCTCATCATAGGATGTAATCACCTCACACACACATGCTCCCTCTACAGCACCACAAACTGGCTAAACCTTGACAATAGAATTAGGTATCACACCTGCCTAATGACTAAAAAAATTATCCTAGGCCTCACCCCCCCTGTCCTAAGCCAATTTTTCCTCACATCACCAGGAAGAACAACCTGCAGCTCAAACAAACCGCTGCTATGGGTACCACATGGCTGGACTGCCCAATTTCAGCGAACTTTCTGCTACAAAACCCCATCCTGGATGAATGCCCTCCCTAGCCTAATAGCGGAAGAAACTAGGCTTGGCCCTTTCAAAACCATACTGAGGAATCACCTACAAGCCTCAAACCTATGTGACTGCAACTGCCCCCCCATAAACCCCTAACTTCTCTGACTCCCGATTGCATAATGGCCCCCTTGAGACAACTTACTTTGACAAGCATCCACTTTGGAACCTCTCTGCTCCTCTATGGCTGTGTGACTCTCGTGTTAAATCATACCTACCCTAGCTCACCCTTTGAAACAAATGTGCCACCATGTGTAAAAAAAAAATTAAAAAAATCATTCATTACTGTGTATGATCGTTGTTATGTGCTAATAACCTATACAACCTGTACAACATGTTTTGTTTCTCTGTACTTTATGTATGACGTGGAACCTTTGTAAATGAGTCTTGACTCAAAGGTCTTTCTGAATATCTCAAATAAATAAATAATATACATGTTTAGGTTCCAGTAAGTTTGTAGCCTATTGTGGGGGGGGGGGGTGGACAATATCTTCCAAGATGTGCATGAGTGCTCAGCAAGTGCTGTGTGCATATGTGAGTGGTGCTCCTGCTGCATGCACGTCATGTTTGCCATATATGGATTACAAAGCTACTACATGTGATGCCTGAGCAGCTTTCACATAGGAGGAAATGGCCATTCAATGCAGTACCAGGACTGTGGACTAAACCTGCTACTCCCACAGATGAAGTAACAACTCCATGCAATGCTGGGACTGGGCTAGACCTGCCTGAACTGCAGATGAAAACCCTGCTCCATGCAGTGCAGAGGCTGCATGCCAGGCCCATTGCTCTTGTGGAGGAATGAGCTGCCCTATGCAGTACCAAAAGTATGGTCTAGACCTACTCCTGTCATGGTGGAAAGAGCTGCTTCATGCTTTGCTAGGACTATGGGCCCCCTTTTACTGTAAAAGAAACAGCTGCCCATTGCACAGTTAGGACTATCACCTTAATTAGTGGACTGTACATTACACAAATGTAAAGAACTTCTAAAGTATACATAATAGACACAAAGTATCAGTGGCAAAGTTGTTCAGCACAAAATTACCTTTCTAACAGTGCTATGCAATCAATTGTAATCAATTTGGTTTTTATTTTATACTAGCTGAAATACCAAAAAATTGTGTTTTTTTTTTAATTCAATGTGCTTAGGTGAGGCTTGAGAGATAAATGTTAGCCATGCACACCATACCTTAAACAAATGTGAATAACTCCTAAAGTATATGTGATAGACACAAAGTATCAGCAGCAAAGTTGTTCAGCACAGAATTACCTTTCTAACAGTGCTATGAAATCAATTCTAAGCAATTTGGTTTGTTTAATATTCAGTTAAAAACTGCTGACTTCCTCACACATTTCCAGGCCTGAGTGAAAGTCAGCGGAGTATGTCTACAGTTGTTATTGGCCTGAGTGGCTATGCTTTCAGATGCCACCTACAGGCATATCTAGGCCTGAATGAGCTAGGCCCAGATGGCTTCCCAACAGACTTGTGCCAGACCATTACAGAGATCTTGCTACAACACTTAGCAGTGGTTTACAATGACACTCGGTTCCAGGGGGGTGGTCTCACCATCCTTCCAACAGGTCTTAATCACACTGACTCCCAAAAGGGCAAGGAGAGTGTGCTGTGTTCTCAGTACCATCCTATATCACTAATTTATGTGGATGCCAAGATCTTTGCTAAAGTACTGCCAGGTGGCTTCATCCCAGGGTGACTCTGAGATGACAGTTCAGAGAGACCCCTGGATCTGATTTTGGAGGTCTCAGGATCCACAGAGCCCATTGCCACCCTGTCACTGGATGCAGAAAAGGTTTTTGAAAGGGTGGAGTGGATTTATCTAGTTGACGTCCTGTCCCACTTTGGCTTCCCCACTCACTTTACTGATTTAGTGTGACATCTGTATACTGACTCCTCAGCTCAAGTCCTTAACAAGTCCTTACCAGCCCTGTCATCTTCCAACCTTTTCAACATCAGACAAGGGGAGCCCACCAGGGATGCCCCCTTTTGCCCTTTCTTTTCCTTCTGGTGGTAGAACCCTTGGCACAGAGGATCCTCTCTACCTCTGTCTTTCCAGGCATTGTAGTGGGACAGAGTCCTCAAAAAATGTCCCTGTCCATGGACGATATCTCCTTATTCCTAAGTGATCTTCCCAATGCATTGTCTACACTTGACAACATCATCATGGAATATGTCTTGCCTCTCAGGGTACAAACTGAATGGGTCCAAATCTCAGGTACTCCCTCACACATCTGAATGTCAGAAATCTATGCTCTCCTCCTACCCCTACAAATGGTCATCAGAAGGTGTGGTTTGCCTAGGTATTCAAATTTAAAGAGAACAGAACTTAAGAATGCTGGGAGTGGTGCAAAACAGTGGCTGTTGGTGGCAGTTTTCACAGAGACTTTCTGGAGACTGTGGTGATGCCCTATCTGAACACACCTCTCTGGGTTGAGGGAGTAGGCTGCTAGCCTCTAGGCTGAGCTGGCTAGGATGTGGGGGTGCACTTCATCCACTCAGGGGCCACAAAGTCTGCCAATGTTATCTCAAAGGATGCCAGTGAGGAGGAGGAACATCTGGACTATGGTGGGATCTGGAAGGGTGGGAGTGGGGGGAGGAGACAGGGCACATCCCTTAAACAGTACAACTATGTAATTCCTACACTTCTTTGGTATGGCAGGACTGCAGGGAGGAGGCACTTGCTATAGTGACCAAGGGAAGATGTGGGGGACCCTCCATAGTGGAGACCTGAAGGAGGGTAGTAGAGGACCCCAAAGGTAGTGGAAGCAGTTCAGGTGGGGGATTTGATTGTGAGAAGGATAGTTTTGGGAACAGGAAAGGGGGGAGGCAGGATAGGTGCCTGTGCAGCGGCCATGGCCTGGAGGGATGGAAAACAAATCTTGAGGATTGCTAGGACAGCAAGACATGGGGGAGAGCTGGATGTCATTTTTCACCTCAGAACTAAGGACCTGTCTAGGGATGGGTAGGGATAGTGCAGAGGGAGATTAGGGAGCTGGGGAAGGGTCTTAGGTAGCTCATTCAGGCTTTTGCTGAGATGCTGCCTCTCTACGATGGGGGGAGGAGAGGGATCTCGGCACCAGCAACTTCAACTATGGCTAAAGGAATGGTGCAGAGAGGAGAGGTTTGTCTACACTGGGGACTGGGGACCCACTTGGAAGAATAAGGTCCTGTACAGAGGTGATGGCCAGCATCCATCCAGGAAGAGAACTGTAGTACTCATTGGATGGTTTAAATGTTATTTTGATGAACATATAAAACTAGCCAATGGGGGGGCAGAAGGATTTGATGAGGCAGAAACTGCCCTCCCCACAGGATGAAGTAGACAATAAGGAGAACCAGAGAGGAAAGGAATACCCCAGGGTGCAAATTAATAAAGGTTGGAAGAATGGTCAAAAGTATGGCAGCTTCAATTCAATGCAAAGAAGTGCAAAGTAATGCACCTGGGTAATAAAAACCCAGGGGAAGAGTACACAATGGGGTGTGGTACTAACAACAACAAAAATGGGAAAGGCCCTGGGGGTAGTCATATCAGATGACCTAAAGGTAGGCAAGCAATGTGAGAAGGCAGTAAGGAGGGCTGGGGGGATACTGGGATGCACAGGGAGAGGCATCACCAGTAGAAAGCTGGAAGTTGTTATTCCTCTGTACAGACAGTTGGTGAAACCCCATCTGGAGTACTGTGTGCAGTTCTGGAGACCCCATCTCCGCAAGGACATAGACAGGATTGAGGTAGTCCATAGGAGGGCAACTAAAATGGTGCAGGGTCTACACCACAAGCCATATGAAGAGAGACTAAAAGAGCTTAATATGTATACTCTTGAGGAAAGGAGGGAGATGGGAGATGTGATAGAAATGTTCAAGTACATCAAGGGCATCAACAAAGTCCAAGAGGGTAGAATCTTTTAGAAAAAGAGATGTGCAAGAACAAGGGGCACAATTTGAAGATAGAAGGGGGATGGCTCAGAGGCAACATGAGGAAATAATTTTTACATGGAGAGGGTGGTGGACACATGGAACAGCCTTCCTGAGGAGGTTGTGGAGTCAAAAACAGTGGGGGAATTCTAGAATGCATGGGACAGATATAAGGCAATTCTAGTGGGAGGTAGGAGGAAGTAGGCTGTTGGTTAACTAGGATCTGCAGCTTATCCAGTAGGTAGGGAAATGTTCAGACTGGGTGTGCCAAGCGGTCCTTATCTGCCGTCAAAATCTATTTTTCTATGCTAGGAAGTAGGGTGTTAAAGACAAAGGGGTAAGGGAACAGGAGGATTAAAAAGAGAGGGGGAAAGGAGGGAGGGCAAAAAGGAAAAAGGGATGCAACACACAGAGTAGAAACAGAATCTGGAAGGCTACGTGAGTGAATGCTAGAAGTCTGGAAAATAAGATTCTGGACCTAGAGGCCATCATAGCAGAGGACAGCCTGGATATTGTGGCCATTACTAAGTTATGGTACACTGAAAACCATGACTATGACATGGCCATACCAGGAAGAACTGGTAGGGAAGGAAAGGAGGAGGTGTGGTGCATGTGAGGGAAAGCATAAAGAGACAGATGCAGGGAATACAGCGGGAGGCAGAAATACAATGGGTCACTCTAGAGATGGAGAATGGAGCCACTATTCATACTGGAATGATTTACAGACCTCCAGTGTATGGAAGGTCTGAGACTAAAGTATGAATTTCAGAGACCCAACAAGCAGAGGTGATGGCTACCAGGCACACAGTTTTCCAAGTCAGGAATTTAAGGTCACAGGTAGCCAAGGGTTCAAAGGGCTTCAGATAAGCCAATTTTGAACATATTTGACATCCAGAAAAGTGTGCAAAACGTCCAAAAATAGACTTTCTGGAGTAATTTATGTTCACATTTAAGAACCCTGTTAAGGGCTGACATCTGTTTTTTTCTGTTGTGGACGTTTTCTTTTTTGTTTTTTTTGTTTTTAACCCTGCACACCTAAGAAAGAGACACTTTTGAATTTAATTTGCATTGACTTCTATATAATTCAGGTGTGATGTGAAGGGGTTAAACTGAACTAACATTATTTGCAGCCCTGCTAATTAGTTTCAGCTAGGAGAAGTATGTTTATCTATGTTCTGTCATGGTCTCTTGACTCAAATAGCTGAAAGATTTATAGTCAGCCTTGAAATGGCTCTTGTGCTGGTCAATGTCTGTGTCAGTTTATTTCTAAAAAAAGAAAGAGATACAAGAAGTCTGTTGTATGAGTGTGTCTGTTGTTTGACTACTGACAAGTTCAACACTGTCGAGTTTCCGTACTACTACTAAGGCTACATTTACCTGGCTGGTCTCCATTACTAGACTTAAACTCATCACTACCTGGAGGGAACAAAAATAAGATTTTTTTTAATTATTAGAGAGCCAGGAAAGATTAGAGCTGACTATATGTGGTATGGATAAGACAGGGGAGCAGAAGCTGTACAGTGAGCTGGCACTGTATAGCCGGAGGTTAGATTAACAAGCTGTAAATGAACTTGGTGCATCCAGCAGACCTGGATTTGATTCCCACAACCTCCACTTGCATACTGTGTGACTCTGAACAAGTCACTTAATCTCCCCGGTGCTCCCAGCTCACTCTAGAAAACAGGGACTTGTGTCTAGCAGTCCTACCTGGTTACCAAAGAATAAAAAAAAAATAATAATTACTTGCTTCCTTCCAGTTCAGGGGCAATCTGTGTTGGGGTGGTGGGTAGGAGAGCTGGCCAGGTTTGCTTGGGTGGGGTAGGGGCTCACAGTGTTGGTGCCAAGGCTGGCTGTGTTCACTTGGGTGGGTGAACTGGCTGTGCTGGTACCAATGGCATCAGTGTTCACTTGGGTAGTGCAAGGGGGCTGGCAGTGTTGGTACGAGGTGGGCTATTTGCTTGGGTGGGGGGGTGACTGGCCATGTAGGTGCTGGCTCCATCAGTGTGTTAAGCTTGGATTTAGTAGGGGTGCTGGTAGTGTTGGTTCCAGGGTTGGCTGTGTTTACTTGTGTGGGGTCGGGTTGGCAGTGTTGCCAGGGATGTGTTCACTTGGGTGTGGGTTGGCCAAGGGGGGGGGGGGACTGGTCGTGTTGTGGTTCAGGTACTGTTTATGTTGCTGCAGTGGCTGTGGTCATTTAAGGGGAGTGGGATGCCTGGATGAAGGAGGACTCACTGTAGAATGGGAACTCATTAGCCATATTCTTTCAGAGACAGAGATATAGTGTGTGTGTATTTATGTGGGGAGGGTGGAGCGGTCTGTGTGTGGGTTTGGGGAGCAGGCTGTGTGTGTCCTTGTGGGGGATGGTTGCTATTGTAGGAGAAACCAGGTGTGTGGTGAACTGGCCATGTTGGCAGTGGAGGGGACCAGGCATATGTGTGGGGAGCTAACCATGTTGGTGGTGGCAGGCACATCGCAGGAGCTGGCCATGGCACTGAGGCGCAAAAGTGTCAGACATAGGGACCTGACCATGTTGGTGCCTTAAACTGGTGGAGAAAGGTTATTTTGGCTTACAAAATGGTACCAAAGCATACCATACTTGGCTGCACTTTGGGAAGTATGTTTATACATATTTATTTCGTGTGTGTGTGTGTGTGTGTGTGTGTGTGTGTGTGTGTGTGTGTGTGTGCAACAGGTTGAAAAGCTGCAAGATGGTTAGTGTGTCCAGGGGACCCTTGTGATCTTAGGTGACTCCACATATTGTGCTGTTTTGCACAGGGTATGGGGGGGCATGTGTGTGTGTGTGTGTATGCTGCACAGGACCTGACTGTTTAGGTGAGTTGGCTATGAGGGTGGAGCAGACACTGGGTGGGTTTGGTGAGCAGGCTATATGTGTCTTGGTGGGGGATGGTGTTATTATGTTTGAAAGTCTCAGGCATAGCTTATAATGTGAATCCGGTCATTCAGCACGTTTTCCTTCTGGTAAACTCTGATTGGAATGGTATGGGTAAGACAGAGTGCCATTCCGCTATTGAGAACAATTAAGCCTTATGCTCCCAGGCTGCCAACCTGATGTTGGACTCGGAGATTTGTTGCCCTTGCCCAACTTGCCCCTCATGTGCAGACCAGGTTGACAGCTTGCCCCAGGTGACCCAGCTTTCTCTCCTCTTGGCTGATGTGTTTGTGTCTGTGATCAATCACATCACACCAGTCTGTCTCTCATTCTCTTTCAGACTGACTGTCCATGTGCCTCTGTGCTTCTTTATACTTCCTGTACAATACCTTCACTTCAGCACAGCAGATTGGGGCTATTATTTCCACCCTACCCCTTTCATTTGTAGTGGCAAAGTAACCTAACTATAACTTAAAAAACTATAGGACTTGGAGTATTTCGACTTTCACAATTTGTAGACTGGAATTATTTTGACTTCCAAAAATTGACAGCTGGAAGTATTTTGCCTCCAATAAAACTGAAATGACGTCCAAATTTCAACCCATGGAAGTATTTGATTTCCACCAAAAAATAATTATCTGAATCCCTGCTTGCAGGTGAGCATGTCCAACACTAGGTTGAAGTCCCAGGCAGCAATAAGTTTCCTGACTGGGGGCCTTGAGTGCAGGATATCCTTCAAGAACCTCTTAATGAGGGATAGCTGAGCTAGAGTGAGGTTCTGAACTGACTCATGGTAGGCTGAGACAGCACATAAATGGACCTTAACTGAAGACTATTGTAACCCTGCATCAGAGAGGTCCAACAGATACGCCAGTACCTTATCTGGTGGGCACTGGAATTGATCTATGTGGGACTTGGAGCACCACTCAGAATACAATTCTCTATTTGGCCACATAAGTTTTCCTGGTAGAAGGTTTGCGAGCAGCCAGAAGAATCTCAGAGGCCCTCTGAGAGATCTTGTACCTGCTCACCTTGATCGTCTCAAGAGCCAGGCATGGAGGTGAAGGGAGCACAAGCTGGGATGAACCAGAGACCCTTGCATCAGTAAGTCTGACCAGAGAGGAAGGGGTCTTGAAGGGGCAACTGATAAGTTGTTGAGTAGAGGAAACCAGATCTGTCGAGGCCAAGACAGTGCACTGACAATCATTGGTTCCACCAAGTCGGTTCATCAGAGATATCAGCGATGGCTCTTACAGTGATAACAGAGCTGCTATAGCCTCTACAGAGACACTATAGCAACCAACACACTGGCACAGTGAAAGTACTGCAAGCATAATGAAAAACACCCAAACATGACACCCAAAGTGTAAATGGGGGGGCACAGACCCTTGCACCCCCCCCCCATTTTTATGTAACACACTTCACGGCTCACACACCTTGGAGGACAAGGCATACACTACCCCTGGCTGTGGAACCACTCCGGTCAAGAGTAGAACAGCAGCAACACCATTGACCTAGGAACCCTGTCACCTGTCTGTAGCAACACCATTGACTGAGGAAACCTGTCAGCAGCAATACCACCTCACTGCAACTGCAGTCGCTGAACCTGTGTCACTGTAAGTGAATCACTGTTACAGCATCTCATCCTGTCCCATGGACTTGTCTACCCTCAGTTTATTCAGTGCCTCCATAACTTCAGCCTCTGTGAAGGGGCTAGTGTTGACCCCTGGACCAGGGGAGCTGTGTGTTGTGAGTGCTAGGCCATTACTCAGGTCCTGCTCAGTAAACACTGAGCAGAAGTATCTGTTTGGGATTCTGCTTTTTCTGTGTCATCTTCTGTTGTTTTCCTGTCCTCTGTTGCAGTCTTCACTATACTTCCTTTTGCCTTCCTTCTTTCTTTAATGTACCTAAAGAAGGACTTGTCACCTCTCTTTGTACCCTCTGCTATCTTTGCCTTCATCTGGGTTTTAGCCTGTCTTACGTTTTTTCTGGCTTCTCTCATTTTTTCCTTGTATGAATCCCAGTCTTTTTCCATTTTAATTTCTTGGTATATCTTGTATGCTTTTTTTTTTCTTTTATAACAGTTGCCACTTCTTTGGAAAACCATAGAGGATTTCTTCTTCTTTTCACCTTGTTGACCCTCCTGATGCCTTGATCCGTGGCTGTACTGATTGTTCTCTTAAGTCTCCCCCACATGACCTCAACCTCCTCCTCTCCTGCTTCAATTAAGTACTTTCTTATACTGGTTCTCATTTTTTGGAAGTTGGCTTTCTTAATATCTAGCACCTTTATTTTTGATTAATAGGTGTTCTCTGTTGTGTTTACTTGAAGCTAACCTTACAATGGTTGCTGTTTCCTATATGGCACCCCACATTGATTTCCTTTACCCTCTCAGTGATTGTGAGGACCAGGTCCTGAACTGAACCTCCCCTTGTTGGGGTTTTAACAAGTTGTCCCAGTCCTAGGCCCTGCAGGGAAAATAAGGGTTTATATACACTCAGATTTTTGTTTACTGGACCCTTTGTCCTCCTGGAGCTATGAACAGTCACAGATGTGTTGGTCCTTGGTGCTGTTTTCTTTTAAACAGACTTTGAACAGACCTCCTGTAGTTTCCTCAGTGATTGTTGAAGACCATAATGGTCATAAACTTCAGGACTGAGTACCAGTAAACTGAAAAGGGGTTGCTTCACTGACCACTGTGACCAGGGGTTGCTTCACTGACCACTGCATCCCAGGAAAGGGATATATAAATATAACTGCCAGCAAACTCAATTAATGCCATTTGAGGCTTTCTCTCAGTCATTTTAGCAGTTTAATTGAAGCGTCTCAGCGGTGGTGCTCATCTTTACTATATCAAACATGCTATTTCTAATGCAGAGGCTTCGTCCATGGCAAAATCATGTTTCTGCAATAGCTGTCACAACTGCAGAATCTCAGAAAATGCAAAGCCCTGGCATTATGCTTGACAACATACCCAAGGCATGATGCTATTCCAGCATAAAACATACCCTGTCAAACCTTTTTTGCTTAAAGATGAATGGAGATGGACTATATACAGTACTTTGTGTTATGTAGCTGAAGAAACTGTGGCACTCTCACCCAAAATGACAGAGGCACCAGAGCTCTATAAAACTGACTTTATTAATGAGAAGCTACAACAAACAGCCTGGTGCGTTTCGGATAAAAATCCTTTATCTTTTATTTTGATAAAGGATTTTTATCCAAAATGTGTCAGGCTGCTTGTTGTAGCTTTTTATTAATAGTCAGTTTTAACGAGCTCCAGTGCCTGTCATTTTGGGTGTGAGTACCACAGTTTCTTCAGCTTTGTGATTTTTGTTCTGTTGAGCACCACAAATCCTTGTGCACACTTTTACTTGCTTCAGCATCACTTTGTGTTATGTGTTGCTACTGGAGCATATTTATATCAACATATTATTCATTTTAAAAATTATGTTGATATGTGAGCCTAAATTGTGCTTTTGCTTCTGTTTCTCACAGCCAAAATTTTCTGTAGGGTAAAACATGATGCCATTCCAGTCTCAGCACAGATTTCATTCAGCTAAAAACAGATAAATGTAAAACCCTAATACTGTACATGAAAACAAATCCAGTCACTGTAAATATATATCTTATTTTTTTAAAAGAAAAATGTGTCATAAAGGGCTGAAGATTAAAAATACCGAATCAAGGTACTGTGGGCATGGGAAACCAAGAAAGGAGAAGCAATAAAAAAGTATGCTTTCATAATGTCAGGGTAAGTGCTAGGAACTATTTTTTTTTATTTTAATACAGTATATATTGCTTGCATATGCCAACAGTTAAACATATATATATATATATATATATATATATATATATATATATATATATATATTAAATGTTCAATAATCATTAACTGTTATCCCTTAAAACCCAGGGTGTTGTTCCTCTTAATTTTGATTTTCTTGTTGCTTTATAAGTACAGTATATTTAAATAAACATAATATTCTTTAATCTTCAATATCCCTTACCTCTTTTTTCATTTCTTCTTCATCCTCCAGCGTTAATGCTACCAACTGCCTAGTTCTCTGCTCCATTAGGTTTACATATCTGATAGGGTTAGACAATGCTTCAATTACATCTGTAAGTAAAATAAAGTATATGTCAGATATTTAATGGTATACTTCAGTGAAACATCAATAAAAGTATATATGTTCAAAACACCTTAAAAGAAAGCAACAATAGACTCTCCAGCACAAGAGGCTTCACCAGTAAAGTGTGCACATAAATGGGTGGGACATGGTAGGACAAACAGGAGATTCTAGTACTGGGATATGCTACAGTCAGAGGTATGTGGAGGGTGATGTGGACCATTGCTCAGGTGTAGAAAGCTGTCTGTGGCTTGCCAGGGGCAACAGTGAGCAGGATGCTCCCTCACCAGTAAAAGTACATCAATGTATGGAGTGGGAAGCCAGATGTGCTAACTGATTTAGGCATCAACAACCTGGAGGACAGCAGCATAGATAGAGTGAAGACAGAGTCCATGAACTAGGCAGGAATCTGAGAGTAGAGGCAGAGATGGTAACCTCTGAGGGGCTACTGTTATCATGTAAGGGTGAGGATATACAGGAGAAAATTAAGGAGTTCAACACATTGCTAATGAACTGGTGTGGGGAAGTAGGATTTTTCTTTTGTGGGGACTGGGGAGCATTTTAGAAGGAATGCTGGTTGTTTGCGAGGGTTGGCGGGCATCTGATCAGGGATGACACCAGTCTATCGGGGCAGAAAATAAATGGGGGATTAGCAGGTTTTGAAAAAGGGAGGGGGAACAGTATTTACAGGTATGTCTCAAGTCAAACATACACAGAACTGCAATGGCTCCCTTTTGAAAATGGGCATTCCTTAATTATTACCTGTTTGTCAACATTTTATATAGATAGACAGAGAGAGAGATAGATAGATAGATAGATAGATAGATAGATAGACAGACAGACAGAAAGACAGACAGACAGACAGACAGACAGACAGACAGACAGACAGACAGACAGATAGATAGATAGATAGATAGATAGATAGATAGATAGATTGATACTCAGTGGCATGGTGGGCTGAGGCATCCATGCCTCCATGCTGCCAGGCTGCCAACTCGAGTTCAGGAACAGACGAGTCACTTGGGGGCTCTGCCAGAGAGGGAAGAGTTAGCAACCGTAGGACAGCTCTCTTCCTTCAGGGAGGAGGGATCCCACAACTCGAAGCACAACTGCCACCTGGAGGAATCCAGATGGCAATGCATGTGTAGTCTTGCAATTTTGGGGAAGGGTCAGCATACAGAATTCTGATGGTACCTCTGTAGAGGTGGAATGCACATGCTGCACTCATTGCACATCCAGACATGCCTGGGGAGGAAAATCAGTTGGGAAAATGGAGGATGGGCTTAATGAAGCCATTCTGCTATCACCAGTGGCCCACCTGGTCTCAGGGGACTGGCACAGACTCAGGACAGATGCATGATATGGGACAGGTTGATACAGCCACGCAGCCTGCCAAGGATGGGATTAAAACCTGTATGGAAGACAGATAGCTAGATAGATAAATAGATAAATAGACAGATGCCTCTCCACCCCACACATGAACAATGTCTGTCCCTTTTGGTGATAACAGACACAGAGGATAGATTAAAAAGATACATACAAATACAAATAGTGCAGAGAAAGAAAGAAAGGGAAGGTATGGCAGTCACAAGGGGAAGGAAAAACTTAGCTCCTAGAAAGAAGTTGTAATTAATGCTTGGAGTCTCAGGAATAAAATGGAGGACTTCCAAGAAGTTCTGATGGGAGCTCAGCAAGAGTTAATAACAGTTACAGAAACATGGATAATGTGAAGCCTTGACTGGGACATCACTACCCTGTGATATGTCCTAATCTGAAAGCACAGATGTAAAGGTTGGGGTTGGGGTGGAGTGGGGTGGCACTTTATATTAGATGCAATATAAAAGCAATGGCAGCCAAGGACCTGGGAGCAGATGGGGTTAGAAACAATGTGGGTACAGCTGGCAGTTGAAAAAAGGAAGAATCTAACAGTGGGAGTGTCCTAAAGGCCAACAAACAAGTATGAGGAAGTTGAAAGGGAACTAGGGGAGCAAATTAGAAGGCTAACACCTTAGACAGTGTAAGAATGAGCAATCGTAATCTCCCAGATGTGGACTTGAAACCATTGACAGCTATGAGTGCAAGAAGCCAGGCCATTGTAGATTTATTACAAGTGGGCTTCCTTGTGCAGTGAGTGAAGGAACCACCAGGGAGTGAGCTATTCTTGATTTTGCTTTGTCAAACTATGACATGGTGGAAGAGGGCAGGGTAAGGAACCACTGAAGACATCTGATCACAATTCAGTTTGGTTAACCAAGGCCCTTGGAAACAAAGTCTGGGACAATGGTCTTAGATTTCCAGAGAGCAGATTTTAAAAGAATGGGAGAGACACTTTGACACAGAGTGAGGTGAAATTGTTTAGGAAGTAGAGGAAATACGGGGAGCGTATTATGAGTAGTCTTTTGGAACTGTCTAAAATCTATGCGAAGCAGATAAGTAAAAACAAAAAGCATGGCCGGCCAGGTGGCGCAGAAGGCTGAGGCATTCTGCCTTACCTCGCGTCATGCGGGCAACCTGGGTTCTGGAATGACCTCAGGGCGTCAGGGAGCTGGCATGATGGGGAGGGGAGGAGCAGGATTGAGCAGCCTAACGGCTGCTCTGCTCTGCTCTCCTGGGGAGGTTGTCACCCCCCCATAGTTCCACCACTACCGGGTGGAGATCCAGTGGCAGCATAGGCAGAAGGGGCAGCATGTGGAGAGGGTGTTTTGAAGCATGGCGTGCTTGTGCCTACACACACACACACACACACACACACACAAGCGTGCCTGAGATGGGGGCGCAAAAATGGTAAAAAAACTATAAAATATAAATAAAAAAAGCACAAGAGTCACTCTAGTTCTCTAGGGAAGGAAGAGACACAGCCTGGGCAGAGGGTTGCATTCAAAAGATACAGTATATGTGGGATCAATCTGAGGGTAATGGAGAAGCACAGTTAGTAAAAATGAAGGACACATGCTGAATTGTAAGGAGGGCAAAGGCCAAAAAAGAGACTTAACTGAGGGTAGCACAGAGGGAAAAAGAAAAATGAGAAGGCCTCTCCTAGATACAGCATATTAGAGGGGCATGAAATACCCAAGAGGGTATTCCGAAGCTAAAATCAAGAAATGTACCATATGTGTAGAAGAGGATGGGAATACGCGGGCATCCTCAGTGAATATTTTTGATCAGTGTTCATGGAAGGGATGAGGGGCCTACTCCCAGACTGTGGAAAACAGGCTACAGGAGGGGAGTGGAAGGAAATTAACTTCGGTTAAGTGTTTATTGATTTAATTTGTTTCTGTTGACCAGGAAAGAAAGGCTAGAACATTCTGCCTATTTTCTGCTTGTCCCGGGAGGGGGTTTCAGATGAAAACCAATTGAAATTCCACCAGATTAAAATGTTGGTGGTATTTTAGTAAATAGGAGAAATTTAGTTTCTGTTGACCAGGAAAGAATAATTAGAATATTCTGCCTCATCCGGAGATTCAGATGCAAACCAATTGAAGTTAAACCACATTAAAATGTTGGGGTATTTTAGTGAATTGGAGAAATTTGACCAGTGTACCACGGACATCCCCCTACTCTTGAGACATGGCACCGTTGGCCCACTTCCAAGATGGCAGATCCAGAGGCTGCAGAAAAGTATGAGCTGCAGCAGGCTGTGGAGATGTCTTCCCTCCCAGCTGGTGAATGCCTGGAGGACAGAGGTTTGAGAATACAGACTCCAGTACAAGCTGGATCAGAAGACATGAGGATGATTTCTGATGATAGTATGGAACTGGAAGCTGAAAATGGGGAAGAAATTCCTCAAAATACAACAAGTGATATTGCTGCTGCTGAGAAACAGATGTTGGAGAGATGGCAGATGCTAGCAGCAATATTGGCAGAAGATGAGGAATGTTATAGTAAGAGGAAAGAGGCACAAAAACGTGCATGTATGAAAGAAGCCCTCGGTCAAGCCAAAAGAAAGGAAACAGAGGTTGTACATTTGGAGGAATCTGTTTTGGATGCTGCAAGGGCTGATATGACAAGCCAGTCAGACTTTGACAAGCAGCTGACTCAGATCAAAGAGTGACGACATCAATGAGAGTGAGAATTGTTGTAGCTTTCGGCGTTCAAGGGCAGACTCAGAATGAAGAAGCTTGGTCACCAGAATGAGCTTTAAGAGAAGCAGGATGGAAAAAACTAGAGAGCAGCAAGTGGGTTCCTGATCCTGAATGAGACTAAGCATTTTCCAACAGTTCTTAAATGTAGAAACAAGGAACGGAAACAATAGCCATTACACCAGGTGAATCAGGAACAATGTGCTGCACGATTCTGAAGGCAGACAAACAACAGACTGATATCATTAAAGGTGGATAAGTAAAACCAAATAAAGCTGGTATCACTGTAAGAGGGGAAAACATTGATGCTAATAATACAGTTACTACCGACACTACCAGTACTGTAAAAGAGACAGAATTGCAGTTAAACTCTAGTAGTGCCAATAGGTCTGGGCACACACTAATTTAGTATCTGCACACACCAAAAAAGATACTGACAATACAATTAATAGAAATTTTGAAAATGCTGGAGCTGATAGAGATGTACAAGGGCTGTTAACTCTAGTGCTGAAAAACAATATGCAGTAAATATTACCAGAGGAAATCACCAGGCAGATAATGAAATTGAGTGTGAACTTTTTACAGAAGATGAAGCAGGAAAATTTGGGAAAAATTCTTCTGATTCCCCCATGATTGGGTACGAGTTTTGCCGAATTGTTTAAAAATAGGGCAGAATCTGCTCTAAGAAAAAATGTTATCCGTATCAGATATATGGGAGGGATGAATCCCACATCAGACAGAGTTTTTGTTGGCAAAAAATTATTGAAAGAATCAATGAATTTTGGGCCATCAGATATATATGATCTAATTCATGTGCCTGATGAGGACAATTTTGATATCAGTTTTAATACATCGAAAGGCTTGGACTGCTTTTGGATAAAGTACAATCAAGCAAAATTGTCTCCGCTTTTGGTTCCATTAACTGTAATACCATTAACTAAACCAATGGTTAAACAAATAACGATCATGTTTCATATTGAAGAAGTGAATGTACAGGATATACACCATTGGCTACAACAAAGATATGAAGTACTAGAAAATACAAAATCACACATGCCCCCACAATGCAAAGCATCATGGGCTGCATATGCAAATCACCACAGGATGTTATGCTGGTCCAACTTTAAGCAGAACTGCATGGTGCCGAAAGGCCTCTCACACAGTTTGCAAAGGTTCCTACCAGGACTCATCAGTATGCCTCGTCTGTTTGACACCCCAGTGGAATGGACCAGCTACCCTTAAGGCAGTGTGCCCTGGATATATTGTGGTGAACCCATTAAAATAAAAAACTATTTAAAAACAAAAGAACCTCTGTCGCAAACACTGAGGCAAGGATTACCCAAAGGGCATTTTGCTGGGAAGCCAAGTTTCAAGAAAATACAAAATCACACATACCCCCACAATGCAAAGCATCATGGGCTGCATATGCAAATCACCACAGAATGTTATGCTGGTCAACTTTAAGCAGAACTGCATGGTGCCGAAAGGCCTCTCACACAGTTTGCAAGGATGCTAACAGAAGACATAGACACGTGTTTCGTCCTACCAGAACTCATCAGTATGCCTCGTCTGTTTGACACCCCAGTGGAATGGACCAGCTACCCTTAAGGCACTGTGCCTTGGATATATTGTGGTGAACCCATGTGTGAAGGGTAGCTGGTCCATTCCACTGGGGTGTCAAACATACGAGGCATACTGATGAGTCCTGGTAGGACGAAACACGTGTCTATGTCTTCTGTTAGCACCCTTTGCAAACTGTGTGAGAGGCCTTTCGGCACCATGCAGTTCTGCTTAAAGTTGGACCAGCATAACATTCTGTGGTGATTTGCATATGCAGCCCATGATGCTTTGCATTGTGGGGGCATGTGTGATTTTGTATTTTCTTGAAACTTGGCTTCCCAGCCAAATGCCCTTTGGGTAATCCCTTGCCTCAGTGTTTGCGCACAGAGGTTCTTTTGTCTTTAAATAGTTTTTATTTTTAATGGGTTCACCAATATATCCAAGGCACACTGCCTTAAGGGTAGCTGGTCCATTCCACTGGGGTGTCAAACAGACGAGGCATACTGATGAGTCCTGGTAGGACTTAAACACGGGTTCTATGTCTTCTGTTAGCACCCCTTGCAAACTGTGTGAGAGGCCTTTCGGCACCATGCAGTTCTGCTTAAAGTTGGACCAGCATAACATTCTGTGGTGATTTGCATATGCAGCCCATGATGCTTTGCATTGTGGGAGCATGTGTGATTTTGTATTTTCTTGAAACTTGGCTTCCCAGCCAAATGCCCTTTGGGGTAACCCTTGCCTCAGTGTTTGTGCACAGATGTTCTTTGTCTTATGAAGTACTAGGCCCTCTAGCAGCAATTTTAGACTCCAAAGTTTTTGGGATTGGATGGTGTTTCAGAGTAAAAGTAAGACAAAATGAATCTGGTATATTACATTTACAAAATAGATTTTTCCTTGGATGAGACAGATGAGTGTGTTTTCACTGTGGTCAACCAATAGCTTGTTATAAATATGGGGCAAGAACTCACCTTTAAAGTGCCTCTGATAAACTTCAGTGTGGGCTTTGTGGTGAATTTGATTATGTCAGTACACATTGTGAGAATTACTATAAATGCAATTTATGTGAAAGAAAAGGACATGTTTCCAAAACTGTCCCTGAGCAGCTCATAACAGATCAGAAGTAGAAGACCAAGAGGACTTAGTAAGACCTGCGCAAAGGAAAGGTGGTAACATGGGAAACCCACAGAGAATACTGTCCATGGAAGCCTGATACCACCTGTGCTAGGAAGTCAGGAGGAGGTTCAGGCTGATACAAGGATTACACATCATACTAAAATATAGTAGGAGAGAATTTTCAGCTTGATGTAGGAAATGTTACAATGCAGCAAAAAGTAGTAAATAGGGAAGAAATATTTGAGAATGGACAGGCCTCAGAGGAGGCAATGGAGGGTGGTACGAGGAGAACACTTGAAACTAGTGATACTAATGAAGAAGATCAGATAGAGGAAGGTTTGGAAGGTACATCAGATATGCCACCTCCTCAGGGATGGACAGCGCCTGTTACAAGAAGATGGAGCTCTATAAGAACTGTGTCACAATATAAACAAGATCATCCCTTAGACAGCAAGTAAGCCATTCTATCGGAAACAAAGAATGTGGGAAACTCTGATTCAGATGCCTCCTCCATCTGTACTTCACAATCTTCTTCAGAGACTATGTAGTCAAAAGGAAAATGGAAGAAAAAGAAGAAACATGAAGATTTGTAAGCAGAAACATGATTGAGTCTTGCTGACCTCAAGACCTTTTTGGACACTTTTCTATGGTGCGGTTTAAGCCTACAATCTTAAACGTTTATAGCATTAGGAATACTAAACAAACTCTGGCCAGAGCCGATAGGGCTACAACTAAGGAATTTTGGGGTAAAAATATTGTAAATTACCAAAGTTACAAGTGTGCACTTGTACAATGTAACACAGGCTCATAAATGTGTTTTCTTGTAATATTTTTAATCCAAATTTTAAACTTAGCCTTGTTATGACCCTGCCTCATGAAGACAGGCAAACAAAATGTTCAACTCCTAGCTTAAAGGTGTTTTTTCACAGGGACAGTGAAATCAATTTTTGGGATGCAAAAACATATTTTGGGCAGGAGTTGAAAAAGGGCAGTTGTCACATTCATGAGGAGCATCACTACATGATCCCGAACATGTTCGCACAACACACTTTAGCTGAAAACCACATTCTTGAAACTCAGAATCCTGACAGTGAGATTTTGCCCCCCCCCTCCTGAGTTTGTAATAATATTTAAGAGGGTGCGAGGGGGCAAAGCCCTCCAAAACATGAAATACAAGCAAAATTCCACTGTCAGTATTTTGAGTTTCAGGAATGTGTCATTGGGCTAAAATGTATCTGGTGAATGCATGGCAGTATCTCGTAACAGATCCTTATGAGGTGCTGTAAAGAAATGGCTATGTTGAAAATTTGGGGTAAAAATATTGAATATTACCGAACTTATGAGCCTGCATTTGCAAAAATCAACATAGGCTGGTAATTTTGTTTTAATGTTTTTACACCAAATTTCCAACATAGCCTTCTTATGACCCCACATCATTAACAAGGACAGAGAAAATTTTCAACTCCTGGCTGAAAGGTTATTTCATGCAGGGAACGTGAAATTACCTTTTGGGATCTAAAAAAACATTTTGGCCAGGATCTGAAAAATGACAGCTTTCACATTCATGAGGTGCTATAAAGATATGGCTATGTTGTAAATCTGGGGTAAATATATTGACAATTACCAATGTTACAGTACAAGCCTGCTTTCGCAAAATTCTACGTGGGCTCATAACTTGGTTGTTTTTTAATATTTTTGCCCCACATTTTTCAACATAGCCTTCTTATGACCCCATCTCATGAACAAGGGCAGAGAACATTTTTAGCTGGTGCCCGAAATGTGATTTCATTCTGGGAGTACAAAATCACCTTTCAGGATGTAAATAAAAAAATTTTGACAGGATTTGAAAAACGACAGCTATCGCAGTCATGAGGCAGTGTAAAGATATGGCTATGTTGTAAATTTGGGGTAAAACATGTTGAAAAGTACCAAAGTTATAAGCCTGCTTTGTAAAATTCAACTTAGGCTCATATCTTTGTTGTTTTTCAATATTGTTACACCAAAGTTTCAATATAGCCTTCCTGTGACCCCACCTTATGAATAAGGGCAAAAACAATGTTCAACTCCTGCCCAAAAGGTGATTTTACACAGGGACCACAAAATCACCTTTCAGGACAGATTTGCTTAATGACAGTGACATTGTTCATGAGGTGGGGTCCCAAAGAAGGCATATTGAAAATGTGGGCAAAAAATATGTAAAAATGCCAATGTTATGGCACTAAGTTCAAAGCCCCATTGAAATAAGTTGAACTGCATACCTGTGTCTTCTTTTCTTGGTCTGACTTTGAAAAATGAAGATGTGTCTGCGGTCCAGAGAGAATTATGGCATTGGACCCCCAATGGATAATTAAGGGCTTGGGGGTTGGGGGGTTGATGCTCAGTGGGAGAGTCAGGTGGGGGTTAAGGAACAGCTGCAAAAGACATTGATGGACCTTTTTTTCACAGGTTAACAAAAAGAGAGACCAATGATCCCCGATCATGACATTGGTCGATTGGACACCCACAGTATCACAGTTATGTGGGGGAAGACATCGATGGACTATTTTTTTTTACAGGTGAAAAATAAAAAAACAAAAATAGGCAGTTGATCCTCGATCATGACACTGGGGGACTGGGCACGCCTAGTGCCAGAAAAAAGATTGATGATCCCCAATTGTAACACTAAGGGACTGGGCACCCCAGTGCCATTTCTATGTTTCTGGAGGGGTGTGGGGTGGTAAAAAAGGATCAAGGTTCCCCAATCATGGCACTGAGGAATTGGGCACCCCCAGTGTCATTTCTATGTTTCTGGGAGTGGAGGGAGTCGTGGGTGCTGAGAAGGATGATCGGATGGGGGGATTTTCCATAATATAAAAAAAATATAATAAATAAGTGCCAGCAGTCATGGCAGAACATGCTCCACTCTGCCGTGACCGAGATGGCCATTGTATGCTACTGCGAACGTGTGACTGATAGTGCATACACAGTACAGTGCGGTGGCCATCTTGAACATGACAGATGTGATGTGTTCTGCCATGATGCTGGCACTGTGAAACAGTGCAGTGCTGCAGTCAGTTGGGACAACGTGGGCAGACTGCTTCACAGGCATGTAGGCAACTGTGACAATCTAACATGTTTGTTTGAAAGGAATGCAGACTTCTTTTTCTCAGTGATCATGAAAGGTCTGCAGGGCTCTGCCTACTGCAGCCCTAAAAGGCATGTGTTTTTTTTGTTATGAAAAGAACAAAACATAGATGTGATCTTTTTGCAGGAAGCCTGGATGTCTTCAATATTTTCTTTAGTACAAACTGAAAGAGTTTGGGTATGGGAGCCATCTTTTTGGTCCTTTGGTGAAGGCAAAGCGGATGGGGCAAGAATTTTGTTTAAAGGTTTAGGATTTACCCTACATCAACTAATATATTTAATAATGGGTAGAGTTTTGATTCTGGATGGGGTTTGGGAAGGGCAACCAGATTTATTTATTAATGTTTATGCCCACAGATTAAATCAGAAAGGGTGGCCTTACTGGAGAATATACAACCTTTTTTAGCAACTGCTAAACAGTCATTTTTGGGAGGCAATTTTAACTGCATCTTAAACTTTGATACAAGATATGCCTATGAAAGAAAAGTTGACTGTGATTCTGTGGCTTTGAAAAAGTGTGTGGAGATTGCTGGATTGATAGATGGCTATAATGACAAAGGGACAGGTCCAGGTAGTACTTATATAAGAGTCCAGTTAGCCACAAGAATAGATTATAGGCCTGTGCAAGTTGAATATTATTCGGCAGAAATGCCTCTGAATATGTCGGTATTCGGGCTGCTAAACTGAAACCCGCATACCAGCATATTTTGGGATGGTATTTGTGCTGTGAAAAAAACATAGCGTAAGCATGTCACTTCATTCATTGCATAATGTGGAGAGACAGCAATGATATCCAAATGATGAATACAAGAAGATACAGTACTCCAGGAGATCACTGAAATGAGTTGAACAAGTAATACAAAAAGAAAGTTGAGCAAGTGATTCAAACAGAAACCGTCCCCGCTGATATGGTACACATCAGCCAGGCAGACGTGCAACGAGCACTGATCAGGCACTTGAGTCCTACCTAGTTTTACAACCGATGCTGTACAGAACAGAATAAAAAGGCTGTCATTGGGCACTAGAAAGAATTCTAAACAAACCTTGAATTTTTTCAACTGTATCTGCAATGGAATCATATGACAGTGTTAAGAAGCCTGACAAACCCACCACATTGTTATTGGTAGGGTAGCAGTAAAGCAGCAGCAGGAGGAGTTGAGTGTACATAATTCACTGAATTCATTGTCCTTGTCTAATATGTGTTTTGATGTAAGTATAAACCGTCCATACCTCTCATATGTGATACACATCCCACTACAATAATCAAGCATGTTTTTATGTCATTCACTTTAATGTTCCATTTACGTCATCACAGCATTGCCAGCTGATATTTATGTTCTAACTTTTCAAAATGGTTTATCCCCCAACCCCCGTACAGTTGTCCATTCATTAAATCTCAGTATTTGCATTGCTCTTCTTATGTAATATCACATCATATATATTGTGGTCATCATGTTAACTATCTGATCATTTTTTGTCCCCAAATGGATACAGTTATAGGATATCTTATTAGGAATAAAGGATACACAGATTTATTCACTAAGTGTTGCAAGATCATTAGTAAGTGTGCATTTTACAGCAACATACTATGTACTGGTGATGACATAATAGCTATATGAAATAAAAGCTATATTACATTTCTGCAGCTGTCAATAGAGGGCAAATACACTGTGGACAGAGGAGGGTCTGCACCAGTTGTGCTGGTCAAAGTCTTGGTGAGCAACCATATCCCATATAATGTGTCAATTATGATGTGTGACACTGGGCAAGATGCACAAGGTAAAAACAACCTGCCTGCCACTAACCTTTTATGTTGAATTTTTTGTAACTTGATGATAACCTATTAATGTAACCTATTAATCTACCTATTAATGTACTAAGTTATTTATATATTATGAATGAAGACTTTATTTCTGATAACAACTCAAATACCCTTGATAATGTGTTGTTATTAACAATTACACAAGTCTAAAATGGCTGAAACAATTTTATTAATAATACAAGAACTTGACAAATACAGATATCAGTGGCACAAATACAAATAAAAATATAAATATGAAAAATTTGTATTTTGCACAGCCCTAATAGATTATGTGTTTATTTCAAAATATATGAATGTAGGAGGGGTGCACACAGTTCCTACAGAGTTTTCAGATCATTTGATGTTAGTGATGGTAGTTTGTAGTATGACTAGTAGTATTAAAAATAATCAGAGGTGGAGGATGAATGGAGAACTTTTAAAAGATGCAGCAGTAAAAAACTGAAGTAGACCACTATCAGTAGCTAGGCAATCTGTTTTTTGTCTTTATGATGATATGGGTGATGGGTGGGAGGACCCCAAAATAGAAATAAGAACTTGGATACAGAGGTTTAGTAGGAATAATAAGAGAAATATATATATATTTTTAATATTTACAATTAAGAAACCAGCTACAAAAATAATTTCAATAGCAGAACAAACAGGAAAGGACTTTATAGAGCAAATAACACAGCTAAAGCAGCAAATACAAAAATACCAAAATGACAGGGCAAGCACTTTATAAGCAGAATTAAACTACAGTACTCAAAAAAAAACCACACCATATGGTGACACATGTATAGCTCTTAAGGACAGGATATATGCCTTTAATTTTACAGTTCTGCAGGATCATGCAGGAAACTTTATAACAAATAAGGATAAGATTAGGGCATTAGCAGAACAATGGATGAAAAAGGTTAATGTGACAAGAGAAATAAGGAAGGAATGAATGAGACTGGAAGTGTAGCCTAGAGGTTATAGTGAAGTGATGTGAAGTGGCTTGGTAGATTCAGCCTCCTGGGTTTGATTCCCACAACCTCAACTTGCATACTATGTGACTCTCAGCAAGTCACTTAACCTCCTCAATGCTCCTGGGTTGCCTCTGAAAATAGACACTTGTGCCTAGTGGGCCTTACCTTGTTAACAAAAGAATAAAAATATATACAGTCAGACCTGGTTAATCTGTGCCTTATTAGTCCATATGTCTGACTATCCAAATAAGAAACACTGCAAACAGATTTTTGGTGAGGTTAATTACCTCTTTATTATGTAAACTTGAGATTCCAAATTTGTTTACATGTTCTCTTTAACCAGGCTGATTAAGTCCCCTTGTTTGTAACCTCCTTAATCTGTTTCTAATGAAGGTGCTAAGTGGTGTTAATAGTGTATTAATTTCTGACATTCTTTATACATACACAACATGTTTTTGGGATCGTGGAGTGTAAGGTAACTGAGACAGACAAAGTGAAATTGGTATCTCACATTACAGTACAAGAAGTGGATACAGTAATAACATTTTTAAAAATATAGGCTCATCAAATGGGTTGGATGGGCTACCCAATGAGTTCTATAAAGATTTCAGGGAGGAGTTTTTGACAAAAGTTTTTTCTTACTTTTTGCCTGAGGCTCAAGTCCCATCTACCTTCATAAAAGAGGTTGCATTATTTTCTTGTTTAGGTCTGGGGATAGGACGTTTCTTCAAACTTTGAGGCCTATTTGTCTCCTAAACTAGGATTTTAACATGTTATCTAATATATTACATAAGAGATTGGGGCAACTAGCAAAATATTTAATTAGTCTGGTACAGACTTGTTAGGGTTTTTGAGGTGAAAGACTAGGTTTGCTGACAAAGGCATCTAGCTTCACCTGAGCTCTTTTCTTCTAGGTTTGCTTGTAAGGACAGAGCAAGGAACATTAACAGAGCAAGGGAAAAGATTAAGGCTTCTTTTGGCTAGGCAGATTTACTGTGTGATATTATTTTCTTTTGTACTCATAGGGTTTGTTACTCTCTTTTGCTAACATTTTACTGCTTTATTGTTCTGAATCAAATTGCTGTTGCAGGGTACACTTTCTGCTGTATTATTACAGGGTGTGCCTACAGATCTTACAGATTACTGCTGTAATCTTCTCTGATTCAAATTGTTTTTTGAAAGGTACATCTTCTGTTACTGCTTTATTTTTTCTCTGTAGCAATGTGTTTTTACAGGGTATATCTTCCGTGAAATTTTTACAGGTGGTGCTTTACAAGTTTTACAGTTTTATCTATCATTAGGCTAAGATTTCAGGGCTACTGAATTTGTTGTAGGTTGATTGCTTCTGCTCTTATCTCCTTGTTTTGTTCATCTGTAGTTCTTTTTTGGCAAGGGAAGGAAGTCTGGGAGAGGGGGGCAGATGGACGGACGGTCAGAGAAGGGGAGCTAGGGGCGCTAAACATGTGGCTCAAGGGCTGGTGTCAGGAAAAAGGACACAAATTTGTAGGTAACTGGCACCAGTTTTGGGAGCAAAAGTTATTTAAATTTGATGGACTGCATCTGACTAAGGAGGGAGTCAGTGCATTGGGGCATAAGTTTGATGTTTTTGCAGAATATTTAAATTTGCAAATGGGGAGAGAGGTACAGCACCTGATACACTGAATGGGAAGAACGCCCTCCCCCCTCAGCAAATGATCAAACAGGAGTTCAGCATGTTTATAGTTTATTTGCATCACCAGGTAAGGTAAAAGGTCTGGCTCCCCATATGATGCGCAGAGGAAAAGCTGTACCTCACCCAACAACTAACAAACTGAAATCTGGCCAATGGAAAATCATGTACACAAATGCCCACAGTCTGGGAAACAAGATCCCAGACCCACAGGCAACAATGACAGAGACTAAACTGCACATAGTAGCCATTAGCAAGACTTCGTTCTCCAGTAACCAAACTTGGGAGACTTCAGTACCCAGCTATGTACTGTTCAGAAGAGACTGGGGTGCAAAATTGGGGAGGGGCCCTTTAAGTCAATGAAAATATCAAAGCAACAGAAATTTAGATTACACATAAGGAGCCAGAAGAACTGTGGGTCACCATGGAAACAGGAAATGGGACAGCCATACTAACTGGGGAAGTCTACAGGCCTCCAGACCAGGGGTAGGACACAGACACATTACTGTTAGAAGATATAATAAACATGACAGCCAAAGGGGCAGTTCTGATAATGGGAGACTTCACCTTGCTAGAAGCAGATTGGTCAATACCAGCAGGAACATCTACCAGAACTAGACACATGGTGGATTCCCTGCAGGGGAAGGGCAACAAACAACTGGTACAACAACCCACAAGAGACAGAGCTACTCTAGATCTAGTACTGACTAATGGGGAAAGGATCAAAGATCTCCAGGTAGAAGGTCACCTGGGGTCCAGTGACCATCACATGGTATGGTTCAGTTTGGCCACTAGAACTAAATCATCCCATTCCAAGGCAAAAATATGGAACTTCAGAGGAGCTGACTTTGATAAGATGGCCAACAGAGTTAAGCTAGCCCTGGCAAGAAGAAATACAGGTGAGGGGGGTACAGGCAAAGTGGGCAAGCATTAAGGATGCAATACCTGAAGCAACATCCCATTGTGTTACAGAGAAAAGCAAGAACAAAAGAAGGAGGAAACTACTTTGGTTCTCAAAAACAGTAGCAGAAAAGGTCAGAGCCAAAAGTCTGGCCTTCAGGAAATATAAGGGAACACAGCGGAATGAAGATAGGGAGGCATACCAAACTTCCCTTAGGGAGGCTGGGAAGGCAGTAAGGCAGGCAAAGGCCCAAACCGAGGAAACACTAGCACAGACAGTAAAAGAAAGGGACGAGACTTTGCATAGATTCATTAGTGAAAGGAGAAAGTCCAGAGGGGGTATTGCTAAGATCAAAGGAGATAAGGGAGAGTGTGTGGAGGAGGACCAAGGAAAAAGCATCTATCCTAAATAGATGCTTCTGCTCAGTATTAACTGAGGAGAGGGTAGGGCAGGGCCCAGAGCTCAGCATCATGGACACAGGGGGGAGGGAGGTGTACACTAGTCCCTTCACAAAAGAAAGGGTCCTACAAGAGCTCACTAAGCTCAGGGTTGATAAGCAAATGGGACCTGATGGCATACATCCCAGGATACTAGAGAAGCTAAGGGTGGAACTAGCAGAGTCATTATCAGAACTGTTTATTGAGTCTCTGAGTACAGGAGAGGTCCAAGAAGACTGGAGAAGGGCTTATGTGATCCCGCTCCACAAGAGTAGTAGCAGGGAAGAGGCAGGGAACTACAGACCAGTCAGCCCTATCTCAGTAGTGGGCAAGGTTATGGAGGCAGTCCTTAAGGAAAGGATAGTGCAACACCTGGAATCCATAGAAGCACAAGATCCAAGACAGCATGAGTTTACAACAGGATGGTCCTGTCAAACTAATCTCATAGATTTCTTTCCCTGGGTAACCAGAGTGGTGGACCAAGGGGGTGCAGTTGATGTCTCCTACCTTGATTTTAGCAAAGTTTTCGATACTGTTCCACATAGAAGATTGATTAATAAGCTGGGTAGGCTTGAGGGTCAGAAGTTGGTCAACTGGGTGGCAAACTGGTAGGTGGGCAGAAAACAGAGAGTGGTGGTAAATGGTATACAGTCAGAAGAGATGAAAGTCACAAGTGGGTACCTCAGGGATCAGTCCTGGGGCCAGTCCTCTTCAATATCTTCATCAGTGACATTGTAGATGGACTGGAGGGTAAGGTTTGTCTGTTTGCAGATGACACCAAGATCTGCAACAGAGTTGATGATCCAGATGGAGTGGGCAGAATGAGAAGAGATCTGGATAAACTGGCAAAATGGTGGGAAGATTGGCAACTGGGGTTTAGCGCAAAGAAGTGCAAGATCATGCACATAGGGAAGAGAAACACTGAAGCCACCTAGAGGTTGGGAGGGGAGCTGTTTGCAATCATAAGGGAAGAAAGAGACTTGGGAATCATCATCACAGATGACCTAAAATCATCCAAGCAGACCACTAAAGCATTAAGGCTAGAGGGATATTGGGGTGTATTAGTAGAGGTATCGCAAGTTGTAAGCGGGAGGTAATAATCCCTCTTTACAAGACACTGGTTAGGCCCATCTGGAGTACTGTGTGCAGTACTGGAGACCACACCTGCACAAAGACATTAACAAAATGGAGGCAGTCCAGAGAAGGGCAACCAAAATGGTGCAGGGACTGCATCAGAAAACATATGTGGACAGATTAACAGAGCTCAATATGTATACACTAGAGCAAAGAAGGGAAAGAGGTGATATGATCAAAACATTCAAACACCTTAAGGGCATTAACAAGGTGAAAGAGTCTAACATGTTTCAATATAAGAAAAATAGCAGGACAAGAGGACACAGCATGCGATTAGAGGGAGGCTGATTAAGGGGTAATGTGAGGAAGTTCTTTTTCACAGAAAGGGTGGTGGATGCATGTGTGACACTCATGCAGCTGGTTTTGATTAAGCTATGATTTCTTTTAATATAAAAATATGTTATTGAGTGTCTCTCATGAGACATGCTAAAACAGCCTGTGGAATGACACCCCCCCCCCCAGGTTTTAGATACAAGGTGTTAACTGGAAGGCCAAGAGATAATTACAGGCTAGAAGAGGCCTAAATTAAGCATCTCCTGTTTATCTAGCTTAATTGTAGCTTGCCAGCTGACAGGATAGAAAATATCCATTTTATGACGTTTAGAGGAGAAAAACCAGGTTATGTCACACAGGTGCAAAATCATAAAAGTTCCTCTGATATCTCTAAAAGCAGGATGTTGCTCATGGATGAAAGAAGGACTTAGAAATTAACCTTATTTAATTTACCTTCTGATTGATAAGACATCCTGGGTGTATAATTTTTTATATTCTGACAGGGAAGAGCTAGGTGACCTCATGCAAAGAAGTTGGCAAAGCCAGTTTTAAAACAGTATTCTTTTTTCCACTAAGACACACATGTTTGGACTCTGAAAAAGCAACACAGATACTGTTAGAAGAATACATTAGATTAGACAAGTCTAACAGTGCTGTGGTAGGAGATTTTGTTGTATTTAAAACCTTATTATTTTAAGTGATTATATGTTTTTGTGATATGGTTCTGTATTTACATTTTACATGTGTATCTATTTTTAAGTAAACCTCTACTTTAGAGACTACTTGGTGTGCCTTTGAAATTCTTTTTCTTGACAAGTGAAGCATATATGGTTAAAGATGACACTGTACAAAGCTTACTGGTTTTACCAAACTGGGAAAAGGTAAACATTTTTCCTAGGTCTTTCGTAGAGTTTTTTAAGGGTTCATTTTGTACACCTGGTTAGGTGCCCACAGGCAACATATATTTGGCATCCCCTGAAGAGCAGAATTATCTGAGCCTGTACATTGGGTATGCTAGCAAGAGGTTCACAGTTTGAATACCTCCAGAACTTGAGACCAAAAGTTGATTCGAACCCACAAAACAGACAGGAGGGTTACCCTGTTCTGTTAACTGTTCACAATACTGCGCTCAGAGGTTGGCAATATGGAAGCAGGGGGTCTGACCTGCTGAGTGGGGTTGTGAAAGATTGGTTGGCAGCAGTGGGATAATTTTGGTATTACAAGCTTTTATTGTTCAGTGTGTCAGCTTGAGACTGTCAGCTCACTTGCAAAGAAAGAAAAAGGCAGTGATTTATTTTTAAAAAGGAGACAGAACTATATCACTTGGAGTACAGTCAAGTTCCTACCCATTTTATTTTTTTTTCTAAAGTGCAAGTCAGAGTAGCCCTAGTTAGGGAAGAAGATGGCTTCCAACTACAGCAGACACACTGTAGACTACTTAAAGCAGTTGTACGGGACAGAGGAGTCCATTTGAGGTGAAAGCCACCAAACAGAACCTTGTGGATTCCCTGACAGTAGCAGATACCCAGAGCATTGAGTCACAGACAGTGACTGAAAAGGACTAAACCTTGAGTGTGGCAGGGCTAGTGGCCGGTGCAATGTCCAGATCCAATGAGGAGGGCAATAGGACCAGTGTCAGTGAAGGGCCACAGCAGCAGGTGAAGGTCACCAGTATCTTGGATCCAGAAGTGCTCAGGCTGCAAACTCAGTTGCGTAGAATAGAGCTGGAGTTCCAGAGGGAGAGGGACTGAGAACTGCCGTGAGGCAGACCGCGAACAGCGAGTTGCAGAGGAGAAGAGGGAGCAAGAACACCATGAGGTAGAGCAAGAACAGCGAGCTGCAGAGGAGAAGAGGAAGCAAGAATGCTGAGAGGCAGAGTGAGAACAGCGAGATGCAGACCGTGAACAGCAGGAGGCAGACTGTGAGGAGCATGAGCACCAGAGGCAACATGAACTGGAGAGGCTACGACTCCAACCACCAGCACCAGAGCAGGTAAGGGGCTTGGGTTTAACTGGGACTACAGGACTGGGTTACAAATTGAATTCCAAATTGATAGCCAAATTTTAAGAGGGGGAGGATATGGATGCCTTTTTAAATTCTTTTTAAAAAGTTTATATTCAGGCTAAAATTCCTAGAGAGTCCTGGAGCTTCCAGCAATCCCTGCTACTTACTGGGAAAGCTCGGGATGCATTTGGTCAAATGGACAATGAGGACAGTAATGATTACAGCAAGCTAAAAGCTGGACTGTTAAACTAATTTGAATTAACTGCTGAATCATACAGAGCTAAATTCCGTAAGCTCAGGAGAAGCCCCGACATGAGCTACAAGGAGCTAGCCACAAAACAATGTCAGTTTTTAAAATGTTGGTGGGAAGGAATTGAAGCAAACTCTGTTGATAAAATTTAAAATGTGATTTTGTTAGAATAGTTTTTCTGGGCATGCCCAGCAGAGCTGAAAACCTGGCTGGAGGACCGAGATCACAAAACAGTGCAAGAGGCTGCTGAACTCTCGGACCGCTATGCCAACAGCAGACCTGCTCTGAGAGCAAATGGGGTGGGCATGGCAGTGCAGAAAGGGAAAAATGTGCCTTCAGGGCAGCTAAAACCCTTACTGCCTCCACTGAAATCAGTTAGCCCCAGGTCTCAGAGAAAAGATTTCTCTGAGAAAAGAAGTGAATGTTGATTGTGTAAAGAAACTGGGCATATTGCCAGACAGTGTCCCAAACGGACGAGCAATAATATACAAGGTGGGGCTAGGAAAGAAGTGGGTTGTTTGTGTGTCCCTGGAAGCATGCCTGTGAACATGAGGGAACACATGCACCCAGTCATGGTGAATGGTGCACAGATGCAAGGGTTAAGGGATACAGGTTCATCCCTGACATTGGTAAAAGGGGATCTAGTAGAGCCTGGTCAACTTATACCCAATAAATACATCACTGTACAGGACTTTACTGGTGAGGAGAAAACATTGCCCCTCACTAGTGTTCTCCTAGACTGGGGTGAAACAGGGGGAGCTGTGCAACAGGTGGCTATAGCCAAAACCTTAGCCATGTATGTGATCGTGGGCAACAATCTCAAACGGGGATGGTATGTGCAGTTACCCGTAGTCAAGCGGCAAGGGAAAATTGTAGTTCCCTCAACCCCACAGAAGCCATTGTGGAAACTACTGAGAGGCTGGTTCCCCAGCCTGTGACTCGATGGGGAGATTAATGAAAAGGGGTAGAAGTTTCCCCAGTAGCAGTTAACCAAACAGCTACGAATGGCTACTCTGAAGAGGGAGGGTTGACTCATTGTCAGAGGGTTGGGATTGACAGTGATCCTGAGTTCCCTGACGCTAGTGCTAGGGACCCTAGTTTAGCGACTGAAGGGGACCTGTACCATGCCTTGGGAATGTGTGAGGAGTCTGCAGCTGCTCAAAGAAGTGACTCTAGTCTAGAGAAGCTGAGGGCTTGGGCAGACTCTTACGGAGCACAGGGAGGTAATGGTAGACATAAGGTTTATTGGTAAAATGGACTTTTGTAAACTCAGGCTGTGCAGAGAGAGGGAGGGGTGCTAGGCAGGCAGCTTTTCATTTCCCAGGGGTATCGTGAGCAGTTGCTCAAGATTGCACAAGATATTCCCTTGTCTGGTCATCTGGGAAACGTGCACACTATGCAGCAGTTGGCCAAGAATTTCTACTGGCCTAACTTCACCCAGCAGGTGAAAGAGTACTGCAGGTCTTGTCACCGGAGACAAGAAATAGGGAAGGCGGGCAAGAAAACCCAAACCGCCCTGATACCATTGCTCATAGTCGTGAAGCCATTCCAGAGGGTGGGATTCGATATTGTGGGGCCTTTAAATACCCCCAGCTCCTCAGGGAAGTGATTCATCCTGACTGTGGTGGATTATGCCACCTGGTACCCGGAGGCAGTAGCCCTATTCTCACTGAGGACAGACAAAGTAGCAGATGCCTTACTTGGGATTTTCTCCCGTGTTGGGTTTCCGTAGGAGGTTAGCACCGATTGAGGGGATTCCTTCATGTCGGACCTGATGAAATGTTTGTGGGAGAAGTGTGGGGTGGTGCAGAGATGCACGACACCATATCACGCATAATCCAATGGGCTTGTGGAAAGATTCAATGGTACCCTGAAGTCAATGCTCCAGGCATTTGCTGAACAGCATGGGAGGGACTGGGAGAAATACCTTTCCCACCTATTGTTTGCATACAGGGAGGTACCCCAAGAGTCGACAGGATTTTCCCCCTTTGAACTCTTATATGGACGCCAGGTATATGGGCCCCTAGGCTTGATCCAACAGGACTGGGAAGGCAAGCATGCCACCCAGGGAACTCCCATTGTGGATTACATCCTTAGGTTTTGGGAAAGACTGAAGGAGCTTATGGGGACAGCCCAGAGCAACCTGGCAGCTGCCCAACAGAAACAAAAAGTGTGGTATGACTGCAGAGCCAGAGTTTGCTCGTACATGGTGGGTCAGGAAGTCATGGTCCTTATTCCGGTCCAGAAAGACAAGCTGCAGGTTGAGTGGGCAGGACCGTACAAAGTAGTTAGGAAGGTAAGTGATGTGAACTACATTATAGAGTTGCCTGACAGAAGACAGACAGAAAGGATGTACCATGTCAATATGATGAAGCCATATGCAAATAGGGCTGACATGATGTGTGTAGTGTGTAGTCCTGGGGAGGGGACAGACAAAGGAGACCCCTTTCTGGACTTGCTGGAAGAAAGCAAGCAGAAGTCCTCTGTGGAGGCAGTAAAATTGTCTCCCCAGCTGGTCCCGGACAAGATCCAGGAAGTAAGAGAGGTTTTAGAAGACTTTGCCCCATTGTTTAGCACCAAGCCTGGACTAAACCTCCTAGCGACTCATGATGTGGAGACAGGGACACAGACGCCCATATGGCGAACAGCATATCATATGTTAGAGGCTGTCCAAAAGGATATTAGGAGGGAAGAGGAGGAGATTCTGGATTTAGGAGTAATACAGAGATCCCGCAGTCCCTGGGCCTCACCCGTAGTCCTTGTGCCTAAGCCAGATGTCTTTACTCATTTCTGTGTGGACTATCATGGACTGAATGCAGTCACAAAGTCAGACGCCCACCCGATGCCACAGACAGATGAACTCCTGGACAAGTTGGGAGGGGCGACCTATCTTACGACCATTGACCTTACCAAGGGGTATTGGCAGGTAGAGTTGATGGACAGAGCTAGGGAGAGGTCGGCCTTCATCACTCCGATAGGCTTATTTGAATTTAAAGTAATGCTTTTTGGAATGAAGAACACCCCGGCCACTTTCCAAAGGTTGGTGAACCAGGTGTTAAATGGTGCTGAGGAGTACGCTGTGGCATACCTGGATGGCATTGTCATCTTTAGTACCAGCTGGGAGGAACACCTGTCCCACCTTAGGGAAGTGCTGGGCAGGATACAGAGGGCCAGGCTCACTGTCAAAGCTGGGAAGTACCAGGTGACCATGGGAGAAGTGGCATACCTCGAGCATGTGGTAGGCCGGGGACAGCTCCATCCTAACCAAATAAAAATAGAGGTAATCCAGGCATGGCTCAGACCAGAAACACAGAAGCAGGTCAGGAGTTTTCTTGGGGCAGCAGGGTACTATAGAACATTTGTACCCAATTACAGTACCCTGGCTGCTCCCCTATCTGACCTGGTAAAGAAAAGGATGCCAAAGAAAATTACCTGGGGTCCAGCCTGTGAAGAAACCTTTACCAGACTGAAAGAGGCACTGTGCAGTGCTCCTGTTTTGATAAGTCCTGACTATAGCACACCCATTATAGTTCAGAATGACACCTCGGATGTGGGTATTGGGGCAGTACTGAGTCAGACATCCAGCCATGGTATAGATCACCCTGTAGCGTATCTGAGTAAAAAGTTACTTCCTAGGGAGGAGGTATACTCTACCGTGGAAAAGGAGTATCTTGCCATAGTGTGGGCCTTAGAGAAGTTGGAGCCATACTTGTATGGGCAACATTTTGTGGTACAAACTGACCACAGCCCCCTGGTTTGGCTGACACAGATTGGAAAGAACAATGGTAGATTGCTAAGATGGAGTCTTGCTTTGCAAGGGTATGACATGACTATTCTACAAAGGGCTGGAGCCAAAAATCTGAACTCAGATGGTTTGTCTCGTGCCTATGAGTGGTGAACTGATTTAGGAAGCTCATCTCATGCAGGGGATAGAGCCCCCAAATTCAGTCTAGGTGGGAAGGAATTGTGACAGACAGCTGGTTCTGATTAATCTATGATTTTTTGTAATATAAAAATGTGTTATTGAGTGTCTCTCATGAGACAGGCTGAAACAGCCTATGGAATGACACCCCCCCATCCCAGGTTTTAGATCCAAGGTGTTACATGGAAGGCCAAGAGATAATTACAGGCTAGAATAGGCCTAAATTATGCATCTCCTGTTTATCTAGCTTAATTGTAGCTTGCTAGCTGATAGGATAGAAAATATCCATTTTATGAAGTTTAGAGGAGGAAAACCAGGTTATGTTACACTGGTACAAAATCATAAATGTTAATCTGATATCTGTAAAAGCAGGATGTTGCTCATGGATGAAAGAAGGACTTAGAAATCAACCTTATTTTATTTGCCTTCTGATTGATAAGACATCCTGGGTGTATAATTTTTTTTATATTCTGACAGGGAAGAGCTAGGTGACCTCATACAAAGAGGTTGGCAAAGCCAGTTTTAAAACAGTATTCTTTTTCCACTAAGACACATGTGTTTGGACTCTGAAAAAGTAACATCAGGCACTGTTAGAAGAATACATTAGATTAGACAAGTCGAAGGGTACTGTGGTAGAAAATTTTGTTGTATTAAAAACCTTATTATTTTAAGTGATTGTATGTTTTTGTGATATATGGTTCTGTATTTACATTTTACATTTTTATCTATTTTTAAGTAAACCTCTACTTTAGAGACTACTCGGTGTGCCTTTAAAATTATTTTTCTTGACCAGTGAAGTATATTGTATATGGTTAAAGCTGACACTGTACAAAGCTTACTGGATTTACTAAACTGGGAAAAGGTAAGAATTTTTCCTACAGTCTTTCATAGAGTTTTTAAGGGTTCATTTTGTACACCTGGTTAGGTGCCCTAAGGCAAAAAATATTTGGTATCCCCTGAAGAGCAGAATTATCTGAGCCTGTACATTGTGTATGCTAGCAAGAGTGTCACAGTTTAAATCCCTCCAGAACTTGAGACCAAAGGTTGATTCGAACCCACAAAACAGACAGGAGGGTTACCCTGTTCTGTTAACTGTTCACAATACTGCTCTCGGAGGTTGGCACTGTGGGAGCAGAGGGTCTGACCTGCTGAGTGGGTCATGACAGATGCATGGAATGGCCTACCTCAGGAAGTGGTGGATATGAACACAGTGCAGGGCTTCAGAAAGGCATGGGATAGGCATAAGGGAGCAATACAGATGAATATGAATAGACAGGCCATTGACCGAGTAAATGCCTATGGCACATTCATAAAGTAGAGAAAATGAGCAGACTGGATGGGCCTTGCGGTCCTTATCTGCCATCAATTGCTATGTTTCTATGTTTATTACCTAACAGGAATATATAAGAGAATCTTTTTATGGTAAGGGAGGTATGGGAATATTATGCAAGGATCAAATATTCTGGACTTCTGGGGCCCGATTCCAAGTTGCATGGTGCAACTCATGGGAACATATGAGTTGTGCCATGTGGCGCCATGCCCAGGAACCTTGTACCCTAATCCAGGACCGGCAGGGTCCCAGGCACCTATGACCCATGACTTGCGACAGCCACAGGCTTGCACTATCGGAATGACGCAATGGACCTGGGTGCTGCAAGTCGCAGTTGCATGTAACTTCCCCTCTGGAGCCCCCCACCCCAGAACATGCCCACAATCTCCCAGGGGCACTGGGGGGTAGGCTGGGTGGCACAGGAAAAAGCGGGGGCATGGTGCTATACTGACTCAGGTGGCACCCTGGACTTAGGGGGGCAACACTGTGTTTGGAGGGTGCATGGGGCACAGGAATGTGTGTACCATGGCACTGCAGGGGGTCATCCATCGTTTTGCCAGGACAGATGCCCCTTAGACCACCTATATTCTAGTCTAACCCTGCAGCACCATGTCCAGACTTGGAATTGCGTAAGTGGGTTATGGCAGCCACCCTTTCAGAATAGGGTGCAGGTGCTGCTGTAACCCATCCTTGCACCATGCCACAGAGGGATGTGGGCGTAGTGGGTGGCGTAGCCCACCTTTGGCACAATCCGCATGCGGCATGGTGCAAGCCACTTGTACTTCCAACCTACGTATGTACTTTATGGCGCAAGGTGCAATTTGCACCATAGGGTTTGGCATAAATCAACTTGCGCCATGCATAAGGGAATTTGGAATTGGGCCCCTTTTGTCTCTAAACCAAAGTAAAACATTTGATAGAGTCATTCATGATTTCTTTCTTCAGGTATTATTGAAATACGGTATTCCTGACAGATTTGTGAAATGGTTACAGAGTTTATATGAAAAGGTATCAGTGGTACCTCCTATTTTAGGAAAGAAAGGAACAGATTTTAAGGTAAAGGTAGGGGTACAGCGAGGCTGCCCACTCATCCTTCACTATATGTTTTCACCTTGGATCCTTTCGTTAGAGAGATCATTAAACATGATGCTACAGATGGAATTGCCTTCCCTCATCAAGAAGTGTTTTTTAAAATAATAGAATATGCTGATGATGAGTGTGTTTTTGTGAGTAATACAAAACATGTTACAGCAGTGTTGGATGTAATGCAGACATATACTTTAGTTTCAGGAGCTAAACTAAATTTAGGAAAATGTATAGGTATACAGCTAGGGAAACAACTCAATAGTTTACAACAGGTAGCAGGTATAAGATTATCCAGTAAACTAATACGAATATTAAAGATAATGGTTGGACCAGGAGAGGTAGCAGACTATAATTGGGAGGAAGTGCTAAAGGCGTATGAACAAAAAGTAAATATATGGAATAGAGGGAGGCTGTCCAAGCAAAAAAAAGTACTTATTTCTGATCTCTTCCAGCTCCTTATTCCTTACAACTTTCCCCACTTTGCATCTTCTCTCACTTATTACTACCCCACTCCTCATTGCACTCTTCTCAGCCTACAGGGATCACTATATTTTCCTAATCACAATTTAGTACACCAGTATTACCACCATACCGTGTACAGCTTATTTGCTCCTATTTGCACTATAAATTACCACCTAAGTACAACAGTGGTATAACTTTGCTAGTCAAATTTCTGTTATATCGCATTACACGGAAGTGGTTGGCAACTATAGGCTTGTCAGCCTGACGTCGGTGGTTGAGAAGATAATGGAGTCACTCTTAAGGGAGCATATAATGAACTACCTCAAGGGGTTGGTCTTGGGCCCGGTCCTATTCAATGTCTTCATTGGAGACATTGCAGTAGGGCTGGAGGGGAAGATGTGTTTGTTCACAGATGACATGCAGATTTGTAACAGGGTGGATGCACTAAAGAGTGTTGGCAGGATGAGGGAGGATCTTAAAAAGCTGGAGCAGTGGTCTGAGGCGTGAAGAAAGGGGTTCAATGAGGGGAAGTGTAAAATTATACACTTGGGGCATAGGAACCCTAGGGCAAAATATGTGTTCGGGGTGGAGGCTGTTCAAAGGAGGATCACCAGAATGTTTCATGGGCTGCATGGAAGGGCATATGAGGACAGACTGAGGGATCTGAATATACTGTATACTCCATGGAGGAAAGGAGGGAGAGGGGGGACCTGATTAAGACTTTAAAATATCTAAAGGGGTTTAACAGGGTACAGGAGAGAAACTTATTTCAGAGAAAAGGGCTCAACAACTAGAGGTCATAGCATGAAGCTGGAAGCAGGAAAATGTAAGGGAAATGGGCTGTTGGATGAGGTAATAATGGTTAAAGCTGTCTTTGGTTTTAAGCATGCATGGGACAGACACAAGTGGATCCTGTGAGTGAATGGGGGTATTGACTTAACTTGAGGGGTAAAGGGGAAATCAGGCAACACTTGGGGGGGGCATGGGGATACTCAACAGATAAGAGTATCATGGGGCAGACTAGGCGAGCCACATTGGTCCTTATCTGCCAATAATTGTATGTATGTATGTATGCATGTAACTGATTTCTCCATTACCATGGCAGCTGAGATTCAATGCAAAAAAGTGCAAAATCATGTCCTTGGTGCACAGGAACCTAAGGGAAGAGTTTTTCATGGGGGGGGGGGTTAATGACATACACCAAAGAGGAGAAGGATCTAGGAGTGAATATATCTGAGGACCTAAAGATGGTTGGACAGTGTGAGAAGGTGGTTAGAAAGACAAGGGGTGCATTGGAAGAGGCATCACCAGCTGAAAGAGGGAGGTGGTGATGCCACTGTATCGACCATTGATAAGACCTCGGGATAGATTTTCGAAGCTCCAGGGATGCCCCTGGTGCAGAAAACATATGACGCACAGACCTTGCGGCATGCCCCTGTCAGTGATCAGGATTTTCAATGCCTTGTGATGATCGCAGCACCTTAGACCACGGTTTTGTGGTTTAATGTGAGCTATCCCAGGAGGCAGTGTTAGGGTGCTGGTGCAAGAGCATTGGCACAAGCTGCCATAAATTGTGTAAATCAGAGCAACTGCACCCGAGCTTTGAAATTCGGGTGCAGTTGCGGCAAAGGGGATTGGTGCACCATGGAGTTTAAAGTCCTGTGGTGCAGGGCAGGATGCAAGCCCTGTGCTCAGGTTTGAAAATCCGGCCCCTCATCTGGAGTACAGTGTCCAATTTTGGAGGCCTCATCTCATGAAAGACATAGACAAGGTGGAAGCAGTACAGAGAAGGGCCAGAAAAAAAGGTTCAGGGACTGTAACAGAAATCATACTGTATGAAGAGAGGCTGAAATACCTCAATATGTATTCCCTGGAAATGAGGAGTCAATGGGGGGACATGACAGAGATGTTCAAGTACCTCAAAGGGATAAATAAGGTACAGGAGGGAAGTATCTTTCAGAGAAGGGGATGCAGAACTAGGAGTCACGACCTGAAGTTGTAAGGATGAAGGGTCAGGGGGAATGTGAGGAAGTACTTCTTTACAGACAGAAAGTAGTGTACAAATGGAATAGCCTCCCAGTTGGGGTGCTGGGCCAAAAAAGGTGGAGGAATTCAAAAATGTATGGCACAGACACTTGGGATTAATTGAAACAGGGAGAGGGGGAAGCCACAAATCAACTAAATCTATAGTATAAGGGAAGGTAGGTCAAATGGGCAGACTAGATGGGCCAGGCAGTCCTTATCTGCCAACAAATTCTATGTAACAATGTTTCTACGTATCTATGTATCTATGTAATGTAAACCTGCAATAGCAGTGGAGCTATGAACATCCACAAATTTTGAACTTTTTCACAAAACTTAATAAATAATTGAATTTATGAAATTTGAACTCCTGTAACTTAGAATTTACACAACCAATTACCTCTCTATTTAGCTGTTTCTATGACTTTCCCAAGAAAGTATGCAAATCAATTTTCAATTACCTTGCTCCAAAGGTGACTAAGTTGAATGCATACAAATATTTTAAAAACTTTTCAAATGAATGATAAATTGCCAGATGATGCAACACTATAAACTCCCTTCCCCTCATCCACCTATCATGAAAATTGACATCCTTTTAGGCCTCTTTTTTTTTTTTTGCTCTTCCACAAGACCCCAGTCAGCCACTTCCTCCAGGCTGTCAAGGCCCACCACTGTCCAACCCCCCTGTCACCATCCACTGCCATTTCAGTGCTTTGATCCTCAGGCAGCCCCACATAACCCTTCATTGGGTGGGCCCCTTTCTCATGGGAGCAGTAACTGGGGGAAAGAGAAATGCTCTCAGGCATCTACTATGCATCCATGGCACAATGGGGTCGGCATGGACATCTCCAGGCTACAACAGTGAGGAGGACCTGCGGCTATCATCCTGGTCAGCCGAGGGTAGATTTTCTACTTTTCTATTAACCCACCTACCGCCTCCCACTAAGGGCCAGCTGCAGACGAATTCTGGGGTTGTGGTGTTCAGTGGATCATTGAGGTCTTGTGCCACCAAGAACAACACCCCAAGCCACCTCCAGGGGTTGACAAACAGTGGTCTTAAGCCCACCCACCCCCCATCTCCCTGTGACAGAATTGTCCAAAGGATGCTCTAAACACCCTCCCCACTGGATTCCGCTCCTGACACCTGGGCTTGGAGCACAAACCCGGGTCACCAGCGTGCCAAGTGAACACCTTTGCTTGGCAACATGGAGCCAGCCATTGGCTTCTTCTAAGCAATACAAATGCCAAATTTCAGATCTCTAGCTGTAATGCTGACCAAGTTATGATGAACTAAAGAATTTTATGAAAGTTTTGCAGAATTTTGTGAAAATTTGGCAAAATCAAAATTTTCTAATTTTTCCCAGCTGTAGCTGTGACCCTTTGTCAGAACATAATGAAAGTTACCTGCAAATGTGTCTGGAACATAGTCTTTAACATCTATGTACACGAAGAGAGATGGCAGCATGAGAGGTTGGTTCTTTTCATTCCTTAAAGAGATGTAGTGGTATCCTAAGAAGTAAGATGACAATATTATTCTACAAAAACTTAACACTAACATGTAAGCAGCATCACTGCAGTTTGTTGTAAATGTACCACTCACAACCTGCTAGCACTCAACAGGTTATAAATAGATTTATGGTCAGTCAGTCAAAAATGTGCTGTCAATATGCAAGCTCCTTATTAAGGGTGTATGCTGCATTTAAATAAAATACAGTAGGTAGGGAAGGTGAGGTGAAGCTAATCTATCTTGCACCGTTCTAAGATTCATGGCACATCACAGTGTACAGTACAAGCAGCTTACACTTAAAATTATTAGTGATGATTAATTAAGGGAGAGACATACATATTTTGTATAACTTTATTAAAGAACTATCTTTTCAAGCATAATTGTTTAAACATTTTTGTAAGTCTTCAAGAGAAACACAGGAAATAAGTCAGGTAGGCAGCAGCACTAGTCAGGGTGTCAGTTGTGCATACTACACTGTATACATATGGGTATAGGAGTCACAAGGCAAAGCTGAGTGTCTTCAGTCACCCATATTATGGTATATACAGTATATGTGTCAGTGGTTCAGCAGGTTACACACTCGCCTCTGAAGCCAGAAGATCAGAAGGCTGTGGGTTCTATCCCCACAGTAGGCACTTGTGTTAAATCCCAATACTGACACTGTAGCGCAGCATGAGGGGGGTGCTGCACTCCTGAGGTGCCATCTTTTGGATGCGATGTTAAACCGAGGTCCCATCTGCCTGTTCACGTGGATGTTAAAGATCTCATGGCACTTCTCGAAAACAGTAGGGGAATTTTTTATTTAACAATTCATTACAGATCACAACTTACAAAATAGATAATCCATTTATACATTTCTTATCTCTCGATGACATCTACCTTGGCTTTATTGTATTCTTCCTTTTAGAAAGCTAGTTGCCTCCCTGGTCCCTACTGATACTTCTGAAAAAAAGAAAATCCCCTCCACTATATATTGATCAATGATTTCAGAAGCATTTTTAAATCCTTTATGAAAACTTTCATTAAGGTAGATTTACAGAACTTACAAATAACATTATATGGCATCCTTTATTGTCATAAAACAAACTGACTCTTAGCTTGCCATAACTATTTTATACATGCAAAGAAAACACCCAAAGTACTACAATAATGTATTCCTGTTAGATTCTGAAAATCTCTAAATACAGAACCTGCTCATACTGTAAGTCAATTGTAGCACCCATTTAAGTCTCCATTTACATGCAGGGTAAATCCAAAATAGTTTAGTAAAATTACAAAAAAGGAAAAAAAAATGTTCCATTGCTTCAACCCAGTGCTGTAGGAAGGCATTTTGGTGCCATGGGCAAGAGACTAATTTTGCACCCCCCTCACCCAGAAAAGAGCCGTGGGTCTGGGTGCCGCAAGGCTCCCAGAAGCTCTGAGGGGTTTACATGCTCTGTGGTGAGTTTTAGGGTTTTTCTTGAAGATAAAATCTACTTTTGTTTCATGTTCCCTACCTTTGATTTCAGGGACTATTTTGCTCCCATGGAATATGAGATGTGGGAGACTGTGGTTGGCTGGCATCAAAGTGTACAGCCGCAATTGTTGTGGACAAGTGGCTGACCAACAATGTCATCTATTATAAATAAATATACATTAAAATATGACATAAGCTGGTAAATCAGGAGGGAAACAGTACATGCGCACTGCAGAATGGATGTGACAACTAGAGCAGTTAAAAAAAAACATTATTTACACTACACATACATAGAATTGAGCTGAGCTTCCTTTAGGGAAAAGAAAAATGAAGCTTTCTTTCGCTAATCAAGTTCCAACCAATAACATTTACTACTAGTCTATACTTCCCTCTTCCCTGATGCCACATTAACAGCTAATATGGCAGAGGGACTCTGCCATCTTAGCTGGCAATGTGGCATCAGGGAAGAGGGAACTGTGTAGACAGAGGGAGGCTAATTGAGTGAGGAAAAAAAAAATCTTGATTAATTTAGAGAGCAGGTATTCACTGTAATGTTCCCAGCCCCTCACAAACATATATGGTAGCTGACCTGTTCCAGTGTTGAGCGATATTAAAAATACCATGCACTTCAGTCCAGTAATAAAGTTGCAGGACTCCTAATGTGTACCCCAGGAAAAACAGAGCTGCTTCCTGAACCTGCTGACATGCCTCCAGGCAGTCACTGGAACATACATACAGCCCTCATTTTCTGACTTCACAAAAAGGGGTGTGGGTGCCTGCCTATGGGTGCAAGGCAGGTTCATCAAGCGGCTGTTTTTCCTGGGTACACATTATGGGTCCGTAACTACTTTACTGGACTGAAGGCATGTAGAGTTTTTAATACCCTCAACACTGGAGCAGGTCATTCAGCTACCATATATGTTTGTGGGAGGGGCTGGAACATTACAGTGTGTACATGCTTTTAATTGTATTGTATCTATGTATGTATTGGGTATAAGTAGCAGTGAGTGGTCTGGTACTGAGAGTACTGGTAGTAGAGCAGGGGTCCAGGTTGGCAACATCACCAAAGCAAAAACTCCCTGCCCCTAGACACCATAACTGAACTATGTCCGGACTACCTCAACTTCTTAATCTTTGCATTCAGGTAGCACATTCAGACAGGCACTATTTTTTTTCAGTTTACTGGAGGGGGCATGGCAATGGCATTGCAGTAGCAGCTATGTTTTTGAGGTCTGGGGCATGGTCCCTGGATGACTGGAACTGGGTCAATCAAACCTCCCCCAAAATAGATTCATTCTATTTTGGGGGATGGTGGTCTGATAATGTATTAAAAGCATTGCAATGCAGATGCATTCTTGCAGCAGCATGGGTGTGTATGAGTGATGAAAAACTATTTTTTTATTCTGCATACTGAACATTTGTATGTGCTTATGCTGGCTGGTCAGGAAAACACTGTATATAAACTAATATGCAGCTGTGTCAGATTCCTAGATCTTCAAAACTGAGACATAAGAAAATACACGTGTACCCAGTTCTTATGTCTCTGTTTTGAAAATATAGGAATCTGACTTAACTGTATATTAGTTTACACAGCTACGTCCTGACTGTATCTGACTGTTGCTAGAGAAGTGGTAGAAGAGAAGTTTGACCATCTCCAGGGGTCATGCAGCCATTCACAGACCACAGTCCAACTCCGCAGTCATTATTATAGCCTGCCACCCACCAGTAAAACAGAAAAAGCACATCCCAACCAACCTGAGGAAGTCTACCATGTAGTGCCACATAAATTTGCAATAGGCTTCTACTGCTAACTATAAAACAAGACAATGAAATATTATTTATTGTCTTGTTAACTGAACTAGTAAACTCAAAGCAACCATGTCATGATAGCAAATCAAGCTAGTCATTTATTTTATTGCCAAATAAACCCATTCATTTATGGCAGGGTCAGCTAGCTGAGAAGCATTAAAAAGGTTGAAGAGGTATAAAGTTCAGTATCCAATGATCCCTCAGCAGCTGAGGGATCCCATGCAGGTTTTTACCCAAACATTCTGAACCTCATGAGCAGACCAGTGTCTTATGTTACCATACCACCAACCCTGACCCCATGAAAAGTGTGAGTGGGAAATCTGAACACCAGTCAATCCTAGGCAACATGAACATATGTGTTCCAAATAATTGTAATCATTTTCCATTTAAAAAATCAAAATGTCTCACTCAGCTTTTATTGCAGTCGATAAGTAATATACTATACTTTCAGAACTGTAAAGGCTTCTGCTTTCTAAAATGGTATCATTGTAGATACAACTGTTTAAACATCTGTGATGATCTGATGATCAGTAAGTGTTATTTGTAATTTAAAAACAACTGAAACACTGCTGCACACACTATATCATGCCCTCTAGCCCCAGAAGTGTTTTTACCAAACACTTTGTCCCAACTAATCTTGTATCCAGACAGACTCAAACCACTTGTCTTGACAAAACAATCCCCACAACGAAAAAACTCTCTCAGTAGTCTGTTACTGTGATGGGCTGCTGGTCCTCTTTAATTTAATAATAGTCACAGACTAGTGCAGTGGAGGAGTTGTAGCTGTGGTATGACTAGCGTATACTCTGCCATCTCGGGGTCTGACTGGAGGCTCGGGGCAGGCAGTCAGGCAGGCTCTACATGGGCAGAAATGTCTGTGAAGGCCAGACCTGCCGCCCGCGACCTGCCCAAGGGCCTGGACTCAGTGAAGTATTAGGAAAAGGAAAGCGGCGTGGGCCACGGGGGAGTCTGCCTGGCCTGTGTGGAATGAGGAGGGACTGGGGACGTGGGTCAAGAAGAGGAGGATGGAAAGAAAGTCTCAGCCCAAGGCAGAGGGGGTTGGGGATGGCAACTTTTTCACTCCCATCCCAGAGAGACAGTCCCGTGAACAGAACTATTACAGCAGCCAGGTCGCCATACCATTCCGCCACCCACCAGCCAAGCCAGCAGGCCCAATCACAATCAATTAGAGGAATGAAAAAAACTTCAGAAATCAGACAGATTTAGATTTCAACATTTCATTCCCCTCTCATTCCCAATTCTCCTGATCAGACAGTGCAGCAGTGCATTTCTTTTTCTAACAAGAATCACCCCCCTCCCCGGTGCCGCCACATACACTCACTCACATCTATCTCATTCAACAACAGCATGCACATGAACAGGACACATTCACATTGAATTTTCATTTTAAAACAATAAAATTCAGGTTAGCGGGATATGGGATGGGATGACTAATTGCTTGTTTTGCTGATGATGCATGATCTTCACTTTATTAAGATGGCTCTGAGTGGCTAATCAGATCAGATCTCATTTCACTGTTGTCTTCTTTCGTCACTACACAATCACTGCACTCCTCTCTCTCTACGCTCTCGCTTTTGTTTGTTTTGCTGTCAGTCTCTACTTACTGAAATACAACTACTTCTGGCTCCACTGTCTCTCCCCAACTGCACCGCCTCTCACTCTCATTACCATGCATGCGCCCTCCCATACGCCCTTTATACTAATGCAGCTATGCAGGACTGGCTGGCCCCCACAGTTTCTCTTTCCTTCTGGAATGCATGATGCACCACCATTCACCACATGATTATTTTTGCCTGCAGCATCACAGCTCATGTGACCCCCCTTGATGATCTTCAACAGGCACGCCCTGCTGACAACTAGATATAATTACAGTCAGAGCCCCAAAAAATGAAAATTTAAAGCGGTAGCGCCACCGAAAGGTGAATAAAAGAAATAAGCTTCAGATGGAAATTGTGCCCCTCGGAGGCTTGCGACCCCACCTTTGCTATGGTACTGCTTTAACCTGCATGTCACACTCTGGGTATGGACACATTCTTTCTTCCATTGCCTTGTGTTTGTTATTCCTTTTAACCTGCAGTTTCCCATACAAGCATAACCACAAGATATCCCACATTCTCTGTGGGATCTTTTATTAATCAACTGCTTACAGACTAGGGGAATTTGTATTGTGTAGTGTTTAAATTCTGGTTGTGTAGTTCCCACCTTGTCCAATACCATGGAATAAATGTGTTTCCCAGTATTTTGAGTCAGTTGTTTCTTTTCTATCTTCCATTTTGTCATTTTTGTACTGCTGATTTAAAATAAGCAGGAACTTTTAAATGTTTTGGAGGCAAGTCCATCCATACTTTTAAATACTCTGATATGATTGCATACATCCAGATTTGTGCTTGAGACTTTTCCATCTGCAAGGCCAATTTTAAGGATCCTGTCCCAAAAAAAGTATATGAAAAAAATGATGGGGTGCACCATATTTAAACCCCCGTTTTGTTTTGGTAAAAAAGTTAACTCTCTTTTCATGGGGTTGAGTCTGCTTCCCCACAATATTTAGAAGAAAACACTAATAATCCTGGTCTCACTTTGTAATGGGAATATCATACTTATATGCAGTAATGCTGGAATTAAAAACTGGTTAATAATGAACACTTTTTAATTTTGACATTTTCCACCCTTTCCATCTCTGGACGTTTGAGTCACACACCTTCAAACTTTCATCCCAGTTTAAGTGAGCTATGTCACCCTGACCAAACTTATTTCCTAGGATTCTTAAAAGTTCATTAGATAATTGAATCCCTGCTGTTTGCCTGATCTGCGGATGCTGGTGGCCCAGTCCTAGGCCTTTACTTTTTTCAGTATTTAACTGTTCCCCCGAATACTTTTGTATAGGCCTCCATTTCTTTCAACATATTAGTTGCACTAACTTCATGTTTTACAAAAATGCAAAGATCATCCGCATAAGCAATAATTTTCAGTTCTTCTTGTGACTGTGTTTCTACTATGACCCTTATGGTTGTATTCATTAACACTTTCCTAATACAAAAAAGGATCTACAAAACCTTTATGTAAAATGAGGGGCTCAAGGGGCGACCCTGCCTCACTCCTGTCCTAAAAGGTATTCTAACTCCCTCATAGCCATGTACTAAGCGGGTAACTTCTGTCATATTGTACAAGGTTTCCAGCCATTGAACAAAAATCTGGGGAATCCCATAATGTTTTAGCACCTGAAATAAATAACTATGACTAACTTTGTTAAAAGCCTTCCATTGGTCCAATGATAAAAGGAAACTTGTAACCTCATTTTCTATACAGTATTCTACAGCATCTCTGATTATAGAGACATTTTCCTGTATCTATCAGAATGTGTACACATTTGTGCTGGATATATAAGATTCTGTGCTGCCATCTTTTTGTAATATAGTGGTTAGTAATAAAATATGGATTCAGGAGATATATTGGTCACCAATTATTTATGTCTCTCTTATTTGCTGATTTAAATAAAAAAAAATTAAACCCCTGAAGAAAGAAGCAGGTACTTCTTCTGGATTCATTAATAATGAGTTATAAAACTTTGATAAGCATGGTGCTATAATCTCGGAATATGTTTTATAGAACTTATTAGGAATGCCATCTCTGCCTGTGTAGTTTCCTTGTTTCAAAGTAGTAATAGTTTCTATACTTTCTTGTGGTGTTATTGGTTTTATTAGAGTTCTTCTCATCTCATTTGTTATTGGGGATATCGTTATATCTTTCAAAAAATCATTTATATCTTCCATAGTGGCCGGTAATTCATTGCTAAAACTGTGTAGATGTTCTTCTAAGTACTTTTGTATTTCTACTGTTGAAGAGATCAAGGTTCTATTTGAAGTTATTAAGCAGGTAATTTGTGATTTTTTTTTCTTTCTTTCTTTCTTTACAGGCCTCACGTGGATTCACATATGGGGTTCTCTGTGTGCCAAATGTCATTTCTGCTTGTAATGATGCTGACCGATCATATTGGAACTTCCTCGTCCCGATTTTATATTATTAATTTGCACTGAATAATCTTGGCCTGTTTTGTATATATCTGAGTAAAGTTTGTTTAGCTGAGTTCTCAAATTTAAATATATTAGAAAGTTACTTTGTGATTTCTGTTTGCCTTATTTGGTGAACCAATCTTTTATATCCTGTTTTGTCTCCTCCCACCAGTGTCCTGTGTTATCATATAGACTGTCTACAGAAATTCTGGCTGTAATTATTGTAATGATATTTAGTTTTACATTAGGTTCTTGTATAATAGCAGTATTCATTCTCCTTCTAGTGCATGGTTTGGCTCTTTGTTAATACTAAGCTCTGTTTTTACCATCAAATGATCCACAACTCTACCAGTAGTGCTCTGGTGTCATGTATAATTAGCTGTTTGGATACAAAAATATAATCAATTTTTGTTGTAAGTGTATTACGTATGTATGTATGTGTAACTTTTGGATTGGCTTTTGTAAAACTATCCAATACCTTAGCTGTGTCAATAAATATCTTAAAAGCATATGAGTTACAATATATCTTTTTTCCTTTAGCTTGTCTATCGGTAAAATCTTTAGTGCAATTAAAGTCTCCCCCTAAGTACTGTGTATATCTTTTGCTGTGGCTAAAAATGGCTTGAGTTGTGTAAACAAACCAACTCTTACTGCTTTTTGTTGTGGAACGTACACCATAATAAATCTACTATGCATATTATGCCAGATACCATCCATAATCAATACCCTTCCTGGAATGAGGCCAATACATTTTTGTAGTTTGAAATGGTATCCTGAAAACAGGATTCCAATCCCATCTGCTTTATCTACATCAAACGACCAGTAAGACGGCCCCCATACTCAGTGCTTTTTTGAAGCTTGCATTTGGTAAAGTGAATCCATCCATGTTTTCTGTAAGAAAATAACATCTAAATTCAGTTCATGAAGCAATGAAAAAAGTGGCAGTTTTCATCCTTGTATTATTTATATTATAGGTGTTTAGAGAAGAGACACTAAACCTATCCATTTTAAGTCAGTTAGGGTAATTTTTTTTCTTTTTCTTTCTCTTTCTCTTCTTCTTTCCTGCCTTGTTAACTTCAACTTGTGACTTTTCCTCCATGTCCTGTATCTCTTGAGAAGAGGCATCTGAAACTAAATCCTTTGCATCTGGGTCTCTGCCTGACTGTTTTATTAATGCCTCAGATAGGTTTCTGGTTTCTACTTCTTTGTTCTGCAACACATTTTGTATTTGCCTTGTGCTCCTTCTCCTTGTGGAAAGTATTTACCACTTTTGGGGGGGGGGCATTTCTGGGGTTTCTTTTCTGTTGCAGCCTGTATACTAGATATGTGGGTTGGTACTAATTCTGACCTTGTGTCTGTGTTGAGTAGTTGTTCGTCCTGTATTTCCATTTGCACTGGTTCTGTAATTTCTATACTTGTAGAGCCAGTTTCCTGCTCCTGATCAACATTCCTTTTGTTAGTGACCTGGGTCCTGGGGTCTTGTCTCTGTTGATCCTTATTATGTAATGGGTCTATAGAATAGTGAATCCTAATTAGCTGAGGGGTACGTTCAGCTTGGCCATTATCCCAGCACAACAGCCTGGCTAAAAGTAGCCCCGTCTCCAATCAGGAATCAACCCCTTTACCTATACTAATCTCCATGTTGGGCAAAACACCTGCAACTAACATGGCAGCAGCACCACAACAGTCCTGATCCAAAAGTGGCATTATTGAATCATGATGTTCTGCTGTCCTTTACATGCAGCTTTTTAAACAAACAAAAAAAGAACAAACATGTTTTTTCCTTAGCCTTCTAATGTGGCTAGGACAGAACCCTCGACCCAGCACATGGCTCCCACTGCCAGTCGTTCTCTCCCGCTTGGCAGTGAGTGTAACTGTCTGCCGCTCTGCTATTGCCCGATCCCTACACAACAGTCCCGATCCAAAACTGGCATTACTGTACCACAATGTTCTGCTGTCCTTTACACGGGATCTTTTTTAACTAAAACATAAAAAACCTTGCCATTTCCTTGGCCTCCAAATGTAGCTAAAACAGAAGCCTCAACCCAGCACTCGGCTCCTACTGTAGGCGGTCACAGCTTCCATTCACTGTGTCTTTCTTATACATTCACTGTGGCTTCCTTAAACACTGACACTGAGGCTTCTTCAGCAGCCTATGACATGAGGCCACACTAACGTGAAGCCACTGCCTGCCCTCAGTAGTGCCATTAGAGGTCCAGAAAGAAATGGTGGTTAAATGCAGCATTATCACAACCTACTGGCAAGTTGACCCAATAAACTCATCAAAAGGGACTATTTATTTTCTTTTTAAGAATTCATTAAATATATTTTGTCCTTTTTTTTTGCAAATAAAATAATATAAATTGTAATAACTAATGTAAGTAGGGTCCCATTTCATAATCGGAATAAGGCACTACGGGGGGCATTATGGTGGGATAACAACCCCTCTCAGGTGGTGGAAGCACTTGGCTTCTCCTCATGCTTCAACCCACCTGAGGTGGTTCATTATCCCACCATAACACCCCCCTCCCATCGTGCCTTATTGCTTAATTATTACTCCCCCCCTTCTTTTGCTGAGCTTCCTGTATAAGATCACCTGGATTTATGGTGTTCCTTTGGTTATGTGATGCCCTTGGACAGTCCTGAAATATGTGCACATGTTCTTCACACAAGTTACATTTTGAATGATTGGCACATTGTAGGCTTATGTGGTCTATCTCCCCACATATCCCACATCTTAACCTGTTACAAAAATTTGACAAAATGAGTTTTAGCCCCACATTTATAGCAGGCCTTGGGTTGGCCTGAGAAGAAGCAGACGCCTCAGTCTCTAACCCAAAAAAAAGCTGTTTAGCACATGCACAGTCCCTTCAGGTGTTTGAGTTTTATTTTAAATTTCCAGTTTCCAGTCCACAACTGCTCTGTATCTATAATATCTTGTGGGGAACTTAGGACCTCACATTTTTGTTGCAACCAATGATAAGATATCTCTAACATGTAAATTTTCATGTTTGGACATAACAGTTACTGATTTTTATAGTGGTTTGGTCAGAGGTATGACTATAAATGGAGCCCATAGAGGTGAAAATTTGACTTGGTTATATAAGGTCCAGAATCTTTCTAAGCTGTTTGGATTTTGAAAGCTTATATCAAAATTGTCCTCCCCTGATATATGTATCAGAGCATATATTTCTGATGCCAGGAATATCATATTGTCTTTTAACAACATTTTACCCACATAAGTACAATCAGGTCGAGGTTCCATACCCCCTTTGTAACGCAGTCTCACAGCATTTCATCTTGGAAGGGGTTCTGTTCTGTGCAATAAATATGCAAATATAGGGCTGTGGGCTTGGGAGGGGTTGGGGGGAGCTTCAGTACTGCTTCCTCTTTGGTTTTCATTCTTCTCAGGCACTCCCATTACATTTGTATGCGTGTTGTGCCTTGTATTTTCATTATTGCCACTCTGTTGGTTACCTGTCCCACTGTTTCCTGTTCCTGTGCACTGGGTATTGCTTTCCTTATTCTTTACACATGCCCCCGCTCCTGTTTCTGGTCTCCATTCATTTATTTCTAGTCTTTCATTGTCGATCTTACCCACATTGCGACCGAGCTGCACATTTACCATGGTTGGTGCATTTATTTGGCTTGGTTCCAACCCTTTTACCCCTTCTACAATGTGAATGCTTCCACAGCTCTCCCTAATCATCACAACTTACCCACCCTGCTGATACCTCTGTGTGAGAGAGTCAGAGACAGAGAAAGAGAGAGAGAGAGTCTGTTTGTATATCTGAGCCTTGATTTTTTCCCCATCTGAACTTTTTCCAGACTCAATTTCAATATCAGCTGACATATCGTTAGTTCAGGTATCATTTGGGTTACCTGTTGTTTCTGTGGCCTAAGAATTTGGTTGTTCCATCTTTTTCTGTATTGGTTGGTCTGGGAGTGTGTTCTGTGTCAGCTCCCACTCTGGGTCAGGGATCCATTTGACATTCTCCTTTTGGGTCCACCCAGCACCTTGTAATGCTGTTTCAAGGGACCATTCCTCCATTTCGGCTGCCAGCTCCTGAATCTTAAATTCAGCTTTCAAGCACCCCTGTGCTGACAGTGGCATCCTTTGATGTGCCGCAGTCAGTCATTTGTCACTGACTATTTCCTGTACTCTCTCCAGACTACCAGAGTTTGATCAATACTCTTGTGCCCACTCTGTATGTTCTCCTGGTTTTCCTCCCTCATTGTGAATTTCTTAGTATTTTCCGGGGACACACTCTGCATTCTTCTCTTTAGAACTGTTTTTCTTTTTTGTTATAATTTGTTATATCTCCCTTCATCTTTGGAGAACATGGTGAACAGCTGCCTGCATCATTCCTCAACTTTCCTCTCCAGTTGTGCTAGTGCATCTTCGATGTCTCTCCCTGATGTTTCTTCCACTGGATTTGTTTTCTTTGTCATCCTCCATTTCTTCATTCTCACATTGACCATCATAATCCTCATCCATTGAATCCTCTGCATGAATAAAGTCCTCTTCATCCTCCTTCTTACCACCAGCTGGATCAGAGGACAGGGCCCCAGAATGCTGCAGCTCCCCAGTCCCTGCAGCCTCTTGATCTTCCATCTTGAAAGTGGCTGACAGTGCCCCCTTCCAAAGAGTGGGGGGGATTTTTATTCAGACATCAAAAACAAATCATAATACAACATGTTATAGCCATGGTTAAATCATATGAAAACATAAAAAGGCAAATTAAATAAGTATTAAAGCATACTTCCCAACCCCCCCACACAAAAGTATAGAAAGTCAGTATTAAGGCATCATACTCCAATCTTTTCAACCATGTTAACTTTACATTTAAACCATGTACAAGTCAAAAGCAAGAAATCAATAATAAAAATAAATCAAAATTTAATATTTTCATCATATCCCTTATATATTTCTTTCCCAAATAATCTTGCTAACTATACCCTTCCCTCACCACCACCACCATAAGAGTAGGGGAATTGTGTAGGACTTCAAAACAAATCATAATTCAACTATAGTCTTAGTACATCTCCATAAGGGGAAGAAACAAGGTAATAACATAAGACACATTATAGAAATCCAACAGTATTACATTCATACTACCTAAAGAAGGAATGTTTCCCACCCTCTTACTACTCAACATAGAAGGGTTTTTAATGCTTTAAGGTATAAGTCTGTTACATCTATATGATTTACTTACATACTTCCGTAAGTAAAATCCTAGTAAAACTAACAAAGGAATTTTTTATACATAATGGTTGTAAGCTTCCCTTCTTAGCTTAACCAATTTATAGAACACCATCGTGTGTGGAAGAGCTGTGGGCCATTTGTTAACTGTTCCTTATGTCTAATCTCTATAACAGAGCATCTTATGGCCATGAACAGCTGATCTGGTATAAGTTCTAGCTGTTGTAATGTCAGTATGCATCTAGTGATCCAGATGTGGTACTTAATACTCAGTAAAATAATTTCCATTGTGTTGCAATTGTATTTTTGCCATGGCCATGGCATTAATCCTAGAAATAAAATTTCTGGTGTTTGTGATATAAAAGGAGATCCTTTCCATGCATTGTTAATCAGTTTCCAGATTTGTATTATATATGGACAGTTAAAATATAAGTGTCCCATAGTTTCTAACACCTCCATACATGACTCTCTAGGGCAATAGCATTCTGTTATTCCCTTGTGTTGCAGGTTGTTTTTTACATTCAGATTCCCGTGTGTGCTTAACCACAGCACATCCCACATTTTTTCTGGGATTCTCTTATTTGTTAAACATTTTCCCAATTAAAATTTTTTCTTTTTGTGGCCTAGTTCCAAAATGTGGGGTTTCCACAAAAATGTTATCTAAGAATATTGTATAAAAAATGTTTCTGGGTAAAGAAAATACCATCTGCTTTGTTATTAACCACAATTTAATCTTTCCAAAACAAGATTGGAAATATGTGGGTAGATGTCTGATGGATCTTTGCCTAGCTATTGGTGAGTCTTGAGGCCAATGTTCCAGCTGGTGTTCTATCTGATCCCATACCCATTGTATCCATACAGCTGTTGATCCTAAAAGGAGTGGTTTTAAATTATTGTAACTAAAAATACAAAAAAAGAACAGGACAGGATTGACCATATCCACCCCTCTCTTTTTTCCCCAAATAAGTTATACCTCTTTTAATCAGGTTTAACCAGCTTCCCCATAGGCAGAAGAAAAAACAACCAAGTAATGAGGTTTCCAGTTGCTTGGGAGGTGGATAGGTAGTATTTAGGTACAAGAACATTGTAAGCAAAAAGGTTTTCATCATGTATATCCTTTTTTGTTTTGACATATGCCACCTATTCCAATGTCGTATTTTATTCCTGGCGATCTGTAACAGGAAATTCCAATTATAGAAGGCCAAATCTCCTTTTCCAAAATATATCCCCAATATTTTACAATTCCCTTGCACAATTGGAATTCCCCTTATATCTTTCTCCTCTGTTTGTATGCTCCCAATAAGTAAATAAGTACTTTTTTGGAGGTTCACTAAAGACCCCATACCTTTCATAAATTCATTTAGTACAGTCTCAGTATGTACTACTGATGCTCTGTCTGCCAATACTAAGCATAAATCATCCACATATGCTGCATTTTTTATTTCAGGATTCTCGCTATTTACTGACCAACCCCTTATAGCATCTGTGGTATTCAATTTTTGTAGATGTGGGTCTATGGTAATAATATAAGAACATAAGAATGTGTTGGCAGAAGGGGACCATATTATCCATCTAGTCTGCCCAGATTGCCTACCCCCCTATTCTGTTCTTCATCTGAAATTACTGCAGTACTTGTCCCACGCTAGCTGAAAAGCAGTGACTGTTTTGACCTCCACAACCTCTGGTAGTAAGCTATTCCAAGGGTCCACCACCCCGTCTCTGTGAAGTAGAACTTATGAATGTTGGTTTTAAACTTACAGAATAGGGCATATAGAGCACCCCTGCGGTACCCCTTGTGTAATTCTACATTCTGACACTACCCATCTATTCACATATTGTGCACTGCTTGCATTTTTATAGCACAATTTAATCCAGTCCACAAATTCTGTTGGGAATCCATATGCTGACAAGCATTTCCATAAATATAAATGTGGTACTCTGTCAAATGCTTTTGACAGGTCTATGCTAAGCAAAAACCCTGATAATTCCTCATTATTTTCTTTTTCTATTATTTTACATAACAAAATTAATGTATCTCCTATCTTCCTCCCTGGAATGGCACAGGTTTGTGAAAGAAGTATCAAGGATTCTAGTGTTGATGCCAACCTAACACTTTTAAGTAGTATTGTTAAAATTTTAAAATTGGAGTTTAAAAGGGTTATTGGTCTCCAACTGGCTAGTTGTTGTTTGTTTCTTGATTTATATAAGACAATTAAGAGTCTTTTATTCATGCTATTTGGCAGAGCTGGTTGACTCAATAGCTCATTAAATAAGATAATTTCTTTTTTTAGTATTTGAAAGATAATTTTATATATTCCATATGGTAATCCATCCTGTCCCAGTGCTGTGCCATGTTTTAAATTTGTTACTATGTAGTCCAATTCCTGTTCAGTTATGGGTCTGGTTATTTCCTTTTTCGCATACATTGGAAGTTGGTTTAGTGAAAATGTATTTAGCCAACTATCCATTGTTTCTGGTGATACTTTTTTTTTTCCAATTGTTTAACCAGGTGAGACACACTAAGCTGAACGTTTGTTTACAGGTGCAACCTGGGAGCACAGGGAAGTTAAGTGACTTGCTCAGGGTCACACAGTATATGCAAGCGGGGGCTGTGGGATTCAAACCCAGGTCTTCAGATTTGCAGCTCAGCGCTTTAAACCACTGCGCTATACTGCTAAAGTTTTTAGAGATGTATTTTTTAACCTCTAACACAATCTCCTGTTGATTTTCAGTTAATGTGCCATTTTCTGTAAGGACTGATAGCATTACTTTAGCACTTCTTTGTTTAGCACAGCTGTCAAAGGGGTTAGTACTGGCTTGTGTTCCCTGTATTCGAAAACTCTGTTCTCTCTCTAGAGACTTCATCTGGTCTTATTGTATATTCCCCATTTCTGTTTTTAATAGTGTTATTTGTTCCTGATAAAAAATACGTCCCTGTTGTTGCAAGGGTATTAATCCTTAAGGTTTTTCCCTTAAATTTGAATATCTCCTATTTTTCTCTTGTCCTTTTAGTATTCCTATAGTCTTGAAATAATCCATAATGTATCTTTTTGTATCCTCCCACTAATTTGGTATAGAATTGTACAAAAAAAAGATCAGTTGTCTAGTCTGTAAGATATATCGTATGTTAGTTCTTCTGCAATTATGGTGTCTTCCAGTAGGCTACAATTTAACCTCCAGTAATCCCTCCTTTTTGAGGTTTCTGCAAAATTTGAAATTGTTACACTTAGTAACCCATGGTTTGAGGATGCCACAGGAATTACTCTGGCTGTTTGAACAGGTACAGAAGGGGACAGGAACCAGTAGTCTATTCTGGTTGAAATCCTACTGTCAAAGATGGTGTGTTGACTTTTCTTCTCTTGTAGGTAAAAAACATCCTGTAACCCAGTTTGTGTGAGCAACTTATTAAGAAGGGCTGCATCACAAAAAAAATTCTGTTTTAGAGCCCCTATTTGTAATTAGATGGCTACAATTGAAATCTACCCCAATAACACCTGTTTTGATGTAAATAAATATGGTTGTACCCTCTTCAAATATTCTGTCCTTTGTGCCTTAGATTGGGGTGCAGAGATGTTTATAAACCTAAGTTCCACAGCATCTAACTCAATATCCAGTGCTAATGCCCTCCCTGGCAAGGCAAGGCAAGGGAACTGTGTGTGTGATTTTAACATTCTCCTTATTAATGCAGACCCCTAGCCTACTGCATGTTTCTTCTCCTATGGACCAAACAGACTTGCCCCAAACCCATGCTTCACTGGCTTCTTGTATCTCACAGGTGATATGATGTCTTGTGTCCTGTAAAAATACTCTATCATGCTGTAAATCAGAGAACAGATAAAAGGTAGAAAGTTTCTTTTTTTCTGATAAGATGCTATTTGTGTTCAGAGAAGCTAAGGTTAAACAATACAGTGGGGTGTCAATTTTTCTCATTTAGTCCAATTTCAAATCACTTTTTTACATGCTCTTGACCCTAATCGTCACCTCTTTGGTTTCCCTTTTTCTTGTACAACAAGGATGGGATTTTCAGTGTCAGAAGCTATGTCTTTTTGAGAGGAAGCTACAGAGATAGTATCAGACTCTTCCTCCACCTCAATGCACCCCATTGAAGCACTGTAAATTTATTTTGCAGAGGAATTTCATTTACCTGTACTTCCTTCCTTTTACTTGTATTAGCCAGGTTTTTCTGTTTGACCTGTTGATAGCCATCTGTGTCTAGCACAGTGGGGTTGGGGCATATCCCCTGAGAAAGAAAGTTCTTTAGTGGGTTCTATATTTTTCCCACTATTTCTGTCCATTTGATTAGTGTGTGATGTAGAGGGCATCACATCACTGGTTTTCTCAGGGATATGTTCCTATCATGTTGTTAGTAGGCCTGGTGCTCCAGCAGAAGGCACTAATTCCCTGATGTTTGCAGGGGACAATTCCTGGTGTGCTGAGGGTGGACCTGATGTTTTAGCTGGCTCTTGCCATGTGGGTGGCTGGCCTGCTGTCTTGGATGACATTCTAGCAGTTCTATTGGTATAAAAGTCCTGCACCCCATAATCTGAATTTTCAGTATTGTGTGCTGCCCAAGGGCAATCTGTGAATGCGTGCCCTTCCTCTTCACATAAGTTACATTTGTAAGCTTTTCTACAGAAATGACCTGTATGCCCCATTTCACCAAACTGATTGCATTTGATAATTTCACACTGACTACTGAGATGTCTAGGGATCCACATTTGTAGCAGTGCCGAGGTTGGCCGGGATAGAAGATAAAGCCTATGTCTCAGCCCATGAAGAAACAATTAGGTAGATGTGTTAATCCAGTCTCTATTTGTTCTAACTTAACTTTTTCTCTCCACCCTCCATTCCAGAAACCTTCTGCATTAAATATTGATTCTGGGTTTCCCTGGATAGTACATTTTTTCCAGCCAGTAGAGGATGGCGGTGACATTTACATCCTCATTCCGAAACAGAACCATTTTGACTTTAGTAGGGCTTTTCACCAGTGGGATTGCCTGGAAGGGGACCCATAATGGGTTTGTTTTTAATAGTACATATTTCATCCAAAATCTATCCAGCAAAAACTGATGTCAAAAGTCCTCTCGCCTGCTGCATGGATAAACGCATACACCTCAGCAGGTGTAAATCCCAAAGATCATTTTGTAAGTTTATTCCCCATAAAGAAACTGTCTGGTGGGGTTTCCAGTCCCCTTTTATATCTGAATCTTATAGCATTTCTTTGTTTCGCTAGTTCCACAGGCTTATGGAATAAACTAGTGTAGGTTGGAGCAGAGATAGTGTTACTTTTATCACCCACGTTGGGGTTTCCATCTGCCTCATTTGTATCAGAGGCTGCACTTTGTTCTGCCCTAACGGGCTCTGTTACTGCCAATTCCTGTGTATCCCCAAAGGAAGCCTCTGACTGCATGTCATTGAATACCTCAGACTGACTTTCTTGAGGGGAATAAGATGGTGTACTGGCTGAGTCAACATATCTTTTTCTCTTTTAACTGCTTCTACTGTTAACCCTGCTTCTACAACATTTGCTGGGGTTTTGGGATATTTGCAGTTCCCTTTCCTGGCAAAGGAATCATGGGGTCAGGTAACCAAACACCATATTTGCCTTTCAACTGCCAAATACTGATAAAATACAGTATAGTTAGCAAAATCCACTAACACTACAGTGTGGTGTTCTTTTGATAAAGTGGGTGTTGCTCTTTACAAGTAATTGGTAAGAAAACACATTCTAGTCAGATCCACCACGGCTGCATAATGAAGTTAGTGAAGTTGTGTGGAATTATTAAGGAGGTATGGAGAAACAACACAATTATTTGTAAGTAGTAAAATTTGTTTTAGTTTCTGTTCTAAGGAAGGCATATACGTTATTAAGAAAATATATGGAGGTGTACATTTTAATGGAAGGAAAAGGAAGCAATACAGGTTTACAAAAGAACCCCAGAGCAAATGCCACTGAGGTATGTGTTATCCCGGATGATATTGACTAGACAGCCAAATTTTAAAGAAACACAATTGCACATACCCCAATAATGCAAAGCATCGTGGGGAAACATACACAAATCCCCATGATTGTACAGAAGGTGGCAGTACATGAAAAAGTAATGGCTGGCATATGTTCAGCCTTGGGATTATTTACACAGTTTTTTTTTTTTTTAGAGAAACAGGGGGTTTTGTCCATGAGGTGATGTAAGTTATATTCAAGCAATGTGTTGATGTCAGGAAGCCAGGTGTAATGATGGACTGTTAGCAGAGAAAATGGGATAGTAACTTTCAGATGGGGTCACTTTTGATAAGGGCAAGGTAGTTATGCTTATGATAATGGGAATATTAGGAAAGTATGAGGTCTATGCAGAAGTGGAGTACAAATATGCACAGTTTCATAAGTATGTGCTCAGAGTGCAGGCAAATGTGATAAGCAGGTTTGTTTTAGAAACAGGTAAAAATAGCAATACATGCAATTGATAGAAAGACAGATACTTACATAGACATACAGATAATGAGAGAGGCACACAGACAGACAGACAGACAGGCAGAATAGGAATGTCAGTGAAGTACTGAAGTGACGCCAACCCCACCCTCACCCCACAGAGATGGACAGGCATTGAGGTGTGCCTTTGGGTCATTGCCCATAACGCTCACGCCATTTCACCTCACCCTACCCTGTAGACACAAACAAGCATCAAGATGTGCCTTGGGGTGTTCAGACTTTACACTCACCCCATTCCATAAAGAAATACATTGAAATGGGTACAATATAAGATAATGGAGTGAACTCTGGGGTCAAAGAGTCCAAGGCACACCTTGATGCCTGTCACTGGCACAGGGTAGGGTGTTATGGTCAGAAACCGTAACACTCATGGCGTTTCTTGGTATTTTTACTCCAAGTTTTCAACATGGGTGTTTTGTGACCCCACCACATGAACAGTGACACTATCAGTTCGTTAGCTGAAAGGTGATTTGGCACAGTGACTGCGCCATTTGGCACCACAGGTGCAAAAACTCATTTTGAATAGGATGTGAAAAATGACAGCTGCACTGTTCATGAAGAGGTGCAAAAAAATTGTAATGTTGAAAATCTGGAGAAAAATATAAAAACAATGGTGAAGTCATGAGCATGTGTAGAAACTGCACAATGCACACCCGTAATGTAATTATTCTGGGGACTTTTTACACAAGACTTTCAACATAGGCATTTTTAGACCTCCACTCATGAACAGTGTCAGTGTGATTTTCTTAATCTGTCCCAAATGCTGATTTCCCACAGCAACCATGCTATTATGCACTGGAAGTGTGAAAACACATTTTGGCCAGGATGTGAAAAATGCCAGCTGTACTGTTCATAAGGAGGTGTGGAAAAATGCCAATGCTGAAAATCTTGAGTTAAAATATTACAAATTCGTGAAGTTACGAGTGTACATGGAAACTGAGCAATGCACACTCATAATACAGTCATTTTATGGACTTTTGTCACCAAATTTTCAATATCGGCATTTTAAGACATCTGCTCACGAACAGTGTCACTGAGATTTTCTTAATCTGTCCTGAACATTGATTTTGCACCAACCACGGCATTGTGCGCTATATGTGTGAAAACCCATTTTGGGTGAGATGTTAAAAATGACAGCTGTACTGTTCACAAGGAGGTGTGGTAAAACGGTAATGTTGAAAATCTGGAATGAAAATATAAAAAATTCTCAAAGTTACAAGCGTGCATATGAACTGCACAATGCACACTCGTAAAACAGTAATTTTGGGGAATTTTTCACCAACTTTTCATCATAGGGTTTTTGGGGGGCCTACCTCATGAACTGTGACACTGTTGTTTTCGTTACTCCAGTCCCAAAGGTAGTTCCGGCGCGGTGACCGCAAAATCACCTTTTGGGACTGAATAACAAAATGACAGTGACATGAATTCATGAGGTGGGGTCCCAAGAACCCCATGTTGAAAATTTGGTGAACAAATTCCCAAATATGGCCAAGATATCTACATAAGTTGAAAAAAAAACATTTATGCCATTATACACCTTACCGGCATTTCTTCAGTTCGCAGTCGGCTTTCAACAGTGCAGATGTGTTCCCGGTCCACTGAAGATCATCGTGCCAGGCTCTGGAGGTAAGTATGGGATGAGGGGGTGTGGGGAGGTAGGGTGCACAGAGGATGGATGTGGGTTGGGGAAGGGGGGCATGAGAGATTGCGAGGGACTGTTTTCTGTTTTAACAGATTTAAAAAGATAAAGAACAGCAACATGGGATGTTGTTTTGCATGCTGGGGTGGACTCCCAGCATGCTGGTACACCTCGATCTATATTTAGTCTGGCTCCTAGTAATGTGGTATTGACTTTTGAGGAATTATGCATCCAGGACATTGAAACATTATTTGATGACGTTGCTAATAGCAACAATAGATTCTATAATGTCTCTAATGAAGAAAGGGCAGCCCTTAAGCAAATAGAAAATTTGGAAATCATGATCAAACCTGCCGACAAGGGGTGGGGGGCAGTGGTCATCATGGACACTAATGCTTATGTAGGGAAAATTAGGAGACAACTGTCTAATGATGTTTCCTATGCTTTATTGGAAAAAGAACCTACACAGGAATTTAAAAAGCAGATTGATTCTGTGTTAAATGAAGAACACATGGAGGGCATAATAAGTGATACTACCCTTGACTTTTTACAAGTGCCTCACCCGGTAAGACCAACCATTTACGCTCTCCCAAAAATTCACAAATGGCTGGAGAATCCTCCAGGGAGGCCGATAGTTTCAGGCATCGGCTCATTAACAGAGCCTTTGTCTCAGTTTGTAGATGCCCATATTAGGGGCATTGTCAAAGAATTGCCATCTTACATTTGAGACACTATGGAACTGTTGGGCATCCTGGTTGATGTCCAGCTGGAACAAGAATAGTTGTTGGTCTCAATGGACATAGAGTCCTTATACATCAACATACCACATGATGGTGGTCTGGGGCAGAGCGTGATTGGTTGGATTGAGCAACTGGGTTGGGTGAGAGCCAAAAGGATTTCATAATTCAGTTGTCAGAATTAGTGCTGACTAAGAATACCTTTATTGTTCAAGGGAAACATTGCCTCCAAGTTAAAGGTACAGCAATGGGGGCCACCTTTGCTCCCAAACCTTTACTTGGGACAGTGGGAGAGGGACTACATTTATGACCAGGAAAATAATGTGTATTATGAATTTATAGATCTTTGGAGACGATATATAGATGATGTGCTGATGGTGTGGTGGGGGACGTGTGAACAGCTTGAGGCATTTGTAGAATATTTGCACCATAGTAATCCAAATTTACACTTTAATGTGGAAATACATACCAGTAGGATAACTTTTTTAGATGTGCAGATAAACAAATTACAAGATGGAACTATTAAGACAGAGTTGTTTAGAAAGTTAACAGACAGAAATACGGTTCTGCATGCCTCGAGTTGTCACCCCAGCCACAATATCCGCAACATCCCCAAGTCACAGTTCATGCATTTAAAAAGTAATTCCAGTCTTGAACCTGATTTCCAGAAAGGGGCACAAGATATGACCCGAAGGTTTATTTCTAGGGGTTATGCAAAAGATGTAGTTGTGAGTGCTTGAGAATCTGTTATAAATATGCAGAGGGTGGATCTATTACAATACAAAGGAAAACCAGAACAAGATTGTGAAGTTTTATATTTTGTGACCACTTATAGTTCAATCTCAGGGCAAGTTAAGAATATTTTGGAAAAGAACAGGCATGTGCTACAGGCAGAGCCTACTTTAAAGGAAATAATAAGTGCCAAACCACTACACGTGTTCAAAAGGGGTAAAAATTTGGTTGACCATTTAGTACATTCACTTCAACCAAAAGTGGTAAATAAACCACAAGAAAATTGGTTACCACATTAACCAAAGGGCTTTTTGTACATGCGGTCATTGTAAATATTGTAGAAGTCGTACACAACAGACATGTTTCTCAACAATGAACCAGAAAAAAACTTATGATATTAGAGAATGTATTCATTGTTCAACTACTGATGTTGTTTATTTGGCAACCTGCAAGTGCAGAGCATTTTAGGTAGGAAAAAACATCAAGGAAATTTAAGGAGACAACTTGTAATCATCTCAGTGAAATAAGATGTAAGGTGGAGAAAAATACTCTATATAGACATATACAAGAAGCAGGTACATTACAGGAGTTTAGTTTTTGTGGCATAGAGAAAATTAAATTGGGTCCAAGAGGGGGCGATATTGATAAAAACATTTTACAAAGAGATTCATTTTGGATTTATGAAAGGGGATCCACAAGGCACTCATGCCTAAATGATGTTTTTGACTTATCCCCTTTTCTAAATAAAAGTAAAAATAGAAAATAGATAAAACAAATATAAAAAAATATCCCCCCCTCCCCTTTTGACACGTCTTGATTTTTTCTGCCTTATATTGATACTATAGGTATAAAAATATGGGTCAGAATTACAAATTATATATTCAAGAGAGAAATTTAATATATGTATATAAAAATAATGGTAGTATAATAGAAATTTATATGTCTACTTACATATATTAAAACTTTTCTGTGCATAAGAAGTATGGACATCATGCTAGTGAGTAAGTAAAAAAACTTTAGGGTAAAAAACATGAAAATACATAGTTTATATATATATATATATATATATATATATTATATATATAATGATCTTTTGTATTTTTCTTCATATTCTTTAATAATGGATATGATGATTACCCAATGTACTCTAGCATGTGTTTGAAATTATACAAAAGGGCCCAGATATTCAAAAGGGTTGCTCCATGCGCAACAGGGTTGCGCATGCGCAAGTCCTACATTGCGCCATTCTGCGATATTCAGCAGGAGGCAGTTGCTCCACTGGCAACAGGTTGCGCAAAAGAGCAATGCAAATGAATGCATGCTCAACAGGAGGGGGAGGAACCATGCATAACCTACGCAACCTGATATTCAGTCGGGTTGTGCAGAGTTGTGCATCGCAACCCAACCTGCGCCTGCAGCAAACCTTGAACAAAAAAAGGATCAAGTTGAGGGCCACCCACAGGTGAGCTGCTGTATTGCAGGGTGCAACACAGCAGCTGCCACCTGGCTGGCCCCCAGCACCGGTCCCTATGCCCCCACCAGCCCGATCGTGGGCATCACAGTTACATGAAACCTCCCCACACATCTCCCACAGCCCGATCGCGGGCAGTACACGTACATGAACCCCCACACACATCTCCCACAGCCCGATCGGCAGGCAGAACCTGCTATGGAACCCCCAGTACCCGATCGCGGGCAGAATGTAACCCTCCCCCAACAAGACAAACTCCCTGGTGGTCCAGTGGACCGTAAAGCCCGATCGCGGGCAGAATGTCTGGCAGCCCCCAAACATCTCCCTGGTGTCTAGTGTCCCCACCCACCCACAGCCCCTCCACCCCCCCCCACAGCGGTAGGCGACAGCATCCCACGCGGGCGCGGGGCGGCAGGCGGTGGATGCTGTCGCCGCCGCCGCGGGGAGCGGGTGGAGGGGCTTGGGTGGGGTGGGGACACTAGACACCAGGGAGATGTTTGGGGGTTGTGTTGTGACATTCTGCCCGCGATCGGGCTTTACGTCCACTGGACCACCAGGAGTTATTCGGGTTGGGGGGGGGGTTATCTGCCCGCGATCGGGCACTGGGGGTCCTACAGGTTCTGCCCACGATCGGGTCTGTGGAGATGCGGGGGCGACATGTATGTGTTCTGGCCCACGATCGGGCTGTGGAGATGTGTGGGGGTGTTATGTAACTGTGATGCCCGCGATCGGGCTGCATTGTGCGTCGGTCCCCGACGGCTGCTGCCTGGCAGGGTGGCCAGGAGCAAGTCCTCGGGGATCGGTGCACCTACATGCAAATGGCATGCAAATGGGGCCATAAATAGATGGAAATGGCCCCCCCTGTGCCTTGCATAAATTATGGCCCCATTTGCATGTCACCTTTTGAATATCGGAAATTTGCGCATGGCGCAATGGTACTTGCGCCACCGCAAGTTTAATGCTCAACTTCTGCAACCTAAGTGAATGCAGTGTTCCACTGCGCTTACGCGCAAGTGTTGTGGCTCGGGTGATATTCATAGGAGTTGCTCAACAGCGCAACTCCTTTGAATATCACCCTGGCCACACCCCTGCGCAACTATTTTGAGCAGCGCAGGGGCTTGCGCCTCAGACTGGCGCAGTTTGAATATCTGGGCCAAGGTGTTCTTTTTAAGATGTATATAGAATTAAGTAAATATTGCTGTAATTGTCACTTTAAGGAATTGCACTATTTAAGGGGCACTAGAGTGTATTGACATACTAATCGCTGAGGAGGCTCTGTTGAGCGAAACTGCTCGGATTGTTGGTGGCTGGTAGTGTGAGAGTGAGTACCTGTGCGGTGTACCACAAGAACCTTTTTATACTTTAATTATTAAAGTTTTGCAAATATCTCCACTACGAGTGGTGCCTTCCTTCTACTGCTGCTTTTGAAATATCTTTTGGAGTGAACACACTAACTTTTGAGCTATTCTTTTGGATTTTTTATGCTGGCACACCTGGGTGTTTCTTTTGGGGGGGCTGGAGCCGACGGGGATTGGGCACCTCCATCAGCGATACAGTGTGTTTGGTGGGAGCATGCATTAGCTGAGGGGGATTGGGCACCACCTTCAGCACACAACAAATGGGGGTTGGTGCATCATGCTGACGGGGATTGGGCTACCCTGTCAGCAAATGAACCGGGAAGGGGGCATGCCGACATGGGGAGTGGGCACCCCCATTGGCTTTAAGAACTGGGAGAGGCTGGTGGCGGCTTTCCATGTGCTTTGTGGGGACTGTGAGAGGCTGATGGAGAAACCATCACCATGTTTATTGAAAGGGGACACCATACTGTACTACACAGGCACATATATGTGAATGAACATGTTCATTCACATATTTGTGCCTGTGTAGTACAGCATGGTCTGCAGGCCCATTGGTCCACACTGTGGACCAATAGACTTACAGATCTTACTGTAAGCTGTCATTCGTGGGCAGCCGGGTGGTATGCAGGCATGCTGCTGTCCACCAAAGACTGGAGCTGGATGGCGGGGTCCTCTGTGGGAGGGGAGGAGAGGGGGTACCACTAGACCACCAGGTTTTACTTTCCACTACCTACTGCCCATGATCAGGCATACAGGATGGGGGGGAACCACTGGACATGAGGTTATACACTGTGTAATACTAATGCCCATGATTGGGCATGCGAGAGGGAGGGGGGCCCACTAGACCACCAGGGGGGGTTTGGGTGCTTGTAGATGGTGTCCATGCCAGGTGGATGGCCACCCATGGCAGGCAGGAGCTGTGTTGCACCCTGCAGTACAGCAGCCCACCTGTGGGTGGCCAGCATTTCAGCCAGGATTTCCTGGCTCAACCTTGCACCCCGGTATGCGGCGCATCTGGTGGTTGTGCTAGCGTATGCACTGCACATCCTGGGCTGAATATCAAGATGTGCCGCTTATGCATAGGCACACCCCCTTCAGATGCACTGCATACATTAGCAATGAGCCCCAGTGCATCAGGACTTGCGCCGTGCAAGGCATTCCTTTAAATATCACGCTGGGACGAATTGCGGGGTTGTACCTGGTGCAACTCTGTTGCGCCAGGTTGCAACCCTTTGAATATCTCGGCCCTGCTATGCAATGTACTGCTGCCTACTACACCAACATCATGAACCATAAAACAGATGACTGCCATAACTTGGGAGGCAGTGTAGTACAGTGGTTTAAGGCTCTGAGCTGCAAATCTGGAGATCTGGGTTTGAATCCCACAGCCCCCACTTGCATACTGGGTAACCCTAAGCAAGTCACGTAACTTCCATGTGCTGCCAGGTTGCCCCTGTAAACAAGCTTTCAGCTTAGTGTGCCACTCCCTGGTTAAGCAGTTGAAAGAAAAAAAAACACGATATATTATTTTTCTTGCTTTATTTTGCTACTACAAGCTTTGACTAATACATCCATCCTTAAATGTACTTTTTATAGCTTATGTGTCTGTGACCTAGGCAGAACTACATTTAAAATCTTACACATAAATAAAATTTAACTTCAAAGCACTAAACCTATTCAAATGCACAAAACACAAGACTTTATTGTCTTCACACACATTACTGTTAAACTTTAGGTCCCAGAATGGCCAAGAAACAATTGTTAGACTTCACTCTTGCATACCACTGTCACACCCATTTCTCATGCAAACAACAATCAATTAGGCACACCCTTTCATTTCTGTGCTATGCTCTCTTACATCAGAGAGACATAAATCTTACAGAACTGCAAAAAAACCCAAATTTATCAAGACTGGATTTCTGAATTAAAACCTGTCATTTACAGTACCTACATAAATAATAGTTTACTGGCTACAAACGATGCTACAGACATGACAATAACAAAATTTCTGTTTTACATGGAAAACATCCATATAACGAACCCGTCATACAGGATTTGTGAACTTCTGTCTACATGTATCTGACAAAGGAAAAGGCACCTGCTCAATCTTTTTTTTTATTTTATTTTTATGCCCAACTTGCCCATACTGTTAGAGCCAAATATTGACATGCTTAGAGTAAAAAAAAAAATCATGATGTCTATGTGTGTGCGTGTGTGTGTGTGTGTGTGTGTGTGAGGGGGAGATATGCCTAGATGCAGTTTCAGGCACTCCTTAATTACTTCCCCAGGCAGCTCTGATAGTTAGTTGTTTCAATGTGATAGATCCACCTCATGTCCCTCCCACATGAACAAAAAAAAGGTGGGGGTGGATCTTTAGGAGCTTTTTGGGTGGAGGTGGGGGTAGTTCTTATGCCCCCCCCCAAAAATGAATGCTGCCTCCCACTACTCAGGTTCCAGTTCTTGCACCTCCCATTTAAGAAAGAAAATAGTGCCCTGCAACCACTGACTATCATGAAAGTGTATTTATTTGAGGGTGGAAAACATTTCTTGGAGGAGGGTAAGGTGGAGGAGACTATTTACACCTTCAGTCAGTTCCACAGACAGAAAATATGACATCAGCCCTTTTGTACATGCAAAACCTCTGCAGGCTCTGCCCACTGCAGCAGTAAAAATGACAATAGGAAACATACTAGAGACTACTGTTTGAAACATGAAAACAAGACTATTTTATTCTTGTTGCTGGAGTTACGGGTCTCAAAACAGTGGCAGAGGTGGAGAGCTTTAAAGTGTATTTACTTGGGATTTCTGAAACTTTCAAGGAACTCAACCAAAGTGTGTTGTTGCACTCAATACTCCATGATTTACCACCAATCACAGTGTAGGATTTTTGGAACACATTAGGTTTAGTTACAGCCTAGTAAAATAAAGAAAAGTAAAACTGATATTGTCTGTCCTTTGCGCATTTGGCCCTGGGTTCACTTTTCAAGTACTGCAATGCATCCACCTGCAGTGATTCCTTTACTGGTAGCTGACACAGAGGTGATATACCTCATGAAAATGACTAGTGTGCAGACACTCAGTAATTCACTCACAGACAGGTAGCAGGAGGAATCCCATAACATTTTGTTGGCAACTCACTTGGCACTTAACATGCATGTGGCAACTGGCAAAAACCCTCTGCTGCAAAGCCATTACATTTGTTTACCTTATATTTTTGGTGCTGTCCCTTAGGACATCAGTGTCTCTGCTGCCTTTACATTTAAGGGTTATCACACATTTAATTGCAGAGGGACATGAACAATTTTATTTATAGGTTCTGCACAGAATTTGAATGGTAAATCAATCAGTGGATGCAGTATCACTCTTAGATTATGTGTACACTGTCTCCTTGGGAGTATACTTTGTGCATAAATGTATAGATACTGATATAAACAATTATGACATAAAAAAGGCCCATAGTCCCATCCAGTCTGTCCATTCTGTACTTAACTTATTGGTGATTAAATTCTAATTCATTATTCATGAGTCTAGTGAGGATTCTGATTGGCTACTGGATCGGTCATTAATGTCTTAGAAATGACCAATCCAGCTACAAACTGATGCTGTGTGGCATGTGTGGCTCATGCCACACAGCAAAAACCTAAAAATTAAGGTTGTTATTGTGATTAGAATAATAATCGCAATAACAACCCCGAAGCCAGTCATTTCCTTGGATTACCAACTGGCTGGAGAGAGGTGGCCTTCAGCTGCGCTTCAGGCCACCCAAACCCCAAAAATTCATTAATCCATCAGAAATGACCAGCTTCTCAATCATTATTGCTTAAATACTATAAGTCATATTTGGTTTTCTGTATTGCAAACTGATGAAATCTAGTTCATTTCCATGGGGAATACTCTGTGGCACCATCAACATCTACTCCCCCATAGAAACATAGAATTTGATGGCAGATAAGGACCGCTTGGCCTACCCAGTCTGCCCATTTCCCTACCTAATGGATAAGCTGCAGATCCTAGTTAACCAACAGCCTACTTCTTTCTACCCCCAACCCCTAGAATTGCCTTTTGGCTGTCCCATGCATGCTTGAATTCAACACTCTTTTTGACTCCGCAACCTCCTCTGGAAGGCCGCTCCATGCATCCACAACCCCTTGAGAAAAATACCTTACATTACCTCTGAGCCGCTCTATCTTTTAACTTGTGGCCCCTTGTTCTTGCACACCTCTTTTTGAAAGATGCTACCTCTTGGACTTTGTTGATTCCCTTGAGGTACTTGAAAGTTTCTATCATGTCCCCTCTCCCTCCTTTCCTCGAGGCTATACATATTAAGCTCCTTTAGTCTCTCTTCATATGTCTTCCATTGCAGACCCTGCACCATTTTAGTTGCCCTCCTCTGGACAGCTTCCATCTTGTCTATGTCCTTGCAGAGATTTGGTCTCCAGAACTGCACACAGTACTCCAGATGTGGTCTCACCAGCTGTCTGTACAGAGGGATAACAACTTCCTGTTTTCTATGGGTGATGCCTCTCCCTATGCATCCCAGTATTCCTCCAGCCCTCTTTACTGCCCTCTCACATTGCTTGCCCACCTTTAAGTTATCTGAATGACTACCCTCAGGTCCCTTTCCATTTTTGTTGTTGTTAGTATCTCACCCCCATTGTGTACTCTTCCCCTGGGTTTTTGTTTGCCAGGTGCATTACCTTGCACTTCTTAGCATTAAATCTAAGCTGCCATACATTTGACCATTCCTCTAACCTTGCCAAGTCCCTTCTCATCCTTTCCACCCCACCTTGTGCATCAGCTCTGTTGCAGATCTTTGTGCCATCTCTTTTCTAACCATGAATCAGTCTGAAGTCCACACAGTAGTTGGACAATTTTCAGTTGCCCAGCAGTGTTCTCAATCATTTCCCTGAGACATGGTCCTGCCTCTCCAAATGATATTTTTTTGTTCTAGATTCAGCTTTCTTTCCTTCTGTATGGGTCTACACCTTGCTGCAGAACACCGTTTATTGGCACACAGTCTCACACAAAAGATTAAAACACAATTCCACACAAAAGATTAATAAACAAGATAGCCAGCCTGGGAGTGGGTCCCAGGGTGGTAGCCTGGGTAAAAATCTGTCTGGACAACAGGACGCAGAGGGTAATAGTAAATGGAGTCCACTCCAAAGAGGAGGGGTTACTAGCAGGGTACAGCAGGGTTCAGTACTGGGACCGGTCCTTTTTAATGTCTTTATAGGTGACATTGTGGAGGGACTGGAAGGAAAAGTATGCCTCTTTGCAGATGACACAAAGATCTGCAACAGGACTGATACACAAGGGGGTGTGGAAAGGATAAGAATAGGCAGTATAGCGCAGTGGTTTAAGGCTCTGAGCTGCAAATCTGAAGACCTGGGTTTGAATTCCACAGCCCCCCTCTTGCATACTGTGTGACCCTGAGCAAGTCACTTAACTTCCCTGAGCTCCCAGGTTGCACCTGTAAACAAGCTTTCAGCTTAGTGTGTCTCACTTGGTTAAACAGTTGGGAAAAAAAGAAGGGATTTGGCAAGGTTGGAGAAATGGTCAAAATTATGGCAATTTAGATTCAGTGCAAAGAAGTGCAAAGAGTACACAATGGGGAGGGGGAGGTACTAACAACAAAAATGGAAAGGGCCCTGGGGGTAATCATTTCAGATGACCTTAAGGTTGGCAAGCAATGTGAGAAGGCAGTAGGGAGGGATGGGGGGAATACTGGGATGCATAGGGAGAGGCATCACCAGCAGAAAAGAGAAAGTTGTCATCCCTCTGTACAGACAGTTGGTGAGACCCCATCTGGAGTACTGCAAGGACATAAACATTATAGAAGCGGTCCAGAGGAGGGCAACTTAAATGGCAGCACCAGTAGAAAACAAGAAGTTGTTATCCCTTTGTACAGACAATTGGTGAGACCCCATCTGGAGTACTGTGTGCAGTTCTGGAGACCCCATCTCTGCAAGGACATAGACAGGATGGAGGCAGTTCAGAGGAGGGTGATTAAAAAGGGGCAGGGTCTGCACCAGAAGCCATACAAAGAGAGACCAAAAGAGCGTAATATGTATACCCTCGAGGAAAGGAGGGAGAGGGGGGACTTGATAGAAACTTTCAAGTAGCTCAAGGAAACCAATAAAGTCCAAGAGGGTAGCATCTTTCAGAAAAAGAGATGTGCAAGAACAAGGGGGCACAATTTAAAGATAGAGCAGGGCGGCTCACGGGAAATGTGAGGAAGTATTTTTTCAAGGAGAGGGTGGTGCATACATGGAACAGCCTTCCTGAGGAGGTTGTGGGGTCAAAAACAGTGTGAGAATTCAAGAATGCATGGGACAGACATACAGCAATTCTAGTGGGGGGGGTACGAAGAAGTCGGCAGTTGGTAAAACTAGGATCTGCAACTTATCCATTAGGTAGGGAAATGGGCAGACTGGGTTGACCAAGCAGTAACTGTCTGCCGTCAAAGTCTACATTTCTATGTTTCTATGTAACCTCCTAGATAAATTATGTCACTAGTCTGGTGTAGTTTCAACATTAGCACCAGTCAGAGGAACCCATGGCCTCACTGAAAAACAAGCTGTCCTAGTCATCCCATGGTCACACTGCAATGCTCTCACAAGAATTGCTGAGGAGCACATGTGCCTTCCATGTTCACATTTTACTCTGGTCACTGATCAGGAAAACCTTCTCAATACAGATGGGCCAAAATGATAACACGTACAGTCTTCCAAATGACCCCTTGAGGGAAACTCCATTTAAGTTCGCACACCACTTGGTGCTGCTGGAGACTGGATCCACTTGTCCCAGCAGGAGACTTATTTCCCATCCCATATATAAGGCTTATAGTGCCACCCCCAGGACCAGCAGGTCCCCCTTGTCATGAGGAGCATCAGCAGTGAGAACTAAAGAGCACACACACCAAGCTGTACTCCACAACTAGGGCTGTGTGAAATTAAACTTCTGCCAGCAGAATTTACGCGTAATTTTGGAATGCACTTTGGCAACTTTCATGGAAATTCTGACTTAAAACTGTGGAATAAATGTATGAATTGCAGATTATTGTATTAAACCGCAGAAAAAAATTCTGCAGAACTGATCACTGTCAGTGGTCAGTTCTCTGGAATTGTTTTCCACAGTTTAATACTTTAATCTGCAATTCATTCATTTATTCTACAAATCAGTGAGTTGCTGAAATGCAGAATGAAGGTATGAATTGGGAATTACTGCAGAAAGAAATTCTGCAGAACTGATCACTGAACTACAGAATGATTACATGTATTGCAAAATAATCAATTAAACCTCAGGAATAAAATTCCTCAGAACTGTCATGTCACAGTTTATGTGTATTATTCTGCAGTTCAACCAAAAAACTTTATAGAACAGGGCAAAAATTCACTAAGCACATCTAGAAGATTCCGAGCTCGCCAATGATGGAAGTTTTGAAAATGTTTGCAAAATTTATGAAATTTCATGAAAGTTCTGCAAAAGTGGAATTTGCAACTTTTGCCCAGCCCTATCCACAACAAACTTTACTTCGCAATCTCTCACATGACTTTGACAGACATAATGTATAACCCCTTTTCTCTGCCAGGTTGAGAAACAGAAACATAGAATTTGCCTGTAGAAAAGGACTGGTAGGCCCATCTAGTCTGCCCTATTGTTCCTTACCTTTTATTACACCCTATTCAGTCACCACTGTCCCTTCTGCCTCTCTTTCTATTATTTATTATGCCCATGTCCCACACAGGCTTGAAGCTCCCCCACTGTCTTTGCCCCTACCACCTCTTCAGGCTGGCTGTTCCCAGCATCCACCACCCTTTCTGCAAAGGAGTATTTCCTCGTGTCCCTCTTATATGTCACCCCTCTAGTTTCACTGCATGCCCCCATGTTCTGGTGCTCTTTCTCCTCTGAAAGAGCCTTCTCACCTGCATGTTATTCACTCCTGTATAGCATTTTTAGATCTGGATCACATGCCCTGTTGCTCTCAGTCCTTTTCCCCAAGGAGTACATGTTGTGCTCCCACAGCCTCTCCTCATATCGGTTTCCCGTGTAACCCCTGCACCATTTTAGTAGCCCTCCTCTGGACCACTTCCATCTTGTCAATGTCCTTGTGGAGCTGTGCCCTCCAGAACTGGACATATTATTCTAGGTGAGGTCTCACTAGTGAGAGATGCAGTGGCAACACCACCTCCATTCTCTTGCTAAAAATCCCCCTCCCTATGCATCCAAGCATCCCACTAGCCTTGCTGATTGTTTACTGATTACAGACTTGATCTATCTACTTTGCTGTGGCTTCCTGTCATCACATTTGGGTTTAATTCTTCAAATGGCAATTCCTCTGTCTTTCTATGGATTTGTGCATCCTGGCAAGTTGTGCTCATTGCTCACATTTGAACTTGCTCAGCATTGAAGGATATCATCAAGATCTATCCAGATATTTACATTCTTCACCTAACAATACACAACAGATGAATTATGAATAGGGGTTGACATTTCTTACTTAGCAACAAATAAGGAACTAAGCACTATGCAGGGGTGTCCAACCTTTTCTTGGACATGAGCCACATTTAAATTTCTGACTAAGAGGTGAGCCACAACAATGCATGGCCTGTACCATACCAATATTTAGTAATATTTATGAGTTAAAATAATAACTCTCATAGGAAATAGTCAATAGTCAATAATTGTATTTATTAATTTGATTGTATTTTTAAAATGTAGTTTTATTTTTAAAATAGTTATTCAGAGCAGCTCTGGGGGGGGTGAGGGTGACTTAATTCTTTGAGCCTGAGGGTATTGTTGGCAGAGCTTATTGACAATGGCAATTTGTTGCTGTAAATTACTGGATCAGGATGCTGTTGGGGTGGGGCATTTGACTCTGTGAGCCTGAGTGTCTTGTTGGCAGAGTGACCGTCTGGTTACCTATACACCCCAAATGTCTGGACAGAGTAGATTTTACAGCAGCAATCAATAAAGGTCTGAACTGTAATTTGCAGCAAATGGAATGGGGAGAAGCAGAGCAAACTCTGAGCATGAGTGTCTTGTTGGCAGAGGTGATCAGGGAGATGTTTGGGGGAGGGGCAGCTTGACTTTATGGCTCTGTTCAGCTCTACAGGACATCCACATTGTGTCTGCAGGCATACCGTACTAATTATAAATCCAGTTTTTCAGGCCCGCTTCAGTCCTGCATCAGCTTTGTGGCTTTTTGAAACTTGGGCATCAGGATGAAAATTAAAGATGCCACCAAAGACTATGATGCTTAATTGACAGGTAATGACAAATTACCTAATTCTGACTGTGTCTTCAGTAGGCTCTCATGCACCACATCAAACTGTTTTGCTTGCAACATGTGGCTCTCAAGCTACGGGTTGGACACCCCTGCCCTATTTTTACATTTGCTGCTTATCTATCATCAAACCAGTCTGCCTACTGTATCTACAGTATAACAGTCTCTACTTTTAATAGGAGGAGGAAAAATGTGGCCAGATTTTCAAAATGTCCTGAATGGCACAAGTCCCAGGTGTGCCGAACAAATAGCACATGGGACTTGTGGCATTCTTTCGGCCAGCAATTGGGATTTTCCATCCTGTGCACCAATTGCTGCAAGTTAGACACCTTTTCCTGGTCTAGTTTGTGGAAATCCCAGGCATCCTTTTTATGTGGCTTGCTCCAAATGTTTGGCACAAGCTGCCATAAATCAGGTAGTGTTGCAACTACATCCGACCTATCAACTTGAGCACAGTTGTGGCAAAGGTGTTTAGCACAGCCACACAAAAAAAGTGTTTGTTCTAAGGCTTGATGCAAGCTCGGTATCACCCTCTGAAAATCCAGCCCATAATGTCCACTCAATAGTGTTGTGCAGAATTTTTGAATTCCAGTAGAATGAAATTTTGTGGTATTTTCAAGATTCCACCGAAATTCCACTGGATTTCATTGGAAATGGAATGGTGGAATTCTGAAGCAGAAAAAAATGTGAAATGAGTTTTTCACAAAATTTCCATGGAATTTTATTCTGTAAATCTCAATATTATTTGTTGAAATGGTTATGGAATGATTTTCCATGGAAAAATGTTGTCCTGCAGAATATTATTCTGTGAACACAGCACTCAGAATTCTGCAGAAGAACAATTGAAATTCCAACAGAAATCTCAACAGTGGAATGGCCATTCCATGCTAATTTTGCTGGCGGAATTCTATATTCCATACAGCACTACTACTCAATAGTTCATATCTCATATTTGGAAAATATTTTCTATCTTAGGTTTCAAGGCATCATATTTTTAAGGGCACTCTTTCAAAATTAGTACAAATTCTGCTTTAAAAAAGAACATTACAGGTCTTATCATTAAGACTTTTGGAAGTCAGAAGTCACATGCTTCAAAACCTACATCCAGGACTCTTCAGAGGATCTTTGTGAAGCTCCAACAGTGCTCTCAGCTCATTAGAATGCCTGTAGAGGAGATAGATCAAGGTCTTGGTTCCTTAGAGAAGTCTTTCACAGTGTTTGTTTTTCCTGTCTGTGCCTGGGTCACACCAAGTGTATCTATATAAATCCAGTAGATTTTGGACAGCCTGGCTTACTTTAACCTAAGCTAAATCCTGGGTGCCTGTTAAAGGCTTGGAACCAATGTACTACCAAACCATACGATATGCATAAGCATTTTAAACATAATTTGTGGGCTGGTCAGCAAATGAAGGGTTTTCAGAATACCATGGTGCCAAGTCCATGTCCGGAGAGAGCAGCTGTGCTCAACAGAAAGAGAAATCAGGAAGCCTACCAATATCCAACTGGATGAGTGGTACTGGCAAAGATACGTAGTGAGTACTGATGGAGTGAGCTGAATATTTGTTGATCTGTTCATAGCCACTGTAGGAGCATCTGGAGTTTAGCAAGAGACTGGCTACTGTCAGAAGAAAGAAAGGAGTAATGCTAGTCTGAAGTCAGAGGAGCAATAAGCAACACAGATGATGTGGGGAGAAGGATTTCCCAGCGTTTCAGAATGAGAGACAGAAACAAAAGTGAATAAATGTACCACATGAGGACACCTTCCATTTGGCACATTGTCATCATAAGTCATCTCTCTCCACAATGAGCTAGACACTTTTTCAGGTCCAGCTGCAACTCTCTCTCTCTCTCCAGTGATCTCCATTAAGGACTTCAGGCATCAAGAAATATTGCAACAGGTGGACAGGCTTTGGCGCACTGAGAGTGGAAATAATGTTTGTTGGCTGTACTAACATTGTAATATGGCCCAGTCAGCATAAGTATATTAATGCTTTAATGTTAAAATGTAAATGCCTGAGTTGACTGCTTTTTAAATAAGAAGCACTGCCTAAACTGGTTTACTTTAAATAATGTGCAATCCCAAGCCAGTGTACTGGTGATGGATGAGGAGCTTGCTAATGGGGCCAGCCATATGTCTGCTAAACATTAAACAAACCCAAAGTTAGAAGCTCAGTCCTTGCTCATTCACAAATGTTTAATCAATGTCCTCGTTAGAAGTGAAATGGAAGACACAATACACACCCTCCCCTTCCCCTAATGGCAAATCATTCAAATATTACAATTTGCTTTTTGCCTTAATTGGCTACTTACATTGGGCAATGTGCTGGGGTCAGAGAGGAAGCCAGGAAATACCCATAATTGTGGAAACAAACTAGAGTGGCAGCTAAGCCTTTTAGACCATACCTCCTAGGCACAGCCAATAATGAGCAGAGCAAATGAGGGCAGTGAAGCCAAAAGAAGACATGCAGGACAGTAAGGGAAAAGGGAAGCTCAGAAGTGAGAAGACAAAGCAGGAGGCTGCAAGTAGATCACAGCCTACCTCACTACTCATTTAGCCAATCAGAGGACTGATGGGACAGATTGATAGCGATCTGCTCTGAGACTGCAGAGGCAGCAACTACAGTACAGAGTCTAGAACTAGAAAATAATATATTATTCTTAGACAGAATGACCACTGGTATCATCCAACCATTTTCATAAGTTACTGTACCTATAATGATATTTTATAATGCTTAAAAATATACATTGAAAGCTGCATTATTTGAATTGTTAATCATAGAAACTAAAGTTGTTTTTATTTTTCATGAAAATGTAGAATCCAATCAACATATATAGATCCTAATGGTACAGTTCTACTGTGTTGCTACACATCAATACATGTTGATTTGTCTGGACTGAAAATTGGGTGAACCATTTTGTTTTTTCATATTGACAGGTAACATTTTATGTTTTTACATCGGTATATGGTGATGTAGTATATCTATTCGATATATCTACTTAGCTGACTCCAAGGTTTTGCTAGAAAGAAATGTTTCTAGACTAGAGATGTGCAAAACTGGCAAATTTCATTACGCAAACATTTTGTGAAATTCACCCATTTTGTGAAATGTTTCATAAAAGCAAAATTTGGAATTTTACCTGTGGAATGTGAAATTTCACCCATGAAAGGCAAAATTTCACCATCAAAACAGCAAAATTTGTCTTTAGTCAGCAAAATTTAGCTGCTTTTCTGGGGAAGTTTCACATTTCACTTCCCGTAAAATATTTCGTCTAATGGGTGAATTTCATAAAATATTTCATGTGGGGAAATTGCTGATTTCACAGGAATTTTGCCAAATAAATATTATTTTGCAACATCTCTATTCTAGACCTAATGGTTCCAAAGTTATCATTTCAGAGAAATTATCTTTTCAAAGGTCTAATTTTGGAACTGTTAGGGATAGAAACTTACAGTAATTTTTTTTTTTTTTTTTTTTAATTTAATTTATGAATTTGTGCATTACACCACAGTTCATTGCCCAGGTGAATAACAGAAAACAGTAACTTTCAATTCAAACACTTATATTAGGTTTGGTGATCACTGAGCATGTGTTTGTTTTTTCCTTTTAAAAGAGCTTGGAGTCCAGCTATTAAGAAATAAGCTCGGATGACACTATTTTCATGAGTCAATACTATTCTACATGTATTGATACTATGTGACCCTGCTTTTTCAGTATATTATCAATATATGTTTTTAGTTGTGACAGATACAAACAAAACATAAATGCATAGTGTTGATAGACTATATTGATGCTATTTTTTTATATCGATGCATAAAATTACATCAGGGTTTTCATAACCTTCCAAAGCTTTTTTTAAACTGAAATAACCAAACCATGCAGACTGGCCTGCATCAACAGAGCAAGCTGGGGCTTCTGCTGAGTTGTAAGCTGGTAATGTGACTCTCTCCATTATTAATAGCACAATAAGACCATTGGTTAAAACTGTTCAAGATTTTGACAGTAAATTTTATGCTCTGCACCCGAGGGTAGCCTCCCTGGAAAGCAGAATAGACACCACTGAGCAGTTCTTTCAGTGAAGTGAAGCCTCTGCGGCTAAATCTTCAGATGCTACGCTCATCTAGTCAAGGAAAATTCATTACTGTACTAGAGGTTAGAAAACACTGAATATCAATCCGGGGTGTGAAATGTCAGAGTTATTGGGCTACCTGAGTCTGTGGAGGAAGAAGATTGCTTGGGCTTTGCACATATGTTTCTTTCTATTCTGCTGTGGTTATCTGAATTGAATCCCCCAGGTCCCTTGAGAAGGCATTTTGTATTACCCCATGACAAGTGGCCGTGGAGGCAACTAATCCCCGGACTTTTATAATAGTATGCACTAGCATTGGAGATCAGGATAAAATCTTGACTGCAGCAAAGAAGACTAGATCTTTAAGATACAAGGAAGCTGCCTTGTCTATTTTTCCTGACCTTTCCTATAGTACACAACAAAAAACAGAAGGCCTTTGATGGCGTCCAGAGTCAGCTACAACAATTGAAATTACAGCCCCAATTCCTCTAATCTGAGAAACTGCAGTAGCATTAGAATGATCAGTCTTACTTTTGCACTGACCCAAAAACTGCTGGAAAACTGGTGAAATGTATTGAAACAAACTCGAAGCTGCAGAAGAAAGAAGCTGAATCTCCAGATGGGAACTAATCCTTGTCTTGCTTGCATTCATCAGCATCTTGTTTGCCAAGTATTTTGGGGCAGTGTTTCATGTTACCTGATCTCCTATGTTCACTAACTAGGTAGATGAACTGTACTGGTATGTCTATTTGCTACCTTTTCTTCAATTCATAATGTGGAGATTCACCACCACCAGCAGACGTTTTCTATTGTGAAGGAACATCCCATTGAGATACATTTTTTGACTGTACCTTTATGTTTGGCATGGTGACCCCTGCTTCATGCTTCATGGTATGATGAGGCCAATGTGGTCCTTATTTTTGAGCTTATGGACATACTCTTTGCACCAGCTTTGCTGAGATGCCAATGTAGCAGTTATTGTTTGTGTTTCCTATCTCTCCACAAATACTGCTAATTACTATTCTGTAGCTTGTTATTGCCAATGCTTTTTAATAGTTTAAATTGATGCCTGACATTCTCTTGGCAGATTTAATCCAGTGTTATTCTAGTGATTACTTTGGGTAGTTCTTTTTCCTGGGAGGTTGAGGGGAATTTCTCTTTGCATGTATTCCTATTTTTGCTCTTGAGGGAACTTTGACCAGTAGGTCACTTTGGTAATAGGGTGGTTTTGGTTCACGTTTGCCTGTTCCTGAATTCATTTCAAAGGCTACATGCCAATGATTATTTCATTTATGATGCCATTTTTGGAACTTCCCTCCATGATGTAATGCCTGGGAGGTCTCTGCAAATATCCTTTGTAAATGTATTGTATTATTTGTTGATGTACTTGTGCTATCCTCCTACGTATTATTTTGAAATGTATTGTACTTGCAAATCCAATAAAATATTTTACCCAAAAATATTTTTTGACTTTTTCTGAATTTTTGTATTACAGCAGAATATTTAATAAGCATGTGCAGTTTTCAACTTCATTTTCGTTCATCTTATGACCTTAATCGCATGGTGAATATCTCTATTTCCTCCACAGCAGTATCAAATCTTCCCTCACTTTTGCAGGTTTTTATGGAAGATAATAATCCAGAGAAAGAGAGAGAGAGAGAGAGAGGAGAGAGGGAGAGAGAGAGAGAGAGAGAGAGAGAGAGAAAGCATCTTCTACACAGAGTTGTTTAGGTGGTTCCAGGTAGAGACTGTTATGGAGAGCAGCTCTTGTACAGAGCAGAATGTAAGAGAGATGTCCCATCAGATTTGTGAACAGAATCACCTGTGAGGCGTATGTGTAAATAAACTCTTTCACAGAGAGTTCCAGCAGCAGCTAGTGACAGAAGTAGGCAGAAATCTGAGTGACAGTTGCACAGAGACATTTTATCCAGCACTGTGAAACTGACCACAGCCACAGTTCAGCCAGGCCAACTTAGTACACCTTCAGACATTCAACAGTACTGTAAGTCTCTTTCTGGGGATCAAGAGAAAGTCCCCAGAGGATGAACAGGAGAAAAATCCCCACCAAGGGTTGAAGAGGACTATCCAAGGCTAGCTCTTGCAGTTACCAGAGAGTGAAACAGGTACCGCTGTAACATCTGCACTCCAGACTCCAGTTTCAGCACTTGTTTTTTCAGCAGCAGCAGGGGAGACCCCTTTACTGATCAGATGTCACAAAAAGGAGCCATATAGACAATCAACAAGTACAAGAATCACAGCAAGCTCCCTGCAACAGTAAGCTTAGTTATGGAGATTTGCAAAAGAATGGACAGGGCTGTGTTTTAAGGCAGCCCAGGTGAATACCTGTACTTTTGCTCCGAGAGTATTTTGGTATCCCAGTCAATTACAGTTTTGCTTTACTGTGGACAATACCTTTGAATAATTTGGTACCAAACCAATTTTTTCTTAACCATGCCTTTACCCTAATTTGACATCTACTGTGTAAAGTATTGAGATTACAAGGGATCTTCCTGAGACTAGCAACATATTTAATACTGGTGTACCAGCCAGAGGTATTTTGCTATTGAAGTGGTGAGAAGTACTGTGGAATTTAGTAGGGTGTAGTACTATAATTTATTTGATTGAATTAATCCATTCCTTCCCCTTCCCAGATTCTTGCCCTTGTTTCTCTTTTATGAAACGTTTACTTTGTTTTGTTGGATATATATATATATTTATATTTATGTAACGGCAGTGTGGATAAATTCTGGCAAATATCTTTGATATCTGCAGTGTTCTCAGACCTACAGTGAGAATATCATGTTTATCCTCACTGAAGGTCATTTATTCACACATTAGGTCACTGAGAGGCACTATCTGCACTTAACCAGAAAGCAAGCATAAACTGCAGGCAACCAGAGCTCACCCTCCATACAGAGCTCCATACACATTCGCTCACGGGCCAGCTCCAACTGAGAACCTCTTCAGTGTGAAACCAGCATTCACACTGAAAAGTAAATATTTTTTTACAGCTCCCATAAATTAAAACAACCACCAAACAAAGCTGTGAACAGGGCATATAAAACCACGCAGGACAGTCAATGCCTCCCTCACTTCTCAACTCCGAATTCCACTCCGTACCTCATGCTGCCTCTGAACTCAGCAAGGACAACCCCTGCAGCCCAAAGATGCAACCCCTGCAGCCCAAAGGATCTCTGAAGAAAAGGCAGGATCAATCAGATAGAGAACTGGGGACCAACAAAAATAAACATAAAAAAAAAAAGAAATGGTTGCACTGCAAACTCACTCCCTTGGTAAGCGGCAGCTCTGCTGCCATATTTGTTAAACCTGTTCAGCCCGCCCACACAAAAAAGCATTCAATCAAATGCCACGTTAGCAAAAGCAGCATGTAGGGACCCTAGCAACCATCCTAGCATCCCTACTTACTAAGAATACTGACAGAATACTGCTGGAGAAAACAATGAAAATATATATGAAAAAAAGCAAAACGACAATAAAAATGGAAAAAAACAGCATTTCACATTACATTAATGAGCTATGCAATGGGTCTACTGGAAATGTCACAGATATTTTTCCTTGTGCAGTTTGACCTTGTGACCTCACTCATAGCTCTGCCACTTGTGAGATCATAAGGTCAAACTGCATTTGGGGGAAATATCTGTGATATTTGCATTAGACTCACTGCATATTCTATATATATATATATATATATATATATACACACATACTTTCATTTGGGGGAAATATTTCCAGTAGACTCATTGCATATATATATATATATATATATATATATATATATATATATATAGATAGATAGATATATACTAATATTCACTGTTTTTGCATGTTGTGGGGTGTGGCTGTGTATAGTATTCAAACAAATAGAAACAAACAGTAGATGTTGATGACAGGAAATAGTCCAAGGGCCCATGGAATCTGCACAGTACCTCTTGCATCTACACCCAGTGAAATGCTGAACCAGAGCTAGTCTACTAAGGGCCCTGATTATATTTTTACACCTCCTCCCTAGTCCACACATACCCTCCTCTGTACTACCCACCTTTCTTCCCTTCTCTGGTTTGAATTATTACAATGCACCTGTCCCACTTGTATTTGTATCTGGTGGCAGACTCTGCACCAAACACTTCTTCTGTCAATGCATTTCACTTCTCCACTGCACCTTCTGTAAAGAAGAACTTGCTTGCATCCCCCTCAAGCTTTTCTTCTCAGGTTTCCACCCTTAGCCTCTTATTGCCTTGTTCTCACTTCTTGTGAATGAGGCATTGATGTCTACTTGATTAACATGCCTTAGGTACTTACAGGTCTCTGTCATCCCCCTTTCTACTTCCTTATGTTTATTATCCAGCCTCTCCTTATATGTCTTCCCTGCTGGCCCTGAATCATATTTGTGGCACTCCTTATTTATTTGTTGTGTCTCAGGGAGGTATGAGCCATGTGCTTAGTAACACAGTAAGGAGTCCCTCAGGTAAAAGCACTGCATCCTAGATGTAAAAGAACCAGAAGACCAACTAGAGCCCAGGACCTACAATCCTAAAGCAAATAGGTAAATCTGTTCAGTACCTTTAAATTCTGTACCACATTCCTTATTAGAGATGGGCAAATGTTTTCTTCCACCAGTGGAATTCTAGTGAAATACTGATTTTGCCTCCACATAATTTTGCAGAATGTCCTTGAAACTTTTGTGAAATTTTGCCAAAATAATAATGTTTGTTATTTCCATTAAATTTAAAAAGAGTTTGTCCAAACTGCACCAAATTTAGAATTTCAGCTGCCCCATTGCCCATACAGAAGTGTATCAAGTTTTAGATCTCTGTCTTTAAAAGTGACTGAGTTATTGGCCTCCAAACTTTAGGAAATTTTTAAATTATAGTTAACGACTATGTAAACTAAAAGTGTTTGTGCAAATTGTACCATAGTTTGTATGGTGTCATTATTCATGCCCATACACATGTGCGCTAAATTTCAGATCTCTAGCCTTAAAGGTAGCTGAGTTATAAGCCTCCAAACTTTCAGAAATTTTAAAATTACATTTCATATTTACATAAACTGCTGCATTTTAAGACTCTATACATTTAAAGCTAGAGAACAGAATATCACAAATGTTGTGAAGTTCACCAACCCTAAATATTAGGCTTTAAGGTAAACACCATGGTTCAGTATCAGAACGTCATGCTGCCATACTGACAACCCAGGTTCGCAAGCCAGCTCCTGGAAGTCGTGACTGGAGGCGGGTCATAGCTAAACCTTACACTCTCTATTTTGCTGCTTCTGTGCATCTTCCAAGAAAATATGCATATACGTTTTTAATTATCTAGCTCCAAAGGTGGCTAAGTTCTAAGCATAGAAATATTTTCAGAAATGCTCAAATGAATATTAAATTGCTAGACTTTGAGCCCCCATAACTTCCCCACCCTTCAACAAATGTCACGAATCCTGACAAGCTTTTGGAGCATGACACAGACAATAAGCATGCCAAATTTAAGATACGTAACTTTAATACAGACCATGTTATGACCAATTAAAGCATCTCAGAAAATTCCAAAAAATCTCACAAAATGTCGCAAAAATTCCACAAATTCAGAATTTGCCAACTACACCCACCTCTATTCCTTTTGGTCATGGGTCACATCTCAGCAATTTTTCCAGCTTTACACAGCAACAATGGATGATAACATTACTGTGTTAGTCCTTGCAAGGACATTAACCCTTGCTGTGCCACAGACTGATATATCAGTCCAAAACTCCTATACATTCTAATTATTTTGGCAGCCTAAGGGTTAAGAGTGCTTAATCATTGGAAATGTGATACAGGGTGTAGTTTTCATGCATGTGAACATGATTTTACTATGCCTCACACCGTCAGTGACAACTGCTCAGCTAGAAGTATGCACTGCTATGGCATGCTACTGATGGGACACATGTTGTACCACACCTGAAAGGTAAGATTATTTGTGATCCTTCTATAGTGAATTACCAATTTTAAATGATGAAATGAGTCACCAGGGCTTGGTTTTAGTCCTTTTAGATGCAAGCCCTGCAGGATCTTGATGGCTATGTTAATTTCCAAAGCTGGTTCGCCTGCCCCTAAACTGAATTCCTAATGTTATGACTTTAACAAGACACTTAAAACCCTCACATGTTTTGTCACATATCATGTACTTATATTAATAGCAGTCCTTAGCACAGTATGTTCTCCTGGCCAAATATTTTAAGTATATAAATATTATGAAATGGGAATAAATAATCAAGAAACATGACTGGTTGAGGAACTTGGAATACAGTGTTTATAATCCAGCACAACAGCACTGGAAAAAGACATGTTACCTCAGTAACCTGTTTACATGAAATGGGCACAGCTTTGTAATGCACTTCAATTCACTTGTACAGCATTTAAAAAATGTGTAACAACTGCCATCTACTGACTACACAGATAAAATACAATAGCTCAATAAAATGTTTTCATTCCCTCTTTTACTTTTCCTATTATTTCTTTAATAATCCTGATTGACCCATTTCATAATTGTAACAGTACACTCCATGGCATGTTTTTTTTTTCTTGTTCTGGGATAATGGCACTTTGCTTACAATAAAATCATTTGGCCTTTGACCCCATGCTTAAGCCCAATCAAGGGGTGCCATTATCCCAGCAGAAAGTACACCTTGTAATGTTTTTGCTTAAATAGAACTTACCCAGTCCAAAAGACTATACCAGTGCTGCTATGGTAATGAACTCAAAGTATAACAATAAGCTAGCCATGCCTACCTGGTCGAATTGCTGAGATAGGTAAAATTCGATGACCTATAAATTTGCCCCCTTCTTCATACACTGCTATCCTTAATGAAGCCAGAGAAGGTAGAACTACCTGGATATTGTAAAACAATGTAAAATATACAATTACTACACATGATTAATGGCTTTTTAGTGGTTCTTGCAGTATACATAAACATGCAGATTCACTGAGTTCTAAATGTTGCCACAGTGATAATATCCAGTGAGATTTTGGATATGTGCATGTATGCCCCCAAAAATAATTTATACAGGGCAAGAGAAAACAGTGTTGCATTAAACTTGTCTTCCTGAAAGTAAGTTTACATTCAGGCTGTCATCTGATTTAAATGTGTGATGATGTTGCTGACCATATTATGCTACCCTGAAAGCAAATGATAAATTGTTATTAATTATTGCAGCATTGTATAATTATAATGCAAGATGTTCACAAGTCATTATGGGTTATAAAGCTATAATGGTATACTAAAAGACCAGCTTCTACCCAGATGGCTGCATTGCACTCTTGGATTGCAACAGTATTTGCAACAATAGAATTCCAGTAATTAAGTTATCACAACAACATGACGTGAGTCTTTTTTATGATTAGAACCTGCACCAGCGTTTAAAACAGTAACTGATTTACATATAACATTTTCTCTGCTTCTGACATCACTCAGTGAAACAGTGTGAAAAATATATTTAGGCAGTAATATTACTGGTATTAAGTGGAAAAGGCAGAGCAAAAAAATACAAAGACCATTGAGGGTTTAAATATAAAACATACACATATAAGACTCTGCCCACTGGAAAAGTGAAGAGTGAGATATTCAAAATGAAGACTGAGGATCAGGCAGATTATATTTGAATCTGTAGAAGCTAACAGAACAAAAGTATATTGGTTTAAATTGAGAGGATAAATATTCAGTAGGGGTTTCAGGAAACCATATTCTACTGAGAAGGCAGTTCATTCTTGGGATGCTTTACAACAGGGGGTAGTACAAGCACGTAGCTTAGATAAATTCAATGTAAAGTTGGATAAGCACTTTGAGTAAAAACACATTCCTCCATGTATAACTGCTAAAACAGCTGGATGGGACTGTTGGTCTTTTCCAGTATGAAAGTTTCCATAGTTTCATTACTGTGACTTTAAATGAATAAGGCCTATTAATGACTTATTTTAGAAAATACGATGACTAGTTATTGTTTAGAATGAGGGGGGTCTATCAGCAGTGGTATACTGAAACAAACACATCTAATGCTGTGTGAGCTGATATTCAAATATGGCAGCAACCCATGCACATCTACACGCAATCATACTATAAAAGCCCTAACTCCCCTTTCCCTCTCCCCGTAGGCCCCATCGCCGCATCAGTTCTACCGACCTATCCTTGGGACTTCACTTCTCACAATGTTTATCCTTTGCTTACATATTACATACCCCTCCTGGTACCCCACCTGCCATTAGCTGGTTGTTCTCCATGCCATTTTCATGGCTAGTACTAGTGACTGCCCCTGGTAAATGAACTAACTGGTGCTTCTATACAGAGAACATGGTTTATATACAGTTGCATGGCTCAATGGTGGACCTGCCCCCTTGTATTTGAATCCTCCTCTGTTATGGCTTGCCTTGTCTTCCTTTTATCATTTGACTCCCCTATTACTGCACCATTGTGTTTGTGTTTATATACTTATTTACATGTATTTATATGTTTTTATGATGAATGTTACCCGACCCTGTTCTAACCAGGTCCATCTTGTGAAAGAGCTCTGCTCAATGATGTTCACCTGGATAAATAAAGATTTTGATTGATTGATTGATCGATTGATTGACATCAGTGACTAATCGGATGCACATCAGCCCCGGTTTCCACTCCCTGAAGAGCAGAAGCCCTGGGCCTCCCCAACATCCCATAGAAACATAGACTCTGACAGCAGATAAGGACCGCTTGGCCCACCTAGTCTGCCCATTTCCCTACCTACTGGTTAAGCTGCAGATACTAGTTAACCAACAGCCTACTTCTTCCTACCCACCACAAGAATTTCCTTATGTCTGTCCCATGCATTCTTGAATTCTCCCACAGTTTTAGACCCCACATCCTTCTCAGGAAGGTGGTTCCATGCATTCATCACCCTCTCTGTGAAAAAATACTTCCTCACATTGCCCCTGAGCCATCCCCCCTCTGTCTTCAAATTGTGTCTCCTTGTTCTTGCACACCCCTTTTTCTGAAAGATGCTTTTATTTTATTTATTTATTTAATACTTCGGAAAAGACCTTTGGGCAAAATGCTCTTTTTGAAAGGTTCCATGTCAAGGCACATAAATTTACAATACAACATAACACAACAGATATGACCTGTTAACTTTAAACATGGGATGCAGGAACAATAAGGATGGTATAATAATACTATACATGTGGTTATAAAGTGCAAAGCAGGTACAGCATGTTCTAAGGAGACTGGAGAATTGACAGGAGGGAGAGATTGGAGAAGAGGTAGAAGGGAGAGGTATGGTTGAGAGACTTGGTAGTCAGGTAATTCCTTGGAGGCCGGGAGGCATTTAAACATGTTAATAATCCATGGGATAGGGCTGCCGATAGCAGGCATTGTCATGGAAAACAGAGGGAGAAAGGGGATGGAGGTAAAGTTGTAGGAGTTGAATGTCATTTAGAGGAGTGGCAAGAGTGGCCAGGAGGTACCCCTGAGGGGAATTAGGTATCGTCTTCCAGGATTACCTACAGGTGCAGGTGGAGGCATCAGAGAGGTGCTGCCTCGGCAATAGTTTAAATGCTGAGATGCAGGTGCTGCTAGTGCTGAGGGTTGGGATCTCATTTAGCCATGGGTTGCTCTGTAGGCAAAGGACCTTTGTCCCAGAGAGGCTGTCATGAAAGGGATGGCTAGAGAGCTTGTGGTCACACCCCTGGTGTGGTAAGAGGTGCAGGTCATCTGCAACATGGGTCTGAGAAAGGGGGGAGCTTTCTCAAGCAGGATTTTCTTGCCCAGAAGGTACGTCTGGTACTTTATCCTGTTATTGAGGTTCAGCCAGTTGGTTTGTTCATAGAGTGAACATGTGTGATATCTGTTGTCAGCTCCCAAGGCTAGTCTGCATGCTTTATTGAGGGCTATCATGATAAGTGTGGTGTCCGATGCAGCCCCATAGACTACCAGGCTGTAGTCAATTATTGACAATATGGAGCTGGAGACTGACAGGCGGAGGGCAGCGGGTGTAAGGTATTGTTTGTGCCTGTGTAAGAAACCGAGCTTGACACTGACTGCTTTGACAACATTATCAATATTTTGTGAATAGGAAAGAGTGTCATGAATGAAAACCCTCATGTACTTAAAAGCACGCACCTGTTCAAGGGGAGTGGCCTTATTATTGACTAATGTCAGGCATGGGTAGGATTTCTTATGCTGAGAACTAGAGAACAGCATCGTTTTGTTTTTTTTGTAATTCAGGAGCAGTTTCTGTACACTGAACCAATCTTCCAGGGAGTGGAAGGTGGACTGCAGTTCATACTGTAGCTGATCAAGCTGGGTACTGCTAGCCAGAACGACTGCATCATCAGCATAAAGAATAATCTTGCTATTGCATGCATTTGGTAGTCTATTCAAGAACAGGCTGAAGAGGAGGGGAACTAGGATGGATCCCTGAGGGACTCCAAGATTGATTTCCCTGGCTGGGGAGATCACTGACCCGATCCTGACACTTGATGCTACCCTCTTGGACTTTGTTGATTCCACTGAGGTACTTTAAAGTTTCTATCATGTCCTCCCTCTCCCTCCTTTCCTCAAGGGTATACATATTAAGCTCCTTTAGTCTCTCCTCATATGGCTTCTTTTGCAGACCCTGCACCATTTTAGTTGCCCTTCTCTGGACTGCCTCCATCCTGTCTATGTCCTTGCGGAGATGGGGTCTCCAGAACTGGAAGCAGTACTCCAGATGGGGTCTCACCAACTGTCCGTACAGAGGGATAACAACTTCCTGTTTTCTGCTGGTGATGCCTCACCCCATACATCCCAGTATCCCCCAACCTCCCTACTGCCTTTTCACATTGCTTGCCAACCTTAAGGTCATCTGATATGATTACCCCCAGGTCCCATTCCATTTTTGTTGTTGTTACCACACCCCTTCCCCACTGTGTACTCTTCCCATGGGCTTTTGTTTCCCAGGTGCATTATTTTGCACTGCTTTGCATTGAATCCAAACTGCCATAATTCTGACCATTCCTCCAATCTTGCGAAGTCCCTTCTCATCCTTTCCATGCACTCTTGTGTGTCAACCCTGTTGCAGATCTTTGTGTCATCTGCAAAGAGGCATACTTTTCCTTCCAGTCCATCTGCAATGTCACTTATAAAGACATTAAAAAGGACTGGACCCAGGACTGAACCCTGCAGTATCCCACTAGTAACGCCCTTTTATTCAGAGTGGACTCCTTTTAATATTACCTGTGTCCTGTTGTCCAGCCAATGTTTTACTCAGGCTACCATCCTGGGACCCACTCCCAGGCTGGCTAACTTGTATATTAATCTTTTGTGTGGGACTGTGTCAAATGCCTTGCTATAGTCTAGGTAGGCCATGTCCACAGCCCCTCCCTGATCTACTACTTTGGTCACCCAGTCAAAGAAATCTATCAGATTCATCTGGCATGACCTTCCCGCTGTGAATCCATGCTGCTTTGGGTCCTGTGCCCTCTGGCCTCTAGATACTCAACAATTCTTTCCTTCAGAAGTGATTCCATCATTTTCCTATCACTGAGGGTTAAAATAACAGGTCTGTAGTTTCCTGCTTCTGTCTTGCTCCCACTTTTGTGAAGGGAATCACATCGCCATCCTCCAGTCCTCGGGTACCACCCCATCCTCCCATGATTTGTTAAAGAGGTAGTCAGTGGTGTCACTAGTTCTACCTTTAGTTCTTTTAGAATTCTGGGATGAATCCCATCAGGCCCCATTGCTTTGTCCACCTTCAGTTTTAAGAGTTATTTCAGAACCCTTTCTTCTGTAAATGGGCTGGTATCAACGTCTGTATCCAGAGTGTTTCTACTGTCTGTTTTAGGTACCTCCCCCGCTTCATTTGTAAATACTGAGCAAAAATATTTGTTTAGTATCTCTACCTTTTCACAGTCACCCTCTGCCCACCCTTTCTCCCCTTTATTAAGCCTCACTATCCCTCCCTTGGTCTTCCTTCACTCCCTGATGTACCTATAAAAGGTTTTATCCCCCCTTCTTAACTGAGTTGGCTATCTTTTCCTCGGTTTGGGCCTTTGCTGTTCTGACTGCCTTCTCAGCTTCCTTTTGCTTTAACTGATACAGTTCTCTGTCCTGCTCCTGCTGTGATTCCTTGTACATCCTGAATGCTTTTTTTTTCTCTTGAACCTTCACTGCCACTTCCTTTGAGAACCAAAGTGGTTTCTTACATCGTTTCATTTTGTTTATTTGCTTCACATAAAGGCTTGTCACCTCTGTGATGGCAGTTTTTATTATTCCCCATTGTTCTTCCACCCCTCCTTCCTTCCCATTTGCTAGTGCATTCCTTAGGCACTCACCCATTTTGGCAAAGTCAGCCCTCCTAAAGTCCAGTACTTTTGTCTTTTTATGGCTTGACTCTATTGCTGTTTATTGTGAACCATACTGTTCAATGGTCGCTAGTTCCCAGATAGCTACCCACTTCTACATCTGTGATCCTCTCTCCATCTCCATTTGAGAGGTTCCAGGTCTAAGATTGCTCCCTCTCGAGTGGGCTCCAATACTAGTTGTCTAAGCATGCCCCCTGTAGGGCATCTAGAATAACCCCACTCTTCGAAGTGGCTGCTGCAACTGTACTCCAGTTAATATCTGGCATATTCAGATCACCCATCAGCAATATCTCCCTTTTCTGCCATTCTAAGTATACTTTCTATCATTTCCTTGTCCATTTCTCCCCCTTGAGAAGGGTCTGATACAACCGCTGTGGATTGTGCTGCCATTGCCGGTCTCCAAATTTACCCACAGTGCTTCTTCTCCTCCCTGTTTACCCTTTTGTTCTGTTGCTTTGATTCCTTCCCTTATGTAAAGATCTACTCCTCCTTCTCTTTTACCCTCCCTGTCCCTCCTGTAGATAGTGTATCCTGGTATGTTTACATCCCAGTCATGGTTTTGTGTGCTATGTTTCTGTGACTGCCATGATATCCAGATGTTCCTCCTCCATCAAGGCCACTAATTCAGGAAGCTTGTTACTCAGACTACAGGCATTGGTACTCATTGCTCTCCAATTTTTGATGGCTTTACCTTCTGTAGCAGCATCCCCCACTGACCTTTCTACCTCGGTCTTTTTCTCATTTAGTACCCTGTTTTGTAGGGAGAGGCTGGGGTTTTCCTGCTGCTTATCAGTGCCTCCCCCCTTGACTAGTTTAAAAGCTTGCCAATGAAGCATTTAAACTGATTGCTCAAAAGACTTGTTCCCTTCCTGGACAGATGCAGACCATCCTGCCAGTATAGGCTGGTGTCCCTCCAGGTGGAACCCCAGTCCCCAGTGAAGCCAAACTCCTGTGCTCCACACCATTTTTTCAACCATTCATTAAACTGCATGGTGCAAAGTACCCTCGCCTCACCCATGCCATTGACAGGCAGCACCTCTGAGAAGGATACTGTGTGTGCTACTTGTCTTACGCCCCTCCCCAACTCTACAAAGTCCTCCTTCACTGCTCTAATCTCATGATGAGCCAAGTCATTTGTCCCTAGGTGGACAATGACGTCCAGCTCAGACTCCCGTGCAGCTGTTCTCATGATCCTGAGGATGTGCTTCCTGTCCCTCCAAGCCATGGCACCAAGCATGCACCTTACTTCAGTTTTCCCTGCTCCCCCCAGTTCTGTCCTCCTAATAATTGAGTCCCCCACCAGGAGCTGCTTCCTTTCCCTGTGGTGTCCTCTGCCTCCTTCCTGTGGGCCTCCCTTGTGACAGTTGTCCTCATCCTCCTTAGTCTCCTCTGTGGGTACATCCATAGGGGAGCTATGCTCCCCCAGAATGGTGTATGGATTGTGGAGTGGAACAACTGACTGGGTGTGCCTCTGTTCCACCTTCTTCACCCTCCCTGAACCCACTGCGGTCCAACTGCTGTGCTTTCTTCACAACCTCTGAGGTAGTGGTTGTGGCTCTGGTGCTCCCTGGATGGGGGAGGTTCCCTTCCTACTGTCCAGTGTGGCCTGGGGGAAGGTTCCCTTACTACTGTCCAGTGTGGCCTGAAGACGGGCAACTTTCTCCCTCAGGGCAGAGAGTTGTCTGCAAATAGGGCAGCATCTCAGCCTCCAGAAAGACTTCTGGAAGACTGCTGCCCCACAGCCATTACATTGCACTACTCCCCACATGTTTATCTACTTTTTTTGTGTATGTGTGTGATTGGTTTGTTATATAGAAATATATATATTATACAATGTGTATGCTTATATTGTCAGTGCAGTGTGCTAGAGAGGCTATGACAGTGATATGCACCTTGCACTCTTGAGGAAATGATGTCAGAACCCCAGGTATAAAGAAACTATTTCCAGTGGGTGGGTGGGTGGGGTGAGGGTGGGCAGGGGCTGGGCCTAAACTGTGCCCTCATGAAACAATCAGCTAAAAGCTCTGACCCTACTGCTGCGATGAGTGCCTTCCTGTCAGCAAGATGCCCTACACAACAATTTGACAGAGAAAATACCCTGCTAATCAAACAGAGAAAATCCAGACATCCAAGTCAGACACAGGTAAACCTCCCCAGCCCAAAACAGCCTGGTGGTTTGTGCTCTGAAAGCAGTCAGACCCAAAATAAGTCAGCTGTGCTTTAAACTCTTCCTGCACTGAAAATCTTAAGAATTGTAACAAAAGTAAAGCTAGATCCACCTCCCTCTGTTGCTTGAAAGACTGTCTTTTCCTGATAATTCTAAGTTCCTTATTTCACCTTTCAATTAGAAGTAGCCTCCACCTGCAGAATATCTGCTACAAACCAAAGACAATTGTAAGGTTCACCTCCCTCTTTTGGGAGCACAACTCACTTTCTCACAAATCCTATGTTCAGTATTGCAGCTTCCAGCCAGAGGTAGCTTCACCTGAAGAATATTAGCTCCCTACACAAGCAGCCGATAACTTCTCCCTGCTGAAGTTCCAACTAAGCCTTATCTTATGTCCTCCTTAAATATTACCGAAGCACTCTGAACTGATATGACTGATGTAACATTGAGTACTTACTTGCATTAATTGCATTAATTGTTTTTTTTTACTTGTGTTATTTGGCTGTATTGTAAATATCTCTGTATGCATTGTACCATTTGACCTGGAGCTAACCAGGTCCATCTTGTAAATGAACTTGCTCAACAATGTTCACCTGGATAAATAAAGATTTTGATTGATTGATTGTTTGTTAGCATCTCAGTCGTGGTTCTCTGTGTACCATGTTTCTGTGACTGCCACGATATCCAGACATTCCTCTTCTGTCAAGGCCACCAGTTCAGGGAACTTGTTGCCCAGACTATGGGCATTGGTACTCATTACTCTCCATTTCTTGATGGCCTTACCCCTTTTTGCTCCATCCCTGTCCTTATTGCCTTTGTCATTTCCTCCATTTACTCCTGCCCTTCACCCTATCAATGTCTCTATCTTGGTGTTTACCTCACTAACTACCTTTGATTTTTTGGGGGGGGCTAGGAATTCTCTGCTCCTTCCCAGTGCCTCCCCCCTTGGCTAGTTTAAATGTTTGTCAATGAAGCATTCAAACCTATCACCTAAGATCCTGGTTCCCTTCCTGGATAGATGCAGACCATCATCCCAATGGCAGAATGTTGTGCTGCCATGCAAATGACCTGGGTTTGGGAGCAAACCTGGTGGTGTCACATCAAGAAGCAAGGCATGATGAGACTGTTGCAGCCAGGCAGTGCATGTAGGCCAGAGAGGGTTGGCAGCTGGTTCTGCCACCACAGTAACCACAGTGGCTGTGCCAGGGAGCTTGCTGCTGCCACAGAAAGAAGCTGTGTGCATGCCAGGCTGACAAAGGTATTGTTTCCACCTAGTGAGGAGGGTGGGAAATGACCCATGGAGAAAAATGCATTATCAGTCTACATAGTGGCTGGATATGGTCTGATCAGGTTATGTTCATGCAAACAGGGTATATCCCTATAAGACACGTTAACATTTGGGAAGAAAAAAATCTACTTAGAAAAAATAAGAGCAGAAACCCCTGCCATACATAGTCACATAAAATGTGGTGACACTTAATGGGACAAACAGGTTCCATTGTATTACCACTACACCTTTTGCCATGCTCAGTAAGTGAGAGATCTCATGGAGGAGTGTTGCATGGTACTATATGAAAGTGTGCAGAGCCAGATGTTAGTAGGCATTAAAATATTACTGTTTCAATTCAATTGAATTCAATTTTATTGATTGACATACAAGTTTTTACAAACTTTACAAATACATACACCATAAAAAATATAAACACAATGCATTAATAATTACTTATACTATAGCAATAAGAAAAGCATACAATATTAAAATCATCTGGAAATTCTGTGTTTTCTCCTTTTAATGCTGACTTCAAAAAAAGAGACAATCTCTCAGACTATTTCTTTAGACTGTGGCTTTAATAAATATTGTTCTGGGTTTAGCAACGTGTCTTCTATAACACATAACAGTGATCTGACCTTACTACTGTTTCAGTATGCTCTCTCATTCCTTCAGGCAGTGGCCAGCAGAAGTGGTGAGATAAGAGCTTCACTGGTCACTGGCAATTTCTAGAATTTTCAATGGAAATGTATTGATGAGGATGAGGAAGGGGATTGGTGCTATGACAGTGGGAGAATGAAATTATTTAAGAATATGTTTTTGGACTTTTTCTATAGTGACTGGGAAGTAGGATGGTAGGATGGAGGTGTTACACCTGTGAGGAAGGGGTTACATATTTATTGAGACTAGGGGTCCCTCTGGGACCATTTAAAACCAGACTCTACCTGCCTGTGCTCTTAGCTGACCCGCGCTCAATGGCATGCCTAAGCGCCTTCTGACAGCAAGAGCGCATATGTCTGTAGAGCACCCCTTGACATTGTCCTACTGATACCAGCATACCTCATTGACTGCCTCCTTCAGCTGACATGCCCTAACACTGTACTGCCTTTAATTAGTTACTGATTGTACGTGACTGTAGTCCTCTGCCATCCCTGGCAATACCTTGTGTGATAGCTGTGTACCATATCCTTGAATTTGTTAGTGCCTGTGGCCTACTGCCTGTTCCTGAATATACCCTGTTAATTGCTGTTACTTTGTCTCTGTAATGTTATTGCCTGTACCTGCCTCTGTAATTGTTATTGCCTGTACCTTTTGTAATTCTCCCGGGTCACACCTGAAAATAGGCACTTGACTGTCTAGCGTGCTTACCCGGTAAACAAAAGCTAAATAAATAAATAAACCCTTTATAATATTCCGCTATGAATAAAAACACATGTAACTACACATTTCATAATGGCAACTCATCCTCATAGTTGCTTGCCCTAGGAACTTTTTTAGACATAAATCAATTTGTTTGGTCCCAGGTGATAAAAAGTAATTTCACTCATAAAGCCCAGTTAATAACTTTCTGATACGTATCAAGCAGCCACCAAGCGCTACAGCCCCACCCCTAAAAACAGCATAATTATGATGTGAGGTAGTGAACCAGGCTGCATGTGCTCAGTGGAGCTAGTAATGTAATCAGGGGAGGGGGGCTGCCTAAATGAACTAAGATAATATTTGCAGGCATGCATACATGTATAGGGTTAATATTGTATATATATATATATATATATATAGATATATATATATACACATATACATATAGCTATAGCGTATGTATTAGCCAATACATGCCTGCAAAGATAATCTTAGTACATTTAGGTAGCCCCCACACCCTGATTCCTTTACTAGCTTGATAAAGTATCTGCAGCCCTGTTCTCTACCTTGCATCATAATGATGCTGTTTTTTAAGGGCAGAGCTGCAGGGGAGGCAGGGTTAGCCACAAAGAGGTTGTCCAGCCCTACACCATCCACATGGTAAATAGATTGGCACCCCTAGAGGAGGCTCAGGTAACTGACTCTGCTGGGGGTTTTCAGAGTCAATCAGTGGTGAGGGGCAGCTCAGTCTGACAGCACCCAAGGGAATGAGCAAGAGCAAGTCTAACAGGAGAGTCTTGGTGGTTGGGAACTCAATGATTAGGGGTGTGAAGCAGGTGGTATGAGGGGGATTGGAAGAGGGGGGATGGTCAGATGCCCACCTGGTGCATCAGCCATCTGGGATTTAGACATGGTAGAGAAGATAGCTGAGAAGGAGTTGGGGGACACGAGGGTGCTGGTACATCTGGATACTAATGATCTAGGGAACCATTCTGTGGAAATGACAAAGCAGAGATTTTGTAGATGGAGGCAGCACACTCAGTCACCCTGGCCTTTTCTGAGGTCCTCCCTATGTGTGGCTGGAATGGGATGAAGGCTAGAATTACGAAGGATGAGATAGAGGAGTGTAATGAGTGGCTTATGGGATGGTGTCAGGAGAAAGGATACCACTTTGCCGTGGATTGGGAGACTTCTGGACTAGAAGGCTCTTCAAGGGTGACAGATTCCATCTGACTACAGAAGGGACCTGCATACTGGGGCTGAAATTTGATATCTATATTGAATATTTAAACTGACTGCAGGGGAGATTGGGGCTGGGGGAACCATGGCAACATATTACATAGGTTACATAGGTTATACAAGCTGCATAGACATTCGTCCTTGTATGCTTGCCAGTGTTGTTCAGACCACTGTATACTTGTTTGGGTGAAAACTATCTAGTCTATTTTTAATTAGTTCCATTGTGCTACTTGTAACCACCTCTGTTGGCAGGATGTGAGAGGAAGGGGTACTAGCTATAGTAGTACTCCCCCATGTCTGCGGTCTAGTAGTAGCTCACTGGGTATAAAGAGGGATGAAATACCATCTGGGCTAGGTGAGAGGACATTAGAGGGGGGAATACAAAGTGTGCAAACACCAAGAAAAATCTGGAGGCTAAGAGAACATGGATAACACAAAGATCATAGACAGGGGAATAGAAAAGTGGGTTCAGGGGTTAGATGGAAGGGGGCATGCCTTAATGCCAGGAGCCTGGGCAATAAAATCTGCAAACTACAGGCAGTATTGGCAGGCAGAGTGGTAGACCTTGTTGCCATCACAGAAACGTGGGCTACAGAAAGTAATGACAGGGACCTGACAGTTCCTGGTAACTCATCTTTCAGGAGGGATAGAGGAAAAGGTAGAGGAGGAGGAGGAGGATTAGTCCTGTATGTCAGGGATGGCACTGAAGTGATGGAAGATGGGTGCATCAGTTGTAATAGTAGCGAGTCAGAGTCATTGTGGGTGCAACTCATGGCTGCCTCAGGTAAGAAACAATGCTGGGCAAAGGGAGGAAAGGGACAGTGAGTTTGCGGAAGAACTCGAAAGGGGGTAGAAAAGGGAAAGTAGTGGTAGTGGGCGATCTGAACCTGCTAGACATTGTCTGGGATGTTCTGGTGGCCAGGAGCACCAGAAGTTAGACTTTGTTGGATGTGATCCTGGACTGTCTTCTGGTACAGCTAGTTAGCGATCCCACCAGACAAACTGACATTCCTAATGTGGTGCTAACCAATTCAGAGGCAGTAGGATTGGTGAGAATAGGAAAGCTACTAGGGAACAGTGACCATAATTCCATTTGGTTTGAGATGGCCTTTGGGACTGGAAAGCCCTAAATAAAAACTAAAGTCTTTGGTTTTAGGGGGGTGGACTTCGGCAGGCTGAGGGAACTGGTCAAGGGAAGGTTAGTCAGGGTAGGCAATTTAGGTGGGGTGGAAGAAACATGGGAAGTAATAAAGGGAGCTTTTATTCAGGCATTATGTTATATATGAGAACTGTAACCAAAGCGAACAAGTTCAACAGACCGTTATGATCCTTTGACAAAGTCAGGGAAGCTATGGGGCTAAGAAAAAGGCCTTCTACAAGTATAAAGAAAAGCAGGGGGAGGAAAATGAGGTGAATATTTACTGAGAAATAAGGAGGCAAAGAGGGTGGTTAGGGAAGCAAAAGCAGATACAGAACTGCGTATTGCAGAAGGGGTCAAGAGCACAGAAAAACAGTTATTCTGATAAATTAAAGAAAAAAAAGGATGGAAAAGTGTTAGGCTATCGAAGGAGAGCAGGGTGATCAGAGGAGGACAGACAAAAGGCTGCTGTCCTTAATGATTGTCTTTGCTCAGTCTTCACCAGGGGGATGGTGGGTCACTGCTGGAGAGCACCATCAAACCAGCGGTCAAGGGGTCCCGGAGATGAGGCAGCCAATATTTACAAGTGACAGGGTCCAGAGAGGGCTGGCAACTCTAAAAATAGCTATAACCCCGAAACCTTATGGGTTGCATCTGAGGATACTAGCAGCAGAACTGGCTGAACCCCTGGTAGGACTATTCAAACAGCTCACCCGAGTTGGGGGGCCGGGGGCAGTCCTAAAGAACTCAAGGATGGTGGATGTCATTCCACTCCATGGGGAAAGGGGACAAGGAACAAGCAGAAAACTAAAGTCTGTTAGTCTGATCTCTATCATAGGGAAGCTGATGGCATCTCTGTTTAAAGAAGATCTTGTGGACTACCTTGAAAGCAATGGTCTTCAGGATAGTAAACAGCATGGGTCTGTGGCAGAGAGTTCCTGTCAGACGAACATAATAGTTTTTTTTAGATGGGTGACATTGAAACTGGACAGGGTCCATGCCATGGATTTGCTCCATTTTGACTTCAGCATGGCTTTCAACTTGGTACCCCACAGACACTTGCTGAAGAAGATGAGGGAACTGGACACAGCAAAGAACATAGTTTTCTGGGTAGGAAACTGGCTAAAAGGTAAACAGCAGAAGGTTGTGTTCAATGGAATCAAATTGAAAGTGAGTGAGGTCACGAATTAGGTGCCAGAGGGATTTGTCCAGGGCCTGGTCCTCTTCAATATTGTTCATTAGCAACACTGGAGAAGGTATCCAGGGCAGGTTGTGACTCTTCGCAGATGACACTAAGCTCTGTGGGAGGGTCGATAGTGATAAGGGAATCAGGGAAATGCATAGATACTTACAAAAGCTAAAGGAGTGTTCTAAGGCTTGGCAGTTGAAATTCAACACCAAAAAATTCAAAGTAATGTACTTAGAGAATAAGAACCCCAGGACAACGTACTGGATGGGTGGGATAACTTAGTACTACTGCTGAGGAACATGAACTATGAGTTATCATCAGTGACACCCTCAAGCAATTGAGGCACTGCAAGGCAAGTAGGATGCTTGGATGTATCAGAAGGGCTATTGACAATAGAAGAAAAGAGGTATCACTACCTCTTTATAGATAATTTGTGAGGCCACACCTGGAGTACTGTGCCCCGTTCTGGAGCCCTCACTTCAGAAAAGATAGGGACAAGCTGGAGACAGTGCAGTGCAGGGTAACAAAAATTATTCGGTGTCAACAGGACAGCTCTTACAAAGAGTGTCTCAAAGCACTGAACAGGTACTTGCTGGAGACCAGAAGGGAGAAGTTAGATATCATACAGACCTTTAAGTTCCTAAAAGGAATAAACAAGTTGAAATGTGAAGACCTATTTACTTGTATGCTAGTTCGAGGTCATGACGGCATGAGTGGAAACTGACAGGAGGGAGGTTTAGGAGGGACATGAGGAAGTATTATTTTACAGAAGGGTGGTGGAGATGTAAAACAGTCTGCCAGCAGAGGTGGTAGGCACTAAAACAATTGATGGTTTCAAGCATGGTTGGGACAGAGTGAAGGGTATAGTGATCACTCAGGGTGAAAGAATAAGGAAGGAGAATAGGTGGAGGACAGGGACGGCTTGGGGTCTGGGTGAACTGTAGGTCCTGTGGTTCAATCAGGAACTTGGGCAGACTGCATGGACCATTTGTCTTTTTCCTCGGTCATTGTCTATGTTTCCATGTAGGTGTCATCATTATCATTATCAGCTCTGACCTACTTTTCCGCAGGATGGGGCTTGTACAGGCAACTCATGTTGGCCACATGTTGAGCATGGCCCAGAGACATCCTAATATCAGTAGTGCATAAATGCCCCTGTTTGGGCAATTTTTCATCTGCAAATGGTGTGCAATTATTTTGAATATCAGGCCTAGGATTTTTTTATAGACATGTAGTCACCCAAGTTTCACATACCTTTTAACTACCACTACAGGCAACTTCCTTATCTAAAGCAAATTGTAAGCAGGGCTGGTTTTAGAAAAAGCAATTACAGTAAGTACTGTAACTTAAAATATTGATACAAACCTTTTTAAATACTATAGGGTCTTCTTCCCAGACAGGATTTATGGCATTTCCTTGTGAGGTCTTTGTTTTGAAAGCCTTTCGTTTCGTGTCTACAGGCAGGCCAAACATGTCAACTTCCACAAAAGTACCAACTTTTTTATCGGAGAGAAACTGACCTGAAATAATCTAAGATTGTGACATTTGATTAGTTGCCATTCATGCCTTGCAGTTTTCTTAACTGTCAGCCATGCAGTTACTTAATAATTTAGGAATGTGCTATACAGTATTATATATTCAGCATCAACTCAGAATGATATAGAGAGAGTAATACTGGCTTAGTTAAGTATTATGAACATACAAACATAGAAATTGCCAGCAGATAAAGGCGTTATGGTCTATTAAGTCTGCTTGATTGTGCAGCTAGCAGCCCTTATACTGCAGCTGCCCCTCCCTCCCCTCCCCCTCCAGTGACCTTCCTCCTTACCCTGTCCCATCCCCTTTTAAAGCAGCCCACTGTTCTACAGGATACCACTTCCTCTGGCTATGCTTTCCACCCAGAGGCTCTACGATGCCGAGTCGACAACAGAGTCATTGACCAGCATCACAGCGCCAGGCTCCCTATCAACTGCGATTTGCAGTTGGCAGACAGCCACGCACAGCAGGGTCTGTTTTATCTTTGGGGGGCTTTGCACCCCAAACCCCCCATGTGGGGGACTCTGCCCCCGCATCCCAATACCTAAGGATACCAACTCCAATTTGAAGTTGGTTCAAGGAGGGGGTGCAGGATGGGTGAAAGTGTTGCCGGGGTCCTGGGCACAACTCCTGCAGTGACACGTCTCTGTTGTCAGCAGTGACATCTGTCGCTGTAGGGGGTTTCCCCGTGGGGGATGTATACCCTACCCAGACACCACCCCCTCCATAAAAAAGTGTCTCCTCATGTCACTCCTGAAACTTCCACCTTTCAATCTCAGATTGTGCCTTCAAGTGTCCCTCCCCTCCTTAATTTGAAAAGCCCATCTGTGCCCATCTTATTTATTCCCTTCATGTACTTGAAGGTTTCAATCATGTCCCCCCTATCCTTCCTCTCCTCCAGAAAGTACATGTTCAACTTCCTCAGCCTGCTTACGAAGAGTAAGTCCCCTAGCCCCTGATCAATTTTGTTGCCCTGTGCTACACCAACTCCAGTAACCTAATGTCCTTCTTCAGGTATGGTCACCAGAACTGCACACAGCACTCCAGGTGTGGTCTAAAAAGTAACCTGTGCAGCGGTAGGATCACCTCCCCCCTCCTGGATGATATGCCTCTGGCAATAAAACCCATCATCCTATTGGCCTTTGCAGCTGCCTTTCTACACTGTGCTGAGTTGTTCATTGCTCCTGTTATGATCACCCCCAGATCCTTCCGCTCTTCCATCTTGGCTAGTTGAATTCCTCCTAGCTGGTAGCTCCTTCATGGGTTTTTGTGCCCAAATGTAGCGTCTTGCATTTCTTGGCATTGAACCCCAGCTGCCAAGTGTCTGACCAGGCCTTCAATTTTTCCAGATCATCTTGCAGCCCCTGCTACCCTTCTAAGGTATCCACTACTGCTCCCATCTTGGTACCATCTGCAAACAGACTGATCTTACTCTTGATGCCTATTGAGATGTCTGCTATGAAGATCTCAAATAACACTGGGCCCAGTACAGAATCCTGTGGCACCCCACTTGTCACTGCCCTGGGAGATGAGAGCTCCCCTCCCACCACCACCCTCTGCTGTCTCACTTGCAGCCAGTTCACCACCCATCCCACCATTTTTAGTCGCACACCTGTGCCTTCCAGTTTACTTCCTAGCCTCCATGTGGCACCAAATCGAATGCCTTACTGAGGTCCAGGTACAGGACATCCACTGCATGGCCCCTGTCTAAGTGCCTGGTTACCCAGTCATAGTACTCCACCAGGTTGGTCTGACAGGATCTGCCTGAAACAAACCCATGCTGTCTGCTGTCCTGCAGCCCATTAGCCTCTAGGAGGGAAACCAGCCTCTCTTTCAGGATTGTCTCCATCAGCTTTCCCACGATAGATGTGAGGCTTGCTGGTCTAGTTTCCTGGCTTATCCTAGTGGCCAGTCTTGTGGAGGGGTACCATGTGTGCCATCCTCCAGTCCTGAGGGTACACTCCCCAAGTACAGGGAGGCAATGAACAGGTCTGCCAAGGGTTATTCCAGGACTTCTGCCAGCTCCTTCAGCACCCTGGGGTGTATGCCATCTGGCCCTGGTGCCTTGTCCACCCTCAGTGCCCTCAAGCCCTCCAGTACTCTGCCCACTGGGATTTCCTCATCTGTCACCCCACCCGTGCCCACCCTCCACGGCCCTTGGGTGCAACTCCCCTTTCTCTTTAGTAAATACTGAGCAGAAATCCTTGTTTAATGCTTCTGTCTGTTCTGCCCCTGTTTTCACCCACCCCCATTTTTCTTTATCCTTACTATTTGGTCCTTACAACTCCTTTTCTCCCTGATGCACCTGAAGAGTCCATCTTCCCTTCTTTGATGCCCTGTGCTAGCCAGAGTTCTCTGGATGCCTTGGCTGATCTGACTGCTCCTGTCACCTCCCTTGACTCCTTCAGGTATTCCTCTTTGTCCTCCCCTCTCCCTGTTTTTTGTACCTTCTAAATCCAGCTCTTTTCTTCCTTACTTTTTCCATGACCCCCCGCTCACCCAGCTAGGGCTTCTTGTCCCTAGCCCTCTTACTCTGGACCCTTGTACATATTACGGTTGCCTCTTCAATTCCCAGTTATTGACCTCCCACTTCTGGTCAGTGTCCATGTTTGGATAGATCCTGGCCAGATACCCCTGTACTAGTTCCCTCATCCTCCCAGAGTTGTCCCTCCTGAAGTCTTACACCCTTGTGCCCATTCCTACTCCCTCTTTCCTCATGTTTATTGTGAACCACACATAGAGGTAGTCACTCCCCACCAGCAGTTCCTCCACCCCCAGCTCCCTCACAAACTCACTATTCACCAGCACGAGGTCTAGGGTGTTCCCTAACCTGGCTGGCTCTTGACCATATGCAATAGGAAGCTGTTCTGGAAGGCATCCAGAAGTACCTATTCGTTCCTATTCGTAGTAGCTGGAGTACCCCAATCCACTCCTGGCAGGTTGAAGTCCCCCACAATCACTATGCTGCCCCTCCCACAGGTCCTTCTGATCTGTCCCGCTAGTTCCCAGTCTAACTCCTCAGTCTGAGAGGGTGACCTATAAATCACTCCCATCCTGAGGGTCCTATTGTTGGAGTCCTGTAGCTGCACACATAATGACTCCGTACTGCTCTCCTCCCATTCCTCCCTGACACACTTCAGTCCTTCCCTCATGTACAACGCCACCCTCCTCCTTTTTCTTTTACCCTTTCCCTCCAAAATATCCTATACTGTGGTACTGCCAGGTCCCAGTCATGGTACTTGGTGGCCCATGTCTCGGTAATGGCTGCCATGTCCACCTCCCGATCTGCCATGAGAGTCTGTAACTCTGCTGTTTTGTTTTCCCTAGACTCCTAGCTTTCAAGGTTATCACCCCCCCACCCCGCTTCCTTCCCCTCTCTCCCTACTTGCACTCCCTTTCTAGCATCCCCTTTTGACCTCCCTTAAGTCCCTCACTGTTGATATGGGGGGTAAGCGCGTTTGGCTTCCCTACCTGTGGATCCTGCCTGACTCCTGCCCACTTGCCACTCCCCTCTTTTAATATAAATTCTCACTGTTTGCTAAGTATTCACCTAGTTTCTCTTTCAATACCCTCCTTCCCTCGTAACTTAAGTGCAGCCTGTCCTTAGCATAGAGATCACTGCCCTCTCAGGTCCTTTCCCCCAACCCCCACCAACCCATACCCTTTGGACTGATACCATTCTCTTAGCCATGTTTTAAATTCCTCTATCCTCATCTTCCTTGCCGTGCTTGCCCTGGGTACTGGAAGCACCTCCAAGAAAGTTACTAATCTTCCTGCCTCCTCACAAATCAGCCCCAGCTCCTCAAATAATAATAATAATAATTTATATATACTGCACCTTTCAAAAACCAAGGCACATAACAACAAGTTAAAACAACATTGGACAGTGAGTACTGATTCATAAAATACAAATAAAATCTGGATAAAAACAAATAAAATCATGCAGGATAGGCTTGAAGCCACAAATACGTTTTTAGGACCTGTTTAAATCCCTCCACAGCTGTGCACTCCCGTAACTGACAGGGTAGAGAATTCCAAAGTGCTGGGGCCACATACATAAATGCATGGGCCTCAGAAGATTTTAAGGAAACCCTTGGAATCTCTAGAAACCCCTCATCAGCTGAGAGGAGCACTCGCCCAGGGCAGTAAGGAATCAGAAGCTCTTTCAGGTAGTCCGGGTCCAGTTCGTGTATGGCTTTGTAAGTCAGAAGTCCAACTTTAAAGGTGATCTTCCAATATACTGGCAGCCAGTGCAGTTTATGCAGCACCAGAGAGATGTGACAAGACCGGGAGGTGCCCGTCAATAACCGGGCTGCAGTGTTCTGCACCAGCTGTAGGCAGCGGATATCCACCCCAGGTAGCCCTAGGTAAAGGGAGTTGCAATAATCAAGGCACGAGGACACAGAGGTGTGGACCAAAGTAGGGAGGTCACCAGACGGAACAAGGTGCTTAACCCTGGAGATGTTCCTCAAATGGTAAAAAGAAGATATGACTACTGTTGACACCCGTGATCACAGTGCCAGCCCTTCATCAAAAATCACCCCCAGGTTTCACACCCATTCAGAGGTAAGGAGTGGTAAGCCCCCAAGGAAGAGTCCTGAGGGCAAACCCACCCCAACCTCTCTATTCAGTGCCCTAGATCCACAACAAACACCTCAGTCTTTTCTGAGATCAACCTCAACCAGCTCGAGTCCATCCAATCCTGGACTTCAGCGAGGCAGTTGTTGAATACTGAGAGAGCTTTATCCTGGTTAGGCGTAAAAGAAAGGTAGAGCTGGGTATCATCAATATAGCAGTGAAACCTCAGCCCATACCTTCGTACAATGTCTCCGAGGAGGAGCATGTACACTGCGAACAACATGAGGGATAACACCGAACTCTGAGGAACCCCACATGACAGAGAGACTGGGTCGGAAGAATAAATCTGCAACACCACCCTCTAAGTTCTGCCAGTGAGGAAAGATGTAAACCACCTGAGGACTGTCCCCAACAGGCCACAGATGAACCTCAGGTGATTGAGAAGAACCCCATGGTCCACAGTATCAAACGCTGATGAGAGAACTAGAAGAACCAAGATGGAGCTTTTTTTTTGATCCCTTGCCATCAGGAGATCACTGAACACCCAAACCAGCACTGTCACAGTGCAGTGCCTCTTTCAAAAACCAGATTGGAGAGGTTCATAGATGTCATGGATGGTCAAATGGTTCTCCAGTTGTAGGGCCACTACTTTCTCAATCATCTTTGCTATAAAGGGAAGGTTTGAGATTGGTCTGTAGTTAGCAGGGCAGTCTCAGTCCAGGGAAGCTTTCTTCAGGAGGGATGTCACCACTGCCTCCTTCAGGGAGCTAGGAAACTCATCCTGTCTCCACTGAGCACCAGACTATCCATGCTAGGACTGGGCCAATGACATCACTACAACCCATAATCAGGGTTTTCGGTCCCGGATCCAAACTACAGCATGTAGAGTGCATACCCTGAAAAATCCGCATGACATCCATGAACTCCGACTGGTTGAAGGTACTCCAAGAAAACTGAGGGACAGTGTCTGAGTGCCGATCCAAAGCAACACCCCCCATAGATTGTGCTGGCTGGAACCCCACTCTGATGTCAGCCACCTTAGATGCAAAGAATCGAGCAAGCTCATCACACTCCACTTGTGAAAAGGCTCTTCAAATCTGCAGACAGGCTGGGTTGCACAGTCTGTCCACATTTCGAAAAAGCTGAGCTGGTTGGTTCTGAGCAGCCACAATCTCCCTGGACAGGAACTCTGCCTTCTTATGGGTGATTGCAGATTGATAGACTTGATAATGTTCCATCAATCTAAGGTGGTCGGCAACCAGGTTGGATTTCTGCCAGCAGCACTCTAACCTTCGTCCTAATCGCCGCATCTCCCTCAAGGTCCCATCAAACCAAGAGGACTGAGGGCAAAGGGAGAGAGGACAAACACGGACTGGAGCAATGACATCCAGGCAAAGAGATGGCCTTATTATAGGCCACCACTAAAGCATCTGGGTCACTGTTTGCTACTGGAAGAACCAATAGGTCAAGCACCACCACCAGGCCTTCAGAGCTTATATCTTGTAAAGGGCGGTATCTGACCATCTCCACAGGTTAGGCCTACAAAGGGGGGCATGAAAACTGAACCCCATGGTGCAGTGATAGGACCATCCGACAGGTTCCACCCCCAAATCGAAGGCTGCAATACCCAGGAGAAAGACTGGGTCAAGAGAGTGACCATGTTTATCGGTAGTAATGGTAACAATCTGTGTGAGGCCCAGAGATGTCATCAACTGCAGGAAGTGTTGTCCAAATTGTGAGAGTTTGTCATCAACCCAGGCACTGAAGTCACCCAGGACCATCAGCCTGAGCGACTCAAGCGCCATGTCAATCACGAAGTCCGCTACTTCTAGAAGGAAACGGTTCTCATCCCCAGGTGGTTGGTAAATGACAGCACTCCTACAACCTACACCTGCTACCATGGCACACTCAAATCACCCAGCCTACTCAACTGGTACACTCGTGAGGCCCAGTTCAGTCTTGAAACAGACCGTAACCCCCCCCCAACCCCTGCAATTCTGTCTTGAGTGGTATACCACCGAGGACCCAGCTGGAGTTGCAGCCTCCAATATAGGGCCAGAGTTCTCATCCAGCCAGGTCTTTGTGATGCATGCCAGGGCAGCTGTCCCAACAAGATCTTCAGTAATTGCAGTCTTGTTTTTAATGGACCTGGCATTGCATAACGCCACTCGCATTGGATGGGCTTCCATGGCCACCCGAACTGCCTGCCCACCAATATTGGTGGTGCCCTTGGGTGTGGAAACCAGACATGGAAAACCACGATCTGGGTTCCATTTCACCCTAGGGCATCTTCTGGACATCACAACCTCGATGCAGTGTCCCCGCTCATTCACCCTCCATCGTTCCCAGCCCCCAACCTCCTGACCCCCCTGGTGGACAATACCCAGCACTCTACAGTGCTGGTAAGTTGTAAACTGCAATGAGGGGAAACAAAAGGGTGGAGGGCATGAAGGGTGGAAGATGAATTGTGCATGATCGCGGGGGCAGGCCTCCTGCACATATTGATACACATCAATCAAGAATACACAAAACCTTTTAAAAAACTAAAACCAAAAAAGAAAAACAACCCCAATCAATTAAAAAAGCAAACTATACACATAAATAAAATATATAAAAATAACAATAACTAATACTCCCACAGCTCTCACTTGGGGAAAAAATGAATCAGAAAGAATCAATATTAAACAATTATCAACTAAAACTCAAAATACATAATCAACAAAACAATACTCCAAAACCCCACCCCAGTAACAACACATATACTAAAAACAATTACATAAACTATAACATCACAGTCATTGAGTCCAACGCAGCAGATTGGATGGAGCAAAGGTCAGACAGAGAAATAACTGATAAATTCTTAAGACTAAGATAAGTCAAAAGTACAGGAGGACTCAAGTTTTCTAGTCCCCAGTGGACCTCTCACCACCGGAAGAGATCAAAAAACCCCAGGGACTCTCCTCTGGACTACTGTACATCTACCGTATTTCCCACCAGGTCATTTGTTCCCAAATGCAGAACTATGTGAGGTTTCTCCCTACCTCTCCTAGGATACTTCATAACAGATTGACCAACCCTTTCCACTGTCATGCCTGGCATGGCCTCCGCCCATATCTGACTATGCCTCGCCCCCTTGCTTCCCCATCTGATCCCTTTCAGAACTGAGTCTCCCAGCACTAGGATCCCATCCCTGTTTTCATATTCTACTCTCCTTGTCCTTCCTTTATCCCATCCTCTTCCTCTCCACCCCTCTTCCTCCTCCTCCAGAGCAGTTGTTCCCCCTTCCACTTCTATTGTAATGTCCCCTGTCTCTGCTCTACCCTCCTTCTCCCCTTTCTGCTCTGATTTTACCTTCCCTCTCCACCGGGCTCCACCTGCTTCCTCCCTCTGATGTATCCCTACCCCTTTCTTCTCATACCTCCCCTCACCCACTTCCCCATAACCCCTCTTACTTGCCCAATCCCCCATACCACATCCCTTCTACACCTTGTCCCCCCATTCCCCTCTCACCTGGTATGTAATCAGCTCCTTCACCCAGCTTTACCCTTAACACATCCTCCAATCCTGCTAGTACTGCGAACCAATTCTTTGATGTCTTTTCACTACCATCTATTTTCTCCTTCCTTCTGCTCGCCACCCTACCACTGCTGACTCTGTGACTGTTAGATTCCTCTTTCCCTCCTGTTCTCCATTCCTCCCCTTTCCCAAACCCATTTGTCCTCTGAACCATGACCCCCTGCCTCCTTCCCCATCTGCTACCTTTTTCCCTCTCCTCCCTGTCTCTCTTTGATCTGTCCTCCCCCCTCAGTTACCCTTCTTCCCTCCCCAGCCACTGAGTTATCCTCCATTGCAGCCCGCATTCCCTCCTAAGTGCCATTTGTAAACAGCTGATCTCATTCCTAAGCTGCCTTATTTGCCTGCACACCAAACACCCTCCCACTCTCCACGCAATTTTCAGCAAGATTGCTGCTCCATAGTTGTTGCAGCCTACCACCCTTCCCATCTCACTTTTCGCCCACTGGCATCCCCCCCATTTTCATTAGAAGGTTGCCCATACCACCTCTGTGACCCCTCCCATCCACCTTTTCCAGTTCTTCCCATGGTTCCACAGCTCTCCGATACGTTACCCTCATGTTAAAGTTAGCCAACCAACAAAGCTTGCCCCACTAATAAGTGCTGTCTGTCCCCTAAGCACAGCCAAAAGCAATCTGCCCTTTAAACCTTGGTTACACTTCAGCAGTACAGAAAATGCTAACCTATAATCACAGTGCAAAACATATCAATACTGGGGGTTCCAGAAATGCTCTGATAACACAAACAGTATAACATATGTGTAAGCAATAATCACTGTGCCAAACATTTCAACATTTGCACTAACCTCACCTAGTAAGATACAATGCAATAACTGTATAGCATCTATTGCTGTTCTATAACATTACCTTCTACCTGGTGTATCAGTCTCATCCTGTATTTTCTTTCTAGTTATCAGGCGTGCTATGACTCATATCCTGTGATGTAACAGGATATGATGTGGGGGTTATTGGGAATAAAGGGGAAATGAGCCTTGGGGTAAGATTAGACACTGGCCTCCTCAAGAAACAATCAGGCCAACAGTGCTCAGAGCATTAGAGCTCCGTATGGTTCCCTGAGAAAGCAGCAGTAGCTAGCTATTTGTACCTCAGTTGTGCCTCAGCTGCTAGCTGCTTTTGGTGGGAGGGGAGCAAGTTTCCTCAAACAACCTCCCAAAAATCCCCTGTGTCAGTTGTGCCTCAATTGTTAACTGCTTCTGGAGGTGGGGAGCAAGTTTGCACAGCAACCTTAGCTGCCCTGAAGTCAGACACAAATGCTGCTGCTTTTAACTAATATCTCACTCTACAACTATGCTGTGTACCTGCAATAAAAGAAAGCAATATAGAAAGCAGGGCAAGTCTAGCAAGAAATCTAAAACTCAGTTAACTTAGAGCAGCATGTTCTGTTCCTCTATGAATCCAAAAAAGCATCCCAACACACCTTAAAATAGTATAACAGAATACGTAGGGAAAAAAGCAAATAATCCCAACATCTGGAAGCACCAAAAAAAACAAAATATGTATATGTATAAATATAAAATAACAGCAGTAACAAGGTACTTTCCTTTCCTTTTCTGTCGAAGTCCTCGGCTGTCCCAGGCTTCCTCCCTTCCCTCTAGCCCAAGTCTTAAGACTAGTTTACCAGCCCCTAAGTGCATACTTTAAAAGGTGTGTATGCATATAATGTACAGTATAATGCCATATTACATAATAAAGCAGAGGGGCTAGCATGTTTCCAAGTGACTTGTTTAATTAAACGTTTACTGTAAACAGAATTCACAGTGAAAAAAAAGAGTATCCTGTGAATATAGGCATCTGTAACATGGAGACAGCTATTCTCAAGTTATAACATACAGTATGCTGCAGTGAGTTTTAAATGAGTCTGGCAAGCTCACATTGCTTAAGATAAGAAGGTTTAATGATATCAGTCTTTATCATTTAATGGTACTGTCAGGGGCTGAGGGCTAAACCAGTCAGTAATCATAAATGCGGATGCATCTTCCAGAGTATTGGGAATGGAGTTTAGTAGACTTCATGAAAGGCAAGTGTAACCCCTAGATGGCGCTATCCCAGGGGCTACTACCCCTGCCTGATTTGCCACTAACAGGTTGAGGGGCCTGGATCCAATGGCGGGTGCCTCCACCCAGAGGTCAGGGTTTGCAATAGTTAAACTAACTTGGTCACAGCCCTCTGGGACACTGCAACCCCCCCTTTCTTCCCACTAGTGGCCCACACAATATATCAGAATTACCTTCACAGTATACACTTACCCCAGGTCTGGTTCCGCACTGGGACCTCCTGTGAAATGAGATACAGTGCAACAATCACAGTACAGTACTTTAACATAGACAAATACCTCAGGCAGTATAACTTTGCTGAAACAAGCAGCTCTGATTTATTTAGGGGGATATAACAAGGACAGGGGGAAATCAGGTTAATTAGCTTATCACTCTAATAATCTACCTATGGCTCTGTGCACAGGCCTATCCCTATCAGTTACTGTCCCTGGGTACCCAAGCCCTAGTGGCTAGTCCAAACCGTGGCAGCTGGTAGAGGCCCTTTCACACAGAGAAAAGGAGAATTAAACAGTCAGCAGTACAGTAATTCCATTTGGATTTAATGTGGCAATTCAACAGGAGCGACCCTGAATTAGTACTCACGACCTCCAAATAAGATAGGGTCCTTCAATGTCAGCAGGGCTCACTTGAGGTACACAAACCCTCTTCACACATCCATATAAAAGAAAACACTATACCAGGCAGGCTGCATCTGTATCCCGATCGCAATTACTGCACAATACCGGGAGAACACACAGCAGATTCAGTTCCTGACAGACCGAGTGCAATTTTCAGCAATTCCTCCAGTCTTCTACAGGGTGAGCCTGGTTTCTACTCTTCAGAGATCCTTGATTCTTTTCACAGGACGGATTCAGTCCTAACAAGCTGTTACACAAGCTGCAGACCGGAACTCTGGGCCTTACACGCTTTTTGACTAAAACTGCACTGAAAAGCACAGGGCTCCTTCCTCTTCACTGCCAAAGCTCAACTGAAACTCCAACTGACAAAACCGGCACTTCCTTTGAGTTCCTCCCAGTTCTTGACTGGATTGGCTGTCACTCACAATAGACTGCTGCTGTTGGTCCAAAAGGCACTGAAGTCTAAACTACATCTCCCAGAGTCACTGCCCATACAATCCTCTTGTGGCTGGCTCAGATTATGAGTCAAGTTCTGATTCGTCAAGGCACCATTTAGAGCTAGCTTACCCCACACTGATTGGTCCAGTTCAGCAGTTCAAAACTAGAATGGGAACTAGCAGACACAGTTCTGACTGCAAAGAAAGCAGGTTAGACAAACTGTAATTTCATTATTACTCTAAATAATTTCTGGCAAACAGTTACATCTTTCAGATAGGTTCCTTTGCACTCCTAGTGACTGCAAAAATGAAGTGAATTGGCAGCAGCTCGAGTGGTACTCAGAGAAGCACACAGTCCCCATACAAACTAATTATGTCTGCAAGCAGACAGCTCTTAAAGAGACAGTACCAGAGGCTCTAAAAACACTCACTGATAAATGGCTTAAATGCCAAACACCATTCAGGCTTGGAGCATTCAAGCAAGCTCCTGGAAGTCTTTTGGGAACCCCCATTTGCAGGGGGGTTACACAAGCATCCCCAAACATAAGATAAGCATTACAGCATGTGGTGGAAGCAGACTGGCTTAATCCAAAGTTAGAACAAGGCAGTAGTAGAAAACAAGCATTTGTCAATGCCGAATGTTTGCTTGCTGGCATTGGCATTGGTAGTGTAGGAGTTAGAGAGATGCATAATAGGAATGGCAGTGAAGTATTGAACTGAAGCCAACCCCACCACCACCCTGCAGAGACTGATAAGCATTGGGGTGTGCCTTTGAGTCATCGGCATAATGCCCAAGCCATTTCACCACACCCTACCCTGCAGATAGTGACAAGTGTCATGGTGTACCTTGGGGTCTTTAGACCATACGCTCAGCCCATTCCATAAGGAAATATGGTGAGATGGGTGCAGTATAGGAGAATGTGGTGAACTTTGAGGCGGAAGAGTCCAAGGCACACCTCGATGCCTGTCACTGGCTGCAGGGTGTTGGTGGAGGTGGCACAGCATGAGCATTACAGGCGACAATCCCAAGTCACACCCCGATGCCTGTCAGTCTCTACAGGGTGGGGCATTATGGTTGGAAACCCTAACACCCCAGGCTTTTGTTTGTATTTTCACTCCAAATTTTTAACATGTTTTTTTTGTGACCCCATCTCATGAACAGTAGCAATATCAGTTAGTTAGCTGAAAGCTGATTTTGCACAGCAACTATGCCATTTGGCACCACAGGTGCGAAAACATATTTTGAACAGGATGTGAAAAATGACAGCTGTACTGTTCATGGGAAGGTGTAAAAAATGGCAATGTTGAAAATCTGGAGTGAAAATATAAAAAAATGGTGAAAGTCACGAGTGTGCATAGAAACTGCGTAATGCACACCAGTAATGTAATTAGTTTGGGAATTTTTTACAGCGGATTGTCAACATAGGCATTTTGGGACCTCCCACTCATGAACAGTGTCACTGATTTTCTTAATCTGCCCCAAACACTAATTTCCCACAGTGACTGCGCATATCTGCACCAGAAATGCAAAAACACATTTTGGCCAGGATGTGAAAAATGACAGCTGTACTGTTCATAAGGAGGTGTGGAAAAATGCCAGTGTTGAAAATCTGGACTGAAAATATTACAAATTCATAAATTTATTAGGGTGCATGGAAACTGTCCAATGCACGCTCGTAACACAGTCATTTTATGAACTTTTGTCACCAAATTTTCAGCATAGCCATTTGAAGACCTCTGCTCAGAACAGTGTCACTGGGATTTTCTTAATCTGTCCCAAACATTGATTTCGCACACCGACCATGCCATTGTGCGCTACATGCGTGAAAACACATTTTGGGCAAGATGTGAAAAATGACAGCTGTGCTGCTCATAAGAAGGTGTGGTAGAATGGCAATGTTGAAAATCTGGAGTGAAAATAGTCAAAATTCTCGAAGTTATGAGTGTGCATAGGAACTGGGCAATACACGCTTGTAGAACAGTAATTTTTGGGAATTTTTTCACCAAATTTTCAAAATAGGGTTTTGAGAGGCCTACCTCATCAACTGTGACACTGTCATTTCGTTACTTGGTCCCAAAAGGTGGTTCCACACAGTGACTGCAAAAGCACCTTTCAGAACTGAATAACAAAATGACAGTGGCTGAGTTCATGAGGAGGAGTCCCAAGAACACCATGTTGAAAATTTGGTGAAAACATTCCCAAAAATGGCAGAGATATGTACCAAAATTAAAAAAACACAAACATTCATGTCATTATACTTACCAGCATTTCTTTAGTTTGCGGTCGGCTTTGAAGAGTGCAGACATGTTCCCAGTCTACCGAACACTGTCGCACCAACCTCCAGAGGTAAGTATGTGGTGAGGGGTGGTTTGGGGAGGTGGGGTACACAGAGGGTGGGTGCGGGTTGGGGAGGGAGCAAGAGAGTCAACGAGGGACTGTTTTCATTTGTTCTACATGGTTTATTTTTTTATAAATGGCGGTGCTGGATCTATCGAGCTTGTCGGATGAATGCATGAGTCCAGATGATCTTGTACTAGCCTATAATAAGGCTGTGGGAGATGCTCTGAATAAAATTGCACCTGTTCGTGTCCGGCCTCTCACCCTCCATCCAGGGAGCCCGTGGTTTGATGGCTCCTTGAAGGAGTTAAGGGAGTAGGCCGAAGGCTGGAGAGAGCTTGGCGGAAGTTGGGCCTCGATGCTGACAGGCTTAGATTGATGGCACATTATGATAGCTATCAATCAGAAATCACTCATAAGAAGGCAGAATTCCTGTCCAGAGAGATTTCTGCTGCACAAAATCGACCAGCTCAGCTTTTCTGGACTGTGGACAGACTGTGCAATCCAGTCTGTCTTCAGCCTAGAGAAGCTTTTTCTCAGCTAAGATGTGAGGAGTTTGCTCGTTTTTTTGCGGATAAGGTTGTCAACATCAGGTCCAGCATCGGTCCGACCTCTCCTACTGGGGATTGTGGTGGCCGATTGGTAGTGGCCTGTCTTCGGCCTGTCTGGTTAGATTTTCACCGCCCGGAATTCGTGGACATTGTGAAGATCATCCAAACAATGCGACCAACTAGTTGTAGTTTGGATCCGGGTCCTACACCGCTTTTAGTAGGTTGTGCAGAAGTTATCTACCCGATCCTTGCAGACATTGTCTGGAAGTCTTTGGAGAGGGGGGTTTTCCTGACCCCCTTAAGAAGGCGGTAGTTCGACCATTCTTTAAAAAATCCTCCTTGGACCCAGATTGTCTAGCTAACTACTGCCCTATCTCTAACCTGCCATTTGTTGGTAAGGTTATTGAAAAGGCAGTTGTGTTGCAATTGGATGTTCACCTTACATCTCATAATGTCTATGATACTCTCCAGTCTGGTTTCAGGAAAAGGCATAGTACAGAGACTGCCCTTGTTCAGGTGTTGAGCGACCTCCTAATGGCCAGAGATCGAAAGGAGTGTACCATTCTGGTCCTTCTCGATCTATCTGCTGCATTTGACACTGTAGATCATGGAGTGCTATTGGAGTGCCTGCAGGTCTTTTGTGGGCGGTCTGGTACAGTCCTCAATTGGTTTCATTCTTACCTCACGGACAGGTCTCAGAGACTTGTCACCAGAATGTATTCCTCTGGAGCTCACTCCCTGCTTTTTGGGGTACCACAGGGCTCCATTTTAGCCCCCATGTTGTTTGCAGTGTATATGCTGCCATTGGGAGAAATCATCAGGCGATACAGTCTGGGTTTTCACTGCTATGCAGATGATACTCAGCTGTATTTGTCCTTTCTCCCCAATCAGGGTGATGCACTCTCTGCACTTAATAATTGCCTTGATGAAATCAGACTTTGGATGAGTTCAAGCTGGTTGAGACTCAATCCGGATAAGACTGAGGTATTGGTCGTGGATCCAGGTCGTCCGGGGGTGGGTTCGAGAGCCGGACAACCATCGGGTTTATTACTTGGTGGTGTACCACTCTCTACCTCTGGACAGGTGCAAAATCTGGGCTTTATCTTTGATGATGGTTTGACCCTGAAATCTCAGGTGTCAGCTGTTGTCAAATCCTCTTTTTACCATCTGAGGAATATCGCCCAGGTGAAACATCTGATTCCCCCAGAGGACCTTCCAACATTGGTCCACGCCTTTGTCACTACTCATCTGGACTACTGCAACTCCCTCTAGCTAGGGCTATCAGGGGTCGATATCCACCACCTTCAGCTGGTGCAGAATGCAGCAGCCAGGCTTCTGACTGGGACTTTTAGAACCAGTCATATTACGCCTGTGCTCCGCGAACTGCACTGGCTGCCTGTTCGGTGGCGGATCACCTTTAAGATTGGTTTACTAACCTTTAAAGCTCTACATGATCAGGGACCCAGCTTCCTGAAAGATCTCCTGATTCCCTATTGCCCCCTCCGTCCTCTCTGTTCCGCCTATGAGGGATTGCTAGAGATTCCCAGGGTTCGATTAAAGTCATCAGGATCTCGTGACTTTGCTTTTTCGGCACCAACCCTGTGGAAATCTCTACCTCATTGGTTGAGAGAATGTCCAACCATCGATAATTTTAAAGTTGCTTTAAAAACATATCTTTTTAATTTAGCATATCCTTGTTAGTTGTGGCTGACTTTAAATGTTTGGATTTTATCATTTTTAATATTTCTGTACAGTGCCTTGGTTTTGAAAGGCGCTTTATAAATAAAATTTGAATTGAATTGAATAAAGATGACATGGGACTTTTGCCATTCATGGATGGGCTCCCAGCATGGACCTGGAAGTTTGCTTTTGGGGGGAGGCAGTGGATCCAAAGGGGGATTGGGCACCCCCGTCAGTCATACAGTGTGCAGGGGTGGAGAGGAGCACATGAGCACACTGGGGTAGGCTCCCAGCATGCTACCTAGGTGCTTGTGGGGGAGGAACTGGATCCGACAGGGATCAGAAATGAACTGTCTATGATATTTTAGATGCAGTGCTGACATGTAGGCAATTTACATACTGCCGACGGCAGTATGCAGATTGCCTGCATGTTACCACGTTGATTGTAGCAATGGTTTTCTCAGAACTGTACGGCACTGCATCTGATCAGCGGTCATAAACAGCTTGGACATTCATTGGTGCAGTGCAGCCGCATCAGCTAAAAGGAGCAAGGCATTGAAAGTGGGGGTTGCATACCTACAAAAACTAATATGGTTGCACATACGTGCAAGCAAACATAAAAAGGGCAGAAACTGTATATCCACACTGTCATTTTTCCAGTAATTATTTCCTTAATTAGGGAAACTTCTTTCTCTCTCTTTCTGTTTCTTTTCTCTGTCTCTCTCATACATACACACACACACACTCTTTGGAAAACTTCTCTCTCCCTTTCTCTTTCTTTCTTTCTCTTTCTCTCTCTCTCTCCTTCTCTTTGTGTCTCTCTCTCCTCCTCCCTTTTTCTCTTCCTCTCTTCCCTCTTTCTTCCTCTCTCACTTTTTTCTCTCTTTGCCTCGCTCACTCTCTTCCTTCTCATTTTCTTTCTATTTTCTTGCAATCGTTCTGTCACTTGGCACTAACTGTTGGTTAGAAACTGGCTACAAATAATTCAAGCAGGTTATGTATCCCAGCTACATTCATGTTTTACAAGAGATCCTGACCTCCCTAAGGAATCTTTGGAATAACACAAATTGTATACACGTTAGTGTATCCAGTGTGTCATGAGCTTCTATACTTAGCTTTCCCTATCCTTTATAACTATGCATATTAACCTGAAAGCAGGATCACTATCCCCTTAGACATTATCTGCTATGGCTTCATATACAGTAAATACCCTTTATGCCCTAGGGAGATGGGACTGCTCAGATTAACCCTGTCCTTTCCTTCCTCTCCTCCTTGCACCTCCTTCTTCTATCCCTAGCCATATGTACTACCCTGCTCCTCTCACTATCCTCCTCCCTTATCCCCCTAATAAATCTCAATCTACCTCCCTCTTCTACCTACCTCCACATACCCTCTCCCCTCACCTTACCTGCCCCTCAAACATCACAGCTCATAGCTCAGAAGTTTAAATCCCAATGAGAGTCACACTTTTCCTTTAATTTCCACAGTTGGTTTTCTCAGACATCTCATGCACTTTTAATCTTCACACCTCTTCCTCTCCCTCCTCCCCCTCCATGTTTCCCTTCCTTTCTTAGTCCCCCATCCCACCTCCCCTCTCAGTTTCCCTGCCCACAGCCATTCCCCTTCTACTAAGCCTACTGTATCTCTTGGCTGCATCTAACCTCTCCCCACTTCTTTCATGACCCCCCCTTCACTAAACTCTGCTCCCGAACCTACTTTATGTAACAAAGCCATCTCCTGGTGGCTTATTCACCCTCCAATCACTACCTTCCTGCTGTCCTCCCCTCACCTTCTTACACATATATCACATGTTTATTTTGACTTGTGTACTGTTTTATATTATTTGTATAAATGCCTCCTGTACTTGCACTGCTTTTATCATGTATATAAGTTTTCCATTTTACTGTACTACTGTCTGTATTCTTCACTTTTTTAATTCATATACTGTGCTGCAGTTGCTCTATCATTGACGTGGAACTTTTGCTCAAAGGTTGTTATCCGAGACAATAAATAAATAAATATACAGTATATACACCTAGCATCACTGCCTGTGACAACACAGTCCGTTTACTGTTAAAGAGTTGTATCTGTAAATAGGCATGAAAGTGTCAAGTGTACTTACCTGGTCAATAAAAGCTAATAAATAAATATTATAAACTTGGGATTAATGTGACAAGTGTAAAATAATGAGCAAGAGCAGATAAACTCTTATGGATAGTGAAATAGTGTTCATGCATAAGTGTGATGAAAAGGGGAAGCTACTGTAAATATAGATCATATTTGAATTACAATGTATAGATCATAAACATCTAAATATTATACTTTTCCTGACAGGGTTTCTTTACAAATAATGTGCTTGACAGATTTTAGTCAATTTAATCCACAGTAGCGAGACTTCTCTGGTCAGTACAGTCAATGACTGGTTTCTCTTCTGTTATTTTCTCTGCTTATACCTCAGGAACTTAGCTCAGTTTTTAGTTATTATCACCATTCCACCCTTTCTGACAACTTTGCACATGTTGTTGGTATCTATGGCTTAGATCTGGTCTTGCCTCCCTAAATCATCTTACTTTCCTAATGGGGAAGGATTCCATCTCTTCCAAACCATTATCTTATGGCATGCTTCTGGGCTCTGTCCTTGGCTAAATCCTTTTCTTCAAATAGTTCGGTATTACCTGATCTCCAACTGCAACCTTGAGGAGTACAATTTGTATGATGATGATACCCAACTTTACATCTCATGGAATTCCTCTCAAGATACTTTAATCTCTCTCTCTCTCTCTCTCTCTCTCTCTCTCTCTCTCTCTTCTCCCTCCCTCCTTTCCATCTCAGTGTAATTAACAGTAGGCAGAAAAAAATGGCACAACACTGCAGCCTTCCATATCAATATATAATATATATATATAGTAACACACCACCACAATGACAATCTGACAGCGAACACCACCACAGTGACAAAATCTCACCAGGTCGATGTGGTGGTCCAGTGTACAGCGTCAGTGTGATTCCCAGTGTTTCTCCCCCAACCTGAACCAACTCTGACATGGAGTTGGTTATTTAAAGATGGGAGATGTTGAGGGCAAAGCCCCCAGCAAAAAAATAATTTGTCTCAATGGGAACAATGCTGACAGTCGGGGATGTCAACAACGTTGTCAATATCCTGAAATAGAAAAAAAATATATATACTGCTTTTAATATTACATTTAGTACATAAATAGTGTAAGAAACTCACAGTTTGCAGCCCTTCTGTCAATGTACCCAAGCTAATTGCCACGAAAAGTGTGATTCTACTCTTAGGGAAAAATATATATTTCAACATAAACTCCTCTTCTCTATTCAGCTTCTATAGTTTCACTTAAAATGCATGTAAACCAAGTCCACAATGCTTTCACCATATTTGTAGCACTGTAAACTCAGATTCAATCTCTGCTTTTCAGCCAGACTCCTTATGTACTCTGTTACCACCTTCATAACCACTAGTATCCTTCACAGATTACAGAACTTTCATATTAGTAAGCTACATCATACATCCTCACTAGGAAAACCAAGCAGGGCCACAAAACCCCCAGATTGAATGATCTCCATGAAACCTTCCTTATGCAATGCATGTAGAACAAAACAAAGGCACAGTTATTCTTTTCACTTTAAAATCTCTCTATTAATTGGACCACATCTCCACCTACAGTATCCTGCTGACCCAGTTTATCTATATGATACATTATAATACTATTTGTATAAGATCTTCTATATAAATTTTGTATCTCAAATCACAGTGTAGTAAAAATAAAAACAGAAAAGACAATTACTGACTGCAATAATACAAAACTATAAAATATAATCAAAGAGGAGGGAGGGTGGGCAGAGGGTGACTGTGAAAAGGCAGAGATACTAAACAAATATTTTTGCTCAGTATTTACAAAGGAAGAGGGGGAGGTACCTAAAACAAACAGTAGAAACACTCTGGATACAGAAGTTGATACCAGCCCATTTACAGAAGAAAGGGTTCTGACAGAGCTCTTAAAACTGAAGGTGGAAAAAGCAATGGGGCCTGATGGGATTCATCCCAGAATTCTAAAAGAACTAAGGGTAGAACTAGTGACACCACTGACTATCTTCTTTAACAAATCATGGGAGGATGGGGTGGTACCTGAGGACTGGAGGAGGGCAGATGTGATTCCCCTTCACAAAAGTGGGAGCAAGACAGAAGCAGGAAACTACAGACCTGTTAGTTTAACCTCAGTGGTAGGGAAAATGATGGAATCACTTCTGAAGGAAAGAATTGTTGAGTATCTAGAGGCCTGAGGGGCACAGGACCCAAGGCAGCATGGATTCACAGCAGGATGGTCATGCCAGACAAATCTGATAGATTTCTTTGACTGGGTGACCAAAGTAGTTGATTAGGGAGGGGCTGTGGACATGGCCTACCTAGACTTTAGCAAGGCATTTGACACAGTCCCACACAAAAGATTAATATACAAGTTAGCCAGCCTGGGAGTGGGTCCCAAGATGACAGTCTGGGTAAAAATTGGCTGGAGAATAGGACACAGAGAGTAATAGTAAATGGAGTCCACTCTGAAAAAAGGGGGGTTAGTAGTGGGGTACCGCAGGGTTCAGTATTAGGACCGGTCCTCTTCAATGTCTTTATGTATACATTGCAGAAGGACTGGAAGGAAAGTATGTCTCTTTGCAGATGACACAAAGATCTGCAACAGAGTTGATGCACAAGATGGGTGGAAAGGATGAGAAGGGACTTGGCAAGGTTAGAGGAATGGTCAAATGTATGGCAGCTTAGATTCAGTGCTAAGAAGTGCAGGTAATGCACCTGGAAACAAAAACCTAGGGAAGAGTACACAATGGGGGTGAGATACTAACAACAACAAAATGGAAAGGGACCTGGGGTAGCCATATTAGATGACCTAAAGGTGGGCAAGCAATGTGAGAGGGCAGCAAGAGGGTTGGGGAATACTGGGATGCATAGGAGAGGCATCACCAGTAGAAAACAAGAAGTTATTATCCCTCTGTACAGACAGCTGGTGAGACCACATCTGGAGTACTGCATGCAGTTCTGGAGACCCAATCTCCGCAAAGACATAGACAGGATGGAAGCTGTCCAGAGGAGGGCAACTAAAATGGTGCAGGGTCTGCACCGGAAGACATATGAAGAGAGACGTAAGGAGCTTAATATGTATAGCCTTGAGGAAAGGAGGGAGAGGGGGACATGATAGAAACTTTCAAGTACCTCAAGGGAATCAACAAAGTCCAAGAGGGTAGCATCTTTCAAAAAAAGAGGTGTGCAAGAACAAGGGGGCACAATTTGAAGATAGAAGGGGGGCGGCTCAGAGGTAATTTAAGGCAGTATTTTTTCACAGAGAGGGCTGTGGATGTATGGAACGGCCTTCCAGAGGAGGTTGTGGAGTCAAGAACAGTGGTGGAATTCAAGCATGCATGGGACAGTCATAAGGCAATTCTAGGGGGTGGGGGTAGGAAGAAGTAGGCTGCTGGTTAACTAGGATCTGCAGCTTATCCATCATGTAGGGAAATGGGCAGACTGGGTGGGCCAAGCGATCCTTATCTGCCATCAAATTCTATGTTTCTATGTTTCTATATTATAGGGCCTTGGCAGCACCACAATACTGTAGTATTGGTTGAGAAAGAAGATTTATGTTAAACCCCAATTTTTCCTCCTTAATACCATGGCAGCCCTCGGATAGAATTCCTTGAAATTTGACATGTGCTTCTTTGGCCCAGGATCTCTAGATCCTGAGAACTTGGTCAGTGCAAGTGTTTAAAAGTTCTAGAAGGTTGAAATGTGGAAAAATAATGTTTCCAAAACATGTTTGCATACATTGCAAACAAAACAATGAAAGCTGAAACCTGAAACTTTCAGGTTTTTTAGATAACATGGCCAAGCATGTTGCTTTGGTATTTCTTTTCATTATAAAATGTGTAGCATTTCAATTAGTAAGTAAATAAGATGATGTGTTCAGGCATGAGTTGTTCCAGTTTTCCACAGGCTTTTTTGAAGTGTGTTTTTTTTTCAATCACATGGATGCGGTGTGCATATTTATGGAACACATAGAAACAGAGGAGTGAGAAAGAAGTAAATTCCTCAGCTGGGACTCAAACCCAGGCCACATGGAATACTGTTCCAGTTGCGCTAAACAGCTGCACCACCAGGCAAGTGGAACCTGGGCCATTCCAGAGCACACATTACTCTTTCTCAAATGAACAACCTGGTGCTGCACAAATAATTACTTCATTTTCAATCACATGGTTGTGATGTGCATCTTTATGGAACATGTACAAACATAGGAGAGAGAAAGAAGTAAGTGCCTCAGCTGGAACTTGAATCCAGACTGCATGGAATACTGTTCCAGTTGCACTGACCAGCTGCGCCACCAAGACAACTGGAATGTGGGCCATCCTGGACCACACATTATCTTTCTCCAATTAACAACCTGGTGCTGCACAAATAATTACTTCATTTTCAACCACATGGGTGTGGTGTGCATATTTATGGAACGCAATGTTTTTGTTTGTTTGTTTGTTTGTGGAAAGCAAAGCTTCCATTACTTATTGTGACTTATTGATTGTTTTGGTAAGATAAGACATGTTTTCATAAGACTCAGTTGACAAAAAGATTAACAAATTCATTGTGAGTTTAACTGTATAATCATTAGACGTTAGACTTTAAATTCATTCCTATTGAGTTTAAACATGGATTTTCAACTCCTTAACAATTAAGTTGTTTCAGAGATTTAATGCTGACTGCAATGCAAATTGTTAGTTACATGTTTGATTTTAATGTGAAGTTGTGTATTACGCTTTAATCACTATCATTAAGAGCTGGATCCAATACATTTCAGTATAGTCACTTAGGGTATACTGTTACTGATTGTAAGCTAAGAAAACCACTATAAAATCAGGAGCTAAATTCTCAAAAAGTTGCAAAGTACAGTGCAAAGGTTTGCAATGCACTTTGCGTTTGCCCAGGTATCTAAGGTTGCTATTCTCAAGTGGATAGTGCACCTCATTATCTGACTGAGAATAAAGCTGCATCAAGTCAGCGGTAACCCCATTGCCGCTATCTATAACCTCACTAGGGTCACCCTAACATGGAGACAAGAATATGGCTCTGCAATGAATAGTGCAGGTTTGCTATTCCCAGTTCACGAAAACAGCGATGTAAATGAGCCCATTGAGCATGCAAGGCACAATGTGACAATTTGCATGCCCATTATGGGCCCATTTGTGATCCCGCTTTCAGGTTACTATGCATAGCTCAGTCAGTGGCAAGCCGTGGTGGATAGTGGAAGGCTGTGCTGGTCACTGGCTCAAGGTCAAGGTGGGGGGGAAGCAGGGTGGTAGAGCACTTCCTACTAGGGTGGGGGGTCCACTAGACACTGGGGAATGAAGTACATTTATTTTACAGGGGATAGGGAGAGTCTTCTGCTAGATGCCAGGGACTGCTGTTATATTTTTATACAGGGGATTGGGATGGGGAGAGACCTTTGGACATTGGGAAATATGGAAATAAACATTGGGCATGTGTGTGGGTGGGAGGAGGGACAACTGGATGCCAGGAAAAATGATAGCTAACATCAGGAATGGGATTGGACAGGGAGAGGGACCACTGGACACCAGGGAAAGGTTATGTTCTCATAGGGCAAAGGATTGGGTGGGGTGGGATGACTGGACACCAGGGAATGCTATTGTTTCACATCAGGCCAGCGATCAGCGGGGGGGGGGACTACTAGCACCAGGAAAATGTATACAGTTACAATCAAGCCGGTGATTGGTGGGGGGAGACTACTAGACACCAAGGACAACAGTGCCATATATCAGGTGAGGGATCTGGAGGGGGAGGGACCACAGTGCACCAGGGACTATAGTGCAGAGTGTCTGGTGGAGGGACTGCCACAGTACCTCTGCCAACAACTAGGACTGCACAGGATTAAGGCATAATCTTTATTGGTGGTATTTGTTACGTGCAAGGGGACCATGCAACACACCCTTGTGTGGCACAAAAGCTCTGTGAATCAGACTGCACCTATATTCAGGTCCCCTCACCCTCATTTACATTGCACCCCCCTCCATACTGTGCCTGAGCTCAAAACTGATTTAAGCATGCAAACTGGGTGAGTGTGAATACCGACTTGGCACAAAACCTGGTTTGCCCATGCAAAACCCAGGTTTGCACCCAGGCAAAGTTTTTTGAATCCTGGTGCAGATGTGAAAACCCTGGTCTTACAGTATCTTTTCCTTATTAGCCATAGTAAGAGGGTAAGATGCTACAAAGTCACAAGATACATTTACCTGCCAAACTGTTGAAGAGAAAGCTAAATGCCTTGTTATAAAAGTGTACAAAATATGTTCTATATTGATAAAAAAACAGAGGTGCTTCGTCTCAGAAATCATACTGATTCTTAAGAAATATGATTTCTAACATGTTTGGATAGGCGAACAGTGCACTGAGCAGGACACTTCTTTCATAGATGTCATCTTAGGCAGCAAGTTATAAAATATGTCACATATTGCCATAAAAGATACACTGTACCATATTACGGACAATATATAATTTACTTAATTTAATTGTCTATACAACAAAATTCAGTCTCACCTAACCTGCAACCAACAATTCAGAAATCAACAAACAGGAAAATCCTTTGATTTCAGTATACTTTGAAATATTTTTTTCTCTTATGTTATTCCATATACATATACAACAGTAATCTTAAAAATAATAAAACAAAACAAAACAAAAAATCAAGGAACTTTTACCTTAACAGATAAAGTGTTAGTCACAATTCCATCCACAGTACTCTCCGTAAAAGGGTCAAAATGTTTGTCTGGTCGCCTCATGAATTCTGGTTTCAGGCGGTATCCACTCTTTCCATTGTATTCATACATTCCAAAATTTAATTGCATAGATAAGTCTGAACACAAGAGAAAACAGACATAAAAGCATTTATCAAGCACATGGTTTAGATTTACTCACTGTGCTGTACATTGTTATCATCAATACAAAGTTGCATAGTGCGTTCCAAATTATTCAGGCTGGTTATATTTAATGTAAATTTATTTTTGCTAAATACACTGATCTGGTTGCATTTGTGAAACTAAATTTACAATGAATATGTTTTTACTTATGAACTCATTATCAAGTTTTTGTCAGGAGAGTACAGTGACCTTGGTGCTCTTTTCCAGGTGTGACCAGGGAGGAAGGGTCACAAGGAGGAACAGTATAGATAATAACAGACAGGAAACTGGGGAGTGGTAACTTGTTGTAGGGAAAGACTCAAGACTGATCCTAAATTAGGTTTTTGTTTTTCAAATGAGGCCAACAGCACAATTGTTTTGTAGCCAGAGAGCTCTTTAGAGCATCTATTCCAAAGGTAATGGAATCTCTTATTTTCATATGCTGAATACCTCAAGGCCTACATTCTGGTATTTCTTAGTGGACTTCTGATTTTGTACTATAATAATGATCTGAATGCATTATCAAGACTCTACTGATGCACTGAAGACCCAAGAAGGTAGGTGTTTTTGGTAAACTTATGATTTTTGTATATGCTCATTGACACAACATACGGCATATTTGTTTCAGGGACCATGGGCTTGATTCTCACTAGGATTTGAATGCTGCAAGCCCCAAGTGCACTGATCACATAGTGCATGGGTCTTGTGGCATTCCTGGGGTGGCAAATGGGATTCTCAGTCCCTGAGCCCCCCTTGCACCACATGCAATGAGTCAGACCAGCTTTTGCTGGTCTAACTTTGCCAATCTTTTAATGGGGTTTGCACCAAGTATTTGGCGCAAGCCACTGTAAAAAGGGTAAAGTGTCGCAAAGGCATGTTACCTAAGCAAATCAGGTGTACCATGCCCCACAGTATTTGGAGCAGCATAGGGTTTGACACAGGGCTTTCAAAAGTCCTGTGTCAACCTTCGAGAACTGAGCCCCATATGTTGACTTAACAAATGCTCTGGAAATTCTGCCTTAATACTATCTATGATCAACAAGCCACCAGAACTTTATTTTTCTTAAATCAGGCATATTGGGAATCTGAGGATAAGACCAGCAAGCATTTAGCTTACTGGCTGAAGAAAAAATCTGAAGAAGCTCAAATTCCTTACCTCAAGGCAGAGGATGGCCGACTAATCACTGACCTGTGGGCATCACCCATTTATTTAAAACATACTATTCAAACTTGTATAAATCTTCTTTCTCTCAGGTTCCACCAGATTATACTCAATTTTTTGACAAAATTAAGCTACTTTGTCTCTCCTCAGATGTAGCGGAGGCCTTGGATCAGGAAATAATGTTATTGGAGATCACATGGGCTATTATAAGACTTGCCCAACGTAAAGCCCCAGGCCATGATGGCCTTAGTCTGGACTTCTATAGGGTCATTGAACCTCTTCTTTCTCTAAGGCTGAAAGAGTTATACCATGCCATGCTGAAAGATGGTACTACGCCTCTGATACTGCAAGAAGCTATTATCACGGTTTTGCCAAATCCTAAAAAGGGCAAATCTAAGCGTGCAAACTATAGACCTATTTCCCTGCTTAATGTTGATTCTAAAATTCTAGCTAAGGTATTAGCCACCTGATTATACAAATGTCCTCTTAATTCATAAATTACAGGTTGGCTTCTTAAAAGGTAGACAAGACAGTGATAATCTTAGAGCAGTGTTAGACCCAATGCAAATTATGACTAAGGGTCTAGACTCTGCAGCCCTGGTCTCAACTGATAGAGAAAATGCATTTTACTCAATTGAATTGGAGTACTCATTTGTGGCCTTGAAGGTTTTTGGGATAGGTGCCACCTTTCAAGCATGGGTTCAGATCTTGTAGTCCTCCCCAAAATGATATTTTGTCCGAACTCTCATTTTAGTTTGGGGGTACACGGAGAGGGTGTCTCCTTAGCCCTTTCATTTTTTGGCTGGCCATAGAGCCCTTAAATGTGGCATTGCATCAACATCCAGAGATCATTGGCATTAGGGTGAGGGATTGTACATATCCCACATTACTTTATGCTGATGACTTTCTCCTGGTCTTGCCCCATCTAGAAATTTTATTACCCAAAGCCTAGGAAGTTTTTGATTCATTTGGTGCAATTTCTAGATTAAAAGTCAATTCATCCAAGGCCAAACTGTTACCTCTTTTCAAGGGTGATCTAAACTGGGCTCATCTGGGGCTAAGTTGATTAAATAGGCGCCTTTAGGCATTAGGTACCTCGGTATGCATATCTCCAGTTCCCCCCAGGACATGTGTGAAAAGAATTTGAATGATTTGTTGGAGTATCTCCTAATAGATATGAATAGATGGGCCAAATTACATCTGACCATCCCTGGAAAGATTTCAGCTATTAAAATGATGGCCTTTCCTAAGGTTTTTTTCTGTTTGTGTAATCTTCCTATGCCCATTAGACCAGGTTTCTGGAATAAGTTGGATAGATTATTTTCCAACTTTATTTGGGAAGGTAAATGGCCCTGCTTAGGGAGAGGCATCCTTAGGATAGCAGTATTGAAGGGAGGATGGAAAATGCCCTGGCCTTGGGTATATCATTTAAGTCATAGATTAAGACAAGTTCTTGCATGGCTTAATCCTTATTCATCTAAGGCCCATTTGTTGGTAGAGATAGAGCAATCCTTCTTGGGCTCTATGCCATTAGCAGCATCTTTGGGGAATTCCATTTATAACTCTACTAATAGTACCCTGCCCATGTTTTTCATGAAAGTGTATGGGATAAGATCATTAAGATTTTAAAGTGGGATGCTAAGTTTCTAGGTCCATACAAACCTCTATGGCATAATAAGATTAACAAGATAGGAGTATCTCTTATAATCTGGCATGGGTGGGCATCTAAAGGGATCATGACTATTGCTAATTTGATAGACCCTATATGAGGTGTTTTTAAATCTTTTCAACAGTTACAAGCCAAACTGTTGTTATCCTCCAAGAACATTTGGAGGTTTCTCCAAATTAGACATGCTGTATCCCATTGGTTGAATACAGATTATTCACTTGTCCACTGTGACTTGGTTAAATGCATAACAGAATGGCTTTTGCTTCCTAAGGGCCATGCCAGTGCTATTTATAGTGTAATATTGGAAAGATAGTTACCCACTTGGGATGCTCATAGATTAAAGTGAGAGGAGGATTTACAAGTGGGATTGGATGAGAAATATTGGGATATCTGTTGGGCTGCAACCCATAAGGCTTCACCAAACCTTTAATTACAACTGATTCAGAAAAAATATTTGAGTAGGTGATATAGAACACCAGATAGATTATTTCATCTGGGTTTGGCCACTTCTGGACTATACTGGAGATGTGGTATAGAGAGGGGTTCTCTTTTTCATATTCTATGGGCCTTTCTCCTACTAACTGATTGGTGGTCAGCCATTTTTGCAAAGCTAGAATGTGCGTTAGGTGTCCCACTCTCACACTCTCCTAAGTTTTGGCTTTTAGGGGACCTTTCTGTGCTTTTGAGGGAAGCTTTAAAATATAAACCCTTATTATATCCAGTGGCTTTGGAAACCAAATGTTTCATTCTTTTGAATTGGTCTTTTCCCACCATTCCCACTTTGAACCACTGGGAGCAGGCTATCCTTAAGGTGGCCTCCTTTTTAAGGGTCAACTATTAGAGGAAAGGAGCTCTGTCAAAATTTTGTGGGATACGGACACCTTTGCTAGCTAATGTTGGGATGATTGCTGGGATGACTACAAACTAGCAGGTTCTTTTGTTTTGGTCTAGCTTTTTTTTTTGGTCTCTGTGTTGGTTTAATGTTAGAGATACATGCTCGGACAGGGGTTGTCATGCTATAATTCTTAATTGTTTAATTCTTGATTCTTTTCTGATGGCTCTTGGTATTAGAGTTAATGTTTCTAGTTTGATTTGTTATGTGCTGTTTTATTCATGATATTGTTGTTATCCTTCTTGTATAAAATGGAAAACTTAATAAAAACATTCTTATACAAAACAAAATCCTCTGCTGCATATGGCTCCCTGACAGCATATACAATATTTTGTTTAGTTATCTTATAATTGTCTTGATTGATGCATATATCCTATTTCAAGATGCTAAAGATGAAAGACAAAGATAGTACGATAAACTTGAAACTTGTTATGACTGAAAGTCTTGACAGTAAATGCAGTATTGTTTCCTTTTTTAAAAAATTCACCATCATTTATGCCTCAGTGAACAAGTTCTGGCCAGAGCCAGTACAACTGCAGCTGAGTGGGCAGAACATGGTACTGTCTGCCATGTCCTTGATGGCGGTCAGAGTTGAGTGCATATGCATGACAACTCACGCATGCTCACTGGACTCCAGTGATATGGTGACACAGTCCACCGTGTCCAAGATGGTGGCTGGAGTTGAGTGCACATGGGTGAGTCATCGCGCATGCACACTCAACTCTGGTCACCATTTTGGACACAGCGGACAGTGTCATGTTCCACCAATACCGATGCAGCGATTGCCATTCGCCTCTACTAAAACATGTCTTTTCGGTATTTGGTCAGCTCCTTTTTCTCTAATGAACTGGCAAGATGTCTGCAGGGCTATGCCCACTGAAGCTGTAAAAACAAGCACCATTTAGTTGTATTGGAGCTGGGCTGCTTCTCTCAGTATATCCATGGTAAGTTATCAAAATTCTCAAATCTGCCTCTATTTGATGTATGTATTAATACTTTTGATCAATTACTTCTGCATCTACCCTCTATAAAAGAATAAAAAAACTATTTTAACTGATTAAATGCATTTCAGTTTCTAAAATTATAAACACATTATTGTATGTTAGGAAAGGCATATGTATGCAATGATTGCAAAAATATGTTTCTATAGCAGAATAAACTGAAACCATTTGTCTTTATTATGTACCATGGGCTGGATATTCAAACTGCACCATTCTAAGGCGCAAGCCCTTGCGCTGCGCAAAATAGTTACGCAGGGGTGTGGCTGGGGCGATATTCAAAGGAGTTGCGCTATTGAGCAACTCCTTTGAATATCACCCCCCAGCCACAGCCACTGTGCATGGCGCAGTGGAACTTGCGCCACCGCAAGTTGTCAGAGTGGAGCATTCAACTTGCGGTGGCGCAAGTACCATTGCGCCATGCACAAAATCACGATATTCAAAAGGTGACATGCAAATGGGGCCATAATTCTTGCAAGGCGCAGGGGGGGCCATTTTTATCTGATTATGGCCCCATTTGCATGCCATTAGCATGTAGGTGCGCCGATCCCCGAGGACTTGCGCCTGGCACCCTGCCAGGCAGCAGCTGTCGGGGACCGACGCACCCTGCAGCCCGATTGCCGGCAGCAATGTGGCTCCCCCACCTCCTCCCGTACATATCCCTGGTGGTCCAGTGGACCAAAATGTCCGATTGCGGGCGATATGTTTAATAACCCCCCCTTCCGTTCACATCCCTGGTGGTCCAGTGGAACGAAATGCCTGATCACGGGCAGAAAGTACAGAACCCCCGAACATCTCCTTTGTACCCCATCGCGGGCAGAAAGTAAGCGGAACCCCCGAACATCACCTCTGTGCCCAATCACGGGCAGAAAGTAAATTAAACCCCACCGAACATCTCCCTGGTGGTCAGTGGACGAAATGCCCGATCATGGGCGAGAGTAAATTAAACCCCCAAAACATCTCCCTGGTGGCTAGTGTCCCCCACCCACCCACCCACGAAGCCCCACCACCCGGCTCCGCTCGGCGGCGGTGGGCGGCAGCATCCACCTGCCTGCCGCCCCCGCCCGACTGACTGCCTGGTAGGGCTGCATGCCCATTGGTGCAGAGCAAGAGCCAATGGGCGTGCAGCCCGTACACTCTATGACAGTCCAGATTTGTGAATGATTCATTCACAAATTTGGACTGCAAGTACGGATGGCTGCATGCCCATTGGGTCTTGCTCTGCACCAATGGCATGCAGTCTCACCGGGCAGTCAGTCGGTGGGTGGCGGGCGGCAGGTGGTGGATGCTGCCGCCCACCGCCGCCGGGGAGCGGGTGGTGGGGCTTCGTGGGTGGGTGGGTGAGGGGGACACTAGCCACCAGGGACATGTTTTGGGGTTTTCAATTTACTCACTGCCCGCGATCGGGCATTTTCGTCCACTGACCACCAGGGAGATGTTCGGGTGGGGAGGTTTCAATTTACTTACTGCCCGCGATCGTGGATATTTCGGTCCACTGGACCACCAGGGATGTGAATGGGAGGGGAGTTATTAAACATACCACCCGCGATCGGGCATTTCGGTCCACTGGACCACCAGGGATGTGAACGGAGGAGGGGAGCCACATTGATGCCCGCGATCGGGCTGGTGGGGAGGTACACTATGCCTGCGATCGGGCTGGTGGGGAGGAGTACACTATGCCTGCGATCGGGCTGCGGGGAACACAGGGATTGAGTTAGGGGCCAGCCAGGTGGCAGCTGCTGTGTTGCACCCTGCAATACAGCAGCTCACCTGTGGGTGGCCTCAACTTAAGCCTTTTTGGGCTCAAAGTCCTGCAGGCGCAGGTTGGGGTTGCGCTCAATAATCTCTGCACAGCCAGCTGAATATCGGGCTGGGCAGTTTATGCATGGTTCCTCCCCCTCCAGTTGAGCATGCATTCATTTGCATTGCGCTGTTGCTCAGCCTGTTTTCAGTGGCGCAACTGCCTCCTGCTGAATATCGCAGAATGGCGCAATTTAGGACTTGAGCATGCGCAACCCTGTTGCGCATGGCGCAACCCTTTTGAATATCTGGCCCCATATGTGCTCCATGTACAAGTCCAGGTCCTGTTTTAAAGGCCTACAACTCAAGGATCACAAAGTTCTGTCTGTAAAATCTCAATTGAAAATGTCAGTAGGAATAAGCAGTTTTCAACACACAGGAAATGATGAAATATACCTTTGGAATGATACCTTGATTAGTGAAAGCAAGGTCCCCAGTTATTCCTTATTTAGGAACAGAGAGTAACCAAATAATGTGCATATACAAGACAGCACTTATCTGTGCAAAATGAACAAAACATTGCTACCATTTGCAATGAGTAAAAGCATGTTGTTTTCGAACCTTTTCTTTTCTGCCACACATATTCAAAACATTTGTAAAAGTAGCTACCTTGAAATTGTATATTACAACAAACCCTTGCTGCCAAAGCCTCCCAAGGAAAATGTAATAAACAAAATAATGGGGTGCACTGCCAGTGTGAGGAAGGAAAATAAAACAAAAGGGTTAAAGGAAAATAAAAAAAAATTGAATTCATGTTTTAAACACTAGTTTTTTCTGCATGTATATTTCATAATAAAAAAAATGTACAGCAAACAACATTATTACCATGCATACTTTTTTTTTCCTGCGGCTTGCCCAGAGCTCAGCCCCAACTCTCCCAGGCCCCTACTGCACCCCCAGGACTTACCTCTGCTCGGCAATCCCCCTGGCTTATCCCCTAGGTAGGGCATTCTTGACAGCACAATCCCTTGTGACACTGGTAAAAGGATACTGGCAGGGGTCACCTACCAGCATTGCCTCCCTGGCTTGCCCCCCAGGGTGGGGAGAGGAGTTGTGCCTGGAATGACAGACCTGGAACTAGGTCTGCTGGCAGGAGCACAGTGGGCAATCAGAGCTGGAGATATGGGACATCATTGAGGTGGCTGTAATTTTTGGTAGATCCTTGCAATGATGTCTAACATCCGTCCTGCCCCCTAAGTGATGGCACTGGTCGCAATGGGACCCCCAGCCTCTGCTAGAGGTCCTTGAAAGCACCAGACACTCCCCACTCTCCCCCAAAGAAAGAGATCAGTTCCCAGGATGCTCAATCCTTCTCTCCCGGATGGCCCTCCAACTTCTGGACCTGTTCTCGAACCCAGGTCATCAGAATCACAAATGGAAATCCATCCAATGAACTGGCAGGTTGGCTTACCATGCATACTTTTTCTCTTTCTATACTAGTCATGAAGGAAAGGTAAAAGTTGAAATATTGATTGGAAATTTATTTTCCATTTTTTTGGTATGTATTTCCATTAACTGTTTTGCTTTGTTATCAAAGAAGATGTACTGTAACTTATCAGATATTCAACTGGTTGAGTAGTTCTTGTTCTTTTTTTGATATGAGTGGAGGGGGCTGGCTTTATTTCTCTGATCTACAACTGTAACCCTTATTTTAAGCTATAAAATTTTAGTGGCTATTTTGTCAACCCCCTTCCCATGTAACAATGATGTGCAGACAAGAAGCCTGTAGAAAATACCACAAGGCTGTATACTGAATGATTCCATGCTGCGCAAAGTCATGCCATCATATTAGAACAGCACGACCTATAATTTTTCTAAAAGAAAAAATAAATTCTTGTCTTTTATTTCTATTCCAAAGAAAAGTGAGATAATGGCAATGAAGAGACATCCTATTCCAGACTGTCTCTCTTAACTTGTATATTCTGACTTGAGTCTGTGTTGGAATCTTGGCTTGACACTATCAGCAGAGAGAAGGCAAACATTGCCCTGTTTCTGCTAGATGCCAGGATATCTCATGATCATATTGCATGCATTCTGATCAAATACCACATGCTCCCTGATTTGAAATAACATTTAGAAACAGAGATGTCCCTTACCTACTGTTTGGAAGTTTAGAGCAACCATCTGACAGCCGGCATTCCAGAAGACTTGAGGCATGTAGTTTGAGGAATCCACCCGTGTTCCTTTTGGATAGATACGGCTAAGCTGTGTTTTGTTGTACCTAAATAAAGTTTAGTTAAGAAATGCCACAATACATCATGGTTCAGCCTTACAATTTTGTAAGTTATTAAAATCAGTGCAGATAGTATAATGGATTTTGTGTTATAAAAACTTAATTGAAACTTGAAACACAAAACCACTTTTTTCTGCCCATACAAGTTGTATTTCTATTCCTGTGTGCAATATACTATCAACTGAACTGAGTGTTTTATAAACAGTGCTATGACACATACCAGTGCTATCAGTCAGGCATTACCCAGGGCAACATTTTTTTCAAGATGCCATATTTAGATTCTAAACCATTATGCTTAAAAATCAGAGTGGGGTTGGTGTGATTTCTATACTTTAGAACAAAAAGGGTATCTCTATTAAGAGAGCTGGCCTTCCTTAATATTTGATCCAAAGTAGATTAAGAATAGCAACTCATTAGAAGAGACTGGTACAGATCATGTGATTGCTCCTGAAAAAAAAAATCTAATTCTGATCAGCAGTTCCTCCTAAGGTGAACTATCCATATGGAAAACTGTGGCAATTAAAGAGGAAGAGTGGGCACTGCATGCAGACAAAACTGTGCCCAGCTCTTGTTTTTCAGAAACCCTTAGATTGTATTCCATTGTCCTCAGTGACAAACAATTAAAGGTCCAGAAAACTGATTACAATATTTAATTATTGTCTTTATGAGTACAACTAAAATTTACATTATTATGATGGAACCAATTAATGCTTTTTTCAACTGATGTTTCAGAACCTGCCAGACAATCACTATGCTGTGATGTACCTGTGCCAGTGTTTGATGTGCCCAGAAAGATTCATTATGTCCACCATCAAAGATACAGTGAAAATCCCACCATCCTGTGTACAAGTTGGCATATGAATGGGTCATAGTGGTTGCATATCTTTGCCCTGTTTTAATAAGTAGATATCACCATCAAAAGTAAAACAGTTGTCTGTAAGTATGTATTCTACTGCAAGTAATGAAAAGGCCAGTGGGGGTATGCTGGCAAAGATACATTAACTACCTTTGTTTAGATATTTTCTCTGGTGGTCCAACTGTGATATTGCAGGCAGGCAAGGAATTTCTCTGTAGCTATCAGAAACATTTTAGGTTACATCTACCATGTCAGTTGCTACAACTGTAAGAGGTTCAGATACATGAACTAAGACACATTTCAAGTACATCAAGCCCCTTTCTTGAAGCAGGACTTAAGTGACATGTTTTAGGAGGACATCAGTATTGCAGAACATGGAAGATGTCATTGTCTTGTTTGCCTAGGGCTGGAGGCAGGTAGAGTTTGGTGTTTCTGAGTGGGTGAGGGAAGGTGGCTCATCATGTCATCAGAGGAAGAGTCCAGAAAGTGGGGGATGAGGGTGGTTTATGACACTATGAGAGGGTGGGTGATTGTTGATAAAGAGTAAGTTTGGCACTTTGCTATCAATTTGCTGGAAATGTACAACTTTGTAAAACCCCTAACTGCAAGTCTCCACCATACTTGACTGGAGTTTTTCTTAACGTTCTCCAAATGAATTAATTCTAATAATACAAAATATGGTAAGCCACAGAGAGTTCAGCAAGTTAGTCAGAAAAAAAACACTGGGATGACTTAGCCAAATCTGACATTAAAAACAAAAACTATCATTCTGGACTAGTGGCTTTAAAAACAAATTTCATCCCCTGAATTCTATTGAGGGATTTTAGACACACAAACCATGGGAGCAAAGTACAGCTAGACTATTTTATTTTATATAATGGTGATCAGTAAATGAGTTTAAAACTTTTAGCAGGGGAATTAATTTGTTTTCCTGTTAGTGGAGTGTTAATCAAGCCAGCATTATTTACCTCAAAATATTGCGGAGAAAAGCAGCACTTAAGAGGTGAGAGACAAGGGCTATTTAGGTAAATAAGTTGTCAAGTTGGTCAGATACAGTAAGTACTAACACAGAATCTCTTTACAGCCTGTGTAAAAAAAACATGCATCATACTTGGAAACGTAATCATCTCACCAATACTGCTTCATTTGTGTCAAATGGGAAATAACTACAGTACAAAAACAAAGATTCTTGCAGGCAATCACTTGAGTGTAGAATCTCAGGTGTTGAGATAGCCCACATGTAATGTTCATGTTGCTGAGAACAAGAGAATAAGTAGTCAAATTTCTGATTTCATTGAACAAATGACAGCTTTGGGATGGTTGAAAGACTAGGAAGAAGAGGTGCTCACAAAACCATTCCCAAGGTCACCAGTTTTATGGGATTCCAAAAATTCATACAAATCAGAGCAAGACTCCTGGCAGAACAATACTTTCAGGGATTGATTTGGTTCTTAAGCTACTCTCATCATATGTCAATATCTATTTATAGTCTTTCCTTGAAACTATGCTAACATACCTCAGGGATACTCCTTATGTGCTCAACATAATAATGGAGTTGAATGAGCAAGGAATACCAGCTAATGGTATACCTGTCACTGTTGACATAAAATACTTGTACACCTCCATACCCCACTAGGAAAGGGTAGCAGCAATGGATACAATTCTCAAAACCAGGCTGGAAGGAACCCACCCACCTACTAGGTTATTACACAAAATAGAAAGCATAGTCTTCAATAAAAAAAATTAAAAATCTCAAGTTCTAAGACCAGTTTTTTGGGCTGGTTAAAGGACTTTCCTTGGAGAGCACCATGGTGCTAGGCTATGCAACCATTTATATGCATGTGTTTGAAAAGAAATACATCATTTTACAGCATAAACCATAAATGAGTAACATTCATAACTATAAACAGTGCATAGACAATATCTGGTTTATCTGGTATGAATAACAGCAGAGTTGCACAATTTCCTCACTCATATCAGTTTATGCAATGTGCATTTACAGTTCATAGCAACATGTAGCACCAATGAGAGCCCATTCTTGGACATATGGATCATACTGGAGCAAGGTAAACTAGTGACAAAGCTCTACTAGAAACACAGACAGAAATACAGACAGAAATACCATCCTCTATGTTATCAGGTTTCATCTGGACACATTAATAAATTGTGTACCATACATAGATACATAGACAGTGTCGGCAGATAAGGGCCTATGGCCCACCCAGTCTGCCCATTTGAGCTTGTAAGTTCAGTTTGTTTTCCTAGAAGTCTGTTTCCCCTTACCCATGACCTCTAGAATTCCTTTATGTCTATCCCATGCATTCTTAAATCCCGTGATTGTTTCAGCCCCCACCACTTCCTCTGGCAGGGTGTTCCACTTGTCCACCACCCGCTCTGTGAAGAAATTCTTTCTTATGTTTCCTCTGAATCGCCCTCCCTCCAACTTCATCCCATGCCCCCTAGTCCTGGAACATCTTTTTCGCTTAAAAATAGTGTTTTCCTGCACTCTGTTTCTCCCTGTAAGATACTTGTATGTCTCTATCATATCCCCTCTCTCCCTCCTCTCCTCTCCTCCAGGGAGTACATGTTCAGTTCCTTCAACCTGTCTTCATAGGACTTGTGATGCAATCCATGCACCATCTTTGTTGCCCTCCTCTGAACCTTCTGTACCTTGTCTATGTCCTTATGTAGGTATGGTCTCCAGAACTGTACACTGTACTCCAGGTGGGGCCTCACTAGTGTCTTGTATAGCGGAATTATGACCTCCCTTTTCCTGCTGGTGATGCCCCTGCTTACATCCCAGCATCCTATTTGCTTTACCTGATGCCTTGTCACACTGTTTCTACCTTGAGGTCATCAGAGATGACAACCCCAAGATCCCTTTCCTGCTTGGTGCATGCTATATCCTCACCCCCTAACTGATATATTGTGCCAGGGTTTTGTGCCCCATATGCATTATCTTGCACTTCTTTGCATTGAATTTCAACTGCCAAACCTTGACCATTCTTCAAGTTTCTGCAGGTCCCTTCTCATTCTGTCTACACCCTCTGGTGTGTCTACTCTGTTACAGAGCTTTGTGTCATCAGCGAACAGTGAAATTCTGCCTTCTAGATCCTGCTAATGTCACTGATGAAGATGTTGAATAGGACCGGTCCCAGCACTGATCCCTGTGGTACCCCACTGGTCACTCTTCCATCTGTGGAGTGACAGCCATTTACCACCACCCTCTGTGTCCTGCCACCCAGCCAGTTACCTACCCACCACACTACTGTCCTGCCCACACCCATATTCCCCAGTTTGTGTAATAGTCTTCTATGTGGCACAGTGTCAAAGGCCTTGCTGAAGTCCGGATAGGCCATGTCCACTGCCCTCCCTGATCCACCTCCCTAGTCACCCAGTCAAAAAATTCAATGAGATTGGTCTGACATGACCTCCCCCTGGTGAAACCATGCTGCCTTGGGTCCTGTAGTCCATTGACAACCAGATGTTCCACCAATCTCTCCTTCAAAGTGCTTCCATGATCTTTCCCACCACCGAGGTGAGGCTGACTGGTCTGTAGTTCCCTGCTTCCTCTTTGTTCCCGCTTTTGTATAAGGGGACTACATCTGCTGTCCTCTAGTCTTTGGGTACCTCCCTGTTTCCAGTGATTGGCTAAACAGGATAGCCAGAGTTCAGCCACCACCTCCTTAGTTCTTTAAGGACCCTGGGGTGCACCCATCTGGCCCCATTGCTTTGTCAACTCTTATTACTTCCAGTTCCTTCAGGACCCTTTCTCTGTAAAGGGACTTGTGTCCATTTCTGCACCATTCTCACCCCTTGTACTCCCTTCAGACCCATTACCCCCCTCTTCCTCAGTAAAGACTGAGCAGAAATACCTGTTCAATATGTCAGCTTTACTGTTGTCATCCTCCACGCGACTCCCATCCTCCCCCTTCAGTCTCACTATCCCTCCCTTTGCCTTTCTTTTTTCACTTATGTACCTGTAAAAGGTTTTGTCCCCTTTAACCACTGATTTTGCAATGTGTTCTTCTGTCTGAGCTTTGGCTTCCCTTACCGACTTCCCTGCCTCCCTTTGTTTCTCCTGGTACTTCTCCCTATCCCCTTCTGCCTGTGTCTTTTTGTATTGTCTGAATGCTATCTTTTTGGCTTTCACTTTCTTTGCTACCTCTTTGGAAAACCATAATGGTCTCCTCTTCCTTTTCCTCTTGCTAACCTGCTTAATGCATAATTCTGTTGTTCTTATAATCCCCATTTTAAATACTGCCCACTGTTCCTCAACCCCTGATTCCTGTCCCATTCCCTTAATGCCTCTTTCAAGTATTTCCCATTTTCCCAAAGTCTGCCCCCTAAAATCCAGGATCGTGTTTTTGTGTGGTTTGGTTCTGCTCTTTCTGTGATTTCAAACCACAGTGACTGGTGGTCACTGTTACCCAGGTGCTCCCCACTGTTACCCCATCACACTGTCCCTGTTTGTGAGCAGAAGGTCCAGTATTGCCTTCTGCTGAGTTGGTTCCATGACCAGTTGCTTGAGGAAGGCACCCTGAAGGGAGTCCAGGATAAATCTGCTCCTAGTTGATGCTGCTGCTGGGATGCTCCAGTCCACGTCTGGAATATTGAAGTCTCCAACCAGTACTACCTCACCCTTGTCTGCCATCCTTTGGATGGCTAGCATCAGCTCCCTATCTGTTTCTTCCTCCTGGGCTGGTCGTCTATAGACCACACCTGTGCGGATGGCTGGCCCCATTTTCCTTTCTAGCTTAACCCACAGTATCTCTCCCCCATTTTGTTCCTCCTGGATCTCTGTGGCCCTTATGTCATTTTTCACATACAGTGCCACTCCTCCTCCCTTCCTGCCTGCTCTGTCTCTTCTGAATATGTTGTAGCCAGGTATGGCCATCTCCCAGTCATGGTTATCATTACACCAGGTTTCAGTGATGGCCACAATGTCCAGGTCTGACTGTACCTTGACAGCCTCCAGATCTTCCATCTTGTTGCTAAGGCTCCTGGCATTTGCACACATGGCTTTCCATGATTTGACCTCCCTAGTCTGCTTCACTGTTCTACTCCAGCCCTTCCTTGGTTGTCATTTGTCCCTGGTTCTCCTTGCTGTCTGCCCTTCTGCTGAATTTTGCCCTTTCTGCTTATCCACCTTTTGGACACTAATCTCCATCTTTTGCACACCGCTTTGCAGAGATGGCCACTCCTCTGGTTCACTGGTTCCACTGCCAGGCTGTGGGGGTAAGGCAGGGTACCCTCCTTGCTGGCCTGCCACCCTTTGCTAGTTTAAATGCTTGTCAATGTAGCATTTAAACTATCATTGAGTACTTGATTCCCTCCAGGATGGATGCAGGCCGTCAGGCTAGACAAACCTCCATCCCTCCAGGTGGGTCCCCAGTCACCAATGAATCCAAACCCTTCCTCACAGCACCAGTTCTTCAACCATGAGTTAAAGTTCCTGGTGCATGCACTCCTATGCTTTCCCTTGCCACTCACAGGTAGTACTTCTGAGAAAGTGACAGAAGTAGCTACTTGCTTGAGACCCCTCCCCAGTTTCCTAAACTCTTCCTGAACTTCCTTTGGCTCCCCATTTTCCAAGTCATTAGTACCTAGGTGGATAATGACATCCAGCTCACCCTCCCGTCTTGCCTTCCCAGTGATCCCCAGTATCTTCCTTCCATCCCTCCATGTCGTGGCACCTGGTAGGCACCTCACCTCCCTGTCCTCTCCCTCCTGTGTTCCTAGCTGGATCCCTCTTATGATGGAGTCCCCCACCAGGATTCACTTCCTCCTCCTCTGGGGTCCACTGCTTTCCCCACTGAGGTCACCTCCTTGGCTAACCTCCACATCCTTTCCTTCCACTTCTCTGGGTACCTCTATTTGGTTGTCCTCATTTGCCAGTGTGGCATATGAGTTCTTGAGAGGAATAGGATCTGGGATGTGCCTCTTCCTGACTGCTCTAACCCTCCCTGAGCCCACTGTCATCCAAGTGCTCCTCGTTCTCGGCATCCTTTGAGACAGCTGCATTGGACTGGGTGGTCCCTGGATAGGGGTGATGGTACTCCTGACCCAGTTTACTTCCGCTCTGAGTCTGGTTACCTCATCCCACAGTCCAGAGAGATGCATGCAGATAGGGCAGCACCTCAGTGTCCAGAAGGTCTGCCTGAATATGGCTGCACCACAGCCACTGCATTGCACACTCCCCACATTATACTGCAATTCCACAACTTGTCTGGTACTGAAACTCTCTTAGTTCTCTTTTTATTAATTTACAGTATTAAAAATCCTGTAACTGATCCTCAGATATTTTTTTTTAAGGAAAAAGAAACCAATAAATAAACAAATGAGTCGAAACACGTGTCGTGCTGCTACCATACTCACAAATACTACATGCAAAAAGAAACTATAGCACACAGAAAGAATCAAATAAGGAAAAAGAAATTGTTGCCAACAGATTCACGGAATGAGGATACAAATGGCATGTGCTCAGACAAGAAATGGAGAGGGAAGGCAATATTACCAGTAAACAAGTTATCACACTTAGTCAATAGGGTCCACAAAACTGATTTTTCTCCATGGTACACTGTGAAGAGATGCCAGCGATTCAGAGGATTCTAAACAAGCATTGAGATATCTTGTAGACACATACATTGACCAGTAGCATCTTCACAAACATGTCTGTTATAGCATCCAGTAGTGCTCTGAATATTTATTTATGTATGTATGTATTCATTTTTTAAGAGAAAACTTTGGAGATTACCATTGAGCACAAGTGCTCATTTACAAAAGTTCCATGTCAAATACATAGTCACAAAAAACATTACAAGTACAATAAGCAGTTCCAGAGGAAATGCAGTTGTCAGGCTTAAAGCACATAAGGCAGAATAATTACATACAGTTCTGAACAAAAAAAATACAGATCATTGCATAAAAGGTCACAGGTAATGAGCACAGAAAAACAAAACTGTTCGATGGTTACAATTGCAATGGACTGCAAAGGCAGATCACAAACATCTCTCAGACTGGTAAATCTTGGAAAAATTCAGCAGTGTACCAGGCAGTTCTTTGACCAGTTAGCAGCCCTGACAGCAAATGACTGCTTGCCCAGCTGATTAAACCAGAAAGGAGGCTGAAGGGCATTCCTTGCCATGTTCCTGGTGTTGTATTAGCTGGAGCTGGTGCAAAAGCAATTTGGTAAAGCAGGGCATTATAGGCCCAGGAATCCCCTTTGAGCTAGCAAACAAGTCTGGAACTTTAATTTGCTTGGTGGATGTAGCCAGTTAGTGAGTGTATAAAAGGTACAACTGTGAGTGTGGTTATCTGCAACAAGTTCAGGTCGCACCTGTAAACAAGCTTTCAGCTTAATGTGTCTCTCCTGGTTAAAAAAAAAAGTACAAACCATCATGCCTTATTACACATCAGCATTACTCTGCTTAGCACTATGTCACAGGCAGCTGCATGAACAGGGAGCCCATAATCTATAAGTGACACAATGGAGCTGGCCACAATAAGGTATCTAGCATCCACAGTGATATTGTTCCAGTTCCAGTACAGGGCACCTAGCATTCTGTTAACCATGGCCACCAGATTGTCAACAATGGGAGGCAAAATATAAGGTGTCATCCAAAGTTACTCTACTCCAAGGTATTTGAAGGTCTCCACCTGTTCAAGGTTTTGTCCTTAGCCATTTTGGGTGACAAAGAGTAGAACTTTCTTCTTCAGTGGAAGGCTAGAGAAGAGCATGGTCTTTGTATTTGGTGTGATTGAGAACCAGTTTGCTGTTGGAGAACCAGCTTTCTAGTCAATTAAGTAAAGTTACTTTTGGAAGCAGGAATGACTGCATCATTGGCATAGAAGAGTATATTGGCTATTTGACAGGCATTGGGAAGTTGATTTATGAAGAGGCCAGATAGGAGTTGTCCCAAGATGGAACCCTCAGGGACACCAGTAGATACTCCCCTGATATTGAACATAGATTTATTGATCTTCACATGCTGGGAGCGATTAGTGAGATAGCTGTGGAACTGGTCAACTGTGTTCTGTGACAAACCCAGTCCAAGGAGTTTAAGTAGGAGCTCATGGTTAATTAGGTTAAATGCTTTAGTAAAGTCAATATACATGGTTCTGATGAGGTCACCATTGCCAAGGACCTCATGAATATAGTTGGTATATTCAGATAGTGCCATTTTGGTGCTGTGGAGTTTCCAGAAGCCATGCTGCAGTACACAATGGACACTGTATTGTCCAAGGTATGTGACAAGTTGGTCAGAGACTAATGTCATTAGGGTCTTGAACAGGGGAGAGAGAATAGAAAAGTGTCTATAACTGGCAAGGCTAGTGCAAACTAAGTCACATGGACCATGAAAGAGGAAACTCACACAATCCACAAGGAAGATAACTTCTTCTAGGCCCCCTAAAACCTGTCATGTACCAATGAAGGCACTGCACAGCATGCAGACATTACAAAGAAGGAAAAGTTTTGACATCCCTATATAAGAAAAGAGCATCAGATCAGCATCCACATAACCTGCAATGCAGCAGGTGTGGTATATGTATTATACTGTCCTTGTTACATGCTTTATTTTGGGAAGACAGTGAGGGAGGTAAAAAAATGCACTGGGGAGCACAAGAGAACTATAAGGCGTGCCAAAAAAACATTTAGTGTAGCAATGTACTTTAAAGCAAGAAGACACAATGGTACTTCCCTAAAGTTCTGAGGACTTCAAGAAGTACAACCATCTTTGAGCGAAGGAGACTATAACAAGCAACAGAAACATGCGGAAATGTGGTAGATCCACAAGTTTGGGCTTCAGTAAAGAATCAAGTTGACAGGTGTGCCAGTAATGAGTAGAACTTCAGTGTTCAGTATCAGCCTTCTGATCTTCTCTCCTGTAGGGTAAAGAATAGCCAATTTTGCTAACCATGGTCTTAGCCCATGCCTGTCCCCAGCAGTACCTACTGCATGCTATCTTCATAGGCCTCTGTCAAGTGTTTCTTTTTACTTTAAAATTTGTTCACAGTTGTACAACTGGTACAAATACATACATCAGACAATCCAAGTCTCATGCAACTTCAAGGGCCTGTTACCCCTTAATCACAGGAATGAAGAGTGTCTAATGTATTGTGGTACATCATTATGGGCTTAGTTGAATTATTTTCACTAAAAGATATTGAATGTTACTGGGAAAAATGAGCCCAAGAGCCACATGACTAATTTTGTAAACTAAAGATCAAGATTAGTAAGTCCAATATTCATGCCCCAGAAGAGGGTTAATGGTGTTATGTGATATTATCTAAAGTCATTTCCCTATAAAAAGAAAAAACAAAAGCAGCTAAAGAAAATACATAACCCATACCACAATCCCTCACAGATACTGCAGTTAGACTGACTCACCCTTACATTTGTGGAAAAGCTAACTAGTTCACAAAAACATAGATACATCCCAAGCACTGGACAGAAACACACTTTAAGCATTAAGATCTCTACAAAATAATTTTCTCAGAATCCTTACTAGCAATCATGTGATTATAGTCTACATGGTGGAAAAACAATAACATTTCAAAGTGAGAAGAACTCTGAAGTCAAAAGATTTATTAAGTTGTGAGAAATGGAAAATGTTAGTTACTAGTTAAGTTCAAGTGTCATCTTGAGACGGATTAAGGTCAGCGGCTTCTTCGTCATCCTGGTGGGACCCAACAACTGTCTGAGATGCCCATTTTCCTGGCCTCAGCAGGTCAGAAAAGTCCCAAACCTTGCCTTCATGCACAATTCTGACTCAATCTGGGTACATCATGGTGTGGACTATGGTGGTATCCTGTAGAACTTTCCAGACAGAGTTGAATTTCTCATGGCACTGCTGTGTCACATAGCAGATGTCCAGGAAGAAACAGACTGTGAGATTTTTGTCCTGAGTAAGTGGTCTTTGCCTATGTACTAGCTTCTGAAGTCTGTCCTAAGTGCCAGCACTAATGGTTACAAGCACGAAAGTTCAAGATTCATTAGCACTGGCAGGCCACACTTGTGGTGTTATGCAGCAGACTTTCTGGATGGCAATATTCTCAGAACTTCCATCAGGTAACAATTTTCCTGCCAACCATTCCTTTTATAAACATGAGGGGATGGTTCCCATCGATCCCTGGGATCCGCAGAATCCACACATTGGCCAGTCACATCTTGTTTTCTAAATGTTTCCAGATGTGCCTTGCGGTGGCCAGTCTCTTTCACCAGGAAAGTCATGCTGCCTAATACAGCTGATACTTCTCCTTGTAATCTCCCATCTCTGTTTTTATGCCATCGAACACATTCTCCACGATGTTCACTCTGTTGTCAATCCACCCAATTTGTCATATAGAGCAGTGACTGAGGATTTTAAGCATTGTATTGTAAGTCCCAAGGATTGCAAAGTCTTATTGGAGCCATGCTTTGCCACAGTCTGGGCCTCTGACTCCAGACACAAAGCCTGACCTGCAGCTTCCAATTTGCTTTTTACACCTTCCACATTGTTGTTTTCTTTTCTAGGATTCTCCAATTGGCTAAATGAGGGCTGCTAAACTGACTGGTGAGCATCTTATCTCGGAAATCTGAGTGCAAATTTGTTTTTATCAGTTCTTCTAGTTGTTGAAGCAGAGCTGTATTTCCTTACTGCCACTGAGCTCTGGGTCCACAGTACTCTCTCCTCTGCCAAGTATTTATGCACGTTCCCCTACAACTCCATGGGGTATTAGTGCAGATTTTGCCCCCTCCCCCCTTCAAAGTACATTCACATCCTTCCTTCCATGTTCCTACATGCCCTTTTTAGAAACCAGATTCATGTTTCTGCTCCGTTGCCCTAGCTCTATGGGGAGCAGGAGCAACTTTTAAACCTATGGCTCTAGGACCTGTCTGTAGCACTATATAATGATTACAGTTCTCCTCAACACCTTTCTCCATGTCAGAAAGGGTGAGTTCTCATTTATCTAGTCCCTGCATTCTGTTTTTCATTAACATTGACACTGTTCTTTAATGTTGTGGACAGTTGTATAGGTTCAAGTATACTAACATTTTTATATTTTTAATACCTGGAGAGCCTATTCTGAATAAGGATCAAAAAGACTTGTAGTAATGTCACTTGTATTACATATTACAAACACATACCTTCCAAGTCTCCCTATTTTCAGGGAGTGTCCTTGAGTTTGCCATTTTTTTGACATTCCCTTTACTTTTTATGGCACCACATCATGTCCATAAAACTATCAGAACTAAGGAAGATATGGTTCATCAGCTTTAGGGGTGGGTGAAACTTACAAATTCCACTTTCACAGAACTTCCACAAAATTTTGGAAATTTTACCAAAATTTCGGAACTTTCGACATTGACAAAACTGGGATTTTCCACAGATTTTCACCAAGTTCAGTGGATTTTTTTTGTGAACTGTGGAAAAATGCATATAAACTGTGGAATTTATTCTATCCACAGTTTAATGAACTGTCAGTGAATGAGAGCATGCTTGTACAACCATGCAGTCATTTACTGACAATTCAATGAGCCACTGGTAGTGGAGGAGAGGAGGCTGCCCAGTGGCCCTCAGAGCGGGGGAGTTGGGTGGTGGCGGATGAACTATCAGGATGGAGGGGTGGGGGCTCTAGACACCAGGGAATTGGGATTACTTTTTCATAAGGGATCGGGGATGGGGGGTCCACTAGACACCAGAGAATTCTGGGAATAGAGGGGGAGTCGGTGGACTGATGGCTGTTTTTTGTGGATTAAGGAATCCAGGATAGGGAGGTGGGGTCCATTAGACACCAGGGAAATAAAATGTTTTTGGGGGCCATGATCGGGATGGTGGGTGAGGAGGGCCCTGGGCACCAGGATGGTCTGAGGGAGGGATTGGAGGTATTAATTTATTTACTTGGACCCCTGATCAGTGGGAGGTTAATTAATGAATTAAACTGTGGCTAATACTCAGAACTGACCACTGGCAGTGATCCGTTCTGTGGATTTATTTCCCAGCAGTTTAATAAATTAACCCACAGTTTGTATATTTATTCAGCAATTTTAAGGCAGAATTTCCATGTAAGTTGTGAAAATGATTTCCGAACTTTCGTTGAAATTCCTCTGGCAGAATTTGTGTCTCGCACACCCCTATTCATCTTTAAATGACATTAGGAATGTTTTTCTAGCACCTTAAATTTAGTTAAGCATATACATTATGGCCCTGAGAAAATCTTCCTGATTTTAGTGGTGAAAAATAAATATACCACCAACAGCTTAATCTGGTTCAATGTCATTTGGCATCCATCTGTGTCCCTCTCTGCCGGGACAAAGCTGAAAATAGGCAGAATTGTCTAGTCCTCCTTTACCAGTCAGCAAAAACTAAATAAAAAAAATAAATAAAACCTGGAGATCTCCCTCATTGTGGGAGTGTTGACTTGGAAGCACTGCAGACTCCTCTATAATCTGCAACTCAGCTCCTCCAAACCCACTCTGTACCTGTGGCATGACCAGCAGCAGTCTTGCTGCTGTTTTTTTTTTTTTTTTTCATTTTCATTTTTTAATTTTTATACTTGTAAGCAGGATGAGCAAAACTGCCCATTTTCACCAGCAACAAGATACAAAACATACTTAAACATACACAATATTAGACACAGTCAATAATAAACATAATACAAAAATACAGAAAGCAAACATGCTTAGCAACCTTGCGTTCCCATGCCTGATGATGTCATCAATGTCACTGCACCCCCTTATGCTAGCTCGTGGGCGATTTGTTCCCAGAGCATGGTTCTCGTGGCAGCACCCTTTAGCTCCTCCTCCAGCTTACTCCTATTGGTGGATTTTGCCCACTGGCAGTGCTGCCCCCGGGGCATCACCCTCACGCTCTGCCTTCCACCTATCCCTATTGGTTGATTTTGTCCCTTGCCCCCAGGGTAACAACCTGTAGCTGTTACTTCCCACAGATCTGATTGTTGCAAGTCTGAGGAATTGAGGGTTTTAAGTGTAGATGAGAATGTTATGGAAATGCTCCCCCCAGGATGTACACTGCTTGTCTTTGAATTTTGGTGGCTCAAGGTATATGTCTGTCTGCATCCAAAACAGTCAGACTTCAAGGGCTCAAATCTTAACCAGGGACATTTTTTTGTGCATTGTGTCAAACTCAGTTGTGAGGATTTAATCATATAAGTGCCACAAATCACTACCTTTTTTATAATATTGCTAAATTAAAACAGACATAAGCGAGAGAATACAATTTATTTATAAATTGTAATAAATGAGTCAGTGCCATGATGATTGGTTACTGGCGCTGCCCTGGGGTAGTGCCATGATGGTTGGTTTCTGTTGGAGCAACTGTATAATTGGCTCCTGTGGGCTGAACCTGGGGCAGTGCTCTTGCTGCCACTGGGGCAGCACCTTTGTAATTGGTTCCAGTGGGCTGCCCCAGGGACAGTGTCCTCACTGCCCCTGGGACAGTGCCTGTGTAACTGGTTCTCATGGGCTGTCGCTGGGGCAATGCCTGTTTAATTGGTTCCCGTAGGCTTCCCGGGGGCAGTGTCCTTTCCATCCCTTCCCCCCCAAAAAAAACTAAATGGAAAATGAGTCTACTGTTAGAAGAGATAGTCACTTAAGAGGGATGTTCAGGCAGAAACCCAGCCGTCCCATTAAGTGGCTTCTACAGTAGTAGTAGTAGTAGTAGTCATTGTAATAGTCATTTTAATTATATAAAATGTGCGGCCCGGTGGCGCTGAGGGTTGAGGCGCTGGATGCCACACCTTGTGCCATGCTGGCGACCCGGGTTCGGGAATGAGCCAGTGCCGTCGGGGGTTGGCGGGGGAGAGACAATTGAGTGTCCAATGGACTGCTCTCCTCTCCTCTCTCGGGGGAGGGATCCAAGGGTAGCCTGGTGCAGCAGCGACCCCCAGTGGAGACCGGCGGTACTGCAATGCATCCGGGCTCATACAGTACAGTATGAGGCGATGTCTGGCAGCTGCCTTTCTGACATGGGTGGGAGCACCTAAGTCGGGCTGGGCAGCATTGCACATCCCATGTGGGGGGAGCGTACCAGAACAAAGGAAAACACTGGTTCTGGGGATCAGGCGATGGCACCTATCCCCCATGCCCTTCACCAGGCTTCCCTGGTTGGCCTTCAATTTCCCTGTGCCTGCTCCTCTTCCGACACTGGAGTCTGCCAAGTAAGAGCACCCCAAGGAGGAGAGGGGTGACCCACCCCAATCAGGGTTAGCCGGGGGTGTTGGCATTGGCTAGGAAGGAGAGAGGAGGCACGGTAAAGGGATCCTCAGGTGGACAGGATAAGGGTGGGATGTCTGTGAGAGGACCTTGGAGCGACGAGGGGAGTGAAACAAAGTTGAAAGAAAAAAAGAAATGATATAAAATGCCCTTCCAGGGATTAGAGTGATTTTAAAACAGTAGCCCATAAAGATGAATATGCACAATAAAGAAAAAAGTGGAAATGTTTGTGTGTGTGTGTGTGTGTGTGGCGGAGAGAGATTTTGGCACAGCAATAATGCATTACAGGCAACTACCATACTTAATCTGGGCAAATAAACAAAACAGTAAAATAGTTATAAGCCTTCAAAATGCTGAGAAGCTTGGATAAACTGGTTTTCAGATTATAGTTACTGTACAGCCAATATTAAAAATACAGGAGGTAATGGAGCAAGATATCTAGCCATCTGCTGGAAGCAACTTCCAAAAGGCAGGGGCTTCCATCATAAAACCCCAGTCCCAGCTGACATTAAAAACAGGTGAGCAACAGCAACAAAAGTCCCTAACTCATGGACCTCACAACTGTGGCAGGGATGTGTTGAGTGTGCGTGTGTGTGTGTGTATGTGTGTGTAACAGCAGCTCACTGTGATACTGGGAGCCTAGTTAATTCAGGATCTTATGTTCTTATGACAGTACCTTGAAGTCAATGCATCACCTTACAGGCAGTAAATCAGACCCCAGATTGAGGGGGTAATATAATTCTACTTCTGGTAGTCAGAAGCCTCTCTACAGCAGTGTGGACATGCTGTTTATTGGCAGAACAGACCCTTCTCTCACCATCTTGGCTGGGCACCATCAGCATGATTTCATCATCGTTACTATTGATGAGCAGGCTTTTATTCATTCAGATGGTGACCAGATGCACTGGGAGAGGAGGGCGTATGCTGGTTGCTATACACCACATCACAGATGTATCTTTTCCTTTCCTTGGTGTCATGGGGGTAGGATTAGGTCCCTCAAGGGTGGGGGACAAGGGTTAACTAGATCACACTGGTTGGGGCTGAGAGGAAGAAAGTTGACTTGGGACTGCTACACAGGTGGGTTAGGGTAATGCTTGATTTTAAACTGGAAAGACTGACTGACTGATGGACTGACTGAATGACTGATGGATTGATAGACATTGCAATTGAATTATTAAAACAAATTCACTGGGGTTGGCGTGGATGGGATTGTTTAATATGAGAGGGGACAAGGTAATATTTTTAATTGTCAGGGTTGAGGGAGTAGGGTTATAAGGGTGCTATAAGGATGAGGGAAAGTGTTTCTATATTTTTTAAAAGAAACTATGCCAGCTGAAGTGCAAGGTGAGCCAAAAAGCTATAGGCATGTTTATACTAACCTTAAAAAAAATTATGCATTCTGTACTGCTTAACCACTGCTTCTCCTACTATGCTCCAGCTGGGCATTTACATGTTGGCCACCTGCATCGGAACATATTCTGGTAGCATTGCACCCAGCACTTCCAGAGTTTAATATCAGAATTTCCGTCACGGAGTAACATATGCCAGGTGTTTTTTTTTTTTTTTTATATAAAAATAAAAAATGATCACGTCATTGTTCAGGCAGAGTTTTGGCAGGGGCACCAATGTGAATATTGCGGTTGATATTTATACAATAACCCTGGCCCCAATGATGTCCAAGAAGACTGGAAGCTTGAATGATCAAAGTGGAATGTTGACACTGAGGTGCTTGCTGCTGAGTGTCGTGAGGGTGTACCTTTGCAAGTGGAGCAGCGTGTTCATATGCTAGCAGAAAACACCTGCACTGGTACATCATCCCACGAGTACAAGGATCGCAGTTTGCCACAATGGCACAACCTACAGTGCTCCACAATTGATTTACATGACCTGATTTGCACAGGTGCAATTTATCTGCACCACTCACAACAGTACAGATCAGGTCATGTAAACAGGCCTCATGCATAAATAGTTTTACATAGTGCAAAGTGACTCACTTTGCAATGAGTTTGCAGGTGTAGTATTTGTTTGCTGCATCTCTGTTCCAAACAGCTGATGTCAATTTTTTCTCTCTTTAAAGACAACTTAGTTTTTTTTTTTTTTTTTTTAGTTGTTTAACCAGGAGTAGCACACTAAACTGAAAGCTTTTTTTTTTTTTACAGGTGCGACCTGAGAGCACAGGGAAGTTAAGTGACTTGCTCAGGGTCACACAGTATGCAAGTGGAAGCTGTGGGAGTCAAACCCAGGTCTGGTCTGCTGAATGTCACCAGATTTGCAGCTCAGAGCCTTAAACCACTGCACTATACTACCTCCCACTTTGCACTTAGTTTAAGGTAAAATGGCAAGGTCTCCATATTGAAGAGTTTATCATTTTGCATTTTGACACTAAGGCTGGGATATTCAAAACTTTGCAACATACGCAAACAGTTTGTGCCGGAATAGCGCCGGGTTAGCACAGGACCGCAATATTCAAAACATGACATAGTGCTGGTGCAACGCATTAGTACTGGTGCAAAGAGTTAATGTATGCAAGGGGCAAAGTAAGGGGCAGGTATCTGCATAAAGGCGCAATGGTATATTTAAAGGTATAGCGTGGTGCTAGGCCACTTTGCACAACAGATAGCACAACACTACCAACCGCCTATAAAAGGCAGGTCTTAATCCAGGACAATCCTCAGAGGTAGGTGTGGCCATTGTAACAAACAAAGATGGCATTTTTCAACAATGCTGTGCTGATATACCTGATGGAGGAGGTAGTCCAGGAGGAGGAGAGGGACCAGGTTCACTTTGGCCCATACTACAGGCCAAGGAGGAGATACACTGCGCACAGGTTGTACCGGCCCAGTCTCCTTTGAGACCCTGCCTAATGAACACATCATTGGCCAGTACAGAATGAACAGAGACATGTTGAAGCAGCTATGTGAACTCCTGCATGAGCAGCTCCAGCCCAACACCAGACACAGCCATGCCATGACAGTTGAGGAGAAGGTGACGGCAGTGATGTGTTTTCTAGCATCCTGGATGTTCCAAACCCCTGTGGGAGACACCACTGGTGTATCGCAGTCTACCACCTTGCTCCTCCTGACCCTGTTCCTAGAGGCTTTCCTGCCATATGCTGCTGAGTTCATAGTATTCCCCAGCATGGCAGCAGAGTGCAGAGCAAACATGCAGCGGTTCTATTGAGTTGACCACCTACCAGCTGTACTCGGTGCCACTCACTGCACCCATGTTGCCATCTGTGCACCGCTTGGTGATGGCAGTGATATATACATAAACAGGAAGGATTCCACTCCATCAATTGCCAGGTGGTGTGCGATGCAACAGGGTGCATCAGCAATGTCTTTGCACAGTACCCCAGCAATGCCCATGATGCCTTCATATGGCACCAATCAAGGCTGTGGCAGGCCTTTCAGGAGGGCAGGATATCCAGTGGGCACCTTGTCAGTGAGCATCTACAGCCACAACAAGCAAACACCAAAGTGGGTGACAGTGCCTAGGAATAGTAGACAGGATGGGGGGGCAGGGGGTAAGGGAACAGTAAGAGTTATGACATACATAGGCAATGGCCAGAAAGTGAGACAGTGCAGCTAACATGTCAATCTATGTTCACATGGGACAGTGCCTATCTATTCAGAACCTGGCTTCTCACACCAGTATGCCATCCAAACACAGTGGCCGAGGAGGGGTTCAATGAGGCAATGCCGCCACTAGGAAGATCACAGAGGGTGTTTGGCATGCTTAAGATGCATTTCCACTGCCTTGACCATTCAGGTCCATGGCCACCCACAGCATTCACGTTTGCTGTGATTTCATCCCACATCTTGCGGACAATAGCTTTGGATGGCTTGTTACGCCGCATCACCAGCTCCCTCACTTTAAAGCCATATACCAGGGCCCTCAGCACATTGCCAGTCAACTGATGGGCATGGAGACATTCCTGCCTGTCTGCCTCACCTGTATGAGACAGATGGAATGGTAGTGGTTAGTTAAAGGCATTGACATTGTGCACACATGTGGTAGTGTACCTGATGGACATGGCACCAGATTGACAGGACAGGCCATGCCAGGCTCTGTGTACCTGAGGCACCTGCCAATAGTGCCACATAGTGTAACACACAGTCCATACATGGCCACACTGTACTGCAGCAATGCCTTCCGTGCCCTTGCCTGTGCACAAGACAGCACCAATCACACTCTGGCATAACATGCACATTGATGGGATCCCTATATGCGATGCATCTAACCAGCTGGGTGTGTGTGGTACTCAGCACATAGTAGCCATGTCTGCGCATAATACGGTAGTCCCATGTGGTCTGTGAGGCTATTGTGTTGTACATGCACACATTGCTAGAGACATGGGTCATGTGGCAAAATGTTGCAGCCTTTCCCCATGGCACAGCACATGGCGTGTGGCACACACATGCCCTTGCTGCTGACCGCCCTCGCCAAGCAGCGCTGTCACTGTGTATGTGCAACACAGCCAGATGATCTTGATGGGCATACACCACTGACACAGGCACTTTGTTCTGCCATCCCACAGTGTGGTTGTGCGTGCCACCCATGATTGACTGCGCCAGTCCCACCCTGCCAAGTAACAGGGCAAGGTCCCATACAGTGCAGTGGTGTTGCATGTGCTGAAACACTGCTGAGGCGCAAAGGCCCCTAGACCCCCCCACACCCCACCCCACAACCACCCAGGTGCACCAGTGATGTTGGCAGTGTGCAGACAGCCATGTCTCACAGTGTGGTGTCACAGGGACACCCACTCCACCACATGGTTTGCACCTGTGTACAGTGCACACTGTTACAGTGTGGCCCATGCAGCAGTCCTGCAGCATTCCAGACTACAGTGCAGTGTACACGTAGTACCACAGACATCACATCAATATGCCACACAACTCCTTGCGTGGTGACTACTACCCATCTGTCCATTGTATTGACACTCCATACAGCAGCATGCTTGGTGGTGTATACATACTTGCTTTAGCCTGTTGTAACTCCTGGGATATCCTGCAATCTGTTTTGTCAAGCACTTCCCTCCACAGCAGTGCAGTTCCTGTCAGCTACAGGGGTGGAGCACTGTTTGCCCTTAAATAGCATGGCTGGGAAATCCACCTTGTTAGCCATGCAGATCAGGCTGTAATGATATGGTAATGTGTCTGTTTGCCCTGCGATTACATAAGTACCCTCATTAGCATACATCCTTTGAATATAACAACAGTTAGCACTGGACAAATGGTTAATACCGGGCAAATCGGACAGTCATTTGTGCAGTGCTATAGCACTAGTGCTGCACTACAGGGCTATTGCGTGCTGTAGTAGTGCATGTGTGCAATGGCCTCCTGTCACGGGGTCATGGTGAGGTCACCCTTGCTTGGTGCTTGAGCTTCCTGGTAGTTCAGCGTTAATGCGATAGTACTGTGCTATAGGGCTATTGCGCATTGTGGTAGTGCATGCAAGCTACGGTCTCACAGGGGTCATAGTGGGGTCATGCATGCATGGTTCACGTGCTTCTGTGTAGCACAGTGCTAACGCAATAGCACAGCCTCAGCTTAGAGCAGCGCTGCACAATGCAGTTATCACAGCACCTGTCAAGGAAGCATTGCAGGTTGCGCCAATAGTGCTAGGGAGGTGCCCAGTAGAGCAAGTTTAGTACTCCCTTGGAGTATGTCATCATGCAGAAGGCTGAGGGCAGTTGCCCACAGAGATAGGAGGTGGGGGATGTGGAGACTTCAAACCTGGTTGAGTTGGTGCAGCAAAGGCACAGGTGACTGTTCAGGGAGGTGAGAGAGAGGGACGTGCCCCATAGACAGGTCTGGGCATCCATTGCCCATCACCTGTCTGGATGGACAGGGATAGTCAGGAATGGGGAGAAGTGCCGCCACTGTTACATGGAGATGTAGCGGAGGCAGCTGCGCCAGCTGGAGCGCTTCAGGTGCATGGCCCGTGATGGGACTGTGCCTGTGCCAGGTAAGTGTATTGCACTGCCACAACCATGCATGCCATCTGTGTGTGTACGTTTGTGTGTGTATGTGCGTGTGCATGTGTCCCATAACATATGCACATCACTACTGTGTGTGTCATGCCCATAGCTGCCTGCATGTGGCCACAAACTGCACCCCCATTGATAGACAGCTGTGCCCAGTGTGCACATTGTCTACATGGCAGGGCATTGTAGCTTCCTATATCTGGGGTTGTGCATGGTATGGGTGCCACAGTGTGTCTGCACACGACTCGGGTGGGGGGGTTAATTCACCTGCTTGCACTGTGACATGCTACATGTGGCGGGGGGTGGGATATGGTTTGGGGTACCCTGTGTACCATGGGCATTGCTGGGGCATACCATGGCATTTCCACATGCACTTACAGTGCTGTCCCCTATTCTTCCTACAGAGCACAGTAGTAGGAGCAGGGATGGTGACAGGGCCCAGGAGGATGGCTGGGGAGCCAGGAGCCATGGCAATAGGTGGAGGGTGCCAGCCATGCCCCAGCAAGCAGAGGGAAAGCAGAGATGGGCAGCAAAGTATGTTGCGTAAGTAACATGGGTGGCTTCACACTGTCCTGCATGTGCAGTGGGGGATATATGCATGGGCTGCCAGTGTGTCTTTGGCATGCACATGGCTGTGTGCCTTGTACACTGTGTTGTGACACATGGAAGGGGCTTGGCTACTGTAGTGGCATGGTGTACTATGGGTCTGGTTTGTCGGATGGTGTAGTGCTATCCTGCTGGGGGGGGGCTGTATGGTGTCATGGTGCTGTTGATGGCTGTGTTGCTGTGTCCATCATGTGTGCATATATGGTATTTATGTCCCAAGGGGGGGCCATGGTCATCTAATGGCTTGTGTTCCTGTGTCCTTGCAGTGGCTAGTCTTTGTATGTCTGTCATGTGGGGGAGGTGGGGCTGGGCTACTGTATCGGCATGGTGTACTATGGGTCTGGCTTAGTGGATGGTTTAGTGCCATACTGCTGGGGGGGGGATTGGCCTGTGGTACTGTACTAGCATGTGCAACACTGTACCTGCCATGGGTGGTTGGCCTACTGCTGTCCTGCAGAGGGTGAGTCATGACCAGTATCCCTTTGTTACACAGGGTTGACTGTGCACTGCATGTCCACATTATGTACCACTGCCATGATTGTGCTGTTGTTGTGGGTGGGGGCACCACCACATACCCTGTTGCTCAACAGGACAGGCTGCATTCCATCATACAGTGGAGTGGCTGTGGCCATTCCAGAGGTGGGTGTGCTGTGCTGTGTCTCTCACAGCTCTGTTCCTTTGGGCAGCATGTCCCAATGTGTGTCATCCAATGGATTTGTAGTGCCCTGGCCCACTGTCCTTGTCACCTTGGGGACAGGCTGTGTATTTGCACTGTGTCACCATGTGCTCCACTGGGCTGTGTGGATTGTGCTGTGTCGTGGTGTTGCCATTGACCTTCCACAACTGTCCGTGTACTTAGGCTGGATGGATGGTGCCTGTGTTGTCATGCATCAGCATACAGGCACATGGTGGGTTGTGCAGTATGCTCTCTGTTGTAGCACCACTTGGGCATGGTTATTGGAACAGGCTGTCCACCCCTGGGCCCCCCACCTGGGGTGTGCATTGTACTTCCTTGTCGGTGCACCATCCTGACATGGTCCCCCTTCCTCCTCTAGGTGCATGTCATAGCTCACTATGGGCCACACGGCCTGAGGAGATGGAGGGGAAGGATGCACTGCTACGCCGCATGGTCCGCCAGCAGAGAACACTCATAGAATAGTAGGCGGTCCTCATTGCAGAGACACAACAGGTGGCTGCAGTCCTGGAGGCATGGTTGCCTGACCCATCCAGCATGCAGCATTAGAACTGTTCCCTTTTCCTTTTGCTTTACTCCCCCCACCCTCTTACTGGACTTCTGGTTTTGTTTATGCCCTCTGTTCCCTTTTTTTTTTTTTGTGTTCCCTTCCCCTTTCCCCTTTTCCTCCATTTTCATTGCATTGTTTTATACTAGTGGTTGAAGTAGTCTTTTTTGTAGTTTTTATAGTAGTTAGTAAAGTATTAGTAGTGGTGATAGTGCTAGTGGTTATAGTAGTGTTAGTTGTAGTAGTAGTCATAGTACTAAATAGTAGCAGTAGTAGTGTTAGTTGTAGTAGTAGTAATAGTAACGGTAGTAGTATTCATTGTAGTAGTAATTGTAATAGTAGTGGTAGTTGTACTGGATGAACTGTTTGTTTTATATTTTGTTGTTCATGTTGTTGCTTTTCTGTTGATATTATTGTTGCCTTTATTTCTTCATTGTTACATAATACATTACACCTTCATAACTTTACTGTGTCTTGTGTCTTTTTTGGGTGCATGGGGTTTCCCAAGAGTTTGTACTGTGCTTTGGTTTTCATTCATGGGTCCTGGGTGTTACTGGGCATTGACATGGCTGGGTGTGTGTAATACTCTGGGTTCTGCACTGCTGTCTGCTCTTGGGATCACATTCAGGGCTGTACATCTTTAAGTGTGTTACAGGGCATGGCAGGCTCACCTCTGCTCTGTGTTCCTCTGGGTGTTTGCACTGCCTGCCTGGGTGCTAACTTTAGTGCTATCTTATTTGTTATATTCAGTGCTGTCTTACTTCCCGGGCTATTTAGTACTGCACTCCCAGTCTGGTTTGCCCGACTTCCTTTGCACGCTATATTCAGCAGGTTTATCACTGGGCTTTTCCTTTTTTAATATAGCGGGCTATTGCTTCCAGTCTAATTCAGCACTCTGGGCTGTGCTAATTTAACCCCGGGGCAAAGTTTTGTATATCCCGGCCTAAGTGTTTGTATCCTCAAACAAAAACTCATCTGAGGGCGCCTGTTTTAGTGCTCCTATGTCTGAGTATTGGAGAAAGTTTTAAAAAGCTATTAAAATTACCTCATCTTCAGCTAGATTGACAGAGAACTCATAGAAATACCAAGGGCAAGACATCTGACTACTTACTGCAGTGTCAGTGGAAGACGTAGGTAGCATGCAGGCAATGTAGTTTAGTGGCTAAGGCTCTGGGCTATGATCCTGGAAACCTGGGTTTGAATCCTACATACCCCAGTGGGTATGGTCAAAGGTTTTTGGAGTGACTAGGTGGCCAAATGGTCCCTATCTGCTGACAACTTCTGTGTTTCTATGTTTCTGAGGCTGGAATATCAGGTCATAGTTTCTGGCCCCACACCAGATACTTGGGGAAATAACCATAACTGACACCGTAGTGCAGTATGACGGTGGTGCTGCACTGTCATGGAACTTATCAGTGAAAAGTAAGGACAAAATAAACAATGAGAAAGGAACAGAAAGGGACAGTTACTTAAAAGTAAGACTAGGTCTTTGACAGAGTTTCCTCCAGTGATCCCCACCTATGGCACATAGACGCCATTGGCGTTGAACCTATCTGGAAACTTTCAGTGCCCAAAGCCTCCTCAGTTTTGCCTGTCCACCAGAGATAAAGAAACAATATTATGCCAGACCAACAACAGGTAAAGACAAGCATGTTGAAGCCCCCAAGGGGAGTAACAATGACCAGCAAAGAATACACAGTACATTGTAAACAGGGTGAAGCAATGGTGCCCAAACCCATGCCAGACCCCACCAAACCAAGAGGGAAGGTGGGAGGGTAGGATATGGCTCACTGTAGGAGATTCCTTTGAAGATCTACCATTACTAGCAAGAGAGCCACAGGCCCGACAATCAGGGGGCCTGACCAGAGACCAGAGACTGAGTGCAGTAGTCTGAAGGACATGTGGATCAGTCAAAAACCACAGTCAACAAGAAAGCCAGCAATGGAACCAGCAGAAACAACCATGTAAAAAGTAGAGGGGTGCTGATGAGTTGAAGCCAGCTGATGAACAGCAAGAAGAGGGCCACCAACAACTGGTGACTCCATCCCAAACTGTAAAAACTGTTGATGAAGCAAAGCCACGTAATGTAGTCACAGGGAGTCACAAGCCCCACAGTGCCAGGAAATTAAGCCTTGAATAAACCAATGCATCCCAAAGGAATGACTTGACCAACAGCAGAGAGCCAAGATGAAGGCAAATCTGAAGACAGTAACATGCAAAGAACCATACACAGAGCAGGGGACTGGGCATGCAGAAGGATTGCTAATGAGGCAAAGCCTGGTGATGGCCAATGGAAAATGGAGTCACACATAAATGGCAACACTGACCCAGTTAGTGAGCAGGTCAATGGAACAAGTCCAGGAGATGAAGCCAGAGGGAACCACTAGCCCTGCAGAAATGGGAACAGGAGAACAAGGATAGGAACTGACCAAGATGTCCCTGAAAATAGCTAGACTGGCCACAAAGCCAGGTCAAAGGAAAAGCAGACAACAAAAAAACATGAAAACATTCATGCACAAAGCAGGAGACTGCATATGTAGTAAGTACGATGATGATGCAAAGCCAGATGACAACCAACAGAAAGGGAGAGTTCTGAAAAATGGCAAACTCCAAGCCAACAGTGAGACATCAATGTAACAAGAACAAGTGCCTTTGAGGCTGAAGGGAGCCATGTGCCCACAGGTCCAGGGGACTGGCAAGAAGCCAGGAAGCAACTGAGATGCTCCAGAGGACAGCTGGACAAAGCATAAAACCAAGTGGAGGGAGTCACGTGATGCAAGTTCCATGGTAGCTGTTTGATTGAACTACTCCAGCCTCCTGCTCCATTACAAGCCTATTTTAAACTGTTACGGAAGAGCAACATTGAGGGCTGACTCGGATTTGTATACCTGAAAGCTGCTAGAACACCCTGTATCGAAATCGGGGGCAGATGGAGGCAGAGATGAGAAAATCTCCACCAAAACACACCCCGCCCGTGTCCCCGGCTAAGGCCTTGCCGAAAAAAGCCAGGACCTCTGCATCCATAGGAGGCCTACAAAGCGAAAGCTGCAACCCAGAGATGGAGCCTCTGATGCTGGCACAATTTTTGACAGAATTTAAGCTCTTTCGGGCAGAATTATGTTCAGTGACTGAGGAGCTGAAGGCAGTGACACAGGCCCTAGAAGATTTATCTCGCAGCACGGGAGATACGGAAGCCAGGATAACCTCCCTGGAGAAACGGATGGCAAAGCAAGAGCTGGAATTAGTACAATTAAAGCAAAAAATTTGCAAAATTGGAGGGACGGAGCAGGCGGAACAATATGATTATAATTGGTCTCGAGAAAGAAGAGGGAGCCGATGGCAATTAAGTGCTCATCCAAAATTCCTCACCGGATTGCTGGCCCCACGCCTTCCAGAACTATACAATTGAGCGGCCCACCAGGCGTTACGGGCAATGCCTCCTACTGGTTCCCACCGTACACTGATATTTTGCTTTTAAACTTTCAAGAGAGGCAGTTTGTCTTAGCTAAGATTAAAGAACTCAAGGAGGTGAGATGGGAAGGTGCCTTGCTGAGGATCACCCAGGATCTCCCGTTGTCGGTGCTCCAAAAAAGAGCAGATTATCACCAAATCGTAACCAAATTAATAGCCGCCAGCATTCGTATTAGAATGGGGTACCCTGCAAGGTTACAGGTGGCTTTATCCAGCCAGTGGTCCAGCTTTGAGGATGCCCAGTCAGCAGCTAAGGGGCTGCAGGAAGCCCTCCCGGATCTGTTCAAGAAGAAGTGAGCACAAGCATGTATAGCCATAAATAGTTGCAACCCGGAGAGTAATGAAGAATTAAGCCTAAGTAGACAAACGGCAGAATGAAACAATCCAGGAACTCCCCAAGACACGAAGAGCTGGGGGGAACACAGGGAGCCACTGACCTGACTTGTTAACCATCCGGTGCCATATAACTGTTATTGCGGGGTGAAGTCGCTCTCTCGAATGAAGTTTAAGTTACATATGTGCATACTTTTCATTTTATTATCCCAGAGAACTTGCCAGAAAGGGGAGTATTGGACTTGATGAGACCCCAGAGAAACCCGGAAGGCAGAGGGCTGGCGGTGTCTGGTAAGGTCTTACAGTATCATACCTCGTTGCTCACTAGTTCCAGCACTCAAAGCGCTCACAGTGAATGGTGTTTTTCACCATACATCAAGCTGCAATGCTGACGAAATGCTTCTCTTGCTCCCAATGGCCCCGGATCCCGGGTCAGACCTGGGCGCCTCTTTGCTGGTGGCTCTCTTCAGAATTCTGGCTCGGCTCCCATGTCCTCGGGAATCCATGGGGGCTGTTCTAATTGCAGTTTGGGCACCCTTGGGAAAGACTGAGGGGATGTTTCCTGTGGTCCCCAGCACCATCGTTTGATTACCTGGTGCCAGGACGAAGTGGGTATTACAAACAGAACTTTGCAATTTGTAGCATTTTGGAAACTCTGTCAAGTGGACTGCCAGAGCATTCTGTCCATCAACCACAAGAGGGAGCTCCCGTATCACTTTGTCCACTCGGAGCCTCTGACAACGTGAGCCGAAAGGCTGGTTGATTCCACTCTCCTTCTACCAAGCAACTTTTACTTTTCGCTGTTCCCTTTTTTCTGTTTTTCCCATTCTTTCTCAGCAAGGAGTGCCCTCAAATGGTGGCTGGGGGAGCAGTTGTGTTTAGAGGGAACAGACTACTGAGAGTTTTATAAGTAGACTGAGGGTTATTTTCCCCTGACTGGTCTTATGATTTTGGACTGGGGGGGCTTGATCTTCTGGATTGTTTCTACAAGACGTTCACATTTAAGGTGTGGGGGGACCGTATAATGACCGGGGTGGCTTACACGGTTGAGAAATGTTGTTTGATGACTGGAGGTTTAGCTTCAGGGGTATTTGAAGCGCTGATAAGGGGAGTTTAAGACGGTAACTTCTCTCTTTGGGTTGTAGCGAAGAACCGATTTTCTTCAGTCCAGTGTTATCCGGGTTGGTCATATAATTTAATAACTTGTGCTGATGGGTAGCAGAGCTTAGCTCAGTTTTGATGTGGGGGGAGTTATTTTGGGATGTTGGGGAGATTTGTTCTGGTTTCACGTTATAGCTTTAGGTACTTGGGAAAAGTCAGTCAAGGGTATCGTAATATGATAGGCCTTCATCTGATAGGAAACTCAGATATATCGTTTCAGGGAGGGGGAGGCTGGAGGGCGATTGGGAGGATTGGAACTTGGGAAGTAGTGGGCGAAAGGAGGTTCTGTTGGTGGGAGGGGGATCTCTATTGGGTAATACAAGGTTTAAGGTAACAGAAAGGGAGGGGCTAGGGGTTTATAAGGGGAAGTTCTGGACTTAGAAAAGGGGATAGAGATGGGGGGGAGTTAAAAGAGGCTTAAAGGGAAGTTGCAAGGATGGATCTGCTCATCAGGGAGTGCCAGGTGCGAAAGGAAGAACTATGGCATGGTCTAGCATACACGGATTCTATATGGAACACATGAACAATGGGTAGTATACACGAATTTATCATGTGGAATGTCAAAGGGCTAGGAAGAAATTGAAGAGATATAAGGTACTAGAGACATTTACAGTTGCAAAGGGGCCAGATAATATGTTTGCAAGAAACACATTTATTGGAGAGAATCTAATGTCCTGAGCGTCAGTTTGTGGTCAGGTATCATGGCCGGGATAGTACCGCTAGTAGGAGTGGCTATTTTAATAACCAGGAATATTTCCTTTGTGTGTGAGGAGAAACTGGCAGATCCTGAGGGACGATACATAATAGTAGTGGGTCGTATAAACCAAACAAGGATTGCGACGGGTAGTATATATGGCCCAAACGGAGACTCACCCAGTTTTTTTATGGAACTACTAAAGGTCCTGTCCCCCTTTCTTCACCTTCCTATAATGCTGGGTGGAGATTGGAACTTAGCATTTAATCTAGAATTGGATAGAGAAGGCAAGCGAGGTAGGGGTCTCTCTCCGGCCCAGAAAGCCATCAGAGACCTATCGGATAATCTGGGCCTGTGTGACCCGTGGAGGGTTTTAAGCCCTTCCAAAAAGGAATACACGTTCCTCTCGGAGGTCCATAAAACCGGGTCTCGTATTGACTACTTTTTGATGAGCCAGTGCATGCTCCCTGGCCTGATAGATAGTAAGATCACACCAGGGGTCATCTCGGACCATTCCATGGTCAGCTGTACTCTTAACCTTGCCCCTAACACCCCCAAGCAAACTATCTGGAAACTGAACAACCAACTTCTCCATACTGCTGAGATTAAAGATAGTATAAACCAGAGAATTGCACAATATGAGAATGAGAATCGCAACTCGATGGGAAGGGGTGATATAGAATGGAGTGCACTGAAATGTGTGTTAAGGGGGGAACTTATCAAGATTGCTGCAGCAAGAAAGAAAAAGAGAGAGAGTTGGGCCAGACAAATCCTGACACAGATCAGAGAAATAGAGAGTAACCTATCAAAGAACACACAGGCGGGAACAAGGGAGAACTTAGTCAGACTCCGGCACCAATATGATGAGATTCTGAAAGAGAAAGCAGAATATGCCATTAATAAAATGAAAGCTTTATACTTAGATCAAGGTGAGAAAGCAGGTCACCTTCTCGCTATGCGACTCAAAGCAACAGAAACATCCAGAATTATTCAAAGTATTTCCTCCCTCAAAGATGGGTCCATTAAAACCATCCCCCATGAGATTGTAAAAGAATTTGAGGAGTATTACAGGGACTTATATAGCCCTATGTCCAACAGGCCAAGTGGTGAGGAGGTAAGGGCTTACCTTTTCACCTGTAAGTTGCCCCAGATACCAGAAGACCAGAAGGAGATGCTCTCCTCCCCCATCTCAGAGTCTGAAATCCTAAGTGCAATCCAGATGCTCCCAGCAGACAAAGCCCCGGGACCGGACGGTTTCACTCCGAACTTTTAGAAATGCTTTAGGAACCAGCTATGTCCAGGATTAAATAGGCTATTCCACAGTATCCTCACTTCTGAAACTGTCGACAATCATCTCTTTGAGTCCCTGATAGTGCTCATCCCCAAAGAAGGGAAAGAGCAAGACAAGGTCCCAAACTATAGGCCCATAGTATTAGTTAATTATGATGTTAAAATCCTAGCGAAAATATTAGCAGCTCGACTAGCCAAGGTCCTTCCTAGGTTCATCCACCAGGACCAGGTGGGGTTCATGAATGGTAGAATGGTGTCAGACCATTTCCGTAAACTAGCCCACATCTTCTCAACATCCAAGGATAGTAAAATCCCATGCGGGCTGATGTCTGTCGACGCTGAGAAAGCATTCGACAGAGTGGACTGGAGATTTTTGTATCTGACCATAGAGAAATTTGGCTTTCCACCCCTCTTCATCAATAAGGTGTTTGCTTTATATAGGTCCCCGTCCACAAAAATATATTGTAATGGGGTATTTTTGGCAAACTTCCCTTTGTTGTCGGGTACCAAACAGGGTTGCCCTTTATCCCCCCTTTTGTTTAACTTATACTTAGAGCCCCTTTTGTGTAAAATTAGGCAGGACCCTAGGATTATGGGGATAAAAACTGGATCTCAGGAGCTTAAGATCTCGGCGTTCGCGGATGACATTTTACTGCACATTAGCCACCCCCGAACCTCGGTGCCGGCAGTACTCAAAGCCATTGCGAACTATGGTAAGCTATCCAACTACAAAATTAACGTAGAGAAAACTCAGATATTCCCCCTTAACATGAAAGTTTACAAGTCGGATATTTTTGAATTGGGTATACAGTGGATCCCACTCACCCTGAAGTATCTGGGTATTGTTTTGGCAAGATCAGAGGCCAGAATAGTGAGACTTAACTTGGACGCCCTTAAGGTAACCATAAAACAAGACCTGAACAGATGGGGTAGGCTTCCGCTCTCTCTCTGGGGAAGGATTAACATAATAAAGATGAATGTTCTGCCGAGGATCTTTTATCGTCTAAACATGCTCAATGTATGGTTACCTCTAAAATGGCATAAAGCATTACATTCAACTATTATGGAATTTATTTGGAGAGGTAAATCTCCCCGTAGAGCTTATCACAAACTTGCTGCCCCCAGGGAGAAAGCTGGATTAAGGTTACCGCATTTTGCATTATATTACTGGGCAAGTAGTCTCTGTAAATATTTACGATGGTTCCGGCCCCCCAGGGACTTGGAACTATTGCCGTATGTACCTCCCTGGGTCAAATTGGAAACGGAGTTGATAAAGGGGTGGGCGTAGACCCGAAAGCTCTTCTCCACTCCCCGTTAAGAACTCTCCCCCCTAGACTAGCTGCCACCCCAATAAAAGATTCCTTACGCATCTATGTTCAGTTATGTGCTCTCTCATCTGCTATTCCCCGTGCGCAGATAGACACCAGCCAATATGTCACAACCCCAACCTGAGGATTGGGGGGAGAATGATCAGCGAATCCTGGCTTCCCTTCCTGAAAGGGTTAAAAATTGCAGATATTATTCAAGGGGACAGGTGCCTCTCAGTTACAGAAATACTAGCCAAGTATAACATAGGCCCTAACCAGACTTTCAGAGTACACCAACTCAAACATCTCTTGGAGAAGTTCAAGAATAAATGAAGTGAGAGGGAGATAAATGGGGAATGATTTGAATCTCTAGCCCACAGGGTTTGGGAGCCGCATGCGGTTTTCAAGGTCTATAAGGCGCTGTTTGACCTAGTTTATGCAGGCGCTGACAATAAGCCTATATTCTGGTCAGGTTGATTTGGGGACCAGGAGCGGAACTGGGATGTTATATGGTGACACATGTACCGGTATATCACCCAGGATAGATTGCGCATCATGCAATACCATTTCTTAAACAATCTGTTTTGGACCCCTTCCAAAATGTATAAAATCGGACGTAGATCAGACCAGTCATGTTACCGGTGTCTACAGGATAATGGAGACTTATTACACATCTTCTGGGATTGCTCATTGATAAAAGGGCTGTGGGACCAAATTAAACACAAGGTGGACCCTCTATTGGGCATCGAACATTACTTTTCCCCAGAAATCTGCCTGATAGGTGACTATACTGGTATCGATTTAAAAGCCCCGAAGATACTATATGGCCTTAATTTCATCATCCGTCAAGAAAATAGTGTTAAAACATTGGCTGGATAATACATCACCTAATTACGCGGAATGGTTACAAGAATTACTTTCCAATTTAAATATGGAAAAATTCGGAGCTATGAGATGGAGCACCCTCTCAAAGTTCGTGCGGGTATGGAGTCCCTTCCAAGCAATTTACTTGCTCCAGTCTTAGTCGTTCACTGCAGGACATGTTGACCCTGGCATATACGCAGATGAGCGGATCTATCTTAACCCTTGTAGTGTATGGGGGGGAGGTGGGGGGTGGTAGGGGAGGGTAAGCAAGGTAACTAAATAGAGGGGGTAAGCTTGTTTAAAAAAAAAGGATTTGCTCATTTTGTGGTCTTACTTTGTAAGTGGAATAATTCTGTCACAGGTTTTCAGTTGTAAGATACTGCTGTTTTCATTAATGTGCCAACAGCATTTCAATAAACTTGAATTTAAAAAAAAATAAATAAAACCAAGTGAAAAGCTGTGTCAATGATGAAAACTTGAATATAGCCATGCACAAGGCAGAGGACTGGACGTAGAGTGAGAACATCGATGCAGCAGAGCCAGATGATGACTAGCACAAAAGGGATCACTGAGAAAATTGTGACCTCAACTAAAACAGAAATACCTGCACTGAGGCAAAGCAAGGTGATGAAGATGAAGGGAGCCATGAGCCCTGTGGTAACAAGGGGTTGGGCTACCATGACAGAAACTGACCATGGCATCTGAATATGGTCACAACAACTGTAAAAGTGACATTCTCCAGCACTCGCAGGGATGAGGGACTTGGACTTCCATGCCAGAAGGCAATCTCTGTTGCCAGGTGCAGCCGCAAGGAGGATTCCATCAGTGGGGATCACTGAGCCTGCTAACCTCTAGGTTCTCCTGAGCTCGCACCAATCACCAGATGCCCATTTGCAAGTAGCAGGAGCTGCTTGTTAAACTCTGTTGTGCCCAGCCAATCCAGGACTCCAGCGTTCACACACGGGAGGATTTAGACCTCCTTGGTGGAAGCCAAGCATAGTCAGAGCCACAGCCACGTGGAGGATGCCATCAGTGGGGAGCATTGAGCCTGTTGACCTGTTAGTGCCCCCTATTTTACTCTGAATGCCAAATGCCCATTTGCAAGCAGCAAGAGCTGATTGTTGAACTCTGTTCTGCCCAGCCAATTCTGGAATCCAGCCTCTCTTATATATCCATGCTTTCTAGCGGTCCCACATGAGTGGCACAGCAGGAAAGGGATTCCTCAAGGGCAGTCACTAGAAGTGAGATGCCGGATGCCAGGGGACTCTGAGCATCTTCCACCCTCCAAACTGTATGTTGTGCTGTGGTTTGTTGCTTAGATGTATATTATACTGCTGTTAGTTTGGTATTGGTATTACATGTACATTTGTGCTCTTACCATCTGCTGTGTCATATTATCTATTGCTTATACTGATCTGTTGATAGATAGGTATCTGTGTTAGCCTCCAGTTGTACCCTTATAATCTGCTGTGTTTATTCTACTGTCACAAGAGGTTACACAAGAGTTTTATTTACTAGTGGCTATCCTGCCCCCTGCCTGAGCTATCCACATGAATTACCAGGGACCTGTTGCATTGGGTGCTGCCACCCTCGTCTATCTACTTTGTTAACCTGGTGCAGCCCCACTGTTTAAGTTAGACGTTCCCCCTCCTGGGGGTAGCTCTATCCCCACTTTCTGTTTCTAAGCTTCCTTCCTCCTTGGTGAAGCACACACCCACCCACCCCAATTGCTTATTTAGGCTTCCTCCCTTTTGAGTGATGCCTGGAACCCCCTCAACTGTTTGATTTGTGGCTTTCTCCCTATCAAGGTGAAGCCCACATCCCCCAATTGTTTAGTTTAGATTTCCTCACCATCTGGGTGTAGCCTTCTCCCCAACCCACTGCAGTGTGTTTAATTTAGGTCCCCCCCCCAGAGTGAAGCCTGCATCCCCCCAAATTATTAAACTAGGGTTCTACCTATCTGGTGGTAGCCCCATATTACCCACACATTTGTTTATTTTAGGCTTTCTCCTCTCCTAGGTGTAGTCTTCTCCCCCTCATAATTGACATCCCCCTACTGCAGTGAAACTTACTCTCCCACCTAATTTTGTCAATGTTCAGGGTGACAACTGCTGCTCTCCCTCCATTATGCTACTTCTAACCCTACCACACCTCCCCGTCCTATTGCCTTTACTTGTCTTCCCTCCTCCTTCTCACGCCTCTCTCCCTGTAACCCACCCTCCCTACCTCCTACCTTACTTCTCTATCCCAGTCCCCCTGGCTTCCTGGGTGCAGTCTCTTCCCTTCTACCTCACTTCACCTTGAAGCCCTCAGGTACCTTCTTCCCTCCTACACCTCTCATTATCCTCACACACTCCCTCCCCTTCCTCTACCCACAAACAACTTATAGGCCCTCTCAAGATCATTGTCTCTCAGTTGCTTATAGCAGTAGGTAATATTGAGATTAATCCTAGCCCAGCCAAGTCGTCTTCCTCTCATCTCCCCAAAGGACTGAGAGTGGCTTATTTTAATATCTGAAGCCTCCTCCCAAAGAATGGCTTATTGCAGTCACTCATGGTCAATCTTGTACCTGATGTACTGGTGATCTCAGAGTCTTGGCTCTCCTCCAAGATTCTGGATTCAGCTGTTGCCATACCAGATACACAAACATCTGGCAGGATCAAGCTAAGGGGGGGGGAGTTATGTTGCTATCTCTCTCTCCACTAGCATTCAACTTGAGACTGTGCTCTCCATCTCCTCCCTTTCTGCCTGAAAGTTGCTCCTCCTCAAGCTCTCCCCCCAACTTCTCTGTCCCTATATTAATAGTTGGTGCCTACTGTTGTTCTAACTTGTCTCTACCTTCAGTCACCAAGCTTGTCAAAACTATCTCCTCCCATGCCTCCTCTGGTGGGATACTCATTCTTGGCAATATTAACCTCAGTTGGCTCTCCCACTCTCTGTATAATGCTGCCAAAACAAAAATTCCCTTCAACTTTCCCAGATCATCACTGAACGCAATTTGTAAAATCACAGATCCCCCAATCACTCCCTTCTAGACTGGGGTCTCACCTCTCATCCCCACTGTATTGTAGATGTTAGTACCCTCCCCAATGCCCTCAGTCATCACCATATGGTCTACTGTGTGCACAAGATTCATCATTCCAAATTCCCCCCAGATTCATCCAGCTCCAGTCCTTCAGATCACTGAACATGTCCTCTCTACGCTCATCCTGTATCTCTATCCATACAAAGGTAAGGATCCAACATTTTAACAGGGCTGACTTTACAAAGAAGGGGGAATGCCTCAGAGGTGCCCGGGGGGGTGGGGGGCAGGATTTGGGTGGAGTGGAGGAACAGTGGGCCCAAATAAAAGGAACCATAGTAAGGCAACTGACCTCTGCATCAGGCAAGTTAGCATTTAATTAAGAGGAAAAAGAGGCTACTGTGGTTCTCAAAAGAGGTGGCTAGAAAGGTTAGGGCAAAAAAAGTTAGCATTCATGAGATATAAGGAGTCACAGAAGGAGAATAGGGAGGTCTATCAGAAGAAGCAGAGGGAGGCGGAAAAATCAGTCATGTGCGCAAAAGCGCAAACAGAGAAGAAAATAGCCTAGACAGTAAAGAATGGGGATAAAACGATTTTCAGGTATTTGAGGAAAATAAGAAAGACCAGGAAGGGATAATAAGATAAAGGGTGGAATGGAAGGATAAGGAGTGTGTGGAAAGGGACAAAGAAAAAGGAGACATCCTGAACAAATACCTTTGTTCAGTGTTCACAGTGGAAGGGGAAGGTGAGGGACTACAGATCAGGAGCAGGAGCATCGAGGGAAGGGAGGTAGACATAACTCCATTTACAGTGGAGAGATTCATGAAGGAACCAGCAAATCTGAAGGTGGACAAGGAAATGGGGCCTGATGGGATACATCCCAGGATTTTAAAGGAGCTTAAGAGGTGCTAGCTATGCCTCTGACTGTCCTGTTTAACCATTCACTGGAGACAGGAGTGGTTCTGGAGGACTGGAGGAGGGCAGAGTAGTCCCACTTCACAAAAGTGGTAGCAGGGAGGAGGCTGGAAATTACAAGCCAGTCAGCCTGACTTTAGTGGTGGGGAAATTAATGGAAAGGAAAGGATAGTGGAATATCCTGAAATAAAGGGCTTACAAGATCTGAGGCAACATGGATTCACAACAGTGAAGTCATGTCAAACAAATCTGATAGATGTCTTTGACTGTGTGACTAAGGAGATAGCTCAGGGTGGTGCCATGAACGGATCTACCTCGACTTCAGTAAGGCCTTCGACTCCATTCCACATAGAAGACTTGTAAACAAGCTGGGCAGCCTACAAGTGGGTCCAAAGGTGATAAACTGAGTAAGTAATTGGTTGGGGATAGGAGACAGAGGGTGGTGGTAAATGGAGTTCATTCTGAGGAAGGCAGAATAACCAGCAAAATGCCACAGGGATAAATACAAGGTCAGGTCTTCATTAATGTCTTTATTAGTGACATTGCAGAGGGGCTAGAAGGGAATGTATGCCTTTTTGCAGATAACATAAAGATCTGCAATAGAGATGACACTCCCGGGGGGTGGAGGAGGGATGGAATGATTAAATAGTGATCTACGAAAGCTTGAGGAGAGGTCAAAAGTGTGGCAACTGAGATTCAATGTGAAGACTTGCAAGGTCATGCACATAGGGCACAGAAACCCAGGGGTGGAATACAAGATGGGAGGATTGGTACTGATGACCACCAAGCAGGAAAGGAACCTGGGGAATATCATTTCTGATGAACTAAAGGAGGCCAAACAGTGTGTCAAGGCAGAGGGGAGAGCTAGTGGGATGCTAGGGTGCATAGGAGGGGGATCACCAGCAGGAAGAGGGAGGCAGTTATACTGCTGTAAAAAACATTGGTGAGACCTCACCTGGAGTACACTGTTCAGTTCTGGAGACAACATCTCCGTAAGGACATAATAGGATAGAGGCAGTCCAGAGGACAGCAACTAAAATGATACTGGACCTGCATCAAAAGCCCAATGAGGAGAGGCTAAAGGACCTCAATATGTATACCCTAGACTCAACTTAGAGGAAAGGAGGGAGAGAAGGGATGTGATAGAGGCTTTCAAATACCTGACTGGTTTAAATAGGGTACAAGAGAAAAGCATTTTTCAGAAAAAAAGATGTTCAAGAACAAGGTGATATATATGAAGCTAGAGAGGGGCTAGATTCAAGAGGAATCTTAGGAAGTACTTCTTCACAGAATGAGTGGCGGATGCCTGGAACAGCCTCCCAGTGGAGGTAGCTGAAGCAAAAACTGTAACAGGATTCAAGAGGACATGGGATAGGCATAAGTGAATTTTATTAGCTTGAAATGGTGGGGGGGGGGGGTAAAGCCAGAGACCAAGTAGGGTCTGTGGTATTACAGTAGGTAGGTAGGGAAAATGGGCAGACAGGGTGGGCCATGTGGTAGTTATCTGCCAACAATTTCTACGTAATCTATGATCTACAGTATGTAATCTGGTGACTACTGACTGACAGCCCATCTCTGCAGCCAGCAACATAAATTTTGCCCTCCAATATTTCAACTCCAAATTCAGTCTGCCTGGAAAAATCTTACCCAGGAGAAAGGGGCAGGCAACAGTGTTGAAGGCTTTGACAAGGGTGACAAAGATTGCTGAGATGGCCAGGCCTTGATGTATGCCAGACAAAATTGAGTCATTAAGCCAGAGGAGGGAAATGGAGGCAGAGTGAGACTTCTGGAAGCTAAATTGGTAAGGAATAAAGAAGGCAGAAGAATCAAGGAAACGAGACAGCTGGCATAGCACAAGGTGTTCCTGGAGCATAGTCAGGAAGGGGAGGAGGGAAATAGGGTAGTAGTTGTCAGGCGAGGTGGAATCACCCCCTTTTGGAAGGGGGATAACTGTAACCAGATTCCAAGAATCAAGGACAGAGGCCAAGGAGAAGGACAGGTTGAGAAGGGAGGTAATAGTTAATGTAATAGCAGGGGCAGAGAGGCCTCAGGAGTTTGAGATCTAGACCATCAGGGCTTACATCCTTGTTAGGGCTCTTGCTCCTGCCTTGAGGACAGGTCTGTAGTTGTTCAGGTTGTAGAATTAACCCCCTTCCACTCCCTTTCCGCTCAAGTACGCTCAAGGGTCTGTCCGTGACAGCATACTCCTCTCGATCTTCCTAAATTACTCCATGCTGCCTGCTCCTCTACATCCATCTACATGTGCACAGATGATATGGTACTCTTTGCCTCTGACTCACTGACAGGCTTTAACTGGACTTTATTAACACCCAGCACTGGTTCCTGGCAAATCAGCTGTTCCTCAATGCCAAATAAAAACAATTTCCACAACCTTTGGCACTTGGCAGAGGCTGGCTAGGCTCACCCGCTCCCCTCCACTAATATGTTTAATGGCACAGTGACTGAGGATATCTCCTCATTTAAGTACCTCAGGGTCTGGCTGGATTGGCACCTCAATGACTCTGTGCATGTGGATACCATCCACCAGAATCTTCACCCCAAACATGGTGCACTTTACAGGAAAGAAACAGAAACATAGAAATTGTTGGCAGATAAGGATTTCCAGGCCCACCGAGTCTGCCCAAGTGTTCTACCTCCATGTTACCCAAGGACCCTTGGTGATATAGGTACAGTCATTTCTTCCCCAGCCCCCTCTCCAGAATTCTCTTGTACCTATCCCAATCCACTTTGAACTCTGTCACTCTTTTGGCCCCCACTACTTCCTCAGGAAGTGCACTCCACTGATCCACTACCCTTTCTGTGAAGTAGTGTTTCCTAATGTTTCCCTTGACCCTTCCCCCTTCTAGCTTTATATCATGACCTCTTGTCATTGAGAGCCTCTTATTCTGGAATACACTGCTATCTAGAATCTTGTTTATACCCTTTTGATATTTAAAGGTCTCTATCATGTTCCCCCTTTCCCTCCTTTGCTCCAGGGTATATATATGTTGAGGTCTTTCAGCCTCTCCTTGTACGTCAAATGGCAGAGTCCTCGCACCATTTTTGTTGCCCCCCTCTGGACCCTATCTACTCTATCTATGTCACTCCTGAGGTATGGTCTCCAGAACTGGACACCGTATTCAAGGTTTGGCCTCATCATCTCTTTGTACAAGGGCATCGCCACCTCCCTCTTTCTGCTCATAATACCCTTGCCTATGCATTCCTGCATTCTACTGGCCCTCACTACTGCCCACTTGCATTGCTTAGCCACCTTGAGATCATTAGAGATGATTATACCAAGGTCCCTCTCCTGCCCTATCATTTCCAATATCTGACCACCCATCCTATACTCTGTTTTTAGATTTCTACTCTGTAAGTGCATACCTTTGCATTTTTGGCATTAAAGGTTAGCTGCCACACTTTTCATCACTTCTCTAGTTTGTGCAAATCCCTTCTAATTTTTTCTACCCTACTGGCAGTGTCTACTCTGTTGCCGAGCTTTGTATCATCAGTGAATAGACAGACCTCACCCTCAAGCCCTTCTGCAATGTCCCCTGTGAAAATACTGAACAGGATCAGACCCAGTACCAACCCTTGTGGTACCCCACTAGTCTCCCTTCCCTCCCCTAATGGAACTCCATTAACAATCACCCTTTGTCTTCTTCCCTCCAGGCAATTTTTCACCCAACTCTCCACTACTGGTCCCACCCCCAGGGCTCTCATTTTGTGCAGAAGCCTTCTGTTCAGCATGGTGTCAAATGCTTTACTGAAGTATAGGTACACCACATCCACTGCCCCACCCTGATCTGTCACTCTGGTCAACTAGTCATAGAATTCAATTAAGTTTATTTGGCATGACCTCCCTCCCTTCCATGAAGCCATGTTGTCTGTGATCCTCCAGGTCATTTGAATCAAGGTACATGATTACTCTTTCTTTCAGTAATTTCTCCATCAGCTTCCCTACCACTGAAGTCAGGCTGACTGACCTGTAGTTACTTGCCTCCTCCTTGCTTCCTCCCTTATGGAGTGGAACTACGTCCGCTCCCTTCCAGTCATCTGGAACCACTCCCTTCTCTAACGATCCATTGAACAGACCAGTTAATGTTTCCACTAGCTCCTCCTTCAGCTCCTTCAGTATTCTGGGGTGAATCCCATCAGGTCCCATGGCTTTGTTAACCTTTAGGACCCCCTCTGATTTGAATAGGCTGGTGTCCACCCCCTCCGCAGCTTTTTCCCTCTTCCCGATCTGCCCTCCTTCCCTCACCCCTCCATCATGAACATGGAGCAAAAGTTGCTATTTAGGATATCTGCCTTCTCCTGATCCCCCTCCACCGTCTCCCCACCCCTATCCCTCAGCCAATCTATCACACCATTTGTCTTCCATCTTTCGCTCACATTCGCTCCGCAAGAGTGGTAGCAGGGAGGAGGCAGGGAACTACAGACCAGTCAGTCTTACCTCAGTAGTGGGCAAGATTATGGAGACACTCCTTAAGGAAAGGATAGTGCAACACCTGAAATCCATAGAAGCACAGGATCCAAGACAGCATGGGTTTACAAAAGGAAGGTCCTGTCAAACTAATCTCATAGATTTCTTTGACTGGGTAACCAGAGTGGTGGACCAAGGGGGAGCAGTTGATGTTGCTTACCTTGACTTCAGCAAAGCTTTCGATACTGTTCTACATAGAAGATTGATTAATAAGCTTGGTATGCTTGGGGTGGGTCAGACTTTGGTCAACTGGGTGGCAAACTGGCTGACGGGCAGAAAACAGAGAGTGGTGGTAAACGGTATACAGTCAGAAGAGATGCAAGTCACAAGTGGGGTACCTCAGGGATCAGTCCTGGGGATAGTCCTCTTTAATATCTTTATCAGTGACATTGCAGATGGACTGGAGGGTAAGGTTTGTCTGTTTGCAGATGACACCAAGATCTGCAACAGAATTTCTATGTTTCTATGTTTCTACAGTATACTGGAAGACGGTTTTATCCCTTCTCCTAATTGATTGGGCTATATTCTCTTTAGTCTTCACCTTTGGTCTCCTGACCTCAATTCTTGCCTCCTTTTGCCTTTCCTGGTACGCTTCTCTATCTTACTTCCTCTGCATCTGTTTGCATCTCCTGAATGCTGCTCTCTTCACCCTGACCTTTATTGCAACCTCCCTACTGAACCATAGAGGTTTCCTTTTTTTTCCTGTTTTTACTGACTGACACAGAGATTTGTGGCATCTACTCTAGCCCCCTTTTTTTTTTCCCATTTTTCTTCTACCCCCTCCAGATCTCCCACCCCTGCAAGAGGTTTCTTGAGGCTGTCTCCCATACTCCTGAAGTCCTTTCTCCAGAAATCTAGGACTTTTACCTTAGAGTGCTTCCTTTCTGGTGCTGTCCTTAGTGTGACCCATACTGTATTATGGTCACTTGTGCCTAGGCTTTCCGACATTGAAACCCCTCCCACTCTGTCTCCATTTGTGAAAATCAGTTGTTGTACTGCCCCTTCCTTAGTAGGTTCCCTGACTGGCTGTCTCAAGAGTGCCCAATGTAAGGAGTCAATGATAATTCTACTCTTGGCAGGGGCCACTGCTAGGGTACTACACTCCACATCTGGTAGGTTGCAATCCCCCAACAGCAGTACCACCCTACTGTTTCTCACCCTCTGTATTTCCTCCATCATAGCTTTGTCCACTCCTCTTCTTGTGACAGCAGTCTATATATCACCCCTGTGTGAATAACATCCCTTTCCCCATCTCAAGCCTCCCTCCTCCCCTCCCTCCACTCCTCCCCTTAGCCAGTTCCACTTTTATAGGCAGAAGATTTGAATGACAATGAGAACTTCTTGTTTGGGAGTGGAAGGGAGTGATCACAGGGGCACAAAAGACTCACAATCCTAGAAGGAAAAGAGTAACTCTCCATTCCCCCCTTCCCCAGCTGCTGGAGGTCTGACTCTGAGCAAGTAAGAAGGAGACTACTGAAGAATACAGGAATTTCCTGTCCCTGAACAGGAAGAGCAGGAGCTTTAAGGGCACTGAGGCAGAATGAAAGTAGGGAGAAAAAAAAATAAACAGAGAGAGGAAAGAGTAAACATACAAAACAACAGTTGTGGGGCCACAAATAACACATGATGGGAGTGGTGCAGTGGAGTGGCTGTGGACCGGCAGTCTTCTGGGAGACATTCTGGAAGAAGTAGTGTTGTCTCATCTGCTGGCACTTCTCTGGGCTGAGAGAGGAGGTTGCTCGTCTCCAGGCTGAGTTGGCCAGGATTCAGGGAACCTCCTCTCCCACACAGGAACCACCAGGGTCACCACTGCTGCCTCAGAGGTTGCCAAGAAAGAGGAGTGGTTGGACCACAGTGGGCTCAGGGAAAGTAAGAAAACAGAGGCACATCCCTCCAGCTGTACCTCCCCACAATTCATATGCCATTCTGACAGAGTGTGGTTCCTTTATGGAGGCACACACAGTGGAGACCAAGGAGGATGGATGCTGGGAACCTCCACAAAGGAGACCCACTGGAGGGTGGCATGGGTTCCCACAGGGGAAAGAAACAACTCCTGGTGGGGGACTCCATTGTTAGAAGGGTAGAACTGGGGGATGGTGGGGAGAGGGAGGTAAAGTACCTGCCTGGCACCATGGCTTGGAGGAACAGGGAGAGAATCCTCAGGATCACAGGAGCAGCTGCACAGGGGAGGAAGCTGGATGTCACTGTTCACCTAGGAACAAATGACCTGGCTGGGAAAGGGATCTGAGCAGTGCAGGAGGAGTTTGTGGAGTTGGGGAGAGGCCTTAGACAAGTAGCATGCAAGGTAACCTTCTCGGAGGTGCTGCCTGTCTATGGCATGGGTGCAGCTACGGTGCTCCACACCATGGAATTCAATCAATGGTTGAAAAACTGGTGCAGAACTCAAGGTTTTGGCTTCACTGGGGACTGGGGGTCCACCTGGAGGGATGCAGCCTATAATGATGCAATGGTCTGCATCTATCCAGGAGGGGAACCAGGATCCTAGGTGATAGGTTTAAATGCTTCATTGGCACGTATTTAAACTAGCCGAGGTGGGGCACTGAAAAGGAGCAGGGAAATCCTAGTCCCTCCCCAAAAAAAATCAGGGTAGTTAGTGAGGTAAACACCAAGATAGAGAAGTCAATAGGGAGAATGGCAGGGGTAAATGGAGAAAAAGGCAAGGGCAGTAGGGACAAGGATGGTGCAAAAAGGGGTGCCATCAAAAAATGGAGGGAAATGAGTGCCAATGCCCATAGTCTAGGTAACAAGCTCCCTGAACTGGTGACCTTGATGGAAGAGGGACGCCTGGCTATCATGGCAGTCACAGAAACATGGTACACAGAGAACCATGACTGGGATGTCAGCATAGCAGGATACACAATCTACAGGAGGGACAGGGAGGGTATAAGAAGAGGAGGAGGAGGAGCTCTCTATGTAAGGGAAGGGATCAAAGCAGTGTAACTAAAGGATAAAGAGAGAGGAGAGGAGGCACTGTGGGCCACCATGGAGACAGGAAATGGCACCACAAGCAACACGGGGTTGTATACAGACCTCCATCTCAGGAGGAGGAAATGGATAAGGAAGTGATAGAAGGCATCCTTAGGATGGCAGAAAAAGGGAGATATTGTTGATGGGGGGCATGAAGATGCCAGATGTTAACTGGAGCACCTTTCCTGCAGCCACATCCAAGAGCAGGATCATTCTTGATGCCCTACAGGGGACATGCCTCAGACAGCTAGTGTAGGAGCCCACTTTGGAGGGAGCAATCTTAGACATGGTACTCTCAAATGGGGATGGAGACAGGATCTTAAATCTAGAAGTGGGCAGCTATCTGGGAACAAGTGACCACCAAACTGTGTGGTTCATGATAAACACAGCTGCAGAGTCAAGGCATACAAAAATGAGAGTACTGAACTTTAGGAGGGTTGACCTTGTCAAAATGGGAGAGTGCCTCAGAAAAACACTAGCAAACTGGCAAGAAGGATGGGTGGAGCAACAATGGAGAAACAAAAAACTGCCATCACAGAGGCAACAAGTCTTCGTGTGAATCAAATAAACAAATCAAAATGAAAGAAAAAAACATTATGGTTCTCAAAAGAGGTGGCGGGGAAGGTTAGGGAGAAAAAGATAGCATTCAGGAAGTATAAGGAAACACAGTAGGACCAGGACAGAGAACTGTACCAGTTAAAGCAGAAGGATGCGGGAAAGGCAGTCAGAATAGCAAAGGCCCAAACCGAGGAAAAGATAGCCAACTCAGTTAAGAAGTGGGATAAAACCTCTTATAGGTACATTAGAGTGTGAAGAAAGACCAAGGGAGGGATAGTGAGGCTAAACAAAGGGGAGAGTGGGTGGGCAGAGAGGGACAGTGAAAAAGCAGGAATACTGAACAAATACTTCTGCTTAGTATTCACAAAAGAAGAGGAGGGGGAGGTACCTAATCCAATCAATAGAAACACTCTGGATAGGGGGGTCGATACCAGTCCTTTCACAGAAGAAAGGGTTCTGAAAGAACTTCTAAAACTGAAGGTGGACAAAGCAATGGGGCCTGAAGGGATTCACACCAGAATTCTAAAAGAACTAAGGGGAGAACTAGTAATACCACTAACTACCCTTTTTAACAAATCATGGGAGGATGGTGTGGTACCTAACTACTGGAGGAGGGCAGATGTGATTCCCCTTCACAAAAGTGGGAGCAAAGCAGAGGCAGGATACTACAGACCTGTTAGCTTGACCTCATTGGTAGGGAAAATCATGGAATCACTTCTGAAAGAAAGAATTGTTGAGTATGTAGAGGCCAGCGGGGTACAGGACCCAAGGCAGCATGGATTCACAGCAGGAAGGTCATGTCAGATGCATCTAATAGATTTGACTGGGTGACCAAAGTAGTAGACCAGGGAGGGGCTGTGGACATGGCCTGCGTAGACTTCAGCAAAGTATTTGACACAGTCTCCCATAAAAGATTAATAAACAAATTAGCCTGCCTGGGAGTAGATCCCAGGGTGGTACCCTGGATAAAAAATTGACTGGACAACAGGACACAGAGGGTAATAGTAAATGGAGTTCATGCCAAAAAAAAGGGGGTTACTAGTGGGGTACCGCAGGGTTCAGTACTGGGTCTGGTCCTTTTTAATGTCTTTATAAGTGACATTGCAGAGGGACTGGAAGGGAAAATATGTCTCTTTGCACATGACACAAAGATTTGCAACAGGGTTGATACTCAAGGTGGGGTGGAAAGGATGAGAAGGGACTTGGAAAGGTTGGAGGAATGGTCAAAAGTATGGTGGCTTAGATTAAATGCAAAGAAGTTCAAAGTAATGCACCTGGGAATCAAAAACCCAGGGGAAGAGTACACAATGGAGGGGGAAGTATTAACAACAACAAAAATGGAAAGGGACCTGGGGGTAGTCATATCAGATGACCTAAAGTTAAGCAAGCAATGTGAGAAGGCAGTAAGGATGTCTGGGGGGATACTGGGATGTATAGGGAGAGGCATCACCAGTAGAAAAAAGGAAGTTGTTATTCCTCTGTACAGATAGTTGGTGAGACCCCATGTGGAGTACTGTGTGCAGTTCTGGAGGACACCATCTCCACAACGATATAGACAGGATGGAGGCAGTCTAGAGGAGGGCAACTAAAATGGTGCAGGGTCTGGAACTGAAACCATATGAAGGGAGACTAAATGAGCTTAATATGTATACACTTGAGGAAAGGAGGGAGGGGGGGACATGATAGAAACTTTCAAGTACCTCAAGGGAATCAACAAAGTCCAATAGGGCAGCATCTTTCAGAAAAAAAGATGTGCAAGAACAAGGGGATACAATTTAAAGATAGAGGGGAGGCGGCTCAGGGGAAATGTGAGGAAGTATTTTTTCACAGTAAGGGTGGTGGATGCATGGAACAGCCTTCCTGAGGAGATCGTGGGATCAAAAACAGTGGGAGAATTCAAAAATGCATGGGACAGACATAAGCCAATTCTGGTGAGGAGTAGGAAGAAGTAGGCTGTTGGTTAACTAGGATCTGCAGCTTATCCAATAGGTAGGGAAATGGGCAGACTAGGTGAGCCAAGTGGTCCTTATCTGCTGTCAAAGTCTATGTTTCTCTGTTTCTACCTATAGAGTCTCTGCCCCCCCCCCCCCACCACACTTTAATTTTTTTGTGCCTACTTTGCTGCCTTGCATCCGCCCGGTCACGGACCCCTCTGACCTCCACCTTCACTTAGCCATTCTGCCCTCAAATCCCCCTGTCTTACTCCCAGGATGGAGTTGCAGCACCTCCCCTAAGTGCTGCAACATTATATTTGAACAGGGGAGCTGGCCTTGGAAGCTGATCTAAGGCAGAGGGGATGGCTTCATAGATGCGACAGGCAGTTGCGTTTTTTCCCTGTATACAGGGGCGGGGATGTGCAATGATGGCCAGCATCTGCCCTGCCCCCGACGTGCTGGTGCTGGTGCTGCAGTACACCCAGCCTCCTCTGGGTGTCAATAGCACACCGGACACTCTACCCCTCTCCCCCCTGGAGAAGGAGAGCGGTCGGGGAATGCTCGATCCTTCTCCCTCAACCCTCGGCTACGGATCTGTTCCCGAACCTGGGTTGTCAATGCTGCAGTTCGGCACCCTGCCCCTGCACCTGCACCAGTGGACCAGCTCTGCCCCCACTTGCCCAATGCCTCAATAGCCTTTATGACATCCCTTACACATAACATGCTACCCCCCCTTCTGCCTTCTCTGTCCTTTCTGAACAGTATATCCTGTTATGGACATGTCCCAATCCTTTTCCCCATAACTCCATGTCTCCATAATAGCCACATCATCTAGGTCTGCTTCTGTCATGACTGCAGCCAGATCTGGGACCTTGTTTCCCAGACTTCTAGCATTGATGCTCATGACCTTCTATACCTCAGATCTACTTCTTTATCCCTTCTTTGTTTTTGCCCACACCCTCCCTTGCTGAGGACTTTGTCTTGTTATTTCTCCTTCTTCTCTGCTGACCCTATACTTCCTACCTTCCTTACTCCCTCCTTGTGTCTTGCTGCCACCCAAGTTCACCTTTATTTCCCCCTCTTTGATTTGATATTATCCCTCCTCTTGCTTCCTTCCTCCTGCTGTCCAGCTCCCTGCTCCAGTCTCATCTTATTTGATTAATGTAAACGTTGTGCTTTTGTGCTAGTCTGCTAACCCCATCCTTTGTCAGGTGGAGACCATCTCCCTTAAAAAGCCTCCTTTCCCAGAAGTCACCCCAGTTGCTGATGAAGTGTTACCCCCTTGTCTGGCACCATTCCTTCATCCATCCATTAAGTTCCACTATCTCATCTTGTAGAATTCTGTCCCTCTTCCCTCCCCTTCCCCACACTGGTAGGACCTCTGAGAAGGCTAAGGATGATGCTCCTACCTCCAGCCTTCCTGCCAGCTTTACCAGACTTTGGTTGACATAATCATCTGGCTGTTGGGCTAGGTCATTTGTATCTACATGAATTATCACCCTCAGTCCTTCCCCTGGCTGATCAACAAAGTTCTTATCTTTTCTGTATCCCATTTAGCAGGTGCTTCTGGGAGACATTTGACTGACACCTTTGAATGGCTTTCCCACATCAAATTGTCCTCCACCACCCTAACCACAGAGTCCCCTACCACCAATATTTTATTTTTGCTCTTTTTCACATCAACCTTTCCCTCAAGGGATGCTACTTTTTGGCTCCTGCCTAACACAATGGTCAAACTTTGGTCCTCCCCCTTTGAGACAGGCAATTGTTCCCTTGCCAAGGGCTCATAATGATTCTGCACCAGGGTGTTGATGATCAGAACCTTGCTGCCACAGCTAACCCTTATCCTTCCCCCTTCCTCTCTCTCTCTCTCTCTCTCTCTCTCTCCCTCCCTCCCCACCATCCTCCACCTTCCTTGGGGCTCTAAGGGAATGGACATGGCAGGGGTGAGCCCCAAAAAGGATGTACCCCACTTCCTGCCCATAGAGAGATCATCTTAAAGATAATACTCCCCATCTTAGGCTATGGTGGCATAGCATATAATGTTGCTCCCAAGTCTATGTTGGCTAGACTGCTTCCCCTCTTTCACCCCTTTTTCCACTTTGCCCTGGAATGTCCCACCCACACCCACCACTGTTCCCTGTACTCCTTCCTTTCCTTCCTATCCCTCCAGTCCAGATGCCTCTCCAGTTGTGCTTCCTTTATCTTTAAATACTGCCCTGGCTCCATCCCCTTCTACCTTACTTCCTTCCTCACCTCCCCCCTACCATTTCCTAAACCCTTCTCAACTCTGGCTTTCGCTCTCTTGCACTCCCCTTAAAGAAATCCACTGCTGATCAATCTGCCTTCTCCTTCTGGTTCCCTAAACTTTGGGGTTGTCTCCTCCACCACCTGCTCTACCCCTTCCCACCACTTACTCCTCCATGACATCCTTACTCACTCCTACAGTTGCCCCTGACACTGGACCAGGGCTGCTGCCCTCCACTCTCCTACCCCTGCTCCACCTGTTCCTCCCCCATTCACCCTGCACCTACACTAGTGAGGTCCCCTGCTTGTCCACCTTCCCTTTCCCATCATCACTGGCCCACCTCCCTAAATTCAATATCGCCTTTTGGTCATTGCAAATGTTGTTATTCTCAGCACTTTACTGTAGTGTATTTTACTTACACAGAGTCTGTGTCTTTGCACAACTGTTATTTATAATGCTTACTTATCTAGTTGTATTGCAATAATTTCACCTTTGAGGTTATGCTGGAATAACATAATGGGTGAGACTGACTTTCTACCAGTCTTCAATATTTTTTCTATCCATTTAATAATGTGTAATTAAATTGCACAACAATACATCTGGGGTAACCCATCTTGTAATTTTAAAGTGGGTGGCCTTCTCTTTTCCTGACTGGGGCTAGCTTGGACACAAAGGTGAAGGAATTGGGTTCCAGAGAAGGAGGGTCTGGGCACTCTGACATTCATATACACCCTGCTAATAGACCATAAAGCAGTACCAGTGATGACTGCATAGGCAGCCAATGCTTATCCATAGCCATGCTAGAGGGTAAAGGGTTGCTGGCTTAACCCAGATTACTGAGGTGGGAGAGCAAGGAAAAAAGATAAAAGGGCATTCAGCTCACCAAAACCACATAAAACAGCCACACTAGGAAAATGCTTCAGTTTGTGAATATTGCCCTCAACTAACCATGTTCCTGCATGCGTTTGTTTGCTTTTTGACTCATCTTAACACACATCTGACTTCTGATACCTGACCATTGAAGCATCCCAGCAGATTTTTATTTATTATGGAAGCAATAATGCATGAGAGGGTGTGTCATGATAGGTCAATAATCACACACCTCTCAAAGGTGTTGTTAGGCATGAGACGCTTACGCCAAACATCTTTCAAGCAGCAGTACTGTATAATCAGGAAGTTATTAATTTCCAGTTTTGTGGCACCACAGTAAATATGTCTGCTGCCTAATTTTCAGCCAAGCTCCTCCTTCACATCACATCATGTCATTTGTTTATTTCAGTGGGACCCTGTGCTGTACATTCCCACTGTCCCTGTTTAGTACTGCGAGTCATACACATGTGCAGTTGGCAGCAGAGGGTTCCACTTCAACATGGCGGGTGGAAGAAAAGTAAACAAAAATAAAGGAAAATGGAGCAAATTATGGGGTGATAGTGCAATGAAAGCAAGAAGATTACCAGGTAAATGCTTAACAGAGCACAGAAAATAAACTGTTGCAAAAGATCTGATTTTTGTTATCTAGTACTGCTGCTTTCAATACCTGAGAGACGTGTGATCATTGATCATAAACATAATTCCCTTGAGTGCTTTATTGAACTTATAACATGCATAAGAAATATCACACCTAATAATAATTCTTCTTACAAATGTTACAAAGTCAAAACACATGTGGATGGGTAGCCATCAGCAAAATAAAAAAAATTTCCTTTTTGGGGCTGTGTAGCTTTGTTGATAGAGTGGTTCCTGACAAACCGTCTAGGCTGAGGGGGACAAGGTTTAACACACATTATAACAGTAGCCTTCATCAAGATACTGCAGGTCAAAGGATAGGCAAAAGAGCATAGTGCACATAGCTGAGCTCGACAGTTACTAGTTACATGATAATAGAGGAAAACAAATCTGTCTGTGCTAAAAGCAAACCAAGAATTAACAAACACATGAAGCTGAACCCAAGAGACTGCAGTTAAGGTGGCCAAACAGCAAGGAAAAAATGTAAAAAGGAAGGCAACAAATGTAAATAGGAAAAGGTACAATTGTGCAAACAGAGTGGCATGAAGGTGAGGTTGTACTGATACCTTCAGTACAAAGGCTGCCAGCTTTAAGAAGTGCAGGTGCATAATTATGGGCATATAACTACATGGCTGTACTGGTGTTCCAACCAATCAGAACACTAGATGTTTCTTATATATATTAAAATATGCTTTCATTCCAGTATTTCCTCTTTCCTGCAGCTGGAAGGGCTGGTAAATGGCTGCTTTTACAGCTGATGTCACAATGCTGCTCCTTGGTTGGCTGGCAGGTGGTACACGAATGTTGGGCACCCAGACTGTGGCTTCCCAGAGCTGAATGCCTCATCTCAGTGACATGCCAAGATATGATTTTGTGGACTGCTTGTCAAATGTGTTCTTCTAGGTGGCAGTGCAATGTGTAGCTACAATGCCACTGGGATCTCCCCTGATTCTGCATCTCTAGCTCATTGTATCTTACGGCCTGCACCTGCTTGTGATTGTGACTTTCAACAATACAATTCCTTGCTCAATTTACATAATGGCTGAATCATATGGTTTAATGGATCCCTTGCAGAGCTCGCTGAGTTACTGGATCATAAATGCACCGCATATACTGATGCACGTACATCTTCTTGGCATTAGGGCCCAATCAGCTGTTGGGTTATCATCACTACATTTAACCCTAGGGGCTCATGAGATAAGAGGTGTAGCCAAGACTCCCCCACCTACCCTGTCAGCACTTTATTTTGGGAACAAATAGGATAGGTGGGGAGCCAGCAGTGCCAGCAATCAAATCACATCTTCTGCAACAATGCCTCCTACTGACTAGAGCTGCGTGGAATATAAATTTCTGCTGGTGGAATACCTGCAGAATTACCATTCCAATTCCATGGAATTTTGTGGAATTTATGTGAAAATTATGTGGAATTTTGCCACATTTTAAATTTCAGTTATTTTGGTCTAGTTTTCAAAATACATATCCAAATGACACCAAATGTGGAAGGTGTATGGATACTATTTGGTAAATGTACTACATTTCGGAGTCCTAGATTGAAAGAGAACTGAATTCTGGATAGCCAAAGATTTAATCAGCATTTAATTTTCGGTCATTTCAATCTAATTTTAAAATTTATTTTCCAAATTTCTCCATAGTTTCAGGATTTAGGAAAACGTGCAACATGGGTATGTGCAGCAAGTTTTATGTCTCAGACTTTAAAGGGGGCTTTAAATGCCAGCCAAACATTTAGCCAACATTTAGATTTTTATTATTTTAATGTAATTTTGAAAGCATTCATCAAAATATTGTACAATTTTGCACGAATATGGGTTGTTACAGCATTTATAATTGTACCTATTTTCTGATTTCCAGCTCCAAAGGTGCCTGAGGTATATGCAGATCAATATTTTCATGAAATTGCCCACAAAAAAATAAAATGGCAGACTTTAACCACCTATAGGTTTGAGATAATGTGTCCTAATGTCATGATATTTGGTACACCATTAGAACTCCTATCAACAAGTAATCATGCTAAAGTTTAGATGTCTATTACAGCAGATGGCTGAGTTATGACCATATCAGTAAATTTCAAAAATGTCCACAGAATTTTGCCCAGTTTTAAATTTCAGTTATTTTGGTCAGCTTTTCTTTTTTATATATACTTATATTTTGTTCAGTTTAAATGATAAAAACAAAGCTTACTTCATGATTAGGAAACAGCATACATATAATGCAAATAGGGTGCACCATGCAGTATTTAAGTATCTCCTAATATTGACCAGGTTGTGAGGAACACAAACTACATGTCCAAGTGTAGAAAACCTTCATATTGTGCAACAGTAGCCCAAGAGTGCATGGCTAGTCACAAAAAGTCTTTCAGAAGCCAAAGAAAAGTCCTAACCTGCCTGCCCTGAAAAAGGGCATGGTGCCATGTACTGTACATATCTAAAGTTAATTTGAAAATGCCTAAACCATGTTGAAATAAGTAACCTTAATTTGGCAGCTCAAAACGAACAAGGTCAAGCAGATGCAGATGCATAACAATAGGAAGTGGGGCACTTATACAACCTCAGTAATAGAGAATGATCAAGCAGTCACTGAAAGCTCAGTCAGCCAATGGCCGTGGTGGTGAGAAGAGGACTGTGCTGGTTGCTGGCTCAGATTCTGGATGGGGGAGTGGGGTGGTGGGGCACTACCTGGTGTGGTCTGGGGGTTGGGGATCAGCAAGATGCCAGGGTAGGGCTGTTTGGTTCTTTTACAAGGGATCATGGGTAGGGAGGGGGTCTACTAGATGCCAGGGAATAGGTCTCATTTCTTTTACAGAGGATTGAGGAGTGGGCAGGGGGAGGAACCACTGGACATCAGGGAACAATGATGGCTATATCAAGCATGGCTGCAGGTTGGGGGAGGGACCACTGGACACCATGGAATAGTACTTGAACATTAGACATGGGTGACAGTGGGGAGGGGGGAGAGAAACTGGACACCAGGGAAAAGTCTGTTTCATACATGATCCAGCGATTGATGATCATGGGAGGGTGACCACCAGCACCAGGGAGACTGTTTTTTTTTTTTTTACTCGAGCCAGCAATCGGTGATCACGGTGGGGGGGGTGACCACTAGCACCATGGAGACTGTCTTTTTTTTTTCCTTGGGCCAGTGATTAGTGATCATGGGGGGGGCACACTAGCACCAGAGAGACTGTTTTTTTCTCTCAGGCTGGCGATCAGCGATCACAAGAGGGGACGCCTAACACAAGGGAGAATTTTTTTTTTCTTTTACTCTGGCCAGCAATTTGTGACTACAGAGGGGGGACCACTAGCACCACAGTGCTTGGTATACATACTGACATAGGGCTGCCTCTGGGACAGGGGATGGGGGTGCACAGTAAACTCAATGCAGCCTATGTACATGGGCCCATAATGGGCATGAAAATGGCCACACAGTGCCTTGCATGACCAATCAGTTCTTTTACATGGCTGCTATGGTGAATTGGAAACAGCTCACCTGCACTAATCATTGTGGAGCCATACTCCTGGCTGCAGGTCGGGGTGGTGCTAGTGGGGTTAGCACTAGTAGTATTGGAGGTTAGCACTGACTCATCCTGGCCCTATTCTCTGTCAGATAACGCAGTGCATTATCCAACTGAAAATAGCAAAATATGACACCTAGGCAAATGCAAAGCACAATGCAAACTTTTGCACTATGCTTTGCACTTTTTTTGTGAATCTAGTTTGGCTGATCTACAGGTACTAATGGGTTGCAGAACTGTACCAAATTTCAGAGTCCTACATTGAAAGGGGTCTACGTTATGGGCAGTCAAACATGTAATTAAAATTACATTTTCAGTTATTTCCACCTAATTTTAGAATTTCTTATCTAAATTTATCTGCATTTTCAGGATTTAGAGACATGTGCAATACATGTATGTGCACCAAGTCTTAATTATCATGCTTTAAAAGGGGCTGAGCTATAGTTAGCCAAACATTTTGACACAATTTAGATTTTAGTTATTTTAGTATAATTTTGAAAGCGTTCGTCAAAATGTTATAGAAAGTTGCAGGTACACAGGTTATTACTTTATTTATAGATGTACTGTACCTAGTTTCAGATTTCTAACTTCAAATGTGCCTGTGTTATATGCAGATAAAAATGTTCATGAAATTTCCCACGACAAATAAAATGACAGACTTTGAACACAAATAATTTTAAGACATTGTTCTCAAGTGTCATGATGTCTGGCACACTGATAGAGCACATATCAGCAGGAAATCCAGCCAAAGTTCATATATTTAGCTTAATATACATCTGATTTATGCTCAAATTAATAAATCTCAAACATTCCATGAAATTCTGATGAAAGTCCTATCAAATTCAGTGGAATTTCATGGAACTTTATTGTAATTCCACAAATTCAGAATTTTTTCATTCCACGCAACTCTACTACTAACCAGTAACACTAAGAATAATTCTTTAACAATATAGCCAGTCACATTTTAAAATACTTGAATAAAATGTTTTGAAAAGTGTTTTTGTTTCACTTTTTTGTTTGTGAAAAAGATCCATTGCATAATACCATTACTACATTCCAGGATCTGGTATGCCATGGAATATTGTCACTTTTGGGGTGCATGAGTCACAATGCTGCACAATGCACCTGAGGTGTGACAAAATCCCATGATGTCCCACACCCTCTTGTGCATTATTGTTTAATTTTTCTATCGTACATGAGGGTTTCTATCTGTTAACCAAACCCCTTTGGGATGCTGTCAACCAATTTGAATGCTCCCAGTTTCCAATTGTTGTTTTATAAGGATCAATAACTGAGGCGTGCAACCTGTAACAAGTACACATGGAAATCAATTTGTAAGAAGCTGTGAACCAAACAACAAGGATACTCCACAAATTCCACTGGAGATTTGGTGAGTTGCTCCAAGGCCTTGGTTTCCACAAATGATGACATTTCAAAACTCTTATTGTGTTCTGTAAAGGCAAATAAAAAAAAATAATTAAAAAGGACAGCTCATCACAATACAGTAGCTCATGAGATGCAGATTAAGTTATATTTAAGGCCACTGATTTATGGTGATTAAAACAATGAAATTCCATTTTAATGACTTCAGATTCCAGAATTACACCGGTGATTGTTACTTTACTTTCAAGATTTTACCAGAATTCTGCTATCATTCTTTTAGTATGTACATAAATAATCAGAATTAAAGAAGGCTTAATATACAGAGCATTAAAGAAAGCAAATTGAAAATAGTACAGGAAGGAATTAAAAGAAAAACACAAGTTTGTAGATTTACTGATCTAATATAAAATGCCAGATTCCATGAAATCTTTGTTTTTACTGGTCTTCAGGCAGCCATAATTTCAGAATTTTACTGGATTTTCCAGCAAAAACTGAAAAACAGTGGCTTTGGTTATATTACAAGTATGTCATAAAGTTTCTTCTACACCAACTGGGAAAAGAAAAAAAATGAAGTGTTACATATTGATGTTCTTATCTCAATTGATCAGTAAACACATTAGATGCCAGTAGTGCACACAAGATTATTTGGATTTAAGTCAAGGAGAGGCTTTTAAAATCATGTTTTTTTTGCTGAAGGAGCTAAGCTGAAGTGCAAATGCAAGCTTGCAGCCCAAAGATTTAAATTTAGTTTTTTATTGCATATGATTAAACATTTCCCTTAGGTTTTTGGTAGTAGATCTTCCATGATAAAAAAAAAAAGTGTACAGTATATGACTAGAGCTGTGCGGGATGTGTTCAAACACAGTACCAAAATGTCTCATTTTAAATTATTTTTCTGCCTCATTCAATAGTAGCTAAGACTACTATTAAGCAAAAATACCAAATATTATTTCTGAGAAGCATGGTAATATGAAGGGCAGTGACAGTCAAACTGGTTCTGGAAAATTATTTAAAGCAGCAAAGCAACCAATGTTCATTTCAAAGAGCATCCAAAGACCACAGGGATGACTTTAAAATGAATCACAAGTGCACACAATTTAATTAATTATAGGGGTGCAGCAGTGCCATTATTAGTAGGGCTGACTGGCACTTCTATGTTAAACTCAGATTCTTCACCTTAATAATGCAGCCATTGCTAAACAGAATAATCTGAAACTGCGGTATGAGTATTCAGTGTCAGGAATATTTGGTTATGGTCAGTTCAGCAGTCTAAAAGTACCAGAAAGTTGAAAATCAGTACAAAATTGTTTTAATATATTTTTCTACCCACCCATAGCACGCAAATGATTTCAAGTTGAAATAATGAAACTTGAGGTTTTGTCATAGACTGACCCAAGGGTGATTCTTTGATAGGTGCCTTTACTAAAATATATATATATATATATATATATATATATATATATGTGTATTTATTTATTTAGTTTCTGTTGACCGGGTAAGTTTGCTAGACAACAAAGTGCCTATTTTCAGGCATGACCCCTGAAATTACAAAGTCATGAGGAAAAGACAAAACAGCAGTGTTTACAAACAAATACAGTGTCAGAATTAAACAAAGTAGATAGTGTATGACAAGTTATTTCAAGCAGGGAATCAAATGTAATTTTTCTTGTGTATGATTGGTTCATATATTCAATACAATTGAAATTAGACTTTTGCAAATCATGAAAGCAGGCCTTACTTTCATGACTTGTGAAGCTGCTTTCATGCCTCAGAAACCAACTGTCATGAGGCTTAGCAGTCACCAAAGTGGGGAAAAGAAAGGCAACTTTTGCTTATAAAAACAAGAAGATCTGTTAGAAGGTACTGTAAGACTAATGTCATCAATAGCATAGAGTGTAAAGTTCCAGCTTTAAGTTTTACATTTTTAGCTTCAAGTATTTTTGTAATAGCTTTTCTTTTTTTTCTATATAGATTTTTTTCCTCCAGGAGCCCCGGCAGGGGGCTATTGTCCTCCTCACAGGAGGAACTCACTTCTCTAGTCCCCACGCATACCAGTTCCAGTCAGTAACATCGCAGAACAAAATAAAGTGGAAAAAAATAAAGCGTCAAAAACAGTGTCACCATCAACATTGGCAGCACAAAATGTAGCCTGCCAGAACAATGCAGGCCACATGACATGCAGGTAGCAAACAATGTCCACCACATGGAGGCACTGCACTGGAACCACAGGGGCCAGGAGCACAAGCCAGCATGTCATCTCCCCTGTCCTGTGTGTTGTGTATGTTGCTGGAGACATGCTGGCTAGTGGTCCTGATCCCTTGCATTATACATGGCCATCCACATGGTGGCCATGGTCCACCTGTCCTCCAGTGGTTACCCCGGTGCATGTCCTCCATCACTCAGTATTCTGGGGGAAGGTACCCCACCATGTGGGTGCCTGTGCCATTAGATTACCATGGTAGGTATCCAGTGATCTGCTTCCCCCAGTGGTGGTTGCACCCTGTCCTGTTCTATCTCCCTGCACCCCTGTGCTGTGCCTGTGCATGGGTGCCTGCTGCTGCTGTGTGTTCCAGTGCAGTGCCTCCATGCGGTGGACATTGTTTGCTACCTGCATGTCATGTGGCCTGTATTGTTGTGGCACGCTACATTTTGTGCTGCCAATATTGATGGTGACACTCTTTTTGCTGCTTTATTTTTGTCCACTTTATGTTGTTCTGTGATGTTACTGACCGGAACCTGCATATCTGCTTTTGCTGACCATGGAAATTCTCATGCAGATTGCCCCCCCCCCATAGTGGGGCTAGAGGGTGCCAGCTGTCCCCCCCACGAGACCCAATCCAGACACTAGGGTTGGCCCTCAGGGACACGGGGCCATCATTGAACCCTGCCAGGCTTCTTTTTTCAGTTTTCCTCCTGTTCCCCTCCCCACTGATGTACTGACATCGGTACATGCCTCCCTGCCTGTATTGACCTCCAGCAGCTGCCAGAGGGCAATCAACAAGAGGGGCAACAAGTCTCTCTGTCCCCGAGAGAGAAGAGCAGTCCTCCAGATGCTTGATCCTCTCTCCCCCCTGCTGACCCCCGGTGGCCCAGGCCCATTCTTGAGCCCTGGTCACCGGCGTGGCATGAGGTTTAGCGACCAGCACCTCAACCTCTAGTGCCACTGGACCAGCCCTGTAATTGTTTTTCAAAATGTTAATGAAATTAGGCTGAAGCATATTATGAAAACAGGACCTGCCGTTATCACTCATTAGCCTGTTTTCATGACTAGTAAAGTCACTTTCTTGAGGCACAACCTCGCTTTTGTGATATAGTTTCAAAATGAGAAAAAATCTAGATGACTTTGTAGGGCCATGTTAATGAGCACCTAGCTGATGTGCTCTGCATATACAGCTGCTTCATGAGTGACCCGCAGTGAACCTTTGTTGAGAGGGTCATAGTAGATGCAGCATCAAAGTGGTCTCTCAGCTGCAATCACTGGCAAACCCTAAAAGATACCCCTGCAACATGGGCCTCAATATTTGTAGAAACATCTACAATATGCAGAGCAGCAGGGAGCAGTTCCTGTTCCGAAGACAGCACATGAAGCCCCATAGTCCTTTTTAAAACAAGTGATACCAGAAGACAAATCTATTTGAACATGATCATAGCCAAGTATGAAGCTACCAAGGTATCAACATTTTAAATTGTAGCTAGCATTACAAAATCAATATCACACAAGCAGCTGTGGGCCATTAATCTTCTGGCTATTGTTTTTTTAATTAAGTATTTGAAACTGTATGACATTTCAGGACTCACCACAGCACTGCACTTTCTGACATTGTATGCCACAAAATGGTTGTAGGTAAAATAGATCCCTTATTTTTATTATTATTTTTGTCTGAGATGATATTGGTTTCACTGCCCTGCATGGCTAAGCATCAAAATTGTGTGTCATTTGAATAACAAATGCTATGATTTTGCTAATTACAGTAGTTATTATTATTGTACTGCACTTCGCTGATTGTTCCAAAGTTGTCCATTACAGTGGCTATGCATGCACTCATTTTAGTGTAATGCACTGTGATAATGATCAGGGTAATAACTTGTAGTTTGGGAACAGTTGGCATCATATAGTCCTGATTGATTCACAATGTTACAGATGATATGCAAAGCCCTGCTCAATCAGGGAAACCCCTACCTGTTGTACATTTCATCTGTGTGGTAGATTTTACTTAAATTTCTTACTGGATAAATTAATTAGTTTAATTAAGTCAGTAAACAGCTTCTCGAGCCCCCTACTGAAGAGGAAAGCAACTCCCTGGTCATCCTAAATGATGTGCTACAAAACTGTGAACATATGGAAACCTTTAAATACCTTTTAGTAATTCTGTACAACACTGTTATTTGCTGTCCAGGTAGACAACCTGGTGTCCATGATAAACGGAAGGCTGGGATCCCTTTACCAAAACTGGAACAACATTGGAGTAAAACTGGAGCAGATCGGTTACAGTACAGTAGCTTCTTGTTGTTTTTACATTGTTTCTTGTGGATTTTACTTGGTAGAAGGTTATTTCTTTTCTTTCTTACTACTTATAAGGGGTTAGCAGGGTATTATTTTGGGGCTGTTGGAATTTTGAAAACTGTTTTGGTGGCTATAAGTGGGCTTATTTGTTTGATGTTTCACTGTGTAGCAGGCTACATTTGTAGAGGCCTATTTCTTCTGATTTAAAACCTATTTGGTGTGATTTAACTTGGGCTATTTCTTTGAATCAGAGACCTATATCTTCTAATTTCAAGCCTATTTTGATGTGTTGTTGGTGAAGCTGTTTGAATTGGAGACCTGTTTCTTTTGGTAGCAAACCTATTTTGGAGGCTTTGAGTAGAATTGTGATTCATTTTTGCTGGCTTCACTAGTGCATAGTGGGGGAAGGGTGCTAATTGTCTGACCAGGGGCCTCAGCTACCTGATTGTTTCTGGAAGACTTGGGTTGGTCCCACCCTCCAACCTCACCCCACCACCCGGTCCATGATTTCCTTTATACTAGGGTTCTGACATCACTTTCTCAAACGGAAAAGGATATGCACCTGTCATAGCAGAAGCAGACATCCAGGAAAGGAACAGCAGCGAGTGAAGAGGTGAATGCTATCTAAGTGGCAGGGAAGTAACTGCAAATCTAGGAGCTTTCATTGTTACTTCTTTGCATTGCTATCGCATTGTGGAAAGGAGGAGTAGGAGTTTGAACAAGGTTGTGCAATAGCTACTTAAAGTCTCTTTTTGAGTGTGGATAGGAAGGTTAGGAATATAAAAAGCAGTTGCTCAATCTAGCTAAACGTATACAACAAAGGGGGTAAGGGAAATTAAGAAAAGAATGTTTTGCACTGATAGAGGAGCGAGAGGGGAGACTTGGGGGAGTGTTTGGTATCCTGCATCTGGAAGGGTGGGGGGTCACTGGTGGACAACGACACCAATGGGTAGGGTGGTAGGCTGCAACAACTGTGATGCAGCAATCTTTCTAAAAGTTGCCTGGAGTATGGGAGGATGTGTGGTGTGCAACCACATAGAGAAACTTAGAAAGGAGATTGATGGTCTGCAGGAGGAACTAAGACAGGCAAGGCAGACTGGGGGTCGGTTTAGCCCAATACTGGAGGGAGGGAGGAAGAATGGGAGATGAGGGAGGGTGATTTAAGCCAACAGTGGTGAGGAGAGGGTCAGAAGAAGGGAAGCAGGGACAAGGGGGCCCAGGCCAGGAAGAATGATTGCCGGGGAAACCAGGTCAGGAGACAAAAGACAAATGGAAGGAGGAGGAGATAGGGACTTGTGAGGGGAGGCGAAGAAGTGGCAAAAGTCATGGAGTGGAAAGGAGAGAACAGGTTACTATGAAGAGAGAGGGAGCGGGCATTTGTGAAGAGTCTTCAGAAAATAGTTTTGCACTGCTAGACAGGAAGAAGGTGGAGGAGGGAAATGATGAAATTACAGGAGTAATTGATAAATGCCTGGATCAAACCAGAGCAGGGGGGAAGTTCTGCTGGGAGAATTGCAACAGGGGCAAAAGGGGGAAATAATGTGCAGGAGGAAGAAGAGGAGCCGGAAATGAGAGAGGGAGATAAATGGAAGCAAGCAGGGCAGGGAATAAGAGTGGTGGAATCTTAGTGCTGGGGGACTCAATACTAAGAGGAGTCAGGTGGGGTAGAAAGGGGGAGAGGCATAGTCGCATTTTGGTGGAGGCCATGCCAAGAATGACAGCGGAAAGGGTGGGACAATCTGTTCTGAAATATGCTAGAAGGGGTAGGGACAATCCTCATTTAATAATACATCTTGGGGCAAATGATCTGGCTGACAAGACAGTAGATATAGTGCAGAGGAGGTTTGAGGAACTAAGACAATTATGTGAGGGGGCAGGAAGATCAGTAATGTTTTTGGAGATACTTCCAGTGCCCAAGGCAAGCACAACAAGAAAGCTGAGAAAAGAGGAATTTAACAGATGGCTCAGAACCTGGTGTTGTGCTAAAGGGTATGGGCTGTTGGGGGTGGGAGGGACCTGGGAGGACAGTAGTCTCTATGCCAAGGACAGACTACACTTAAGTGAGGAGGGAAAGAAAGAGGATGGAGGAGTACATAGAGGAAGTAGGGAATTTAAACTAGGAGCGGGGTGTGGCAATTGGACAACAGACTTGCAGAGACCACAGGTTGGGAAACCATATGAGCTTAACCCCAATAACAGTGACAAAGGACAAATGGCAAGTACTATTGGTGATGCTAGTAAAGGACGGCAGGATGGGGGGGGAGGTGGAAAGTGGTTACCCTTAATGATAGGAGCCTTGGGATGAAAACTGCAGTTACAGGTGCTCATGGTAGAGGGAGAGGTGGACATTGCAGCCATCACAGAAACATGGGCCACCCAATACAATGACTGGGACCTGTCTGTACCAGGATACAGGTTATTTCATAGGGACAGGGTGATTGGGAAAGGAGGGGGTGTGGCACTATATGTGACAGAAGGACTGAAGTGTGTAAGGGAGGAAGGGGAGGAGGGTAGTACGGAGTCACTTTGGATGCAAATCCAGGATTCCAAGAATAGGATTCTTAGAATGGGAGCAGTGTACAGGCTGCCATCTCAGACGGAGGAGTTAGACAGGGAACTAGCGGGACAGATCAGGAGGACCTGAGAGAAGGGTAGCGTGGTGATTGTGGGGGACTTCAACATGCCAGGAGTGGACTGTAGTACCCCAACAACCAGGAACAGAAGGGAGCAGGTACTGCTGGATGCCTTCCAGGACAGCTTCCTGCTGCAAATGGTCAGTGAACCAACCAGGTTAGGGAATACCCTTGACCTTGTGCTGGCAAATGGGGACTTTGTGAGAGAAGTTACAGTGGAGGAACCGCTGTCAGGGAGTAACCACCACTCAGTATTGCTCACATTGGATATGGGCAAGGACGGAGTGGAATCTGGCACAAGAGTGCTGGACTTCAGGAGGGCTGACTTTGGGAGGATGGGGGAAGTGGTAAATGGGTACCTGGCTAGAATTCAGTCTAGTATGGACACTAACCAAAGGTGGGAGCTCATAAAGCTGGGGATAGTGGAGGCAACCAAAACCTGCTACAAGGCCCAGAGCAAGAAGGCTAGGGCAAAGAAACAGAGCTGGTTGAGCAAGGAGGTCATGGAAAAGGTAAGGAGAAAAAGAGCTGCTTTTAGGAAGTACAAGAAAACAGGGAGAGGGGAGGACAGGGAGAAGTACTTGATGTAATCGAAGGAGGTGACAAGGACAGTAAGGGGAGCCAAGGCGTCTACGGAACTTAGGCTGGCACAAGGCATTAAGAAGGGGAGAAGGACTTTAGTACATCAGGAGAAAAGGAGCTGTAAGGACCACATAGTCAGGATTAGGAAGGAGGGGTTGGGTGGAAGCAGGTGCAATAAGGCAGAAACACTAAATGAGTACTTCTGCTCAGTATTTACTAAAGAGAAGAGGGGGGTGACACCCAATGGGGGAGAAATGGCAGAAACGGGGGGGAGGGGGTGACAGATGGGGAAATCATGGAGAGCAGAGTTCAGGAGGGTTTGAAGGCAGTGAGGGTGGATAAGGTGCCAGGCTCAGATGGCATCCACCCCAGGGTACTGAAGTAGCCAGCAGAGGTCCTTGCCAGACCTTTGGCAGACCTATTTAATGCCTCACTACATTCAGGGTGTGTACCTCAGGACTGTAGGACTGGACGATGGCTCATGGGGTGCCCCTCCACAAGAGTGGCCCCAAGGATGAACCGGGAAACTACAGACCAGTGAGCCTCACATCCATCGTGGGTAAGCTAATGGAGACTATCCTGAAGGAGAGGCTGGTAGTAGACAGCATGGCTTCATATGGGGCAGATCCTGGCAAACCAACCTGGTGGAGTTCTATGACTAGGTAACTAGGCAACTGGACAGGGGCCATGCAGTGAATGTCCTGTATCTGGACTTCAGTAAGGCATTCGACTCGGTGCTGCATGGAAGGCTGGGAAGTAAGTTAGTAGGCACAAGGGCAGGTGCAAAGCTGGTGAGATGGGTAGGGAACTGTACAGACAGCTGGTGAGACCCCATCTGGAGTACTGTGTGCAGTTCTGGAGACCCAATCTCTGCAAGGACATAGACAAGATGGAAGCTGTGCAGAGGAGGGCAACTAAAATGGTGCAAGGTCTGCACCAGAAGACATATAGAGAGAGAGGAGCTTAATATGCATAGACTCGAGGAAAGGAGGGAGAGGGGGGACATGATAGAAACTTTCAAGTACCTCAAGGGAATCAACAAAGTCCAAGAGGGTAGCATCTTTGAAAAAAAGAGGTGTGCAAGAACAAGGGGGCACAATTTGAAGATGGGGGGGGAAGCTCAGAGGTAATGTAAGGAAATATTTTTTTACAGAGAGGGTTGTGGATGCATGGAACGGCCTTCTGGAGGAGTTGTGGAGTCAAAAACAGTGGTTGAATTCAAGCATGCATGGGACAGTCATAAAGCAATTCTAGGGGTGGGGGTAGAAGAAGTAGGCTGCTGATTAACTAGGATCTGCAGCTTATCCATTGGGTAGGGAAATGGGCAGACTGGTGGGCCAAGCAGTTCTTATCTGCGTCAAATTCTGTGTTTCTATGTTTCTATGTTTCAGGGAAGGCAACAGAGGGTGGTGGTGGGTGGGGAGCTCTCACACTCAAGGTAGTGATGAGTGGTGTTCCACAGGGCTCGGTGTTGGGACCAGTGTTGTTTGGGATATTCATTGCAGACATATCATTGGACATCAAGCACAAGATCAGTCTGTTTGCTGATGATACTAAGGTAGGAGTGGTGGTGAATGACCTGGGGTATGGCAGGGGTTACAGGATGATCTGGCAAAGCTTAAAACCTGGTCAGACACCTGACAACTGGGGTTTAATGCCAAAAAGTGCAAGGTGCTGCATTTTGGGATGAAGAACCCAAGGAGGAGTTACCAGCTGGGGAGAGTGCAGCTAGCCCAGACAGAGGAGGAGAAGGATCTGGGGGTGCTCATTACAGGGTCAATGAACAACTCGGCACAATGTAGGAAGGCAGCTGCAAAGGCCAACAAAATGCTGGGTTGTATTGCAAGGGGTATATCCTCGAGGAGGGAGTAGGTGATTCTGCCACTGTATAGGTCATTAGTTAGACCGCACCTGGAGTACTGCGAGCAGTACTGGTGCCCGTATCTGAAGAGGGACATTAAGTTACTGGAGAGGGTGCAGTGCAGGTGACAAAGATGATCAAGGGGCTGGGGGACTTATCATATGAGAGGAGGCTGAGGGAGTTGAACATGTACTCACTGGAGGAGAGGAGGGACGGGGACATGATTGAAACCTTTAAGTACATGAAAGTAATAAACAAGACAGGTACAGAAGGGCTGTTCAAAGTAAGGGAGGGGGAAGGACACCAGGGGCCATGATATGAGACTGGAGGAGGGAAGGTTCAGGAGGGAGATGAGGAGACACTTTTTTACAGAGAGGGTGGTGGCTGGGTGGAATGCGTTACCTGCAGAAGTGGTATCCAGTAGAACAGTGGACTGCTTCAACAGGGGATGGGACAGGACAAGGGGGAGGGTCAATGAAGGGGAAGGGTGGAAGGGAGGGGCAGCTGCAGAATAAGGGGTGCTAGCTGCACATTCGAGCAGACTTGATAGACCTCTAGGCCTTGATCTGCTGGCAAATTTTTGTATGTTCATAACGTCACTGCTGATGTTAGATGCCTCATAGTAGCCAGCTCCATTCTGTCACTAGTTAACTGTGGCCTCCATGTCTATGCAGCTGCCTGTGACATGGTACTTAACAGAAAGTTCATCTGCAATAAGGCTTGTCACTTTGTGCTAGGGGTGGACAAGGGTACCCATAACTGCATTCAATACACCGTAAAAAACTGGTTACCCCTACCAAGCAAAATAAAGTACCAAACCTGTCTGCTTGCAAAAAAACGGGCACTTCTGGGTATAACCCCCTTCTCTCAAAAATCACTTGTGGACAACCAATACAACACCAGGAGCATGACTAGGAAATGCCCTTGAACTGCCTTTCCGTAGAACTCAACTGGGCAAGAACACTTTTGCTGTCAGGCGTACTTGTTAAATGTTAAATGATTTGCCCCAAACCCTGCTAAATCTCCATGGGGTTGACCAATTCAAGATATCTCTGCAGTTAGCCCTAGAAGTTCAATGCAACAGCAACTGTTAATTTTCCAAACCTGCATCTTACCTGATGGTCATATCGACTTGCCTCTGTTATCGGCTCTGTTGTTACTGAATTATTTGTTGCTGTATTAACGCAATAATTTGGCTGATTGTACAATTTTGTATGTATTATGCTTGCCTTTAGATCTGTGTGGAATCTGAAAATTCTGAATTCATTAACATTTTGTGAAATTTCACAAATTTTGCAGAGTTTTCAAAATTAAGACTTTGGTGAAATCTGAAACTTCTGGATGTTTGATAAATTTTCACCCCATTCTGTGAACTTTTCTGGCTGAATTGAGGAATAACACACATGAAATGCAGAATGACAGTTCTGAGGAATTTCATTTTGCTGTTTAATACTTCAGTCCACAATACATGTGATCATTCTGCAGTTCAGTGATTAGTTGTGTGGACTTCCTGTCTGCAGTTTAATACATTAATCTATAATTCATACATTTATTCTTCTGTTCTAAGTCAGAATTTCCATGAAAGTTGCCAAAGTGCATTCCGAAATTTTGCTTGCAAAAAAAAGGCACTTCTGGGTATAACTGCCTTCTCTAAAAAAATCACTTCTACCCTGTGGCCAAGCAATACAACACCAGGAGCACTGTGGTGCACAATAAACTCAGCTGTAGAGTCAAGCCATACAAAAGTGAAGGTACTGGACTTCAGGAGGGCTTAGTTTGTCAAAATGGTAGTGCCTCAGAAAAGCACTAGTGAAACAGGCAAGAAGGAGGGGTGGAGCAACAATGGGGAAACATCAAAACTGCCATCACAGAGGCAACAAGCCTTCGTATGAAGCAAATAAATAAGTCAAAATGAAAGAAAAAAACACTATGATTCTCAAAAGAGATGGCGGGGAAGGTTAGGGAGAAAAAGATAGCAGTCAGGAAGTATAAGGAAACACAGAAGGAGCAGGATAGAGAACTGTACTAGTTAAAGCAGAAGGAAGTGGGGAAGGCAGTCAGAATAGTAAAGGCCCAAACCGAGGAAAAGATAGCCAACCTGGTAAAGAAGAGGGATAAAACCTTTTATAGGTACATTAGGGAGCAAAGACAGACAAAGGGAGGGATACTGAGGCTGAATAAAGATGAGGGTGGTGGGCAGAGGGGGACAGTGAAAAAGCAGGGATACTGAACTAATACTTCTGCTCAGTATTCACAGAAGAAAAGGAGGGGAGGTTCCTAATCTAGTCAATAAGAGCACTCTGGATGGGGGGGGGGTCAATATCAATCCTTTCACAGAAGAAAGGGTTCAGAAAGAACTCCTAGAACTGAAGGACAACTAAGCAATGGGGCCTGATGAGATTCACCCCAGAATTCTAAAAGAACTAAGGGGAGAACTATGAACACCTCTGACTACACTTTTTAACAAATCATGGGAGGATGTTGTGGTACCTGAAGACTGGAGGAGGGCAGATGTGATTCCCCTTCACAAAAGTGGGAGCAAGACAAAGGCAGGAATCTACAGACCTGTCAGTTTAACCTCAGTGGTAGGGAAAATGATGAAATCACTTCTGAAGAAAAGAACTGTTGAGTACCTAGAGGCCAGTGGGGCACAGGACCCAAGGCAGCATGGATTCACAGTGGGAAGGTCATGTCAGACAAATCTAATAGATTTCTTTGACTGGGTGACCAAAATAGTAGACCAGGGAGGGCCTGTGGACATGGCCTACCTAGACTTTAGCAAGGCATTTGAAACAGTCCCACACAAAAGATTAATAAACAAATTAGCCAGCCTGGGAGTGGGTCCCAGGGTGGTAGCCTGGGTAAAACATTGGCTGGACAACAGGACGCAGAGGGTAATAGTAAACGGAGTCCACAGTGAAGAAAGGGGGTTACTAGTGGGGTACCGCAGGGTTCAGCACTGGGTACAGTCCTTTTTAATGCCTTTATAAATGAGATTGCAGAGGGACTGGAAGGAAAAGTATGTATTTTTACAGATGACACAAAGATCTGCAACAGGGTTGATACACAGAGTGGGGTGCAAAGGATGAGAAGGGACTTGGCAAGGTTGGAGGAATGGTCAAATGTATGGCAGCTTAAATTTAATGCAAAGAAGTGCAAAGTAATGCACCTGGGAAACACAAATCCAGGGGAAGAGTACACAATGGAGAGTGAGATACTGGTGACAACAAAAATGGAAAGGGACCTGAGGGTAGTTATATCAGATGACCTAAAGGTGGGCAAGCAATGTGAGAAAGCAGTAAGAAGGGCTGGGGGGATACTGGGATGCACAGGGAGAGGCATCACCAGTAGAAAACAGGAAGTTGTTATTCATCTGTACAGGCAGTTGGTGAGACCTCATCTGGAGTACTGTGTGCAGTTCTGTATACCCCATCTACGCAAAGACATAGACAGGGTGGAGGCTGTCCAGAAGAAGGCAACAAAAATGGTGCAGAGTCTGCACCTGAAGACATATGAAGAGACTAAAGGAGCTGAATATGTATACCCTAGAGGAAAGGAGGGAGAGGGGGGTCATGATAGAAACTTTCAAGTACTTCAAGGGAATCAACAAAGTCCAAGAGGATAGCATCTTTCAGAAAAAGAGGTATGCAAGAACAAGGGGGCAGAATTTGAAGATGGGGGGATGGCTCAGAGGTAATGTGTGGAAGTATTTTTTCAGGGAGACGGTTGTGGATGCATGGAACAGCCTTCCTGAGGAGGTTGTAGAGTCAAAAACAGTGGGGAAATTCAAGAATGCATGGGACAGACATAAGGCAATTCTAGTGGGGGGTAGAAGGAAGAAGGCTGTTGATTAACTAGGATCTGCAGCTTATCTATTAGGTAGGGAAATAAGCAGACTAGGTGGGCCAAGCGGTCCTTATCTGCCATCAAATTCTATGTTTCTACGTTTCTATGAAAGTCAGACTTTCACTTCTGTAAAAGTTAGCCAAACATTTTGGCAACTTTTGCTGAAATTCTGACTTAGAAAGGTGAGAAAAATGTATTAACTACAGATTAAAGTATTAAACTGCTGAAGAAAACTCTGTAGAACTGATCACTGTCAGAGGTCATTTCTGTGGAAATTCTTTTGGCAGTTTAAAACATAAATCCGCAATTCATACATTCATTCTGCAGTTCAGTGAGTCACTGAACTGTGGAATGAATGTATAAATTGTCCCTCCCTGGTATCTACTAGCACCCCCCACCCTAAATTTACTGCACCCCTACCAAATAAATGTATCACTGGTGTCTAGTGGCACCCCTGCACCGCCCACACTGGACTGATTGCAGCAACCTGCCCCCGGCACCCCTTTCCATAGTCTATTTGGACTGCTGCCGCATAGGCTGCTGTAATCATTTCAATGTGGTTGAAGCAGGGGAGGGCAACTAGACACCAGGAAATCATTTCTTTGAGAGGGGGATGGCAATTGGAGGGTGGGAGTGCTGCTAGACAACAGGAAAACATTTCATTCATAGGGGATGGTGATCAGAGGGTGGGGGTGCCACTAGACAACAGGAAAACATTTCTTTCATAGGGGGACAGTGATCAGAGGGCGGAGGGGTGCCACTAGACACCAGAGAAACATTTATTTCATAGGGGGACAATGATCAGAGGGTGGGGGTGCCACTAGACATCAGGAAAACTTTTCTTTCATGGGGGATGACAAGAAGAGGGTAGGGGGGTGCCACCAGGGAAACATTTCATTTATAGGGGACAGTGATCAGAGGATGGGGGTGCCACTAGACATCAGGGAAACATTTCTTTCATAGGAGGACGGCAATCAGAAGGTAGGGGAGTGCCACTAGACTCCTGAGAAACATTTTGTTTTATAGGGGGATGGCGATCAGAGGGTTGGGATGCCATTAGACATCAGGAAAACATTTCTTTAATAGAGGGATGGTAATCGGGGGGAGGGTGTGCCACTAAACACCAGGGAAACATTTATTTCACAGTGGGACAGTGATTGGAGGGTGGGAGGGTGCTTCTAGGCACCAGTGAAACATTTCTTTCATGAGGGAATTGCAATAGGATGGGGGGGGGGGGCACTAGACATTTGGAAGATTTCTGATTTTGCCAAAGGCAGAACTTTGGAAAATTCCACAAAAGTTGTGAAATTTTGAGGAAGTTCCACTAAAGTGGAATTCACAACTTTTTCCCAGTTCTAACAATGTCTTGACTCAAAATGCACAATTTATCTCCACTTGTGAGGGGGGACAAGACTTTCATAACTCACTTGTGTCTTTGCCACTCAGGAGTTATGGTTCTGCCTCTCATACTTGGAGATAACTTGCATATTTTGAGTCAGGCCATTGTATATCCCCCTGTTTCCCCTGTGCCCTGGTCAACATCCCCCTTCTCGTAAAACTGGTTCATGTAATTCTCCAAGGTTCAGTGTGGGTGCTGATGTGCTAAATAGAAACAGAAACATAAACTTTGATGGCAGATAAGGACCACTTGGCCCAGCTAGTCTGCCCATTTCCCTACCTACAGGATAAGCTGCAGATCCTAGTTAACCATCAGCCTATTTCTTCCTACACCCTGATTCATGATTACTCTCCCTAATGTTATGCCTTGCTAGTTAAATGTGTTGATGTTGCCTCCCGATCCTGGGGAGGGTGCATGCCTTCGCTCTCCCTTGGTCTTCATGCCTGAGGCAGCCGGTTGTAGGCTGGCAGTCCAGTATATGCCCCCTTCCCATTTCATTGCCCTTTAGCCACCAGGGGCAGGGCGCTGTGAGGTGGCATAGAAGACAGACATAGAGGCCCACTGGATCCTAACAGATTAATAAAATCAGATGGGTTCCACTGGCATAAACGTACCCCCCAAACTTTAAGCAGAGGTGGAGGTGGTGATGTGGACTCACAGACAACAGCCTTCCCACTCCACCTGCCTCCTTTCTAGATCTTTTACATAAAGTTTGTGAAGTACAAGTTACCAGGTTGTTCCCCAGGCTGCTAGAATGATCACCACACATTCTTGGGTTTCTAAAGCTATGGAGACAGGGGGAACTTTGTGGGCTTGTCCACCTTGTGTGAGTTAGACATACAGACCGGGGTTGGTGGGTATGTTTTTACTTATCTGCAAGGGAGTGGAGAGTCTCAGGACAACAGTTACAAAAGGTACTTGAGGTAGCCACTGCTATCATCCTCCTATTTCATGCCACTTCTGTGGTGCAATTGATCAATCAGATGTTCACACAGCAACATTCAAGCAGGATAAATCAGTTCAAAAATAGAGAGACCGGCACTAGGAAGGTGGTGCAGCTCAAATAAAATTCATACTGATTCCAAAGTCTAAGCTCACTCACCCCTCCTCACATAAGATACACAGACAGCTTCTTGTTAGAAATTCATTTATAAAATTATAAAATTCATACTGATTCCAAAGTCTAAGCTCACTCACCCCTCCTCACATAAGATACACAGACGGCTTCTTGTTAGAAATTCATTTATTAGCAGCACCAGCCCATGCTGTATGCATCTCCAAGAAAAATTATGTTTCGCACCCTCCGGTGTTTCCACAAAGAATAACAGCAGTCCATAAGTGAACACATTTAAAGAACCAAATATGTATACCTCCAGCAATCGTGACTAAGCAAATACATTTGAATTTTAGTCACACACTGGTGATATCACCAGATAATTACTTCATTCATAAAAAAGGTTACTACATCTTGTACTATGCTTCCTTTTTCAGATAACTATGTGAAGTCAAGGTGACGTGTGCTTAATTTCTTGTAGACTTTAATGCCTCACTGTCACAAGTGAAAATAATTTTAGCACATTAACTGAAAACAACATTTTTTTTGAAAGAGTTAATAATGGGGTAGGGATCATTTTTTAAAAGGTACTTAAAGTAGGCTTCCCAATGATTTCCCAAATGAAAACATCTTCATAATAAACTTGTGAGTCATGACTTCTTCAAACAGAAGCAAACATATAAATGCAGCTCCTGCAAAATACACTTAAACACAGGCAATGACTGTTATGAACTAATCACTGAAGACACACATTTGAAAAATATGAGCACTGATAATTCCAGTAGCCAACCAATAAAATGTGTGTGTGTGTGTGGAGGGGAACAGGGGTGGGAGTGGTAAAGGGGTTTGAGGACATGAGAGACTGGTCAAACTAACAGTTATAGCATAAAACATTTTCTTTTTAGATAATGTGCTGAAATTATTTTCACTTGCGACAGGCATTAAAGTCTACAAGAGATTAAGCACACATGTTACCTTGGCTTCACACAGTTATGTCATAAAGGAAGCATACGATAAAATGTAGTAACCTTTTTTATGAATGAAGTAATAACTGGTGATGTCACCAGCATGTGACTAAAATTCAAATGTATTTGCTTAATCACGATTGGTGGAGGTATGTACACTTGGTTCTTTAAATGTGTTCAGTTATGGACAGTGGTTATTCTCTGTGGAAGCACCGGAGGGTGCAAAACATAAGAATTGTTCTGGGAGCTGCATATAGCATGGGCTGGTGCTGCTAGTAAATGAATTTTTGACAAGCAGCAGCCTGCGTGCCTTATGTGAGATGGGGTGAGTGCGCTTAGACTTTGAAATCAATACAAATTTTATTTGAGCTGCACCACCTTCCCAGGGCTGGTCTCTCTATTTTTGAACTGATAAAGTCTTTAGACTGGGAACGAGTTTAATAATTAAAAACCTCCTCTGTGTAACATTTACCAGCCCTACTTTGAAGTTTATTACCAAGCAATTAAGATGGAAGCCCAAAATGAGGGGAGCGGCGTCCCAACAACGGATGCTGGAGGGAGCCTATTCGACTCTTTATATTCAGAAGAAGCAGTTAACCTGATATTACAGGACTTTGACAGTGATTCATCTGTTAGTAGTAACACTACCAGATTGCAGAGCAGCATTCATGATATTTTTTTTCCAATGGAGCGTTTGTTCACTCGCATGAGACACCTGCATTGGCAAGAAAAACAATAGCATAGCAACATACATCAAAGTGCATAGAGCCCCTTTTTTTTTTAGACTTTATTTTTCTCCGGGACTGAGGAACTCTCTCCAGCTACCTTACCAGCCTGGCTCTACCTTCCAGTCTGAAGCTTGGTATTCCAGGCCGACCCTGCCCGGCAGATCCCCTGGCTCTGAGCCCTCCGAGGTGGGACCACCCATCCTGGCACTCTATCTACGATCCAGTGCTCTGGGCAGGTGTCGGAAGGCCCACCTGGAAACTGAGCCCAATAGTGGGAGGGTGACCAAGACTGGAGGTGCCTTCACCTATCCTTGGCCCAGGGTTTTTGTCCTTACTGTAGGTTACCCCCAGGAGCTGGACATGCAGTGACGCCTGCACGGAGAAGCCGTAAGAGTCCGCTGTGCTCCTCCTCTTATGTTCTGGGCACAGGTAGTATGCCTGGTCTCCACTGGGTGTCACTACTGTGCCAAGGAGCCCCTGAACCCACCCCAGGGAGAGGAGAGAAGTCCTTCAGATGCTCAATCCTATTCCTCCCCTGCCAACCCCTGGCAGTCTGGGCTCATTCCCAAACCTGAGTCGCTGGTGTGGCATGAGGTGTGGCATTCAGCGCCTAAACCCTCAGTGCCACCGGGCTGGCCGAGCCCCAAAAAGTTTAAGAAACCTAAAACAACCTACCTTTGGAGAACATAGAAAGTATTTTATTACTGAATGCCAGCAAAAAAAAATCATGGCTGAAACCTCAGAAAAACTGATGGACTTAATCAAACGAGAAAGCGCAGTCATGCAAAATGAAGTTAGAGCTGCCTTAAAGTAACAGGAGACAACTGTTGAGACTTTCAGAGAACATTCTTATTATGAATGTTGCTAGATGCAATTTAAGGCGTACCTAAGAAGTTATGACCTGAAGATACAATCACAAAAATAGAAAAAATATGTAAGGGATTTAAATGATTACCAGAATAATATGATTTATAACTGGAAGAATAAATCCAAAAACATCCTGAATATTGCTACAGCACCACTTGCAACTGATACTACATGCACACCAGGGACATCGGATGGGAGTGAAGGAGTTATTCTTTCTATTTTTAAAAGAATGGAACATTTAGAAAACAGTATGGGTGAGAGTGCCTCGGAACCTGAGGAAAGTGAAAATGAAGGGCCTTTTTTAGTGATTACTCCTCCTGGGGTCATACCCAGGAGGAGCAACTGATGCATGAAAGTCCAGTTCCCCCTAGGACAAGGCAGAAGAGGAGGAAGGTGAGGAGGGGGAAGAGGAAGAGGAAGGGGAAGAGATGGTTGGCACAATCCTATGATCGTCAACAGATATTGACTGTAATTAATATTTCCAAGGAACATTTGAATGAATCCCAATTGAAGGTACTGTCTAAAGGACTATCATTTGTCCCTACTTTTAGTATTCAAGAATTTGATGCCTTTGTAGACATAAATAAGTTTGTAAGGAAAATAAATCTAAAATCCTTCTTTGCAGAAACTGATAAAAATGTTCAGAACTCTACACCAGAACAGACTACTGGTGTCATAGATGAAACATTAGAACAGATGACCACTAACCCCTTTAAGCCACCTTCTTCTTTCTGCCCCCCATTACACCCTAACATCAGCACTTATTTAGACTGCTGCATCAAGGAGTTGTCAGATCTTTTTCTGAATGGCAGTGCTCCCCCAAAAATGCCTCACTGTAACGTTAACAGTGCTGAGAAAGAGGCTTTAGATACTCTCATGAAGACCCATAATATAATGTATGGGAGAGCTTTGTTGTTCACTGAATTCCATGGAAAGATAGAGTGCTCATAAAGTTATAGCTATGGGCATAGAACATATCCCCAGAGATATTAGTGGCGGGGATATAGACAGTTTTTTAAACTTTAAGGAACAAGAATGGATTTTTCATACTGGAGCCCTTAGGTATTCTAGATTGAGTGGCAAATACAAAATTGTTCCATTTCTGTTAAAAAGGAGATAATGACATTTATTGTCTCTTGAAAATTGAATGTCTTATGATATAACTGTCAGTTTGACCCGTCTCTCATGTCCTCAAACTCCTTTACCTCCCCCCCATTCTCTCCACACATACCCCTTCCCATTTTATTGGTTGGCAACTGGAATTATCAGTGCTCATATTTTTAAAATGTGTATCAACAGTGATTAGTTCATAACAGTTATTGCCTGTGTTTAAATGTATTTTGCAGGAGCTGCATTTATATGTTTACTTCCGTTTGAAGAAGTCATGACTCACAAGTTTATTATGAAGACGTTTTGATTTGGGAAATCATTGGGAAGCCTACTTTAAGCACCTTTTAAATAATTATCCCTATACCATTATTAACTCTTTCAAAACAATTTTTCTTTTTAGTTAATGTGCTAAAATTATTTTCACTTGTGACAGGCATTAAAGTCTACAAGAAATTAAGAACACGTTACCTTGGCTTCACACAGTTATATGATAAAGGAAGCACAGTATAAGATGTAGTAATCTTTTTTATGAATGAAGTAATTATCTGGTGATGTCACCAGCATGTGACTAAAATTCAAATGCATTTGCTTAATGACGATTGGTGGAGGTATACACACTTGGTTCTTTAAATGTGTTTACTTATGGACTATTATTATTCTCTGTGGAAGCACCGGAGGGTGGAAAACATATGAATCGTTCTGGGAGTTGCAAACCACATGGGCTGGTGTTGCTAATAAATTAATTTTTAACAAGAAGCAGCCAGCATGTCTTATGTGAGGAGGGGTGAGTGAGGTTAGACTTCAGAATCAATTCGAGCAGGCTGACTCAGGCTCCCTGTTAATTTGTGAACTTCCCTCATAAAGGTGCAATTTTCCCACTTGATACTAGGATACCAGGAAACAGGTGGGACTCACTTATAACATGGGTTTCCACTCATACTGCTGCAAGGATTCCTTGTACGTAGCATCCCCCCCTACTGTGGAGATTGGTACACAAACCAGGGTTGATGGGTGATTGAAGGGTGACTGGGGTCTCACAGTGGGCTATTTAGACACTAATAGTTCTATTATACTGCCTTCATTTAGTTCACCCCCCGCAGAGGCCTTCCCCAACACTTTGAGCCAGGGCAGTGATCCAACATGTACGATCTCTGGGAGAGGTGCTCCACACTACACTCAGGGGACCTTATGCCTCCCCTCCATGGTTCTAGAGATATGTATGTAGTCCCTCAGCCACTGGACAAGCTTCTCCCACACCCCTTGCAGTCCAGAGCTTTACAGCCAAGGGCTGACTGGGAATCCACGGGGTTAGTTAATGTGGAGGTGGGCAGTGTTACTTTTGCTGCAAATACATTGTGAAGTGTAATGAAACACAAGGGAGAACTCACATGGTGCAGGACACAGTTGCAGCCTTTGATCCCTCTTTCCTGCATTTTGAAATGGCCACTGTTCCATTGCATGTTTGCACTTGCACAGCAATAGCCAAGTAGACTGGTTGGGGCTCCCTGCAAACATGCACACCACCCAAACAAGTGTGCATTTTCCTCCTCAAATATTAGTGGCAAGAGGATGTGAGCGTTCCTGTCCAGAATAGGTTCCTGCTCAAAGGGAGTATCTACCCTGTATGGCCCACCATTACTGTGACAGTCAGCATCAGGCTCAGTATCATGGGGGATTTATCCTGGGTTTACATGCCAGATGTACTCAAAGGTCAGGCTCTTACTTTCTGCAGGAGCACCCTTAACACTGCAGCAGAGGCAACCCATATGAGTTGGTGTGGTTTACTAGGTAAAATTTGGGATAATGGTTAATTTGAGAAGGCTAAAGGGTCATGGCAGGTTAAGAACATGGTGGTTATGAGGTTAATGAACAGTTATACCAAACCCTCTGAGGGTATCCCCCTTCATTGCTCTTGTGCCATGAGAGGGGGTCATTAACTGAGAAGCCTCTCACATCACCTGCATACCTGGCAGAACTGATAGAAATTCAGGTGCAATAAGGAGTAGGGAAGGGGAATTACCAAGTGCATAACATCATGCCCAGTATCTCTGGCTAACAGCTTCACAAGAGGAGCTCTTGCTAGGCAGAGGAGGTAGAGGACAGAAATGCAACACCCACAAACATGGGGGGGATGGGGAGGTGGCTTATGCAGACTACACAGGGATGGGGTGCAGCTTGGGGTCTGCACAACCAACTGTTGGCAAGGGCTAGATAGGGAGGGGATCAGTGCTTGACTCCCCCCCAAGTCACCCCTACTGGCACTCAGAAACTGGCATGACCTTCATGCACAGGTTGGTGCCTATAGAAGCATCGGCTGGCACACACACACCCAACTATGCCATCACTTTATGCATACCAAGGCAATGGAAAAGGTCAAATCAGAGGTCTCAACCTCTGCATAGCTCTTGTGCTCTATCCCCTAAAATGAGCAGGAGTAACATTCATGCTTTTATACCAATCTGCACAGCTTTACACATGCTGTTATGTTATTTGTTCATATTAGCTGTACCAGCGGTGCTTAGACTGCTGGTACTAACTGTTTAACTGTTTTACCTATTTTAAATGTTTCAAATGTTTTTGATATGGTAGATCCACTGTTACAGGGGATCCAAGACATCCACAGGTATACCAGTTGGCTGCCCACCTCCCCTATATAATGTCCATCCTACACTCTGGCACCTGCATATTATGAGAGGCAAAATCACTTTGGGGCAAAACTCCCTGCCTGGACCAAACTTGAAGGAATGGAAAGTCAGTATGCATTGGCAAACCCTTCGGTTTCTGTTAGTTCTTGATAATGGCTGAGTCAGAGATTAAATTGGTATCTTTGAATGGGAATGAACACCTTCACCCATATAAAGAAGAAAACTTTTCAATCACCTTAAGAGGTACAGGGCAGGGATAGCCTTCCTACAGGTGACGCACCTCACGAAGCCCAAGACTGAAAAACTGAGAATGGGGTGGTTTTCCCAGGTGTACAGTAGCGCCTACACATCCAAGAGCAGAGGGTTATCCATACTCATACATAACAGCAAAAAATGGTGGCAGATGCAGCAGGAAGATATGTGTTAGTCCAGGGCTCACTAGGGGACCAGGATCTGTGTAACATGTATGCCCCAAACACCCCTGATGCCACTTTCTTCACCAATTTGGCACAAATGCTAGCTGAACACCAGAGAGCCAGATAATTCTTGGATGGGATGCTAACACAGTCCTGGACCAGTTCCTCAACAGATCAAATGCTTCACCCAGGACCAATCTGGTGCAGTTAAGGCCCTGGATCAGTTGAAAATGGACCCATGGCTTGCCAATATCTGGTGGTTAGTGCACCTGAGAGGCAAAGACTACTCCTTCCTCTCTGCACCACACCAGACATATTCCAAGATTGATCTCTGACTGGTACCAAACCTGTGGGTGTCAGATGTACTGGACACAAGTATTGGCATTATTATTATGTCCTACCATGCCACAGTATCTTTCACCTTGCTACCCATGGGATCACCCAACCTGCCTCACTGGCAGTGGCACTTCAACCTCTTGCTACTTAAAGATGAAGCCTTTAAAGAGACCCTGACACCATTTTGACAGCTTTGAAAAAATGAAATATTTAGACACAAGTTAGCATATTTAATAATTTTTTCTGCAATTTTCATCCTTACTTCTCTATTATTAAGGACATTACATGTCAACAGGATCACTGCCCTGTCTGTTTTGGCTGCTTCCCAACACCTTACATCACAGTTTTGTTTATGACATCACAGTCTGTTGCTGTGGATATAATTACAATGCCATGAACAGGGGATTATGATGTCAGATGTAGGCAAGCAGACAGAGCAAATAAAGTCTAAGAGACAGTAATCCTCTTCCATACAACTATCCTCAGTAATAAAGAAAAAAGGGAAAGAATTATGGAAAATTTATAAAAAATTTAACTATGTCTAAACCTCATATATTTTGAAGTGTTTCTAATGGTGTCAGGGGCTCTTTAAGGCCTCCCTGCAGGCTGAAAAAAGGTGTTCTGGCTACCAAGCAGAAAGAGGACAATACAGCACAATCCAGGTGTGACACTCTGAATGTGTAGATTAGGGGCAGGTACATTACCTACACCTTGCCTCTGGAAGATGCCCATCAAATTAGAAGGATAATATCATAGAACTATATATATATTATGGTAGCACAGTAGTGCTACCATAGTTAGGGTTGAGGAGCCATTTACATGTTAATCCCAAAATGTTGCACCCTAATAACTTTGCAACCGTTCAACTGATTTGCCTGAAATTTGGAATACAGAATCAAGACCCATACACCTTGGGATCTGCCAAGTTTTGTACCAGTCAGATTTATGGCTGCGGAGTTATTAAGCATGATCTGCGCATGTGTTTACGCTTTTTTTGGAATTCTACGGTCGCTCCTACAGGTAGCACAGTTTGCGTGACTGGTCCAAAATCTTCAGGGAATGTGTGGCCCGTGTCCCCAATGTGCCTTTTGAAGATTTTATGAAAAAATATTAAACGGTTCAAAAGTTATTCAAAAAACAAGTTCCCATTATTAGTCAATGGGAAAAGTTAACAAAAAGTTCGACAGTGTCGCAAATGCAGTTTTTACATTCGCAAATGGCCCTTTTACTGTCGCAAATCCACCATTTTGTTTTCAGTTGGTGATCAGAAAAATGCTTGGCATTTAAATTTGGGACCCTCTAGCAACCTAATTCTTTTTGTACTCACCTAGTCAGACCCTGAGTATGCTAGCCATGCCTTTATTTTGGGATAAAACACCCCAGAAATATGTTTTTCAGATTTCTGGAAAAAGTAATTTCGCAAAGTAGTGTCGCACTCATGAAAGTGTTACCAAATTTTCGAAAGCTTAGTAAGTGCGACAGTACTTTTCTAGGCTGTGGGAAAATGACAGCAATTATTTGGCACCCCGCTGCAAAAGAACGGCTTGGAGTTTTGGGCTGAAATTTGGAGGGAACGCAGCTGACATCTCACAGGTGTGCCTTTAAGTGTTTTGTTGAAAAAATATTACATGGCGGCAAAGTTACGGTACTCCAAATTATCCCATAGGATAACATTATGGCGTATGACGCATTGCAGCAATCATTTGGCGCCCTGCTGCAAAATAACGGTTTGGTCTTTTGGGCTGAAATTTGCAGAGAACACAGCCAACACCCCACAGATGTGTCTTCCAGTGGTTTGGTGAAAAAATATTACAGGGAGGCAAAGTTATTGCACTCTGAACTTCTGTTTTTTTCCCATAGGATAACATTAAGGCGTTCGCTGCACCTTTCAGGGCCCGTATCTCGGAAACGGTGCGAGATACGGACTTTTCATCAAAAAAGTGCTTAGCCCCCTGACAGGGGCTAAGCACAAAACTAGTCAGGAAAGTGATAATTCATATGAATTTAAAATTGTTTTTCTATGTCGTACGGTTCCTGAGATATAAGCAATTTACTATTCCAAGTCCTCATTTTTCTGTTCCGAGAGTCATTATTTTGCATACATTCTTTGTACTCACTGTCTTTCTCTATACAGCTTTTGGAGAAAACCAGCCTGTGTGCTTACATTACTGTTACCATTACCGTTTCCGATTGCGGTTCTGTACCCATTTCACTTACCATTCACGTTTATGCCACCATGTGCGTTACCCTTTGCATTTTCATTTGTGGTTCCATTTGCGTTGTTTTTAACATTTCTGTCTACAGTACTGTTTCTCTTTCTGTTTCGCTTTGTGTCACCATGCACATTACGATTTGCGTTTGCGGCCACAATGTTGCTATGTGACAAGACATCATGTGGCGGGCCCCACGCTCCTGCCACCACATTACATTCACTATTTCTCATTATTATTCCCAAAAAGAAGGGAAATTAAAAAACTCCATTTAGTGCATCAGTTAGGGTTGTTCCACAGTGACAAAAGCGAGGAAATTCGATGTTAGGGTTCAAACCCCCTTTGCACCCCTCCAGCCCACCCCCCAACTGGAATCAGGGTGTGCGTTGGGGTCAACGGTCCTAACTCTCACCCCATTCTCCTATTCCTCAGCTTCTTTCCACATGTGATGGGGTGAGAGTTAGGGCTGACGACCCCAATGCGCACCCTGATTCCAGTTGGGTGAGTGGGCTGGAGGGGTGCAAAGGGGGTTTCAACCCTAACATCGAATTTCCTCTCTTTTGTCACTGTGGAATACCCTAACTGATGCATTAAACAGAGTTTTTGCCTCTAACATATATATGTGTATATATATATATATATATATATATATATATATATATATATATTTCATGGCAAAAACTCCATTTAATGCATCAGTTAGGGTTATTCCACAGTGACAAAAGTGAGGAAATTTGGTGTTAGGGTTGAAAGCCACCCTTGCACCCCCTCAGCCAGCCTCCCCAACTGGCATTGGGGTGTGCGTTGGGGTCATTGGCCCTAACTCTTGCCTCATCACATGTGTAAACAAGCTGAGGTATAGGAGAATGGGGTGAGAGTTAGGACCAATGACCCCAATGCACACCCCGATGCTACTTGGGGGGATGGGCTGGGGGGATGCAAGAGTAGCTTTCAACCCTAACACCGAATTTCCTCACTTTTGTTGCTGTGTAACAGTCCTAACTGATGCATTAAACTGAGTTTTTTGTCATGAATTTCTCTTCTTTTTGAGAATGAGGACTATAAATAGTGACTAGAATGTGGTGGTGAGAGCGCGGGCCCTTTGGGCCCACACTCCCACCAAGTGATGTCTTGTGACATAGTAACGGTAACTGCAATGCAAATGCAAGCGGTAAATGTTATGCACATGGTGACATAAACGTAAATGATAACACAAACATTCATAGAAACGCAAGTGCAAAGTGATGCCACGGCAAACAGTGACGCAAACAGAGATGCAAGCGCGAACGGAAATGCAACTGGTAATGCGCACGGTCACGGTACTGCTATTGTAAATGCAAATGGTAACAGTAACAGCAACAATAATGCCAAAGGCAACAGAAACAGAAATGCAAACTCAAGCGCCTATAGAAACGCAAAGCGTAACACGCACAGTCATGGTAACGTAATTGCAAATGCAAATGGTAATGGTAACAGCAAAAATAACACCAAAGGAAACAGAAATGCAAATGCAAGCACGTACAGAAATGCAAACCGTAACCCACACGGTCATGATATCACAATTGTAAATGCAAATGGTAACGGTAACAGCAACAATAACACCAAAGGAAACATAAACTAAAACGCAAACTCAAGTGCATCCAGAAACACAAACCGTAACGTGCATGGTGAGGGTACCACAATTGTAAATGCAAATGGTAACGGTAACAGTAACAATAATACCAAAGGAAACAGAAACACAAGCGCATATAGAAACACAAACCGTAACATGCAGAGGCACAGGAACGTAATTGGAAACCAAATGGTAAGGGTAACAACAACGATGACGCAATATGAAAGAGAAACGCAAATGCAAACAGAAGGGTGGTCACAAATGCAAATGGTAATGTGCATGGTGACGCAAAGTGAAACAGAAACAGTACTGTAGACACAAATGGTAAGAGTAACCCAAATGCAAGCGAAAACAGTAACGCAAAGGAAAACGCACACGGTGGCGTACACGGGAATGGTAATGCAAACGGGTATGGAAATGCAAGTGGAAACACTACATGTAACAGTAACTGGAGCACACATCCTGGTTTTCCCCAACAGCTGTATAGAGAAACACAGTGAGTACAAACAAGGTATGCATAATAATGAGTTTCGGAGCAGAAAATGAGGAGTTGGAATACTAAATTACTTATATTCAGGAACCGAACGAAGTAGAAAAAAAATTACAGTTTCATATGAATTATGACTTTCCTGGCTAGTTTTGTACTTAGTCCCCCACTTGGGGAGGGGGGCTAAGCATTTTTCCAACGTAAAGTCCGTAACTCCCACCGTTTCCGAGATACGGGCCCCGAAAGATGCGACGGATGCCACATTGTTAGTCTATGAGAAAAAGTGTCAACTTCGGAGTACCATAACTTTGCATCCCTGCAATATTTGTTCACCAAACCCCCCAAAGATACATCTGTGAGATGTTGGCTTTCTTCTCTCTAAATTTCAGCCCAAAAAAACCAAACCATTCTTTTGCAGCACAGTGGCAAACGATTTATGTCATGTTGGTCATAGTGTTGCAAAGTAGTGTCATGATTTGCGACACTTTCACAAAACAAATCACGAAAGTGTCACAGATGCAACACTACTTTGCGACACTACTTTTCCCAAAAATTTCAAAAACATATTTCTGGGGTGTTTAACCCCAAAATAAAGACATGCCTAGCATGCTCAGGGCTCGACTAGGAAAACACAAAAAGAATTGTGTCCCTAGATGGTCCCAATTTTAAATGTTAAGCATTTCTGTGATCAGTAACTGAAAAGAAAATGGCAGATTTGCGACACTACTAGGATCATTTGCGACACTAAAAACAGCATTTGCGACACTGTCAAACTTTTTGTTAACTTTTTCCATTGACTATAATGGGAAACATGTTTTTTGAATAACTTTTGAACCATTCAATATTTTTTCACAAAATCTTCAAATGGCACATCAGGGACCCTGGCCACACGTTTTCTGAAGATTTAGGACTGGTCACGTAAACTGTGCCACCTGTAGGCACAAGCAAAGAATGCGTAAAAAAAGTAATTGCATGTCAGAATGTTGCTTAATAACTCCACAGCCGTATATCCAACTGATACAAAAGTTGGCAGATCCCAAGAACTATGGTTATGCCCTGTGACTGCCAAATTTCAGGCAAATACATTGAACAGTGGCAAAGTTATTAAGGTGCAAAGTTTCACCATTTACCCTTAAATAGGGTACTCAACCCTAACTATGGTAGCACTACCGTGCTACCATTATATATATATATATATATAAAATGGGTTCACCACAACATATCCAAGACACTGTCTTAGGGTAGCTGGTCCATTCCACTGGGGTGTCAAACAGACGAGGCATACTGATGAGTCCTGGTAGGACGAAACACGTGTCTATGTCTTCTGTTAGCACCCTTTGCAAACTGTGTGAGAGGCCTTTTGGCACCATGCAATTCTGCTTAAAGTTGGACCAGCATAACATTCTGTGGTTGATTTGCATATGCAGCCCATGATGCTTTGCATTGTGTGGGCATGTGTGATTTTGTATTTTCTTGAAACTTGGCTTCCCAGCCAAATGCCCTTTGGGGTAATCCTTGCCTCAGTGTTTGCGCACAGAGGTTCTTTGTCTTTTAAATAGTTTTTTATTTTAATGGGTTCACCACAACATATCCAAGACACTGTCTTAGGGTAGCTGGTCCATTCCACTGGGGTGTCAAACAGACGAGGCATACTGATGAGTCCTGGTAGGATGAAACACGTGTCTATGTCTTCTGTTAGCACCCTTTGCAAACTGTGTGAGAGGCCTTTTGGCACCATGCAATTCTGCTTAAAGTTGGACCAGCATAACATTCTGTGGTTGATTTGCATATGCAGCCCATGATGCTTTGCATTGTGTGGGTATGTGTGATTTTGTATTTTCTTGAAACTTGGCTTCCCAGCCAAATGCCCTTTGGGGTAACCCTTGCCTCAGTGTTTGCGCACAGAGGTTCTTTGTCTTTTAAATAGTTTTTTATTTTAATGGGTTCACCACAACATATCTAAGACACTGTCTTAGGGTAGCTGGTCCATTCCACTGGGGTGTCAAACAGACGAGGCATACTGATGAGTCCTGGTAGGATGAAACACGTGTCTATGTCTTCTGTTAGCACCCTTTGCAAACTGTGTGAGAGGCCTTTTGGCACCATGCAATTCTGCTTAAAGTTGGACCAGCATAACATTCTGTGGTGATTTGCATATGCAGCCCATGATGCTTTGCATTGTGTGGGCATGTGTGATTTTGTATTTTCTTGAAACTTGGCTTCCCAGCCAAATGCCCTTTGGGGTAACCCTTGCCTCAGTGTTTGCACACAGAGGTTCTTTGTCTTTTAAATAGTTTTTTATTCTAATGGGTTCACCACAACATATCCAAGACACTGTCTTAGGGTAGCTGGTCCATTCCACTGGGGTGTCAAACAGACGAGGCATACTGATGAGTCCTGGTAGGACGAAACACGTGTCTATGTCTTCTGTTAGCACCCTTTGCAAACTGTGTGAGAGGCCTTTTGGCACCATGCAATTCTGCTTAAAGTTGGACCAGCATAACATTCTGCGGTGATTTGCATATGCAGCCCAAGATGCTTTGCATTGTGTGGGCATGTGTGATTTTGTATTTTCTTGAAACTTGGCTTCCCAGCCAAATGCCCTTTGGGGTAACCCTTGCCTCAGTGTTTGCACACAGAGGTTCTTTGTCTTTTAAATAGTTTTTTATTTTAATGGGTTCACCACAACATATCTAAGACACTGTCTTAGGGTAGCTGGTCCATTCCACTGGGGTGTCAAACAGACGAGGCATACTGATGAGTCCTGGTAGGACCCTTTGCAAACTGTGTGAGAGGCCTTTTGGCACCATGCAATTCTGCTTAAAGTTGGACCAGCATAACATTCTGCGGTGATTTGCATATGCAGCCCATGATGCTTTGCATTGTGTGGGCATGTGTGATTTTGTATTTTCTTGAAACTTGGCTTCCCAGCCAAATGCCCTTTGGGGTAACCCTTGCCTCAGTGTTTGCGCACAGAGGTTCTTTGTCTTTTATATATATATATATATATACACACACATATACACATATACAGTATATATACATATATCTATATTGGGTGTACAGAAATAATGGATAAAAATATACAAGCATAGAATTTACAAGCAATAAAAACTTGGCTGTCTGAACATAGAGATAAGTGCCTCCGAAACCAATAAGCTCAGGTATGGGGGGAGAGGGAGGGAGGAAGTATAATCAAGGGATGGGCAGAAAGAAAGTGGATGGATGGGCAGGGGAATTAAGAGAGGGGAGCTGAGTGAGAGGCATGAAGGGTAAGATAAAGCTGAGTGCGATACAGGAAAAGACAGATATAGGGTAGGATAGAGGGGGGAGAGTGGGCTGAAGAAGTAAAGGGAAAAGGGTAGGGGTGGGTGGAGTTGGGGAAGAGGGGGGTAACAAAGTTTAAGGAAGGGGAGGGAAGGTAGAGGTAGAGGTTGCTGTGAGGGAAGAGAAAGGAACGTAGAGGTATAGGGGGATGTAAGGGAGGGGAAGGGAGGCCAGGCTGGGTTGAAGAGCACGAGTTGGGATACTACTTGTGGCACCTACAAATCACTTTACATTTTCTTGCCAATAGAGCTTTAGAGATGTTAATTGTAACAACACTGGTTAGCTGAAGGACCAATTGTAGGCTATTCTAGGCAGCAGGTGGAGCATAGGAGATAGCCCTTTTAAGAAGAGGTATGGTGAGGCTCAGGATCGAACACCATCACTCATGGCCAAAATTACTTTTACCTGGTACAAGATTAGTATGGATCTACACAAGCAGCATCCCTAAAAAAAGCAGAGCTGGATGGTTTCAGTGCCCCACTACAGCTGCCTCAACTCTCCCCTCAGGCCAAACAAAACCTTGATGCACAGTTCACAATCAAAGAAATAGAGGGAGATCTGCACTCAGTGCTGGCAGAAAAGATAACTAGTGGAGATGGGCCCCCGGCAGAACTCCTGCCCTCCTCCAGCATTCAGCACCTGGAACCACTGAAGGACACCCTAGACAAGGCCCACAGGACAGGGATACTACCACCTTCTTTTTTTTTTTAATACTTGTTTATTGAAGATGTCAAACAAGACAATTTATGATACATAGTCTCAGAAACAGGAGACACAAAGCAAAACCACTATATCAAGTGCATATTATTCTTTTCTGGTGCAAGTAGAGTATTTAGACAATAGGTGGCAAAAGAAGTATGTTACAGCTAAACTATCAGGAAAGTCCTAAATCTGTGTCTCTTTGCTTTTTTCAGATACATAACAATATTAAATAAAAAGAAGAAAGAAGTGGAAAAAGGAGGAGGAGTAACTGTCACCAAATAAACTGATCATAAATAAATAAAGGACCATGTGAGCAGTTGAAGCAATTAATCAATAAACAATCTGTAAAAGGGTTGACCAATATTAATGTTGTCTATAAGGTCTTCAGTCCCACCGATGGAAAAAATCCATGAATATGGAGTACTCTCCAGAGGTATAAATATTAGGAATCCTTGGCTGGGGTTAAAGTTCCTTGTTAGAGGCCCCATCGAGTCTGTCTATTTGTATAAGTGGGTAACGTGTTGAGCTAAGAAGGTTAATCGTTCCATTTATTGAATTTGGTGTACAATTTGATTCCCATTGGCAATAGTAAGGGGATCTGCCTGAAGCCATTTTCTCATAATGGATTTCAAGGCCGATATAGTGAGGAGAGACCATACATATATGCCCTTCCGTCCCTTGGGGGACATAGGTGGGATCCCTAATAAGAGATGTTCTGGAGCCAGTGGAACCGTAATATTGAAAATCTGGAAGATATGTTTAGCAATTTCCAACCAAAATACCCGATGTTCTGGACATAATCAGAAGATATGAGCTTATGTGGCCACAGCCTCACCACAGTGCCTCCAGCACCCAGTTGTAGTATTAGGATTCCATCTGGCCTGTGTCTGGGGCACAAGAAAATATTGTATTCTCAATTTTCAGATGAATTCTTGCCAAGTGGGAGAAGAGAAAGCATGTCAAGCCAACTCCCACAATTGTTCCCTTTGTTTGACTTCAATTGAGATATTTAGGTCTCTCTCCCACAGAAGTTTAATATAATCTGTGGAGTAACCTTGGTCACTAAGATAATTAACATATAATAAAGTGATTGCTCCCTTCTCATGAGTGGAGCCCCATATGAGTTCAAACAGGGGGGTTGAGGTCTGTCGATAAACAACTTGCACCTATTTATTAACATAATCTTGAATTTGGAAGTATCTAAATCTGTCAGTGGTTTGCCATCCATACTTTTGAACTCCACTCTTAAAGGGTATCACTGTGTCTGCTTGTAATAATTGCCATGTGGAACGTAAACCCCTCTGGGCTTGGATCTTAAACCAGGGGTCCAAAGTGGCAGGTATAAAAGTATCATCCCATGCCCACCACCTATATTTTCAGAGGGCCTGTTTGGTGTTCCCCTGCCTGGTGCCATCATTTTCAACCTTAAAGAAACATATGTAGGCCAATGAAATGAGGCTTTTGGAGGGTTTGTAATGTCTTAGGGGAAAATATCAAGGCAGGGAGGGGAATGGGGAAATTCTCTACTAGATCTATAGTTTTCCACTGAGAAGTCTAAGCTGGGGTATCCCATAATAGGGCAATGCACATTTGGGCTGCTACTCAACAGCCTATAAGTAGAGGCAAGGCCCAGCCTCCACACTTCTTCGGGACGTAAAGCATCTTGTGACGAATCCTAGGTTTTGCCCGCTTCCAAGCGTATTTGATGTTGCCATTTCTGAAATTCTCTTTATGTGGCTTTTTTATCAGTCCGAGTGTAGCAACAGTCTTTGGTTATCGACTTGTCTGGGTCTGGCCACTCCATGTGTTTCTGCACCAGTCCAGCGGAGAAAGCTGAGTGTGGCACCATACTGTGGATTTGTTCATTAATTTTAATGGATTTCACTCTAGCATGCAGAGAGAGTGAGAGTAAGGACCAGTGTTTATAGTCTGCAATCAAGTCTGTAATTAAAAGAGTGTAGTTAACCATATATAAGGTAGTAGTGTGGGACCCCAGTTGTATCGTCAAGTATTTAATCATGGTCAAGTCCCATTTCATAGGGAACTGTCTTTAGGTTCGGGCTGAAACCACCTGGTTAAAGACCAATACTTCTGTCTCAGAGGTGTTAAAAGTGTAGCCTGAGAGTGTTGTGAAAGATTGAATTAGGCAGAGAACTTCTGGAATGGAGTTGTCCAGTTCAGCAAGATAGAGCAATACATCATCTACACAAAGGGCTAGTTTATATTCTACCCCACCTAAATTAATACCTTTAATATTCATATTAAGCCTAATGTTCTGAGCAAATGGCTCTACTTTTAAAGTAAATAAAAGTAGGGAGAGGTGGCACCCTGGTCTAGTGACCCCGCCCAGTGACACTGGACTGGAAATATGACTATTTGCTTGGACATAGCCTGAGAGCTCTGTGTAAAGTTTGGAAATAAAGTGGAGAAATTGGTCAGTGAAATTGAAACCCAATGGACCCCCTTTAGAAAAAGCCACGTAATTTTCTCCAAAGCCTTTTTGGCATCTAAACTCATCAGAAAAGACAGATGTTTAGTTCTGTTTAAGTGTTCAATAATGTGTACCATTCTGCAAATGTTATTCTGATCTTAGCGGTCAGGAACAAAACTCATTTGGTCTGTATGGATAAGCTGTGGGATGACCTGTTCTGGTCTCCTGGTGAGAATGGCTGTTCACATCTTACAACCTATAGTTAGGATAGAAATAGGCCTATATGAGGTACAACTGGTGGGGTCCTTGGCAGGCTTCAGGATCACCAATATAGTGGCCTGAGACCAGGAGGGGGCCATCTGTCCCCTCTCAGTTAATGCTGAGGTACTGTATATGCTTCATGTAATGGGGGTACAGTAATCTTAACCTTAAACTGTTTATAACATTCCCCCATGAAACCATCTGTCCTGGGGCACTTGCCTGCTTTATTTTTCGCTATTTCACTGTCTATTTCCTGATGGGTGATTGGAGAAACAAGGGCCGCATTCTGCACCTCAGAGACCTATTGTAGATGAAGCCCCTGAAGAAAGGTAGGGGTGGCTCCTTCACCACATGGGGCCTCTGCTTTGTAGAGACTTGAAAGTAAGTTCAAAAAGTTTTGGAGATGTCAGAGACCACATGAAAATGTTGTTTAATGGTAGGATGTGTTAGTTTAGAAATATTAGCCCTAGCCCATTGTACACTTAGACTACCTAAAAATAGTTTAAATGCTCAGGACTGCTTTCATAATGTTGTTGTTTTAAAAACATAAGTTTCTGCTCTACCTGATAATCTAAAAGAGAGACTAACTCTTGTTTTAGGCATAAAAGGGGTTGACCTCTTTGTCTAGATTTTTTACCTTTTGGAAAGCTTCTGCCTATGTGATTGGAGCCTGCAGCTCAAGTTTTCGGATCTCCCATTGCTTCTTTTTCTGAGAGGAGAGTTCAATAAACTTTCCTCTTAGAATTTTCTTCACTGTGTCCCAGAGTACAGTAGAGGATACATCTGGGGTATCATTCTCCTGAACTGCCTGTTCAACACCTTCAGAGATAGCTTTCTGAGTGTCCTCATCCTGAAGGAGAGAAACATTCATTCTCCAAAATGTGGTTTGGCATACCTTTCCCAGACTAATGTTCATAAATAATGGGGCATGATCAAGGTAAAGTCCGCAATCCAACTATCTGTTAGGTATACACCTAATTCTTTAGCAACCAAAAAATAATCAAGTCTAGAATACATTTGGTGAGGGGAGGAATAAAACGTGTAATTCTTATCCTGACCATGTAGCCGTCTCCAGACATCCAAAACCTCCATATCAATAAGTAGATTGCATACCTGTTTGGCTATTTTTTGGTCCCATCTTGGGATCCATGAAGTTGAGTCAAGATGGGGATTAAATGTTAAGTTGAGATCTCCCCCACAAATTAGCAAACCTTCTCCCCATTCAGCTAGCAGTAGAAAAGAATTGTGATAAAAAGTGAAATTTGCCCCAGGAGGAGCAAAAATGGAAGCCATGGTGATTACAGTCCCATTATAGTGCCCATTAAAAGGGCATATTGACCCACTTTGTCCTCTAGGTGATCAATTGGGTAAAAGGGATCACATTCAGTACCAAAACCACAGTCCCCATCCATCACCTAGATTTACAGGAGGCGGCAACCATGATTTCGTACCCAGAATGTTTCAGTTTATCATGTTCCAACAGGGACATATGGATCTCCTCAGGAAGATGAAATCAGCCTTAGAATTCTTGATATGACTGAGGCCCTTACTACATTTCACCAGGTTAGATAAACCATGTACATTATATGACAGAATAAGGGTATCTATATTAGCCATTATCATAAGTTAAATAGTATAATCTGATAGATCTCTGACCCCTATAAAAGCTCCCCAATCCAGGTTGGGCTTACCTTATGGGGCTGAGGCACTATGGAGTCTTTATACTGCCTCCGGTCCTATGCTTAGATGAAACAGGACCAGAGGGCTTTTCTCACTAGACCCTGGTGGAATTCAGGCCCACATGCCTGCTGGAGTTCTATGACTGCAGCCGATGACTATCCTCCACTCCTCAGCTCCATTGGAGAAGGAGGCAGAGGCCAAAATGTGTATTTTGAACCTCTGGGTGCATGGGAAGTCTCCCTGTCATTCCTGGGGGGTGTCCGTACGAACCCGGACTAGCAAAACATAACCAAATACGGTGGCACATGCCTTCTGCACACATGCCCGCCCACCAGAGGGAGAAGAATTAAAAGAGACATGGCTCTGTTGATTGTATTTGGCCATTGGCCACAATTAAAATAAATCTTCAGCTCCAGGGCAAGCAGTGGAGTAGGGGATCAGTGCAAGAACACCTGCAGGCATGGGAAAAAGGTTTTATGCCCTTGTAAGGGCATAAGTATAACATATAAGGGGAAAGTGATATGGGGGCAAAATGTAAAGAAATATGGTGGCCCCCATAGGACTATGGTAGCAAGGGGGCCCCTGGGACAGTGTCAGATGGCAGCCAGTAAGACTAGAAATTAAGCAGCCAATCAGAGGGGGACTATGGTAAAACTATAAAAGGGACTGGCAGCCCACCAAAAAGGGGAATCCCTAGAGATTCTACAGAGCAAGACAGCAGAGATGGAGAGACTGATGTGGCTTCCTAGCCCTAAGGCCTGTTTGATTGCCCAGCAGCCTTGCTGGCCCCAGGGTGGGACAAGCTGTTTAGCGCCTGAAGAAAGCAAGTAACAAAAGGGAAAATAACTGAACTGCATGAGGGATTCCCTGAGAGAGATTTGAACCTGCTGCTGTAAGTTTGAGCTTTGTGAGTTGCAACCTAGAAAAATAGAGAAACTGTTATTCTGCAGCCTGAAAATAGAGAAGTTGCAGTCTGAGGCAAGAGACTGTCACTTTGCCACGTCGAGGGAATTGCAGCCTGAGAAAAGAGAGACTGAACTGACTGTAATTCCCCTTGGAGGGGCAAGAGTTTTGAGGCAGCATTATTGCTTCTAGTCAGAAACATTGAGAGTGCTGGGAGAGACTTAGCCAATGCCCCACTGTAAGTGTACATCTGGAGGAGGATGCCAAGCAGAAAAAAGTCTAGAGGACACCTAGCCTGCCCTAGTCCCCCAAACAAATGAGGAGATAATGGAAAAGGAAGATGTTGAGAGGTCTGTCAGGCAAACACCACATACAAAGGCCTCAGAGGCGAATATTTGAAAGGCCTGATAAGTGAAGACCAGCAACTATTTGTCTGCAACCTGCTATTGCAGTGCACCACCAATTACTTCTGATGCCAGCACAGTACCATTGAAGCAAGTTTCTGCAAACCACCTACTGACTGTACAAACTGTAAGTACCCCTGGGCTGTGGCTCAGGGAAGTTCTTATTTAGCTAGCTAGCGAACAAGTAAAATAGGGCTATGTCCTGAGCAGGACTGCGCCAAGTATAGAGCAGTAAAGTGAAAGTTTGCATTTGTTTCAAAGTCATTGGGCCGCCAAAAAAGTATTCTTTTTCTAGTTTCAAGACTGTTTATGCCCACTATATCCCTGCCTTTTGGAGCAACTCTGGGGATGTACCCACCGCAACCAATTGTTTCTAACGGCCGTTTTGGGGAAAATCCTGGTACAACTGCAAGCGGAAGTGTGGGAGACAGTGTGGAGTATAGTTGTTCCCATTTATTGTTGTGCTATTTTCTCCCCTGTTTACCCCCTCCCTATAATAAAACAGGATGTACTGTCAGCACAATGAAAGAAGTACACCGAACACCACCACAGCAACAAACCTCGCAAGGCTGCTGTGGTGGTCTGCTGTACAGCAATACTGTGATTCCCGGTGTTTCGACCACACCCCAAACAAACTCCAACTCAGAGTTGGTTATTTAGAGGGGGGAGTGCTGGGGGCAAAGCCTCCCACAAAAAACACTTTGTCTCGATGGGAACAATGACGATGGTCGGCATTATTCCTGTCACTGTCAGGGATGTCGACAACATTGTTGTCGATATCTTGACATGGAACCATAAAACAGAAAGTTGGTTTATGGTCCAAATTTAGTATTGCTGGTTATTGGAAGGTGTATGCACTTACTGTGCCTGGAATGTACTGTGGGGGCTGTTGCTGTATTTTCCTGGGGGGTGGTAACCTGGAATATATCCCACATGCATCCCATATCACTATCCCAGGGGGAGGCAGCTTCCCATTTGACTACTGTATATCATTGTCCACTTGTGAACCCAGTCCAGCCCCCTCAGAGGAGTGCGCAGTTGGGACTCAAGTGCCACAGAAACAGCCCAGGTGAGTCGGGGGGGGGGGCTGCTACAAGTGGAGGCACCTCTGGGATTCTCCCACACCCCACATGGGTACCCCAAAAAGCTGACTTTCCAAAAACAGAAATTGTCCCAGAAAACAAAATGGCATTCCAGGATTTAGAAGACTGGTACCGAGGGCAGAAATTGGACTATAAAAAGGCCCTCTTGGTGACTGGTATTTCAGAAGGTTTCGATAGATCCAAAAATTGTTGATCAGCTGTTGGCATTGGACTGTTTTGACAACTTAAAGTTACAAGGACTATGGTACGACTGGCAGTAAAGTTAAAGTTTGTATCTGTTTAAAAGTCATTGGGTCCCAACAAAAGTATTCTTTCTCCAGTTTCAAGACTGTTCATCCCCACCACATCCCTGCCTTTTGGACCAACTCTGGTGAGCTACCCACTGCAGCCTATTGAGTGCTCCTAATGCTAACAGCCATTTGGGGGGAAACCAGGTGAAATTGCAGGTGGGAGGTGTGGGAGACAGTGTGAAGTAAAGTTGTTGTTCCCATTTATTACTGTTGTGCTATTCTCTCCCCTGTTCACCCCCTCCCTATAATAAAACAGAAAGTATGTGCATGGTATAATTTAGTACTGCTAGTTATTGGAAAGTGTTTGCACTTACTATGTGGGGAAGATACTGGGGGCGCTGTTGCTGTATTTTCCTGGGTGTGATAACCTGTAATTTATCCACCATGTATCCAATATCACTATCTCAGGTGGAGGCACCTTGCTGTTCGACTCCTGTATATATATATATATATATATATATATATATATATAAATCACTGTCCACTTGTGAACCCAGGCCGGCCTCCTAGGAGGAGTGCGCAGTTTGGACCAGAGGGTCAAGGAAAACAGCCCAGGTGAGTCAGGGGGGCTGCTACACCTATACCAGACTGTTGGAAATTTCCTGAACCAGATATATTCTACTCCTGGACACATGATGACTAAACAGTTATATAAAAGAGAGCAAGCAAAACCAAACATCGCCAACAGGGCAGCCAGAACATTTAACAAATGGGTATAGATACCTCCAAGGTGGGAGATCTGGATAAACAGATATCTATTCCCTAACCCCCTAGGTGGTATTCTCTGAGATGGGGGTGGGCTGGAAGGGGAGTTGGTGCCCATCATAGAGGAGCCCCCTTCCGTAGCCCTTAAGGAAGCTGGGCTCCTAATATGGTATATGGACATACAAACCAACCAGAGTCTAAGAAAAATAAATACAATGTTCTCAGGTGGGGATGTCCCTTCCCACCATGGTGATGAATAATATAAATAGACAGGGAATTATTGTCAGTGTACCTCTAGTATAGATGAGAGGGAGGCTAAGAGGGCCATTCTGGTAGCCGTAACCACACTGTCAATACCAAATTATTGTATAAGCTGGTTTGTCAAAAACAGGTGTCAACAGACCAGTAAGGAGGGAGTACAGTTCTCATTTAAAAAGAAACATGGTATAAACGGTTGGTGAAACTCTGTGAATTGTAGATGGCACACATTCAAGAGAACTGTTAGGTTAAAAACCAGAGTGGCATTTCCATACAGAAATTGTGGTTAATAAGAGCTGTAGTGGAGTTCAAGACCACAAGAGGGAGCAGTCACCTTAATAAAAGAGAAAATGGGTTGCAGGAAAGTATGAACAAAAACCACAACAGTTCTGCACCAGAATGCTCATTGGGAAAGGTCTATGACTAAACTAGGAAAAAACTGCATGATACAGTCTGCGTACCAGCCACAGCAGTTCCAACCCCCCAGGAGACTGGGTTTTAATGTACTGTCAGGCAGCACTATAACCTTTTAACAACAGAAAAAAACAGGAGCTCTAGTAGAAACAAAAAGCTACCGTGGGAGTGCACTAAGGAATTCTGTACATATTAATGACAGGCGCTGCACTCCACAGAGATCAGTTAAGGAGTAGGCAAGAGGGCTCTAAGGAATGAAACATATCATCTCTGGCATTGCACAGTGTCTTAAATATACTGGACTGCTCATTCAGGGCTTCCCATCCTAAATCAGACACTCCCTACCTGCATTAGCGTCTGCCAAGTGCTATCTTAAAACTGAGACCCTCATTTCTGACTACAAAATGTTGTAGTACAGAGCTGTTTGGCTACAAGGGGTGAGTCTGTAACTGCATACAATTAACTGCATAATAGCAGCAATGAACATTGTCAAAAGGGAACTTTGAATTGGCACCATTATGTCCTATTAACCAGAAGTAGAAACAGTAGCCTCAACACAAGTTAACAGATACTGTGAGAGTGCACTAAGCTAATCAGTATATACATCATCAATAAAGCAATGCACTCCACAGAGGACAGATAAGGAGCAGACAAGAGGGATGTCAAGGAATGAAGCATGCTGGAGCTGGCATTTTACAGAAAATTAAATGTACTGGGCTTCTCAAATTGGGTTTCTCAAGCCAAAACATCCACTCTGTGTCTCCTTTAGCGTTTGCCTGAAGTAATCCAATGAAGTGACAAAACCAACTGAAGACCTCATGCTTAGGTACAAAATGGCATAAAAAAGAGCCCTGCTGGCCCACCGATGCAGCGGTAATGCTACTTCTCATGACACCAGCAACCTGGGTTCAGGAACAGACTCAGGTTGCCGGAGGCCAGCCGGGGGAGGAGTCTGAGCATCCCATGGGGGAGGGGAACCTTAGCTCAGTGCATGTCTGACCTCTACTGGTAGCTGGAGGTTCGGCATGCCCAATCCATACAGAGGGTGGAGCATGTCGGATGCCAGCATTAGCCTTGGCATCAAAGCGCACACCATAACTCTAGGGGGGTGTACAACTAAAAGTGCCCTGACCCAGCACAACACAGACTAGAGGGCTTGATAGGCCCTCACCACCAGCTGGAGCGGCTCAGGAGTAAGGACCCCAATGAGGACTAAGGTATGGAACCAGGATTGGTGGCTTGTGGGGACCAGCTGCCCACTCCCACTCTGTCCATGGCTGGGGGGTAAACCACGGCAGCGTTGGGGGTCCTTCCGAGTTCATGCCGTGGTGGTTCCTTGGGTTCAGTACCAGGGTTTGGAGTGGGGATAAAAAAGAAATTACAAAAAAAGAGCCCTAAATCTACTAGGGCTGAGTCAGGGACTAAATACTATTAACGGCATAGTTGCATCCATAAATCTAATAGAAAGGGAAATGTGAGTTTTTAACAAAGGAAAAGCTGCAAGTTTCGCTGTATTCATGGAGAGAGCAAACCTGACCAAATTATTCCAACTACCAGTGAAGCCCACCAGGATGAAATGCAGTGTCACAGGTTTACTGCATGAAAAAAGGGATTAACTCCCATTGAAATTGCATTGTTTGCTGCAGTAACTCTATTGCAGAATTCTGCAGTGCTGCGCTTCATTGTGGCGGGCCTCATTGTATGTGAACCAAACCATTCAGCCGATGTCTTTCCCTCTGATGTCTTCTCTAGGACATTGTAAACCTTGTAGCAAGTGTTGGATTTGTTGTAGTGTCCCCAGGGCAACCTGTCTACTAGAGGGTCTTGCCTTCTGTATGCGCACTAACTGCCAGTCCAGCTGCGAGGCTCTACATTTTGGGATTTGGCTTGCTGAAAAAGCAGAAGGCTGTATTACTTTGTCTGCTAGGATTTGATGAGCCACCTCAGGGGTCAGATATATTGCAGCACCTTCCTCCCAAAACATTCACAATTTGGCAAGATATGGAGTGTGGAAATGGATCTGTTTCTCCTGCAGGGCTTTGAGTATTTATCCATAGGCTTGACGCTGCTTCTGAATCTCCGTTGGATAATTATGATCAAAAAAGAGACACACAGGTATTTCATTTCATTCTTCTGCCAAGCTCGCCTTAGGCTGTCTTCCCTGGTTTTGTAACTATTGAATTTCATTATAATTGAGCGTGGCTTAGCTTTTGGGTCATTTGATTTCAGCTGCATGGTTCGATGAATAGGCTCCAGATTCAAAATGTAATCCGGCGGTAATTCTATGATGTCCCTAAATAAATCTATGAGATAGTCAGACATTTGCCCGGTCTCCGATTCTTCTGGGAGACCATACAGCCAAACACTGTCATGCATAGAGTGGCCCACCAAGGCCAGGCACTTTGCTTGTAAGGCAGCAGTTTGACGTAGCAAAGCCTTCACCACCTCATCAAACTGCAGGGTGCCATCTTGCACAACAGCATCCTCTCCTCTGCAGCTTCCACCCACTGTTCTACCTTTGCCAACTTTTGAGTTAGTTTTTTAAACTCCTGCTTGTTTTACTCCATTGATTCTTTGATTTCTCAAAGAAGGATTTCAAAGCAGCTTCTGGTTAATTTCTCCACTTTTTGATTGGTGTCATAGCCATGTTCTCTCAGGTTCAAGGGAGATGGGCTCCGGCTGCCATCCAGACTATGAGTATGCAATCCACCCTCATTGGCCTCCTTAGATTTGTATCTCTGCTTCAGTCAGGTGCAGCGTTCATCTAGCTTTCCTCCACCAGCCATTTTAGTAAGTTTTACTTGAAATTTCTATAAAATGTGGAGGTTTAATCACCAGGTGGGTTGGGAGCTAAATGTTCATCCTCTGGGTCAGTCCATGACATCACTGGAAGTCCCCATGCTGCCACCTTCAATAAGGTCTGTTACAATATCACTCCTCCTGAAGCTTGAGAAAAAACCCTTGGTATGTGGAGCTACCAGCTCATCTCCCTTATGCACCAACTGCAAGTTCTTTACTAAAATGATGGGTACATGGCTGCAGACGGTCATCCCGACATTGGATGCTATGGACCAATTTGGATTTGTCCCCTCATGGAGAGGCACAGAATATATAAGGAGGCTTGTGAACCTCATATGGCAGCTGTCCCAGTGGAATACACCAGCAGTCCTCCTGTCACTGAATGCAGAAAAGGCATTCAACAGGGTGGAATGGCACTAACGTTTCCATACTCTGAAGGCCTTTGGAGTTGAGGACACAGTCATTCACTGGGTCAGGACCCTGTATCAGGGCACACCACACTTTCCCTTGGAGAGGGGCAACCTTGACGGGTGCAACAATATTCTGCTCACCCTCACAAGTCTAGAGAAATCAGTCCTGGAAACCCTGGCACTTCTACAGCAATGTGGGCAAATCTTTGGCTACTAGGCAAATGTGGCCAAGTCCCTCCTGGTAGCATCAACCCATTGGCGGGCAGCAACCCCAAATTTCCACTGGGGCTTGTGCCTGGTGCAGAAGCAGATCACCTACTTGGGCATTCACTTCTCCTGGAGCATGAAGGACCTAGAAAAGTGGACTCTACCCCCACTGTTAGCATCCATGGAACAGGATTTGTCAGATGGAGTATGCTACCCTGATTTCACTGGAGTGGGGCCCATGCTTTCAAAATAATTGCCACTCCCAGATCTTATACCTGCTGGATGACTTCACAGTTTCCCTAACACAGAAACTTTTTCAGGCCATCCACAAGAAAATGCACACCTTTCTGTGAGGATCTGGCCCAATGTGCCTCAGCCTTAAGAAGCTATCATAGCCAGCATGCAGAAGATACATGTATCTACTAGACTTTGAAAAGAAGCAAGATGCTCACCTACTCCATCAACTCACATGCATACCCAGCTGGGGCACCCAAGCATATAAGCTCAAGTGAATAGAAGTGAGAAGGCGACCAAGGGGAAGTCTTTCAACATTTTAGAGGCCTACTCAAGCACCTTAAAGACCATCTGACTCTAGATGCCGCAGATAATGTTTAGAAGAAATGGGTAAGGGTGATGCAGTGGTCTCCAACCAACTCCCCTTGCATCCCTCTCTGGAGCAATCTTCCAAGTATCACAATAGGGGAACACCCCGTACACTAGCACTGCTAGTCCAACAGGGGCTCAGTCAGTTGGATCAGTTAATAGACTTTGTCTTTGGGCACATTAAGGCATTTGGCTAACTGCAAGCCAAATATGGTCTTGGTAAAAACCAACACTGGTAATACCTCCAGGTGTGACCCTAAATAGGGATCAGCTGCAACCCCTTACCAACACCCAACAGCATATTTTCTGTCCTCTCTTCAAGCTTATCTACCCTCTGCTGCCCAACGTGGCCTGCAGCCTGTGGTCTTCCCTGCAGATGAGCTGCCAATGGTCCATGATGTCACTCTGATAGACACCTTATTCATGCTTTGTGGCACTCTTGCTTTTGGGTCACTAGGGATTGTGGATCTTTAAGAGTGAATTACAGCCACCCTATTAGATGGCTGTAGTCATATGACCTTGGTCCACAGCTAATGGTGCCGACTTTCAACTGCTCAACTCCCGCCCTCAACTCACCATCTAGTAGAATCCTCCCACCACACGAATGTCTTTCAAGACATCAAAGTTACAGGCACATCAGTTTTATTTTAAATGCAGTTCTCCACAAGGCAGCCAAATGCTGGTCTCCTACGTCAGCACACAAGCAACTCACCTTGCACAATTTCCCTCTGCTCTCCTCATTACACAGCACCAGCAGCAAAATGGAGTGAGTGAAAGTGAAAGATTTATGATTTAGTTTAGCCACCCCAAAAGCCAGCAGACGCTGCTCTCCCACACCAGTACAAAAAACAAACAGTTTATCTTGCACAGGCTCCCTTTGCTCTCTTCTCCACTCAGCAGCAGCTGCAAAAAGAGAGTGAGAGAAAGAACTGCTGAGCATTTTACTTCCCCTTTATGAATTACATCCATCCATTCTACTGGCTGGCTTTAGTCACACGACACTGCTACACAGGTAATGGCACTGACTTTTATCTACCAAATGCCTGCAATCAACCCATCCTCTAGCAGCACCTTCCCTTCTCCAAAATCCCTTCCCAGCCACCAGTGTTTATTTTAAATGCAGTCCTCCACGAGCCAGCCAGATACTGCTCCCCCACATCAGGGCCCAAACAAAGAACTCGCCTTGCACAGGTTTTCTCCTCTCTCCTCACCGCATGGTGGCAGCTGCAAAAGAGAGTGTGGGAAAGTAAAACTATAATGAATTAGTATAGCTCCACATGAGCCAGCCAGATGCTACTACCTCACGTCAGTGCAAAGAAGAAACAACTTATCTTGTACAGGCTCCCTCCACTCTCTTCTCCATTCAACGGTAACTGCAAAAAAAAAACCTTTGACTGAACACACAAGCCAACCTAACACACAAGCCAAATAGGGAAAAACAGCAACATGATTGTATCCAGAAATCTAGCAAGTGCAGGTATCCAAGGAAAAAAATGTAAGGAAGACCTAAGTTTTCTTGATCTCTGGAGGACCCAGAAATAAATCAATAGTCATATTTTTCTGACTTTCATCAAGCATACTCATTGCCCCTGAGTTGTCCCACCTCAATCTTCAAGTTGCACCCCCTTGTTCTTGCACATCTCTTTTTCTGAAAGATGCTACTCCCTTGGATGTTGTTGATTCCCCTGAGGTACTTGAAAGTTTCTATCATGCCCCCCTCCCTCCTTTCCTCCAGGGTATACATATTAAGCTCCTTTAGTCAAACAGTTACTCAGCCTGTGGCCTCATACTTCAACCAACCCAAGGCATGAGGTATTACACAACAACACACACCCCGTTGTGCTTATTGCTGAATTAGTACTGCTCCCTGCTTAGAAATGAAATCGGAGTTTGTTATCCCCACTACCCCTTTACCCATTCCACACTATTTCCTAGTTTCTTTTACAAAACCCATCCCTTTTGCTGTATTACCCTGGTTGAATATTACTGCAAAATGTAATTCTATTACCCTGGATGAATCTTACTGTAAAATGTAATGCTTACAGTGGGCAGTGTATAAGCACTTTATATTTAGGATATAGAGTATATCAAGAATGTTAAAACTGTCACATTATACAAAGTAGCACAAAAGGAAGACTGGCTTGAATGATTGAGGCACGGCCCCCTGCAGCAGACCTTAGCCGGGCTTTGTATCAGCATTTTTATTTCATTAAATTGGTTTGCAGTTTGAGTTCCTTGAGTGCCAAAAGACTGCTTCATACAATAAATGAATTACAATGAAAAAAGTGGCCACAAGGTGCAGTGCAGTAGGACGTTCACCACCCGAACCCATACACAGTGTATGCTGTTCTATGGTGTAAGTGAAAGAGCAGGAGCTGTTCTCTTAGGCTCCAAGAAAATCAATGAAATAAGTCAGAAAAATATTAGTTTGTGGAAAACAATTTGATCAGTTTTAGTACTGAGTGGTGGTATATGTGACTACTATAGCTTTCATTCACTAAAAACATTTTAGCAGACACATTTTTATATTTTTTAATGTACACATTCTCAGTGCATCTGTGGCTGAGGTTAAGATAATTGTAGAATCACATCGGTTTTCTGCTCCCAGTTTTGGTGTTCCAATTTTACTTTTGTGAATGCAGATCTTTTTGTAATGATCTCTGTGCTGGTTGTGGATAATCACTGGCCAGGTAGCCATATTTTGGAATTTGTGTTTTTTTTTTTTAAGTGACCCAAGTTTTCCAATGTTGGAGCTGCTGGCACTGGCTAAGCTACGTTTTTTTCTGTGTGAGAGCAATACATGTCATTGTGCAGTACTGTGACATCAACAGTCCTGTATCACAAGAGAAAACAAATGGCCACTTTGAACTCTGAGGTAAAACCAGAAGTGAGGAAACAAAAAAGAAAACCAAGCACACTCACACAGACAAAAGAGACTTGCTGTATTGAAGTCTCTAAATACGTTATTTTATACAGCAAGCAAAAAAACAGCATGTAGCTGGCTTACAAAAGAACTGATAATGTGCAGCATGAACATCGCACCACAGAAAACAAAATCCACAAATATTGAAAAGAAATTAAAATTTATGTTCCCTACCTTATTTATCGTACTGGTAAAATGGCGAGTGGTGACAATGTGTTATACGGAAATCATGGTGTGGAGAACTCAAGACCCTAGACAGTCGTCAACCGCTTCATGTTTTGCACAAACAGCTGCTGGGTTTTATCAGAGGAGATGAAGCTCTGCAACTGTTTGGGTGAACTGCAAGGTTGTTGGCACTCACCCCAAATCTTTGGGTTCTCCACACCATAATGGGCATATAATGCAATGTCACCACTTGCACTTTTTCCAGTAAAATAAATAAGGTATGGAACATAACATTTTGATTGCTTCTAATTTTTTGTGGCTTGGTGTTTTTTTCTGTGGGTGCACTGTTCTCTTCTGTGCAGTATTCCAACCAGTATGTTTCTCCGTGCTATTTTCTAAAATGTTATGGGACAGCCAAAGAAAATACTCAGAACTGCTACCAACCCACACTGCCACTTTATTTACATTTTTCTTCTCTGTACCCTAGTTGCTTCTTTCCTGCTCTCAGTCCTCACAGTTTTGAGTTAATCTATATACCAAAATGAAAACAAAATGGAACAACTTTGCATATCCCTGCTACTCGCATGGTCACATTTTAAAATAGGGAAAGCCAGGTTTATTTGTTCCCTCTGAAAACGTGTAGGAGTTCAATGGAACACCAGATACTAAAACAAAATATGTGGTGCAAACCAAGCTTGGAACCCAACAGTAACACCTACTGTAATTAACTGTTGCTGACTTCTGCATTTTCTGCCAGTAAGACATCTGATGAGAATAGTACAATAGCAGCAAGATTTCCTTAGTCAAGCATTAACACAGACCACTCCTGCAATGCATCAGTACTATGAGCCCCGCATACCAGCCCTTCCCTCAAAGTGTATGATGATGCAAGCTTTTTCTCCAACTCTTTTTATCCCTGTTATTCCTCCATTGCAGTCCAAGAACCAGCCCCTCCATTTGAGACACAGATCCCCTTGATATCTGTTGACTAAACCAATCTATTCTGCTGCACCTATGACCTCCATGCAGGCTTTTATGTCTTCACTTGCTTCTAGTTTACTTAGGTCTTGTTCTGATGATACATTTCTCCCAATTCAGGCCCCTCTGCAGCTGGCTGTATGAGCTACTCAGCCCCAGAGTTTCACTGCTGGATTTCCTCTAAATCCTAGATTGAGACTGGGTGAGTTTCTCTGATGTCACTAACAGGATGGTAAAGAAAGCTCCATAGGATGGAAAGGCTGACACATGGGGACAGCTTGGCCCAATGTAATGTGGTAGTGAGTTGTCTCGTCATACACTAGTCTGGCTTCTGTAGATTTCCATTCTCCTTAGCCCCCAGCCTTCCTGACAAAGTCACCCACATGCATTTTATGGCTTGATTTCCCCCCACCCCCACCCCCATAAGGCATACACTTCAGCCCAGAGGAAGAGAACATCCCCTGTAATGCTCATTCCTTCCTTGCCAAACTAACATGGTTTTCCAGGTGGGGGGGGGGGACCTCAGTCACTAGCATAGCAAGTGCTAACCCTGGTGCTGCACTATGGGCTGGTGCATTATGCAAATTGTTTTGTTAGTGGCAATTCTGTAGGGTTTCCGTAAGGGCTTCTGAAACCTCAGACAATTTTGCTCTGTTTGAGGTAGTTTATGTCTGGAAACCATACTCCCATAGTGTTCTTCAGTACCATGAAATGAACAGTGAAGACTAAGATCCCTGCACAAAATATACACACTTCCCTGTTTTTCCATAAACCTCTTCTAGACCATCAACATTGTACTTCATGGTATAATGTTGGTAACAATTTTTATATACTGTACACAGTGCTTCCATGCTAGCCAGCCAATTTCTTTAAATGATCCAGCTTAATACTTGAACTCAGCCAAATCAACAAAATCTGCTTGGTTTGATGGCCCTGTAATTATTGATTTGCAACAGCTAAGGTGTACTCAAGGGGTAATTTAAGCCCCATCATAATGATTATCTCAAGTTGACTAGTTTTAGTATGTCTTTGACTTTAGTCTATTTATCCTCAACCCTCTCCCCAGTTCATTACCCTGACAGTTTGGGCAATCATAGCTGTGCCCTTCAATCAGCCAGAGGGAAATCCAGCAGCTACTTTCACGTCAGCACTACTGCCACTCTTTGTTCAGTCAGAATGGAAGGCACATATAATAGGTAGCCTGCATGATCCCTTCACTGGGAGCTGAGCCCCTCATCTTTGTGATATACGTACTTAGGCCTAATATTGATTATGTTGACTGAGACATAAAAATACCTCCTTTGGGTAAACAAGGTGGATAGCAAAGAATTATTCAACTGTAATGGAAGAGAAGCACCAGGAGTAACTCCATAGAGCTGTTGGGGGGGGGGGTAATTTTAAAGGGATTCTGGAAAGTATGTTTTCACAGAAAGGGTGCTGGAAGGGTTGAGTGGACTGCTGAAAGAGGTGGTCTGGAAAAAAGTATTTGTGGGATTCACATACGAGTGTGACAGATACATGGGCTTGGTAAATTCATTATCAAAAGGGAAGAATAGGCAGGCATGTGCAGACATGATGAGCCAAGTTGGCTTTTTCTTCAGGCAAATTCTATGTTTCTATATTTTAGTTGTAAAAATATACCAACAGAACCCTTTAAGAAAACATAAATCATTTTTTTTTACATTGGAGGTCTGATCTCCCCAATATACTGTTTCAAGTGGTTGCTTTTATATGTGGTAGTCTTATTTTATTTGTTATTCAAGGTCCCTTGTTTAGCCTGCCTTTCCACACCAAGTAGAGATGTGCGAAACTGTAACATGTTGTTATGCAAAACAGTTCACGAAATTCTGCCATTCCACTAAATATTTCGCAGGTGCTAAATGCAGAATTTCACCCATAGAATGCAAAATTTCGCCCACAAAATGGCGAAATTCAGATGGAATTTTCCTATTTTATGTAAAATTGTGCATTTCAGGTGAAATTCCACATTCCATGGGCTGAATTCTGCAACTCCGCACCCAGCAAAAAATTCTGCGGAATGGCAGAATTTCGTGACATTTCACGCCATTAAATTGCCAATTTTGTAGCAATTTCACAGGCAAAATATAATTTGCAACCTCTCTGCCACCAAGTACATATGTTTATGTTGTTTGTGCGCATGTGCAATAAACATGTTGCAGCAGCTTGCTACAGAAGCAAGTTGTGGGGGTGTGGCACTGTTATGGCCAATGACCCCAATGCCTTTTGAGGCTTGATCAGCTTTCCCCAATGGGGTGGCATGCTGCTGCTGACACTAGTTCAGTCAGTGTGCCACCACCTTGAAACATTTTAGCCACTGCAATCAAGGGCCACCTCGTCATTGCAGCGTCAGCCATTACACTGCAATGAGGGAGCGACCTGTCATTGCAGGGCGGTACCTTGCATGCCCCTGACCCAGTTTGCTGATGGGGAGCCCAGTCCCTGTTGGCATAATGTCCCCATACCCAAGTTTCTGCTGTATGCCGAGAGTGCCCAATCCCCTCAGCATCATGCCCCCACTTTTTTGTGAGACAGGCACCTAATCTCGCCGGCATCAGTCCCCCTTCCAGTTGAATTTACAATGGGGAGCCTACCCCTTCAGCATAATGTTTCTCCCTAATTTGTTGTCTGCCCAGGGGATGCCAACCCCTCGGCTCTCCCCCAACTGGTATGTGCCGACAGGGATGCCCAATCTCCTCGGCTACAGCCCCCAAACACTCAAGTGGCATGCTGGGAGCCCACCCTAGTGTGCCAAATTCCCTGAAAAGAAAAACAGTCCAGCAATTTATCTTTTTTTCCCCCAACACATGTAAAATAAGAAAACTGTCCCTCTTAGAGTTAGGCGGTCCCTTCTCCAACCCATGCCTACCCTCTATGCATCCCACCTCCCCACACCCCCCTCACCCCACACTTACCTCCAGAGCCCCGTGTGATGACCTTCGGTGGACCGGGAACACGTTGCACTCTTGAAATCCAATCACGAACTGAAGAAATGCCGGTAAGCTGTATAATGGCATAAATAGGGCATTTCTGGGAATTTTGGCACCAAATTTTCAACATGGGGTTCTTGGGAACCCTCCTCATGAATTCAGTCACTGTCATTGCGTTATTCGGTACCGAAAGGTGATTTCGCAGTCACTGCACAGAATCAACTTTCGGGACCATTTAATGAAATGACAGTGCCACTGTTCATGAGGTGAGCTTTCAAAAGTCCTATGTTGCAAATTTGGTGAAAAAATCCCAAAAATGACTGTTTTACAATCGTGCATTGCACAGTTTCCACTGCTCGTAATTTAGCAGATTTATAATATTATCACGCCAGATTTTCAACACTGGCATTTTTTCAAACCTACTTATGAACAGTACAGCTGTCATTTTTCACATCCTGGCCGAAATGTGTTTTCACACTTCTGGTTCAGAATAGCGGGGGTCGCTGTGGGAAATCAGTGTTCAGGACAGATTAAGAAAATGACAGTAACACTATTCGTGAGCAGAGGTCCTAAAATGCCTATGTTGAAAATTAGGTGATGAAAGTTCATAAAATGACTGTATTTCAAGTGTGTGTTGCGCAGTTTCCACGCACCCTTGTAACTTCGCAGATTTGTAATATTTTCAGGCCAGATTTTCAACACTGGCATTTTTTCACACCTTCTTATGAACAGTACAGCTGTCATTTTTCACATCCTGGCCAAAATATGTTTTTGCACCTCTGGCGCAGAATAGTGTGGTCGCTGTGGGAAATCAGTGTTTGGGACAGATTAAGATTGAGCGAGCGAGTGAGAGAGAGGGGGAGTGAACGAGCTCAACTGTGCTCTGTCGGGACTGCTGCAGATTTCTTTGTGGGTAGAAAAAGGCGCCAATGTAGGCAGGAGCCCAGTACAAAAGGGCAGCCTGCAGTGCCGGGAGAAACAGAACGAGTGAGTGAGAGAGGGGAAGTGAGCGAGCTCAATGGAGCTCTATCGGGACTGCTGTGGATTTCTTTGTGGGCAGAAAATGGCACCAATGCAAGCAGGAGTCCAGTACAAAAGGGCAGTCTGCAGCGCTGGGAGAAACAGAATGAGCGAGTGAGGGAGAGAGAGTGAGCGAGCTCAGCGGAGCTCTGTTGGGACAGCTACAGATTTCTTTGTGGGCAGAAAAAGGCACCAACACAGGCAGTAGCCCAGTACAAAAGGGCAGCCTGCAGCTCCAGGAAAAACAGAACGAGCGAGTGAGAGAGGAGGGGAGTGAGCAAGATGAACAGAGCTCTGTTGGAACTGCTGTGGAATTCTTTGTCGGCAGAAAAAGGCACCAAAGCAGGCAGGAGCCCAGTACAAAAAAGCAGCCTGCAGCACTGGGAGAAGCGGAACAAGCAAGTGAGATAGAAGGAGTGAGCAAGCTCAGCTGAGCTCTGTCGGGACTGCTGTGGATTTCTTTGTGGGCAGAAAAAGGTGCCAATGCAGGCAGAAGCCCAGTACAAAAGGGCAGCCTGCAGCTCTGGGAGAAACACAACAAGCAAGTGAGAGAGTGGGAGTGAGCGAGCTCAACCAAGCTCTGTCGAGACTGCTGCGGAGTACAGTGTGGGCAGAAAAAGGCGCCAACAGAGACAGGAGCCCAGTACAAAAGGGCAGCCTGCAGCACCGGGAGAAACAAAATGAGTAAGTGAAAGAGGAGGAGTGAGCGAGCTCAATGGAGCTCTGTCGGAACTGCTGCGGATTTCTTTGTGGGCAGAAAAAGGTGCCAACGCAGGCAGGAGCACAGTACAAAAGGGAAGCCTGCAGTGCTAGGAGAAATACAAGGAGTGAGTGAGAGAGGGGGAGTGAGTGAGCTCAATGGAGCTCTGTCAGCACAGCTATGAACTTCTTTGTGGACAGAAAAAGGTGCCAATGCTGGCAGGAGTCCAGTACAAAAGGGCAGCCTGCAGTGCTGGGAGAAACACAATGAGTGAGAGAGAGAGGGGGAGTGAGCGAGCTCAATGGAGCTGTGTTAGGACTACTGCAGATTCCTTTGTGGGCAGAAAAAGGTCCCAATGCAGGCAGGAGCCCAGTACAAAAGGGCAGCCTGCAGCTCTGGGAGAAACACAATGAGCGAGTGAGAGAGGGGGAGTGAACGAGCTCAACGGAGATCTGTCAGGACTGCTGCAGATTTCTTTGAGGGCAGAAAAAGGTGCCAATGCAGGCAGGAGTACAGTACAAAAGGGCAGCCTGAAACACTGGGAGAAGCGGAACAAGCAAGTGAGATAGAAGGAGTGAGCAAGCTCAGCTGAGCTCTGTCGGGACTGCTGTGGATTTCTTTGTGGGTAGAAAAAGGTGCCAATGCAGGCAGGAGCCCAGTACAAAAGGGCAGCCTGCAGCACCGGGAGAAACACAACGAGTGACTGAGAGAGAGGAGTGAGCGAGCTCAATGGAGCTCTGTCGGGACTGCTGCGGATTTCTTTGTGGGCAGAAAAAGGCACCAACGCAGGCAGGAGTCCAGTACAAAAGGGCAGCCTGCAGCGCTGGGAGAAATAGAAGGAGTGAGTGAGAGAGGGGGAGTGAGCGAGCTCAACGGAGCTCTGTCGGGACAGCTGTGAACATCTTTGTGGGTAACAAAAGGTGCCAATGCAGGCAGGAGCCCAGTACAAAAGGGCAGCCTTCAGCTCCGGGAGAAACACAAAGAGCGAGTGAGAGAGGGGAGTGAGCGAGCTCAACGAAGCTCTGTTGGGACTGCTGTGGATTTCTTTGTGGGCTGAAAAAGGCACCAATGCAAGTAGGAGCCCAGTACAAAAGGGCAGCCTGCAGCACTGGGAGAAATAGAAGGAATGAGTGAGAGAGTGGGAGTGAGCAAACTCAATGGAGCTCTGCCGGGACTTTAGAGTTGCCCACCCTCCTGCCCAGGGTCCTCTGTGGTCCTATATTACAGCAGGGTCTCTGGAGCGGAGACAAAGCAATGACTGGATACTTTTAGGATTGCTGTAATAATACAGATTTAGTTGTTCTGTTTATTTCTTTAACTGAGCTAAGTACTGAGCTATACTGTTATGCTTGCTGTAATAATACATATTTATTCTGTTTATTTCTCTAACTAAGCTGAGTAATACTTGGAGTGCAATAGGATTTCTAACTGGGCTAAGTGAAACTATATGAGAGCTGAGAACAAAAAGTTTGAAAGCTGAGGGGTGAAAAGCGGACAAGGAGGCTTTAGGATTGCTACAGTAATACAGTATCTAATGGATGAGATTTAAGACTGAATTAACCCAGTCGGCAAAGGGGCAGTAGTGGGGGGGGGCAGGAATTTTAGTAAATAGGGGCCTAACACTTGTAGTAAGGTACAGAACCTGGGAGTAAGAGCCTGTAACATAAGATGGGGGCCAAAATGAGGCAGGTGCCACATGTCAATAGGGCAGGCATCTTTGGAAGGGTAGTGGTCTGTACAGGATGTGGGTCTGCCATGATCCTGGACTGGGCTTGGAGGATGGGAGGGTGTATGGTCTGTAGATGACTGGCTAGTTTGAGGGAGGAACTGTGGAGGTTAGGGAGGAATCTAAGTGGCAGGGCAGATGAGTATGGTAGGCATCCTGGGGGGAATGGGGATGGCAAGGGGATGCAGGAAGAACAACTAGGGAGTGAAACTGACCCCAGTATCAGAGGCACTAACAGAAAAGACAGGAGAAGGGAGTGGGTGCCCGAGGTAAGGGGGAGGGTCTCCTGATGGGGGAGGATGAGACCACAAGGAGTTCCAGGGGAGAGAGCAGATGGCTGAGGGTAGGGAAGGACCAGGGGTTGCAAGGAGGGGAAAAAGTAGGAGGGGGAACCGATAGAGAAGAGATGTAGGAGGGATATCGACTAGGAATAGATTTGAACCTCTGCTATGGGAGAGAGAGGGAGAGAGAAGGAACATACTGAAGGGGGGAGGATAAGCAGGGCATGAGAGGGATGGCAACAGGTAGGGGAAGAGATAGCGAGGACGAAAGGGTAGAAGGGGGCTAGTAAGGAAGGAGGGGTGGTGACTGGAGGAGAGAAAGCAACAGGAAGGAGGAAGGATGGGAGGGGCATCACTATCAGGGTAGAAGGGAATGGGGGCTCTAAATCGATAACAACATGAATAGGAGAGTGGTTGGAAATCAGCAGGGGAGGAGGAGAGGTCGACATGGGAAGCCCAGTAGGAAGTAGTCAGGCTGGGAAGAGTTTCAAGGGGAATGGGAGAAATAAGGCAGAGAAAAGGGGTGAGGTGGAAGTAGGGGGTACAGATTCAGAAGTCACAGAGGGTGCAGCTGGTGGGGGTAAGGGGTAGGGAAGAATGAATACTGAAGTAGTGGAAGGGGCATTAGAAGGGAAAGGGGATAAGGGACGGGGGGGGGTGACTCTTCCTGGGGGATTTTATAGTGAAATGGGTGAGATGCGGTGGAAAGGGGGAAGGCACAGCAGTATTTGGGTTGAAGCTGCCCCCAGGTTTACTGCAGGAAGGGCAGGGCAGGCACTGCTCAAGCGTGCAGCGAGGGGGAGGAATAAACCTCATTTACTGTTGCATGTGCATACAAACGACTTGGCAGGGGACACTGTGGAAGTAGTGAGTGGGAGGTTCGAGTAACTGGGCAGGCAGTGCGAGGGGGTTGGGAAGTCGGTGGCATTCTTGGAGGTACTGCCGGTACCATGTGCAAGCATGGGGAGGAAGGGTAGGCTTGAGGAGTTCAACGAGTTGCTGAGGGATTGGTGCCACAGCAAACATTATGCGTTAGTGACTAACTGGGTTAGGGTCTAGGGGGAATAGTGACTTGTATGCAGAGGACAGAGTACACAGGAGCAGGAAGGGGAAGGTAGTATTAAAGGCAGCATTACTGCTGGCCCACTGGCACGGAGGGTTGAGGTGCTGGATGCCACACCTCACGCCACGTTGGCGACCCGTGTTCAAACACGAGCACAGGCCACCAGGGGTCAGCAGTGGAGGGATAGGATTGAGCATCCAGAGGACTCTTCTCCTATCCCAGGGTGGGATCCAGGGAACCACCGCTCTGTAGTGGCCCCTGTTGACGACCAGGGGCGCTACTACAGTGGTGTAGTAAAGGGAGCGGAATGTGGCAGACGTTGGAACGCTGTGCCTAAGCATCATTGCACACCTGCACTCCGCAAATGGGAGAAAAGTGTAAAATGGGCTACTGTCAGGCAGCATGAGCTTCCAACCCCTGCTGACAGTTCTTAGGCATGGTACTTTCACTTCCAAATACCTAACCAGCACATATAAGCATGCAACATTCGGCATTGACAAATACTTGTTTAATTTGTTACCAGTTCCGGTATCTGTGGTGACATCAGTTTAACGTTAGACAACAGGGACAACTTCACTGAAGGCTTCCCTTAAACTGATGTCACTAGGTTCTAGAATGTACAAGTAATAAAAATGAAATATTGGATGGGATAAAGGAAGCATCAACAAGGGAACCAAAATAAGGAAAACAAAATAATACAATTTATAAACAAAGACACAAAACAGCAACATAACATAATAACAAATAATTTAAGGTCAGAAAGGACTACAAACCCATAATGTCTGCCCCCCCCATAAGCAGGGATGACATAAGTACATTGTGCAAACATGTACCAATTTATAGGGACTCCCTACCCACTCTACTACCTAGGACACCCAATGAGTGCCATTGTACTGTAAGCAGAAATGTGTTTGTTCAGGCTTATTTTAAAGGCCTGTACTGTGTTCATGCCCACTGTCTCCAGTGGTATGCTTTACACAGGTACCACAGTCTGGGAGAAAAAAATTACTTCTAATGTGAAGCCAAAATTTATCACCCCTGAGCTTTAGGTCATACCCCTATGTCCTACTGCAGGTGACAAGAGCAAACATCTCCAATTGTTTGATGTTGTCAATACCACTAAGTATGCAAAAGCCTAAATCATGTCCCTTCTCAGTCTCCTTTTCTCTAGAGTGAATATGTTAAGGGCTTTCAGCTAGAACTGTGTGGAATTTGAATTCTGCATTTGCAATTCACACAGAACAGCAATTCCGCTTCCAAAACGCTTTTTGGAATTTAACATAGAAACATATAAATTGTCATCAGAAAGGGACTGCTTGGCTCACCCATTCTGCAAAAATGGTCCCTGCCTAGTTTCTCCGCAGACCCTATTTGGTTTCCATCAACTCTCCTTTCCTGCCTATTTACTAATATTTCTCTACGTCCATCCAATGAATGCTTGAAGCCACTTACTGTTTGCCTCTTCTGGCATTCTGTTCCAGACATCCACCACTCTTTCAGTGCAGTAGTACTTCTTTACATCCTTCTTAAATTCCACCCCCTCCTTCCAGCTTCCTCACATGCCCTATACTTCCGGTGTTCTTTCTCATCTGAAAGAGACTCCCCCCCAACCTTCCTCATCCCTGTTAGGTGCTTGTAGGTCTCTATAATGCCCCCTCTCTCTGTCTTCTCTGCTTGATTGTACATGTTGAGTTCCTTTATCTCTTCTTGCAGGGCTTTTGATGCAACTCCTGAACGATTTTAGCTGCCCTTCTCAGGACTGCCTCCACCCTGTCAATGTAATTTCTGAGGTGTGACCTCCAGAACTGAACACGATACTCCAACTGAGCTTTCAGCAATGAGCAATACAATGGTAAAACCACATCCCACCTCCTGCTAGGGGTATCTCTTTCCCTATGCCGCCCAGCATCCCACTGGCCATATCCACTGCTTTTTCACACTGTCCTGTCACTATGAGGTCATCAGATATGATAACCCCAATGTCTCTTTCCTTCTTTGAGATTGACAGTACCCCCACCCCCATTCTATATTGATCTCCTGAGTTGCTATGCCCTAGGTGCATGATTTTGCACTTTTTGGCATTGAACCCCAGCTACCATGTCCTTGACCACTCCTTGAATTTCCCAAGGTCCCTACACATCCCCCCCGAACCCCCTACCCCCGAGTATCTGCCTTGTTCCAGATATTAGTGTCATCTGCAAAAATGCTTCCCTTCCCTTCCAGTTCTTCTGCAATATCATTTATGAAGACCCTGAAGAGGCCTAGTCCCAGTACTGAGCTCTGTGACACCAGCTGGTCGCTGTCCCCTCATTAGAGTGAGTGCTATAAACCAGCACCCTCTGTCACCTATTAACCACTTTCTTAGCCAAGCTGCCAGATTGAATCCCACCCCTATGCTGCTCAATTTCTTTATGTCTCCTATGTGGCACAGTGTTGAAAGCATGCTAAAATCCAGATAGGCCATGTCCACTGCCCTCCCATTATCTATTTCCCCTGGTCACCCAGTCAAAGAAATCAATCAGATTCATCTTACATCACCTCTTCTCGTGAATCCATGCTGCCTTTGATTTTTTGGCTAAATTGGATTCAAGGTGCTCTACTAACTGACTTGAGACTGAATGGCTTGTAGTTACTAGTCTTTTTGTTTATTTATTTATTTCACAATTCGGATTAATACCTTTGAGCACATAGGGCTCTTTTACAAAGGCTCCAAGTCGAATGTAGTACACAATACACAACAGTGAAACACACACAATAACGTAATATGATAAAAACAAAACAGCAATTACCCCCATATAAAGCAAAGACAAAAAATAGTTACAAAGGTGCATGATGGAAAAGTAACATCCTACTTATCGTACGGCAAGGACTTTCAACTTAAGTGCAGCCTGTGGAAATGAAGACAGTCTGGTAAAGGTAATGCTAGGATAGGGTGGGGAAAAGGAGGAAATAGGTGGATTAGGGTGGGTTGATTGAGTGTGGTAATGAACAGTTTTGGACAGTGGGGGAAAAACAGGAAAGAAGGAGAGGAGGAGGAGGAGGAGGGAGCAACAGGTGGCAGAAAAGTTGATCGAGTAGATATGCAAAATGGAGGGGGGACAGGCTAGGGTTTAATCAATCAATCAATCAATCAATCAAAATCTTTATTTAACCAGGCAATCACCGTTGAGCAATGCTCAGTTTCAAGGTGGACCTTGCTTTGTCAACAAAAACATTATACACAGGATACAACAAAATGCAGTAGGTACAATAAGTACCAGCAGGAAGCATTAACAGTAAAATATGTATAGGTCAGAAGATACAGCAGGTTTTAAATAGGACACAATTTTGCATATATGTAAATAATACACAAGTCAAAGAACACACCAAATTATAAACAAAACACAATGTAAAATAATATATAGTGATCCAGTATAAGGGACAAGTATCACATTGCTAGACTAGTCTGTGACTTTTAGAAGTGAGGGATTTGAGATGGTCCATGTTACCAGCAGGATAAAGGCAGGAGGCAGAGGGAAGGGAATAAGCAATAAGGCATAAAGTATAGACAGCCGCAAGAGCTAGCGATTAGATGGTTCATACCTAGTGAAGGTACGAAGGGATAAGAGATGGAAGAAGAGGTTGGAATTTAGGGCTGGATCCAGGGTCAATGGAGTGTAGAGAAGACAGATGTGGAAAAAGGAAGGGGACAGGGAAAGAGTCAATTGTTAGATAAGATCAACCCTATAATAGTGGTAACTCGCAGTGCAGTGAGACTTATTTGAAAGTCATGGGTCAGGGGAAACAGGCACAAGATTCCTTGTTATGATGTAAATATAGTGATGTGGTGTCTGTAACTAGATGGCAGCCAAGACCGGCCTTGTAAGTGGTAGACGAAGAGCTGGGAGAGGGGAATGGGAGGATGAGGAAGGGCAGTTGTGGGGTGGAGGGAAGACAAGGGGGGGAGAGGTGCGGGTACATGGGGTACAGCAGTACAAACCTGAGCCTTCCTTCCGCCTTTATGGAGCAGGACCATATCTGCTCTGCTCCAATCCTCTGGAACCATGCCTATTTCCAGTGAGCTGTTGAATAAAGTCATCAGGGGTACAGCAAGCGCCTCCTTGAGTTCCTTTAAGGATCCCATCAGATACCATTGCCTTGTCTACTTTCAGAGTTGCAAGTCCCTTCAGGACTCTTTCCTCTGAAAATGAACTCGTGACTACCTTGCTCCCCCGCACCATTGTTCTTGCTGCTCTCTGGTGGTCCATCCTCCTCCCTCCACTGTAAAGACTGAACAGAAGTATCTGTTCAGGATTTCTGCTTTTTCTTGATCCTCTTCTTTGCAGTCTCCCTCTGTCATCTTCCTTATCCTCACTATTCTTCCCCCTGCTTTCCTCTTCTCATTTATGTATCTGATGACAGTCTTATCCCTTTTAGCTACCCCTTTGGCTATTGTTTACTGTCTGCACCTTTGCTCCACTCACTGCTTTACCTGCTTCTCTCTGTTTCACTTGGTATACCTCCCTGCCTTCCTCCCTCTGCATTTCAATGTACCTATTGAATGCCACCTTTTTTCCTTCACCACCATGGCAACTTACCTAGGGTATCAAACAAGTCTTTATTTCTGTTTCCATTTCCTTTTGTTCACTTCCTCCATGGAGAGGCTGGTTTCCTTAATTATGCCCTCCCTTATTTTTCCCCACTGTTCCTCTACACCTCCCTGGTAATCCAGCCTTACTAGGCAGTTTCTAGAGCAGTCTATCATTCCTTCAAAATCTAAGCTCCTAAAGTCTAGGACCCTACACATCATGTGGTTTGCCTCTGCTCCTGTCTTAATGTTGAACTGCACTGTATGGTGATCACTGGTACTCAGGGGACTGCACACTATGTCATCAGAAATGCTGTCCCTGCTTGTAAGCACCAGGTCTAGCACTGCCCCATCCCTAGTGGGTTCACTGAGTAGCTGTCTGAGAAATACCCCCTTTAGGGAATCAAGGATGTCTCTGCTCCTTGCTGATGCTGCAGCTGGAAGGCTCAAATCCACATAGGCAGATTGAAGTCGCCAGTTAGCAGCACCTCTTCCTTTTTAGCCATCTCAATGATGGCTCCCCTAGTGCTTTATCCAACTGTTCTCCCTGTGCTGAAGGTCTATATCCACAATGCCTGCACACATAGTGGCCCCAACCCATGTCTCCAGGATGCCCCACTGCACCTTCAGCCCTCCCTTTCCTTCAGGTGCCCCTCTAATTCCAAAGCATTGACTATCTCCCACACACAGAACAATCCTTCCTCCTCTCCCAATCTCTGCTAAACAGAGAACAGTCTGGTATGGCCATATCCTAGTCATGATTGTCAGTGCACCATGACTCAGTTATGGCCACCAGATCCAGACTAGCCTCCTCCATGATGGCCTCCAGGTTCGGAAACTTATTTTCCAGCCTCATTGCATTGATGCACCTGACTTTCCATATCTTGTTCCCTCCCTGCCTGCAGTCATTCTTCCCCCCTTTTACCTGTACTGCTCCCTGAAGCTTCCCTGACCACCCTTCCCTCCTTATCTTCTCTGCTTCTTGTTTCTTCTACTCCTCTCTTCCTGCTTTCTTGATTTATACCCCCCTTAACCTCTGCTTTGTCTGCACCCTTTTCTTCTTGTTCCCCTGCCCTGGGAGAGCTTCCTCCCATTGGGTCCTCACTCCATGTTGCTACACCACGTGAGGGGGGCAATGTTTGCCTCCACTGGTAATGGTAATACATCCTCCTCCTCCTGCTAGTTTAAATACTTATCCAGGTAACATTTAAATCTCCCACTAAGGACAGTGGTCCCCCTCATAGAAGGATTGCAGGCTTTTACCTTTACACAGGCTAATATCCTACCAGACTGGCCCCTAGTCCTTAAATCAGAAAAACTGGTCACTCCAACAAGGATAAATGCATGTCCATATGTTGAATACTGTGAAAAAAGTCAGGTTTATTCCCCTTTTCTCCCCTTCCTCTTGTTCTTACTTTGCCTTCCTCCTCCCCCCAGCCCTGCAACTACCTTTTCTCTACCCTTTACTGCCGCTGCCTAGATGTATTTTCCTACAAGCTTTGCTGAGGTTTTTGCTTATACATCCACCCTATATTGGTGAATGGACTGCATTGTGAAATTCTTATTTCTTGTTTGACCAGCTTTACATGCCATTGTTGTAACTCTTTGTACATAGTTCATGTTTTTTCCCTGTCCTTTTTTTCTAGAGGCTGTTAGTTTACATTCTGTTGTTGTTGGTTTCTACATGCTTTGTGTTTTACTTCTCTTGTTGTTCACATATTTTTCATTTGTATATGTATGGATCTGGTTCTTGTTCTCTTACCTTTTGTATTTTAATAAAGAGTTTAACGTTAAAAAAAGCCAGGTTTAATCTGTGCAAAATTATATTGTGCAAACTCACAGATACCAGCCGAGACACCACATGTGTTTCATGCCAATCAAGCACTTTGTTAAACCTCCCTTTTGATGCACCACAGTATTCTGCTGGCCCTCTACACAGCAGCCATCAACTATTTCTCCTGCTTTAGCTTCTTGTCTATTATGGCCCCAGCTCCTTTTTGTCCACTGACTGCAGCAAGAGCAGCTGCATACAGTAGGTCCTACCTCTATGTTTTCTTCTCAGGTCTACCATATTGCATTAGTTACATTGAACCTGAGACTCCAGTAGTAAGACCATTTGCCCAGCTTGTTCAGATCCTCCTGAAGTTTGTCCTCATCCTCAAGGGAGTCCACCTAACTGGCTAGATGAGTGTCCTCTGCAAACATAAGCAATCTGCTGGAGACCCCAGCATCCACCTTGTTGATGAAGATGATGAAGAGTTGTGGCACTAGCACCAATGCTTGAGGGGCACCTCTGAGTACTTCTCACCTTTTGAGTAGTGCCCTTCCACCACCAGAACCCTTTGTTTCCTGCTCCCCTCAAGTCAGTCAGCATTCCACCATGTGTATATCTCTTGTGTAATTCACTGGTTTACCTTCCCATAACTGTGTCATATGCTACAGTATCAAAGGCCTTCCTGAAACTGTAACCCTATCCCTATCCACCTTCCTGGTCATTCCTTTGAAGAAGGTCATCAGGTTGGCTTAGCATGATCAGGTACTCATAAAGCTATACTGAGTGAGGGTAACAATATTAGCCTCAACCAAATGCTTCATTATATTTTCCTCAATAATGGCTTCTGGGACCTTTTCCCAGCACTGTTGGCAGGCTGACCACCCTGTAGTTGCCTTGATGACACCTTGCCACTACACGAACATGGGTCCGCAGTGGCCACGTTTCAGTCTTCTGCCCCCCCCCACAATGGTGTAGACAGTCTCCTGAATGATTACTGCAAGTGGCATTGCCAATTGTTTCTTTAGCTCCACTATGATCCTGGGGTGTATCTTGTCTGTCTCTTGTAACGTAGTAGTTTTGATCTTTGACAGGTAGTTAGCTACAGTACCAGGGCAGGCATGGTATCCTGTGGTTTCATCATGCTACTCGTAATGTTATGGCTCTGCCTGATAAGACCACTCCCCCAACCAGAGTCTTTTGGTGAACACATGTATAATAATGTGTGTGCAACAAAACTGGGTTGCCACTGAGGAAGACTAAAGCTTGAGATATCCCTGTCATCTTGGCAATCCCTGGAGTGAAAACAGCCTTGGAGTGTACAGTTGTCCATACTTTATTCTGAATAGTGTATGGGCAACCATATGGCAATCAGGTCATGACAGTCTGTGATGAAAAAAAAATTAAAGACATTTACTACTATTTTCTACACCACTCTGCCGTGTCCACTTCTGTGTGCTCTTTTGCATTGTCTACGACCTCCCCCTCTAGACACACAACTATTCTTTTTCTACTTATTTTTTCCCCCCGCCTATTTTTTCCTCCCCTCATCCTTCCACTCCTTTGGTCCCCCAAGGAGTACCACCCTCTCATCCCAACCGACCCCCCGGGTCTGCCCCTAGAGTACCACACTCGCTGCCATCAGACCACCTTGATGGCCTGGATTACCCCCCGGGCAGGGCGAGGAGAGGTCCCACCTTACCTTCCTCTTGTCCTTGCAGCGAGCTGTACAGCAGGATCGGCCCTAATCTGTCAGCGGGTAGTGATACTGGCTTTCCGAGAGATGTCATCCAGGTAGGCTGAGGGGCTTTTTCTTCCTGCTTGCCCCGACGTCGGCGTGCAATGAGGTGCAAGGCTGCCAACGTGCATAGAGGCGCATGTCGAAGCCAGCCCTCTGCCAACGTCTTCCCCCTCTTTTTCGCGACCGGCTCTCCTTCGCACCGACCACCCTGAGCTTCCCCAACAGGTGGCGGTATCATGGCGGAGAGCGTGGTCTCCCCTCCCTGGAGAAGGAGAGCAGCCATTGGGTGCTCAATCCTTCTCCCTCCCTGATGACCCCCGTCGACCTGGGCTCGCTCCCGAACCCGGGTCACCAGTGTGGTACGAGGTGTGGCGTCCAACACCTCAACCCTCAGCGCCACCGGGCCGGCTTGACACACAACTATTCTGACTGCCTTCCCTACAGCACCTTCTCACTCCCTGTTCATATGTTTCTTACTCCAGTTATTACTGTACCATTAACAATGGAAGTTTCTGCCTCTTTGCTGACTGCCTCCACACTCACACTGACTGCTGTGCTAGTGACCATTGGTGCCTTACTCAAACTGTAATTGTGTTTCGTTCAGTGATGTAATTAGTGCAGCACAACCACTTTTTCCAGTGTATAGATTTCCATATACAACCACTCAAACCCATACATTAATAAAGTGAAGTAGTCATCAAACATCTCAGTCATTGCACCTGGATCTGTTACATGTTTCTCTCACCCCAAACAATTAATGCCCCCATCCCTTCCTTTAATGTTCTCATTCCAGAAGGCTTTGGTGTTCTTTGCAGCTTCTGCTACTATTTTTGAATACTAGGAAAATAAACAGATTATATCATGTCCACATTTTTCTATTTCTATTAAAAAATAAAAAACAAGGTTTATATCCCCTTTCAGTTAGTAAAGAGACCTCATCAATAGGACATGCATAAGAAAAAAGATTTATGATATAATTTTGTTAGCAAAGGTAACTCCATTCCCACCCACAGCCCCTCATTATTATTACTTGTCAGCCTGCATTCAGCCCCAGAGTGGGAATCTGTGGCTCCTAATCAATTCCTGCTCACCCTGAATACATCAATAGTTTTGTAAAAAAAAGATTTATTGACCTTACTGGAAATAAAACAAACTGGGATAAGGCTGCCTTTACAGGTGCCACATCAAGTACAATATTTTCTGTTAGATAGAACTTACTTTTAGATATCTCAAAAGTCTCAAATTTCACTGGCTGGATATAATTAACCAGATTAGACATTTCTTCTGTGGCGAAGGCTTCACTTCCAGCAGTTCCCTAGAAAACAAGTTTTAAAAGAATTATTTCAAAGACTGGTATTTTGGTACTTCCTATTTCCATCCCCCCAAAGTCCCTCCCACGCTATATCTGGTCCAGGTCTTTCAGCTTCCTCAGTCTGGATGCCCTGTGCATTGACCTGAGGTCCTCCAACTGGGCTGCTCTTGCCCACTGCTCAGGTATAGATGATGCCCTCTACATCTCTCTCCCAACTGTCAAAATCTACCTCAGTCTGAGATAAGCATGCCCCCAGAAGAGGTCTTGAGTGCATGATGCCCATCTCCCCTGGGTCAACTCAGATTTCTCCTTTCTTTTCAGAGTTTTTGATCCATGCTGATCCTGCCATAAGTTCGCTGGTTCACCATGAGACTGGTTAAGGTACAAACAAAACTTGGAATGCTTGCACAAAGGCCTTGCATGAGGCATAACACCAGTTACTTTGCCTCCAACCTTCAGACCAATATTAATTCCCCAGGTAGGTTCTGGAAGGTTATCCACTCTATTTTTAACACCCCTCTCAGGTGTCTGCCCCACCCTCAAGTTTGGCAACCCATCTAATGTCATCACCAACCCTGCTGAGGTGGTGGTCACTTTCAACTTGCATTTCTTCGCTTGCGTCATCTCTCTCTCTCTGTCTCTCTCAACAAATTTCAAACCTAGTATGCTCTGCCCTTGTTTATTCATGTAGTTCAAATCAAATTTCTGATGAAGGGTGCTTTTGTTTTTGTGGCAAGTAAGAACAAACAAACAAGCAGAGTCTAGAAGAAGAAGAAGAAACGGCATTTATATAGCACTTTTCATACACAATGTATCCCAAAGCGCTTTACAAGCAATGCTAGACTGGTAGTGAAATGACAATGTGCAGCGGCAGCCATATCGCACATCAACACCCACACACAGCCTGGATAATTGCATTAACCAGTTTATGGGAAGGGGAATGTTGGCCAGGACACTGGGAATGTCCCCTACTCTTTGTGAAGAGTGCCCTGGGTTCTTTTACTTCCACCTGGACACCCACCAGGACAACACGAGGATGGGTAGAGGGGACCTCAGTTTAACAACTCATCTGAAGGATGGCACACCCCAGCAGTACAGCACCCCCCAATACTGCACTCAGATGCCAGCGTTTTAGGTGCAAGTTCAATCCTGGTGTGGGATGAGAACCCACAACCTTCCGGTCCAGAAGTGGATGTGCTACCAACTGAGACATGCTGACACCTAGTGTGCACATATCTCACCCCCATGGTAAATATGAGCAGGTAACACTTCTTTCTGCCTAAATCAGCTATTTTCTTAACTTTTACTTCCATGGAAAAGGAGTTTTCATACTCTCATTTTATAGCTGTAATGTGAATAGGACAAACCACCAGATGCCATGGTGGAATCCTTGGTTCGGTCCTATCTATGAAATGCCTGCAGTGGCTACTCTTATATAGGGTGCATTGCTTGAACTGGCTCCTTTAAAGTAAAGTGTTTCTGCCTAGGTAATTCACAGGTGATAGATCAAAAGGAGCTTGCTACAGAAATATCACGTAGCCCCACACTCTACACAAATTCTAAACCTAGTATGCTCTTCCGTCTTTCTCTCCCTAGTTCCCATTCCCCACTCTTCCTCTCCCTCCCCTTGTCTACCTCTCTTTCTCTCCAGTCACTGACACTGAGGTCACATCTGCACTACTCTCCCTTAACCCCTCCAATGGCTATAGTCCTGATGATCTTGACTGTAAACTTCTCCTTCTTCAGCTTTCCTGCTCAGATCCTGCTGCTCCCTTCTGGCTTCTTCTAAACCTCACCTTTATCTTGTCTAGGATCTCCACTGTTGAAAACAGGCTAAAATCTTCCCCTTCACAAAGGTGGTGACTTGTGCATTCCTGGGAAATACTGTCCTGGTTCCCATCTCCCTTTCTTCTTTCACTGTGTAAACTTCAAGAAAAACTGTCTTTGTCCTACCCTCCAACTTTCTTGACTTCACCTCTTTCCTATCTTCCTTCCAGTATGGCTCTCTCACACTCCACAGTTTCCTCCCTACTCCGTTTCATCCATTCCATCCTAAGGAGGATGGATAAGAGACATGTTTCTGCCAGTATTTTTATAAACCTAGTTATGGCCTTCAACTCAGTAGCCAACACTTTGTTTTTGGATAAGTTGAAGTGTGCCAAGCTTTCAGTCTCTGCGCTTGAATAATTTTAGTCTTACCTCTCTGGATGTAGTCAGTTTGCCCAGGTAGGAGAGTACCTCACCTCTCCCCTTCTAATTAACTCTGGTGTGCCCTAAGGCTACAGTTTGGGGTATATACTCTTCTACATTTTTCTCAACAACCTCTGCTTGGCGGTGTCACAGCAAATATTCACACGGATGCTGATGACTCAATTCTAATTCCCACCGGAGCCACCACTTCCTGTTGGAGCAGGTATTACGTTGGATTTCGACAGAGTCCAGTGCTGGTTCTGCGCTAACCAACTCTCATCGAATGCCAAGAAAACTGCCGCCATAATTTTTGTCATTCACCAATGACTCAATAGACTCAGCTGGTTTCCTGTTTTTACGATTCTTGATGGTACTCACCTTTTCATCATCCTTTGCTTATTTCAAATACCTAGGCATGTGGCTTGATAGCTATCTTGAATTCTCAGTCCACATTGAAGCCACCACCAAGAAGTGATGCCCTAAATTAGGAGCTCTTTATCATAACAAATCCTGTCTTGCTCTCCCCATCTGGTGGGAGCTCAGGCGAATTGGTAAATCATCAAATGTTACCATCATCAGAGCAGATCATGATCTGAGATTAACATCTAGATCATGATTTAATCATCAAACATGAACTTTCAAATCGCCAACTGATCATTATTGATTATTTCTGTAAGCTTAAATCAGCATGATGGTTGTTGATGATCTTTGGATGATCAAGGGATGATCATTGATGATTATATTAGCTCAGAATTATAAGATTGCAAGTAATACTTAAAGTTGTATTTGTGACAATTTTAAAATATGAATGTCATATATCAGCAAAGGCAAATTAATTATCAATTATGATGTAGCTCATGTGAAGTCAAGTTTTAATCCCATTAGGAAGAGTGCATGAAATGTCTGGTATAGTATACACATTTGCATGCCTAATTTGCATATTTCAAAAGACCAGTTTATGGAACAAAGTAATGGTAATTTCTATTTTAAAATTAATTTTGCACTGATTGAATTAGTTTGCAGACTATTAGGAAAGGTTTTGAGCATAAACCATTAGGAACTCATCACAGTCATAAAAGGAATCACTTAATGGAACTATATCAACCAATATGAACCTTTTAAAGTCCAGTAAGATGTGAAGTATCAGAGTAAGTATAACTGAAAGCAGTGGCTTTCTAGAGAAGAGGTGTCATAATTGATTATTCCAAAAGAGATGTCTAACTACAAGATAAATTCCAGAAGTAGAGAGAAAAGATATATTTTTTTAATTTATCACTGTAGTCGTGACTATGGGCAGTCATGAAAAATCATGATGATATGAGATCATCATTAATCATACTAATTATTTCCATAACTTCATGCTTTTTGGTTGGTGGCCATTTAACGTTGATGTTTAATTATTGTTTAAGTGATTTAGTGAGCTGAGCCATGGAAAATGGGAGTAGTAAACTGTAGTAACCTGTAGGAGCTGTGATTCAATCTCCTACCATTTAAACTGCCAAAAAGTGTTTTTTTTCCATGAAATAAATGCTTTTATTTCTGTGCTTTGCTTCATTTGCATAACTGCCCCTTTTTTCTCTCCATGCTGCAACCCCCAAGTGTGACATTATGAAAAGGAAACAAAGTTTATAAGCACTGCTTTGAAACAGAGACCTCTGTTGATGAGTCTTGGTATTGCAGACATCTACACTACCAACACAGGAGACTTCATCTCTTAGTAAAGAACTCTTGACAGTGAGATACTATATGCACAATGCCTTGTTTAGAAAATAAACATATGAGAGCTTTTATTGCTGAAGCCACTACAGAGGTATGAGACTGCAGCTCACAGTAAGGGATTGGAAAACAACTTCTTATTGTACCCACAATGCCTTGCTATGTACATCTACATATTAGGTGCAGTCACCACCACCCAAATAAGGTACTGCAATTCTGAGTAACTAACATTTACATCAACATGATAGTTTTCCCAGAATCCCTTGGTGCTGTATGTAAAACATTGACAGTTCCCCTGCATGACATCATTCTGGGGGTGTGGCCACACACAGAAAACTGGAGGACATAGTACTGATAAAACATAAATAAAAATGACTATGACAGATTTTTTTACAAAACAAATTTCAGCTTCAACATCTGAAGCATGGGCAGCAATGGCATACTATGTGAGAAAGGCATTTGCAAAAGCTTTCAAAATCATTTTATTTATGTACACAATGATGGTTTTTGAAGCATAAACATGATCTTTGAACATAACTGCTAGTAATCATTCATGATACATCATTATAAAATCATCATATTTTCAGCTGGGAGATCATGGTCAAAATGATTCTACTATTGTTTGACTTTGCAGATGTTGTCTAAGGAGGTGCTTCTACATTCACGCCTTCCAGACTGGACCCTCTCTTTTACTCCTTCTGCAACTCTGCCACCAACTTTCTGCCCCCTCTCATCACTGTGCCCTTTACCAACTCCTCTAGTTTCTTTCTATAAGCTCTCTGGGCCTCTTCCATGATGCTTCCTTCATTTCTAATTTCTGGTTCTCATCCCTTCTCTCCTACCTCTCCCACTTACACACAAATAGTTTTGAGGTCCACACTTGCTGTATTTGATAACAGTTATAATCCAGGTCTAGTTTATTTATTTAGTGCTTTCTATATTCTAAGCCACAGTTGTAGTAGCAACCCAATAAAAAAAAACTGCTACTTTTTCCTTTAATTTCTTTTTTGGTAGTCTGCAATAAAGGAGACTTGCCTACCTGCCTCTCAGCATTAAAAGGTAGGATGCTGGCTGCTCTGACTGCATCCAATAAACAGTGATGTGATCCTCATAGCAACCCTAATATGTGCCAAACTGCAACACATGTGCAATTGCATTAAATAGGGTCGTTGGAAAAAACATGTCAGTCTGCTACTTAGCAGTCAAGCTTTGTGATGGTGTATTGGTGTTATTAATTCCTATGGTTCTAGTTATGTATTTAAGCACTGTTTATGCCATTAAATGTGATTCCAATCTCTGTGTGTGCAGACTTTACATGTAGAATGAGACAAATGTTTGCTCTTGTTATTAACTATGTTAGTAAACTGTAAGAGGAATTATCATGATACCTAGGAACACCAAGAGGCAGGTACTGTTTAAAAGCATTGCACCAGCACTAATGTTTAAATAAGTGTACAACCTCATGGAAGCAGGTGTGAAGGACAAACGTGAATTACATATGTATTTTTTTTTTTTTGAGGGGGATATTTACAAAACAAAAACCTATGAAGAATGAATAATAATGGAATAATTATAGAGAAACCACACAAGGTTTATAACTACACGTGTATACGCATTGCTATGGAATTGCATAAATGAACGAAAAAATAAAAAACGGTATACTGTGCATACTGAGTGCAAATGTATTTTCAGCGGGGAGTGGGAGACATAGAGAAGCTAGAGACTTCATGGAGCAAGTCTAAACATTTTTTGTTTATTTTTGAATATTTCACACTGCAAATTGGTGAAGCCGTGAGTGAGGTTTAAGTCAAACTTTTTTTTTTTTATTTGCTCTACTCTTTTCTTTTCCCTTTAAGAAACCAGCCTCCATCTGCCCTGCCCTGCCCTACTCCCAGCCCTGTCATATACCTCCTGAGACTTACCTGATCCAGAGGTACACTCTGGATTGCCCCTCCTGAGCAAGGCCTTAGGGAGGGAGCCCATCCTTCCATCAGATGATGGGATATCCCCAAGATACTTCTCTCCCAGAGTTATGCCTTGGATTACACCCAGGGTGGGGCCTTTGGGAGGGGGCACACCCTCTTGTTGGAAGATGGAATACAGCTCTGTTGGTGCCATGTGACAGTGGTGTGGGACCTGCAGTGTGAGGTGGGCAGCATCCTGCATAGCCCAAGTTTTCTGTTTTCCACTCCATGAGGTGGGACAGGCAATGACATCAGGGGCACATATGTCTGCCCTGCCTGCAGCAACTACGAGCCCCACTGTTGGACCCCTGGCCTCCACCAGGGGTTAAACAAGCACCAAGAGCCTGCCTCCCCTTCCCCAGAAAAGGAGAGCAGTCCATGGAATGCTCAGTCCTCCTCCCCACGGCTGACTCTCTGACAGCCAGGCTAGCTTCTGAATCCGTGTCATCTGTGTCGCGAGCAGTAGCACTACTGCTGCATTGGCTGGTTTAAGTCAAACTAAAATGCCATACTAGAGGTTTCTTAGGTAGTGCTGACATATACATTTCAAAGCAGGAGGAAATTCCCTGCTACTAATAATGTGCATCAATGTGCGTTTATCTTAGGCAAATCATAGAAACAACATTAATTGAATTAATTTAATTTAGAGGTTTGAAGCTGTGGATATTGAAGGTGAGGTGAAAATAAACTGCTGAAAGCATAAGAAAAAGTATATTAAGATGGTTTAAAATGTATTTAATTTTTTTATTTTATATTATTGCATTTTACAAAAATACAGTAACAATAGACTTCCATATGACCAGCACTATTTTGTTGCTAGAGACTATAAGCAATTTCTAAAGAAGTCTAATATACCAAAGGAACACCCTTCAGTGGAATTAAGTTTATGTGTGTTATTAATTGAATAGCACTTGGTTTATAACACATTGCTTTTGTGCTTTGGGTACGGTGGTTTGGTAGAGGTGTAAGTGCAAAGCATGTTAATCAGCACTACAAATTCTGTTTCTAGAGGTGACGGATGGTCAGTTTCTTGCTGTAAATACTATCAAAGTCTAATATTGTAAATATGTGTATAGATATATATTATAGTGGTGCAGCAGCACCACTATAGTTAGGTTTGGCACAGCACTTCAATGTTAAATTCAAAATTTTGCATCTTAATAAGTTTGGCATACAGTACTTCAACAAACTAGCCCAAAATTTGGCATGTGCTGTCATTCTGCCAGAGTCTTAAGATGTGAAATGTTTTGTGAGAGCATCTTGTATGGTTTTTCAGGTATAAAGTGGTAAAAAACAGAAAAAAAACACTTTTTTCCCATTGGCTAACATGGTATTTTTTTTCATGATCTACAGACCAGATGGAATGAAATTTTTCTCTGAAATTTTCAGGGGTGATGTGGTCTGTGACAAAGGTGTGCCTTTGGATGGTTTGGTGAACACATATTTTACCATTTTTGAATTATAATGATTTTTGTGTCAGGCAGGCACAAGTCAGGCAGGTAAATGAAAACAGTTTGAACTTTAAATTTACTGTTTGAACTTTTGCCATCATCTACAGACCAGACAGAATGAATTTTTTCTCTGAAATTTTCAGGGATGATGGGGTCTGTGCCATGAATGTGCCTTTGGATGGTTTGGTGAAAAAATATTCTACCATTTTTGAATTATAATAATTTTGTTTGATATCTGCAAGATAGGCAGGTAAATGAAAACAATTTGAACTGCACATTTACTGTTCAAACTGTACACTTACTGTTCAAATTGTAAATTTACTGTTCAAACTTTTGTCATCATCTACAAACCAGACGGAATGAAACTTTTCTCTGAAATGTTCAGGGATGATGAGGTCTGTGACAAGGGTGTGCCTTTGGATAGCTTGATAAAAAAACATTTTACCATTTCTGAATTATAACAATTTTTGTGATAGCCAAAACACAGGCAGGTAAATTTACTGTTCAAACTGTAAATTTACTGTTTGAGCAGTAAATTAACAATTTGAACAGTAAATTTACAGTTCAAACAATAAATTTACAGTTCAAACAATAAATTTACAGTTACAACTCTTTTCATTTACCTACCTGTCTTGTAGCTGTCACAAGGATGGATATAATTACTCTATCTCAAAAACTATATATGGGTGGGAGTGCAGGGCCAGAGGGCCCTACACCTCCCACAGGCAAATAAGGCCATGATTACACTATCTCAAAAAGTAAGGACATTCATTGCAAACAAACTACATTAATGCATCAGTTAGGGTTGAAGATAAAGTGACAAACATGGGGAAATACTACGTTATGGGAGGGGGACTTCTTGTGATTGTCAACCCTAACACTCACCCCATTGTATGCTCTCATGAAACATTCACACCTGTCTACATCACATCTTTGTTTTTCTGCTACTGCAGTATGGTGAGCGTTATGATTTACAACCTCAAGAAAGACTCCAACCTTCATTTGCTTCTGGGGTGGAACCAGTATTTTAGGGTTAGAAACCCTAAAGTCCTATTTCCCTACATTTGCTGCTTTACCTTTAACCCTAACTGACTAAAGTGCACAAAGTAGGGAAATGAAAAAACGTAAGGGATTTGGGTCTTTGGAGTATTGGCGAATCAGTGGTGGGGTCTTCCTTGGGCTTATCAACCCTAATGCCCACCCTCTTCACTGAGGAAATAAGGTCAGATGTGATCCCTTTTCTTCTCGAAGCGCCCACAGGGCCCTGCATGAAGTAAGCTATGACACATTCTGTTGGCAACATGTGTCAAGCAATACTGCTCTACCTGTGCAGAGTGTATCACTTTGACACAGTGGCTTGCAGCTGTATCTTGTGCTTTGGACAGGAGGCTATGGGCTTGGGGAAGGAAGTGGGCATTAAGATTGAAAACCCCAAGGAAGACTCCACCACTGATCTTTCAGTACTCTGTGCACCCAAATCTGCAATTTTTTTTCAATTCCATACTTTGTGTACTTTGCATTCTTCAACCCTAATATCTGCATTAATTTTTTGGGGTTTTTTTTGCAATTAATTTCTCTTCTTTTTCTGATACTAGAATTATATTCCCCTTTGTGCAGGTTCCTTTGGTACCTACATAAAATGAAATAAATACAATATTGGAGACAGTTCTAACCCAGTGCATGGGCCCAGTAGGCCTTGGGACGTATGTCAATACTTTATGGGTTTGACTCCCTGACCCACCACAGGGTGTGGCGTCTGCACCACAAGACTGCTCCACCCCTACCCAGGCCAGGGCTGGTGCTGCATGGTGCAGCACCTTCTCCATTAGTTTTGTCCCATTAAACTGCCTCACTGAGTTTACACCAGAACTCAGCTCACTGGTACAGTAAGGCAACGTTGTCCCCAGTGGTGCAAGGGACATCCCTGCATAAAACATTATTTCATAAATTCTTTGTTTTTTAATATTTTTTACCCCAAACTCTCAACATAGTCTTCTTATGACCCCACCTCATGAACCCAGTAGGTGAAAATGTTCAAATCCCCACTGAAACGTTCTTTTGCAGCACAGGTACAAAAACATGCTTCCACCAGTATGGGAAAAATGACAGCTGTAATGTTCATGAAGTGGTGTGAGAAATTGGCTATGTTGAACATTTTTGGGCAAAATATTGAAAAGTACCAAAATTATGAATGTGCATAGAACAATGTCAATGTACACTCATAACTTGGTCAGTTTTAGCAATTCTTTCACCAAATTTTCAACATGGCCTTTTTGGGACCCCACCTCATGAACATTGTGGTGAAATTACATAAACCAGGCCCAAAAGGTGATTTCATACAGCAACCATGAAATCACCTTTTAGGACTGATTAACAAAAAATGTCACTGACGGTGTTCATGAGGTGGGGTCCCAAAAAGGCCATGCTAAAAATTTGGTGAAAAGATTCCAAAAAATGACCAAGAGTTGAACATAGGTTCAAAATGCCTTTGAAATACTGTACAATACATTATGTGTCACTTACCTTTATTCCTCAATTCACAGTTTGGCATTTAAGAGTGCAGACATGTCTCAATCCACAGAGGATTACAATGTTTGACCTCAGCCCCTAAGTATAGTGTGTGTGGGTGTGGGGTAGTGGGTGCTCAGTAAGAGGGTTGGGATGAAGGGATGGGGATGGCAGTGATGATGAGTGACTGTTCTTTTTATTTCAGATTTAAAAAAATGACATAGTAGGACTTTTTGTTTTGCAGGAACAGAAACTATTAATAAAATAGCTACTTCAGGACACTGGGGATGGGCTCCCCAGTGTCCCTCACTGTTGTGTTGGGGGCTTGTAAAGCTAACATGAGGATTGGGCCCCCCAATGTCAGCAACTATAAATAAAACAATGGGCTGGGTGGGCCATACAATTCTAGTAGATAAAATCTGGCAACAACAGCAACACAAAACAGGTGCCATATACAGGTACTAACTTAAGTTTTTAGTACTGGTATATGGTACCTATTTAAAATTGCCATTGTCACTAAATATTAGCTAGTAGAACTGTGCGAACCCCATCAGCCCATTGTTTAGGGGGCACTGTGTGTTTTACTCAATGGCAATGGTACATTATGTGTATGTTAGAACTGATCCATTTTGGGGTTTGTTTAGCAAATAAAAACCTACTGCAAATTTGCCACCCTGTGCTCTATCTTGTGCTGTTTTTTCTTCACAGCTCATTGTAGAAGCGCTTGTCAATGACATATATCTATTCCCCTGCAAAAAAAAAATAAACAAGCAAAGAGTGTTTCATGTCATTGCTTTTGCTGAACTGCTCAATGCTCAAAGTGAGTGCAAAAAAAACCCCAAATGCATCTCCACAGTTCATAAGTCTGCCAGTGGCTCAGTTACATGCTGATGCAGTTGTGATGCTCATTTTGAAACTATCAACTCGCTTGTCATTTAATAGGCAGCTGTATCTGTAGTTGTAGAAGAAAGCTGGTTTTCATTTGATTTTTCATACCAGTCAGCATGCCCTTCATATTAAATTACACTTTGAATTACATGCAATAGAAGTAAGTGGAGCACAATCTTGACCTATGGTTGGTCAGGAAATTCTGAGATTGAGCTCTCCCTGATAAGCATGGTACATCTTGCTATAGAGTAGGTCTGGCATTTTTTTTTTTTGTTCTTTTGCAGATTGCTACCGATCTCATCAGTAATGAGTTGTGAGAAGCTAGATTCATTGTATTTCTCTCCAGCTGCTGGCACTCCTGGGCAGTTAACTAGGCAGAGTATCTGGCATAATTTGACAGTTACTGCAGTAACCAGTGATGATAGTGATTATAAATGAGTGACTGTAGAAACAGTCACTCATTTATAGTGCTATCATCATCAGCTACCCTGCAAGGGTAGCAATACTATAGCGTGGAAAGCAACCAGAAGGAGAGGGATAGGGAGGTGTAGGGGAGGGATAGGAGGGAGGGTTTGTGTGGGTAGGGGATCCTGATGCAGCTGAGCCAGCCCTGTGGTGTGGTGATGAGGGTGGCTGGCTACGGTGCAGCAGGCACTGGGTTCAGGACCTGTTGGGGCTATTGTTTTGCCACTGCATGTGGCTTTCTGTTTTTTTTGTCTGTGTTTTGCCCCCTCCTCGACATACACCTCCTGGAGTTAAAATCCTTAGCCAAGGGGGTGCATGGGATGAAGCCCCCTGCAAAAACACTTAAAATAGCCAGAGGTCGGGTCGCTTATGTTTATATATTGCCGAAATGATTTTCGGCGATATACATTCGTTATGATAGCGATCTCGGTATTGTGATCACTATCATGACATGGAACCCCGCACCGCTTGCTGAGCTCTTCAACAAGTCACTAGACAGTGGGAAAATACCTCAAGAATGGAATCAGGCAACCGTTGTGCATTTACACAAGAGCTGAAACAAGGAAGAGGCAAGAAATTACCACCCTGCCAGTCTGACCTCAGTTGTGGGGAAAATGATGGAGTCACCACTAAAAGACAGAACAGTGGAATATCTAACAGATACTGGAAAAATGGACCCAAAGCAACATGGCTTTACAGCAGGATGCTCTTGTCAAACCAAGTTGATCGACTTCTTCGACTGGGTCACCAGAACATTGGATCAGGGAGGGGCAGTGGACATTATATTCCTAGATTTCAGCAAAGCCTTTGACACCATCCCTAACAGAAGGCTAACCAATAAGCTGGAACATACAGGAGTTGGCCAGAAGATGATCAGCTGTATCAGTAACTGGCTGAACGATAGGACCCAGAGAGCGTTAGTCAATGGATCATTGTCAAGCGAGGGTAGGGTGAACAGTGGTATCCCATAGGGATCGATACTGGGACCAATCCTATTTAACATTTTTATAGCAGACATAGCAAATGGACTAACAGGGAAGATTTGCCTGTTCGCAGATGATACAAAACTCTGCAACAGAGTGAACACAAGGGAAGGAGCAGATAACATGGAAGCTGACCTTAGAAGGCAAGAGGATTGGTCCAGGGACTGGATATAGCAATTTAAAGCCAAAAAGTGTAAGGTATTGTACTGGGGAAAGAGGAACCCTAGAAAAAAGTACACACTGGGAGGACATCAACTTGAGAAGGCACAAACTGAGCGAGATCTTTGCATAATCATCACTGACAAATTAAAGGTAGGAAAACAATGGGAGAAAGCAGCACAGAAAGCAGGTGGCATCCTCGGACATATAAGTAGAGGTATTTCTAGTAGAAAGGGAGAGGTTATCATGCCCCTCTACAGGTCCTTAGTAAGGCCACACTTGCAGAACTGCAGTTCTGGGGACCTCACCTCAAGAAGGACATTGTCTGTTTGGAAATGGTGCAGAGAAGGGCTATTAAGATGGTGCATGGACTGTATTACAGGTCATATGAAGCAAGAATCAGGGAGCTGAACCTATACCCCCTTAAGCAGAGAAGAAACAGAGGGGAAATGATTCAAACATTTTAGTACATGAGGGGTTTAACACAGCTCAGACAGGCAATCTATTTCAACAGAACACAGCAGCATGCATGAGAGGGCATATGAGACTGGTAGGAGGAAGATTCAAAAGCAACCTCAGGAAGTATTTCTTCACAGAGAGAGTGATAGACCCATGGAATAGCCTGCCCCAGGAGGTGGTAGCATCAAAGACAATCTGGGAGTTCAAACTCACATGGGACAGACATAGAAGGACAAGTTAGGACAAAGGCTGCATAGGAAGGAGGTAGTTTCTAGGGCAGACTAGATGAATCACACGGTCCCCATCTGCTGACGCTTTTTTTATGTGCTTATGTTCTAGGGACTGCTTACATGGCTAGAGAGATGGAGGTTGGTTCTGCCATGTTCCAGGGAAGACTGGAGGGGCTGGGAAGAGGGAAGCAATTGTCACCAGGTCCAGGAGAAGGCTTACAATGCTGGGGAGAGGTACTGTAGGAAGGTGCCACCAAGCCCCAGTGAAGGCTGGCAGGGCTGTAGTGTGAAGGTCATGATGCCAGGTCCCCCAGTACTGCTGACAAAGGTGGGGACAGTGAGAAGTATGATGCCAGGTCCCCAGGGACTGGTGACTGGGATGGGGAGGAAAGGGAATGCCACCAGGTCCAAGGACTGCTGACAGAGCTGGAAGATTGAGGTAGGTCCAATCAAGTCACAGCAAATGGGACTGGGGCAAGGTAGAAGGGTGCCACCAGGTCCCAGGGAAGGTTGACAGGACCAAGAAGGGGGAAGGGGATGATGCCATATCCTCCTGGATTGCTGACTGAGGGGAGAGGGAAGGGGACACCTCCAGGTCCCAGGAAAGGCTGATAGGGCTATGTAGATGGAGGCAGGTGCCTCCAGGTCTTGGGTATGGCTCACAGGGCTAGAGAGGGAGCCCCACACACAGAATTTTGTTTGTAACCTAGTGGCTGTATGCTTCTATTTGGACCCCAGTGGATAAACACCAGGAGTACTGGGCACACCTGCTTGAGCAAAACACTATAAGTTGGCGCCCATGCTCTCATCTGGTGGATTCAGCTATGCTATCACCTGTGGTCTCTCAGGTCCCTGGTCAACCTTCTACGGGACCTGGTGAGTCCACATACAGAGTACTGTACACACCTGCTCAAACAAGACATTGTTAGCCAACATCTGCCTTCTTGTCTGGTGGATTTAGCTATGCTGCTGCTTGTGAGCTCCCAGGTCCCACAGTGATACCATAGGTTTTGTGCCATATTTACTTTTGTGATAAAATATTTGAGGGAGGGATTTGGGCTGAACAGAGCATTGTATATAGGGTGGTGTTTTGGAAATAGATCTTATATACTTTTATTGCTCATGTTTTGATACCTGTAGTTTGTGATCAATTTGATCTGTTGGAGAATGAACATTCATGAACTTGTAACTTTGTGGTGGTGGTATGCATTCAAAGAGTTAGCTTAAATTTCCTCTTAATGATGCACAAATATATAAATTTACAAAGAATGCATGACTCAAATGGCATTGTTTTCTGTGTTCCACATTGATGCTTGTGAATACTTGCAGTTTTTGAATTTTACTCTGTCCTGCTACATATCTTAATGTAAAGTTAAACACACTGGCCGAGATAGTCAAAGGGGTTGCACCTGGCACAACAGGGGTGTGGCATGCACACCCCCAATGTCTTGCCAGTGATATTCAAAGAGGTAGCCTAAGTGGCACAACCCCGATGTGCGGGCGCATTGGTAATGTATGCGGCACAGATGCAGGGGGCATGCCCATGCATATGTGGCACATCCCAATATTCAGCCTGGGATGTGCAGCACATATGCTGGAGCAACCCCTACATGCACCGCACACTGGTGCTCAAAGCTGAGCCGAAAAAACAGGCTCAAACGCTGGCCACTCACAGGTGGGTGGCTGTATTGCAAGGTGCAACACAACAGCCGCCTGCTGTGGGTGGCCACTTGCCCAGCAGAAACACCATCCACAAGCACCCTGACCCTCTCTTGTAGTCAAGTTCCCCCTCCGACCCCGGACTACCAGTTGCAGGCAACTGTACAAGGTAATGAACGACCTGGTGGTTTAGTGGCCCCCCCCACATGCCCGATCGAGGGCTGTTTTAATATGAAAGATGTACCTGGTGGTCTAGCGGTACCCCCATACACCCGATCACTGGCTGTTGTAAAAGGAAAGAATTACCTGGTGGTCCTGTGGTAGCCCCCTCTCCACCCACCCAGCACCCCCCCCCCATCATCGGTGGGTGGCAGTACCCTACCTGCATACACGCCTGGCTGCCCGCCAAATGACAGTGTACAGTATGATCTGTATTCCTATTGGTCCACAGTGTGGACCAATGGGCTACAGACCATGAACACTTTATTCACATATCTGGTCCTGTGTAATACAGTACATGGTCTGCAAGCCCATTGGTCCACATTGTGGCCCAATAAGGTACAGATCATACTGTAGCCTCATCAGCAGGCGGCCAGCATTATGAGGGTGGGGTGCTGCTGCCTCGAAGGATGGGGGGTGCTGGGCAGAGCTGGGGCCCTGTGGGTGGGTGGGAGGTGGGGAGGGGATACTGCTTGATCACCAAGTAACTCTTACTTTATACAACAGCCCACAATTGGGCGTATGGGGGGGACCGCTAGACCACCAGGTAGTTCTTTAACTTCTACAGATGCCCATGATCGGGTATATGGGGGGGCTGCAATAGCCCACCAGGGAGCCAACCTTCGACGGCAGCAGCTTGACAGGGCGCCAGGCGCAATTGTCCGGGATGCCCAGTGCATCACATACAAATGGAGCCATAATGACATGCAAATGGCCCCATTTGTGCCTTGCATATATTATGGCCTTATTTGCATGCCTCCTGCTGAATAACACAGATGATGCACCTAGTGCAACTGCACTTGTGCTGGCGCATACCCGTGCTTCCTGTCTGTGGCTTGCGCTGGTGCAGTGCCACTGCACCTTGCTCAGTATGTGCACTGAACTTGCAATATTCAACATTGCTGAGCCATGGAGCATCACCGTTGAATATCGCCTGGTCTTGGCTCCAGTGCAGCCCAGTTGCACTGCACTGAAGCTTGCGCCACTGCCTGGTGCAGTCTGAATATACTGGCCACTGATTCGAAGGGTTACAATTTTAAAGTAATCAAAAAAGTTGAAAATGTCATCTACTCTGATCCCCACTTACTTATAACTGTGTTGTAATCTATACCTGTTTATCATGCACAATTTCATGCAAATATTTCAGAGTAGCTTACTGAATTAAAGGAGTTAATGTACTGCAAATGCATGTATCATTCAAAAGAAATGAATGCATAACTTTTTAAATTTACTTCAGCCTCTTATCTGTGCCTGTTACATATGTTATCTGGTCACTGTTTCCAAACATTAGGACTGGATCTAAAAAGCCTCATCTTATATTACCCTTCATGTTTACAATATAAGAAGAGGACCTTAAATGTAATATATTGATAGCAAAAGAACAGAAAGATCACCAAGTTTATTTTTCCATATTCATGTCCCATATGTGTCCCCCATTTCTGTGGATAGGCTCATTTCCTTTATTTAATAAGCATAAATTCTCCTGTCACAAAAAGAAGGGAAAGTAGTTGCACAAACCTACGTGAATGCAGACATTACAGTTGAAGAATACAAAGCAAACAAAGTAAGGAAATGAAAACATTAGGGTTTTTCAGTCTGAGGAATATTGACAAATTGCGGTGTGTTCCTTAGGGTTCTCAATCTCAACCCTAATGCCCACCTCACTCTCGCCAGCCCCCCAAAATTAAACATGATTTGATGATTTGTGCAGGACACAAAGGGATCTGGTAGCATTGGGCAACATCTACTGGAGTTGGGCCACTTCCGCAGCCAGATAAGGAGGGGGGGTATTCAGCAGCCACACCAGTGGAAGGGATGGAGGACCGCATCCATAGCATTACAGTGAGCTGCACTGGCCGCAGAGTCTCCATTTGTCTTCCCATCCACACTGCTACCATTCTAAAAGGACTCCAGAACCAAGCTCAGCAGGTGGTCTGACAAATGAAGAGTGGGGCAGGGTAGTATATTAAAGAAAATGCTGGAACAGAGTTCAGTTGGCAGCCAGTGTGGACTCCATCAAGAATAAGGTACTGTGGCTATGCTTTGGATATTGCATTAGGTGGATTGTGAATTTATATTCATTTGCTGTATGGAGCTATTGCAAACAGGATTTGTGTAGTCGTGGGGCAACCTAAGGTTGACACTGGATTGGTTTTACTTTAGTATCAACAAGCTCTAAGTGTAAAGGAGGGAGATATGAATTTTCAAAGGAGGCTGCTCAGTAGATGGTAGCATCTATTATTGGAATACGGTGGGTAAGGAGTTAAAGGATACTTGGGATGTGGAGAGAAGATGGTCAATCTTCTTCCAAGTTGTGTAACTGGGTGTGCTTTGAAACAACTGAGAAGCTGCATGGGATATACGATATTGGACTAGATATCTGCAACGAATCTCTCTCTTGCTTACATCTGAGGGAAGTTTTCCTTACTTTTACATTGGTATTGCTTTGTGTTTAATTATTTTAGTTTTTAATTCAGGAAGGGGGTTTTCAAAACTGCTTATCTTGTCAGCATCTTCAGAAGGGTTGAAATAACTGCATATTTGATTTTCCTTCGTGGCTAACAAACCACCAAGCTGTTTTGGGGCTGGGGAGGTTTACCTGTGTCTGACTTGGATGTCTGGATTTTTCTCAGTTTGATTAGCAGGGTATTTTCTCTGTCAAATTGTTGTGTAGGGCATCTTGCTGACAGGAAGGCACTCGTCGTAGTGGTGGGTGAGAGCTTTTAGCTGATTGTTTTGTGAGGGCACAGTTTAGGCCCAACCCCTTCCCACCCCTCACCCTACCCCTGGAAATAGTTCCTTTATACCTGGGGTTCCGACATCATTTTCTCAAGAGTGCAAGGTGCATATCACTGTCATATCCTCTCTAGCACACTGCACTGACAATATAAGCATACACATTGTATAATATATATATTTCTATGTAACAAACCAATCACACACACACACACAAAAACAAACAAACAAACAAAAAAAAAGAAGATAAACATGTGGGGAGTAGTGCAATGTAATGGCTGTGAGGCAGCAGTCTTCCGGGAGTCTTTCTGGAGGCTGAGATGCTGCCCTATTTGCAGACAACTCTCTGCCCTGAGGGAGGAAGTTGCCTGTCTTCAGGCAGCACTGGACAGTAGTAAGGGAACCTTCCCCCAGGCCACACTGGACAGTAGGAAGGGAACCTCCCCCATCCAGGGAGCACCAGAGCCACCACCACTACTACCTCAGAGGTTGCAAAGAAAGCACAGCAGTTGGACCACAGTGGGCTCAGGGAGGGTGAGGATGGTGGAACAGAGGCACACCCAGTCAGTTGTTCCACTCCACGATCCATACACCATTCTGCACCCACAGAGGAGACTGACGACAACTGTCACAAGGGAGGCCCACAGGAGGGAGGCAGAGGACACCACAGGGAAAGGAAGCAGCTCCTTGTGGGGGACTCAATTATTAGGGGGATAGAACTGGGGAGAGAAGGGAAAACTGAAGTAAGGTGGCTGCCTGCCTGGTGCCATGGCTTGGAGGGACAGGAAGCGCATCCTCAGGATCACGAGAACAGCTGCAAGGGAATCCAAGCTGGACGTCATTGTCCACCTAGGGACAAATGACTTGGCTCATCATGAGATTAGAGCAGTGCAGGAGGACATTGTAGAGTTGGGGAGGGGCCTAAGACAAGTAGCACACACAGTATCCTTCTCAGAGGTGATGCCTGTCAATGGCATGGGGGAGGCGAGGGTAATTTGCACCATGCAGTTTAATGAATGGTTGAAAAAATGGTGTGGAGCACAGGGGTTTGGCTTCATTGGGGACTGGGGTTCCTCCTGGAGGGACACCAGCCTATACTGGCAGGATGGTCTGCATCTGTCCAGGAAGGGAACAAGTCTTTTGAGCAATCGGTTTAAATGCTTCATTGGCAAGCTTTTAAATAGTCAAAGGGGGAGGCACTGATAAGCAGCAGGATAATCCCAGCCTCTCCCTACAAAACAGGGTACTAAATAAGAAAAAGACCGAGGTAGAAAGGTCAGTGAGGGATGCTGCAACAGAAGGTAAAGCCATCAAAAAATGGAGAGCAATGAGTATTAATGCCCATAGTCTGGGTAACAAGCTTTCTGAATTAGTGGCCTTGATGGAGGAGGAACATCTGGATATCGTGGCAGTCACAGAAACATGGTACAACAAAACCAAGACTGGGACGTAAACATACCAGGATACACTATCTACAGGAGGGATAGGCAGGGTAAAGAGGAGGAGGAGGAGGAGTAGCTCTTTACATAAGGGAAGGAATAAAAGCAACAGAACAAAAGGATAAACAGGGAGGAGAAGAAGCAATGTGGGTAAATTTGGAGACACGCAATGGCACCACAATCCGCATAGGGGTTGTATACAGACCCCCTTCTCAGGGGTAGGAAATGGACAAGGAAATGATAGAAAGTATACTTAGAATGGCAGAAAAAGGGGAGATACTGCTGATGGGTGATCTGAATATGCCAGATGTTAACTTGAGTGCAGTTGCAGCAGCCACTTCGAAGAGTGGGGTTATTCTAGATGCCCTACAGGGGGCATGCCTTAGACAACTAGTGTTGGAGCCCACCGAGAGGGAGCAATCTTAGACCTGGTTCTCTCAAATGGAGATGGAGAGGATCACAGATGTAGAAGTGGGTAGCCATCTGGGAACTCAGACCATCGAACAATGTAGTTCACAATAAACACAGCAATAGAGTCAAGCCATACAAAGGCAAAAGTACTGGACTTTAGGAGGGCTGACTTTGCCAAAATGGGTGAGTGCCTAAGGAATGCACTAGCAAATGGGCAGGAAGGAGGGTGGAAGAACAATGGGGAATAATAAAAACTGCCTTCACAGAGGTAACGAGCCTTTGTGTGACGAAATAAACAAAACAAAACGATGTAAGAAACCACTATGTTTCTCAAAGGAAGTGGCAGTGAAGGTTCAAGAGAAAAAGAAAGCATTCAGGAAGTACAAGGAATCGCAGAAGGAGCAGGACAGAGAACTGTATCAGTTAAAGCAAAAAGAAGCTGGGAAGGCAGTCAGAACAGCAAAGGCCCAAACCGAGGAAAAGATAGCCAACTCAGTTAAGAAGGGGGATAAAACCTTTTATAAGTACATCAGAGAGCGAAGGAAGACCAAGGGAGGGATAGTGAGGCTTAATAAAGGGAGGAGGATGGGCAGAGGAGATTGTGAAAGGCAGAGATACTAAACAAATATTTTTGCTCAGTATTTACAAAGGAAGAGGGAGGTACATAAAACAAACAGTAGAAACACTCTGGATACAGAAGTTGATACCAGCCCATTTACAGAAGAAAGGGTTATGAAAGAACTCTTAAAACTGAAGGTGGACAAAGCAATGGGGCCTGATGGGATTCATCCCAGAATTCTAAAAGAACTAAGGGTAGAACTAGTGACACCACTGACTACCCTCTTTAACAAATCATGGGAGGAGGGGGTGGTACCCGAGGACTGGAGGAGAACAGATGTGATTCCCTTTCATAAAAGTGGGAGCAATGCAGAAGCAGGAAACTACAGACCTGTTAGTTTAACCTCAGTGATAGGAAAAATGATGGAATCACTTCTGAAGGAAAGAATTGTCGAGTATCTAGAGGCCAGAGGGGCACAGGACCCTAGGCAGCATGGATTCACAGCGGGAAGGTCATGCCAGATGAATCTGATAGATTTCTTTGACTGGGTGACCAAAGTAGCAGATCAGGGAGGGGCTGTGGACATGGTCTACCTAGACTTTAGCAAGGCATTTGACACAGTCCCACAAAAGATTAATATACAAGTTAGCCAGCCTGGGAGTGGGTCCCAAGATGACAGCCTGGGTAAAAATTGGCTGGAGAATAGGACACAGAGAGTAATAGTAAATGGAGTCCACTCAGAAGAAAGGGGGTTACTAGTGGGTGCCACAGGGTTCAGTAGTTAGGACCGGTCCTCTTCAATGTCTTTATAGTTTACATTGCTGAGGGACTGGAAGGAAAGTATGTCTCTTTGCAGATGACACAAAGATCTGCAACAGAGTTGATGCACAGGGTGGGGTGGAAAGGATGAGAAGGGACTTGGCAAGGTTAGAGGAATGGTCAAATGTATGGCAGCTTAGATTCAATGCTAAGAAGTGCAAGGTAATGCACCTGGGAAACAAAAACCCAGGGGAAGAGTACACAATGGGGGGTGAGATACTAACAGCAACAAAAATGGAAAGGGACCCGAGGGTAGTCATATCAGATGACCTAAAGGTGGGCAAGCAATGTGAGAGGGCAGCAAGGAGGACTGGGGAGATACTGGGATGCACAGGGAGTGGTATCACCAGTAGAAAACAGGAAGTTATTATCCCTCTGTACAGACAGCTGGTCAGACCCCATCTGGAGTACTGCGTGCAGTTCTAGTGACCCAATCTCCACAAAGACATAGACAGGATGGAAGCTGTCCAGAGGTGGGCAACTAAAATAGTGCAGGGTCTGCACCGGAAGACATATGAAGAGAGACTAAAGGAGCTTAATATGTATAGCCTCGAGGAAAGGAGGGAGAGGGGGGACATGATAGAAACATTCAAGTACCTCAAGGGAATCTACAAAGTCCAAGAGGGTAGCACCTTTCAATAAAAGAGGTGTGCAAGAACAAGGGGGCACAATTTGAAGGTAGAGGGGAGGCGGCTCAGAGGTAATTTAAGGAAGTATTTTTTCACAGGGATGCATGGAACGGCCTTCCGAAGGAGGTTGTGGATTCAAACACAGTGGTGGAAGTCAAGCATGCATGGGACAGTCATAAGGCCATTCTTGGGGTGGGGGTAGGAAGAAGTAGGCTGCTGATTAACTAGGATCGGCAGCTTATCCAGTAGGTAGGGAAATGGGCAGACTGGGTGGGTCAAGCGGTCCTTATCTGCCGTCATATTCTATGTTTCTAAGTAGGACTGTTTAAAGGAGGCTCTATAGGTTTCTGTAAGCAGGAGTCTATACAGGTTTTTGACAACTCTTGGTGGGAAATGGAGGATTAGGAGTTCATAGAAAGCTGCTCAATCATCTTAAAGAAGACAGGAAATGAGTTCTAATATGCAGCTGTTTATAATGTTACCACTTACAGAAATAATATCCATCAGCCTGAAAGATCCATATGTAATTGTACCTCAATAAAAATTGATGTGAAAAACAGTATTTTGTATTGTTTTGATTTTATGCACAGCATTCTGTTACAGTTCTCTTCATGGAACCAGTGACCTGGAGTTTTAACTATGTCACAGTTTGAGCAAAGAACTCTAAGTATGGTTCTGATAGGACAATAGCTCACATTTAGCATTCTGTACTCAATCCATGACATAGTTAACACTCCAAATTACTGGTTCCATGAAGAGAACTGTGCAGAATGTTGCCCATCAAAAGAAAATAATTGAAAATGCAGTTTTTCACAACAGTGTTTACTAAGGTGCAATTAAATATGGCTCCTTTGAAGGCAAGTTTATCACTTCTCTTACTAGGAACATTACTAACTGCTGCCAGTTAGCACATATTTCCTGTCCCCTTTAAACTTAGTGCATAAAGGACAAACATTGGGAACAGGAAAGAACATGTCCAGGAATGCTGGGTGGGGGCTTGGGGGAAGGAGGGGAACCTTCACTGAGTACGGGGAGGGGGCACTGGTGGGCAAATAGAGAAATGGAAAGGGTGGTGGGCTGGGATAATTATGACGTGCCAGTCTTTCTTAAAATAGTGTGGAGAGTGGAGGGATGTTTAGTGTGCAGCCAAATAGGGATGCTTAAAAAAGAGATCATGGGACTACAGGAAGAGCTGAGGATGGCATGATGGGCTGCAGCAGGATATGGTCCAGCAGTATGAAAGGATAGTAGAGGAGAGAGAAAGGGGAATTTAAGCTGACTGGGGGGAGTAGAGAGAAAGGGTTTAGAGAGGGCACGCTGACTCAGGGTGACTCAGTGCGAGGGTCAATGAGTCAGGAAAACCAAGGACGTAGGGCAGAACAAATTGAAAATTATGTGAAGCAGGTTGGGAGCAGTATGGAGGGGGTGATGGACAATGAGGAAGGGGGCATGGGCTAGCATGAAGGAGGCAGTGGTTGGACTGAGAGAAAGATTTTTTTTATCTTTTATTTATTTATCTGTTTCGATTGGAATTAATACCTTTGAGTCAAAGACTCATTTTCAAAGGTTCCAAGTCAGGGACAAAACAAAGCAAATATGACTGCAATGCAATACAATACAAATAAGTACAAATTAAGATAACAGTGAAGAAAGAAAACATGGTAGGCATCATGAGAATCATTAAAATGGCACATGAGGTACAGGACTTGCTAGTTTCAGGTACCTCTTAAAAATAGAAATATATTACATTACATCAAGTTGTTGCAGGGTAGGGATACACTGGGGATAGTGAAAAATGTCAATAATAGGTCCGTGTTAAGCTATGGGATTGGTGGGGAAAAAGGTAAGCAACCAGGTTGGCATTGTCAAAGCGGTTAAAGATGGTGTGGGACAGGAGCAAAGGGGAAAGGTGGTGTAGGAAGGTTGTAAGTCGAAAGAGTGGGGTGGGGAAGGGACGAGGTGAAAAGGCGGTGGATAAGGCAGGAGGAATATGTTGAATTATTTTCTTGCACAGTTACAGGTGGTTACATTCCTAAGGTGGGACCTTAGCCCCCTTTTCAACAGACTCAGCTTTGTGTTTACTGTCAGCATATCAGATAGCTCATTAAACCTTTTGGGGCCCTTAAAAGTAATGGATTTTTGGGCCAGTGATGTGCGCTTCAAAGAGACTTGTAGACCTGCTTTAGTCACATTTCTCGTTTGTTTAGTGTGCACAGCCTTCTTGAACAGACTGCTTATGGATTCTGGCATGAGGCCTAGTTGAGCTTTTTTTTACGATCAGGCATGTTTGGTATTGGGCTCTTAGGTACAGTGGGAGCCAGCCTGTCTCAGAGTAGAGTGCACAGGTGTGAGTCCAATGATCTGCCCCAAGTGCCAGACGACAGGTCCTATTCTCACGAGGTTTTGTACCCTGTTTAGGGCAGTGTCTGATCCTGCAATGTATATTGGTAAGCCATAATCAACAGATGATAATACTGTGCTGCCTATGGCTAATTTGAGGGCTGCAGGTGTCATAGAGTGTTTGTTTCTGTAGAGGATGCCCAGTTTCATGTTGGTGGTTTTGACAACTTGATCAATGTGATGGGAGAAATTGAGAGTGTCATCAAGGTAAACACCCAGATATTTAAACGAGGAGACTTGATCAAGTGTGTCGCCCTTATGGTTAAGAATTTGAAGGGAGACAAAATTCCTGTAGTTCTGTGGGACAGAGAACAGCATGCTTTTGTTTTTTTTCATGGTTTAGTAGCAGTTTATGTTGACAGAACCAGGTTTCAAGTTTGTGGAAACTATCAAGTAGGCCTTTTTCGATGGTCAAGTGGTCCCTACCTGGGACCGATATAATGGCATCATCTGCATATAAAATGATGCTAGCAGGACAGGCATCAGGGAGGTGGTTAATGAACAGGCCGAAAAGGAGCAGTCCAAGTATAGACCCTTGCGGTACTCCAAGGGCCACTACCTTAGGGTCAAGGAGTGAGTCGCTGATTCTAACACATTGAGTTCTTTGCATCAGGTAGCTACAAAACCAGGTGACTGTAGCAGGAGCTAGTCCCATGGAGAGCAGTGTGTTTAGTAATAGCTGGTAATTAACTGAGTCAAACGCTTTTGTAAGGTCAATGAAGACTGACCCCACCGCCATCCCTTGGTCAAAGGCGTTGTAGAGCTGAGTAATGTAGTCCACCAGTGCAGTGATGTTAGTGTTTTTTTGTGGAAACTATGCCGATTGCTGCAGAGTAGTTGGTGACTGTCGAGGAAGTCAGTAAGTTGTTCAGAGACTATTCTCTCAAGAACTTTGGAGAGGGGTAGGAGGATGGATATTGGCCTGTAATTGGCAGTGAGTGTTTTATTCCCAGATTTGAAAATTGGTGTAACCAGGGAGGATTTCCAGGCATCTAGGAATACACCCAATCTTAGGGAGGCATTAAAAACCTTGGAGATTGGGTCTGCTAAGTACGTCAAGCCTTATGGTAACCAACTTCATATCTATCAGATCATTCCCCATTCTGGTCTTTCCAAGGACCCTCTTTACTTGTTTGATGGTTTCAGAGATTGAGACTTGCCTAAAATAGAATAGTGGCAGCCCTTCCCTCTCCAAAGAGGGTATGGTATTTCTGTGAGGTTGGTTATTAATTGGGTTTAGGAACTCACTGGGAAGCACCCCTGATACATCAGTGAAAGAGGAATTAAACTTGTTGGCAATCAGTAGGGGTTCCTGGAGAGACCCATAGCCAGTGGTTAGTAGGTCCAGTGATCTCCTAGCGGTCCTTCCAGTAAGGAATTTTAGTGTGTTCCAGAACCCTTTGGAGGACCCCAAGTTTTTGTTGATGAGGTCCTTGAAATAGCTACGTTTTGCCAAGCAAATGAGCCTAGTACAGGAGTTCCTTGCAGCTTTGTATGCTGGTACATTGTGCGGCTTTCCTGAGTCCTTAGCTCTGTGCCACAGGTTGTCTCTATTACGCATGTGATCTAGGAATGAGGTATTAAGCCAGGGGTTGTGGGTTCCATTGACTTTTTGGGTTTTCTTGCAGGCAAAAATATTGCAAACCCGAGTAAATGAATTTTGGAAGAATTCAAAGGTGATGTTGCAATCTGTTGCATGGTCAACTGGCGACCAGCCAATTAGGGATAAGTGGAGTTTGAAATCATTTAGTAGTCCAGATCTCAGTACCCGATTGGTAGTGACCTTTGGCGGGCACTTTGTGAACTTGTTTGCCCAGGTGTACATGACTGGCGAGTGGTCGCCGAGGCTATCAGTAAGAACCTTTACATCTAATATGTGATCCGGGTTGGAGCAGAGTAGCCATTCAATGAGTGTACTTGTGCCTGTTTTACAGTTATGCCTGGTGGGAATGGTAACCATCTGTGTAAGATATAAGCCAGCTATTAGGTCCTTGGCTTTGTTTTCCTTGTTAGAGTGCCAGTTAATGTTGAAATCCCCCACAATTACCTGCATCAGTTCATAGTTCAGATGGGTAGGGAAGAAAAGAAAGGAGATGAGCTTGGAGGTGTAACAGATGATAGCCAGGATGAAAGTGGCATGAGGAAGTAAGGATGGGGAAACTATAATGAGGTGAAAGGGGGAACTAATGTACAGGAGGAAGAAGAGGGGCTGGTGCATGGGGAGGAGAGGAAGAGGAGCATGTGGTTGGAAAATGAGGTGTAATCTTAGTAGAGGAGGAAAAGGAGATGTCGAGGAAGGGGAGGGGAGGAAGAGGAGCATGTGGTTGAAAAATGGGGAGGAATCTTAGTGCTGGAGGACTCAATTCTGAGGGAAGTCAGGTGGGGCAGTAGGGGGAAGAGGCATAGTCACATATGGGTGGAGGCCATGCCAGGAGTGACAGCGGACAGAGTAGGGCAAGCTGTATTGAAATTTGCTAGAAAATGTAGGGAGAAACCACATTTAAGTCTGCATTTGGGGACAAACAACCTAGCTGATAGGATGGTAGATATAGTGCAGAAGAGGTTTGAGGACCTAGGAACATTATGTGAGGGGGCAGAAAGATCAGTAACCTTCTCAGAGATACTTCCTGTTCCCAGGGCAAGCACTGCAAGAAAAAGGAGAATAGAAGAATTTAATAGATGGCTAGGAACTTGATGTCAGGCCAAAGGGCATGGGCTGGTTGGGTTGGGGTGCAGGGGGGACCTGAGCGGACAGTTGTCTCTACTCAAAGGATAGACTGCACTTAAGTGAGGAGGCCAAGAGGATGTTGAAAATGGGGATAAGTGATTACTTAGAAGAGGCTGGGTATTTAAGCTTGGATCGAGGTGTGGCAAGTGGTCGGGAGGCAAGTAGAGGTCACGGGAAGGGAAGACACATGAGCTTACCCCCATGGCAGTGACAAGGGATTAAGGGCAGGTAATGAGGATGTTAGTATGGGAGGGGAGGGGGTTAAGGTTAAGGGGTGGAAGGTGGTCACCTTGAATGCTAGAAGTCTGAGGAATAAAACTGCAGCATTTAAGACACTCATGGCGGAAGGTGGGATGGACATGGCACAGCCATTACTGAAACATGGGCCACCCAGTACCATGATTTTGAACTGGTGGTACCAGGATACAGGATTTTCTGCAGGGATAAAGTAAGGGGAAAAGGGGGGCGGATGGCACTGTATGTGAGAGAAGCACTGAAGTGCATATGAAGGAGAAGGAGGAGGGCAGTATGGAGTCACTATGGATGCAAATCCAGGACTCAAGGAATAGGACTTTTAGGATGGGTGGGATGTACAGGCTGCCCTCCCAGACTGAAGAATTAGACAGAGAACTAGCGAGACAGATTGGGATGGCCTGTGGAAGGGGAAGTGTGGTGATCTTGGGGGACTTTAACCTGACAGAAGTGGACCAGCGTACCCCAGCAACAAATAATAGAAGGGAGCAGGTAGTGCTAGACTCCTTCCAGGATAACTTCCTGATGTAGATGGTCAGCAAACCAACCAGGTTTGGTAACACCTTAGACCTAGTTCTAGCAAATGGAGAGTTTGTGAGGGAACTAAGGGTTGAAGAAACTCTGGTAGGGAGTGACCACCAATCTGTATGGTTCACATTGGATATGGGTGAGGAGGGTGTAGTATCTGAGATAAGGGTGTTGGACTTCAGGAGGGCAGACTTCAAGAGGATGGGGGAAATAGTAAAGGATTAAGTGGCCCAAATTCACCCAAGTATGGAGACCAGTCAGAGGTGGGAGCTCATAAAGATGGGGGTAGTGGAAGCAAGTAAAATCAGTGGCAAGGCCAAGAGTACAAAAAATGCTAGGGTAAAGAAATCTAGCTGGGTGACCAGTGGAGTCCTGGAAAAGATAAGGAGGAAAAGAGCTGTCTTCAGGAGGTACAAGAAAACAGGAATGGAGGAGGACAGGGAGAAGTACCAGAAGGAAGCAAAGGAGGTACCAAGGGCAGTAAGGGCAGCCAAGGCATCAAAGGTGCTCACACTGGTGCAAGGCATTAAGGAAGAGAAGAAGGAATTCTTCAAGTACATCAGGGAAAAAAGGAGCTATAAGGACAATCAACAGAGGGAGGTGGAGCTTGCTTTACTTTTGTTACAATTGTTAAGATTTTCTGTGCACGAAGAGTTTCAACCCACAGGGGCTGAATGCTGTTTTCTGTGTCTGCCCTTCTGCACAGCTAACTTTATTGGAGTTAGTGATTGACTGTTTGCATTGCAATATTTTTAATACTGTGAGTTATTCACTGGGCTAAGAATTTGCCATAAGTCCTGAATTAAGAGCAGGTTACAGGCTGTGTATTGGACCCAGACAGTGCCTAGGGGGTGGAAACTGTTTTTTCTTTTATTTATCTCTGTGTACCTTAAAAGGCCAGGCCAGACTGTGTCAGGAAGTGCTTACATCAGAGCTACTTAATAGCCAATAGCTCTGGAAGAATCTTATAGACCTTGATAAAAGTACTAATTTTAGCAGGCTCATCAGATAACCTAATAGTTTTCAGGTGAAGCTACCTCTGGCTAGAAGCTGCAACACTGGACTTAAGATTTGCAAGAAAGCGAGTTGTGCTCACAACAGAGGGAGGTAAACCTTACAATTTACAATTGTCTTTGGTTTGAAGCCGATTCCTTAGGAAAGTTAATATTCTTCAGGTGGAGGATACTTCTAACTGAAGGGTGAAATACGGAACTTAGAATTATCAGAAAAGGCAGTCTTTCAATCAACAGAGGGAGGTGGATCTTGCTTTACTTTTGTTACAATTGTTAAGATTTTCTGTGCAGGAAGAGTTTCAACCCACAGGGGCTGAATACTGTTTTCTGCGTCTGCCCTTCTGCACAGCTGATGTGTTTTGGGGCTGACTGCTTTCAGAGCACAAGTCACCAGGCTGTTTTGGGGCTGGGAGGGTTTACCTGTGTCTGACCTGGATGTCTGGATTTTTCTCTGTTTGATTAGCAGGGTATTTTCTCTGTCAAATTGTCGTGTAGGGCATCTTGCTGACAGGAAGGCACTCATCGCAGTGGTAGGTCAGAGCTTTTAGCTGATTGTTTTGTGAGGGCAGGGGAGGGGCTGTGGACATGGCCTACCTAGACTTTAGCAAGGCATTTGACTCAGTCCCACACAAAAGATTAATATACAAGTTAGCCAGCCTGGGAGTGGGTCCCAAGATGATAGCCTGGGTAAAGAATTGGCTGGAGAATAGGACACAGAGAGTAATAGTAAATGGAGTTCACTCTGAAGAAAGGGGGGTTACTAGTGGGGTGCCGCAGGTTCAGTATTAGGACCGGTCCTCTTCAATGTCTTTATAAGTGACATTGCAGAGGGACTGGAAGGACAAGTATGTCTCTTTGCAGATGACACAAATATCTGCAACAGAGTTGATGCACAGGGTGGGGTGGAAAGGATGAGAAGGGACTTGGCAAGGTTAGAGGAATGGTCAAATGTATGGCAGTTTAGATTTAATGCTAAGAAGTGCAAGGTAATGCACCTGGGAAACAAAAACCCAAGGGAAGAGTACACAATGGGGGTGAGATACTAACAACAAAAAAAAATGGAAAGGGACCTGGGGTAGTTATATCAGATGACTTAAAGGTGGGCAAGCAATGTGAGAGGGCAGTAAGGAGGTCTGGGGAATACTGGGATGCATAGGAGAGGCATCACCAGTAGAAAACAGGAAGTTGTTATCCTCTGTACAGACAGCTGTTGAGACCCCATCTGGTACTGTGTGCAGTTCTGGAGACCCAATCTCGCAAGGACATAGACAAGATGGAAGCTGTCCAGAGGAGGGAACTAAAATGGTGCAGGGTCTGCACTGGAAGACATATGAAGAGAGACTAAAGGAGCTTAATATGTATAGCCTCAAGGAAAGGAGGGAGAGGGGGGACATGATAGAAGCGTTCCAAGTACCTCAAAGGAATCAACAAACTCCAAGAGGTAGTATCTTTCAAAAAAAGAGGTGTGCAAGAACAAGGGGGCACAATTTAAAGATGGAGGGGAGGCGGCTCAGAGGTAATGTAAGGAAGTATTTTTTCCACAGAGAGGGTTATGGATGCATGAAACAGCCTTCCGGAGGAGGGTGTGGAGTCAAAAACAGTGGTTGAATTCAAGCATGCATGGGACAGCCATAAGGCAATTCTAGGGGTTGGGGGTAGAAAGAAGTATGCGGCTGGTTAACTAGGATCAGCAGCTTATCCATTAGGTAGGGAAATGGGCAGACTGGGTGGGCCAAGCAGTCCTTATCTGCCATCAAATTCTATGTTTCTATGTTTTTATGTAAGGATTAAGCGCGAGGGGGGGATGGGTGGAAGCAGGGGGTGAAAAGGCAGAAGCGCTAAACAACTACATCTGCTCAGTATTTACTAAAGAAAGGGTGGGAGAAATACCCAAGGGGGGCTTGAGGTCAGGAATGGAGGGGGAGACAGACAGGGAAATCAGAGGACAGGGTAATAGAGGGCTTGAGAGCACTGAGAGTGGACAAGGCGCCAGGGCCAGATGGCATTCATTCTAGGGTACTGAAAGAACTGGGAGAGGTAATAGTGGGACCTTTGGCAAGCTTGTTCAATGCCTCACTAGATTCAGGGTGTGTACCTCAGGATAGGAGGATGGCTCACATGGTAACTCTCCATAAGAGTGGCCCCCAAGGATGAGCTGGGAAACTACAGATCAGTGAGCCTCACAACCATCATGGGTAAACTGATGGAGACAATCCTAGACGAGAGGCTGGTGTCCTTTCTGGAGGCCAATGGGTTACAGGACAGTAAGCAGCATGGCTTTGTCACCAGCAGATCCTGCCAGACCAACCTGGTTGAGTACTATGATTGGGTAACTAGACAAGTGGACAAGGGCCATGAGGTGGATGTCCTGTACCTGGACATCAGTAAGAAATTTGATATGGTGCCACATGGGAGACTAGGTAGTAAACTACATGCTACAGGGGTGCGTGCAAAGATGGTGGGCTGGGTAGTGAACTGGCTGTGGGGGAGGCAAGAGGGAGTAGTGGTGGGGGGGGGGCTATCGTCCCCAACGGTGGTGTTGGGATCAGTGTTGTTTGGGATACTCATTGCAGACATTTTGGTGGACATTAAGAGCAAAATCAGTCGGTTTACTGATGACACCAAGATGGGAGCTGTGATGGACAACCTAGAGGGTTGGCAAGGGTTACAGGAGGATCTGTCAAAGTTGGAGTCCTGATTGGACACCTGGCAACTGGGGTTCAATGCAACGAAATGCAAGGTGCTGCATTTTGGGGCTAAAAACCCAAAGCAGAGCTACAAATAGTGGGGGGGGGGTGAGCAATTATCTGTGACTGAGGAGGAGAAGGATCTGGGGTGCTCATTACAGGAGCAATAAACAACTCGGCGCAATGCTGAAAGGTAGCTGCAAAGGCCAACAGGTTGCTGGGCTGCATTGCTAGGGGGTATATCCTCAAGGGCGGGGGGGGAGATAATTCTGCCCTTGTATAGATCACTAGTTAGGCCTCACCTGGTGTATTGCATTCAGTACTGGCACCCATACCTGAAGAAGGACATTAAGTTACTGGAGGGGGTGCAATGCAGGGTGTCAAAGATGATCAAGGGTCTGGGGGACTTACCATATGAGGATAGGCTGAGGGAATTAAACATGTACTCACTGGAAGAGAGGAGGGAGAGGGAAGATATGATTGAAACCTTCAAGTATATGAAAGGGATAAACATGTCTTGTACAGCGGGGCTTTTCAAACTGAGGGAGGGGAAGGACACCCGAGACCATGATATGAGACTAGAGGGGGGAAGGTTCAGGAGGAAGATGAGAAGACATTTTTTTCCTGAGAGGGTAGTGGCAGGGTGGAGAGCATTACCGGCAAAGGTGGTAGCCAACAGAACAGTGGGGGTTTGAAAAGGGGATGGGACAGGCCAAGGGGAGGTCAAGGAGTGGGGGCAAGGGAGGGAGGGGCAGCTGCAAAATAAGGGCTGCTAGCTGCAAAACTGAGCAGACTTTGTAGACCATAAGGCCTTTATCGGCTGGCAATTTTTGTATGTTCATAAATAAAGTTATTGATTATCTTACTTTCATGCTTCATTATACAAGATTTCTTGTTTCACATAGCAGAGCACTGCATGAAGAAAGTTATGGCTGATTCTGTTGGCAGCATCTGGCAAGATATAGTTCTCTGCTTTCTATGCCTATGAGGTACATGCTTGGACCTGTACCTTGTCCTTTGGGCAGGATGCTAGAAGCTGGAGGAGAGAAAGGTGGGTATTAGGATTGAGAACTCCTGTGGTAACCCACTTGTGACCTCCATATAAAAAACACAGCAAATGCTGACAGTAAAATGCCTTGTGGCCCATCCAGTGAGTCCTTCTCTGCTTATTTAAAGGAATGAGCTTCTGTCAGTACCCTGTCCTTCCCTGCCTCCCATTTGAGCAGCTTGAGTGGCTCACAAGAGTTATTTGCCATCCGATATAAGAATGTGCATTCCTCCACCTTCCTGGCCCCACCACTGGTGACACCCATTAGGGGTAGCAAAGGTCTGAGGTAAGTCACTTGGGTGGTAGGTGTTGGCTAGGCAGCTGGCACCAGTATGGGCCTATTGGTGGTCTGGGGCTTGCAGTGACTTGAGCTTCATCCTGCCAGCTGCTGTTTTTCTCCTTCTCTTTTGGTGAAAAAGTACTTTTCAACATATATTGTCCCCCAGCAGTCTCATGGGGTTTTCTTCTGATGGAGGTATTACTACTTGTTGTAAATAAGTCACTGTTGTCCACTATTTTGATTATCTAAATGCACTGTAAATCTCAGTTATGTATCATTTCCTCCTATCCTCCATAGTATGCATGCTCAGATCCTCCAGTTGTTCTTCATGTGTTATCCTCTGTCACCCCTGGATCATCTTGCTAGCCCTCCTGTATGTCACTTTTTCCCCATGGAAATGGCTAGCAGTCATTTCCCCTGTATACACAATTGTGATTGAAACTTATGGTAATTACTAAAATGTATTATGTAAAATAAAAGAAGGGTAAGTCAGTTATACTCCGAAGCAAACCTGTTGAAAAGGCTAACCAGATCATAAAGTCACTCACCATTTGGGTGTTATGATCTGGTTAGCCCCTTCAATGGGTTTATTTCCTTGTGTACCATGCTTACTTCAGTCTTCTGAGACTGTACTGTCAGTTCAAGTTCATGTTTATGGGAATATTAGCCACTGAGCCGAGGTTCATTTCCAGGAGCATTACTTAGCCCCGGTAGGAAAGCAGGAGCAGCAAAACAAAGTTCAGATCTTATAAAAACTCTAATGTACACTACAGCCTATTGAATCTCCCACTGTTGCAGCCCTGCTCTGATGTGAGCTGTATGGGATTCTCAAATTTCTGGTTACTGCACGTCAGACTGGAAGTCGGCAGAATCAGTATGATACAATGTACTATACAACAGTAAACGAAACATGTAATTTCAGAATTATGTGCAGAACTTAATTTTACAACAGGTAGTTTAAAAATCGATCGTATCCAAAATCAATGGGAAGAGGAACTAAATCTATCACTGTCAGAAAAAAGATGGCTTCAAATTTGGCAGGCAACACAACAAACAACCCTGTTGGGGTGCTGGAGAGAGTTCAAGTGGAAGATAATGAGCAGATAATTTTTAATGCATGATAAGACAAAACATTTTGCATTAGTACCTCAAACCTAAGTTGGAGGGGATATGGGGAGAGAAGGAACCCAATTCACATTTATTGGACTTGCAGTGTTATACGGGGGTTTTAGGTGGAGGTTAAATCCTGGATTAGTAAAATTTAGAAATTCACCCTCATCTTAATGGCTCTCACTTTATCTGTGGCCTTTACACCATGGTCCTGAAAGGAAAGGCCAAGAAATACCTATTTAACATCTTAATTGTGGCAGTCTAAAAGGCCATCAGACAGAAATGGTTGTTAGACATTCCCTCATCCAGGGATGCATGGATACAGAATTGCAAGAAAATTGAGGTAATGGAGGAAATTTCAGCTAGATTGTTTCTTAAGATTGACTGTTTCAACACCACATGGCTTATCTTTATGAATATGATAGAAGAACTAGAAGGAAGTTCAGTTCTGGAGCAACTGCTTTATGGCTAACTTAGAAATCCGTTGCAGGTGTGAGATCTGCCCCATCAGCTGTTTTTGCCCAGCCAATCAGTCTCCTTTTGTTTTGTATACTGTTTTATGGTTGGCTTTGGTTCTGGTCAGTTTAAGGACCAAGTAAATGTTCAGATTTAGTCATTTTCATCATAATAAAAATAATAATAAAATTTATTTATAAAGTGCAATTCAAAACAAATATCAAAGCGCTGTACAGAGTTAAAAGGCATAAATAAAACAAGAAAATCTGAGATAAATCAATAAAAAATTACAGATTCAAATACATTAATCTCCAAAAGCATGGCTAAATAAATAAGTTTTTAAGGCCATCTTGAAGCTCTCCAGGGTCAGGCACTCTCTAATCCAATGAGGTAGAGAATTCCACAGGGTCAGGGCTGCATAACTAAAAGCTCTCGCACCAGATGTTTTTAACTGAACCCTGGGAACCTCTAGCAATCCCTCGTTGGCTGAATGGAGAGGTCGGAGGGGGCAGTAAGGAACCAGAAGCTCTTGCATGTAGCCGGGACCCTGAATATGTAGGGCCTTGTAGGTCAGTAAATTGACCTTGAAGGTGATCAACCACTGGAGAGGCAGACAGTGCAGTTTGCACAGCACAGGGGTGATATGGCTGGTCCGGAAAACCCCTACCAGTAACCTGATCGAAGTGTTCTACACCAGCTGCAAGTGGTGGATATCAACCCTCAGAAGCCCTAGGTATAGGGAATTACAGTAGTCAAGGAGAGAGGTCACAAAGGTGTGGATCAGTGCTGGAAGATCATGAGACTGAACAAGGTGTTTAATCTGGAAGATGTTCCTCAGATGGTAAAAAGAGGATTTGACTACAGTCGACACTTGCGAATGAAGTGTCAGGCCTTAGTTGAATATCATGCCCAGATTCCGCACCTAAACAGAGGACAGGAGCTAGCTACCCCTGAGCCAAAGCCCGGAGGCAGACTGTGCTCCCATCCTCTTTATCCCACCACTTGGCTTCACTACCAACAACTCAGTCTTTTCAGGATTCAATCTTAGCCAACTGGCCCGCATCCAGTCCTAGGGTTCCAAGAGGCAGTTATTAAAAACAGTGACTGCACTATCCTGGTCAGTGGCAAAAGACAGGTAGAGCTGGGTGTCATCTGCATAACATTGAAACCGCAGCCCATACCATCTTACAATGTCTCCCAATGGCAGCAGATACACCGTAAACAGCATAGGGGACAGCACAGAGCCCTGAGGAACCCCACATGGCAGAGAGAATGAGGCCAGGGAATAAATCCCGGCACCTCTCTCTGAGTTCTGCCAGTGAGGAAAATCTAAACCAGCTGAGGACTGTACCCAACAGGCCACAGATGTCTCTCAAGCACTCAAGCAGCTCCCCATGGTCCATGGTGTTAAAATCTGAAGAGGGATCAAGAAACACCTAGATTGAATGACACTTCTGATCTCTAGTGATCAGGAGATCATTGAGCACCCGAACCAGAGTGGTCTCCGTACTATGTCTCTTCCGAAAACCGGACTGGAGGGAATCATAGATGTCATGGATGGTCAAATGGTTATCCAACTGAAGAGCAACTACTTTCTCTATCACCTTCCCAATAAAGGGAAGGTTAGTAATTGGTCTGTAGTTGACAGGGCAGTTTAGGTCCAGTGAAGATTTTTTAAGGAGCGATGTAACCACCGCCTCCTTTAGGGAGTTTGGAAACTTACCTGACTCTAAGGAACACCAGACTATCTGTCAAGACAGGGCTGATGACATCTACACACCCCTAAATGAGGCATGTAGGGCTTGAGTCAAGACTACAGCAGGTAGGCAGCATACTTTGGACAATCTGCACAACATTATTGATTGCCAGCCGATCAAAGTGATCCCAAGAAGACCGAGGTGTAGTGACCATACACCGACAACTGCAAGCCCCCATAGAATGTGCTGAATGAATCTCAGCCCTGATGTCAGCCTCCCTATTGGCAAAGAATAGAGCAAACTCATCACACTTATCTTGTGAAAATGCTGTCTGAACCTGAAGATAGGCTGGATTGCACAGTCTATCGACAGTTCGGAAGAACTGATCCAGTCTATTCTGAGCCACATGTCAATATAATGTATCTCAGAGGCATCAACTATTTCTTTCACAATAGACTATAGGCCACCATGCATAAGGAACTTCTGCCACTCAACCATATATCATTCTTGGACCAAGCTTTTACATGAGGCCCCAACCCTCATCAAGTTTTCTTAGTGTAGTTTAAGTTGCATACATGGTGATTCTATGCTCAGTACTACACACCAGCTCTTGATTTTTTTTTATCAGTTCATGGGTCCTCTATACTCTGGAACCTTAGATTTTTATTGGCATACTTTCATAATGTGACATGCATTTAATGGAGTGGCTTATGTCAGCTGCATGCTTTGCCTCTGTTAGCCTAAATAAGAAGTAAAAACAAAATGTCTTTTGCACACAAAGTGCAAATTGAGACCAATGCCACACTTGGATGTGGGACTCTTAAAGGTGAGTGGTCCTCTTGAAGAAGTTAATGTCAGACCAATGGCATTCCACATCAGTGTTAAAATCCCTATGTTAGCATCATTAAAAGGTCTGAGAATGTGTAACGTGGCATTTAGAAACAGTTAAGGAACCTTTTTTCATCTTGTTCTTTAATAAAGGAGAAGGGAAACCACACTCAGTCCTGTCTGTAAAGTAAAATAAAGTTGTGGAATAGCTTGTAAAAATCATTCACATTCCTTCCCGGGAGTGGTGATGTGCAACATTTAGAACACTTACCTGGGCTCCAAAGACTACAAAGGACTGAAAAGTGCTTGTAGCACATCCAGAAGTTTTTTAGCTTTAAATACCAAAGTCCTGATTTCTGAAAGCTGCCGCCATAGAGCCTTGAGTACACAGTGTTACATCCACACTCTGTGGAATCTATCCAGAAACTTTTTAATGTCATTTACTTATGTTGCTGAGTAAAGGGTATACACAGAACTGCTGGAAAGAATTTCTGATGTATAAACTGCAATGTTGTAAATTCTCAAACATGAACAGGTTTACGCAGTCAGTATTTTTTATATTACTTGATTTCCTTTCTGAAGAAGAACTCTGTAGGTTCGAAAGCTTAAGGATTTTCTGTAAATCTCTGTTGGTCCAATAAAAGATATCAAATCACCTATTTTGTGCATCTTACTGTTTTCAAGGTGTAATTTTCCACACTTACACTAGATGGCAAAACAATACTTCGGAATGCATGTATGAAGTAAGGTCGCAAGACACAGGTGGAAGAATGCTTTAAAAATGTTACATACTTCATCCATGGAGGATTTCTTGCAGTCATCATCATCGTCTTCCTCTTCTTCACTTTCTATTTCAGCTTCTCCTGGAGCTTCAATACCATAAACACATAAATTCAAATTAGTGACTAACAAAATTACTGAATAACTGATTCTCTTTAAATAATCAATGAGTGGAAAGTTTTGAATTGCCTTTATACATCTTTGCAACCATTAACACAGTAATTTAGGTTTGGACAGCTGCTTCAGTTAAGCAGGGAGGGAGAACATACCCATCACAGTAACATAGTATTTGATGTCAGATAAGGACTGCTAGGCCCACCCAGTCTGCCCATATCCTCAGCCTGCAACAGTGGTATCTGTCTTTACTTGGTCATTGACTTTATCCTTTCCTAACCACCTTTAGGGTTCCCTTGTGCCTGTCCCATGCATATTTGAATACCTCCACTGTGCTAGCTCCCACCGCTTCCTGGGGTAGGCTATTCCATGCATCTATCACCCTTTCTGTGAAGAAAAACTTCCTCACATTTCCACTTTATCCTGCCTCCCTCCAATCTCACATCATACACCCTCATCCTTGTACACCTCCTGCCTCCTGCCCTTGCTGCTTACAAATCAGTATAGTTCTGCAAAGGACTGCTCAGTAAATGATGCAGGGTCCGTGGCTGACGCCAATAACCCTACCGCCAATCCCATGTCATTCCTTCCTTCCCTACTACCCCTCCAAGGTCCCGTGGGTTCCATATGGGTTTGTCCCAGGCCTTTTAAAGGCCCCCACTATCTTTATTGAGATCACCTCTTCTGGCAGCACATTCCATGTGGCCACCACCTTCTCCATATAAAAAATGCGTCCTAACATCGCTCCTAAATCTCCCCCCATCAACTTCAAACTGTGACCCCTCGTGATTCTGTTGTCACTGAATTTAAAGAGACCTTCTCTTTCCACTCTGTTAATCCCCTTCAAGTATTGGAAGGTCTTTATGATAACCCCCCTCGCTCTTCTTTTCCAGGGAGTGCATCCTTAGGGCTCCCAGCCTCTCCTCATAGGACCTATTCTAATGACCCATAATCATCTTGGTTGCTTTCCTCTAGACCTTCTCCAGCAAGCTGATGCCTTTCTTGTGATATGGATGCCAATACCTTACCCCGTATTCTAAATGTGGTCTCACCAGCGACCTGTACAAGGGCAAATTGACCTCGCTCCTCCTACTACTACTGAATCCCCTGGCTGTACACCACAACATCCTGTTTGCCTTTGATGCTGCCTTCTTGCATTGCATGGAGTGTTTCAGATCTCTAGTAATCAACACGACCAGATCCTTTTCTTCCTCTGAAGCAGCTATCCAGACCCCCAAATAGGTAATACTCTGTCATAAGATTCCTGGCCCTGATGTGCATCACTTTGCATTTTTTGGCATTGAAGCCAAATTGTCAGATTCCTGACCACATCTTGAGTTTATTGAGGTCCTCTGGCAGGTCCTGTATCCCTTCCTTTGTGTCCACCCCTCCACAGAATTTGGTGTCATCCATGAACAGGCACATTTGGCCGTTAATATCTCCTGCAATGTCGCTTATGAAGACTGTAGCGGGGTTGTTGTTCAGGAGACAATTAGCAGGCAGACATCCAGAGTTAGTGCATAAAAAATGCCAGGCTGACATTTACCATTTTATTATTTGTAGCATAAAATGATAATTTTTTAGAACAGAAAATAAGAAAATTGTCAGTAAGTCCTTGACATCAATGCTGTCTAGGGTATAGACACACGCCTTCTAAACTTAAGGTCTTACACCTCTCATAGTCAGTTCTAGACTGACGCCTTATCTAAATTAAAGCCTCTAGTGGCAATCTTTTATCCTGTGTCCTAGTGACATCACTTCCTTGGGAAACACCCACATTATGTCTTTTAACTAAAAACTCATCTCTATGAGGCTCATATCCCAGCCTAAACATAAGAAAAAGGGATATTTCCAAGCATTGGTTAATAGGAGTCCTAGCAACATTAACATAATATTCATTCTGGCATGGCTACACAATTTTATAGCTATGAGGAACTTAATTTCCCCTAGCTCCACCTCTGGCAGTGACCTCACTAACTGGGAGTTCCACAAAAATCAGACAGTCTGTGGGCTGCCAGCCCTATAACAGCACCGTATACTGCAAAGGGGCTCCTCACAGGTAAAGAATGACTGTTTCATAAAAGTTATCCTTAGAGCTTTATCTAGCTTTCTTGTGTTTTCTGACTTACAAACTGGCACTCCTCCTGCACTAAACTCAGGTAAGCATCTTATAAATTTCCTTTGGTAAACAAGGCCCAAACATGTATTTTATTTTCTTCTACTTAAAGCAATGTATACCTTACTAGGAGTTTAGCTAAACACCACGGATAATCTTAATGTGGCCCCAGAGTCCTACTGTCATTGTAACTGAGTTATTATTGTTTGAGGTATTTATCTGCTCTTTTTAAACTTTCATTAGAGCAGATGAAAACCCTATACCACACAGAATGGTGTATTTTTAAAGTAAAGCAGCAACAAGCTGATTAATTAACTGCTCTTATTTAGAGCTGTAGAAAACAGTTCTCGACATTTGCCTACAGCTGTAAAGTGCAGCCATCAGCTTTTACTTTTCATTTTGTCCCTTTGCCAAGGGCAGTTTCTAGCAAACACAGGGAACAGAACACAAGGGGGACTGCTGTTCCTGTCCTGCACTTTTACTTTTTGTTTCTGTGCTTCCTAAGCATTTTAGTGAATCTTTGGGGGGAGATCTAGAACAGACTCAGGGCACCCTTCCATGACAGGGGTCACCCGGTCACATTCCTCCCCACCTAAGAGGGCAACCAACTACTGGTTGTCCAATATCCATACCCATCCCAACAAGGGGCATGGTGGAGCTCTGGCCCACCCTCACCAAGAAGCTCCACCCCAGCGTCCCTTTAATCAGATTGCACAGTACTACCATTATACAATACAATACAATACAACATACCCTGGGGCAATTTAAACTGTTACACCTAGAATCCGCTGTGTACCAGATTATATATTTCTGTCAACATCAGTACCACCCAATGCAGATTGTACGTTCCATTAATAGCATTATGAATTAATTTTCTATAAATGTACAAGTATACTTTTCCTATGAAGTCCCTGTTATTCTTCAGCAACTTTATTTACTAGTACCAGATCCTTTCTCTGACAAGGATTTACATAGTTACCATCCTGACCTGCCTTTGTGTCAAAACCGCCACCTCTTCCATGGGTGCCATGTATATTGGCCTTCAATCCTGGCAGTGGTTTCACCCTTCCATAGCTCTGGCACCTTTCTCTGCCAGTGATCGGCACCAACATTCAAATAGTTGGCCACCTGCCGATACATGCCAGGCCAGTAATATGATTGAGTGATACAGGCCAGTACCTCTCCATGACATATTTTCCCCGACTGGCTGCATCCCACAGTCTTCAATACCTTCTCTCTTAAACTCATGGGTACCACAACCCTTGCGTCCACCCATTTGGTCCGGGGGTTAGGCCTCATATGGTAGAGCACCCCATTCTTCATTTCATACCACCTCAACAGATTCCTTTGTATCCCCTTATTAACCTGTTTTCCATCCTGAACTAAGACATGAGCCCCTAACCTAGATACTTCAGGATCTTCCTTTTGTTCTTTTCCCCAATTTACTCTAAGCAAGTCATTACATTGTGAATTAGAGAGTCCAATGCATTTTAAAGTCCCTTCAGCTCCTAGAGCCTTTTCTACGTTGCTTGTAGTCTTTACCCCTAGGTCCACAAGAACAGTCTTACCTGAGGACTTCTCCGGCATTACCACTCCATTGTCCTCAGTCCAATACATTCCTGGGAAAATAGGAAGGATAGGAAGTTCAGATTCTGAATGTTTCATCTGGGTTGTCTCCATGTCCATAATCCAAGGCTCATCTCTCCTGGATACATCCCTGGCCTGCTCCAATTGGATCTCCAGCTCTTGGCATCTCCACTCTGCCTCCCTCCAGCATCGTTCTGCCTCCATCCAGCATTCGTTCATCCATCGTAATAGCCTCCTCTGGTCTGCCATCTGGTTTCGTGGTGCCTCGCCCAGGTCACCATTTCCACATATCCACATTTCCACTGGCGCCATGCACTTTTCTGCCTCTCTCCTGAGGTACTATTTCCAGTACCCCTGACTGAGCTCTCCCATGTGTCCTTCAGACACTCAGCCAGGACATCCCACTTCTGACACCAACTGCAGCGGGGTCGTTGTTCAGGAGACAATTAGCAGGCAGACATCAAAATCAGTGCATTAAAAATGCCAGGCTGGCATTTATCATTTTATTATTTGTAGCATAAAATTATAATTATTTAGAACAGAAAATAAGAAAATTGTCATTAAGTCCATAACATCAATGCTGTCTAGGGTACAGACACAAGCCTTCTAAACTTAAGGTCTTACACCTCTCACAGTCAGTTCTAGACTGATGCCTTATCTAAATTAAAGCCTCTAGTGGCAATCTTTTATCCTGTGTCCTAGTGACATCACTTCCTTGGGAAACACCCACATTATGTCTTTTAACTAAAAACTCATCTCTGTGAGGCTCATATCCCGGTCTAAACATAAGAAAAAGGGATATTTCCAAGCCTTAGTTAATAGGAGTCCTAGCAACATTAACATATTATTCATTCTGGCCTGGCTACACAATTTTATAGCTATGAGGAACTTAATTTCCCCTAGCTCAACCTCTGGCAGTGACCTCACTAACTGGGAGTTCCACAAAAATCAGACAGTCTGTGGGCTACCAGCCCTATAACAGCACTGTATGCTGCAAAGAGGCTCACCACAGGTAAAGAATGACTGTTTCATAAAAGTTATCCTTAGAGCTTTATCTAGCTTTCTTGTGTTTTCTGACTTGCAAACTGGCACTCCTCCTGCACTAAACTCAGGTAAGCATCTTATAAATTTCCTTTGGTAAACAAGGCCCAAACATGTATTTTATTTTCTTCTACTTAAAGCAATGTGTACCTTACTAGGAGTTTAGCTAAACATCACAGATAATCTTAATGGGCCCCAGAGTCCACTGTCATTGTAACTGTGTTATTATTGTTTGAGGTATTTGTCTGCTCTTTTTAAACTTCATTAGAGCAGATGAAAACCCTATACCACACAGAATGGTGTAGTTTTAAGTAAAGCAGCAACAAGCTGCTTAATTAACTGCTCTTATTTAGAGCTGTAGAAAACAGTTCTCGACATTTGCCTACAGCTGTAAAGTGCAGCCATCAGCTTTTACTTTTCATTTTGTCCCTTTGCCAAGGACAGTTTCTAGCAAACACAGGGAACAGACAACATGGGGGACTGCTGTTCCTATCCTGCACTTTTACTTTTTGTTTCTGTGCTTCCTAAGCATTTTAGTGAGTCTTTCGGGGGGGGGGGAGATCTAGAACAGACTCAGGGCACCCTTCCATGACAGGGGTCACCCCGTCACAAAGACATTGAACAACATTAGCCCCAGCACTGATCTGTAAGAGACCCCACTGGAGACCTTCTTGGTGCTGGATAACTCTCCCCCCACCACCACTCTCTGGGTTCTGCCTCCCAACCAGCTGTCCATCCATCTCACTATTTTCTCTCCCTCCTCAGATCCACCAGTTTCCTGATCAACCTCCTATGTTGTGTCCGGTCAAAACTGAGAGAGCAAATATGCACGATCATAACAGCACCACACGATATCGAAGTAAGTACATATCTAATCTAACACAAAAACATAGAAATTATTAGCAGTTAAGGACCCCAAGGCACATCCAGTCTACCCATTTCTTCCACCTTATGAATGTGCCATAGGCCTTTACTCTGTCAATGGCCTATTCATTCATACTCATTTGTATTGCTCCCTTATGCCTATCCCATGCCTGTTTGAAGCCTTGCACAGTATTCATATCCACCACTTCCTGAGGCAGGCCGTTCCATGCATCCACCACCCTTTCTGTGAAAAAGAACTTCCTCACATTACCCCCTAATCAGCCTCCCTCTAATCACATGCTGTGTCCTCTTGTCCTGCTATTTTTCTTATATTGAAACATGTTAGACTCTTTCACCTTGTTAATGGCCTTAAGATGTTTGAATGTTTTGATCATATCACCTCTCTCCCTCATTTGCTCTAGGGTATACATATTGAGCCATATTAATCTGTCCTTATATGTTTTCTGATGCAGTCCCTGCACCAATTTGGTTGCCCTTCTCTGGACTGCCTCCATTTTGTTAATGTCCTTGTGCAGGTGCATCCTCAAGTACTGCACGTGTACTCCAAATGTGGCCTAACTAGTGTCTTGTAAAGAGGGATTATCTCCCTTTTACGACTTGTGATACCCCTACTAATACATCCCAACATCCCTCTAGCCTTACCTACTGCTTCAGTGGTCTGCTTGGCTGATTTCAGGTTATCTGTGATGATGATGCCCAAGTTCTTTCTTCCCTTGTGATTGCCAACAACTCCCCTCCCAACCGATAGGTAGCTTCAGGGATTCTTTTCCCTATGTGCATGATCTTGCACTTCTTTGCATTAAACCCCAGTTGCCACTCTTCCAACCATTTTGACAGTTTTTCCAGATCTCTTCTCATTCTGTCCACCCCATCTGTATCATCTAGCGCAGTTTTGGACCGTGCGGTTTTGTACCGACCATGTGGCATGGTTACTGATCGCACTGCTTTTGCCCATGAGGTCTTGACATAGCACCCTTCTATGAGGTACAGAATCGAAGGCCTTGCTGAAGTTCAGGTATATGATGTCCACTGCCTGGTCTATGTCCACCACTCTGGTGACCCAGTCAAAGAAGTCTATCAGGTTCACTTGACATGATCAGCCTGCCATAAGCCCATGCTGTCTCTCATCCTGAAGAACATTCTCTTATATGTACCTCATCAGCCTTTCCTTAAGTATAGTATCCATGAGTTTGCATACTATCAAGGTCAGACTGATTATCCTATAGTTCCCTATGTCATCTTTGGGACCACTCTTGTGGAGAGGCACTACACGTGCCATTATCCAGTCCCGTCACACCATGTCTGACTCCAGGGATCTATTGAAGAGATCAACCAGTGGTCCAGCAAGCTCCTCTGCTAGCTTTTTTAGCACCCTAGGGTGTAAACCATCTGATTCTGAGGATTTGTCTGCCTTCAGTGCCAACAACCTCTCCCTCACTCTTTCAACCTCAATTAACATGTCTTCCCTCCCCCACCCCTCCCGCCATCATTCTCTGGGTGGCACTGGCCCATCTTTTCCCCTTATAAAGACAGAGCAGCAGTATTCATTCAATACTTCCGCTTTGTTCACTTCTTCCTCTACCCATACATCGCCCTATCTTAGTCTTGCTATTCTGTCATTTTTGTCCCTCTTTTCACTTATGTAGGGAAAGAAGGCCTTCTCCCCCTTTTTGATCCCTTGAGGTATTTGAAGCTCATCCTGTGCCTTAGCATGCTGCACCTCCATTCTTTCCACTCTAGCTAACCTCACGTGTTCTTTCTATCTTCTTCCTTTTAGGTTCTCCTGAATTTTCTGTAGGCTGCCCTCTTTTCCCTCACTGCTCTGGCTAACTCATAATTAAACCAAATGGATGATTTGCTCCCCAATTTCTTCCCTCTAAGCCTGCTACAATCTGCTGTGGCTACTAGGATCACCTCTCTGATGATGGCCTAGGTTTGGTCCACATATGCCCTCTTTATTGCCCACTAGGTGTGACCTTAATGCCTCTCCCATCCTCTTGAAATTTGCCCTCCTGAAATCCAGTACTTTGGGCTTGGTTGGGATGTTATCCCTGCCCATGTCCACACTGAACCACACCATACTGTAGTCACTACCACCCAGAGGTTCCTTGACCTTTATCTCCTGTATGTGCTCCCCCTTGGTGAGCACTAGGTCAAGGATTGCCCCCAACCTGGTGGGTTCAGTAACCCTCTGGGTCATGAACCCTCCCTGTATCACATTTAGACTCTCTTGACTTCTGGTACAGGACATGGCCAGTATAGCCCAGTCCACCAAGGGCAGATTAAAGTCCCCCACCAATACCACCATCCCTTTTCCTCCCACTTTCAGCATCTGAGAACATAGTTACCTGTCCCTTTCTTCGTCATGATTTGGGCAGTCTGTAGACCACTCCCAACCTGATCTTTCTCCCCCTATTAGTCTGTAGTTGGATCTATAGTTTTTCTACCTTCCCCTGTTCATTCTCTTCCCTCATGCATGCTATTCCCTCCCTGATGTAAGCTGCCACCTCCCCCCCTTTGCCTAACTCTCTGTCCCTTCTATAAAGAGTTTGTATCCTGGGATCGAGAGGTCTCAGCCATGGTGTGCTGTAGCCCAGGTCTTGGTAACTGCCGCTATGCTTACCTTCCCCTCTGCTAAGAAGGCTTGCATATCTGTCATCTTGTCACCAAAACTGCGAGCATTAAGTGACACCATCCTCCACCTTGACTGTGTACCTCCTTGCCTCTTTCTTGTATTTGCTTTGTTATTCCCATCCCCCTATACTCTCCTCTTGACCCCTTTTCTTTTGTTGCCCTTTCTTTCGTTGCCCCCTTAGCATTTTAAACCAAGATCTTTTACTATGTATTTCCCTAGCATGTCCCTGAGTATTTTCACTCCCTCCCAATTAAGGTACAGGCTATCTGGGGAATACAGCCCCTTGTCTGACCACGTATCTCCCCATCCCCCAATATACTTGTACCCTTCCACTTTACACCAGTTCCTCAGCCAGTCACTGAATTCTATTATCCTCCTTTTTCTGAATGTGCTGGTTCTGGGGACTGGATTCACCTCTGAAAAGGCCAATGAGCTCACAGATTCCTTGCATTATCTTGCTAACTCTCCGAATCTGATTTGCACCACTTCCACCTCCTCCCCTGCCAAATCATTGGTCCCCAGGTGGATGACAAGTTAGGCTTTCCATCTATCTCTTTTACAACTTCTTTGATCCTTGGTCCTGCTTTCCCCACCTTCATTCCCGGTGTACAAGTTATCACACTTCTATTCTTTGGGTTCCTCTTTCTCCCCCAGTGAATACCTTTTATTATTGAATACCCAACAGTAACCACCCTTCCATCACCTGCAGGCCTAGTCCCTGACTCCCCATCCTCACCTAGTATGCTAGCCTCCCCCCCCAACCATTCCTTGTCTTTTTTTGGGAGTCATACTTGCTGTTCCAGCACCTCTCCCTCTTCCTGCTTCTCCACTCCCCCTCCTTGATCCCCTTCCTCACTGGTTAATATTGTTTGCTACCACTGCGCCTTCTCTATTTCCTCCTGTAACTCTACCTTCCCCCACTTCTTCCACTCTACCATGGTTTCCACTACTTTGTTGCCTCCCTGAGCTGCTCACCTCTCTCTCCCCTTTGCCTCCATCCTTTATCTTTGTGTTTTCTTGACCCCCCTCCACTAGTCCCCCATTCCTCTACATTGGCCAGTATTGCATATCCATGGGCATCTCAACATGAGAACTTGCCTCCGTTCCCCCACTCCTCTCCCCCTTCCCTTTGTGTTGACCCTCTTACCCCCTATAAATCTAAATATAATGGAGTGGCACTTCTACCCAAATGAAGCAACTGTAGTAGCGTACAATATAACCAGTCAACTATGAGCTCTGTCCAGCAATGTTCCATATAGCCTTAGGACTGACACACAAGTTTTAATTTAGGATGAGAGCTCTGATTCTGATACATTCAGAAGCTGCCAGAACCTGTGCCATTTTTGTGAAAAGAAATCTTATTAGAAGAACATTTTTCAGGTTCTGATGATTATTAAAATATTGATTCTACTCGACCAGCAAGTCTTAATCCAGAACCGAGGACTCTGGTTGTGAATAATACCAGAAAGAAGTCTGAAGGATGTTAGAAAATGGATCCAATGAGCTACAGTACTGTATATCTAAATTTAGTGGTCATACTCATAGATCAAGGGAGCACTTCCAGGCAATCGGAGCACTCCTTTCTTCTGCACATGAGACACTCTTACTCAGTGAAGTTTGTCTCACGGGCAGATGTCCTGGAAACAAGCATGTTCTGGGAAGTTTAAAAAAAAAAATATATATATATTATTGATTGAGCTCAATCAATAATATATAGTATTTCCCTCATCACCACTCATTGCTGTATAAGAGTGGTTTTATTTGCATTTAACTTGAGCCAGAACAGCTCAACTTTGCTTTGCTGTTGTCGCTCCAGCTGAACATGCGTGAAACCACTCTTGCACAGAAACGAGTGACTCCGCGGGACATATAAATATATACTGGTGTTACACAAGTGGTACTGGCAACAAGCTATCTGATGCCAATTATATTTACTATAGTAGCAATCTATGTTTCTTTTTAATTCATTTCCCTTCACTGACAATAGCTTATTTGTGGGAAGTGGTTGAAACGTTATTTGTATTTTCATTAAAAAAGTTCTAAATGTTCTGGCAAGATTTGAATAAAATTATCAGAACTTTATATTGCTCATTGGAACCTTTCAGAACCTCAGAACATTTTGTGGTTCTCCTATCGCTCTCTTTAGATTCAATCAGATGATCAATTTCAAACTTCAGGAGATTGGAGCCATTCCAGAAATGAACCAGAGCTGGGTTGCTGAGTGGTTGCCTGTGCCCTAACATGACCCAGATCAAATTTGTCCCCTTCCCCCCTACAGTAGGTGACTTGGATTGGTTTGACCTTCTTTATCAAATTTCAAGATAACTGGGTGGCAGTTTGAACTGGGTCATAGCTAATGTACCATGCCAGTTTAGTAAATGATCATATAAACTGTTGCTGCAGATACAGAAAAAATGCAGATGTTGTAAGCATGAATTGGCTTCTAACCCCACTTTTTCTTTTGAGTATGGCAACCTTCATATCCCTTCTGCTCAATGATCTACATGCCATGGTCACATGTTGAGGTTTAATATTTAACAATGTAAGATGCAACATGAAACTGTCAGCAAGTTATACCAAACTGAATATTAGTGTTTGTATATGCAAAATTCTCTATCGAATGTTTACTCCAAGAAATACTGCAAAGCAGTGTTGATAGAGATGTTTGCATTTTGCACATACTTTAGAATAGGAAACACTATCACAAATAATCAGCTGGCAATGAAATTTGATTAATGTATATCTGTAATGTTGACTCCTGCTAGTAACTGACAAACAAGCTGATTGTCTCAGGTTTTTTTTTCTGTCTTCTTCACTGTCTAGGTTGTATTATGAATGTTTTATGTAATGTAAGGGCTGGATTTTCAAAGATTGGCCACAAGCTGTGACAATGGCAGCTTGCATCAACTCTCCCTGCGTTCTGGACCCTGCACCCAATTCAGTAATGGACTGTGTCCCGGAGTCTGCATCCTGTGGCTTGCAGCATCTGTCAAACAGATGGCACATTCACCAAGAATGCTGCAAGCCACGGGATGGGTGGGTGGCAGATGCTCCTTCAGAAGGGAGAATGGTGGTAGGTCAGGCCCCCAACCCGACCCTCAATATGATGATTAACACAGCTCTGACCCATACCCAGCTGGTGACTGGCACAGCCCACTTCTAGCAACAATGGCCAGCTGCCAACTGAGTTGTTCTTTGAGCTGATATTGTAAATAGTACATGCTCAGTGAATGACAGCAGCTGTCATTCACTGAACACGTTCTATGTACTGTACGTATTCATGAAGAGTTCAGTCAGCAGCTGGCCATGGTGATTAGAGGTGTACTGTGCCAGTCGTTGGCTGGGTATGGGTCAGGGTGGTGGGATGGTCTCACACTGCTAGGTAGGAGGCCACTAGTCCACCAGGGCTACATTGCAGATGACATCATTGAATTTTTTTTTAATAACTGCCATAACATCTGTCGAGGATTGGAGACCGGGTATCAGGGCTGAGAGGTGGGGTACTCTAGCCCACAAAGGTTGTGTTATTCATCATATCAGGGATCAGGGCTGGAGGGGGCTGACATATTTCATTAATTTGGGAATCAGGACTGGGGTGGACCACTAGGTCACCAGGGTGAATTGGTGAATACCTGAGGAATGCATTAGCAAATGGCCAGAAAGGAGGGGTGGAAGAACAATGAAGAAAAATCAAAACTGCCATCATGGAGGCAACAAGCCTTTGTGTGAAACAAATAAAGAAAACAAAGCAGAATAAAAAAAACACTATGGCTCTCAAAAGAGGTGTCAGGGAAGGTTAAGGAGAAAAAGACTGCGTTCAAAAAGTATAAGGAATCACAGATGGAGCATGACAGGGAACTGTATCAATTAAAGCAGAAAGAAGTGAGGAAGGCAGTCAGAAAAGCAAAGGCCCAAACCGAGGAAAAGATAGCCAACTCAGTTAAGAAGGGGGATAAAACCTTTTATAAGTACATTAGGGAGCATAGAAAGGTTAAGGGAGGGAAAGTGAAGATTAATAAAGGAGAGGGCAGGTGGACAGAGGGAGACAGTGAAAAGGCAGAGATACTGAATGAATACTTTTGCTCAGTATTCAGAAAAGAAGAAAAGGAGGAGTTACCTAAACCAAACAGTAGAAGCACTCTGTATAGTGGGGTTGACACCAGTCCATTTACAGAAGAAAGAGTACTGAAAGAACTCCTAAAACTCAAGGTGGACAAAGCAATGGGGCCTGACGGGATCCACCCTAGAATCCTAAAAGAGCTAAGGAGGACCTAGTGACACCACCTAACCACACTTTTAACAAATCATGGGAAGATGGAGGGTACCTGAGGACTGGAGGAGGGCAGATGTGATTCCCTTCACAAAAGTGGGAGCAAGGCAGAAGCAGGAAACTACAGACCTGTTAGTTTGACCTCAGTGTTGGGGAAAATGATGGAATCACTTCTGAAAGACAGAATTGTTGAGTACCTAGAGGCCAGCGGGCACAGGACCCAAAGCAGCATGGATTCACAGCAGGAAGGTCATGTCAGATGAATCTAATTGATTTCTTTGACTGGGTGACCAAAGTAATAGACCAGGAGGGGCTGTGGATGTGGCCTACCTGACTTTAGCAAGGCATTTGACACAGTCCCTACAAAGATTAATAATCAAGTTAGCCAGCCTGGGAGTGGGTCCCAGGGTGGTAGCCTGGGTAGCAAACTGGCTGCACAACAGGACACAGAAGGTAATAGCGAATGGAACACATTCTGAAGAAAGGGGGGTTACTAGTGGAGTACCTCAGGGCTCAGTACTGGGTCCAGTCCTTTTAACGTCTTTATAGGTGACATTGCAGAGGGTCTGGAAGGAAAGGTATGCCTCTTTGTGGATGACACAAAGATCTGTAACAGAGTTGATACACAAGGGGGGGTAGAAAGGATGAGAAGGGACTTGGCAAGGTTGGAGGAATGGTCAGACATATGACAACTTAGATTCAATGCAAAGAAGTGCACAGTAATGCACCTGGGAAATAAAAATCCAGGAGAAGAGTACACAATAGCAGGGGAGGTACTAACGACAACAATAATGGAAAGGGATCTGGGTGTAGTCATATCAGATGACCTAAAGGTGGGTAAGCAATGTGAGAAGTCAGTAAGGAGAGCCAGGGGGATACTGGGATGCATAGAGAGGAGCAACACAAGTAGAAAAAGGGAAGTGGTTATCCCTCTGTACACACAATTGGTGAGACCCCATCTGGAGTACTGCGTGCAGTTTTGGAGACCTTCATCTACGAAAGGACATAGACAGGATGGAAGGAGTCCAGAAGAGGGCAACTAAAATGGTGCAGGGTCTACATCAGAAACCATATGAAGAGAGACTGAGAGAGCTTAATATGTATACCCTTGATGAAAGGAGGGACGGGGGGGACATGATAGAAACTTTTAAGTACCTCAAGGGAATCAACAAAGTCCAGGAGGGTAGCATCTTTCAGAAAAGAGATGTGTAAGAACAAGGGGCACAATTTAAAGTTAGAGGGGATGGCTCAGGGTAATGTGAGGAAATTCTTTTCACAGAGAGAGTGGTGGACGCATGGAACCGCCTTCCTGGAGAGGTTGTGGGGTCTAAAACAGTGGGGGAATTCAAACATGCATGGGACAGACATAAGGCAATTATAGTGGGGGGTTGCAGGAAGTAGGCTGTTGGTTAACTAGAATCTGCAGCTTATCCATTAGGTAGGGAAATGGGCAGACTGGGTGGGCCAAGTGGTCCTTATCTGCCATCAAAGTCTATGTTTCTATGATGTTTTGGGGGTGCATAGTACATTTTTGGGGGGGCACACAGTGGCATATAGCTGCCAACCCTCCTAGACAGTGTCTAAGTATTGTTATGCCTGCATTTTGCTGATCTAATGGTACTTAGACCATTGCCCTTTGGGAGGGTTTTTGAACATAGAAACATAGACTTTGACAGCAGATAAGGACTGCTTGTCCCACCTAGTCTGCCCATTTCCCTACCTAGAGGATAAGCTGCAGATCCTATTTAACCAACAGCCTATTTCTTCCTACCCCCCCACAAAAATTGTCTTATGTCTGTCCCATGCATTCTTGAATTCTCCCACAGTTTTAGACCCCACAACCTCCTCAGGAGGTTGTTCCATGTCCCACCACCTCTCTGTGAAAAAATACCTCCTCACATTGCCCTGAGCCATCTCCTCTATCTTCAAATTGTGTCCCTTTGTTCTGCACATCTTTTTTCTGAAAGATGCTACCCTCTTGAACTTTATTGATTCCACTGGAGGTACTTAACGTTTCATCATGTCCTCTCCTCCTTTCCCTCAAGGGTATACATATTAAGCTCCTTTAGCCTCTCCTCATATGGCTTCTCTTGCAGACCCTGCACCATTTTAGTTGCCCTCCTCTGAACTGCCTCCATCCTGTCTATGTCCTTCATGAGATGGGGTCTCCAGAACTGGAAGCAGTAATTCAGATGGGGTCTCACCAACTGTCTGTAAAGAGGGATAACAACTTCCTGTTTTCTGCTGGTGATACCTCTCCCAATACATCCCAGTATACACCCAGCCCTCCCTACTGCCTTCTCGCATTGCTTGCCAACCTTAAGGTCATCTGATATGATTACCCCTAGGTCTCTTTCCATTTTTGTTGTTGTTACTACCCCCCCCCCATTGTGTAATCTTCCCCTTGGTTTTTGTTTCCCAGGTGCATTACTTTGCATTTCTTTGCATTGAATCCAAGCTGCCATACTTCTGACCATTCCTCCAACCTTGCCAAGTCCCTTCTCATCCTTTCCACACCCCCTTGTGTATCAACCCTGTTGCAGATCTTTGTGTCATCTGCAAAGAGGCATAATTTTCCTTCCATTCCCTCTGCAATGTCACTTATAAAGACATTAAAAAGGACTGGACCCAGTACTGAACCCTGCGGTACCCCACTAGTAACCCTTCTTTCTTCAGAGTGGACTCCATTTACAATTACCTTCTGTGTCCTGTTGTTCAGCCAGTGTTTTACCCAGGCTACCACCTTAGGACCCACTCCCAGGCTGGTTAATTTGACTACTAATCTGTTTGTGGGACTGTGCCAAATGCCTTGTAAAGTCTAGGTAGGCCATGTCCACAGCCCCTCCCTGGTTCACTACTTTGGTCACCCAGTCAAAGAAATCAATTAGATTCATCTGACATGACCTTCCCGCTAGAACCCATGCTGCCTTGGGTCCTGTGCCTCACTGGCCTCTAGGTACTCAACAATTTTTCCTTCAGTAGTGATTCCATCACTTTCCCTACCACAGAGGTCAAACTGACAGGTCTGCAGTTTCCTGCCTCCGCCTTGTCCCACTTTGTGAAGGGGGGAATCACCGCTTCTTCCAGTGCTCAGGTACCACACCATCCTCCCATGATTTGTTAAAAAGCATAGCTTCAGTGGTGTCACTAGTTCTCTGTTTAATTCTTTAGAATTTGGGGTGAATTCCATCTGGCCTCATTGCTTTGTCCACCTTCAGTTTTAGGAGTTCTTTCAGAACCTTTCTTGTGAAAGGACTGGGATCAACCTCTCCAGAGTGCTTCAGCACTTGATTAGGCACCTCCCTACTTCCTCTTTGTGAATACTGAAAAGAAGTATTCATTCAGTGTCCCTGCTTTATCACTGTCACTCTCTGCCCACCCACCATCCATTCTATTCAGCCTCACTATCCTTCCTTTGTCTTTCTACGCTCCCTGATATACCTATAAAAGGTTTTATCCCCTTCTTAACCTGAGTTAGCTATCTTTTCTCAGTTTGTGCCTTTGCTATTCTGACTACACTCCTGCTTCCTTCTGCCTTAACTGGTACAGTTCTCTGTCCTGTTCCTTCTATGTTTCCTTATGCTTCCTAAATGCTATCTTTTTCCTCTAACCTACACCGCCACCTCTTTGAGAACCATAGTGGCTTTTTTTTTCATTTTGATTGTTTATTTGCTTCACACAAAGGCTTGTTGTTTCAAGCGATGGCAGTTTTGATATTGCCCATTGTTGCTCCACCCTCCTTCTAGCCTGTTTGCTAGTGCTTTTAAGGCACTCTCCCATCTTGCCAAAGTCAGCCCTCCTGCAGTCGAGAACTCTCACTTTTGTATGGCTTGACTCTGTAACAGAGTTTATCGTGAACCACACTGTTTGGTGGTCACTTGTTCCCAAATGGCTACCCACTTCTAGATCTGAGATCCTCTCACTGTCCCCATTTGAGAGTATGAGGTCTAAGATTGCTCCCTCACAAGTGGGTTCCAAAACTAGTTGTTTGAGGCATGCCACCTGAAGGGCATCAAGAATGGCCCTGTTTTTGGATGTGGCTGCCGCAAAGTGCTCCAGTTAACATCTGGCATGTTAAGGTCCCCCATCAACAGTATCTCCCCTTTCTCTGCCATCCTAAGTATGCCTTCTATCATATCCTTGTCCATTCCCTCCCCCTGACATGGGGGTCTATATACAACCCCTGTGCGGATTGTGGTGCCATTTCCAGTCTCTAAGGTGACCCACAGTGTCTCCTCTCCTCCCTGTTTACTCTTTTATTCAGTTGCTTTTATCCCTTCCCTTACAAAGAGAGCTACTCCACCCCCTCTTCTGCCCTCCCTGTCTCTCCTATAGGTAGTGTACGTTGTGTATGTTAACATCACAGTCATGGTTCTCTGAGTACCATGTTTCTGTGACTGCTACAATATCCAGGCATCCCTCTTCCATCAAGGCCACCAGTTCAGGGAGCTTGTTGCCCAGACTATGGACGTTGGTACTCATTACCCTCCATTTCTTGATGGCCTTACCCCTTTTTGCCCCATCCCTGTCCTTATTGCATTTGTCACTTTCGCCATTTACCCCTGCGCTTCTCCCTATTGACATCTCTATGTTGGTGTCTACCTCACTTAGTACCCTGATATTTTGGGGGGGCTAGGATTTCCCTGCTCCTTTCCAGTGCCTCCCCCATTGGCTAGTTTAAATACTTGTTAATTAAGTATTTAAATCTACCACCTAGGATCCTGGTTCCCCTCCTGGACAGATGCAGACCATCATACCAGTAAATGCCTGCATCCCTCCAGGTGGACCCTCAGTCTCTAATGAAGCCAAATCCCTGAACTCTGCACCAGTTTTTCAACCACTGATTGAATCCCATGGTGTGGAGCACCCTAGCCTCACCCATGCCATAGACAGGCAGCACCTCTGAGAAGGTTACCGTGTATGCTATTTGTCTAAGGCCCCTCCCCATCTCCACAAACGCTTCTTGCACTGCTCTGATTCCTTTCTTAGCCAGGTCATTTGTCCCTAGGTGGACAATGACATCCAGCTCCCTCCCCTGTGCAGCAGCTCCTGCGATCCTGAGGATTCGCTCCCTGTCTCTCCAAGCCATGGCGCCAGGCAGGCACCTTACCTCCCTCTCCTCTTCCTCCCCCAGTTCTACCTTCCAAACAATGGAGTCCCCACCAGGACTTGTTTCCTTCCCCTGTGGGGTCCCATTCCACCCTCCTTTGGGACTCCTTTGTGGAGGTTCTCAGCATCCTCCTTAGTCTCCACTGTGGGTGCCCATAGAGGAACCACACTTTCCAGAACGGCATAGAAATTGTGGAGAGGTACAACTGGAGGATGAGCTCTGTTCCACCACCTCACCCTCCCTGAGCCCACTGTGGTCCAACTACCTCTTTCTTGGCAACCTCTGAGGCAACGGCAGTGACCCTGGTGGTCCCTGGGTGGGAGAGGAGGTCCCACAAATCCTGGCCAACTCAGCCTGGAGATGAGCAACCTCCTCCCTCAGCCCAGAGAGGTGTCTGCAGATGGGACAACTCTGCATCCTCCAAAACATCTCCCGGAAGACTGCTGCTTCACAGCCACTGCACTGCACCACTCCCATCATGTCTTTTTTCTGGATCCCTAACTGTTATTTGGAATACTTACTCTTTCCTCTGTTTGTTTATTTCTTTTTTTTTCTCTCCCTACTTACTTACTGTCTCTGCACCCTTTTATCTCCTGATCTTCCTGTTCTGAGACAAGAAGTTCCTATATTTCTCAGTAGTCTCCTTACTTGCTCAGAGTCAGACCTCCAGCAGCTGGGGTGGAGAGCTACTCTTGCCCTTCTAGGATGGTGAGTCTTTGGTGGTTCTGTGATCACTCACTTCCTGCTCCCAAATAGGAAGTTCCTGTTGTCAGTTAAATCCTGTGCCTATAAAAGTAGAACTGGTTTAGGGTGGAGGGAGGAAGAGGCAATATAGTCCCAGTAGAGAAGTTTTAGTTATACCAGTAGCTCCTTCCTCCTGGAGTTCTGTCTGTCCTCTGGCAGAAGCTATCTAGGGCAGTATTTATATCTGGTCTTAACCTGGCTCCTTCTAGCTAAGCCACTCCCCCACTTTGCAAATCTTTCTACACTTAGTTAATTTCACAGATAACAATTCCCTTCTGACACCTGTGACAAGCACCTAGATAAGTACACAGATAACAGATAACAATTTACTTCAACTACCTCTGAAAACACATCTACTCCTTTTTTTTGTTTGTTTTTTACCCTTAATTGAAGGTCCCAGTACAAGAGATCTAGTTCTTAGTCTCGGTAGAGAAGTTTTAGTTTTACCAGTAGCTCCTTTCTCCTGGAGTTCTGTCTGTCCTCAAATTAAGGGGATATGGCAGCCTACGTCTGCTGCAAGCCCCCTAGCACCATGCTGCAGCCATTTTTGTGGTGCAAGGCTGGTGCAACCCCACTTTGCCACAAGCAGCCAGCATTTGCAACAGGCTGCTTTCCTGCACAGCTCCCAGCCGCATCTTTTGACGCAAGTTGCCAGTTGTGAAACAACTGTGTGCCGTAAGCACCTTGTGTCGGATATACTGTAGGGCTTTGAAAATCCAGCCTTATGGGTCTATCTTGTGCTCCTCACCTGCTGCATGGTAGTAACTTTACAGAATATGAGTATGGGCATACATTCAAACATTGCAGCCTGAAATTTACTGTACTCATGCTGTGTAACTCTAAATGCCATTCTCCAGGAATCTGTCTACTCCTGCAATGAAAGCCTGAATAATTCTAGTCTCTACAGCCTCGCTGGGAAAGCTATTTCACATGTTAATTATACTCTGCGTTTAATAATGCTTTTGAATGTTTCCACTTATTCAACCACCCCAAAGTTTGAGGACTCACTCTCTTATTCTGCTTTGACTTCCCAGCTCAAATATCTGTGTATAGTCCACACTGTCTAACCTCTTTAGTATTCAGAAAACCAAGACCATCTCCCCTCTCATCGTTCTCTTTTACTAGGCTAAATAATTAGGAGCATGTCCAATATCTCCTCATGGCTCTCACCTCTTAAGACACTAATAAGCTTGGTGGGCCGTGCTGATCCTCTGAATCTCTTCAGTGTCCTGTCTGTATTGCAGTAACTTGTCTGGACAGTGTACACTAGGTGTGGTTAAGCCAAGGCTTTGTACAGAGGGAATATCACCCTTGTTATCTACTCCTTACCCCACTCCTAATTCATCCCAGCATTGCATTTTTTGTCTGTACTGTAGCAGTACACTGCTAGCCTGGCTTTAGTGGGGTGGCCCCCTTTTGCCTGACACCCCGACGGTGAAACACAGAAAATGACCACTACAGCGACAGTCGCTGTAATGGTCCATTTCTGTGTTTCGCAGTCCCCCAGTGTCCTGCCCCCTCCTTGGACCAACTCTGACCTGGAGTTGAGAATCTTAAAGTCCGGGGGGGTGTGTGGGGTACAGCCACCCACAGAAAACACTGGGGGCTTGGGTGGTACAATACCTGTGTCGGTATTGTGCCGCTGCTGTGCTGGTGGTCGACAGGTTTACTGTCGACCAAACTTGGTGCTTCTGCTTTAGTGTATGGTCCATGATTACCCCTACTGTAGATCCTTTTCTTGGGTTGTGCTGTCCAGTGGTGCACCACACAGGGTGTAAGTGTAATCCAGACTCCTAGTCACTATGTGTAGCACCCTGCTTTTCCCCACATGAAACCCAACTTTTCAGACTCCCGCCCTTAATGTGTGCAAGTCAACTGCAGACAATCCCCTTTTTTAGCTGTGCCCCTTCCTCTTTCCAAATGTCAGCTGCCTGCTGCTGATTCCCATCTCCAGGTCATTGACAGATATGATAAACAGCAGCAGGCCCAGAATAGACCCCTGAGATACTCATCTCAACACATCGCTCCACTCTACATCGTGAAAAAGGCAGGAGAGTTTGGAGCACTAGGACTGGCTTTATGGTGCTCAAGTAGAAGTACTGAAACAAGCAAGGGACAGTAGGAAGCACCCATAAACACAGACAGGCATTAGAACTAAACACATTTGGATTTTGGCAAGTCCTTTTATTTAAATCGTAAAGTGCATAGTTACCTGTAAGGAGCTCTGAACAACATCAGTAAGAGGCACAGTCAGAACCCTTTTTTAACTACATTATTATGCTTAGGTGAATACAACTGGTACCCTAAAATGTTCACTGGATTCACACCCTCCAGATACTTACTGACTAATTCTAATGCAATCAACATTGCCTCCTCCTTGGCCTGCTCCTCTCTTATAACTTCCACCTCAGCTGACAATGCCCTCTCACTTCATGGCTGAATACTGACACAATGTAGTTATTCAGAGCCTCTGCTATACCACCTGCCTTGTTCAATGGTTCCTTCCCCATCTCATTATTCAGCAGACCCACCTTATCCCTGCTTTACTTTTTCGTGTCTTTTTATGACATGGTATGGTTTCACGACTAGAATATACAGATGTAAGTCCCAGTATATATTGATATAACAATATATCACAGGAAATCCCTATTCATTTTAATGGGAGTTCCTGTAAAATATCTGGATTCATACAACACCAGTGGAGATATAAATGAGAATGTAACAAGTGATATCTCATACCAACTCAAAATATCTTAGTTTTTGAATTGGGCATGTTATAGATGGTATTGTACCCTGTTGGATGCATCACCATGTTGGTAATGTCTAGGTAGAGATCTTGGGCAGACTGGATGGAACATTTGACCTTTTCTCTGACTGCGGTTTTCTATGTTTCTATAATTATATCCAGCTAGAATACTGAACCAGTCTGAGCAGCATTCACAATGCTTACAACTCACAATAACCATGTGTAACTCTGAAGCCAGCAGTTGAGATTAAAGAGAAACTGTAAAATCATTATATAACTCAGATAGTTCTGAGCTATAACTAGTAAACTGATGTATCAATCAACCATGCAAAGTCCTGACTCAAATACTCAATTTATCATCACTTGGGAGGAGGCAGGACTTTCATAACTCAGTCATGGCTCCACCACTTGTGAGCTATGATCTTGCCCCCTGACATGTGAGGATAAGGTGCATATCTTGAGTCAGCCTATTGCATAACCTCTATATACAGTATCTAGTTATAATATGGCAAGAACAAATACAGGATCGTATTGTTCGAGACACATTATATGACTGCAATAAAACACTAGTACTGCATGTTGAGGTCTCCAATCTCCTTTCTATGCCCCCCTCTAAAACTGTTTTTCACTCCAACTCCATTCTAGAAGCACAACAATACACCTTTGGGTAAGCGTGGATGCATCTGTGATGCACTTCCCAGGGCTTGTGAGGATACTTACCTTTGGTTTGTTCCTCAATATATAAAAAAACCTGAAGCATGCATTAGCAATCATTTGATGCATGCCCTTTTGTGCATTGTTGCTTACATGTCTACTGGGATGTAACTCTAGCTATCTATCAATGTACTCTGTATAGCTATTACCACAGCTAAAATGTTCAGGCCATCCTGAATAATAATAGCTTGACAGCAGATTATTAACAACAACAACAAAAAATCTTGTTGGCCAAGACCAATATTTTCAAGTGTATGCCATGAATCTAGAGTAGGACTGATGGTGGAAATCTTAGTCTGTCTTGAAAATCGTATAACTAATCTCATCATGACATCATTTCATCTTCTTTTCTGCAGTTACAGTATGAAAACAAAGTAGTTGTAAAACATGGAAAATCATATGCAATCTGTTTTGTCAAAACTGTGACCTTAATTATTAAGCAGGTACATTAAAATGTGTTTTAACCTATGGATTTGCTTCCAGGGCCTTTCTCTTGACAGCCATCCTGAACAGGTTGTTGGGCATCGGGAACTTCAAGGATTGTGGTGCCTGCCAGAGAAAAGCAGATACTATTCACATCTATCTGGTCTGTAACAAGTTGCATAGACATACTAAAATCAAGATCTTACTTGTTGCATTTGACTTAGAGAACAGTGTCAAGTTCACCTGTTTATCTGGTGAAGGCAAATCCTATTTTTTATTGCAGTGATAACAGTACTGTTTAGTGGTTGGGGTCCATGAGATAATAATTATGTCTGGGAGTTCCTAAACAAAAAGGGTCATTTTCAAAGCCTATGTCCAGATAGCATTTTCTATTGTGTGCAAATCTGGACATATACTATTTCATTGTTTTGTAGCTGCCCTCGTACTGAAGCCACACTGATTTTGCAGTTTCCTAGTAGAAGTTACCATCAATCACAAGTTATGCCTACAAGCTGTGGCTACAAAATGGTTAAGAAACAGCTACAAAATGGAGAAAAAAATGGAGAAGCTGAATACTAATCTGGTATATGATTTGTGACAGAGAGCTGAGGACAGGGTTGAGTACTTACTAAATTGCCTCTCAATTGTGTGCCTCGGGGAGGAGGGTGACCATAGCTGCGGCCAAGAAAGGGCAGCCATAGCCACACAAAAGTTCATTGGTGGCCATAGCCACAAGGATTTTTCTGTGGCCATAGCCACGGGGAGGAAAGGGCAGCTGTAGGATTTTTCAGTGGCTGAAGTCACAAGGATTTTTCAGCAGCTGTAGCCGCAAGAAGAGGACCGGGACTGGGCTTCTTGAACAAGGGGAGCAAGACATTTATTCAGCATCCATAGCCTCAAGGAGAAGTCCGGGACTGGGATCCCTGAACAAGAGGTGCCAATCAGGGCAGAAGGTGCCAATTTTCAAAAGTGGAAGTGGCAGTGGCGCCACTATAAAAGCTGAACAAATGGAATCACTTTCTTGCCTCTCAATTGTGCACCTGAGAGAGGAATTCCCACCCACCCTCACTCCCCTCCACTTCCACCTCCACCATTGATTAAATAGGCTCCCTGGGCTCCTCCCAGATGACGATACCAATATCTAAGGAGGAGGGAAACATTTTTCTCATAGAAAGGGTGTGAAGCAGGGACTAGGATACTTGAATATCACAATCTTTGTAGCTAAGAGAGTGGATAGTATATCTCTAGAGTGATATCTTATAGTCTATCATACAGAGTGTCTTATAGCATGACTTGATATATTCGTTATCTTATAGAGTGACTTAAGTGGTAAATTATTGTCTTATAAAGATACAGTAAATGCTGGTGACTACAGGAGGGCTGATTAAGTGGTAAATTATTGCGTTATAAAGGTATGGTAATTGTATGCCTATAAAGGAGTTACTCCTCAGATGTTCTGGTATGCTTTAGATAGCTAATGAATTTTCTTCACACATCAGGCTTGTAGTGTCACAGGTACTTGGGACTGTTTCTTTCTCACTGTCTGCTGCTGAGCTTAACAATTTTGGCTATGTTGGGGCCCTATAGTATTTTTGTATCACTCTCTCTTATATTATAACTTTGTTAATGATGGACAAGGTACCACTGAGGTTCTTTTCTCCCTACCCAGTGTAGGGGTCTGCCTATCCCACCCGTATCTGTTATCCTCTCCCATGGGTGGCTGCACCTATGACCCCCTGCTCCTGGCAGCTCATGGGCTAACTCATAGGGGCAATTGATTTAACCTTTTTCATACCTGTACAGACAAATAATAATAATAATAATAAAATGTATTTGATTAAGTGCCTTTCAAAATTTCAAGGCGCTGTACAAATCATCATGACACTCCATATAACAGTACAAACATTAACAACAAAACCACAAAATATAAAACAATTTAAAATACTGCAGGGAATGCCTGATTCCATAAAAAAGACTTTAAGGCCTTCTTAAAACTATCCACTGTTGAACTTTCTCGGAGCTGGCGGGGCAGAGAATTCCAAAGGGTGGGCGCCACAAAGCTAAAAGCACGGGCTCCAGAAGACTTCAAATTTACCCTCTGAATCTCCAGCAACCCCTCGTCAGCTGAGTGAAGCTGTCTCAGAGGGATGTAAGGAACCAGAAGCTCTTTCAGGTAGTCGGGATCCAACCCATGTAGGGCATTGTAGGTCAAAATACCCACTTTGAAGGTGATTCGCCACTATATAGGCAGCCAGTGCAGAGTGCGCAGCACAGGGGTGATATGAGATATCCTAGACACCCCAGTCAACAGACGTGCTACAGCATTCTGCACAAGCTGCAAGCGGCGGATATCAACCCCAGCAAGCCCTAGGTAAAGAGAGTTGCAATAATCAAGATGAGATGTCACAAAGGCGTGAACCAAAACCGGCAAATCGTCTGGTGGAACCAGGTGCTTAATCCTGGAGATGTTTCTCAGATGAAAAAATGAAGTCTTGACTACTGCAGACACCTGATAGCGAAGGGTCAAGCCAGTGTCAAGCTCCACACCCAGATTACGCACCCGATCAGAGGTAGGGATCTGATCTACCCTAAGAACTAATCCAGAGAGAGACCTAATCCCTAAACCCTCAACCCTGCGACCGGGGTCCACCACCATAACCTCAGTCTTTCCCGGGTTCAACTCTAAACCTCTGATATTCATCCAGTCTTGGATATCAACAAGGCAATTATTCAGCACCGAGATAGCACTAGCCTGGTCAGGTCAAAGAAAGACGGAAATAAGCTGGGTATCATCTGCACTCAATGAAACCTCAGCTCATACCGTCTTACAATGTCTCCGAGGGGCATATATACTGCGAATAACATGGGGGAGAGCACCGAACCCTGAGGTACCCCACAGGGGAGAGAGAAAGCCCCGGAGGAATGTAAACCAGAGACTACTCTCTGTGTTCTCCCCAGGAGGTAAGATGAAAACCATCTGAGGACAACACCAGAAAGCCCACAGATGGACCTCAGACGCTCGAGCAAGACCCCATGATCCACAGTATCAAAAGCTGATGATAGATCGAGGAGAACCAGAATAGAACGATGTCTCAGATCTCTCACCATCAGAAGATCATTGAGCACCCGAACCAGAGCAGTCTCAGTGCTATGCCTCTTACGAAAACCTGACTGGAGAGGCTCGTATAGACTATGGATGGTCAAATGGTTATCAAGTTGAGCTGCCACAACCTTTTCAATAACCTTCCCCACAAAAGGGAGGTTAGAGATCGGACGGTAGTTAGCAAGGTTATTCGGGTCTAAGGAAGCTTTCTTCAAAAGGGGAGTCACCACCCCTTCTTTCAGAGAGCTAGGGAAAACTTCCATTTCCAACGAACATCGAATAATCCGTGTGAGGACCAGGCCAATAAATTCACTACATCCTACATAGTCACTTATCTTGAAAAGTCTTCTTCACACCGCTTCTTTGCACTTCTTTATACTTCCAAGGTCAGACAATACTGGGCATACATCCATTAAACATTCCCAGAACCAAAATACCATCCGAGATTCCCAGTATAAAAGTTCCAAATCAGTCGGGTTTCAAAGAATAAGCATATTACAACCGCATGGTCCAGCCGACTGACCCAGAGGCAGCTACCTAGCCGTAGTGGTGACCCACTGCTATGGCTCCAAGTCGTATCAGCCCTTCGACTGACCCCACTCGGAGCCTAGGGAGAAAGTGTCACACACTCATCCTGACCAAGCTCCTAAAGTATCTGGCTAAACTAAAATTGGTCTTGGGTGGTGATATCGAACTGAACCTTGGTCCCGTCCCCCTAAACTGCACTATCAGGCTCCCAACTGACCCTGACTGGGCTCAAACCAAAGGATTAAAGATGGCACATATGAATGTCCATAGCCTGAGGCCAAAAATGCAAGACCTTGAAAACTGGGTTGTTATATATGAACCAGACATGGTCACAATTACAGAATCATGGCTCAAGCCTCAGTTGTTACCTCATGAGGTGGATCTACTGGGCTTCAGTACCTTTAGAAAGGACAGAATAGGTAAAAAGGGGGGAGGTGTCCTCATATATGTTAGAAAAAATTGAATGCCACTCCTGTTGATATTCCGCAGCTAGACTCCTCAGTGAACGAGTCCCTATTCATCAAACTGCTGCTCGGCAGTACTAAACCACTATATATGGGCTGAATCTGCATGCCTCTGCTAGATGCTGCCTCCTCCCTTGAGTCCCTTACTCGGGTCCTGCCAGAACACTCATCTGGGGAAATGGTGATTCTTGATAACTTTAAACAGAATTGGGCATCACATTCAGGCAACAAGCTGCAATCCCTTCTCCTAGATGCAAATCTCATGCAAGTGATAACAGAGCTGACTAGGATCAACAACAAATTGGGGAATCATATGCTGCTTGATTGGGCTTTGGTTTCTGACCCCATGAGAATATATGCAGCTGGAGTCTTCTTTGATGCCCTCAGTGATCATTTGCCATATATTCTGTATATTGTCAAATAGGTCACCTGGGCTACTCCCAAGAACATTCACAAGGGATTACATCAATTTCTCACTAGGATCCTTCATTGCTGACCTCACAAAAATTAACTGGTGCCCTTTCCAGGATCTCCCAACTTTGGGGGAAGCCCTAGAATACTTCATAAATGTCTTCCTGTCCACGATCAACCTGCATGCCCCTCTTAGAAAAATCAGGGTGAAGGGCAAGTGTCATAAGTGCCTCAACAGCAATCTCAAAAAGCTAATGATCCTTACAGACAGAGCCTGGGGGCCTTTTTAAGAAAACTAACCTGTGAACTGACTGGGATAAATATAGGGAGCTGAGAAACAAATGCAAACAATGAGCCAAAACAACAAAAAAGCCAATACCTGCAGAGCCTCCAAAACAAGCACCTATGTGATCCTAAAAGGTTCTGGAGTCACCTAAACTCCATGTTAAAGGGTAACTTTAAATCTTCAGAGAGAACAAACTTGAGCAGTGGGCAACTCATAGATGACCTCTTTATGGTGGCAGAAACTTTCAACGGCTTTTTCATGAACCTGGACAAATATAAACCTGACTCTCCAAGCTCACCCCCTGTGCTAAGTGCCCAGATGACAAAGAAAACTCACACCCCCAATTCCACTTTTGCCTGGTCAGGAAATCTGAGGTGTTAGCCCAACTGAAGCATTTAAAACCTGACTCTTTCCATGGGTATGACCAACTCGAACAAAGACTACTGAATGCTTCCACACCAGCAATTGCTCTCTCAGTGACCATGCTAATCAACAGGTCCCTTAGAGAAGTGTCTGTCCCTACTAAATGGAAGGTAGCAGTGGTGGTCCCCATACACAAGGGAGGAACAGGAGCCAACATTTAAATTTATAGGCCCATTTCAATCCTCCATTCCTTGGCCAAGATACAGGACAGGTCAGTATACAAACAGCTGCAGGACTATCTCGAACAACATCATCTTCTTTCTGATCAACAAAAAATGGCCTCAGGAAGTGTCATGGCACAGACACAGCACTTGTTAAACTTACAAGTGATGCCATAGGTGCATTGGATAAAGGGCTAATGACAGGGGCCATTTCATCGATTTAACCAAGGCATTTGATCTGGTCATCCATGGGTTACTCCTTGGTAAATTAGAAATGTTAGGTCTGGACAAGCACTCACTGTCTTGGTTGTCAAACTACCTAGCTGACAGATTGCAAAGGTCAAGGGGAAGGGGGTTCATTCCAGCTGCCTTGAGGTCACTGATGGTGTCCCACAAGGCTCCATATTAGGTTCCTTGCTATTTTCATTGTTAATTAATGACATTGGCCAACACTACAGAGATGGGAAAATGCTTTCATATGCTGAAGACACTGTGGTCTAGTGGAGTGACACTGATGCTGACACAATTACCACTTAACTCTCTGATAGCTTAAATGCACTTGAAAAGTGGTTTGCCTCCAACAAGATGGTCATGAACAACAGAAAAATGAAGTGGTCTGATTTGGCCCAAAGTGTGTTGGAGTTAACAGACAAAATCTTCTTCCTCTACTCACTGCGGTGGGGACTCAGATCAAGGTGGTGGACAAAGTAAAATACCTCATTGTCTACCTTAATCATGGCATGACATTCAAACCACATATTGATCACATTACCAAGGCAGTGCACCAGAAACTGGGCCTCCTCTACAGATTAGGTAACTTGCTAACTGCGGACTCGAAGCGCGCCATTGCACAGAGTACATTGCTCCCCACCTTGGTCTGTGGTGCCACAGTTCTGCAGTTCCATAGGGAAACAGAAGCCCACAAACTGAATGTTCTATATAACAAGATTTGTTGCTTTGCTTCAGGTTCGCTGCCCAGGAAACATCACTGTGAGATACTCTCTGATCTGAATTGGTTTGTGCTGGAACATAGGCTCAACCATCCTCTCCTCTACCTCACCTTCAAACTCACCAAAGTCTATACTCCCCTCCACTTACTAGGTCTATTGACTACAAAACCCCTGAGGAGAATTCTTTGCTCATCTAACTCCAACTTGCTTAAGATACCCAGGGTACGGACTAACCTGCGAAAAAGGTCTTTTACTTACTCTGCCCCCCACCTGTGGAACTCCCTTCCTGAAAACTTGACCAATGTCACCTCTATTGAGGGATTCAAGGCAGGCTAAAGGTTTATTCTCTGGAGTGCAGCCATTGTAGCTGCTATTGCTGACGTGTATCTATAACTATCTGTAAGAATATGCACCTCACTATACATAGTCTTATTCTCATTGCGTTGCTCTATCTAAGATACTGCTAAGTGTAACTAATTACAGTATTTTGTGTACTGGTCTGTAATCCTATGCCTTCTGTGATGCCCTCATTTATGTATTATATAAATTGCTATAACTTGAACTGCCTGTTAGAACTGATTGTTACTAATCCTAAATTGCCCCTGAAAAAGGGACCCTTGGTTATCAAAATGCCATAAATAAATAAATAAACTAATTTAGTTTTCATAATTGTACATAAAATGTAGCCTTTATTTTTGAATTTTAAAAAACGTTAATTCAGCACACCAAAAAAGAAAAGATTACTCATCAGAAAAGACGAAAAAGGCAAAAACGACAGTAAATTAGTGACAAGCAGTCTTAAGACTAACCCAGCTCACAGTCAGTGTACAGCTCGCTGTCCTTGGAGTCTCTTTCACTCTCCACAATAAAAATCATTGACATTGGACTGGGATTAGGTACCATGTGACGTTCTGTGTTAAGCAGGTCAGAAGGTCCTCACTGAGAGTCACTAGCCATTCTATCATCCTTGAAGCAGTTAATGGTGTCCGGCTCCAGAGAGGTTATCCCACAGACTTCAAAGGACTTTATGACTGTCTCCTTTTTCATACAGCACCCAGGCTTGCTTAACCCACTCCACCATTTGGTGCTTGGATGGTGCTGGAGGGTTTCTGGCATGGGTAATTTCTCATTCAACTTTGGACAGCCACTCACCATAATACTCCATGAATCAGGCCTTATTTGAACATTCCAAGAAATGTCTGACATCTGCAATGGCTTTGTGCAGCCACCAAGGATATCTGCCATCACTGTGTTCTTTCACATTGCCAGTTTCTTTACCTCAGGGTAGATATGACAACTAGAGGTGCCCCAGATGAGGAGTCACTCATTGAAAGCGATCCCACCACAGGCAGTCTCTAACCACATGATATTCAGTTCAGTGTTCATCCAGCTAATGGTGAACATAGCAGTGACTACCCCACTTACATTGGCAACCACCTTTGGAACCCTCTTGAACTTTAGGACCATTACCAGTGGCAGCTTACAGCCATCAGACAAGGCCAACAAACAGATTTGGATTCTTTGTTTTCCATGGCCTGTGGAGAGTTTGGGGACAGACTTGGCTCTGATGAGATGGATCATTTTCTCACTGGGCATGTCAGCCCAAATGTCCGTCTCATCGGTATTGCCAGTACAGGTCAGTGTCAGGTTTAAGGTGGATCACTGGTTGGCACAGATGGCTATAATTCAATAACCTTAGAAAACAGTTTTTGGGTATTTCTGACCCACAGTGATTCTTTGCCAGATAGTGAACCTCTACTGTGACAGAAATATGTCCACCCAGCCACAGCGCCCTTGAAACTCTGGGTTCAAAATCAGTGATGCTGCTTTAAAAGCAATGCTATTGCAAGTGACTTGCAGGTGCTGTTCCATCTGCTTAGCAATCAAGTTAGCAAGATTTGCCTCCCCCATCAGAAAAGTAGCACAACGACCAGCACCATCCAAACATTGGAACTTTTGGTTGTTCTTTCTGCTTTCAGTTTCTTGGAGCTTCTCATCCAATTTTGCTGTACTTTTCCACCAATTATGCACTTGCTTCTCATCTATCTTGTGAGCAAATGCTACGGGTCTGTTGCCTTCAATCTGCACTCTTTTTGCCACCTGCAGTTTCAAATCCAGGTGATAAGCTTTGTGTTTTGCCATGATGAACAAACACACTCTCTCTCTCTCTCTCTCTCTCTTCCTCTTTCTCAGAGATCAGCTGATTACCAACAACAGCTGATCACAACTAAAGCTGCTCCTGTTTTTTAGCTGCCCTCAATTAGAAGTTGCACATGGAAAGTGATACTTCTGTTTTCTTTCCATACAGGATTTTCTTGCTCTTTCATCCATGGGGCAGCTGCATCAGCCCAGTTCCTATAGGCAGGCTCTACACCTCCCTCAGTTATGTGCCGCATCAGGTTCTCCCCACGAGTTCCCCTCTCATAGCAGGGCTAGAGAGGGAGGGCCATCCTCCGCCCCCAGTACATAAAATTCAAGGCAGACCAGGTCGAACACCAAATGGTAGTGTAGGTATGGAGTTGGCTGGGCAGGGCTTCACGAAGCACCCCGATGTAATATTTTCCACATTTTCTGGTCAAATCCCTACTGTGGACCATCTAACTCATGCATGGAAGTGCACCCATCCACCATTTCCCACAGTCCTCTGCCATATGTTACTTCCCTGACCTGCTCTACCCCCAGGCCTCAACCTGGGGGGAATTTAGGTCATGGTAACATTCCTCACAGCCCGAGAGATGAGAGCAGTCCTTAAGATGCTTGATCCTCTCCCTCCCTAGCTGACCACCAATGACCAAAGTTCATTCTCAAACCTGGTGCACTGGCATGGGAGAAAGTAAGGCTCATGGTGCCTCAGCCCTCTTCACCACCAGGCCAGCAAAAGTGAAATGTCTAAATAAATCCACATCTACAAAACAGTGAAATATGGTAAGAGCAAACAGTCCCAGCTATACTGCTGCAGCAATTGACATTGCCACATATTTCCTTAACTCTCTGTGCCACCTCTAGTTAAACACCCTGTTTTCCTACAGTTCTGCTATATGCACAAAAAAGAATCTATTCAGAAATATCATGACATATCTGGACATATCTAGCCATGTCAATTGCTGCAACTGTATGTCCAGTTTTAAAGCTATGACATAGTTAAGTCCAGTTTTCAAAACTATGACTTAGTTATGTCCAGTTTGAAATCTTCAGATATAAATGTCCCTTGACACAGTTATCTCCAGTGTAACTTGGTCTATACTTTACACCTATGTCTAGAATTTTGTATCAGAATTGGATGTAAATTGTCATAAAACAGCTTGAAATGTTGCAGTTAAGTCCAGCTTTTGATAATAGCCTCAATAAGATGAAACATATTTTAGACATACCAGAGCAGTTCCTGGCATTGACATAACTAGGAGTTGTATCCATTTTATAACTTGTGACCCATCCCCAGGTCACAGGTTGAATTGTAAATGTTCTCCCAGATACAGTTAATACTGAGTAAAATTCCATCCACTACAATTACTGTACTATACCAAAACAAACAAACAAAAAAATAAAACAGAAAATGTAAGAAAATGCACTCATTCAATGTCAATTTTTAAACTAAACGATTTTTCTATCACTAAACAAAGAGACACGCAAAACCTGAAAAATTAACACTGTTAACAATGAAGCAGGTTTAAAGTTAAAAAATAACCAATATTGAGAGATGAATAAACATTTGAAGTAATAGTCGGTATGTGTTTGAAGGTTGACAGTAAAAAAACAGTTTGTGAATGTTAGCAAATCAGAATGAGGAATACTGGCTTGGACTCCTTATCCTTAAGATGGATTGCTAACTATCTGTCTGGCCGACTTCAGCAAGTAAAGGCAGAAGGAGAAGTCTGTCCTCCAAAACCCTTGTTGAGAGGTGTACTGCAAGGTTCCATTCTGGGACCCTTGCTTTGCACTATTTATATCAACAATATTGATACTTTATTTTTTATTTTATTTATTTAGTTTTGTTGATCGGGTAAGTGCACTAGACAAATCCTGACTATTTTCAGGCATGACCCCGGGAAAGGGGATACAGATGAATGCCAACTGATTTTGAACCACATTAAGCTGTTGGTGGTATTTTTAGTGAATTAGGGAAATTTGGCTAGGACACCGGGGAAATTCCCTTACTCTTTTCGATAAGTACCATAGGATCTTTAACATCCACCTGAAATACCACCAATCCAGGCAGATGGGACTTCGGTTTAATGTCTCATCCGAAAGATGGCACCTCAGAAGTGCAGCACCCCTCTCATGCTGCACTACAGTGTCAGTATTGGAATATTAACCCAAGAGCCAGATGTGGGAACTGAACCCACAGCCCTCTGATCTCCCAGCCTCAGGGGCGAGAGTGCTATCTACTGAGCCACTGACACTGGGATACTACCATCAAAGAAGCACTAATACATCTATTTGTTGACGACACTGTGCTTTATGCTAGTAGTCCTTCCCCTGATGCTGCCTGCAAAGCCCTTCAAAGTGAATTAAATCTGCTGCAACTTCAGCTTCTAAACCAGAAGTTACTTCTACATGCTAAGAAAACCAAAGCAATGTTCCTCTCTCCCTTTTCTCATGCATCTAACCCTGATATCGCTGGGACGTTCCCACAGATCACCACTATCCTAGGTGAGCAGTTGGATTACGTAACAAAGTTCAAATATCTGGGGGTCTGGTTAGACAATAAACTCTCATTCATTGATCATACAGAAGAGCTGACAAAGAAACTTAGATAGAGGCTTAGTCTTTTCTTTAGGATTAACAATTTTCTCACAAGAGACACCAAGCAGAAACTGGTCCTAACTACATTTCTTTCCTTACTAGTTTATGTAGACTTCTTATATAGCCAGGGTACTGCAGGTGCACTCACCAAACTCGACACACTTTATCACCGAGCTTTAAGGTTTATCACAGGTCTTCCGTACTCCACCTATCACTGTTCCTTGTGTACTGCAGTGGAATGGATATCCTTTAGCTACAGATGGCATAGAAATGCCACGTTCTGGACTTATAAAGCAATTATAAAAAAACTGCCCCAGTATATCTCTGTCTGTCTACCACTATGCATTCTTGGCAAGTATGCATTGTGAAGTACTTCCTATATTTGCTTGTATGTATATAAGGCATTTCGGCAGAGCAGTCTTAAGCTACGTGCTACCTCAGATGTGGAATAAGCTGCAAAAGACGTTGAAATTAACTCACCCTATCACCTTAGCAGCTTTCAAATCTCTATACCTACGTCATAATAAGGAGCCTTGCACCTGTTTCCCCTGACTCAATACACTCTCATCACCCTAGTGTACTATGAGTCCCTGCTATTACAGATTTCACTATGACTGGTATCAGCTAATTTCTGGCTTCCCCCTCCACTTCTCCTTACCTCTTGCTTTTGCTTTCTCCTCATCTTTCACTCCCACTTCGCTTGGACCCAGGAATCAGCACAGAACTGCCAGTTTCCAATCCCTCCATCCTTCTCTTCCCCATTTGGAACCCCCTCAATGGCTGAGCCTTTAACCCTAGCTCTTATGGTTGTCCCACATCTTAATTCCGTATGTTTTTCCCTCGACCATTCCCCTCCCAACCTTGATCCTGTCAGTATCTCTAACCTGTCCAAATCCCTTCCTTCAAAAATACCTTCTAGGATAGCCTTGTAATCTTCACTCCCATCTTGGATCATTGCATATACTGTATATTGCGTTCTGTTTATATCTGATGTACCTATTTGACCTGTACATATTTATACATGTATATTTTTTGTGTTCTGTTTATAATTATTGTATCCCTTGACCTATATCTAAACATACATTTCTTACTGCCAATGCCTCCTACTGTTATTTATTGTCTATATTGTATAATTTCTTTGTTTTTTGTATATTGTGTATTGTATTTTTCGTTATATTGTTCTCCTTGAAAAACCCCAGGTCCATCTCGAAAATGAGCTTTGCTCAACGGTGATCACCTGTTTAAATAAAGATTTTGATTGATTGACTAATTGAATGAAGTCCAATTATTAAGTGTACAGTATTGTTATGGCAGCGTAACCAAACAACAGTTGTGCACTGCAAGTGACATGAAGCATTTTCAGTACAATCAATTATGGATAGAGGGATCATTCAAAACCAATCATAGACTAATACTGTAGATACATAGAAGAATAAGGACAGAAGTAGACTATGGGTTCAGTTCTCAAACAGCCCTTAGATTGATGCAAGCTGCCATCAAAGGCAGCTTGCTTCAAAGCCCGGTGCGCCAAGAATCCTGCACCTGATTTTCTATTGGGCAGGGTCCCCTCAGCACAGTCCTGCAGCTTGTGGCAACTGTGGATGTGCACCAAACAGATGGCGCATCAGGATGTGTGCCACAAGCCACAGGGTGGCTGTGCACCACTCTAGACCCTGGTGGTGTAGCAGTCCCCCCCCCGACATGCCCATAAATGTAAACCTTTATTATAATCTATACCTGGTGGTCTAACAGTTCCCTCTCCCGACCCCCATGGCCTGCTATAATGATAATTACTAAAGCCCCTTCCCTGGTGGTTGAGTTTGTCTCCCCCAATCCCTGATGCAGCCTGTTTGAATAATTAATAAACCCCCTTCCTGGTGGTCTAGTAGCTTTCACCATCAGTGAAGTGCCCACCATCCCACTCCCCCCATGATGAAACAGAGCCAGTGGCCGGTACAGCACTCCTCATGCCTCTGAGGCTGTCCGCAGATTGAATTGTCACTGAGTGTGTACTGTAGAGTGTACACACTCATTGATTAATCATAGAGCATGTACCCTTCATGGTACATGCTCAGTGACAGTTCCTTTGGTGGCTGGCTACAGAGGTGTGGGGAGGGCTGTGCCAGTTGCTGGCTCTGTTTCGGGATGGGGGAGTGGGATGGTGGGCACTACCTGCTGGTGTGGGGGGTGGGGTGCCATTCAACCACCAGAGAAGGGTGCTTTATTAATTATTATTATTATGATGGGCCACATCGGGGATCGGGGGGGCCACTTGACCACCAGGGTATGGTGCTTTATTAATTATTATCATTATGGGAGACATTGGGGGTTGGGGAGGGGGGGCCACTAGACCACCAGGGAAGGGATATATAATTACTTACTGTATGACCACAGGGACATTAGGGATCAGGGATGGGGGACCGCGGCACATTGCTGCAAACAGACAACTCTTCTAGAGGTGAATTTTCTAAGTATCCTTAACGGGACTAAGAATTTCTTCCTCTAGGAGAGTTCTGAGAATCCCTCATTCAGAGATGTGGCAACTTACACCTGCCACATGCCCTCTAGCACCATGTTGCTGCCCATTTTTGGGTGCATGGATGGCACAAGTCCGCTTGAGGCAGGCAGCCTGTGATTGATGTAGGCTGCCATTGAGAATCACTCCTAGTGCATCATTTGGTGCAAAGGGGCACTTTGCACCATTCATTGTGGAGCATATCCCTTGTACTGCACTGGGAGCTTTGAGAATAGAGCTCTATGAGTCCATTGAATCTGCCCATATGCCCCGCTTGATTTTCTGTGCTTCTTCAGAGTCCTGACTGCCTTCAGAGCTCTCCTTTCCCCTGTGCATGAAGCACATTTATTCTGTAAAGCATGTTTCTTGAACTGAAATGGACACCACTAGGTAAGATTATTTTTAATGGTAAAATATTATTAACAAAACACAATACATAATATATTAATATCGTGATAAAGACACACCTATGGATGTAAGAGTGATGTCACTTTGAAAGGGTGTCAAAACCATTCATCATGGTAAGTGGTTCTCATACTTTAGGAATGCATGTGAGGCTATTATTAAAACCATGCCAGTTGTCTCAAATGCTGTATTAACATATAGTACTAGCTGTTTTGCTGTATCATTCCCCTCATGCTCATGTGGTGAATGAGATTTTAAATTCAGAACCTGACCATTATGTGCTGCCGAGGGCACATGTTGCAGAGACACACTGGCAATGCCTGTGTAGAGCTGATTAAGAATATCAGTCAACTAGACATGACATCTGCAGTAATTTGCCTTTTTTAGTTATTTTCATGCTGTTATAAATTCCTGTTGCTACCACTACAGCTGGAAAATTGCTATTGTACTGCAGAATCCAATAAAGCAGTCCATTAAATATCAGTTCAGCTGATTTAGTTTGCCTACATTAAAAAAGTGTCAGATCACCTTCACCATTATAATATCTAAAGGCGACCTGGCAAGATACCAGAAACAAAAACAATGCTGCAGGCAAACAAAGCAATATGAGATTATAATTCAAATGTCTGGCCATGTACCATTAGGAGTAGAGATGTAGCGAATTTAAAATTTGCTGGCAAAGTGCACCCGAAGTGGGCACTTCGCGTTGCTACTCCGCTACGCAGAGTAGGCAATGCAAAGTGCTCACTTCGCCTTGTTATTACCACTTCGCATTGGGCTGAATGACAACGTGAAGTAAGGAGAAGTCATTGTTTTTAATGGACTTCGCATTCCTCATTAGGATTCTAAGTGATCCACTTGGTGTTTCAGATTTGGCGGCCCACCCACACATCACATAGCTTACAGTACTGTAAGTCACATGCTCTTTAGCTAGGCAGGAAGAAAGTGAGTCATACAAGCAGACACTTTTACTTTCTCCTGTGCAGACGGAGAGAGAGAGAGTAGTGTGTTTTGTGACTGCTGATACTTTTAGATCAGAGCGAGGAGGAGATTTAAACTTTGATTTAGACCCAACAGCTTTTTTTTGACTTTTCTGTACTCTTTTTTACTTAATTTGTTCTTTCTGTAAATTTTATTTTTCTTACCTTTATAAGTAGTTAGTTGTTTGTCTGTGTCTGTGTGACTGTGTATGTGTGTTGTGTGACAGTGTGAGTAGTGATTGCTCAGACTGAGGGAGCTCAGTAGGAGAGATGGACCAGGGTGAGGAAATATCTGGGATGGGGCAGCTCTGGGAGAGCATGGTAGTGGTCAGCATCATACCAGGTGCATGTGTGGAGGGCATGGGCACCCATTCCTGTTGGACTGCTCAAAACTTGTGAGTGCCCCCTCCCGAAGCAGGACCAGCACCGCCTCCTGTTCTGACTCTGAGGCAGTTGAACCTCCACCACCACCACCACCAAGTCCAGCACCAGGTCCTCTGGAGCAGGATGTGCCTGTTCCCCCAGGCCCAGTGTGGATCCCATCCCTGTTTAGCACCGTGACCAGCAGGCTTACAAAACATCCAAGTAACTATTAAAAAAAATGTATGTTGTGATTCATGACGTGATCATAAATCGTGATTTGTGACTGCATTTGTGACCGTGATGATGAAGAAACGTGAATGGTTACCGCCTTCAGCTGTACTTCCCTGATGAGCTGTAGCTTAAAACTCCCAGACTTAAAAACACGTATCAATGAGTACAATGGTGGGGTAGTGAAGCCTGGAGAGATACTACAAAACAGGCTTACAATACATCCAAGTAACTAGAGAAAAAATTAATGTTGTGATTCGTAACGTGAATAATCGTGAATCGTGATTTGTGACTGCATTTGTGACTGTGATGATGAAGAACGTGATTTGTATCACGAGTGACTCATGATGATGGTCTTGACTTAAAAACGCATATTAATGAGTACAATGTTCATGCAGAATTAAGCCCTACACCTGTCCAGTACTCTGAAGGGAAGCCAAAGAAACAACCGTGACTTAAGTTACAGATGGAGATTGGGCCCTAAAGAGATGCAAATGCACAGACAGATTAAGATTGCACTGTTCACTGAAGAGATGCAGACACAAAGGCACAACACCTAACCAGTGCTCACCATCAGAAATTCAAATCTGGAAAAGAATACCTTTACCGGTTGGGGTAGGTCGCGCGGGGAGGGGGGTTATACTGTACTGCTGCAGTAACAGTCACTAGTACTAGTACAAGTAAAGATACCACAAAGAAGTACAAAAATCACACAGCTGCAGTGGATAGCAGCTTCACATTGCTGAAATTATTATGTGGCACAATAAAAGGTGTCTGATTTGATGACACGTGTCACACACATACTCACACACACACTAAGTAAAGCATAGCAAATTGAAAACTTCAGTAGTATAACCACATATTTTAAACAAACTAAAATTATGCACTGCTGCACCACAACAATCAGCAAAAAAATAGCAAGAAATATTGAAAATATTACTGTGTGTACATTAACACAGTTAAACAAGAAAAATATCACCAAAAGAGAAAGCACTGTCTTTTTCTCCAAGTTAATCTACCTACACCACAGATACACCCCTCCCCCAAAGCACACTTCCACTGTCTCTCAGTACACAGACTGAATGTTGTACATTAACATTCAAAATCCATAAACAAACAATAAACGCTCGATGATATGAGCACAGGAGGGTTTCCTATAATTGATGAACTAAAGTTTCAGCAACAAAAATGACTCAAAAATGCTTTTTTAATAGCTTTTTGAAGGTTTGAATTGCAGAGAGCTCTCAGAGCAGATTGTCTCCTACAGCTTCCTACACACACTACCCAACACTGAGGCTGTGCAGAACAATGTAGAGCACATGTGACCTGAAATCCCATTAAACACAGCAAAATTTGCCTATGGAGCTTAAAAACAAGGCGAAGTAAGGTGAAGTACATTGTTTTCAATGTACTTCACCTTAATAATTGGTGGAGTAGTGGCTTGGGAAGGCTGAGTAATGGGAAGTCACTGTTTTCAATGGACTTTGCATTGCCCATTTGTAACGCGAAGTACTCCGCGAATTCGCCTTCACTCCGCAGATCACTTCGTGGAGTGAATTGGGGCCACTTCGACCACCACTAATTAGGAGTAGCACATAGTGCCATAATGAGGGAGACCTAGTTTTTCATCTTGAGTCCAACTCCCTACTCTGTGCTAGTGGCATCATGGAAGTGGTGGGGGAGTGGTGCACTCTGATTCTCAAGTGTGGGTGATGGCTGTCCTGCCACTAAAGCATCTTTTCTGATTCAGTCTAGGAGCGGCATGGATGCAGCTGGCAATCACACTGCATCTGACACCAAGTTTCAGACATTATGTGTGAAGAAATGATCATTATATAAATAAAGGAGGATGGCGAACCTGAAAGGGGGAACAAAAGTTGCTGGAGGTTTGCAAAATGATATTTCCCATTAGCCTATGCACCAATGCCATGTTGGTAACCAATACGAACTCCAAGATAGTTGCACTCACTACTCCAATAATCACATGGACTGTTTCTTCAGTAAGTCAATATTTTATTAAATCATGATAAAAAGTAATTGTTTGCAGCCAGTGACAGAAAACAGACCTGTCCTCTGTCACTGGTTACAAGCAATTGCTTTTTATCTTGATTTAATAAAACATGGAATTATTGAAAAAACAGTTCTTGTGATTGTTGGAGTACTGAGTGCAACTATCTTGGAGTTTGTGTTGGTTCACAGAGTCTGTGATTGTACCACACAAACTCGGCAGCCACTACTGAGGTACATGTTTATGCTGATAACCCCCAGAAGATCCCATATCACCACTGTATCCTGAGGAGGAAAAGGGGGAGCCCTTCTGAGAGAGTTGGGGAAGTCATATGGATAGAGATAGGTGGCAGTAAGTTGGAAGGTTATCAAGGAGATGCTTGATGGTGCTGAGTCGACAGGCAGAGCAGAGGTAAGCAGTAGAAACCAACTAGTAAAAAGTATTTATTAAAAAAAAAAATCACTGAAAAATGTATTATTTGCAGTTTGAGCATCCTTTAATAAGAAGGTGTCCAAATTGTCATCTTATAAAAGAAGGAAAGTAAGGCACTATTCTCTATCAAGAAGGGTAAATAGGGTTCAAGGAGGAGGAGTACAGTATTCAAAATTGTGATACTGCATAAATGTTTTAGAATTCTGAACCTGTAAAACAACAGTATGCATCATGACATAGTCACACGAAGGACACCTCTCCCTTGTGACCATGAACATACTTTTAGTATGGTTCCAAAGGGTGGTGGTATGATGGGATGACCTTGTACTCCCAGTTTTACACCACAACCATTTTACACTACCCAGTCAAAAAGATAATGAATCGTTCATGAACACTAATGAGTTTTTTGTGAGTAGTTCATGGTCTCAGTTCATGAATGTTCATCAAAATATATCCCGTTGTTCATGAACTGTGAACATTAAATCGTACTCCTGTGCTCATGAGCAATTATGAACACAGAGGATCCTAAAGGTCCATGAAAGTGAACCATCATCAATAAAATCATGGAATGATGTTTAATTGCAAGAAATACCCTATAAAATAAAATGAATAATTCATAAGGCAACCCTGTTTTAAAAAGAAGGGTCCTATTCACAAAATATTTTTGTCATAGCTAGAAAATCATTTATTTATTTATTTATTTAATTAATTAATTATTCGGAAATAATCTTTGAGCATGGTGCTCTTTTACAAAGGTTCCACATCAGTAACAAAAGTCAGTTACATTGGCACAAATCACAATTGAACAAAGTCTAGAAAATACACAGACATCATTAAAATGACATTTGCTATGATGTTAGATACAATGAGAAAACAAGAATTAGGTTTCAAGACATGTCAGAAGCAGGAGTAGCCAGATAAGTAGGCATTGTCAATTGTTAATATTCAGGGTGAGTAAGAGGAGAGTGAAGTGGGAGGAGGGGACTTAAGTATTGCTAGGTAGAGGGGGAGTTGAGAAAATATTTGGATGCGGTGAGGAGCAGCCAGGGTGGGGGGGGGGAGTAAGTTAAAGATATAGAGCAGTAGAGCTAAGGTAAGAGAAAGGTAAGAGTGTATTGTTGGCAAGGGGTGGCAGTAAGGTCAGGTAGTAAGGGCCTATGGGGTGTGTGTGTGTGTGTGCAGAGTGGTGTACAGTGAAGCCCACCAGGATGAAGCGCAGTGTCGCAGGTTTATTGCAGCCAAAAGATATTAACTCCCATTGAAGTTGCATTGTTTGCTGCAGTAACTCTATTGCAGATTTCTGCAGTGCTCGCTTCATCCTGGTGGACTTCACTGTACATATTCAACCCTCAGGTGTTTAATCACATAACCTACTTTCTGTGATTAAGAATGAGAAATGATTTTTTTAATGACCATAATTTTCTAATGGCAGACTTTTATTTCTGTGCATTTAGAATGAGTATATTTTTATGCTTAATTTTTTCTGTTGCTGCAAATGGAATCATTGCTCACCTACTTTTCATAAATAGAAAATCCCACATTGTTATGCTAATCAGCAAAATCTGAAACTCTTTTAAGAAGTTAATTTAAATGTTGAACTTTTTGTGTGCTCAAAAAGTTATTTACCTTGTAGAAAATATAGTTACCATTATTTAAATAAAATAATTCTAATTATGTGATTTTCTGCATCTCTTCCACTTGTAAACCGTTTATTCTGTTATGCAAAATAATTATATAAATGTTTTGTCTCAGTTTATTAGAGCTGACAAAGAAAGGTTCACCAGCTTCATAAATGTTGTGTTTATGAGCAAGTCATGTACTTGGTTCATGCACTGAGTTGAATTTTTAGTCTGTCAGGGATTACTAGCAGCAAAGACATCTCTGTTCATTCATTTGCAATCTGAGATGACACTGAACAGGGCAGACAGTCTGCACTCGAGGACCGTTTTGTTTATTACAGGTTGACTTTCTGAGTGCTGGTGGGGGCAGAGGGTGGTGGGGACAAAAAGGAGGTTGCATGGGGCACTGGTGGTGCTTATGATGACAACTCTTGACAAGTGATTTACTCTGTGGCACTTGTTTGGGAGAGGCAAGAGAGTGTGTTTGGCATACAGGTGGGAGTAAGGGTAGGTATTACTTTTAGCTGCAGCCTGGAAATGCAATTCACCAGGGCAAATGGAGGAAGGTGCCAGTGGGTGACGGGTGACGGGAAGGGAAAACAATAAATGTAATATTTTTGAGTGGGGGGAAGGGGTAGGTTTACAGCACAGTGGGTGCAAGAGTTTTTTAAGTTCCAGGATGTTTTATTTTTCAAAAAAAAGCATTGCAAAGTTGGTGCGTCTGCTGCTAAACTTGCAAATTGCAAATTCTGTAAATTTGTGCCAGCATTGCCAGCAGATTAAAACTTCACATCTTCTCTATTCATGGACCATTCATAAACATTCCTCAAAGGTCATGAGATGACAAGTTTAATTTCAACTAGATAGGTTTTGGTTATTGGTCCAAATGTTAGTTTATGTAGGGACAATGAGGAATGAATCTAACTTCTGTATAATATACGTGAACAGATTCCAATGGACCAATAGAATGTATCAATTTAGGCAGTATCAGCATAGGCAAATTATTGGTAAAATGGTTTGTAGTACCATCTTTGTCCAACTCTCACAAGTGAAAATATTTATTATGGTATTAGAAATCTTAATACTTTAGGTTTTTTTTTCATTTATACAAGTGCAACATAGTTACACATTTTCATAAGGTTCTGTATGTTTCTTACAAATCACTCTTTTACTTGAGAAGGGATTACAATGAAATAGCTGTATTAGGGTGTGGTACCGGAGGACTGCAGGAGGGCAAATATGATACTCCTCTACAAAAGTGGGAGCAAAGTAGAGGCTGAAAATTACAGGCTGGTCAGTTTGACCTCAGTGGTGGGGAAAATAATGGAAGTAATGTTAAAGGAAAGGATTGTGGAATATATTGAGGCCAGTGGGGCACAAGATCCAAGGCGACATGGATTCACAACAGGAAGGTCTTGTCAAACAAATCTGATAGATTTCTTTGGCTGGGTGACTAGGGTAGTTGATCGATGGGGGTTGGTAGACATGGCCTACCTAGATTTTAGCAAGGAATTTGACACTGTCTCACACAGGAGGTTAGTAAATAAGTTGGGCAGTCTGGGAGTGGGTCCAAAGGTACTAAACTGAATCAGAAATTGGATGAGCAATATGGCACAGAGGTTGGTGGTAAACAGAGTTCAATCCAAGGAGGGGGGTAACCAGTGGGGTGCCACAGGGTTCAATGCTAGGGCCTATCCTCTTTAATGTCTTCATAAGCAACATTGCATAGGGGCTGGAAGGGAAGGTATGCCTCTTGGAGGATGACACTAAGATCTGCAATATGGTTGCAATTACAGGGGGTGTGGAAAGATTGAGAAGTGACCTAGGCAAGTTGGAGGAGTGGTCAATAGTGTAGCAGCTTAAATTCAATGCAAAAATATGCAAAATCATACACTTGGGGCACAAAAATCCAGGAGAGGAATGCTCAATGGGGGGGAAGCTGGTGACAACCAAACTGGAAAGGGACCTGGGATATTCGTAACAGATGACCTAAAAGTAGTCAAGCAATGTGACAAGGCTTTGAGGAGAGCCAGAGGGATGCTTGTGTGCACATGGAGAGGGATCACCAGTAGAAAACAGGAGGGGGTGATACCACTGTGCAGACCTCATCTAGAGTACTGTGTTCAGTTCTGCAGACCACATCTCCGAAAGGACATAGAGTGGAGGCAGTCCATAGAAGGGCAATAAAAATGGTGCAAGGACTGCACCAGAAACCATATGAGGAGAAACTGAAAGACCTCAATATGTATACCCTGGAAGAAAGGGGGGGATATGATATAGACATTCAAGTACCTCAAGGGGATAAACAAAGTTCAAGAAGGCAGCATCTTTCAGAAAAAGAGATGTGCAAGAACAAGGGGTTACAATATGAGGATGGGGGGAAGACTCGGGGTAATGTGAGGAAATATTTTTTCACAGAAAGGGTGGTAGATGCATGAAGCAACCTCCCAGCAGAGGTTGTAGGGGCCAAAATGATAGATGAATTCAAGAAAGCATGGGATAGACAGAAGGCAACCCTAGTGGCAGGAAAGAGAAGGTAAGTTACAGATCAATTAGGATCTGGAGTTTAAGCAGTAGGTAGGGAAATGGGCAGACTGGGTGGGCCAAGAGGTTCTTATCTGACGTCAAATTCTATATTTCTCTGTTTCTATTAAAGAAAAGTAGACAACAGGAAAACTGCTCTGTGAGTTCATTTTAAGATCATCAGCAGGAACTAGTTATTTATTCAAACTTGAGTTCTACATTACTATATCTACCGAAAGAGCTTGCAAAGTATTTCTGTGGGCAGTTTTGTCTGTGGCAACTTTCCCTCCTGACACCTGAGCTGGCAGGTAGCCTTAGCTAGGCAGACTCCCACTAGTGGTGGGGTTAAGTAGGCAGGCAGGAGTTCCCTGGGGTGGGAGGCTTGTAGCTGGTGGGGAGGACTTAAAAGCCTATATACTGTAGATAAAGTTTAAGAAAACTGCTTCCTTTTTGCTACCCTGTCTCCAGCTGGGTACATCACCCTCTCTCTTCAGCAGCAGCAGTAGCAGCAGTAGTAGGACTCAGCAAGCCTTTGATTAAGTCGAGCCAACAATTGGCTTCTGTGTTTTCGTTTGTTACTGGAGTTTTTCAAAGTGTTTTGTTGAGGGGGATTCATCTCCTGTGACTTTATTTGTTTAGGGAGCTAGAAATATAGTAACAGATTCCCCTTCTATGAGTTATTTTGTTTGAGGAGCTTCAACATATGCTCAGCCAACTAGGAGAGCTAGTGGACAAATTATCTATGAAGACAGCTGTAATTCTTTTGTAATATATGGATAAGCCTCAATAATACTGTACTAAGGTATTCAAAAATGTCCCAGTAATACATCACTACTATCAATAATACTATCCTGAAAAGTGATAATACTATAGTTTGCGCTGATAATACTACAGTTCAAAGGTCATCTCCAACTGTAGTATTGTCAATGGATCCATATATTACAAAAAATAACAGAAAGATAAGTGTTTTACAAGGCAGTAATACCATCTTGAGGTTTTGGGGACTTCGAACTCTCAAGCCGCTCTCGAGTTCCATGTCCCCAAAACCTCTCAAGGTATTACTGCCTTGTAATGCATACTTATATATCTATTATTCTATTTGTTGCCGGGGTGGCAGGCAACCTTTTGAACTCTGTAGACTAGCTGATTACAAAAAGAGAAAAACATTGTTTTTTTATTTTTCACTTCCTGCAAATGGTAGTAAAGTGTGTGTGTGGGGCTACCTTCGCTTTCTTTGTCTTACCTAGACTTCCTTGCCTCAGGCCATGTGCTTAGGGCACACAAAGACTTTTGGGGGAGAGTGAGCTAATTCATCTTAGCTTCTGGCAAGTGGGTTATTTAATTGGAATTTCTCAGTAGCTAGTCCATCATTATCTTGTGTGTGTGTGTTTTTTAATATACTGTTTTATGATTTTTTTTTTGTTTTAGTAATAGTCTAAATCCTTGGGTGAAAGTCTGCTGGCACCAAAATGTAAAATGTTTTGTCTCTGAACTAGGGGACTAGGTTGTGGGCCAGAATTTGCCTGCTGTACAAGTTTTCCCGCTAATTGTGGGTAAGTGTGGGAAGGGGTCCTGCCTCGTCTTAGCCCAGCCTTCCCTTGTCTCAGACCATGTGCTTAAGGCACACAAAGACTATAGGTAGAGAGTTTGCAAATTCATTACAGCAACAGACAAGTAGGTTATTTAATTGGAATTTCTCTGCAGCAAGTCCAGAAGTATCCACTGTGTGATTTTTATATAGTTTTATGGTTTTTTTTGTTTGTTCCTTTGAGTATTTGTCTGAGGTCTTGGGAGAAAATCTGCCTGTACTAAAATGTGAAAATGCTTTGTCTCTGGACTAAGAGGCCTGGTTTTATGGGCCAGGGTAAGCCTGATGCACATGTTTTTCTACTAATGGTTAAGTGGTGAAGAGTGCCTACCTTTGACTTAGCCCATCCTTCCCTGGTCTTAGGCCACTTGCTTAGGGTACACAGAGATGTCTTATTTTAGCTTCAGGCAAGTACAGTAGGTTATGTAACTGGAGTTTCTTAGGTTTTGGGAGCAATGTAGTTTAATTTACAGATTGGGAAGATGGGGGCCCCTGCATGTTTTAAGGCCTTAAATTATTAAAAGCATTAAAGAGTACTTTGCTTGTGACTGATTATGTAGTACAGTGAGATTGATAAGAACAATGTGGAAAAAAAATGGCACTACTACTCTTTTTTTAATTTAAGAAGAAATATTTAAGAGGGATGGATATGAGCAAGCAACACATACAGTGGTAGTTATATAGCAGTGGACCAGTATTGCAGTATAATGTGGCATTTCATTTCATTTCATTTTTATTTATTATACTGGGAAAAGCTTAATGGGCAGTGACCCTTTTTCTTAAGTGTCCAGTAAGGAACAGTAGAAACAGATATGACAATAAAAATGTACAAAAGATGAATTAATAACAGTTACAAGTAGACTGTGATGATAAATAATATGCACATGCCATTTTAAAAATGTAAACAGATTTCTGAGCAGTTACTGATATATTCAACTTGTTGCACCAACTTGTTACCCTATAGATCAGAATTCTCTGACCCAGGTTACTGTTCATTCTTGGAGTGTGAAAGGCATGGCCCTCAGATGATCTTGTGGTCTTACTATTAACTGATTCTGGAAAACTATTTCAAATACTTTGGGGGGGGGGGGCAAACATAAAACCTCTTTCTGTCGAAAAAACAGTGTGCCAGGAATTTTATGCGATTGTCTAGTGAGAGATATGAAGCGGAGAAGAGGAGAAGACAATGATGTGTACAGCTCAGAAGGTTAGTTTGAAATCTGCAGATTGAGCTATAGAGTACCCTTGCCCTGGACCTCACAGGCTCACTAGCTGAGGAACATACTAACAATCCATAGTCAATCAATGGGAATACCAGACCGTTGAATAGAATTTTCATTGAATCAACTGTTAAGCAATTTTTAACTCTGTATAATACTCCTAATCATTGGTGGACTTTTCTTGAGACATATGATGCATGAGGATCAAAGGGAAGGGAGCTGAGGATGATGCACAAGTAACGCAATTCATTCACTGTTTCTATTTGCTTGCCAATGGAGTCAGCCAAATTTAGAGCATCATGACGTGGTTTGTGAGAAGCAGAGAACAGCACTGCCTTTGTTTGTTTTTTTGTATTAAGGACCTGTTTATATTGATTAAACCATCTCTCTATGGAAGAGAAGTCTGACTGCAAAATCTGGTTTATGTGACTTTTGAAAAGCTTGGTTGTGGTTCAATGGCTGAAGCAATAGCCATCCCCCCCACCTGACCTATTTAAACACTTCATTTCTATTTCATTCAGAAGCATTTTTCTTTGCCAGATGGAGGCTCTGTCAGTCTGTTTTCTCCCTTGGGGCCTTCTGGGACTTGCTCCCCCCCACGTTGCTTGTGCTCTGGGTTCTTCTTGGTTTGTGCTGTGCTCTGTTCAATGTTTCTTCTGCTTTTGGTTAGTATTTGCTGCCTCCAGCTGCTGTGTGCTTCTTGTGTTGCTTGTTTTTCTGTTCTCCTGTCTTTATCTTTTTCTTTTATGTTTTCTTTTGAGGGGGATTTCTAGTTGTCCTACCATCCTGTTGCCCTTTGTTTGGATTGTGCTAATCATGTGCCTGAGCTCTCAGACTCTCATTTACTCACCAGATAATGCAACCCCCCTCAATTCACTGCATTGTTATGCGTATGCTGCAACTCAAGCTGCTTCTTCTCATGCCTAGCAATCCTTAGTTTTCCTGCAGTTGTTATTGTATGCTTCAGCTCCCATTGCTTTCTCTCTGCTGTGCCCCTGTGCTTCCACTTTGTTTGCACTTGGTCCAGGCTCATGCTGCTCAGCTGGCTGCCCCTCCCTGTGTTTGTGTTATTCAGGCTCATTTGTTGCTATTTCAGAATAGCCTCCTACATGTCCCAGGCTGCTGGTTTCATCCAGCCTCCTCATCACTAATCTGCTGCCTAATCTACAGCCTCAGAATTTTACCAAATCATACCTTTACCAAAACTTCAGCAGTTCATTTCTGACTTCAGCCATACTCAAACTTTAACCATTTAATTAGCTCCATTTGGGGGGGAAGGGGTTCTACCCTAACAACAGTAGAGTTGCTATTTGGTTTCATGGTGCTCAGCTTGTGACTTCCCTGTTACTCCCACAGCAGTGAACTGTGATGTCATAATGGGTCATTGTGGTTTCAAGTAGTAGGAGCATGCTCTGATGTAAGCTATATGATTTTACCCTGCTCCTTTTGCCTACATGGCTTTTCAGTTATCCATGCATAAAATCATTAACCTCACAGCCTTTATGGTTTTCAAGATCTTCATCCCATTCTACTACTGCACTGCAAATGTTCTTTACTTGAATAACCTAATGCCACCTTAATGGCATTTAAGGTATCCATGCCACTCATATCAATTCTCTATTTATGCTGCAGCCATAGCAATCACTGCTAAACCTCATCATTCCAATGATGTTAAACCTTATTGAATCAATTTCTGGTATCACTGCCTCTCACTGCTTAATGTCATCACAGCCTCTCACTACTTAATCACCTACCTGCTATGACACCATTAATTTGGCTTCCTTAATGGAACTGTTTGGCTTGCTTTCACTGGTTTTGCTCACATCAGTCGATCATATTAAGCATTCCTATCCTTCAGTTTCATCAGTCAGTCATATTAGTTTAGTGCATCAGTCAATCAACTCAGTCAATCATCTCAGTCAATCATTCACATACCAATACCTAACTGACAACCACTGGCTTTGCCCGGCCTTCTCATATTTAACACTTCATAGTTGACTGCATGCTCTCATTTATAAACTGGAGGCATACCAACCATGACCATTTCTTTCTATGGCTCAGGGCCAGCCCTCCAGCCAATGGACTTGCTCTGCACTGAAGTCTGCATCTTGAGCATGCAGAACTTGGGGTGGGGTCCTTCTCATTTGGCCCATAGTGGGAATGTCTAAGTGGAGCTTTAGCCATGCAACTGATCAATGGCACCACTTGATGTAATAGTTAAGACTTCAGCTATGAGGGATGGTGCTCTCATGCCCAAGAGCACTCCTTTAGCTAGCCAAATCAGGTTCGGCAGTGGCCTCTATGCTATTCTTCCCATGACCGCCTTCATTTCACGTGGTCTGTTTTTAGTTGGAAGGCCGGCTGAGTGCTTCAGCGGTTGTTGCTCTCCTCCTCCCACCTTGGGGATCCCACTCTTGCTTCAAGGTATCCTTTGTTGCAAACAATCTGCCCAGTCAATCATCTCAGTCAATCAGTCACATAACTAATAATCATTGTAACTGTGTGGCACCTGACCCCAGTCCTTCATGGTCTCAGTCCTTCTTGGCTCTTACTTCTGACTACAAACAAACTGCCTCCCACGATATGTTTACTCTTGCCTGTAATGCTAATTCACTATCCCTTAGTTTCCTTGGTTGAAGGCTCAAATCTACCTGACCATGTGGCCTTCTGACTATGTGCAGTGCTCAAACTTCTAGAGAAAGAAGGTTTGTTGGGTGAGTACCTTTTGGTTATGGATAAGTCCTAAAAGTTTATATGGAGGGCTGGTACTACAGATTCCAAGATGCAGAGAAAAAGTTTTGTTGTTCATCAACCAGCCACACTTGTTTTGTATAAAATCTATTCCCTTTTATTTGTTACTTTACTATGAACAAAATGATCCCCTTTGGCCCAACATTTCACCCAACTCTGGGCTTCATCAGTGGCAAGGATCTGCTGTTCAATCTCATATATAAATCCTCTTTATGTTATTTGGTGACCGTTTTTCATTTTTAGTTTTTCTTGTTTACTGATTCATGTGTAGGGCCTCTAAATAGCCTGCCAGTATCTTTTTACTTTGCAGCTAGGGTCTTTAAAGTTTTTGTTACCCTATTCAATGGGCTTTTTTTATGCAGGAGCTTGCTGCTATGTCCTGGACCTTGTCTGGTGCAGTTTCAAAAAAATAAAGACCGGTCCCAGTACTGCACCTTGCGCTACTCCACTAGTAACCCTCCTTTCTTTGGAGTGGACTCCATTTACTATTACACTCTGCATCCTGTTGTCTGGCCAATGTTTTACCCCAGCTACAACTCTGAGACCCACTCCAAGGCTGACTAACTTGTTTATTAAGCTTTTGTGTGGGACTGTGTCAAATGCCTTGATAAAGTCTAGTTAGGCCATGTCCACAGCCCCTCCCTGGTCTACTACTTTGGTCACCCAGTCAAAGAAATCAATTAGATTCATCTGACATGACCTTCCCACTGTGAATCCATGATGCCTTGGGCACTGTGCCCCACTGGCCTCTAGGAACTCAACAATTCTTTCCTTCAAAAGTGATTCCATCATTTTCCCTACCACTGAGGTCAAACTAACAGGTCTGTAGTTTCCTGCCTCTGTCTTGCTCCCAGTTTTGTGAAGGGGAATCACATCCACCCTCCTCCAGTCCTCAGGTACCACACCATCTTCCCATGGTTTGTTAAAAAGGATAGTCAGTGGTGTCACTAGTTCTCCCCTTAGTTCTTTTAGAATTCTGGGGTGAATCCCATCAGGTCCCATTGCTTTGTCCACCTTCAGTTTTAGGAGTTCTTTCAGGACCCTTTCTTCCGTGAATGGACTGGTATCAACCACCCTATCCAGAGTGCTTCTATTCTTTGGTTTAGGTAGCCCCTCTTCTTTTGTGAATACTGAGCGGAAGTATTCGTTCAGTATCCCTGCTTTTTCACTGTAACCCTCTGCCCCCTTCCCTTTATTAAGCCTCACTATACCTCCCTTGGTCTTTCTTCACTCCCTAATGTACTTCTAAAATGTTTTATCCCCCTTCTTAACTGAGTTGGCTATCTTTTCCTCAGTTTGAGCCTTTAGTATTCTGACTGCCTTTCCCACTTCCTTCTGCTTAAATTGGTACAGTTCTCTGTCCTGCTCCTTCTATGTTTCCTTATGCTTCCTGAATGCTACCTTTTTCTTCCTAACCTTCCCTGCCACCTCTTTTGAGAACCATAGTGTTTTTTTCCTTCATTTTGTTTTGTTGATTTGCTTCACACAAAGGCTTGTTGACTCTGTGATGGCTGTTACGATTTTTCCCCATTGTTCCTCCACCCCTCCTTCTTGCCTGTTTGCTGGTGCTTTTCTGAGGCACTCTCCCATTTTCCCAAAGTCAGCCATCCTAAAGTCCAATACTTTTGCTTTTGTATGGCGTGACTCTATGGCTGTGTTTATTGTGAACCACACTGTTTGGTAGTCGCTTGTTCCCAGATGGCTACCCACTTCTAAATCTGAGATCCTCTCTCCATCCCCATTTGAAAGTACCAGTTCTAAGATTGCTCCCTCCTAAGTGGGTTCCAACACTAGCTGTCTGAGGCCTGCCCCCTATAGGGCATCAAGAATGATCCTGCTCTTGGATGTGGCTGCAGCAAAGGTGCTCCAGTTAACATCTGGCATATTTAGATCCCCCATCAACAATATTTCCCCTTTTTCTGCCATTCTAAGGATGCCTTCTATCATTCCTTTGTCCATTACCTCCCCCTGAGATGGGGGTCTGTATGCAACCCCATGTGTATTGTGGTGCCATTTTCTGTCTTCAGGGTGACCCACAGTGCCACCTCTACTCCTTGTTTACACTTTAGTTCTGTTGCTTTGATCCCTTCCCTTACATAGAGGGCTACTCCTCCTCCTATTTTACCCTCTCTGTCCCTCCTGTAGATCGTGTACCCTGATATGCTGACATCCCAGTCATGGTTCTCTGTGTACCATGTTTCTGTGACTGCCACAATATACAGGCATCCCTGTTCCATCAAGGTCACTAGTTCAGGGAGCTTGTTATACAGACTATAGGCATTAGTACTCATCACCCTCCATTTTTTGATGGCCTTACCTCTTTTAGCCCCATCCCTGTCCTTACTGCCTTTGCCTTTTTCTCCATTTACCCATGTCCTGCTATCTATTGACTTTTCTACCTCGGTGTTTACCTCACTGACTACCTTGTTTTGCTGGGGGGAGGCTGGGATTTCCTTTCTCCTTTCCAGTGCCTCCCCTTGGCTAGTTTAAATGCTTGCCAATTAAGCATTTAAACATATAACATAGGATCCTAGTTCTCCTACTGGACAGATGCAGACCATCACACCAGTATAGGCCTGTATCCCTCTAGGAAGACTCCTAGTCCCCAGTGAAGCCAAAAACCTGAACTCTGCACCAGTTTTTCAACCATTCATTGAATCCCATAGTGTGAAGTACCCTAGCATCACCCTTGCCATAGACAGGCAGCACCTCCAAGAAGGTTACCATATGTGCTACTTGTCTAAGGCCCCTTCCCAACTCCATAAACTCCTCTTGCACTGCTCTGATCCCATTCCCACCCAGGTCATTTGTCCCTAAGTGGATAATGACATCCAGCTCCCTCCCCCATGCAGCTGCTCCTGCAATCCTGAGGATTTTCTTCCTATCCCTCCAAGCCATGGTGCCAGGCAGACACCTTACTTCCCTCTCCCCACCATCCCCCAGTTCTACCCTCTTAATGACTGAGTCCCACACCAGGAGTTGTTTTCTTCCCCTGTGGGGTTCTGTGCCACCCTCCTGTGGGTCTCCTTTGTGGAGGTTCCCAGCATCCTTCTTGCTCTCCACTGCCGGTGCTTCCATAGAGGAACCACTCTCCACCAGAACAGCGTATGAATTTTGGAGAGGTATAACACTGTACTAGATATAGCTTTTTGTTTGCACTTACAGCTACATAGTGTATAGTATCCTTCATAATCTAATGGCACCTCTGTATGCTACCTGTGAACCATGTCTAAATCTCTGTCTGTAATTAACTTTTTATAATGTACCAATGTCATGGATACTGTGAAATGTGTCTGTTTCCTGTGCTGCAACTGTCATTGGTGCTTCTTCTACTGTAATCTAGTCCTGGTGCTATATGGAAATGTTGTGTGTAATTAACCCCAGGTCACCCCTGAAAAAGGGAGCACTGGTTCCAGCAGATTCACCCGGTTACCAAAATTAATTAAGTAATTAAATAAATAAATAAATAAAATGCTCACCAATGTAGCACCTAAACCATTCACTGAGGACTATGGTTCCTCTCCCGGATGGATGCAGGCCATCTCCCCTGTAGAAGCCCTTATCCCTTCAGGTGGAACACCAGTCTCCAATGAAGCTGAACCCCTCCTATCTGCATCTCTCCTTAAACCATGCTTTGCAGCTGCTGGTATAGTTAACCAATGTTCTTCCCCTCTGTCAGAGACAGGCAACACCTCAGAGAAGGCCACTGAGCATGCTACCTGCGTAAGACCCCTCCCCAACTCCCTGAACTGCTCCTGGACTATTCTAGCCTCATTCCTAGAAAGTTCATTAGTCCCTAGGTGGACAGTGACATCCAGCTCTCCCTCATATCCTGCTGCCCTAGTAAACCCCAGGATTCGCTTCCCATCCCTCTGAGCCATGGTGCTGGGTGGCCACCTAACCTCCCACTCCCCCTCCTTTGCTGTTTCCAAATCTACCCCCTCATGATTGAGATCCCCACCAGGTGTTGCTTCCTCCTCCTCTAGTGTCCTCTGTCGCTCACTTTAGGGTCTCCATTATGGAGGACCCCTGTATTCTCCTTGATCACTACTGTGGGTGCCTCAATGAGACAGTCCCACCCTACCAGAGCAGCATAGGAGTTGTGTAGTGGTACAATCTGGGGGATGTGCCTCTGACCCACCACCCTCATCCTTTCCAAGCCCACCATAGTCCAGCCACCTCTCCTTTGTGGCAACCTTCCGGGCAGCGGTGGCAGACCTGGTGGTCCCTGGGTAGGGAGGAGGCCCCCAGAATCCTAGCCAACTTGGCCTGCAGATGAGCAATCTCCCCCCTCAGCTCAGAGAGGTGCATGCAGATGGGGCAGCATCACAGTCTCCAGAAAGTCTCCCTGAAAACTGACACCCCACAACCATTGCAATGCATCACTCACAGCATATCTATTATCTGCCCTACCTGTTTTTGTTTTGCTTACTTTAACCCTTTTTTACCCATATCCCAGGTGGGTGTTTCACCTACTCCCAATTTTTTGCTTACCTGAAATCCTTTTTACCTCTACTCTAGATAGGGTGTTTCATCTACTCCCAAATTTTTGCTTACTTAAAAACCCTTCTTGTACCCCTATTTTTGATAAGTGTTTCACCTAAACCCAAGCTTTTGCTTACTCTAGCCCTTTTTGTACCTCTACCCTAGATAAGTGTTTCAGCTAAACTCAGTCATTTGCTTACTCTAAACCCTTTTTTTGTTGTTGTTTTTTTTATCCCTATCCTGGATAGGGTGTTTCACCTATATCCAAATTTTAGCATGAACCTACCACACCTCACTCCTTTTCATTTGTGAGCTATGACAAGAGCTATACCAGAATCTTACCTTAGTTGATAGGTAGACTTCCTGGTTCCCCACTTCCTCTTACTATGTCCTAGTACCTAGTTCACTCCTTTATTGTACCTCTGTCTCCCTTCTGAAGTGTACAGTATCCAGCCACTAGCTACCTTGTTGGGCTGACTTTGGTGGGCAAGCTCTGCTGTGCTGTCCTAGTCTTGGGAGTCCTTAGCATGGGAGCCACAGTGTGGGGGGCTAGTTAATGGTCTACTCCTTATGTAGGTCTGTCTTACTTCCTGGATTCCTCTAGGATTGGCTTTCTTTGTAAGCTGCTCAAGCTCTGCTCCTTCGCCGCTCACACCATTGACTTGTAGCTTCTGTGATGTTGCAGGGGCTACTCCATGCCCCCTTTCCACTATGAGCAGACTGCCACTGAGCTGATCTGCAATGGGGCTATTTAAACACCCTTTGCACAGTCCTTCTGCTTCCTGGATTCCTCTGGGCAGCTCCTGATAGGCTGCCTGCATTGAGAAGGGCACGGCCGAGCTACAGATTGGCTCTCTTTGTGTGCCACTCATACTCTGCTCCTCCACCGCTCCCCCATTGTCTGGCAGTTTCTGTGGTGTTGCAGGGGCTGCTCCGTGCCCCCTTCCTGCTGTAAGCAAACTGCTCCCTGGTCATCCTATAATAAACATAACCTCAGATCCCTTGGATTCTAGTGGTCCCCAGCACCTGATTGCCCTGCAATGAACATATGACCATGTCCCTGATAGTCTAGTGGTCTGCTCTCTCTCCAATTGTCCTGTAATAATTATACCCTCAGTTCCCTGGTAGTCTAGTGATCTAAATTGGGGGGGAAGGGACCACTAGACAACAGGGAATGGATGTTACAAAAAGGGCACTAAGGGGCTGCATTCATGTAAATAAGCCCATAATGAGACTGCAGATGGCCCCTTAGCACCTTGCATGATCAGCTCCTTTGCATGCTTGTGTTGAATATGGCCCACAGGAGTCCTGGTGCTATCCCATTTCGGGCAGCGCTATCTCCTGTTGGCCATATGCAGCACTACATACCTAGAGGAAAATGAATACTGTAAACAGGGGATATGTGATGCATGCTTTGTGATGTACCCAACTATCTAGGTAAATTTAATGATGTACCCTACTGTGAAGATTAAAAATTGTATCTTGCTATAGGTTTTCTTTGCTACAGATAGTATTTTTATCTACCCTAGAAAACACTAATGTGGCCAGCCCGGTGGTGCTGAGGGTTGAAGTGCTGGGAACCACACCTTGCACCATGCTAGTGACTCGGTTTGGGAATGAGCATGGGATGTCAGGGGTTGGTGGGGGGGTAGCTAGATGGATTGAGCAGCTGTAAGCTGCTCTCCTCACCCAGTAGGGACCCAGTCATGCCTGCTGCAAGGCTGCCCCAGGTGGAGGCCCGAGAATAGGGCTGATGGGAGTGGCTAACATAGGGAGGGTGCCATGGATCACTGCATGTGCATACCTCCACACGCACACTGGCAGCCATAGCAAGAAGGGCAGAAAAGTGGAAAATGGAGCTGACAAGCTCTATGATGGCCCAGGAGTCTGGATGTTGGTGTCCGGGGGAGTGGGGAAAGTCAATGCCCTTCGCCCTTGGCCCTGTCATGGAGGGCAGCCCATGGGGGATTGCTGGGTGGGTCAGGCGCGGGAGAGTCAGGAACCAGAGAGTGAGCCCCTCCAAGGGAGGGGCTGAAGCCACCCGCCAAGCTCTGCCAGGAGCATAAAATGTATATATAAAAAAACGCTAATGTATATTATACAAATGGTTATGCTAACTAAGGTGGTAGGAGAAAGAACTTGTCGTGACTAAAGATCATCTTACTTTCCCATTTTTATATTGTATGTTTGTATATAGTATGTATATAGTCTGTTTAATGTTGGTACACTTTCATTCTTATAAATCAATTATACTGTATGTTATACCTTTATTTTTATAAATCAATTAAGCCTCATGATAAAGATGATCTTTCATTGTGGGGGTATATATTATAAAAGCAACTAACAGAAACTGACATATGAGGGTGAGTATTTTAACCCATCTAAACAGAATATGGTGAACAGGATGACACTAGGAACTAGGGTTGTCAGAACCCTCTGAAGTTCTAGGTTCTAGTTCTAGTCTAGAACTTTTGAAAAAGTTCTAGGGTTCTAATCTTTTTTAGAACTTTTTAGAACTCGAACCCTATTTTTTTAATTGTGCTGCCAATAATGAAGATAATAGTGAAATACATGTGAAAAAGGAGAGAGAAAGGATCGTGTGACTTTGACGTATTGGGTATGGTGCAGCAGTCAATGGGCACACATCAGGATAAGCTGGCCAGTACACAGCATAGGAGATGGAGTCACTCAACACAGTGAAAGGGATTTTTCTGCCTCTCCTCCCAACAGGGAAATATATTACTGGCATGTATTTAAGAATTAAAGAAAGCAGAAGGGCAAATTACCCAAACAAACAAAACCTCAGCACTTGACTCAACCTAAAGCTTAAATGAGTTTCAAACATATAAAAACAAGAGGCAATCTTACCAGTTCATCGCCCTTATTAAGTGTTCAAAGCTAATCCCACACGTACCATTTAAGCTTTAGATTGAGTGCTTCAGTTTTGTTTGGGCAATTTACTCTTATGCTTTCTTGCTTCAGGCTCTTTATCTGCAGGCACTGGATTGTAGCTTTTACCAGGAATGAATTGGGCACCTCACTTGCTTTTGCTTGCTTTGAATGGATTTAAGGATACCACCACACAATTGGCTGCTGAGCTGCACACGACCGCACACTGGGTACAGTGCAGTGCAGTGAAAGAGGCAAACAGCAGGGCTGTAAAGGAGGCAGTATAGCACAGTGGTTAAGGGCACTGAGCTGCAAACTTGGACACCTGGGTTTGAATACCACAGCACCCACTTGCATACTGTGTGACCCTGAGCAAGTCACTTAACTTCCTTGTGCTTCCCAGGTCAAACCTGGAAACAAGCTTCAGCTTAGTGTGCCTTTCCTGGTTAAACAATTTTGCCTTTCCCTTTCCCAATGTGCTGGCCACAGTACACCACAGGAGACAGTTACACAACACACTGAAGGGAATTTTTCTATCTCTCCGCCCAACAGGTGAAATATATTTCTGGCATGTATTTGAGGATGCCTCCACACAACTGGCTGCTGGGTTGCACACAGATTAGGCAATATATGCATAAGTGCAGTCAGTCACATGGCCCAATAACATCTGAATTGAAAACCATCAATCACCATATTGAGAAGACAGTAAAGGAAACAAAATTGCAATCAAATACATCATCACTCAGTAGAAAATTTGTTTTGCAAAACACACACTGTTTTTGTGTTTTAACTTCACCTCCAGAATATACCCACACACATCTTAGATTCACTTTAATCTGTTGTACTCTGTATTGTATTAAAACACAGCTATCTGAAATGTGATGGACCTCATAAGCAAAATGGAAGGGTCTGAGTGGTCTGAGAACTACTGCTGGTTATCTACTCTGTAACCCCTCCTTTTAATGTTCTTCTTACTTTTTGCCCCAGGACTGGGTGTCTATTGAATAAGGAGCCCCCCAGAGACTGTATTAGGAAGATGGATAGGGAGGGTAGGATACATTTGTTTTAAAAAAACATAGCTTCAATAACGCCCTTGCAATCACTTTGCCCTGTAATATAATCCATTTAGAGCAAAGGTGTCTCTCACTCTCAGTATACCTCCCACTGTGATATTTTCTAGTTAAAGACTGTTTTATTTTCATGAACAGGTGGTGTGCCCTTTGACACTGTTTAGTACACTCATTTTCTATCGACTTTGATTTAAATCTCTCTCAGCTGTTTGTTCACAATGTCACCTTTTGAAAAGGATCATTTATCTGTTTGATTAAAAAATGTTATCTACTGCCTACTCCAGAGAGAAACAGCTACAGTACAGGCTTTACCTGAGTTGTGTCAACGCACTGTCTTGCTCTCCACGCTCTACTTCCAACAGAAGTGCAGTCCTCCCTCAGTTCAGACTAGTACTTCCATTGTGGTGACGGGTGATGCTACTGCTGTGCCAGACTCGACCCCACTGACTGTTCATCTCTAGGCTCTCATTCTTCGCCGTTGGTTCCTACCCCCAATTCGCGTGCAGTGCTGGCCTGCTGAGTCCCGATCCAGGTCTCTGTCTCTGATCTTCAAAGTGACTAACTCACAACCAGGCTGACACTAATAGAACTAACGATACTTCAGACTAAAACTTCGAATACAAGGGTGACAGTCGTGGCAGTTTTTATTTAGCGTCTAAGGCGGCAAACATCGTGAACCGGGACATGACTGCAAATAAAGTAATGCAATTGGTTGAGACTGGGAGGAGGAATGGATGCGGGGGTGGGGGAGTTGTGGAAGGGGAGCAACAGACCTCCAAAAATGATGCCCTCATACCCAGTCCTTCTGCAGTAAAATGTAAGAAAACAGCAAACAAAAAAAAAAAAAAAAGTCGAACCCTTTTGCGAACCCTCTAGTGTTCGAGTTCTAATTTAGAACTCGAACGCCAGAGTTCGAGCAGGGTTCGAATCTTCTTAGAACTAGTTCTGACAACCCTACTAGGAACAAATAATAACACAACAAGGACTTTTCCTCATGATTGAAAGCAGGTTGAAGTCCTTACCACCATTCATAAGGGGGTGACTACACTTCGCAAGCTAACAAATCCCCCCACCTTCTCCCCCTGACTCTATCTAAACTCCAGCAGCTCAATTTGTCTCAGAACCCCCTTCCTTGATTCCTCTTCATTCCTCTCCCATTTCTAGTCTAGTTTCCAGAAAGTCCAATGAACAGTCATTTCCCTCCTCTTTGTTACTGATATCCCTTTGCAGATGAATCAGGGGCATGCCACAGTCATCATATTTCTTATGCTGGATAAGGACTTTAATACCGTTGCCCACCCCATACTCCTGGATAAGCTGAGTAGAGCTGGCCTGTCCAGTGCTCTTGTTGTATACAGACCCCTATCTCAGGAGGAGGAAATGGATAAGGATATGATAGAAGGCATCCTTAGGACGGTAGAGAAAGGGGAGATACTGTTGATGGGGGTCCTCAATATGTCAGATGTTAACTGGAACACTTTTGCTGCAGCCACATCCAAGAGCAGGGCCATTCTCGAGGCCCTACAGGGGGCACGTCTCAGACAGCTAGTTCTGGAACTCACTCATGAGGGAGCAATCTTAGACCTCATACTCTCAAATGGAGACAGTGAGAGGATCTCAGATCTAGAAGTCAAACCATACAAAAGTGAGGGTACTGGACTTCAAGAGGGCTGACTTTGGCAAGATGGTAGAGTGCCTTAGAAATGCACTGGCAAACAGGCAGGAAGGAGGAGTGGAGTAACAATAGGGAAACATCAAAACTGCCATCACAGAGGCAAAAAGCCTTTAAGTGAAACAAATAAATAAATCAAAATTAAAGAAAAAGCCACTATGGTTCTCAAAAGAGGTGGCTGGGAAGGTTAGGGAGAAAAAGATAGCATTTAGAAGTATAAGGAAACAAAGAAGGAGTAGGACAGAGAAGTGTACCAGTTAAGGCAGAAGGAAGCAGGGAGGGAAGCCAGTATAGCTCAGTGGTTTAAGGCTCTGAGCTGCAAATCTGGAGACCTGGGTTTGAATCCCACAGCCCCCACTTGCATACTGTGTGACCCTGAGCAAGTCACGTAACTTCCTTGTGCCCCTAGGTCGCACCTGTAAACACGCTTTCAGCTTAGTGTGTCTCTCCTGGCTAAACAATTGGAAAACAAAAAAAGAATAGCAAAGGCCCAAACTGAGGAAAAGATAGCCAACTCAGTTAAGAAGGGGGATTAAAATTTTTATACGTACAACAGGGAGCATAGAAAGACAAAGGCAGAGATAGTGAGGCTGAATAGAATGGATGGTGGGTGCACAGAGAGGAACAGTGAAAAAGCAGGGATACCGAACGAATACTTCTGCTCAGTATTCATAAAAGAGGAAGGGTGGGAGGTACCTAATCCAATTAACAGAAGCACTCTGGATAGGGAGGTCAATAGAAGTCCATTCACAGAAGAAAGGGTTCTGAAAGAACTCCTAAAACTGAAGGTGGACAAAGCAATGGGCCCTGACGGGATTCACACCAGAATTCTAAAAGAATTAAGGGGAGAACTACTGACACCACTGATTATCCTTTTTAACAAATCATGGGAGGATGGTGTGGTACCTGAGGACTGGAGGAAGGAGGATGTGATTCCCCTTCACAAAAGTTGGAGCAAGGCAGAGGCAAGAAACTACAGACCTGTCAGTTTGACGTCTGTGGTAGGGAAAGTGCATAAATCACTTCTGAAGTTAAGAATTGTTGAGTACTTAGAGGCCAGTGAGGTACAGGACCCAAGGCAACATGGCTTCACAGAAGGAAGGTCATGTCAGATGAATCTAATCAATTTCTTTGACTGGGTGACCAAAGTAGTAGACCAGGGAGGGGCTGTGGACATGGCCTCCCTAGACTTTAGCAAGGTATTTGACATAGTCCCACACAAAAGATTAATAAAGAAATTAACCAGCCTGGGAGTGGGTACCAGGGTGGTAGCCTGGTTAAAACATTGGCTGGACAACAGGAGACAGAAGGTAATTGTAAACAGAGTCCACTCTGAAGAAAGGGGGGTTACTAGTGGGGTACCGCAGGGTTCATTACTGGGTCCAGTCCTTTTTAATGTCTTTATAAGTGATACTGCAGAGGGACTGGAAGGAAAAATGTGCCTCTCTGCAGATGACACAAAGATCTGCAACAGGGTTGATACACAAGAGAGCATGGAAAGGATGACAAGGGACTTGGCAAGTTGAAGGAATGGTCAGAAGTATGGCAGCTTGGATTCATTGCAAAGAAGTGCAAAATAATGCACCTGGAAACAAAACCAAGGGAAGAGTACACAATGGGGGGGGGGGAGTAGTAACAACAGCAAAAATGGAAAGGGACCTGGGGGTAATCATATCAGATGACCTTATGGTTGGCAAGCAATGTGAGAAGGCAGTAGGGAGGGCTGGGGTTATACTGGGATGCATCGGGAGAAGCATTACCAGCAGAAAACAGGAGGTTGTTATCCCTCTGTACAGACAGTTGGTGAGACCCCATCTGGAGTACTGCATCCATTTCTGGAGACCCCCATCTCCGCAAAGACACAGACAGGATGGAGGCAGTCCAGATGAGGGCAACTAAATGGTGCAGGGTCTGCAAGAGAAGCAATACAAGGAGAGACTAAAGGAGCATAATATGTATACCCTTGAGGAAATGAGGGAGAGGGGGAACATGATAGAAACCATTAAGTACCTCAGTGGAATCAACAAAGTCCAGGAAGGTAACATCTTTCAGAAAAAGAGATGTGCAAGAACAAGGGGACACAATTTGAAGATATAGGGGAGGTGGCTCAGGGGCAATGTGAGGAAGTATTTTTTCACAGAGAGGGTGGTGGATGCATGGAACAGCCTTCCTGAGGAGGTTGTGGGGTCTACAACTGTGGGAGAATTCAAGAATGCATGGGACAGACATAAGACAATTCTTGTGTGGGATAGGAAGAAATAGGCTGTTGGTTAATTGGGATCTGTAGCTTATCCTGTAGGTAGGTGAAATGGTCAGACTAGGTGGGCCAAGCGGTCCTTATCTGCCATCAAAGTCTATGTTTCTATGTTTCTATGTGCTGCAGTTGAATGGTTCTCATACTTCCTCACTGGCAGTCAGTAGAGGTATGTGATACTTTATCCTCCCTCTCCCTATCATCTCCTTGGTTCCTCAGTCCCTGGACTTAAGCATTTCTTCAGCTTGACTTTGACAATATAATCTACCACTAGTTCTGCTCAAATCAGCTTATGCTTAATGCCAGGAAGACTATTACCATCTCTTTTGGGACAAAGAAATATCTTTACAGGCTTTATTCTACCCCATATTTTGGACATTTGATGGTGTTGCCCTTGAAGGTGTCTCTCACTTCAGACACTTCAGTGTGTAGCTAAATAGAAACTTACATTTCTCCACCCACATCAATGCCATCTTCAGAAAACCCTGCCCTAAGCTTAGAGCCCTCCACAAGAACAAGTCCTGCCTGCCCCTCCCTGCCACTGAGAGATCATACTTAGAAAGCTTGTACTGATGTTTGACTATGCAGATGTGGCCTATGGTGCTGCACCTAAGAACATTCTGGCCACACTAGTCCCCCTCTTTCTCTCCTTCTGTTGTTTTGCTATTGACTTCCATTTCTTCACTCACCACTACGTCCTTTGCCAAAGCCTCTCCTCTCTCCTCTCCTCTCCTCTCCTCTCCCTCTCTCTCCTCTCCTCTCCTCTCCATCTCTTGAATCTCAGCACCTGTCCCATGGTGCTGGCCAAACTGCCTTTTCAGTTTGCATCTGAAACTGCCTTCTCTTCACTACACCCCCTCTCACCTCTCTCAAACCTCTTCCTAAATCTCACATTACCCCCTCCTGTTCCAGCTACTAGTCTCCTCTCCAGGCTCTATCCTCTGTCTCTGCTACCCTGGATCTCTGCTTAAATGTTACATAACTTGCTACCTTTCACTGTGCCATGATCATTGTGTTGCAAATGTTTGCTGCTGTTTCAGTTTGCAAAATTTAACCTACTGTTTGCCTTATTTGATGCACATTCTAGCTGACTAAATTCTGCAAATATTTATTGCACAATCATTCTCATTACCGCATTTTACATTATCTTGATACCTCCTTGCACATCTAATAGGTATAATTATTATGCATTGCTACATTTGCATGTGATGTACTTGTTCAGTCATGGGAACACAGGGATATAGGAAAGCATGGACAAATTTAAACCAATTTACTTTCTTTGTCTATTGCCCCGAAATGATAATACTTATTAATTCCCATTTTATCAATGTATGTTTCAAGATTACTCTTGGAAGATTTTAAGGTCTGGCATGAAATCATATGTTAAGGTAGGCTGTTCCATGTTGTTATTATTTTCTGTGTTAAGACATTTCTCTTTAATCAGTATTAATTCCATCACCCATTAACGGATATTTGTGACTCCTAGCAGGAGATCTTGAATCCTTCTGATTCAGACACAGGCACAAACAACCTCACAACTCTTTATGGCAGATAAAGACCAATGGACCATAAAGTCTGCCCAAGTTCATTATTTAGCCCTTGGACATCCTGTCCCTCCAGGGTTCTAGCCTCCCCATCCGTTCCCCCATTTTCCCAGATTACTGTTGCCCTAAGCAACCACTATACACTCCATTCTGTCCCAGCTATGTTTGAAACCACCAGAGGTTTTAGTACCCACCACTTTGGCCAGTTCACTGTTCCACCACTCCACCACCTTTTTTGTAAAATAATACTTCAACACATCCCTTCTTAACCTTCCTCCTGCCAGTTTTCACTCATGTCCATGTGACTGCAAACCAGTGTTCAATCTAAATAGTTCCCTGCAGTTCACCTTGTTAATTCCTTTTAGGAACTTGAAGGTCTCTATCATACCTCTCCTCTCCCCTCTCAGGAGAGATCACGTAATGCAGCCAGCCGAGTAGAAGCTCACTCTGAGTGCTCCCGCTTGCCCTGCTCCAAATTGGAATACATTTTGAGCTCCCCATCTGATTTTTGAATTATAATTGTGGCAATTTGTATCAGTAGAGCAGCTGAGACTTATTAAGTAAGGAGTCATCTCCAGGAAGCACAGAAATGGAAGCCAAAATGCGGACAGAGTTACCCTGCCACATGACACTGCTGACTCCTGAAAAGGAACGTAAAAAGATCAAATCTCAGGCCAGGGCTGCTACACGATCTATTACTGTGCCCGCTGACCAGAACTTACTTACTCTGGAGTGCTTTCTAGCCAAGTTCGCTCCATTCTGAGAGGAAGTCCGGTCTGAGAACACAATATCGCTAAGATAGTTAAGCTCAGTGAGGGAGGAGTACTAGGATGTGACCAGACTGGTCTTCTCTAGCTCCTTCATTTCCTACATCGGGACTTTATTTAAATGCAGAGTGATATGGGTCTCAATTTGTTCGTCCCATCTCTGAGGCATACACTCCTTGTTAGTTGGATGTTAGAATGAGTTAAATGATGTTGTGTTCATTGTTTGGTATCTGGGGTTGATCATAAGGGTGGGATTAGTTAGCAAATACTTAGGTAGACTGGGAGCTCATCCAGATCCCATGTACATAGCTCTGTTTACTGTAACTGATATGGTAATTAGCCACCTGATTAAGGAAATTTATGTTCAGAGCCCTATAGTGTCAATGTTTTCCCGCTCTCATTTCAGGGATATAAAGTGGTAAATAGCATAGGAGGGATTCAAACTTAGAATATTAGATTTTAAGTTTGCATGGGGCCTGATACACACATTAACTTTTTCTAGAGGGGGTTGGGGTAATGAGACAGTATACTACAGAAAGGTTTCATCATGCACCGAATGAGTATTGTGTTGGAGGGGGGATTGTATTATTTAGATTGCTATTAATACTTGTCTTCTTTAAAAGTTGATTCATGATGGGGATATTGGGAATCTCGTTTTATTTTGGGGTTTGTACTGGGTCATTTATATGGTTTGGGATTTGGGGGGCAGGGAGTATGGGGTAAGTTTTGGCCTCACTGGTTTCATTAATGTGGGGTTCTGAAACCATACTGGTACATTGAAACTTTGGAACGTCAGAGGGGTCAGTTATCCAGGTATCAGATTTCTATTAGGATAAGTGGGGACTGGGATAATGGTGAACAATAGGACATTTATCTCATGGAATATCAGAGGGACTCAGAATAAAACTAAAACATACAAAATTCTGAAACTCCTGCAACTCCTTAAAGGGAACATCTTATTTTTGCAAGAGACACATTTACTTGAGTCAGAGGCTAACTTATTTAGAAGGCAATATGTGGGGTAGGTGTTTACAGCAGGAAATAGTACAACAAGCAGAGGGGTGGCTGTGCTGCTCTCTAGAAGCACTCCCGTCATCTGTGAACTGTGCATAAGGAACCCTATGGGATGCTACATTCTGCTGAAGGTCAGCTGGACTAGACAGAGGTAGTCCTGGGTAGCATACATGGACCTAATGTAGACTCCCCAAGTTTTTTTTTATTGAGCTGCTGAATGCCCTTGCACCCTTTACCACTCTCCCCATCATTCTTGGAGGAGATTGGAACTTACCATTCTCTCCTGACTTGGATAAATCAGACAAGAGATGTGTGGTAGGGTCTGTCACCAGTACAGAGGAAAATCCAGGACATGGTGGATCACTCCAGGTTATGTGACCCCACAGGATACTCTGTCCAAACACTATAGAATACACTTTCAGGTCTGAAGTGCATGGCTCACTGTCAAAAATAGACTATTTCCTGACCAGCCAAGTGCTTTTACCTGGGGTGCTAGAGTGTTGGATAGATCCAGGAATAATCTCTTACCACTCAGTTGTGTGGTGTCACATGTGTCTCTCCCCTAACTTACCCAGAGAAACGATCTGGAAAATGAAAAATCAATTACTCAAGGATGGTAAGGTTGTGGAACAAATCACACAGATGTTGGAACAATATTCAGCAGACAACCTGTACTCCACTGAGAGAATTGATGAGGAATGGGGGCATTAAAATACATTCTTAGGGGGGAATTGATAAGAATCGCATCTGAGAGAAAAAAGACAAAGGAACAGAAAGCTCTAAACATCTTAACTTGTATACACAGCCTGGAAGCCAACCTCTCACCTAATACCACTGAGGAAGTTAGGAGCCAGTTGGCAGGATATAGAGACACATATAATGAGATATTAAGAGAGAAAGCAGAGTATGCTATTTTAAAGACCAGAACAACGTACATAGACCAGGGTGAAAAAGCTAGCAGTCTACTTTCCCTATGGCTTAAAAATCAAGAGTTTTTCAGAATTATCAAAAGTATACATGCCCTGGCCAATAACGCCATCAAATTGCATCCCAAAGAAAGAGTCCAGGAATTTGAAGATACTACAAAGAACTTTACAGCTCCATGTATGATCTCCCAGACAAGGACATGGTGGAAAAATAATTGGACGCTATACCACTGCCAGCCTTATCTGAGGAACAAAATCAGGTCTCATTTCTCCCCTAACTGATGCTGAGGTCTTGTCAGTTATCAAGTCCTTACCCTTGAAGAAAGCTCCATGCCTGGACAGGTTCTCCCCAAATTTTTATAAGTGTTTTACCAAAAATTTAAACCCCTGGCTTGGGAAACTTTTCCAAGGGATTCTGAGCTCAGAGGTGATTGACAAGAATTTATTGGAAGCCCTTATAATAGTTATTCATAAGCCTAGGAAAGAGGAGGAAAGGTTTACCAGCTACAGACCCATTTTATTGCTAAACTATGATGTCAAAATACTAGCCAAACTGCTGGCTAACACGATGGCTAGGGTACTGCCCTCCATAATCCATGGAGACCAAGTGGGCTTTGTAATGGGCAGAATGTCATCTGATCACCTGTGTAAATTGTCTCACGTTTTGTCTGCGTCCAGGGATTCAGACATTCCTTTTGGGTTGTTGTCCCTGGGAAACAGAGAAAGCCTTTGACAGAGTGGACTGGCAATGTTTATTCTGTTCTATGCACAAATTTGGCTTCACTCTCACTTTTATTAAATGGGTATTCTCCCTATATAATAACTCAAGTGCCTGGCAGTACTACAATGGAGTGTTCTCTTCCTCTTTTTCACTACACTTGGGCACTAGACAGGGGTGCCCATTGTCACCCCTCCTGTTTAACATCTATCTGGAACCTCTTCTCACTGAATTTAGAGTTAATCCCCAAATACAATGAATTACAATTGGATCCCAGGAATTTAAATTATCGGCCTATGCAGATGACATATTACTTCATCTAGCCCACCCTCAGAGGACATTTCCAGCAGTTTTAAACACTATTAAGATATTTAGCCAACTGTCTAACTACAAAATCAACTTAGAGAAAACAACAGTATTTCCTCTAAATAATAGACTATTAAAATAAGACATTACAGACCTGGGACTGCAGTGGATTTCACAGAATGTGAAGTATTTGGGCATCACCCTAGCTAGGAATGAATCCAAAATGATAAAAATTAACCTGGATACTCTCCTTCATAGTATCCAGCAGGACCTCTCTAGATGGAAATACCTCCCACTCTTGCTCTGGGGGCAGATCAATGTAGTTAAAATGAACATATTGCCTTGGTTGCTTTATCCCCTCAACATGTTAAATTCATGGCTGCCCCTAAAATGGTTCAGAAAAGTTCACTCTGTTATCATGGCTTTCATTTAGCAAGGAAAGACCCCTAGAAGGGCACATCATAAGATTGCTGCCCCTAAAGACCAGGGTGGGCTGAGACTGCCACACTTTGGACTATACTACTGGGCTAGCAATGCATGTAAATACCTGAAGTGGCTTATAAATCATGCAGAAGGGATCTCCTTATCCTGTGTTCCTTCATGGCTAAATCTGGAATTGGAACTAACTTCAGAAACAGACCTGTTCCCAACTGCCCTCCTTCATAGTCCACCTAAAAGCCTCCCTCATAGCTTAGTCTCAACCCCAGTAGCAATATCACTTTGAATCCATATACAACTATGCTCCTTCCTTAAGTATGATAATAGAAAGGATTCTACCCAACCCCTTTTTGGGAACCCCAGTTTTAAAATAGGTGGTCATACCATCACCACACACTGGCTCCCTCAACTGCAAGGAATAAGAATTAGAGAGTTCCTATCAGATGGAAGCTGTAGCTCAGTAGAAGCTATTCTGAACAAATACAAAATTAGTCATAACCAGGTTTTTAATGTCTTTCAAATACGACACATGATTATGCAGAAAAAAGACTTACTGACTGAAGGGGACACAACTGGAGATTATTTTGAAATGCTAGCTTTAGTTACCAGCTTATCACATGCTATTTCTAAAGTGTACAGCTCCCTCTTTGACAGAGCATTTGCAGACCTAAGTGAGGTTCCACATCATTGGGCAGCCCACTTTCCAGACCCTGAGGGAAAATGGTCTAAAGTGTGGCAAGACACTTACAAATACATCACTCAAGATAGGCTTAGGCTGATGTAATTCCAGTTTCTGAGCAATATGTACTAGACCCCAGTTAGATTGTGTAAGATAAGAAGGGTTCCCCTACCCACTTGTAACAGGTGCCATCAAGAGGAAGAAACCCTCCTGCATATCTTTTGAGAATACCCACCTATTAAATCCCTTTGGGAAACTATCAAAAGTAAGGCTGACCCGCTGCTTGGTATTGAGGAACACTTTATTCCAGAAGTCTGTTTAATAGGGGCTATAGGAGGATGGGGATTTGACAGAGATGATTTTATATGGCCATGTTCTCTTTATCCCTTAAGAAGGTGGTGCTACACCACTGGTTGGATGGTTTCCCAATCACCTACACAGAATAGCTACAAGAATTGCTGTTTAACTTACGAGCTTAGCAACTTAGCGCCACTCTGAGAGGAATACTTCCTGGGTATAAAAGGAATTGGGAGTTGATGCACACCTTACACTTAGTCCATACAGGATCCCTACCTCCTTGATTACTTGGTATTACTCAGTTAGAGAAAAGTAGAAGTAGGCACTAGGCCCATTGAGACCACTTTCCCCACAACTATGGGGAGGAATTTAGTTAGTTTGCCCCAGAAGAAATGTATCCAATTCTGTTTTACATCTCTTACTGGATAACAGCTCCACAATATATTGGGATAGGGAATTCCATAGTTTAGTGGATCTAAGTGTAAAGTAATTCATTATTTTATTTGTAAATGCCCTAGGGATTAGAATCTATCTGTAATTACATCTTAATCCATGTTTTTTATCTGAAAATTGCAAATTACAGACATTCCTAAGGTCTTCATCATTTAGAATATTAAATAACATTAACAGGTCTCCTCTATCTCTTTTCATTAGTACAGTAGACCATACAGACCCAGGAAACTTACCCTAGCCTGATAGGGTATATGTCTTATTTCCAATATTAATTTCATTACCTTTCTTTGTAGGCTCTCAATCATTTTTGTTATCTTGTTCCAAGTATGAGGCCCAAAAGGAGACTGCATAGTCCGTATGGGGTCTAATATAGGACTTAAACAGTTGATTAATATATTCTTTATTTCTTGAAATGAATGATCTTTTAATAGTGGCTAAAATGTGATTACACAATTGGGTTAATTTATTACATTGATTGTTCCAACTAAACTTATCGTTGACAGTAATACCCATGTCCCTTTCTACATTAGCTGTTTTGCTAACAAAATTACATAAATTATACTTGATATTAGGGTTCTTTTTCCCCAGATGTATTACTGAGCACTTTTCTATGTTAGAGGACATGTCATTCTTCTGTGCCCATAATTCAATAGTTTTGAGATCTTCTGTAATTTTGGTAATTTTTGTTATTGTATCCACCTCAGATGATAATTTTGTGCCATTGGCAAATTTGCTCATCAGGCTGGATATCCCTAGATGTAGATCCCCTATGAATATGTTGAACAGTATTGGACCCAGTACTGAACCCTGTGGCACTCTGCTGGTAACTGAGATATTACTTGAGAATGTGTTAACTATTCTAACATTCTGTGACCTGTCTTTCAGCCATCCTTCAACTCACTTGACGGTGTAACTATTTAATTTCATCTGTATCATTTTTCTAACTAGCAAAACATGAGATACTTTGTTGAAGGCTTTTTGGAAGTCCAGGTAGATAATGTCCACTTGACAATTTCTATCCATACTGTCACTAATGCTGTCATAGAATGTTATTAAATTAGTGGCACATAACCTTCCCTTTTTGAAGCCATGTTGGGTATTGTCCACCAGTCCTTTACTTTCTGTTTCTTGTTCAATTTTTTGTTTGAGTATTCTTTCCATGATTTTACACATTATTGATGTGAGGCTTATGGGTCAGCAATTCTCAGCATTATTTTTATTCTCTTTTTGGTGTATTGTTATTACTGTCGCAGACCGCCAGTTGTCAGGTAGTTCACTGTTCTTGTAGGATTTGTTAAAGATGATACTCGGGATATACAAGTTCTTCCAGGGTATGTTTTATGAAAAATGTATTAACATTATCAGGGCCAGGTGCTGAATTATCTTTAAGGGAGTACACTGCATTTGTTATTTTCTCGATTGTTATCTCCTCATACATACTCATGTATGGGTATGTTGTTTTAATGGAGGTATCTTTTTAAGTAAATATTGACCCCAAATAGTCATTGAATGTGTTCAGTATTTCAAGCTTGTTGCTAATTTCTCTTCTATTCTTTACAATGGAGATTATTTCAGAATTGCTTTTCTTATTGGTGTTAATATATGCATAAAATGCCTTGGTGTTATCCTTAGATGTAGATAATTTAAGTTCTATTCATTTTCAATCCCTTATAATAAGATGTTTTGTGAGTTTAACTTCCTCTTTATATTCCTTTGTGTTTGTTTGTTTCAGTTGGGTACTGCTTACATTTTTAATTTGGTTTTGAATATTTGGTGTTAACCAAACTGGTATTTTTCCCTTGTGATTTCATGCTTTTTTAATGGGAATATATAGTTGTTCCCATTCATAAATAATATCCTTAAGTGTCTGCCAGAATTCATTTTTCTGAAGATTGCTAAATAATGGATTCCATTTATTGGCATGAAGTGCTTCATTTATTTTGTTATAATTACCTTGACTATAATTTAGTTTATATGTATTTTGTTTAATGTTATTCTTAAATTGATTTACAGGGAGGATGGTGTGGTACCCGAGGACTGGAGGAAGGCAGATGTGATTCCCCTTCACAAAAGTGGGACCAAGACAGAGGCAGGAAACTATAGACCTGTCAGTTTGACCTCTGTGGTAGGGAAAGTGATGGAGTCACTTCTGAAGGAAAGAATAGTTGAGTACTTAGAGGCCAGTGGAGCACAGGACCCAAGGCAGCATGGGTTCACAGTGGGAAGGTCATGTCAGACAAATCTAATAGATTTCTTTGACTGGGTGACCAAAGTAGTAGACCAGGGAGGGGCTGTGGACATGGCCTACCTAAACTTTAGCAAGGCATTTGACACAGTCCCACACAAAAGATTAATAGTCAAATTAACCAGCCTGGGAGTGGGTCTCAGGGTGGTAGCCTGGGTAAAACATTGGCTGGACAACAGGACGCAGAAGGTCATTTTAAATGGAGTCCACACTGAAGAGACAGGGGTTACTAGTGGGGTACCACAGGGTTCAGTACTAAGTCCAATCCTTTTTAATGTATTTATAAGTGACATTGCAGAAGGACTGGAAGGAAAAGTATGCCTCTTTGCAGATGACACAAAGATCTGCAACAGGGTTGATACACAAGGAGGCATGGAAAGGATGAGAAGGGACTTGGCAAGGTTGGAGGAATGGTCAGAAGTAAGGCAGCTAGGACTCAATGCAAAGAAGTGCAAAATAATGCACCTGGGAAACAAGAACACAGGGGAAGATTACACAGTGGGGGGGGGGAGGTAGTAACAACAACAAAAAAGGAAAGGGACCTGGGGTTAATCATATCAGATGATCTTAAGGTTAGCAAGCAATGTGAGAAGGCAGTAGGGAGGGCGGGGTGTATACTGGGATGCATAGGGAGAGGCATCACCAGCAGAAAACAGGAAGTTGTTATCCCTCTGTACAGACAGTTGGTGAGACCCCATCTGGAGTACTGCATCCATTTCTGGAGACCCCATCTCCGCAAGGACACAGACAGGATGGAGGCAGTCCAGAGGAGGGCAACTAAAATGGTGCAGGGTCTGCAAGAGAAGCAATACAAGGAGAGACTAAAGGAGCTTAATATGTATACCCTTGACGAAAAAAGGGGGGGGCATGATAGAAACTTTTAAGTACCTCAGTGGAATCAACAAAGTCCAAGAGGGTAGCATCTTTCACAAAAAGAGACGTGCAAGAACAAGGGGACACAATTTAAAGATGAGAAACGGTTCTGGGGCAATGTAAGGAAGTATTTTTTCACAGCGAGGGTAGTGGATTCATGGAACAGCCTTCCTGAGGAGGTTGTGGGGTCTACAACTGTGGGAGAATACAAGAATGCATAGGACGGATGTAAGGCAATTCTTGTGGGGGGTAGGAAGAAATACACTGTTGGTTAACTAGGATCTGCAGCCTATCCTGTAGGTAGGGAAATGGGCAGACTATGTGGGCCAAGTGGTCCTTATCTGCCATCAAAGTCTACGTTTCTATGTTTCTGTGTTTCTAGGGTATGTTTTATGAAAAATGTATTAACATTATCAGGGCCAGGTGCTGAATTATCTTTAAAGGAGTACACAGAATTATTTATTTCCTCAATTGTTATCGCCTCATACATACTCATGTATAGGTATGTTGTTTAAATGGAGATATCTTTTTTAGTAACTTCATGCCAATAAATGGAATTTATTATTTAGCAATCTTCAGACAAGAGAATGCTGGCAGATAATTGATTATAACCATATTATTGTCACTTGTACCTAATGGTTCTGCATTTTCTAATTTGTTAAAATAGAAGACTTGGTTTGCTGGCCAAGGCACCTAGCTTCACCTGAGCGCTTTCCTTTTAAGATTGCTTGAAAGGATAGAGCAGAGAACCTTACCAGAGCAAGGGAAATGGATTAAGACTTCTTTTGGCTAAGCAGATTTACTGTGTGTTCTTAATTTTATTTTGTACTCACAAGGATTGCTACTGTTTGTTGCTAACATTTCATTGCTTTATTTTTCTCTGATTCAAATTGTTGTTGCTGGTATACCTTCTTCTGTATTATTACACGGTATGCCTACAGGTGTGTGCTAACAGATTGCTGCTGTAATCTTCTGATTCAAATTGTCTTTTGCAAGGTATGTCTTCTGTTACTGCTTTATTTTTCTCTGTAGCAAAGTGTTTCTTACAGGGTATATCTTTTCAGAAATTATTACAGGTGGTGCTTTACAGGTTTTACAGTTTTATCTAATATTAGGATAAGCTTTCAGGGTTACTGCATTTGTTGTTGACTGATTGTTTCTGCTCTTACCTCCTTGTTCTTTCATCCGTGGTTCTTCTTTTTTGGCAGGGGAAGGGCCCAGCCATCAACCCCCATCCCCAACCCCAACCACCCCCCACACTACACTCCTTTTATAGGGTACCACAGTTGTGACATTTCCTGTGGCAGAGCAGGAAGGGCGGATCAGTGGGGCATCCACAAGGTGAGCTCATTTACAGGGGTACTAGTAATTTAACTTGTTATAACAAGTTATACGAAAACAAAAGACAAAATCAAACCATTACTTGCATTTTCTTCCTTCTAATTACTCTGACCAGGTTATAAACCCAGCAACATATCTGGAATGGATATTATTAACTGTAGGTACTGCGGAACACTTTTCAGAAGGACAGCCTTACAGGATTTAGGACACTGTCCTACATGCTGGGCCATTGGAGATCTTAGGGCTCAGCTCTGGGCAGCATGGGCAGAGATTGCACACCTCAAATTTCATATTCAAAAGGAAATGCATTATAAGAACCACCCGCCATTTCACCAACATCCAATAGAAGAACCTCGACCGCAGAGGGTAGTTGGTCCAGGAGGTTGGCAGGTGGTTAGGAGGGGCAAATCAGGTGCCTCATCACTCTGTGCTGTCCAACATATTACCTTCAAAAAACATATAAAGACTACTAACAGGTATCTACCCCTATCTCCGAAATCAAACAAAGGGGCAGAAGACACTGGAGAGCAGGACACTGCAGCACAGGAGCTAGCACAACAAAACTCTGCCAAATCAAAAACCAAAACAAAAAATCAAAAAGGAAATCCAAAAAACTTCTGGTCATAGGTGACTTCATGATTTGGGGAGTTGATACCCATCTCCAGCCAGAGGTAACGGTCAGATGTCTCCCAGGTACATCAGCATGGAGAGACATTGACCGCATTGCTAAAATTGTTCACAAAGCAGGAGAAAACATTGACGTCCTGGTACACATAAGGACTAATGATCTCGCCAGATGGTCAGTTGTGGAGACCAAGGAACATCTGACCAGGCTGGTTGACAAACTATCATCCATTTCATCCAACATCTCTTTCTCTGAGATCCTGCCTGTCTGGGAGAGGGGGACAGATGGACAGAAGGTCATAGAAGGGGAGATAGGGGAGCTAAACATGTGGCTCAAGGGCTGGTGCCAGGAAAAAGGACACAGATTTGTATGGAACTGGCAACAATTCTGGGAGCAAAAGTTCTTTAAATTTGATGGCCTGCATCTGACTAAGGAGGGAGTCAGTGCATTAGGGCAGAAGTTTGATGTCTTTGCAGAATATTTAAACTAGCAAATGGGGAGAGGGTGCAGCACCCCATACGTCGAATGGGAAGAACACCCCTCCCCCCTCAGCTAGTGGTCAAACAGGGATTCAGCATGTCTGCAGTTCATTTGTATCACCAGGTAAGAAAAAGGTCCATCTCCCCATACAATGCACAGGGGAAATGCCAAACCTCACCCAACAACTAACACACCGAAATCTGGTCAATGGAAAATCATGTACACAAATGCTTACAGCCTGGGAAATAAGATCCCAGACCTGCAGACAATAATGCCAGAGGCTAAACTGGACATAGTAGCAATTAGTGAGACATGGTTTACCAGTAACCACACTTGGGAGACTTCAGTACCTGGCTATGTACTGTTCAGAAGAGACCGAGGTGCAAAAAGAGGGGGTGGAGTGACCCTGTATGTCAAGGAAAACATCAAAGCTACAGAAATTCAGAATACACATAAGGAGCCAGAAGAACTGTAGGTCACCCTGGAAACAGGAAATGGGACAGCCATAAGAACTGGGGTTGTCTACAGGCCCCCAGACCAGGGAGAGGACATAGACACATTACTGTTAGAAGATATACGAAACATGACAGCTAAAGGGGAGGTTCTGATAATAGGAGACTTCAACATGCCAGATACAGATTGGTCAATACCAGCAGGAACATCTGCCAGAACTAGACACATGGTGGATTCCCTGCAGGGGAGGGCCTCAAACAACTGGTACTACAACCCACAAGAGACAGGGCTATCCTAGATCTAGTACTGACTAACAGGGAAGGGATCACAGATCTCCAGGTAGAAGGTCACCTGGGGGCCAGTGACCATCACATAGTTTGGTTCAATTTGGCCACTACATCTAAATAATCCCATTCCAAGGCCAAAATATGGGACTTCAGAGGAGCTGACTTTGATAAGATGGCCAACAGAGTTAAGCTAGTCCTGGCAAAAAGAAACACAGGTGAGGGGGTACAGGCAAAGTGGGCAAGCATTAAGGATGCAATACTTGAAGCAACATCCCATTGTGTTAGACAGAAAAGGAAGTGCAAAAGAAGAAGGAAACCGCTTTGGTTCTCAAATGCAGTAGCAGAAAAGGTCAGAGCCAAAAGGCTGGCCTTCAAGAAATATAAGGGAACACAGCGGGATGAAGATAGGGAGGCATACCAAACTGCCCTAAGGGAAGCAGGGAAGGCAGTAAGGCAGGCAAAGTCCCAAACTGAGGAAACACTAGCATGAACAGCAAAAGAAGGTGACAAGACTTTCTATAGATACATTAGTGAAAGGAGAAAGTCCAGAGGGGGCATTGCTAAGCTCAAAGGATAAAAGGGGCATGTGAGGAGGAGGATCTTGTGAAAGCATCTTTTGCTCAGTATTTACTGAAGAGAAGGTAGGCAGGGCCCACAGCTCATCACCATGGACACGGGGGGGGGAGGGAGGTGAGCACTACTCCCTTCACAAAAGAAAGGGTCCTACAAGAGTTCGCTAAGCTCAGGGTGGACAAGGCAATGGGATCTGATGGCATACATCTCAGGGTACTTAAGGAGCTAAGGGTTGAACTAGCAAAGCCATTAGTAAAACTGTTTAGTGAGTCTCTGAGCACAGGAGAGGTCCCAGAAGACTGGAGAAGGGCTCATGTGATCCCACTCCATAAGAGTGGTAGCAGGGAGAAGGCAGGGAACTACAGACCAGTCAGTCTTACCTCAGTAGTGGGCAAGATTATGGAGGCACTCCTTAAGGAAAGGATAGTGCAACAAATGGAATCCATAGGGGCACAGGATCCAAGACAGCATGGGTTTACAAAGGAAGGTCCTATCAAACTAATCTCATAGATTTCTTTGACTGGGTAACCAAGTGATGGACCAAAGGGGCGATTGATGTCGCCTACCTTGATTCTCAGCAAAGTCGACACTGTTCCACATAGAAGTACTGATAAATAAGCTGGGTAGGTCGGGGTGGGTCAGAAGTTGGTCAACTGGGTGGCAAACTGATTGACGGGCAGAAAACAGAGTGGTGGTAAATGGTATACAGTCAGAAGTGATTCAAGTCACAAGTGGGGTACCTCAGGGATTAGCCCTGGGGCCAGTCCTCTTCAATATCTTCATTAGTGACATTGCAGATGGACTAGAGGGTAAGACTTGTCTGTTTGCAGATGACACCAAGATCTGCAACAGAGTAGATGATCCAGATGGGGTGGGAAGAATGAGAAGAGATCTGGATAAACTAGCAAAATGGTCAGAAGAGTGGCAACTGGGATTTAATGCAAAGAAGTGCAAGATCATGTACATAGGGAAGAGAAACCCTGAAACCACCTATAGGCAGGGAAGGGAGTTGCTGGCAGTCACAAAGGAAGAAAGAGACTTGGGCATCATCATCACCGATGACCTGAAATCATCCAAGCAGACCTTTAAAGCAGTAGTTAAGGCTAGGGGGATGTTAGGGTGTATTAGGGTGTATTAGTAGGGGTATCACAAGTCGTAAGAGGGAGGTAATAATCCCTCTTTACAAGACACTGGTTAGGTCCCATCTGGAGTACTACATGCAGTACTGGAGGATACACCTTCACAAGGACATTAACCAAATTGAGGCAGTCCAGAGAAGGGCAACTGAAATGGTGCAGGGACTGCATCAGAATACACATGAGGACAGATTAACAGAGCTCGATATGTATACCCTGAACAAAGGCGGGAGAGAGGTGATATGATCGAAACATTCAAACACCTTAACGGCATTAACAAGGTGAAAGAGTCTAACATGTTTAAATGTAAGAAAAATAGTAGGTCAAGAGGACACAGCATGAGATTAGAGGGAGGCTGATTAAGGGGGAATGTGAGGAAATTCTTTTTCACAGAAAGAGTGGTGGATGCATGGAATGGCCTACCTCAGGAAGTGGTGGCTATGAATACAGTGCAGGGCTTCAGACAGGCATGGGATAGGCATAAGGGAGCAATACAGATGAGTATGAATAGATAGGCCACTGACAGAGCAAAGGCCGATGGCACATTTATAAGGTAGAAAAAGAAATGGGCAAACTGGATGGGCCTTGCGGTCCTTATCTGCCATCAACCTCTATGTTTCTATGTTTCTAAGTAGCCAGGTGTATTAGTTAGAGCAAGGTCTAATATATTTCTTTCTCTGGTAGGTTCAGTAACCATCTGATCTAACCCCAAAGTGAGAAAAGTTTTGAGGAATCTGTGCTTGGTTGGTGTTGTTGCAGTTAGATTTTGCCAGTCTATCCCTCATAGATTCAAGTCACCCATGAATATTATGCCAGATTTATTTGTTAGGTCAGTCATAAGTTTAATTAGGGATAAATCATATGCTGTATCTGTGTTGGGTGGTCTATATGTGTTTGCTAATATTAAAGTTTTTTTGTTTAGTTGTATTTGGACACAACATCCCTCTGTCTCCGGTCTATCTTCCAACTTGATATGGATTTCTTTAGTCATGATTGTGTTTTTGATGTAACTACACACACCTCTTCTGTTTTTATTGACTCTGTTTTTATAGAATAAATTATACCCTGGTATAACAGTATGCCAGGCGGAGGCATCATCCCACCAAGTCTCTGTGATAGCTAATATATTAAGTCCTTTTTGTTCTATTTTACCCATCAATTCTGTTTGTTTTGCAACAGTTAAGCTTCTTGCATTACTCATAAGGAAGGGGAGGTTGTTTTGAAGAGATGAATGGTCCACAGTTATACCCCTGTTTTGCCCCCTTGTGTTCAGTTTAAATGCTGATTGATTACTGTCAAAATCTTTTTTCCTAAACAATAACTTCCCTTCTTACTACCGTCTCAACTAAATAGGCTGTGGTCGTTATTGAATCTTCCCCTGTGCGTAATACAGATTACATTGTTTTTAGTGTCCACTTTCTTAGCCATTCTTCAGTTTTGGCTTTTGTTTTCATTGAGGCGCGAGGGACTGGCAACATTTCAGATAAGCAGATTTCTGATTCTGTTGCTCTTAAGATGTTGACTAGGGAGCTATAACTACTCTTAATGTCATCAGCATTAAATTTATTTATATAATTGATTCCAATGTGAACCACCACTAATGTTTTTTTTCCTGCATCTTTCATTATGTTTGGAACTACTCTCTCTATGTCCCTTATCCATTGCTCTCTCAAACTTGAGCACATTCTATTCTGTTTATCCTGTTGATGTCATCTCTTTTGGGACCCCCCTATAAATACAATCCCTGTATGTTCTTTGGTTGTTTCTGTTAAGCTCCCCCTAGGTTATTAAGGGTGATTATTGCGGTGCCGATGGGGTGTGTGTGGAGGGGGGGTGTTTTCAGATGGTGGGGGTGTATTAAGGAGGGGGGACATGAGATGTTACATTATGTTATATTATGTATTGTATGTGATTCCCCATTCATGTCCTGTACTTTGTGGTACAACAATAAAGATTTTAATTTAAAAACAAAATACCTCTCCCCTCTCTTCTGGTCTCCAGTGAGCACATGTTCAGTGACTTGAGACACTCCTTATAGGACCTGTCCTGTTGGTTGTGAATCATTTTTGTTAACCCTGCACTGAACTGTCTCTAGTCTATTTATATTATTTCTGAGGTGAGGACTCCAGAAGATGGCACAGCACTCCAAGAATGGCTTCACTAAGGATTTATATGGGGAAAGTACAGTATTACTTCTTCCTTTCTGCTATCAGCACCCCTCCTAATACATCCTAGCATCATACTCACTTTGCTATATGCCTTATTGCTCAAACTCGATGGAGTCACTTATGATAACCACAAGGTCCGGTTCCTTAGTCGTAGTGCTAAGTCTCTGTCCATCCATCCAGTACTCTCTCCCCTAGGATTCCGTTTCCCTAGGTGCAATATCTTGCACTTTTTGATGTTGAATTTCAGCTGCCAAACTATGAACCATTCCTCTAGCTTCTGTAAGTCACTCTGCATTTCCCTGATTCCCTTGTTATTCCCAATGTATTGGGCCCTATTCACAAAAGCAGGTAGGGGTACATGCGAATTGTACGTATGCACCCCCGCACAGCTCTGCACCGACCGGAGATCTGCGCAGGGACCGCAATCATGTACAGTGGTCCCCGCCTGGCTCCTTTACATGGCCCCATCACCCTGTGCACAGGTCTATGGGGGTGGTCCAGTGCTGCAGACCCAGCCATACAGCCAACTGGCTGCCCTGACCGGGTCCTGGAGTGGATCCCTTACACCCACAGGGCACCATGTTTGTCATGGCGTGCAGAGCACAGGGCAAGATGTCAGGGCCAAAGTCATTGGCTGACAGCCCCCAGCTCACCCAGTGTGCCCTGAAGGCAGTGGCTTCCATATTTTGGGTGCAGATGCCCCCCACCGTGGCCGCTGTGGCTGGTGGTTCCATCCCCTGAGGCACATAACTTGCCGCCAGGGTTTATGGCTGCCTTCCAGATGCATAGCCACCAGATGCCGAGCACAGCACTCCATGGTTTTGTGTATTGTGCAGAGTGCTGCTGCATCCCCCAACCTGCCCCCCCCACCTGCCCCGGTGCGAAGCTGCGCTCGTGGCCAGTGATCAGCTAGGATCAGGTGCATAGGTGGGGGAGGCCCTGCTTCGTGCATAACACTGATGGGGTGCAGTGTGCTGCCAGGTACAGGTGGGTTATGTGCCTGGGTTATGTGTCACGTAGCCCATCCACACCTTTCATGAATAGGGCCCAAGAAGGCATATTTAGAACCCAGAGTTTTTCCCATATTCCACTTTTTGCAGGCCCCTGACCATTCATGTAATCCTCCTCCATACCCCTCCAATTTATGTACATCCTTTCTCATATATGGGCCTAGAACAGAGCACAATACTTGATATGTGGTCTGATGAAGGATCTACACAATGGCATCAATATCCTCATCTTCTTACTTCTAAAGTTCCTCTTGATGAACCCCAAGATTTGATGACACCTTTTGTCTACCACCTTACACTGAGCTGCCTAGTTGAAATCATTATTAATAATGATGCAAAAATCTCTCTCCTGTGTAACTGCCTTAATGGGAGTCCCACCTAAAGTGCATTCTGCCTTGGAAATTTTTCTTTCTCAGATGTAGTACCACACATTTTTCAGTATTAAACTTCATATCTGATTTTAATGTTCAATCACATAGTGTGTCTAAATGAAACTGCAATGTCAGCTAATCATCTTTTAAATCTGCCACATTACATACAGTAGATTGGTATCAACTGCAAAATTCAAAATCCATCCTGCGATCCTGTGATGCAAATCTCCATCAAAACTTTAGAATAACAAGGGATTCAGAACTGATCCCTGAGGCACCCCACCAGCTACTCTACCCCAAGAAGATGTATGACTGTTGATCTTAAATGTATGCACTCGAAGCCACCCAGTAAATTGCTATTAATCCCCAGTGAATCTTGTCTGATTATAAATGCTGTGTGCAATACAGTATCAGATGCTTTTTAGAAGTCCAAACATATCACATCTATGGATATATTTTCACCTAGGATTTTTTACTGGTTCAAGTTTGACTGGCATGACCTTGATTTACTAAATCTGTGTGATATTGTTGATACCATTCAGTTCCATGAATCTCAGTATTTGATCTCTGATGATGAATTCATCTATATTGCTTATTATTTGAGTGAGGCTAAGTGGTCTGAATTTTCTCACCAAACAACTGCTACATTTCCATGGATAAGGACCACTGTAGCCTCCCTCCACTCCCTTGGCACCAACCCCATCTCTTATTGACTGTGAATTGATATCAGTAATGGATTTGCCAGGTCAGGGGCAAATTCCTTAATTTCTCTAGGGTATATGTTGTCAGACCCTGGTGCTTTATTTTGGTTTAAGTGTATCAAGGTCCCTAAAATTATTTCTTTACATGCATGCAGTAACTTGGCACACTACCAGTAATGGAGAAGTACTTCATATCAAAAGCATCCTCACCTCATTTCACAGTTTCAATTGTTATAATCTTATTTTGCTTTGCTTTTACCTATCAATTTTATTTTTCTTATACTTGTTCCATATCACCCAGGTCATAGCTGGAAATGAGTCTTGCCACAGTGTGCCTGTCCCAGGCACCAATTTTCAAATAAATAAATAAACAATTAAGTTTTTCTTTTCATGGATCCCCTCTCTTCATTTTTTAGTCACATTTTTGGCTTTGGCTTTATGGATGCTTTGGGTTTTCATACCTGGCTTTTGTTCAGGCTTCAATGTACTGGGTATCTTAGAGTCTTTCGAAATTTACTTCTAGGTATTTTGTGCTTTGGGATCTTGATTCTTTTTTGCCTATAAATTGAGTATAGCTTGTATTCATTTATAGGCACATTTTGTTTTGGGGCTCTTCTCTATTACATTTTTAAATGTACAGTACTGTGGCCATCATATTTTCAAGGGTATATTTTGTTTTGTGGCTTAAACCACATTCTGGGCCTGATTTTAGGAGGGGTTGCATTTTCTGCAAGGGAGTTGTGACTGATACCCTGATGCAAGTGGCGACTTGTAGCAAACATAGCAGAAAGTGGGATTTTGGAAGCCACTTGACACAAAATGCCTTCAATGTGGAGTTAGACTAGCTCCCTCCTAATGTAGGTTTGCGACTACGGGGGTACACTTTTTATTGGGCATGCACCAAACCTTTGATGCAAACTGCTGTAAAGTGTGATAAGTGTTACAACTGTGCCAGCCCTTCTAGAATCAGACTGAGTTGCATCTGAGGGCTTTAGCACAGGTGTGCCAAACTTTGCGGTGGACGCAGGGCTTGATGAAAGCCTTGCATCCACCTTCTAAAATTTGGACCCTCTGTCTTCAGTTTATGAGTATGTTATCTTAGACTAGAGGCACTTTCTGTTTTAGGACCTGTGTGCCATTACCCTTTCATTTACTGGGTATGCCCAGAATTTATTTATTTGTGGGCACTATTTTCCTAGGGCTTTTTGCTATCCTTGATTTATTAGTATAGTTATTGGGGCCATTACAGCCTATCCTGTTTGGATTGAAGCATTGAAACACCAGACTGTATTTTTCATGGAACAGCAGTATGACCTTTGCTGAAGGTATATGACTGTTGCCATTCAATAATTTGTCTGTCTCCTATCGCTGCTGCTTTTATCTATTTCTAGTATTAGTTGAATTTGGCCTCTAGCCAGTTACATCATCTCATCACTCAACATATGTATCCTCATGTGTTTAATTGTTTTGATGTGCTGACTGCAACATATATGTGATATTGTTCTTATTGTTTTGTGTAGCTAGTATCCTTTTTGTATTGCTTATCTTGTCTGTTATTGTGTTTTTTTAACTGACCCAGGTCCACCTTGTAAATGAGCTGTCTCAATGGTATTTCACCTGGATAAATAAAGATTGATTGATTGATCATGTTGCCACAATGCCAGTAGTATGTATTTACAGTATTACCATTTGAAAATATTTTTGCTTTTATTTTTTATCACTTCCTCTACCGTTTACTGCATATTAATGCAACATATGTATCATTGTACTTCCAGTAATTCCTGTAATTTAGTTTACCAAATTATTACTCTTATTCTTCCTACTATTGAGTAGGAAATGATATCTGTAATTGGATCTACCATTTCAAAGTACTCTGCAATGTAAATTTTTGAACCCTGGTGCTTTATTCTGGTTTAAATGTACCACTTTCTCTAAAATAATTTCTTTACTTTCATACCTTGGCATACTATGAGTGCTGCAGACATACTTAGTATCACAGGCACGCATACCTCTTTTCACTGTTTTAATTGCCATAATTCTATTTTTGATTGTAGCATTCAGTATTATTTTGCTTATGCTTGCACCACATCTCCCAACTTCAAGCTGCACCTAGATTTACTATCTCAGTATGACACTGATATAACATTATTTAAAGTCTTTATTTTCCAGGATGAGCCCTATGGAGATCAGGTATCTTGTCTGCATGGAAGCAGCAAAACATTCATTTACAATCCGCAGTTAACTCAGATTATAAGGCAGCTATGCTGCTCTAAAACTGTCCCCTAGCCTAGCTATGAAAAAGGGCTACAGCAAGAACCTGGATTGTACCATGGTTTTTACCATGTTACAATCTGGACAAAAGCCTCTTAAACCATTTGTGCAGAGTTAAACTAGTTTATAATAGGCTATAGCCTGCAGTTCAATGGGGCGGTGCAACTGACCACACCCCCGTTTGACCCACTTAAGGTCTGCTTTCCTCACTCCACACACAAGCATTTTTTCCTTGCAGCTGGAGGCTCTGTCTGTCCTCTCTCTGGGTCCACTCTTTCCCTGAGCCCTGTCCCTCCCCCCAATGTGCATGTCTCCTCCCTTCCTTCCTGTTGGAATCTGCTGGCTATGCTACACTCCCTGCCTGGTTTGTACTTCTCCTGCTTCTCAGTCAGTACATTTTGCCTTTGCCTCTTGCTTCTTGGTCTGTGTTTTGCCTATGGCTGCAGTCTGTTCTTCTGTCTCTGTTGTTTATTCTCCCTACTGCTCCTGTGGTTCTGTTTGCTTTGTTTGCTTTTGGGGCTTTTCTAATATGCTAGTGCCCCTCTGTTTACATTGTTATAACTTATATTTAGCTGCACTGATAATCAAGCTCAGTTCATTTATCATATTTCAGCAATCTCTCTCTCTTTCTCTGTACTAGGTGCCTGTGTGCTCTCAGTTCCAATTGCTGTTTCCATGCTGTAGTCCCTGTGTTCATCACCTTAATTGTTTATACCTGCCTTTAGTACTGGCTCCCCTTAGCAGCTATCACCTTGTCTCATTCCCCTGCCTGCTCTAGCAGTGTCCTGCCCTACTGCATTACTCCTCACTTCTATGTTTGTGTTATTTATGGTCATTTATTGCTCAGTTATTGCTACTTCTTACTAAATCTTACTTTTACCAAACCCACAGCAGTCTGATTCTCATGATAACCTAATCCTGCTTTCATGGCAGGCACGTATTTAACTTGTTTCATTAGGTGGCTGGTGTTGTGGCATCATGTCTGTGGCTTCTTTGTTCTTCCTATGGCAGGGGACTGACTAATCACAGGAGGCATCGTGACCCCAGGTGGTAGGAGCAGCTTATTTGTCATGCATTGTACATGCCCCTGGCTTGCCCATCCTCCTCCTCCTGCTGCTCTGCATAGCCTTTATGGCACTATGCAACCAGCTATTCCAGGCAACTCTTTACCTAAGGGCATCTGGCTCTACCCAGCCTTCTACCATCCCTTACCTAATATTATGCACCTGGTTTACATAGTCATCCCAGCTTTCCTGTCCCTTGCACTACCAGCAAAGCTCATCCCCTTCCAAGTCTGGCAGCATATCCTTGTTACTTGCTTCCAACTTCACCTCCTACCAAGCTGGATTTGCAGGCTTCTCCTCTTACCTAACTGGCTTCACAGCCTTCTCCTCTTCAGCCATTGGCCCAAGGCTTCACCCAGCCTCACTGTTCTCTTAATCATAACATACAATGTAATTCACTCCCAATTTGGTTTCCTAATGGACTTGGTTAGCATGCATTCCTATGGTTGACAAATGCTATTTGCCTTACCTAGACCCACGAGAGGGTCCATATTGCTGAGCCTGACCTACATACAGGTCTCTCCATGTCAGCTGTCAACCAGTCAAGACCCATGACAGGGTCCACAGTGCTCAGTCTAACCAATATTCAGTTCTTCCATGTCTGCTATCATCATCATGACCCGTGAGCGTCCCATGCTCATTACAACTCACTCCTCTCTCTCTGCACCCTGAAATCTGCATCTTGAGCCTGTGAAGCTTGGGGCAGGGTCCTTCTCACCTGGCCCATAGTTGGGAATGTCCTCACTTTGGGTGGACCTTCAGTCATAAACCATACCAACAACACCTCCCAATGAAGCATGGAAGACTTCAGTGGTGAAGGGGTGAGGATCTCACAGGAAGAGTCCCTTTAGCTGCCTGAGTGGGTTCAGAGGCACCCTTTAAAGCTATTCTCCCTACAACCATCTCTGGTTCACCTGGTTTATTCTTAGATCAGTAGGCTCAGCAGTCATTACTCGCCTCCTCCCACCTTAGAGATTGGCATCGAGATGCCCCAGTTTTGCGGAGTTCACTCGCAACCCTCCACAGCATTCCTGTTAGAGGGATAGAGTGAGAGTGTTCCCTGAAATAACAATTCCCCTGGATTGGTCTATTAAATTGCAGTAGCAAAGCCATCACTATACAAAACTGTCCTAAAGTCTGGAGGGAAGGTGACCTAGGCCTTGGATCCACAGAGGTTTCCTCCTCAAAGGGTTTTCTTCCTCTCCTCCATGCCAATGGTCATAATATTAGATAGTCACAGTTGTAGTTCCTTGATCACTTAATTAGGTTTCCGCTGTTGGATGGAGTTGAGTGGCTGTCCTGGAATTGTCCCTTCTTTCCCTTTGGCTGCTCTCTCTCTCTCCTCAGGAAGCTAGGCCTCCACGCCTTACAGTCAGACCTCCAAGCAAGTCACTATTCACCTGTTGTTTCTTGCCTACTCTGCTCAAACAATATGACCAATTGACCCATGTTACCAACTGAACCCACACTACTAACTAACCTACGTACAAGTCTTCGACCCCGATAAGTGTTAACCACCTTGTATGCTTTGCTCAACACTCTTTTTGGGCTTCTTCCTAAGGTACCTTTAGCCAAGGGAATCATTCCTGCATCATCTCAAGGGGTTGAACCCTCTAGGGTTCCTTGCCTTCGTACCCCTACAGCATGGTATATCCCATGGATAGAGAGGCAAACAGCCAAAGATTATCTACATTACACAAACACATAACCAGTTGCACAGGCACATTGAATTGGAAGGCTACAGCCTGTAGTTCAAGGGGGTGGTGCAACTAACCACACCCCCATTCTGCCCATTTAAGGGCTGCTCTGCTCACTCCACACACAAGCATTTCTTCCTTGCCCCTACATCCACCCCCCTCCTCCAGCAGCACACCTGTCTCTCTCCTATGGGCTTCTTCCTTAGGTACTTAGGTCCTTAGGAAGACTTGGTTTGCTGGCCAAGCCACCTAGCTTCACCTGAGCTCTTACCTTCTAAGATTGTTTGAAAGGACAGAGCAGAGAACCTTACCAGAGCAAGGGAAATAGATTAAGACTTCTTTTGGCTAAGCAGATTTACTGTGTGTTGTTATGTTTATTTGTACTCACAGGGATTGCTACTGTTTGTAGCTAACATTTCATTGCTTTATTTTTCTCTGATTTAAATTGTTGTTGCTGGTATACCTTCTTCTGCATTATATTTATTTATTTATTTATTTATTTATTTATACATCAGTTTACAACCTTTGAGCCAGAGGCTCATTTCCAAAGGTACCTCGTCACAAAGAGGACAAATACAGTACAACATTTAGTTACAATATTGCAGTTACAGCATACATCTCTGTGGTTACAGTTTTGGTAGATACAGGCAGTTATAACTTAGTTACAATTTAGGTGCTGCAGGAATGGTAATCACAGGTAATTACAGTTATAAGGGTACAGGTTGAGCTACAAGCCTACCTTTGTAATGTGGATAAAAAAGACTTGAGCAGGGACTGCTAGAGGTGAAAGAGTTCAGGGGCAAAACACGGTTTGAGAATGGTTTGGAGAGGCGCCACTCAGAGCTTTGTCAGTCAGTTTAGGAGAGGAGCCACTCAGAGGGCTTTGTCAGGGCATTTTGGACTAGATCACCTAGGGACAGGAACAGCTCATGAAGTTAAAGAGCTGGCCTTGAGTGAGATTTTGAAACGGGAGATTGTACGGGTATCAGTGATGGAGGCGGGGAGAGTGTTGTACCAGGAGGGAGCTCTGTAGCAGAAGGACCTTTGCCCATGTGTGGTCCTAGACCTAGGGACTAGCAGGGTGGCCTTAGAGGTGTTACGAGTTTGGACTAAGGGTTGTGCAAGGTGGATAGAGGCTGTCAGACCAGGTGGTGATAGTCCAAGGAGGGTTTTTTTTGTAATGAGGCAGGTTTGGTATCTGAGCCGTTCGTCCAGATTAAGTAGCCTGGCCATGTCATATAGCTCGCAGGTATGTGTGAGCCTAGGGGCTCCTTTTATTAACCTACAGGCCTTATTCAAGGTGAGGTGAATTTTATTGAGGGCGGTCGTGTCTGCAGCACCATAGACAGGCAAGCCATAGTCTACGAGGGACAGTATTGAGGAGGTGACTGCTAGTCGGAGGGCATTGGAGGAGGCATTGCTTTGGCGGTAGGATTCCTAGCAGCGTGTTTGTAGCTGAGGCTAGATTATCTATGTGGTCATGGAATGTGAGGGCTGAGTCAAAGGAGACCCCGAGGTATTTGTACAAGCGGACTAGATCGAGAGGTTGCTTGGAACCAGGGAGGATGCGGAGTGGGAAATTTCTGGATTTGTTTTGGGGATGGGCAAAGAGCATTGTTTTGGTTTTTTTTAGATTGAGTACAAGTTTGTGCTCTTTGAACCAGGCTTCAGCATCAACAAATGCTTGTTGCAAGGAGTCTTGTAGGGAGTTGGGGTTTCGGTGGGTGGCGAAGATGACGGCATCATCTGCATACAGCAGGATTCTACCAGTACAGGCTTTGGGGAGGGTGTTGAGATATAGTGAGAAGAGAAGAGGACCAAGGATGGAGCCCTGGGGGACACCTGAGTGGATAGGACACGTATCGGAGAGGGTCACATTAATTTTAACATGTTGGGAGCGGGCAGACAAATAGCTGGAGCACCAGGAGACTGGGCCAGGGGCAAAGCCGGTGCGGCTGAGGGCATCCAGCAGGAGGGGGTGGGAGACCATGTCAAAAGCCTTAAAGAGGTCAATAAACACTGCCCCAGCGAGGGAGCCAGAATCCAGGGAGGAATGAAGAAAATTTGAAAACTCAATAAGGGCTGTGCCAGTACTGTGCCCTGCCCGGAAACCATGTTGTTCGTGGCAGAGGATGTTGTATTTGGTTATGTAATCCGTGATTTGGGTAGCTACCAGTTTTTCTAGGGCTTTGGAGAGAGGTGGGAGAATGGAGATGGGCCGGTAATTCCCTGCAGAGGTCCTGTCACCTCCTTTGTGAATGGGTGTAACTGTGGCAATTTTCCAGGCTGAGGGGAACTGCCCAAGGCAGAGGGACTTATTGAACAGGCTAGTTAGTGGGGCAAGGACCTGATCGAGAACCCGGCAGAGGATGCTGGAGTCCAGAGAGTCACTGCCAGTACTATTGCTCTGTAGAGCTTTGATCAGGTGTGGCCTGACTTCCTGGGCAGTGACCCTGCGTAAGTGAAAACTAGGATAGTGAGTGTCTAGGGTAGGTAAGGAGGAAGGGGTATCAAAGAAATCACTAGGGAGGACAGAACTAAGGTCCGTGAAGGATGAGTTGAGGAAGTTGGCAATGCAGGCAGGGTCAGTGGAGACAGATCCTTCAATCGTGATCTGAGAGGGGGGTGGGGAGCGCACACTCCCATTTAGTTGTTTAACGTTGTCCCAGAAAATTCTAGCATTTCCCCAGGAGGTGGTGAGCGGCCTGATAATGATTGGCTTTGCTTTTCTGATGGCCCAGGTGCATTTGTTTCTTGCGGCATTGTAAGCCTGCCTGTCTGCCAACCGACCTGATTCAGAGGCCAGGTGCCAAGGTTATCCCTGTGTTTGAGCAGTTGCAGCAGGGCTGGGGTAACAAGGGGCATCACGAACTTTGGTTCATTTATAGCTGTCACAGTCTGAAGATGTCACAGGCTTTATTGAGGGTTTGTGAGAAGAAGGAAAGGGCAGTATCTATATCAGGGGCATAGTGTATGGGAGACCAGTTAATTTGGGCAAGATGTAGCTTAGGGCTTTTAGTCCAGCCGGTCTGAAGCGCCCGACGTAGAGTGGGAAGACCATGGGTTTGGGAGTGGTGGTTGCCCAGCGGAAAAGTATAGGGGAGTGGTCACTAAGGGAATCAGGAAGGACCTGGGTATCATGGATTTGTTGAGGGCGGTTGGTGATGACAACATCTAGTAAGGTACTGGTACCTTTCTCTGAGTTAACTCTGGTGGGTTGGGAGACTAGTTGGGACATGTCTAAAGCAGCGAAGGAGTCACGGGTGGTGGCGGCAGATGGGCTGAGCCAGTTAACGTTCAGGTCACCCACAAGGATTTGGTCAGCTGAATGAGGTAGGGCTGAGAGATAATCAGTCAATGGAACCAGTGCTAGAGTTTGGTCTTTAGGGGGAATGTAGGCAGTGGTGAGATATAGAGGACCCCTGGAGGGGTCTGGAGTCAGTTTGAGGGTTAGGGCCTGCGCCCCATATGCGAGAGTAGGGGCAGGGAGTGTCAGTCCAGTGAGAGAGTCCCTAGCATAGATCGCACAGCCCCCCCTCGTCTAGCTACACGATCCTCCTGGTAAAGGGAGTAACCTGGAATGGAGACAAAGGAGTCGGGAGTGGATTTTGATAGCCAGGTTTCCACCAGTGTAATGACATCTGGTCTGTGTAAAGTGACCCAACATTGTAAAGAGTCAAATTTTTTCAGCAGGCTGCATATATTCATAGAGGCTATGCAGAGCCCGGGTGACCCTGCTGGTAGGCTACGGTGGGCTGGGCCTGGGTTCAGATGTATATTGCCTGTCAAGAGTAGTAAAATGACCACAGCCCTGGCCGAGGGACGGTATAAGGGCGAGCTTCGATAGGTATGTTGTGGGAATGAGGGGCTTCTGAGCACAGGGGTGGGCAGGGATTTCCAGTCTGAGAAAGTGAGGGCAGTAAGCCTCCAGAGAGCACCTGAGGAAGCAGTAGGGAGATGGCTGGGGAGGTGTTATGCGCTGGGGCAGATGATGAAAGTAGGGTGGGATTGTATAAGCTCTGGAACAAGAGCAGGAGTGGGTGCCAGTGAGCCTGAGGGGGTATCAGGTACGGGGGACAGTAGTGTCAGGGAAAGGATGAGAGGGAGGCATTTTAGAAAGAGGTGTGCTAACATAATTGCTAGCGGTAGCAGCAGGGTAGTAGGTTGAGGCTGTCTTGAATCCTTCATCAAGAGTAGATGCCATTTTGGATTAGTGGTAGTGACACAGACTCCGGTGGGAAGGATACCAGGTTCAAGACCAACTCAGGGCAGTTGGAAAAAGGGGCCTGGGTGAAGGCCGTGCCCCACACACTGGGCCCAGAAAGCAGGGTATGTTTGGGACCAAAAAGGAGTGCACAATAGTGACTCCTAGTGGACACTAAGAGTAGGCTTAGTGGCAGAGGCCGGAGGTCTGTGCGTGGGGTAACTACAGAGGTGGGTGTGGGAGGCGGTGTAGGTAAGGTAGATGTAGTTGATGGAGACCAGGGGAGGAGGTCACTCAGTGTGAGCTTGGGGGTGAGTGGCAAGAGGTCCGAGGGTGGACTAGTTTCAGGGTAGGGTGTGGGCAAGGTAGCCTGTAGTTGAGGGAGAGGGGAGGAGGGATGGATAGCTTTGGTGGAGGCAGGACAAAAGAGGGGGAGGCTTTCGGGGAGTAGACTGAGCTTGTGCAGGGTCTCAAGGTCCCTCTAGTGGCAGACAGGTATAACCTGCAAATGGAAAAAGGGACTTAAAATTCCAGACAGCAGGAAGTGATGTCATTAGGCAGCCCTATAAATGAAGGGGCGACCCTGGGTGGGGAGGCGGGGGCAGTCAAGCCGCGCTGTAGTAGCGATAACCCCTCACAAGAGTGCAGGCAGAGGTTCTTTAAATTACCTCTGCTAGGCACTACGATAGTCCTTGGCTCCTGGAGGGAGCTCCGATGGGTTGGGAAGGCAGCTGGTGGTTCCTGAGGCGTGCGAGGCCTATATTGCAGGGGGAAACAAAGGAACTAATTAGCATGCAGCGGGAGAATGGGATTGTTATTGCAACCTGCCAGAGCGTCCCGATTCAAGCTCTGACCAGACACAAGGAGATACTGAGGCAATCTATGCAGGTACAATAGCCTAAACTTGTAAAACAGTGAAATGCTGTGCCCCCCCCCCCCAACAATGAGGCTGTGGCAGAGTTAAAAACAGAGCAGAATACGGAGAGCATTATTACAAGGTGTGTCTACGGGTGTGTGCTAATAGATTACTGCTGTAATCTTCTGATTCAAATTGTCTTTTGCAAGGTATGTCTTCTGATACTGCTTTATTTTTCTCTGTAGCAAAGTGTTTCTTACAGGGTATATCTTCTCTGAAATTGTTACAGGTGGTGCTTTACAGGTTTTACAGTTTTATCTAACATTAGGATAAACTTTCAGGGTTACTGCATTTGTTGTTGACTGATTGTTTCTGCTCTTACCTCCTTGTCCTTTCATCCGTGGTTCTTCTTTTTCGGCAGGGGAAGGGCACAGCCATCCACCCCCATCCACAACCACCACACACTACACTCCTTTTATAGGGTACCACAGTTGTGACATTTCCTGTGGCAGAGCACGAAGGGGCAGATCAGTGGGGCATCCACTAGGTGAGCTCATTTACAGGGGCACTAGTAATTTAACTTGTTATAACAAGTTATACAAAAACAAAACACAAAATCAAACCATTACTTGCATTTTCTTCCTTCTAATTACACTGACCAGGTTATAAACCCAGCAACTTATCAGTAATGGATATGATTAACTGCAGGTACTGCGGAACACTTTTCAGAAGGACAGTCTTACAGGATTTAGGACACTGTCCTACATGCTGGGCCATTGGAGATCTTAGGGCTCGGCTCCAGGCAGCATAGGCAGAGATTGCGTGCCTCAAATTTCATATTCAAGAGGAAATGCATTATAAGAACCACCCGCCAGTTCCCCAACATCCAACAGAAGAACCTCGACTGCAGGGGGTAGTTGGTCCAGGAGGTTGGCAGGTGGCTAGGAGGGGGAAATCGTGTGCCCCATCACTTTGTGCTCTCCAACATATTACCTCCAAAAACCATATAAACACTACAAACAGGTATCTGCCTCTATCTCTGAAATCAAACAAAGAGGCAGAGGACACTGCAGAGCAGGACATTGTAGCACAGGAGCTAACACAACAAAACTCACCCAAATCAGGAACCAAAACAAAAAAAGCAAAAAGGAAATCCAAAAAACATCTGATCAAAGGAGACTCCTGATTCCGGGAGCTGATACCCATCTCCAGCCAGGGGTAATGGTCAGATGTCTCCCAGGTACATCAGCGTGGAGAGACACTGACCGCATTGCTAAAATTGTTCACAAAGCAGGAGAAAACATTGACATCCTGGTACACATAGGGACTAATGATCTCGCCAGCCGGTCAGTTGTGGAGACCAAGGAACACCTGACCAGGCTGGGTGACAAACTATCATCCATTTCATCCAACATCTCCTTCTCTGAGATCCTTCCAGTCTGGGAGAACGGGGCAGATGGACGGAAGGTCAGAGAAGGAGATAGGGGAGCTAAACATGTGGCTCAAGGGCTGGTGCCAGGAAAAAGGACACAGATTTGTAGGAAGTGGCAACAGTCCTGGGGGCGAAGTTCTTTAAATTTGATGGACTGCATCTGACTAAGGAGGAGTCAGTGCATTGGGAAGAAGTTTGGCATCTTTGCAGAATATTTAAACTAAGCAAGCGGGAGGGTGCAGCACCCCATCGTCGAATGGGAAGAACACCCCTCCCCTCAGCTAGTGGTCAAACAGGATTCAGCATGTTTGCAGTTCATTTGCATCACCAGGTAAGAAAAAAGGTCCGTCTCTCCATACGATGCACAGGGGAAATGCCAAACCTCACCCAACAACTATCACACCGAAATCTGGCCAATGGAAAATCATGTACACAAATGCTCACAGCCTGGGAAATAAGATCCCAGACATGCAGGCAATAATGTCAGAGGCTAAACTGGACATAGTAGCAATTAGTGAGACATGGGTTACCAGTAACCACACTTGGGAGACTTCAGTACCTGGCTATGTACTGTTCAGAAGAGACTGATGTGCAAAAAGACTGGGTGGAGTGGCCCTGTATGTCAATGAAAATGTCAAAGCCACAGAAATTCAGAATACATATAAGGAGCCAGAAGAACTATGGGTCACCCTGGAAACAGGAAATGGGACAGCCATAAGAACTGGGGTTGTCTACAGGCCCCCAGACCTGGGGGGGAGGACATAGACACATTACTGTTAGAAGACATGCAAAACATTACAGTTAAAGGGGAGGTTCTGATAATGGGAGACTTCAACATGCCGGATACAGACTGATCAATACCAGCAGGAACATCTGCCAGGACTAGACACATGGTGGATTCCCTGCATGGGGAAGGCCTCAAACAACTGGTACAACAACCCACAAGAGACAGGGCTATCCTAGATCTAGTACTGACTAACAGGGAAGGGATCTCAGATCTCCAGGTAGAAGGTCACCTGGGGGCCAGTGACCATCACATGGTATGGTTCAATTTGGCCACTACATCTAAATCATCCCATTCCAAGGCAAAAATATGGGACTTCAGAGGAGCTGACTTTGATAAGATGGCCAACAGAGTTAAGCTAGCCCTGGCAAAAAGAAACACAGGTGAGGGGGTACAGGCAAAGTGGGCAAGCATTAAGGATATGATACTTGAAGCAACATCCCATTGTGTTGGACAGAAAAGGAAGTGCAAAAGAAGAAGGAAACCACTTTGGTTCTCAAATACAGTAGCAGAAAAGGTCAGAGCCAAAAGGCTGGCCTTCAGGAAATATAAGGGAACACAGCGGGATGAAGATAGAGAGGCATACCAAACTGCCCTAAGGGAAGCAGGGAAGGCAGTAAGGCAGGCAAAGTCCCAAACTGAGTAAACACTAGCATGAACAGTAAAAGAAGGTGACAAGACTTTCTATAGATACGTTAGTGAAAGGAGAAAGTCCAGAGGAGGTATTGCTAAGCTCAAAGGAGAAAAGGGGGCATGTGAGGAGGAGGACCCTGTAAGCATCTATCCAAATAGACACTTTTGCTCAGTATTTACTGAAGAGAAGGTAGGGCAGGGCCCACAGCTCAGCACCATGGACACAGGGGGGGAAGGAGGTGAGCACTACTCTCTTCACAAAAGAAAGGGTCCTACAAGAGCTCACTAAGCTCTGGGTGAACAAGGCAAAGGGACCTGATGGCATATATCCCAGGGTACTAAGGAGCTAAGGGTGGAACTAGCACAGCCATTAGCAGAACTGTTTAGTGAGTCTCTGAGCACAGGAGAGGTCCCAGAAGACTGGAGAAGGGCTCATGTGATCCCGCTCCAAAGAGTGGTAGCAGGGAGGCAGGAACTACAGGCCAGTCAGTCTTACCTCAGTAGTGGGCAAGATTATGGAGGCACTCCTTAAGGAAAGGATAGTGCAACACCTGGAATCCATAGGGGCACAGGATCCAAGACAGCATGGGTTTACAAAAGGAAGGTCCTGTCAAACTAATCTCTTAGATTTCTTTGACTGCATAACCAGAGTGGTGGACCAAGAGGGAGCAGCTGATGTCGCCTACCTTGACTTCAGCAAAGCTTTCGACACTGTTCCACATAGAAGATTGATAAATAAGCTGGGTAGGCTTGGGGTGGGTCAGAAGTTGGTCAACTGGGTGTCAAACTGGTAGACGGACAGAAAACAGAGAGTGGTGGTAAATGGTATATAGTCAGAAGAGATGCAAGTCACAAATGGGGTACCTCAGGGATCAGTCCTGGGGCCAGTCCTCTTCAACATCTTCATTAGTGACATTGCAGATGGACTAGAAGGTAAGGCTTGTCTGTTTGCAGATGGCACCAAGATCTGCAACAGAGTAGATGATCCAGATGGGGTGGGCAGAATAAGAAGAGATCTGGATAAACTAGCAAACTGGTCAGAAGAGTGGCAACTGGGATTTAGTGCAAAGAAGTGCAAGATCATGCACATAGGGAAGAGAAACCCTGAAGCCACCTATAGGCTGGGAGGGGAGTTGCTGGCAGTCACAAAGGAAGAAAGAGACTTGAGCATCATCATCACCGTTGACCTGAAATCATCCAAGCAGACCTCTAAAGCAGTAGGTAAGGCTAGGGGGATGTTAGGGTGTATTAGTAGGGGTATCACAAGTCGTAAGAGGGAGATAATAATCCCTCTTGACAAGACACTGGTTAGGCCCCATCTGGAGTACTGCATGCAGTTCTGGAGGCCACACCTTCACAAGGACATTAACCAAATTGAGGCAGTCCAGAGAAGGGCAACCAAAATGGTGCAGGGACTGCATCAGAAGGCCTATGAGGACAGATTAACACAGCTCAATATGTATACCCTTGAGCAAAGGAGGGAGACGGGATATGATCGAAACATTCAAACACCTTAAGGGCATTAACAAGGTGAAAGAATCTAACATGTTTAAATATAAGAAAAATAGCAGGACAAAAGGACACAGCATGAGAATAGAGGGAGGCTGATTAAGGGGGAATGTGAGGAAATTCTTTTTCACAGAAACAGTGGTGGATGCATGGAATGGCCTACCTCAGGAAGTGGTGGCTATGAATACAGTGCAGGGCTTCAAACAGGCATGGGATAGGCATAAAAGAGCAATACAGAAGAATATGGATAGATAGGTCATTGACAGTGTAAAGGGGTGTGTGGCACATTCATAAGGTAGAAAAAATGGGCAGACTGGATGGGCCTTGTGGTCCTTATCTGCCATCAACCTCTATGTTTCTATGTACCTTTAGCCAAGGGAATCACTCCCGTGGTAACTGATGAGGTGGGTCCCTCCTCCAGGGTTCCTTGCCTTCATACCCCTACAGGGTGGTATATCCCAATGATAAAGAGACAAACAGTCAAAGATTATCTAAACATAGAAACATAGAATTTGATGGCAGATAAGGACCGCTTGGCCCACCCAGTCTGCCCATTTCCCTGCCTACTGGATAAGCTGCAGATCCTACTTAACCAGCAGCCTACTTCTTTCTACCCCCACCCCCTAGAATTGCCTTATGACTGTCCCATGCATGCTTGAATTCCACCACTGTTTTACACAAGCATGAAACCAGTTGCACAGACACACTGAAGTGCTAGTATTGACAAGACCTTAGAATGGGGCCTCTAATGTCCTCAGTGTCCTATAATGCCAGGAAGCAGATATGTTGCATCCACCTACAGTAGTTCACAAAAAGTTAAATCAGGATTTTCGCAGATACAGTATGTGTTCGGTTTTCAGTGCATTTTTACACAAGTACCACCACAGTTTGAATGCTGCTGGACCACCAAATAACTGGTCTAACAAGCTTCCAAACTTGGGATGTAGTTGTGCAAAAAGGGAGAAAAACATCCAGATTTTAATGATGTGTCAGTTTTTTGATGCAAGCTGCCTCAGATCACAGAAACTGTTGCTACATACTAGGAACCATTGAAAATAGGGCAGCCTTTGCACATGCATGTGTACCTTCTGAAAAGCCTGACTTTGGGCTCAAATACTGTTATGAATATTGCTGAAACCAGGAAAAGCCTAATGGGGAGAATGGGCATTTCACAAATCTGGAAGAGAAGAGCAGTCTAAAGTGGAATAAAAATACATTTTTACAAAATGTTAGACATAAAATGAACTGCTGGTTGATGTCAGTGTTGTTTTGAAGGCTGAATGCTGAGCTGTACCATAAGCTGGCATCGGTTATTTTTCCTTAAGGATTTATGAGTGCAGCAGAGTACTCAACTGTTAGAATCATGAATGAACAGCAGGTGGTGCTTCAGACAAAGGAGAGGAAGGACAACAAATACCTTGCAAGGGTTACATCAGTTGCTCTTGCTAGTTAGAACAATTCCAGGCTCACAATAGAAAGGTCATGAAACAAGTTGCTATTTTTCTCACATTACTTCAGTAAGTTGATATGCTATGGGCCGGATATTCAGACTGCACCAGGCAATGGAGCAAGTGGGGGCGCAGCCCAAAAGAGCTGCACCAAGGCCAGGACAGGGTGATATTCAATGATGATGCGCCATGATGCATCACCATTGAATATCGCACAGAATGCTCATGGCGCAAGTACTATGCGCTAGTGCATCTCACAGACAGGGAGGACCGGGAATGCTCCAGCACAACTGCAGTTGTACTGTGCACATCCCCCACGATATTCAAAAGAGGGCATGTAAATGGGGCCATAATATATGCATGGTGCAAATGGGGACATTAGCATGTCATTATGGCCCCATTTGCATCCGTTGCACAGGGCAGCCCACGGAAATGCACATGGCGCCCTGTGTTGCTGCTTACAGCAGGTGTTGTTTCCCTGGTGGGCTAGTGCTCCCCTCCCATATGCCTGATTGTGGGCTTCTGTAAAGTAAGTGATAACCTGGTGGTTCAGTGGTCCCACCCTCCCCCACTATGACTGATCGTGGGCTCATGTAAACTAGATGATAGCCTAGTTGTCCAGTGGTTCCACCCTTCCCCCATTATGCCAGATCACAGGCAGTAGTGAATTACAATACCATTGCTGGTCTAGTGGTCCCCCCTCCATCATGCCCGATCACGGGAATCAGTAATTGAAACCCATTACCTGGTGGTCCAGTGGTCCCCCCCCTCCTCTCCCACCCTCAGAGGACCACTGGCCACTCAGCTCTCCCACAGTCATCAGCTGGCGGCAGTACCCCACTGGCATACCACCCAGCCGCCCGCCTAGTAACAGCATATAGTATGTACTGTACATCTATTGTTCCACTGTGTGGACCAATGGGCCTGTAGACCATACTGTACTACACAGGCACAAATATGTGAAGAATGTTTCATTCACATATTCATGCCTGTGTAGTACAGTATGGTCTGCAGACCCACTGGTCCACACTGTGAACCAATAGGCATACAGCACATACTGTATGCTGTCATTCAGTGGGCAGCTGGGTGGTATGCAGGTGGGGTGCTTCCACCCACTGATGACTGGGGGAAGAGCTGGGAGACTAGGGGTCCTCTGAGGGTGAGAGGGGAGGGGGGACCACTGGACCATCAGGTAATGGGTTTTGATTACTGATACCTGTGATTGGGCATGACGGAGGGGGGTAACCACTAGACCACCAGGTGGTATTGTAATTCACTACTGCCCATGATCAGGCATACAGGGAGGGTGGGACCACTGGACCACCAGGCTATCATTTAGTTTACATAAGCCCACAATCAGGCATACTGGGGGGGTGGGACCACTGGACCAACATGTTATCATTTATTTTACAGAAGCCCATGATTGGGCATATGGGAGGGTGAGGGTCACACTGTTCACTGGGGAGGGTGTGTGCTACTGGGAGGTGTCCCTGCTGGGCAGGTGGCCACCCATGACTTGTGGGTGCTGTGTTGTGCCCTGCAATGCAGCAGTACACCTGTGGGTGGTCAGGGTTTGTTCCTTCTTTTTATGGGCTCAACATTGCGCACTCATATGTGGTGCACATCAGGGATGTGCCAGCATTTGCGCTGTACATCCTGGGCTGAATAGCGGTATGTGCCGCATATGCATGGGCACGCCCCCTGCATTTGCGCCACATACAGTACCAATGCACCCCGGTGCATCGGGATTTGCTCAGCACATCTTGCCCCTTTGAATATCATGCTGGGGTGCAAGCACAACCCCCTTGAATATCTGGGCCAATGTATTCTTCTTTTACTCCTTGACTGACATGGTGCATGATGATAACAAAGTGGCTATTACCACATAGCTCTTGTTTTACTGGGAAAAACTTCATATTCTACTGAAAAAAATGTATTACTAAGAAAACTTGCAAGGTTGATCTGATGATCCAGTAACAGTATGGTGCAGGTAACACAGGCTGAAAATGAACTTGGGTGAAATCCCAGGCCCAAGGACCAAAGACCAAGGGATTGCACCTTGGAGAAGCCACTATATGAATCAATAAATAAGATGTGCAGAACGGTAAGTATCCTGTAGTCTCATAATAATATAACTACCCACTCAGCCCACATGTAACTGAAACTCTTCGTAGAGTAAATTAAAATATGATAATATATTTAAATAACCTGATTAAATATTCGTGTTTTTTGTGCCACTTTATTGAAACTGCATCTACCTTTATTTTACTTACATTGTTTTTATCTGTTCTTTCAGCTACTCTTTGAAAATGTATTTCCCAACTTGTTTATAACCATGTTTCTCCTACCTCCACTCTTTTCTTCGCCTACCTAGGCCTGATCATTCCTGAAAAAAGGTCCCTTTTACCAGTGTACACACCTGGTCAACAAATAAATTTATGTTTTTGAGGAATAAAGAAAAAGAAGTTTAAGCAAATAGATACAACTTGGAAAAGGGGAGAAAGGACAGTGAAAGTAAATTATAAACCTTCCATTTTATGTAAAGTGATTTTATTATCATTTGAATATATATATATATATATATATATATATATATATATATAGATAGATATCTATATATTAGAGGCAAAAACTCTGTTTAATGCGTTAGTTAGGGTTGTTCACAGTGACAAAAGTGAGGAAATTCATTGTTAGGGTTGAAAACTTCCTTGAGCCTACCCACCCCCCAACGGCATTGGGGTGTGCATTGAGGTCATCAGCTAACTCTCACCCCATCACATGTGTAAAGCAGCAGAAGTATGGGAGAATGGGGTGAGAGTTAGGACCGCGGACCCCAATTGGGAATTGGGAAGGGGCCTTAGACAAGTAGCACATGGTAACCTTCTTGGAGGTGCTGCCCATCTATGGCGTAGGAGAGGCTAGGGTGTTCCTCACCATGGGATTCAATCAGTTGTTGAAAAACTGGTGCGGAGCTTAGGGATTTGGCTTCATTGGGGACTGGGGGTCCACCTGGAGTGATGCAAGCCTATACTGGCATGATGGGCTGCATCTGTCCAGGAGGGGAACCAGTATCCTAGGTGATAGGTTTAAATGCTTCATTGGCAAGCATTTAAACTAGCAAACTAGCCAAGGGGGGAGGCACTGGAAAGGAGCAGGGAAATCCTAGCCCCCCCAAAAGAATCACAGTAGTAAGTACGGTAAACATCAACATAGAGGTGTCGATAGGGAGAGGGGCAGGGGTAAACGAAGAAAGTGACAAAGGCAAGAAAGACAGGGATGGGGCAAAAAGAAGTAAGGCCATCATGAAATGGAGGGTAATGAGTACCAATGCCCATAGTCTGGGCAACAAGCTCCCTGAGCTGGTGGCCTTGATGGAAGAAGGATGCCTGGATATCATAGCAGTCACAGAAACATGGTACACAGAGAACCATGACTGGGATGTTAACATACCAGGGTACATAACCTATAGGAGAGACAGGCAGGGCAGAAGAGTGGGAGGAGTAGCTCTCTATGATAAAAGCAACTGAACAAAAGAGTAAACAGGGAGGAGAGGAGGCACTGTGGGTCACCTTGGAGACTGGAAAGGGCACCACAATCTGCACAGGGGTTGTGTACAGACCCCCATGTCAGGGGGAGGGAATGGACAAGGATATGATAGAAGGCATTCTTAGAATGGCAGAGAAAGGGGAGATACTGTTGATGGGAGACCTGAATATGCCAGATGTTAACTGGAGCAAATTTGCTGCAGCCACATCCAAGAGCAGGGCCATTCTTGATGCCCTACAGGTGGCAGGCCTCAGACAGCTAGTTTCGAACCCACTCATGAGGGAGCACTCTTAGACCTCATACTCTCAAACTGGGGCAGTGAGAGGATCTCAGATCTAGAAGTGGGTTGCCATCTGGGAACAAGTGACCATCAAGAAGTGTGGTTCACGTTAAACTCAGCTACAAAACAAGCCATACAAAAGTGAGGGTACTGGACTTCAGGAGGGATGACTTTGGCAAGATGGGAGAGTGCCTCAGAAAAGCACTAGCAAACAGGCTAGAAGGAGGTGTGGAGCAACAATGGGAAATCATCAAAACTGCCATCACAGAGGCAACAAGCCTTTGTGTGAAGCACATAAACAAATCTAAATGAAAGAAAAAGCCACTATGGTTCTCAAAAGAGGTAGCTGTGAAAGTCAGGAAGAAAAAGATAGCATTCCGGAAGTATAAGGAAACACAGAAGGAGCAGGACAGAGAGCTGTACCAGTTAAGGCAGAAGGAAGCAGGGAGGGAAGTCAGAATAGCAAAGGCCCAAACTAAGGAAAAGATAGCCAACTTGGTTAGAAGGGATAAAACCTTTTATAGGTACATCAGCGAGCGTAGAAAGACAAAGGGAGGGATAGTGAGGCTGAATAGAATGAACGGTGGGTGGGGCAGAGGGGGACAGTGAAAAAGCAGGGATACTGAATGAATATTTCTGCTCAGTATTCACAAAGAGGAGGAAGTGCCTAATCCAATTAGAAGCACTCTTGATAGGGGGGTTGATCCCAGTCCTTTCACAGAAGAAAGGGTTCTGCAAGAACTCCTAAAACTGAAGGTGGACAAAGCAATGGGGCCTGATGGAATTCACCCCAGAATTCTAAAAGAATTAAGGGGGGAACTAGTGAAATCACTGGCTACCCTTTTCAATAAATCATGGGAGGATGGTGTGGTACCCAAGGAGTGGAAGAATTAGGATGTGATTCCCCTTCACAAAACTGGGACCAAGACAGATGCAGGAAACTACAGACCTGTCAGTCTGACCTCTGTGGTAGGGAAAGTGATGGAGTCACTTCTGAAGGAAAGAATAGTTGAGTACCTATAGGCCAGTGGGGCACAGGACCCAAGGCAGCATGGGTTCACAGCGGGAAGGTCATGTCAGATGAATCTAATAGATTTCTTTGACTGGGTGACCAAAGTAGTAGACCAGGGAGGGGCTGTGGACATGGCCTACCTAGACTTTAGCAAGGCATTTGACACGGTCCCACACAAAAGATTAATAGTCAAATTAACCAGCCTGGGAGTGGGTCCCAGGGTGGTAGCCTGGGTAAAACATTGGCTGGACAACAGGTCACAGAAGGTAATTGTAAATGGAGTCCACTCTGAAGAAAGAGGGGTTACTAGTGGGGCACCGCAGGGGTTCAGATTGGTCCAGTCCTTTTAATGTCTTCATAAGTGACATTGCAGAGGACTGGAAGGAAAAGTATGCATCTTTGCAGATGACACAAAGATCTGCAACAGGGTTGATACACAAGGAGGTGGAAAGGATGAGAAGGGACTTGGCAAGGTTGGAGGAATGGTCAGAATTATGGCAGCTAGGATTCAATGCAAAGAAGTGCAAAATAATGCACCTGGGAAACAAGAACACAGGGGAAGAATACACAATGGGGGGTAGTAACAACAACAAAAAAGGAAAGGGACCTGGGGGTAATCATATCAGATGACCTTAAGGTTAGCAAGCAATGTGAGAAGGCAGTAGGGAGGGCTGAGGCTATACTGGGATGCATAGGGAGAGGCATCAGCAGCAGAAAACAGGAAGTTGTTATCCCTCTGTACAGACAGTTGGTGAGACCCCATCTGGAGTACTGTGTCCAGTTCTGGAGACCCCATCTCCACAAGGACATAGACAGGATAGAGGCAGTCCAGAGGAGGGCAACTAAAATGGTGCAGGCTCTGCAAGAGAAGCCGTATGAGGAGAGACTAAAGGAGCTTAATATGTACCCTTGAGGAAAGAAGGAGAGGGGAACATGATAGAAACTATGACCTCAGTGGAATCAACAAAGTCCAAGAGGGTAGCATCTTTCAGAAAAAGAGATGTGCAAGAACAAGGGGACACAATTTAAAAGATAGAGGGCAGTTCAGAGGCAACGTGAGAAATTATTTCACAGAGAGGGTAGTGTATGCATGGAACTGCCTTCCTGAGGAGGTTGTGGGGTCTAAAACTGTGGGAGAATTCAAGAATGCATGGGACAGACATAAGGCAATTCTTGTGGGGGGTAGAAAGAAATAGGCTGTTGGTTAACTAGGATCTGTGGCCTATCCTGTAGGTAGGGAAATGGGCAGACTAGATGGGCCAAGCAGTCCTTATCTGCCGTCAAAGTCTATGTGTCTATGTTTCTATGTTTCTATGTTTCCATGCTTTCTAATCAAACATAAACTGTATTTTATTTTGTGTCTCTTCCAGTTAACCATTTTAAATAAACAGATAAATTATACCTGAGCTTCAAAAGCATTCTGTTTTTGCAACAGAATGCTCTTAATTAAATAAAAAAATAATGTGACACTTTTGTTTGTTACTGCTGACTTCCCCAAGGTGCAGAATTTATAGAATCAAGTGGGAAGCAGCAGGATGTCATTTCAGTCACAGTAAAGTTTTCCTTCTGCCTAAATAAGGCCAATTGCCCCCCCCCCCACAGTAAAAAGACAATTAAAGTCTGTAACTATATGTTCATATCTCATTGCTTTAACAAGTTACTTTTCATAAATGGATTGGGTGTAGAAAGCGAGGCTAGTGACTATAATAGTGCCATCAGAATGTTGTGTTCATGAGACATCAGGAAAAGAGAGCAGCAAATGAAAACTCACATTGACACAATAACATGTGAATATAACTCTAAACAGCAATGCATTTTCAAATTAATAACTAATAAAATGTGACTATAACTCTGAACAACAATGTATTTTCAAAGTAATAACTAGGGTTGTGCATGCTCCATTTTGCATGGATATCAGAAGGCTCCTATAATAACCTAACTTAAACTGTATAGCCTAGAGCTTGCACTGTCCGCTCCAGATCTGAAACTGAACAGATTTTATTCTCGCAACCCAACAATGCCAGTATTTTATTAATAGTATATTGTTAGTAACATTAAAACATAGGTCCTGATATTCAAACACCACAGCGCTGACAGGCTTTGGGTGGCTATAACTGTACTTTGCAGGCAAAGCAGTCTGTTAGTGCAGCAGGTATCATATTCGGAGACGCAACTAACACAGCCCAAAACTGTAAGCATGTGAGCACTGACATAAGGTGTGCATGAAAATGAGTGGGTAGGGGCATGCCTACTGGGTGCCCTGGCAAATTTGAATCATTTTGGCAATGCAACCAGACAACCTGTGCAGTACAAAACCAATGCCTTATTTTTAAAATGTGCACTCCCTGGTAACCTCCCCCCCCCCCCCATCACTTGATCAGTCATCTCTGGCTTTTTTGGCACTCCTGCATTCACCCCATACCCAGTAAAGATACATTCTATAATAGTACCCTCCCTAATTCCAGTCCATGTGTCAGTTTTAAGAATATATGACAGCTGTACCTGGTCTTTGTCCTGGAGCCTGTTAGTGTAAAATCTATAAGTGCATACCATGTTCCTCTTCCCCACCCTGTAACAGTATCATTAGTGTTTGGCAGACCCCCGATAGCACCCAAACCTCCCACTATGGTCCCAAGAGAGCAGCAGGCAGATACTCACTGTTCACCTGTACAGCTGGCCACCATCTCCCTAACGCAAGTATGTTATCACTAAACAAGCATGTATACTCCTGACAATAAGCATTTTCATGCCTAGTGTACCCATCCGGTTACCAGAAGCAAATAATAATAATAATAATACTGATACAGTACTTGAAGAATGTCTCACCAAATTTGCCTTGATGTGTGATTATATGTAAGGAGAATGAACATAGTATGATTGCAAACATTCTTACACAGCTCTGTATCACTTCTCCTGCTAGAGTCATTATGCAGTTGCACTGCCTATCCATGTTAGAATATAGTTACAGGTTCTTCCTAGTGTCATAGTTATCAGGCTATAGCCTTGTTCACATTTGGAACTGTTCTGCAATTTGTGGGAAAATGGAAAGCTTCAAGGGGAAAAAAACAACATTTGTAATCATAGTAATCTCCTCCATGCAGTATATAATAGATTGTGGGGAGTATAGAACACAGCTTGCTGCAGCATCTCATGAAGTCACTGCCAATATAACCCTTTCAAGCTTTCCTTTTGAGGGTTACTGTGACAATTTGAACCTGCAATAGTACCATTCTACACTCCCCGCCATCTATTATCATTTTTGTATGGAGCTGGTTGGGGGAAGGGTCACACTGCACCACTGTGTCCCACCAAACAATGAATTACCTGTTCCTGGAGAAGAAGGTTCAAACACACTGGATGTATCGCTGTACGTGTTTGATGCTTGCTCTGATAGCTTCTTTTTGCCACTTCCTTCTGAAGATTTGTGAGATTTCTTTTTATTTTTTATCAGAATTTTGTACATTAGATCCGTAGGACTTGGAAGTGGGATTCCAGCCTCAAGCTGTCAAAGACAAAGACACGTTTGCAGAGGTTTACAACACAGCAATGGAAATGCAGACATAATTTGCCTTACCTAAATGATAATACCTATTTTGAGAAATCCTCTCTAATGTGCCGAGGTACATTTCTGTCTAATTCCTATTTTACTGGTATCTTACAACATACCATTTGGGATGTATCCTAATCTTGGAAGTAGTGGAAATCATGAATTCCGTAACTTAAGGCAGTTTTACACACACACACACACACACACACATATGGTCTGGTACCTTAAAAAAAAAGGGAAAACAGTGCTAAGGAAAACTACTAAAGCCAATTAAAGATTGATATTTTTTTGTTTTAGTGGTTCTTAAGCATCTTTGTGACATATTTATCCTCCTCTAGCATTCCTGGCTCCTTTAATCACCATAAAAATTTCCATTTGGGATGTACAAATTTGCCTCCACTCCAAGAGTGACAACATCAGCTTCAGAACACACAAATATTCCACCATCCCTGAGATATTTCTGGATAAGTGTGGCACATGTGCATCGAGCCATTAGAATTTAAGCCTTTAAAGCTTTCACATCACAAGGCAAATGATCCTACATTCATTACAGATATGTCAACCATGGGAATGCAATACATTTGCTGAATAAAATGTGGAACAGAGCTACTAGTAAAATAACATAACGGAACATGCTATTTAACTAGTAGCTATGTTATTTTAGTAGAATCTACTGTATGCTATTCAAATCCCATGGTATCCATAAAATATCCTAAGAAGTGGCTTAAAATATGATTGTTATTCAAATGTATCCTGCTGAGGCCAATGCTTCAATCAATGCATGGCTTCACTTTGCTCAGTAACTCATTGCAAGGGAACAATGACAGCAGCCATTTACCTTGAAAAATGTCACCAGTCATGAGTTCAGAGGTCAAATCTAAGCCATGAAGTAATTTCTGATATTTTCTATTAAGCCAGCACATGTCCTATATTTTATATAAAGTTAGTGGAAACATACTGTGATATTTTTGCAGCTAACCTCAGGCTATCATGAAATCTTGTTGTTAGTCTTGTCTAGTTGATTTCTTGAAGGTTAGTATCATCACAGTGGAGTATTAATCAAACAGCAGCCTTCACAGTACTGTTGACATCACAATTGCCCAATGTATTTGTATTTATTTATTTTACCAGGAAAAAGTGCCATTGAGTAAAGCTCATTTACAAGGAGATCCTGGGCAGGACAGACTACAGTACAGTAAACAATTTGATAACATTGGAAAAACAACAAAACAGCAGTTTGATAGCACAGGAATAACAGCAAGTTAGTGCAGTTGAAATAGCATATAGGGAACAGAACTCTCTCTCTCTCTCTCTCTCTATATATATATATATATATATGAGATAAATGGTGGGCAGGAGTGGGATATGGAAAATATTCTCACTCCTGCAGAGTGAACTATGTATTCTCATGAGTGCGAGCAAGGCACAGTGAAAAATACACAGCTCACGAGGCAGGAGTGAGAATATTTTCCATATCATGATCTGCCTATCATGTGTGCGATTTATACCAGAGGGGTGAGAGCTTTAGGAACATTTTTTACGATTCTGTGTGTTTCCTGCTCATTCTGTGTGTGCTGTCAGTGTGTGTGTGTGTTCTGAATGGACTGGGAGTGAGAAACACAGCTGACAGTGTTTTGCAAAGCTAACTGAGTGAGTCAGAGGCTCACTGAGAAAGACAAAGTGCTGCAGGTACAGTAGCACTGAGAAACAGAAAATGCTTTGTAAAAAAAGTTTCATTTAGAATTCAGGTTATTTTGAAGCTGAGATCAGCACAGTAATGGGCTAGGAAAGTCAGAAACACAATGGGATACAGGTGAGAGTCATTTGCAAAGCTAATTGAGTAAGTTGCAACTTCAGTGGGAAAGAGAGAAAAGAAAATTTAAGAAGGCAGTATAGCACAGTGGTTTAAGGCTCTGACCTATTAAGGCTCTAAGCTACAAACCTAAAAACCTGCATTTGAATCACGCAGTCCCCACCTGCATACTGTGTGATCCTCAGCAAGTCACTTAACTTTGTCGTGCTCCCAGGTTGCACCTGTAAACAAGCTTTCACTTAGTGTGTGTGTGTCTCTCTCTCTCCTGGTAAAAAATAAAGTGTCTCCCGTAGAGTGCAAGCTGCAGTGCAGTTATTCTCACTCTGGTGATATCAGCAAAGTTGTCATCTTCAGGATTTATTCTCACTGTAGTGGAAATATCACAGGATATTCTACTGAAAAAGCTCTCACCCTTGTGGTATAAATATATATGTTTAGAAAATGGGCTTTTTATTTCCTGATCTCTGATTGGCTGATACCCCTGACAGAGGGGTACAATAACTTTCAATAGTCGACCAGGAAAAAAAAAAAGTGCCAGCCCTAGTGCCCCTTCTCCCATTCAGGTATCTTTGTGCACAGCCTGCTTTCTCATTGGTGGAAAGCACCTAATTCAATTTTAAATCACCACCATTTTTTCTCTCGCCTAGGGGAAGAAACTGACCTCCATGTCTTCATAGTTCAGTGCCAGTTGCCTAATTAAACCTCATACAACCTCCCCTGAGCTAATTTCTCACTACACATGTTATTTATTTATTTATTTATTCTCATCCCCAATGGTTCATCCACAGAGTCGCTCTCTGTCTCTCTCGGTCGATCGAACACACACACTGCGTGTCTGTTCCTGAACTTTCGCTCTCATATCGCCACACATTTTAACTGTTCAACTGAAAAGAAAAAAATATTCTTACTATCTAAGCTCTCAGATCAACTTTTCAGTGACACAGCTCTCCATAGACTTTGTGCTCCTAAAGTGAAGCCCCAGTAAAGCTCGTCCCATTCAGAAAGTGTCTTGCTCTCTCGCTCTCTCTCTCTCTCTCTCTCTCCCGGGGTCCTCTTACAACTGCCCAATACCGCCCACCCTGTCGGATATTATTGCTTGCATATAACAGGTATCGTGGTACTGAGCAATAAGAAATAGCTTAGCATAACATACAGTTATAACGGTAGACTGTGAACAGTTTTTACATAGGTATTGTCATACAAAAAGAAGAGTGACAAGGTTGCATTTACATTTTTACGTAGATAATTGCAGTACAATCATGTAACAGTGCATCAGGATTCTTCAGGAATTACCACATGGTGTGGGTTGCAGGAATAATGCTAGTTGCAAGTTCATTTGCCTACACAATGCTGATCAAGCAGTGTAGCACTAAATCCACCATTTGAAATACAGGAGAAACAGTTTAATTGTCAAACAGCCAGTTTAAAAGCTATAACTAGTAAACAGATGTTACAGAAATCAGATATGCAATGCTCTGACTGGAAATTGGCAGTTTACCATCACTTATGAAGGAGCAGGACTTTCATATATAGTAACTCACTTGTGTCTCTGTCACTGTGAGTTATGGTCATTCCTCTCACACTTAAAGATTAAATACATATTTTGTTTGAGGTCATTGTACATCCCATATAATTAAATAACTTTGTATCAGGAACACAGAAACATAGAATTTGATAGCAGAAAAACGACCACTTGACTCAGCTAGTCTACCCAGCTGTTCCCTGCCTATTCTGTCTCTGCAGACCCTATCTGACCTCTATTGACCTTCCCACCTCCCTGCCTCATATCTAATACACCCCATGTCTCTGCCATGGATACTTGATGCTTCTCACTACTCTAGCCTCCATTAAATCTGCAGGCAGTCTATTCCAAGAGTTCACTGCCTTTTTACTGAAGAAATTACTCCTCAACATTACTCTTGAATCCCACACCCTGCTTCTCTGAATGCCCCTGGTCCTGCTGTTTGTTTTTATTTGAAAATGACTCCCTACCAGTACATTGTTTACCCCTTTAAGGTACTTGTAGGTCTCTACCATGGTACCTTTCACTCTCCTCTACTTCAGGGTTTACATATTGAGGTCCCTCAATCTCTCTTCATGGTGCTTCTTGTGCAAACCATGCACCATTTGAGTTGCCCTTCTTAGGATCACCTCATCCTTCAGGTTGTACCACCCTTAGTCTAAGCACCACCAACAACACTGAAACAAAGTAACTGGTAACCTTACATTACTGCACAAGCTTTATTTCTACTTTGGTTTAATTTATTTTCTATTTTAATGTACATTGGATACCCTATTACCCCAATATCTTTCCAGGAAGTAAAATCTATATTGTATATTAACTACTCTATGTCCTACTTTTATTGCACATCATTTGAAATTAACTTTATTTTTTATCTTTCACATGCACACATTGTATCTTTTTGTTAAAACACAGTTTATCTTATTTAAAAAATATGTATTTTTTTAATATTCAGTTCATATCTATTTCTACATTTTTGTAAGATTTTAGAAAAGATTATAGAATTTGATGAACCATTTTACTTTTCTTGTTGTAAAGGGTCAACATTTTCTTTATGTAAGTGCTGCTTAATCTTCTAAACTGGATAATAACAATTGCTACATTTGTCTGGTTTTGTAATATATAACTGAGTACAGCATGAGAGGGAAAGAAATGGCCTTCTCCAGAGGCCATTAGGCATGGCTTAACAACTGCCTCAACAATGGGAGTGCCTTCCCCTTCTTCTGCTAATGAACTAGCACGTACTGTACTATGTAAACAGTTAAATGTAATAATTATTTTTTATTGTAGAAGATTAAACAGGACAGACATAGTCAGCAAGGAGTAGGGTCATATATATAGTCTATGTGGACTTTGACACTGTGGTACATAATAAGCATGCATTTGCTGGGGACAGGAGATAGAGGGCTGTGGTTGATGCCCATTTCTCCAAGTGGAGAGGTGTGCTCAGCAGGAGTCCACAGGGTTTGCTGCTGGGGCCACTGATTTTCAGCATTTTCGTCAATGATCTGGAAGCTAAAGTCTCCAATAGAAGGCTTATATTTGTGGATGGTGCTAAGCTGGATAGGGTGGTGGCCTCACTTGAGGATGGGGACAAGGTTCAGGAGCACCTGAACAATATGGATGACAGGCCAGACTCCTGAAGTCTTTGATTCAATCTAGTCAGATGCGAGATACTACACCTGGGGAGAAGAAACAGAGGTAGGACCTAAATACTGTGGGGATGCCTTCCTTTTGCTGCAATGGAGGAGGACTAAGAGTCACAATTCACTAGGGGTTAAAGCATGACAAGCAGTGCACAACTACTGTTAAGAAGGCTGGTGGAATTGTGGGGTGTATTAAAAGGGAAGTGACCAACAGAGCAGGGGAAATAATCCCTACTGCTTTACTGGGTCATGGTCAGTACTCTCTGCACTTTTTGGCTTTGTATTATGAAAAGAACATTAAGGCATAGAGAGGGTGCAACACAGGGCCACCAGAATTATCAGGGTATAGAGGATAAAAGATATGCATGAGAAGCGGGAGGCTTTTAATTTACTCTAACTAGAAAAAAATGAATAATGTTAAAAATAGGTTAAAAATGCAGATTTTATTTTTGTTAATGCTTGTATTTTTGGGGTCTTGGTTAAATAACCCATTTACTGCCAGGTTTCTGACTTTCTTTACAGTTACAGTAAACGTTTTATTGTATATGAGTTTTTACATAAACATAGTACAGATATGATACATTCAGATACGGTGCATAGTTCAGGCAGTTGGATTACAGCACATGGGTGTACAACAGACAAGCAGTTAACATCACAGACAATGCTACTATTATTTAGTATCCTTTGTATTTTATGGTGCACAGGGGGATACATCTTTCCTTTAATAACTGGGCATTGCAGGCTCGCAGGCAACACATACACATTTAACATCCAGGCCTTGACCTTCAATCACTTTCCACTTCAGAGTGGTTTTCAATCAATCAATCAATCACTTTATTTAACCAGTTTTAGCAGATCTTTTTCCAGTCTGCTGTATTTTTCTGGCTTCTGGAGGTTATATATTGCAGATATGTGCCCCAGACCGAGTAGTATCTTTATTGGTTCTATTGCGAATGATACAGCAGCTTGGAATTGATAGCCAAGCCTCCAATGCTTTGTACCACTCCGCTGCCCCTGGAATGTTTGACATTCTCCACCTCATTAGGAGCAATATCCTGGCTTCTAGTGAGGCCTGCACCAGCCATTGCAGATGCGGGTTTTTCAGGTACCCATTTGGGACCTGGAGTCCTAACAGAAGGAGGGCTGGTTGGCTTGGAATATTAGTACTCATGATTACCGTGCATTCTCTCGCCACTGTGGCTCAGAATGACTGTATGTCTGGGCAGTCCCAGAGTACATGAAGGAGATTTGTGTTATCCTCATTACACCTCCAGCACTGGTCCATGTGAAGTAGGCCCATTCTTTTCAGGAGCGTGGGGGGGTCCAGTACCACAAGTATAGGATTTTCTTCTGTATTAACCGGCTCTTTTGGTCTTTGCAGGCCTTCTGAGCTGTTCTCCAACATCCTACCCACTTCTCCTTGGATATAATTCTGCCCAGCATTGTCTGCCATCTTATTCTGACCCTCATGGTTTGGTTGGGCATCTGATTTTTTATCACGGCCTATAGTCGGCCAGCTAGGCCCTTGGGCCTTTGTAGACAGTTTACTATGGGGATGGGCTGGGGGGCATGCACCTTTCCTTTGTTGTATGATTGACAATTACATTTGCTTCTTTGCCAGGTTATGTATATGCTCCTTATTAGAAGAAAGTTTCAGTGGTTAGAGGCAGGTATACCGTATTTATCCCTCTGGTCTTGGAGTGAGAGCAATACTCCAGTATTTGGGTCCACTAGGTCCCCTATTTTATTGATATTTTTAGCTTTCCAGGAATTCCACATTATATTCTTTTTGCCTATCTGGAGGGCAGGGTTGAGCCATAGTGGTGTATAGTTACCAGGATGCATACAAGTTTTTGCTAGCTTTCTCATCCTCTGAACAGCTAAATGTGCTGCCTTAATAGTAAGCCAGGGTGTAAATGTTTTTGGCAAGTGGGAGGTAAAATATACTGTAGGATGTGCTCCTTCCAAGATTGAAATCTCCATTTGTGTCCAGGCTGGGCAATCCTCGCTAGCTTCCCTAAACATTCTTTTATAATTTTTTTTTTTTAATTTTAGTCTTTGGTAACCAGGTGATCTAGGTGGCCAAGTTGCAAGCAACAGCAAAGTGGTGGAAATCCAGCATGTTCCAGCCTCCCCATCTCTGTGGGCTGATCATTTTTCCTAACAAAAACTAGCCCTGCTCATGCCCCATAGGAACTTCTTTATGATTTTATTTATTTTGTCAAACCAGGCTTTAGGAATCTCCACTGCCAGGTGAGACAGTAGGTAATATATCATAGGGGCCGCCATCATCTTGATGGCTTCTATTTTGCCCATTAGGGAGAGATTAAGCAACGCCCATCTTTCTGTCTCCCTTCAGAGGATATTAATGGTGGAGGAGGTGGTGGGATTACCTGTTACTAATCTACTACCTCTGTTTGATATTCTAATTCCCAGATATTTTATGCCACCCTTTGATATCAGCAGTCCCTCTACTAACACACTTGAGGGGGTTGCAATATCATCGAGAGGTAGAATCTCAGATTTATTTATATTTATACGCAGGTCTGAAAGTGCTGCAAAGTTCTTTAGGATCCACAGTATTGCTGGTAAGCTGGTTCCTATATCCTCTGTAAGTATTAAGCAATCTTTCTTGTATAATTTGGTGTACTCTTCCTCCCTAGTTGTTATTCCTTTTATCACAGTGTGCATTCTAAGATCCTGCACCAATGGCTCTACAGCCAGTACAAATAATAGGGGGGAATGGGGCAACCTTGCCTTGTGCCTCTCTATAACTGGAAGGGGTCTCAGGGGGTGTTGTTCATTAGTAAGAAAGACTCGCACTCCAGAGTCAGGGTACTATTCCCCAGTGAAGGTGTCAGGTGATGCCAAACAATTCTCAAAATGAATTGTAATAGTCCAACAAAGATTTAGTGTGCTGAGATAGCTCCAACACAGGTACCACGACGCTTCGCCAATGAAGCCTTAATTGGTGAAGTGCCTAGGTACCTGTAGCAGCATTCCTGGGTGTAGGAGTGTTGGAGCTATCTCAGCACAATAAATCTTTGTTGGACTATTACAATTCGTTTTGAGAATTATTTGGCATCACCTGCCACCTTCACTGGGGAACACTCCCCTGGCTTTGGAGTGTGAGTTTTTCTTGTTATTTTTGTCTGTTGGGGTGGCAACCCCAGACTCGCACTCTGCCTAAGCTTGCAGCACAGAACTTTTATGTCTTTCTCTTCTGTTCTTCATTAGTAGCCTGGCCATTGGGGCTTTATACAGGGTACAGATCAAACCACAAAAGCCACTCCCGAAGTTTCCCTCCACAAGCATGTGGTGCAGGTATTCCCACTCTATGGAGTCAAAGGCCTTCTCGAAGTCTACAGTTAGGGCCGCTGCTGGTGTCATAAGGCTGCTAGTCTTCTGAATGATGGTAACTAAGGCACTCGTGTGGTCAAAGCTTGCCCTTCCTTTTATGAAGCCCACCTGGACTGGATGTATCATGCCTGGTAGGAGGTGTTCCAACCTGGAGGCCAGCACTTTTGTTAATATTTTGCCATCTGCATTTATTAGTGAAATGGGGCGATAGCTGGTTGGGCTGATGGGGTCCTTACCCTCCTCGGGTTAAACCATTATGATGGCTTCCCTTACGTTCAGTGGTAGAGAATGTTGTATGTGGGTACACAATCTACAGAAGGGACAGAAGGGAAGAAGAGGAGGAGGAGTAGCTCTCTATGTAAGGGAAGGGATAAAAGCAACAGAACTAAAGGGTAAACAGGGAGGAGAGGAGGCACTGTGGGTCACCCTGGAGACTGGAAATGGCTCCACAATCTGCACAGGGGTTTGTATACTGACCCCCCCATCTCAGGGGGAGGAAATGGACAAGAAAATGATAGAAAGCATCCTTGGGATGGCAGAGAAAGGGGAGATATTGCTGATGGGGGACCTGAATATACCAGATGTTGACTGGAGCACCTTTGCTGCAGCCACATCCAAGAGCAGGGCCATTCTCGATGCCCTACAGGGGGCATGCCTCAGACAGCTAATTTTGGAACCCACTCGGGAGAGAGCAATCTTAGACCTGGTACTCTCAAATGGGGATGGAGAAAGGATCACTGATCTTGAAGTGGGTAGCCATCTGGGAACAAGTGACCACCAAACAGTGTGGTTCACGATAAACTTAGTTGTAGAGTCAAGCCACACAGAAGCAAAGGTACTGGACTTCAGGAGGGCTGATTTTGTCAAAATGGGAGAGGGCCTCAGAAAAGCACTAGCAAACAGGCAAGAAGGTGGGGTGAAGCAACAATGGGGAAACATCAAAACCGCCATCACAGAGGCAACAAGTCTTTGTGTGAAGCAAATAAACAAATAAAAATGAAGGAAAAAAACACTATGGTTCTCAAAAGAAGTAGCGGGGAAGGTAAGGGAAAAAAGATAGCATTCAGGAAGTATAAGGAAACACAGAAGGAGCAGGACAGAGAACTGTACCAGTTAAAGCAGAAGGAAGTGGGTAAGGCAGTCAGAATAGCAAAGGCCCAAACCGAGGAAAAGATAGCCAACTTGGTTAAGAAGGGGGATAAAAGCTTTTATAGGTACATTAGGGAGCAAAGAAAGACTAAGGCAGGGATACTGAGGCTGAACAAAGAGGAAGGTGGTTGGGCAGAGAGCGACAGTGAAAAAGCAGGGATACTGAACGAATACTTCTGCTCAGTATTCACAGTGGAAAAGCAGGGGGAAATACCTAATCCGGTCAATAGAAGCACTCTGGATAGGGGTGTTGATATTAGCCCTTTCACAGAAGAAAGGGTTCTGAAAGAACTCATAAAACTGAAGGTGGATAAAGCAATGGGGCCTGATGGGATTCACCCCAGAATTTTAAAAGAACTAAGGGAAGAACTAGTGATACCACTGACTACCCTTTTTAATAAATTATGGGAGAATGGTGTGGTAGCTGAGGACTGGAGGAAGGCGGATGTGATTCCCCTTCACAAAAGTGGGAGCAAGACAGAGGCAGGAAACTACAGACCTGTCAGTTTGACCTCAGTGGTAGGGAAAATGATGGAATCACTTCTGAAGGAAAGAATTGTTGAGTACCTAGAGGCCAGTGGGGCACAGGACCCAAGGCAGCATGGATTCACAGCAGGAAGGCCATGTCAGACAAATCTAATTGATTTCTTTGACTGGGTGACCAAAGCAGTAGACCAGAGAGGGGCTTTAGACATGGCCTACCTAGACTTTAGCAAGGCATTTGACACAGTCCCACACAAAAGATTAATAAACAAATTAGCCAGCCTGGGAGTGGGTCCTCGGGTGGTATCCTGAGTAGAACACTGGTTGGACAACAGGACACAGTGGGTAATAGTAAATGAAGTCCACAGTGAAGAATGGAGGGTTACTAGTGGGGTACCGCAGGGTTCAGTACTGGGGCAGGTCCTTTTTAATGTCTTTATAAGTGACATTGCACAGGGACTAGAAGGGAAAGTATGTCTCTTTGCAGATGACACAAAGATCTGCAACAGGGTTGATACACAAGGTTGGGAGGAAAGGATGAAAAGGGACTTGGCAAGGTTGGAGGAATGGTCAAATGTATGGCAGTTTAGATTCAATGCAAAAAAGTGCAAAATAATGTACCTGGGAAACAAAAACCCAGGGGAAGAGTACACAGTGGGGGTGAGATATTGACAACAACAAAAATGGAAAGGAACCTGGGGGTAGTCATATCAGATGACCTAAAGGTGGGCCAGCAATGTGAGAAGGCAGTAAGGAGGGCTGGGGGATACTGGGATGCATAGGGAGAGGCATCACCAGTAGAAAACAGGAAGTTGTTGGCCCTCTGTACAGACAGTTGGTAAGACCACATCTGGAGTACTGTGTACAGTTCTGGAGACCCCATCTCCACAAAGACATAGACAGGGTGGAGGCTGTCCAGAGGAGGGCAACCAAAATGTTGCAGGGTCTGCATCAGAAGACATATGAAGAAAGACTAAAGGAACTAAAGATATATAGCCTCGAGGAAAGGGAGGGGGGGGGACATGATAGAAACTTTCAAATACCTCAAGGGAATCAACAAAGTCCAGGAGGGTAGCATCTTTCAGAAAAAGAGATATGCAAAAACAAGGGGGCACAATTTGAAGATAGAGGAGGGACCACTCAGAGGTAATGTGAGGAAGTATTTCTTCACAGAGAGGGTTGTGGATAAATGGAACAGCCTTCCTGAGGAGCTCATAGAGTCAAAAACAGTGGGTGAATTCAAGAATGCATGGGACAGACATAAGGCAATTCTAGGGGGGGGTAGGAGGAAGTAGGCTGTTGGTTAACTAGGATCTGCAGCTTATCCGTTAGGTAGGGAAATTGACAGACTAGGTGGGCCAAGTGGTTGTTATCTACCGTCAAATTCTATGTTTCTATGTTTCTTGTGTGCATCCTCCAGCATCCAAAGCAGGGAGGTCACCTCTGCTGTAGCCATAACTATATAGTAGTCAACGGTATACCCATTGCTCCCTGGGTCCTTGTTGGGGGCCATGGCCCTTATGGCTGAAGTTATTTCATGGAGTGTAAGGGGGACACCTAATGTTTTTCTTTGCTCTTGTGTGAACTTGGGTATCTTAAACATACTCATAAACTCCCTAAAGGCTTGATCCTCCTATGTGGTGCACGAGGCATACAACTCCTTGTATAATGTCTGCATGATTTCAATGATTGCTTTCGGGGTGGTTTGTATTTCACCAGCCTTCCCAGTGAGTTGGGCTATGTGCCTTTCCGCCTGTTGCTTATGCAGATGGTAGGCCAGGAGTCTACTATTCTTCCCCCGCCCAGTTCTTAAATTTAGTGCATTGGATTTGTAGCTACGCTTCCTGGCAGCTAGGGTGTTAAGTGTTATCCTAAGGGCTGTAAAGTCATATATCAGCTATGGTTTGCCAGTTGTATGGGGTCCTCTTTTTACTGTTTTTCTTTTTGTGCTAGATCAGCTTCCAAGTTTGTCACCTCCTCCTCCCTCTATTTCTGCTGGTAGGAGGCTTTACTAATAATTTTGCCCTTCATGGTTGTCTTGTACCCCTCCCATATCCCTGCTGGGGATGCTGAGCCCTGTGGGTTATCTTCAAAATGGTGTTGTGAATCCTTTATTAGCCAGGCTTGGAAGTCCTTTTCCTGGAGCAGGAGAGGATCCATTCTCCATTGTGTGGATTTGATCTGAGATGGGTCTAGCAGGTATCAGAAGGTTACAGGGGCGTGGTCAGAGAGATAGATCTGAGCAATATTCGTAACTGGGGCAGCCCTGGTTATACCTAAGGACAAAAGCCAGAAGTCCAGGTGACTGGCCATGGCCCTTGCTGCAGAGAAATACGTGTAGTCCCTAGCTGTAGGATGTGAGGCTCTCCACACATCTGATAGCAGGTGCAGGGTCATTAGGTTCTTGAGGGCTGCCAGAGCATGAATATGAGGCTCTGGCCTCAGGTTGGAGAGGTCCAAGATATAGTTCAGAGTGAGGTTAAAATCCCCACCCAGGATAATATCCAGGTTATCTTGGGACCAGTACAGTATGGCTTGTGACAAGATGCCCACGAATTGAGGACTGTCCTCATTTGGGGTGTATAAATTAACTAACACCAAGGGGCCTTTTGGGCTATCCAGTTTTGCCATTACACATCTGCCCTGTGTGTCTGATTTTGATTCCCTCAGCTTCCGTCTCAGATTTTTGTGACCCAGTATTGAAATCCCACATTTTGCTGAAGCTGACACACTGTGAACCTCCCATCCCACTCATTCCCTCTTCAGTTTCTGTGCCTCCTTGACATTTAGTTTTGTTTTTTGCAGAAAGGCTATCTGCCTATGCATTTTCTTTAAATGAGACAGCACCTTTTTCCACTTGATTGGTGAGTTTAAGCCACTCACATTCCATGAGGTGGCAGTAGCATCCATGGAAGTGGCCATATTGCATTTTAACATCTTAGATACTGAAGGAGGTGTGCTGCTGTCTCGTTTAAGGTGCTCATCATGCCTGCCCTTGCCAGTGTACCGTGCTTCTTTCCCAAGTGTCTGTGTATTCCCTGCCTGTTTGCTTATGGTCTGACCGTATACCTCTATATCTTCTTGACCTGTCATTCTTACTTTCTTGCACACCCTTTTTTCTTTTGTGCTCCCTCTTGATACCGTGGTCCCCTCCAATCTGCCCAGTCCTTCTGCAGGATGTTCTACTTCCCTCTTTGACAATAGTAAAGGGGTATTCTTGTAGTCTTGTGTTCCACTTGGGGGCAGTTTTCTCAGCAACGTTTGATAACCATAATTGATAATGTGAAAGGCGCTCAATAAATAAAGCTATTATTATTATTAACCTGCAACAAATCTATATGAAATGTCAAACATGTACATTTTCTAACTACCTTTGAAGTCTTGTGGGAGTCGAGGCCCTAGGGGTGCTAGGGGCATTAAATGTACTTGCTTGTTCTTTTAAACACTTGCAGCATGGAAAAAATCTAGTAAAACTGTATTGTGCAGCTTCATTGCGAGAGCTGTATTTTCTTTTACGCATGTTAGCATCTTCTTTCCTCATGAGCGCACTACCACTTTGGATTGTACATTTTATAGAGGCAAGCTACCTCTGGGAGTGAAGTGTGTGGGCTGGAAGTGGCCATTTGCGGTGCTCTTCTTTGTTCTGTACCTGGGGGTCAGCAGTATCTGCCTGGCAGTCGACTCACTGCAATCAATGCAATCAACGGGCCTGCAGGACTCCGGGGTGTACTCCATCCATAGCTTTTGCTGGTATGTCCCCTACCTATGTTCAGATATCACTGTGTATCCTTTTTTCAGCCTAGTCTACAGGATATGGTCCCTAGGGCTACCTTGCTCATGGATCCCACTGTGGTCCACTACTTACTCGTGGGGTAGTTTCTTCACCTAGCCCCTGACCATTCTGTCTGTTTGCTTTCTGGGTGCATGTTTGGGGATCATCGTATGTGCTCCCCCACATTGATCAACCACCCCAAACTGTATATACACAAAGATCGCATTGGCAGCTTCCTTTGTGCCCTCTCTTGGCCCATTTGTTTTGGAAACTCTCAGATGAACTCCAGGTTCTTTAAATTTACTGACCATATCCCCACCTGTATTTACCCTTAAAACCTCTTTATGTGTTTAACAGCACTGTGTGTAAGCATACACCCTAAGCTCCAACTGGGCGCATTTATAACTGAACCTTAATGTACACAATTCAAACTGTCAGTTCTAACATTTAAGCCCTTTGAACTCAGTGGAAGTACAGGAAAAATAAGCCGGGCTAACTTGTCTACAAGCAATGTGAGGGGGTGGGAACACTCTCCTTGGCAACTGCTTGCTATGCAAACAGCCAGTTTACTGTGGAGCCATCCCTGAACACAGTGTGCCTCTATCCACACTAGGCAGCAGCCACTTTAGTGTTGAACACACTCCCTGTCCTTTTAGTCCCTGAAACTGACCCAGCACCCCTTTGTTTTCCTCTTAATTCCATCCTTAATGGGGATCCTTGTTCCAGTTTCTAGGCGCACTGTGTGTTTTATCTTCTGAGACACTCTCCCTCTCACTTTGCTGCTTGTAAATTATACTTCGTAATGCTTGCTACACAAGCTTGCAAGAGGGGGGTGCCATGTGGTGCATTAGTCAATTTCAGGTCAGTTATAGGAGGGCCTGTCTATTTGCAATACTACCCCTTACCTCACAACATTGGCCGCTAAACTTTTACCCCTGTGCAGTTTCATTCAGGCTCCATTTTTTTCTCTCCAGTCAGGCTGACAAGCTGGGCTAGCAGCGGAGACAGCCTGTCCTCAGATTCTACCACAGCCGCCCTGACCTGACAGAGTGGGGCCCAATCAGCCATTTCTGCCAGTTCCACCACTGAATGTTCCTGTGCTTGCTTCTCCCCTGCCATGTCCAGGTCCAGCAGGGGAAGCTCACGTAGTGACTTAAATCAGTTGCTGGTTTTAATCACCAAGTCAGCTGGGGATGCACTGCTTGCTTCCAATAGGTGGTGGAAGCTTTGCCGGCTTCTGATTCTGCACTGAGGTCAGGGTTCCATGCTGGTATCTTGGCCATTGGTCCATTTCCTTTGGCAGCCTCTCCACACCTGCTGCCACGTGTCAGCTGGATTCTGACTGGCCTGTTGAAGAGGATCGCTTTCCTGGACTTCCATAGCCTGAGGTAAGGGCAAATGCCCTGCTGATTTTGCAGGAGGTGGTCACTATTGTATTTTACCAGGGCTATCCAGCTTAATGTCCCCTAGAAAAAGCTCCGTCTGGGCAGGATTGTCAAATGTGAGCTGTTCTCCTTTGTACATGACCCGAAGCATGGAGGGGTACCTTAATGAGGCAGATATTCTCCGTTGGTAGAGCTCCTGTTTCACCCCTCCATAGGCTCTCTGTTTCTTTGAGAGCTCCTGGGAATAATCCTGAAACAGCTGGATGCAGTGCCCTTCCTTATTCAATGTTCCTCTTTCCCTGGCAGTGCAAAGATATAGATCCCTGTCAAGGTACCTCAGGAAACAACATAGTATGGGGCATGGTCTGTCTTCTTTTGGTTTGGGTGCCAGGGACCTGCGTGCTCTCTCTAGCTCTGGCTGAGGGAGGTTGTTTAATTGTAGCAGGTTTGGGAGGAAAGATGTAAGAACGGTCAGCATGTTGACTCCCTCCAATCCCTCTGTTATCTCAACTATTCGCAGATTATTCCTTCTAAATCTATTTTCCATGCCATCCACCTTTGACAGCAGATATTGAATTTGGCTATGGTGTTCACGGAGAAGGCATTTGTGGGTGTGTAGGATTTCTTCGTGGGCATTTACAGTCCTTTCAGTTCTGGATACCCTTGATGATAAGGCTTACATTTCTGTTACAGTTTTGTTGTAATGTCTTTTAGTTGGGCAGTATCAGTAAGCATTTTATTTAGTCTATCCAAGATACTTGCCAGCTCACTGGAGATTGCTTTTCCCCTGATAGTGCCATAGCTGAAGACCACTGGTGTTCCAGCGCACAGATGAAATTCCAGAGGCTGTTCTGCAACTGCTAGCCTGGGGATTCAGCTCTTCCAACAGGCTGGGCCTCGAGGTAAGTGCCTTGGTATTCCTTTTGATAGTTTTTTTGGTTAAAATCCAAGCTCTTCCCCAAAAGAGTGGTACCAAAATATAGCCCTCAGTTTGCTGAATGTTGCTGTTCTGTCTCTGTTTGGTGTAGCAGCAAAATGGACCTTGGATGCCATAGATTGTACTTCCTAGGGATTCTCTAGTGGATTCAAGCTGCCACCATCTTGCCTGGCAAGCCCCACCCCCCTAGGGTTCAGACTTTCTAGCCAAACATAATCTTCTATCCCCTGCCCAGCACGGGTTTAGGATATCACACAGCACCACCACTGCCCTCGCACAATTCACGAGTAAGGTTAAATCTAACATGGATCAAGGTTTGCTCACTGGGACGGTCTTTATTGACCTGACAAAAGCATTTGATTTGATCAATCATCCCTTCCTCTTGCACAAGCTAGAAAGCCTTAGAGCTTTCCAGTCAACTCTGTCCTGGTTTTCGAGCTACCTCAGCAACAGTTCCCAGTCGGTCTCTTTCTATAAGGGCCTCTCCTCTTCCCCCCTCCCATGCCTCTATATCTCTAGAAGTTCCCAAGACTCCATACTTGGTCCCCTGCTGTTCTCAGTCTATATTAACATTTCAACTGCCCCTTCCCACTGTCATATCTTCCTGTATGCTGATGTCTTTGTACTATTTACTGCATCTTAGTCCATGGATGTTATTAACACACTACTCACCTCTGACCTCCATAGCATCCAGTTTTGGCTTACCCTGAATCATCTGGTCCTTAATGTTGGCAAGACTCAAGCTATGCTTTTTGGATCCCTCAAAAAGTCCTACTCTGCTACCTATGAACTGCACATTAAATGCCTTGCTGGTTCTCTTGTCTCTGTCACCTTCTCATTCAGGTACCTTGGAGTCACACTCGACCCAACCCTGGACTTCTCGCTCCATGTAAAGAATGTCAAATCTGTTAACTCCAAAACTGGAATGGCCTATCGTGCCCGTCGTGCCCTCACCCCAGCTGCTGGAGCTACATTTGCTTATTACTACGTGGACTATATTATGCTCTCCCAGTTTTTTCACAGACTAACGCCAGTCTCTTTTATAAATGGGGCATCACGTACAACAACATCTGCAGATTTTTCCTATCTGCCCCCCATCTCATCCATCACTGTGAACTGCACTCTGCCCTACAATTGCTATCTCCCTCTTCCCGGTGATTTTTACGCTAGCGCCTGCCTAATTGACAATATCATTAGATTCTCACAACCTTCTTCACTGCCCTCCATGTTTTTCCTAGTCAAACATTCTCACCAGCTTTGATCCTCTACCCAGGCCCTCCATGTAGTTCCTCATTGTGCAACTAAAATGGGTGAGCAAGCGTTTGCCCACTCTGCCCCTAAACCTGGAACTATCTGCCGTATCATCTTAAAGTCTTTAAATCTCACAATATTTTTAAAAAAAGAGCTACTGTCATGTCTAAGAACCTTAGAGACTCGTTCCTGCTTCTGATTGTTACCCCACACCTTTCTATATTGTTTTGCTCCTTCCTATGGCTATATTCTGTTTCATCTTCAGCCCGCTGCTATAACTCTATGTTCCGTTTCTGCTGCACTTACTTCCTTCTTCCCCATCCTCTTATCAATCTCATCTATTTGTAGGTCTTCCTACTCACTCATCCCCTAGTGGTCCTAAGTTTCTTCTGCATTCTCTAGTATCCCTACTAACCTGCTCCTTTTCATAACCCAGCCCCAGGGGGTGGTTAACAAAGCAAAGCACTTATACATATCTCCCCCTTGTTGCCCTCACTGCTCTAAATTGTCCTCTATGATCTGCTCAGTACAATAGTCCTAATGTTTTGTACTCAGAGCCAATATTTCATTTTGTATCCTCTGCATTTTTATCCCTTACCTCTGTAACCTCCTGTAATTTTCTACACAATCCTGTATATGTGTGGAATGGTTGTGTTTCAGCTTTCCTGTAAATATTTTTGCTCTCCTCAGTTGTATGTTTTTGCTTTACTATAATTGTACTCTTCTGAGTCATGCCTAAAAATAGGCAAAGTCTATGTCTAGTGCACTTACCCTGTTAACAAAAGAAAAGCAAATAAATAAATATGATGTACTCCAGATAAATGCAAGTACATGCCTTGGAGCTCCAAGCTGGTAAGTTCAAGGGCAACATTAAGAAGTATTTTTCCTCCCACAATGTAATTAATATATAAAACAGCCTACCAATAGGCAGGAGATAGCTTTCTTATTTTCTGGTTTTACTGAGTCGGCCTACAGGCTTTTTAACAGTTCTCTTACCTGGACATCCCCCGAGGTATAGTCTGCCACTGTCTTGGACTTTCTGCAGCAAGTTCTCATTTATCTATGTTCACTGGATTGTAGGTGCCCAATGAAGGAGCAGTTTTTAGAACTGGTATGCAGCCCGTGTTGGAGGGTGTCCACTTTGTGCAGTGAGGCCTTGTGCCTGTGGGCAGACTCTGATCCTTGGACTGGATCCTTGGCCATTGGTCCCAGAGTTGGAGGAACCAGAGGACAGAGGCAGGGATGGCTGGAGGTGCCTCTTTTTTCAGCAAACGAGAGGGCCGATGCTGTGGTTGGTGTCTGTTTTCAGCTGGACTCTTTTTTCTGAAGGAACACGGACACAGTGAGGGTAGCATCTGTAGTTCCTTTTTGGAGAATTTTTTGATCTGTGGAATGGTCGGGGAACTTTATCCGTGACTGGGCTTCTCTGCGTGTCCATCAGGCTGTGGCCTCTGCCCAGCTGGTGACTATCAGAGGATGTTTGAGCGATGGCTGACAGTTTGTCCGGGTCTACTGGTAGATTCTTTATTTGTTTTGAGTTTTATTCTACCAAGAACTGGTGAGAGTAGCTCTGGGCTGTGAATCAAGTTTTGCCTCAGGAGGATTCTACAGGTTGCAATGCTTTGTTCCCTGGTTATCTTGCTTAGCAGAGGCAAGGAGCTATGAGACGGCCCCTGATCTCATAATAGTCCCGGGCCAAAACAATTTCCATACAAGTTGATTGATTTTCTAACGTTTGTGACTTTAAGCCCTATCTTGTAGGGAAAAGATGGAATCACTTCTGAAGGAAAGAATTGTCGAGTACCTAGAGGCCAGAGGGGCACAGGACTCAAGGCAGCATGGATTCACAGTGGGAAGGTCATGCCAGACAAATCTAATAGATTTCTTTGACTGGGTGACCAAAGTAGTAGATCAGGGAGGGGCTGTGGACATGACCTACCTAGACTTTAGCAAGGCATTTGACACAGTCCCACACAAAAGATTAACATACAAGTTAGCCAGTCTGGGAGTGGGTTCCAAGATGATAGCCTGGGTAAAGAATTGGCTTGAGAATAGGACACAGAGGGTAATAGTAAATGGAGTCCACTCTGAAGAAAGTGGGGTTACTAGTGGGGTACCACAGGGTTCAGATTAGACTAGTCCTCTTCAATGTCTTTATGCTTACATTGCAGAGGGACTGAAGGAAAGTATGTCTCTTTGCAGATGACACAAAGATCTGCAACGGAGTTGATGCACAAGGTGGGGTGGAAAGGATGAGAAGGGACTTGGCAAGGTTAGAGGAATGGTCAAATATATGGCAGATTAGATTCAATGCTAAGAAGTGCAAGGTAATGCACCTGGGAAACAAAAACCCAGGTGAAGAGTACACAATGGGGGGGGTGAGACACTAAGAACAACAAAAATGGAAAGACACCTGAGGGTAGTCATATCAGATGACTTAAAGGTGGGCAAGCAATGTGAGAGGGCAGTAAGGAGGGCTGGGGGGATACTGGGATGCATAGGGAGAGGCATCACCAATAGAAAACAGGAAGTTGTTATCCCTCTGTACAGACAGCTGGTGAGACCCCATCTGGAGTACTGCGTGCAGTTCTGGAGTCCCAATCTCCACGCAGGACATAACAGGATGGAGAGCTGTCCAGACGAGGGCAACTAAAATGGTGCAGGGTCTGCACTGGAAGACATATGAAGAGAGACTAAAGGAGCTTAATATGTATAGCCTCGAGGAAAGGAGGGAGAGGGGGGACATGACAGAAACTTTCAAGTACCTCAAGGGAATCAACAAAGTCCAAGAGGGTAGCATTTTTCAAAAAAAGAGGTGCGCAAGAACAAGGGGCACAATTTGAAGATGGGGGATGGCTCAGACGTAATATAAGGAAGTATTTTTTCACAGAGAGGGTTGTGGGTGCATGGAATGGCCTTCCGGAGGAGGTTGTGGAGTCAAAAACAATGGTTGAATTCATGCATGCCTGGGACAGTCATAAGGCAATTCTAGGGGGTGGGGGTAGAAAGAAGTAGGCTGCTGGTTAACTAGAATCTGCAGCTTATCCATTAGGTAGGGAAATGGGCAGACCGGGTGGGCCAAGCGGTCCTTATCTGCCATCAAATTCTATGTTTCTATGTTATTTTTATTTTAAGTCCTGCAGGCTGCTTTCTCCTGGGAATTTGGGAAGCTGTATTTCTGTGCTCTTCGTTTTCATTTAAAGGCATGTTTGGGGGTAGAGTGGGGGGGATGGGGTAAATTTTTTTTAATTGTGGCTGTTTTTGTAGTTGTAGTAGCAATAGTAGTGTGTGACTGTGTGTGTATATGTTTTTTTGATTTTTTTGTATTAGATGCTTGCAAGTGAGTATGTGTGATTCTGCTTTAGTAGGCATTAGTTTACCAGAGGATAGTCCAGGCAGTCAGTTTGAGGCTGAGAATGTGTAAGGATCTGGGGTGGGCCAAGATTGGTTATGAGGCATCCCACCTGCTAGATCTGCGGCCTTCTACTGTCCTCTCTGTTTCTTCCAATACAGCACACCGCTGTCTGGAGGTCGGGATTGGGAGGCATCGCATTCATCGGGCATGGTGGGGTGCCTCGGAATCAGTAGAGGGGGGGCAGGATCAAGGTGGTTAGGTGCAGAAGGTGATCTGGGGTTAGACAGGCACTTGAGAGAGGCCAGACATGTTTAATTCCCGTCCCCAGGGTCCCCACCAGACCGAGTGGACAAGTAACCAGAGGGACTGCACTACCCACCAATCCCCTGAGAGCAGTGTTATGCAATGGCAGATCGATCAGGAATAAGATCGCAATTATAGTGGACTTGATTTCTTCAGTCGATCTGGCTTGCATCACCAAGCTCTGGGTGGGTGATGATGCCGGTCCAGTTTTTGCGGCTGCTGTTCCCCCTTGGCACTCGGTGGTTCACTCCCCCACTGTGGAGCACAGGGATGGCTAGCTGTTTTAGATCTGACCTGGGTTTCACCATGCACTCAGTGGGAGCAATTGGTTATTTTGAATGTGTGGCAGTCTGTGGGGGTCGGGGTGCAGGCTGCAGGTTTTTCTTGATTTACCGCCCCCTGGGGTGGTGGGAGATTTCCTGCAAGAGACAGCCAACTTCATCATCAGCGAAACGTTGTATGCCCCCAGATGTTTAGTTCTAGGGGACTTCAATGTCTGGGCTGATGGCAAATCCTCTAGGCTAGGTTTTCATCTCCTCCAGATTATGTCATCTATGCGCCTGACACAGGAAATTTCCCCCATGACCCATCGGGGCAGTCACATGTTGAACCTTGTGTTCTTACTGGGACTTGAGCTTAACAACCTCAAAATTGATAAGGTAAGCTGGTCCGATTATTGCACAGTGGAGTTATTTTTCAGGAGATCCCCTGAGAGCCCTCCCCCTGCTGAGATGGTCAGCTACCACCCTTTGAGGGGTCTTACCCCGGAAGGATTTTTGGTGGTGGCTGATCTGTCTAGTGTGGGTACTGCATGTGTGAGGGGTCTGAGCGAAGTATTTGCCACCTATAATAGAGGATGTCTGCTGCACTTGACAGCCTTGCACTGGTCCATGTATGACCCAGGTCTTCTCACTTGAGATCCCCTTGGTTTGAAGAGGATGAGTCAGAAGTTGGAGTGCTACTGGCAGAGGACTGGATGGGAGGAGGACAAACTGGCCCTGCATGCTCATTATGATGAGTAGCAGGAGGCAATCGACAATAAGAAGGCAGAGTTCCTGTCCAGGGAGATTGCTGCAGAGAAAAATCGATCAATGGTGCTCGTTCATACTGTCGACAGACTGCTTCACCCAGTCTGTCTGCAGCTGAAAAAAGCCTTTTCCAGCACCTTGTGTAATGAGTTTGCTCAATTTTTTGCTGACAGAGTGTCCGCCATCTGTCTGGGAATTGTACCAGGGAGCCAAAATATGGCTGACAGTGGTCGCCCTCAATGTCCAGAGAGGTCTTCACCTGGTTGGGGCGAGTTTAAACCAGTGGAGGCGGCGGAGGTCATTGGGGTAGTTTCTAGGCTGAAGCACACATTTGGTGAACTGGACCCAGTGCCAACTCATCTCTTGATAGGATGTATCGACTTCGTTGGCCTGGTGTTTGCCTTGATTGTCCGGTGCTCTTTGCCAGAGGGGGTGTTCCCAGATTCCTTGAAAGAAGCGCTGGTGAGGACCCTTCTGAAGAAACCATCATTAGACCCTGATGTCAAGGCGAATTACCATTCAATCTCCAACCTTCCTTTTTTAGGAAAGGTTGTTGAGAAGCTTGGGGCACAACAGCTTGAGGAGCAGCTCATGTCCTCTGATTTATATGAGCCCTTCCAGTCAGGGTTTCATGCGAGGCACAGCACTGAGACTGCATTAGTTTGGGTGCACAATGGCCTCCTCAGGATGAGGGATCAAGGAGAAGGGTCAATTCTTATTCTCCTTGATCTCTCCTCAGCATTTGATACAGTAGACCATTGTGTGTTACTCAATCACCTGAGAGAGTACTGCAGACTCACCGGCACTGTCTTCTGCTGGTTTGAGTCCTACCACACGAACAGGAGACAACAGGTGGTGATGGGGAATTTCTCCTCCTCCCCGAGTCAACTGTCTTGCGGGTTCCTCAGGGTTTGGTTCTATCACCAATGTTGTTTGCCATATACATGCTGCCCCTGGGTGAGCTCATTAGGAAGTACAACTTGGGTTTTCACTGTTATGTAGATGATACCCAGTTGTATCTTTCCTTTGCCCTTGCAACATCAAATGCAGTGGAAATGCTAAATACTTGCCTCACCAAGATCAATGATTGGATGGCCTCCAGCTGGTTGCGACTGAACCCCGATAAGATGGCGGTGTTGATGGTGGAGTCGAACAGAAGGTGTGATAGGTTGGCCTCTGGGACAGTAACAGGGCTATTCCTGGGACCTACTCCATTGAAGGCCTCCTCTAGGCTGAGAGGTCTTGGCATTATTCTTGACGATGGGCTATCACTTGAATCTCAGGTGGCATCCATTGTCCATACCAGTTTCTATTGTTACATGAGGTTCCTGTACCCTAATTGGTACCCCCAGAGGTACACCACAGACAGCTAGCATTTAGATTTATGTTATACTAACATATAGGGCTAAGGGCATCTACTGTACAAGAGTAGGTGTCAGGATAGGTATGCACATTATTGCTATACACTTTACTTTCCAATATACACATGCATTTCTTGCCTACAAGATGTTAGGACACCTGTGTCCTTGTAATGATTATGATATATAAGCTGGCATTGTCATCTCCTGATGATTTGTATTACTACATGGCTATGTACAAACCCTTACCTCTTTGTTTCCACAAAGTGAATACTATAACAAAATTGTATAATGTTATCTTGGACTGAGGAGCCACATCTAATTTAGCCAATAGGGCTCATCTCTGTAACTAGAAATGTTTCTATCTTACAGTAACTATGGTAATTATCTTAGGTATATAATGTAAGACATTACGTCTTCTACCTCAGAGACCCCAGGAGACACGGAGATTCCTCGAGGTATAGGGAACGCTAAGCATTTGCTCCCAGTTCCTATTGATAAGAACTGCTTAGAGCAACTGTGATTTTCCTTTTGGTAGTAATAAACAAGATTTGTTACTCTTATGCAATGTGTCTGTGATTCCTTGCATGCCCATTATTGCCAAGAACCTGAGAGTGAGGTTTAGACCTCCTGACACTATCATCTGAGGAATATCATTGAGATCCAGCCATTTGTTCTGCCTGATGATCTCCCCACTTTGATACATGCCTTCATGACATCTAGGCTTGACTATTGTAATGCGCTTCTCTTCGTGGTCTCCAGGGGGCCCTCCGTCAGTTACAGCTAGTGCAGAACATGGCCGACAGGCTGTTGACTGGTCATCCTAAGTATAGTCACAACACTCTGGTTCTGCATGAACTGCATTGGCTGCTGGTCAGGTGGAGGGTTATCTTCAAGGTGGATTTACTAACCTTTAAGGCCCTGGTTATTTGATGGACCTTTTGACTCCTGCCACCCTGATCCACTCCCTTCATTCCTCCTCCTCTAGGGGCCTCCTAGTGGTTCCCAGGATGAGATTAAAATCTGCTGGTGACAGAGCCTTTAGTGTCACTGTTCCAGTCCTGTGGAACTCACTTTCTCCAGCTATTAGGGAGGTCCCCTCAGTTGAGGCTTTTAAAGCCCACCTTAAGACCCACCTGTTTAGTCAGACCTTCCCAGATCTATCTTTTTAGGCATTATTGTTAGCCTTAGTGCCTGCTCAGACGTTGCTACATTTCAACTGTTATTATCAGCTTAATGTTTTATATATTTAACTGGTTTTATTTTGGTTGTATCCATTGTTGTTACTGTGTTTTTTGTTTGTTTGTTGTTTTTTTGTGTGTATTTTCTATCTGTTCGGCGCCCAGAGCCTCTGGGACTGGGCGCCTAAGAAATAAAATTTGCCTTGCCTTGCTTGTGGACAGGAAGACAATGTAGCATTTCAAGGTAAGCCTGAAAAATGTCTGCTTACCAAGGGGATCGCAAGGTAATTTGAGTACTAGGATAAGTGGGGAATCTCTATGAGTACAGATTTGCACAGGATATGTGTTGTTCCCTGCTTATGATATGGAGAATGGGGCTAGACTTGATTGACCTACAGCCCCTTCAGGCACTAACATATGATGTTACTTGTCATTCTGCTAAGCACGGTTTTCAAAAGGGGTATTGGAAGATGGCCCCCTCCACTGACATACCATAGCTGCATCTTTACAATAGCAAGGGTAAGCTGCTTTTATCTGGTTTGTTGGTGGCTATTGGTGTATTGTGAAGCCTTCACTTGAACTGGCTTTAATCCATTTGGCATAACAGAGGGAGCAGGGTTACCTGATTCTGGGGCTTAAATACCCCCCCCCCACTGGCAGTGCATAGTAGAGTAATACTGCACAACTGTGCTTGCTATATTGATTGCACAGGCTAGCCCCCCTCCCCCACATGCTCACTTCCTGAGACATTTGGGTTTCTCTAAGGTAGTGGTGATTCTGGTCAGATTTGAGCATTCTGCACCCCTCTGGTCCTCACACACACCCAACAGTCCATAAGTAGACATCTTGGCAGCCACATGGGCTGGTGTAGTGTCAGACCCAGCATCTCCTCCTGCCCAGTTGAACCACTGTTTATTATTGCAAAGCACATAGGCTTTAGATGCCATCAACCATGTCAGGCTCGGTAGTAGGTCGCTACAGTGGGGCAGAATCTAGTGTGAAGGCATCTAAGTAACACTCCTGGATAGTTCATCTGGGTCAACTTGACTGGTGGGAGGATTGGACAGGAAGGTTCATTGTGAGCATTCCACTTGGTATGACTTGGTGGATAGAGTTACTGTCTGAAACAAAAGTAGGCAGGCAAATACATAGTAAAAATTACACAAATGTACAGTAAGTAAAAAAAAAGGAAGCTAACAATATCCTATGCGCAGCTGCACTTTTTCAAGCTGGGGCAGACTCAAAAACCATTGGCTGCTGATCAGGCAGTTTATTGATCTCTTACTTTCCTCACATCCTGGGAGGATGGTTAGCATGGACACCAGCATAGACAGAAGAGAATTTAAAATAATCTTAAAACAAAAGAGAAAAGAGAAAGAAACAAGTGCTAGGTAGTTGCTTAATAAATTGTCTACAGTGAAGCAGTAGGGCTTTTAAATCTGATTATCAAGCAGACCTGTGTGAGAATCTGCAAGGTGCTACTAACATACTGTGGGATTTCAGCAAGTAACCACAGCAACACCTCAACCACCCCCTTTTTTGTTTCTTGCAAGGGTGTAAATAAAAAAAGAAAAACATTAACAATATTAATAAAAAACAATAAAACATAAATAAATAAAAAAAGAAGTAATGAGAGAACAGGGAGTGAATGGTAGTTGTGAAGATGCTGAGACAGAGAAAGAGGTCAGCAGAGAATGTTGCCCAGTCACAAAGGCCTTGGCTGAAAAATGTGAGCCATGCTGGCTGAGAAGGACAAGACCTGTGTGGAAGTGTGCCTGGATGAAAACAGTAAAGAGCCTGGATCAATGATGAAGGCTCAGGAAAGGGCTGGTGCAGAAGGAAACAAAGGATAAACTTAAAGGAAGAGGTCAGCTCATCAAGTGAGGTCAAAAGGCCAGTGGAAGATAAGCAGCCAATTGCTATTAACAATTTCAGCAGCACTCAGGAGAACAAAGTGGTTTCACTCCAAGGATTATATCACAGAGGCTTGCTTTTATTTAATTCCAGTGAACGTCAAAAAATTATATTGCAGATACAAAATTGCAGACTTGCAGCTCAAGCTGCTGCCTGTGCCCTGGTATGACAGACACTGTCAGGCCCCATGGTGCTTGCTGCTTCTCCTCAAGTGGCTCTATTTCTGAGGATGAATTTGATTAAATTTGCTATGATTTTCTAGTAACACCTGGATTTTGTATCATTCCAAAAATATACAAAAATATAACAGATTCCCGGGGTAGATCAAGTGTGTCTGGTGTTGGCATTATTCCTGGGAACCTTGGGAAATTTATTGACAATTTCCTACAAAACAAAGGGCTGTGAGACTAAAACCACATCTAAATAATACCACTTATGTACTGAGAAAGTTATATTATATAGAACAGATGAGAGAAAGGTATGGCTGGGTATAAACGTGGAAGCACTCTATACCTCCATGAGATATCAACAGGATATAAATGCTTGTAGGTATTTCTTGGAAAAATATCCAAATCAGGATGAAATAGCAGAAGAATTCATCTCGACTGCTCTTGAATTTATTCTCACCCACAAGAGTTTTGAATCTGATGGATAACATTTTTTTCAGGTTCATGGAATGGATATGGGATGGCCGTGGCCAGGTCATGTGCAAATGTATTTCTGGGTATGTTGGAGGAAGCCTGAATAGTCAACCCACCTGTCTTTTACAAAAATTAAGACATGGTGTCATTTTATAGGCATATTATTTGCATATGGCAGGAGGACATCAAATATATTGGAGAATTCACAAACTGGCTGCATGATAACAATTTAAATCTCAGAGCCAGCAGGAACTCTCTCAGATTCTTGGATATAATATTAACAAGCTTAGACGTGAATGAAGGTCCTGTAAAAACTAAATACTGCAGGAAAACCATGGCCACAAATTCTATCCAATGAGCTCATAGTACTCACCCATCAGCACAAAGAAATTCCATCCCCAACAACCAGTTTTAAAGGTCATGCAGAATTTGCACTGACATTGAAACTTACAAGGAACTAGAGATGCAGCGAAACTTAATTTTGCTGGCAAAATTCTGGCAAAATCAGGAATTTTGCCTCACTAAATATTTTCAAAATTTTGCAAATTTTGCGAAATATTTTGTGAGTGCAAAATGTGGAATTTTGTCTGAGAACAGCAGAATTTTGCCTGTGAGTGGCAAAATTCCATCATTCGCATGTGCGAATTTCTGCATTTCACAGGCAAAATTCAGCATTTTGTGGACAAAATTCCACATTTAACTGGCAGAATTTCGCATTTCGTACCAGTGAAATGTTTCACGTAATGTGCGAATTTTGGAAAATATTTCACAAAGCAAACTTTTGTGGATTTCGTCCATCTCTACAATGAACAGGCTGAAGAATTAGAATCTAGACTTCTACCCAGTGTCTGTGACAAGGACCTTTTGGTTAATCTAAAGAGAAGTCACTTGCCCTAAACAGGTATGCTCTTCTCAGGGAACAGGAACCAAAGAAAACACAGGATTTTGGACCTATTACACTTATAAACAAATACAATAATTGGTCAAGAAAAATAGGAAATACTGTATTTCATAATTGGCTAATTTTGTTGGGAGACCAAGAGGAAGCCAGTGTAACGGGAGTTAAACCACAGCTGACATTTAGTAGGGCTGCTAATATAAAGAACAAGCTTTGCCATAGCCAGTTACAACCAGCCCTCAACCCCAGAGCAAGTTTGAACTGGCTCCCAAGAAAACCTGATAGGTTTTTATAAATGCCATAAGTGCAATTTGCACAACAGATCACCACATTCTTACTGTCTGGTGACCACAATAAAAAAATTTGAAATAAGGGAATGCATCACATATGACACTACCTTCGTGGCATATGTTTTCTGGTGCCCATGCAATATGGTATATTTGGGGTGCACCCTACATCATCTCAAAACTTGTATCCAGGAACATGTGAGATCTATAGTTAACAGCAAACAGGATACAACAGTGGGTTTTAACTATTTGGAAAAGCACAACTTGAACCATGAGAAGCCGAGATTTATATGTTTGGAGTGGGAACCCCTACAAAAAAATGGAGGGGGGGGCAGGTTAAATCAATTACTCAGAAAAAAAGTTACAGGATATTTGAATTGCAGAGTGTCAAACCTGATGGTTTGAAAGAATTAATAGGATTTAAAGCCATTCCAATAAATTAACTGCTTTATGTATGTACTTATTTATTGACTTATCTGACATGGTTCACAGCATATCCCTTATTTCTGGGGGGAAGGGGTGTTGTATCTCATTTCTCTTGTAGGTGCCCTATTTCTAACTTTTGCCTCTCACTCTGTGACTTGAATGTCAATCCCCTTCACTGAGAATCAGTATGATGAAAATAAATAGGGTGATCACATGACCTATGCCAGAATTTTCTATCTATTTTGAAGGATTCACCATAATGCAGCAGGGACCATTTTGTGCAAGTATTGTACATTGTATTAGGAAATTCCATTTGAAAAGTAAATTTGCATACCTTTATATGGTCCAGCCCTGAGTGTTTTTGTGTTCTTTGCTTTTTGATATGCTATTGGTGTTTTTCATAGTAAAATAATGTTTCACACTGGAATCACTATGAAATTATGTCACCTTGTATTGTAGCTATTTAAACTATGATGATGTTTACCTGCCATGCCCCAGACAAAGTCTCAGTGGAGTCAATGTGCCAGGGTACAGGCAGCAGCAGCTTGAGCTGCAAGTCTGCAATTTTCACTTTTGTATCTGCACTTTAATTTTTTGGCTTTCACTGGAATTAAATAAAAGCAAGCTGCCACTGTAGTCCTTTGAGTGAAACTCCTTTGTTCTCTCAAGAACTGCTGACACTGGACTGTTTCTGTGTGTTTCAGTTTCAGGGCTGGCCTCCCTTTACAGTAGCACTGGCCCTGCACTATCATCATTTCAGTAACTCTTCTTGGAACCGTAGATTAACAATTTGACTGATAAGCAGATACGAGGAGAGGGGTTGAGGTGAGAAGTTGGCAGTCATATGCCAAGTGGGCAGCTAGAGTCCAAACAAAGCCAAAGTGGCCAATTAAAGGGAGGAAGCAGAGGGGACTAGAGAAGATTATGATGTGGTCATTGTTCCCATGGGAAAAGGAGCCCTCCCAGAAGTGGGCCTACTCCCAGCACTGAGCCTGCCCCCTAACTACCAATGTGCCCCCCAGGTTCTTCCACCAACCACAGCTGTGGATCCAACACATGGCAAACTCCTGGAGGTGCTACTGAATCTCTCAGTTGCAATTTTCTCACAATACATAGGGTCAGACAGAGCCCTCATCAGGGATCCCAGCACCCAAGATGGACACGGTGGTCATATGCCAGCACCTGCCTCCCCTGACGTGAGTGTGGTGGAACCACTGAGCACCTGTTTGTTGAATAAAAATACACAGGCAACAGATTAAGAACAGGGAGGGTGCTGATATGTTTTCCCTGCTACTTTCAGCAAAGTTTGAGGAAGAAAAAGGGAAAAAGAAAGGGAAAAGGAACAAACATAGAAATAAATTCAAGCCAGAACAGTCATCCGAGAACTGGTCATCTGACTTCAAAATGTTTGGTCGAACAATTTGACATCCACACCAGAAAAGAGCATGGGTCTTTTCTATAAATGGAATAGAATCATCAGTGCCCACAAGCAAAAAGGAGTTTGGCATTGTAAGAGCATGAAGAGGAGTTCAAGAGATGCAAGCAATATGACATGAGTGATATGCTGTAATGGGGTACATCAAGATGAATGCTGGGATACAGAAAATGGATAGTCAATTGGCAACACAGTTTCCTTGAAACAGGAAGGAGGGAAACCAGACCAGGTTAGGAACCTCGGCTGATGTCCCCCCTAACTGTCACTGGCACAGTTCCCACCCCAAGGTGTGTTTCAGTACACTGCCTGTCAGTCTAGTTTTTTACTTTCTAAATTTTTACAAAATAGCACTGTAGCCCTCAAGTGAATAACTGCCCTCTCTTCAAAATATTGTCATAGCAACAGCCTTTCTCACTCTCAATGTATCATTGAGAATGCACCCCCCTTCCTCCACCTTGCAACTTGGCATTTGCTGTCATTGTTTGGGTCATACTCTGTGAAGATACTGTTCTTCTATTTGATCCATGCTCAGCCAAAATAAAGCTGATGTTTCTGTGAGGTATTTTTTTTTTCTGGAAAGAGACTGCTTTAACCATTGCAGTCAGTCAGTTGTGAATGCCGATTATGAAAGTTTTACCACACACACCTTCTGGAAGAATTTTAAGTCATAATGCCATCAATCTGACATCATATCAATGAATATTATGACTTTGAATCTTCACAGCAGTAATATTAAGAGTTTTTCATTGATTGGAGTTTCTATGTAATACAAGTGTGTTTATTTTTTGTTGAAAACATGTATCCAGTAGAGAAGCAGGGTGGCTAAATGAGATGCAATAGATTATTATTATGGGAATCCCATAAATACCTGCAGTAGACAAAGACAGATTATTTACCGGATGAAAAGGCTATGTATATGAAACATCAAAAATCAGAAAGACTCCTCTATATCATATTAGCATTCAGTAAATCAAACAACAGGGACACATGACCTTAGCATACGTTTCTTTGGCCAGTTACTAATGACATTTTTACACAAATCAACTGAAGTATTCTAGTGTGTCAGTAAAACTCATCAATAAACTAATAGCATTCTAAATCAATGCCACTGGACAAAAACAAATACTCAGTCTTGGATTTTCCAAAGGATTTTTCCAGCCCAGACACTCCTCCCTCCCTTTTATAAAGGAATGGGGGAAATAGGCCAAATTATAAACCTCACTGAATGTTCAGTTTGTAATCTTATGTCAGAAGAATGGGACTCTGTATTGACTGCCGGAGATAAGCCATCGTTCGGGCCGACTGAGAGGCCCTTTTAGGAAAAAAAAAATAACAAAAAAGATTTTTGCTTCAACTGCAATTTGAAACCGTGATCTAAAACTTTGCTGAAGTGAACTCTATTGTTGCTAGTGAAATACTCTAGAGCAGTGAGCTATGTGGATATGTTTTAAAAGGAAGACATTTCAAAAGTTAAGTGGCAAAAAGGGGTTTAAGTTACAACGTTGAATGTTTTTGTGACTTATTTCTTTTAGATTGCTTTTTGTTATTTGTATTTACCATCTTGTTATACTTGTATAAACTCTGTTGGCAGAATTGGGTGGCAAATTAAAGGGCAAGTATATCTGTAACCAGTTAATAACTATAGGATTCACATTGTAAATCAAATCATAACAAATCACAATTTATTTATATTGCGCTTTTCAAGTGCCAAAGCACAAATACATAACAGAAACCTAAATCAATAATAAATAAAAATATAAAAATATAGACACAATTAAGACAGCAAAATTGGAATTATTCATAGGCCATTACAAACAAAAAGCCTTAAATGACGGGTACTCTCTAATCCGACAAGGTAGAGAATACCACAGGGTTGGAGCCACAAAAGAAAAAGATCTGCCCCAGAAGATTTAAGACGAACCCTGGGAATCTCTAGCAATCCCTCGTCGACGGAATGGAGTGAGCGGAGAGGGCAGTAGGGCTGAAGGAGATCTTGCAAGTAGCCTGGTCCCAGTCCATGTAGGGTCTTATAGGTCAGTAATGCGACCTTGAAGGTAATCCTCCAATGCACTGGCAGCCAGTGCAGTTCACACAGAGCAGGTGTGACGTGACAAGTTCTTGGTAGCCCAGTCAACAACCTGGCTGAAGTGTTCTGCACCAGCTGCAGGCAGCAGAGGTCTACCCCTGGTAACCCTAGATATAGAGCATTGCAGTAATCTAGACACGAGGAAACAAAGGTGTGAACCAACACAGGAAGGTCATCATGTAGAACAAGGTGCTTTATATGGGCTATATTCCTCAGATGGTAAAAAGAGGACTTGACGATGGCTGACACCTGAGACTTAAGCATCAGCTCACAATCAAGTATTATGCCCAGATTCTGCACCTGTTCAGAAGGTCTCAACTGGTTACCCCCTAACACAAGGCCAGAGGGGGACCCAGGAGTCAACTTCTCTGCACGGTGACCAGGGTCCACCACCAGCACCTCAGTCTTGTCCAGATTCAGCCTCAACCACTTATGAACATATAAAATTTGCCAGCAGATAAAGGCCTAGAGGTCTATCAAGTCTGCTTGAATGTGCAGCTAGCACCCCTTATTCTGCAGCTGCCTCTCCCTTCCACCCTTCCCTTTCATTGACCCTCCCCCTTGTCCTGTTCAATCCCCTTTTGAAGCAGTCCACTGTTCTACTGGACTCCACTTCTGCAGGTAACGCATTCCACCCAGCCGCCACCCTCTCTGTAAAAAAGTGTCTCCTCATCTCCCTCCTGAACTTTCCTCCCTCCAGTCTCATATCATGGCCCCTGGTGTCCCTCCCCTCCCTTACTTTGAACAGCCCCTCTGTACCTGTCTTGTTTATTCCTTTCATGTACTTATAGGTTTCAATGATGTCCCCCCATCCCTCATCTCCTCCAATAAGTACATGTTCAACTCCCACAGCCTCCTCTTGTATGAGAAGTCCCCCAGCCCCTTGATCATCTTTGTCGCCCTGCGCTGCACCATCTCCAATAACTGAATGTCCCTCTTCAGATACAGGTGTCAGTACTGCATGCAGTACTCCAGGTGCAGTCTAACTAATGACCTATACAGTGGCAGAATCACCTCCTTCCTCCTCAAGGATATACCCCTTGCAATACAACCCAGCATTTTGTTGGCCTTTGCAGCTGCCTTCCCACATTGTGCTGAGTTGTTCAATTACCCTGTAATGAGCACCCCCAGATCCTTCTTCTCCTCTGTCTGGGCTAGCTGCACTTCCCCCAGCTGGTAACTCCTTCTTGGGTTCTTCATCCCAAAATGCAGCACCTTGCACTTTCTGCCATTAAACCCCAGTTGCCAGGTGTCTGACCAGATTTCAAGCTTTGCCAGATCATCCTGCAACCCCTGCCATTCCCCCAAGTCATTCATCACTGCTGCTTCCTTGGTATCATCAGCAAACAGACTGATCTTGCTCTTGATGTCCAATGATATGTCTGCAATGAATACCCCAAACAACACTGGTCCCAACGCCGAGCCCTGTGGAACACCGCTCGTGACTACGCTTGGGTGTGAGAGCTCCCCACCCACCACCACCCTCCGTTGCCTTCCCTGAAGCCAGTTCCCTACCCATCTCACCAGCTTTGCACCTGCCCCTGTGCCTACTAACTTACTTCCCAGCCTTCCATGTGGCACCGAGTCAAATGTCTTACTGAAGTCCAGATACAGGACATCCACTGCATGGCCCCTGTCCAGTTGCCTAGTTGCCCAGTCATAGAACTCCACCAGGTTGGTTTGGCAGGATCTGCCCCATATGAAGCCATGTTGTCTGCTGTTCTGCAGTCCTTTGGCCTCTAGGAGGGCCACCAGCCTTTCCTTCAGGAAGCACTTATCCAGTTCTGAACCTCAGTGAGGCAGTTGTTAAAGACCATGAGTACGTCACTCTATTCGTGTAAAAAGGACACATAGAGCTGAGTGTCATCTGCATAGCAGTGAAAACTCATCCCATTACACCTTATAATGTCTCCCAATGGCAGCATGTACACTGTGAACAACATGGGAGAAAGCACAGAGCCCTGTGGCACCCCACAGGGCAGCACAAAGGGAGCAGAGGAAAAAATTCCTGATACTACCCTCTGAGTTCTGCCTGTGAGAAAGGAGTGAAACCATCTGAGGACTGTCCCAGACAGTCCGCAGATCAGCCACAGGCATTCCAGCAGTATCCCATGGTCCATGGTGTCAAACGCAGCAGAGAGATCGAGGAGAACTAAGATAGAACAACTCCTCCAATCTCTTGCAATTAGGAGATCATTAAGTACCAGCACCAACACCATCTCATTGCTATGCCTCTTCCTGAAACTGGACTGGAGAGGATCATAGATTTCGTGGGTGGTAAGAAAATCATCAAGCTGCAGCGCAACTACTTTCTCAATAACCTTACACAAAAAGGCAGGTTAGAAATCAGTCTGTAGTTTGCAAGACAGTCTGGGTCAAGGGAAGATTTCTTCAAAAGGGGTGTCACAACAGCCTCTTTCAGAGACTCCGGAAACACCCCTTGGTTCAATGAGCACCAGACTATCTCAGCAAGGACTGGTCCAATCACATTCAAGTAGACCACAAGAAGACGCATGGGCCAGGATCCAAACTACAGCAAGTCAATCGCAAGCCCTGGATGATCTTCATGATATCCATTATCGCTGGCTGGTCGAAGTCTGTCCAAACAGACCGAGGGCCTGTGACCACACATAGATCTCTGCTATGCTCATTTGAATGCATTCTTCAGATGTTAGACCTGATCGTTGACACCTTATCATCAAAGAACAGAGCAAACTCATCACATTTCAATTGTGAAAAAGCTCTCCGGCCCTGCAGATAGGCTGGATTGCACAGCCTATCCACAGTCTGAAAGAGCTGAGTTGGTTGATTCCTTGATGCAGCAATCTCCCTGGACAGGAACTCTGCCTTCTTACGGGAGATTTCTGATTGATAGTCTGAATAATGGGCAATCAATCTAAGCATGTCATTTTCTAGGCCAGATTTCCACCAGCAGCATTCCAATCTTCACCCCACTCTCCTCAACTTCCTCAGTGGCCCATCGAATCAGGGGGACCTGGGGCGGAGGGAGAGGGGGCGCATGCCAACAGGTGCTATGGAATCCAGAACCTTCAGCACCATATTATTATAGTGCACTACTAAGGCATCTGGTTCCAAGCACTCCATAGGCCAACTCGATAGGTCCAGCACCGCCATCAGATCCTCAGGGGTGACATCCCTCAAAGGGTACTGAACCATCTCCAAAGGGGTTGGTCTCATGGGGGAGCCATAAGACTGAACCTTATAGAGTGATGGTCAGACCACCCAACTGGTTCCACCACCAGTCCAGTGATCTCCATCCCCAGGGTGAACACCAGATCCAGTGAGTGACCCCGAATATGGGTAGCAGTGGTAACAACCTGTGTGAAGCCCAATGAATTCATAAGTTGGAGGAAGTTTTGACCAAAATGCGAGAGTTCATCCTTGATCCAAGCATTAAAGTCCCCAAGGAACACCCACCTGGAGGGTTGCAACACCAAGTCAACAATGAAGTCTACAACTTCCTGCAGAAAAACGTTCTCATCATTGGGTGGATGGTAGAAGAGTAGGATTCTGCAGCCCACACCTGCTCCCATGATACACTCAAAGGATCTAGGGGTCACCACTGGAACTTCTACAAGGTCCAATTCTGATCTAAAATAGATAGCGACTCCCCCACCCTTGATCCAATCTTGGGCAGTGTATCACCAAATACCCAGCTGAAACAGCTGACTCCAATATGGGGTCAGCATTCTCATCCAGCCAGGTCTTGGTGATGCAAGCCAGGTCAGATGACTCAACAAGGTCAGCAATAATTGCTGTCTTGTTTTTTTATAGACCTGGCATTGCATAACACCACCCGAGTTGGATGAGAGGCCTTGGAGGAGTGGGCCACTTGCCCACTATCAGTGGAGCCCTTGGGTATGGGAACTAGGTATTGTAAACCCCTTTCCTGGACCCATTTTGACCCAGGGTATCTCCCTAATCTCACCATCCTTATAAGCTCACTCCAATCCTCCCCCCCCCCCGGCTGTAGCACCTGCCTCCCCCTCTGCCTCCTTCCTGCAATCCCCAAGGCCTGACAATGCCAGTAGACCTCAGGCAGTATTGGGGGGCTAATGAAGAGGCACAGATCCCTCAGCCTGGAGGAGGAATAGCTCCTGCCCACAGAGACTCGGCCCCAACATATGCTGTCAAAAGTTAAAACCTATTAACTAAATCAGCAAGATTAAACACACCATAGGCACCACTGACTTATTACTAATAACTTAAACAAAATCCTAAAAAAAACAATAATAAACTAAAATAAATAAAAAAGCTCCCACTACTCTCACTAGAGGAGTAAACCCAATCCCACCCAATCAAAAACCCTTAAATATTTAAATCAAATTACAATTTAAAAAATCTTAGAAAGCAATTTGAGGGAAATGAGGAGACCAGACCTCTCAATCAGGTAGTTTCTTTAGTGTGGAAACTCAGACTACAGTCAGACTAAAAATAAAAAAGGAAATAGAAGAAAACACATCTTCAGCCCCCCAGGTCCTCTCACAACTGGGGGCTAACGGTTCTACAAGGGACTCTCACTCCCTGTAAGATGAAGTAAATATATGTCCCAAGGCTTTTGACAACCCCTCAAACCCTCTCACAATAAGGGGGATTATACAAGGCAAAGCAAAAAATAAAAATGAATTGTCTGAAAGTGACCAGAAGAACAGTTTACAAGTTCCTCTTTACTGATATCAATGGCACCACTCCTATGCCAGTCTGGTCCCGAAAATCCCCAACCAGGGGCTAAGATTGAAGAACCACAGCCCCCACTACAAAATTCCACCAGGCTGACCCACCAGATGGCCTTTCAGAGAAACTAGAGGACACACGGCCCAGCCCGCCAGCTACCCAGCAAGATCAGGCTGAGGTCCCCCGTGTAGCCACATGTCCCACAACCAAGCACTCCCAATGGGTCAGGCCAGCTACTCGCAATACCAAAAGTTCAATCTGCTCCTCTGATAACTCCAGCACATCTCTCCATGCCAAGGACACCCTAGTCCATGGTCACCAAAGTCCTGAATGCTCTTCAGCTACAAATGGTAGCTAGATAGTTCTTAACACTTCCACACTTGCCTCCTCTCTGCAGGCCTTCTCTCAGCAGATTCCAACTCTCCTTGTTGGCTGGCCAACAGACCAAACCTACCCGCCAGGCAGGGATATGAACCCCACTTCAAAATCCATCCACCAGCCACCAGCCAAATACACATCCGGAGCAGAACAGCCGGTCCTCTAAAAGCATCCAGGCACCGGCTTCTGGGACACAGAACAGAACTTTTCAAAGCCACTCCATTATTGCTCTAAACACTCTGTGGATCTGCTTCTGCTCCTAAACTGAGCTCACAGAGGAATTTATGTGGCATTGAAGCTCTGCAGTCTAGCAATAGCGATATCAATAGTGATAACTCTTTCAAATGCGTTAATGTTAAAGCCCTGGTCTACCTCACTTCTTCTCCCCTGCCTACTCTAAAAAGAACAAAACTATAAATGTCACAAAGAAAATACAATAAAAATGAAAACTAAACAAAAATAAAAAGCAAAAGCAAAACACAAGGAGCTAAGGTGCTAGTACTGGCTGGCTCACAAAGTAAAAACTTTTGGTGCAAATTAAGGTTGGCTGTCAATCTAATAATCAACTTTAACTGAGTAGCAAGCCACTCAATTGTAATAGCTATAATCAAGTTCAGCTGGTCCTGCATGCTACCACATTTTGTATGTCTTTTTCTATGCACTGAACCACCCGAGTTGCAAACTTCTTAATTACTAGGATAGAGTTAAGCTAATTTAGCTGTCTGCAAGACTGCAAGATTGCATGTTTGCACATTTGCACATATTCTCTTCAGTACAAATACACCTTTGTCAGTCTAGACTCTTTAGCAAAAGTCCTGACTTTACATCGAGGGGTTTTCAATGCATAAGTGGAGAAGAAGAGAAGGTGTGCCAGGTTTTTATTGCGGTAGAATTACATTCATGCAGTTTGCATTTATCACTTGCATTTATCGTTGTTTAAAAAAATTAGGATCCCATTTTCTCTCGGCTTGCATACTATAGTAAACGCTGTATGTAGCTGCATGTTGCTATGTGTAGCTGTGAATAAGGGATGTTTTTAACTACGCGTGGCAATTTTGTATTTTCTGGAAAGTAAGTGGCAAGCAATTTTGTGTGGAAGCTGTGAAACGAAATCCGGAAGTAGTTGGGAGAAGCACATAAACGCTAGATGTGCTGTATCCAACTATTATTGGATGGTTTCATTTTTTTGTGCAGCAACTGCTGATCTCTCTTACACTAGTAAGTTTATCTTCCTAGTTTATTAACAGTCAATGGTTAAAGCATTTAAGTAGTGGAAAATAAAATAAGTTAAATATTTTACATTTAAATAATTTATAGTACGAGCACTATTTAGTGTCTGTTTTTCCTTATAGTGAAAACTTCTGCAACAGAACTGGGTATAGACTGTGAAGATTTTGGGCTGACAATCCTGATTCGACAAGAAACATACATTTGGATGATTTGGGCATTCTATCTGTATAGTATCATTTTACTGCAACTGTGCGGTCGGGCGAAAGTATTTGCACATTGTAAAGGAGTTATTGAGGCTGTGGAGAAACAGAATCTTTGGACATAAACTTTCTTTCTAACAGGTTTATTGCATCTCAGTCACATCACCTGAGGGATTGGGGCAACCAAGTTAACTGTTTGAAGGAGCTACCATCATGCTATGTGGATCTGGGAGAAATTGTTTTTTGTCTTGATTTGGACAATTTTAGTACTAAATATTATATGATAGTTTTTGGTACTGAATAACAAAACTATTGACAATATAATTGCCAAGAGTTTGTTATTATTTATAAGGTACAAGATATAAGATAAAATAAGATACAACAAGATACAGCATTTGCCTTGTAACACAAACGGAGAATTGACATTTAAGTCGTAGGATTCTTTGTGTCTATATTAGTCAACACTAACACTAATACCAACATATTAACTAAGAACACTGTTGAATTGTGTTTAAGTGAGAATTAGTTTAATTGATATTGGGAGGTAGTTTATTTCTTTCAATGTTTTAGCATAAATATATTGCACATAACATATTGTACTTTTTTAATCTGAGGTTTAGTTATTATATCTGATTATACTTCATGGTTTTGTGTTTCTCATTAGAAAACAGTAAAAATGCCTGCAGTAACAAGAAGTGGGAGAGCCAAAACTAGGGATAATCAAGATATGGACAAATTATGTAAAGGTAAAATACAAAAGCAAAAGGGCTTACCATTAAAACTTGGGACACTTAAATATAATAAACAAAGGACATCCAAAGTAAAAAAAAATGAATGAAGAAATCCTTGGGGGAGTTGTGTGAGGTACAATTAGATAAATTAATTAATGGTAGTGACAATGTCAATGATAATGAGTTACCATGTACCTCTACTCCAAATGGAGACATTTTGAAATTTATGTGCAAATCCAGAATGGATGGAATAGAAAGATTAGAAAGTCAATCTGTATTTTCTTTTCCTACACCTAAAATCATTACCAGTATGTCTGGGGAAGCAGTGTCATGTGAAGGTTCTAGTCCTAATATAAGAAATGGGAAAGAGGATTTAAGTGTGAATAAGGAATTTAGTCCTCATTGAATATATCTGCAACAATTAACAATCTACAGATGTTAAACAAAACAGTTACGAATGTGAGGGAATCAATAAGAGAAGACTCAGAAAATATAGGTTGTTAAAAAAAAATCCTATAATATTAAATATAGGAAAACAAAGGGAGTCTAAAGATGAGTTAAAGTCAGTTAAGGATGTGAGTTATTCATGGTCAGTTAGTACATGTAGCCCAGTTTTTTTTTTCAGATATAGAAGGGCTGACTGGTGAAGTAGTAAGAACACTCAGAGACCCACTTAATGCTAATTTATTCCTGTACCAACAATTGATGGAAATTAAAAAAAAAGACCTGGCTTCCTGAAAGGTATCTGCATAGAAAATAAGGGGAAATTGGACCAACTGGTAAATAAACAGGATGGGGAATGGGAGCGGACTAAGGAACAGTCAAATTTTGATAATATATCCAAACAATTTAACTATGATCTATCAAAAATAGAGGAAGTAGGGGTTGGGGTTTTGTAATGTGAGGACTACATGAAATGGGTATTGTTACAGGATAAATTAGTAAGGGATGATAGTATCTGCCTAGAGTTTAAGAATAAGTTTCCAACTCTTTGGAAAAAAGGTGAGGATCAAGAAATTAAGTTAGCCGGAAAGCAAAAAAGTGAACAGAATGTAAATGACAAGTTACTAGACAGTAGGGCCCTAGAGAAGAACTCCACAACTGAAAAAAATGGAGGAGGAGAAACTAATCATTATAAATGAGAAATTAGATGAACAGTTAAAAGAAAAAGAAGTATCAGATGCAGAGAATAAGGATATAGGCATAGAGGTTGTGAAATTAAAGAAGAGTAAGAAAGGTAGTGGCACTATGGCTAGAAAAGAGTGCAAAAAGGAAGTTAAGAAAGAAAAAGACCAGAAATTGGAACAGTGAACAGCAAGCTGGAAGAAAGAAAGGCCATGAAGTGGGAAAAAATAACCAGAAAAGAGCTGATATGAGTATAGAAAATAATAAGGATCAAGAAACCCAGGATACTACCCCAGAATTAATAGTGGATATTTCTAAGGTGAATAATGAAAAGGAGGAGAAAAAAGAAAATATTGGTGTTAAGGGCAATAAGGATGGGGAACATGGTGAATATCAAAAGAAATGTAATGTTTTTTTTTAACAAAAATGTTAAGAACTGATTTTGTACTTCCTTTGTATGGTATGTCTTGTTAGCCAAATGAAATGGATGAGAATTTGTCTGTGATGATTAAGAACCTTCTAGATTTAGCACTTGGAAGAAGCAGACATGTGTTGGAAGGCATTGGTATAATTAGACCTATAGCCGGAACAGAATTGATATTGACAGTAACCGACCAATTCTATATTTTAAAAGCAATTAACAAAGTTTTGAAAGAATTGTGTAAGCTGGGAATTCAGATTAGTGAAATAGTACTGATGGGTGATCTTTTCCTAGAATTTTATGCTGTAGAAAAATCATTTGAAAACAATGACATTGAATTATCTATTTTTGGTTTAAAACAACTACATTTAGAAAATAATAATAACTTTAGAAACAAATTGGCTACCACCCTAAAGACATTGCTGAACACACATGTCTGCACTAATGAAATGATAAAAGCAATTCAATGGGAAACAGATGGACAGATAATGCTGAAACAAAAAAAAAAGGAGGATGTATGAATTGTTGTTGCAAAAACAAGGGGCACTGGATGGGTTAGGTATTTATGTCCAGTGTGAAACAACAACAAAGAATGCACAATGGCATCATACTGGGTCTGAAAACAAGGTGTGGAAAGCTATGATTGAAACAGTAAATAGATATGAAGCTTTGATTGACTTGGATCATTAACAAATAATAGCTACTCAAGGAAGGACACCACTGAGAAGGAAGGAAATTAGGGAAGGTCAAAGGATCAATATATTGTCATGGAATATATCCAGATTACAGGATAGATTGGGTGATCTGCAGATGTTAAAATATTTGAATGATTATGACTTTATATGCTTACAAGAGACATGGACAATTGGGGATGTTTACCTGGAGGGTTATGCAGCTTACATAAAAAATGTAGAAAAATATAAAAATATGGCAGAAATGTGGGTGGGGTGGTAATGTTTTGTAGATTAAAAACAAGTGTAAGAACAAAAGAGATATTCATTGACAGTAAACACCTCTTAATGGTTCAAGTTTCTGGGGCAGGATTGGAGGAATTAAAATTAATAAACATATATGCCCCACCAGACAATAGTAAATATAATAACAGGGATTGGATACAAAAATTATCACTAAAATGATATAATATTCAAGCAGAATATCCAAATTGCAAAATAATAATGGTTGGCGACTTAAATGCTAGAATGGGTAATTTACAGGGGATATCTGATGACTTGATGTATTCACTGACCCAGCTGAACACAAAGAATTTGAAGTCTGAAATGCAATCAAGAGATAATGTTGTTAATAAGAGAGGGGTTGAGGTGCACAGGTTATTAAGTGATAGAAATTTCCTCTTAGTAAATGGACGCTCAACAGGTGATATTCCAGGAAATTATACTTATGAGGTAGGCAATGAGACATCAGTAATTGACTACATTTGTGTAAATTTAAACATGTTATCCAATTGTGTCACTTTAAAGATACGGTCAACTTTGGAAAATCAGCATTCGGCACTGGAATTTCCAATTGATCTGGAGGGTGGCCACTCTATAAAAGGAATGGGAAGAGATTTCTTGGAAGTGGTTAAAAAAATGTATAGGTTGGAAAATTATTGATAGTGGGCAGTTTAAACAAATTGTGATTGAAAGATGTATACTGGACAACTTACATGAAGTAATTATCAAGGAAGATTCAAAGTTAATAGTAACTACTTTCAATACTATTATGGGTAATATAAGAAACATTATTATTATTAGGGATCAAATCATAGTAAAAAGGGATGGAAAGAAGTGGTACAGTAAAGAATGTAAAATTGCTAAGAAGAAACTTAATAGTTAAGAATCTTAAAAGAGAATCCTAACATTGCTAATAATCAAAAGATAAACCAATTAAGGAAAGAATACTATTTGGTGTTAAAGAATAGTAGATGTAAGTACCAGACTCAGTTATGGACAGAACTGTAGGAAGCTGTAAGCTCGAGAGATGAAAAAACATCTTGGAATATAGTAAACAAGGGCACAATATATTATAGAAGGGAAATGAATGCCCATATCTAACCTGATGTATGGGTGCAGTAATACAAAAATCATTTTTTTTTTGTGTAGAGAATTTGGAATACCAAAATAGAATGAAAGATGATGGATTATCAATCAGTGTACACAATCCCATTATAGTTATCAAAATAGAGGAAGCACTTGGATCTTTCAAAAAACATAAGGCTCGTGGGCCCGATGGGGTTCCTATTGACGTCATTAGTAGTATGGCTTCTCAATGGATACCATTCTTGGTGATTCTGTTAAACACAATATGGAAACAGAAGATAGTTCCAGAAAGTTGGAAACTTAATATCATAGTACCATTATTTAAAAAAGGTGACAAAAGTAAACTGGAATGTTACCATCCAATTAGTCTTTTAGACTGTACAGAAAAATCATTTGCTAGGATCATTTATAACAGACTAAGTACATGGGTAGAAAGTAATAGGGTTATAGATAGAACCTATAATAGACCAATGTTTAGTAATAACACATTTAATATACAAATATAATAAAAAGAAAAAAACAGAAGTAATATTGCGTCTTTTGATGGGAAGACAGTGTTTGATAGGGTTAATCAAGTCAAATTATGGGAAAGATTGGAAGGACTGGGGATTGATATGTCAGTTTTAGGTATTATTAAAAATCTTTACCAAAATAATTATACCAGCATTAGATATTCCAATAATGGAAGTTTAACATAGAGGTTTATTACTAATGTAGGAGTGAAATAAGGTTGCATTCTTTCCCCTATGTTATTTGATTTGTATTTCCAAGTTGTATTGAACAGCATGTATAATTTAGAACATCATATGCCAAGAATTGGAAATACCCCATATCCGTATTTAGCTTTTGCTGATGACGTGGTACTTATATCTACTAGTTATTTGGGTATAAATAGAATGCTCAACAAATTTGCTAATGAATACAAAGAGGGAGATTTAGCACTAAATTATGACAAAACAAAAGTGATGGCATTTGGAGGTAGGGCTAAAGCTTTCAAATATATAGTCAATAACAAGTCATTACAAGAGGTTAATGAATTCTGCTATTTAGGACTGGGATTAGATAGAGATGGAACATGGAATAAACATCTAAGGGAAGTAGAGGGGTAAAGCAAATAGGTTTTTGCCGATCTTAAATGCCTTTGCACATAAGTATGGAGGCTATTCAGTGAAAGGCATATTAAAAGTCACAAATGCAAAACTCAGGAACCAGATATTATATGGGGCTGAAATTTTGGGGCAAAGTAACAATGTTAAGTTAGAAACAATTTTAAGTAAATTCTACAAGAATATACTGGGTTTGCCAAATGGTATACTGTCAACATTTATAAGATCTGAATTGGGTCAATTACCAATTGAATGTCACATTCATCAAAGACAAGTAAATTATTGGTTAAAGGTATATATAAAATGAAAATCACTTTATTACCGTGACAATGTCTCGAAGAAGCTATTGAATATTATAAACAAAAGTTAATCTGTCTTTGTATAAGAACACTCAAAAAGATTATAAAACTGGCTACCTGCTAGGTTTGTTAGATAACATATCAAATTGTTTAAGATTTCCATGTGAATTGATTAAACAAATAAATAATGAGAGAATCAGGGCTACATATACACAACAGAATTTGTCTATGCGTAAACAATATAACATTTGCAAATGGATACAAGATAATGAAAGAATACACAAATTTGAGGCCTATCTGAATCTTACAAGTAATCCTAGATGGAGAAAATTGTTTACAAGCTATAGATTCAAATGTAGAAAAAACAATAAGAAATTGGATTCATATAGTGCGATTAAACAAAAAGGAGAAGTTTTTTTTGTAAATGTGGGAAAAACACAGATAATTTAAAACATCTTATAATATTAGGCCCATTGCATAATGAACCTAGGAGAAATTTTTTGGCTAATATATTGGGAAAATTAAGTTTGAACCCTATTTAATGGTCATATTCCTTCTGAGGTCCCAAAATGTGGAGATCCTAAATGCAGTGGTGTCACTCCTTGAGGTCATTGAAACTAAAAAGCTACATTTAAGTAAATAAGGTTGAAAAACTAGTGGGTAATTAGATGGCCCAAAAACCTATTGCAAGTCTGATTCCTTATATGAATATGCTGGAATATGGTATTTGGGTAGAGGATAGATTGAGGTATTTAAATTTGTGAAGTTATATGGAAATGTGCTTATGAAAAGGGGAGTAGTAGAAAGATAGTGACCATGTTTATGCAAAGAATTATATTAAGGCAATATTATTATACAACATGACTGCTTGTTATATTAAGTTATATGTATTGTGAGATATGGATGTGTTTCGCATTTTAAATTTTATGATTTTAAAATTGTAATGACCTAACAAGTGGATCATTAAATTTTGATGATGATGTCATTATGTATCCATTGCTTTTGATTCGCCTAATGCTTTTGGTTCATTGTAATGTATCATTGAGACCTTTTGTGATAGCATCCTGCTTGTATCCTCCTACGTCGTACTTGAAAATAGGCAGCTTACTGTCCAGTGCATTTACCTGGTAACAAAAATGAACTATATAAGTAAATAAAAACATTCAGAGGTTTATAATTACAATACAGTCCTCTGTATTAGATATTACCAGTCAGATAATGTCCCAGGTGAGTAAACAGCCACAAGTCTACCTCCTCAGGTCTTTCTCTGACTAGCAAGACCTTCTCCATCTGGGCTTATTGTCCCTGAACTCCTGGCCCGGATCTTTAATTTCAAATAATCACTTACTGGATATTTTTCTAAAGTCTCTGTAAGCAAAGCATCTCCAAAAATTGCTCTGCAATATTCAGCCATCTTGGTTTGCTGTTTAGGTCTAGAAGGAAAAGAAATCAGGTGAAATTAGACTTTTTTTCTAATTAACAGGTAACAACAAAGCTCATGATCTTTTTGTGTAACCCCAAACTAAGTGATAAAATAAAATAATTGCTTAATCACCATTTTGAGTACTATGTCACTACAGTAGTTGTCATTCTACTTGATCATGTTGCATTTTACCATTGCCAACTGTTATGACAATAACAATACTGTATTTGTACTTTTTCTTGCCATTTTATATCTTCTTCTTTAGTCACTCCAACCTTCTTGTTGTAGCCCTCCCCAAAGACAAGGTAACAAACTGTTAGTTCAGTGTGCCTTCCTGACCTCACTAACAAAGAAATAAATACTATCATTTTCTGACTCATCTATTGCCATGGGACCGTACTGTGCATGAAGAACAAGATGCTGAGCAACCAAAACTTAGGTAATTTAAAATACAAACACATAAATTACATTTTTAAGGGATTAAATTCATGTTTTCATTTTCAAAGAAGAAAATAAATATGTGGTGAGGAAATGTGACCTGCAGTACCACAACATATTGAATCGTTAGCTGTAACCCTTGCTGTAGAGTTGACTAAACACTATGGCGGTAACAATGATCCTTGTATATTGCAATACAGTTGAGTCCAATTATGGTGCAGCCAGTTGTTTTGAAAAGCAACAAACCCAAGTAGTGTGGGGGTCAACTTGACAATGTTTTTGTCTTTCAACTCAGCTTTGTTCTGAGATGCCCACCCTAATAATTTTCCACTTCGTCCTTCCATTGACAATAGTAGTCAAGATCAAGAAATTTACTCTGTTTGTTTTTTTCTTTAAGTAAATGCTTAACCATTTAGGTAGTACTGGGATTTTAACTGCGGACTTAAGTGCAGAGGGCCAGCTCACTAGCACTAACAATGTAAAGTGCTGATCCACCCAGGAACTGAATTGGATTTCTGTAAACTAATTACAGTAGTGTGCTAGTAGCATGGGACATGTGGGTCAGGTTTCCTGATTCTGCTTGGCCAGGTCAGGCAGCCAGACCTGGAAATGTGATATACAGTAAAAAAAAACAATGGTGTAAGTTACAGAAAACCTAAGTAATATTATACAATAGATCATAATCTGCGGCACTGGTTCAATTCAAACTAAGCCTGCAGTCTTACCACCTTAGATAGTGATTCCATCAGATCTCAAAAACTAAGAAAGACCAGTTGGAGGGGAACCTCCAGAAAACACCAGGTGTTGCAGAAAGTGCTGTTGGTAGCTCTGCAGGGTTCTCTATTCCCTTTGTTGTAAACTGCCATACTGATGCCCTAGCATTGTGTTAGGGGGACTCTGTGCTGCTTGAGGGACCATCATTCGGATGATATGCCAAACGAAAATATCATTTGCCTGCTCTGGTGGTTGCTCAGGTGGATTTGAGAGATCTAATTGCCTTGTTTACATGCACTTTTTAATCAGATTTAAACTCTAATTTCATTGGAATCTATTCAGCAGCCATCAACTGGAAACTCATGTAAATTCATTCAGAGTTGGGTTTCAGTTTACTTCTGAAACCGGTTCAAGTATAGTAGTTCAAGTGATTTAATTGTTTTCAACCCTCTTATAGTAGTATGTGCATGTAAACCTGATTATGAAATTATACTGCTACAGTATATTTGCTATAGAAACTGCAGCAGAAGGACTGCAACCAGATTCAAAATCCTCAGTTGCTGTGTGTTTACATGAAGTGAGAATCAAATCACCTAGTAACCTGTTCAGTTAATTCTCATAAAATTCAATATCATGTAAACCCAAAAGGATTTTAATCTGAATGAAGTGACTTGATTTCAAAGTAATTGATTCCCATATGTGTAAACATAGTAATAAGCATACTTCTTGAGAACAGTACAATAATTCCCTTGGGCTCCTTGCCAATTGTTTCCCATTCCCTAATCCAACAACAGCTTAACCTAGCTCAGTATAAAGCAACACTTCCAATACCCCCCCAAATACAAGACAGAAACAGGAAAATATGACCTAGCCCTGTTTTATTGGTCAACAAACAAGCAGCAGCAGTAATGTAACAACAACAACAATTACCCATCACCACTGGAACAGTTAGCTGCCAGTGGCTAGCAGACAACTGGAGTGGCACAGTAAGTTATAGGCTGAGACGGCATAGTAACTGTCTTAACAATAGTGGTGTGGGAAGTTGCTGAAATTCGCACTCTGAAAAAAATCCACAAACTCATCAAATTTTCAAAGCTGAGGACCACAATTTGCATTGTTATTTACCGGGCAAAGTGGTAAAATTCATGCAGCAAATAGTCAATTTTGGGTGAGTCCATATGCATATTTCATGCTCTACCCACTTCCCACAAAAACAAATTGTAGAAACCATGATACTCCCATCCCACTCCCACCCCCTGACTGATACCTTGCTCCCTCCTGCACCCTGCCCCATTGAATTGCATGCTGCTGTGCTTCAAAAAGTAATCCTTCTACCCACCCATGTGACAAACACACTCCACCCACCTCCACCACTCACATTCCACTGTTTTTATTAAGCATACCAAGTCCCCCACCCAATCTCCCTCTGGTACCAACCTCCCTCATTCCCCCATTAGCACCCACAAAATCAACCTGGAATGAAAAAAGGGTCCCACAGTGCAGAACGCCAGCTCTGTTCAGTGTCCATCTCATAATGGTGCAAACTTGAATGAAGGAATGGTGATGTATTTGCTCGTAGTAAAACCTGATTGGCTGACTTTTCAGCCATCAGGTTTTACTATGAGCAAAGACATTACTACTCATTCATTCCCACCATTATGATATAGACATTGAGCATAGCAGATGTTGCACACTGGGGGACCATTTTCTTTATTCTAGGTTGATTTTGCGGATGCTGGTGGGGGGTGGGGACCTGAGGGGGTGGATGGGGGACTGGATGTGCTTAATAAAGACAATAGGACTCAGGTGAGGGGTGGTAAGTGGAGTGAGTTTGACATGTGGGTTGGGCGAAGGGATTAGTTTTTGTAGCAGAGCAGGATGTAGCTGCATGCAATCCACCAGGGACATGGGGAGAGGAGGTCGCCAGCAGGGGTGGGTGGGTGAAAACTGGTTTAATGTTTGATCGATTGTGTGCCATTTAGCACTAAACATTTTTTATTTTTTAATCTCATTCTGACTAAATAAACCTTGAAAAGTTAGTTATATTTTTAAAGTGTCCATTTCTATTTTTAAAGTAGTGCTGTAAAATAAGCCCTTGAAAGGGCTTTTATTTTAGATCTTTGTTCTTAACACAGATATCCCTAGTGGTCCAGTGCACCCCCCCAACACCCCACCCTGGAAGACACTGTCCAACCACCCAGCTCCCCCTATATCCTGCACCCAAGTGGGTGACTGGCACAGCCCTCCTCTCTCCGCCATGGCCGGTCTCCCACTGAACTGTCAAAGAATGAATGTGTGCTTGTACAAGTATGTGTTCATTCAATGACAGCTCAATGGGTGGTCGGCCATGGTGGAGAGAAGAGGGCCTTGCCTGTCACCCACTTGGGTTTGGGATGGGGGGACCAGGGTGGTGGGACACTGTCTGCTGGGGTGGGGGTGTGTGGGGTGCACTAGACCACCAGGAACATGTTTCTTTTTTTGACTATATAGGGGATCATGATGGGCAGTTACACTGGACTCCAAGGCATGATGTACTCATAGGGTGGGTGATCGGTTGGGGGAAAGGAGCACTAGCTACCAGGGATTTTGTATTTACCTGTGGGGTGGATGATCAGGTGATAGAGATACCACTAGCAACCAGGAATTTTTTTTTACATATGGTGTGGGAGAATGGTTGGGAGAAGGGACCATTAGCCACCAGAGATTTTTCTTTACATATGGGGCAGGTGATCAGGTGGAGGGAGGGAGGCCTAGCCACCAGGGATTTTGTTTTTATCTATGGGGTGGGTGATGGAGGGGTACTGCTAGCCACCAGGGATATTTTTTACATAAAGGGTGGGTGATCAGGTGTGGGTAGGTACTGCTAGCCACCAGAAATTTTTCTTTACATATGGGGAGAGTGATCGGGTGGGGGAGGGACGGGGAAATTTTTTTTTACAATTTTGGTGTGTGATCGTGTTGGGGGAGGGACCACTAGCCAGCAGGGAATTATTAATTTTAACATCTGGCAGTCATTGACAAGTCCAGTGACTGGGGGGGGGGGCATTGGAAACCAGGGAAAGTATCTGACAGGGTGAAAATTCACCCAAATACATTTGGAAGATTTCCAGTCCACCACAGATGGAAGGTCGGGAGCTTCTGCAAAAGTCATGAAATTTTGCCAAAGTACTGCCAAGGCGGGAGTCAGTACTTTCGCCCACCTCTACATTTAGCAATAAAAGTTTGAAGATTTTGTTTAATATTAAAAGCATTTCTATCTAGGTACATTATATATAATATGAAAGTAAATAGCAATATGGTTTCTTTCTTTCTTTCTTTCTTTCTTAGAACCTCCAACATTTCAGGGGACATATTTTAAAAAACATAAGTATACACAATTTAGATTATATTTTAAATATTTTCTGTTTAACTTCCCCTTGGTCAGTTAAATTGGCACAATGGTGTTTGCCGCTTTAAAGGAGGCAGACCAAGTTGTGCTGGTGGACCTCTCCCCCAGACAGAAAATAGTATGGCTAAGAGAGTTGGGGGGGTGGGGGGTGGAGCCCCAGGGACAATAAGCAGGTACAGGAAAGGGAGAAGCACAAGGAGGAACAGATTAGCCATAGGAGGTAAGGAAAAATGGGAGGGGAAAAAAGCCAGGGTACATAATAGGCTGCACAGAGGTATTCTGCCTCGATGGCTTGATGAACAGAACCAGCATGTCAGAATCGGCTATCAAGATTGGGGAAGGTGAAGCAGCTGAGGTAACATGTGGAAGGTTTTTCTACAAGGTAAAAAAAAATGGCAAAAAGATACACATGTAGGTTATAGGAACTAAGAATGCAAAACAATGTCTGAGACTGCTGGGAAAAGCATTATTTGAGCAATTTTAGTGTGAGGCTAGAACATTTCATGCTGCTTGTTCCACATGGAGATAGTTTGGGGGAAAGAAATGCTATGGTGTGGAAAAAGTTGAGATAGCCCAGTACTGATTTGAGTTTTAAATGGAAAAAGAATGTGTGTGACTACTGAAAAAGGCATTGTTTGAGCAATTTGAGTGTGAGGCTACAAGATTTCATGCTGTTTGTTCCACGTGGAGAGAGTTTGTGAGAAGGAAATGCTAGGGTGGAAAAAGTTGCGATAGCCCAGTACTGATGTGAGTTTTAAATGCTAGAGATGGAATTTTGGGATAGCATGGCACCTGTGGATTGAGCAGTTTTAGCAGTTTAAAATGAGGAGAGGAACATCCAGGATGTTTTTCAGTTTGGGGGGATTACTCGAGGCAGTGAAGCATTTTTGTTTTGTTGCCTCCCACCCGCCTAGTCAAAGCGAGGAGTGGATCCTGAGTTCAGTTGGCATGGCAGGAGGTGGGCGCAAACAACGTGCAAAGAAGCAAGGACGCTTTTCGTTTAAAAAAAAATATGTATATTGAATGGGAGATGAAGCAGTGGAGAGCCTGCGGTAGAAATATGAGGCAGGCCCCAGGAACAGGAGAGAAGCCACCAGCAGTTTGGCCAGCTTGGGAGCAAGCGAGCGGTGGCATCTGACGTCACACTGCGTGTTGGGGGGACAATGAGAATCCAGCATCAGAGAGCTTATGGTGGGAGCAAAGGAGAAGTGCTGTCCTTGCTCAGCTGCATTCTCCAGGAGTGGGGGGGGGGCTGCAGAAAAACACAAGCAGGTTTTCATTCGGGAGGGTTTTAAAAAAAAAATGTAAGAGCTGGTCTTAGCGGCGTAGCGCCTAAGAGGATTTTTAATTTACAGATTTAATGGCAACTGGCCAGAGGTACCATGGGCATTCAGGTCCTGGGGTTACAACAGAATGGCTTTTTGGCTGGGTGGCTTCTGACTTCACACTGTGTGGGGGGTGGGGGGGGCGTGGCTCCGTCATGAATGGGACTGCATTTAGCAGAGGTGCTATTTCAGGGACAAAAGGGGAGCAGCAGGCTGACAAAAGCCCATGGTTAAAAAACAAAATATGGTGTATTCAAGAGGGTTTTTTATGGATATGCAATAGCATATCAAGAGAGGCTAGATTAATACAAACAGTGTTTTAGGTTGGTCGCTCACTTCCCATGCCCTGTGTAAGGCAATTCATATTCAACGGGGGCAATAGCCGAGATGTCTGTGATAGCCTCTGGTGAATGAAAGAGGGCAGCAAACGAGGGGGGGGGGGGACCAGAGCAACAAAGTTTTGCGCTATGGCAAAAGTGCAGAGGTACAATTCAAGAGGAACCAGGTTTTCTTCAAAAAAATAATAATAATAAACACTGGCATGCAGAAGAAGAGAACCACAGCATCAGGGCACACGAACGCAGCTCCTTCCCGTATGGATCAGGGGGACTACTTGGAAGCATTGGCAGTGAGGGAGGCAGTGTGTATCCAGACTGTGGTTGTAGATGATAACGACTGATCTTTTTCAGTTTCATTGCAGTATTTGTGTGCAGGATGACTGGAAAGAAGATGGCACAGAAGAAAAGCAAACCATCCAGAGTAGAGACATACAAGGCAATAATGGAGTTGGCAGAGAAAGCCAACATGACGTGGCAACTAGTGGAAGGGGAGGAGCCAGGGAAGTTGGGGAAAAACAGAAAGCGGAGAAGGGGCAATGAGGAAAAGGCCAACGGAGAAGAGCCGGAGTCCAGCAAGGCCACAGTGGCCTCCACTGGAGGAGACCTCTCTAGTCCCATACCATTCCCCCCTTTGTGACCCTGAACCAGTAATACTACCTCCACAGCCAGTAACTTTTCCCCCGGTGGAACCCAGAGTGGAATCCCAGTCCACAGCTGTCCTCTCACCCCCATCAATGGACAGACCAGCACAAGAAAAAGGACCAATGCAGCTCACCCACAACAGGCCTCAGGGAATGGACAGTCCAACAGGTAGTGTATCAGGTTCTGTGGGTGAGAGTATCAAGGAATATATTGGTCAGATTATTGCGACCCTAGGGGCAGGGGGGTTGGGGCAGATGGAGACAGCACTGGCAGAGATCAGGTCAAAAAAAGGGGGGCACAGAGGGAGAGAAGAAGGAAACAGATAGCATGGGAAAGGGTACACGGGAAATTGGAACACCAGGTATGAGAATAGATGAGCACGTACCGTTGGCCACGAAGGAAAAGATTTGGAAGGGGGAGTATGTGGACATATTTGCCTTGGTAAACAGGGAGGCGGCTGCCAAGTACGAGGAGATGGAAAGTATAGGCAAGAGTGAGATGGCAGCCGTGGCAGTGCTACTAGGTAAGAAGGAGGAAGACAAATTTACAAAAGGGAAGCTGTGGGATGGTTGGTGTGTGATTTGCTACGTATTCCGCCATAGTGCTGGAGAAGAAGCCAGAGATGGGGATTCCGTTGATCACATATTCCTTGATCATACGGCAAGCAAAAGCAAAGCAAAGGGGGGCATGGGGTGGATATACTACGACAAATTTTTTCAGCAAAGGATGGCCACATATGAGGATGTGAGATGGGATACCAAGCAGCTCGATTTGTGGATGGACTATGTGACCGACCAATCCACCCCAGAAGGAGAGATGGGAAAAAGAGCTGGGGTACTTCAGAAATGCTGCTGGGGTTACAACAGAGCTTTCTGTTCATGGCCACAGTGTTGTTTTAGGCATGCATGCTCAAAGTGTGAGGGTTCTCATCCTGCGACATGATGCAGGAACCAGTGGGATCAGGGATTTCAGGTGGGGTGGTAAATCAGGGTGCCAGCTACCAGCCTTTTTGTGAAAGACAAGACTATAAGGGTCAGACCTGGAATAGAGGTACGAGGGGCAGAGGGTACAGGAGTAGGGGAGACCAATCCTACTGAATTAGTGAGAGGAAGGAAGAGGAAGAGGAAGGGAGTGGGTAGGGGGAGGAGGGGTTATGGTGGGCATTGAACAAATTCAGGCAGACAGAAAGACCATCAAGTGGGAGGCTTAGGAGGGGTGGCTGGCAGAATACCCTGATAAGGATGTGGCAAAAACCTTAAGAAGAGGTTTTCGATTAGGTTTTTCATTGCAGTGTAGGATGCCAAGGCAAACTAGGGAGGCAAATAATTTGGGCTCAGTCAAGGGAAAAGAAGACATCTTGAGAAAAAAGATAGAAAAAGAAAAAGCAGCAGGGAGGGTAAAAAGCCTTTTCCCTGATAGCTAATTTGAGGATATCCCCGCTGGGCTTGGTACCTAAAATACAAGAAGGGGAATACAGGGTGTCCATCACCTATCATTCCCAGAGGGAGACTCAGTTAATGACTTTATAGGGGAAGAGCGCAGTTGGGTGGCTTATACCACATTGGAAGAAGCAGTACATATCATTTGAGCAAACCCGGATGCGTGGCTAGTGAAGACAGACATCGAGTCGGCCTTTTGCCTACTTCCAGTCAGAAGGAAGGACTAGGACCTGTTTGGCTTTAAAATAGGGGACTAGTATTATTTTGATAAAGCAATGCCCATGGGTTGTTCGATAGCATGCGCAACTTTTGAGACATTTAGCATCTGCCTGCAATGGATCTTTCAGGAAAAAAATGGGTATAAAACGGCCATACATTATTTGGATGATTTTTTGTTGATAGGAAGCAGACGAGCCGAGACAGAAGAGATGTTGGCTAGTTTTCAGCAATTCTGTGGGGAACTAGGTGTAGCAGTGGTGCCAGAAAAAACAGAAGGCCCTAGTAGGGTTCTGGAGTTTCTTGGGATTGAGGTAGACACGCTGAATGAGGTATTTAGGCTGCCAGACAAAAAAGTGGAAAAATTAAGGGATTGATTTGACACCACACAAGCAGGAGGTGGGTGCAGTCAGGGCAAGTGCAGCAAGTCCTGGGGCATTTGAACTTTGCATGCAGGGTGATTGGGCCGGGAAGGACAGTCCCAAGATGACTAGCAAGAGCAACACCTAGGTTGACAAGGGTGCACTACAGGGTAGATATACCACAGGGGGTTAAGATGATTTCAAGGTATGGGAGGAATGTTTGAGAGGTTACAATGGCATATCCTTTTGGCAGGAAGAATAGACTTTAATACTGACTTGGACCTGTACACGGACGTGGCAGGGGGGAAGGGTATGAGGGAATACTTGAGGGGAAAGTGGTTTGCAGAGCCTTGGCCAGATGAATGGGTGAAGGAAGGCAGGGTGAAGGACATCACACTACTGGAAACAATGCCAATTTGGCCCTGCACCCTGGTGTAGGGGGAAGAATTGCGAAACCAGAAAGTTACATTCTGGTGTGATAATAAGGCAGTGGTGGAGGTCCTGAATAACAAAGGGGGAAGGTCAGCTCTGGTAACGCGGGTGTTGAGGCAGCTAGTGCTAAGAGGATTGCAGTTTAATATGTCATTTAGGGCTAAGCACATAGACAGGGAAAGGAATATACTAGCTGGCAGCCTTTCCCATCTGCAGCTGAACCATTTTTGGGCACTGGTGCCAATGGAGGAGGAACGAAAAATGCCCATTCCAGTGAACATCTGGGAAGTTGGCAAGAGGGAACAGAGGTGCTGTTTCACAGCTCATGGGCACCATGGACCATGAGGGCCTATGAAGGGGCATGGCAGGCATTGCAAGCTTTCAGAGCAGTGCACCACATGGAGGTAAGTGGACCAGTCATGGTAGAGCAGCTGGAGAAGTTTACAGTTGAACAATGGCAGAGGGGATTGGCATACAACACGATGGGGGTATACCTATCAGGGATCTGTGTTATGCAGCTTGAAGAGGTGGCAGGATCCCACAAAACCAATGTTGATACATAGGATCATGCAAGGATGGAGCAGATTGAGACAGAAGGACAAGGACAGCCGGCGACCAATAGCGGATCACTGGCTAGCCAGGCTGTGGAATATATTGCCAAGGGTGTGTAAATCCAACGATGAAGCGCAGTTATTTTTTACAATTTTTGTGGTAATGTTTGGTGGGGCCTTGAGGGTAAGTGAGGTGGTAGGTCACGGCCAAAAAGATGATGATGGGGGGCTAGGATGGGGAGATGTAGTTTCGGGGCCAAAAACAATACAACTGGTGATCAGGTGGTTAAAACAGATCAGGTGGGAAAAGATTGCATCATGGACCTAAAGCTGCATGCGGAAGGGTCATTATGCCCAGTGAGGGCTCTGTCTGCCTATGCCACAGAGAGATATAATAAAGAAGGGTGCTTATTCGTACATGGGGATGGGAGGAAAGTAACCAGTTACCAGGTAACAGCTGTACTTAAAAAACGTATGGGGTTTCTGGGCGAGGACCCAGCAAGTTCTCCCTGGAGGAGAGGAGGGAGAGAGGGGATATGATAGAGACATACAAGTATCTTACAGGGAGGAACAGGGTGCAGGAATACACTATTTTTAAATGAAAAAGAAGTTCCAGGACTAAAGGGCATGGGATGAAGTTGGAGGGAGGAGGATTCAGAGGAAACATGAGGAAGAATTTCTTCACAGAACGGGTGGTGGACAAGTGGAACACCCTGCCAGTGGAAGTGGTGGGGGCTGAAACAATCATGGGATTTAAGAATGCATGGGATAGACATAAAGGAATTCTGAAGGTCAGGGGTAAGGGGCAACAGACTTCTAGGAAAACATAAACTGAACTTACAAGCTCAAATGGGCAGACTGGGTGGGCCATAGGCCCTTATCTGCCGACACTGTCTATGTATCTATGTATAAGTCATTCCTCCCATTCTTTTTGGATAGGAGCCACGTCAAAATGGGCGGCCGAAGGGGAATCAGCTGACAAGATTTTGGAGATGGGGCGATGGTGGTCTGCCAGCTATAAAAGATACATCTGTGCATTTAAAGATTAACATACCGTCTTTGCTTTGTTTTCAGGAACGGAGCTGAGAAAGGGAAAAGGGTGGATTTTGGAGGAGGAGTTTGGGGGAAGGTCAAAAAAAAAGAGGTGGGGAAGTCATGAAGTAAGGTATTAAACAGAGTTTTTTATCTAATTCATAGGTTGAGGGAGGATCACGGAGGTGTGGATCTGTAGGCATTCCTACATTTATTGGGCAGAGAGGAGAGCAGAAAAGCAGGATGGGGGAAAGCAACTCTACCAGGATGTCAGACACTGTAGATTGACATGGTGTGGCATCCAAGGGATGAAGTGAACACAGTTACTACCAACATTGCTGGAGATGAAGCAACAGAGACTGACACCAGATTTGATTATTGTCCACTTGGGGGAAATGACATAGGAGAAAAACCATTGGTGGATACCTATCTAAGGGTGAGAAGTGATTTTGGAAAAGTGAAGCAATGGTGGCCAGATGTGTGTTTAGTGTGGTCTGACATGATACCACAAAGAATATGGAGGCATGCTTGCAGACATGTAGTGGTAGAGAAAGCCAGGAGAAAGATGAATAGGAGAGTGGTGACACTAGTGAGAAGCCTGGGGGGGCATGTAATACTGAGGGGAGTCGAGGAATGGGTGGACAAATTTTATAGCACAGATGGAGTGCACTTATCAGGCCTAGCTATAGATATGTTTAACACAGAGATGATGGGTTTCATTGAAACATAGAAACATAGAATTTGATGGCAGATAAGGACCGCTTGGCCCACCCAGTCTGCCCATTTCCCTACCTAATGGATAAGCTGCAGATCCTAGTTAACCAGCAGCCTACTTCTTTCTACACCCACCCTCTAGAATTGCCCTATGGCTATCCCATGCATGCTTGAATTCAACCGAGGCATGGAGAAGACAACAAGGCAAGAAAGAGGGGGGGGGGGAGATATAAAAAAAAAAAGAGGAAGATGGTGAGGGGGAAGGCCAGTCATCCAATGCAATCTGGAGACTGGCTATGGGGAAAAGGGGGGTGGGAATGGTGGGAGGAAGAGGAAGGAAAAGGAGGAGAAGGAGAAGCAACAGAAGGAGAAGAAAGCGATCTCGGTTCTCACCATTACCTATATGAAAAGAAAAAGAAAGCTCCAAGGTTTTCACCTGGGGAGGCGAGAAGAAGCAGAGGAAGATCTTGAACTGATATTGATTATGTAAAGCAATACAATTGAAGAGGTGTAATATTACTATAGAAGATGATAATGATAATGTAAACAAAAGAACTGTGGTTATTGTAATAAATTGATTGCCGATCTGAGCGCAACAACACACAAGTGGTCTGTTTTTGTGGGGAATTGGGAATCTGGGACAATGGTGTTTGCCCCTTTAAAGGGGGCAGACCAAGTTGTCCTGGCAGACTTCTCCCCCAGGCAGAAAATGGTATGGCTCAGAGAGTTGGGGGAGTGGGGGGGGTGGAGCCCCAGGGACAATAAACAGGTACAGGAAAGGGAGGAGCACAAGGAGGAACAGAATAGCCATAGGAGGTAAGGGAAAATGGGAGGGGAAAAAAGCTAGGGTACATAATAGGCTGCATAGAGGTATTCTGCTTCTTTCTGCTGGAAAATTTTGTTGCCACCCACCCACCCATTTAAATAATGTGATGGAAAGGAGTAGTAGTTGTATAGGTCAAAAGGGGGTGAAGTGGGGGGGCTGCTTCACAGTGGATGGCAGCAGGGTCAGGTCGGACGGGTACGCCTGCCAAAGGTGGATGGCAGAAGGTAAAGGGAGAAAATGAGGGGGAGGGATGGGGGGAAAGAGGAAGAAAAAGGAGGGGAAGGAGAAGCAACAGAAGGAGAAGAAAGTGGTCTTGGTTCTCATTGTTACCTATAAGAAAGAGAAGAAGAAAGCTCCCAGGTTTTCACCTGGGGAGGCGAGAAGAAGCAGAGGAAGATCTTGAACTGATATTGATTATATAAAGCAATACAATTGAAGAGGTGTAATATGACAATAGAAAGATGATGATAATGATAATGTAAACAAAAGCAATGTGGTTATTGTAATAAATTGATTGCCGATCTGAGCGCAACAACACACAGGTAATCTGTCTTTTGTGGGGAATGGGGAATCTAGGACAATGACATGATAGCAGAATCTCTGTCCACTAAACTTCATCTGCTCTTGCTTGTCTACAGCTGGCATCATAGTCTGTTGCCAGGGAAATTATTATGTTCTCACAAACTGAGGATTATGATGTCAGATTTAGTGGACTAGTAACCAGAGCATATGAAGTTTAGTTGACGATCCTCTTTTCATGTTAATGTACTGGGTACTACATAAAAGCAGATGCTGAATATAGAAAGAAACATTTAAGTTAAATTGTATTTAAGACTACTTTTTTTTTTTGCTTTTTTATTCTTCATGGAGACATCAGGGTATTTTTAATATATTCTGTAATGCAAACAAACTTTCTTCTGTAATGTTAAACAAGGTTTCCAAAACTTAAAAGTGTTACCTCAAATAAGTACAAGCTCACTAGACTGCTCATGGGCAAATTTGCTGAACAATTTTTCTGTCTGTCTGTCTGTAGGGATAGATGTGTACCAGTTCCTGACACAACTGACATGTAGAGGAGGTCACCATATAAAAAAAAATGACAAAGTTCCACTTATAAAGATTTATGCATAGAGGCATTTTCTGTGCACGAGTAGCATTTGCAAGAAACTTTCTTGTTCTGTACCAACAACTTTGTGTTTTGCACCCTGTGAAACTTGGCAACTGACCCAAGATTGTAATCAAGGTATGCCAATATTCAAGATTAGTAAGGGCATCACTGTTTAATTAACCCAACAATACTTTTTTCATATTACTATTGTGAATAATTTCTGCCTTCATGCACATCATTAATGTCGATCCAAATGCTAAATACTTACGAATCCACATGATTTTCAAAAGAAAGGACAATCGGATAAGGTGATGTCTTGAAAGCAGACTCAGCGATAGCTTCTATTACTTCCTAAAATTTAACACACATCTAGGTTACACATTTTTTTGTAATTACATTGAAAGTCCCTTGCTGGTGATCCATTAACAAATGTTTTAGAAAAATGGTAGGAGTGGGTTCTCATGCATTGGTTCAGTGTTATAAGAAATCATCCTATTCTAAAAGACACAATTCTAACCCACAGCAGTATAGCTGGATGCCAGGCAGCATGATGTGTGTCCTAAACAGGGCTGGCAGTGCAACCCAGGGACACAACATGCTGCCAAACACTGTGTTCTGACACATTGCCAGTGTATAAAGGATGTGGGGCCACATATCACTGAGAACTCAATGCCAGCTAAACCCATCCACAACACTGAGATCATTGAATCAGCAGATGCAGTCACATCAGAACTTCTAGCCAAGACAACTGTTCCCAGAAATTAAGAGCTGCAGTCTTGATGCAATTCTCAGCACAAGCCAGAAGAAACAGTTATGGAGATAATTGCACTAACCTGGGACAATTTAAACTATGCCTCAGGAATAGGAAATTAATATTACAATCAACCCTTACAAATGCCTAATCAGGATGATAGTGTACAATAAAAAAGCAACAAATACATTTTCAAAATATTTTTAAATCTATTTTTAGTTCTCATGAAAGTGTATAATTCTAATCAAGATGATATAATGTACTGTAAATGCAATAGACTTGAAAATACCTTTAAATCTATATTTATTTCTCAAAAAATGCATAATTCTACAAAACAGCATTCCTTATTTATAATTACCCAGCTGCTTATGCCGATCACCAGGCACACTAGAGCAGAGAAGCATCTGACTATGAATTTAATTTTTCAAGCAGTTTTTTAAAAAGTTTTAAAATTGATGGGGTCTTGGCATACCATACTTTAACATGTATTGCATGGCTTGACAACTGGGTTGACTGACACAAAGGAGGGAAAACCATTGTGGGAATTTTTTAAGTAAAAAGATTCAATAGGATCCTTCACCCTAGCAAGCCTGCTTTACATAGGAACGTGGATGAACCTTAAAATCTCTTGCAGATAATCCATTCTAAATAACAGTGAAAACATAGCATATAGCCTTAAACCATAAGTCACATCCATGGCTCCTGCTTTGCTTAACACCTCTGTGAAAAAAAAAACACACTACTCCCAAAGTTCCTAAAAGACTCCATCTACAAACATTGCATCAGGAGTTATTTAACAGATTTAAGATTTATAAAATAAGGATTTGCTGTTTGGAGACAAAGGTGAAGTTTACACTTCCACAGTAACATATGTTCAGATATTAAAGGGAATTTGTGTGATTTCCTACATAATTATCGTAAAGGTTACTATGAGGACCCAGTATGTAAACTGCTGGGTTATATTTGGAAAATGTTTTCAGTAACACAGAAAAATACATTTAAAACTGTGATTTGGAGGAATCCATTTGGTGGACAAGAAGTGATGATGTCACATTCCCACCAGCTCCAACATTGTGCAGTGAAGCAAATTAAAACAAACTACGCCTACAGACAGGGATCCTGTTAAATCATAAAGAAAAACAGTTTTTTTTTGTGTTACATTCTGCCAAACATAAAATCCAGGGTGATACTAAGAATATAGCAGGATCTCTATCAGCACAGCAGAACTACGCCCACCTATTGCACTGCAAATTGTTATCACTGGTGAGGCAGTGAACACTATTCCTGTCTACAAAATAGATGACTCCACACCCCTATTTAAAAAGTATGTTTTAATGTTTTATTAAAGTCCTTTTCTGAATGTATCCCTTTCAATTAATTTCTGTACAGCTATGGTAACTGCTGAAATAAATCATGTAGAGAATCATAGGGGTTTACTTTAACAAGTTTGACATTATTTAGCAAGCTAAATGGGGGAGTATCAAACCTACAATACACTCAACTGTATTGAACAGGCACTACAGAACAGTCAAAGAGGAGCAAAACTGATTTAAGCCTAACATTACAGACTTCTCAAGACCAACCTCTGGTGCTACAACCCCTTAAAAAGAGGTGGGAGACAAGTCTGGCAGCCCCTAACAGATGAGTAATAGGAAACTGCTGGCACAGACCATAAACTTACAGAAAGGTTCACCAGACTGCAGTTATCTCATCAAAACATGTAACATAGAGCTTTAATGGCTCCTAGCAGACTTCAGAAGTTGACACGATCAACAACCTCCTTGGCAGTTTCTGAACTTCAACCAATGCTGCCCAAGACTGAACATATGGAAGCTGAAAGTTTGTCTAAATCATCCATAATTTGTTTAACCTCTGTATCACAAGAGTAAAAGCCAAATTACTGTAGTTTAAACAATAAGAGTAGACATTAAAAAGTTCTTTTAAATGGCTGTTTTCTTGATTTTGGTACAATGGCTCTAATGATTCTGATTCTGAGCTGGCTGGCTGTTATAATTTTCTAATTTAAAATTCTATGCATTCTCAAAGAATGAATCTTTTTGAGTTTTGTACTGATCAAATGTGGCTTTCTTGATAGTAGAACAAAATAAGAATTTTTAAGGGCTATTCTAATAATGTACTTCTGCGTCTACTTGGCCTTGGCCTTATCAGGTCTAGGTGGTAGTGGGGCAGGTTTAACATTCTCTCCTGTGGAATACCTTTCATTTGATTCTATAACAGTTAATGCATACATTCTTATTTTGGAATTGATTGCTTATTATTGAGTATTTATTTCTTCCTTCACCACTAAAGTACAGTACTGCAGTTCTACCACTTGTCTTCATATGATGTATAAAGAGCAAGGAAGTAATGAACAATTCTAATAATGTCAAATGCACATTTCAGTCCAAGACATTTGTTACATAGAAACAGAGAACAAAGAATCTGACAATAGATAAGGACCGCCTGGCCCACCTAGTCTGCTCATTTCCCTATCCACATATGTTCCAGATCCTAAATGATCTGCAGCTTAGTTTCTCTTTCCTACCACTATGGCTGTCTTCTGCCTATCCCATGCATTCTTGAATTCCCCTATTGTTTTATACTCTACTACTTCTGCACGTAGGCTGTTCCATGCATTCACCACACTTTCTGTGAAACAATACTTCCTCAAGCTCCCCGAATCTCCCCCAGCCTCATATTGTGACCCCTTGTTCTTGCACATCTCTTTTTTTCTGAATGATGCTGCCCTCCTGAATCCTGTTTATCCCCTTGAGGTACTTGAATGTCTCTATCATCTTCCCCCTCTCCCTCCTTTCTTCTAGGGAATACATATTGAGGTCTTTTAGTCTTTTCTCATATGTTTTCTAGTGCATTTCTTTCACTATTTTTGTAGCCCTTCTCTGGACTGCTTCCATTCTGTTTATGTCCTTCAAAAGACGTGGTCTCCAGAACTGGACACAGTATTCCAGATGCGGCCTCACCAACTCTTTGTACAGTGGCATCATCATCTCCTGTTTTCTATGGGTTATGCTTCTCCCTATGCATCCCAGCATTCCTCCAGCCCTCCTCACCATCTTCTCACATTGCTTGGCTACTTTCAGGTATTCTGTTATTATTACCCCAGGTCCCTTTCCATTTTTGTTGTTGTCAGTATCTCCCCCCCCCCCATCATGTATTCCTCTCCAGGATACCTGTGTACCAAGTGCATAACTTTGCACTTCTTTGTATTGAATTAAACATGGTCAGATATTTCCAGATATTTTGAGAAATTTCTAAAGAGTTTCTAGGGTAGCTGGTTCATTCCACTGGGGAGTCAAACAGATGTGGCATACTGATGAGTTCTGGTAGGACGAAACACGTGTCTATGTCATCTGTTAGCACCCTTTGCAAACTGTGTGAGAGGCCTTTCGGTACCATGCAATTCTGCTTAAAGCTGAACCAGCATAATATTCGGTGGTGATTTGCATTTGCAGCCCATGATGCTTTGCATTGTGTGGGCATGTGTGATTTTGTATTTTCTTGAAACTTGGCTTCCCATCCAAATGCCCTTTGGGGTAACCCTTGCCTCAGTGTTTGCACACAGAGGTTCTTTGTCTTTTAAATAGTTTTTTATTTTAATGGGTTCACCACAACATAACCCAGACAGACCATCTTAGGGTAGCTGGTTCATTTCACTGGGGTGTCAAACAGAAAAGGCATACTGATGAGTCCTGGTAGGATGAAACACATGTCTATGTCATCTGTTAGCACCCTTTGCAAACTGTGTGAGAGGCCTTTCGGCACCATGCAATTCTGCTTAAAGTTGAACCAGCATAATATTCTGTGGTGACTTGCATATGTAGCCCATGATGCTTTGCATTGTGTGGGCATGTGTGATTTTGTATTTTATATATATATATATATATATATATATATATATATATATATATATTTATAAAATGGGTAGGAAATTTATTGGCTGCAGAGCATCACATGACCGTACGTATATCAGAGCGCCGACTGCACACTGCACTTTACCCCAAAACAATTTTGACATTTTATAAGATATATTTCGAGGTGTGGCCGCACTCGATATACGCACGCCTTGGCGGTTGACGACTGCCTTGCGGCCTTGTGCATATATCAGAGCGCGACCACACACCTCAGAGTGGTATATCTATTACATATATATATATATATATAAAATACATTTTCCATATATGTGTTACATAGCAAATAAATATGTTTTATAGTTTATAAATATGACTGGAATATATAGTACATATTACCGTAAAATATACAGTAAATGGACTACATTCTCTCTCTCTCTCTCTCTCTCTATATATATATATATATATAGATATAGATATATAATGTAATATATATATATATATATGTATGTATATCAAGAACAGGGTGAAATATTAGCCCTGTAGCAATGTTTGTTTTTTACTATTGCTACTTTTGGCTTTAGCATCACAATTTTTTCTTTACTGTACAAATTCATATTGTGATGGAAATCCAAGAAGTGCCTGCTGGAGCTCATAGTCCAGTGTGCATGTGTACCTAACTTCTGCTGACAGTAAAATATGAATCTTGTCTGCTTGCAAGATACAGTATGTGTAGAATATATGCAAAATATATCTTATATATATATATATATATATATCAAATATATTTTTGCAAATGCTTACTTTGATACTGTGTACAGATTTGTGTAAATAATTTGCATATTTCAAACGCACAGTTTATCAACCAAAAGCATGGTAATTTCTATTTATAAAATAGTTTTGAAATGACAGCATTAGCTTACAAACCAAAGGGAAAGGGAAAGAGTAGAAAATCAAGTACGAGTTTGAGATCACCCCATCATGAAAAGGAACCAAACAGTGGAGATATAAATAACAATTTGAGTATCATAAAATAATGAGATTAAGAGGTAAGTTCTGTGTGTAAATATAAATGTGTACTCTGTAAATCTGTAGTAATGCTACATCATAAAATAAGTGTACCATAGTTATTTAAATGGTTGCTAATAAGAGGAATTCCAAATATTCAGTTGAGAATATGTAACATCAAATTAACCTAGTTTGGGTATTTTAAGATATTTTTGCAATGCATATATTTAAAAAAAAACTATTTTAAATATATGTCAACTACATAAAAAGTATGTTAATTAAATGTTCAAAATATATAAGCAGATATATAAAATATATATCATGCATCTATAATAAATATATATTGGAAATATATTTATGATATATCTTAAAAATATCTGCCACCTATACTGTATTCTGCAAATAAATCAGATATTTCAAAACCAGCCAATCTGAGATACATACATGTACTTCAGACATATGATTAGACATACAGTATATCTAAACTACATTCATTTTCCATATGGGAGAATAAAACTTCACAGAATATTAACAAGATACTTCTATGAAATATACAAAAATAATATATAAGGTATATCTGAAATATGTGCATTAGATACAGATCAAATTTTACAAAATCAGACCATTTGAGATATAATGCATATATTTGGAAACTACTATGAAAATCTATTTATGGATGAAATTCAAACACTATTTTAAATATATTTTACAACATATATTCAAAATATATTTATTTTCCATATGGGTACTGTGGAAATGCAGAAAGCAGGAGATTTCTCTAGAAATATCACAGAAATTTCATGAAATATCTGACCATATCTTTGGCTGTGACTGTAAGCTGCCACACTCTTGACCATTTCTCTAACTTGCCTAGGTCTCACCTCATCCTTTCCAGCCCCCCTGGGGTATCCACCCTATTGTAGATCTCAGTGTCCTCCACAAAGAGGTTTACATTCCCTTCTAGCCCCTCAGCAATGTCTCTAATGAAGACATTGAAGAGGACCGGCCCTAGTACTGAGCCTTGTGGCACCACACTGGTCACCCTCCTGTCCCAGAATTGAACTCTGTTTAAAACCACTCTCTGTGTTCTGTTGTTCAGCCAATTTCTTACACAATTTACCACCTTGGGACCCACTCCCAGATTGTGCAGCTTGTTTACTAGCCCCCTATGTGGGACAGTGCCAAATGCCTTACTAAAATCTACGTAGGCCAAGTCCATGGATCCTCCCTGAGCTACCACCCTGGTAAAACAGTCAAAGTAATCTATCAGATTTGTTTGACAAAATCTACCTGCTGTGAATCCATGTTTCCTTGGGTCTTGTGCAGGGGTCAACCTTAACTTTTTTTTGCACTAGCCAGCCAGGCTAGTGAACCAGAGATTGCACAAGCCCATAGAAGTTTGCACTATCCCACAGTCAGTATGGTTAACAGTGATTTATAAAACAAACGGCAAAAAAAATGGAATGTATCAAGCACTTGTATATTTATTTGAAACTTAAATTACAAATGAACTTTGTTTTGTGAAATAAAATACTTCATATATAGATATATATATATATATATATATATATATATATATATATATATATATATATATAGAAGGCAAAAACTCTGTTTAATGCATTAGTTAGGGTTGTTCCACAACATGACAAGTGAGGAAATTAAGCTGTTAGGGTTGAAAACCCTAACTCAAATTCACCCCAGCACCACACACACACACAGACACACACACACACATATGCAAGTATGGGGAGGACCAAGTCAACACAACCAATGACAGGCATCCAGCAGCAGGTGACAGAAATAACAAACAATTGTCTAAATGTACTACAGACATCCTCACCCACCTGACCAGGTACTGCATGCTCAGTGGAGATCAACAGCAAAACTGAGGCCATGTACACCGAAGCGACACATCCCTGATTGCAGCTGCACACAATGTACCACACTCTGTAGTTGCATGGCTCTTACCCACCGATGCCCCACACCAGACCACACCACATGTGTGGGCCACCTGAGCAATAGAGTTCAGCAAAACCAAGGAGTTGTACAGGTATAATATCTCTGATTATAACAAGGGTTTGAGAAATGCAGCTTTCTAATTGACTGTAAACATTGTAACAGCCTTATGTTTAGTTTTTATTAACATACATGTAGAGCCTAACCATATGATGAACATGGTTTAATGTTGTTTAAAAACAGTTTTATTATGATAGCATAAGCCACTCCCAGGTATTATGTTAATGGTCAGTTTATCACTGTCTAGCGACATGTGGCACTCGGCTATGCCTCATTCAACATTAAACCCCTACAGGGTGATTAACAGACCATTTGACATAACTGTTGGTCATGCCTTATTGCTTAATTGTCTTTATGAGTAGATACTCTCCCTCTGCTCAGCACTGCAGCAGCTTTGCAACACAGTGTCCCACCCAGTTACACCATACACTGTCTAGTTACTGGAGAATGGCTGTGAATATGAACTCATGAAGATGAACAGTGTAACTTGATCATTACAGTCATCGAAACCTTAGTGTGATTATAACTGACAGAATCAGTGATAGAGAATAACCCCTGCTGTCCTAGTACACTTACCCCATTGTGAGTTAAATCAATACTAAAAGACATTCTGTTTATATCTACACCATACCTACTTGATTCCTGTTGTACCACAATTAACATAGTTATCACTTTGATAGCATCAGTGACAGAAGTGTGGCAAACCCAAACACTAGGCATACAGCCTGAGTATGAAACAACTGTTAAAAAAATTACACAGTGTCCATAAGTGGCATAGATCACTCATTGCAACAATAGTAAATGTATTACTATTTGAATAAGTTAGTCATCACAGATGCAATGAGATTGTCTTTATCAGGTACAACATACTCAGTAAGTGCCTACAGGAAAATCTATCCTATATACATCTCCGATACAGGTACGTCATTGTTGGCTCAGTAGTGCTATGATATTTAGAGTTGCTTGGCCTGACCCATGCAATTACACTCTTTCTACAAAGAATACTTACTGCATCTTTAGTATTGAAACACACTGAAGGTCTATGTATGTACATCAGCAGTACACCTTCATCAGTAAGAATGCATCTGATACTGGCAGCAAATTTCACAGAGTTGAACAGGCAATGCTTTTCCATCGTTTACATCAGCCTCTCTATCTTGAGTAAACTTGCAGTAAATGTACTACTATATAAATCACATACTAAATGTAACACTACTTTTATCTTGAGCATGCTAGTGTCTTGTAGTTAATTTATGTACTTCTCTTAATTAATGTATACTCACTAGTGTTAAAACCTTTTCTACAACTGTCATCATGCACCTTCAGCATTTATATTGACTACTGACACAGTACCAGTTGTGGTGTGGTGTAGAGGCATTAGTAGTAAAGCCATGCAACTACTAAGTGTAGTACGTTGTGCAGCTGCAATCAGGGATGTGTTCATTTGTGTACATGGCCTCAGTTTTGCTGTTGATCTCCACTGAGCATGCAGTACCTGGTCAGATGGGTGGGATGTCTCATAGTACATTTAGACAATTGTTTGTTATTTCTGTCACCTGCTGCTGGATGTCTGTCATTGGTTGTGTTGACTTGGTCCTCCCCATACTTGCATGTGTGTGTGTGTGTGTGTGTGTGGTGCTGGGGGTGAATTCGGAGTTAGGAGTTTTCAACCTAACACTGAAATTCCTCACTTTTTATAAGCTATGGAACAACCTAACTAATGCATTAAATGGAGTTTTTGCCTCTAATTTCCCTTCTTTTTGAGAATGATAATGAGAAATAGTGAAAATAAATACTGGCGGGCGCAGGTCCCTCCATGCCACATGATATCTTGTATAGCATAGACAGGAAGAGCAATACAGAACAGAAGTGCTAACCAGGGCGCACATGGTAGCATAGCGCAAGTGATGACAACAGAAGGGGCAATACACACAGTGGCATAGGCAGAACAGTCTGCCACATGATGTGTTGTCACATAGTAACATATGGTGCCTGCAAGCAGGAAATCAGTCATTAGGCATGGTAGCGCAAAGTGAAACAGAAAGAAGAAACAGTACTGTGAACACAAATGGCAAAAATAACAAAGCATAATAAATGAAAACACAAAGGATAACACACATAGTACGCGCTCCGCCGCATGAGCAGCGAGCCAGGGGCCAAAGACCCACCACTCCACCACATGATGTCTTGTGGCATAGTAACAGGAACAGCAGCATAATAGAAGCGCTAACAGTGGCACACAAGGTAGCGCAAGTACGAGAATGAGAACAGAAAGGAGTAAAAGAACACGGTGGCGTAGATGAGAGCAGTGTGCCACGTGATGTCTTATCACATAGTAACATGAATGCCTGCAAGCGGAAATGTCAATGGGCATAGTAGCGCATAAAGTAAGAAACAAGAAAAGAAACAGTATAGAGTAGACACAAATGGCAAAAAAAAATAAGAAAGCATAAAGTACAAATGAGAAGAACAAGAGGATAGCGCACATTAGTGGCGTAATAGGCGTCACTTGATAGTAAGCAGGCATGGAACCACAAGCGGAAAGGGCAATGGTAACAGTAATGTAAGCACACAAGCTGGTTTTCCCCAAAAGCTGAATAGAGAAAGACAATGAGTACAAAGAATGTATGCATAATAATGGGTATCGGAACAGAAAATGAGGACTTGGAATACTAAATAGGTTATATCTCAGGAACCGTACAACATAGAAAAAAAATTTAAAAGTCATATGATTTATGACTGTCCTGGCTAGTTTTGTAGTTAGTCCTAGGGGGCTAAAACTTTTTCCGATGAAAAGTCCGTATCTACTTTGCGTTTCGAATCCCGGGCCTGAAAAGCGTAGCGAAACGCCGTAATGTTATCCTATGGGAAAAAAGAAGTTGGAGCACCATAACTTTGCCTCCCTGTAATATTTTTCACCATTGCAAAAGGCATCTGTGGGCTGTTGGCTGTCTTCCCTCAAATTTCAGGAAAAAGACCAAGCTGTTGTTTTGCAGCAAGGTGCCAAATGATTCCTGTAATGCACATGGTAGCAATAATGTTATCCTATGGGAAAAAACATCAACTTTGGAGTGCAGTAACTTTGCTGCCATGTAATATTTTTCAATACAATACTGAAAGGCACATCTGTGAGATGTTGGCTGCGTTCCCTCAAATTTCAGCCAAAACTCCCCAACCATTCTTTTGCAGTGCAGTGCCAAAAGAATTGCTGTCATTTTCCACAGACTAGAAATTACGCCATAATGATTTGCAGCTTCATGAAACATTCATTTACTTTCACTCGAGCATGAAAGTGCTTTGCAATGCCCTTTTTCCAGAAATCTGAAAAACATATTTCTAGGAATTATTTCCAAAATAAAGACATAGCTAGCATCCTCAGAGGTCCGACTAGGTGAATACAAAAATAATTAGGTTGCTAGAGGTCCCAAATTTAAATACTAAAGCATTTTCTAATCACCAACTGAAAACAAATGGCCGATTTACGAAAGTAACAGGGCCATTCTTAAAGTAAAAAATGCATTTGAAAGTGTTGAACTTTTTAACTTTTCCAGTGACTTACTAATGGGAAATTGTTTTTCGAATAACTTTTGAACTGTTTAATATTTTTCACCAAATCTTCCAAAAGGCATCGAGGTTTACCTGGCCGCAGTTCCTTGAAAATTTGGACGATCGTGCAAACACCGTCGAGACCTGTAGCGACCGTAGAATTCAGAAAAAGCGTAAATGCATGTGCAAATCATGCTTAATAACTCTACAGCCGTGTATCCAACTGGTACAAAACTTGGCAGATGCCAAGGCTATAGTTCTTGATTAAATATTCAAATTTCAGACAAATCTGTCAAACAGTTTTTAAAGTTAAAAGAGTACAAAAGTTTTGGGGTTTACCAACATGGCTAACCCATGACCTAACTATGGTAGCACTACCGTGCTACCATAATATATATATATCTATATATATATATATATATATATATATATATATAAATTATTCCTATTGACTTATAATGGGAAATTGTTTTTTGAATAACTTTTGAACTGTTTAATATTTTTCACCAAATTTTCAAAAGCATACATCAGATACACAAGACGTTCCTTGAAAAATTCGGTTGACGCAGGTAAACTGTGAGATTGTATGCTACGATCGCAGAATTTCAGAAAGCGTAATGTATTGTAAATCAGCGCTTATCAACTCTGCAGCCGCTATCCAACTGGTACAAAACTTGGCAGATGCCATATCTTTTGGCGGTTCTTTGATTACATTCCAAATTTCAGATAAATCTGTCAATAGCCGTGCTATTAGGTGCAGTTTGGGGTTTAATATAGTCGGTTTCAAGAATTTCATCTGAAGGGTAGCACCTACCAAGTATACCATAATATATATATATATATCTATATATATATATCTATATATATATATATATATATAAATTATGGAAGCATGGTAGTGTACCATAGTTAGGTTGAGGAGCCATTTGCATGTTAAACCCAAAATTTTGCACCTTAATAACTTTGCAAACTATTTGATGGATTTGCCTGAAATTTGGACTACGCAATCAAGACCCATACGCTTTTGGGTCGCAAGTTTCATACCAGTGGACTATATAGCTGTGGAGTTATTAAGCATGATTCGCCAAGTATTTATGTCTTTTTGAAATCTACTTGTCATACTTGAGTAGGCTCATTGTTTGTGTGGACAGGTCCAAAATCTTCAGGGAACGTAATAGGGTCCCCTAAATGTGTCTTTCTACAGATTTCTTGAAAAATATTAAACGGTTCAAAGCTATTCAAAAACAAGTTCCCATTAGAAGTCAATGGGAAAAGTTAACAAAAAGTTCGGCAGTGTCGCAAATGTAGTTTTTACTTTTGCAAATGGCCCTTTTAATGTCACAAATCTGCCATTTTGTTTTCAGTTGGTGATCAGAAAAATGCTTGGCATTTAAATTTTGGACCCTCTAGCAACCTAATTCTTTTTGTATTCAGGTAGTCGGACCCTGAGGATGCTAGCCATGTCTTTATTTTGGAGTAAAAACACCCCAGAAATATGTTTTTCACATTTCTGGAAAAAGTACTTTTGTGAAGTATCAAGATTTCATGACATTAGTTATGAATGAATTTGTGAAAGTTTACAAATTGCGACAGTACTTTTCTAGGCTGTGGGAAAATGACAGCAGTTCTTTGGCACCCCACTGCAAAAGAACGGTTTGGAGTTTTGGGCTGAAATTTGGAGAGAATTCAGCCAACATCCCACAGATGTGCCTATCGGTGCTTTGCTGAAAAAATATTACATGGCGGCAAATTTACCGTACTCCAAAGTAGACACTTTTTCCCATAGGATAGCATTACGGTGTACGACGCATTGCAGCAATCATTTGGCGCCCTGCTGCAAAATAACAGTTTGGTCTTTTGGGCTGAAATTTACAAGGAAGATAGCCAACATCCAACAGATGTGCCTTTCAGTGGCTTGGTGAAAAAATATTACAGGGAGACAAAGTTATGGCACTCCGAACTTCTGTTTTTTCCCCTTAGGATAACATTATGGTGTTCGCCGCTCCTTTCAGGGCCCATATATCGGAAACGATGCAAGATACAGATTTTTTATCAGAAAAATGCTTAGCCCCCCACCAGGGGCTAAGTACAAAACTAGCTAGGGAAGTGATAATTCATATGACTTTTACATTTTTTTTTCTATGTCTTATGGTTCCTGAGATATAAGCAATTTACTATTCCAAGTCCTTATTTTCTATTCCGAGAGTCATTATTTTGCATACATTCTTTGTATTCACTGTCTTTTCCTATGCAGCTTTTGGGGAAAACCAGACTGTGCACTTACATTACTGTAACCATTATCGTTTCCGCTTGTGGTTCCGTACCCATTTCACTTACCGTTCACGCCTACGCCACCATGTGCGTTATCCTTTGCATTTTCATTTGCGGTTGCGTTTGCATTGTTTTTAACATTTCTTTCTATAGTACTGTTTCTCTTTGTGTCACTGTGCACATTACAATTTTGCGTTTATGGGCACAATTTTACTAATAAAGGCCACCGCGCTCCGCACCGTATTACATGGCAGTTCGGCCCAACCTCCGCTGCTGCATTACATTCACTATTTCTCATTATCATTCTCAAAAGAGGAAATTAGAGGTAAAAATCCATTTAATGCATCAGTTAGGGTTGTTCTACAGCGACAAAGTGAAAATTCGATGTTAGGGTTGAAACCCCTTTGCACCCCTCAGCCCACCCCCAACCAGAATCGGTGTGCATTGGGGTCATCGGTCTCTAACTCACCCCATTCTCCTATTCCTCAGCTTCTTTCCACATGTGATGGGGTGAGAGTTAGGGCCAACAACCCAAACGTGCCCGATTCTGGTTGGGGTGGGCTGAGGGGTGCAAAGTGGATTTCAACCCTAACATCGAATTTCTCACTTTTGTCAGTGTGGAACAACCTTAACTGATGCATTAAACAGAGTTTTTGCCTCTAATATATATTTATATATATATATATATATATATATATATATATATATATATATACTGTGTGTATATATATATATATATATATATATATAAACACTCAGTGAAGTCAGCGTCTTAATGTGCCAATTAAATCAATGAATGCTCAGATGCCAATACTATACACATTAAAACACGGTGGAAGGTGGACATTCTTAAACATGAACTTTATTATCACCTCACTTCTGCTTCAGACTTGCACCCTGTTAAGGTAGTAAATGAATTGTCCAGTTACTGTTTACCAATACAGGTTTCATTTTCTGGTGCTAATTTGACCGAATGCTGCTCCTGCCTCCCACTGCCTGCTCACTTGCCAGCTTATGCTTAATGTCCAGATGTCCCGACATCCTGACAGCAGCATGGGATCCAGTCCATCAAATGTTCTTTTCCACATCTTCTGATTAATTGATTGCCTCATCAATACAAGCTTACTGGGATCTTTTCTCTTCTTCTCCTGCATTACCATACCTCAAAACTCCATCATGGTGTTGCTGAGACAGTGCAGAGAGGGATCTTAGTTTGGGAAAGAAATAACAGAGAGTGACATATCGCATGGAGGTTATATGGAGAGAGATCTGTTGTAACACTGAGCTAGGTGATTAGGGACAGCAGGAATCAGTAGAGATCAGCATTACTATTAGCTAACTGGAAAGAATGGGCAGAAACAGCATGAAGCAGCAATGAACCATAAGGAGCATTTGGTAGGCACAATTACAGTGAATGGGCATTGATGTGATGGTTATTTCCTGTAAAGGTTGGAGTTCAGTTAAACCGGAGGGTCTATTAACCGAGGTTATAGTTGTATATTTTGTATTACAAAAATGATTACAAAAACTTGTTGTTAAAAGAAATGGTACATCTGCCATGACTACTTGCAAAGTTGTTACAACAGAGCAACTTTTTTTTCAAAACTTTTTTTCCCCGTGCGAGTGCCACATGGCAAACATAGGTGGGCAGTGGAACTCCAACAGCACCACCAGGAAAATGCACTAGCCCAGCCAGGCAAGTAAGTCTCCATCTGCAATAGCCCATGACAATCTGCACTAGTACCCGGGCTAGTAACTCTGTGTTAAGATCGACCCCTGGTCTTGTGCCCCTCTGGTCTCAAGATACATTACCGTCCTTTCTGTTAGCATAGGTTCCATTATTTTCCCCATCATTGATGTCAAGCTGACCAATATGTAGTTCCCAGTGTCCACCTTGCTCTCAGTCTTATGCGGTGAAACCACATTCACCCTCCTCCAGTCCTCTGGCATCACTGTCTCCTCCAGTGATTTGCTGAATAAGGCTGTGAATGGTGCCCCAGTAACACTCTGAGATCTTTTAGTGTTCTGGGATGCTTCCCATCTGAACCTATTGCCTTGTCCACTTTAAGTTTTCAGAGTTCCTTTGGGACCCCCTCCTCTGTGAATGGACTGATGTCCACCACCCCTCTATGTGTGTTTATACTACCTAATCTTGGCCTCTCACCTTCCCTTTCTTTTGTAAATACTGAGCAGAAGTATTCATTCAGAATTTCAGCTTTTTTCTTGGTCCCACTCCTTGCACTCTTCCCCCCTTTATTTAGCCTCACAATCCCCCCATTGGTCTTTTTCCTGTCCCTAATATACATGAAGAAGGTTTTGTCTCCTTCTTTCACTGATTGTGCTGTTCTTTTTTCAGTTTGTGCCTTTTTGTTCCTGACTGCTTTCCCCATCTCCTTCTGTTTTGGTTGATACAGTTCCCTACCTCCCTCCTTCTGCATGTCTCTGTGCTTTCTGAATGCCTGTTTCTTTTCCTTAACCTTTCCTGCAACTTCTTTAGAAAACCATACTGTTTTTTTTTTTACTTTTTTTTGTTTTGTTGATTTGCTTTATACAGAGTCTGACTGTAAATGTTTTTCTCTGTTTTGATTACTGTGGTATGGTTCCTTATGCTATTTAATCTCTGTTGAGTTATGGTAGCCAATGAATTATTAAATCCTAAAACAAATCTCTAAAATAAAAGTTTAAAATACATTTTCTAAATGACTGAGATGTGTAAATAATTCACAGGGCTATTTGCTTCACACAGTATGTGGGTGCCACTTGATAACCAGTTTTTGGGAAGACATCTGCAGGGAACTTCCCAACATAGGGGCATAATAATAGAACTTTCACAGAAGGAATGTCTCTAATGGCTAAACTTCATGATATGTATTACTTAGCAAGTAAACAATACTTGATGGCCCTAGTTAATATCACAATGAAAAGGTGCTGGACCCAAACTGGATTTGCACAAATCATCCAACTATTGCTCGATGGAAATAAGAATTCTACAAGCATTGGAAACAATATTTTTTTTCACACAGTGAAACCACTTTAATAATTTCTGTGCCTGATGGAAAGCTCTCATGACCTGCATGAACTTACAATTAGATAATACCACATATTTTCATGTATTTAAAGTATAGGAGGACATTAGTGGAGCCCCATAGGCAGCAGATCTCTGATAACTTAGATATGCTGATAACGTATGTGCACAATTCAGGTACACACAATAGGCACATACCCACACCCACAGACAAGTGTATTGTTGACAGCATTCATGATTGCTAGCCACCACAGGGCCCCACTATCCCAATCTGCTGGTGAATGGGGGTGGATCAGTGGACACAAGGAGGCATCCAACTGGATGCCAAGCTGTTCAGTGAGTAGATCCCCTGCTGTGTGCTGAGCATGGGATTGGGGGACACTGCCAGTCCAGTAGTTAAAACAAGAATGGGTAAGTCCCTGAATGGCTGCCTCCAGCCCACCCTTCCTGACTAGAGGTTGAGGTGGCAATAGGAGGTGGGTTTAGGTCCTCCTGCAGCTGGTGGTTATGTTATGCGGGGGAACACGTAGGCTATGGCAGGGTACTGGCCCATGTAGCCTGTGCTCTCACTTGCTGGGTATGCTACACTGTAGTGAATGGTGCAGAGTATGTGCATGCCCCCTGATACTCCACCAGACTGTTTGCATGAGTAGCAGCACAAACGGCCAGGGGATCAGGTATGGAAGGGTGCATACCCTTGTAGTGAATGCTGCAGGGATTCACAGAACCTCCAATGCATGGGTATATGATTTAGGTTTGCTGATGTGCTGCAGATACGCACCACATAGGCATAGTGCATAGGAGCCAATAAGAGAATGAATAGATATCAGAGGAGGGAAAAGACTTGATGGGCAAATAGCCTTCTTCTATCTTACTACCAAATATTATACCAAGTACTGTAGGTACAACTGCAAGCTAACATATTACTGTGCATGCATCATGCATGTCAATACTATAAATGGGGTGTTACACCAAATAACAGAGATGTACTACACACAAGAAGAATGTATTGAGATAGACCTATTACAATCAAGTTGCAGGACAGATTGGGTGTTTCATACTGTTTATTAGCAAAACATCTATGATTATACTGCATGGCCCTCTTAAATTCTCAAGGGACTTGTCTTAGGAATAGAAGGAAACTGCCATTGTGAATTCTACTTTTATTATAAGTCAGCTGTGAGACAACATCTGTTAATCAGTTTTGCATACTCTTCCATACTTTGTTGCAAGAATATATTTCCTGCTTATACATGCAGTTTTATAGCATATGGTTAGGTCTTAGTATATGTCTATAGACATGTTATAATAACTGGCCAGAAATTTTTTCCATAGGCTTAGCCAGTTATAATTTGCCGTTATAACCCACGGGTTATAATGACAAACACACACCACGTCAGTCCCACAGGAGCCATTCCTGGTTGGCTCTCCACTGTTAATGGGAGGGCTAAACACTGTGAAAAACATGGCGGCTCCTCATCGCACTTACCGAGGAGCCGCCACACCAGGAGTCGTCGTGTTGCTTTTTTATTTTAAAAAAATGTATCTGGTTGATCCTGCTCTCCACAACCCACACTGCAGAACAATTCCCCAGAAATGAAATGGCTCAGATGTGCTTCATGACCCAGAAACTGCTCTGAAGCACTTCCCAAAGGTAAGCACCATCCCAACAGTCTGAAACCCCAAAGTAAAAAGAAACGGCTATTAACAAAAAAAAAAGACTCCTCACAATGAAACTCTCTTTTCTCACTGAGAGAGAGTGTGAGTGTGTGTGAGTGTGTGGCGTGTGTGTGTGTGTGTGTGTGTGTGTGTGTGTGTCCGTAACAGCAGCACAATCGCCTTAGGCAAAAAATTGCTGACCAGCAATTATAATTAATAAAAAATGGGAAAGTGTGCTTAAATTAGAAATTAATGGCTGCCCTCGGTGTGGGATGCTTTAATAAACCCCTCGGGCTTTGCCCTCACAGTTTATGTAGCATCCCACACCTCGGGCAACCATTAATTTTTCATTAAGCACACTTCCCCATCCATTATTGTATATATCATATGTGGAAATTGCTTGGCTTAATCTTCTTGATGTACTACTGTTTCAAAGTTTCAGTACAATTCGAATGTCAACAAAGTTGCAGAACAGTTGAAAAGTCAGAAAAGTTGTAATACAGTTCAAAGCTCAAAAGGTTTTGTAGTACAGATCAACAAAACTAAGTGCAGGGAAATGTGTCTTCAGTCATTGCTGCTTTCTCTAAATCAGCTGTGAATGTAAAACTTGATTTTCGTTTAAGTGAAAATCTATCCAAACATCACTCTTGTGTCTGTATTTATTTATTTAAAATTTGGTAACTGAGAAAGGCACACTGAGCTAAAGCTCTTTTCCAGGTGTCACCCGGGGAGAGGGGAGACAAACAAAACAAAGGCTGGTGCATAAATTACATAGGTGACATGGTGATAATTGGTACAGAGTGTATGAGGAATAAGCAAGTATTATAAAACTAGTGAATGTGGACTACAACAAATAACAGCATTACAGTTTTAGAAAACTAGTGAAAGTGTAAGGGGTGCTAGCTGCACATTCGAGCAGACTTGATAGACCGCTAGGCCTTTATCTGCTGGCAGATTTCGTATGTTCGTATGTTCTTATGGACTACGATAATATTTTTTATTTATTTTATTCTTTTGGTTATTGGGTAAGACCCACCAGGCACAAAAGTCTGTTTTCAGGGGTGACCTGGGAGTACTGGGGTGGTTAAGTGACTTGCTCAGAGTCACACAGTATGCAAGTGGAGGTTGTGGGAATCATACAGTGGTCAACTGGATGTACCACGTTCATTCAACAACTCATTACACAAACTTCTAGGCTACTTCAGCCGAGTGGTCCTGGTGCTGCTACCTGCGGGCGGCCAAACCTCTGCATCCAGCCCGCGACCGCCTGACCAAGGAAAGCAGCCAAAAGCCCAAACCAGGCTCTCCACTTCAGCCAAGTGACCCTGGCGCTGCTGGCAGCTGAACCTCTGCATCTAGCCTGCCACCCCCTGACCAAGGAAAGCAGCCACAAGCCAAAACCAGGTTTTCCACTTCAGCCGAGTGGCCCTGGCACTGCTACCTGCTGGTGGCTGGATCTCTGCATCTAGCCCGCCACCCTCCGACCAAGGAAAGCAGCCACAAGCCCAAACCAGGCTCTCCTCTTCAGTCGAGTGGCCCTGGCACTGCTACCTGCTGGCGGCCAGACCTCTGCATCCAGCCCACCACCCCCTGACCAAGGAAAGCAGCCACAAGCCCAACTCATGCTCTCCACTTCAGCTGAGTGGCCCTGGCACTGCTAGCAGCTGGAGGACAGACCTCTGCACCCAGCCTGCCATCCCCTGACCAAGAAAAGCAGCCACAAGACAAAACCAGGCTCTCCACTTCAGCCAAGTGGCCTTGGCGCTGCTACCCACTGGCAGCTGGACCTCTCTATCCAGTCCGCCACCACTGACCAAGAAAAGCAGCCACAAGCCCAAACCAGGATCACCACTTCAGTCGAGTGGCCCTGGCACTGCTACCTGCTGGCGGCTGGACCTCTGCATCCTGCCTGCCAACCCCTGACCAATAAAACATCCACAAGCCAAAACCAGGCTCTCCACTTCAGCTGAGTGGCCCTGGCATGGCTACCTGCTGGCGGTCAGACCTCTACAACCAACCTGCCACCCCCTGAGCATGGAAAGCAGACACAAGCCAAAACCAGGCTCTCCACTTCAGCTGAGCAGCCCTGGTGCTGCTACCTGCTGGCAGCAAGACCTCTGCATCCAGCTCGCCACCCCCTGACCTGACAAAGGAAAGCAGCCACAAGCCAAAACCAGGCTCTCCACTTCAGTCGAGTGGCCTGGCACTGGTACCTGCTGGCGGCTGGACTTCTACATCCAGCCCAGCACCCCTGACCAAGGAAATCGGGCACGTTTGGTCAGCTCCTAGCTCAGAACTGTCAGGCTTCAATCACCATAATTTGACTGGCTCCTGGGAACTGTGGCTGCTTCCTGATTGGATGCTGCAGATCCCCATTGAGAAAGAAAGCACCCAAGGCACCTTTTTCAAAACACAGGTTGGCCACTGCCTTGCTGTACTGCTCTCTGGACAGTTTTTTCACCCACCCCCCTCCTCCCTCCTTTATTAAGTACACTTCTCCAGTGATCCCCACCCCTGAGGCCTCATACTAGCCAATTACAGCAACTCCTTAAAGGGGCTCTCCTTTCTGTAACTTCTTAAAGGGTGATCCTCTCATGCTCAAATAACTTATCGTCCTCAATGCATCCAGGATCAAGTGCATTGACACTGACTATGGGCCTCCTCCTACTTTCTGCACCAGCCCCACCTCACTTACGACCATCACCCTTTACCCATAATACCCTTCCCTCTTATTTACAACACCTCTACCAGACCCCAGTGATGCTCGATCACCTCCCCCCCAGGTACCCCATAATACTTCCACCCCTGCTACCTCTTACTTCCCACTCACTCCTTGGTCTTATCTCCTGAATGCCTTTCCCACCCTTCATGCTCTACCCACCCCTTGCACCCCAGTACCCGACCCCGTGTCCAGTCGCAAGGGGAGATGTCACAATCACGACCACGCTTTGGTGTTCCTAATCACCCTCCTGTTGCTTCTATCAGGTAATATTCATCCAAACCCTGACCCTGTGCCCAACCTTATGAACAAGCCTGCCTAGGCTCAAGGACTCCGCATAGCATCTATGAATATTTGCAGCCTCCTTAAGAAGGCTGCTGCATTCCAATGTTGGATTGCTCAGTACCAACCGGACATTGTCACACTCGTTGAAACCTGGTTATGCAAATCCACCCTTGACTCCTTCATCTCCCTCCCTGGTTAAACCTTTTTCAGGGAAGATCGGGTGGGTAAGCGTGGAGGTGGTTATGCTGTCTATATGTGTGACTCCCTTCTTGGACATGCACTTTCATCACCCAAGCTAGATAACAGGGCACAAGCCCTCATGCTAAAAATCTCCCCCAACCCTGGTAAGGGCCCACTCTTTCTCACCATTGCCTATATTCCCCCCAGAAAGCAAGACTTCGCCATTCAGGTGCTTGCTGACTACTTCTCTGGCCTACCACCCAAAATGGCCCAGATAATTGTTGGTGACCTGAATATCAACTGGCTCTCTGCCACAACCTCCCAAACCAGAGATATCTTTGCTGCCCTTGACATGCCTCAGCTTGTCACCACTCCAACTAGGTTCAACCCCTCTACTGGCTTCAGCATCCTCCTGGATATCACCATTACCAACTGCCCCTAAAGGGTGCTCGATATCAGTGTACTTCCCAACTCACTTAGTGACCACTCCCCAGTCGTATTCTCTTGGTCTGCTGCCAACAGCAAACCTGCACCACAAACCAACCAGTGATGTCACCTACTCCCAGGTGGCTTGCGTTGCCTTAAACTGTACCTCTCACAACTGGATTGGTCCCCAATCAGGCTTGCACCATCCATAGATGAGGCATTGAATTTTTTCACTCACACTTTTAACACTGCCTGAGACATATATGCCCCCTTCGCTAGAAATTGCACCAAAGATCAAAGCACACCCTGGGTTACCCCCTCCCTCCTTCACAAACTTAAAATGAGAGACAACCTATGGCACATTGCTGTGGAATCTGGCAAGCCAGCTGATAGGCAAGCACAATAAGTGTACTTGGGCCATTTGATAGGCCAGAGCCTAGTACTACCAATCCGCTCTTGTCTCCTCCTGGTGGTCGGCTAGAAACTTTTGGGATAATGTGAAAAAGCTGAATGGAAAATCCCACTCCCAACCCCCTTTCAACTCTCCTTTAATGGAACTGTCTGCTTTGACCCCCTTGGCCTTGCAGACCGCCTAAACCACACTTTCTCAGACCTGAGTTCAGTCCTGCCCAGTAACTTCTTTGACCCCATCCCAGTAGCACCCCTGCCCACTCTCCAGAGACCTCCTTTCTATCTGTGTACCATCTCCCCGCTGGAGGCTAGACCCCTTCTGAAAAAAGCCGTTAGTAGTAACAACCCTGGCACCAACCTACTTGACACTAGGCTACTTCTTCTGATGTTGGTGCTATCCAGGTCCCACTTACCGAGCTACTCAACCACTCTCTGTGCCTAGGGCAGTTCCCCATCACATGGAAAACTGCCATCATCACTCCCATCCTAAAGAGTGGTGATTGAGCAACCCCTGTTAACTATCAACCTATCTCCATCCTTCCCCCACTCTCTAAGACCCTTGAAAAAGTAGTTGCCAACCAGCTTACCAAATACCTGGCCATGCACAATATCCTGTGCTAGTATGGCTTTCGTGCAGGTCACAGCACCACAACTGCTCTACTTGAATTCTCCAGATTCCTGCACTCTGCTCTTGATGCTGGAAGTCCTGCCGGTGCCATCTTCATTGACCTCTCCAAGGCCTCTGACACAGTTTGCCATCCCCTCCTGCTTGACTCCCTTAGATGCCTTGGTTTCTCCCTTGGCCCCCTTACATGGTTCTCCAGCTACCTCTCTGCCAGTAGTCAGAGTGTAAAAATCAATAGCACCCTATCTGACACATGACCTGTCTGCTCTGGGGTTCCCCAAGGCTGCATTTTAGGCCCTCTCCTCTTCAGTCTCTACCTCAACTCCTTCCCCTCAGCCTACCCAAGTAAGATCCTCTTCTATGCGGATGACACTGTGCTCTTCACCTCTGACCCCAACCCCAACACACTCCAGGCCACCCTCCAACAAGCTTTTGATAGAGCTGAGCATTGGTTCACATCATGAAGGCTAGTCCTGAACCTAAAAAAGACCAAAGCTATTCTCTCCTTGCGTCACCAAAGCAAAGTCAGTGGTGCCCCTCTTGTGATACTGCCTAGCACACTAAACCCAATTGAGCAGGTTTCCTCCTACAAGTATCTGGGCATTACCTTTGATTCAGCACTCTCCTTCCTTTCCCATATCAATGCCCTTTCTGCTGCCACCAATGTCAGGATTGGACTGTTATACCGCCATAGGGACTGCCTACACAAGAGGCCCTTAGATTGGCAATCACCTCCTCTGTCTGTCCTGTCACTAACTGACTATGGGCTGACCATCTACGCTGCAGCCAACAACACTGCTCTTGCAAGAATCCAGCCCTCTATAAACAAGGCCTACAGGCTAATGCTGGGAGCCCCTAGGCACACCCATACATGCCTGCTGTACTCCACCACCAACTTGCTCAACCTTGAAGAAAGACTCTGCTTCCAAACCTGCCTTCTTGTAAAAAAGACTCTGCTAGGGCTCCCCACCGGGTCGCCACCTCCCTGCAGTGTGCCTCCCCCTCAGTATCCACCTGCAGCACTATCAAAACCTCCCTTATTGTGCCCAGGGTAAGGTTCTCTTTGGCCCAGAGATCCATTTTCTATCGGGCTCCCTCCTGGTTCACTTCCCTCCCAGCCAACATAGCTGACTCCACTAAGCTTGGTCCTTTCAAGGTCTTCCTCAGAAGCCATCTGACAAGCACTTGCTGCTGCAACTGCACATAATCCCTCACTTGCCCCTTACCCTCACCCCTAGGCTGTTCTGCCTTGTCTACTTTTGCTGTGTATGCCTGGAGTCTCAGGCAACATCTGCTGACTAATGTAATAAAATATCTCTGGTTGCTCCCTGAGGTGGTACTCGTGTACCTATATTATGACTACTGTGATCTACCTATTACCAAGCTTGTACCACCAGTGAATGCCTGTAACACTTGTTGCTTTTTTAATCTAAGCAGTATGTACTGTACTGTTTTGTTTGCCATGATGTATTGCTCTCTTGACGATGTGCCTTTGTAAATGAGTCTTTGACTCAAAGGTCTGTAAACCGATGATCTAATAAATAAATAAAAAAATAAATGCAAATAAAATAATATACAGTGGTAGTTACAGAAAAGTTCTGCTGTACTGCAGTATTTTTCCTGCTACCGCAGTAAAAATTATTATGATTTCCCACCACCTTGATAAAAATCCCATTGAATAACATTGTTTTTTAACCGGGGTAGTGTTAAATCTGTGGTATTTTTTACCACGGTAGCAGAAAACTACTGTGGTTCCTCTGAACTTTTCTGTAACTACCACTGTAGGCTATAATAATATAACAGAACAATTCTGCAGCTGCACGCAGGCAGCTATCAACAAAGCAGAGGAGTAAAAATGCAAAGTTGATTACGCATGGTGAGAGTAGGTCTGATGAACTATATTTACGCACAGTGACATTTCACCAGTGAGCTCCCCACAGTGACTACAGTGCCAAGCCACAGTGGTAGGCCCGCTGGAACCGGTGCTTTGTCTGTTGGGGGTCCTACTTTAATCAGCTCCCACTGGAGTTGAGAATCCTTAAGTGGGGGTGTGTGGTGGGCGCAGCCCCCCATGTGGGGGTTTCGGGGGCAAAGCCCCCCGAAGAAAACAAGACAACAAAGTGCGAACCAGCAGCCAACTGCAGAATGTAGTCGACCTGCCGGTGTTGCTGACAGGGCATTCAACAGAATTTTTGTCAGACTACTGTCATGGATCCATGAACTATAGAGGTAAAAGCAGTCAAGGAGGGGACAGGGGGAAGAGGAACATTAGGGGACGAGGGGCAGCAGCAAGAGGTAACTGGAGACAGTTTTAGCAAGCGCTTAAGTGTGGGGAATGAAGTGTGGAGTCTAATGGTTGAGGGAAGTTGGTTCCAGAGGGAGGGAAGGGGAGGTGACAGGAGAATGCCTGTTGACCAGCCAAAGAGGAGGGAGTGGGGAGGACAAAGGTCTGGGGATTACTAGTGTGCAGGGGGTAGGGGTAGGGGTAGAGGGGGCAGAAGTGAGTACAGATAGGATGAGAGGATCCCAAACCAGTATTTAGAGATGAAGGTGAGGCTATGTGCCATGCACCTGAGTTGAATGAAGGGGAGCAAGAGAGAAGAAGGAGTAGAGATTACAGTGGTGGGTACGAAAGGGGGAGTTTGAGGCAAAATGACAGAAACATTAAAAAAAGGGTCTAGCCTTGCAAGGAGGGTGATGAGAGCCATTCCATAGACTATGCCAGCATAATCAAAAAATGGTAGAATACACTTTGTTAAACAAATCGTGACAAACTGGAAGGGAGATACCGTCCTTGTTTCTGTAAAGCACCCCTAGCCTGATGTGGAGTTTAGAGTGTATGGCATCAAGTGTATGTGAGTCGAGTAATCAAGAGATGGATTGAGCCATACTCCCAGGCATTTGTAGATGGCGACTATATCAAGGGGGGTGCCATTTGGGGTGGTGAGCACTGGGGTGTGTGGAAGCTTGAGCAGTTTTTGGTTTGTACCAAATGTCATCAAGACTGCTTTTTTTTTGTTTTTTTTTGGTGTTTACTCTGAGCATGTATGTTCCTTGAGTACCTAGTAACATATACGATAAATAAATACGAGCAACCTTGCCCAACTCAGTATGTGTTTCCACCTTGGGACTCTGAGGACACTTAGAAACATAGAAACATAGAATTTGATGGCAGATAAGGACCACTTGGCCCACCCAGTCTGCCCATTTCCCTACCTAATGGATAAGCTGCAGATCCTAGTTAACCAGCAGCCTACTTCTTCCTACCCCCACCCCCTAGAATTGCCTTATGACTGTCCCATGCATGCTTGAATTCCAACACTGTTTTTGACTCCACAACCTCCTCCGGAAGGCCGTTTCATGCATCCACAACCCTCTCTGTGAAAAAATACTTCCTTAAATTACCTCTGAGCCGCCCTCCCTCTATCTTCAAATTGTGCCCCCTTGTTCTTGCACACCTCTTTTTTTGAAAGGTGCTACCCTCTTGGACTTTGTTGATTCCCTTGAGGTACTTGAAAGTTTCTATCATGTTTCCCCTCTCCCTCCTTTCCTCAAGGCTATACATATTAAGCTCCTTAAGTCTCTCTTCATATGTCTTCCGGTGCAGACCCTGCACCATTTTAGTTGCCCTCCTCCGGACAGCTTCCATTCTGTCTATGTCTTTGCGGAGATTGGGTCTCCAGAACTGCACGCAGTACTCCAGATGGGGTCTCACCAGTTGTCTGTACAGAGGGATAATAACTTCCTGTTTTCTACCGGTGATGCCTCTCCCTATGCATCCCAGTATCCCCCCAGCCCTCCTTGCTGCCCTCTCACATTGCTTGCCCACCTTTAGGTCATCTGATATGACTACCCCCAGGTCCCTTTCCATTTTTGTTGTTGTTAGTATCTCACCTCCCATTGTGTACTCTTCCCCTGGGTTTTTGTTTCCCAGGTGCATTACCTTGCACTTCTTAGCATTGAATCTAAGCTACCATACATTTGACCATTCCTCTAACCTTGCCAAGTCCCCTCTCATTCTTTCCACCCCACCTTGTGCATCAACTCTGTTGCAGATCTTTGTGTCATCTGCAAAGAGACATACTTTTCCTTCCAGTCCTTCTGCAATGTTGCTTATAAAGACATTGAAGAGGACCGGTCCTAATACTGAACCCTGTGGTACACCATGGGTTTATTAGCTAAGAGGCAAGGAGTGGGGAGTGTCAACAGAGACCATATAGGGTCTGTGGAGGAAGACTATGCAGGGTACCCTCAGACAGACTGGATGGGCCAAGCAGTCTTCTTCCGCTGGCAAATTCTGTTTCTTTGTGTATCTCTATTGTCATACTGGAGTTTATCCTCTTGAGCTTCATTCTCAAGGTCTATAGTGTCTTCAGAGCTCCTCAATGGAAACACAGCCTTGTTGTACATATTTGCCTATATATTATTCTACATGCCATAATGTACTGTTGCATTTGGCATCAGGAACAGACATACAGCAGCCAGAAGACATCATGCCCACTCTGACAGTGGAATACATTAGATCAAACCAGGTGGCATAAGTCCTTCAGGGCTCAGAGGATAAACTCTAGTATGACAATAGAGATACACAAAGAAACAGAATTTGCCAGCAGAAGAAGACTGCTTGGCCCATCCAGTCTGTCTGAGGGTTCCCTGCATAGTCTTCCTCCACAGACCCTATATTGTCTCTGTTGACACTCCCCACTCCCTGCCTCTTATCTAATAAACCCATATATTTATCTCATGCATACTTGAAACCACTCGCCATTCTCTCCTTTACCGCTTCAGCTGACAGTCTGTTTCAGGTGTCTACCAGCCTTTCAGTGAAGAAATATTTACTCATATCTCTCTTGAACTTCCCCCTCCAGCTTCATTGCATGTCCCCACTCCTAGTGCTTATACTCATTTGAAAGAGACTCCTTACCAACACACTGTTCACCCCTTTGAGGTACTTGTATGTCTCAATCATGTCCTTCTCTCTTCTTTCTTCCAAGGGGTACATGTTGAAATCTCTCAGTCTCTTCTCATAGGGCTTCAAATGCAAATCCTGCACCATTTTAGTTGCCCTCTTCAGGAATGCCTCTACCCTGTCTAATTCCTTTCTGAGGTGTGGCCTCCAAAACTGGAAACAGTACTCCAAGCAAGGGCACATCATGAAGCAATATAGCAGCAGCAACACCACCTCCCTCCTCCTGCAAGAGATCCCTCTCTCTATGCACCCCAGCATCCCATTAGCCAGGCCCAGTGCCTTGTCACACTACCCTGCCACCATGAGATTCTCAGATATGATACCTCCAAAGTCCTGTTCCTGTTTAAGAGAACAGCCACCAAGGCCATTTGCAATAATCTGTTCAACCAGGTATGGTGCCAGAGAACTGGAAAGTGGCTAGAGGGGTCACCATCTTCAAGAAAGAGACAAGGTTTGATCTTGCCACCTACTGTACATGCTAGACAACCTGACTTTGCTGTTTGTCAAGGTCCTGTAAGCCATTATGTAGGTAAAATTAATAAAGTAGTTGGTTGAGGCCAGGGTTCCTGACCTAGGGCTGTGCAAAGTTTGCAAATTCAGATTTCAGAGAATTTTTCATGAAACTTTGTAAAATTATTTATTTGGTCATAAATCCGCCATTTGTAGAGCTAGTGGACTGTACAATGGCATGCTTACTTCCTTTATGGTGTCCTAAGGTAATGATACAATGCTTGTAATTTGTATGGGAAAGCTTGAACTTATAGGGTTCAAGATCTGGCAATTTAGTGTTATTTGAAGTTCTGTGAAAAATACTATTCTGCTTTCAACTCCTCAGCCATCTATAGAGCTAGGTATGTTAAAATTTGAATGGATAACCTTCTTGGAATGGTGTTATACACCATTAAATGTGCAGAGATTAGGCTGAGTAAATTTTAAGTTAAAAGTTTGAAAATTTCACAAATTATTATGGAAACTTTCAAAAATGTGGATGTTTGCAGCTCTGCTGTTATTGCAGGCATACACCTGAAATATGCCTTGAATACACAGTGTCACTAGATACTGGGAGTCAACAAAACTGGAGAACTTTGGTTTTGTAGCTTAAAATATACAGAAGAAATGCTGTACTCTACTAATTGGCACAATTGCCTAAAAAAATTCAAGAAAGTAGAATTAATCTTCTGCAAAACACTTATCAAAGCTCAATCTATTTAGCTGTGCTGAGCTGCTTACAGTTCTGGAGATCTTTTGTGGGTAACTGCTGTGTTCCCCAACTTGATTTTTCCCCGAGCTTGTCCAGATGGACTCAGAGGAATTGCTTTTCACAGTGACTTCTTCTTTGTTTTTCAGACATCCTCCTTGTAAAAGGGATCCTCATATTGCTTTTCCTGTTAGATCAATACCTTTGGAATAGCTGGAATTTCTCCTTCTTGGTGTCCAAGTCATTTTCTTCCCCACCAGGTCTTTGAGAGTGCATCTAGTTCCTGGGACTCCAAGTGCACTGGGCTTTCAGACCAGTCATGTTTGCTTGGTGTGATTCTCATGTAATTTGATTTCAAGTGAGAAATGCCCCTCTTTGCTTCTTTGCTCAAACCAGAGAGTCTATTATTCTTGTGTTATAGAGCTCTGCTACCATTCCTTTGGTGAATCAATGCACCCATTATGCAGTACCTCCTATCACTGGTAACCACATGCATCAGATGACTCCCTTATTCTTTAGTTTAAATCCCCTTGATTGTTATTTCCATTGAAATGACCATACACCATCCTTCTTGGCAAACAGCCAGTCTATTTTGGCTTGGCTATGGATCCCATCCATTTGACTTGTATTGCAGACAGTCAAACTGCCTTACATTTACTAGCATCAGAGTTCCGCAGTACTCCTCCAACACTCTTGCTACAGTGTTACCCAGTATCCCGTTCTGTCATGACTACAGATATCCATATACTTCTGTCCTAATGGCCTCAGTTACAACTAGTTGCAACGCTAGGTCTCACTTTGTGTCATTGTTTTCAAAAAAGTTCAAATACAGTATACATTGTCATCTGCAGGGCTGTTAAAGAAGCAGCAGATGGCATTGTACAGAAACAATGCTGCATGTGTGTGCTTCGATGAGTCATCTAGTCTTGGAGCTTTACTGGTTAGTTGGTAAACTGCAAGAAGACAGTCAAGCGCAAAGTGATGGCCTTGACTATTCTTTACTTAAGACAATGATTGACATGAAAGTACCTGATGCTGGGTACTACTGTACTTTTACTATGGAGCCCCCTGAATTCTACCTTATTACCACTTAACCCAGCCTTTAGCTTCCACCTCCATGGCCAGCCAAGTGTATGACTTGGCATACAGTAAGTTATGTTATCATTAACTGCTTTATGTCTACTCCTGATTATGTTTCCACAAAATTATGACAACATTTCAAATTATAACAAAACCGCACAGCATTTGATTTGTTTTACTGATGTTATGATGCAATTTTTGGCTGTTTATAACCTGAGCATTCTTTCTGCAAGAGATTTGAAAGATAACTGGGTGTTTAAACCTACCAAAATTAGTACAATTCTCTTCAGTAGTTTTAAAGTCATGGGGGATTAAAAATTTGCAGTTTATAGAAAATCCAAAAGGCTGGCTACTTATAACTCATCTCTTTTTAAAGTTAGAGATCTAAAACTTGGTACACATCTCAAAGAGCTAAAGGCAGTTAAACACTGCATATTGAAAAAGTAGTTTTTAAATTACATGGAAATAACAGAAATTTAAATGTTGGAAAAAATGTGCAAACTATTTGGGGGAATATCACAAACTTATAGAAATGGAGTCACATTATTTCCAGAATTCCACTGGTAGAAGTTATGATACACTAAGACCTATCTTGGCACTGCTCAATGTGATTTAATGAGGGGAAAATCATGCCAAATCAACTTGATCACATTCTTTGATGCAGTGACCTGGGATGTGGACATGGGCAGGTCCATAAACATAGTATCACAGTGTCAAATACCTTGCTGAAGTTTATATAGACTTAATATAGACTTCATCAAGGTATTTGACACAGTGATACATGACAAGCTTCTGGACAAAGCATGCCAGAGAAGCATAGAAGTAAATTTCTAAGTGTCTTTAGCAGGAAACAAAGGGTTGTGGTGGATGAGCACTACTCCAAGTGGATAGGGTTACTTAGTGGTGCTAAGGCAACTGTAGTTCAACATTTTAATCAATGATCTGGAAGTGGGGGTCTCTAGCAGGTTGCTTAAAGGTGATAGGAAACAGTTTTTTCACTTTTAGAAGCCCTCCAGTTGTCCTTTTGTTGGCTACCCAGTATTCTGATATGTCTTTTACATTTTTTATTAAATTAATAATCACATTTTGTTGCATTTGTAACCACCTTGACTCCCTCTCCCCTCAGCAGTTGGTGCTTTCTCTTTTCATACTGCATGAACATTGTATGACATCACAAACACCTCTCCAGGCCATTCAGATGAATAGCATGGAATGGGAGTTATTGATGCCATAGCACATCTTAGAAATATGAAAGAAACAGCAGTAGCTGGTGAGGAGAGTGGAACTCTATGTATTCTTGAAGGAAGCCCAATGCTAGATTATTTATTCAACCAAAAATAATTAAAATATATCAGAATACATAACTGGCATGGAAAGAAAGATGAAGGGCAGTTAACTATGTAAAAATAATTTCCTAGCTCCCTTAAGGTCAATGATGACCCTAAGATGACCAGAGATGTGGACTCCCTTGAGGATGAGAATCAGCTTCAGGAGGATCTGAGCAAGCTAAGTAATTGGCTGCACTCCTGGAGTCCAGGATTCAGTGTAGCTGACTGCAGTATGCTACATTCACTCTGGGAGATAAAAAAGAGGTTGGACCTACACACGTTGTGGGGCTACCATTGCTACAGATAAGGAAGAAAAGGACCTGCTGGGGGACATAACAGGCCAGGAGTTGAAACATGACAAGTAGTGTGCAAGCACTCATGAGGGCCAGCAAAATGCTAGTGTGCATCATTAAAAAGGAGATGACCAACAAGGGCACTTGTTACGGCCCACATGGAATATTGCATGCAGTTATGGGTGCCCCGATACAAAAAGGACCTTAAGGCAGTTGAAAAAAGCAATTAAAATGATCAGAGGTATGCCAGACAAAGCTATGGTGGCCTTTAACATTTTTACATTAGAAGAAAAGGATGCAGGCAAGGGGCAAAAAAATGTAATGCAGTCTGTAATTACTAAGTGGAGGTGGGATGATTGAGTTGTAGGGAGGATGAAAAAGGAAGAGGGGCAGGAAAATTGATTTATTTCAAGGGGCTTAGGCAACTAAAAAAAATGGTGATACTGTAGTTTCTCAGGTGGGAATTGTTCAGATTCCATAATTTGGAATTAAAATCAGGTACTGAACCAGCCAAATATTATGAAATCCAGGACCATTAGCATGTGGTTTGATCTTATATTCTTGCAAGTGCTGCAAGTGAAGTTCCCTCTTGCCCAGTGTATAAGAAATGTTTAAATCTGCCATCATGTGCTAGTTGTTCTTGGAAAATATATTAAGAGTGAACGTGAATGTAATTCATTTAGAACCACATAGCACTTTTAAAGATGATAGGAAACATTTTTTAGTACCCTTCAATGCCACTCTTTTCTTCTTTTAGTGGCTATCCAGTATTCTGATTTTCTTTTACCTTTTTTGTTAAACTAATAATGTAATTTTGTTGCCTTTAAACTACACTGCATCCTTCATTCCCCAGCAGTTGTTGCTTTCCCTTTTCATACTGCCTGAACATTCTGTAACATCAGTAAACACCCATTCCAGACTGTTTAAATGAACAGCATGGAATGGTGTTCTTGATGTCATAGAATGTCTTAGAAATTGTATTTATTTATTGAAATATTTCACCAAGAAGGCACGCTGAGTAACAAGTTGCTCGTCTCTCAGTGCAACATGGAAGGGTAGGGGAACATGAGGATAGTTTAGAGAGATTTGGTATACAATATAAATTTACAGTAGATTACATTCAAATAATTTGAGCAGACTGTACAGGAGTAATGAAATAGTAGCATGGTAACTGTTTTGAACTAGATCGATACTACACCAGTGCTTTTGGACAAGATAGATGTAACACAAAATAACATTTAGGCATACACTAAATGACACATAACTGTGAAGCTAGAAAACGGCTGAATAGAATTGTTCTAGTTTGATCTAGGGAAGTTAGTGAGGAGTAAACACAGGCAGAACAGGTTGGCTAAGGTATAACAGAAGTGCAAGTTAACTACAAGTACATTAGAGATTGGGGGTCAGCCATAGCTAGGGCTATGTAAGGGGGAGAAGGGAAGGTGAGAGAAAGGTAGGCATGTCAGTAGACAGAGAATCAGAGGGGGGGTGGAGGAAGGGGATAGAACGAAGAGGTGAAGGAAGAGGTAGGAGGAGAAAGGTCAGCTGGGGCCTGACCCCTCCAGTATGCTGAGAACCCTGTCTGCATAAGGCAGGGGTCAAGCACAACAGGAAGGGAGCAGGTTGTGGCAGGGAGAGGTAAAGTACAATAGGAGGGAAGCAGGTTGTAGGCAGTGAGGGGGAATACACTTCAGAAGAACAGAAGAGAAAGTGAAGGTGAGAGAGAAGAGAGGTCATGGTCCCAGCCCTTCAGGATGTGGAGAAGTGGAGGGAAGAGTTGGATTAATGGTGTAAGGATAGAGTAGGGACGGGACCTTGGTACAACTTTGGATGATAGAAAAATCACAGCAAGAAAACAACAGATGGTCTGAAGGGAAGGAATGCTGGTTTTTAGGTGGGTGGGGGGTGGAGCTACAGCAGGGGCATTGCATGGGTACTGAGAGGGGTAGAGTTTGTCAGGGTCTCAGACGGTGAAGTTAGAGGGGTTGTAGCAGGAACAGCTAGGTGCAAGGACATTTTTAAGGGATAGCTGATGGAGTAGTAGTAGGATGAGTGACACATTTGAGGGGGAAGGGAATTCCACATTATTACAAATGTTTACAAATTTTACAAATTTATTTTTACAAATATGAAAAGAAAAAGCAGTAGCTGCTGAGGAAAGTGGTACTCTATGCAACTCTGAAGACACCTCAAAGCTTGAAAATTTTATTATCAAACATTCTGCTTGAGGATGAGAGGTGTGATGTAGCCATGACAGGGGTGGTTAGAGATGGAAAGGGAGTGGGGGGCAGGAGGCAGGGGCTGGATAGCAGGAGGAACAGGGGGGAACCTGTAATGCAGGAAAATGGGGGGAGCAGTGGATCGGAGCAGGAGGGGCAGGAGTAAGAGGGAGGAGAGCGCAAGGAGAAGGATCAGTTGGGAGGAAAGGGCAAGGAGAAGGACCAGAAGTACAAGGAGGATACAGTAAAGGGAGCTGATTGTTTAGGCCAGGGGACCACGACAAGTAAGGAGGGGCTGAACGGAGGCAGGAAGGAAGGGAGGATGAGCCAGGCTAGTTTAGCGAATGGGGGAGAAGGACCAGTCGCGAGCAGTGAGGGGGGAGTTAGCGAGGTACAGAAGGATACTCAGGAGGAGGAGAGGCATAGGATTGGAGGGGAAGGGGTGGCCAGGTTAAATAAGGAGGGGGCAGCATGTGGCACCCAGATAGGGGGAAGAACAAGGAGCTGGCTGGGTGGAGGGGCCAGTAGAAAGGATGAGAGACATGGAAGGGGAGTGGAGAAAAGGAGCGGTCAGAGTGCTCCTGTTGGGGATCTATGATCTAGGGTATCAAATGGGATAGGAAGGGGGAAGCCTGGCCAGTTAGAACAAAATGCTTCCCTGGACTAATGGTGCACAGGGCCAAGCACGAGGTATATCTGCTGGCAAAGGATTGTGGGGGTTCCCTGGACATACTGGTCCACCTGGGTACAAATGACATTGAGGGAAATAGTGAGCTAGAGGTACAGACAAGGTTCAGGGAGCTTGCCAGGGTCTGTCATGACATAGGATGCACAATTTCCTTCTCAGAAATCTTACCGGTGCCTAGGGCTAGTGGGGAACACAAAAGGAAGATTAGGGAGATAAACCAGTGGCTCAGGGAGTGGTGTGAGGCCAGAGGGTATGGGTTGATGGGGGATTGGGGGGAGACCTGGGAGGATAAGGAGCTGAATGTTAGAGATAAGCTTCATCTCAATTTGGAGGGGAGGGGAATCCTTAAGTTGAAAATAGAGGACTTCATTAGTGAAAAGTGGGGTTTAAACTTGTGAAGGGGGGAGCGATGGGAGAAAAGGCTGTCGAGGGGGGTCTGATAAAGGAGGGACTCTGTCTCCACCCCCCCAGGAAGCTGGAGGAATGCGGGAAAAGGCTGACTGGTAAAGTGAAGACCGGGGGAAAACAGGCTCCCCCATGGGAACATGAGCAGGGGAAATGGAAGTACAGGGAAAGGGTGGAAGGTAGTCCTGCTAAATGCCAGGAGCTTGGGCAATAAAATGCCTGAGCTCCAGGCGATGCTAGCTGAGGGTGCGGTGGATGTGGCAGCAGTCACTGAGACCTGGGCCACCGCAGGACACGACTAGGATCTGAACATGGAGGGTTACACTATGTTCAGAAGGACAGGGGGGAGGGAAGGGGAGGAAGGGTAGCAATAATAGTCAAAAACTGCATTGGCATGGGGGCGTAGAGGAGGCGGAGGGAACCATGGAGGCAATTTGGATCACCTTGATAACAAGAGGGGGCAAGAGAGTAAAAATAGGAGTGGTGTATAGACCCCCCTGTGCTAACGGAGGAACTGGAGGAGAGTCTGGTAGGAGATGCTGAGAGACACTGCAAATTGGGCAGGGGAAGGGTGGTGGTGTTGGGGGACTTAAACATGCCAGGAACAGACTGGGAGACTATGACATCCTCGGTGGCCAGGGAACAGAGGTTGTTGGATGTCTTCCAAGACGTGTTACTAACTCAGCAGGTGGAGGAACCGACCAGGGTGGCGCGGGTACTGGATGTGATCCTGGCAGTCAATGACCAGATTGGGGGCCTGGATGTAAGGGACCCATTGGTGGGGAGCGAACATGCCACGGTCTGGTTCTGCTTGGACCTAGGAGGGGTAGAAGGCTGCACAAAGATGAGGTAACAGACTTCAGGAGGCGGATTTTAAGAAAATGTGAAGGATCCTTAAGGAGCATTTGGATGTGACTGGGTCAGACATGGACACTGAAAGTAGGTGGGAAATCATCAGGAGAGGGGTGCAGGATGCTACCAGCACCTGTGCAAGAGTAAGACAAAAATGCAGTAGGGCCCGAAAACTCTGCTGGTGGACCAGGGAGGTCCAGGAGGTGGTGTGGGGAAAGAAGGCAGCCTATAGGCAGTTCAAGTGATCAAGGAGTGAAAGGGATCAAGGGGAGTATGAGCTGATGGCTAGAAGGGCCACTAGGGTGGTGAGGGTGGCTAAGGCAAGGAAGTAGCAGAACCTGGCCAGGGAAATTAGGAGAGGGAATAAGGGGTTCTTTAGATACATTGGGGAAAAATGAAGGGTGAAGGGGCAGATTAGCAGGATTAAAACAGGAGAGAGATGGGCACAAGACCCAGGGGAGCAGGCTGAGGTACTAAACGAGTACTTCTCCTCATTTTTCACTAAGGAAAATGGGGGTGCTGCATCATACATGGGAGGAGACAGTGATACTGAGGAGGGGGACCCTTACCAATTGGCGGGTCTGGGGAGAGGGGGAGGCATCACTGGCAGGAGAGGGGAAAACTAAGCAGGGGAAAGAGGTAGCGGAAGTGGAAATCACAGCAGAGAGAGTGAGGGAAGCCGTCAGGTCCCTTAAGACAGATAAAGCACTGGGGCTGGATAAATTACATCCCAGAGTGCTGAAGGAACTTGCGGATGTCCTGGCGAAACCCCTGGTGGAGCTTTACGCCATCTCTCTGAGGACAGGGTGGGTGCCCCAGGACAGGAAAGTGGCGCATATAGTGCCTGTCCTCAAGGGAGGATCAAGGGAAGTGGCAGAGAACTACAGGCCTGTCAGCCTAACATCAGTGGTCAGCAAGGTGATAGAGGGCATTGTCAAGGAGAGGCTAGAGGGGATCTGGAAAAGTCAGGGTGCCTGGACGATAGACAGCATGGATTAGTCCCAGGGAAATCAAGTCAGACAAACCTTGTGGAGTTCTATGATTGGGTGACAAGTGCCTTGGACCTGGGTAGACCAGTGGATATCCTCTTTCTAGACTTCAGCAAGGCATTTGACTGTGTTCCTCAAGAGGGCCTGTTGGATAAGCTGGCAGAAATGGGGGTGGGGAACCAGATGACCAGATGGATAGGCAATTGGCTCCATGACCAGATCCAGAGGGTCATAGTTGGCAGGATAGTCTCATCCCCAAGGAGGATCATTAGTGGGGTCCCACAGGGATCAGTCCTTGGGCCGCTCCTGTTCTATGCCTACATCTCTGACATAAGGACAGGTAACAGGAGTGAGATGAGTTTTTTTGCAGATGACTCTAAACTGGGGGCGGTGGTGGATGGGAAGGAGGGAAGGGGAGGTGGCCCTACAGGGGGACCTGGAGGCTCTGGAAAGATGGTCTAGAAAGTGGAAGCTGAGGTTCAATGCAAAGGAATGCAAGGTACTGCACCTGGGAGCCAGAAACCTAGGCCAAATGTACACCCTGGGGGGGAAATGCTACAAGTCTCGATGGCTGAGAGGGACCTGAAGGTGGTGGTGGATGTCAAGATGAACAACTCAGAGTCTTGTAGGAGGGCAGCAGCCAAGGCCAACAGGATGCTGGGATACATCGCTAGGGGGATCAGCTCCAGAAGGAGGGAAGTGATACTCCCTCTGTATAACTGCTTGGTGAGGCCACACCCCAAGTACTGCATGCAGTTTTGGAGGACACACTTAAAGAGGGACATTAAACTCCTGGAGAGGGTCCAGAGGAGTGCAACCAAAATGATTTGGGGCTTGGGGGACAGGACCTATGGGGAGAGGCTTGAAGAACTAAATATGTACACAATGGAAGAGAGAAGGGACCAGGGGGACATGATAGAGGTCTTCAGGTACATGAAAGAGGTTAATAGGGAAGGAGCAGTGAGGGTGCTTTGAAGGAAGGAGGAGCGGGCAACTAGAGGACATGGGTGGAAGCTGTAGGGGGGAAAATTCAGGGGAGAAACGAGGAGGTGCTACTTCACTGAGAGGGTGATGGAGCCATGGAGTGCACTGTCCAGGGAGCTGGTGGAGGCAGAGACGGTGGAGGGGTTCAAAAGGGGGTGGGACAGGTACAGGGGAAGGGTTCTGGAAGCAAAATCCAGTGCAGCGAGAATATCTGGAACTGGGAAGGGAAAAGTCAGAGAAGGCGAGGGGGCAGCAAGGTCAGCTCCCAGGGTGGGGGCTGACCAAACGAGCAGACGCGAAAGACTGTTAGGCCTATTCTGCTGGCATTTTAGTATGTTAGTACTGGTCAACACATATCAGAATCTATAACTGACATGGCAAAGAAGATGAAAGGACAAGTAAATCTGTAAAAAATCATTTCCTACCTCCTTCAAGAAAGCCACAGTAGCTATTTTTTTCTTAACATTCTTTTTTAACTGTGTGTGTGACTATACTCCAGCATTTTGTGTTGGTGAATAATAGTACTTTGGAAATACTCCACCATGATGTGTTCTGTGCTGTGCCTTTAAATTCATTGACCAAGTATTTTCTTCAGGCACTGGAGAGCATGCATTTGAAAAAGCACTATTTACCATAAAGTCTGTTGTATAAGGGTGACTGTTTACCCATGCACAGTGTGTGACAATGCCAGTGGAATTATTGTTTTTACTGTCTTTTGCTTGCTCTGGACTTTTGCTCTCAAGGAGCATGCATTACTGGTAAACACAGAAACATAGAACATGTTCTTAGAAAAGGACCACTAGGCCACCTGGTCTGCCAAAGGGTTCCCTGCCTACTGCACCTCCGCAGACCCTAACTGGTCTCTGGGGATCCTCTTCTCCTTGTTTTTTGTAGAAATATGTCCTGTGTCTACCCCATGCATGCCTGAACCCTTCCACCATTCTAGCCTCCAAAACTCTGGGTGGCAGTTTGTTCCATGCTTCCACCACCCTTTCTGTGAAGAACTATTTCTTCACATCCTTTCTGACATTTTCTCTCTCCAATTTTATTGCCTGTCCCCTAGTCCTGGATCTCATTCTGTTATAGAAGAGGACCCCTCCCAGCAATCTCTTCACTCCTGAGAGATAGTTGAAGGTCTTAATCATGTCTCCCCTCACTCTCCTGACCCCCAGAGTGTACATATTGAGATCCCTCAATTTCTCCTTGTAGGTCTTCCCCTGCAAACCCTTTTGCATCTTGGTTGCCCTTCTCTGGACGGCCTCAACTTTATGTCTTTCCTGGAGTGCTGTCTTTAGAACTAGGCCAATAATCCAGGTGGGAGCATGCAAGACAGCAGTACAGTGGCAGCATCACCTCCTTCCTCTTGCTGGTGATGCCCCTCCCCAAGCATCCTAGCATGTCACTATCTCTGCTCATGGTCTTGCCAAACTGCAGTGCCACATTGAGGTCTTCTTAAATAATAACCCTGAGGTTCTGTTCCTGCTTAATGACTGCCAACACCTCCCAATCCTATACTCAGCACCAAGGTTCTTGTGCCCTAGGTGCATACAGTAATTTTGAATTTCTTGGCACTCAACCCCAACCTTCGACCACTTCTCTAGTTTCCTTAGAAACCCTGTCAGTTTCTTCATTAACATTTGTTTATCCATTAGTGTACCCATGAATATGAGCAGTACTGTCTCTTTTTTCCTGTGTTTAAATTCATTTACTGAGACAAGGCGCAGTCTTTCCTAGAACCAACTTGTCTTTACTCTCTGCCCTGTGGTGGGTGCATGAGTGATTTAGAAGAAGAGGGAGTAGGTTTGCTTGCTAATTCTCTGTTTCCTATTGTGGGAGCTGGCTCAGAACATGAACTGGCCAGTTGCCTACTGGAGGGATGTCATGGCCAACAGATGATCATGAAGGGTGCATAGAATAAAATAGGGACTAGTCCCCACCTCACACAGATGATTCCTGCAGACTAATTAACCTCACAGCCTTTGACTCCCTTCACTTCCTCCTCCTCTTACCAAGATATTCTTTAGAACACTGTCACTAAATCTGTGTTACTACCACGCCATGCAATGTAGCAAACAGTACAAAAGGTCCTACTGTAGACTGTAAACTACAGGACTACTGAGATTAGGAGAGATATCAATTAGTGTTCCAGGAAGTCACCAGTAGTGCCAAGATGGAATCTAGAATGGCTGGAAACCTGAATGAGAAATAGGGCCTACAGGCAGACTGGATGGGCCTAGCAGTCCTTATCTGCTGACAATTTCTATGTTTGTATGTTGCTATGCAGGATAATGAGAAGTCTGGGGAGGACCATATACAAAATAAAAGATAACAAACAGCACATAATGTTGACACCAAAAAGATTCAAGATGCACCTTTAAAAGTTGGGGTTTAGTAGTAATCTGGGAAAGTCCCAATGCTCCTCTTTTAAGCAATGGGACAGAAAGGGTAATGCACTAAACTGAAATAATGGCAACTACATGTGTACTGAATCATCCAAGAAGCCCCATTATACCACCACAATGCATGACCAAAGTGGCTTATTTGTGAATATAAAAATGACCCTCATAGATCTTTTTTAGTGAATTATAATGCAAAACATAAAGAACTTTTAATGATATTTGCAAGTCCTCTAACTTAATAATAAAGACATTTTATCAATTTGCAGTTCTGGACCACTTTAACCTATAGCTAAACAGAAGCTGCCAAAACCAATGGCAGCTGTGACAACTAAGTCTACTGCAGAGAGCACAGAACACTACTATACAAGGGCAGTGAAATTGAAGGCATTGGCTCAATGTGTTTAAAGTAACTGTCTGGGTGATCTTATGCCAATGCTTTAACAATAAGTGGATCTATACCATCCAAGGTCAATGATGATATCACAGAAAGCTGTAAAGTACTTCTGCTTTGCATTCATATAATGAATGAGAATCTAGAAATAATTTCATGTGGGTGAGTCACCCTGAGTCAATGGTTAGATGTTGAGAGTGTCAACATGTGATACCAGAATGCTGTGCCTAACAGATGCCTGCAGTAGCTCTGCTTTAATAGTCTTGAGGCAAACGGTAGGCTATAAATCAAAACTTACTTTTTTATCTAAGACAGACATGATTCTAAGAACTACAGCACTACCATCCATGCAGCAAACAGTTAAAATCAAATCTAAATGGCAAAGCTGTCAGTGACTTTTAGTAATACAAACATTCTACTGATATAAGGTTTTCCCCACAAGTGTCAGTCATAGCTGGCCTATCAACACAGCAGTAAGGTCACCACTCATAATACCAGTGACACAAGATGAGGAATAAGACAGGATCATTTGGTCTTGCTGAGACACAGGAGGATTGAACATTCTGGAGTATGCTGTTCTCCAGCAGTGTTGTCACTGAAGTACTACCGTTTGCATGAACACAGATGGCCGTGCTGTCGGTGGACCTGAGGAAAGCTGTGGCAGGCTGTTGCTGACTTTGGTATGCTAGAACTTGTGTGCATGTGCCCATGATGTCCTTGAGAGAAATGCCCTTAGGGGTTGGAAGGAAACTTAAAAAAAAAAGTCCCTTGCATTGCAAAAGATTGACACTGGTAGTCCTGGGCCCTGCATAGCTTCCTGTCACTTATCCAGAGAACAAAGAAATAGCTCAGAAGGGCTGTTTTTCACTCTCCAAACCTGTGTGGAGGTACAGTGAGGGCCCAGTGGAAGAGATACAGCAAGGCCAGACAGGATGCAATGCAATACCCTGCAGTAAATGACATGTCACAATTTACTGAATGACAAAAGGGCTCAGTCGCCTTTGGATTGCACTGTTCCCTGCAGCATACTGAAGCAAATACTGCAAGGTAGTGCATTGCATTCAGGCTGGCTCTGCTGTACTGCTGCAGGTAGGGGTGATGGTTCTGAGCAGCTATCTTGGCGGTTCTCAAAGGGATACAAGTGCTAGTGGATGAAGGATTCATAAACAGAAGGTGAAAAAAATGGTCAGTCTTTCAAAATCGTTTAATTTTTGTTCTGAAAACTGTCACTTGAGCTACCATCTTTTTTACCTTGAAAGATATTTCAGTTGTCATGGTGAATCCATGTGTGATGACTGGCTCTTCGTCTGGTGATCGTCCCTTCCAACAGTCTAGTTCCACACAGCGACAGCCTGACAGGAGTACTTGACGGTACATCTCCACAGAAGAAGTGCCAGCCAACTGCCCAGCTGTGATAACACAAGACAGACATGAGATGCAAGAGTTGGTGTGTGTAAATATTGGCAAGTAAGATACAGTATATTGTGAATAGATTTGATAATGACAGTATTCCAGCCCTTTCAAAATATAACACAATACTTTGCACCCTATATGCAGTAATATGTATGTGGGCAAATAAGGCAGTTTAGTGCTTTTACAGCAAAAAGAGTGTACAATGAAGTAAAATACTTACAATCTGAATTTTCAGGTGTCTCCGTTTCTGCCACAACAACTGCACATTGACATTTAGATAGAAACTAATAAGAGCATCCCTGTGAAGCAGATCAAAATCCTTAAAGTTTAGGGCATGGTTTTTGAGGGTTTAGGGCCTAAACCCTCAGAAACCAAGTCCAATAGCAGTTTTAAATCACTGACTTAGATACATAAGAATGCATCGCAAAACCCTTACCATGATTACAAAATGTGACATCTGAGGAAAACTAGTTAGCAAAAACAGCCATGGTCATGAATTGACTAAATTAATAAGAATAACATCTTAAAATTTATTCAAACAGACAAACAGAAGACTTTTCAATGTGCCTGAGTTCCAGCAGAAACTTCTGGTTGTCAAAACCTGAAAGCCGTGCTGTGTTGTTACACTGCTGTATGTGGTGAAGGCAATTAAGCAAACTAAATTATTACTTGTACTGAAAGAATACCAATGTTATTACATATGAATGCCTTTTCATTTTTAAACTCTGCCTACAGTACCATCTCTGTGCTTTTTAATCATTAAAAGTGGTGTAAACAAAGATGAACCACTTAACTGATCTCAATATTTTGAATGACTATTAAGGGTAAACATGATCTGAAATACATTTATCCCTACTGAACGTATTTTCCTGCACCCTAAATTCAGGCTGGAAGGGGGATGCTGGGACCTCAACTGATGGCCTGGCTGGTGGCTGCTATGGCCCCCCTGGCTTTTTCCCAGTGTGGCTGATGATCTTAGAGCTCAACCCAATCAGGAAGGGCTGAAATATGAACCAAGGGACCAGTTTGCAGACAAGCCCATTTCCATTCTGTCACTGCATATTTATTTTCCTTCTCCTTCACTTACTGTATGCAAATAAATAGTATATTTGGAGTCAGGGCAATGTATACCCTTTATATATTAGTGTTGTGTGAGCAAAAAATAGAATATCATGATGAAGAGTGGGGTGATCCTTGAAGGGTTTATATTTTAAATGTGCTGGAGTTTTTTGCATATTGATATCCAGTTTTAATATATATGGTATCTTACAAGAACTGGACCTGGGCCTGACTCATCTCCTAGTGGGATGTGCTGAGTTCCTTGGTCCAGTGTTTGCTGAGATAGTCTGGTGCTCACTCTCAGAGGGGTTCTTCCCTGACTCCTTGAAGGAGGTGTTGGTGAAGCCCCATTGAAGAAATCTTCACTTGACACTAACAACTTGGCGAATTATCAACCTATCTCCAACCCCATTTTTGGGAAAGTGTCAGTGGCTCAGTAGGTAGCACACTCACCTCTGAGGCCAGGACATCAGAGGGCTGTGGGTTCAGTTCCCACATCTGGCACTTGGGTTAATATCCCAGTACTGACACTGTAGTACAGCATGAGAGGGGTGCTACACTTCTGAGGTGCCATTTTTCGGATGAGACGTTAAACCGAGGTCCCATCTACCTGGATTAGTGGTAGTTCAGGTGGATGTTAAAGATCCCGTGGCACTTATCGAAAAGAGTAGGGGTATGTTTATTAAAATCATAATATATACAACAAATTAATATATAGAAAAAGGAAACAAATAAATCAGGAAAGTTCATACAAAATTTCCAAAAAAGAGAAACTCAAAATTTCCACATGTTATCCTAAAACAAAGAAACAGAACTAAATTGGTAGAAACAAAACATATACAAGGGATAGAGAAATGATTCAATAGAAGTCCCAATATCGTTCCCAAATATTCCATTTAAGAAGCTTCCTTCCTTCCTTAATAATGCATCAATATGGGCTACCACTTTCGTAAACAATTCCTCAGGAGTAAGATAACGTTGTTGAAATAAAACCACACCTTAACCTGCCATACCCAATACAGTATCACAATCGCTATGATATTTAAAGTACTAGAATTACACACAGCCCAGGAAGCCGGAAATAAACCAAAAATAAAGCTCTCTGATCCACTTAAGCCAAACTTTATTCCAAAACGGCGAAGCCACAGAAACCAAAACTGTAAAATAAAAGGACAAGAAAAATATAAATGAAACATAGACTCTGTAAGGCTGCATAAAGCCCGAAAGCAATAACGATCCATCACTTGTTTATGTTTGTGGTTTCCATGTATGTTAATTTTACCATGTACCCCTAACTGCAATATCCCACATTGCCACAGGAATGCGGTATCAACAAGAGCATTTCCGATCTGTTCCTTTTCTGTCATTATAAATTTGGAAAACTTCTTCCACAAAATATGACTCTACTATCACTGTATACAATTTTTTCGAGAAAACTCCTTAATCATGGGTACGTAATATGCCATGTCTTAAGCATAGTCAAACACCATGACCCAATCTGGAGATAATACATATTTCCGCTTATTTTTGTGGATGAAACTCCTTAAAAACCATTCCTGTAAAATCTCCGAAAGTGAAATTCGTACGAAAGGAACCCAAAGCTGTGGTGAATTAACAACTAAAAGCTTTAGATTGGTAGAAAAAAAAAAGAGAATAAAAAAACACTACTGGGTGTGTCATAGTAACGCCTCCCCGCCGATAATCATTCAACAAAATGTTACATTTAACCGGGTTGAGGCGACTACCCCAAAAACAAGAGAAAAAAAGGCTCAAAAGGGGCACAAAAAAACTTCTAGGCGAAGGAAAAATATGTGCTACATGTAAAAACAAACGCAACAAGCAAGTTTTAATCAAAAAATCCGTTTCTTCTTCCCAGAAACCATTTATTCCCTTATACACCTTTTTCCCTACCTTTATTCAGACATATTTCCCAGTTATACATAGCCATCATCTTTACCAAAATAAATACCCAATAACTTATCGGAGAATCCACTAAAGAATACCCCAATAGAGGAACTACCTCCAAAGATGTAACTAAGTTAAAACACACGCTTTTCTGTAAATTTAAACTGGAACCAATAACACGATAAAAAAACGGAAGAACCTTACATAATAAATAACCCACCAGTGCAGTAGGCACTAAAACAGATAAATCATCGAGCCAATAGATTACTTTCTGAGTACTGTAATCTGGACCTGAAAGACCAAAAGTCTGGGTGATTTATAAAGTATTCCAATAATGGGGTCCAAAGCTATTACAAACAATAGTGGGCTCAAGGGACAACCCTAGCGGACTTCGATTTAATGTAACAGGGTGACCTAATCCACCCATTTACATATGGTCTAACATAAGCTAAAGAATAACATAAAGTAAGCCAATTAATAAAAATCTGAGGAAACCCATAAGCTCGGAGGGTCAACCATATTAATTCTTGAGATACCCCATCAAAGGCTTTGGAGAGATCAAAATTCAATAAATAGCCTTGAAGAACTCCCTTTTGTCCCTGAGAAAATAATTCTCTTATTAAAAGCAAAGCATCTCGGATGGACCTACCTGAAACTGAGCAATACTGAAATGGTGAAAGTAAAGAAGACAAAAATATCGAAATCCTGTTCCCCAGTAATTTGGAAAAAATTTATAATCTGTATTTAATAGGGTGATTGGCCTCCAATTCCCTAAATCAGATTTGTCACCCTTTTTATAAAGAAACAGCATCAAACCTTCGTACATTTGATCCGATAAACGATCCTCTTGTAAAAAGGCGTTGAATACAGCTAATAACTGGGTCGGCATAAATTTCCATAAAGATTTATAAATTTCAGCAGACAACCCATCAGAGCCTGGAGCCACCTTATCTCTAAGACCACAAATAACTCCTTTCACTTCTTCTAATGTAAAAGGTGCTACAAGCTCTTGCTGCTGAATTCCGTCAGGGTAGGTACATCCGATGCTTGTAATAATAGCGACATGTCAGGAGATTCAGAGACTGGATATTCAAAGGTGTGCTTCACAAATTTAGTAACACATTCCATAATGTTCAGCTGCCCTTTAACCAAATGCCCTTGATCATCAAGAAGTTGAACCATCTGTTTACCACAAAATTTCTCCCAAGTAATGTCAAAAGGGTTAAATTGATACTGCTTCCCAGAAGTCCGAAATTTCTGTTCAAAAACAATAGATTTTTTTGTCTATCATACTGAACTTTAGTTAAGGTTGCTTTAACCTCTTTTATATGGGCAGTACAGTCAGAATGAGATAAATAGGATTCAGTAAATAATGCAAACAATTCGGCCCATAGGAGCCTAGAGGTATGATGTCTAGTATCAGCCAACAATCTGGAATAGTGTTTAAAATAGGCCACCAAATATTTTTTAGTATCAATCCACCAATCAATCATGGAATCATAAAGGACAACCACAGAAATGCGATCCGAAATCAAGTCCACAAAAAACCTTGATGAAACTCTGGAACCAATAATAAGGATTCATTAACCCTCCAAACTCCAGGCCCCTGTGATAAAACTTCCCCCAAATGAATCCATATCCCTAATAAATGATGATCTGAAGTAGCCATAGGTACTATTACACCAGCAACTTCCCCAATAGTACATGAACAGAACCAAAAATCTATCCTAGAGGTTAATTTACCTTTCGAAAAAGTAGGTAACAAGGACTGGGCAAATACATCAGCCAAATTCATCTCTTTAATAATGGTACGCAAAGCTTGGGTATCACAGTAAACCTTTTTAGTGGGGAGGGACATCTAGACTAGAGTTAAAGTCTCCACCCCATAAAATGATCCATTTAGTAAACAAATAAGGCTTAATTAAACGAAAAAGCTGAACCCTAGCAGCTTTCTGTTGTGGAGCGTAAATATTTATAAGCCGGAAAGGCAAATCATACCATAAAAGATCTAACAATAACACTCTTCCTGGAACTAAATCCACTAACTTCTGCAAAATAAAGTCAGATGAGGTAAAACAATATCCAATGCCGGAACAGAGGTCCTAGCCTAGAGACCAATATGAGGGCCCCAACCCCCAATCTCTCGTGGCTGTAGCAGCTTCCCCAGTAGTGTAAAGCCTAACATCTTGTAAAATAAACCTCATAAGCCAAACTATGTAAAGCTGAAAAGTAGCTGCACGCTTATACTGTGAACGAATGCTATTAACATTGAGACTAGCTAAATGTACAGAAGACATGAAAAGTGAAAAGGAAAAACTCATCAAAAGAACCAGATCATTTCTTTCTCCTAGTTCTAGCAGTTTTCTTTTCAGGGTAATCCCAGAGTTATCGACCGGGGGTATTGGTGCAGAGGAAGTCGTAGGAATAGGAGAAGGAAAAGAGTCCCCCAACTCTTCCTCATCCATAGCATCACCCCAACTCTGCAAAGGTTCATATGGATTAGATACTGGGACGGAAAGTGTAGAGACTTCCTCCACTTGTTTGGTGGAACAAAGTCGTCTAGCAACTGGCGGTGAGATCACCAAAACTTCCCCTGTCTCCAAATCTTCACTTGCCTGGAGAGGAGGACACCATACAGGAGTAGGAGCTGAAACAATAGGAGAGGGCGGTAACTCATTAGGTGGGGGAGCTTCTGAGGTATCCGGATGGTTTGAGATAGCTGGGACATCAAGGGAGGCCGAAAAAGAAGGGGTCTTTCACTTAGTATTGGGAATAGGGTCTGATCCGGGGGTCAAGAAGAGTGAAAGACTTAGCTATAAGAATCATGTTCTGCATAATCAGAGGTATTATGGGCTGCCCAAGGACAAGCCACAAAAACATGAGTAGCTTCGCCACATAGGTTACAAGTGGGAGGGACAGTGCAAGATAAAACCGAATGTCCCAACATTCCACAAGATGCACATTTTAGTTGGTCACAATCAGAGCTCAAATGAGACAGCAAACCACATCTATAACAAGAACGTGGCTGTCCTGGATAAAACAGGTCCCTCCCCAAATAGAAACAGTTAGGGAGATGTTGAATCCCAGCCTCAGTCATTTTAAGTTGCACATTGAATTTCCACCCTCCTGTCCAAAACCCATTATCATCAATCAATGCATGAGGTACCCCATTGACTGTACAACGTTGTTCCAACCTATATAAAATATCCAGTACATTCACTCCTTCATTCTGAAAAAGAACGATAATGACTTTAGCAGTTGGTCTGGTAATAGGTATTACCACAAAATGTTTCCAAATAGGGTCTATACGAGCAGCATAATATGCAGACTAAAATTTATCTAATAAAGCTGCAGAACGAAAGGAGACATCAAAGTTATGATCCCCAGAAGAGTGGATGAATGCATACACCTCAGAGGGTCGAATCCCCAAGGAGTCAATAATTAAGGATTTACCCACAAAATTACGATCTGGGGGAAGGTCCATACCCACTTTGTAATAGATATGTGCAACAAAACGTTTCCTAACAGGGACGTCTGTAGATTTAAAGAGGGAGGCATAGCTGGCTGGTTTTACAGCATGTGCCTAAAGAGGTCTATGAATTGTATTGCCCAGAGAACCAACCGGTATATCGGCCCCCACAGTCTGAAGACACTGACCTGGCAAAGAAGTCACAGTCAGATGTTCCGAAACAGCAGCAGCAAGCGTCGCAGGAGCCAAAGAAGCTGAAGAAACCTGTCTTGATAGGGGAGACCTAAATCGACACAGGAACAGCCGAACAGGGCTCTGGTTTGTACTTGCAGGCGGAAATGACGAATGGTCCGTCCACCTCAAACCAGCACTCCTCCATAGCCTGCGAACTCAAAGGTTCCCCAGTCGATTCAGTCCTTCCCCAGTAAAGGGACATGGGGGTCAGGAATCCAGGCATTCGGGGTCTTCACCCAACCCGCACTCACTAACGCCACCTCCGGAGACCAAGTGGCAAGCCGAGCCGAAAACGGGAACGAATCATCATCCAGGGCAGCACCTGACACACCCGCCTCATCAGCCGGTGGGTTGTCTAGAACCTGTACGTTGCATTTCTGCGTTACACCAAAAGGAGCTATCTGGCAACCTTCCGGGCGTTTCCTTTTTTTATCATCCTCCGTGGACAAAAGCACAACTGGGTTAGAAACCGTCGTATCCTCTACAGCAGCGAGCTGAGCCGAATCCACCACAGGTAAGGAACTACTTGGAACCTCCATGTCATCCAGTCAAACCGAAGCTTCCTCAAGTACAGCAACCAAATCCATAGAGCATTCCTCCAACACCTCCACACTCTCCACCGACTGAGACATACTGAGCACAATCCAGTCGTCTCAGGGAGGGACTAACCACTACTGAGTAGGGGAATTTCCGTGTCCTGGCCAAATTTCCCTCATTCACTATAAATACCACCAACAGCTTAATCTGGTTCAAAGTCGGTTGGCATTCATCTGTATCCCCCTCCCCCGGGTCGTGCCTGAAAATTGGCAGGATTTGTCTAGTGCACTTACCCGGTCAACAAAAACTAAATAAATAAATAAAATAAAAATGAAAAGGTTGCTGAAAAAGTGGTGGCTCTGCAACTCAAGGCACACCTCACTGCCTTTGACATCTATGAGCCATTCCAGCCTGGATTTAGGGCAAGGCATAGCACTGAGATGACATTGGTCATGGTGCAAAATGACCTCCTCAGGGCAAATTCTCATTCTCCTAGATCTTTCCTCAGCATTTGACACTGTGGACTGCATTGTGCTTTTGGATCATCTTAGAGAGTATTGTGGACTCACTGGTACTGTCATCAGCTGGTCTTGAGATATTTCTCACAGGCAGCATGCAATGGGTAGTGACAGGGAATTTCTCCTCCTGTCCAAGGCTCCTGCTCTGTGGAGTTCCTCAAGGTTCAATCTTGTTGCCAACGTTGTTTACTGTGTACATTCTACCCTTGGGTGAGCTCATTAGATGTTATAGTCTTGAATTTCACTGTTAAGTAAATGATACCTAGCTATATATGTCTTTTGCTCCAGGGACAAGTAATGCCATGGAAGTGCTAAGTAACTGTCTAACTGAGATCCAAGACTGGATGTCCTCTAACTGGCTGTGACTGAACACCGACATGATAGAGGCATTGGTGATAGAGCCTGGTCACTGGTGTGATGTGGCTACCACCAGGTCAGGAACAAGGTTATTCCTCGGACCTACTCCATTGGTGTCATCCATTAGGGTGAGAAATCTAGGTGTCATCCTTGATGACAGTTTGATGCTTGAAGCTCAGCTATTGTGAATGGCCCAAAGTGGTTTTTACTAATTAAGGAATGTCATCCAGATTAAACCCCTATTTTCACCTGGTGACCTTCCCGCACTGGTCCATGCCTTTGTTACATCAAGGCTGGACTGCTGTAACGCTCTTTACTTTGGTGTCAGTAGAGAGAACCTCTGTCGACTGCAGCTGGTGCAGAACACATTGATCAGGTTGCTGACAAGCCTGCCCAGGTCTGTCAGCTGAACCCAGTCCTGTGAGATCTGCACTTGCTGCCTGTCAGATGGCGGATCATCTTCATGGTGGGCTTACCAACCTGTAAGGCCTTATATGACTTGGGCCCTGGCTGTCCAAGTGACCTCCTGACCCCTGCCATCCTGGTGCACTCTCTTCTCTTCCACTGAGGGCCTCTTAGCAGTTCCGAGGGCTAGGCTGAAAACCTCAGGGGACCGTACACTAGAGGTGGAGAACCCCCTCCTGCGGAACTTGCTTCCTAGATCTCTGAGGTAGGCCCCATCGATGGAGGCTTTTAAAAGGCGCCTTAAAGCTCACCTTTTTAAAGAAGCCTTTCTTACCTATTTTCAGCCGATTTTATTCTTTACTTATTAGAGATTTTAACTGTTGTTTATTTGCTGACTCTGTATGTATTTGTTTGTGTACTCTTGCTATGATTTTACACCTCCTGTAACACACCCATAGCCTCCAGGATTGGGCGCTGAATAAATAAAGTCTTACTTACTTATGTTGCTGAATGTGTTTACATTGAATTGCTAATTGCTTATTTTTATGTATTTTGTATTCTTATTACTCTTGTAATAAAGAGTGCTGGAGTTATTTGCATATTTATATTCAATCATAATGTATATGGTATTATATGTTTGTGAATGTGGCTGTTTTGAATTACTAATGGCTTATTTTTATGGATTTTGTATTATTTTTACTTTTATAATAATTTCTTTGTATATACTGTACAACCAAACTAGTGAGTTTTCACCTTTACATTTCAAACCGCATGTAAAATGAATTCAATAAAATTCTGGGACTGCAACATTAGGAAATCTTAGTGACTAAGGGGCACACATTATTTCAGTGAGAAACTAATTATTTTTTTTTCTAAATATACACTTCATTGAAAAGCATATTTCACCTTTTATACAACAGGAGTGCGCAGATAACTCATTGGATAAAAGCATGTATTCTCACTGCAGTCTGATAACTCCAGATATCACACTATGGTGACATCACCATAGTCTGATAACTCCAGATATCACACTGTGGTGGCATCATAAACAAAAAAAAACAGTACAAAACACAGTCTTATTGTATAAAAGACATATGTGATAGCTATGTTTGTGATACAGAATATATCTGAACTTGTGGCAAGTGAGCTCTGGGAACCATCACTCATGGCCCCGCTACACTCCACCACCCGTGATATTCCCTGAGCTCACTTGCCATGAGTTCAGATATATTCTGTATCACATCCTCACATATCCCCTTATTATAAATTTATTAAAGTGTGATCCATCTATTTACATTTCTAATTAAAAAAACAATTTATCTATTTTTGTCACAAATAATATTGGGTTTAGAAGAAAATATGGCCTACTGAATCATAACAAAAGATCACAGCTAATCAAAAAATCACATACTGTGTTTAATAGCTGGCTTCATGGAGTTGCAGTTTTGGAGCCCACACTTGAGGAAAAATAGAGACAAGTTGGAGGTGGTGCAGAGATGAGCCACTAACATGATACAGGGGCAACAGGATAGGCCCTCTGAGGAGTTCTTGGAGGACCTATACATGTGCAGGTTGAAGGACAGGAGAAAGAGTGGTGAGCTGTTCGCAGTGAGTGGGAACATAGATATCAGCCTTAACTCTCTGAAAGTGGCAGGGGGAAGAAGAAGCATGCAGGAACAACTTTTTTTTTGTTTACAAAACGAGCACTGACAGATGGAAACAAGCTTCTGGAGGAGGTAATCAGGACTGAAATAGTGAGAGGGCTCAAAAGGAGATGGGATAGGCACATATTAATGACATGTAAGGGCAGATGAGGGGGAGGTAGTAAGGACTAACAAGGGCACAATCCCAACATTAGACAGCCTCGGACAGGCAGGATGTGTCTCTGAACCCTTATCTGCTATCATTGTTATGTTTCTATGTATCATGGCAGCTGATTCTGTAACCAGCATTCTTCCCTTACTAGTTCCATTGCCCTTTGTGTCAGTCTGTGTTCCTACCATCTTCAGCATGCAAGAGTGGTCCCACATTGCTTTGCACCATGGGACCCATCTCTACATTTGTGATTTTTGATAAGCTGTATTTGGTATGATTTTGCTGGAGAAATGTTTTTACTATCCAGCTTTATCTTGATAAGAATGAATAAGCTTTATTCTTTTCACCTGATTCCATCTGAAGTTTGGAACTTTCAGAGCACTTTCTGTCAATAGTTTGATAATATTGGCAAGGCTGTTGAACTTGTAAAATAGAAGTTTTATATCTTGTGGAAATGCAGGGTCTCATTTCATACCATTTATGATGTACTTCTCATCATTTTAATAATCAGAAATAATGTAAATAATGCTCTAACCTATTGTTAAACTAAGCAATGTAGTTATTAGTTGTAGAGATCACTTATTTATTTATTTAGTTTTTGTTAACCGGGTGGGTGCACTAGCCAAAAAATGACTATTTTCAGGCATGACCAGGGAGGTTACAAAGTTGGACTGAACAGAGAATACAACAATAGAGCATGAGATACAAGGAGAAAACATTTTGCAGTGAATGGTAGAACCAAGTAACAGCAAAATATACAACAATGAACAGGAATACAAGTTACAACGATAGGCAGCAAGTGAGCTAAAATAATTATAATAAAATAGCTATAACAATGTGTGTGCAGGAATTAGGGGAGAACATCAGTCAGCATAAAACAGCAATTTGTATATTGAGAGAAAATGCAAATAATCCTAGACAATGCAAAGTTATAAAAAATAAAAAGTTAGGACTCAGATATGGTATGGGATTTATTAATCATGACCTATTCAGTAAGAAGAAGACGAGAGGATGGTGAGGGAGGATATGGAACTAAAGAACAGTACACAGTTATATAGAAGGAGAAGATAGGTGATGAGTGATTAAGTAGGGGGGGTCAAAAGAGGTGCAGAGGTCAGATACGGACAGGAGGTGGAGAAGATTCTTCTTCAAAATAGCATGAGAAGGTGATAGGCGGATAGCTAGAGGAAGGGAGTTCCCAAGCTGTGGAGCATGGTGATAGACGCATGAGTTCCTTTATTGGTTTTGTATCTGGGGATGTGGAGGAGAGACTTATCAACAGAACGTGGCCATAGGAAGTGGGCTGAGAAAGCAGCACAGCAGCAAGAGCTAATGGAATCTGCAACCTCACAACATTAGCCACCAAGGAGCCAAAAGTGAGGAGTCTCCTAGTAGAGGGAGAGGGCTAGTTGAGATCGACATATAGCAGGCAGTGGCGTTTAAGCCTAGGGGACGATGAGGCATACCTGCAGATATTATTATAGGTGAAGGTATTCCTCTTTAATACAATATATACTTTATATTTGATAGTCTGATAATAATAAGGACCAACATACTGAATGCCATTTTCAAACCTACCAGCTATTGTTAAACTAGGTAATGTAACTTGGTATCGTTCATGCAAGTGTTACTTGTTTTTATTACTGACTAATTGTTTTCACCTCATTTGTTACTTTATACGTCTTTGCATGTTGACACTTAGAATAGTTTCTAGCACTTGGTGCTATTAAAATATATCGTTTTTATGGACCTTCTTGTGTGTGCTGCTTTCTTTGGACACACTAAGTTAGTGTTAGATGAGCATTAGTAGTGGCACCAGCTATTGTGATTGTTCTGATTCTGTCAAGTCATTTAAAATTTGTAACTTTTCAAGGGACTGTTACAAAACTGCAATCCCTCACACCAGTGAATTCATTCACATATCTGGATTGCCTTGTACGGTATGGGCTGCACACCCATTGGCTCTTGCTCTGCTCTGCACCAATGAGCGTGCAGCCCTACCGGGCAGTCAGTCAGCGGGCGGCGGGTCAGCAGGCGGGAGGGATGCTGCCGCCTGCCAGCTACGAGACGGGTGGTGGGGCTTCGTGGGTGGGTGGGTGGGGACACTAGATCACCAGGGCTATGGTCTTGGGGGCTTATCACTTTTCAGCCCACGATCGGGCTTAGCGGTCCACTGGACCATCAGGGATTTGGTCTTGGGGAGCTTTCATCACTTTGCAGCCCGTGATCGGGCTTAGCGTCCACTGGACCACAGGGATATGTTCTGGGGGTGGGACTCTGTGCTGCCCGCGATCAGGCTGGGGGGTTGTTAACCTAATGCCACGATTGGGCCAGTCAGAGGGAGGATTTTCACACTTTTGCCTGATCGGGCTGCAGAGGCGTCGGTCCCGATGGCTGCTGCCTGGCAGAGCGCCAGGTGCAAGTCCTCGGGATCGAGCGCACCTGCATCTAATGGCATGCAAATGGGGCCATAAATAGATGCAAATGGCACCCCCGCCTTGCATGATTGGCCCACTTGCATGTCACCTTTGAATATAGGAAATTTGCTATGTCAAGCTAATGGTACTGCACCATCAAGAACTTGAATGCTCCACTCTGACCACTTATGGTGGCAGAAGTTCCACTGCACCATGCACAGTGGTTGTGGTTGGGGTGATATTCAAAGGAGTTGCTCAATAGTGCAACTTCTTTGAATATCGCCTCGCCATACCTCACAAGAACTATTTTGTGTATGAGTGGGTTTGCGCTTACAAAATAGCGCTTGCTTGAATATCCAGCCCATACTGCATAAAATGTGTTATATGTTATTGAAATAAGTGTGCATTTCTTTCAAAAAATAAAATAAATCTACAGTTTACATTTAAATTCTTTGGGTTCCTCAGTACTTTAGATTTTCTAATATTACAGTACCAAAATTTTACTGAATTCATTTTACTAGCAGATTGAAAAGTAATGGTGAGAACTCAATACTTTCATTGTGTTTGTATAGCAATTATAAAATTTGGATGGATTTTGCAGTAGTAACACATCTAAACACAATTAAAGAGATAGTGTACTGCCTAAAACTAATATTAGTTTTTAAAAGCAGTCAACCATTACTTTTTATATCTGTGGTCATTTTCCTTTTTCCTTTAGTTAATTAGAAGATTCTTTACCTGATCTTAGTAGGTGTGCTGTGTGGAGCAGCACTCTGCCTGGCAGCTGACATACCTAGCTCTATTCTCTCCCACTACATCATCAGCATTGTGATCTCATTAACTGTGACATCACTGCTGCTTAGGAAAAGTTACTCAGTAGCTGCTAGGTTAGTCACCTGAGATTTCATTGTGAGTGAGATCACTATGTGCTGATGATGTAGTGTTTGTGTGTGGGGGTGGGGTGGGAGGAGGGGACTAGAGAGAGATATGTCAGCTGCCAAGCTAAGAGCTACTCCACACATCCAGCTCTATATTATTATATGGAAGACTTTCTAATGAGAAAAGAGAAAAGAAAAATACTTCAGAAATGAAAAGTTACAGCTGACTAATTCTTAAAATTGTTTCACTTTCCTGTCTGTCTATTTTGGTTCCACTAGCTCCTTAATGAAACAATAAAATGTCAAAGATATGTGCATACCTTCTCTTAAAGCACAGCTAGTCCTCTCATGACATCACTTCCTGTCTGAACTTAATTATACATGGCAGCTGTATGTTTTAATTTTTTCTGATATACATAATCAAATATCTCTGGACTGCTGAGCCCTATAGATAAACACAATACCTTCTTTGGAAATACCCATTAAAGTGATTCTTAAAACTACACTTCCCATTTAATGACAATATTCAAAGACATGAAAGTTATCACAATTGAGGTAAAAAATGTTTGTTTACTAGAGTTCAGGATTCAAAATAAGGAGGGCACTCCTTAATGTTGACATTTGTGTTATAATTTTCGGAGACGAAATGAAGAAACATTTTTTTTTCACTTACAGGGCAATAAAGAACAGAGTAATACATTTGCTAGAAAATCTCATATAAACCCTTTTCAAGTCTATCCCCTGCAGGGGCAGGGCCTCAAACAACTGGTACAACAACCCACAAGAGGCAGGCCTATCCTAGATCTAGTACTGACTAACAGGGAAAGGATCACAGATCTCCAGGTAGAAGGTCACCTGGGGGCCAGTGACCATCACATGGTATGGTTCAGTTTGGCCACTACAACTAAATCATCCCATTCCAAAGCACACATATGGGACTTCAGAGGAGCTGAGTTTGATAAGATGGCCAACAGAGTTAAGCTAGCCCTGGCAAAAAGAAATACAGGTGAGGGGGTACAGGCAAAGTGGGCAAACATTAAGGATGCAATACTTGAAGCAACATCCCATTGTGTTAGAGAGAAAAGGAAGTGCAAAAGAAGAGGGAAGTCTCTTTGGTTCTCAAAAACAGTAGCAGAAAAGGTCAGAACCAAAAGGCTGGCCTTTAGGAAATATAAGGGAACACAGCGGGATGAAGATAGGGAGGCATACCAAACTTTCCTAAGGGAAGCATAGGTTTCATAGGTTTACAGAGTTTTTAAAGACTATAGTCTATATACTGGCCATTGCCTTATGTATACCCAGAAATATTATTATTGATCATATATTGATCAATTTGCATCTTAAAAGATTCCATCGTTCTACTAATTATTATTTCAATTGGAAGCTTATTCCAAATCTTGACCACTCTCACAGTTAACCAATGCTTCCTCCTAAGTGTATTATACCTATCTGATTTAATCTGTAATGGTTGAGCTCTAGTATTGTAGGGTGGATCCCTCAATACAAGATTTAGCTGTTCCCAGAGTGTGGGGTCATTTAGTGCCCTATATAACAGACATAGATCACCTCGCAGTCTGCGATACTCCAAAGTATACAGGCCTAATACTGACAACCTCTGTTTATACTCCTGCCCCCGTAGCCCAGCTATCCTCTGTGTTGCTCTCCTTTGCACCTTTTCCAAAGATCTTCTATCGCCTCTGCCCCCAGGAGCCCAAAACTGGGTGCAGTATTCCATATGAGGATGCACTAATGACGTATAAAGTGGTAAAAGAACTTTTTTTATTGCTCTTAATGTGTTTTTTATGCAATATTGTATATTACTAGCCTTTTTTATTATCTGATTATAAGGTGGCCTAAAACTTAAGTTATTGCATATTTTAACTCCCAAATCTCTTTCTTCGGTGACAACCTTTAATAACTCATTGCCCAACCTATACTGGAACATTGTATTTATTTTATCAGTATGTATAACAGTGCATTTTGGCACATTGAAAGTTGACCCTTGTCTTAGTGCCCATTCTTCCAAATTTTTTAAAGTGGCCTGAAGTGCATTTGCATCTTCTTTATCATTTATTACCCAACCTAATCTGGTATCGTTGGTGAATTTTGAAAGCCATAAATCCAGTGCAGAGCTCATAGACCCGATATATATGCTGAACAGGCAGGGACCCAACACAGAGCCCTATGGAACCCCGCTGGTCACATCTGTCCATCCTGAATACTCTCCCATTATACAAACCCTCTGCTGTCTACCCATAAGCCATGACCTAATCCAGTGAACAATATCAGAATGTATCCCCAACATACTAAGTACACCAATTGGTTTATCATGTGGCACTTTATCAAAGGCCTTAGCGAAGTCCAGGAAAATCACATCCACTGAGTTTCCTTGGTCCAAGACCTAATTGACTTTACCATAAAATTCAAGGAGATTTGTCTGACATGATCTGCCTTTTAAAAAACCATGCTGTGTATTATCCGTTTTCCCAGTCTGATGTTGGAAATCTATAATATAATCTTTTATAATTCCCTCCAGTACCTTGCCCAAGATTGAAGTTAGGCTAATTGGCTTGTAATTTTCCACAGCCTGCACAGATCCCTTTTTATGTATAGGGATAACCACTACCTGTTTCCATGCTTCTGGTATGTCCCCCTCTTTTGTAGATTGTTGAAAAAGGCAGGTTATAGGACCTGCCAATTGTTCAGCCAATTCATTTATTACCCTTGGATGCAATTCATCAGGACCTTGAGCTTTATTCTGATTCAGCAACTTTATTTTTTTTTCCACAACACATACCGTTAAGGTAATAATCAGCTTGCAAGATGCCATACTGCATTGAGGTGTGGTGATTGTAGAGTGATTAAAAACTGAAGCAAAGTAATTATTGTAATGTTCTGCCATTAACTGGTTGTCAGATATGGTAGTTCCATCATGATTTCTTAGGGGGCCAATATTTTTTATTACCTTTTTTGTTATTTATATATAAATAGAATAACTTATAGTCATCCTTTACTTTGGTAGCTAACTTAAATTCATAATTCCTTTTCACTTGCTCAATATGTTTTTTTGTAACCCTTAAACATTCTTTATATTTCACCCAACTTCCTTCATCACCGCTTAATTTTGCTGTTCTATACATTCTATTTTTTTTTCTTTATTTCTTTCTTAATTTTTGATGTCAACCATACAGGGAGGTTTTTTTTTGTTTAATAGCTCATATTTTTTAGAAGATGGGACGTGAGTCTTGACTAGGCCATGCAGTTTGATTTGTAATTCGTCCCACATGACATAAAGTGAAGCATCCTTAAATTCATTCTCCCAGTTCCAGTTAACCAAATCACTTCTCATGCCCTCAAAATCTGCCCTATTGTACCTAAAAATGGAAGTTTTACCTGAAGTAACACTTGTCTGTTGCATATAATTAAACCTAACTATTGAATGGTCACTAGAACCTAGTGGTGGCAAGACTGAACAGTCTTGTATCTTATCACCTAAATTACTCAAAACCAGGTACAGGATGTGATTTCCCCTGGTGCTATTTGTGACATACTGTTCTAAAGCAGCTAGGTTAATTATTTCTAAATAATACTTTTCTGTAGCTGTATTAACTTGCAGTGTATTCCAGTTTATGCCTGGTAAGTTAAAATCACCTAATAATATGACATCATTTAAGTTGGACAACTGCTTGACAAAGTCAGGCAGCATAATATCCTCCAGTGTGGTAAGCGAAGGAGATCTATAAACTACCCCAATATTTAGCCTAGTATTTTGCCCTAAAGAAATTTTCACCCATAATACCTCACTGTTTTCCAATTTTGAGGTAACCAAGCCCTCTGATACAATACCTTCAGATATGTATAAGGCCACCCCCCCACCTGTTGTCGATTTTCTATCCTTATTATATAAGGTATAACTTTGAATGTTTTTATCCGAAGTATCTTCTGGTTTACACCATGTTTCAGTAATTGCACAAATGTGGATATCATGGGTATGTAAGATAACTTGAAGCTCATCCATCTTATTGTTCAAACTTCTTGCATTAAGTGAAATAAAATTTATTTTGGGTTTTGTTTGGCTATTTTTGGGTGCTATGTTATGTGTAGATTCCTGATCCCCCCCCACCACATTTTTAGTTTAAATATATGTCAGTTATCTGCTTTAATATTTAGGAAAAAATGCGTTTTCCCTGTTTATTTAGGTGTAACCCATCCTGAGAAAATAAATAATGTCCCTGGAAATCCTGCCAATCATTTATATATTTATAGTCTTCTCTCTGGCACCAACTCTTCATCCAACCATTTAGCCTAAGTATTTCCCTTGTTAACGCTAAATTTACCCTAGGTACAGGCAATATTCCAGAAATTATTAGGTCACACCCCTGGGACTTTAGGGACATGCCTATCTCCTCAAAATCTCTTTGGATTTCCATAATATTTCTTTTGCCTACATTATTTACACCTACATGGAGGAGTGTAACTGGTTTAATAGTGTTTTTAGTGAGTCCAGGAAGTAATCTTTTTATATCCCGAATTCCTGCTCCAGGGAGTGTACTAACCGTTGTATACTCCTTTCTATGTTTGCAGAGCACAGAATCTATATATTTTATCATTGACTCCCCTAGAACAAGCACATCTTTTATTCCCACACTTTTAATCCAGTACTGTTACATGTGTCCACTGCAGAAGCAGGGAAGGAAGCAAGGCAGGCAAAGGCCCAAACTGAGGAAACACTAGCACATACAGTAAAAGAAGGTGACAAGACTTTCTATAGATACATTAGTGAAAGGAGAAAGTCCAGAGGGGGTATTGCTAAGACCAAAAGAGATAAGGGGGCGTGTGAGGAGGAGGACCATGTAAAAGCATCTATCTTAAATAGATACTTCTGCTCAGTATTTACTGAAGAGAGGGTAGGGCAGGGCCCACAGCTCAGCACCATTGGACGGGGAGGAGGGAGGTGAGCACTAGTCCCTTCACAAAAGAAAGGGTCCTACAAGAGCTCAATACACTCAGGGTGGACAAGGCAATGGGACCTGATGGCATACATCCCAGGGTACTAAGGAGCTAAGGGTGGAACTAGCAGAGCCATTAGCAGAACTGTTTAGTGAGTCTCTGAACACAGGAGAGGTTCCAGAAGACTGGAGAAGGGCTCATGTGAGCCCACTCCACAAGAGTGGTAGCAGAGAGGAGGCAGGGAACTACAGACCAGTCAGTCTTACCTCAGCAGTGGGCAAGATAATGGAGGCACTCCTTAAGGAAAGGATAGTGTAACACCTGGAATCCATAGGCACACAGGATCCAAGACAGCATGGGTTTACAAAAGGAAGGTCCTGTCAAACTAATCTCATAGATTTCTTTGACTGGGTAACCAGAGTGGTGGACCAAGGGGGAGCAGTTGATGTCGCCTACCTTGACTTCAGCAACGCTTTCGATACTGTTTCATATAGAAGATTGATTAATAAGTTGGGTAAACTTGGGGTGGGTCAGAAGTTGGTCAACTGGGTGACAAACTGGTTGATGGGCAGAAAACAGAGAGTGGTGGTAAACAGTATACAGCCAGAAGAGATGCAAGTCACAAGTGGGGCACCTCAGGGATCAGTCCTGGAGCCAGTCCTCTTCAATATCTTCATCAGTGACATTGCAGATAGGCTGGAGAGTAAGGTTTGTCTGTTTGCAGATGACACCAAGATCTGCAACAGAGTAGAAGGTCCAGAAGGGGTGGGCAGAATGAGAAGAGATCTGGATAAAGTAGCAAAATGTTTAGAAGAGTGGCAACTGGGGTTTAATGCAAAGAAGTGTAAGATCGTGCACATAGGGAAGAGAAACCCTGAAGCCACCTATAGGCTGGGAGGGGAGTTGCTGGCAGTCACAAGGGAAGAAAGAGACTTAGGCATCATCATCACCGATAACCTGAAATCATCCAAGCAGACCTCTAAAGCAGTAGTTAAGGCTAGGGAGGTGTTAGGGTGTATTAGTAGGGGTATCACAAGTCGTAAGAGGGAGGTAATAATCCCTCTTTACAAGACACTGGTTAGGCCCCATCTGGAGTACTGCGTGCAGTACTGGAGGCCACACCTTCACAAGGACATTGACCACATTGAGGCAGTCCAGAGAAGGGCAACCAAAACGGTACAGGAACTGCATCAGAAGACATATGAGGACAGATTAACAGAGCTCAATATGTATACCCTAGAGCAAAGGAGGGAGAGAGGTGATATGATCGAGGCATTCAAACACCTTAAGGGCATTAACAAGGTGAAAGAGTCTAACATGTTTAAATATAAGAAAAATAGCAGGACAAGAGGACACAGCATGAGATTGGGGGGCCGATTAAGGGGGAATGTGAGGAAATTCTTTTTCACAGAAAGGGTGGTGGATGCATGGAATGGCTTACCTCAAGAAGTGCTGGCTATGAATACAGTGCAGGGCTTCAAACAGGCATGGGATAGGCATAAGGGAACAATACAAATGAGTATGACTAGATAGACCATTGACAGAGCAAAGGCGGATGGCACATTTATAAGGTAGAAAAAGAAATGGGAAGACTAGATGGGCCTTGCAGTCCTTATCTGCCATCAACGTCTATGTTTCTATGTTTCTATTTCAACTACATGAGATACAGGCTTGGGGTGGGGTCAAGATGCAGAGAAGCAAATAACAGAAATGGAACTAGAAGTTAATGAGAGATAATCTGGTAACAAACATTATTCAATTATATACAGTAGGGTGACAAATATCTTTAGATATATAACTTTTAGGTTATATGTGTATTCTTAAAGAAGTCCACAGTTTTCTAAGGGTTCGGCCTTGATTTTAGAATAAAACGAATGAGGCTTCAACATGGTGTTACAAAAACACAGAGAAGAAAGGAAAGAAGCCCAGATCTTGGGAACAAAAAGCCATAGACATGCATTTATTAGTGATCATTATAACATAGGCAGCTAAAAAGAGGCACAAAAGACATGTCAATGTGACCTTGGTACAATGTCTATAACCAAGGTTGCCAGGATCTAGAAAGTACTATCTAACTCAGTTCATTATGAAGCTGAAGGCCAGAATATAGAGAACTGCATAAAGAAGGCAGAATATCAAAGGAATGCAGCTATGATTATAAACCTTAATGTAATACACATAGGATTAGTCCCAGATCTTAAACACTTTTTAAAATTGAAGTTTATCTAACTGACAATATCAAATTCTTAGGTTTCATATCACATACAGTACAAAATATAATGCTTTTGACACCTCCTAATTGTACTGATATTGTCATAGAGAAACAGATGACATGCTTGGATTATTTCATCTTTCTATTCATAAGTTGAAGACAGAACAACATTTTCTTTTAAATAGACCATGAAGGTGAATGTTTTCCTCACTTTACTAATTAATTCTAAATGCTGCTACAAAGCTATAATGTAGGCATTAGAGAGAAAATGAACTCCAGTCAATCATATATAAACCTAATTATTTTCAGCAACCTCATTTTGGAATGTAATCAAATTTATCCTTGCTACATTCAGTATATGCTACAGAAATTATTTTGCTATGCTTCGATAGTTGTGTTTCCTATTTTTTTTTTTTTTTGCTTATGTTCCCTTGCATTACAAGAAAGTCATACACACAAGAAAACAAAACAAAAAATATATCTCAAGACTTGCTTAGAGTATTGTGTCCTATATTTTACTACTAGTAGAAGGCATGTGGGCTTTATGTTCAGCTTTGCAACTTCTTGAACCTGACTCTTACATCACTCTACTTCCTCAGTTGCTGTCTTTAATGCCAGATTGTTTGTAACATGAGGAAGATAGTATTTCTTATTAGGCCATGTGCATTAAATGTTTCATATTAAAGTGGACAGGAATGCAGAGCCGCAGATGGAGAAAGTGATGATAACAAACTGATCACAGAAAGCCAATGGTCCTGTCATATACTACTGGATGTAAAAAAGAAGCAGCAGCCATGACAGGATCAGGGATGGTGAAAACATAACAATGCACTTTAAGAAACTACAGTAGGGCTATTCAAAGGATAAACAAGAAACAGTAAAGCTGTGTACTGCAATCAGGTGGCTTGAGTCCATTTCATACTGTAGGCAAACAACTGACAATGGAGTTAGATATGCATGCATAAGTGCAATTGGTTGTCAAGTGGTCATCAAACAAGTCACAAATCAAAAACAAGCATTTGTCAATGTTGAATGTTTGTTTGCTGGCATTGGCATTCATAGTGCAAGAGTTAGAGAGATGCATAATAGGAATGGCAGTGAAGTATTGAACTAATGCCAACCCCACCCCCATCCTGCAGAGACTGAAAGGCATTGGGGTGTGCCTTTGGGTCATTGGTCATAACCCCTATGCCATTCCACCTCACCCTATCCTGCAGACATCAACAGGTGTCGCTGTGTGCTTTGGGGTCTTCAACCCTTATGCTCAACCTATTTCATAAGGAAACATGCTGAGATGGGTACAGTATAGTGGAATGGGGTGAACTTTAGGGCTGAAGACCCCAAGGCACACCTTGATGCCTGTCAGTGGCTGTAGGGTGGGGGCAGAATGCTGTGAGCATCATGGCTGACGAACCCAAGTCACATCCCTGAGGCATTTGTTGGTATTTTCACTCCAAATTTTCAAAATGGGCTTTTTGGGACCCCACCTCATGAACAGTGGCACTATCATTTCATTACTCAATCCTGAAAGGTGATTTCATACAGCAACTGAGCCATTCTGTGCCACGGGAGCAGAAACACAGTTCAGGCTGGATGTGAAAATGACAGCTGTACTGTTCATGAGGATTTGTGAAAAAATGGCAATGTTGCAAATCTGTAGTGAAAATATGAAAAATGTGTAGTTATGAGCGTAGTTAGAAATGGCACAATGCACACCCATAATGTGGTCATTTTTTTGGAATGTTTTCATCAAATTTTCAACATGGGCTTTTTGGTACCTTCCCTCATGAGGATTGGCACCGTGATTTTGTTAATCCATCCGGAAAGTGGATTTCACACAGCGACCATGTCATTCTGTGCCATAGGTGTGAAAACACATTTCAGGCAGGATGTGAAAAATGACAGCTGTACTGCTCATAAGGAGGAGTTAAAAAATGGCAATTTTGAAAATCTGGTGTGAAAATATTAAAGATTGGTGAAGTTACAAGCGTGCATAGAAAATGCACAATGCACGCCTATAATGCGGTCATTTTTTTGAATTTTTTCACCAGATTTTCAACATGAGCCTTTTGGGACCCCACCTCATGAACAGTTGTACTGTCATTTTGTTAAATGGTCCCAAAAGGTAATTCCACACAGTGACCACAATATCAACTTTCAGGACCGAGAAACGAAATGACAGTGACATGTTTATGAGGCGAGGTCCCAAGAACCCCATGTTGACAATTTGGGGCCAAAATTCCTAAAAATGGCTGAGATATCAACCTAAGTTGAAACCCCCAATGACTCCCATTGTACAGTGCTTACTCAATTCCTCAGTTCGTAGTTCAGCTTTGAAGAGTGCAGATGTGTCCCACTCCACAGAAGATCACTGCTCCCAACCTCCAGAGGGTAAGTATGGGTGAGGGGGATGTGGGAGGTGGGTGCACTGAGTGGAGGGTTGGGGTTGGGGGGGGACTGAGGAGATGACACTGGACAGTTTTGTTTTCATAATTTAACAAACAAAAAAGACTCTGGGGGTCATTTCTTTATTTATAGGTAAAAAAACAATTTTGGGCACACTGGGGTGGGCTCCCAGTGTCCACCACATGAGTTTGGTGGGGGATATGTTGCCAAATGGGATTGGGCACCCCATTGGCAAGCTTGGGGGAGGCAAACCATGATGCTGGTGAGGATTTGGCACCTCTGTTGACAAAGAAATTTAGCTTGGGGGGTGGGGGGCATTTGACACCAAGTGTGGGCATCCCAGTGTTGGGAAAATAAAAAAAAAATGGCTGGGCACACTGGGATGGGCTCCCAGTGTGCCACAATGTGGCTATGGGGGGAAGGAATACATGCCGACATGGGGACTGGGCACCCCCGATATTGGCTTTGCAGAAGTTTGAGGCCAGCAGTGGGAGCCGCCATTGTGGAAAGGTGTGCCACAGCTGTTTTATTTCTTTAAATGTTTCACCAGGAATGGCACACTGAGCAACTGCTCATAACTCTGGCCATGCACATTACTGTGCACTCTAATGCACATGACCGGAGTCTTCTCGTCTCCCACTGCAATGACAAAACTGCACTTTATTGCAGCGGCAGATTTGTTTTAACTCTTTGGCTCTCTTTGAAGTTTGCTGTCATCATTAGCATGCTCACTGATTGGTGGCTGAGGGATGCACCCACTGTATCATCTCCTGCATTGGCCACAACACTGACAAACCTCTGAAATGTGCTACTACCACAAGATGTTTCTGACACATGCGTGCAAGCAAACGTAATTAACTTCAGTTTTGTTTTGCTAGTTAGATAGTTATAGTAAGTGGATATGGAACGTCTTGTTTGTTAAGTAAGAAGGCATCTCACACAATTACTGCTGCAGAGACTGTCTATTACTACTGTGTTAACTCCACTGAGAATTCCATTTGGTTATATTCCACTACTCATCTTATGTATGAGCTTGTTGTTTTTTTTAGTTGGTTGTGCTAAATTACTGGGGGTCCTATATACCAGAAATAAAGCAAAGGAAGCAGAACTCTTCTACTGAAACAAACCATGAGCTGATAACTATGAAGTAAGAGCATAAATAAATGAACACTCCTGCAAAATGCATGCTTTACTGGAATGATGCTATCCAGGTATGGAAAATAAATTAATAATTAAATACATTTGTCGAATTGTGAACTTCTTTCAGAAAAAGTGTGTCTTTTGAAAGATGCTACAATGAATGCATCTTTGTTTTCTTACACAAAATACATAGCAGTTGATTAGAAATAGTACATCCCTTTTTTTTTGGAAGTACATTTTTTTAGCCAGCCTGTCAGTACAGCGGTAGGGCTATGGCTTGTGACAAAAAAGATGACCTGGGTTCAGAAGTGAACTTGGGGCATCAAAGGGTCAGCCAGGGGAAGGAGAATTGAGCATCCAAGGAACTGCTTTTCTCCTCCAGGGATGGGTGGATGGGAAGCCCAGCATGTGCCTTGCCCCTTGTGGAAGCCAGGGGGATGGCAGTCTGGGGCACCCAGAGTACAGGAAAGTGTGTCAGACATTAATGCACATAGTGCAGGAGTGCACAATGTGCATCATGATGGTGTTGCATGTCCACACCTCCCAGAGGAGGAAACAGAAAACTCCCAGCCAGCAGGATGACACCAGTCACCCACATCTGGCTACCTAAGCCCTGCCCAGCAAAACTGTATCCTGTTCTGTGGGCAGATGCAGGCAGTTAAGCCCTGAAGGATGCCTGGGTGTGACATGGAGTGATCAGTGGAAGCAGGTTGGTCAGATGAAGACAAAAAGACTAATTAAAAAAGTGCACTATTTAAACATATTATCAACATTAACAATGGCATTGAACTCTGGTCCTTTCAAGCACTGCTTTTTGGATCCACACACAATTATGACTCAAAACAATCCTCATGAGGAAAGAGTCACTTAAAAATCTAATTTCTGCACAGATATGACTTAAATTTGAACAAGTTAAAAAACATACTGTAGAAAATACTAGATGAAAAAAGTCCAAGGCATCTTGTTCATCTCCTGGGACTTGATTTTCATATGGCCACAAATCCTTCTTAAGCAGCAGAATACGTTGTGCTCCCCAAAGTCCTGCTGCATGATGGTCCCTGGGTACTCACTGTTCTGGAGGGATATAGCAAACAGAGGGGGAGGTGTAGTCCGTTTTGTCATGGATGGCACTGAGATTGTGTAAGATAGTTGCATCAGGGATAGTAATGGGGAGCAGGGTCTCTGTGGACGCAACTCACAATGGCTTAAGCAAGAAACTATGAATGGTGGGTGATCTATAGACCACCAGGACAAGAGAAAAAGAGTGACAGACAGCTTGGGGAAGAACTGGAAAGGGGAATGGCAAAGGGGAAGTAGTGGATGATCTGAATCTGTCAGACATTGATTGGGATTTTCCAGTGGTCAGCAGCATGAGAAGACAAGCATTGTTGGATACATTCCAAGACTGTCTACTGGTACAGCTAGTTAAGAAACCTACCAGGCAGAGGTTCATTCACAATGTGGTGCTCACTAACTAAAGAGGTGCTAGGAGCTGTGAGAATAGAGGAACCATTGGGAAGCAGTGACCACAACACCATTTGATTCAAACTGGACCAGAAAACCCCAAGTTGATTTCAGAAGGGCAGACTTCAACAGGTTAAGTGAGTTGGTCTGAGGCAAGTTAGTCAGGGTCAAACATTAAAAAAACAGGATGAATGGTACAAAATCCTTAACTGTTTTGCACATAGTGCTTTATCAAGAGGCGGTCCTCTTGATAAAGCACTACAGTATGTGTGAAATAGTTGAGGCTTTTGTACCATTTTTCCTGTTTTTTTAAAGTTTGAACTTTTAATGTATGAATAAAATGGTATTTTAATGGCAATGACAGCCTTTTTGAGTTTATGCAAATAGCCAGCAGAATGGTGCACAGTTTTGTGTCTTGACGTAATTTAGCTTTTTAGGCACCCTTTCTTAAAACTGCCCTTGTGAGCACCTATGTTGAAGTGCGGACTGCACCATCCACCACAGCACCTGGGTCTATTCTTCTCCTGTATACTTCTATTCTCACATCAGGACAGACACAAAAACACATTATTTCTTGAAACTCTGAAGTACTGAAGGGAGTGTCAGTCTCTTATTTATTTATTTTTTGTTGACTGGGTAAGTGCACTAGAAAAATCCTGCCTATTTTCAGGCATGACCCGGGGGAGGCGGATACAGTTGAAGGCCAACAGACCTTGAACCAGATTAAGCTCTTGGTGGTATTTTTAGTGAATGAGGGAAATTTGGACAGGACACTGGGGAAATTCCCCTACTCTTTTCGATAAGTGCCATGGGATCTTTAACATCCACCTGAACTACCACCAATCCAGGCAGATAGGACCTCGGTTTAACATCTCATCCGAAAGACGTTAGCATTAGCATTAGCAACCACTATTTCATTCACTTGGTCCTAACGCAGGCTTGCTTGATCACTTGAAAAAATAATACCAGACACTAGTACAAAGTGCACCATCAACCAGATATGGGATCCACACTTAATTTTAAACAAGAAAAATAAAATGCAGCCATTTACAAAAGTGTCATCCTCTCACTCGCTAACTGAAAAATGAAGTCATCATCTTTCTGAAATTCTCTGGCCAACCCATGTATAAAAATACCCACTCACAAACCACATTTTCAATGTTGTGAAAGGTCATCCCTAGCAATGACACTAGAGAAATGAACAACTGTCTCTAAATCGCAGAGCCACACACGGCAGAGCATAAAAATTCCACTCTAAATATTAAGAAAAAGAAAAACAACACTAAAAACACAAATAAAACACACACACACACACATCCCTATTGCATGAATTAGATATGCTGGGGAACCTGTTAAATAAATGACTGACATGCACTCATGCATTTTGTCCCTGGGCAAATTACACGTGGCTTACGTCACTCTTGATGTTACCGGAGGTCAAACTACTCTTGTGCATATAAATAATTTATTCACCTCATCCCCGTTTCATATCCCATATAGATCGGTTCCATGTCAACAGAGTAAATGAATTTCAGCAAGTGCAATTTCAGAGATTTTTTTATAGCGAAGCTCATTTCGGTGATTGGTAAAGTCAGCAAGTGACTATTCTGCGCACATCTTTAGATGTACAAATTGAAAATTAAAGGCCAGTCCTCACCAGTAATTATACTATGGCTGTGTGCCGTGCTCCCGTACAACCTGAAACAACCATTCAGTCAAATCATGGTACTGACATCGACCACTTCCTGCATTAGCCCCTGACACAATTCACTCCATCTGGACCTCTGCCACATGTAAGCAATCAGTCTACCTGTTAGGTGCTATCCAAGGTGCACTAACAATGGGATATGAAAGGGCTATGGTATTATGAGGGGGTTGTTACACGAGGTCCCTGAACCCTTGTTAGTACCCTCAGAGGTACACCGCAGACAGCTAGTGTTTAGGCATATGTTATACTAACATATAGGGCTAAAGGCATCTACCGTATAAGAGTAGAGGTCAGGATATGTACGCATATTATTGTAATACACTTTGCTTGCTAATAAACATATATTCTTCGATGTATTTTCTGTGTATTTCTTACTTATAAGATGTCAGGACGCCTGTGTCCTTGGAATAATTATGATATATAAGTCGGCATTGCCACCTTTTGGTGATTTGTACTACTACACTGAGTTATGTAAGACTCTGTATATGAACTCTTTTGTTTCACAAACTGATGACTACTACAAAATTGTATAATGTTATCTTGGACCATGGAGCCTCCTCTAATTTAGCCAATAGGGCTCATCTCTGTAACTAGAAATGTTTCTATCTTACAGTAACCATAGTAATTATCATAGGTATATAATGCGATACACTAAGTCTTGTACCTTGGCGATCCCAAGAGACACAAAGAAACCTCGAGGTATAGAGAACACTTAGCACTGGCTCCCAGTTTGTATTGGTAAGAACTGCTTAGGGCAACTGTGATTTCATCCTTTTTGGTAGTAATAAACAAGTTTATTACTCTAATGCAATGTGTCTGTGATTACTTGCATTCCCAATATTGCCAAAAACTTGAAAGTGAGGTTTAGATCTCTTGACAGGGGGCTATGCCCCCTGCACCCCCCCATTGGGAGGGTGTGCCCCCCATACCCTCTATCTATAGGATTCCTACTCTGAGTCACACATTGTCCTGGGGGTCACTAAAAAGACTAAGTCACTATAATGACATGGTCACTATATTGTCTCTCACTGTAATGACTTCGCTGAAATGTCTTAGCTGAAAAGACTTCATTGTTTTGATGTGCTACCTATATATCTATACCTGTTTCTATATTTCCACCCAGAATACCATTTTAATTGTGATTCCAGCTGTGCCATCAATGTAACTGGAAACCTGGGACTCCCAGAAGAACCGTATTATTTCTTTAATGCACAACTTGGTCTCAGCTAAGGCACTTGTTTCTTTCTTTCTCTCTCTCTTTTGTTTGTTTGGGTTCCATATATGTGCACACCACACCCTCATAAATAAAAAGGTAATTGTCTCTGCAGAGCTAGGTTGTGTGTTATAGAAAGTGTAAGGTGCTTCTGGGGGTTGCATGTTTCCAGTTGCCTCAGTGGCGCAGCTAATAGTGCAATCAGAATGGTATTTCAGGTGACCTGCTGGCTCAAATCATAGCTAAAGCCCTTATTTCTTTCTCTCTCTTCTGTTTGTTTGGGTTCCGTATGTATATACACTACACCATTGTAAATGGAAATGTAATTATCTGTGAAGGACTCCGTCGCACAATATCCTTCTCATCATTGTTGCTTGCTCCCTAGTTATCTTAGTCCCCCTTCACTTCTATCCCTCTCCCTCTGGACTTCAAAACTAATTATCTTCCCTCCCACCACCTATAACTCCCTGCACCCCCACCATGCATATTCTCTCTCTACCACTCCCTCCTCAATTGCCCCATCCCCCTCTAACCTCACAATTTCCCCTCCTACCCTTTCTCCCTCTCACTCTATCTCTGTCTACCCCACATCTACACCTTACTCCTCCCCTAATTTTCCCCATCTATCCTCTTATTCTCACCTCCCCCTCCTTGACAATATTCTCTGAGCTGCTTTCCACCTCCCCCCTTACTTTAGTAACCAGTGCTGCTCATTGTACCTGTAATTGCTTGCCCCTGCTCTAACTTCTCATGCAATTTCCCTAGGCATACATTCTACAGTGCCTGGTGTACTGTCCTACTGCATAAATTAATCATATTACAAACCTGGACAATGCCAATGGTGGCTCCGTTATGTATATCTTACTGTATGTTTTGTATTGCATTTATGTTCTTTTTTGTTTTTCTACTTGTCCTTGTTACATGACGTGGAACCTTTGTAAAAGAGCCCCTGGCTCAATGGTGTTCTTCAAAATCTCAATAAATAAATAAATAAATAAACCAGGTTGGGCATTAAAGAAAGAGTTAAGTGCTTCTGGGAGTCCTGGTTTTTAGTTGTCTTAGTGTTGCAGCTGGTAGTGCACTCAGCTCCGTATTCCTGGAAGTTTGGGTTCAAATCCAAGCTACAGTACTTATTTCTTTCTCTCTTCCATTTGCTTGGGTTCCATATGTGTGCACACTGCACCCTTGTGCATGAATATGTAATTACCTGTGCAGCATTAGGTTGTGCATTAGAAAAAGGGTAAGGTGCTTCTGGGAGTCGCAGGTTTCCAGTTATCTTAGTGGCAGAGTTGGTAGCACAATCAGATCAGTATTCCAGGTGGCTTGAGTTCAAATCCCAGCTAAGGCACTTATTTATTTCTCTCTTCTATTTATTATTGTTACTTGAATTGGAGTGCCAGCTTCATCTTTCATTTCTAATGTTGTTGGAGTGACAGCAGGGCAATATAACTGAATCACACTTGAACTACCTAACTGCTATGAACTATGACACAAACCTTGGTCCACTTTCAAAGTCTCACATGAAGATCTTGGCTTATAAACTTGGCTTTAACAATGACTAGAAAAGCAAAGGCAGATTATTACAATATGACAGACACTGAGAGAATTACAACAAATCTCCTCAAATTGTGCCATCCCGTATCAACACAGCCCTGTAGAAGAATCAAGAATAAGCAATATTATGCCTTCAGTGAGGTGAAACTGGTCTCTGATAATACTGCAACAAGGAGTACTCTTAGCATACACGTTACCAACTAAACCTACCAATAACCTCTCTAGCTTTTAAGACAATCCAGGATTGCAATATTCCTTCAAGTAGTACTTCCAACTCTTGATCTACTGTACCTCTACCTTTCATATCCCTATCTGAAGTTTTGAAGCAGTTGAAAAGATTGGATGCTGACAAAAGTGCTGCTGGTTATTAAATAAATCATATTTTATTAACATTAGATGCTGAACAACTATCATACCCTATCACCACTCTATAAATCTCCCTTATGTACTGGGTAAATCCTTGAAATATGGAAAAAAGCTCAAGTGACACCTTTCCATAAAGCAGGACTGAATAGAAAGGAATAATTATCTATGGTACCAATCTTGGTTTTGTCCACTCTAATCAAGCTTCTTGAAATGTTGGTATATGGGCAGCTTATGGAACATATTCTTAAGTAAAACATTATTGCTGAGGAACAATTCCACTTTTTTCTACTCATTCTACCATTACTGCCCTGTGATGTGACTAGTAACTTAAACAACTGTGTTTAATGAAGGTTGCAACATTGCCCAATCTTTATGGACTTTCCAAAAGTCTTTGACATGGTCAACCATGATTTGCTGATCCAGAAATATTATACCATCAGTCTTTTCTAGTGCCTCATTTTGAATTACAAATAACCTTAAAACAGATCACAAGTTGGAAAAATTAATGGAGCAATTTCTTCACCCAATACACTCAATTGTAACATCATTCGAGGTTCCATTTCTGGCCCTCTTCTTTTCAGTCTCTTCATCAATGATCTATACTCTATCTATACCTACATAGACACCATTACTTGTCTATATAGAGATCATGCAGTTATCTATACAGCATCCAAATCAACTCCAGATTACAGGCAGTCTTCAACATCAGCCAGACTTGAATGACCACTAATTGTATCCTGCTAAATAATATCACAACTAAAGTTATGCTTTTAAGTGTGAAACCATCCTCCGACCCACTTCAGATCCAGTCATTGACTGGTTCACCATTGGAACATGTAAACCAGTTCAAATATCTGGGTATTTGTCTAGATTCCAAACTATCTTTTGATGAGTATATATCCGGGTCAGTCAGGAGTAAGCTTGATCTGCTTTATGTAATAGGAGCTGTTTAAACATAAACACAGTGAAACTGCTATTATGGCAATCATTACTGCCAGAGTGCAGTTCATAGAGTTGCTACCAACACCACACTCATGAAAATAAATATGGCCTTTATCAATATGTTCAGGTTTGCTCTTGGGTGTGATAGGGAACACACCATTGTAACCATTAAAATAGCCTTGTACACCTCTCACCTGACAAAAGAAGGGAACTTAGATGGTCTTCTCTACTATTCAAATGCATGCGAGGATCACATCTAGCCTATCTAACCAACCTCTTCAACAGACAGACTGAGCACTACCAGATGCATTCCTAGGAAACCCACTTCACATATCATGGATATACAAAACAAGTGGAGACATCCAACAGACCTGGGTTTGAGTCCCCCAACCTCAACTTGCATGCTATGTGACCCTAAAGAAGTCATTTAGCCTTCCTGTGCTCCCAGAATACAGCTAGAAATGGGCTTCAGCTCAATATGCCTTTACCAACCAAAGATGTTAAAATAAAAACAAAATGACAAGTCTAGACTGTTGTAAATATCAGTAGAGTACCTTAATTTTGAAAAGGCCTGTGCTATCATATCTTTAGCCCTTGTGTCTGCTAACCTTCACTAATCCCCACTAAGCTACTCCTATATGATGGCTAGAACCTTTCTTGCTAGTAAAACATTATCTACTGTATCCTTATTCTTCAACTCTTACCTAATTTTTTTATGACAGTGCAATGGTACTACAGTATTTGCTTCCAGTATAATTGTATTCATGTAAATATGTATATAGGTGCTGTTACCTCTTAAACTGTGCCTGTAACGTTCAATGTGACAACTGAAACTGATTTGGTATGTTCTTTGCCACAAAGAGTTGCTCTGCCACTACCCCATCACCCACCACCCTACAACTATCCACCTTACTTGGAGAAAAGATGGAATTTGTTGATAACTTCAAATACCTTGGAGTCTGGATTGATAACAAGCTTGACTATTCTGTCCATATTGAAGAGCTATTAAAAAAACTGAGACAAAGGCTTGGTCTATTTTTTAGAATAAAGCACTACCTCAACAGAGACTCCAAAAAAAGATTAACCCAGGCATCATTCCTATCCCTCATTGACTATGCTGACTTTCTCTATGGCCATTGTTCTCCCCTCTTAAATAAGCTGGACACCCTATATCACAGGTCCATCAGATTTATTACTGACCTTCCTCCAGCACCCATCACTGCTCTCTTTATAAGGCAGTTAACTGGACATCATTACAACACAGAAGAAAAAGGAATGCTGCAATCTGGATATTCAAAGCTTTATCAGGCAAACTACCCACCTATATCACAGACTGTTTACCGAATTACTTCTAGGCCATACAACTTAAGGTTCAGCAAACTTATCATTCTAAAGGTCCCAATGCCTGCACCAGGTTTGGGAGGGTCGCTATCAGCTACTCACTAGCAGTTGCATGGAACTCACTCCAAAAAACCATGAAGCTAAATAGCCTCTTACCTTTAACATCCTTCAAAGATTATTCTCCACCCTATTCCCAGAACTCTGCAATTGCTTTCACAAGGCCTAATCCGACCCTACCTACCCCACCCCTTTTCCGTGTTCCACTATGCTAGTTCTATTTCTTTTTCCAGTCACCTGATATACTCTCATAAAAGCCAACTAGGACCTATAATTTATATATTATGCCTGCTATACCCATTGCCTCCTTTTCTTACATGTTAAATGGTTTTAATGTGCCTTGTATATATGTAAATTGTTATATATTATCACTTTATGTCATTGTACTACTGTTTATGTTATTCTTGTCTATGTAATAATACTTTCACTTCTTGACCACTCAGGTCCATCTTGTAAATGAGCTACGCTCAATGATGTTCGCCTGATTAAATAAAGACTTTGATTGATTGATTGATTGATTGAAACTATTCCACAAGAGCCTCTTGCAAATAGATGATTGACCTAAATGAGGCTATCCAGGTAACCAAAAATCTGAATACTATTAATTCTAGTGTCAGCACTGCTGAGTAGCAGCTTTCTCACTGATGGGTTTGCATCAGAAACAATGGACCTGGGTTGCTACCTAATGTGGGTACTGGTATGCAGTACGTAGGTCTTCCTGCCCTCTTGGATGTGTTCTTCTTCAGGTGAGAAGCTAAACTAAAGTACTTTTTATCAATGTTCTGTAGCCCCAATGGAAGTTTAAATATTTAGAAAAAAATGAGTTAGGAAATACCACAGTGTCCTGGCCAGCACTACCCCAATCAGTAAATCAGGTTATAACATTTTTAACCATTGGCTGTGTTTGAGATCTTGTTGAGCTAAACAAGAATACCAAATTTGCCTGTTTACTGCCACAGCATTATTGATAACCCTTCAAGGTACTGTACTTCATGTGTGAAACACACTATATAAAATTTAATTCCATTTTATCTGCCTTCCTACATTGCAAATTAAATACAAATATTCATGTCACATAAACACAAATGAGGTTAAGAATGGCTTCATATAATATACTTTTTGCAAACAGAAATTATAAATTAATCGAATCAATTTGCAGATAACTAGGGCTCTCAAAACCACAGTATGTTTTGAAGATTTTTACTTTTCCAAACTGAGATGATAAAACAAATATAACTTAAAGATAAGTTTTAGTTTCATTTACATTGTTGATTCTCCACTATAAGGTGAGAAAGACATTCCGGTAAGGGGACATTGGGCTATAGTAGATATATGCTTCTCCATGCCTAACACCAACTTTATTAATTCACAAGTATATTTGGTAGTGAAACTGTCTGGGATGATGCTTGGGATCCAGCTCTTTCCAATTATGTTCTGGTCCCTACCTTCTTGCCCTCAATTTCAAGCTGCTGTTTCCAAAGACTTCTATTTAGAAATCAAAGATTTGGTCCCTTCAAGAAAAATGGTATAGTATACTGCTACATTTACCTTTCACTTGGGTCAAGCCTAATGACAGTCTTCCAGAGACAAAGGTGTACAAGTAGACTTAGTATGTGTTTATCTTTCTTCTGCTACCACCATCTCCTACTGACTAAGGAATACTGAATAAACTATTGTACCCCCAGCTCTTCCTCCCAGGCAAATTGGTACTCCATCAGTCATGTTTTCTGAAGGCCAGTCATAACTAATCATTGCTAATCATCAAATGTTATCATATGATCACCAGGGTAGCTCATTATCTGAGATCATCATTGTGATCATGATTTTATCATTAAACATGTAACTTTCAAATAATCAACTGATGATTACTGATTATTTTTGTGAGCTTAAATCAATAGGATGGTTTTTAAAGATTTGTGGCTGATTAAGAGATGATCATTGATGTGATCACTGATGATTATATTATTTCTGTACTGTAAGACTATGTACATATGAGAAATACTTAAAGTTTAATTTGTCACTAATATGAACATATGAATGTCAAATATCAGCAAAAGCAAATAATAATGTAACTCATCTGAAGTCAAGTTTTAATCCCTTTAAGTAGAGTACATGCAATATTAAGAATAGTATTCACACTTGCATAACTAATTTGCATATTTCAAAAGCACGTGTCTCAAAATAGTCACTCCTGTGGCTAGTGCACTTAACCTGGTTAACAAAAACAAATAAATAAATACACTAAAATGATGGTAATATCTATGTTTAAAATAGTTTTGCTATGTCAGTATTAATTTGTAGACTTTTATGGAAGGTTTCAAGCACAAACCAGGTAGTTGCAGGAACTCACCAGAACTATGAAATTAACCTCTGTATGGAGATATATAAACCAATTTCAGCCTTTATAACACTAGTAAGGTGTCAGAGTAAGTATAATTGACACAATGCTTTTACAGAAGATGTGCCATAACTGATGATTCCAATAAAGTTGTCTAAATGGAAAACAAGATACCTTCCAAAAATATAGAAGAAATATATTGATTTTTTAAACATTTATTGCAGTAATCATGACCATGGGCAATCATAAAGAATCCTGATGATATGATATCGTCATTAATCACAATCGCTCTTTTCATAACATTTTGGTTTTTGATTGGTGGCCATTTAAAGTTCATGTTTAATTATTGTTAGCCATGATCATAATGATGGTTTTTGAAGCATGAACATGATCTTTGAACATAAATGATAATGATCATTTATGATACATCATCATGAAGTCATCATCTTTTCAGCTGGTCAAGTTGAAACAATGCTGTTGTTAAGTTGCCATTCCTGTATAAGACCTCCAAACTGTGGAATAGGCTCCCACCTCATCAGGATCCCCTTCATCTGTTATTACCCTAACAAATCAGCTTTGTAAGCTGTATTACCCTTGCTGTTGCTGTACTTAACTGGTTCTAGCCAGGTATCCCACTCAAGAAACTCAGGAACTAACAGTTGATTTGATTCCTTTCTTACCCTGTATTCTGTGTTCTCGACAATTAACCTTACACTCTGCTAATGTACTGGCCCACATGCTGGCTACTATTCCAACACATTGTAATGTGTTTTATTTCATTAGACTACTGTACTACACATCTTCCAATGGCTGAACTGCATGGTATCTTTCATACACTTGATTCATGTCATCACATACCCTGTTCCTTCTCCCCAGGACACATCTAAAAACAAACTGTTCTCATTCCACTGGGCTTTCAAGGTTCCAGATCATAAATAAATATCTTACCACCACAAGACAAGCAAGGGGCTGAGTACTTCATGAAGGTATGATGCTAGACAGGGTGACAGGGAGAATGCGTGGTGGCAGCAGAAAGGGAGCAGGAAGAATTCTGGCCACCTGGCATAACAACAGTAACGGCAAATATAAAGGAAGCCACTTGTTTGGCCACAGGATAAACACTGAGATCTAAAAAAGGCAGAAGCAAGACAGAGTGTCATATGGTTTGTGAGGTGGCAAGCTATTTCCATATGTGTGTGGACAAAACATTATTACAGACTCAAAGAAAAATCCAGATTCTGACCTACAGTAATGTTCAATTCATCTGTATGTCTTGTCTAATTGAAAAGTTCTGTCTTTGGAAATGTCCCTTATAAATATCCATATTATGGATCAATTATACTCCTGTGAGTTTTACTTCTTATCCCCCTTCAATGTTCATGTTACCATGGATGAGGTGGGCAGGCTCCCTTCAACCCTTTCCCTACTGCCCCCACCATCTCCCACCTTCCAGGACTTGCCTGCTTGCTGACGAACCCCCACAGATTACCCCCCATGGTGGGGTCATGAGATAAGGGGCTGTCCTCCTCCTTTAAGAAAATATCCAGTATTTGGCTTGTAGAGTCCTGGTGGCAGACTGCATGGGGGTCAGGGCATAGGGCATCATATGTCCCTGCCTCACAAATCCTTTTCCTGCACTTTTCTCCCTTCCAGTGCTAATCTGCACATGCAGAAGTACTAACTTGTGGAGGTATGCATGCCCACAGCAGAAGTCCCACAGCACCTACCCTTTGTTTGCAGTTCTGAGAGCTGCACTGCCACGAGGTCTCCACCTGCTGGAAGTCATTTATTAAAAGCGTCACGCTTCCCTCCCTGGGAGAGGACAGCGTTCCACTAATTGCTCAGTCCCTCCCCCTCCCCCACCTGGTTGTCCCCCAGCAACTTGGGATTGCTATTTTCTCCCATTCCTGTTCATACTCCTTTTTGGATGTTCAATCATTTAATTGTGAAAAAGGAGTATCATGCAGGAATTTGCTGTCATCTCTCCTGATAAGCTCTGTCTTGTTTATGACTCTTGTTTTCTGTCCTTTCTGTCATTCTGTACCACTTACTTATTTTTGGTAACCAAATATGCTGAAAACAACAAAATATGCAAGATGTATTAATGCACCCATCACAAAAAACAATAACAATGAAAATCAAGAGAAGTGGTATAAACATAGCTTTTTATGCTGTGCCTGGTAGTGGATTTGTAAAAATCTCTGTACTATGTGTGGTATACCAGGCACCTAAATAAACTGCCAATATCTAACCCATCCTACTCAGGAAACCTGACCATAAGCTCAACTGTAGCTGGCACACCCAACCATCCCTTCTATTTCAGAGCTATCTCCACACAAGAAACTTCTGATGAGCCTCCCAAACAGTAGTCCAGATAGCGATAGACTACACCCCACTTCCTCAAACTAATAGCCCCCTGCTTCCCTAAACCCCTAATCACTATCTTTAGCTGTACCCTTACCACATCAACAATGCCCGCCATATGGAAAAATGCTAAAGTTGTCCCCATTTTCAAATCAGGGGACCTCTTGTCCTCTGACAACTACAGGCCAATCTCAATCTTCAATCATTATTTATGCAAACTCCATGAATAGGTCATTCATTACAAGCTGTCAGAACACATAAATAAATACAACCTGCTTTGCCCACATCAACATGGTTTTAGGAACTATCATAATACAGCATCTTCTCTGGCCCATTTTACTTACCATGTCTTCAGAAACATGAATATAGGTAACTTCACAGCTGTCAGCTTCATTGACCTGACTAAGGCCTTCAACCTGGTCAAGTCACAACCTACTTCATGCCAAATTGTTGAACCTCAGATGCTCAGTTGAAACAACTACATGGTTTCAGAGTTACCTCATGGGATGATCCCAAACAGTTAACATTGGGGGAGCCACCTCCATAGCCATGGCAGTGTCCACTGGTGTACCTCAGAGCTCCATCCTGGGACCACTACTATTTTCCCTTTTCATAAACTCCTTTCCAGCACATAGCCTCTCATTAAAGGCCTTACTATATGCAGATGACTTGGTATTATCTCACAGTGCCAAGTCTTTGACATGCCTATCCACCACCCTCACCATAAATTACAGCGAAGCCCACAAATGGTTCCTGATGAATAGGCTCCTTGTAAACATAAAATAAAACTAAGGCTATGCTTCTGGGGTGTAAGCCCAATTTATTAAAACTGTCCAAAACTTAATCCACCCTAACTGCCCTATCACTTGATGGTCCACCTCTGGAGAATGTGCCCTGTTTCAAGTACCTGGGCGTCACCTTTGACCCCTTCCTAACCTTCCCCATGCATATCAATATGCTATGTATGCTTCCGTTGGGACTTGTGTCTATACAGCTTATAATCTGCTACTCTTATTGGATTGTAAATTATTTTAACTGTTTGATTCTGTGCTATTGTTTGTGGCCCAAGTCGTGCCTGAAAACGGTCCTTGCATCAGCGTGCTTACTCGGTAAAACAAGACTTAAATAAATACCACTACCATCATGTAGCGCATCAACCAGAAACTGGGAGTGGGTTTCTGGCTAGAGCACTATCTGACCCCTGAGGCTCATCTCTCCATAGCCCAAGGGAACCTTCTTCCCCTATTAGACTACTGTGCCCCTATATATACACATACCTCCTCTCTACTGCTCGTGAGGCTCAATACTGCCTACAGTAGCATCTGTAGATTTTCACCAATGGCACCCTATTCCACATACCATTACTCCTTATACAAGTCCATGGGCTGGCTCCCCCTTTAGGCCAGACATGACTACTCCCTTAGATGCATCAACAACGCCATCAGAAGCAAAAACCTGTCCCCTTACTTCTTCCTACTCAAGGAGAAAACCAGTTCCCACTACCTTCATCAATCCACAGTCCCACCTTTTGAAGTTCCCTGGGTTTTACTGTGCCTGGGCAGCAAAGCCTTATCTTTCACTGCTCCCAAACTATTGAACAATCTACTGTACCTGCCTCCCTCTGCTCTCTAGACTCACACCTTACATTCAGATCTCAATATAAAGCAGGGCTGTTGGCTGAATCCAAAAATAACTGCTCCACTGGGTGATCCTATGTGTTGTGAGTCCCTATCTATCTGTAACAAAGCAAACTGGATCCTGTTGTGCTATGCTGAACATTCCTATGGCTGCCTGCCTGTAATATTATGTATTTTGAACTTGCACTTTATTGTATTCAGTATGTTCTATTTTCTGCACAATGTCAGCTAATGTGATTGTATCATCTATATTAGCTATGTGCCATCTTTATGGCCAAGGTCATGCCTAAAAATGGTCCATTGGATCAGTGCGTTACCCGGTAACCAAATAAATAAATAAAAATAAATATACACTTTCCTGACGAAACCACAAAGATGCCATCTGATGTTTTGCCCAGAGTGCATTGGGCTTCCTCAAAGATGATAAAATAGATTTATATGTAAAGTGAACAAATAATAAATGAAGGCAGTATGGACTAAACAGAGCACTGGTTTTGGAATACCTCAGTGTGTAGTGTATATACATAGTAGTGTCTTACTATAATGAACAATATGGGAGCAATAACCTGTGTAAGTTGTAGCTCCCTGTTCAATACATTGAGGAACACTTGTATGCAGTACAGTGCTGTCTGCCAGCTTGTCTCTCACCCACTTCAAAACCCACTTTTCACATGAATAAACAATGCAAGCAGCACGTAAGCAATAAGACCAGTCAGGGTGCACCATGCTGAGGGATACCGGCATGCCTGGGGTGTAGTGAAGCCCGATGCTGCAGGTAAAGGTCCTTGCAGCCCTGAAAGTGCATGTATCCCCTAACATCGCACCCCCAGACAGGTCTTATCATGCTTGGAAAATGGACTGTGTTGTTCTGATGCAACCCATTTTCTTACCATGACAGGTAAAGCACTGGAAGCAGCATAAAGTGGAGACAGTGCCAAGAGAAGCAGAAGGCGTTCAGCTTTCAAGAGCTGCACTGTAGAAATGTGAGCCACATACCAGCTTTTTTTCCCCCCTGGGTAGTGTTGATTGAAACCAGCACCCCTTGCAACAGCTGTAAGCCAATCAGCACGCAGGAGTTTCATAAAACAATTCCTAAAGAAGTATAGTTAAATGCTGAAGTTTAAGACATTTTAGAAGTTTTCCAGTATCAGGCATTTCTGTACTGTGTGCTGTGGATAGGTATAGACTGATTGTGCGCCCGCCCACTCAAATTCCAGTTAATGTCAATGTCTCAATGACATTATTGTATTAGTGCTCATCTCCCTTATTTACATACAGTACTCTGCTTTTTCAAACTATCATATGCCAATGTTTTAAAAAATAAGCACTTGGCATGGCAGTGGCCAAATCACTCACCCCTGCTGCTTCCTTTTGCTTCCGACTGCAACTCTCAGCTGATCCACCTCATGCCCACCCCCACAGCGCTGCTCCATATCTTTCAAGTATTTTTATTTAATTTACTGTTAATGAATAATCCTAAAAGAGTTACCAGCTGAACTCCAATCCTGATGTGCAGAGAGAGTGAGTGGTGAGCCATGGATAGTCAAATCACTGACAGTGATAGCTGAACAGCACATCAGACCTACACACACACACACACACACACACACACACACACACATGCAAGCACACACCCCTGTTGAATCTTTCATTTTCATTCCCTCACCTTTCAATGTTTTAGAAAATATAAACACTTCATTCATTTAAGACAATTTAATCCATAAGACTTACAAATAATAAATAAATAAATAAAACTAAATTTAAATAACTGAATTGCCTGATGTGGAGAGAGTGACAAATTGGTTAATGGGCTGGAAATGGAAAGTACAGCATAGTAAAAGGAGCTGCTTGCAAACATTGGGAGCCACACGGGACATTTGTAATAACATAGTTTTCACTGTTTTCACTATAATGAGGGCACACTGCAAGTAAAAAGCAAACAAAGAACCTCAGAAGAAAATCAGTGAGGCAAGGATTACCCAAAAAGGGCATTGGCATTAAAGCCAGGTTTCAAAGAAATATAAAATCATACATAATCCCATAATGCAAAGCATCATTAGATATATATGCTGAGACTGTAAGCTGGTCCTGCTTTAAAGATCAAATGCCAATGTTTTACAGATTTGTAATAAACACAGGAATTCAAGTCCCTGTGTCATGATTAGTGTTTCCTGAAAATATCATGCTGTTTGGTTTTGTGGTTTTCTTTAAATCAGCATCTGGTAATATGCTCTGCAGTAACTGAAAACAATGAAGAAACAGTAAAGATATTTCTGTCCCTATCAGTGAGTGATGACATCATTCCTGTCCAGCCTGTTGCTGCAGCAGTGAAGTCCTTAATTGCCTGTAGTAGCTGTTGCACTTCCCAGTCAGAGCAATCTGTAGAGCTAATTGTCTTTACTCCAGGTGTGTTACTAACCCATCTGTTTTATGTCTAGATAAATTAGTTTAGAATCTATCATTCTGTTCTCATAAAGAGTTGGTCATTTGTGTTTCAGTGGGTAACTGAAGTGGTATAAATGAATTTGTGTGAGAAATCTCCTCTCTGTACCACAGCTGAGTTCTTTCACATCAAAACTCTACATGTTTTTTGGCTATATAATCACAGGGTTGTTTAATGGATATAAAATAAATCTAATGTGTGTTAAGTCATAGATGTAGTGTGTCTTTGATGTAGCCACCATACATATGTTCATGTGAGAAAAATATTGTTGTTATGTCAGATTGACAAACAGGTGTCTGCCACACTTTGCAATTTCAGGAACATGTACTGTATGAGCTCACAAAATTCAGTTCTCTGAGGGATTCTGTGTGGAAATACATCATGTATGTGTATACTATATGTCATCCTGATGCCACTATCTCTTGCCTGCTCAGTTGAGGCTGCTGCATTCTTCCTTCTGCCCCCCATGGCAGGGCCAATGCCACATATTGCCCCCGTTTCAGTTTCCACAGACAGGACTGCTGTGCTCTGCTAAGACCTAGAGTCCCAGGGCCTCTACCTCCACAGTTTGGGCTGCTGCACCATGCTGCACAAGGCCAACAAAAAATTGGTATTTTGCTGCACCCTGTACTGCCCCAATTGGGCAGGGCAGCTGCAACATGTGCACCTTGTCTCGCAGTCAGGGCTGCTGTACCCTTATGCCCCACTGTGTCCTGCCTCACAATCAAAATTTCTGCACCAAGCTGTCCTTTGTCCCCTGCCACCACTGTGCCCTGCTGCATCATAGAGCCTCTTGATTTCACAATTAGGGTTGTTGCACCATGTTGCTTCCTGCCACTTGAGTCAGATCCTTTGGTACACTATCTAAGTTGTTCAAAAGAAAAAAAACAAGTACTTTCATCTTGTGTTATAAGGTTGGGACAGAGGGTAGCATGGTGCAGCAGCACCAACTGTGGAAACAGAGGCCCTGGGACTCTAAGGCTTAGCAGAGCACAACAGTCCTGTCTGTGGTGACTGGAACTGGGGGCAACAGGTGGCATTGGCCCTGACTGAGGGGGAGGCAGAGTGAAGCAGGGTGCAGTAAACTCAACTGAGGGCCAAGAGACAGGGGCATCAGGATGTCATATATTGTAGTATGTCTAGTTACACACATACATGATGTATTTCCACACAAAATCCCTCAGAGAAATGAATTTTGTGAGTTCATACAGAGCATGTTCCCGAAATAACAAAGTGTGGCAGACACCTGTTTGTCAATCTGATAGAACAACAACATTGTCCTCACATGAACATATGTATGGAGGCTACATCAAGGACACACTACTTCTGTGACTTAAACTTCAGATTTATTTTAAATCCATTAAACAACCCTGAGTTTATATAGGCAAAAATCAATGCAGAGTTTTTATGTGACAGAATTCATCTGTGATACAGACAAGATATGTCTCACATTCATTTATACCACTTCAGTTACCCACCAAAAAACAAATGACCAACTCTTTATTTATTTACTTATTTAGTTTTTGTTTACCGGGTAGGTGCACTAGCCATAAACATGACTATTTTCAGGCACGACCAGGGAGGTTACAAGGAAAGTATTACAGGTAAGACAGAATGCAATAAACAACAGGATACAAAACGGTGTATAGTACATAAAGTGCAGCAATAAAATTAAAGAAATCTAGTCAGAGCATAGCAGCAATCAAGAAAGGCAGGACAGGTAGTAGAAACCATCAAGATATAAAACAAAGGGTTAAATCATGGATATGCAGCATTTCACCAAGCATAATTAAGATCAAATCAGTTTCTTCAAACAATTCAAATCAAACCAACAGTAATGTCAAGAGGATAAAAGGCAAAGCAGTGAGGATAGAAGGTACATGAATAGGAGAAATCAATGGAAAATAGAGCATGCTGAGGGAGTATGAGAACTGAACTACCATGAGTGCAGAATAGAGAGAATACAGCAGACAGATCAGGAAAGAGATGAGAAATAACTGATAAGTGCAAAGAGGAGGAGGGGCAGAGGTGGGAGCTACTAACAGCCTAGATACAAAAGAGTGATAAGTGCAGATATTAGGTTGAGATATAGAGTAAGGGCAGACAGCAGGGAGGGGGTAACAGTAAAGATGTGAGGGAGGGGTGGAATTTGGGAACAGGGCAGGGGAGTGGTAACACATGAAGTAGGGATTATGATAGGAGGCTGTGAGCAGGAACACTTAAGGAGTTGGATGAGGGGTCAGAGGAGCCATCTAATAGTGGTGGAGGGCTAATGGGTAGGGCTAGGGGGAGATGTATGAGAGAGATGCAGGGGCAAAGGTGATGGCTGTTGAGCAGGGTGCAGTAAACTATACAGGTTAACAGAGTAACGGGGATATTGAATCTAAGGTGGACTGAAGCATGTGCAGGTGGCAAGGTCAGTGAGTAGGGTGAAATGTCTCTTAAGGAAGATGTGATGCCTGGGCACCTCATGGATCTCAAGGGGTAAGGAGTTCCAGTACTTAGGAGCAGCATAGAAGAAAGCACTAGTGCCTTTAACAGATTTACATCTAGGGACTTGTAGCAGAGACAAGTTTGATGAACACAGGCCATATGAAGAGGACTGGGGAGTGAACAGAGAGGCAAGTGACTGAGAAGTATTAGATCTTATGATACCATCTATCAGATATCTTAGGGACATAAGCTGATGGGAGAGTGGTGAGACCCAACTTAGGTCAGCATAAAGCCAACAGTGGTATTTAAGTCAAGGAGATGCAGATGCATACTGACATATGTTGTTGTAAGTCACATCTCACTTTTGGAGAGTGGTGATGGAAGAGTTCATGTAAATTATAGATCCATAGGGCAGGGATAGAAGAAAAATGCCTCAGGCAATAGCGAGTCTGGCTGGCTGAGGGCATGAAAGCATAACAAGTTTTGTAGGCCACACCCAGTTTGATATTTACAGATTTATAGGTTGTCTGTATGTGTGGGTCAAAGCTGAGTGTGTCATCAAGAAGAATTCCCAGATACTTGAAAGAGGTGATGGCTTGGAGAGGAGCCTCACTGACATACATTACGTTAAAAAGCTCACGGCAATCTTTCAGTTTGGCAGTAGACCCAAATAGCACTGCCTGTGTCTTGGCCACATTGAGAACTAACTTATTACATGATTAGCCAGGATTGGAATTCCTGAAAGGCAGTAGAGAGGTTATGGTCAATAGCAGTTATGCAGTTGGCACTGCTGTATAGGACCAGATCATCCGCATTGAGGATAGAGTTGTAGGGGATGGTGCTAGGGGATAAGCGATTGACAAAGACAGTGAATAGGAGAGGGCCCAAGCTAGAGCCCTGAGGACTCCAGTGTCAATATAGGTTTGTTCGGATAGAGCATTGTTGAATTTGACCATTTATATTCTATTGGATAGGTAGTTTTGGAACCATGCCACAGATTAAGTTGAGAAACCAAGGGCTAGGAGATTATCCGGAAGAAGAGGGTGATCAATGAGATCGATGGCTTTAGTGAAATCTATAAAGACTGCTCCTGTGAGTAAGCTGTCATCCATGGTGCACAGTATGTCATTTATGAGTTGAAAAAGGGCAGTAGATGTACTGTGGCCCTTCTGGAAACCACATTGGTTAGGTGACAGTAGATTGTACTTGGTGAGGAAATCAATCACTTGTGATGAAACCAGTTTCTCAAGTATCTTGCTCGGAACTGAAAGAATTGCAATGGGCCGATAGTTAGCAATGTTTTTTTTTGGTCCCTTTCTTAAAGACAGGTGTAACCCTAGCAATTTTCCATATGCCAGGAATGTGGCCTTGGCATAATGATAGTGTGAATATTCTGGCCAGTGGGGAAGCAATGATAGGGGCAGCCAGTTTTAGGAGCCTTGGTTCTAGGCAATCAGAGCCAACAAAAGTACTATCTGATATATTCCCAAGTAGCTTAAAGACTTCAGATCTATTGACAGCCTTAAAGTAGAAAGGAGGATGTCTAGACCATGAGTAAGGAGGCATCAAAGGAGGCTGGTTGACTGGGAAGGCTGAGGTATATTTTGAGAGGTCAGAGAAAATTCTATTAAAGGAGTTGGCAATAGTAGTTGGGTCATTACAATGCACACCATCAATTACCATGTCATTTGAGGTGTGGGACTGGGTAGCACCCAGGAAAGTTTTTATATGAGACCAATATTTTTTGGAGTCACCAGCTGCATCCAGGAGCAGGCCTTTGCAATATGAACTTTTCACCACCCTAAACTGAATCTTACAGAGATTTTTCAGGGATCTGTAGTTTACATAATCTGATTCGAGGCCTGACTTTCTGTATTTTCTCCAGCACTTGTCCCAATAGCATAGTTGTCAGAGCAGGTCCTTATGTAGCCATCTGGTCTGCTTGCCATGTACCCTTCTGGTACAATAAGGTGCATGTGCATCCTGTATAGGCATGAAGCTAGATAGAAAAAGGTGTAGTGCAGTTTGAACATCCTTAGCCTGATAAAGAGGGGACCAGACAATGGAGGAGACATCTCGTAGGAATATAATGACATCTCATCTTGTCTAGGCTCCGAAACATAATATACAGTGGTGGGAGGAGATAGGACTGTAGAGGGACCCGAGATGCAATAGACTGGATTGTGGTCACTAATTGCATCAGACAGTGTCCCTGTGGCCATAATCTTACGAACTTGATTAGTAAGGATCCAGTCAGAAAGGGTGCTGGTGGTAGAGGAAGACGATATCCTGGTGGGGTCAGTTATGACTTGGTGAAAGTTATGACTCTGAGTTAGGGTGATGATGGTATTATGGGTGTGTCCCATCCAATTCTGGTTCATGTCTCACAGTATCTCTATTTCTTTCCTACCAGCTGCAGTAGTGGACATATTTAATAGTTCTTTGAACCCAGTGTAGGCTGATTTTGGCAGATTATAGCAACATATGACATGTAGCTTTTTGGTATGCAGTGACAGTAGGGTATGGAGATATTCACAAGCAGATGCTGTAGTGTTAGGTATAATTGTTAGAGTCATGTGGGCTTTATAGTAGATTGCCACCCCCACCTCTCTTTGATACTCTGTCCTGCGTACCATGTTGTAATTGGTTAAGGAGTAGGTGGAATTGGTGGCAGAGGGTTTTAACCAAGTCTCAGTGAGACATAGAATGTCAGGCTGGTGCACATCAACCCAGACCTCTAGTTCAGCAAAGTTGCATTGCAGGCTCTGAATACTGAGATGCATAATGCATAAGCCCTTAGGCATGGGATCAGCATTATTGACCTGAGAGGTATTTGCTTGGGGGCCAGGGATTAATTCAATGTCCCCTGATAGCAGAAGTGTGAATAGAATCATATACCAGAGCTTATGACTGGCAAGAGGTGAGCAAATGGGTAGGTTGCCACAGATATGATGCACTGCCAATAGTATAGTAGTGTAAAAGGTATGCCTTGGGAGTAGCAGCGGCACATAGTCACCTAGTATGGAGGGCCCCACTATTAAATCAGAGAAGAAGAAATCCTTTAAGTGATGAGTCTGCCAACATATAATGCCCAGGGCCAGAAGTAACTGATATAAGAAGGAGCAGGCCAAGGAAGACCCCCACAAGGCTGAAGAATTGTGCAACCATCAAGAAATAGGTGACAGGTGATTTTAGGATGAGAGGATAACTGGATTATGAGATCTTATAGCAAGGAATTGGAGACATCAGGTACAGCTTGAAACATAAGCTAGCAAAGTGGATCCCCTAGTGGTGAGTAAATACTGTATAAGGGGCTAATTGGACAGTGGCCTGCTTGTTAAAATCATGCCACAATCCGCGACTATATTAGTCAGAGTCCAGATAGGGCAGGCTGGAGAGGGGATGGGTGGGGAGCCTGTGCGAAGTACCGGTGGAGAAATAATGAGATGAGCCAGCAGTAAATAGAATTAATCAAAGCAGTCAGAAAGCAAGCTTTTGAATGTCAGTGAGGAGCCAATCCTCATGGCACCAATCAGGAGCTAGGTGCAGAGAGGTGCCACAAAAAAAAAAAAGAGTAATGGAAGAAATGCACAGCTCCAGTGGGAGCCCAAGCTTAGCAGTAAGCCATTACCTGTATATGACCATGGGCTGTCCTTACACAGGAAGGGAGGGCACAAAGCAACAGTTCAAGGCAGCTCCTAAAGGTAGAGTCTTGGTCAGTATGGAGCTGCGCCTTTTGCTGTTGGAGTGGCAGCAGCATTTCCAGCTGAGGTGGAGCGATGGGGAGTGGTGTTTTCCTGCCAGGCAGGGGTCTGGGGAGCACAGGTGTTCTGTCAGAGGAACCACTCCTGTGGTTCTCTTAGTGTACCTGCCCCGACTGGGCAGGGTGAACAGACTAATAGATTGTAACCTAATCTATCTAAACACAAACCAGATGGGTTAGTAGCTCACTTGGAGTAAAGACAATTAGCCATACAGATTGCTCTGACTGGGAAGTGCAACAGCTGCTACAGACAATTAAGAACTTCATTGCTGCAGCAACAGACTGGACAGGAATGATGTCATCACTCACTGATAGGGACAGAAAAATCTTCACTGTTTATACAGTTTTCAGTTACTGCAAAGCACATTAACAGATGCTGATTTAAAGAAAACCACAAAACCAAAAAGCATGATATTTTCAGGAAACACTAATCATGACACAGGGACTTGAATTCCTGCTTTTATTGTATATCTGTAAAACACTGGCATTTGATCTTTAAGCAAGAATGCATGGTGCCAAAGAACTTCTCACACAATCTTCAAAGGGTGAAAACAGAACACACAGATGCGTGTTTCATCATAAACAGAACCCATCAGTGTGCCCCATCTGAATCTCAGCCCAGCACAAAATGGACTGGCCCGAATGTGGTCTTATGGGTTTGGGTTATGGTGGCAGGCAAGGGGTACCAATAGACACCAGAGAAGTCTATGCCATGTCAGGAAAAGTTGCTGGAGAGGTGGGGGTACCACTAGTTACCAGTGACATCCATGCGGCTTCAGCGATGGATGCTTGGTGGGTGATGGTGCCACTAGGCTCCAGGGATAACACATCATAGGGAGCTGTATAATTGGAGGATGAGGGGGTGGTGTCACTAGACATGATAGATTACACTTATCGTGCAGGGTTGGGTGATTAGGGGACAGAGGGTGCCTCTGGACACCAGGGCTTGCATTGTGTCAATGGGCTGGGGTTCAGAGGATGATAGGGGTGGGTTGCTGCAGTACCATTGCTTGCTACCAGGGCCTTATACTCCACTAAGTCTGGGTTTGCAAAAGCAATGATTTTCACCAATTTGGGAGACATTTACTACCTGTGCAAACCTCTGAATTTTCTGCTGTGCCCATATGCAGGGGAGGACCCCTCCATTTGCATGGATGCAGTGGTAAATTAGCACTTGAATGGTAATGGGTTTTGCCCATGTTGTGAGTGTATCTGAATATAGTCCCCACCCATGAATCGGGCACAAAACCTGGTTAGCATGGCCAAACACCCCTTAGCACTTGAGCTAACTTTTGAATATTTGGTTCCAGTTGTTTTATACAAAAATCAAAATGAATGCTGGTTGTATTAGTACTATTGTGCAACTGAATATAAATATGTAGTAAATATGAAAACAATTATCCTGTTTATATCTAGGCAGTGGAACACAAATGTTAACAAAAACAGATGTGAATACTTAAGAAAACCTGGCGGGTAGCTATATCAAAAAGAGCACTCCATTTAATGATTTCTATTCTAAACAAGCATTTGTCAATGCCGAATGTTTGCTCGCTGGCATTGGCATTGGTGTGGTGTGCTTTTGGGTCATCAGGCATAACGGCCACACCGTTTTACCACACCCTACCCTGCAGACACCGACAAGTGTCATGGTGTGCCTTGTGTCTTTGGCCCTTATGCTCACCCCATTCCATCAGGGAATACGGTGAGATGGGTGCAGTATAGGAGGATGGGGTGAACTTTGGGGCTGAAGAGTCCAAGGCACACCTCAATGCCTCTCACTGGCTGCAGGGTTTGGGTGGGGGTGCAATGGTATGAGCATTACAGGTGGCAATCCCAAGTCACACCCCTGATGCCTATCAGCCTCTACAAGGTGGGGCATTATGGTTGGAAACCCTAACGCCTCAGGCGTTCGTTGGTATTTTCACTCCAGATTTTCAACATGGGTTTTTTGTGACTCCAACCTTATGAACAGTGGCAGTATCAGTTTGTTAGCCGAAAGTCGATTTTGCACAGTGACTACAGCATTTGGCACCACAGGTGCGAAAACACATTTCAAACAGGATGTGAAAAATGACAACTGTACTGTCCATGGGGAGGTGTAAAATATGGCAATGTTGAACATCTGCAGTGAAAATAGTAAAAAAGACGTGAAGCCATGAGTGTGCGTAGAATCTGCACAATGCACCCCCTTAATGTAATTAGTTTAGGGATCTTTACAGCACATTGTCAACGGCGGCATTTTGGGACCTTCGCTCATGAACAGTGTCACTGTCATTTTCTTAATCTGTTCCGAACAGTGATTTCCCTCAACGACCATGCATTTCTGCGCAGAAAGTGTGAAAACACCTTTCAGCCATGTTGTGAAAAATTACAGCTGTACTGTTCATAAGGAAGTGTGGAAAAATGCCAGTGGTGAAAATCTGGACTGAAAATATTACAAATTCATGAACTTATGAGGGTGAGTGGAAACAGTGCAATGCTTACTCGTAACACAGTCATTTTATGGACTTTTGTCACCAAATTTTCAACATAGCCATTTTAAGACCTCTGTTCATGAACAGTGTCACTGTAATTTTCTTAATCTGTCTCGAACATTGATTTTGCTCACTGACTGCGCCATTGAGCGCTACATGCATGGAAACACATTTTGGGTAAATGTGAAAAATGACAGCTGCACTGCTCATAAGGAGGTGTGGTAAAATGGCAATGTTGAAAATCTGGAGTGCAAATATTAAAAATTTGCAAACTTATGAGCGTGTGTAGGAACTGCGCAACGCACGCTCATAAAACAGTCATTTTTGGGAATTTTTTCACAACATTTTCAACATAGCTATTTTAAGACCTCTGCTTATGAACAGTGTCACAGTGAATTTCTTAATCTGTCCCAAACATTAATTTCATACACCGAATGCGCCATTGTGCGCTACATGCGCGGAAACACATTTTGAGCGAGATGTGAAAAATTACAGCTGTACTGCTCATAAGCAGGTGTGGTAAAATGGCAAAGTTGAAAATTTGGAGTGCAAATTTTAAAAATTTGCAAACTTATGAGCGTGCGTAGTTACTGCGCAATGCATGCTTGTAAAACAGTCATTTTTGGGAATTTGTTCACCAAATTTCCAACATAGGGTTTTTGGGGGACTACCTCATGAACTGTGACACTGTTGTTTTATATCAGTCCCAAAAGGTGGTTTTGCACAGTGACTGCTAAATCACTTTTTGGGAATGAATAACAAAATGACAGTGCCAGAATTCATGAGGTGGGGTCTCAAAAACCTCATGTTGAAAATTTGGTGAACAAATTCCAAAAAATGCCTGAGATATGCAACAAAGTTGAAAAAAACCTATTTATACCATTACACAGCTTATCAGCATTTTCTCAGTTTGCGGTCGGCTTTGAAGAGTGCAGACGTGTTCCTAACCCACCGAAGATGCGTCATGCGTAACTCCAGAGAGTAAGTATGGGGTGGGGGGTCTGGGGAGGCACGGTGCGCAGATGGTGGGCGTGGGTGGGGGACAGGGGTTAAGACAGTCAGTTTCTTCTTTCTAGGTTTTTTTTTCCTTTTAGGAAGATGATGTGGGACATTTGCCATGCTGAGGTGGGCTCCCAGCATTGCAGCTGGAAGCTTTTTTTGGGGGGCCAGCAGAGCCGACGTGGGATTGGACACCCCCGTCAGCCATAGAGAGGTTTGTCTCACTGGGATAGGCTTCCAGCATGGCACCTGGAACTGTGTTGGAGAGGGCAGCAGACGGATGTTTGCCACACTGGGATGGGCTCCCAGGGTGGCACCTGGAAGGCAGTTTGGGGGGCAGTGGAGCCGATGGAGGATTGGGGCACTCCATCAGCCTTACAGATTGTTGTCACACTGGGGTGGGCTCCCAGTGTGGCACCTAAAACTCTGTTGTGGGGGTGCACAGCCAAAGGGGGATTGGGCACTTCTGTAGGCCATACTGTGTATGGGGGGGCGCATGAGCATGCTGGAGTGGGCTCCCAGCGTGTTACTTGTTTGGGGGAGGAGCTGTCTATGACAGCTCTTTCACTGCAGTGCCGACATGTAGGCACTTTGCATACTGCTGATGTCAGTATGCAAATTGCCTGCACGCTGCAGTTCTTTCCTTCAATTGTATGCTGCTGCATTTGCAAACACTGACATAAACAGCTCTTACATTCATTGGCATGGCAGGGCCGCACCTGCAAAAGGCAGCAGGGCATTGGAAGTAAGGAAGCACACCTACAAATTCTCATATGGTGACACTATGTTTCTTGCACATGCGTGCAAGCAAACATAAAAATGGTAAATCAGAATTAAAATGGAGCAGTGGGACACCTTACATGCTAGGAAAAAAAGCATGATTGAAAATGGAATAAAAATGTATCTGTTTAAAGCATTTACTGTAACATACACTGCTGTTTAACAAACATGGGCATTTGGTCCATCAAACAAATATATAATGATACAAGGGGTGATGTGCACAGCAATAACTTTATACACTCCCAAAGCATGTTGTGCTTCATAAACCCTGAGATTGAAGCTGGAAAGACTCATACAAGCATCACACACTAAGATTGTGTACAAAATTCATGTTTAAATATATCAGACCATGTTTTGTTTTACATAATTGCTAGGCAATGTTTTTTAGCCCCTGAATATCTTACTTGTGTTAAATCTTGTTGGCTCCAACCTCTCAGCCACCAGCCTGCCTAAGCCCACTACAGTATGTTTATCCTGCCTTCTGTGCCTTCTCTGTGTTAGCCACCTGAGTTTTTCTTTTGGTGATTGGTGTTTTATCCCCCAGCCCCACAAGAAAGTCAAGTGAAGAAAAAGCAGCTACTATGGATGACAAACTTTGTTTGACAAGGTTAAAATGAAGTTTACTTCAGGGAGGATTTCAATCAGTGATTTTATGTGGGGAAAAGTGTGTGCTGTTTGTGCCTAAGGAAATCTGTGATCACAAGGGGTTAACAGTGCTGTGTGAATGTCGTCTTTATCAGCTGGTTATAATAACAAATTTCATATGGTTTTCCCTATTTTAAAAAACATTACCCAATTACTATTTATAGAATAATGTAGGGTAGGGATGTGTAATTTTTTTAACACCTCAGATGTGAGTTGCCTCATAAATACTGAGAACAGTGTTAAAGGGGTTTATCAAAGCATCTCGCACTGAGGGTGTGTGTAGGTGTGTGTAAAAAAAAAAAAAAATACACAACTCCTACCCATACTTTATTTTTTATAGTTGCTAACTTTACTGACCTCTGTCTTTTTAGCAGCTCATACTTTCTTGTTGCTGTCCAGACACTGAGTACCATAATTTGAGTTCTTCCAGTTTCTCAGCATGCCAGACTGCCTACCCTGGAATCTGGGACCAAATCACTAAAGCCTGACTGTGTGTGTGAGAGGGGAGGCGAGGGTGACCTGCTCCAGGAAGGTCCCCCTTCCCAGGCACTTCCACTGGAACCAAGGCCGAGTTCTGAGGTGCCGGGTGCGTCTGCAGCCCTGGCGGGCCTCCTCGGTGGCTGTACAGGAACACAAATCAAGCTTCCAGGCCCCTGCCCAGGTGCAGATATCTTCTCTCTACTGCTGGACCTCCGTTTTCTGATCTACACTCACCGTAAAGAAGACATTGCGCTGCTGAGCTTCTCCATGGGAGGGTGGCTGAGGGACATTTTTTTTTTCTTCATTCCCAATACCAAGGAACAATTTGAGACCCCTTGCTCCGATTTGAAATCTTGGCGCCGAAAGCACCCCTGCTGATTGGTTGCACTGCAGGTGGTGACACTCCCTGTGTCTCCTACATTGGGAGAGCCAGTCCTATCAACAATCACTAAAGCCTGACTGTGTGTGAGAGGGGAGGTGAGGGTGACCTGCTCCAGGAAGGTCCCCCCCCCTCGGGCACTTCCAATGGAACCAAGGCCGATTTCTGAGGTGCCGGGTGCGTCTGCAGCCCCAGTGGGCCTCCTCGTCGGCTGTGTGGGAACACAAATCAAGATTCCCAGCCCCTGCCCAGGTGCAGGATACCTTCTCTCTACTGCTGGACCTCCTTTTTCTGATCTACACTCACCGTAAAGAAGACATCGTGCTGCTGAGCTTCTCCACGGGAGGGTGGCTGAGGGACATTTTTTTCTTCATTCCCGTTACCGAGGAACAAGTTGAGACCCCTATCTCCAATTTGGAATCTTGGCGCGGAAAGCACCCCTGCTGATTGGTTGCCCTGCAGGTGGTGATGCTTCCTGTGTCTCCTACGTAGGGAGAGCCAGTCCCACCAACAGTCACTAAAGCCTGACTGTGTGTGAGAGGGGAGGCCAGGGTGACCTGCTCCAGGAATGTCATCCCCCCATCGGGCACTTCCACTGGAACCAAGGCCGAGTCCTGAGGTGCCGGTGCGTCTGCAGCCCCAGTGGGCCTCCTCGGTGGCTGTGCGGGAACACAAATCAAGTTTCCCGGCCCCTGCCCAGGTGCAGAATTTTTGGCCCATCCGCCCATACCATTCCCTCCTCCCATTAAATCCCCATTAGCTCCACCCCAGGATCCATCTCGCCCTATCAGTGGTGGGGGAGGCAGGTCTGACAGTGCAGCTTGGGCTCAGTACTGTATAAATCTCTCCAAGTGATCTCTTCTCTGTCCCAGCTTTTAGACTGTGTCAGACACTGCAGTGGACAGGCTAACCTACTGTGTAAAGTACAAATAAATTTATCGCTGTTTAGTCTGCACTTTAAAACTCTGTTCCCCACTGTTTGGCTCTAGTACAAGACTGTATTTGTGTGTAGGGAGTTTGCTTATGTGGTGTCATCACTATTGCTGTTATTTACTCTTGCTAGATATAGTGTCTACTGAGTTTAACCTGTGCTGATTAAATGAGGCTAACGTTTAATTCTTAACTGTAGGCTATCATTAAACTGTCCACCTGACTCTTACTGTAGCTTACTGTTCCCGGAGGGGATTAATCGGGTCAATCACTGTGTATATCGTATGTGTACCACTCAATGGACTAATTAGGCTACTCTAGTAATCCCCCAGGCCTATTACTGATAGCCTAATATTCCACCAGTCCTCAGGTGCTATTCCATCCCTCCTCCCGTTCAGCTGCTCCTTAGCCTCTATTGCTGATAGCCTAATATTCCACCAGTCCTCAGGTGCTATTCCATCCCTTCTCCTGTCAGCTGCTCCTTATCCTCCACTGCTGCTGGGCTAAGCAACCTAGCCTGATAAATGTCTCCTGCCCAGATGTGGTTCAGGCTCCCTTCCTTCACACTCAGGAAGGGTGGGGGTACCCCACGTGAGATGGTCCAGGGCGTTCTGCCCGCCATCTATAGGGCACTGGCCCTAGCGGGTCTGGTACTATGGCTCACCCTGCTCTATGTGGCCACCACTCCCCTGTCCACCTCGGGGGGGCACCGGGAGAATTCTCCCTTTCCTGGGGTGTCCGAGTTCACCTTCTCCAACATTCTTGTGACCCCCCACATCCTCCTCTGCCCCTCCTACTGCCTAAACCTTAGGAGGCTAATGCACACTGTTAGGGTAAAATGACTTTGTGCCTGTACCCTGGCCAATGGCCTATCTTTTATGAGATGGCGTCCATTCTGGCTCCTCCTTGTGCTAGCACTACTATCGGGGGACATTGAAACAAACCCTGGACCAAATACCCCAGCCCCTTCAATCCCCCCAGGTTGGGAGATGGCCATGGGTCTAAAAGTGGCCCATCTAAATATCAGGAGCCTGATAACCAACCGGGATGAGCTTGCCTCATGGACGGCACTCTATAAACCTGATATCCTTGGCATGACAGAGACCTGGCTTAAACCCAAGATCCCTGACTCAGCATGTGCTCTCCCAGGCTATGACTTTATTCAACAGGACCACGCAGGGACAAAGAGGGGGGGTGGCATCCTGATCTACTACAGGTGTCACCTCAAGGTCTCCCTAGTAGTCCTCCTCCAGAAATCCAATGTGTCCCCCTGTGAGGTGCTACATGTGCTACTCCTACTAGGGGATGCCAAGAAACTTCATCTGGTCTGCACGTACAATCCCCCTAGAGGTGGTCTCCCAAGGTTGACCCATTTTCTGGACTCAGTCGATTCCAGCATTGGTGACAATGAACTCATAATCATGGGAGACTTCAACCTAAACTGGACCGGTGAGAATAGAAGGCAGGCTGAGTCCCTTCTTGCTAATCTTGCCCTGACTCAGCTCATACAGAAGCCAACCAGGTGCTCAGCCAATGGTTCCTCCAGCTCCCTCCTGGACTGGATCCTGACAAACCATCCAGGCAGGATTGCCTCTGTGGGAACACTCTCTGATGCAATCTCCAACCACTCTCCGGTCTACTGCGTGTGGAAAGTTCCCTCCCCTAAAATCCCACCAAAGATCATGCATGTCAGGAACTTTGCCAGGTTTGATCCTGAAGAGTTCCTTGAGGACTTAAGGCTCACTGACTGGTCCGATGTGTTAAGAGCTAATGACCCCTCGGTGGCAGCCTCCCATTTCCTAACCACCTTTGGGGCCTTGCAAGACAAGCATGCCCCAATGATCACCTGTAGAGTGTAGGGGACAGCCACCCACTGGTTGCACGGGAGTCTCCTAGCCCAAATGCGGGCCAGAAACAAGTGTTGGTCTAACTCCAGATTGTCTCGTGACCCTGCTATGTTACAACGATACAGACGCCTCAGAAATGAGTGCAAAAAGGTGATCAGAAGTGCGAAAAGTGACTTCTGCAAGTCTGCTCTCACTGGCTTTGCTAACGACCCCAGGAGGTTTTGGAGAAATATAAAAACCCTAGTCAGTGGCTCCTCCCACCCAGGGGTAACTGACATGATTATAAAAGGCGCCTCCTGCAACAACCCCCTCACCATTGCCAACTCTCTAAATACGCACTTCTCCGACCTCTCGGCCTTCACTGTCCATTTCCCTCCCAGCGTGGGGATGATCTCTCCCCCTCCCTCTAACCAGGAGGAGGATCACCCTCTCATCAATTATTTCACATCAAGGTGGTGACAATCTCTGACACACAGAGACACCTAGCTGGACTCTCCCAGTACTCCAGCCCCGGCCTAGATAACATGGAGCCCAAGTTTCTAAAACTTGGGGCCTCCGTCATTGCCTCCCCAGTAGCCCATATCTTTAATCTATCCCTGTCACTGGGGTCCATCCCAGATATATGGAAGGAAGCAAGGATAGTCCCTGTCCTGAAGCAGGGTAACCCCAAAATACCGGACAACTATCGTCCGATTGCTATCCTTTCATCCCTTAGCAAGCTACTCGAAAAAGTAGTGGCTGAGCAGCTCTCAGAGTATGTCCAGCATCACGAGCTGCTATCCCCGACCCAGCATGGCTTTCATAGGGGGCACAGCACCTCCACAGCCCTGATGAAGGTCACAACTGGCATCAGATCAGCCATGAACCAGGGCAAGCTCTCTGGAGCTATATTTATTGACCTATCCAAAGCCTTTGACCTTGTTGACCATGCACTGCTCTGTCAACAGCTGGGGTCACTTGTTTTTTCTCCTACTGCTATGAAATGGTTTTCAGGCTACCTGCATGGCAGAATGCAACAGATCTGCTTCAATAAAGTTCTGTCCATACCCCTACCGGTCACATCAGGTGTCCCCCAGGGCTTGGTCCTTGGTCCCCTTTTCTTCTCCCTCTACATCAACCAACTGCCTACAGTGACAACAAATTGCAGTACCATCCTATATGCAGATGACCTGGTGATACTGGCCCACTCCAGTGACATGGCCACTCTCACCAAGAGCCTGTTCGAGGACTTTAATCAGGTCCTGACCTGGGTGACGGACCATAAATTGGTCTTGAACCTGAAAAAAACCCAGGCTATGCTATTTGGCTCTACTGCCAAAATCAAAGCCTCAGCATCCCCCCCACATAATCAATCCAGATGGCTCCTCCCTCCCTGTGGCGAACTCAATCAAGTATTTAGGGGTCACTTTAGACCCCCAACTTGATATGGGAAGTCACATCGCTAAAGCCTGCAAAACAGTAAACTGCAAGCTGGGACTGACCTACAGGGCCAAGTACAACCTTACCCCTGTGGCCAGGCTTGCCCTAGTGAGAGGAGTGCTTCTTCCCTCCCTCGGCTATGGTCTGCATATCTTTGCTTGCTCCACGAAGGCTCATCTCACTAGGTGGCATACAGCATACAACAATATCTGCCATTTCGCCCTAGTGGCTCCCCACCTCACCCATCGCTGTGAGCTCTATAATAAACTCCGGTGGCTCTGCCCAGGCAGATACCTGGACTTTGGGATAGGTTGCCTTATGGGCAAGGTGATCAGAATGGGTAGTCCATTAGGACTGGCCCAGCTCCTTCCACCAGCTAACTTTTCCCCCTACTCGCTAAGGTCCCAAGCCCAGGGTTTGCACAAAGTCTCTGCCACAAGAACCCTCATGGGAGCTAGGGACTTCATTGTGTGTGTGCTTAAACTCTGGAACTCCCTCTCTGAGCCTGTTCGCCTGGCCCCCTCTCATCAATGCCTCCAAAAATCTATGTGGGACTTCTTGAAGCAAGCCTCAGCATGTGACTGTCCCAGCCTCCCCAGGGCTTCTCAGCCTCTTACAGGGCTGCCCAGATTCTACTGTTGCCCGCCCCACTCCACTACCACCACCTGACCTGGATTGAACCGTTGGCCTGCTGGCCCCTGGCCCTGTTAACCTGGTATCCTTATTATATGTTATTGACTCACCATACTCATAGCCAAATGAACATAAGCTGTATCATTGCTATTACTACTTCTCTGTAATATGTGCTCACTGTACCTTTGCTTTCTACCTCTCTGTAATATGTGCCAACTGTATTCCCTCATCTAGCCTTGCTATTATTATGCTGTTGTGTCCTCAGTATTTCCCTCTTATATTTCCCATGCTGTCAACTTGTATTCGATATGTTGTCTTTGTACCATTATGTTGTACTCTCCCGGTCGTTCCTGAAAATAGGCATAATGCTTGTCTAGTGTACTTACCCAGTAAACAAAAGCTAAATAAATAAATATATAACATAGCAGGCAGTTTATTTTCAATCTCTAGTTTCAGTGTTTTCAGTTTTGGTGGTCAACGGAAGTTTTGGCAGTTTTATGTAGAAGGGATGCATGACGCTGTATTTCTGATTGACAGCTCTGTACTGACTCATGCATGCAGCTATAACTAGTTGGTTACAATGGTGGATTACACCAGTGGTTATGTAGGTGCAATCACACCTAGTCAGTAATTATGTAACCAGTATAGTCAAAAATAGTCTTAATGTAGTGAGTAGTGAGGACCCCAACCACTGGAGCTGCCTTGATCAGTAGTTGATTTTCATGGAATCCTTCAGATTTGAGATGCCTGAAATACTTATTGGATCTGCCATGATGTGTAAGCATGACTCATGTTGGTATGAGTTTTCTGCTGATCTTCTAAGAAAATATCATCATTCCCTACTCCAAATCCCCTCCTTAGCAAAACCAAATACTTGTTGCATTCAGTGCCATAAACTGGGATGCAGAGTTAAACAGCATCATCATTGTGTTTACTGAAAGATTTTGGTTAGTATGATGTTGGACATATTTAAAGTCTACAGATGTATTAAAAGGTCTAAAACCAACATAGTAGTGTTAAGGTATTACTCATTGTGCTTCACAAATTATTTGGATCTGTTCTCACTTTCGTAATATTTGGAATCAGTTTAAATGTGAACCTATAGAATTAGTGCAGTTTTAATTAAATAAAATCTGATTGTCTGAAGCTGTTACTTATGCCCTTAAAATGTATAAAGAAGTAATGTGCACTACTACTGGTTCAAAATTAGGTAACTGAATAACAACAGTTACTGCCCATTTCTAGTGTTAGAAAGACAATATTTTATAGAGGTGACAGAAAAGCTTTTCACATTGAAGGAATCAAGTACCCTTCCCATTACTCACTCTGCTGCTATCATAAAAGTAACATGGCAATTCGGTGCTGTTTTTTACTTAATAAATTGACCTAGATGATCCTTGAGTGAATGCTAGAGATAGTTAGATTGCATTCTCTCTAGTGCAAAAGCAAAATCAGTCTCTGTCATATTCTGTATTGTATCAATAAAGTTTGATTGATTGAATTCCATTCTAGGCTAGCTGCCTTAAATTTGCAGAGCATGCAGTGCCTTCTAAAATGGGACATGTTCTGTAGAATGATATATTTTATCCTGAGTTAAGATAAAATCTGACATCAGCTTTAATCTGGTTTCATTGTTAGCTTATGTTGTGTCACAGCATATGATTTTCATCATATAATGATCAATTCTTTCACAAAGGGTTTCATCTCATACAGCTCTTATTTGGCATAAACCATAATAACAGTAATACTATTATTAATGTTGTGCTCCATCGTTTGGTAATATTACATTATATAGACATTTCTGAAGTGAACACTTCAGGTTTTTATCCTAAATGCTTGGTGACACCACCATCAAAATATGTCCGATCATCTGAGAACTGAAGGCAGTGTGGACTAATGGTTAGAGCCCTATCTGAAGAATTAAAAGTTAAACATTAATGACATAGAACAAAGCCAGTTATTTCTGAAGGAATAATGCCCCATAGGGAGGTTAGATGGCATGAGATACAACCAAGGACTACCTTCCTGCAGCCGGACATTAATCCTCGGAAATGACACACTTTGAGGTTGTTATTGTTGTTATAATTCTAAGCTCAACAACAACTTTCATTTTTGGATAATTCTTAAATTTTCAATTTTCTTTTCCCATAGAACAGTGTAAAGTGAGCAGTATGATAGAAGAGCATTAAAGACATTGTGTGCCACAGAGCATCAGTTGTCAGCTGGATTGGTAATTTCTAAGACATTAATGACTGATTCAGTAGCCAGTGAGGAGCCTCTTTGAGCTTTTGAATATTCATTTAGACTCATAAACATGTTTAAATCACACTAGATTCTGTAGTTAACAGTTCTGCCCATTACCACTTTGACATAAGCCACAATTTCAAATTAGTTATCCAGTTTAGTGCGGGTTTGCAAAAATATTGAACATTTATTTATTTATTTATTGGAAAACTGGTGACCAGGAAATGCACACTGAGTCAAAACTCATTTCCAGGTGTGACCCTGGGGGAATTGGTTACAGGAAGTACATAGACATAAAAAAGTACATTTTCTGGTATGGAATAAACTGCAGACACAGTACAAATTATAATTCTTTGCAGGCTCATATCTTGATACAAATGAAAGTGCAATTATAGGATAGTATTTTATACCTATAAAGTGCAACAAAATGTTCCCACTGTTGAGCACAGTGCTGGGCACAACAATACAGTAAAGACTTGTTAGACTGGGGTGTGACTACCCCTTGTGCCATGAGTGCCACCAGTGAGGGCCACTGGTGAGAAGCAGGTACAGAAGGGAGGGGGAAGAGCTTCAACAGGTGCTTGAGAGAGCCTTGGGAATTGGAATGGTGGAGGAAATGGGTGGGCAGGTACTTGAATGTCAGAAGTCAATAGGAGAAGGCTGATTGTCAAACTGAGGAACAGGAATAAAGGAGTAGAGACAGCTTGATGGTATCTGGAGTATAGGCAACCTGGAACATGGGGGCTAGAGATAGGAGGGAGGAGTGGTAGGAGGTAAGGGAACCAATGTGACTGGCAAAATGAAGATGGGATGGAGGATGAATAGGGAGGAGTAGAGGGAGCAGTTGTGTATCTGAGGAGGGGAATGTATAACAAAATGACAAAAGGCATTGCAGGCGGTATCCAGTCTGGCTAGGGAAGTGGAGATGGTGGTACCATAGACTGCAGATGTGGACATGATTACGTCAGCTTTGAGATGTTTTATGGTTATTCAAAATTGGCTGACAAAACAAATGTTAACTCAGTGTGTAATAGAAACACAATCATAGCAAATCAGAGGGAGTTCCTCCTCCAAGTGATGCAGGACCACCCTGGAGTTAAGTGCCCCTCAAAGAGCACAAGGAATGGAGTTCCCTGAATGGCTGATTGTGTCTAAAAACAGGGATCCAGCAGAAAATCTTTCCCGATTTGTGGATTTTTTACATTAAATAAATTATGCTAGCACATGTTTCATCATACACATGGAGCACTTCAGACATGTTAATCGAAAATAGTAAAAAAAAAACTTCAACATCTTATTACCAAAAAAAACTACTGGAGGCACTGGACATCCACATTCTCTACACCACTATACCAGAATGGGAGGGTATTAAATCAGTAGCCATATTCCCACAAAAGTACCACCAAATGTCCACCCCGACCAGCAGATAGTCTTATTGATGTGCTGGCAAAACACATTACCTGTTTATGGCATAGCTATGGGGTTTACAATACCATCTACAGTAGCTTTTGTAACCTGTTCATGGCAAAGTTTGAACAGCATGCGCTTAGAAACACAGCAGTTCAGCCCCTCCAGTGGCTGATAAACAATAATGTATATAGTACTAAGATGTAGTATATAGTACAATGTTTTTTGCAACTTTATAACTCAGTCCACGTTCAACTGATTTGCACAAAATTTGGCAGGATCAGTAATGGTGCCATAATCTCTGGATCCTATAAATTGTGTTCCAATCGGTCTGAGTGACAGCTACAGAGAGGCAAAAGTGGAAAAAGTCTTTAGTTTTAGGACCTTTTTCACCCATCTGTATCTAAACAAGCATTTGTCAATGCCAAATATTTGCTTGCTTTTATTTGCTGGGTAGGGGTTTGGCATTGATTGTGCAAAGGTGAAAAGTAAAAAATTAATAATGAGTTACAATAATGAAATTGTCATGACTGGCACATTAAGAGACTCACACAGAACATCATTATTTTCTTACATTGTGATCTTGAAGTTTAAAAATGTTAGTTGTTATTATCAGGTAAGCAAGAGCCGCTCAGAGGCAAGGGTGCCGGTGACGAAGTTTAGTACAATTATGAATAAAGTCACGGCACACCTATCCTTTCCTTATGTATGTTTTAAAGACACTTTGACTTCTGTAAAGATGCATGAAATGCAAGCAAGGATATCTTACAAGTTTTCAGTTTTATTCCAAGTCCTTCAAGAGTAATAACCAACACAGTGGCTACCGGCAAATTGATTTGCTGGTAGCCACTGTGTTTGCTGTTACCCTTGAAGGACTTGGAAAAAAGATTGCCTTTTCTTACATCTTTACAAAAGTCAAAATGTCCTTAAAACATACATAAAGAAGGGATTAGGAGTGCCATGACTTTATTCACAATAGTTATTACCCAAAGCATATGAACATGAGAGGTCGCATTATTGAAACATGACCTGAAACGTTTTGTGGAGCAATGTTATGAGTAAATGTTCAAAAATGTTGGCATGTGTTTATAAATTTGGTAATTTTTTGAGATTTTAACCTAAATGTTCAACATAGTTTATATTACCCCACCTTCTGATCAAGACAGGTGTAACTTTTTAAATCCTATTCAAAGCTATATCCAACATAAATACACACGTCTAAGAACTGGAATGTACACTGGAGTGTTTAAGTAACAAATTACATACACAGAACAATCCAGCATAAAAAGATGTCCAGAATATTCAAAGGCTGTTAACAAGGTTCAGTATTAATTTGCTGTCAGTGGTTAAGAGTGCAACTTAAATCCAGTGCTCCAAACACTCCTTACACAGCGACTAAAATAAAGTGTGTATTTGTGTAACAAACCAGAAAATATTCAAATAGATGGAAGGAAGTGCTGGGGTGTTTTTGGATGAAAGTTGTTTATTGGGGTTTACAATAGGTAACCGTTGTTATTAATTTTTACATAAGATTACTGTGTTGTATTGTATTGAATGTATGTTGATATAGGGTAATACCTGAAACAGGAATTATATTCCAGCACAATTATCTTTAATAAAAATAAAAATATAAATATAAATTATTTGGTTTGTTAGAGAGTAAAAACTTTCCTTTAATTTCCCCTACCTGTATGGCTTGTTTGGAGCACTGACTGTAATATACAGTCTTGTTAGCTACTGACAGCAATAAATACTGAAGAATGCTAAGTGCCTTCAAATTTTGTGTGTGATTAATTTCTGGAATTAATACATCCGTATTCCATTTTTTGGATGTGTGAATTGAAAAACTGGCATATTAAAGTCTGCATGTAAATGTACTGACTGCTTTAGCTGAATGACAGCAGCAATAAAAGCAAGCAACTGGACTTTCATCATGTGGTTCCTCACTCTGGTTCACCATTCAGGAATGGGAGCAGCAGCAGCAGCGATCAGGGGTCCAGCGGCCAGTGGTAGTAATTGGGATCCATGTGGAACTGAGCCAGGAGTTGGGAAACAACAATGGCAGCTATTCTATTGAAGCTTGGCTGGTGAGGAGAGGAGTGTTTTTTTTTTTGTTTTTTTTTTGCCAGTCACCATCTGGGGAGGGGGTAATTTTGAGGTTACAGAAGTCTTTGGTTCCTGGGCTTTGGCTGCATGGCATCTGGGCACTTGGTGGCCAAGTCAGTCATCCCCTCACTGGCAGGAGCAATGGGTCAGTAAGGGAAAATGATAGAGGTATAAAGCAATAAAAAACCATGAAGCCTGAGTCACCCTTCACTTGCACTGTCAAGACCAATGAAAGGAACACAACGCTAGTATTTTTTTTTTGTTATACAAAGGATACTGAGCCAGGCTTCAGCCTTCCCCTGGGGCTCAGACAACCAAAGCAAGCAGCTGAACCTTTATCACAGGCTTTCTCACCACAGTTCACCGGTCAGCAATGGGAGCAGCAGCTGTGATCAGGGGTTCAGTGGACAACGGTAACTGGGATCAGTGTGGCATAGAGTTTGGTAGCAAGAATGGCAGCTAAGCTATTGAAGGTTGGCCAGCGAGGAGGGGAGTGTTTTTTATTTTTGCAAGTCACCATCTGTGAGGGGGTAATTTGAGGGTTACAGATATCTTGGGCTCCTGGGCTTTGGAGGTATCAGGTCTGAGCATTGAGTGGCCAAGTCAATCCTCCCCCCACTGGCATGAGCATTAAATCAGTAAGGGGAAATGGAGAGAGGTTTAAAAGAAAATGGCATGCAGCCGAGTTCAGCCTCCTTTTGCCCTGCCAAGACTGATGAGGAGAACACAGCACTAGTTTTTCTGTTTTTTGTTGTTGTTATGCAAAGGATACTGAGCTAAGGCCAGTCTTCCCATGGGGCTCAGGCAACAAAAGAAAGCAGCTGAACCTTCATCACAGTCTTCTGCACCACAGTTCACCACTCAGCAATGGGAGCAGCAGCAGCAATCAGGGGTCCAGTGGACAGTGGTAACTGGGATCTGTGTTGAATAAACCTGGGAGTTTAATTTGGGGTGCAGTACAGTGTAGTAGTTAAGAGCACTGATCTGCAAATTTGGAGAGCTGGGTATGAATCCCACAGCCATCACATACATACTGTGTGAACATGAGCAAATCAGTTAATGTGTCTGTGGTCCTAGGATTCACCTGGAAACAAGCCTCAAAATACTGTGTCTTTTCTGGCCAAAAATTGTTAATTAAAACTGAAAATCAAAGCCATGCAGCTGATAAAATGGCACATCTCAAGTGAGGCATTTGTAGACCCTGGCCAGATGGCCAAAGCTGTAGCTTGTGCTCAGAAACAAGAGATCATGTTGTGAAACTGGAGGGGGGGAGATGTAAAGAAGTACTTCTTCACAGAAAGAGTGGTAGATGCCTGGAACAGCATCCCTGTGGGGATGGTGTGGGCAAAAAACAATAGTGGGATTCAAGAAGGCATGGGATACTCAAAAGAACACTTCAGTGGTAAGGAAAGTGGGCAAATAACTGGAGATCAAGTAAGGTCTGTGGTGTTACAGTAGGTAGGGAATATGGGCAGACTAGGTGGGCCAAGCGATCCTTATCTGCTGTCAGTTTCCATGTTTGTATGAGCTGGGTTACAACAATGGCAGGTAATCAATGGAAGGTTGGCCGGCCAAGGAGGGAAGTGTTTTTTTTTTTGCTAGCCACCATAATTTTGGGGGTACAAAATTCTTCAGCTCCTTAAGCCAGCCCAGTGGCATGGAGGGCTCAGGTGCAGTAACCCATGTTCAGGAATGGACACAGTTTGTTGTTGGAGACTTCAACATGCCAGATACAGATTTGTAAATACCAGCAGGAACATCCACCAGAACTAGGTACATAGTTGATTCCCTGCAGGGGGAGGGCCTCATACAACTGGTACAACTACCCACAAGAGACAGCGATATCCTGGATCAAGTACTGGCTAATGAGGAAAGGATCGCAGGTATCCAGGTAGAAGGTCACCTATGGATCAGTGACCATCACATGGAATAGATCAGTTTGGTCACTAGAACTAAATCATCCCATTACAAAACAAAAATATGGGACTTCAGAAGAGCTGACTTTGATAAATGGCCAACAGAGTTAAGCTAGCCCTGGCAGGAAGAAATACAGGTGAGGTGGTACAGGCAAAGTGGGCAAGCATTAATGATGCAATACTTGAAACAACATCCCATTATGACAGGGAGAAAAGCAAAGGCAAAAGAAGGAGGAAACCACTTTGGTTCTTAAAAACAGTAGCAGAAAAGGTCAGAACCAAAAGGTTGGCCTGCAGAAAATATAAGGAAACATAGTGGGATGAAGATAGGGAGGCATACATAACTTCCCTAAGGGAAGCAGGGAAGGCAGTAGGGCAGGCAAAGGCCCAAACCGATGCAACACTAGCACGAACAGTAAAAGAAGGGAACAAGACTTTCTATAGATACATAAGTGAAAGGAGAAAGTCCAGAAAGGGTATTGTATTGCTAAGATCAAAATGAATAAGGGGGAGTGTGTGGAGGAGGACCAAGGAACAGCATCTATCCTAAATAGGTACTTCTGCTCAGTATTTACTGAGGAGAAGATAGGGCAGGGCCCACAGCTCAGCACCATGGACACAGGGGGGAGGGAGGTATGCACAAGTCCCTTCCCAAAATAAAGGGTCCTACAAGAGCTCGCTAAGCTCAGGGTGGACAAGGCAATGGGACCTAATGGCATACATCCCAGGTAATAAAGCAGCTAAGGGTGGAACTAGCAGAGCCATTAGCAGAACTGTTTCGTGAGTCTCTGAGCACAAGAGAGATCACAGAAGACTGGAGAAGGGCTCATATGATCCTGCTCCACAAGAGTGGTGGAAGGGAGGAGGCAGGAAACTACAGACCAGTCTTTCTTACCTCAGTAGTGGGCAAGACTACGGAGGCACTCCTTAAGGAAAGGATAGTGCAACACCTGGAATCCATTGGAGCACAGGATCCAAGATAGCATGGGTTTGCAACAGGAAGGTCCTGTCCGGCTAATCTCATAGAGTTCTCTGACTGGGTAACCAGAGTGGTGGACCAAGGGGGTGCAGTTGATGCCAGCTACCTTGACTTCGGCAAAGCTTTCAATTCTGTTCCACATTGAAGATTGACTAATAAGCTGGGTAAGCTTGGGGTGGGTTAGAAGTTGGTCAACTGGGTGACACACTGGTGGATGGGCAGAAAACCAAGAGTGGTGATAAACGGTATACAGTCAGAAGTGATGCAAGTCACAAGTGGGATACCTCATGGGGTCAGTCCTGGGCCAGTCCTCTTCAAAATCTTCATCAGTGAAATTGCAGATGACTGGATGGTAAGGTTTGAATATTTGTAGATGACACCAAGATCTGCAACAGAATAAATGATCCAGATGGTGTGGGCAGAATGAGAAGAGATCTGGAAAAACTGGAAAAATAATCTGAAGAGTGGCAACTGGGGTTTAAAGCAAAGAAGTGCAAGATCATGCACATAGGAAAGAGAAACCCTGAAGCTACCTATAGATTGGGAGGGGAGTTGCTGGCAATCACAAGGGAAGAAAGAGACTTGGACATCATCATCACAGCTGACCTGACATCATCCATGTAGACCACTAAAGCAGTGGGTTAGAGTCGAGGGATGTAGGGGTGTATTAGTAGGGGTATCACAAGTCATAAGAGGAAGGTAATATTCCCTCTTTACAAGACATAGGTTAGGCCCCATCTGGAGTACTGCATGCAGTACTGGAGGCTGCACCTGCAAAAGGACATTAGCAAAATGGAGGCAGTCCATAGAAGGGCAACCAAAATGATGCAGGGACTGCATCAGAAAACATATTAGGAAATATTAATGGAGCTTAATATGTATACCCTAGAGCAAAGGAGGGAGAGAGGTGATATGATCAAAACATTCAAATATCTTCAGGGCATTAACAAGGTGAAAGAGTCTAACATGTTTCAATATAAGAAAGATAGCAGGACAAGAGAACACAGTACGGGATTAGAGCGAGGCCGATTAAGGGGTAATGTGAGGAAGTTCTTTTTCACAGAAAGGGTGGTGGATGCATGGGACGGCCTACCTCAGGAAGTGATGGACATGAATACAGTGCTGGGCTTCAAACAGGCATGGGATAGGCATAAGGGAGCAACACAGATGAGTATGAATAAATAGGCCATTGACAGAGTAAAGTCCTCTGGCACATTCATAAGGTAGAAAACCTGGTCAGATTGGAAGGGTTTTGCAGTCCTTATCTGCCATCAACTTCTATGTTTCTATGTCAGCTGAGGGAGGTAGGATCAAGTGTCTGGGGTAACAACCCTCCTCCCTCAGTGAGGGAGGATCTGTGGTCCACCACTTGACTGCCACCTAAAGGAATCCAGTGTGGAGTGTTGGTAGGCCACAACAAGTGGGGAGGCCCACATCCAGAGCACCGGTGGTGTCTCCTCTGAGGCAGAGCTTGCACAATGTGCTAATTTCATGTTTGTGGTTGGTCATGGAGAAAACAGGAGAAAAACAGTGGAGGATGGGCTCCGGGGGGGGGCACTTTTCTCCCGGCTCTGCTGTGGGGGGACCCATGGGGATTAAGCCCCGACTTCGGAGGTGGATGAAGATGGCTACAGCAGACAGGAATAGGGACTGACTTTTCATCTGTCCTCCCACAAGAAGAGATATTTGTATATGAAAAAAGAAGTCTTCAGTTCCTGTGCTTTAGCTACGTAGCGACCAAGTACTGGGTGACCAAACCAGCCCTCCCCTCACTGGCAGGAGTCCTAGATAAGTAAGGGGAAATGGAGAAAGGATTTAAAAAAAATGGAGCCCATGTCAGCTTTCCATTTCACTCTCAAGACCGGTGAGGAGAATATAACATTACTTTTTTTTTATGCAACAGATACTGAGCCAAGGTTAGCCTTCCTCTGGGGCTTAGGTACCTGCTACTGGCCATTTGTCTCGCACCATGAGTAGGGCAGAGGGGAACATACCTGGCTACAGCACTGTGCATACTATTATTAGACTTTCTATGCAACTGTACCGGGACTGTCCTGTTCACATCACATAAAAGTAAGCAAGTGCACTCACCCTCACTTGATAAAGTTGATAGTAAACTTCCCCTAGCTATCCAAAACTTAGCCAACAAGTTTCCTATTGTTAACAATATTTCCTTATATGTACAGTATACACCACTTGTAATGGGCTACTCTGTGTAGAGTACTTTTTTCCATTACAAGCGGATGGATTTTTTTAACATGATGGTGTTTTTTGTTTTTTTTAGCTGACATTTACTACCAGTAACTAGGCCTCCAAGGCTGTCAAAGTGATAGACTACTTCACAACAACATCTAACTAGTAATGTTCTGCCAAACATTATTGACCCCACTTACAACCCCAAGACTTGGTCCTTCCCCACCCCCATGTGCCCACTCCCACCATTCCCACACGGAGACCTCTTCCGTCCCCCTCTGCGCCAATGACTGTGATAAGGATTAAGTGACTTTGACATTTAGCAGCCCTGGCCTGGCATTCCCTGCCCTTCCAGGTCCACAGGTTACACAAGTATTTGTTGCTATGCAGTTGAGCCATACCTCAGCTGGGGGAGGGTCAGTCAAACTACCCCATACCACAACCCCTCGCATCACCACTAATTACCAATAAACAATGTAGTTTCAGCCATTCTGACCCTGTCCCCAGCAGCATTGTACCCCAAAAGCAGTAAGAGGATGGAATTCCCTTCATGTCCCAAGTTCCCAGCAAACTCTCGGGTGATTATGTAGCACATAGAACAAACAGAAATAGAATTAAAATCCACTTCCTTTTTTTTATTTAGCAGTATCTATACCCAACATAAACATGCATATCCAAGAAGTGGAATGCACACTGGGGTGTTTAGGAAATGTATTTATTTAAATTTATTTTTTGATGACCAGGAAAGGAGGGCTAAGCAATTCTACCTATTTTATGCCTTGTCCCAGTGGAGGAGATATAGATGGAAACCAACTGAAACTGAACCAGATTAAACTAGTCATGAATTACATGCACAGAGCAATCTGGGATAAAAAGATGCCCCAAAATTTGGAGGCCGTTAAAATGTTACAGTATTTTGTTTGCTGTCAGTATTTAAGAGTGCAGCTTAGATCAAATGCTACAAGTACCCCATACAGACTAAGAAACTTAAGTAAAGTGCAATTTTTTGTAACAAAACAGATAGCAGCCAAATAGAAGGAAGAGCTGCAGTGTTTTTGGATGACAGCTGTTTATTGGGCTCTAAGAAATGTATGTTACTACTTGTTTTTTGGTTTGCTACAGTAAAATCTATGAGGAAAGACTTCACATTCTAAATATGTACTCTCTGGAGGACAGGAGGGATAGGGAAAATAAGACAGAAACATACCCAGTACAAATAAGTTCAGGGACATAATTGGATGGACTTCCCAGAATTATATGAGAAGGAACAGTACAACCAACAGGGGGAACTAACTGAAATTGGGAAGGGCATAAAATTCAAGAAGGGTGCCAGAAGGCATTACTTCATTGGGGGAGCAGTGGATAGGTGGAACAAACTACCCAATACAATGTAATGTGATCAATGCTGGGACTATGTTGGGTTTCAAAACCTAATGGCAAGACAAGGCAATTTTATTTCCATAGCGCCCTTTCCTGAAGGTGCAGAACACTTTACAATATGTACAATAAGAACTTAATGAGACATTTTAAGGAGGATAGTTATGAGCAAAAAAAGGCAGGGAGTAGAGGGTGAGCAATACAGGAATATCAGGGCAGATGTGATGGACTCCTTGGGCCCAATTTTAAAACAGCCCTTAAAGCAAAACAAGTTGCATCACTATAGGGCTGTGGCAAACTCTGGCTGCATCAGGGACCCTGCACCTAATTTTATACAAGGGAGTCCCTGCAATAAAGACCCAGGAGCTGCCACAACTCCAGGCCTGCACCAAACATTTGGTGCACCTGCAGGGATTGATGCAAGCATCCACCCCCCTCCACTGCCCAATGCAACACTAGAAGGGCTGTGAAGGGTGATGACTATGCATGCCAAGAAGGGCTGGAGGGAGATGCAGCATGTGGGAGTGCTCTAGGGGATGTCAGGGAGATGGTGGACTAGCAGGGTGGTGATGTAGCACCTGGTGGTGGTGCCTTTTCCAATGCCAGGCAGCCAATCAATTTGTGGTCCATGGCAGTTGGCAGGGAGGGAAAGTGACCTGACCCCAGCTGGGCACAGAAGGTGCCAGGATCCTACAAACCTGTGGGTGGGAGGCAGCCTACCACAACAAGGGGGGATGGGTACTAGGGGACTGTTGTGGTGTCCAGTGAATGTTCCCTTCCACCACTGGCCACACTCACCTTGCAGTCAATGCTTCCTGCTTACAGGGTTGTGAATTGTGGCACCTCTTGGGCAGGTGCCAAGGCTGTACCTACCTGGGTCCAGGTCACTTTTCCTCCCTGCCAACCCTCCAGAGACCATGAGCTGATAGGTTACCTGACATTGGAAAAGGCATCGCTAGTGGATGCCACATCACCACCCTGCTAATCTGCCATCTCAGCAACACCCCCTAGTGCACCCCCCATGCTGCTTCTGACCCGGCCTCCTACATTCAGGTCCCTTCCAATCACACAGTGTCTGGCACCAGCATAAGTCCCTTGAACCACCTCCTGGCTGGTCTAACAGAGTCCCCTGTTTCATCCATGGCAGGGCTTCCAAAATTAAAATTAAGGGGATTGTGCAGCCCCAACATGGTACAAGCTCCCTTGCAACCAGGTGCAAGGGTGCATCTGCTGTAAGTGCAGGGTTGCTTGGGTACAAGGCATCCTGATTTTGATGCAGCCTGCATTCAAAAACTGAGATTGCTTCAAAATTTGATGCATCATACCCATTTAGCGAAGGTAGCTTGCACTGACCATAACCTTTTTGAAATTGGGCCCTTTGTCTTTTTCTGTCCTTAACCTTCTGTCTGCTGTATACATATCCATTCAACAGATCTAGACTGGATAGGCCAATATCCTAATCATTATCCAGTCTCAAGAGCTTAGCTCCATTAAGGTAGTACAGTATCAGAGTCTTCATATTTTAACTTTTTGTTTCTTTCTTTCTTTCTTTTTTACAATTGTTTATCCAGCTGGGAAGCACAATCTTGTTTTTGGTGTGGTCCTATTTGTGCCCAGTTAGGTGGACTGGAGGACAGAGAGGGTAACTGGCTTGTTCTTTTTTTCACAGTTAATGTTTTGCTCTGGTGAGGTTTTCATCCTATGATCTTCTGGTTCCTAAGCTCATGCTCTAAGCACAAAACCACACTGCCTCACCTGGCATATGTGATAGTGGGCTATCTACACATTCCTACTAAAAAATACATTTTTAATAAATCACAATAATGGGAGGAAATACAGGAAATGTAAATTGGGGTTTACTGTAAATATTATCTAGATTAAAGGTTGTGCTATTAGGAAAGTCTCGCTTTAAGAAGCTGTCCTATGTTATAATGGGCTACATTGGAGGCTCAGTTATTTGAATTGTTAAGAACTACTTGTGGGTGTCTAAGCTAATTAACAGGATATTTAAAGTTTCACATCTTAAGTGATGCAGCCCTTGTAGTCTAACCTATCTTGGAACTATAATTGCATATGCACATTAAATGATGTTACAGTATGTCAACTGTTCTCTCTCTCTCTCTCTCTCTCTCGCGCTCTCTCTCTCTCTCTCTCTGCTCTCTCCCTCCCTCCCTCTCTCTCTCTCTCTCCCCATAAATACTGAAGTACAATGGCTTATCACATCATATCTTCAGATGGTATATATCAGAAGCAGTAAAACCATATGTCTGCTATAAAGGCTTATCTTTGCTAGTGGGTGAAATGTTTAATTGTGCACGGTGCTTTTTTAATCTCTCCTGTCACAATGCCAGGATGCTCTTGGAAATATGGTTGATCCTAACCACAAGAGATACACTCCTGTTCACTATAGTTAGTGATTTAATTACTAAGCAGTGGCTAATACTGCACAAAAAGAAAAAAAAAAACATCTAATACTCCTGGTAAATTAAAGCAAGAAACTAAATCCAAACCCATTCAGAGTCATTTTTCTCTGGTTTACTTTAACACAGAGAACAGTATGGTAAATTGAGTTAGGCTTTCCAGGCGGAATGCTCATAAATGCTAAGTGTATTGCAGTTCAGTATAGATATAGAAACATACACAACAATTATATTTTTCTAGCTACCATACAATAGGGGCATTATTTACTATGAACTTGATTTTTATTTATTTAAATGTTTCACCAAGAAGGCACACTGAGCAACAAGTTGCTCTTCTCCCGGTGCGACCTGGGGGGTAGGCAACAATGGGACAGAATACAGAGAAATGTTACAATGTCGGAATATGATTTGCTTACATGCATACAATGAGAGCAGGAGGGACTACAGGTGGATCACATTGGCTAACAATGCAATAGTTAAGTATAGTAGATATGAAGACACATATAGCAACTTGGCAACAGTTGGTGAAAGCTGGGAACACTGAAACACATATAATAACTTGGCAGCAGTGTGGGAAAGTGATACAATACTAATTGGTAGCCATTAGTGTAACATAGATATTCAAGATTTACAGTGATTTGAGTAAAGAGAGGAAGAATGGAAGGAGGGAAAGAAAAATTGCAGAGGGCAGAATGGAAGAAGGGAAAGGAAATTTATGGAGAGACGCAGGCAGAACATAATTTTTGATGCAAACAGAGATGACAGGGTGGACTAAATTGCATATAAGAAGGGTATGGGAAAGGTTATAAGTGCTTAATTGAGTGTAGGGGTAGGCCAGTGTTAGGTTATATTAACTGAAAGAGGGGTAAGGGAGGAGAGGAGAGGAGAGGAGAGGAGAGGTAGAGTGTGGCAGGGTGATAAAAGAGAGGTGTTGAAGGTGGGGAATATCAAAGAGGGGGAAGGGGGAGTTGAAATTCAACAGTATCCTGTTATTCCTATCTGGTCATGGTGGTAGACTGCCCTACTGGTAGGACATAGGTTATAGGCAATGAGAGTTATTAATATATACTGATGCGAGAGGGGTGTTGGGGATGGATGTTGTGGGAGGGGTAGCAGAAGTCAACTATAGTAGAGGGGGTACCCCACCAGTGTGCTGGGTGACCCTGCCTGCACAAGGCAGTGATCTATCAGTGACTGAGGGGGAGCAGTAAAAGGAGAAATAGGGGAAAGGGGGTAAAGTTGTTGCCCACCATGTGCTATGGATCCTGTCTGCACAAGGCAGTGATCGAGCTCACAGGAGAGAGACAGATGAAGGGTAGAGAAAGAAGGGGGAGGAACACTTTAGGAGGAGGGAGAGTAGGGGACTGGGACTTGATGTAGGAAGGCAATGGCAATGGGGATGTAAATGGTGGTCTGACCGCACATCCTGATATGCATTGTTAACTTGAATAATCCCCTGCTGACTGATGGAATTCTGAGGCTTCGTCAAACATTGACTCAAAAACATGATCATGATATTCAGTGTGCTGCACAAACTTCTCAACCAGGTTGGACCCCTATCTTAGCTCTGTTGAGCCACCCTCTCCACAAAAATGTTAGTTATACAGAAACAGGCCAGGATGGATTCCACTTTTAAAATTAAACAGATACAGTATGCAGTACAAGTCACATTAAACTGTTCCTCCAATGAATCAGTTTAGCATTTTTGATTGAGTTGCATAAGTGCTGCTGGATTCAGCACAAAGCCCTGCACAAACTGCTTCTTTAAATTTAAAACTCAGTTTTGCATTGCATCATGACTGGACTGCTGATGCATTCCAATTAAGTGGCAAAACCATTTTACAAACATTGCTCTTGAGCTGGTTAACACTGAAAAACAAGGTAATATGAGTTGCCAATGCATTGCCAACTCTGAAAAACAATGCTAAACCAACCCACTGGTGAAACAGTTTAATGTGACTTGTACTGTACTATGAAATAATAAGTTATTTCAGAGTATCAAGTACTTTATAATTAAGTTATTACAATAGTGCTCCTGATGTTCAGTGACTTGCATAACAAAGGTTGAACTCAATTCACCTTTCATTTCATGTTTTCTGTATTTCTTTTCTGCTTGCTCTTTTTTTACAGTGGGCATCTTCATGGTGTAAAGATCATTTTCCTTCCAAGTTACTGGCTCCAGTTGCTTAGCCTACACTTTTAGCCATCACCCTTACTTGTAATAGCAGACTTGTTTGCAATAGAAATGACTATGATATCACAGTCACAGAATGATGCAATTGGGGTGGTATATGCATCTGAGGCAGCTACATTTAAGAGAAGCACACAGTCAAATTTGATTTTATAATGTGCCTTTTATAAACACTGTATCAAATCACTTTCAAAATCAACGAGTTTGAAACTGATAGTGAGGGGGCCTAATCACAGCGTACATGGAGCAGCTACTAAGCATGCTAGTAATACACACGCACACAACATTTAACTGTTTTCAAGAAAATGCTTTTCATGATAAAGTACAAGGGGAGACAAAATGCAAAAGAGATAAGATGACACAAAACTTTTCTCTGTGCTCCTGCTGTTATTTATTACCTACAGTAGCCGTGGTGCTGAAGTGTCCTGGTGAATTTGATAACCACCAGTTATGCAGCAGGGGACAACTGCACCCTGAAAAGCCAGTCATCCAGATACAGGTGAATATGAATGCCTTTAACTCTGAGGTGTGCTGTTAGCACTGCTATGACCTGTTACATGTGTCCAGGTTATTCATGTCTGTACCTTTGTATGTCATTCTACACACTTTATGCACAGAGACACACATGGTTTTGTGTGTGTGTGTGTGTGTGTGTGCTTATGTGGGCATATATTTCTGTAAAAGTAAAATCTCTTGCATGAGCTGGTTGATTTGGGACATTGGGGCCTTATTTCATATCAGGAGCTGGGCCAATAGGGCAGATGTCGGGGATATCATTGTGCCATCACTCAAAATCAGCCCTCTGGCGTATTGCAGGGGAGAGATCCGATCCTTACCTCCGAATGGGTGCGTAACCTTGGAGTGGCACTTGACGATGGGCTGACTCTTCGTCATCAGGTGTCAGCAGCCGTCAAGTCTGCATTTTACCATCTTAGGAATATCGCCAGGGTGAAACACCTTGTTCCGTCCAGCGATTTACCCGTATTGGTCCATGCCTTCATGACATCTCGCCTTGACTATTGCAACTCCCTTTACCTGGGGCTTCCTGGGGTTGACATCCACTGCTTGCAGCTAGTGCAGAACGCTGCAGCAAGGTTAATGACAGGGGTAACTAGAAGGACACATATTACCCCTGTGCTGTGCGATCTGCACTGGCTGCCTATACAGTGGCGGATCACCTTTAAAGTAAGTCTTTTGACCTTCAAAGACCTGCACGGACTCGGTCCTGACTATTTGTAAGAGCTTCTGATTCCTTACCACCCCGTGCGACAGCTCCGTTCAGCCGACGAGGGGTTGCTAGAGGTTCCGAGGATTATATTGAAATCTTCTGGGGCTAGGGCTTTTGGGTTTGTGGCCCCAACCCTCTGGAACTCTCTGCCTCGCCAGCTTAGAGAATGCATGACTGTGGAGGCCTTTAAGCGTGATTTCAAGACTTTTTTATGGAACAGGGCTTTTGGGGATTGATGCTGTTATCAACTGTTGTATTTATATGTATATTCTGATTGTATGATTCATTTGTACAGCGCCTTGGTACTTGAAAGGCACTAAATAAATAAAGTTTTATTATTATTATTATTATTATTATTATTATTATTATTAATATGGCCATACATGAAGTTTGGTGAATGATGTCAGGAGAAAGAGTCTCCCCAGTGACAGCAGTGCAATACAAAGAGTAAATACAGCTATAGGAGGGTGTAAATGAGGATTGCACCTGCTATCAGTTTGAAATGGACCAACTACCAGGTTACAGAACTGCATTGTGCTGGTATATGGCAGAATACCATGATGTAACCTGGTTATGTTCTGAATCACATGACTGTTACAATCATAAGTGCCCCTCTCTATCCTCCTTGTCACATGATCCATATGGGCCTGCCCCTCATGGACCAATGGCTATCCAACTAGTAATCTAGTAGTTTCTCCATCCAGTTCACAAGTGTCTGTATCCCTAACAGTTAAGTAGCACCCCTAATTAAATATGATGTGCCAACATACCTACTGTACTTTTGTGTATCTCAAAATTCAACCCGTCCATCCAGGCTTTGCCAGTAGTCCCTGGACTTCTATGAAAATGCCCCCTGTTACTGCCTGCCACTCCAAGGTGGTAGAAACATAGACAGATGATGGCAGAAGGAGACCCAGAGTCCACTGAGTCTGTCCATGAGATGCCCAGGACCTAGCAATTGTCCTGGGGGCTACCCCCACCCTAAATTAATCTATACTTGCTTTAATATCTCAAAGTTGTGCTCTAGCTCTTTCCCATCTATGTTTGAAACTTGTCACAGTTTCTGTCCCCACAGCCTCCACTGGCAGACTATTACATGGCTCCATTACTCTTTCTGTGAAGTAGTATTTCCTTAAATTCCTCCTGAACCCCTTCCAGCTTCCATTCATGCCCTCCAGTTGTTGTGTTGGTGTTGTGTTGGTCCTATGGAGCAGTTCCTCAGTGTCCGGCACTTTGTTTATGCCTTTTAGGAACTTGAATGTTTCCATCATGTCTTCCCTCTCCATTTTGGTTTCCAGTGAGTACATGTTCAGTGCTGCTAGTCATTCCTCATAGGGGAGTCCCTGCAGACCCTGGATCATCTTTGTTCCCTCCTCTGTATTGATTCTAACCTGTCCCTATCCTTCTTCAAGTGGAGTCTTCAAACCTGAACACAGTACTCTAGGTGTGGTCTAAAAAGTGATCTGTAGAGGGGAATGATCACTTCCCTCTTCCTGCTGTCAATCCCCCCTGCCTATACACCCCAACATTTTATTTGCCCTGCTGTATTACACTGGCTTGTCTGTTTCCTGGCATCCATAAATAATGACCCCCAGGTCCCTCTATTCCTGCAAGGTGCTCAGTTTAACCCCATTGAGCCAATATTCTGTCCTTGGGTTCCTTTACCTGAGATGCATCACTTTGAACTTTTTTGAGTTGAATTACAGCTGCAACAGATTTGACCACCTTCCCAATTTTTGATGATTTCTTGTAGGTCCCTAACCCCTTCAAGAGTGTTCACCCACCCTCTGAGCTTGGTGTCATTTGCGAACAGGGCTAGCTTACCCTGGATACCATTGCTGATGTCATTGCAGAAGAGGCATGTGAGGCTACAACCAGTTAAGTGAGGCCTGCCATGTCTTTCTGAATGACATATCATTCCATTTGCATGTTAGCCTAAGTCCCCTTTCCTGAATGATCATGGTGCCATTTGTGACCACTTGAAAAGCTGTTCTGATCCACTTTGAGAATAGCTTGACAGGGTTGTGACATTACTCATTGCCAAAATGACCACTTAGCACCTCACCTTGTGACTGTGAATGAGGATACAGACTATCCATCAGAAAATTTAAGAGGATAAAAAAACAAAGAAAAAATATAAGAACATGTTATTAAGTAGTTGAAAGAAACAGAAGCAGCAGCAGAAGAAGAATTCTCTTATGAGAACTAAAGATTAAAGATAAAAACAACAAAAAAAAATTATCGATATATATATTTTAAGCAAATGATTTTTTTGTGCACTGTTCTTACAAATATGTATACATATTTGTAAAAACGGTGCAAGAAAAATTCCTTTGCTTACATTAGTCAAGAAATATGCAAGTATAAAATGTAGTGTTTAAAGATGAATGACACCTTGTAAGAACTGTGCATGGCTTGGTAGAGTATGCAATGAATAGCAGCAGCCAAGGTCTGCTCTGGGCACACCCCCGGATGACACCTGAAGGACAGGGGAAGGGGGTAGTGTCTGCCCAATAGGGCCAGGGTTGGGCAGGTTGGTAGGGTTGCCAGGGGACAGAGTTGTTACCTGCTGAAAGAAGGGACTTGGTTTATTTTAATGGGTGCAACAAAGTTTCTGCCTTCCTTTCCCCCCAGCTTTCCGCAGGTAGCAGTTCCAGTCTCACCTCAATATTCTGCAGGAAGGACAACAGAGCCTTGTTCAGCAAGGGTAAGAGCGACCTTGGCACTTTGGTACTGGGGTGCTGCATCAAAAGAAGTAGTGGGGGAATGGTGGAAGGTTAATTTGAGGTAATGTTGGAAAAAAGGGTTGGCAGATTGGAGGGTATTTTGAAGGAATTTAGGACTGTGCTTGAGAGAATTAAACTAAAGTAGTACAGTACTACTTTCTTTTTGCACTTCAAAAAGAACATATATTAAATGAAGTGAAAGAAATGCACCTGTACTTATGTCCGTATAAACACTGTGTTCTTATTTTTTTCTAAAAGAAGGGTGAAAGCTCCATGGTAACAGCAGAGAAGCGTGGGTAGAGCGAAGACCCAACCACCTTGGGGCAGACGTCTCAGCCTAGCGGGCGAGCAATAGCATCTGCTGGGTTCCCCCAGTTAGTTGCAGCAGCAATGTGGGGGGGGGTGCTGGGCAAAGAGCAAGCATTCACTGGACACAATGCATTCTTTTGTTTGCCCAATTTGGTTGCAGTCCCAAGCAGCACCCCCTTCCCATATCCAAAGTGGTACTTGGTTTGTGGCTAATCAGCAAATTAAGAGGGCAGGGGCCAGTTTCACTTGTGGCATTTCCACTTCTGGCTGCAGGGATAGTGCTGAGGACAGTTTCATGGAGGTCTGTTTAGCTTGAATGTGGAGACTCCTTTGGAAGGAGTGGGTGTATTTGTCTGACCTTTCCCTCTTGGTTTAAAAAAAAAATGAGGTGGGAATCATTTCAGAGACAACTGGAGGCATCCCAGTGGATGCTACAGTACGTGGTCTATGGTAGCATTTGGACCCCCTCATTGGGTGACTCCTCGGGCGACTTCTACATGTACATGAAAAAGAGGAAGGTGCAGATAGTGTGTGAGATTTTTAATTCTGAAAAACACTTAGGAATAGCATTTAAAAAAAATAGCCTGGAGTAGTCTTAGCAGATGCCACACCATGTGGCTGAGGGTGGCGCATGCCCCCCCACCTGCACTTAGACACATCTAAGAAGATGGTGCATATACTGGGAAATGTTTTGCCTTCTGCATAGCAAACAAGTTAAAGAGAAAGAGTTAGGGCAAACTTATATTCACACTGTGCTGGCCAGTATATAAAAAAACATCTGCTATTGCAGTCCAGTTTTTAGAGCTGCTCCTTTAGTTAAACTGTAGAATGCTTTTCTGAGGATAAAGGTAAGGAGTATGAATTTCCTGTTTATTGCTGTGACATGTTTAGTGCTTGGGAGTTCCACAGGATGTAGGAGACCCCATTACATATGCTGATCAGTTGTGTAAAGAATCTCTGTTTACACTGTATTTCTCTGTTTATTGCAAACAAAGAAAGACAGAGAGAGAATGGCTTAGCCTGTAAATGGTAAGGATTTATATGAACTCTGCAGGATCCGAACTGTGTAACTGAGCAAACGTCTGTTAAAATTTCTTGATTGGTCATTTATGACCAGCATTGGGTGTTTACTCACCTGGTAAAGGTGATTGTGTTGGTTGGCATCCATGGCACTCCAGACATTACCTCATGGGTTTTAGCCCACCTGATAGGCTAGTGATGCACATGACCCAGATCAAATTTCTAGCATATCCAGGTCCCAGAAACCCCTGCTCTCCAGTTCGAATCTTCCACAGCTGAAATTAAGGTTGATTAGTACAAGAGAAAGAAATATACAATGTAGGCACAACCAAAAGATGGTAACAAGAGAGATGGTCGGAGACCAAAAAGAAAAGGATGCGGACCACGACATAGTATCAATGGCCCATAGGCCGAGCTTTATTCTTCTCCTACTATTTACAGTCTAATCTCGGTCCCGAAGGTCCGACTGGTAGATTAACATTAAGAAACCATAATAGCTGTCTGTCCCTGTAGGGCCTGCCATGGATGAGATCCCCTAGTTCAGTCCCGGTCACTCTGAGCACTCTGAAGGGAGGGCCTTGGAGTACCATGGATGCCAACCAACACAATCACCTTTACCAGGTGAGTAAACATCCATTGTGATTGGTTGGCATCCATGGCACTCCAGACATTACCTCATGGGTAGATAAGAAGCAGTGAAGTACCCAAGGGGGGAGGGACAGAGTGGACTAAGAGTGAGGGGTTGAGGATGCTGCTGCCAGGACCTGAGTGGCGAAGGTGGGCTGTATGGCCTGCAACTGCTCTAGTCTGTAGTGCCTGGTGAACGTGTGGAGAGAACTCCACATGGCTACCCTACAAATGTCCTCTGAGGATACGTTAGCTCTTTCCGCCCAAGAGGTGGCGATCGCTCTGGTGGAGTGAGCCTTGATCCCCTGGGGAGGAGTCGTCCGATTTGCTATGTAGGTATTCTGGATGACTCTCCTTAGCCACCCGGCAATGGTGGCCTTGGAAGCGGCTCTGCCCTGTCTCTGTCCCTTTGAGATGATGAACAGTCTCTCTGTCTTGCGTATGGGACGGGTTCTGGCCAGGTACACAGAGAGGGCGGATCCAATGTCAAGATAATGTGGGACCGCACTGGGGCCTAGCTGGGACCCTTCCAGGAAGGTGGGTAGTTTGATGGGTTGCTCTCCGTGAAAGCCAGTGGATACCTTTGGCTGGAAGGCTGGGGCCGTTCTCAGACGGACCCCTAATGGGGTGAACACTGTATAAGGTTCCGTGCAGGACAGGGCCCCAAGTTCTCCGATCCTTCTAACTGAACAGATTGCCACCAAGAAGCATGTCTTGAGGCTGACCCAGAACAGGTCCACCTCGAGGAGGGGTTCGTAAGGAGCCAAGTTGAGGGACTCTAGAACTAGTGGAAGGTCCCACGGGGTGACGGTCGGTCGAGTCCTCGGTCGGAGGATCTGTACTGCCCTTAGAATGTGTATGGCATTGGGGTGAGCTCCCAGGGTGTATCCCCCCGATGAGACCCGTAGCCGCCCCTATGGCCGATAATCGCACCCTGAGGGAGGAGTGTGCTAGCCCTTGTCTACTCCCTGTTGGAGGAACAGTAGGATGTTAGCCATGTCGGTCTGCTTGGGAACCTTGCCCCATTCCAGGCACCACCGAGAGAAAATAGACCATTGTCTCCCATACGTGGAAGTGATAGACGACCATCTGGACTGGAGTAGGGTGCTGATGACAGAATCATGATAACCCACTGCCCTCAGACTCCTCCTCTTAGGAGCCAGGCCGTGAGCTTCAGGGTCCGTGGAGTCGGATGAAGCACTGGCCCCTGTGAGAGCATGTCTGTTCAGTAGGGTATCCTGAAGGTGGCAAGTGACATCTCTCGGACCGCTGCGAACCACGACCTGCGTGGCCAGTAGAGGGCCACCAGGATAACTGTGTGCCGTGATTCCCGTACCTTGGTTATGACCTGAGGGATCAGGGGAGCGGTGGGAAGACATAGGCGTGACTCCGCCTCCAAGGCTGTGACAGGGCATCCGTTCCCTGGGACAGACTGTCCCTGAACCACGAATAGTAATCTCTGACCTGAGTGTTCTCCCGTATTGCCATGAGGTCTATGGTCACGGTTCCCCATGTCGCTTGGATCATCTGGAATAGGTCCGGGTGTAATCACCATTCCCCCGGGTGCACCTGTTGCCTGCTGAGCTAGTCCACATGGACGTTCAGCTTTCCTGCTAGATGAACCATGCCCAGGTGTCTGAGGTTGGCTTGGGCCCAGTTGAGGACTGCCGTTACCTCCCTCAGCATAGCCCTGCTCCTGGTCCCGCCTTGCTTTGCTATGTAGGCCACCATGACTCGATTGTCGGACTGGATTAGGACCAACTGCCCGTGTACCTGGTGTTTGAATGCCTTTAGGGCATGAAACATGGCTCTCATCTCCAGTATGTTGATGGAGAGCTCCGACTCCGCTGGTGACCATAGGCCCTGTGCTGTTGTGTCTCCCAGGCAAGCTCCCCAGCCAGAGAGAGTCTCATCCGTTTCTATGGCGATTGAGTGAGGTGCCTCCAGAGGGACTCCCCAGGTCAAGTTTGCCTCCACCGTCCACCATGCCAAGGATAGTCTCACTGCATGGGGTAGTGGTACCACAACCTGGAGGTTGTGTTCGCTCGGTGTCCCCCGAGTCAGCACGTAGGTTTGGAGTGGGCGCATGCACCACCTGGCCCAGGACATGAGGTCTATGCATGAGGCCATGCAGCCCAGCAACTGGGCTATCTTTCCCATCGTTGTGCTGCGGTGGGCCTTCATACAACGGGCCAGGTCTATCAAGTTGTGAATTCTCGAGGGGGCTGGTTTTGCCCACCCCTGAGCCGAGTTGATGAGCGCTCCCAGATGCTCGATCTGCTGGGTGGGGATGAGGTGGCTCTTCTCTCTGTTTACCACCCAGCCGTGGTCCTCGAGTGCCTGTAGGGCAGATTCCATGTGAATCCATGCCTGACTCTCGGACCGGGCCCGTATGAGCCAGTCGTCCAGATACGGGATGATGTCCAGTCCCTGTTCCCTGAGTCTGGCCACCAAGGTTATGGAGACCTTGGTAAAGACTCTTGGGGATGAGAAAAGGCCGAACGGTAAGGCCTGGTACTGGAAGTGGTGACCTAGGATGTGAAAGCGGAGGAATTGTCTGTGTTTTCGAATGATGGAAATATGGAGGTAAGCGTCCTTGAGGTCTATGCACGTCAGGAAATCGCCTACCTGAATGCATCGAAGGGTAGATTGGATGGTCTCCATTTTGAAACGGTGCGAGACCACGTGGTGGTTTAGGTGTTTCAGGTCCAGGATAGGCCGGAGCTCCCCTGATTTCTTGGGCACCAGGAAGAAAATTGAGTACACCCCTTGATTCTGTTCCGGCACCGGTACAGGTTGAATGGCCCTGTTCCGAACCAGTTCTGGCAGGATCTCTTGGACATGGTGTGGCGATGCCCTTCTCCTGGTTATGGGGGAGGGGAGATGAACCTTTGGGGAATGTGGGCATGGGATAGTTCTATAGAGTATCCCTTGGTTACCACGTCTTGGACCCACCTGTCCGATATTGTGTGGAGCCAGTGGTAAGTGAACAGGGTTAGTCTTTGTCCCACTGGTGGGTAAGGGTCCTGGCCTTGTGATGTCGGGAGACAGTAGTTACTGTTGCTTTCCACTGTAGCCTCTACCTCATCCTCTGGATCTTTGTCCTCGGGCTCTGAAGGAGGAGGACTGATAGCTTGGAGGGTATGGGCTACAGAAGCCAGAAGAGGGGCCTCTGCCTCGAAAGGAGTGGCCCGATTGATGTGTGTCTCTGCGTGGTTGGTATGGTTTGTTCCCCCCCCCGAAACCTCCGCCTCGAGGAGGGGAGGTAGGAGAACCTGGATTTATTCTTGAGGAGGTCTCTGCCCTCCTCCTTTTGTTTCAAATAATCTTGTAGCCCCTCCCCAAAAACATGTTTTCCCTGCAGTGGTAAATTTTGGAGCAGAGTCTTTGATTCATTGTCTCCATCCCACAGTTTCAGCCACAGTGCCCTTCGAGCACAGTTGGTGATGGCGGTCATCCTGGCATGAAGGTGCAGGGTGTCTACTGCCATGTCTGCCAGGTATTTAGCTGCGTCCAAAGTACATTCCAAAAGTTCTGCCTCCCTGGATTTAGGGATGGCTTGCTCCTGAAGCTCCTCGAGCCAGTGGATCTGTGCTCGGGCCATATAGATGGCTGTGGTGGTTGCCTTAGTGGCGGTGCCCTCGATCTCGAAAGCTCTCTTGAGCATATCCTTGACCTTCTTGTCCGTTGGGTCCCTGAGTGCTATTATACCGCATGATAGCAGAGTCTTTTTGCTAAGGGCCGCCACCTGGGGGTCAATGGTGGGAGCCTTACACCAGGCATCTGATTTCTCCCCTTGGACCAGATACATCCTGTCCAGATTTTTACGGTTTGACATTCTGCCCGGTTCAGGGGATTGCCATTCTTTACTGAAAATATCCTCGATCACGGGGCACACTGGGAAGGCCTCAGTGGTTAACTGTCTCAGTTGGATCAAGGAGTCAAGCTTTGACTCGGGCCTGCTTTCCTCGGTGTTGAAACCCATGGTGGCCTTGATAATCTTCATGAGCCCTGGGATCGTGTCAAACGAGCATAACTTCGATGTCAGGGAGGGCGTTGCCTGGAGATCCATGTCCTCCTCATCCGAGTCCGGCTCGTCCTCTTCCCCCACGTCATCCTTCTCCCCGTCTTCATGTGCATTGTCACGTGGGAGGTCTGGAGTGGTGTCCTCCAGGGTCAGAAGCTCCTCTGGTTGCCCTCCTGCCCTGTCTGGTTCAGGGCTGGGTGGTTTTGCCCTGTGTTGGGGGAGGGATTCCAGTTTTTCCATGATCCTTGAGCATAAAGTTCTGCTGGCTCTCCATCATGGCAACCGCGGCCTGCTGATTTTGGACTAGGAGGGAGCTTGGGTCCATCCACGTGGAGTTGCTGGTCCCCGGGTTGCCGGGGCCCATGGGCGGTGTTTGCTCCAGATAGGAATCGTTGTCGTCAAGGAGGCAGGCCGCGCAGAGGGGACCCGGAGTTTGGGGCAGAAGGGTGGTGCTGCACGAGGAGCATTTCTTTGCTTTCACCATCTGGGAGAGAGAGAAAGGTATACCTTAGAACGGAACTATGCGATGCCCAGAGGGCAATCCCCTTTTTACCCCCCCCAGTACCAATGATGTGGACTTTCCCTAGGCCAAGACAGTATGCAGGTTGTGGGGGTGCTGTGTGAGGACCCCCACAACGAGGCCATGAAGGGAAAGAATAATTGGTGTTCAGTGGTCTGGTGCCATGGCTCGCTATGGGAGGGAGCCGTGGAGACCAGTTAGAGGGGGAGTCCGGTGGTGTGGCTACCTACACGGGTCGCTGTGGGAGGGACCTGAGAGGTAGAGGGCGAATCCCAGAAGGGGAGTGGTCTCTGTTCCCCCGCTCATGGGGGGGAAGGGGGAGAGGAGGAGGAGGAGGGGTGCCTCCGGAGGGTCACTGTGGGAGGGACCCTGCGGGCGGGGGTGGAGCCCCAGACATTGGCGGATCGCCCAGCCTAATCAACTCCCCTGTTTTTTTTTGTTTTTTTTGGACCAGGGGCTCCTGCTCATCCTCTGTCCTCTTTCCCCTCGAGATGACTTGCCAAGCCTGACTCTGGCCACTAACCACATCAGTTGTGTCTCCCCACCCCCGAGGATATGCTGAAGGGGGAGAAGATGACGCCGTAGTGAAGGCTGAAGAGAGGAGGTTGCCCAGGTAGAAAACGCACGAAGGGCACTACTTTCCTCCTTCTTTTTGAGACAGAAGAGAGGACGATGTCCCGCAGAGTATTTACCCTGCTAGTGGATAAAAGGAGCTGAAGGGGAAGTCCTTGGCCCCCCCCCCCGGTGAGCACTCTCTCCCCCTCCCACCCAGCCAGGCCGCGAGGACAGAAAAGGAACACAGGCATCCTTGCGAGAGCGGCGGCTTAGAAGGGGAGGAAATGGAGTCGCAAGGAGCAGATCCATCTAGACGCCAGAAGCAGAGCGTCTGGGGGGGAGTAGGCCCAACCAGAGGCCGATCGGAGCACGCGCCAAGCGCGAGGAGGGTGGAGGCGCCTGTGGCTAGATCCGGTGTGGTGTGGTGCAGGGGGGGTGGATGCAACTGCCTGACCACATCCAGGGAGCGAGAGGGAGGAGGGAGGAAGGAGGAAGGGAACTACACCCTCCGAGAGACCACGCGGTCGTCACGTGGTCAGGACAGGCCGCCGGACAACCCGCAGAGGAAAAGACGGGCCTCAGACGTTCCTGGAGTGCTTTGGCAATGTGGAACAGAAAGCCTCAGGCCAGAGGAGGCTGGGAGGAAGGGGAACACGCAGGGAGGTGGCGGACCGCACTACACGGTACCAAGACAGTCTGCCCAGATCAAAAGGAGACTAAACTTACGATGCCTTCCAGAGGCATACCAACCCTCAAATTTTAAACAGATCAATGCACAGTAAACATTCTGCATACAATCTAGGGGTTGAGCCCAGGGAGTACCTGAGCTAGCTAAACATGCAGATGGCTAGTTTACTCTATTCCTCCTAGCAACATTTCTTGAATTCTAGTCAAAGCAAATTGTAACTGCATATATTGTGCCTTGAATGCCTAAAAAAATAATTCTTTATATCCTTGATTCAAGGTCTTACCTTATAGGAGCAGACAGGGATTCCTGGTGTGCTTCTTGCCTGATCAGATGCACGATTCAAAACTGGAGAGCAGGGGTTTCTGGGACCTGGATATGCTAGAAATTTGATCTGGGTCATGTGCATCACTAGCCTATCAGGTGGGATAAAACCCATGAGGTAATGTCTGGAGTGCCATGGATGCCAACCAATCACAATGAAGAACACTGTGTGATCCATGTAGGGATGGATGGTATATTAAAAGAAATAGGGGACAAAGGAAACAATGCATTGATCACACTTAATTATACACCTATGAATTAACAAAAAAAAAGCAAAGGGGATAAATAAGCCAGAATGGTGGATATAATACTGTATTAGCAGATCACAGAGATGCCTTGAGTTGTGATACCTTGGGGAATGAATAATAATTTGACTGAAGTACCTGGTTTTCCTGCAGCAGGTTTCCAGTACCTATATGACATGATCATAATTGTCAGAAATAGCTGTTTTCCCTGGCACAGGTTGCCAATAATGGCTTCCACGAGGCAAAGGATCAGTGGGTCAGATCTATTCAGGGACTTAAACATTTGTGTCAATTTTGAGGCCGTGGCAACAAAAAACAAACAAAAAAGAAACAAAAGGAAGGACGACGTCCCCAGTTGAGAACAGTGTATGTGGGTGTGTGTGTGTATAAGGAATAAAGAGAAGTATTAGGGGGAGGAAGAGGAAGATGGTGGGTGTAGGTAATAGCTAGGTAGAGCTTTGAGATGGCTTGGCACTGTAGGAGGCTAGTCTTGTGATGACTCAAGTTAATTTGTGTTCTCTCACGTTTACCTGGTTGTGCAGTTGAAGCAGAGGCCGAAATATCAAACAAGGTGATAATGTGCATTGCTGTGTTCATATTGTTTCAGTTCGAGAATTACCATGGTGACTGCAAGGCCTAGCACTAGTGCAAAGTATGAACAGCAGTTGATGGTCATAGTACAGGCAATAGAATGGGGCCGGTGAAATGCAGTGCTCAGCAGTCCGAGTGGACCTGGTTCAGCAGAACTGGCAGGTGAGCCACAACTGGAGCCACCAGTTCTAGTCCAGGAACCAGTGGCAGTGTTGAAGCCAGTGGACAGGGGGAGGATGAGAAAGGCCATGAATGATCTTCTAGTTCTGGCATCACCACAGCCAGGTAGGCTTGACTTTGATCATATGTCAGATGATGAATTATAGGATTTGTTTAAGCAACGTTTAGGGTGCCCACACCAGGGCTGGGGGTGCCACATCCCAAGAAAACAAGGATACAATGGAGGAGAATCCTTAACTGGAAGAACCTGGGGGAGCACTGCAGCTGGTGTTGCCAGTGCCATAGGCCCTGGCACCACTGGCTCTGCCTCTCATCCCATTGTCACCTCGACTGGAGCTGCAACTACCAGACCCAGGACCAACGCACTTACTTTCATCGGCCCAGCCACCCATCCCAGTGTCCCTCCACTGGAGCTACAAGTACCAGACCGGCTCCTGCTGGGACCATTGCATAGAAACATAGAAACACAGACTTTGACGGCAGATAAGGACCACTTGGCCCACCCAGTCTGCCTATTTACCTACCTACTGGATAAGCTGCAGATTCTAGTTAACCAACAGCCTACTTCCTGCCACCCCCACTACAATTGCCTTGTGTCTGTCCCATGCATGTTTGAATTCCCCCACTGTTTTAGCCCCAACAACCTCCCCAGGAAGGCAGTTCCACACATCCACCACTCTCTCCGTGAAAAAAGATTTCCTCACATTACCCCTGAGCCGTCCCCCCTCTATCTTTAAATTGTGTCCCCTTGTTCTTACAAATCTCTTTTTCTGAAAGATGCTACCCTCCTGGACTTTGTTGATTCCCTTGAGGTACTTGAACGTTTCTATCATGTCCCCCCTGTCCTTCCTTTCATCAAGAGTATACATATTAAGCTCTCTCAGTCTCTCTTCATATGATTTCTGATGCAGACCCTGCACCATTTTAGTTGCCCTCCTCTGGACTGCTTCCATCCTGTCTATGTCCTTGCATAGATGAGGTCTCTGAAACTGCACAGAGAACTCCAGATGGGGTCTCACCAACTGTCTGTACAGAGGGATAACCACTTCCCTTTTTCTACTTGTGATGCCCCTTCCTATGCATCCCAGTACCCCCCTGGCTCACAGCCATAACCAGTGCCTCTGCAGGATCTGGTACCTTACTTACGGGGCCCTCTGCCAGTCACTCACCTATTACTATGGCTGCAGCCAGTGACACTGCCAGCACTGGGTCCACTTCTGGGTTCAATTGGACAACTACAGGCACATCCTTCACAAGCACCAGACCTTGTGGCCCCACAGCCTGATTTTCCCATTCCTCCAATGCCACCCCCTTGGCACCTCTGCTTCCACTGCAGGTAAACCCTCCTGCTCCTCCCTTGACTTTGTAGGAAAAGATGGACAGGTTGTTGGCTCTGTTGGTGGAAGAGGAAAAGAGACAGTGGAAGGCATCCAGGATCAGTGCAAGGCAGGGGATGGGGCAATTGGGAGGTGGAGAACCAGAACAGCAGCAACCTGCACAGCTGGATCAAGGCTCTTATGTGTCCATTGGTGAGCTCATGGATTCACACCTTTCCAATAAAGTGTGACACCAGACAGAAAGTGGCAAGGCTGTAGATGTTTTTATATTGCTAAACCAACCCAAAGAGCCTGAGGTGAAGAAGGAATCACAGAAGGACAAGTAAAAGGTAGTTATTTGGCTCACTTGGGAAAACTGGCAAACAGGCTTTGCCATTCATGTGGGATTGTTAATGGAAGTGTGCACACAAAAAGCTTAGGTTTGCAGTGTTATTACAGCCACATCATGGTGATGAATGCTAGCAAAGGAGATGGGGGTAGCTAGATTATGATGAGAAGATTTGCAGGAGGAAGCATAACAACCCCAGTAGGGCCTGGGGGGCTTAGGATTTTCCTCTGCTGTGGTCTATTGAGGCTGGCAGGGTGGGGCCAACATTCTGCTAGCAGATTCCCAGTGCACCATACCTAATATACTAGACAGGGTTTTATTTATTTTTATTTATTAAAGATATCAGATAACACACCTTTGAGTCAAAGACTTAAAGTTTTCCAATGGTGAGTAGTGGGGAGTAGTTGTTTTACTACAGGAAACACTGGTAAAGGGTGTGGAGGAAAGAGAGAGCAGTGCTACCATTACACCCGTGGGATGTGTAAGGCAGAGGCCTGTAAATACAAGCACAAATGCATTGCATGTGGGCAGGACCACCAATTTGTGCAGTGAACAAAAAGGATCATCCCACAGCCCTTAAAGAAGGGATAGGGGAAAACTTTTAACTTCAGTATGGGAGGAGCGTGTTAAGCGCTGGTTGAAGGGCTACCCAGACAACAGTTTACTCAGTCGCCGGCAGAAGGTTTTGTACAGGGTTTCAGGATCCTGGACAATAGCCCTCACAAGGGTGAGGCAGAGAACTTTAAATCTGCCAGGGACCAGCCAGACATACTGAGAGCCATACCTGAGAAGGAAGTAGATAGAGAGGAGGGATAATGAGGCTTAATAAAGGTGAGAGGGGGTGGGCACAGGGTGACTATGAAAAGGCAGAGATAACTAAACAAATATTTTTGCTCAGTATTTACAAATGAAGAGGGGGAGGTACCTAAAACAAACAATAGAAACACTCTGGATACAGAAGTTGATACCAGCCCATTAACAGAAGAAAGGGTTCTGAAAGAACTCTTAAAGCTGAAGGTGGACAAAGCAATGGGGCCTGATGGGATTCATCCCAGAATTCTAAAATAACTAAGGGTAGAACTAGTGACACCACTGACTACCCTCTTTAACAAATCATGGGAGGATGGGGTGGTACCTGAGGACTGGAGGAGGGCAGATGTGATTCCCCTTCACAAAAGTGGGAGCAGGGCAGAAGCGGGAAATTACAGACCAGTTAGTTTAACCTCAGTGATAGGAAAATGATGGAATCACTTCTGAAGGAAAGAATTGTCGAGTACCTAGAGGCCAGAGGGGCACAGGACCAAAGGCAGCATGGATTCACAGCAGGAAGGTCATGCCAGATAAATCTGATAGATTTCTTTGACTGGGTGACCAAAGTAGTAGATCAGGGAGGGGCTGTGAACATGGCCTACCTAGACTTTAACAAGGCATTTGACTCAGTCCCACACAAAAGATTAATATACAAGTTAGCCAGCCTGGGAGTGGGTCCCAAGATGATAGCCTGGGTAAAGAATTGGCTGGAGAATAGGACACAGAGGGTAATAGTAAATGAAGTCCACTCTGAAGAAAGGGGGGTTACTAGTAGGGTGCCGCAGGGTTCAGTATTAGGACCGGTCCTCTTCAATGTCTTTCTAAGTGACATTGCAGAGGGACTGGAAGGAAAAGTATATCTCTTTGCAGATGACACAAAGATCTGCAACAGAGTTGATGCACAAGATGGGGTGGAAAGGATGAGATGGGACTTGGCAAGGTTAGAGGAATGGTCAAATGTATGGCAGCTTAGATTTAATGCTAAGAAGTGCAAGGTAATGCACCTGGGAAACAAAAACCCAGGGGAAGAGTACACAATGGGGGGTGAGATACTAACAACAACAAAATGGAAAGGACCTGGGTGTCGTCATATCAGATGACTTAAAGGTGGGCAAGCAATGTGAGGGGGCAGTAAGGAGGGCTGGGGGGATACTGGGATGCATAGGGAGAGGTTTCACAAGTAGAAAACAGGAAGTTGCTATCCCTCTGTACAGACAGCTGGTGAGACCCCATCTGGAGTACTGTGTGCAGTTCTGGAGACCCAATCTCTGCAAGGACATAGACAAGATAGAAGCTGTCCAGAGGAGGGCAACTAAAATGGTGCAGGGTCTGCACTGGAAGACATATGAAGAGAGACTAAAGGAGCTTAATATGTATTGCCTCGAGGAAAGGAAGGAGAGGGGGGACATGATAGAAACATGCAAGTACCTCAAGGGAATCAACAATGTCCAAGAGGGTAGCATCTTTCAAAAAAAGAGGTGTGCAAGAACAAGGGGGCACAATTTGAAGATGGGGGGACAGCTCTAAGGTAATGTAAGGAAGTATTTTTTCACAGAGAGGGTTGTGGATGCATGGAATGGCCTTCCAGAGGAGGTTGTAGAGTCAAAAACAGTGGTTGAATTCAAGCAAGCGTGGGACAGCCATAAGGCAGTTCTAGGGGTTGGGGGTAGAAAGAAGTAGGCTGCTGGTTAACTAGGATCTGCAGCTTATCCATTAGGTAGGGAAATGGGCAGACTGGGTGGGCCAAGTGGTCCTTATCTGCCGTCAAATTCAAATTCTATGTTAGGCAGGGTTAGTGGGATGTTTGAGCACCTTTCATACCACCGCCTCCAGGTATCATAGTAGCCCTGATGCCAAAGAAGGCACCGGGGGAGTTCAGACTGATTAATCATCTATCTCACCAAGAGGGTGACTCAGTCAATTACCACATCAGTGCTGCAGATACTGCAGTGTCTTATGCACTTTTTAGTGCAGCCATCAAGGTGATGAAGGAGCGGGGAAGGGTGCATTACTGGACTAGGCTTATAACGAATTGGCTTCTAGTCTTTTGCCAGCACATCCAAGGGACAGGGACCTATTAGGCATGAAGTTCGAAGGCCAGTATTATGTTCATAACTGCACACCCATAGGTTGTGCTGTGGTGTTCATGGTATTTGAACAATTCAGTGCCTTTATGCATTGGACCACTACTAAGATAGCAGGAATGTTGGAACTCATTCATTACCTGGATGACTTACTATTTGTCGGCAAGGTGGGAAGGCAAGGTGGGAACTGATCACTGTGTGCAACAGAGAGGATCATTCCATACCATGTGCGAGGACAAGGGGATGCCATTAGCTCATGACAAGAATGAGGGGCTACGCATGCATGTGTCCTTTTTAGATATTCAGATTTATACTATCACCACAGAGTTCCTGTTGCCACATAACCAGGTCAGGCCTAGTGATGAATATCAAGAAAACAAAGTTGTTATACTTTGGGTCTAACTCAAAGGGTAACAATCAGTTACAAATAAAAGTGAAAAATGATGTCATTTTAGAACAAGTGACTGAATATACCTATTTGGGTATTATTTTTGACTAAAATATGACTTTTGCAAAACATATAGAGGTGTTGATCGAAAGGGTGAATAAAAGGTTGGGAGTCCTTAGAAGAACAACTAAGTGTATAACAGAAAACAGTAGAAAAAGGGTTGCTGAACAATTGATTATTCTGGCATTGACCTATGGGAACCTTTTGTATCGTACCACAAATAAGATATTATTAAATAACTTAGGGTGTACTTCAGGATCATAAGGTATGTCTTGCGGTATAGTCTAAGAACACATCACTGTAGATTGTTGACCTCTTTGCAATGGCTACCTCTTGATACAAGATGTGCCACGAAATGACAAAAACTGATTTATAAATATAATTTAGATAGTCCCGAGCACTATATAAATGAAAACTTATTTGGAGGGTGCTATCAACTTGATTCAAGATTAAAAATGATCAAGTTATCACAATAAGATTACTACTGTGGCTTCGAAAAATAAATATGGGGAAAAGATATTACAAAATCAAGCAGCTAAAAACTAGAATATCCGACCCAACCTAGCATGCTCATGTTCACCGTACAGCCAGTTTATGCAGGAATTATTTAAACTAAGTTCTGTTTTTTTTGTACATGTTTTGAATGAACAAGCTGGAAGTCTGGGGAATTTTATTGAATTGTGATGAGATTTACATATTTATTATGAATGTTAGTATCTATTTTTTTTTTTGTAACCAATGTTCTTAAATGTTTAGGCAACTTGTAGAAAATAGCTGTGAGCACTGTTGTGCAAGGAGGTCCAGGTGCATAAACTCACCCTACAGGAGTTTCAGCAGCTTCAGGGGTACCTGAATTTCTCATGCAAAATAATTCTGATGGGGAGAACCTTTCTCCCTTGGCTAGCTAAGTACAGGGTGGGCTGCAGCAAGTCTCACTACAGGCTTCAGGTCACAGAATCCAAGCAGGATGATCTCAAGGTATGGTTGGTATTCTTGTCATGTTTTAATAGGATGGGTATTTGGCCCCTAGAGGTCACAAGCCAAGAGCTAGAGCTTTACATGGATGCCTCCTGGGGTGTGGGCACTGGGCTTACTTTCAGGGGGCCTGATGCATGGTGCCTTGGCCTCAAGCTTGGATGAATGCTGGCTTGTGCCGTCAAGTCATGCTACATAATTTTTTTTCCCATGGTTGTAATGTTAGTGATTTGATGGCAACAGTTTGGCAACAAATGGATAACATTTAGGACAGACAGTACAGGGGTAGTGGATAGCATAAACAGATGATTGGAGGGAAAAGGCCCTATGGAGAAATCTGAGGAGGGTGTTCATACTGAAGTGTTTGATCTTGACTATACAGTTCAGACTGATGAATGTTTCTGGTGTTGATAATGTTGTGGCTGACACTCTTTCTTATTTACAGTTGGAGAGAGTCTGAAAGTTGATGCTGGAAGCAGAGATGTGCCCAAGGGAAGTACCACTCTACCTCTTGGAGTTGGTGATACAGAAGAGTGAGATTTACTAACGTGCTTGTTAGTGACCAACATGAGGAGGGCATATCACGGGGAGGTGGAGAACTTTTTGGGGGTGAGGCAGCAGCTGTGCTGGGCAGCTGCCCGACTGGCACCGGGAGAACTACTGTGTGCATACCTACTCCACATGAGGCATCAAGCGGCCTACACTGTCAATGGTGGGGAGGCACTTAACAGGGATTTTCTGGTTTGCTAAGGCAAGGGGGTGTGAGGGACTCCACGTGGGCCTTTTGCATGAGTACAATGTGGGAAGGATGGGCACACAGGGACCAAGAAGGGTAGAAACATGATACCCAATCAGCCCAGCGTTGCTGGTGAAAATAATGACTATTCTCCCCATGGTATGCTCGGCTTCTGAGGTATGTCTCTTTCAGACAGCCTTTCTATTAGCATTCTGCTGGCTTTTAGGGTGTCCAGAAAATCCAACCAACCAAATCATCTGCATTGCCAGTGGCACTGGGTAGACAGGACATGGTAGTGACCACTGGGGAGGTGTTTGGTCTCTTACGGAAGACTAGTATGGACAAAGGGGCCAGTGGTTGCTGGTGCAGCCTTCGGTCTCCTCCTGGGGTCCAGTGGGACATCCGGGGATGGTTCTTTGCTTACCTCTAGCAACTGAATCCTGGGGGGGGGGCATACCTTTTACTGCCATGAGTACGTTACCCCATCATATTGTTTCAGTTCTGCCATCTGCTGGGCAAGGCTCTGTGGGCTGTATGGATAGTGGATCAAGAGTAAAACACCCATGTCTTCTGAATAAGTGCTGCCTTGCATTCTAGGGTAGAAGGCTGGACAGACATGCAAATTCAGTCTCTAGGATGGTGGACATCACTGGAGCTTGAGAATTATGTGTGTCCAGTTACTTTAACTTCTCTTGGTCTGTTTTATTCACAGGTTAGGACTCTTGGGAAGTGTGGATATGTGGCCATTCATTTGTCCACTGGGTGGTGGCAGGAGCACAGCAGTTCCTGGATGCAAATCTCTTCATGGAACCCCAGTGCATATAGATACATTGGATGGGCTTCAGGGGGATGAAGTAGGAGGATCTGCTCCCCTGGATCATGGCTGAAGCTCAATACCATGGGCCACTCTGGACTTACTTATCATCCACCTCAGAGGCAATGATTTGGGGCTGGTAAAGTCCATTGACCTGTGGAACAGGATGAGAGAAGTCTTGGGAAGGTTGCATCATGAGTGGCCAAAGACACAGATAATGTGGTATCACATGATACAGAGACAGCAGTTGCACCATGCTCAGAATCCCAGCACAATAGAGAGGGCCTATGGTTTGACCAATATGGCCATGCATCAAATTATGGATTCCACTGTGGGACTTGTGATGCAGCATGATGGGATCATGGCAAAAGTCCCACAGCTATATGCAAAAGATGAAGTGCACCACTCATATTTGGGGATGACAGATTTTTAGCAGACCTACAATGTGGCTTGGAGGAATTTATGGTGTAATGTGCTCGGTGGGGAATGGGTATCTTGGTCAGCTGGGATGAACTGCATCAGGATCACTCATCATATGGCGGCATGGTATTCATGTAGTACCATACAGGGGATTGACAGGATTGTTGCTGCTTTTCAGGCAGGCTCTGTGACTGGGGAGTAGTGAGACCTTAGCGGCTGGTACAAGAGGGGTGCCAGACATAGGTGAAGGATAAGTCTCGGACTTTGGTCACTGGTTGGCAGTACTCTCTGATGGGGAGGGTGTTCTTGAGACTGGCCCATTAAGAGCCATACCTTATGCCTTGGAAGCCAAAGGGCATCACAAGGTTGTAATCATTGTGCTAGCCCCCTCTGAAAGGGGAAGGAGGGCCTATACATACTCAGTGAACTATGTTTACTAAACTGATTAACTGTGACTACCCTGCTGCGCACATCACTCCAGATTGATTGATAAATATGTTTGACATAAATCATAAGCTAACAGTTCTAATTCCAATTGGCTGTTAATGAATACATGGCTGTGGTCATTTCCTTCAAACACATTGTCTATTTTGGGGGAGTGGCCTAAAAGGCAATGCTCTACTCTGTATACTTACAGGTAAGAATGCATATCTTCATAGTGCTGGTAGAAATTTCTAGGTACAGTGTGAGCTGTAAAAAGCTGCACTCATTTTCAGTAAAAACTTTCAAAAATTACACTATTTAATTACTGTTCAGCTAATATTACGCATATCTAGGGTTGACAGAATTCAATTTTTATTTTTTTAAAGATTTCAATGGAAAATATCGATTTTTATTTTCTAACCGTTTTCAGGATTATTTTATACTGAAACTGTCAAAGATGCAGAAATTCTTAGTTGTTATTCATTTATTTCAATTGAATTAAATTTAATAACTGTTAAAAAACAAATGTCAACTCAGCAATAAATAAACATTTTTGAGGCATGAAGTAATGCACTTCTCTTGTGTATTAAAATGACAGCAATCGATTAAACCTAATGTTTGGTTTTCAGAGACTTTCTGTGTGAAACACATAGTTTTTCAAACAGTTTAAGTTTTTCAGCAGTGCAGCTGGCCCCAGACCATGCCAGAAGTCCAACACCATCAGTGGCAATAGGTATGGTCATTTCACTGGTATTGTAAAGTGGAGGGTATGTGCAGTCAGTATTCCTGGTACCACAGGTGGTATTTTCATGTCACAATTAATGTGGATTGAATGTTTTGTGCAGTGGGTTGGAGGAATATATGCCATGCTAGTGGCTCTGCAAAGGGTTATGTGCCAGAGCACTGGTATTCTGGTGGAGTGTTTGCCATGTCCAAGGTATTGGTGGGAATCGTGGGAGGGTGTATGCTTTGTCACTGCTACTACTGGGACAGTATGTGCAATATCCTTGGATCTGCCAAGTGAGAATGTGTCATGTTCCTTGTACTGCCAGGATAGTATATACCATATCATTGGTCCTGCCAGAGAGTATGTACTATATATCTGGTATTGCAGAGGAGGATGTGCCATGTACTTGATGCTGCCGGGGGTAGGAAGTGACATGTCTCTGGTACTGCCAGTGAGTGTATGCCATGTCCCAGGTACTGCAGGACTGGATATGCCACATCCCTGATACTACTGGGAGATCCAGAAGAGTATGTCCATGCCCCTGATTCATCTGGGAGAGTATGTACCATTTCTCTGGTACTGCTGGGAGAGTATGTGGTGGGAAGCACTGCCACCACCATACCCAGAGAGTTCCAGAGGTGGGGCCTGTTTAGGTGTACAGAGTGTTAGACCAGCTCAGGGCTGGTCTAACTCTGGGCTGGCACCATGGACATTACTGCACTTATGGAATTCCACCATAGGGGTTATGGCAGTCGCCTACTGGTGCAACACCCCTCAGCACCATAGCACTGCCTTTGGCATGCCACAAGCTGGGCAAAAGGGTGTCTGGTGCGCTGGGCCGCCTTGGTGAAACAAGCTCCTTTTGAGGATTGGGAATGATGCAAGGTGTGGCACAGTGAGCCTCTTGTGTCATGTTTCTGTGATGCTAACCCCTTGCAGCATTCCCAACCCCTTGAGAATTGAGCTCAGTGTCTTCTTGTCATCAAAACAAGTTATATAACCTCCCACTGATCCCATCCACCCAGCTACAGACATGGGTAGAAGCGGGACTTTCTCCTGGTCTTGATATGTTATACATTTTGCAGTATTTTGCAGGAATAAATAATTAACTGCAATTTCTGGTCTGAGAGGGCTTCTTCCTTTGCTGGAGTTTTACAAGCAAGACCCCACTGGAAATGGAATGCTGCACAAGCTGAACTATTCTGAATAAGTACATTGTGAAATGGGTACAAGCAGGCTACCACTGGAAACAAGATGTTGCATTCCAGCTGGCATTTCAAGGGTGAACAAACTAACAAAAAAAAAAAGAAAAGAAAAATCATGAATACACTCCCCCACCTTCCTGGTAGTGAAATGATGCAGTATGGTCCGTTAGAACATTGGTGGGAACCAAGGGATTTCAAGTTTAAACCCCACTACAGCAGAACATATTTTGTGTGACCCTGAGCAAGTCAGTTAACCTCACAATGCTCCAGTCTACCTAACTGTGGAAATGGGTAAACACAAGAACTCACTGGAAATAGAATTTAATATCTCAGCATCTCTGCTGGCCAATCCTATCAAAATAAACTGTAATAAAAAAAACAAGAAAAGCAAAACATTACCAACAGATACTGACCTTTCCTGGCCTCCTTCCCCATAACAAGCATTGTAGTTTAATGGTTAGAGCACTTTTGGTAACAAGGAAATAACAAGTTCAAGCCCTGTTAGATCCAAACACTCACTGTGTGACCCTGAGCAAGTCACTTAACTTCCCAGTGCTTCATTCCACCTAGCTAAATGTCTGCAGAAAAAAGCCTATCAGACATCTAGTCTGGCCAATATGCAATGTTACAGCTTAGCTGGACTATTTTATGTAAAAAAAATAGATAAATGCTGAAGTCTGACTTTGACCTGCCCCATGAACTAAGCATACTTATTTCACTATAAAATCTGTTTTCTATAGTACGTGGGGTTTTTTTTTTCATTTAAACTGAAACCTTTCTATATAGATTCACATAATCAAGTAGTTCCACACAGCTAGTTAAGCTCAATAGCCAATCCTGCTACTCTTTAATAAAAAAAAAAAAAAAACAAGAAAAGAAGGTGTTGATCCAATGGGATTAGACACAAGAATCTTCCGGCATAGAAGTAGTACTGACAGCAGCAGATGGGAAGCAATTGCATTAACTAAATGCATTCTTAGACAAGCGAGTCATGGTAAAAGGTACTTGCATCTTAACCCATAGGATCAACAACATTTTCTGTTTTCTGTGGGAGATATTCTTTCTCAGTGTTGGAGTCTGGAAATTTCCATGTGTTAATTAATTTATAATTTGTTGAACTGCAGGTACCTTTTTGTCTTCTACAGTTTACTTCACTGCTACAAAATGGTTGTGGGAAAACAAGAAATCGACTGGCTACTGACTTTCGGAGACCCATGTTTTTATTTTGCATGACCACACTATTGTGAACTACAATCTTATTACCATATTTTAAAAATTGCACCATTTTATATACAGTATAAAATATGCCCAACTGTACATAATAGGGGTATAAAACTATTGAGCGGTTCTTGTGACATTAATAAACCACAAGGCCAAATGCTCCAGAACCCCAACATTGTTTTACATGTTTATTTTATGTACAATTAGGTGCATTGTACTTTATTCATTATAATGCATTTTAAACAATAACAGAAGGAAAAAGGAAGGAAAACTATTAAAAAAATCAGCGGTGGATCCTACACCACCTGGAGTATGAAAGCAGGGCCTTGACAGACTGTGGGCATGGGTGGAGGACCAGTATAAAGGGGGCGATGGAACAACATCCATGTACTGTGAGTTCCTGAAGTTATGAATGGGACCAGAATGGAGCAGTTCCTGCAGGAGCATTTGACAGTTATTAGTAGCAGCCTGGAAGGGGTCCTTGGATGTTGACCAAGCACACTGCATTAATGGTCTGGCCCTAGCCCCAGGATTGTGCCCCTGCCCTAATATACTATAGTTGCTCAAGTATTCCGAGAAGGAGACTTTTAAAACATTTCAATGAAAAAGGAAAATTAAATGTGGAGGGGTTCTCATATCTCACTGTACCAGGATTACTCCTCAGATGTGTACACACCTGGCTCAGAGATGCTGAAAGGCTTATTTAGGCCACCAAGTGTTTGAGTAGCTGGGCTGACAACCTTTCATTATATAACCTCATGAGGAGGCTTCATTCAAAGATGCTGGCCTGATGTGTACTTGAGGACTACAACATCCAGAAGACGTTGAGATAAGAAGAATTGTTGGAAAACCAGCAATGGGACACTTCCTGCTCAAAAATAACCTTGTCCTCCAGTCACTGTGTGTAGTCTCATACTTCCATATCAGCAAACAACATGACACACACTTTTACATACAGACCTTGGCAGACTCAGTCCTGGAGAAGAAGGCAATTAGGTACTTAAGCCAGAGTTAGAGGTGCTCATAAACCAAAGATGATGGAGAGGACCAGACACAGGAGCTGCAGTCATGGTAGCTGGAACAACTCTGACTATTCTATGTCACTGCTGTCACCTGCCAAAAGCTACTGGGAAACTGTTGCAGTGCCATCCCCAACAGAGGACAAGAACTCTGGGACTGCTACTGTTTCATGATCAGGGTGGGCGGGGGGCACAATTTGGTAGGAGATTGTTTGCTTCTTGGAACATGGTGGCTGAAGATTTTGATGAGATGGACATTTGCTCAGCAGAACCCCTGAAGGTAGGGCTGAGTGAAATTAGCAAACTCCACTTTCAAGGAATTTTAATGAAATCTGTAATTGGTGCTAACTCAATTATTCATACAGCTAGAGGCCTGAAATGTGTCAAGAGTACTTTTTAGAGGACACTCTAAAGGAATATTATATTTCATGATATTTAGATGAGGGGCCCAGAACTCACAGGGGCTCAAATCTGATCATTTATTTATGTGAAAATTTCAGAAACTATTTCTATTCTTACAACCTAGCCACCTTTGAAGTCAGATAATTTTAAATATTTTAGGCATAGCATTTTGACTTAGTCTCATAAACTGCTTAATAGGGAGGTGGGTGGTTGCTTATGTAAATTGTAAGTTACAGGAGTTCTTAATTTCACAATATAATCATTTGTTAAATTGTGTGAATAGTTTTAAAATATTTGGATGTTTGTAGCTCCACTGCTACTGCAAGTATACACCCCAAATTTGGCATGCATACCATATGAACATAGGTTCTGGAATCTAATAAAGCTGGTCAAATGTAGTTCAGTAGGTTAGGGCTCCATCCTGGGCCTCCTGTTCTTCTCCATGTTGTCAACACCCTCCTTTCTGATAGCCTAAACTGCAACTCTCTCCTACACGTGAATGACCTTCTCATCTTCCATAGTGATAAATTCCTCCCTTGCATATCCTCTATCCTCACCCAGAACTACGGCACTGCCTACAACTGGTTCACATCCAATCCACTGTTGGTTAATGCAAAAAGGAAAAACCAAGGCAATGCTGTTTGGGTCGAAGCTGTACCTTGTCAAAACCCTCAATGCAAACTCTTCTCTCATCTACTCTCCCGATGGCCCTGCCCTTGAAAACATCTCCTTTAAATATCTTAATCCCACTCTTTCCATTACTGACCACATCAACCAGGTAGTTTGCAGGGTCAATAGGAAACTGGGTGCTGCATATCATAATAAACCCTACTTGTCTAATGAGTAATGGGCAGTCTTCTCCCTATGTTACATTATTGTTCCCCCATTTACTCATGACTCCCAACTACCCTTTGGTCAAATCTCTCATCTGTTTACAACAGCGCTTGATGCTTTGCCCTATCAGACCCTTACTCCATTCACCACTGTGACCTCTACCAGTCTCTTGGTTGACTTTTCTTAAATGATCACTTTGAATTTACTCTTGGCTGCTTTGTGGATGTTACCATTAGATGTTGTAATGCTTCCCCTCTCTCTACCCTCTTAATTTTCTGAACCTCACCAAGGAATCTATGCTCCTCTGTTGTTCCCCCTCTTGAGGTTTCTAGAAGCCCTACCAAAATGGGTGGGAAAGCCTGATCAGTTGTGGCTCCCTCTCAGTGGAATGGGCTACTGGCACCTCTTTGATCTTCCAATGCTCATCTTACCTTCAAGCACAACCTCAAATCTTGGCTTCTAGCTAAAGACAGTTGCAACTGCCCACCTCAATAGCACCCCCCCAAGGAAGACTAGCCGCTCCTGATACTAACTCATCTTACTTCATTCCTCTTATTCTTGGTGGCTCCTAGTTTTGTTGGAAACAGTACCAAGTGATGGGGGGGTGGGGTTAGCTGATGTGTCTTCTGTATTTTTGTACCCCTGTATCCTCACTTGTCCAACTGTATAATATATGTATATTGCTATTGCTACACATGGTTTGTTTTCCTTCTTGTTTGTACCAGTTTGCACTTATTTGCATTGTGCCATTTCTGTTGTAACTTTATGATGTCAGCTGTAGTTTCACTCGTGCCTTATGGCCCAAGTTGTGCCTGAAAATGGTCCCTCAGATCAGTGCACTTACCCAGTTATCAAAGTTATAAATAAATAAAATAAACAAATAAATAAACTTGTGTTTTAAAGATGCCTTTGAAGCCAAAGAATGTCTTTAGTATCAGTTTGTCCGTAACATGCTAGTTGCACATGCTCACAAAATTCAACTTGATACTGCAATAAATGTCCTTAAAGAGCTACTATACTGCCTGAAATTAATATTAACTTAATACAGTGGTGAACTATTACTTCTTAGATCTGAAGTATTTTGTTTCTTTTTTTCCAATTAGAAGATTCTCTATCTGACAGTACTTGGTTTGATGGATGGAACAGTAATCTACCTGGAGGATTACATAGCTACTTCAATTACTCCTCCTACTTCATTAGCCCTATGACCTTGCTGTGTATGACATCACAACTTGCCAAGATGAGCCCATCATCTGCTGAGAGATTGGCCCCTTGTGATGTCAGAATAAGTGATGTCTCAATACTGATGATGTATGAAGAGAAATTAGATACAGTATGTCTGTCTCCAAGTAAGTACTGCTCTTTACAGAACACTATACTACCAGGTTGGACACCTTCTAATAAGCAAATAGAAAAAGAATACTTCAAAAATAAATAGAAATAACTGACTACTTTTAAAAATTAGTAACATTTATGCTTACTGTTTTTTTATGCTACTACAGTAGCTCCTACATATTGCAATGCCTTAATAGTTAAGCTTCATTTTAATTACCTATTGGACTCCATAAGGGGACCAACCACTAATAATTTATAAAAAAATGAGAATTTAATGCTTCTCGATTTCTTGTGAGGAAACACCCTCCAACCAGTATTATCTTGACACTGATCTATGCAAACTGAGGAGCAATTATTAGCTCCACCCACTTTGATAACATGTCAAAGGGAAGAAAAAGTACTGATAAACATATGGGACAGAAGACCTTGTTATGTTGCCAGACATGAAGTTAGAAGGGTTGTTTTATGGAAATAAAGAAGCACATGCATATGTACTATGAAGAGGGCAGAGCTAACTGCATGACAAAATTGAAGTTAGTAAGCAATATTTGGTGTTGCATTAGCCACTACTATAGCAATCAAAACAAACTGTTGAAAGACAAGCTTGTATGACCTAACCAGGAACTGAACCCAGGCACTTGAATCACCTTCCCATTTCAGGATCCTGGTGCTCTGCCAGATGAATTATCCAGATAACTGCCTAGCCTGAACTTCGTGAAAGTAATTTTCTCTGACCCCAAATCCAGCAGCTGGGAACAGGTGAAATGGTACACAACAGGCCATCACTCAGTAATCAAAATGCAAATGTAATGATAAAGAAACCATGTAACCTAACAATGATTTGTACAAGAGCCTCCACAACAGTCCCTGTAATGTTACTGTAGCATACAAAACTAGGATGCTCTTTCTTCTGTGATAGCTACTTATACAATTAAGCACTAAGAAAACAAATAGTTATTTTGTAAAATGCATGTTCCTTGTTTTGGATGTAATGACCTAATGTTAAGCTAACAGCAATTAGGAACTAAAGTTATCAGTTACTTGTACTCCATTTGAACTTGTTCTGCTAAATCTACCATGTTGTATCCTCAGAATATAGTAGTCGGAATTGTTGGAGTAGAAGCTACGTATTGTAGCTGTACACATTTGAAACATCCACTCCAAAGGCATTTTAATCCCCAATTCATTTTTTTAGACTAGCAATACATTTTGTAAATAATGTTTTATCTGTCTATCTATCTATCTATCTATCTATCTATCTATCTATCTATCTATCTATCTATCTTTCTTTCTTTAAGCTGCTCATTTGTACCTTCTGATTACAATGGCTACCAACTGCCATATTATGGGAAACTGAGCACAACTTCGGCTTGCACTATGCTTCTGTGCCCTGACAACTTAGCCATTGATCAGCAGGGTATATAAACATACAGAGAGCAAGGGTAGCTTGCAGCTGCCCTCTGAGATTGGGGTCACTAGAAGCTTCAGAAGAACATTTTAAATATAAAAAAATATATACCTAAGGACGGTATTTGAAAAAAAATATATATATATATTCAAAGTCTATAAACCTTAATGTGGTGATAAGCTATCCATGGGGGAAAGGATGTGTATTTGCAGCATTTTCCTTTAAATAGTTACTGTCACAAGAATGTAGAATATATAATACAGTTAGCACCCCTATAGTTAGGGTGGCTGGTGACTTCTATGCTAAACTCAATTTTTTTTGCAGCTTGCAGAAATATGAATTTACAGATTTACATGAAATGTTCAGGATTTGTTGTCCATGGTAGAATCCATTCAGTTGAGTATTTTTTAGAGATTGTAAAGTGTGAACAAAATGTAATAGTTCCATGGATTTCAATGGTGTTTTTTTTTTCTTCTGAATTTCTGCTGTTGTCTAGATAAGAAAAAACTATAAGTCATTATGGTTGTGTGGGTTAGTGGGGATGGAGTTCCTGGCAGGTTTGATGCTTTAGAGATTTTTTTTTATTTTTTAAGACACTTACATTTGAAAAATCATTTTTTTAGCATTGTCAATTCTGCTCCACAGTCAGCCTTGGAGATAATGTACCACATGTGCAGAACAGTTTCAATGCTGTTTAATGGGGATCAGGAAAGTGAACGGAGTTGGGCTGTAGTTTAAGTGCCGCCAGTGCAGAGGACTTATGGGGATGGCAAAGTGAAAGTCATGACTGATAGTTCAGCAGTTCCACACACCTTTACATGGAATCTGCTTTCCGATTCAAACTTTGAGTTTTGTAATATCTGATTTTTACATCAGAAAACTGGCTTTCAGGCAAAAGGATGGACTTTATTATTGTAGGGTGGACAATGTTCACTAGGCATACCTCTCAACTGTCCCTGATTACAATGGACGTCCCTCATTTTACACCTCAGAATTGCTCTCTCCCTCATCCCTCCCTCAAGGAAATGGTGCTATCCATACAAAGAATGTGCTGTAGCTTCAGTCTGTAAAGCAGAAATTCATAATTTTCTAAGACAGCAAATCAAAAATAAACTTTATACAGTATAAGTAAACATAATGGTTTCCACTCTGCTTTGAACTTGTATCTCCATCTTTGAAGATGTGTCCCTCATTATGAGGGTCACTGTCCCTTCTTGTCCCTCATTTTGAGTGCCCATGTCCTTCATTTCAGTGATAAAATGTTGAAGTATGTGACTGAGTAATTACTCCAGTATCAGACTGGATATTAGGGTGATATCAGATATGATTTCAGACATTGGGAACAAAGAACTATTTCCGAGAACTGTTCCTGATGTCTGAAATCATATCTGATATTGTATGATATCATAGCTGATGTCACATATATCTGTGCATAGGTGCTGGAACCAGGGGGCGAAAGGGGTGGTAACCACTCCACTTTTTATTTTTGTATGTCAAAAACTAGTATATAAAAAGTGCCCTTTGTACCCTCATAAATGCCCTTTTGATTCTCAGCCCCCTCAGCTTTTACCATCTTCCGGCACCCTTGTATCTGTGTGTCTGTTTATCTATCTATCTATCTATCTATCTATCTGCCTAGCTAATTGTTGTCTGTAAACAGCTTAAGTTTTTGTATTTTAATGTCTCCTGACTGACAACCCATGTCCTTTAAAGAGCTAGTGTACCAACATACTAAGTGTTAAACTCTTTTAGGATATTCATGTGTGGAAGGATTTATTTATGATGATATCTGGTTGATTTATAATGAGTTGTTAAGACTGAACCCAGTTTTAATAAATATTTAAAAGCATGGTAAGAACCTGGTTGTCCAATGCCATTCAATGGATAGTGGCAGCAGTGATCTTGTTTGAGGAAATCTGCCAGTCTCCTCTCACTTTGCAGCTGTGAAGGTGGCCGGCTCATGCTCAAATTGACACTGCTGTTATATTCTGTAAGATGCTGTTCTCGCTGAAACACTGGACATACCAATATTGAAAGATATAGTTTGCCATTTGGTCTCTCAAAAGTAATGCTAGATATTAAGGTGGCAAACATAATTTGTGGATTAGACAGTGTAATTTTTTTTAGTTTTCACAGCACAGAACTATACACCAGTTCTGAAAAACAGATGAAACATTTACGGTAGTGGTGGTGCTAGTTAGATAATTATCATGTACTGTTTATACAGGAGCACAATAACCAGTGCCTATCAATGATGAGACTGAAATATTTTCAAACCACAGTTTGCATGCTGCAATCAACTGTACAGCAAACAAAACTACAAAATACAAAGTAATGCCTCACTACAAAGGTAAAATAATTATACACACAGCCCTTGTATAAAACAACAGTATAATACTGAATTGTCCTCCCCAACCCCCAAGTTGCTTCAGGACTTCCCTGCTTAAACTATCTCTGTTTAATTCTCAACCCCTTCCAACCTGTTCATTTCTCTTTTGTTTTCTGACTGCCCTCCCCTCCAAGCCTGCTATTTAATTTTGTCCCCTCACCTTCTCTCCCCAGGGGACTACTGTGCCATTTTGGGTTGTTTCTTCTCAAGCAAACTGCTTTCTGCAGTTTGATAACCTGCCTATGGTGAAGCTGCCCGAAGCTCACCCTCCAAGCAAGGTACAGATTGGAACTCTGAATTCTGGCATCTACCCCTGGAGGAATCTCACTTGCTCCTGTTTGCCAGTGTTTCTCACACTATGTGCTGCAATTCAGAAGTCTTCTAGGAACTGCTGCCAAGAAATTAATGATAGGACTGATCTCTGCTTGAATGTTCTGATTTCTCACTTTAAGTAATGTTTAGTCTGATGTAGAGATTTCTTAGAGTTGATTTAAGTTTAGAGAGAGGTTTGTTAGGTAGTGTGGAGCTATCTGTCCTGAGCCCTGAGACCCTTCTCTTATAGCTGTATGACTGTGGGCTGCACCCTTGACCTCTTTGTCCCATAGAGGCCGCTGCAGTGCCCCCTCAAAATTGCTTCAGAACCTCCCTGCCTGTTCTTGCGTTGTTTACTTTCCAGCTCTGTGCCCCAGTGTTAATCAGAGCCCCTTCCACAACTGTACTGAGACTACTGCTCTCTCCTGTTGAGCATACTGCAGTGTCCTCTGCAACCCCCAACTTGCTTCAGGACTTCCGTGCTTAAACAATCTCTGTTTAAGTCTCAACCCCTCCCAACCTGTTTATTTCTCTTTTGTTTTCTGACTGTGCTCCCCTCCAAACCTGCTATTTAATTTTGTCCTCTCACCTTTGCTCCCCAGGGGATTACTGTGCACTTTCAGGCTGTTTCTTCTCAAGCAAACTGCATTCTGCAGTTTGATAACCTGCCTAAGGCGAAGCTGCCCTAAGCTCACCCTCCAAGCAAGATACAAGTTGGAACTCTGAATTTTGGCACCTACCCCGGAGGAATTTCACTTGCTCCTGTTTGCCAGTGTTCCTTACACTATGTGCAGCAATCCAGAAGTTTTCTAGGAACTGCAGGCAAGAAATTAATGCTAGGACTGATCTCTGCTTGAAATGTTTTGATTTCTCACTTTAAGTAATGTTTAGTCTAATGTAGAGATTTCTTAGAGTTGATTTAAGTTTTGAGAGAGTTTTTTTTAGTGCCCATTTTCCATTTGCAGTTTATACTGATCTGCCACAAGAGGCATCTTATTTTTCCTATTAATCCTCCAACCCACTTGTCAAACTTGCCTCTTACTTTTTCCTGTTCTAATCACCATTATCCCCTCCCTTGTTTCTCATTTTTAGCATATTGTACTCTGAAGAAAAAAAAAACACAAAAAAAAAGCCCACCGGTGTAATTAGCCTTGCACTGTGCTTGGGACCTTGCGTGTGCCCTTACTGCTGCACTCCTTAGTATCATAATGTCTCTTATAACAACTCTATTTCCTAGATGCATTATATTGCTCTCTCTATTGACCCTATCTAACCTTGCCTGTGATAAGTTTCTAACATCTACCTCACAAACACTGGATAGTAATCATTTATATGTTTATAGTACTATCACCTTATCCCAATGTTGTGACTCTCTTACTGTACCATGGAACCTGCATTCCCCTGGTGACTGGGGGTTGCTATTTCATTGCCCTAGCTGGCTACCACATTTGGCAGTCCTTTCTGGGATCTTCAATTTACAAGCCAACTGTATAGTGCACTCAACTCAGAGGAAGCTTCACAAACTCAGCAACAAGCAGTTAAAGGAATATCTCTGTAGACTGGCCTTAGTGTTGCCTGCTGCTTTCTGGCAATATTCACCCCAACCCTGGCCCTCCACAACTTATGGCATACCCACAGTCACCTACTGAGTTACTTAAAATTGCCTCACTTAATATATGCAGCCTCCTCCCCAAAATGGACATACTGAATGCATGGATCTTACAACATAACCCAGACATCCTCTCAGATGTAGAAACATGGCTTTCTCCAAAAGTAGTGGATGCTTCAATTTCCATCCCAGGCTACACAGTCTTTAGACAGGATCATCTCTCCAAGCATGGGGGCGGTTGTGCAATCTACTTCAGAAAAAAACCTTCAAGGTCTTATCCTAACTCTGCCCAAAACTGATGACCATATGCAAGCCCTTGCCATAAAAGTGCTTCTAGGTGCACACAATAAAACCCTTACTGTGTTTTCAATCTATATTCCTCCCAGACAGACTGTCTCCTGCTTTGATTCACTCCTGGAGTGTTTTGGCTCTCTGAGTCTTAATTCAGAAATTATCATGTTAGGAGATTTCAATATCAGTTGGTTCTCTCCTGACACAAGCCCTTTCAAAGATGCAGTTTCAGCAGTTCATCTCACCCAGCTAGTCAAGTCCCCCACTAGAATCAACTATAAAACTGGGACCAGTACCTTACTGGAATGGATACTCTCTAACCACCCCGATCATGCATCGGACACAACCATACTCCCAGATGCCTTCAGTGACCACTCCCAAGTCTTGTTTCATTGGGAGAACAAATTCTCTAAACCACCCGCTAGAACAATTACCACCAGGATACTCATCCGTGGGCATCTTGAATCACTAAAAGCTGACCTGCATAATCAGGACTGCTCAATGGTTTACACAACTAACAATGTTGACATTACCCTCAACCAATTCATTCTTCAGTTCAACACTATATGTGATAGGCACGCCCCTCATAAAAAGCATAAAATCAAAGGCTGCTGTAATCCCTGGTTTGGTTGCCTGTACTGTTATCCTCATTATCTTGCCTACTTCTCCTAACCCTGTATCACCTGACTGTATGTATTGTATTGCTTCTGGTTCACCTGATTGTATGCATTGTATTGCTTCTGTTCCCTGGGTCACCCTGAAAAAGGAACCTTTGGTGCCCAGTGGGCCAACCCCGTCATCAAAATTCAATAAATAAATAAATAAGTGAATTCACCCCTCCACCCCCACCCTGTCCCCAACCTCCTTCTTCCACACACACTAGCACCCCAAAAAATCTAATTAGGAACTTGCAAAATAAAAAAAAAAAACATTAAAAAAAAATTCCAAATTGCTGGGATGTCCAATCCATTCCTTGGTAAGTATGAGCACAAGGGAATGAATGATGTCTTTACCTACAGTAAAACCTGATTGGCTGGGGCCTCAGCCATTCATATTGTACTATAGGAAACAACATTATTCATTCATTCATTCATTCATTCATTCCAATACTTACCACAGAAGAGAGGAGGCATTTCTGAAATATAGGATGGTTTTCTTTATTTACAGGTACCTAGTTACAAAGTTTGGGATGCTGAGGGAAGATGAGGTGAGGGCTGGAGGGCAGGTATATGGGGGGAATTAACTTCATTGGGGTCAGGTGGGGGAAGTAAGAGGTCTGATTTGGCATGTGGGTGGGGGAAAGTGATGCTTTGGTTACTGGCACTGCTGTGCACTTTGCTAGGAGGGGGCTTTCACATCAAAGAGTAAAGCAATATGGAAGTTATATACAGTAATTATAAGGCACCGGGTGATGGAAGCAGGGTGGAAACAATTAAACAGCATGGGTGAGGGGGCAGGATTTGAATGAAAAAAAGTGTTTTTTTTAACCTCACTATGCAAAGCTGATGGAGTAAGTCAGGCAACTTTGCATAGGTTTTTGAGGTGCAAAATTTCACCACTTTGCATTGACTTTGCAGGTTAAGCAAACGTTTGCAAATGCTCTAGCCATGTCACAATTGAGTATAATGAAGACTTCAGATTACTGATGTAGTGTTATGATGAGCCCTAACCAGTATCATTTATGCTATACAGTTGTAATATTTGGGACTCAAACACAAGAAATATTAAGAACCAGGAATACACTTTCTTTGCATAGTGGTCATAGTTTTACAAACTTCCACTGTACCTATGAGGTAGGTGTTGTGTGAGGAGTTGATGAAGTAATGAGATAGTGGTTGAGACATATCTTCACATAGATCCAGTTTCTCTGGAGGGATAACTCCATTTTCTTCTCCACTCAGATAGCGCATGAAGCCATCCACTGATATCTGCCCTGAAGGAGGCAAGGGAGATAAAGAACATTTATTTACTTATTTAGGAAATCGGAATTACAACCCTTTGAGTCATAGACTTGTTTCCAAAGGCTCCATGTCAGAATAAAACATAGACATTCATACAGTACATACTTAAAATAAATTTCAAGCCAAGTGTCATCTCAAGCACTAAAAATAATCTCTAATTTTAACACTGCTTTGCTTGAAAACTGTAGGGTTATTATTTATAGATCTGAACACAAGCTGCCAGATCTTGTATCCTGATTGGGACTTAAAATAAAATGTTGCACCAATGGACATATATCCCATTTATCATGGGCCCAAAAATCACAGGCCTGTATCCAAAGTGACTGGCCCGTCATTTTGGATATAGGTGTGTGTCCCAATTCTTGGGACCCTAAGGAAGTCACTGCTGATCCAAAAACCTATTGGCTTACCAACCTCACACTCCTGATCATGCTAGAGTCATGCACACTATGCCAAGAGCTGAGCTTGATGTATCCTGAGTTTCCATTTGCCTGTTGTGGAAGTGATAACAACCATCCCTGCAGCATTGCTCTTTAAAGCACCAATTGCTCTTGATTTCACATAGCTATGATGCCAAATTGGGGCAAGAAGGGGTCATGTATTGGGCCAGGCAAGCAGAGCTCAATATGCACGAAGGCATTTGTGCTCTGCTTGTCCAGTGTTAGAGAAGGGCTTAAGTAATGCCAGCCAGAAAGCTGCCAAATCTACTGAGCATCCCCCCAACAGGAGTCACAATGCACTGATCTGCCACCACTGCTATGGCCTCCAGCCTTCCTTCTTGCGACAGAGGGTTGGGGTGAAGACAGAAGATAAAATAAACAAATACATGTTCCTGCAGTGCTAGTAACTGGTGATGCTGAGGGAGTGCTATCCCCAAAACCTCACAAGGCAAGTCCAGAAGTCAGCACACTGTAATAGGGAAAGGAATACTGTTTCATGATACAGCACTGAGACTGAAGAAGGCTAGTGCAAAAAGGTAGAAATGTTATTTCAATCCTGTCTGAGTACATCAAGCAAACTGTGCGACAAACATTATCTAGGTATCCCTTAGAGAACAGGGGCTGGATTCACAAAAATCAACTCAGGACACAAGGCAACTTGCATCTGAAACAATGGTGCAAGTAGCACTTACGTCCTGAGTTGCATTCTGGTGGGATTCACAAAGGCAGCCTGCGACATGCTGCAGGCTGCCTGCACTGATGTGGACCAATGCACCTGATGGCAGCAGTTGCACGCTATTTACTACGGGTGGCTGCTTTGTTCCACATTGGGATTCAGAAACAACCCCAGGTGGACATCTGTCAAAGACCACTTACACCAGCTATGAGATGGCATAAGTGGTCTTTGAAATCCACAGGGGGTTGCCACTGTGCCCCAGCTCTACAGCCCCTGTGGGCTACAGCCCCCCAACAGCCCCAATTCCTAGGTATTGCACCCACTGTTTGGAACATGAAGCAATGCTTTTTCCAGGGGAAATGGTTTGAGTCTTCTAATTATTTTAACGATTCTTCTTTGTTGGGTCATTAAACTGGTTGATGGGGGTCCATAGACAAAAAAAGACAAAGGATTCACTACTACAATTCATGTCTTCTTATTTATTTGATAATCTTATAAGCTCTGACATTTCGCACAAGTGCTTTTTCAAAGGGCGTCCTATTAATTATAAATGTATATATTAGTATCATTTCAGATATTCACATTCAAGTATAGCTTTTTAACACCAATTTAGCTAAATTGCTTAAAAAAAAAGAACTATGATCACCTTCACCATTTAGAGACACTCGTAATAGTTCATGCTCAGTTAAAGTACTGCATTAATTATTGTTGTTAGCCCTTTGTTCAATGGGATGTATTTCCACTTTGTATAACAAGCTAGCAGGCCAGAATTATTATACTGGTTACACCTTTTATCACATCTTTGTACTGATTTTAAAACTGTAACTTACTTAATTGTTCTCATTTATTTATTTCAATCGATCTAGTTCAGCCATTCCACTTTCTGGAATTTTAATTTTTTTCTTAACTAGCTGGATTAAAACAAAAAAAATACTTTAATAAGATGCTTTTTTTCAAACAGTATCTTATTCTTTAGCTTTTTAGTTTCTATTAACTCCAATCATGCTGAGAAAGCTTTATTACTAGTTTGTGTTGACTACCTGTAATTCTAGTTAGATTTACTCATTTATGTGCATTTTACTCAGTGCTGCTTCCTCTACTTAGTGTCTTGGGATCCTGTAGAGTTTACAAAACAAAAAAACATTTTACACTCTGGTTCAGCTCATGTTTTTTTTTTACATAAAATCTGAATTTTTCTTAAATTGTACCCAGAATTTTACTCTGCAACCATAGCATATTAACTCTTTCATCTTATGTACCTACGTATTAGGAAAACACGTGTGTTTTCTTTCTTTGGTTGCAGAACTGTGCTGCTGCTTAAACTTGGTGTTCTTGTGCCCTGTAAGATTTAAGATAAATGGCCTCAGCACCTGCTTTAGCTTATGCTTAATCAATATTTTTTCACTGTAGCAAGTTTAAAAATTTTTTACCTGCTTCTGCTAAGGATACTGAGTGTTTCATTTGGAGGTGCGCACAGAGCGAGTGATTTCTGGGCTGCCAGCATTTGCTCTTGATCCCGACCACTCATCATGTGATGTTGCATCATGACATCAACACGCAGAAGTGTGAGGATTCATTGCCTAGCAACGTTATGCTGTGCTGTAGATATGCACAGCCTGGGCGGTCGGGGTCATCAAGGCTATGCAGGGAGATAGTATATGCTATTTATGTAATCTATTTTCTATTGGAAAGTTGTTATACTCTAAGGTCTTTTTGACACATGCCATTTCTGACCATAAACTAGATGCTGTATTGCTTATCTATCCACTAGCACATCAGTGTATCAGATGTTTACAAACCTAAAATATTACTTTAAATAACAGAAAACTTATCTGTTTCTTAAAAAATATAAATGTAGAGAATAAATGATGGGGTGAAAAACCTTTATGGGCAGAGCCAACAAAGGTTACAAAGTCAAGTATTTTTGAAAAGGAGGGGAAGGGGGGAAGGGGAAAGGAAGAAAGGGAAAGAGATGGGGGCAAAGTAAATAAAACAGATATCGTCACCGGGACGGAGGTGGACAAGAATGTCAGGAGGCCCAAGATGCACAACTATTGTTGGGCCCGCTTAAACCAGGCATGGCAGCCTGTGGCAACTGCTCATGCTGTGGTCATACCAGCAAGAAAGATTTCTTTAGACATCCCTTTCCAGGGCAGCAATTTGAAATTAAACAAAACACAAGTTGCATAACAGAATGGGTAATATATGTACTCCAGTGCCCATGTGATAAACTTTATCTAGGGCAAACAACAAGACCTTTAAAAAATCCAATACAGGAACACAAAAGCAACATTAGGAGAAGTGTGGAAACATCACAGGTAGCCCAGCATTTTGCACAAGCACAGCATACAGGAGCATCCATCAGATTCTGGGGCTTACAAAGTATACCAGAAATGACTTGAGGGGGTAACAGTCAAAAGGTTCTAGATAGGACTGAGATGCAATGGATATTCAGGCTCAAAACCCTGGATCCAAGAATAGGCATGAATACAGATACCAATTGGCAGGCTTGTGGATAATAGAAAATACCCCTAAGAAATAATTATCCCCTGGATAGAAGGGTATGAGGAGGCTTTCTTGTCTGCCTCCATCCCAGTGATGATATCTGTTTAATTTACTTAGCCCCCATCTCTTTCCCTTTCTTCCTTTCCCTCCCTTTCCCCTTTCCCCTTTCCCCTCTCCTCCCCCTCTATTTTGAAAATACTTGACTTTGTAACCTTTGTTGGCTCTGTCCATAAAGGTTTTTCACCCCATCATTTATTCTCTACATTTTTATTTTTTAAGAAACAGAAACGTTTTCTGATATTTAAAGTAATATTTTAGGTTTGTAAACATCTGATACACTGATGTGCTTTAAACATAGTAGACAGATAAGCAATACAGCATCTAGTTTATGGTCAGAAATGGCATGTGTCAAAAAACCTTAGAGAATAGCAACTTTCCAGTAGTAAATAGATTACATAAATGTAGAAAGAGCATATACTATCTCCCAGCATAGCCTTGAAGAGCACGACTGCCCAGTCTGTGCATATCTACAGCACAGCATACAGTTGCTAGGCAATGAATCCTCACACTTCTGCGTGTTGATGTCATGATGCAACATCATGTGACGAGTGATCAGGCTCAAGAGGAAATGCCAGCAGCCCAGAAATCGCTCGCTCTGTGCGCTCCTCCAAACGAGACACTCAGCGTCCTTAGCAGAAGCAGGTAAAAACTTTTTAAACATGCCACAGTGAAAAAATATTGATTAAGCATGAGCTAAAGCAGGTGCTGAGATTGTTTATCTTAAATCTTACAAGGCACAAGAATAGCAAGTTTAGGCAGCAGCACTACCTCCACCTGGAGTACAGTGTACAGTTCTGGAGACCATACCTATGTAAGGACATAGACAGGGTAGAGAAGGTTCAGAGGAGGGCAACAAAGATGGTGCACGGATTGCATCACAAGTCCTATGAAGACAGGTTGAAGGAACTGAACACATACTCCCTGGAGGAGAGGAGGGAGAGAGGGGATATGATAGAGACATACAAGTATCTTACAGGGAGGAACAGGGTGCAGGAAAACACTATTTTAAGCGAAAAAGATGTTCTAGGACTAGAGGGCATGGGATGAAGTTGAGGGAGGACGATTCAGAGGAAACATGAGAAAGAATTTCTTCACAGAACGGGTGGTGGACAAGTGAACACCCTGCCAGAGGAAGTGGTGGGGGCTGAAACAATCACAGGATTTAAGAATGCATGGGATAGACATAAAGGAATTCTGGAGGTCAGGGGTAAGGGGCAACAGACTTCTAGGAAAACAAACTGAACTTACAAGCTCAAATGGGCAGACTGGGTGGGCCATAGGCCCTTATCTGCTGACACTGTCTATGTATCTATGTAGCACAGTTCAGCAACCAAAGAAAGAAAATTAGCATTTTTTTCTAATATGCAGGTACATAAGATGAAATAGTTCATATGCTATGGTTGCAGAGTGAAATTCTGGGTAAAACTTAAGATAAATTCAGATTTTATATAACAAAAAAGCATAAGCTGAACCAGACTGTAAAATGTTTTTTATTTTGTAAACTCTACAGGATCCCAAGACACTGAGCAGAGGAAGCAGCACTGAGTAAAATGTGCATGAATGAATGAATCTAACTAGAATTCCAGGTAGTCAGCACAAACTAGTAATAAAGCTTTCCCAGCATGATTGGGGTTAATAGAAACCAAAAAGCTAAAGAGTAAGATACTGTTTGAAAAAAAAAACACCTTATTAAAATGTTTTTTTCTGTTTTAATCCAGCTAGTTAAGAAAAAAATTAAAATTCCAGAAAGTGGAATGGCTGAACTAGATTGATTGAAATAAATAAAGGAGAACATTTAAGTAAGTTACAGTTTTTAAATCAGTACAAAGATGTGATAAAAGGTGTAACCAGTAAAATAATTCTGGCCTCATATCTTGTTATACAAAGTGGAAATAAGCCCTGTTGAACAAAGGGCTAAGTAAACAGTAGGCAATGCTGATATATATATATACACACACACACACATACATATATGTGTGTGTGTCTGTGTGTGTGTGTGTGTATATATATATATAAATATGTATATATATATATATTTGTATAAGAACTGAATATAAATGAACAACAATAATTAATGCAGTACTTTAACTGAGCATGCACTATTATGAGTATCTCTAAATGGTGAAGGTAATCACGGGTTTTTTTTTTTTGAAAGCAGTTTAGCTAAATTGGTGTTAAAAAGCTATACTTGAATGTGAATATCTGAAATGGTACTAATATATACATTTATAATTTAAAGGACGCCCCTTTGAAATAGTACTTGTTGTGTGAAACATCAGGGCTTATAAGATTACCAAAATATAAGACATGAATTGAAGTAGTGAATCCTTCGTCTTTTTTTGTCTATGGATCCCCATCAACCATGTAAGTAAGTAAGTAAAAAGTAAGTAAAAATGTATTTTTTAAGCGCTTTTCAAAACCAAAGTGCCGTACAAATAGAAACAATTAAAATACATACATATAACATAAAACAACAACAATAACAATATAATCACAATAAAATCACTCTCCATATGCCTTTTGAAATATATAAGTTTTTAATTCTAACTTAAAACTCTCAACGGTCAGGCAGCTTCATATCCGACGAGGTAGAGAATTCCACAGGGTAGGGGCAGTGTAAGAAAATGCCCGTGCTCCAGAAGTTTTTAAGCGAACCCTGGGAACCTCTAGCAATCCCTCGTCGGGCAGAGCAGAGCGAGCAAGAGGGACAGTAGGGAATAAGGAGATCTTGAAGATACCGCGGTCCCTGTTCGTGTAGGGATTTATAGGTCAGTAACCCGACTTTAAAGGTGATCCACCACTAAACTGGCAGCCAGTGCAGTTCGCGCAGCACAGGCGTAATATGACTTCTCATAGATGTCCCAGTCAAAAGCCTGGCTGCTGCGTTCTGCACCAGCTGCAAGCAGCGGATATCAACCCCCGGTAGCCCTAGGTACAGCGCATTGCAGTAATCAAGGCGAGAAGTAACAAAGGCATGGACCAATGTCGGAAGGTCAGCCGGAGGAACTAGGTGTTTCACCCGAGCAATATTCCTAAGATGGTAAAAGGAGGATTTGACAACAGATGACACCTGAAATTTCAGGGTCAAACCATCGTCAATAATAATGCCCAGGTTATGCACCCAGTCTGAGGTGGGCACCATCGATCCATACGCCCGAAGGAAGCCCAGCCCTACAACCCACCTCAAGGCGACCTGGGTCCACCACCAACACCACAGTCTTATCCGGGTTTAACCTTAGCCAGCTGGCACTCATCCAATCCTTGATCTCGGATAGACAGCTGTTAAGTGTAGAGACTACATCTTCCTGTCTGGGACTAAAAGACAAATACAGCTGGGTATCATCTGCATAGTAGTGAAAACCCAAGCTGTATTGCCTAATAATGTCTCCCAATGGCAGCATATAGACAGCGAACAACATGGGTGCTAAGATGGAGCCCTTCAGAACCCCACGGCACCCACTGTGCCAGAATGGGAGTGTGGAACACCCCCCTATGCTCAGACTCCTCCACACACATGTTGAGAGCCCCCCATATGCCCACTGCCCCCCACATGCCCTGGGGCAAGATCCCCCCTCTATCACTCATCCAGTGCAGTCCTGGTGGTCCAGTGGCCCCCCCACCCCCAGCTGACAATGCCAGCCCACCTCACTCCCCCACCCTCCAAACACACACCTGGTCGATGAGTCGCTGACTGGCACAGACCACCTCTCAACACCATGGCCAGCCACTAACTGAGCTGTGCCAAGATGGCATAAAGTAATAATAGGTGCTCTGTGAATGACAGCCTCAGTCCTTCACAGAGCTCTTATTATTACTGTACTCGATCTTGGCACAGTTCAATCAGTGGCTGGCCATGGTGGTGAGAGATGGGCAGTGCCAGTGACTGGTGATGCTATTGGTTGGGGGAGTGGGATGGCTCGCACTGATGTGTGGGGGCCATGTGTGCTTGACCTTGCCTTGGATTGGGAGGCATGCAGGGATTCGGGCCCATCTGTCTCCTGTCTTTCCCATGGCTTGCGGCATTTGGGGGACATTGCACCAGCTGTGTGACCCATGTCACAAGTCACAGGGTGCAGATCCCTGGACCTGCTCGGATACTGAATTGGGTGAAGGGTCCAGATCGCAGGGATGGTTGGCTCAAGCTGCCATTGTCGCAGCTTGCAGCCGACCTTTGTGAATCCAGCCGCAGATGTCTGCACCAATTGTTTTTAATCAAGGCAAGGTAAGTTTATTTCTAGTGCACCTAATCAATGACGTGCCTCACAACAAAGAAGATTAAATAATCATAAACAAAGAAACCTTCTAACAGAAATGATAATTTCAAATAATTCCTAAATAATTATTGTTTGCTTTTGTTACTCTTTGTTTTTTGTTAACAAGGTAAGTACACTGGCACAAGCTCCTTTTACAGGCATGACCTGGGGTCTTAAGACTCCATAAAATACAGTGAAAGACCATACTGATTATAAAGATACTGTGAAAAACTGGTCTCTTTCCAGAAAAAAAGAAAGAAAGCACCAACACCAAGCAAAGGATAGTGATCAATTCAATTTTATTTCGGTGCAGTGCATTGATATCCAAAAAAACACTCACATGGTACAGCAAGGTAGAAACAGTTCACATTTGTATATCCTTTTCTGTGACTGGACAAATAAACTTTATATTGACAAAACTATTTCACATCCTACTCACTGTCTCCCATTTGTCACAAAGTGATCTCTCCCAGACTCAGCCTGCCAGAATTGCTAGCTTTCTGAAACCCTTCAGATGCCTATGGGTGATCAGTAGCTGCTACCACTCAGCATGCACCCCCTCTTGGGGTATCTCTAGGTCAGAGTCCTCCAGAGTCACTGCTCAAACAGTACAGCACTCCTTGCTCAAGGGCAACTGACCCATCCCTCTCTGACATGGCTGAGAACTCCTTACTTTAGAAACAGAATATGGTAATGGTAGCCTTCTCTTCAGAGGTAGAAATACAGGTTTTGTCAGCAAAAACTCAGTTAGCTGTACCTCAAGGGACTCGGTCACAGAAACATGAAGTATATGAAAAAATAATGTATTGTTTATTTTCTTTTTTCTTTATATTGTTTTTTTACAGTGGGTTGGCAAAGGCAGGGCTCTCAGCACTGCCTCTGCCCCCTCTCACCCTGCATCCACCACCCTGTCCACCGAGCCCTGTATCACCCAGAGATAACCTCCCCATTGTGGGCCAGGAAGGGGAGGGCTGTCCTCCCCCCACCTGGAGACATGATCCACAATTGTGGGCCAGGTGTATAGGCAGTGGCAAATGGTGGCGATGGATAGGCAGGACTTCATGCAGCCTGTGAGAAGCCCATTTTCTCCCTTCATCCCGCTCACTGTGGTGGTACATAAGCATGAACATGTACAGGCATATGCACACTACCGAACCACAGCCCTTCCTTTAGCATCACTTAGGCTACCAGCACTACTCCCAAGCCTCCATCTGGGGGCAGCCAAGGGCCAAGTCAGCTAACCTTCCACCCCAGGAGAAGAGAGCTTTCCATCAGATGCTCAGTTCTCTCCTTCCCTCCCTGGCAGAAACCCGGTGACTGAGCTTATTTCCATACCTGGGTGGCTGGCATGGTAAAAGTTAAGGTGCATAGTGCCTCAGCCCCGGTATGCCACTGGGCTGGTTGAAAAAAACAAAATTTTTAATACTTCAAGATATTTACACATATAACACAGGATACTACACAATGGATATGGGGAGCAGTAATTCTTGAGAACTGAAAAAGAAAATGGTTTGAACAGTAGGTTACACACAGAAAATATCTCTCTTTCTCTCTCTCCCCCCCCTCTCTGTATTTAGCAATATAGAATAGCTTACCACCCAAGACATTTTGGTGAATCAGGGAAGACTTCAACCCTTAGATGGTAGATGATCATAGTCCCACACCTGACTGTCTGTTTAAAGCTCTGCATGACCTTAAGACCTTCCAGCTGCCCCACATGACACATGATCCAGTATGTCACTCTGACATTATAGATTCAACATTCTTTGTTTCTTAAGAGCTGGGTTGGAAAACCAGTCTGATCCTGACTTCATATAGATGCATATTTTTTTTGTCCAAAGACCTGTTTAGCTCACAGGAATGTTTGGTTTAACTAGCAGTTTTCTGATATAAAAAGACACTTTCTAAGCTGTTCCATAAATTGTCCAGATGTCCTGCCATGATAAGGGACAGTGCAGATAGTAAATTGCTTTCAGAGCCAGTGGGTCTTTCTCTGATTAGAATCTTGACCTTCTTCCCAGGAATATCATTCTATCTCTGCAGCTGATAAATTCTAACTGATACCCACGCAGAAAGAATAAAACTATATATAGCAAATTGTTACAGATACAAACAACTGTAACAATGAGCACAGAAATGCAAATATACAAATACAAAGATACAGTTACATATAGCATTGACAGCTACAGTACTTCGCTCATTCATATAATATTTCAGTGCATTTGCAAACTGTGTGTGATCAGTGACTTCTTTTGAAAAAAATAAGCAAATGATTCTAGTGTTTCACTGACCTTTATTGCAAAGGCATTTGGTCAGTGAATGTACATTTGTAAGGCAATAGTAAGTCATTGTAATTGTTTCATCTTTAACAAGTTATGTTAGGTATATTATATCATTCTTTTACTAATGAGACAGGCTGGTCATTGTGTAAAATTTTGCACAATAATGTTAACTGAGTCAATCTCAAATATAGTTCTCAGTGCAGATAATCTGTTTTTTCTAGAATAACACAGTAATGTGTTCGAGAAGGTAAAAGTATTGCAGAATGACCAATTGTTCCAAATGTAAATTCTTTCTTTACACTATTGTGTTGGGTCCCCTATCCAATATAATCTCCCTGTAGTCCAAGAGTGGCAGCCAGTTTTGGAAAGCTATTGCTTTCCAAGTATTCCTCGGAAGACAGTATCTCAGGCTGTATAACTGTTTTACTGATTAGTGCAATTTTGAAGTACTATCATCCACTTGATTTTTGAAACTTAGTTATGGAATTCAAGTGGATTCCAAGACATTTTATAGATGGCACAGTTTCTAACTGTTGTCCTTCCAGGGTGGTTATATTTATATTCATGTCTCTCTTAGACAGCTTAGCTACAGTTCCAAACATCATAATTTGAGTTTTTTCTTTATTTGATAATAAATAGTTGTTTACCATTCAGTTTTAGATTTTTTTTCAATTGTTTAACCAGGAGTGGTACACTAAGCTGAAAGCTTGTTTACAGGTGCAACCTGGGAGCACAGGGAAGTTAAGTGACTTGCTCAGGGTCTTACAGCATGCAAGTGGGGGCTGTGGGATTCAAACCCAGGTCTCCAGATTTGCAGCTCAGAGCCTTAAACCACTGTGCTATACTGCCTCCAAATTTGATACCATCATTCCCTAATTTGGAATTCATGCAGTCCACTCACATTGAGGTACTGTATAATGTGTCATCTAAGTATAGTACAATGTTTGAATTTTGCAGAATGTTTTAGATTAGATTATAAGATAACACAAACAATGAGACTTGAGTACATTCTTAAACTTCCATGGGGTTGGGGGCATTACAAAAAGAAATAGGGGTGTGTGAGCAAAGAATAGCATTTCCATTTTTTGCAAATAATATTTTATTCGATATGTAGTAATCAATCTAACAGTTAAAATATTTTAATATTCTTTAGCTGAGTTATAGAACTTCTGAACAGTCAAAGATGATCAGAAATAATAGAGAGCACTATAAATATATGATAAATAACTGTCAGATATGATTAATATCTCCTGTATTACAAAAGTAACGGGTATTTCCAACCTTATTAAGTAAAATCCCCACTTACCCAATCTTCAATCTTTTTTTTTGAAGATCTTCCAAAGTGGTTCATAGACCCCAAGAAATTATAATTGTATAAGGTGCTCAAAAATAACTGTTTCAATTCCATTTTTGGAAAAGATAGCAAATGTGTAGGATGTTTCCAATATTTAAGAATCAGTATTTGTCTGTCACAATAATAGCTTACAAAATGAATCCACATTTTGGTTATAATTTAAAATCATTATACATATCCAAAAATTATTATTTTGAGATCCTTCCACTGTGGTAAACCATTCTATTTGATCTATAGCATAATCACAAAAGACTGGGACCACCAACTGGTACATAACAAACAGTCCCAAGAGATATATCTGCCATAGAAAACCCACATTGCCAACATGTATCCACTAAAGATGGATTTATTTTATGCAGATAGGCTCTGTTCAAAATCTTATACTAAATACTGTAGCTTGGTCCCTAAATAGTTTTGTATTCTGGTATAGAAGCATAAGCCATTATCACTGTTGTTTTGTAAATGTACATTTTAATTCTGTTTCCCCATTTCTGCAATATTACCTTGTAGACCATAGCAAATGGTTTATGTAACAGTTTAGTTAACCATGCAAAAATATTTCGTTATCTTGTTAGTAAGACTGTTTTGCAATTTCCTTTCCATCCCTCTATTGTTCAGAGCTTTTTCCCATAGTTTGTAATCCTGTATATACAGACTACTTAACTGATTGAAATAAAAGCTCTGACGATTATGCAAATTATATTTGTCTCTGAATTTCTCCCAACTTAACTTGGTGACTTTTTTTTGTAGACATCTTACCATTTCCTGATTTGTTTTTCTACCTAAGATTTTTTAAACAGCATCTTTCCATTCAAAATCTCAAGGTAATTAAATACACCCACGATATTGTGGGAGACATTCACAATGGGTGTAAGCCTCCTTATGTCTTAAAACTGAGCAAACGGAGTAAACTTGAAATTGGGGTTATGCCAGATATCATTCATTGGTGATGCATTAATTGCCCACTAGGCTTTGTTGGTAAATTTACTGATTATAAGGCAAAAAAAAAAAAAACAACACTTGTTATAACACTATTTGATTGACACATATTTTTGCCATAAACAATGTTTTTATATATCTGTTACCTCTTTAAATAACTTCTTTAAGATTATGTTTTCAATTTCTAAGTTAATATTATTTTTCACAGCATTTGCCCACCTAATTGCTAGCTTAACCATATATGCTACATAAAGGACTTTAACATCAGGGCAGTCTCAGCCTCCCTGATCTTTAGGCATACAAAATCTTTGCCATGAAATCCTCGGTGATTTATTATTCCAGATACATTTTAGAAATAAACAATACTTTTTTTGACACAATCAGAAGGAACCAATGTAATTATATATTGTAGTCTATAAGATAGAAAGGGAATTGACAACATTTTGATAATTTGAATTTTTTCCCATAGTAATAATGGAATCTTACCCCACCCCAATAATCTATCATTTTGGGAAATGAATAGTTCATTATGGTTTAAAGTATACAATCCTCCCAAACTATTAGTGACAGTAATCCCCAAATAATTTATACCCTCTTCTGTTATAGATATATTAATGAATTTTTTTCAGATTTTTTAGTTGTGCCAAATTGAAAGTAATCATTTCTGATTTTGTTTCATTTACTTTATACCCTACTATTTTTAAAAAAACTATTAATTATTAATTTGAGTTCATCCAAACTTTTCTCTGGATCTTGTAACAGAAGCCTCAGATTGTCTGCATATATGATAATTTTTACCTCCGGTTAAGCTACCCTAATACCTTTTATTCTACTGTTTGCTCTGATTACATTTTTTTTAACTTGAAAACTTTTATTAAGAGTTTAAGGAACACTTCTGGACATGTGACATTTTAACTTATAGCAGGCTATATCACACTTGATGGATCAGTATAATACCATTGTCCTATATTTGTGTAATATTAACAGTCTTTTTATCTTTTTTTTATCTCTATTTCTCACTATGCAGGACCGGGCATCCTTCCAGAGTACCCACTCAGCTAAGTCTCTACTACCAGCCTGAACCCTAACATGCCAGTGTCCTCACCCAACTAACCAGGCAGGTCCAGCCCCAGATCACCCCCTGGGGCAGACCCATCCTCTCCCAGTGGTATTTCTGAAATTAGAGGGGCCTACCTGGCATCGGGTCAGGCCATGGAGTCCACTGGTGCACTGGGTCAGTGATGGAATGTGGACTTGCCCCTGGAGTCTCCTTCATCTTTTGGCTCCTCAGAGGGCTTTTCTGTGTTTTTTCTTTCCCTCAAGGGCTCAGACGTGCAATGGCTGCTGGGCAAAGCGTGCCAAAGCCCACCAAGCTCCTCCCCCCTTGCAGCATGTGCCACTGGACTGTGCTGCACCTGACCACCGCCAGGTGCTGCTACAGAGCAGCGCATCCCCCGAACCCTCCCTGGGGAAGGGAAAGCTGTCCGCCGGACACTCAATCCCTTCCCCCTCACTGACCCCCAGCAGCCCTGACTCATTCCTGAACCTGGGTTGCCAGTGTGGCATGAGGTGTGATGTCCAGCACCTCAATCCACAGTGCCACCAGGCTGATGAATCTTTTTATCTTGACAAGGTTCCTGCTTCATGGATGGTAGATCTTCCAGTTAAAGCTTCTCATCCTACTGATTCCTTTATCTGGATTGGCCTATTAAGTTTCTCTACTGTCCTGTCATTTCTTAAGTCCATTTATCAATAAATCAACTTTGTTATATTACATTGTAAAATTAAGGATGTTTCCCATTTGGTGTCAGTATGTTCCTTTGTCACTCTTATCATCAGAGTAAAAAAAAAAACTTACTAAACACTACAAATATGTATAAACTTAATACAACATTAACATAAATAAAAAGGTTTAAATACAATTTATTCACTTATATATGGATCTGTGTCAACTCCTTTGTTATTTCATTAGCTCTCTTTATCTCCCTCAGGTAAATTCTGTTTTCTCTCCAATATCATGTCCATCTGTCTGTCCCCCATAATCCCCTTATCAGGTGCACTAGTTAATCTTTCTTCCCTTATTTCAAGTCCAGTGAATATAAATAGTGTTCCCTATGCCTATAACAGCTGCTGTAAGGTTGGTATTCCCTCCTTCTCTTCCATGTAGTCAAAATATGGTAACTATCTAGAATTTAATTTTTTCATTGAAAGCCTCAATTTTGCTGTGGTTGCCTCTATGATTTTAATTCACTTAATATTCTTGTACCAATTTTGGGTTGATAGGGTATCTGGGGTTAACCAATGTTATGTAATCACTTTGAGGGCAGCCCCTATTAGTGCATAGAAGAGATATTTCCCTGTTGATGAATGTAACTCTTCTGGAGGGGTTCCTAACACCATATTTTCACATTCCATCGGGCATGCCAGCTCCACCATGTCGCTAATGGTTTCTTTTACCTCCTCCCAAAAAGCCCTTATTTGGAGGCAACCCCAGAATATATGATAATGTGATCCCTTGTATCTGCAGAGTCTCCGGCATCTGTCTGAGGGGTGTGCTACGTAATGTTCGGTTTGAACTGGTGTTTGAAAGAATCTGATTACTACTTTCCAGTGGAACTCCCACCAGGAAGGTGAGCTGGTGGTTTTCTGGATTTCCAGCCACACCCCCTGCCATGTTTTCCCTGACAATTTGGTTCCCATTTCTTCATGCCAAAGGTCACTGACCTTCTGAATTGCTAACACCCCAATGTTCTCCTGGAGAGCTTTGTATATTTGTGATATATACTTTCTAGTGTCTCTAAGTTGGCTCTTTCGGTTTGTTAATAAGATAGGATGAGAGGGTTCCTGCCTCACAACTAGAATGCCTGGACCTCTCTGTGTATAGTGAACACATTGTTAGAATCTGTAGGGGTCACTACTTGGTAGTTGAACTTCCTGTTGAAGCTGGGGGAAGGTTATAATTTGGTCCTTTCTTACCCACTGTGAAAGGGAAATTTCAGGCCCCTTAGTGCCCATCTGGTGAAACATGGGTCCCTTTCATTTGCTGGGAATACCAGCAGGTAAGACAAGGGAATATATTTCCATACTGGTGTTGGGATTTCCCATCCCTGCCTCGCTGTTAACCAGATGGTTATGGTATGCTTGGTTGACTGATTCTCCACTGTTCTAAGATTGGATGGTAATATTATCCAAGGTAATAAGTGCATGGGAATTATTTTGTTTGCCCATTCCTCAATCTCCAACCAACTGGTTCCCTTCCCTGGAGTTATCATTTTTATTATTGGAAGGAATTGGGCTTCTGTATAATAATTTTTAAAAGTAGGTAGGCCCATATCACCTCTTTCCCTGGATTCATTTAAAATTTCCCAGTGCACTCTTGGTCTTTTACCTGCCCAGATAAATTCTGATAGTTTTTCCTTTAGGTCTTTCCAATCTTTTTTTGGAATTGGTAAGGGGAGGGTTGTAAAGAGGAAGTGATACTGGGGCAATATATTTAGTATAACTGTTTCGATTCTTTTAAGGAAGGTTAAAGGTGGCTCCCTTCATCTATGTAAATCTGCCCATATCTGCTGTTTAGGGGCTCCATAATTGTATTGGTATAATTTGGAGAGTTTTATGGGGATCTGTATGCCCAAATATCTCACCTTCTTCTGGACCCATTTAAATGGGTTTACCTATTTTATTACTTCATCCCCTTTACCCCCAATCTGCATTACCTCTTTTTTGCTTTAGGTAAGGTAAGGTAATTTTTGTTTCTTGAGTGCCTTTCAGCTTATCAAGGTGCTTTACAATAAAATCCAATAAAAATGAAAACAAATCAAATCATACAGAAAAAGCTTGATAAAACAAATAGGTCTTAAAATCAGATTTAAAACTCATGATGGTCGGGCATTCTCTTAACTGATGAGGTACAGAATTCCACAAGGATAGGTGCAGCATAGGAAAAGGCACGTGCCCCAGATGTTTTCAAATGAACCCTGGGAATCTCTAGCAGTCCCTCATTGGTGGATCGGAGTGAACGGCAGGGGGCACTAGTGAATCAGGAGATCTTGCAGATATTGGGGTCCCTGCTCAAGTAGGGCTTTGTAGGTCAGCAAGCTGACCTTAAAGGTGATCTGCCACTGTACCAGCAGCCAGTGCAGTTCATGCAGCACAGGCATAATATGACTAGTCCTAGACATACCAGTCAAAATCCTGGCTGCCGCACTCTGCATCAGCTGAAAGCAGCTGATATCAACCCCAGGTAGCCCTACATAGAGGGCATTGCAGTAATCAAGGTGGGTGGTTAGCATGGACCAATATAGGGAGATCAGCCAGAGGAACCAGGTGTTTCACCAGGGTGATATTCCTTAGATGGTAAAAGGAAAATTTAATGACAGTGGAGACCTGAGATTTCAAAGTCAAGCCACTACCAAAAATAACACCCAGGTTATGCACCTGATCTGAGGTCATGAGCTAGGCACCATTAATCCATAGATCAGAAGGAAGCCCAGACCCAAGACCCACTGCCGGATTACCTGGATCTACAACCAACACCTCAGTCTTGTCCGGATTTAACCTCAGCCAGCTAGTGCTCATCCAACCTTTGATCTCAGTTAGACAGTTGTTAAGCACAGAGACCGCATCATCCTGTCTGGGCATAAAGGACACATAGAGTTGGATATCATCTGTGTAGCAGCAAAAACCTAAACTGTACTTCATAATGATATCTCTCAATAGCAGCATGTACACTGAAAACAACATGGGTGCCAATATGGAACCCTGTAGCACCCCACAGGACAGAGGGAGGGCATCAGAGGAATAAATTCCAGTGACAACCCATGTAACCTGCCTGTGAGGAAAGATTGAAACCAATTTAAAACTGTGGCAGATAATCCACAGAAATGCCACAGGCATTCCAAAATCAAACTATGATCCACAGTGTTGAATGCTGCTGAGAGATCAAGAAGGATTCAGATAGTACAAGCCTTTCAATCTCTCGCAATTAGGAGATCATTTAACACCCAAACAAGGGCCGTCTCAGTGCTATGTCTTTTCCTAAACCCAGACTGGAGAACGCCCAGAACATTGTGGGTTGTAAGATGGTCATCCAGCTGCAATGCAACCACCTTCTCAATAACCTTACCCACAAAGGCTAGATTAGAGACAGGTGTGTAGTTTGCCAGACATTCTGGATCCCAGGTAGGTTTTTTAAGGAGTGGTCGAATGACCACCTCCTTGAGGGGATTAGGGAAACCCCCCTTTTCCAAGGAACACCAGACAATTTCAGCAAGGATCAGGCAGATAACATCTATGCAATGTACCAAAAGTGGCATAGGGCCTGGATCCATACTAGAACTGGTTGATCACAAAGTCTGGACAATCCTCACAATGTCTGAGAATTCCAGCCGACTGAAGTCGGACCAGACAAACTGGGTGTACACAACCTCCCGCCAATCTCCACAATCCCTCATAGAGGGAGATGGGTTGATCCTTGTCCTGATGCTGGCAACCCTATTTGCAAAAAATCGACCAAGCTCACCATATTTATTTTGTGAAAAACCTCTTCCAGACTGAAGACAGTCAGGATTGCACACTCTGTCCAAAGTCTGAAAGAGCTGAGCTGGTTGATTTCGTGCAGCTGCAATCTCCCCGGACAGGAATTCTTCCTTCTTACAGGTTATTGCTGATTGATAGATCTTATAATGTTCCATCAATCTAAGCCTGTCAGCATCAAGGCAGGATTTCCACCAAACTCTCTCTAGCCTTCGACCCACCCTCCTCAGCTCCTTTAAGGACCCGTCGAACCATGGAGTCCTTGGGCGAAGAGTGAGTGGGTGAACATGAGCAGGAGCTATTGAGTTCAGAGCATCTCACACCGTCTTATTATAAGCCAGTATAACACCGTCTGGACTAATGCATTCACTCAATAAACCCAATAGGTTCAGCACCGCTGATAGGCCCTCTGGGGTAACTCCCCTCAAAGGGCAGTACTGGACCATCTTCATAGTGGCAGACCAACTTGGGGGTGCCCCAAAACTGAACTTTATTGTGTGATGGTCAGACCAACCAACTGGTTCCACCCCCAGATCCATGTTCTCCATCCCCAGGAGGAACACTAGATCCAGAGAGTGACCTCCAATATGGCTAGCAGAGGTAACCACCTGTGTAAGGCCCAGCATGGTCATAAGCTGGAAGAGGTTATTTCCAAACTGCGAGAGTTCATCATCGACCCAGGCATTGAAGTCACCCAGAATTAACCATCTGGGTGACTCCAAGGCCACATCGACAATGAAGTCCTCAAACTCCTTCAGGAATTCTCCCCATCACTGGGTGGATGGTAGATGAGGAGTATCCTGAACCCTACACCTGCTCTCAAAATACACTCAAAGGATCAAGTGCACCCCACTGGCACATCCACAAGGCTCAGTTCCATTTTAAACATAATGGCTACACCACCGTCCCTACAATCCAGGTCTCGGTGATGCATGCCAGATCAGATGTTCCAACAAGATCAGTTACAATGGCTGTCTTGTTTCTAATTGATCTGGCATTGCATAACACTGCCTGAGTTGAATGGGTTGCCGAAGAAGATCCCGAGACCTTCCCACTATTTGTGGAGCCCTTGGGTATGGGAACCAGGCAGGGAAACACCCTTTCCTGACCCCATTTCACCCCAGGGCATCTCCTAGTCCCAACAATCTCAATCCATCCACCGCTCTCCATTCTCCCACCATGCCCAGTTTGCTCCTTTTTTAATAGATCTCTGGCTATCCCCAAGGTGCGACACCTCTTGTGCTCCTCAGCTGGCAGTAGAGGACATTCCAAAGGGTGTAATGCCCTGATCATGGTGGGAGAATAAAGCTTGGCCATCTCAAAACCCTCCCAACACATTTCAAATACACTTGTTAAAACACAACATAACCCCACTAATTAATAAATAAAAGAATAAAAAATTAACCTTACTCCTATAGTCAATTTACCTCCCCCAAAATATAAACCCTTAATTATACTAATAAAATAATCCAGCTGTCCCCTATAATAAATGTTCCAGCAGACCTTTACAAATAAATCAAACAAATAATTTCAGATGTTTCATGAATGAACCAAGGAAGCTCTCCCTTCCCTGATTCAAAAATGCCAAAGTGTCTCAATCCCAGGCTCCACTCTCACCAGGAGTCTGAGAGGCAAGTAAACAGTAAAAGAAATGTAAAAATTCAAACAAATAAAATCTAGACATTATCCCCAAAAATATTCTAAATCTAAACCTGAGGCGCTCCCATCTCCTCAGATATTTTGTATAAAACAATTTTACAGGTGATACCTCTCAAGTATCCCTGAAAGATACCAGGTTTATTCAGAATTTTTTTTAATCAGTCACAGGGCACTCTCACTGCCCATACAGCATAAGCAGGCCCAAAATAAAAAGAGTTCAAACCGTGTCCCAGGTGATGAAACTAGTCCTTCTCGACTCTTACAGTTCTGTGGGCTTCAGACCTCCAACCATGAAGCCGGGACATATATCTAGTGGCCACAGAGTCCCTTGAGTACTCCAAAAGACAACCACCCCTTCAATCTATCTGTGACCCACTGCTTTGGCTCACTTTCACGTCAGCCCACCGGCTGATCTTCCAGGGGGCCTCAGAGTTCAAGAGAGTTTATTTACATGAAAGCCAGAAATTTGGCAGAATTGATCTAGTAATTCAGTTAAAGGTGGAATAGAGGTACTAGGGTCTTCCAGGAATATTACGGTGTCATCCACATACAGAGAAATGTTATGTTGGCTATGGATTACTGATATCCCTTTAATTTTTTTATATTCCCTGACAGTGTGGGCCAAGGGTTCAATGCTTATAGCAAATAATAGTGGTGATAGGTGGCATCCCTGTCTAGTACCCCTTTTGATGTCCAGATGTTCTGAGATAATGCCATTGACCTTTACCCTAACCTTCATACTTTTATAGCATAGTGACACCCACTCCCCAAATTTTCCCCACAGCCCCATCACCTCCATGACCCCAATAAGTATTGCCAATTTAGGTGATCAAATGCCTTTTCTGCATCACAAAAGATTGTCATTCAAGGGCTGAGTTGGAGCCACTGTGACTCAGGATGTTAAGTAGTATCCTAATATTATCATACATGTGATGGTGGGGAATAAAACTCATTTCATCAGGGTGGATCAGTAATTCAATGTATGTTTGTAGACGCAGTGCTAGAATTTTGGTGAGAATTTTGTGGTCATGGCTAAGGAGGGTGATGGGGTAGAAGGATTCACACTTGGTTTTCTCCTTGCCCAGTTTAGGAATAACTGTGATCAAGGAGCCTTTCCCGGAGTCCAGAGAGTCTCATCCTTCCAGGCAGCCATTAAATAGGTTGACTACAATAGCTGCCACCTAGAGTTACGTTTTCTATAAAATTTGGCACTCAGACCATCTGGGCATGGATTTTTTCCTGCTGGTAGTCATTCAATTACTTCCTTGATTTCTTCCACTGTAATGGCAGCATCAAAGTGGTCACTAGTGGCCTGTGGCAGTGTGGGGAGTTTCACTGAGTTCAGGACTTTTTGTGTCTGGGTACGGACATTCTCTGGGTTATTGTCTTCCCAATATAGGGTTTCTTAAAACAATTTAAATTGGTATGCTATATCTTTTGGTCTAAGTCATTTTTATCAGGATTTGTTTTGATTTGGAGGTAAGGGATGTATCTGTCTACCTGCACCTTTCACAGACAGAATGCCAGTAATTTAGAAGCTCAACCCTACCTCATGGTATTTTTGGTTTGTGAAGCATAAATTTTCTTCTGCCTTTGTCGTTTCTAAGGTTTGCAGGGCTGTGTGAGTTTTTGTTAAATTTTTATTAATTTGTTTGTCTTTAGGGTTGATTTTATGTTGTTTTTCTAACTCCACTAATTCAATTTTTAATTTATTATATGTACTTTGAGATAATTTTTTTTGAGTGGCCAAAAAGCTGATAATTTCCCCTCTTAGTACAGCTTTCGGGGCATCCCACTGCACCTGGGGGTATAGCTCACTGTTTGGTTAACAGAATAAAATTCCATAATTCTATCAGATAGTTGTTGTACAAAGGTTTTGTTGATTAAGAAAGATACATGAAGTCTCCACACCGACTTTCTATTTTGGTAAGGTAGGGCCAATTGGATTGAGATAGGTGCATGATCAGATAGGGTAATACTTTGAATTTTGGAATGGGAAATGTATTGCAAGTCTACTGTATGTGTGAGAAAAGGTTTATTCTTGAGTAACACTGCCATGGGTTCAAGAAAAAGGAGTAGTCTTTCTCCCGGGGGTGCTGTGCCCTCCAAATATCCACAAGACCCAATTCCCTAATACAGTTGTTTAATGTTTTGGAGGCTAACTTGTTTGTATCTGTTGAGCCTAGTGATCTGTCCCTATCCAGAAGTGGAGCAGTGTTAAAATCATCACCAATAATAAGTTGGTCTTGCGGTAATTCCGCTATTTTGGAGGAAACCAGTGAGAAGAATGCCTCCGGGCGCACAGTGGGTGTGTAAAGGTTGATTAAGTGTATTGTCCATCCCTGGACAGTGCCAGATACCCTCACATAACACCCTTGGAGTCCTGTTTCCTATCAATATGGTTGTTCCTGGCTTCTTGGCTTTAGGGTGTGAGGCTGCTATTACTTGCCCCACCCATGATCTTCTAAGTTTTAAGTGTTCCTCTTTAGTAAGATGCATCTCTTGAAGAAAGACAATGTGATAATCCAGTCTTTTTAGTTCCGTTAAAATCTTGGATTTGTTAGAATGGAGAGTTACATCTGTTTATGTTATGTGACACAATATTCAGAGTGGCCATAATGCCATATAGTTGATAAACTTCTGTTTAAAGGCACACTGCCCCCTCTGTTTTTCCCCATCTTGGTCCTTTTTATTGGTCACTATTGGAGTTGACACATGAGCATCAACAAACTTATTTGGCTGATAAAACTGCAGTTAGTTATTAACTTTTAAACATGTTTTACTTAACTTGGGCTTTAATAGCCCATAGAGTAAGAAACAGTTCTCTTGTTTGTTAACATTTGCTTCCATAACCAGTTCTGGGAGACCGGCATGGGTCCCTTTGACACATCTAAAACAGAATACAGAGAGAAAAAGTAGGAAAAAAGAAACCATCCTTCCTAGGTGATTTCCTAGGAACAACACCGAAAGAGGAGGCTTCTAGATCCACTTGAAGTGATTAGTGAAAAATGTATTCGCTATTTGTCCCGAAATACTGGAACTGTGAGTATCTATAGTTTGCCCATGTAGGAATTAGTTCTCCCTACACCAGCAAAGAGAGAGCCCGAAGCTGAAAAGAAAAGTAAGTTTTCTAACCCCCCCCGACCAACCCCCATCCTATGTTAATTACCGTGGCAGCCACAGACACTGCAAGCAATTTCCTGAAAATTTTTTAGCCGTTAGCTACTGCCTTGTAATCATCCTTCCTTGAATGATTTTGCTACTGTTTGTATATTTTGCCCACGTATCCCAGTAGACAAGCTTTTTTGTCCTCCCCCCAGAAAATACATGTGTTATCAAATTAAACCACTAGATGTCACTCATACCTTATTTATCCAAAGTTTTTCTCAGCCTCCCTCTTCATCTAGCATTTTTTACCTTTTAAATTAGCAGTAAGTGGTAATAAAGTATGAAAGTGATATCATATTTTATTAACAATCCTTTGTTTTAAAACAAAGTCTTTCCCAGTCTAGGAACATTCAGCAGAGCTTCTGTGCATGACTGCCTTCAAATTACCTCAAGAACTGACATTGTCGCTGTGTTGGTTTTAACCCTTCACCTCTTTGGAGATTGCAGGGTGAATGATTCTCAGTCTTTTCTTGGGTTTGCTGTATCCACCAGCTGCAGAATCTTAACAATGTCCGCAGCCAGTGGTCTTGGGATTGTGCATATTGAACCTTTTCTTTGGCCTCTCTGGATGATCTGCCATGCACCTGCAGTCAGTTTCTGTTCCAGCCTTTCAATCTCCAAAGCTAGAGGGTTGATGTTCCACTCTTTCATTAGAGGTAGGGCTTCTACTAGATTGACAAATATTTTAGGTTCAGTTTCTAGGTGAATTTTAAGTCTGGCAGGGAAAAATATTTGGTCTCGAATGTTCTTTTTTCTTTGATCTCCGTAAGTACTGCTCTTACTTTTTGGCACTCCACCTGTAAGGCGGTAGAGAAGTCCTGCTCAAAGTATATTATATTAGATTCATATTTCAGATCCCTGTGGTGCCAAGCTTCTCTAAGGATCCATTCCTTACTTTGCTATAGGACCATCTGGATAACCCAGGACCTGGGGCAGGCTGTGGAATTAGTTGGCCTTGGCACGAGTGATCTATGCGCTTGGTCCATGGTGATATCAAGGTCAGATGGTATTTTGAGCACTGAATGTAATAATTTTTCAATAAAGTTTGTGGGTGTAGCATACCCTTCCTCTGCTCCTTCAGGGACTCCATGGATATGAAAATTATTGCATCGAGCCCTGTTCTCAATATCCTCAAGCCTTCCTTGCACCTGTCTATCTCTTTTCAGTAAGTGCAAAATTATTCTTTCATTTCAGTCCTGAGTCTCTGTTAGCGCCACCAGTTTTGTAGTGTTGGAAGTAACTTTAGAATCTTGCTGATGAACATCTTGGCAGATATCTGCTATCTTGGAGTAAATTTTTTGTGCTGAGGGCCAGATTTTTTTGCAGGGTTCTTTCAGATTTGCGGGACATCACCATCTCATCCTCTTCCATATTACAGGAGGATTCCAATGGAGAGTGATTGTGGTACGCATAGGCCACAAACCCCTTAACCTCCTCACCCAACCTTAGCTGCTTCATTTTAGTTTGGGATTGGGTTGGATGCAAGCCCTTTCCTCTTGTTGTTTTCATAGCCATGTTTGCTGTATCTATAGTGGCATTTTCTATCCGATGCAATGATTTTTGGGGAAGGAGTATCTCAGATTGTTGAGGCTGGTCATGGAACTTAACAGATCAAGCTGTCTCCATGCTGGTGACGTCACTGGAGGATTACTCTGATTTCCTAAAGCAAAAGTTCCAGAACAATGATAAACAAAGAAGAGGACAGGGGGCATATCCGTCTAACCCCTCATTTGAGCACCAAATAATCTGAAAACATGTTGTTGACCTTTACTTGTGCCACTGGTCTACTGTAAATATATTTTAAATAATCCACAAAAACATCTGGGAAATTGAACATTTTCATAGCCCCAAACAGATATTTCCATTCCAACATATTGAATGCCTTACTGGCATCTCAAAAGCAACAAAAAAAACACTGGTGTTTTTGAGCCTATAAAGTATTCTGTAATATATTGAATCCTATGAAATCCTAATTAAATGAACCTGTTTGGAATAAACTTGGACTGATCTGTATGCATGACTTTGCCCAATATTGGTAGGAAGCTATTATTTAAAATCTTGGTATATATTTTATATTCAACATTGAGTATAGCCACCGGTCTGTAACTTTCTGCTGTACTCCGATCTTTTCCACATTTTGGTATAAGTGAAACATATGCCTGGTAGAATTAATCTGGAAGTTTATGCATGACCTGTATTTGATTATATAAAGTTTCAAGCAGTAGCCCTAAAACTAACTGAAAGGCAGGATAAAATTCTAATGTAAAGAACAGCATTTCCTGAACACCACGAATAATAAGATATTTGGGGAGGCAGTATAGCACAGTGGTTTAAGGCTCTGAGCTTCAAATCTGGAGACCTGGGTTTAAATCCCACAGCCCCCACTTGCATACTGTGTGACCCTAAGCAAGTCACTTAACTTCCCTGTGCTCCCAGGTTGCACCTGTAAACAAGCTTTCAGCTTAGTGTGTCTCACCTGGTTAAACCATTTGAAAAAAAAAAATATTACGGGGGGAGATGAATAATCACCACAATTCATTGCCGTTCTTCATTTTGCTATTCAGTGGTAGTTTAAGATCTCCAAAAATTCCTGTCCAAACAGAGGCCACTTGCAAAGCTCACTGAAGCCAGATCATGAGACCCAGCAAACACAGACACTTCAGGCAGGAGGGAGAGATAGATGACTTGAGCTGCTTTAGAGAAATAATTTATTTCTATTCATGTATTAAAACTGAAACAAAATCTGAAATCTTTACATTATTCTTTCCTCTCTAAATCCCAAATTAGAGAGGATAGATTTTTCTACACAGTATGGTAAAAATTAAACTTTTAAGAAAGGGAAAATACTAGGGCTGTTTAGTGTTTTCTGAGAAAGAGACAGGCAGGCAGACCACAATTGCACACACACACAAACGTAGACTGTGTGTGTGTGTGTGTGTGTGTGTGTGTGTGTGTGTGTGTGTTGAACACATTAGATTTAAACCTGCAGTGTAGTGAAGAAGATTAACAGATTAAGGGAGGAAGATTTTGCAGAGGTTTATTTCAATGAGAAATTGAAGGTTTTTGTAATTTAGCTGTTGTCTGAAACAAAGAATAAGTCAAGTAGTCTAACTGAAATGCTTTTAGCTTAGGCACATTTTGCTTAAGAAGAGATATAAAAAATACCATATGTTTGTTTTTTTGAGAAAAATCAGGCTTCACTATTAGTTGCCAGTGAGACTTGTCAGTTCAACACTGCTGTCGTGACTTGATTTCATAACAAATATAATTTAAATTTAATATCAGAAATCTTCCTGTGAGGAACCTAGGCTTTTGTCCCTCCGTGGCCACTTAAGTAAGTGCTAGTGCACCATAGCTGGTATGGTGGAACTAGTTGGCTGACTCCCACCATTTCAGTTAGCTCCTCTTCTGCTCTGTGTGTGTGCATGGCTGTGCACTTAAGACATTCTTCTAAGTTTTTTGCTGTGTGGCCAAGAAGAGATTTAAAATATACATATACATATTTTTTTCTGAGAAAAATAAGGCTTGACTATTATTAGCTGACAGTGAGACCTGTCAGCTCAGCATTGCTGCAGTGACTTGATTTCATAAAAAAATATAATTTAAATTTAATATCAGAAATCTTCCAGTGAGGAACCTAGTCTTGGGTCCCTCCACGGCCACTTAAGCAATTGTGCGTATACCTTAGCTAGTAGGGTGGGACTAGTGGGCTGACTCTTTTTGCTTCATTTAGCTGCTTTTTTGCTTTTTGTGTGTGTGCATGGCTGTACACCCAAGACACTTTTTTAAGTTTGTGGTTGTGTGCCCAAGAAGAGATTTAAAAACATATTTTTTTTCTGAGAAAACTCAGACTTGACTATTATTAGTTGACGGTAAGACTTGTCAGCTCAGCAATGCTGTAGACATTTGATTTAATAGGAAATATGATTGAAATTTAAATTTTGTATTGGAAATCTTCTTGTGAGAAACATAGGCTTGGGTCCCTCCATGGCCATTTGAGCAAGTATGAGTGCACTGCAGCTGGTAGGGAGGGACTAGTTGGTAGACTCCCACATCAGGGCACTATGGAGCCCCACAGAAGGACACTGTACCTCCACCTTCTGACAGAAGACTCATCCATGGGCTACTCGGTTCTCTTACCTCTGGCTGGCCTGTTCAGACTCTATGCACTGTCACTGAGACACTGAGCCAGTGGCCCATTACACCACATGGTGCCCACCCAGCTCTGCTCATCCTGAACATGGCCCATTGGGGCAACCACACAACCATGACATTTTGACTGCATCATGTTGATCTCTGAGTGGGTTGAGAATCCATGCAAAGAGACCAACATGGAGATTTAGAAAAAATGTTCTGTGATGCCTTGCCCTTGGGCTCTCCTTGAAAATAAAATAAAAGGATGTAAAAAAAAGAGCCATAAAAGCAGGCAACCTTTTTATTTGTGTGATCAATAAATTATTACAAGTAAGAAAGCTATAGCCAAATGATGACAACAGTAAAAACATTTCCCTAAACTAGCCCTATCAGTGAAACATTGGGCTTAATATGTGTGGTGTTAATGGAAAAAGATTTATCAACTTGATACTTGAAATGTTCTGTATTTTAAGGCTTTTGGCAAATTACAACTGTTGACTAAATGGTTTCCCTTAAAGGAGAACTGTGCTGAATGTATAAGTAATTTTTCCTAGTAGAAGCTGTTTTTAAATATTTGTTCTAATTCTGTTATTGCTTTAGCTGTCCTGGACTTTTACTTTTCCTTGTGAGTGTTTGTGATTTACCTGCTGCTGGTGAGAACCATTTTAGAACTATATGATGTAGTTTATGTCCCTGTTCTACTCTTCTATTGTTGGCACAATGCATCCATGATCTACTATAGAATTATGTGGATGAGAGGGACATAACCTACATCACACAGTTCTAAAAGGTATTTACTACCAGAATGCAAAGCAGAAACACCCACTTAGGATGCTAACAGGTGTGCATGGATGGAATAATTAAGCAATAAGGCACGACAGGGTGTGTGTTATTGTGTAATAACGTCACTCAAGGGGTGGGTTGAAGCACAAGGTGAAGCCGAGTGCTTCCTCCACCCCAGGAGTGACGTTATTACACAATAACACACACCCTGGAGTGCCTTAATGCTATTATACAATAGCTTGTTGTGAAAAAATAAAAAATAGTTTTAAGAAGTGTGTTTTTATTACATTTCTATTGTTTTTTCCCCTGTGGAAGGTACATATGATGAAACAAGGAAAAGTAGTCCCCACTAGGTGGTGCTGGTGCTGCATGCTTCACAGCCCCCTGTATGTTCCTCGTAGGTGCTGAGCGTTTATTTTGGTATAGGTGTCTCTGCCCCCCCCGATACTCATACAATTATTGTGGCCATATAGTTTAGTTGTGCTGCTTTCGGTGACAGTTCTGTTAGCGAGCAAAGGAGGGTGCGCGCGCTGAGGCAGTCATCAACAGTGAATGGCATTTTGAAAGTAAAGCCGTTTCACCAGTCGTCTCTTCCATTTAGAAGCAGCAGTCATTTGTTTCTCCTTCTGGTTTTCCCAGTACTACTGGCATGTACTGGGAGAAGATCCATGACAGTTCTGATAGCGAGGGAAGAAGGGAGCATGCACTGAGATGGTCACGAACAGTGAACGGCATTTTGAAAGTAAAGCCGTGTCACTGCTCGTACCGGTTGTCTCTTCCATTTAGAAGCAGCAGTTGTTTGTTTGTCCTTCTGGGTTTCCCCGGTACTACTGGCATGTACTGGGAAAAGAAAACAATAGGAAAATAAGCTTGATATGTGGGCATGTGAAGCCATGTCGTCACCAGAGTAGTGCAGCAGGGAGGGGTATCTTTAACTGTGCTGCGGTCATATTTATGTCTGCCCTAGATACAGTCATGTTATTGTCTAATATCATCACTGTCTCTACAGGTCAGTAGCCAATCAGAAACATAGGATTTTTCTTGCCATTGTATAATAACAGCATTTTAACCAGTACTCAAAAAGCAGCTTCTGTTGGGAAAAATGACTTACAGGTTCAGTGCAGTTCTCCATTAAGACCTATCAGCCAGGCTGTGACTACTTGCTTTTGCTTGGGCCCAACCCATTTTCTCCCTATTCATTAATGACCTTCCCTCCATTTACTTAAACTTGCATAGCCGCATGTATGCTGATGACAAGGTCATCTACACCTCTGGTCTATCAACTTCTTGTGTAGAGGCCCCTCTCCAGTATGACTTTAACAATGTGCTAAGTTGGTTCTATGTGAACCAAGTAAGGGTTAATATGAAGAAAACAGTCTTAATGTCCTTTGGAACAAGATAAAAACTGGAAAGGCTCTTGTCCCCTCCTGTATTCATCACTCCAGATGGCCCTCCCCGCAATGTAGTCCATGCATTCAAATACCTTGGGGTTTTACTAGACAACAAGTTTGATTCCTCCATCCACATTGACATCATTCACTCCAAATTCCACCCTAAACTTGGAGTAATGCACTGCAACAAAGATTGCCTCTCCCCATCTGTTCGTAGATAGCTGATACTCAAAACAATCCTCCCTGTGTTCAGTGATGTGGATACAGTCTATGGCACCACTCCTGCTTCTTCCATTGCCAAATTAGATACCCTCCTAATTGCCTTTCGCCATTTTGCTACTGACTCCCCTTTCCCCACACACCACTGCTTCATCTACTCCTTTCTGTCAATCCCTCGCCCTTCCCACCATTGAGGGGCTCATTCCTTATCCTATATCACTAAACACTGGTTTGTATCCTTCCACTCTTATCTCTCTTTCATCCTATCCCCTGCCAGTCCTACCTCCTACCCACTTTGCTCAAGGAAATTCCAACTTTTCTCACTTCCTCACCCTCCCACTACTGGTCAGTCTTTCTTTCCCTACCAGCTTCCTTGCCTTTGGAGTCAACCCTTCATCAAACCACCTCTCTCCCTGCTTTCAAGCACCTACTCAGACTGACTTCTGCTGCTCCTTGCCTCTGTCTCTAATGCTACCTAAATCTACTGTGTCTCCTGTCTAACAGCATTCAGGCTATTTTAAAACATGTCTGTTGAAATCTTGTCTGTTTGCAATACTGTACTTTGAGCACTGAAACTGATTGTTACGTACTCTTTTCCTCTGTATGTTCTGTGTGTTCCCTAACCCCCAGGTTGCTCCTGAAAATGAGCATTGGCTCAGTGTGCCTTTCCCGGTTACCAAAATGTTAAATAAATATATAAACATGCAGGCCTAGTATTCAGGGAAAAAAAACACTACTATCAATTCTCATGGGAAACACTGAATATTATTTATCACACAAAAATGTGACAGAAATTACCCTCTCAAACTTGGGATTTAGAGAGGGGAACAAAAATGTCAAGATGTCTGATGTTTTTTCTAGTTTTAACAAGTGGATGGAAGAAGAGTCTTTCTCTGCAGCAGCTCAAGTTTTCTGTCTCTCCTGTCTGAAGCTTCCACTGGTTCTGGGTCACATGATCTGCCTTTAGTGAGTTTCCAAAGTGGCATCTGGCAACTTCCAGTAGTCAAATAACATAATGAAACACCAATAATGAATAATTGAGCCACCAAATATAAATACTTGGTGAATATTTTAAAAAAAGTATTTGCACACCCCTAACAGAGAGTGGAAACACTTCACAGATCAAAGGGTAGCCACCCCAAAGGCTATGTCCCCTGATTACTTTAATAATGTGCATAGAACAGATAGCAAACGGCATGGGGTCATGTCACCAGAAACAAAAACTGTGCAGCAATAAATGCCACAAGGAAAACAGCGCCCTTGCAAACAACACCGGGTACAAGAGCAACCTGCCAACAAGAGCACAGCCCCATTGAAAACAATGGGACTTCTTTTTTTTTTTTTGCAGGGAGCTCCACCCCCAACACCACATACCCCCGGACTTAAAATAATTAACTCTGGGGGGTCATGGACTTTGGGGATGGTGAGAAAATTGGGAGGGGAGAAATTACTTTTTTTTTTGTAAGTTTCAGCAGACAGACACCTGGTGGGTACCAAACAGCAGTCCCAGTTCCCCTACTTCACCATGTGCTGGTGCCCTAGCCACTCTGCCATGTGAGCAGCTCGACCAGGCACCCCAGCACATGGCTACTTGATCCCTCTACTGACAATCCTCAGAGCGACAGGAGTAGTGGTAATTCCCTACCATTTTTATACCCCTCTCACTCAAAATCCTTTCTCACCTTACACAGCACGGTTCTTGCAGTGCTCTTCCTGGTGTGCTGTTTTGACCCAGTACCACAGCAAACTCACCTTGTCAGAATGGACAGGGTGGGCAGGAGCATATTTAAACAAGAGATCTTCCAGGTAGCTAGAACCCAGACCATATAAGGCCTTTTATGTTGGCAAGCCTGTGTTAAAGTTAACATACCACTGAATGGGCAGCCAGTGCAGATTGTCAGCACTGGTACTGTAAGATATGCTCTGACTGCAAAGTCCCAGTAATCAACTGGGATCCTACTTTCTGGACCAGCTGCAGGTGGTACATCAAACCTCCAGAAGAATACATCCATGCTGTCAGAGATATGGCAATACCCAGACTGCTGTATTACAAGATCCTCTGCTCAGACAGAACAGGGTATCCACTCCAGGAAAGGGTTGGGATTCTGACTGTAAACTCAGTGTCTTACCCCCTCACCCGAACCCCTCTGGTTGGCCTGTATCCTAGCATGGAACTACACACCTCCATATCAGGCCACTTATGCATATTGAATGCTAGTCCCAGATGCTGGTTTGAGGCTAGGTGCACCGTGTTTAGCTGAGTGGCATGGTCAATTTCTTTTCTGGCATGTACTAGTCAGTTAGTGTGTAGTTTCCTATCTGTGCAAAATCACCCACCCACATTAGGACCACTCATGAATCAATCTAACCTGAACCCTGTAATCACCCCTTTTATGTGAAAAATCAGTCATCCATGTTTTGACAATCAGCAACCCCACTCTGTAAGCAGGAACCCTGAAGGGCAGTCCCATTTCAAACATTACGAAGGCTTATACACAGCACTGCTAAACCAGTCAGTGGTAGGCATGGGAAGAATCAATCCTAAGAAGCATTTGTCAATGCCGAATGTTGTCTTGCTGACATTGTCATTGATAATGCACGAGTTAGACAGATGCATAAAAGGAATGGCAGTGAATTACGGAAGTGACGCCAACCCAACACCACTCTGAAGAGACTGACAGGCACTGAGGTGTGCCTTTGGGTGTTGGCCATAATGCTCATGTGATTTCACCTCACCCTAACCTACAGAATCTGACAAGTATCGAGTTCTGCCATGGGGTCCTTGGGCCTTATGCTCACCCCATTCCATATGGAAATATGTTGAGATGGGTGCAGTGTAGGAGAATGGGGTGAACTTTGGGGCCGAAGAGTGCAAGGCAGTTTGATGATTGTCAGTGGCAGCAGGGTGGGGGTGGAATGATGTGAGCATTAGAACCGACAATCTAAAGTCACACCCCTGACACCAGTTAGTCACTACAGGGTGGGAAGTTATGGTTAGAAACCCTAACAAAGCTTGCATTTGTTGGTACTTGCACTCCAAATTTTCATCATGGGCTTTTTCTCACCCCACCTCATGAAAGTATTTGGGACCTCTGCTCATGAACAGTGGCACTGTGATTTTGTTAATCTGTCCTGAACGTTGATGTCCCACAGTGATTGTGCCATTCTGCACCAGTTGCTCAAAACCACATTTTGGGCAGGATGTGAGAAATGACAACTGTACTGTTCTTAAGGAAGTGTGCAAAAATGACAATGTGGAAAATATGGAGTGAAAATATTAAAAATTCTCCCAGTTATGAGTATGCATGGAAACTGAGCAATGCATGCTCGTAACACAGTCATTCTGTGAAATTTTCTCACCAAATTTTCAACATAGGCATTTTGGGACTTCCACTCATGAACGCTGTCACAGTGATTTTCTTAATCTGCCCTGAACATTGATTTCCTACAGTGACCGTGCCATTGTGTGCTGCATGTGCAAAACCACAATTCGCAGAGCATATGAAAAATAACAACTGTACTGTTCTTAAGGAGGTGTACAAAAATGGCAATGTTGAAAGTCTGGAGTGAAAATACTAACAATTATTGAACTTATGAGTGTGTGTGGAAACTGCGCAATGCACGCTCATATAATATCGTAGGCAATTTGTGGAATTTTGTGACCAAATTTTCAACATATGCATTTTGGGACCTCTACTCAGTGACAATGCCACTGTGATTTTCTTTATCTGTCCAGAACATTGGTTTCGCACACCGACTGTGCCATTGTTTGCCACATGTGTGTAAACACATTTCAGGGGGGACGTGAAAAATGACAGCTGTACTGTTCATAAGGAGGTGTGGTAAAATGGCAATGTTGAAAAGCTGGAGTGAAAATATAAAAAATTCTCGAAGTTAGGAGCGTGCGTAGGAACTGTACAACACAAGCTCGTAACACAGTCATTTGGGGGAATTTTTCCACCAAATTTGCAACATAGAGTTTTTGGGAGCCTATCTCATGAACTGTGACACTGTCATTTCATTAATCAGTCCCAAAAGGTTGTTCCACACAGTGACCGCAAAATCACCTTTTTTGGGACTGAATAACAAAATCACAGTGACTGAGTTTATGAGGTGAGTCCCAAGAGACCCATGTTTAAAATTTGGTGAAAAAATTCACAAAATGGCTGAGATATCCACAACAGTTGGAAAAAAACTATTTATGCCATTATACAGCTTACCAGCATTTCTTCAGTTCACGGTCGGCTTTGAAGAGTGCAGACATGTTCCCGGTCCACCGAAGATTGTCACGTCAGCCTCTGGAAGTAAGTATGTGGTGAGGGTGTGTGTGAGGAGGTGGGTGGGTACAGGTCGGAGGGTACGAGAGACCGTGTGGGACCGTTTTCTGTTTTTACAAGGGGAAAAAACGGCAATGTGGGACAATTTGGGCATGCTGGAGTGGGATCCCAGAATGCCAGCATAACTGGATGTTTCTTTGGGGGGTTCTGGAGCTGATAGGGATTGGGCACCCCTGTTGGCTACCCCTGTTGGCCTCACGGTGTGCTTTTGGGAGGGCAGCATGAGTTGAGAGGTATTGGGCACTCCCTCGGTTCACAACAAATTTTATTTGGGGGGGACATTATGCCGACGGGGATTGGGCTACCCCATCAGCAAATGAACTGGTGAGGTCAAATGCCAACAGGGGGATTGGGCACCCCAATGTTGGCTATTATGGGTACTGTGAGAGGTGGACGGCTCTGCAATGTTTATTGAAATGTTACACCACAGAAGGCATGCCCCACAATGAGGGGGCACTCCCCTCATTGCAGCGGCTAAATCCTTTCAAGGTGGTTGCATTCTTCTGCACTGCTGTCATAGACAGTGTGCAATCTATTTCAAGCCACATAACCCAGCCTGAAAAAGCAGTGGTGCCACTGTCCACTACAGGACTGCTCATCCAAAACATGCAATTCCAAGTTACAGCAATATGTTTCTTACGCATGCGCAAGACAACATAAAAGTGACCGAATAAATTAGAAATGTGGGTGCTCTATGGGGAATCTGGAGTGCATGGTGGGCTTGCTGAGTGGTTGGGACATGGGTGGGTGTTTTGCAAATGTGGGGGTGGGCTTGAGGAGAGGGTGGGGGTGGGCTTGAGAGTGATCAGGACACAGGTTTATGATTCTGAAAATCTTGCCTATTTGTCAAAGGGTACAGCTGGGTTTCATGAGTTATCAGGGCTTAAGATGAAAATGTTATACATTGTGGGAGCAGAGGGTGTGGAGTGGACATACACTAGTGGGGTTTATGGAATAGTGTCTGCCGTCCTGCACCCCATTAAAGCAGAATAACCTGCTCTATACCATGCATCTGGTTCTGCAAATAATTCATATGAGCTTTAGGATCTGAATCCCACTGTAGGGGATGGTTCAGGTGTCTGCACAAATTCAGGATGTAATGCCTGCCTGCGCTGCATCTAGAGTGTAGATTCAAAGGCCTGAGGGTGCAAGGGGATGGGTTTGGGATGCTGGATGGTTTGTGAATACTGCACCACTGTGGCAAGAAAGACTGGAGGGCTGTGTACTCCCCAGTTCTGATTCTGACACTGATAGTTTTTCCCCTAAAGGGTCTACTTTAATATGGTTTACTCTGATTTGCCAGAAAACTTGTACATTTTCCAGACAGCGCCAGAGCCAGGTCAGAAGTAGATCTGGATCAGGTGAAATGGAAGAAACTGGTTGCCAGAGCTCTCCCTTTATAAACGTTCTCTTTAAGTACTTTACAGCTTCAACTGGTTATTTTATGTTTTGTCACCAACTAGTGTCCATAGAAATGTTGAAATTGATGGCAGAAGGTGAGCAATCATCCAATCCACCGTTATCCCTGACTAACCTAGGAGATGGAGCCCCTAGTGATCACTCATCACCTCCACTTTAATCCCCCCTCCCCCTTTGTCACCTGCAAAACCCATGGGTCTATCTCACCTTGCTTGAACCCTTCCACTGATTTTGCACAGACTACCTAATTGGACAATATGTTCTCCTTGTCCACTACCATCTCTGCAAACTTCTTGGCATTCTTTTTAAACTTGCTGCCTACTATCTTCTTCACATCACCTGTAGTGTCTATGTTTTAACTGGCCATGAACTGTACACTGATGTTGACTTTGATTATCCCCTGTAGAAACCTGAATATTTCACTTATGTCCCAGATCTCCCTCCTGGTTTCTACAGAGTACATCTTAAGATCCATCAGCTTTTCCTTGTAGGACCTGCCCTGTTGTCACTGAGTCTTATTGGTGTCCCTCCTCATGACGAACTTCAAACTATCATTAGCTGCTTTCTGATGAGGATTTCAGATTTGCACACAATTCTCCAAGTGGGGTCTCACCAGCGTTCTGTACAATGGCAGTATTTCATGCTTATGCATACTGCTGATCCCCCTGCCTATGCATCCCAACAACCTAAGAACACAGATTATTTAAATGTGTGGCTATTAGTATCTGCAGTGTCATACCTATGAATATATTTAAATGTGAATTCCTAGTTCTTAAGAAATGATTGGGATGATGTTTCTTAGAGTCATCTAAATGTAATTCTGATTTATGATGTGCTGTGTATATTTTTATTTATTTTCACCAGGTAAGCACACTAGACCACTTTGTGCCTATTTTCAGGTACAACCTGGGATGTTTCATAATGACCCAATAATAAGAGGACATATAAGTAGACAAAAATGATGGCATACAAAGTTAAATAACAAACAGTGCAATAGTTGTAGAGTTTTGGAAAAAAAAACAATAATCTCATTCAGACTAAGACCACAGCTAGGAGTAAGAACCAGTGCAAAACGTGACAATAAAAATTATAACATATTTATGCGGTATAAAAACAGTGGGCATGTTGTGAACAACATATTGATGTAGTAAAATCAAATGCAAGTACAACTGATCTTTCAAAGAGATCTTCTAAACTGAGTGACTAGGAGAGCTAAAAACTAGGAATGTAAGAGAATACCATAATCTAGGGCCAGTGACAGTAATGGCCTGATCCCACATACCAGTGTAAGTTTTTGTGACGCTATGCTATTGTTTTAATGTCTGGTTAATCCTTGAAAAATGGATACATGTTGTTCTTGGAGTTAGCTGGTTAACAAAATATAGATAAATATAGTATGGGGTGGTGTGTGTAACGAGAAGTTTATGCACACCCGATGTGTTAGATGCTACAGTACATAAACCCCGAGAGCAAAGATTGAGGGGTTTGGGAAAGCATCTAACACTGAGGGTGTGTATAAACTTCAAGTTTAAACACCACCCCATATTTTAAAATAAAGAAGCCATTCCTGTGCAGCCACAGTCCACTTATGTTTGAACACGTGATCCGCAGTAGCTTTTATTTATTTAAACATTTTTTATTCATTTATTTCTGTTGGCAGAGGAAATTTTCATTTTTTATATTATGGTTCTTGATTTTGTTTTTGGCAGTCACTTACTGCCGAGTCACAGTGGCGGTTCTGTCTCTGGGGGAAGACAATGTGGCTACCAGTTGGAAAGGAAGAGCTGCAGAGAGAGTGTGCACAGAGTGAGGGAAACTGTGCACCTGTTTGCCATTATAAACACTCTTTTATAATGGCAAATTATGCCACAGTTTCCCGATGGGAAAAAGGAAGACCTAGTTATTATTAAATGATAATAATGATGATGATGAAGAAGATCCTATTGGCCTTGTCTACTGCCTTATACTGTACTGAGCAGATTGTTTAAGGTAATCAGACATAACCTCCAGATCCCATTCTTCCTTCACCTGCTCTACCTTCTTTGCCCCAATCCTGTATTACATTCTTGTTTTTTTTTGCTTCCGCGAGCATGACTTTGTTCTTCCTCACATGGGGCCTCAACTGCCATACCATGTACTGCCCCTCCAACCCTCCAAATACTCCTTCATTAGCCTTATACTTTCTTTATATTCCAATCTTGCACAGATTTTTGTGTCATCTGAAAAGAGGCAAATCTTTCCCTGTGTATCTTCACCTTTGTACAAATGAAGATGCTGAAAAGCACCAGCCACAGGACTTGGAGCATTGTGAATTTATAATTCACATGTGAATTACAGCAAATTCACCCACAGTGTGATATGTGTAGCATTCGTGAATTGCAAGCTATGCAATTTGCTGCAGTTGTAGCAAATTTTACTATATGAATTGATGCAATTCACACCTTTCACAGCTCTACCCAGGATTGACCCATGTGTGATACCCAACTAGAGACAACTCTCATCTTTGTAAATTTTCCACCAAGTACTACTCTCCGGGCTTACCCCCCATCCTGCCAGTTTCCTTCTTCCCAGGTAGCAAGTTCCTGCCCTTCGTCCAAGTCGCCATTTTCTTTTTCTTTTTTTTTAACAAGTCTTTTTATTAATGAGATTTTTAAGGTATATACACAAGCAGCATGTGATGATCATAACAGCACTTGAGTGATGGATTAAGGGGACTTATTGATCACCTTTAGGAGCATACAGTATATAATGTATACAGTACAGAACTAAAGCTCTTGCATGACAGGACAACAAATCTACAGAGAGTTGACCAGTACTGAGAAAGAACCATCAGCATTGGGAAAATAGTAACAGAAGAGTAGGATATAGCTGAAATGTTAAATACGTATTTTTGTAGTATATCCAGGAGTAAGGTCACAAGTAAGATACCAGATAGCAGTCTGGGGACTGGCAACAGAATAATAATATATGAGGGGGCCATACTTACCAGGTTAAAAAAGTTACACCCCAATAAAGAACCTGGGCCAGATGGATTACTTCAAATAATTATAAGGGAAATAGCTGAAGAACTGGCTGGCCCAATGACAAAGAGATCCCAAACATCCGTGGGCAGTAGTGAGGTGATGGCAAACTGAAGGAAGGCAACGGTTGTCCTTATCTTTAAGAAGGGTGATAAAATCACAATGTAATATTTACAAGCCAGTAAGTCTGATGTTAGGTAAAGTATTAGAAAAGCAGCCAGAGCTTCCTTAAATCAAGGAGATTATTTTCTAGACTACACTGAACTTAATTATTACTTTTCTGACCTGTGTAAGTAACTAGTTTTGATTCTGTTTTTTGATGTTGACTTGTCTTAGTTTTAACTTTAATTTGCCAGGGAGGAACTGTAGCTGGGAGATATTTACAGTCATTTGTGACTAGACCTGTTACTTAACCTCTGTGAAATAGGTGTCTGAAAGGAAAAAAGGCACTCCCTGGGGTGGCGGGTCAGAGTTGTAGTTGATTGTTTCTGGATGGCATAGGTTTACTCCATCCCACATGATTGTTTCTGGATGGCATAGGTTTACTCCATCCCACACTTCCCCTCACACCACCTGCCACAAGCACATAACTTCCTTTATAGCAGGGGTTCTGACATCACTTCCCCAAAAACTGCTAATAACATACACCTGTTCATATCCTTATAGGCACAGCACACTGAATAAGGGGTAGAGACACTTACAAGCTTGCACACACTAAAACAAGAACAAAAAAACAACGAAAGAAAAGCATCTGTAAAAGGAAGGGAAACAGACATGTGGGAAGTGGTGCAATGCACTGGCTGTGGAGCAGCAGTCTTCTGGGAGACATTCTGGAAACTGTGGGTTGATGCCCTATTTGCAGGCACCTCTCTGGCCTGAGAGAGGAGGTTGCTCATCTCCATGCTGACCTGGCAATGATTCTGGAAACCTGCTCCCCCACCCAGGGACCACCCAGGCCACCACCACTACCTCAGAAGTTGCCAAGAAAGAGGAGTGTTTGGACCATGGTTGGTTCAGGAAGGGTGAGGGTGGTGGAACAGAGACACATCCCTCCAGTTTTGCCTCTTCACAATTCATTCTTCACTCAGGTGGAGCATGGTTCCTCTATGGAGGCACCTGCAGTAGAGACCTAGGATGACGCTGGTAACCTATGCAATGGAGACCCACAGGAAGGTGGCACAGGACCCCACAGGGAAAGGAAACAACTCCTGGTGGGAGACTCAATTGTTAGGGAGCAGAACTGGGAGAGGAAGGGGAAAGGGAGGTAAGGTGCCTGCCCAGTGCCATGGCTTGGAGGGACAGGAAACAAATCCTCAGGATCATGGGAGCAGCTGCAAGGGAGAGTCAGCTGGATGTCATTATTCACCTAGGGATGAATGACCTGGCTGAGAATGGGATCAGAGCAGTGCAACAGGAGTTTGTGGAGTTGGGTTGGGGTCTGAGACAAGTAGCACACACTGTAACTTTTTCAGAAGTGCTACCTGTCTATGGCATGGATGAGGCTAGGGTACTCCACACCATGGAATTCAGTTACTGGTTGAAAAACTGGTGCAGAGCTCAGGGATTTGGCTTCATCGGGGACTGGGGCTCCACCTGGAGAGATGCAGCCTATACAGGCATGATGGTCTGCATCTATCCAGGAGGTGAACCAGGATCCTAGATGATATGTTTAAATGCTTCATTGGCAAGCACTTAAACTAGCCAAGGGGGGAGGCACTGAAAAGGAGGAGGGAAATCCTAGCTCCCCCCCAAAAATCAGAGTAGTTAGTGAGGTAAACACCAAGATAGAGCAGTCGATAGGGATAAGGGCAGGGGTAAATGGGAAAAAAAGATGAAGGCAGTAAGGACTGGGAAGGGGCAAAAAGAAATAAAGTCATAAAAAAATGGAGGGTAATGAGTACCAGTGCCCATAGTCTAGGTAAAAAGCTCCCCAAAATGGTGGCCTTGATGGAAGAGAGATGCCTGGATATCAGGGCAGTCACAGAAACATGGTACACAGAGAACCATGACTGGGATGTCAACATACCAGGGTACACAATCTACAGGAGGGACAGGGAGGGAAGAAGAGGAAGAGGAGTAGCTGTCTATGTAAGGGAAGGGATCAAAGCAACATAACTAAAGGGTAAATAGGGAGGAGAGGAGGCACTGTTGGTCACCCTGGAGACTGGAAATGGCTCCACAATCTGCGCAAGGGTTGTATACAGACCCCTGTCTCAGGGGGAGGAAATGGACAAGGAAATTATAGAAGGCATCCTTGGGATGGCAGAGAAAGAGAGATATTCCTGATGGGGGACCTGAATATGCCAGATGTTCTCGATGCCCTACGGGGGTCATGCCTCAGACAGCTAACTTTGGAACCCACTCGGAAGGGAGCAACCTTTGACCTGGTACTCCCAAATGGGGATGGAGAGAGAATATCTGATCTTGAAGTGGGTAGCCATCTGGGAACAAGTGACCACCAAACAGTGTGCTTCACGATAAACTTAGCTGTAGAATCAAGTCACACAAATGTGAAGGCACTGGACTTCAGGAGGGCTGATTTTGTCAAAATGGGAGAGTGCCTCAGAAAAGCATTAGCAAACAGGCAAGAAGGTGGGGTGCAGCAACAATGGGGAAACATCAAAAATGCCATCATAGAGGCAATAAGCCTTTGTATGATGCAAATAAACAAATCAAAATGAAAGAAAACACCATTATGGTTCTCAAAAGAAGTGGTGGGGAAAGTAAGTGAGAAAAAGATAGCATTCAGGAAGAATAAGGAAACACAGAAGGAGCAGGACAGAGAAATGTACCAGTTAAAGCAGAAGGAAGCAGGGAAGGTAATCAGAATAGCAAAGGCCCAAACTGAGGAAAAGATATCCAACTCGGTTAAGAAGAGGGATAAAACCTTCTATAGGTACATTAGGGAGCAAAGAAAGACTAAGACAGGGATACTGAGGCTGAATAAAGAGGAAGACGGTTGGGAAAAGAGTGACAGTGAACAAGCAGGGATACTGAATGAATATTTCTGCTCAGCTTTCACAATGGAAAAGCAGGGGGAGATACCTAATCCAGTCAATAGAAGCACTCTGGATAGGGGGTAGATATTAGTCCTTTGGCAGAAGAAAGGATTCTGAAAGAACTCTTAAAACTGAAGGTGGATAAAGCAATGGGGCCTGATATACTTCACCCCAGAATTCAAAAAGAACTAAGGGAAGAACTAGTAACACCACTGACTGCCCTTTTTAATAAATCATGGGAGGATAGTGTGGTACCTGAGGACTGGAGAAGGGTGGATGTGATTCCCCTTCACAAAAGTGGGAGCAAGACAGAGGCAGAAAACTACAGACCTGTCAGTTTGACCTCAGTGGTAGGGAAAATGATGGAATCACTTCTGAAGGAAAGAATTGTTGAGTACCTAGAGGCCATTGGGACACAGAACCCAAGGCAGCATGGATTCACAGCAGAAAGGTCATGTCAAACAAATCTAATTGATTTCTTTGACTGGGTGACCAAAGTAGTAGACCAGGGAGGGGCTGTGGGCATGGCCTACCTAGACTTTAGCAAGGCATTTGACACAGTCCCGCACAAAAGATTAATAAACAAATTAGCCAGCCTGGGAGTGGGTCCCAGGGTGGTAGCCTGGGTAAAACACTGGCTGGACAACAGGACACAGTGGGTAGTAGTAAATGGAGTCCACAGTGAAGAAAGGAGTGTTACTAGTGGGGTACTGCTGGGTTCAGTACTGGGGTTGGTCCTTTTTAATGTCTTTATAAGTGACATTGCAGAGGGACTGGAAGAGAAAGTATGTTTCTTTGCAGATGACACAAAGATCTGCAACAGAGTTGATTTGCAAGTTGAGGTGGAAAGGATGAAAAGGGACTTGCAAGGTTGGAGGAATGGTCAAATGTATGGCAGCTTAGATTCAATGCAAAGAAGTGCAAAGTAATGCACCTGGGAAACAAAAGCCCAGGGGAAGAGTACACAATGAGGGAAGAGATACTGACAACAACAAAAATGGAAAGGGACCTTGGGGTAGTCATATCAGATGACCTAAAGGTGGGCCAGCAATGTGAGAAGACAGTAGGGAGGGCTGGGGGGATACTGGGATGCATAGGGACAGGCATCACCAGTAGAAAACAGGAAGTTGGTGGCCTTCTGTACAGATAGTTGGTAAGACCACATCCGAAGTACTGTGTACAGTTCTGGAGACCCCGTCTCCACAAAGACATAGACAGGGTGGAGGCTGTCCAGACGAGGGCAACCAAAATGGTGCAGGGTCTGTGCCAGAAGACATATGAAAAAATACTAAAGGAGCTTAAGATGTATAGCCTTGAAGAAAAAAGGGAGAGGGAGGACAAGATAGAAACTTTAAAATACCTCAATGGAATCAACAAAGTCCAAGAGGGTAGCATCTTTCAGAAAAAGAGATGTGCAGGAGCAAGGGGGCACAATTTAAAGAAAGAGGGGGGATGGCTCAGCAGTAATGTGAGGAAGTATTTCTTCAAAGGGAGGGTTGTAGATGCATGGAACAGCCTTCCTGAGGAGGTCATACAGTCAAGAATGCATGGGACAGGCAAAAGGCAATTCAAGTGTGGGGTAGGAGGAAGTAGGCTGTTGGTTGGCTAGGATCTACAGCTTATCCATTAGGTGGGGAAATGGGAAGACTAGATAGGCCAAGCAGTCCTTATCTGCCATCAAATTCTATGTTTCTATGTAACAGTTCATAAAGGAGGAAATTGTGACATTTTGTGGATACAGAAAACATGATAGATACTACTCAGCGTGGCTTCACAAGTGGGCAATCATGCCAAACAAACCTGATCAGTTTTTTTGACAGGGCGAGTAGGGTGTTGGATGAACAGAAGCCGGTGGATGTGATTTCTTTGAATTATTGCAAGGCATTTGATTCAGCTCCTCATGCTGAGTTAATTGATAGTCTCTATAACCTGGATTTAAATAGTAGATTAATACTATGGATTGAGTCCTGGTTCACTGACAGGGAGCAGCAGGTACTTCTTTGAGGGGAAATGTCTAATTGGGCATCGGTTGCCAGTGGAGTATCTGAGGGATCAGTCCTTGGGCCTTTTTTGTTTAATATGTATGTTACAACTATGAATTGTAGCGAGAAGGTGTGAAAATCAAAGTCTGCAGATGATACAAGGAATGGTTCAGTGGTTGAGAACTCTTCTGAAATTGTGAATCTACCGAGGGAACTGGACAAACTAGAATTCTGGGCACATGAACACTGATTAGAATTTAGTGTGGACAAGTGCTCTATTATACACCTAGGTGAAAACAACTGCCTAGGATCATATTATCTAAAAGGAAAGGTAATAAGATAAACAACAGAGGAGACTGCCTTGAGGGTCACCCTGACTAATGAATTAAGATCGAAGAAGCATTGTCAGTTAACTGTAAAAAAGACTAACATTATTTTAGTGTATATAAGAAAGCACATCAATAGCAGGGATAAAAGGATGATTCTGCTACTGTACATATTGCTGGTGAGACCACACCTGGATTACTGTGCCCAGTTTTGATCAGCACACAACAAATTAGTAATCAAGCTTCTTGGAGGGGGTTCAGCAAAGGGCAACCAGGATGACTGCAGACATTAAGGGCTGGATTCACGAACTGCCCGGAACCTAAGTCCCACTCCGCAACTGCCTTTGTGGACTGGAATCACCTGCTGCTGCGGCAGTAGTGATTCACAGCCGCTGCAGTTGTGGAGGGTGTTACGGCTACTCCCAACAGCTGTAGCACATTCCTGCAGCTGTGGGGATCTTCCTGGAGACACATCCCAAAGCGGCCATAACCCATGGAGCTGGTTGTAATCCGGCTCCACCTTTGTAAATACCTGCCGCTGTGGGTAACCTGTGGTTCCGCAAGTGGCAACCCACTTGCGCAGTGGTTTCCCCACAGCCATGGGTCTTACAGAAGCTTCATGAATCCTGCCATAAATCTCTAGAGTATAAAGAATGGCTAAACACAAGTTAAGTTTATTGTTTCATTGCTTAAGTTTATTGGCAGGAAGACTCCACTGATCATGTTCATTTTCAAGGAGGTTCTGTAAGGACAACATTAAACAACAGTGTATAATAAAAGTGATGAAATAGCATACAGGTACAACAATTAGTAGAAAGAAATTGCATATATGGTCAGTAAAAACAATAATAAAACAGATTGGAATCTGGTGCCCTGGTAAGCAATGCTGTCACACAATAAGGTAAAAATAACTGGTAGGAAATACATATAGAGTCAATGAAAAGAAAAACAGTAGTGAAGCATACAGGAACCAATTCATATCAAGAGGGAGAACAAAAAATAGTTATCAGTAAAAACGTATAAAAACTTTGGAATATCAAGGACTAAGGGGAGATTTATGTCTGGTCTATGGAGCTTTCCAAAAACAGGATTTATGGGATTATCTAGGTCTAGAAATTAGAGAAGGACCAAGAGACCCAAGATCACATATACTTCCATTGAAAGGGGAGGTTAGCCACCCAAAAAAAGAGTAATTAGTTTTTCTCAGTGAGTGGTAACCCTATAGAACAGTCTGCCCCTTGACTTGGTGGGTAGCAAGACTATGGTGGAGTTTAAAAATAAATTGGACAGATTGTGTGAGATAACCAAAATTAGTGCATATAACCATTGAGAAAAGAGAAAAATGAGCAAATTGCCTCTGCTGCTCGCACAAGATCTATGAGGCCTATGAACAGAGTACATATCTTTCCTATTCAGTAAGTAACCAAACAGAACTGGAGCCCTAGCAGGGGAGCTGAGAAAAGGGTAGTCAAGAGAAAATGGGGGTCACACCTCTGGCTGATTAAATCTTAGGGGGATTACTAGGTTGAGATAAGGGAGTAAAGCACAAGTGTGATGACAGGAAAAGGTCCCATTTTTTGTGAAAGAGACTCATTTTTCCCATCACTGTGAGTGAACTTCCATGAAATTTTACAACTTTTGTGGAAGTTTCCGACCTTCCTATGGTGAAATATTGGAAATCTTCTGAATGTGTTTGGGTGAATTTTCACTTTTACTTTCCTTGGTGTCTAGTGCCCCCCGATGACAGTCACTGGACTTGCGATCTCTGCCTGATGTTAAAATGAATAATTCCTTAGTGGCTAGCAGTCCCTCCCGCCACCTGATCACCTGCCTCTTATGCAAAAAAGAAATCCCTGGTGCCTAGCGGTCCCTCCTCCCAGCCAATCACCCACCCCATGAGTAAAAATGAAATCCCTGGTGACTAGAGGTCCCTTCCCACCCCAATCACACACCCCATATATAAAAAAAAATGCATTTCCTGAATCCAGCCTGCATGCATTGTATCAAGTACGTGAGGGCACTTTGCAACCTAGAAGCCAAGGCTTTGGCCAGTATTTTTGTGTTTGTGGAAATGTGGAGATGAGGGAAATAGAATAGAAATTCACACAGTCTAAGGGTTCATCAGATTTTCTGAGCTTTAAAGTAATGACGTCTTCAACCATCGTTTGAGGGAGAGATCCATTAGCCAAGGCCTCCCTCAGGTGGAGAGCAGTGAGAGGATGATCACTTTGGACATGAGTTGGTATAGATCATACCAGGTCAATGTGTCTTAGATACAATGCTGCAGGGCAAAACCACGCAACAGGAACAGCATGTGGAATAACAGCTACAGGGTACACAATGCTGCATGACACAAATAGTGTGGAGCAGTAACAGTGACCCTATAGCTATTTCCTGGAGTGCTCTGCTGTAGAGGGTAAGAGCTCTGCTGGAAGGGAGTTTGCTGAGCAGCTGCCTTGGCTCAGGGAGTAGAGTCACTGGTGCTGGAGGACAATGGAGCAGTTGTAGTCTGGGGTTCTATTCCTGGTCCCAGATTAGGTTTGTTCATTTTTTTTTCTTGTCTTTTTCCAGTCCCCAAGTTGACCCTCCCAGAGTAGGTTATTTTAATGGAGGGGTTCGGGGAGGAGCCCACCCATAATGGGGGATGTGGGGGGGCAGATCCACTTGGCAGAAAACAAGTATTTATACTGTATTTATTTTTAGTCACTGTTTTGACAGCACGGTATAGTGCTGCACTGTTTTTGTGTGCAACAACATGACCCCGTGCCAGAACAGATCCATGGTGAACCCACATCTGCCTGGAACCTTCCCTTTGACCAGTGACAGGATGGCTTTACATCATATTGTCCTGTAGCAAAGAGGGGTTGTGTTGCTTTCACAGCACCAGTGACATACTATCCTGCATAAGATGGGTCATTTTACTCCCACAGCCCCAGTGATGCACTCTGTTTCCTATATCTTCCTAGTCCCAGTCTCCCTACCTTGTTCTTATCCACCCACAGTCTCCTGGGGGGTTCTCGTCAATGAGCACTGAAGGCCACCAGTGATTAATAAGGGCCCTTACTTCTTGCATGCTCTTGCACTCATACTCTTACCCATTCATAGTGAGCCTTTGGAACATGTAGGGGATTCCTGCCTCTCTCAGAGATGCCCTAATGGAATCATATTCCTTCCTCCATTGCACAGGCTCAGCTGAATAATCTTGATAAAGGGACACCCTTGCCCCTGGCCAGCTTAAATGACATTTTTTCCCTTACCAGTCTGAGCAGCTTCTCTTTTGCTCATAATCATAATAAATATGCAATGAAGAGTGATGGTCTGGATCCATGCAGCTGCAGTGGACCTCTGGTGCGGTGTGCCCACTCCATCTCATTTGGGCCCTACCATGCTGGTGCGATGAGCTGGGGGTACATGGCTGAAAGTAATCACTCCATACAGGCACCTTCTGCCCTCTGGGAGATACCAAGGATTCTGATATTGTTCAAGGATCCCAAATTCTTCTTGTCCTCTGCTTCCTCTCAGAGATGCCCAAGCTGCTGCTCATTGTCATCCAGTCATCTCAGGATTTGCTGATGGGCATTATCCAGATGTATGACATTCAGGTCAGCCATGTTTACATGGTCATTCAGGAAGAGGACCTCTTCCCCAGTAGTAGAGAACAAGGCTTTCAGTATGGCCAAATCAGGCATCGGGTTTTGAGGAGGGTAACATTATAACCCAGGGATGGATTCTGCTCCTACCACATCTTGTCAAGAGAAAAAGCCATGTGAGCCACACATGAACAAGTATCAGCATAAAAGCCTATGGCTGCAAAACACAGACCAGAGCTTAGAAATTCTCTAGGGATATACCTGGGGTGCCAGATATCTGTTCCTGCTGGAGGTTACCCATTTGGACAGGTTGGGGAGGGTAATGTATGTATTTATACTTTGGGGCTGGGGTGGAGTGAAAGGCTTAAGCAGCCATCTTTATAGGGTCCAAGACACACCTCCAGTCAGTAAGTCTCTTAACTAGCCTTCTGTACAGGACAAGTTGAATGCCTTACTGTAGTACTCCTTCTCCAATTGTACATTATCGAGATCAGTTCAGAAGCAGGTGAGTGGCAGACCTCCACTTGGTGAACAGACAGGTCTGAGTGAAATCAGAGAACAGGACAAAATTACTCTGATTTCCAGAGTCAAGTCAAGATAGGCCAATTGGAAGGGATCCTCATTTGCTTTAGAGTCAGTCCTTCTATCACTATCATGGACACAAGGTCAGCCTGCATCCATGTTTTTGGATGCGGGTCAGCCAAGCAGCATTCAGTGGCATCCCTGAGGATGAAATCCACTTTTAAAGCACTCTGCAGTATGCTGCAGCAGACTTACTATATAAAGCAATGCAATTTCAATGGCAATTAATCCATTTTATCATGCAGGAAACTCTGGCATTCACTTCATCCTGGCAGTGTCACATTTCCTGAATGACATAAGGGACTAATTGCCACTGAAATTACATTGCTTTATTCAGTATGTCTGTTTCAGCATTATGCAGAGTGCTTCAAAATGCTGCAGAATTGGGTTTCATCCTGGGGATGCTACTGTACATGTGGTAGTTTTGTGAATCCTACCCTACATGTATACAGCTTTATAACTGATAAGTTTCTACTGTATTACCCTTCATATAATCATCTAGTTCACACATATTGTAAGAACTCATTGATTATGATGATGCAGATTGCAACTTCCTACATCACTGCTTCCATGTGCGCAAACCTACAGTACACCAAAATGAAAGTCACATGAAACAGACTGTCACTTGTACTGGAACAGATACAGTGGTGTGGGGTATTTTTTAATTTTTAAAATTCACTGTTTATCACTCCTTAACTGGTGCCAGCTGGACCTGCCAGTTCAATCTGGCTACTCCTCCTCCCAGATCTGGCCCATTGCTGATCCTGTATGAGTTCTGCCTATCCAGATGTCCATTAAAATTGCTAATACTCAGTAGAATACCCTCTGTGGTGGAGATCACCAAGTGGGGCAACAACCCAGGAACCTACATCTCTGGTCAGTGGCATCCAGGGGATGCACAAGAGTGGTCAAAACTGTGGCTGGGGGTCAGGGTCTATCCAACACTAAGGACCAGCATGATTATTTTTCCTTTTTTTAAAGTCAACAACCTGCCCAGGCAAAATGCTTTCTTCCAACACTTCAGACTGCTGGTAATGGGGAGTTAGTATTATGCAGGTTGCCATGATGCCAAGGTTCCCCACTAATCACAGAAGAAACTATAGATGAAGCAAAAGCACCCCCCACCCACCCTTTGCCTGCATACACTGACTTCACAACATGCTCAGAGCCTCACCGGCCTGATGTGAGGCAGTCAGGATTAAATTTCATTCCCTGGTTTCTGTGTATGGTCATGTAGCACACTACTAGCCAGTGCCACCAGTCCAGCAGGACTGGTAGGTCTAAAACAATTATAATGAACAAAACACCCCAACAGTGTACATACAGTATAAGCCAGTCTTTGTAACTCAGTGTTCATGCAGATTTATTACATCTCAGACATTTAGGTTTAGTTTGTTCCTCATATTAATCTCCTAAACACAACATACAGTACTGTATATCATTAGTTCTGGTATTCTATCTGTTCAGCCTGAATAAATTATTGAACTGGTAATAACAAAGGAACACTATCCCACTAAGAAACAATTTTAGCATTTTCTTTTGTCAAAGTTATCAACTCTTTTTCCCAGTAAGACTGCCATTTCTAGCTTTGAAATTCATAGTAATTTATTGGCAACATTCCCTATAAACCACGAGGAATCCAGCATAGAAAACCTAAATTTATGAGCATGAGCCTTCAGCATTTCTATGACAAATCATGTCATTTCCATGCAAAAGTCATATGGCAGACGGCCCCTTCCTAAATCAGCTGAAGTCATATCTGTTGCATTTGTTAAAAGAGTTGCAGTTAATGGTATCCACAAAGGAAGGTCACAGGGCTCTGTACTCAGTCATTTGTAAAACTGTGCCATAACAGTGTACCCAGTGCAGGGTACTTAATAACACAGACACTTAAGTGAAGGTGGCTAATTCTCAGCCACTTCTTGAAATTACAAACATGTTTTTTTACCTGCCATGAGCTGTATATAGGAAGTCACTTGCTCTAATGCATAGTCACTTCCAGAGCTTTGCAATGAGTACACGATTTTATTTCATGAACTGCAAGACAAGCAACTGCAACAGCTTACAAACCCAGACAACGTAAGTGAAAATGATAAAGAAATCTAGCAGTCATGTTCCATAAGGTAGGGACATACGATTCAAGAGACAGGAAAAAATGTGATCCAGGTTCACCTCTCCTCTCCCCCCTCCCCGCTATCTTGTCAGATATAACCATCGAGTAAGTTGTTATTGCTATAATGTGTTTGTGTATACATGCACATGTTGTGAGAAAAGAAAAGGGATTTACCAGTATACTCAGTAATTCATGCAAACTCTGTACCAAGGCAAAACTTTCTCAGAGCTGGTTAGATGTCAAAAAATCAGCATCATATGAGAACATGTTCCTGAGCATACTATACCTGCACTGTTGACCCGAGTTCATGTTTAGCATAATAAAATGATTTGAATTTTTTTTCACAGTGCCATATTAACTCAGCTAGAATGCCTGAGATATATGATATTGCAGTAATAAAATTGAGGACCACCGGTAAACTGAAGGTAGACAGTCACAAATTAAAAATAAAAACTGTTTCAGTATCAGACTCACAAAAATATATGCAAAATACTATGGTTGATGGGGCATTGAAAATCATTGCATACATGCTATTTCAGGGATAAATAGGTGGAAAATCATTGCACACATGCTATGCTATATCAGGGATAAACAGGTACCTAAAATAAAAGCATATAATGAAAAAAGACAAAACACCATAGCGTAAGTAAAGAATCACCAGATTTATAAAAAAGAAAAGGCATATTGGAGCCTAACCAGTAAATCAAATGTTAATATTATGGAGAACATAAAGATATTCAATAAAAATGTAAACCTGCTATACTCTAAACACAGAGGAAAGTAAACCTGAATAAAAAGTAATGAACACTACAAATAATCATAAATTATTGTACAATTCCATAAATTTGTTAATGAAAGGACTCAATGAGATAACACCACTAAATCCTGAAGGGTAACAAATAACAAGAGAAAAAAGAGATATCAGACAAATTAAATGAAAATTGCTGTACCTGTTTTACAAACACAGGTAACACTGATGATATTTCCATAACATCAAGGGTAAACATCAGTGGTGACATGGTACTAGGGGAAGCCATTATATTGAAGAAATTCAGAGGGCTAGATGAAAATAAGTCTGCTGGCCCTGGTGACCAACCTGCAGGGCTAATCATAAACCTTGCAAATGAAATTATTAAACTGTTAATTTACATATATGATAATACAATTCAGCATGGAAGGGTTCCAAATGATTAGAAAACTGCCACAGTTGCATCTATACATGAAAAGGGTAAAAATGACATATTATCAAACTACAGGTGATAATGTTTCACCTCAGTGTTAGGGAAGGTTATGGACAGTATTTCAATGGATGAAATAGCATAATTCCTGAGAAACAATAATTGTATTGATAAGCAACAACAAACAGAGGAAGTCTTGTGTGACCAACGTAATTACTCTCTATGAAGGTGTGAGCAAGATGTTGGATATAGGCAAACCTGTAGATGTAATCCTATTTGATTTTAGTTAGGCTTTTGCCCTTGTCCCCCCCATGGGCCTTATTCGCAAATGCCTATGCACTGCATAAGGGCAGTGACTAAGCAGTCCTAAGCCTGAATAATATGCAGCATTGCCCTGCACACCCCTGGTGTCATTCATCAAAGGTGTGCTGGTGCTTTGTGCAAGGGATCCCCATGCCAAATGTGGGGCTTTGCACTGGGGGCAGAACAGGGGCATGCCTGAGGGGGGTGTCCCCATGCCATGTGTATGTATGATGCTACTTGCATGCTGCGATGGCATGGGTATTCTATGCAATGGGGAACCCTGGTGTAAGTCACTAGACACACCCACAAAGGTTGACAGTGGGGCACAGTGGTAATGGGACCCTCCCACACACACACACAGCTGCCACTGCCCACTGGGCTACCCAGGAGGCCGGGGGTGGCTGTTCATGCAAACATCCATTGTCTGTTCTGGGTGGGCTGTATGCCATCCCAGCCTTCCTAGTCCTGGGGCATAAGGGATCCACAAAAGGGAACTAGGATGGGAATCCTATTGGATGCCCACCTGTGGCCTGCACTCCTCCCCTGAACCTGATTTTTCTCTTCTTTCTCCAATGTTTTAGAACTGTTTAGTTATTGTGGCAGAGGTGTGGTACTGTGTTCTTTCTTGTAGTTCAAGGTGCTTTTGGAACTGCTGATTTCTATTGGTTTAAACGATTACATTTTTTTTTCTATTTTAAAAAAAGCTACATCAACTTGGTATGTTGTCACCTGTTTGTTGTTGCTAAGTAGCAGATGTTTTTGCATTGTGCTCTGATTCTGTGATAGAATCTGTATTAGTAGAAGGTAGATTATTGTGATTGTAGTTACCTTTTGATGGTAAGGATAAAGAGGTGAGATAGAAGTGTATGTATTTTCAAATATTATAGAGGAACAGTGGCAGGATTTTTGGACAGTAAATTAATAAAAGGGAACTAGGAGAGCTTCAGTAGCAGACAAGTAGTGGAATAGCAGTATAATTGCAGTATAATGTGGGGAGTGGTGCAATGCAGTGGCTGTGGGGCAGCCATATTCAGGCAGATCGCCTGGACACTGAGGTGCTGCCCTATCTGCATGCATCTCTGGACTGCGGGATGAGGTAGCCAGACTCAGAGCGGAAGTAAACTGGGTCAGGAGTACCATCACCCCTATCCAGAGACCACTCAGTCCAATGCAGCTGCCTCAAAGGATGCAGAGAACGAGGAGCATTTGGATGACAGTGGACTCAGGGAGGGTTAGAGCTGTCAGGCAGAGGCACATCCCAGATCCTATTCCACTCAAGAACTCATATGCCACACTGCCAAACAGGGACAACCAAATAGAGGTACCCAGAGAAATGGAAGGAAAGGATGTGGAGGTTAGCCAAGGAGGTGACCTCAGCGGGGAGAGCAGTGGACCCCAGAGGAGAAGGAAGCGAATCCTGGTGGGGGACTCCATCATAAGAGGGATCCAGCTAGGAACACAGGAGGGGGAGGACAGGGAGGTGAGGTGCTTACCAGGTGCCATGTCATGGAGGGATGGAAGGAAGATCCTGGGGATCACTGGGAAGGCAAAACGGGAGGGTGAGCTGGATGTCATTATCCACCTAGGTACTAATGACCTGGCAAATGGGGAACCAAAGGAAGTTCAGGAAGAGTTTAGGAAATTGGGGAGGGGTCTCAGGCAAGCAGCTACTTCTGTCACTTTCTCAGAAGTACTACCTGTGAGAGGCAAGGGAGAGCATAGGGGTGCATACACCAGGAATTTTAACTCATGGTTGAAGAACTGGTGCTGTGAGGAAGGGGTTTGGATTCATTGGTGACTGGGGACCCACCTGGAGGGATGGAGGTTTGTTCAAGCCTGACGGCCTGCATCCATCCTGGAGGGGAATCCAAGCACTCAATGATAAGTTTAAATGCTACATTGACAAGCATTTAAACTAGCAAAGGGGGGTGGCAGGCCAGCAAGGAGGACACCTACTTGCTCACCCCCCCCACAGCTAGCAGTGGAACCAGTGAACCAGAGGAGTTGTTGTCTCTACAAAGCAGTGTGCAAAAGATGGAGATTAGCACCCAGGAGGTGGATAGGCAGAATAGGGCAAAATTCAGCAGAAGGGCAGACAGCAAGGTGAACCAGGGATAAAGGACAACCAAGGAAGGGGCTGGAGTAGAACAGCGAAACAGTCTAGGGAGGTCAAATCATGGAAAGCCATGTGTGCAAATACCAGGAGCCTTAGCAACAAGATGGAAGATCTGGAGGCTGTCATGGTGCAGTCAGACCTGGACATTGTGGCCATCACTGAAACCTGGTGTAATGATAACCACTACTGGGAGTTGGCCATACCTGGCTACAACATATTCAGAAGAGACAGGGCAGGCAGGAAGGGAGGAGGAGTGGCACTGTATGTGAAAAATGACATAAGGGCCACAGAGATCCAGAAGGAACAAAATGGGGAGAGATACTGTGGTTAAGCTGGAAAGGAAAATGGGGCAGCCATCCGCACAGGTGTGGTCTATAGACCACCAGCCCAGGAGGAAGAAACAGATAGGGAGCTGATGCTAGCTATCCAGAGGATGGCAGACAAGGGTGAGGTAGTACTGGTTGGAGACTTCAATATTCCAGATGTGGACTGGAGCATCCCAGCAGCAGCATCAACTAGGAGCAGATTTATCCTGGACTCCCTTCAGGGTGCCTTCCTCAAGCAACTGGTCATGGAACCAACTTGGCAGAAGGCAATACTGGACCTTGTGCTCACAAAAGGGACAGTGTGATGGGTGAGTGGGGGAGCACCTGGGGAACAGTGACCACCAGTCACTGTGGTTTGAAATCACAGAAAGAGCAGAACCAAACCACACAAAAACACGATCCTGGATTTTAGGGGGAAACTTTGGGAAAATGGGGAGATACTTGAAAGAGGCATTATGGAATGGGGCAGGAATCAGGGGTTGAGGAACAGTGGAAGTATTTAAAATGGGATTACAAGAGCAACAGAATTATGTATTAAGCAGGTTAGCAAGAGGAAAAGGAAGAGGAGACCATTATGGTTTTCCAAAGAGGCAAAGAAAGTGAAAGCCAAAAAGATTGCATTGAGGAAATACAAAAAGACACAGGCAGAAGGGGATAGGGAGAAGTACCAGGAGAAGCAAAGGGAGGCAGGGAGGTCAGTAAGGGAAGCCAAAGCTCAGATAGAAGAACACATTGCAAAATCAGTGGGTAGAGGGGACAAAACCTTTTACAGGTACATAAGTGAAAAAAGAAAGGCAAAGGGAGGGATAGTGAGACTGAAGGAGGAGGATGAGGGCTGTGTGGAGGATGACAACAGTAAAGCTGACATATTGAACAGGTATTTCTGCTCAGTCTTTACTGAGGAAGAAGAGGGTAATGGGTCTGAATGGACTACAAGGGGTGAGAATGGTGCAGAAATGGACACAAGTCCCTTTACACGAGAAAGGGTCCTGAAGGAACTGGAAGTAATAAGAGTTGATAAAGCAATGGGGCCAGATGGGGTACACCCCAGGGTCCTTAAAGAACTAAGAGGTGGTGGCTGAACCTCTTGCTATCCTGTTTAGCCGATCACTAGAAACAGGGAGGTACCCAAAGACTGGAGGATAGCAGATGTAGTCCCTTATACAAAGTGGGAACAAAGAGGAAGGGGAACTACAGACCAGTCAGCCTCACCTCAGTAGTGGGAAAATCATGGAAGCACTACTGAAGGAGAGATTGGTGGAACATCTGGTTGTCAATGGACTACAGGACCCAAGGCAGCATGGTTTCACCAGGGAAGGTCATGACAGACCAACCTCGTTGAATTTTTGACTGGGTGACTAGGGAGGTGGATCAGGGGAGGGCAGTGGACATGGCTTATCTGGACTTCAGCAAGGCCTTTGACACTGTGCCACATAGAAGACTATTACACAAACTGGGGGAATATGGGTGTGGGCAGGACAGTAGTTCGGTAGGTAGGTAACTGGCTGGGCAGCAGGACACAGAGGGTGGTGGTAAATGGCTGTCACTCCACAGAGGGAAGAGTGACCAGTGGGGTACCACAGGGATCAGTGCTGGGACCGGTGCTATTCAATATCTTCATCAGTGACATTGCACAGGACCTAGAAGCAGAATTTCACTGTTCGCTGATGACACAAAGCTCTGTAACAGAGTAGACACACCAGAGGGTGTAGACAGAATGAGAAGGACCTGCAGAAACTTGAAGAATGGTCAGGGTTTGGCAGTTGAAATTCAATGCAAGAAAGTGCAAGATAATGCATATGGGGCACAAAAACCCTGGCACAATATATCAGTTGGGGGGTGAGGATATAGCAACCACCAAGCAGGAAAGGGATCTTGGGGTTATCATCTCTGATGACCTCAAGGCAGGAAACAGTGTGACAAGGCAGCAGGTAAAGCAAATAGGATGCTGGGATGCATAGGCAGGGTCATCACCAGCAGGAAAAGGGAGGTCATAATTCCACTATACAAGACACTAGTGAGGCCGCACCTGGAGTACACTGTGCAGTTCTGCAGACCTTACCTGTAAGGACATAGACAGGGTAGAGAAGGTTCAGAGGAGGGCAACAAAGATGGTGCATGGATTGCATCACAAGTCCTATGAGGACAGGTTGAAGGCACTGAACATGTACTCCTGGAGGAGAGGAGGAGAGGGAATGATAGAGACATACAAGTATCTTACAGGGAGGAACAGGGTGCAGGAATGCACTATTTTTAAGTGAAAAGATGTTCCAGGACTAGAGGGCATGGGATGAAGTTGGAGGGAGGACGATTCAGAGGAAACGTGAGGAAGAATTTCTTCACAGAATGGGTGGTGGACAAGTGGAACACCCTGCCAGAGGAAGTGGTGGGGGCTGAAACAATCACGGGATTTAAGAATGCATGGGATAGACATAAAGGAATTCTGGAGGTCAGGGGTAAGGAGCAACAGACTTCTTGGAAAACATAAACTGAACTTACAGACTTAAATGGGCAGACTGGGTGGGCCATAGGCCCTTATCTGCCGACACTGTGTATGTATCTATTTATCTATGTAACCACCACAGTCCTCAACCACGCAGCTGCACCCCGGAGGTGGTGCAGGCAGGTAGATGGCAGTCATGAATGCTGAGTGGGGGTGCAGAGCTGCGCTGGCAGGTTATGCGCATTTTGTGCTTAAGTCCCACCCATTTGTGAACTGAGCCCCATAAGATCATCCAGAAACTGTTCAGTTTAGGGCTTCCTGCAACTATTGTAAACTGGGAGGATAACCATCTGGAAGGAAGAACCCAGAGGGTTAAAATAAATGACAACTAATCCGAAGAACTATCTGTGGGTGGCAGGGTGCCTCAGGGTTGGTACTGGACCTGGTCTTATTCAGCATCTTTATAATGGACTTAAGGCATAATTGTAAAAATATGTTGTAAAAATGATCTGATGATTGGGGTAGAGGCAGCAACAACCTTGGCACTGGTCACCACTTTTTCTCAGGCCGGAGGTAATACAAGCTCAAGCTGATGTTCTCCAAACTGCCTAAGTTTTACATTTTATGTTGTTTTACTCACATGCCTGGACAGGAGAACTCCTCTGCTTGCCTTGGTTCCCCACCTCCAGATTTAGGTTGGCAGTGCAACCTGCATTTACTTCACTTGAGCTATAGCCTGTTAGACTTACCCCTAGTACAGCAACCCAATTGCCCTTCCCCTACAGTGTACTCAGGCTGGCAAATCATGATTAAGGTCCTGTTACAGTACTACTGCTGCATGCTACTGTATGTTTTTGCAGACTGTTAATGTTCCTCTGTGTTTAAGGGCCATGTGTGCTGTTCACCAAGTTTTGCCATTTGTTCAAGTGGGATTTTGAGCAGGGATGTTGAGTGCAACTATTTCTCTACATTATATGTAACTTTCCAGGTTTGTGTGCCAGGGAGTTAGTACTACTGCCATTGTTTTTTTTTCCATTTCTGTGTTAACATGATAACTACAGTATCATTTGGTTATCAGCCCTTTCCTTGCAGATCTTCTTTAGAGTCACCCCCCACCAAGGTTGAGGACACTTTGTGCCTTGGGTGTACTTTACAGACCCAGAAATATACATGGCCCTCATCCCATGTTTCATCAGATACCCTGGAGGGGAGCACACCCTTTTTGTTGTCTTTCTCTGTACCTCCATGTAGTACTAGAAGGTGGTGTGCTTGCTGGAAACTCACCCTTTTTCCTAAAGTACCTTATGAGAGAGGCTGACAGACATCTTCAGGGACACTGGTTTGCCATAAATGATAAAGGACAAATTCCATTTTGGAGATGGTAAAAATTGGTATTGTCACCGGTGTCTGCAATGCCCAAATCAGTTTTTATGGGTGTTCTATCCTTGTACCATCTTGGTACACATATGAATATTCAGAATAAAAGAAGGCTAAGTGTACATCAAATTAAATAAAGCAAAATGAAAAGGTACGGGAAAGAATTTATAGAAAAATACAATTTCTCAAGATTGACTGATCTTGTAAAAAAATGGCAAAATCCATGAGATGCTTTGTTTTTATTGATGTATAGAAAGGTCAAATTCCATAATTTTACCAGATTTTCTGGTATCACCAGAAATCACTGGCCTTGGACATGTGATTATATCACAGTGATGTGAATTTATTCTCAAAGTTTGTGCTCCTCACTTTAGAGTTACATCTGTTTATGTTAACAGTTGACTAATTGTTAGATTTTACAGTATTCCTTTCTGGAGGTCAATACCATTTCTGACAGAGTGTACATTTCTAGTTCCCACAAATGATATCCTGGCAGAGGGGAGACACAATTAGTGTCTCTTGGACCTCTCCCTATTCTTACACCATCCTATAGCCTAACTCCTTATGAATGATATTTCCTGATATACATGGAACATCCTTTGAATAAATTCCCTATTAAGTGAAAAGCAGTGCTTTCTCATTTAAAAACCAAAAAAATATATAAATTACTAGTTCCTCTGTTACAGGAAATGAAACTGATGAAAGGGAGGCACAGAAACTATGCAAGGAGTGGGAAGGATTTGAAGCCCTTAGTTGTTCTCCCTCCACTAAACCTAGTGTGTTTGTTCTGCTACATAAGTCACTGAAATGGAGCTTCTAGAAGCAGCTCTCAGGTGAGCTGGGAGGGTGGCTTCTTCTTAAACTTTCTACTTCTAAGGGCCTGTGGTTCTGAGTTCCATTTATGACTGTAAAGCTAATTATCCCTCCTTTTTTACTACCCTGATGTGCAGATATGAGAGGCTGGATCCATTGTCTCTTGGGGGGGGGGGTAATCTCACCCTTGATCCATTGATGGCCTGGTTAATGAATCACATCCCACAGTATACTTGAATGGTTAAGGATATGATGTCCAAATTCTCCTAATTGGATACCGGAGGACTCTACACCCTGGTGATAAAGACTACGCATATGTATCCCCAGTTCATGCCTCTGCTTGCTGGATAGATTTCTGGTGGGACTACCCTTGTCTGCTCCAGGCCCCCATCAATTTGATTAAAGAACTAGTTGTTATCTCTTACCATGTGCCCATCTCCCTGCTACTGGTCTGGGGTCCAGAGGTTCCTTGTTTTGGATCCTGGTGACTTCGCTTCTTACTATTAAGGACAAGTCATTTCTATCTTGGATCTCACTCACCATCTTAGAATATTTACAGAACAATGATACTACTGAGTTTCCCCCTGTACATTATGACAGGCTTATAAGGTTACTCTGAGGTGCCACATAATGCAGATTGCATCTTCGAGGTGCAACACAAGCCAGTCAGAACTCAGTACTCTGATGGAGAAATTTAAGAAGATGGAAACGGCAGTTAAAAACTGTTGTTACTACACGAGGAAGACATCTCTATTTGCTGGGATGACAGGAATCAAATTACAGCAGAATACCCTGCTGTCCCGTAAGGCAGAGTTACCTTTGTTCCAGACTCAACACAGGTTTCAGAAAGGGAACAAGAAACCCTTGAGACTGCTTTCCTACCATCTCCAGAAGTAATAGCTTGAACTCCATATCACAGGGCTGAATGATACACAAGAAAATACTGATCATGGGGCTGCAAAAAGTAATGCTATTATGACTGCCTTTTACAAGTCCCTCTGCACATCACTCAGGGTGTCTGACAGCCTCTCTGTGGATCTCTTCTCTTCTCTTCTCTTCTAACATGCTAATTCTCTGAATCAGCCCAATCAAATTTTGGATTCTCAAGTTTCCGTTTATAATGGCATAAATTTCTAAAGCCACTCAGTCCATGAACAAGCATAAATCTCAGGTGGGAATGAAATCCTGGCAAACCTCTATCAATACCTTTCAGCTCAGATAAACTCCCCTCTCTGCAAAATGCTTGCAGAAGCTCATGTTACCAAGCACTTCCTTCCCATGGTAAATGAGGTAGTCATTACAATCCTACCTAAGGAATGGAAGGACAACCTGATCCCAGCCAGCTACTGCACCATTTCCCCAATTATTGCAGATGTTAAGATCCTTGCAAAGGCATTAGCCATGTGGCTGGAAAGCATCCTCCCTGATCTGATACATCCATCATAGTTTGAATTTATAAAGAGATGGTTGAGCTCAGATAAATTACAGTCTCTTATTTTCAGACTGTAAAGGTTAGCCCTACTCATGCTGCAGCTGTACTTATTAATTTTGTGAAGGCTTGTAAATCAGTATTGTGGGCATACCTGGTGCATGTCCTGGAAAAAGGTTTTGCACCCAACTTCCTTGCCTAGATTCAAGCACTGTGTGCTAGTCCCTTGGTGAGGGTCCTAACTAATAACATCATGCCCTCTCCATTTCTCTTGTATAAAGGTACTCAACAGGGTGTCTGTTCTCCTCTTTTTTATTTGTTCTGGCTAAAGAGCATCTGGTGATAGGCATAGTGATACATCCTCATGTCTTAGGCATTATACTAGGATCAGCGGAATACCACACCAAATTTTATGCAGACAACCTATTGGCCCCTCCTTTCTGATGCCCCAGTGAGGATTTATTAGTTACTGGATCTTCTTAGTAGATTCCACTCTATTTCTGGACTAAAGGATAATCCCTCAAAAAAGGAGATACTTCCTCTGACTAATACTTGTTTCCAGCAGCCATTTACCCAGCTGGGTTTATGCTGGTCCCATGGTCAATTAGATATCTTAGTATACAGCTGGCACCTAACCTCTTCCAAATATATTATGTAGGCTGTGTGACACTTGGACAGCTGGTTCTGATTACCCTGTGATATTTGTTCTGCAATATAAAATATGTAGGTGACTGTCTGTGAAACTACTGTCTTGCTGAAATGACACATCAACCCCCGGTATAGTTCAAAGAACAGGACATTGGTTAAACTACAGATATCTGGGATGCAATTAAGTTTGTCACTTTGCTTTGAAGCCAGGGACTAATATATCCTATTGTATGATGTCCTCAGGGAAATCCCTTGATTTGCACTAGGTGTCATGAGGAAAGGGGCATATGCATTTGTTTGGAGTGTTGTCAGAGGAAGCCAGTTAATTACATCAAAGAGACTTTGATGTCTGTGTGAAGCAGATTACAGACTGGCTTGGGGAGTCACATGAAGAGAGGAGATTCACAGATGTCACCTATTTTTTTAAATATCTTACTAGGACATCCTGTGTTATAAAAAAATACATTTTAATACACCAAGGCAGAGTTAGGTGACCTCAGAGAGAAGGCCAGCGCAAGACTGGTAAGAGTTCTCTAGGTCTTGCATAGAGTTCAAAGGGTTCATTTTGTAATACCTGGTTAGGTGCCCATAGGCAAAAATATCTGGCCCCCCAAAGACAGAATTTTCTGAGCCTAACAATTGGGTATGCTAACAAGAGGTCATCAGTTTGAATCCCTCCAGAACTTGGGAAAAAAGGTGACTTGAACCCACAAAAATAGACAAGAGGATTACCATGTTCTGTTAATTGTTCACAAGACTGCACTTAGAGGTTGGCACTTTGGGAGTAGAGGGCTGACCTGCTGAGTGGGTTTGTGACAGATTAGTTGGCAGCGGTGTGAAAAAGTTTGGTGGTGAAAGCTTTATTGTTCAGTGTGTCAGCTTGAGACTGTTCAGCTCACTTGAAAAAAACAAGAAATCAGTGTTTTATTTCAAAAGGAAACAGAACTATATCCCTTGGCTTACACTCAAGTTCCTACCCATTTTATTTTTTTTTTCTAAAGTGTCAGAGTAGCAGTAGTTAGGAAAGATGACTTCCGACTACAGCAGACATACTGTAGACTCCTTAAAGCAGTTATGCAGGGACAGAGGAGTCCCATTTGCAGTGAAAGCCAGCAAGCAGAACCTCATAGATGCCCTGATGGTAGCAGATACCCAGAGCAGCGAGTCATGGACGGTGACTGAAAAGGACCAAACCTCAAGTGTGGCAGGGCTTGCAGCCAGTGCTGTGTCCAGATCCGGTGAGGATGACAACAGGGCCACTGTCAGTGAAGGGCCACAGCAGCAGGGGAAGGTCACCAGCATCTTGGATCTGGAAGTACTCAGGCTGCAAATTGAGTTGCACAGGATGGAGCTGGAGTTCCGGGAGAAGAGGGAGCAAGAGTAGCGAGATGTGGACCATGAGGCAGAGTGAGAATGCCGGGAGGCAGACCATGAGGAGCATGAGTGCCAGCAAGCTGCAGAAGAGAAGGCAGAGTGAGAACACTGTGTGGCAGAGGAGAAGAGAGAGGAGCACCAGAGGCAACATGAACTGGAGAAGCTACGACGCCAACCAGCGGCACCAGAGCAGGTAAGTGTCTTTGGTTTAACTGGGACTGCAGGACTGGGTTACAAGTTGAATTCCAAATTAATAATCGAATTTAAAGAGGGGGAGGATATGGATGCGTTTTAAATTCTTTTGAAAAAGTTTGTAGTCAGGCTAAAATTCCTAGAGAGTCCTGGAGCTTCCAGCTATCCCAGCTACTTACCGAGAAAGCTCAGGATGCATTGGGTCAAATGGACAATGACGACAGTGATGATTACAGCAAACTAAAAGCGGCACTGTTAAAAAAGTTTGAATTAACTGCTGAATCATACAGAGCTAAATTCTGTAAGTTCAGGAGAAGCTCTGACATGAGCTATGAGGAGCTAGCCACAAAACAGCATAAGTTTTTAAAACGTTGGTAGGAAGGAATTGAGGCAAACTCTGTTGATAAAATTGAAAATGTGATTTTATTAGAACAGTTTTATTGGGCATGCTCAACAGAGCTAATAACCTGGCTAGAGGACCGAGATCCCAAAACAGTGCAAGAGGCTGCTGAACTCTCTGTCCGCTATGCCAAGAGCAGACCTGCTCTGAGAGCGAATGGGGTGGGCGTGGCAGCGCAGAAAGGGAGAAATGTGCCTTTAGGGCAGCTAAAATCCTCACTGCCTCCACCGAAACCAGTTAGCCCCAGGTTTCAGAGAAAAGATTTCTCTGAAAGAAGAAATGAATGCTTGTTGTGTAAAGAAACTGGACATATTGCCAGACAGTGTCCCAAAAAGGCGAGCAATAATAAACAACCGGGTGCTAGAAAAGAAGTGGGTTGTTTGTGTGTCCTGGAAGCATGCCAGTGAACATGAGGGAACACATGCACCCAGTCATGTTGAATGGTGTACAGACACAGGGGTTAAGGGACACAGGGGCATCCCTGACCTTAATGGGGATCTGGTACAGCCTGGTCAGCTTCTACCCAATAAATACATCACTGTATAGGACTTTGCCGGTGAAGATAAAACATTGCCACTCACTAGTGTTCTCCTGGACTGGGGTAAAACAGGGGAAACTGTGCAACAGGTGGCTGTAGCCAAAACATTAGCAGTGGATGTGATCCTTGGTAACAATCTCCAATAGGGGATGGTATGTGCAGTTACCGGAGCCATGTGGCAAGGGAAAACTGTAGTCCCTGAACCACACAGAAGCCATTATGGAAACCACTGAGAGGCTGATTCCCCAGCCTGTGTCTCCAGATGGGGAGACTGCTAAAAAGGGGGTAGAAATTTCTCCGGTAGCAAGTAGCCACACAGCTACTGAAGGTTACTCCAAAGAGGGAGGGGTGACCCATTGTCAGAGGGTTGGGATTGACAGTGATTCTGAGGGCCCTGACTCTAGTGCTAGGGACCCTAATTTAGTGACTGAAGGGGACCTGTCCCATGCCTTGGGACTGTGTGAGGGGTTTGCAGCTGCTCAGAGAAGTGACCCTAGTTTAGAGAAGCTGAGGGCTTGGGCAGACATGGACAGTGCACAGGGAGGTGATTGCAGACATAAGGTTTATTGGGAAAATAGACTTATGTATACTCAGGCTGTGCAGACAGAGGGAGGGATACTATGGAGGCAGCTTGTCATTCCTCAGGGGTATCATGAGCAGTTGCTCAAGATTGCCCATGATATTCCCTTGTCTGGTTATCTGGGAATCAAGTGCACTCTGCAGCAGTTGGCCAATAATTTCTATTGGCCTAACTTCATCCAGCAGGTGAAGAAGTATTGTAGGTCTTGTCACTGGTGCCAAGAAATAGGGAAGGCAGGCAAGAAAAACCCAGTTGCCCTGATTCCATTGCCCACAGTGGAGGAGCCATTCCAGAGGGTGGAAATGGATACTGTAGGGCTTTAGATACCACCAGCTCCTCGGGTAAGATAGTCATCCTGACTGTAGTGGATTATACCACCCTGTACCTGGAGGCAGTCACCCTATCCTCTCTGAGGACAGACAAAGTGGCAGATGCCTTACTTGGGGTTTTCTCCTGTGTTGGGTTTCCGCAGAAAGTAATCACCGATCGAGGGGGTTCCTTCATATCGGACCCAATGAAATGTTTATGAGAGAGGTGTGGGGTGGTGCAGGGATGCATGACACTCTATCACCCACAAGCCAATGGGCTTGTGGAATGATTCAGTGGTAAACCTAAAGTCAATGCTACAGGCATTTGCTGAACAGCATGGGGGGACTGGGAGAAATACCTTCCCCACCTGTTGTTTGATTACAGGGAGATGCCCCAAGAGTCGACAGGATTTCCCCCCTTCGAACTCTTATATGGACGCAGGTACGTGGGCCCCTAGACTTGATCTGGGAGGACTGGGAAGGCAAGCATGCCACCCAGGGACTCCCATTGTGTATTACGTTCTTAGGTTTAGTGAAAGGCTGAAGGAGCTTTTGGGGACTGCCCAGAGCAACCTGGCAGCTGTCCAACATAGAAACATAGAAACATAGAATTTGACGGCAGATAAGGACCGCTTGGCCCACCCAGTCTGCCCATTTCCCTACCTGATGGATAAGTTGCAGATCCTAGTTAACCAGCAGCCTACTTCTTCCTACCCCCACCCCCTAGAATTGCCTTATGACTGTCCCATGCATGCTTGAATTCCACCACTGTTTTTGACTACACAACCTCCTCTGGAAGGCCGTTCCATACATCCACAACCCTCTCTGTGAAAAAATACTTCCTTAAATTACCTCTGAGCCGCCCCCCTTCTATCTTCAAATTGTGCCCCTTGTTCTTGCACACCTCTTTTTTTGAAAGATGCTACCCTCTTGGACTTTGTTGATTCCCTTGAGGTACTTGAAAGTTTCTATCATGTCCCCCTCCCTCCTTTCCTCGAGGCTATACATATTAAGCTCCTTAAGTCTCTCTTCATATGTCTTCTGGTGCAGACCCTGCACCATTTTAGTTGCCCTCCACTGGACAGCTTCCATCCTGTCTATATCTTTTGCGGAGATTGGTCTCCAGAACTGCACGAGTACTCAGATGTGGTCTCACCAGCTGTCTGTACAGAGGGATAATAACTTCTTGTTTTCTACTGGTGATGCCTCTTCCTATGCATTCCAGTATTCCCCAGCCCTCCTTGCTGCCCTCTCACATTGCTTGCCCACCTTTAGGTCATCCTGATATGACTATCCCCAGGTCCCTTCCATTTTGTTGTTGTTAGTATCTCACCCCCATTGTGTACTCTTCCCTGGTTTTGTTTCCTAGGTGCATTACCTTGCACTTCTAGCATTGAATCTAAGCTGACATACATTTGACCATTCCTCTAATCTTGCCAAGTCCCTTCTCATCCTTTCCACCCCACCTTGTGCATCAACTCTGTTGCAGATCTTTGTGTCATCTGCAAAGAGACATATTTTTCCTTCCAGTCCCTCTGCAATGTTGCTTATAAAGACATTGAAGAGGACTGGTCCTATACTGAACTCCCGCGGTACCCCACTACTAACCCCCTTTTTCAGAGTGGACTCCATTTACTATTACTCTCTGTGTCCTATTCTCCAGCCAATTCTTTACCCAGGCTGTCATCTTGGGGACCCACTCCCAGGCTGGCTAACTTGTATATTAATCTTTGTGTGGGACTGTGTCAAATGCCTTGCTAAAGTCTAGGTAGGCCATGTCCACAGCCCTCCCTTTATCAACTACTTTGGTCACCCAGTCAAAGAAATCTATCAGATTTGTCTGGCATGATCTTCCCACTGTGAATCCATGCTGCCTTGGGTCCTGTGCCCCTCTGGCCTCTAGATACTCAACAATTCTTCCCTTCAGAAGTGATTCCATCATTTTCCCTACCACTGAGGTTAAACTAACAGGTCTGTAGTTTCCTGCTTCTGCCTTGCTCCCACTTTTGTGAACAGAAACAACTGGGAGGAACAACTATCCCACCTTAGGGAAGAGCTGGGCAGGATACAGAGGACCGGGCTCACTTCTTTTGTCCAACAGAAACAAAAAGTGTGGTACGTCCACAGAGCCAGAGCTTGCTCATACATGGTGTGTCAGGAAGTCATGGTCCTTATTCAGGTCTGGAAAGACAACCTGCAGGCAGAGTGGGCAGGACCGTGCAAAGTGGTTAGGAAGGTAAATGACATGAACTACATTGTGGAGTTACCTGACTGAAGACAGACAGAAAGGATGCACCATGTCAACATGATGAAGCCATATGAAATGTCTATGGTCACAGACCCCAATTTTGTATCATGCACTTGACGATAACTTTGTAACTAAACAACGAATACATTAGTCCTGCCTGTAACATCTCTGGACCTGTTGTTTCACTTCTTTCTGTGTCTTTTGTACCTGATGTCTGTACCATTATGTTCCTGATTCACGGCACCATTGCCTATGTACCTAAGTTACTTAGCAATTTAATGTAATGTAACTCCAGGTCGCATCGGGAAATGAGTGGATTCCCAATCAGTATGCTTATCTGGTAAATCTCTTTAATAAATAAATAAATAAATGCAAATAGGACTGACATGGTGTTTGCAGGGTGTAGTCCTGGGGAGGGGACAGACAAAGGAGAGTCCCTTCTGGACTAGAGTAAACAGGAGTCCTCTGCGGAAGCAGTAAAATTGTCTCCCCAGCTGACCCAGGGCCAGATCCAGGAAGTAAGAGAGGTTTTAGCAGACTTTTCCCCCTTGTTTAGCGCCAAGCCTGGACTAACCCCCTTAGTGACACACGATGTGGAGACAGAGACACAGACGCCCATACAGTGGACAGCATATCGGGTGTCAGAGACTGTCCAAAAGGACATTAGGAGGGAAGTAGAGGAGATGCTGGATTTAGGGGTAATCCAGAGATCCCACAGTTCCTCGTCCTCACCCATAGCCCTTGCACCCAAGCCAGATGGCTCGATTCATTTTTGTATATACTATCGTGGACTGAATGCAGTCACAGAGTCAGACGGCCATCCGATGCCCCGGACAGACAAACTCCTGGACAAGTTGGGGGGGTGTCCTACCTTACAATGATTGATCTGACGAAGGTGTATTGGCAGGTACAGTTGACAGACAAAGCTAGGGAAAGGTCAGCCTTCATCACTCCGATAGGCTTATTTGAGTTTAAAGTAATGCCTTTCGGTATGAAGAAGGCCCTGGCCACTTTCCAAAGGTTGGTGAATGACGTGTTAAATGGTGCTGAGGAGTACGCCGTGGCATATCTGGATGACATTTCCATCTTTAGTACCAGCTGGGAGGAACAACTATCCCACCTTAGGGAAGAGCTGGGCAGGATACAGAGGACCGGGCTCACTGTCAATGCTGGGAAGTGCCAGGTGGCCATGGGAGAGGTGGCATACTTTTGCATGTGGTAGGCCGAGGACAGCTCCATCCTAACCAAATAAAAATAGAGATAATTCAGGCATGGCCCAGATCAGAAACACGAAAGCAGGTCAGGAGTTTTCTCAGGACAGCAGGGTACTATAGAAAATTTGGGTTCCATGTCATTTGCTCGCAAAAAGTTTAAGCACGGTAATTTACTGCATTTAAAGTACAGCGCGATAATTTACCTCACATGCAGGTTAAAGCGTGACTGTGTTCGGGGCAAATTCCCTCGCTACAGCATAGATGTAACAATTGAAAGCTCCCTCAGTTAAGAACTGACAGAATTTCAGTTACAATTCAACAATAAAAATGACAGCCAATAAAAAGCTCCGTCACTTAACAATCAAAACAGTAAAGTTGAACAAAATAGCAGTGAGATTAAAACTGAGCAGTAGCTCGCAGGCATGGACCCACCACCACCCAAGAAAAAGTACAGGGACACTGCAAAAAGAATGATGGCAGTTGTTGCTGCCTATGGGAGTACTGATTACTATGACTATCTGAGGAGTGTCGCTCACAATTTCCAATTGCAGGTTTAGTCCTGTAACGTTATGACTGGTTGTGTTGTGTTCACTAAAGCACTAAGACAGCACTAAGAAACAGTAAAAAAATGATTTTATTTATTATGAAATAAATTTAACCTTTTAATAGTTAAAACATAACTGCATTCTGCTGCACTGAACTGAACTTAAAAGTTAAATCTTCTGACGTCTGACGTCTTCTGCACATTGAAAGTGATGTAATCAAAATGCGACACACAATGCAAGGATTGTTGGATTTATTGCTGCAGTAGCCAGGAGTTATGCAGCCAAAATGCAGGAGCTATTGTAAGCACTAAATCAATATTTTCCATGCCAGTAATGTGATTACAGTCCTGCTTTTGAAAAGAGCTTGAAGATGTAGTTGCACTACGCTCAAATGTGCTTTGCAATGTAATTGATTATGCTGTATTTTTTTCGATGAAATGTTTGTCCTTAGTTGTTTGTGGTGAACTGACATGATACCAAAAATTTTTACCCAGTTACAGTGCCCTGGATGCTCCCCTTCCTGACCTAACAAAGAAAAGGATGCCCAAGAAAATTACCTGGGGCCCAGCCTATGAGGAATCCTTTTCCAAAATAAAGGAGGAACTGGGTAGTGCTCCTGTTTTGACAAGTCCTCATTATAGCAGACCCTTTATAGTTCAGACTGATGCCTCAGACGTGGGTATTGGGGCAGTACTGAGTCAGACATCCAGCCAAGGGAGGGATCACCCAATAGCCTACCTGAGTAAAAAGTTACTTCCCAGGGAGCAGGCATACTCCACAGTGGAAAAGGAGTGTCTTGCCATAGTGTGGGCTCTAAAGAAATTAGAACCATACTTGTATGGGCAGCAGTTTGTGGTGCAGACTGACCACAACCCCCTGGTTTGGCTGATGCATATGGGTAAAAACAATGGTAGATTGCTAAGATGGAGTCTTGCTTTGCAAGGGTATGACATGACCATTCTACATAGGGCTGGAGTGATCAATCAGAACTCAGATGGGCTGTCTTGTGTCTACAAGGAGTGAACTGATCTGGGAAGCTCATCCCACGAAAGGGATAGAGCCCCCAGATTCAATCTAGGTGGGGAGGATTGTGACACTTTGACAGCTGATTCTGATTACCCTATGATATTTCTTCTGCAGTATAGAATACGAAGGGGACTGTCTGTCAGGAGATACTACTGTCTTGCTGAAATGACACATCAACTCCCCCAGGTATAGTTCAAAGGACAGGATGTAGGTTAAACTAAGCTTTGTCAGTTTACTTTGAAGCCAGGAAATAATATATCCTAGTGTATGACGTCCTCATGGAAATCCTTTAATTTGCACTAGGTGTCATGAGGAAAGGGTCATATGCATTTGTTTGGAGTGTCATCAGAGGAAGCCAGTTAATTACATCAAAGAGACTTTGTCTATGTGAAGCAGATTACAGACTGGTTTGGGGAGTCACATGAAGAGAGAAGATTCACTGATGTCACCTATTTTTTTAAATATCTTATTAGGACATCCTGTGTTATAAAAAATTAATTTTAATACACCAAGGCAGAATTAGATGACCTCAGAGAGAAGGCCGGCTTAAGACTGCTTTTAAGTATACTGAGCAGACCTTAGAGACAGACATAGATTTTCGTTTCTGACTGAGAAAGAGGAACATCAACGCACTGAAAGATTAAAAAAGTAAGGATACATTAGATAAGACCAATCTGAGTGTATGGGTTGTAGGAATTTGCACTTTTAAACCTATTTTGTTTTTAAGATTGTATGTGTTGGGATATCGTGTTCGGTATTTACTGTTTACCTATTGTTACCTATTTTAAAGTAAAGATATATATTTTAAAAACAGAAACTGCCTGGTGTGCCTTGAAACTTCTTTTTTATAAGTGAAGCTTAGATGGTTACAGTTGACACTGTGCAAAAGCTTATTGTTGTACCAAACTGGGAAACAGGTAACAGTTCTCTAAGTCTTGCATAGAGTTCTAAGGTTTCATTTTGTAATACCTGATTAGGTGCCCGTAGGCCAAGATAGCTGGCCTCTTGAAGACAGAATTTTCTGAGCTTGACAATTAGGTACATTAACAAGAGGTTATCATTTGAATCCCTCCAGAACTTGGGACAAAAGGTGACTTGAACCCACAAAAACAGACAAGAGGGTAAAATTGTTCTGTTAACTGTTTACAAGACTGCACTTGGAGGTTTGCACTTTGGGAGTAGAGGGCTAACCTTCTGAGTGGGTTTGTGACAGGCTGCATCTATCTCCATTGCTGACACAGGCGCAGAATGAGTGTGACAGACAGGCCAAGTTGATTCTTTCCTGGTAGGCAAGTTCTAAGCCATCAAGATAATAACAACCCTGAAATAGCTTCACTATCTGTCCCAATGCTCTACATTCATCCCACTTTCCTGGTATACCAAGAGCAATGCCCTGTTAGGACAGTTTTTATGCCAGTCTAAGCCATCCAGATATAGAAGAGCTATATTGAGTTCCCATTAGAAAAAGGGGGTTGCAGCCTACCCTGGCCCTTTGCTGACCATATGCCTGTTTTAGGAGCCCAAACCATAAAATGTTTCTTGGGCATTCAGGGGACTGACTCTTTATAGCTAGAAATTAAAAGAGATCTCTGTTCAGGGATCTCACTGGAAACTCTGTTATATGTCCATCAACCCTTCTTCAGCACTGGCCCACATTCTGGGTCTTCATTAAAGCCTGTCAACAAATATCTGAGCTCATGAAATTCCCCTTACTCTGCCTGCCTGGGCTACCTTTTGGGGTAATCCTGTTATCACTATTGATAAACAACCAGTTAACCTGGAAGACATGGAAAGCCTCAAGGATTCACTTGGTTCAAGACTTATTTATCCCTGGGTTCCATACATTGGATTTGTTTGAGTATCTATGGCTGAAGTATGGGTTGGTGAGACAGGATTTCTGGAAGTATTTCAACTCCAGAGTGCTCTTTGTCCTGTACTTAGTCCCACCATTGTCAGATCCTCCTTCTCCTACCTACAGTACATGGTGTCAGAGTGTCAGTGGCCATGCCATTAAAATGGATCAGTGCATTATTGACTCCATTCCAGACCAGATTCAGAAGGCTTTCCAGCAACAGAAAACCAGCCTCAATGGGCCAGCCTCAGAGCAACAGTGGGGCACATGCTGGCGTGTGGCAAAGACAGCCTACTCAGATGCCTGTTTAATTGATTCAGGACAAAGTGCTTCATTACCAGTATATAACTCTGTCCAAATTGTGCACACTTGGTCTTTTATCTGTTGACAGTTGATAGAAATGCAATGCCCAAAGATGAACTGTTTTTCATGTTCTCTGGGCATGCACATGAGCTACTGTCCCTTGCACCCCCTCCCCACTCCTCCAAGCCTCCCTACACCTGATCCTTACTTTCCCACTATGCCTATCCCAGCCTCTTTTGAAGTTGCCCACTGTCTTCAATGAGACCACCTCTTCTGGCTGTGCATTCAAAGGGTCCACCACCCTCTCAATGAAGAAGTGCTTCCTGACCTTTCTCCTAACCCCCCCAGCTTAAGACTGCGCCTCCTCGTGTTGTGATTTTCGCTCTGCCTAAACAGACCCTCCTTATCTACCTTATTTTCCCTTTCAAGTACTTGAAGGTCCCAATCATATCTCCTCTCTCTCTCCTGTCCTCCAGGGAGGACATGTTCGGTGCCCTCAACCTCTCCTCATATGTCTTACCTGACTGAGTCACTATCATCTTTGTAGCCCTCCTCTGGACCTTCTCCAGCAGGTTAATGTCCTTTCTGAGGTGTGGGAACCAGTACTCAACTGTATACTATAGATGTGCCTCACCAGTGACCTGTACATGGGTAGTATAACCTCCTTTCTCCTATTACTGATCCCTCTAGCTATGCATCCAGGCATCTTGCTTGCCCTTGTTGCTGCTTTCTTGCACTGCATGGAGTGATTCAGATCTGTAGTGATCATCACTTCCAGGTCCTTCTCCTCCTCTGATGCAGATACATGGACTCCACCCAGGTAGTACTCCATCCTAGGATTCTAGGCTCCAGTGTGCAAAACTTTGCATTTCTTGGCATTGTAGCCAAGCTACCATATTCTGGACCTCCTCTCCAGCTCTTCCAGATCATCCTGTAGGCCCTGTATTGCTTCAGCTGTGTCCACTTTACCACAGAGCTTGGTGCCATCCATGAATAGGTACATTTTCCCTTAATGCCATCCCCAATGTCATTGATAAAGATACTGAACAACACCGGGCCCCAGCATCGAGCACTGTGGGACCCCACTGGTAACCTCTCTGGTGCTGGATAACTCTCTCCCACAGCCACTTTCTGGGTTCTGTCCTTCAGCCAGTTTTCCACCCATCTGGCCATTTTATCCCCAACCCAAGATCCACCAGCTTTCTGATCAATCTTTTGTGGGGTACGAATTCAAAGGCCTTGCTGAAATTCAGAGATAGGATGTCTACCACTTGGTCTCTGTCTACTGTCTTAGTGACCCAGTCAAAGAAGTTAATCAGATTCATTTGACAAAGTGTGCCTCCCATGAATCCATGCTGCATCACATCCTGGAGACCATGCTCCTCTAGATATGCTAACAACCTTTCCTTAAGTATTGTCTTCATGAGCTTGCACACGATTGAGGTCAGAGTGACTGGTCTGTAATCCTCTGGGTCATCCTTGGGAGCACTGTTGTGGAAAGGCACCACATGTGCTGTTCTCCAGTCCTGTGGTACCACACCTGACTCTAGTGAACTATTAAACAGGCCACCAGTGGCCATGCCAGCTCATCAGCCAATTCCCTTAGTACCGTTGGATGTACTCTGCCTGGGCCTGGTGATTTGTCCACCTTCAATACTAGAAGCCCCTGCTTCACTTTATCTTCCTCTCACTACATCTGTGTCCCCCTCCCCGCTCCTCATCTCCCTCCTGAAGGCACTGGTTCATCTTTCTCCCTGGTGAAGACGGAACAGAAGTATTCATTTAGCATCTCTACTTTTCCCCCAAAGTCCTCCACCCAACTCCTCCCCTTTCTTAAACCTAACAATCCCATCCTTCTTGTCCCTTTTCTCACTTGCATAGCAAAAGAAGGCTACCTACCCTTCATCTTTGCAACTGTTCTCTTGGGCAACCCCTGGATGCTATTCATTCTGACCCCTTACTACACTAGCTATTTTCAGCTAGGGTAGAGGCAAAACATCTATTTCTTTAATGGCGGAGGATGAATGAGACACCCTTTGTCCAAGACTGTAGGGCTATTGTTGCATCTCAAGCAATAGTGTCCAAAATGTCTCATGTGGTGTGGGCACCCTACCTACATTTTATAAATGCTGGAAATCCTGCATGACTTAACTAATTTGAGTGCATCGATCTGGTGGCTCAAACAATAAGCTGAGCACCAAAAAAACTATACCTGTGGGAGGCTTCAAAAGGGAGTGGGAAAGGGCAAGAGGGAGAGTCAAGGTGGGGAGAGCAAGGGGGGAGGGGCACCTGCAGAATAAGGGCTGCACAGTCGAGTAGACTTGGTAGACGATAAGGCCTTTTTCTGCTGGCAGTTTTTGTATGTTCGTGTGTTTATATATCAAATCACATTAAAAGCCACAGTGAGCAACTATGAGGTGAGTACAAGGAGGCTAAATAAGAAAGAGAGAGATTAGGAAAGAAGGAGTTGAAGAATGGAATGGCTAAATGACTTGGTTGCGAATGTGGTTGCACAGTGCTCAGTTGGCAGTTGTGGGATTCTGACTTGAATCTCCACCTGCCCGGTGATGCTAAGGGTTGAGATGCTGGATGCAGCACCTCACGCCACACCGTGACCTGGGTTCGGTGATGGACTCAAGTAGCCAGGGGTCAGCAAGGGAGGGAGGGACAGGATGAAGTGTCCGGGGACTGCTCTCCTCTCCCTAGGGAGAGATCCAGGGTTGCTCAATGTCCTGATGACCCCAGTGGAGACCGAGGGTATTACAGGTACACCAGCTGACGTAAGGGACAGAGTGCAGTAGATGCCAGCAGGGCAGCTGTGCACAGATGTCATTGCACACCGCACTCCAAGGGAATAAAATCAAGAAAAAAAAACACTTTCCAGATAGGTGACGGTGCCCTCCAGGGCCCCCACTATAACACGCCCAATGTCGGGCTAAATCCTCTGGCTCTCCCGATCCCACCAACCTGCCTAGATCTGGTGATGGTTGCATTCCCAGATCAATGGATCAGATGCGAAGGGGAAGTGTCTGTCTCTGATTTCCCAGTGAGGAGAGCTTCAGACAGGGCGGTAGAGGGTAAGAGGTGTGAGAGGGTTGCTCGAAAGAATTCCGGACAGTGGGTGATAAAACAGAGTTTACAAAAAAAGAAATCAATCTCCACTTCCATAGCTTCCAAACTCTAACTACTTCAGTACACTGCTTCAACAGTATAGGCCACAAGATTTCAGAATTCACCCAAACCTTCAGATTCAGAGCTTGTTGCACTGACTCTCTGGGAGCACCAAAAAGGTATGGCTTCATGTTGACAATTTGTAAGTTGCAATTTTAGAATCATTTCTTGTGAATGCTGTCCTACGTGTCAGAAAAATGTTCACTGCAAAACAAGGCACTCATTTGTATCCTTAAAAAGGAATTGTATACTGCATGGACAAGATGATATTGACATCTTAATACTGCAGATTTCGTAGCCCCCCCCCCCAGCCTAAAGACAATTTTCCATGTTTCTTGATTATTACCTTCATTTTCAAATATACATTGGCACCCACCAGCAGCAATCATCCCTATGTGAAGAATTCTATGACAGCTCACAGTTATCACACAATGAAATGTGCCATAAGCTACAAGAAAAATTTAGTAAAGACCTTACTTTTCAGTGGTTGCTGAAGACCTAAAATACTTCATTAAATATCTCTTTATGTGCAAAACAAATGGAAATAAAAAATACGTTCCTGCCAGGAACCACAACATGTCTGGAGATTGTGCAGGAATAGTATTTAAATTTTATAGGATACAGGGAGTGAAAAGAAAGGAATCTGGTTTTGTAAGTGGTCTGGCCTGGGCCCTTGAGGGACACATGCTTTTATATCAAGGGAGCCGGCATGGATTCCTTGAGATGCAGTGTCACTCAGGTGCTTAATACTTTAAATGATGTGGTGCCTCCACCTGGGTTAGCAAAAGGAAATGCTTAATGGTTATCACTTGGGGCTGTTACAGTCATACCTAGTTAATCCATAAACATTTGGTTTTACCCGTGTTGTTACATAATACAAATATATGTAGTAACCAGAAACTGACCAGAGGATGTTTTTTTGTTACTTTATTAGAAAACTGAAAATTTGGAAAGTCAGTGCCGAAGAGTTAAAACATTTTCTTTTCCTTGCTTAATCAATTATTAATGCTTAATTAAGGCTCAGTTTAATTTAAAATAATCCATACCTTTTGCTTAGAAGTTTGTGCCCACTTAGCACATACATATATATTTTTTTTTAATGTCAAGAACAGCGTCCACACATTTCTCTGTTTCTCTAAGGGGTTTGTTCCACGTAGGAGCAGAAAATTAGTACTTAGTTCACACATAAACAGTGATTTTCTTATTTATTTACTTATTTATTTATTTTTATTTAGTTTTTGTTGACCGGGTAAGTGCACTAGACAAATCCTGCCTATTTTCAGGCACGACCTGGGGGGAGGGGGATACAGATGAATGCCAACTGACCTTGAACCAGATTAAGCTGGTGGTGGTATTTTTAGTAGTTAGCAGAGGCTAGACATGCTAACAGCAAAAACTTTCAGCCAAGGTTCATAGCTGTTATGGGAATGATTTAGTGTTAGGACATGGGGACCCTTTGACAACAGGTATTGAACTAAATGGGAACAGCACTTTGAGAATTGGCAGAGGCAGTAAGCAGCCCAAACTGAGTTATTGCAGGAGTAGGGATGGCAGAATGGAGAATTCTTTGCTTGGGAGCAGTAAGTGAGGGATCATAGAGCCACCAAAGACTCACCATCCTAGAAGGGCAAGAGTAGCTCTGTGCCCCCCCCCCCAGCTGCTGGAGGTCTGCCACTGAGGGGTCTGCTGAGAAATATAGGATTGTCTTGTCTCAGAACAGAATAATCAGGAGCTTAAGGGGCACAGAGGCAGTAAGTAAGTAGGGAGAGAAGAAAAAAAACAGAGGAAAGAGTAAGGATTCCAAACAACAGTGAAGGGGCCAGAAGTAAGACATGATGGGAGGGGTACAGTGCAGTGGCTGTGGAGCAGCAGTCTTCTGAGAGACGTTCTGGAGGATGCAGTGTTGTCCCATCTAGAAGCACCTCTCTGGGTTGAGGGAGGAGGTTGCTTATCTCCAGGCTGAGTTGGCAATGATTTGTGGGACCTCCTCTTCCATCCAGGGACCACCAGGGCCACTGCCATTGCCTCAGAGGTTGGCAAGAAGGAGAAGCAGTTTGACTACAGTGGGCTCAGGGAGGGTGAGGGTGGTGGAATAGAGGTGCATTCCTCCAGCTGTACCTCTCCACAATTCCTATGCCATTCTGACAAAGTGTGGTTCCTCTATGGGGGCATCAGTAGTGGAGACCAAGGAGGATGCTGCGAATCTCCACAAGGGAGACCCACAGGAGGGTGGCATAGGACCCCACAGGGGAAGGAAACAACTCCTGGTGTGGAACTCCATTGTTAGGAGGTAGAACTGGGGGAGGAAGTGGAGAGGGATGTAAGGTTCCTGCCTGGCACCATGGCTTGGAAGGACAGGGAAAGAATCCTCAGGATCTCCGGAGCAGCTGCACAGAGGAGGGAGCTAGATGTCATTCTCCATCTAGGGACAAATGACCTGGCTAAAAAAGGGATCGGAGCAGTGCAAGAAGAGTTTGTGAAGTTAGGGAGGGGCCTTAGACAAGTAGCATGCACGGTAACCTTTTTGGAAGTGCTGCCTGCCTAAGGTGTAGGTGAGGCTAGGGTGCTCCACACCATGGGATTCAATCACTGGTTGAAAAACTGGTACAGAGCTCAGGAATTTGGCTTCATTGGGGACTGGGAGTCCACCTGGAGTGATGCAGGCCTATACTGGCATGATGGGCTGCATCTGTCCAGGAGGGGAACCAGGATCCTAGGTGATAGGTTTAATTGCTTCATTGGCAATCATTTAAACTAGCTAAGGGGCTAAGGGGGGAGGCACTGGAAAGGAGCAGGGAAATCCTAGCCCCCCCAAAAAAGTCAGTGTAGTAAGTGAGGTAAACACCAAGATAGAGCTGTTGATAGGGAGAAGAGCAGGGTTAAAGGGAGAAAGTAACAAAGACAATAAGGACAGGGATGGGGCAAAAAGGAGTAAGGCCATCTGGAAATAGAGGGTAATGAGTACCAATGCCCGTAGTCTGGGCAACATGCTCCCTGAACTGGTGGCCTTGATGGAAGAGGGATGCCTGGATGTCATAGCAGTCACAGAAACAGGGTACACAGAGAACCATGACTGGGATGTTAATAAACCAGGGTACATGACCTCCAGGAGAGACAGGAGGAGAAGAAGGGGGAGAGGAGTAGCTCTGTATGTAAAGGAAGGGATAAAAGCAACTGAACAAATGAGTAAACATAGAGGAGAGGACAGGAGACACTGTGGGTCACCTTAGAGACTGGAAATGGCACCACAATCCGCACAGGGGTTGTATACAGACCCCAATGTCAGGGGGAGGGAATGGACAAGGATATGATAGAAGGCATTCTTAGGATGGCAGAGAAAGGGAAGATACTGTTGATGAGATACCTGAGTACATTTGCTGCAGCCACATTCAAGAGCAGGGCCATTTTCAATGCCTACAAGTGGAATGCCTCAGACAGCTGGTTTCGGAACCCACTCATGAGGGAGCAATCTTAGACCTCGTACTCTCAAATGGGGACAGAGAGAGGATCACAAGTCAAGAAGTGGGCTGCCATCGGGGAACAAGTGACCATCAAACAGTGTGATTCACGATAAACTCAGCTACAGAGTCAAGCCATACAAAAGTGAGGGTACTGGACTTCAGGAGGGCTGACTTTGGCAAGATGGGAGAGTGCCTCAGAAAAGCACTAGCAGGAGGGGTGGAGCAACAATGGGGAAACATCAAAACTGCCATCACAGAGGCAACAAGCCTTTGTGCAAAGCAAATAAACAAATCAAAATGAAAGAAAAAGCCATCATGGTTCTCAAAAGAGGTGGTGGGGAAAGACAGGGAGAAAAATATAGCATTCAGGAAGTATAAGGAAACACAGAAGAAGCAGGACAGAGAGTTGTACCAGTTGAGGCAGAAGGAAGCAGGAAGGGAAGTCAGAATAGCAAAGGCCCAAACTGAGGAAAAGATAGCCAACTCAATTAAGAAGGGGGATAAAACCTTTTATAGGTACATCAGGGAGCATAGAAAGACAAAGGGAGGGATAGTGGGGCTGAATAGAATGGATGGTGGGTGGGCAGATAGGGACAGTGAAAAAGCAGGGATACTGAATGAATATTTCTGCTCAGTATTCACAAAAGAGGAGGAGAAGGAGGTGCCTAATTCAATTAATGGAAGCACTCTTGATAGCGGTGTTGATCCCAGTCCTGTCACAGAAGAAATGGTTCTGAAAGAACTCCTAAAACTGAAGGTGGACAAAGCAATGGGGCCTAATGGAATTCACCCCAGAATTCTAAAAGAATTAAGGGAGGAACTAGTGAAACCACTGGCTACTCTTTTTAATAAATCATGGAAGGATGGTGTGGTACCCGAGGACTGGAGGAAGGCGGATGTGATTCCCCTTCACAAAAGTGGGTCCAAGACAGAGGCAGGAAACTACAGACCTGTCAGTCTGACCTCTGTGGTAGGGAAATTGATGGAATCACTTCTGAAGGAAAGAACTGTTGAGTACCTAGAGTCCAGTGGGGCACAGGAACCAAGGCAGCATGGGTTCACAGCAGGAAGGTCATGTCAGACGAATCTAATTGATTTCTTTGACTGGGTGACCAAAGTAGTAGACCAGGAAGGGGCTGTGGACATGGCCTACCTAGACTTTAGCAAGGCATTTGACACAGTCCCACACAAAAGATTCATTGTCAAATTAACCAGTGTAGGAGTGGGTCCCAGGGTGGTAGCCTGGGTAAAACATTGGCTGGACAACAGGACACAGAAGGTAATTATAAATGGAGTCCACTCTGAAGAAAGAGGGGTTACTAGTGGGGTACCATAGGGTTCAGTACTGGGTCGAGTCCTTCTTAATGTCTTTATAAGTGACATTGCAGAGGAACTGGAAGGAAAAGTATTCCCCTTTGCAGATGACACAAAGATCTGCAACAGAGTTGATACACAAGGAGGCATAGAAAGGATGAGAAGGGACTTGGCAAGGTTGGAGTAATGGTCAGAAGTATGGCAGCTTGGATTCAGTGCAAAGAAGTGCAAAATAATGCACCTGGGAAACAAAAACCCAGGGGAAGATTACACAATGGGGGGGAGGTAGTAACAACAATAAAAGTGGAATAGGACCTGGGGGTAATCATATCAGACGACCTTAACGTTAGCAAGCAATGTGAGAAGGCAGTAGGGAGGGCTGGGGGTATACTGGGGTGTATTAGGAGAGGCATCACCAGCAGAAAACAGGAGGTTGTTGTCTCTCTGTATAGACAGCTGGTGAGACCACATCTGGGGTACTGCGTCCAGTTCTGGAGACCCCGTCTCTGCAAGGACATAGACAGGATAGAGGCAGTCCAGAGAAGGGCAACTAAAATGGTGCAGGGTCTACAAAAGAAGCCATATGAGGAGAGACTAAAGGAGCTTAATATGTATACCCTTGAGGAAAGGAAGGAGAGAGGGGACATGATAGAAATGTTTAAATACCTCAGTGGAATCAACAAAGTCCAAGAGGGTAGTATTTTTCAGAAAAAGAGATGTGCAAGAACAAGGTAAGACAATTTAAAGATGGGGGGGCAGTTCAGGGGCAATGTGAAGAAGTATTTTTTCACGGAGAGGGTGGTGGACACAAGGAACACCTTCCTGAGGAGGTTGTGGGGTCTAAAACTGTGGGAGAATTCAAGAATACATGGGACAGACATAAGACAATTCTTGTGGAGGTAAGAAGAAATAGACTGTTGGTTAACTAGGATCTGCAGCTTATCCTGTAGGTAGGAAAATGGGCAGACTAGGTGGGCCAAGCAGTCCTTATCTGCCATCAAAGTCTATGTTTCTATGTTTAAAAGTGATAGAAACAGTTTGTTTACAGCTCTAGATTGCCGCCTGTTTTCCTCTTAGTATCCATCAAATATTCTGATATAGTTTGACCTTTTTTGTTAAATTAATAATTTTGTTACCTTTGCAGCTACAATGAGTAACTTTTCTCCTCAGCTGTTACTGTTCTCACTTCTCATACTGCCTGAGCATTCTATGACATCAGTATCACCATTCCAGGCCATTCATAGTAATAACATGGAATGGTGTCACTGATTCCATGGAATGTCTAGGGAATATGAACAAAAAGACCAGTGGCTGGTGAGGAGAGTAAAACTCTAGGGAGATCTGAAGGCATACCAAAACTAGGTTATCTATCAAAACTGGTCAAAGCATGTCAGACTACATAACTGGCATGGAAAGGAAAATGGGGGGTAGTTAACTATCTAAAAAAATGTCCTATCACCTTATACATGCCAGTGGGGATTAAAGAGCGTTACGAAGACTGCCATTAACACACTTATTAACACCTGCAACAGATTGTTCAGGTCAAAATGAATAGTGACAATGGTCTCTATACTCTGAAGCAGAATCTGGATTCAGAAACAGAGGTTTCCATATTAAAGAGGCAATTAACATGGCAAAACATCTGTTTCAGAGGTTCCCTGTTCAAATAATCAGATGTAAGAAATAACAAGTCATGGATTAAACAGGTCTGACTATATCCCTAAGAAATAATGAAGGGCAGTGTACCAACACTGTCCCTATCCATAACAAATGTTAACACCAAGCAATAAAACCCACGTCTAGAAAATACAACTCAAATAAACAGCAGTTTTATTAAAAGCAAGTGGGAGAGGTAGAGAAAAGGTACAAGTATAACAGGATAGATGGGAAGTGGTAGCAACACCACCTGTCTTATACTCTGAAGCAATATTTGCAATTCACTACTGCTACTCCCTGGGTGTCACACAAATTTGAAATGAATGTGGTTGGCATTATCCCCCCCCAAAGGCCATGAGAGCGATCTGTCTCATTGGTGTTACTAGGCCGTGATTGTCATCCAGTTTAGTAGTAGATTAATGTTTATGTTCTTAATCAATGTACTCACAAAAACATTTTAAACAGGAGCCCTAGTAAGCAATGAAGGGGCCCTGATTTGTAACACAGAAGTGTAATGACTGATTGGGCACCCACTGCCTGAACCTATCATATTTACTAGCTCAGTTCTGCCTGGGACATCCAAATCCCTCCTTCCCTAGATATATACAGTACCTAGCTAAGAAGGGTATCACATGGCTGGAACCATGGTCTTTACTTGGTGATCTGTTGTCAACAGATAAATGATCTCTTACTTCTCTCCTCTCACATTGCAGGTTTTTGTAGGAATCAAAAGTTCTCACAGCTGTCAGTTTACCCTTGAAAGGGCATTTTGTTAGTAATTCTGGTTGCCTTTTGTACTGCACTACTGGGATGCCAGTCTGTATCTTCCACCAGGCATTGAAAGACAACACACCTGTATGGATGGAGGCCACCATACAGGCTATGGGCTTTGTCTGTCACTGGACAGCTGCAGCTCCTTCTGGCAGAGGAAACTGCATAGGCGTTAGTTACCTGCTGTTTCTCTTCCTCATGGCTTTGGCTGAAGCTCTGCTTTCACAGGCACTAACCTTCTGTTGCCTGTCACTTGTTGGTTGGAATAATTTCTGGTTGGGAAAATAGTTCTTAACTCTTCTGTCTTTTCACCCACGTCTCTCTCCTCTCTGCACCACAATGGAATGCCTTACTCTTATTTGAACTCAGAAAAGAAGCACATGCTTAGTGTTTACCAGACTCATAAAGCATTGTCAGCCTATCATGATTTGCATATCACATTCTCAGCCCTGCAGCAGCACTTTATGCACTATGCAGATGGATCCCAAATTCCAGATTCCACTACTCTATGTAAGTTCTCAAGCCAATAACTGATTGAGTTCACAGAAAAAGAAAAACATGCATAGACTTCTAGAAGCCGGGTTGCATGCATGAGCCTGTGAAGCTGAGCTTCTAATTGATGTAAAATTTATTTTCAACAAAAACAGTAGCCTCTGACCTCCTCCCAGCAGACTCCTGTGGCCAAGTGGCTTTTGGCAGCATGGGGACCACAATGCTTGTTTACACACTGCAGTCATCAGTCTCTCTCTCTCTCTCTCTCTCTCTCTCTCTCTGTCTCCGTAGCTCAAGCTGTTTTTCAGTGCTGCAGGGTCTATGCTGTTTACATATGGTCCTAGCTGCCTATCTGGTGTTCAGCACAGGGTCCAGAGATGCAGGGTAACTTACTGGCACCCAATGGCATGAATCATCTTCTGTCTCAACTTACATCCATCCTGGGACCAGGGAGCACACTCCGTGTGGCTCACTGGTCACAGAGCAAACAAAGCCACATGATCTTCAGCCACAAAACAAACAAAACCACCTCATCTAATGCACTGCTCTTGCTGCTTGTACTACCCTGTTACTATTGTCTAGAACATGGGGCTCACTCCAAGTGGAATGATACTGCAGTAAAAAGGAACCAAACAAAGCAATATCAACCAGGTGCTATGCACACCATGAGACACCTCTCACATGGTATGAAAAAGGCTTAGTTTTATTGCATATTGCATAAATAAAGGTAAACCCAGGCATCAGAAGTGAACAAGAATGACAATGTTTCACATGTGTGCATTTTTTCAAGGTTGTCTAGTGTCACACTGTGGACATCTTTTATACTGCAGAAATTAAAGTGATAGTGTAATTTAAAGTTCAACATCCCCTAGTGTAGCAAAACATATACCAACACTGTGATATTAATATCTAACACATTAAAATGTAAAAATTCCTCAGTTTACTCTTCTTCACATTACAGGCAGATAAGGCTATTTAATATTTCTACCAGTATTGATTCAATGCAGACGTGTTAACATTCTGGCATAATGGCATTGTCCTTACAAAGATGTATGAGGTATGCTGTCTGTATGGCATTTTTTTGTGTGCTTTATTACAAACTTCATAAATAAAAAGTAAAAAAAATATGTGTAGAAAGGAAATTTTATGATCACTCTGCAAATTCATGTTTCATTGGGATTTGAACATTTTCACCTACTGGGTTCATGAGGTGAGGTCATAAGAAGGCTACGTTGAAAATGTAGTGTAAAAATTTGTTCAAATGACCAAGTTATGAGTGAATATTAAAACATTTCAACGTTCAGTCATAACTTCACTAATTTTCGATATTTTTGCAACAAATTCAGTAGCGCATTCCCAGGGCAAGTCCGGGGATGCACCACAGAAAGATAAGTGTAGTAAAACCAGACTTAAGTGGGTGGCTGTCCACAGGCAGGCTGCCATGTGGAGGGCAGCAATACGGCAGCCTGCCCACCCTGGCAGTCCAGTGCCTCCCCCCATGCCCCCAGTACATGCCTCTCATTGCAGTGGTATCAAAGAAACTCACAACCCCCCAAGCGCCCCATACATGCTGTTCCTTGCAGCAGCATTACAGAAACTGACAACTCCCAAGACCCCCATACCTGCCGCTCCTTGCAGTGGTATCACAGAAAGCTGCTGCCCCCACCCTAAGCCCCCATAGAATGCCACTCACAGTGGCGGTAAATGAAATGCAGAACCACCCCAGCCCCTGGTGAAGCTTCGTCCTCCATGGCGGTTGGAGAAATGATGTACACCCCCATCCCCAAGCCCACTATGAAGCCGCCTCCATGGTGGTAGTAGGCACAATAGATCTCTCAGCCTAAGCCCCATTGAAGCCGCTCTTCGCGTGGCCATCTGTTACAGAATGAACCTCTCAGGCACCCTCAATCCACCTTCTCACTCCCCAGCAGCAGGGTCCTACTGTTGGCAGACAGCACAGCCCACCGACACTGCCACAGCCGCCAATCCAACAGAGCTGTCTGACAATGACAGCTATCATACAACCCAAGCCCAATGGGCATCTGGATGTATGGCAGCTGTCATTGTCAGACAGCTCTGTCAGCAGGTGGCTGTGGTGGTGTGCACTTGGGCTGAGCTGTCCGCCCGGCAGTGGGACCCTGCTGGGGTGGGGGAGGGAGGAGGGTTAAAATTGGGTGGGGTTTGTTCCATAATGGATGCACAACACAAAGAGTGTCTTCAATGGGGCTTAGCTGGGGTACATTATTTTCCAGCTGCAGAGAGGGCAGCTGTACTGGGGTCTGGGGAGTAGGGTTCTGCATTTCAGTTACCACTGCCTGGAGTGGCATTCTATGGGGACTTGGGGGGGTGCTTATGCGAGGGGGGTCTACTGTTTTGCACATTCTGCCAGGGCATCACTGCAGGAGCAATGCAAATGGGCTGTAATGGCATGCTAATGGCCCCATTGCACCATGCATGTCTAATGGCCTCATTTGCATGCCCCTGGCCGTGAATCGCATTTTTGGGTGCAGGGCATCCTGAGATGCCCTGCCCCGAAGGGTTCACAACCTGACATGGGGGGTGCACCGGCGCAGCCTGGGATGCCCTGGGACATCCTGGGTGGGTCACATGTGTACTATTCACAGAGGGGATGCACCGGGGGCATCTCCCTGCGCCTCCTCTCTGAATCACCCATTTTTTCACTCAGTGCATCTCCCCTCTTCTGGGGCAGCCGAGATGCACTGAGCACATCTTCTTTGTGAATCCTGCCCAAAATGTCTTGTTCATGAAGCAGGGTTCTAAAAAGGTCACGTTGAATGTTTGGTGGGAAAAATATTGAAAATTACTAAAGTTATGAGTGAGCATTGAAATATTTAATAGTTCACTCATAACTTGGTAATTTTACAACATTTTAGTAGTATTGGTATATTTATGTCCTAGGCACCCAATCCTACATGCTCCAGGTGGATTATATAACAAGACAATACAAATAATAACAGCAGAAAATATATACAATACATTTTACCATATACATACAACTGTTTAGGATATGGTAGGGTAAGCTGTTATAAACAGATAGTGCTTTAACCCTCACTTAAAGCTCTCAACTGAGATAGCTTCCAGGAGTCCTCAAAGCAGCTGGTTCCAGAAAACTGAAGCAGCTACAGCAAATGTATGATCCTCAGACAACTTTAAATGTGACCTTGGGGGCCTTCAAGAAGCCCACCTCGGAAGAACAGTGATAGCAGTCAGGAGCATATGGATAGAAGCTATTTTAGGTTGTCTAGCAAAGATCCAATGAGTGAGACACCAGAGCACCTTGTGGTCAACAGCTACTTGTACTGACACCTGCCTAGAAGCTAACAAAGTAATTACCATGGCTGTGAATTTCTAAAAGTCTTTTTAGGGTGCACTGCTTTATCGTGTTTGGTGGAAACAATACATGCACTAACCAGCCCCAGCAGTGGCACCTTGCACACCAAATTCGAGAGGCACAGGTCTGTTAGGTTTGGTTGAGCTCTTTTGAGTAGCTAGGACACAGATTGCGTATTAACATAGAAACGTAGACTTTGATTGTAGATAAGGACTGCTTGGCCCACCTAGTCTGTCCATTTCCCTACCTATTGGATAAGCTGCAGATCCTAGTTAACCAACAGCCAACTTCCTCCTACCTCCTCTAGAATTGCATTATGTCTGTCCCATGCATTCTTGAATTCCACCACTGTTTTTGACCACATGTCCTCCTCAGGAAGGAGACTGCATGCATCCACTACTCTCTCCATGAAATAACACTTCCTCACGTGTCCCTGAGCTGTCCCCCCTCTATCTTCAAATTGTGCGCCCTTGTTCTTGCACATCTCAGATGCTACCCTCTTGGACTTTGTTGATTCCTCTGAGGTACATGAAAGTTTCTATCATGTCCCCCCTCTACCTCCTTACCTTGAGGATATACATATTAAGCTCCTTTAGTCTCTGTTTGCATGGCTACTAGTGCATACCCTGCACCATTTTTGTTGTTCTCCTCTGGACTGCCTCCATCCTGTCTATGTCCTTGCGGACATGGGGTCTCCAGAACTGCATGCAGTACTCCAGATGGGATCTCACCAACTGTCTGTACAGGGGATAACAACTTCCTGTTTTCTACTGGTGATGCCTCTCCCTATGCATCCCAGTATCCCCCCAACCCACCTTAATGCCTTCTCACATAGCTTGCCTACCTTTAGGTCATCTGATATGACTACCCCAGGTCCCTTTCCATTTTTGTTGTTGTTAGTACCTCCCCCCCATTGTGTACTCTTCCCCTACCCCAGGTGCATTACTTTGTCATTCTTTGCATTGAATCTAAGCTGCCATACTTTTGACCATTCCTCCTACCTTGCCAAGTCCCTTGTCATCCTTTCCACCCCCATTGTGTATCAACCCTGTTGCAGATCTTTGTATTGTCTACAAAGAGGCATACTTTTCCTTCCGGTCCCTTCACAATGTCACCTATAAATACAATAAAGAGGACCGGTCCTAGTACTGAACCCTGCAGTATCCTAATAGAAATCCCCCTTTCTTCAGTGTGGACTCTGTTTACTATTATACGCTGTGTCCTGTTGTTCAGGCAATTTTTTACCCAGGCTACCAACCTGGGATTCACTCCCTGGCTCTCCCTGGCTGGCTAACTTGTTTATTAATCTTTTGTACTACTTTGTATATTAACAAATCTATCTTGAAGGAGATGTTCCACCTCACTGGAAGACAGTACAACATCTGCAGAGCCGGAAAGGGATGCTTGGAGCAAGGAACTCCAGCAATCAATCTAGCCATAGTGTCTGTACCAGTTGCAAGCAGTGCAACAAATCTCCAGATATTCCGAGAAAAAGAGCATTACAATTGTCCAACCTAAATGTCAAGAAGGCATGCACAAAAGATTTCAGGTAAAGAGGACTTCAAAAGAGCTTGATTTTGGTGATGTTTGCGAGGTTAAAGAAACCATTATGGACCACAGCATATACCTGATATTCCATAGTCAGCTTGTTATCCATAATGATGCCCAGATTCTTCATCCTTTCTCTGCCTATCAATTGAGTAGGCCAAGATGTAAACCAGCAACCCACCCACTTAACCCTGTTGTCTTTCTGACACCTGAGTCCACCAGTAGCACTTCAGTCTTGTCTGGGTACAACCTGTGCCAGCTGGAGTCCATACAGTCATTGATTGCAGATAAGCAGTCATTTAGCACAACCATTACATTTTTCTCACTGGGGTAAATGATAGGTACAGCTGTGTATCATCTGCATGAGAGTGAAATTGCAGACTGTACCTCCGGATCACTTCTCCCAGTGGCAGCATGTACACTACAAATAAGATGGTAGACAAAGTCAAACCTTGAGGGACTCCATAGGTCAGCACAGCTGGTTGAGAGATAAAATTCCCCTATGCAACCTGTTGCACCCTGCTGGAAAGGTAGGTCTCAGACCAAATCTACATAACCCCATCAAGCCCCACCAAGTCCCTCAGATGATCTGTTAAATCCCATGAGCTATGGTGTCAAACACTGAAGAGAGCTCAAGGAGAACCATGATGGGACATTCCCTTCTATCTCTAGCCAGAAGTAGATCATTCTGCACCTTGATGAGTACAGTCTCCATGCTACGACATCCTCTGAATCTAGATTGAACTGGCTTATAGATAGAGAAAGCCTCCAGGTGTATCTCCAGCTGTGTTGCCATCACTATCTCATTAAGCTTTCCCAAAAAGGGAATGCTAGACTCTGGCCTATGCTATAAGAAACACACCCCCCTCATGGGAATACAGGACAATCTCAACAATCACAGGACTAGTAGATTCCAGGCAGTCTAACAGAAGTTGGGTAAGTCCAAGATTCATCTCACAGAAGGCAGGACATAGCTTCATGATCACCCATATACTCTCCTCAGTCATCACTGGGTGAACTTGCTGCCAGACAGGCCACGAGCTTATATTAGTCACAAACTCTACTATTCTGAGCAATGACAGCCTACTTGTAGAGACCAAGAAACAGATAGAGGATACTCTATGAAGTAAAAACTGGTCAAACTACTCTCACTGCTCGCATGCCAGCACTCCTCCAGACTGTAGAAAGTCTGGATGTAGCAGCCTGTCCACAGTGTGGAAAAACTGGACTGGCCTATCAACCCCTACAGCAATCATCAGTAACAGGAACCCTGCCTTTCTCAGAGTGATTGCCCATGATACTCTTTATAGTGAGTTATCAAGGTTAGTCTATCCTCCAATGAACCTGCTCCTCCATCAAGAATGCTTCAATCTGTGCCCTTGCTCTTCAACCATCTGAGCTCACCATTAAACTGAGGGGAGCTCTGACAGAAGACTTAAGAATGTACACAAAAAGGTGCAAGTGAGTCAATAGCTGTGGTAGTCACCATGTTATAAGTATCCAGTGCACTTTTGGCCCCCTCAGTGCACACCTTCAACAGGCTTGAGCAAGTCAGTACCAAAAGGAACTGACAGGAGTCTACATTTCATAAGGGCTGGTACCAAACTAAATCCACAGGGGGGTTAGCACATCTTGTTAGGGCCCTGATCTTAAAATTTACAGCATGATGGTCAGATCAACTTTGACATTAAAAACATTGGACCACAGTGGGAAGAACAGGTCTGAGATGTGGCTAAATCGATGGGTGACAGAATTAACAACCAGTTTGAAGCCCAACAGGCCCATTTGTTTGAGGAATTGCTGACCAGCCAAAAGGGAGTCAATGTTAGTCCAAACATTGAAGGCACCCAACATCAACAACCTTGGGTACTCCACTGTCAGGCCAGTAACAAACTCCCCAATTCCTACAAGAATCCACTATCACAACCAGGTGGATGGTAAACAAGAAAGATCCTGCTCCCCCAGCACCTGCATCACCCTTAACAGTCACATATTCAGAAGACCTATTTTGACCCATGGGTAGGCTGCAAGTCTCAGACCAAATCCAAAACAGATGACCACCCCCCTGCACTTCTGCCTAAGGCAGTGCACCACCATATAGCCCCGCAGGATAGTCGACTCCAGCACAGGGCCAGTGTCATCCCTCAGACAGGTCTTAGGGATGCAAACCAGGTCCACCAAGGAGTCCATGACCAAATCCATTATTATTGTAGTCTTATTCCTGATGGACCTGGCATTACACATAATTGCCCTCAGGGAAGAATTCATGCTAGTGGGCTCAACTACCATACAATATCTGATGATGCTTCAGGAGCCCTCAGAATTGGAATCAAGCAGGTAGAACTCCTGTCCTGAAATCCATTTTAATCCTGGGCAACTCCTTATAGTACTCCTGATCCTGTCCTCCACATCTCCCACTCTGGGACAAAATCTCTGTCAGTAACCCTGCCCTTTTTGTTATCCCCACTTCCCCATACCAAAGAAGAGCAATTTCAGGGACTCAGGGGCAGCTGAATGGGTGGCTTCAATGAAACTATTCAGTGGAATAGAAGATACAGGTCCTCCTGTCTCCCTCAAAACAATTCCTAACTCTTAAAATCATTACAATTCAACCCCAGAGGGGTGCTGTGGAGCCCAACAAAGATGACCACTTTACCTTAGAGCTCTGTACATTGAGAGATACCTAACTCTTTATTTTTAACAATTTGAGAGACTGAAAGCCATCCCCACTGAAGGAATTTGCTGGTCCAGACTCCAGGTCCAATATGGGCAAAACTCAGAGAAATAAGCTTGGAGGGATTGGGGGAAAGAGTCAAGTACCTTCTGTCCTAAACAAGCTGGTGGTTAGGCTGACCATGCAACTGCAATGCAGCAGGAGGAAACGTTACAAACGCTGGGCACCAAAATGCACCAGCTCCTGCATTTGGTTACTGCTGTCAGTGCAATGCTAGATACCTTGGCTGGTCATATGGGCACCATGGAATCAGTGGTGTCTAATCTCCAGACCAAATCCTAAGTTGTTTGCTGACTTGCTGAAAGTGCACAGGTTACAGCAGCCACAGCTAAGGAGATCCAGTACCATCACTCCTGCTTTGAAATTCTTGAAAATCAAGTCCAGAGCTCCAACGTCCATTTACTGGGGATATTGGAGGATGTAGAGGAAAACCATCTCCTTCCAGTTTCATCAAAATGGCAAGGAAATCAAGTGGAGATAGTAGAAGATGAGGGGAATTCTGAGACTTGCCTCTGGACCTTTTATTATACCAGTATTAGAGGTGGATGGGAGGGTTAATACTCCCGGTTCTGTGCACTCTATTTAAATGGTAAAATTGCTTCAAACACAGTAGTTTGTTCAGGCAATGTTTGCTGCTGTTCCACTTTTATTTCAACTGTGTAGGCAGTTCTAGAATCCTCATTATTTTTCTGTAATTGTGAAACCCACATTCTGTGCCAAATGTAACATTTTCATATTGGCAATTTCTCAACATTCCTTGAGGGGATCTCCATGTGTGTGACCTGGAAAGGAAGTTGGGCCAAAAGCCATCTGATGTGGACTAATGTTTCTAGACTGACATGACAGCAAGTCCTTGCTGGGATGAGGACAGGACTTTCAGTTTGCTATGTGTGAATATTAACATTTATGTAATTGTCATGTGTCTTGGGCTGGTCACCCACAGCTTTGTGGGATGTTAGTCTTTTAAATCTACATTAACTGTTTCCCCCCCTAGATGTATAACATCACAAGGGATACTAAGGACTCTTGTTATCATAAAATACCATCTGCCATCTAAATATATGTTCCTTGCAAGGAAGTTCCTTTCTGTACTGTCTTTTATCACAAAAGAGTAAACATAAAGTAAAAAAAAAAAAATCTACTTCAAAACACCCTCACCAAACAAATACCTAAAACCCACAACTCCCTAAACCAGCACTCCACACTCCTCAATCAAATATCTCACAACCACAGCATACACCCAAACACACACCAATCACTTAACCAGTCATCTCACTTAACCAGTCATCCCACTCATGCCAGATATACCAAACAAAAAATAAAATATTTAAAACTGGCCCATCAGTGCAGCAGTTAGATTTCCATCTAGGACACCGGTGACCTGGGTTCGGGAACAGACCTGGGTTGCTGGAGGGCTGGCCAGGGGGAGAAGGAGGGAGCATCTAGGGTTGGCCCGCCTTCCCCAGAGGGAGACTGGGATTGAGACTCGGCGCCTGTTGACCCCTGGTGGAGGCTGGAAGCACAGCAGGACATTGGACCTCAGAGCACTAGGGGAGTGGCAGACATTTGCATGCGCCTTGACGTCTGTAACATGCCACTCCTCCTCAGGAAGAAATCCAGGAAACAGCTCCCTGTCTGGCCAGATGATGGTCTCTGGCTCCCACTGCTACCTAGCCCCATGACTGACCCACCTCAGCAACACCTGGGCCAATTAAGAGTATGTTGGCCTTCCAACCAGTGCCTTCCCTCTTGGAGGAGGGGGACCCATCCGGCAAAGGGACACCTTGGGTTACCCGGAGGGCAACAATATGAGACAAGGGCTGGCGTCAGGTGTACAGGCAGACAGAGGGTCCAGGAGACCCAAAGGAGTGGTTGGATGGGGGGGGCACAAAAAAAAATCTAAAACCATTAAAAATGCTTCAACACCCCCACAGGCCCCATTAATTGAGACTGCCCCACTATTATAAAATTAGTTCAAAAAAGTCCCCAAAAATAATACAGGTGCTTTATCCAGATTCTCTTCAGCTCCTCACCACCCACAGTCCAACATCCACATCAGAAAAAAGCTGACTTAGGCCCAAACATTGACTTATAGGCATCATATCCCCACAAGGTCCATGCTCTCACCAAGACCATGGAGCTTGGATTACTTCAGAGTTCACTGTTCTTACATCTTGCACGCTCTCACTGCGTTCAACCAAGCCAGCTAGCCCCCTCTCACTGACTAAACTTTCAATGGTCAGATCTACCAGGATAATTGAGTCCAATCACAAAGATGAATATATAGGAATAAAACAGCTGTCTTGAGATGTGGCCTACCAGAATACATGTACCAGCTGAGGAAATTCACAAGCTTATAGCTGAGGTCCAGGCCTTCTAATCCACAGTATAAATCCACACAGTTCTTCATGCTATGAAGAAAAGAAACTCAGTTTGTGAGGGTGGGAGCTCTAACTCTGTACAGACTGGAATGCTGGTTTAATCAGGATGTCCACATGAACACAAGGCAAAATCATCCAAATGCGTGTGGCCCTTCAATAGCAGTCAGGCCCAAAGCACTGCAGACAACCCTGCTCCCCAACTTACAGGACCTTGTAGTTCATTCTGATGCCACCGGCAAATAAGCAAACTACCTGAATATCTACTGATAGTATATAGAGATCCCAATGAGAGAGCAGCCAGATGAAAGGCAGCAGCACTCCAAATATCATTGATGCTAAAGAGTTCAACTCCCCCGTGGTTACAGGCAGTAATCAGAGAACTGTTGCACAGCCAGCTTTCTGGTTCAGCAACAATGTGGCAATAGGATAACAGATGCCTTGGCGAAAAGGGCGAACGGGACCACAAAATAGGCAGTTCACTGAAATTGCAGGTCCTGTTTTAAACAATTACCGGAATACTGGGCATATGAGGGGGTGATAAAAAAAAATGTACTAAGCTAGGACCCCACTATAACTCCCTAATTACGCTACTACAACACTGCACAATTTAACATAAAAGATGGTTATACAAGGTGCTGCACCAGACAGTCCACAAATCACAGCAGCCATCTTCTGTAGAAGGTAGACAAGTACCTCATGATGATTTGATTCAAACCAGATTTTCAGCTTATCCTTATAACTCCACATCATGAACCCAGTAGGTGAACATTTTTAAATGCTGCTCGAAAGGTGATTTTGTACAGTGACTGCAAAATCACCTTTCAGGATGGATTTGAAAAATGTTTCCTGCATTGTTCATGATGTGGGGAACTAAAGTGCCATGTTGCAAATTTGGTGTAAAATATTGAAAAATGGCAAAGTTACAAATTAAAATTCAAACTCCACTGAAATATATTACATGGGCTTATCTTGTTTTCTCATATTGCAGTTGCTGTTTCCAGCAGCAAGATGTGTTTTTGATTAAGGAGCGAATCTACACCATGGGACAGTTCTTGGTTAGTGAGGGTGTGGGGAGGTGTGGGGTGAGTGCTGAGTGGGGGGTGGGGGTGGGGTGTGGGGGAGTTTTGGGGGGTCAGATCGGCAGTGGACCATATTCTTTTTTTCAAGCATTACTACAAAAAAAAAAATATCAATGAGAGATGTTTTTCTTTGTTTTAGGTGATTTAGCAAACCCTGAGAACTAAGAACAGCAATGTTGGGCTACTGTTTGTCAGCACTGGGCTAGGACGCCGGTGCCACAATGTATATCATAGAAGGGGGCAGGGGATTTGAAGGGGAGAGGGTACAGTGGGTAGGCACCCCAGTCTGCTTATTATAATTAAATGAACTTTGGATAGGGGGTGGGCAACCTTGAGAGATGGGGCAGAAGATAGATTAGAGATGTGGCAAAATTAAATTTTCAGGTGAAATTCCCATGAAATCAGCAATTTCGGCACATGAAACATTTCATGGAATCTGCCCATTCTGAAAAATATTTTGCAGATGTGAAATTGCAAAATTTCACCCGCAAAATGCAAAATTTTGCCCGGAAACAGTGGACTTTCACCTGCTAGTGGCAAAACGTTGCCATTTTACAGGTGACATTTCGCACTCATGGGCAAAACTCTGCATTTTGCACCCACAAAAAAATACACGAAATGCTTTAATTTTGCAAAATGTTTCGCAGAATGAAATTTGCCAGTTTCGCTCATCTCTAAGAAAGATAAATAGATACTGTAGAAAGAAAGAAAGAAAGAAAGAAAGAAAGAAATAGAGCATCCAAGCTAAAGGAATATATAATAAATTTATTAATGTGCCAAAAGAACAAAGTGCCTAAACTTACATCTGACCACAATAGAAACATAGAATTTGACAGCAGATAAGGACCGATTGGCCCACTTAGTCTGCCCATTTCCCTACCTAATGGATAAGCTGCAGATCCTAGTTAGCCAACAGCCAACTTCCTCTTACCCCCCCAGAACTGACTTATGCCTGTCCCATGCATTCTTGAAATCCCCTACTGTTTTTGACTCTATGACCTCCTTAGAAAGGCTGTTCCATGCATCTACAACCCTCTCTGTGAAGAAATACTTTCTCACATTACCTCTGAGTGGTCCACCCTCTATCTTCAAAGTGTGCCCCCTTGTTCTTGCACATCTCTTTTTCTGAAATATGCCACCCTCTTGGACTTTGTTGATTCCCTTGAGGTATTTGAAAGTCTCTATCATGCCCCACCCCTCCTTTCCTTGAGGCTATACATCTTAAGCTCCTTTAGTCTTTCTTCATATGTCTTCTGGTGCAGACCCTGCACCATTTTGGTTGACCTTCTCTGGGCAGTCTCCACCCTGTCTATGTCTTTGCGGTGATGGGGTCTCCAGAACTGTACACAGTACTCCAGATGTGGTCTTACCAACTGTCTGTACAGCGGGCCAACAACTTCCTGTTTTCTACTGGTGATGCCTCTCCCTATGCATCCCAGTATCCCCCCAGCCCTCCTTACTGCCTTCTCACATTGCTGGCCCACCTTGAGGTTGTCTGATATGACTACCCCCAGGCCCCTTTCCATTTTTGTTGTTGTCAGTATCTCACCCCCCAAGATCATCATGGTTGTGAAGGCAAACTAACATGGTGCATGTCTTATGTTTCACACATATGACTGATGCACTTTATCATACACTAAGCACATCTGTCATATGTGTGAAACATTTTAAGATGTGCACCATATCAGAATGCATGATGTGCACCATGTCGGTTTTCTTTCACTGCCACGATGGTTGTGGTCAACAGTAAATCTTTGCACTTTGTACTTTTGGTACTTTAATAAATGTATTATATTCTACTTTAGCTTGGTGGTCTATTTGTTTTGTTTTTTGTAGGTTGATTTACTTTGGTGTATAGTAGAACCAAGCACTGTCCCAGTGTGGCCATGTTTTTGTTTGTGATAGATAGATAGATAGATAGATAGATAGATAGATAGATAGATAGATAGATGGAAGAGAGGGAGAGAGAGACATCAGGTGATTTCCATCTCATTGCTCTCACTGCAGCCAGCATCAGTACTCCATTTGTGGCTGCCCAACTTAAGAAAGTCCTGCTGTTCTCATACAGAGAACACAGGTGAATGGCTCCTCTCCCTAGGCTGGATACCCTGAATCTGGGTTGAGGTATTTCAGGACATTTTTGTAAAAAACAAACACCAGAATTTAGTGATATGGGTCCTATTTACCTAGGTTCAAATGTTTGTATTTTCACAGGTCATCATGTGTAGGTATTTTCCATGTTTTTCAGTTGGAACAAAAAACAACAAGATGGTGGCTATCACACACTGAAAAAAAATTCAGTTCATGGGAGCTATTTTTGTTTTTTTACAGCTAAGTGATGCAAAAGGAAAATTATCTCACTAACCAAAAACTTCTGGGTTTGTATCAAAGGGTTATAGAGGGTAATCTAAAAGCCCTACTGAGCATGCTCAGAACAGCTTACAAAAAAACCTTAAAATCCTTATAGTAACTCTGGAACTATTAATATTTTTTTCACAAAACTCCTTCAAAAAGCATTACCTTAGTACAGGGTGCTCCTGCTCTCTAAGTTCCATGAAAAATTCCATACTGTTTAGACTGTGCATGACAGCAAAATAAACCAATGTTAAATAATAAAGTACAAGACAATAAAACCTTACTTTTCCAAAATAAGTGGTAGCCAGATCTCAGAAACTGCACAAGGTTCTGTCACAAAGCTTTTCATGTATTGAAACTCTACCATTCTGATCACATATAGCAAGGTTTTGGGCTATTCTGTCGAATGCCACTGAAGTTATTAAGGCACAAAAACTGGGTTTAACTACACCGGTGCTGCCATGCCAGTATAATACACATGGGGACCTGTGTGATACATGATTTATGTACACAAGTGCTGTTTGATCTTGGGCAACCACACCAGTGGCATAAGCCATGAGTGAGGTGTCCAAAGGCAAACAGCATGAGTGTACATAAATCATGTATCACATAATGTCTCGCCCTGCATATTTCATTTATGCAGTAGGAGATGATTGTTTAATTTTTCATAAACGCTTGTCTTTTTTTTTATTTTAAATTGACAGAAGTTTTTTTTTTTTTTTGGTAAAAGTATTTCTTTACGTACCTTCTGTGGCCTGATTTTTATGGCTGTTGTTAAAAAGCCACTGACACCTCCAGAAGGACTTTGCAAAACATAATATCTGGACACAAAGCTTCTTTAAAGTTCTCATTAACTTTGTATTGTGTATCCCCATTATTTATTACTGAGGTCATATGTATAAAAAACAGGATTGTTGTTCCTTGAGGGTTCATCAGTTCCTATTGCCTCTTCACAACCTGGTGTCATAATACTCTGCTTGTGACATCATAGTTATTCCATGGCAACAAACTGTGATAGCACAACAGAGCATTATGATTTCTAGTAGGGGAATAAGTTAAAGAGGAAATGAACTCTAAGGGATGCAGGTCTTGTTTTGTGACAATGTATTCACTAATAAATATTGAAGAGGAGACATCTGTAGAAAAATATAGAACATATATGAAATAACAACTGAACTGTGTCTGAACATTATGTTTTTGAGGTTTTCCTAAAGGAGTCAACTTTAAGGATGTGGTGTTAAGATGCAGAATTAATGTTACACTGCCCATGCTGACTGGTGGAGCAAGAAGGTTCTAAAAATGTATCAAGAAAAATTGCGGATGTGGCTAGCAATAGTGGCTGCCTCTGTACAGTGAGTGCAGGATGTTACAAGGGGCGTTCATGGAGGTGGCTGGTGTTTGGCATTTGCATGCCACATCCATTTTATTAAAAAAATAGAATTGTTTTATTTTGGTGGTGGAAGTGCGTGAAAGGGAAACAGCAGCATTGTGGTATGAGGGAGTGACAGAGTGTGAGTGGAAGCAGCTGCTGTGTGTACAGTGGGACATATAATTCAGAATATAAAATAAGAAACAAAACAGAGAACTGATTTTTTTGTTTCAATATTATGCAGAAAAGCTGTAAATGAAGTAGATCATGTGTACAGATGTACAGATAACACTTCTGCTTTGTGGTAGCCATGTTTGTGTAGATAATTAAAACAAAAGTGGAATACAGTGGGTGGAAGATGTGCCAGTGGTGAGCAGGGGGGAGACTATGATGTGTTTTCTATATATTTTATAGTTAGGGCTGAGTGAGAATTTCTGTGTTAAAACCCAAACTTTGTACTTTAATAGCTTCACAATTGTTGAACAGATTTGCACAAAATTTTGCATTTTGCATGTGCAGTCATGGGCTAGATCTCTTGACCTGCCATGTTTTGTTCTGGTTAGATGTGCATATTCTGAGATACAGATAGTTAAAAAAGTGAAAGAATCAGTTTTTTTCCTGATTTTTTGTCATTATATAGCACCCAGACGGTTTGGAATTTTGCTCTGAAATTTTCAGGGTACAAAGGCCTTGGACCACAGAGATGCCTTTGCTGATTTGGTGAAACAATATTAATCCATTCCAAAGTTATAAGAGTCTAAAAGTTCAATTTTGAGCATACTCAGTACAGTCTTTTGGATAGCTGCTTGGAACAAAAAAATAATTTGGTCCATACAAAAAATTATCCTTTTTCATATGGCGGTAGTCCAGTTTTGTAAGGAAAAATTACATATGACAGCCATACAAAAAAGGAAGTGAGCCATATGAACCATGATACCTTCATTCAAAAAAAGAATTTGGACTTAGTTTCTTTTTTTTTTTCTGATTATTTTTTCATATGAAGGCATCCTTTCTTATATATTTTTTTCATTTATACAAAAAAAGGATATCCTCATCTGAAAAACAAATTTAGACTTTGTTTTTTCACCATTCATTTTTTGTATTTTTTTTTATTCATACAAAAAACAGATTCCTTCATACAAAAATGATGTTTGACCTATTTGTATCCCAAAATCTCTTTTTCTTATGAAGGAATCCTGTTTTGTATTTTTTCATTCATACGAAAAAGGATGCCTTCATACAAAAAAGGAATTTGGACTTAATTTTTTTCCCCATGTTTTAAATTCAACAAGCCATAATTTCCTCAATATTTGCATATATAGCAAAACAAAGGTCTTAATGAGTACTACATAATAATACATAGTATCCCCCCAAAACAAATTTAGAGGCCACATAAAAATCCATAAAAATTAAAACATCAAAATTCCTATATTATAATATTGGAAGTTTGACAACCAATACAACCAAGCAAATACATAGCTTTTTGGGAGAAATGGAAGCACATGGCCCAGAGGGCCCTGCACTTCCACAACAACATGGATGTATGTATCTATGCAGGGATGGACTGGGCCTTGTACTTCCACAGTCAAATAGATATGACTCAGCAGGTCCCTTTGGGATCTGCATGAATGAGGATACAATTACACTATCTCAAAAAGTAAGGGAATTCTTTGCAAAACACTTTGTTATCACACCAGTTAGGGCTCAGATTAAAGTGACAAAAGTCAGAAAATATGGTGTTAGGGTTCCAAACTCTAACACTCCACCCTGCAGGCAGCAAAAGGAAAAACATTACAGTTTCCCCTCTCCTGAGTCTTTGCTTATCAGGCCTGGGATGTTTTTTGAGGTTGTCAACCCTAATGCTCACCCCATTCTCATATGGACTGCACATCTCAGCTTCTTTACTGATGGAAAGGGGTGAGTGTTAGGGTTGACAACTGCAATGAACACACAAGGCCTGGTTTGCAAAGATTCAGGAGAGGTGAACTATAGTGTTATTTTTTCCTTTGCTGCCTGCAGGGTAAAAGCGGATGTTAGTTTGAACTTAACACTACAGTTCCTACTTATTGCTTTAATCTGAACCCTAACTGGTTCATTAATGAAGATTTTTTGCAAAGAAAATACACACACACACACACACACACACACACACACACACAATATATAACGGATTTCACAATTTCCATTCACATGACTGATAGTGGAAGAGTCAAGCAGAAATCAACCACCAAAACCAGTGAGCTGCTCCAGCTTGAGGATTGCACATATGTGCCAAATGCAGCTGACCAATACTTTGCCTTTTGCTCAGGGAGCTCCCAAATAGAACATTTGCTACTGTAAATCTTGTCAGGAATAGAAATGCATTAACATCATGGTGCTGAGTGTACAAATCATTGAAAGGCCACTGTGATCTGGAAATCACAAGTAACATCTGCAACAGCCTGTCTAGCAGGAGTTGCTACATAGTAGCACAAAATATTGATATCTGAACATGCATACATAGTTAATTTAACCCCCAGTGCAAGACTGAAAAACCATGAGTGAGCCATGACTTTATTTCATTTATTTAATGGAGTTGAAAGCTGTCTGATGTTCCTGCATGTTACATGCCCCATGACCTACCAAAATCCTTCAGAATCCTAGCTGACTCCCTCCCCAATGTTGTATGTGTGTGGGAGAGGTCACAGTACATCCAGAAATCAGTTTATATTGGTAACATAATATAGTGAGTAAATCAGGGATGATGTAACCATGGATAAGAAAATTTGTTATATACAGTCTTTTAGACACACTAGGCACAATTCACAAGGCTGACCTGATTTTCTGTTTCATATTAGGATTAAATGAACCATCATATAGTTCAGTTGCATGCTGTATGCTAATAACATTCCACTGTTAACTGTGGTTGGTATAAATTAAGATTTAGCTTTACCTTAACCTTTCTGTACTGTCTCACCCTAGTTGTTGTCTACTGCAACTAATTAATGCTGCTGCCGCCGCCTTCCTTGGATAACCACCTGTGAAAACGAGATCCTTTTGCATCTCACAGAACCGTCCTGGATATTAATTATTGCATAGATAATCAAGGTATTGCTTAGATTTAGCCAGGACTAGAAACTGTGACTTCAAATTGTGGATCGGTTCCATGTCAAGATAGTGACTCCAAAGTGGCAAGGAGTGAAAATGGTACAAAATCACAGCTCAACCACATACAGCAAACTTTCTATTTGAGGGGGGCTTTTCCCTCTATGCCCCCCTTATTGGGGGCTTTGCCCCCACATCCCCCTTACTTAATATACCAACTCTGGGTGGGGGACCTTGGGAGAGAGGAACCATCAGTGGCCGATAGGGCACATGCTGTGATTTTGTGCCATTTTCACTCCTTGCCATTTGGGAGTTGTTATCTTGATGGGCTACTTCATGGATTCAGATTTATGTGATTACTGAGCTCTTCAATATAAAAAGAATTGGTGATTTAAGGAAAATAAATCTTTAAGATACAGTGTTTTGGAATATGAGATACAAAAAGAAGGAAGAAATGGTGACTTCATCTGAAATTAGCCTTTGCTGTTGTCGGAACTACAGTCTATGTCAATATCCTTTACCCTGCTTGTTCGTGTTCTTGTATCAAGACCAAACATATATATTAATGTTTCAGTAAGTGGGAAATCCTAAGCAGTTTCTTATGACTAATTATTAGTGGTTAGTTAATGGATTTGAAATACACTTGGGAGTAGCAGACCCAGACACTTGCAGAATGTACCAGTCACATCCGTTACAGCACTGCAAGAGAAACTGAAGGCAGTAAAATCATTATTTTCTTTCTCTGTCTACCAGCATGGTAGTATATAACCCTAGAATCATATAGAAGAGCTTCAAAACTAAGATAATGTGAATCTAAGCCTTTCAGCTATGAGATGTGGACCCAATGGATCAACATGCTTTGAAATTTATTGGCAGTTAATGAGATATTTTCAGTGTAGCAAAGCTGTTTAGGCAATTTCTATCGTGATTTGAGAAGTCGATGAACACATTTATCTGGGATAAACACAGACTTGACTCAAAATTATACAATTTATCTACAACAGTGAGGGGTTGGGACCCTAACTCACAAGTGGTGAAGTTACGAAGGAGTAATGAAAGTCCCATCCCATCACAGCTGGTGACAAATCGTATATTTTTAATCAGACTACAGCTTGTTTTATTTATACCACATAACCGGGGAAACTACAACTTGCAGTTAAATCTTCAAATAAATAACTAAATCTGTTTAATTAAAACTGCTGTCTTGTAAGAGAGATATTGTGATATCTTCAGCACAAGAGGTGACACATGAGGTAAATAGGGAGAAGCTCCTCAAAGATGGCCTACATAGTTAGCTGACTGGAGGCCCGTTCTGTTCTGGAAAATGATAGTTTAGAATCTGAGATAGAAAAGGGAACAAAATGGAAACACACGAACATGCAAAATTGCCAGCAGATAAAGGCCTTATGGTCTCTTAAGTCTGCTGGATTGTGCAGCTAGCAGCTCTCATACTGCAGCTGCTCCTCCCTCCCCTACCCCTTTCAGTGACCCTCCCCCTTACCCTGTCCCATCCCCTTTTGAAGCAGCCCACTGTTCTACAGGATATCACCTCCTTGGCAATGCACTCCACCCAGACACCACCCTTTCCATAAAAAAGTGTCTCCTTATTTCTTTCCTGAACCTCTCCCCTTCCAATCTCAGATCGTGCCCGCGAGTGTCCCTCCTCCTCCTCAATTTGAAACGCACTTCTGTGCCAGTCTTATTTATTCTCTTCATATACTTGAAGGTTTTAATCATGTCCCCCTTTCTGGCATGGAGGCCAGAGGGCGGAGGCACTGGAAGCCACACTTCACGCTATGCTGGCAACCCAGGTTTAAGAAAGAACCTGGGTCATCGGAGGTCGGCAGGGGAGGGAGAGGATATGAGTGGCTGCTGACTCTTGAACCTCTGCCTTGGTGGAGGCTGAAGTGGCTACATTACTCCAAGAAATGCTGATGCTAGGCAGAGTAAGGGTGGAAGAGGCTGGTACTAGAGCTGCGGTATGCATGTGCACCTCCATGCACATGAATAACTGCTTCCAGGGTCTGGGGAGTAAGGATTACCAAGAGGAGAAAATGTAGGAAATATCGGGGGCCACCCAAGGATGAAGCCTCCAGGCTGGATCTGGTGTTCCACTGGGGTACATATGGTGATACAAGTCCCCGAATGACCTCGAGTCCAGTACGGTGGCAGATGTACAGGTGACCTGCTCTTGAGGATAAATACAGTTGAAAAAAAAAAGGCCCCCCTTATCCCTCCTTTTCTCCAGGGAGTTCATGTTCAACTTCCTCAGCCTGCTCTCTTAGGGTAAGTCCCCTAGACACTGGATCATTTGTGTTGCCCTGCACTGCACCACCGGCAGTAACCTAATGTCCTTTTTCAGGTACAGTCACTAGAACTGCATGCAGTACTCTAGGTGTGGTCTAACCAGTGACCTATATAGTGGCAGGATCACTTCCCCCCTCCTGGAAGATATGTCTCTGGCAATACAACCCAGCATCCTGTTGGCCTTTGCAGCAGCATTTCTACACTGTGCTGAGTTGTTCATTGCTCCCATTATGATCACCCCCATATCCTTCTCCTCCTCTGTCTTAGCTAGTTGAATTCCCCCTAGCTGGTAGCTCCTCCTTGGGTTTTTTTTTGTGCCGAAATGTAGCACCTTACATTTCTTGGCATTGAACACCAGCTGCCAAGTGTGTGATCAGGCCTCCAATTTTGACAGATCATCTTGCCACCCCTGCCACATTCCTAAGTCATCCACTACTGCTTCCATCTTGGTGTCATCTGCAAACAGACAGATCTTGCTCTTGATGCCTATTGAGATGTCTGCTATGAAGACCCCAAACAACACCGGTACATGTACAGAGCCCTGTGGCACCCCACTTCTCACCACCCTGGGGGATGAGAGCTCCCCTACCACTATTACCCTCTGCTATCTCCCTTGCAGCCAGTTCAATAACCATCCCACCATCTTCACCCAGCCCCTGTGCCTTCCAGCTTATTTCCTAGCCTCCCGTGTGGCACATATTCAAAGGCCTTACTGAAGTTCAGGTACAGAACATCCACTGCATGGCCCTTGTCTAATTGCCAGGTTACCCAGCCAAAATACTCCACCAGATTGGTCTGACAGGACCTACCTGAGACAAAACCATGCTGTCTGTCGTCCTGCAGCCCATTAGCCTCTAGGAGGTAGACCAGCCTCTCTTTTAGGATTGTCTCTGTCAGCTTTCCCACTATGGATGTGAGGCTCACTGGTTTGTAGTTTTCTGGCTCATCTATGGTCCTCCAGTCCTGAGGTACACTCCCTGAGTCTAAGGAGGAACTGAGCAGGCCTGCCAAGGGTTCTACCAGAACTTCTGCCAGCCCCTTTAACACCCTGGGGTGCATACCATCTGGCTCAGGTGCCTTGTCCACCCTCAGTGCCCTCAAGCCCTCCAGTACACTGCCCACTGGGATTTCCCCATCAGTCTGCTCCCCCCCATGCTCACCCTCCCATCCCCTTTGGGTATAGTTCCCCGTTTCTCTTTAGTAAATACTGAGCAGAAGTACTCATTTAACCTTCAGCTTGTTCTTCCCATTTCCACCCACCCCATCCCTCTTGATGTGTACTGTCTGTTCCTTACAACTCTTTTTCTCCCTGATGTGCCTGAAGAAATCCTTCTACCCCTCTTTGATGCCCTCTGCTAGCCTGAGTTCCCTGGATGCTTTGGCTGCCCTGACTGCCTTTGTCACCTCCGTTGACTCCTTCAGGTATTCCTTTCTGTCCTCCCCTCTCCCTGTTTTTTTGTACCTTCTAAAGATAGCTCTTTTCTTCCTGAATTTTTCCATGACCCCCTTGCTCACCCAGCTAGGCTTCTTGGCCCTAGCCTTCTTAATCTGGACTCTTGTTCATGTTTCAGTTTCCTTCTTACTTTCCCAGTCTAATGACCTCTCACTTCTGGTTAGTGTCCATATTTGGATGGCTCCAGGCCAGATACCCCTGTACTATTACCCTTATACTCCTGAAGTTGGATCTCCTGAAGTCTAACACCCTTATGCCCGTTTCTACTCCCCTCTTTCCCCATGTTTATAATGAACCACTTACTGAACCATACTGAGTGGTGGTCACTTCCCGCTAGTGGTTCTTCCACCCCCAGCTCCCTCACAAATTCACTATTCATCATCACAAGGTCTAGGGTGTTCCCTAATCTGGTTGGCTCATTGACTATCTGGCATAGGAAGCTGCCCTGGAAGGCATCCATAAGTACCTGCTCCCTCCTAGAGAGAACCCATCAGATGAAAGGAACAGTGAATCAGTTAGTCTGAACCCAAGTGTGAACAAAGTGCTTGGAAAAAGTGCTAGAATAAAGTGCTCAAACCTTCTAATGTGCGCATCCTAGGTAAGGATCAAGAAATGTATTATTTGTAATATCGTGTGCAGAAACTATCTGGATTCATTATCATCCGATCAGGTGTTTATGATAAGTGAGCACGTGTTTTCATTCATTAAGACAGCATCCAGCTGCGGTGGAGGGAGGATCTGTGCAGGTCATTCACTGTGGGACTTTTGCAATGTATCCTTTTCTGAAGGTGGTGTGGAGAGGAGAGGAAGTTTATAGGGTTTGGGGATCTGAGTTTACCTTATCTTGCTTGGTTGGAGTTCGAGGTACAAGGGTTGAGTTGGGAAACTGCTATGAGGGTATCTTACTGTGAACAAGGATATATTGCACTTTACATACTGCTGACTTAAATGGCACAAATATCCTTAACTTCATCAGGGCTGGTGTGGAGAATGAAATTGTATTTTACATGGAATGGGGATTAGGTAGATTGTACTAAATGGTCTTGGCTGAGGGAAGAGGGTTGGAAAGAGTGCTACAAAGGTGAGAAAACAAGTTTTCTTTAATTAAAAAAAACTTTGCTAAGTGATGTTTTACAGTGGGCCATAAACTGGGTGAAGTGTCATGTAATGTGAAGTGACCCACTCTGCACCAACTTTGAAATCCCACCGGAATCGACATATCTATAGTATGTAACTCTCAAACTATACTTGTTCAGATGTTCAAGCCTGCATAGAAGATGTTCTGGTGAAGCCTTATTACCCTGCCCAACACATGGCTTTGCATACCCATCATGCCTTGCAATGGGTTTGAGGTTTTAGAGTGCATGTGTATGGTTTGGAGAGATGCAGACAAACCAATCAAACAGAAACTGTTAAATATTCAAATAATTAATCTTCAAGTTCTGCAATTTAAAATATGTTATGTAAGTTGTACAAACAACTGTCTGACTGACAATATGCTATTTATTATCACCTATGAGGGAGGACTGAAATTTCATAACCCATTTGTGGCTTTTCCACTCATGAATTATGTTCCTACGGCCTGCCTAGACTTTAGCAAGGCATTTGACACAGTCCCTCACAAAAGATTAATAAACAAATTAGCCAACCGGGGAGTGGTCCCAGGGTCATAGCCTGGATAACAATTTGGCTACACAACAGGATGCAGAGGGTAATAGTAAATGGAACTCACTCTGAAGAAAGGGAGGTTACTAGTGGGGTACCACAGGGTTCAGTACTGGGACCAGTCCTCTTTAATGTCTTTATAGGAGACATTGCAGAGGGTCTGGAAGGAAAAGTATGCCTCTTTGCAGATGACACAAAGATCTGCAACAGAGTTGATACACAAGGGGAGATGGAAATGATGAGAAGGGACTTGGCAAGGCTGGATGAATTGTCAAAAGTATGGCAGCTTAGATTCAATGCAAAGAAGTGCAAAGTAATGCACCTGGGCAACAAAAACCCAGGTGAAGAGTACACAGTGTGGGTGAGGCACTATTTATTTATTTTATTTATTTAGTTTTTATTGACCGGTAAGTGCACTGGACAAATCCTGTCTATTTTCAGGCACGACCCGTGGGAGGGAGATACAGATGAATGCCAACTGACCTTGAATCAGATTAAGCCGTTGGTGGTATTTTTTTTAGTGAATGAGGGAAATTTGGCCAGGACACCAGAGAAATTCCCCTATTCTGACTGTAGGGGGCTTGGCTGTTTCTCTGGAATGGCCACTCGGAGTTCGGCATCAGATGGTGCACATGTGCGGGAGGTAGGGGAGCCGTTCTCCTCCTTCTTTATCTCCCCTCTACCAGAGACCAAGATGGAATATGGTAGTAAGGATCCTTAATGTTCCTCTTCTGATTCTTCTTTTAGAATTGACACAGTTTTGAAGACTGCTACTGTTACGAGGGAGCCTGGTGGTGCTAACTCCAGTTCCTGCCTTTCTTCTGAAGCAATGTTTTACCCTCCTCCTGTTTCTACACAGAGTGTGACTAGAATATCGGCAGCTCCTGCTTCCAGCGTACCTGTCATTAATGCACTGACGTCTTCTGACAGGGCCCAGCTGCAAGATGAAGTACGGTCTGTGGAGTCTTCCGGTGGCTGCTAGCAGGCTTCTGTAGTTCCTGTTTCAACGCTCTCTATGAAGACTGGCAGCTCCAATATGCCTTTTGGTGAGTGCCTAGAGTCTCGAGACTGTTCTTCATCTCTTTCAGTGCAGCCTTTGCTCATGGACCCGACTACTGATTTTTTGCAAGAACATCGGATGGAACTGGGAAAAAGACAGCGTCTCCCCGCCTAGCTATTTGCGGTCTCGTCTACCACTCGGTCTGCTGCTTTGGATGCAGGTACTTGTTCTTTTTCTCATCAACTTAATGTGAACTCTCCTGCTCCCTCTGACACTTCCTCTGTTTGCCCTATGACTGGTTTAATAATTCAGGACTTGAAGTGTTGTACGGAGGACTCGGCTTCTGATTTGGGTCAGCCCTTTTCTGATTTTGATAATAATTTGTCTGTTTCTGGCATTGCTATTGCTGAAGCTCTGAAAGGGGCTGGCTGGGAAAAATCTCACATGGATGACACTTGGACCTCTCCTACTCGGCCTAGTAGAGAGCCTCAAGGAGATTTGCTAGATATTTCTGACCAACTTGAAATTCCCTCGGGGCTTCATTTAACACAAAACCCTGTCTGGCATGCTGTTGATTCTAAACTAGAGGTTCTAGCCTCCTTTGCCAGTATTAAGGAGCATGGTTCCTCTCTGGGGGTCTCTACGGAGGTAGGCCCCCCACCATCTACTGTACAGAGAAAAGAATCCTCTGATTTACTGCATTTTGATGGCACCTCTGTCCTTCCCACTGGGGTAGGGGATGATCACATACCAGATATTGGACTAAATTCGGATGGGGTCCCATGACCGTAGGAGACTTACCACAACCTGATGGACAATCCTCTGCTAAGGATCATACACAGTCTAAAAAGGCCCCTGATCAATCTAGTGGTCAGCAGAGAAACAGAATTTACGCTGGCCTATTTCATACTCCTTCAGAGGAAGCCAAGCGGAGAAATGCTGTGAGACTGAAGTATAGGAGTGGGCTTAACATATTTCCTGATCATCTTTATGTTGGAAAGACATTGATAAAGAGCAGTTTACAGTTTTCACCATCTGAAACCTATGTTCTCATCCACACCTCTGGGGACAGTAATTTTGATATTAGTTTTGAAACATCTGCAGCCCTTGAAACATTTTGGCATAGGCATCAGCAGGTCAGACATACTCCTTTATGGTCCCCTTTTATTGCTATTCCTCCTACAAAGCCTGCAATAAAATCTATTACGGTTTTGTTCAAAAATGAAGGGGTTGCAATTACTGATATTATTAGATGGTTATCCTCTAAATGTACAGGTTTGGGACTGCCTGATCCTATTACAGATTCAGAACATTTTTGGACTGGTGGCTGGAAGTTATAAGTGAAACTGCTTTGGTGAATGGTTCTATCCAGCATTTACCTGGTTGCTTTTATCTAGGCAGGGACAGAGGCTTTATTTTTTTACCCTGGACAACCTAAGTCCTGTTTTCGATGCAGAGCTCAAACACACCTGAGTAATACTTGTGATAAGCTTAAATGCTCCCTGTGTTTGGGCTGGCGTCATGTTAGTCTTAATTGCCCGTGACCTGTTTATTGTAATTTGTGTGAGGATACTTCTCATTCTTATTGAGAGTTTTTTTGGGCCTCTCAGAATAACCTGGAGATGCCACATGACAGTCAGGAAGAGACTGTCTCTAAAGCCCAACAAAATGCCCAGACCATGCCTCAATTTAGCCCTATTGTTACAGAGCACCTCTCTCCCTCTTCACCCCCCCCCACCATCTCCCACTACAACCTTACCCTCCACTTTTCCTCAGGCTAACCCGCTTGGATCTCAGTTACTTGCTGACCCTGCTCCTGATGAGGAGGGTGATGCCTCTTTCTGATATCACTGTCCCCTTGGACAATGTTTTACAGTCTGCTCAGGATAGTGTTCTTAGCACTTTTACCCAATTGTGTGACTCTAAAGATGTCATGCCTCCACCTGAGAATCCTGACTGGGTTCAAGTGGGTGCTCACAGGCAAACAAGACGTTCTACTTCTAAAGGAATCCCCTCTTCCCAAGGAATTCAGGTTCTGATTTTCTTACTAGAAACAAATTTGCTGCTTTACACAAATGTAAACAGGCAACAGAGACTGAGGATGATTCTAATGCCTCCTCTGTGGTCCCCTCTCAGCTAAAAATGTTAACTGATACTGATCAGCTCTCTGCTGATTCCAAAACTTCCAGGAAGAAGAGATGTCAAATGAAATCACCGGGGAAAGGGAGAGGTAAAAAGAGGTCCTGATTTTTTTCAGTTAAATGGGGGAGGAATTGACTTTTGGCAGTTTAAATGTCAACAGTCCGAAAAATCCTAAAAGGAGACGGGCTATTTTTTCTTTGCTTACTTCCACTAAACTCCACGTTGTTTTTTTTTACAAGACACCAGACTTCACTCTCTTAGAGAGTCCAGTCAGGCATCTCGTGATTGGAGGGGTGGTCTGTCTTTTTGGTCTCTTTTGGAAGATGTATGTGCTGGAGTAGGTATCCTTTTTAATGATTTAGAAGTCCAAGTTATTAAACTTATTGACCTGATACAAGGTCGGGTGCTCATTTTGGATGTTATCGTTCAAACCCAAGAGTGGAGACTGATTAATATTTATAATCCTCAGATTAAAACTCAAAGAATAGCCACTCTCAAAGCTATTCAGCTCTTTCTTCATTCATCCAAATCTATAGTTTTTTTGGGGGGAACTTCAATTGTATTTTAGCTCTCTTTGATAAAGCTGGGGTGACTTAAAAGTTATATAATGATTCTAATTTTCTTAATTCACTTTATACTAAAGCAAACTTAATAGATGGGGACCTATTTGGATCACAGCCTCCTGCACATACGTTTCATCGTGGGACACTTTCCAATAGGATTGATTATTTTTTTATTTCTAACTGGCTGCCAGGTATTCGATACTCAGTTATTCCTTGCGAGACATCTGACCATTGTCTGATTGTTTTATCTTTGGGAAGTCCACTTAACAAACCAGATTCTCATATTTTTTGGAAAATGCATATTTCTGTTTTGGATGAGGAACATGGATGGCATGACTTGCACACAGTTCTCCAGGATAAACTGTCTGTGTTTGAATTATTTGATAATCCTGCTTTTTGGTGGCAGGAAACTAAAATGGAAATTAGACATTTTTTTGTGTGGTTTTCTAAATCTTTTTATTCTGGTCGCTATCTTAAGTATTTGAATAGTTGCCGTCAATTACAGAAATTGCTTTCTTGGCAAACAGAATTTTGTCTAGATTACTCTGCACAGAGTCATCAATTGAAAGCAGAAATGTGTACCTATCAATATGACAGGACCACCTCCCTTTTTTCTAGCACAAAAGTATGGTAGGAAAGGATCGGCTAAAGTTGTTAACACTTTTGATAGTAGTAATCAGCAGGCTCATACTAAATATATGCCCTCATTAGTGTCTCAAGATGGCTCTAGGATCATTGATAATGCAGGAATTATGCAGTTAGTTTCTCATCATATGCAAACTTTATATGGCAAAGAATTCCAGCTGAATGATTGGAACGTCTTTCTTGGCTCTATAAATATCCCTCAGATATCTCTTGAATGTTCTAAACATTTAGTTCGACCCATTACCAAGATGAAGGTGATCTTAACATTAGTCAATTGAAAAATACTGTAACCACAGGTCCAGACGGAATTCCTAATGAATTCTATAAAAAAGCAAAATCCTTGTTTTTACCCTATTTAACTGCAATATTTAATGTTATTGTTCAAGGGATATTGTCGATACCAACGGCTTTTGCAGATAGTAACTTAATCTATTTATATAAAAGTAAAGATAAAGCAAATTTAGATAATTGGTGACCCATTAGTCTATTGAATTCTGTTTGAAAATACTGTGTAAGATTATTAATAGTAGACTTTCCCACATAGCTCAAAATTTGATTTTTCGTACGCAAACATGTGCAGTTCCAAACAGATCTCTGTTAAATAATCTGAAATTGATAAGGGAAGTGTTTGATGGGTTTGGTACAAAGGGATATGTGCTTAGTCTAGATCAGTTCAAAGCTTTTGACTGGGTTCCTCATAATTATCTTTTTGCAGTGTTGGAAAGGTATGGTATTCCATAGGAGTTTGTATTCTGGATTAAAAACTTGTACAATCATGCCTCCATGACTCCAGTAGTGAATGGTTTAAAGGGCTCTTACATTCAAATTAAAAGAAGGGCATGCCAGGGTTGTCCCTTAAGCCCTCTTTTGTATGTTTTTTCCATAGACCCCCTCCTTAGGAGACTGAATACTGATTCTACCATCAGGCATATTTCTGATAATTCTTCCCTAGATCTTCCTAGTGCTATGTCTTATGCTGATGATATCTGTATACTGGTAGCAGATCATGAATCAGGGTTATGTGCTATTGAGATTGTTCATTCTTTCTCTTTAATTTCTCACTCAGTTTTGAACACTCAGAAAAGTATTGGTACAACTGTGAAGGTTCCCTTACATGATGATCAGGATGAGATTGGTGGGATAAACATTAGGTCTGATCATATTCAGATTCTGGGCCTTTCTTTTGGTGATCCCTTAGCAGCAGAACATAATTGGATCATCCAACTTTCCACTGCTGAAGATAAAATTAAGAAATGGAAATCTTTTCCTATGTCTCTTAAAAAACATATTCACATGTTGAACTCTTACATTATTCCCATCTTTTTGCTGGTTAGTTATTGTTTTCCCCGCCCGCTTCATTTAGAAGCGCGCCAGTATAACTTCTATTTTCAGCCTTTGTGGGGTAGTCGTTTGAACCCTGTTAAATGATCAGTTACCTACTGACCTGTAAAACAAGGGGGTTTGAATATGGTGAATCCTGTTTTATTTTTATTTTCCATATGTATGCACTCTAATGTTTACCCTAGTTTGGCTGGTCATCATGAAGCTTGGGTACAGAGTTTTACTTCTAGATCACAATATTTTATAGATAAGTGGAGAGCACCAACATGGAAACCCTTTACTAAAATCCCATAAGGGAATTCTGGGTATATCATTGAGGTATATAAAAAAAACAAGACAACAGAATGTATCCAACCATCTGCCAGGCTTACAAAATCGAAAACTCCTCTATTCTTCCATTTTAGCTCAGAATTTTCTATCAGAATCTTGCTTTAATTTACCTGTAGAAAGCCATTACTTAACGAAACAATTATTGGATGGTAGAATTCCGCTGAAAATGTGGGACACTTTATGGCTGTGCTGTCACAATAAACTGAATGTAAAGGGGAACCAAACCCATAAAAAACTGAAAGAAAGGTTCTGTATTAGAGACTCCTGTATTTGTCAAGTATTAACTATGGCACATTTGTTTTTTGATTGTCCTTATATTTATTGCACCATTATGGTCTCAGTTGGCTCATGAGTGGTCCTTACCTGTGTTAGCCACTATGTCTTACACTGATTTGGTGTATGGGAAATTTGGGTCTGACTGGGGGATTTCCTATCCTGGTACTCTTAGAGTCCTTTTTGCCATTTTTAAATGGTGCATCTGGCAAAGCAGATGCCTTTTTGTGCTTCAACAAAAACAGACCTCATTGACTGGTTTAATATGCCTTATTACCAAAGAAATTTCACATTTATATGCCTCTGAAAAATGGACTTTGCCTACAGCTTTGGTTGCATATTGGTGGAGGGCACTTCCCTTGATTCTTTTTGAAGGAGTTACTTGAAGTGTGATGCTGCAAAATGCTTCTATTTTTCATTGTATTACATTTGTTTTTTCTCTTTTAGAACACTGCATTATTCTTCTATTTTGGTATGTTATTTTTTTTCTTTAGGAACTACTGTATAGGTTTGCTGTCTTGATTTGCTCTTTGTAGATTTTGTTTTGTCATTATTTTCAATAAAAAAATGCCCCTACTCTCCAGTAGGGGGAACCTCTGGCTATTCTCTATGCTGGCCAGTCTACCTGAGTCCATGGAGGAGACAGTTGTGTTTTTGGATGGAGGGAAAGTCTCTCCCTCGGCTGTTTTGTCTACATCTAGACCTGCTGAACTTTCCTTGGAACCTATGGAAGGCGTTGATTTGACCCACCTGATGGATGCAGCTCCCCGCTTGATTTTGGTTCCTTCTGCATCCCTGGTATAGCCTACACTACTTCTGCACCCACCCAGAATGGTTGCCAGAGACCAAGTGACATCTAGCCTATCATTTCTTTGGCAGAAAATGGTGAAACATCTCCAACAGTTGCAGGACTTGGATGCGGCACTTGATTCCTGCACTGTTTCCATGGACGCCTCTGTTTCAGTTCCAGATTTGGCTATGCCTTCTCGACTCTTGCCTGAGGCAGACTGAAACATGGAAGTACAGCTTTCAATTAAGGAGAATATTTTGAAAGAGGCTGGCAGTGAAAATGGGACCGATCCTGTGTGCCTACAGCCTCAGGATTCATGCTCTGCCATATTGCACCTTCCACCTGTGGGCTGACATCTCGGACTGGGGAAGCCAGCCAGGCCCCTTGTAAAAGCTTCTATGGAGCCTACGTGTTCATCTTCTCCTGCATTGCCACAGCACCATTTAAACTGGAGTGATCTTGTTGACTCTGAGGTGGGTTCCATTGAGTGGACCCCTGAAAAAGCTTTGCAAGATGCTGGATGGGTACAGGTGCCTTCTGGTTCATGGCCCACGGACACACAGAATCAGTCCTTCTGAAAGATGGCTACAGCTTCTTCGTCTCCAGTGGCCACCAATGCTGCACAAGACCTGAGCTCCAGCTCACCCTGGGGTAATGACTCTGTTTTGCCTAATATTCTGGTACATTGTCTCCTCCTGCTGTTTCAGCTAACCCTTCTGCTATTCCCCCGACAGTCGGCCACTCTTGAGGTGGTCTCTGCAGTTCCAGACCCTGTGGTACTGCCAGCTGGCGTGCCTGCCCCAATCCTCTCTTGTAGCTGGCTGACCTCTTTTTGTTTGGGGCGAACTTGCCCCTAGGTAAAATGCAGTCCATCTTCTTTACAAGGGGGGTTTGGAGGATCCTCCTAATAGGGTATACATTGCTAGGGATTTATTGAAAAATTCAATGCACTACTTCTCCTTTGAGATTTATGCCCTTATAAGTTTAGGAAATGGAAACTTTGACATCAGTTTCAAGCATGTTTCTAATTTAGGTAGGTTCTGGGCTCAGTATCATTACCTAAAGAATACACCAGTTTGGATTCCTTTTCATATGATTCCCCTCACCAGACCTTTAATCAAAACAATTATGGTTATGTTTAAAAATGAAGGGGTACAGTTGGAAGATATTTTTTTTTGGTTGCGATAACGTTGCAAAATTTTGGGTAAACTTTTCCCAACTTTAGATAGTGAACAAATCTGGGATGGTGGCTGGAAGGTGAAAGTGAAGTTGTTTTCTACTAATGTTGGCCCAGTACATTTACCTAATATTTTCTTTTTAGGAAAAGATAGGGGTTCCATTTTTTATAGCAGGCAGCCCAGGTCCTGCTTTATATGTGGTTCCAGATTACATCTTAGTTCTGCTTGTGATACCATGAGATGCAGTCATTGCTTAGAATTTGGTCATGTCTCCTCTGCTTGTGTCAATTTATTTAAGTGTAATCTGTGTGAACAGATGGTGCATGCTTATGGTCAATGCCCCTGGGCTGCACATAATAGGGATGACTCCCCTCATTAAGGTCTCATTAATATGGCTCAACATCAACTAGTGATGCATGCATCTCTACCTGAGAACAAGTCTGGAACCCCTGACCAGTCTATAGTAGAGGCCTCAGCCACTCTGGTTCCTGACCCCTTCATGTCTCTTGATGAGACCTCTGCAGAGTTAGAACCAGACACTACGCCCTTGGCCCCAGCTCCTGTGGTTGTTTCTCCTGCTGGGATTGAAAATGATATGCCCCCACCCCTCCCTCAGGGCCTGAGACTCTTCCATTTTAATTGGTTACTGCAAAGAAGTGACCCAGGCAAGGACGTAAAGGTTCTCAAAAGCTTAGGCAGGTTGAGGTGGCTCAGCAGCCTGAGTCTTCCTCTTGGAAAAAATGGAATAAATATGCAACTCTTCTCTTGGAGGAAACAGAAGGAGACTGTGGCCTCGAACACTGACACCGATCAGGATAATGATGGGTCTATTGCCAAAAGAACCAGACAACAGTGTATACTACCTTAATTTGTTTCCTTTGGTTTTCTTTGCTTAATTTTTTTCATGCATTCACTCACTTTAAGCACTCTTAATCTTAATAGTATTAAAAATCTACAAAAGTGAGAGGTGCTCTGTGCTTTTTGCATTCTTTACGCAGTGATATACTGTGTCTACAAGACACTCATCTTAAATCATTTTTTGACCTCAATTAGGTTTCCAGAGAATGGAACCTGGTCTCTACTTTGGTCCACAGGTACAGAGGTCTGTGATGGGGTGGGAGTTCTACTTACCAACCTCAAGGTCTCTAGACTGGTTAATATTCACCCATGTAGAGCCCTTTTATTAGACATCTCTTACTCTGTGATACGTTTTCGTCTCATTACACTCTATGCTCCACAAACTAAAGCTTCGAGAGTTGCCTTGTTTAAAGAAATACAACCTTTCTTGCACACCTCTCGCCTTCTTCTTTGGGCTGGTGAGTTCAACTGTGGGCTTTCTTAGGATGATAGGGGTCTACAAACTGACAAGCTATTTAGTGACTCTGTCTTTTTGAATACCACTATACGTTCCTCTGGCCTGGTTGATGTCTACAGGGCCATCCATCCATCCAGTGGATATACTTTTTCTAAAGGTCCCGTCCGAACGCGTATTGATTTTATTTTTGCCTCCTCAACTTTGGAGCTTTCTGCTGTGAGTTTGCTGCCTTGTAAGTTTTCAGATCATTTGGCCCTTAGGTTGACATGTACCTGGGATGCTGCACCTCGTTGTAATAAGAATCAATGGCAGCTTAATGAATCTGTGTTTTCACAAGCCTCAGTATAAGTGGCAAGGAGGAGGGAATTTAGGACTAGGTTCTCGGTGGTCAAGTGCTATTCTGATTTATTGGAATGGTGGGAGGACACCAAACAGTCTTGGTAAACCTTTTTTCAACATCAGGCACACCTCCAGGTTACTGCTACTTACTTGAGCTATTTGCGTCTCAGACATCAGCTACAACGCTTCACCTCTCAGTCTGTTAACTCTCCTTTTGATTATGGGGCACAAATTAAGGTTATTATGCAGCAAATGACAGCCTTACAACAGGATGAGAGAGACATCTACCTTTTTGGGATAATACCCAGAAAGGGATATCTACTCCTTCTGGGCACCTTGTTACTTCCCCCATGGACTTGTTGGGAGTTGTTGATATACACGTGTCAAATCTTTTTGGTACCCCCACTGTTGAGCCTGATGTCCATATGATTTTTCAGTCTTTTAATCTGCCCCAAGTCACAGATGCAGATGCGTCTCTCCTTGTCACAGAAGTCTCTCCACAGGAGGTGGAATCTGCAATTTCTCAGCTCTAGAATAATACTGCCCCTGGGTCTGATGGCCTTTGCTCTGGTTTCTATAAAACATTTATATCAGAATTGGGCCCTGTCCTGGTTATTTTTTTTAACTATATGTTAAGCTCTGCAAAATATTCTGAGTCCATGTTGGAGGCTGTATTGATTTTCCTTTATAAAACAGGTGACCAACATGATATTTGTAATTGGAGACCCATTAGTCTTTTAAATTCAGATTGTAACATCTTAAGTAAAATCCTACTGAATAGGCTGTCTCTGGTTGCCCCTTATCTAATATGCCCTCTTGAAACTTGTGCTGTTCTAGATCTCACTCTACATGATAATTTGGTTGTTTTGCAGGAGTTATTTCCTCAGGGAGAACATAAACAGGTTTCAGGTTATGTCTTGAGTTTAGAACAGGAAAAAGCCTTTGATAGGCTTACTCATCAATTTTTATTTTCTGCATTATTGGCCTTTGGTGTCCCTCCTGTTTTTGTTTCCTGGATACGACATATATATGAGTAGTCTTTCCTTTGTCCTAATGTCAATGGGTGGTTTGACAGAAAGGTTAAGATAAGAAGAGAGGTGAAACAGGGTTGCCCTCTCAGCCCTCTTCTCTATGTGTTTAGTATAGATATCTTTCTTAGGTTTCTAACTGTGAATGACCACCTAGTTGGTATACAGCTTTCCCCACATCAGCCCCCTATTAAGGTACTAGCATATGTAGATGACCTGGTTTTGTTGTTGGCTCCCAACTCTTCAGAAGACTCTTTGGTGTCCATCGTGGATCACTTTTCTCATGTTTCTGGCTCAAAGATTAATTTAGATAAGTACAAAGTGGTAGGGCTTGGCAATACCCCTTTACCCACCAATAACCATTTGGCGGGCTTTTTTGTATCTAATGAGCCCATACCTGTTTTGGGGGTGAAATTCAGTCCTGGTGATTTGGAATTACTAAATTGGGAAGAAAAACTACAAAAGGCCAATAAATTGGTGCATATTTGGAAAGGGCAGCAACTTTCTAAGAAGAAAAGGGTTGTTCTTATTAAAACTTTGCTTCTCCCTATTTTTCTTTATCTATGTTATGTGTACCCCCCCAAAAATGGTAGTCATTAGATTGTTTGGTCTTTTTTTTTCAATTCTTTTGGGGTTCACGATTAAACCCGCTCAAATGGGAATTAACTTATAGTCCAATTGAGGAGGGGCAGTTCATATGGTTAACCCGGTAGCCTTTTACTTTAGCATATTTACCTCGCATTATATTTGTACATTTTTGAAACACGGTGACAAGCTCTGGAAGCCATTGGTGCATATCTGGCTATTCCCTTGTTTGCCCCTTTGGTGGCAGAAAACTATTAGGGCACTGCCACATTATTTGCACTTACCACAATATGGTAAGAATTTTCTTAAGAACATAGTTAAATGGGGCATTTCCCCATCACAGTTAGTACTACTGACTAGAAAATAAATTTACAAATCCATTTTAGCTTCAGAGCAGCAAAATGTTCCGGGTTTTCTGGACTGACCTGGGGATAGGGTCCTCTTTGTACTCCATCAATTGAGTAACTCATGGCTTCCCCCCTTTGTTTGGGATTGTACATAGTTTAGTAATTATGGCCGCTTGGGGCTAAAAGCTAATAGCAAACATATGCAGTTTTCTGAGAGGTGTTGTCCTAGGGACACCTGTTTGCAAATTTTAGAAACCCAGTTACACTTGTTCCTTGAATGTCCACATGCACAGGCCTTCTGGCAGCATCTTGCTGCCCGTTGGTCTATTCCACAGCTTTGTACTTTAACTTATCAGGTGTTATTATATGATCCTTTTCAGTATACCTTTCCACAATATCATACTGATACTGTTTATTTATTTTGGGTTATTGTCCACTATTTTTTGTGGCATGCTCAATGTATGTTAGTTATTCAACAGAGATCTATACAATATACTGAGCTGTTATCTGATATTCAGTTTTCTTTACGGCGTGTCAAGCTCTTGGACTTCCAGTGATTTTCTTTTGCAAAAGCTTCTCATTTATGGACTTGTTGTGATGCCTGGTTTCTTTCTGTTTAGGTGATATTGTTGGACTCTTTGTATAGTTACTGATTGTGTATTGAATTTCATGTTTTATTTTTGTTTGCATTCTGTTGAAGCCCACTTTTTCAATAAAATTCCAATACTAGCCTGTGGAAGACCCTTTGTCATCCTGGACACTGACCAAGATGGCGGAACCTCTGGATCCTGATGGTGGTGGAGATGGTGTGCTGGCTACTATAGCTCAGGAGCTGGCCGTCTCCCCTGTGGCATTTGTACAAGGGGTCACTTTTGTTGCTGTTTCAAAAGCTTTGGAAGTTATTGCTACTGGACATTCCCCAGGTTGTTCTAGAGATGGAGTTTTGGCTGATTCTGTAGAGCATTCTGTTGGTTCTAGTGTTTCTTCTGTATTTGATGGATGACAGGCACTGACTGTGCTACCTGAGGAACCTTTACCCAACAGATCTTTTTTTCATGGTACGACTATTTGCGAGCTCTTCTTGTAGAAGAAGAGTGTCACGAGTCACATACTTGTCAGTTTGGCTTCTTTTTGGATTCTGCTTTTGTGGATCACACCCAGTCTCATTCACAGTGCTCACCTGGTTCTTGTGCTCACTCTGGAATGCCAACCATGAGTCTTCTTCTTGGAACTACAGTCTCTGCTGGACCTGCCGAATGGCCGTTTGCTGGTGAGGTACTGCGGGACTCCAAGCTTCCTTATCATGAAGCTACTGTTTTTTTCTCCTGCTCAATCATAGTTCTGTACTACTGAGATGATTTCTGAAGGAATTATACCTCCTGGAGTTGTGAATTCTCCTGTGCAGCAAATTGCCCTACAAGATTCCGAGCATTCCATTTCTGCTGCACAGGTTCCTGTTGTTGTTCCTGTTGTTTCTCTCCATAATTATGATGATTGTTTGCTAGTAACTGGTAGAACTGTGGCTGATGCCTTATCTGCTGCAGGCTGGGTTAAGCCTGCACCTGATCTAACGTGGACCTTCCTCCTCAGACTGGTGATACTGTTCCTGCTCCTGTTGCAATTTCTTCATCTTTGGAATTGACAAACTTCCCAAATCTCTTCCCTAATGTTGAGGTTCCTTCATTATGCTCCTCACAACTGGTAGTTCTTCTCCCTACTGCTACCTCCCCTGTGGCTTCTAACGTAGACCTTAATGCTGATGTCCCTTCATCGGACCCTGGGCAGGCTGCCCTCCCCAGCCTGTTCTGCTGAATGTTCCTGACCCCTGTGTTTCTCATGGACCTGGTAAATCTTTTCAGAAAACTTATGCAGGCCTTTTTCATACACCACCTGAATCTGCCAAGCACAAAAGTGCTATTTACCTTAAATATAAGGGGGGTTTGGATTCTTTCCTGACTGTATTCATGTGGGGTTAGCATGGTATTCTCAGCACAAGAAATGTATGCACTGAGTCATACCTCTGGGGACCCTACCTTTGATGTTAGTTTTAAGACTGCTACTGGGTTCAAAGTTTTTGGGGAACGTTATCAGTCTACTAACAGAACTCCAGAATGGTCTGTGTTTTCACTGAATCCTTTAACCAAAACCTCCTTATCGGACCATTACTGTGTTATTTAAAAACAAAGGTGTCTCTATCTCAGACATTCTATTCTGGCTCCAATCTAAGTGTACTGGTTTTGGAATTCCTGACTCTCTTATGGACTCTGAGGAGATTTGGATGGGAGGGTATATCTTCCTATGGACAAGGGGATCATTCACCATTTGCCCAATTGTTTTCATTTGGGGAGGGACTGTGGTTTTCTCTTTTATGCTGGCCAGCTACGATCTTGCTTCTGGTGTGGAGCGCATACCCATTTGAGTAGTGCCTGTGACAAAATGAAATGTTCACTGTCTGGTGGCATTGGTCATGTGGCCTTGTCCTGCCAAACCCTGATCAGTTGTAATCTCTGTGATGAAACCTCCCATACTTTCCAGGATTGCCCTTGGGCCTCCCATAATACTGGGGGTAGTGGCTCTGATATGGCAGATGAGTCTCCTGAACAGCAACCCACAGAGGCACCTTGTTACAAAGAATTTTTCCATCAGCCTGATGTACAGCCTCCAGGCCCCTCTCTTGTTAATAAGCCACCTTCTGTGTCCACCCCTGTGGATGATCCTTTGAAGCTGGTACAGCCTTTTGCTCCTATGCCTTCTCCTGTGGATGGAGCAGTGACGGCAGAAGCTGATACTGTTACTTCTTTACATGTTTCTGCAGTGGATCTGGGTAGTGCTACTTCTGTTCTGTTGCCTGTCCCTTCTACCTCCCAAGCTCCTGTCATACCTCCTCCTCTGACTGAGGAATGGGAACAGCAGAAATCCTGAAGGATGACATGAAGCACGTCCCAGAAATTTGGACAGGGCACTATTGATTCAGGTGACTCTGACATTACCCTGCAAAATAGATTTCTTCCTTTGTCAAAACAAAAGCAATAGGAGGAGGAAGAAGGTGATTCTGATTCGTGTTCCAGGATTTCCTTACAACCTGAGTGCATTACTGATACTGAACTTCCTTTTTAGGATTCTAAAGGGGGAACCAAAAGGAAAAAAGGTCCAAATGCCTTTTTGGAAAGGTTTCTAAAACAGTGGCCCCTGTAGATCTGAGTTCTACAAATACTTGATAAATGGTTTTTCATTTGACTTGGGTTCTATTAACACAAATAGTATCAAGAATCATAAGAGGAGGCTTACTACTTTCCCTATCCTTGCAGGACACCATATGGATGTCTGTTTTATACAGGACACTTGCCTGCATACACTTAGGGAGACTAGAAGGGCATCTCATGATTGGTTCTGGGGTCCTTCTTTTTGGTCCCTAGGAGAAGAAGCCTGCTTTGGTGTTGGATTTTTGATTTTGAATCCTGATCTTTGGGTCTCTCATCTTATTGATCTGATCCCTGGTAGGGTCTGTATCTTGGATGCCAGATTCGGAGCTCATGACCTACGACTCATAAATGTTTATAACTACCAGACAAAGTGTCAGAGGGTGGATCTCTTAAAAAGAATTCAGCCTTTTTTGTATACTACCAAAACTGTGTTCTTGGGGGGTGATTTTAATTGTATATTGTCTCTCTCTGACAAGACAGGTAGCATGCAAAAATTATATGTGTATACCAAATTTTTGAACACTATATACAAGCAGGCGTGTTTGAAGGATTGTGCTGCTGTTATTCAGTGTTCTCCTGATCACATCTTTTTAAAGGGCAGTTTAACAACTAGAACTTGTTTTTTGTTTGCTTCTTGGTGGCTTCCGGTGAGGACTTTATTGGTCTTTCCTGTGGAGATGTCAGATCATAAACTGATAGTGTCTTTGGTTGGCACCCCTTTAAATAATCCTAATTCAAACCCTATATGGCAGATGAATTCAGCCTTGCTGGATGAGGCAGATATTTGGTCTGCTATACAGGATGAGTTGGAGGCCAGATTTTCTGTTTTTGACCTGTATGATAATCCATTGTTTTGGTGGCAAAATACTAAAAGTGATCTGAAAGAACTTTGTGGCTCCCTGGCAAAAAAGGACACAATTTTGAAATACCACACTTATTTACACCTTAGAGACCACACAGACATTATTATCCCATTCAGCAGAGACCAGAGAAGTCCTCTCTGATGAAATCTGGGCTATTAAATTTGAAATGTGTGCCTATCAATATGATAGGGCACACTCCCTATTGTTGGAACAGAAGTTTGGGACTCAGGGTAAGGCTCAAAATGCTAACCCATAAGACTGTTGTTCCCATAGGATTGACCTTAAATTTATGTCTTCAGTACACACTGTTTCTGGGGCAGTAGTGACTACTGTGGCTGCCATACAGGACACAGTACAAAAATTTCTAGAAGCCTCCTTTTGTAAGACGGATGTGCCTCTCTCTGGTATTGTTGATTTTTTACATCGACTGGACATCCCTCAGTTGTTGGATGCTGATATAGCTATGTTGACTGCTCTTGTGACTTGTAAAGAAATTATTGAGGTCATTGGAAGTTTTCCAACTGGGTCCTAATCTGGACTGGATGGTATTCCCAGAGAATTTTATAAAAAATCAAAGGGACTGCTTAGCCGCTATTTGGTGTTTGTTTATAATGCTGTGTTGTCGAATCAAGTTCCGATCAATTCAGCTTTGGTGGATAGTATTTTGATATTTTTATTTAAAAATAAGGGAGATAAGGTGGTTCTCAAGAATTGGAGACCTATTAGCCTTATTAATGTTGATTGGAAGATTTTATGTAAAATATTGTGTAAAAATCTTTCTTGGGTTGCTCAGGATGTTATTTCTCCCAGTCAGGCATGTGCTATCCCACATTGCACATTGGGGGATGTGGCAAAAGTTTTGAGAGAGGTTTTTGATGACCCTGGAATTTCTGGTTATTTGATTTCCCTTGACCAGGCTAAAGCATTTGATGAAGTCCCACACGATTAATTATTTCAGGTTCTAAAATGGTATGATGTCCCTGATTTTTTGATACTTGACTTAAGATCTTGTATGGGGTAGCTTCTTCATGTCCCCGAGTCAATGGCAGGCTTGGGAAATGTGTTAAAATTCAGAGAGGAGTTAGACAGGGGTGCCCATTGAGCCCCCTCTTGTATGTGTTTACTTTGGATCTTTTATTACGGGTTTTGAATTTGGGGGTTGGGATTTCACCTATACAAAATGCCAAGTGGATTTCTTTTCCTGTTGCGCTTGCATATGCAGATGACAACACGATCCTGGTTGTGGATTAGACATCTGGTGAACAGGCTTTATTGGTTGTGGATAATTTTTCTGGCATTTCTGGTTCTCAGATTAATAAAGGTAAAAGTAAAGTGGTGGGTCTTCCGGATCTCAGAAGACACATGACTGGATGTTGGGGGTATTCCTATTGTTGATATTCCAATTAAACTTCTCGGGTTTTTGTTTGGGGCCCTGGATCCTGCTTATTCGAACTGGGAACAGGCTCTAGCTATTATTACTGATGAAAAAGTGGGTAGATGGAAAAGTTACCCCATGTCAAAAAAGAAACAGATATACCTGTATAAATCCTTTATTGTCCCTTTATTTTTACATATTAGTTAACTATATCCTTTGCCTGTCAAACTAGAGGTTAAGCTGTACAGTGTGTCATTTCAGTTGATTTGGGGAAGCAGTTTGAACCCTATTAAACAGAATTGTACTTATCAGCCCATTGCTCAGGGATGGCTTAATATGCTAAACCCAGTAATTTTCTTTTTTTTCTATTTTTCTTAATCATAATTTTGTGCCCTTGTGATTGGGTATGCAATCTGTGTGGGCACCCTTCCTTAAAGACAGGTGTCTTTATTTTTGGCACAAGTGGGAGACATTGACTTGGGGTAAATTTTCTGGTATTCCTCATGACATGTCTCCTTATTTGTTGGATGTTGGTAGGAAACTTAAGGCCTGGCATGTCACTACCACTGAGCTTTTGCATAATACTAGGAAAGTAGAATATCAAAGGATCCTGCATACTGTATGCTTTCAGGTTCCTTGCCTTAATTTGCCTGATTTCATAGTTCTATCTGATGTACTCAGTCAATTAACTGAATCCAGAATCTCCCTTAAACTATGGGATACTGTATGGCTTTGTTGTCATTCCCGATTGAATGTTAGGGGTAATCATTTCCATAAATGTGTTTCTGAATGGTCCTGTTTGAGAGAGGGATATGACTCATTTATCGAAACAACACTGCATTTATTTTTTCACTTTCTATATATTAAAGACTTGTGGGGCTTACTGGCCTCTGCGTGGGGTATTCCTCAGATGTGAGTTATGACCTATGAGATATTGGTTTGTGGTCAGTATGGGCCTGGGGTTTGGCAGGGTTATTATAAGGAGACATTGAGAGTGCTTTTTGCTGTCATTAAATGGATTATTTAACAAACAAGATGCCAATTCATGTTACAACAAAAACAGTTGCCTTTGGTGGGTTTACAGCTTAAAATAGAACATGAAATTAAACTGCTGTTTGCTGAAGAAAGACTTGTTTTTCAACACCTTTGCTGCATGCATGGTGGAGGGGTGGAATACTGTTCCCTTTTTACAAAATGCCTGAGCTGAATTTTGTCTCCTTGGGTGGGGGTGATATGTTCGGGTTCCTATATGGTGACTACATGTTGACATATTACTTATTTGGGTTATTCTTTTCCTTTTGCTTCTGGTTTCAGCTGGGAACATTTTTGGTGTTTGGATACACCTTGTATTTCTGTCTGATGTACTTTTCTTTCTGTTTCTCCTGATTGTGTGTGATTCAAAGCTGTTAGATTTGTACTTTATTTTGTTCTAATAAATGTTCCCCTACTTTTTTATTTTGGGGGGGGGGGTATTTTCAGTATTGGAATATCATTTGGGTTTTACAAATTTGTTTGTATGCCAATTGGAAAAAGTATGTCTGTAATACTTATTTGAGTTTTCTAATGATTTGTATATTACTTTTGTGAGAATTAACACTGTTTTGTCTTTCTTTGTTTTTCATATTAATTCCCTACTCTTTTCATGGAGGGGAAGGGGGTAATATTTTCTTTTTAGTTTTGGGGTTCTGTACAATCTATTTTTGGGGGGGTTGAAGTATGTTATAATACTTATTTCAGTTGTCCTTTTCTTTTCCTAAGGTTTCGGTGGAAATATTATTTTGAGTACACCTTGCTTCTATGTATGCTGTAATACTTATTTCTGTTCTTCTAATGTAATGTGATGAAACACTGTTTGGTTTGCATCTTATTTTTGTTCTAATAAAAAATTCCCCTACTCTTTTCGATAAGTGCCCTGGGATCTTTAACATCCACATTAACTACCACCAATCCAGGCAGATGGAACCTCGGTTTAACATCTCATCCGAAAGACAGCACCTCAGAAGTGCAGCACCCCTGTCATGCTGCACTACAGTGTCAGTACTTGGATATTAACCCAAGTACCAGATGTGAGAACTGAACCCACAGCCCTCTGATCTCCTGGTCTCAGAGGCGAATGTGCTGCCTACTGAGCCACTGACACTAACAACACCAAAAATGGAAAGAGGCCTGGAGGTAGTCATATCAGGCAACCTTAAGGTAGGCAAGCAATGTGAGAAGGCAGTAAGGAGAGCTGGAGGGATACTGGGATGCATAGGGAGAGGCATCACCAATAGAAAACAAGAAGTTGTTATCCCTCTGTTGGTGAGACCCACTCTGGAGTACTGAGTGCAGTTTTGGAGATCCCATCTCTGCAAGGACATAGACAGGATGGAGACGGTCCAGAAGTCAACTAAAATGGTGCAGGGTCTGCAAAAGAAGCCATATGAAGAAAGACTAAGACAGCTTATTATGCATACCCTTGAGGAAAGGAGGAAGAGGAGGGACATGATAGAAACTTTCAAGTACCTCAAGGGACTCAATAAAGTCCAAGAAGGTAGCATCTTTCAGAAAAAGAGATGTGCAAGAACAATGGACCACAGTTTAAACATAGAGGGAGAACAGCTCAGGGGCAATATGTGGAAATATTTTTTCAAGGAGAGAGAGAGTGGTGCACTCACTGAAACCACCTTTCTGAGAAGGTTGTGGGGTCAAAAACAGTGGGAGAATTCAAGAATGCATTGGACAGCCATAAGGCAATTATAGTAGGGGGTAGTAGGAAGTAGACTGTTGGTAAACTAGAATCTGCAGCTTATCCAATAGGTAAGGAAATGGGCAGACTTGGTGGGCCAAAGCGTTCCTTATCTGCCATCAAAGTCTATGTTTCTATGTTTCTGTGTTCCTTCACACTCCCTGCTGAAAAAAACAGCATACTTATTTTAAGTCAGGTCACTACATTTCCTTTATTTATACAATGCTAGTGCAGTGAAAAGTGTATAAATACATGAGTTATTCTAGTAGAAGATGTACCTTATGCATCCTCTAAAATAACATGCTACTTATAGGCAGCATATATCACAGCCATTTACTTTAGATGTTAGGTATGTCACAGTTGTTTATTCAAGAGGATGCATATTAACAACAATACATTCATCCACTGGAACTTTTTTTCTCAGAACCAATCAGGGAACAATAGTCTTAGCAAGGCTTTTAACCTCATAGTTCATTATTTGTTATTTTCTTAACTTGGTACCCACTTTGGGTTTATCTAGTAATGTTGTGCAATGGTTTGGGAACTATCTAATGGGAGACTACCACTTTGCACATTTTGATTCTAAATGGTCAGGTTCCCTTTTAGTTATACAGGTGTTCCCGCAGGATCCATTCTGGGGGCTTTCTTGTTTTCCCATTTTATTAATTCTGTTCCTGACATCTGTCTCAATTGTAATATGCTTTTATATGTGGGTGATGCTATTATTTATAATTATTCCAAAAGTATAACTAAGATTTTACAGTCTCTTAATTTGAGTTTTGATTTCATTTCTGATTGGCTTACCCTAAAATTCATAGGGTTGAATGTGAAAAAATGCAAATCTGTGTTTTTGGCTGAAAGGCAAATCATAAGGTAAATCCTACACTCCAAATCCTTGACCCTTCAGGTCCCCTATTAATACAAGTTTGTTCATTAAAATACCTTGGTATACTTTTGGACCTTTCTTTGATTTTCTCAGAGCATATCAATACAGTGTGCAAAAATATGAATCTAAGTAGGGGGTTATGTATAAGTCAAAACAATAGTTTTCATATAAGACTTACCACGCCATTACTGCTGGGTTTATTCTTCATTTATTTGATTTATGTTTCTTATTTATTTTGAAATATTGAAATTAAGGATATTAAAAGTTATGTTGCATACTGTATAACATTTTTTTCACATTTTGTCCTTCAAGTGAAATCTCATACTCACCAGTGGGGGGAGGTCCCCCATTTGTCATATGCTGCAGTTTTGGAGTATGTGGTATGCAAGGCAATTTATAATTCTGATGCAGTGGCTTTTTAGGGTTTGCTGTTAGTCAAATCTTCAAACAGCAATCTCTGATCAGGAAAACATATTTGTTTGGCCCCTATTTGTGGTGTCCAAAATGTGAGAATTTGCTTTCTAATCTCTGTCCCAGTTCTTTGGAACCATTTTTCAAATTTCTTCAGAATATAAGGTCATATTAAGTTAAGAAAAATGTTTGCAGTAATATTTGTACAATGAATTTCAATGTAATTGTTCAGTTATTTATATGAACTTGTCTTTGGTACTTATTATTTGTATTTTTATGGTTTTACCCAGGTCAAGCCCAACAAAATACCTTGGTCAAGTGCTCCTACTGGTAAAAAAAAAATTAAAATAAAAAATAAAATAATGCTGATGACATAAAAATAGCATTTTCAGAAGTCTGCTACTAAACTCAAAGTGAAGAAATTAATCTACATAAAACAGCAGTTTTAAACATTATTATTATAAGGGTCTCTGAACTGCTGCAATCTCATTTGCTGTCAGTATTCTAAGAGCTTTACTGTATGTTATTCTTCTTATTAACATACTAGTACAGCCTGATAACATGTGCAGTGATTCACTACTGTAAGGTCCTACTTGCCCTTTCAACATTCCATGTATGGAACTTATGTCTGGCATTATAGCAATGCACACACTGGCAAACATTCTTAAGTTAGTGTGAATCAAGACTACACTGTGACTCCTCCCCTACTACTTTTTCACCTGATTTTTTTTAAAGTAAAATAAAGTGATCCCTTGTAAGAAACACAATTAAGGTACACAACAGTACCTCTTATCATACTGTCTCTGCCTCGGGAAGTGTTTGTAGGCACCCTGAAGAAAAAGGGCAGCCAGGAGTGCTTTTAAGCACCCAAAAGAAGTGAAGACATCTGTGGCCCTCATGTAAGGGACAGAGAGGGACACAGGTCAGTGAAAGTGATTGCAAGCAGCCTACCTGCTGTTCACCTCTTGTCCCTCAGTGCAAGAGGATGCAAGGGTAAGTGAGGGTGCAAGACCTCTGTCAGATAGCCTGGGCTCACCCATGTAGGGCTGCATAAGTTAGAAGTCCAACTTTAAAGGAGATATGACATAGTGCAGATCATGCAGTGCCGAGGAGACATGACATGACCTCAAGAGGCCAGTAAGCAACCGAGCAGCTTCATTGTGCACCAGCTGCAGGTGTCGTAGCATACCTTCATTGACCCCAAGATATAGAGCACTTTAGTAGTCAAGCCTCAAAGTCACAAACACATGCATCAGTGTGTTGCCAGATCACCGGGTGTGATAAGGGATTTAATGTGGGTGATGTTCCATGAATGGTGAAAGCCATTCCAGGCTACTGCCAACACCTGCTCTTCAAGTGTCAGCCCCTGATCAAGAATGACTTCAAAGTTTTCACCTTTGTTGCAACCAAGAGCCTTATGTGGGCTGAGACAAAGACCCATCTCCCTCTTGGTAGATGCTACTCCCCCACTACATCCAGGATCAATCACTGGTACTTCAATTTTCTCTGGATTTAGTCTCAACCAGTTTGATGATATCCAGTCTTGGATCTTGGTTAGGTAGCTATTAAGAACATCAGCTGCACCTGGTGTCCAACACATAAAGGTCATGTAGAGCTTGGTATCATCAGCATAGCAATGAAACCCAGGCCCATATTGCCTAATGATCTTACCCAGGCGTATCATATACACTGCAAACAACATGGGCGAAAGAACAGAACCCTAGTGTATGCCAAAGTACAAAATCTTTGAGCATGAGGAAAACATTCTCAACACTACCCTCTGGGTACTGTCACTGAGCTAGGACTCAAACTAACAGATGACTTTGCCAGCGAATCCTGCATACTCCCTGAGCTAGTCCAATAGCAGCCCATGGTCCACGGTGTCAAATCCTAATGAGAGATCAAGAAGAACAAGAATTGACCATTCTCCTGTATTTTTTGCCCTGAGCAGATCACGGTGCACTCTAACTAGTGCAGTCTCTGTGCTATGCCAGACCTAAAACTGGACTGGAGAGGCTCATAGATATCAATGGCAGTGAGGTGTGCCTCAAGCTGAAGTACAGTTACCTTTTCAATAACCTTTCTCAAGAAGGGAAGGTTAGAGACAGGTCAGTAATTTACCAGGATGTCTGGGTTCACAGATGGCTTTTTCAGAAGAGCTTTCACCAATGCACTTTTCAGTGCTAGTGGGAACACCCATTCTGACAGGGAGCACTGGGCAATCTCAGCAAAAACTGAGCACAACTGCTGAAAACAGCTCACACGTTGTTGTGTTGGGCCTGGATCCAGATTGTAAAATGCTGGCTGTAGGACAGAGATTACCTCACTTACCTCTTCTAACATCACTAGTCAAAACTCCCACTAAGACCACTGACTGTATCCATCACTCCTATGCTCAACTCTACAGGGCTGTAGTAGCCCACTAGGAGTGTTTCCAGCTCTTCAACTCTGCTGGGTTGTAGCGGACCACTAGGAATGATCCTGGCCCTAACAAAGGGCATCCTGTCTGAGAAGAATTGAGCAAACTCCTTGCATTTCACAAGTGAAAATGCTCTCATGGGCTCCAGACAGGCTGGATGGAGAAGCCTATCCACAGTCCGGAAGAGATGAATCAGTCAGTTCTTTCCAACAGCAATCTTCCTAAAGAAAAACTCTACCTTTTTACAAGTGATTGCCTTTTGATCCTCACCATAGTGAATCAGTAGAACCAGTTTATCCTCCTGGGCCATGGATCTCATCCAGCAATGCTCCAGCCTCCACCCCTTGGTTTTCAACTCTCTCAGTTCACCATCAAACCACAGCGAGCTGAGGCATGAAACCAGTGTGCGTACATGAACCGAGGGAGAATAAGAAGTACAGCAATGTTTGTGATGGCAGGTCAGTTCTTGGTGTGAGGGGGTGGCATTGCTAATGGTGTGATGTGGTTATAAACAAGTCCCAGTACAAAGATGTGCAATTATGGTAACATAATTGAACACTGTCAAAGACCTGCTAGCCAATCATGTGGCTTAATTTTCCTTACATATTTTATATATATATGGGTGACGTTATTGCCAACTGTTTTGCAGCCTCAAGCCTCTATAGGGATGCAGTTTCCACTGTGCACCTTTCCCAGTTTGTCAGTTTTTCCCACCAGCATAGACTACAATACTGGCACCTCCACATTGTTTAACTAGGTTTTGTCTAATTGACCAGACCACATCTCTTACATCTTGGTGCTCCCAGATGTACTTAGTGACCATTTGTCCATTCTAGTTCACTGGGCTAACAACTTCTCCAAATCCCCACCAAAAACAATTATCCATAGGGTCCTTAAACACAGTCACCTTGAACTGCTAAAAGCCTACCTTTGCAGGCAAAACTGGTCTACAATCTACTCTTCTAGTTCTGTTGATGCAGCCTTAAACCAATTCATCCTGCTGTTTAATAGGGTGTGTGACCAGCATGCTCCGCTAAAAAAGTGCAACATCAAAGGTTACAACAACCCCTGGTTCACGCCTGAGCTCCTTGAATGGATGAAATCAAGGGATCATCTGTGGCATATAACCAGAGTTACGGGTAAACAAGTGGACATTCATACCTACAAAACAGCCTGGAATGACTGCACTAGGGCCATGCTCACAGCAAAAGATAATATTGCAAAGAAGCCCTCACTTTCACTTGAAGTGACAGTAGAAAATTCTGGACAAACCTTAAAGAAGTCACTAACAAGGACACTATGTCAGCCCTCACTATGTTTAACATTGATGGTGTACCCATTACAGGCCCAAATTCCATTGTGAATTTTCTCAATGAAGCCTATTCAGACCTCAATGGCATCCTCCCCCATGATTTCTTCCTCCAAACAGTCTCATCTTCTAAACCAAGCCCTATAGTCCTACTACTCTCTAAACCCCTGCCCCACTTTAGAATCATCTTTAGTGGTGAGGCTAGAAAATATCTCCAAAAGATCCTGGATAAGTCCTGATTCAATGAGACTCCCTTGACCTCAGATTTGTGGCTCTTACCCTAGAAGACATTCTGGCGCCACTATCACACATAATCAACACCTCACTCAGACTTTCTCAGTTCCCACAGTTATGGAAAGTGGCCCTGATGACACCCGTCTTCAAGAGTGGTAATCACTAGGTAACTATCGGCCCATCTCTATACTCCTGCCTCAATCTAAGGCTCTTGAAAAAATGGTTGCTGATCAATTAACAGAATACATAGAAAAGTACAAAATACAGTGCCCACAGCAGCCTGGGTTTCATAACGGACACAGCACCACTACTGTGTTGTTAGAGTTTACTGGTTATATTCACAGTTCCCTGGATCATAGTGCACTAGTCAGTGCCACAGTCATCGACCAGCCAAAAGCCCTTTGATATAGTTAATCATGACCTTCTTGTCAAACAGCTTACATCTATTGGTCTGTGTAATGATAAGATCACCTGATTTAAGAGATACCTCACAAATCACTCTCAACAAGTTAGAATTGATAATATCTGACAGTAGACTCTTTCACTCCAGTGTGCCCCAGGGCTTCATCCTGAGCCTCATTTTATTCAGTTTGTTTCTAAACAGGCTCCCATGTGCCAGTAGCTGTCCGATTCTGCTCTATGCAGATGATGCAGTCCTTTATACAAGTGACCGCAATCCATTTATCTTGGAAAGCAAGCTCCAAGACAGCTTTACTATAGTTGAAAGATGGTTCAGACAACAAAAACTCATTATGAACTACAAAAAAAACAAGACTTTACTGTTTTTCAGTCCCCAGAATAGACATCATTCACACCCACTCAATATAACAAACTAGTATGGAACTACATTGGAACTCATCCAGCATTTCAGATATTTGGGGGTCACTATAGACAGCACTATGTCAGATGCCTACCACATTGAAAATGTTGCCAAGACTGTGAACATCCTTATTGGTTTGCTTCATAGACATAAATAAAGTCCTACCTGGAGGCCCTAAAACTTGTTATCCAGAGTACAGTGGTCTTTCCTGTTGACTACAGCATAGTGGTCTATGGCTCAGCTATGGGCACAGCCCTCCACCATATAAAAGTCGCTCTAAATAAAGCCTGTCAACTCTTAACTGGGTCCGCACGGCTCATACATATGTATGTGTGACCTATATGACCTATGGCTTCAGGTCACAGGTAGGCTCAGGTTCCAAACGTGCCCCCTGGCCAAGAAAGTGTGTCTGGGCCTCATGCCAGTGGGTGTCCAGAAGCTCCTTACTCCCTATGAAAACAGCCATTCCAACAGAAGCTCAGATGGCATGGTCTTTAAAATTTCTAGGTGTTGCACCTCTCTTGGAGAAAGAGCTTTTGCCCATCATGATCCCAAATGGATTAATAATCTTCCTCCTGCCATCTCCTCTATAACAGCATTAGGCCCCTTCAAATGTGAGCTCTGAAAACATCTCAATGCTAGTGACAGCTGTGACTACTTCCATTAGCCCCTCAATTACTATTTTACCTCATGCCTAGGCAGCACTACCTCATGACCATATGGCCCCTAGTATCCTGCACTTGTTGTTTCTCTTCCGTCCTGTGTCTTAATCCTTCCTCCATCAAACTCCCCTCTTACCCCACCCCCTCTTTTCTCCTACAATCCTCTCCCTCTGCCTTCAGCCCAACCCCCCAAAAAAAGCTTTGACAAGACCTTCCTAGGCTGATGTTTCTCTACTTCTTGAGTGGGTGTGGCTGCCCTGGGCAGCTGTAATCCCTGTACAATGCCCTCCATCCTGACAACACAGTCTGCTGCACTACCTCTCTCTGCCTTTCAGGCACCCCGGTCTGAGATGTCCTCTGCCTCCCTTAACTGCCTTAACCCTCTCAGATACTCTTTGTGCTTATAAAAGTCTGTTGACTTAATCCGCTGTCTTTTTCTTCTTGTTTATATTTAGATTTATACTTAGACTCCTATTTTTTGTTATTAACCTGCACTTACAATTCTACTGTATAGCTAAATGTCTTTTTTTTTAAATCACTATTAATGTCATTCTGATGTGGAAACCATGTAATGAGCTTGTTTTCAAAGGTGTTAATCTGAGATCACAATAAATAAATAAATAAATAAATAATATAGTAACATACTGATGGGTGGATTTATATCGCAAGACCAAAGGGTGAAAGATGTTAAACAAACAAGAGGAATGTTACTATGAATTTATACAGAGAAGCCTGCCAGGATAAAACATAGAATACTGCAAGATTATGCATCTAAGGGAACAACTGACAGGGACATTTGCTGTATTTCAGGAGTCTGTCCAGAAAGGTGCAATGAATTAAACCTTTAAAGTGGTCAGTGCAGTCCCAATCTTCATGCAAAAAAGGCAATGTTGGACACTGATAAACACAGACCAGTCATCCAGACATCAGTGCTGGACATAGTCTAGAAGCCATTTTTAGGGATAGAATAATGGACCACATTTATTTATTTATTTATTCATTTATTTTATCAGGAAAAGCTATGTTGAGCAATGCTTATTTGCAAGGAGGTCCCAGTTAGGATAGTAACGGTAAAAAACAAAAACAAAACAGTGAATAGAAAGAGTACAAGACAAAGGAGCATACACAATTTATAATCAATACATAGGCATATGAAATAACGTTACACAACAACAACAGTAAAAAGTAGAATACAAGACATGATACAGAAAGGTAGCATATTATTCTAAACAAGTCAGCTTTAGATAATAGCAATCAAATTACAGTGAATAACAATGGAGCACCTAGGGAAAAGTTAAACTATTAGGTCAATGGGTATCAATCAGTAGTTTAAAAGTAGGAGAAATGGAAAGGAACCTGGGGATAGTCATATCAGATGACCTAAAGGTAAGCAAGCAATGTGAGAAGGCAGTAAGGAGGGCTGGGGGGGGGCACTGGAATGTATAGGGAGAGGCATCACCAGTAAAAAAACAGAAGTTCTTGCCCCTCTATACAGACAGTTGGTGCGACCCCATCTGAAGTACTGCATGCAGTTCTGGAGACTCCATCTCCACAAGGACATAGGAGGGAGGCAGTCCAGAGGAGGGCAACCGAAATGGTGCAGGGTCTGCACCAGAAGCCATAGGAAGAGAGACTAAAGGAGCTTAATATGAATACCCTCGAGGAAAGAAGGGAGTGGAAGGACATGATAGAAACTTTTTCAGTACCTCAAGGGAATCAACAAAGTCCATCTTTCAGAAAAAGAGATGTGCAAGAACAAGGGGGCACAATCTGAAGATGGGGGGGGATGGCACAGGGCCAAAATGAGGGAATATTTTTTGATGGAGAGGGTGGTGGACACATGGAATGGCCTTCCTGAGGAGGTCATTCTGTCAAAAAGAGTGGGGGAATTCAAGAATGAATGGGAGAGACATTAGGTTATTCTGGTGGGGGTTAGAAAGAAGTAGGCTATTGGTTAACTAGGATCTGCAGCTTATCCAATGGGTAGGAAAATGGGCAGACTGGGTAGGCCAAGCAGTCCTTATCTGCTGTCAAAGTATATGTTTCTATGTAGATCCAAGGTTCTGACATCCTCTCAATATACTACTCTGAGTGAAGAGCTGTACTCAGTGGTTTCCCTCAGGGATCAGTGCTTGGGCCAATGACGTTTAACATTTTCATTAATGATCTGGAAGCCGGTGTCCCTAGCAGGCTGCTTAAGTTCAGTGATGATGCTAAGATGGCCAGGGCAGCGTACTCTCATTAGGATAGTGAAAAATGACAGGATGATCTGAATAAATGGGGTGACAGGTCAGACTCCTAAAGCCTCTGACTCAACATAGCCAAATGTAAGGTGCTACACATGGGGAGGAAAACAGTTGTAGGGCCTACACAATGTATGGGGCTCCTCTTGCTGCAGTGGAGAAAAATAAGGACCTGTGGATCATAATAGACAGGGAGCTGAAGCAGGACAAGAAGTGGGTGCATGCTGTTAAAAGGGCCAACAGAATGCTGCATCAATAGGAAGTAATCAGCAGAGCAGGGCAATTAATCATGTCCCTTTGCAAGACCCTAGTCAGGCCCCACTTTGAGTTCAGTCCTGGGCTCCTCATTGCAAAAAGGACATTGAAGCCGTTAAGTGGGTGCAACACAGTGCCACTAAAATAATCAGGGATAGGTGGCCAACTGTGATTAGGAGATGCAAGATGCACTTACCATGTTGAGCCTGGACAAAAGAATGGGTGAGAGAAAGAGAGATGACCTCCATTCTCTGCATACTCAGTGGCATCAGCAATATGGAACAGAGATGTTTGTGCTTGCATCCTCCAGCAGGATGCCGGGACATATCGGAAAGCTCAGAAGTGGTAAATTTAGGGTAACAATAGGAGGATCTTTTTCACCTAGAGGGTGGTGAACATGTGGCACAGTCTACCAGCAGATTCACTGGATATGATGAAGGTACAGGCTTTCAAAGAAAGTCTAGACAAATTTCTACTTACCAAGGGAATCAATGAGTATCCTTCATAGTAATGTGGGAAGGGAATCCCTATGGATTTCTTAATCCCTGCATATGAAGCACAGGGGATGGATATAGGCCTAGAAACATTGCTGATCTTTAAAATTTTGTATCACCATGTACCAGATGCATCCGCAGTAGTCTACTCAGCATGCCTTCCTGTTTAAACCTTAAAATAAATAAATAAGTGTTAGTGGGTGTGTGGTTTTACAAAATAATTTTGGTTTATGTGTGTGTCTGTGTTGGGGGTCTTTTAAGTAAATCTTCCCTTTTAAGTTGTTCTAGTTCCTGTATAATTCTGAAGACTGAAGCTCATAGGGATGGTGAACTTTATTGGGGTGATGGGGCTGGATTTACTGTACTCTGCATTTTCTTTGCAGGTTGTGTTTATCTTGGTCTATTATGCTGGCTGGGGGATTGGTCACATGGGTTGTCATGTGATTTATTGTGAGTTGCTCAATGACCTTTTGACCTGGCATGGGAATACTGTGACTTTTTAACCTGAAATTATACAGACTCCAGCTGGGAGTCATTAGTAGGATAACTTAGCCCCTTGTAATTGGCTCAGAGAGGGAGAGAAAGAAAGAAAGAGGGAGAGAGAGAGAGAGAGAGAGAGAGGCTTGATTCAAATATGACATTTGTTTTTATGTGAGATGCAGGACTATAGCTCATGGGTAGATAGCCATAACTGAGTTATGACACCTTATCTTCTCACAAGTGATGATAAATGGCATACAGAAGTCTTATTCAGGGTAATGCATGTCCAATTTACTTTATAATGTTAAACCTTTAAATGAGCTCTTTATTCTAAAGATGTAACTGTTTATTTGATTTCACTGCTTTGACTGCATGATAGCATGCAGTATAATGTCTCTGAGAAATATTCACTTCTAGTGATTAGCAGAGATTATACAAATTTCCTATGATGCTCCTGACATCAACATCTCTGTTACTTTTTTTTTACTTTGTGTTTATTGTTTTATATAAGTGCATCAGGTAAAAATATCACAGGAAATGGACCATAATGAAGCTTTTATACAAGCAATTAAAGGGATTTAGCAATGTTTGCCATAACAAATGGGAATCAAGCTGCCAAATAGTGCTGTTTTCCATGAAAAAAATCCTATTATTTTGGTGCTCTGCTTCATTTGCACAACCTGACCTTTTGTCTCAGTGCTGCAGCATCGAACTGTGACATCATACCGGGGAAACAAATTTGCTAAAGGGACTTTGTCATGTTTTAGTTTTAGATAGACAAATCAGCTATGTACTGTACCCACAATGCCTCACTGCGTACATTAGTATAGATGCTATTATATTTCTGTGCTCACTGAAGAAATAGGAGACTACATCTCTCAGTATAGAAGTCTTACAGCTAGATATGGTGTGCACAATGCATTATTGTGAAAATAAATATACAAAAGCTTATATTGTTGATACCACTGCAGAAATGAGACAGCATCTCACAGTAAGGAAATTGGAAAACAGGTTCTTAATTTACCCACAATGGCGTGCTATGTGTATTTGCATATACGCTTTCACCATTATCAATATATAGGACTACTTCTGAGTAAGGCACATTTAAATCAATGTTATAAATTACCCAGAATTCCTGGTTGCTGTGTGTAAAATATTGATGGCTCCCTGGTATGACATCATTCTGGGGGTGTGGCCACACATAGAAAACTGGAGGACAAAATGCTAATGAAACAAAAAAAATGACTATGACAGATTTTTTTACAGAACAAATTGCAGTTGCAACAGCTGAAGCATGGCTGGCAATGGCATACTATGTGAAAAAGGCATTTGGGGAACCTTACTATATCCCTTTAAAGTAGGATACGTGCTAATCTCCATTTGATACATCCATGGCAGCTAACTGAATTTATGTGGAATTCCGTTTATCAGAATACATAGCTCATTCAACCTAATACAGACAATAGACTGGGATGGGTCTAAAAATCAAGAAAAGATTTAAACACATTTATTTAAACAGATGCTAGCCATTTGAATTACCCCCCCCACCACCCTTTATAAAAAGAAATGGAAAAAAAAATTACTACACACACCTTGTCCAAATACTTGTAAAAGAACACAAAGTCTATGTACCTGATTTAAAAATGCAATAAGCCTTTATACTGGATTTATATTGAGTTGCAAAGGCCTCATCTCTCATGCTGACTATCAATAATATCCACCGTGGCCTCTTAGAGTAAGCAATAATACCCAACAGGGTGGGGGATATTGGGCTATACTGGACCACCCAGGGGAGTAATGAGGCTTGACGCCATAGGCAGAGGGCTTTATTGCTCCTGGAAGGCCCAGTATAGCCCATACCGTCCACCCTGGAGGGTATTACTGTCCTTAGAAAATTGGTCATTGTAGTGTATATGTTTGAAAAAAACAATATTTTCATGTTTAAATGTTACACCTCTTAGGTGCTTCATTTATTTTGTAATAAAATAGTTCCTCCACCTGCATTATAATGTTGTTGTTTTTTTGAGCTAGGGACTTTTGTCCCACCAAAGTCTCTGTAGATGTGACTGTACAGCTGGTTGTCATGGTTACCTCGCACACACATACACCGAGTTCTCATTACTGTTTTTTATTTATTTATTATAAAATGGCAGGGTTAAATCATGTAATCTGATTGGCTCTTATTTATGTGTAAACTAGAGTTTACACATGGGTAAAAAAAAGGACTGCTCAGCAGTGAAGAGTCTGCAACACAGATCAATGTGCATTTGGAACACAGGCATTTCAGCTAGCCCTCTACTGCCAGAGGTGATCTTCCACTACAAACATGGCTGCTACCTTTACACTGTAAAACAACTTTAACTGGGCCCTAAACATAAAACTACCTTAAATAACAAATAAAATAAATGAATTAAATGCTGTTTCCCTGATCATCACACTCTCCTTACATACATAAATAAATTAGAAACAATGGGCCAGATATTCAAAACTTTGCCCCGGGGCTAAATTAGCACTGCCCGGCAGGCAAACTTAGCCCGGAGCACAAAACAAGCCATATTCAAAAGGAATAGCCAGGAGCAAACAGCTTCTGAATATAGCATGGGAATGAGGCCAGGCAAACTGGGTTGGGAGTACAGGGCAAACTTAGCCCTGGAATAAGACAGCTCTGAATATGGCAACCAGTAAGTGCAAACCACAACAGCAACACAGTGCACAGCGATGTGAAGGTAGGTAGAGATGAACTATGTGGCCAATGTGTGTGTGCCAGCAAATGCGTGGACCCAGTGCAGCTGCAAGCAGCAGCATATGTGAAAGTACAGTGTGCAAAACTGTGAAATATTCCCCGAACTGTTAGCGCAGAGCTAACACGTTTGCGCGGGTTTAGCACAGGGCTAAACCGTTAGACCGGTACAAACACGTTTGCCCAGCGCTAAACTTTGCCATATTCAAAAGTGACATGCAAATGAGCCTACTTAGGTAGTCTGTGGGCAAACATCCAGATTAGCATCTCATTATGCCCTGATTTGCATGCAGTTTGCACCGGGCTAACTGTTTAGCCCTGCGCTAAACCCGCGCAAACATGTTAGTGCTGTGCAAACAGCTTGGGGAATATTATACAGTTCTGAACACTACTTCCACATGCACTGCTGCCTGCAGCTGTACTGGGACAACACAGCATAGGCACAGATGGTGGTGGTGCTGCATGCAACTGTCACATTGTGGGTCATGCTACAGTGCACAGCAGAAACTACAGTAGCAAGGGGGCCAGTAGTGTGTGGACACAGCAATGCCTATGGTGTGTAGGGCAGTGATGATGACTGCACTATACACAGTGAGAGGCCCAACCTGCAGGTGTTTACTGACAGTGGACATTACTGTTATGCTGTTGTGTGACCCACAGATGCTGCACCTGTGGCATGGGATGCCCACAGTGACATGTACATTTCTGGCTTTGTGTGCTATGGCAGTTGTACAGCCAAAGGTATGTGGCTGGGGGGGCATATATTATCCAAAAGGCACACTGGTGTTGGGGTATTCCCAATACCGGCCCATGTGCACTGCATGATGTGTCCCAGCCTTGTGGCCACACCTGGTCTGTAGCACAGCCTCACCACCCATACATGCTCCCCTCAACATCCTCCATGCTCACAGTGCTGCATGTGTGTGCTGGCATCTGTTGGTGTCCACAGAAGTGTGGTCCACAGGTGTGTGCTGTATGGCCACAATGCCATGCTGTCCACTGGTGGCAGTGTCACCACTTACTGCCTGGCATGGCTGGGACTGGTGGCAGATGATGGCATCATTGTGATGCCATCAGTTAGCAGCATGCTTCCTCTATGTTTGGCTTTATCTATGTGTCACATTTATTTCTTAGGGTCACGCAAAACCCGCGCTAAACCCGCCGCAAACACCGCGCAAAGCCATAGTGTCGTGCAAAGCTGATTGCCCAGGGTTAAGACAAGCTTTTCCTGGGTGGTAATGTGCACTGCGCTAAGTATCGTGCTAAGTCACGCAAAACCACTTAGCGCGGCGCTAGTCGCTGAATATAGCATTGCGCCTGTATTCATGTCAGTTTGCCCCTTGCATACATTATAATTTTTCCAGGCGCTAATGCAGTTTGCCTGTGTTATTTGGCCTTTTGAATATAGCAGACCTGCGCTAAACCTGCGCAAACAGTTTTTGCCTGGCACAAAGTTTTGAATATCTGGCCCAATAAGTTTTGTTTAGTGTTTTTACTACAACTGTTTCTTTGCTGACAGTGAAAATTCCCCTTCTATCTTTAACTGCTTATCAGGGAAACTATCTTCTTCTTGCCCTGACAGTGAGATAACTGAGTCTCTGACTATAACAAAGGCCTTTGTTGCCTGTGTGTACAGTGTGTTGGGAGAGAAACATTCTGTCAGTGGAACTGAGCAGAATTTTGAATCCATGTATTCCGTGGTAAAGATTCCATGATAAACATTCCATATCTTGAAAGTAGGGAACAACAGAGAAAAAAAATAGGAAGAAGAAAGCAGGCAACAATACAATGATATCGTCAATGACATCACTTGCAGTTGGCAGAAGGATTATTTTATCACAAATGCACAAAATAAATATATTTTTCTACATATAAACATGCTTTTCCCAATAGTCAAAAGCATAAAAAAAGGAGTCAATTTTAAAAGCGCAATAATGCACTCAGGGGTATGTGTGTAAAGCATATTTTACAGCATGGCCAGCAGCTGAAGTCACTCAGCCACTGGCCTCGTGCCTTTCTACGCCCCTGGCCGTGCTGTAAAATATGGTTTACACACACCCCCCTTTGTGCCTTATTGCTTACTTAAGCTATTTTATTTTACTGTTTATAAGTTATTTAATCAGTTATGGAAACTTAGATTTTACTATTTTTTATTACAGGAATGGCAGGTGTTACCATGGAGATTGGGAACGGCAGAACAAGAGAGTATAAGCATGGTCGGCATGATTAATAATAATAAGAGCATTTCCTTTTCTTTCTGTCCATTTCTTATAAAACTATAGCCAGAACTGATTGGGGAAGTGGAGAGAAAATGTAAATGCCATCTGCAGTGCACGGTTGGGAGAGTGAGCGAGGTCAGGGAGGCAGCTGTTCATTCTGCAGGTAAGTTTGGAACAGTGATTCTGCTATGAGAAACAATGTTTTAAAAGAACTGCCACTCAACTCGCTGCATCAGGGATTCAGTCATTATAGCTTTTGGGGGGGGGTCACATTTATTTATTTATTGTTTTCCGAGTGTGACTGCAGTCTGACTCCAACGCCTCTCTCACTTGTAGGGCCAGAGGACAGAGAGTGGGTAACCAGCTGGAGGAATGGGCAACCGTGCAGTCTGCTCTCAGAGAGTCAGTAGCAGTGTGGGGCATGAATGTACAGTAAAACAATAAACAAAGCAGACAAATAGCAAAAAAAAAAAAGGTCACTTTAAATGCGACCGGGGAGGACAATGTGCTGTTTGGGGTAGCTGGCACTGAACATTGGAACGTTGCGGGGCAGCAGTATCTCTTTCTAAGCAAAAGAAAAAAAATAGTGGCTTTTAATAATTGAACATTATAAGGGTACAGGAATTTAAAAAGGTAATCAGGGACCCAGAAAATGGGGCTTATTATTTCCCGGTTTCTGTTGTCTGATACTGGATCAAATAGTTGGTGGCATTAACCAATCAGAAAGAAAAATGCTCCGTACCCATTTTTTAAATATAATTTCCACTGAGACACAATACCTTTTATTCAACAATAGTTGAATGTGTATTATACAAAGGCATGAATAATTCATCCTCTCTGATTGGTTAGACTGTCCTAGACATAGTCATGTTATCTGACAGTAACATCACTGTATCTAGGGCAGGCACAGAAAAGACTCCATGACGAGGTCAGGAATCACTCTTTAATGTCCACCCAGAAGTCAGATATTATCAGACACTTAAGTCATCATGGTTCACCCTGAAACATCAATTCTCTGCCAGTCACAGCAAATATCATATTTCAGTATACAAAATCAATTGAATTTTCATGCCAGCTTTTTTTTTCTGAATCAAGCAGCCTCAGTGAACCATGCAGATCATAACTGCCAGCTGTGTGGTTCACTGAAGCCACTTGGTTTGGAGAAAAAAAAAACAACTGGCATGAAAACTACATTTATTTTCTATGCTGAAATTGCCAAAATTTACCACTACCACAAACTCTCCATCCCTGCCCTGCTCCTCCTGTACTGACTGTCAGGTATTGTGTGTGCAGAGCTAGAACTGCTTGATTGAACATTTGCTGCTGTGATGTCCTCTGGTTTGGTGGTGGGGCAGAAAGAGGGAGACAGGAGCCATGGTACAAAACAATGTGGGTGGGGCTCACTGTGGGATGGCACAGTAGTCTTTTTTCTGCTGGTTAGCTGGAAACGGGAGCAGGATAAATGTACACTAATCAGAGCATTTCTTGGCTTGCATTGTTTCCTGTATAAGTGATCAAACTCTACCATAGCAATTAAGGGCTAGTGCAACCATATGAGGGCTGGTGCAATTTTGAATCAACTTGCCCTGCTGGCTAGTGAAAAAAAATGTTACGGCTGAACCACTGACTTTTATGTTTAGCCCTTGTCATAAAACTCAGACCAGGGAAGAATTGGATTTTGTGTTTATCAGCTTCCATGTTTTTGATTTCTCTTATTGCTTGCAGGACCATATCTTCTGAGTTTAGGGCTCCAAGTCATAAAAGCACTTTTTGAGGTGTCTCATCTGTTCTCCTGCAGGAAAGGATTCTGTAGAGCCTGTTCATTTCCAGGGGAGATTGTTCCATATTTATGTTCAGTGTCTTTACCAGTCATACCTGTATTGCTGCCATGGCAGCCACTGGAGCTTCCTCAAACCCTATGGAAATCAATTTATATGAATATTATGTTTGTTCAGTTGGTTTTTGGCATTTCCAAGCCATGAATAGAGAAATGTACTTTCTCAAATTATTACAGAATGGCTGCCAATGCTCGGTGCAGTGTTGAAGAAGCTTTCTTGGATTCCATGCTGTTCACCTCCACATGTTCAACTGCTTGCATTTACTGAGCAAAGGTGCCAAATTTTTAATTGAGCATATCTACATTCCTGCTAATTTTTTGCACTGTAATATGTAGGCTTTGCTGCATTGCTTCCCTCTGTGGGGGACCTGAGCTTCAGTCACTTTCCTCTCATCTTTGCCTCCCAACTTGGGCTTGACGTTTTTGCCACCGAACAAGTCAGTCACATTTTAGAAGATGTCCCAAACTCTCAACAAATGACTACTTTATTTGACTGCAGCTATATGTTTCACCACACAATTTCCCTAAGATATGTCTATATATACATACTGTATATACAGTATATGGATTTGCTTAAAGTTTGGTGTGCTTGGTCCCATGGGAAGGATCTCTGGCTATGGCAAGTTGTGTTGTGGTTGGATGTGCAGATTCTGAGATCCAGATAATGCAAAAAGTCAGAAAGTCACCACTTTTTGCAGTTTCTTTCCTCATCACCCTGCGTCCAGACAGTGTGGAATTTTAGTATAATTTTTTTGTGGTAGAACCAGCTTGGGTAACAGAATACACATGCTTAGTTTTGTGTAAAAATATTAGTCTATTGCAAAGTTATTGTTTTTTATTTCCCATTGTTTTCAATAGGAAGATCACTTTTCAGGACAGAGGGAGAAAAATTGACAAAGGATTTGTTCTAGTGAAAAAGGATTCACTCTTGTGAGACCCATTCAATTTTCATGAGAACTAAATCCTTTTTTGTGAGAAAAAAATCCTTTTTCGCGAGCAGCCATTTTTTTCAATTAAAAAAAATCAAAAATCACAAAAATGACATCCTGAAGAGAGACTACCACACCTAGCTGGCTGATCGGGACCCCCTTAGGTGAAATCTGTACCTCAATGTTAGAGATATTGCCCAGAAATATGTTTTATTTCCTGTTAGGAATCCTTTTTAGTAACCACATGATATGAAAAAAGAATCCTTTTTTGTATCACAAGTCATGAAAAAGGATCTTTGCTCAAGAATTCGGTGCCATTCCCCATGCTGTACTATATTTTCCTGGTGTCTAGTGTCACCCCCTTACCTCCCTGCTTTTAAAAAATATTAATTCTAATAATCCGACACCGGGATGCCCACCGCTGGTGTCAGCTGCCCCCTCCCCATGCAGCCCCTTGTTTTATTTGCATTAGCCAACATTGGGGTGCCCAATCCCTGTGTCAGCATTTTAAAGTCCCCTTACTAAGGAGTTTTATATATGTGTACCTGCAAAAAAGAAAATGTCCCCTGAAGTCTTTTTTTTTTAAACCTGCAATAGACAAAACTATCCCTCCCCCATCCCAACCCTCCCAGTGAGCCTCCAACACCCCACACCCCTTTACCCTGTACTTACCTCTGGAGGTCATACGCTGTCATCCTCTGTGGACCAGGACATGTCTGCACTCTTTAAAACTGAACTGCAAACTGAGGAATCAAGCTAAGTGCTGTATAATGTATTTCAATGGTGTTTTGAACTTATGTTCATAACATTGCCATTTTTAGGTATTTTTTTGCCAACTTTTCAACATGGGCTTTTTGGGACCCCACCTCATGAACACTGTCACTGTTGTTTTGTTAATCTGGCCCAGGAGGTGATTTTGTGCTTGCAGCACAAAATCACCTTTTGGGATCGATTAATGAAATGACAGTGCCAGTATTCATGAGGTGGGGTCCCAAGATGCCCATGTTGAAAACTTGGTGAAGAAATTCCTAAAAATGGCTGGGTTATGCATGTTCATTGAAAGTTTTGTATGAACATTCATAACCTGGGCAATTTTAAACATTTTGAATCCCAATTTTCAAAATAGCAATTTTTCACATCACCTCATTAACAGTACAGCTGTCATTTTTCAAATCCTGCTTGAAACATGTTTTTGCACGTGTGGTGCGGAATGGCATTTTGACACAGATTTTAACATTTTCACCTACAGGGTTTTTTGAGGTGGGATCATAAGAAGACTATGTTCAATATTTGGGGTCAAAATATGAACAACTGCTACAGTTATGACCATTCGCTGCAGTTTCACTACACCAGCTCATAACTTCGGACATTTAAAATATTTTGACCCTAGATTTTTAACTTAGCCATCTAATTACCGAACCTGATGTATGCCACAGCTGTCATCTTTCCTATCCTGCCCAAAATGTGTTTTTGCACCTGTGGGGTGGAATGGCATTGTAGTTGCGCACAGTTATGTTTTGGAATGGATTTGAAAATTTTCTGTACTAGGTTACATGAGGTGGGGTAATAGGATGGCTATGCTGACAATTTGGTCAGTGTTGTTCTATAAATGGAATTGCAGGCCAGCTTGACCCTGTGCTCCCACAGCTACTGTATATATATATATATATATATATATATATATATATATATATAGATGCGCATCTTCAGTTCGACTCTGTGCTCCCACAGTAAAATAAAAATACTATTATACTATCTCAAAAAGTAAGAAAATAAATTGCAAAAAACTTCATTAATACATCAGTTAGGGTTAAAGTGACAAAAGTGGGGAAATGTGGTGTTAGGGTTTCCAACCCTAACACCCCACCTCCCTCCTGCACAGACCAAGAGGCATCTGGGCCTGGCATTGGGATCATCAGCCCCAACACTCACCACATTCTCCTGGTTCCATGTCAATTGCATGCAAAACTTTTAAGCATGATCATTTACAACGTGGACATTTTAGCGTGATCATTTTCTTCATGTGAATTTTTCAGCGCTGGTGTGTTCAACGCAATTCATTAAACAACACTTCTTTTTACTTTCAAAACTTTCATTCTGTTTTTTTATGCAAGTAACTGAGCCTTGAGCTGAGTAAAACATTCTGTTAATTGCAATTATTTTGGGCTTATTTGGGCTTAGCGCTCGTGTTAACAGTATCGAAGTGCTATGCCCAGCTCAGTAAACTAATTGCAATTGAAAAAACCCTTTACATAAAGGTGTACCAAATATTCATACCTGTATATACAGCACATAAGTACATTTTACTTTATTTCCTACAGAGTTTGCTTAATTTCCTACAGTGTTTATTTTAGCACTCCTTGTGAGCAGTTCAGGGGTGAGGTATGGACTGGTGGAGAGGCCGACTCTGGCACACATCCAGGAACAGACAACGTACCATCGCACAAGCGGACAGCAAAAGATTTCCCTTTGCGGCTTACTAAAGTGTCCACTTGCTTTCAGTCCAGGTAGAAATTTCTTTTTGCGCACAAATCCTGCACCTGAATGGGGCTCCTATTCAGGAGCATGTTAGGCTGACTTTGTGGCTTTTATTTCTGTTGCACTAACCCAGAGACATGCCGGTCCAGGTAAACACTGTGGGAAGTCAAAATGCAATGCGGTTGCTGCTGCTGTTTTATTCGGCACAAGGAATGTGGGAAATCAAAATGCATATGTGATTGCTGGAGGTATGTTGCAGCGCTCTGTGCAAAAATAGTTGTGTGCTGTATTATACTGTTAGCAGTAATGCTTTTAGCTCACTTTGATGTGCTGAGTTGTTTACACTGTAACATTTGTGCCGAATTGTTGTGATACCCATTCTCCTATACTGTACCCACCAAGCTTATTTTCTAATGGAATGGCGTGAGTGTTAAGGCAGATGACCCAATGCCAGCCCCGATGAATTATCTAAGATTTTTGTAATATATATATACATACACGCATATATATATATATTTTCAACCTGCAATAAGGTGGGGACACCAGTGAAGTGTGTCTGTGCACCTGAGCTTCAGGCTTAGCTCAAATATCCCCTTGATTTTGATGTATTTCTAATGATGTCACATGCAAAACAATAATTATAATAATGTCTGTAAATAAATACCATATAACAAACAATATTGTAAAAAGTATAAAAAAAACTAATATATACTCCATGGCAGTATGTATTTAAGAAATACAGGAGGGAAAGTGTTATGATTTTTCCTGTTGAATATCAAAAAATTGGGTGTTCCAGGAAAAACTACTTTTTTTTGAAAGATGAAACTTTTCATAGTCCACTCACAGAAGTTGAGTCTCCACTCCAGTCAACCTCCAAGTTTCTATTACAAATTTACATTAACAATATAGAGGTTTAAAACTTCTTTAGTCTTGTTTATTAAAATAGCAGAGCAATAAAGTCAGGCAAAAATCAGATCCTACCTTTAAAGAAATATTCCAAGATTTAATGCTATTTTATATTTAGCTAGTGCAGGCTGGCAATTGTCTCACTGTACAATTTTTCTTTCTGTCTTGCTTTTTTGCTCCCCTGTTACCACCTGTGCCTTCTTGGCAGTGGGGGAGATATGCATTTTCTAGGTTTTCTCCCCATTACATCGGGGCCACAGAACATGGTCGTGCATGTGTGTGGAGGTGCATATGCACTCCGCAGCTCCAGTGACAGCCCCTCCCCCCCCACCTGGTCTAATGCCAGGATTCCCTTTTGGATTAGCACTACCATCTAGCCTCCACTGGGTGGCAAGCAAGAGCCAGGAAACCCTCATGCCCCCCCGAGAGGCATCTTGATCCTGCTCCACTCCCTTCCCCCGTCTGACCCCTTGTGGCCCGAGCTCACTCCTAAACTTGGGTCGCTGGAATGGTGCAAAGTGTGGCATCCAACAGCTTAACCCTTAATGCCACTGGGCCAGCCCCCTCACTGTACAGTTTTAATAATTTTTCTGTGAAGCCAGGACAGGGTGGGAAGAGATCATATTTTAGCCATAACAAGGTGGCCAACTGAACCCTTCCACTTCCCTATTGCTGTGATCTGCCCCATGTCAAAATGACATGTGTTTAGAACCAGTGTGGGGGTATGCCCCTTTGAAGTCAATGTAGTAAACATTTAATTAATTTTTTATGCTTATTAATGACTACAATGGGTTTAATCAAGGCCACCGCTCGACTGAGAAGGTCAAACAGGGGTGAGACAAGGCCAAGGGACTTATAGTTCCAGTGGGGAGAACCAGGGAGGAGGAGAAAGAAGAAGGGGAGCAGAAAATTAATAAATCACCATGGCACTAGGTCAGTGGTAAGCTAGTAATAGAAACATAGAAACATAGATAGAGATGGCAGAAGGGGACCTTACAGCCCATCTAGTCTGCCCTTGTTCCACCCCCCCTTAATTGCTATTCAGTGTTATGGTGCCCTTGTACCTGTCCCAAGCATTTTTGAAAGTTCCAACTGTTTTCACCTCCACCACTCCCCATGGAAGGCCATTTCATGCACCTACCACCCTCTCCGTAAAGAAGAACTTGCATATGTTGCCCCTGAATTTGCTCCTATCCAGCCTTGTATCCTGCCCCCTGTTTCTGGTGTGATTCTTGATTTGAAACAGGTCCTGAATCTGTACCTTGTTTATTCCATTTAGGAACTTGAAGGTCTCTGTCATGTCTTCCCTCTCCCTTCACTGCTCCAGGGAATACATGTTTAAGTGCCACAGCCATTTGTCATATGTTTTACTGTGCATTTCCTGTATCTTTTTTGTTGTTCTCCTTTGCACTGTATCCAGTCTCTGCATATCCTTTTTAAGGTGTGGCCTTCAGAACTGGATGCTGCACTCCAGGTCTGGCCTCACCAATGATCTATAGAGTGGCAAGATGACCTCTATTTTTCTGCTGGAAAATCCTCCTTCCTGTGCAACCCAGCATGCCATTTGCTCTTAGTGCTGCTTTTTCACATTGCCTGGACATTTTCAGGCCATCCATTATAATTATTCCTAGATCTCTTTCCTGCTTAGTGGATTCCAGTTTTACTTCTCCTAGGTGTTATTCTTCTCCTGGATTTCCTGTTCCAAGGTGCATTATCTTGCATTTTTTTGCATTGAAGTTTAGTTGTCATGTTTTTTGACTATAGTTCCAGAGTCTATAGCTCAGACTTCATCTTTTCTGCTCCTGCTGGAGTGTCTAGACTGTTACCCATTTTCATATAATCTGCAAACAAACTCACCTTACCTTCCTATCCTTCAGATATGTCACTAATAAAAATATTAGAGTATCAAACCTAGCACCGACCCCTATGGCACTCCACTATCTACCCCACTTTCTTCTGCTAGGAAGCCATTTAGTAGTACCCTCTGGGTCCATCTGCTAAGCCAGCTTTCTATCCAGTTCACCACTTGTTGCCCATACACCAAGTTGAAGGCTTTGCTGAAGTCCAGGTATACTACGTCTACTGCACTGCCCTAATCCAATATTTTGTTACCCAGTTGAAAATGTCTGTTAGATAAGTTTAGCATGATCAATCCATGGTAAAGCCATGCTGTTGTGTGTCTAATTTGCTGTTTCCTTCGAGAAAGGATATAATCCTCTCCTTTAGAAGGCTTTCTATTATTTTGCCCACTGTTGAGGTGAGGCTTACTGGTCTGTAATTGCTTGCACTCTCTTTACTCCCATTGTTATGTAGAAGGATAACCGTGGCCTTTTTAAAATCCTGTGGGACCTTGCGCAGCTCAAGTGATAAGTTAAAAAGGTCAGTCAGGGGAGCCACTAATTCCTCTTTTAGCTCTTTCAGCAACCTCAGTTGTACTTCATCCAGTTCCATGTCCTTATTTACACTGAGTTTCTCCAGGTCCTTTAGGACTCTTTTACTTTATAAGAGGTCTTGAATATACTCTGCCACCATCAGTGTTGCCCTTTGTAAGGGAAGGCCCGCAGCCTTCCTCCTCCTTGGTAAAAATCAAACAGAAATACCTGCTAAGGATTTCTGCTTTGTCCTTATCATCCTCTGTGCACCCCCCCCCCCAATAATCTTTAGTTAGTCTGATGATACCTCTTCTTATCTTTCTCTTCTTGCTGATATACAGTATCTATAGAAGGTTTTGTCACCCTTCTTGAACTCTTTGGCTATCTACTCCTCTGTTGCTGCTTTTGCTGTTCTGATTTCTTTGCTTGCTTCCTTTAGCTTCTCCTTGTAGTCATCCCTGTCCTTGTTGGATCCAGTTTTCTTGTATTCTCTAAAAGTTGTTCTTTTTTCCCTGACCTTGGTGGCTATTTCCTTAGAAAAACCAGAATGGTATTATTTTCTTCTTTGCTTTGCTTACCATTTTTATGCAATGATTTGTGTTTTTTAGTAGAGCTGTTTTTGAAATGTAACCAGTATTCTGCAACCTCCCTCCCTCATTTAGCATTTGAAATGGTTTTCTTGAGATCTTCTTTCATGTTATTGAAATCTGCTTGTCTAAAGTCCATGACTTTAACCTTTGAGTGCTTAGTTTCTGTTTTTGTCTTAACTTGAAACCATACCATGCAGTGGTTGCTGGACCCTAGATGACTAACAACTTTTACCTCTGAAATATTGTCCCCGTTTGTGAGTACCAGGTCAAGGACTGCTTCTCCCCTTGTTGGATCACAAGCTGTTTTAGACCTGATATGCACAGAGCCTCTAGAAATTCTTTGCTTCTGGTTGAACTTGCTGTGTGGGTACCCCAATTTCCATCAGGTAAATTGAAGTCGCCCACTTTCCCTTTATCATTCATTTTGTGTATTGTTTCTAAGATTTATTTTTCTTCATCCAACCCTGTCTCTGGGGATCAATAAACTACTCCTACTTGAGTTACTGCTCCATTGCCAGCCTCCAGAGTTAGCCAGAGCGACTCGGTTTCCATATTGTCATGTTGGGTGATAGTGGCTTTTATACACCCCTTTACATACATAGGCCCCCCCACCCACCTTTTCTACCAGTTCCGTCCTTCCAGAAAAGACAGTATCCTGGAATAGTTGTTGCCCAGTCATGGTTATTGTTGAACAGGTCTCAGCGATGGCAACCCAGTTCAGATCTGCTTCCATAATGATAGCAGTGAGGTCAGCTAATTTATTAGTTAGGCTCCTTGTGTTTGTGAACATAGCTTTACAAAACTGGCTTTCCCCTTTTTTGGTACCATGTTCTATGTTCAATTGTTTTATTGTTTTGGACTCTGATCCTTTTTTACTGGGTGTTTTCTGTTTTGTGTATTTATCCCCCGATTTGGTAGGGTTTCGGGGAAGAGGTAGCAGGTCCCTTTGGTACTGTCTTCCTCTCCCCTGTGCCTAGTTTAAATGCTCGATGGCAACATCCAGCTTCTGTCCTTGTGCTCTCACACCTTCCCTAATAAGGTGTAGACCATCATATTTGAAGAAACCTCTGTCCCAGAAGTCACACCAATTCCCTGTGAACAAGTGCCTCCTTTCTTGGCACAAGCTCTGAAGGCAAGTGTTTAGCTCCTCTATTTGCTCCTGTGTATCCTTTGCACATTGCCTCCTCTTCCACTCACCAGGAGAACCTCTGAGAAGGCAATGATTGGTGAATGAGATGTTAATGCATCTCCTAATTGAGATGTGTTCTTTTTGGTCTTCTCAGCTGTCTCATCTGCCAGATTGTTAGTTCCTATATGGATGAAAATGCCAGCATATTTACCCTCCCATAGTATTAATTTGTTTATGCGGTTGGTATCTCTTTTCACAGAGGCCCTGGGTAGGCATTTGACTACCACCTCTGTCTCAGGTCCCTGATTTATGTGTGATTCCACTCCACAGATCATGGAATCTCCCACAATCAGAATTTTCCTGTTTTGTTTGCTGTTTGGTTTCTTTGATGTGCCGACTTTGCATATTTTTGTTGTGTGACCTGGTTGGCTGTGTTTAGAATTAGCAATGTACCCCTTATCCTTCTCCTCAGTGAGAGGGGTGAATCTATTCATCATTTAGACTGGTGTCCCCTGATTTCGAAACGGCTGCTGGAACTTTTGAAACTTTCCTCTGACCCTCCTTACCACTTGCCATTCTCCTGGACCAAGGTTGTTTAGCCAGCACAAGATGCTCCCCTGTTGAAGAAGGTGCAGTGTACAGGGGTGAGAGGGTTTATGATTGCCAAGCAAGCTGGGGAGATGTGCAATTTGATCCCAGGCCTCCCTGAATTGGGTTTTTAGTTCTCCTATTGTCCAGCACGTTGGATAGTGCCCTAATGCCTGTATGTGTGCCCTCTGAAAGGATGCACTACACCACTAGCAGTTTATGACATCCATATTCTACCAGGAGTTTAGTGAGGATGAAAGATAAAGAAAAAGAGTAAGAGAAATACATTTGTTTATATATATATCCTATATGCTTGTGCTTTCCCTGCCTCTTCCTATTCCTAGGCAGGAAGTTGGAATGTGATCTGGCTGCTATAGTGTGAGTAGCCAGGGGAATAAATATGGGCAGACTTGATAGGCAGTCAGTGTCCTTCTGTTGTCAGATTCTCTGTTTTATGTAAAAAAGATTTCCTTTAGAAAATTGTTTTCATAATAAAGCAGCAGTATTATATTAGTCAGCTGAACATTTCACCCAATAGATTGTTAGAAGAAATGTATTTGTGACATCCTTAGATTCATCACAAATGTATTTTTATTTGTTCAGGTTTTTTTTTTCCAATAGCTGTTATTTCTAATTTTGTAATTAATCAATCTAGTTATGAAAGATTGATGCCACTCGCAATTTTAAAAAATCTCTTCCACTGAGGTTACTTTTTGAATATTTATCTATCTATCTCTCTATCTGCAATAGCTATGTATCTTCATTGCAAAAAATGACATTAATGCAGACATTAGGGTTGAAGAACACAAAGCGCACAAGGAAGGGAAATGAAAAATCATTAGGGATTTGGGTCTCTGGAGTATTGGCAAGTCAGTGGTGGGGTCTTCCTTGGGGTTGTCAACCCTAATGCCCACCCTTCCCCCCAGCTTGTAGACTCCTGTCTGAAGCACAAGGTACAGCTCCAAGCTAGTGCCTTATAGTGATATGGTATAGCCAACATAATCTTTCATAGCTTTCTTCACACAGGGCACTTCAGGTCCTTTATGAAAACATCACATCTGAGCTTGTCTGATCAGGGCAGGGAGGTGGTTGGCATTAGGGTTAACAACCCCCAGGAAGACCCCAATACTGATTCGTCAATACTCTAGAGACTCACATCCCTAACATTTTTTTAATTTCCTTCCTTTGTGTGCTTTGCATTCTTCAACCCTAATGTCTGCATTAACATAGTTTTTTTGCAAAGAATTTCCCATCCTCATCTGTGTAGGTCCCTTCAGGATCTGCACAAAAGAAGATAAGTACTGTACTGGGGACAGTCCTGATCCAGTGCATGGGCCACACAGGCCTCAGCACACATGTCCATATCTTGTGGATAAGGCTCCAAGACTCACCAAAGGGTGTGGCATCTGCGCCAAAACACTGATCTGGCCCTACTCAGGCCAGAGCTGGTGCTGCATGCTGTAGCACCTTCCCCATCAGCCTTGTTCCATTAAAATGCCTCACTGAGTTCATACCTAACTCAACTCACTAGCATGGTAAGGCAAAGTGGTCCCCAGTGGTGCAACGGACATCCCTGCAAGCAACATAATTTCATAAATTTTTTTTTGTTTAATATTTTAACCCCAAAATTTCAACATACAGTAATCTTCTTATGACCCCATCTCATAAACCTAGTAACATAGAAAAATAGAAGTTGATGGCAGATAAGGACTGCAAGGCCCATCCAGTCTGCCCATTTCTTTTTCTACCTTATAAATGTGCCATAGGCCTTTACTCTGTCAATGGCCAATATATTCATACTCATCTGTATTGCTCCCTTATGCCTATCCCATGCCTGTTTGAAGCCCTGCACTGTGTTCATATCCACCACTTCCTGAGGTAGGCTGTTCCATGCAGACACCACCCTTTCTGTGAAAAAGAACTTCCTCACATTACCCTTTAATTGGCCTCCCTCTAATCTCATGCTGTGTCCTCTTGTCCTGCTATTTTTCTTATATTGAAACATGTTAGACTTTTTCACTTGGTTAATGCCCTTAAGATGTTTGAATGTTTCGATCATATCACCTATCTCCCTCCTTTGCTCTAGGGTATACATATTGAGCTCAGTTAATCTGTCCTCATATGGTTTCTGATGCAGTCCCTGCACCATTTTGGTTGCCCTTCTCTGGACTGCCTCAATTTGTTAATGTCTTTGTGCAGGTGTGGCCTCCAGTACTGCACACAGTACTCCAGATGGGGCCTAACCATTGTTTTGTAAAGAGGGATTATTACCTCCCTCTTACAACTTGCAATATCCTTACTAATACACCCCAACATCCCTCTAGCCTTACCTACTGCTTTACTGATTTTCAAATCCCCGCTGAAACACCCATCTGTGCCACAGGTATGAGAACAGATTTCAGCCTGGATGTGAAAAATGACAGCTGTCATATTCATGAGGTGGTGTGACAAAATGGCTATGTTGAAAATTTGGGGTCAAAATTGGACAGGGGAAAGCCTGTGGATATATTATTCTTGGACTTCAGCAAGGCGTTTGACTTTGTCCCCCACAATGGTCTGGTTGAGAAACTGATGGGGTTAGGAGTAGGCCCTTTGATGGTCAGATGGACTGAAAACTGGCTAGCTGGACACACCCAGAGAGTAGTGGTCTGTGGGAAGCTCTCGAACCCTAGAGAGGTTGGTAGTGGGGTACCACAGGGCTCAGTCCTGGGTCCGATCCTGTTTAATGCATACATATCTGACATCAGGGAGGGTATAGGGTGTGAAATGAGTCTCTTCGTGGATGACTCCAAGATGGGAGCAGTAGTTGAGGGAGAAGAGGGGAGGTTGGCCCTGAAAGGGGACCTGGACACCCTGGAAAGCTGGGCTCATACATGGAAATTAAATTTCAATATCACCAAGTGCAGGGTGTTGCATCTTGGGTGGGGAAACCCTAAACACAGGTACACCCTGGGAGGGGAGGCGCTGGAGGCCTCAATAGGGGAAAAAGACCTAGGGGTCATGGTGGATGCATGTATGAATAACTCTGAGCAGTGCAGGAGAGTGGCTAGCAAGGCAAACAGGATATTGGGATGCATTGTAAGGGGGGTCACCTCTAGGAGCAAGGAAGTGATTTTGCCACCGTACAATGGACTGGTTAGACCACACCTTGAGTACTGTGTGCAGTACTGGAGACCACACTTGAAGAGGGACATACAGCTCCTGGAGAGGGTACAGAGGATGGCAACTAAGATGATACAAGGGCTAGGGGATTTGACATATGAGGACAGATTTGAGGAGCTCTGCCTGTTTTCATTGGAGGAGAGGAGAGACAGGAGGGACATGATTGAGGTCTTCAAGTACCTCAAGGGAATAAATAGGGTAAACATGGAGGGGATCTTTAGACTAAAGCAGGGAGGTATTACCAGAGGGCATGGTTTGAAGTTGGAAGGAGGAAGGGTGAGGGGGGAAAAGAGGAGGAGGTTTTCACTGAGAGGGTGGTGGACCCTTGGAATGCACTGCCTGGTGAGCTGGTTCAGAGATCCACAGTGGAGGGCTTCAAGAAAGGGTGGGACAGACACAGAAAATGGATGTATCAGATGATGGCCTATCCGGGGGATGGATGATAGGGGTTTCTGGAACACAAGGGAGGGGAGGGCCTCGGCACCCAACTAGGGATCTGAGGTTTGAGCAGACTCGATAGACTGTAAGGTCTAATCTGCTGGCAAATAGTATGTTAGTATGTAAAATATTGAAAATTACCAAAGTTATGCACATACACAGAAAAATGTCAACATATGCTCGTAACTTGTTCATTTTATGGAATTGTTTCATCACATTTTCAACATGGTCTTTTTGGGACCCCACCTCGTGATCACTGGAAGTTAAATTATATTAATCAGGCCCAAAAAGTAATTTAGCACAGAGTATGTGAAATCACATTCTGGGGCCGATTATTGAAATTTCACAAACAGTGTTCATGAGATGAGGTCCCAAAGAGGCCATGTTGAAAATCTGATGAAAAAAATTCAAAAAAAATGATCAAGTTACAAACATCAGTTCAAAATGCCACTAAAATACATTATACAGCACTTACCTATATTCCTCAGTTCATGGTTCAGCTTTGAAGAGTGCAGATGTGACTTGGTCCACAGAGGATGACAGTGGTAAGAGTAGGGTAAGGGGTTGTGGGGTGGTGAGTGCTCAGTAGTACAGTGGGAATGAGGGGAAGGGGATGGCAGGGACGATGAGGGATGGTTTTCTTTCTTTCAGGTTTAAAAAAACATTGTAGTACTTTTTGTTTTTGCAGGAACCCATTAAATTAATAAAACTATTTCAGGACATTGGGGTTGGGCTCCCCAGTGTCTCACACTGCTGGAGTGGGCTTGTAAATGCTGATATGGGGATTGGGCCCCCGATGTCAGCAACTGTTAATAAAACAATGGGTCATGGGGGGGTGCATCTGACATCAAGGGTGGGCATCGCTGTGTTGGATTTTACAAAAAAATTACATAATTAAGCTGCCACCAGGGATTGGGGCCCCAGTTGTGCAGATCCAATTTTAAGGCAGCTTGGTGGGTGTACAGATAGAGGATAGCAGGAAGGACTATCCAACACTGGGGTGGGCATCCCAGTGTCGGATTATACAAAAAAGAAATAAATATATAACATTAAAATAAATACAATGCCACTGAGGATTGGGGCCCCCGGTGTGCAGATACAGTTTATTGATGCAGAGAACAGTCAGCACAGTGAGGCTATAATGACAGTAACCCTGTCCCTGATATACTAGTCACAACACAGCAGGGATTGCTATATGACACAGTTGTCATTTCTTAGTAAATGACAGCTGTGTCGTATAATGCAACTGGCTCCCGGCTGCTGTTGCAGAAATTCAGTAATCCATGGAATGTTGATTTTTTAAATTGTGCATGCTCACAAACAGAATTTTATTCTTAAAAAAAATTAAAACCTACTTAACTGCGAGAAGTAAAAAGCACAAAAGCATTTACCTTGGGTCAAACTGTATCAAACCTGAAAGTTTCAGGTTTCAAATCCTTATATTTTTTCAATTATTGGAGAGCAAAAAAAAAGTCTTAGAAATTGAGACTTTTACATTTTGTGCACCTCAATAACTTTGTCCCCACTAAACCAATCTGCATGAAATATTCAAGATCAAGAGATCCTGGTACAAAGGCTGTGCTTTCCAAATGTTATGTAAATTGGTTGAAAGGGGGAATTATTAAGGTGCAGAAATTGAGGTTTACCATTAAAGTGCCTACTTAACCCTAATATACAGGCACTACCTTGCCTGTATAATATATATTCCAGATTCATACTGTGAATGTATTAGAATGGCTCAACCAGATGTGTTTCTGATGGACAACAACATTGAACCCCATCAAAACATTTATATTTTTCATGATGGGCACAGCAAGGGAGCAGGAATTTTTTAAACTTTAATGTTCAACAGCACAGTTCAGAAATGAACAAACATAAATAGAAAATGTATATATTGATGATTTTGTCAGGAAACCATTACTGACAAAAAGCCTACACTTTAACTATCAAATACCACTGTTTCATGCCAAGCAGTGTAGAAGACTCCATGAGCTGATATTTCTTTTCTTAAGATTTCTCCCTGATCATATTCATTTCTCCCTGAGTTTTTAAGACCTGTCCCCAACCTACAAGGCATGAGATTTTCTTTTCATATAGCTTTTTGCTTCCCTGTCACCCCTGTGCCTTATTTGGCAATGAGGGAGCCATGGTATTTCTGATTTCCTCCTCGTGTCATCCAGTTGAGCATACGCATGAAGACTCACATGCGCTCCTCAGGTCTAGTAATGGCCCCTTCCTCCCTACTGGCCTAATGCCAGGTTCCCCCCTTGACTTGGCACAACCACCTAACTTCCACTGGGTGGGAGCCAAGAGCCGGGGAAACCCAAGTCCCTCCCTGGAGAGAAGGAGAGAGCTGCCTTGCAGCTGTTCAGTCTGACTCCTCACCCCCCCCCGGCTGACACATGGTGGCCAGAATTCATAGATACATAGATACATAGACAATGTCGGCAGATAAGGGCCTATGGCCTACCCAGTCTGCCCATTTGAGCTTGTAAGTTCAGTTTATTTTCCTAGAAGTCTGTTGCCCCTTACCCCTGACCTCCAGAATTCCTTTATGTCTATCCCATGCATTCATAAATCCCGTGATTGTTTCAGCCCCCACCACTTCCTCTGGCAGGGTGTTCTACTTGTCCACCGCCCGTTCTGTGAAGAAATTCTTTCTCATGTTTCCTCTGAATCGTCCTCCTCCAACTTCATCCCATGCCCTCTAGTCCTGGAACATCTTTTTCGCTTAAAAATAGTGTTTTCCTGCACCCTGTTCCTCCCTGTAAGATACTTGTATGTCTCTATCATATCCCCTCTCTCCCTCCTCTCCTCCAGGGAGTACATGTTCAGTTCCTTCAACCTGTCTTCATAGGACTTGTGATGCAATCCATGCACCATCTTTGCTGCCCTCCTCTGAAGCTTCTCTACCCTGTCTATGTTCTTATGTAGGTATGGTCTCCAGAACTGTACACTGTACTCCAGGTGGGGCCTCACTAGTGTCTTGTATAGCAGAATTATGACCTCCCTTTTCCTGCTGGTGATGCCCCTGCCTATACATCCCAGCATCCTATTTGCTTTACCTGCTGCCTTGTCACACTGTTTCCCTACCTTGAGGTCATCAGAGATGATAACCCCAAGATCCCTTTCCTGCTTGGTGCATGCTATATCCTGACCCCCAAATGATATATTGTGCCAGGGTTTTGTGCCCCATATGCATTATCTTGCACTTCTTACATTGAATTTCAACTGCCAAACCCTGACCATTCTTCAAGTTTCTGCAGGTCGCTTCTCATTCTGTCTACACCTCTGGTGTGTCTACTCTGTTACAGAGCTTGTGTCATCAGTGAACAGTGAAATTCTGCCTCTAGGTCCTGGGCGCCATGTCACTGATGAAGATGTTGAATAGGACCAGTCCCAGCACTGACCCCTGTGGTATCCCACTGGTCACTCTTCCCTCTGTGGAGTGACAGCCATTTACCACCACCCTCTGTGTCCTGCCACCCAGCCAGTTACCTACCCACCACACTACTGTCCTGCCCACACCCATATTCCCCAGTTTGTGTAATAGTCTTCTATGTGGCACAGTGTCAAAGGCCTTGCTGAAGTCCAGATAGGCCATGTCCACTGCCCTCCCTGATCCACCTCCCTAGTCACCCAGTCAAAAAATTCAATGAGGTTGGTCTGACATGACCTCCCACTGGTGAAACCATGCTGCCTTGGGTCCTGTAGTCCATTGACAACCAGATGTTCCACCAATCTCTCCTTCAGTAGTGCTTCCATGATCTTCCCCACTACCGAGGTGAGGCTGACTGGTCTGTAGTTCCCTGCTTCCTCTTTGTTCCCACTTTTGTATAAGGGGACTACATCTGCTGTCCTCCAGTCTTTGGGTACCTCCCCTGTTTCCAGTGATCGGCTAAACAGGATAGCCAGAGGTTCAGCCACCAACTCTCTTAGTTCTTTAAGGACCTGGGTGCACCCCATCTGGGCCCATTGCTTTATCAACTCTTATTACTTCCAGTTCCTTCAGGACCCTTTCTCGTAAAGGGACTTGTGTCCATTTCTGCACCATTCTGACCCCTTGTACTCCTTCAGACCCATTACCTCCTCCTCCTCAGTAAAGACTGAGCAGAAATACCTGTTCAATATGTCAGCTTTACTGTTGTCATCCTCCACGCGGCCTCCATCCTCCCCCTTCAGTCTCACTATCCCTCCCTTTGTCTTTCTTTTTTCACTTATGTACATGTAAAAGGTTTTGTCCCCTCTACCCACTGATTTTGCAATGTGCTCTTCTGTCTGAGCTTTGGCTTCCCTTACTGACCTCCCTGCCTCCCTTTGCTTCTTCTGGTACTTCTCCCTATCCCCTTCTGCCTGTGTCTTTTTGTATTGCCTGAATGCAATCTTTTTGGCTTTCACTTTCTTTGCTACCTCTTTGGAAAACCATAATGGTCTCACTCACATAATTCACTCTCAAACTTGGGTCACTGGCATGGTGCAAGGTGTGGTGTCCAGTGTCTCAACCCTCAGCACCACCAGGCTGGTGAAGGCATGAGGATGATGGGTAATGAATGTGTGTGTACCTTATGTACATTGTTATTACCTTTATTCCATCTCTCCCTGGTAATAAATGGAAATGAGCTGCTTGTACTTCAGTATGCTTTTCAGGTGGAAATTAAAATAATTGCAAGGGAGCATACAGTAACTGCCAAATTGATGAAATTTGAAATATGTTTGGATATATCTCTTCACAGAAGGATGTTTTAGAACTCAAAATCTGTATTCCATCTTTATTTATAAATGTATTAAACTTGCTGTCTAGGCATCTCTAAATCTATAACTTGCCTCCAAGGTTTTTTCAAACTTTACTCCTAACAAAATCACAAGTACCCAAAGTTATTCATATTTTAAAATGCATACATAAATAGCCAAATCACTGACACAATTTGCACAGTTAGTAAAGCCAGATGTCCCCCTCTGTGTAAGAAAATAGAAACCTGACTGATGGCTGAAACTGAGAGTGTTTTAATTTTAGTCACAAGAAAACAGTATTGTGACATATAGCTTGACCCCTCTTTCTACATAAGAAAAACAGATGTTAGAAGTAGTAACCATCTTGGCCTCAAAGAATGAGTTTGTAAGCAGGTGTTAAGTGTATAATGTATTAACTTCCACTAAAGTAAGGGAACTGCTTATACATATTTGACAGTGAAACAAAGCACATATTTTTATGCACTTTTTATTCTGGCCCTCCGCATTAGTAAAATATCAATAAATCAAGCAATTGACTGTCATGTCACTAAATAATTGTTAAACTTAAGCCAAAAAACTAAATTGAAAATCTTAGCATAAGAATCCCAAGCTGAAAGCAAAGCTCTATATGAAACTAGAAATGCAAAAATGTACAGTAAATATAAAAAAGAGATAAAAGGATCATACTTTGATGAGGTTTAGTAAACTATATTATGAATTTGGCACTTTTCATCTCAAGTAAATCATTTGACTAAATTGAATTTGGGATAGCAATTTATCTGCTGCCGTATTTTGACAGAACTATTTAAATGCACAGACTAGAAATTTAACTGACAATTATACTCACGGTACATCCCATTGCATATTCCTAGATAACCTGCCTTATCAGGAAAGGACTGCAAGAACTTATTTAACTTGAGCACTTTTCCTATTATAAAGTGTCATAGTCCAACACAATTTACCAGCCTTCTCTACTCCATTCAGTCAACTCTCAAGAGAAAGTCAGAAAACATGGGGTCAGCTGTTCCTATTTGCTCTGTCTTGAAGAATTAACATCGCCAATAAACACAGCTTGGCTGTTCATTCACAGACTGGCAAGTCTCCTGTGATGTGAAGGTAGATCATTACTTCCTAACTGCACATTATACTTACACAATTCTGAGTCCAGGTGGCCATGAGGGACTCTTCTAATAAATGCTGCATGATTATCTCCTCTAATTTAGATTAATTTACTCATGTACTCTGAAGAGCTCAGAACAACCCATCATAAATATATCATAATTTCAACAGATCTATTCAGTTATCATTTTGCCTAACGAGCAACAGCTTGAGGGGATGGGTGCCTGTGCTGGGCTTTTCAGCTTTTACAATGAAGCCATAAACTAGACAAGAGTTCTCTGTTCCTGTTTCCTACAGTTCCAAAGATTGTTACCACATTAGAGACCCCAGGCCCAGATTTTCAATGTGATGGTATGACAAAATTGCATCTGCCATTTGGCTAATGATTAGCAAATGTGTGATAATCTGAGGTGCAGTGCATTTCCTGCATTATGATCACCATTATGCGGATGATAGTAAGAGATTTAGCCATAATGGAGTATGCTGTGAATGCAATGTAATGGCATGCCTTGAGTTAGTAGAAGCACAATGTGAAGCTATATGCTTCTTCCTCCTATGAGTGCCATAATGCACCACAATGCACCCCGTGGAGTACTTTATTTTGATTATGAAATAGATCTCATTTCTTGTATAAAAATTATTATTATAGTAATGTTTGGGGGGTTAAATTAGTGAAGAAATAAAAAAGGAAACAAAAAAGCTGAAAATGTAGGGATCCATTCTCAAAGGGTGGCACAAGCTGTGTCAACGGCAGCTTGCACCAAGTGCTGGTGCACCAGGAACCTTACACCTGATTCTCTATTGGGCAAGGTCCCAGCAGCAAAGTCACACAGCTTTCAGCAACTCTGGTGATGCACCAAACAGACAGCACATCTAAGAAGGTTCGCAGCAAGCTGTGTGGGGGGGGGGGAGCGTGCAACACTGTGTCATCTGGGTTTGTGGCTAGCAGTCACCCCCTCACCATCCCCAATCCACTGTAGAATAGCCTACAGAAGTGCCCTGGTGGCTAGCAGCATCCCTCCTCTGATCCTGATCCAATGTTGTAAAAAATAAAGCAGTACCCTGTTGACTAGTGGTCCCTCTTTCCATCCACAATCCCATGTATGTCAAACTGGCAACACTGCCCTAGTCACCAGTGTTCTCTCCCCCTCCCCATCCCCGATCCCATGTGTGCCAAAATGGCAACATAGCCCTGATGTCCAGTATCTCCCTCATTCCCTGGAGCACTTATCCAACAATACCTGTCATCCTCAGTGTCTAGGTGACTCCCTCATTTCAGAAGATAGCCCCACCACTCCACTGTCCCACACCCCATCCCAGAGCAGGTTACCTGCACAGCCCTCTGCTTTCCACCATGGCTTGCTGCCAACTGAGTGGTTAAGGAGCACATACTATACAATCAGCTGTTACAGTACTTGCTCCTTGACAGCTCAGTTGGTGGCTGACCATGATGGAGAGTGGAGGGCTGTACCAGTAGCTGGCTCCAGGATGTGATGGGGGGAGCGGAGTGGTGGGGCACTATCTGCATGGGTGGGGTGGTGGGGTCCCCTAGACACCAGGACTGTTGAGTAATGTTGAACAGGGTACTCAGGGATGGGGGATACACTGTACACCAGGGAAGTGTTGCCAGTTTGGCATACATGGAATTGGGTATGGGTATGGGGGAGAACACTGGTCACCAGGGCAGTGTTGCCAGTTTGGCATACATGGAATTGGGTATGGGTATGGGGGAGAACACTGGACACCAGGGCAGTGTTGCCAGTTTGGCATACATGGAATTGGGTGTGGGTATGGGGGAGAACACTGGTCACCAGGGCAGTGTTGCCAGTTTGGCATACATGGGACTGGGGATGGGGAGGTGGGACCACAGCACATGTTCCCTCCCACCCAGGGAGTGCTCTGGGGGTAGCTCAAAGTCTGTAACCTTCCTTGAGGACACACTTCCAAGCACCCTTTAACAGGACTTAGAATTTTGGCTTCTGGGAGGGTTTGCAGAATCCTGAATTAAGGGATATGACAGCTTGAATCTACAAACCCACATCTTTACTCCCCTCCCTAGCTACAATACTTGAGAGGTTAATCAGTAAACAACTCTATACTCATTTTGACAAATCCTGTTTCCATACTCCTTTCTAACTGGGTTTCAACCTAGTCCATTCCACTTCTACCTCCATGCTCAGAATTATTGATCATATCCATTTGCACATGATTAACGGCTGAAGGACAGTTAACCATGCAGTTTTCATAGACTTGGCCAAAGCAATCAACATGGTTAATCACATGTTGTTCTTAGCCAAGTTAGCTTCCTCTGGTGTCTCTGCTTCCTCTGTTTACTGGTTCACTTTCTACCTCTCTGGTAGATCACAGTCAGTCAAATAAGGTCCTCAATTTCCTCACGGCTTCCAGTCTCTTTAGGGATTATACAGGGGTCAGTACTTGGCCCCTTTCTGTTCTCTGTCTCCATTAACACTCTTCCTAACTGCCTTAAAACTTGCAATTCACACACGTACACAGATGCAGAGTCATTTTCTCCACTGGTCCTTCCCCTTCTGACAGTGAACTTTCTCTTCAATCTGACTTCAATAATGTGCAGAAATGATTCCTCACCAATCAACCAGCAATGAATCATAAGAAAACAGATATTACTGACCACCCAGTGACTCAGTGGAAGCTCTTTGTACCTCTATGACTGTGGCACAGGTTTGGAAGTAAGCCTGGGTCTACTGGGATAGGGCAGCCAGCTGGGGAGTGGTACTGACAAGAATGCAAACCAGCCAGAGAAAGATGGCCAGCCTCCAGTGCAGCAGTGGCCTCTTGTGGTGAGCCCAGGAACCTGCTCCCTCATGAGGAGTGGTGCATACCTAGAGTGCACCACTGCTGTCAAGGTCAAGGGAAACTGTGCTTACCATCTCAGAGTAGTGGGAAGGACATAGGGAGGAAAAACACCAGAGGAAAAGTGGAGCCTGGGATACATGAAGCCTTGCTCACTCATGCGAATCCACATCACCCTGCGATGTTTTGGCTGAGTTGGATGTGTACCAGTGGGAGGAGAACAGCCCTCCCCTCTCCACCCTGCCATGGAGGGTAAATACTGGGGGACCAGGCTGAAGATAAGCCCCATAGGAGATGGAGACTAATGGTGTGGGGACAGGGTAGAGGCTGAGGGAACTGCCCAGGTGTCCTCGGACGATAAACAGAAGGTAAAAGAAAAGAGAAAAAGAAAATAGTTACTGTGCTCTTTGGCACTACTCACTTCACCCTCCACTCAGAAGCTGAACTCCTTTTCTGGAGCCCATTTACAGAAGAAAGGGTTCTAAAAGAACTCTTAAAACTGAAGGTGGACAAAGCAATGGGGCCTGATGGGATTCATTCCAGAATTCTAAAAGAACTAAGGGTAGAACTAGTGACACCACTGACTACCCTCTTTAACAAATCATGGGAGGATGGGTGGTACCCAAGGACTGAGAAGGGCAGATGTGATTCCCCTTCACAAAAGTGGGAGCAAGGCAGAAGCAGAAAACTACAGACCTGTTAGTTTAACCTCAGTGGTAGGTAAAATGATGGAATCACTTCTGAAGGAACGAATTGTTGAGTATCTAGAGGCCAGAGGGTCTCAGGACCCAAGGCAGCATGGATTCACAGCAGGAAGGTCATGCCAGACAAATCTGATAGATTTCTTTGACTGGGTGACCAAAGTAGTAGATCAGGGAGGTGCTGCGGACATGGCCTACCTAGACTTTAGCAAGGCATTTGACACAGTCCCACACAAAAGATTAATATACAAGTTAGCTAGCCTGGGAGTGGGTCCCAAGATGACAGCCTGGGTAAAGAATTGGCTGGAGAATAGGACACAGAGAGTAATAGTAAATGGAGTCCACTCTGAAGAAAGCTGGTTACTAGTGGGGTACCGCAGGGTTCAGTATTAGGACCGGTCCTCTTCAATGTCTTTATAAGCGACATTGCAGAGGGACTGGAAGGAAAAGTATGTCTCTTTGCAGATGACACAAAGATCTGCAACAGAGTTGATGCACAAGGTGGGGTGGAAAGGATGAGAAGGGACTTGGCAAGGTTAGAGGAATGGTCAAATGTATGGCAGCTTAGATTCAATGCTAAGAAGTGCAAGGTAATGCACCTGGGAAACGAAAACCCAGGGGGAAGAGTACACAATGGGGGGTGAGATACTAACAACAACAAAAATGGAAAAGGACCTGGGGGGTAGTCATATCAGATGACCTAAAGGTGGGCAAGCAATGTGAGAGGGCAGCAAGGAGGGCTGAGGGGATACTGGGATGTATAGGGTGAGGCATCACCAGTAGAAAACAGGAAGTTATTATCCCTCTGTATAGACAGTTGGTGAGATCCCATCTGGAGTACTGTGTGCAGTTCTGGAGACCCAATCTCCACAAGGACATAGATAGGATGGAGGCTGTCCAGAGGAGGGCAACTAAAATGGTGCAGGGTCTGCACCGGAAGACATATGAAGAGCGACTTAAGGAGCTGAATATGTATAGCCTCGAGGAAAGGAGGGAGAGGGGGGACATGATAGAAACTTTCAAGTATCTCAAGGGAATCAACAAAGTCCAAGAGGGTAGCATCTTTCAAAAAAAGAGGTGTGCAAGAACAAGGGGGCATAATTTGAAGATAGAAGAGGGGCAGCTCAGAGGTAATTTAAGGAAGTATTTTTTCACAGAGAGGGTAGTGGATGCATGGAACGGCCTTCCGGAGGAGGTTGTGGAGTCAAAAACAGTGGTGGAATTCAAGCATGCATGGGACAGTCATAAGGCAATTCTAGGGGGTGTGGGTAGGAAGAAGTAGGCTGCTGGTTAACTAGGATCTGCAGCTTATCCATTAGGTAGGGAAATGGGCAGACTGGGTGGGCCAAGCGGTCCTTATCTGCCATCAAAATCTATGTTTCTATGTTTCTCATTGACTCTGTACTATCCTATAAGTACTACTCCAACACATGAAAGTCCGCACAAAGTAAGTGATTCTGATGGCAAATACAAAAGCCGATGCAAAATGCCACAAATCAGGCACACACCACTGCAATAAACAATGGCCACTCTGACTCAAGATACAATGAAAAACATACATAAATTTTATTAAAGTGCCCTAGACAAAACCTGACTCATTTCAGACTTCTAACAATCCTCTTTCAAAGGTCAGTCACACAATTAAAACCCAGTGTTTAAATAGGACACACAATGGTGACATCATCTCTGGGTGCCATGTGGCAGCAAGTGCATTAATTAAAAACACATATAATAAAATGAACTACAATAAAGAGAAATCAGTTATTCCACACAAATAAGTGCACATAAATACCCCCTAAACAAATAATAATAACTTATCCTGTACAACTTATAACAATGCCTATGGGGATATAATAGGGATTTTAAAGAAACATTGGGGAATATTAGGAGTTGACCCATGGCTTGAAAACTATGCAAAATAATGGTCCACATTTTAGATACAGAAAACAGAGAAATTTCAAAGATATTTCAGTCAGTATGTTGTACAAAGAATTGAGAGAGACCAGGCGACCAGATTGTATGTCCACGGCACCAAAGGGGAATTACAAATGCGGAAATTGTGCACAATGTGGAAGCACAGTGAACACAAAAAGTTTTAATCATTCAAAGTCAGGCTCTATATATGAAACAAAGAACTTTATTAATTGTACAACTGAGAGAGTTATTTTCCTGCTGACTTGCCATGTGAGTTAGCATACATTGGCAACATAAAAAGGGCATTGAAAAGTAGAATTAGCGAGCACAAGACTGCCATGAGAACAAAAAATATGAAGTATGCAATGGCTAGACACTATGTGGAAGTGAACCATGGGTCAGCTGCTTCATTAAGATATGTGGCTATAGAAAAAATATTGATCCCCAAGAGAGATGGCAAAATACAGAATCTTTTGCAACAATGAGAAGCATATTGGATTTTTCAGCTCCAGACAATGCAACATTGGATGTGTACCTGTGGGAGGAGAACAGCCCTCCCCTCTCCATCATGCCATGGATGGTAAATCCAGAGGTACACATGAATAAGGGTACCGGATTTAACAGTTACAGTACTTAAGGCAATAACTGATTTCTTGTGTGCATTGACATCCTTCATTTAAAGTGATTTATCCAAGTTTGCCATAACAATTGGGAATAGTAACCTGTAAGAGTTGTTAATCAATCTCCTGCCATTCAAACTGCCAAAAAGTGCTGTTCTCCATGAAAAAAAAATCTTTTTCTTTCTGTGCTCTGCTTTATTTGCATGACCCTGTCCCTTTTATTCTCAGTGCTGCAGCACCAAACTGTGACATCATGCAAGGGAAACAAAGTTATTAAAGGGACACTGTCAGTTTTTAGTTTCAGACAGAAAAGTCAGCTATTTACTCTACCCACAATGCCTCACTATGTAACTTAGTATACAGGCTAATAAATTTCTCTGATCACTGTAGAAATAGGAGACTATATTACTCGGTAAAGAAATCTTGTCAGCTAGATACTGTACGCACAATGCCTTGTTTTGAAAATAAACATATGAGAACTTATATTGTTGAAGCCACTACAAAAATATGAGGCTGCACCTCACAGTAAGGAAATTGGAAAACAGTTTCTTATTGTACTCACAATGCTTTGCTATGTATATCTACATATTAGGTGTTATACTGCAGTCACCACTACCTAAATAAAAGACTGCACCTCTGAGTAAGGAACATTTAAGTCAATGTTATTATTTACCCAGAATACCTTGTTGCTGTATGTAAAACATTGACAGCTCCCTTGCATGACATCATTCTGGGGGTGTGGCTGCACAGAAAAATTGGAGGTCAGCCAGAAACAAAGCGCTGATAAAACATAAAACCAAAATTACTATGGCTGATTTTTTAAAAAAACAAATTGCAGCTTCAACATCTGAAGCACATCTGGCAATGGCATACTATGTGAAAACGGCATTTGGGAAACTTGCATAAATCACTTTAGAAATCTTTGCTAAACATTCAACATACTATGGATCTTTTTCAAACTTTTTTTTTCTGTTGGTGATGGGTATTTCTATTATTTAATAGATATTTATAAAGGACTTTTGTATGTTAAAATGATTTCACTTATTTATGGTTCCACATTTGTAACACACATCTCATTTGTACTGTTGTCCTAACTGATGTGACATAGCCTTGGTGTTTAGTGATATTCCCATGGTAACTTTAGTGCTTAAAAGGAGGGAATCACAATGGCTCATGCCAGCTCTGAGGATGGGGTCACATGACTCCGAAACATCAGTCTGATGTAGTCCAGGTAGATCCAGTGGCCTGGTAATGTCTGGAAAAGGTTTAAGCTACCCTAGAGCTGAAAAAAAGTAAAAAGCTCAAAGAAGCCTGAAGCTTAGCTTGATGCCTGAAGCAGCCCCAGACTGTCCTGGTTGGTGTTTGCTTGTTACAATTATTTCTTGGGACACAATACTACCAGTCATAAGATGCCTAAGGAACAGCTATAGATGTTTTGGCTTTCCGCATGGATTTAGGCAATTTAACCATGAAGACCAGCGAAGTGGTAAAACCCAATGAAGTGGTAAAACCCAAAAGGGAACTTTTTTTTACCTACATTGACTTTTTTGTGGGGTAATAATTTACTGATCAGTTGGCACCTAGTTATGAAGTTCTGAGCCACATTTTTCACTGTTTGAAATTGCACTGATGTAAGACTGTGGGCGTTTTTTAAAAAGTTTGTTATTTCAGAAGAATGGACTACATTCTATTTAGTCTGGGTGATGATAGACTGGCTCACTAAGTGTGCACCTCTACCATCCAAATAATAAAATGACTCACTTTGCTACTGCTAATAAAAAAAAACATATTTTCCCTAAATTGCCAAAATAAATACAGCACTTGTTTACAAATTATTTCATCAGACGTTGGTGGCTAATTATTAGTGAAATGTCCATCAGCTTCATGCTAAAAAAATGGGCCAGGTAGCCAATGTATACTGCTTAATGCTTTTGCTTAACCCTCACACTGAATGAAACCAAAAGACAAGGAGAGAAAAGCATGTTAGCATTTCAAGAATGGAGATACCAAGTCATAACCAATGTTCAAACCTGGAAATTCAGTCGCCTTCAAACTAAAAATCCAAAAGCCTCTTGACATAATACCAAATTATTGTAGTCACCTCTCCTAAGTTGTGAGCACACTCTAGCAGTGGCCTTAAAGGTAAAGCCATGTTCCTCTATGCCATCAGTGTCCATGATGTGTGGTGCTGTAACATTCAAAGGATCTTGTCTTTCTATTGCCCTGCCATGCTCCCCAATTCTAATCTTAAAATTTCCAAGTGTCTTTCCTACAGAAAAAGCTCCGCAAATACATGTTGCCAGGGCTGGCAGTATAGCCTAGAGATTAGAGTAATGAGCTGTGAATGAGCTTGGTACATTCAGCACAGCTGGGTTTAATTCCCACAACCTCCACTTGCATACTGTGTGACTCTGAACAAATCACTTAACAACCCCAGTGCTCCCGGACCACTCCTGAAAACAGGCACTTGAGCCTAGTGGGCCTTACCTGGTTACCAAAGAATGAAAATATATGTGTGTATATATATATATATATATACACACACAGTACATACTGTATCTATCTATCTATCTATCTATCTAGAAAGAGAGAGAGAGAGAGATCCCACACTGTCATTTGTAGTCAGTTTGTAAATTCTTAACTGTTTATTTACATTAAAACAACAAAATGTGGTACATGAGCTAATACCTACAGAAAGAATATTGTTTACATTGATGGCATCCCTTGGTGCCTCTTTCTAACCAGGTGGTAGGCTATATATTCCTATGAGCATTATGCCCTATTAATGGTTGCTTTCCTATAAGCTATCCTTGGTGGATGAACGGTTATCTTGTCCAAACCCCTATCCCCACTTATTATATGCTAGCGTGTTTGTATAATCTTTTTTAGCTCCCCAGCATGAGCTGAGAATGTGGTGACAAGATTGAAATGAAACACTTCTGAATCACATCTACTAGTGTCGCTTCCATGAATCAGCACTTGTCTCTCTTGGCTGTTAGAGAATGCCATTGCTTCACAGACCTTTTGCCAGTTTACCACCCTTTCCAAAAATCTATCTCTTATATTAACTGACCCCTTTTCAAAATACTCCTGACTACTTAAATTGTATCTCAGATGGAGACATTGGGGTGATCCTAGAAAAATAGTTAGATTGTTCCCTTCACACAAGTGTCTCTCTACAGGATTAAACACTGTTTCCTTTTTAGAACCAGGTAAACTGTGGCTGAGCGCTTGATCTTCCACTTGCTTGATTGCTTGACTATGGGAATGTAGTTATCTCTGGAGTCTGTTCTTCTGCCTTAGCTAAGCTCACCATCCTCTTCAACTCGTTCTGTAGATCTGTCTTGAGCTGCTCTCCCAGTATCCATTATTGCACAATATATAAGAACCTAGACAAGGCATTATTCCTGATAAGGCAATCCCTTCATATTGCTTTGCTAGACACTAAATACTTGTTTGGAAACTACTGCAGTATCTCACTGACGTATTTACCCCTTTTTTCAATCCCTCATACTCCTTAAGGTAGGAAAATGAAAACAAGTATAAATCTCAAGGTGCAGGCTCTCTGTGGAGCAAGTCTTTATTAGATATACACTTTCCCATACTTGGAACAATCCCCCCCAACCTCCATCACCAGTTTTGAATCTATGAAGAGAAAGTTTAAGGAACACTAAGGTCACTTTGCCCTGCTCAAACTGCTATGGAGGCATTCTTTAACTTTAATAGAGGCTTGGTCTTGTTAGTTTACTCCCACCTTGACCATGGTCTGAGTTGGGCCTTCCTTATAGGCATTCTACACAGTAGTAAATAGCTTCATGGTGTGTTGTTATGGGGCTGCACTCTCCTTTTACCTATGGTACCCAAATGCGATTAGAATTTATGTACACACTCTGTAAATTAGTGAATTTGTAAATATGTGTTCCTATACACTGGATGACTTTGTAAGTACATTGATTGTACGTCTTTACAACTGGATTTGTTGTAGTTTCCTGAATTTCTCCTGTTCACCCCAACCCCAGGTTGCAACTGGAAATGAGCCCTTTTGGACAATCTTTGATTACCTGGTAAAATATGTTACAAATAAATTAAGTTTAGTATATGTCTACTAGCCAGTGGTATTACAGTACTTCACAAGAATAAAAAGGGCTGCCCTAATCAAAGTGTAGATATATGTTTCACTATACAGTCCCCAGTGACTTTAGTTGCCATCAAAATAACTGCTCTAATCTGCTCTTGGACTGGTGCTGGTCTCTGTAGCTCTCCTCCCTTGTATACTGGTATAACAAGGAAACTTAACCAGCTAGTCCAGGCATTAGAGTGAAAGTGGAGAGGATCTGACTTGGAGGATGATAGGATCACCTATACAGTAGGTGCCTTAGTTGTGTCTAGATGGAGAAGTTGGGATGGAAAGCACAAAGAATTATTCCAGCTTGATTACCTCAGTGAAAAACAGGCCAGCTGCTCTGTTTAGGGTGGTGAACAGTCTCTTGAATTTGGACTGTCTAGGATGCTGTGGAGCACAATTCACAGCTTGTTGTGTGGACTTAACTAGCTTCTTTGGTGAGGAGATGAATGAGATTCAAGCATAAATCACCCTCACAGAACAAAACTGATTATTGCTGCCACAATTGTCATTGACTCCTTGAGCGAGTTTTTGCCTGTCTCAAGTTCACAAACTCCTGAGATGATTGCAATGCACCCCACCATCTGCCATCAGAGCCCATGTCCTATGTGGCTTATCCCAGAATCAGTTGTGAATCTAGGCTCTATTAATCACAGAAATTGTCAGTGTCTCCCTGTGGGAGGCTACATTCCCTGAGGTCCTGAAGAGAGCCTTGGTATAGCTACATCTCAAGAAAGCAACACTCAATGCTTACTGTCTGGACGAGTTTAGGCCAACCTCAAACATTGCCTTCTGAGGAAATATTTGAAGAAGGTGGTCACAGTGCAACTCTGGTCACACCTGGATAGTCTTAGCATTTGGGACAACAATTTAATCTGGTATACTACCAGGCCATAGCACAAAGATTTCCCTAGTCAAAGTGGCAAATGATCTCCTCTTAGCAACTGACAAAAATCAGCTGCCCATTCTGATAACTATTAATGTGATGGCAGTGTTTAAAATGCTAGAACATGCAGTGCTGCTGTATCATCTGAAAGTCTGCTGTGGTATCTCCAGGACTGCTCTCCAGTGGTTCTGGTTGTATCTACCAAGTAGGTCTCAGGCTGTGATGCTATGTAATATTACCACATTGAAGTTGTGGTCTGATTTTTTTCTGTGAGGTCCCCAGGAATCTGTCTTAGTACTGTTGTTGCTTAATCTATACAGTGTTACTTGCAGACAATTTGTGTAATGTTGCAATATGTTAATCAGTAACTCTCAGTAACTCCAGTTAACATTGGTCAATCCTATCAAATTGATGGATTTTAACACAGTGATTCCTAGTAATATAATTACTTAAAGGGAACATATACACCGTTGTTTACATTTTTTATTATAACTGTAAATGTGGGCATGTGTGAAGTTTGTTTAATCACCCTAATGTACTGTGATTGAGTCTGTTTTGAAACAATCTTATTTTTTCCTATTTATGGCCACATATTAATGTAATGTTTTTCAGCAAAATATTTGTATTTTAATTATTTAGCAGTTCCAGAATCCAGTGACATCAGCTGAGTTGAAGACTACAGTGAACCAGAATCCAGTGACTTCATCCTTGAAAAAGAGCGATACTACATGCAGAACATTGGATGTGTTTCTTACAGGGTATATCTTCTGTGAAATTATTACAGGTGGTGCTTTACAGGTTTCACAGTTTTATCTGTCACTAAAAATAAGCTTTCAGGGCTACTGCATTTGTTGCTGGCTGATTGTTTCTGCTTTTACCTTCCTGTTTCTTTCATCAGTGGTTCTTCTTTTTCAGCAGGGGAAGGGCCCAGCCACCCACCCCCATCCCCAACCACCCCCACACTACACTCCTTTTATAGGGTAGCACAGTCACGACATTTCCTGCAGCAAAGCAGGAAGGGGCAGTTCAGAGGGGTATCCACACAGTGACCTCATTTACAGGGGCACTAGTAATTTAACTTGCTTTAACAAGCTATACAAAAACAGACAAACAAAACACAGAATCAAACTTTTGCTTTCATTTTCTTCCTTGTAATTACTCTGACCAGGTAATAAACCCAGAAACTTACCTGGAATGGATATCATTAAGTACTCAGTACTGTGTAACACTTTTCAGAAGGGCAGTTATACAGGATTTAGGACACTGTCCTACATGCTGGGCCATTGGATATCTAAGGGCTCAGCTACAGGCAGCATGGGCAGAGATTGCACACCTCAAATTGTATATTCAAGAGGAAATATATTATAAGAACTGCCCGCCATTTCCCCAACATTCAACAGAAGCACCTCGACTGTAGAGGGCAGTTGGTCTGGGAGGCTGGCAGGTGGTTAGGAGGAGTAAATCCGGTGCCCCATCACTCGGTGCTCTTCAACGTAACACCTCCACAAACCATATAAAAACTACAAACAGGTATCTGCCTCTATCTCCAAAATCAAACAAAGGGACAGAAGACATTGCAGAGCAGGACACTGCAGCACAGGAGCTAGCACAACAAAACTCACCCAAAACAGGGATCAAAACAAAAAAAAAGCAAAAAAGGAAATCAAAAAAACTTCTGATCATAGGAGACTGCATGATTCGGGGAGTTGATACATATCTACAGCCAGGGGTAATGGTCAGATGTCTCCCAGGTACATCAGCGTGGAGAGACACTGACCGCATTGCTAAAATTGTTCAGGAAGCAGGAGAAAACACTGATGTCCTGGTATACATAAGGACTAACAATCTCACCAGCCGGTCAGTTGTGGAGACCAAGGAACACCTGACCAGGCTGGGTGACAAACTATCATCCATTTCATCCAACATCTCCTTCTCTGAGATCCTGCCAGTCTGGGAGAGGGGGACAGATGGACAGAAGGTCTGAGAAGGGGAGATAGGGGAGCTAAATGTGGCTCAAGGACTGGTGCCAGGAAAAAGGACACAAATGTGTAGGGAACTGGCAACAGTTTTGGCAGCGAAAGTTCTATAAATTTGATGGACTACATCTGACTAAGGAGGGAGTCAGTGCACTGGGGCAGACGTTTGATATCTTTGCAGACTATTTAAACTAGCAAATGGGGAGAGGGGTTCAACATCCAAAATTTCTAATGGGAACAACAGCCCTCCCCCCTCAGCTAGTGGTCAAACAGGAGTTCAGCATGTTTGTAGTTCATTTGCATCACCAGGTAAAGAAAAAGGTCCGGCTTCCCATACAATGCACAGGGGAATCGCCTGACCTCAGCCCAACAACTAACACACCGAAATCTGACCAATGGAAAATCATGTACACAAATGCTCGCAGTCTGGGAAACAAGATCTCAGACCTGCAGGCAATAATGACAGAGGCTAAACTGGACATAGTAGCAATTAGCAAAACATGGTTTAGCAGTAACCACACTTGGGAGACTTCAGTACCTGGCTATGTACTGTTCAGAAGAGACTGAGGTGCAAAATGGGGGGGGGGTGGAGTGGCCCTTTATGTCAATGAAAATATCAAAGCTACAGAAATTCAGAATACACATAAGTAGCCAGAAGAACTGAGGGTCACACTGGAAACAGGAAATGGGACAGCCATATGAACTGGGGTTGTGTACAGGCCTCCAGACCAGGGGGAGGACATAGACACTTTACTGTTAGAAGATATACAAAACACGACAGTTAAAGGGGAGGTTCTGATAATGGGAGACTTCAACTTGCCATATACAGATTGGTCAATACAAGCAGGGACATCTGCCAGAACTAGACACATGGTGGATTCCCTGCAAAGGGAGGGCCTCAGACAACTGGTACAACAACCCACTAGAGACAGGGATATCTTAGATCTAGTACCATCACATAATGTGGTTCAGTTTGGCCACTAGAACTAAATCATCCCATTCCAAGGCAAAAATATGGGACTTCAAGAAGCTGACTTTGATAAGATGGCCAACAGAGTTAAGCTAGCCCTGACAAAAAGAAATACAAGTGAGGGGGTACAGGCAAAGTGGGCAAGCATTAAAGATGCAATACTTGAAGCAACATCCCATTGTGTTAGTGAGAAAAGGAAGTGCAAAAGAAGAAGGAAATCACTTTGGTTCTCAAACACAGTAGCAGAAAAGGTTAGAGCCAAAAGACTGTCTTTCAGGAAATATAAGGGAATGCAGCAGGATGAAGATAGGAAGGCATACCAAACGTCCTTAAGGGAAGCAGGGAAGGAAGTAAGGCAGGCAAAGGCCCTAATTGAGGAAACACTAGCACGAACAGTAAAAGAAGGTGACAAGACTTTCTATAGATATATTAGTGAAAGGAGAAAGTCCAGAGAGGGTATTGCTAAGCTCAAAGGGGTTAAGGGGGAGTGTGAGGAGGAGGACCATGTAAAAGCAACTATCCTAAATAGATACTTCTGTTGATTTACTGAAGAGAAGGTAGGGCAGGGCCCACAGCTCAGCACCATTGAACGGGGAGGGAGGTGAGCACTAGTCCCTTCACAAATGAAAGGGTCCTACAAGAGCTCAATAAGCTCAGGGTGGACAAGGCAATGGGACCTGATGGTATACATCCCAGGGTACTAAAGAAGCTAAGGGTGGAACTAGCAGAGCCATTAGCTGAACTGTTTAGTGAGACTCTGAGCACAGGAGAGGTCCCAGAAAACTGGAGAAGGGCTCATGTGATCCCGCTCCACAAGACTGGTAGCAGGGAGAAGGCAGGGAACTACAGACCAGTCAGTCTTACCTCAGTAGTGGGCAAAATTATGGAGACACTCCTTAAGGAAAGGATAGTGCAACACCTGGAATCTATAGGAGCACAGGATCCAAGACAACATGGATTTACAAAAGGAAGGTCCAGTCAAACTAATCTCATAGATTTCTTTGACTGGGTAACCAGAGTGGTGGACCAAGGGGGAGCAGTTGACTTCAACAAAGCTTTCAATACTGTTCCACATAGAAGATTGATTAATAAGCAGGGTAGGTTTGGGGTGGGTCAGAGATTGGTCAACTGGGTGGAAAACTGGTTGAAGGACAGAAAACAGAGAGTGGTGGTAAATGGCATACAGTCAGAAGAGATGCAAGTCACAAGTGGAGTACCTCGGGATCAGTCCTGGGACCAGTCCTCTTCAGTATCTTCATCAGTGACATTGCAGATGGACTGGAGGGTAAGGTTTGTCTGTTTGCAGATGACACCAAGATCTGCAACAGAGTAGATGATCCAGATGGTGTGGGCAGAATGAGAAGAGATCTGGATAAACTAGAAAAATGGTTGGAAGAGTGGCAACTGGGGTTCACTGCAAAGAAGTGCAAGATCATGCACGTAGGGAAGAAAAACCCCGAAGCCACCTATAGGCTGGGAGGGGAGTTGCTGGCAGTCACAAGGGAAGAAAAAGACTTGGCGTCATCATCACCGATGACCTGAAATCATCCAAGCAGACCTCTAAAGCAGTAGGTAAAGCTAGAGGGATGTTGGGGTGTATTAGTAGGGGTATCACAAGTCGGAAAAGGGAGGTAATAATCCTTCTTTACAAGACACTGGTTAGGCCCCATCTGGAGTACTGCGTGCAGTACTGGAGGTCACACCTTCACGAGGCCATTAACCAAATTGAGGCAGTCCAGAGAAGGGCAAACAAAATGGTGCAGGGACTGCATCAGAAAACATATATGGACAGATTAACTGAACTCAATATGTATACCCTAGAGCAATGGAGGGAGATAGGTGATATGATTGAAACATTCAAATACCTTAAGGGCATTAACAAGATGAAAAAGTCTAACATATTTCAATATAAGAAAAACAGCAGGTCAAGAGGACATAGCATGAGATTAGAGGGAGGCAGATTAAGGGGTAATGTGAGGAAGTTCTTTTTTACTGACAGGGTGGTGGATGCATGGAACGGACTACCTCAGGAAGTGGTGGATATGAATACAGTGCAGGGCTTCAAACAGGCATGGTATAGACATAAGGGAGCAATAAAGATGAGTATGAATAGATAGGCAATTGACAGAGCAAAGCCTATGGCACATTCATAAGGTAGAAAAAATATATGGGCAGACTGGATGGGCCTTGCGGTCCTTATCTGGCATCAACTTCTATGTTTCTGTGTTTCTATGGATGGTGGGGCAGGTCACTTCACTTGCTGCTTATGATTTTTATTCTTTATTGAAAAAAGGAACTGTATTTCCAGAAGACTAAATGCAGCTTCTTTCCTGGAGTTAGAAAGCTGGTGCCAGGCTTTTGAGTAGCACACATTGTTTTGGTATAGATACCATGTGCACAGGGGGTCACGGTAGCTGCCCCCACTGCTGTTGTTAGCTTTACTGACTATCATATTTGCTATCTCATAGACCACAACTGAAAACATACAAACACAAAAAAAAATAGAAGTTGTCAGCAGAAAAGGACTTCTTGGCCCATTTTGTCTTCCCTAAAGATCCCTGCCTAGTGCGTTACCACAGACCTTACTTGATCTCTGATCTTACCCCCACCAGCCATGTTACTAAGGTTCTCCTGTATCTATCTCATACATGCTTGAATCATGCTATCATTGTGGTGCCCACCACCTCCACTGGAAGTCTGTTCCAGATGTTCACCACCCTTTCTGTGAAGAAGTACTTCATCACATCCCCTCTGAGCCACTCCGTTCCAGCTTCATATCATGCCCCCTTGTCCCTGAGCTTCTCTGTCTATGTAAAATGCCACCATCCTGTACCTTATTAGTACCTTTGAGGTATTTGAATTTTTCTATCATATCCCCCCCTTTTTCTCCTATCTTCTAGAAAGCATGTATTTAATTCATTGACTCTTTCCTTGCAGGGCTTCTGCTGCAGCCAATGCACCATTTTGGTTGCCCTCCTCTGTATTGCCTCCATTCGATCTATGCTTTTCCTAAGATGGGGCCTTCAGAACTGGACACATTACTCTAGATGGGGCCTCACCATCAATCTATACAGGCGTAACACTACCTCTCTCCCTCTTTCTGCTGGTGATATCCCTCCCATTGCACCCCAACATTCTACTAGCCTTTCCCACTGGCTTATCACACTGCTTTGCTATCTTTAGGTCATCATATCTGATAACCCCCAAGTTCCTTTCCTATTTTGTGGTTGCCACCCCCCCCACCACAATTGATATGATGCTCTTGGGTTCTTGTGTTCCATGTGCATAATTTTGCATTTTTTGGCATTAAAGCCTAGTTGCCATACCCTTGATCAGTCTTCCAGCTTTTTCAGGTCTTCCCTCATTTTTTCCACCCACCCCCCGGTGTGTCCACTCTGTTGCAGATTTTTGTGTCATCCATGAACATGTATACTTTCCCTTCCAGCCCTTCTGCAATGTCGTTAATACAGACATTGAAGATGACTTGACCCAGAAATGATCCCTGTGGCACCTCACTGATTACTGTGCCTTCTCTTTCAGGTGAACGAAATTTACCACCACCCTTTGACTCCTGTTACTCAGCCAACTTTGTACCAATTTTATTACCTTTGGAGCCACTCCAGGCTGCCCAGCTTGTTTACCAGTCTTCAAGGTGGAACTATGTCTAAGGCCTTACAGAAATCCAGGTAGGCCACATCCACCACACCTCCCTGATCCACTATCCTGGTCACCCAGTTGAAGAACTTGGTCAGGTTTGTTTGGCAAGATCCCCCCCCTGTGAAACGATGCTGCCTTGGATCCTGCAATCCATTGGTCATAAAGTTTTACATAATCCTTCTTTTAGTAGTGTTTCCATGACTTTGCCCACCATGGAAGTCAGATTTACAGGTCTATAGTTTCCTGCCTCCTCCCTATTCCCACTTTTGTGAAGCGGGACCACATCCACCCTCCTCCAGTCCCTCGCTGGAGGTCTCTTTGCATTGTTACAAATTACTCAGCACTGCTTTTGGTTGTTATGCACAGCTTTCACTACTAGATTACACTGCTCTGTTCAGACTGCCTTTTCTAAAATACAACAATAATACCACTTTTTTAAGGTAAAACATTCCATATCCTCGTCTTTACTGTAATGTCTGACTCCTTTCTTTCTAGGTAAAAACTCTTCCAATTCTCACTGGGAATCAAAACTGGGATCCGGAATCTCAAAGGCAGGAATTGTAACTATGCATCTGTAGGGAAATTTCAACTAGTTGGGAGAGATTAGAAGGCTTCTTTGACTGTCATGCTTGCTATCCTATACACCACCACATGAGGTCTCTACATTTCTTTTTGGCTGTCACAACTACTCAGGACTGCATTTGGCTGTTATTTACTGCTTTCCTTAATACAGTAAATGGCACAGCTTTGCACTGACTGCCTTTTCTCATATGCAGTACAACAGGTACGGTTCAGGGCCCCTTGAAGAAGAGTCATTTGAGACTTTAAGCACTGGGGTAGTTTTGTTTTTGTCTTTCCTTCATTAATGTGCAACACCAGGGTAGTTTTGTGACAGAAGCAGAGTGCTGGAGGGCTTGAGAGCTCTGAGGGTAGAAAAGGCACCAGGGCTAGATGGCGTTCACCCCAGGGTACTGAAGGAGCTAGCAGAGATCCTGGCAGGACCCTTGGTAGACCTGAACCAGGAAACTATAGACTGGTGAGCCTCACATCCATCGTGGGGAAGCTAATGGAAATGATCCTGAAGGAGAGGCTGGTGTCCCTGCTGGAGCCCAGTGGGCTGCAGGACAGTAGACAGCATGGATCTGTCATGGGAAGATCCTGCCAAATCAACCTTTTGTCAGTGTCAGTGGCTCAGCAGGTAGCACACTTGCCTCTGAGGCTGGGAGATCAGTAGGCTGTGGGTTCTATCCCCACACCAGGCATTTGGGTTAATATCCCTATACTGACACTGCAGTGCAGCATGAGGGGGGTGCTGCACTCCTGAGGTGCTGTCTTTCAGATGAGATGTTAAACTGAGGTCCCATCTGCCTGTTCTGGTGGTAGTTCAGGTGGATGTTAAAGATCCCATGGCACTTCTCGAAAAAAGCAGGGTAATTTACCCGGTGCAATGGCCAAATTTCTTCCATTCATGAAAAATACCACCAACAGCTGAATCTGGTTCAAGGTCAATTGACATTCATCTGTATCCCCCTCCCCCGGGTCGTGCCTGAAAATAGGCAGGATTTGTCTAGTGCACTTACCCGGTCAACAAAAAATAAATAAATAAGTAAATCAATAAACCTAGTCAAGTACGCTGGCTGGGTAACTAGGAAGATGGACAAGGGCCATGCGGTGGTTGTCCTGTACCTGGACTTCAGCAAGGCATTCAACTCAGTGCCACATGGGAGAATTGGAACAAAACTCAAAGGCACAGGAGTAAAATCAAAAATGGTGGGATGGGTCTGCAACCATATCGAATGGACGCCTGAGCTCCCGGACGAACCCCACGTAATTCCTACAGTATTCAGATCCTTCCTAGGTACGACGCGACTTTAACGAATGTTAAATGTTTACTAAATATTTGCCTGTCTAGTGATCTGCCGATTGACTCCTGAATGGCTGAATGCTGTGCACACTTCGATCCATTTCATCCCTTAGCCGCGAGGCCTTACAAATCTCCACGAGCCTTGGGATGGAGCCTGCCATGGCGTCGGCAGGATCGGAGGGGAATCTTTCAGAAATCAGACAAATGTTTGCTGAAATTCTGCACCGGATGAATAATCTGGACCTGGCCACAAAGTAAAATACCTCTGACATTGTCGATCTCTCTCTCTCAGCAGGCCAGCATTACAGAGCATAGGTTGGCTGAAACAGTAGATAGTGGGCACAAGCTAGAAGCCAAGCTATGAGAACAGGAGAGGGCAATCAATTTACTCTGGTCCTGAGTAGAGGACTTGGAGAACCACAGCCGTCGGAACAACCTGCAGTTTGTCGGGTTCCCTGAGGGCTGTGAAGGGCCATATACTATTCTGTTTTTGCAGAAGGTGCTACCTCTTATTCTGGACTAGCGTGACAGAGCCACCTCCTGAAATTGATAGGGCCCATAGGTTGCTTGCTCCTCAGCCCACCGCTGGGGCCTGTCCTCGCACTATCTTCGCCCACTTTCTCCGATTCCAGGACAGGGAGCATATTACCAAGCTTGCCCGAGAAAAAAAGGATCTCTCATGGCAAGGATACCACATACAGATTTTTGCTGACTGTTCTCAGGAGGTCACCATGCATCTCAAGGCCTTCACTCCAGCACATAGAGCCTGTGCTGAACTTGGGCTTGAGTACTCGCTTCGTTATCCTGCCTCCCTCAGAGTTATTTTTAATGGCACACTATGGCTGTTCGATAACCCTGCATCTGCAGAGAATTTCCTTGCTGCTCAAGCTCATAAACTTAATTGGGGTAAGTTCAAAGAGACTGTCAGCCCTGCAGCCGAGGCCACTTTGCCACAGCTGATGGAGACTGGATGACAGACAGCTGATCCAGAGACTTCAACCACCTCGCATCTGCAGTCTTCCAGTCTTACCCCTTCTAAAAAACCTCCAGGCAGCAAGTGGAGGAACAGACATAGGGCAAGGCTTGAGGGGGCTTACACTGATAAAACACCCCGGCTCCAATCCAGTAGCCACAGCGATAGCCCGGATTCGACTACCTCACGCAGCCTGTTGGACTTAAGTAACAACCAGTTCATCATCTTAATGGATCTCCTGACAGATGACCCTCCACAGGATCTGCCTAAGACACCTAGGAACTCACCTAATAAGAATTTCAAGGCCCCAATCAGCAAGAAGCCTCTCCTGGGTGGGCTCGTCAAGTGTCACTTCTCTCGAGGCCTCTACGAATGCTGATCAAGCCGTTGCGGAGACGATACCACTGAAGTTCACCCTGCCATCAACGATATGGGCCGAATCTGAATTCAACTCCTTTGTTTTCAGTCTGGTTTCTTGCCAGTTACCCTAATCTGGTGATCCCACCTGGTTTGTAGCTGCTTATCATGCTGCACATATCCCTGTTTGGGGACATTATATGCTATATTAACAGAAGCAAGGCGCTGTATCAGCATGTGGTCTAAAAGCAAAACAAAATGGTTATATTAAATGCATGCTGAAAATAGAAAATATTAACAGAAGGTTTGGTTTTAGGGCCGGGTAAGCTGTTATTTAATAAAGTATCAGTTTGTGTGCCCCTTATACAGTTTGCCATATGCACCTTCTTTGACTTCCAGTGAATACTCCACACTGTGGCCTGGAGTATACCTGCAGGTCTGGACAGAATTCCACCCGTTGCCCGGATTACCCCTCCACCCCTTGGGGAGGATGGGCTTAAGACTAAGGCTCTACTTGCTGTTCCCTTAAACCATATTCTTTGTCAACGAGTAGCCTTTTAGTTTGTACTGAAAGGAAGGTTCCTCAGTACATGTTTAAGTGGGGAGAGCTGGGGGACTGTGGAGCTCCATGCGATCTCCTCTCCTCAATGCATGCTGCAAATTTCTCACCCTCCAGTGACCACTGCTGTTGTCTGGGCTGGGTTTCAACCGATATTCACAGCAGATGCTGGTCACTTGTAGATGGGTTTACAATAGGTGGGTGGGAGCGGGAGGGGGGTTTTGTTAAATATTCTACTGCTAGATTTGCAAGGATTTTTCAAATCTGTATGTTATAAAAGGTTTCTGTTATTAAGTGGTCAGTTTGCACCACCTAGAGTTGTTCTTGTTTATGGCAATCCATGGGAAGTGCTTAGGTTTTCACACAGGGCTAAGGGAGCTAGAGGCTGGCCACGGTCCAGCCCTATTTTTAACACTGCCGCAGGGGATTCTCTTTTTCATCCGTATTCAGCCATGGTACACCCCAAACAAGATGGAAACTAAATTAATTTCCTGGGACGTTAGAGGGCTTAATTCCCCAGTTAAGAGGAAAAAGGTGCTTTTGCATCTTAAAAAATTGGGCCCTCTTATTGCATTCCTTCAAGAAACAAAGCTTTCCTTTTCGGAGGCTAAGAAACTTAAACAAGAGTGGGCTGGTGAAGAGATACACAGTGTGGAAGACTTGCACAAGCGGGGAGTTTCTATATTGCGCCATAAAAAATTGAGCTGGAAATTGATTAGGCATATTCCGATAAGGAGGGCAGATGGGTCATGGCTGAGATGGAAACTCCGGAGGGCTCCTTGATCCTGGTCAATTTATACACCCCCAATCAAGACTGTCCTCTTTTGTTTCCATACCTTAAACCAAACTCTTTCTGAATTTAACTGTAAAGAAGCTCCAATATTAATCAGGGGAGATTTTAATTTGACATTGGACCACCTACCAGACAGGAGGAGTAATAAGACCCCTGAACCCCATAGACAAGCTAGGTTGGCTGTTATGGGCCTCATGAGCGAGCATGTACTGCTAGATGCCTGGAGGGCACAGCATCCAGGGGATCATGATTATACTTATTTCTCTACAGCTCATGGGTCATCTAGCAGGATTGACCTCTGGCTTATTTCCTTTTGGCTTTATGAATCAGTGGTTCACTCGCATATACATCCGATCATCAAATCTAACCATGCACCCCTAGAGTTTATGATCAGGCAAGGGAAGATTTCCCTCTCAGCCTCCACCTGGCATTTAGATCCCCTTCTGCTAGAGGACTTGGAGTTCCAGAAGTGGCTAGACTCTGAAGTGGCAGAGTATTGGGAGCATTATGACAATGCAGAGGTCTTGGACTCAACCCTTTGGGAGGCCTTTAAGGCTACTTTTCGGGGCAGAATAATTGCCTTTGCCTCTGCTAGGAGGCACCATTGGGAAGCTGATCAATGAGCCCTTGAGAAACAACTATATACCTTAGAATCTCAATATAAAGTGCTCAGTTCTCAAGCTCCTTCCCAGACCCTGCTATCCCAGCTGATTAGTACCAGAATGTCTATCAATGCCCATCTTACTCGGCAAGCCAAGTTGAACCTGCGAAGATTAAGACATGCTTTTTTGGGGGGGAGAAGGCTAGTAAACTCCTTGCCTACCGCTTGAAACAGCAACAAGCCTACCGTTCGATACATGTTCAAGCAGATGAATGGGGGGGGGGGATGCTATTACCAAAAAGGAATCAATGAGATTATGACTCGATTTTATGAACAGCTTTATTCATCTCCTCCCCCTGATAAACTCAAAATTCAAGGCTTCCTGGATGCGCTACCTATCCCTTGACTTCCCAAAAAGGACTCCCTACTTCTGAAATCCCAACTCTCAGAGGCAGAAGTGGATGGTGCGATTAGATCCATGAATCTTCATAAAGCCCCTGGCAAAGATGGGCTGCCAATAGACTTTTATAGAACCACAGGCCTTAACCTGGACCCATATCTAGTACGAGAATTTCGTCACTCCCTTTTAGTTGGCAAACTCCCTCCTATCTTGAGAGAAGCCACCATAACGGTTATCCCAAAGAAAGGGAAAAACCCACTGTCCCCTAGTAGCTATTGCCCTATATCACTCATCAATGCTGATGCTAAGATCCTGGCCATGGTCTTGGCCTCCAGGCTTGAACCCCTCCTTCTGGGATTAATCCATCCCTCACAGGCTGGTTTTGTTAAGGGCCGTCTAGGGTCTGACCACCACAGAACTCTAATTACACTGATGCATCTGGCTAGAACATCCCCCCACACCCTCTGTAGCCCTGGCCTTTGATTTTGAAAAGGCGTTCGACTCAGTAGAGTGGCCCTTTCTCTTCCACACACTCTCTACTATGAGTATAGATCTTAACTTCATTTCCTGGATTAAACTCCTATATGTCTCTCCCATGGCCTCTGTCCTAACCAACGGTATCTTGTCTATGCCCTTTCAATTGCAGAAAGGTACAAGACAAGGTTGCCCTCTTTCCCCACTCCTATTTGTCCTAGCCATAGTACCCCTTGCCATCGCTCTCCGGGAATCCTCCCAGATTCCTGGATTACTAGGGGGGGATTCTGTATTCAAAACTTTTTTCTATGCTGATGACCATATCACCACAGAATACACTCCCCAAGTGATAAAGGATATTTTCACCATCCTATCTGAGTTTACCCTAGTATCAGGCCTTAAGTTGAACCAGTCCAAAACAGAGGTTCTTCCATTGAATTCAGCTTCCTCAAGGGATATTTTCATTACCCTAGGGTTTAATTGGTCCCCCAATGGTATTAAATATCTAGGCATTATCCTACACCCAAACTTAGACAAAATGCTCTCTATCAACTTTTCTAATCTCCTAGACTCATCTAGACTTGATTTCAAAAGATGGAAAGCTCTGAGATTGTTGCTGGCCAGGGAAAATTGACTGTATTAAACTGATGGCAGCCCAGAAAATGCTATATGTTTTGGTCCACCTACCAGTGCTTAACCCCTAGAAATGGTTTAAAAAAATGGAGGGCCTCATGGGTAACTTTCTATGGGAAGGATCCCATCCCAGATTTAGCAAATTAAAACTAAGGCAACACTGGAGTAGGGAGGGTGGGTAGGGGACTCCCCTGGCTAAGGATACCACATGGCATATGTTTCGACTCAGATGACTAAATGGTTCTCTAAGATAGGTCAGGCCTCCCCTTCATGGCTATCACTGGAAGCTTCCTTGTTGAATGCGCCTTCCCACGCAGTAGCCCTATACAGTAAAAAGCCCCCCCGCCGGGTTCTCTCCCGCCATAATGATCTCAGTTCAATATTGGAGGAAATCTGTCACCCATCTGGGCTATAACCTGACCCCATGGGAATTTACCCTCTTGTGGAATAACCCTGTCTTGCACATAGGACAGCATATGATCCACTGGAGATTTTGGGAATATCAAGGTATTTTTTTGGTACAGGATCTGTTACTCCCAGGCACTTTTACTCTTGACTCTTTCGAAGCTCTGAAAATTCGCTTCCATCTTCCCACATTCCACTTCTGGAGATATTTCCAAATCAGGGATGCTATCACCCACTTGCCCAATGCCCCACTCATAAAGAAGATCCCTCTGGTTTCCCACCCCATTAGTTTAATGGGGTCAGCTCCACAAAAATAGAGCTAGCAAAATTTATACGGCCCTCAGGGATGCCTCCAAAGATCCTACCCATTCTGCTAAAACTCAATGGGAGTCAGATTACAATGGCAAATCTCAGATAGGCAATGGGCACATGGGTGGATAAGAAATCACAGTGCCTGTAGAGACAGTCGCTCCCACCTTATCATGAATAAAACCATTCATAGATGGTATCGAGACCTTGTCAAACTCAAGCAGATGGGTCTCATCCCTGGCGACAATTGTTGGAGGTGTAGCAACCAAAGAGCCAATCTCTTCCACGTCCTCTGGTCTTGTCCCTCCCTTCACCTCTTCTGGCTCTCTATCCAGAGTATGTGCCAACAAATATTTCCCAGGATTAATCCTGATCCATTTCTCCTTCTATTGGGCTGTGGGACCCCATCCACACCGAAACATTCCCCTGGAGTTAAATGGATTACCGGTATAGGGTCTATAGCCAAAAGATTAATCCTGATGAGATGGAGATCCCCTGATGTTCCATCCTTTCAGGATTTCCTTCTGGCAGTTGGCCAAGGTGCTATGTTGGAGAGACTCTCTAGCTTTGCTGGAGGTTTAATCCCTCAGTTTGGAAAATGCTGGAGACCCTGCCTTAACTCTACATACTGTCATGACACCCCTCTGAATGCTGTGGTACAAGACTCTTCACCTGGTATGAGAAAGGGTTCCCCAACCTCCTTGCCCTCTAACTCTGTCTCCCCTCTCAGGACATAGCTGTGTTTTATGATGGTTTCCCTCTTGCCTTAGATCGGATTACCTTTTTGTATATAGTTCTTATTAGTATGTGCTCTTTCATCTGGTTGCACCATATTGTACCACAATCTATAATTATATGTCTCAGGTCTCTTTTGTTCACTCAGTATTACCCTAGAATAATATGCCATGGTATATTATGTGACTTTATATGTTGGACTTGGTCATACTATAACTAGTCTCCTGTGGGACTGACCTACTATGGTGTTTACTTCTTTCTAAAGAGACTGGTGGTTTCATATAGCACTATTATGCCCTATGTTAATGTACTCTCTCTAGTTTTTGGAGATCTGGACATACCAAATGTTGCAGTATGATCTTAGATCCTGTATGTACTTTTTGATCCTGTGGTGTTTTTCCGTCAATAAAATCTTTAACAATTAAAAATAGTGGTATGGGTGACTAGCTGGCTGCAGGGGAGGCAGCAGAGGGTGGTGGTGGTGGAAGGGGAACTCTCATCCCCAAGGGCAGTAAAGCATGGGGTTCCACAGGGCTCGGTGCTGGGACCAGTATTATTTAGGATATTTATTGCAGACATATCCAAGGGCATCAGGGGCAAGATCAGCCTGTTTGCCGATGACACAAAGGTTGGGGCAGTGGTGAATGACACGGAGGGGTGGCAAGGTCTGCAGGAAGATCTGAATACACTGGAGTCCTGGTTGGACACTTGGAAGCTGGGGTTCAGTGCCAAAAAGTGTAAGGTACTGCACCTTGGAGCAAAAAATCCAAGGATAAACTACCAGCTGGGAGGGGTGCAGCCTGGCAGAGACTAAGGAGGAGTAGAATCTTGGGTGGTCATCATGGGATCAATGAACAACTTGGCACAATGTAGGAAAGCAGTGGCAAGGGCCAGCAAAATGTTGGGTTGCATCGCAAGGGGAATAAAATCGAGGGGGGGGGGATTCTGCTGCTGTATAGAGCACTGGTTAGACATCATCTTGAGTACTGCATGCAGTTTTTGCACCCATACCTGAAAAGAGACATTAAACTACTGGAGATGGTACAGTGAAGAGTAACCAAGATGATCCAGGGGCTGGGGGACTTACTGTATGAGAGCAGGCTAAAAGAGTTGAACATGTACTCACTGGAGAAGAGGAGGGACAGAGAGGATATGATTGAGACATTCACGTACATGACAATGATAAACAAGACTGATACGGAGGGGCTATTCAGGGTAAGTATGGGGAGGGCCACTCAGGGTTATAACATGAAATTGGAGAGGGGAAGGTTCAGGAGGGAGATGAGGAGACACTTTTTTATAGAGAGGGTGGTGGCAGGGTGAAACATGTTACCAGCAGAGGTGGTGGCCTGTAGAATGGTGGGCTGCTTCAAAAGGGGCTGGGATAGGGCAAGAGGGAGGTTAAAGGGAGGGAGGGTGAGGAGAGAGGGGCAGCTGCAGAATAGGGTTGCTAGCTGCTGCAAAATCGAGCAGACTCGATAGACCAAGATGGCCTTTTTCTACTGGAAAATTTCATATGTTTGTATGTCTTTCCTTCATCAGTGTGCAATAAAGGACGTTATTGGCACTATTTACTTTGCAGATTCACTTTATTTATAGCCAAGAGTGTGTGCTTCTTCATGTTTGCTTGTAGCCAATGATGTGTCCAGATATTTTCTGAAATTTCTGTGATATCTCTAAAGAAATGTCCTGCTTGTCTGCTGTACCACCATCTGGCCACCAGAGAGATTTCTTTTTAAAATATACAAGCATCAAGCCACTACCAGGTGTGCACTAATGGACTTTGAATTCATGCCTCAGGGGTGTGAGGCATGAGGGCAAAGGTTGAGTATCCTTACATTCCTGAGACATGCATTCAGATCTTTAAATGCACACCATTGAGTGGCTTATTGCATCTATAAAATGGTCCACTGCTCTTCTGTATTATATGTAAAGTTATAAGATGAGATTGGGGGGGGGAGGTTCAGGAGGGAGATGAGGAGACACTTTTTTATAGAGAGGGTGGAGGCAGGCTGATGTCACATGACACTGAAAACCTATCAGCCTATTTTCCCATTTGCAGCTTATTATCTGCTGCCACCAGAGGGCACCAAAACAAATTCTCAGCCACCTAAATACAATTTTCAGTCCAGAATGCTGCTGTCTACAGCTCTTATTCTCCTCTCCCTGGCCTCTCTATCCTCCTTGCCCTCTACCACCCTCCCAAGCCGCGAACCCCCACCGTCACTGCCCCCAAGGCAAACTCCTCACCCTTACTACACAGCCCACTCATATTTGCCTGCTCAGGACTTGGCTCCCAGCTATTACAGACACATTACTGCTACCATCCTACCTCCCTCCTTTCATCTGGGACTCTTGGCCTTACACACCCCAGCCCACCGCTACACTCCTATTTCCCCCTCCTCTCGTACCACCACAACCTGCCCTAACCCTCTGCGGTCAAAGATAAAACATATCATCTGCTTACTTTTGCTCCTGGCTGGGGACATAGAGGCAAACCCTGGCCCAACCCTTTCAACATCTAATTCTTCCACCCCCCCTTTCTCTTTCCCCAAAGGCCTCCATATCCTACAACTAAACACTTGCAGCTTACTATCTAAACTCTCACTGCTGCAACCAATTGATCTAACACAGCGCCCTGACATACTAGTCATATCCAAAACCTGGCTAAAACCTCATCACACTGATGTCAAAGTATCCATACCAGGGTACACAATAATTAGACATGACCGGCAGGCAAAAAGAGAGGCGGCGGCATGGCTATGTATATCGCCAATAATCGCCAGTTCACAATAGTGGACATCCCCTCACTCCTTGGAAACATAGATTCCACACTCATAAAACTCTCACTCCCATGCTCCACCCCCATATACGTGGCAGGCTCATACTGCCCCTCCTGCACACACACCCCCGAGGTCATCCTCTCCCACTTGATCTCCTTACAGTCCCTAGCTGGGGGGGGCAAGCTCCATGCCATCGTTGATTTTAACACAAACTGGCTAGGGCCTGATAAAGCCCACCTAAAGACCAAAATTAAGGCCCTAAACCTCACCCAACCCATTGCCGATCCCACTAGACTAAACCACAAATCACAAAATCACTCCTTACTGGATTGGGCTCTCACCTACCACCCCCACAAGATTCTAAGCGCAGGCCTACTACCCGACTCCTTAAGTGATCATCACATGATTTACTTGATCAGGAAGGTGCACGGCCCCACCGCCAGCCCCCCTAAAACACTACATACCAGGTCCTAGAACTCCCTCAACGTAGCATCCCTCCTGCTGGACCTAGGACGTGTAAACTGGTCCTTTATCTCTGTAGCATCCTCCATTGACACCGCCTTTGAGGCTTTCAAAACCAGTTTCCTAAAAGTCTGGGACAAACATGCCCCCCTCATACGAAAAGAGTTAGAGGTGCACACCTCCCATGGATCACAGCAGATTTAATCAAATTATGCCACACCAGGGACCGTGCCTGGAAAGCCTACAAGAAGCTGGGCACACAGGAGTCCCTCACTACATACAGATCCCTATGAAATGCTTGTACTGACAGCATCCGCCAAGCCAAAAAAACCTACTTCCTCACGGCTTTTAGCAATAACATAAATCATCCAACTGATTTTTGGAAATCACTTAAATCCCTGATCCCCCCACCCACTTAACCCCACCCTACACTATCTGCACAGGGCTCCCTCATCTCCGATCCCATCGTGTAGCTGAAGCTTTTAACACCCATTTCTCCAGCTGTGCAGATAAACTCCTGTCCTCCCTCCGCTACAATCCCCCTCGACCCCCTCCAAGATGCCCCCAATCCTACCCACCCTGTCCTGCCTTCTCATTCCACCAGTAACCCAAGCAGAAGTCTTCCGATCTTTACGGGCTCTGAACCCTAACAAAGGCAAATGCCCGATGTCCATGGATGCAAAGATGCTCTTCCTATCCACCCCAGCCATAGCCGCTCCTCTAGCCGCCCTTTTAAACCTCTCCTTCTTCTTGAGCAAGCTCCCTACAGCCTGGAAGCAGGCCACCGTTATCCCACTGCCAAAAGGAGGCTATCCTTCCTCTGCAGGCAACTACAGACCCATCTCCCTACTCCCTATCCTGGCCAAATTACAGGAATGACTGGTCCTGTCCCAACTCACTCCTTACCTGGAAGCATCTTCTTTCTTCACTCCATTCCAATCGGGCTTCTTTAAATCCCACTCCACCATAACCTCCCTGCTACGTGTCACCGGCGACATTCTCACGAGTATGGACAAAGGTCACATCACCACGGCCATCTTTATTGACCTAGCCAAGGCTTTTGATACCGTCTCTCACTCCCTACTCCTCTCCAAACTCACAGATGCAGGGCTCTCTAAATCAGCCACAAATTGGTTACAAGACTATCTAGTGGGCAGGACCCAAACCATCAAACTTGCCTCACACACCTCAAACCCACTACCAGTCTCTGCCGGTGTCCCCCAAGGATCTGTCCTAGGTCCCCTACTCTTTTCCATTTTTCTAAACAACCTTCCATCAACTGCCAACATTCATCCATCCAAATGTACGCGGATGACACTGTCCTTTATGCTTCAGGTCCTACAACATCTAGCATAGCAACCCTCCTCCAGGAAGATTTCTACGCCATCCAGCACTGGTTTAGGTCCAACCAGTTATTCCTAAACTCTAAAAAAAATGTATCCCAAACATTTGGCTCCCAACAAAGACTCTCCTGTCAATCCCCTGCACCCCTTTCAAAACTTTGGATGGGACTCCCCTGGAGAATTTCACTAGCTTCAGGTATTTAGGTGTCTGGCTTGAACAACACCTAGATTTCTCCGCTCACATTGAATCCCTGCACAAGAAGCTGCTCCCAAAACTCGGTGTTTTATACCGAAACAAAAGCAGCCTCCCCACACAGACAAAGCACAGCATTGTCCAAAAAATGATACTGCCCATACTCGATTACGGAGATATAGTAATTACAATAGCCCCTGTGTCCGCCCTGGCCAGCCTCGACACACTGTTCCACTCTTTCTGTCACTTTATCCTCGATTGCCCACAATCTACACACCACTTCATCCTTTACAGCTCTCAAACCCTGCCGTCTCTCCATGACCGTAGACTAACAAACTGCCAGGTTCGCAGCCAAATACTGGTCCCTCTCCCTTCCACCCTACCTGTCCTCTACACTCTCCCAAGATCCTCCACTTGCGTCCTCCCTCAGGAGCACAGACCCTAGGCTGCTACATGTCCCGTTCAGGCATACAACAAAAGGCCAGGCCACTTTTAACTACCGAATACCACAAATCTGAAATGCCCTACCTGCCCCCATATGACATGCTCCAAACCCCTCCATCGCAACCGCCTACTCCGAGCGCATTTCTCCTCCAGCTGCTCCTGTTTCAATTAAACTAACCCTACACTCATATTGTGAATTAATTGGTCTCAAGTAGACTACCCTCCAATTTTCTCTACACTATGTATGTTTACCTCTGTCTGAAATCACTCACAAAATGTTGTAGTGCGATGCTTATTGTTCCATTTTGTACTATGTATGTAAAAAATTTTTATGCAACTCTCGTGTTTGTAATTGGGTCTCAGCCCACAGGTCACATCTGGAATCGAGCATGTTGCTCAGTATGCCTTCCTGGTAAAACTCGTAAATAAATAAATAAATAATAAATATTTTTAAACATGTTTTTTGCAAAAATCATTTTGTTTAAAACATTTTAAATAGCAAAATATATACATGAAATAGTCTCCAATTTGGTAGATAATGTGGTCTTATTGCCTTAGTAATGAGATCCCGCACCTGACCGTGTGGTGCTGTGAATTTAATGTGCGATCAGGTGATGTCTGTCAGCCAATGAAGTTTTGAGATTTTTTATTGTCATCTCATAACACAAAACATTTGGAAATATCTAGAGAACCTGATGGCTAAAACTGCACAACATGAGTTGCCGTATGTTGTCCTCATTCACTGGTGAAGTGCGGCTGAATCTTCATGTGTCCGACTGCTTGGAGGAGGTTGCATCTTGGATGACAGCTGACTGGCTTAGACTAAATTCTAGCAAAACAGGATTGCTATAGGTGTATAGAAACATAGAAACATAGAATTTAATGGCAGATAAGGACCGCTTGGCCCACCCAGTCTGCCCATTTCCCTACCTAATGGATAAGTTGCAGATCCTAGTTAACCAGCAGCCTACTTCTTCCTACCCCACCCCCTAGAATTGCCTTGTGACTGTCCCATGCATGCTTGAATTCCACCACTGTTTTTGACTCCACAACCTCCTCCTCCAGAAGGCTGTTCCATGCATCCACAACTCTCTTTGTGAAAAAATACTTCCTTAAATTACCTCTGAGCCGCCCTTCCTCTATCTTCAAATTGTGCCCCTTGTTCTTGCACACCTCTTTTTGAAAGATGCTACCCTCTTGGACTTTGTTGATTCCCTTGAGATACTTGAAAGTTTCTATCATGTTCCCCTCTCTCCTTTCCTCGAGGCTATACATATTAAGCTCCTTAAGTCTCTCTTCATATGTCTTCTGATGCAGACCCTGCACCATTTTAGTTGCCCTCCTCTGGACAGCTTCCATCCTGTCTATGTCTTATGAGATTGGGTCTCCAGAACTACATGCAGTACTCCAGATGGGGTCTCACCAGCTTTCTGTACAGAGGATAATAACTTCCTGTTTTCTACTGGTGATGTCTCTCCTATGCATCCCAGTAGCCCCTCAGCCCTCCTTGCCGCCGTCTCACATTGCTTGCCCACCTTTAGGTCATCTGATATGAATACCCCCAGGTCCCTTTCCATTTTTGTTGTTGTTAGTATCTCACCCTCCATTGTGTACTCTTCCCTTGGGTTTTTGTTTCCCAGGTGCATTACCTTGCACTTCTTAGCATTGAATCTAAGCTGCCATAAAACCTTGCCAAGTCCCTTCTCATCCTTTCCACCCCACCTTGTGCATCAACTCTGTTGCAGATCTTTGTGTCATCTGCAAAGAGACATACTTTTCCTTCCAGTCCCTCTGCAATGTTGCTTATAAAGACATTGAAGAGGACCGGTCCTAATACTGAACCCTGCGGTACCCCACTAGTAACCAGCTTTCTTCAGAGTGGACTCCATTTACTATTACTCTCTGTGTCCTATTCTCCAGCCAATTTTTTACCCAGGCTGTCATCTTGGGACCCACTTTCAGGCTGGCTAACTTGTATATTTATCTTTTGTGTGGGACTGTGTCAAATGCCTTGCTAAAGTCTAGGTAGGCCATGTCCACAGCCCCTCCCTGATCTACTACTTTGGTCACCCAGTCAAAGAAATCTATCAGATTCGTCTGGCATGACCTTCCCACTGTGAATCCATGCTGCCTTGGGTCCTGTGCCCCTTTGGCCTCTAGATGGCATAGTATGCAGCTTGAAGCATGTTCAGAGGCTCCCCGGCCCCTTAGTATGATGGGGCGAATATTACCCCTGCTCAGCTAGTGAAAAGTCTTGTAATCTTTTTGAATGGCAGTCTGTCATATGAGCCCAAAGCAGCACCCACTCTCAAGAGCTTGCTGTATCATCTTAGCAACATCCTCAGACTTAGGCTGATGCTGTTAGCTGATGACCTGAGCACCTTGATGCATACCATTATCCCAGTAAGGCTCGACTGCAGAAATGGGCTTACTTGCAAGGTTCTCTTGCCACTTGTAGCCACTGTAGTGTAGAATGTTATGATAAGTCTCCTTAAGGAAGCTGGTCATAGGGACTGTATCTTCCATATTTTGCCAGAACTGCATTGGTGGCCTATTAAGCAGTGAATGAACTTTAGAGTGAACTTGTCATTTTGGAGAGAACTTGAAAAACATAATATTTTGGCAGTTTCCCTTACACTGTATGTTACTGATATTCTTTATTTTCTGTCTTGTTCTTGGCTACCAGATTCATTTACTTAGACCAAAAGGATCCTTGTCCACTACAGTTGATCTTCCCCTGTGTAATCCTTTGCTAAATTCGGAATCCTCATGTAATATCATAATCACTTCCACAACAACAGACTGTAATACTGTGAATTCAGAAAATGATTAAAAAGCAGGAGCCTATCAACTATAGAGGACAAATGATTTGACATCAATGAAATGAAGTTAGTAATGAAGAATATAAGGAACAGTGTGCCAAACACACCCATCCATGCCTCAACCAGCACCCCCTCTCGCAGTCAGCTGCTGCAAGCCTTCACCCATGTTTTCCACTAACCGTGTCCTTGCACTCACATGCGAACCTCTGCAAAGGTGGTGCTCATTGGAAACCTGGACCTTCTGAGCCTAGTCACTAGTCACCCTGGATCAAGACAAGGCTGACTGCTTAAACCCCTGTGAAATGTGGGTTCTGTCATATAAACCTGCACTCTTTTCCCTGTATCAGGAAGAAATATGTTTTTCAATTTCCTTAAACTGGGTTTACCATGCCCCTTTGGAATAATGATTATGGCAGGAATTCAGAAAGCATACCCCTTTTATTAAAATGCACAACTGGTCTGTATATTGTACTAAACAAGGCCTATTTCATGGACACAATATATTTTTACATTGGCCAAAGTAGTACAAAAAGTACTTAGAGGAGAAAAAATTGAAAATAATAGGAGTTAAACCATAAAAATACAAACTTAGGTTTCCTATAGCTATGTCAAACTTACAGGTGAAGATATGAAAATAGCACAGTCTCTTGTCTTTGGAGAACTTGAACACATCAGAGTTTGTCCCTTCTAGTCTCATACCATTGGTCAGCTTGTTGAACTACACACTGATCCCCTTCTTTTCTGGCTCACTGTGAGGTCCTCCTTTTATGCAGAAATCTCCCACATATCTTAGTACACAGCTTTCTCTCTCTCTCTCTCTACATATCTTTCTCACTAAGATGTATCTCCCACAAATAAAAGCATTCTGTTAGTAACAGGATAATACAGGCGCTTGCTGGAAACCAGACCCTCTATGTGTTCCCATAAGTAGGAACACGTCAGTTCCACTGTGTTATCACTAAACAAATATACTCAAATAGCCCTCCAATTTCTTATGCTTTTGGCATCAAATGACAGTCAACAATTTTACTATCCAAGGGTGGCCCCGAGCCAGTAGACCTCCAGGAAGTGGTACAGTTTATTGCCCAAATGACTCTCCTTGTAAACCTGAAATAAACAGCAGGACCATTTGACCACAAGTGCAGACTTACAGAATTTGACCTGACTGACCTCCTAGTATTTTCTGGGATACTTCAACCAGTCAATAAATTCATTGTATTAAATCATTAGTATGCCACAAATAGAAATACTGAGAACCTATAAAATATAAACTTTATTGTAGCTAAATATTTTTACAGGGATTTATTTAACTCCAAAAATTGATTAGCGTTTTGCTCATAAAAGTGCTATAACATTGTGAAAATACATAGCACTTGCCTCACTGTGTTTAACAAACATAACACTTCTAGAAAACCTATATAAATACTTTCTGTACAGTTAGCATTGTCCCAAGAAAAAAACTGCTAATCAATTATTTAAAACCCTGTTTTTAGCATTTTTTTTTTCAAAAGAGACAAACTCACTTTAATGGGATACTGTCAGCTTTTTAGGTTTTTAATAAGTATCTGCTGTGGTGCCTGTTCACAGCATTTATACGAAATATGCCACACGGTGCCTATGACTATCATAAAATGCCATTTTGAACAAAATTTCATACAAATGACTATTATGAGTGGTCCAACTTTCTGACCACCCCTCGATACAGATGCATGTCTATGTGTTGAATATGGCGATGACATGTTGGTAAACTCATGCATACATGAGTACTTTATTTTATATGTAGATTGATCTAAATGTAGTTACTGATACACTCCAGTCCCTTGAAAGTTTTAACATTAATGAAACTTTAAAACAAGTATTGTAATGTGCTAAGAACTTGTTCTGAAAATGAAGGCTGTGATTCCAGGCAAGCACGGATGCCTGAAGTCACAGTTTTCATTTTCAGAACCATTTCTTAGTATGTTACAGCACTTGTTTTGAAATTTCAGTTATGTTACAACATTCATGGGACTGGAGTCTATCAGTAACTACATTAGGCTTAGTCTGCATGTAGAATGGCGACTTGTGCATGCACGAGTTTACCAGAGCCTCAGCATCGTTTTCAACACATGGATGCATGTCTGCATCAGGAGGTGGTCAGAAAGTCAGACTGCTTATAATTACTGCTGTGCAGAATGCAGAATTCCATCAGTGGAATTAATGCAGAATGACCATACTGCTGGCAGAATTTTCACTGGAAGTTCACTGGTTCTTCTTTGGAATTCCGCCAACTATGATCCACAGAATGGAACAGCATTTTTTTCTATGCAAAATTTTTCTGCAACAATTTCAGCAGAAAATATTGAGATTCGGGGAATAATATTCCACAGAACAATTTTTTTTCACTGAAAATCATTCCACAACTATTTTCTGCCATAGAATGTCACTGTTCTGTTTCTGGTAAAATTAGGTGGAATTTCAGTGGAATTTTGAAAATTCTCCGGAATTTCATTCTGCTGGAATTTGAAATTTCTGCACAGCACTACTTATAATAGTATTTTATATGAAATCTCATTCAAAATGGCATATTATGATATTCATGGGCACAGTGTGGCATATTTTATATAAATGTTGTCAACAGGCACCACAGACTGGTACTTATTAGCAACACTTCAAAAAGTTGACAGTGTCCCTGTAAGGTATTATTGTAGATCTACAAAGCACTCAGAGGACTAGGACTTGTTTATATCCTAGACCACCTTATCCCATTTGGTCCAGAGTGGCAATTGCACTTTGGATATCAGCAACAACTGATAATTCCAGCTTCTCACCCATAGACTATTAGCTACAAGTACTTCTCAGCTGCTGTTTCATCACTTTGGAATAGTTAGCCAACAAATATCAGAATGACTTTATCTTTGAATCAACTCAAATCCAATGTAGAATTATTTTTGTTTCTAGAGTCCTTTGAATGTGTTGCTGATGGTACAGTATTTTCTCTGTTACAGTATTTTATTGTAATTCTTTGTTCATTGGCTGTGTTCTGACTTTGAGGCACTCAGAGTGGAATCTTCAAAATGAGGGCCACGTACAGTAAATAAAAAGCAATGCCATCATCAGTTTTGTTAGAGGTAGGCGTTCTGACCTATTTGGCCTGATAATACAAGATTGGGCATTATTATCTATGCAGGCAACCTGGATTCATAGCAAAAGGCTAGGATACCACCCTGTCCAGCAGAGCATGCTCACCTCCTCCACAAAGTGTTGTCTTTGACTTCTGCTGTGATACTGCTACTTGGGTAACCATTGGTGGCATTGCAACAAGCGTGGCTCTGAAAGAGGGGATGATATTATAGCATGTGTCCTTATGGAAGAGTCTTCTGGTGTGGAAAAGCAAGGACATGGGTGAGGATGTTTACTGGATGATACTCCTGTATCTTACGTCCTCAGTTTGATACCCAGAGCCATAACTTGTTGTATGCCTGTCTTTGCCCTGTCACCAACATGGACTGTATGTGATTAATCACTATATGGGTGGCAGGGGATGCCCTTCCAGAGAGCTTAGGCTCTAGAAATAGTACAGGTGTGGAATCAAGAACAAATGTAAAATTAGGCATGAGGCTGTCCCTCCACATTAAAGGTCCTGGGGCTAACTACCTACATGAATTAGATGATACAAGGGAAATACAAGACACATATAGGGCAGTGGTGATGAAATGAGTTCATAATCTTCATTCTGTAGGTATGTTAGGGCCAGTCAGTCTACCGGAAACACACATGTAAAAATAAAACCGTAGCTCTTCTCAGTGGTTCTGTAGGCTTGGATTTTTCTAAACAAGAACCATTATTTTGAAGGGAAATTATGATTTGCCAGCCTTAGCTGGACCTCAGTTTTCACCACCCACAAAATTATAGATTACTGCCTTGCTTACTTTTTTCCACACCTGAATCAGCTGGTGTCGTGATGCAGTATGCTGCTCCAACTGGTCATTAGCTGTACTGCCTCCTGCTTGGATTATCAAGTAACCAGCACTATGCATGTCACTTCAGCCACCTGAGTCATGTGTAAACAAGTTTGACTCAATCATGTGTACAAATATACTTAACCGACTGTTGTGAGAATCTCTGGCCAATAAAAAGAGATACATATTTTTGTATTTTTTTTGTTTTGTTTTGTTTTTTGATCATTGCATTTTGAATGGGAAACGATGCTTTCTGCTTTTTAAAATATTAGGCAACAAAGTCAAACGGTCACAACATATGCTACAGTTTATCTTGATGATTTCATCTCCAGTTGGTTTATTTTATCTGATACCATACTAATCCATCTGACTTTCAGTGAAGTGAAATGTGATTCCTTAATAAACAGACTGATTAAGAACAACAGCTGTGAAGATAGAGTTTAGCATCTGTTTTGGATGCCTGCTGTCTCGGATAGAGTGGATGGTTCATGCTGGCACATGACTGTCTGCTTGTGGCCCAAAAGGATGGAGTTATGTGGGCAAATATACGTGGCTTCAGATGGGGGAGGGGGTAAATGCCTGCTGGTAGCATAACACTAGGAATCAATGACAGATGCAAAGGCATCATTCTTCTAACTATGGGCTGGAGATAGTCATTCAGAGTATGAAGTAAGCAGGAATGGGCATAGCAAACGCTATATTAATCCAGAGAATATAACTTTTTCCAGGACTGGGCCACATCACAAAACAGTCTGAGTAGGATGCAAGAGTGAAAAGAAAATGGGCAGAATTAAAAGCTTTGAGGCAGATGGCACCACCTAATTTTCCTCACCCACTTGTGGCACCTGAATGTCTGATCCCCCAGCCTCCCTCTCTCAAAACAGTACATTCTGACTCTGCCCCTGTCTGGTCAGTGCCACCTGGAGGGTTGACTCTTATGGACATTCTAGGGAGAGGGCTCTGGCAGATGGCTACGGGGGGGGGGCTCAATTGAAATTACTCCAACTGTTCTGGGAATCAGAACTTGTGGATAGGCAGAAGGGGAACCACAGCCCACTGGACTATGGAGGGACAAATAGAAAGTTTAAAGAAAAAAATGCCAAAAAACAAATTGATCATTTTTGGGAAGTTCATAATAGAACAGGAATAGGTACAGTCTTGCATTGTGGTGTAGACAGTCCTGAGAGGGGATTGTAAGTGGTAGCGTGTGCTTCACTGCTGTTGGTTGGTTCTTTCTTTGTCATGCTACAAACAGGATTTTGGAATGGGAGAAGCAGTACTCAAAGTGGGTTATTCTGTCAGTGTATAATTAGGATGCAGAATCTGATCAATGGGGTTACCCAGAGCTATTAAAGCTGCAGGACACATGATTGCTAGTGGCCAATAGTATGTTAGCTGTCTGGTATTTGAGTCCAGCTAAACTATGTGACCCCAGAGCATGAGAGACCCTGAAGCATGAGAACCACAGAGCAAGAGGAGAGCATCTGCAGAGGAGTCTGCAGACAGTCTGCAACTCCACAGGAAATTATGTCAGATTGTCTCCTGAACTAAGGTGATATCCACATGGTTCTCCTAACTGAGGGCCTTCCTTATTGTTCATTTGTAATGCTGCTGTGAAGGCATCTTGTTCTTTCTCTGCCAGGAACACATTGCTTAGTTAGAGATTAGGGAAAGTATTGCAAAACCCTGTAAGTGGGACCATGAAGTGCAAAGATATTGCAAAAGGTTTGAAAATCCCTATCTGGACTACCTCATAATATAGACTTGGTTTTATATCAGGAACCAAGAGGTCACAGTGAACCCCATCTGGGGTGCCTTAACATGTACTGGGTGTGACATTAAAGTACAATCAAGAAATAGCTTCAGTCCCCAAACTTATCACCATTCAAGTGGATGCCTAAGGTTACTTTAGAGCCAAAGGAAAAGTTGCTGGACAGTAGTTATGTATACAGGACAGGTGCACAGACTGAGGGGGAGAAGTTAGCTGCAGAGACTGCAGTACAGTACTCTTCCAGGGTACACTGTGGAGGTGTGGTGGCTGCCCATTCTGGAGGAGGCTATGGGACTTCACTCTGAGGTACCTGTTGCCTGTGTTTTAATACACCAGATACGCTGTAGGTTGGAGTAGGGGCTAGGGACCCTACTGCTGTTCCTCTTCCTCTTTGACTACCCAGGGTCTGCCATGGAGGTTAGAAGGTAGTGGGCAGGAAGGGGGTCATTGGGTGGCAATAAATGGAGAGTGGAGGGGCCCTGGAATTGAAACTTGCAGCTGTTTCTCTCAACTGAATGACAATGGTACATGCTACACCCCTTTATAGGGAGTGTACCAAGTTGTACTCAGCTCCCCTGAGCCTTCTGAAACAGTGACCCCTACCAGATAGTAGCAGAAATCATGGAAGAGTGAGGGTGTCATAAATGCACTTTGAGGGTCAGACCCTCTGCTCCCACAGTGCCCAATCTCTAAGGGCAATATGTGAACAGGAGACAGACAGGGACACCCTCCTGTCTGTTTTGGGTCAGAGCAACTACCAGTCTCAAGTCCTGGGGTCAAATATGAACCCTTTTTAGCTAGGTACACCCAGGTAACAGTCCTAAATATCACACCCTCTTCAGGGAAAGCTGTGCAATACATAAACCAGTGGGCACTCTGTATGGTTCACAATCCTCCTTCTGACTCAATTGAGACCTAGGTATTTTCGTATCTTGCTGCATATGGTGACACACTATAAGCACTTTAACAGTTATGTGAGAATTATCAACACTGTCCCTGCATTCTCACTCAAAATGAGAAAATGTCTCAGGTAGGGTTTTAAGGAAAACAAAGTTTACTAAAATTAAAATACATTACATAAAATACAAAACACAGAACATATAACATTAATACTTACAGTCAAAAAAATAAATAAATGGAAATTACAAAATGCCTTGTAACTGAATTGCTAGTTCTATCTCAGTTTTCAGTTGGGTGTTACCTATTCTTGACAGAAATTCCCTTAAGTCCAGAACACAAGTGTGTGTGAGATCTTTCAAAGTTGGAAAAACAGTGAGACACAGTCCCCTCAGATTTCTTGACATATATTGTTGCTTAACTATCCTAATATACTTAATGAATTGTATTTAAACTGTGCCTGTTTCAAGTCTGTATCATCTTTTCTCTCATGCTATTCTTGTCTCTGTATTGGTCCTCATGTCCCTAATATGTATTATGTATTATGAATTCTGTATTATACTTTGTATTTGCCTACCTTTCAAATGTTTACGGTGTACCCCTTCCCCCCAATATGGATCTGGAATCAAGCAGTAGCCTGCTCAGTATGCCTTCCTGGTTAAACCCTAAATAAATAAATAAATATTCAAAGTTAATGTCCTAACCTCCTTACGATGTCACAGCACTTGAGGTCACTGTTACTCCTGTAATTAATTTGTAGCATGACCAAGTATACATAATGGGTGTCATCTTACTGCTTGCTTGGAATCTACAAAGATAGCAATATTAAATTATAATAGACAGTCTCTTTCCTCATCAGAGTGTTCCCCTTTTTATCTTCAGAAAAACATCTTAAAAAACATCTCTCTTAGCTATTTGAATTGTCACAGGCATCCAGTAGAACTGACTTCCCTCCTGATGTCATAAAAATGCAGTCTTTTATGGTTAGTTTCCTAGGTTCAAAGCAGTGGCTGGTTTTACAAGCTGTTACAACTTGGTGTATAGCACCTAACACAGGCTCTGACACGTAGATGTCAAAGGGAAGCTCTTTATTAGTTTATCCACTGGGTTAGTTTTACTACAGTCAGCTATTCCAGCAAGCAAGGGCCTTTGGGGTCAAAAGGTCAGGCCCCTGTCAAAGCTAGTCTTTCCCATGGGCCTGCTGACCTGACCATATCTCATAAGAAGAAATTCAAAGAAACATATATTTATCAAAATTATACACATGACTAGTAGACGGGTATCACATTACACTCCTCCCTCCTAGACTGAACTAGGGGGAGTCTATTCCTAGGTCTGGGATGAGTTCCCCAAATTCAGTTCACTGCTTTAACTGTTGGGATAACCCATCTGCATTTGTGTTTGCTGCCCCTGCCCTGCGAGTGACAGTCATGTCGTAACCCTGCAGGCAAGGCTCCATCTTTAAAGCCTACCATGTGTTTTACCCATTTGTGACAGCCAAACCAGGGGGTTATGATCTGTTTGTACCTCAAAGTGCCGCCAGTATAAGTATGGTTCCAATTTCTTCAGTGCCCACACCACTGCAAGGCATTCTTTCTCTACTGTAGAATAAGCCTGCTACCTGGGAAGTAATTTCTTACTAAGGTACACTATTGAGTGATCTTTCCCTTGGTTAGAAGTCTGGCTAAGTACTTCTCCAATACCAACATCTGAGGCATCTGTCTGGACTACAAATGGTTTACTGTAGTCTGGACTGGCTAATACAGGAGCACTAAACAGTGCCTCCTTTAGCCAGGTAAAGGCTCATTCACAGGCTGGTTCCCATTTTATCTTTTTAGGCATTCTTTTCTTTAGCAGACAAGACAGGGGAGCTGCCAGGGCACTGTAGTTTGATACAAATTTTCTATAGTATCCTGCAGTCCCTAGAAAACTCTGAACCTTTTTCTGTGTTTCAGGTCTGGGGCATGCCTCAATTGCCTCAATCTTTGCTTGATTTGGATGGAGATGTCTCCACCCAAATATATGCCCTAAGGTATGCCACCCCAGCCATTGGTACCTGGCACTTTTCAACTTTTACAGTGAGCCTAGCCCTCTGTATCTTGCCCAACACTTCCTTAAGGTGTCAGTGGCTCAGTAGGTAGCACACTTGCCTCTGAGGCCGGGAGATCAGAGGGCTGTGGGTTCAGTTCCCACATCTGGCACTTGGGTTAATATCCCAGTACTGACACTGTAGTGCAGCATGAGAGGGGTGCTGCACTTCTGAGGTGTCATCTTTCAGATGAGACATTAAACGAGGTCCCATCTGCCTCGATTGGTGGTAGTTCAGGTGGATGTTAAAGATCCCTTGGAACTTATCAAAAAGAGCAGGGGAATTTCCCCGGTGTCCTGGCCAAATTCCCCTCATTTCACTAAAAATACCACCAACAGCTTAATTCAGTTCAAGGTCAGTTGGCATTCATCTGTATCCCCTTCCCCCAGGCCATGCCTGAAAATAGGCAGGATTTGTCTAGTGCACTTACCCAGTCAACAAAAAACTAAATAAATAAATAAATCTTCAAGCTAGCAATGAAGATGGCAGTATTGTCCAGGTACACCACAGTGTACTCTTCAGTACCATGTAACACCTGGTTCACCAACCTTTGGAAGGTGGCAGGGGTGTTCTTCATTCTAAAAGGCATTACCTTAAACTCAAATAACCCTATCAGAGTGATGAAGGCCAACCTCTCCCTAGCTCCGGCAGTTAACTCCACCTGCCAATACCCTTTTATCAGGTAAATAGTGGTAAGCTAGGTTGTCCCTCCCAACTTGTCCAGTAGTTCATCCATCTGTAGCATTGGGTAGGCATTCAACTTTGTGACTGCATTGAGTCTGTCATAGTCCACACAAAAATAAGTAGAGCCATCTGGCTTGGGAATGAGGACTATGGGTGAAGCCTAGGGGCTGTGGGATTTCTGGATTATCCCTAAATCCAGCATTTCCTCCATATTCCTCCTAATGTCCTTTTGGATGGCCTCTGACACCTGACATGCTGTCCATGTTATGGGCACTTGCATTCCCATCTCTACATCGTGTGTCACTAAGGGGTTAGTCCAAGTTTGACATTAAACAATAATGCAAAGTCTGCTAAAACCTCCCTTACTTCCTGGATCTGGTCAGGGGTCAATTGGGGTAACATTTTGATTGCCTCCACAGAGGACTCCCACTTACTTTCTTCCAGCAAGTCTTTAAGGGGAGTCTTCCTTGTCCATCCTCTCCCCAGGACTACACACTCAAAGACCATATCAGCCCTATTTGCATATGGGTTCATCATGTTGATATGGCACATCCTTTGGGTATGTCTCCTGTCAGGCAGTTCTTCAATGTAGTTTATGTTATTCACCTGTCTGACTACTTTATATAGTCCTGCCCACTTGGCCTGCAGCTTATCTTTCTGGATTGGGATTAGGACCACAGCCTCCTGACCCACAGTGTATGAGTGAGCTCTGGCTCTGTGGTTGTACCATACCATTTGTTTCTGCTGGGCGGCTGCCAGGTTACTCTGGGGTGTTTCCATAAGCCCCTTCAGCTTTTCCTAAACTTAAAGACATAATCCACTATGGGAGTTCCCTGGGTGGCATGCTTGCCTTCCTAGTTCTCCTGGATCAAGTTTAGGGGCCTATGCACCATGCATCCATGTAAAAGTTTGAAGGGAGAGAACCCTGTTGACTCTTGGGGCACCTCCCTGTATGCCAACAACAGGTGGGGAAGGTATTTCTCCCAGTCCCTCCCATGTTATTCAGCAAACGCTTGGAGCATGAATTTAAGGGTACCATTAAAACCTTTCCACAAGCCCATTGGCTTGTGGGTGATAAGGTGTCATGTATCTCTGTACCACCCCACACTTCTACCACAAACACTTGATCAGGTCTGACATGAAGAAACCCCCTCAATTGGTGATAACCTCCTTTGGGAACCTGACACGGGAGAAAATCCCTAGCAAGGCATCTGCCACTTTGTCTGTCTTCAGTGAGGATGGGGGACTGCCTCTGGGTACCGGGTGGCATAATCCACCATTGTTAGGATAAACCTCTTCCCAAAGGAGCTGGCGGTATTCAAAGGCCCCACAATATCCATTCCTATCCTCTGGAATGGCTCCTCCACTATGGGCAAGGAAATTAGGGCAGCTTGGGTTTTACTACCCACCTTCCCTATTTCTTGGCAGCAGTGACAAGATCTGCAATATTCCTTCACCTGCTGGGTGAAGTTGGGCCAATAGAAATTCTGGGACAACTGCTGAGTACTGCACGCAATTCCAAGATGTCTAGACATGGGGGGCATCATGAGCAACCACTCACTGTACTCCAGGGGAACGACAAGCTGCCTGCCCATCACCCCTCCCTCTGTCCTTACATCCTGCATATACAGCAGTCCATTCTCCCAATAAACTCTATGTCTCCTGTCACCTCCCTGTGTCCCATCAGATTCTGCCCAAGCCCTCAGCCTCTCTAAACTATGATCATTTTTCTGAGCAGCTGCAAAATCTGTACATGTTCCCAAGGCATGGGACAGGTCCCTTTCAGTTTCTAAACTAGGGTCCCTAGCTCTCTGACAATTGGCTACCCTTCCCTTCTCAAAGTAACTTTCTGTAGCTGTTTTGTTAACTCCTACCTGGGGAGTTTTGGGTACCGATCTGTGTGGTTGTGGCTGGTATTTTGATCTTCTTGGAGGTCACAGATCCTCCCAGTGAATAAGCGGTGGAGAGACAAGAAAACTGAAAATGTAGCAATTTGTTTAGGGAGTGGTGTGCAGAAGAAGGATTTTACTTCCTGGAGAACTGGGGTACTTTTCTTAATGGCACAATGGCCTCTTTAAACTGGAAAGCCTTGATCTGACTAGAGAGGGGACAAAGGCACTGGAACTTAAATTTGAAACATATGTTTCCTGCCATTTAAGGTAGCAAAAGGGGGCAATGTGGCTAGGGGCATCCTCAGTGCAAACTCAGGTGTGGGGAACCTACAGTAGCTAGCCGTCTCTCATCTAGAGAGGGCATTCATTGAGTAATGGATAATTCAGACAGGGTATATGTACAGACTCATGAAATTCTTTTTATTTTTTATAATTTTTGTTTCTGGAATTTCATGTTATTTCTTTTTATTCATTAAAAATGTAGTTTTATTTTCGTTATCACATTTACATTCATAAAATACCTCAAAATGACCTTATACACACTAGAAACCACATTCCTAGCATACTAGATTGTATTAAGCAGTATTATGCTATGGTCTTGAAAGGTTTTGTAAATCAGACAATTGTACTGCCGCTTCTTTATGAACTGTCTCTGTGGTAACATAGGATCCTAAGTAACAGCTTGTGCAAGCATTTATTTAGTTTTTGCCAACAAAACAAGATTTATTTTGACTTCTTTATGGGTTTGTTTTAATTTTATTTCTTTTTATACCTTGAATTTCTTGTTATTTCTTATTTAAGAAAAGCACAGGTCTCTAGGTATGTGGCAGTGTGGTACACCAGAGAACATTTTACACCAGGGCTTCAGGGTGAAGGAAAGGAGAGAGGGGGACAGGTGGGGTGGAATCCCCATGATTTCTGTTGATAGTGGTGGGAGGAAAGAATCTCTAAATGTGGATGCCTTACAGTCCTCCAAACTAGACAGAAGAGATAGACAGGACACTGAAAGGAAGATCAGGAAGGCAGTGGCAGGGAAGGGAAGTTGCCCTGCTAGGAGAGTTCAACATTCAAAATGTGATCTGGAGCATTACTTGGGCAAGAACAATAGACACCAAGGGTCAGACATTCAAAAGGGTTGTGCCATGCGCAATAGGGTTGCGCCTGCGCAAATCCGAAATTGCTCCATTCTGCGATATTCAGCAGGAGGCTGTTGCACCACTGAAAACATGCTGAGCAACAGCGTAATGCAAATGAATGCATGCTGAACTGGAGGGAGAGGAACCATGCATAAACTGCACAGCCTGATATTCAGCCGGGCTGTGCAGAGTTGTGCAGGCGCAACCCCCAACCTGCGCCTGCACAACTTTGAGCAAAAAAAGGATCAAGTTGAGGGCCACCCACAGGTGAGCTGCCGCATTGCGGGCACAACACAGCTGCCACCTGTGGCTGGCCCTCAACCCTCTGTGCCCCCTGCAGCCTGATCACGGGCAAAGAGTGTAAAACCTCCCCACCCCCACTGGCCCGATCGCGAGGCATAGCTTCAATTCCCCCACCAGCCCGATCGTGGGCAGCAATGTTTCCCCTTCAACATATCCCTGGTGGTCAGTGGACCGCTAAACCCGATCGCGGGCAGCAAATGTATAAACAACCCCCTCCTCCAGAATATATCCCTGGTGGTCAGTGGACCGATAATCCCGATCGCGGGCTGGAGTGGTTAAACACAACCCCCTCCTCCCGAATATATCCCTGGTGGTCAGTGGACGATAAGCCCGATCACGGGCTGGGTAATCAAACACCCCGAACATATCCCTGGTGACATAGTGTCCCCACCCCACCACCCATGAAGCCCCCACCCGCCCCCGCGGCGGTGGCGGCAGCATCCACCCGCCTGCCGCCCTGCCGCCCGCCAACTGACTGGCGGTGGGCTGCATGCCCAGTGGTGCAGAGCAGAGCCAATGGGCTTGCATACCGTCTAAGACAGTCAGATTTGTGAATGAACATTCATTCACAAATCTGGACTGTCTTAATAGTATGGGCTGCGCCAGTGGCTCGCCACGCAACGGGCAGCCTGCACCGACTTCAATCGGTGGCGGGCGTGAGCGTGGTCTGCGCCGCCCGGCTGTGAGGCGGGGTGTGAACCGTGGCCGGAGCAGTGAAGGACACTGGAGCCACCGGGGATATGTTCGAGAGTGTTTCTCCAGCCTGTGATCAGGCTTATCGACCACTGGACCACCAGGGATATAATCGGGAGGAATGTTCAAACTACTCCAGCCCGCGATCAGGCTCAGCGTCCACTGGTACCACCAGAGAGTGGAGACGCTTCTCCAGCCGCGATCAGGATTACCGGTCCACTGGACCACCAGGACTATATTCGAGAGGGGTGTGTTTAAACCACTCCAGCCTGCAATCGGGATTATCAGTCCACTGGACCACCAAGGATATATTCGGAGATGGGGGTTGTGTTTATACATTTGCTGCTCGTGATCAGGCTTAGCGGTCCACTGGACCACCAGGGATGTGTTGGGGGGGAAACACATTGCTGCAGGCGATCGGGCCGGTGGGGGAGATGGGGGGATGTTTTACTCTTTTGCCAGCGATCGGGCTGCAGGGGGCATCGGTCCCCAATGGCTGCTGCCTGGCAGGGTGCCAGGCACAAGTCCTTGGGGATCAGCACACCTGCATGCTAATGGCATGCAAATGGGGCCATAATCAGATGCAAATGGCCCCCCCTGCACCTTGCATGAATTATGGTCCCATTTGCATGTCACCTTTTGAATATCGGAAATTTGAGCATGGCACAATGGTACTTGCACCACCGCAAAGTTGACTGCACCACTCTGACCACTTGTGGTGGTGCAAGTTCCACTGCGCCATGCACAGCGGCTGTGGCTAGGGGGTGATATTCAAAGAAGTTGCTCAAGGGCACAACTCCTTTGAATATCGCTCAGGCCACACCCCTGTGCAACTTTTTTGTGCAGCGCAAGGGCTTGCTCCACAAAATAGTGCAGTTTGAATATCTGGCCCCAAGTGTTTGTGGATGCCATCCAACACTGTTTCCTTACACAGCATGTAGAAGAGCAAACTAGAGACAGTGCCATACTGGACCTAGCTGTGTCAAACCAGGCAACATTGGGCAGTTAATAGTGGAAGATCCCCTTCTTAAGTGATTACAGAACAGTGTGGCTCACACTAGCTCTCACTACCCAGCTGCAGAGGTCCTAGATGCTTGTTCTGTAATTAAGGAGGGCAGACCTTAAGAGGATGCTAGAAGATCATGGGGAAAAACATGGGAGGTCAGACAAATTAGAGGATGTAGAATATAAATAGAACATCATCAAACAGGGTATGTAAGATGCATGTAAGGCATGCCTTAGAAAGGGCCAGCAGGAAAAGAGGCATAAGAAAACTATTTGTATTTTCCAGGGAGGTGGGGAAGCACTCTGGGCCAAGCAGTTCACTTCAACAGGTATAAAGCCAGTCAGTCAAAGGCAAATAGGGAGCTCCATCTTTCCTTTTTTTGTTCCACCAGGGAGAAGAGGAAAAAGGGAGGAGGGAGGTTAAAAAGAAGGAGATATGGGTGGCAAAAAATAGACAAACTATATGAAATAATTGTTTCTGCTCAGACTTTACAGTTGAAGAAGGAGTGCCACTGCAAGAATGCTGCATTAAAGATGGACGGGAGACAAAGATGGTGATAGGGACCTTCTTTGAGGATAGAGTGCTCAAGGGTCTGAGGGGGTTAAAGGTAAGAATTTACCAGTGCTTGATGAATTGCATCCCTGAATGCTTGGGGATGTTAAACAGACTCTAGCAAAACACAATAAAGATGTTCAACTGCTTGCTAGTAACAGAAAAGATCCCCATGGATTGGAGGATGACAGCTGTGCCTCTGTATGAGAGTGGGGAGAGAGGAGACCTTAGCAACTAAAGACTGGTCAGCATCACCTCCATTGCAGGAAAGCTGCAGTAGACTATTATCAAAGAGTAGTTGGTAGACATTATGGAGAATCACAGTCTCCAGGACAGTAAACAGCATGGCTTCATGAAATGGAGGTTCTGCCAAATGAACCTCATGGAATTGTTTGACTCAGTGTCTCAAGCAGCTGACAAGGGAAGCAGCCAATGTCCTGTATTGGGATTATAGCAAGGATTTTTACTCCATGCCCCAAATGTATCTTGTGAAAATGTTGGGAGCTTGAGGGTAGGGGAAGATGTAGCAAGGATGTTAGAGTACTGGTAATGAGGAAGAACCTAAAGTGTAATGCTAAATGGAAGGCACACTGAAGTTAGAAGGGTGATAAGTGGGCTGCCCCAGGGGTTGGTCCTAGGTTTTGTGTTCTTCAATCTGTCTAATGTTATACTGGTTGAAGAAGAAGTCCAGGGCATAATAAGCTGCTTTGTGGATGTCAGGAAGGTACTTGGCAGGGTAAACTACAAGGAATGGGTCAGAGACATGACAGAAGACCTAAAGAAATTGGAAAGATGGTCCAAGATCTGGTAACTTGGATTAAATTTCAAAAAGTGCAAGGTCATGCACAGGAGTAAGAGGAACCTCAAAACACAATATTGGGGGTGGAGGTCAGATTAAACCAGACCTCAGAAGAAAGTGATCTTGGTGTTACCATAAGTGTCAGAGTCAAGAGCATTACCCAATGCAATAAGGCATATGGGAACGCCAGGCTGGTCAATGTAAAGACAGTTGCAGATTTCTAGAGAGGATGGAACTTAAAAATGAGAATGTTGAAACAAAACAAAACAGAAACAAAGGGAGAAGGGACTAGTGGAGTTACTTAACTAACAAAGCAAAATTACAAGTCGGTAGCACAGCATAGGCCTACCAGTCCTAGATTGTTGGGGGCTAAAGTAGGAACTGGGAAAACTTGATGAACCAAATGTCTTTTTCTTCTTGCACAATGATGTGCTTCTGTAATGTGTTTTTATGTAGAATATCCTGTTGCATTTCTTTTTGACATTACCTGCTGAAAAAATATATGTGGGTCCAAAAGCTTGAGTGAATAATTCTCCCTTCAATGTGTTAGTGAACACTGAAAAGTAAGGTAAAAAAGCTGATAAAATATAGCATGATCACTTTCTCTGAGTCGTGGACCTACTGTAGACCACCAGTCTCACAGGGGTACCATTATGCTCAGACACTTGACTGAACAAACCACAGCAGAAAAAAATCCCACCCATGGGGATGCCACAGGGAATATGTCCATCAGCATGTACTGAAGGACAGAGGAACCACTTTCTGGAGGATATCCATGATGGTCCAATGGCATTCAGTTGTTTACATATTTTTATCCACCCTGAGGAGGTGGACATTCTGGCCACAAAATTGTTGTGACAAGACACACAGGTGATTAAATTAATGTCAATACAACAGAAACAATCATTTGTCAATGCCGAATGTTGCTTGCTTCTATGTGCTGTTTAGGTATTTGGAAGTCATTGGAGTGCAAATATTGAAAATTTGCGAACTTACGAACGTGCATAGGAACTGCGCAACGCACGCTCGTAAAACAGTCATTTTTAGGAATTTTTTGACCAAATTTTCAACATAGCCATTTTAAGACCTCTGCTCATGAGCAGTGTCACTGTTATTTTGTTAATGTGTCCCATACATTGAGTTTGCACACCGACTGCGCCATTGTGCGTTACATGGACGGAAACACATTTTGGGCAGGATGTGAAAAATGACAGCTGTACTGCTCATAAGGAGGTGTGGTAAATTGGCAATGTTGAAAATATGGAGTGAAAATATTGAAAATTTGCGAACTTACGAGCCTGCGTAGGAACTGCGCAACGCACGCTCGTAAAACAGTCATTTTAAGGAATTTTTTCACCACATTTTCAACATAGCCATTTTAAGACCTCTGCTCATGAACAGTGTCACTGTGATTTTGTTAATGTGTCCCATACATTGAGTTTGCACACCGACTGCGCCATTGTGCGTTACATGGGCGGAAACACATTTTGGGCAGGATGTGAAAAATGAAAGCTATACTACTTATAAGAAGGTGTGGTAAAATGGCAATGTTGAAAATCTGGAGTGAAAATATTGAAATTTCGCAAACCTACGAGCCTGCGTAGGAACTGCTAGCATGCGCTCATAAAACAGTCAATTTTGGAATTTTGCACCAAATTTTCAACATGGGGTTTTGGGACCCTTCTCATGAATGATATCACTGTCATGGTGGTATTCAGGCCTGAAGGGTGATTTCACAGTCACTGCGTGAAATCACCGCCGAGCCGAATGTCTGCATGACAGTGACAGGAAGAATAACTGCAGATTAAGGGTGGTCATCCAAAATTCCTGAGATATGCAACAAAGTTGAAACCCCCTATCTAGGCCATTATACAGCTTACGGCATTTCCTCAGTTCGCGGTCAGCTTTGAAGAGTCAGACGTGTTCGGTCCACTGAAGATCGTCGTGCCAGAGTCCGGAGGTAAGTATGATGGGGGGGCGTGGGAGGCTGGGTGTGCAGTGGGTGGAGTGCGGGTTGTGGAGGTCGGGAGGCGCTCCGTGGGACGTTTTCGTTTTCAGGTTAAAAAAAAAAAGCGTTGTGGGACCGTTTGCCACATAGGTGGGCTCAGCATAGCACAAGGATGTTGGGGGTGTTCAGTCGGCGGGGATTGGGCACCCCGTCGTGGACTCATTGCCACGCTAGGGTGGGCTTTCCACAGCGTGCACCTACAACTGGGGGAGACCACGCAGCTCAGCTGACGGGATTGGGTACCCATCGGCTACGCAGTAGGTGCGGGGGTGTGCACGCCTGCGTGTGTGGGAGGGAGCTACGCTTCAGTGGGCTTCTTATCTCTGCTCACTGAAGTGTAGCTCCCTCTTTCAACTGTATGCCACTGCATTTTGGAGCGTGTCATAGACAGATCCAAAATGCATTGGCTTACAGGGGCCGCGCCTGCCAGCTCACTGACTGAATTGGAGGAGGAGGTGACACACCTCCGAAATCTCCGATGATGACACTATGTTTCTTGCACATGCGTGCAAGCAACATAAAAAGAACTCTTTACAAACATTTCATCAACAAGTCTATGTTTCCAGTTATCTGTGGGGAAATTGCTCTTGACCTAATTGAAAAACACTCCTCCAATTTTTTATGCACTTTCAGGTTTTAGTGCCCATACTGGAGTTGCATCAGTATCCTTTACAAAAGCATAATTACTTTGGTGATACAATATTAGTTTATATGTTAGTTTCAGGATATTTCTTATGCAATTGAAGTGTAATCTCATTTATTGTATGGGCACCAGAACCACTCAGCTCATTCTGTTGTTCTATCACCTAAACTGTGCATTAGACCAAATTTCTAAAATTTATGTTATACAAAATTGTTCTCAAAATTTGTGCATTTCACAAAATATTTAGCAGGTGTGAAATGCAAAATTTTGCCCATGGAATACAAAATTTCACTGCAGAATGGCAAAATGTTGCCTTCGAGCAAGCTAAATTTTGCCATTTTGGGGCAAAAATGTGCATGTCGCGGCAAAATTTCATGTTCTGCGAGCGAAATTTCATAGCTTTGCACCTGGCAAAAATTCTCGCGGAATGGTGGATTTTCACAAAATGTTTAGTGTGGCAAAATTACCGATTGCATGGCAATTTCGCCAGCAAAATTTAGTTTTGCAAAATCTCTACACACAGGACACCCAGGGCCTGGTATATAAATGGAGCACATGTTCAGTGAAATAATTTAGCTCCCTCTACACTTTATTGCATTACATTGCACTTACACAGAAGCATTTCATTTGTACAGTAGTTCACTTCTTTGGTGCTTATTTACCTATTATATGTTTGCATTTTTTTGTAGTATTTCTTGTGCTTCCCCAGCATGCATCTGACAATGAGCTGTTTCCTGCTTAGTATATCTTTCCTGGTAAACTGTTTGAAATAGTGTAAATAGTGTAAATAAGCAGTACTGTACCTCTACTAGATCCTTTATGGCCTGACAGAGACCACCACTACCATGTAGAGGAGGCAGTATGGCCTAGAGGATAAAACACTGAGCTGTGATTCAGGAGACTCAAGAGATCAGGTTTGGAAGACCACAACCATAATGTGCATACTGATTGACACTAAGCAAGTCACATAACTTCCCTGTGCTGCTGGCTCACACTTGAGCAATAGGATATGACAGAGTGTGTGTTGTGATGGGATAACAACATACCTTGGATATATTGTAAGGCATGAAGCATAACCTTAGAAGTGCTGTTAGCTCCATGAAGCGCACCCTGAAGTGTTTTATTGTGATTATAAAATGGTTCCAAAACATTTTGGGGGTGCAAGGGTGAAAAAATGCAGAGAAAGAAAATAATGTTAAACTTATTAATGTTTTTTTTCCAGAACATTTGTCGTATCCAATAAAATAGTCCCAACACACCCCAGCATTGACATGCTACTTCTGTTTCACATATTATCACAGCAAAATACATTTTTAAACTAGCTCCAAATCCCTGTTTTCCTTAATCCACCACCATTTACCTGTTTCCTCATCATTCTTGCTTCTTCTGCATATTATTGCCTCCCTTTTCTCTACCCTGTTTCTTTCTCTTTTTTTCTACATGCGATACATAGAATGTTTACTATGGAAGGAATTCAATAATTCAAATCTATGCTCAGTTCAATTGACAGAATGTTCACCTCTATAGTCACTAAATAGAAAGCCTTAGATGTAACAAGGGCTTCTGTTTTATCTGTAACAGGTTAAACAGCAGAGATTTCCCTGGTAAGCAGGTAAGGATAGGCAGGGAATTTTTTCAAGGTCAGCAAAGAAGCACCAGAAATATAAGCTGTAAGTACTGTAGTACTTATTTTTTTAGATTTATATATGTGTGTATAAGAAGAGGCTGATGGGGGCAAGTAACATTTAATTGTTATTTTTTGTAATTTAAGGCACTTTCATTTTTGGGGCATAGATGAAGGTCTTTAGTGAGTTAAGATGGCAGCCATGTTCGTGATGCCAATCAGGGAATGTGTGGTTTAGCTCTATTTTAATTGTGAAGAGGATGCTGGATCTTTATCCAGTGATGTTGTGCTGAGATAGAGCATAGATAAAGATGGCCCTCAGCCAATTAAGTTTCATTATTTTTTAAACCCATTTTAGCATATACATTTTTTTAATGTTCATCCACCCCAACAAAATATTCCCATCCCAGAACTGTCACGCTATCTCAGCTTCAAATATTATTTACAGCAAAATACATTCTTTTAAATTAGTTCTAAAATCCTCTATTTTCCTCCAATCCACTCCTATTTACCTGTTTCTCCACCATGCATGCTTCTTCTTCTTCATATTATTTCCTTTTTCCTGCCTTGTTTCTTTTGTCTTTTTTCTATGTTCAATAGATAGAACATTTACAATAGAAGGAATTTTAGAATTCAAATCTATGCTCAATTCCTCTGTCAGAATGTTCACCCTCACAATCTCACAACAAAGGCCTCAGATGGGACAAGGGCTTATGTTTTATCTATAGCAGGTTAAACAGCAGAGATTTCACAGGTAAGCAAGTAACACTAGAATGGGGATTTTTCATGGCCAGCAAAGAAACACCAGAAATTAAAACTGTAAGTACCATAGTTCTTCATTTCTTAATTTACTTATGTGTGTATACAAAGAGCATTATGGGGCAAATAACATTTATTATTTGTTATAATTTAAGGCACTTTTACTTTTAGGGACTAGTTGAAAGTTCTTGGTGAGTATAGGTGGCAGCCATATTTGTGATGGCAGTCAGGGATGTGTTGTTCTGATTTTATTGTGAAGAGGCTGCTGAATCTTTAAAGGAGTAGTCTACCCAGAATTTGTAAAACATATGTTGTGCTGAGAGTTTTGATTTGTATGTGAAGTCTTAGTGTGTCCTTCCCTCTGTCTGCTATTAGGAGGTTTTCCTAAATCAACCTGCTAGCTTTATGGTAGTTTTATGTCTCCTGGGGATCTCCATCTCAAATAGTTTTATTGCCTTTCTTGCTCCAACAAAGCACCCTGTCTCATGTGAGAGTGATGCAGCCGAGCCCATAGATTTAACATATACATTGCTTTAAAATCAGTTCACAACAGCATATTTGTGTAACTGTTCTTATCCAGTGAGCACAAATGGCAACAGTTAGAGTTCAGCAGATACCTGAGAGCTAGTTAAGTGGTGTTTCTGTAAGAAAACAGCTACTAAATAGATCTAATTCACTATTTGTGTTTTCTGTGTGTGTCAGGTCTAGCTAGCAGTGGTAAGTGTTTTCATTTTAAAATTTAATTTAATCAAACTACACACAACAATAAAAAGCACAGCAATTGCCCCAGATCATCAATGCAATCATTAGTAAAGACTGTGGCAGTTTTCTTACAGAAAACCCACACAGTTGGCTCTCAAGTATTTGCCAAACTGTAAATGTAGGTACCAGCATTCTCTTAAGTAAAACTGGCAGTTAGTGCTGATTTTGCTCTGTGACACGATTTATTTATTTTTTTGCTAGAAATATGAAGTAATCTTTTTAATAAAGTATAAAAATATGTATGTGTGAGTTATTTAATTAGTTTGGTGAACATTGTTTTATTATTTGAAAAAGTGTGATACACTAAATGTGAAGTGCAGTGAACCATTGTAAAATGAAATCAAATATGTAGCTGAAATAGGCACTGACATCTTATTGCTTTCATGCCATACCACACAGGAGTGAAACTGACTTTATAGTATATTGCAGTTTCTAGGCTGCAGAATCATACCATACATTTCATATATTTGTTCAGGAAAAATGTATGAAATAGGCCAGCCCTGTGGCACTGAGGGTTGAGGTGTTGGATGCCACACCTTGCGCTGCACAAGTGACCCAGATTCGGGAACAAACCTGGGATGTCAGGGGTCGGGGGGGCTGGATTGAGCTGTCATCCAGCAGCTCTCATCTCTTCTCACCATTCAGGTGTAGCATTTCTCACATGGCCTTTTCAAACTGCAGCTTTCTCTGTCTCTCAGTAGAACTGCAACACCAGGCTCTTGGAACCTTTCAGCAGAAGTTCCCACCAATAAAGTGTAGACTGTCACTGCCCCTTCACATATTTGGAGCTCTCTTCCAGCTAAAACTGCAAAACTGGATTCCTTAATCTTAATTCCTCCACATATGGGAGAAGACAAACAGGATCTGGGGGACGGGCAGCTGGCAACCCACAGGCAGGCCCTTTCTAAAACATTGCAGCCCCATTTTCTGCAGAGCAGCTGGAGACCCCACTCCCTCTGGAGGGGCTCCCACTGAACTGAAACTAGAACTCAGTCGTTGGGCTTTTGGGAGATTTCTGGCAGCTCCCCATTTGCTGAAATCACTGTCCCATCCAAAAATGAATATGTATGAATCTCCTTCAATGGCTAACGGGTTGTGTGAAAGAGCACCAAGTATTTCCCCAGCTTTTTCCCCATAAGTCCTCTGAAAGGTCCCATAGTCCTTGGCAGCAATCCTGGCCCTCCAATTGGCTAAAACTGGGGACAAAACCTACAAACATGGCTGCCGAGTAACAATTTCCATCTCAGTCCACTAATGTCCTCCCCCATGCCCTGGTACAGCCAGCAGAAACATTTCTGTTTTCATTTGCCACAAAATCTGTTAGCAGTCCCTGTGGTCTTCAAAGCATCTGCACAGTTTAACATTTTTATTAGTCCTCTTCCTGTTCCTGCTGCCATTTTAGCCTGTCAACAGGCAGTACATTCATAATCCCGCTGCAGTTCATACACTGTCCCTCTTCCATGTCCTGCTGCAGCCAATATAGCTAGGAGGCAGTATAGCACAGTGATCTAAGGCTCTGAGCCGCAAATTTGGTGACATCCAGCAAAGCAGACCTGGGTTTGAATTCCCCAGCTTCCACTTGCATACTGTGTGACCCTAAGCAAGTCACTTAACCTCCTTGTGCTCCCAGGTCGCTCAAGTAAAAAAGCTTTCAGCTTAGTGTGCTATACCTGGTTAAACAACTAAATAAATATAAACATTTTTATTCCTTTATTGCCCCTCAGTCATATAGCTGCTTTAGTGCTCTATTGAAGAACAGCTGACACCTTCAGGAGAACTTTAAGAAAACATAATATTTAGACACAGTTTGGCTTGTATTCTGCATTAGTCCTGTATTCTTCCTCCCCATTATTTATTACTGATGTGATTTGCATGAAAACAAGATACTTGCTCCTGAAAAGTGTATTAATTTATATTGCTTTCTCTCTACTTCAAGTCATAATGCACTGCTTGTGACATCACATTTACTCCCACAGCAACAGATTGTGAAGTCACAACAGAGGATTATGATTTGAGGTAGGGAGTAACCAATAGAGGCACATGAACTCTGAAGTATAAGGATCATGTATTCATGTAAATTTCCTCAGTAAGAAATAATGTTGAAGAAAAATCTATAGAATATATATGTAATGCAAGCTAAATTGTACCTAAATATTATGTTTTTCAAAGTTTTCTTTAGGTGTCAGCAGCTCTTTAAACATTAGCAGGGTTTAAAATTTTAATTTGGCCCTTTCCCAGTCATTAGTGCTGGGGGTACCTGCACCATCCCCAGTATTCAGCAGGGTCCTAGTGGACCATGATCCCGGTGTCATAGTGCACAATGCCAGGGAGTTGTTTGTGTTTTTTCTCACCTCTTTCTCCCATGTGTGTAAGCTACATCATGGTCTCTTTGTGCCCCGGAGGGCAACAGCCTAAAGTACCAAGATCCAGGTGAGAAACCATGCAGAGACACGACTGCTGCCAAACACCTGACAGCACCCTCACCTTACCACACATGTCCACTATCCAGTGCAGTGACAAGCCCTTCTATGGAGAGGACAGCTGTCAGATGACAGCTCAATCCAGCTCCCCCCCGCTGAACCCCAACATTCCGGACTCATTCCCAAATCTGGGTCACGGCATAGCATGAGGTCTGGCATCCAGCACCTCAACCCTCAGTATCACTGAGCCAGACTATTTCATACATTTTTACTGAACAAATATATGCAGTGTAGGGTATGAATATGCAGCCTAGAAACTGCAAAATACCTTGAAGTCAATTTCTCTCCTGTGTGTGCTATGGCATGAAAGCAACAGAACGCCAGAATGACAGTGACTATTTCTGCTACACACTAGATTCCATCTCATAATAGTTCACTGCACTACAAATGTAGTGTATTGCACTTTTCAAATGATAAAATAACACTTGTTTTGTATTTCATTCACCAATCTCATTAAATAACTCACATATGCATACTTTAATACTTAATGAGTTTACTTTACTTTTTACTTTATTACTTTATTATTTGAATGTTTAATATCTCATTCCAGTTGTGCCTCTTCCCTAGGTCACACCGGGAGATAAGCAACCTGTTGCTCAGTGTGCCTTCCTGCCAAAACATTTCAATAAATATATAAATAAAAAAAAAATATTAATATACTTCAGATTTGTAAAAAAAATGAAAATCATAACACAGAGCAAAATCAGCACTAATTGCCAGTTCTGCCTAATAGAATGTTAGTACCTACATCTACAGTTTAATAAACACTTTAAATCTAATTGAGTAGGTTTTCTGTAAGAAAACTGCAAGAGTCTTTACTAATTATACCACTGATGATCTGGCCAATTTCTGTGCTTTTATGGTTGTGTGTAGTTTGATGAAATTAAAAGTTTTAAAATTAAAACACTCCTGCTAGCTAGACCTGACACATATAGAAAACAAAAATAGTGAATTAAAGCTATTTAGTAGTTATTTTCTTACAGAAACCCCACTCAGCTAGCTCTCAGGTATCTGCTAAACTGTAACAGTAGCCATTTGTGCTCACTGGATAAGAACAGTGACACAGCTCTGCTGTTGTGAACTGATTTTAAAGCTGTGCATATGCTAAATCTATGGGCTCGACGACATCACTGTCACATGAGACAGGGTGCATTGCAGAAGCAAGAAAGTCAATAACACTATTTGAGATGGAGATCCCAGGGGTTGTAAAATTACCATAAAGCTAGCAGGCTAATTTAGGAAAAACTCCTAATAACAGACAGAGGGAAGGACACACTATGACTTTACATACAAATCATAACACTGCTCAACATATGTTTTTCAAATTCTGGGTAGACTACTCCTTTAAACAGTGCTGTTGTGCTAAGATAATAGCATGGGTAAAGATAGCTGCAAGGGCCAGCCCATTGACACAGTGGTAGCACTACCACTCACAATGCTGGTGACCTGAATTTGGGTGCGAGCTCGGGTTGCTAGGAGCCAGCCAAGGGAAGGAGGACTGAGTATCCCACAGGATACTCTCCTTCTCCAGGGAGGGTGGGCAACTGTCCCCGCTGCTATACTATCAACTGGGTTACCACAGGTTGCAGTGCAGCTGGGGACATCAGTGGTGAGGAGGATGTCATCTTAGATTCGGTATGATAGCATGAACTATGCATGTGCATGCATCCACTGATCCCCTGTATTCTCTGACACCCTTGGAGCTGGCAGAAACATGAAAAATGGACTCCTGCACTCAAGGATGAAGGACCGCCTAGCAACGCAAGGATCCTCTTACCCAAGGCCCACCTTTGCAGCCTCCTGAACCAGACCACATAGTCCAAGAGTAAACCCTCCACCTCTTCTCCACCTAGGGGGTAAAGCCAAAACTCTGTGGGTGAGTAATGAGCATACCAGACAAAGGTAAGGGGGGGATGAAGCTGTCTTGCCTTGACAGAGTCCGGAGGGGGTTCAAGTACAGGGTGGAAGGAGGGCATAACAGAAAGTATAAAAAAAAATAAAGTTAGTTCTCAGTCAATACGATTTCATGACTTTTTAAACCCATTTTATAATTGGAAAGAGCTTTTGCTCTGTGTTTCTTTCCCAGTCAGTACTTCTATCTATAAAAAATTATTATTGCTGTAATTTTGTATAAATTTGACTACCTATTTAAATGGGTTTCTGGGATTGCTTTCATATGTTATGAGTTCCTTCAGGAAAATCCCATCAATTTAAAATATACAGAGGTTTTGCAGCTTCAATTTACAAGGACAGATGGTCATTGTGAAGGATTTTACACTGGAGCAGTTGCCAGCTTTATTAGATTAACACCGCCACAGTTAATGAAAGTCAGAATTAACACCTTTAACCCCCTTCCGTAATTCATTCAGAAAATAATCTGAACTGTTATCACATAAAGTAAGTTTGTAGATGCACAAAAATTATTTAGACATTTAATTGCAAATACAGGAATCAGGTATTACTGTTATTGGATCATCAGTTGTGTAAACCATTAGTGTGATTGCGATGTCTAGCTTGTCTGTTTTGCAAGTGCAATAATTCATGGATCAAAGCTTGAAAGCAATTATTAAACAGTAGACTGTCACAAATGCTTTAGATCTTTGATGTACTATTATTATGCATTTAAGTCATATGTGTACATGTTCATGTACATGTACATGTAAAGGAATTAGGTATTACTGTTACTGGAACATCAGCTCTGTGATCCATTTGTGTGATTGTCTAGCCTGTTTTGTGTTTGCAACAGTTAATGAATTTAGCCTTGGAAGGCACGTATTAAACAGTACATATGAAATATAAATTAAAACTGTCACAGATGCTTTATGACTTTCATTTAATTGCATTAAAAAATGGATCAATACGGTCTCAGTAAATGACTTATGTTCTGTAAAACTACAAACTCTTTGTTTTTCATTTGCCCTTTCCCCCATAAAATCAACAATAAAATGAAAGTATTTGAGATTATGGTTACAAGTTGAAAGTGTATATGGCTTAAAATAACATTAGATTATTCAAAATCCTTTAAAGTATCACAGCAGGGTGTCTCCTTACTTTGTACTTGCTTGTGCTGATATAAACTGTTACCTAGGAAATGACCCAGAGGAGCCATCAAAGGGCTGGGACACATAAAGGTTTTGTAGTAGCTAATCACTGGTACTTGGGTTAAAGTTACAGTACATAACTTTCAGAAAACTGCACTCTAAGATTTATACTTATTTATAGTATTTAGTTATGTTATCAACAAGGATCTGAGATATACAACCAACTGAAATAATTATCTCGCTGCTAGCAGTGTCCTAGGGAAGGGCTGACAAATAGAATAATATATAGGGGACTGTGTATGACAAGGCTATAATACTGTTGAGAGGTTCTAGGGACATCTGAACTTTGAGGGCGACACTTGAGAGGTTCCAACATGTCCCTAGAACCTCAAGATGGTATTATGGCTGAGTAATCTCAGTCTCTTAACTTTTATTTTTTATAAAATATGGTTCCAAGGACTTTTGGGTAGTCAACAGCACTGAAGGTGCTGCACTATTAAGATGGAAGGCAAACATATGCTTAAAAAGTTGGTCTCATCCTAGCTCTGTGGGCTGTTGTTTGATGGCTAGCACTGCCGCTGTTTAAAGTTTGAGTGTGATTTTTGCCCATTTCTCTGTTCTCAGGGCAGCGCTGGCCTCGGGGCAGCACTCTTTAGCTCCTCCTCCAGCTTACTTCGATTGGTGAATTTCAACCACTGGCAGGGCTGCCCCCAGGGCAGCTCCTTCGCGCTTCACCTCCCTCCTATCCCTATTGGTAGATTTCATCCCCTGCCCCCATGGCAGCAACCTGTAGCTGTTACTTCTCACAAATCTTGGTGCAAGTCTGAGAAATTGAGGGTTTTAAGTGTAGATGAGAATGTTATGGAAATGCTCCCCCCAGCAATGTGTACTGCTTGTCTTTGAATATATTGCCCCCCACACACACCATATTTCAAGGGCAGATGGAGATTTACAGTTATAGAACCAGTTTTATTTTTCTTGGGTGGGGGGTTCATGTCATATAAACCATGGGGTGCCCTTGGGGCAGTGCCTGTGTAGTTGGTGCCTGCTGCCTGCCCCTGGGGCAATGCACAGGAACAAATAACTAAACACTGGCCTGGAGCAGTCAGTAGGAACTAACTACATAGCTGCTGCCCCAGAGGCAGCCCACAGTAATCAATTACACAGGCACTGCTCCAGGGGTAGTGAAGACACTGCCCCCAGGGGCAGCCCACAAGAACCAATTACACAGGCACTGCCACAGGGGCAGCAAGAACACTGCCCCAGGGGCAGCTGACAGTATCCAACTACACAGGCACTGCCTCAGGGGCAGTGAGGACACTGCCCAAGGGGCAGCCCACAGGAACCAATTAAACAGGCACTGCCCCAGGGGTAGCAAGGAAAATGCCTCAGGTGTAGCCAGGACACTGCCACAGGGGCAGCCCATGGGTACCATTTACACAGGCACTGTCCCGGGGCAGAAGTGGGGACCAGCTACCAAGGCACTTCCCAAGGGGCAGCCCACGGGAACCAATGACACAGGCACTGACACGGGGCAGCAAGGACACTGCCCCATGGGCAGCACATGAGAACCAATTAAACAGGCACCACCCCAAGGGCAGCAAAGACACTGCCCCGGGGTTGCCAACAGAAACCCAAACATCATGGCACTGCCCCAAGGACAGCGCCACTAACCAGTCATTGTGGCACTGCCCAATTTATTACAATTCATAAATAAAATATATACTGTCACTTACTTCTGTCTTAATTTAACATTATTAAGAAAAAGGTAATGATTTGTGACACTTATATTATTAAATGCTCACAACTGAGTTTGACACAAAGCACAAAAAAAACTTCCCTGGTTAAGGTCTGAACCCTTGAAGTCTGGCTCTTTTGGATGCAGGCAGACATACATCTTGAACTACCACCAAAAAACACTGTTTTTATTAGTTTTCCCAAGTTTTGTCTCTACTCAGAATAAAGCGACACATAAAAAAAATATCCCTGCTCAAGGCTTGATGAGCCCTTGACTTCTAAATCTTTTGCATGTTGAAATATCTATTGAGTCAGTAAAGTACACAGAACCTTTTTGATTTTCAAATCTAGTCATATTACTTTGTATCTCTCCCATAGAAAAAGCAAATTAATAAAGTTGGTCACACTAACCTCAGAACAATAATCCTGTGCTCTGAAATGTTCAACTATCTGTCAGGTTTATATGCCATGAATACTCCACAAAAAAAAAAAAAACTGGTTCTATAACTGTAAACCTCTATCTGCCTATGGAAATATCACGGGGGGGGGGGGCAATATATTCAAAGACAAGCAGTACACATTCCTGGAGGGAGCATTTCCATAACATTCTCCAGGGAGCAGGGAGGGGCTGTGGACATGGCCTACCTAGACTTTAGCAAGGCATTTGACACAGTCCCACACAAAAGATTAATAGTCAGATTAACCAGCCTGGGAGTGGGTCCCAGGGTGGTAGCCTGGGTAAAACATTGGCTGCACAACAGGACACAGAAGGTAATTGTAAATGGAGTCCACTCTGAAGAAAGAGAGGTTACTAGTGGGGTACCGCAGGGTTCAGTATTGGGTCCAGTCCTTTTAATGTCTTCATCAGTGACATTGCAGAGGACTGGAAGTAAAAGTATGCCTTTTGCAGATGACACAAAGATCTGCAAAAGGGTTGATACACAAGGAGGCGTGGAAAGGATGAAAAGGGACTTGGCAAGGTTGGAGGAATGATCAGAAGTATGGCAGCTAGGATTCAATGCGAAGAAGTGCAGAATAATGCACCTGGAAAACAAGAACCCAGGGGAAGAATACACAATGGGTGGGGAGGAAGTAACAACAACAAAAAAGGAAAGGGACCTGGGGGTAATCATATCAGATGACCTTAAGGTTAGCAAGCAATGTGAGAAGGCAGTAGGGAGGGCTGGGGGGTATACTGGGATGTATGGGAGAGGCATCAGCAGTAGAAAACAGGAAGTTGTTATCCCTCTGTACAGACAGTTGGTGAGACCCCATCTGGAGTACTGTGTCCAGTTCTGGAGACCCCATCTCCCAAGGACATAGACAGGATAGAGGTAGTCCAGAAGAGGGCAACTAAAATGGTGCAGGGTCTGCAAGAGAAGCCGATGAGGAGAGACTAAAGGAGCTAATATGTATACCCTTGAGGAAAGAAGGAGAGGGGGGACATGATAGAAACTTTTAAGTACCTCAGTGGAATCAACAAAGTCCAAGAGGGTAGCATCTTTCAGAAAAAGAGACATGCAAGAACAAGGGGACACAATTTAAAGATAGAAGGGGCGGTTCAGGGGTAATGTGAGGAAGTATTATTTCACAGAGAGGTAGTGGATGCATGGAACAGCCTTCCTGAGGAGGTTGTGGGGTCTAAAACTGTGGGAGAATTCAAGAATGCATGGGACAGACATAAGGCAATTCTTGTGGGGGGTAGGAAGAAATAGGCTGTTGGTTAACTAGGATCTATGGCCTATCCTGTAGGTAGGGAAATGGGCAGACTAGATGGGCCAAGCGGTCCTTATCTGCCATCAAAGTCTATGTTTCTATGTTTCTATGTTTGTCATCTACACTTAAAACCCTCAATTCCTCAGACTTGCACCAAGATTTGTGGGAAGTAATAGTTACAGGTTGCTGCCCTGGGGGCAGGGGATGAAATTCACCAATAGGGATAGGAGGGAGGCAGAGCATGATGGTTCTGCCCCCGGGGCAGCACTGCCAGTGGGCGAAATCCACCAATACAAGTAAGCTGGAGGTGGAGGGTGCCACCCCAGGGTCAGCACTGCCCCGAGAACAGCAAACTGGGCAAAAATCACACTCAAGCCTGTTTAAGGGTCTAGAGGGGCTCCACAGAGCAGGACCATCCTTCCCCTGCAGCTGCACAGCACCCCCAGATAAGGAGAGCACCTTCACTGGGAGTCAGTTCCAGCTCAGCTTGACAGTTTGTCCTGCTAGAAGCCTCCTCCAGTTTCATGGCAGTGTGACCAAAGGCACTTGCAGTGTTTCAGGAAGAGAACTAAAAGGCAATGAGTGAGAGAGACATAAAAATGCTAGTCTTCCTCTGTCTTCGAGAGCTGTTTTACTTGATCAACCACCAGCGCCGCTGCTACTGATGGGCTGCACATGGTAGGATCATTCTTCTCCTGCACCTCCACATCACAGCTGTTATTCTGTTTTATCACTTGTGGTCAGTGGCAAGTCAGCTTTTACTGTATATGGCAGTTACAGTAGCTGGCGGCTCGCACTGAGCGTGAGAAACTGAACAGCACATGGTCCTGCTTGTATCTCATAATACTATCATTCAGAGCTCAGAATTTATTTATTTTATTTAGCTTTTGTTGACCGGGTAAGTGCATTAGACAAATCCTGCCTATTTTCAGGCACGACCCGGGGGAGGGGGGATACAGATGAATGCCAACTGACCTTGAACCAGATTAAGCTGTTGGTGGTATTTTTAGTGAATGAGGGAAATTTGGACAGGACACCAGGGAAATTCCCCTACTCTTTTCGATAAGTGCCATGGGATCTTTAACATCCACCTGAACTACCACCAGTCCAGACAGGTGGGACCTTGGTTTAACGTCTCATCCGAAAGACAGCACCTCAGAAATGCAGCACCCCTCTCATGCTGCATTACAGTGTCAGTACTGGGATATTAACCCAAGTGCCAGATGTGGGAACTGAACCCAGAGCCCTCTGATCTCCCGGCCTCAGAGGTGAGTGTGCTACCTACTGAGCCACTGACACTGACATGACATGATATGACATATGATATGATATGAGAATAATAGTATTATGAGCTCTGAATGATGGTATTACAAGATTTCTTCAATAGTATAATGGGACTGGAAGTGTGGTATTATGGGGATTTTTAGGATACTTTTTTATATTATTATTAGGCATAGCCATATATTGCAAATAGAATAATAGATAGGGGACTGTAAATTATAAGGCCATAATACCATCAAGAGGTTCTGGTGACATGTGAACCTTGAGAGCGAAGCTCAAGAGGTTCCAACGTGTCACCAGAAACGTGAGATGGAGTTTTAGCTGAGTCACATACAGTCCCCTATTTTTTTATTTTTTGTAGCATGTGGATCCTGACATGAGTTTACCTTTATGCTCATTCTTGGAACTGTAGCCAACAGTTCTCCCCCAAACAGCTTCCTCTGTGACTGGAGGTGGAACTGCATGTTTCCTCACTTCTAGCTCTGTCCGAGTGCCAACTTCGCTCTCCCCTCCCCCCCAAGAGAATGCAAAATCTTCACTTTCCCCCCCGAACAAGGCAGCAGTGGCCAAAGAGGGACCAAGCACAAGAGCGAGATTCTGTGTCACCGATTATTGTTCCTTCTGAGCTGCACTGCATCTGGCTTTAACTGTACCTGACAGTTACAGTAAAAGTCAGCTTGTGGGCGGATGCAGTGAGTGTGCACATCGCAAATAAAGCTTGAGTCTTGTAATACTGCCTTAGAAAATTTATTGATAGTATTATGAGATCTCATAACACTATCATTTAACATCAAATGGTAGTATTACAAGATCTTGCAATACTATCAATGGATTTCTTCTATAGTATTATGAGGAATTTTTTGTATAATGATAATCGGTAGTATTATTAGGTATATCCATATATTACAATATATCACAGGGCTGGTTATGAAAATAACCTAACTAATGAGGACAATGCTCCAGCTCAGGAAGATTAAGCAGATAACCACTGTAGTATAATTGTATTCTGTTGCAACAGTCATCTTGTTAAACACCAGTGTTGCTCTGAGTTTCTGTAAAGTATAGCAAATGTTGAATCATATTTTTAAATACAATGGGTGGCATTAAATAGTCACTGTAGCCACTTAGCATCACTGCTGACATTATACTGTCAAATCACTGTCGATGGTGAGGCTATGCTGTGGGAATGATCATGTGCATTCTAGGCTGCTAGCTGTTGTAAACTTCATTTGCACCCAATAACAGATTTTTTATCTGCAGTGCCTTTGTCATTGGAGTGACAGGAGGGACTCCCTACTTGCAACCATCGCCTTCTGTCTTGTAAAGTGCAGTTGGGTGGTAATGCAATGGTGCCACTGAAATTTACTTGTTTTTCTCCACCCCAATAGTGACTAAGAATAAGACCTATTCTCCCTTAAGGTGTGTTTAGACTTAACTCTCTGCACCACTGTGAGTGGTGTACAGTTGCTAATCCAATGTCAGGCAGTCACTTTTGGGCAGGCCAAGATTGTTGCAGAGCCTGCAGGTGGTGGCATGTCTGATGTGGATGTTCTCCACCACTGGCAATACTTCAGCCTGTACCATTTCCACAAGCTCCTGGTGGCCTCAGGAACATCTTTTCATCCTGCTCTGATTTTGCATGTCTGCAACCTGCCCAGAATATGCTTGCACCACAACAGACACGCATGATGTGGCTGGGTGGTGAAATATTGCATCAGAGTGCATACTTGCAGTGGAGCGTTTGGCAGTGAATTGCTGCAATTATTGTAAATAAGCCTTTTTTTTTAAATAATGTTGGGGTATGAATATCATGCTTTTGAAAGGTGCTGGATTGACAGCACTGGAAACTGAAGCCTTATGTTTATCCACATGACGGATGCAGCATGGGTGATTACCATGCAAGCTTCCCCACTGCCCCACCAGTGTGCCATATCCCTGTCAAGGACAAACCACCATGTAGGTGAGAGGTTAGTTCAGACTCCATGCCCATTCAATCCTTGGCATCTCATGTGAGGCTGACGACAAGGGTGTTAATTAGTGCCAACTGAGTAGGTGGTTTTGTGATGTGGACACCCACGCACTGGGAACTGGACTGATACCACCACTACTCATTTCACATAGGATACTGAACAGCCCAAAAGTAATAATGGCTTTCAGCCCCTATCCACCTTGGTTGGATTTGAAACTGTGATTTAGAGGTAAAAGGTTCCATAACCACAACTAATCCACTGAGCCACCCAACTCTCCAACAGGTCTTTACTCACAGATGCATAGTTAATGTTGTATTATCCCCCTTTTTGCATGCTGTTAACACATTCCCTGCAGATATGATCTCTCCAAAACTGGCTTAACCACAATAAAGATCTTTTCTAAATAAGTCAGACCTACTTTATGTTCTGTTTATCAGTAGTTTTGGTTAAACAGACAGATTTGTTCTTCAGTAGTAAACCCTGGTTTCCATAGGCACTGTGTAATATTGTAAATTCTGCTTTACTGTGGCAAGTACACACATTATGAAAAAAAAGAAATCTAGCATATTTCAATGCTAATTCTCACATGCTTGATGGGATTTATTTGTAAAGTGAAAGAAAGAGTATGAACTTTTTATGTTACTAATGCTCCTTCCATCAGTGGCAAAATGATAGAATGCCACAAACCAATTCGTCTAGACTAAAGTAATAAGAAAAGCCCAATGTCCATTTACTTTCCTGAAACAAACACCTGCTACAGCAGCCAGCACAGAGACTCAGGGGGGGGATCCTTCCTAATATTGTGGCCTGTCCAATCCATATTACTGTTCAACAAGCAATCAATAGCAAAACCTCCACGATCTCCTTTTCTGCTGTTATTCACCAACATTATCCCTGTAAAGATTCTGAGATTCCATGTGTTGTACAGTAAGCAATGGCACTTCTTTAATTAAAAGCAGTGTCCTGAAAGTGTGGTAATATACATTTTCTAGGCTAGAGGTAACATTATTATAGAGGCATATGCATCTGTGCCTTGAATGAAAAAAAAAATGACGACTCTCCTTTACTCTGGGAAAAACAATTTCTGCAAGCAGATTTCTAGTGCATCTGATGAAAAAAGGTGGCCTAAGCAGTCCTTATCTGCGGGCAAATTCTATGTTTCTATGACACCAAAATCTGCGATAGGGTGGCCCTTGGGGGGTGGAGGAGGAAAGGATGAGCAGACGTATGAGAAAACCAGAGGAGTGAAAGTGCAAAATAATGCCCTTAGGGCACAGAAACCCAGGGGTGGAGTACAAAATGGATGGAGTGGTATTGATGACTATCAAGTAGGAAAGAGACCAGGGATTAATCATATTGTATTATCTGAAGGTGGCCAGGCAGTACAACAAGACAGTCAGGAGGGCTAGTGGGATGCTGGGATGCATAGGGAGGGGGGTATCACCAGCAGAAAGAGGTAGGTGGTGTTGCCTCTGTGTAGATCTCTGGTAAGACCCCACTTAGAGTACTGTGTCCTGTTCTGGAGACTACATGTCCAAAAGCACACAAACAGAGTGGAGGTGGTTCAGGTGAGGCCAACTAAAATGGTGCAGAGTCTGCATCAAAAACCCTATGTGGAGAGACTAAAGTACCTCAATATGTAAAAATGTTGTCTTAGCCTTTACCAATGGTCATGTTATGACCTATGATATGTCATATATTGCTGTAATTTTTTTGTTTGTACTGTCTGGTGACCCATGAAAATGGGCATTTGATACCCTCAGGCTTTACATGATTACCAAATTTTAAATAAAAGAATTATTAAAATAAAAATGTATATCCTGGAAGAGAGGAAGAAGAGGGATATGACAGAGACCTTTAAATACCTCACGGGGGTAAATAAGGTACAGAAGGTATGTATTTTTCAGAAGAAAGGGTGCTAAAGAACAAGGGGACATGCTATGAAGCCAGAAGGGAATAGATTTAGGAGAGATGTGAGGAAGTACTTCTTCACAGAAGAGTGGTGGATTCCTGGAACAACCTTCCAGCAGAAATGGTCATGGTGAAAACAATGGTGGGATTCAAAAACACTTGGAATAAGCACAAGAAAATCATAGTGGAATGGAAGGGAGGAGAGAGAAAGAGCTGTAGATCAGGCACGGTCTGCAATAATAATGTAGGTAAGCAAAATTGGACAGACTGGGTGGGACAAGCGGTCCTTTTCTGCTGTCAAATTTTATTTCTATGTAAAGCCTTAACAAATGAATTGCATGAGATTCAAATTATTGTAGATAGTCCATTCATGTAGTTTTTCCTCTGGTTATTGAAATAACCTTTAACCTGTTTTCCTGAGATCTATGGTATGCGTATTCACTGAAATCACATCAGCAGGTATAGATAGAGAGCTACAGTACGACTCTTGTATTACTGATGTATCCTGGAGAAGGGAAGGATAAGAAGGGCAGGAACACAATGTGCTGCAGTTGAGTATGTATTATACAGGCACGGTCGCACCTGTATATTTTAGAGTTCAATGGTGACTTCTATGTTAAACCCAAAAGTCTGAACTTTAAACTTCATAACTGTTTGACCAATTTGCATGAAAATGTGCATGCACTTCTGGGGTCCAATGATCTTTTGATGTGGCAAGTTGTGTTCCGGTCGGATGTGCGGGTGCGGAGATACACAGTGCAACAAATATGAAAATTATCACATTTTTGTCAAATTCTTTGTCATGCCACTGTGTAAATATGGCATGGGCTTTTGGTCTGACATTTTCAAGGTATGTAGGCCTTGGGTCACAGATGTACCTTTTGAAGGTTTGATGAAAAAATATTAATATGTTCAAAGATTATTAAATTTCAAAGTTTCCCATTATTTCCTATGAAAAAAGTTATATGTGCCATGCAAAACAGGATTCTTGTTTTGTGAAACAGGATTCTTGTTTTACAAAACAGGATTTTTGATTGCAATTTGCGAAAAAAGAAATGTTATATACTGTAGCTGTTTCTTTGTCACCTTATAGCAAAGAAACGGTTTAGAATTTTGGTCTGAAATTTTCAGGGTAGAAATGGCTTGCTCCACAGATGTGCCTTTTTCTGGTTTGGTGAAAATATATTACTTTGGCTTGGAGTTCTGTGGATTGGAATTTTAGTTGCTTTTCAATAAGATTACATTGTACTGGGAGGTTTACAGAGCTGTTTCTTTGTCACTATCATTGTTAAGAAACAGTTCACAATTTTGCTCTGAAATTTGCAGGGTACTGAGGGCTTGCCTCACACATGTGCCATTTGTTGGTTTGGGAAAAATATATTACCTTGCTCTGGAGTGCTGTGACTTTACATTTTGCCTAATTTCCAATAGGATAATATTGTAATGTGAGGTGTATGCAAGCATTTCTTCATTACTTCATGCATTGAAGCGTAGCCCACACTCCCATACAGAAATAAGGATACTATTAAAGACTGATACATGGATGGGAGTGCAAGGCCCAGAGGGCCCTATACTCTCACACACAAATACAGATACTATTAAGGAGTAATGCATGGATGGCAGTGCAGGACCTGGAGGGCCCTGCACTCACAAAGAGAAATATGGAAACTACAAGGAACTGATGGATGGATAGTGGACTCTGGGCTCCCACACACAAATATGCAGAGGAGTATGGAGTGACAGGAGTACAGGGCCCTGCACTCTCACAGGGAAATAAGGTTACAATTATACTCTCTTGTAAAATTATGGAAGGTTAGGGGTTAAGGGAAATGTGTAAATTCAGGAAAACTTAGGAGGGGGACTTGCCCCCATCCACTTTGTATGGCTTGATGCACAGGATAACATATATGTTGACTGGCACTTAACTCCTGGTAGTTTAGGAATTAGGGTTAGGGCTACTATTAAGGTTAAGGGAAATATGTACATTCAGGAAAGGGTAGGAAGGGGACTTTGAACCTCTAGTCAATATGCTCGCCCCAAAGTGTAACATAAATTTAGGTTTACACTTAACTTCCAGGGGGTTAGACATTATGGGTAAAACTTTGCTTTAGGGTTTTAGGGCATAACTCTCTAGATTTTAAAGGGGGTTATCTAAAACTTGGTGAGCTTGTAGTCCAAGAGGAAGTACACATGTGTGTGAAGTGTGGTGAAGAGCACCTTAAATTCTGCTTTGGCTCCATGTTTAATTGTGGTGGAAATATTGGGATGCTGTGGGTATCCTGTGAGGACTGTCCTTGGTATGATGTGTTAATGCTATAGTACTCAGTAAGATCTTTCATTTCATATATAGTGTTACAGTAAACTCCAAATATTTAGTGAACTATGGCATGTGAAAGTTTAATATTTATTTTTTTTATTTTAGTCTTTGGTAACCAGGTAAGGCCCACTAGGCACAAGTGCCTGTTTTCAGGTGAGACCTGGGAGCACTGGGCGGTTAAGTGACTTGTTCAGAGTCACACAGTATGCAAGTGGAGGTTGTGAGAATCAAACTCAGGTCTGGGCTGCTGGATGTACCAAGCTCATTCACACCTCATTCCTCTAACCTCTAGGCTATACTGCCAGCCCAAAGTTCTTATGTTATTCTGTAAGAATTTTTGTGTTTGCGCGGGTTTAGGAAAGGGTTAGGTTATATACCTGATGGAGTTAATGGGGGGCACATATCTGATATTGTTCAGGGTTCCGAGTACACTTTCTGTTGTGTGTGTCCCCCCATTAAATATAACTTGTTCAAGAGTTAGGTTAGGGTTAGGTTATGTATCTGTTGAAGTTAATTGTGGGCACATATGTGATATTGTTCAGGGTGCTGAGGTACACTTTCTGTCATGTGTACCCCCCATTAAATATTACTTGTTCTGGAGTTAGTGGTAGGGTTTGGGTTCGGGTGCGGGTTAGGTTATGTGTCTGTATTAGTTAATGGGGGGCATATATTTTTATATTGTTCAGAGTGCTGAGGTATACAGTCTGTCGTGTGTGCACCCCATTAAATATTACTTGTTCTGGAGTTAGGGTTAGAGATAGCTGTTTGGGTTAGTGTTACAAAGATATTTGTGACATAGAGTACAAATACTACTAAGGACTGACACATGGATAGGAGCACTGGGCCCCGAGGGCCCTGCGCTCCCACAAACAAATACCGATACTATTAAGGAGTAATGCATGGATGGCAGTGCAGGGCCTCTGGGGCCTGCACTTCCAAAGAGAAACACGGATACTACTAGGGACTGATGCATGAATAGTAGCACAGAGCCCTACAGAGAAATACGGATACAATTATAATCTCTTTCAAAAATTAAGGAGGGTTGGGAACGTACAAGCAAATAAGTCTTTGATTATATTTTCCAAAAAGTAAGGAAATTCTCTGCAAAACAACTTTATTAATGCAACATTAGAGATTCTTATGATTATACCTTCTCAAAAAGTAGGGAAATTCTTTGCAAAAAACTTGGTTAATGGACCATTAGGATTCCAGCATCAAAAGTAGGGAAATGGCATCTTAGGGTTCCCAACCCTAAGATCCTACTCCAACCCTTGGTTTCCAACCCTAACACTCCGCACCAGCCTGCATGCAGGAACAGGTGTGGGGGGTGCTTTAGGGTTGCAAACCCTAATACTCACCCCATTCCCTTATTGTGTACTCAGCTTATTTACTGTTGGAATGGTGCAGTGACAAAGTTTTTTACAGAGAATATAAAGACAGAACAAGATAATACATGCTATACAGAGATAATATTACATAGAAAAATAGAAACATAGAATCTGAAGGCAGATAAGGACCACTTGGCCCACCTAGTCTGCCCATTTCCCTACCTGATTTATAAGACGCAGATTCTTGTTAATCAACAGCTTACTTCCTCCTACCCCCCACTAGAATTGCCTTATGTGTATCCCATGTATTCTTGAATTCTCACACTGTTCCTGACTCCACAACCTCCTCAGGAAGGCTGTTCCATGCATCCACAACCATCTCTGTGAAAAAATACTTTCTAACATTACTTCTGAGCCGTTCCCTCTCTATCTTCAAATTGTGCTCCCTTGTTCTTGCACATCTCTTTTTCTGAAAGATGCTACCCTCTTGTACTTTGTTAATTTCCTTGAGACACTTAAAAGTTTCTATCATGACCCCCCCTTTCCTCAAGGGTATACATATTAAGCTGCTTTAGTCTCTCCTTGTATGTCTTCTGGTGCAGACCCTTCACCATTTTGGTTGCCCTCCTCTGAACAGCCTCCACTCTGTCTATGTCTTTGCGTAGATGTGGTCTCCAGAATTGCACTCAGTACTCCAGATGGGGTATCACCAACTGTCTGTAGAGTGGGATAACAACTTCCTGTTTTCTACTGTTGATACCTCTCCCTATGCATCCCAGTATCCCCCAGCCTTCCTTACTGCCTTCTCACATTGCTTGCCCACCTTTAGGTCATCTGATATAATTACTCCTACGTCTCTTTTGATTTTTGTTGTTATTTTCTCACCCCCATTGTGTACTCTTCCCCTGGGTTGTTGTTTCCCAGGTGCATTACCTTGCACTTCTTTGCATTGAATCTGAGCTGCCATATATTTGACCATTCCTCCAACCTTGCCTAGTCCTTTTTCATCCTTTCCACCCCACCTTGTGTATCAACCCTGTTGCAGATCTTTGTGTTGTCTGCAAAGAGACATACTTTTCCTTCCAGGTGCTCTCCAATGTCACTTATAAAGACATTAAAGTGGACAGGTCCCAGTACCGAACCCTATGGTACCCTGCTAGTTACCCACCTTTCTTCACTGTGGACTCCGTTTACTATTACCCTTTGCATCCTGTTGTCAAGCCAGTTTTCTATCCAGGCTACCACCCTGGGACCCACTCCAAGGCTGGCTAACTTGTATATTAATCTATTGTGTGAGACTGTGTCAAATGCCTTGCTAAAATCTAGGTAGGCCATATCCACAGCCCCTCCCTGGTCTACTACTTTGGTCATCCAGTCAAAGAAATCTATTAGGTTCGTCTAACATGACCTTCCTGCTGTGAAACCACGCTGCCCTGGGTCCTGTGCGCCACTGACCTCTAGGTACTCAACAATTCTTTCCTTCAGAAGTGATTCCATCATTTTCCCTACCACTGAGGTCAAACTAACTGGTCTGTAGTTTCTTGCCTCTGCCCTGCTCCCACTTTTGTGAAGTGTAATCACGTCTGCCCTCCTCCAGTCCTCAGGTACCACCCCATCTTCCCATGATTTGTTAAAGAGAGTAGTCAGTGGTGTTAACTAGTTCTCCCCTTAGTTCTTTTAGAATTCAGGGGTGAATCCTGTCAGGCCCCATTACTTTGTCCACCCTTAGTTTCAAGAGTTCTTTCAAAACCCTTTCTTCTGTGAATGGACTGGTATCAACCACCCTATCCAGAGTGTTTCTCTTGTTTGGTTTAGGTACCTCCCTCTCCCCTTCCATTGTGAATACTGAGCAGAGATATTCGTTCAGTAGCCCTACTTGGTCACTGTCACCCTCTGCCCACATTCCCACCTCTTTATTAAGTCTCTGTATCCCTCCCTTGGTCTTTCTTTGCCTCCTAATGTACCTATAAAAGGTTTTATCTCCCTTCTTAACAGAGCTGGCTATCATTTCCTCAGTTTGTGCCTTTGGTATTCTGACTGCCTTCCCTGCCTCCTTCTGCTTTAACTGATACAATTCTCTGCCCTGCTCCCCCTGTGTTTCCTTACATTTCCTGAATGCTATCCTTTTCTCCTTAACCTTCCCTTCCACCTCTTTTGAGTACCATAGTGGTGTTTTCCTTCATTTTGTTTTGTTGATTTGCTTCACACAAAGGCTTGTTGCCTATGTGATAGCTGTTTTGATTATTCCCTATTGTTCCTCCACCCCTCCTTCTTGCCCGTTTGCTAGTGCTTTTCTGAGGCACTCTCTCATATTCCCAAAGTCAGCCCTCCTCAAGTCCAATACATTTGTTTTTGTATGGCTTGACTCTATGGTTGTGTTTATTGTGAACCACACTGTTTGGTGGTCACTTGTTCCCAGATGGCTACCCATTTCTAAATCTGAGATCTTTTCTCTGTCCCCATTTGAGAGTACCAGGTCTAAGATTGCTCCCTCCCGAGTGGGTTCTAACACTTGCTGCCTGAGGCATGCCCCTGTAGGGCATCAAGAATGACCTTGCTCTTGGATGTGCCTGCAGCAAAGGTGCTCCAGTTAACATCTGGCATATTTATTTCCCCCTTCAACAGTATTTCTCCTTTTTCTGCCATTTTAAGGATGCCTTCTATCATTTCCTTGTCCATTCCCTCCCCCTGAGATGGGGGTCTGTACACAATCCCCATGTGGATTGTGGTGCCATTTCCTGTCTCCAGGGTGACCCATCATGACTCATCAACTTCCTGTTTATGCTTTAGTTCTGTGGCTTTAATCCCTTCCCTTATATAGAGAGCTACTCCTCCTATTTTACCCACCCTGTCCCTCCTGTAGATTGTGTATCCTGATATGTTGACATCCCAGTCATGGTTCTCTGTGTACCATGTTCAGTGACTGCCACTATATCCAGGCATCCCTCTTCCATCAAGGCCACTAGTTCAGGGAGCTTGTTACACAGACTGCGGGCACTGGTACTCACCACCCATCATTTTTTGATGGCCTTACCCCTTTTAGTCCCATCCCTGCCCTTTTTCTGCATTTACCCCTGTCCTGCTCCCTACTGACTTTTCTACCTTGGTGTTTACCTCTCTAACTACTGTGTTTTGTGGGTGGAGGCTAGGATTTCTCTGATCCTTTTCAGTCCCCCCCCCTTGGCTAGTTTAAATGCTTACCAATGAAGCATTTAAACCTACCACCTAGGATCCTGGTTCCCCCCTGGACAGATGCAGCCCATCACACCAGTATATGCCTGCATCCCTCTAGGTGGCTCCCCAGTCCCCAATGAAGCCAAAACCCTGAGCTCCACACCAGTGTTTCAACCATTCCTTGAATCCCATGGTGCAGAATATCCAAACATCATCCTTGCCATAGACAGGCAGCACCTCTGAGAAGGTTACTGTACATGCTACTTGTCTAAGGCCCTTCCCCAACTCAACAAACTCCTCTTGTACAGCTCTGATCACATTCTCAGCCAGGTCATTTGTCCCTAGGTGGACAATGACATCCAGCTCCCTCCCTCGTGCAGTTGCTCTCACGAGCCTGAGGATTCACTTCCTGTCCCTCTGAGCCATGGCACCAGGCAGGCACTTTACCTCCCTTTCCCCTTCCTCACCCACTTCTACCCCAACTAATGATGGAGTCCCCCACCAGGAGTTGTTTTCTTCCTCGGTCGGGTCTTGTGCTACCCTCCTGTGGGTCTCCTTTGTGGAGGTTCCCAGCATCCTCCTTGGTCTCCACTGCAGGTGCCTCCATAGAGGAACCACTCTTCACCAGAATAGCATATGCATTGTGGAGAGGTACAATTGGTGGGATGCACCTCTGTTCCACCACCCTCTCCCTCCATGATCCCACCTTGGTCCATCCACTCCTCTTTCTTGGCAACCTCTGAGGTAACAGCAGTGGCCCTGGTGGTCCCTGGGTGGGGGAAGAGGTTTCATGAATCGTAGCCAGGTCAGCCTGGAGACAGGCAACCTCCTCCCTCAGACCAGAGAGAGGTGCCTGCAAATAGGGTAGTTTGCAGCCTCCAGAATGTCTCCAGGAACAGTGCCACCCCACAGCCAGTACACTGCACCACTCCCATCTTGACTTATTTTGTGTCCCCTCTCCTGTTGCTTTGTATGCTTACTGTCTCCTCCCTCAATGTATTTTTTACACCTACTTTCCTACTGCCTATGTGCCCTTACAACTCTTGCCCTACCCGTTCTGGGACAAGAACTTCCTGCAGTCTTCAGTAGTCTCCTCCTTACTTGCTTGGATTCAGACCTCCAGCAGCCAGGGGCGAGAAAGAGCAATTTTTTTTAGTTTCCTTCAAGGTTGATGAAACTAATGTGTCTCAGTGATCCTTCCCTTCCTACTGCCAAACAGGAAGTTCCTGTTGCCAGTCAAATCCAGTGGCTATAAAAGTAGAACTGGCTTATGGTGGGAGGATAGAGGGGTGGGAAGTAGAGCAATAAGTAAGAAAAACTGTAGTTCTAGTCAGTTGTTACTTGCTCTGAAAGCAAGTTTCTCTTCTGTCAAAAATTAACAGCAGGAAGTTGTAATTGGAGACAGCTGCTTTTCTACTGCTCAAGCCACATCCCCAAATAGCTTTTCCCCTCTGCTCCTGACTCAGGAAATTAAGTTGATACAGCCCCTTCCTCAAACAGAGAAACACACAGTGACTTTCTTCTTTTTTTTTACTTAAATGAGACCCTCTGCTTCTAATAAAATATCTGTTTGTTTAATCCCAACAGGTGCTGACTCCTGCTGAGACAGAAATGATTTATCAGATAGAAAAGCTGTAGTTCTAGTCAGCTGTTACTTGCTCTGAAAGCAAGATTCTCCTCTGTCAAAAACTAACAGCAGCAGCATATTGCCAGCATTAGGTACAAAAGGCAACAAAGGCGAAGGGTATGCCAGCAATGAAGAACAATATCAGTTCGGGACATTTACAAATAAACTGTCACATGTGCTAACAGTGGGATGAGAACAGAACCTTAAGGGATATTCCATGCTTACATTTAAAGGCAATGCATTTAGTTAATAAATAAAAGCAAAACAAATTGCAAGTGTATGTATTGATGGTATAGTAAAACAACATATTTATTACTGAAGGTCAAAATTGGAGCCAGCAGAGTTTCTGACCAAGTGCCCAGCAGACTCTGACTATATTTTTAAGATTCTTGGAAAATACTTGTTTGCCTTAAATCAGAAAAGGTATTGTGACTCATTCCTGTGCCTTTCAAAGACAGCAATAAATAGACTAGTGAGCTACAGTCACTGTTTTAACAAGATCAGTAGTGCTGCAGTGTTTCGATTCTTTTCATTTTATTGCTCTTAGCACCACCTTACTGGTTCCAAATTTCAGTAAAAGTTAAGTGTTATTACTTCGTTGGCTGAAGTTACACAGACTAATGCATTTACAGATGCTGAGTATGTAATCTTTTATTTTTAGAAGGTGTGTAATGAGGCAGTGTTGCACTGCCTCAGCCTTTGCCCCCACAGAGCTACATTCTATAGGGAGTGCTGCATTAATACTATGCAATTTCTTATTTCTAAAGCTATTTAGTCAAAAGTAAAGTCAGGACCTGACAGAAGTGGGATAAATTGAATATTTTGCTCATGTACTATTAAGTCGCACTGCACATTACTGTTCTGGTGGTGTCAAATGACGTTTTACAAAAAACAACATGGAAATAACTAACCTTTTTTTGCAAGGTTGACATTGGGTTCATATTTTTCAACGAGTTGCTCTACATGCTCCGGCTTTAAGGGGGGGTACAGGATTTCATTTAATCGTGGGTCTCGCTGTTTGGTATTTATAAACTCTGTCATCTGATCAACTGTAAGATAAGGCTTGCTCTTGGCTCCACTGCAAAGGAAAAACAAAACAAAGAGAAATGAATACTCAATAGCCATGTTATACCAGTTAGCAATAATAATAAAAAGTGTTATGATGTTGGAATTTAATACAAAACCCCATCAAATTAGTATGTCTTTGCACATCATACTTATTAATCTTTACATGTGAAGCAAGGTTGGACATGATGGACCCAGAGTTCCTTCCAACCTTAAATTACTATGTTAATATGTTTCCTAGCATATCAAACATACTGTAGTATGAATACAATAGATCACACTTTTTATGTTGTCTTGTGCATGTGCAAGCAACATGTTGTGGAAGTAGAAGATCAGTAGGAGAAATGCAGAGGTGTGTCAGTTTGGGCGAATGCAGGGCATGCTTTAGTAGGTGCATCCTTCATTTGCCAGTTAGCAAGCATGCTAGCAGTGACACTAGTATTTTTCAGTGCCACCAACTTGTAATGATTTAGCTGCTGCAATCAGAGCTAAGCTCATCATACAGTGGCACTGATGACGTGCCTCCCCTAAGTGCCTTGCCTGGTGAAAATTTTGAGTAAACATGGTGCCAGCTCCGCTGTCCACCTGTCGTAATGCCATGATGAAACCTATTTTGGGGGTTCCCAGTCCCCCTGTCGGCATGTGTAATAACCCTCCCACCTTCCAAGATTGTGTGGCACACTGGGAACCCACCCCAGTGTGCCTCCTATCATTGCATGCTGACTGAGTTGGCATGTTCCTGCTCCTGCCCACCCCTACTAAGAACCACTATGGGAGCCCACCCCAGTGTGGCCAAGATGATATCCCATAAGTCATAAGGCACACACTGAGAGTCCACCCCAGTGTCCCCATCATTTGTTTCATACCTGTAAAGAAAGAAAATGGTCTGTGCTGATCTTTTTTTTTTTTAAACCTGAACAAAGGAAATGGTCCTTGCTGTCAGTGAGGCCCCCTCCTCCAACCTGCACTCACCCTCTGCACATCCCACCTCCCCACACACACCCTCACCCCATAATTGCCTCCAGAGTCCAGCACGATGATCTTCAGTGGAGCGGGAACACATCTGCATTCTTCAAAGCCGACCGCAAACTGAAGAAATGCCGGTAAGCTGTACAATGGCGTAAATAGAGGGGTTTCAACTTAGGTGGATATGTCAGCCATTTTTTGTACTTTTGACTCCAAATTTTCAACATGGGGTTCTTGGGACCCTACCTCATGAAGTCAGTCACTGTCATTTCCTTATTCAGCCCTGAAAGGGGATTTCGCGGTCACTGCATGGAATCACCTTTTGGGATCGAGTAACAAAATGACACTGCTACTGTTCATGAGGTGGGCTCCCAAAAAGCCTATGTTGTAAATTTGGTGAAAGAATCCCAAAAAAGGACTGTTATGTGCATGCATTGTGCAGTTTGCGTGCACGCTCATAACTTTGAGAGTTTTTAATATTTTCACTCCAGATTTTCAACATTGCCATTTTTCCACACCTCCTTATGAATAATATAGCTGTCATTTTTCACATCCTGCCCAAAAGGTGTTTTGGCACATCTGGTGCAGAATGGCATAGTCGCTGTGGGAAATCAATGTTCAGGACAGATTAAGAAATTCACAGTGTCACTGTTCATGAACAGAGGTCCCAAAATGCCTATGTAGAAAATTTGATGAAAAAATTTTAAAAAATGACTGAGTTACGAGCGTGCATTGTGCAGTTTCCATGCACTCTCGTAACTTCGAGAATTTTTAATATTTTCAGTCCAGATTTTCAACATTGCCATTTCTTCACCCATCCTTTCAAACAGTACAGCTGTCATTTTTCACATCCTGTCTGAAATGTGTTTTTGCACATCTGGTGCAGAATGGCATGGTTACTGTGAGAAATCAATGTTTGGGACACAGTAACAAAATCACAGTGCCACTGTTCATGAGTGGAGGTCCCAAAATACCAGTGTTGAAAATTTGATTAAAAATATCCCCCAAATAATTGCATAATGGGCATCTGTTGTCCAGTTTCTACGCACACTCATCACTTCATCAATTTTTCATATTTTCACTCCAGATTTTCAACATTACCATTTTTTTTACACCTCCTCATGAACAGCACAGCTGTAATTTTTCACATCCTGCCCGAAATGTGTTTTCGCACCTGTGGCGCCAAATGGCACAGTCGCTGTACAAAATCACCTTTCAGCTAACAAACTGATAGTGCCACTGTCCATGAGGTGGAGCCACAAAATGCTCATGTTGAAAATTTGGAGTGAAAATACCCAACAAATGCTTGGGGTGTTAGGGTTTCCATTTGTGATGCTGGGGTTTTATATAATTGATTAGCATTTTTTTCCTTTGACAGTACTAACTGTAAATAAAGTATGTATATAGGTTTTCTAGAATTGTTATGTTAGTTAAACAAAGTGAGGCAAGTGCTATGCATTTTCACAATGTATTCACACTTTTATGAACAAAATACTAATCAATTTTCTAACCCACCCTGTAGAGACTGACAGGCGTCAGGGGTGTGACTTGGTATTTTCAGCTGTAATGCTCATATCTATTCCACCCCAGCTGGCAGCCACTGACAGGCATCAAGGTCTGCCTTGGACTCTTTGGCTCCAAAGTTCATCCCCATTCTCCTATAGTGCACCCATCTCAGCATATTTCCTTATGGAATGGGGTGAGCGTAAGGACTGAAAACCCCACGACACAAGGCGACACTTGTCGGTGTCTTCAGGGTAGGATGAGATGAAATGGCATGAGCGTTATGGTTGATGACGGAAAGGCACACCCCAATGCCTGTCAGTCTCTGCAGGGTGGGGTTGGGGTTGGTGTCACTTCAGTACTTCACTGCCATTCTTATTGTGCATCTCTCCAACTCCTGCACTACCAATGCCAATGCCAGCAAGACAACATTCGGCATTGACAAATGCTTGTTATTACAACTTACAATGCTGTTAAACTTTGTAGGATACCAGTACTTAAGAAACCTAATTGTTTTATTTGACAGTGTTGTCCCATCTTCTCCAATTATATGTTTGCAGTTCTTCAACCAAGTTCTACAAAAGTCAGTTTGTCAGAAATATGCCTTCAAATGAAAACCAAAAAAAAAAAAAAAGAGACAGGCACCCAGGAGCAGAAGGAAAGAACAAGTCAGGGATAATGTTCCAAGCCTCTCTATCCACACCCACCACAACTAGACCTGGCACTTAGAGGCAGGAACATGCAAGTGGGGAGGGGTTGTAATTTGGATCCAACAAACAAAAACTGGCATAAAAGTAAACAACAAAAAAAAGCTGTAGTAATAACTCATAGTGTAGGTATATCTGTTTCATTGCATTTTGTTATGATCATACAAACACAGTGGTAGCAAAAGGGAATGTAAAGAAACACATCAATAAAAGGAAAATGAAATGCAGCTGAATCAATTTAAAATAACTTTATGTGGCCAGGAGGAGTAATGAAAAGAGAGAAAAAAAAACTTGAAACAAACCCGGAAAGCTTTCCCCCAAAACAATACACCTTTACTCTAAATCAACCTTCTCAATTAAAATTCTAATTCCTCTATTATTTTGTTTATAGGCAACACAACCAATTCATAGTAGTAGTTTAACAGAAATATACTATGGCTTTTCTAATCTATTACAATCCAATAATACAGTTTCCTAAGTTTTATAGATAGAAGTTTTTGATCTTTCCATTTTCTAGCAATGCACTGGGCCTGATTCATAAAGCAAGGTGCGACTTGCGCAAAAAGATGCGCCGGGAGCAATTCACAAAGGCTGCATGCATCAAACGCAGACTGCCTGTGCCAAAGAAGGCTTGTGCCAGCCTTTCATCACAAAACGGACTGCAACATGGTGCTAGGTGGCTTGCAGCAGACCCAGGCTACCATATCCCCTAATGTGATATTCACAAAACCCTCCCAGGGGCAAAATTCTACAGTAAGTACCATTAGACCTGCCAGGGGTGGTCTAAAGGTACTTAGATATGTATCCCTGTGAGGGTTTTGACATTTGCAGCAATGTGCCATGGTCCTTCCCCCAAGCCTTGATCTCAGTTAATGAACACAGAATAAACAACACTGGTCATTTCACGGACCCCCAATCAGCCCTGATCCCAGATAATAAATAAAGAAAAAACATCCCAGATGGTCTAGCGGACTCCCAATCAGCCCCAGTACCAGTTAATAAATAAAAAATAACCAACCCTGGTAATCTGGCAGTCCACTGATTAGTCCCAATCCCAGTTAATAAACAAAAAAATTCCCTTTGGTCTAGTGGACCTCCCACCCCAGCAAGCAGTGCCACACCACCCCGCTGCCCTTATCATATCACAAAGCCAATGCTCAGCTTAGCCCTCCACTCTCCACCACAGCCGGTCACTGACTGAGCTCAATTAGTGTGCAGTACTCAGCATGAATAGTGTATATGATATACTCATTGACAGCTCAGTTGGTGCTCAACCATGGTGGAGAGTGGAGAGCTGTGCTGAGCGCCGGCTCTGGGATGGGATGGGGGGAGTGGGTTGGTGGGGAACTGCCTGCCAGGGTGGTTCACTAGACCACCAGTTTTTTTTTTTTTATTTATTAACTGGGATCGGGGCTGATTAGGGGTCTGCTAGACCACCAGAGTTTTGTTTTTTAATATATTAACTGGGATCGGGGCTGATCATGGGTCTGTTAGACCACCAGGGATATTTTTTCTTTATTTATTAACTGGGATTGGAGCTGTTCGGTGGGCTGCTGGACCACCAGGGATTTTTTTTTAATTTATTTACTGGGATCAGGGCTGGGGGGGGCACGATAGCTGCCAGGGACTGCTGCCCATGGTACTATTGATGCACGGCCACCCCGCAGCTTGCAGAACACCTTCCAGATGCACAGTCTGTTTAGCACAGGGACAGGATTTCTGCAAGCATGGGACTTTGCCGTCTGATTTCTACCTGATAGTGAATTGGGCACATCGTCCCTGGCACACCAGCAGTCGCTGCAAGCTGCCTTCGACACTGCTTGCACTCACCTTTGTGAATTGCACTCATCATCTTGCACTGACCAGCATCAAGTTTAGCAGTTTACATGCATGCTCTTTGGGAAGCACTAGCTTATATGTATCAAGTATACATTACACTGGAAATACCTTCCATATTGTTAATAAATTTAATCATCTCTTACCTAACTGGTCTAATATTTTTACATGAAGCCAGAAGATGGGCTAAAGTGCCTCTTTGAGTTTGACATCTATTACATAAATATGAAACTGTTGGATACATCTTTATTATGTGTGGGGAGTACTAAATCCTGTAAAAAGTGTACTGTACCCGATTATGCTTTTTTTTTTTAACTCTCTTTATCCTCCTTCCTCACTGACCCCTGGAATCTCTCCAGTGTGGACACTCAGCCTGACCTTATCCCACCCTGCCTAAATCTTCCAGCCTTACCTTTCAGTGGGGGGATCCCCGCTTCGCTCCTCTGGTCCCTGACTCCCCTGGATCTAAGCACCCCAGGGCAGGACCTCCGACCCCTCTTGGCAACCTTTCTGTCAATCTAGAAAGGCAACCAGGGAATGAAGTGAGCACCAGAGGCAGGCTGAAGGACCCATCATTGGGTGTGGAGGTCAGCCACAGGACCCACCTTCGCCTACCAAAGGGACAGGTCTTTTTTCTGTATTTTCTGTGGTCCCAGGGGTGCAGATGTGCAGTGACATCTAGCACAGGGATACTCCCGCACCTGTTTTCAGGATGTCTGCCATGGCCCCCAAACCCCTGTAATGTGCACCATGTCAGCTGCACCCCCTAGTCGCTACCAGGAGTCACCAAAACTGTGCGATGCCACTGACCCTGCCCCAGGAAAGCAAATCCATGCCTCCCCCCCCGGCCGACCACTGGCGGCCCGAGTTCACTCCCAAACCCGGGTCATCAGCATAGCACGAGGTGTAGTATCCAGTACCACAATCCTCAACGCCACTGGGCCAGCAATTTAGCTTGTTACTAACAGATCATTTGAATGATGCTTTTTAACTTAATCCATTATACATTCTCTATAACTATTTGTAAATCTTTTTACCAGATCTCTTTTTCTTTATGTATTCTACTGTGTCATATCATATCATATCATATCATATCATATCATATCATACTAATACTATACAGTTGGTAATATTTGATAGCAATTTTATTTTCACTTAATTTGCTGGTCAAGCTTCATCCGTGACAATATAGTTGCATTAAACAATAACATAGTTATTCATCAAAGAAATGCAGTCCAACAAACAGCAACACAGCCAGCAAACACAGGCCCAGAACAGCATCACGTATTATGTGCTCTGCTCCCTAGTCTACACAAAAATGGTTTTACTATACTGCCGGGACAGCACTCACATGGACATCCCCCAAAGTGACAGACACAATGCTGAGTGTCGGCATTGTGCTGTTGGGGATGCCGGTGTGTTTCTATCAGGGGGCTTTTCCCCCCAACCCCCCATGTGGTAGGCTCTGCCGCCCACACCCCTGGTCTCTAGCTATCTAACTCTGAGTTGGAGTTGGACCGGGGGATGTGGTGGTGCACCACCGGGAGCCGCACCACCGGTGTCCTCCATGTGTCAGCACAGAGACTCACCACTGACAGGTGAAATCTGTCACTGTGCTGGTGTTTGCAGTGGTGGTGTTGACCTTGTGTTGGCACACCCACAAACACAACTACCAATCAAGGAACGTGATACAGTCAATAAACTTTATTATTAAAAACAAATGCAGCACACTTAAAAAAAAAGAAAAAAGATGGAAAAGCAAAATGGGAAGACACAGTGTACAAGTAGCACTTTGGTTGACAATGACTGCAAGCTATCTCCAGTACCATAGTGTCATTTCAAGTCATTTCACATCTCATGTCAAGTAAAAAGGAAAAGAAATAGTACAATCAAATGTTTGCAGAGTTACTGCATACAATGTACTTTAACTTGAGCATGCACGCAGCAAGGTAGAATTTCCTTAACTCTGATCACTGCCTTGGTCACTCTGATGATCCAAGATTCTTCTCTTGTGGAACTTGGTTTTCATATCTTGTGAGGCATTCTTAGTGTGCCTCCAGGATGCCAACTTGCTCAAAGCCACTTATACTATCCTCAGATTCGGTTTACAGTTCCATGAATGGGGCATCAAGCCACCGTGCATGTTTGATTTTTAGTCTCATCATATGAAGATCAACTGAGATGCTGTGAGAAGGTGTGGCATGATCTGTTTACTGATCATGTTAGCATAACAGTCAGTGGTTTGTCCTGAAGTCCTTCAGAAGTTTGCTTATGGTGAGGTCTAGTGGTTGTGAAAGATCAGTACATGCAGCAGGAATGAATACAGGGATGATCTGGTTGTCTTTTAACTTCTTGCATACTGGCTGTGTAGTGTGTGCTTGAAAGAGGTCCATGATAAGCAAGGCTCACTGCTCAGCAGGCTGATCATGGTTCTGTTTCACATCATTACTGTAGGGCACAAGGACTGAGTCAATGTAAGGAAGCATGGTGCCACTGTTTGCCCAGTAGTTCTCTGAGTGCATTATGCACCAAGACTTGGGGAACTTGAGTGCAGGGTGACGGTTATGTGTTTTTCCCTGATAAATCACCTAGGGGAGAGAAAAAAACCTGCAAGCATGCAGCACAGAAGGAGTGAGACTTGTCCCTTGTCTCTTAAACCACTGATTCCCTACTGCCTCCTGTCTTGCCACAGTCCACTGGGATCATGGGACTAAATTCAAGTCAGTCTAGTTTATGTTATAGGGGGTTGCCATTTCAGGGTAACCTAGATTGTCAGGGGTATCCTGGCCTTGCAAAGAAGGGATGGAGGAGGGGAGGGAGAGAGAGTAAGCTAAGGGAGGTGGGGTAGAGTAGGAGGGTGGGGTCAAGGAGTCAGTCAGGATGGGGTGCTCAGCGATTGATGAAGTGGAAATAGAGGAGGGGTTACTGGAGTAAGTGAGGGGCTGCAGGCAGTGCCCTGTCACTTTTCTGCTGACATTTTGAGATCTGGATCATGAATTGGATAATCGAGGCTCAAAAAAACAGCACATCAATTGGCGGGTTTTTCAAAAGAATTTGTCAGAGTGGTAAAGGTTTTTGGTCGGAGGCATTTGTCAGAGGTAACGCAGTAACTGAGTTAGTCTAACAGATGGAGGGAATAAAAGGCTCACAACAGAGGTAGGGGTTGAGCAGGATAAGGTAAGTCATATACAGAAGGGGCTTGCCTGGAGGTAAGCGGGTGAGCAGGTTTAAAAAAAAAAGAAGCAAGATCAAATATTGTGGTTTGTATTGATTCACCAGATGATGGTGGTGGTTAAGCACAGGCTACACAGAGATTGGGGCTGCCTGCTCCAGGTTGGAGAGGTTGGTTGGAGGTGGTTACATCGGGTGGCTTGACAGAATAAGTGATGTGATGAACCGGAGCTGATTCGAAGGAGACCAGCGGTTGGCAGGAGTGCTTGGGTGGTGCTGGGAAACCTCATAGGGAGTGTTGATGTGGCTTAGTAACAGGGGTCAGGGACCCTGGAGTTCACAAGCCATGGAGGATGGTACAATGGTCGGGAGCACTGGGGCCGCATGGAGGAAGTTTCAGAGCACCACGGGTAGCCACCAAAAAGGTGGGGTTGGGTGAGGACTCTTGCTGACTGGGAGGCTGATTGGGGACAGTGGGAGTTAGGCCTTCACCAGCCGGTTCACTTAGGCAGGGAACAGAGAGTACAGAGTGGCTGGAAGTTGTTGGTTTGTGGCCCAGAAAGAGGGAGTAGGCCTACACAGATGGGCAGGACCATGCAGCAGCCTGAAATGGCTGGACAATCAGGATGGAAGGCACACCGAGGGGGTGGGGAATAGGCCTGCACCAGCAGCCCGGTCCAGCCAGTGGACTGAAGTATCCTGTACAACCAAGGTTGCAGAGTGGAGAAGGTTTGGATGGCAAGGAAGCAGTAGAAGCAGCCAGAATCAAGGATACGGGGGAGAATTGGTGGCCTGCAGCAGGGGAATTTATGAGAAGTGACGGGGAAGGGCCATGAGCAGAACAATGGTTATTGCCGAGGGCGGAAAAGAAAGGAAGGACAATGGCATCGATTGGAGTTGGGCATCACATGGGACAGTTGTGGCTGACATTATGTGGGTCTGTGTGGAGCAGGGAACATGGGGGGTGTGTTTGTTCACAAAGCAAAGAAGGAAAATGTACAAATAAGTGAAAAAGCTGAAGAAAAGACTAGACAAGAAGGGGATGGGCATGTCAGCTGACTGCTAGGGTGAACTGAGTGCTGATGCATGAGAAAGAAGTGGCATCCATCGCCATGAGCATTGCTGCCATTTTGTGAACATAGGCGGCCATTGTCATTTTGTATGGAAGGCAAGATGCAAAACAGCATGTGGCAGCTGCAATGAGAGGGGTGGTGATAAAATGAAGTCCTCACATGGAATGGTGCCCCTTAGCGGCATACAGGGGATGATGTGGGGGGAGGGCAAAGGGGCTCAGCAGGATGGGTGGGACAGTGCAGAGTATCAATGGGGTCTCATGCAGGGGTGACAGCAACATGCCTGGATGTCTGGGTGAGTATGTTCCCTCCTAGACAGCAAGGGTGCAAACAGTCAGCCATGGATGAGGGCAGCAGTTAGCAAAGGCTAGAGAAACAATCATGCAAGGTATAGAGGCGGAGTCATAGGACTGCATCACTGTGCAAGGGGGTGTAAAAAAAAAAGGGTGGAAGGGGACATACATAACAGAGGGCTATATAAAAAGAGTTTTTTGTTTGTTTGTTTTGTTTCTTACCAATTGGCACCTAAGAAGAACACTGTGAAGAAGGAAAGTGCCAGTGAGAGGCTGGCCAAATAGGTAGCGGACCTCATAGGGCAACTGCAGTACATGTTGGGGAAGGCCTGAAAGGCAGAGAAGGAACAGCAAGGAACTGGAAAGAGGAAAGAGGAAGGAGCAGGAGGACAAGTGAGACAAAGGCAGAGGAGGGAAGTGGCAGAGGAAACCAGTAGGGGAGGAGCCGGTAGCCCGCTAGGGTAAGGAAAAGAATATAGATTTGACTGTGGATGGTTGTCTAAAGTACTACCTGACAAGGTTAATAGAGAAAAGGGAGCAAAAAGGGCTCAATGAAATGGAGAAGGCCTTAATAGAGCTATAGGGAAAATGGACCATGAGCCAGTCTTAGGGGTATCGAGGAAAGAGGGGATGGGTAGTGAGACAGGGGGTTTTCCAGGGATGACACTGGACGATCACATGCCATAGGCATTTGAAGAAAAGATCTGGAAGAGGGAGTATGATGATATGTTCCCACTGGTGGACAAGGATGCCACAAAGAATTGTGCCAAAAGGGAGTAGGTGGGCAGGTCAGAGATGGCGGTGGCACTGGCTTTGGTAGGTAAAAGCATGGAGGATATGGGGTACGGGGGTAAGACTTTTGACAACTAGTTGGCATTTTTTACAAATTTCAGTGCGATTCTGCTGCAGAAGCAACCAAAGTTAGCCTTCCCATTTCTGACCTACTCAGCTACCATCGGGGACACATACAAAGCAAAGAAGGGCTATTGGTGGTTGGTGTATGACAAGAGGTTTTGTCAGCAAATGGCAGAGCATGGGGACATCTGCTGGGACACCACAAATGCAAATCTGTGGGTAAGAACGCTTACGGGTCAGGGGTCAGGGACATTTGTGGGGGCAAAAGGGGTGGGGGGTGCAATAGTAAAGACATGTTGGGGTTACAATAAGGCCACATGTACTTGGGCGACCTGCAAGTTTAAGCACGTTTGCTCAAAATGTGCGGGACCACACTAGGTTTCTAGGTGCAGGAGCATGGGAGACAGGATGGGTTTCCAACATTACACTGGGCATCCCTTCATGGGAGCTCATGGGGGGTGAGGGGGGGCTAGAGAGCAAGACAGGAGAGGGAGGGGTTACAGGGGTAGGGTTTCTTTCAGAGCCAGCACAAGTAGTTAAAGAATGGGGGGCAGGGGCACATGGGGGGCCAGGGGTTTCCAGCGAGTGCTCACACCTGTTAAGGGGGAAGCCCTCTGGGAGTGGACTGAAGGATACCCAGGCAGTTCAACAAAAGTAAGGCTGAGGGAGGGTTTCACAAAGGGTTTAAATTTACACTATGGGGGGACCATGGCTGGCCATGTGGGCAAATAATTTGGGGTCTATAAAAGGGAAGAACTGGATAGTAAAGAAGAAGATAGAAAAGGAGATAGCCACAGGGAGAGTAGAAGAACCATTCCCAATGCCACCATGGCAGGAGCTGAGGGTGTCCCCATTGGGCCTAGTGCCCAAGAAGAAAGCTGGGGAATATAGGCTCATCCACCACCTATCTTACCCTGAAGGGGGCTCAGTGAATGATGTCATTTCTGAGAAGGACAGAGTAGTATCATACACCACACTAAATCAAGTCATAGAGCTGATCAAGGCAGTGGATAAGTGAAGACAGAAACTGAGTCCAGAAGACTGGGTTCTGTTGGGGTTTCAATTTGAGGGGAAATACTATTTCAACAAGGCCATGCCCACGGGCTGCTCAGTCACATGTGCAGCTTTCAAGGCATTAAGTAGCTGGTTACACTGGTATTCGGGGATATGTGGGGGTACAAGTGGGTAGTTCATTATTTGGATGACTTCTTGTGGTAGGTGAAGGAGAAATAGGGATGGGTACGATGTTGAGGAAGTTTCAGAGTATGTACTGGATCCTTAGGGTACCATTGGCAGGCGGTAAGATGGAAGGACCAGCGAGGAAGTTGGAGTTTTTGGGCATAGAGGTAGACACAGAGGTAGGGGTTTCCCGACTTCCTCAGGATAATATAAATAGGCTGAAGGAACTATTGGCTATGGTGAAGTACAGGAGGAGGGTGCAATTATGGGTGGTACAGCAATGCTTGGACACCTGAACTTCACATGCAGAGCGGTGGTCTCCGGGAGGGTTTTTACATGGAGGCTGGCAAGAATTATGGGCCAGGCCATCTCCCACATTACTGGGTGGACATCACAAAAGGGGTTAGACAGGACCTGGCAGTGTGGGAACAGTTTTTGGAAGAGTAAAATGGGGTCACGTTCTGGCAGGATGATTGGCTGTATACTACAGACTTTGAGCTGTACACGGATGCAGTGGGGGCCCTGGGGATAGGAGCATACTGGATAGATTGGATAGGGAAAGTTTACTGAAGGACATCACATTCCTTGAGATCTTTCCCATTAGGGTGGCAGTGATGGTATGGGGGGGCAATTTAGGAAAAAAATCATCTTTTGATGTGACAGCATGGTAGTAGTGGAGATACTGAATAGGCAGCAGGGTTCCACTGATAGAGTTAGAAGGGTAGTGAGACAGCTGGTTTGGAGGGTTTGCAACTGAATTTGTCATTTTAAGACAAGCACATTGAAGGCATTCACAGTGAAGAGGCTGATAGCCTTTCCTGTTTTCAGTTACACAGGTTCAGGGAGGTGGCACCCATGGCAGCAGCCAGGAGGACCATGCTACCTCCCAATCTATGGGACACTGGAATGAGACAGCCAGCATGTTGTATCAGAGCTCTTGGCTGAGGAAACATGTTAAGGGCATATGAGTGGGGCATGGAAATCATTCCAGGAGTTCTGACAGCAACATGGGTTTGAGTAGTGGTACCAGATTTTGGGATGCCAAAAAGAGGACACTGAGTCCCTCCCCTGATGAGCCCTTGTGCCCAGATCCTGAGTAAAATAGGTTTAAAGTCTCCACCGCCTTCACAGCTCATTTACAAGAAGGTCCTGGGTAGGAAAGAGTAAACAAATTATGAAAATAATAATACAACAGGATAGAGAAGGTATATGAAGAATATTTAGCAGCTGGAAAAGAGGACGTGTCCTTGTAAAAGAGGACATCTGGTAACCCTAGGTTTGAGGTAAGTGGAAGGGTCACAGAACACCAGATGATAAGGTTCATGGTAGGAAAGTGGGATGAAGGCTTAGCCCACTCCACGATGAGCACATATTTGACAGGAATAGTTGTCATCTGTGAGGCATGAGGATGAGGGAGCTCCCACCACAGTGCCAGCAGTTAAAAGGATGATGCAGGGGTGGCAGAGGGTCAAAGGGAAGACCTTAGATAGAAGACACCCTATTGGGCAGCTTGAAGTGCATCTGCAGTTCTGCATATGAGACAGTCTTATTCAGGGTATTATTCCTGGTGATGCAACAGGGGGGCATTGAGGGTTAACAAAGTTGTAGTGGGCAATCTCAAGGATGAACAAAGGGGGTTGCATTGCGACAGTATACAGTGGAATAGTATGGAGGCCATAATCAATTTGAGACAGTCAAAAACAGACCAGGTGAAGGATGGGGTTAAGATCAGGTTGCCCAGAACCACCAATAAAGATATATGTGTAGTAAGGGCATTGGAGTAATAATGTGTGGTGAGACCTGTTGGGGGTGTCCCCTTTTTTGCACACAGGAATGGAGCCTTAGTGTTGGCCTACCAGGTTTCAGCAGTGGTTAAGAAAGGTATGGCTTTTGTATTTGTGTGTGGGGCGGGGGGGATGCCATGAGATTTTCCTCACACTCCTTCAGAATTGGGGCTTCATCAGAGGCAGCCACCTGGGATGCCCTGCAGGAGGATATTAAAGTAAGGGGGAGATGAAAATCGGCCTGTTACAGGAAATATATAAGGGAGTAGTTGGTTGATTTGCTTTGCTTTTTTTTCCAGATGTGGGGCACAGAAGAATGGTTTGGATCATGGGGCACTCTTTTATTTACTGGGCTGAGAGGCGATCAGCAAGTATGCCAGATGGGAGACTACTTCAGAGAGCAGCGGATTTGGTCAGGCTGCATAGGAAAAGGCATATGGGACATGCTCTGGGGTTAACCTTTACCACTGCTGGAGGAACAAAAATCAAGAGTACCTAAACCAGATTTGCTTATTTTGAAATTGGCGGGGGTGTGATTTGGGAGTCACGACCATGGGTAGATTATTATTGGAGATACAGAGGGACATAGGTGTAGTAAAGACATGGTGGCCAGGGATTACAGTAGCCTGGTCAGAGATCATCCCAAGAAGAGTGTGGAGACAGGCCAGGATTGCCAAAGCTATTGAACAAGCTAGGAAGAGGCTGAACAGGAGGATGGTAGCGTTTATTACTGTTATAAGGAGAATTTACATAACGCATGCCATCGCTTACGACAGCCCTGGTGATTATAGACAGGATGGGGTACACCTTTCAGAGGTAGGCATTGCTTTGTTTACTAACAAGTTTGATGAAGTGATAGAGGAGTGGGAAGTCAGGAGTGGAGGTCTGGATGGAAGCGCACCTTCCATTGCAGAGTGGGAGATGCACTAGTGGAAATAAGGAGGGAAGGGGGGAGGCACAAGGGATGGGGGCGCACTAGCAGAAGGCACGGACTGGGCTAACACCCAGCCAGGTTGTGTCCCTCTGGAAAATATTCCCTCAGGGTGGAGAGGAACAGAGGTGTGCATCGGGTGTGACACCAGAGCCTCCACAAGAAAAGAGGCCAACGGACATCGGAAGGCAGAAGGGCATCAGGTTACACACTTGGGCCTGAGAAGGCAAGACCAGAAGAAAAGGATGTTGACTGCAGGGGGTGGAGTTGGATCAGATATGTTATGATGTAAATATGAAAATGTAAGGTGAAAGTTCAGTTTCAATGTAGTATTGGCTTGAATGCAAATAAAAAATTGCCAATCGAGCACCGACAAGCTGCATTTTTCTGAGTGTCATTTCAAGCCAAGATATCCTATTGACAAAGGGGTTTTCCATTTCAGGGTGACCTAGATTGTCAGGGGTATCCTGGCCTTCTTGGAGTGAAGGGATGGTGGAGGGGAGCGAGAGAGAGTGAGCTAAAGGAGGTGGGGTAGAGTGAGGGGGGCGGGGTCAAGGAGTCAGTCAGGACAGGAAGTTGCTCCATGATTGGTGAGGTGGAAATAGAAGAGGGGTTACTGGAGTACATGAGGGGCTGCAGGCACTGCCCTATCACTTTTCGCTGACATTTTAAGATTCCACCCTCCCTCCCTATATTAGTAAGGCTGTAGGAGCAGAGAAGAGAGTGGGACCAGGGATAGGAGTTGGTGTGGGTTGCTGGAAGAGGGCAACAGACACCGGGGAGTCTGGATGGAGCCTCAGGTTGCTGGCAGAGAGCAACAAGTAAAGAGACAAGCATGGGTTGCCAGCAGAGGGCAATGGAGGTGGACAGTGTCATCTATGAGGAGTAGGAGATAATGGGGTAAAGGGGGGCACAAGACATGAGGGGCCACTAGCGAGAGACATGGACTGGGTTTCCACCCAGCTGGGTTGAGCACCTCTGGAAAATATTCCCTTAGGGTGCAGAGGAACAGAGGTGGGCATTGAGTGTGACACCCAAGCCCCAACAAAAAGAGGGGTAGACGTACATTGGAAGGCAGAAGGGCATTGGGTTATGCACCCCCCCAGCCCGAGAAGACAAGACCAGAAGAAAAGGATGGTTGACTGGAAGGGGTGAAATTGGTTCACATATGTTATGATGTAAATATGTAAATGTAATGTAAAAGTTCAGTTTCAATGTAGTATTGGTTTGAATGCAAATAAAACTTTGCAAATCGAGCACCCACAAACTGTTTTTCTGAGTGCCATTTCAAACCAGGATATCCCAGTTACAACGACAAGGTTAGCAGGGATTCTATAAGTTCTTGGCTGACAGCTTTAGCTATCCAGTCATGAAGTTCATTTTAAGAACTGGGAAATCATCTGGGGTTTTCTGACCTGTTTTCATGCCCTTGTGCTTGAAGTAACCCATTCAATTCAAAAACTACCAAGCCCATTGCCTCATCATTGACAGGCTACCACCATGGTGAATCAGGATTTGCTGGTTGTGTGCCTTTATCACACCAGTTGCACAGCAAGTGTAACATGGGCATTAACTACAGCCCCTTATTCTCCAAGACCCTTTATGATTTTTGTTAGCTCAACTTGCCGGCCTTCATGATCAGAATGGGGTGGTTTTCATATTTAGTTAGGTAGCTCTGGTGGCAATTTGGTTAGGTCAGGGATAGAGAGGAGTTTATTCAGGCAGTCCAATTTGAATTTACACATAGTGCTCTCATATACTCTACCAGCATATTTATGGCTAACCCCAAATTCTTCAGCATGCTTGCCAACCTCAAACCGCACTTCTGAAGAGTACCAGGCATACTCCGACCTCCATTTCTTGGCTGGTGGCTGCATCACCTCAAGCTCTGATGCCATAGTCCTGCTGAAAAATTGTTGTCCACTGCTAACTCTGCATCCATTTCACACTTCTGAGGCTGGCAGTGGAATAGTCATTGATGCAAGGACATAGTGAAGCCATAAGTGCTCTAAATTGTTTGCTGTTTATGTGTTTTTTTTTTAAACAGCTGATAGCTCCATGTCAGCGAGCCTTCACACAGACTGTCAATGATCACCTGATCAGCTGGGCGTGTAAATGTTAAATATCGCCATCTTCTGGCTAGGCTTGGGATTGTGAAATTAATGTGTTTTTTTAATAGTTCTACAGTATTTAGTCTAGAAATAATATGTTGACATAGTTGACCCAAAGTGGAGCTCAAAAATGTTTGTGCTAGTGTCATTTTTGGGATCTTAAGCCCCTGTCATAATAATTTATAGAAATATTACTTGGTATTGCAAAGGTAGAAGAAGGCACTGACCCATCATGACTGCCTTCCCCACACATGTGGGTAAATTATTTGTGTCCAAAAGGAGACTATCCAGTTGTTTTTTAAACTTAGTGAAGTCATTTATATTCACCAGACAGTGAGGGAGTATGTTCCACCTTTCACATGCCCTTATGGTAAAACAAATGTTTTCTTTTATTAGTAAGGGCCCTCTGTAAATACAATTGTTTATTGTGACACCTAAGATTGTCTGGTTTGGGGCCTGTGTCAGGTTACATTCTGTGCTTAAGTCTTTGTCCTGTAGTAATTTTTAAATCATTAAGAAATCCCCTCTGTCTGTTCTTAACTGTACATCATATAGATTTAACTCCCTGAGTCTATCTTGATACCGAACGTCTTGTGCCCCAGTTATTAGCTTGGGTGCCCTTCATTGGACACTATCAAGGATATTTATATTCTTCATTAGGTATGGTGACCACTCCTGCAGCTGTTCCTGATACTAGGGTAGACTTCGGTCACCAGCCTTCCTCCATACAATGACAACAACGTAGCCCCTATCCACCAGTTAATTGTTCATTACTCCTTACTGTTTTATTGCTCACAGCTTAATTGGTCTTTTGCCAGTTTCATAATTTACTGTACAGTAATTTGCTATATGACAATTTGTATTCTGAAGTGTTTTTCTTGCATATTGTATATATAATTTTACTTATTTCCATACTAATCCATGTTTTGTACACTGTACCTTAGGTTTGTTCTGCTCTCTTCTCTTCCTTCTCTCCCCAGGACACAACTGAAAATGAGCTGATACTAGCTCAGTATGTTTTTCCTGGTTAAACTTTTGCAATAAATAAATAAATAAATACATTTAAGCTCTGGTGACAGCCTGGGTTTCTGTTAGGAAAATGATCTAGACTTTGAGGTCTGGGGATGGCCCTTGTGACAGTCACAAATTCACAGGTGGATGGGTGAGTTGCAGTCACCTTTAAAGCATGGGCACCATTTAACATTAAGCAATTGATTGGAGGCTCCACCTGATGCCATACCTATAGACTGAAGTGGCAGAGTGGGGTGCTACCAAATGTCATGTGGCCACCACAGTGTCACTGCTATCCAACCTTCTGTCATAGCAGTTTAGCTAAAGCAGATGAATTGGCTTCCTCCATATGGGACTGAAGCATGATATCACTTCATTATATCCTGCCCCCCCCCCCCCAAGTCTGAAATAAGGAGCTGGTACAAGAATCAAACCTGAATCTCCCACATTGCAGTGTTATCCACTACCACTTCACCAATGCCACAACGACATACAGTTTGCTGATTATAGAGCAGGCAAAATGCCACCTGGCATTACAGAGCTAAAGCACCCTCCTGGGAAATAGTCGCTTTTGTGGGGGACTTCACCTCCCATGCCTCACACACTCCCCCAAATTAAATATAATCTGCTCTGAGGCAGGCATGCTCCGGAGGGGGTAGAAACTGTGTGGGCACAAAGGGCAACAAGAGTGAGGGGTGATCTAAAATCAATATCACCCTTGTCACTCTTGCCCTAATTTGTGGTGCTCTGATTGCTGCAGTCAAATTCAGTTGCCACGCTAACGGGCTACCTCCACTTCCAGCCAACTCCCCTGGGTCAAGTAATACCAGAAATTTTGTAACACATACAGACTCTTTTAGGTCAAAATGCTAATAAAGTTGTAGATTTCTCTGGATTCTGCTACAGTATATTTCTTTTGAAATTCATGCTTGGGGTCTTCTTATGACACCACCTCTGAAGAGTGTATTTCACTACTGTAAGCATGGAGGTCATCATTAACCACGTCTTGCTTACTATACAGATCCATTGCCTTCTCACTTTTTAAAAAATGTGGAAAGGATACAACTGTTTTAGATAAGTAAAAAGAGGTAGCAGGATTCCATGGTTAGAGCAGAAGCCTATGAATCAGAAGATCACAGGTCTACCCCAGTCACTAACTCGCTAGGCTCAATTTTCAAAACTGCAATTTTGATGCAAGATGCCTGCATCAAACAAAATTATTGCAAGAGGCACTTTGCACTAAAATTTGTGAAGTTTACAATCCAGGAAGGCTGGCTGCCACAAACGGGAGACCCCCTGAGCAAGACAGGCTGTGCGACAGGCTTGTTCCAAGGTTTGGGGTGTGCCAGGGTGCTGGGGACTTGTGGTGGATGCTGGCTACCACATCCCTATTAATGAGATTCTGACAGCCAGGGGGACATGCCAGGTCATAGACCACCCAACAGGTGGCCTAACGGCCCTTACGCCACCCCTGCAGATAGTGCACAGAGGGAGCAGGGGCTGGCCTGGTGCCCAGAGAAGTGTGCAGTTCTATGATAAGCACTACAGAGGACTGCAGGCATGTGGCTGGGTGCAGACTGCACCAGGAATGGTGCCACCCCCCCGACATGTGCTCCATCTACCTACTGGACCTGCATAGAGCACGTCTGTTGGCAGCACTGTGCAGGTCCTGGGCACAGCTCAGCTCCCCCCCGCCACCTGTCCCTCCTCTGGCACTGCTGCTGGCATTGACTTCCCAGGACTTTTCCTTGTCCCTGTTCTGTGCGATGGGATTGGCGATCCATGCCACCCTGCTGCTGAAACCAGTGGGTGTTTAGCACCAAGACCCCTCCTGTATGTGAATCGGGCACAGGGTCCCAGGCACAACAAGGACCGGTGTAAGCTGCCATTTGTGCAGTTTGCACCGATCTTTGAGGATCGAGCCCCCTGTGTGAATTTAAAGAACTGCATCGAACATTGAATCATTTCTCCTGTGGAAGCTCTTTATTAACTACTGGTTCATGTTCTGTTCTGTTACTGTTTCATGTTTTCCAGCCTATTAGCAAATTCAGTGACTGTTTGTGATGTGCACTCTACTGGTAAGGACTATTTTAGACTTCTGTGATATAGTTTACATCCTTGTTAAGCCCCTCCATTGTTTTCACAAACATTTGTGTTGTGATATGGAACATTACAATGTGGAGGGACATAAACAACATCATCTTGTTCTACAATATACTTGCAACCAGTGTGTAAGTCAGAAAACCCCAAATGCATTTACTAAGAAGCCAGCAAAGAGGGAACAATAACAGAATAGTATTTAAAAACTGCTCTTACAGGAACAATTACTTCCAGGTTCAACACAGTTCTTTATAAGCAAACCCAGCAAATTGAGGTCCCTGTGCTTTAATCTTTTAAGCTGTAATATTGTTATGTGCTCCCCTTTACTGATCTGTGTCAACCATGTATTCTGATATGCTTCAATCGTGTTTTGATCATTTAATAACCTAGTTTTGAAATGCCCTCAGATCCAGTGTGTGCTCCCCTCTAATCTGCTCTTTTCTTTCGTATTACCAAACCAGTCCATGAAATCAGGTACACCTTCCATGCTATTCACCTGAACAATCTAGAAAGCGGTATCTGATTTTTTAGCATGTTAAGGTGTTATGTAAAGAGAAAGTGGTATCTATGAGAGAGAGAGAGAGAGAAAGCAGGGAGAGAGCGAGAGAGAGAGAGCAGGTGTTGGATAAATGTAGTAAAAAAATACAAAAAAATTACAATTTCCTGTCCCCACCCACTAGCACCCATCCCAAATCAAAAACAGAATATCTGCCTAGACTCATCTGACGGTTATCTGATGATTTTATCCTGAGCACGTCTTGATGTAATCTTTGAATCATATTCTATTATAGCTGAAGTCATTCTACAGTTTGAGTGGGGACCAAGATGTTTAAATTAGATAACTCTAGTGATGACTTTAAAAGTAATCATCTAATAACTATTCTAGGGTGACAGGATTTATTTATTTATTTAAGAATCTGATTTATAACCTTTGAGTCAAGGACTCATTTACAAAGGCACCTTATCGCAGGGAGAGCAGACAAGAAAAAACAGTGTGAGGTACAACAGAGGTAACATACAGGTGCAAGATACATTTAACAATAAGAACACATTACCGCAAAGATCAGTAGACAATGTTGCATACAGTAGTTACTAATTATATAGAACAGCAGTCCAGAGGACAATGTCAGCAGTTATGTAGAATAGCAGTCCAACGGACATTGTCTGGCTAGAAGAGTGACATGCGAGTATCATGCCATCATAGTTAATTAGCGGCAGTTACAGCTTCTGGCGTCTAAGAGGAAATTATGGAGGGCAGCTTTGAAGGGGTCAATTTTGGTGAGATTCATGACAGAGAGGGGGAGGGAGTTGAACCATGTGGGGTGCGGTAGTGGAAGGAACTGTGGGCTAGTGAGGTCTTGGTACAGGGCACCTGGAGGGTGGACTTGACTGCACTCTGGGTGGAAACAACTGGGGATGCACACTGCAGGGATGCAGTGATCCCTGGGGGTGATAGGCCTAGCACGGATTTATTGACCAGTAGGCAGGTTTGGTGGTGCAGGTGTCTGTCAAAGGTGAGAAGGTTGGCGGTTGAATAAAGCAGACAGGTATGAGTCCAATGGGGTGCAGTCAGGAGCCTACATGCCTTATTAACTGAGGTCTGAATTTTAGTGAGGGCGGAGTCATCAGCAGTGGCATAAATAGGTAGGCTGTAGTCTACTAAGGACAAGTCAGAGGAGTTGATGGCCAGATGGAGGGTGGTTTGGGGTAGGCAGGCTTTATGTCAGTAGAGGAGGCCAATCCGAGAGTTTATAGCTGAGGACAAGGTATTGATGTGGGTGTGGAAGGTAAGTGCTGAGTCAAAGGTGATGCCCAGGTATTTGTAGGATGAAACCTGTTCAAGAAGGTGTGGGTTATTGGGGAGAATGTGGAGCAGGTATTTTTGGCCTTGTTCTGGTGGTGAGAAAAGAGCATGGATTTTACCTTCTTGAGGTTAATGACCAGCCGGTGGTCAAGGAACCACTTTTTGGCTTGGCTAAATGTAAGTTGTAGGGATTCCTGTAGTGATGCGGGGTCAGGATGGGAGGCAATGAGAACAGCATCATCAGCATAGAGGAGCATATTGCCAGAGCAGGCACTGGAGAGAGTGTTGAGAAAGATGCTGAACAGAGCAGGGTCCATGATGGAACCCTGGGGGACCCCAGAGCGAATGGGCCGGGAGTTGCATAGGGTACCGTTAACCTTTACACACTGGGATCGGTTAGAGAGGTAACTGGTGAACCAAGCAAGGGGACCAGAGGAGTAGCCAAGTTGATAGAGGGAGTCAAGTAGGAGGGGGTGACAGTGTCAAAGGCCTTGCAGAGGTCAAAGAACACAGCTCCCGTGATGTGACCAGAGTCAAGAGCCAAGTGGAGGAGGTGGGAGAATTCCAGGAGGGCTGTAGTGGTGCTATGCCCAGGTCAGAAACCATGCTGTTTTGGACACAGCAGGTCATAACTGGCTAGGTACTCGGACAGCTGTGAGGCCACTATAATTTCAAGTGCTTTGGAGAGCGGGGGGAGAATGGAGATGGGCCTGAAATTACTAGGGGAGGTCTTATCCCCATTCTTATGGATTGGGGTGATTTTAGCAGTTTTCCAGGCACTAGGAAACTGGCCCAGACATAGTGACCAGTTTAGGAGGTCGGTTAGCGGGATAAGCACGATGTCCGAGACTAATCAGAGGATCCTGGAGTCCAGGGGATCATAGCTGGGATTGTTGCTGGCTAGGGTTTTTTGTAGATGAGGTCTGGCTTCAAGGGGATATGGTGCAAAGGTAGAATGGGGGATCCAGGGTGGGGGTGGTGGTGGCTGGGATATGGTCGAGGAAGTGGTTGGGAAGGACCGAGCCAAGGTCTGAGAAGGTCGTATTGAAGGCCTCAGCTATGAGGGAAGGATCTGAAGTGACAATACCGTTTATGGCAATTTGAGATGGGGGACGGGATTTTCCATTTAGCTCCTTCATATTGTCCCAGAAGGAACGAGACAAGCCTCAAGTGGATGCAAGTGAGGTATGATAATAGTTGGCCTTAGCCTGCCTTATGGCCCAGGTGCACCTATTACACGCTGCATTATAGGCTTGTCTGTCAGCCAGTTTGCTAGAGGCACTAGCAAAATGCCAGAGATTGTCTCTTAACTTCAATGTATGGGTAAGGGATGAGAAGATCCATGAGGCATTCTGTTCTTTGTTGCGGGTTCTAGTCGGGGGCGCGCAAAAAGGTCACAGGCCTTGCTGAAAGCACCGGAGAAATAGGCTAGGGCAGAGTCAATATCTGCTGCAAGCTGGATAAGGGACCAGTCAAGCTGGGCTAGGTGCAATTTTAATTTTGTGAGACCCCCGGGACGAAAGTGCTGGTGGGAGGTGACCTGGGGCATTTGTTTCGGTATGGGGGATGACCAGTGACATAGGACAGGAGATGATTCCAGGATGACATCCGGATGATTCCAGAATGATGACAGGATGATTCCAGGTTGACATCAGAATGAATCCAGGATGATGTCAGGATGATTCCAGGATGACATCAGGATTTCATTAGTATGAGAGCAAAAAAGTGATCACAAGCATGGGGAGTAAAAGGTAGAAGAGGGAAAGTCATGTGGCGTATGAGGGCTATAGAAAGAGGTGACCCCACATATGTCAGAGTGCTACATGTCTTAGAATCTGAGGATCCAAAGGAACACATTTTTAAGTTTAAGGGAATAGAAAAGGTATTCCCAAATCCAAGGGGAGGTAATTTTAACAATAAGGTCTTAAAGAAAGAAACAGAATGGATCTTGCACTTGCAAGCTAACAAAGTATCTGATCCCAAAACTGGATTTGAATTGAGACCTTAAGAAATGCTAAATTAGATTGAATTTTTATATAGGCTGCACTTTATGGTTGTTCTGCCTTGCTTTTTCATGCTCTGTGCATTTATTATTGCACCATGTACTATCTGGTATGTGAATTGATTAATTACTGATGACATAATATTTATAGAACCAATTATTTTAAAATAGTAATTATTATAGTGACATCATGAGTTTATGGGTATTTAAATGTTGTGTGGTGTCTAAAACTTTAGCCTTTGATAAAGGATTAATATCCCAAATGAGTCAGGCATTATTTTATCTGTCTACATATAATAAATGTATTTACTAAAGAAGCAAGAGCCTTGGTGGTGTTTCATATTACATGGGTGTGTGCTACAGTTACATGGACTACAGTATTTCCAATATATTATCTCGAGAAACACTACCATGGCAGTCAGTGTACACCCCCATGCCTCATGGCTTGTACTTCGTATTAATCGTGACTAGAATGGATGGACCGAGGGTCTTTTTCCGCCATTATTTTCTATGTTTCTATGTAATTTCAACATAGTTAACATGCTGTTACTGTTCTTTCACTTAGGGGTAATCACAGTACTTTGGAACTCCCTATCCACACCTTTACTATTCATTGATCTGATAATTGCGTGTAATTCACTGATATTCTTTTTCACTTAATTTTCACTAGAGGGTTTACTCTTGGCATACTGAGGTGGTGCACATACTCCTGGGTGTGCTTTTACCTCTGAGGGCACTCCCTCACCATGCTCAGTAACCCTGTGAAGCAATAGCCACTGGGCAGGGCCTGTCTCAGACTACACATCATGATGCAGCAGGTGCTGCATGACCCACCCTTCCAGGGTAACATTCCAGCAGACAGGCCACCAGTGCTGCTTTTATCCTTTGGGGGATTCCCAGTCCCATTTCTTCACCTTCCTAATCTTCCTAGAGATAGGGGGAGAGAGGGAGAGACAAGGGAGATCTGTTTTTAAAAAATGCTATCTCCTTCCAACCAGGTGGTGCCCGCTGGTGGTGCACTGCACCACCCCATGGAGTCCAGCTTCAAGAGCAGAGAGAAACTCCTCTGCCTTGGCCTAGTGGAATCTCAGACACAATGTAGAGGCCTCGCATGCCAACTCTGGGGATAAGGGTTTTGAGCATCTAACTCTTACTAGTGAATCCTCGAATAGGAAGCTGTGCAGGGTTTAATACAGTGTATCACCACTATGTGCCAGCTAGCACCCACCAGGTAAGAGGTACAGCAAGGTGTCACTGACTGAGATCTAGGGTGTAGTGTGTACCCAAAAACAAGTGACAATACCACTAGCTGTAAAGATGATGACATAGTGGAGTCCACCATTCCATGTGTCATGAAAGGCCTCGACCCTGGAAGAAACCTTGGCTTCTCCTTGGAATTCGTCAGTTTACAGGCCAGGTGTCAGGGCCCCCCTGGGAAAGGAGAACAATCCCTGTGGTAATATATGTGGAGACTATGCATTCCCTGGAGTGTAAGTAGGTGGGTATTGAAGAGAATGGGGTCTCTGATTCCAATGCCAAGTTAAGTGAAATAATGCCTAAACATAAAAAAATGCTATATCATGTCATGCTCCACGAGTTAACACCAACATTTGAAATTATATTATTTTAATAAATGGCCCCCTCCCCACTCCAGTCTATGATTGGGGGGAATGGCAAAGTATGAAAATCATCTTTGCCCAAAATGCCCAGTCAACGCTCCTCACATAGTATGCCATCCTTTCAGTCACTTTCCATGACTGACACAGCACAGGAGTGCGTGTGGAACTATGAAGGAGCTGGAGTGGTGTGTATTAGTGATGAAGCAAACAGCTCTACTCCCTTCCAGGATATATGTACCCTTACAAGTCCCTTGTGCTGTATCAGTGAATGCTGCAAACTTAAAGGGATGATGTACTGGGGCCATGACTGGCAAGCTAGAATTTCTCACATCTGGCCCCCCACATTATGGACTGGAGGTTAGGTGGGGGCTCAGGATTAAAATAGCAGTATTTACGGGATTTGGATGATTGGGATAGGGAGCAGGAAGTGTTTTAGTGGCAATTAGGCTTTAAAAACTTCTCTTTTTTAGCCAACTACCAACGCAGCAGTACCACTACCATGAGCTACACCAATGGCCCAAGTTCAGAAGCAAGTTCAAGAAATCGGTGGTTAGCCTGGGACAGGAGGATCAAGAGTCCATCAGAATGTTCTCCTTCTCCACAGAAAGTGGATTACAGCACCCAGCATAAGCCTGCCCCTAGCAGAGGCAAGGATCAGGATGCCTGAGACCACTGACCGGGAGCAGCAGAGCAGTGGCTGTTGATGTCCTGTATGTGGGAGATTGTGTGTGTGTGTGAGTGTGTGTGTGTGTGTGTGTGTGTGTGTGTGTGTGTGTGTGTGTGCGCATAGTGATGTCATGACAACACTTCATGTCTGCTATTCAAAGGGTAAAATAAAAGGTAAATCCTAGACCTGTAGGATGACAGGTTGGCCCTTCAGGCCCAACACCAGTGATGAGGCCCTCCTCCAGTTTTGGATCTGTTCCACACTGGGTGATGGGGAGCTTCTCAGAAGGAACTAGAAGGGGACAGGATCAGATCTGTTACAGTACAGTAGTTTCCTCTTGTTGTTTTTATATTGTTTCTTGTGGAGTCTACTTGGTAGACGGTTATTTATTTTCTTTCTTACTACTTCTAAGGGGCTAGCGGGGTATTGTTTGGGATTGTTGGAATTGTGAAACCTGTTTTGGTAGCTATAAGTGGGCTCATTTGTTTGATGTTTCACTGTGTAGCAGGCTGCATTTGTAGAGGGCTAATTCTTCTGATTTAAAACCTATTTGGTGTGATTTAACTGGGGCTGTTTCTTTGAATTAGAGAGCTATATCTTCTAATTTCAAACCTATTTTGATGTGTTGTTGGTGAAGCTGTTTGAATTGGAGTCCTGTTTCTTTTGGTAGCAAACCTCTTTGGGGGACTTTGAGTAGAATTGTGATTCATTTTTGCTGGCTTCACTAGCTGAAAAGTTTAGTGCAGAGTTGAGGAAGGGTGCTAACTGTCTGACCTGGGGCCTCAGTTACCTGATTGTTTCTGTAAGACTTGGGCTGGTCCACACCCCAACCCCTCACCCCACCACCCCTGGTCCATTGTTTCCTTTGTGCCATGGGTTCTGACATCACTTCCTCAGATGGGCAAAGGATATGCACCTGTCATAGCAGAAGCAGACATCCAGGAAAGGAACAGCAGCAAGTGAAGAGGTGACTGCAATCTCAGTGGAAGTGAAGTAACTGCAAATCTATGAGCTTTCATTGTTACTTTTCGCATTGCTATTGCACTGGGGAAAGGAGGAGGAGTAGGAGTTTGAAGAAGGTTGTGCAATAGCTACTTAAAGTCTCTTTTTGAGTGTGAATAGGAAGGATAGGAATATAAAAAGCAGTTGCTCAATCTAACTAAACGTGTACAACAAAGGGGGTAAGGGAAATTAAGAAAAGAATGTTTTGCACCGATAGTGGGGGGAGAGGGGAGACTTGGGGGAGTGTTTGGTATCCTGCATCTGGAAGGGTGGGGGGGTCGCTGGTGGGCAATGACAGCAATGGGTAGGGTGATAGGCTGCAACAACTGTGGTGCACCAATCTTTCTATAAATTGCCTGGAGTGTGAGAGGATGTTTAGTGTGCAACTACGTAGAGAAACTTAGAAAGGAGATCGAGGGTCTGCAGGAGGAACTAAGACAGACAAGGCAGATTGGGGTTGGGTATTGCCCAATACTGGAGGGGGGAGGAAGAAGGGGAGATGAGGGAGGGCGATTTAAGCCAACAGTCATGAGGAGAGGGTCAGAAGAAGGGAAGCAGAGACAAAGGGGCCCAGGCCAGGAAGAACGATTGCCGGGGGAACCAGGTCAGGAGACAAAAGACACATGGAAGGAGGAGATAGGGGCTTGTGAGGGGAGGTGAAGAAGTGGCAAAAGTCATGAAGTGGAAAGGAGAGAACAGGTTACTATGAAGAGAGAGGGAGTGGGCATTTGTGAAGGGTCTTCAGAAAATAGTTTTGCTCTGCTAGAGAGGAAGAAGGTGGAGGAGGGAGATGATGAAATTAGAGGAGTAATTGACAAATGCCTGAACCAAACCAGAGTGGGGAGAAGTTCTGCTGAGAGAATTGCAACAGGGGCAAAAGGGGGAAATAATGTGCAGGAGGAAGAAGAGGAGCTGCAAATTAGAGAGGGAGATGAATGGAAGCAAGCAGGGAGAAAGAGTGGTGGAATCTAACATCTGGGGGACTCAATACTAAGAGGAGTCAGGTGGGGTAGCAAGGGGGAGAGGCATAGTCGCATTTGGGTGGAGACCATGCCAGGAATGATATCGGAAAGGGTGGGACAATCTGTTCTGAAATATGCTAGAAGGGGTAGGGACAAGCCTCATTTAATTATACATCTTGGGATGAACAACCTGGCTGACAAGACAGCAGATATAGTCCAGAGGAGGTTTGAGGAACTAGCACAATTATGTGAGGGGGCAGGAAAATCAGTAACTTTTTCAGAGATACTTCTAGTGCCCAAGGCAAACACAACAAGAAAGCTGAGAATAGAGGAATTTAACAGATGGCTAAGAACCTGGTGTTGTGCTAAAGGTTATTGGCTGTTGGGGGGTGGGGAGGGACTTGGGAGGACAGTAGTCTCTATGACAGGGACAGATTACACTTGAGTGAGGAAGGAAGGAAAGTGTTGAAACAGAGGATGGAGGAGTACATAGAGGAAGCTGGGAATTCAAACTAGGAGTAGGGGTTGGCAATTGGGCAAGAGATATGTAGAGACCACAGGCTGGGAAACCATATGAACTTACCCCCCCCCCATTACAGTGACAAGGACAAATGGCAAGTACTTTTGGTGATGCTAGTAAAGGAGGGCAGGATGGGAGGGGGGAAGGGTGAAGGTGGTTACCCTTAATGCTAAGAGCCTTGGGAGGAAAACTACAGTTACAGGTGCTCATGTCAGAGGGAGAGGTGGACATTGCAGCCATCACAGAAACACGGGCCACCCAATACAATGACTGGGACCTGTCTGTACCAGGGTACAGGTTATTTCTTAGGGACAGGGTGATTGGGAAAGGAGGGGGTGAGGCACTATATGTGAAGGAAGGACTGAAGTGTGTAAGGGAGGATGGGGAGGACGGTAGCATGGAGTCACTTTGGATGCAAATCCAGGTTTCCAAGAATAGGATTCTTAGAATGGGAGTGGTGTACAGGCCACCATCTCAGATGGAGGAGTTAGACAGGGAACTAGCGGGACAGATCAGGAGAACCTGCGTGAAGGGCAGTGTGGTGATTGTGGGGGACTTCAACATACCAGGAGTGGACTGGAGTACCCCAACAACCAGTAACAGAAGGGAGCAGGTACTGCTGGATGCCTTCCAGGACAGCTTCCAGCTGCAAATGGTCAGAGAACCAACCAGGTTAGGGAATACCCTTGACATTGTGCTGGCAAATGGGGACTTTGTGAGAGAACTTACAGTGGAGTAACTTCTGTCAGGGAGTGACCACCACTCAGTATGGCTCACACTGGATATGGGCAAGGAAGGAGTGGAATCTGGCACAAGAGTGCTTGACTTCAGGAGGGATGACATTGGGAGGATGGGGGAAGTGGTAAAAGGGTACTTGGCCAGAATTCAGTCTAGTATGGACACTAACCAGAGGTGGGAGCTCATAAAGCTGGGGATAGTGGAGGCAAACAAAACCTGCTGCAAGGCCCAGAGCAAGAAGGCTATGGCTAAGAAACCAAGTTGGCTGAGCAAGGAGGTCATGGAAAAGGTAAGGAGGAACAGAGCTGTCTTTAGGAAGTACAAGAAAACAGGGAGGAGGAGGACAGGGAGCAGTACTTGACAGAATCGAAGGAGGTGACAAGGGCAGTAAGGGGAGCCAAAGCTTCTACGGAACTGAGGTTGACACAAGGCCTTAAGAAGGGGGGAAAAGGACTCCTTTAGGTACATCAGGGAGAAAAGGAGCTGTAAGGACCATGTAGTAAGGATTAGGAAGGAGGGGGGTTGGGTGGAAGCAGCGTGCAATAAGGCAGAAGCACTAAATAAGTACTTCTGCTCAGTATTTACTAAAGAAAAGAGGGGGTGACACCCAAGGGGGGAGAAATGGCAGAAACAGAGGGAAGGGGTGACAGATGGGGAAATCATGGAGGGCAGAGTTCAGGAGGGTTTGAAGGCACTGAGGGTGGACAAGGCGCCAGGCAGGCACCCACTCCAGGGTACTGAAGGAGCTGGCAGAGGTTCTTGCAGGAACATTGGCAGATCTATTTAATGCCTCACTTCATTTGGGGGGTGTATCTCAGGACAGGAGGATGGCTCATGTGGTGCCCCTCCACAACAGTGGCCCTAAGGATGAACCGGGACACTACAGACCAGTGAGCCTCTCAACCATCGTGGGCAAGCTAACAAAGACTTTCCTGAAGGAGAGGCTAGTGGCCCTCCTAGAGGCCAAAGGACTACAGGACAGCAGACAGCATGGCTTCATATGGGCAGATCCTGCCAAACTAACCTGGTGGAGTTCTATGACTGGGTAACTAGGCAACTGGACAGGGGCCATGCAGTGGATGTCCTGTATCTGGACTTCAATAAGGCATTCAACTAGGTACCATATGGAAGCATGGGAAGTAAGTTAGTAGGCACAGGTGTGGGTGCAAAGCTGGTGAGTTGGGTAAGAAACTGGCTTCAGGGAAGGCAACACAGGGTGGTGGTGGGTGGGGAGCTCTCACTCCCAAGGGTAGTGATGAGCAGTGTTCCTTAGGGCTCGGTGTTGGGACCAGTGTTGTTTGGGATATTCATTGCAGACATATCATGAGACATCAAGAGCAAGATCAGTCTGTTTGCTGATGATACCAAGGTAGGAGCGGTGGTGGATGACCTAGGGGATGGCAGGGGTTGCAGGATGATTTGGCAAAGCTTGAAACCTGGTCAGACACCTGGCAACTGGGCTTTAATGCCAAAAAGTGCAAGGTGCTGCATTTTGGGATGAAGAAGCCAAGGAGGAGTTACCAACTGGGGAAGGGGGGTGCAGCTAGCCCAGACAGAGGAGGAGAAGGATCTGGGGGTGCTCATTACAGGGTCAATGAACAACTCTGTACAATGTAGGAAGGCAGCTGCAAAGGCCAACAAAATGCTGGGTTGTATTGCAAGGGGTATATCCTCGAGGAGAGAGAAGGTGATTCTGCCACTGTATAGGTCATTAGTTAGACCACACCCGGAGCATTGTGTGCAGTACTGGCGCCCGTATCTGAAGAGGGACATTATGTTACTGGAGGTGGTGCAGCGGCAGGGTGACAAAGATGATCAAAGGGCTGGGGGACTTATCATACGAGAGGAGGCTGAGGGAGATGAACATGTACTCACTGGAGGAAAGGAGGGACAGGGGGACATGATTGAAACCTTTCAATATATGAAAGGAATAAACAAGACAGGTACAGAGGGGCTGTTCAAAGTAAAGAAGGGGAGGGACACCAGGGGCCATGATATGAGACTGGAGGGAGAAAGGTTCAGGAGGGAGATGAGGAGATACTTTTTTACAGAGAAGGTGGTGGCTGGGTGGAATGCATTACCTGCAGAAGTGGTATCCAGTAGAACAGTGGACTGCTTCAAAAGGGGATGGGACAGGACAAGGGGGAGGGATAATGAAGGGGAAGGGTGGAAGGGAGGAGCAGCTGCAGAATAAGGGGTGCTAGCTCCACATTCGAGCAGACTTTATAGACCTCTAGGCCTTTATCTGCTGGCAAATTTCGTATGTTCACATGTTCGTACTCCTGCCTCTAGGAGTAAGCCATGGGGATCCTTGGGTAAAGCTAAGCCCTCTGGAAGTCAGGTGATGCAGCTGTTGTGGTATGAAGTGGAGTTGTCCCCTTTTTTGCATTACCCTTCCCCCTGGGACACCGACTGGACAGGGCTGTCAGTGTGTATCAGTGAAGCAGGGTCCACTGTCACCCCCAACTACCAGCTTTTTGCACATCTATCTGTGGTCACCCAAATTCGAAATCCTACTGCCTGAAGTAGTTACAACCCATGCATTTCTGGTGAATTAACATATTGGTCTTGGAACTTATTTAGCCAAGCCAGAAGCAGGAAATTTCCAACCCCTTTTATAAATCACATTAACCCTTAAAAGCAAACCAATAGTCTTTGCAAGAGTCTTTTTTTTTTCCTCAAGAATTAAGGGATTACCAAGGATTCGTTTTGATCAAACGTCAAAATCAAATTTAAAAAAGTACCATTCCAACAGCTCATCAGGGGCCTGACCATTTTATTCAGTTTGAATCTATGGGACCAGACTCCTGAAATTGCATTTATATTAACTTTCATGAAGGGTCTGTCACAAGACTCATATTTTCATAGACTAACCACAATGTATCACACAGGTAAATTTGTAGAAGACATGATCACTGTCTTCCAAATGTTACAAGTATAACTTGAGATCACCTTTGTGAGAATAGCATGATATTTTCTAAATTAATTGTATCCAGTAAAAAATTAATTAACCAAACAGCTGCATTAAGGGACTTGCTGCCTTCCAATTAGTAATAGTTTTCTGCTTATCAAGAGAGCTAATAAAATTAATTCTTTAGAGGTTGGTGGCTGATTGTAAATTAATTCACTAGCATTAGTCAACAACAGGCAAGGCATTTAAAATCATAATTATTGTCATGTTAGGAGTTTTTTTCAGAGATCTCACTGTATCACTAGACACTTTACTGCATCATTGAGACTGAGGAAAAAGGGAGAATTATTCTGCTCTAAACCTTCTGTTTGGTAGGCTACTATTGAACATAATAATCTGAGGGAATGTGGGTAGTAATTATTTGGGGCAAATGTTTAAAGCTTCATTCTGGTGCTGTAAGACGTATTACAAGGAGAAAAAGAGAAGCTTAAAGCTTCACAGAACACATATATTTATATTATGTTACTCTGTTGCTTTCATTGTACAGCCTTTATCTTAAAAACTGCAGAAATTGATAAGCAATCGAAAGTACCGTGCTAGCTTTTGTGGAGCACTGAAAGTATTTTTTTGTATTTCTATTTATTTATTTATTTTGGTGACAGGGAAAGGAAACAGTTTCCTTATCTTGCCTTGGAAGTATAGCGTGGTAGTGAACCAGGGCAAGCAGATGGTGAGCAGTTTATAATTCCACAGACATAGAAACAAAGAAAATGTTGGCAGAAAAATACCCTCAGTCCCTCCAGTCTGCCCTGTTTTAATCTATCCTACCCTGGGACATATCATCTAATCAGGGTTACTGCCTTGACCTCCACCCCCTTGCCCCCATCTTACTGCTTCCCCTGTGTAACTATTAAGCTTTTTTACTCAGCCCCAGCCATGTCTGAAAACATTACAGTATAACCTCATTTATCCGAATGTGCTGGGGGACAATACAATTGTTTGGATAAATGGGTTTTCAGACAAGTGAGGGAACTTTAAAATTATTTCTGTTAAGCTGGGAGACACATCACAGTTTTGGATAACAGAGTTCTGGATAACTGAGGTTTGGATAATTGGGGTTTTACTGTAATGATTTTTGCAACCCATCAGCTCTGCTGGTAGCTAGTTCCATGGTTCAGTCACTCTCACTATGAAATAAACTTTCTCACATCCCTCCTGAATCTCTCCTTTGAGAGCTTCCACTCATGTCCCAACCTACTGAAAACTGTATTTCCTCACAATCTACTTTCCAGGAACTTGAAAGTCTCTGTTGTACCACCCTTCCCTCCCCCCATCTCCAGTGATTACATGTTCAGGGCCGTAAGATGATCCTCATAGATCAGTCCTGCAGCCCCGAATCATTTTAGTTAGTGGACTAAACCGTCTCTAGCCTATCATTGTCTCTTCTTAGGTAGGGGCTCCAGGACTAGTGACCAGAGCAAATTTAGTCAGGACAATGGGGAAAATTCCCTTCTCTTTTGAAAAAGTTCAGTGAGATCTGTAAGGTCCACTTGAACACCTAGCAAAACAGACAGATGGGACCTCGTTTAATGACTTCCAATTCCTGCAGACCTGGCTCTCTAGCAACCACCAAGTCCTGAACCTAGAAAAAACCTGTGCTATGCTATTCGGATCCTCTAAGAAACTGTCTGCCCCTGCAAACAGGCTCCGGGTTCAATGCCTTGATGGCTCCCTCATCTTAAACACTGAGTCCTTCAAGTACCTTGGGGTCACTTTGGATCCCACACTTGACCTGTCTCAACATGTCAATATGGTGTGCCAGCGCTGTCAATGCTAAAATTGGCGGAGTTTATTGCGTGCGCCACTCCCTCACTCCTTCGCTAGACTTTCTGTTGCGAGGTATTCTCTTACCCCAGCTCCAATATGCTCAGCCCTTCTTTGCTGCAAACTCTGCTACACTCCACAAATGGGACGCTGTCTACAACAACATCTGTAGATTCGCTTTAACTGCCCCTAATGCCTTACCCATCATTGTCTCCTTTGGCTGGCTTAAATTGGTTGTCACCTATGATATTCGAGCCCACTCCTGGCTGCTTTATCGACTCTGTCTAGACCTCCCTGCCCTGTCTATTCTTGCCAACCTCCTGACTCCTGCCTCACACACCCGTACCCTCAGGTCTTCCTCTGTCCCCATGCTCTCCACTAAACCTTGCATGAGAAAAATGGGTGAACAGGCATTTGCCAATTTTCACCCTTATGGTGAAAACTTCAGCCTCCCATCGAGAATTCAAAAACTCGATGTTCACCCACCTTCTAGCCTCTGGCCAATGCAAATGCTCTTAATTTGCTTTGTCCCACTGCAGGCTGTCGGGTCTGACCCTGAGTACTACACTAATGTTCTCCCATGCAATATGCTTGTCTAGGTGGCTATGAACCTTGCTGTCTTTACTGTCCTCAGCTGTCTTATGGTTACCCTAATTGCTTTATTTTACATCCTTATTATGATCTATGCCTAAAATGTACCCTTATGTAACTATTACTGTGCTACCCAATGTATATCTTGTTTTGCTCCTGTATACCTATATTATGTCTGTGCATTTCTGCATATTGTAACCAATGTCCTGTGCTCTCCCAGGTCGTGCCTGAAAATAGGCAGGTCTGTTGCCTAGCGCACTTACTCAGTTACCAAAAGCTAATAAATAAATAAATAAATCTAAAAGACAGAAGGTGAAAGCTGTTTTGAAAAATTGGGGTAAATACGAATTTCAAGTAAGAGAGTCTCTCAGGTCCTTTTATTTAATTATGTTCTTTACTGGCACATATGTGCAAATATATGTTGGAGTGTCAATGCAGTCGCCTCCATATCTGTGAACACTCTGCTCGCTGTCTCTGTAGGCAGCTGCACTGCACTATTTGAAATTCTCCTACTGACCCCTCCAGTCTACTACCGCACATGCACAGTTAGTCGTTGCTTGTTTTTAATATATTTATTGATTCCTTCCCCTCACCCGAGCCTCCCTCTCAGCACACACTAACCCACCTTCCCCCCCAGAAATGTAACAGTGGCACTGGGGGGTACTCGATTCTTCAGTGCTGGAATCCTTGTAGTGTCTAGATCTATTGCCCACTTTCCACTACCATGCATGTGTGGTTATTTTTGTCTTTTTTTGTGGTAACAATATTTATTTTTTCCTCCCCCCTACCTGACCCTCCCACTCAACACCCATCACCCCACTCCCCCTCCCCAGAAATGTAACAGTGGCACTGGGGGTACCCTGTCCCCACCGCAGAAATTCTCATACTGTCCCGATCTATCGACCCCCATATCCACCGTGCATTCATAGCTATTTTTACATTTTTTTAATATAAAGATTGTTTTCTCCCCCCACCTGACCCTCCCTCTCAGCACCCAACACCCCACTCCTACCCCCCCAGAAACATAACAGTGTCACTTAGGGGTGCCCAATCTCCCAGTGCAGGAATCCTCATTTGTTTTGGTTTTTTAAACCTGTAAAAAAAATGTCCATCAATGTCTTTTGTGGCCATTGTACTCCCACCTACCCAACCATCTCACTCAGAACCCACCACCCTGCATCCCCCCAAGCCCTTACTTACCCATCGGAGGTCCAACACCATGATCCTCTCTTGACAGCAGACACGTCTTCACTCTTTAAAACCAGACCACAAACAGAGGAAATCAGATGTGCCGTTCAATTATTTAAATGGGGTTTTGAACTTAGTAGCATAACTTGTTTTTTATAGTTGTAACCTGATCACTCACTCAATTTCCCCTACTCTCTGTTCATGACCATTGTTGTATAACTGTCACGGAGTTAGGAGATTCCAGGTAAGGAAACAAATAAGGGAAGTAACGTTAATCAGTGCATCAGGGGAAAAAATGCTATTGACAAAAAAAATACCATTACCTTTACAAAAGAAAAAAAAAAATACCAATCTTGATATCACAAGCTCCCCTTTCAACCTTATTATACAATCACTTCCATTTAGTCATTCCCATTTAGTCGATCTTGGCTTCATAATCCTTCTTGTGTTTTTTTTTAAATGAGTGGCTGATGTGGCAGTTGTTTTTTTTTTTTTTTAACAGTTTAAGCACCTGGTCACAGACACTAATACAAGATGGGAGCTGGGAGCCGGGACCAGCTTCTCAAATAAAAACCACACTCCAGCTGAGGCTGCCCCTTAATTGAAGCCATGCAAAACTAACAGCTACTGTAATTTAAGTCATGGCTTCAATTAGAAGATATATGGTAATGCAGTTTTTTGGAATGAATTGTAATTTATCACCACTGCAGCAGCACTTCAAAGGAGAAAAAAATGTTTGCCACTCTTTTATTCCTACCTACTTTTATTTTGATGAGTAAGAGGGCAGGATCATAATTCATGAATGGCAAAGCCATGAGTGAATTCTCGAATTCCCTGTCCCCTGACACTGTAAATGATAACAATTGGCATATTATCATTCAGATCATCATGTATCCAATTAATAATATGAATTATAATTCTAAAGCCTTTAAATTAATTCCTCTTTATAGATTAAAACCACTTCTGTTTGATTTTACCTCTCTGTTTTGTGTGCAGCAGTGACCATTGTGATACCTCCAGCCATTGTGCAATCTGTGCTACCATTAGTGAAGAGATTTTTCGTGACCTATTCAAAGTGGCAATTAATGCTGGTGACCTATTCTTAAATGGACATGAAAAGGTTATTTTTATTTTTATTGTAACAAGCAAACATAATGGCCCAGATATTCAAAAGTGTTGCGACATGCGCAACAGGGATTCACCAGAGTAAGTCCGAAAATGAGACATTCTGTGATAATCAGCAGGAGGCAGATGCGCCCCCAAATCACAATGCACAAGAGTGCAATGATAATGAATGCATGCGCAACTGAAGGGGGAGGAACCATGCATAAATGGTGTAGTGCGATATTCAACAACATGTGCCATGTGCAATAGGGGAGCAAACGGAAGTTGCGCGATAGTGGAAATGATCCAAAATAAAAAGGAACCAGATAGAGACACAAGAACGCTACAGGGAAGCCACATGTTGGTGAACTGCAGGCAGCCACACAGGCACAGAGAAACTGGGAGCAGCAGGACTGGGCAGGAGCAGGACAGAGCACCTGGAACCATCAGGAACAGGGAAGGTGTGGGGAGCCTGTGCCACAGTGCAGGACAAAAGGGGGAAGTGCCACACAGCACTGAGGGCACAGACAGTGGGCAGTACAGCCACTACAGGGAGGTGTTCCTGGTGTAGGGGGAGTAGCAGAAATGACAGTGGAGAGAACAGAGAAACAGCTGCTAGGGGGGTAACACAAGTCAGGGACATGGCCAGTGCCACCATCCAGATGGAGGCAGTTATGAGGGGGGTGAGAAGGCAGGCAGCAGGGGGGTGCGGCCATGGAATGGCCCATCGGCAGTATGCCCCCAACAGGCAGTACCGAGCCCGCACCAGCTTCGAGCTGTGCACTGATACTGAGATCGTGGGCTGGTACCACCTGAACCGAGTGATCCTGAGGTGGCTCTGTGATCTGTGCAGTGATGTGATGCAGGCACCCACACGACAGAACCATGCTCTGTCAGTGGAGAACAAAGTGACAGCTGTCATGTGCCTGCTCACCACTGGTACCTTCCAGAGACCAACAGGGGACACGACAGGCATAACCCAGTCAGCCGCATCACACCTCCTCACCCAATTCCTCAGCGCACTGCTGCCATATGCTGTGGAGTACATCTGTTTCCCCAGCACACCAGCGGAGCACACAGAAAACATACAGGAGTTCCACAGGATAGCACATATGCCTGGTGTGCTCGGGGCAATAGACTGCACCCATGTGGCCATCCGCATGCCACCTGGCCCCGAAGGGGCCGCATATTTGAATCGGAAGGAGTATGCAAGCATCAAATGCCAGGTGGTGTGCGATGCCAGGGGGCACATAATCAATGTCTGTGCCATGCACCCTGGGGGAGCACATGATGCCTTCATTTGGCACCAGTCCACACTGTGCCACAGGTTCGAGAGTGGGGACATCCCCACTGGCCACCTAGTGGGTGAGTATGCAAACCACACAGAAAGACATACAGCTTGGGAGGGGCATAGTCAGAGGTGACATGGGTATTGGCCTAGAGGGCCCAAGGCAGGGCGACGATGATCACCAAACTAATGTCCACCCTCTATACACAAGTGACAGTGGATACCCACTCCATACCTGGCTGCTCACACCATACCGGTGACCCGTGACCCCATCACAGCAACACTACAATGAGGCACATGCCACCACATGCAATGTCATCGAGCAGGTGTTCGGGATGCTGAAGGCACATTTCCATTGCCTGGACACGTCTGTCCGTGCCCTACAGTATAGCCCCTCAAAGGCCTGCAGGCTATACCTGGCCTGCTGCATCCTGCACAACATGACCAATGACTGTGGGATAGCCGTACAGGTTGAAGAGGGGGGCAGCGATGGGGATGATGAGGACGCTGGTGAAAATGGTGATGGGCAGCCCCCCCTTGGCCGAAGGGACCCCCGACTGATCCAGATGGCACAGCTGCAGTGGGACACCATCACAGAGGAGCGAGCACTTCAACCAACCCAGGTAAGACATGGGGCCATGTGCAACCACCTGTGACAAGGGCACAACCCACAAACATGCATGGACAAACCCCAGGGATGCATGTCGTTAAGGGAATTGGCTGAGCATGGAACTGCATACGCCATCAGGGATGAGCAAGGTCTAACACGGCATACGGTCTCACACACACACACACACATATGCACACACACACACACACACCCCACAAGACATGCACAAAGGGTAGGAGGCACGCCGACCCCAACTGCCACCCCTAGCCACACACACGTCCACAGACCACCACGCCCAGTGCCTGTCATTATGCATGTGTCAGACGCTGGGCACCATTGCACAGTGGTGGACAGCACAATGCAGGCATCATCATGCACATGCCACAGCAGACAGCAGCCGGGAGGGTGTGCAGATGGAATGTGTGTGTGTGTGCAGGGCCGGGTACCCCACCCGTGCATTGCACGTTGAACAACACAATGCACACAGGGCAGCATCAGACAGTAGCCATGGTGGGAGACAGGTCAGTCATGTGCCACAGTGCCACAGCTGCCATGGATGCATGGGCGGCCTCACCAAGACCTACCAGCAGTGACAGGCTGACCAATGGCCTCATAGGGTGGCACCAATGGTTCCCCAGGGGTTCCGCTGCATGGTCACGACCGTGCTTGTGCAGGGGTCTGCAGCACACCCAACATGCCTGCGCCAGGCGTGCTCGGGATGCCCAAAGCTGAACCCGGTGTTGACAAGGAGGGTGTCGCATGACACTGGGAATGGGGGTGGACATTGCACTGCACGGTGTCTGCGATGCATGGACAAAGAACTGTGCCCATTGTGGCCATGACAGCTGTGATTGCCTGTGTCTGCCTGTCAATGGCAGTGGTCACATCCTCCCACATCCAGTCCATCCCTGCCAGGAGCAGAGCGGTGTCTCTGCTGCACCACTCCTCTGCTTGGCGCAGAGCCGCACTGAGTGCATCCACCGTCGTCACAAGCCGCAACTGCTGATCGATTGATTCTTGGAGTATGCGGGTGTGCTCTTCTAAGAGGTCATCTGCCTGATCGGCATGCTGTCCCTCATGGTGTTCATGGCCCTGATGGGCAGCACACCTTGAGGGTGGATGCTGTACACCGGGGCCAGGCCTGGGCATGTCCACAGGTGGTGCACTGATGCTTCCCCCTGACACTATATCCCCATGGCCATTGGCTGACTGCTGAAACTGCCCCACCAGCTGCCACTCTCCAGGGCTCAATGGTGCACCTCAGTGGCCACAACAGCACCACTGTCCTGGACACACACCAGTGCTGCCCCACTGGTGCAGACAGGCACAGGCTGGGACTGTGATGTCATGCAGGTCTTCACGGTGGCACCACTCACGGCCATGCCCATGATGTCACCTGCTGTGTGGCCATCCTGTGGCCCACACGTATCACTGTCCATGAAGTGAGTTCCATCATCATCAGTGATGGATCCAGCACCAGCCCGAGTCTCAGCATGCTGGCATCCATGGACGCTGGCATGCTGGGACATGGGCAGGGCCTCCTCCGCACCTGCTCCACCAACATCAATCTGGATGTCCAGGTGGGCCCACTGTTGCCCTGACTCTTGGATGCCTGTGGAGGTGGATGGGCCCTCCTCTATGTCCATGGTATCACCCTCAGTGGACAAGCCCACCACTACTGACCCATGTAGACGCTCAGGAGCTGTAAGGGAACACAGTAGCATTAATGTATCTGCCCTACCCTGTCCCCCCCCATTGACAGACCAGGACCTACCATGCAGTGATGGGCTACCACCCGTCTGGAATCCACCACCTGGAACACCCTCGATGGCACAACACCACATGCTTCCAGCAATCTGCTCTTCTTGTGGGGTCAGGCATTGCACGGCCAGCTGTCCCCAACCGGTCACAGCCCATGCTGCCCTGATGATAGCCATCTTGTCCTTAATCCTCTGCCTGTCCGTGCCCATCTTCTTTTTGCACTCCTGCATAGACCACTGGTGGCTGCCATGCAGGTTGACGGCATGCGCCACCTCTTCCCATGCAGCAGAACAGGCCTGTGGTGTTCCCTGCCGTCTGCTGAGCAGTGGCTCCTGTTCGAGGTATGCCTCAAACAGGGCATCTGTTAATGCCTTTGTGAAGTTAGGCCACCTCTTCATCCCATGTCTCTGTTCCTCTTCCTCCACCTCACGATTGCTCATTCTTCATCCTGTGAGAATGACAGGTGTTACCTGTGACTGTGCAGTCCCATGCATGTCCCACACACCACAGTCCACACTTCCAAACAGCATGCAACTCACCACAATAGACTGCAATAACAGACTATGGCCAGTGCAGCCCAATGTCGCATTTTTATAGCACAATGCATGCAAATGAGGTGAGGCGCAATAATAAGTGGATGAAAATGCAGTATCTGCACCATTGAATAGCTGATTAGCTGATTTGCATATGCCAGCTGAATATTGCGCTGTTGCGCTTTGCTCAGTTGTGTTGAACATGCTCAGGCAAGGGTGCATTTCTGTGACATGCACAGTACACACCAAACAGCACATGCCTGGGATGATGACACAGACATCTGCCACACTGCTGACGTGCTGTGCGTGGGAGGCAATGCAGGGCGTGGCCACCATTGTGCCAGTGGCACTACGGCGCTGTTCACATATATGGCGCTCTGGCACTGGGGTGCCATAGACGCACTGGGGCCACAGCTCAGTAGGCTGCTACAGGAGGTGGCACACAGTCACCCAATTGCACTACATGCAGTGAGTACCAATCGCACTGTGGTGGTCCATGTGCGAGAGACCCTTGACTCTGTGTCCGACCTTTGCCCCCTAGGCACCATAAGTCCACATGGGTGCACCACTATCATGCTGTTTGGTGACTGCATGATAGGGAATGGCAGCACTGTACCGCGCTGCATCTGCACGTGGCGGACCGCGTCACTGAGCGTCATTTTGATTCCAACCAGCTACAGAGATGGCAAAAAGGAGGGCTGTTGTTTGGAGCCAGGTGGAGCTGGCCAATTTGGTGGCCATAGTAGAGCCCCATGCTGGGGCACTTTTTGGAGATGCACCCCTGGACAGGGCCAGGAGTGCAGTATGGGAGGAGGTGGCGGTGGCACTGGAGGAGGCCACAGGGATTGGGCGCACTGCTGAGCAGTGTCGCCACCGATACAGGAACTTCCAGTGCAGGGATCCGAACAGGCTTGCCGCCTGAGGGCACATGCCAGGAAGGGCACAGTGCCATGGCCAGGTAGGCGCCCCACCCATACACTGTTAACGTCCATACGGGTATCACGGTGGCATGTGTCCAGCACATGGGGGGGCTGTCCAGTGTTGGTCGTGGTGTTGGTATCGGGGTAGGGGTGGATAGGTATGACTGTGTGGGGTTGCACACACATGGGGGTGGGGGGACTTTGCTACTGGATTGTACTGATGTTCCTCTTTCCATGTTTGCACCATAGGCCCAGAGGAGCTCCGGCGGGCGAGGGAGAGGAGGTGGTGCCAAGATGACCAGCAGGCCGGGAGGGATGCCAGACCACACAGGCGCAGGGACCAGTCTGATGATGGTGAGTGTCTTACATCCATAATTACTATTGCATGCTGTGTAACAGGGCGGGCAGCGGGGCATGGCCACCATCCATTGACACCACTGCCATGCACGCAACTTGTTACAATCAGCACTGTCCAGTGGCACTGCATGTCTGGGAGTGCATCAATGGTGATCCATGCATGCACCGGGTACATGGCTGTGTCACTGCCTTCGGACCGTATAGCCATGTCACTGTAGAGCCACGGTGGTGCTGTACGGGACATGGGCAGTGGGTGTGTGCGGCGGTCCACATGGCTGTTGGTGCCTGGGTAGGCAGGTCTTGTGGACGCGGTCACTGTGGGGGGACAAACACCATCACAGGGGTGTGGCACACAGCTGTATGCCATGCACAATGGGTGGGCTGCAGGGGGCTGAACAGTCACACGTATTAACTCTGCTCCCTTGTCCTAGGTGGATAATGCTGAATGGCCCTAGAACGTGGCATGCAGGAGCTGCTGCAGCTGGCGTGGGCATCCCTGGCACTTCTGGAGAGGATGGGCACGGGGTCCAGAGAAGAAGTACCCGGAGGCACCACAAGAGTGGAGAGTGGAGCAGAAAATAGGCCCTCCATGACCCCCTGACTCACCTAACCCCCCCTGGACCCACCCTCACACCCCTTCTTCCCTCTCCCATTTGTACACCCCTGCCCCATGCCCACCCCCACCTGGTTTGTGGCCCTTTCTCCCCACCCTTGTATATATTTGTAAATATGTTTGGTTGTTTATATTGTTTAATACATACATTTTGTTATGACAGCTGTGGTGGTCTCTGATTTGCAGTGGGCTACAGGTGCTTGGCTGCAGTGGTGTGCATGGTGTCAGGGGTGGTGCAGGCATGGGCGTGTGTGTGTGTCTGGCAGGGACCCACCTATGGTGTGGGTGGGGGAATCAGTCACTGTCTGTGGTTTGTATGTTGTTCTCTGTGTACTGGTTGCCTGTGCAGTAGTCCATGGAGCATGCTCTGTGTCCATGGTGCCCCTGTCAGACCATCCATGGGCTGTGCAACTGACACCCTTGCATGTCTGTGATATGCACCATCTGCTGGCATGTCAGTTGTGGCTGTCCATGCTGGACAACCACTGTACCCAGCACAATGCCAGGTTGCCTCCTGTCACCAGTGTGGTGCCCGTCTGCCTCACGTGGCACTGTGGCCTCCGCTGTTGTTGTCCCATCTCCATGCTGTCACTTGCATCTGTTGCAGGGGATGTGCTCCTCTGTCTGTCACTTGTGCTCCGGCCGCATGCTGGTGGCATACAGCTTCATGGTGCCTGCGCTGGGTGGCTGGCACACCTGGGCCATGCAGGGGTGCTGGCCATGTGTACATGGCTGCCGTGGCCACATGCCAGTGGCTTGGTTGATCCACTACTGTATCCCTGTGTTGGTGTGCTCTTGGGTATGGGTGGGTGTTTGTCTGTGCACTGTGTTGCATCCTATGTGGCGCATGCTTCCATGCAACACTGTGTGTGTCTGTGCTGGCTGTTGTGGCCAGTGCTGGGATGGGATGTGTCCTTGGGAGGGTGTGCAGGGTGCTGTACCACTGGTGAGTGAGGGTCCATAGCCACCCTATATGCGTGGTACCCGTGTGCCGACGCATGGTCGGTCTCTCAGCTGTACCTGGGGGAGGACGTGCAGGGTGGCACTGTGTATGCAGTTGTTGCATCGCTGTCTGCTGCTGCCTGCTGCAGGGTGCACATGGTGGGGCTGCCTTGCATGGCTCCATGGTGCACAGGGTTGCATTGTCACAGTAGGAGTGGTGGCATGCACGGGGTGTTCTGCACTGTTGGGTGCTACTCCTGGGCAGGGTGTATGGGGATAATGGTGCAGGGTGTGCTCTGCATTGGTGGGATGGTGTGGCATGGGGTGATCATCCCTCCTTGTGTGCTGGTCACAGCTTGCCAGGAGGTGTGCTGGAGCACCATGCCCTGGCTGTGGGTTGGTTGCTGGTATCCATGGGCTGGTGGTTATTCTGGATGTCCACCGGTTGTGCAGTGTATGGGGTGTGGGGGCGATGTCTGTTCTGCTGTGTGCTGCTCTGTCCATCTGTGGCATGGGTGGTGGGCCCCTGCATCCTATCCCTGCGTATCCCTGGTTGTGCTGTTGCACTGCTGCCCTGCTCCATGCGGCATCCCTGGTTGTGCTATGGCGCATCTGGACTGCTCCACTGAGCATACCTGGTTGCGCTATGGCGCATCTGAACTGCACAACTGCACATCCCTGGTTGTGCTATGGCACAGGTGGCATGATATTCAGTTGTGTGCAACAGGTGCATCTTGACTTGCGCAGTCTTTGAATATTGCGCTTCTTGCGCATGGGTGCAGTGGACTTGCACTTGATCCTGCTGTTGTGCACTTTTTGGGCGCAGTTTGAATAGCCAGGCCAACATGTTTATTTCTATGTTTTAATTCACACATACTGCATTCTATAAAAATATAACTATACCGTACTCTACAATGTATGATGTAGCTATGTAGATGCCCAATGCATATACTGTATATTTTCTGAATTCTTTGTTTAAGTCACCACTCATCTCCACTCATTAATGTCCTCCATCCACCTCCCTCTCACATTCACTAGGTAGGGCCCCATCTTCCCATTTGCCTCATTTATTCCTTGGTAATCTGGCATGGCAAAGGGAACTGTCACAAATCATCTAGTGATGAACTTTCCCTTATGGCAGGCTGTCTAGAGTTACAGGGCATATGTTATATGTTGGAGGGTACCAGTCAGTGCCAGGGGGAGGCCACAGAGAGCAGTGATATTGGTGGAGGCTGAGTGTATCACCCACCTACCAGGAGACATTTTCCCCTATTGTAAGCCATCCCACCACCCTCAACAGTAGTTCATGGCAAACCAGAGATAACATTGACCTGGGAGGTAGGACCTCACATGCCAACTAATGACTTCACAGGCTGCCCTTTGCCCACCAAGAAATCATGAAACAGAGCAGTGGCTCCCTCTCACCATCAATCTTGTTAGGTGCTATCTCTGCAGTGCTCTCAAGGCTCCACAGACTCAGAGCAGTGTCTCCGTCCCTCCAGCAGAGCTGGTTAGTGCTATTGCTGCACTGGTTTTCATGCTCCACAAGCTCAGAGCAGTGTGGCTCCCTTTCTCCACCAGAGCTGGCTAGTGCTATTGCTGCTGTGCTCACCAAACTCTACAGGCTAAGAGCAGTGGCTACCCCCCCACCACTTCCCAGAGCTGGTAAGTGCTATCTCTGCAGTGTACTCCAGGCTCCACAGACAAAAGGCACTGGCTCACTCCAGCAGAGCTGGTTAGTGCTGTCACTAAAGTGCTCTCAATGCACCACATGCTTAGAACAGTAGGTCTGGCTGCCCCAAGAACCAGGAGTTTCCACACAGGAGAACAGTCTTCTGTGCATGTACAACATAGGCTGGGCAACCAATACATTTTTACATCTGACTTGATCCTTTGACCTTATGATAGGCACTCTGCTGCATTTTAACTTTAGCTGTTCAACTCATACAGAAGCATTACACCCTTAGTAAAGAGCTCTGAAAGTTAACAGTTTTTAAAATGTTGCTGTATAACCAAAGAAAACTGTCCATCGATGTCTTATGTTGCCAAGACTCCCACCCAGCCCTCCCACTCATCATCCACCACCCCACACCTACATCAAGCACTTACTTATCGACAGGAGGTCCAACACCTGATCCAGACATGTCTTCACTCTTCAAAGTTGAAACTTGAACTGAAGAAACAGGTATGTGAGTCAATGTATTTAAATGGGGTTTTGAACTTATTGGCACAGCTTGGGCATTTTTTCATAGTTTTAGTTCACATTTTCAACATGCTGTTTTTGGGACCACACTGCCCGAGCAATTGCACTAACGTTAGACAAATCTGACCCAAAACATGATTTCAAGGTCCCTGTACAAAATCACCTTTCAGGCAGGAGCTAAAATATTTCTCTGTCCTTGTTCATGAGGTGGGGTCATAAGAAGGCTATGTTGAAAATTTGGTGTAAAAATATTGAAAAAACAACAAAGTTATGAGCCTACATTGAATTTTATGAATGCAGGCTCTTAACTTTGGTAATTTTCAATATTTTTACCACAAATTTAGAACAGAGCCATATGTTTATAGCACCTCATGAATGTGGTAGCTGTCATTTTTCAAATCATACCCAAATTGCTTTTTTTCATCCTGAAAGGTGATTTTGTGGTCAGTGTATGAAATTACCATTCTGACAGGAGTTGAAAAGTGTCTTTGCCCTTGTTCATGAGGTAGGGTCATGAGAAGGTTATGTTCTAAATTTGGTGTAAAAATATTTAAAAAAATGTTATGAGGCTATGTTGAACTTTCCAAATGCAGGCTTTTAACCCTTAGGCTGCCAACACAATTTGGACTGATATATCAGTCTGCGGCCCTGCAAGGGTTAAGTTTGGTAATATACAATATTTTTACCTCAAATTTTCAACATAGCCATTTCTTTGCAACACCTCATGAATGTGACAGCTGTCATTTTTCAACTACTGCCCAAAATGTGTTTCTGCATTCTGACAGTTGATTTCATAGTCCCTGTGTGAAATCACCTTTAGGCCAGTAGTTGAACATGTTCTCTGCCCTTCTTTATGAAGCAGGGTCACAACAAGGCTATGTTGAAAATATGGTGCAAAAATATTACAAAACAACAAATTTATGAGCCTCTGTTACATTTTGTGATCATAGGCTCATAACTTTAGTAATTTTCAATATTTGTATGCCAAATTCCTCACCTGCAGCCATATCAGCTCTGGACATAAACTGTTCTTTTAGTCTCAAATATATCCCTATTCTTTGCTGTTTATGTTTTGTTTATAAGTATATCCCAGTTTGGCTGAATGCTACTATTTTAGCCTCTTTCCCATGTATTCTGATTTGGCTGAGGTACTAGGTAACATTAGCTACAAAAGAAAAAAATAAAAATAATTGATGCTTCAAGTACAGTCTTAAAGAAGTTAAGACTCCTGCGCACTCAGTACTCTGCCTGCCAAACAACAGAGAAGACCAAGAGAATAATGTGCTGTATTGAGTGTAGAGTACAACTGATTGATAAGTCTTCCCTTTTTAGAATACAATAAGCAGTGGTTAAATTGGGCAGAAGGCCAGAGGAACTCAGTTCCACCACCTCATAAAAAATTGCATTAGAGTTCCAGCACTTCTGTTATCTTTTTTCAGGTTAAATGTCAGAATGTCGACAACAATGTTGTCTACATCCTGAGCAGTGACAGGAACAATGCTATCTGTTGGCAGTGTTCCTGTACCCCCCATTTCTAATTAACCAACTTTGAGTCAGAGTTGGTTCAGGGTGGGGACAAAACACCAGGACTCGTGGTGTCGGGTTGGCATACAGTGGACCAGCATAGCAACCTGGCGAGATTTGTAACTGTGGTGATGCTCACTGTGAAAAAGTAATTGTGGTGGTGTGCTATTCTTTTTCCATTGATAATTATAGGAGAGTTTCATTATCTAAAAATTTACATGTGAGAGCTCCTCCACCTAAACATTTACAGTTTAACACAGTGCCAGTCCTCTGGAGTTCTGCTATTCCCTGAGCCCCTGGCGAACAATTGCACCACAGTTCTCTTCCCCTATATTTGGTCTCACTTTTGACCATTGAACATGTTATTTTCTTGTACAGTAATGTCCATCCACGGTTGTCCAGTGGCCCCATAAATATACCCTGAATCTTTCAGAGTTCATGATACCTAGTGCCTCCTCCCCACTAGCTCAGTTCCCACCACTGTTTTTTAACATTCTGGTTCCCCCAAATGATCTCCATCCCTCACCAGCTCCATTCCAGGCAGGTGACAGCATTTCAATACTATTCCTGAGTTGCCTGCAGTAGTTCTACAGGCCTTGGGTGTTGCAAAACTCTGCAACTGCCTGATTGGGGGTCAACATGCTTTGTGCATAGTGACCTTCACCTTTTTCCAGTATGGTTGAAATGCCAGTGTTTATTGTATAAGGAAAGGCGTGTGATTACACTGTGCATAGGACAATGGGGCCACCCTTGTGAAGGACTGGCTTTAAGTATTTATTGCTAATTATGGGCACCAGTGCCTTGCAACAGTGTGTGGGGCCTAAATATGTGAATCAAAATTATAAGGAATATACAAAGAAGATCCGAAAACAAAAACAAAGAGGATCTTAGCAATGCACTGTATGTAGTATTTCCAGCATTGCAATATACAATAGCAACCTTATTTTCCACAGAGCACCTGAACATTTCCTACATTAGCTGCACATGTATCTTTTAATAATATTTGTAAATTCGTATTAGCATCCCGCAGGGCAACTCATCACTGTGAGAGATATATATGAGAGTAGAAGGGGAGGATATCAATGGGGTCTGATGATCTTCAAAACTTTAAAAGAGAATACATCACCAATAATTCTAGGGTGAACATGTGCTCATTATTATGCTTCTTTAAAGTTGTAACAGTTTGCAAGCAAGTGTGAAAACAAGTAAAAGGGTATCAGGATTCAAATGGGAAATGTGCACTGATATGTAACTTAACTCAAAATGTACATGGGACTACTGGTTTACATACTGCATATTGTTGTTCTAATAATGATATGATGTCTTGATTTTGACTTTTAATGTTACCTCTTATATATTATAATTTTCTATTTTATGTGTATTGACTAATGCTGCCTTTGCTCCGACTATGAGACGTGGCTGAAAACAGGATACATGTTCTACTTTACTTCACCCAGTGAACTAGAATAAATTAATAAGTACTGTACGTAGCTGCTCAAGTGACAGCGCCCATTTTAAAAGTGACCGGAGAGTTTAAAATCAAAATGGGACTTCTAATAAATTCTACGTGAAATATTCAACCATATCCTCAAACCTGTCCCCTACACCAATTATTCTAGTGAAAGCTGCAGATAGTTTTTCTTAAGAAAGCAATCTTCGTGAAATCAGAGGAGTACATGCACCAATTTCCGAGGCTAAATCCTTCACAACTAATCAACACAGGACTGCAATTCTAGAAAAGTGCTGTGCAAAAATAAAATTCCACCATTGGTATTACCGTGAAAGTCAAAATTTCACTTCTGCAAAATTTCACAATGCACAATGGCAACTTTAGTAAAATTCCAACTTAGAATGCGGACTGAATGTATGAATTATAGATTAATGTTTTAAACTGCAGAAAGGAATTCTGCAGAACTGATCACTAAATGCAGAAGGATTGCATGTACTGCAGACCGATGTATTTAGCTGTGGAATGGAATTCTGCAGAACTGTTACTGCACAGTTTATGTGTATCTCTCCACAGTTCAGCTAGAAAATTTTGCAGAACAGTGCAAAAATTCACCAAATACATTCAAAGGATTTGGATTTTGCCAAAGTCTGAATTTATTTTATTTTTATTTTATTTTATTAGTCTTTAGGATTACAAATACCTTTGAGCAATTGCTGCTCTTTTAAAAGGTTCCACATCAAAGGATGGAGGGAAAACATACATACAGAGGTAGACCGTGGTTACAGGTATAACACAGTGAAGGCAAGGCTTTAAATTTAAAGTACATAATGGAGAGACATTATGAGCCAGTTTATGAGAGAAAGATGTGTCATTGCAGACAGTACATTATATAGAACAGATAGTGATTGTAGAGTAGTAGGGTTAAAGAAAAGGGTGGGCAGGCTGAAGGGCCATTGTCAGAGGGTGATGGATGGGTAGCATAAGGCCAGGGTAGTTAGCGGGACCAAAAAGTCTGAAAGTGCCTACAATAGGGGAGGTAGAGGGTAAGGCAGGGTGGTGGTGGGGAAGGGTAGGAGTGGGAGGAGGGAAGCAAGTGACAGGGGAGAATGCTGGGGGGGGGTAACAGGTCACCTTAGACTGGGGTGAGAGGGGAGGCTGCCACTATGAGAAGCAGTCATATTGCGTGGTTGATGTTAAGTATAGTCAGAGTTGCCTTTCAAAGGGTCCAAGTGTTGCAGGTGTAAGTATTTCACTGTTAAGGGCATTGTACCACTGAGGAGCTCTATGGGTGAATGACCTTTGGCCATTGTGGTCCTGCATCTAGGGACCTGGAAGGTTTGATGTTGAGCACTGTGTGTACAGTATGTTGGGTACTGCTGTATGCAGTGAGGAGCCTTTGAACACCTGCAGCATGAGACCCAAGAGAACCTTCTTGGAGATCAGGCATGTCTAATACTGGATTCTACTATGAAGTGGAAGCCAACCGGCCTGTGTGTATAGGCCACAGGTGTGAGTTCAGTGGGCAGTGCCAGTTAGGAGCTTGCAGGCTTTGAGTGACACCGATATCCTGCGAAGTGCAGTAGGGGAAGAAGAGCCGTAGATAGTTAGGCTGTAGTCAATGATGGAGGTGACAGAGCTGTACATAACCAGTCTAAGGGCATCTGCAGCCATACAGTGTTTGTGCCTGTGGAGCAGACCAAGTCGTATGTTGGCAGCCTTTGCTACATTGTCGATGTGCTGTGCATAGGAGAGGGAGCTGCCAGTATGATGCCAAGATATTTAAACTCAGGCACATGTTCAAGTGAAGTCCCAGACTGGTTCTTAATTGTGAGGGACTGAGATTTGTACTTGTTCCGTGTGTTGCAGAAAACCATGACCTTGGTTTTGGTATAATTTAAGATGAGCTTATGAGATCTGAACCATTCTTCAAAATGACTAAAGTTTCTCTGTAACTGACTCTCCAGGTGTTTGATGTCATGATGATTAGTAAACAGGACTGCATCATCCTCGTAGAGTAGTATTTTACTGGTGGCAAACACTAGGGATGTTATTCAGGAAAAGAGAGAAGAGTAAAGGGCCAAGCATGGACCCCAACGGAACTCCAGAAAGGACTGGTTTATCATCGGAGTTGACACCGGCAATTCTAAGATGCTGGACCCTTCTCCTGAGGTAGCTAGCGAACCAGGGCAATGCGTCATTGGAGAGCCTGATGGTTGACAGTTGCCTAAGTAAAAGTAGGTGGTTAACAGTATCAAAGGCATTAGTAAGGTCGATGAATACTGCCCCCACACAGTTACCTTGGTAGAGGGTGGCATTTATGAGTCCTGTAAATTCCAGCAGTGTGATGGTGGTACTATGTCTTCTTCTGAAACTGTGCTGTTCCGGGCATTGGATGTCATACTTGTCCAGGTACTCGACTAGCTGGTCCAAGACTATACGGTCAAGTGCTTTGGATAAGGGGGGGGATTGAGATAGGCTTGTAGCTGGTGTGCAGTGACTTGTTTCCACTTGTCTCACAATTTGGGAAAATGTTGCCACATTTCACAAAATGTTCAAGAATTCAGAATTCACAGTTTCTGCCCAGCACTATGAAACTCCAAACACACAGTAATGTTGCATTATGACCAGGAGGTGCATATTCTGGGGCATGTAATCCCAGTTACAGATCCAAAATTTGCAGAGGAGTGTGCACTTACAGTAAGCAATGAAGGTCACTCAAGTCAGTTCTGATGTAGGATGAATTTATTGTGCAGAAATAAGTGTACATGCTCTCAGTCTCTCAGTCCATTTCAACAAACACTATTTGGTGCATTAAAGTGTAATATGCACTCAAGCTGACTAATCTTATCATAGCTGGAGGGCCAGTGCCCTCATGCTTCACTTCTAAATCAAGCTTTTCTAAGGGCCCAGCACTATTCAGGAGAGGAAAACAGAACACAAGACTGCAGTCCTGTTATAGGAACAAATGACCAATTTCATGCATAGAGGGCCCGTTCTGGAGCTAGATAGAAAACTGATGTGACACTGCAACTTTTTTTTTTAGCTCTCTTTTCTCTTCACAGTGCTGGCAGGGATGTACCCCGTTTCCACATCCTGGACCACCCACCCGGCATCCCACCAAGCCACCCAGACTCCTTGCTCTTTGCCAAGCTCCATTAGACACACCGCCAGCCCACTACATTTAAACTCCCTACTAAAGATGCACTTCTCCTCCACACGCTCATGCAAATAGCTCTGTTAAGGTCCTAGCATCATGCCTGTCTACTGTGCTGCTCTCTCCTTACTTGATGTCACAGGCTCTATTACTGACTCTACAAAAGGTTGCTCCCTTCATCCCAATCTGACACTTACCCTGCCTGGCTTTTAGGCCCTTAGGTAGTAGCTAGGCGTCTATTATACTTGTTTTCTGTCCTTCGGGATCTCTGTCACTGATGCATTACTGTTCTTGCTCCTCAATGCCAACATAATATAGGAGTACATTCCAAATTGTACCCCCTCATACTTTGTTTCCTCCTCATTACTAACTGTGCAGTTGTTGTATTTGTTTCTGCAATTCTGTTTTGTATCTCTGTATTTTTTTTTTTTCCCTGTCACCCCCATCCCTAGGGCACATCTGGAATTGAGCGTTACTCTGCTCAGTATGCCTTCCTGGTAAAATGCTTAAATAAATAAATAAAGACTGGGAGGCCCACAATTTGCCCCAGGTGGCAGGGCTCCCTGAAGGGAGAGACTGACATCTACCTGAGGCCCCAGCTGAGGCTTACACTTTAGGGTGTCTTTCAGATGGTGGACAGGAGTGTCATGCTGCACCTGTCCTGAGGATGTTTCTTGCTTGTGTGTTGCCCCAGGAGGATAGGAAGAGTAATGACATCCTAGTGATGTCAGACATACTTCCACACCTCATGCACTGATGTCAGCCTATCCTCCAATCCCCTTCTCTGACAGTCTCTGACTCACTAATCTCCAGCTTCTGCTAGGGGGGTTGGACTGTCACCAAGCACTACAGCCTACCTGCCCCAGAGGAGGGGAGCTTTCCACTGGATGCTCGATCCTCATCCCCCAGCTGACCCTTTGATGCTCTGGGCTCGTTCCCGAATCTGGGTAATCAGCGTCACAAGCAGTAGCACTACTGCTTATACCACTGGGCTGGCAAGGGCACTGCAATGTTTCTTTAACTTTTTATTTATGATATTAACATTTACAGCATATCAACACATATTTTATAGTACAATATTTAGATTAGCCTAGACCTAGGCAAAGAAAAACATCTGAGTTTATTACTATACAGTACAAATTAGAACACAGAGTGTTAAAAGGGGAGAGGGGAATTCATAGTCAATGATATGGAAATATCATAACTCAAAAAAATATTAAATAATCTCCAAACCACTCAGTGTGTAATTCCACTTCATGAAACTGGTCCAGCTGGTATTTGTCATTAAAAAGCTAAATCAAACAAACAAAAAAAGCCCTGCATACAGTGGTATCCATTCTGATCTTCGCTTTTATCCCAGAAATTAGCTGAAGTGTTTCTTTATTTTACTGACTTTGCCAGGCATACATTTTTATACCAAAGTTGGTTCTCCAAAGTTTCAATTTTTTGAACAGCCATGCAGTCCTTAATGTTAGTTGTTGCTAAAGCACATGCAGTGGCAATTGTATCTTTAAAATTTCTTCACACTGAGTTCAATGCTGTAATATAATTTCTTTGACCTCTGCCATCAGCCTCAGTACTATCAAGATTAGATACTAAATTAAGTCACAGTCCTGTTGTCCCAGTCAGACTAAAGCCTGTGTGGCTGGCTGTTTGTGTTTGTCTCTGTCAGTAGTTTAGTTTTTGTGGATTTTCATGTGTTTCTGCTTGGAGGAACTGGACCATTCTTGGACATAACATCTATGAACATTTCCTGGACAAAGAAACTGCAAAACATCACCACCAGGTATTGGCATTCTCATCATAAATCAACTTTTTTGGAAGCCATCAAAGCCAAAAATAAGGTCAGTAAATCTGTTACACAAGCATTGAGTTATGGAGTGCTGCATTGAATCCACATTTCCGCCTGACTTGTTCTTAAAGGATGTGTACTTGTCTTTGAGGTCTATTCACAACCATTTTGGAGAACAACGGGAAGATACTAACAAAGAATTTTTACATCCTGCATATGCCCCAGGCCAGTGTTCATCACCTTCAGGAATTTAACCTCTTCATGAATGAATCACATTCTGGGTCTTTGAGCTACAATAACAGTTTTCTGGTCCCCAGTAGTTCACCATTTCCTGTGGATTTGATTACTTTTCATCAATCATGTGGCACCCCTGAGAACATGGCTTTATATATTGTGCTCTGCAATATCACGGGGCAAACGCATACCAGCAAGGCCAAGAGGACTAGATACTCTACAACAAAACTAGTCTGCAAAATGATTAAAGCGTACCTTCTTAGGATACTACTTATGCTACTTCTAATATCTGAAAATGTTCATCCTAACCCGGGGCCTACTGGCCTTGCAACCCATGCCACAAAAAGGCAGGAGGGGTCCCTCACATTAGCCTCAATCAATGTCTGCAGCCTCCTTAACAAACTTGACATCTTGCAAACCTGGGTCCAGCAACATGGTCCTGATGTACTCTCTGTTGTTGAAACATGGCTTAACCTCAAGATACCAGATGCTGCAGTCACCATCCCTGGATACTCTATATTCAGGCAGGACAGAGTTTCCAAACAAGGTGGGGCTGTGCCATCTACCTGAGGAATTCCTATCTGGGTCAAGTCTTCCCTTTCTTAACCCCTAAACCACCCTCGCAGGTTCTCGCTATTAAAGTTCTACTCAGGGTGCACAACAAGGAGCTCACCATTGCCCCTGTGTACCTACCCCCTATAGATCAGCCCAATGGATTTATGAGCATATTGGAAAGCCTACAGGGATTACACCATAACTCTGAACTCATAGTACTAGGCCACTTCAACATAAATTGGCTATCGCTGGAGGCCAGAAACTACAAGGATGCTGTCACGTCACAGAACCTCACCCAGCTTGTTACCACCCCCACCAGATGCAACTATAGGACAGGGTCGCACACACTTCTGGACTGGATCCTTACTAATCACCCTGAACGAATCTCAAAAGTCTCAGTGCTCCCTGATGGGATCAGTGACCACTCACCGGTCACATGTAGCTGGACAAACAAATTCATTAAGTCCCCTCCTAAAATAATCCACACCAGAGTGTTAAAGCAGGGGTATCTTGAGCTACTAAAGACACACCTAAGCCACCTGGACTGGACATCAATTGACTCTGCCATTACTGTAAACCAAGCCTTAGACCTTTTCATCAGCCACTTCACTGTGGCCTGCAATATCTTCGCACCTCTCAAAAAGCTGAAGGTCAGGGGCAGAGCTAACCCTTGGATAACCCCGATCTAATCACTTTACTCAAACATAGGGATCATCTCTGGCACTGTGCCTGTGCAACATCCAAACCTGGGGATATTCTTAAATATAAAGCTACCAGAAATGAGTGCACGAAGGCAGTTTGGAGTGCCAAAAGCAAATACTTCAAGGAAGCTGTCTCCAACTCCTGGGGTGATGGAAAAAATTTTTTTGAGTAACTTGAAAGACCTTACAGGCAAGGACATTAAGTTACCACCCACCATGCTCCAAATAAATGGAACACCAACATCTGACCTGTCACAATCACCAACACCTTTAACAATGCGTTCTCCAACTTGGATAGTGTCCTTCCTTCTAATTTCTTTAATGCCCCCTCTGGTAGTAACTCTCCTGCAACTACTCCTCTCCTACACCCTGCCCCCCAGTTCTACTTCAAGGAGATACCAGTGCATGAAGGCCATTCTCAACGCAGGCTACAGCGGTTGCTCTCTTGACCTAAAGTTGTTAGCACTTGTCCTTGAAGAAGTCCTTGAACCCCTGACAAAGGTCCTCAACCTATCACTAAGGATGTCCCAGTTCCCATCTCGCTGGAAACAGGGGATCATCACACTGGTACACAAAAGTGGAGACAAATCACTGCACTTCAACTACATACCTATCTCCATCCTCCCTCCATTGTCTAAGGCCCTGGAGCACATCGCCTCAGACCAACTAGTGAAGTACCTGGAAAAATATGACATCCAGTGCCCTGAGCAACATGGTTTCCGAAAAGGGCACAGTACCACCACTGCACTATTAAAATTCATGGGCTTTATCCATACCACGCTCGATCAAGGAAACTGTGTAGGGGCAGTATTCATTGACCTTATGAAAGCCTTTGATACTGTGAACCACCCACTCCTACTCAAGCAATTATCAAACATTGGGCTCTCCAATGAAGCACTGCTCTGATTTTCAAGCTACCTTAGGGAGAGGGTCCAGCAGGTTAGGATTGCCGGTGTCACCTCAGAAGGAAAGCCAGTTCTTTTAGGGGTCCCACAGGGGTCCATCCTGGGGCCATTACTCTTCAGCCTCTTCCTCAACGACCTTCCCAGTGTCTGCCACCAGAAATTACTGCTCTACGCCAACGACGAAGTCAAGTCCACCAACTACCAAAATGCAGAGCTCCTCAAGAAACAATTACAGCTTGAATTCATGCTCATTGAAGAATGGTTTAAGTCACACAAACTGGTCATGAACTACAGCAAAACAAAGGTTATGACCTTCTACAATGCCAGGAGCAAGTACAAATCTTGTGACCTCACCATCCTAAACCAAACAGGGACCTTACTTGAACACGTTCCTGATTTTAAATATCTAGGTGTCACATTGGACAGCTCACTCTCTTACAATCGGCACATAGATTCTGTCGCCAAAGCCACCAACATCCGTATAGGCCTACAGTACAGGCACAAACACTGCATGACTCCTCACACTCTCCGGTTGGCTATCAACAGCTCTGTCACCTCCACCATCGATTATGGGCTAGCAATTTATGGCTCTGCCTCCGCCTCTGCCCTCCGCAGAATTACAGTTGCACTTAACAAAGCATGCAGGCTGCTAACTGGGGCTGACTGACTTACACACTCGTGTGACCTGTACACTCGGACAGGATGGCTTCCTCTCATCAGCCGGATACAGTATCAAACCTGCCTCTTAGCCAATAAAGTCCTCCTCGGGGTCATGCCCCTGAGTATTGAAAAGCTCCTCATTGACCACCACAGCTCCCAGCAAACTAGAAGTTCACAACAACTAACCTTCCTCGTCCCCAGATGCTGGACTACCATGGGCCAGAGGGCATTTGGCCACAGAGCACCACAGTGGTACAATACTCTCAACAAAGAAACTCTTACTGCTGCTGCTCTTGGCCCTTTTAAGAGACAACTCCAATGTCATCTCATTTCAACTAGTCGTTGTGACTGCCTCGCCTAATCAGGGGCCCACAGCTCACCACCCTCCACTTTAGTCTTGAAAGCTACCTCTCCCTACCTTGCCCCCTTCAACCTGCCTAGCCCCTTCCCCCTCTCCCTTTCCTCCCCCCTGGGTATTTCCTGACTTTTATCCCTTCCCTCCCTCCTCTTTAGAGCTCTTACCTTCACCCTCTACCCTCCGACAATTGCCTTCCTGCCTGCATACCCCCTTCCCGCTCACCTGCAGTGCTTATTTCTAAGATTTCCCTTGGCTGGTATGTCATGCTACCTAATATTTGGCACATTTTGAATTACTGGAATTTCCTAAGCCTCAGTCTCTTACTTCTTTTTATTGTGTAACTATGTATTATTATGTTGACCTTTGTATGTATGTATACCCCCCATTCCTTCGATGTGGAAGCTTTGTAAATCAGCAGTTCCTGCTCAAAGGTATTTGTAGTCCTAGATTTCAATAAAATAAAATAAAAAATAGAATCATAGAATCTGCCAGCAGAAAAAGTCCCCTTGATCCATTGTGTCTGCCCAGGCCTATCTAACTAATGCTGGGACACTTTTGTGGATGGGCACAACATGGGCCATTCTCCAGTCCTGTGGTACACACCCCATGTCCAGGGAGGTATTGAACAGGCCAGCCAATGGCCCCACCAGGACCTTTGCCAGTTCCCTTAGTACCCTAGGGTGAATGCTATCAGGCCCAGGTGCTTTGTCCACCCCTAATGCCCTCAACCCATCTAGTACCCTGCTCTCTGTAATCCCTACATCTGTTATCTCCTCCACTCCCTGCCCACCCCCCACCTGGGTATCTGTCCCCCCTTCTCTTGCGTGAATACAGAGCAGAAGTATTCGTTCAGTGCCTCAGCCTGCGCCTCCCCTTTCTCCACCCACCCTCTATTCTCCTTAGTCCTCACCAGCTGATCCTTGCTCCTTCTTCTCACTCTGATGTAGCAGAAAAAGACTTTTTCTCCACTTTTGATTTCCTGCACCAGTCTCAGCTCGCTGGATGCTTTGGCCACCCTGGCCAGTCTGGTAACCTCCCTGGACTTCTCCATGTATGTATCCTTATCTTCACCCCTTCCTAATTTCCTATACTTTCAAAATGCTGCCCTCTTGGCCTTCACCCCTTCCCTAACCTCCTGTGTCAGCCAGCTGGGTTTCTTTTCCCTCCCCTTCTTGCTTTTCTTCCTAGTGGAAAACTCCATAGCCAGCGCCAGACATTCCTTTATTATGTCCCATTTCTGGTCTGCATCCATGTGTGGTTGCATACCTGCTAGGTGCCTGCCCCAAATTTCCCCTATCTTCTTAAAGTTCTCCCCCCTAAAATCAATCACCCTCATACCCATGTTCCCTGTTTCCCTCTCCATGTTGAGCGTGAACCACACTGAATAGCGGTCACTCCCAGCCATGGTTTCTCCACTTCCAGATTCCTTACAGCTTTCCCATTATCCAGTACAAGGTCCAGAGTCCTTTCTAGCTGAGTCAGCCCCTGCACCAGCTGTGTCAGGAAATTGGCTTGAAATGCTTCTAACAGGACCCCTCCTTTGTACTCATTGTGGATGGTGTGCCCCACTCCACCCCTGGTGGGTTGAAGTCCCCCACCACCACTGTGCTTTCCTTCCTGCAGACCCTCCTTATTTGTTCAGCTAATTCCCCTTCCAGGGCACTTCACTGAGCTGGTGGCCTGTACACCACCCACATCCTCAGTGTTCTGTTCTTTGCATCTTGGAACTGCATCCATAGTGCTTCTGTCCTCCCTTCCTTCCTTTCCTCCCTTACGAACTTTATCTTCTCCCTTACATAGATCGCCACTCCCTCCCATTTCCCTTAGCACTATCCTTTATGAATAACCTGAACCCCGGGGTCATCATATCCCAGTCCTGGTACTGGGTGGCCCATGTTTCCATGATGGCTGCAATGTCCACCTACTCTACCACCAAGAGAGACTGTAACTCCGTTGTTCTATTCCTTAGGCTTCTTGCATTCAGTGAGACCATCTTCCAGCCTGTCCCCTCCCTTTCCCTACCCCTATGCTTCCTCCTCCTTTTATCCCTCCCTGTGTCGCTTCACCACTGCCTTTACTGTAATAGAAGACTCTCAATCAATTAGATGGGATGTGATGGAAGGATTCCTTCTAGAGTTTTCATTTGTGGGGGTATGTTAAAAGAAACAAAGAAAAAAGAGAAGCATTCTTTCAACATACAATAAATCCTGAAGGGAACATAAACCACTTATTTTACATTTTTAATAGAATTTAAAATGCAAGCATGAGTGAAGTCTGTTTAAACAATAATGCACAACAGGACATGTGTCTTGCTGGGATAACATCATGTGTCAGGTGGTTAGGCATGAGGACACAGGCACAGCAACAATAACAGTGTGGTGAATATATACAAGCAGCAGAATGACATACTGGCAAATACAGAGGCAGACAATAGAAAACTGCAGGTATAAAATAACAGTAAAAGTAAACCTATTGTTATTCTGTAACCAGGTGTATAGGAATTAACATTTGTTAACAGTATATGGTTTTGAATTGCAGAACTCTTGTCTAACCCTGGTGGGGAGGAAGGCTGTGGTAGGGTAAGGAGCAGTGTTGTGGTGAGGGCAGTGTACTGCTTGGGTGGGAGGGGTGACAGTGCTTTATGACTGACAAGCTGTCTGGTAACTAGAACCTCCCTCCACTCATGCTGTCAACTAACACAAATTCAGTTTAATGCTTTTTGGTACCATTGGTACTTTGAGTAACACTGTAAGAGTGCACATATTTATATATACTTTTTTTCTACTGTATACAGTAAATCTCGATGGTTATGGTGAACGAATTAGTATAATTAAACTTTTTTCCTATACATTTCATTTTCTAGGCACCCTAGCTTGCCCACTTCTGCCAATCCCCCCTATCAGCCTGATACCTACCTTGCTTGAGATTTACCCACCACTTGTCCTGGACCACTTGAAGGATGGGTGCCACAGTCAGTGGTGTGGGATCTGTAGGTTGCTGACATCATCCTGCCTGCCAGGGAGGGGAGTAGAGTTCCTCCATCTTTATCCAGGGGAGCAGGGGTGCAATGATGCACGTTCCAGTGCACATGCACATGATCATGCTGCCATCTGGTGGTGTTCTTCCACAGCCGAGCATCTCCAACTGTGCTACCATCCAGCTTCAGCCGAGTGGTATGCCCATAGCTGAATACATGCTGAGCACATCGTCCACCCCCACCCCACCATGAGGGAGGAGAGCTGCTCTTGGGATGCTTAATCCTCCTTTCCCCAAGAGCCTCAAGTCCATTCCCCAAACCCTGGTTGCTGGCATAGCAAGCGAGGGAGCTACTGCTACTCTACCAGAACAGCCTAGTAACAATAAACTTGACTGAACTTGACTACAACAGTGGAGATTTTATTAGTTTCTTTCTCTCTCTCTGGGCAGAAGCTCTGAAAACTCCAAACCAGCATTTTTTAAACACACTAGCCCTGGCATGAGTTCATCTTCTGACAACTACCAAAAACTATTCCTAAGAAAAATCCATTTTACCAAATAAAGAATCCCTCTCAAGCTGCAAACACTCAGGCTGTGCTCTGAGCCAGCTAAGCCTAAACACAATCTAATCTTTGCTGGACAAATGCCTACATCTGTCATCAAATGACTGATGCCAATGTAGCTGAATATAGCTTTGTGTTCACTTTTATTAGGTATTTAAAAAAATGATTTGTACAGGAGTCAATGTCTGTGGAGATCAAAGAGAAGAAGTAAGTGTGTGTGTGTGTGTATGCACACATGCACATGTGTATGTGTGTGAGACTCACAGCAGAGACAGCATGGCATTTCACTAAAACAGTTTAAGGAGGGATAGCGCAATAGCATTACTTTATGTTTGTTTCTCTCAAGTAGCTTGAGAGAAATATTTGATTCATTTCTTTTGTAAGTGCAAGTTTTGTTCATAACAATATACATTGGTGAAGTGTCAGAAAAAAGCTTCAGTGTGTTTTAAGGTGCTTTCTGGCAGTGGTAGAAGTCAGTATAAGAGACAGTAGTCAATGTGTTTGCTATAGCCACAGTTTTGCTTTTCTGCAGCTGAAATGTTTACTATCTTTTAAATTGCTGCCAGTGTTTGCTACACATAGAGAATCGTAGAAACTCGTAACATTCAGAAACCAGTGGTGTATGTCTGTCTGTGTGTGTGTGGTTTTTTTTGGGGGGTGGCTCTGGAATTTGACATTTTTTAATAAGATTTCTTGGTTACGGGCTCTGCTCAGGTGATGACACCTGTTATGTTCAGAAAGTCTTTATGTTCTCTTGCAGTGTATGTGAACATACTGGCATCAGCCTGGCATGTGCGAGGGCTATTAGAGGCATACCTCTCCTCCACCTACCACATCATCATAATACCAAATCTCCTCACTAATTCTGCCCACTATCCCTCTTGCTCCTCCTATTGTCTCTGAAGTCCTTACTCAATCACAAGGCTGGGAAATGCAAGCTGCAAGGTTTTCTTATGGAACTCCTAGTTCTTGTGCTTGAAACCTGTCTCATGACTTTTGTTCCAGTACTGTGCTTTTACAATGACTGGGGCACTGTGACAGGGTAGCGAACCAGGCAGTTTCTTGGGGAGCACTCATAAAGAGAATACTCCAGACACCAGTTCAAATGAAATGAAAACTGCTTTACTTTTCCATAACATTTAAAAAAGAGCTTTTATTCAGCTTCACAAAAATGTTATTGCAGTTCAGCCTCTGGTTGTCTCCCCATGACAGAAAACAAAACCTCCTTGCCCCCTGTGTTTACCCTCCCCTTTATCGAGATTAGGTGTTATTTGTTAACCCTTCCCCTGAGGGACAGTCAACACATACAGTATAGGCAACATTAAACCAATACACAACTTCATTACTATTTAGTGGACAATCTGGTGTCTGAACTAACCTGCAATGAGTCATCTTGATGTCCGACAATTTTACAGCTTAGTAGCTGTTAATGTATTGTCACTCATTTTGCATAGAATTATTTTGATCACACTTCACATATTTTAAGTTTTATATATTACATTGATAGTATATGCAAATCCAGGCCTCAAAAATGCACAATTTTTAACAAAACAGCAACAGATCATCTCATTAAACAATGAGATATGAACTAACTACAGATAAAGTTTAAAGTGGACTATACTGTAGAGCATGCTGTTCAGTGAGGTCCTAATGGGCCAACTTTAAAGCAAGAGAGGATTGGTAAAAATCTCCCCACAGAACCAGTTTTGACTGTATTGCAGGGTTGTGAAGGGGTCTACGGTTGAAAGGAGCATGATGAACATACACACTGTTGCTAGTACTGTTAAATTTTAGCATTTATTATTGGTCCCATGGGACCAGTGTGATTGTCAAAGACTACTGTACATGGCTGCTGCCTGTACCTAGGCTGCCCAATTTGTTAATTCATTAGTTTATTGATATTTCTCAATCAAAATGTGATTTTACTAAACTCAGGCTTCTTACCTCATAGTTTGTCTGACGTTTCTCCCACCCAGTGCTTCAGCACATTCCTGAGGAAAAAAGAATACACATCCAAGCAAGGTGGCCCCTCACTGACATGAACCCATTTAAGCATATATTAAAATTCCAATTTTATTTTTGCTGTAAACTATCGTCCAAACACAATCCAATTTTCTGCCTTGGAGATTCAAAAGAAAGAAAGAAAATGGGGTCACTCGCCATTGACCTTTTCTGTAAGCAGACCAACAAGAAACACTTTCCCCTACTCCTTTAGCTCCATCCATGCAACACTGTCAGCAATATTCCAAAATCAAAGTTCTTATGGGTTAGAAGGAACTGCACACAGGAATCCCCATTTGAACAGAGATGTGAGGAAATGTTAGAGAGGTCAGCTGAATGTGGTTGCAGTCAGTATTTGGTCCAAGCGGTAAAGAATCAGGTCAGTAAAATGCTGAGACAAAATCTGCTCCAGTACAGGCCCAAGACCAACACCCTAAATGATAATGTCAATTTCATAACACAATTATATAGGAAATCTAGAGACAGTTCAGATATTTTACAGACAAACTTGGCACATTTCGGTTACTGGCCCTGCTTTAAAAGTTTTGGCAACCAGCTCACATAAAATGGCATAAAAAAAAGAGGACCAAATCTAGCAGACAGGCTAGTACATCTAGTACATAGTTCCCAACCAGTTAGACTGCCAACCCCTAACTCTTTGGTTACCAAAAGCTCTGAAGGACTGCCACACTTGTGGCCAATACAAGTATTGCCCCATAATTGTTAAAGCCACCGAGTTTCATACAATAAACAGTAGGAAATAGTACAACATTTATTAACTGCAGCACTAATGGTGTGTTTTACTTGGCTACATGTTGATGTAACTCTTTCTATGTTGGCATTACAAAGAGGCACTTCAAAATTCAGGTAAGGGAACATGTAAGTTCAGTTCATGCAAAAGATGTACATAATGCCCTTTACAGACATCTATCTATGTCTGTTAACACGTCAGAGCATTCCTTCTGTTTCTGTGGAATAGAGTAAGTGATGTTAGGCAAGAGAGGGGAAGGGGATTTGGACTGACTACTGTCTAAGCGCGAGTCCCTTTGAATTTTTGAGCTTGGGGTAGAGATGTTGTGAAAGTACATTTTGCCAGTGAAATTCCTGCAAAATTGGCAATTTTGCCATGCTAAATATTTTGTGAAATCCACCCGTAACCCAAAATATTTTGCGGGGTCCAAAATGTGGAATTTCACCACAAAATGCAAAATTTTGCCAGAAAAGCAGCAAATGTTTGATGGTGAAAGGCACATTTCACCATTTCATGAGTGAAATTTTGCCTTCTGTAGTCGAAATTTTGTATTCCATGGGTGAAATTCCAAATTTCACTTAGTTGAAAAATTTCACGAAAGAAGCAAATTTTGTGAAATATTTTGCATAATGAAATTTGCCAGTTTCACACATCTCTACTTGGGGGTTCTACCCACCGCGCTTGAAAATGTCTAACTGTGTAGGTATGAAGCTGATATCATTGTACTGTAATTGCCATTTCTATTGTTTGAAATGCAGTTTCACTTCAGACATATATTTCATGGCCTAGTATTATATTTGTATGTAAATACTTTTTTGACATTGATAATCCCCTGACAGGATTCTGTGTCTTCCACCAATTGCCTTTACAGTTTCTAATTAGTATCAAGTGATATTGTATGCAGGAAATAATAACATATATATGCTGTTTTCTTCCAATCACTGGTAATGGCATAAATATTATTGGATTTTTAGGAGCTGCCTGTTATACACGATCACTTTTTATGTAGCATATAGACATTGATTTTTGAACTGCACAGCTGGTTACTTGCAGTGTTGTTAATGGATACGAAACAATTCTGATATTTTTTCAGATGCCTTAAAATGGTATTATGCACCAGGATGTTACGTTTTTCAGTGTTTTATAGCATGTAGCTATAGGTAATCAGATTTCATTGCATTTATAGGGCCAGATATTCAAAACATTGCACTGGGCGCAAACCGTTTGTGCAGGTTTAGCATCGGGTTAGCGCGGGTCCGCTATATTCAAAAGGTCAGATAGTGAGTGCAAACTGCATTAGCGCTGGGCAAAATTATAACAAATGCGAGGGGTAAATTGAGGGTGTGTGTCAGTGCAATGCTATATTCAGTGAATAGCGCCACACAAAATGGCTTTGCTGGATGTTAGCACAACACCTTGCATGGTGCAAATTACCACCCAGGTAAAGGTAGTCTTAACCCTGGGCAAACCAGCTTTGCATGACTTTGTGGCCTTGCACAGCTTTTGTGAGGTTTTGCGATACCTTAACCAATAAGTTTGAAACATGGAAATAAGCCAGACATAGAGGAAACATGCTTCTCATTGATGGCATCACTATGATGCCATCATCTGCCACCAATCCCAGCCATGCCAGGCAGTAAGTGGTGACCCAGTTTCCAGGGGACACCAAGGCAGTTCAGCCACAAAGTACACACCTGCAGACCATCCTTCTGTGGACACCAACAGATTCCAGCACACACATGCAGCAGTGTGGGCATGGAGGGTGTTGAGAGGAGGGTGTACAAGTGGCCAGGCTGCACCACAGACTGGGTGTGGCCACAAGGCTGGGACACATCACGCAGTGCACATGGGCCAGTGTTGGGAATACCCCAACACCAGTGTGCCTGTCTGATAGTATGTGCCCCCCCCAGCCACATACCGCACATCTGTACAGACACCACAGCACACACAGCCAGCTGTGTATATGTCACTGTGAGCATCCCATGCCTGTGGTACAGCATCTGTGGGTCACACAACAGCATAACAGTAATGTCCACTGTCAGTAAACACCTGCAAGTTGGGCCTGCCACTGTGTAAAGTGCATGGTCATCACTGCCCTACACACCATAGGCATTGCTGTGTCCCTCACACTGCTGGCCCCCTTGCTACTGTAGTGTCTGCTGTGCGCTGCAGCATGACCTACAGTTTGACAGTTGCATGCAGCACCACCACCTGTGACTGTGCTGTGTAGTCCCCTGAGGCACAATATGCTATGCTGCACTGCATAAATGTAGCCTACAGCTACCACCATGCACTGTCAGACTGACCTAAAGGTGGAGCTGTGGGCAGACCCAGCCAGCCCCTGTACTTCCAGACTAACCTACAGGTGGAGCTGTGGGACCCTGCTATAACGCTGGGCAAACTGCATGCAAATCAGGTCATAATGAGATGCTAATCTGGATGTTTTCCCACAGACCACCTAAGTAGGCTCATTTGCATGTCACTTTTGAATATAGCAAAGTTGTGTCCTGGGCAACTGTGATTGAGCCGGGCAAACAGCTTAGCTCTGTGCTAAACCTGTGCAAATGTATTAGTGCCGTGCAAACATTTCAGATATAGTGTACATTTCTGCACAATGTAATTTCACATGTACTGCTGCTTGCAGCTTTACTGAGTCCACACCTTTGCTGGCACACACATTGGCCACATAGTTCACCTCTACCTTCCTTCACATTGCTTTGAACTTGGCTGCTGTTGTGGTGTGCACTTCCTGGTTGCTATATTCAGAGCTGTATTATTCCTGGCCTATGTTTGTACTGCACTCCCAGCCCAGATTGCCCAGCTTTCTTAGCATGCTATATTCAGCAGGTTTAGCACCGGAGCAATCCGTTTTGAATATAGCGGGCTGTTGGGCCTGGGGCAGAGTTTTGAATATCTGGCCCATAGTGTCATATTATATGATTTGGGACATTATTTATGACAGTCACCTTAAAAAAAGCTTTTTATTATAATGTCACATATATGTGTTTGCCATTATATTGCTGTGATTAAGTGATTATGCCATACATTCTCAGCTTGGTTGGATTATTCAGAGGTTTTTTTTAATCTGTTTTACACTTTGTTCACATAATTAGCACATTCTTACTGTACATTATACTGTATCTCTGCAATGTTATACCACTCTATCCATGCTGTACTCTTTGATAACATGTAGACAGCTTGAAACTGACTGGAGATTTTTGGAGTCACTCACCAGACATCTCTGAGTGGGGCTTTGTTTAATAGTCACCTTTGCACTTGGCATGTTTGAACAATAAAAAAATCAGTTGAACTGTTTATCCTGATGCAAGCCTTTTCTGTCTTTGTCCTGAGCATGGCAATATTTTTTATATTGAAAAACAAGCATGGAAACACTTAAAACTCTTCCTTTGAAAATCAGAATTGTGACTCAAGGCTCGTGTATGAGCCCCAAGGCTGACGCTCATGCCCCGAGTCACAGTTTTGATTTTCAGAGCAATAGTTTTAAGTGCTTCCATATTCATGTTTCAGTATAAAACATATTGCCATGTTTAGGACAAAGCCTAATTTCAGGCCATATGTTTATCTCAGAGTGCTTAAAATATGCATAACTCATGTATGCACAAGTTAACATCAGTTCAGGACCACCTTGCTCAGACACATGCTCTTTTGTTCTCACAAGTGTGCAGAGGCATCAAACAGGCAGAACATTGAATGAGCTACAAGATAAGAAGCCTGGGCCAAGTAAAATCGAATTTTGATTGAAAAACATCAATAAACTAATGAATTAAGTAAAATGGGCAGCCTAGCTACAGTCAGCAAACATAGCCTTTTAACAGGAACACTGATCCCATATGACAAAACATAAATATTAAAAGGTGACAGTGCTTCAATGTGAACATAACATTCACTCCTTCCCCCCCAAAAAGAACAAAAATGGATAGCACTTTTCTAATTTTAACAATGTGGTTTAAAACACAATAATAAAGTTTAATAACATATGCATATTTCAACATCATTTCATGAGAGAAATTGAAATGAGAATGTTAAAGGTAGCTGTATTCTCCAAGTCCCATTTCCATAGCACATATTCAGAATAATACAAAACTGCTGTGCTATGCCCAACCACTACACAGTGAATACCGGCAAGTAAACATGGCTACTACTGGCCAATGTTTCATTATGAATGTTGTGGCTTTGGACCTGTAACGCATGAATAGTGAAGCCATAAGTTAGTTACGAAGGACTTGTCACTCATGTGTGGTGATAAATGTGTCATTCCACTGCAACCCATTATGTATTTGATATATACTATACAATCGGGTATGCTTTTATTAGTGTTTTACTTTGTTTTGTCTTACAACTGCCTCTCTTTCCATTGTAAATGTTATATTTGGCCTATTGCTCTGTGTGTGCTATTTCAAGATTCTAAATAGACGTGTCATGTTCTAAGTAACATAACATGTTCTAAGTGATAATAAATAGTTATCCCTAAATAAAATGATGTATTAACCCAATTTATTCACTGTCAGTGTGGTATATATAGTGGCTGTATGATGGCCTGTGATCAACTATGCCATTTATTTCCATGCATGAGTTATGAAAGCCCTGCCCCCTCACAAATGGAAATTTATGGCATAATTGAACATAAATCATTGTACATTCGGGATGGGATATTCAGACTGTGCCAGGCTGTGGCACGAGCCTGGGCGCAGCGCAACTGGTATGTGCCAGGGCGCTGACAGGGTGATATTCAATGGTGCTGCGCCATGGCTCAGCATCGTTAAATATCGCACTGTGGCCACCCGCAATGTGCATGGCACAGTGGCACTGCACCAGTGCATGTGTGCCAGAGAGGGGCAGGGGGATCGCTAAGCGCGAAGTGCCGTTGCGCTAGGTGCATCACCCGCGATATTCAAAAGTGCACATACAAATGGGGCCATAATGCATGCAAGGAACAAATGGGGCCATTGGCATGTCATTATGGCCCCATTTGCATGCAGGTGTGCCCATCACCGGTGACTTGCACCTGGCACCCTGCCAGGCTGCAGCCATCGGGGACTGACGCCCCCTGCTCAGGTGGCAAAGTGCCCCACTGGCGGTTCGCGGGCATAAGTATGAAAATAAAATCCTCCAATATCCCTGGTGGTCCAGTGGACTGCTCGCAGCCCGATCGCAGGCAGAAGTATACTGAAAAAGACTCCTATATCCCTGGTGGTCCAGTGGACCACTTGCAGCCCGATCATGGGCAGAAGTATAATGAAAAAGCCTCCTATATCCCTGGTGGTCCAGTGGACCACATCCAGCCTGATCATGGGCATCTGTTATAAATTATTAAAAACCAATCCATCCCTGGTGGTCCAGCGGTACCCCCTTCCCCACCCGTCCACTGAGCCCCACCACCCCGCCCCCCAGTAAGCGGCAGGCGGCAGCTCCCCACCTGCATGCCGCCCCACCACCCGCCAACTGACTGCGTACAGTAGGGCTGTATGCCCATTGGTCCTGGCGTTGGCCAATGGGCATCGCCTACCATACTACACAGTCAGAAATGTGAATGGATCACATTTCTGGACTGTCTAGTATGGTACGGGCTATACGTCCATTGGCCCACATTGTGGACCAATAGGCGTACAGCCCTACTGTATGCAGTCAGTCTGCTGAAGGTGGGGCAGCATGTGGGTGGGGAGCTGCCGCCCACCGCTGACCGGGGGGGAGCGGGGTGGTGGGGCTCTGTAGGCAGGTGGGGAGGGGGTATCACTGGACCACCAGGGATGGATTGGTTTTTAATAATTTATAACAGATGCCTGCAATTAGGCTGCGAGTGGTTCACTGGACCACCAGGGATACTGGACCTTTAATTTGATACTAATGCCCACGATCGAGCATGGGGGGGTGCTACCATGAAGGTGCTGCCGGAGCTTGGGTGGCCACCCACAGCTGGCAGCTGCCGTGTTGCACCCTGTAATATGGCAGCTCACCTGCGAGTGGCCAGCTGTTGCTCCTTTTATTTTTTGCTCAACTGTGTGTGGCACAGGTATGGGTTGTGCCTGCATCTGCTCAGCATATCCCGGGCTGAATATCGGGATGTGGGGAGTATGCATGGGCATGCCCCCCCCACTTTCACCGCATACATTACTGATGCATTCTGGTGCATTGGGATTTGTGCCACGCACATTCCCCTTTTGAATATCGCGCTGGGGCACATCAGTGGGTTGCGCATGGCGCAACTGTGTTGCTCCATGCACAACCCTTCTGAATATCCCACCCTCTGTGTATGCATATCTGTGTTCACAAGATATCCCTTCCACACTTAGGTTTAGTGGGCTTAGGAAGGTTGGATTCCCTGTCTAAAATAATGGATCAACCTCCCTCTGAAACTGTGCTGGGTGGATTCACCCCCCACACACACACACACACACAAACACCAAAATGTTTATTTATTTTCAGTTGGGAAAACTGTGTGGTTCTGCAGTGTGTTTCCCCCAAAGCAAGTTGTGCTGGGTAAATCCACAGTACCCTCCCACATCAAAATGTTTAAATTTTAGTTGGCAAATCTGTGGTTTGGTTTTGCAGTGTGTACTGTGTCCTCTAAAGCAAGCAGTGAGTGACCAGCAAGGAAGTAGAGAGTGAGCTAAGAGCGAACAAGTGGAAAGCTGCCAGAGAATCAGTGAGCTGGCGTGACATGTGGAAGTTTTTCAGCAACTGGCAGTTTCTGTCTCCCTCAAGTAGTTCACATAGCCAGAGGGACAAATTATGGGGGAGTTAAAATACAGACACTGGGTGGTGGAAGGTAAAAATAGGGATAATAGTTTCAGGGGCCAGCCAGGTGGCACTGAGGGTTGAAGTGCTGAACATCACACCTTGTACCACACTGGCAACCCAGGCTTGGGAGCAAGCTCAGGTTGCCGGGGGTCAGCAGGGGAGGGAGGGAGAGTATTGAGCGTCCAACAGATGGCTGTCCTCTCCCAGGGAGGGTGGGAATGTTTTTACATTTTTTGACTGCCTCCTGGTGGAGGTTGGGTGGCAGCCCTGCTGTCAGGGATGCAAGAACATGGCTATGTGGTATGTGCACCCACACTCATGGCTGTAGAAGGGAAGGGTCAAAAATAGAAAAAAGGGTGAACGTAGGCTTCATGAAGCCCTGCCTACCAACTGGCATCCCACTGCGCTAGCAGATCGCCAGAAGCCCTGATTTGGATTGTGAGTTCTGGATGGGTGGAGGATGGCCCTCCCCTTCCTGGCCCCACCATGGGTGGAAATCTGTGGGGGAAGTAGGTCTCTGCAGTACCGGGTGGACCGGTGGGCAGACATAGATGGCATAGCAAGGGGGGGGGGGTTAGCTGCCTACAGTGTGCCCTGGAGGAGAGAAAAAATGTATATGAGAAAAAAAGATAATAGTTCCAGAATAATGCAACACTAAATGTATTTTGATAATTAAATGAAGAACATGTCTGGGCTGCAGGTAAAGTGGGGGGAGAAAGATGATGACAGGAATGGGATTTTCAGAATGAATGGTGGCACACCATTGGCTGTAATTCAAGGCAAAGTCATGGGGTTGGCCAGTAAAGGTCTTCAAGTTAATCGACATTGTCGGACACAAGATGAGGTAGGCAAGTGAAAAATAAATGGTGTTATTTGCCCATTGGGTAAACAACATCATTTATTTTCACTTACTGTAGGTCTGATTCTTGGGAATATAGTGAATATATTTGGACTGTGATATTTCTACCTGCATTGTATACATAGGATATTTTTTCATAAGGCACACAGGAAATAAGCTTCTTATTCACTCTGGAATGATGTAAACAATGATGACTAGCAATGAGAACTTGAGTTAAGCAGAGCTTCAAGGGCTATGGCAGCATTGCTGGCAGTATTTCTGAATGTATACAAAGCATATTCCTGTTTCCTGTGGGATATTCCATTTATACCTTTGGGCCTTGAAATATATGCATGTGTTCCCCTGACAGCTGAATTTTTGTTGTTGTGTACTTAAGAGAGAGGGGAGAGAGAAAGATATATTGAATGAGATGGACAATGCTGTACACTTACAATAGGAGGGCAGTCAGAACGAAAGCAGCTCAAACACAAAAGCAGGTAGTGAAGACAATGGAATTAAGATTTTACAAATAATTCCACAGACACCAAAACCATTTTGAGTGCCTAAAATGATTGACAGTTGCAGGAGAAACAACAGGGCTGTAGGGAGCACAACATGTTATTCCTCTTGGAGGAAAATAGCATGTCTGAATTATATTTTATATAATTAAATATTGTTAAACTGAGTCAGATGGGGACCAGACAAGGTAATGAGAAGTGGGCTAAGCCAGCTACTGTCTCATTTTTGGTGGGACTGCATGTTAGTGAGTGGGGAAAAGAGTAACTATACTGTTTTGTTTAATTTTTTCAAACATCCAAGACCGGGGTTGGGCACCTGGTGTTGGAATGGGGTATGGAGCTAATGATAGGGGTGAGAATGCAGAATATCTCCGGACACCAGAGATTATGGACGGGATATTCAAAGGGGTTTCACCTGGTGCAACAGGGTGCACCATGCACAACCCCCCAATGTGCCCTGGTGTGATATTCAAAGGGTAAGCTGTGCGGTGCAACCCCAGATGCGCCGGGGTGCATTGGTAATGTATGAGGTGTAAGATGCAGGAGGCATGCCCATGCTATATGTGGCACATCCCAATATTCAGCCCGGGATGTGCGACGCATGTGCTGGCCCAACCCCTACATGCGCTGCACACTGGTGCCCAAAGTTGAGCTGAAAAAAAACAGGCTCAAACGCTGGCCACCCACAGGTGGGCAGCTGTAGTGCAAGGTGCAATACAACAGCCACCATCCTTGGGTGGCCACCCGCCCAGCAGGAACACCGTACACAAGCACCCTGACCCCCTGGTGGTCTAGTGCCTCCCCCACGCCTGATCGCAGGCAGCTGTATATATAGTACAGTAATACCTGGTGATCTAGCGGTCCCCCCTCCATATGCTCAATCACAGGCTGTTGTGAATAGTAATGTTAAACCTGGTGGTCTAGTGGTAACCCCCCCCGTATGCCCGATTGCAGGCTGTTGTAGATAGTAATGTTAAGCTTGGTGGTCATGGTACCCCCCTCCCCGTATGCCCGATTATGGGCAGTTGTGGAAATAAAGAATTACTTGGTGGTCAGTGGTACCCCTCCCCACCCACCCACAGAGGTCCCATGGCCAACCCAGCACCCCCATCATTGGTGGGTGGCAGCACCCGCCCACATACCACCTGGCCACCCACCAAATGACGGTGTACAGTATGATCTGTCGCCCTATTGGTCCACAGTGTGGACCAATGAGCTTACAGACCATACTGTACTATACTGAGACCCGATCTGTGAATGAACCAGTTCATTCACATATCTAATCTATGGATCAGTATGGTCTGCAGCACTTCTGGTCATACTGTGGACCATACTCATCATACTGAATCATCCTGTCATTGGTGTGGTGGCCGGTGACTAGGCGGGGCGAATGCCGCCTGCTGATGGCCGGGGAGGGTTTTGGGTGGCCGTGTGACCTCTGTGGTGAGCGGGAAAAATGTACTGGACCACCAGGTAATTCTTTTATATCCACAACTGCCTGCGATTAGGCGCATGGGGGCGGCTAGACCACCAGGTTCAACATTACTATCTACAACAGCCTGTGATTGGGCATACGGGGGCATCACTAGACAACCAGGTTACTTACTATCTACAACAGCCCGAATTGGGCATACGCGGGAGGACCGCTGGACCACTGGGTATGTCTGTAATATATACAGATGCCTGTGATCAGGTGGGCGGGAGCGGGGGGGCTGCAATAGCCCACCAGGGTGTCAACCCTGACAGCAGCAGCTTGGCAGGGCTCCAGGTGCAATTCGCCAGGACCCAGCGCATCGCATGCAAATGGGGCCATAATGATATGCAAATGGCCCCATTTGCACCTTGCATATATTATAACCTCATTTGCGTGCCCCCGGCTGAATATCACGGGTGATGCACCTAGCACAACTGCACTTGTGCTGGTGCATCCCTGTGCTCCCTTTCTGTGTCTTGCACTTGCGCAGTGCCACTGCGCCATGGGCAGTGTGTGCGCCCTCCATGCCATATTCAGTGGTGCTGAGCCATGGCACATCACCATTGAATATTGTCTGGTCCTGGCTCCGGCACAGCCCAGTTGCACTGCACCCAGGCTTGCGCCACTGCCCGGCACAGTCTGAATATCCAGCTCTATGTGTATGTAAAATGGGTGAGGGATGGGCTGACACTGGACACAAGGGACTAATTCATTTTGGTCAGGGTGAGGGAAGAGGAGGGGTTACTACTGAATGCCTCAGACCACTTGGCATCAGGAAGAAGTTGTGGAGGAGACTTGAGCTGTGGCCACTGGGTATGAACTCCTGCTAGTCCAAAAAACATTATATCTAACACCGGAGTTGGGAAAACTGGTGTCAGTGTTCAAGATGGGGAACGCTGCACAGTGACCACAAGAGATTTATTTTATTTATTTAGTTATGTATTTGTTCACCCAGTAAGTGCACTTTTCCCAGGGACTGTTTTGTGGTATGACCTGAGCCACAACGATGGCAACAAAACAGAAGCTGTAGAAGCACAGTACAGTTAAGATAATATAAATAAGCCATGTTACATAATCAACAAATTGATGACTGCAGCAAGACAAAATAGGCAGACAATAGATACTTATAAATATAGTACATTCAACATCAGCTAGAGATGAACATGCACTGATATCATTGTTACATGGGAAGTTGTTGCAGCCTGAGTCAGCTAGTAGAGCAACCTTGTAGAGTGATTTAAAATTGTGAATTTGTTTCAAGAAAATGTAAAGAACTAGGTAGACCATTCCAGTGGCAGGGGGAAGCAATAGAGAAGACATTTTGCCCCATATAAAAAGCAACAGGGGGTTTCTCTGAAGCAGTAGAGAGGATGACCTGAGGTTATGGTAGCACAATTTAGGACTAAGAATGCCAGGTAGTGTGGAATGCTCATTGTCCCTCAAGGATTTCTGTTAGACATCCTAAAGTATATTCAGGTCAAGCTTCTATGGACGGCCAGGCAAAGGCTTTATAGAAAGAGCAATGATGGGTACTTAATGGGACCATTAAAGGAGAACTACTGGCATAAGTGAAGCCCTGATGCTGCTATACCCATGGGATTAAGGCAAATCCTGTAAAAAAGCACTGGGCATCAGAGATACAGACATTGTTCTGTACATAAGGGCACTATTAAGGGACTGGCAGTGCAGTGTCATTGTCTTGCGATGTTCCCAGTGAGATCCCGGGGGTTTGAGGAGTGCCATAATTAAAACGCCAGGTCCACTGGAGGTTTTGGCTATTTTTACAAGTTGTCAGATAATAAAACTATTACTTTCATATGGTGCCTGCGGAGGGGATCGGAGAGGTGAAGCCCTGATCTGTGCAGTGGTTGGGGCATCACCTCTGCCCATGGAACTCTTTTAACACAATCTATACAGACATTGTTATGTACCGTGTTCATTCTTGACAGACTACTAAAAGAAGTTTTCAAGAAGATGAGGAGCAAAAGTCTAGAAGGGGAGCATCATACCCCTTGCAATAGCACGTCTTATATCTAGTGTTATAAGATCTTTAAGTCTGTAACTGATGCCCAGTTGCTGGCTAATCCATTTGATGGTGAGCACAACATGCTCATGAAAGGCCAGGAAAGAGTCAAGGATAACACCTATAGATAGCGATCTTCCTTAGGCAGCCAACTCATCAAGTATTAACTGTTCATTACTATTATGAATTTTTAAATGTACTGGTTTTGCATCATTTAAACTGCTGTACATGATGCTTTCATGGGTAAATGATAAGCCTGTTCATTATTTACTATATTCTTGTGATTTTGCATTATTGTAATTCATTTTGCACTTGGTATTTCTATTGGATATTCTTTATTACTGTGTAATGTCATCACCTAAACACTATTTATGCCATGCCACTCTCTTCCAGCCATGCCCCTGATGAAGACTCTGAAGCGACAAAGCAGCAGGCCCTGTGAAAGTAGATCAGGCTGTCTTTTGTTGGTTTTACTATTCTGTGCCAGTTGGTATTTATTGTTTTCACTGAGTTTGCTGGCAGCTGTTATTTGTGAACCACAACAGAGCTCTTTACTGAACAGCACACTGAGAGTCGACTTTGTATGTTTCTCCTCGAGTGCTACAGACTTTTGCTTGTCTGACTATGAGAATGTCATGGTCCACCAGCTCAAATTATTTTGATTGGGTCATCAAAAACAGTTCAACTTAAGTTTCTGTCCTCCATATTTTTGAAGAAATAATCAGTGAATCTGGCCAGACCAGTAGCAGTGCTGCATCCATTTTAAAAGCCGTGCTTATGGGAAGAGAGGAGACTGTACTATTAAACATGGGGTCTGTACAGCAATTTATTGAAAAACGAATCTTTCCAGGAGCTTATGCAGAAGAGAAAGAATGGAGACAGTACAGTAATTTTCAAGCAGGGAGTGTCTGCCTCCTTCAGATATTGGTGTGACCCTGGCTTCCTTCCAGATTGCTGACATTGATCATTTAGGGATAGAGTAAACATTTTAAAGACGGTTTGTAATAACATTAGATATTATTTAAGGAACTTTTGGTACAAACCATCACTGCCTACATCACCATAGTTGGGGAATGTGTTGAGGAGTTTATGGATCTTGCATGGGGAGGTTGCCTTAAAGATAAAAAGACGAGGTGCAGTTGCAGACCAAGGTGGGTGGGGGTGGCAGGAGGAGTAAGGCTTCATATGAGGAGAGGTCTGTGAATTTAACACTAAATGTCTCAGCAACGAGGTTGCGGTCAGATAGGATTCACCCCTTGGTTTCCAGTTTAATGGCAATGTGCTTGTTTCAAGGTTTAATTAGGGACAGAATAGCTGTCCGGAATATTCAAGGGGTTGCTCAGGCACTCTGGCTGCTTGTTTTTAAGATAATTAGCATTGCGTTTCTTATCCTACTGCTTGCGGAGATTCCTAACACCAGTATTTTTTCAAGATGTGGATGATTTACTGGAGTTGTAGTCAGCCCACACCTTATCCCTTTGTCCATTTGTGTTCCCATCTCGGAAATGTCAGTTAGTTAACAGAACATGCTTGTCAAAAATGGAGAATAAGGCATCAATGGAAAAGGCTAGGCCTGAGATAACATCAGGCATATTGTCATGAATGCACCAATCAGCTACTCTAAGGTCAGAGAGCAAGCCTGGTGGATCGAATCTGTAAAAGCCCCAGAAAGTCAGATTCCTTGGTAGAGGGCAGTGGTGTTTACTGTACCAGATACAGAAGAGTAGGGAATGGGAACTAATGGAGTCAGATAAAATCCTTGTCTCAGTAATCCTGTCCTCCATATGAGTGAGAATCCAGCTGAGTAAAGAGTGGTTGGGTGACTTATGGTTCTGCTGGGTGAAAGTAGTTATCACATCTAAGTTTTTCCTCCTTGCAGCCACTGACCTGCTGTGAATCCAGCCACTGCTCCGCTTCCCCTGAATGATCCCAGAGTTACATCCACACACCCACTAGCATATGCAGCTGTACCCATAAAATGGACCCCCCCTCAGTCCCCACACCAGGCCAGGAACTAATACCGGCATGTGGCTTGCACCAACGAGCCTAGCCAGGCTCAGGAATCTGCAGCTATCAAGCTGCCACAGTCAATGCTGCCATTTTCTTCCCTGTAGCTCTTTCCCCCTGGAGTGCAGGCATGTAGACATCTGCTGCACTCCCTACCTTCCTTGCTTCTTTGACTCTAGCAGTGCCCTCAGTCATCACCAGGGGCTGATGCAGAGTGGTGGGAACTCACATTCCTCCCCGGGATAGGAGAACAGTCCTCTGGATGCTCAATCCTATACCACCCCTGCCGACCACTGACAACCTGGGCTCGCATCTGAACCTGGGTCGCCAGCGTGGTGAGAGAGGTGTGGCATCCAGTGCCTCAACCCTCAGCACCACTGGGTGGCTGGTGAAAGTAGTTATTAGATGGGAAAGGTTAAGCTGTTTGAGTACATCACTGCATAACAATGGATGTGTCTTATTCCAGTTTCCAGTATGTCAATGTCTCCAATAATGATATCCTCTCTTACAGGTGGGCAGTGGCCAATATCCTGTATAATCCGAGATAAACAATTTAAACCTCTTTTGGGGCTACTGAAGGAGCAGCCGATGTACACTATAATTTCTTTGCAGACCTGAGTGAAAGTTCAGTCAGAAGCTAATAACAAACAGAGTTATAAGAGGCACTACTAGAGATTAAAGGTAAACTCAATGAATCCATATAGTAGATAAGGATACATCTGGACACTTGGTAGCCACATTTTTTATTGAGATTGCTATGGGGGGGGTTTGTGAGATAACAATATCCACCAGAAATGGGCACCTACTGGTCAAATCTTTCATAAAAAAAATAATATAGTCTTGATAATTGCTGCCTTAGGCTGCATTATCAATCAAGTGACTTTTTTATTAATTACAGAATTGGCAATGCCAGTAATCACTGGCTTTGTCGGTATATGGACCATTTGCTAGTGGTATTATTGGCAATGCCAGCCATTGGCTGGCATTATCAGTAACAGGACTGTTTGCTATTAACAGAATTGACCAGGGCCATCATTTCCAGTACCCTACTGTCTGCATGTACTGTGCTATATATTGTGTTAAAGCTAGGTAATTATGTGCCAAAAATACATTAATGGATCAGTTAAAGTGTAAGCACAAAGAGCCAAAAGTCAGGGTAAAACATCCTCTGATCCTTAGTGAATATGAGGCATGTATATATACACCTGCCCGAGCCTTGGGGAATCTGAGGCAACACATGCAGAAGCATGCATCTATGTACATACACAAACACATAGATTATGATGATGCAGTAGCACCATTCTAGTCTTTAGTAGTCACAGCTCCTTTAATGTTAAATTATGATTTTTGCAAGCTTAAAGCTTCAAACTCTGCCAGCTATGGATCTGAAAATTGCCATGCATTCCTGTTGTACCGGGATCTCCAAATGCTTAAAATTTCCTGAAGATCAAGTAGGTTCAAAGTTGGAGGTGTGTCAAATGGGAGACAGATACCAGTTTAAAGAGGCTTTTTGTACTCACAAAAATGGGGAAAGAAACATAAAGATTTTAAAGCACATTCAGGTTTATTTAGATCTTGTTCCAAATATGGTGTTTTTTGTAGTCTAAGAGACCAGAGTAATTTAAAAGATATAAACCTCTAAAATGTCACAGGCTGCACATGAACAATACTTTCCACTACATGTTTTTTATAAGGTTTTTCCATGTGCTTGTAACTGAATTCAGTGATTATAGACATGTGTGTGTCATACTGCCATCAACTAGGAAATGCTCCTCTCTCTCTCTCTCTTACTCTTAAATGTGGCAATGGTAGACCATCTGGAGACTTCTAGTTTGGCCATCCTCGGAAACACAGTAATTGTGAATGACAGCGTACTGTACACTCTGCAAGCCCATTGGTCGACATGGTCTACCAATGGGCTGCAAGCGGTACTGTACGCTTTTATGCTCAGACAGCATAGTCGGCGGGCAGATGTGGTGGTGTGCGGGTGGGTTGTATTGCCCACCAGCCCGTTACAGGACTGGACCTGGGGTTGGGTGGGGAGGTGCCTAAGTCATTGGGGGATGGGGGGACCACTGGACCACCAGGGAACTTGGTACGGTGCCACTTACACAGTGGTCTGGCTGGGGTTGGGGGGTTACTATAATGTCTGGGGATCTATGTGTCATATTTTTGGGGATGTGGTGCTATGGGTGGGGAGGGGGGGACCACTATGCCACCAGGGCATTGTTCTATATGGCACTGGGGTTGCTTTTATGGGTGGAAGGGCCCACTATGCCACCAGGGCAGGTACTGTGCTATGGCTGCACTGTCAGCCCTGCAGGGCACCTGGCACATTCTACCAGGTGCATCCCTGTGGAGAACATGCAAATGGGGCCATAATGGCATGCAAATGGCCCCATTGTGCCTTGCATGCCTAATGGCCCCATTTGCATATCCGTGGCTCTGAATGGCGGTTTTGGGTGCAGCGCATCCTGAGATGTGCTGCCCCACTAGGTTACCAGCCCAACATGGGGGATGTGCCAGTGTAACCTGGGCTGGGCGCAACTGTAGTATTCACAGAGGGGATGCCCCGGGGGCATTCCCCTAGGCATCTTCTGTGAATACCACTGTTTACGCTTGGTGCATCTCCTCTGCACCGGGGCAGCCAACATGTGCCGAGCACTTCTCCTTTATGAATCCTGCCCATGTTAGTTACAATAAATATGTCTCGATAAATTTTTTCTTGTTTTGTTTTGCTTCTTTTGCAAAATTCTTTAGAGAAATGCAAACAGATACTGTTAAACAATGCTGAATAATTCATCCTGTTATTATATAGTGTGTATTCCACCTAAAATACTATCTTAAAAAATGTGCTCAGAAAAATCATACTCAGAAAAAAATATGTATGAACTCTCTCTGTTACATCAAAAACCCAGTCTCATGCTCCATTGCTCAGTGCCTTCTTAACAATCTTACCCCCATGTATTTATTACCATAAATGGGTTAATTTAAACAATTGTAAACTGTGTTTACCTATATGTTGCTTAGTTACTTGTAATGCCTGTCACAAAAGAGAATTAAATAGATTTTTGTATTTATTTCTGCCAGTATTAAGATTCAGCATAAATGCTGTTCTATGTATACTTGGTCTGTGCTAAAAAACCTCACCACTCAGTCATTTAAGGTGCAGCATGGCTCCCCACTTTCTCTACTAGGAAAAGCAGTGTGCCCACAGTTAGTTCACTTTCTATTCTCTTTTGTGACAGGCATTATCACCAAATGTGTCCTATAATAAAGATAACTGAAGCATACATAAGAGATTTGATGGATATTATTAATATCTTAGAATCCCTAAACAACATTGAGGAAGGTTTAACAAGCTGTTTACTAGTGACTGGATCTAAAAGATCTTTACACTTCAGTCCCTCATAATGAGGGCTGTGCAGTATTGAAGGAGATTTTACAACAGACAAGTGAGCAGTGTTGGAATTAAGGGGGGGCTTGTTCCCAGTAGTTCTGAAGTGAGCCGCAGTAGCGCACACGTCACTGCCATTGACTTGTAATGGAAAGGGGGGCACAATTTAAAGGTAGGACCCTTATGGGCTCCCCTAGCTCCCAAAGCACACAAAGTGTAATTCCAACACTGCAAATCAGAAAGATAAACCTCCGAATATATTACTTTTGAAAATGGCAGAAGTGTTACTTTCCCAAAACTATTTCAGATTTAAAAGACAATAGTTTTTTACAGATCAGGGAGATGGCAATGGGATCTAGAATGGCCCCATCATATGCCAATCTTTACATGGATGATTTTAAGCATAAGTTTGTTTTCAATTACACAGATCCATTCTGACAAATGATCAGCATTTGGAAGTGCTTTATAGACGAAATTGTAGTGATATGGAAGGGAAATATGCAACAGTTGGGAATGTTTCACACATACCTGAATTTCAGAACAGCTCACTACTCTTTGCAAGAAATGTGAGTGAGAGAGGTTCTTTTCTTAGATCTCCTAATTTGCAAACAGGATGGAAAACTAACCATACAAACTATATAGGAAGCCCACAGATAAGAATTCAATCTGAGGGGCAAATAGTTTTCATCCTGGAAAACTGATTGAATCAATACCTTATGGTCAATATTTGAGAGCCAAAAGGAGCTGTACAGAGGAATAAGAGTTTCAGGAAACAGCTACAATTATGACACAATTATGACAGAAGGGTGCACCATAGAAGGAAAAAAAAATAAAAAATACTCAGGACCAGCCCACTGCAGCAGACGCTGGCCAATCAGAGCCAGTATTTGAAGGGTGCCAAGATTTTAAACTTTTTCTGAAGCTCAAATTGGGATTAAAATTGCCCGTTAGTGCTTCTTTGGGAGAGCTACCACAAGATTCTCAGGGGAAGGAGGCTGGCTTAGTCCTGGACCGGGACCACATCTTCCCCTGCACCCCAGGAATAGCCGCCATCACAGGAGCAGAGCTGCGGGCAGGAGATTGCCACCAGCAGAAATCCCAACCCTCCCATCCCCACCTCGCCCCATTTTAAATGTCTGGGTCCTTTGATGTGACTGGGCAGGTAATGGAAGAAGGTGGTGCACTATTCTGGGTCAGGGCAAATCAGCCTAGAATCTTTAACCCTTAAAAGGAATGTATTAGTAACTGTGTTAAAGTAACATTGCTGCACAATGAAAGTGAAAGTTTACTTCTGTAACAGAAAGTGAATCAGATTGAGAATTGCTTGAGGTTGCAAAGCTGGTCAGGGGAAGTCAACTAGAATAATACATAGACTGTGAAGTTAGCTAAAATACTGTACAGAGTGTGAAGTTGCACTAGTAAATTAAACTAATATAAGTTGTCGGAAAAGATGTTCAAGGAGAATTGCTACAGGATGCAAAGCTGGACTGGGTAGTTAATTAGAATACTGCATAGATTGTGATGTTAACTACAACACTGTATAGTTTATGAAGCTGTACTTAGAAAATTAAACTAGTTTCAGTTGGTAGAAAAGAAGTTCTAGGAGAGTTAACCAAAAATACTGTATAGATTGGGCAGCTGGACTTAGTTAACTTAAACCACTGCACAAAACTGTGCAGCTCTACTTAGAAACACTGGTCAGGGAACATGTAAGTCTGAACCAGATCCACAATAAAATGAAGAGCAGGTATAGTTAGAGAAACAGAGAGAAAAATGTCAGGGTTTAGGAGACACAACACTAGACAAGGCAACTGGAGAAGGATTGTGGGCTGGAAGGATTGTGGGGCAGCAGTATTCATGGATATGCCATGGAAAATGGGAGGATGCCCAGTGTGTAGGAACATAGAAAAGCTAAACATGGAGATATGATGGCTCATTTGGGTGCTAGACGGAATGAAAAAGGGAAGTAGGGAAAGACAGCAGAGGCAAACTGGGCAAGGATCGGATACACCAAGGTATAATAAAATCAAACAAAAGGCAGGACATAAAAGAGGTACACAGGGCAAATGGACGAACCAGCATTTTAGTTTATACCAGGCTGGAAGTTCCAGAGAGGATGAGTGGCAGAGGGCAAAACAAGGAGGACAGGAATGAGTTATTCAGAGTAAGAAGAGGGGAAGCCAGGATATCTCCCGCTCTGGGGTGCCTCATCTAATAGATATGCAATACTGGCAAATGGGAGACAAGATGATGAAAGTATGACCGAGGCTAGGGTACCACAGGATCCAAGAGAGGTGGGGGGGCTAGAGGGGGAGGAAAAGCAGAAAGTAACTCAAGTTGAACAAGAATCAGAAGCCATGAAGGAAGGGGATAGGGAAAGCAGGAACACAGGAGAGATGAGGGAGGAAAGGCAATATAGGAAAATGGAGCATCAAGGGTAATAGAGGAAAAAGAAGGATAATGGCTGACACTACATGAGCAGGGAACCAGAAAGGGAAAGGATCACACAGGAATATGGAAACAGGGGAAAGAGGAGTTGCTGAAACAAGAAGAGAAAGTATGGTACAGGATAAGGAAAATCCAAGAAAAAATGGATAATCGATACTCAGGAGAAAAAGGAAAAGGGGTATGGATACTCTGGAAAAAGGAAAATAATAGTCCTTGTGGATTCAATAATAAAAGATATACAATGGGGAAGATGTGAGGGCCCACACAATAGGACAACAGTAGCGAGCATGCCAGGAATGGAGGCAGAAAAGCATCACCAAAGATCAGAGAGCTGATAGGTGAGGTGAGGGAAAAGTCTGACTTGGTGTTGTACATTGGAACCAATGACTGAGCCGGGGAAGAAGAGGAGGTGGTGCAACATAGATTTAGCGACATAGCAATGGCATGCAAACAGTCTGTGAACACGTTGGCCTTTTTGGAGATAATTCCTGTCCCAAGGGCTAGCACAGTTAGAAAAAGGAGGATAGAGGATTTTAACAAGTGGCTAGGTGAGAGGTGTAAGGAGGAGGGGTATGCTCTTATAGGAAAATGGGGAGATACTTGGTCAGACAAAAGTCTCTACAGCAGGGACAGACTACACCTTAGCCAGGAAGGAAAAAGAACAATCATTGATAGGATAGGGAAGTACATGGCAAGGGAACTGTGTTTAAACTGCTAAGAGGGAGAAGACAGAAATGGGGAGGCCAGAAAGCCTCCCCACCACAATGGCAGAGATAACAACAAGGGTTGTGAGTTAGAAAACCATCTGGGAAATGGGGGAATAGAGGAGGATGGGGAAGAAAGCCTGGAAAGATTAAGTAAGAAAAAGAACAAGGGCATGGCAGGCGACAAAGTGGAGGGTGGTGTTGCTAAATGCTTGCAGTCTTGGGAACAAGATGGCAAAATTGCATGCCCTCATAGTAGAGGGTAAGGTGGATATTGCTGCCATTACAGAGACCTTGGCAACATCACACCACGACTTGGATCTATCAATCTCAAGTTGTAAGATGAACAGAAGGGACAGGGAAACTGGCAAGGGGAGTGGCAGCATAACTAAGGGAAGATATAGTATGTGCAAGGGAGGAAGAGATTGAAAAGGGGAATATTGAATCACTGTGGCTCCATCTCCAGATGAACAGAGGAAGGAAGATCAGGATGGGGGTTGTATATAGACCACCCAGCCAGGGAGAGAAGATGGACAGGGAATTATGTTCTCAGTTGACAAATGCGACAGAGAGAGGGGAGGTAGTAGTGATGGGTGACTTCAACCTGTCAGTGGTTGTCAAAACCTCTTTTTATCATCTGAGGAATATCGCCTGGGTGAAGCACCTGGTTCCTCCAGAGGATCTTCCAACTTTGGTCCATGCCTTCGTTACCTCCTGCCTAGACTACTGCAATGCCCTATACTTAGGGCTCACGGGGGTTGAACTTCGCCACTTGCAGCTAGTGCAGAATGCGGCAGCCAGGCTTCTGACTGGTTCTTCTAGGTCCAGTCATATAACGCCTGTGCTCCGCAGACTGCACTGGCTGCCAGTTTGCTGGCGAATCACTTTCAAGGTCGGTTTGCTGATCTATAAGGCCCTACACAATCAGGGACCTGCTTACCCGAAAGATCTTCTTTGTCCCTACTGTCCCTCCGCTCTCTCTGATCCACTGACGAGGGATTGCTAGAGATTCCCAGGGTTCGCTTAAAAACTTCAGGGGCAAGATCTTTTAGTTTTATGGCCCTGACCCTGTGGAATTCTCTACCTCATCAGGTGCAAAATTGCCCGACTGTCCAAAGCTTTAAAGGAGCCTTGAAAACCTACCTTTTTAGTAAAGCTTTTAATGATTGTTGATTATTTTAATGTTATTTTAAGTATTTATTGTCTTATGTAATCTGCACAGGCACCTTGGTTTAAGAAAGGTGCCTCATATAAATAAAGAATGATTGATGATTGCCCAAAATGGCACATCCTGAGTCAGAAGTCATGAAATATTGAATGTGATCCAGGATAGCTTCATGACGCAGTATGTGACAGGTCCTACCAGGGGGAAGCAATTCTGGATCTAGTGCTTTCTAATGGGGAGCATATAAGGAACATGGACATTAGGGAACCTCTAAGTGGAAGTGATCACACCACAGTGTGGTTCAGCCTGGACATGGGTAAGGAAGACATCCCCACAAAAACAAGAGTGCTAGATTTCAGGAAAGCAAACTTTAATAAAATGAGGGAAATGATTAGGGAGGACCTGGTGAATATAGAGAAAAGCATGGAGGTAGATAAAATATGGGACACCATTAGAGGGGCCATTCAAAAGGCCACCAACAGTTGCAAAAACTGAGGGAAAAGAAGGCAGGAGCTAGAACACCAAGCTGGTTTAACAGAAGGTGGCCAAGATAGTAAAGGATAAGAGGACCGCATACAGGAAAAGCAGAAGAACAGCAAGGGTAGAGGACGAGGAAAAATACCAGAGGCTGGCCAAGCTAGCAAAAAGGGAGGTGAAGCAGGCCAAAGTGCAGAATGAACTCTAAACAGCAGAAGGGATAAGGAAGAGGGTTAAGGCCTTCTTTCACTACATTAAGGAAAAGAGAGACAAGAAGGATGGCATAGTTAGGCTCAAGAAATGGGATGGATGGGTGGTGGAAGACGGGACAAAAGTGAAGGTATTAAATAAATACTTCTGCTCTGTCTTTACCAAGTAAAAAGAGGTTCCAATACCACATGCAGGAAAAGGGAGGGAGGGAGCTGGGGAAGACCCAGTAGGGGCCATAGGGATTGGGCGGGTGAGGTAGGGAATCATGGTATTGAAGGCGGATAAATCCCCAGGGTCAGATGAGGTACACCCCAGGATACTAAAGGAGTTGGCAGAGGAGCTTGCAGACCCACTGACAACTCTCTTCAATAGATCTCTTGATTCTGGTGTAGTACCAAGGGAATAGAGAACAGCACATGTCGTGCCACTCCACAAGAGCGGCCCTAAGGAGGACCCTGGAAACTACAGGCCAGTCAGCCTGACCTCGATAGTATGTAAGCTGATGGAGATCATACTGGAGAAAGGGCTGATCAAGTACTTAAAGGAAAATGGTCTGCAGGACAAAAAACAGCATGGGTTTGTGGTGGGCAGATAGTGTCAGATGAATTTGATTGAGTTCTTTGAGTGGGTCACTAAGGCTGTGAACAAAGGTCAGGCGGTGGATATCATATACCTGGACTTTAGTAAAGGCCTTCGACTCGGTGCTACACAGAAGACTGATAATGAAAGTGAAGGACCTAGGGGTGGGTGAGAAATTGGTTAAATGGGTTGAAAACTGGCCAAGTGGCAGGACACAGAGAGCGGTAGTAGGAGGGGAGTTCTCCAGTACCAAGGAGGTCACCAGTGGTGTTCCACAGGGGTCGGTGTTGGGTCCAGTATTGTTTAATGTCTTTATTAGTGACATGGGGGAAGTCATTTAAGGCAAGATGTGCATGTTTGCAGATGACACCAAGCTCTGTGGGAGGGTGGACACCCAGGAAGGGATACAGGAGCTGAGGGAGGACCTAGCCAGACTGGAAAGATAGTCGGGTTTATGGCAGCTTGGGTTCAAGGCCAAAAAGTGCAAAGTGTTGCACATCAGGGCCAGGAACCCAAGATCAGAGTTCTACATAGGAAAGGTTCAGGTTACTGCATCTGATGAAGAAAAGGACCTGGAGTGATAATTTCTAGTGATCTGAAACATTCGACTCAATGAAAAAAGGCAGTGGTAAAGGCAAATAGGATGCTGGGATGTATTGCAAGGGGATTTACTAGTAGGCAGAGTGAGGTTATTCTACCATTGTACAGGTCATTAGTAAGACCACATTTAGAAAACATTTAGGTTAGAGGAACGAGGTGTGAACAAGCTTGATACATCCAGCAGACCAGACCTGAGTTTGATTCTCACAACCTCCACTTGCATACTGCGTGACTCTGAGCAAGTCACTTAACCGCCCAGTGCTCCCAGGTCAACCCTGAAAACAGGCACTTGTGCCTAGTGGGCCTTACCCGGTTACCAAAGACTAAAATAAAATAAATAAAAAATACAGAGTAAGATATTGGCATCCATACCTGAAGAACGACATTAATATCCTGGAAAAGGTCCAGAGAAAAGCAACTAAAATGATCAAGAGGCAACAGGATAGAACCTACGAGGAGAGGCTTATAGACCTAAGGATGTATTCTCTGGAGGAGAGGAGGCAGAGAGGGGATATGATCCAAACCTTCAAGTACTTTAAAGGAATTAACAGAGTAGAATGGGAAGGTCTCTTCAAGAAAAGGGACAGCACCACCACCACCACTGGGCAGAGCCTAAAACTGAAGGGGGGGGTAGATTCAGGAGGGATGTAAAGAAGCACTTCTTCACAGAAACAGTGGTGACCACATGGAATGAGCTACCAGAGGAGGTAGTGGCAGCAAAACCATTGGGATCCTTCAAAAGAGCTTGTGATAAACACAAAGAAAAGTCATGGGACCAAGACAGGGAAAAGGGAAGGAGGTTGGGGGGGGGGTCAGAGGTACTGGTAGAAACTTAGGGCCAGGACCCTGCATTGTCATTTCAACCAGTCAATTGTTCCACTCCACAATCCATACACCATTCTGGAGGAGCATAGCTCCCCTATGGATGCACCCGCAGAGAAGACTGATGACAACTGTCACAAGGGAGGCCCACAGGAAGGAGGCAGAAGACACCACAGGGAAAGGAAGCAACTCCTGGTGGGGGACTCAGTTATTAGGGGTATAGAACTGGGGGAGCTGGGAAAACTGAAGTAAGGTGCCTGCCTGGTGCCATGGCTTGGAGGGACAGGAAGTGCATCCCTCAGGATCATGAGAACAGCTGAAGGGATTCTGAGCTGGACGAATTGTCCACCTAGGGACAAATGACTTGGCTCATCATGAGATTAGAGCAGTGCAGGAGGACATTGCAGAGTTGGGGAGGGACCTAAGACAAGTAGCACACACAATATCCTTCTCAGAGGTGCTGCCTGTCAAAGGCATGGGGAGGTGAGGTAATTGGCACCATGCAGTTTAATGAATGGTTGAAAAAATGGTGCAGAGCACAGGGGTTTAGCTTCATTGGGGACTGGGGTTCCACCTGGAGGGACACCAGCCTATACTGGCAGGATGGTCTGCATCTGTCCAGGAAGGGAACAAGTCTTTTGAGCAATTGGTTTAAATGCTTCATTTGCAAGCTTTTAAACTAGTCAAAGGGGGAGGCACTGACAAGCAGCAGGAAAATCCCAGCCTCTCCCTCCAAAACAGGGTACTAAATGAGAAAAAGACCGAGGTAGAACGGTCAGTGGGGGATGCTGCAACAGAAGGTAAAGCCATCAAAAAATGGAGAGCAATGAGTACCAATGCCCGTAGTCTGGGTAACAAGCTTCCTGAATTAGTGGCCTTGATGGAGGAGGAACATCTGGATATCGTGGCAGTCACAGAAACATGGTACACACAAAACCATGACTGGGACATAAACATACCAGGACACACTGTCTACAGGAGGGACAGGGAGGGTAAAAGAGGAGGAGGAGTAGTTCTTTACATAAGGGAAGGAATAAAAGCAACAGAACAAAAGGGTAAACAGGGAGGAGAAGAAGCACTGTGGGTAAATTTGGAGACAGGCAATGGCACCACAATACATACAGGGGTTGTATACAGATCCCCTTCTCAGGGAGAGGAAATGGATAGGAAAATGATAGAAAGTATACTTAGAATGGCAGAAAAAGGGGAGATATTGCTGATGGGTGATCTGAATATGCCAGATGTTAACTGGAGTGCAGTTGCAGCTGCCACCTCAAAGAGTGCAGTTATTCTAGATGCCCTACAGGGGGCATGCCTTAGACAACTAGTACTGGAGCCCACTCGAGAGGGAGCAATTAGACTTGATTCTCTCAAATGGAGATGGAAGAGGATCACAGATGTAGAAGTGGGTAGCCATCTGGGAACTAGCGACCATCGAACAGTATGGTTCACAATAAACACAGCAATAGAGTCGCTTCACACAAAGACAAAAGTACTGGACTTTAGAAGGGTTGACTTTGCCAAAATGGGTGAGTGCCTAAGGAATGCACTAGCAAATGGGCAGGAAGGAGGTGGAAGAACAATGGAATAATAAAACTGCCATCACAGAGGTAACGAGCCTTTGTGTGAAGCAAATAAACAAAACAAGGCGATGTAAGAAACCACTATAGTTCTCAAAGGAAGTGGCAGTGAAGGTTCAAGAGAAAAGAAAGCATTCAGAAGTACAAGGAATAAGCAGAAGGAGCAGGACAGAGAACTGTATCAGTTAAAGCAAAAGGAGGCTGGAAGGCAGTCAGAACAGCAAAGGCCCAAACCGAGGAAAAGATAGCCAACTCAGTTAAGAAGAGGGATAAAACCTTTTATAGGTACATCCGGGAGCAAAGGAAGACCAAGGGAGGGATAGTGAGGCTTAATAAAGGGGATGGAGGGAGGGTGGGCAGAGGGAGACTGTGAAAAGGCAGATATACTAAACAAATATTTTTGCTCAGTATTTACAAATCAAGAGGGGGAGGTACATAAAACAAACAGTAGTAACACTCTGGATACAGAAGTGATAACCCATTTACAGAAGAAAGGGTTCTGAAAGAACTCTTAAAACTGAAGGTGGACAAAGCAATGGGGCCTGATGGGATTCATCCCAGAATTCTAAAGAGCTAAGGGGTAGAACTAGTGACACCACTGACTACCCTTTTAACAAATCATGGGAAGATGGGGTGGTACCGAGGACTGGGGGAGGGCAGTGTGATTCCCCTTCACAAAAAGTGGGAGCAAGGCAGAAGCAGGAAACTACAGACCTGTTTGTTTAACCTCAGTGATAGGAAAATGATGGAATCACTTCTGAAGGAAAGAATTGTCGAGTATCTAGAGGCCAGAGGGGCACAGGACCCTAGGCAGCATGGATTCACAGCGGAAGGTCATGCAGACAAATCTGATAGATTTCTTTGACTGGGTGACCAAAGTAGTAGATCAGGGAGGGCTGTGGACATGGCCTACTAGACTATAGCAAGGCATTTGACACAGTCCCACACAAAGATTAATATAAGTTAGCCAGCCTGGGAGTGGGTCCCAAGATGACAGCCTGGGTAAAGAATTGGCTGGAGAATAGGACACAGAGATTAATAGTAAATGGAGTCCACTCAGAAGAAAGGAGGGTTACTAGTGGGGTACCGTGGGTTTAGTATTAGGACCGGTCCTCTTCAATGTCTTTATAGCGACATTGCGGAAGGACTGGAAGGAAAAAGTATGTCTCTTGCAGATGACACTAAGATCTGCAACAGAGTTGATGCACAGGGTGGGGTGGAAAGGATGAGAAGAGACTTGGCAAGGTTAGAGGAATGGTCAAATGTATGGCAGCTTAGATTCAATGCTAAGAAGTGCAAGGTAATGCACCTGGGAAACAAAGACCCAGCGGAAGAGTACACAATGGGGGGTGAGATACTAGCAACAACAAAAATGGAAAGGGACCTGGGGGTAGTCATATCAGATGACCTAAAGGTGGGCAAGCAATGTGAGAGGGCAGCAAGGAGGGCTGGGGGGATACTGGGATGCATAGGGAGAGGCATCACCAGTAAAACAGGAAGTTATTATCCCTCTGTACAGACAGCTGGTGAGACCCCATCTGGAGTACTGTGTGCAGTTCTGGAGACCCAATCTCCGCAAAGACATAGACAGGATGGAAGCTGTTCAGAGGAGGGCAACTAAAATGGTGCAGGGTCTGCACCAGAAGACATATGAAGAGAGACTTAAGGAGCATAATATGTATAGCCTCGAGGAAAGGAGGGAGAGGGGGGACATGATAGAAACTTTCAAGTACCTCAAGGGAATCAACAAAGTCCAAGAGGGTAGCATCTTTCAAAAAGAGGTGTGCAAGAACAAGAGGCACAATTTGAAGATAGAGTGGAAGCTGACTCAGAGGTAATTTAGGAAGTATTTTTTCACAGAGAGGGTTGTGGATGCTTGGAATGGCCTTCAGGAGAAGGATTGTGGAGTCAAAATCAGTGGTGGAATTCAAGCATGCATGGGACAGTCATAAGGCAATTCTGGGGGGTGGGGGTAAGAAAAAGTAGGCTGCTGGTTAACTAGGATCTGCAGCTTATCCAGTAGGTAGGGAAATGGGAAGACTGGGTAGGCCAAGCGGTCCTTATCTGCCGTTAAATTCTATGTTTCTATGTTAAGCAGACATGATAGACTACGAGGTTTCATTGTGCTGGCTATTTTCGTATGTTCTTATGTTCACAAAGGTTTGAGAATAGAGGTTACCGGAGAGCAACTTTACAGTTAGCTCTTGCTAAGATAGCAACACAAGAAAGGGAGCTCATACTTCAGGGAGGCAATAGGGCAGACAGAGTAAATAAGGGGGATAGAATCTTGCTTGCCACCACACATCATGCCTTTTTTTGATTAGGCAGATTACTCATAAACATTGGGACATATTACAGGCCGCTAGTGTGGGAGTACATGTCTTACTTAAGAAGCCATTGGTAGTACCTAAAAATAACAAATCTGTTGGTGACAGACTAGTACATACTGAGCACAAGGTACCAGGGAGGCAAGCAGGACAGCTTCTGCTAACATCAGATATAAAATGGAACTACCCGTGTGGAGTTTGTGTACACTGTAACAGTACTTACAGGATTAAGAAAATCAGAAATAATGGCTCATGATGAGTAAATAGAAACTGGTAAATAACTTAAATGTCAAAATGTCAAACAGCAGGGGTTGTCTACTTATTAAAATGCCCCTTCAACAAGGTCTACGCCGGGAAGACTGAAAGGGCATTTAAAACAAGAGTAGAATAAAAAAGTGCAATTAAGAGGCAAGATGTAACCACACCATTGGTCAGGGATTTTTAGAAGCAAAGTATCAACTGCCTACTTTATGATTTGTTGGGATTGGAAAGGGTAAAACATAACCCAAGGGGAGGGGAATATACCAGTAAATTGCCACTTAGGGAGGCATTTTACATTGATAGATTTCAGGCCATTAATCTTAAATACGGACTAAATCATTGCATAGATTGGCAGCCTGTACTATAAGAGATATAATTTTGGATCCATTTTTGGCTTAATAATGATTTGTTGCATTTCTTGGTTTACTTTGTGAATAGAGACAAAAGTAGGCCAAGGCCCATCGAGATTGTCCCCCACAAACTGTGGGTCACTAAACCCGGTGATAGCTGAAAGACAGCCAATTATCTAAACCTTTTTTGAATGAGTCAAAGGTGTTATAGTCGACTAGTTCCTGTGGGAGTTTATTCCATAGTCTAGGAGCTCTTATGGAGTAAAAGTTGAGTCTTTTGCTTGTTTTGGCTTAGCTAACTAGTAATTGTTTATTGCGGAGTCGTGGTAATATTTTCCTTTGTGACATGGTAATGCCACATTGTTTCATTAGTGTTAGCGACTGTAGCATTCTAAAGAGGAATAAAATGTCACCTCTACTTTGCCTAAATTCTAGGGAATGAAGATCTATGTTTTGGAGTCTTTCATGATAGGTCATGTGTGCTAGGTATGGAACCATTTTAATTGCCTTTCGCTGAATTTGTTCGATTCTATTAATGTCCTTTACCAGGTATGGGCTCCAAACAGGTGATTCATAATCTGAATACGGTCTAATATGAGTCCTGAATAGAGGAATTATATATTCCTCTTTTTTTTAAATGAAAGTACGATCAATCCTTCTAAGAAGTGAGTTGGAAATTTTTGCTACATGATTACAGTGATCAGTTGAGGCAAGCTTATTATTAACTAAAATTCCTAGTTCTATCTCACAATTGGTTGGTTTTAATATAGCAGTGTTTAGTGTACTTGTTTGGGGTTATTTTTTTTTTCCAAAATGTAATACAGCACACTTTTCCATATTGAAATGCATCCCATTTATATATGCCCAATGTTAATGTTGCAAGATCCTTTGTGAGTGTGTATCTATTAATGTCAGATTCCACGTTCCCCCTAGTTTAGTGTCATCTGTAAATTTTGACAGTGAGTTATTTGAACAGATCTGCATGTCAGAAATAAATATACTGAATAGTGTGGGACCAAGGACAGATCTCTGGGACACCCCAATGGTCACCCCCTCCTCATCAGACAGCACTCCATTAATTTTTATATGCTGGGTTCTTTCTGTCAACCAGCTGTCTATTCATCTGACTATATTTGTGGAGAACCCTAAGTGAATTAGTTTAGGTATTAACATGCTATGAGTCACCTTATCAAAGGCCTTACTGTAGTCCAAAAGAATACCATCCATGGGTGTATTGCAGTCTAGGACTTGATTTATTATATTATAAAAGGAGATGAGATTGGAGGTGCGTGAATGTTCTTGTCTGAACCCATGTTGGGAAGGGTCCTTAATATTTTGTGTTAGCATTTCTGCCTCTAATATGGATTTATTAATTTTCTCCATTAATTTAAATGGAATGGATGTGAGACTAATGGGGTGGTAGTTTTCTACTTTTGAACAGTTTCCCTTTTTAAAAATTGGTATAACAGTGGCATTTAACCAGTCTGTGGGGACTGAGGTTTTGAATAGTGATTTATTAAATATAATAGTTAAGGGAATGGCTATTACCATTAGATATTAGAGAGACTAATGTACAAGTTAAAAATTGCCTGCCCCCATCATACTTTATTATAGTAACATTAATCCCATTTATGTTCTCTTGATCCCTTCCTCTTCTCGTGGATTTGATACATATTACCATTGGTCTTCCGTATAATGGTTTTGCAGAAGTGAGCATCTCAGTTGCGGGATAGAGCACATTGCACCATTACCCGAGTGTAGATCTCCCCATTGTGTATCTCCCTCCTGTACACAAATATATATATATATATATATATATATATAATATTCTTTTTACATTTTTATTTCATTTCTTTTCTTCACTAAGTCTTAAATTAGTATGTAACACCTTGACTATTAGTAAGGAACTTGTCACCTTCAGTTTAAATGTAAATTGTATGTAATTACATAAAACTCAGTTTGCCTAGGGAGGTAGGGTGGAGCCGGGTTTAGAGTACATGAAGAAATCCTAGATCTGAGGGGCTTTTTGGGCAGTTTGGTTATCAATGAGCATTAAACATTTAAATACACTCTACAAAATATAATATTCTATTTAATCAGTCCAGTAACTAAAGACAGAAATGGGCTTTAATGTCTGAGATTTTACGTGCAGAGTTGCACCATCTATATGTGTATTTCAATATACTGGACTGTGATTTAATGCATCATGGACACCTAACAATGTACACTCTTGTACTCAAGCACATATCACGTGATGTACTGACATCACATGAGTTTGCACGCATACATGTGCCCGATTCTAGTCCTGCTCACAGTATAAAAATCTGAGCTAACTATGGGCATACAGTTGTTCTCATTAGAAAGAGTCGGGGTCCATGCTGCTCATTAAATAATCCATGATAAAAAAAAAACTCACCAGTCAGTTAAGTATACATTGAATAGCATTTATGCTGAATCTTGATACTGGTAGAAATAAATATAGAAATAAATTTTGTGCTCTTTTGTGACAGGGATTACAAGTAACCAAGCAACACATGGGTAAACAAAGTTTACAACTGTTTAAATTAACCCATTTATGGTAATAAACACATGAGGGTGAGATTGTAAAGATAACACTGAATAACGGAGCATCAGATTGGATTTTTGATGTAACAGAGATGGTATATATTTTTCCTGACCACATTTTTTAAGATCATATTTTAGGTGGAACATGCACTATATAATAACAAGATTAATTATTCAGCATTGTTTAACAGTATCTGTTTGCATTTCTCTAAATAATTTTGTCAAAGAACCAGAACAAAACCAGATTAAATTTATCTAGACATATTTAGCGTAATCTAACATGAATTTCACTGTTTAAATTGATAAATAGACAAAAAGAGTTTATGTGCAAGAATAATCAGGAATTATGGTTACTTAATAGATGCACAGCAGGAATGGAAAATATATTGTAACTGAGTACATATGTATATATGTAAGTACATGTGAAAGTTGATTTATTTGATTCACCTTTACTGCCAAATCTTTGGAACACATTTTAAAAACATATTAATTTATTTTAGGGTTTCAACCAGTGTAACCCCAAGGAAGGAGGATTTCTCCAAAATGTTGGTTTATCGTTATATGCACCGGTTTTCCTTTGTATGATAAAATAAAATAGAAGAACAAAATATATTTGCTTTGTTAAGGGTGAGAAGGCCTTAGTTTCTAATTTGCATTTCTGTATTAATGGTAGCCCATCCCCAGTGCCACTTAGCTATTTGAATTTTTTTTTAAATATGTTTTTAGTAACTTTTTCCAACAAGGGGGAGTTGAGCACTAATTACATTGGTTTCATAAACAATAGTTGGTTTCCTAAACAAATGGGAGGCAGTATAGCGCAGTGGTTTAAGGCTCTGAGCTGCAAATCTGGAGACCTGGGTTTGAATCCCATAGCCCCCACTTGCATACGGTGTGACCCTGAGCAAGTCACTTAACTTCCTTGTGCTCCCAGGTCACACCTGTAAACAGGCTTTCAGCTTAGTGTGTCTCTCCTGGTTAAACAATTAAAAAAAAATTGGATACCGTGACATTAAAAAGGCATAGGCAATCTAGCTATATAATAATTAAACCCATGGTGCTCACCCACTGTGGATCAGCATTGTGTGTGTGGGGGGGGGGGCAGACACCAAATATGCGATTTGGTATATGTGACTGGTGCTTTCCCTGGAATAGCTGTGTGTGTGTGTGTGTGTGTGTGTGTGTGTGTGTGGAGGAATTACAATACAGGGTGTCTATTTATCCAGTCATTGCCTTTCTCTAATTAGACTATCCCCTGACTTTACTGCTCCTTCTCCATTACTGGATGGTCTCCACTTCTATGGAAAAAAAGGCAAGGTCATGCTGCATTACATAGAGAATCCATGTACTCCACCTTCTAGTGAAAGCATCCATCCAGTCATTCAACGGAAAGGCAACTCTCTCCATGCCATATATATGATTTAGCATCTCCCAACATTGTGGTAGTTCTGGCACCCATGCTAAAAGTCATTTCCTGGTAATGCGCTTCTATGCTGCCACCAAAATATAACCTAAAAAGTATTTCAGGTGCCCTTCCTTGAGAAATCTAGAATATTGAAACAGCAAAATGAATTCAGGGGAAAGGGTGATCCCAACATGCAGTACCTTGGTGATGGACCCCTGCAATCTCCCAAAGAAGCCTGTTAGATTAGGATAGGCCCATGTAATATGTGTCAGGGTTGCCCTATCACTCCCACATTGTCTCCAGCAGACTACAGTGCTCCATCTCCCATGTCTGTCTATGATGGCAGGCATCCTAAAAAAAAAAAAAACAGTTTTTCTAAGCACACTCCCACCAGACAGTCCAATGAGGATAATCTGCCTGCCTCCCCACAGTCTCTCTCCCAATCCCTTAGGATGATAGGCCTACCCACCTCATCCTCCCATTTCACTGCCTCATAGAGGGAATTATTGGGGTGTGTGCATTGTAAAGCCTGATATATGATAGAAATAAGATGTCTGGTGTTCTATGAGTTAATGTGGGCATCTAAAGTGGAGATTAAGAAGGGAAGCTTGGTCTGATCATGAGGCTCTGTTGGCTGTGTATCTAATTCAGTGATCCTCAGACTATGACTCTAGAGCCTCAAGTGGCTCTTCAGCTTATCACCTGCGTCTCTTCCCAGTAAGTGATGCAAATAGTTCCTGCACTATACAGTATTACTCAGTGAGGATGCACTATAATTCCACAGCATTGTACACTAGCAAGCATTATTTGCAAAGTTTATTGCAAATGTTTTTGCAAGCTGCACCCTTTCAAACTGTGCAAATGTTAAATAATGTTTAGTAAATGAAATAAATGAAATTAAATAAATGTTTACTAAAGGAAATAATATTATTTTACACTGGTGTGTGTTTGCCAAAATTTACTAGAAGGTGTATGTTGCGGCTCCTTGGCTAATGCTGACTGCTGATGTGGCTCCTGAGCCAGTCAGGACTGAGCGTCACTGATCTAAATAATGCCTTATCTGCAGGTATCTATAAAAGTCCCTGTGATCAAGCCCATTCTGAGTTTGTAGTTCACTGAAGGACTTCAGCTGCTGGCCTGCATCGAATTGCACAAGATAGACCAGGTTAAACTTAAGCCAGCTGCAGAATTTGGGATCTGTCTTGGTGGGAGTGAAGACCCTCGGTGAAGTCAGAGGACACACCCATTTAAAGACAGGGTCAGGGTGGAACTCCAGCCCTCTCCATATTTTCCCAAAACAGTGTATCTGTGGGTTATGTGGCTGCTGCTCCAGGTCTTGTAAGCAGGGACCAAAAAGGTAAGCCACTCATTCCCAAAAGGGAATCATGTCTCTCTCCATCTCCCACTGTGGATCTGGATCCTCAGTGTACTATAACAATATGGTTCAAAGTTGTGCTGACACATAGTAAACCCAAAGGTCTGGCAAGACAAGTCCCCCTATAGACTGTGGCAGCATCAGTTTCCGAAAACAGACTACAGGGTGCTTACTGTCCCAGAGAAATCTAAATATGACTAGCTGCTATTTTCTCCAGTCTGTTTCTGGAAGCACTATAGGCACCTTCAGAAAGATGTACAGGTAGTGGGGAAGTACCACCATCTGGACCATATCCCCTCAATGTACCAGACTCAGTGGTACGTTAGGCTGTTGTTGGAGATGACCTATGAGTAGAGTAACTAAGGGGAGGATGTTCACCACGTACAGTCTGTCCAGATTCAATGGAAGCTTAATTCCCAAATATTTAAGTTCCTGCAAATCCTATTTCAAGGGGAACATGTGCATCAGCCACTCTTCAGGGGCCCAGTATAGGGGGCAAGACCTCTATCTTTACTGTGTTTAAGTTAAAATCTGAAACCCTGCTAAATGCTTCAAGAATGCAGAAAACTTGAAAACTTCTGATAAGGTGGCATCTGGATCTAGCAAGTAGAGTAGAATGTCATCCACATAAAGCACTGATAGTGGTCTCTACCTTCCTAATGTTATTCCAGGATGATCAGACCCTCTCACATGGCTTGGGCAATGGACTCAATGTAAGCAACAAACAACTGGGGTGATATAGCACATCCCTGATGGGTGCCCCTGCCAAGATGAAAGGATTGGTACACATGCCCATTCACAATCACAAAGGCTTGTGGTACCATGTACACACTGCTGAGTAGAGCAATGAATCCCAGTGGGAAGCCACATTTGTGGAGGGTGGCAAGCAGATAGGGCCAAGACACCCTATCAAACTGTTTTCTGCATTGAGACTGGCCAGAAGAAAGGGGTGTTCATGACATGTACATGATCGAGGATGTGAAATGTATGACGCATGCTATCGCCCATCTGTCAAGTTTGTACAAATCACGTCTGATCAGGGTGGATCAAAATTGGAAACAAAGGGTCCAATCTTTGGGCAAGCACTGCCATGAATAATTTATAATCAGCATTGAGCACTGATATTGACTGACATGTCTGCCATTCGGAGGGATCCTTCCCTGGTTTTTGGGGATGACAGATATTGTAGCATATGCCATATATGAGGGATATCACCTCCTGCTAAAACTTCATTGCATGCTCTCTTTAACTGGGGCATCAGCAATTTCCTCTGAGCCTTGTGAAATTCTAAGATGTAGCCATCAGGGCACGCGGCCTTCTGTGTGTATGCTTTCGAATGGCCCGCTCAAGTTCTGCAGCTTGTATTGATCTAATCAGGCTTTCTGTCTACCCTAGCATGAGGTGTGGAAGGTTGGGGGGGGGGCAGAAAGACCTCTGTTGCTATACATCATGTGGCCCTTCTTGGGTGCATGAAAGGGGATGGTATTAGTGGAAAGCCTCTGCCACCTCGTTCATCTTCAGCAGGTGGCATTACCTGTGGAGATGTTTCACTGGGGCAATTTTGGCCATAACCTTTTGCCTGCAACCTGATGCACTAGGACTCAAGTTGCTCTGGGGCCTTTCTGATAATATCTATGGCACAAATACCTAAAGGCCAGCTCTGTTTTCTCAAGTAATAGTTTATCTATTTATTTTCTAGTTTTGTCCAGCAGGGGCTTGACAGAGCCATCCCCCTGCACTTGTACAAGCTGCCAGAAATGCAGGGTATCCTGTTGGTCAGTCAGCCTCTGCTGTAATTCGTTTCTTCCTTGAGCTGTACTCTATGATGTAGCCCTCTAACACTGTTTTTAGAATGTCCCAGAAGACAGGCTCTATGTCCTCCCTCTCCCACAATGGTTGTCCCTATTTATCTCTGTTATCTTATCTGAAAGAAAATTCTTGAATTCCTTTGATCTAAGGTAATACCCATTCAGGTGCCAGAGAGCCCTAGGGACCTCCTGATCAAATCATAGATAGGTCAATACCATGGCATGATCCAAAAGTACAGTATCTCCTATCATGCAATTAGTCACATATTTAAGTGACTCTGGTTATGTATACATATAGTCAGTTCACAGGTATAGCCAGTGTACCAATGAATAGTGAACATATTGTCCATCTGGGGGTGAAATACCCACCACATATCCACCCTTTTATGTGCCTGCAGTAATGTGACACATGTTTTATGGGCAGTGGGTTACTTAGGTGGTGGGGGATTAGAAGTGTCCCGGGTGTTTGACCAGATCGTATTAAAGGGACCAGCAAACAGAAGTACCCCCTTCCCCTGAGTGTGTTCCAGAATCATGTAAAGAAGCCTTCTAACATATCTTGTATTAGACCCCAGGGCAACAAGATGATGCTGTCTCGGTGCTCAACAGCTGTCTGACTGAAATCCAGGCCTGGATGAATATGAGCTGGCTGAGGTTGAACCCTGATAAAACTGAGGTGTTGGTTGTGAACCCAGGTCATCGTGAGGTGGGTGTGCTGGCAGGTTCACCTTCGGGCCTGAGGCTTGGAAGTGTCCAGCTAGCCACCTCAGACCGGGTACGGAACCTGGGCATTATGTTTGATGACTGTCTGACCTTGAAATTACAGGTGTCAGCAGTTGTTAAAACTTCTTCTTACCATCTGAGAAATATCGACTGGGTGAAACACCTGGTTCCTCCCGATGATCTTCCAACATTGGTTCACGCCTTCATTACCTCCTGCCTTGACTAGTGCAATGCTCTTTACCTAGAGCTGTCGGAGGTTGATATCCGCTGCTTGCAGCTGATGCAGAATGTGGCTGCCAGGCTATTGACTGGTGTTTCAAGAGCCAGTCATATAACACCTGTGCTCCGCGGTCTGCACTGGCAGCCGATTAAGTGGTGGATCACCTTTAAGGTTGCTTTGTTAACCTATAAGGCCCTACATGACCAGAGACCGAGTTACCTGAAAGATCTCTTTTGTCCCTACTGTCCCTCTCGTCCTCTCCGATCCACCGATGAGGGATTGCTAGAGGTTCCCAGGTACGCTTAAGAATATTGGGGAGCAAGGGCATTTAGCTTTGTGTTCGCCCCTGTGGAACTCTCTACCTCATCTGGGTACAAGATTGCTCAATTATTCAGAGTTTTAAAATTGCTTTAAAACTTATCTTTTTAACCTGACTTTTATTGATTGATGTGGTTATTCGTTATGTGGTTTTATACTGTTTTTTGTTGGAATTTATATGTTGTTTATAATAATTTATTTTATTTTTTGTATTTTATGTATTTTATTGTACAGGCGCCTTGGTTTTAGAAAGGCACCTTTTTATAAATAAAAAATTGATTGATTGATTGAATGTACACATTGGCCAGTGTAACTTTGAGCTGACACAGAGTGCCTTGCACAATGATCCAACTTCCCTTCCTGTCCCTAATTACTTTTTCATCCTGAAAGGGTGTTGCATGCAGGATAAGGATAGCCACCCCCTCGCTTCTTGGGCATCTCAGAAATATAAATATGCACTGCCCTATATCCAGATTTACACAGCTTCTCATGCCCCGGCTGATCTAGGTGTGTCTCCTGCAGGAAGATAAGGTCTGGGCATTCCTTTCTAATTCTAGATAGCACTTTCACTCTTTTGATTAGATTGTTTAGGCCATTAACATTTAATGAATGCCATAACATGTCTCTACCTATCCTCCTTCTGTTAACTTGTTACCTCCCCCTTGCTGCCCTCTCCCACATAAAATCTCCCTCTGCCTCCCACTGCTGCTTGTCTGCATGTGTACTGGGACACCTGGGAGATTTTATCTATTTATTTAAATTCTTGGAAAACAATACCTTTGAGATAATAGCTCATTTGCAAAGGTTCCACACCAGAGTACACATCAAAAAGCCGAAACAGTACAGAAGCAGGTAATATGGTATATAAGAGCATCTAACAAAGCATCTAACCAAAAGTTACTAGCTTAAGTACATTAAACAGACAATATGAATCAGCCAAAGTTGACCTTGTCAGGTTGTAGAGTGAGTGAATGGGTAGGATATGGAAGTGAGAGGGGGGCACAGAATGGGCACAGAAGTGGATGGAATGGGTATGTGAGGTGGGCTGGAAAGAGATGCTGGAGGGAGGCAGGGGAGTATGGCTAACTGGGTTGGCAGTCACAGCTGCAAAGTGTGGTAAGGTGTTGGCGGAGTTTTCTCTTGAATGGTCTAATCTTTGATTCAGTCATAATGTCATTGGGGAGGTAATTTAGCCAACTGGGCATACAGTAGGCAAAGGAGCTCTGAGCTTGTGAAGTTTGGCAGAAGGGGACTTCATGCGACTATGTGGATATACCCCTAGTCCTATGAGGATTGGTTGCTAGATTAAGGAGGTTCTGGGTGACCGGGGGAGGGGAGGGGAGGGGGTTAAGCCTAGGTGTTTTTTTTTCCCCTAGGAGACAGACCTGGTGTTTCATCCTGCTTGTCGGGTTCAGCCAGTTGGTCTGAGCATATAAATCACAGGTATGTGTGGATCTCTGGGCTCCAGTTATTTGCCTACAGGATTTATTTACTGCTATGTTGGTCTTTATAAGAGTTATGTCAGATGCGGCACTATATACCACCAAACCATAACTGCTAATAGAGATTATTGAGCTGTTCATTGTGAGCCGAAGTGCATCAGGTGTCATACAATTCCTTTGATTATATAGGAGGCCAATCCTAGTATTACCTGCCTTTGCAACGTGGTCCACATGGTTGACGAAGGATAGGGAGCCGTTGAAGATTACCCCTAGATATTTGAAGGCATTCACTTGTTCTAGCAGGATAGTATAGCTGCTCTGAATATTTAATTGATGTGCTTTGTGCTTGTTGTGGGTGTTAGTGAATAACATAACCTTTTTCCTTTTATAGTTCATCAGAAGCTTGTGCTTCAAGAACCAGGCCTTGATAGTCGAAAAGTTTTGTTGGAGTTGTGTTTCCAGAAGGTGCGAGTCAGGCTTACTGGTGAAGATGCTCCGCAGGACTTTAGTGGTGCCAGACAACTGGACCCCAACATGATAACAACCTTACTGAGAAAATAATAAGGAATAGGAAAACTAAAGGGTGAGCACTCCAGCTGGGTGTGCTTAGCCACATAGTGATGATATTGAACCTTCAAGATAGGAGGTCAACCAGAGCTCTTTGCCTGCAGATATAAATGCAATGAGAGAAAGTCCTACTCAGCCAGGTGGGTTCCCCTGTAGGACTATGACTATACAGAGAAAGGGAAGTTGGGAATGGACGTTACAGAATAAGGGCCAGTGGCCCACCTATTGCGCACCATACCCAAAGCAATGTTCTTATACAACTTGTCAGTTTTCATTTCCTGCATATTTAACTAGGAAGTTCATAACAAAAAAAGTTTTTCTTTTTTCCCATTATGATTCAGTAAACAAGAGTGTTACAATGAAGTTCAATATGCACAACACAGGTAGGGCACCAATGTTCTTACTACTGACAGCCTCACCAAAATGTGAGACCTCACTGGTCAGTTCCAATGTCCAGCAAACACTGGCGTCGAGGCCCCTCCATCAAGTATTGCATCCCTCTAGCAAACATTCCTGCCATGAGAATGTCTGATTGTTCTGTAGGCCTACAAGTTGTATGTAGGAAATAAGGCACAATGCAATGGTATGAAATAAACAACCCTCATAGCTCCGTACATGCAACATGAGAGGGGACATCTGGGAGTTCCAGGGACTGGGAATAATCACACTGGCTACACAGAGAAAGATGGAGACTCTCCTTATGCTCCCCAGAGCCACTCCTGCCAGGCTGGTTTCATGTGAGGGTGTCTCTGCCCGAAAAATTAATACTGGGCTACAGTTCCATCACATTGTTTGTTTCTACCCTCAAACACTGAATGATTAGCTGCATAATGGTAGCTGACTTCTGTTGTTTGCCATCTGCTGACTTCCAGGCCTGCTGGGCAAACTCAAAGGCATAGGACTGCGGGTCAGGTTGGTTGAGGGGAGGCAGGAATGACAATGGCCCTAGTCTTGATGTGCTCCTGAGCCTGCATGACCATGTTATATGCCACTTACCCTTCAGCAAAGTTCACCACAAGCTTTGTGGCATATGACGTGAAAAACTTTAGATTTTGTTCCTGTCGAGCTTTCGTGGGGACATTTTCTCCACTTTTGCTGCAGGGAGGTAGGATAATCATTATTAAGGAACATCCACATTTCTTGATAATGGACCTATTTTATTCTCAAACCTCTAGTGAGGACACCTTGTTTATCATTAAACTGTAAAAATCTTGCCACTATTGAGTGGGGCCTGGCAGCTAGGCAAGTGAGTTTCAGACCCAGCCCCCGAGGATCCAGTTTAATTCCAAGAGTCCAGTCCTGCAGCAGTTAAAAGGCCATTCCAAGGAAATTCTGAAGGAAACTAATGATATCCTCACCCTCTGTTTCTTCAGGGAATCCATGGAATCTCAGGTTGTTACACCAATGACGGCTCCCGGCATCCTTTATTCTTTGTAGCATGTGGTGAAGTTATATGATCACCACTATAGCTGCATCCATGTAGCTGTCAGTCTTGGAAAGCTGCTACTACTACTCATCAGTCCTTCCTTTCTAATTTTGCAACATCAGTTTTCAAGAATGATGTTATGTTTTGTAATTATATTCAAAAATCATGCATTTCCGATAACAACACATCATTCTCTAATGTAGTTGTTCAGTGACTGGAGATTTTTACTTCTTTTTCTGCCTGGTCCTTCAGCAGCACAAGGGGAAGGAGGCAACTGAGGCTTGGGAGTATTCACTGTCTGAGGCCCCTGCTCCAAATCCCTAGGCATCCTCCCACTCTGAGCCTGATTTTTGGGGGGAATTTACTGAGCTCTATCATTGGTAAGAATCTTCCCCTTTAGATAATATGTGTGCATTTTGACTATTACCTGGCTAATGCAGGGGTTTGGTGGCAAAGGCATGCACTACCAAAATCGTCAAGCAGCCATCTTGAGGATGACATTACAGGAAACCTCAGCTATTAGAACTTTTAAAAGTTAGAACTGGCATTAGGAGCTAATTCCCAGTTCTGGTCAATTGTGTCAATTCCTCATCATCTCCCCCAATTAATCTATAATACAAGGAGCACATCTCCAGTGTCATTACAGTTGCTTCCCCCTACCTCCGGCTGTGACTTGTGAAACAGGGAATCCTTCTCATTTTAATGCCACACCATGAGCCTATCCTTGGCATCACTAATGTTTCCTTGCCCCCCCCCCCCCGAGCTGTGAATCTAAGAACCCATGCATGGAGTTATAGAAGACTTCCAACCTCTGATACTGGTTCCAACACTAGGAACCAATCCCTAGTGTTGTACAATACTACAAAATGAAACATTTGCAACCCCTCTCACCCTGTCTCATCCCCAAGAAAACTTGTTGCAGCACAAGGAACCCATTTCCAACCACAAAAGACCACCCAAAACCCTTTCCCTGTGTTGGCAAACACAACCCCTCCCTTACCTCTTAGCCAGTCACCATCTTAAACCCATTATCACTAACCATAAAAATTATGAAATGCATTTTCTCATTAGATTGTGGATTGCTGTAATGAAATTCAGATGCTGGCTAGCTGAAAAGGTAAGTAGTAGGGTTCTACTAGTCACCAGCTGGGGAGGGGATTAGGGTCACTTGTCACCAGGGACTGCTTGGAGAAGGTTGAGGAAGGCAGAAGTCACTGGAGACCAGGGATTGGTTGCACAGGGTTGAATATGAAATGAATGCTACTGGATGGATTGTTGGTAAAGGGAATGGGGTGGAAGACTGATGCCACTAGACATGAAGGACTGCATAGCATGGGGATGAGGTGAGGGAGGGGGTGCCACATGCCAGTAATTTCTTGGCATAATGATGGGATGAGGGAAGTGTATGGCAGTGATTACATAGGATGTAATCAGGAGTGCCATAAGATACCAATGACTGTTTGTTCTAGGATATGGTGAGGGCAGAGAGTTCCACAGCAAACCAGGGTCTCTTGGCAGATGATCACATTGACACTGTCAATACAAATTAATTTGCATGTGTTATACAAATGATGGGAGGTGCCAGAGGGTGTATGAGGGAATAATGTCACTGTGCAACATTGATAAAGACAGAAACCGAAGGCAAAGATCATTATCTATGGGGTCCAGATCATTATCTATTACTATCTATGGTGCCCAGTGCCATTATTCCTGAGGACTAACACTCCAACACCTCCCAAGATCACTAGTACTGTATATTAAGGAACAGAAGGTAGTGAAAAGTGTCAACATTTAAAAAAAAACTTTTATTTCATTTTTTAGCGGTTTCTGACAGCTCGACAAACTTTTTAGCAAAAGCCATTTGTTTGACAGTTGGGTTTCTGACAGGACCATTACAAGGTGAATGTTAGTTCAAAAACTCATGTGTGTGTTGGAACTGCCTTTCTATATTCATTTGCATATTCCAAGTGCCCTAGTTTACCCATTTTGCATAATTCAAGTGCTATTATTCGCTAAATTGCATTTTCAAAGTGACGTTCCTGTTATTCATGCTTATTTACAGGGCATTGTCACCACCCAATGCCCTGAAAATAAGACATCAGATTGTCCACTAGTGTAACCCCCCAACAATTTGGGGTTTACTATAATTTATTCCTGGGCTCCCTAATGTCCACTATCAGGCTGGTGTCCTATCTTCAGTAGTTCTATTTCTCTGTGTGAGAGTGCCCTAGTGAGCCTCCGCGCCTGTCTCTTTAAGAAAATGGCTAAGCTGTGTTAGAAATTCATCTCAGCTAGGTCCAAGTGATTTAAGGCTTGTGGCCAGCAAGACAGTCTGTAATATTGCTCCATTCTGCAGTCACTACTTGCATAGAGGGAGCCCTCTTAGGAACTATGACTGTTTATTGCTAATCTGCTGTTACAGTAAAGATAGAGAAGTTTGTCTAACCAGCTTTGGTTGCTGCTCGAACATTTGGATATGAGCCACCATGTTAGGTTCTGGACTTCCAGTATTTGGACCAGTTGAACCACTGGGGACCTAAAATAAAGACTGTCCCCAGGGGTCTCGTGGGAAAGAATTCTGTAGTTTTTGTGGTTTTAAGGGTTTAAGCCCAAATGGACCTGGAGGGGGAACCCTTACTGTGACTGACAGTTCCCTCAGCTAACAGAATCTTTTAGATTGTAAAGAAAATAGTCAGAACTGCCTGAAGTAGTGGATAAGTTAGAGTTGGAGGTTGAAGAGTGAACAGCTCAAGCTTTTGAACTGCTGCTCCCAGAAGGAGCGTAGGGGAATCAGTTGGAAGAGGCTTTGCTAGCCAGCCGGCCACGTTCTCCTGCCAGTGAACTGCCTTTTGCAGAAGTCAGCTCTGTTCTCAATTTCCATGTTTGGAATCTGCAGCAGAAGAAAGAAGAAGTTTGTTAGTGCGACTTGTGATTTGGACCAAAGATTTGCTCCAGAAGCGATCGGCCTGTCTGATGACAGAATTAGCCTCAGATTAAAAGGTTTGTGCAGTGATGCTATAATTTGCAACTGGATTGTATGTGAACTGTGATTTAGAGAAATAAGTGATTTAAATGTGCTGATTGTGTTTCGTGGGTCGTGATTTGGTTCCCCATGGCAGAATCTGTTACATCAGCTGGTGGTTTCACCAGCAGAAGATCATGAACTGTTGCAGAACTGTTCATCCTTCCTGGGCCCTGCCACCTCGGCCTAGGCCACTACTCCCACTTCAGAGGTCATGTCGGTGAAAGATCCGCTTGGGGATTTGGCCCTCTGGTCAACACCACTGAACAGGTAGTGACCATCAGGAGGTGAGTCATGTTAGCCCTGCTTTTCCTGGCCTTCCAGATCATCATCACAAGGTCTTCAACTCACTGTCCTGCATCCAGATTCTGGTAGTGTGAGTACAATCCAGAGCAGCTAGCTGCAACAACAGCCAAAAATCATTGTGGTACCGTCTAATTGTTTCTCTTTCTGGGTTAAAGCAATGGACTGAGCCATCCATCTTGGATTACAAATAATTGAGTTGTGTGCATGTTTAACTGTTTTCTTTCTTAAGGGTCCCAGCAACAGCTGCAATGCTGGCCACCCCAGGCAACACTTCAGGCTAGCCTGCATGATATACTGAGTACCCAGGGTTGTTAAACTGTTTAAGAGATTTACAGTGCATGCTGAACCAACTTGAATTAAATCAGAGTGCTAATCATTCTGCTAGATTCACACCCTTCCCTTGTTCACTTCCCCTGAATAAATCTGCTTGTCTTTTTTCACTTTTGACCTGGCTAGTGTACATATTATTATTTGGGTTACAGTGGTAATATTGTATTGTTGCATTGCTGATCTTATTTTCAAGGGGATCTCCAGGGTAGTTGCAGCAGATCCAGTCCTGGTGGTAAGTGAAAGGGATGTGAGCATATTATTACTGCTAGCTATTGAATGTGAATGTATCACTGAGTTACTGTTTAGGCCACTAGAAGGGTTGTTGGGTGGTTATAACATACCGAAGGGCTATACTAGAGCAGTTAAGCTACCCCAGTACCATTCATCTAGGTGGATGCACCTGTTTACAGAACTCAGGCCCCTCAACCTGTGTATTGCCATAAAGGCAGGGATAGTAGCCCTTAAAATAGCGCCACCTAGGGGTTACACTAGGATTTCACATCTATATAATATAAAATATTCTTTTCAAAAAGATGAAAATACATTGCAAAAAAAAATCTACATTTAGGAATTTTGTTATGGTCGCAGCACAAAGCCATACAATTATGTACAGCAAATATAACATAAGGGTAAACTGTCCCCTGAACCTTTGTGATTATGTGGTGTGTTGTTTGTCGGAGTTTGAATGATTGCTTAAAAGCAGCATTGACATCACCTTACTGTGGCTTCAGCATCCTTGCAAAGTATTGATGTGTGAGTAAATTTAAGGCAGTGATGGGACATTTCAAGAACATTACTAGGAACTTGGTCTGGCTGTATTTTTAATGATGTTAACTGTTTTAACTGTTATTATGTACGACACCTTGACGCTTGAAAGGTGCCTTATAAATAAAAATTATTATTATTATTAACTTTTAAAGTGAAGACCTGTGACAGGACCTGAACTCTGGCTGCATGTCAAGGCAATCCAACATGACCAATCTTTATGATCTGGGGCCAGATCCTGGAGGCCCAGCACATGACAGTCAGTGGCTGACATCTTTCTCCAAAAGCTCAAGTATCTCTTGAAAACTCACATTGCTTGGCAAGGCAAACAAACTGCTTGGATGGATGACTTTGGTATCAACAAAGGCAAATAAAAATGACCATGGTACTGTACATAACAAAATCCTACTGTAGCAAAAATTCCTCATTTTGACAGGAGACAAATAATTGAAATATCCAATTCTTCAGAAGGCTCTGAGGAAGAGGGGTGGGAATTGAGGTTATAGGGATAAGCCTAAGTCCAAAGATGACCATCTTCTAAGGCTTGAGCATGCAAGGGGAGCAAGGAAATATTATGAAAGTCTTGATAATGGAATTAATGTATGTTGGCAGAATACTGCCTCTCTTTCACTTAGTCTATGACCATGTGTGGTAAAAAAATATCTGAAAGCTGTAACACCAACTGAGACTGTTAGTCATTTTAAAAGCATCATATTATAAAGTACTTACACATAATTCTGTTGTTATGCTTCTAAATCCATCTTGCTCTCTAGGGTAATACACCATTTCAAGTAAGACTAATGGGAATAATTGTACATACTAAAGGATGTAGAAACAAGGAATTTCTCAGCAGAAAATTACCTCTTGACTCACCCAGTCGGCTCAAATGGTCCCTGCCTTGTCTGTCTCTACAGACTAACTGGTCCCCAGCAACCCTCCCTCCTCTCTGCCTGTATAGTAATATTCCCCTCTGTCTATCCCATGCATACTTAAAGCCCATACTGTTTTTGCCTCCACCACTTCCACTTTCAGTCTGTTCAAGGCATCTACTCTTTCAGTGAAGTAGCACTTCCTCACATCCCTCTTAATCCTCCCCCCCCCAGCTTCATCACATGCCCTCTGGTCCTGGTGTTTTTTTTGAAGGAGACTCCACTCTAGCACCCTGTTTGCCCCATGATGTATTTGGTGGTCCCAGTGGACCTAGTGACCACAGCCAGCCAATAGAGTGGCTGTAGTCCCTATATAATACCCAGAGGGCCAAGCGACTCCAAAGCATGAGTGCCTGGTGCATCTATGGATTGAAATAAGGCAGCTCAGAAGGGAGCTGGGAGAATGGAGAGGAGAGTAAGAGAAGCAAGTGGGGGATGCTCAGGGAAGCGAGGTCAACAGGCAGGAAAAGGGGCAGGGAGGTATCTTTACCACAGAGGGCCAGCGTGCCCAGGGAGGAAGAATGGCAAGTGGTAGGAGGAACACTCCAGAGGTACCGCTACCACAGAGGGCCAGGGTTGCCCAGGGAGGGGGGAATGGCAAGTGGTAGGAAGAAGGGGTGGGACTGCGAGGGTTGCAACAGGAGTGGGAACTTTTGAAGAGGTGCCTTTAAAAAACAGATTTCACCCACAGTCTGGAAGTGTGAGGGGGGGGAACAGGAGGTGAGGTTAGGACAACAGGGTCAGGGTAGCAGGACAGGAGAAGGGAGGCAGAACTCTGCAGAGGAAGTCAAGGTGGACAGGGAAGAGGGAGCTGGGATAGTGGAGCAGAAGATGGGGGGAGGAATGTGGTAGGGTGGGAGGAGGAGAGAGGAAAGAGACAGAGAGTATGGCTAGCCTGAAAGGAAAAGACATGAAGGGAAATGGAGGAACAGTTGGGGGACAAGTAGAGACTGCAGTGGTGTCAGGCAAGCAGGGCAGGGCTTGGGGAAAAAAAGGAGGAGATGTTAACTAGGGTGCAGGGGGAGCAATTAGGATGGGGAGAAGCTTGTCCATTAGTCAATGAAGAAGGGGAAGGAGATATAAATGGAGGGTATGAGTGGCTGGTAATCTAGGGGATTCCATAATTAAAGGTATTTACTTGGGAAGGAAGGGTGACAGAAATACAATAAGAAAAGTGGTTTGCATGTCACAGATGACAGTGAGGAAGGTGAGCCCAAGACCTGGAGAGATGGTAAGGGGGGGTTGAAGGGAGACCAAAAGTAGTTATGCACCTAAGTACCAATGACCTAGCCAGGGATGAGTTGGGAGTAGTACAATATCTATCCAGGGTGATAGGGAAGACCTGCATGGAGGTAACAAGATCACTGGCATTCTAAGAGGTGTTCACAGTGCTGAGGACCAGCACAGTCAGGGAGAAAGTGATAGAGAAATTCAGTGACTGGCTGAGGGAACGGTGCAAGGAGAAAAGGTACATCTGAATTGGGGGTTGGGGGAGACCTAGTCAAATAAAATATTTTTTACACCAAACAGACTGCACCTCAGTTGGGGGAGGGGGTCTCAAGGTAATAAAAACAACATTTAAGTAATGGCTAAAATTCATAATCACTAACAAAAAGGATATGAATAATCTCAGTTTTAAAATATAAATATTAGGGTAAACTCATACAGACGTGTGGGAGATTTAATCCAAAATGTCCAGGCAGAAGAGGTGGGCTTTTAGCCTCTGCTTGAACATTGCAGTCAAGAGAGCCTCCCGGATTGCAGGTGGTAGTGAGTTCCACAGTGTTGGCCCAACTACACTAAAAGCATGATCTCTCGAAGTTTTGAGCTGAACCCTGGGAATGTCCAGGAGGCCCCTCCATGAGGAGCAGAGGGAGTGAACAGAAGTTGCGGGTGTCAGGAGCTCAGTCAGGTAGCCAGGACCCAGTCCACATGGGGCCTTAAAAGTGAGCAAGTCCACCTTGAAAAGGACCCTCCACCTGACCGGCAGCTAGTGCAGCACACGCAGAAGCGAGGTCACATGTTTAGACCAAGACAGGCCCGTCAGCAACTGGGCTGCTGCATTCTGCACCAGCTGCAGTCTGTGGAGGGTCCCTCCCATGACTCCAAAGTATAGAGAATTACAGTAGTCAAGCCTAGAGGTAACAAAGGTCTGCACTAGAATTGGCAGGTCTTCGGGTGGAAGGAGGGGTTTGATCCTGACAATGTTCCTTAAGTGGTAGAAACCACTTTTGGCTATAGACGATACCTAATCTTCGAGCGTCAGTCTGCTGTCTAGAATCACACCAAGACTGCGCAACTTCCAGAAGTCACCAACAGAGCAGACCCCAGGAAAAGACCCGTGTCTGCTCCAGGTAGCACCACATCATGCCTGCAACCCGGCTCAACCACCAGTACCTCCGTCTTATCCAGGTTCAGTTTCAACCAGCTGGAGGGAGAAATCCTTGATCTGGTGCTCAGGAATGGGGTGCACATACAGGACATAACTATCGATGAGCCCCTTGGTGAAAGTGACCATTGCACAGTGTGGTTCCAATTGGATATGGGCAGAGGAAAGGACCCCACTGACTAAAATCCTGTATTTTAGGAGGGCGAACTTCAGGAAGATGGTCAAGTTGCTAGTGAGTCACCTGGCAAGCATCAGGGCAGATATGGGGGTGGATCAAAGGTGGTCCATCATTAAGGAGGGAATAATGGGTACCACAGAGGAGTGCATTAGAGTCAATGGAAACAACTCAAGGACCAAATCACCCAGCTGGTATAGTACTGAGGCAGTAAGGGACAAGAGGCTATCCTATAGGGAATTCAGGAGGACCAAGAGAGAAGAGCACAGGGAGGATTACCTGAAGATGGCTAGTGAGGCAGGAAAAGTAGTCCAGTGGGCTAAGGTTCAGAAGGAACTGCAGATAGCTGAATGAATTAAGAAGGGGGGAAACTATTTTTTTCGTTATATAAGTGAGAAAAGGGACTAGAAGGAAGGGACAGTTACGCTGAATAAAGGGGACTGGTGTGTGGTATTGAATTTTGGAAAAGTGGAGGTACTGAATGAGTACTTCTGTTCCATCTTCACCAGGGAGAATGATGAACCAGAGCCAATAAGGGACAGAAGAGGAGCAGGGGGGCAGGGACAACGGATGTGGTGATAGAGGTTGATAGGGTGAGGACAGAGCTACTAGCTTTGAAGGTGGACACATCACCAGGCCCAATGACATGCACCCAAGGGTGCTGAGGGGACTGGCAGAGAAGCTGACAGAGCCATTGGCTTGCCTTTTTAACTGTTCACTGGAGTCAGGTTTGGTACCGCAGAACTAGAGAATGGCACATGTAGTGCCCCTCTGAAGAGAGGTCCCAGGGATGACAAGGGAATCACCGATTGGTCAGTCTCACCTCAATTGTGTGCAAGCTCATGGAGACCATACTTAAGGAAAGAGTGGTAGAGTATCTAGAGAAGCATGGTCTCCAGGATATGAGGCAGCATCGGTTTATGGAAGGTAGGTCATGTCAAACAAATCTGATTTCTTTGACTGGGTGACTAAAACAGTAGACAGGGGCCAAGCGGTAGACATCGTTTACCTGTACTTCAGCAAGGCCTTTGACTCTGAACCCTACAAGAGGTTGATCAGGAAGTTGGCAGATTTGGGGGTCAGGGAGAAGTTGACCAGATGGGTGGAAAACTAGCTGAGGAGCAGAACCCAGAGAGTGCTGGTGGGGGTGAGTTGTCTAGTAGCAGGGAGGCCACCAGTGGAGTCCCGCAGGGCTCAGTGCTAGGACTGGTGTTGTTCAATGTCTTCATCAGTTATATTGGGGATGGTATTAAGGGCAAAATTTGTGTATTCACAGATGACACCAAGCTCTGTGGGAGGCTGGTCACATCAGAAGGGATACAAGATGTAGAGGAGGATCTGGGAAAACTAGAGAAGTGGTCCAGGACTAGGCAACTTGACTTCAATACAAAGAAATGCAACATTATGCACACTGTAGCCAAGAACTCCAGGACTGAGCACAGCCTGGGAGGGTTCCAGTTATCTTAATCAGAAGAGCAGAAGGGTCTGGAAGTGATCACTAGCAGCCTGAAGCACTCCACACAATGTAGGAAAGTGGCAGCAAGGGTAAATAAAATGTTGGGTTGCATTGCTTGGGGATCAGCAGCAATCGACAGGAGGTTATACTGCCATTGTACAGGTCATTAGTGTGGCTATATCTGGAGTATGGTGTGCCGTGCTGGTGCCCATACCTCAAGAAAGACATTAACATGCTGGAGATGGTGCAAAGAAGGGCAATGAAGATGACTATGGGCCAGCAGGGTAAAACATATGAGGAAAGGCTGGAGGCCCTGAACATGTACTCCATGGAGAAGAGAGAGAAAAAGGGGACATGATTAAGACCTTCAAGTATTTGAAAGGGATACATAGGGCGGATAAGGAGTGTCTCTTTATGCTAAGTGGCAACCAGAACATAAGGGCTACACATTCTTAAGTTGGAGGGGGAAGCTTAGGATGGAGACTAGGAAGCATTTCTTCATGAAGAGAGTGGTGAACTGTTGGAATGTGCTGCTGAAAGAGGTGGCCATGTTGAAGATGGTAAGCAGCTTCAAAAGAGGTTAAAATAGAGTTAAGGGGAAAATACCGGTCAAGGGAGGGGCAGATGGAAAGGACAGAAGGTTTGGGAAGGGGGGCAGGGTCAGTAGCTTAAGCTGAGGACCCTGCAATACTACCAGCCTTAAAAGACCAAATCACCTTTTTCTTCTGGTTTCCTTGTATGTTCATATTTGTAGGTCTCTATCATGTCTCATCTCGCTTTCTTCTCTTCCAGGGTGTACATGTTCTGATCCCTAGGTCTCTCCTTGTAGGGCTTTTGGTGCAGACGCTGCCCCATTTTAGTTGTCCTTCTCTGGACTGCCTCTACCCTGTCTATGTACTTTGTGAGGTAAGACCTTCAGAACTGGACACAATAATTCAGGTGGGAGTCTCACACAGGCATAGAAACAGAAACGTAGAATCTGTCAACAAAAATGTACCATTTGGCCCACCCAGTCTGCCCAGATGATCCCTGTCAAGTCTGTCTCTGCAGAACCTATCTGGTCCTGAGCAACCATCTCTCATCCCTACCTATTCTATCCCATGCATGCTTGAAGTCCAATGCAGTTTTTGCCTTCATCAGTTCTGCTGGCATTTTGTTCCTCTCTTTGAATAGTACTTCCTCACATACCTTTTAAACTGCCCCTTCAGCTTCATTGCATGCCCTCTGATCCTGGTATGTTTTCTGATTTGAAAGAGACTGCCTCCTGCACTCTGTTCTCTCCTGTCAGGTATTGTACTTGTAGGTCTCTATCATGTCCACTCTCGTTCATCTCTGTTCCAGGATGTACATGTTGAGATTCCTTAGTCTCTCCTTTTAGGGCTTTTGATGCAATCCCTCCACCACTTTAATTGCCCTCCTCTGGACTGTCTCCACCCTGTCGACAGTATGTTCTTTCTAAAGTGGAACCTCCACAAATGGACACTGTACCCCAGCTGGGGTCTCAGAAATGAGTAATACAGTGGCAAAACCAATTCCTTCCTCCTGCTGGTGATACGTATCCATATGCATCCCAGCATACCACTGATCCTACTCACTGCTTTGTCACACTGCTCTGCCACTTTGAGATCATCAGCTGTGACAGCCCCAAGATCCCTTTCCTGCTTAGTCTCTGTCAGTATCTCCCCCCCCCGATACTCAGCTCCTTGGTTCCTATGTTAAAGGTGCATGATTCTGAACTTTTTGGCATTGAATCCCAACTGCCATGCTCTAAACCACTGCTCGAGTTTCCCAAGATCCCTACTCATTTTCTCCACACCATCCTGAGGTTCCACCTTAATAAAGATTTTGGTGCCATTTGCAAAAAGGCATACTTTTCCTTCAAGTTCTTTTGAATACCACTTAAGAAGACATTGAAGAGCCAGCCCAGTGGTGCTGAGGGTTTAGACGCTGGATGCCACACCTCGCAGCACGCTGGCGACCTGAGTTTGGGAATGAGCTTGAGTGCCAGGGATTGGCAGGAAGGGAGAGGATTGAGCATCCAGTGGACTGCTCTCCTCTCCCTGGGGAGGGATCCAGGGTACTTCCAGTGCAGTGGTGACACCAGGTGGAGATTAGGTGCACAACAAGGCATGGAGCAGTTAAGGGGAGCAGTCCGGCAGATGCCTATGGCTCAGCCATGCTAGCATCATTGCATGATCATGCTCCCGGGGGAACCTTATGATAAAAATCCTCCGCTCCTGGATAGGCAATGGCTCCCCTCCATGTCACTCTGACACATGACCAAACCGGGCCCTTGCCTCTGCATCTCAGTCCTTCCACCACCACTGGAGTACACCTGATTATAGATAGAGCACCAGAGTGGAGGTGGCCTTACCTCCGGGGGCTCAGAGCTGGGGGTCCGCTAGCCATGGATGGTGGATGGCAGCCATCTCTGAGGAGGCAGGACTTCAGGCAGTAAGTAGAGTGGTGCAGGGTGAGTAGGGGCAGCCCGAGAGAGTTCCAGAGTGCGGAAGTGTAACCCTCCTACAAACTGAGGTTTGCTATAATGTCTTCCTGGGTTCCTTAATGCTCACTGTCAGACTGGTGCCCTGTGTTAAGTAGTTATATCTATTTGCATGAGCATGAAATATTGAGCCTCCACACCTGTCTCTTTAAGAGCATGGCTAATCTGTGTTTAGAAATTAGTCTGGGCTGGGTCCACGTGATTTGTGGCTTGTAACCAGCCAGACAGTATGTTATTTTGCTCCTTTCTGCAGTTGCTACTTGCACAGAGTGAGCTTTCATAGGAACTGTGATTATTTACTGTTTATTTGCAGTCATAGTAAAGATAGAGAAGATTGTCTAACCTGCTTTGATTTGCAGCTCAAGCATTTGGATGGGAGCCACCATGTTAGGCTCTGGACTTCCAGTATTTGGACCAATCGAACCACTGGGGACATAAAATGGAGACTGTTCATAGGGGTCTTGTGGGAAGGAAATTCTGTAGGTTAGTAGTTTTTGACTGTCGGCGCCTAAATTGGCCTGGAGGGGGAGCCCAAACTATGACTGACAGTTCCCTCAGCCAAATAAACCTTTTGGATTAATAGGGAAATCCCCAGAAGTGCCTGAAGCAGTGGATCAGTTAGAGTTGGAGGTTGAAGAGTGAACAGCTTGATCTTTTGAGTAGCTGCTCCCAGAAGGAATGTAGGAATATCGGCGGGAAGAGGCTCTGCTGGCCTGCTTGCCACATTCTCCTGCCAGTGAACTGCCTTTTGCAGAAGTCTGATCTGATTCCGATTTCCATGTTTGAAATCTGCAGCAGAAAAAAGAAGCTTGTTATTGCGACTTGTGGTTTGGACGGAAGACTTGCTGCAGAAGCAATAGGCCTGTCTGATGTTAGAATTTGTCTTGGATTGAGAGGTTTGCACAATGAAGCTGTCATTTGCAAATGGACTGTATACAATCTGTTATTTAGAGAATGTAGTGATTTAAATGTGCTGAATGTGTTTCATGGGTCACGATTTGGTTCCCCATGGCAGAACCTTTTATGCCAGTTGGAGGCTTCACCAGCAGAAAATCTTGAACTTTTGCAGAACTGTTCATCCTGTCTGGGCCCTGCCACCTCAGCTTAGGCCTCTACTCCCACTACAGAGACCATCTCAGTGAGAGACTGGCTTAGGGATTCAGCCCCTTGCTCAACATCATTGAACAGGCAGAGACCACCTGATGGTGAGTCGTGTCAGCCCTGTTTCCCCTGGCCTCCCTGATTATCACCAAAAGGTCTACATCTCGCCTGTCCTGCATCCAGGTCCCGGTAGCGTGAGTATAAACTAGGGTACCATCTAATTGTTTCTTGTTCTGGATTATTGCAATGGACTAAGCCATCCAGCTTGGATTACAAATAATTGGGTTGTGTGCACGTTTAACTGTTTCTTTCTTAAGGGCCCCAACAACAGCTGCAATGCCGACCACCCATTGGCAATGCTTCAGGCTAGCCTGCATGACATTCTGGGTACCCAGGGTTGTTGAACTGTTTAAAAAGGACTTACAGTGCATGCTGAACAAACCTGAATTAAATCAGAGTGCAAATCATCCTACTAGATTCGTGCCCCTCCCTTCACTGCCCCTAAATAAATTGGATTGTCTTTTTCACATTTAACCTGGCTAGTGCACATATTATTGGTTACAGTGGTAAGATTCTATTGCTGCATTGTTGATCTTATTTTCCAGGGGTCTCCAGGACAGCTGCTGCAGATTCAGCCCTGGTGGTAAGTGAAAAGGGTGTGAGGACATTATTATTACTGTCTACTGGTTATGAATGTACTATTGTGTTGTTTCTTAGGCCACTAGAAGGGTTGGTGGGTGGTATAAGCATTCCAGAGGGTTATACCAGAGCAGTTGAGCTACCCCAATACCATTGCTCTGGGTGGAGGCACCCAATTACAGAACTCAGGCCCCTCAATCTGTGTATTGCCATACAGGCAGCGATAGTAGCCCTTAGACTAGTGCCTCCTAGGGGTTACAGAAGCAAAAATGGAAGATACACAAAAACAAGAAGACATTGAAGAGGATCAGTCCCAGTACTGAGCCCAGCAGTCCCCCCATTATTTACTCTCCCATCATAATGTGAATGTCATTACCCAACCCCACCACCTGTCTCCTATCTATTAGCCAGTTCTTTACCCAGTTCACCACTTCAGATCCCACCCTTATGCTGCACAATTTCAATATAAGTTTCCTGCACAGCACAGTACCAGAATCCTTGCTATGGCTAGGATAGGTCATGTCCACTGCCCTCCTCTGATCTGTTCTCCTGGTCACCCCATCAAAGAAATTAGTCAGATTCTTCCAGCATTAGCCCCCCCCACCGGGACAATCTGTGCTGCCTCTAGCTCACAGCCCACCCCCCACCCCACCACTGAGCAGAGACTGACCAGCCTATAGTTTCTAGTCTCCTTCCTGCTGCCTTTCTTATGTAGAGGGGTCATATCTGCTCTCCTCTGGAACCATAGTTGCCTCCAGAAAGCAGTTAAATAAGGCTATCCAGTGAGGTAGCTAGCACCTTTCTGAGTGCCTCTAGTACCTGTGGCTGTATCACATCTAGTCCCCTATCCTTTTCAGAGCTGCAAATCCCTTGAGGATTCTCTCTCTCTCTCTCTCTCTCCTTGGAAACAGGGGACCGCAGGAGCAGCAGGGAAGTGCTGATTTCTTTTGTTTAATTTTGATACTGGAATAGTTAGTACTGTGAGGGTAAAAGGTGCTGGGGAATTTAATCAGTGCTGTTGAGTGAAATTCTGTGCTGGAGAATTTAATCAGTGCTGTTTGGGCTGGCTGCCTGATTGTTCCAGGAGCTGGGGAGGTCTTAAGCCCACCCATTCACCCCAAGGCAATCCCTACCTTCATTCATCTGGGCTGTCATGTCACTTCCTGCTGGGACTCAGGTAGCAGGGTTGTAACTTGCAAATAGCCAAAAACCAAAAAAAGAATAAAAGCAGAAGCAGGAAATCAAGGGCCAGGGATAGCTGAGGGTAAACTATCTACAAATGAGTAAACCAATAGCGAATAAAGAGGAGTACTAAAAGGCAGTATGAATAACAGTAGAAATGATGCAGGGAATGGTGCAGTGCAATGCATGTGGTGCAGCAGTGTTCAGGAGTGCTTTCTGGATGCTGAGGTGCTGTCCCATTTGTAAGCATCTCTCTGGGCTGTGAGCAGAGGTGGACAGACTCCGAGCCAAGCTGACAGGAGTGCTGGAGACCATAGTTCACACTCAGGGGCCACAGTATCCCAAGCCATTGCCACAGAGGATTCCAAGGCACAGGCATGAGTGGACTACAGTGGGCTCAGGGAGAACATGAAGGATGACTTATGAGCACATTCCCCAACCGGTCCTGCTGGAGAACAAATTTGCTTTTCTCATGGAATGGGATACCCCTAGAGTGGGCCCAGGACTGAGGCCAGGGAAGAGGTGCGGTACTGCCAGAGGGAGAGCAAGGGGGTGGGAGCCAGAGGACCCCAGAGGAGAAGGAAGCTTCTCCTGGTGGGGGATCCAGTTGCTAAGTAGAGGGTGATGGGAATAGATGGGGATATAGAAAGGGAATTAAAGTGTCTGCCAGGGGCCACTGCTCAGAGTGACACAACACGAACCCACAGGATCGCCACGGCAGTGGCTAGGAGGTGGGGAAGTACATGCTGCTGTCCACCTCAGGACTAACGACTTGGACAAGAAAGGGTTTAATGTAGTGACAGTACAGGATGACTTCAGGATCCTGGGAAGTCAGCTTGAGGGGGTTGCCAAATTGGTAATTTTCTCTGAGGTCCTACCAGTCAGGGAGAAAGGTGATGCAAAGAATCAATGGATCAGCCAGTTCAATGAATGGTTGAAGGGATGGTGCAAGAATAAGGGCTTTGGTTACATTAGGAACTGGGGATTGACTTGGGCAGATGCACAGCTGTATAGGGTCAGTCTGAATCTGTCCAGGCAGGGGACTGCAGTCCTCAATGAAAAGTTTGGGGGTTTCCTTGCTGGGCATTTAAACTAGCTGGGGGGGTGCTATCAGAGGGAATAGAAACAATACAGTCTAGACACTCAGGTTGGTAATGTCGGCACTGGGAAAAGGGAGGACAAGATCTTAGCGAAAATGAATAGAAAACAGGTACAGGGTAAGGGGTACAATGAGAAATAGAGGGAGGGAGTAATAACAGATGCAGGTCAGGAACAACGGGACAATAACAAAAATAATGACAGAGGGCCCAGGAACAAGATTTGGAATGTAATGCATACAAATGCCCCAAGTCTGGGAAACAAACTCCCTGATCTAGTGGCTTTAATGGGGTAGACTGACATAGACATAGTGGCCATAACAGAGACGTGGTACACTAATGCCAGAATATGCCTTGTACATGAGAGATAGGGATAGAAGGAAGGAAGGGGGAGGGGTGGCACTTTACATTAAAGACACAATCAAGGTGATAGAAATCCAGGCCAAAAATGAGAAGACAGAGGAGTTGTGGGTCACCCTTGAGTTGGGTAGTGAAATGTATGTTAGAACAGGACTAATCTACAGGCCACCAGCTTAGAGGGAGGGGGCAGACAAGTTAATGCTGGAGTCAATGTACAACATTACGGATAAGGGGGGAGGTTCTGCTTATGGCCGATGTCAACATGCCTGACACAGACTGGTCCATCCCAACAGGGGCCTCGAGGAGGACCAGGGACACTGTTGAGTCCCTACAGGGAGCAGGCCTAAGACAATTGGTACAGGAGCCCACCAAGGACAGGAATATCCTGGATCTAGTGCTCACCAATGGAGACAGGTTTATGGGTCTCCTGGTGGGGGGAACATGGGGTCCAGCGACCATCACATGGTTTGGTTCAAGTTGGACACAGGAATACAGGCCACACAAACAAAAGCTAAAATCCTTGATTTCAAAGGAGCTGACTTTGCAGAGATGGGAAGGAGAGTTAAAGAAGAGTTGTCTGGGGGGTCAGGAGGGGGGCATGGAGGGGCAATGAGCATGCATTAAGGAGTCCATTGTCAGGGTAACCAGTCAATGTGTGAGAGTGAAGAATAAGGGCACATGAAGGAGAAGGCCACTCTGGATTTCTAATTTGGTGGCAGTTAAAATCAGTGCCAAGAGAGTAGCCTTCTGAAAATACAAGGAGACACAAGAGGATTGGGACAGACAAGAGTACCAACAATGTCAGGGAGAAGCAGGGGTGGCGGTGAGAAGTGCTAAAGCACAGACAGAAGAAAGACTAGTACAATTAATGAGGGAAGAGATGACAAGACATTCTTTAGGTACATCAGTGGGAGGAGGAAGTCCAGAGGGGGGTATAGTCAGACTCAAAGGGGTCAATGAAGAGAGGGTAGAAGGGGAATGAGAGAATGCCGCAATCCATAACGGGTACTTCTGCTCAGTCTTTACTCTAGAGAGGGAGGGGGCAGAGACTGCAACTGGAAAACAGATGTGCACAGGGGGAAGAACTGAGCTTCACAACATTTACAGAACATGGTATTAGAGGAACTTGGAAAACTAAAGGTGAACAAAGCAATAGGGCCAGGTGGAGTACATCCAAAGATCCTAAAGGAACTGAGGATTAAGCTGGCAGCACCTTTTGAAGTGCTGTTCAGTGAGTTGCCGAACATGAGTGTGGTCCCACAGGACTGGAGTGGTAGCAAGGACGCAGGGAACTACAGGCCAGTAAGTCCCATCACAGCAGTGGGGAAGATCATGGAGACACTGATTAAGGAATGTATTGTGGATCACCTGGTATCTATTGGAATGCAGGATCTAAGGCAGCATTGGTTTATGGCGGGAAGGTCCTGTCAAACAAATCGAATAGATTTCTTTGACTGGGTGATCAAGGTGGTGGACCAGGGAGGGGCGGTGGATATTGCCTACTTTGATTTCAGAAAGGCCGTTGACACAGTCCCACATAGAAAGCTGGTAAATAAGCTGAGGAGTCTAGGGGTGGGACACAGGGTGGTGAACCGGGTTAGAAATTAGTTATTGGACAGAAGGCAGAAGGCGGTGGTAAATGGCACACAGTCAGAGAAATGGGAATCACCAGTGGGGTACCACAGGGGTCAGTTCTGGGACCAGTCCTCTTCAATGTCTTCATAGCAGACATAGCAGAAGGGCTACAGAGAAAAATATGCCTGTTTGCAGATGACACCAAGATCTGCAACAGAGTAAATACTCCAGGAGGCAGAGAGAGAGAATGAAGAGCTGTTGGTTAACTAGGATCTGCAGCTTATCTGTTAGGTAGGAAAATGGGCAGACTAGGTGGGCCAAGCGGTCCTTATCTGCTGTCAAATTCTATGTTTCTATGTTTCTAAGAGAGACCTGGAAAAGCTGGACAAAAAGGTCTGAGGTATGGCAGTTAAGGTTTAATGCAAAGAAATGCAAGATCATGCATGTGGGGAACAGAAACCCTGGGGGGAGTTACATGTTGGGGGCTGAGTTGCTGACAGTCACCAGGGAGGAGAGGGGTTTAGGGGTCATTATATCAGATGACCTGAAATCCACTAAACAGACCACAAAATCAGCTGGGCAGGCTAGTGGGATGTTAGGGTGTATAGGGAGGGGTATTACAAGGTGTAGAAGGGAGGTGGTGATCTCACAGTACAAGACGCTGGTGCAGCCTCACCTAGAGTACTGTGTGCAGTTTTGGAGACACACCTGTGTAAGGATATTGACAGGCTGAAAAAAGTGCAGAGGAGGGCAACTAAGATGGTGCAGGGTCTGCACGACAAGGCATATGGAGATAGACTTAGGGACCTCAATAGGTACACATTGGAACAGAGACGAGACAGGAGGACATGATCTAGACTTTCAGATATCTTAAGGGCATAAATAAGGTGGAAGGGGATAGCATCTTCCAGTATAAAAAGTACAATAGAACTAGAAGGCATGAAGTGAAATTGGAGGGGGTTCACATAAGGGGTAACGTGAGAAAGTTCTGTTTTACAGAGAGGGTGGTGGATGCGTGGAATACCCTGCCTCAGGAAGCAGTAGGAGCACATACAGTGAAGGGATTCAAGAGGGCATGGGACAGGCACAAAGGAATCATACATACAAGAGACGCATAGCTGAGGACGTTGGCCTAATAGAGGCAGAGGGGTGCAAATTGGTAAAATGGGCAGACTGGATGGGCATTGCGATCCTTTTCTGCTGTCAACTTCTATGTTTCTATGTTTCCTCTGCACAGTCTCCCCCAAGACACCCTCCTTATCCTCTGTATCCCTCCCCTTTCCATCTCCTTCTCATTTATGTAACTGAAGAAAATCTTCTCCTTTTAGCTACCCCCTTGGCTGTCCTTTTCTCTGTCTGTTTTGGCTCCTTTTCCTGCCTTTCCTGCTTCATTCTGTTTTACTTGGTACACTTCCTTCTCTTCCTCCATCCCTCTGTATTTCCTTTTACCTTCTGAATGCCACCATTTGTTTTCCTTTACCACCTTGACCACTTCCTTAGACAATTTTAACAGTCTCTCTTTCCCTTTGCATTTATTCACTTCCTTCACACAAAGAATGGTTGCCTTAATTATCGCCTCCTTTATTTTTCCCCACTGGACCGCTACTCTTCTCTGGGAATCCCCCATGAGATAGTTTCTGAGGCAGTTTCCCATTTGTTTTAAATCCACACTCCTAAAGTGCAGGACTCTTGTTCTCACGTGGTTTGCCTCTGCTCATGTCTTATTTTTAAACCGTACTGTATGATGATCACTGGTATCTAAGGGACTGCCACTGTGACATCTGCAATGCCATTCCTGTTTCTAAGCACCAGGTCTGGCACTGCCCTCACCCTAGTAGGTTCATTGACTAGCTGCCTGAGAAAAAACCCTTGTAAGGAGTTAAGGATGACACTGCTCTGTGCATAAGTTGCAGTTGGAAGGCTCCAGTTCACAACTGGGAAACTGAAGTCACCAACTACAGCACCTCTTCTTACTTGCCACCTTAATGATGGCTTCCCCAAGTGCTTTATCCAACTCCACTCTGTGTGCTAGAGGTCTGTATACCACCCCTGTATGGAAAGAGGCCCCATCACCCATCTCCAGGATGCATGCTACACCTCCAACACTTCATTTTCCTATGGAAGCCCTTGCACTTCTGTGGCCTTATAGACAATGTCAGCAGAAAAAAACAATGGTCCATCCAGTCTGCCTAGTTTTACCCTACTCTACTCTCTGACCTAACTGAATGGACTACTGGCTTATTCAGCCCACCCAGTTTTACCCTACTCTACCCTATCACCTATTGTCCAGACAGGGATTTTTCCCATCCTCTCACCCCTCTCCCTCCCTGTTTTGATTTCCTCTTATACATACAGTACAACCACTCATCCCCTCCTCCTTTCCCTGTCTCTTCTAACCAGAGAGTTACCCTGTATGGCCATATCACAGTCGTGATTGTCAATGCACCAAGACTCAGTTATGGCCACCAAATCCAGGCTAGACTCCACCATGATGGACTCCAGGTCCAGAATTTTATTTGTCCAGGAGGCACAGGAAAAATATGACACTCCTTCTAATATGTATAGTGTCTGTAATGATTATTTAATTGCCCATTCTTTAAAGGGTTGCGAATACCACCTATGTTTTGGGGGTATTAACCCTATGGAATGTTATTTCCCATACTCCTTGGACTGGTGTGCATTGCTCTTTATAGCATACTCCATCCCTGCCTGCTTTCCCCTCCTGCCTGTCCTGTTCCCTGATGCTCCCCTGACCCACATCCTCCCTTATTATCTTCTCTTACCTGTCTCCTTTACTTCTTCCTTCTTGGTTCCTTAAGTTATACACCCCTTGTCCTCTGCCTCACCTTCACCCTTGTCTTCTTGCATTCCTGCCCTGGGGGGTGTTTACTCCCCTTGCACCCTCCATCCTTGCTGTTCATACCCTGGGAAGAACAACTGTTGCCTCATTTAGGTCTACAGCATCCCCTAATCCAAGTAGCATTTAAACCTCCTACTAAGGGCTATGGTCCCTTCCTGGAAGGATTCAGTCCATCTTTCCTAAAGAAGACCATATCTTGCCAGGTTGGCCCCAGTCTCCCTTGTAGATGAATACCTCTTTCATGTACCACACCTTCAATCAATTGTTAAATGCCCTGGTGCAGTGTCCTTTCCTCTCCTCAGTTATATACAGGTAAACAGATGGGGTGGTCCGCACTCTCTGGCACAAGGCTCAGTGCAGTTCAAAGGGGTTGCTGACTCCTATGTCTTAATTACCAAACAAACAAAAACTGAACTGCACTCACTGGATTCAATGTGAGAACAGTGGTGGAGTCAAACCACATGAAAGCAAGGGTCCTGGATTTCAGATGGGTCGGCTTTGCAAATATGGGGGCATGTCTCAAGGAAGCCCTGGCAGGAGAATAAGAAGAAGAAGTGGGGGGATGTAGAGTAACAATGGGCTAACCTTAAGGAAGTCATAGCAAAGGCAGCAAGCCTTTGTGTTAGGCATTTAAGCAACACAAAGAGAAAAAAAAGCCATTACGGTTCTCAAAAGATGTGGCTGGGATGGCAAGAGAGAAAAAGCAAGCTTTCAGGAGGTACAAGGAAACACGGGGGGGGGGGAGACAGAGAACTGTATCTTGAAAAGCAGAGAGAGATGGGGAAAGCAGTAAGGAGCACAAAGGTGCAAATGGAGGAAAAAATAGCCCAGGCAATTAAGAAAGGAGACAAGACCTTTTTTAAATACCTTAGTGAAAGAAAAAGGACCAGAGGTGGGACGGTGAGGTTAAAAAGGAAGGGAGGGGTGTATGCAGAGGGGGACCTAGAAAAAGCAACAATCCTGAACAAATATTTTTATTCAGTATTTACAGAAGAAAGGGAGGGAGAAGGACCACTATTGGGAGATCGAAGTAGCAAGGGGAGTCCATTTATAGAGGAAAGAGTCCTAAAGCAACTTGAGAATCTGAAAGGGGACAAGGCCATGGAGCCGGATGGGATACATCCCAGAATATTAAAAGAACTTAGAGAGGTGTTGGCAGCACAATTAACGGCCCCATTCAACAGATCGATAGAGACAGTGGTGGTTCCAGGGGACTGGAGGAGGGCAAATGTACTACTTCTCCACAAAAGTGGGAACAGGGAAGAAGCTGGCAACTATTGGCTAGTCAGCCTGACCTCGGTGGTGGGGAAATTAATGGAGTCACTGCTAAAGGAAAGGATTGCCATATTTCTTGAATCCAGTGGAGCACAGGATCTGAGGCAGCATGGATTCACAGTGAGACGGTCTTGTCAAACAAATCTAATAGATTTCTTTGACTGGGTGACCAGGAAGGTAGATTAGGAAGGGGCGGTGGATGTGGCCTACTAAGATTTCAGCAAGACCTTCGACACCATCCCACATAGGTGGTTTGTAAATAAGTTGAGCAGCCTGGGAGAGGGCTCCAAGGTGGTAAACTGGGTCAGAAACTAGTTGAGTGACAGGACACAGAGGATGGTGGTAAATAGCATTCAATCCAAGGAGAGGGGGTTGACCAGCAGGGTGCCACAGTGGTCTGTGTTGGGGCCAGTCCTCTTTAATGTCTTCATAAGTGACATTGCAGTGGGACTACAGGAGAAGGTATGCAACTTAGCAGATGATACTAAGATCTGTAACAGGGTTGACACTCCAGAGGGTTGGAAAATGAGGAATGGTCTAAACATGCTTGAGGAGTGGTCGAGAGTGTGGCAGCTAAGATTCAATGCAAATAAGTGCAAAATCATGCATTTGGGGCACAGAAATCCAAGGGAAGAGAACAAGATGGGGGAGAGGTACTGATGGCCACCAATGGCAAGGCAAGGCAAAATTTATTCAAGTGACACCCCATCCCAGAAGCTCTGGGCACCATACAAACAAATAAAACACGTATATCAAAACAAATCAAACAAACACAAAAAATAAATATAAACATACAAATAATTAAATCCTCATAAAAACAGTTCCCAAAAATAATAAACTAAACCTCAGATTACCGCTATTATAATCAGATTTATAAATTAAAGGCCTGGGTGAACAGAAGGGCCTTAAGGCGAGCCTTGAATACCTCCAAAGTGGGGGCTCCCTTAACCCCGAGGGGCAGCGAGTTCCACAGGACGGGGGCATTGACACTAAAGGCCCTGTCACCAGCCAAATTCAACCTCATCCTGGGAATCGCCAGGGGGCCTCCACAGGAGGAATGAACGGAGCAAACGGAGAGAGCAGGTGCAAGAAGGTCTAACAGATAACCAGGGCCCAGACCATGTAGGGCCTTATAGGTGAGAAGACCCACCTTAAAGAGGATCCTCCACCTGACTGGCAGCCTGTGCAGCTCATGTAACACTGGTGTAATATGGCAAAAATTTGGCTGCCCAGTAAGTAACTGGACTGCTGCATTATACACTAGCTGCAGCATGTGGAGAGATCCTCCTGTGACCCCACATTACAGTAGTCAAGCCTTGATGTAACTAAGGCATGCATCAAAGTAGGGAGGTCCAGAGGCGGGACAAGGGGCTTTATCCTGGCAATATTTCTGAGGTGGAAAAAACAGGAGCGGACGGTGGAAGATATGTGCCTCTCCATTGTCAAACTCCTATCTAGAATGACACCAAGATTTCGCACCCTACAGGAGGCCTTCAATGGAACAGATCCCAGAACAAGTCCAGTCTCTGACCCAAATGCCATCCTATCACACACTCTGTTCGACTCCACCACCAAAACCTCCATCTTATTGGGGTTCAGTCACAACCAGCTAGAAGGCCATCCAGTCGTTGATCTCAGCAAGGCAGCTGTTAAGCACATCTACTTCACTGGATGTTACTGGGGCAAAGAATAAGTATAACTGGGTATCATCAGCATATCAATGAAAACCCAAGCCAATCCTCCTAATGACCCCTCCCAGGGGCAGCATGTACACTGTGTAAACATTGGGGCCAATACCGACCCCTGAGGCACTCCACAAGATGGGGGGGCTAGGGGTGGAGGAGAAATTCCCCATCACAACCCGTTCAAGAATGGGACCTGGGGTAATCATATCTGATGGCCTAAAGGTAACCAAACAATGTGAGAAGGCTGTGGGGCGAGCCAGTGGGATGCTAGGGTGCGTAGGGAGAGATATCACCAGCAGAAAAAAGGAGGTGATTATGCCACTGTACAGATCATGAGACCTCATCTGGAGTACTGTGTTCAGTTTTGGAGGCTGCATCTCAGGAAGAACATAAACAACATAGAGGCAGCCCAGAGAAGGGAAACAAAAATGATGCAATGACTGCACCAAAAGTCATATGAGGAAACACTAGATTACCTCAATATGTATTCTCTGAAGGAGAGGAGAGAGAGGGGTGATATGACATTCAAGTACCTCAGGAATATAAACAAGGTACAGGAGGGTAGCATCTTTCAGAAAAGAAGGTGTACAAGAACAAGGAGGCATGATATAAGGCTAGAGGGGTTAGGCTTGGGGACAATATGAGGAAGTACATTTTCACAGAAAGAGTAGTGGATGCTTGGAACAGCCTCACTGTGGAGGGGGTGGGGCCAAAAATGGTAGGGGAATTCAAGAATGCATGGGATAAACATAAGAGTACTCTCACAGTAGGAAAGAGAGGGTAAACTGCAGATCAACTAGGGTCTGTGGTATTGCATTAGGTAGGGAAAAGAAACAGACTAGGTGTGCCACACAGTCCTTAACTGCCATCACCTTCTATGATTCTATGTTTCTATGTAAAATAGAAAAGAGAGCAGATTGCAAATGTACTGTTGCCAACTAGTGCAGTGGTGTATTTTTGTGTCTCACACGCACCTATCAACTATTGTCTCTGTACCTTCCAGTAAATACTGTATATACTTTCTTGACAACAGTACATTTGGAATCTGCTCTTTTCTATTATCTTGCCCAGTGAGTGCAGTTCATTTCATCTACAGGTAACACCTCAGCAAAAGCCACCATGCATGCCACTTGCTTCAGACCCCTCCCCAGCACCCTGAAATTTCCCTACAGGACCCAAATCCATCCTTTGCCAGGTCATTTGTCCCTATGTGGACAATATCTGTCTTCCTACAATCTCCTGCTGCCCTAGTGATCCTCTGGATGTCCTTCATGAAGAGAGGCAATTAAGTGAGTAATCCGAACATGCTCTGGTCTTCAGCCTGTCTACTATGCTACTCTTAAAATTAGATGTTACACCTCAAAAGATGTTATTAATTTTTTTAGCTTTTATTGATGAAGTAAGCACACTAGAAAAATATGACCCAGGAAGTTACAGAGACAACAGCAAATACACAAAGTAACAATAGAATTAAAGATCACAGCAATTTAAACAGTATATACATAAGAAACAGGTTTTTGGACATAATTTTAGTAAGTAAAGAAAATAAGGACACCAACCAAATGGTGTTTAGAAAAATAACTAGGCATGCAGACATTAGGATCTGCTACATTTACTTTCAGTGACTCTAATCCTGGACCTCATGATTTTGTGATCCACATTACCTAATCAATTGTAATGTAGAAGACAAAATACTTATTTTTCAGAATAGAAGTATCAATATACAGATGATCCAAAAGCTTAATGAACTAACAGCTGCAGATATTCTCTATTCATATGGGGTCAATACAGCAGTCTGAAATGGAGAGGATGGAAACTGATCAAGTATCTGTTTACTTATTTTGCTAGAAAGCAGTTAGCCTCATATGGGCATTCCTTAGCTGATCAACGTTTTTGTTCATACCCCACATCATACATTGCACGAAACTATAAAAGCTCAATATTTTCTTGGCTAACTAAATAGGAACTTTCACAGAAAAGGTTTTAAGATTTCTTGTTATGGAAGACATACTTCCAAACTGAGATACCCATAACCGGTGATTCACCCACTCCCGCTAGCTTTGATATGCTGTGAATATACTTTATACATACTATTTCTTCAAAGTCTCTATGAATTCAAGTACTGTGGAGTGAGTGCATGCTTAATGAGATGCATGACTCAGAAGAATACACATATACAATATACAGTTTTCATGCCTGATTTAGAGTAAGGAAATAGCAAGGCTCCTATATCAACATATTCCTCTGTGAGGATTTGCCTGTTTATTGTGGAATCAAAAGTTTGTACCTGAGGCTGGATTTCAGATGCTTGAGAGAGAATAGATACTGATTGAAGTTTAAATTGGGGACTCTGAGGTGCAGTAGCAGCTGAGGTAAATTGAGATGTTGAAGAGTAGAATGTGTAGGAAGAAGTAGAAGTAGATGATACCGATAAAGCATGATGAGGGGAACTTGAGGTCACCACAGGTCATTGTACAATACGTGCACTGGCAGGGTGTGGTGCTTCAGTGCAATATAGTTGATGATTGATGGTTTATTAAGCCAAAGAAGTGCTGGGGTTATAGCACTGGAATCACTTTGTAATTGTAATTGGGAATCTGGTACTATGGGTGATAGTTAACTGGCTCAGCTCAAAACATTCAATCTAGGAAATAAAAGGTTGAAAGAATGATAACAATCATAGATGAACACTATAGCATTCTGGAGGAACTTCCTGGACTGCAAAGACTACTAGATGTAATTCTGTGCTGTGAGACTAGATTGCTCAAAAGGAGATTGGGTTGTAACACTTGTCAGAACATCTGCAGATGAGGCTAGATTGTGAACATATTTCATTTATAAATAATTGTTCTTAGCACACTGAGTCTCTCTCTCTCTCTCATTCTCTCTCTCTTCCCCTACCACCTGAGTTCTCTTACAAATGCAGAGAAAAAAACACTGAAGGGGAAGATTAGCTGGAATATGAGGTGCTACACTGGAATTATTTGTTGGAGTATGAAGCCCTACATCTAAATCTAGAAGCAAAATATCAGCAGAGTAATGGAGATGTGATCACCTTAACAGCAAAAAACTCCAGTCTCTTGACAACTTAGAGGAACATCATTTTAAAAAGGCAAATAAATCTGATGGTTATACAGTGCTTCAAATATGTTTAGAGATACAGCAATCATTGGCTGAACTGTAATTCCAGCCATAAGAAATGACTTCTGAGAGTTACACTAACATATTAACACACAATAAAACTAATGAGACCTAAAGACTTATGTTAGCACATGCAACCCTGGCACCATTATACCAAGGGCTATTACCACTGCCTTGGTGGCCACTAACAAGGTTGAGGGGCCCAGGTTCCTATTTTTAACATTAAACTGGTTCATACCCAAGATAGTACACTGCGCGGTGCCTTCACCCAGAGTTTACCTTTTAGTGGGCTAGAGCTTAGTCTATTACAGCCCTCTGGGAAGCTGTACTCACATACATTACTGTAATGCCACCCCAAGCATGACCCAATAAACATGTCCCCATAATTGAACACTTTAACATTTAGTGTCTTGTACTAATAATATGCTCACGAGACAAGATTATGCAGAAACAACCATAAAAAGTTTATTTACATGGGAAGGGCTAGGATGAGTAAATTGGAGCAGCGGTTATACAATGTACAGTTAATTTAGAATGGTTTGATTTGAGGGAAGGATAAATGTTTTGTATTTTAAGTCAATTGTAAATCACACAGTGGCCACCCACCAACCTCTGAAGTAGTCAGGTCCCTGACTAGCTAGCTAGCTGCATGATTATTAAACATATTTACAAAGTTTGTGCCCACACATATACCAGTCTCCAAAATTTGTATGAGACCCCACAATCCCACATCTTAACCTAGGTACCCAGTACTTTAAAGTTCTTACACGCTGCAGGCCTAATGTTTGGTGCAGCTGTACATTTGCCAGGTAGATGAAGCCCTTAATAAAGAAGGATGATTAACCATATGCAATATGCTCATAATGCAGAAATAATTGTATCAATGGCTGGATGGCCCAGTCTGTTTAAACATGTTAACACTCTGGCCTGATAAGCAGATAGCATACGTTATTTACAAGTCACTTTCCTTGATACAGGGTTGGATCCTGCATTACTTATCATTAGATGTATTCATAGGTCTGTACAAGGCAGGATTAGGTGCTTTCAGCAGATGTGCTCTATTTCCTAGAGGTAATAATGCAAGCAAGCCAACAGCCAGGTAGGCCCCTTTCTGACTGCAAGGATCATAAAGCTTGATGATGGAAACACATTAAACTTCTGAAGCAGCGCCCCTCTTTGGGCTGAAAGCACTTCTTCTGGTGAACCAGGCTGGGACTGGGGCTGGCACATCTCAACCCCATATCCGGCTATACCCCCAAGTAGGAGACGCATATGGCAGTGCTAAGGTGGCACACTACCAGGCTGTGTCCCAAACTTGATCCAGTGGATACGTTGCATTCAGCACATTTATAAGTCAGCACAGTTATAATTCTGTGGTAACTACATCGATAGTTGCACTTTGTTTTCCATGTGTCCCACATGGCAGACATATCCCTTTTTCTAGTTGGTTATAACTTTATAACCATGGCACACTTGCAAGCATTTTAGGGATGAGCACCCACACTTCACACAGCAGAGTGCACAACCAGAGCCCAGGTTATGGCTCCCACATGGATTACAGGACATAGTCTCTTAGGCAAATTCTCGTCTTTCTTGGCAGCATGAAGCTGGAGCTTAAAACACAGTGGTCATTATCACACTGGACTGAGCTTGAGGCTTGTCTCTCTACCTTCTTGCAGATATTGCTCTTGGCAGACTGATGCAATGGAATCTTTTGATGCAAACACATGCACTTGGCAATATACTCATTTACTATAGCTCTCTCAGTCTCAATCAATACAACATGCAGTCCCTTGTGGCCTTCACTGGCACATGCAGCTCCCATGGACAAAATGCTAGACCTCCCAGACAATGTCAGGCAGAGCCACGTGCTCCTGCTACTGCCCTTCCAGTCCAGTAGGCACTTAAATTAGACACATTTATACAGTGTGTGATGTGGATGCCAGTTCTGAGTGCTGTATCATTTTTTTTTAATATAAAACGTATTACTGACTGTCTCTGCTGAGAATCTGGTACTCTTAGAATGAGCTCACTCATCCCCCTCTCCAGGTTTCAGCTGAAAGATGAAAGCCATGAGAAAATGCTGAAAACAGTATGTGAGATCACACACACAGGTTTTAGAGACAATGGGCCAGATATTCAAAAGGGTTGTGCCATGCGCAATAGGGTTGCTCAAGCGCAAGTCTGAAAATGCGCCATTCTGCGATATTCAGCGGGAGGCAGATGCGTCCCCCAAGTCACGCTGAGCAAGAGCGCAATGATAATGAATGCATGCGCAAATGAAGGGGGAGGAACCATGCATAAATAGCACAGTGCGATATTCAACAACATGTGCCATGTGCAATAGGGGACCAAGCAGAAGTTGCGCAATAGCGGAAATGAGCAAAAATAAAAAGGAACAAGGGAGAGGTGCAAGAATGCTACAGGGAAGGCACATGTGGCTAAACTATAGCCAGACACACAGGGCAGGACAGACACACAGGGCAGGACAGGGAAAGGGCACCCTGAACCCACAGGCAAAGGGAAGGTGTGGGGAACCACAGCCAAACCACAGTGCAGAAGGGGGAAGTGCCACACAGCACTGAGGCCACCAGAGGAAGGTGTTTCCGGTACAGGGGAAGTAGCAGCCAGGACAGTGGGGTGAACACAGAAACAGCTGCTGGGGGGGGGACACAAGCCAGGGACATGGCCAGTGCCACCATCCAGAGGAAGGCAGTAATGAGGGGGGTGAGAAGGCAGGCAGCAGGGGGGCGCGGTTGTGGAAGGGCCCATCGGTGGTATGTCCCCAACAGGCAGTACCGAGCCCGCACCAGCTTCAAGCTGTACACCGATACCGAGATCGTGGGCCGGTACCGCCTTAATTGGGCAATTCTGAGGTGGCTCTGTGAGCTGTGCAGTGATGTGATGCAGGCACCCACACGACGGAGCCATGCTCTGTCAGTGGAGACAAAGGTGACAGCTTGCATGTGCCTGCTCGCCATGGGTACCTTCCAGAGACCAACAGGGGACACCACTGGCATAACCCAGTTGGCCGCGTCACGCCACCTCACCCAATTCCTCAGCGCACTGCTGCCACATGCTGTGGAGTACATCCATTTCCCCAGCACACCGGCGGAGTACACAGCAAGCATACAGGAGTTCTGCAGGGTAGCACGTATGCCTGGCATGCTAGGGGCAATAGACTGCACCCATGTGGCCATCCGCACACCACCTGGCCCCGAAGGGGCCACATATATCAATCAAAAGGGCTATGCAAGCATCAACTGCCAGGTGGTGTGTGATGCCAGGGGGTGCATAATCAATATCTGTGCCATGCACCTTGGGGGAGCACATGGTGCCTTCATCTGGCATCATTCGGCACCGTACCACAGATTTGAGAGTGGGGACCTCCCCACTGGCCACTTAGTGGGTGAGTATGCAAACCACATGGACAAACATAGAGCTTGGGAGGGGCATGGTCAGAGGTGACATGGGTATTGGCCTAGATGGCCCAAGGCAGGGCGACGCTGATCACCAAACTAACCTCCATCCTCTACACACAGGTGACAGTGGATACCCACTCCGTCCCTGGCTGCTTACACCATACCGGCGGCCCACGACCCCATCGCATCAACGCTACAATGAGGCACATGCCACCACATGCAGTGTTATTGAGTGGGTGTTCAGGATACTGAAGGCACATTTCTGTTTTCTGGACACGTCTGGCGGTGCCCTACAGTACAGCCCCTCAAAGGCCTGCGGGCTATTCCTGGCCTGTTGCATCCTGCACAACATTGCCAATGACTGTGGGATAGCCGTACAGGTCAAAGAGGGGGACAGCAATGGGGATGATGAGGACGCTGGTGAAGATGGTGATGGGCAGCCCCCCCTTGGGCGATGGGACCCACGACTGATCCGGCTGGCACAGCTGCACCGGGACACCATCACAGAGGAGCACATCAGCGAACCCAGGTAAGTCATGGGGCCATGTGCAACCACCAGTGACAAAGGCACAACCCACAAACATGCATGGACACACACCAGGGGTGCATGCTGTCAATGGAAGTGGCCGAGCATGGAACCGCACACACCACCAGGGATGGGCGAGGTCTAACATGGCACGCGGTCATACACACACACACACACACACACACACACACACCTCACAAGACATGCACAAAGGGTAGGAGGCACGCTGACCCAGACCTCCACCCCTAGCCACACACATGTCCACAGACCACCACGCCCACTGCCTGTCATTGTGCGTGTGTCAGACGCTGGGCACCATTGCACAGTGGTGTACAGCACAACACAGGCATCATCATGCACATGCCACAGTGGACAGCTGCCGGGAGGGTGTCCAGATGGAATGTTGTGTGAATGCAGGGCCGGTTACCCCACCCGTGCATTGCACGCTGAATGACACAATGCACACAGGGCAGCATCAGACAGTAGCCGTGCAGGGAGACAGGTCAGTCACATGCCACAGTGCCACATCCACCACGGATGCGTGGGTGGCCCCGCCGAGACCCGCCAGCAGTGATAGGCTGACCACTGGCCTCATGGGGTGGGACTGACGGTCCCCTGGGAATTCCACTGCTTGAACACGACCATGCTCGTGCAGGGGTCTGCAGCACACCGAACATGCCTGTGCCAGGCATGCTAGGGATGCCCACAGCTGAACCCGGTGTTGACAAGGAGGGTGTCGCATGACGCCGGGAACAGGAGGTGGACATTGCACTGCGAGATGCCTGCGATGCATGGGCAAATAACTGTGTGCCCATTGTGGCCATGACAGCTGTGAATGCCTGTGTCTGTCTGTCAATGGCAGCAGTCACATCCTCCCATAACCGGTCCATCCCTGCCAGGAGCAGAGCGGTGTCTCTGCTGCGCTGCTCCTCCTCTGTCTGGCACAGAGCCAGACTCAGTGCATCCACTGCCGTCACAAGCCGCATCTGCTGATTGACTGATGCTTGCAGTATGTGGGTGTGCTCATCTAAGAGGTCATCTGCCTGATCGGCATGCTGTCCCTCAAGGTGTTTGCAGCCCTGATGTTCATCACCCCTTGAGGGTGGGCACTGCACACCAGGGCCAGGCCTGGGCATGTCCATAGGTGGTGCACTGATGCCACCCCCTGACACTGTACCCCCATGGCCATTGGCCGACTGCTGATACTGCCCTTCAGGCTGCCGCTCTCCAGGGCCAATGGTGCCGCCACAGTGGCCCCACTGTCCTGGACACATACCAGTGCTGCCCCACTGGTGCAGACACAGGCTGGGACTGTGATGTCACGCAGGCCTCCACGGCGGCACCACCCACAGCCATGGCCGTGATGTCACCTGCTGTGTGGCCATCCTGTGGCCCACACGTCTCACTGCCCATGATGTTAGCTCCATCATCATCGGTGATGGATCCGGCACCAGCCCAAGTCTCAGCATGCTGGCATCCAAGGACGCTGGCACGCTGGGACATGGGCAGGGCCTCCACCGCACCTGCTCCACCAACATCAGTCCAGACATCCAGGTGGGCCCACTGTCGCCCTGACCCCCGTATGCCTGTGGAGGTGGATGGGCCCTCCTCCATCTCCATGCTACTGCCCTCAGTGGAGAAGCCCACCACCGCTGACACATGTAGACACTCAGGAGCTGTAAGGGAAAAACAGTAGCATTAATGTATGTGACCTACCCTGCCCCCTCCCATTGACAGACCATGACCTACCATGCAGTGACGGGCTACCACCCATCTGGAATCCACCACCCGGAACACCCTCGATGGCGCAACACTGCATGCTGCCAGCAACCCGCTCTTCCTGTGGGGTCAGGCGTTGCACCTCCGGCTGTCCCCAACCGGTCACAGACTGTGCTGCCCTGATGGCAGCCACCTTCTCTTTAGTTCTCTGCCTGTTCATGCCCATCTTGTTTTTGCACTCCTGCACGGAGCGCTGGTGGCTGCCATGCAGGTTGACAGCACGCGCCACCTCCTCCCATGCAGCAGCATGGGCCTGTGGTGTTCACTGGCATCCACTGAGCAGCGGCTCCTGGTTGAGGTAGGCCTCAAACAGGGCATCTGTCTCTGCCTTTGTGAAGTTTGGCCTCCTCTTCCTCCCACGTCTCTGTTCCTCTTCCTCCACCTCACAATCGGTCATGATTCATCGTGTGAGAATGACAGGTGTTACCTGTGACTGTGCAGTCCCATGCATGTCCCAAACACCACAGTCCACACTCCCAAACAGCATGCAACTCACCGCAGTAGACTGCAGTAACCGACTATGGCTAGTGCAGCCCAATGTCGCATTTTTATAGTGCAACCCATGCAAATGCGGCGCGGTGCATTTTTAAGTGGATGCAAATGCAGTGACTGCGCCATTGAATGGCTGATTAGATGATTTGCATATGCTGACTGAATATCGCGCTTTTGTGCTTTGCGCAATTGTGTTGAATGTGTTGAGCCAAGGGCACAGTTCTGTGACATGCGCAGTACACACCTAACTGCACATGTCCAGGTTGATGACGTAGGCGCCTGCCACGCTGCTGACTTGCTGTGCACGGGAGGCAATGCAGGGCATGGCCACCATTGTGCCAGTGGCACTACAGAGCTGTTCACATATATGGCGCTGTGGCACTTGGGCATCGTAGGCGCACTGGGGCAACAGTGCTATAGGCCGCTACAGGAGGTGGCACACTGGCACCCAATTGCACTACACGCATTGGGTTCCAATCGCGCTGTGGCTGTCCATGCACCAGAAACCCTTGACCCTGTGCCCGACCTTTGCCCCCTAGGTGCCATGTGTCAGGCATGGGTGCACCACTATCATGCTGTTCGGTGACACTGCAATAGGGAATGGCAGCGCTGTACCGTACAGCATCTTCACATGGCAGGACCACGTTGCCGAGTGCCATTTTGAATCCATCACACTGAAGAGATGGTGCGGAGGCGAGCAGTAATGTGGAGCCAGGTTGAGCTTGCCAACCTGGTGGTGATAGTAGAGCCCCATGCTGGGGCTTTGTATGGAGATGCACCCCTGGACAGGGCCAGGAGTGCAGTGTGGCAGGAGGTGGCCTATGCCCTGGAAGAGGCCACCGGTATGGGATGCACAGCGGAGCAGTGTCACCACCATTATGGGGACCTGAGTTGCAGGGACCTGGGCCTGCTTGCCCGCCTGTGGGCACGTGCCAGGAGGGGCACGGTGCCATGGCCAGGTAGGTGCCACATCCATACACTATTATGGTCCATACGGGTATCAGGGTTGCATGTGTCTGGCACATCAGGGGGGCCATCCAATGTTGGCCGTGGTGGTGGTATCAGGGTGTGGGGTGTATGGGAATGGCTGTGTGGGATTGCACTCACATGGGGGCAGGGGGACTTTGCTACCGGATTGTACTGATGTTCCTCTCTCCATGTTTGCACCTTAGGGCCCAAAGAACACAGGCAGGCCAGGGAGCAGAGGCACCGCCTGGAGGAGCAGCAGGGCAGGAGGGATAATGGCATTCAGCGGTGTGTGGAACAGCTTAATGATGGTGAGTGCCTTACATCCATGATTACTATTGCATGCTGTATAACTGGGCAGGCAGTGGGGCATGGCCACCGTCTGTTGACACCACTGCCATGCATGCAACTTGTTACAGTCAGCACTGTCCAGTGGCACTGCATGTCTGGGAGTGCATCAATGGTGGTCCATGCATGCACCGGGCACATGGCTGTGGCACTGCCTTCACACCATATAGCCAAGTCACTGTACAACCATGGTGGTGCTGTGAAGGACATGGGCGGTGGGTGTGTGCAGTGGTCCACATGGCTGTGGCTGCCTGGGTAGGCAGGTCTTGTGGACACGGTCACTGTGGGTGGTCGCACATCATCACAGGGGCGTGGCACATGGTTGTATGCCGTGCACAATGGGTGGGCTGCAGAGGGCTGGACAGTCACACTTATTGACTCTGCTCCCTCATCCTAGTTGGACAGTGACTCCAGGCGCTGGAGAAGAGTGTGTGGGAGCTGCTCCAGGTGGCAAGGGTGACACTGGAGCTGTTACAGTGGATCCACTGCCACGGGGTGAGGAGGAGGAGGAGCGGCAGATGTAGGCACCATGTGGAGGAGGACCAGAGCGCACATTGAGGACTCCATGCCCCTACTACCACCTTCCCCCTTTGACCCACCCTCACGCCCCTTCTTCCCTCTCCCATATGTTCACCCCTGCCCCTTACCCGCCCCCACCTGTTATGTGGCCCTTCCCCCTCTTGTAAATAGTTGTAAATAGGTTTTGTTACTTCTTTTAAATATAAGCCTTTTGTTATGACAACTGTGGTGGTCTCTGATTTGCAGTGGGCTACAGGTGCTCAGCTGCAGTGGTGTGCATGGTGTCAGGGGTGGTGCACGCATGGGCGTGTGTGTGTGTTTGTGTGCAGAGATGAACCGCCTATGGTGTGGGCAGGGGGATCAGTCACTGTCTGTGGTTTGTGTGTTGTACTCTGTGCACTGGATGCCTGTATGCAGTGGTCCACAGGGCCTGCACTGTGTGCATGGCACCCCTGTCAGACCGTCCATGGCCTGTGCTGCTGACACCCTTGCATGTCTGTGATATGCATGGTCTGCTGGCGTGTCAGTGGTGGCTGTCCATGCTAGATAACAATTGTACCTGGCACAATGCCAGGTTGCCTTCCATCACCAATATGGTGCACTTCTGCCTCCGGTGGCACTGTGGCCTCTGCTATTGTTGTCCCCCCTCCATGCTGTCACTTATGTCTGTTGCAGGGGATGTGCTCCAGTGTCTGTCACCTGTGCTCTGGCGGCATGCTGGTGGCATACAGCTTCATGGTGCCTGCGCAGTGTGGCTGGCACACCTGTGCAATGTAGGGGTGCTGGCTATGTGTACACATCAGCCGTGGCCACACGCCAGTGGCTTGGTTGACCCGCTACTGTGTCCCTGTGTTGGTGTGCCCTTGGGTATGGGTGGGTGTTTGTCCATGCACTGTGTTGCATCCTGTGTGGTGCATGCTTCCATGCTACACTGTGCATGTCTGTGCTGGCTGTTGTGGCCAGTGCTGGGATGGGATGTGTCCTTGGGAGGGTGTGCAGAGTGCTGTACCACTGGAGATGGAGTCCAGGGCATGCCCTGTTGCATGTGGGGTACCTCGTGTGGCAATGCATGGTCGGTCTCTCAGCTGTACCTCAGGGGGGACATGCAGGGTTGCACTGTGTATGCTGTTGTTGCACTGCTGTCTGCTGCCACCCACAACAGGGTGCACATGGTGGGGATGCCTTGCATGGCTCCATGGTGCACAGGGTTGCATTGTTACAGTGGGGGTGGTGGCATGCATAGGGTGTTCTGCACTGTTGGGCGCTACTTCTGGGAAGGGTGTATGGTGATTGTGGTGCAGGATATGCTCTGCATTGGTGGGATGGGGTGCCATGGGGTGGTTGGCCCTCCTTGTGTGCCGGTCACATCTTGCCAGGGGTTTGCTGGGGCACCATGGCCCGGCTGTGGGTTGGTTGCTGGTATCCATGGGCCAGTGGTTATTCCAGCTCTCCCCCAGTTGTGCAGTGCATGGGGTGTGGGGGCAATGTCTGTTCTGCTGTGTGCTTCTCTGCCCATCTGTGGCATGGGTGGTGGGCCCCTGCATCCCTGGTTGTGCTGTTGCATTTCTGCCCTGTTGCAGGGGGCATCTCTGGTTGCACTATGGTGCATCTGGACTGCTCTGCTGAGCATCCCTTGTTGAGCTATGGCACTTCAGATATGCTCAGCTTCACATCCCTAGTTGCGCTATGGTGCAGGTGGTGCTATATTCAGTCATCTGCTGTAGGCGCATCTTGGCCTGCGCAGTTTTTGAATATCGCATTTCTTGCGCAAGGGCGCAGTGGACTTGTACTTGCTCCTGCTGTTGCGCACTTTTTGGGCGCAGTTTGAATATCTGGGCCAATGTGTAACGTGGAAGACCTTAATCAAGGACCTCCTGTTTTTTTTCTTAGTTCATTACAGCTGTAGTTGCTAAGATGGAAGATCATGTCCATTTTATGACGTTGGAGGGAAAACCCAGCTTATGACACAGGAGTGCGAAAATCATAAAGATGCTTTCATGTCCTGAAAGGGGGAAGCTTATCATGAGATCAAAGATATGTCATTTGAAGAACATATGAGTCATGCTGAGGACTGCAAAATTAATACTTTGAAAAGACATCCTGTTTTTTTATTTGATATATTTTTATATATAATCTGACAGAGGAGGAGCTAGATGACCTCACACAAAAGGGGTTGGCAAATACAGTTTACTTTAAGGAACAATTCTGTTTTACTTCAGACACACTTTAATCTAGACACTGACAAGGAAAGATCGTGAGCACTTTTAAGCAGATATTTAGAAAGTGAGTCACATCTAAGTACTGTAAGTAGAAATTTGCACTGTTTAAACCTTGTTTTTGTAAAAGATTTGTATGTCTTGTGATATAAGAGTTCTGTATTTTGTGTTTCACATATTTTTATCAATTTTTAGTAAAACTCTTTTTAGAACATATTTGTTCTGTCTTTGAATTTCTTTTAGTTGTAAGAAAAGTATATATGGTTAAAGCAAACAATAGACATAAGCTTGAATGGTGATACCAAACTGGAAAGAGAAGTGTTTTAAAATCTGAGGTCTTTATTAAAGTTTTTAAGGGTTCATCTGTGTATACCTGGTTAGGTGCCCATAGGCAAAGATATCTGGCCCCCCAAAGACAGAAATATCTGAGTCTGTACATTGGGTACACTAGCAAGAGGTTAACATTTTGAATCCCTCCAAGACTTGAGACCAAAAGTTGATCCGAACTCACAAAACAGACAAGAGGGTTACCTTGTTCTGTTAAACTGTTCACAAGACTGCACTCAGAGGTTGGCACTTTGGGAGTAGAGGGCCTGACCTGCTGAGTGGATTTGTGACAGATTGGTTGGCAGCGGTGGCATAATTTTGGTATCCCAAGCTTTTATTGTTCTGTGTTAGCTGAGACCGTGAGCTCTCTTGCAAAGAAAGAGTTTTATATTAAAAAGTAAACAGAACTATATATTACTTGGCATACAGTCAAGTTTCTACCTGTTTTATTTTTTTCAAAGTGCAAGTCAGAGTAGCAGTAGTCAGGAAAGATGACTTCCAACTACAGCAGGCACACTGTAGATTACTTAAGGCAGATGTGCGGGGACACAGGAGTCCCATTTGAGGTGAAAGCAAGCAAGCAGAGCCTTATAGATGCCCTGATGGTAGCAGATACCCAGAGCAGTGAGTTACCAAATGTGACTGGAAAGGACCAAACCTCAAGTGTGGAAGGGGTAGTGGCCAGTGAAAAGTCAGAGCCAATGAGGAGGACAGCAGGGCCACTGTCAGTGAAGAGCCATAGCAGCAGGGGAGGGTAACCAGTATCCTGAATCCAGAGATACTCAGGTTGCAAATTGAGTTGCGCAGGATGGAACTGGAGGCAGAGCGAGAACAAAGAGAGGTAGACCGTGAGGCAGAGCGAGAATGACAAAAGGCAGAGTGAGAACAGAGAGACGCAGACTGAGAGGAGCGTGAGCACCAGCAAGATGCAGAGAAGAGAGAATGAGAACACCGAGATGCAAACTATGAGGAGTAGGAGTGCCAGAGGCAACACGAACTGGATAAGATATGACTCCGACCAGCGGCACCAGAGCAGGTAAGTGGCTTGGGTTTAACTGGGACTGCAGGACTGGGTTACAAACTGCACTCCAAATTAATAGCCGAGTTTAAAGAGGGTGAGGACATGGATGCCTTTTTAAATTCTTTTGAAAAAGTTTATATTCAGGCTAAAATTCCTAGAGAGTTCTGGAGCTTTCAGCTATCCCCGCTACTTACCGGGAAAGCTCAGGATGCACTGGGTCAAAAGGACAATGGGGACAGTAATAATTACAGCAAACTAAAAGATGCACTGTTAAAAAAGTTTGAATTAACTGCTGAATCATACAGAGCTAAATTATGTAAGCTCAGGAGAAGCCCTGATATGAGCTACAAGGAGCTAGCCATGAAACAACATCAGTTTTTAAAATGTTGGTGGGAAGGAATTGAGGCAAACTCTGTTGATAAAATAGAAAATGTGATTTTATTAGAACAGTTTTATTGGGCATGCCCAGCAGAGTTAAAAACCTGGCTTGAGGACTGAGATCCCAAAACAATGCAAGAGACTGCTGAACTCTCAGACCACTATGCCAAGAGCAGACCTGCTCTGAGAGTGAATGGGCAGGCATGGCAGCACAGAAATGGAAAAGCACGCCTTCAGGGCAGCTAAAACCCTCACTTCCTCCACTGAAACCAGTTAGCCCCCGGTTTCAACAAAAAGATTTCTCTGAAGTAAGAAATGCCTGTTGGCTGTGTAAAGAAAGTGGGCATATTGCCAGACAGTGTCCCAAAAAGGCGAGCCATAATACACAACTGATACTAGAAAAGAAGTGGGTTGTTGTGTGTCCCTGGAAGCATGCCCATGAACATAAGGAAACACATGCACCCAGTCATGGTAAATGGTGTGCAGAATTAAGGGTTAAGGGACACAGGGGCATCCCTGACGTTAGTAAAGGGGGATCTGGTACAAGCCTGGTCAGCTTATACCCAATAAATACGTCACTGTACAAGGGTTTATTAGTGAAGTGAAAACATTGCCACTGGCTAGTGTCTCTTAGACTGGGGTGAAACAGGGGGAACTGTGCAACAGGTGGCTGTAGCCAAAATGTTAGCTGTAGATGTGTTCCTGGGTAACAATCCCCAACCGGGGATGGTATGTGCAGTTACCCATAGCCAAGCAGCAAGGGAAAACTATAGTTGCCTGAACCCCACAGAAGCCATTGTGGAAACCACTGAGAAGCTGGTTCCCCAGCATGTGTCTCCTAATATGGAGATTAATGAAGAGGGGGTAGAAATTTCCCCAGTAGCAAGTGACCACACAGCTATGAAAGGTTACTCCAAAGAGGAAGGGGTGACCCATTGTCCAAGGGTTGGGATTGACAGTGATCCTGAGTGCCCTGATGCTGGTGCTAGGGACTCTAGTTTAGCAACTGAAGGGGACCTGTCCCATGCCTTGGGAATGTGTGAGGGGTTTGCAGCTGCTCAGAGGGGTGACCCTAGTTTAGAGAAGCTGAGGGCTTGGGCCAACTCAGACGGCACACAGGGAGGTGACTGCAGACATAAGGTTTATTGGGAAAATGGACTTATGTATACTCAGGCAGTGCAGACTGTGGGAGGGATGCTAGGCAGGCATCTTGTCGTTCCCCAGGGGTATAGTGAGCAGTTGCTCAAAATTGCACATGATATTCCCTTGTCTGGTCATCTGGGAATCACACACACAATGCAGTGGTTGGCTCGCAATTTATACTGGCCTAACTTCATCCAGTAGGTGAAGGAGTATTGCAGGTCTTGTCACTAGTGCCAAGAAATAGGGAAGGCAGGCAAGAAAACCCAAGCCGCCCTGATTCCATTGTCCATAGTGGAGAAGACATTCCAGAGGGTGGGAATGGATATTGTGGGGCCTTTAAATACCCTCAGCTCCTCAGGGAAGAGATTCATCCTGACTGTGGTGGATTATGCCACCCGGTACCCAGAGGCAGTTGCCCTATCCTCACTGAGGACAGACAAAGTGGCAGATGCCTTACTTGGGATTTTCTCTCATGTTGGGTTTCCACAGGAGGTAATCACTGATCGAGGGGGTTCCTTCATGTTGGCCCTGAATAAATGTTTATGGGAGAAGTGTGGGGTGGTGCAGAGATGCACAACACCATATCACCCACAAGCCAATGGACTTGTGGAACGATTCAACGGTACCCTAAAGTCAATGCTCCAGGCATTTGCTGAACAACATGGGAGGGACTGGGAGAAATACCTTCCCCACCTGTTGTTTGCATAAAGAGAGATGCCCAAAGAGTCGACAGGATTTTCCCCCTTCAAATTCTTATATGGATGCGGGGCACATGGGCCCCTAGACTTGATCTGGGAGGACTGGGAAGGCAAGCACACCACCCAGGGAACCCCCATTGTGGATTACATCCTTAGGTTTAGGGAAAGGCTGAAGGAGCTTATGGGGACAGCCCAGAGCAACCTAGCAGCTGCCCAACAGAAACAAAATGTGTGGTACGACCACAGAGCCAGAGCTCGCTTGTACATGGTGGGTCAGGAAGTCATGGTCCTTATTCAGGTCCGGAAAGACAAGCTGCAAGCTGAGTAGGCAGGACTGTACAAAGTGGTTAGGAAGGTAAATGAAGTGAACTACATTGTGGAGTTACCTGACAGAAGACAGACAGAAAGGATGTACCATGTCAACATAATGAAGCCATATGCAAACAGGGCTGACATAGTGTTTGCAGTGTGAAGTCATGGGGAGGGGATGAACAAAGGAGACCACCTTCTGAACTTGCTGGAAGAAAGTAAGCGGAAGTCCTCTGTGGAGGCAGTAAAATTGTCTCCCCCATTTAACCCGGACCAGGTTCAGAAAGTAAGGGAGGTTTTAGCAGACTTTGCACCGTTGTTTAGTGCCAAGCCAGGACTAACCCCCTTAGTGACACACGATGTGGAGACAGGAACACAGACACCCATATGGCAGACAGCATATTGGGTGTCAGAGGCTGTCCAAAAGGACATTAGAAGTAAAGTGGAGGAGATGTGTATTTAGGGGTAATCCAGAGATCCCACAGCCCCTGGGCCTCACCCGTAGTCCTTGTGCCCAAGCCAGATGGCTCAACTCATTTCTGTGAGGACTATCATGAACTGAATGTAGTCATGAAGTCAGACGTCCACCCGATGCCCTGGATGGATGAACTCCTGGACAAGTTGGGAGGGGCAACCTACCTTACAACTATTGATCTGACCAAGGAGTATTGGCAAGTAGAATTGACAGACAGACAGAGCTAGGGAGAGATCGGCCTTCATCACTCAGATAGGCTTATTTGAGTTTAAAGTAATGCCTTTCAGAATGAAGAATGCCACGGCCACTTTCCAAAGGTTGGTGAACCAGGTGTTATATGGTGTTGAGGAGTACACCGCGGCATACCTGGACGACATTGCCATCTTTAGTACCAGCTGGGAGGAACACCTATCCCACCTTAGGGAAGTGCTAGACAGGATACAGAAGGCTTGGCTCACTGTCAAAGCCGAGAAGTGCCAGGTGGCCAAGGGAGAAGTGGCATACCTCGGGCATGTGGTAGGCCGTGGACTGCTCCATCCTAACCAAATAAAGATAGAGGTGATCAAGGCATGGCCCAGACCAGAAACCCAGAAGCAGATCAGGAGCTTTCTATGGACAGCAGGGTACTACAGGAAATTTGTACCCAATTACAGTGCCCTGGCTGCTCCCCTATCTGACCTGACAAAGAAATAGATTCCAAAGAAAATTACCTGTGGCCCAGCCTATGAGGAAGCCTTTACCAAACTAAAGGAGGCACTGTGCAGTGCTCCTGTTTTGACAAGTTCTGACTATAGCAATACCTTTATAGTTCAGACTGATGCCTCAGATGTGAGCATTGGGGCAGTACTGAGTCAGACGTCTGGCCAAGGGACAGATCACCCAGTAGTGTACCTGAGCAGGAAGTTACTTCCCAGGGAGCAAGCGTACTCCATGGAGAAAAAGGAGTGTCTTGCCATAGTGTGGGCCCTAAAGAAATTAGAGCCATACTTGTATGGGCAGTATTTTGTGGTGCAGACTGACCACAACCCCCTGGTTTGGCGGATGCAGACGGGGAAAAACAATGGCAGACTACTAAGATGGAGTCTTGCTTTACAAGGGTATGATCTAAAAATCATACATAGGGCTGGAGCGAAGAACCAGAACTCAGATGGGCTGTCTAGGGTCTATGAGGAGTGAACTGATTTGGGAAGCTCATCGCATGTAGGAGATAGAACCTCCAAATTCAGTCTAGGTGGGGAGAAGTTGTGATGTGGACATTCAGTTCTGAGTGCTGTATCATTTTCTTTTAATATAAAATGTATTACTGACTGTCTCTGCTGAGAATTTGGTATTCTTAGAATTACCTCACTCATCCCTTCCCCCCCCAGGTTTCAGCTGAAAGATGAAAGCCATGAGAAAATGCTGAAAACAGCATGTGAGATCACACACACACACACAGGTTTTAGAGACAATGTGTTACAAGGAAGGCCTTAATCAAGGACCTCCTGTTTTTCTGAGTTAATTGCAGCTGTAGTTGCTAAGAAGGAAAATCATATCCATTTTATGACGTTGGAGAGAAAACCCAGCTTATGACACAGAGGTGCGAAAATCATAAAGATGCTTTCATGTCCTGAATGGGGGAAGCTTATGACATCAATGAGATGTCATTTGAAGAACATATGAGTCATGCTGAGGACTGCAAAATTAATACTTTGAAAAGACATCCTGTTTTTTTTATTAGATACATTGTTATATATAATCTGACAGAGGAGGAGCTACAGTAGATGACCTCACACAAAAGGGGTTGTCAAATACAGTTTACTTTAAGGAATAATTCTGTTTTACTTCAGACACACTTTTATCCAGACTCTGACAAGGAAAGATCATGAGCACTTTTAAGCAGATACTTAGAAAGAGAGTCAAATCTAAGTACTGTAAGTAGGAATTTGCACTGTTTAATCCTTGTTTTTTTAAAAGATTTGTATGTCTTGTGATAAAAGAGTTCTGTATTTTGTGTTTCACATGTTTTTATCTATTTTCAGTAAAACTCTTTTTAGAACATATTTGGTCTGTCTTTGAATTTCTTTTAGTTGTAAGAAAAGTATATATGGTTAAAGCAAACAATAGACATAAGCTTGAATGGTGATACCAAACTGGAAAGAGAAGCATTTTAAATCTGAGGTCTTTATTAAAGTTTTTAAGGGTCCATCTCTGTATACCTGGTTAGGTGCCCGTAGGCAAAGATATCTGGTCCCCCGAAGACAGAAATATCTGAGTCTGTACAGTGGGTATGCTAGCAAGAGGTTAACAGTTTGAATCCCTCCAAGACTTGAGACCAAAGTTTGATCCAAACTCACAAAACAGACAAGAGGGTTACCTTGTTCTGTTAAACTGTTCACAAGACTGTGCGCGGAGGTTGGCACTTTGGGAGTAGAGGGCTTGACCTGGTGAGTGGGTTTGTGACACAGTGTACTTTACTGGACCATTCTCTGGTCACAAGGCATTGTCCACCCTTTTGGCGCTTTATTTAAAACTTAGGGTGCAGACAAACAGTTGCTATCAGCTTGGTCTTGTCTTTGCTGCTTCTTCAAGCTGCCTCACTGCACTTGATACATCAGACACATTCATATATGTAACCCCTAGACAGTGCTACTCCTAGAGTTACACCTCTGCCTACTACTGTACCTAGGAGCTAGGCTGAGGGGTTTGGGTTCATTAGCAAGTCTAAACAATGTGCAGTGCCTCCATTCAGAGTATACTTATACATGGACTAGCTGTTACCAGGTATAACCCTCTGAGGTTTCTTACCACCCACAAATACAATTTACCACCCCAGACATCACCCAATAGGCATTTTCACACATTTGAATTTTTTTGCAATTGGTGACTCTCTCCAATAATATGATCACACATGATGATTTTCAAAAACAGTAACAATAGATTTATTTAGGAGACATATGAGTTAGGATGGGGAAACAGGAGGAATAGAGGTTAGATTGATTTCTATTTACAAATGTACAGAGGTTGTTAGTTTGGTTTGCTGGTGAACCCTCCAGCAGGGTGGCTACTATAGTAATAGAAAAGGCAATCATAATTCAACCGGACATTGATACCTAGAGCCCTGGCTATCTAAGCTGCTGACTAAATCAGATGTTACACAATAATTATTTCACCACTGGTACCAGTCCCAGATACAGATGAAACCCAGCAATCTCACACTATACACTGGGTACCCAGATACCAAAATCCTGGATGTTGCAGGCCTGAAGGATGTTGCAGCTGGTAGAGTTGGCCGACTTTGATTAGGAGGGAGAGGCACACCTGGAAAGCTGCTTTCAACAATGTCCATTGAATAGCCTAAAGAATGCAGGGATTGCCCTGCATTTGGCAGAGTAGCAGGGGTGGCCCTGCTGGTCACAGAAGGCAGGGCTTGCTCTGCTGGTCACAGAACTGAACATTTCAGAACAGGCAACTTGGCTAGATCTTGGGTTACAAATCCTGAACATTCAGCATAATGCAAATTGTAGTCACAACCAGTACATTTAGATATCAATACTTTTATCAAGCATATCTATTAGGAGACGTAGTCATGTCCTAGTACATTTATATATCAATACTTTCTTCAAGCACCTTCACTATCCAACAGAGTCAAGCAATGTGGAAAAATGTCATTTCCAGACATTTAACTCAGACATAGCAAAACTCTAGGGCCTCATGTCATCTGAAGTGGCAATATGACCTTAGCTGTCAGCTCCAACAGGGCAATCTTGACCCATAGAGGGTACAGATAAATATCAGCACATCTATATGATTTAATAACACAGAACTCCATACACCTGCACTGGACATCTGGGCAGCAGGCAAGGTGCAAACAAGATAAGCACTAGTGGTCACAGTTTCTTCAGGCAAAGCGACCCAGACTATTACTTTTACTGTCTCTCACAATTCAGAAGATAACGGGCATGTTGGCCCCAAGATTATTTATTTCTTTTCCTTAGCTCAGAACATCTGCAAGGGCAGACAGGCCCATAAGTGAATTTGCAACATACTTCTTCTTGCATCAGGGGAGTACAAGGGTACTCAAGCAGGTTCTCCACGGGTGGTCATCTGCTATAGAAGGCATTCTGGCATCTTCAGTCCTCTCAAGACTGAGGTTCTGGTCAGCACTCTCACTACTGCATGATGTCATCTGATCTTTGGTCCACACCTTTCCATGATGTGGGAGGGAGGGCTAGCACCTGGAGGACAAATTGGCAACCTCCAAGCTAGCAGATACAACTAAACTAAATTATTTTTATTTAAATGAAACTACAAACACCCCTCCTGGATAGAAGGGTTTAACTGGAATGCCCAGGTCCAGAAGTATGGCAGGGGCCTGAGCCCCCACCCCTGTGGGGGGGGCTCCCATCAGGCTGGAATCTGCTCTCACTCTCCTTCGATCTCAATCTGGCAAAATGCTGGCAGACATTGTTTCTTATAGGGCTTTCCCCAAGGCTACAGATTGGTTGCAGTGATGGGGTGATTGGCCTCCGATTGGCTGAAGGACCTGTCACTCACAGAAACGAATAATGCATGAAGCTTATTTGATGCACTGTTGGTGTTTGGTGCTTAGAATTAGGTCCCTGTAAGTCCCCATGAGCACCTAGTGTTTACCCATAAGTGTCTGTGAATGTCCCACAAGTCCTGGTTTTGTTTTCCTGTCTTTCCAATTGGCTGTGACTACTTGCAATGGCTGCTTAACCCACTGTCACTTTAGAAGAATTTACACAGTCCTGAAATAAAGTTCTGGTGCAGCCAGGGATAAAAGGATATTTGCCCCAATGCCTCACAGTCCTTTAGCCCAGAGGGTGTACTTGCTGTCACTGCACAGAAGAAGGGTGTTGCTCTGCTCGTTTTCCTGTCGCTGCTGCCAATGTTTAAGCTCCCTTGCAGCAGCAGACAGGCTGAAACTTTGAGTCCCCATAAAAGTTAGGTTCAGCCACGGTAAAGCACCTATTTTAATTTAAAATACCTTCCCCACGTAATACACTTTTTCCCACATGCAGCAACAGCTACTGTTTAATAAAATAACATCTCCTTCTCTTTTCCTTAGCCGCAGCCAAGAACAGCTGCCCCGAGGGCAGACAGGCACACATGAATATTTAAAAGGATTGGGGGCTCAGCTCATGAATATGCTAATGAGTCCCCGACTGAACACAATCGCAAACTCCCTTGATTTTAATGGGAATGGCCCCTCGGTGGCCTGTCTGTGGTCACCAGGTCCCAGTTTGGTGTTAGGGATCCTGGGACCGATGGAACACTCCCCGAGGTGACCGCAAAACAGTGTGGTCCAGGATGAAAGGCGCCAGTCACGCCTACGTGATTCCTGCTGCCCTGGGAGCAGACAGTATAGTGGGAGATCGTGGTGGTGATTCTTAAGCCCTGAGGGGCTGGATTTTTTACTTGAACTGAAAGACAGGGCACCAGGGGCAGAAATAAGACTGAGGGAACACAAAATATTGTTGGCAGGAATCAGGAGATGCCCGGGAAGAGCAGAAAGGAGGCAGCGTGGCATGGCGGCAGGTAAGCCCAAGCAGGCTTTCTAGAAACCCCCATTTGCAGGGGGGTTACATATACAAACTGACCATTTTCTGGTCATTAAGCAAATGTCCACCCTTTCTGAGCTTGAATTAAAGCGTAGGATGCAGACAGACAGTGACTACTGGTAGACTTTGGGCTTTGCTGCCCCTTGCAGACATTCACAGACTTGTACTTTTTAGTAGAGGCATTTACTCACTCAGATTTAATGCAGATGTGACTTTCTTTAGCTGTGAGATCCAGTGTCCTTCAGAACTCTCACTGCTGAGGCAGATTCAGCTCTCTCTCACAGCTGGATTTTTATCGGGTTACTGTCCCATGTTTTCCTTAAACATGGAAGGGTTCTGGCTAGCCCTTGAAGACATTCTCTGGCAACCCCCAGGCAAGCAGCCACTTGTCTCCTTTTTGGCAGAAGGAAAAACCCCCTCGCTTGTGGAGTGGCTTGCACTGGATTACTGGCCCATCTTTTGACAAAGGGCCTGAGCTCCCGCCCCTGTGGGGAGCTCATGCTGGAACTGGTCACACAGCCCAAAACACTGCCCTTTATAGAACTCCTCTGTGGTTCCCAATTGGCTGAAGCTATCTGTTGCTCCCACAGCTGATCCTGCCTGTCAGTCCAATAAATGAATATTCATTAACTCCACTCAATGAACTACAGGATCCCTGTTTTAGCACCTGAAATTGAATCCCTGCAGTTTCCCCATAAGCAGTTTGCAGTGTCTCATCATGAGCTCTGGAAAAAGTCCTACAAACCCTGGCTTGAAATCCTGGCTTTCTGATTGGCTGTTGCTGCACTAAAATGGCTGCTGCATACACAGTCCCTCTGTAGATTTGACACAGTCCCAAATAAAAGTTCTGGTGTAGCCAGATTGATTACTTTATTTGTTCATTTGCCCCACAGCTTAATAGGTGCTTGTGTGCCCTCTTGATTACTATCCAAAACAAGCATCTCACTTTAGTCCTGAGCCTGTCGCTGCTGCCATAATTAAGTGCTCCCAGGCAGCAGACTGGCAACTTACAGAAGTCCCCAATGTACAATGCTGGTACAACCAGTATATTTAATTATTTTAAATTATTCCCCCTCTTCATTCTTGCCCCTTTAGTGTGCTTTGTAATGCTGCCCTCACTTTTATTTTACTCCAAAACCTGTCGCTAGCAGCACTATTTTTATCCAGCTCTTGCACTAGGACATGCAGCTTATTAATATTCATGATGGCTCCTCATTGCTGTTTATGAGCCCTCCTGGTAGTGCTTCCTTGTGCTCTTTATTTAATTCAAGAAGACGTCTCTCCTGGCCCTTACTGAGGTCACCAGTCCCTAATTAAGACAGGAGGGGGAGTGGGACCGACAACTACCTCCCACTGCACCACTAAATTAGTGGTTGGGAGATCAAAGGTGCCACCCACGCATGTGTGAGCTCACTGGCCAGCTGTGATGATGAAGGGAAAATGCCTGGCGGCTCTGCAATGCTGTAGCAGCCTAAGGCAGGGCAAAACAAGAAAAGAGCTCCTCGGGACCTCTAGGGCACATATGAACACAGGGGGGCATGGTGGTGAAGGTTGGGGCACAAACAGGGACCTGCAGGCATCAGAAGGTGCTCTGAGGAACAGGAGCATGGGAGAATGGACATCTGAGGTAAGCCCCCAATTTAGGGGGGGAGGAACTACACACACACACACACACACACACACACACGTCACCAAATGGAGCACATATCATAATCTTGTAAAAAAAACTAACTTAAAGAAGCACCTGATGGCACAGGGTAAACACTGGAAAGCTATAATTTTAGAAACATTTCAGCTCATATTTCATGTAAATTCTACATTTAGTTTTTCCATTTTTCAGGATGCTTGATGTAGTAGGCTGACTTTTTATAGGAATGCCAGAGTACTGTAGGTCTACAGGACTGAAGCATGAAAATGATTTAGTAAATTGTGGATTAATGTGCGTGCCTCCACCTGACTCTGCCTGCTGAAGAATATTCCCATAGAGATTGCATATAATGACTTACTGTACATAGTATGCTAAATTCCACATAATCCACTAATGCAGGCATAATGGAAACTATGGAAACTGTTATGCAACTCACCATGCACTTACTTCCTATGATGTTTTGTATTGAGGTATACTGAATTTGGTATTTCTTTTTGAGTTGATTTAGATGCCACTGCCCTGGCAGGGTAAATCTTGAGTCAGTGCTACAGAGGGGTGAAGTTGCCAAAATTCCTTTTGCACAAAAATTTGGGAATTTCATCAGTTTCACTTCACCCGTGACTGCAATTCACAGCAATATTCACTTGGTGAATTGGCAAACTTTGCATGGCAAATATATGCAAATTGCCAGTTCATGGGTGTGTTAGGCAATTTCCATACTGTAGTTTGATGTGTGCATTTGACCAGTTCACTGGCAAAAAACAAAGCAAATTGTATTTCTAGTATTTAGCTATTCCCCCTCCCACCTCTCACAAATGTTTTTCTCATGGTAAGCTCCCTAGATCCCAGAGCCACCATCAGCCATCGGAGTCGTCAGCTGCAATTAAAGGCAGTTGCAATCAGTTGCAATCGCCCTGCCTTGCAGTAGTAACGTAGTGCAGTCACAGTTATCCATCTCTGACTGCTGAGCTGATTCCCCCCATCTTCTTCTGAGTTGTTCCCCCTTTCCCTCAACCGGATGTCCAAGTCATATCCTGTATATGTGAGACCCCCTACATCCACTTGCCTGATGGTTGGGACAGTTGAGCAGCTTCTGCTGCAGATTATCTGCCCTATTCACCCCTCTCTCTAATCACAGTATCTTGGGGGTGGAGCTACTTTGTGGAAGCACGCGATGCACTTGTGGCAGCTTCATGTTGTGCTTGGTGGGCCAGGATTAGCATACGGGGAGAGGTAGAGCAGTGCCAGTCTAGGAGGCATGGCAGCAGCTACTGTACTATCAGAGGGCTGCATCACCAGTTGGTACAGATAACCTGAGTACTCAGAGTCACTCAGGTGTGGGTCAGACTCAGGCTATCAGTGGCATGATCGGCATTGGATCATGGGTTACCACACACAGCCAACAGTGCAATGGTACGAGAAGGGGTGGGGGGGGGCAACGCAAGGCTGAGTGACAGAGTTAGGTGTTTTTTCTTATCATCAAAAAAAAATCCAACAAAAGGTGCCAGCATAAAGCTGGGCTGACTGGCTAGCTGGGTGGGAGTAGGAAGACTCACTACTAGACAATAGTAGCACACAGACAGGAGAAGCCAGAGGAACTCAAATGAAGCTGAGGATGCCAAATGGAAAATAATTTGAAAAAAGGTATAATACTGTTACACAGTTACAGTTGTCTTTTGTGAAGGGCAGGGTAAGGGATGCCAAGGTTGGGGAAGGGGAACGAAGGATGCTGGCCTGTTTAAGTCCTTTTTAAGGCCAGTTGGTGCAGGGGACAGTCCAGGCCATTCTTAACCAACTGCACTGCTGGGGCTAAGGCTAAGAGCTTTTATTTAGTTTAAGTTCTTCAGGCTCATAGCCCTTGAGTGGCCACCTGGAGAGGAAACTGAAGGCTAAGAGCTTAGGGAGGGCTTCAGCTGTGGGCAGAAGGGTTGGAGGACATGTTAGCCTGTTAGCTTACCTGAGACCAGCAGGGCAGGGGGACAGGAAGTACAACCAACATAGTCTGTCAGTGTTATTGAGCACTTCACACACAGAACAGACTACATTGCAGGGGGGTGGGGGCTGCTCTCAGGAGGTAACTGTGGACTACTTCTTGTAAGTACATAAATAAAATTCCCCAGTGGTGAAAATTGAAAAAAATGGTTGAAGTTTCTTTACTCAGTTGAAGTCAAACATTTTTAAGTGGTTGAAAAAATAATTCAGGATATGGTGTAAGTCAGCCATAATTGGTAATTCAACTGGCTCTGGGGTCTAATACCCTCCTTGAATCACCAGCTAGCACCCTCCGCCACCTTCTGCCTTTTAAATTGAAGCAGCAAAGTAGTAAAGTAGGACACAGTCCAATGACTCCAAGGCAGTTAATCTAAATTGTTGTTCAAATACCTTGCCCTTCCCCTCCCATGGGTGCCAAACAAACTCTCCCCACCCCACCCAAATTCCACTGAGAAAGTCATCTTTCATCAGCCCTCCAACCCAGCTCTACTCTGGTCCCCTATCGTCCTCCTCCCCCAGTGAACAACCAGGAAAAAAAACTGTAATGAAGAAAACATTCCAGTTAGGCTTTACTAGAAACAAGGACATCATCATTCATTCATTTTCGCCATTAGTGAGATGCATATTGAGCATTGCAGATGCAATGCACTGGGGGATTGTTTTTTTCACAGTATCACAGCTTCTCTTATGTGGATTGCTTGTCAGGTATTAATTGTAGCACACAGACTGTGTAACCATTAATGTGATGGTCTGCAACAGTCTAGGGGCTTGACCCATGACATGGTACCAGGTACATTGTGCTGCTGCCAAAGTCTCCCTTCCCCTTTGCACCATAACTTGATGAATGGCTATGCCCATGTGAATATATACCATTATTTTGTCCCTCAGGCCCTGGAAGCCAATAAACTGGCTTTCCAAATTGTTGGAAAGTGTAGCTTACTTTCTTTAGCCCCATTTCCTTCTGTTATTGTTTGTCAGAAATCCTATGTAACCCTTCCTTCTTATTGCAAGACTGTGACGTGTGCAAGAACTATCTTCAGTGGTCCTACTGTTGCATGGGTTGTCACATCTTCTGAATGATAGGAGGGCACCAGGAAGCCAGCTCTTTAGCCCCTAACACACTGAAACTGTCACAGCTGCAGGAGCTGGCACATTGGCATGCAGTGCATGGTGCATTGCATTGGTCTGTACTCTAGGCACATGCTGCTATGCTGATAAAATTGCCCCCACCCTCCTCCCAGTGTCTAGATGACTGCTTTATGGCCATGTCAATATGTCTATATACTATTCCTTGCTTGTCTTCTATGGTGGTCTAGTCACCCTGGAATCTTGTAAATTGGTTGTTAACATCCCTGCTGTCCAGTGGCTCTCCCTTTCCATTACTGTCATCAGTGGTGCTTTGCACTGCCTAGCCCTTCCCCCTGCTACAATGAACATTACATATTGCAAGATTATGACTGCTTCAAGTACTGCTTTTAGCAATGCTAACATGGCAGAGGGGGCTGTACTTTGTGACCAGGGGTGAGGGTGCAAGATAGCTGCTGTGCATACCACAGAACCTCTATGCATGCAAGCAGTTTCACTACGTCAGACTCTTCTTCCCTTTCCAAGTACTGGCACACTGACCTGTGTACTATCAATAGAAAAGACTAGAACCCCCTTTGTGTACAGCACCATGGTGAGCAATGCAGAAGCCTTTTGCAAAGTGGATACAGATTTACTCTTCCCTCATGGTCTGTGCCTGCACCATCCCTGTCTGCCCAAAGATATAATCTTAGAAATTACATTTTGTTTTATACTTTTTAGCCAGAAAAGGCTCACTGAGCTAAAACTGATTTCCAACAGTCTCCCAAGAGCAGAGGGAGGTAAAGGGACTTGCTTATGGTCACACAGTATGCAAATGGCAGCTGTGGATTTCAAACCCAGATCTGCAGAGTCTCCAAGTTTATAGTTTGGTGCTTTAATCCTCTAGGCTATAGTTCCTATACAAAATAGAAGTCCAGTGATTTCTTTTTTGAAATGTTTGAAGGATGAGTGCCATGACTGTACTGCTCCAGAGTAGTTCCTGGTTTGTCTACTGGCACCATGCACCTTAAGCAACTTTGCAAACCACCAGCACTTTCCTAAGTGACATAGCAGAACATATCTGGTATACGAAACTGCACATCCTCACTAATGTAAAGCATCACAGGATATTTATGCAAATCACTGTATATACTTCCCATGATGCTTTTGCATTAGTGATGATGCATGTGTGATTTGTTATTTTGTTGAAACTTGGCTTTGTTACCAATGCCTTTCTAAGAAGAATTTTGCTTCTGTGTGCATTTGCACTGAACTTCTTTGCTATTAAACTGCTTTTCTATTTTGGTTCTGCTATGACACAAATAACTGAGATCACAAGGAAGGTTCCATCCTCTCCCTGGATTCAGATAACAGGAGACCCATATACAGGTGCAGGCATGGGGGGATGTAGTCTAGGGAACACAAAGGGTCTTCTTCTGTCTTCTAGTAAAACTGCTATAAACAAGCAGGTTTTGATGTCTGCAGAAGATGTGTTTTTTCTGTGTGACAGTTGCACAGTTTCTCTTATGTAGATTGCTTGCCCAGATATCAGCTGTTTGACTATGTCGGACTGTGTAGCACAGGGTCGGCCAATGGCAAGGCAATAGGTGCATGCTGCTGCCAAAGCTGTTCCCTCCCTTGCATCATACCTTAATGGCTACTTGCTTGCCATGCCTTTATTTATACTGTTTATAATATTCCTTGCCAAGCAAGGGAGCTGTGAGTGGTGCTATTCATGAGGTCCACAAATGCAATTAAGAAATTGAAGTAAAAATGAAGTAGCATATGACAAGAGACCACTAACCATGTCATTTTGACTTCAGTTTTGTAATTTATAGTTTTTGACTTGTTCTGTTTACACACTTTTTGCAGTGGCCCTTTTTCAAGCAGTTATTACGCCAAAACTGCTGTGTTGCAGTGTACCACTGCTTTAATGAACTACACAATGGTTCATGAATATATTAATTCACTGTGTATTTAAGAGTGTTCAAACATAGCCCCAGTGAAGCCTCACACAAGAGATGCTACATAGGGGTGTTCTGGTTCCTTTATGGCATCCTAATGAATTTTTATGAAAGTTTTAAATAAAGTACCAGTGATTTCAAAATACAGCTGTATTGTATATGCCACATTTCTTTTTTTTTTCTTCTGGTGACTCTGATCTCTGAATTAGGTCCCTGATACAACAAAACAAATGTAAAGAGCTCTTTGCTCTAAAAATAACAGGCAGAAGATGGTATTCATTTTTAAACTTGTCAGTTTTTATTTCTGAAGTATTTTCCTTTTTTCATTGGCTCATCAGACGGTTTTCTACTTGACAGTATTCAGTGTGATCTGAACAGCAGATTTTTACCTGAAGATTGACATACAGTATTTAAGTTCTGCTCCTTTTCACACCTTGTCAGGATTGTTAACCTCATTCTCTGTGATGTCACATGTGACTCATCTTACTGCAGATAACTGACTCGCCTTGGTCAGTTGTGATGTCACAGACAGTGAGGTCCTAGGGCTATTGATGTGCGAGGAGAAATAGAATTCGCAATCTCAGCCTCCAGGTAGAGTACTGTTCCACACATCACACCATGTGTTGTCAGATAGAAAATGATCTAATTAGCAAAGGGAAAAGAAAACAAAAATACTTCTAAACAAAGTATTAGCCACTACTTTGGAAAGTCAGTATTAATTTCAGACAGTACAGTAGCTCTTTAAGTATGATTACAGTATGTTCTGGGTCTATGCATTTTTAATGTAGACTACATTACTGAAAATATACATCTGCTTACTATCTGTCTAATATCTTCAATCCTCATTCCTAACGACCACTCCTCACTGGACTGGATTCTATCCTGCCACCTCCCCCACTGCAGTGTGGCAACAGGTATTTTGCTGGATTCTTTCAGCAACCACTGCATGATGTACTATGTCAAAAACAATAACATCTCCTTTTCAGCCCCAAAATATATCTGGTCCAGCTGCCTCTGGTTGCTGAACATAAATGCTCTCTTGAATGACCTAGGTGCTACAGACTGACTGGCCATCTCATTGGCATCCGACATTGATGCTGCCATCTCTGTTTTCCACTCCAAATTTTCCACAGTCAGGGACTTGCATGTCCCATTCAGGAAATCCAGCGTCAGAACTTCCCATCTCCCCTCGATATCCACTAAAATCCTTGACCAATGTAAATCCTGCAATTTTTGCCTGGGCACACTATAAATTATCCCACTCATTACCTGATCTTCCCTAGTACAGGAGCATGAGAAACAAATGCACAAAGGCTGTCCATGTTGTGAAATCACTTTATTTCAAAGCAAACCTCCAGAATACCCTTAACTCTCTTGCTAAGTCACAATTCTAATGCTTGAAAGCATGTAACTGTCTGAGTACAAAAAAAAATTCTCCCTTGTTTAGTTCTGGAAGGTAATCCATTCCCTTTTTGAACCCCCTGCCCAGTCTGCTCCTCTATCCTCATGGTTAATGGTTCACCTATGTCTGCTCTGCATCTGTTGCTGCTCTCTTCAATTACTTTTTCACCACATCTGCTCTCCCCCATCCTATTTCTGACTCCCCTCTTTCCCCTCCTGTCCTCTCCCCTAAACCTCCTCAGGTTTTCATTTTCCTCTTTCCACCACACTGGGAACCCTGTCAAAGTCCAGGCTTGATGGGCTTGATCCCAAACTCCTTCATCTCTCAGCTCCTGCAGTTGCCACTGCACTTTACTACCAGCTCAACCTCTCATTCTCCATCCCATTCCCCTCCTCCCCTCCCTTGCCAAGTCCCAAGAGAGGTTAGTCTACTCCAGACACCTGGAGTTCCTTACCTCTACCAGTTTCTTTTCCCCATTCCAGTCTGGCTTCTAAAAGCACCATTACACTGTCTCCTCCCTTCTATGAGTCACAGATTTCAGCCTCTCAGGGGTGGATCAAGGCCACATTACAGCTGCCATTTTCATTGATCTGGCCAAAACCTTCAACTCAGCGTCCCACCCGTGCTTCCTGGACAAGCTGAGCTCCATTGGCCTTTCAGTTTCCACAGCTGGCCAGTTCCATTCCTACCTAATGGGCCATCAACAGTTGGTACAGGTTGGGGCACCTTATCATCACCCTCTTCCCATCAAGGCTGGGGTCTCGCAGGGTTTTACATTAGGCCCTACACTATTTTCCATTTCTCTGAATGACCTCCCATCTGTCTGTGCCAACTCACATATACACATGTATGTAGATGACAGTCATATTTGCTTCTCTTCCTGCCACCGCTTCTGTGATTCAACAGGATTTTCACAACATCCTGCACTGGTTCCACACCAATCAGATCAACAGAAAAAAATACTCTCCTTAACCTTTGGTACCAGCCAGAAATTGCCCAAGCTCACAAGACTGCCAATCTTCTGCATGCTGGTTGAGTCCCTTCTTGAAGCAGTGCAATCCTTCAAATACCTTGGCATGTGACTAAATAACAAACTTCTCATCCTACATTAATACCATCGTTGTGAAATGGTTGCCTGTGCCTTGTATTGTAATAAAGAATGCCATTCCCTGCCAGTCTGATGTGAGCTGCTCATCAAATTGGTGCTCCCAGTTTTTGGCTATGCCAAAGTGGTTTATGAAACTGCCCCCTTCACCTCTCTAACCAGACTGGACACTCTCTGCAATGCCTTTTGTTGCTGCATGACAACATCCCAGCCACATACTCACCATTGGTCCCTCTACTCCTCCTTTTCCTTTATTCCCCTAACATCTTGTCACCAGCTACACTGTTCCTCCTTCATCTATAAATACTGCTTTGATTCCCTTCCCTCCTACCTCTCATCACTCCTATCTCCAGTCACACCTGCTACATGCTCTTTCTACTTCAGGGACCAGTGAACCTTCTCCATTCCTCATCCCTGTTCCTCTGCTGGAGAAGTCATCTTTTCCTGTCACTTTCCAACTATCTGGAAGCTGCTTCTCCCCTTGCCACTCCACCTACTCAAGCTCTTTCAGTCACCAGCTGAAATTCCTTCCAGCCATCAGCCACTCTTGTTTCCCCTAAGAGGTGCTCCCTGTTTTACACTGGCAGAAAAGGGTTCTAGTTTTCTCCATATATAAACGTGTTGCTTTGTGCACTACCTGCTCATTTTGGATAACATTTCTATGGCAAAACATTTTGTTGTATATGCATATACACTTAGAATGATACAGGTATGTATATATAGTTTGTTTACAGTGCATTTGCTTGAGGTAGGCCAAGTGAGATTTAACATCAAATTTACAGTGGAATCGTACTTTGCTGTATTAAGTTTTACTGCTGGGTGGACAGAAATGCCAGTAGATCAATCACATGCTTATGGTTACCCAGTAAATTAAATGCCGTGATGAGATTCCAGCTTGACACCTCCTGGTTCACAGTTCTGTGCTCAAATCATTAGACCACACTATGTTCCCTAAATTATAAGTGATGGATTATCCAGTTATGCTTGACAGCTATGCTAATTATGTACAGTGCATACTGTAATACCTCCAATACCACACTGTTGTAATAGTTGACTGTCCAAAAATACTACAGTTTGCTCTCATTTTTCTGACATTCCTCTAACGATATGAATACTGACATTATATCACAGGCAACTGAATTTAAAACTTACAAGGAAGAACACAAATTAACAAGCCTTGACAGTTCCAAGTGTTAGTCAGTTTCAAAATGCCTAGACATGAATTACAAGAGACACACCTGCAGGGAAGCATCCCTTGGCAGCATGTTACTTTCATTACTCAGCAAGCTGTTGTGCCCTAAATAAGGCCTCTGATATCAGGCAGTTTGCTCTCAGTTGTTACAAAGTAGTGCTAGTGTGATTCAATATTTAAAACAGAATGGCTTGTGGTCATAACCATATAGAGGGTCAAAGAAAAGTAACGTTTCCTTACAATTCTGAAAAGATATTGTCAATTTCTGGTCGAGGGCAGATATTGTTTAGGAATACTCTGTATTCTTCAGGGGTGAAGTCTTCTTGAGGAATAGTATCATTCTGTAAGGAAAAAAGACTATCATTAGTAAACAAGTATTCTCTTTAGTGCTTTATAGAAGACTATTATGTAGACTAAGTAATATTTTTGTAGTGCAGCATAATATCATTTGATAACACTTTATTTCCATATTGATGATTTGCTCCTTCCTCCTTATACCTATCGTGGCTTCAGCAGTCTCTGGATGGGAGGATAGACGAGTATCTGTGTTGCAGCTCATGACACTTCCACTCTCTGATCAAGTAGCAGGGGGTCCATAACACACTGGGGGCCTCTGACCCCCCCGCTCACCAGGAGCAATATGCATCCCCTGTGTCACATTACCAATCCCCAGCTGCCCCAGTATAGCATTCTAGGGCTCACTCATGAACCTCACTCTTCCAGGTAGCGTCACGATCTGCTGCGCCAATAGGCCAGCCAACATAAGCATCACAGAATCACATGAGCCACAGCTTAGCTAATGATGAATTACATCTCGTGGGCTATTTAGGTGGAGGGCTCTTGAATTCTTCGTCAGTTGCATGTAGTCTGATGTGTACTGTAGCAATACATGGAGAGCATGCATGTGCACATGAAGACTTCTGCTAAAAGCATTCTGTTGAGGTTCACTGTCCCTGAGTGCATAGCTGTGTGATCCACCAAGTGTACCACTTAGTGAACATCATCCTAAAATAAATACATGTACTAGCTCCAGAATGAATAGGGTTGTTCAAGTAGTACACTATCCATCCCACTGGTATGGCCCACTGCTCAAGCAGTTCACTAGTTGCAAGGATCCAGTCCATTTAGTCTGGATAACAGATTTAGACTATTGCACTATCCCTTTCGTATCCATGGGTACTTTAGATCACACTATTCTATGCCTATGAGGACTGGCTGGAAGCTCTAAATATGTTCTCTTTGGAGGCCAGGTGAGAGCGGGGGGGGGTCAAGATTGAAACTTATAAGTTTCTCAGGGGTATAAAAAAAGGTGAATAATGAGGACCTGTTTGTAAGGAAAAGGGATGCAGTCACTATGAGGCATGACTGGAGGTTGGTAGGGGGTAAAATCAGGAGAAATGTGAGGAAGATCTACTTCACTGAGAGGGTGGTGGTTCCACGGAACAGACTGTTGGCAGAAGTGGTAGGACTGGCTACCCTAAACAGATTTAAATATAGTAAAGACAGGGCAAGGGACTCATAATCCCTCGGGGGGGCACATAGGTTTAAGGGGTGAAGGACAGGTAACAGCCCACCAACACAGTAGTTCATTGGAGGTGAGGTAGTATAGTAAGGGTAGACTCAATGGACCTGCCATCTCCTTCTGCCATCAAATTCAATGTGTGTATGTTTCTCTTTGAACTATCTGAAATTGAACAGCTAGCATCCATACAATGTTAGTACCAAGCAATTCATAAGGAACTCCTCTGTACTGTGCATGAATAGTCAGTGTAATGCAATATGAACTTGTGCAATTTGTGTGTAGTTAATTTTTTGTGATTTTTGTTTTGTTCTCCCCTGTGTCACGTGCTTTGTCCCTTTCCACTACTAAAAACCATGACTGGGACATGGCTATATGAGGCTATGCTCTGTTTAGGAAGGATAGGATAGGAAGGAAAGGAGGACTTTTGGTACTTTATGTGAGGAAGGGCATTAAAGCAATGACGACACAAGGAATACAGTAGGGAAGAGGTATTGTACTTCACCCTAGAAATGGCTAATCGGGCCTGTATTCACACTGGTGTGATATAGAGGCCTCCAGCACAGGGGGAGGAGTTAGATAAGTATTGATGGAAGCCACTGGCAAAAGGGCAGAAAAGGGGCACATGGTGTTGGTTGGACACTTCAGTCTGCCAGATGTAGATTGGAGTCTCTCAGCTGTGGCTTCATCTAGAAGCAGGAAAATCTTGGATTCCCTGCAAGGGGTGTTCCTCAGGCAACTAGTTAGAGAACCCACCTTTGATGTGGTGATACTGGACCTGGTACACATCAACAGGGGCAGTATTGCAGACATTAAGTTGGGGGGCTAGCCAAGGACCAGAGATACCCATACAGTGTGGTTCAATATAAGGATGGCTGTGGAATTAAACCACACAAAGGAGAGGGTCCTGGACATCAGTAGGGCAGATTTTAAAAAGATGGGTGAATGCCTTAGTGATGACCTAATGGGGGGCTGAACTGGCTGGGATGGGGAAACAGTGGGAGGAAACTAAAATTGGCCATAATGAAGGCAACAAATCTTTGCATCAAAAAATGGAGCAAAAGAAAGAGGAGAAAAAGAACACTATGGTTCTCAAAAGAGGTAGTGGAAAAGGTAAAGGCTGAAGTTATCATTTATTTGCTAGTAGGAGATGCAGCTGGAGGATGATATGGAGGTGTATCAGTGGAAACGGTGGAGACAGAGGGAAGTAGGAAGAGCAGTAAGGAGTGCAAAGGTGCAAACTGAAGAGACAATAGCCACCACAGTAACAAAAGGGGACAATAAACTTTTTAGGTATATAAGCAAAAAAAGGAAGACCGGGGATGGGGTTGTATGGTTAAGAAGGAAAGGGAGTACTGTGCAGAAAGGGAATCAGAGAAGGCAGACATTCTGAAGAAATACTTTTGTTCAGTGCTCACATAGGAAGGAGATGGGGAGGGGCCACAAAAATGTAACAGGAGCATTGGGGTGACAGAGGTGGAGACTAGTCCAGTTTCAGAGGAGGGAGTCCCAAAGCAACTTACAGATCTGAAAGTGGACAAAACAATGAGGCCAGATGGGCTGCACCCAAGGATATAGAGGGAGCTTAGAGAGGTACTGGCTACACCTCTGACACCCCTATTTAATAGCTTATTGGAAAGAGGAGTGGTCCCAGAGGCCTGGAACACAGCAGATATAGTCCCACTTCACAAAAAGAGTAGCAGGGAAGAGGATGTCAATTATAGGCAATTCAACCTGACTTAAATGGTGAGAATGTTAATGGAATCACTGGAGAAAGAAAGGATTGTGGAATATCTTGAAACCAGTGAGTTACAAGACCTGAGGCAGCTTGAAATCAAGGGGGGCGGTCATGTCAAATGAATCTGAGAGCGTTCTTCGACTGGGTGACCAAGGAACTAAATCAGGGTGAAGCAGTGGACATAGCTTATTAAGTAGTAGTAAGACATTCAAGGCTGTTTCAAACAAAAGACTAGTAAGCAGGCTGGGCATCATAAGAGTGGGTCCAAAGGTGGCAAATAGGGTAAGAAATTGGTTAAGGGATCAGTGGCAGAAGGTGATGGTAAATGGAGTTCACTTAGAGGAAGAGAGTGTGACAAATGTAATACCTCAGGGGTCAGTGCTGGGACCGGTCCTCTTTAATGTCTTTATAAGTGACATTGCAGAGGAGCAGGAAGAGAAGGTCTGCCTCTCTGTGGATGACACAAAACTGCAGTAGGGTGGACACTCCAGGGAAACACCTGAGAAAACCCAATGAATGATCAAGTGTACAGCAGCAATGTTTCAATGCAAACAAGTGTGAATAATGCACTTAGGGCACAGAAACATGAGTCAGAGTACACAATGGATGGAGTGATACTGTCGACCACCAAGCAGGAAAAAGACTTGGTGGTAAACATATCGGATGACCTAAAGGTGGCCAGGCAGTGCGACAAGGCAGTTGGCAGAGCTACTGGGATGCTGCGGTGCTTAGGGAGGGTGTCTAGTTCTGGAGATCACATCTCTGGAAGGACATAAATAGAGTGGACGTGGTCCAGTGGAGGGTAACTAAAATGGTGCAGAGTCTGCACCAAAAAGTCTATGAGGGGAGACTAAAGGAGAGAAGGGTGAAGGGGACATGATAGAGACCTTTAAATATGCCGCAGGCAGAAATGAGATTCAGGAGAGGATTGTGTTTCCGAAAAAAATGGAGCTAAAGAGCAAGGGGACATGCTGTGAAGCTGGAGGCTATATTTAGGAGAGATGTAGGGAAGTACTTCTTCACAGAAAGGCTAGTGGATTCTAGGAATAGCCTTCCACCAGAGAGTTCAAGAATGCATAGGATAGGCATAAAGGCAACTTAGTGGAAAGGAAGGAGGGGAGGAAGTAAAAATCAAAGACCAATTAGGGATTATGGTGATAGTGTAAGTATGGAAAAATTAGCAGACTGGGTGGGCTAAGAGGTCATTATCTGCTATCATATGCTATGTTTCTGTAACTAGCACGTCCTACTTATGGACTGTCAGTTTTATTAAAGTCTTTGTTTAAAGTTACTCTCCTGCAGATTTCCAAATGTTTTCTTCAGGGTGAGCGCCTCAAATGAAATATTACTTCAGGTGTAATGTAATTTTGTTGTTTCTTTGGAAAGTTTTGTGAAGTCTGTTCTAGGAACCAGGGGTATAAGCAAGATGAATAGTGAAGACCTATTTTTAGGAATTGGGATACGATTACTAGGGGGCATGACTAAAGCTTGGTAGGGGGTAAATACAGGATAAATGTTTGGAAAAGTTAAGTATTTCAGCTTGCAACTTTGCTGTTTTGTGCTGAGGAAACCAGGAAACCCATACACAACATTTACAGCATAAGATAATGTTCATCAAATAATTTCAACCAGCACAGTATCGTATATGTATTTGTATAAGCATGCTATTTTGATGGAAAATGCAACTAAAGGTACATAGTGAATGTAGCAGTTCACTATACTTCTTTAGGTAATTCCAATTAGCAGGGACCACTGTGCAAGGAAAAAAATTACTGTAAGTGTTCCTGTACATTCTTCTGGTTCTTCTCTGTTTAGAAATAATTATGCACAGGAAACTATGTCATAGCTTTATCTACTATTTGCACAGTTGCCAAGGAAGAAAGCAACTTGGCACAGGAAACATCTTCTTAAGATTATAGAATGGTGGAATAAAAAGTTTCTCTACCTTCCCAGGCTTTAAATTAAAAAAAATAAAAAAAAAAAATAAATGATTGCATAAAGTTGATGACTGTATTTTCTACAAAATCAAATGCTTTAACATTAACTCATGCTACATATTTCAATCAGTTTTTTGAAACCCTTGCCTAAACACAATATGCTGTCACACTGTAATTTTATAAAGTTTACTACAACTGATTTCATCAGTTGTCTTATCTTTTCTGGACTAATCTAATTAACACAGCAATGATAAAGAAAGATATATAAAATAAGACAAAATGATTAGTCAGCAGCACATTTTTTTTCTTGAAATAAAAAAAGGCATAGATTGTGTTGACAGAAAAAGACCCAGCAGTCCATCCTGTCTGCCTATTTCATTGCCTAGCTCCATGCTCAGTCTAACATTAGATGGATTTTGAGATCCAATAGCCCTGGTGACAGATTGTTACCCTTTCCCATGGTATCCCTTCCCCTTGTCTGCCTGTGGGTCCCACTGTTCTCTCATACAGTATCTGTCCCACTCAGTTTAAAGCCCATTACTGTCTTGGATTCAGCCACATGTCTGGGTGGCACATTCCATTCATCCACCACCATTCTGTGAAGAAGAAGAGCTTCCTAATGTCCTTCCCAACTCTCCCTCCAGTCAGTCTCCACCCATGTCCACTAGTTACTGTGCCACTGATCCTCGTGAACAAGTGTTTTACAATCCACTCTGTTGACTTCTCATAAGAATTTGTATGTCTCAATCATTTCTATTCTTTTCCTCCTCACTTCCAGTGTAAACATGTTAAGGTCTGCCATACTCTTCCTCTCAGCTGGTTTAGGAAGTTCCATAAGCTTGTTTCTACTTTCACTTGGGAAGGAAAACCCCCACAGCATGCCTATGCTCACCTAGGGGTGCCAAAGCAGATGGGAGGGCTTAAGCTTCCAAATTTATTCCTATATTACTTAACCAGCCACATTGCTGAATATGTCAGATGGAGAGCCTGATTATGTACCACTGCAGCTTCAGATTGAAAGGACCCTTATTAGAGAAGCTGCCCTTTCACCAGGCAGTCTGCTTTTCATTTCCCTTAAACTTCTTTAATCTCAGATTTGTGTTTTGGTTATTTTTACATATTTGAAAGTTCATGCTCAGCTATGTAAAGCCCTGCATTACAATAACCTAATGGACATCTCCCAACTGCTCTGTAATAACCCCAGTTTTTGGCTAGGGGGGCAAATGCTTATTCCTGAAAGAGTTCTTCAATTAGTGGAGAAAAAAGTAAGAAATCTCCTCTCTGATGGCCAACTCAGCACTAGCCATGAATTGTTAATGATGCTTAATTTTCCAGCTAAATTTATTTTCCAGGTCGACCAAATTCGACATCTTCTGATTGACCACTTTGGCACAGTCCTCTGGTCTAATAACCACAGAGACTTTCTTGATACATTGCAGTCCCTGGCTTGGCAACCCTATTCAGTAGCCCAGATCACTTCTACCCTATTCTCCAAACTTTACCAAGATAGTACGGGGCTCTCGCAATACTGGTTTGCATCATACCCTGTGATTTCCTCTAATTGGGAACATATTTGGACAGACCTTTACCTTTACATGAAGAATGGTAAACTTCATCTTACCCAGTTTATAATTTTATATAAAATTTATTTTACTCCAGTGAAACTGGCTAAGATGGGGGAAATTGACCCCCCCCCTTGCACCAGGTGTAGGCAGGGAGCTGGGTCTTTACTTCACATTTTGTAGGACTGCCCTAGGATAGCCCCCTTTGGGATAAGATTAAACAGAAGGCAGACTATCTTTTGGGTTTGGAAGATTATTTTACTCCCAAAATCTGAACTGTTGGGGATTACTCAGGTGTATGGGTTAAGGAGTGGAAATATTATTTATTCATGATTTCGCTATCTGTGAGGAGAGTGGTGCTTCACCACTGGAAAGATCAGATGGATATTTCTTATACAGAGTGGCTTAATGAGCTGTGGAGTAATCTCCACCTTGAGAAGATGGTAGCCAGCCTCTGAAACAGGATGGCTGGCTACAATAAGAAATGGGGTAAGCTGGATGCCTTGTTTTCTCTTGCATCTTCACCTTGAGTGGGTTGTTGGAGCATTGTCTTTAGCCTGTTCTCCTTCTTTTAAGTAATAGTACAGCATATCTTTATTTACAATATTATGTTTTCCTGTTATGGTTTAACACTGTGTCCCTTGTCATTTTTGGAAAGTGATTTTGGTTCTATTGGTTAGGTGTACATCCTTTAATTGGATAGTTCTCTGTTTTGGGGGGTGGATGGAGGGGGGGTTTGTTGGGAGGGGTTTTGTGTGTGTTATTGGTTTGTATTGTTGTTTATTTGTTGTTGGTGTATTTTAAAACTTCAATAAAGTATATTAAATTTCCAAAACAAAAAAGGGTCTTCTAACCTTTCCTTATGTGATCAGCCCAGCCTATTAGCATTCCACTATCTGTTCTTTAATTATAGTTTCCAGCAGCTTGCCTACAGTAGAGGTGGGACTGACTGGTCTGTAATTCCCAAGCCATCCCTGTCCTTGTTCTTTTGAAGTGGCAACATATTAGCCAATCTGCCATCTGTTTGAACAAGCTCCATCCCTACAGAACCCTAAGGAACAACTAAACAGCTTTGCCAACAGTACTACCAGTGTCTTCTCTACCTCCTTCAGTGATCTAAGATGCAACTTGTCAGAACCAGATGCTTGTTCACCTTCAAGGTTTTTGTAGCACCCCTTCCTCCAAGACAGGTCCTACCAGTAGTCGAAAGGAAGGGGGGAGAAAGAAAGAGCCAGAGACAGATTAGGTCTGTGGTGGTACTGTAGATATGGAAAAATGGTCAGACTGGTTGGGCCAAGTGATTCTTTTCTGCCTTCAGATTCAATTCACCTTAGGGTTTTATCAATTGGCTTAGTCCCCAAGAAGGCCCTGGGTGAGTTTTGCATGGTTGAATACTCAGTGAGCAACTCAGTGGATGACCACACTGACCAGTGTCACTCAACGGTTTAATATACATCATGTGATAGGGAGGTCAAGGTGGTGCATGCTGCAGGTCCCGAGGTCCTGATGGCCAAGGCAAACATCAAGTCAGTATTCATACTGCTGCCAGTTCACCTCACCAACCTTGATCTGTAGGGGATTAAATTCATGGGGTTATATTATGTTGATAATTGTATGCCTAAGGGTTGTTTGGTGGCCTACACAGTGTTTGAATATTCAGTATCTTCCTGCCCTGGGAGATTGCTCAGGACGTGACTCATCAAGGATTTACTGATGGTCTTAAAGATAATCGTAAATTCTATTTAAGGACTACTACCCCAAATGAGGTTGAGAGGTTGTTATGACATATTAAAAGGGATAGCTCAGCAGGCTCTGATGGTCTATGTCCCCATCTATTTATAGTCGCTGCTTCAGTCTTAGCATATCCAATTAGTGTTATTTTTTATTTGTCTTTTTTGACAGGTAATGTACCTGACATTTGGAAACATTCCTTGGTGACTCCCATTTTTAAGTCTGATTCACATCTGGAGTTTGGTAATTATAGACCGATTTCAATTTTGTCTGCCCTGGCTAAAATCCAGAAAAGGATAGTTTACAATCAGTTGACTGATTATGTGGATTCTTTGGGATTACTGTATCAGAATCAACATGGTTTCCATAAAGGAAGAAGTACTGAGACCGCCTAGGTCGAGTTCACGAACACGGTACTGGATGGTATGGATAAAGGTTGTTTGACCGGTCCCATGTTCGTGGACTTGACCAAGGCATTTGACTTAGTGAATCATCAGTTGTTAGTCTGTGGATTAGAATCCTTGGGAACTGGACAGTCTTTTTCTGTTTGGATAAGGGATTATTTAACCAATAGGTTTCAAAGGGTTAAATACGGAGGTGTTGTTTCTGAATCTGTAATGGTAAAGTGTGGGGTCCCACAAGGCTCCATACTAGGACCGCTTTTGTTTTCTTTATTCTCTGATCAGCAATAGAATGTAATTCATAATGCTTTTCTAACTCTTTACGCAGATGATGCAGTTATATATATGCAGGGTTCTTCCGTTGGGGACCTAGGTGATTCCTTAACAGAAGAAATATGTAATCATCCCTTATGGCTTATAAAATGGTCTTAAATAAATCAAAAACAAAGGTGATGGTTTTTGGAACCTCGGCTAGATTAAGATCTGTGGGACAGTGTTTGGAGGTTAAATCTCTTGATGGATCATTGTTTGATCAAGTAGATACATTTCAGTATCTTTGGGTACTATTAGATTCTAATTTAAGTTATGAACCTTATTTTATGAGGGTAACCTCGAGAATTCATTGTAGAATTGCCCCTTTATATAGAATTTGTTCATTTCTTATTACGGAGTCTAGGTTAGCTGTTTCTAAACATTGTTTAGTTCCTATTGTAAATGATGCTGCCATTGTAACTGATACTGCTTCTGCGACAGTGATCTCTAGGAAATCCACTTTACTTCGGCTGATTGCTAAATTTGCTTTAAATTCCCTAAATTATCTCATTATTGTGAGATTTTGAAAGAAATAGGTTGGCTACCGGTTCCATTAAATTTTTATTATTATGTAGCTAAATTTACACATAGAATTGTTAATTCTGGAATTCCACAAAAATTGTGTAATCTGTTGAGGCCGTACAGTGAGGGCTACTTTTCTTGGCATAGGTCAGATGGTTTGGTTCTCAACATTCCATTTATGAAAACTAAAAGTGGACAGAGAGCCTTTGCTTATATTGCTCGATGTATTTGGAATGAAATTCCCTGTGACATTAGACAGTTACGTTCTGCTAAAATGTTTGCAGATGAACTAAGGATATTTTTCCAATCTCAATTTGATTGTAAATGCTTTTTATGATTATCTTCCTTGTGACAAAGACATTTTATGTCTGCTATATTGTATTGTATTTGTATGTCTTTTGTATTGAATACATGTAATTTTATGTGGGTCGTACCTGTAAAAGGAACTAGTTTTCCAGTGTGCTTACCCGTTAAGTGAATAAACAAACAAACAAATAAACAAACGTGGGTTCTCAGGTGATCATTCAATTATTTGGATGATTGTCTCTTTGTGGGACCATCTGACTCCTTGGTCTGCAGGCAGACACTGGACAGCTTCTTACACTTGTGCAAAACCTTTGGTCTACCATTGGCCCTAGGCAAGGTTGAACCACTGAACTCAGTAATGACATTTCTGGGCATAGAGATTGATTCAAGGACACAGGAATATTACCTGTCACAGGAAAAAGTTAGATCCTGAGGAACCTGTTGAGCCGTGCAATAGCAGTTAAAAAGTTTACCCTAAGGCAGCTCTAACAGATAGTGGGCCATCTAAACTTTGCTTGCTGAGTCATTTTGACTGGGAGGCTGTTACTGCTGCAGATGGCAACACTGAGATCTAGTACCCAGAAGCCCTATCATAGAATTCAGGTGTTGGAGGGTTTCAGAGAGGACTTGGAGGTATGGTTGACTTTCATTTTACACTTCAACTGTGCCTCGATATGGCAGGAGACAGCTGACAGCCAGAAGACTGATCTGTTTACAGATGTATCAAGGGGTCTGGGAATTGGAGCATACTTCAAAGGCAAGAGGTGTCCCACAGACTGCCCCCCAAGTTAGGCAACAGCTGGACTAGGAAAGCAGATTATGCTACTGGAATTCTTTCCAGTAGTGGTGGCTCAGTGTGTGTAGTAGGGATCCTGGCTGAGGGGCAGGAAAGTTGTTTTTTTATCAGACAGCATGGGTGTAGTCCACACTATAAATGTGCAACTGGGGGCAAAGGGCTGATTGGGTGATCTCATGAGGATATTCAGCCTCAAGTGCCTGCTTTTGAATGTCCACTTTAAGGCTGTGCATGTTTGCAGTAATGGGAATGATATTGCTTATACCTTATCTCTACTACAGTGGCAGAAGTTCAGAGAATTGGCTCCAGAAGCAGACCAGGATCCATGACCAATCTAACCTTTTCTATGGAAGGCAGTGACCCTGAGGCATAGGAGTGTATAGGTAATGCTACTGCCCCCTCCCCTGGACCCCAGTGGCCTATCGCTGCAGCATGGAACACTAACACACTGTCCTTGTGGAGGCAGGATGGCCAAACAGCTGGCTTTTTCTGATGGACTAATTTTGCAACTATATTATGGAATCTAAGTGCCAGGGCCAGATGCTGGGTGTAGTGTGGCAAAACCTCTCAGGATTTTTGTGGGGCTTCATGGATGCCACTCATACATTCAAGGTCCAGAAGGGGCTCAAAGGTTGGAGTACGGGGCTCCCAAACTGAGTTGAGATATGGCACCCTGTTAGCTTGGCTAGTCTCTAAAAAGTGTGGGACACCCTCTCAGCGGTGTGCTAGTCCCTGTATGAGGCACATTTGTGCAAGACAGTATTTTTGCTGGCATTTTACAGGGCCTTTTGAGTTTACAAGCTTAAGCAACCAGCAAAGACTAAGTTGCCACAAGACTATGGGACACAGATGTGACAGTGACACCTGGGGATGTCTATGTCAGGCTCCACAAGAGTAAGACTGACCAGGGTAGCATTGGTTGCTGGTGCACCATGAGGGCTCCTGGGAGGTTGGTGTGGTATATAAAGGCCACTGTAGCAGAATACATAGCCATTTGCCCATCTAAAAGGATAGCCTTCCGGTGGCACATGGATAGTGTACCAGTAATAGCCTATCAGTTTAGGCACATTTTGAGTGTGGCAGTAAAATGGGTAGGGTTGAATGCTAAAGAGTACAATACCCATTCCTCCAGGATTGGAGTAGCAATGAATGCCAGGGCCCAAGGGCTTGCAGAAGGGTAAATCCCATCCCTGGGCAAGGGGAGTACCCATTTTTTTTTTACGTTATGTACGTCCACACTTATGTTAACATTGTCTTGCTGTTTTCCAATTTCCTCTGATGGTTCCAGGTGAGTTTTGATCTATAGACACGCCTTCATCCATTGGGCAGTGGAGAGTGCAGGACATTAGACTGGGGGAGGAGCCTAACAATTCCACATCAGAAAGTGCATATTCTTTGGTTGGGAAGAGAGGCATGTGCTAGGAGAAACAGAAGTTCATGGGATATTTTGCTGATTCACCTGGATGGGAACAACCTTGGACTCCATAAAGCCATTCACTTCCTCCTCAGAATGAATGAGGACTTTCAATTCCTTCATGAATGGCGGCTGGGGATCAAAATGATTTAGTCCCACATTATTCAGTGTCCCAACTCGTAGTATGAGGAGGACATTAAAGCTATAAACAAAGCATGCATATACATCAATAGGGAGATGCAGCCATTAATGGACTCCACTGGGGGAGCTGTGGAAGTCACCATGACACTGGTGCATCCTGCCAGGAACTGTATGCTAAGGATGGCATGCATTTATGGGACAGTGGCTTTGACTTAGTTCTAGAGTCATTTCGCCAGATCTTGGAGAAATATTAGGTCACTTGGTGGGAAGGGGAGCTTAGACTACATCTGCTCTGTGGTGGCTTGGGAGTCTTTCAGAGCAATGACAAAAGGGGAAATGGGGAAGGACTTGAATTCTTCTAAAGGACTCTTCTTCCCTGGTCAGTATGAAATGCTTGGGGCCATAAGACCTGGTCCACATTTGGAAGGGGTCACATTCCAGCCTCATTGGGCTTGCCTGTGGAAGTGGTGCCACCAGACAGGGGTGATCACTTGCCACCTGGCCACATGATCTTCTCATTCACCAAGGTTTGGGTTCCAACTCAGAGAGGTACATCATTCTATTGGTCTGCAAAGGAGTAATGCCCTTTAGTAGAATGGGTGAGGATGCCCAAGGTGATGGATGAGATCTACTAGCTGCGCATGTCATTCCAGCATTGTGTAAAATCATTTAATAAACATATGTCAGAAACCATTTTTTCCAAGACCTGTGTTGTGTGTATTTTCCCAAGGGAAGGATATGAGGACTAATAAGACAATAAAAAGTCTGCCAAAGCATTGCTGCTGATGTCTGTTGTCTGTGTCCTTTCCTCTGAAATCTGGCTTTAGGCAGGCAGGCAGATAGGTTTCTGACCACAGGTGTGGGAGAGTAGCCCTGGTACCATTCCTGAGGGAGTAACCATTGGGGACACTCACAGTACAGGAGGCATCTGGAGGGTAGAGAAAGAGGAGTTAAAATGAGCTGTAGTCATCAGCCATCTTTCATTCTTTTCACCCTCTCCTGATTTCTTACCCATCTACCATCATAAAATCAGGGTTTTGGATTGGGCAGGGTGGAGGAGGGAACCCTTTGTCTCACTATGGGTGACCACACTATGGGTCAGGGAGGAGTTTTCCCACTTTTCCCTCAGACGGTTTGTCATGTTTTTTTCACCTCCTCCAAAGGGATTTAACTGAGAATAGGGTTTAGCACTCATAATAAAACTGTCTCGGTCATTGTAACATGGTGGCTTGGGAGTCTCTCAGTGCAACTGTACAATAGGAAAAGGAGAAAGAGACACATTCTTTCATTGTTGGCATGAGGTTTGCGGGGCAGTAAGACCTGGTATCCATTTGAGGAGGGTTGTGCTCTAATCTCATTGGACTTGCCTACAGGAGTCATGCCACCAGGCAGGGGTGGTTACATGCCATCCAACAACATGACCTCCCCACTCGCTGAGGTTTGGTTCCAACTCAGAGAGTTACATCAGTCCCTCAGCCTGCACAGGGATAGTGCCCTTCACTGGAAGGAGTGTGGAGATCCAAGGTGACTGACAAGATCGCCTAGCTGCACATGCAACTCCAACATTGTGTAAAATCATTGAAAGAGCTGGTGGACTGAATACTATGTTTGTTCTGTTTGAGATATGTAAATGTTCATATATAGCATCATTTTCAGCACTGTAATCCATTTTAGCTTGAGAAGAATTGATCTGAATTTTGTTTTTGTTTTTTAAAAATGAAGCTGCCTCAAGAAATGTTCAACACCATCCCTTACCATCTATGCCAGAAGTGACAGAAAGAGAGGAAAGTCAATTCATTTCAAATTCTCTCCATAAGGTAGCTGTCAGTGTCAAATCTGACAGGATTTGTATTTTCTCATAATAAAGGAGTCAGTCTGATGTCTGATATTCTAAGGGAAATCTGATTCTAATAAATTTGATGTTTTTTATATATTTTAAACGTCATGTATTTGTAGTTCCTGGCCTCGATTACATAAGCCCCCCTTACATCAGTGCACCTTGCACCAAAACCCTGACTGTGCCAAACTCAGGTGCACCAGGGATGCTGTGCCTGATTTTGTCAAAATTGGGATCTCAGCAACAAATTCCCCAAGTCTGCCACAAGTTGTCTTGTGCACCGAACACCTGGCACACAGGAGGGCAATGCTGCAAGCTGCAGGAGCGTCAAGTAGCAGTGGTGCTCATGGGGGGGAGAACACACTGGCCATGCATATGAAGACCAGTAGGGACTGTAAAGGGTAGGATGAGGTGTGTTGGGGGCAGGGGGTGGCAACAGACCCCAGATGGGGACAGGGCATGGCTGGCTCAGTGCCAGGGAGTGGATGTTGGGGGAAGGAGTGGTCATATGACTGGCAGAAGGGGGGCTTGGATGGTATCTCCCATGGCTGAACAAGTGCAGGGACAATTTACAGGGTGAGGGATGGCCACAGAAGTCTTCTGGTGGTGGCCAAAATAGGGGGGCATAAATCACTTCTGACCACAACAGGGCACTCCGATTGTCACACGGGCCATTAGACCAGCTCCTGGCAGGTCTAACTCTGGCAGCCCATGTGCCAATGGAATGGGTTGGTAGAATCTCAATTAAGGGTATACTGCAGCATTGATCTGATGCAAGCCCCTTCCACCATGCCCCACCATTGCAACCATCACAAGGATGGTGCAAGCCCAGCCAGCGCAAGCAGCCCACTAGTTAGCACAGGGTGTATCTGAAATTCAGGAATGGTGCACAGTGTGGCACAAGATACCCCTTGCACCAGTCTTGGAGCAAGCACTGTTCGCCATTCTCAATTCTTTGAAAACTGGGCCCCTGGTTTGTAAATTATGGCTTTTTCTTAGTATCGGATGTTAGCCTCATGTGCATGAGACAGATTCTTGTGGTTGCTTATTAACCAACAGTATGCTGGTGTTTTAATTTTTTATTCTTTTAAGCCGTACCTCCCTCCCTCCCTTCTCTGTAACAGCAGTCTTTTCTGATGTCTTACCACAGAAGCTGAAAGCAGAGAGAGAGAGAGAGAGAGAGAGAGAGAGAAACGAGAGGGAAGGAGAGAGAGAGAGAGGTAAGTGAGAATGTTGCTTCAGTTTTTGTTGGAATTCAGTAGGTACCAAATGTGGGGAGGGGGGCAGGGACTTCTAAACAGTGATGGAGCCCTTGAGTGTTTCTGCAGATCAAGCACCTGAGTGCTGTATAAATACAATTAAAATACAATGATAGGAAAAGAAAAACAAAAGAAACATGAGGGTAGAAGAGCTTTAGAAAATGAGCTTCAGAAGTGGGTGGGGCAAAAGCAAGACTTTCAAGTACAGCAGCAGTGCTTACGAAGATCGAGTGTCTAGTACTGTAGAAATAAATACAGCTGCAGTCAAAGCAAAGAAATTGCATTTGCTTTGACAGCAGGTGTATTTGTTTCTATAGTACTAGGGCACTCGATCTTCTTAAGCACTACTGCTGTACTTCACAGTCCCGTTTTTGGCCTGCACACTTCTGAAGCTTATTTTCTATTTTATTTATTTATATATCTGAATATTGGATTAACAACATTTCTGCTCCTTTACAAAGGTTCCACGTCATATGGTTACAAGATAATGAGTACAACAAAAACAGACAAATTATACATTTCGATACAACATTACAGTAGTAGTTGCTAAATTACTGGGTAAAATGACAGACAAACAATAAAGCAATAATGCCTGACAGGGGGTGTGTTGTTATGAGATTTACACATGCCTCGGGTGAAACCACTCAAGGCATGTGTAAATCTCACAGCAACACACCCCTGGAGTGCATTATTGCAATTATAAAATTAATTAAAAAGGTAAATGTGTTTTTCATTGAGTAAAAATCAATATTTTTATTGATTTCAAGAAATATAAGGTTTTGCTCTTACATCTATGATAAAAATAGTCACATCAATATGTCACACCAAATATGCAAAAGTCCATAGACTGCCATCTGAGTTATTGTGATTCAAAGTGGGAGACATGGAAACTTTCTGAAGAGGTGGAATCATTACAGGAAGTGTCTGCATGTTTATTTCAACATTCACCCCATTCACAATATGCTACATTGACAATGCAGTTTAGGGTGGAGTCGGTATTACCGGAGGAGGGGGCCTGCATGTAAACTGAAGCACTGCCCTGTCATCAGCACATCCTACTTATGCAGTATCCGAGGGAGGAGTCAGTGGCATGATATCAGCAGCACGCCCAGTGACCTTGACTGACAGACTGCTCTGAGGAAGAGTGTTTTTTCTAACCACTGGGCTGTTCGCATTTGAATTACATTCTGACAGCTTTTCTTGATATTCAATATGCGGGTGCTGTGCTATGCCATCAGTGTGAGTTCTGGAAAATGGTCGTTTCCATGATCAGTCGGTGCCGCTGGGGTGAATATGAGATCGGATGCCTACTTGACTACTGTTACCGGTTACTACTCCTCATAGAAAATCCTCCAGGGAGCCTGCTATTAAGTTAAATGAGGTACTTTCCATTTTTCAAAAGCTAGACTTGGGGTAACAATAAAATCAGAAGCTGTGGTTTTGTTTGTTTTATAAATGTATAACACTGCCGTTGACACTTGCTGTTTTGCAGTTTAAAACTAATGGCAGTTTCTCACCATGCAAATGTTCTGAGCCTTGGTAAAAATCTGTGTGGATATTATAGACAGACAGTGGTCAGCTGGGACTTTAGCCATGTGTGTGTTGTGATATTTACACACTGCTAAAGTCCCAGTTTGACCAATTAGGTTATGTTCTTTTTGTAGCCTATTTTATAATTTACAATATAAACTACATTGATATAGAGATACATTGTTAAAAGGTATAAACTATAAGTTTGAGTAGGTTGATGCTTTGGAAAAATTGCTCCCACCTTTATTGGGCAAGTGGGGAGGGACTGAGTGGCAGTTAGAGTGTTACAGAATGGAGCAAAATGCCAAAAGAGGGCAGGGTACCAGGGTGGCAAGGTAACAGAAAAGCAAGAAGTTAGAGGAGGAGCAGCCCAGAGGATTTTGTCCATGCAGTAAGAGAGGAGAATGATCCTAATAGGCAAGGAGATGGTAGAGTAGAGTAGAGTAGAGTAGAGTAGAGTAGAGTAGGGTAGGGTATGGTAGGGTAGAGTAGAGTAGAGTAGATGTTCCATAATGTTTTACTGACCAGACCTAGGGAGGTTTGGCATGTGAGGAGAAAGGAAGCTGAGGCTAGCGGTCAAGGGTCAGGTTCTGAACCTCTACTACCCTCATGTTTCTTTTTTTTCTTATCCCAGCATTGTCTTACATTTTATTTATACAGATCTACAGAAATATCTGAGCACTTGATCACTTCTTAGTTGTCACACTTTTGCACCCCCCCCACCACGTTTCATACAAGGCACCAAAGAGGAGTGTTACAGAGAACTGAGGGAGGTTGGACAGCACTCAAGATTTTTTTGGAGGGGTCACATACGTGTTTGTGTATTGTGAAACAGATCATTAATTCTAGTAATAACAAAAAAAGGACAACTTTAGAATGGATTTTAAAGCTGCCTCTGCATATCTGTAATAAAAAGTCTGAGGGTATCACTTTCTAACCTCCATGTCATAACTGTGCTCCATTATAAAATGAGTCTCAAAAATCCTGTAACCTCATTGGTCTAAACATGTCACATGACTGTGTATAAATCCTGCAACAGACAACTGGTAAAGAGCCCAAGATTAAATGATTACTTTCTTTGAGCCTAGTTCATTTTTATTTTTATTTTTAATAACAGATTCATGTTATATAGAGAATATAGTATGGGTCTGGGTGTGTAAATTTGAGTTTATGCACACCCAGACCCATATTTTATTTGATATAATTGTTGAGTTTCTCTTTTTCTCCTCAGCAATTATATAAAATAAAAAAAAGGCTGCTGTGCCACTGCAGTTCAATTACGTCATGGTGTGGGGTCAGCTTTCACTTTTATTTCAAATTTTATTTTCCCAATATTGTGAGGTTGGTCAATTCAGTAGTCATGTGAAACATTTAAGTTTATTTGAAATGTTGCTTACTGCTGAGTGTCTATGGCAGTTTCTGTCCATGTTGGGTTTGCAGTTTGGGAAAGAGAGCAATGGAAAACTGAGTAGCTTGAGCAGGTGCATGCGCCGAGTGGGGAACCATGCGCATGTTTGCCGTTATAAATGCTCCTTTATAATGGCAAATTACACCACGGTTTCCATAAGGGAAAAAGAGGAAGCCATTAATTATAATCACAATAATGCACTTCAGGGCATGTGTCGTAGTGGGATTTACACACTTCTTGTGTGGTTAAAGTCACTCGGCTACACCTCATGACACACCACTCAAGGCACGTGTAAATCCCACAACAACACAATGCCTGTTGCACATTATTGCTTAAGTAATAAACAGAAAAAAATAGTGTAATCCGCTAGCTCCTTAGTAAACATATGACAGTTGCTATTTTCTTCAAGACATGTGTTGTGTGTATTCTTCCCAGGGAAGGGTATGGTAACTAATAAAGACAACAGTTAATATTACTTTTTCTTGTGGTAATTTACTGTGATTAAACTTAGTCTTTCAGTAAATCCACTTTCCAGTAAATCTAATGTCTTTATGCCCAAGTCGTATGAAGCACTGTGTTATCCAAAAGAGGATATCTGATTACTTTGTAAACACCTGGACAAGACTTCCTATTCCAGTTCTGTTCCAGTCAAAATTTGTGGAAATAAAAGATGGCTATGTGGATGCATTTTTCAAACTCTGACAGTAAGTTTTACAAACAATTTTTTTTTTAATAACAGATGATGGGAAAGTCTTCCTTGATGCAAATTCAAAGCCTACAGTACAGGATATGTTGTACTTAAATCATTGTGTGGGCTTGTTCTTTATTTAGCCCTATTGAGGAGGAAACTGTCAACGTGAAGAGAAGTGTGTAGCTGAAAACATTATGTAGGAATGAAAGTTCATTCCAGTTTCTCTATGTTAAACTGTCTCTTAAATTGCAACAAATACATTCAAACTCAGTTGTAGTGGCTAAAATGATTATCATGGGAGAATTTCACAGTTAGCCTGCCTTATTCTATATCAGATAATCTGCTCTACCCAACTTATTCTACATAAGATAATGTGCTCTACTTTAAAAGGAAATCTTCTGTAATGTTTGCATACAAAGTTTAGTGCTTAGCATCAGTATAGCATTTACAGTAATATTAGTACAGTGATAGTTGACAGCAAACAATGCACTTTATCTTTCAGTGTCAGGATCATAACAAATACTAAGATAGATTAGCAGAGGACACACAGTCTGGAAAGTGAGGGAAGTGCCTGCATGTGTGTACAAACTAGTAGCAGGGGGATAAATAATGACAAGCAAGCAAGTTATCTTTTAGTTGAAAACTTGCATAAATATGTGGGGGGGGGGGGTCAAAGCGTATGTCTATATTGTTTTCTATTGTGCATAAATCTGGATATGAGAGCAAACTGCATCTACTGTATGTCCAATTTGCAAAGCTAAGATGTAGCTATAGTAAGCACAACTCTGAAGGCTATTGCTTACTTGTGTCCACTTTCAAAAGTTCACAGGTAGTTACTTCTGCACACCATTTTCAGAACAAGTTTAACCTGCTCCATCACTTGTGTCTATGCTTAGCAATTAGCATCCAAAGTTCTAAGTAAAGTACCACACAACATGTTGAATTGCTGCAGAGACATCCAATCTTTGAAAAAACACCAATAAGATAAAGCCTGGTCTTGTAAACATACCAGAGCAGCTCTTGAAACTAACGTAACTGGGATTGAAACCAATTTTAGGGGCTTTCAAAAATCCTTCCCATTATGTGCTATGTTAGGCTCAAGCCTGCTTGTATTTATTTTCTAAGGGACATTATATGATACTAGGACGGCTATAAGCTCACAACATATACCTCCGATAAGTCTAGATGCTGGCAATGTTGCAGAAAGCTGGGCTCACCGGAAGGAGCCAACAGAGTTGTTGCTTGCTGGTCCTTTTGCACAGAAATGGATGGCAGTGCAGAAAGTACCATTTGCTGTGTTGAGCATCAGAACAACGAGTCAGGACAGAGCATGAAGCACGTGTAGTGTTTTGACAATGGACAAGGCCAACACAGAAGGACTAACTACTAGTTTTTAAATGCACTGAAAACAAAGGAAAAAATTGCCTTTGTGCAGTGAAAAAATGTTTTCATGGAAAAGCCAGACTCCAAGGGAAATTGTTTATGACAGAGTGATACTGTTGTGATTATTAGTAAACTGCTTAATTTTGCTGATTGCAACATATAATAAAAGTTAGAATTTTAACGGGCTCATGCCCCAGTAATGGAACGTGCCTGTGAAATGGCTTCTGCATGATGATCTTATGCTTGATAAAGCACTGAGAATTGAAAAGGCATACAAAATGCCTGAAGTGGACATGAAGCTGCTTGGTGGGCAACTTCGTATGGTGTGTGCAATTCAGATTCATAAAGGAGTCAAGGGGTCTATTATACAGCAGAGACAGAAACATATAAGTTGTCAGCTAATAAGGACTGTTTTACCCACCCAGTCTGGCCATTGTGTTCAGGCCTGTACTGTCACCATAGACCCCACCTGATCTCTGACTACCCTCCCCCAACACACATACACACACGCACACACACACACTGTTGCTTTCCAGTTCCTTCCAAGTTTCTTTTGTGCCAATCCCATGCATGCTTAAAGCCCATGACTGTTTTCACCACACCACCTCTGTTGGATGACAATGTTAGGCATCCTCCACTCTTTCAGAGAAGGTGTACTTCCTCACATCCCCCAAGCACAATGACCACATGAAGACAATGAGACAAAACCAGGGAAATGGCAGAGTGCATTAAAATGTGTACCATATGTGGAGGAAAGCACACAAATTATGCTAAACTGTCCTGAAGTGGCCCAAATCTGCAAAAATGCAAAGAAGCAGTGTATGTTTTATTTTTGCGTGCAGAGGGACTGTGCAAAGAGAGGGGAAATTGGTGCTTTGGCTTGTGCAACTGAAAGCAGTAGACATTCTGAAAAAAAGTGCATCACGTTTGTTTATTATGATGAAACATATTGAGAAAGCCAGAGGAAAAGACACATGTATGCTGTTGTATGTGGTGACAGAAAAATGTAATCACATTCCAGATAAACAAATGAGCAAAATTTGACTGAATGCAATTTGCACTTTATCAGTACAAATTAGAGTTAGACTACGCAGAGCAGTTTGATACAAGTAAAAGACAACTGTTAACTGACTATGGTGGGAAATTCAAGATGTATTACATTGTAAAGTACAGGTACAAAGACAGAGAAACAGGAAATGCACTCACAGAGTGGATGATCTGATGAGCGGTGTCACTGTGCTATAGCTGTTAACAACATTATCACATAAGAAACAGCACTAACTCTTAGATCAATTGATGATTTATTCAAAGTGCAGACAGTGCCACCAAACTTCTGCCACTTTGAGGTGCTCTGCCTTTTTTTAGGTAAAAACGAGTTGTATTTTTTATTATGGATTCAATTAACAACATATTACATTCCGACATGATTTTTGTCATGCTACAGTTCAATGGTGCTTCAAAATGCATTCTGTCTAATTAAGTTAAACTATTTCTCTAATTCGTGGCTAATTGCCTATACAGGATCCACAACAAGTGGATCTTTTGGTTGCTTCCTATGATCCATTTAAACCACCAACCCAAGTGAGCTGTAAAACAAATCAAGTGACCTGCTTTGATAATGTAACCATCATAGTGGACAGAAATATGTAACAATAAAATTTCATTGCGTCAGGATCATAAATAATTTTGGTAATTTTTTTGTTAAATTCTGTACCTAAATAAATATCAGTACAAGAATTATTATACTGCATTAGAGAATCTGCAATGAGTAGGTAAATACAATAGAAGTTCATCCCCTCTGAAATACATGCACACATCCTTACCAAAAATGTCCTTCTTACTTTTATTTCTCCATTATCAAAATGCATTATTACCTGTAACAATATGAAATTCTAAATGTAACTAAATGTATAAATCAGTTTGGGAGAATGGTGGAGGAAAATATTTTTTGGGGGGGAGGTGGGAAGAATTGTTGGAAAGGGGATTAGTGCAAGGCAGGCCAAAACTTATAATGTCACCTGCAAAACTTTACTATCACAGGGCCCAGTGCACTATGCCAATGCACCGCAGAAACTGGGCACATAGGCATACATACACTGGAATGCCACACAGCAGGGTTATGTAGATTCCCAGCGGCATTCACCAAAGGTGCACTTGCCAGGAGCAAACCTGATTCCCCACCCGCACGTGCAGCTATGCGCCGGGGGTCTGGGGGGGAGTCAAGGGTGTGCCCATGCTATACGCCATTCATAATGGTACACTACTGCTCATAGGGAACATGGGAGAGCACCAGATATGGCAGGGCAGACCCTGCTACAAGTGCCATACATGCCCCGCACACATGAGATCCTCATCCATTTCTGGCAGCAGGAAACAACCCTGCCAACAGAACCCTCACTACTGTCCTGTATGCCAGCCCCCCCACACACAACAGTGCCCCATCTCTGTACACAGAACTGTGAACCACTCCGCAAACACACATGGCTGCCCCATCCCAGTACATGTACTGACACCCCACCACACACAGACACACACACACGCACACGCAAAACCTCTGTTACCTGTTCACAGTTATGCAGGTGTCTCTATTCAGGTCTACCAGTGTGTCTACCCACAGTTACACCAGTGTCTTCTGGCAGGTCACATGTGTCACATCCCAGTTACACCAGTGTCACCCCTCAGTTATACCAAGCATCTTCTCCTCACATTTATGCTATGTTTCCCTCCCTAATTATACCGGTGTCTCCTACTAGTCATATTAATGTCATCTCCCAAATATGAAAGTGCATACTCTTAGTTTTGTCAGTCTCCTCGCAGCCATGGCAATGTCTCCTACCAATAATAGTGGGGTCTTCTATAACAAAGCCCCTTCCCTGTATGTGAAATGGCCCCACACACACCAACAAAGCCCGTCCTCCTGTAATTACAACCCCCAAACAGAGCCCCACGTGGCAGACACAGCCAGTAAAAGCACAACTGGACCACCCCAACCACTGATCATGGCACCCACCCCTCTTTGGTAGTCAGTACCCTCCCTGCAGCACAGACAAAACCAACCCCCCATCCACTGTACCTTAAGGTTGGTGCCACGACTATGGATGGCCAGTGGCATATCCCTCTGCATACCTGCTCAGCTGCTGGCTGTCCAACTGATGCTGGGAATGTGCTTAGGAGGTGTGCAGAGGGATGTGCTGCTGGCATCCATACCCGCTGCACCAATCTCAGGTAAGGGGGATGGGGATGGTGTTGTCAGTGCTGCGGGGGGGGCACTGACCAGCAATGAGGGGACAGGGTGCCATCACTGGGGGGTTGGAGAGATCCAGTTGTGCTTTACTGGGCTGTGTCCACCATGATGGAGCTCTGTTTGGGGGGGGGTTGCACAAATAAGGGGATAGGGCTCGGTTGTGTGTGGGGGGTGCCATTTCACATACAGGCATGGGGCTCAGTTATAGCAGACCCTGCTATTACTGGGAGAGACATTACCATGACTGTGAGGAGACAGTGGCTTAACTAAGAGGATGCACTGTCATATTTGGGACACAGCATTAATATAACTAGTAGGAGACACCAGTATAACTAGAGAGGGGAACATAGCATAAATGAGAGGAGGAGATGCTGGGTATAACTGGAGGGTGACACTGGTGTAATTGTTAAGTGACCTGCCAGAAGACACTGGTATAACTGTGAGTAGAAACCGGCAGAACTGAGTAGAGATACCTGCATACCTAGGAGCAGGTATCAAAGGTTCTGTGTGTGTGTGGGGTGTTAGTACACATACAGGGATGGGGCAGCCGTGTGTGAGTGGGGGGTTCCCATTTATGTGCAGAGGGATGGGGCACTGTTGTGTGTGTGGGGGGGTTCTTCTTGGGGGGGTAATCTATGCATCAGGCAGGCGTGGTGCCACTGGGGCAGGTATCGGGCAGTGGGGACCAGTGGACAACGAAGCCTGAATGCTCAAGCCCTGGTGTCTGCTTTATCTATTCACATATCTGGACCAGCACCTTCTTACATAGGGGATAAATGCTGGGACCCAGGATAGGCATCCAATTGGCTGTCTACCTGAGTCCACTACTCTGTCCCCGTTTCTCTGCACATTCCTACATGCTGGGGGGGAGCGGGATTGCAAACTGGTGGCCAGAGTTAGTGCATACTGACATGTTCACACCTGTTTGTGGACGGAGAGCTACTTGGGCAGGGTACACACTTCTGGTGCGTGCTTTCCACACGTTCATGCATAGGCACCACAGGGAGTGTCTTAACATACAAATACAGGTGACAAGGTGGGGTGCTAGAATTAGTGAAGCCTCTTTAAATTAAAGAAACTACATTTTTTTGCAGTTAAAAATGTTACTGTATATTTTTCTAACTTACATAGTCAGAATTGGTATAGCAGTTGGCAGAGTTTCACAGATAGCATTAACAGATAGTTAACAGAATATGCAAAATATCACCAATAGAGGACTGAGTGAGACTAATGATGTATTAAACTTGACTGTTATTTTGGAATATGTTTATGAATCATGTAACATACAGGAAGAGGCTATGGTGAGAAATGGTAATCAAGATTTGAGTTTTAAATGGAGTCACACCAATGTTGATGCCGGAGGCACATAAAGATGGACAAAATTCAAACCCCATTCTATTGTTTGTCCCCGAGCACAAGATTCTTACAACATATCAACATTTAGTGAAGATGGAGGTGAACTGACTGCTACAAATTACTGAAAGCTTGGTCAACACAGTATGTCAATAGGAGAGAGGGAGGCCCTCGAACAGCTAAACAGATAGCAGGGCGTGGTAATCAGAAAGTCAGACAAAGGGAGCGGTGTTGACCTTTTGAAAAAGTCAGATTATCTTACAGAAGCCAAAAGATTACTCTATGATGTAAACACATATAAGGTGTTAAAATCTAACTCTCAGGAATTGTTTCAGAGGCAGCGTTTTGACTTCCTGGAAGGGGATGCATTCCAGGGGGATATTATAGTTAATGAATGTGAGTATGAATATCTTAAAATAAAGCTGCCAAAAGTTTTCACATTTTACACTATCCCCAGGATTCATAAGGATGGAAAAAAATATTTCAGGGAGACATATTGTCTTGGGTACCTTATGGAATTTTATTTTAAATTTGTAGATTTTTTTTTTTTTGCAACCACGTGTACATTCTTTGGGATCCTATACCCAAGGCAATATGAACCTGACTGCTATTGAAAATGAAAAATATCACATGGAGTAACAACTATATATGGCTCAGTATAGATGTCACATCTTTCTATTCTTGTTTCTCCACCCCCTGGCATTGGAAGCATTAGGGTTCTATCTACACAAATGAACCTGTACCAGTACAGAACCCCCTGATTTTTTGTTGCAGGCAGTTGAATATATGATATCACAATTTTTTCGTTTTTCTTTACTTTTGATAACTAATATTTTTTTTGCAAAAAACAAGGACATTAAAGAGTGCCACTATAGTCCCGTTTTAGATTTATTTTGGAGGTTTGGGAAAGACAAATTTATTTTTTTCTGATGTTAAAATTTAGTTCTCATATCATGCACTAGGACATGTACAGTACAGTAACAACATTTCAGTTGTCTGGGGAGGTACCAACCAGCAGGATGAACAATCTTTGAAGTATATGTAACCCCTAGATGGCTCTATCCCAGGGGCTACTACCCCTGCCTGATTTGCCACTAACAGGTTGAGGGGCCTGGATCCAATGGCGGGTGCCTCCACCCAGAGGTCAGGGTTTGCAATAGTTAAACTTACTTGGTCACAGCCCTCTGGGACACTGCAACCCCCCTTTCTTCCACTAGTGGCCCACACAATATATCAGAATTACCTTCACAGTATACACTTACCCCAGGGCTGGTTCAGGCACTGGGACCTCCTGTAAAATAAGATACAGTGCAACAATCACAGTACAATACTTTAACATAGACAAATACCTCAGGCAGTATAACTTTGCTGAAACAAGCAGCTCTGATTTATTTAGGGGAATATAACAAGGCGGGAAATCAGGTTAATTAGCTTATACTTTACTCATCTACCTAGGGCTCTGTGCACAGGCCTATCCCTACCAGTTACTGTCCCTGGGTACCCAAGCCCTAGTGGCTGAGTCCAAACCGTGGCAGCTGGTGGGACCCTTTCACACAGAGAAGCGAAAAATTAGTTAAACAGTCAGCAGTACAGTAATTCTATTTGGATTCAATGTGGCAATTCAACAGAGGCGACCCTGAATTAGTACTCACGACCTCCAAACAAGATAGGGTCCTTCAATGTCAGCAGGGCTACTCTTGAGCTCCACAGACTCCTCGCACATTTATATGGCAAAAGAAAGTACTATACCAGGCAGGCTGCTTCTATCCTGATCGCAGTACTGCAATCCAGGAGAACACACAGCAGATTCAGTTCCTGACAGACCGAGTGCAATTCAGCAATTTCTCCAGTCTTCTACAGGGTGAGCCTGGTTTCTACTCTTCAGATATCCTTTGATTCTCTTCACAGGATGGATTCAGTCCTAACAAGCAGTTACACAAGCTGCAGACCGGAACTCCGGACCTTACACATGTTTTCCGACTAAAACTGTGCACTGAAGGAGCACGGGGTTCCTTTCCCCTTCACTGCCAGAGCTAAAAACTGAAACTCCAATAGACAAAACCGGGCACTTCCTTTGAGTTCCTCCCAGTTCTTGACTGGATTGGCTGTCACTCACAATAGACTGCTCCTGTTGGTCCAAAAAGAAGTCTAAACTACATCTCCCAGAGTCACTGCCCATACAATCCTCTTGTGGCTGGCTCAGATTATGAGTCCAAGTTCTGATTCGTCCAAGGCACCATTTTAGAGCTAGCTTACCCCACACTGATTGGTCCAGTTCAGCAGTTCAAAACCAGAATGGGGAACTAGGCAGACACAGTTCTGACTGCAAAGAAAGCAGGTTAGACAAACTGTAATTTCATTATTACTCTAAATGATTTCTGGCAAACAGTTACATCTTTCAGATAGGTTCCCTTTGCACTCCTAGTGACTGCAAAAATGGAGTGAATTGGCAGCAGCTTGAGTGGTACTCAAACAGAGAAGCACACAGTCCCCCCCATACAAACTAATTATGTCTGCAAGCAGACAGCTCTTAAAGAGACAGTACCAGAGGCTCTAAAAACACTCACTGATAAATGGCTTAAATGCCAAACACCATTCAGGCTTGGAGCATTCAAGCAAGCTCCTGGAAGTCTTTTGGGAACCCCCATTTGCAGGGGGGTTACATATATAAATAGCAGTGCCTTAAATATGCCATTTGCACACCAAGTAGAGGAGAGTTGTATCAATTTTTTGTATCTTGAATTGTTTGTCACAGAGGAAGCGAAAGTGGGGCCTAGGAGTTTTAAAAAGTCTACAGCAGGCAACACTATAATACATGTAAGCATTAATCACAGAGACAGGAGGCATTAACCAAGAATTAATGCATGGTTGGGGAGAGCCCCACCGCCCAACCATGCATTAATTCCCCTGAGGATATGCCTCCTCAGGCTAATCAATGCACTTAGCAACATGGCTTTTAATATGGGTTGTAGTTGTGTTATACTAATTCTGCAAATAAAACAATAGTCGTCATTTTTTTCTGTGTTTTTTATATGCATATGCTTCACTTTCACTATCAGAATGTTCGTTTGTGCAACCATACTTATTTACATAGTTATTGACACAGTGAATTTTTTTTTACATACACTGGTATTATTGTTAATGCTCTTAATTACCTAGAGAACATTTTTTAACTGTTTTACAGGTGGTCGATAACTTTCTATTTCAGTCATTTTACACTGTACTACATTCTGTGTGCATTGTGGGACATATTATGCCATTGCATACAATGCCACGCTACATCTCCACAAACATTGCTGCAAGTATTACCTTTAATGAGACCTTTCTCCTTTGCTAAGACTGATAGTGATTTTTATTTCCTAGAATACCATGTTTGCTAGCTCTACTACGCATGTCTCCACTGCAACTGCAATGCAGAGATTCTGTCTGCAACAGAGGTTAGTTCGGGGCGCACCCTATTGTACATTTACAGCTCTGTTCCTGCCTCAGTTAAACAGGTGCAAACGGTTGCTACTACAGATTTCATTACATTTAGTGCTGTATTGCGTGGCTTCCCTGCACTTCTCTGATTTTTACTCCCTGTTTTATCGTGTGCAGTGCTCCAGAAATTGCAGTTTGTAGGGGTACCCAATGTCAGTCTGTATGACATCTCATCTAATATCCTACAGTTCCTCAAGTTACTTGTGGATATTCTACTGTGTTGTGCTTAACCAACTGTTATCCTTATGCAGCGCAAATTACGACTCTGCTTATACGCTTTTTGGTCTTGCCTTTCAAGTATATACATGTTGCATGGTTGCTATGTGTGCAGTGTCCACTGGGTGGGTGGGAATCTCTAGTACTCCACTTCAGAAAAACGTCTAGTGGCTATTGTGGGTACTACTGTAGCGGGCATATCTAAGAAATTAATGCACAGTGCTAAATGTGTCATGTGATCCCTTACTACTAATGATTTCTCTTCTTTTCTGTTCAGTTATTTACATCATGTTACAAGCTACTTTAACAGACTTGCATTAATCTTTAATATACCTGTGGAGCTTCATGACAAGAGTAGTGATTTGTTAAAGCAAGGCCATACCTTCACAAAATTCTATCCCTGGAGTTTTGAGCTACCATTTTATTTATTTCTGTTCTGCTGACCAGTCGCAGGGTTGCCAGAGCAATACTGCTCTACTGATCTTGAGATTGGTCAGCAGGACAGATTGACATATAAAATGATGGCGGGATCATTTGGCATTGGTAAATAAAAAAAAAAACAACAACCCTCAGGTCACTGAACAATCACAAGAAAACAGTGTCTCAAAAACATGGCCTGCATTGGTCTGTCTCCTTTACTGCCACTGAATTTCATTGCTCAATATTGTGTTAAAAAAAAGTGCAGTGTCGACTACTTGTGTCTCAAGATCCTCATCGGCATGGCTAATTTGGCAATGACAATCATCAGAGTTCACACAAAACCCTGCCTGCCAAAGTCATGGCAAGTCTCCCATGCTGAATTCAGATATTTTACTGGCTCTGTCATGGACAGTACAGTATCAGCACTGCAGCACTGAATTAGTTATTGATTAAAAAAACAAAATAAAAAATTTTATAGGTTTCAGCTCTAAAGGGACTAAGGACACATGTGTGAGCACGCTGCCAAGATAGCTCCATGAACATTTGTGCAGAACACCTCCCTGCCCAAATGACGAAGCTTGTGACTTTCTTTTTTGATTGAAATTATCTGGTTTAGTCATGACAATGTTATCGATGAGTAAAACTTAGCTTTTTTTCACTCCATCTTGAAGCCTGAGATGTGTCAGGCACTTGAACATGTTTAAAAAAAACTGGCAGAATTCACACAAACTTGGAAGGGACGTCTAAAATGAGCAAGAAGAAAAAACACCGCAACTCAGACCCCGCTTCCCTGGTCTCTCAGGAATTGTCCCAAGAACCCACTTCTCCTCAGGGCCGTACCCAAGCGCAAAAAAAAAAAATAAAAAAAAATGTAATCTTTTTTTCTCAGTTAACACCCCTATATAACTGCTGCTATCACCTATACAGGACAACTTGGCAAGCCCCAGCTCAAGGGGCCATTGTAGCTCAGCTATCAACATTGTAGAACCTGACATCGAAGACGCCAACTTTTTAACAGCTGATGAAGCGGAGGTAGGAAAATCTGGATGACAGCTAATAGATTGAGTAGAGCTTTCCATGGCTATTTTGACTACTCAGGCACCAGTATCTTCAACCCAACTGGATTTTCCCTCTACGGTCTGACATTTGATTAAATCAGCAGGTGATATGGTTTACAGGTCACTCTTGACTACCGGGGTAACAGCAGAACCCTAAATGTGAATACAGTTTGGCCAGATCAATCTATCTCAAATTTAAACAGGGGCAAGAGTAAAAGTGATGCTCAACTTATAAACAAATCAAAGGGGCATGATGCTTCAACCGAACATATAGATATAATTGCTGAAGAATCAGCAGCTTTATATATGGGCCCAGCATCCACTGAACACAAAGATCTGGTGGATATAATCAAAGCTGAAATCTGCAATGAAATACAGGCAGGACTGGCTCCTATAACATCTGCACTATCAGATATACATACAGCCTTAGCCAAAATGGACAAAATAATATGTCAGCTTTAACAATAAGGGCTTCAGAAGCTGAAAATCAAATTAGCACTCTGGAAGACCAAGTGACTCCAGCTACTACAGAAGTAGCTATACTTAAAAAACAGCTACAAGAATTAAAATCAAAAGTGATTAATTTAGAAGATAAATCTCATCACAAAAATGTTAAATTGATTGGGCTTCCTAAGGGGATTGAGGGGGCGGGTGATACGTTGTCATATTTTGAAAAACTTATTACAACAGCACTGAACCAACAATACCCCAAAGAGCAGGTATGCTTTGATCATGCTCACCATGTGGGAGGGAAGCATATCAATCCAAAAGTGTCCAGCAATAGATACCCTAGGCCAATATATATAAAACCACACTATTATTGGGATCAGGAACTTATACTGCAGCATACCAGTATTAATAAGGGTTTAAAGGTTGACCAAGTAAAGTTCTCAGCTTACCTGGATTTCTTGGGAGAGACAATACAGAGCCGCAAATCATTTGAGAAAACTAACAAATTGCTTCAAGCTCTTGGTCTCTGCTTTTTCTTTCTTCCCCCAGCATGTCTTAAATTTTACTTAAGTGGCAGATCATTTATTTTTTCAGATCCCTCCCAAGCACAAAAAATGATTATGGATCACTTCTCTTCTGCACCCACACATAAGGAGTAAGGAAGGAATTAAAGGAATGAGTGAGAACGGTTTAAAGAACAAAAGAAAGAAAGGAACCATTAAGGGACAAAGGCTTTTTTTTCTCTCTTTTGGCTAGGGTAGGGTTTCGCGAGAGGTCATCCTCCTCTCAATGTCACTGCTAATCACATCGTGGTGGGGGAGAGTACAGGGAGGGTGCTTAAGCAGGTCTCTCGATGCCATACTTCTCATGCAGGCATTGCTAAAGATAGCAAGGCAATACGCTTTGAGTATCTGCCGTATTAAGCTTAGAACCCACAAGTCTTTTCCTAAGGAGGGTGGGGGAATACATTTGCTGGTGGTACATAGGTTGGTTAGTTTTTTTATAATTATGATACAAGTCTTGGCTTTTTACTTTTTCAAATATGGTACAACTATTTGAGTATTGTGAATTCTATTAGAATAGGAGGCCTGACTATGAAGATTAAGGGAGGAGGGATGGGGTGGGTTTTTTTTGGGGTCACTAAAACTATATCTGCACTACACAGTACACAGTGACATGTTTTACAAATTAGACTACAAGGTGTACAATATTATGCATTCTCCTGCCTTAGACTATATACAATGGTTATTACAAAAACCTCATGGCTAGTATACTAAATTGTGTGTCATGGAATATCAAGGGTATGAAAGACAGATCAAAGGGAAAAAGTTCTTTAAATATACAAAAAAACACAAAGTAAATTGCATACTTTTGCAAGAATCCAGCCTTTTGAAACAGGATTTTGACTATTACAGTAGAATGTTGCATCAAGGCTTAAACAGCCCTTATGAAGGAAATGCTAGAGGGGTTTCTATCTTTTTTCATAACAGTTTAAATGTTAAAATACTGAGATCAGAGGTTAATAATAATAATCAAACTGTATTAATATCGCGTCTTTCTAAAATCAAGGCGCATTACAATATCTGACAACATATTAAATAGAAACTGATACATAATAATCTGAGCTCCTAAAATCATAGTATTAATTAAAATAAATCTTTGACCAAAGAAAGGTATTCAGGGCCTTTTTAAATTCCTCCATGGACACACACTGATGAAGCGGACGGGGTAGAGAATTCCAGAGGGTCGGAGCAGCATACATAAAGGCTCGAGCACCTGATGATTTCAAAGAAACCCTCGGAATCTCTAGCAACCCCTCATCTGCCAAGTGGAGAGATCGCTTAGGTTGATAGCTATGGCAGGTTTCCTATTGCAGAAATACAAGCTCATCATCAAAAATTCACTATTACTGATTTGTAAGGTCCTAATGAAAATTCTCCACAATTCTTTGACAAAGTTTTTTTGAAACTTGCATCCTTTCTTGCCCCTTACATCATAGCAAGAGATTTAATATTGTACTGAATCCTAAATTAGATAAAACTAGTGTCATCAGAGATAGGATAACGTCTACAGCTAAAAAAGTAATAGAATTTATAGAAGACTATAGTCTTATAGATATATGGATATACAATCATCCAAACAAACTTAAACTTTCATATTTTTCTCCTACTCATCAAAATTATTATAGGCTGGATTTTTCTTAATATCTAGTACTTTATTTTTTGCATGTTATTAAAATGATTATTTCAGCATTCACATGTTGGATCTTGTGCCTGCATTGCTAACATTGAAAATAATGGAGAAGGCACAACTCAACCAATTTAGATTTGACCCTCTGTCAATGAAGGCTAAAAACTTTACTGAATATATTAACAAGGAGATTGAAAATTATTTCCAATGTAACAAACTGGATGCTACCTCATGCTCTAATTGGTTGTAGGCTTTTAAGGCAGTTATACGGGGGGGGGCCATTACATCATACTCTATAACTGTAACAAAAATAGATCACGATTATTATAGAACCTGGAAACACAAATAAAGATTAAGGAATCAATTCATGCTATAAGCAACAATTCTGGCACATTGCAAGAACTTACTGTCTTAAGAGATTGCAGCAATAAAATATTATTAGAAACAGCTGAGAGACACATACTTCTATCTAATACTAAATACTACATTTTGGGTGAAAAGCAGGAGAAGATTTTAGTTTGGCAACTAAGATCCCAAAAAACTAAAAAGACGATTTATAATATCAAAAACAAAACCGGCTCTATTATTATATCACCAGCAGAGATTAATAAAATACTCCATGAATACTATCAGAATATGTACTCTTCTAAGGTGGTCTATTCGGTAAAGGAAACAGATCTTTTTTTTAACAGATTAATTCTGCCTAATATTTCACATATGTTTAAACACACGTTGGAGAGTTCTATTATGTCGGAAGAAATAAATAAAGCAATTCAAAAACTCACAGCAGATAAATTATCTGGACCAGATGTTCTCCCTATGCATTTTTTTAACAGTTTAGCTCAAGTATTTCTCCCCATTTATTACCTCTTTCCAACAACATTTTTTCCCTTTGTCATATGCCTATATCTTTTAAAGAAATTCTTATAATGTTTTCTCTTGAAAAAGAGAAAGATCTTACTTTAACTAGTTCATATCGCCCCATATCTCTGATGAATTCAGATGCTAAAATGCCAGGGTTCTTGCCACCTGGCTGGAGGTAGTTTTACCCACTATTATCCACCCAGATTAAAATGGATTTATTAAGGGTAGACTTATGAAAACAAATGTAAGACATACATTAAATATAATTGATTATTGTAAGGATAACGATTTATCATTACTAATGCTAGATACTGAAAAAGAGTTTGACCATATTGAACGGTTATATATTAATGAGGCTATGGGTCATTTTGGCTTTGGTCCTAATTTCCTCAGATGGATTTCATTGCTGTACTCCGACCTGGTGGCAAGAATTAAGACCAATAATGATACTTCTCCTGTTTTTCCCCTGCAAAGGGGAATCAGACAGGGATGCCCCTTCTCCCCTTTGATTTCTGCAATAGCTATTAAACCATTAGCTGTTTCCTTTTGACAACAGGAAGGATATGTGGGTGTTACAATAAATAATATTGATCATCGCTTAAGCCTATATGCTGATGATATTATTTTATATACTACACATATGAATAAAGCATTCCCTATTATAACACAAATCTTAGATAATTTCAGAACAATATCAGGGTTTAAAATAAATTGGCACAAATCAGAAATGCTAGGAACAATAAATCATCAGAACCCATTTAAACCTGTAGAAAACAATCTGATTAGATATGCGAATGAAATAAAGTATTTGAGGATTTATTTTGAGAAGTTAACTACAAACTTGTATAAACTTAATTTTACCCCAATGATGGTTAGCATTAAGAAAATATCTTGAACATTGGAAATCTCTACTTCTTACTTTAATCAGACGAGTCAATACAATTAAAATGGCTGTCCTTCCCAAATTATTATTTCTCTACCAGAAAATTACAATTCTTGTGATCGATTCATTTTTTAAGGACCTTAATACTCAATTAAAAAAGTTTTTGTGGAAAGGTAAAAAACCCAGACTTAAAATAGACAAACTGTATGCAAGTCTTGCTAACGTCAGACTTGCTTTACTGGACTTCAAACTTTATTATTCTTCAGCTAACTTAGCTATTATACATAATAGGTTTAAGGCTATAGCTTTTGACAATACAGTTTCAATCGAATCATCTCAATCATGGTATAAAGATATTAAGTCATATCTGTTTATTGAAGATAAAAATGTACTGCATAAGAAGGTATTGTTTACATCATACACAACAATCTCCATATGGTATACAGTGTGTAAATTAAATAATTTTCTTCCAAACTCTTCAGTTTTAACCCCAATAGCATTAAACAATTATTTTATTCCTTTGACAATTGATCCAAACTATAGAGTCTGGCATTATTGGGGACTAAAAGAAATGGGACAACTAACAGAAAATAACAAATGTGTCGATTTTGAACATGTTAGGCATTGTTATCATTTTCCCAACTCTCACTTTTATGCTTATTTGCAAATAAGAGATTATATCAATAGAAATATCCTTTGAAATACACATAATGATTTCCTTAGTTCAATAAAAATATTTACATCCACAATAGCTAAACAAATTATTGTGAAAATTTACTTTTGGCCCACACCGCAGGAAAATGAGTATAGGGATTCTTTGAAAGATAAATGGGCAAATAAAACAAATACAATTATTCCTGAAACAATCTGGAGAAAAGCACTGGATCTGAAATCCTTTGGCTTCCGATCAGCTAGATTTTTGCAAATTCAGTTTAACATTATTCATAGATTATGTTATATACTGCATAGACTAAATCTTATGAACTCAAATATCACTGTTTGTCCACAATGAAAAGTAATATAGGTATCCTTGAATATATGCTTATCAATTGTCCACAGTTGACACCCTTTTGGACTGAAGTTTTAATAATTCTATCAAGAAGCACAGGGATAAACCTGAAAAGACAGGAAATGTGGATGCTCCTCGGTCAGGGGGCCCCTTTAACTAGCAGCATACATTATTAAGCTAAATTAATAAGAATGGGTCTAATCATGGGCTACAAATGCATTCTTCAGTGTTGTAAGTATCCGGTCTCTCCTAATATACTTATATGGAACAACTATATGATTGGCATGCACAGAATGGAAAGAATTCATTACATAAATATAAATCAATTGAATAAGTATGATCAAATCTGGGGTCAGTTCATTTCCATGCTTCAAATACCTAAAGTATCCCATCTATTTCAAAATAAAGTAAATTAGTAATGTTTATGGATGCTGTACACATGCCCTGGATTACTTCAGCTAATTTTGTATCTCTGATGTTCTTGTTTGTGATGTGTGGAATAAGACAGATTGCCTAAGGCATTTTTGAACTTTATAAGTGATTGTATATACATATAACTCATGTAAGGAAAAACGGTTGTATAATAAAATTATCTGTGTACATATGGATGTAACTTTTTTCTTTGAAAATAAAGAAAAAATGTAACAAATGAAAAGAAAAAGGATTTAGCTGTAAAATATAACAACTCCAATGAGGAATTTTCACTCATTGTGTGGCTGGTTGCCAGAGAGACAAAAACAAGCAGTACAGCAAGCACATGAACAAATATTTACTAGCATATCTCAGGAATGCATGACAAAGCAGGGCAGATGGTTTATCTTATTAAAGTATCCCCTTTTGGATAGGTAGATAGATAGATAGATAGATAGATAGATAGATAGATAGATATAATAAAAAGGTTAACTTCAAACATATATATATGTATTTATAACAGCAACATGGTTCTCCCAGGGGGTTATGTTAATTTTCAAATTAATCACCCCCTATTGGCATGTGGCACTCAGCAGCATCTCGTTCTACAGTATACCTATAGGGGGTGATTAATTAGAACATTGACATAACCCATAACATAGAAACATAGAATCAGACAGCTGATAAGGACCAACTGGCCCAACCAATTGGCCCATTTTTCCCCCTGCCTTTAATGTCACTGCAGACCCTACATGATCTCCAGCTCTCCACTTGCTTTTCACTAAGATTCCCCTATGCTCATCCCATGCATACTTGAGTTCCACCACCTCTACTGGAAGGCTGTCCCTGCATCCACCACTTTTTCAGTAAAGAAGTACTTCTCAACATCTCTATTAATTTACCCCTTCCTGCCACATTGCATGTCCCCTTGTTCTTGTACATCTTCTCCTCTGAAAAATACTCCCCACCTCTACCTTATTTACCCCTGTGAGGTATTTGTAGATCTCTATCATATCCCTTTTCACACTCTTCCCTTCTAGACTGTGCATATTCAGGTCCTTAAGTTTCTCCTCATAGGGCTTCTGATGTAGGCCCTACACCATTTTGGATGGCCTCCTTTGGACAGCCTCCACTCTGTCTATGCCCTTCCTGAGATGTGGTCACCAGAATGGGACACATAATTCCAGGTGGGGTCTCACCAGTGATCTAAACAATGGCAGCACCACCTACCTCCTTTTGCTGGTGATACCCCTCCATATGCACCCCAACATCCCATTGGCCTTGTTGCACTGCCTCATCACCTTAAGGTCATCAGATATGATCACTAACAGATGCCTTTCCTGTTTGATGACCCTCAATACATCTTCTCCCATTCTGTACTCCACCTCTGGATTGTTGTGCCCTATGTGCATGATTTTTTGTAACTGAAACCCTGCTGTCATGCCCTTAACCAAAACTCTAGTTTTTTTCAGGTCTCTGCTTATTATTATCAACCTCTCTGGAGTGACTTCCATATTGCAGATTTTGGTGTTATCTGCAAAGAATCAGACATTCCCTTCCACCTCATCTGCAATGTCACTTTTAAAGACATGAACGATGACTGGTCCCAGTACTTCCCTGGAGTTAACTCCATTTACCACCACCATCTGTCACCTATCCCTTAACCAATGTCTTACCCAGTTTACTACATTAGAACTCACCCTTAAACTGCCCAGTTTCCTTATGAGTCTGTTATGTGGAATGATGTTCAAAGCCTTACTGAAATCTGAGGCCACCTCCACCACCCCACCCTGATCTATTTCTCTGGTCACTCACACAAAGAAATCCATCAGATTTCTTTATCATGACCTTCATCCTTGGTATCCATGCTGTCTGGGGTCTTATAACCTGCTGGATTCAAGAGACTCCACAATCCCTTCCTTTAGCAGTGACTCCATTAACTTTCCTCTCACCAATGTCAGGCTGACTGGTCTATAGTTGCCAGCCTCCTTGCCGCTACTGCTTTTGTGAAGCAGTACTACATCTGCCCTCCTTCAGTCCTCTGGAACCATTTCTTTTTCCAGTGAGTTGATAAAAATGACTGTCAGAGGTGTAGCCAGTACCTCTCTGAGCTCCCTTAATACCCTTTGGCGTACCTCATCTGGCTCCATAGCTGTGTCCTCTTAGATTTACTAGTCCTTTCAGGACTCTCTCATCTGTAAAAGGACACGTGTCTACCTCCCTCCATCTACTGCTCCTGTTGCTTTAATGTGGCCCATCCTCTTTCACTTTCTCTGTGAAGACAGAACAAAAGCATTTGTTTAGGATATCTTCTTTTTCCTGATCCTCTTCTGCACAGTCCCCCACTTCCCTTCCTAACCTCATAAACCCTACCCATTCCCCTACTCATCTTCTTTTCACTTATAAGCCTAAACCATGTCTTGTCCCCTTTTGTTACCCCAGACTATTATTTCCTCAGTTTGCCCCTTTGAACTCCTCACCAACTTCCCTACCTCTCTCTGCTTCTCTAGATACACCTTCCTGTCCTTTTCCTCCTGCATCTTTTTTTTAAACAAACTTTTTTCAGTTTCTGCCAGTAAACAAATACATAAGAATTATTCTGCCTATGAAAAGAAAGTTAGGTTATTCAGAACTTCTAAGGGAAAGAGAATTGAAAAGAACTTGAATCCACCTTACATTGAGAATCATGCAAAATAATGAGCCAGGATCTCTGCTATAGTAACCCCCTCTCTTTCAGCCAAAAAGTGAAAAAAGGGTTGCCAATATGTTTTAAATTTGTCTTTTTGAAGTCTAAGATAATATGTGATCTGTTCCATTGTCAAAATCTTCAAACAATTTCTCAACCAATGCTTGATCGAGGGAATCATGTGACTTAACCACAGCTGGGTTATTGTTTTGAGAGCAGCCACCACTTGTATAAAAAATAAGTATTTATTAGCTTTACCTTGGATCTCGAAAGGAGTTAGACCCAGGATACAAGTCAAAAAGAGGAGCAGTAAATTGACCTCAAATATCTTCCCTAACACCTGTTTCATTTTACTCCAAAACAGCTGCACTAGGGGGCAGGTCAAAAAAATATGGGTAAGGGTTCCCTGACCTCCACAGCCTCTCCAGCATTGGTCTGAACTATGCCACCCAAAATGTTTGACCATCACTGGGGTGTAGAAGTATCTGATAGCTACCTTCCATCTAAATTCTTGCCATGATGGAGAGGCCATGGTAGCATGGATTCCCTGCCAAATCCTGGTCCATTCTTCCTCTGTTATCTGCATCCCAGCTTCAGCCACCCATTTCTGTTTGAGTGACATTAAAGAGGCTTTCTCAAATTCACTAAGGGATTTATAAATCCTAGATATTAAACCTCTTTCCCCTGAATGAGCAGCCATAGTTGATGAAAGAGTTCGTAAGGGGTTCTCTTTGGCTTGAAGAGCTTCCCTCTGCCAAGCCTCCAACACATAGTGTCAAATCCGAAAATATCAGAAAAGGTCTTGGGGCAGAAGGCCAAATTCCTCCCTAAGTTGTAAGAAGGTCTTGAAGACTGGCCCCTCAAAGAGTTGACCCATTCTGTGATGTCCCAAAGTCATCCATCTATGGAACCCCCATCTAACTGACCAAAGACATTACTGATACACAAATTAATTGGGGATTCTTTACATATCCCATTCCAAAGGCCCAGAGATTTACGAAACTCACCCTACAGCCACAATGTATGTGCAACCCAGGGGTTATAAAACTTCAAAGAATGGAAAAACATTGTGGTCTATGATGCGTATATCTAACATATGTAGCGGTGATAATTGGAAGCTTCCATGGATACCCAATCTGGAGGATCATTAGATGAAGAAGTGATTAATACACATAGTTGAGCTGCCCAGTAATACATTTTAAAATTTAGGACTGCCAAACTACCCTTATTTTTTGGGGCCAGTAGAATGGAGCATTTGACAAGGGGTTATTTACCTCTCCAGATAAAATGGGAGAGCAAGCAGTCTAAAGATTGTCTAAAAGAAGCTGGTAGAGGTATTGGTAGGGTAGAAAATAAAAACATAAAATGAGGTAGAAAGTTTATATGAACTGTCTCTATTCTCCCCCCCCGTAGGGGAAGTTCTTTCCACTGTGTACAATCCTGTTGGACCTCTTTTAACAATTTATCATAGTTCATTGTGTGCAGTTTTGATAAGTCCTGGGGAATCTAAATTCCTAAGTATTTGAATCTGTTCTTACCTCTTTTGAACCCACAAATTTGTGAGGTGGGGGCATCTTGTATGTGTGCAATATACAGTACTTTAGTTTTGGTTTCATTAATTCTAAAACCAGAGAGCCAACTGTACTCACCCAGCAAATCCTTAACCACAGGAAGAGATTGTGGAGGACTGGAAAGATATAACAGGGTATCATCAACATATTGCGATATTCACAACTCTTCTCCTGCTATCCATATAACCTGATAGTATTCAGACTAGTGAATCAATGCCATCAGTGGTTCCAAACTAACTGCAAACAGCAGAGGAGAGAGGGGGCACTCCTGTCTAGTGCCCTGCTCTATATTCAACTTAGGGGAGAAAATCCCATTTACCCTTACTGTTTCATGTGGGATGTGGTATATATTTTGAAGCCAACTGCAGAATGTAAAGTCAAATTGGAATTGGGAAAGTGTACTCATTAAGAAGACCTAGTCAAGGCAATCAAATGCCTAATCAGCATCGATTCAGATTACTACCCCTCCCACCCCTTTTGGCCAATTTTGAGAGGCTGATAACACATTCAATAATATCCTTATATTGTCCTGTAGATGCCACCCCAGGATAAATCCCATCTGGTCTTTATGAATAAGGGGTAGAATTTCTTTCTGTAATCTCAAACTGATCCCTTTATTGAATATTGTAAAGTCATAATTAAGAAGGGATATTGGTCTGAAATGTGCACATCTGTTGGTCTCCTTCCCTGGTTTTGGCAAAACTGTAATAACTGCCTCATCCAATGTATCAGGTAAGGCAACTGGTTCATGGGCTGAGTTACATATTCTCATCAATAAGCGTACCAATTCCTGGGAAAAATCTTTATAAAATTCTGGAATGAACCCATCTGGTCCAGGGGATTTTCCAGATTTCAAAGTCTTTATGACACTTAATAATTCAGCTTCAGTAAAAGGATGCTTCAAACCCTTTTGTTGTGTCTGAGACAGGGTGGGCAGGTTAAGCCTATTCAGGAAATTGCTTACTTTAACCTCATGTTTGATTCCCCTTTCTTTCGAATACAGGTCCATATAGTAGTTGCAAAAATCCTGGACTATTTGATAGGGTTCCACATGGATATCTTGGGGAGATACTTCTGGAATAACAAGGGGGACAAGGCAATAGCTAACAGTTTACCAGTCCTGTCTCCTTCCTCATAATATCTGTGCCCTATGAAGCGTAGAGTGTACTCAGCCCTATCGAGAGACAGCCTGTTCAACTCTTCTCTGATCTTCTGAATTTGAACCATTATTTTGGTGTCCTGCGTTTGTTTATGTTCCTTTTCTGATTGGAGCAATTCATCCCCCAGTTGAGAATGAAGTTTCCACAAAGTCTTATTTTTATATGAAGCATATGAGAGCATGTGTCCCTCTTTACTGCCTTAAGGTCATCCCAAATAAACTTTAAAGAGGAACTCTTCCCTTCATTGTCTGCTAAGTATGATCTAATAACATTTTTCATTGAGGCAACAAAAAATAAATCATGTAAGAATCCTGCATTTAGGCACCAAAGCCCACTCCCTTTTACCGGGTCTAATTCTATTTTCCCCAGCAAGAGGGCATGGTCCGAGAGAGAAACTGGAAAAATATGGATATTTCTGAAAGTATGTGCAAGTCTCTTTTGAGTATACAAACAGTCTAAGTGGGCACAAGAATGTGTTACTGGGGAGCAGAATGTAAAGTCCCTGATACTAGGATTTTCCTGCCTCCAAGGATCCAGCGATGCCCCCTTCTGAAACTAAAATCTGAAGTAATTTGGAACACCGTCCATCCCCTTTTTTGGAAGCTGGTTATTTATCTAATTTTAGAAATGCCACACAATTCCAGTCCCCTGCACAAATGAGTTGCCAATCAGGAAGGGATGCCAAAAAGGAGAAGAAATGCTGGAAAAATTCACCAGAAGGGGGTGTTGGAGCATAAATGGAAATTAAGTGTATTATCTGGCTCAGACATGTTCCTGTGACCCCAATATAGCTTCCCTGTTGGTCTTTGTACACTCTCTTCAGATAAAATGAGAGACCGCGGCATATTATAAGAGCAACCACAGCCTTGATGACAGAGTTTAGAGGAGGAAGGTGTGGGAGACTGTGTTGAAAGCTTTGACAAGGCTGACAAAGATAGCAGAAGTGATGTGACCTCTATCCATGGCTTGAATGGATAGAATCAGTGGGCTGGATATTCAAAAGGGTTGTGCCATGCGCAATAGGGTTGCGCCTGTGCAAGTCTGAAATTGCGCCATTCTGCCATATTCAGCAGGAGGCAGCTGCGCCCCCCCAAGGCAAGCTGAGCAACAGCGCAATGCAAATGACATGCTGAACTGGAGGGGGAGGAACCATGCATAAACTGCACAGCCCGTTATTCAGCGGGCTGTGCAGAGTTGTGCAGGCACAACCCCCAACCTGCGTCTGCACAACTTTGAGCCAAAAAAAAAGGAGTAAGTCGAGGGCCACCCACAGGTGAGCTTCCACATTGCAGGGTGCAACACAGCAGTTGCCACCTGTGGCTGGCCTTTAACCTACTCCCTGTGCCCCCCCTGCAGCCCAATCGCAGACATATAGTAACCCTCCCCGACTGGCCCGATCACGGTATAAGGTTAAATTACCTCCCACTAGCCCGATCAGGCATAATTGTAAAATACCCCCACCAGCCCGATCATGGCAGCACAGAGTCCAACCCCCAAGGACATATCCCTGGTGGTCCAGTGGACCGCTAAGCCTGATCGAGGCTGCAAAATGTTGCAACACCCCCCCAAGAACAGATCCTTGGTGGTCCAGTGGACCACTAAGCCTGATCGCGGGCTGAAAAATGTTGCAACACCCCCAGCAAGACCATATCCCTGGTGATCTAGTGTCCCCCCACCCCACTCACCCACGAAGCCCCACCACCCCACTCCCCCCCGGCAGCCGGCGGGCGGCAGCATCCCACCCACCTGCCGCCCCGACACCCGCTGACTAACTGCCCAGTAGGGCTGCACACCCATTGGTGCAGAGCAAGAGCCAATGGGCGTGCAGCCCATACCATACAAGGCAGTCCAGATATGTGAATGGTTTCATTCACATATCTGGACTGCCTTGTCCATATCTTCTGCTGTATCAGTGAGACCTATTGACTTCAAATCTTGAGCTGTAGTGTCTGGATCATCATAAACTTTAGAGCCCTCCTTAAAAAAAGACATGCAGGTGGGCTGGATTGGGAGTAGTAAACTTAATCTGGTGTGATATAAGCACTCTGAGGATCAGGGAAAAAGCCCTACTTTTAGCCATTAATGCCACTGAATAGACATTGTCCAGCCTGATTTTGTGCCCATTGTATAATAATTGCCCCTTTCTCCAAGCCCTCCATAGTACCTTCTGTTTTACAACATAGTTGAAAAAACAACAAACAATGGAATGAGGCCATTGATCTGAATAAGGTGGTATGGGGGCTAAAGCATGGTGAGCCCTCTCTAAAGGCAATGGGTACAGATCCTTAATTTCTAGCAGGTCAACCAGTCACTTCTGCAAAAACATAAGGAAGTCTCGTTGGCCTTCTATGTCTTCTGGGAGACCATAAATTTTTATGCTATTTCTGTGTGATCTATTTTTAAGATTGTCACACTTTTCAGCCAGCCGAGCAGTCTCCTGTGTGATCTTAATTTGCATGTGCTCTGCCTGTCTAACCTGGCATCTGTTGCCAATTGTTGAATTTTCAGTTCCTTAAATTTTGTATCTGGGGCTTTCAAATCTGATTTTAGATTGGCAAACCTGTTTTTCTTTTCAGTACAGAGGGCTCTGAGTTCTTCCAGAAGGGTTGTCATAGAAGAAGTGTCTGACAATGAAGTAAGATTCAGTGCAGGCACCGATGCCATCGCTGACTCCTAGGGAGCAACATAAGTAATATCAGGCAGAGTAGCAGGTAAATCCCAATCTTGGACTTTTTTTGTCTCACCCATAAAGTCAACTGACCTCCCAAAGATAAAATTGAAGGTAAATAGTGCTGCAAGCCACTGTAGGGAAGCAAAAATTGGGTTCACAGGCAGAGCTGAAATACTAAAGCTCCATCTTTGGTGAATATGTCACCGGAAGTCCTACTGTATCTTTTTATTTCCCCTGAGTGCTACCTTTTTATACTTTACCTTTTCAGACACTACTTTTGAGAATCATAGAGGGTCTCTTTTTTCCTTTTGTTTTTGATCAGTTCCTTTGTGCAGAGGTTTGTTGTCTACACCATGCCTTCCCTCTGCTTGCTCCACTGTTCCTCCATGCCACCCAGGTCACCCATCCCCCTTCTAGGTCATCTCTGAAGTATTCATCCTTTTTTAAATCTTCCCTGTTGAATTCCAAGACCTTAGTCCATGTGTGGTTCACTTCTACCACTGTCCTTATGTTGAACCACACTGTATGGTGAGCGCTGGTCACTGGGTGGACTCCCAACTTGATATCTGCAGTACTGTCCCTGTTAGTGAGCACCAGGTCCAGTACTGCCCCATCAGAAGTGGGCTCCCTAACTAGTTGCCTGAGAAATGCCCCTTGCAGGGAGTTCAGGACATCCCTGGTTCTAGTTGAAGCTGCAACTAGGAAGCTCCAATCTATATCTACAGATTGAAGTCCTCCACCAGCAACACATCCACTTTTTCTGCCATTGTGTCAATGGCTTACACCAGTACCTTATCTAATTTTATCCCCTGTGTTGGAGGTCTGTAGATCACACCAGGGCAACTAGAGGCTCTATTTCCCATCTCTAGGGTGACCCATAGTACCTCCAATCCCTCCATTCCCCCGATTCCCTGTGTCTCCATTGCTTTGATATCCTCCCTTACAATAACACCACCCCTTATTCCTTCCTTCTCACCTTGTCCTTTTTGAACTGAGTATGGCTTGATATGGTCATGTCCCAGTTGTGAATTCCTATGCCTCACAACTTAGCAATGGCCATGATATCCAGGTCTGCCTCCACCATGATGGCATCTAGATCCAAAATTTTATTTCCTAGACTGCTTGTGTTTGTACATATGGTCTTCCCACATTTTGTTACCTCACTGCCTGCTTCCCCCTCCTATTTTCCTTTTAATCCAGCAGCCTTTCCCCTCTTTTTTACAGCTCTTGTGCCTATCCCCTTTCATTTCGCCTAGTCTGCGTTTTTCTTTATTTTCCACCCTGGGCAGTTTACCACACTTTGAGTCCTTCATTCTCTCTGCTTCAGTCTGTGGAGGAGGGCAGTTTGTGACTCCTGCATTTCTTACACCACTCCCCTTGGCTAATTTAACTGTTCATCAAAATAGCACTAGCACTGTCCACTGAAGACTGCAATTCTCTTCCCAGATGAATGCATGCCATCACCCCTGTATAGGCCCTTATCCCTCCAGGATGGTCCTCAGACCCCAGTGTAGCAGAACTTCACCTTTCTACATCCTTCCTGTAACTAAGAGTTGAAGCACCTGTGGCAGAGAACCCTATCCTCCCTCCTGTCATAGACAGGCAACTCCTCAGTGGAAGCCACTGAGCAGGCTACCTGCCTAAGACTGCTCCCCAGCTATCTATAATCTCTCTGCCTAAATTCAGCCCATCCCTATTCAGGTAATCAGTCCCCAGGAGGACAATGACATCCAGCTCCCTTCCTGCCCCTCTACCCTAATGATCCTTAGGATCTGCTTTTCATCCCTCTGAGACAAGGTGCAAGATAGACAGTTCACCTCACTATTTCCCCTCCCTTTCTGTTCCCTAGTCTACCTCCCTAATGATCAAGACCCCCACCAGAAGTTGCCTCCTCCTCTGCAGAGGTCCTGTTTCTCTCACCAGCATCCTTCCTGGCCACTACCCTGGGTGCTTCTCCCCAGTTGTCCCTTCCTGCCATAGCAGTGAATGGGTTTCATAGTACTACTGGCTGAGGAATATGCACCCAACCTGCTGCTCCCACCCTCTTGGAGTCCACCACAGTCCAGTTGAGCCTCCACCTTGGCATCTTCTGGGCAAACTTGGTAGCCCCTGGGTGGAAGAAGAGGTCCTTAAAATCCTAACTATCTCAACCCAGTGTCTAGCATCCTCCCCCTTAGCCTAGAGAGATACATGCAGAAGAGGCAGCACCTCAGTCAACAGAAAGTCTCTATGAAAACACACTCCACAACTATTGCACTGTACCTCTCCCAACATTCCCAGTCCTGCACTCGCTATATTAACTGGAAATGACGTTAACATGAAACATAGAATTTGCTGGCAGATTAGGACCAGTGAACCCATGTAGTCTGCCCAATTTCCACTGCCTGTTACTACACCCGTGATCATATCTGATCACAGCGCCCCTTCCTCCTCCCTCACCTCTGCTTATTATACCTATATACCTGTCACACACGTTTGAAGCTCCCCACTGTCTTTAACCTTACCACCTCTTCTGCCAGGCTGTTCCAGATGTCCACCCCCCTGTCTGTGAAGAATTATTTCCTCACATCCCTGTTAAGCTTCCCCCTCAAGCTTCAAAGTATGCCTCAGTTTTCTGATGCTCTTCTTCCAGTGAAAGAAACTCCCCTCCTGCACCTTGTTCACCTCCATGACACACTTATAGGTCTCAGTCATGTCCCTTCTTGCTCTCCTGTCCTCTAGGGAGTACATATTGAGCTCCTACAGCCTTTCCTTTGTACCCCAGGATAGGGTGTTTTTCATTGCCCCCTTTTTGGTTCTGCTTAACCTTTCTGCATTGTTACCTTTGATAGGGCACTTAAGTTTTCCAATTTTTGCTACTTTTATCCTCTTTTTACCCTTACCCTTACCCTAGATAGAGTGTTACCCCTTTTCCACACCACAGTTGATATTAGTTGTTCCCTTTTAAGTTTCCGTTTACCTCTTTTCATGTTTACCCTAGATCTGGTGTTTCCTCCCCAAACAACAGGTTGTTTCTGCTTGTATTACCTGTTTTCCTCCTGCCATTACCCCCTTACCTTCCTCCGTACTCTCCTACTCAGGCAGCAACAAGTATGTATGTACTTTACCTTACCTCAGTGGACTGGCAGAGTTCCCTGCATGCCTGCTGTCACCTGTGGATGCCTAGCAATGCCTAAGATGTCAGTCCTGTTCCACTCCTGTTTTATTCCATTCATTTTCTGGGCCATGAATGTTAATGGGACAGGCTAGGAGTGGATCATTTTAAGCAGCTCCACAAACTTTCTGCTCTGCTGCAATTGGAAGATGCTAGTCACATAATCCACAGGTTGGGCAGGTCACTGAAAATGGGGGTTGCCTTTTCCTGCCTGATGGGGAAAGCAGTCAGTCGAACAGCAAAAAATGCTGATCATACTTTACTGCTTAAAAAAGTGCTTTGTTAGAGCTATTATTTGAAATGTGATTTTACGACTAGGAAATGAAGAAAAAGCATACAGAATGAAATTCTAATAAGGTAGAGCTTGCTACTGGTTACAACTTTCTTTTTCTTATTATTTGTTTTAGCTATTATCTCCTCACTTGTTTAGACTAATATTAATATTGCATATTTTGAGTATTCTGAATATGAATATGATAAATGGTAGTCATATATGGATAAGTACATGTATTTGAAAATAATAAAAAAGGAGAAGTTAAAAGTAAAAAGAAAGACACCTCTGTCTCATGATTCCATGAAATGGCTGATCTCTTGGTTTAATTTACATATTATTTAAATATTTAAACCCTGGATTACTACCTTGTTTGAAAGATATTCTCCTTTGGGTTTTAAAATTTGAGGACACAGAACACTTTTCTTCCTTTAAGTAAAGATATGGAACTCAACCTTGAGTGCAAGCTTAACTCTGTCAAAGTATTTATTTACCAAGGGATACAAGCGTCATTTAAGCTTCCCAACTATAGTAGCCTAAATGTGCCTGTTCTTCCAGGATATAATCCCTTTTACTATTATAAATTTTCCCACCAGGTATCTTGTTATAGGAACCTGTAATATAGTTGGATATAGCAGTCTGCCAATCACTGGTTATAATCCCTTTCTTTATCTTTTTATTTTTACACCATTTCACTTTGCTTTGCAGAGCTTTGTTAAGCTGTCAGACAGGATTACGTCCCAGCGCTTCAAAATAAACCTACGGCTTATGTCTGCATAGCAAAGGCAAGATAAAATCCAGGTTAACTGCTTTAGATCTGTATGCAGATGTGTACAGCAATCATGATACAGAATATCTTCAGATGCACATAAATAAACTGCTGTATCTGCACAAGTTGAATAACTGTGTCCTAACTTGCAGTCATGTCAAGTAATATGAATTCAATAATTTGAATTATGACTCATTAATGTGTAATGTGTTCCTATGAAGTAAATATAGATAATAACATAGAATTTGAAGCATGTTTCTTTGTTTAAAATTCTATGTTTGAATAATAACTGATGTTATTGAATGGGAGAAAGATTTCCTCATTGACTTAAAACCATTCCAAGCTGTGGTGATATAGCGCAATAACAACACAGCCTTGAAATGTTTCCTGCTAACCTTTCTTTACACACTTATATGCATTAATAACACACAACTGGGTGTATTATCATTTAAGATAATACCACTTCTCATGTCATTGAAGGCACTTGTCTGCACATCATGCCTCACAGTGCACTGAGTAGTGGTGTTACAGTATCCCATGAAAACACACATCCTATTGTATATGATTGTTTAAGCAATCAAGAATGAATTTATCATTATCTCCATATGGTATCTGGTGATATGGATGAGTCAAATTGAGTGACTCACTATGAGTAACCCAGTTTGACTGCCTACCAGACGAACTACTACAACAGGGTAGCGAGGCGTCATATGAGCTCCAGTGACAGAACAAGAATAGCGAGTGAGTAGTATGGCAAATGGTAGAGGGAGCTATAGGGCTAAAGGATATGGGAGGTGGTTGGGCAGTCTGTTCCCAGCTGGCCACTTGGCACTGTGGCTTGAGTCACTACCTGCTGTGCAAGAGGAAGTGGGTTCAGAGCTTGCTGGGTGCTTGCATATGTATTTTCCCATTTTGTACCTTTAACTGTTTATTTTTTTCTCTCCACTGATCCTTGCAATTGCACACTGTGGTTCACTGCCCCCCCCCCAGCTAGCCCTCTCCTGAGTTACCTTCCTACTCCAATGTCAGACCTCCCCTTGGAGTTGATTATCTAAATTAAGAGGGGTGTGGGGGCAAAGGGGAGGGCATGGGGGCACAGCCCCCCATGTAAAATGCTTGGAAAAGTGTCCTGTACAGTGTGTTCCTCCGGTCGCTGTTGTTGGGGTTGCTGTGCTGCCCACATGCCGTGTTTGTTTTCAGCATTGTGCAGTTGCTGCATTGTGCGGTGCTGTTATTTCTTCACTGACATGATGTGGAACCTCTTTATACACATCATAGGAACACTTTTTTTTATTTTACAGAATACTGCAATACGTTTATGTTTTGAGTACGACTTTAGTTGTAAAATGATATTGTTTTTGTAGCAATTAAGAGCAAGACTTTATGTGATACATACACCTGAACTTCATTTCATTTTCTTGTAATTGAAAGCACTTTCCCAATGCCACCAGACACCTCCTGCATGCTGGCATTTGGACCCTCAAATTACTACTCTACAAGCTGTCTGTCTATTTAACGTCTCTCATACACATCTCGCATAGCGCCTACTCCCTAAGGAAATCCAACTTTATCCTACTAGATGTTCCCAGGACACATACCACAGCTGGCCAGAGAGCTGTCTCATATGCCGTCCCAAACATTTGGAACCAACTACAAGCCATGCTGAAGCTAACCAGCATCATATCAATTAACTCCTACAATACACTAGCTATCTTAAATTAAAAGACATATGTAGGTGCTACTAGGTCCCCAACACCAAGTCAACTTCCTAGGTACAAACTGTCCCTCTACTTATTAAGCTGAAATGTGTTGCATAATTTAGGGCAAGGTTAAAGCACCAATGTACTGCATATATAGTAGAAGGACTTCTATTGTATATACCTCTTGTATTATATATTTTTTCTTTGTTGTTCTACATTTTATATCATCTGTCTATGTAACTGCGAACTGTATGTGTATGTACCTCAGGATCTCCTTGTGAATGAGCTTGCTCAACGGAGTCTTTCCTGCAATAAACTTGAACTTGAACTTTTGTTTTCATCATGTTTTCCTGTTTCTGAAGGGTAAGAAAATCTGAAGTGATTTATAGAAATACTGGTACAAAAATTAGTAAGATAATGGTAGAAAAAGACTTGGAGTCTCTGCCTTAGAACTACTCTTAGTTGATTCCCCAATCTGCCCCTTCTCCCTGTTTTCCTCACCCTCACCGAGGTAATCCTTTTGTATCCACCCCACCTGTTTTTAATCCCAGTGTCAGATTCTGTTGTCTACTGCACTGAGCAAGTTATTCACCTTAAAACTGCTCTCTCCATGAAAACATATGGCAACATACCCAGTAACGTCTATTCTAAACTCACCCCCCCCCAGCCTGCTAGCTTTGAACTGAGTCCCCCCCCTCGGTGGATGAACATTTGTTCAGGCAAAACAACTCTGCATGGTTCAACCTGCTGTACCCTTCAGATATTTGTATATCTTTGTCATGCCCCCCTTTCCTTCTTGTTCTTCAGAGAGTACATGTTAAAACTCTTTAACCTGTTTTGATAAGTCTTATCCTGCTGCTCCGGTGTCATCTTGGTTGCCCTTAGCTGTATTATCTTCAAACTGTCCCTGTCCTTTTTTCAGGTGCGAACTCTAGAACTGCACACATTATTCAAGGTGTGGCTTCATCAGTGACCAGTACAATGGCATAATCATCTCCTTTCTGTGACTGGCTAATTCCACCTAATACACCTCAGCATCCTATTTGTCTTCCCATATGCCATACTGCACTGGGAAGTGGACTTCATGTTATCACTAAATAATACCCTAAATTTCTTTCTACCCAGGGAGGTATTCTATGTGAACGGCTGGGGCAGATATATGGAACCAGTAAGAACATTAGAAAAACAGAAGGGGTAAAAGAGGAGTAAAGGGCCACTAGGGCTCTCAAAATCAACTAACATTGCAACATCAAATGTGTGCTTGCTTGTTTTTCGCTGTGTAGTTGTTTGGCATAGACATTGCAGCAATTAAAATTAACAAATTAATAACAATAGTGAAATTGTCATGATTTGGAAATAAAGAGGTTCACACATAACTTGATTTCCTTAGATTGTGACTTGTGTGCCTTATAGGACCACCAGGGCCACTGCTGTTGCCTCAGAGGTAGCCAAGAAAGGAGTAGTTGGACCACAGTGGGCTCAGGAAGGGAGAGGATGGTAGAACAGAGGTGCATCACTCCAGTTGTACTTCTCCACAATTCATATGCCATCCTGGCAAAGTGTGGTTCCTCTATGGAGGAACCCACAGTGGAGACCAAGGAGGATGCTGGAAACCTCCACAAAGGAGACCCACAGGAGGGTGGCATGGGACCCCACAGGGGAAGGAAACAACTCCTGGAGAGGGACTCCATTGTTAGGGGGGTAGAACTGGGGGAGGAAGGGGAGAGGAAGGTAAGGTGCCTGCCTGGTGCCATGGCTTGGAAGAACAGGGAACAAATCTTCAGGATCACTGGACCAGCTGCACGGAAAAGGGAACTGGATGTCATTGTCCACCTAGGGACAAATGACCTGGCTGAGAAAGGGATCAGAGCAGTACAGGAAGAGTTTGTGGAGATGAGGAGGGGCCTTAGACAAGTAGCATGCACGGTAACCTTCTCGGAGGTGCTGCCTGTCTATGGCATGAGTGAGGCTAGGGTGCTCCACACCATGGGATTCAATCAGTGGTTGAAAAACTGGTGCAGAGCTCAGGAATTTGGCTTCATTGGGGACTGAGGGTCCACCTGGACTGATGCAGGCCTATACTGGCATGATGGTCTGCATTTGTCCAGGAGGGGAACCAGGATCCTAGGTGATAGGTTTAAATGTTTAATTGGCAAGCATTTAAACTAGCCAAGTGGGGACGCACTGAAAAGGAACAGGGAAATCCTAGCCCCTCCCCCAAAAACATCATGGTAGTAAGTGAGGTAAACACCAAGATAGAGATGTCGATAGGGAGAAGGGCAGGGTTAAATGGAGAAAATGACAAAGGCAATAAGGACAGCAATGGGGCAAAAAGGGGTAAGGTCATCAAGAAATGGAGGGCAATTAGTACCAATGCCTGTAGTCTGGGCAACAAGTTCCCTGAACTAGTGGCATTGATGGAAGAGGGATGCTTGGATATCGTAGCAGTCACAGAAACATGGTACACAGAGAACCATGCCTGGTATGTTAACATACCAGGGTACACAACCTACAGGAGAGACAGGGAGGTTAGAAGGGGGGAGGAGTAGCTAGGATTGAAAACAGTTAAGGGGTCAGTTAAGGATTGAAAACAGTTAAGGAGCCAGAAATAAGACATGATTGGAGTGGTGCAGTGCACTGGCTGTGGAGCAGCAGTCTTCCGGGAGACGTTCTGGAGGATGCAGTGTTGTCCCATCTGCAGGCACCTCTCTGGGCTGAGGGATGAGGTTGCTCATCTCCAGACTGAGTTGACCAGGATTTGTGGGACCTCCTCTTCCATCCAGGGACCACCAGTGCCACTGCCGTTGCCTCAGAGGTTGCCAAGAAAGAGGAGTGGTTGGACCACAGTGGGCTCAGGGAGGGTGAGGGTGGTGGAACAGAGGTGCATCCCTCCAGTTGTACCTCTCCACACTTCCTATGCCATTCTGGCAAAGTGTGGTTCTTCTATGGAGGCACCCGCAGTGGAGACCATGGAGGATGCTGGGAACCTCCACAAAGGAGACCCACAGGAGGGTGGCAGGTGTCCCTGCAGGGGAAGGAAACAACTCCTGGTGGGGGACTCCATTGTTAGGAAGGTAGAACTGGGGGAGGAAGGGGAGAGGGAGGTAAGGTGCCTGCCTGGCGCCATGGCTTGGAGGGACAGGGAGCGAATCCTCAGGATTGCCGGAGCAGCTGCACAGGGAAGGGAGCTGGATGTCATTGTCCACCTAGGGACAAATGACCTGGCTAAGAAAGGATTAGAGAAGTGCAGGAAGAGTTTGTGGAATTGGGAGGGCCTTAGTCAAGTAGCATGCACAGTAACCTTCTCGGAGGTGCTACCCATCTATGGCATAGGAGAGGCTAGGGTGTTCCGCACCATGGGATTCAATCAGTGGTTGAAAAACTGGTGTGGAGCTCAGGGATTTGGCCTCATTGGGGACTGGGGGTCCACCTGGAGTGATGCAAGCCTATACTGGCATGATGGGCTGCATCTGTCCGGGAGGGGAACCAGGATCCTAGGTGATAGGTTTAAATGCTTCATTGGCAAGCTTTTAAACTAGCCAAGGGGGGAGGCACTGGAAAGGAGCAGGAAATCCTAGCCCCCCCAAATAATCATGGTAGTAAGTGTGGCAAACACCAACATAGAGGTGTCGATAGGGAGAAGGGCAGGGGTAAATGGAGAAAGTGACAAAGGCAAGAAGGACAGGGATGGGGCAAAAGGGAGCAAGGCCATCAGGAAATGGAGGGTAATGAGTACCAATGCCCATAGTCTGGGCAACAAGCTCCCTGAGCTGGTGGCCTTGATGGAAGAGGGATGCCTGGATATTGTAGCAGTCACAGAAACATGGTACACAGAGAACCATGACTGGGATGTTAACATACCAGGGCACATCACCTACAGGAGAGACAGGCAGGGGAGAAGAGGGAGGAGTAGCTCTCTATTTAAAGGAAGGGATAAAAGCAACTGAACAAAGAGTAAACAGGGAGAGAGGAGGCACTATGGGTCACCTTGAGACTGGAAAGGGCACCACAATCTGCACAGGGGTTGTGTACAGACCCCCATGTCAGGAGGAAATGGACAAGGATATGATAGAAGACATTCTTAGAATGGCAGAGAAAGGGGAGATACTATTGACGGGAGACCTGAATATGCTAGATGTTAACTGGAGCACATTTGCTGCAGCCACATCCAAGAGCAGGGCCATTCTTGATGCCCTACAGGTGGCAGGCTTAGACAGCTAGTTTCAGAACCCACTCGTGAGGGAGCAATCTTAGACCTCGTACTCTCAAACAGGGGCAGTGAGAGGATCTCAGATCTAGAAGTGGGTTGCCATCTGGGGACAAGTGACCATCAAACAGTGTGGTTCGCATTAAACTCAGCTACAGAGTCAAGCCATACAAAAGTGAGGGTACTGGACTTTAGGAGAGCTGACTTTGGCAAGATGGGAGAGTGCCTCAGAAAATCACTAGCAAACAGGCTCGAAGGAGGTGTGGAGCAACAATGGGGAATCATCAAAACTGCCATCACAGAGGCAACAAGCCTTTGTGTGAAGCAAATAAACAAATCAAATGAAAGAAAAGCCACTATGGTTCTCAAAAGAGGTGGCTGTGAAAGTCAGGAAGAAAAAGATAGCATTCCGGAGTATAAGGAAACACAGAAGGAGCAGGACAGAGAGCTGTACCAGTTAAGGCAGAAGGAAGCAGGAGGAAGTCAGAATAGCAAAGGCCCAAACTAAGGAAAAGATAGTCAACTCAGTTAAGAAGGGGATAAAACCTTTATAGGTACATCAGCGAGTGAGAAAGACAAAGGAGGGATAGTGAGGCTGAATAGAATGAACGTGGGTGGGCAGAGGGGACAGTGAAAAGCAGGGATACTGAATGAATATTTCTGCTCAGTATTCTACAAAAGAGGAGGGGAAGTGCCTAATCCAATTAACAGATGCACTCTTGATAGGGGGGTCGATCCCAGTCCTTTCACAGAAGAAAGGGTTCTGCAAGAACTCCAAAACTGAAGGTGGACAAAGCAATGGGTCCTGATGGAATTCACCCAGAATTCTAAAAGACTTAAGGGAGGAACTCATGAAACCACTGGCTACTCTTTTAATAAATCATGGAGGATGGTGTGGTACCCGAGGACTGGAGGAAGGTGGATGTGATTCCCCTTCACAAAAGTGGGACCAAGACAGAGGCAGGAAACTACAGACCTGTCAGTCTGACCTCTGTGGTAGGGAAAGTGATGGAGTCGCTTCTGAAGGAAAGAATAGTTGAGTACCTAGAGGCCAGTGGAGCACAGGACCCAAGGCAGCATGGATTCACAGCGGGAAGGTCATGTCAGACGAATCTAATAGATTTCTTTGACTCGGTGACCAAAGTAGTAGACCAGGGAGGGGCTGTGGACATGTCCTACCTAGACTTTAGCAAGGCATTTGACACAGTCCCACACAAAAGATTAATAGTCAAATTAACCAGCCAGGGAGTGGGTCCCAGGGTGGTAGCCTGGGTAAAACATTGGCTGCACAACAGGACACAGAAGGTAATTGTAAATGGAGTCCACTCTGAAGAAAGAGAGGTTACTAGTGAGGTACCGCAGGGTTCAGTATTGGGTCCAGTCCTTTTAATGTCTTCATCAGTGACATTGCAGAGGGACTGGAAGGAAAAGTATGCCTCTTTGCAGATGACACAAAGATCTGCAACAGGGTTGATACACAAGGAGGCGTGGAAAGGATGAAAAGGGACTTGGCAAGGTTGGAGGAATGGTCAGAAGTATGGCAACTAGGATTCAATTCAAAGAAGTGCAAAATAATGCACCTGGGAAACAAGAACCCAGGGGAAGAATACACAATGGGTGGGGAGGTAGTAACAACAACAAAAAAAGAAAGGGACCTGGGGGTAATCATATCAGATGACCTTAAGTTAGCAAGCAATGTGAGAAGGCAGTAGGGAGGGCTGGGGGTATACTGGGATGTATAGGGAGAGGCATCAGCAGCAGAAAACAGGAAGTTGTTATCCCTCTGTACAGACAGTTGGTGAGACCCCATCCGGAGTACAGTGTCCAGTTCTGGAGACCCCATCTCCACAAGGACATAGACAGGATAGAGGTAGTCCAGAGGAGGGCAGCTAAAATGGTGCAGGGTCTGCAAGAGAAGCTGTATGAGGAGAGACTAAAGGAGCTTAATATGTATACCCTTGAGGAAAGAAGGGAGAGGGGGGACATGATAGAAACTTTTAAGTACCTCAGTGGAATCAACAAAGCCCAAGAGGGTAGCATCTTTCATAAAAAGAAACTTGCAAGAACAAGGGGACACAATTTAAAGATAGAAGGAGGGTGGTTCAGGGGCAATGTGAGGAAGTATTATTTCACAGTGAGGGTAGTGGATGCATGGAACAGCCTTCCTGAGGAGGTTGTGGGGTCTAAAACTGTGGGAGAATTCAAGAATGCATGGGACAGACATAAGGCAATTCTTGTGGGGTGTAGGAAGAAATAGGCTGTTGGTTAACTAGGATCTACAGCCTATCCTGTAGGTAGGGAAATGGGCAGACTAGATGGGCCAAGCGGTCCTTATCTGAAATCAAAGTCTGTGTTTCTATGTTTCTATAGCTCTCTATGTAAGGGAAGGGATAAAAGCAACAGAACAAAAGAGTAAACAGGGAGGAGAGGAGGCACTGTGGGTCACCTTATAGACTGGAAATGGCACCACAATCCACACAGGGGTTGTATACAGACACCCATGTCAGGGGGAGGGAATGGACAAGGATAAAAGGTGTGCAAAAATTAAATTCCGCTGGTGGAATTCAAGTGAAAGTCTGACTTTCGCTTCCATGGAAGTTCGAAAATTGATTCCCAAACTTCTGTGGAAATTCTGCCCCATGGGCACAATCATCCTCAAGCCCCTGGTGGCTAGTACTCCACCCTCCCACCTACCCCACATGTAAAAAAGTATCCCTGGAGGCTAGTGGTTCCTCCCCTCCACCCGCCAGCTACTGCTAAAATTGTACAGTAACCCCCTTCTCCATATTGTATTATTTCTATCCACCTAGTGGTCTAGTGGTAATTGACAAGAAAAAGTAACCTTGGCACCAACCTCCCATCCCAGTCCAGTCCGGTAGTTATCCCTGGTCTGAGTGCCCCCACCCCAGCAGGTGCTCACCACCCAGCTCCATCTCCATCATAAACCCCGTCAGAATGATGGATATCACACAGCCTTCTCCTCTTTCCACGGCCGGCCCGCCAACTTAGCTTAATGAATGAGCGCGTACCTTACAGGAACACATTCATTCATTAAGCTCAGTTGGCAGGCCAGCCATGGAGAAAGAGGCGGGCTGTGCCAGTCTACCACTCTGAGGAGGAGTTTATGATGGCGGTGGGAGCCAGATGCTGGGCAGACACCTGCTGAGGTGGGGAGTGGGGGACACTAAACCACCAGGGATAGCTATTGGACTGGGGAGTGGGTATCATTAGGGGTTGGGGCAAGGGGTTACTTTTATTTGTTCTCAATTACCACTAGACCACCAGGGATTTGAAAAGAATACGAGAGGGGGAGGGGATACTGTACAATTTCGGCAGCAGCTGGTGGGTGGAGGGGATGGACCACCAGCTACCAGGGCATTTTTTTTGTCATGCAGGGATGGGTGGGTGGGGAGGGATTGCAACATGGTGGGATGGGGTATTTTTAAAGTAAGCAACAGAAAACACAAAAAAAAATTCAAGCCAGCGGTGGCTGGTGGGTGATCCAATGGGGGGAGGGACCACTAGCCACCAGGGACAGGCTATAAGTATTCCTGGAGGGGGTGGAGGGAGGGGCCACTAGCCACCAGGGCCAGGATGGATGGCAGAAATGTGATTTTCTACCCCAGGGGGAAATTTCGCCCGTAACATTCACAGAAGTTTTCTGCTCCGCCACAAGCGGAAGTTCAGAAACTTCCTCGAAAGTTTGTTGATTTCCGCAGCAGTTCTGCAGGGCGGAAAACCGCACTTTCACCCACCCCTAACAAGGATATGATAGAAGGCATCCTTAGGATGGCAGAGAAAGGGGAGGTGCTGTTGATGGGGGACCTGAATATGCCAAATGTTAAATGGAGCACCTTTACTGCAGCCACATTCAAGAACAGGGCCATTATCGATACCCTATAGGTGGCATGCCTCAGACAGCTAGTTTTGGAACCCATTCATGAGGGAGCAATCTTAGACCTCATACTCTCAAATGGGGACAGTGAGAGGATCTCAGATCTAGAAGTGGGTAGCCATCTGGGAACAAGTGACCACCAAACAGTGTGATTCATGAAAAACTCGGCTACAGAGTCAAGCCATACAAAAGTGAGGGTACTGGACTTCAGGAGGACTGACTTTGGCAAGATGGGAGAGTGCCTTAGAAAAGCACTAGCAAAAAGGCTAGAAGAAGGTGTGGAGCAACAATGGGGAAACATCAAAATTGCCATCACAGAGACAACAAGCCTTTTTGTGAAGCAAATAAGCAAATCAAAATGAAAGAAAAAGCCACTATGGTTCTCCAAAGAGGTGGCGGGAAAGGTTTGGGAGAAAAAGATAGCATTTAGGAAGTATAAGGAAACAAAGAAGGAGTAGGACAGATAACTGTACCAGTTAAGGCAGAAGGAAGCAGGGAGGGAAGTCGGACTAGCAAAGGCACAAACTGAAGAAAAGATAGCCAACTCAGTTAAGAAGGGGGATAAAACCTTTTATAGGCACATCAGGGAGCATAGAAAGACAAAGGGAGGGATAGTGAGGCTGAATAGAATGGACAGCTGGTGAGCAGAAAGGAACAGTGAAAAAGCAGAGATACTGAATGAATACTTCTGCTCAGTTTTCACAAAAGAGGAGGAGGGGGAGGTGTCTAATCCAATTAACAGAAGCACTCTGGATGGGAGGGTGGGTCAATCCCAGTCCTTTCACAGAAGAAAGGGTTCTGAAAGAACTCCTAAAACTGAAGGTGAACAAAGCAATGGGACTGACGGAATTCACCCCTGAATTCTAAAAGAATTAAGGGGCGAACTAGTGACACCACTGACTACCATGTTTAACAAATCATGGGAGGATGGTGTGGTACTTGAGGACTGGAGGAAGGTGGATGTGATTCCCTTTCACAAAAGTGAGAGTAAGACAGAAGCAGAAAACTATAGACCTGTCAGTTTGACCTCTGTGGTAGGGAAAGTGATGGAATCACTTCTGAAGGAAAGAATTGTTGAATACCTAGATGCCAATGAGACACAGGACCCAAGACACTTTCATCCCTCAGTAGAAGGCCAGAGTGTGTGGCCGAGGCGCTGAGGGAGCTAGAAGGAGAAATAAACTCCAGCAACCACATTTTTGCTTCTTGTCTTTCATTTTACCAGGAGTGCAAATACAAATCACAGACACAAGACCCAAGGCAGCATGGGTTCATAGCGGGAAGGTCATGTCAGATGAATCTAATTGATTTCTTTGACTGGGTGACCAAAGTAATAGATTAGGGAGGGGCTGTGGACATGGCCTACCTAGACTTTAGCAAGGCATTTGATGCAGTACCACACAAAAGATTAATAATCAAATTAACCAGCCGGGGAGTGGGTCCCAGGATAGTAGCCTGGGTAAAACATTGGCTGGACAACAGGACACAGAAGGTAATTGTAAATAGAGTCCACTCTGGAGAAAGAGGGGTTACTAGTGGGGTACTGCAGGGTTCAGTACTGGGTCCAGTCCTTTTTAATGTCATTATAAGTGACATTGCAGAGTGACTGGAAGGAAAAGTATGCCTGTTTGCAGATAACACAAAGATCTGCAACAGGGTTGATACACAAGGAGGCATGGAAAGGATAAGAAGGGACTTGGCAAAGTTGGAGGTATGGTCAGAAGTATGGCAGCTTGGATTCAATGCAAAGAAGTGCAAAATAATGCACCTGTAAAACAAAAACCCAGGGGAAGGTTATGCAATGGGGGGGAGGTAGTAACAACAACAAAAATTGAAAGGGACCTGGGGGAATTATATCAGATAACCTTAAGGTTAGCAAGCAATGTGAGAAGGCATTAGGGAGGGCGGGGGGAGGATATTGGGATGTATAGGGAGAGGCAACACCAGTAGAAAACAAGAAATTGTTATCCCTCTGTACAGACAGTTGGTGAGACCCCATCTGGAGTACTGCATCCAGTTCTGGAGACCCCATCACTGCAAGGACATAGACAGGATGGAGGCAGTCCAGAGGAGGGCAACTAAAATGGTGCAGGGTCTTCTAGAGAAGCCATACGAGGAGAGACTAAAGGAGCTTAATATGTATTCCCTTGAGGAAAGGATGGAGAGGGGGGACATGATAGAAACTTTTAAGTATCTCAGCAGAATCAACAAAGTCCAAGAGGGTAGAGTCTTTCAGAAAAAGAGATGTGCAAGAACAAGGGGACACAATTTGAAGATAGAGGGGAGATGGCTCAGTGACAATGTGAGGAAGTATTTTTTCACAGTGAGGGTGGTGGATGCATGGAACAGCCTTCCTGAGGAGGTTTTGGGTTCTAAAACTGTGGAAAAATTCAAGAATGCATGGGACAGACATAAGGCAATTCATGTGAGGGGTAAGAAGAAATAGGCTATTGGTTTACTAGGGTCTGCAGCTTATTCTGTAGGTAGGGAAATGGGCAGACTAGGTGGGCCAAGCAGTTCTTATCTGCCATCAAAGTCTATGTTTCTATGTTTTTATGACTTGAAAAGAACATCAAACTAAACAGAAGAAAGGCAGACAATTGTCAATATTAGGTAAGCAATTCTATAATCTGGTGTTATAATAGCTTAAGGGGCGTACCCTAAAAAGCCTTCTGATAGTTCAGATAGAAGCAATAATATTTATTTTGATTCCTGAGTATATCTGTTGAACCTTTTTTATTTATGTTGTAATGACCCAAATGCTTTAATTTTTGTATTTAAAACACAGTTAAGCAGAATAACACAGCTCATTACCTAAAGTGATCAATGAGTGTAGGAACATGTTAGAACATCTGTTTTACTTGCTTTTTGCAATGCATGAGTATACATTAATGCCATAAGTTTCAAGCACTGCATTATGGGTATGTAAGTTCTAAATAGTAGCACATATGAAGATAGTAAACAGTAGCATATGTGGAAGAAAAAGAAGAGGTTAGATTTCAAGCATGAAGTAGGAGATGCACAAGAAAACTCTCTAACTTACATTTTTCAGCCTTGTGATTGGGCAATGTCTTCAAAGGGAAAAGGAGGAGAAAGGCAGAGAGTGGATGGAATTAAGGAGGAGATTCAGTATTCAATAGCTGTGATAAATGGAAGAGGGGTATTCTCAACGAAAGCCCTCTCACATCTCAAGCTAATACCAATATTCTGGCATGCTTTGGAGGTGAAAAAAAAAACAATCGATTGCTTTATGGGCTGCAGAACCATTTTCTGTTACCAACTTCCATGTTTCCATATTTATGCTGCATCTTGAAATAAATGTTGTTATATATAGGTTTCATCATTTTAAATCCTTCTCAGTTTTGCTGGCTCCATGGCATCTGGCAGCATGGGGCAGCCTGGCATGCTGGTTGCTTGGGTTCACATCCTGATGTAGTGATGTCAGGAGTGGACTGTCAAGGGAAGGAAAGACAATTTACTTGGTGGCTTGCTTAGTCCAGGGTGGGAAGGTTGCCAGTCCTGCGGGCTGATGGCTACTTGGAAGCACAGGGGCCATGTGAAGTCAGCCTGAGTCAGGAGGTAAATGGACAGAATAACACTGAGGCACTTGTATGTTAAGAGAGACATGTCTGGTATTCCCACCTGACAGCACCAAAGATGGACGCCATTGGAAATATAAGCTGGTCCTGAATAGGGAGATGACGTCCCTGCACCATTTCTGTTACTCATCCAACATTGTACCTTCCTTGGTTTGATCTGGTCTTCTGTCTAAAATTGGAGTCACCAGCTGGGACCACAGGGGGATTTATGCTATGCAGACTTCAAGAATGGCGGTGTTGGCTATTTTGTTGGGAGACCATTTGCCTTTGGTTAATGTGAGGTGCAGCTTTTTATTAGAAAGACTGGGGCCCAGCTTGGATTGTCTCAAGAAAAAGTGATAAAGAGTAAGTCATAAACAAAATTCATCCACAGTACACCTAACTGTACCGCCATGCACTCATGTCCCCCTAACCCTGCCACTGGGACCTGCTTTACCTCAAGCTCTCATCTGTTCATGATAACTCCACTTAGCTCAACATTACCAAGAGTAACATAATCTGCGCTATTGTTCCAGTCCTCAGCAACAGTACTTAAGATGCAGAATACTGACAAAATGAATTACATTGAATCTTTTCATAAAGCTGATGTTACCTTTTCTCTTTAGTACATCAGCTGAACACTCTGTGCTCTCCTTTTCATTACATATCATGGCTTCACTTGCTCATGTTAAATATTCTGATTTATTATACAGAATAATACCGTATTCTGTCACTATCATGGTTACATAGCAGTTGTATTCCGTGATGCTATTAGTCTTCAAGAGCTCAACCATTTTTCATTTAAAGTAGCCAACTGAATTTGACCTGATTGCCTCTATGATTGGTCATGCCCACAATTCTAATGTACCATAGAAACAGAGACACGTTACGGCAGAAAATGACCATTGGTCCAACCAGTCCACCTTTTTGGCATCTTAACAGTTATATATTTCCTCTGCACATAGTAATTTGTTGTTAATTCTGTTGTAGACACACGCACACATGTGCACACACACACACTCTCTCTCTCTCTCTCTCTAATCTACAGTGCATGTCCCTTTGTTTTCACTGTTTTACTGGCAGACAAGAAACTATCTAATTAAGTCCACCTTCTCAGTACCCTTTATAATTTTAAACACCTATCTCATATTTGCTTTCCTGTGCCTTTTATGCAGAGAGAATATGCAGTTGATGAGTTCTCTGTTTTTTTTTTCTTTTTTAGTATTATCTATTTATCATTCTGGGAGCCTGGCAAGTGGCTCTGGTGTACCTCTTAGAGAGACTCAATCTCTGACCCCCCCTATTCCCCGCTCAACACCCCCTGCAATTCCCCATGGGTTTCCCTCATGACAGAGCTGCGGCGAAGGGGCACTGGATTCCCCCCTCCCCCAGACAGAAATCCAGACATTCAGGGAGTCGAACGGGTGCTGGGAGGTCATCATGGAGCCTGACAGCTCCATTTTCCTCTGTTTTTTCCTCTGCCTCCCTCCCTACCGCTGATGTACGTCAGCTGCATACCTTCCAGCCTGCATCTCCCCTCCAGCCACCACTAGATTGAGACTGATGAGCAGGACGGCAATCCCTACTTCCCTGAGAGAGGACAGCAATCCTCTGGATGCTCAATCCTCTCTCTTCCTGCTGTCCCCTGGTGGTCCGGATTCATTCCTGAACCCTGGTCACCGGCACAGCATGAGGTGTGGCATCCAGCGCCTCAACCTTCAGTGCTACCAGGCCAGCTTTGTGTTCTCTGTTTTTATAGGTTGGAAATGTATTGCTTCCTGATTAACTAAATAGGTTCCAAGACTCATAAGTTAATTCCCTTAAAATACACAGATAGGAACAAATTCAAGCAGTGGGATTTAGAACGTGGGCAAATTACATACAAAATTCATAACCCACTTCACTAATCCCTAATTTCCATCACAAATATGGCTGTCACCTTTACTCTCTTCAAACCTTCAGCAAGACCCTAAAAAGTAAAATGAAGAAAGAAGGAAAAAAGGAAGGAAGGAGAGAGAGAGAGAGAAAGAGAGAAAGAAAGAAAGAAAGAAAGAAAGAAAGAAAGAAAGAAAGAAAGAAAGAAAGAAAGAAAGTCAATATTCTTTCCTCTCATTATCCCATCCTTACACACACAGAAAAATTACAAAACTAAGGTTCTATTCACATTTTCAATTCCTGAGGTATCTTTGGTGACCATGAGCAATCCATCTCTTATCCTAAGTGGCTTGGCAGGGCAATCCCTGCTGTTTACCCTGCCACAAATAAAGCTGAAGTCTAGGTTCCATATAAGGCCTTCAGTTTTGTGTGAGGAGGTTAACATTCTGCCAGAGGAATTCTGAAGAAGATTTAATTCCTCTATTCCATGATAAACATTCCATCTACTGAATGTGTGGCAAAGATAAATGATTGGCATTTGGGGAGGGACTACAATTCAGATAATGGCCTTGAAAAATAAAGCATATTGATTGGCTGAAAGCCAATATCAGTCATGCATTTATTATTCAATAGATCCCGGTGAAAAACAAGTGCCAATTTGGGGTGCCCCATTACTTAGGATATCACTGGGCACCCTGAATTTTCAAAGTTATTCTGCTGCTATTTTTTTCTGTCTCACTTAGCGAGTGAGTTACTGGCCAGGCAATCCCTTCCCCCCTGCCTGTGTCAGTTTAACCTCAATACCATTACATGTGGAAAGAAAAACACTGCAGTTTTTATTTTTGTGGTCAGGCAAAGAGACAATTGATGGTTTCTCTCAACACTGCTCACATTCATCATCAGCGGTCTCCCAATCACGATCTCATGCCCGCTTCTCTAGACACCAGTCTGTTGTGTTTCTCAGTGTGTGGACCCCCACCCTGCCACAAACTCAGTTTTCTCAACTGATCAGTTCATTTTTTTTAACCATTTCCCTCTTTTCTGAACCTTCTCCAGCTCTGTAATGTCCTTCTTGTGTTGTGGTGCCCTATTCAAAGTGATGCCTTACTAGCACTGTAAGGAATGCAGCCTTTGCCATTGGAATTTGTGCAGAATGGTAATTCTGCAGAAATACTTTCAGAATGTATTAATTCTATAGAAGTCTGAAAAGTATTTTGATGTGAACCTCAGAATATTATTCTGCTGATTACCTCATCTGAGGAACATTATACTGCAGTTTGTGGAAAATGAATCCATGGTTCAGGTAATTTATTTATTTGTTTATTGAAATAGTTTCACCAGGAAAGGTACACTGAGCAACAAGATGCTCATCTCCTGGTGCGACTTGGGGGGAGGGGGTACAAGGGGGTTGGATAACACGCAGGTTATCAACTGAGCAAATAACAGAGGCAAGTAGCAGCATAAACCTCAAGTAAACCACAGAATATACTGCAGTTTATGTAAATTACTGATTGGTAAAAACTCTTTCTGTTTTTGGAATTTCCGTTCTGACAGAATTCCATAGAATTAGGCTGAATTTCCAAAATTCCATGGAATTGCATTGGAAACAGAATTTGAAAATTTCTGACAGATCTAAGCCTCACCAGTACATTGTACAGGGGCAATATTTCTCCACTCGATCGGTTCTCTGTTTCCTATTTTAGGATCCAGGCATCCATTTCCTTTTTCTGTACATTATTCTGTAAGTCCCATTGTCATTTTTCCTGTTTAACAGTTGCCACACACTGTTTTCCCTGCTTCAGATCCCTGCCTGTGATAACCCCTAGATGGTTCTCCTACTCTAGTACCATATACATTCTTTATTGTCTATACTGTGGCTCAGGATTTGTTCCAAGTGCACCATTTGACACATTTCTACTTTTGACCAAATTGTATATAATGGTCTTTAATATACAAATAGCACAAGATACTTAAAATGTAAAACTGTACTGTACTATAACTTTTGCATATCAGGCACGTTTGCCTAGAAGTTAGATTACAAAGCTGTGAAACTGGAGATGCAGATTTGAGTCCCACAGCTGCCACATAGACTCAGAGTAACTCCTCCCTGTGCATATCCTTCCATCATTTTCTCTTTCTGATATATTTCTATGCTCTTTGAAGCACCCTGTGTGCTGAAAATAGTAGCAATAGTCTCATGGATTGCAAAATGCTTGGGATACAATTTGTATGATAGGTGGTTTATAAAACCAAATTCTGTTCCTTTCCCATCCTGTTATTTCCATTCTATTATTATTTTCCTTTTAATTTTCTGAGATTGCATGCATTTATTTGTTTATGTTTAATATTGTTTTTTCTTGGGTTGGGGCAGCATGATACAGTAGTAACATAATGTGGTGATGGAATGAACATAGGGTTCACCTTGTCCAAACCTACTGCCGTACAGTATAGTGACTATACCAGCTTTAACTGTGCACAGCCAGAGATTGCAGCTAGATTTCTAGCCCTACTCCTGATGTGTAACTCTCAGTGCTGTTCTGCCTTCGATATCTACCCAGTCCTTTTTTGAAAGCCTGAATAGTGCTAGCTTCCTCAAGTGTATCAGGTTGACTTTTCCACATACAGTATCAACCATCTTCTGTGTCAAGAGATGTCTTGTAATGACTGGTGATTCCCTATATCAATCTAAACCCAACATTCTTCGAAAGCAGTAATACATAGTTGTGGTATCGCAACCATATATTACAGCATTTCATAACAACAAACTCCAGAAAAGTGCTAACGGGTGAGCCAGTACCAACAAAAAAGGAAAGTGCTGGGGATCAGGGCTGGCTAGTGCCCCTTCCTTAACCAGAACTGTTCCCAAACTATGGATCTCTGTGCAAAAATAAAGCTGCTGGTTAATAAAAATTCAATATCCATACAAAAGTATCATGCTTACAACATACATCTTGCTTCAGAAAATTTATTGAAAACCTCCTAATACAGATCAGGCTGAGGTTAAATGCAGTACTTCAGTTTTGCTCATATACAAACTCCTGACAGCAGTACAACTGACACATGTACTGTATCTATGCCACTACACATCCAGTCATCTTAAGTACTAGAGGTTTTGAAGCGGGGCCATGCAGTCTTCTTAAACAGTAAGGTCCACAAATGCTATGCATCTGTCTGTGGCACTTCCTGAAATCCTCCTCCACTTGTCCTTGTACCTCATAGATCACCCTACCTACACATGTACTGTGAGCTCTCAGGGCCCGCTGCACTTTACCCCTCTAAACTAGTAACGTAATCCAGACTGGACATCCATTCACCATCCTCCCTTCTCATCCCTCCCTCCCAAAATGGCTTCATCCATTCTATCCAGTCCCCCAACCCCCGTCCCTCCAACACTTACTTCTGTTTGCCTAATTTTGTTCATATATGTACCACAATCGTTTTTGTATACTCCACAATTGTGTGCATCCTTGTCCTAATTTCAATTCTAACAATACCTTGCTTCCTCTTTCATTCCAGGTAATGTCTGTTATTTACATGTTTGCTAAATTTGTACTATACTGTCAGCCGCCTATCCAATTCCTGTTAATCCTGTTTTTTGCTCAACTGTATGTAACTGACTCCTGTATGCTACTACCTTTGTAACCCTCCTGGGTCGCACCTGAAAATAGGCACTTGGCTGTCTAGTGTGCCCTACCCGGTTAACAAAAACAAATAAATAAATAAATAAATAAATAAAGCTAAACAGTGCAAAGAATAGTGCATGAGTAGATATACTTTAAGATAACAGTCCCAATCAGCCTGTAGTAAAGTCACCTATAAGCCCCAATGCTTTGTTCCTCTTTTGTCAGGGGGCATAACACCTTGCTCACCATGGTCATGTTGTTTACATGCTGTCACTGAACTCTCCATCTATAATAAGATATTTAATTTTTCTACTTAAAGAATCTGCTTAATCCTGCCATTTGTAGCATGCTTCTATATTTGAAATCAGCAAGAATACACAGCATGCTGAGCCCTGCTCCATTTCTGCTAGCACTATTTGTACCACTGCAAATACACTAGGCTGTGAGTTTTTATTTTAAAATCATCAGCTTCACAGAAATAGCAAGATCAAACAGATAAGTGAAAAAATAATAAAGTGGTATGGGAACTGGAGGGTTTGGTGACAGCATACAAAGGGAGCACTATGCCAGTACTGATTTTTTAGCTCATTGGAGACAGTGTGCGGAGTTGAGGGAGGGGACACAACAAACATTAATTATAAAAAATAAAACATAGGAAGTAGTTTTAATCAGTTATATACACACCCTTGATTTGTGGTGTTTACATAAGCCTCTTGAGCTTCTCAAACTTCAGGTGTATTAGAACATTCATAACACACTACCTCCTATGATTAATTATGTAGCTAGTGTTTCACCTTACTCTGACCCCCTCTCAATTTGAATTGATGTCCTCTAGTTCTAGCTCTCACCAGTTCTAACAATTGCATGTACTCCACCCTGCCTGTCCCCTATAATATTTAGAACACTGGGATCCTGTTCTCTCAACCTCCTATTCTGTAGTCTTTAAAAGCAAACCTCAACTCAAAACACACAGTTTAGGATAAAAAAAAGATGGAATATGCATTCATCTGTGACAGATTTAATAACTGCTTACTGAGCAGCAGTGGCAGTGTTGATTTTGTTTGTATCAGTAACACAAAAGAACTCTCAGTTATGCATAGACTATGGGAGAGCACCCTTAGATCATCATCGGTCATCTTAAATCAAGTCATAGAGTCTGCTCCCCATCTGATTTATGTTGGTCCAAAATACAGGGTTTAAAGACCATCCTAAGCCTAAGCGTTAAGAGCTTGGAGGTTGACCTGCACGGCCCTGATGTAGTTGCAGTCTTTGAGACCTAGCTAAAGCCTGCCATTCTGCTCCATGAGGTAGAATTATCAGGGTACTCCACCTTTAGGCAGAATAGGATCCATAAGAAAGGGGAAGCATCCTTCTCTAAATCAAATCTTCCCTCAGTGCCACACCGGTAACTGTCCATTGGCTAGAAAATTCTGATAGTGGGGCACCAATAATTAATCTACTCTTAGGGGGTACAAAGTAGTTATATGTGGACTGTGTATGTAACCTAATCAGGCAACAAAGTCTGCCCTTGCTTCCCTCACTAAGGCTCCCTCTGACTTGCCTCCAGGTGATTTAATAGTACTCAGGGACTTCAATATTAACTGGGTCTCTGAGTCAGTGGATTGGCTGAAGGCTGCCCTTCTAGAGTTACAGCTTACCCAAATTGTCATAGAACTAACTAAAATAAATAACAAAACAGTAACCATACCCTACTTGACTGGGCCCTTGTCTCCAAATCAGGTAGGATCAGAGCTGGAGGCATATTTTCTGACTCTCTCAGTGATCACTCTCCCATCTTCTGTGTGTGGAATAATGCCTCTCTTAAACCTCCAGTCCTCCACCAAGGGTATTCTTGGCCCATGATTACTCTAAACTTAACCTAAGCTTCTTCTTGGCTACCCGCTCAGGCAATGGGCCACAATTAAATCCCTTCTTGAGGTGGAGTCTGCCCTGCATTTCTTTATAAATAACTTCCTCTCTGCTGCCAACATTAATGCCCCCTTTATGCAGCTGAGAATATAGGGCCAACAATCAAAGTAGTTAGACCACACCCTTATGAAGAGATAAAGTTTTTTTGTGGGCGGGGAGGGTCTTTAACAATTCAGGTCTCAGATCTGACTAGAAAAAATATAGGAAACTCAGAAATGCCCGTAAAATGGACCTGAAAGCTGTAAAAAAAAAAACACCTGAAGCATCTGTAGGACAAAAACTAATCTGAGCCCAAGTGGTTCTGGCCACAAATTAATGTACTCTGAAAAGGTTGCTCCAGCGTGGTGGAATGTGCTATTCAGCTGATGGTAATACCTACTGGGACTCTATGGCTACTACTAATGCCTTTTATAATTGTTTTATGGATATAGACAAGTTCAGACCCCCTCATATGGGCTACCTCCTCACTCCCATAATCAGTCTATGACTGAGTGCCAATACTCGGGGTTCCATTTACAAATGATTCAAAGAAAAGAGGTGCTGCCCCTCTTAAAATTATTAAAGTCTGAAGGCTCAGCTGGTCATGATAAACTCAAATCAAAGCTCCTAAAGACAGCCGCACCTGTTATTGCCTCCCCTGTTGCAATGTCATTTAATAAATCCTCAATTGAAGGAAGAGTTCCAGAGAGCTGGAAAGTTGCCCTTGTGGTTCCGGTGCACAACGGTGGTCCCAGGGAATCCAATGATAGCTACCACACTATATTCCTGCTTAGTTCATTGTCCAAGATTCATTAAAGGCTAGTTTACAACAAGCTACAGGAATACCTGGAATAGCACCAACTGCTGCTAAAGATGCACCATGGCTTCAGCAAATGCCATGGTATGAACACTGCATTAGTCATTCTGGCTACTGATATACTTGGGGCTATAGACAAAGCGCTATTGACAAATGCAGTATTTATAGTCCTCACTAGACCCTTTGATCTGTGAATCACAGCAATCCTGTTAGTTAAGGTAAAATCACCTGATCTCCATAGTCTAGCTTGTTAGTGGTTCTCCCATTACGTAGCAAATAGATCTCAACAGGTTCAGTGGAAAAGTGTGCTATCTAAGCATAGACTTTAATGGAAAATGTTCCCCAAGGGTCTATTCTGAGTCCTTTTCTGTTTTCCTGACTTATTAATGACATGCCTTGTAACCATAGTGAAGCTGCAGTACTGTTGTATGTCGAAGACACCATGCTATACAGATGTGCTGGTGATGTTACTCACATCATTAATCAACTTGCTAGTGATTTCTGGAAAATGGTTCACTAGTAACAAGCTAGTCTTTAACACAAAGAATACCAAAGCCATCATGTTTCTCTCCAGGCATCTGGGTACTGCTTGACAACATTTGTCATCTATTGCCATATCCAATGGTTTTCCAGTCAAGGTTGTGGACTCGTTTAAATACCTTGGAGTACCTATGGACCAGGAAGTCAACATTAAGCACCATGAAGATCATGGACATGATTCTCAAAAGGATTTGAATGCCACAGGCCCTGGGTGAGCCAAACGCACAGTGCATGGGGCTTGTGGCATTCAGGACAGCAAGCAGAATTCTCAATCTCCGAGCCCCCCATGCACCACATGCAGTAAGTTAGACCAGATTTTGCTGCTCTAACTTTACTGACCTTTTCACAGGGTATGCACCTTGTATTTGGTGCAAGGCACCATAGAAAGTGTCTTAAAGGTGCATGACCTACAATAATTGGGCACACCGTGTGACAAAGTGTTCAGGGCAACGCAGGGTTCGACACAGGGCTTGTGAAAGCCATGTGTCAACCTTCAAGAATCGAGCCCCATATCACCAAGTCCCTGCACTAGAAAATTGGACTAATTTATTGTCTGAATGATTATCTGTCTAAGAACTCATGGCTTGCTATTGTCAACAATACATTGCTCCTAATTCTTGTGTATGGTGCACTAATTCTGCAGACCAAGAGGTGCTCTGAAGTAAATAAACTAATGGTTCTGTGCAACAAATGTGGTCAGTTTGCTGCTTGTGCCCCACTTAAGGAGCACAGTTGTGATTTCTTCACCTCCTTAAATTGCCCTTCCTTTGAAGGGAGATTCAACTACATCTTCTCCACCTAGCGTTCACATTAGCCAAAGTTACTACCCCCAGAGCCTCAGTGAAGTATTGGTAATAAAACCTCTTAGCAGAACACTTCAGTAATCCTGCAGTACCCTACTTGAGATGCTGAGAACTAGGTCTTGTGCAGGTAAAAGATCCTTTGCTTTCTCTGCCACTTCACAGTGGAATCTCCAAGAGTGTTTCTTCCTTGGGTGACTTCAAAACATGGGATCAAAACATTTATCCCAGAGTTTAGTCTAACTATTTGCAATCACTGATGTGTTCCTACTTGGTCTGTATTATTCCACTGACATATTATTGCTGCTCTATATGTACCTGTTGTACTATAACCTAACGCTTGTCAGTATATTAGCTCTCAGTTGTGCAGTACATGATCCAAAATTATATAATCATGTAAATCTATTTTTATATTGTTGTTGTTATAGCTTGTATTGTTTGTTGACTTCCTGTTTTTGTTGTGTTATGTTTCAATCCATGTAATTATTTCCTGATCACCCCTGAAAATGGACTTTCAGTCTCAGTGGTCCTAACCTGTCAACAAAATTCAATAAAATAAATAAGGTAAAATGGTGCCCACTCTGACACATTTTAAGTCAGCCTATATTTTAGCCCTGACCTGTCCTAGGTTGCTACTGTGTACTATAGCTGGAGTCACACTGGTGCATCATCATGCCAAAGGACTGCTCTCTCTTAGCTTTGATAATGAGACAGACACAAAGAGTTGGGGTTATTTTGTATCTCCATTAGACTAAATTAATGAAGCAGACTTCCAGCGCACTAAGCTTTTATTTCATCCCATACTATAAAAAAATTATTTTCTCAGTTATTTTTTAAGTCAGTGTATGGAAGTACCATGGATGGAAGTAAACTGGAGTTGGTGAAGACATTTTCATACTTGGGTGAAGACTTGGATTTATCTTTGTCATATGAACCATATGTCAACCTGTTAACTTAAACTTTCCACAGACATCTGGGTCTTCTGTAAAGGGTGGATGCATCCCTTATTCCGGAAACCTGTAAGCTCCTAGCACAGAGATTTTTGTTAACAGTATTAGATTATGATCTCCTGTGTTATGGATCTGCCTCTAAGACAGCACTGGATAAAGTGGATTTTCTCTTAAATAAAATGTTACTTTTTGTTACACAACTTCCTAGAAGTATCCATCACTGTCAACTACTAAATATGGGGCTGTGTTTCTCTGTGAGGAGAAAGCTAAACTATCAGATGGCTTGTCTTCTGTTTAAAGCTTATTCCAGCTGTTTGCTTGAGAATGTCACCTAGTCACCAGTTTCCCCAACAGAATACTCTTTGAAATGCTGTTTACCATATTTCATCATTTTGAAGCCACCCCCGAATAGAAGCGGCAGCTGAAAAAAATTTACTAATAGAAGCCACCCCCATTTTGTAGCTATGTCTTCGCTTTTGGTGAAATCCCTCTACTGCCTCCAAGAAACTCAGAGGACATCCAAAGATAGGAAAATGTACTGGTAATCATTCATCAGATTCAGATCTCACATTTTAGTTACCATGCTAAACATGGTACATCTAATTTACTGTGTGAGTGGGAGTGGGAGTTGCCATGGCTTCAGGCCACCAGACAGAGTTTAAATATTCTCAAATCTCTTAGCCATTGATAAGCATCTACAGCCTTCAATAGATTCAGATAATCCCCAAAGAAAACAAGTAATGTGTACAGGTACCTGCCTACCAGTCAGTATAGCCCAGTCAGCATGGTCCTTATGGTTGGTTACCATCTGAGCTCCATCTGAGCTAAGTGCATGTGTCTCTCTCAATCTTCCTTGTAAAAACTTTTGTTCTGCAGTGTTGTTTGAGAGCTAGCATTTTTTTTTTTAGTATTATATCCTATGCTATCATGTACATACTGGAACGTGAGCACGAATGGAGAGAACTGAGGAAAGTGGGGATGAGGATCAGCATTGCTGTGCTAACAGGTCTAACAAACTAAGCAGTAAGCATCTTTTCAGCAGAGCAGCTTCTAGCACTTTTTTGTTTCATTGTGCATATTACTGCATTACTTTAACCAGCCACCAGCAACAAAATCTGTAAGTTCAGTGGCAGTCAATACCAGATGTAATACAATTTGTTGGGGCTTATCAGTTGAAGTCACCCCAAATAGTAGCTTCCTCTGTTTAGAAGTCATGACTCAAAATAGGAAAATGCAATAGAAGTCAGTTTCTAAACAGTGAACTATGGTATACATACTGATCAAAAACAGGGATCTTTGGGTGTTTTAATCCCATTCACTGTTAATACATTTCCTATGGATTTGTTTAATCGTTCATCACTTCTAGGGATGGACTACCTATTGGCTAGCTGGAGTGGGTAGGTCGGGTATCAGTGTTTTTTGGTCAGGTAGCATAGTTTAGGTAATTTACTGACCTACCCAACCTATAGTGTACTTCACCGGTCGGGTACTGTGGACATGGGTAATGGGGTGAGTAACAGTTCCTTTAAAGAAAAAGACATTTTTCAGACAGCCTGTGAGGTCCTGGGACTTCTGGACTACTAATAGGGCATTACATGCTGCCTGTGGGTTCCTCACAGCAGACAGGAGCACATGACACCAGCCTGGCTATCTGATTGGTAAGTTCTGGTGTCTGAGCTCCCTGTCTGCTGTGTGAGAGCACAGACTATCTCTGCAACTTGGTGGGAGAGGGAGGAAGATTCAGTGCTCACTGCAACTGTGGCAAAAGCCACAAAAATTGAAAAAAATAAAATGCTAAAGCACAATTTTTTCCAGGAAAGAAGGGAAAACAAGGGTTGGGGACTGAAGAAAGGGGGAATAATTGGGGTGGGGGTCATCAAGTGCAGCAGTGCTTGGAGGGAGAGAAGGAGAAAGGGGTCAGGAAGGCACTTGTTACTGCTGGCAGCAACCGTGGAAGCCATTTAGGCTGTTTACACATTGTCTGCTGTTAGGTGCCCTGAGCACTGTTTGTAACATATACTCTGTGTCTCTCTGCACTATAGTGAAGACATTTAGGCTGCATTACACACTGTTTGTTGTTGGTGCCCTGAGCCCTGTTTATGACACAGCTGCTCTGTGTGTCTCTGCAGTATAGTGAAACCCTTTAGGCAGTATATACACACACACTGCAGGTGCCCTGAACCCTGTCTGTCACATAGCTAGTAATCTGTGTCTGTCTGCAGTATAGTGAAAGCAATTTAGGCTATAATAAACATATTCTGTTAGGTGCTCTGATCCCTGTCTGTGACATAGCAACTCTGTGTCTTTCTGCATTATAGAGAAAGCCATTTCGGCTGTATTACACACTATTACTTTACGTGCCCTGAGCCCTGTCTGTGATATAATTACTCTGTGTGTCTCTGCAGTATAGTGAAAGCCATTTAGGCTGTATTACACACTACATGTTAGGTGCCCCGAGCTCTTTCTGGAACATAGCTATTCTGTGTGTCTTTGCAGTATAGTGAAGGGCATTTAGGCTGTATCACACACTGTCTGTTAGGTGCCACAAGCCCTGTCTGTGAAATAGCTACTCTGTGTCCCTCTACAGTACAGTGAAAGCCATTTAGGTTGTATCACACATTGTCTGGTTAGGTGCCCCAAGCCCAATCTGTGACATAGCTACTCTGTGTCTCTCTGCAGCATAGAGAAGGCTATTTAGGCTGTATTACACACTGTCTGTTAGGTACCCCAAGCCCTGTATGTGATATAGGTACTCTGTGTCTCTCTGCAGTAAAATGAAAGCCATTTAGACTACATTATTACAGTGTCTGTTAAGTGCCTCAAGCCATGTCTGTGACATAGCTACTCTGTATCTCTCTGCAGTATAGCAAGAGCCATTTAGGCTATACTTCACTGTCTATTAGCCTGTCAGGTACATTGAGCTTCGTCATAGCTACACTGTGTGTAATGTTTCTCTGTGGCATAGCAAAAGCATGGCTGTGTCTATTATGACTCTTATTTCCCAGACTAAATCTGCTAAAAGGAAGCACAGTGCTGGTGCACATGCAACTGAAAATGATGTGGACAATATGAATTCTAGCACCAATGAAGAACATAGTGACTGTAATAACAATAACATCACCAGGGCTGGCACTATCCACATGAACCAAAAAATCATGTTACCAATGAAATTATAGTAGAGTTTCGGAAGGAACTTACAGGAGGTACTAAATGTTTCGCCACATGTGCCAGGAGAATTCCAGCGTCTAAAGCAGCATGCAAAGAGGCATCCTTCTCAAATATAACCTCAGATTCTGAGGCAGCACGTGCTGATAACGATGGTGGTGATGGTACAGACTGGGAATGGGATAACCCAGGCTAAGTCCCACTTGATGATGCCGGTGCTTCTAGTTCTTCTGAATCTTGTGGCAATGAGATGGGTACTAGTTTCGATGATGAGGAGGTTTGAGAGAATGCCGCTGTAGGGCAACTGCAGAAAAAGAATCATACACTAAAAGTAAGAATAAGAAGATGACCATGAATGTGAATGGGAAAGATTTATGTGAAGAAGGAAATGGCAATACAGGGTTTCCTCCTGGTCCCTTGACTGTGCAAGAAATAGTGCCAGCCAACATAGTACAAAGCACAAAGGGTAAATCTTTAGTGTGGAATTTATTTTATATTGACCCTCCAGATAACTCTTGAGCTTTATGCAGTCTGTGCAAAAAGAGTGTCAGTTGTGGTGGCAAAGCAGGACATTTTGGAACATCAGTAATGCTGCGACATGCAAAGGCAAACACTCAATTTAGTGGGGCAAGGTAAGGGACAGTGTGGTTGTAAGGGCGGTAGTGGAAGTGGAGGTGACGGGGACCACAGTGACAATGAACTGGAAGCAGGAACTGAGATTGAATCACTTGATGTGTCCCTGCAGTCTTCCCAGACATATATAGATTGTTTTCTTCTGAGACAGTAGGTTTCATAGGTTCATACAGAGCATAGAAAACTGAAATCCACATAGCTCACCCCTGTACTAACTATACCCTTGAATCCCATTTGATATTAAGTGTCAGTCCAATTTGGTTTTAAATTGCTTCATACTTTTACTGGCTACCACTTTCACTGGAAGTCCATTCCAGACTGGCACCACCCTTAAATTAAACCATTTTTTTTTCTTTTTATGGTCCGTTACCTTTCCCAGGATAATTGAAGTGGGTGGGCTCTAGTGTGGTAACTTTTCTCCCTAATATCCAGTCCCAGCTGTTTCCATAACCCCTCATCAGACAAAGCCCTATAAACCAAACCCATACCCCACTCCCCTTAGCCTGTGGAACTCCAGGTAATATAGACCCAGTTCTATCAGCCTCTCCTTGTATTCCGTGTCTTTGACATCTGAAATCAACTGGGGTTGCCCTCCTTTGTACCCTCTCAATAGCTTTTCCCTCCCTTATATACCCTGGTGACCAGAATTGGACACAGTACTTCATGTGCAGCCTCACCAGTGATGTATACAACGGGACCAGCACTTCCCTCTTTCTGCTACTGATATGTCCCCCAGTACAGTTCAGTATACCACTGACTTTTTTTGTCACCTGGCAGCAATGCATTTTAAAGCTTAGATCATTTGATATTCTGATACCTCGGTCCCTCTCATTCGTAACTTCCCTTAGTGTTTTTCTGTTCAGTGTGTATTTTGCTTTAATATTTTTATTGCCAAAATGCATGATGGTGCATTTTTCTGTGTTAAATGCTAGCTTATATTTAACTGCCCAGTTTTTCAACTCATGAAGTGCTGTCTGTAATATTCTAGCCTCCTCTATATTTACCTCCATCCTTAACCTGACAACATCAACGTATTTTGATTCCTAAACATTTTGCTTGCTTGTCATAGAATGTATATAGATGTTAAAAAACAGAGGCCCAGTACAGATCCTTGGGACACTCCACTTGCCACTTCTGACCATCCTGAATAATACCCTCTGATGCATACTCGTTGTTTTCAGCCACTCAGTCATGAGGTTATTCAGCAGGATATGTTCCCCTGGATTTTGTGCTCAATAAGAGCATGCACTAGCTCCCCATGAGGGACCCTGTCAAACACTTTTAAGAAATTCAAAAAAATGATATCCACTGAGTGCCCACTATCCAGTGCCCTGCTAACCTTGCCATAAAACTCCAGCATGTTAGTCTGGCATGAGCGGCTTTTGAGGAAGCTGTGTTGGATATAATCAATGTCCCCTCTCAGTAGCATGTAATTGGTCATATGGTCCTTAATTATCCCTTCTAGGACCTTGACCAGCACTGCTGTAAGGCTGACAGGCCTACAGTTGCCCACATCCTGTTTAGAACCTTTTTGTACATAGGCACCCACATCCGCCTGCCTACATACCTCCAGCATCTCTCCTTGGTCTAAGGATTTTTGAAAGATTGCTGTTATTGGTCCCGCCATTTCCAGTGCCAGTTCCTTGATAACTCTGGGATGCAGACTGTCAGGGCTCTAAACTTTATTTTGGTCAGGTTTGGGTAGCCTTTTCCTAATATCGTCAGTCTGTAGAATCAGACCGCCTTTATTTAGGCTATCTAAATGAGTTTTAATCTCCAGAGTGTTGGTGTTATATACAGAAGTAAAATACTTATTGAAAGATTCCACCATCCGGCAATTATCCACTATTAGATGCTCATCCTGTTTTTTAGTGGGCATAATGTTTTTACTCTCCCCTTTTTATTACTGTTGTATGTGTAAAAGGATTTATAGTTATCCTTTACCTTGCTAGCTAATCTCAATTCATATGTTCTCCTAGCTTGATTAATAGCATTCTTTGTATCCTTCTGGATTTTTTATACCTTTCCCAGCTATCCTGGTGACCACTATTTTTGGCCTTTGCATGATCTTTTTCCTTTTTGTTACTGCATCTCTTAACCTTGACTGACATCCATGCAGATATTTTTTTGCCTGCCCTATTATATTTCTTTTTTGTTGGAATGTATCTTTTGACCAAGTTAGTAATTTTATGCACCAGTATTTCCCACTTCTGGCTTAGTGACTGTTGCACAAACTCATTTTCCCATTTCCAGTCTGCCATTTCTTTCCTCATGCTGTTAAAATCAGCTTTTGCATAATTGCTAAACACAGTGTTCCCATTAATCACTCCACTGTCACCTGTAATGCTGAATTGCACCATGGCATAATCACTGGAACCTAAGGGTGCTAGCACCTTACAATCTTGTATCCTGTCAAGCATGTTACTCAGTACTAGATCCAGAAAATGCTCCCCCCCCCCCGGTATTCTTCCCAACATATTGCTCCAGCTCGACCAGATTAAAGGCCTCTACAAATCGTAGCTCAGTTGTGGTAATTGACCCTTAATTCACCCAATTTATGCATAGCAGGTTGAAATCCCCAAGCAGTAAGATATTATCAGTTGATTTCAACTTATCAATAAAATCTAAAAGCACAATATCGTCTGAATGGGAACTTGAGGGTGGTATGTATGTGACATCAATGCAGACTTTGGAACCATGGGAGGGGATTTTAATCCATAATAATTCCTGTGCCTCCCAAACTACTGTGTCTACCTGCTCCAAAGGTATATTTTCTGACACATATAATGCAGCCCCACGTTCCCTACCATTTGACCTATCCCTGTAATACATGGTGAACCCAGGGATTTGCCTATCCCAAGAGTCCTCCTTGCTCCACCATGTTTCCATAATTGCACAGATCTGAATAGTCTCCTTTAGTAGTATGCAAACAAGTTTGTCGAATTTTTTAACCAGACTTCTGGCATTCAACAATTAGCACTTCCAGTTTGAATATTTCATGGGCCTACCAGATGTCTCCTTGATGATAATGCCCCCATCAGGATTGTCCTTGCCTCTCCCTTTCCCCATTAATTCAAGTTTAAATGTTTGTAAATCCCTTCCCTCAGTTTGTGCTCCAGTATTTTCTTTCCCTTCCTATTTGTATGTAACCCATCCATAGCAAATAAGCCAGAGTCCTGAAAAATTTCCCAATGATTTATGAATGTATGCCCCTCCCTGTAGCTCCACCTTTTTAGCCAGCCATTTTGCTATTTGATGTCACTACTCCTTGTTGCACCTGCCATTGGGACCAGAAGGATCTCAGAAATTAAAATATTACAGCCATTACCTTTTAGTGCCATCCCTACCTCCTCGTAGTCTTACTGGATGCCAACATTTTTCCTATGTCCTACATCATTCACCTCAACATGTAACATAGTAATCCGCTTAACCATATGCTGTAGTAACCCTGGGAACAGTTTCTTTATGTCACCTATTCCTGCATCAGGGACTACACTGACTGTTGTGTGTTCATTTCTGTTTTTGCACAGTGTTTGGTCAGTGTTTCGTAACACAGAATCCCCTATCACTAGAACATCCTGAGGAGAGTCTGTATTACTGTAGGTGGACTGCTAGCATGTTCCACCTGAATGCCCATTGTAGTGGGCTCCTGTTTATTTATAGCTGAGTTGGCTACAAGCAAGCTGTTGCTCTCCTAACCCTGTACTCAGGTTTTTATAGTCAAGAGCCTCGCTCTCCTCGAGGGCACTAAACCTATTTCTGGTGTGTATATTGCCTGATCCTCCTATATTTCTTCTCCCTTTTTTAAAGTGTTTTGCACCCACCACCAGTCATCCACAACATTCTCCTGAGTAAATCACTAAAGAGAGTGTCTTCCTCAAGTTTAGAGTCCCTGTTTTTCTTTCATTTCAACTTTATTAAAGTTTTGAATATTACAGCAAAAAGAACATAACAATATCAGAGTACAGATCCTCAAATCAGAATTGGATACAAATTACAAGCAATATCAAACCAATAATCAAACAAATAATCAACCAAATAAATCTCCAACCAACCCACCATACCCTCCAACACACACCAGGGCATTCCTTTCTGCTCAGCAAGCTAAATAAATAAAAGAGCAATTATCCAACTGCCAGATGTCCCGGTGTAGATGTGTGGAAGCCAAAATCTGGGGAGGAATTATGTTGAGGCACTAATGGGGTTCCTGAAATGGACAGAAGGGCATAAAGTGGCTCCCACCTGGATTTGAAGGACTGAGGCCTGCCTTGCTGGTGTATAATCTGCTTTTCCTTCTCAAGAGCCATCAGTATCTCTTGGTGCCACTCTTTATATGTTGGGATGATGTCATCCAGCCAATGCTGGCAGATGACTAATTTTGCTGTTATGGTAATCAGAGACATATATAGGCTCTTCGGGAACTTGATAGCTTCTCAGAGAAAATGTAGACAAGACAGACCTCAGGAGTATAAAAGGGATCAACTCCCAGAAGCGGGTCCAGAGAGAGCCGGATGGCATTCCAAAAAGGTATAACCTTTGGGTAATCCCAGAGAATATGTTTTAAATGCCCCTCAGCTGTGCCACAACAAGCACAAGAAGAGGATGTCTGTTTGCCCATCTTATAGAGCCTAACAGGTGTGTAATATGGATTATGTAGTATATGGAACTGTAGAAGGTGATATCTGTCCTGTTTGAGAAATTGATATAAATGTAATCAACACCTCTGCCAGGTCTCCACTTCTGAATTTGCAGAGCCTGATTCCAATAAAAGCAGATCCCCTCCAAACTAGCTGGGTCCTTCTGCTGAAACAGCTGATAGAAACCAGACACAGCATGTGGTTGACTAGCCACGTGGAGGAGGTCAGATAAGATCCCCCCCTGGAAGTGTATGCCAGGGAAGAGGACCTAGAAAAACAGAAAGAGCACCAGAACATTGCATTTATTTGAAGGGATGGAGAACTGGGATGGCAAATGTTTGCTGCATTGCAGAGGGTGGGATTACTGAATCTCCATTGACTAGAGTCAAAACAGTGGCTGTGATAAGTTAGGGGCAAAAATGTAAAAGGAATGGCTGGTGAACAATCTATATGTTAGGGTTCCCCAGAACTGGCCAAGACCAATGCCTCCTCCACTCCGAGCCCATATACAGGCTAAGCTGTCTGAGAGCTCAGAAGGACCACCATAAAGGAGTACCATGAAGTTTAGAATGAATCTGTGAAGGTTTAAGACAAAGAAGACTACCAAGCCATAGCCCTGTATGTTCACAAAGTTTCTGCTCTACGGGCAACCATAGAGGATAATAGTCTGCAGTATCCAATGTGTGAATGGAGCAGTCCCAAAGAAAACATTTGGAGCTATGCAGTGCACAGTAATATAGAAAAAAGTTTGGAAGGCAAAGGCTCCCCCAGGAAAGAGCAAGTTTAAAGTAAGCCCTTTGGGGTGTCCCCTGCTTCCATAAAAAGGCTGTGATAATGGTGCTGAGCTTAGTGAACCATATCTTGAGTAAATAAAAGACTAACATGCCAAGGTGATAAAGGATACAGGGTAAAATGTTATTTTAATTACATGCACCCTGCCCCAAAGGGAAAGGGGGAAGATGCATCCACCTGTGTAAGTCAGCAGAGATCTCTTTCATAAGGGGGCTAGGTTTTCTCTGCTTAGGGCTGCCAGGTTTCTAGGTACCTTGATACCCAGGTAGGTAAAAGATTTAGGTTCCCAAGATAGGCCAAAATTTAGAATCAATTGTCGAGGGACATGTACATTGAGTGGAAGAACCTTAGTCTTGTAAATGTTCAGTTTATATCCTGCCACTTCCGCGAATCAACGAATTTCAGAGAGCGCAGCAGGGATGGATGAGTGGGGACTAATCAGATGTAACAACAGATCATCAGCATATGCTGTGATTTTACAACTGAGACCCCTAATTTGAATACCTTCAACCAAAGGGTTGTTCTGAAGATTGTATAATAAGGGTCCTAAACAGAGGTTGAACAGGAATGGTGATAAGGGGCATCCCTGCCATGTGCTACACTGAAGGGAAAAGGGGCTGAAAGGACCCCTTTACAACTAATCCTGGCAGATGAACTGGAATACAGGATGTGCACCCAGTCACAGAACCTATCAGGGAAGCCAAATTTGTAGAGGGTAGCAAATAGAAAGGGCCAGGAAACCCAATTGAAGGCCTTCTCTGATTCGAGTGAGACCAAGACAGCAGGAACCTTGCTCTCACTCAAAGCAGAGCTCAGGTACCAGAGCTTGTGAAGGTGATCTGAAGAAGCATGGCCAGCCATAAACCTCACTTGTGTCAAGCTGATTAGACCAGACCACACTTGGAGCATACGAGATGCTAGAACCTTCACCAATATCTTTAGATATGTATTGAGCAAGGAAATGGGCCTGTAATTACTGGGCAGCAACGGGTCTCTGCCTGGCTTCGGGATAAGAGAAATCCAGATCTGAGTAAATGACAAGTCAGAAATGTCAGAGGACTGGAGATAGACAGTCATGTGAGAACTGGCATCACCCCTGTTCTGCACTCAATATAAAAATTATTAAGGAAGCCATCAGGACCCAGTCCTTTATTTTTAGGGAGAGACAAATTGCCACTGAGACTTCCTCTTCTGTAATAGGGGAATCCAAGAAGTCCTGCTAAGAGTGGGAGAGCTATGAGAGGTGTAGGGCATTAAGATAATTCAAAATGTGGTCTGGGAGATCTGACGAAAAATCATCCCCCCTGTAGAGGGATTGAAAATAATGACAGAATGTATCAGCTATCTCCCAAGGGTTAGTAAGGAGCTGGTCCCAGTGGTCCAGTTGTAGGGAGTATATTGCTGACTTCACCTCTGTCTGTCACAGGCGCAGGGTTAGCAACTTCCCAGCCCTCTCCCCTGACTCCAAATAATGTAACTTTGTGCACTGAAGGGCCAGGTCAGCATGCTCGGCCAGAAGACCAAAATATTGAGCTCTCAGGGCATTCAACTGACACCAAGTATCAGGGTTTGAAGTGGAAGAAAGGGATCCCTCTAAAGATCTAAGCTGCTGCAACAAACTGTCCATTTTGGCCACCCTCTGTTTCCTATGGGTAGAAGCTATTCACATCAATTCTCCAAGTAGGGCACATTTGGCTGCCCCCACACCATATCCAGGCTTGGAATTGAACTCTCATTGGTAAGAAGGAAAATTTCCAAAAATAATTCGATTTCAGTGAGGACATCTGGATCTCTAAGCACAGTGGCATTAAGCCTCCAAGAAGGATCCCGTTCCTCCTACCTACTTAAACTATGGTCCACTGACACTGGCACATGATCTGAAACCACCATGGGCTGTATATCACAGGCCTACAAACCAGGTACCATTGGCAAACTGACAAGGAAGCAATCAATTCTTGACTGAGAATTATGGGGTATAGAGTACAAGGTGTATTGATGTATAGATGGATGTAGAAACTGCCAGGGGTCTAAAAACCCTGCCTTGTCCATAAGGTCACACTGTGCTTGTTGCCCCAGGGTTAGACCCTTACTGATGGTCTCCCACTAGTCCAAATCTGAATCACATACTAAATTCCAGTCCCCACCTAAGACTATTAGGAAGTGCATATACAGGGCTAGGTGGGGGAGGAGACTCACAAAAAATTGGAGGCAGTCCGCATTGGGACCATAGATTAATCCCAGCAGGAGTCTGGATAATCCCAGGCTGCAGTGTAAGAAGACAAAGTGACCATATGGGTCCCAAACCCCTTCAGCAGGACAAAGGGGACTCTCCAGTCAATAAGAATGGCAACACCTCCTTTTTTATTGCTGACCTCAGCACCATAAACTTGCCCCACCCATTCCCTTCAAAAAAGGAGGATATCCCTTCAGCGTGTGTTAGTTTCCTATAACATGGCTACATTAGGCTGGAGCTGTTTGAGGTGTCTCAGTACCATGTGTTATTTCTTTTTGTTCTGGGCCCTCTTAATATTCCAAGAAACAAATCTCTAATTGTAAACCATAGCAACTGTTCAAACCAGGTAAGCAATACTCAGTGGAAAGAGGGCTCTGAAGGCCCAGAATTGCCGAATTCCCAAGGTGTGCTTTGGACCCCCCCAATCAACCCCCTGAAAAAAACAAATAACCCATCCCACCAAACAAAGAACCAGTATAACCCCCATGTCAAAACCATAAACCCCTCACATCCAAATATATACACTTAACCCCAGTCCCAAGGACTGATCTCCGAAGTTCTCACAGTCCGTAAAGTTAACTAACTGCCCACCTGGCCACACTCTCCCCTTCCCCACCTTGCCCAATAACAGGAAGCAAACAACTCTTAGGTGTTCCAGTCTCTGTAGCTTATTAGGTAAAATACTAATACTGTAATATTTGAAAAAAACTAGTAAAATGATCCCCACCATTAACTATATCCCCTAAAAACAATATAACTTCAGCAAAATGAACCAAGTTACATGTACATAGAGGATTGGGCATATAAACCAGGGAGTCATACAACAATGCAACAGCATAAAGAACCATATTTAAATAAGATGCCTCAAGTCAGGAGAGAGGATTCCAGGATGTCTGTTGTAGTTGCAGTTGGAGCCGAGCACCTTTCACCTGAGAAAAAGTGGTAGGAATGTTGTCAAGCTTGCCCGACATGTATAGAATGTATGCCACCATTGCCTGGTTCTTTCAGATTTTAATAAATGTCAACGGAGCAGAAGGTCTAAAACAACACCTTTCCAGTCCATCATAGTACAGCTGCTGATATTTGATACCCTTTTGTCTCAAGTGCACATGTTCAACAAGCTGAGAGTCTGTTTCAGTGGCAGAGCCAGTTGGAGAAAATACACTAGGGGTGACCCTGCGGGGGGTCGGTTGCAAAAGGAGATGCCTTGGAGGAGAGAGAGGTGAACCAAGGAGAGAAGTCTTTCTGCAATTATTAATGACTCCCAGTCTGATTCCTTCTAGTTTTATTTTTTTACTGTTTTTACAAACAAATATTGAGATTGATATCTGTGCTTAAACCGATACTCTGTATACTCTGTATATTTGAGTATCAATGTGATTTGTACTTTTTCACCTGTTTATTTTTAAATTACCATGTGATCATTGGATTCTGATTAAATTTTCTCTTCCCACTATTTTTAGTAACCTAATATACTGAAGAGGATTTAGATTTTGAGACTGAGATTTACCCTAAACCCATCTCAAACTTATATTTGTACTTATATCTTTATTTTTTTATAGCACATGAGTGTACCCTTTAATTTCTCTCCTGCACACCCCAAATACAAGCACAGAATCTTAGACGCCATATGTTGTTCCCTTAAAAGTCTCTTACAGGCCATATATTTTTCTGCTAGCTGCAGTTTGTAATATCTGTATTACTTTTGGTACTTTTGGTATTTGTGGGAGGCTTCCCTGTGCCTTCTGAAGAGCAGTGCCACATGTGGCATTGGTTTGGGTCAGATGTGCCTGTGTATTTATGTGTAGGAATTGAGTTGTGTCCTGTTTGTGGGCACTGGAAAGTTTGCTAAATAAAAAAAAGTTTTGTAAACATTTTAAATATTTTGTCCTCTGTTGGACTAGAAGGGAGAACTGAATTAACTGGACTGAAAACTGCCTAGGACATGTTTCCCTGATTAGTTATTTAGTCACTAAAATTCCTTTGGGAAAACTTCTGTTTGAGGCTGTTTGAGGCTGAAGTTCTGGTGGGTTGAAGAAGCTAAGCAAGTGCATTTCTGATTGGATAAAACAGAAGACTAAAGAAGGGAACAAGCTCAAATATTTGAATTTTCCAATGCAGTATTCAGCCAAGAAGCGAATCCTGATATTAACTTGATTGCCTAAATATAATTAGAGCAAGCGGAGGCAGCAACTACTTGCAGCTGCTGATAATATCAAAAGGCCATTTAATTAATTAATTCATTCATACATTAATTAATTAATAAAACCCAGTGGCACGTGCTAGTGTAAACGACTCATATATAAGAAGCATAGGCAAAGGCCAAAGGGTTAACCGGCATTCATACTAGCAGTAGCACCATTAATTGCTACTGAGCTGTGAGGAGGAGAGAGCACAGAGAATTAGAGCATGCTAAGTGGGAAGGAAAGATACTCTTATTGCAGCCTGATTGATCTAAGCAGAATAGCAATTTTGCCAAAAAGGAGATGAAGGCTTTTAGCTGGGTAGTTAGTATCTGGAAGTCCAGTACAAAAATTAAAAACTCCCAGACATTTACTTCTTAATTATTAAATAACGCCTGTTCCCACAAGCTGGCTGAAATCTTTTCGGACTGTGGAACCACTTGATGATTACCTCTGAATAGTGATGTAGGACTCGGAGCAATAAAGATAACTATCAAAAGTAAGTTTTGAGAATTTCTCTAATTTATCTGAATATTGAAGCTAATTAATGAAATATGTTCATATTTAATGAAATAATTTAGTAACTTGCTTATATGCACTTGAGTATTTGCACTGCTTTTCCCTTAACCCATCCACAAGTACCTAAGTATTATTTTAAAGCATTTGATTGAATTTAACTGAATTTAGACTGAAATTTGTTCTGGAAACCAACTGTCTTAAGACTACTTATAACAATAATTGCAAAAGCTTGTTTAATATATGATTTCATCAGGGTCATTTCCTTTATTAGCAAAATTTTACTGGGAGAAAGGAAAGAGAAAAAAGTTGGAAACAGGAAACAGATTAAAGGCGACCCACTACTTAGAGACTTTGCTATACGCGGGTTTTTACTGGTTTAACCCAAGTGACACTAACATGAAGAACAAAGAAAGCCATAGCAGAAAAAAAGAAGGGGAGAAGCAGAGCAAAAAGGAAAGCAAAGAGAGAGAGAGAGAGATTTAAAATTGAGAACCAAGGTGAACCAGAATGGACTGGACTGGGTAAAATTCAGATTTTCAGGACACAAACTGTGAATTATTTTTAAAAGCCTATTCTTTGTATACGACTATAAGATACCTGTCTAACTACTACCAGATTCTATCAGATTTGTTTTATAATTTACTGAGCAGATTAATAATATCACGTTAGCAAGTTTTATTGTTATTCTACTAAAATTTGTGGGATAATATTCTGTCTAAATGGTCTTTACCAGAAGTGGTAAATTTTGTACAGAAATGAATAAGGACAACAAAGGAAAATTGAGCAGGAGGAGACAAAAGGGTGCAAAGAAATCCAAACAAATTATCTTAATGGTAGATGGGGATGGGATAGCCTATACTGCCGAAATTCAAATATCAGAAGAAGACCTGTTACAAATTAAGATCACAGAGATGTGACCTTCAGTCATGGGTGTCATTTGTAAACAGAGAGATCAGAATTTAAACAAAATAAATCTGATAGAGGGGGAAAATATCAGAATGAGCAGTGTTCAAGATACAAATTTAAAAACAAAATAGGGAAAATAAAAGAAAAAACCTTAGAGGTGCTAATTTTCTGACTCCTGTACCACAGTGAGAAGGGATCTCAATTGACACATATGAATGGAATTATTTTGTACCCCATGACACCTCCTACTTGATGGCTAGTCCTGACCTGAAAACTCCAGATATACATCATCTGGAATCTTATGACTCCTATAGTAGTGATAGTAGAGATGACTATGCGGGGGCAAGTTTTTCCTCTGAGAGCATGCAAAAAACATTAGAACTAGACATGGCTGTTTTTTTAAATATAGGATATGAAGAGGGGATGGCTTTAGATAAAACTGGTCAACAAGATAAATATACCAATAGTAGAAATACGTCAGAAATTCAAAACATTAAAGAAAACCTAAGTGTGATAATTGAAGGTTTAAAGTACATAGATAAACCTCAAGGAGAATTGAATCTGAATAAAGAAACATCATATCTCACAAGAGATTTGCAAAAAAAAGAAATAGCCAGAAGAAGGTAGGAACATCAAAGATCCCTTTAGAAGGGGAGAGACACTAAATTCATGTAGCACAAATTCTATGCACATGCAAGTGACTATAAATACTCCGTTCTATCTAGCTATATTGGAGAATCTGGTAATAAAAAAGAGTTTGCCAGATTAAGGACTGATATACAAAGTAATAGTGCATATTTCAACCAAACTATGGTGAAAAAATTGTATTTTAGACCTGATATCCACAATAAAAGATAAAACTCAAGGAAATAATCAAAAACAAGGGAAGGTTAAGATGGTGTGGAGAATTAAATTGTCCAGGTTAATTTACCATAGCTGTTTGATAAGAATGACCCATGTTCTTGCCATTTTTAAACAGTTCTACAGGAATTATAAATAATAATAAAGGAAAAAAATTAAGATCTAAACAATCTGGAAAACAGGAATCTGAATTACTAAAAGAACCTAAAAATAGAGAGACTGTTTTAACCAAAAGAATAAAGACACCCTGAAGGAATATATGCAGGGCTTACTAATTGATGAAGGGGAAAGAGGAAAAAAGAACAGTACAAGAAGAGAAAATCATAATTAGCCAAGGAGAAAATAGGATTTTTTTTAATAAAGGTAAAGAAAGAAGCTGTGGAAATATTAGTAGGAAGGAGAAAAAGACGGGAAAGACAGGGAAGGGGGTCGAGACTGCTATGATGTCACCAAGGAAAGGAAAGGAAAGAAGTCATTAAAAATGGACAGATTTGTAGACCTGTAGGGCACAGATATGGAGTGTTTATTAAAAATGTGTGGAGTTAACAGACTCTGTAGTAAAACCTCAGATAAATTGAAGGAATGGATTTTCTATTTACTCCATCTGAATATCTCTCTTAGGGAGGAAACATATGTGATGAGGCCACATAATAATCAATATCAAAACTATGCACTGTTGTATACTAAGAAGGGTCATCTAATATAATCTATCTGTAATCGGGATATGATTCTTAAAAATACTAGGAGTACAAATTATGCTAACACAAACTGTACCATCTGTGGAGTTTAAAGACAGTATAAAAATGAGTGAAAGTACAGCAAAAACTGGGAAAATACAGGCAAATGAAGACGTGGTGACAAAAGAGAATGGGGAAACAATAAATAGAGAAGTCTTAGAGGAGCTTGATAAGATAATTAAGAACTATGAACAAAAACAGCAAGAAAAATTGGAAATAAAACATGATGGTATTCGGATGGGAAACAACAAGAAATGATACCATAGGTCAAATAAAATATTAAATGGCATATTTTCTCTCAAGAATAACTAAGCTAACTATAACCAACAACTTAATAGCATATATTACACCGCATAATAGATGGAAGACAACAACACAGATAGATATTACTTTTAAGACGTCAGAGACAGTGCAACAACTATTAAGGAACACACACTTACTTGAGAAATCAGGATTTTGCCTGAGATCAAGTAATGAATGGACTAAAGAAACTACAAGTGAGGAAGGTATTGATGGGCTAGAAACAAGAAAAGACTCTCAGGAAGAAAGGTAAAGTTGGAAACGGTATTCAGGAAATAAATACGAAATATTGGAAAAAGAAAAAAAATACTGACTGAAACTAAATAAGAACATATAGGAAAATAAACCAAATATAACTGATGATATAAAAGGGAAAATATTATTTTGAAATATAGAAGATTCTTATTTAAAAACTGCAGACCCTGAGGTTGTAAGATTTATTGAAACCTTTGATCTGATCTGCTTTCAGGAAACTTGGTGCAAAGTAGAAATGGCACCAAGGATCCCAGGATATGCAAATATTTCTAAATCTGCAGTTAAAGGGAAAAAATATGGATTAAAGAAAGGTGGAGTTGCAATATCTATAACAACAAAAAGCAACTATAAAATAATTAAGCAATATATCACCCCATATGATATATTAATATTGAAAATAGAAGATACAAAAGAAAATAATAAGATCATAGTAATAAATGTATATCTATCACCAACCAATAAAAACACAGATGATATATTAACTAGACTAAAAGCAATATTTGACCAGTTAAAGGATGAAGATATGGATATCCCAACATCTATTTTGGGAGATCTTAATGCAAGGATAGGAAGAAATTCTGAAGGCCTGAGATACATGGATTTAATAACTAAACTGAACTCAAAAATAACATAGAAAAGAGCTACAAAGGATAGTAGGAATAACATCAGAGGGAGAGCCATAAATCCCTACCTAACTGGTAAAAATACGCTCCTAATAAATGGAAGAACATTAGGAGAGCAAGAGGAAGAACTGACATATATTGGACATAGATGCTCCTCAATTATAGATCATGTACGGAGCAACCTTGAGGGAATTAAAATAATTAAAGATATGGCAGTAATTGATAGGATGGAATCTTCACATAACCCAATTGAGTTAACACTTGAGGTTAAACAAAAGAATGATATAGAGACAAGCAAGGCCAATTTAAGAACAAGTGAAGACCTGGAAATAATTAACCTGAGAATAATTAAATGGAATATGAATATAATTAAACAATTTGACAGTCTATTCAAAGGCCCAATAAATGAGATAAGATCTATGATAATTGAAGATACAAAATATAATACAGTAGTTAACTATTGGACAGATTTGAATAGTCTGATTAGACCTTACTGTATGAATTTCAGAATTGGAAGGAAAACAAAGATCAGGCAAGATAAGGTATGGTTTAATGAAACATTTAAGAAAGCGAAAACAGAACTGAGTAAAGTTATCCAGGAATATAAAAAGACTAAACTACAAAAAGATAATAATGTTAGTAATGAACAGAAAAATATAAATAAGGAAAGGAAAAAATATAAACAAATACTAGAAGAACAAAAATCTAACCATATAAAAATATTACAGAAAACTAAGGAAAACAGTAAAAGAATAGGATGGAAAAAAATTCTGAATAATGGTAGCCAAGGCTATAATAAATATGCTAAGACAACTTAAGCTTATATTCTTAATACATGGGTTCTATTTTTTTACAGAACTCTATTATTCAGAGCAAGATGAGATAATAGTAGGAAATACAGAAAATATAAATGACCAAAATAAAATTATTTATCCACTACCCATGATAACATTAGAAGAAGTAATATTAGCATTCAAGAGATTAAAAACAAATAAGGCACCAGGACCAGACAAATTAATAGGAGATGGCCCAGATATTCAAACTGCACCAGTATGTGGTGCAAGCCCATGCACCGCTCAAAATAGTTGCACAGGGGTGTGGCCAGGGTGATATTCAACAGAGTTGCGCTATAGTGCAACTTCTTTGAATATCGCCTCCTGGCCACACCCACTGTGCATGGCGCAGTGGAACTGCGCCAGCACAAGTGGTCAGAGTGGAGCATTGAGATGCGGTGGCACAAGTTCCATTGCGCCATGCACAGCACCTGCGATACTCAAAGGGTGACATGCAAATGGGGCCATAATTTATGCAAGGCACACGGGGGGCCATTTGCATTTGATTATGGCCCCATTTGTATGCCATTAGCATGCAGGTGCACTGATCCCCAATGACTTGCGCCTGGCCCCTGCCAGGCAGCAGCTGTTGGGGACTGATGCCCCCTGCAGCCCGATTGTGTGCATAACATTGTCCCCCCCGAGTAGCCCGATCATGGGCAGAATGTTATCCAACCCCCCCCCGAGTAGCCTGATCACAGGCATAACATTGACCCCTCCCCAAGTAGCCCAATCACGGGCAGAAGTGTAACTCCCGAGTAGCCCGATCGCGGGCAGAGGTAACCCCACCCCCCAAGTAGCCTGATGGTGGGCAGGGTGTAACCCCTCACCCCCAAGTAGCCCAATCATGGGTGGAGTGTAACCCCACTCCCGATTAGCCCGATCACGGGCATCAGACCTCCCTCCCAAAGTCCTACATCCCTGGTGGTCCAGTGGACCGCGAGTAACCCAATCATAGGTGGCATTCCTCAACCCCCAGTCCAAAATCCCTGGTGATCTAGTGGACACCCCACCCCACCTGCCCACTGAGCCCCACCACCCCGCTCCCCCCATCAGCCAGTGGGCGGCAGCACCCCACCTGCCTGCCGCCCACCTTCTGACAGTTCAGTAGGGCTGCATGCCCATTGGTTCAGAGCATGAGCCAATGGGGGTGCAACTCCGTACCACTAAGTCAGTCCAGACATGTGAATGAATTCATTCACATATCTGGTCCCGACTTAAATCTTGACTTATGAAGCTACATGCCAGTTGGTTCATGCTCTGAACCAGTAGGCATGCAACCCTGACTGTCAGTTGGTGAGTGGCAGGGGTGGCAGGTGGTGGGTGCCTGCCACTCGGCTGATGGGGGAGCCGGGGTGGTTGGGCTCAGTGGAGCAGTCCACTAGATCACCAGGATTTTGGACTGGAGGGGTGAGGAATGCCGCCTGTGATTGGGTTACTTGTGGTCCACTGGACCACTAGGGATGTTGGACTTTAGGGGGTCTGATGCCCATGATTCTGCTACTGGGGTTCCTCTGTGATCGGGATGCTTGGGGTTGGGGGGTTGCACTTCTGCCCACAATTGGGCTACTCAGGGTTGGGGGGACAGTTATGTCCATGATCGGGGCATGGGGGTGCCACCAGGTGTGGTGGGAACAAGTCGAGGGCCACCCACAGGTGGCAGCTGCTGTGTTGCACCTGCAATGTGACAGCTCACCTGTGGGTGGCCCTCGACTTGTTCCTTTTTTTTTGGGCTCAACTTTGTGCAGGCGCAGGTAGGGGTTGTGCCTGCATAACTCTGCATGGCCCGGGCTGAATATCAGACTGTGCAGTTTATGTATGGGCACACCCCCCCCACCTGTGCCTGCATACATGACTGATGCGCCCCGGCGCATCAGGATTTGTGAAGGTGCACTTTTCCCTTTTAAATATCACACCAGGGCACATCAGTGGGTTGTGCATGGCACAAAACTGTTGCACCACGCGCAACCCTTTTGAATATCTGGGCCGATGTGTATAAACATTACATAGAGTGGTGGGCCCCAGTAATGAAAAAATGATATAATACTTTTGTGCAAGGACAGGAGTGCCCCACCAGTTGGAAGGGGAGTGTCATATACCTGATGTTTAAGAAAGGTGATCCAAATGACCCTAAAATGTATCATTCAATAAGCTTAATAGATGTCTCACAAAAAATATTCACTAGAATTGTTTTGGAGAGACTAGAAGAGTGGGTAAATTCATAATAATATTTTACATGAAGTACAGAATGGATTTAGGAAAGCTAGATCCACAGCTTAGCATTGTTATACATTAAAATATCTTGCATGGAAATGCATAAAAATTTAAAAAACCAAACTTTATTGCTGCTTTGTGGACTTTTCATCCGCATTCGATAGCATTAGCAGGGTACTACTGTGGAATAAGTTAAAAAAATTAGGGTTGTACCCAGAACTTCTTAATATTTTAATAAAACTGCATTTAAATGCATGGGGAGTACTCCAATGTGACCAACATGAGAATGTGACCAAGTAATTTTGGATAAATCGAGGCATCAGGCAAGGATGCCTATTGGTTCCACTCCTGTTCAATATATATGTATAATGCCTAATTGTCTGGCTTATACATTGCCCTAAAAACCCTACGCCCTTACAGTCTTATTCACTGCTACTATCTCCCTTCTTTTCCCCCTCCGTCCTAAATACCCTATGCTCTTCAGTCCTATTCACTGCTACTGTCTCCCTTCTACTTCCCCCACCTTCTCCCCTATACACCCTAGTGTTTACTAGTCCTCCTCTCCTTTCCCCCACCTCCAATTTCCATTTCCCGCTACCAGCATGGTGCATCTTGCTTCAGTTCAAGTTCTGTTACTGGCACTTATGTAATTATTCATTGTCCTAGATGTGTACTCATGTTATGTATAACACTTTCCTTGACGCTCATGTTTTGTACTGTTCTCCTTATGTAACAAGTTCAAAAGTAATCACACTCAATTATGTTCATTTGTCTGTATTGCTCTACTCCTGATTTCAACTGTAGTATGTACACTTTCCTCCATTGTAACCCCCCCAGGTCGCACCGCTAGACAAACATCTTTTTGCTCAGTGTGCCTTTCCTAGTGAAACATTTTCAATAAATAAATAAAATAAATTAATATATATATATATACAGTATATATAATGACATTTTGATAGAATTAGAAAATCCAATATTTCATGCACCAAAAATAGGAAATACTAGAGTAGATTGTTTAACATATGCCGATGATTTGGTATTAATCAACATCTGCTCTAGGATTACAAAGGAAACTAACTCATTTTACAAAGTTATGTGACAATCACACATTGAAGATGAACATGTCCAAAACTAAGTTACTGATTTTTGGGAATACAGTACCAATAAGTATTCCAGATCCCTATGGATAAACACAGAAAAAGTAGAAACAGTTAAATATTATGACTATTTAGGTGTCAGATTTAGCTAGAATTTAAAATGAAAAGATCAGATAAACTAGATCATAACAAACATAAAGAAAGTAATGCATTGAAAATATTTAATGTAAATATGGGCTGAACCTTGATCAAAGGAGTCTTGAGTCTTCTAGAAGCTAAAATAAACTCAAATATACTTTGCACAGCAGAGATCTGGGGAATGGTAGACCTTAATAAATTAGAGGCATTGTGCAATAAAATTAAAAGATACATTTTAATGGTCCCACAATCAATATCAGCAGGAATATTAAATCTGGAATTAGGACAATACTCTATTTCAATGTTAATGAGAGAAAGACAGATATTGTCATCATTAAAGTCATTTTTTCTTGAAGAAAATAGACTTCCAAGACAATGACTAGAAGAAGAAATAAAACATACACGAATGGGGAAAGTTTTCCCTACTCTAGAAATTGTTAGGCGATTTCTCTTGCCAAATGTAGTTGGACACATTTTATGGACCATGCACATGCATCCATGGCAGATGATAGCTGAAAATGTTAAGAGTAGGTTAAGGGATCAAGAGATAACCAATATGTATATAAAATTAAAAAAGTTTAAACTATACAGATGGTATAAGTACATAAAAATAACACATGACCTAGAGCCTTCTCTGGTCAAACTAACGAATTCAAAGGACAGGAGAAAAATAACTAAATTCAGATTAGAAATATATAAGGCTAATTATGTACTCACAAACAAAAAGGGAAAAATATTTTAACACCATTTTGTAAATGTGACAAGGCATCAGAGGACGATCTAAAGCATATACTATTTTTGTGCCCATTATACAAGGGTCTTCGCTCAAAATGGCTTGGTGACATCCTGGCAGATCTCAATCTCCCCCCAATAAGCTTGTGAAATATTTACTGAATAGTGAAACCCCACATATCTTACAGAAAGTGGCTTTTTTTTTATAATCCACCCACTTATAATAAAACTCTGTATGAACCATGGTTACACTGATTGTTCTAATGAAAATCCATATATCTTACAGAATGTGGCTGTTATTTTACAATACATCCACTTATAATAAAACTTTGAATGGATCGTGGCTGCACTGATTGTTTTAAGAAGTTGTATGTAATAAAAACACATTGTTGTTATGATATATTGTTGCATTTATACAATGGATGTAAACAAAATAATGGAAAATTGGTGATTTTATATGTATGTTTTATTTAACTTAAATATTTGTAATGACTTTGTCGAACAAATAAAACTTTTTTGCCTTTTTGACATATTTAAATAATAAACAGTGCTAAAGTTTAGTAATTTAATCAGCCTGCAAATAGGGGAACTTTATCACCTCTAGGAATAATCCTGAAGCCCGGCATAACATGATTCCATAGTGCCCTAAAGGGACAAGATCCCCCACAAAATTCAACATATACATTATAATTACCAGAAAAAATCCTAATAACTTTGTTAGCCCCTCAGGATACACAGAGAACACAGAAATATCAAGGCAGATTTATTATTAAATTTTAATCTTTGATATAACCTCCAGGGGTATCAGAATGTTCCAGAAAGTCTAGTGCCCAAACGTCCAACCTGCGGGGTACAAATAACATGGGTAGAGGAGTTCAATGGACTAAAGAGTGAAAACACACCTTGTACCCTGTTTTTGATCCTTGAATAATAATCGGGCAAAGATATCAAAAACCATATGACAGTTGCCAGGCTTTACTGTTATAGAACCTTCAGAGTCTGAGACTGCAAGGAGCTCACTGAGATCACACCTACAGCAGGCAGACAAAAGCATCAGGCAGAATACCCAGCAGGCAATCATAAGTTAGCTGGAGAAAGGAAAGTGAGGTGTAGAACAGTCCAGACACCACAATAGTGCTCTGATGGTTATATCTGTTAAATAGAAGATGGGCAGCATCAAGGGAATTCCATTAGATATGCCAATAAATGTCCACTTCCTGGCTGAACAGTCTGTAGTGAAGGTCAGAAATTAATCAAACACTTCAGTCCGCTCTATACCCCAGGCAAAACATTTAACTAAGTATTGAAAAGAGCTCATGAAACAATTGCTTTAGCTCCTGATTAGCTTGAGCAGGGGATTCAAAACTTTTCCATTCTTCTCAGTGTTGAACCTGCAGAACAGCTAGCAGAAATGGCTGCCCACTGCAATAATTTTAGAAACCACAGTGTGAAAGTCCCTCCTTCTCAGCCGCACTGACAATGGCAGGTCCTGAACAACTCGAAGAGTGGAGCCTTCCCAGGTAATGAATTGCGCGTCTCAAACTTTGGAGACAATATGCTGCTTATCCAAAAAATTAAGGCATTTAAAGATCAAAGGCTTAGGAGTGGTACCCTCCAATGGCATGTGCCTTAAAGATTGATGGGCTCTTTCTATTATATACATAGTGCCACTGGGAGAGGGCCCGTGATGCACTCGCATAGCTTTTGAGCAAAGAGAATTGTATTGGGGCCCTCGACCCATTCAGGAAGTCTCAGCACAACAAAATTATTCCATCAGCTTCTGGCTTCTAAATCCTCAGGTTGGTCCTACACTTTCTTATAACATTGCCAGATTGAAACCAGCTCTGGCTCTGTCTTCAATCACCAGTCCTCTAGGGAAGAAGTTTGAGCTTCAGCATCCCCCATCTGGTGAGTGAGAGAGTCTATGGAGCCCTTCATTTGTTGCAGTGATTTGGTGCTGGAAACCAGGGTTAGTTTTAAGGGCTCTAAATCTTCCAAAAGTATTTTGTCTGAAAGAGAGGTGGATAATGCAGTAGGCTTGGCAGTGGCCTGGGCTTTAGGCTGCTTAGATGCTTTATCTGAAGTCACCAGCGAAGTATGTTTGGGCATTGGGGCTTTCATTTGGGCATCCATTTCAGCACAAGTTGGCAATCCCAGACTTCCCAGCTAAACTGCAGAAAAGGTAAGTAGGTTATAGCCACCAAACTTGTACAACGTCCAAAGAAAAAATTATTTATTCAGGTGGGCCGAGGAGCAGGAGAGAAGAGAGCTTCCTACCAGCCAGGAAGACATCACATGAGCAACATTTAGAGCCCCCTGTGTCATCCTGTTGCTTAAGGCAGAGTCTGGCTTCACCTGCCCTGCTGCGCTATCTATGAATTTTTCAAGTACAGTGATCTCATTATGTAGTTGAACTCTATGTTGTAATGCTTCAATTTCTCTTTGTAAAATCACTATTAAAGTGCATTTGTCAAATGTGGAGTCATTTACCTTGTCTCCTAATACAAACATATTACACGTTATGCAATAATTAATTGTGTCTGCATATCTAATACTTTGTGTGGCTGCCATCATACCCCCTCCCAATAGCTATTACTTCCTTCACATGTTTATACAAGTTATCTAAACCTGATGTACCTTATGCTTCTGGTTCATTGCCCACCAAACACACACAGCACACACCAAAACACACGTGTCTCTGCACGCAGAGCTATGTTCTTACCCACTTGAGCTTGCCCCCACTTGCTGTAGTGAGCATTTATCTCATTATACCCTGGGTGGCCATTTTGTATCAGGAGAATTAATGGATGGTTCAGACTTCATACGGAGCTATTGAGTACAATGAGTTAAATACAGGAGCCCAGAAGTAACCTTCTGGTCACATGACCTCCTCAGTCAAGCTGGAGAAATTAAAAAAATTAAATATAGAGCCCTAATTTAGCTCTAAAAGGTCCAGAAGCAGCAGCACTAGTGGGCAGAAGGTAGAAGAATGTCCTTTTTTTAAACTATGCCATTGTTCTGAGAACCTGTAGTCCACTCCCACAGGACATGCAGGATTACATGCCCCAGCAACGCTGCTGGTGCTCTGCTATAGAACTACAATGAAGCCCCTCAGGGAAATAATAAAAACTGGTTTGGATAGCCTCAGAATGTCTTCCATGCACACAATATTTGTGCAATGTGTTTTTACTTCTGCCCGCTCACTGTAGCAAACGTTTAAATACAGTAACCTTCCGGTCATGTGACCTCCTAAGTCAAGCTGGAGAAATTTAAAAAAAATTAAATATGGAGCCCTCATTTTGCTCCAAAAGGTCCAGAAGCAGCAGCATTAGTGGGCAGAAGGTAAAAGAATGACCCCTATTTAAACTAATTCTGGGAACCTGTAGTCTGCTCCCACAGGACATGCAGGACTACAAGCCCCAGTGATGCTGCTAGTGCTCTGCTACAGAACTACGATGAAGCCCCTCAGGGAAATAATACAAAAACTGGCTTGAATAGCTTTAGAATGTCTTCCACACACACAGTATGTGTGCAATGAGTATTTTTACCATCAAGTACTGCAAAATCTCACAGTAATACTCCACTTGAAAAAAAGTGTGAAAAAAACAATCCCCCAAAATTAAAGATATCGCGTCATTGTCATCAACTAACATTAAAAGGAAGTGTTGCAAGAACATCAGAATTTACCTGCAAGCATCCAACATTCCAGCTTTTAAATAGAGCCATTGCAGAGCTGTTGGTTGATTGTCGACTCCTTTGTGCTTTTGTTGCCCAGAAAAATTTCCTTCAGTTCATGAACCAGATTGAACCATGGCACACTGTTCCCTGTCAAACATATTTTTCAAAAAAGGCTGTTCCACAATTGTATGACTTGGTGTGTAGAGCAGACACTAAACCATTGAAACTATCTGAGGTAAATCAGGTTCACATAACCACAGACATATGGACCAAAACCCAAACAATTGACTACATGACTGTTACAGCTCAATTTGCCATCACAAAGTAATAATTCCCACTTTACCATAAGTAGTAGGAAGCAGGCTGTATTATGTTTGACCACTTTTGAAGAAAACCACACTGCTGTGAATATTTTGCAGCAGCTGCAAAATTAATTCCAAAATTGGCTTACTCCGTATTCCTCATCTCCAGGGTTCCTAGTATCAGATTATGGTGCCAACATAGTCAAGGCTGTTAGAGACGGCAACTTCCAACATAGTGTACCTTGTTTTGCACATTGTTTAAATCTTCTCATCCACGGTTTGTTAAATGGAAACAGAAATGGTGAAAACTTGTTAGATCTTGCTAGGAAAATATGTGGGCATTTCAGCCACTCTGTCTGCTTAAAAAATTCCCGCACAGCCTGCAGAGGTAAAACAGCTTACCCCTGCATCCATTAAAAGCAGGAAGTTCCAAGCTGCTGGAATTCAAACTTTTACATGTTGGAAAAGCTTCTTGAACAGATAAAAACTGTACATGACCACACCATGCAGAATCAAATAGGTAAAGTAGACATCATGTTCATTCCAGCAGCTGAACTCTACTGGACTCTTTGGTCACCTTATTAGAGCCATTTGAGGCTGCAACACATGATGTCAGCGAAGACAGTGCAACTCTGAGTTAAATTCTTCCTCAAATCAGGTTTCTTTACATTTTCCTTGATGACAAGAAGAAATACTTTCTGTCAAAAGATGACACCACTGCTATTATACTGGCAGATGACTTGAGTTGCAGACTGTTGACTGATCAGAGAATAAATGCAATGTTTTAAGAATGACACCTATGTGTTGCCTACATTGCTAGATCCCCACTTCAAGTGGAACATTGAAGCCATCCTTCCTGTAGGGGATTGAGTATTCGAGAAATTTTCTGGTAACCAAAAGTGACATTGTCCTACAAAAAACATTAACAGATGTATAGCAGTCAAACCCTGCTGAACCATCACAGTGTGCCTGTGGGGCAGACCATAGCACATATATCAATTCTTCACAGTCAGCAGTGTCATCATTGAGGGAAAGGACATGTACAGCTATTTCTTGGGCATCCTATGTTCAGGCTTAGAAAGGCAAATCACTTCTTAGTCACCTGCAACAACATGGACTGCTATCCTGTAAAGAATGTGCAGCAGGTTCATCTGCCAGATTGGTAACCATCTCACATAGCACAGTGATCCTTTAGACCATGGGCAGACTGGATCTGCCAATGGGTCCTTTTCTGCCAGTAAATTTCTATGTTTCTGTGTTTACTTTGCAGACCATACTGTGACTGGCCTGGAGGAAGATCCATTACCCTGTTGGAAACAGAAGAGAACTATATGACAAGATCTAGCAAATCTTGCAATAATGTATCTCAGTTGTCCACCTTCAATCTTATATTCAGAACACATAAAGTATTTAGTGCAGCTGGTGGAACAGTCACTGACCACAGCACACTGATAAGTTATGCAAATGTGGAATGGCCTACATATCTCAAAATGAATACTGACAATTTCCCAATTGTCACAAACACTGATGTATGCATGTCTGACCCTGAAAATGAACAACAGTCTGCTCTGACCCTGAAAATGAACAACAATCTGCAAACAGTGATACTAAATATGATGACTAGGTTGTGTATGAAACAAATTAAGCCATCACCACTGCCACCATGCCAGTGATATGTGCCATCCTGCAGTAATACTACTTTTAGTTTTCTTTTGTCAGTCACCAGTTTATGTTATGTAAGTTTGGGTATAATTTTTTTAAAACAGTAGCAGCCTCAGTCATAGCAGCTGTGCCTCTCATACCTACCTCTGAAATTCCCACCATGGGTATCATTTTTAGACACAGCAGCAGGCTCAGTTGTAGCAGCTGTGTCTCTCATACTTGCCTCAGCAATGCCTGCATGGGTATAATTTTTTTAAACAGCAGCAGGCTCACTCATAGCAGCTGTGTCTCTCATACCTGCCTAAGCAATGCCAGCTATGGGTAAAATTTTTGAAAACAGCAGCAGGCTTGCTAAGAGCAGCTGCACCTCTCATTCCTGCCTCAGCAATGCTTGCCAAGAGTATAATTTTTGGAAATGGCAGCAGGCTCACTAAGAGAGCCTGTGCCACTCATACCTGCCTTAGTAATGCCCCCATGGGTATAATGGATCATGGCACCTAACAGACAGTGTAATAGTCCCAAAAAATAGTCTGTACATGATTTTGTTATGATCAGGGTTGGGTAATCAGGTAGTAGAATGGGTCAGGTAGTCACTACCTGACCCTACTTGACCACTCGTTTTCATCTGGGTTTTTTTCAAGTACTTTTGGTGTATCCGTGGGTTGTCTTGGTGGTCAAGTATTTTAGTGTCTGCCCATCCCTAATTTCACATCATGGATTTAAAATGTGTTTGAGAACACATTTTTTAGCAAATGAAATATGTCAAAGCTTTGTTTAATTGTTGGTCTGTTAAGGTTTGTATATTGCTTTATATTAGGGAGGTTGAGCACATCACACATGTGATATGTTTGGCTCTCATGGAGAAAATGGAAGTATGTTACTTTCTGATATCTTATGAGTGGGTAGATGACTTCTTCCTGCAGGCAGGCAGGAAACTGAAAAAAGCAAAGATACCCCACAATGTGTCCTACAGTGGTCACCTTAGTTACTTCCCTGGTGTGAAGACTTCCCTAGCCTAAAGACTCTTAGGGAGATAGCAAAACCAATAAACTGATAATTTAGATACTTTCTCCCATCAGAAATTCACTATGTACATCTCATCCCCGTGAAGATGAGGGCAAGAAACAAGTAAATAAGTATCCAACCTTAGGGGACAAGACAAGGACATGATAAGCCGGAGATCAAGTAGGGTCTGCGGTAATGCAGTGGGTAGGGGGAAATGGGCAGACAAGTTGGGCCAAGTGGCCTTTATCTGCTGTCAAATTCTATATTTCTATGTTTCAGTGTAGGAATGGAGTGATATATGCACACCTGGATGAAAATAAATTACTGAAAGGTAAGAAATTTTCATTCCTCCAGTGCATGGTGCATCTATCACTCCTTATAAGTGGGATGTCAGTAGCAGTAATCCCCAAGAAAGGAGAAAACCAAAAGATAAGATAATGCTGAAGGTTGATTAGGCAAACCCAAGTCTGGGAAGTGGACAGGGTTATGTAGTCAGCAAAATGCTGCTGCCTAGTGCTGCATCAGTTGAGGATGCCACAACCAACTTGTACTGCTTGGTGAATGTGTGTAAGGATGCCAAGTAACTGCTTTTCATATATCTACATAATTAGCCTTTCCATTCTGCCCATATTGCTACAATGGCTCTGATGAAATGTTCTTTAAGCCCTTCTGGTGGCTGCTTTCTGACAACTTTGTATACTTCTGAAATGTTTTCCATAATCTATCTAGAAATGGAGGGTTTTGAGGCTTCACACTCCCAGTTTCTAGCACTGTGCAAAACAAGAAAGCTTGATGACTTTTGATGGGCCTGAGATTTGCATAACATATGTTTGATGTCTCTCCTGGTTTCCACAGTATGGAAATAGCATTGTATAGTTTGTTTTTTGACTAAGGACAAAAAGAGGGGAGTTAAATCTTCTGATTAATGTGTGGAAAGCTGAGTTCACCTTTTGGGATAAACCCCAGAGATGGTCAGAGTACAGTCGTATCCTGGTGGTATGCTGGAGAAGTTCCAGAAAAAGTACACACTACACGCTTCCTGATGACTTCACAGATTCTGTGGAATGGCTCTTGAAATGCACATTTTACCCGCTAAGGATAAGCAGGGTACTGTACTCAGAATATAATTGCTACTTTTTTTTTAACCAGATGGTTTAGTTTTACTCTATAGGCTGCTCTGCTGTACTCTTGGTTTAATGTTTATTTTCTACTTGCATTTATACAGTAATTATTATTTTCTTTATGTAATGTGGCTCTGATTTGATGAAATCTGGAGTTAACAGACTCTCCAAATATACATTTATAATTCTCAGTGTGGTGGCCTACTGTGACACTCACGTCTCTCCTTTTTTCACGCATTTACATTTGAATATCCTCACAACTTCTTAAACCCCATAGCATTACCTGAATTGGACTACTGTTTTAGGCCTTAAAACTTACTAGGGGTGCACTTGTTTAAAATCATTGTTTTACCAGTACTGCTTAAAGATGAGAGTGGAGCGCAAGCAAGGTTTTTGTTTGCAAGGTTTTGCACTCTTTAATTGAATGTAGATAATGACAGCAGGTAGGATGTCCCTGCCAGATACTCCAGGGGTGGTTCCAAGTCCCTTGTAGTGAACTACTGTACTTCTGACATCACATGACATGTGATGTAGTGACAACTGTGGTGATGGGTCACTGCAAACCACTAAAAAGACAGCCTCCCTGCAAATAGTAACCCGTGAAGTGGGTGCATGAGGAAGAGTGCGATCCATTACAGCAACTCTTTTCTGGTGCAATCTACTCACGGTGATGCAAAGGTAGGGCGATCGGGTGAGGGGGTGGGTGAACTAAGAGACAGGATGTCACTATACGTGTGTGCGTGGTGGGGTGGGAGCAAGCACAGTGAGTGTGGGCTGGGATGGGGTGGAGAGGCTGTAGGGGGTGGTACTGTGGCTGCTGGTCGAGCTGCGTCGTGATGTCGGGGATTGACTAGTGGCTGGGGTGGCTAAGGTACTGGGTTTAGGTCCAGGCAGCGGTGCAATTTTTTATTGCACCTGGCCTGGACCTTTTATTTTGTTGCTTTCACCCCCCCAACATGCACCCCCCTGGCACTAAGAATCCTTAAGGAGGGCGGTGTGGGGGGGGGTTGGGGGGTGCAGCCCCATCACAGAAAGCAGTAAAAATCTGTCCTGACACCATTGTTCTGGTGTGCTGGTGTTGTCAGAGTGCTGAAAATGTGTTTGGCACTCTGAATGAGTAATAATGTTGATCGCCTTTAGATGTTCACCATTATCACATAGACCCCCTGCAAATAGCCATGTTTGTTTCCAGCATGACGGTGTTGGTATATCTTGTAGTGTGAGCCCACACTACTTTGAAAAGGGCTATAAGCTGCAAAAATTCTGTTTGAAAAACAGGTGTAAGGAATTATGGCAATTTTTTTATATAATTTGAAGCTAAATAACTGTTGTTTATGCACTCAAAAAATGCTGACTGTCATTATGAAATTGGACTGATCACTACTGCACAGCATTAGTATCTGCAATTACTGTATATTTTAGGACAACAATCCCTTGAAGAAGCTATGATTTGCAGATTGATTGTTGGCTAAATTACATGCAGCCAAAGATGAAGTTGGTTCTCTAATACACACTTGAAGATTGCGGGCTGGATTTTCAAATCCCTTAGACAGAGGCAGGGTGCCTGGGTCAAACATTTCCAATGCAACTGTCATCTTGCATCAAAATATGTATCCAGGAGGTATTCAGGAAAGCAGCCTATGTCAAATACAGGCTGCATGTGGCAAAGGGCGTTTCCGACCGCCTTGCACCACAGAAAGGGCTGCGGCATGGTGCTAGGAAGCTTGAGACAGCCGCAAGCTGCCATATCCCCATAACAGGTATTCAGAGAAGCCTCTCAGTGATCAGTGATCTAAGTACTGTTAGACCTGCCAAAAGCTGATCAAACAGTTCTTAAACACCCTCTGGGAGGGTTGCCAACTGTGAACCACTGCATCGCCCCCAAGCCCCAATCTGCCAGTAAGTTATATTATTTGAAGCAATAAATTCCCTGGTGATCTAGTGGTCCCCCTCCCCACCCATATCTGCCAGTAGATCCTATTATGTTAAGCAGTTAATTCTCTGATGATCTAGTGGCCCATCACCCCAGCAGGTAGTGCCAACCACACCTCTTTCCCCCATCCTGACCCCCATTCCAGAGACCAGCACATCCCCTCCTCACAACAACATGGCTGACCAATGAATGAGCTGTCAGAGTGAACGTACTGTATACAGTAGATCTGGGCAGGGAGGAGGAACACTAGATCACCCGGGTATTAATTACTTACAATAAAAAATCTTATAGGCAGATCAATGCTTGGTGGGGTGTGAGGGGACGAACCACTACCATGCTTCCTTCCAAGGGTGCAGCTGCCACCCAAATATCTTATGGCTTGAGACATACATAATGGATGTGTCATCACTTTGGCAGATGCCACTGATGCCGCACGCTGTGGGATGAAGGCTGAGGGACCCTGTCCAATACTGAATCTGGAGCAGGGTCCTTGATACAGAGATGGTTGGCACAAGCTGCCAGTGTCACAGCTCGCATCCAACCTTTGATAATCCAGCCCTTTGAACTTAAACTTTGAGTTTGGTGGTAGTGTGTGGTAACTTCCCACGATTTGCATTACATTGTCTATAAACTATACCTCTGCTTGAAAAAGAGAACTTTAAATGAGGATACAGCACTCCCTCTCTATAAAGAACCCCTCTATAACAAACTCAGTCTTATACTCTTATAGTGAACACCTTTAATGGCTGCCATTTTTCACTAAGTAGTCATATTAGCACCACACTATAGTGAACATCTAGCTATAGTGAACACCACTGCTGGCTACAAAGGTGTTCACTATAGAGAGGGAGTGCTGAGCTACACTGTGCTGCAGGAAAGGTTTACCCTGCACTAACTTTCAGAAAGCTCCACCTCAGTGAAGAGTGAAACAACAGTTCAAAAGGTCATCTGGTGAAGGCAGTGAGATCAAGAGTCAGATTCAAAGCTGGAAATCAAGACTTCACTGATAGACTGACAAGTAAAATGACTTCAAAGAATCCCACAATGTGCATATGTGCCACTGTTGTGGGGACTGCTAAAGGTTAGAAGAAACTAACTAGGTTAGAAACTAGGTTAGAAGGTCCTAATGCCACTGCTTGTACTCCGAGGATCTTTGTGCAGACACATAGGGAAAAACCTATTTTGCAGAAATCAAGAACCTTGGTCACCAGTAAGAAAAGTCCTTCATTGGTGGATGCCACCATTTGAAAAAAAAAACACTGCCAAATGTGGTAATATGCCTTATCAATAGACTCTTGCAAAATCTGAGTAGAGGAGTGATTACCTTCTCTAAGTAGTAGTACTGTGACAGAGACACCCCTGATCAAGCTCCAGGCCAGTAGTTGTAGGCTGCTGAGGCTGAAATGTCTTTCTGGGACCTGAGATGATAAGTTCTGTTACAGTTGAAGTTTGAGATGGGGTCACACTGACAGTTTCAGAAGAGATGGAAAAAAAGGGTACCTGGACCACTACAGGGCAATGAGGATGATTCTTACTCAATCCATGAGCCCAGTCTTCTCATTCGAGCAAAACAAGGAAAAAATATACTTTAAAAAACTGCTGTCACACATTATCATACTGTATCTACTGGGGTAGCCACCACCGCTTACAAAAAGAGCACATGATGGTGCACTGTGGCAAATCCCGATACCGAGAAAGCTGCATTCATCTGACTGCTGCTTTGAACAAAGGTATTGGGCTACAACATGCCATAACTTATGATAGTGTTCAAGGTGGTGGAGCCTAGCACAGTAATGGTACAAGGGCAAATGGGATTGCTCTCATGCTACTCAGAAGTAAAGTAAGGTAAAATATCCAGTCCCCCACCAGCTCTGTGCAACCTACAAGCTAAAAATGGACAAATCCCAAACATATGGAAAGATGATCTTGTCACTCCATTTGTGAAGGCAAGTAAGTCAAGGGACCCAAACAGCAACAGGCCAATACCACAATTTCAGTGCTGTCAAACCTAAACAAAATCCCTGCAAAACTTGTATATAGTTAGATTCTCTTATTCTGCCTTGGCAATAACATCCTTGCAAAGGAACAGTCCAGTTTCAGACCAAAGCTCTCCGCAATCAATGTGCTACTAAAAGTTACAAGTTGTATTGCCAGTACACTGACTTTGGGACTCTTACTGGTGCCATTTCCCTTGCTCTCACAAAGGTATTTGGCACTGTAGAACATAAACCACTGCTCATATGAGAGATAATAGAGAGATAATGGGAATGTCAGAAACCACAATAGCCTGGATGGAAAACTACAGTACCTGATGGGTAGGACATGGATTGTAAAAGTAAATGAAAGTATATTAGACTCCAGAGGATTAACTCTTGTTGAATCACAGTGGTCTATCATGGGACTACATTCATTCACACTGTTTGTGAAGGACTTCTTTGTGGCATGCTCTGACATAAATGTTGGTATAGATGTGAATAACGCAGTGCTGTATACTAACTGTAGATCAGAGAGGATCCAAAATGCAAAATTGTACTATGTCTTTATTAAAGTCCAGCTTTAGATGCTTGCAAACAGGCTACTGTAAAGGAAAGAAAACCAAATCAATTATTTTTCCAAATTAACACAGAAACCATGCAGACTTTGATAGCTACACAATTGAAAAGAAGTACCTAGAAAAAGTCCAAAGCTTGAAGAAGACGAAAGCATAGAACTGCATTCTAAAAATGACACTCAGCCAAGGCCTTGATTGCCAAAGTGCTGTGGTACATACTCCCATGTGTGTGTCAGAAATTCAGCTCAGTTGTAATTTGTAGTTTACATTAAATTTTGTGGACTAATCTAGACACTCGGTTGAGCATCTATTTTTGAGTGCAGTTCCTTGCTTTCTTTTATTGTGGATTTGAGGGCTAGCCACCCTCTGGCTGCACCCCAACCCCCCAAACTTCACTTGAGCCCAGTTACAACATGGTGTGCAGTGGTTACAAAGCTTCACGTATCAGGGAGTATGACTAGTTCATTTGCACATAGAACATGTAGCAAAAAAACATCCACCAAAAGAGTGTCATGTTGTACAGAAAGAAGCATTGCCTGGACATGTAAACCAAAAGACTGATCCTAATGCAATATCTTCTCACCACTCTAGAATATGCTGATGTGGTCTATACAATGGCATGCTAAACAATACTGCATAAGCTGTTCTCTACAACTGAGCATGCAAGAAAGGAGGTTGAAAATTCCATCTGAAAAATAGGTCATGGAATAGAGTTGGGTAAATCTGGTCAGACTGGATGGACCAGTGGTCTTTTACTGCCAACAATGTCTATGTTCATGTGCTTCTGTATAACTCAATTTACATCCTACTTTTTGAGGATAGAAGAGAGTTGCACTAAGCAATATCTACATTATATAATAATGTACTCAGAGCACTTCCTCTATCTGCCTGAGTGATCTGCTGTTCAAAATCATCTCTATTTACATTCTAATGACGCAGACAAGGTAGGTCATCCATATCCCCCTAAAAGGTTGAAAAAATAGGTGAAATGGCTTTTAACATTGCAGCAACCACAAGCTGGAATGCATCGTCAGACCATGGTTTCCTCCTCTGAGGGAAGGATGATGTCCTTGGACAGGGAAGTGAATAAGGTGTCCACCTTTCAAGGTTGGTTCACACAGTGCAGATTGATGTAGTCATAGTATTACTTGGAGGATAATCTGGAGTTTGACATGTTGCTCCTATGACATGTCCACTCCATGCCAATGATGGCCTCTGTGGTCTTGTGGCATGGGAACAGAAGATGCATCCTTATAGAAGCAGCAAACATGGAGTTGTGCTCTGTTAGAAGCATTTTGTCCAAAGGTCTGAGGCTGGAATTGAATTCCTGGCCAGTTATGGCATGTCATCAGTATTAAAGGACTTGCCATTGTTAGACTGTATGGCAACAAGTTCAAATTTGTCCAAGGGTGATACATTTGTCTGCTGAACTTGCAATTGACTGACAGGGCCCAGCTCTGCCTTTTTTCAGATACTCCTGGGTTGTTTGTGTATTTCCAGTTGCATCAATGGCAACTTGCTCTGGTGCATACTTTTTTTAGGCTGCTTTAACAGGCATTTATTGGTCCAGGCATGGAAAGGAGGCGGGTCAGTCAATGGGGTCTTAGAACCAGGCGTCTGCATGTTCCTGAAAAATAGTTAAAAAAAGCACAGCAAGGGGCACCAGCATTTGAAAGTGCATCTGTCAAATCTGAAAAGTCCTGCAAACAGAAGAACTGGGTATATCAATCATGGAAAATGAAAACTGATACAAATGATCCCTTGCTGAAGGCAGGAAAGAGACTGAAAAATCAATAACACAATTACTAATCCTAATCAGAGCCACACACAACAAAAGCTATGACTGATCTCATGCTTTCCACAGAAATTAAAGGGCTCCTCATGAAGAAATTTAGGACTGATCCTGCAAGGCCCAATGTAGAGATGCAGACCCAGACCTGTGGCTTGAAGCAGCAGACACATGGGGCATGGCCTTTGACCTGCAACTTGGCCTAGGATCATGAGACTAGGGACTAGGGGAGGTGGATTGGCATTACGGCTCCAAAAACCCATACCCAGCATTTCCCTCCATTTATGGCTATGGAATCCCCTAATGATGTGTTTTTGTATTTTTGCAATGTATAAATAGACTAACATATAACTTTCTACCTGTTATAGAGCAGTAACTCCACCAAAGAATTCTGATGACATCATAAATGTCAAGAGTGAAACTCAAGAAGTTCATGAAGTCATCAGAATTCAGAGACGGAGTCGGTGCTCTGTAACAGATAGAGAGCCATCTGTTGTTTGTTGTAATACATGACTCTCTCTCTTAGATCACTCCTCAAACAGTAAAAACATTTTTTCAATTCACTCAATCATTCTGTGTTCCCACCCATTTATCCTGTTTCAGTGCTGCCATTTCAACTGCAGACAAAAGTGAAAATTTCAGCATGCCATCCCCCACCTCTTGACTCACTGTGGGCACTCTGTTTCAGTCCTACCAAGTGGAAACCATAAATAGTAATACAACTGATGATTATCTTCATGGATCCTTTCACAGTTTCAAATGTTGCACAGTGGCAGGACCATGTGCAAAACAGAGCTCGAAATTGTAATAGTATTGTTCTGACATCAGAACAATACTGTTACAACTCCTTGATGTCAGTACAATGCCATTACAAGTTTTCAGTGCTGTAGAATTCTGACTGCAAAACAACTGGATCCACGTAATACATACAGTACATATACACACTGTACATACATACAGATAGATAGATAGATCGATAGACAGACAGACATACAGATGTACTATAGATATTTGTGTATATTTATATATATATATATATATATATATTCATTGCAAAAATCTTTGTTAATGCATCATTAGGGTTAAAATAACCAAAGTAGGGAAATGAGTCATTAGGTTTTTGAGACCCTAACATCCCTCTACCCAACCCAACCCTACCACTCCACCCCACCCTCCACTGACCGACAGGCATTGGGGTGTGCCTCGTAATCATTGGGCCTGACTCTCACCCCATTCCGTCTGTAAGGAAGCTGAAATGGTACAGTACAGGAGAATGGGGTGAGAGGCCTGACAATTTGGCAGCTCACGAAAAGGGATCGCTCATGAAAACGGATTTTGACAGCACATAAAAATGGATTTTGACAGGTCATGAAAATGCATTATAAAAAGTAATCCCTTTTTGTCAGCTGTCAAAATTCTTTTCATGAGCTCGTGAGAAGGGATTGGCTCTCGAAAAGGGATTCTGACAGTTCGCGAAAAGGGATCGAAAGCGAGTCGCAAAAAGGAATTTTTAAATTAAAAAATTAGCATTTTTTTACCAAAGTAAAGCAAATCAAAGGAACAGAAGTGTGCAAGACATTCCCATGAACAAAACCCATACTTGGATGTCTACAGAAGACATCCTTGGGACAAGTTATAACATTTTGCTTTTGAAAAATGAAAACAAGATGGCGGCTCATGAAAAGGGAATTTTTTCTCATGAAGAGGGATTTTATCAATCCCTCTTCATTTTTTTTTTCCTGAACAATTTTTATTGCCTCCTTTCCCCATCAAACTCTCTCTGCCATCCCCCTGCTTCCCCTGTCTCTACTTCCCATCATGGCCTGTACCTACTCTGCTCCCCCGGCCCAGCACATCCCTCACATCTGATCCCTCTGAGAAAGGGCTGCCCTTTCCACCCAGGGCACTCTTTCTATAGTATTGCGCTCCAGGCCTGGGGGCAGATCAGCAGAGAGGCAAGCCTGATGTTGGGAGTGTGGACTGAGGAGGGGAGGGACCTTCACTCTATCAATGGAAGGAGATGTTTTTCTCTGCTTGTCCCCAGATGCAGGATGTGCAGTGCTGCCCTGCCCATGGTGTGGATCCTCCCACCCATGTCTGGAAGGCAGCTTCCTGACGTCTTAACCTACATGTAGCCCCAAGGCATTGCAGTGCCTCCGGTCTCCACTGGGGGCTGCTGCGATGCCAGGTCAAGACAGAACAGCAGTCCTCCAGATGATCAATCCTCTCTCTCCCCTGCTGATCCCCAATGGCCTGGTCTCATTCCTGAACCCAGGTTGCCAGTGTGGTGTGAGACGTGGCATCTAGCACCTCAACCCTCAGTGCCACCAGGCTGGCAATGAATATCTCTTCATGAGTTGTTAAAATCCCTTTTTGTGAGCCCAAATTCCTTTTCTTAACTGTGTATCAATCCAAAAGCCTGAACTGAGCATGCACAGAACCTGAAATTTCAAAATTGAATAACTTTGGAAAGGATTACTATTTTTTCACCAAATCAGTGCTGGCTTGTTCTTTGGGGCAAGTTTCAGACCAAAATTCCAAATGGTGTGGCCACAGTGCGGTGAGGAAAAAACTGCAAAAACTTGTGAAAAAAGCAACTAAACCACATTTTTCACTATGCGCTGCATGACAACCACACATCCAATTGAAACATAACTTGGCAAGTAAAGAGATCTACCCAAAAGGACAGCACATACCAAATTTCATGCAAATCCGTTTAATGGTTGCAAAATTATTAAAGTGCTCAATTTGAGGTTTAACATTAAACTGCCTATTTAACCCTAACTATAGTGGTGCTATCACACCACTAAGATATGTGTATCTCTCTTTCTCTCTCTCTATATTATATATGTGTGTGTGTATATATATATATATATATATATCGGTAAAAGAAATACAAAATCACACATGCCCCCACAATGCAAAGCATCATGGGCTACATATGCAAATCACTACAGAATATTATGCTGGTTCAACTTTAAGCAGAAATGCATGGTGCCAAAAGGCCTCTCACACAGTTTGCAAAGGGTGCCAACAGATGACATAGGCACATGTTTCATCCTAACAACACTCATCAGTATGCCTTGTCTCTTTAACACCCCAGTGGAATGAACCAGCTACCCTAAGATGGTCTATCTGGGTTATGTTGTGGTGAACCCAATTAAACCAAAAAACAACTTAAAAGACAAGCACTGAGGCAATGGTTACCCCAAAGGGCATTTGGCCAGGAAGACAAGTTTCAAAGAAATACAAAATCACACATGCCCCCACAATGGGTGAAAGCTGTGAATTCCTCTTTTGCAGAACTTCCACAAAATGTCAAAAATTTCACTGAATTTAATGAACTTTCACCATCAGTGAAATTGTTTTTTTCTGCAGATTTTCACCCAGTTCCATGGACTAATAATTCTACTGTAGACTATGGAATTTATTCCATCCACAGTTTACATGTATTATTATTTGAAATTACCCCCCCATCCAATTTTTAGTGCCCCTCCCTTCCCCTCCCACCGATTGGGGACCCAAAGTAAAAAAAAAAAAAAAAAAAAGAAATCCCTGGTGGCTAGCAGTCCCATCACCACATGTCGATCGTGGGCCCCACACTAATACTAAAGAAAGAAACCCTGCCACCCCCTAGTGGCTAGTGGTCCTGCCCCCACCCACTGATCGCAGGTCTCATCAAAAAACCCATCCCAGGGGGGCGTGGCCTGACCAGGCAGAAGATGACAGTATAGCTCATTATCTCTGCAGGAATGACGGCAATCTAACCTCATCCAGCCTTCACCAGACCTTTCTTTGTTACCAACTCCTGTGACCATCCTGTAATCTTACTGCCTGATACAATTTGTAAGTCATTTTTGATCCATCATCTACTTATATTCAATTATTCTACACTGTACTGCAGCATACTTGGCCTCATCCTTCAGCATTATGGTAAATCTCCAAGTACAGCAAAGCTCACTTGCTAGAGTGGAAATAATGTTTTCTAAACTGACGGCTGAAATTAATGATCTAAATCCTCCACCCAACAGAATGTAACCACTCTTGAAACTTTTAGCCAGAAAATTGCATTTAATGAGAAAGCAACAGCCTGTAACACCACTACTATTCATGACCTCCAGGTTACTGTCCGCAATCAAGATCGAACTATTAAATCCCCATAAGCCAAAATTGACAATATTGAAAATCGTAATCGTCTCAACAATTTACGATTTTTTGGCTTCCCTGAAGATGTAGAATTAGGAGACACTACAGCAGTGTTATTACATGTGCTGCCTGTAATGCTTAAACTGCCTCCTAACCCAACATTAATCATTGAGCAGTCTCACCGCACTCTGGGTCCCAGGCCAAAATCAGACCAGCGACTAAGGCCTATCACTGTTCACTTCTTGAACTATTCCCACACAGAATTAATACTGAAACCAGCCAGAGAAATGGGGACACTTCAGTGGCAAGAGTTTAATGTTTCCATCTACAGAGACTTTTCAAAAGATTTAACCATCAGAAGGAAGACCTACAATCTACTTAAACAAATCCTCCACCAAAGAAGCATTAAATTTGCTCCACGTTACCCTGCAACACTACGCCTTTTCTCAGGCTCTTCCTTCAAGGATTTTGAAACCCCTGACACCTTAGCCAACTATCTGGAGGTCTCTCTCTGCTATCTTATCCTGGGAGGTTCAGCAGCAATTAGCAACCTGAACACAGCTTTGGCATCCGTACAGAGGGTGGACGATGAGGCACAGGAACGTGGGGAAAGTGTTGCAGAACTCGCAGCCCCAAGCAGCAGTGCCACAACTGATTTGACCCCAAGGCAATTGACACGGCTGCAAGAGAAGCTTCTGTTGGAGCATTATTTTTCAAGACTTTCGTGCTGTTCTAGTGAGGTTTCACCCCAAACACCCCAAGCTGCAGCCTCTCACCTTCAAATCAACCCCTCTATTTCCTTGGGCAATAAGTTTGCCCTCTTGGAGGATGACATGCATTCCTTGCAGGAGGATCTTTCCCAGCAAGTTTCAGATGAACATCCCTTTAATTTGGGACCTGTGCCTCAGGGATGTATTTTTGACGATGTTTCATGGGCAGAAGTTATTGCAAGTTCCCCCCTCAAATCTTTATAGCCGCCCAAAAAGAAATGTAGGACAAAAACCAAAAGCAAGAACATCAATAGTCACAATCCTGCTAATACATCTATGGTGTCATGAGCTTATATGGTCAGTAATATGGTCACAGTTGCTATATCTTGGTAGGTTTTGCTTCCAGGATACTTAAAGGGAGTGCCAGTACACTTTTTCTGCCTAGCTGCCTGCTCTACAGTCTATGCTACTTAGTTGCTTTTGCTCCCAGCGGGTGCAGAAAACAAAGGCTGTACATCGCGGTGCAATCAATTTACTTTTTGTTGCAGTGTTTAAATGAGCAGCTTAAACATCTTCAAGGGAACTTTAGTACATCAGCAATGCCTTTCTAACCCATTATTTTAGTGTTAGATCTTATACATTACCTCAATAAACAGGCTTTCTGTATCTAGCCTTTTACTCTCCAATTTAGCAGTGCATCAGGTTTATAGTATTTTGGCTGTTCAGTTGCATATCTTCAATCGGTATGCATCCTGATTATTGCTTTTTCTTTTTTCATATGTAAATTATCATATATTACAAGGGAACTTACCTCTTCCCTCTCCTGATGACAGGTTCTTAAGTATTATTGGCAACTACATTTAATCTATCTCCTTCCCTACACTCCATTATTCTTAGTATTTCCTGTTTACAATATGGAACTATTATTAGCACTCAGAGGTGGGCTATGTTTGGAGTACTGTTGCAAAGGATTGTCAATCTACATCTTCCTTATGCTCCTTATTTTACTCTAAGCCTACAGATATTATAGAAATCCACTGCTGTGTGGTCCCTCCTGTTTTGGGGCTCACTGGGACAAGTCTTCTAGACCTAGTCACCCCATATAACACCTATTTAGGTGATTTTCGAGTAATCTGAGTTGATGTTTACTATGACTATCTCTTCTGTCTACAGTTATCACCGAAGCCTATACCTCTCCACATAATCCCAACTTGCATTTGGCTCAGGGCGTAAGGGCTTAAATTGACCTCCCATTTATTCTTTCCCCCTCAATATTGTATTTATTATGTACTTATTCTGTTGCACTGCAAAGTATACTCAGAGTCACTCTAATGTGGTAATGATATACTTTTCCTTTTATATTTGTTCATTTGCATTTCACCTGGCTCCCTGAATTCCTTGCTCTATGTCTAGGCTGTACTGGCATCTCACATATGGTTCTTTAATTTACTGTTATTTCAAGTTGGTATATCTTGTAATATTACTACTAATGTTTATAAGTAAGTTCTGGTGTTTAGCTTTATCCTTATACCTTGTCCTGTTAGCTTAGAATTAAGCTGAGGTTATTACAGTCCCCTGCCTTTCTTGGTATTATTCCCTTTCAGTTTAGCTTATCAGGAATACTTACTTCATTATATTACTGGGATCAGATACAGGTTTGGGCTGATATTTATAACAGGTCCTCCCTAGTCTCCTCCCTACATTGACACCCCAGAGTATGGTGAGAAAGTCTCTTAGCCAGTTGGCTGACTCATATCTCCTCACACCCATAAAACATGTTCTTTGTTATTTAGCTTACTAGCATTGTTGTTGTTGTTGTTAATTACTTTTCTCCTTCCCCATCTCTACTCTAATTTTAATAAGATATCTGTGCTACTCATGTGTCATACATCTCACTTTTTTGGCTTGAATGTTCTTGCCACTCTCTGCATGTACGTAAGCTCTCTATATTGTATTCTAATCATCCTCTGACTCATTTATTTGTCCCTTCACACTCCAGTGATTATTCCCTTTCTTTAACACTAACAATATGAGTGTCATACTTTTATATACATAGAATGTGAAGGGACTTAATTCTCTTTGTAAGCAGAAGCAAATTCTTTCACATCTCAAAAAACATAAAACACAAATTGCTTTCCTTCAAGAAACAAAATTATTAGCAGAGGATGTTCATAGACTTAAAAAGATTGGGTCGGTCAGATCTACGAATCATCCTGTACCTCAAAAAAAGAGGAGTTGCTATTCTTATTCATAAGAGTCTCAAATGGTCCCTTGTAAACTCCGTTTCTGATAATGACGGCAGATGGGTTATGGTCAAACTGAATACCAACTCTGGTCCTCTTCTGCTTGTTAATGTCTATGCACCCAACTCCGATTCCCCAGATTTTTTCATAATTTAGCTCAACAGATTCTATCCTATAACACTAATAATATACCATTCTTGGAGGGGATCTTAACTTAGCTTTAGAAGCCAGCATTGACAGAAGTAGCCCCACTACAGAGGTCCACCTTAGAAGTATTAAAGCCCTCTCATTACTAATGCAAGATGTTGGATTAGCTGATGTATGGTGCCTCCTTCACCCCCGTGATCAAGAATTTACTTTTTACTCCTCTCTACATAAGACATGCAGTACACTTGACTACTGGTTAGCCTCTCCTGTTATAATGGAAAAAACTATTGATTCATCCAGCTCTCCCATCATAATCTCGGACCATTCCCCTGTCAAATTGCAACTTTTGTGGAGTCCATTAGCACCTAAATCTTCTTACTGGTGGCTGGACCCTCTCCTTCTCAAGCATCCCAATTTCTTACCCATGATCAAAGCACAAATTCAGGACTTCCTCTTTCACAGTATCCCAACTGAATCTTCTATGCCCTCTGTATGGGAAGCTCTTAAAGCTACAATTTGAGGGAAACTTATCAGTTATGCCGCACATTGGAAAAGAATAAGGGAACAACAGCTGGCTGACTTGGAAAAATCTCTTAAGGCTAAAGATAATTTATACTTTTCTTCTAATAAGCACTGTCCTGATTCTCAACTTCATCTTGAAATTCTTCAACTTAGAGTTAAAATTAACAAATTAATTTCCCATAAAACCAAACTGGCCTCCTTTAAATTTAAATATAAGTTTTGGGAACACAGTGACAAAAATGGGAAACTCCTCTCTTACCAGCTCAAAGCACAACAAATGTAACAACATATTTCAAGTCTGAAAGATGAACAGGGGACGATTCACTCTGACAACCCCTTTATAAACCATATAATGAAAACCTTTTATCAAAAACTATACTCTAACACAAATCTTCCATCTACTTTACAAATTCAACAGTTCCTTAAATCGTTACATCTTCCTCATCTTTCTACTCTTGAAACAAATTTTTTAGATGAACCCTTCTCACTTCAGGAAATCCAGAAAGCTTTGTCTTCCTTGAAATCTGGCAAATCCTCTGGGGGTGATGGATTCCCTGTTGATTACTATAAAATGTTTTCCGACGCCTTATGTCCCCTTCTTCTTAATGTTTATCAAGAAGCTTCCAATATTGGCAAGCTTCACCCATCTTTCACTGAAGCAATCATAACCCTAATCCCTAAGAAAGAAAAAGACCCTACTCTCCCCTCAAGTTACAGGCCCATCTCTTTATTAAACATGGAGGGGAAGATATTTGCTAAACTACTAACTTCTTGACTTGAATCCTTGATTTCCAAGCTAACTCATTGTTCTCAAGCTGGTTTTATTAAACATAGATCTGGTTCTAATCACCTACATTCCTTATTTAATTTAATTCACAAAGCCAAACCCTCAAGACACCAGCTGCAGCCATAGCTATTGATTTCGAGAAGGCCTTTGAGTCCTTAAACTGTGACTACCTTCATCAAGTTTTATCTTATTTCAGTCTTTCTCATACCTTTTGCTCCTGGATCAAGCTATTATATAACTCCCCTGTTGATAAAGTACTTACTAATTCCACCCTTTCATCTTACTTTCATCTAGCAAGGGGAACTAGACAAGGCTGTCCCCTGTCACCTTCCTGGTTTATTTTAGCCATGGAACCCCTGACGGCTTGTTTACATCAATCTTCTGGCATTATGGGAATACCTGTGGGCAATTCAAGATATGTTTCTCTCTCCTATGCGGATGACCTCTTAGTCTTATTCGAAAACCTGAATGAGGCTGGGCCCCTGTTGGTTGATTTGCTTAATAATTTTACTAAAATGTCTGGTCTTGCTTTGAATTATGGCAAATCACAAACTATGCCCCTTAATGACCAAAGTAAAGCCTTTATGAACATACCTCTTGCATTTTGCTGGTCACCACAGGGTATAACATATCTGGGAATCAAAATTACTAATATAGAAACATAGAAACATAGAAGTTGACGGCAGATAAGGACCGCAAGGCCCATCCAGTCTGCCCATTTCTTTTTCTACCTTATAAATGTGCCATCGGCCTTTGCTCTGTCAGTGACCTATCTATTCATAGTCATTTGTATTGCTCCCTTATGCCTATCCCATGCCTGTTTGAAGCTCTGCACTGTATTCATAGCCACCACTTCTTGTGGTAAGCTATTCCATGCGTCTACCACCCTTTCTGTGAAAAGAATTTCCTCATTCCCCTTAATCGGCCTCCCTCTAATCTCATGCTGTGTCCTCTTGTCCTGCAATTTTTCTTATATTTAAACATGTTAGACTCTTTCACCTTGTTTATGCCCTTAAGGTGTTTAAATGTCTCGATCATATCACCTCTCTCCTCCTTTGCTCAAGGGTATACATATTGAGCTCCGTTAATCTGTCCTCATATGTCTTCTGATGCAGTCCCTGCACCATTTTGTTGCCCTTCTCTGGACTGCCTCAATTTGTTAATGTCCTTGTGAAGGTGTGGCCTCCAATACTGCACGTGATACTCCAGATGGGCCTAACCAATGTCTTGTACAGAGGGATTATTACCTCCTCTACGACTTGTGATACCCCTACTAATACACCCTAACACCCCCCTAGCCTTACCTACTGCTTTAGAGGTCTGCTTGGATGATTTTAGGTCATCAGTGATGATGATGCCCAAGTCTCTTTCTTCCTTTGTGACTGCTAGCAACTCCTCCCAGCCTATAAGTGGCTTCAGGGTTTCTCTTCCCTATGTGCATGATTTTGCACTTCTTTGCATTAAATCCCAGTTGCCACTCTTCTGACCATTTTGCTAGTTTATCCAGATCTCTTCTCATTCTGCCCACCCCATCTGGATCATCTACTCTGTTGCAGATCTTGGTGTCATCTGCAAACAGACAAGCCTTACCTCTAGTCCATCTGCGAGGTCACTAATGAAGATGTTGAATAGGACTGGCCCCAGGACTGATCCCTGAGGTACCCCACTTGTGACTTGCATCTTCTGACTGTATACCATTTACCACCACTCTCTGTTTTCTGCCAGTCAACCAGTTTGCCACCCAGTTGACCAACTTCTGACCCACCCCGAGCCTACCTAGCTTATTTATCAATCTTCTATGTGGAACAGTGTCAAAAGCTTTGCTGAAGTCAAGGTAGGCGACATCAACTGCTCCCCTTGGTCCACCACTCTGGTTACCCAGTCAAAGAAATCTATGAGATTAGTTTGACAGGACCTTCCTTTGTAAACCCATGCTGTCTTGGATCCTGTGCCCTATGGATTCCAGGTGTTGCACTATCCTTTCCTTAAGGAGTGCCTCCATAATCTTGCCCACTACTGAGGTAAGACTGACTGGTCTGTAGTTCCCCGCCTCCTCCCTGCTACCACTCTTGTGGAGCGGGATCACATGAGCCCTTCTCCAGTCTTCTGGGACCTCTCCTGTGCTCAGAGACTCACTAAACAATTCTGCTAATGGCTCTGCTAGTTCCTCCTTTAGCTCCTTAAGTACCCTGGGATGTATGCCATCAGGTCCCATTGCCTTATCCACCCTGAGCTTAGCAAGCTCTTGTAGGACCCTTTCTTTTGTGAAGGGAGTAGCTCACCTCCTCCCCTGTGTCCATGATGTTGAGCTGTAGGCCCTGCCCTACCTTCTCTTCAGTAAATACTGAGCAAAAGTATCTATTTAGGATAGATGCCTTTACAGGTCCTCCTCCTCACATGCTCCCTTTCTCCATTAAGCTTAGCAATACCCCTCTGGACTTTCTCCTTTCACTAATGTATCTATAGAAAGTCTTGTCACCTTCTTTTACTGTTCGTGCTAGTGTTTCCTCAGTTTGGGACTTTGCCTGCCTTACTGCCTTACCTGCTTCCTTAGGGCAGTTTGGTATGCCTCCCTATCTTCATCCCGCTGTGTTCCCTTATATTTTCTGAAGGCCAGCCTTTTGGCTCTGACCTTTTCTGCTACTGTATTTGAGAACCAAAGTGGTTTCCTTCTTCTTTGCACTTCCTTTTCTGTCTAACACAATGGGATGTTGTTTCAAGTATTGTATCCTTAATGCTTGCCCACTTTGCCTGTACCTCCTCACCTGTGTTTCTTTTGCCAGGGCTAGCTTAACTCTGTTGGCCATCTTATCAAAGTCAGCTCCTCTGAAGTCCCATATTTTTGCCTTGGAATGGGATGATTTAGATGTAGTAGCCAAATTGAACCATACCATGTGATGGTCACTGGACCCCAGGTGACCTTCTACCTGGAGATCTGTGATCCCTTCTTTGTTAGTCAGTACTAGATCTAGGATAGCCCTGTCTCTTGTGGGTTGCTGTACCAGTTGTTTGAGGCCCTCCCTGCAGGGAATCCACTATGAGTCTAGTTCTGGCAGATGTTCCTGCTGGTATTGACCAATCTATATCTGGCATGTTGAAGTCTCCCATTATCAGAACCTCCCTTTAGCTGTCATGTTTTGTATATCTTCTAACAGTAATGTGTCTATGTCCTCCTCTGGTCTGGGGCCTGTAGACAACCCCAGTTCTTATGGCTGTCCCATTTCCTGTTTCCAGGGTGACCCACAGTTCTTCTGGCTCCTTATGTATTCTGAATTTCTGTAGCTTTGATATTTTCATTAACATACAGGGCCCACTTCCTCCCCTTTTTGCACCTCGGTCTCTTCTGAACAATACATAGCCAGGTACTGAAGTCTCCCAAGTGTGGTTACTGGTAAACCACGTCTCACTAATTGCTACTATGTCCAGTTTAGCCTCTGACATTATTGCCTGCAGGTCTGGGATCTTATTTCCCAGGCTGTGAGCATTTGTGTACATGATTTTCCATTGGCCAGATTTTGGTGTGTTAGTTGTTGGGTGAAGTTTGGCATTACCCCTGTGCATCGTATGGGGAGACAAACCTTTTTTCTTACCTGGTGATGCAAATGAATGGCAAACACGCTTGAATTCCTGTTTGACCACTAGCTGAGGGGAGGGGTGTTTCCCATTCGACGATGGGGTGCTGCACCTCTCCCATTTGCTAGTTTAAATATTCTGCAAAGACATCAAACTTCTGCCCCAATGCACTGACTCTCTTTAGTCAGATGCAGTCCATCAAATTTAAAGAACTTTCGCTCCCAGAACTGTTGCCAGTTCCTACAAATCTGTGTCCTTTTTCCTGGCACCAGTCCTTGAGCCACGTGTTTAGCTCCCCTATCTCTCCTTTCTGACCTTCCGTCCATCTGTTCCTTCTCCCAGACTGGCAGGATCTCAGAGAAGGAGATGCCGGACGAAATAGATGATAGTTTGTCACCCAGCTTAGTCAGGTGTTCCTTGGTCTCCACAACTGACCGGGCTGGCGAGATCATTAGTCCCTGTGTACTAGGACATCAATGTTTTCTCCTGCTTTGTGAACAATTTTAGCAATGCGGTCAGTGTCTCCATGCTGATGTACCTGGGAGACATCTGACCATCACCCTGGCTGGAGATGGGTATCAACTCCCGAATCATGGAGTCTCCTATGATCAGAAGTTTTTGGATTTCCTTTGTGCTTGTTTAGTTTTGGTTCCTGATTTGGGTGAGTATTGTTGTGCTAGCTCATGTGCCGCGGTGTCCTGCTTGCAGTGTCTTCTGCCTCTTTATTTGATTTCAGAGATAGAGGCAGATACCTGTTTGTAGCGCTTATATGGTTTTGGAGGTAATGTGTTGGAGAGCAGAGAGGATGGGGCACCTGATTTGCTCCTCTAACCACCTGCCAACCTCCTGGACCAACTACCCTCTGCGGTCGAGGTTTTCTGTTGGATGCTGGGAAATGGCGGTGGTTCTTATAATGTATTTTCTCTTCAATATGAAATTTGAGGCGTGCAATCTCTGCCCATGCTGCCCGGAGCTGAGACCAAGATCTCCAAAGGCCCAGCATGTAGGACAGTGTCCTAAATCCTGTAAGACTGTCCTTCTGAAAATTGTTCCACAGTACCTGCGGTTAATGAAATCCATTCCAAATAAGTTGCTGGGTTTGTAACCTAGTCAGAGTAATTAGAAGGAAAAAAAAGGAAAAATGCAAGTAATGGTTTAATTGTGCTTTGTTTAACTTGTTATAACAAGTTAAATTACTAGTGCCCCTGTAAATGAGATCACCTTGTGGGCCCCACTGATCCGCCCTTCCTGCTCTGCCACGGGAAATGTCACAACTGTGGTACCCTATAAAGGAGTGTAGCGTGGGGTGGTTGGGGATGGGGTGGGTGGCTGGGCCTTCCCTGCCTAAAAAGAAGAACCACGGACGAAAGAACAAGGAGGTAAGAGCAGAAACAATCAGTCAACAACAAATGGAGTAACTCTGAAAGCTTATCCTAATGTTAGATAAAACTGTAAAACCTGTAAAGCACCACCTGTAATAATTTCAGAGAAGATATACCTGTAAGAAACACTTTGCTCCAGAGAAAAATAAAGCAGTAACAGAAGATATACCTTGCAAAGACAATTTGAATCAGAAGATTACAGCAGTAATCTGTTAGCACACACCTGTAGGCACACCTTGTAATAATGCAGAAGAAGGTATACCAGCAACAACAATTTGAATCAGAGAAAAATAAAGCAATGAAATGTTAGCACAAACAGTAGCAATCCCTGTGAGTAAAAATCAAAACACCACCACACAGTAAATCTGTAGCCAAACTAAGTCTTAATCCTTTCCCTTGCTCTGGTAAGTTTCTCTACTCTGCCTTTCAAGCAGTCTTAGAAGGAAAGAGCTCAGGTGAAGCTAGGTGCCTTGGCCAGCAAACCAAGTCTTCTACCTCACAAGATATCAACTAACCTGACTTTTTAACCCTTCTTTCTGTTGGAAATTACTGACAGTTTGCTAGCTCCACCCCACATACACACCCTAATCCTTTGAAGAGCTGTGGAGGAAAGCAATTAGCTCCTTCAATGTGAGAAGGAGACTGAAACACCTCTGAGACAACAAACCTTTTCAACAAACAAGAATAAAATAAAACACAGTGTCAACAGTAATTTTGCTTAGCCCAATGATAAAAAAGTCACAAAAATGTAAGCTCCACCTGTAATACAGTAATTTCAGAGAAGATATACCCTGTAAGAAACACTTTGCTCCAGAGAAAAATAAAGCAGTAACAGAAGATATATCTTGCAAAAGACAATTTGAATCAGAAGATTACAGCAGTAATCTGTTAGCACACACCTGTAGGCACACCTTGTAATAATGCAGAAGAAGGTATACCAGCAACAACAATTTGAATCAGAGAAAAATAAAGCAATGAAATGTTAGCCACAAACAGTAGCAATCCCTGTGAGTAAAAAATCAAAACACCACCACACAGTAAATCTGCTTAGCCAAACTAAGTCTTAATCCTTCTCCCTTGCTCTGGTAAGTTTCTCTACTCTGCCTTTCAAGCAGTCTTAGAAGGAAAGAGCTCAGGTGAAGCTAGGTGCCTTGGCCAGCAAACCAAGTCTTCTACCTAATAACTTATTGAAGATATGGGACATTAACTTTAACTCCTTATTTGATAACATCAGAACAATTCTGGACAGATGGAAGCTTTTTAATCTCTCTTTCATGGGGAAAATTGCAGTCATTAAGATGTCCATTTCTCCCAAGATTCTTTACCTCTTTGCCAATATTCCTTTAGTCTAACCATCCTCCTTTTTTGCTAAAATTGATAAATTAATAGGTAACTTTATCTGGCATGGGAAACCACTGAGATTTAACAGCAACAAACTTCAATCACATTGGAAAAAAGGGGGATTCGGACTCCCCTGGTTCAAAGGCTACCTCTGGGCTTTCCAAATGGTCCAAACCATTAAATGGTTTCAGAAACCCTCCCCTCACTCACCACTATGGGTTGCAATGGAATCCGCATTGTGCCTGGTAGGAGTTCCCACTTTCTTCATTTTTAATCCCATTTCCTCTAAACTAAAATATCACCTGACTACTATATATCATCCTCTGTTCTTTATTGGAAACTAACCCACAAATTCCTGAAATCCAATCCAACAGCCTGGTTTTATGCTCCCTTATGGAGCAATCCACTGCTCACTCTAGAAGATCACCCAATTTTCTGTCATACATGTAGGAACAAAGGCATTTTCTTTCTCGGAGATATCTTGGACCAGAATGTACTCACTCTTAGATCATTCTCAGACTTGCAGGTCACATGGAAACTTCCTAAACAGGACTTCTAGAATTTTTTACAAATTCAGGCAGCTTATAACTCTCTCTCTAGTTTAGTGTATAGGCATACCCTTCTAAACCCATACATCTCGCACTGCACTCATTTATCAGTAAAATTAAATAGCTCCGTTTACAAAAACATTATTGATAATCTATCTGATCAGTCTTTACAGGACAAAAATAAATGGAGTACTCTTCTTAACTACAATATTTCAGATGCACAATGGAGTAATTGTTGGTATATTGCACATAATACCTTTAAAGATACCTGTAGTTCTTTAATGCAAACTAAAATCCTACATCTTTGGTATAGAAACCCCTCTGTGCTTCAACAGATGGTCCTATTAAATAGCAATAATTACTGCCACTGCAATTTGGCCAACGGGGATCTACTTCATATATTGTGGTCTTGCATTCCCATTAATAAGCTCTGGCATAAAGTCTGCTTACTTCCCTCCAGAGTAATAGGACAAAAACTACCTTTTGACCCCAAGCTATTCCTTCTAGGCACCTTTATCTCCAATAGCTCTCTCTTCTAACATGCACATTTCAGATGGCTAAACATACTTTCTCTTCTGATCAAACGTTTGATTCTTATGAAATGGAAATTAATTCTGGTGCCTTCTCTTTCAGATGTTCTTCAAAGCCTCTCTCAGTATGCCTCTCTAGACAGATTATCTCATGTTACTCATAACTGACTCTCTGTATATGACAGATGTTGGCAGGATTACTTCAAGTACATGGACCAGTTCTTCTAGACCCTAATTCTTAGGGATATTTAGCCCTCCTTCTTATTAGGTATTCTCGAAACTTTTGTGCACAGATTTCTCTTCTTTTTTCCTTCTTCCCTGTTTTCTCCCTCTTTCCTTCCCTTCTTCCTTGCTTTTTCTCTCTTCTTTCTTTCCTTGCACACTTTTCTCTTATCTTCACCTCTCCATTACTGAACATTGTTCATGTTACAACATTTATCACTTTTTGCAATTTACTGAATACCTTGCCATAGCCTGCATTTCATACATGGTTGCTATTTCTGATCCTATAATACCCTATTGATTGTAACCATTCTGCTCTCCACTTGCATCCTGTCTAGGTTTGGGTTTTATTATCAATACATGTATAAAAGGCTTCTTCAATATGTTTACCCTAAATACTGTGTTTTGTTAACTGATATTTTATACCTTACATGGAGGATAGTCTTCTATTGTATAAGATGTGTGCTTTCTGATATACTTGAATTTCAATAAAAAGATAAAGTAAAAAAAAAACTGCCCCACTCCCTGGTGTCTAGTGGACCCTCTTCCCTATGATCCCACCATTCAATAAAAACAAATAAATCCATAATCGCACTAATTTAAATTATTCCCTGGTGTCTAGTGGACCCCCCTCCCTATCCTTGATTCCTGGTTAAAAAAAAGTAATCTTCATTCCCCAATCCCTGCTGTTTGGTGGACCCCCACTCTCCACCCCAAGAGTTACTTCAGACCACCACCACCCCACTCCCCCCTTGACCCCAAGCAGGCCACCTGCACTGGCCTATTCTATCCTACATGGCCAGCAGCCCATTGAGCTGTCAATATGAATGAGCATGTGTTTGCTTGTACAAGCACACACTCATTCATTGCAGCTCCTGGTCATCTTCCCCAGGTTTTAGGGGTAGATGAGGGAAGGGGTCCACAACATCATTCCCCCATTACACCTACCCCACAGGTGACCAGAACAGCTCCCTCCCCTCCTCTACTCCCCAAAAACTTGCAGAAGATGACCAGAAGTTTGGAGCTGCAATGAATAAGTGTGTGCTTGTACAACCAAGCACATGTTCATTTTTACTGACAGCTCAGTGGGCCACTGGCCATGGAGGAGAGAGGAGGGCTGGAGTGGTGGCCTGCTTGGAGTCAAGATGGGGAGGAGTGGGGTAGTGGCAGACTAACTGTTGGGGTGGAGGGTGGGGGACCACAAGACACCAGGAATGAAGAAGAGTAATTCACTTTTTCTTTTTTTTTACCAAGAATCAGGGATAGTGAAGGGGGTCCACTAGACACCAGGAAATCATTTTAATTAGGGCAATTATATAGACTCATTTGCTTTTATTAAAGGGGATCATAAGGAGGGGCATCCACTACTAGACACCAGGGAGCGGGACTGCTTTTTGGATGGGACTCATAATCAGCAGGTGGTGTGGAAGTCAGACCACTAACCACCACAGAGTGGATGGGTTTCTTTTTTCATATTAATGGGACCCATGATCAGCAGGTGGGGGTGGGACCACTGGCCACCAGGGAGCCTTTTTATGGGGACCTGTGATTGGTGTTAGAGGGTAGGGGTATTAATTGTTAATAATGTATATTAAACTGCCAAAGAAAGTTTCAGAACTGTCCACTGACAGTGATCAGTTCTGCAGATTTTTTTTGCTGCAGTTTAATCAATTATTAACCCATAGTTTATAGATTTATTCCACCTGTTTTAAGGTGGAATTTCCAAGGATGTTGCAAAAGTGATTTCCGAAGTTTTGCAGAAGCGAAAGTCGCACTTTTGTGGAAATTACACTGGAGGATATTTTTTATGCACATTTCTTTCTCTCTCTCTCTCTCTCTCTCTCTCTCTCTATATATATATATATATATGCGTGGATATAGATATATATGCTATAACATCTATATGTTACAGTTAAGTTAGTGTTTGTGTAAAAAATGTGGTTTTTGAAAAGTCATATTTTGCAGTTCTAGCCCTCAGGATTGTGAAATTTGACACATACAGCCATAGTTCTGGGGCCATTTTTTGGCGGGTCTGGTGATTATAAATTTATGTAAAAATGTCAGACTGTCAATTTTTTCTGCCCACGTCTTTTTTGGCAAGTTTGGCAGTTAGTAAATTTATATAAAATTCCCAAATTTTGTGTCACTTTTTCTGCTCACAGCTAGTGCAAATACTAGAAAACATTTAATTATGGGACTTACAGGTTCATTAGAGTTTGATTTAAAAAAGTGCTTTTGGGGTATTTTAAAACAAAATTCTATTACATTTTTAAGTAATTTTGGTTTAAAAATGTGTGCATGCATGGTCTATTTCTGACCACTTGAAAATATCTGAAAAACAAATGTTTTCCCAATTAACATGGACATGAGCAAAATAATTTAAAATCTAAAAACATAAAAAAAATACTTAACTTTAAAGGCTGGCAGTTGTATGGATTGTCAGAAGACAGTCTATCTAAACATCTGATCTGACTTTTAAAAAATTAGTTAAAGTTAGTAATGTCATTAGAAAAAAAAATCATGATTTCTTCAAAAAACATCAAGAAGGACTTTAACAGATTCTGAGCCTCCATAACAGATAATGTGTGTGTGTTCTTGGGCATGACAAATAAAACCTCAATGAGATAAAAAAAATTTGAGTACATGACCACAAAATATGAAAACATATGAATTTGTCTTCAGTTCATGAGTTACTTGAGGAATTGTAAAAACTGTCACAAAAAATTAATCAAGTACTACGGGAACAAAATGTTTAAAGCTGCAGAATACAAAAAAGAGTCAAAACACAGCTGAAAAAAAATCATTGCTTGCATTTTGTACTACATTTAAATGTGTGCGCGTGTATGTGTGTGTACTTAGATAGATGGATGGCTAGATAGATAAATGGATAGCTAGATAGATAGATAGACAGACAGACAGACAGATAGATAACAACAAGAATAAGAAAATGGTAGAGTTAAAAGTCCCCTGAGCAATGGTAACTCTGTCCTAGCATTCTCTGTGGTTTGAATGACCCAACAATCCAGGATTTGCATTGCCCTAGCATTGGGAACAAGTCTCCAGGCATTGCCCTACTAGTATTTCTTGCATACCTGGAAAAACAAAGTTGAAGTAAGTAAGTGCAAAGCCAATGCTACATCTTGAGATTGCTCAAACTCAGAAGAACACCAGGCCACAAATCCCCATTGCTCTGTGAACTTTTAAAGAGCTGTTGATGCCTCAAAGAAATCCTTTGAAATGCATAACATTTAGGTACAATTCAGCTTGCATTCTTTATATATTCTATAGATTTCTCCTCCCCATTGTTTATTACTGAAGAAATTTATATGAATAGATATCTTTATCCCTTAGAGTTCATCTGCCTCTATAATTCACTCCCTACACCATGTCATAATCCTCTGTTATTACATCACAATTTGTTGCCGTGGAAGTAACTGTGATGTCACAGGGAGTGTATTATGTCCTTGGGTAGGGAGAAGGCAACAAGAAAAGATGACGTCTTCAGGATCAAAGATAATTTTTTCATACAAATGACCTCGGTAATAAATAATGGGGAGAAGAAATGAGAACTAATAGGAAATACACATTGAACTTTGTCTAATTATTATGTTCTGTTAAAGTTCTCCCAATGGTGTCAGCTGCTCTTTAATTCTAATGTTGCAGTTCTTTAACTTTTACGGTTGCATAGCAAGAGCTATGGTGGCATATTACTATTACTTGGAAAACGGTGATCTGGAATACGTGACTGTGAACACACCACAGCTGTCTCCCTGTCTCCTTCCACTGAGTGGAGTTGAAGCACATTTCTCCACATCCTCTCCATTCAGTACAGTGTGCATCCTTCCTCTCCTCACACCACACAATTTTTTCAGTCCTGACCCCGCTGGCCATAAAAAATGTCTAAAATGCTCAAATACTGTAATGGCGTTTGGCTTTTACCAATCCTTCTGACCATACCAAATGTTTAAAATGCACTACTATTGTAATGGCTTTTGGATTTCATTCTATGGCTGTAAGAAAGCAAAGTACTGAGATAGAGAACCAGAGGGAAACAGAGAAGTAGGGAGAAGAGGAGGAAAAGATAACATTGGCTAGTAGGAAGTGCTTGACAGTACAATAAGATAATCAGAAAGTGCCAAACCCGGGGGGAGGGGGGCAGAAATCTGTAACTCTGAAACAACTCACTTGGGAAAGTTGATTCTGATCACTCTGCAAATTCTGCATATGTGATCATACAGTCCAACATCGGTTACAGCTTGGAGATATAGTCTGCATTCCCAGTCACAACACCAAAGCTCAGTTTCAGACTGCTTACACTGAGCATTCCATGGCCAGACCAGGAGTCCCAGTGTTCAGTCCCACAGCCCTGTATTTTGGAGCCTCAGAGCTCCATTGCCAATCATGAGCCCTTTTGAACCCAGCTGAAGCAATGTTGTGACTAGACCGGAGACTTGGGGGTGTCCACTGAGCTCGAGATACTGCTAGCTGACCCAGCAGTTATTTTCTGACAGTTTCAGGGGTTCAGAGCCCAGGATCACAGTGTCAGCAGTGGGAAGGGTGAACCTGATCTGGGAGCACACAGAGTACAATAAGGTATTGGTGCTGTGCATGGTAAGGGGATCAAGGTGCATGTGCAATACTGAGGAAGGGACTTGGGGACTTTGCATTCTTTAGTTACAGTTTGCAGTATTGACAAATCAATGAACTAGCAGATTGTGAGGAGATCTGGTACAATGAATTTGTTGAATCTTGCATATTGTCACTGTGGTGCTTCACTTGTTACTCTCTCGGTTCTGCATTAGCAGACTCTTACACCATATTACTATCTGAAATTAAAGTTCCACCTAAATATGGGCAACATAGTTTTCTTACACAGTCATTCCCCCAGCCTAAATTACACATCCCATGTACTAAGAAAAGTGTAAATTTCCTATTACTGGCCATGGGCACCTACTCAGGATCTCTGCTACCCATACAACAGATTTTGCCTTGAATGTAACACCCCTAATAGAATTATAGTGGCATAATAGTCAACCATTTGATTCCACTCATCAGTGGTTGTTTAAAATGAACTTGCACTCTTTATAGGAACTTATAGTGATAAAAAATGTTTAAAGTTCATTCATGCTCATCAGTGGCACTGTGTACAGCAATGGATGAGATTTAGAAATGGGTGGGTTGGTCTGCATGCCTCCTTCCTTCCTTCACATCAACTACTTCTTTCTTACACACCTTTTAAAATCATAATTAACATCATTTTGTAGCAGTATTGGCTCTGTTCAGAGTTTGTTCATGGTTAATCTTCAACCCTAATGGCATGTATAGTTTTTGCAATGAATTTACTTTTTTACTTTAATTTATAGTTTATTGAGGTTTTCAAAAAAGGTAAAGTGCATACATTACATAAGATAGCATTCCAAGATCTCAGGACTCAGAGCATATAAATTCCAAGTAAAAATAGCAGACCAACAAAATCCTAAACACAGAAAATGAGTCTGAGGATGATGCCATTATCCATAGATCAAGTGATGCCCAAAGGATGCCAACTATATGTTACATGCCACCCTATAGTAAGCTACTAAAGCATATAAAGAGACCATTAGTGCAACATCCCATTAGGAACCCCTCAAATGTCAACTATAAAAATTATGCATAATAACAAAAAACTTATAACCATCATACTACTATAACAACAAGTAACAGATCAAAGGAAAAGAAAATATATAGAGCCATACAAATATATAACTAGTTAAAGCCGGAAATGAAGGGGAGAAGGACTAAGCCCGAGTAAGAACACAACATCTGGTGGAGTAGGTGGGTCGGAGGCGGATGACCCCCACCTCCCCCACCCACCCTGCAGTCCTAGAGTCTGAGGACTAAAACATAATAAAGGAGCCCTTTATATTACAGAAGATTCTAAGAAGGGACCCCAAATTTTATAATATTTCTCCATATTCCCTACCACCTTATAAGCTAAGCGCTCATATCTAGTTTAAACATGCCCTCTAGCAAGTCTGTTAAAGTAGGATTGTCTTTGGATCTCCTGCATCTCAACAGTAAATATTTAGCTTTGATGATAGCCAGATACATACAATCCTATAGCAGAACATGAGGCCCAAAATGCTTAAGAGAGCTTCCCAATAAAATAAAAGATACATCTCTCTGTATATCACTAACCACCACTCTCCAAATATAGGAAAGCATGTGTTCCCACCCACTCATAATCCTTCAATAGCTCAACTGTAAATAGAGAAGAGTACCCTCTGCTTCATGACACTGCCAACACTTGGCATTGGACATCAAGCCCATTTTATTTTATTTTGTTTCCCCAGGCTATCTATCTCCCCCCTGCTGGGGGTTCTGGTCCTTCACTTGCCACCCCCACCATCCCCAGGCTTATCCCCCTGGTCGGAGCCACCATGTAGGTGTCCCGTCCCAGGAAATGCAGTCATTAGAGCCCTGGCTTGCCCCCCATAGGGCGAGGTCTTGGGAGCAGAACCCCCCCCCAGCAGACCTATGTCTGCAACAGCAGCAGTGGTGGAGGTGGGGACTGTCATTAGTGGCTGGCATTATTTTCTGGTAATCTTTCCCTGGGGTTGGGGACATGCAATGATGTCAGAATCCACCCCACCCCCCTGACATGTGGTGCTGGCCTCAACAGTTCCCCCAGCCTTCACCAGAGATCCACAGAGCACTGGACATCCTTCCTCCTAGAGAAGGAGAGCAGTCCCTGGGATGCTCAAGCCTCCCTCCAGCCAGCCCTCTGACTCCCCAGTCCATCTCCGAACTCAGGGATATCAGTGCCACAGACGGATGCCTTGCTGCTGCACCAGTGGGTTGGCCTAACCATCAAGCCCACTTTATGAAGATGCACAGGAGTTCTATACCAATGATGCAAGATTTTATGTTGAATTAACCTGCTAGAAATATTCTGGCAATTCTGTGTACATTAACTCAAATGTTATACCACTCATCCTCCAGTATTTAACATCCCAAAAGATTTTCCCATTGAGATTTAACCTGTAACATATTAGGTGAGTATTCATCTAATAAAACTTTATACACCTGGTCAACTCTGGAGGGGGGCAACACTGCTGGCCTAGTAGAGGAGAAGCCAACCAGCTCTTTCCATATGCCTAGTGCAGGGAGTTGCAATTGGGAGCCCACCAACTGAGAAAGGAAACGATGCAACTGTAGGTACCACCAGTGCAGGAATGAAAGAAGGGACACCTCAGACTGACAGTTCAAACAGGACTTCACATATCCAGTGGCTCCAGAAAACCAGTCCTCTATCCTACTCCGGCCTTGCCCACTGGGACCAAGTCTGCCAACAAATGGAAGAACCCCCGATTCTCATTCAGCTATTGTTTCATAAGGGCCACCGCCATAATAGAACATCCCAACATGGGCCTAGAATAGGTTTCAGGAGCTCCTAAACATGGGCAGCATATTCCTGAGTAGGTGAACAGCTAGATTTGAGAGAAACTTCCCACAAAATTGCTGCAGGGGAGCAGTGCCTACTAAACTCTGTTCTAGATCCAGCCAGTGAACATTGGTCCTAACCTCTTCAGCATGGATTCAAAACCATTTCTGTCTAATCCCCACAGCCAAATAATACCCCTTGAACCAGGGCACATGAAAATCTCCTTTATCATAAGGAGTAATCAGGCAAAAGTTACACAGACAGGGTTTCTTCTCCTCCTAAAGAAAGGAGGACATTATTCTTGCTAGCTGTTGCCGAATAGAGTCAGGAATTCTGAGAGGCAAGTATCAAATAATGTATAGAATTCTAGGGAGAACCATCATTTGCATGGCCTGAATCTTGCACCAGAGAGACAACTGAAGATGTTGCCATCTCTCAACATTATCCTTAAAATGTTTAAGTAAAAGATCAAAGTTGTGCTTCAGCCACATTTGTAAGTCAGGGGATATATAAACAACCAAATATTTAAAAGAGGAGGTGGACCAATGAAATCCCAAGTCCTCTTGAGACAGGCACATACTATATGCACCTTGTTGAGGGGAAGAAACTTTGTTTTACTCCAATTTTTTAACAAACCAGACACCAAAGAGAACTGGCATAAAACATGAGTTAACACCAGTATAGTGGACCCAGGATTCCGTACCATTAGCAGAATATCATCTACGAACAACATAGGACCTTATAGGACTGACTCCCAATCTCTACACCTGAAATACCAGCTGACATCCTTAAATAATGAGCCAGTGATTCAATAGCTAACACAAACAATGCTAGTGACAAAAGACAGCCCTGTTTGGTGCCTTTCTGTAACCAGAGAGGAGCAGATAAGCCATTTGTTAAAATGGCTGCTCAAGGAGAAGAATAAATTAATCTAATCCAATGGGTAAACTGATACCCATAGCCAAATTTGTCAAAAACAGAAAAAAGAAAGGGCCATTCTATAGAGTTTAAGGCCTTTTCTGTGTCCAAAGATATAGCCGCTACTGGCTTATTCATCATCGAAGCTGCCAATGCCAGATCCACCAACCTCCTAATATGGTCCAACCTGTCTTTCCCCCAAATAAATCCAGCATGATCCAGGTGGATTAGTGCTGGTAGAATTTTATCTAAGTGATGTGCTAGGACCTTTCATCAAACTCTTGTAGTCTACATTCAAGAGAGATGGGTCAGTAACTAGAACAAAGATATGCATCCTTTCCAGGCATAGGCAAGATCGTAATAGTGGCCTCACATACCGAGGGAAGCAGTTGCCCCTCTGACCAGGCATCTGTAAAATTAGCAGCTATCAAGGGGGTAATCAGATCACCTACAGTCTTATATATCTCTCCCCCAGGAAGCCATCAGTACCTGGAGACGTTCCACTGGGAAGTTGGTTTATAATAATATGGATTTCCTGCCAAGAAATCAGGGTCTCCAGACCCTTAAGCTGCTCTTCTGTAACTTTAGGCAGAGAAATCGAGCTCAGGAATTGAGAGATATTATCCTGAGAGGAGCTTGAGGCCATCTGGGTGGAATTTAAGGCAGAGTTAAAGCTATAGAAGGCTGAAGTGATACTGGTGGGATCAGTCAAGATGGTATCTCCCTGCTCGATGCCAGGAATTTTTTTCTTGGCATCAAACTGTTTAAGCCTGTAGGTTAAAAGCTGTCCCACTTTCTCCTCCCCCCCCCCAATAAGCCTGGTGAGTTCTATAGAGAGCAAACACTGCTTGCTGGGTGGTTAGAGTATTACTCTCATTGCATATCAAACAGACAATATGGAGGAGAGAGGGATTAGATGATTGCTGCTTGTGTTGTTTTTCTAAATCCACTAACTGTCTTTCAAGTGAGTGGAGTCTCTGGGATCTTTCTTTCTTTTTATTGAAAGAATAAGCAATTATTCTCCCCCGCAAGTAAGCCTTTAGACTCTCCCAGACCCAGTTATTTGTTACTTCACCCTTCATATTGCTGCTTAAGAAGTCTTGCACTGCCTTCCACAGCCAAGTTTTGAACTCTTGGGTGGTAAGTAGACTCACATTGCATCTCCAGCATCTATGAGATGTATCTGACATAAGTTGTAACATGAGGGCAACTGTGGCATGATCTGAGATCACTATCAACTCAATGGAGGTAGCTAGAACAGCTGGAACAGTAGAAGACAAAACCAAAAACATATCAGTCCTGCTGTAAGAGACATATTAAGCTGAATAGTATGTGTAATCCCTGACTGTTGGGGTTCCCTAACTTCTAAATATCTAATACCCCATGGACAGACATAAAGCATTGAAGTGCCTTAGACCCCACGGTATCTACAGTAGAGGGCTATCACTCCTGCCTAATAAAACATCTGGCACCTCATTCATATCTCCCTGTAGCAATAGCTGCACCTTTGTATGATCAATAAGTGCCTGAGAGAGACTATGGAAGAACTCCACCCTGCTTTCATTAGGAGCATAAACTGAAGCTAAGGTCATAGGGATCCCATCGAGAGTACCCACCAAAATCAACCAATGACCTTGAGAATCCTTAAACTCAGACTGAGTCACCCAGTTGACATCTGCTGTACATAAAAGCATTACCCCCCTACATTTTTTCGAATGCGAGGCAGCAAAAAATGGACCCCTTCAAGCTTTCCATAGTTTATCCAAATCCTTCCTCAAGTAATGGGCCTCCTGCAACCAAATAATTTTGGCCTTCAACATTTTGATGTGGGAAAATGCTCTGCTCACTTCACAGGACTATTTGAGCCTCAGGCATTCCAAGAGATTACATTACAACCCATAATTAGGGTTGCAAGAGCCAAAAATAATCGGGTCAACCCCCCCCCCCCCAGTGGCAATCACAGAACAAAGTAACCAGCCAGCAGGGCTAGAAAAGACTAACATAAACAAAAACTGCAATAATAACAAGGAAGGTACAAACTACATAACTCCCATTTTTAAACTGTAAAAAACAGATGTCTCTTTCACCTGCATCATGTGGTGATGCATGAGGCCACTAGGCTCCATCCATCCCCAAAATGCCCAAACAGAAAACATTAGGGCTTCTTGCCCCTTCTCCTCTACATTTATCTCTCCAAGATTAAAACACATAAAAAGGTAGACTAAATTCCACCCACCATAGCAATATAGCTAAACGTCATAACCATGAGATATGAAGGGAAGAAACCAATTCACAAAGAAGCCACCCTCTCGGCCAATAAAATCATTATACAGCAACAACATATGCTCACAATAAACACAGAAAAACACAGAAATGAACATAACCTGGCAAAGAGATTATCATCCCTTCCCCCATTTAGTGCCTTACAAACCCAACCCACCTTTACCTCAGAGAAAACTATGTCACCCACTAGAGAAACTAAGCTGAGATGAACACCCCTAATATGAACTTCAAACCCACCTTTTAACAACTGGAACGTGAATGTAAAAATGCAGTAAGGAAAGAGAAACAAGCAGCACCCATTCTCTAGCAGGGGCACTACAATTCCATAATGCTGTTAGGCCAACAACATAAAAAACCCTCTAAGGAGGAAGGAGAATGTAACAAAAGAGCTAAGCTCACACTACAATTTATGAATTATAGGTGTCCCCCCCACTCGACAATGACCCAAGCAGGATACATAAACATAAACATCATGGCAAATCCCACTGTTCTCCCACCTCCACCGCACCTATTAACTTATCAAATTAATCACCCAGCCAAGAAAGGCCAAAGATATTCTGTAAACTCCACCAAGTAAAAAACATAATGAAACCCAACATCATTCGGGCCAGCCCCACCCTTTGCTGCATGCCCCCTCAGTAAATAAGCTTGAACGATTCCCTGAAATGTTTCATCAAGAAAAACAGTCCTTTAGTAAAAATCCATACCCTTAACATTTGGAGCAGAGGAAGCATGTAAACGTTGCTGAGTAGACAGTATTACCACCTGCAAAACAAAAAGAAGAATAACAGGAAAACAGGAAAGAAGAGAATGAGGCTGAGGAATTTCCCCCAGCCAGACCTCAGCTGCCACCCCACCAGATCCTAAGCCAGCAAACAGCTCACACAGTCCCCAAGCAGTAAGCAGTCTCCAAGACTGGTCAGAAATAGAATTCCAGCCCCATCCCCTAATAGTCCCCACAGGATCCTCAACCCCTATCGGGGAGAAGAAAGTAGGGGGAGAGCCCACACACCACAATATGCTACACTAAAAAAAGGAAAGGATAAAATATTAAGGCAAAGGATATAGTGTGTGGGATAGCTGTTCAGAGGTCCAGGAGAAGACATCCTTAGCCCACCACTTCCATAGAAAGTTCCATGGAGACTGCACAAGGATCTGGTACTTGCTCCACTGTTCAGAAGCTACACTGGATTGGGGAGGATGCTGTTGATCTTAGCCAAGCTCCATGCCTCTGTGGTTTAGAGTCTATCTTACTGGGCAGTCGTGGTCCCAAAGAATCCTCAACAGAACTTGCATGCCTCCAGAGAAACTTCTATGCCTCAGCATGACATGTAAACATCTCAGTCCCGTTATGGAGAAAAACCTTCAAGGTGACCAGAGGTACAAGAAAACAGTGAATACCTCTCTTCCTGGCCATGTTGCGTACTCTGTCAAATGCCTTTCTCCTTTCAATTACCCAGTGGGGGTAGTCAACTTGTGTCCATAACTTAAAGCCCTGCCAGTTTAGGTCTTTACTAGATTTAGCAGCTCTTAGAATTGCCTCCTGGTCTTGGAAGCACAGTAAATGAAAGATCAAGGGGCGCGGTTGAACTCCCGCAATTTGCAACTGTGGTCCCGATGGCACTCTATACGCCCTATCTATCTCCAGTGGAGGGTTAAACTGCAGTTTCAGTAGATGAAAGAGGGTTTTCTGTAGGAAAGCAATGGAATCGAGCCCCTCAGCCACCTCCGGTAGACCAAGAATTCACTACTTATTGTGCTGGTTTCATGTCTCAAAGTCATCCAACTGATTTGCAAGTTGCTGAATCTCCTGCTCCACTGAATGCAACCTATGCTCTGGCAGGTGAGCCCAGTCTTTAAGCTGGCTCACCCACTGTTCTGCTTGTTCAACCTGAAAGCCCATGGAGTCCACCAAAAGCTCTGGGCTGCTAAAGATAATGTTATTTAAGTCACAGTGAATCCTGCTCATAAATGTCTTGATCTCGAAGAACTGCCTCACCACGTACCCCACTTCACTTTCTCTTTCACAGCATGGCTCGTCCCTGGCAGAAGGTTCCAGAGTCCTCTTGCCAGGCTATGGTGAGAGCTCATATTTTTTCAAAGAAAGTTTATCAAAATTGGCAGTTTCTGTTATGTCCAGGTAAAGGAAACAGTAATCCAGCTAGTTGAAGGCTCAGGTATAGATCCAAAGGGGCAGAAAACCTAAATTTAAAAAGTATCAGACGGTGCCTCTGGGAACTGAGCTGTTTCTAGCTAGACTGCATCACATGACCTCAAGTTCAGTTTTTTTTAAATAAAAAGATATATAAAACAACTGACCTATAGCTTACTTTACAAATGCCCCACATGTAACTTGCACTATATGGCACTGAGCCTCTACAGTGCTTTGTAATGACCTGCATGCAACCCATATTACATGTCCCAGTGCCTCTTGCTTGCTTTGTGACGGGTTCTGTGTTGATACTATGTAAAGCAGAAGACCCACAGACAGCTTGGAAAGCTGCCACTTGGGTGGTCATGGGGGGAATCAGTCTGACTCTCACATTTGGTTAGTCCCTAAGAAAGACGTGAAAAGAAAAAACTAAGTCCAAGCTATAGAAGTTTTTTTTTTGGGGGTGTGAGTTACCAAATTGAGGGACAGGGCACTTATCACCAACCCCATGAACACCCAGTTTGCACTTTTTAACTTGGTACTGAAATGTGTTTTTAGGGACACCAAACTCAGCCCTTTTTGGAAAACACTAAGTCCCTGTACGTGTGCTGGGTTTTTTTTGCTGAATTTGTTTTGTTTCCCCATTTTTCCCCCAAAGCAGCACACTACAGAAATATATGGAGTACTTCTGAGATAGAGGGAGTGATGTGCTGGTTGCCCACCACAGAACATTTAATGAATGTACTTTGGTGGCTAGGAGACGGGTGGCATGGGTGACAGAGGGTAGGTGACTGGGTGATTTATTGTATGTACTGGGTAGGGGAAAAGAGTTTGGGAAGGGGACTTTTGGCACAGTAGGTGGGGGAGAGTTTTATAAATAACTTATGTCTGGCACCAGTACTGGGCATCAAGTGTCAAGGGGGCAGTCAGAGTCAGTAAAGTTAGCCTCTGGTAACTGCTTGACCTTTTTTAAATGGTTTGCTATCTGGGGATGGGCGCCTGGTGTTGGAATGGGGATAGTTGGGAGCACCAGGGTGAGGCCCCTGGTGGCCACATTTGTTTTTAGTTATTTCAACTTTAGTGTCCAACACTATCTTATTTATTTCAAATGTTTTACCAGGATAGACATACTAAGCTGGCAGCAGCTGGTTTACATATGTGTTCTGGTAATCCCTATTTTATTTATTTAGTTTTTGTTGACTGTGTGGGTGTACTAGGCAAACAAATGCCTATTTTCAGGCATGACATGACTCAGAAGAAAACAATATACAAGACATTACAGGGAGTAGGGAGTGAAAGGACATAGTAATGACAGTTTCAACATGTAAGAATGACTGTTACAGCACAAAAATATCAATACATAGAGAACTGTGTAATATATAGTTGTTAAACTAAAGCACTCAAAGGAGGGTCATGAAGAGGAGATGCACGATTAAAAATAGATTCTAAAAATAAGTATGCATAAGGTACAAATAATAACAGAAGTGAATCTGTGTCAGCACAGAGAGTATAGTAGAATACCATAAATCTCCACAGTCTTGCAAGATCAAAGACAGGATATGAGTAGGTTAGGGGTAGGTAAACTTAGACATTGTGAGAAGATATTCACAGAACATTCTAAGGCATGTTGATGCAGTGGGATATTGCCTAATATCAAGTGGAATGGAAGTATCTAAAAGATGGTTCCTCTATCCTAGTTCTAATTGCAGGGGATCGAAAGCAGGGTATTAAGGTCAGACCATAAGGGATATTTGCTGTGAGCTATGCTGAGGAGGGAGCCAAGTGCTAGCAGCATACGTTTTTGTGAAATGTTATAGATGATAACCCCTAGCACAAGATTGCAAACTTGGGACGGGGGAGCCAGCCAAGCCTTTCATTGAGGTTGCAGTGGTAAGCCTATTTATCAGATGTCAGGGCAAATTTGCAAATATTATTGCATGCAACAGCCCATTTGGAGAGGGTAGTTTTGTAGGCTGATCTGAAAAATGAGGCACCGTGGAAGAAGTTTAGGTAAGGGCATACCTTTAGTGTTAGTTAGCCTGTCCTGAGGGGTAAGATCTTGACTGATTTTGTAGGAGACCCCTGGCAGGTACTCATGATATGTAATGAGAAATCAAATGAGGGGTCAAGGATAACTACTAAGTAGGTGAACCAGGTGACCGTATGAACAGGCATTCTATCCTGGTAAGCAAACATTAAGGGGACTAGACACTGTCTGAGTTTGGAAGGTGTTTCAAAGAAAACAGATGTTGTTTTAGTCATGTTAAGTAAACATTTCTTACAGAACAGCCAGTATGGAACAGATCGCAAGTCTGAAAGAAGGTGCTAATTTACAAGGTCTGTTGTTTAAACTACCAGGAAAATTTGACCTGACTGCTTTAACAAACAACTGACACCACAGCAGCAACTTTGAAAAATATTATTTTTAAGCACTAATGCATGACAAAGGAGTGTGTCATACTGGATAACATCACACCTTAGACATGAGGCGATAGACTGAGCTCGTCCAATACACAGGAAGTGACGTTCTCCCCATAACACACACCATGTAGTACATTATTGCTATTATACATTGGATCATTTCATACAGAATAAAAAAAATCATTTGAAAGTCATTCTTTATTTTTTAATGTGGAAACATATCTTTGTTTCTTAAGAGATCATTTCATTAATGCAGCAAGACCTTTACAGTGATATTGTGCTGGGATAACTTCATTGCTGAAGGTGGTTCCTGACCAATCAGGATTCATGATTTCTTTTCTTGCCATTGTATAAGACACAACTCTGCTTTTATCTAAAATTTATTTCTGCATTTCTCTCCCACTATTTACTGCTATAGAATGCATCTGTATAAAACAGGGTCTTTGTCCCTTGCCATTTATCTGCTCCAGCTGTTTAGTCCCTACTAGACATCATAATGCCCTGCTGGTGACATCATAATAATTTCCACCGAAACAGACTGGGATGTCCCAAGTAGACGATTATGAACTCAGAACAGTAATGCTCTGTGGTTGTGGCTGAATTCCAAGATGCAAAAGTCCTGTTTTTGTGCAAGTCTTCTCAGTAATGAACATTAGAGGGATATAAACTATATAACATATAAGCAGAGCCGTGCTGAAATAATGTTTCTCAATATTTTTCGCATGTGTCAGCTGCTCTTTAAATAGCTGACACTCGTAGGTGTGAAATTCAGTAGGCTCACCAGTTCTGTCCCTCTTCCAAGATTATAGTTTGGTACAGAGGTAGGCAAGTTCCTAATCTTTACCTTTTCATACAGTACATTTATTCCTCTGACAAATGATTGCATATAACTTTCACACTCACTCCCAGCAGCCCATTAATTTAATGGTGTCTTAATGCAAATGTATTTATATTGGAAGATCTTCGTGGGTTTGATGTCCAGGCAGAAGTTATGATTAGCCTAATTGGCATGAGTTTTAAATAAATACTTTATGAGATGTTGGCAGCTAGTAAAGGATGATATGCAAGCCTCCACCTCATTCTAACTCTGTTCCTCCTTCCAGAACTCTCATATGCATTGCTATCCCCTGTCCCCATTCTCATTTAATTTCACGTGTTTCTATGCTTTTCTTAAACTTCCACCTACTTTCAATATGCTCTACATTAGAATTTACAGCATTAAGAAAGCAGTTCTTGCAGAACAATAGAAGCAGTGCTGCACCACTTACCCTGCCAGATGGAAGATTACAGGCTTCTAATGCTGTTTCCACTCTCTTTCGGTCAGCTGAGAACATGCGGTATATGCTACGGGGGGGGGAAAAAATGATGTGAAATAAAAACACAGCATTCTGAAACATCACAGTACTAGTTTATATCCAAAAAGATCTAGCCTGCTTAAATGTGTGGCAGGAGCACTTTCTGGTATCATGTGGAAGATTCTTGCTCAAACTCCTGGTTCAGACTCCTGGGATACTAGCTTGGGTCAGATGAGACTGGAGAGCTTTGCAGAGGAAAAACATTATAGCTCAAATCCCTAATGACAGCAAGTATAAGGACTTGGCGTCAGCTGATACGCAGGTGTGGGAATGGTTGCTGCCTTCCCAGCCAGAGTGTCCATAAATGAAAAGTAACTCTATTGTTAGAGGAAACGTGAGGGCCAGAGAGAAGACTTTCATTAGATGGACTCATAAATTCCCCTGTAACCCAATGGCTGTTTATGTACCCTTATATCCTTTGAGGTTGTTGGTGAGCTTGTGCTAAGGGTCCTTCATGTATCAAGTTACTAAAAGAGATGGATGAAACTGGAAAATTTAATTCCGTGAAATATTTTAAGAAATTCGCACATTTCGCGAAATGCGAAATTCTGCACCTGAAATGTGAAATTTCACACGCAAAATGCAGAATTTTGTCACCCATGGGTGGAATTCTGCCATTCGCGGCTGAAATTCTGCATTTTGCCAGCTGAATTTTGCATTTCACACGTGTGAAATTTTACGCAAAATGTGCACAATATTTTGTGGGGTGAAATTCTCAATTTTGCAAGAATTTTGCTGATGAAATAAATTTTTGATGCATCTCTAGTTACTTATTGCCACACCAGCATTGTAGCACAGTGGAGATGCGTGAGGGTTTTCCAGTGGGCAAAAACACAGGGAAACCTAGAAAAGAAAACAGTAAAAAATAACATGAAGTGCCCAAGTGGCACTGGCAGTAGTGCGTTGAACCAGACCTTGCTTCCCACTGTGATTCTGACTCCTTGCCATGGGCCAAAAGAACCTTAGACTCTGTGGGAGATAGCTGCTTAAGAATTGGAGATGCATCAGTTAGGTGACCACAGCATGTCCTGCCCCCTGTCCTGCAGGATGGTATGATTGACTGGCTTTATGGCTGAAGTTAAGAGGGTCCACAAAAGGAACAGCCTAAGGCTAGTCACACATGACACCTCCAATGGGGCCCCACATCACTGGTACTTTTCCCAACTCCAGCTCCTACCTTCCTTCCTTGCCATAGAATAAATATAAGTCTGAGGGCGAGAACTGGTGGAGTCCTCCCTGCTTTGGTTCCTGCTGTGAGGGGATTTCTCACCAGATGTCAGTAGAAAAGGTGATACAAGTGGACCTGATGGGCAGACTGAAGATGGAAGGCAGGAGTAAGGTAGGTGAATGGAGGTGGAGGATACTAATTATACAAAAATGAAATGTCATCCATGTTATGTGAATCAGACTTCAAGCAGCTTGCACTGCACCAAATTAGCACATTTTGGTTCACCAATGGAATAGCTATTCCTAACAGGAAGGGTGCTACAGTTGCTTCTGCACTGACAAACTGGTGAACATCTTTATAGGGCCTCAGAATGGTGCCGCAGGAAAACACAGAGGAAAGCTTACAGGCGGTGAAAGATTTTGATAACATTTGAAAATGCAGGTCTTTTAAAATAAATATTATATAAAATTAAGTCTTTAAATAACATTCTTGTGAAAACACACAGAGTACAGGTCCCAACACTGCATATGTCATCTCCATAGATGTTCACAGCATAATTCTACAGTTTGATCAAACTACAGAATCAATGAACACATTGTTTACTGTTTTAAAACAACATCAGGAGGCAGTATAGCGCAGTGGTCTAAGGCTCTGAGCTGCAAATCTGGTGACATCCAGCAGACCAGACCTGGGGTTTGAATCCCACAGCTTCCACTTGCATACTGTGTGACCCTAAGCAAGTCACTTGTGCTCCCAGGTTGCTCCTATAAAAAAGCTTTCAGCTTAGTGTGCTATACCTGGTTAAACAACTAAATAAAAAAAAAAAAATCCACTTACTTTTTTATAGGAATGCGACCTTCTGGATTGACCTGCAGTTTAAGCTTGGTGTACCTGTGAAGAAAAGGATGAATATTTTAGTGCTTTAGCCTTTGATATTTGTAGTCCAAAATCAGTGATTAGATCCTGCTTTTCTGTTTTTCTTCCCTGCAAAACAGATGATGATAGCAGCGAGGTGAACAACATTGAAAAGCTTAACATAAATAGAAATCATTTATCTTCTTTGCTGCTATCCTGTAGACATATGCATCCTTTCAGATGAAGCTTCTTCCAGTCTGGCCCCTGAAGCTAACACAGACCACCTACAAAACACAGCTGGGGAATAAACTGAACATGTGGAGAGCAGGTTGTGACCACCACAGGCCTTAATTTCGAATAGGTTACTGCACAACAAAGGAATTACAGTATATTTATTTCATGGAAAAAGATTATTGTTTTGGTTACATGCAGTATAAAAGAAGGCACAGTGAAGTAATCAATTGTGTCTGCCTCTCATTCAGCAGACCTGTGTTTAAACTCTGGCACAGACTAACTCACCAAACTGATAGCTGCAGAGTATCCATAGACCGTATCATCAATCTGAAGTGTGTCAAGGGGGTCCCAGTTGCAAAGACAGATGATATACGGCTTCATTTTTCTTTCAGGATCTTTCAGATTATACTTGTCATCACCTGTCAAGCTGGCTCACACATTCATCAGAACTGGGATATACTGTAGCCGAATGGTTTTCTTTTTTTTTTTTTTACGACTGAATTTAGAGAAAACCAGAAGCACACAATTTGGTTCCAAAACAAAACTAGTGAAGCAAGGTTCAACTAATACAGGTTCCACTGCTTGCTTTCATTCTTTCATTGATATTCCTACAGTAGTTTTGGATCTTTGGAATTGTTCATTTTGGCATGTCTTTTGATTTAGGAAATAGGGGAATGTATACATGTACGTAGAAGTTCAACATGTCATACAGTCGCTGGGAGTTTTGTATCAGACCTGTTTAATGTACCCCTGGCACAAAATCAAACCAATTTTTAACACTCAAGATGACTGGGCATGTTTCAGCTCTGAATTCCTCCCAATCAGTCTCCTTAAGACAAGCCCCTTCTGAAGAACCAGGAAAGTTAAAGGGACACTGTCAACCTCTTCGGTTTCAAAGTGTCCCTAGTTTAAAAAACACATTTTACGATTGCTAACATTTTTTAAAGATTGCTGATGTAGCTGGTAGTTTTATTCTGACTCTTTTTTTTTCCTTTAAAAAGGTGAAAAACAGACTGCCCACCATACTGATGTTACCACACAAAAAAGGGTTTTGTTTACATTCCTTGATCAGCTCCAGCTGCATCTTTCCTGGACTTGGGAACACCCACAGCACAGTCTCACCCCTCATGATGCAATGGGAGTTTAGGAGGCTACTGCCTGATGAGTGATTGCACTGTTTGGGTGTGTTTGTAATGCTCAGCAAGTATGTAGTAAGAACAGATCAAGGACTGTAAACACATTTTATGATGGCTAACATTCTTTAAAGATTGCTGATGTAACTGGTAGCTTGATTCTGACTCTTTTATTTTCTTTAAAAAGGTGAAAAACCAACTGCCCACCATACTGGTGTTACCACACAAAAATGGGTTTGTTTACATTCCTTGATCAGCTCCAGCTGCATCTTTCCTGGACTTGGGAACACTCACAACACAGTCTCATCCCTCATGATGCAATAGGAGTTTAGGAGGCTATTGCCTCATGAGTGATTGCACTGTTTGGGTGTGTTTGTAATGCTCAGCAAGTATGTAGTAAGAACAGATCCAAGACTGTAAACAAAACAAGGTTGTTTAAAAAATATACATTAGCATGCATTTCAGTTCTACTAAACAAGGAGACAGAAAAAACAAACAGCAACATCAATGAATGTTAGAGAAGGTAAGCAATCATAAAATGGAAGTTTCTAATTAGAAATAATATGATGGAAAACAGGTTGACAGTGTCCCTTTAAATGGTCATAATACTTTACCTATGGGTCTTTCCTGACCTACTTGAGCTCTTCAAATAAAAAGAAGAAACTTGGCACAGGTATAGTGCCCCCAGATTCCCTGCAGTCTTGCTATCATATGAATAACTTATAAACCAAAGTACTGTATTTATGGATAAAAAAATACTAAGCCAGATTTGCACTTCAAGTAGAGATTACTTGCCAGGATTAGCAAACCAAGGAAATGGAGAGTGCAAATATTTTATTTAAAGAAAATCATGTGCCCTTCAATCAAAAGGAAATCATAAACAACAAAAGTAAATGACATTTTTATTGCATAATTGCATATTTTTCCAGCATAAGTAACCTCCAGCGAGGCAGCCCTGACCAACACTTGAGCCAGCAGGTTAGAAACATAGGTAGATGCCCACCAGGGGTGGGAGGAGACAGGTAGGAGATCCCTGGAGCATGCGACTTATGGCTGAAGGGCTGGAGCTTTAGCACATAAATTTATCAGGTGATTGAGAGATTTCTCTCTTGCCTTGTGCTCTTCAGCTAGAACACATCTCTGCAAGGCTCTCCAGCTAGGACTTCAGCTAAAAGTCATTTGACTATGGGGAAGTTAAGCCTGGAGGCTTTGGTTGTTATGAACCTGAAGGACTGTTTAGGGTTTTGTGGAGCTTCTATTATGAGGACAAAGAGAGAGCAAGACCATTGTTCAGGGCATGCCAAGCCAGTCATGTGGCAGCTGCCACTGGACTCCAGGAACCAGGGGCAGGCAAGCCTAATGGTTGGGCTTTGGTGCAGTCTTGTGCTATACCAGCTGCCATTTGGGAAATCCTTTCTCTTTTCCAGATAGCATAATCTGGACTGGACCTGCACAGACAAACATAGAGAAAAGACGGGGCCTGGAGCACACCGAGCCAGCCAGGTGTAAGATGCCACTAGACTCAGAGGCACAGTGTGAACAAGCCTCATGGTTGTAGCATTATGCCTGAATTGTTTTTGTGTACTAGGAATGGACTGCTTTCAGTGAACTCTTTTGCTTTAAAATGGTGTGGGGTAGAAGTGTGTGACTGCACAGGAACTGGCCATTGGCAGTTTGCTACTTTTCCTTTCTTCCTCTTCTAAACTGCCCATTTTCATAAATATGGAAATTTATATCATAGTCCTGAGCACAGATGTCTCCCTGCTGCTGTGAAAAAATTGTTTCCATTGTCACCTCCTAGCCAGATAAATGAACCTCTTATTAGAATTGCTTTCTTCTCTGCAGGGCTTGTACTGACAATGTTATGTGCACAGTGTTCAATAGGAACACAGGCTCAGTGGTAAACAGACTGAAAAGTACACTGAGTCAAGCTACCTGGTACCAATAAAAGGAACCTGATGCTGGGTCATATTAAAAAAAAAACAGTTATTTCTATAAATAAAAACAGCTAAACCACAGCAGCATACAACATATTACATGAGTTGCATGGATGTATGCTGCTGTGGATTACCTGTTTTTGTTTGTGAAATAAACAGTATTTTTAACATAACCCAGCATCGGGTTTCTTCTAGGCAGCCTGACTTAATATACCTTTTTTTTTTTTTTTTTTTTTTTCAGTTTTTTGTTGACCTGGTAAGTGTACTAGGCAAAGCTTGCCTATTTTCAGGCATGACCAGGGGGAAGGGGATACAGATGAATGCCAGCTGACCTTAAACCAGATTAAGCTGCTGGTGGTATTTTTAGTGAACTTATCAGTTTTAGTGAACTTATCGGTCATTGTTCTTCATGTCATGGCTTTGGGAGTCTGTGCAGCTGCCTTCTTGTAATAGCAGTAAGTTGTAAATACTGTAGGTATAAGAGCATTAAGGAGTCATCATCATTACATCACATAATCTTCTTCTGGGTGCCAAGTAGCTCAGAGGTACTGAGATCAAGTGAATTATGAAGGCCTCAGCAGTTGCAAGGCTGATAAGTATTTCTGCTTTAAACAGTGCTGACATTACAGCACAATGATTTCCTTAACTCACATTAGAACAAAAGGAGTTTCAGTAGAGGTATGGTAAGGAGGAAGAAAACAAAAATCAGGGACTCAGTGGTTTAAGGTTGGTGTAAGTAGCCTTGTAGCACCTTAAAAAAGAAATAAAATGAAGTGTTAACCTTAGTTAACATCCATTGCCCAGGTGTTTTAGATAGATATTTTTGACTGAAGACTGAGGCAATCAGGGTATGCTGATTGTCACATACCACCCCCCACTGCCTTACAGTATGCTGTACACTGGGTAGCGTAAGCACTGCTGTAAGTTCAGCTCCTTTTGGTACACAGTACAACTAAAGAGATTTACATGCAGACTCTTTTTCAGACAATTCATCAAGGAAGGAGCTTGGAACTGGCAGGTTTGGTGGGTCACACTGTGGCAGTGAACATGAGGTCAGCGAGGGGTTCTGGCAGGCCCTTCCTCCAGCTGTTAGTTTAAAACAAGGCAGCCCCACAACAGAGGAGACAACATTGGCTGGTGGTCCCCTAGCTGGCCATGGAGTTAAAAAGACAAAAACAGGTCTTTGAGAAGATGCAGCTTGTCAAAAAATGGTAGGTTTTGTTAGTGGTTGCCTTTATTGTTTTTGTAGTAGATAACTAAGGGGCCAGGATTCTGTTGCTAGAAAATGTAAGTAGTTCATAACTCGGGTGCAGATATTTTGAGAATTTCACATAGGTTGACTGTCCAAATAAATATTGTGGATACTGAGCTAATTGTCGTTTGTATGTTAAACTCATCAGGCACAGTGCACATTTGTCTTGAACATTTATTGTTATTGGTTGCACATTTAATTGCATTGTAATTAATAGAGAGAAATGTTGTGCACACTGTGCTAATTTGTGATGCTATTTGATCTAATTAGAGCTGGTTATAGCTGCCTCCTGGCTAGATACTATTAACTTGAGGGAAGGCTATGGGTAGGCTTGGCAAGTGCTTTATTGCTAAGGGCTTTTGACACATGGTACAAAAGTGTTATTTTTGCAAAATCTATCTACCTAGCACCCTACAGTTAAATTGATGCCTAAAGACTGAACAAGACAATTCCAGCAGAATTAGACAATGGTCACAATATATTATCACAGTGTTATCCACTTTGGTGGAAACGATGTTGGGTTCAGAAGGAGCTTGTGTTGGGATGCTAGAATACATTTGATGGTAAAAAATTGAGTACATCACTAGGATGATGAATTTATAAATCTGATGTCACTAACACCTGTTTTCTGTAGAGAATACCTTGTGGTGGATGGCAGCAAAGATTAAGACCCCAGATGGGGTTGTCTTCTTGGTTGCGCTTGTGTTTTGCATCATGGTGAGACAAGATGTCTGGACAGGGTCCAAATCATGAAACAGAATTCAAAAGGCAGATGGCAATGCTAGTTCATGGAAAAGGAAAAGCTTGGTGGGAGGTGTTATTTCAGACTCCAAATGGCTGAGAGCTGGAAGGACCTTCAAACCCAGAGCTGTAGCCACACCAATGGACTATAGTGGGGCCAAGTCTGGGTACTACAGCACCACCCCCTGGTTAAAAAGCCCAGGACCAGGAAGACCAGGCAGGAACCATCAGTTCCAGTGGCCCCCAACCAAGCATGCCTGACTTACAAAATATGAATGAAAAACAGATGAAGGAGCTTGGGGGGGTGGAGCAAAATTTTGCTGGGGGTTAGAGATGGCTATGGCCATCTAGCAAGGGTTATCCAATATGCAATGTATGAATATGCAGTGCTGTATTCCTGCTTTGCTGCTTCTTCACAGAAATAAAGAAGTTTGAGCCATGACAACATGAATCAGTGTGTTGTCTTCAAGTCACAAATTCTACTAATTACAGTGGGTGAGTGCTGTTCATTTTTGTACTTTCGCAGTCAAATATTACTTCACAAAAAGTAAACATATACAAAGATGCCATCCTTATGTTGGACCAGGAGGCACGTGTCCATGTAGCTTGATCGGTCTGATCACGAGAAAGCCATATGAATATATACATAGTAGAGGGCCTCTTTAATACGTTACTTTACTTAAAGAGGAACCTTTATGGACAGAGACTCTTACAGTTTGAAGGCTCAGGAAATAGCAGCCAGAAATATACATGGTTGAGTCTGTCCCAAATTAATACTACTTAGCCACCATTTTAGAACCTTGTGATGTCACTGTGGGTGAAACTGAACCTAACCTTATTGAAGTTAGGCATAAGCTACCCCCAATAACATCACAAGGTTCTAAAAATGATGGCAATATAATATCAATGAAGTGCAGACTTAGTCATCTGTATCTTGGGACTGCTACAGCTCAGTCCAATACTTGATTTAAAAGAGCATTTCGCAGTCTTTAAGGAAATTATGTCAACTGTTCAGAAATACAGTTCATGCCAGCTAAGTAGGACACACTTAAGTGGGATGCTTAGTTAAGCAAGATGTCTCAATAGGAATCGATTGTTCTCAATGTAATTAATGGCATTTTTAATGTTTTGTTGGAACTTCATTGACAGCCCCCACTACTTTAGTGAAATGCCTCTCAGCTGATTCCCAGCTGATTACAATCAATCAGGTGGTGATTAGTTTGACATTTCACTGAATACTTTGACATTTTCATCCATTCAGTTTGCTTCAAACATGTTAGCAAGCACCTCATCATGCTTAGAATCTCCCCTCCTGTGTGGTAGGTCTTTTAGATCTGCTTATGCACTCTGCTACAATAGCCATGTCTTTGCCACACAAAGAGCTGTTCTTAGCTGACCATGTCAAAGTAACTGAGGTATTACAGGGCCCACAGACTTTTTGTCTGCTGTTGCCTCACAATTTAAGATTTGAAAGAGCCAAGTTGGCCAAATCAGTAAATGGTGTGGCAGTACCAACCTTAGCCATAAGAAGAAGCTGAAGGGGAAAGATTGTGAAATAAAGGATGGAATCTTGATGTGGTTTTCCCAGGTGCTTGACAAGGGTGCACGTATCTATGCTCACGTTAATATCTAAAACTGTGGATTTAGCCTTACAAATAGACCATTCCCAGTTTGAAGCCACTGATGGGTGGCTATCATGGTGGAAGCAGAGGCATCAGATAGTGTTCAAGAAGGAACAGAGAGAAGCAAGATAATAATGCCTTCACTATACAAGACTGCCTATGTGAAGTGCTGCCAAGACTGCTTGCTGGCTACCAGTCTGAAGATGTGTGAATGCCAAAGAGACAGGGCTGTTTTACATGGTTTATCCTGATTATTGCCACACACCTAAGTAGCTGGAGCTCATTGGGGGGAAAGGCATAAGACTGCATTTCCATCCTTTGCTGTGCTAACTAAACTATCTCACATAGGCAAAAGTTGCTAGTGATCAGCAAAAGCAAATGACCAACATTCACATTTTTCATCTTACAAAATCCAGGAAATAGTATGATGATGGAACAGGAGGTTGATGACCTGATGGAAGGAAACGCGGAAGACTCATCAGAAATATACACTGTGCTATAAACACAGTAGTATATGAGAATGTTAAATATACAGTACTGTACTGAAATGTAAAAACACAAACAAGTACAAGCAAAGCAAAAAAAAAAGGCAATTATAAAAAATAATGTTTGCACTAAACACTCAAACTCCTCCTTTCCCCTTGCCCAGTTAGCCACAGTGACTCACTACAACAGCCAACATCTACATTTAATCAGTTAATCAGGGTTAAAAAGTGAACTTTGTTTATAAGAGATGGCAATTTAAATGGGGCAATCATCTTTCCACTGAGGCATCTTGTTTAAGTGGCTTCCACTGTATTCTTATTTAAATTCATTTCAAATTGTACTTGCATAAAATGTATGTTAATAAATTGGAACACTAAACAGCTAACACCGAAAAAAGTATAACTTTGCTTTTGTGATAACAGTGATGCATTTATCATCCTAGACAAATATGTGAAAGCTTCAAGTGGCAGAGTGTTCAAGTGTACAAATTACAGTGAACTCCATCAGGTTGCTGTTCAAGGCCCTAACTTCTGCCCCCCTTTGTACAAGCTGTCATGCTGGGTACGTAGTCTGTACAGACATTAATATATTTATTCAGGAATAGCTTCTCCCTCTTAAACCCTAAGAGAACTGAAGAAGTTTAGCACTGAATCTGTAACTTCAATGACACATTGTTAGCAGCTCAGTCTTAATTCCAAATACATTCATAGAATGGACCACAACTGCCAGCTGTGCTTTATGGTATCAGTGTTATTTATAGATTCATGAAGTACAGAAGATGCATAATATGCTGATTTAATAACATAAGCACAGCTAAGAAACAATATTTTATAAAGGGTTCTTTACATGGCCCTTCATGGTCTTATGTGGACAAAAGCAGATACTAAATCTAGCATACAGTAACATTCTACGCTGTTCTTGAAATCAACAATTAAGCATGAGACCAGCTTAAAAACTGCATCCTTCACAACCTCCTCATCTGTGAAATATTTGCATTTACAAAGCAACTGCAGGGCTCCGGTGAAGCTTGCAAGATGCAAACCATGAAGTGAAAGAATGTTTTCTTGTCCCAGTTTATTTCCAAGCTCAGAAAAAGGCTTTGTTCCATGCCTCTCTTTCACATTTGCTGGCATATGTACTGTAGAATTTGAATTGTGACATACTGTACCCCTGAAATTATACTGCTTATTTCTTGCAAACATTTTCCCGGCAGACCACATGAACAAAAGTCAATTCTAGTTGGTGAAACTAAAAGCACCCCAGACTTCCAGAAATGGTATGTTCTCATTCATCATTTTTCTTTGTTTTCCTGGATGTGCCCTTTTATCATAAAATATATGGCTGTTTTCTTGGTACTAGTAGCACTTTAAATATATGGGGTAACTTTAAAACACTATTTCTTTCAGTTGTATGGCCTTGCATAACTTCACTTGGTCCTCATTCCATCTCCACAGTCTCTCCAGTCTGGTACAATGAGCTCCCCTCCAACGTCTCCTCCATCTCCAAATTAGGACCTTTCAAGTCAGCCATCAAAGAGCACATTCTTGCTTCATGGTGCTGCCAATCTACCAGCTAGTGACGGGTCATCTATCTATCATCTTACGAGACCACCCCACCACTGAGCTCCTACCAATAGGGCTACCAAACATTACCTATTAAGAATGCCTCCCCATCTGCACTCACAAGATATCTGTCTAATTCTCTACTTCATTGTAAATATCAAACCTATTACTCCCTCCCTCTATCAGCAAACTTATTGTTCTCTTGAAAACTGTAAAGTACAGCTCTCTGTAACACATTCAATGCAATGTACAGCTAATCTTCATTCTGCAATATCGTATAACTGAAAAAACTGTAACCTTTAGCTGCCATTCTATGTCTATATGTATTAAGTGTTTGTATTTGTTTTTTCTGACGCGGAGCCTTTGTAAATGAGTCCCTGACTCAAAGGTTGTAATCCTTAAGTCTGTTAAATAAATAAATAAACTGGCTTGTAACTATGCTTCATTGCTTCCAATTGACCCAATATCATGAACAGCAGTGTATATGTGATGTTGTTTATACATGACCACTAAAACGTGGCCCTATATAGATGAAAGGCCAGTAAGCAAGCGTTCGATGTTCTAAATACCATTATTATGTAGCACAGTAGCAGAGATGCTGAAAAGCATAAGTGTTGCACCTTTGGAGGGGCAAGGAGCTGCTACATCATATGAGCACAGGCAAAGAGCCACATGTAGCTCTCAAGTCTCATGTTGCAGACCTCTACAGAAGTAGGACTGAAAAGTAAAGGGGACTGAGGGGAAAGAAGAGAGATGTGAAAAACAGAGGAGACTGGTTAGTGGGATTTACTGGGGGGCAGAGTAAAGAAGGATGGTGCAGGATTAGAGGGTGACAGGATTACAAACAGTGCAGGCATGGGTAGGATATTTATGGAGGAGGGAATTCTGTGAGTAATGTAAAGAAGATGGAGGGAGGGGGAAGACAGGTCATGCCAGAGATGAGGAAGGTGGTAACCAGTCAAAGAATGCAGACTGCCAGGCAGGTATCATAGGAATGGAGAGAAAAGGAGCAGGAGGAGTCAAGTTTCTGAAAGTATAGGATGTAGTTACAGATCAGTTCAATAGCAAATTAAGGTAACAAGGAAGGGAGCCAAGTCAGAACTACAAGATGAAAGAGACAGTAAGGAAGTCATGCAGCCATTAGGCTGAGAAAGGAGACTGATAAATACAGAGTATAGTACAGGTATGGGGGGGGCAACGTGAAGAAGAATAAATTGGAAGTGGGTGTCCAGCTTGACAATGGTAGATGTGGCAGCAACACACTGAACCACATCCAGGTGTCATAGTTGTGCCAACTACATTTCTCTAATGTTGTGGATGATGTAACTCTCACTTGTACTGCACTAACACAAACATAAAGAACCCGATTTTCAAAAGAACTTCTCCTATGCTGTGCCTATGGCAAAAATCATTTGCAAGGATAGCCCAAAATGCAAGAACAAAAGGAAGGTAGTACTATCAGCACAAAGGTTGCAAGCAAAGGAAAAGGTTATCATAAATGTAAACTGAAAAAAAAGCTAGAATCAAGGGTTAGAGAGACCCTGGATCAACTCAGGGTAGACAAGTCACCAGGGCCTGATAGAATACACCCGAGGGTGCTAAAGGGCTAGCAAGTGAATTAGCAGGACCCTTAGCACATTTATTTAGCAGATCACTTCAGATGAGGGGTAGTGACAGGAGACAGGAGAAGAACCGATGTGGTACCTCATCACAAGGGAGGGAGTTGGGAGGAAGCAGGCAACTACCAACCAGTCAGCCTTACTTTGGTATTAGGGAAACTGATGGAAACTTTAATAAAACAAGACTTGGTTGAGTACCTAGATAAGAATAGTCTGCAGGATGACAGGCAACATGGGTTCATGCCAGGAAGGTCATGCCAAACTAACCTAATCACATTTTTTGATTGAGTCACTATGGAACTAGACAAAGGCCACCCAGTGGACCTTCTTTACTTTACTTTGATTTCAGTAAGGCCTTTGATTCAGTGCCACACAACCATGTGCTGAAAAAGTTGGAGGACCCAGGTACAACCAAGTGCATAGTCAGTTGGGTAGGTAATTGGCTTAGGGACAGAAAAGAGAGAGTAGTGGTCAATGGGATGAGGTCTGATGAAGAGGTGGTCAGTAGTTGTGCGTTCCAAGGCTCAATGTTGGGGCCAGTCCTCTTTAATGCCTTTATCAGTGACATTGGCACAGGCATTCAGGACAAAATTGACCTATTCATGGATTATACCAAGCTAGGAGGAAGAGCTGAATATGAGAAGGTGGTTAAGGGCCTACAAAAAGACCTACAGAGGCTGGAAAGATGGTCCAACATCTGGCAGCTGAAGTTCAATGCAAAAAAATGTAAGGAGATGCATTTAGGTAAAGGGAACCCAAGGACAGACTACCACCTCAATGGTGTCCAGCTCAGTGCCATGCACGAACGGGACCTAGATGTCATCATAAGCAGCACCATTAAACAGGCAAGCCAATGCAATGAAGCTTATAGCAAGGCCAACAAAATTCTGGGGTGCAGAGGGGTGCATAGGGATGGGATACAACAGCAGGATGAAGGAGGTAATACTGCCACTCTATAGGTCCCTCATAAGGCCCCATCTGGAGTACTATGTCCAGTTGTGGAGTCCACACCTGAAAAAGGATATAAAAAGGTTAGAGGCTGTTCAGAGAACAGTAACCAAAATGACCCAGGGCCTTCAATGGCACTCATATTAGGAGCATTTGAAAGCATTAAATATGTTCTCACTGGAGACAAGGAGGGAGAGGGGAGCTATGACTGAAACATACAAGTTCCTGAGAGGAATAAATATAGTGCCATCCTCAGACCTGTTCAACAGAGTCTCTGACTCTAAAAAATACTAGGGGGCATGAGTGGAAGTTGAGGGTGAGAGAGCTTCAAGACTGAGCTTAGGAAACAGTATTTTACAGAAAGAGTCATGGAGCCATAGAATAAACTACCAGCTGAGGTAGTGGAAGCAAAGTCTGTGACATCAGTCAAGCTGGGGTGGAACAAGGCTAAAGTGTGATCAAAAGCACCAGGAGTAATAAGCAGCATTAGGCAAAAGGGGTTTAGTTCCTGGGACATGTGAAGGTTCAAGGAACACATGGGCAGACTAGATGGACCCTTGGTCTCCTTCTGCCATCTTTTTTTCTATATTCATTGTTTTCTATTAATGTTGCAATTATAGCAGCATCAGCAAGAGTGTGTTAGAAAGAGAAAAGTATGCATAGTTAGCTATGCTTATAGAAGGTGAGGAAAAAAAACAGGATACCCTATGAACATGTTGGTCGGCTAGTCAGTAAAGGTGAAGCTCATGCTCAGAATAAAAACAAAAACTAGATTGTGTTATGAGCACTAGTTATTCAGCAGACATTATCTATAAAGAAAAAAAGGAAGCATAGTCACCCAACTTGTTTGCCAAGCTACAGAAGGCTAGCTTTACCTAACAACAGACAAACAACTCTGTGGGACTTGCCCAGTGCACTGATGCAGTAGTGAACTATTCTAACTTCTTTCTTTATAAATCATCTTCTATCCATCCATCCATTTATCTATCTAGGCAATATGAATTAGGCTGACTCAAACTGGCAAAGCTGAGTGAGTTATGCAAGTCCTGCTCAACAAGTTTTTTTTTTCAAACCACTTGTTCTTTACTAACATTAATATCATTGGTACACTGCGATTCATTACATTATACATTATTCCCTTACATTCATTCTTACTGTTCTGTTTCCTTTATTTTGTATTCATGTATCCAAAGATTCTAATAAAACAGTATATTAACATTCTTTTACAGTTTATGTTGAATTTCATATTTGTAACATGGGTGGAAATATGGACATGCATTCTTGCCATTGAATATTATTATCATAGTCTCTTTCTTCTATAACATAGGTTATCTCTTCAAACATCAACATTAAATTAAATGTGTAGCCCCATTCATTGTCTATTGTCTCAGGCAGGTCTCAGTAGTTCCATAACCTCAGTATTATTCTTTTAAGTGCCATCACTGCCAAGTGCACTATCTTTTTTGCAGACCTGATCAATCTAATTTCCCTAAATCATTAACTAATAGTACGTGTGTGGTACAAGGGATGTTATTTTGTATATTTCTAGATATAATAGCTGCTATTTTCTCTCACCATTTCTTGACTTGTGGACATTCCCCAAAACAATGTATAAGATTCCCACATCCGTATCAACATTTTTGGCTATAAGTGGGATAGATTATATTTATAGAAACTGGTGTCATGTAAACTCTATTAATAATTTTATATTGGATTGATTTGTTTTTGGCTGATATAATATTTTTTTTCCATTTCTTCCATTATTTCTTTCCATTGATCAAGTAATTTCATAGCCAATTTCCTTTTCCCATTGGTTTTGCTGTTTTGTTTTATCCATCTCCATTTGGTTCATAATGGCTTTATAAAATTTGGACAGCCTCTTTTTAGAATAAAAAAAATCATTTTGTTTTCCTTATTAATTTGTGCTGAATAATCTGGGCTTCTAATATTATACACTTTACAATATTCTCTAAAGGTTGTATAAACACTTTGGTACATTACAAAATTCTGAATTTTTTTATGATTGAAACTTTTTATATATTGCATGTAAGCTGCTATTTTATTATCAACCAATAAGTGTGCCCAGTCTGTGATATTATTTATTTTAAGATATTTCCAATTTTTATTTGTTTTATTCTTACTTAAATCACTACTTTGAGTATGTGCATTAAGTTGGAGGATATTTCCTTGTACAAATATCTTTTTTGCCATGTTATCATATAAACCAAATTAAAGCTGATGTTTTTGATTTAGTTGTTTTGGGAGATTTAGTAGTGAACAGAAGATGCTTGATATTAATATCTGCCTTTTTTGGTATGCAATTGCTTGTATAATATGCAAATCTTGAGAATCATTTATCGACCAGTCCCACATATTTGCCACCAGTTGTGCTAACATATAATTCTAAGGATCGGCACAAGCCTAATTATTGTAGTCCATGCAATATGGGGTTCCCCCTCTCCATAGGAATTTAGTAAAGATGTGTTTCACATCTTGGATCCACTTATTATCAGGAGTTCCATATAATGTTTGTAGTACATAAGTAAAATGTGATAGAACCATCATTTTGATCATTTGTACACATCCCCATAGTGACACTGAAAGATTTTGCCACAAGTTCAAAATGTTCTATATTTTTTGTTTAACAATATTATTAATTGTTTTCTCCATTTGGCTAGTTAATTGGATCCCTAAACATTTTAGCTGTGTTACTTTGGTAAAATTGTTTAAGTTTGTGTGGTTATTGTCTATTGTAGTTTTATTAATCACCATAATCATTGATTTATTTTGGTTTAGTTGATATTCTGATATTATAGAGAACTGCTGTATTAGTTCCAAGTACAGGAACTGATTTGTCTAATTCCTTAATGAGGATTAATACAACATCCACAAATGCACTATGTTTGTATTCCTTTCCATCTACATTAATTCCTTGAATATCTCTATTCTCTTTCATTTTCATTAGTAAAGGCTCTGTTGCTAAAATAGATATGATTGGTGACAAAGGACATCCTTGTCTTACCCCATTGTGCATCTCTATTTCTTTTATTGCATAGAAACATAGATTTTGATGACAGATAAGGACCGCTTGGCCCACCCAGTCTGCCCATTTCCTTACCTATTGGATAAGCTGCAGAATCTAGTTAACCAACAGCCTACTTCTTCCTACACCCACCAGAATTGCCTTATGTCTGTCCAATGCATTCTTGAATTCCCCACTGTTTTTTGACCCCACAACCTCCTCAGGAAGGCCATTCCATGTGTCCACCACCCTGTCCATGGGAAAATGCTTCCTCACATTGCCCTTGAGCCATCCTCCTCTATATTTAAATTATGCCCCCTTGTTCTTGTACATCTCTTTTTCTGAAAGATGCTATCCTCCTGTACTTTGTTGATTCCCTTGATTGCACCATTAATTATAAATGTTGATTTTGATTTATAATATAATAATTTTACATTTTTTTAAGCATTTTTCTGGAATATGCCATTTGTTGAGTATTTCAAATATAGATTGTCTTTGAATGAGAGTGATACCCTTATTAGCCTCCATGACCCATGCATAATAATTAATTTTCAAAATGATTTTGTACATATTGTATTAATAACTGTACTTTTCTGATAGCTATTGCAGTGGTGTGCCCAGGAAGAAAGCCTAATTGGTCCTGATGGGTGGTGGAGGGGAGTCCATCCAGAAGTCTTGCTGCTATAGTTTTAGCAATTATTTTATTATCAGAATTTAGCAGTTCAATTGGTCTATAGTTATTATTTTGTTCCTTTTCTTTACTTTCTTTTGGAATAAGTACTACCAGAGCTACCATCATTGATTCTTTCTTTCTTTCTTTATTTAAAAATGTTACCAGGTAGGCACACTGAGCATAATACAGCTCAATTCCAGGTGCATCTTGGAGGAGAGGGAATGGGAGATTACAAGTTCAAGTACAGACGTCACACTAACTCTGGAACATAATAATGCAATAAGATACATATACCGGGAAATAAACAATCAATTCAAGTACACACTGAATAGGGTAATGAGACAAAGATCAGCAATAATCAAACAAGATCACAAATGGAATGGAATATGATGGCTAATCTTATGGATGGAACAGGACCATCAGGGTTGGGCTAACTCAATTGACTGATGTTACAGATGCATGGGGAGGAGAAGTGCTCTTTGAGGAGATGACTGAGTTGATGTGGAGAGGACGTGTGCTGGATATCAGCAGAAAGGAAGTTTCATAGTTTAGGAATTCTGTAGTTGAAGGCTGCCTGATCTACAGAAGAGGACATGCAAAGCATTGCCAGTAATCGGGTGTCAAAATTTCTAAGGCAGTATGCTGGACTGGATTGGGCTGACAGGGCCGAGGTGAGGTAGGGTGGGAGGGACTAGGACCAGAACTTAGCCATGAGACTCACACTGTGGGATACCAGACAATCAAGAGGAAAATGGTGAATGAGTGGAAAAGTATGTCCAGTCTGGCTAGGGTGGACTTTGGCATGGCACCATGGCCTACATCCCCATAGTCAAAGGTTGGGAGAATCATTTTCTGTACAACAGAGCAGCATGCAGGCAACAGGCTGCAACCACAGGTACAATATAACACACCTACTTTGGGGTGCAGCTTTTTGTGGATGGCATCAACATGTACAGAAAAGTTGAGGTGCTTGTTGAGCCAGACCCTGAGGTATCTAAAGTAGGAGCAAGCCTCCAGAGTAGCCCCGTCCAGGGTTTGAAAGAAGAGGGTGGTGGGGAGACGATAGAGTCTCTGCCTCATGCTGAAGGTCATGGAGACAAGCTTTTTGGCATTAAGAAATAACTGATTCACATGAAACCAGTGATGGACAACATTGAAGTCCTGCTGGAGTCTGGTCACCACATCAGTGGTAGAAGGATCTGATGTATACCAAACCATATTGTCTGCATACATGTGGATGGAAGGATGTGGGCAGGTGGCATGCAGGTCATTTAGGAAGATGGACAAAGGAGTGGGCCAAGGACTGAGCCTTGGTGGACACCAGTAGTGACTGGAAGGAGGGTAGATATGGAACTTCCAATCCTGACAGATAGGGACCTGCCTATCGGGTAGGAGTGGAACCGGCTGATTGGTCTCAGTGGAAAGCCCAGCAAGGAAGAGTTTGCCAAGGAGGAGAGCATGGGATATTGTGTTGAAGACCTTGGTTAGGTTGATGAAGATGGCCGAGGTGATGTGGTCTATGTCCATACTAGCCAGGATGGTGTCCATGACCCACAGAAGAGAAGTGGCAGTGGAGTGAGACTTCCTGAAGCCAGATTGTTAGTGTGAGAAGAAAGAGGAAGAGTTGAGAAATGAGGAGGGTTGCTCCAATACAAGGTACTCCTGAAGTTTTGCCAGAATGGGGAGAAGGGAGATTGGGCAGTAGTTTCCAGAGGTGGAGTTGTCACCACCCTTGGGAAGCAGTATGACAGTTGCATGCTTCCATTCAGATGGTATAGAAGCTAAGGAGAAGGATAGGTTGAAAAGAGCAGCCAAGGGGAAGGCAATGGCAGGAGCAGACAGGTACAGCATTTTGGCATCCACCCCAGATGGGCACCTACCCTTAGAAGGATTGAGGGCAGACAGTGCGTTGTATACTTCAAGGGGGGTGACATGGCAAAATGAAAAGGAGGGGGTTGGATCTGGGGTCTGTGCATTGGCAGGGAAGTGGAGGTGGTTTGATGATGGGGGAAGAGAGGACAAGAGAGGAGGTGCAGTTGGTGAAAAAGAGTTAAATGCAGATGCCACTTCAACGGTGTGTTACGGATGCACCGTCCACATTTAAAACAGGGGTTGGGGTCTGGGTGGGATGGGAGAAAAGTGATTTGATCACCTTCCAGAATTTTGCTGGGTGGTTTAGACTGGAGTGGAAGGTGGCTCTGAAATAGTTAACTTTGGCCTGATGGATTAATCTAGAGCAGGCATTGCATAAGGAGCAACATTTTATGTGCTCTTCGGGGGAGCAGGTGGATTTGAATGATTTCCATGCTTGGTCCCTGGCTTTGATGTTGGACATAATGTCAGTTGTGATCCAAGGCAGGTGAGCACCCCTCAATCGGGTGCATCTAAGTGGGGCATTGTGATCCCAGATGGCAATGAACTTGGACCTAAAATATCCAAGGGCAGAGCCCATGGGGGTGGCCCGATGGATGAAGGACCAGTCAGTGGCTGCCAGGTCACTTAGCAGTGAGGCCAGGTCCAGGGAGTTATAAGACCATGTGAGGATGGTTCTGGGAGAAGGAGCCTTTGGCTGGAAGAGTTTCTGTACCATATACATCATGTCTTGGTTGCTAATGGATCTGGAAGGCTCTCCTCCCCATCCATTGCTTCCTGTATAATTTTATGTAATCATGGTACCAAATCTTCACAGAATCACTGATAAAACTCATTTGTTAGACCATATCTCCCTGCACTTTTATTTTTTGGTGGTGACTTAATATTTTTTTAATTTCTGATGTTGTAAAATGATTTCTGCTGGCCTGCAAATGAAGGATTTGTATATACTGAATGAATTCTTGGACCTTTTCTGTATCTAGACTTCTCAGTTGTTGATATATAGTTTTAAAATATTGTAACCCAATTTCTTCCATATTCTCATAATCCATTATTGTAACTGCATTTTACAGTCATACCATTCATTCACATATATATATATATATAGATATATATATATATCTATATATATATATATATATAGATATTAGAGGCAAAAAACTCCATTTAATGCATTAGTTAGTTGTTCCATAGCGACAAAGTGAGGAAATTCGATGTTAGTGTTGACATTCCTTTCACTCTTTCCAGCTCACTACTCTAAATGGATTCAGAGACAGTATTAGCTCATCTCCATGTGCCACCCATCACATGTGGAAAGAAGCCATGGAATAGGAGAATGAGGTGACAGTTAGGACTGAAGTGACCCCAATGCACACCCTGATTCCATTTGGGGTGGGCTGAGGGGCAAAGGTGTCAACCCTAACATCGAATTTCCTCGCTTTTGTTGCTGTGAAACAACCCTAAGTGATGCGTTAAACAGAGTTTTTTGCCTTTAATTTCCCTTCTTTTTGAGAATGATAACAAGAAATAGTGAATGTAATGCGGCGGCGGGAGCACGGGGCCCTATAGTAACATTGTGCCCACAAACACAAATCGTAATGCGCATGGTGACGCAAAGAGAAACAGTACTGTAGACAGAAATGTGAAAAACAACACAAAAGCAACCGCAAATGAAAACGCAAAGGGTAACGCACATGGTGGTGTAAACGTGAACGGTAAGTGAAACAGGTAAGGAACCACAAGCAGAAATAGTAATGGTAACAGCAATGTAAGCGCACAGTCTGGTTTTACCCAAAAGCTGTATAGAGAAAGACAATGAGTATAAAGAATGTATGGAAAATAATGACTCTCGGAACACAAAAATGAGGACTTGGAATAGTAAATTGCTTATATCTCAGTAACCGTATGACACAGAAAACATTTTTAAAAGTCATATGAAATATCACTTTCCTGGCTAGTCTTGTAGTTAGGTAACAAGTTTTTTTGACAAAAAGTCCATATCTCGCACCGTTTTCGAGATACGGTCCCTGAAAGGTGCGGAGAAAGCCGTAATGTTATCCTATGGGAAAAAAACAGAAGTTTGGACTGCCATAACTTTGCCTCCCTGTAATATTTTTTCACCAAACCACTGAAAGGCACATCTGTGCGATGTTGGCTGTGTTCTCTGCAAATTTCAGCCCAAAAGACCAAACCATTATTTTGCAGCAGGGCGCCACACGATTGCTGCAATGCATCATACGCCGTAATGTTATCCTATGGGAAAAAGTGTCAACTTTGGAGTACTGTAACTTTGCCGCCATGTAATATTTTTTCAATAAAACATTGAATGGCACATCTGTGAGATGTCAGCTGCGTTCCCTCCAAATTTCAGCCCAAAACTCCAAATGTTCTTTTGCAGTGGAGTGCCAAAGAATTGCTGTCATTTTCCCACAGACTAGAAAAGTACTGTCACAATTTGCGAAAGCTTTTGCAAAAATTTGCGACACTTTCGTGAGCACGAAAGTACTTTGTGAAAGTACTATTTCCAGAAATTTGAAAAACATATTTCTGGGGGTGTTTTACCCCAAAATAAAGACATGGCTAGCATCCTCAGGGTCCGACTAGGTGAATACAAAAAGAATTAGGTTGCTAGAGGGTCCCAAATTTAAATGCCAAGCATTTTTGTGATCACTAACTGAAAACAAGATAGTGGATTTGGGAAAGTAAGAGGGCCATTTGCGAAAGTAAAAATGCATTTGTGACACTGTTGAACTTTTTGTTAACTTTTCCAATTGACTTATAATGGGAAATTGTTTTTTGAATAACTTTTGAACCGTTTAATATTTTTTCACGAAATCTTCGAAAGACACATTGGGGACCCCGGCCGCACGTTCCCTGAAGATTTTGGGCTGGTCACACAAACCGTGCGACCTGTAGGCACGACCATAGAATTCCGGAAAAAATGTCAATGCACACACAGATCAAGCTTAATAACTCCGCAGCTGTGTATCCGACTGGTACGAAACCTGGCAGATCCCAAGGCGTATGGGTCTTAATCGTGTATTCCAAATTTCAGGCAAATCCATCAAACAGTTGCAAAGTTATTAAGGTGAATAATTTTGGATTTAACATGTAAATGGCTCCTCAACCTTAACTATGGTAGCACAGTAGTACTAAGTACAAAACTAGCCAGGAAAGTGATAATTCATATGACTTTTAACTTTTTTTTCTATGTTGTACGGTTACTGAGATATGAGCAATTTACTATTCCAAGTCCTCATTTTTGTGTTCCGAGAGTCATTATTTTGTATACATTCTTTGTACTCACTGTCTTTCTCTATACAGCTTTTTAGGAAAACCAGCCTGTGCGCTTACATTACTGTTACCACTACTGTTTCTGCTTGCGGTTCCGTACCTGTTTCACTTACCGTTCAGGTTTATGCCACCATGTGCATTACCCTTTGCGTTTTCATTTGTGGTTGCGTTTGCGTTGTTTTTAACATTTCTGTCTACAGTACTGTTTCTCTTTCTGTTTCACTTTGCGTCACCATGCGCATTATGATTTGCGTTTGAGGGCAAAATGTTAATATGTGACAAGACATCACGTGGCGGAAGGTCCCCGCGCTCCCGCCACCACATTACATTCACTATTTCTCGTTATCATTCTCAAAAAGAAGGGAAATTAGAGGCAAAAAACTCTGTTTAATGCATCAGTTAGGGTTGTTCCACAGTGACAAAAGCGAGGAAATTCGATGTTAGGGTTGAAACCCCCTTTGCACCCCTCCTGCCCACCCCCCCAACTGGAATCGGGGTGTGCATTGGGGTCATCGGTCCTAACTGTCATCCTATTCTCCTATTCCTCAGCTTCTTTCCACATGTGATGGGGTGACACTTAGGGCCGATGACCCTGATTCCAGTTGGGGGGTGGGCTGGAGCTGTGCAAAGGGGTTTCAACCCTAACATCAAATTCTCGCTTTGTCACACTGTGGAACAACCCTAATTGATGCATTAAACTGAGTTTTTGCCTCTAATATGTATATATCTATCTATATATCTTCTATATATATATATATATATATATATATATATATATATATATATATGTATATGTATTTGTAATTCTGAGTGAATAGTTAATCCAATTCTTTCCTTCTTCTTGTTAGGCTCCCATGTTGATTTTTTTTTCTGCTTATTATGCCAACTCTGAAATGAAATAATTTCTCCTCTTATTACACTTTTGAAAGCATCCCATAATTTATGGATTTTCTGGTTTCCTGTATATTTAAATCTCCAACATTCTTCAACATTCTTATATAGTTTCCCTAATTTTATTCTTAAACTGTGGCATTTTGAGTAATTCAATATTAAAGGACTATCTTGTATTTTTTGGTATATTCTCTTTCTGCAGTAAGAAGTTTAGTTCCACTGTGACATGATCTGAGTGTATAATATATCTTATTGTTGTAGTATAGACTAATGGAACCATAACATTAGAAATAAAGATATAGTCTGTTCTTGAGAAACTGTGTTTTTTTATGGTCTACATGTGCGTATTCTTTTGATTTTGGATTGAAAAGTCCCCATGGAACCACAAAGTTATGTTCTTCTAAAAATGTTTTTTAACTGTTGTGAAGTTTTCATGTTGAGTTTGGTAATGTTTGCATTTGTATCCTCCAATGGAATTAACACAGTGTTAAAGTCGTCCATTGTGATCAAGTTGTTAGCCTATAACTCCATCAGCTATAGTTGCTAAGAAATTATTGTACTCTGTAAATGGTCCATATACTGAACCTATTGTAATTTCCATTTGATTTATAATTTCACCCGTAATAAGTATTATCCATCCCTTCCCATCTCTCCATTGTTGTTTTAATTTAAATTGAACATTTTTCCAAATCAAAATAGACACTCCTCTTGCATCTCTATTCATATAGGAGGAAAATGAATGTGCCACCCAATTCCTCGTTAGTTTTTTAGATTCTTTTTTTGTCTAAGTGTGTCTCTTGCAGTGCTACTATCTGTTTTCAATTTGTTACAATAATCTAAGATTGCTTCCCTTTTAAGGAGTGCAGTCAGCCTGTTGACATTTATAAAGGCTATTTTAATTTGCATATGCATCATTGTTATGCTAGTTATACCATATTCTCATTCTTGCCAGCTTCCTCTGTTGAATTTCTCTTTAATCTTGAATTGTAGTGATACCCTTATTTCCCCTTCCTCAAATTGTTCCAGTGTATTTTCTTTCTTTGTTTACTTGATATCTTCCAAAAAAACCTTACATTTCTTAAGTAATCATTATTTTCTTTTTGAATACATTCCCCTTCTTTTTAAAGAACAAAATATGCTCCATACCATTCAAGCTTCTGAATGCTTTCCTCTTCTTTTTAATTTCAAAGAATTGTCCTATACCGTTCATGTTTCAATATACTTGGTCTTCTTTTTCCATATCCCCCTTCCCCACAGAAAATCTCATAGACACAATTCCGTCTCTTGAAGTTCTCTCCCTTAAATAAATCTTCTTCATTCTTTCTCCTGAGAGGTCATTTCCTACTTGGGAGGTCAATCTCATCTCTTTCCCTCTCCCCCCTGTAATCATTCCAGGATGCCACAAGAATCCTTTAGCATACACAAAAAGGATATTCCACATAAAAACCCTTACGGTTTCATACATCTCCCCCCTCACACCTCTCCCTATATGTCTTACATGCTGTTGTCTACTAATTAGTATTCTGTAGCTGATTGATCATATTCAAAATATTTGGGGATTTTCTTTTTTAATTCCTGATAAGCCTGTTCTATAGAGAAATAAACATAAGATACCCCCTCTATAATCACTTTTAGCTTTGCTGGATATACTACTGTGGCCCTATAATTATGGTCCCAAAGTTTGTTCTTTTATACCATCGTATTTTTTTTCTTTCTTGCATCAGTTCAGCTGGCAGGTCATTGTAGATTGACATACTCACACCCAAAATGTTTATTCTTATTTTTTTATATATAAACATCTGACATTAGTGCTTCTTTGTCCTCTGACTTGAAATATTTTAAAATTATGGGTCTTGATGGGCCTTGTGCATAATTAGAATGAAATATTCTATGGATCCAGTCTTCCTCAAATTTAATATTTTTAGGTTGTGTCCAGATAGGCCGCTGCAATTTGCTTCAGTGATTCTTTTAGGGGGTTTTGAGCATCACAAAGTTCCGGTATTCTAAAAATTCTAATATTCTTTCAATGTGTTCTTGAGTTAAAGTCCATCATTTTTTCTTTAAACACTTTGTTACTTGTTTCCAAATTTGTAATCTGTCTTCCCAAAGGTAACATTTTATCCTTTAAATCAGATATTCTTTGTTTTGCCAGTGTCAGCTCCTTTTTTAGCTCAGAGTTTTCTTCAAGTATATTCTGAAATGTTTTATGAGAAGAATCAATCTTGGTCACAATAGTTTTAATTTTGTTTTCTAATTTCCCTTCCATTTTCTCTAGTCTTTGTATTATCAGGTTTGCCCGGTCTGCAAACGTCATTTCTTTTTGTTGTTCACCTTCATGTTGACATTTGTTTCAGTTTTATTACCAGCCCTCTCAGTTTCAACTAGTGACCTTTCCAGTTCTCCCTCTGACTCAGAGTTACTTAAGCTTTTTCTTTCCACATAGACCAGATTAAACCATTTTTTCCATATAGAATTTTATGACCCATTAGCCCGGCAGGCAGCTCCGGTCCCTCCCTCAGAGGGACTCAGTCTCCATCCGCACCATTCCTGGTCCCGACATCCCCTTAATTCCCCCATGGGTTTAGCCCCATGGCAGGGCCAGGGTAAAGGGGCACTGGCTTAACCCCCTCCCCAGAGCAAATTCCAGACTTGAAGAAACTGGCTGGTGCACTGGTGCAGCCATCATGAAACCTGCCGGCTCCTTTTTCCTTTTTCTCTTGCCCCCCCACCTATGTAAGGATGCTGGTGCATGCCCTCCAGACCCATACTGCCCTCCAGCCACCACTGGAGGGCAGTCAGCGAATAGGATGGCAAACCTCCCTCTCTACCCTGAGAGAGGAGAGCAATCCTCTGGATGTTTGATTCTCTCTTGGTCTGATGACCCCCAGCAGCCAAGGCTTGTTCTTGAACCCAGGTTGCCTGCATGGCACAAGGTGTAGTGACCAGCACCTCACCCTCCAGTGCCACCTGTCCGACTCTGCCTCATTAAAAATTTGTGCAGCCTGTGTTGCTTTTAGGGTTAATTGGTTAGCTGTAGTTCTTTCAATACTGCCCCATATTATCCTTTTTTTTTACAACTTTTGCCTTGTTTGGGACTTGACAGGTTATTTTGAAAGAGAAACAGTTGTTCTGCACCTGAGGTTGACACTTCTGTGTGCTCATAGGTGTTCTCCAGGAGTTCTTCTTGCTCTGCTTATTCCTTTTGTGCCTCACTTATGACCTGCTGATATAAGTCAGTCTGCCCCTGTTGAAGCTCAACAATGGGCTCCGCATCTGTTTCCTCCTCCTTGTTCTTCTCACTCCTCAGTCATTTATTCTGAAGATTAAAAGCTTAGAAGCTTCCTCCATCTTCTCTGCTGTTATTTGCAAGTTCACCTCCTTTAATATCTGTTGGTTCAGGTACACTTATGTTGTTCTTGGTTATCACCAATTCTTCAGGAAAATACAGGCAGTGTTTTTTAAATAATTTTGTTTAGCTTCTGGTTGCATCCAACTATTTTCATGTTTGTCTGGAGATATATTAGCTTGTTGATCTGGTTTACCCATTTTTGATTTAGAAGATTTAGTTCTTGTCTGCATTTTCATGGATTTTATCAATTTAGCAAATGCTTCACATAAGTAGTTTGCTTTTGGAGTGGGCTGGTGCTTCATCTGCGTCATGCTCAGAGCAAAGTTTCTGTAAAACTTGATGTTTTTCTTTTCACAATTTTCCACTTTTTCCAGCCAAAAAATGTTAACATTTTCACTGTTCATTCAGCAAAACTGCTTCACAAAAATATCTGTAGAGGTTAAAGCATAATTCTATGCTGTGGGAGAGTCATGGAAGAGCTACTTCTCATAGCTCCATCTTTCCACCATCTTGGCCAAGGCCCATACCAATTCTGCTCCCTCACAAGTGTGGAAAAAAACTGTATTTTGACTCAGAACATTGTATATTTTATTTATACAACATCAGCTTACTATTTATACTTTATAAATCTGATGTTTGTGGAAAGATTTAAAGGTTTCTGTTTGATATCAACTGCTGGCTTCAATGCTTCACATAGCTATTGTAATGCCATCAGCATTGTGAAAGCTGCTATCTGATTGATTCAATGTCCATTGTGATATACCCTACTTTGCAAGATAATATTATCTTGATATTTTGGGTTAAGATAACTCTTTTATCTTGCTATTTATCAGTACACATGTAATATATAATATATACACAGTGCATAGTGTATATATTATGTATACACCCTATATATGTATAGTATATACAACATATATGCATAGTATATGCTATATATATTGTATATATTATAAATAATGAATCGAATATATGCATACAGTATATACTATATATGTACAGTATATAAAATATATAGTGTATATGTAATACATGTATACTGTACATACACATAATGAATTAATGGCTATAATGCCTTTGTTTTCATGTGTCTGTTTCTTGATGCATTCTTTTTTAGGAGGGTATTAATATGGAATTTGAAACTCTATGGAGCCTGTGGAATTATAGTAATTAGCATTGAAGTAAAGCAAAGATTTCAGGTGGATATAAGCCTTGGGGTCAACAATAAATATTAACTATTGCTGTAGCTCACCACTGGGCTGTAGCAGTCATGGTGGGATACAGACTCTGCCGCAACACCACAAACACAGCAGGCAACAGCAGAAGTGTGCAAATGCCACCTGCAGCTAGGATGCCAGAGTTATACTATTCTTCGCTGACCTCAAGACTTTTATCCCCCTCTATTTTAGCCTGATTTACTCCATGCCAATTACTGCATTGCTCCACAAGTTGTTCAGCCAGATTCTCAAAGCTGAACTGATTTCTTGGAGCCCAATATGAAGTCTAAATGAATTTGCCAATGACTAAATTGAAACTTCTCTCACCCTTACTAGTTTCTCCCAACAACAATTCCTATCCACTAAAACAATGAAATAAAAAAACAGAATAAGCAAATGTACAACTACATTTCAATTGTATTGCACATTTTGAAACACATAGTTGTTGTCTTACTATTATATTGTGGACAAATACATCTGTCTACCACTTTTTGGCACTTCAGGCAAAGACAGTGAGAGAACCAGACTGCTACAACTTCTAGGGCAGCTACTGTATTTATTTTCACCTCCACGTTACACTACTATTAACTACTCTTTTTATTCTAATATCTTCTGTTTGCCTACTCTAGATTTGTGGTCTATGACTTTTGAAAAATATTACTGTTATTGGTCTTACTGTGGTTTGCCATCTGAACTTGCTGATGCAGTAAAACTGATGTAGTTAAGGAAATAAGAGTCTGTTTTAATGTTGGTCAGGACAGGTCAAAGTTTACGAATTGGCTCAATTGTCTGAACAATTATAAAATTATGTTTCTTTTTTGTTAATTTGTTAATGCTCCTCTGGTATAGTCCCTATTATTCTGGTCTGACCCCCATAGCTCTGTTAACTGGTATCCCAAGAACTTAGCTTGACCTCCATTCTTCACTCTCAGCTCCCCCCCCCCATGGTGGACTGACTGGTCATCTCCTACCTGCCAGAAAACAGATGTGGTTCATGGAGGAAGGCTCTGTCACCACTGTGGGGTCTGTATGGGGTCAAACCTTTCATCATTGCTTTGTCTTGGATTTTCATCCTGGTTTTCTCCCCTCAGATGCTAGTTTCAGTGTGGTATGCAAGCTTGCATACAGGCAGAATGCACATGACAGCTGGCATCCCCCACCCAGTAAGTCTCTCCATGCACACTTCCACCTGTCATCACCCACGTGGCAGTGTTTATCCAGAGCATGACTGCCCTCCCTCACCGGAGAAGGACAGAATCCTCTGGGTTGCTAAGTCCTCCTTCCCATGGCTAGCTCCAAATAACCCAGACTCAGTCTTGAACTTGGGTCCCTGGTGTGGTGATCAGCACCTCTACCCTCCCCACCACAGGGACAGCTAAAAAAATTTAAATAATCATGTTTACATATTAACACATCTTACAGCAGACATACATATAAATAAAGAATAAAAGCATATATAAATATATATTTAAAATAAAAACTAATATAATTTTGAATTCTTCATTAGCATATTTGAAATTGTGAATACAAATGTAAGTCTGCATGGTGTTCATTTATACATTTCCAAGTTTTGAGTTTGTTATTCGTGTTTGTGTAATACCAATATCAGTAATGTCTCAAGGTACATTGTACATCTTTTAAGAGCACTTGTAAAGTGAATTATTGCTTTAACTATAAATCTTGCTAATTTAACTAGAATGTTTCTTTTCTCAGTAGTTAGAAGGAAATGTACAATTTCCCCTGACATACAGAAAAAATTTGCTGTAATTTCCTGCAGTTCATAAACCTGAAGGGGATGGGAATGGATCAGGATTTTTACTGTTGTTGGTCACCTTACTTTTAAATGTTTGTAGTCTCAGTTATGTAAATGCTTGTCTAAGTACAAGGTCCTTTAAAATAATAAAGTGTGGTTCCAAATAAAATGTTATTGATTTTTTAAGCAAAGAGTTCAGAACTCACTAGGAGCTATAAGTCAACCACAAAAGCAGTTTGCAATGTGCAAAAATCCAATTTTTATTAAAACTCTCCAACAGTGTGCATAATATAACACAGTAACACTAGAGATAACATACCAAGGTTCAGATACCAGATGAAAACCACTAAGCTTAGAACTTAGTGTGCACTGTGTTACCTTTCCCAATTGAACTTCAGTACTGTATGTTAACATTGTTTTTGTTCGGTTCTATTATGCACACAGTTTGAGGACTTTAATAAACATTAGCTTTTCACATTGCAATTTGCTTTTGTGAGTGACTTATTTCTCAAAGTGAGTGCAACCTTCTCTGTTTGCTAACTGAAGTTCTTTTTACATGTTGCGTCATGCTCCCTGGTAGGTGCCTTTTGTGTTGTCTTTTTTATTTTTGGCAAGGCAAGGGAAACATTTACTTTAATTAACAACTTACTGTTTCTCTACCATTTATGTAGCAGCAATGCTTGTTTTGATTATCAGTTTGGTTTCCTCATAGTTTCTGCTGACATTGGCTTATGTTTCTATATTTCCAACACTGCTCCATAGGACTTATTTATAACTCTTTCTAGGAACTCCATTTTGCCTGTTTCCAAAATTACAGAGGCAGAGATAATTTAGGATTTTCACCTTGATTCTGCCATGGTTATCACAGATGGTATGTTGTTACCACCACACAGTCTGTTGAACCTATATATTGCATTATGAATTGTATCCAGTTTAATTTCAAGTCCTATGTCTCTTCTATTGAGAATATTTGAAATCCATAGTCTCAAGTATGTTTATGCTTTCACTAGTTCATGATAACTTTCATCTAATTTCCAATGGTATTTCATTTAGCACCAGCAACCATAATGTTGAACTTACTGCTGTTTATCTTTATTTTTTTTTCATTGTATACTTAATGTAATGTGTTCAGTTGATTTTTCCAAACCTTTTAGCGACAGTGGTAATAATAATAAATTTTTAAATGATACATATCTCATTACTATTAGCTGCCTCACATTCTGCATTTTGATTATTGGTCATGAGAGGGGTATAGGCCAAAGACAGAGCGTTTTTTTTTTAGTTTTTTTTCAGTCAAGTCAAAAAGGATAATCAATTAAATTTTCAATGCCTTTAGTGTTCATTGAAAGCTATTATAATTATGTAAACGTACATTAAAAACTTTTCCAGAATTTACACATACATTTGTTCCACAACATACAAATAAATCCTTTGCTCATTATATCAATCAGATGGATCCTTCAGTGGAACATTTTAAACTTTCAGCAATAATGGAGCATAAATCAGGTAATAGATTCCACTTGGTTGCCTGCATTCTCTAAACACTTTTTGCCAGAATGTCAATGCAAACTGAGTCTTGTTAAAGCAAAGCATGGGTTCAACTTTATTCCAACTGCTCATATTAACAATGTATGATAACACAGATGACTAAACACAAAAATACATTAAATACTTTTCCCAGGCTACAGATTTAGCTTTTCTAGATATCTACAATCAATTTCTGACACAGGTTTGTTAGAAGAAGTAAAATGCCATTGCACTGTCTGATCAGGTGTCATATACTGTACACATAATCTAAAAGATGAATCAGTATTGATGATCTAATAGTTATAAAGAAATGGCAGGATAATGCAACATGAGTTACATTGTTTGGTGTATTTTTACTACAGGCAGAGATTAATGATGATGCATGCAATTGTTTATGCTTGAAGAACAAAGAATTGCTTTCATATAGTTGTAGGCTATATCTTGCAAATAAACCAAAAAGGATATTAGTTTTGGCATTTCAGTGCTAAAATTAATCTCTTGGTTAAATTGGGTTATGTGTGAATACAGCTGTACAAAACATTATTTGTTAAAAGGAAAATGAAGTAGTAGAAATGAACTGCTTGCAGGACAATTGCTTTTAAGTACACAGTAAAGACTGAAGTACCTATGCACAGATTTTTAGAGGTTAATTAGAGAAAGTGAAAACACGATTTCAGTTCATTTAACTTTAAACAATATTGGGATTTAAAACTAAGACACTTTAAATAGTAACCATATTAAGTCTTAATCTAGTGTTAACACAGTGAGCATTGTCATTTTATCAGTAAACTGTAACTCACTTGAATCCTGCAATCCCTGATAGTTGCATCACATGAATGGATGTCTAGAGGATCTGAGGGATTATTATACCCACAGCCACAGGTGGAAAAGGAAGGAGCCATACAAGGAAGTGGGTTAAATTTACATACATTTTCCCCATGTGCAAGTGCAGGTTGCATTTATTTATTTATGTTGTTATTTATTTCAAAAGATTTACCAAGAAAGACATACTGAACTGGTAGCAGTGAGAGGAATGGGAGTAGGGAGAGCAACAAGGCAAAAACCAACACAGCAATAAAGTGCGAACATAATCACAACATGAACATAATGTAGCAAGGTATAAGGAAGTAAAGGTACAGAGCAGTTACAAAAATGTGTCAGGTAGTCAGTGCAATGACTGTGAAAGTAATAGAAATGTAAATAATAGTAGCATTGCAAAGCAGTCAACAGTAGTTGCACATTTGTAAATTACATTTCAACAAGATGTAATTTGTGGGAGAGGTAGCCCCAGATAGCAGCAAAAGCCACAAAGAGCAGTACATAATACAATATACTGTAAGGGGTGCAAGCTGCATAATAATGTACAGAGAATATTAAATTATAAAACATTCCATAGAATATCAGCTCAGTGAGTGTAGTTAGAAGTCTGGAGAGCCTGGAGGAAAGAATTAAAAGAGGGGTGCCAGAGAACTAGGAAGGGTCAGAGGCATTTTCCAGAATTAGATATGAAGTCACTGAGAAGTGTTATGTGAGATGAAGATGAGCAGGTGGTGCAGATAACAGGGAGAGTTTAGCCCAGAGCTTGGTGATTGTTTCATAAGTAGCAAGATAATGAACCGCTTGAGAAGTGAGACACAAGAAGAAAGAGGGGAAATGCAAAAGCATATTGATGATTTATCTGACAAACATAAAAAGACTGTAGGGAAAGGCAACTACTAGATCAACACAATCAGGCAATCATAGTACTAATGCTGGACACAATGGAGAAATCAAGCTTCTGTAGAAGTTGCCAAATGTTAACATTTAGGGATACAGAAGTAGAGATTGGCAAAGTGGCCAAAATCCTCTACATGAAGCAACTCGCATATTAATGTGGAATCCACAAAGTAATCTGCATTACTAAGCGGAGTAGTCCACCTTTTAGTTAGGATCACAAAGTCCATTGAAAACAATGACTTCACATTACTCCACCTTTCCACAACCACTTCTACACCAATTTCAATGCAAATTACATTGAAATCAATATACTGTGCATCACTTTACCTTGTTGGTGAGCTCCAAGGTGAATTTTGCCGTGATTCATGGGATTGCAGGTCACATGGGCTCTAGATTGTTCTGCACAGCCTCAGTTCTGTGTAGTGTGTGTGAAGTGGTAGCTGGAGACAGTTTGCTCTCAGAGCTCTGAGATTCCAACCCTCTAAAAATGTTCAAAAAGCCTTTTTGAGTGATTTATTTTGTTCAAAATTTAGTACATTGTTTGTAAGAAACCCTCCTGTGCTCATATCATTGTGTGTTTATTGTTTGTGTGTGGATTTTGAATGTCAGTATAGAACATTCAGTCTGTGTACTGACAGACACTTGAAGTGTGCTTGGGGGAGGGGCGTATCTGTAGTGGAGGTAGATTAACTGGGAGAAAGACAGTCTTTCTGTTTTGGTTATATTTTTCTTGTATAACTGCGTTCATGTACACACAGTAATATTTTCAGTAATTTTTAAAATGTTTTTGCTGATGGTTGTGGTGCAATGCATAATTTCAGTTTGTTTAAAAGATTTGGTTATATTACTGAAGTTTACAATTTGCTGCGCATTACCTGTAGAGAGAGTGTGTGTGTGTGTGTGTGTGTGTGTGTGTGTGTGAGATGCGAGCCATCAAATCAGACACATTTTATTGTGTCGCACAGTAATTGCAGCACTGCGAACCTGCTATTTGTCTGCTTTATTTTGTACTGCTTTGTAGTATCATGGTAGTGGATGGTTACTGCAGTGCACTGCCCCCCCCAACCGGCAAAAGGTATTCTTTTCCAGATTTGGATTTGTGACTTGTGAGCACTGGTTAAGGTGTTGTTGTGCCTTTGAATTGCATCTCTTGAGTGTGCAGTGCAATCTTAATCTCTTTGTGCGTTTGCATCTGTTTAGTGCCCAGTCTTCATCTGCAAGCTAAATTTATTGTTTTTTGGCTTCTCATCCATCAGCCCAGACTGAAAGTTCATAAATCTAAATTTGGTTAGAATTTTCTTGGTGATCCCCAAAAATGCCTGCAAAGAGATGTGCAAGCAAAGCTGTTTCGGGCCATGGCACTGCTACCAGTGGCAAGACTGGCCATGGGCTTGGTAGTACGCAGAAGTGCTTAGCTGATTTCAATAAAGGGATTTCTCCATTAATGTTTTTTACAGCACAATCTGTTGCTTCACTGATAGTTGGGAGAGATGATGTCCCCGCTGGTGGTGTTAGTGCAGTTGATGCTGGCATGAGTATTGCTGCCCCATGTTCCACTTCTGACCAGTTAACCATTTTAGAAAATATAGCTTAGTCTAAACCTGTGACTGACAGTATAGATGATGTCATACTCCCAAACATCCCCATGGTAGTTGAACATGATTCTGATCCTGATGATGATAACTCACAATGTCACATTTCTAGTGCTGTTGAGGTCATGCCTTTGCCATCCAATGATTCAAAGTGTGGTGCAAAAATATCAGGTGATGATGATGATGCTGTGGTTGGAACATGTTCTCCACAGGACAGCATCCAAGCTGAAATTGTGGATGTGGATGATGTTGAGGAATATGATGATGATGTCAGTGATCACCATTGGGAACCAGAGAAAAAGAAAGTCAAAGTGGCTGTCTGGGTCTGTTGGCATTAAATCCCCCCTCCTCAAAAAAGTTGTGATTTAGCGGTGCCTGTTGATGATGATCATAATGACTCAGTAATAATCATAGGTAGTTATGGTGGTCAGGCAGAGTCCAAGTGTGTCCAGCAAGAAAAATCATGTAGTACACCCCTCATTTCAGGGGTTAAAAAAACAGAGTCCAACAAGCAGCATCAGGGACATGTTAAAAGTAGGGGATCACAATCCCTTGTTTAGGATGTTTTTGTCCAAGATGCAAATGATGAGTCAGTTGCAATCTGCCAGCTTTGTCATGTGCGTGTGATTCGAGATAAAAAGAGGAGTCATCTGGGCATCGGGGGCCAGCATACACATTTTAAGAATAGGCACATGGCACTGTGGACTCAGCAGAGGGCAGCTAATGCCATAGTGGAGCGTTCATCCTCATTATTAACCTTATTGAGCATGTTATCCCCTTCCATGAGTGTAAGACCAAGCATGTGACCTACACTGTGTAAGCCATGTGATGTGTGGGCTGCCTGAGAATTCTCACTCCACCTTAAAGTGAAGTAAGGTGGAATGAGCAATGCAAAGTCATAGTAACAATGTAAAGTGTTGAAGTAATGGTTTTAAATGGGCACTTTGCATAGGGGAACAATAACGTGAAGTGGGCTACTTTGTGTCCACTTCGCAGGTGGAATTTAACTTCGCTGCATCTCTATACAGAAGAACTTAATGAGGGCCACACATGTGGAAGCAAGCATCATCATTATACTGCTTATAAACAGATTGGCTGTGCTGGAAGAAATGCTTACAGTATGCCTACAGTAAGTGAAATCACGGTGATTTGAAGCAGAATGCCACTACTAGTAGCATAGTTAGTGGGCATTAGAAATAAGGTCACAGAGTGAATTAAAAGCAATGAAAAGTTGGGATGTAAAGGAAATGATATCAAGCAAATGCAACACTGAACCAGAAAGCACAACAGTGGCTCTAGATAGAAAATGGATAAAATGAGAAATCAAGCCAGTTAGAGTATAAAAGAACAGCAGAGAAAACCTGCAATATTGCCTGTCAAGAACAGCTTTGCTCTATTCACAGAGTAGGGTAATGAACAAACACACAACATGTCAGCAAATGGAAAATAAACACCAGTATATGAAGCAAAACACAGGAAGACACTAGTCATGAATGACTGAAACCTCAGTTTCACAGATGCACAAGTGTACTTGACAGACACCGAAAAGGGGGATTTCTTATCTGCCAGGAACCACGTTTAACATGAGTGACTGAAGGGACAGACTGTCAGAGCCCAGGGGTGCTGATAGCAATTTCCAAGCCCAGGACACACCTTTAAGTCTGGGGCCCCCCTCCCATCCCCAAGACATATAAATGTGTAAATCTGGGCCCCCCTGAGACACCTGGGCCTGGGACAGTTGTCCTGGCTGTCCCCCCCCATTGGCATCCCTGTCAGAGTCCCTTGATTAACAACTGCTAATAGAGATACTGTACATGTGGGTATAAATAACACCAGCAACAAAAAAGGAATAATGAATTCAGAACAACTTCATGAACCTCTGAAGGAAGATTCAAGGCCAAAAAAGTGGAACCCATCTTTTCAGAATTACTACCCATACAGCTTGAAGGTAAAAGATAAAAAGCCAGGATTCAGAAGAAAATGATTGGATTGGGTGGTGGTGTTGGTGGTGGTGATGGTATTAAGAGGAAGGATGTATCTTCCTTCAGATTGGATGACATTTGACAGAAGAGATGATCCGTTCAGGAAGGATGGACTGTACTAAACAACAAAAGAAGCAAGAATACTGGGAAACCAAGCCAACACAATCATTAAGACAACTTCAATCTTCTCTGGGGAGAGGAAGGACACTGGATGAGGCTAGAGAGCCCAACAGAGAAAGGGAAAGGGGAACCAATGGAAGTGATACATTTTGACAAATTAATTCAGAAAAAAATATTTAAAAGATGAATGATGTAACAGATGTAACCTTCAGACCACAAACCAACGTGACTGCCCTTGACACCTGACCTGCTGGTGCCCCCCCCTCCAAAAAAAAACTCTATTAGCAGGCTACCATACCTAAATGTATCTGTGAAACTACATGACTACAAATCTCCTACAGAATCTTCCTGTAATCTTCTTTTTTCCTTTTTTCTCTGGCTGTGCTAATGTACCTGAATCTCTGTTAGCCATCTACTAATACAGCTATGTAACTTATTGTGAATGTTATCTGTAATGTGCTGCAATCTGTATCTCAAGTCTCATCACCTGTATCATTTTATGTATGACGTGGAACCTTTGTAAATGAGCCCCTGACTCAACGGTCTTTCCGAATATTACAATAACTAAATAAATAAATAAAAACAGTTGAGACTGAGATGTTTGGCAACTAAAGGAAGAGTAGAGGCTCAGTGAGCTGTTAAATGACCAAAGAATTTAATGTAAGGGCAATAGGCAGACATAATGGACTTTTAGTCATTTTTTATCCAATAGCATCTTCAGTGTTGACCACAAGGATCAACTATCTTATTGCAGTTTCTGCTGTGATACCTTGCAGGATACTACAAGAACTCAACGTAGTCCAATAGCAATTACTCTAATTTGTCACACAGGAAACCTTGGCCTCTCGCCATATAGTGCTTCATCCTGGTGTGTGGCACTATATAGTAATTGCTAGATGTATGTATATGTATACTGCAATGTGTGGTTGTATGGCAGTGGCAGTGGCTTGTGTAGCTCAGGTTCTCCTTTAGCCATTTCCAAATATACTATAAACATAACTTACATGGGCTTCTACTGCACCCATGAAAACACACTCGCGATGTTATGGTGAAGGAGGCTTTATGTTTGGTTACATGTTTTAGTACTAGGGGATATGAGTATCACAAGATATTGTCATAGAGACAGAACCTCAACTCAAAGTAGTACACAAGCTCCTGATGTTTATATGTGGAAATGATTATATTATTTGTAACAGAAGTCACAGTCACTGACATAGAACCACAACTCACAGTACACTGAGATCCATATACTAAATATGAAAATATATGATACAAGGTGCCATCACTTGCACAGAATCACATCTCACAGTACATTGACCAAATACTAAAAGATAGCCGATCAACATAAAAAGGAGTACTGTGCTATAATAAGTCCTCCAACCAGGCCAAGAGAAAAATTCCAAAAGCCCAGAGCCCAGAGCCAAAGGTAAGATAAGCCATGAAGCTTTCAATGAGAAACATTTATCCATGGAGGATGAAAAAGAAGCCCCCCGTATATGGCACTTGGGGGAGAGAAGGAGTTTTCTGCCCCCCCCAGAAAATTCTATAGCATAATTATACCTTATAAACACCTAAGCCCGGATATTCAGACTGCTCCTGGTGGGGCGCAAGCCTGGGCGCAGCACAATAGGGATGCACTGGGGCCAGGACCAGGTGATATTCAACAGTGATGCACCACCGTTGAATATGGCACTGACAGTGCATGATGAAGTGGCACTGCACTGGTGCAAGCCACAGATAGTGAGCACAGGGATGTGGCAGCACAAATGCAGTTGCGCTAGGCACATCATCCGCGATAGTCAGCAGAGGGCATGCAAATGAGGCCATAATATATGCAAGGTACAAATAGGGCCATTTCCATGTCATTATGGCCTCATTTGCATGCCTTTTGCAGGGCAGCACAGCGAATTGTGCCTGGCACCCTGCACAGCATGACATGTGCACAGTGGGGGTCCCAGACCATCTCCTGCCCCGTAGCTGTGATCACAGTAAATGTCTAATAAATCATTCCCTGGTAGTCTATTGGACCCCCCTCCCTCTGATTCCCCAATCATGGTAAAGTGCCCTATATTAATTCCCTGGTGATCCAGTGGCACCCCCCACCCCTGCCACCCACACAGGACCCCTTGCCCACCCTGCATGCCCCCGTCATTGGCGGGTGGCTGCAACCCAACCACATTCCACCTGGCTGCCTGCCAAATGACAGTTACAGTATGCCCTGCAAGCCCATACTGTACCTGCCAGCTGGCAGGCAGCCAGGCGGTATGCGGGCGACTTGCAGCCACCCATCGATAACGGGGGTGCGGGTGGGTGAGGGGTCCTGTGTGGGTGGGAGGGGGGGTGCCTCTGGATCACCAGTGAATTAATTTAGGGCACTTTACCATGATCAAGGAATCAGGAGTGAGGGGATCCACTAGACTACCAGGGAATGATTTATTAGACATTTACCATGATTGGGGAATTGGGAGGAAGGGGGGTCCACTAGACTATCAGGGAGCCATGTGTGCTTGTGGACAGTGTTCAGGGTGGGCAGGTGGCTACCCACGGCTGTCGGCTGCTGTGTTGCACCCTGCAATACAGCAGCCCACATGTGGGTGGCCAGGGGTTGTTTCTACTCTTCACGGGCTCAACTTTGAGCCCTCCTATGCAGCACAATGCAGGGTTGCACTAGCATATGCGCCGCACATCCCGGGCTGAATATTGGGATGTGCTGCATATGCATGGGCACACCCCCTGCATCTGTGCCACATACAATTACATTATACCCCGGCGCATTGGGATTTATGCTGCACCTGACAGCCCTTTCAATATCCCACTGGGGTGCAATGCGGGGTTGTGCCAATGCAACTCTGCTGCACCATGCGCAACTCCTTTGACTATCCAGGCCCTACTGTATATCTTAATTATTTTGTAGGGAAACCAGAAAGTTTCTGACCTGTTTCAATAACTTCTTCATACTTGCTAAAGTAGCAGCAACATTTGGCAACATCTGAGAGAAAAGGTCTTTAAACCCAGCTTCAGTAGTCTTATATTCATTAGTAAATCTATTGGTATTTCAGAGACATTTGTTCTCACGGATCACAAACATCCCAGCAAATCCACTGGGCTTGATCAGTTCAATACAAAACATATAAAATGTTGAGCTGGATATATTGCCACTCAATTAACTCATTTCACTAATCTTTCCTTCAAAACTGGCTTTTTCCCTAAGGATTTGGAAATAGCTAACACAATATTCCAACTCATAAATGTAGTAATACAGGTCACCCTAACAATTACAAGCCCACATCCATTCCTCCCTGTTGTACCTCAAACTAAAGAACGTGCATTCCACAGTACGGTCTATGAATACTACCAACACAATAAACTACTAAATTATAAACAGTCTGCTTTTACTTTATTGCATACAAGGAACAGTACCTACAACAGTACAATAAAGATAATAAAATACTAAATGATAATATGTCTGTTTTCACTTAATTACTTATATACCTATAACTACATGATAAACATTCAAAGACAAAATCATCAGTATATACCACAAAAGACATATGAGATGAACATAAATCTTGGACTGTAAAAAAAAATTTTTGAGTCATAATATAATGTTATAATATTAATGTTGTAATTCATTTACACACGACAGCCCAACAGAGATGCATCATCTGCTTTTCAGAGGTGTCTTGCTTCTACTGTGTCTTCTGCTTATTTTCATTTATTGGCTTTTGATTACCAGGTTGGTACACTAAGACATGCTGTCCCTTCTTTAGAAGCAACCTAGAGTTAATTACTGTACATACAGAGGAGTAAATGCAAGTATCAGTTGGTATACACACACATAACAATGGCAAAGCAATTTACAATAATGCAACAACACAAGTTAAATGATTTCTCATGATTAGTAACAGATCACTGCACACAAGGGAAAGAATGCAACAATACTTGAGGATACAGGTGAGGGAACATCTTATACATAGAGGGCCGGATATTCAAACTGCGCCAAACTGTGGAGCAAGCTTGGGCACAGTGCAACTTGGCTGCGCAGGGGTGTGGACTGGGCGATATTCAATGGAGCTGCACCATGGCTCAGCAGCATTGAATATCGCACCCTGGCCACCCACGGTGCGCATGGTGCAGTGGCACTGAGCCAGCGCAAGTGGCCAGAGTGGAGCATGGGGATGCGCTAGCGAAGTTCCATTGCGCCATGTACAGCAACCGCGAATTCAAAACTTGACATGCAAATAGGGCCATAATGTATGCAAGGTGTAAATGGGGCCATTTGCATGTTATTATGGCCCAATTTGCATGCAGGTGCGCCAATCCCCGATGACTTGCACCTGGCGCCCTGCCAGGCAGCAGCCATTGGGGACTGACGCCCCCTGCATCAGGCACTGTGCTCCACAGCCCGATTGCAGGCTGCAGTAAAAAATGGAAAATCATAAATCCCTGGTGGTCCAGTGGACCTGCCCGCCCGGATCACGAGCTAGGTACATAAATAAAATCCCTATTATCCCTGGTGGTCCAGTGGACTGCTGTCTGCCTGATCGCGGGCATTTGTAGATAATAAGAAGACTTCTGTCCAATATCCCTGGTGGTCCAGTGGATCACTGACTGCCTGATCGTGGGCTTATATATTAATAAAACAAATTACATCCAATATCCCTGGTGGTCCAGTGGACCACTGCCCGCCGGATCGCGGGCTAAGTATGTAAATAATATCCCCAATATCCCTCATGGTCCAGTGGACCTGCAAGCCTGATCACGGGCTAAATAAAGAAATAAAACCCATCATTATCCCTGGTGGTCCAGTGGACCCCCACCCCACCCGCCTACTGAATCCCACCGCCCTGCTCCCCCCCTCCCGGTCAGCGGTGGGCGGCAGCATCCAACCCGCCTGTCGCCCCGCCGCCCACTGGCTGGCACCGTCAGTGGGCTGTACACCCATTGGTCCACAGCATGGGCCAATGGCGTGCAGCCATACTGAACTCACATTCCAGATATGTGAATGGATCCATTCACATATCTGGAACATGTAGTACTGATATGGGCTACACCCATTGGCTCATGCTGTGGACCAATGGGTGTACAGCCCGATGGTGTCAGTCAGTCGAGGCAGGTGGCAGCTGACCGGGGTGGGGGAGCAGGGCAGTGGGATTCAGTGGGCGGGTGGGGTGAGGGGTCCACTGGACCACCAGGGATATTGATGGGTTTTATTTCTTTACTTAGCCTGTGATCAGGCTTGCAGGTCCACTGGACCACCAGGGATATTGGGAATATTATTTATATACTTAGCCTGTGATCGGGTGAGCAGCGGTCCATTGGACCACCAGGGATATTGGACGTAATTCATTTTATTAATACATAAGCCCACGATCGGGCAGTCAGTGGTCCTCTGGACCACCAGCGATATAGGGGTTCTTTTATTGTACAAATGCCCATGATCGGGCATGGGGGGGCGCTGCCAGGTGCAGCCGGAGCTCGGGTGGCCACTCACAGGTGGCAGCTGCCATGTTGTGCCCTGCAATGCGGCAGCTCACCTGTCGGTGGCCATCCGTTGTTCCTTTTTTTTTGGATCAACTTTGTGCTGGCACAGGTAGGGGTTGCGCATGCATGGCTCCACACATCCTGGGCTGAATATCGGGCTGTGCAGGGTATGCATGGGCACCCCCCCCCACCTGCGCCTGCATACATTGCTGATGTGCTCCGGTACATCAGGTTTGTGCAGCACTTTTCCCATTTGAATGTTAGCCAGAGCATGAGTGGGTTGGCGTAGTGCAACACTGTTGCGCCATGCGCAACCCTTTTGAATATCCGGCCCAGAGTAAGCAAGTGTCTAACTCTGTTAGAACTGGGATAATAATATAGTAACATATTCATTTAAGGTTGAAAGGGAATCTACTTCCAACATGCCTTCCCCCAGCCTCACTCCCACTTCCTAAACAGGGATGAATAACTATGACCAGCAAACATGCACTAATTCATAGGGATTTTCCTTGCCAGCATACTACCTAGGGTAGCCTGTGATTCTCCTGGCAAGCAAAAATTCATCCCGTCTTACTTGAAGGCTTAGACTGTTTAAATATCCACTGTGTCTGCTTGTAGGCTGTTTCCTATGTTTGCCACCATATGGGAGAAGGAATGCTACTTAACATTACCCTTGAATTTACTGTCTCTGAGCTATAGGGCATACCCCCTCAACCCGCAGGAGGACAATACATAAAGCAGCTTCATCACTGTGATCTTATCAATACCCTTGAGTATACAAAAGAATGAAAACATGTTCCCTCTTACCCTGTTTTCCTCCAAGATGACCAAAGCACAGGGAACTGAAGTAATTTGTTCATAATTAAAAAGCAAGTCAGTGGCTATGGTGTGGTTAGAAGATGGGATCTATCATTGCACACTCAAGAGAGTCAATCGATAGCCATCATGCCTTCATGGAATTTACTATTACAGTAATTACTAATGTAACCATTTATACTGTATCAGAACAGTTTAGGTGGTTATGTTAGTAATTATTGTTATTATGTTAATTGCTAATATAACCATCTGAGCTTTTCTGATTCAGTATTAGCACTTAATTATATCCATAGCTATCTGGCAAAAGAAAATGAAAAAATAGTTACGTGAGTGTTAGATCTGGGTTGTGTGCCCCGTCAGTGCAGGGAAGACACAAATCCTAGTTGTTGGCACTTTGTTTCTGATATACATAAATTAATTCCCCGTGCGTGCACCAGTTTGGATGGTTTCATACTATAGATGCAGGTGACACTTTTTTGTGTGTGTGGATAAAGCTCCAGTGATATACAAGAGGTTCTTAATTCAGATGTCCTCAAAATATCAGAATGGCACAGTAATAACATGAACTAGATTGAGTGGTTCACAAAAGAATTAGAACCCTGGTTTCTCATTTGATGGTTTTTGTATAATGTTTTCTTATTTTGCTCATTAATATCTTTCTTTGATTTATTTATTTTTACCATCTTGTTTTATTTCTGTTCTTTATTTTTATCTTTAATTCTTATTATTTTATGTCACTGAAATTATTGGAACAGTTTTACTCTCGTAATTTAACTATGTTGCTCTAATGTGTTTATCCCAATATATAAGTATGATTGTTATCATCATCAGACTTTGGTGGGTGTGGTTGATTCTTTTTGGACATACAGTAAATACACTTTTTTAGATTTCTTGAGAACCTGGTTCAAATTGATTTAATTCTGCTCAACCAGACCAATTGATTCAAGCCACCAAGAATCACATAGCCTAGTCATTAGTGCAGTGAACTGTGAACTAGCAGACCTAGGGTTGAATCCCTTCCTAGCCACACACTCATTCGACTTTGAGCAACTCCCTAACCTCCATGCACATATGTGCTGTACAAGGCTTCCCAATACAAAAGGGCTCTGAGGCAGTTGAGAGAATTCAACACAGGGTCACCAAATAATTAGAGGTACAAAGCTGAGAGAAGAAGCTGGAGGGTCTAAACATATTTACCTTGGGAAAATATGGCTGAGAGAGGACATGATCTCTCCTCTACATATGCAATGGTATTGATAAGATTAAAAAGAATATAAACAGATGTTTTCTATAAGTGCTCAAGCAGAAGACAGGGACATCCCCTGAAGTTTAGAGGTTCTTAATTTAGGAGTAACATTAGGAGATACTTTTTTTTCTCAGAAAATCGTGAACTTATAGAAGTGCCTACCAGCAATATCAGTAGATATTAGGACTCTACAGGCCTTTAATATGCCTGAACAACATTCTGCTTACCAACGGAATAACATGGCATTCTGGTAATAGAGAGGGTAGGGAATCTATATGAATAAGTGCATTTTTGCACAAACATTTAAGGATCACTAATTGTAAAGTGATGGGATAGACCTGATTAACCTGGAGTCTCTTCTCACTTTACATTACAATGTTTCTCTATATACTGTATGTCCACTTTAGCTGAAAAAGGTAGTGACAGAACCCTTCTGCAAATGAAATGCTACAGCTCAGCTGGGCTTATCTGTGTAAATAAATTGCTACAAAAATATGGTCATTTGCACACAATTGTATGTTAACCTCATCAGTTTTACTAGCTAGCTCTTCCTCCACTAATTCATTTTTTGTGCCATAAGTTACCAATCAATTCAATTATTGTGCCATAAATTGGCATGCTGTTTTGTGTGTCCATTCTGTTAGGCACACTCACATAGGGGTCTATTCACTAACAGGCAGAAATTACACACAGAATACATGTAACCCAGAAGCACCCCAGAATGCCAACATCCCTCACAGCGAAGGCACAGTGCCAACACTCGGCATGGGGCCGTTAATGTTTCCACTGTTTTTTCTGGGGGACTGTGCCCCCTGCACCTCCATGTGGGGAGCTCTACCCCTGCACCCCCTACATTTAAACATAATCAACTCCAGGTCAGAGTTGTTTCGGGGAGGATGCAGAACACTGGGAGAAACCACATACGCGAAAGCCTGACCATTACAGCGACTGTCACTGTAATGGTCCTTTTTCAGGTTTCGCTGTCAGGGTGTAGATCTACTGTGGGCTACCGATGTAACCCGCCTGCACAGCTCCACACCCCCACATAGGCTTGCACTGGCTGGTATTCATGACTGCCAGTTGCCTGGCCACACCCCCCACTCCCTTGGTACACAGCTGCATGGTGGAGAATCATGGCAGTACAAGGCTGGAGTGTGGGTTGCTGGTGGGCATCCAGTGAGATACCTGTCCTGGTCCCCATAGTGAACCTTGTCCATACACAGACAGGGGAACCTGGGAAAGTGTGCAGCCCACCACATGTAAACAACAGGCATTTGCTTGAAGAGCCACCTCTGCTCTCCCAGGCAGCCCGGTGAGCAGGTGCAGATGTGTGTAGGGGGACCCAGTTGCCACCTCATCCCGCCAACAACCCGTAGTATGTATCTAAATACTTATGGCATGGTCCACCCTCACACAGTTTACCCACATCTATGCAGCACACAAGTGCCTTCATGAATATGCACAGCCTCGGCACCACCCTTTGGCACGCCCCCATCCCTCCACTAGTGTGGCAAATTGTGGCCCACCATGGGATCCAGTGTGCAGGGCCATAGCATGCTCATGAATGAATGCCACAGGGGATGCGCAGATCAGTGCTGCATGGCATTCAGTTGCAGGAATGCCTACATGCTGCTCCTAAGTGTCACATAGGCATTCGTGAATAGGCCCCATAGTGCCTTGCTTGGTAGTGAAACCTGAGGCCCTCATTCCTGAAATTAGTTCCTTTAACCATTCAGATCAGGGAAGTTTCTATTAGCTGTGAGGTTCCATTGCTCTCTTCACATTTATTTTATGATAAGCTTCTCACCACTGAAAGATATTGATTTTACTATTCCCTAACAGTATCGGACTCTGTTATTGCAGCATCTCACAACACATCTAGAGAATGCTATTGCAGCTGGTCCTTTCCATAAATGCAACAATTTCTATTTTTACATGCATGGGGCTAAGGAGATCAGATCATGTCAGACTTAGTTGCATTGTTACAATGTAAAGTGTATAAAATTCTGCTAGAAAAAAACATTTTCTATTTTGGCAAAGGTTAAGACATTTTCTTCAGGAGGTACTCAATATTCTTTTTCATGCATCGTTGTTATGTGTTGGGTCTATGTATAGGCCCACTGCCCAGGGGCCTGCTCTGAAATGTACTTTGTGCATGCCCAAGGAGTTACCAGAAGTACACATTGTTAATAAACTTTGAAATGGGAAGGAAAAATACTGAAACCTCATTGACGGAGGAGCTTGGAACCCACTACCAATATCCCAGCACAGCATTACTGAAAAAAGATCTGTGACCTCTTCACACTCTAAATAACCCACAGATACAATACACTACCCACTTACTAGGCAATGGCCACCCAAAACATGGCTGCCCAAGCATCACTTCACACACTGTTTAATGGGAAAAAACAGTAAAATTTCAAAGCTGTGTCCCTCCCTCAGAGTCGAAAACAGCCCCTGATTTGGTTTCAGTATTATTTTCATACATCCTTCATAATTTTTGCTGGTACTGGCTCAATACTGCGCATGTACGAGAATGTGGTATTAACTGCACTGTATGTACAGCACTTTGATTACAGCAACAGAGTTAGAATAGTGACAAGGATGGACCGCTATCTCTGTCACTGCATGATTATGTGGAGAGAGGAGAAGGTGCTGGGTGCCTGGTTTAGCCACTCCCATGGTGGAGTGGCTAGAGCACCAGCACATGGTGCAATTGGGAGATGTGGGACCGTGGTTGGGGCCCCCCCCCCCCTGGTCTCCCCTGCTGCAACTTTTGTTGCCATTGTTTTTTTTAAATCAAACTTCCCCCCTTCTGAGGTTCTCCCCATCCCTGAAGTCGTCTCCCCCACCCCCTCACAAAAATACATAATCACTCATTGTTTTCAATGGGTGCACTGTTGCAACCAGGTCGGCATTTTGACTGACTCTGTTTGTGTTTGGCACTGTTTGGCTGCAGCATTTTTAGCTGCGCTGCTTTGTCATACGGCGGTATGACCCCCGTGCCATCTTTGCTTTCAAGCTGCTGCTACACTCACGTGCCTCACATAAATATCCCAAAAGGCTGAGCATATGAACCCCATTCCAACCCATTTTGTTTAAACAAAATATATTCCTTGTCCACCGTCCATCTCTTAGTGCAGACATGAACTGCCACTGCCATCTGGATACTCAATTACTGTGCTTGCTGCTCCAGACATTCTTTAATCTGCCAGCTCTCACCCACAATGCTGATGAGACTGAATGGCTCTAGAGGCTCTCTCACAAGCATCCCCTCCCACACCGACTTACCAAAAACCTCTCTTAATGCTCCTGGGGTTTCCTACCCCCCCACCACCACCTCCATGCTGAGGAAAAGAAATTGCTCTTGAAGCTCCTATCCCCCATACTAGAGGTACAGTACAAATGCAGTCCTCCACTACCTGCACACATAAAAAAACGTACACAGAAGTGAACACCAGACACTCCTGAAGCTGCCAACTCTAGCCTGCTATGCCAGTGAAAAGAAAGCTGCTTCCAATGCTACGAACTCCACATCAGATGTACTGTCCAAATGCTGACCTCCCCTACCTACACTCTTAAAAGATACACACTGATGCCAGCTGTGGTACTCAGACTACTATGCCCAAACACTGCCCTTATTCCAACAAATGGCCAAATAATGCAGTATGGATACTACCTACTGTCCACCCTGTAACAGTACAACAGGTGACTGACAGCTTTTTTTTATTCTTTTGTTTGGTACAAATATTAGCTTAAAAAAAGCTTAATAATATATCTTATTTACTCATATTAATGGATCAGTTTCATATTAGCAATACAGCATTCCAAGGAGGCACTGTGCTGGAATAACAGCACTTCTCAGTGGTGGAAGCAGTGGAAGCACTTGGCCTTCAGCCTCATGCATCAGCCCAACCAAGGCATGCCATTATCCTAGCCCCATTGAACCTTATTGCTTAAATATAAAATTCTTGTAGATAGCCAAAGCTATCAGTTGTGCTCTTTAGATTTTCCCATCTTCTTGCTGTGCCTACAGACCAGCTAAAGGTCCCAACTTAGGCAACCATACACCACCCCCCATTTTATATGACAATGATGATGTGTTACAAATGTCAATGCAAGCTTGCCTCATGTGTTGCTATTTATTTTTATCAATCTTTTTAACAGTATAAAACCCAGTTGTTCATTAATGAGGCTTAAGTGGAAAAAGGTCTTACTCTTGTCAGTCATCTAAGAAAACTAGAAAATCCGCCTTCTCCCATCTGATGTATGAATCTGTACATCTTGTACCTTCAATTCAATTGTTATTTCTGCTGCCACATTATTTTAATAAATATTAAAAATGAAACAAATTCTTCCCCACCAATGGCACTTTCAGAAAACTGAAGATGCTGTTCTTTAAACTAAATGCAAAATGGCTATCTCAAACCAAATAAGGTGGAAGAAGCTCTTATGCCTTGTTTTCTAAAATTACATGAACATCTAAACATGAAGGGGACTGAATGGCTTAGTGATTTGTTAGTGGGCTAAGGAGCCTTTCACCTCTAGGTCACTGGTTCAAGTTCTGCCCACGTTGGTAATGGCCAAAAACCAATATCACCAGAGGGCTGTTCAGTGGCCTATGTGAAATGAGTTGTGGTAGTCTCAGTCCAGTTCTCAGTGGGCAGGAGTCCAAATCACAAAACCACCAACACAATTGGCACCAATTGGCTCTCCAGCTGGCAGTCTGGCATGAGAAACCAAGGACTGAATGAGAATTGAGTCTGAGCAGCCTTCTCACCTACATGTTGGTTCCTCCATGACAGGGTCAAGGCACACTGGCACAGCAGTGTGGGGAAGCTTGCACTGTGGTCACCTGTGCTGCATCTGTCAAGTTGATAGATTGAGAGCTTAGGTTTTCTGTGCTGTCAATCCAGTACCTTTCAAGAGCACTAAAATTCACACTCAGAAAAACAAAATCTTAAAAAAAGAATCTTAGTATGCAGCTCAGACATCTCTGGAGGGAGTAGGGAATTGTGAGACAGAGATAAAACTCTTTCATTAAATGTTATGCTATCACCCATCTTGATCATCTGGGAAGCTCAACACTACTTTTTCGACACAAGACTCAGTTGATATTTTTTTAAGTATTTTTTTTCAAGTAGTTTTCAATGGGAAAATATCTACTAATGGCAGTAATTTAGAAATGTGAGCTCTGTAAAGTATCTTAATCCCAAATGCAGCATATGAAACATATGCCTTAGAAAACAGGCAACAAATTTCCCTGTACACTCACTGTTTCCTTATAAACTCTACATATCTGAACATAAGAGGAAAAAGATACTTTTCTGAAACAATAGCCCATCTAAGGATTAAAATTGATTCTCCTATTAACCGGAAACAAAGGAAAAGGATACTGACTCAGAACAGAGACACACCCGGAGCAGTAAATTGCTTTGCTACTTACGCCTTTTCAAGACATGCATCCTTAGACATGTTCTGTGCCAGCAGGTTTGTTGCCAGAGCAAACAGCTGATCTGCCCATTCCTGCAAGAGTATAAATGAGAAAATACAATTTAGACATACACACCAGACAGCAGCAAACTGTTTTGATACCATATCTTTGGGAATATTAGAAGTACTCCCCAAACTATTTAAAGAGGAGCGATACAAACCTTCAAACCTCACTCAGAAGCATACCATTCAACCTCCTCCCTCAGAATTCAAGGGCAAGGCTTAAATTATGAGGAACAAACAACTAAAATTAGGGACTCAGCTTTCAAAATTGTACTATCTGCTCAGGAGCTGCAGGACTCTAAGATTTGTTTGGTATTCTACCTGTAACTACAGGACACCTTGTCTGTGTTTCCCTATGGATTACATTATCACCTATGGAAGTTGAACTGCATGTTTTTTCTGTAAAACCAGTAAATGCCTTTGGGATCATTTTTCCGATAGCTGGCTCTATTTCCCCGTAAAATTCAAGAATTTCCTGTAAATCTGGATGCCCAGCAGTTGTTACAATATATGTGTTATTGTGGAAACCATTTTGTGAAGAAGAATGAGAAATGTGAATGCTAATGTTTGGCATTGTTTTATGTTTCCAGTTCCTGCTTTTAAGTTTATTAATTTTATTTATCTAAAAGTTGATGACCGGGAAAGGCACACTGAGCTGAGACTCGTTTTCAGGTACATCCAAGGGGTAGGGTAAATTACAGTGGTAACAGCATTAACAATGCACACAAACAATGCAAAAGAGGCATACAGTAGATATGTACAAAATATACAGTGGAGTAAGTAGCAGGAGAAAGTATACATATGACAGCGGCATAGTGGAAGAGAGGTAATATACATCACATTGCAGTTAGAAGGTCAAAATTCATTAGCTGCAGTACAATTTATAGCTGTACAACACAGTGCAATACCGGGGAATAAGGAAGCACAGGGTGGAGACTGTAAGAGAGAGAGAGAGAGAGATAGAGTAGATAACTTAGAAATTAGTGCTGTACTTACAGATACCCAGCAAATTCAGGCAGGGGTTGGATATTTGTTCACCAGATTTTCAGCATAGCCTTCTTATGACCTCACCTCATGAACAAGTGTGGTGAAAGTGTTCACTGAGGTTGCAGAAATAGTACTGTAGTTACAGATACCCAGCAAAGTCAGGCAGAGGGGTGGAGACCCTAGGGTAGGGTAGGTGAGATCCTTTGAGATGAGATAAGGCTAGACTGGGAGGTGGGTGGGTGAAGTGTGGGAGAGAGGGGGTGACAAGAGCAAGTGGTGGCAGGATCAGGTTGGAGCAGTGATTTAAAGGCAGGGAGAGAGGGGAAGTGGCATAAATCCCATGGAATCTGATTCCAGAGGTGGCGGAGACAGTAAGAGAAGGTGGCCTTGCCTGATCGTGTGCGAGGATAGGGGATGGAGAGCATACAATGGGAATACATTGAGGAGCAAACTGGAGACAGGCTGGAGTTGAGGTATGGGGGGGGGTCCCAAACCAGAATTTGGAGATGAAAAAGAGGCTGCGACAATAGCATCAAGCAGGTGGTGGTATAACTGAGAGGGAGGAGTAGAGGATTCAGTGGTGAGTGAGGGGAAGGGAGGTGGTGGTGAAATGACAAAATGAGTTTAATAAAATGTCACGTTTTGCATGTGAGGTAACGGGTGTGGAGCCATAAACAATGTCTGCACAGTCAAAGACCAGTTTGATAGTCTCGGAGATTAGGTCATGATGAGTGGCCACTGGGAGGCAGTCCTTATGGTGGTAGATGGCTCTGAGCTTAGGAAGAAATTTGGTGCAGATAGAGTCAATGTTGACAGAGAAATCAAGGTTGCTGTCAAGCCAAACCTCAAGGTATTTGAAGGAGTTGACTGTGTCAAGCAGGGAGCCATTCAGGGTTGCAAATGCAGGGGGGGGTTCAGGAATCTGGATGGCCTTTGTCTCAAGCCAAAGAGTACTGAGTTAGTTTTTTTTTTTATTTAAGTGTGAGCTGATTTTCCTTGAACCATAGCTGGACTTTATTCAAGTCGTGCTGCAGGGGGTAGCTACATCTGAGGCAGCTGGACCTGAAAGGTATATCACGGTGTCATGTATGTACATGTGGATTTTGGCAGGAGAGCAGATGGTAGCAAGGTCATTTTTAAAAAGTGAAAATAGGATGGGGCCGAGTATGGATCCTTGGGGGATGCCAGTTTGGATAGTGAGGGGGGGAAAGGATTTTGCCTACTTGGATGGATTGCTGTGTGTTCTGGAGATAGGAACTGAACCAATCTGCAGCAGATGGGGCCAGGCCACAGGAGAGAAGCTTGTGGATTAGAAGAAGGTGAGAGACAGAGTCATAGGCATTTGCCAGGTCCACAAAAATGGCAGCAATGACAATGCCTTTGTCCATAGCTGACTGGATGTAGTCTGTGACACGGAGTAGGGAGGAGACAGTGGAATGCTGCTTCCTGAAATCTGATTGAAAGCGGGAGAGACAGTTTGTAGCAAAGAGATGCACCAGGAGCCTCGAGTAGATGAGAGACTCCTGGAGTTTGGCATGAGCAGAGAGGAGAAACAAATGGCTGTGGTTTCCAGGTGCAGTGGGGTCCCCACCCTTGTGGATGAGGAGCTCCTCTGCTGCCTTCCAGGCCTGGTGTATGAAGCTAGTAGTGAGAGAGAGGTTTAAAAGATAAGTGAGGGGGGTGGCTAATGCAGGTGCTGAAATATGGAGAATCTGGGGGTATAGACTGTCCGGACTGGTCTTAGTGGGGGTTGAGTGACATTAGTGCATTGAAGACCTCTTGTGGGGAAATGGGGGGAGTGGTGTAACCAGTGCCTGAAATGGAGGTGGGCTGGACCTGTAGAGGTGGGGGAGAATTGATCAAGGATGGTGCAGGTTGTAAAGAAAGTGTTAAAGGTGTCTGAAATAGAGGCTGAGTCTGTGTTAGTCGAACCATTATGCTTTAGGACAAGGGTGTATGTGAGATGTGGACAGGTCTGAAAGCAAGTAGAGGACTTTCCAGATGTTAGGTGGGGAGGATGAACTAGCCTGCAGCTGTGATTTGAAGAAGTGGGGGAGAGCCAATTCAGATTGAAGTCACCAAGCAAGATGAGCTCACCTTTACCAGTATGAGAGGACATGGTAGAAATGTCAAATTTAGGAGAGACCGAGGACTCTTTTGAGGCACAATCACAGATGTGGCTGAAAATCAGGGACAGTCGAGAGGTATGCACATATGTTTTTAATTAATATTTCTCTTATTTACCCAAACTTTGCTCTCATGGACAACCTTATGAAAGAGAACACCTGTGTTTGATTAATGGTCCCAATGGTGGCAGCAAGATAACCCAGCAGAGATGCAACATTTCATTAATGGTCAAGTCCTGCTTCACAGGGGTATTAATTAGCTTGTCCCTGGTCACACACTGACCATGAAGTTATGGTGGGATTGAAAATGGGTGTCTCTCTTTCTATGTCTGCATTCTAACCACGAGACCATACTGCCTGCCAAATTAATGCCTGTACTATGTAGTAATGTTAAGTAGTGTGAGCCATCACTTCCACCTCTATAGCAGCATTGTACTATGGGTATGTTCCATTGTATGTTCTGTTCTGTGGTAGAGATTGTTTTGGTTCTTATTATTTCACTGACTTTGTAGCATTTAAATATATATATATATGTATTTTTTTTTAACATGGAACAACATGACAGCTGTCTGAACCTTTTAAAATCAGTTTCTGCCTGGGCCCTTTTTCAATGCTTCATACAGGAGAGAACATGGGTGGATGCTGACTTAACAAGTTCAAAAGTAGCAGTCAGCAGTTGACAACAACATAGTATGTGGTCATATTTTTTACCTGGGAAAGAGTCCTAAAAAGAGTATTTATAAAAATGTTAACCAGTCTCAGATATGCATTGAGATGTTTTTGATAATAGAAACATAGAAACATAGAAGTTGACAGCAGAAAAGGGCCACCTGGTCAATCCAGTCTGCTCTTTTTTTCCCTTGCCTAGTAAAAAACTGGAGACCCTACATGGTCACCAGCCTCTGCCCTCCTTCCCCCTACCCCTACCAGTAGTGTCTCCAGACCCTGTTCGGGGTCCAGATTTCCTTACCTTTGGCGATAACCATGTGTCTATTCCATGCTTTCCTAAATTCAGTAACCATTATAGCCCCCACACTTCCTCTGGGAGGCTGCTTCAGGGGTCCACCACCCTTTCAATAAAGAAGTACTTTCTTCTGTTCCCACTAAACAATCCCCCCTCCAGCTTCAACACAGTGCCCTCTAGTCTTCAGACATCTTTTTTCTTTGAAAGATGCTCCCTTCCCATACTGTGTTTATTCCCTTTTGGTATTTAAATGTCTCAGTCATGTCCAACCTCTGTCTCATGATCCCCATGGAGTACAAATCTAGATCCTTTAACCTTTCCGTGTAAGGCTTCCGATACAGGCCCTGCACCACTTTGGTCACCCTCCTTTACTCTCTCCATTCTGTCTATATTCTCACAGAGATGAGGCCTCCAGAACTGCATACTGTACTCAAGATGGGGTCTCACCAGTGATTCATATAGGGGCATTATCACCTCCCTCCACCTACTTGTTATACCACTCCCCATACAGCCCAACATGTGATTCATCCTTCTTACTGCCTTATCACATTGTTTTTCCAACTTTATGTCATCCAATATGATAATCTCCAGATCCCACTCCTGCTCTGATACCTTGACTACTCCCCCTCCCCCATTTCATAAGTGGCCCATGGGTCTTTACACCCTAAGTGCATGATTCTGCACTTCTTTGCATTGAATCTCAATTGCCAAATTTCAGAGCATTCCTCCAACTTCCCTGGTACTCCTTCATTGTTTCCCTCCCTCTGGTGTGTCTACTCTATTGCAGATTTTTGTATAATCACAAATAGGCACACCTTCCTTCCAAGCCTTCCACAATATCACCTGTTGATATTAAAGAGGATTGGTCCCAATACTGACCCCTGTGGCATCCCACTTGTCACCCTGTTCTCTTCAAAGTGAACCCCATTTACTACCGCTTTATGGCTTCTACCGCTAAGCCAAATTTCTATCCATTTTAATACCCACAGCTATACTTGGTGAAGTGTTTATTTTTTATTTTTTTAAACAACTTTTTTTAAGATCTGCTCACCCCACCCATGGTGTAATCACCTCCAACTTGGTGCCTACCTCCCAGAAATGTAAATATGACTTCCTCCACCTGCCACCTGTTAGAACCAACCTCCCACTTCCACCCCCTCCCAGTAATGGTGAAGTTCCTTATAATAAAACTTTATTTCATTAAACTCAGTATGGACACGGAATCCCTTCTCCTCATCTATGCCAAATAAAGTAACTTCTCCCCCCCACCCTTTCAAAGACATTGGTTCCATATTTTAGGTGACAACCCCTCACTCCTTTAATACACAACCTCCTTTCTTACACTCACACAATCCTCCAAAGTTAAAGAATATGTCAGCAAAAAAACTAAAAAGAAATACACATGATGAGTCCAGTCTCTTGGAAGAACATTCTGTTTTCTTCCCCATCACTCAATACTTAAATTAATGGTAATGTTCTGTATAGTAACAGCCCTATGATCTGAGGCAACACTACAGATCTGGATCCATGTTACAAGGCTATGCTGTTTTATATTAGCCTCTGATGGGCCAGTGCAAAGTTACACAGGTAACATACAGTTGTTCATTGGTTGGTTTATTTATTGAAATGCTTCACCAGAAAAGCACACTGAACAACAAGTTTCTCGTCTGCCGGTGCGACCGGGGGGTACAACTGGATGAAGAATTAGACATACAGTTTAACAGTTAACATATCTGAGAAATTAAACATTCAATTACATTTGTAACAAGCCATACAGTTAAAATATATAAATAATCATACAGTCGCATTTGTGATATGACATACAATTAAATATATCATACCTGTGGAATGTGAATTTAATTACAAGTGGCATATTTGAGGAATGTAGTACAGAAATTTAATGTAGCCTTGGAGCCAACTCCTTGTAGGAATGGATCACAGCTAAGAGGCAGATTATTTAACAATTATTGAATGAATGAGGTCTTGTGGGGGACATCAAGGAGGGTAGACAGGGAAAACCAGCTGGGAGAAGGAGAGGATAAAGATGGGGGGACATTACTAGAGAAAAGTGAGCAAAAAAAAATCTGCTGTGAAGGGCAAGTTAACACAGGGCTAGTGCAATCTGGGAGCACCTCAGACAGAACAAAAAGTGCAAATTATTAGCTCAAGTGATCTAATTCCATTGATTAACTGCAGAGCGGTACGGGGGGGCAGGAGAGAGGTGGGTATAAGGGATAGGGAAGGGAAGGGAAAGACAAGTCATACCTGGAACTGGCCCCCATCACAGTCTGGAGATCGCTGTCAGTGGTGGAATGAGGTGAGAACTAGAATAAGGGGCAGGAACAGACAAGGACAAGTTGGGTAGAGATAGTAGAGGGGATGGAAAAGGGAAGGAGAGGACGGGTGGGAAAAATCTGCCTAAGACAAGGCCTCTTCAGGATGCTGAGTACACTGCCAGAGAGCAAAGTCAGGAGAGGATGAGTTAGGTAGAGAGGATGGAGGGGAAGGGGGAGGAAAGGAAGAGTAATTTTCCAGTGCTGGACCCCTTCAGAATGCTGAAAACATTGCCAGGGGGAAGAACTAGGTGAGAAAAAGTTGGGAAGAGAAAAAAAGAAAGGATGAAGGGAAAGTAGGGAAGAGGAGGGAAAGAAGAAGCTTGCCTAAGACTAGGCCACTCCAGGATGCTGAGAACCCTGCCAGAGCACAGAATTAGGTATGGACTAGGTAGGTAGAAAGGATATGGGGAGGCGGAGTGAAGGAAGAGTAATTGCACAGTGCTGGGTCCCTCCAGGATGCAGACAACCCTGCCAGGGGATAGAATTAGGTGAGGACAAGTTGGGCAGAGGAAATGGGGGGATAGAAGAGGAAAGGAAAAAAGAAAGAGGGAAGGAAGAAACTTGCCTGAGAGTAGACATTACCAGGGTGCTAAGAATTCTGACAAAGGGCAGATTTAGGCAAGGACAAGTTGGGTAGAAAGGAGAGAGGGGGGAGGGGAAGGAGGAGGCTTGACTAGTGCTAGACCCTTCCAAGATGCTGAGAATCCTACCAGAGGTCAAAACTAAGCAGGGGCAAGTTGGCAATGGAAAAAAAGGTTAGGGGTAGGAGTGAGGGGGTAAGCAGTGAAGGATGCTGAGAAGCAGGCTCAGGGAAGGAAGGTTTGATAGGGGATGTGAGTCATGGAGAGGAGCAGAGGCATAGGAGGACAGTAGTTAAGGAGGGTTAAAGCAGGAGCAGTTAGAGGAAAGAAAGTTATGTAAGGCAGAGGCAAGGGAGTAGTAGTAGTAGGAGAAGTGCTGCATTTGGGAGGGGTCCAGATTTGTGGAAAACGATGTCTAAAGCCTGACTGATCGATGAGAGTGGTTCAAAGGGGACCAACAAAGTGTGAGTGTCAGAGGATTTGAGGGAGTGGGAAGGGGGAAGAGAGTGAGCATGAGAGGTAGGAGGTAAGTTCTCCTAAACAAAGTTTAGAAGTGAGTTTGGCACAATAAGTGAGGAGACTATTGGCAAGCGGGGGAAGGGACAGGGAGTTGTACAGGTCACAGTGATGAGTGTGTGATGGAGCATCAAGGGCAAATCAACAGAAGGAGTTAAAGAGTGTGTCCAATCTGGTTAGGGAATATTTGGGAGCAGCACCATATGCTACATCACAGTAGTCGAAAATGGGGAGGATCATCTTCTGGACTAGTTCAAGCCAGGCTGTAACAGGGATGCAGCTATGATTCCTGAATAAGGCACCAAGCTTGGGGTGCAATTTTTTCAGGATGGCATCAATGTGGCCAGAGAAGCTGAGGTGTTGGTCCAACTAAACCCCAAGGTATCTGAATGAGGAGGTGTCCTCTAGGATTGTCCCATCAAGGGTATGGAAAGGTGTTAAAGGGTGGAGCCTAGAGAGTCTCTGCCTAGTGCCAAAGGTCATGGAGATAGTCTTTTTGGCATTTAGGAATAGCTGATCTGAGGCAAACCATAGCTGAACCTGGTGAAAGTCATGCTGAAGTGTGGTTGCTACATCGTCGGGGCATTTGTCAGAGGAGAACAGGACAATGTTGTCAGCATACATATGGATAGAGGAGGAAGGGGGAACATAGTGAGGGCAAGTCATTTAGGAAGATGGAGAAGAGAATGGGTCCAAGCACCAAGCCATGTGGGACGCCTGTGAAAATAGGGAGGTGAGGAGAGGTTGTATCCTGGATCTTGACTGATTGTGTTCTGTCTGAAAGTTAAGCTCTAAAACAGTTTTGGGCAGAAGTAGACAACTCAGCAGTCATAAGGGAGTCAAGAAGTAGGGCATTGGAGACTGTGTCGAAAGCCTTGGTGAGGTCGACAAAGATGGCAGAGTTAATGAGGCCACTATCCATCCCAGTGAAGATAGAGTTAGTGAGCCTGAGTAGGGAGGTGGTAGTGGAGTGGTTCTTCTGAAAACTAGATTGGAATGGGGTGAAAAAGGAAGAGTCAAGGAGGAAGGAGGTTAGTTGAGAGAGGGTGAGGTGTTCTTGGAGTTTAACAAGGGCAAGGAGGAGGAAGACTGGGTGAAAATTTGCAGAGGAGGAGGGGTCACCACCCTTTGGGAGAGGGAGGTCCACTGCATGTTTCCAGGCTGAAGGGGCAGATGAGGATGAAAAGTAAAGATTTAGGAGTAAGGAGAGTGGGTAAGCTATAGCAGAAGCTGAAAGGTAGAGGAGTTTAGGGTCAAGGTCATCCAGCGATGAGCCTTTGGAAGGATTAAGCAAGTGAGGGTCCATTAGTGTTTCTTCTGGGGAGACAGCAGAAAAGGAGAAGGAAGGGTGGGCATGGAGGGATTGAGTGCTGGGCATGGGAGGATGAGGGGGGTTGATGGTGTTGTGGACAATGTATAGTATCAGATACATTTAACAGCAATATTTTTATGGCTAGCCTGGTGGCACTGAGGGTTGAGGCGCTGGACACCACACCTCGCACCATGCCAGTGACCTGGGTTTGGGAATGGACTCAAGCTGCTGGGAGTCAGCAGGGGAAGGAGTAGGATTGAGTGTCTGGTGGACTGCGCTCCTCTCTCAGGGTGGGTTGTGGGCTTCTCATCACTCCTTAGCAGCCCCCGATGGAGATCAAGGGGCACTACATGGAATGATGTAACTAAGGGGATCGGAGCATCAGAGGACATCAGCATGTATGTGAACAGATGTCATTGCACATCTGCACTCTGGGGGAAAACACCACAAGGAAAAATCTCCAGCCCGGGGATAGGTGATTTCAGCCTCCAGAGCCCTGCAGCCACACTCCCAATGTTGGACTCATTCTGCTGGATCTCCCAATCCCTCACCCAACCTAGTCCGATGCATCAGATTGTAGATAGAATGCCAGGGTGGATGGTGGCCCTACATCAGGGGGCTCATAACTGGGAGGATCCATTGGGCCTGATTAGGATGGGGGTGTCTTTCCCCAATTCCTTGGTGGATGAGCTTCAGATGGGAAGTAGAGTGGCAGTTGTGTGTTGGGGTATGCCTGAGAGAGTTCCCTGGTCAGCCAATGCATAAATAAAGTTTTTTAAAAAAAAGCAATATTTTGGGTCATATATTGCCTAGTACAATATGTACCATCCACTTGTAACTTATTTTATACAGCTGGCCTACTAGCACAGTGGTAGAGCTACTGCTTGTGATACTGACAGACTGGGTTCAGAATAAGCCTGATATGTAGGTGGGCCAGCCAGGAGGTAAGGGTTTATGCAGTAAATGGGTAGCTCTTCTCCTTCATGGTAGGAGGGATATGGCTCCCAGCACTTGCCACACCTCTAGTGGACTCCACTAATAGGGAGAAGATCAGCAGATGCCAACACACTGTGTGTGGTAGCATACACAGTGACTTCATGAGTGTCGCTGCTGATCTGTGACTCTAGGTGCCAGAAATCAAGGATAATGTCAAGTGAGTGTGTGATGCCTTGCATTGCACTCCCCAAGTCCAACACTGAGCTTCTCCTATCTAGACTTGGATCCTTTTCCTGGACTTCACTTCTGCCATGGGTCAACTGAATTAAGTAGGGATTGTCATCGTAGAGCAGAAGTCACTCTTAGCCCAGAGGGCAAGCTCGGAGGGGTGATGGCCATGTGGGCTGCTGGTCGTCCAGGAACACTACAGCTCCATGTAGGAGGGTCTTGTCGGACAGTGGTTGTGCTGGTGAATGAAAGATGGTGGAATGAGATCTCAGTCAGTGGATGGGAGGTGGAAAAATAGAGTAAACAAAATTGTTTTATACAGCTGTAACAAGACTCTGCATAAAATAGTATACATGTCCCAATCATGTCACTTGCTTTAATAATTTCCAAGTACAGTATTATTCAAAAGAAAACATGTTACAACTCTACAATGTATATAGTTATAAATTTGTAATATGTTCACTGCTTTGTGCAGTGTCTACAATATTGCATGCATAATGTAGTGTTATAAGCCACGCCAATGGATGTAAACATCTGCAGGTATGCCCCCAAGAATTCTAAATACAGGTCTAAAATTCACCAAATATGAATGTAACATCAGACCTGTGTGTCATGACTCTGGACCTGTAGCTTGACCTTGGATCATGAGGGCAAGCGAGGAGTGGGGAATATGGTTCTTATTAACACATTTTAAATATGTTGGCCCTGTATGAGGTACCAGGTCATTGATACATGGCCCTGTATCTGCAGCATGGCCTTGGGCCACAAGGGTAGGGGAGGTACAAAGGGGATGGCTTAACAACTCTAAAAGCATATTTCCAGAAATTTGGGGGCATTTGCTTAACATCCTACTAGGATATTTCCAACCTTTGTGGGGTTTGCGTTTTGTGTAGTAGAAACCGTAGCATGCATTAATGGAATTGTTTTGCCATGATTGTTCTTACTTTTTAAGAAATAACATTTGTAACTTACTTTGCACATGGTCCTTGAGACCTTGCATAAAGCAAAAGGTGATTTCAAACATACTTTGCGCTAGACCCTTTGTGCCCTGTAAAATGCCAGATGCACAGGGCCATTCAGCCAGCACATAACTCCCAACTTTTTATGTGCAAGGCTGTGTATGACCTGTAAACTGCAACGTAAGTATCATTTTTTTCATGTAGGACAGGAATTGTACTACAAAATGAACATGAATGTGGGTTTTTTGGGCCCCTATTTTCCTATATCTCAGGGTTAAACTTTTTGGTTATGTATTACTTATAGAATTAAATTTCAGCTGAATTAATTTTATATTTCGACAAGATAGGACTACTAGGCCATAGTTTCATTTACAGAGTCATCCTGTATCACAAATGCAAGTTGCAATTACAATAAAATACATATACATATCATAAGACAACCTAAGATAACAATGCCACAGAGCAAATTAAGTGAAATCATGTATGCTGTAAATGGTGTCCATTTACAGACAGCATTTTTGACAGCATACTTAGAACATTTGTTATGCTGGTTAAGTTCAAAATTGTGCAGCTCATTTATTTTAAAAACTTTCATGAATGATTTATTAATAGATGTTTGGGGTTCATTAAAAATATGTAACTGACAACTACCTTTAAGAAAAAGATGTTGTGTGTCTAGTTATACCTAATTCTTACAAATAGTAAAATATCACTCTTAACCATATTTTATGAGTTATCCTGCATCAAAGGTGTTATTAATGTTGAATGTTAACACTATTTAAAAACCTTTTCCCAGCATATAGGATTTCAAAATAAAAATCATCATGCAGCATGTAAATTTTGAAAACCATTAAGAAGCACATAGATTATGAAAGCCATTGTGCAGCGTGGAGATTTTCAAAACTGTGGTGCATTGAAAAGATTTTCAAAAACTTTGTGCAGGATGTAGATTTTCAAAATGTTTGTGCGGCATGTCGTTTTTCAAAACCATCATGCAGCCCGTGGGTTTTGAAAACTTTCATAAAGGGTTTCTGTGTGAATGTGTGGTAGAAACTATTGTACAGTGCATGGATTGTGAAAACCATTCAGCAACATGTTGATTTTTCTTAATTAATTTATTTATTTATTGAAGTCTCTGATTAATACCTTTGAGGACACATTTATTACATAGGTTCCATGTCATGATAACAAACATTATTGACATTGTACCGATTGGTAAAAAAAATAAAACAATTTAACATGAATGGTTATAACTAGTAGAAAAGCACAATTATAGGCTGCGAACAATCACCAAGTCACTTATGAAAACTTAGACATTAACAGGATGTGAGGCAGAAGAACAAAACAGAACAGCTGAACAAGGATGATTATAACTAGTAGAAAGGCTCAGTCATAGGCTGTGAACAATAACTTGAGTTACTTTTGAAAGCTTAGACACTAGCAGGATGTGAGACAGAAGATGGCACACTGGGCTATAGGAAAGGGGGAACCTAAAGATAAAACCCATAGGGCATCACTGCTGAAAGAAAAGTGGAGATGGCAGATGGAAGGGCACAGATTGCTTGGCCATCATAGAAGGCAGAGGGAAGGGCAGAGGATTCCAGGCCAGTGGCATTTAGGGGTGGTGATATGTGAGTTTGGAGGAGGGAGGATAGGAGAGATCACAGAAAAGAGGGAGGGGGATGGCAGGCAGTGACTGAGCACACTAGGAGGCAAGCAGGGGGAGAGAAGAGCATAGGAAGTAGGGCAGGAAGCAGAGTCAGGAATGAACAGAGATGCAGTAGTTGTGAAGTTTGTCAGTGGAAGCAATCACAGCTGGCATTCGCTGTTAGCTGGTGTCTCAGCCTTCTTTTAAGTAGCCTGATTGAAGTTAAAGTTCAAAACCAACATGCAGCATTTACTGTAAATTTTTGAAACCACCAAGTAGCATGAAGAATTTTACTATCATACCAAAATTTTGAAAATTGTTGCACAGTATAAAAACCATTATATGGTATGAACATATAAAAAATCTGTTTAATATATTTGTGTGGCATGTAGATAAAAAAACAAGGAAGGATTCTGGTGAAAACATTTTAATTTTTAATTAAAGATAACTCATTAGTAATTAATTTAAAAAGATGTGGTTTGTGTTGTACTAATCCTCCGTCACATGTATTAAATTGTCACACCTAAATTTTAAGAATTTGAAAAGTTATATTACCTTAAAATGTTTGTTTGCTAGAACTTTAACATGAAAACAAATATACCCATTTTTTTTAGTGAACAGAGCATGCTTGATCAATTAATCCTAATTTATGTAAACACTAATTAATGTTTTTTAAAAGCCTTTGATTCCATGCCACAAAGGAGGCTGTCATAAAGGCTGGAGAACTTAGGAGTAAAGAAAAGATTCATCACGTAGGTAGAACAGGTTGGAGGATGGCAGTAGTGAGAGGTAATAAATGGGGTCAAATGTAGGAACGAGGATAATGAGTGGTATGCCACAGGGTTCAGTCTTGGGACCTGACTCATGTAATATGTTCATTATTGATAAAGCAGAAGGTATCCAGCGAAAGATGTGTCTCTGCTGGTGACACAAAGTTCTGGGGAAGGGAATCCAGTGAGAAAAGAGCAAGAGAATTTCAGAGGGACCCAGAAAGGCTTGACAGGTGGTCAAATGTCTGTCAGCTGAGAATCAATTCCAAGGAAATGCAAGATGATCCACTTAGGGAATAAGAACCCATGTATGGAGTACTAGATGGAGGGGTTAAGCTGGCTACTTCAGCAGAGGAGCAGGATATTGGAGTACTCATCAGTGACTCATTCAAGTAAACCAGACAGTGCAATAAGGCCTATGGCAAAGGATCTAGGACGCTGGGGTATATAGGGAGGATTTTTGACAGTAAGAGGAGAGGGTGTACTGTTCCTAAACAGATCACTGATAAGACCCCCCCCCACCTGGAGTACTGTGCCATGATTTGGAGCACTTACCTGAGAAAGGCCATCAATAAGTTGGAGTCAGAGCAGTGGAGGGCCACAAACATGATTCAGGCTAGCAAGGCAGATTGTATGAGGAAAGGATACAAGTCCTGAATATGTATTCACTGAGGACTGAACAACAGAAGGGGGGGAGATGGTAGAGACTTACAAGTTTTTAAGGGGTATAAATAGGATAAATTGTGAGGAGCTATTTGTTAGAAATGGAGATGAGTCATGAGGCAGCATGGTTGGAGATTGGTGGGAGGTAAATTCAGGAAGGAAGTGAGGAAGTTCTTCACTCAAAGGATGGTGGAGCCTTGAAATAGGTTGCCAGCAGAGGTTCTGGGGTCAAGGACCCTAAATGAGTTTAAACATGGGTGGGTAAAGGCCAAAGAACTCATTGTCCCACTTGATGGAACCATGGAAGGGGAGGAGGCAGAAGAGGGCAAGTGAATAACCCACCATGGCACTAAACCGGGGGGTAAGGTAGTAACAAATATGGGCAGACTTGATGAGCCACTGGCCTCCTTCTGCCATCAGATTCTATGTTTCTGTATTTAAAACACCTAAAAGAACATATTCCTCTATATTATTTAACACATCTGTATTTTTTTTACTTGAAATCCTTGTCATTTTTTTCTCTATTCTTTGGCAAATATTTAAGGAACAAAATGTGCAAAAATGTGTAAATTTATAACTTGATTTGCCCAAACGTGAACAAATGGATTTTAATAAAACTTTCCAAGTTAGTAGACCCTGGGTCTAAAATGTTGCCTGTCAAATGTCACAACCTAAGGATCTAAGGCAGCCTAATTATAAACACTTGAAAACAGGAGTTTAAACAGAAAACCCCAGTGCAAATTTAGTTTTGAGGGACTACTGCACCTCTGTAATATACCATCTATTATGTGCTTTATAGCACTGCAGCCTATGGTCCCTACACCACTGACTTATCTCACTGACATTATCAAGTCACGATGTCTGAAGCAATTTTATCTTAGTAGAAACATAGAAACATAGAATCTGTCAAGAGATAAAGACCTGGTAGCCCACCTAATTTGCCCTATTTTCCCTACGTACCTATAGTGTCACCACAGACCCTGCTTGGTCTCCGCCCCCCCACCACAAATAAGATCCCTCTGTGTCTATTCCATGCATTCTAGAACCCTGTTACTGTTTCCACCCCTGCCGCTCCTACTGGTAAGCTGTTTCATGCATCCACCACTCTCTTCATGAAGAAGTACTTCCTCACATTTCCTCTGAGCCTCCCCCCTTCTAACTTCATAGCATGACCCCTTGTCCTTGAGCACCTTTTTCTGTGGAAAATGCTTCCCTCCTGTACCTTGTTTTTGTCTGTGAGGTAGCGAAGGGATAGGTCAAATAAACAAACCACTGTGGGAGGTTTTAAATTTTGGCAATGGTCCATGCCTTTTAAGATATACCAAACTTTAAAGTTTACCCAAGTGTTAGATTCTGCACCAGCCTCCATGTCCTTTTAATGAGGACAATACATTTGTGATGATTAGCAGCTGTTTGTACTGCAGTTATCCTAGTTATAGAAATTAAATTCATGCCTTCAAATTATCTATATTTAACTGCGCCTGAATAAACACTGTTGTGAAAAGCATTGTATTTTATTGTAATCAGTACAGTATATGGATAAAATTCTATACATTTCCTTTTACGGAACCAGCAATTTGAAGTTTTCACTATGTTGCCTTTTTATGGACACAATACTATGCATGAACTGTTCACCTATCATAACAGAGTTCAGAGATCTGTTCAAGAATCAACGCATTAAAAAAATTCAAAATGTCTAATTAAGAAAAATATACCTAATGATGCCTATAATAACAAAACATAAGGCAGGACTTTCAAAGTTGCACTAAGATTGATGCAAGCTGTGGAAAACAGCAGCTTGTACTGATCGCCAATGCACCAAGGACCTTGCAGATGATTTCCATATGGGAAGGGTCCCAGTGCCAAACACCCACAGGTTGAGGCAGCCGATCCTATTCGCCAAACAAAGGGTGCATGGGATGGGTTTGACAGAGGCCAGCCACAGCTGTGGACAGAGACTTACCTATGTAGGCCACTGAATGACCCCTGTAGGGACTGAAGTGGGCACAGCAGATGTCTGGCGGGGGGAGGGAGGTACATGTGCTAGCCCACTGCACAGTTGGGCATCCCATAGGTACTGTGCTTATGCCAACTAGACATGCCCAGTACCGTCATTAGCTGGGTGTCCAGTGCCCATCCCCTAGAAGGGAAGACAGCTCACCGGGCATCACTTACCATCTGGGGTCCCATCCCACAGTGCCGAACAGTAGCAGCGCATGGGGATTTAGGCCAGGCACTGGCCAATCTATGGCCTGGTGAGTCTGGCGAGCTTCAGGAATCCCAATGATGGGGATATTGCAGCTTGTATTTGCTGCAAGCCCCCAACCACCATGGCACAGGTGGAGGGCGGAGCACACCTGGCACAGGTGTCTGTGGTGCAGGTGCCCCCCTCCTGGAGCAAGATGTGTTGGAAAATAGGGGCTGCCACAAGTACTGATGCAAGATGCCCCTTGCATAAATTCCATTTGGCACAGGCACCTTGTGTCAACTTCGGGGCTCTGAAAATTGAGCTCATAGAGATTGTCACATTAACTTTCATTTAGGTACATTTAAACATGAATCATTTATGGTTATGGATATACTTTCAGAAAACAGGACATTACAAACAGCTGCCAATTCGAAATTATTTTCAAACAAGAAAGTGGCACACACATACACCATAGCTGCAGGTACAATTTACTTTATTGCAGTAATCTTCCCAATCAAAAACACCAATGCAGTGCCTCCAACAGGCTTCATCAGGCACCATGTAGAAGTGTTTAGTCAGGAAGACTGTTGCAGTAAACTAAATTATTTATACCTCCAGCTATGGGTGTTTGCCTCTTTCCTGTTTGATATTGATCTGGGTGCTAAGGTACTTAGTGGTGACACCTTCCTTGATAATTGGCAGTGCATGTCATTTGTTGTTTTGTGTAAATTAGAAATTATTTCCTGTGCTCTTTAAATGTAATCTGAACCCCACTATCTTGTTATGTAAGCAGCATTAAGATATATACATTTTATCAAAAATATAAACTACTATAATAACACAGAATGGAATAAAAAATGGTTTTATAAAGTGCCTTCCATATGTAGAAACCTTCAAGTGTTTTATAAAAGAATGCATTGCATACTGTTAAGGAATGACTGTATGCATGAAAAATGGAGCTGACATGACACTACCTAAAAAAACATGCCAGAAATAGTCACTGACAACCTCATTAGGACCTATTTTATTTACAGAGGGGATGCAGCTGACCAAAACACTAGGGTAATATTTCACTCATTTGAACAACTGACATGGGATTTTTAATTTCCACCTTATGCTACAACAGGATGTGATGTGATGTGATGTGATATGATGCAGTTTTTATAGCATTGATCATACAAGTTTACAAAAATGCTTCACATTATGAAACTATACAACATCATGAGAAGGAAAAAAAAACATGCAGTTTGGTAATATACTTGAAGAGACATGAATAAAAGGAAAACATTGAGAGTAAAATCTGAATAATGAATGTCATTTGTGCTCTGCTTTGTGACATTTACATTACTTTCTGTCAATTTGCAATTCGTTTTCTTCTTTGTTTAGGCACAGTCTGGAACCACAAATACAAAAAGACGACATCTGAGGGGACTTCCTATCCAGTGACGTATCCAGCATTTATCATCTATCTTTTGCTACAACCATATGATTGTCTATCTTAGACGAAGCCATAGTAGTTCCACTATATAAGTCAGAGGAATCTGAAAGTGTAAACTGTAGGCCACTTTAAATTGTATCTGCATTAGGCAAGGTACAAGAGAGACTGGTCTGCAAACCATTTAGACTATATGGGTTGAACTATTTATTTCATTTCATTTATTTAAAAATTGTAAACTGGGAATGCACCACTGAGCTAAGGCTCATTTCCAGGTGTGACCAAGAACTACACTTCTACCTGCCTGCTAGTTTAGGGCAGACCACAGCAGTTTGTTGGTTCCAATAAGTTTGACTAATAATGTCTTCTTAGCTATAAAAAAAAAAGCAGTGCTTACTGGATCAATATTTATTTTATGACTTGACAAAAGTTGTTGATATAGTCAGTCTTAAAGGGTTATTGAGAGATTACAGAACTATAGACTAGATGTACTGTACTAAGCTTGCCGTGGTTCAGAAATGGTCTTCTAAACTGTACTCAAGTAGATAAATTGTCAGTGGTCCAGTGACTCAGTAGGTTGCAGATTTGCTTCTGGGGCTGGAAGATATGGGTCAGATATTCAAAAGTGGGAAATGACGCATGTACGGGAAAAAAATTGCAAATGGGAGGGTTTCCTTGTGCAACCAGAATATTTCTGCATGCCATCAGTTTTCAAAAAGGTTACTTTTGGCAACCCTTTCCATGAATTATGCCAGCTTGCACTTTTTTTTCATAGCTGCAGAAAAATGCTGCACCTTGTATTAGCTGGCGTAGTCATTTTTATGCAGCTGCAGAAAAAAGGAAAATGCCACCCATGCACAGAAAATGCTGAAAATATACATTTTTACAGGAGCAGGGATTTTCCTTTACAACAGGAAGTTGCACACAGGGACTAAGTCCCTGGGCCATTCCAGCCCTTTGAAAATCAGGTACCAGAAGGTTGTGGATTACAATCTGACACCCTGAATATGGGCTAATACTCATTTGTGACACTGAGGTGCAGCACAAGGGGGGGGATACTGCACTGTGTAGGTGCCATCCTTTGGATAAGATGTTAAAACAAGGTCCCTCCTGCCCATATCTGATGGCTGTCCAGGTGGAAGGTAAAGATCTCATTGTACTTTTCGGAAGAGTAGAGGATTTTCCCTGGTGTCCCAGCCAACATTCTCACTGTTAATAAAACAGGTCCATGTAACTCACCTCTTATGACATCCTTGGAAATGAGCTGTCACAGTATAGTCTGCCTTTCCAGTTGAAAAATTCCCAGTAATAAAAAAAAAAAAAATGTCAGATTCTATCTCACTGATGATATACTTACTACCGTATCCACCCACAACATCATTTAAAAAACATCGCTGCAAGAATATCACTGTCCATAATGTTGGGAGCTTTTACAGTGACAGGGGGATTACAGTGTTACAAAGTTACTTGTACCCCTGTTGCTGTATGTGTGGGCGGGGAAGGGGAAGCAATAGTGGGCAAGGGATAAAAGAGCAGGAGGTGCACTATCTGGCTGAGCTAAGGTTAAGGAAGTAGCTCCTACAGTGGAGGAGACCTGGGGATCAGGGTTTGGTTCCCTGTTGCCCCAAAACTGAACATTTTTTTTCTAAGATGTTTCCCCCCTCCTGAGTTTCTCCCCTTCCCAGAGGTCTACAACCACTCAGAGTTGATTATATAAATTCCAGGGGGCATGGGGGCAAAGCCCCACACATTGAGGGGTGTGGTGGGTGGAGCCTTCCACAAAAGAAAGAAATCCTGCTGTTTTTTTTTATTTAGTTTTTCTGTTGTGTTGTTATTTGTGTGGTCAGTGCTTTCACTGATGATGTACATTGTTTTTGATGTTTTGGTTGTGGCGTTTTGTGCCATGATGTTTTTGTAGGCAGTATTATTGGCTAGAACCTTTACTACAGGGGCCTATGTTTGGACTCTTTCTTCATCATTATTTAAACATTTTAAAATGTTGTGTTGCCTTTTGCTGAAGTATACACATATATTTTCCAAAGCATCATTAACCCTCATCGTGCACTTTCACATATTCTTCTATGCACACATGTAATGCTTAATAATATATCTTTTCCACTGTCTTCCAAATTACCAGGGTATTACTTTGCCTTTATTTGCTTATTTCAACATTAGCAAGTCAGTTTTTTAACACAAAAGCTTTTCTTCTCAGTTGACAAGTCTAGTTTAATAAATGTTTTTGTTTTGCTTTCATATTTTGCTTTCTGAGGGTGTCATGTTCTTCCTGTTTTATTAATAATTAAATTTTAATTATATTTAATTATATTACAATTTTACATATTCAAAATTTATATTTTTCTCAATAATATATCTTCAACAAACATTATGTAGTCCAAAGCAATATTTTTCATCATTGATCTTATTTTCTTCTTAGCTTTTTGAAATGTTTATTGATATGATTTTAGTATTTTTTTTCAACAATTATTAAAATGGTTTAGATTAAATAAACATTGTTGGGATTCCTTAACACTATTTCTTTAATACATAGAATGTTTTAAATATCATCTGCTCCTGTTTCATAGTTTTAATCCCATCACATACATTGCTGTACCATTTCTACTGTAGTATTCTTGACAACCAAATACGTTTTTGGTTATAGAATATGATAATGACACAGTTCTGTACTGTATTCGTTCAATGGACAAAGCTGGTGTTCAATAAAAACTTCAGTCTGGCTTTGATATCCTGCAATATTGGCACTGCAAGCTGTTATTAAATGGAAGCAAGTTTACATCAATGTCCCTTGCTACTTACACCAGCAGCATTTATTAGTCAGCAAAAAATGTAATAATATATTTTTTTTAGTAAAAATGTATTTCTTACGTCCTTAGATTTATAATCATTATCTTTCAAATTTCCTCAGATATTGTAAAAAGCAGCTCTCATAACCATTTTTCTAATTAATGGCTCAAATCAATAAAGATGGCTGCCTCACACTATTTAAAAACCTCATTCATTGAGGATACATTAGGGATGTAAATACTGAATTGATACTGTGGCTGTAATATTATGGTGCTACTGTAGCACATGTTTCTAATGGTAAATAGTACAGTACCAACATGTTTAATTTTTTTCATGGTGGCATTGCAAGAGAGCAAGAACTTTCAAAAACTACAAAACCATGAATCTCAGCTCTGGAATAACAGAAAACGAAAATAAAAATTGGTACAGTGATTTTTCCCCATAAATGCATCATTGCAGTAACAAATGACCGTCTGAGAAACAGATACTGTTGCTTTAAGAAATGTTAAGCACCCTATTCTATCCCGCTAAGTGTTTCCTGCAATCACTCAATGATTTCATGTGGTTTGCAGTCCCTCAGAGCTTGCTAAAGGGCTAGTGACCATATAGGAAAGGGAGCAGGGACTATCATGTAAACAGTCTGTATGACCATTCACAGATGCTGGTGTCCCTGCTATCTCTGCTACCATCAAGTTTGCCCCCTGCCTCTAAAAATTGTAACAAGCAGGCAGTGGTGGAGGGAGGGTCACAAAGTTGCAATAATGCAGTGTCGTGCAGCAAGGCAAGGGGATGTCTAATGACTGCAATCTATTGGATCACTATACTGTCGGACATGGGTTGGAGGTCCTTGGATACCAGAGAGCTCAAACAATATAGGGAACAGGTGGAGGAGTCACTAGCAGAGATGTGACCAGGGGGCCACAATACATTCTTAAACACCATGTCCAGAAGCAGGACTTTAAGTAAAGGTATGTTGGGGGGGCTGTAAGGCAGCATTACAGTACCAGCAACCATGTTCTCACAGCCTGGCACAGAGCCATGTGACTGATGCTTTGCCATTCTACTATTCTGGGGGAGATGCATATCATCTTGTTAGTGGGATCAAACCCTCTGTGCACCCACTAAGATTTAGCTACATCATTTATAAGGTCAGACACATTGTTGCTCTCCATTTTTTAATGACAGTGCTAAACTACGGTAGCACTCTGTTTCAGGGTATATCTGATTTTGACTTGAGCAGGATTACTGGATGCTGTAGTTATGCATGCTGATTTACATTTAGTGCTCAAGGATACATGAATCCTAAACCCTCGTATTCTGAAAATGTCACCTGTTCCCTTTTTAGCAGTCAACTGTATTTCCATAGCTGTTGGAGATATATTGTTTCTTTATTTTTAAAGACTTTAAGCCTGAAGTTCAATGGCAGAAGCAACAGCCACACCCCCTGCCTGACTAATTTAAACCTTTCCTTCCTACTTCATTCAGAAGCATTTTTATTTGCAGCTGGAGGCTCTGGCTGTCCTTCCTCAGAGACCTGCCTTTCCCTGGGCTCTGTCCCCGCCCCCTTCCATGTATTGTTTGTCTCTTACCTTCCCTTATGTTTAGAACCTGCTGGTTGTACTGGACTCTGCCAGATTTGTATATTTCTGCTTCTGGACCAGTATTTTTCCTGTGGCTGCAGTCTGTATTGCTTCTCTCTCAGTAGTTTGTTTCTCTCGTCTGCTCAGGTGCTTGTGTTTGCTTTGTTTGCTTTTGAGGCCTTTAGTTCTAGCACCCCTTGTTTGCTTTGTTATGCTCAACGCAGTCTTCTATCTGTGCTTGTTACCTGTGCATTCTCTGTTATAATTGCTATTTCTATGCAGTCCCTGTGCTCATTACCTTTACACCTGCCTCTCTCAGTACTGGCTCCCTGATATGTTGTGTCTGTTCTGCAGCTCTCCTTTTACTCACTCAATGCTTCCTCCCGGCACTCCCTGTGTTTTTGTTATCCAGGCTCGTATGATGCTATTTCAACATAGCCTCCTGCTTCTCCCAGGCTGCTGACTTCACCCAGACTCCTTATCACTAACCTGCTGCCTTATCTACAGCCTCAGAATTTTACCAAACCATACTTTTACCAAAGGCCTTGCAGTCCATTTCTCACCATACTTTTCCCAAACCCTCAGCAGTCTGTATCTGACTTCTACCACACTGAAACTTCAGCATTTCAATTGGCTCTATTATTTTTTTTTGGGGGGGGGGTTACCCTGTCAACATTATAGTTGCCATTTGGTCTCATGGTGCTCAGCTTGTGACTTCCCTGTTATTCCCACAGTAGGGGACTGTGAGTCACAATGGGGCATTGTGGCTCAAGATATCAGGATCATGCTTTTATTTAAGTTAATGAATTCTGCTCCTTTGCCTACATGGCTTCTCAGCTATCTATGCATAAATATATTAACCTCATAGCCAACATGGTTTGCACAATATTCATCACATGGATTTCAAGATTTTTATTCCATTCCATTACCATGTTGCAAATGCTCCTTACTCAAATAACTTAACTCTGCCTTAAAGGCATTTTAGGCATTTGTGCTATCAATATCAATTCTCTATTTATGCCTCAACCATAGCAATCACTGCCAAACCTCATTGATTCAATTTACTAAACCTCACTGAATCAATTTCTGGCATCACTGCCTCTCACTGCTTATTGACTTCACAGTCTCTCACTACTCGATCACCTACCTTTCATGACACCATTAATCTGTCTTCTGCAGTGGTATTGGTTGGCTTGCTTTTGCTGGATCTGCTCATATCACTCAATCATATTAAGTATTCCTATCCATCAATCTCATCAGTCAATTGTATCAGTCCATTGTATCTGTCAATTTTCTCAGACAATCATACTGTACACCAACACCTAACAGACAACTGTTGACTTCGCCTGGCCACTTCATTTGTACTGCTTCATAGTTATCTGTTTGCTCTCCTTTATAAATTGGAGGCTTGCCAACCATGACCATTACTTTCTATGGCTCAGGGCTTCCCTGCAGCTGAAAGTCTCACTCTGCACTGAAGTCTGCACCTTGAGCATGTGAACCTCAGAGTGGGATCCTTTTCATTTGGCCCATAGTGGGAATCTCTTCACTCTGGGTGGAGCTTTAGCCATTTCCACCATTGGTGGCACCTCTCAATGTAGAATTTAAGACTTCAGCTATGAGGCATGGGTCCCTCACTCCCAAGAGCACTCCTTTAGCTGTCTGAATCAGGTTCAGTGATGCCCTCTTAGCTATTCTCCCCATGACCACCTCTGGTTTACCCAGTCTGTTTTTGTTGGTAGGTCAGCTGAGTGCCTCATCGGTCATTGTTCTCCTCTTCCTCCTCCTGCCTTGGGGATCCTGCTCAACCCTCGGAGCTTCCATTGTTGCAGACATCTCACACAACCATTCATAGCGTTCCCATTAGAGGGATCATGAGAGCTTTCCTCCAAATCAGAATATTTTCCTCCACTCAGATTGGGTTTCTAAATTGCAGCAGCAGAGCAGTCACTAAATAAAACACCCCTAGCCTGGAGGGAAGGTGACCTAGGCCTCAGATCCCCAGAGGGTTTCTTCCCCTTAAAAGGTTTTTCCCCTCTCCTCAGTGCCAAAGGTCATAATACAGTATATAATTGGTTGTTCATAGTATATTCCCTAGTTTCCTTAAGTAGGTTTCCACCTGTTGGATGGAGATGGCTGGTGGCCCTCATTTACCGTTCCCTCTCTCCTTGGGAAGTCATGCCCTCTCATTCATTCAACCTATGTTCAAACCATTACTCATTTCAGTTATCTCTGAACACTATCCTCATCTCTGATGACATGTATATACTCCAGTCTCAATACCAACTCATTACATCCACAATGCCTTCAAATCAGCTCATTACCTCTGCCATGCTATCCAATCTATACTCTTTTTGGGGCTTTTCCTAAGCTACCTTTAGCCTAAGGGGATCCTTCCTGTGGTACCTCTAGGGGTGGAACCCTCCTCCAGCCTTCCTGCCTTCGGCATCCCTACAGGGTGGTATTCCCAAGGCACAGAGAGGTGAACAGCCACAAAAAAGTTTATTCATCAAGTTGCATAAGCACAACACCACAATAAGTTGCATAAGCACATTAAATTGAAAGGCTGTAAGTCTGTAGTTCAAAGGCTGAAGCAACAGCCATGCCCCCCGCTAAACAAATGTAAATATCTTGAAAACTATTCAAGTTACACATACAGAATCAGTGTCACAATTGTTCACAACAAAAAGACCTTTACAATGAGGACAGTTACCAAGATGAACTCTGTATAGTTTTTTTTTTTAAATATAGCCATCTCTACTGTTGTGATCTAATTGTAAAGCCGTGCTTGCTGTTGAATCTATGGTCCCGGCTACATCACTGTCACATTAGACAGGATGCATTGTAGGAACAAGAAAAGCAATAAACATAGCTGAGATGGAGATCCTCAGGGGTCATAAAACTGCCATAAAGCTAGCAGGTAAATTTAGGAAAAAACATCTAATAGCAGACAGAGGGAAGGACACACTAGGACTTCACACGCAAATGAAAACACTCTGCACAACATGATTTTTGCAGATTCTGGGTGTACTACTCCTTTGATAAACTAAAGCAAAAAGTGTACATTCCAACAGCAATGAAAATAGGATTAGATAATGTAATTTCATTACATGAAGGAATAGGTCTCAGTTAACTCACCATGGTAATAAGCACAATATTCAGATAGTGGTATTCTTTACATAAATGGCAATTGCTGTTACTATTAGCTAGCTAATGTGTTCACAAAAAAAAGATTTTATCATCTTCTACGAGAAAGTTTCCACATGCCAGACTTGTGGCTCGGCCCTAGAGCAATTGCTGCCATGCCAGCAGCCCGGATTTGGGAGTGGAATCAGGTATCCCAGTGATCAGCAGAGGGAGAAGAGGACTGAATGTCCCATGTCCCCAGGAGGGGAGGCTGGCCACACAACACTTAGACTGCCACCAAGGGGAGGTTTGGTGGCAGTGTAGCATGTATGTCATGATAGGGAGGGCCATCAACTGATGAGTAACATGTGAATTGCTCCACACACTCACACGATGATATCACTGCATATTGATGGCCCAGTAAGGAAAAAATCAGGTACTAAAACACCTCATCAGCTGGGTGATATGCCTGCCTGCCTGCTTCAGGCTCTGCATCACATATGGAGGCTTGGCTCCACATCTGGATGTGGTCACTGGGAGGAGAGGATGGCCCTCCCACACCATGGCAGTAAGTCCCAGGGATGGTGGGTGATGGAGCTGAATAGGCAGACAGTGGAATGGGGCTGGTGGGATGCTGAGGGGAAAAAATACGGATCAAAAGAAAAACATTGCTTAATAGCTTCCATTCTGTTCATGCTTATGCTCTTCATTTTTCCCGTGAACAATTAATATCACTGTCAGAATTCAATATGAGGTTATCCAAAAGAGCTTTCCTGTATTATCTATCTTTTAATGGAGCAACCTCCCATGTACATTTAGGAAGAAAGGATATGAATCTGGTTTTATGCAGTGCCTTTTATACAGACTGTATGCCAATGTGCTTTACAGTCTGGGAGGGGAGAGAAAGTTGCTGCTGTTTAGCATATAAGGAATTCAAAGAGCACAGGTCTAGATAGATAAAATATACTTCAGGGAGAGATTCAGTGAGTGGCTTTGGATCACACAGTGAATAAGCATCTCTAGTTGGATTCAAACCTGGGTCTCCACATTCACAGTTCTGCACTCTGACCATTATGCCAAACTGTATCCCAAAAGCACATCTATGCCTAATAAATTAAACAAGCATCAAGAGATCACAGTATGTGCAAGGTTTTTCTGCAGTCAGTTTTCCTGCATTCGACACTGATATCATGTCCTGTCCTATTACTCACAATAGACTCTCTGCATGAACCCTTTTCTGTCTTACATGCCATATTATGCAGCATGCTGGACCAAGATTTATACATCCTGAAAGTTCTATGGGCATCTGTTGATGCACTATCAGTGTTTACAACCACACAAACACAATAGTCTCCAAACAGATGGGATCCTATGCTATTGCTCAGCTGGGGGGTATGGTGGGCCAGAGAGGTGGCTGTGGAGTGTACACTAGTATGTGCATGCTTGAAACCCATTAACAAAAGCTTTCTTTGTATACCAGGGCACTCAAATATGCCAGCTGAAAACAGCTATATGGGCTGTCCATGCTGTAACATAATGTCACAGGTGCAGGGTAGCCCCCCCCGACTCTTAATGATTGCCTGTACCCAGCCCCCTTCCAAGTCATGGGGGTCTGAATGGCTCAATTAGCAGAATTATCTATTTTTCAACAAACTAAAGTGCACATAAGGGGTATGGCATTTCTGTCAGTGGATAGCAGTATCTCATAATCCTCTACTACAGCAGAGCAAATGATTTAATGCAAGGTTGTACTGAGTTTCTGATTGCAAGCCTAATGTCAAGCTCTCTCCCTAAGCTGACCCTTCCCATCTATGCTGCTGTATGCTGCATGGGAGGAGCTGTGTGGGTAAGGAATCTCTGCCCTGCAGATTTCCCTGGGTGCAGCACACAGTTATATCCACATCACAGCTGCCATCTTCATCGATTTGTCCAAGGCTTTTGACACAGTCTCCTACTCCCTACTCCTGACTAAACTCACCAACACCAGTCTATCCAGTAGGGCCACATCTTGGTTCCACTCATACCTCTCTGGCAGGTCCTAATCTGTCCGTATCAGTTCTTCCACCTCTGCTCTTTTCCCAGTCACCTCAGGGGTACCACAAGGTTCCATCCTCAGCCCTCTCATATTCTCAATATTTCTGAATGACCTGCCCTCTGCCTGCCCACACACCTCAATCCACATGTATGCGGACGACACTGTGTTGTACACATCTGGCCCCACTTCCTCTGAGGTCATGACCAGACTGCAGCAGGACTTTTTCATGGCCCAGCAATGGCTTTGTTCAAACTATCTCCTTCTAAATGCCAAGAAAATGGTCTCTCTAACCTTTGGCACTAGGCAGAGATTTTCTAGGCTTCCCTCTCCAATCACATTCCACACTATGGAAGGGACACCCCTGGAGGCCTGTACCTCCTTCAGATACCTTGGAGTCTGGCTTGACCAGCACCTCAACTTTTCCACACACATTGACTCCATACTCAAGAAGCAGTACCCCAGGCTTGGTGCACTCTACCGGAATAGCGACTGCATCCCTGTACCTGCACGGAGGGCCATTGTGCAGAAAATTATCCTCCCCATCTTTGACTACAGGGATGTAGTCTACAGTGCTGGCCCAAAGTCCACCTTAGCCAGACTGGATCCTCCTTTCCATTCTTTCTGTTGCTTTGCCCTGAACTGTCCTTACTCTACTCACCACGGTGCCCTTTACCAATCAATGGACCTCTTTTCTCTAGACAACCGTAGACAGTCTCACTGCATCAAAATCACAGCCAAATTTTGGTCCGTGCAACTCCTCTCCTACCTCACCACTGCCATAGCCAACCCCTGCACCCTAGCATACTCTCTTAGAAACCTAGACTCTCGGTCCCTAGCTGTCCCACATAGGTCCACTACTGCCAGTCAGGCAGCATTCAGCTACCACTTACCAATGCTGTGGAACTCCCAGCAAATATTCGTCACTTCTCCTCCCCTCAGCACCTTAATTCCTTGCTCCAAGCATATTTTGCCCCTACCTGCACATCCATCTAGACAGTTCTTAGCATATCGAGTGAAATGACTGTGTTGTCAGCACTTAGTACTGCATATAACCAGTGCTTATAACTACTGTTTCTCTCGCTTCACTTTGTCTTTACCTAGACCAATTGTCAGTGTTCCCCATATGAAAGTACTTGTTTTATGCTGTCAAACTGTTGTCTATGCTACTGTTTTACTGTCCCACTATGCCTAGTTACTGAACCAAATGTTAGTGAATCCCCACTATGTATTTACTTGACTCTTGCTGTCTTCAACTGTTGTCTATGTTCCCCCTCCCCCAGGACACATCTAGAATCGAGCATTAGCCTGTTCAGTATGCCCTCCTGGTTAAACGTTTAAATAAATAAATAACTAAATATGTCCCAGTACACACCCTTTCTGACACATACCAGTCCCACTAGTGCATAGAGTGCACTGTTTGTAAAATACATAAATAATGAACATGTAAAATGTCGTGATTCATTTTGTAATATCTGTTGTAAAGTTTTGCTACTAATGACATTGGCCATCTTGCCCAAAATATACCGAAAATGGGATTTTATTTCACCTGTATTTCTTGGAAAAAGATAATAAATACATTAAATCCAAAGAAAGAATAAATAAATGATAAACATATTGGATAACTGAGAAAATGAACAAATCATAAGAATGTGGCACTGCTTCAGTCAGATTAGAGTTAGTCAAAGGGACTGTAGGACAACACAGCATTAAGGACAGCCCCTCCCAACAACGTATGCCCCTACAGTAATTATTGTAAGTCACACCATCTGATTGAAACAAGGAGTAGGACTACAGATGTTAAACTTGGATAGATAAAATCTACCATGCACTGGTATAACCTTCTATTGAGAGGTGTTTTTCATTTAAGTATGCAATAGGCATAGTTCAAAGCTGAACAAAAATGACAGCACCTTATGCCACAAAAGGAGGAAAAAATAACAGCCAATTTTAGTAGAACTTCTGGAAAATGTAACCAAAAGCAGCTGCCTCTTCTAAAAGCAAATGCACTAAACATAATTTCTTCTTTGTGGTAGCGAGATTATAGTCACACTGAGCATAAATAATACATATATAAAGGGATGCAGGATGCACTGAATGAAGTTTGACCCCTGAGGGATTTGATTTAGCATTCTACTGCCAGTATTGCTAATACCTGCATTTACTGTAGTCTGCCATTAGTATGATGGAGTGCCTGCATTGAAGAAATTCTGTGTAGCCTCTGTGCTCCTCTGTTGAACTGCAGCCTTACTTTATCACATGAACTATTGTATCTGTGAAACCTAAGGAGGACTGGATATAGGGAATGATATTTTACAGGCAGCCCTGTGTAAATAGTGCATAATGTCCTTCACACATACTGTCAATGTAATGCAGGAGACAAAGCAATGTATAGAAAATGCAGTGTGTACCATTTACAAGACACAAGGACATGTTTGTGCAAAATACTTAAATTAGAGTACAGGAAGCAACTGAAAGATCATATTGCAACTCAGGCATTCTTCATCATCCAGTCTATCACCTCAGCCATTTCAGTAGCTCAGAAGGTTGTATACTGCCCTCTGGGACTGAAATGTTTAAAGGGTATGGATTCTAGTCCCACACCAGGAACGTGGATGAATGCCCAGTATTGACACTGTAGTGCAGCACTGGGGGGCCGGGGACTGACAACTACAAACAGTCTACCCATCCTGGTGCTGGTCTGCAGTGTTGCTGAGAGGCCAAGCTATCCCCTGTCAATTTCCAAAAATAAACAATGAGAACAGTCCACTCACTAGGAGTATATCTTTTTAGAGAAATCCAACTGAAAGCTAGAGTCAATTTTAGTAAATGTATTTGCCATAATTGCCAATAGACATTTAACACTGCAGGCAAGTACAGGATGGTACCTCAGCTCTTTGGTCTAGGACCTTCATCAGGGTCTTCTCATTATTTAATTCAGGGGGTGCTATACTGTTGGGGTACTGTCCTTAGGATGAGATGTTAAATTGAGGTCTTTTCTTCCCATCTCTGGTGATTCTTCAAGTGAAAGTTAAAGACCATAGACATGGCACTTTTTGTAAGAATAGTAGATTTCTTCCAGTGTCTTGGCCAACATTCCTTCTGTCATTAAAATAGGTCTATGCACCCCCAATCCCCCAGGATGCAACTTAAACCAAGCTGTCTCACTCAGTGTACATTTTCTGTTCAAAACAAAATTGCAAATTTCAGTGCTCCCTCTCTATAATGAACAACATGGGAGCCATATAATGCGTTTGCTATACTGGTGTGTTCATTAAAGTGAGCAAGCATGTTTTCAATAATTGCAAACCACAGTACACTGACACAAAACAGGAAGTAAGTGGCAGCAGAATAACACTGGGAGTACAGATTAATTCAGTACTTGTAAATAACACCCCCACTATTCTGTCTAATCCTGCAATTTATAATAACAAGCTGGGCTCTCACTCAGACCTTGATGCAGATAGATTGAATCCAGAACCTTGGGCTCCTACCACTCACCAAACCACAATCGACCCCATGGTTTCCCTTTTCTTGCATGAACTGCGATACCAGCTTCATGGTGATGCAATTCCTGTTGACAACAGTAAATAGTCATATCGCTTCCCAGATGCCTCATCTGAGGTACAGGTACAAAAATGAATCTACAGGGGCTCACTAAAGTGTCTCAATGCCTACCCATTCCCGAAACACTGTCCAACTTTACACTTGCCTGTTCCTTTTCTGAGCTGCAGAGCATTTTTCTTTGATGCGTCATACAATGTGGAAGTTTTCAGAAGGACGATGGTGAACTTTTCCACCACCACACCATCCTCCTTGATGGTTCCCTTCTTCAAGCACAGCCTTCCTGAAAACAGTAGTATCATGTTTGACATCGGGAGCCATGAACCCCATATGTTATAATCAGGAATTTGCTATTTCAGGGTTCATTGTAGCGAGGGAGCACTGTACCTAACTTCATTAACATTGTGGTAATGGATTTTAAGTAATAAGGTAACTACAGTAGTTTGAGATGTGTCTTTATATTCAATGGCAGAAGATTTAAATTTTAACTGAAACATGGCTAAAACCTACTATTCCAAACTCTATTTGCTCCTTGTCTTGTTACGAGCTGCCCAGACTTGACTGCCCTATCTTCATGAGGGGTGGGGGCATTGCAATATACTTCATGGATTATTTACAGCTCAGTGCCCTACCTGTAAATTATCTAACTTCCTGTGAAGTCCTGCAATCTTCATGAGTCCTTGGGAATACCAAAACACTACATACTGTGGGTGGGATATTCTAAGCAGTTGTGTAATGTGCAACAAGGTTGCGCCAGCACAACTACGACAATGCGCCGGAGAGCGATATTCAGTGGCAGCAACTGCACAACGCAAATCCCCATGCGCCAATGCACAATGGTAATGCATGCACGCTCAAGTGCAGTGAGCATAGCCATGAACAAGCAGCACAGTGCGATATTCAACAGCAGACAAACGGCACAAGCGCAGAGCAAAATGGACTTGCGCAGAGCAAACTTGAGCATATAAAAAGAGGTAGCAAGCAAGGGAAGGAGACTTGTGCCAGAGGGGAGCCAGAGAGAGAGAGAGAGAGAGAGAGAGAGAGAGCGAGTGGGCAGGCTGGACAGCAGGAGGAGTGCAAGACAAGACAGAGGCAGGAAGGGAGAGTCACAGATTATGAGACTGGGTGTGTGACAGTGTGTATGTGTGTGTGAGTGAGTGGGTGTGTGCATGTGATACAGGTGCAGAGGCAACATTCTGAGTGTGTGCCTGCGAAACAAAGCACAAGAGGGGCAGCACAGTTGCCAAGACAGGTGGGAGGTGGAGGCTACAGCCCACAGGCCCCCAGCTGGGAATCCAGAAAACAGGTGTGCACCCAGCGCAGGGGCATACTCAACAGCACACAGCTGGGGGTGCCTGGGGAGATAGCCACCCAGGGAGGGCAGGACAACACAGGCCATGGCCAGTACCATCTTCCAAATGGAAGCAGTAATGAGGGGTGTGAGGAGGCAGGAGGCAGAGCGGAGCAGCTGTGGAAGGGCCCCTCAGCAGTATGCCCGGAACAAGTGGTACCATGCCCGCACCACCTTCAAACAGTACAGTGATACAGAGATTGTGGTCCAGTACCACCTGAACTGGGTAATTCTGAGGCAGCTCTGTGAGCTGTGCAGTGAGAAGATGCAGGCACCCACAAGACGGAACCACTCCCTGTCGGTGGAGATGAAAGTCATGGCTGTCATGTGCCTGCTCACCATGGGTACCTTCCAGAGACCAACAGGGGACACCACAGGCATAACCCAGTCAGCCGCATCATGGCTCCTCACACAATTCCTCAATGCACTGCTGCCACATGCTGTGGAATACATCCATTTCCCCAGCACACATGCAGAGTGTACAGCGAACATGCAGGAATTCTACAGGGTGGCACGTATTCCTGGCATGCTAGGGGCCATCAACTGCACCCATGTTGGCATCCGCATGCCACCTGGCCCAGAGGGGGTAGCATACATCAACAGGAAGGGCTACGCCAGTGTCAACTGCCAGGTGGTGTGTGATGCCAGGGGACGCATAATCAATGTCTGTGCCACACACCCTGATGGAGCACATGAAGCCTACATCTGGCACCAGTTGGCACTGTGCCACAGGTTCAAGAGTGGGGACATCCCCATAGGCCACCTAGAAGGTGAGTATGCTGTGGAAATGGGCAACCTGGCACAACAGGGCAGGGTGTGGGGGGATGCTAGGGCAGGTGCACCAGAGGGTGAGGCTGGGAAGACTGGGGGGGGTGCAGCAACACAGTCCACCATGCTAACCACACATCTCTACACACAGGTGACAGTGGCTACCCACTCCAGCCCTGGCTGCTCACCCCATACCGGTGCCCATCAACCCCAGCACAGGAGCTATACAATAAGGCACACACCAGCACACAAAACATCATTGAGCATGTGTTCAGGCTGCTGAAGGCATGGTTCCATTGCCTGGACAGGTCTGGTGGTGCCCTACAGTACAGCCCCTCAAAGGCCTGTGGCCTATTCTTGGCCTGCTGTATACTACACAACATGGCCACTGACAGTGGGATAGCTGTCGAGGTCAAAGAGGGGAACAGCAGTGGGGACGACACTGCTGCCTGGCCAGATAGTGGTGGGCAGCCCCCCCAGGATGAAGGGAACCCTGGCTGAACAGGATGGCCCAGCAGCACTGGGACACAATTGCAGAGGAGCACTACTGAGCACGCAGGTAGGTGAACATGTTCACATGCATATCCTGGGGACTATGGCACAGCATGCAGGCATGTATGGGCAGGCCCTGTGATAGTACCGGCTGGAGGGAACTGTGGACAGGTGTGGGACAGGACACCGTGGAAGCACTCAACACAGCACTGCACACTCCTCCCACACACACACCCACACACCCCTGCACACACACGCACATGCACACAGGAACCATCATGCCCGGGCCCAGAGGCAGGCACCAGGCATGTGTCAGATGCAGAGCACCAGTGCACAGTAGCAGTCAGTGCTTTGCTGGCATCATCATGCACACGCCACAGTGGCCAGCAGCCGGTCAGGTGTGCACAAGGCCTGTGTGTGGCATGAACCATGGATGCCACGTCCCTGGAATGCACATGCACATGCCACACCAATGTGCACACAGGGCAGCAGCAGACAGTGGACAGGGATGTGGGTGGTTCAGGACCACCACATGGTTGCACAGCCACCGCGGACATGTGGATGGTCCCACTGAGACTGCCCAGCAGACACAGGCTATGCAACAGCCACAGGGGGTGTCTGTGATGGTCCCTCAGAGGTGTTACTGCGGGAATGTGACTGGGTCCTCGCAGGTGTCTGCAGTCTCCCGAACATGCCCGCATCAGGTTTGCCCGGAATGCCCACATCAGATCCCGGCATCGACACAGTGGAGATCACTCGACGCCGTGACCGAGGGGTGGAGAATGCACCCCGCGGGGTCTGCGTCAGACAGCCAGGCATGATGGTGGCCAGTGGTGCTAGGCTAGCTGTGACTGCAGCGGTAAGCCGATCCAGGGCTGCGGTTGTGTCCTCCTGCATGTGAGTATTCTTGACCAGGAGCTGTTCAAAGTCCCTGTTGTGCCACACTGCAGCATGGCGCAGCTCTGCATGGAGTGCATGCACCCCTGCCGCGACCATCACCTGCTGCTCAATGGTGGCCCGTAGCAGATGGGTGTGCTTGGCCAAGGGGTCTGCACCCTGGGGCGCATGGGCATTGTGCCGACCCACATGTGTTGCTCGACCCCGCAGTCTGGCCCCCCAACGCAGGTGGGTGCTGCACAGTGGGGCCCTCTTGGGGCTACTCGTTCACCGGTGCACCATCGGTGGGCACTGCACCCAGCCCCCCTTCAACACCATCCAACTGCCACAGCTGCTGCACCTCTGGCCACTGTGTACCAAGCAGCACCGGTGTTTTTGCACAACTACTGCCACCACCATCAGCCGTCACCGCACCGGTAGCACCCACGGTGACGCCGGGGGTGGTGGCTGGTGGTTGGACAACTGCCTCCAACGCATTGTCTGCGCTGCCATGGTAGGTGTGTGGTACAGGTGCCTGACCCACAACAGCAACATCACTATCTGGGATGATGATCTCGTTGTCATTGGTCTCGGACCCTTCCCCGATCTGTGTCTTAGCATACTGGACGCCATGCCTGGCGTCATGCTGGAACACAGCAAGGGCCTCATCCGCAACCATGCCCAGGCATCCGGAGGATCAGTTGTGTTGGGCTGCATGCGGTCTGGCCCCCGGACACCAGTGGAGGTGGAAGGATGGTCCTTCAGGTCCAGGACCGCCCCCAAGGCGGACACTCCCACCTCTGCTGCTGCATGCAGTTGCTCAGGAGATGAAAGGGAAAACAGTCGCATTAGTGCCACTGGCACACCTCCCTGCCCCCTGCCCCGGGTGCTGCCATACCTACCATGCAGTGATGGGCTGCCACCTGTCTGGAAGCCGCCACTAGGCACCCCCTTGAAGGCGCTGCCCCACATGGTAGTCACCACCAACTCCTCCTGCGGTGTCAGCTGTGGCACAACAGGCTGTCCACCACCCATGGCAGCATGTGCAGCCCGGATGGCTGCCACCTTCTCCTTTATCCACCTCCGGTCTGTACCGACCTTCTTCTTGCACTCCTGCACAGACCTTTGATGGATGCCCTGCTGATTTATGGCTCAGGGCACACCCTCCCATGCTGTTGACTGGGCCTGTAGAGTGCCTGTTGAGCCACTCAGTAGAGGCTTCTGGACTAGGTAAGCCTTGAATAGGGCATCTGTCTCTGCCCTCATGAAGTTGGGCCTATGCTTCCGTGCAGGACCATGCTCCTCATTCTCCTCTTGTTCTGTCATGCTATGTCCTGTGGGAATAGGCAAGTGGTCATTGTCGGCTACTACCCACACCACCATCCCAATCCACTGTCCCAAGAGCCCTACAGTGTCGCAACCCACCTCTGAAGGATGCAATACCAGTCCATATAATGTGCAGTCCTGCAGCACCTTTATGACGCATCACATGTAAATGAGGGGATGCGCAACTATAATGGGATGTAAATGCCTCCGATGTGCCGTGGATATGCTGATTAGCTAATCTGCATATGCCGGCTGAATATCGTGATTTTGCACATCGACCAATGGACTTGCGCATGCTCAAGTCATGGCTCAACATTGTGACATGCGCAGTAGGCCCAACAGTGTGCGTGTGCACACTGCCGGCACGTACACCACTGGCGTACCTACGCACACTGAGCAGTACGTGTTACAGTGCTTGGCCACTATCAGGCATGTGGACCGCGTATGCTGCATGGCCTATGGTGCCCGGACACCATAGTGCTGATGGTGCTGTGGCACCATGTAGCAGATAGCACTCCTGCACTATGGTGCCATGGTGCCTGGGTGCTATTGGGCTATGAACCGTGGCACCCACATGCCTCTATTGCGCCCCATGTATGGCGGGCCCAACAGCGCAGTCGTGTATGGTGCGCGTGCCAACCCTTGACCCTATGGTTGCCCTTTGCCCCTTTGGGAGCCCTGCAGCATGTGCCACTGCTGCATTACCTGTATCACGCAACTCCATTGCTGCAAGATTTGTGACGGCAGTGCATCTCTATGCGAGGTGTGCATCCCCAGCACATGTGGCTTGTGCGCTACTGGGTGCCATTTTGGATCTAGGAGTGCATTATAGCCATGCCACACTGCAGCAGTGCCAGGCCACCTACTTGGTCACAGGTGGAACTGATGAATCTTGTGGCCCTTGTGCCAGATGTTAACTGGATGACATGTACTGCAGCCACATCCAAGAGCAGGGTCATTCTCGATGCCCTGCAGGGGACAGGCCTTAGACAGCTAGTGTTGGAACCCACTCGGGAGGGAGCAATACTAGATCTGGTACTCTCAAATGGAGAGAGAGGATCACAAATTTAGAAGTCAGTAGACATCTGGGAACAAGCGACCAGTACACAGTGTGCTTCACAATAAGCACAACTGTGGAGACAAGCCATACAAAAACAAGCATACTGGACTTTAGAAGGGCTGACTTTGGCAAAATGGGTGAATACCTGAGAAATACACTAGCAAATGGCCAAAAAGGAGGGGTGGAAGAACAATGGAGAAAAATCAAAACTGCCATCATAGAAGCAACAAGCCTTTGTGTGAAACAGATAAAGAAAACAAAGTGGAGTAAAAAACCATTGTGTTTCTCAAAAGAGGTGGCAGGGAAGGTTAAGGAGAAAAAGGCTGCTTTCAAAAAGTATAAGGCATCACAGAAGGAGCACGACAGGGAACTGTATCAATTAAAGCACAAAGAAGTGGGGAAGGCAGTCAGACTAGCAAAAGCCAAAACCGAGGAAAAAATAGCCAGTTCAGTTAAGAAGGGGGATAAAACCTTTTATAGGTACATTACGGAACATAGAAAGGTTAAGGGAGGAATAGTAAAGATTAATAAGGGAGAGGGGAGGTGGGCAGATGGAGACAGTGAAAAGGCAGAGATACTGAATGAATACTTTTGCTCAATGTTCACAAAAGAAGATGAGGAGGAGTTACCTAAATCAGACAATAGAATCACTCTGGGTAGGGGGGTTGACACCAGTCCATTTACAGAAGAAAGAGTCCTGAAAGAACTCCTAAAACTCAAGGTGGACAAAGCAATGGGGCCTGATGGGATTCACCCCAGAATCCTAAAAGAACTAAGGGAGGACCTAGTGACACCACTGACCACACTTTTAAACAAATCATGGGAGGATGGGGTGGTACCTGAGGACTGGAGGAGGGAAGATGTGATTCCCCTTCACAAAAGTGGGAGCAAGTCAGAAGCAGGAAACTACAGACCTGTAAGTTTGACCTCAGTGGTAGGGAAAATGATGAAATCACTTCTGAAAGAAAGAACTGTTGAGTACTTAGAGGTCAGCGGGGCACAGGACCCAAAGCAGCATGGATTTACAGTAAGAAGGTCATGTCAGATGAATCTAATGGATTTCTTTGACTGGGTGACCAAAGTAATAGACCAGGGAGGGGCTGTGGATATGGTCTACCTAGACTTTAGCAAGGCATTTGACACAGTCCCACACAAAAGATTAATAATCAAGTTAGCCAGCCTGGGAGTGGGTCCCAGGGTGGTAGTTTGGGTAGCAAACTGGCTGCACAACAGGACACAGAAGGTAATAGTGAATGGAACACATTCTGAAGAAAGGAGGGTCACTAGTGGAGTACCTCAGGGCTCAGTACTGGGTCCAGTCCTCTTTAACATATTTATAGGTGACATTGCAGAGGGTCTGGAGGGAAAGGTATGCCTCTTTGCAGATGACACAAAGATCTGTAACAGAGTTGATACACAGGGGTGGTAGAAAGGATGAGAAGGGACTTGGCAAGGTTGGAGGAATGGTCAGACATATGGCAACATAGATTCAATGCAAAGAAGTGCAAAGTAATGCACATGGGAAACAAAAACTCAGGAGAAGAGTACACAATAGCAGAGGAGGTACTAACAACAACAAAAATGGAACGGAACCTGGGGTTAGTCATATCAGATGATCTAAAGGTTGGTAAGCAATGTGAGAAGTCAGTAAGGAGAGCCAGGGGCTTACTGGGATGCATAGGAAGGGACATCACAAGTAGAAAAAGGAAAGTGGTTATCCCTCTGTACAGACAGTTGGTGAGACCCCATCTGGAGTACTGTGTGTAGTTTTGGAGACTTCATCTACACAAGGACATAGACAGGATGGAAGCAGTCCAGAGGAAGGCAACTAAAATGGTGCAGGGTCTGCATCAGAAATCATATGAAGAGAGACTGAGAGAGCTTAATATGTATACCCTTGATGAAAGAAGGGCGGGGGCATGATAGAAATGTTCAAATACCTCAAGGGAATCAACAAAGTCCATGAGGGTAGCATCTTTCAGAAAAGAGATGTGTAAGAACAAGGGGCACAATTTAAAGATAGAGGGGATGGCTCAGGGTAATGTGAAGACATTTTTTTCACAGAGAGTGGTGGATGCATGGAACCTCCTTCCTGGGGAGGTTGTTGGGTCTAAAACAGTGGAGGAATTCAAACATGCATGGGACAGACATAAGGCAATTGTAGTGAGGGGTGGCAGGAAGTAGGCTGTTGGTTAACTAGAATGCAGCTTATCCAGTAGGTAGGGAAATGGGCAGACTGGGTGGGCCAAGTGGTCCTTATCTGCCGTCAAAGTCTATGTTTCTATGTTTCTATGTAACCACATGAAGGCAGTTTGTTTGGCCAGGTGCCCCTTACTAGGCCATGGACAGAGGTGTGGCAGGAGGTCACTGATGGGCTGGAGGAGGCCACAGGTGCACAGTGCAGTAGCAAGCAATGCCACCACCACTATGGGGACCTGCAGCAGAGGGACCCTGAGAGGCTACAGTCGCTACTGGCAGGTGTCCGGAGGAGTGCCTTGCCACAGCCAGGCAAGTGCACTATGCCCGGGTCCATGCCAAACCAGTGTTCTATGGGGCAAGCAGGGTGGCACACCATGCTGCTGGGGGGACTGGGGCTGCGCGTCCTGTTTGCTGGGGCGGCGCACCGTGGGTGCGCTATGTCACCGCGCAGCTGCTGTGCTGGTCCAGAGAGCACACTGAGCTGGGGGGGCATGTGGTGTTACCAGGTACTGATGTGTCTTTCTCTGTGTTTCCTTCCTAGGCCCTGAGGATAGGAGGAGGGCCTGAATGGCTGGCACTGTGGGTGGGCTGGGGCAGGCCACCACAGGGGCTCATGTGCAAACCGCATGGGCGGTGCTGCTGGACAAGCGCAAGGTGCACTGCTGCATGCATGTAGGCACTGTTTTATGCTAAGATGTTGTTCAGGGTGGGCAGTGGGGGTGGGGGTGGGCCACGGCCCCCTGTGCGCATGGCCTTTCCAGCTGTGCACTGCCCATGGTGTCTGTTACACCATGCTGTGGCTATTACACATGTGTGTGGCTGATGCAGCTGGGCTGTGGGTTCACCTAGATTTAAGCTGTGCCACTGCCATCCTGCCACTTAGCAATGTCGCCTGCCTGCCATGGTGGTGGGGTGCAGCACATGGGTGGTGTTGGTGTGCAGTGTTCTGCATGGCTGTAGATTGCTGGGTATGTGGCATGTGTGGTCGCACACACTGCGGGTGGCTGGGTGCCATCCCAGAGGCGCATGTCACCGCTGTCCGCTGAGCACGATGGGTGGGCTACAGTCTTCCGGACATGCACTCATACTGTCTTCCCTCCTTTATCCTAGGTGTCCATTGCACTGATGTAAACACCAGGCTCCTGCGACAGATCCTGCGGGTCTCCAGAGCCACGCTCCAGTTGGCACAGCGGCTGCAACAGATGATGCGCAGATAGCAGGGCAGATGTCAGCATCAGGAAACAGTGGGGCATGAATGGCCATAGGGCCCGTTGGCCTGTTACTGTTACCCTTCCCTGTCCCCGTCCCCTGCCCTCCCTTGTCCCTTAGTATAGCCAGGACCCCTGCCCTCGCCTCCCTTTCCAGGCCTCCCATTTTGTATGTGGCCTCTCCATTCCTTGTTCCCTGTCCCCTGTTATCTATAAATATGTATGTAGTTATTTAATGCCTGTTGTAATACACTTTTATATGGTTAGCCATCTGTGTCCGTGTCTGCTTTGTGGCTGGCGTGAGGAGCCATGCTGCAGTGGTGTGCATGGCAGCTATGTGGTAGACAAGGGTGGCCAGGGGGTTGTGCCTGGTGGTGTACACCCATTGGATGGTGGCTATGCCCTGGGGCAGCCGTGGGCTCTCTGTTTGGGTTGTGTGGCATGTGCATTGTGTGCTGTTTGCCTGTGTGTTGCCGGCTGTGGTTTGGGTGGTGTGTCTTATGCCTTTCTGTGGGGGGTTGGAGGTGGCTGTTTACCAGTGACCATTGGTGCCACCCTGCCTCCATGTGCCACTGTGGTGCATGTGGTTGGGGGCCTGCTGCTTCCCCATGCACACTGGGCATGTTCCATCATGTGCCTGCCATGCCTCACTCATGGCACCCTCTGCATCCTGGTGGCAGGACATCCCACCCCAGTGGCTTTCTCCTTGCTGTGCCTGTTGCCATTCCATCTGTGTCCTGGTGCATGCACCTCTGCCCCTTGCGCATCCCTGGTTGCTGCTATTGTGCTTGTTGGCTTGCTCACTGGTGCAGCCCTGGTTGCACTATTGCTCATGTTGGCTTGCTCCCTGGTGTAGCCCTGGTTGCGCTATGGTGCATCTCTGCGATATTCAGCTATGTTGTGCTGGCACATGCCGTCATGTGCAACCTTTGAATACCACGTTCAGTGCACCATGGTGTACCAGATTTGTGCTGCGCTACTCTTACACCTGCCTCTGGCGCATTTCTGAATATCCCATCATGTGTGTTTATAAACCTTGCATAAGTGGAAAGGCTGGACTATCTGATGTTATCCACCACCTGCCCTCCAGTACTGGCAAGAATAAAATTCTACTATTGGGTGATTCCAACCTAGATTGGCTTGGCAATAAAACAAGCACATCTGAATAATTGTTAGATAAGCTTCAGCTCACTCGGCTAATCTCTGGTCCTACCAGGTTATCAACAAGGAGTAACCATCATTCCTTCTCTGACTGGATCCTTGCAAATAGAAAGGACAGGGTCATTACTTCCAGTATACTCCCTGATGTCATTAGTGAGCATTTGATTGTGTTTTGTTTCTGGAAGGCTCACTCCCAATCTAGTCCTCCTAAACAATAGTTTGTCATCACTTTCCAAACTTGACCTAGTGGCCCTTTCTGCAGACTTACTCCAGATTAAATGCTTTCCTTTACACCTCACAGTTGATGTCAATAATGCTTTCAGCTATTTTATTTCCAAACTCTGGGACTTGCAGGACAAGCACATCCCTCTAATAAGATATAGGGTAATAGGATCAGTCACTGGGTGGTTACATAGTGACATGCACTCCTTACTCAAAGCTACAGTTAAGTGTTGGTCTAAATTTAAAGTTTCAGGCTCACTACTGATTGGCTGGTCTACAGAAAACAACGGAAGGAGTGCAAAAAGCATCTTGGTTGCTAAAAGTACCTACTGTAAATATCCTCTTCAGTCCTCTGCAGACAACTGCTGCAGTTTCTGGACTCATATAAAGGATTTTACAGGTAATGGTGCTAACCACACAGTGGTTGACATAGTACTGAATGGCACTAATTATAACAACATTGAAACAATTACAAATGCTTTTACTTCTCATTTCCCTGACCTAACTATTTTAATATGTCTTGCCGTACCTTAGACTAGTACTGCCTAGTAGGCCAACTAGCCCCACCCACTTCAGAGCTGTCACACACACAGAGGTTTTATGCCTTTTGAAGACTATCTCACTATACAGTAGAGCGTGTCAGATGATCTCAAAACTTGACTTCATAGGATTGCTGCAATCCAGTTAGCTTCTCCAATAACTTGTTTATTCAACCTATCCCTCACCTCTGGTATAGTGCCTAAAATGTGCTTGCTAAGGAGGTGCCATTCTTCTAAAAAGATGACCCCAAATGCAGTGAAAACTATTGTCCTATTGCAATCATGTCTGTACTCAACAAGTTGCTGGAGATGCTAATGGCCTCTCAGGTTATGAAGCACCTACATAAACAAAACCTACTATCCCCAGAACAGCATCATCTTAGGCCCATAGCACATCCACAGTTCTCATCCATTTCACTAATAAGGCCACAGTAGCTATGGATAGGGGTACGTACACTGAGGCTGTCTTCACTGGCTTAACAAAGGCTTTTGACCTTGTTGATCACTCCCTACTCAAAACTAAATTATTATCCCTTGGCTTATCACCCACTGCTGTTACCTGGTTTTCTAGCTACCTTGGTGATAGACAACAGTTGGTTAAATCTAAGATAGATCTGATCTCTCCATCATAAGTGTTGGTGTCCCTTAAGGCTCCATACTGAGTCCACTACTCTTTACCTTATTCATTACTAACTTGCCCAAGACCACGTCTTCCTGCTCCACCCTACTGAATGCAGATGACATGGTACTATATACCAGCTTCAAGAATATGTGTGACATTAACATGTGGCTAAATGCTAACTTTGGTAGTGCTAAGTCCTGGCTGACTCAAAAACAGGCTTCTCCTCATCATTAGCAATGTACATCCCATGCCCTTTGGGTCTGCACCTAACCTGAGGGCTTACAATATTGATGTAGCAATTCTCTGCTCTGATGCCTACCTTTACCACTGTAGACTCCTTCAAATACCTGGGCCTTACCCTTGATCCTGCCCTTGAGTTTACACTGCCCTGATCGGGCCAGGTACCCCTCAATTTTTGAACTATAACAATGGTTCAAAAATCCTCTGTGTGCTGCAGCTCAGCCAATTCTGCAACGGATCCAGCCAGCCCTGACTGGGCCAGGAACTCTTAATTTTCGAACCATAACAGTGATTCAAAAATCCTCTTTGTGCTGCAGTTCAGCCGATTCTGCAAGGTACTAGCCCTGATTTTGAATTTGGTGCCAGTGAAAGCTGATCTCCGAGTGGTCCATGCTTTCTTCTGCTGTTCACTTCTCTGGCTATTGCATTCCCTCTGTCTCTCAAGTTGAATTTTTGTACCAGGGTTTAATAATCTGTTTAATCCTTACAGTCATTTAGGTACTGAATTGATTTTAGAAGTGAATTTGAGCCTTGACTGTATAAATCATTTTTCTGTTCTTTGCCCCTGCACATCTCTTTGTCTCCCCCCATGCCCATAACAGCTTGCTGTGCTTCTATCCCTGCTCTCTACCTTTGTTCCCTTTGCTCTGATGCTACAAGCCCTCCCCTTTTCTTCCTTTAAAAAAGCCTGTTTTCTCCTTCTTTTTCAGGGATCCAACCAGTCCTGACAGGGTCAGGAACCCCTCAGTTTTCGAACCATAACAGTGGTTCGAAAATCCTCTGTGTGCTGCAGCTCAGCCAGTTCTGCAAGGTACTAGCCCTGATTTTGAGTTTGGTGCCAGTGAAAGCTGATCTCCAAGTGGCCCATGCTTTCTTCTTCTACTTACTTCTCTAGCTACTGTATTTTCTCTGCCTCTCAAGTTGATTTTTGTACCAGGGTTTAATAATCTGTTTAATCCTCTCCCAGGTCATTCCTGAAAATAGGCAGGGCCTTTGCCTAGTGCACTTAGCCGGTCATCAATAGCAAATAAATAAATAAATCCTTATAGTCATTTAAGTACTGAATTGATTTTATAAACAAATTTGAGCCTTGACTGTGTAAATCCCTTTTCCTGTTCTCTGCCCCTGCACATCTCTTTGTCTTCCACCCACCCCCATAACAGCCTGCTGTGCTTCTGTCCCTGCCCTCTTCCTTTGCCCCCTTTGCTCTGATGCTACAAAACCTCCCCTTTTCTGCCTTTGAAAAAGCCTGTTTTCTCCTTCTTTTTCAGGGATCCAGCCAGTCCTGATCAGGCCAGGAACCCCTCAATTTTCGAACCATAACAGTGGTTCGAAAATCCTCTGTGTGCTGCAGCTCAGCCGATTCTGCAAGGTGCTAGCCCTGACTTTGAATTTGGTGCCAGTGAAAGCTGATCTTTAAGTGGCCTACACTTTCTTCTGCAGCTCACTTCTCTAGCTACTGTATTTCCTCTGTCTCTCTCAAAAAAAAATCAACTTGTGTCTAGTTTCCCATTAGCAGATTATAAGGATCTGCCACTAGAGGGACCTTATTTCTTTTTTGCCGCATGAATGAAGTAAGAGGATCTTTTACTGACAACCATAGGCCCCTCAAATCAGTCTCCACTGCCCATATTCCTTTGGTGATATGGCGCTTATTATTACTATTATAATATTATCCACTTCCCAGCATGTCCAATGTATTTATTCCGAACGCCACTCTGGGATTCTGTCCAGCCCTAGAACTCTCCTCATATACTTCCACTGCCCCCATGCATTGCACTGCCCTACTTCTAGTACACCACCCTTCCTTTATCTCATCCCCATCCCTCTTCCTTCCCTTTTAACTTCCCCTCTCCTATGACTATCAGAGCACTTTCATTAATCTCAATTTATTATATTAGTATCCCCTACCCAAACCCAAAGACCCTATCCTTATCCACAAACTGTGGGTGATCACAAAGAAAGAAAGCACTCATGTCTCTTAAGTGCTCTTTAAAGAAGCTTCAACTCCTGCGTGTCCTCTGCTTTGGCAGTGTGGAGCTAAATCCTGGTCCTTCATTTCCTCTTGCATCACCCTCTGATTTTGCAACTGCCCCCTGACTCAGAATGATGCTGGTCAACATCCTAAGCTTGATTAAGAAATTTGACCAGCTACAAGCCTGGGTCACTCACACCGAACCAAATCTTGTCATCATTACAGAGTCATGGCTCAAAAAGGGCAATGCTGACCAGCAAATCTTGCTACCAGGCTACAAACTGTTTAGGGCTGATATGGACTCAAGGAGGGGTGGGATGGCTGTCTACTCTAAAAACAAGTACACAATTAGGGACATCTGCTGTAAATCCAAACCCAAGGAATACAAAATCGTACCCCTGAAGCTCCACCTTCCTTCCATGGAAAGTATCACTATTATTGGTGGTTATAGGCCTCCTGCTGATGGTACTGACATCCTTAATATCCTAAAATCCCTAGCCTCCACTACCAATAATGACATCATAATCCTTGGGATCTTAATATGGACTGGCTTACCTCTAAATCACATGGCCTGAAATATCTCTGTGATGAGCTTGTCCACACAGATTGTTAATGAATCCACTAGGATCAATACTGCAAATAACACCAATAGTTATCTACTAGATATCATATTAACCAATCACCCTCACAAAATTCTGCATTCTGCTGTTTTCCACAATGACATGAGTGATCATGGGGTCATAGTATGTACAAGATCACAACTTAAGGATCATCATCAACCCAAGCTAATAACTAAACAGTCCTACTGCAAGATCAACACAGTGAATTATCTGTCAGATTTAGGTAATTTAAACTGGCAAGCTCTCTATCTTGCTAAAATGGCTGATGAGACTGTCACTATTCTGATTAACAATCTTACCACCCTGGCTAACAAGCATGCCTCCTTCATCAAATCTAGAGTGCGTAAATCCTCTCAGCCCTGGTTCACACCTAACCTCAAGGCTGAGCTCACAAACCATGACAAACTTTGGGCTCAGGCTATACGTACTAAGTGTTTGATTGGCAGGCCTTCAGTGCTGAAAGGAATGCCTGTGTTAAATGCATTCATGCTGCCAAATCAAACTTCTACATCACAACCTTAGAACAGGCAAATGGGAATTCTTATAAAATATGGAGGACCCTCAAATCCAGTGAAGGACGTCAGGCTGCTCCTTCCATTCCAGCCAAGATATACACCAATGGCAAGGTCATTGAAAGCAATAGTCAAATCCTCAATTCACATTTTGCTACTGCTGGGTTACCTTTTGATTCTTCTCTGTATGCAGGCTTTGAAAATTGTCCCTCGGCCAGGACTATCCCTGAAGTCCCAAACTCACCTTATCCTTTCCAGCTGCATCAAGTCACCTACAAAGAAGTTGAAGATTCTCTTCTCAACTTGGACACTAAGAAAAGTGCTGGTGATGACGGACTAGAACCATTCTTCTTAAAATTAGGCTACTTCTATCTTACAGCCCCCCTACTGTACTTCACATATTCAATCTTTCTATCGTCACTGCCACAGTTTCGTCATGCTGGAAATCCACACATATCCTTCCTTTATTCAAATCAGTTGACCCAAATGATTTAAATAATTATAGGCCCTTATCTATCCTGCCTATTCTTTCCAAAATCTTTGAAAAATTGATTTACTCCCAACTAAAATGACATATTGAAACATTCTTCCTTCTCAACCCAGCTCAATCTGGTTTCTGACATAATCATAGTACTATCACAGCCCTCACTAAAGTTACTAATGACTGGATTTCAGCTCTGGACTCCAACAAGATCACTGGTGCAGTCTTCTTAGACCTCAGTAAGGCATTTGACACTGTAGACCACAACTTAGTTGTCCTGCCACCCCCTCCACTGCTCACTTGTTTACCAGTTATTTAACAGGGAGGTTTCAGAAAGTTGAGGCTGATGGTCTATTTTCAGCCTCCTTCCCGATCACTTGGGGAGTCCCATGAGGCTCTATTTTAGACCCTATCCTATTTTCTCCTTACATTAATAATCTTGACCATAACATAACTAATTCCAAATTGCATTTCTTTGCTGATGACACAGTCCTGTACACTCCTAGCTCAACTCTGTCTGAATAAGAGACGTACTACAAGCTGACTTTGCTCAGCTTTAACAGAACCTTATTAACACAAAGCTCCTTCTTAGCGGCAAAAAAACTAAGGCAATGATTTTTTACTCTCAACACCACCACCACCGTCTCTCTTAAACTCCATAATGACTTTATTGTCACCTCTCTAGATGAATCTCTTGAGGTTGTCTCCAAATTCAAATATCTAGGTATATGGCTAGATAATAAGCTCACATTTATCGACCATATTGATAACTTGACCAGCAGGTTAAAATCAAGATTAGGGTTTCTTCTTCAGAAACAGGTCCCTATTCCCTATTAAGATTAGAACTAGGTTTGTTCAGGCCACATTCCTGCCTTTACTCGATTTTGGTGACATAATCTATAATTCTACTTGAACAAATTGGACATCCTCTTCCATCATGCACTACAGTTTATTACTAACTCCCCTTTTCAAACCCATCATTGTGATCTGTGTGCAGCTGTTGGCTGGATGTCACTTACTACCAGATGTGTGATTCACTCTGGCACTTGGACTCTCAAAATCCTCCTGAAAAAACTATTGAGCTATATAATGTCCCTTATTCACATCTCCCACGGTTCATATTCCCTTAGAAAGTCTAACTTTATCCTTCTGGACATGCCTAGGACTTGTACCTCCTTTGGTAAACGTGATATCTCATACACACTTCCAACTATCTGGAACCAGTTCCAGTCTATCCTGAAACTCTCTAGCATTGTTTCTGTCAATCTCTTTAAAGCCTTTTGCTGCAACCAAATAAAAAAATGCCGGTGGCTGTTTTTAGTCCTTACTTGACCGTTGACTTTTGTATTAACAACTCAGTTCACCTCCCTAATTCTTCTATTTTCTAATTCTACTTACCTCTCCTTTTCCTTCCCAACCCTCCCTTTAATCTTTATTTCAGTCATCATTACTTTCAATATTGCCCCGCACTTTTCCTCCTTTTCCCTCCCCCCTCCTCCCTCACAAGATCCTCCCTCTCTTCTCCCTCTCCACTCTCCTTTGCACCTATCTTATACTGTCCCTTCACCGTATGCCTCCTACTGCTCTTGTTCCAACTTCTTTGGCTGAAGTTTTTCTACTTTTAATGATTTCTCCAGGTTATGTTTATAAACATTACCATTTGATGTCTTATTTTGAGCATTATGTACCACATGTACCATATATTTTGATGTACCAAGATTTTATGTATGTAATTTCCTTTGTCTATTTACGTTCCTCAGGACCTCCTTGTGAATGAGCTTGCTCAATTGGGTTTTCCTGCAATAAACTTGAAACTTGAACTTGAACTTAAACTAATGTCTGCAAGTCTGTCAATATGAAACTAGGACTTGCTTATAGAGTCAGATATGCCATGATACCTGCTGCTAGACTAGTTATTGCTCAGGGAGTCCTGTTGCCTAGCCTCACATATGTCTCATACCTCATTCTCAGGCAAGTAAATGTAACCTAAATAAATAGACTACCACTCATAACAATATTGGCCGCTTTGCCTTATCTGTGCCCAGACTGACTCACCACTGTTTTGTTTACTCGAGCTTACAGTAGCTCTCTCTAATATCACATTGGATATATACCCTAGGCTGTTCTGTGGACCAGATCATCACGTCAGCCTAACCTGCTGACCTTGCCAACATGTTCACTAAACCTTATCAGGTTTACCCCTTCTGATCTAGTGACTTGTCACTCTTGTTTACTTCTAAGTGCTCTACAAATATGTGTGAGTAAGCTTTTTACTTCTTTGCCCCAAAGATCTGAAACTCACTTCCATCTAACCTTAGAGTCTCTCCATCATATTGAAATTTCAAGAGTGTGCTTCGCATGTTCTTAGGTCCTTTGATTGATGTTCCTGTACCTGATGCACTGTATTGTTACTATAATTTGACCATTTGTCACATTTCAAATATATTTCTGTGCGGTTGTGCTTAGATGTTTTGCACTGCTGAATTGTTTGGCTTCTACTACTAATGTCTGTAAAACTGTTCATATTGTAACCTTTGTTCTACTGTGCTAATGTTGTTTGACTTTGTATTTCTCACCAGTTATGCCTAAAAATAAGCACTGTACTGTCTATTGCACCTACCTGGTAAACAAAATCTAAATAAATAAATAAATCTGAAGATTGGGATTGACATTTCTTTATATTTGGATGTGCGTGCAGTGATGCACCTGTGAAACAAGACCCATAAGGTGCAATATTTATTTTTTAATCAGAAGAAGAAACAGAACATTGGATCTGGAGAGGGACTCAGGGGTGATTGTTAGCTAAAAAACTATGAAACAGTATGCATCCATGATGAAAAGGGATACTCAAAGGATGTGGTGTATCAGAAAAAGTTCTCAAGCCAATCAAAGGATATAATTTATTCTCTGTTTTGTTCCACATTGTTCTCCACATATTGCTCATTATTTATTTATGTATTTATGTTTGATAACCAGGTAAGATACAGTAGGTGTAAATATGCCTATTTTCAGGCACTACCTGGTAGAGTTACAATGGTTGTCACAAGCAAAAGAACAACAGAAAACATTATCAAATGATAAAGTAACAGCAAGCAGGAATAGCCAACTTTAATAATTATTATGTAAACTCCAGGTTTGTGCCTGAAAATTGGCATTAACTTGTTTAGTAAATGTTCTTGCTTAATGATATCTAGATAGATTACTAAATAAATAAAGAATAGTTTTAAAACTAAGCAGGTAGCAAAGAGTAAGAATTAAGCAAAATATGTGTGCTACATTAGAAAATGATAAATAGTCCTTTTTATGCAGTATTGGAAGAAAATCACAAGACAATGAATAGGGCAACAAGAATCATATGAGGGCTAAAGCACAAACCATACGACTAGCAATTAGGAGGACCTGGGAATCTTTAGCTTGGAGAATATATGGAGAAGAGGAGGTCTGATTCAGGTATATAAAATTATTTGCAGGATCATAGCCTGCTGCTTAACTTGCAGTACGTTTAAAAGGGAAGAAAGAAAACAAGGTAACAGGAGTTATTTATAGAAAGAAACTAATGAGGTAAAAATGTAGGGGGTAGCTGAAAAAGTTCATCTTCAGTAGAGAGTGGTGGGCTTTTTGAAATATTCTTCCAAGTACCTCTGTACAACCTAACCCACTTAGACGGCATGTTTTCAAAGCATACCAAGAGCTTTGCATCAAAAATTATAATGGATTTCCACAATTTGTATTGGAAAGTTAGATCAGCTGAAAGGTGATCTAACCTTTGGATACATTTAATGCAGCTTGTACTCTGAAAATAATGCATGTGTCAGAATAATGAAGCATGTGTCAATTTTTCCCTAACAGTGGAAAATGTGTCAAGTCCATCAACACATTTGAAAATATCATCTAAAATTGGAAATTGCATCTGTGGTCATAATGTTTTAAAATCCTCCCCAGAATCTTTACAGTGAATCTGAAGAAGTATATAGGGAAGGAAGAGTTGAAATATTGTTAAGCATAGGGCAGTTACAAGAAGCTTTCTTGCCAACATCCATCATTTCCCTGCTCCTGTGTTCTCCAATTGAACTTTAATAAGACTCTTTAGAATTTGAAATGGGGAGATGTTTTCTTTATGATTACATATGACCAGATACAGCTTCACCTGTCATACTAGATTGTAAACAGAGCTGCAAGTTCAGTGGTACCAATGACTAAAACAGGTTAAACTTTTGTTGTTTGAACATCTTTGGACCAACTTGATCTTTTGAAAACAATTATGAATACAGATGCAGTGAGGTTTTACTCCATAGGCGAATATGCAACAGGGTCACCAAATTCGCCTCAGCGGAACAGTTCATGAAATTGTCCCAATTAAACTTGAATTCAGCACTTGTGACTTCACCTCGCTTTTGGTTTTTTTAAGTGCAAATTGCACTTATGAAAAACAAGCAAGTAGAGACACAAATGGGGAATCACCCAACACTATCCCTAATCTATCCCTGGTGCTCTAGAGCCCCCCCCACTGATCGATGGGCCCTGGTTTAAAAAATATATAGCTATTACTAAAATACCTGGCATCTAGTGGATCCCCACCCCCACCCAGTCATGGAGTCCCCTCCATCAAATTCACCACCCCTCCCCCCACCCAGACCCCAAGCAGGCAACCAGCACAGCCCTCCACTCCCCACCATGGCTGGCTGCCTGATTGACCTGGCTGGAATGAATGAGCACATGCATATGCAAGCATGCGCTCATTTATCTACCATGGCAACAATCCAGTTAATTCAGTGAACTTTCTTTGAGGGTGCAGACAAGAGTGGAGGGCTGTTCCTAACCTGGCAGGGGGGTCAGGATGAGAGGAACACCCTCCAGGTCTATGATTTCATTCCCCCCATCCCAACCCCCACACCGGGACAGGGACAGCCCTCCACTCTTCTCTGCATCCCCAAAGAAAGCTCAATGAATGAGCTGGATTGTGGTCATGGTGAATGAATGAGTGCATGGTTGTACAAGCATGCGCTCATTCATTCCAGCCAGGTCAGTTGGGCGGCCAGCTGTGGTGGAGAGTGGAGGATTGTGCTTGTTGCCTGCTTGGGGTCCAGGCTGGGGGGTGATGAATTTGATGGAGGAACACCCCCTGACTGGCTGGGGGGGGGGTGTGATGGTCCACTAGACACCAGGGATTTTATTAATAATAACATTTATTATTTTTTTTTAAACTGATGTCAGCGATCAGATAGGGTTGGGGGTACCATGAGACACTAAGGATTTTAGTAATAAGCTATATAATTTTTTTTAAACTGGGGTTAGAGATCAGTGGGAAGGGAGCACTAGACACCAGGGATTTTATTAATAAACATATATATATATATATTTTAAAACTGTGGTCAGCAATCAGTGGGGGAGACTATTAGTCATCAGGGAAATAAATATATTTTATTCATTGGGGCCAGTGATCAGTGGGGGGAAGGGGGTGCCCACTAAACAACGGGAAAGGTTGTGATGAAGTGTGGAATTTCATGGGCAAAATTTCACACTTCCTGGTCAATCTACGCTCCACAAATTTGTGAACTGTGCTCCACAAATTTCACGCAATTCACAAATTTGAGGGGTGAATTTTAGGGACTTCGCCCATCCTTAATTATGAAATACAGTTTGTCTTTGTTTGAGCAGAGAGAATCAATCAGTTCTCGGAAATTTTAGGATGAAGTTTGGTTCAAAAACAGCAACAAGAAAAAGCTCTTTAGCTCCCATAAAAAGCACCCCCCCCCAGAAAAAAAGTCTCCCCACAACCACCACCAATCCCTAATTCTCCATAACATTAAGATTGTGTGGGTGGAGTCCTGGCACCTTGAATCCAGCTATCCTCCTTCTTCCTGTCCTGAGGAGGATGCAACTTGTCTTAATCTCCGAGTGCCCTTCTGTTGCCTGACTCTGTAGCCTAATGTGGCATGGATTCTCAGTGTCAGTGCTGGGGAGAGTGCTTCCAGTGGCCTTCCAAGGCTACTGCTAGCTATCTCCTCCTACACAGGTGGGCCAGGCATCCCCTTACCACTGCAAACCCTCCCCCCTATGCTGCCTGACCTGACAGGGTGTGGTTATTGGAAGGCATCACAAATGGCATTGCAGTGTTTCTCAGATCTCTTGCAGCCTGCTCTAGTAAGTCTAGTGGGTAATTACTCCTAATTCTTGCAGCTGCTAGCTTGCATCCAACCTCTACTAGTAAAGGACTGCATTGGCTCTTCTTTGTGGATAGTGTTTCTATCTCATAACTGCACTGTAAAATGTAGCATTTTACAAGTTAGCAAAGTGATAAACCTGCTATCCACATGGAAGGTCAGGTATGTTGTGATACTAACAGAGGAGGATGAGTGCAAAACCAGTGTCTGATGAAGTCAGAACATACTAGGCTAGCAAGAGCAGACAGTGGCAGTAATGGGCAGTTTAAGTTTAAATGATAATGCCATTGCACTACCCCCACATGAAACCTACATCTGAATCCGCATGTGGAGCAGTGCAAAGGCTTTTGCATTCAAACTTACCCTGTATATCTTCACAAGATAGTTTGTATTTAGATCAGGACTTTGCGACTGAAAAGACTTTGGCTTCTACATGTTCTTTTAGAGAGATAGCGCACTGCCTAAAACTAATACTAGTTTTTAAAAACAGTCAACCATTACTTTTTGTATCTGAGGTACTTTTTCTTTACCCTTTAGTTAATTGGAAGAATGTTTGGCTCATGTTAGTAGGTGTCATGTGTGGGATAGCACTCTGCCTGTCTGTTGACGCATCTCTTTTTATTCCCTTACTACCTTATCAGCATTGTGAACTCACTGACTGTGATATCAGTGCTGCTTAGGAACAGCCACTTAGAGGCTGCCAGGTCAGTCACCTGTGATGTCACTGTCAGTGAGATCCCAATGCTGATGATGTAATGTGTGGGGGAGGGAGAGTTAGATATGACAGCTACATAGCTAAGAGTGTACCACACATCCAGCACAATTTTATCACATAGAAGACTTTCCGACGAGTAAAAGGAAAAATAAAGATACTTCAGAAATAAAAGGTTACAACTGACTACTTCTTAAAATTTGTATTATTTTCCTGTCTCCTGTTATGACTCCACTAGTTCATTAAATGTTGTAACTCTTTAGGAAGTGATGAGTTACACTGAGACCTTTTTAATTTATTTTTTAATCTTCCTTCTTCAAGACTTCATTCCATTTGCTGGCCTGGTGGTGCTAAGGGCTAAGGAGCTGGACGCCTGTCGCACTGATGACCTAGGTTCAGAAATTACCTTGGGTCATTGGGGAGCTGCCATAGGGGGGAGCAGGGTTGAGAAGCCAAATGGTAGCTCTCCTCTCCCCAGAAAGGTTGCTTGCCCCCCCCCCATAGTTCTGCTCCCATCGGGTGGAGGTCCGAAGGGAAGCGTAGGCAGAGGGGGTGACAGGTAATTGCCAGGGTGGGGCAGAAAGGGCCTTGGTGAGCTCTAAATTAAGTGCCTGTAGTAGTTGTAGCTGTGTAGGGCATTAGAATACTGCACAGTGCAACATCCATGGCTTAAATCTTTAAGGAAATCCATTCCTGTCTTGGGGTTATGACAAGGATCTCTTATAAGGAACATATCTCAGAGCTAAAAACAGAGAAAAGGACTCTCTACTTAAACTAAAGCAAAAAAAGATAGGCTAGAAGGGAGCTGGTGTACGTGGTAACTAAGTAGATTAAAAATTCAAGCCAAAGTTTTATATTGGCCTTGTCAAAAAGTACTGGCCAATCCTCAGTGTTGGCTGAGGACCTAGGCAACAATCCATGCAATGCTTTCTCAAGGGCAACTAATTTGAGAGACAAACTGGTCTACAAACAATACAGGACTAAAAGGGAACAACTCCAGTGTTGACATTAGCTCCCCTCAAAAGGGATGTTCAAGTATGGCTACTGTTGTATTTGCAGACACTGTATGCAAAGTGACACTTTTAGCTAGAGGCTTATCTTAGGTCAGTTAAAATTAGAAACTTCATCCATTGTTGTACAACTTTTGTTATCTATGCCTTGTTGTGCATCTTCTCTTGCCCAAAGCTATACACAGGCTTCATAATCAAACCTCTACAGCAGAGACTTCAAGACTACCTCATTGGGTTTGAAATGGTTAATACCCCAGTAGAGAGACAGTTTTCAGAACACCATGGTAATGACCCATACTACATGGGCTTCATGGATCTGGAGGTTGTAGGCAGAGGTAACAATGGGGGTGACAGACTCACAAGATTACTCCAGATGGAAAGCTACTGGATTTCCCCTTTGGGTCCCCTCAAGCCATGTGATTTAAATCTAGACTGGGATCTTAAACCATTCCTCTTATATGTAATCTGTAACTTGTTATGATGTACAGTTCATTCAGCAGCCTTTTGATCCACATGATATTGTTTTTCTATATATCTTTTTATTGCCCATGAGTCTTATTACTCTCCTATCGATTTTTCTATCTTAATACTTGTCTTCTTTCTTCTCTGCTTTCTTTCCCCTTTCCATTTACTTAGGTCTCTGTTCATCCCTTCCCCCAAATCTCCTCACTTCTCTATACCCCATATTTGATATGACTATTTCTATCTTATCCGTTCTCTGTTTCTTTCTTTCAGCTTGCCCCAGGCAGCATGTTTCTCCATGCTGGATGATACCTGTTGGCTGTTTTGGAGCACCATGAACTGAACATGGTGAAATTGCAGCAATAGGGGACACCCACATAACTTGTTCTATCTTTACTGGTGAATGAGCAGATTCCTTGCTCACATCTGATTATCAACATATAATTAGGATATATGAATTCCATATTGCCCTGCTGAATTAATAGATTGTCTTTTATGCACTAATGAATATTTTTGACATTATAGTAGTTTTGTGTAATTAATAGGTTTCTGTAGACACTTTTGTAACTCACATTACAGTTTATACACAAGCCTGTTTATTGTGTGATTTCCAAACTGTTTACAGCACTCTTAGAGGCTCTACCATTTGATTCCCACCAAGGCCACCGACCATCAGCTTTAATTTCAGTAACTGGCCAAATAATTGGATCTAACCAACTTGATGAGTCATGGTACTTAACTGGGAGGGCAAGACCAACAACTTACTGAATAGTAGCCCCTGAAGAAGCTCTAATGAGCTATGCATCAGGTCCTGTTGGAGGAGCTACTTGTCTTCATTGTATGCAGCTGTCTGCAACCAGCTGAGTCTTTTTCATGATTGCTTTCAGCAATAAATTTAGGATCAGCAACACTTGTAACTCCAGGTATCATTTGTGGGTGCATGCAAGCTTCCATGCATGCAGTGTTTTCCTGCTTTCTCTTCTCTACATGAAGGATGGAAATGAGAAAGGAAAATGTGGGCGCACCGGGATTTGAACTCCGGATCGCCGGTCCAGCGCTCTAACCATTAAGCTACAGGCCCACTGGTTACAGCATCCGAAGAACTTCCTATTTCACAGTCACACATTCCTTTCTCTCTAGTGTTGCTTAATCTGCAACCAGAAACCAATTTAGAAATTCCACTACTTCTCAGTGCAGTTTAATCCCTGCAAGGTATATAGTGCAAGGTATATAGTACCAGAGATACGGAGTTCAAATCCCGTTGCACCCACATTTTCCTTTCTCATTTCCATCCTTGGTTTAAAAAACTATATACCTCGCAGGGGTTAAACTGCACTGAGAAGTAGTGGAATTTCTAAATTGGTTTCTGGTTGCAGATTAAGCAACACTAGAGAGAGAAAGGAATGTGTGACTGTGAAATAGGAAGTTCTTTGGATGCTGTAACCAGTGGGCCTGTAGCTTAATGGTTAGAGCGCTGGAACGGCATACCAGAGATCCGGAGTTCAAATCCCGGTGCGCCCACATTTTCCTTTCTCATTTCCATCCTTGGTTTAAAAAACTATATACCTTGCAGGGGTTAAACTGCACTGAGAAGTAGTGGAATTTCTAAATTGGTTTCTGGTTGCAGATTAAGCAACACTAGAGAGAAAGGAATGTGTGACTGTGAAATAGGAAGTTCTTCGTTTGCTGTAACCAGTGGGCCTGCAGCTTAATGGTTAGAGCGCTGGAACGGCATACCAGAGATCCGGAGTTCAAATCCCGGTGTGCCCACATTTTCCTTTCTCATTTCCATCCTTGGTTTAAAACTATATACCTTGCAGGGTTAAACTGCACTGAAAGTAGTGGAATTTCTAAATTGGTTTCTGGTTGCATATTAAGCAACACTAGAGAAAGGAATGTGACTGTGAAATAGGAAGTTCTTTGGATGCTGTAACCAGTGGGCCTGTAGCTTAATGGTTAGAGCGCTGGAACGGCATACCAGAGATCCGGAGTTCAAATCCCGGTGCTCCCACATTTTCCTTTCTCATTTCCATCCTTGGTTTAAAAAACTATATACCTTGCAGGGGTTAAACTGCACTGAGAAGTAGTGGAATTTCTAAATCTCTTCTCTACATGGTAATTCCCTTGGTAAGCAGTCATTTCTGCAGGCTTACCTTACAGGCCTGTACTGTCTTCATATCCACATATGCAGGCTGTTGCATAGGTTAACTGCCCTCTGGGAGACAAAAATGAATCTTCATATGACTCCTCAATTTATCACCCCTGTGCTTGATGGCATGTCACTTTGTCCTGCTGGAGGACACCAGATCAAACATCTTTGACTATTCAAGCTTGTTTATGCAGTACACCTGCCTTTGCAAAAGATTAAGATCATGTCCTCTCTAAGCCTCCATTTCCAGGGTGCTCATAATAAGGGCACCCAGCCTTTCCTAGTAGCTTTTACCCACCATACTGCTGATCATTTTGGTGACCCTGTATTGCATTCACTCAGTTGCCTCAGTGTCCCTTTTGTTCTGAAGAAATCAGAGCTGCCTGCAGCTCTACAGGTGGGGGCTGACTTGGACTTATGAAGCAGCAGGATTACTTCCATGGCTCTGCTAGCCCTCTTGTCAGTAGGCACACAATGTTTGTCCTGCTTCATTCCCTTGTTAGTTTTGATCTGCAAATTCTTTTCCTCTTCCACTGCTGGAAGAAGCACTCCAAACAGTTACTTAGTTGAGAAAAGACGGAAAAGGCCAAAGGACCATAAAGTCAGTCTCCCACTCCAAGAGGGCAATTGGTGTCAAGATGACCAAAGCCTTAAATAGCAGTCTAACACATGTTTACATTTCTCAAATGATGAAATCTCTAGCAAGTTTTGCAGTAGAGCATTCCAAGCTTTAGTTACCTTAACAGTAAAGTAATGGGTGTATTTCTTTGTGTTGCTGTAGTGCAATTTCAATTGTTTGTTGTGTGATCTTAAATTGAATGGTCTATCACTAAAGGATAGACCACAATGGTTCACGAAATCTGGATCTTGTACTATCTAGAACAGAAACAATAGATCACCATGCAATTTCCTGTCCTCTAGAGAGACCAAATCTAATGCTGATAACCATGTTTCATAGGTCAAATTATTAAGCCAAGGGATCATTTTAGTGGCTCTCCACTGCACACTCTCTAACAATTTTAATTCTGCCTTTAAATAGGGTGACCAAAAAGGATAGGCCTAATTAAGGTGGGGTTTAATGTAAGCTCTATATAAGGGAAGAATACCCTGTTCATTTCTTGAAATAAAAGATCTCTTTATGTTCTGTAAGTCTATTGGATGTTTGTATAATTCTTTTAAAATGTAATGAAGATGACAATGAGTTATTAATTATGATGCCAAGATCACACTCATTAAGGACAGAGTTAAGTGGGTGGCCATTTAGCATGTATGTAAGAAGAGGATTATTTCTACCTAAATGTAAGCCTGAGCATTTGTTGCAATTAAATTCCATCTTGTTAATTAAAGCCCAGATTTCAGTTTGTTTCAAGTCATTATTATACTTAGTTGTTTAGTTTCAGTGTCAGCTTCACCAGCCAGTGTATTATCTTCAGCAAATTTACTTATCTAATGTATGATGTTGTGGTGTAAATCACTGATGAAAAGATTAAAAAGAGTAGGCCTCAATGCCGATCCCTGAGGGACACCACTACACATAGTACCTTCGTCAAAAAGATGGTCATCTATTCTAAGATGTTAAGTTTTCTGGACTAAAATTTCTTATCCATCTGAGGAGGTAGTGACTGAAACCCATTTTATCTAATTTTACAGCATGTCCATGGTGGGAACTTTATCAAATGCCTTTTTGAAGTCCAAGAAAACAACATCCACATGGATTTCAAGATCTAAACTCTTACCGGTATTTTCATAAAAAGTAACCAAACTGGAAGTGTGGGTCCTCCCAGTTTTAAACCCATGCTGAGTGGAACCAGTTAATTTCAAGGAGCACTGCTCCATATCAAAGTGTTGCTTCAGATGTTTTTCCAAAACCTTACAGACATGAGAGGTTAAGCTAATAGGTTGATAATTAGCAACTATAGAAACATAAAAAACATAGAAGTTGATGGCAGATAAGGACCTCAAGGCCCATCCAGTCTGCCCATTTCTTTTTCTATCTTATAAATGTGCCATCAGCCTTTGCTCTGTCAATGGTCTATCTATTCATACTCATCTGTGTTGCTCCCTTATGCCTATCCCATGCCTGTTTGAAGCCCTGCACTGTATTCATATCCACCACTTCCTGAGGTAGGCCGTTCCATGCATCCAACACTCTTTCTGTGAAAAAGAACTTCCTCACATTACCCCTTAATCGGCCTCCCTCTAATCTCATGCTGTGCCCTCTTGTCCTGCTATTTTTCTTATATTGAAACATGTTAGACTCTTTCACCTTGTTAATGCCCTTAAGGAGTTTGAATGTTTTGATCATATGACCTCTCTCCCTCCTTTGCTCTAGGGTATACATATTGAGCTCCATTAATCTGTCCTCATATGTTTTCTGATGCAGTCCCTGCACCATTTTGGTTGCCCTTCTCTGGACTGCCTCAATTTGGTTAATGTTCTTGTGAAGGTGTGGCCTCCAGTATTGCACGTAGTACTCCAGATGGGGCCTAACCAGTGTCTTGCAAAGAGGGATTATTACCTCCCTCTTCCAACTTGTGATACCCCTACTAATGCACCCTAACATCCCCCTAGCCTTACCTGCTGCTTTAGAGGTCTGCTTGGATGATTTCAGGTCATCGGTGATGATGATGCCCAAGTCTCTTTCTTCTCTTGTGACTGCCAGCAACTCCCATCCCAGCCTATAGGTGGCTTCAGGGTTTCTCTTCTCTATGTGCATGATCTTGCACTTCTTTGCATTAAATCCCACTTGCCACTCTTCTGACCATTTTGCTAGTTTATCCAGATCTCTTATCATTCTGCCCACCCCATCTGGATCATCTACTCTGTCGCAAATCTTGGTGTCATCTGCAAACAGACAGATTTTACACTCCAGTCCATCTGCAATGTCACTGATGAAGATATTGAAGAGAACTGGCCCCAGGACTGATCCCTGAGGTACCCCACTTGTGACTTGCATCTCTTCTGACTGTATACCATTTACCACCACTCTCTATTTTCTGCCCATTAACCAGTTTGCCAACCAGTTGACTAAGGTCTGACCCACCCTGAGCCTAACCAGCTTATTAATCAGTCTTCTATGTGGAACAGTATCGAATGCTTTGCTGAAGTCAAGGTAAGCAACATCAATTGCTCCCCCTTGGTCCACCACTTTGGTTACCCAGTCAAAGAAATCTATGATATTAGTTTGACAGGACCTTCCTTTTATAAATCCATGCTGTCTTGGATCCTGTGCTCCTATGGTTCTAGGTTCTTACTGCCTTTTTTATGAATAGGTATGATGGTAGCTTTCCACCAGTCAGTTGAAACATGACCAGTAAGGTTATGTTTGTTATATAGACTTGAAAGAGAGTGACATAAAATTGGTGATAACTCATTGAGCAGCTTTGGATGGATTCCATCAGGACTCAGTGAAAATTACAGTTCAGTGATTTTAAAACATGGTCCTACCTCTGTTTTTCCTCCGTATGTACAGCACCTTGCTTTTGGCTGCATTGAATCTGAGGCTCCAGCAGTCTGATCAGTTACCCAGCTTGTTCAGTTCCACCTGAAGTTTGTCCCCATCTTTAAGGAAGTCCACCACCCTGGCAAGCTTAGTGTAGTATGCAAACTTAAGCAGCCTGCTGGTGTCCAAACTTCCAGGTTGTAATAATGATGATGATGAATAGTAGTGGCACCAGCACCGATCCTTGAAAGATGCTGCTGAACCCTCCTCTCCACTCAAGAGTATTGGCAATGCACCACAACCCTGTACTTTCTTTCTCAATCCAATTAGCAATCCATCTTGTGTATGACCCATGTATACCACACTGATTGGCTTTGTTGAGAAGCTTGTCATGCACCACAGTATCAAAGGTCTTGATGAAGTCCAGTAAGATTATATCCACAGTCTTGCCCTTATTCTCCTGCCTGGTAACTCCCTTGAAGAAGGAGATTAGGCTGGTTTGAAAGGATCTGTCCTTTGTAAGGCCATGCTGAGGAGGAAAGATCCCTGGCCTTAACCAATGTCTCCATTATTCTTCCTTGATAATGGTCTCCAGGACCTTGAGCAGCATTGATTTCAGGCTGAATAGCCTATTATCGCCCTGTTCTGACCTTGCCCCATCTTAAAGATGGGGACCACACTGGCCATTTTCTAGTTCTTTGGTACCACACCTGTTTGGCTTTGGACAGACCACTTGGCATGCTCCACTCTGATCCTGGGCTATGTTCCTTCTACTCTTTGGTACTTACCCAGCTTGATCTTTTGACAGATAGTCAGCTACCAGGACATGCTAGATATCTGCTGGTTGCACTGGCCACATTCTATTGAAAAGGTTCATGTATTATCCTAACCCCACAGGTGAACCTCTTGTGTAATTCATAAATGAGCTGTTATGAACCTTATTTTATTTACTTATTAATTTATTTAAAAATTGGTCACTAGGAAAGGAACACTGAGCCAAGGCTCATTTCCAGGTGTGATACGGGGGAAGGGAACAGTGGAGGCAAATACATATCATGGACACTGTACACAGTTAATGCAATTAGAGAGATCTGCCACAGTTCACAGTTGCAGTAAAGTGTAATAGAGTACATGATTTAAAATAAGAGTAAGTGCAATAAGAACAAGTAGCAGTAAAAAAAAAAAACAGGCATTTCAGACACACCTACACTGGGGTAGGAGTAAAATGTAAGGAATGGAGTCAGGAAGGGGGAAAACAGGAGTGGGGTAGGGAAGGAGATTCAGCTGGTACCCTAGGGAAATGGGAGAAAGTGAAATGGAGGGAGGATTGAAGCAGATTCCAGAGTAAAGGGAGGTGATAGGAAAAGACTGATTGTCTAGCAGAGGAGTTGGGACGAGGAATGGCAAATAGGCAAGGATCCCTGGAGCAGAGGGCATGGAGGAGAGGAGTGAGGAGAGGTAAGAGAAAGCCTTACACTTCAATAGTGAGAACTGATGCACAGAAACAAAGAAACATAGACATTTACAGGCAGAAAAAGGCATGTGGTCCATCCAGTCTGCACAAGAACCCTGGTTAATAGAAGTGACATGCCCATCTAGGTGAAGCAACCTGAGGATGCCCATCAGAAATCTGTGTTCATTATCAATGCCTCCTTCCTGTCACTACTGTCTAACTGAATCTTCCCTATTCAGTGTCGAATCTGGGTACAGTTTTCACATTGACTGCATTATTAGAAAACTATACCATTTGGTCACACCTGCTCAGCAAAAAAATACTTCCTAGGATCCTTCCTGAAACTGCTCAAGTTGTAGCAACCAGAGGAAATCTGTAGCTTCACATTTAAAATGAAATATAAGCCTCCTTATCCCCAGTTTAGCAATTCATCCAATGTCTCCATCAGCTGTCATCAACTTTGAGCTGAATGTTATTCAAAGTGGAATCAGCACACCTTTATCTGGGGTGAACCACTCAGCAAATTTGAATAAATAAAACATTCTGCCATTCTGAAGCAATTTTGGCAATGCAGGCTTAACAAGGACAACCTTGCAAATGGCTAGCTTGAATCCAATGCATGGCAAATACTGTCAACATAGCTTGATATGGCGATGAAATACCTGACAAATGTTAAGAAAACACATATGGCCTAATTGTAACAACTGTTGTAATGAGAATTTGTTCAACATGAGCATCAGTTCCAGTTTTGATTTTATGTACAACAAAATATAATTAGCAAACATTCACAGGAAAGGTAATTACCTAGTAAAATCTGAAGGAACTCTATTCAGGTATATGGAGGTACCATGGCAATTAGTTAGTGTGTGTGTGGGAGGGGGGTAGGTTTTTATAACATAGCTGGACACTAGCCAGCCATCTCTGATTGAACCCTCTGTCATATGTAATTGTTATCAGCATACCTTTATATGAAGGGCAATCATTCATCAATGAAAAAAACAGTCATCCATTCTGTAGCAAAATACTAGTCAGCTCTCTGTGATCAAAATCTAAGCAGCAAGCCTCACTATGAATGATAATTACATACCACAATGTTAAGGACATATACAGTATTCAGCTCTGTTTTGGTACGGTGACGCTGTAACACAATTTTTTTTTAAATTATACTTTTTTTAATGCAATGCTTGAGACAACCATCTTTAGACACTCAAAAAAAATGTTTCTGTGTGAGAACTGACTGTAATGACAAGTTATTAAGCATACAGAATAAAGTGAGCAAGCTTCGACTGGTAGACAGTTGATAGTTTAAAATGGGTTTGGTGAGCTGGTTTAGGCTGGCTTATTTTGAAGGTGCGAGGCAGTGACTAACGCTGGCCACCAATAGACAGTGAAGTCAACATCCTTAGAGGGGCTGCCTAGTGTGGTATTTGAAGTGTTCGTTAATCTCTAGCAAGAGGTATTCCAGAGAAAGTTTTGGGAGATGCATTCTACAGTACTTGGAAACTGTTCACTATTCTTGCCTCTGTGCTTTATTTGTCAGAGTGGATGGCAGAGCACCTGTGTATCAATGCCTGTGAATAAAGAGAGTATAGTTGTATAACATTTTCTCGCCTCAGGAGATATTTATTACAGGTTAACAGGAGATGCTCAACCAGGAGTTACTGATAACATCAGGCAAGTAGCAGCATGTGGCATAACAATTCTAATGGGAAGGAGTTAACTCTCCAGAAATAAACTGGGAAATGGAAAACACCAATGGTAAGGGAGGATAGCAGTTCTTGGAACTGTCAAGCAAATTCTTTTTAATACAACATGTCGGGGAGGGCATGTGAAAGGGGCCTACATGAGCTCTAGTGTTAAACACTGTAATAAAGAAAATGTAACAAGCATGGAGGATGGAGAGCATCTGGGAAATAGAGATCACAGCTAAGTCAGATTTGAGATAAGCAAAGGAAGGAAGGGAGGGAGTTCAAGCTAGAAGCATGACTTTGATCTTTAGTCGGGAGCTAGGGGAAAAAGAAAGGGTCAAGGTAGAGGACTGATAGAACCCGTTCCTTACTTTATACTTTGTTCTTTATTCTGTCTACCTCTGGGAGCAGACAAGCCTTTGATCTATTCCCAAGCTCCACCCTTACCATGAGAAAAGATATCTCTCACACCAGACACCATCTACTGACCCCTCCAGAGTCTGTACAAGACATCCACTCTGGGGGATGACAGGATGACCATCCCTGGCTTATGTTAGCTGAAAAACCTTACATCAGATTGTCTGGGTAGGGGACATGGGGGTCCCAGATACGTTAACTGTGTGTGAAAAGCATGGCAGTCATCCACCTAGGCATCACCCATGAGTTTTAGTCTGTAGAGAAATGGAAAGGCAAATACAAGGGACAGGGTAAAGAACCTACAGAACTTTCTTTTTACACTTTCTTCCTTATTCTGCTTACTTATGAAACCCGGCTTTCCATCAGCCTACTCTCAAGCTCCATCCTCACTTTTGGGGTGGACACCTCTGGTACCAGGTACCCTCATCTGACCCATTTAGTTTGTCCTTGCCATCCAGAGGAGGTGGCAGTACACCACAATCATTTGGGAAACTAGTTGTTCTTTCAGTATTTATTAAATTTTCACTTTGTCAACTTTTCATTTCTCCTGTGACTGCCTGTTATTTTTGCTTGTTTCTTTGTGTCCCAGACATCCTCTTGTAGAAAGGCTAAATAAGTACTTGCAAGGTACCACACCTAGGGGTGAGGAATTTGGGATGCACATAAACCCTATGTGGTGCAACAATTGACAACACAACAAAGAAAAAGTATCTAGGGGTAACTGTGGACCACAATCTGAAGCCTGGAAGGCAGTGTGCTGCTGCTGTCAAGAAAACAAAGAAAATGCTGAGATGTAGTAGGAGGGAGATAAGGAGCAAGTTAAGGAATGTGAGCGTCCCTCCATACGAGGTCTTAGTTTGAACACATCTGGAACACAGTGTCCAGTTCTTGATACCACAATATGGAAAGGACACTGAAGAGAACTAGAGCATTAAGAACAAGGCCATTAAGCTGATTGGTGGCATAGTAGAAAAGAGCTATGAGGAGAGTTTAGACAGGTTTTAATTATTTAGCCTAGAAAAGAGAAAGATGAGAGGAGACATAATTACAGTTTTCTGAAACTGAAGGGGATGTACGGGATAGAGTATACACAGATATCTGAGTTGGTGTGTTCAAGCAGAAATAGAGGGCAGGCCTTCAAACAAAGGAGGCAGAATTAGGAGCAATTTTAGAAATCATTGCTTCACACAAAGGGGGGGGCTTAACATGTATGATAGCCTACCTAGTGAGGATGTGGAAAGTATTGCTGTTCAGACTTTTAATAAAGGACTGGAGGTGGATGAAGTGGCTGAAATTTGCTCCGCAGAATGATTCACAGAGTAACATGGAATCCACGAAGCGGCATACTTCACGTCATAATGGGGAACGCGAAGTCCATTGAAACCAATGACTTTGCATTATTCCGCCTTCCCCAAACCACTTCTTCACCAATTTTAAGGTGAAGTACATTGAAATCAATGTACGTCACATCACTTCGCCTTGTTATTGAGCCCCAAGGTGAATTTGCAGTGCTTCATGGAATAGCAGGTCACATGGGCTCTAGATTGTTCTGCACAGCTTCAGTTCTGTGTAGTGTGTGTAGTGGAAGATAGAGACAGTGTCCTCTCAGAGCTCTGCAATTCAAATCCTCTAAAAGCTGTTAAAACAGCCTTTTTGATCCATTTTTTTGCTGAAAATTAGTGCATTGATTGTAGGAAACCCTCCTGTGCTCATATCATTGAGCGCTTATTGTTTGTGTGTGGATTTTGAATGTTAATTTAAAACAGTCAGTCTGTATACTGTGAAGTGTGCTTTTGAGGAGGGGCGTATATGTGGTGTAGGTAAACTAATTGGGAGAAAAAGGCAGTCTTTCTGTTTTGGTTATATTTTTCTTGTATAACTGTGTTAATGTACACTCAGTAATATTTACAGTAATTCTTGACATTTTTTTGCTGTTTGCAGTGGTACAGCAGTGTATAATTTCAGTTTGTTTAAAACATTTGGCTATATGGCTAAAGGTTTTCAATTTGCTACACAATACTTGTAGTGCGTGTGCGAGTATGTATGCGATGCGTACCATTTAATCAGACAATTTCTATTGTGCCAGAGTAATTGCAGCAGTGTGAACCTGCTATCCATCACACCTGCATGAATTTTTTATACTGCTTTGTGGTATCTTTACTGGTAGTGGACTGTTACAGCCATGCACTATCCCCCCCCCCCGGCAAAATGTATTCTTTTCCATATTTGGATTTGTGACTTCTGAGCACTGGTTAGGTGGTGTTGTGTCTTTGTGTCTAACTCTGCATCTCTTGAGTGCACAGTGAATCTTAATCTGTCTGTGCATTTGCAGTACACCATTAATTCTGAAAGACTTTGCATTTCTTGTTACTCTCTCATTTCACTTCGTCAGCACTGGGGAGCTTTCTGGACACAAGACAGCAGCATTTTGGGGATGCACATTAATTCTGATGACTGTGTGACCACTGCTCACATGACGCAGGGCACCATTAATTCTAGGAGACTTTGCATTTCTTGTTACACTCTCATTTCACTTTGTCAGCACTGGAGAGTTTTCTGGACACAAGACAGTAGCATTTTGGGGATGCACATTAATCCTGGTGACTGTGTGTGGCCACTGCTCACATGACGGAGTGCACCATTAATTCTGGGAGACTTTGTATTTTTGTTACCCTCTCATTTCACTTCGGCAGCACTGGTGAATTTTCTGGACACAAGACAGTAGCATTTTGGAGATGCAAATTAATTCTGGTGACTGTGTGTGACCACTGCATGCATGACTGAGTGTGCCATTAATTCCGGGAGACTTCGCGTTTCTTGTTACGCTCTCATTTCACTTCCTCAGCACTGGGGAATTTTCTGGACACAAGACAGTAGCAGTTTGGGGATGCACATTAATTCTGGTGAGTGTGTGTGGCCACTGCTCGCTTGACGGAGTGCACCATTAATTCTGGAAGATTTTGCAATTTTTGTTACCCTCTCATTTCACTTCACCAGCCTGGGGAATTTCCTGGACACAAGACAGTAGCATTTTGGGGATGCAAATTAATTCTGGTGACTGTGTGTGACCACTGTGCAAATGACTGAATGCGCCATTAATTCTGGGAGACTTCACATTTCTTGTTACGCTCTCATTTCACTTAGTCAGCACTGGGGAATTTTCTGGACACAAGACAGTAGCATTTTGGGTATGTACATTAATTCTGGTGACTGTGTGTGATGTGACCACATCCACTGCATGCATGACTGAGTGTGCCATTAATTCTGGAAGACTTTGTATTTCTTGTTGTGCTCTTATTTCACTTTGTCAGCACTGGGGATCTTTCTGGACACAAGAAAGTAGCATTTTGGGGATGCACATTAATTCTGGTGACTGTGTGTGTAGGGGCACTGGGGGGCTGCAAATATTGTTGCTACTCCACCTTACTTCATGTTAAGGTGGAATGACAACTTGAAGTAATAATTACAAGGCAAAGTGAGTCTTTCCTATTGACCACTCTGCATAGCAGAGTGACAATGCAAAGTGGCCACTTTGCATTCACTTTGCCAATGGAATTTAATTTTGCTGCATCTCTATAAAGTACTATGCAGATTTCTGACAGAGAAAAAAATTGAGAGTTACATGGCAGGAGTGGGGTAACATTCCAGCTTAAGTTTGGATATGTGCCTACACTCAAATTGGGTATGGTCACTGTTGTGTGGCAGGAGGGTCAGACAAAATAGATCCTAAGTCATTTCCATCATCACAGAACTATGTTACTATGCTTTGGTATTTACCAAAATACATGCCACAAATACAGGAGGTATTCACAGGTATGGCAGATGACACCTGCTGTGCTGTTGGTTCTCTGCCAAGATGGTGGCAGAGCAGGTAAAGGAAATTAAAGTGAGCAAGTCTAAGGGACCAGATGAATTGGGGAAGGGGAACTTGTTTAACCAGGAGAGGCACACTAAGCCAAAGCTTGTTTACAGGTGTGACCTGGGAGCACAAGGAAGTTAAGTGACTTACTCAGGGTCACATAGTATGCAAGTGGGAGGATCTGGGGTTCAAACCAAGATCTCCAGGTTTGAAGCTCAGAGCTTTAAACCACTGCACTAGACTGCCTCCCCAAAATAATGAGAGCTGCATATGAGATGACTACAAAACTAGCAGCAGTTTTCCAGAAAGTACTAGACAAGGAGGAGCTGCCTGAAGGCTGGAGAAGAGTCAACATCAACCCTTTGACTAAGAATAAAAGTTGTGATGACCCACAAAACTACAGGTCAAAGAGCCTGACCTTAACTGTGGATGAAATACTTGAGGAATTAATCAAGGATTGGATTGTACAGCATTTAGAAATATGTAGTTTGATCAGATATAGTCAGCACGTGTCCACAAAAGGGAGGTCATGACACAGTCATTTGATAAGCTTTTTTGAAGGGTTAACTAAAGAGCTAAAGCAAAGTGTAAGATAAAGACAAAGAGTAAAGAAGGTAAATGCATATAAGGTAATGGGCCAGACAAAAAAATCAAAAAATCCTGATAGAGCTCGAAAATTAACTATCCATACCACATGCAATTATATTCAGAGTCCATCAGAACTGCGCACAAGCTTGTTGATTTTTGAGTGACTAATATGGTAACAATATTTTAAAAGGCTTTATGGCAGAACCATGGAACTATAGGCTGGTGATCTTGATGTCAATAACAGGGAAGCTGCGAGAGACAGTTATAGGACACAAAATTGTAAAACAATTGAAAAAATACAGCTGGGATTCCATGGCCCAATATGGATTCTGCTGGTAAAATCATGCCAAAAAAATCTCATTGATCTTCTTGAGAATGTCACCAAGAAATTGGATCTGAGGAATTCTGGGAAAGTTGTACATCTGAGGTGGGATATTCAAAGGTGTTGCACATGGTACAACGGGGTTGTGCCATGCGCAACCCACCAATGCGCCCTGACGCAATATTCAACCAGGCAGGTTGCGCTGCACAACCCCTGATGCGCTGGGGTGCACCTTTAATGCATGTGGTGCAAGTGTAGGGGGTGTGCCCATGCATATGTGGCACATCCCGATATTCAGCCTGGGATGTGTGGCTCATATGCAGGCACAACCCTGCCTTGTGCCACTATGGGGGGGGTGCAATGTTGTGCCCGTACATACAGGGAATAAGTCTGGGACACCTACAGGCAGGGGCTGCCATATTTCTGGGTGCAACACAGCAGCTGCCTGCCGTGGGTGGCCACCCAACCTCCCAAAACACTGACTCCATGCCCCCTGCCCAGGGAGCATTGTGCCTCCCGGCCCCATTGCCCAATTGTGGACATAAGCATAACATCTCCCTGGTGATCCAGTGGACCCTACCCCTTTGCCTGATTGTGGGCATAGGAATAACAACTCCCTGGTGGTCCAGTGGACTTAACCCCAGCACCTGATCGCGGGCATAGGTTACTATCCCTGGCAGTCCAGTGGTGCTTCACCCCACACCACCCGCTAGGTCCCCATCAGCCTGCACCCCTCAGTCAGCAGCAGGCATCCTCTGCCACAAACCACCCGGCTGCCTGCCGACTGACTGCATACAGTAGGGCTGTACACCTATTGGTCCACTGCTTGGGCCAATGGGTGTTTAAACCATACTGTACTACACAGTCTCAAAATGTGAATGAGCAATCATTTACATTTTGGGACTGTGTAGTACAGTATGGTCAGCATGTCCATTGACCCATGCAGAGGACCAATAGGCATACAGCCTTACTGTACACTATCAGTCGGCAGGCGGCCGGGTGGCTGATGGGCGGGGAGCTGCCACCGCTGCTGACTGGGGGGCAGGGTGGCAGGGTACACAGTGGGCGGGTGGGGTGGGGGTACCACTGGACTGCCAGGGATAGTAACCTATGAGTGCGATCGGGCGCTGGGGATCGGTCTACTGGACCACCAGGGAGATGTTATTCTTATGCCCACGATTGGGAGAAGGGGTAAGGTCCACTGGACCACCAGGGCATACATTTACACTTGCCTGTGAATGGGCGATTGGGTGCAGAGCCCACTGAGGGGCAGGGGGTGGCAGTCCCCAACGGCTGCAGCCTGGCAGGGAGTCAGGTGCAAGTCACTGGGGATCAGTGCACCAAATGCAAATGGGGCCATAATGACATGTAAATGGCCCCATTTGTACCTTGCATGCATAATGGCCCCATTTGAATGCCCAGTGCTGAATATCAAGGTTGATGCGCCTAGCACAACCACACTTGCGCTGGTGCATCCCCCTGCTCCCCACCTGCCACCCTGCCACTTGCACTGGCACAGTGCCACTGCACTGTGCACAGTGTATGCACCCTCAGTGCCTTATTCAACAGTGCTGAGCCATGGCGCAGCACCGTTGAATATCACCTGGTCCATGCCCTGGCTCATCCCAGATGTGCTGCACCCAGGCTTGCGCCTCTGCCTGGCGCAGTCAGAATATCCGGCCCCGGTCTTCAGCAAAGTATTTAATACTGCTCCACACAGGAGGCTGCTTCATAAATTAGAACACCTAGGTATTACTGGATGAAGGGAGTGAAATGAGTTCAAACCGACTGAAGGATAGGAGACAGAGCTATAATTAACAGTAACCAATCATCATGGAAATAAGTGACCAAAGGGTTCTACAGAGGTTGGTTCAGGAAACCTTAAGTAATCTGGAGGTGGGTACTAGTAGCTTGGTCACTAATTATGCTGATGTCTCCAAGATGGTATGAGTCATTACATTACAACAGGAGATTAATGAAATGGAGAAGGATCTACTGTATATAAGTTTGGAAATGGATAGCCAAAATGGTAGATGAACTTCAATGCTGAGAAATGCAAGGTGATGCATTTTGGTAAAAAGAAAATGAATGCAAAGGACTACCTTAATGGCATGGAAAATATCTGAAATCAAGCAGGAAAGAGACTTAGGTATGCAGTACTACACAGCAACATGTTTAATTGGAAGCAGCAGTGTGAGACACCAGCTAACAAGGCAAACTATGTCATGTTCTGTATTGAGAAACTTCATAAGTGGATACAATAGAGCTAGAGATGTTATAGTGCTCTCATACAGATCCTTGGTCCAGTCTTATCTTGAGTACTGAGAGTAGTTCTGGTCCCAACATCTGAGGAAGGATACTGACAAGACTGACAGGGTACAGATGAGCTTCTCCCAAGTTAATAGATGGCTTGGAAAACATGGGCTATGAGCTCCAACTGGCAGAACTGGGTCTCTTTTCCTTTGAAAGAAGACCTGGGAGACATGACTACAATATTCAAGTATGGAAAAGGAATAACACTATCAGACCAGCTGTAGCTCTTCCAGCTGCACAAGGATGAAAGGGCAAGGGGACACTCAACGTCACTGAAGGGAGGAAGACTCAAGAGAAACATCAGAAAGTGAGCTACTTCACAGAACAAGTGGTGAACACTTGGAATAGACTGCAAGTGCAGGTATCTGCTGATACTGTAATGACCATCATACTCAGAGTAGACAAGCATTTTTAAGAAAATGAGGTGAAGGAGTATTCCCACTGAGTTAACAGGAGAGAAGAATTTGCATGACAACTGATCTTTTTCCCCATAAATATGTATGTATGCATATACTGTATATATGTATGTATGTATGTATGTACAAGATGTATATATCTATGTGTCTATACACAGTATGCATGTTTGTATGCATGTATGTATCTTTGTGCCTGTTTGCCCATCTGCCTATCTAGCAATATATCCATCTATCAATCTAATAATAAAAATAAAAATAATAATAATAGTATCTTTATTTTTTAGGTGCCTTTCAAGCGTCAAGGTGCTGTACAAATTAAAATCAAAAACAGATATGGATAAAACGATCATAAAATCACACATCATAAAATGACATTAAACAATTACGCAATAATGCCCGACAGGGTGTGTGTCGTGCTGGGATAATGTCATGCCTCAGGTGGTTGGGCATGAGGCCGCAGGCCGAGTGCGTCCAACAACTGAGGCGTGACGTTATCCCGAACGACACACACCCTGGAGGGCATTATTGCTATTATACAATGACTCGTTGTTATACATAATAAAAAAATCATTTTAAAGATGTTTTTGTGTGTAAAAATATTTTTGTTCTTTGAGAGAAGATGAAACAATCGAGCAAATGCTCAAGCATATCTAGCTCATCATATAGCTCATCTCCAGGTTCACAGTGAGGCTGAGACTAGATCCGTGATGTTGTACTGGGATAACATCATGGATCCAGCCCAAGACTGACCAATCAGAGTCCAGGATTTTTTCTTGCCATTGTATAATTAAATATTCACCATATGCCTGATGCCACAAAAAAGTCTTTAGGGCCAACTTAAAACACTCCACACCTGTGCACTCCCATAAACTATGAGGTAGAGAATTACAGAGTGTGGGAGCCATGAACATAAATGATCTGGCCCCCAAAGATTTCAAACATACCTTAGGAATCTCTAGCAACCCCTCGTCAGCTGAGCAGAGTGATCGTCCAGGGCAATAAGGGACCAGGAGCTCTTTCAGGTAGTCCAGGCCCAGTCCGTGTAGGGCTTTGAATGTCAGCAAGCCAACTTTAAAGGTGATCCACCACTGTGCTGGCAGCCAGTGCAGTTCGCGCAGCACCAGCGTAATATGACAGGACCGAGAAGATCCTGTCAGAAGCCGGGCTACCGTGTTCTGCACCAGCTGTAAGCGGTGGATTTCCACCCCAGAAAGCCCTAGACATAGTGAGTTGCAATAATCTAAGCGTGAGGACACAAAGGCATGGATCAAAACAGGAAGGTCGCTGGACAGAACCAGATGTTTAACCCTGGAGATATTCCTTAGATGGTAAAAGGAAGATTTGACGACAGCCAACACCTGTGAATGCAGGGTCAACCCTTCATCAAAAATTACCCCCAGATTTCACACCTGGTCAGAGGTTGGGAGAGAGTGCTGTACTACACAGTCCAGATATGATTCATTCACATATCTGGACTATGTAGTATAGTACGGTCTGCACACCCCTTGGCCCACGCTGTGGACCAGTGGGTATACAGCTGTGCTGTACGCAGTCAGTTGGTGGGTGGCTGGGTGGTTTGTGGGTGGGGAGCTGCCGCCTGCCACTGACCAGGGGGGACCGGGGTTGGCAGGGCTCAGTGGGAGGGTAGGGAAGGGCGGGGTACTGCTGGACTACCAGGGATGGGGATTAATCTTTCATTAGACTTCTGCCCACGATCGGGCTGCGAGCAGTCCACTGGACCACCAGGGATATAGGACCTTCTATTTTTATACATATGCCCGCGATCGGGCTGCAAGCTGTCCACTGGACCACCAGGGATTTAGGACTTTCTATATGTATACATATGCCTGCGATTGGGAATGGGGGGGCGCTACCCGACGGAGGGTGCCGCAGGAGCTCGGGTGGCCACCCACAGCTGGCTGCCGCCGTGTTGCACCCTGCAATATGGCAGCTCACCTGTGGGTGGCCTGCTGTTGCTCCTTTATTATTTGGCTCAACTGTATGCGGCACATGTAGGGTTTGTGCCTGCATGGGCTCCGCACATCCTGGGCTGAATATTGGGATGTGCGGGGGTATGCAAGGGCGTGCCCCCCCCACTTGCGCCGCATACATTACTGATGCACCCGGTGCATCGATATTTGTGCCACATACATTCCCCTTTTGAATATCACGCTGGGGTGCATCAGTGGGTTGCGCATGGTGCAACTGTGATGCACCATGCGCAACGCTTCTGAATATCCCACCCTGAGAATAAACAATAACTCCATCAGCCATTCTATATAGGTTAAAGGAAGATCATCCAGCCAATGTTGCAACACTACTTTTTTAAGCAAGGAAGAGATTCTAGCCATATAAAATCTTCTAGCCTTCACTTTAACATTGGCATGGCCACCTATTAAGTATACCTCTGGAGTAAAAAGTTGATCAATTCCAAGTAGGGGATCTGCTTTGTTTTTAATTGTGTCCCAGAGCTCCTTCACAGGAGAACAATCCCAAAATATATGATGGAGGGTCCCATCTACCTGATGACATCTACTGCATAAGGAATTGGACAACTAACCCACTTTATGTAATTTGGTTGGAGTCCAGAACAGATTATTTAAAAACTGAAAATGCATTACCCTTAATCTATCCTGGGTAATGTGTAGGTAAGTGCGTTTCCATATAACCTCCCATTTCCATTCCGGGTCTGGGAATTGATCTGCCCAATAATGAGGTTTTCCATCAAGCTCCGCATATGCTTGGTTAAATAGATAACTATATAACTTAGACACAACATGTGGCTCCTATACTGTTTGAGATAGAGTTTCAAAAAAGGTTCCAAATAGTTCACCTTCCCGGAGTCCAGCCTGTTTTTGTTCTAACAAGAGTCTAAGCTGGTAAACCTTAAATATTTGGTTTTATCCAATATGCTGTCTCTTAAGAATGGTTTCCACTGGGTCACATCTCCCTTCCTGAAAAATATCTGTGATTCTCAGTCCCTTCAACTGGGGTAGCCAGGTATCTGAGATCATCTTCCCCACAATCTTCAGGTTAGGATTATGACACTGAGGTTGATTTGGGTTGCATCTGGCTGAATACCTTAAAAATGAACATAATTGAGTGTGTATACATACAGAGACAGCAACCGGAGTGAAGATCAATTGGGGGGGCTTTTCTTTGTAGAGTATAATAGGGCAAGTGGGTTAGTACCAGTTCCCTTAATTAACTCAATTTCCAATTTAACCCATGAGAGAACATAAGGTAAAGTGAGCTCTTCCATTGGGGCCAGCAACCATTTTAGATACTTGCCGGCACTACTAGCCCAATAAATAAACCTAGATGTGGCAGTCTCAATCCTCCTTTCTTCCTGGGGGCCACAAGTTTATGGTAAGCTCTACAAGGGGTTTTTCCTTGCCAGATAAAATCAGAAATGATTGCATGGGCTCTCTTATACCATTTCAAGGGCAACCAAACGTCGAGCGTATTAATAGGATAAAACAGCCAAGGTAAAACATTCATGTTAATTAGGTTAATGTGGCCCCAAAGAGAAAGAGGGAGGCTGTGCCACATTACTAAATCTTGCAGAACAGTATTGATTATTGAGTCCAAACTTAACTTAACTAATTTGGATTCACTCCTAGTTAACACGATCCCTGAGTACTTAAGAGTGTGGGGGCACCACTGTAATCCCAGGTCCATCACTGTGTTCTTGTGAAGCCTTGAATTAAGGGGGAACACCATGGTTTTCCCTACATATATTTTGTAGTTAGATATTTTACTATATGTATCTATGATTCCCATTACCACCGGGTAGGTTTCACTAGGGTGAATTAGGTGAAGAAGAACATCATCTGCATATGCAGACACTTTAAATTCTTGGGAATCAATTACCACCACTTGTACCCTCGGATCCTGTCTAATTTTACTAAGGAGAGGTTCAGGATAGAGGTTAAGAAGGTGGGGGAAAAGGGGGTACCCTTGTTTGGTGCCAGACAGCAAAGGGAAAACCTTAGAAAAGACCCCATTACCATATATTCTTGCCCTGGGGTGACTGTAGAAGGAAAAAACACTTTTCATGAAGGGAAGGGGGAACCAAAATTTTTCCATAGCCATGGACAAAAATTGCTATCAACTCTGTCAAATGCCTTCTCCGCATCCAGGGACAGCAACCTGCTCGGGATATCGGAGTCTCTGAACGTGGAGAAGACATGAGACAGTTTGCCCATATGGTCAGAGGGCATTCTGTCTGCCATAAATCCCACCTGATCCTTATGTATAAGATAAGGCATGAACTTCCCTAATCTAGCTGCTAGAATTTTAGCCAGGATTTTAATATCACAATTAATTAATGAAATGAGGCAGTAGCTGGTGACCTTATCTGGTGGCTTTCCAGTTTTGGGAATAATTATTATATCAGCCTCAAATAGATGTTTATCCACACACTCCGAGTTAAGTACAGAATGGAACAGTCTTTTTAACCCAGGGACTAACTGTTTGGAAAAGCATTTGTAAAAATTTGGGGAAAACCCAACCAGACCTGGGGCCTTGTCCGACAATAGGAACTGAATAGCCACCAAAATTTCTGTTTCAGAAATAGGGGAAGAAACCCCTCCTTCAGCTCAGCCGGAACCCTAGGGAGTTGAACAGTGGATAAGTATGCTTCCACTGTTGCTATCTGAGGTTGGGAGGCCATTGGATTATATAGGTCTTGGTAGTTTTGCTCAAACTCTTTTATTATATCCTGGGGCAGTAACTTAATTGTTCCATCTTTCAAGGATGTGATACCTTGGATAATTTTGTAGGATCCCTCAGCCCTTAAGCTTAGGGCTAGTAAGTGCCCTGATATCTTTCCTTGATCTAAATATGTTACTTTAGTTTTGATAATGGTGTATTCTGCTTTCTCTTCCGGAATTCTACTATACTGACTCCTAAGTCCAATCAATCTTTCTTTAATTTCTGGCGGGGTAGCCAGCGAGAGAGTCCTTTCTATTTCCCAGATATTATCTAGGAGCTGCTTTGTCTTACTCTCCCTCTTCCTTTTCCTGTCTGCTGCTATTTTAATTAGTTCCCCCCTTAAAACACATTTCATGGCTCCCCATTCAATATCCCCTTTACCAGTTCAGTTGAGGTTCTCTGTTTCAAAGTCTTCTATGATCTGGATGATATGTTCTTTAGTTTGATCTGTTATTGTAAAAGTATGTCATTCTGACTGAGTACCCAAAGCAAAAATGCCATATGGCCATAAAATATAATATTTGACAGTGACTGTCGCTGCGTCTCCCTACCCCCTACAGTAGCTGCCTGAAGGGTAATTCCAAAGAAAACCTTACTCGGTTCAGGAACAAAACCAAAATTCGATGTACTTTCAGCCTCTTCATACTAGAACTGTTCCCCAGAGACTGTATTCAAAATATTTCTGCAGCAAAAAATAAACATTTGAGTTCATGTTCTCTTTTTTATATGTATACTTTGCAAATTGAAGTCCTGAACACATACTAGTAGAGAATTGTAGTAGTTGTAAAGTAACCCTGCACTCCAATGACATTGTTATCAGGCTAGTAGTATGAACATGGAATGAAATTAAACAGTACAATCATGGGGTGAGGTGCAACACAGAATAAAGGATTAGCAGTAGACTTCTCGATGCTCTTGAGGTAACAAGCTCCCTCTAGCGGCAGTTCAAGGGCTACTGATGAGGGAACATAAAATCCCCGCTTGAATGTGTGAAAGTTCGCAAGGAGAATGGTATTCCCCTTGTCTGTAGAACAAGTTCCAAGAATATCCTCTCACAGGAAAACCCTTCAAGTACCAGTCCCAAATAGGACAAGTTATATGGGTCTAGCCACTCTGCATTCCAAGGAGACTCGATTAACATGGAGAGGGAATACAGTTTCAAAGAAAAGCTGTAGTGACCCAGTTATTGCCACACATGGGGAAGGTACAAGAATCTTGAGCCGAACCAAGGAGTGAGACAAATTTCAGTCCCATAAGACATTAAACATCTGCATTCCTAGTAATCAGATACATGCATACCAGTAGTTGATATCAGGTCAACCCTCCTTACAAAGATCAGGGAAGACCGCTTTCAAGCCTGCAGCCACGGCATTGGCATCCTCATAGCTGGTCCAGGCACAAGATATCAGGACTTGTAACTTGGCTGGGTAGCCCATACGAAGTCAAATGTTGGAGACAAGCAATTTAACTACCAATGAGTGGGTACATCACCCTCCGTTGTCAAACAGTTAATGGCAGGTCTTGTGCTACTCTTAGGTGGGAGCCCTCCCATTTTATTTCTTGGATCTCCTTAATTTTAGTAAAGAAATATTGCCGCTCCTGATAATTCAGGAATCTGAATATGAATGGATGCGGGGGGCTCCAGTTGGTGGCATCGGTTGCAGAGCCCTGTGCACTCGCTCGATTGTGTAGCTGGAGCCATAGGGCTATGGGCCTGCTAGTGTCCCCAAAAGCTTCTGTGTGAAGAGGATCACATTGGCTCCCTCCTCCTTTTCCGGGAGCCCAATGATAAAGGCATTGTTACGCCTACTCCTCCCTTCTAAATCTTCTGTTTTACTTTCCATTCTGGTTAGTTTATGTCTCAGCATCACTATCTCCAGTCCCTGTCTGGTAAAACATTTTTCCAACAATATAATTCTGGTTTCAGTGTCTTCCATGTGTTTAGATAGGTCCTCTAGAGCTTGGGTTACCGTTTTTAATTCTTCTGTAACAGAAAGCATTTCAGCCCAAAAGGGCTTCAATTCAGCCAGAAATCATGCCAGAGTTAAAGGTTCATTCTCCGGGGTACCCAATTCAGCTTCTGGGTCTCTCGCAGATGGCAAGGCCTTGGTCTTCTTAGGGGCCTTTACCAGCGTGGCGGGCAGAGTATGTTTTGGCTGCGATCTCCGCATTTCGACCTTCATTTGCCATTTAGGATCTCTAGAACTCCTATTCTCCACATCAGACAGGTAAGTGGCAAAAACCTCTGAAGAATTCAGCTTTTGAGTAAGTAATTTTGCAGTAAATAGGAACGGGAGGCTGGAGCTGCAAGTTCAGGTTGCTAGTCTCCGGCGTGCATCACGTGACTCCCCCCGAAGGGAACCTCTTCTGTTCAACTTTATTTAAGCAATGAGGCTTTAGGTTGAGAACATTCAAGGAGGATAATGCCCAAGGGGAGAAGTTAAGGCCAAGGGGGCTGGCAGTATAGACTAGAGGTTAAAGTAATGAACTGTGAATGAGCATGGTGCACCAACAGACCTGCATTTGATTCTCACTACAGCCTCCACTTGCATACTGTGAGACTCTGAGCAAGTCACTTAATCTCCCCAGTGCTCCTGGGTTGCCCCTGAAAATAGCCACGTGTGCCTAGTGGGCCTTACCTGGTTACCAAAAAGAAATAAATTAAAAAAAAAAAAAAGTAAATAAATAAATGCGTATTGTTGTGTAGGTTCTCTGTAGTGAACATGGCAAAATGGAATGCTGCTTATTGGAGCATTCTCTGGGCATTTACTAGCCAATAATGAATTTTGGCCTAACTAGTCAGCATACAACTTTGAGTACGTGATGCTGACAAAAGATTTATAAATTAGTGCTCTAGATTCAGGAACTAGTGGCCATTTAGTAATGTACAGAAATGTTGGAAAGCTAACAAAAGTGGCCAACTGCAAGGAGGACTGAGAATATTTATAGTGTGACCAGGATAAACTATGTTGTTGGTCAGACAAAATAGAAGATGCAGTTCAATGTGAGGAAGAGCAAGATTATAATATAAAATCATGGAATACGACGGCAGAGAAAGGCCATGTGGTCAATGCAGTCTGTATTGCCCTGCCAAATATATATGTGATGTTCCTATTGACTATGTATGCCCTTATTTCCTTCTGCTGCTCTACCATCCACAGTTTTTTTCAGTCCCCTGTGCATGTCTCATCTTTGTTTAAATTCCTCCACTGTTTTAGCATTTACCACGTCACTTAGTAGTCTGTTTTAGATGCCTACTACTTTTTCCATAAAAAAACACTTTTGTACATCCCACCTGTATATTTTCCCAGCTAAGTTCAATAGATTACCCCTTGTGCTTGCATTCAGTGGATACCTATTCACAAAAGATCAGATTGCATATGTAACATGTATGTAAGGTGCGTAGGCAACTCTATGTTGGAATGCCACACAGTGGGGGGTCCAGCGGACCCCCAGTGGCATTCATAGCAGGTGCGTAATCCCAGTGCACACTCAATCTCCCAGCCACTCATACAGCTATGTGCCACAAACAGTTCAGAAGCAGGCAGTTGGCATGTCGTACTCAGTGCCATTCGCTAAGGCACAAAGTTGACATGGAGTGCCAGGCGAGGGGGGCATGAGTTAAGTAACTGTGGACTCTGCCATAACTGCTACTTCTGCCCACTCCCAACATAAACTTGCTGGCTGTGGCAGACCGAGTGCATACCTCTCAACCATGTGTCACTGAAATGGGGGACATAAGCACTCAGAATGAAGGACAGTGACAGACACTGACCCTCATAATGAGGGACACAATCTCAAACTTGGAAATACATGCTCATAACACTGCAGACTCCAGGTCACGTGTTACAACACTGTGTATGTTTTATGTACCATCTTAGAATTGTATGAATGTCTTTTGTACTGCCTGATTGTAGAGTACTGTCACCATGGGGGGGGGTACCTCTTCCATGTGGGACAGGTAAGGGATGAAACACTTATGAGGGGTACAATGAGGGATATCCCTTGTAATGAAGGACAGTTGAGAGGTATGACTGGCAGCCCTCTTCACAGTGCTGTCCCAGCCCAACAGGCTCTTGGGGAGGACTGGCGGCAGTCAGTTGGGCACAGGCCCATATGTGCTGAAAAATTCAGTCCTGCACCTTCCCAGGAACCCCCACTTGTGTGCAGCAGGAGATCCACTTTGAGACCCAGGATGGGCATTCCACTGGTTGCCCACCTGTGCCCAATAAGCCACTCCTGTGCAGCTGTGATCAAACCGCATGCAGCTATCTTGGGCTGCGGAGCTGCACAAGATCTGTATGTGTGAATTGCACATACAATCTGTGCTTTCATGCACAGCAGCTAGGGTGAACAACTTATTCTAGTTTAGCATTTATCCCATTGAGATATTTATATGCTTCATAACACCTAGGAGCCAAAAACAGAAAATGAGGATACAGGCTAAACAGAGAAGGAACAAGCGGAGGTGCTACATGTCCAGGGCAAAAGGGAAGCTAGGACATGTCACATCTATGAATTCAACACTTGGCTGAAGAGATGGTGCTAAGGGGAGGGATTTGGCTTCATTGGGGACTGGGGCCCTACCTGGGTGGATGGGAGCTTGTATAAAGTGGATGGCCTGCATCTATCCAGGGCAGGGGATAGCGGTCCTTAATGATAAGTTTAAATGCTTCATTGAGAAGGGTTTAAACTAGCCAAAGGGGGAAGGGAGTGGGGGAAGTAACACAAACTGGAAAGCCATGTACATGAATGCTCTCAGCCTCAGCAAAAAAATCAGTGAGCTAGAGGCTACAATGGTAGAAGCAATCCTGGACAATGTGGCCATCACAGAAACTTGGCGCAATGCCAGCCAAGACTGGGAGGTGGCCATACCTGGATACAATTTGTTCAGGAAGGATAGGTTAGGCAGGAAAGGAGTGTTACACGCAGTCCCTGCACCCTAATTGATACCCTCAGGGGTACACCGTAGACAGCTAATGTTTAGGCATAGGCTATACTAACATATAGGGCTAAGGGCATCTACCGTACAAGAGTAGATGTCAGGATATGAATACATATTATTGTAACTCACTTTGCTTGCTAATGCACACACATTAGACCATGTATTTTCTGTCTATTTCTTACTTGTCAGATGCCAAGACACCTGTCCTTGAAGTAATTATAATGTGTAAGGCAACATTGCCATCTTTTGGTGATGGACACCACTTCACCTTGTTATGTAAGACCTTGTATAAGAACGTCTTTGTTCTAAAACTGATGACTTTACAGAATTATATAATGTTATCTTGGACCATGGAGCCACCTCTAATTTAGTGATAGGGCTCATCTCTGTAACTAGAAATGTTTCTATCTTTCAGTAACCATAGTAATTATCATAGGTATATAATGTTATACAGGTTTTACCTCGGAGACCGAGAGATCCCAAGAGACTACAAAGAAACCTCGAGGTGTAGGGAACGCTTAGCACTGGCTCTCGGTCGTATTGGTAAGAACTGCTTAGGGCAACTGTGATTCATCCTTGTTTGTAGTAATAAACTTGTTTATTACTTGAATGCAACTGTTGTGATTGTTTGCATCTCAATATTGCCAAGAACCTGAAAGTGAGGTTTAGACCTCTTACAATTGGCGACCGCGTGCAGGCGATATTGGGTGTTGGAAATTTTCACTTGTTGCTATAAATTTCCCTTTTCCCACGGGGACTGCAGGTGTACATTTCCGTATCACCTCTCCCGTTTTTCTTACCAGTTTGTGGATACTTGCAAGGTCTGGCTGACTTTTCGGGTGTGGTCGATGCCGTCTCGACCCACTCCAGAGCAGCTTTGAATTGCAAGCCTACAACTTATACAGTAGCCCGGCTGTGTTTAAAGTACCCGTGTTGTGGATCGTCACAATGCATGGTCTTTTCACAGTTTGAATTTTTCGTTCCCTCCCACATAAATGGCCACCGTATCAGATATCTGCGCAGAACTGAGACTCGATGTCTCGAACTTTCTTACCTCCCATGGAGGATGGGCTGACTTCGCGCGGGACGCAAGTCAATCCAAAAACCCTGTACTGAGGATTTCAACCCAGTACACAGAGGCGCGACAGTCAACCAATAGGCGTTGTGCTAAAGGGCTGATGGTCACTGCCCTCTATGCTGCCTTGGAAGCCTCCGAAGCGAGGTTTAGAACCCTTGATCTGCAGATCACATCTCTTAAGCAGGAGATGGGTCTACAGGAAACAGAATGTGTCCAGATACAGCAGAACTTGGAGTCAGAACTCCAATATCTGCGTAATGAAAAGGATTCACTATTGCATCATTCTGCACAGGCTGGTGAACAAGAAATGTGTACTCTGAAGACTGAGTGTGAAAGTTTAAGACAGGATAAGAGTCAGGTGGTACAAATGAATGATTTGTTGAGTGCCGCGAATGCACAATTGAGTGATGAGATGGGTGAGCTGCAGGACGAGATCAACCAGGTACGTAATGATTTAGAAATAGCTTATAGGGACAATCATGAATTGAGCGCCGCGTACCATGTTTTGCAGAAACAGAAACAGGCTCAGGTTGATATGGATGTTGCAAGTGTGAGTCATGATGAATGTAGAGCTAAGATGGATAAACTGCACCATCAGCGAGAGGTTTTGACTGGCCATGTTAAGGCGATGGGTGGCGTAGCCCCTGCCTTTTATTGCCATCGGAGGGGAGCCATCCACCCACGATATTCTCACAGTACAATGCCCAGTTACGCCCTATGGCCCAGATCCCCACCCAGCCATCCACAGCATGGTGGGTCCCACCACTACTCCCCAGGTCACACGTAGACGACATCGTGACACTCATCATGGGAAACGCCATCATGGCGGCACCCATGATAGGGGGGGAGCAGGCCCAAGCCTGGTCCCGACGGCGCCTCCGGTAGCCATTATTAGTGTGGAAGACAGGCAAGAGATTGAAACCATGATTGATAGGGCACTAGAAAGTGTTCCTCTTCCTGAAAGAAGTATGAAAGCCATTAAAAGTCAGATTCGACAAATTTTTCAAGAAGCTGGCACTCAGGAAGGTGTTGTTCGGACGGCGGCTGAAGCTGCAGCCCACGCAGCATTGGATGGTGCGAGACGCGCTGCCCTTGCCTGATCAACCACCAACTAATCCCCTGCAAATGGCCTACTCTGTTCAGCAAATTGCTGACAGCATCGGTCGGATGAACCCGTCCGACAATCTCAGCTGCCATTTGGAAAAGGTGCGCTCCAAGTGCGAGATGCTTAGTCTCGCCGCAGAATACCAGGTCCAAATACTACGCCAGACCATCGATCCTGGTTTATGGGCAAAACTCCCCGAGGTAGTTCGCCAAGATGGGAACGCCACCTTTGACGAAGTTGCAGCTGAGCTCATTTCCGCTCACAGCCCTGGTGTGGTTGGTGTAATGCTAGCATACCCCGTGAAGCAAAATGCTAAAGAAAGTCCAGCGACTTACCACCAGAGACTCTGGATGGCCTATCGAGCAGGGAAACATCTGGCACAAGAAGCCGCGGATGTAGATCTTATTGAATATAAGACTCTGTTCCTTAGAAACATGATCCCAGCTGTGAGAGAGAAAGTAGAGCCAACCACATACCCGAATACGGATAGGTTTGCCGATATCCTTCGGAAAACTGAGAGAGTGTACCAGTTGTACATCCGTGATTTGGGTTCCGGTTCCAAAAAGGTTGCCGCTGTGGAACCGCTCCGGGACCACGACACACTACACGGTGGAAGGACAGGCCCAGCAGCAACAGCCCAAACCTCCATCGGCCTCCAACTAGCACCCAACAAAACCCCAACAACAACAACAGCAGTGGGTGGGAACCGAACTGGCATAAGAACAAAAGTACAAAGGCAAAGGAAGCCATTACAAAGATCGGGTCCCTCATATAAAGAGATAGCTGAAGAAACCGAAAATTTCGAGCTCCTGGGGCAAGTGCGTTCTGTAGCGGATGCTGTTCCGCACAAACACTTGCAGCAGTACAACCGGCGACCCATGACATTACTGACCATGGAGACACGGGAGTTATGGGTGCAGACCCATACCAGCTTGAACCCGAAGCCCACTACATTGCATCAGTGCAACACGGTGAAGTCATCCATGCAAGCCAAGCCCAACCTCTGCATGCCTCCAGCAATATGGATTGACAATTACAGGCCCCAGTCCACATTGTAAACAAGCTGGTCTTGGATACAAACGGAAGGCCCTGCACTGAGGCCAAGGTCGGGGGCTGCCAACTAATTATCTTGTTAGATACAGGTGCAGCTGTATCTGTGTTACACGACGACCACCCTGAAACATCTCCATGGTCTACCGGACGGAAGACCAATATGTCAGGAGTTGATGGTGCTAGGTTACCTGCATACCGCTCTCTGCCTTTACCGGTAGAACTAGGCCATTTGAAGGCCTCACATGCTTTCCAACTGATGGTGTTGAACGATCACCCTAGCATCGTTGGGATTGACTTTCTTGCACCACACGGCTGTGTGGTGGATCTAGCAAACATGCTGTTGATACAGATACAGGGTCAATACCATACTGTCTTAATTCCTGACTCACATGCTGTGGCAACAATATCCATTAACAACAAAGAGTATGACGTCATAGATTTGTTCAAGAATCATGAACTTTTCCAAAACTTCTACCCATTCTGCAATGACATTTGGAAGCGCTTGCAGTTAACAAATATGATTGTGGCAGAATGCATACCGTTATTGAGGTGCCAGGCCCGGCACACGAGAGACAAAGGCAATATCCATTTCCCTCTGAAGCCTTACCCTCTCTTCGAGAAACAATCAAGTCACTCCTTAAACAAGGAGTAATCAGAACCTGTGTCTCCACTGCCAACTCTCCTGTTTGGCCTGTGAAGAAACCCGCAGGGACCTGGAGACTTATTATTGACTATAGGAAACTGAATCAGGTCACTCCCAGTTGTTCCCCAACTGTGGCGTCTGCGCCGGATGTGCTTCGACTTTTAACACCAGATCAGAAATGGTTCAGTGCTCTGGATATTTCCAATGGTTTCTGGTCATTACCATTGGCCCTCAAGAGTCAATACAAGTTTGCCTTCACTTTTGAAGGGCGACAATATACGTGGACTTGTTTGCCACAGGGGTTCCATAACAGCCCATCCCTCTTCCATCTCCATATGATGGATGCCCTACAAGGTTTCTCAACCCCCCAGTGTCTCTTACAGTATGTAGATGACCTATTGTTGGCCACTGCCACACAGGAACAACATCTGGATCTCTTGGATGAACTATTGACTCTTATTCAAAGAGCAGGCTTGAAGAGTAATCCTGCAAAAGCACAACTATGTCAGAAAGAAGTGCTCTTTCTGGGTTTGAAGATAACAGATCAAGGTCAGAGTCCTACTTGGAAGAAGATTCAAGGGTTGTAAGACTTGCCATTACCTACCAGTGTGGCAACTCTTAGGCGGTTTCTAGGTATGGTAAACTACTCCAGAGACTTCATTTGTGATTTTGCACAAAAAGCCGCTCCACTGTACGATTTACTCAAAAAGGACGTTCTGTGGAATTGGGGCCCTGTCCATACCCAGGCTGTGACGTCACTGAAGCAGGCCTTGGCCACCACCCCAGCACTGGTAAACCCCAATCCAACATTACCGTTCCACCTAGAGTGCGCCACCTCTGACATTGCTATGTCAGCAGTATTGGCCCAAAAGGTACATGGCTCTTTGAGACCTATTGCATATGCATCACAGCTCTTGACCCCAGTAGAACAGAAGTACGGCCTTTGTGAAAGGAATCTTCTGGCCACCTATTGGGCGGTCAAGCACTTCCTGTATATCATTGGGTACTCTCCACTGATTCTTAACACCAATCATACTCCTACTACCTTTTTGCTCTCAGACAGAGTGAAAGATGGGTCAGTCTCTAACACCAGGCTGACACATTGGTCACTCCTCCTCCAGGATAGGGATATTCAGGTCCACCAAACCAAAGTTCCATCTCTACTAGCACATGGCCTCCTCTTTCAGGGGGAGCCCCACGACTGCGCTTTGCAGTCACCTGATCTTCCAGATCCAGGTCCATTCTTCCCTGCCACCCCTGAGGTATTAGAAAACACCTCCTTGTGCCGCATTTTCACTGACAGATCAGAATCATATTATCAAGGTGAACAAATTGCAGGGATGGGTATCATGGTGGTGTATCCTTATGGGAACACTGTCAAGATATCTAAACGCTGTACTGTAGTTTCATCACAGTATGCAGAGCTGGCAGCAGTGGCCTGTGCATTAGAGTTTATCCAACATGGAACTCAAGACACCATTATTTTTACTGACTCTAATTGGGTTTGTTGTTCCCGTACAGAATTTCTCCCTTTCTGGCGGAAGAACTCTTTCCTCTCTTCTGATGGCAGCTCAATGAAATACAAAGAATTGGTGATTTACATACACGCATTAGGTCAGAAATACCCACAAACTCTATGTACACAAGGTTAAAGCTCACTCCTACATGATCCCTATCATGCATTCAATGACACAGCAGACACCCTTGCCAAGGAAGGGGCCCGAGGGGGGGATGTCTGGGTGATGGAACATCCAGAGGCCAATGCGGCTGTACAGGTTGCAGCTCTTAAAAAGAAATCTGAATCTTTTTCTCCCTTGGACCTCTCAGCAGCCCAGCACTTGGACACTGAACTCAAAGAAGTGTTCAGATTCTTGGACAAGGGTACTGAAGAAAGACTTCCCACACATAACCCTTACCGTAGGCATGAAAGTAAATTACACTTATCCCCTGATGACAAACTCATTTGGTTCCAGCCAGAGGATACTACCACTAAATTGTGGGTGGTCCCCAGTCATTTAAGATCTGAATTTTTGCACCAGGTACATGACACCCCCACTGGTGGGCACCAGGGGGGCTGAAAATACCCTCCAACGCCTCAAAACCACCGCTTGGTGGCCTGGGATTACCAAAGATGTTAAACAGTACATTGATAATTGCCTTGTTTGTGCACAAAACAATCCAATACCTACAAAACGGAATGCCAAACTTTTACCACAGAGACATACTGGCCCTTGGAATGCCATCCAAATTGATTTTATTGGTCCTTTGACCAATACCAGCAGAAACAACAAGTATGCCCTTGTAGTAACTGACCTATTCTCTAAGTGGGTAGAAGCTTTTCCCACCAAGACTTGTGCTGCAAAGACAACTGCCAAAATCCTGGTAGAACAGATTTTCTCCAGGTGGGGCCTACCTCTCAAGGTAGACTCCGATAAAGGAACCAGTTTTACAGGTGAGTTGATGAAAGAGTCCCTTGAACTCTTAGGGGTTCAGCAAAAGTTCCACATACCTTATCATCCTCAATCCTCAGGTCAAGTAGAAAGAGCTAACAGACGAATTAAGCAAATGCTTTCCAAATTCATTGAGGACAATCCCAAGACCTGGGATTCCCCCTACTGCCTTTACTCCTTATGGCAATTAGGGGTACGCCCTCAGCCACTACCCAGCTTACACCCTTTGAGGTAATGACTGGCAGACAAATGAGACTACCTGAACACTTGCTCTTTGACCTGCACACCCCCACTGCGGACCGCGTGTCTGTAGATCAGTATGTGGAAAAACTTAGAAAAGACCTCATACACACACACTTGTATGCTGCAAATTGCATGGGCAAGGCCCAGCAACAGTCCAAAATACAATTTGACAAACATGCACAAGAAGTGGATTGGCAAGTTGGAGATCAGGTCATGGTACTCTGATTTGCACATCCCACCCACTCCTTCTCCAACAAGTGGGAAGGCCCTTACCCCATTGTCAACAAGCTCAGTCCAGCAGTCTATCAAGTTAGACTCCTCCACAACAATAAACTGACTGACAAATGGTTACATGCAAACCAATTAAAACTGTACAAGGGAGCTTAAAACTTACTTTCCTAACCCCATTGGGCGGAACTGTACTAATATACTAATCTTTCATCTTCCTTTTCAGATACATTGACAAGATGGCTATCTTGTTCCTATCTCTACTCCTTGCAGGAGTACTCCCTTTCGCCCAAGGCACGGTACCGGACCTCCTTTGCCACCTTGATCCTCCAGCACCTCCTACAGAGGGAGTTTCCATCAAAATTCCAGACACTATGGTTACTGTCCAGGAAGGTTCTGATGCATACCTCACTGCCTCGGTCGTTGCTCCTGATAAATCTACCCTTCAGATTGAGTGGCAAACCACATCACAAGGACAAGTTATCCCTGTGGCCAAGCTTTCTAAGGGAACTTTCCAAGGTTGGCCCAACGCTAAACTGTCCCCGATTGGTACACTGTCCTTGTTACAAACTGCATTAAGACACTCTGGTTTGTATTACTGCCTTAATTGATCCATCCTATTGTAACTCCCTTTCTCAGGATGCTGCCCGCAGATTTTGTGCTGTACACCACATGGCCTCTGCTGCCATGTATCTATATGTGCTACCTCCTACTGAGAAACAGCTTTTGGAATGTCCAAAACATACCCCTGGTCCCCGTAGTGGTCTCACAGCTACTGCCCTCCCAGGTTCTTTGATTAACAATTTACAGTTTATGCATGTACCTGTTTTATTTAACTCATTTACTGAATATGAAAGAATTTGGTATGTGTCACAATACCAATACATCTGCATTTTATAGTACTTTATTGCTAGACAGTTTAGCTGCATTTCAAATCGTACTAGAGATCCCTTTACTGGGGTGTATTCTACTGAACAGAGGTAATTTTAGGAGGAAACCTCCTCCTAGTACTCTTAGTCATAAACGTACTAAACGTGAAGTTGACAGTTCTGATGTCACGGGTGCCACGGGAACTGTCACAGGTCTTTTTGGTACTGCTATGTCCATTTGGAACAAAGCAGACATTGCTGCTATCAAAAGTCATTCTGCAAAGTTCTCCACTGGTTTGGTTAATGATGTTTTACCACCTTTATTGCATGGTGTGGATGGTCTTAGTCAGGAAGAAAGATACACTGTATACAACATGCACGATATTGCAAAAGCCTTCATTGATTCCAAAGACAAGATTAACGCACTCATACAACAGAACAATAAAGAAGCTGATAGACAATACATTGGTAGGGAAATACTTTGTTCTGCATATGGTTCATACATACTCACTACCATTAACAACCTTTTCAGAGACCTAGAAACTGGTAGGATTCCTGATATTATACATGACAGACGTCTATTTAAATGGTATTGTCCTAAATGTAAATCTCCATCTTGTGTTTCCCTATGTATGCAACAGACTCTGTCCATTCCTCTCTCCACAGTTCGAAATTTGGGGTTTGTGACCAGACATCCAAACACCGGTCCTTGTTTTTCTGCCAAGAAATGTTCTATCACAGATACCATGTTTGTCTCTTTTACTGTCTCCTTACCACGCTTTGATCCCACTACAGCTTTGTTCGACAAGCTGACACTGGCGCATTCAATTGGGCATTTGGACAAAGACATCTACCGAGAACGCCTGGATCTACCTCCTCTACTGGTCTACCATTCCTTCCTGGATACCTGGGTGGCACCGCACATGGACTGTTGTGCGAAAAAGCAATACATCTACCTGTGCCGATGTGATGTGTTTGATGTTACCGCCCTGTTTGTGGTACTCTCCAGACAGCATTGACTGGACTTTCACTATGGATGCTGACATCACTGAGAATGGCACCAACGCTTTTCAATCAACGCAGTCACCCGATCAGCTCTACCAGTCCTATCGTGAGGAAGCTCATCGCCTGTCAACACGGATCTCCAAGATGACCTACACATGCCCTGTCCAGTTGCAAAAATGGAGACTGCCTACTGTACGATCACAGTACAACTCTGACGGTGAATATTTCATAGTTACTAATGTGAAGACGTGCTCTTATGGTTCTGTTACTTGTGCAATTGATTACCCCAACTTCTGTTTTGTTCCCCATCAGAAAACTGTTATTGGGCACACTGTCATAACCCCCGTTCCCCTTATGGAAGCAGATATTATTGATGGTAATCCAGATTATTTACTTACACTTGAAGAATACCTACCCTACTTTAATGTACACATAGATCCACTGACACTTACACTAAAATCACTTTTAGATAGAAAGGACACACACCTCATCCACATCAGCAATAATATAACCAAAGCCAATGAAGCCATTCTTGACCTGATGAATGATGGAGACATGAATAACGCTTTGACTAACACTTGGTTAGAGATTACTCTTAAAGGTTTTGTTATAATACAAGCATTTTGGATATTTACTTTGATTATTATGCTTTGCTGCCTACGACGTACTCTTCGCCAACACCATGAGCAGCTTGAATTTCTTTACAAGGCTCATGCCTCCGGATTGTAAAGAACCACTGCTCCTATCCACTCCTTATAATTGCCTGTGTTGCCCTTTTTAGGCAACAAGGGGGGGAATTGTTACACGAGGTCCCTGCACCCTAATTGATACCCTCAGGGGTACACCGTAGACAGCTAATGTTTAGGCATAGGCTATACTAACATATAGGGCTAAGGGCATCTACCGTACAAGAGTAGATGTCAGGATATGAATACATATTATTGTAACTCACTTTGCTTGCTAATGCACACACATTAGACCATGTATTTTCTGTCTATTTCTTACTTGTCAGATGCCAAGACACCTGTCCTTGAAGTAATTATAATGTGTAAGGCAACATTGCCATCTTTTGGTGATGGACACCACTTCACCTTGTTATGTAAGACCTTGTATAAGAACGTCTTTGTTCTAAAACTGATGACTTTACAGAATTATATAATGTTATCTTGGACCATGGAGCCACCTCTAATTTAGCCAATAGGGCTCATCTCTGTAACTAGAAATGTTTCTATCTTTCAGTAACCATAGTAATTATCATAGGTATATAATGTTATGCACAGGTTTTACACCTCGGAGACCCGAGAGAACCCAAGAGACTACAAAGAAACCTCGAGGTGTAGGGAACGCTTAGCACTGGCTCCCGGTTCGTATTGGTAAGAACTGCTTAGGGCAACTGTGATTCATCCCTGTTTGTAGTAATAAACTTGTTTATTACTTGAATGCAACTTGTTTGTGATTGTTTGCATCTCCAATATTGCCAAGAACCTGAAAGTGAGGTTTAGACCTCTTACAGGAGGGGGAGTGGCACTATATGTGAGGGACAGAATTAAGGTCACAGAATCACTGGGTGAACAGGGAAAGGAGAAGATACTATGGGTTACTCTAGAGAAAAAGAAGGGGACAGCTATCTGTACTGGGGTGGTCTACAGACCCTCATCACATGAGGAAGAGGTGGATGAAGAAATGTTACTATCAATCCAAAAAATGGCACAGAGGGTGGAGGTGTTGCTAGTAGGGGACTTTAACCTTCCAGATGTGGATTGAAGTCTCCACGCAGCTGCAACAACAAGGAGTAGAAATATCTTAGTCAGACTACATGAGACATTCCAAAGTCAGTTTGTGTCAGAACCAACGGCACTGGGTCTGAAGAGTGCCAACAATATTAGCGTTGGCATGGTGCACGCGGTAAAAAAGGTGCCATTTTGCTCTGCCCCCTGCACCCCCATCTATAGGATTCTCACTCCAAGAGGGAGTGAATCCCAGGGAAAGTTAAAATTCATGGGGCCATGGAATACTGTTGCCATGGCCCCATGTAAAAAATTCAAAGTCCCAATGCACTAAAAAGTTTGAAGACCAGGATTAGAACTTTGGTTTCCACTGCTGCTGGCAGAGCTGCTCTGTGCCCCAGCCCTTCATGCCACAGGAGCAGCTCAACCAGCCTCCTGTTCCTTGCAGCCCTTGTCCTGTGTATAGGACCATGGACAGCGACCAGGGGAGCACTTACAGCTAGCGCTGTAAAACCCTACTTGCCGTCCATGTGAGTGCTTACCAGACTAGCACCATATAGTGAAGTGCTGTTCTGGTAGCGCTCACTTGATGGGGTACCAGAATCATCTAGGGAGGGACAATACTAGACCAGGTGCCTACAAACAGGGATAGTGTGGCAAAGGTCTCAGTAGAGGAGCACCTAGGAAATAGTGATCACCAGACGGTGTGGTTTGAGATAATAGCTGAACAGGAAAGAAAAAACACACTAGGACAAGAACTATGTACTCCAGAAGGGTGGATTATAGCAAAATGGGAGATTTCTTGAAAGGCGCCCTGGCTGGGGTTGGGAATATGGCAACAGGGAGGAAGCAGTGGAAAACAATCAAAGCAAGAATTGAGGTAGCCACTCAGCTCTGCTGTATGTCAAAAAAGTCAGCAAAGGAAAGTGAAGGAGACCACTTTAGTTCTCCGGAGAAGTGTCAGAGAAGGTTACAGCAAAGAGGATAGCTTTTAGAAAATGCAATCAGACTCAGGAGGAGAGAGACAGAAAGGATTACCAGGACAAACAAAGGGAGACAGGGAAGGAAGTTTGGAAAGCAAATGCACAGAGGAAATCATAGCAAACTTGATAAAAAAGTGAATAAAAGTTTTTTTAAATATGTAAGTGAAAAAAAAGAAAACTAGCGGTGGTATAGTTAGGCTGAAAACTGGGGAGGGGGATTGGGTGAAGGAAGATCACCTCAAGCAGACATACTGAACAACTACTTTTGTTCAGTATTCACGGAGGAGGGAGCAGGTAAGGGGCCAACATTAACAGAGAGTGACACACAGGGTAAGGAGGTGGACACAAGTCCCTTCTCATAGGAAAGGGTCCTTGGAGAACTAACAGTAACAAAGTTGACAAAGCAATGGGACCAGACGGAATACACCCTAAGATATGGAGAGAACTATGGGGGGGTGGGTGCTAGCCAAACCACCAGCAGCCATGGGGAGGTGCTGGAGGACTAGAGGATCACTGATGTGGTGCTTCTAGACAAAAACTGAAACAAGAAAAAGGAGGGTAACTATAGGCTAGTCAGCCTTACCTTCACAGTATGCAAACTGATGGAAAAACTGTTGAAAGAAAGGATAGTGGAACCCCTGGTAATCAATGGAGAGAAAGACCCAAGAAGACAGCATGGTTTCACAGAGAAGAAGTCATGCCAGACAGACGTCATAGAATTATTTGACTAGGTTACCAGGGAGGTGGATTGGGGGGGGGTCGCTCTGGATGTAGCATACATAGATTTTAGCAAAGCATTCAATATGGTTCCACATAGAAGGCTAACAAAACAAACTGGTGAACCTGGGAGTTGTGTGGAAGGTAGTGAGATGGGTGGAGAGTTGACTGGAAAATTGAACTCAGAGGGTGGTGGTGAATGGTACGCACTTGGCAGTGGGAAGAGTGAGTAGTGGAGTTCCCCAGGGATCTGTGCTATGCCCAGTCCTCTTCAATGTCTTCATCAGTGACATCACTGAGGGGCTGGAAAGGAAAGTACGCCTGTTCACAGACAACACAAAACTCTGCAAAATGGTGGATACTCCAGACAGGGTGGAAAGAATGAAAAGGGACCTAAAAAGATATAATGACGGGTCAAAGGATTGGTAGTTGGGTTTCAATGCTAAGAAATGCAAGGTAATGCATATGGGGCACAAAAACCTGGAGCAGTTTACTACCTATGGAGAGAGAAGATTGCAGGCTTCAATCAGGAACGAGATCTAGGAGTCATCATCTTGGATGACCTGAAGATGAAAACACAATGTGACAAGGCAGAAGAGAAGGCAGACAGGATGCTAGGCTGCATAGGTAGGGGAATCACCAGCAGAAGGAAGGAGGTAATTATCCCACTAATCATTGGTGAGGCCTCACCTCGACTACTGCCTCTAGTTTTGGAGACCCCATCTTCAAAATGATATAAACAGAGTGGAAGCAGCACAGAGGAGGGCAACCAAAATGGTGGCAGGCCTGCACAATAACCCTATGAAGACAGACTGAGGGAGTTAAATATATATTCAATAGAAGATAGGAGGGAAAGGGGAGGAATGATTGAAACTTTTAAGTACCTGACAGGGAAAAAACAGAATTTAGGTTGGTACCATTTTCCAAAGAAAAAGATGCTCAAGGATGAAAGAGCACAATATGAAACTGGGGGGGGGGGGGTCCATGGTAATGTGAAGAAGTACTTTTTCACAGAAAGGGTGATGGACAGGTGAAACTGTCTGCAGGCAGCAATGGTGAAGGCAGAAATGGTTACAGGTTTCAAGAGAGCATGGGACAGACACAAAGGGAGTTTGAAAATGCAAGGGAAGGGGACGGCGGGCTGATTAAGATTGTCTTAGTCACGATAAATACAGTAACTGGGCAGACGCGGCTGGCCTATAGGCCTTTATCTGCTGACAACTTTTATGTTTCTATGCCTCTATGATAGACTCATATTTGAAACTGGTCAAACAGGGCTTAGCAGAAGCAAGCGCAAGGCCAGCAAAATGCTTGGTTTCATTCAATGTGGATAAGTAGCAAATGAGGTGACAATCCCACTATACAGTGCAGGTCACTGGTTTAGCCATATTTGAAGTACTGTGAGCAGTACTGAGCATCACTCTGCAAAAGGCACACAAAGTAGCTTGAAAAAAGTCAGCAGTTAAAAAAATGAATAGAAACAAACACAATTGATTGCAGTCGAGGAAGGGAGCAAAATAATCACAAGAGGCTACTATGTATTATTGTTTTATTGGTGAGGCATCCAAAACAAGAGAATGTCGACAGGGCTCTGGCACTTCAACCAAACGAGGTATCTGTCAGGGGGCATGTCCTATTGTTGTTTTGAATGTCTCACCAATAATGAGTTTAAATAGCTGTACTGTAGCCTATTATTCTTATCTGTGCTTGTTTTCAGATTCTGTTGGGTTGACTACTTCTGACTGCACTGACTGTATTCTTGAGGCATGCTGCTGCTGCTTTGTCTTTCTACAAAGATGGTTTGGGGCTAGACATATTGGGGAGAGGCAGGAACACCTGATAATTGTTTTTCCTAGTTAAGGGAGACTGAGGTGAGATATGATGGAGATTTTCAAATTCATGAAACGGTTATTTTGACAGGGTGTTTAACCCATCAGAGTCCACATGAGGGACTTCAGCCATTGACACCTGATCAAAACAAAAAGCATTTAATGCCCTTGCAAAAGGTATAGAGATGTACAGTACATTAGTCTAATAGAGCATACAAAGTCAGATGGTAAATGAGGGTATTTTGTCATAGTAAGCATATTTAAAAGGTTTATTTTTCTTGTGTAGATTTCTTGCCACAAAGGTGTTAAATAAGCTTTAAGCAGAAAAAAAGGATTACTAATGACAGACAGCTGCGTTCTTGACTGAAAAACATGCTGCCAAAAGTCCTTCATGGAATGATTTGCAGGACAGAACTAGGTTGGCTGCCCCCTAATAAACAGCTGGCTAAACTAAGCCTCAGATTTAAGGTTTATGAAAATTGGTTCAAATTAGCCATAGAGTCTTGAAACCTGGGGATTTCAGTCAGAAGGGAAAGTATGCTGTTCAGCCTGCTGTAATCTTCAGAATACAGATATGCTAGTACTTTAACTGAACTTAAGGGGGGGGGATTGGGCCCCTGACAAAAGGGGGATGGGTGAATATGGACAAGATCGAGCAGCAACAGGGGGCATGGCCTGGGTTCAACCAAGATGGCTGCCTAGTCCTTAATCTCTGATAACTAGAAGTAACATCCTTAAACATCCGTCAGCTCCCCCAATCAAAAACCCAAGTTGGATGCATTTCTGATTACCAAGAGTCAGCAGAAATCGAACGGTGTGCTTATTTCTTGGATTCTGCCTGTCATTTGCACCCGACGCACCAACAAACATTTCCCTCAACCATGTCCTGCTTCACTCATGCAGCTTCATCATGGCAACCTCTCTACATCAAAAGCGTGGAAGTGACGTTTACCCAATTGCTACATGGACTCAGTGATATAAAAGGGACATCATTCTCAAGCACCAAAGCAATCAGGGACCAGGACTGCTGGGCCACACTGACTGACAAGAGAAGCCTCATTAATGAAGGGACCTGCCACTTGCTCCAGGCATAACTGAGGGAGCAAATGAAAATCACCCACCAACTTCAGGAAAAGATGGATGATTTCAGGAACTGGGGTGGGTGGGTGTAATAATGTGGTGTTCCCTGAGAACACTGAAGTAAATGACACTATCAGCATTCTCTGCACCATAATGCCAGCACTGCTCAAACTCTTGGGTGGGGGGACATGATTCGAAATTGAGCATGCCCACAAGTATCTGGCTCCTTACCAAAAAACAGAAAGAGACCTTGTTCAATTCTGGCCGTTTTATGATATCAAGTGAAGGAAGATATATTGTGTTGGGCTAGAGAACTGGGACATCTGGAATGACAAGGATATCATATTATGTTCTTTTAGGATACCTCTAGGGACTCAGCTTTGAAATGGCAGGCATTCACGGAAAGGGTGGTAGATAGGCAGAACACTCTGCCTGAGGAGGTGATGTCATGTAGAATGGCGGGAGGATGTAAGAGAGGGTGGGACAGAGTGGGGGGGAGGTTATGAGGAGGAAGGGTAGGGTGAGGCAGCTGCAAGTTGAGTGGCTAGCTGCACAATCGAGCAGACTCGTTAGACCGTGAGACCTGTTTCTGCTGGCATTTTGTATGTTTGTATGTTCATATTCACCAAAGTCAGGCAGAAACTCCACCAGCTGGATATCCCTTCACACTACACTACCTGGCTGCATTAAGAACTGTTTACAATACTCTGTATTTTTAAACTTGACTGATGCTGCCCTGAATTATTTCTCAAATCACTTCCCAACTCAACTTAGGAGGCACCATCGTCAGCCTCAGCACCTGCCAGCCATCTTTGCAACTGCAGAAAGTCCCACACCAATGGACACCACCCCAGTCCCTCAGCAAGCCCCTCCTACCACCCCAAGTATAGATCCCAGAAGAAGACCACGGGCTTCTACCACCCAGGATAAAAGGTGTGATAGAAACCAGAATAGAGCCCATAAAGAGCATAATTTAATGGCTGTGCATTCATGGAGCAACAACAACAGGAAGGATGAGTCTGGTGAGGAAGAATTATGCCTCATTATTCTGCTTACCTGAAATCACTGTACCCCATTCTCTGCTGAATCTCCTGAATATCATCTACAAGCAGACCATCAGCAAGAACCTCTACCTCCCAAGCCTTTGATATCAACTGGAGCTACTGATCATGTGCCCGCTATGGTCGCTTCACCTCATGAAAATTCAGGGGCCTCCTGGGTTGAGGTAGTAACTGCAACCATCATGCTGCCCTCATCTAACTCTACTGGTCCCGAGGAAGGTCCCCCACCCACTGCATCTGCATTGCAGAATGGCCGCGGAGATGGACAGCAACTTGTCCCAAAATTACACAAATACTCAATTCTGAGTAACCTTTGCGAGCTAATGGGGTCAGGGAGAGTGGACAGTTGGGTTTTGAATATCCTAGAGATATGTTGAAAATAATATAAATCTGTCTACAGAGTTTTGCAACATTACCAGATACCGTCCACTCCCTTCCCCATATTTCTTTGCTGTAATCACAAACTACCTTACCCCCTGACTGCCCCAGAAATCTGACCTGGGCCTGTGCATGTGAACTACTTATTAGCTGTGGACTCTTACATAATTCGGGATGCCTTGTGTCACTGTTAGACAGCTTGGATGAAAGTAAGTGCCTGAGAAGGAAACAAACAATAACTGCCTTCTGATGGCTGTGGGAAAACATGAGCTCTTACCAGTCACCTCTTGATGGACTTGGCAATATGGGTGATTCCAAGAGGTCATGGACTTGATAGCCCCAAAAAGGCATACTCTCCAACTACTGTTGACTTTTCCCTTCTTTGTACAGCAAATTACACATTGGCAGTGGTGCACGCTCTCCACCATTCAAGGACAGCCACTCTTCCAAAAATGTGCTACCTTCCCTCCTTGAGAATCACCATGCAGTCGTGGATTCCACAATGGAACTCTAACTCTTTAAGATGTATCCTTTCTTAATGGTTTATATCCTTTAAAGACTCTGTATGAGGGGACTCCTATCTTATCAATGTCTGACAGGGAAAGAATGTTTATCTCTGCATGGGTAGTTAACTCACTAAAGGCTGATCCTGGGGAAATCTAATGCAGTGGGGAAGGGGAAGAGGAGTGAGGTTACCTTGCTAAGGTTTTTGTCTTGCAGGCAGCATACACTACTAGGCATTTTGAACCCTAGCCAGGTTTTAGTTAATATTGTTATAGGGATCACAAATCAGGCTCTGGTATGGACTTCTACCCCCCCCCCAACCAAGCACAAGCTACCCATCAATGATATCCAACTCCTTTCTCAGCTACCAAACGTTGATACTGAGCCTGCTGAGAAATACTCCTTGTTAACCCCCCAATAAGCAGTTACAATGGGCACTGACAATGGGGATGAAGCTGAAATGGCAATGTCTTTTAATTGGGTAGGTAAGAGGTCATGGGGGGAACCGAAGTCCCAGAATTCTACTAGAGATGCTGTGCACTCCAGTACTATGGATGAGGTGACCGCTACTCCAGCCAAGGGTCTTAGAATACTCCTTCAACAGGGAGCCCATAGGGGTGGCAGTCCCACCAAAATAACTGGATCCCATAGCTCTGATTATCTGTAGCTATAAGTCTGTCCTTTGCCCCACTCACCCCATCGTACTTTTCCCCACTCCTACAATTCATATTGATTCCTCTCTATGTCAAGAATGGCTGACTCCCTCCATCCTCACAGTACTTTGCTTCATCATCACAATTCATACTTGCTTATTTCTATGCCAGGAATGGCTGATTCTAACTAGACAGCAGCATGTGGTGCATCACAAAGGTAAGGCCTTCAAAGTCTAGGTCCTTCATTCCATTGGCAACCTACAACAGAGTACTGGTGCAACCTCCCAGGGTACAGACACCAGGCAGTGGGATAAGACCTTTCTTTTATTTTCTGAAACTCTACCTCCAGATATACCCCCCCCTACATTTTACTCTTGATACACCTCATCTGAATGGTTATACTGTTCTGAACTGTTTGGTACAGGACATAAGATTGCTATGCATGTTTCTGAGCTGACCTTAACTCAAACCACAATAATAATACTAGGTTTTATCTCTGTAGATAGGTTGCCAGGGCCCTCCACCACCCTCTAAGCTATACGTATATCACTGCTTCCCCATCATGAGGCAAATACCTGTCTAAATATCTCTCTGGTCACCAAGAAGATGGCAGACCTGAAACTGCATAGTTGGAATGTGAGGGGGATGAACTACCCTGTGAAGGGGAAGCAAGTATCGACACACCTCAAACAACTCCATACCCAATTGGCCTTATTACAGGAAACAAAACTCCTATCACCCAGTGCTCAAAAGCTTTAAAGGGACTGGGTGGGCCTTGAAGTCTATAACTTGGTATTGGTCAAAAAGAGGGTGGTGTCAATCCTTGCCCACAGTGCTCTGAACTGAAAGGCATAAAAGTAGTTTCACAGCCCAACAGCAGATGGATCATTGGACTGTTTGAAACAAACTCTGGCCCATTTCTCATTTGCAGCCTCTATACCCTGAACAAGGACTCACCCTCATTCTTCCACAGTTTCACTGAGCAGTTCTTGCATTTCCATGAACAGCATGCCTCTGTGCTGTTAGGGGGAGACTTAAATCTCACTCTTGATCAATAGCAATAATCTTAGGTGGAGGTCTCCCCTCCTCAAGGCCTCGGTTATCCTCTTGATGTGGATGTGTGCTAAGCCCCAGCTCTCTTGATACCAATGACTACTGGTGTCAGCATGGCTCAGTTGGTAGCACATCGGCCTCTGGACCAGAAGGTCGTGGGTTCTCGTCCCACACCGGGATTGGACTTGCACCTAAAAATCGCTGGCATCCGAGTGCAGTATTGGGGGTACTGTACAGCTGGGGTGTGCCGTCCTTCAGATGAGATGTTAAACTGAGGTCCCTTCTGCCCATCCTGGTGTTGTCCTGGTGGGTGTCCAGGTGGAAATAAAAGAACCCAGGGCACTCTTCGCAAAGAGTAGGGAACATTCCCGGTGTCCTGGCCAACATTCCCCTTCCCATAAACTGGTTCATGCAATTATCCAGGCTGTGTGTGGGTGATGATATGCTATATGGCACACCACATTCAGTCACTTCACTACCAGTCTAGCATTGCTTGTAAAGCGCTTTGGATGAATGAAAAGCGCTATATAAATGCTGATTCTTCTTCTTCTTCTTCTACTCAAAAAGGCAACTTTTTTCTCTGTCATCTATGTGTTATGTTTATTAAAGTTATGATCCTTTTGTAACTTTGTCCTGATCTTAGAAATAGGCAACAATGTCTGATGTGTACAAAATTAATTTGGGGCCTTATGATTATGATATGGATTTGTAATGGTACTGTAATTATGCAGTAATCTTTTAATCTGTAATCTATGTAATAAAAAGATTAACTACAAAAAAGAGCCAGCAGCAGTGACTGAGGTGCTGAATGAATACTTTAAGTTTTCAACAAGGGTCTCCCACAGGTGCAAGGAAGGTGCTCATTTGGAGGGCAAATGACATCAGAGGTACCCAAAACTGTATGTATGTATTTATTTATTTTAGAATTTGGGCCAGGAAAGGCACACTGAAACAAACTCATTTCCAAGTGCGACCCAGCCCAGACAAATGCAACTGGTGGCCATCATGCCTGCCCTGGTAGCCAACTACCTGGAAAATAACAAACCAAGTAAGTGCCAAGGAGCAGACAGGATACACCCAAGGGTCACTGTAGTGCTAAAGTAACAACTGGCAGGGTCACTTGCTGTAATCTTTCAGGCGTCTGTCTGGACACGTGTGGTGCAGGAAGACTGAAACATTACCCATGTGATCCCCACCATCAAGAAGGGGGGAAAAGCTGAACTTCAATAACTGCAGGACACTAAGCCAGATGTCAGTGCTGGGACAGCCATTATCAAGGACTGACTAATACAACACTTATCTGAGGCCAATGCTCTTGCACCCTTGCAGCCCAGCTTTATGAAGGGCATAACAACATAGAATCTATCAGCAGAAATAGGCCTGTTGGCCATCATGATGGTCCATTCCAACCTAACTAAAGCTGAGTGAGACAGCCCTAGAGTCTCTTCATGCTTCCCTTCTCCCTACCTTACCAGTGTGGTCACTTCAAAACCCTAGTATGTGTCCCATCCTTGACTGAATTCCCTCATTAATTTTTCAGAGTACCCTTCTGGCAGTTTATTCCACTGTTCACGACCCATGAAAAAGTACTTCCAGGTCCTTTTCTTACATTTGCCCCATGCCAGCTTCAGGGTGGTGCCCCTAGTGTTTGTGTTCCCATTCAGTCTGAACAATTCCCTGATAGCAACCATATTTATTATCTATCAATAATGGCATCTCCCTCTCCCTCCCTCCAAGCATGTATTTGTCCAGATCTGTAAACCTCCCTGTGTATCTTGTCCTGCAGGCCCTGAATCAGCTTGGTTACCCTCCTCTGCCTCCAGTCTGTCCTTATCATTCTTTAGATGTGGTTTCCAGAACTGAAGACAGTACTACAGCTGAGGACATACCAGTGACCTATATCCTTGGTAACAGCACCTCCACCTCCCTTCTCCTGCTGGTATACCTCCTTCCCATGCATCCCAGCATCCTAGTTGTCCTGCCAACCATCCCATTGCATTGTTTTGATGTCTTCAGACTGACTGAAATTATTACTCCCAAGTACATTTCCTATGTAGTACTTTCCTTTACTAGCTCCCTCAGCCTATATTCAGTGTTGGGATTTTTCCCTTTATATGGATCACTTTGCACTTTTTTTGTATTTTAACTACCATACTTTTGACCACCTTTCCAATCTACCCAAGTCCACCTTCTTAATTATGACACCTTCAACACAATCCACCTGGTCACAGACCTTAAAATCATCTGACAAAATGTGTACTGTATTTGGTGCTGAATCCCTACCTCTATAATGCAGATAAAAAAGTTGAAGAACTGTCCCAAGACTAATCTATGTGTCACCTCACGAGTGGCCCACTTGACCCCCAAAACAGAGAGTATCAAGGGAACTACAGACCGGTCAACCTAACACCTATTGTGGATGAGATACTGGACACTGAAATAAATTAAAGGTCAGTAAGTTTCCTGGAAGCAAATGGACTGCAGGAAAAAGACTGCATGAGTTAATGGAGCAGGGAGGTTGTGTCAGAGAAACCTGAAGGATTTCTTCAATTGGGTGATAAAGGCAGTAGTCAATGGACAGGTGGTGGACATACTTTACTTTAACTTCAGTGAAGCCTCTCATTCCATCCTGCATGGATGGTTGGTGAAGAAGATATAGGACCTTGGGGTAGAAGACAAAATTACTAGCTGGGTGGGAAATTGCTGAAGTGACAGGAACCAGGGGGTGCTTATATATAGGGAGGTTCTGCTTTTGTGTGGGGGAACTACATACACCATCCTCCAGTTCCTGAGTACTTTACCTGTCTCCAGTCAACTACTGAACAGCTCAGCTACCAGTTCAGCTAAGACATGGCCCATCTCCTTAAGTACACAGGGATGTAAGCGATCTAGGCCCATGTAGTTATCTACTTCTAGTGTACTTAAGACCATCAGCACCTTTTTAACTGGAATGGGATCCTCATTCACCTCCTCCCCGCTCTGATGGTACAGTCAAACATAAGCCCCTTGTCCTGTGCCATGAACACTTAGCAGAAATATCTCTCAGGATGTCTGCCTTACCTTTGTCTTCCTCTTCCCGCTCCTCTCCTTGCTTCATTCTTTTTTTTAATTCTATTTTTTCCTCCCCCTGCTGCCAGCCGCCCGGACCTCAGTCCAGTCATGGACCACTGCTACTACCTCCACAATGGCTGCGACCCTCCTTTACCCCCGACTTACCCCCAGGGCAGGATTATAGCACTAGACTCCCCCAGTGCTGCAGACAGCGGGATAGGTTGAAGGGCCAGCCTGGAGGCTAACTGAAGCTGTGGTGGACTTTGTCTAGAGTGGCTTACAGCTGCTCTCTTTTCCTGTTTTTCTGTGGAAGATGGGGACATGCAATGAAGTCCTGCATCCACCCCACCCCCAGATGTGTTTGGCACTGGTCGCTTGCACAATCCCTGGCCTTTGCCAGGGGTCCATCAAGCGCCAGACACACTCCCTCCCTCTCCCCAGAGAAGGAGAGCAGTCCTTGGGATGCTCCATCCTTCTCCCCTCGGCCAGCCCTCCAGCGTCCCAGGTCCATTCCTGAACCAGGATCGCTGGCATCAAAAGAGCAAATCCTACTGCTGCGCCGATGGGCCACCCCACTCCTTGCTTCATTTTGACTATTGCTTCCTTTGCCTTCCTGTTCTCCCTCATGTAATGAAAGAAGGTCTTATCTCCCTTCTTTGTACCCTCCACAATGCTCAGCTCTATGTCAGCCTTAGTCCTCCTCACTATCCTGTTGGCCTTTTTCATCCTGCTGTGCAACTATACACTGTATCCCTCTTTCTGGCTGGTTATGCATTTTTAAGTGCCCTTTACTTAGCCCTAATGGCTTCCTCTATTTCTCTTGAGAACCAAAATGATTTTTTACTCACAAGCCACCTTAGTGCCGAGCACATAAGGAAGGTGGGCAATGGGTAGGTCAGAAAATAAGCGACTTAAACCTTAAAAATCTCAAGGCTCAAGTAACTTATTGGCAGCACACAGTATAATAAACATCCAAACTTGTGCAAATTCGTGCATATCAAAAAATGTTAAAACAGCACAAATATATCTGACCTTACCCCAGCCCAATGATTTTTTTACTCCCCTTCTTAGCCATACACAGAAACATGTGACCTGTGGTATACCCTTTTTATTGATTTCCTTTAGCCTCCACCCAATCTGTTGCTCTTTCTCCCTATAGTTACACTACAGCAGCTCCCTTATTCTTACAAAATTTGCCCTCCTAAAGTCTAGCACTTGAGTCTGGGACTGATTTCTCTCTATCTCAAGCCTGATGCTGAACCAAACTGTCATTGGTTCCCAGTGGGTCTACCATCATCACTTCCCCTACATTGTCCATACTGTCATGCACTAATTATAGGATGACTGCCTTTTCAGTAGGTGCCTCTAATCTCTCCATCAGGAATACATCCTGAATGTCTTCTACAGTAAGTTACTGGCATCATGCAATAGCTGGGACAGATAATGCCAAACCAACCTGATGGTCTTTTTTTGAGTGGGTGACCAGGTAAGTGGGCTGGGGAAGGGATAGAGCGGGAGTCTATCTGGACATAAGCAAGGCTTTTGATACTGTGGCTCATACTTTTTGGTGAAGCGCACTAGTGTGATATACATGATGTATATTCAAGGTGGATTACTAACTGACTTGGGAGTAAGTAGCAGAGAGATGTGTATTACTCAAAGTGGAGCGGAGCAATGAGTGGTATCCTTCAGGAATCAGTGCTGGGGCCACTGCTGTTTAACATTTTCATTGATGTTCCAGAAGCTGGATTCCCCAGTAGGCCTCTTAAATTCACTGATGACACTAAGATTGCCAGGTTGGTGGACTTCCTTGAGGATGTGGACAACACCAGAGGACCTGAGCAAGATGGGTGATGGGTCTGTGTCCTGGAGCCTTCAATTCAATCTAGCCAAATTCAAGATATTAAACTTGGTTTAAAAAAGACAGAGTTAGAACATACATTCTATGTAGGTCTCCTCTTGCAGCAGTGTAGGGAGAGGAAAAGGACTTAGGGAGCATAACACACAAGAGACTGAAAAAGGACAAGCAGCATGTGGCCACTGCCAAGAAGGCCATTTGAATACTGTGATGCACCAAAAAAGAATGACCAGCAGAGCAGAGGAAGTACTACAACCAATTCACAAGGCCTTGTTTTTGCCTCACATGGAGTACTGCATACAGTACAGTAGAGTACAGTTGTGGGCTCCTCAAAGCAAAAAGGTAAGTGAAGCAGTCGAGAAGGTGCAATGAACAACCACCAAAGTGATCATGGGTATCAGGAAGAAAGCTACGGGAAGAGCCTAAAGGGTCCTTAATATATTCACCCTGGAAAAATGGAGGCTGGGAGGGGGACATAATCTCTTCATATTTATGGCTAGGGTCAACTAACCACCACTGGTACACCTCACAAACTCTGTAATTCACACATGTAAATTACGGACTTCCGTAAACCACGGTTCAAAAAATAACCATCAGTTCACCTGGAAACAGAATGACAGACTGTCCTTGTGCTGTCTGTTCACTTGTGCTCACTCTAAAAAACCACCAGCGTGAATGACAGTCTTCTTGGACAAATGCAAACTGGACACACTGTAGTAGTAGAAGTCTAGATTAAAACACACTCTCTCTTTCTCTCTCTCAAAATGGGCATACTGCTTTTTATTTCAAAAAAATATCAGTCTTCTAATCAAATCACAAAGAAAAAACACCCCGTGTCATGTACCAGCCTTGCTTGCAGATTTCTCTGATTTCAGCAACACTTTCAACTCGGGGCTCTTACAGCAGCGACTTCTGAACAGCAGGAGAAAATGAAGCTGCTCCAGGACAGATTTCTCTTTATTTCCAAGTACTCTATTCTAAGTTTTATCTGTGCCATAAATTCAAAATTCAGAGGCAATCAGGGAACTTTTGCTGACGGAGCGGCATTCAGTAATCCAAAAAGTGAAAGTGAAATTGAAGCTGCTCCATTTTATTAACTAAAGCTCCTTGTCAGGACTCTGTTCCAATACATATGCGTTTTTGTTTTAACCAGTAAACACATGAAATAAAACATAGAATGTGGTTAACAAGGATTTTATGCACACCTTCAGTGTGTGATGCCCAGATGGGCATCACGCACCTTGGGCGTGCATAAAATCCTCATTAACCACACTTCCCCATGCATTATTCTATATTTCATACCCAAAGGTATCATCAACAAGACTGAGCATGTAGATATGTTTGCTCTGCCACACTCCAGCAGAACAAGGAGACACATCCTGGAGCTAAGGGGTGGTAAATTCAGGAGTAAGATTAGAAGGGACTTTTTCTCCAACAGAGGTGAACTGTGGAGCAGTGACAGTAGATAGGAACACAGTACAGGTATTCATGGTAAGCTTGGATCAGTTTCTGCTTACCAAAGGAATCAAAAGGCACCCTGCATAGTAGATTGGGGAGATCACAATGAATCAGCATATACTGTAGTTTCAGTAAACACTTTTGTTTTCATCCCTTGATAAAGCACCCACAGGGGGTGTGAAACAGCATCAGACAGTTCTTTTTTACCACTGTTTGTACTTCTGCTTAATGTGCTTGCACTATTTTATATTGTGATAAACAAATGTTTACCTTTTTTACTTTCAGAAAAATGAGTAAAATGATTGTTTTGGTGTTGAGAGTAGGTGCAAGGTCTTTTGCTAACAATTAAGGTAAACATGCCTTTAAAATCCACCTTATTTATCATGTGCAGGTACTTGTAAGTTTGTACAGCAGTACTGTTCAGAAAAGACCGAGGTAAAAAGCAGGGGGGTGGACTGGCCCTGTATGTCAATGAAAATATCAAAGCTACAAAATTCAGAATACATATAAGGAGCCAGAAGAACTGTGGGTCATCCTGGAAACAGAAATGGGACAGCCATAAGAACTGGGGTTGTCTACAGGCCCCCAGACCAGGGGAGAACATAGACACATTACTGTTAGAAGATATACAAAACATTACAGCTAAAGGGGAGGTTCTGATAATGGGAGACTTCAACATGCCGGATACAGATTGGTCAATACCAGCAGGAACATCTGCCAGAACTAGACACATAGTGAATTATCTGCAGGGGGAGGGCCTCAAACAACTGGTACAACAACCCACGAGAGACAGGGCTATCCTAGATCTAGTACTGACTAACAGGGAAGGGATCACAGGTCTCCCGGTAGAAGGTCGCCTGGGGGCCAGTGACCATCACATGGTATGGTTCAATTTGGCCACTAGAACAAAATCATCCCATTCCAAGGCAAAAATATGGGACTTCAGAGGAGCTGACTTTGATAAGATGGCCAACAGAGTTAAACTAGCCCTGGCAAAAAGAAACACAGGTGAGGGGGTACAAGCAAAGAGGGCAAGCATTAAGGATGTAATACTTGAAGCAACATCCCATTGTGTTAGACAGAAAAGGAAGTGCAAAAGAAGGAAACCACTTTGGTTCTCAAATACAGTAGCAAAAAAGGTCAGAGCCAAAAGGCTGGCTTTTAGGAAATATAAGGGAACACAGTGGGCTGAAGATAGGGAGGCATACCAAACTGCTCTACGGGAAGCAGGGAAAACAATAAGGCAGGCAAAGTCCCAAACTGAGGAAACACTAGCATGAACAGTAAAAGAAGGTGACAAGACTTTCTATAGATACATTAGTGAAAGGAGAAAGTCCAGAGGGGTTATTGCTAAGCTCAAAGGTGAAAAGGGGGCATGTGAGGAGGAGGACCCGGTAAAAATATCTATCCTAAATAGATACTTTTGCTCAGTATTTACTGAAGAGAAGGTAGTGCAGGGCCCACAGCTCAGCACCATGGACACAGGGGGGAGGGAGGTGAGCACTACTCCCTTCACAAAAGAAAGGGTCCTACAAGAGCTCGCTAAGCTCAGGTGGACAAGGGAATGGGACCTGATGACATACATCCCAGGGCACTTAAGAAGCTAAGGGTGGAGCTAGCAGAGCCATTAGCAGGACTGTTTAGTGAGTATCTGAGCACAGGAGAGGCCCCAGAAGACTGGAGAAGGGCTCATGTGATCCCATTTCACAAGAGTGGTAGCAGGGAGGAGGCAGGGAACTACAGACCAGTCAGTGTTACCTCAGTAGTGGGCAAGATTATGGAGGAACTCCTTAAGGAAAGGATAGTGCAACACCTGGAATCCATAGGGGCACAGGATCCAAGACAGCAGTGGGTTTACAAAAGGAAGGTCCTGTCAAACTAATCTCATAGATTTCTTTGACCGGATAACCAGAGTGGTGGACCAAGGGGGAGCAGTTGATGTCACCTACCTTCACTTCAGCAAAGCTTTCGACACTGTTCCACATAGAAGATTGATAAATCAGCTGGGTAGGCTCGGGGTGGATCAGAAGTTGGTCAACTGGGTGGCAAACTGGTTGACGGGCAGAAAACAGAGAGTGGTGGTAAATGGTATACAGTCAGAAGAGATGCAAGTCACAAGTGGGGTACCTCAGGGATCAGTCCTTGGGCCAGTCCTCTTCAATATCTTCATTAGTGACATTGCAGATGGACTATAGGGTAAGGCTTGTCTGTTTGCAGATGACACCAAGATCTGCAACAGAGTAGATGATCCAGATGGGGTGGGCAGAATGAGAAGAGATCTGGATAAACTAGCAAAAAGGTCAGAAGAGTGGCAACTGGAATTTAATGCAAAGAAGTGCAAGATCATGCACATAGGGAAGAGAAACCCTGAAGCCATCTACAGGCTGGGAGGGGAGTTGCTGGCAGTCACAAAAGAAGAAAGAGACTTGGGCATCATCATCACCGATGACATGAAATCATCCAAGCAGACCTCTAAAGCAGTAGGTAGGCTAGGGGATGTTAGGGTGTAGTAGTAGGGGTATCACAAGTCATAAGAGGGTAATAATCCCTCTTTACAAGACACTGGTTAGGCCCATCTGAATACTGCTGCAGTACTGGAGGCCACACCTTCACAAGGACATTAACCAAATTGAGGCAGTCCAGAGAAGGGCAACCAAAATGGTGCAGGGACTGCATCATAAGACATATGAGGACAGATTAGCGGAGCTCAATATGTATACCCTTGAGCAAAGGAAGGAAAGAGGTGATATGATCGAGACATTCAAACACCTTAAGGGCATTAACAAGATGAAAGAGTCTAACATGTTTACATATAAGAAAAACAGTAGGACAAGAGGACACAGCATGAGATTAGAGGGAGGCCAATTAAGGGGGAATGTGAGGTAATTCTTTTTCACAGAAAAGGTGGTGGATGAATGGAACGGCCTACCTCAGGAAGTGGTGGCTATGAATACAGTGCAGGGCTTCAAACAGGCATGGGATAAGCATAAGGGAGCAATACAGATGTGTATGAATAGATAGGCCACTGATAGAGCTAAGGCTGATGGCACATTTATAAGGTAGAAAAATAAATGGGCAGACTGGATGGGCCTTGCGGTCCTTATCTGCCGTCAACTTCTATGTTTCTATTTTTCTGTTTCTAAGTACCATTCTCCCCAGTTCATCCTAGTGTCCAGTATGCACAAGTCAAGAAAATATCTTGCAAACTCTGCCTGCACCCTTTTCCTCCATTCCCTGAATCGTTCTAGTCATCCTTCTCTGTACTATAAAGGACAGTGCTCTGGATTTTGTGTAACTGTCCTAGTATGACAAAGAATGTAATGAACTGAACTTCATGTTTCTGGGGATAATGTATAGCTGAGGTATGTTGATTCCAACTATGATCTCTGTTGGTGACCTGTAACCCTCTCAGACTCATTAAACAACATGCACTGTAGGTAAAAAATAACACTGAACATTGGAACATAGGCAATGATGGCAGAAAAAGACACTGTGGCCCACCCTACCTGGCTGCACTGTTAAAGCCCTAGGATCTCTGCCTCTCACTTACTTCTGTGCCCTTCCCAAGGGTGTAGGCAGGCATACTCACTGTACACATTTGTGTAAAGTTTTTTTGAGTACCTCTCCCAAACCATATGCCTTTTTGTTACCATTATCATTTCAGTTTGGAGTATTAGAATAAATGTAGGCCACTGAGTAGTGCCTATATCTCATTAACGTTATATTGTTTATGACATAGATCTGTATACAATTTATTTAGAGATTAGATGAGTTATCCGACAACAATCTGATTTTTTTAATGGGGCACAGCAGCAGGAGAGGATGTGCACATTTCCTAAAGGGGGGGGGCAGCAGTTGTAGAGGGTGTGTACATTTTTTTAAATGGGGGCAACAGTTGGAGAGTGTGGGTACAAAATCGAATTTTCTGGCTATACCCATGGCCCTTCCCTCTTGCTATGGTCATGTGGCTGTCCCACCCCACCTTAACCTCCCCCCACTAATTTAGTCTTCACCTCCTCCTTTGGCAGTTTATTCCACCACTCTGTCTGTGAAAAAGCACTTGCAGACATCTTAATTGAGTCTTCCACCTGCCAGCCTCATTGAATTCCCCCTTGCACCTGTATTCATCCCTACTTTGAAACTGCATGTTGGAATGACATGATAGACACAGTATCCCTTCTAGCCTTAAATTCCTTTATTACTATGCATCTATGTAACTGCATTTCTTTTTCTGGAATCCTCACTTGCTCATACTGGCCTAGCTGGGCAATACTGACTTTAAAGTGAAATTCCTGCTAAAGGAACTAAGGGACATGACTGTAGGCTAAGACTGAAACAGTCTAGAGGAACACAATGAATCCTTTTTTTTCATCCAGAAAGTAATAGAGTTGTGGTGTTGCTGGTGGTGATAAATGCAGACAGCACTCAGAGTTTCAAGACTAAGCTTGTGAGATAACTAGACTTTTCAGATTTACGTGGAGGCAAAGTTGATAAGCTGCACGGTGTTACTTTGCCTCACTGCACACATATGTACCTCTATTTTCTCAGGTGCTAAATAAGTCAAACAGACAACTTTAAACTGCAGCAGCAAGAGCCTCTGGTTTTATTTGTATAATGCATTAACTTTCATACATTTTAATGTTCAGCACTATAGTGGGCATGTCCCCTCCTGTTTTAACTGCCACATATGCCACAAAGAAACTCAGATTACAAACTTTATTACACAAACCTACATGTACTGTACCTTTGCTACATCTTCTGAAACGGCCACTAAGTTCAGGTAGGAAATGTTGACCATATCAGGACCATACACCGCAGTAATCATTCTGTTTTCAAGGCGACCTCCTGTATTACCTGCTTCCAGTTGTTCCCGTAGCTTTGGGTCCTGCAAATATAAACCCAGCCAGTCAGTGCCAGACAATGAAGATAATATTTTTGGTCACAGGTAAGACACTAACTACCTGTTAATTTATTCAATAATTATCATCAAAGCCAGATTAAGTGTCAAGCAGCTCTGCTACCTGCCTCATTAACTGCTTAATCACTTTGTTGGTTAAAGTGTACACAATGCTTCCAGTGTTTGATGAAATGAAAACATAAAACACAAGTAAATTAAACATTTTTGATGAACCAGTTTTGCTCTTGATACAAGATTGCACCTTCACAATCAAGGCAAGTAAACATGGTACTACTGGGCATTGCCTGTTCTGTATTAACAGATTTTATCTCAAAAAAAAGGTTTCAGTATGGCTGTTGCATCAAGGAGCCAATCTGTTACTGTGTCTGGCATCTGATGCGTGATTGAAATTGACAAGGGACTTTGTTTGTCAATTTCAATTACATGCAGCTCCGGTGCCAGCAATAGTTACACACTGGCTCCTTGGTGCAATTCCTCCCAGATTGCATCCATGATCACAGGTAAAGCTATGTGCGGGGATGGGTCACTCACTTTGCCCCTACCAACATGACTTGCATTTTAATGAATAAAGTACCGTATCTTTAGTATCTTTTGCTTGGTTGTGACCGTGCTTCCACTGTTTGTTGTGACCTTGCTTCCACTGTTTGGTTTCGACACAAGGTTCACAAAATAATATTGAGACCTAACTGACATGTACCCCCCCAAAGTGCAAGTGACCCCATTTATATTTTAAGAACCCTATTTCTTATAAATTAAAATCCTGCAATCCTCATCATGCACTTAATCAAGTTTAGCTTGACATGCATAAGGCAGAATGAAAACTAGGGGATGGGTTTCACATGACCTCCTGCTGTTCATTTAGCACATGGCATAAGTCTGGAGTCATCATGACCAGCCAAAGCAATACTGCTGTGGGAGAATGTCTGTAGACAAGCAGCAGGCCATCATTGCCATATTAGATAGTACTGTTTGCATGAGTGAGGAAGACTAGTTACAGTAACATGGAATTTATCAAGGGACACATTATTAACTATAAGCATTAACATGTCGTGCTTTATTTTTATGCAAACCAAACCCCATAACTAAGAAAGAATAAAATGGCTTTCCGTGCTTTTAATTGTCCATGCTTAGTAGGCTTACTCAACTTCAGCAAGACCTTTGAAACTGTGGCACATTTACTTACTTTTGTTTCTGTTAACTGGGAAAGGAGAGCTAAACATTGCTGCCTAGTTTCAGCCTTGACGGGGGAGGGGGATATCGGGTGGTGGTGGGGATACAGATGCAAACAAACTGAATTTACACCAGATTAAGCAGGTTGGAGGCATTTTATTGATGGGGAAATCTGACTAGAATACTGAGAAAATTCAAAACCCAGAAGAGGTAGCTGCTCCACAACAGAACTGTGCCAAGTTCAAAACGATATAAACCATGAGAAAGAATGACACCAGCCACCAAACTAGTTACTGCGGCAAGCATACAAATACTTTTATTCATGTAAAGCAGAATAAAAATACAGTAACAAGACTTACAATTCATGTCTCAAGGAGAACAGAGTCTGAACTGAGTGGTATCCTCCTTGAGATGGAAATTGTTGTAGTAACTATTTTGGTGGCTGGTGCTATTCTTTCTCATGGTTTGTACTGTTAAAATTCCCCCACTCTATCTATTTCTCTCTCTCTCTCTCTCTCTCTCTCTCTCTCTCTCTCTCTCTCATAAAGTGTCATGGGATATTAAACCCACCTGAGCAACCACCTGGAAAGGAAGACTGGACCCCGGTTTAATGTCAGATGTAAACGATGGCACACCCTGACAGTATAGCACCCCCCTAGTAGTGAAGGTGGGTATCAGTGCTTATGGTTGGTAAGCTTCTGGGCAAAGTACTCCCATGTGGTATACATGAGTCCTATACAAGACAGCCTGCTGTTTAGCTTATAGGCAGGATGCACAGTGTTGTGGTGGACGGGCACTACTCAGAGTAGAGCAGGGTACTCAGTAGCATTCCTAAGGGATACATGTTGGAGCCACTGTTGTTCAACCTTTTCATCAACAATCTGAAAGTTAGATTTTCTAGCAAGCTGCTTAAAGAGAGCCTATTATTCTCTTGTCAGGTGGAAAGTACTTTTTTCTGTTTCAAGTCTGCGTTCGAATTTTTTTTGACATTTGGAATAAGGTTTTCATCATTAATCTTAGCTGTTCTCAAACACTTATTGTATAGCATCACTTATCTTGTGATTAAGGTGGACAATGGACAGACAGAGCTCGCTAACCTTATGGGACAGTGAGTGCTCAGCAACAGCTGCAAATAATGAACACCGGGGGTAAACCCATATTAAAGGATTGCTTCTTTTATTATAGTATTTCCAATGTAAAACAGTGCTAAAGCAAGTACAAAACAGGGGAAAAAATGCACCTTATAAAAAAGGCAAACAGAGGCACTTTCAATAGAAAAACTAGCAATAACACATAACAAGGTGTGGCTTATTCTCTGATAAATGCAGGACCAGTGGCACATGAGGAAGGCGGTCACAGGCGGAATGCCTTATTGCCTCTAGAAGTGTGTTTATCAGAGCATAACTCACACTCTGGAGTGTGTTACTGTGGTTATATAATGGGTATATATTAAAAAAACAGTGGTACTTATTTAAAAACGTATAAAATTAAAAAATATATATATTTTATTTGACATAGTCCCTTCACTTTCCCTTGGGGTGCTGTTACACTTGCTGATGTCACTAGTGACACTATGGTGTGCTGCCATAGGCTGAGGTAAGACTGTGGTTTCTTGACTGTCTTGCCGGCAGCAAATTGTCATCTGCAGTAGCACTTTTCAGAAAAAATCCTGACAGTCTCACTCTGCTTAAAGAACTGGAGTGAGTTTATCAACTTATGATACATGTGGTTGAGGAAGGAGAGGGAGCAGCTTGGGAGGAACAGCAAAATCATTCTACTACTTGAAACATGTTTTAAGTGTTGCAACTCTTTTTTTCTGTATTTGGTAGCTTCTGATTTCACTCACTAACTGGGGAAAAAAAAACAGCAGCAAAATCAAGTTTACAGTAACATCAGATGATCTGCTCCACCAAAATCTGAGTATTTTATAAATGTTTGAGTTGAATTTAAGATAAGGGGGGAGGTACTGATAAAAGGCATGAAAAGTCAAGCCTCCCCCCACAAAACAATGCAGGTAGTAGGGTAAACACTGAGGTACAGAGCTCAACACAGGGCAGGAAGGGGGTAAATGGTAAAATAAATAAGAGCAATAAGAGCAGGGATGGGGGAGAAAAGGATCAAGCCAACATTAAATGGAGGGCAATGACTACTAATGCCCGTAGTCTGGGAAACAAGCTTTCTGAGCTAGCAGCTTTGATGGAAGATGAACAATTGGATATTGTGGCAGTCACAGAAACATGGTACACCGAGAACCATGAATGGGATGTCAACATACCAGGGTACACAATCTACAGAAGGGACAGGGAAGGTAAAAGAGGAGGTGGAGTAGCTCTATACATAAGGGAAGAGATCAAAGTTACAGAACTAAAAAGTAAAGGGCGAGGACAAGAGGCACTCTGGGTTACCTTGGAGATGGGGAAAGGCATCGCAATCCGCACAGGGGTTGTATACAGACCCCCATCTCAAGGGGAGGAAATGGACAAGAAAATGATAGAGGACATTCTCAAAATGGCTGAAAAAGGGGAGATACTGTTGATAGGGGACCTGAATATGCCAGATGTTAACTGGAGGACATGTACTGCAGCCACATCCAAGAGCAGGGTCATTCTCGATGCCCTGCAGGGGGCAGACCTTAGACAGCTAGTGCTGGAACCCACTCGGGAGGGAGCAATACTAGACCTGGTACTCTCAAATGGAGAGAGGATCACAAATTTAGAAGTCAGTAGACACCTGGGAACAAGCGACCACTGCACAGTGTGCTTCACAATGAGTACAACCATGGAGATAAGCCATACAAAAACAAGGATACTGGACTTTAGAAGGGCTGACTTTGGCAAAATGGGTGAACACCTGAGGAATGCACTAGCAAATGGCCAAATAGGAGGGGTGGAAGAACAATGGAGAAAAATCAAAACTGCCATCATAGAGGCAACAAATCTTTGTGTAAAACAAATAAAGAAAACAAAGCGGAGTAAAAAACCACTATGGTTCTCAAAAGAGGTGGCAGGGAAGGTTAAGGAGAAAAAGGCTGCATTCAAAAAGTATAAGGAATCACAGAGGGAGCATGACAGGGAACTGTATCAATTAAAGCAGAAAGAAGTAGGAAAGGCAGTCAGAATAGCAAAGGCACAAACCGAGGAAAAAATAGCCAACTCGGTCTAAAAGGGGGATAAAACCTTTTATAGGTACATTAGGGAGCATAGAAAGGTTAAGGGAGGGATAGTGAAGATTAATAAAGGAGAGGGGAGGTGGGCAGAGGGAGACAGTGAAAAGGCAGAGGTACCGAATGAATACTTTTGCTCAGTATTCACAAAAGAAGATGAGCAGCAGTTACCTAAACCAGACAATAGAAGCACTCTGGGTAGGGGGGTTGGTACCAGTCCATTCACAGAAGAAAGAGTCCTGAAAGAACTCCTAAAACTCAAGGTGGACAAAGCAATGGGGCCTGACGGGATTCACCCCAGAATCCTAAAAGAACTAAGGGGGGACCTAGTGACACCACTGACCACACTTTTTAACAAATCATGGCAGGATGGGGTGGTACCTGAGGACTGGAGGAGGGCAGATGTGATTCCCCTTTACAAAAGTGGGAGCAAGGCAGAAGCAGAAAACTACAGACCTGTAAGTTTGACCTTAGTGGTAGGGAAATGATGGAACTACTGAAAGAAAGAATTGTTGAGTACCTAGAGGCACAGCGGGGCACAGGACCCAAAGCAACATGGATTTACAGCAGGAAGGTCATGTCAGACTAATCTAATTGATTTCTTTGACTGGGTGACCAAAGTAATAGACCAGGGAGGGCTGTGGATATGGCCTACCTAGACTTTAGCAAGGCATTTGACACAGTCCCACACAAAAGATTAATAATCAAGTTAGCCAGCCTGGGAGTGGGTCCCAGGGTGGTAGCCTGGTAGTGAACTGGCTGCACAACAGGACACAGAAGGTAATAGTGAATGGAACACATTCTGAAGAAAGGGGGGTTACTAGTGGAGTACCTCAGGGCTCAGTACTGGGTCCAATCCTCTTTAACATCTTTATAAGTGACATTGCAGAGGGTCTGGAGGGAAAGGTATGCCTCTTTGCAGATGACACAAAGATCTGTAACAGAGTTGATACACAAGAGGGGGTAGAACACATGAGAAGGGACTTGGCAAGGTTGGAGGAATGGTCAGACATATGGCAACTTAGATTCAATGCAAAGAAGTGCAAAGTAATGCACCTGGGAAACAAAAACCCAGGAGAAGAGTACACAATAGCAGGGGAGGTACTAACAACAACAAAAATGGAAAGGGACCTGGGAGTAGTCATATCAGATGACCTAAAGGTGGGTAAGCAATGTGAAAAGTCAGTAAGGAGAGCCAGGGGGATACTGGGATGCATAGGAAGGGGCATCACAAGTAGAAAAAGGGAAGTGGTTATCCTCTATACAGACAGTTGGTGAGACCCCATCTGGAGTACTGTGTGCAGTTTTGGAGACCTCATCTACGCAAGGACATAGACAGGATGGAAGCAGTCCAGAGGAGGGCAGCTAAAATGATGCAGGGTCTACATCAGAAACCATATGAAGAGAGAGTGAGAGAGCTTAATATGTTTACCCTTGATGAAAGGAGGGACAGGGGGGACATGATAGAAACGTTCAAGTACCTCAAGGGAATCAACAAACTCCAGTAGGGTAGCATCTTTCAGAAAAAGAGATGTGTAAGAACAAGGGGGCACAGTTTAAAGATAGAGGTGGGACGGCTCAGGGATAATGTGAGGAAATTCTTTTTCACGGAGAGAGTGGTGGATACATGGAACAGCCTTCCTGAGGAGGTCGTTGGGTCTAAAACAGTGGGGGAATTCAAACATGCATGGGACAGACACAAAGTAATTATAGTGGGGGGTTGCAGGAAGCAGGCTGTTGGTTAACTAGAATCTGCAGCGTATCCAGTAGGTAGGGAAATGGGCAGACTGGGTGGGCCAAGTGGTCCTTATCTGCCGTCAAAGTCTATGTTTCTATGTTTCTATGTTTTCTCAAGAAAATTAGATGGCTGCCATATTTTGCATAGAAATAATCTGGCAAGGGTTAGGATTGAAAAAAATAAAAACGATTTATGGTGGGCAGCATAAGAGGGACCTAGACAAGTACATTTGACAGATATTTTAATATTTTTCTTAACTGTAACTAAAACTAGATTTTTTGGGGGAAAACATTTTTCATTGCACTGCTGCTTTAAGACTGGGGACCAGATTCAGAAGGACCTGACCAGCTGGATGATTTGTTGGCTGCATGCTATCTCAGCTTAATGTGGCCAAATTATGAGGTTCTACATTTAAGAAGAAAAAAGGAGGTAGGGCCTACACACTGATTGGCACTTCTTGCTGAAGTGAATGAGGAAAAGGACCTGTGGTCATGAAAGATAAGGGGATGAAGCATAACAAGCAGTGTGCAGCTGCTGTTGAGAGGGCCAGCAAAATGCTAGGTGGCATCACAGAGGGGTGACCAGCAGGGCAGGGGAAGTATAATTTCTTTACATGACTCTTGTTAAGCCCACCTAGAGTACTGCAAGTAATTCTGGGTTCCTCAATACAAAACTGACACAAAGGAGTAGACAGAGTGCAATAAAAGGCCACCAAAGTGATCAGGGATGGATGAGAAAAGCAAAGGGGAAAAATGTTCTTAATGTGTTCCTATTCATGAAAATGATGGTGAGAGGGGGACTAAGGTATGAATCAGATCAAACAGATAGATTTTTGTTCTGGCATCCTCCAACAGGGTACAGTTACTTGCTCTGAAGTTCAGAGGTGGTACATTTAGGGGTAAGGTTAGAAAACGTGTTTTCTCCCAGAGGGTGGTAAGCCTAGTGTATGCAACATCCTACCAGTGGAGACAGTTTACAAGTAGTCTACACAAACCTTCAAGATATGCCTAGACAAGTTTCTGTTAACCAAAGGAATTACTTGATACCCAGTTTATTCATGTGTGTAGGGAATTACTATCAGTTAGCACATTTTTGCACAGCATAATTATCCATACCTGCTTTTGAAGTTTGGGTGGACATGGCAAATCTCCATTTCATTCTGACATTATATTTTTATTTTACAGGAGCACTGTACTCCCCACATATTGTATTGTAAATGCTATTTGTCACCAATCAGCTCCATTTCTGTAGCAGCTGGGGGATATAAACATTTATTTTTGTTTACTTTTACTGTTAGCAATAGTTCTCTGTAGCATATCCTAGGTGACTCCATTTTCTGATCGCTGAAATCTGGGTGGCTCCTAGGAGCTGCATTATCAGTGAGAATATGATGTGTCAACAACATTAGTCTCTACAGTATGCCTGTCTACTTATTTAAAATAACAAAACAAATACAGTAGCAGGTGAGGTGTGAAACCCCTCCCCCGAATTTGCATTTAATCCATTTCAAAAACTTCTTAAGTACATAGATCATTTGTTTCTTGAAATCACTTTCACTTGATATATTTATTTAGAGTTGTTAAGCCTATGCAGCTCTTGGGAACAAACTAAGATTTCAACAATCAGAAAATGGAGACACCCAGGATAGTTACAGAGGACTACCATTAACTAAAAAAAATAACTAAAACTAGTCTCCATTACCAAACTGCTATAGAAATTAAATTACTCAATGACAAGTAAACTGATAAACTCCACAATATGTGAGGATGTAATGCTCCTTTAAGTGCACTGTTAGTGCAGTCCTGTGTATATGTTTTGGAAATATCTGATTTTCAGGAAGAGGCTAGAAGAATAAATAAGAGTTTATTCATGTAAATAATAACAGCAGCCTGCAAGATATGAACAGCAGACTGGAAGATAATCACACAGGAGTGTGGTGTGCATATTTATGGAACACATGTAAACAGAAGTGAGAAAGAAGTAAGTGTGTCAGCTAGGGACTTGAACCCAGGCTGCCTGGAATACCATTCAGATTGTGCTAACCAGCTACACCACTGAGACAGCTGGAACCTGGGCTGTCACAGAGCCCATTACTCTTCCTCAAATGCACAATCCAATGGCAACACAAATACTGTATTTACTTGTAACAATCACACAGGAGTGTGGTATGCATGTTTATGGAACACATACAAACAGATGAGAAAGAAGTAAGTATCTCAGCTGGGACTTGAACCCAAGCTGCCCGGAATACCATTCCGATTGCACTAACCAGCTGTGCCACTGAGACAACTGGAACCTCAGCTGTCCCTGAGCACATTTCTCTTTCTCAAATGCACAGTCCAATGGCAACACAAATATTTACTTTTATTAATCCCATAGGACTGTGGTATACATATTTATGAAACATTACTCTTTCTCACCTCTGTTTGTATGTGTTCCATAAATATGCACACCACACTCCTGTGTGATTGTTACAAGTAAATATTTGTGTTGCCATTGGGTTGTGCATTTGAGAAAGAGTAATGTGCTCAGGGGACAGGCCAGATTCCAGTTGTCTCAGTGGTACAGCTGGTTAGTGCAATCGGAACAGTATTCAGGGCAGCCTGGGTTCAAGTCCCAGCTGAGACTGGAAGATAACTCAGGGTTTGGCACCTCCTATTTTACTTGGTACAATAGCACAGGTTGACACTGACTATAATTTAAGTTCAGATGTGCAAAATGTTTCTTGTATCCTTTGATAAAGCCATCACAAGGGCAGCATACCTTGTCTTTTCATTTTGTAAAATATTGAAATTCCCTTCCTCATGACATTCGAAAGTAGTGCATTTGCACACAATAATTTATTTTTTTCCGTCCATGCTTATGAAGCTGGGGGAGGGATGTTATGGACCTAACAGTCCCTTCCATTTTAATGTTAATAAGTTACTAAGTAGCATAATTTACTACTTTAAGAAAAAAAAGTTTGAAAATTTACTTGCTTAATCAGTTTAAGTACACATGTCATACCCGAGACTTTGTAGCTTATTTGTTGCATTTGTTGTCTGTATGCTAATTATGTATTATAATGAATGTATTGTATGCAGTATGTCAGCATGTTTTGGCTCTGGATATTCATTAGAAGTGGGCATCAGTATACAGAAGTACCTAGTCCATTGTCAAAAACCAAATAAATAACTAAATAAACATTTACATTTTTCTGAACACATCCTCATGCATAGTGAAGTTTACGAGAAGTTGGATGGGACGTTTGACTGGTATTTGTCATCTAAAAAAATAAATGTCTCTACGGCACATCTCAGTAGAAGAAAATACAGTGAGACATTTGCTCATTATATCTGAATGATAACATGTTCTGTTTGACTATTTCATGCCACAGCTCTCAAATGCACTAAATGTGGTCTCCTGCTTGCAGACTGAAGAGGCAACATTGGTCAGTTTAGTCACTTTAAACAGCATGAACTTATCTCGACAAGAAAACTTCAGTGTGGGATCATTTTGCCTCTGATAACTTTAATAAAACTACTTTCCACCATTAACAAACATGCATGGAGAGAATGCTGCACATGCTCCAGTCATGAGAGTGTACGTACTGATGTTACCCTGCCCCATCTCAAGCTTTCAAATACAGTACTAGAAACACAATACAATTGATACATTTTACAGACTCTAAGTATTACACATATTTTGTATTTTGTGTGCTACTATGGACCAATCACTGCTGATTTTCTCACCCATGGACCTACATATAAACACTTTGCCTAATGTGACTCTTTCTGGAAGACACACATTTTTAAGGAAAACAATTAAAAAGATAGACAGCTTATTGTAATAGAGTGACCACCCACTGACATATTTCCTTTGGTATATCTCTCCAGTAGAAATAAATTCATCACAATAAAATGTGGTCGTCACCATTATAACATACAAGCTGGGCAAATAGCATACAAGCTGTTGATATATGAATAATAATTTAATATTGCAGTTTTTATGTTATGTGCCTGATACTTCCATAGATTTTGTGTCATAATTGTACACTGCAATCAATGGGAAAGCAGCTCCTACAATACTTGATGTCATCACAATTGCCCTCAGTTGAAAAAGCAGCTAAATTCAAAGGAAAATAATTTGTCATCTTATGAGCTAGTTAAAAAAAGGTTTATCTTTTAAAATGCAGCGGTATCAGTTGCATACAATAATGGTCTGCAGAGGACTTATCATATCCCCACTGGTGTGGATAAGATCATAATAACCCATTCAGGGCTTCAACACTTGTGAGTTATGGTTCTTATCTTGTCATGTGGAACTAAATATGGTTATTCCACTGCAGCACATTACATATCCACTATTTATATAGGCAAGGCAAGGCAACATTTATTTAAAAATACCTAATCATGGAGGCTCTGGGCACTGCACAAATAAATAAACACATCTTTAAAGAATAAAACACAAATACAAGATAATAAAACACAAAATGACAATATATCACTTAAATATTTTAAATGAGTCAAAACAATAATAATTCAATCTAGAAATGTCTGAGCAAATGGGGGGCCTTAAGGCAGGCCTTGAATACCTCCATAGTGAGGGCCCCCTTAACCCCAAGGGGCAGCAAATTCCATAGGACAGGGGCGGCGACACAGAAAGCCCTGTCACCAGCCGATCTCAACCTTGTCCTAGGAATCACCAGGGGGCCTCCACAGGAGGAACAGAGGGGGCAAACAGAGAGAGCAGGTACAAGAAGGTCTGACAGATAAACAGGGCCCTGACCATGTAGGGCCTCATATGTGAGAAAACCCACCTTAAAGAGGCTCCTCCACCTGACCAGCAGCCAGTGTAGCTCATGCAGCACCGGTTTAATATGACAAACTTTTGGCTGCCCAGTAAGTAACCAGGTAGCTGCATTCTGCACTAGCTGCAGCCTGCGGAGAGATCCTCCCATGACCCTGAGGTAGAGCGCATTACAGTAGTCAAGCTTAGATGTGACTAAGGTATGCATCAAAGTGAGGAGGTCCAGAGGCGGAACAAGAGGCTTTATCCTGGCAACATTTCTGAGATGGAAAAAACAGGTGCAAACCATGGAGGATATTTGCACCTCCATAGACAAGCTCCTGTCCAAAATGACACCAAGATTTTGCACCCTAGGGGAGATGTTCAGTGAAACAGATCCCAGAAAAAATCCAGTCTCTGATTCAGAGGCCATCCTATCACGCACACTGTTTGACTCCACCACCAGTACCTCCATCTTATCAGGGTTCAGTCGCAACCAGCTAGAGACCATCCAGTCATTGATTTCAGCTAGCCCAGAAATCACACGTATGCCTTTTCAGGTTATTGCCATTCCAGGATTCCTCTCTTCCTCTTATTGAGGTTTTCCTCAAATTTTATGTGCCCTGAAATATTACTAGACATGTTCAGAATTGTCTTTTCTATACCTTACATTATGAAACCACTATACTGTGCTTTATATGTACTATGAGGCACATTCTATCACATTTTACTCGGGTCTGGATTTTCCAGCAGTTTGTTTTGCAGAATGTAGTCCTGCAAATCCTGACTTTTCTTGCTGCTACAGGTTTACTTATTAATACTGTTTCATTTTCTATTTTCTTTCCTTTTCTCTGGGCAAAGCACCATACACACTGTCTTGTATGAAAATGGCCAAAGTCATGTGTTTATTTAGCATTTTGTACAATGTACAGCAATGAGTGATGTGCACAGCTCAGGAGTCAACTCCAAGAAAACCTCAGGCCTCTGCCACCCATCCATTCTTCTGTAAAGAGACCATCTAGGCAGACATGTATGATCTCAAAGGGAATTTGTAGTCATTCCCCCAACCCCCGTCTGGCTGACACTTCAGCTACAGGACAAGCACAATAAGGTTAGCCTCCAACCTGCCTGAACTGGACTCTGGTTATGTGGTTCTCACCTTATACTGACCAAGCAGGACCTGTCTGGAATGAAAGCAGGTTCCTCTTTTGCCATTGTGTTTCTTTCTTGTGAGGCTCCCACACCACATCCATTTATAATAACCCTGACATCAGTACAACTCAGGACACTTCAGAAGAGGTACAAAACATGGGAAAACCCTTTGGGGAACAAACTGGGAAAATTCCTTCCTAAACCTTAAGGCAAACCACTTTTTGTGGGGCAGCAGGGTTATCTATACTGTCCTGGCGTGCCCTAGACTCAGCTTTCACAAGGGTGAGCAGATGAGAAAAAGGAACAGCAGAGCTGTGCATACTCTTGTAAACTCCATTTGCTCTTCTCAGCTGTCCATTCTCTTCCCAGCGGACAGACCTACATGGCTCCCCCTACCTAGAGGTGTAAGCCTACCTGATCTATCATCCAGGTAATTAGAGGAAGGGACCAATGAAAAAATCTTGCCCACTACACTTCTTTTTAGACTGTCCATTAGCTCAGACATTTCCAGCTGCATGAATGAGTGATTTGCAATACCATTCAGGTTTTATCACTGCCAGTTTTGCCATACTGTAGTGTTTCAATTTGTTTATTTCTTTATTTATTTGGAATTTTTGTTTAGAAGGAAAGGCACACAAAGCTATGATAGATTGTTTCTAGGTATGTCCTGGGGCTGGGTTATATGGACTTGTTTTACTGATTGGGGTCAGTTGGCCATGACAGTGGGAAAATCCCCTCTACTCTTCCTACAGGGGATGCTGTCTATTTCCTGTAGGGAGGGAGGTAGAATCCATCATGGAAGACAGTAACAGAGCTGTTGGGACAGAGGAGCAAATCTCCTCCTCTGTCCCCCTTCACTAGAGGTCACTGATCCAAATAATGTGGCTATGGAAATCAAAACTGAAGAAGAAGAAGAAGAGGTATTGGCCATAACAGAATCTGATACTGAATTAGAACAAAATGTGGAAGATAATATAGACCTGCAAGCTGCGGAGGTAAAATTAGCCCTTGAATTACAAAATAAAAGAAGAAATCTTCTAGCTATGTTAGAGGAAGAAGAATCAAATTTCTAGAAACAAAAACAAAGGACTGAAGAAAAAAAGAAAGGGCTATTGGTAAGCCCCCTTCCCAACCCAGGCAAAAAGTTCCAACAGACTAGTAAGAAAAACATCTAATCCAGTTTTGCTATAAGAAAATGATGCTGTCTTGATGCAAATAGAAAACACACAGTGTGATGGACAATCTACAGTGCTTACACTTTAATGTTTGGTGCATAGCGTAGTGCTTGTGTATATTTATGAACTTGAAGTTTCTGAACTTGGAGTTTGGCCTTTCTCTATTCCCACCCTTGGTAGGAATGCTAAGTAGATGTAGGGAACAGGAGGTCCAGTGGCATGGGTGAGAAGTGTGCCGGAGGAGGAGAAGGCAGGGGATGATGGTGGGTGATTTTGAAATGCTCCAAGTGGGGTTAACAGAAGTGACTGGCTTAAGTAGGGGATGTGGAAGGAGCTACTTCCCTCATATTGTAACCACAGGCTTTAGCCCTTCCATTCAATGCTTGGTGCATTGTTTGGTACTTGTGTATTTGTTTAGTTTTTGTTGACCTGGTAAGTGCACTAGACAAATTCTGCCTATTTTCAGGCATGACTCGGGCGAGGGGGATACAGATGAATGCCAACTGACCTTGAACCAGATTAAGCTGTTGGTAGTATTTTTATGAATGGGGGGAAATTTGGCCAGGGCACCAGGGAAATTCCTCTACTCTTTTTGAGAAGTGCCATGGGATCTTTAACATCCACCTGAACTACCACCAGAACAGGCAGATGGGACCTCGGTTTAACGTCTCATCCTTATACTTATGTATACTTATGAACTTGAAGTTTATGGACTTGGAGTTTGGCCTTTCTCTGTTCCCACCCTTGGTAGGAATGCTGGGTAGGTGTTGGGACTAGAAGGTCCAAAAATATTGTTAACGGTTTGAGATTACTTCCTCTAACTCATGGAGAGTGTGACCAGTATCACACATGAGTGAAAAAAACCCTGTGGAGGAAACCTCTGAGGACCCATAGATACTGACCTGGCCATCCAATGGGCAAGCTATGAGGAGATAATCCTAAATGATTTGGACTGTTTTGTTTACGGTTAGGTCAATCAGTCATACCTCTGAATCTTTAACAGTGTCAGTAAGAAGGTTGATTCTGGAAGATGAAGGACAATCTGAGTCAGATGGGTGTCCAGATGAAGGACAATGGGTGGTTAAATGATGTCCAGGATTTCTTTTGTGGTATTTGATTACTGGAAGCCTGAAGTGAGGATGGATCCAGAGGACAGAAACATAGAAACATAGACTTTGACGGCAGATAAGGACCACTTGGCCCACCCAGTCTGCCCATTTCCCTACCTACTGGATAAGCTGCAGTTTCTAGTTAACCAACAGCCTATTTCCTGCAAGCCCCCACTATAATTGCCTTATGTCTGTCCCATGCATGTTTGAATTCCTCCACTGTTTTAGACCCCACAACCTCTCCAGGAAGGCTGTTCCATGTATCCACCACTCTCTCCGTGAAAAAGAATTTCCTTACATTACCCCTGAGCCGCCCCCCTCTAACTTTAAATTGTGCCCCCTTGTTCTTACACATCTCTTTTTCTGAAAGATGCTACCCTCCTGGACTTTGTTGACTCCCTTGAGGTACTTAAAAGTTTCTATCATGTCCCCCCGTCCCTCCTTTCATCAAGGGTATACATATTAAGCTCTCTCAGTCTCTCTTCATATGGTTTCTGATGTAGACCCTGCACCATTTTAGTTGCCCTAGCTCTGGACTGCTTCCATCCTGTCTATGTCCTCGCGTAGATGAGGTCTCCAAAACTGCATGCAGTACTCCAGATGGGGTCTCACCAACTGTCTGTATAGAGGGATAACCACTTCCCTTTTTCTACTTGTGATGCCCCTCTATGCATCCCAGTATCCCCCTGGCTTTCCCTACTGACTTCTCACATTGCATACCCACCTTTAGGTCATCTGATATGACTACACCCAGATCCCTTTCCATTATTGTTGTTGTTAGTACCTTTCCTGCTATTGTGTACTCTTCTCCTGGTTTTATTTCCCAGGTGCATTACTTTGCACTTCTTTGCATTGAATCTAAGTTGCCATATGTCTGACCATTCCTCCAACCTTGCCAAGTCCCTTCTCATCTTTTCTACCCCTTGTGTATCAAATCTGTTACAGATCTTTGTGTCATCCGCAAAGAGGCATACCTTTCCTTCCAGACCCTCTGCAATGTCACCTATAAAGAAGTTAAAGAGGACTGGACCCAGTACTGAGCCCTGAGGTACTCCACTAGTAACCCCCCTTTCTTCAGAATGTGTTCCATTCACTATTACCTTCTGTGTCCTGTTGTGCAGCCAGTTTTCTACCCAGGCTACCACTCTGGGACCCACTCCCAGGCTGGCTAACTTGATTATTAATCTTTGTGCGAGACTGTGTCAAATGCCTTGCTAAAGTCTAGGTAGGCCATATCCACAGCCCCTCCTGGTCTATTACTTTGGTCACCCAGTCAAAGAAATCGATTAGATTTGTCTGACATGACCTTCCTGCTGTGAATCCATGCTGCTTTGGGTCCAGTGCCCTGCTGGCCTCTAGGTACTCAACAATTCTTTCTTTCAGAAGTGATTCCATCATTTTCCCCACCACTGAGGTCAAACTAACAGGTCTGTAGTTTCCTGCTTCTGCCTTGCTCCCACTTTTGTGAAGAGGAATCACATCTGCCCTCCTCCAGTCCTCAGGTACCACCCCATCTTCCCATGATTTGTTATGGATGAATTCAATGGATGGTTGAGCATTAGCTGATGGCACACTTGAAGACCCCAAGAGGAATACAGATGCAGGATGTCTAGGAGGCAATCCAAAGCCAGTCTGAAGGCAAGGAAGGAGTTGGGGCAAGTTAAATAATGTCATGAAGTATTACTATGAGGAATCTGACTCTATTCCAATAAATGGGACAGGAAGTATCCGCTGAAGAAAGAACAGAACGGAAAGGCTAAAACAGTGAAAATCCCATGTCTGTGTCTTTGATGATGTAGGATGGCAATCCTTGAATCTGGAGGAGAAATCTAAGTTGGAGGAATATTCAGATGATGGAAGATAGGTTGGAATTGAATGATGTCCAGGGCTTGTGACAATGGTGGGTGGAGAAAGCCGACCTCCATTCGATGCCCCCTAGGAAGTGCTAGAGATGTAGCCTGCAGGATGATGGCAGACAAACCATGATGGGAAGGAATGATGGAAAATGGAGGATAAGTACCTTCAATCCTGGCAGACAGAACATGCCTACCTTCACTAAATACTTCTAGGTAGAGCTGGGGACTGAGCTGCAGGTTGATGGCAGACAAACCATGACTGAAAGAGATGATGGAAAACAGAGGAACAGGACTCCCAACCCTGGTAGATAGGACAAGCCCAGCTTAGCATTGCTCTGCCATGTTTTCTCTGTACTGCACTGAAAGTCTCTGTCCCTAGCTGTGCCTTTGGGGTATTGAGCACAGGTGGACTTGTCTGTCTGATGGGGATGGGAGCCTGTTCCTTTCCTCTAGTTTGTACCACTGTTCCATCTTTCTGAAGTCTCCATCTGCAGCTGTAGCTGTGCAGCTATATCCTCAGATGTACCTATTCCATATATACCCTTGAAGTTTTAAAGACAGGCATATATCTTCTTGGAATCATGCTCATTGTAGATAAGAAGTGCATCACAAGAAAATGGCTGATCAGTCAATTGGTTACCCTAGGCCACTGGAGAACTATTGTTAATGACACATATAAAATGGACAAAAAATAACCTTCAGCTTAAATGACAAAAATGAGGTCTTCACTTTTAGATGGACTTCTTGGGTTCTTTATGTGATGCAGCATGATTCTGCTTTTGTACCCTAACAGACACCATGAATGGCAGTCCGACTTTTGATGCCCTCCTGCTATACCAGGAGGCAAAGTTCACCTGTGCAATTTACAGTATGGGGGTTTCCTTTCTGTAACCCAGGAGTCTGACTGTTCCTCCATATGTAAGTAAATGTGCAATATGCACATAAAGTTCTTCATAAAAACATATTTATAAAAAATACAATGAAACTGCAAAATCCTCGGAACACATCTGGAGACTGTATCATACCCTCAAAGATACACCTCTCTGATCCCTTTTTGTAGCGATTCCCTAACCAAACCTGCCTTTAAATACATTACAATTTTATTTCAGGATGAAGGTGTGAACATCTCAAATATCACATTTTAGTCTGAAAAAAGATGTGACATTCAAAATACTCCAGAACCTGTACTGGACTCCAAACATTTTTGGATAGGGGTGGAAAATTTTGAGTAAAGCTACATCGCACTGAAAATGGACTACAACATTGCCACAGTAGATTTTCTTTTTGTCAAGGTAGACATATTTTATTCTATCAGGGACAACCTAAATAGTGCTACAAATGTAGATCACTTAAACATCTTAGTAGTGCCTGTGAATAAACAAAGTGTAGCTCGTGTGGGGAACTGGGCCACAAACACTTTCATTGTACTAATACGCCTATACGTAATTTCTGAGAAAAAGAAGGACATCCTTTTAGATCATGCACATGGGCTGCCCATAGTTCCTTAGAAACTATGGAGCAGGACTATTATGATCACCATGCACAAAAACAAAAGCAAAACCCTCAAGTAAAAATAATAAATCATGAAGACGATAAACAGAATATGGAAGCAGACCCCCCCAAAAAAACTCCCTTGCAAGGCCTACCTTCTAACCATGACAATGCAGAGGAAGGCCCTGCCTCTGTTTCTAATATAACCTTATCACAGAAACAGCCACAGTCACAATCACCGAACTATGCTCATAAAGGTACTAGAAAAGAGACATTATACAATGGTATTTTAAAATCCTCCAACCTGATTGGCTGACTGGCACCATTTCCCCATGGTAAATCGTGCGGTGTACCAATGGAAAAAGGGGGCAGCTGTCAGTGAGCCACATCAAGAACACCCTCAAAGGCCAGCCCGGTGGTGCTAAAGGTTGAGGCACTGGATGCCACACCTCGTGCTGTGCTGGCAACCAGGGTTTGGGAATGGACTCGGGCGCCGGGGGTCGGCAGGGGAAGGGTTGAGAACAGAGCTCCCATGTGGAGTTCTCCTCCCCAGCTTGCAGGGGATGGGGTAGCTGGTGAGCCAGTGACTCCCAGTGGAGACTGGAGGTACTGTAGCAAGCCAGGCATGCACGTACTGGCGTGGCCGATGCTGGCAGGATTGTTGTGCACCAGAGCATCGGGCCATGCCCACGCATGGGAAGGGAAACCACAGCAACAAGGAGAAAACCTCCTGAGGGCCGGATAGGCGATGACATCCCAATGTCTTGACCGCCACATGCCCAACACTGGGCCTCTGCCTCCACCTCTTGATCTCCCCGCGGGTATGGTCCACGGGCCCACGGGGAGAGCTAACACCTCTGAGGGGGTAGACAGTCACAGTGGGTGGTAGAAGTGGCAGGTGTGTGGATTACCTGAGAGAGTTCTGGTTCTCAGGGAGACAAACAGAGTAAAAAAAAAGAACACCCTTGAAATCACTCTGACCACAGCAAAGTCAGGACTGGCAAAGATGGCAACGGACGGCAAGAGCCAAAAATCGATATTGACTCCACACTTTCCTGGGTAATACCAGCCAGTAAAAAAACACTATCCCATCACTTCATTTTTTTAAGCACACAAGCTGTACCTAGCCTTGCTCCACTGTATTCACCCTCCACTCCCAGAAACCCAATCTTGAATCATGCCGACCCCCCAAAAAACACCATGTTGACTTGCTGCTAAACTAAGCTGGTAAAGTGCAAAATTCAAACATGATCTGCTCCAACCCTGATAATGGGGAGGCTGTTTTCCAGCCCCTTAATAGTGATAAAAGTCATAGCTGGCAGCAACAGATGGCAAACGTATCTATCTGAATATCTCCTAAAAATCGTCTTGACAGCCCTTCTTTTGATCTCACAAACCCAGACACCGAGCCTGCAAACTGTCCTCCAGAGACACCGCTGGCCTGATGAGATCCGATGGGTCCTCACAGCTTCAGGCAAAATCACAAACAGAAAAAAAGGAAAAACAATAATCCCCTGAGTCACTGTCATACTTTTAGCCTGAAAATTAAACCTGGAAGCACAAGGTCAGTGATGATAGCCAGCCAGTTAACGCTCGCACCATATGGTCACACACACCCAAAAGTGAACAGCAATTCAAACTGTACTAGGCTGTCACTATTTAAAAATTAACAAAGAAGAAACAAAGAACCATGACTTAGTTGTGGGTGTAGGACTAATAAAATACAAAACAATGGAGGTCACATGATGTCTGGCTAGAAGTAAGCAGTGTCTCTACCTTTCTCCCACTCTCCCGCTCCGATTTTAGGCTTAAAATTACCATCTGTATCAGCAATAACAACAAAAGACTAAACCTAAACATCCTACCTGGGTGCCAATTGTTGGTTAAAGCACCGATCTGCAGAATGGAAGTAACTACGAAACAGGAGCTCCCGCGCCGTACTGCTCCACCTTCACTGGACAAGGCCACAACAAAAGCAAGGCAGCAGACTTCCAAAACAGCTCTGGTTCTACCAAGCAAAACAGCAGTCACACCTCTTTCAGAGGAACACTTTCTACTAGAATGAAGCCACTCCAAGACACACTTGCCTTACTAACATACGAGGTATCCTCACTGAAAAGAGATCTGGTCGATGTGTCCCGGCAAGCGAGGGACACAGAAGCGAGAGCAATCTCACTTGAAAAGTGGAGAGCAGCTATGGGCCCCAAAATTGTAGCTATTAAACAGCCAATGACCAAGATGGAAGTAAAACTGGAGGATTTAGAGGGGCACAGTCGCTGTAAAAACTTGGCGATCATCGGCCTTCCTGAAGAGGAGGAGGGTCCCTCTCCCATTGCCTTTGCTCAAAAGCTACTGGAAAAAGTAGCAGGCCCCTCTCCTAATGGGCCTTCATATATAGTGGAGCGCACTCATTGCGCTCTGCGCCCCAAGTCAGATTCAAGCTCATCCCCTCACCCATTTATCCTATGTTTGCTGAATTTTCTGGATAAACAGCATATCCTGATGAAGCTATGAGAGGTTCAAGCTGTGATGTGGGAAGGAAACGAAATTTGCATAGCGCAAGACCTGCCAGCATCAGTACGCCAGAAACGGGGGTCTTTCCACTCTACTATCTCCCACCTCATCCTGACTGGGGTGCACTTCCAAATGTTGTACCTGGCCCAGCTACAAGTCAGGGTACAAGACAAGTGGCACATGTACGAATCGAATGAGCAGGCAGTTCAAGATCTACAGCGTTTACTGCCAGACCTATTCAAGAAGTGAAATCTCTTCATAGGGAGTGAGTCTTATTGTGTGGAAGCTTCTTCTAAGGGGTTCACAAAGAAATGTCAAAAAAGGGGAATAAAAAGGGGTCCAACAATGCTCTCCCCTTAATGACTGCAACATACTTTACTGCCGGACAGGGGTTGGAAGACAGGCTGACAGAACTGTAACTTATAGCCCAGGGAGGCCGGGCTCTGACTGACTACAATACAGTGGGTTTGAGCTGAAAAAGCAGTTCACTGGTGGTATGGATTGAGTTCCATCTTGGCTATTTTCTGCTCCCACCATGAAAAGTACTGATTCTGCATCAGCCAGGAAGATAGAACAGGCAGAATAATGTGGACTGGCCATTTACAGTTTGTGCACCATGCACAGTGACATTGTAGGCTTCCTTCCACCTCATTGATGCGCACAACCGTCCTGGTGCAGCCACGGAATTACTGCAGGCATGCAACTTGCTCGCAAGTGCGCACTCTCGCAGGATTGCAGAAAGGCTGTAACATGATCAGTCCTCCAGTATGAATAAATATAACTTTGATTACAGGCCAATGAAGTTTTGGGTGCACCCGTTTTGTGTTCAGTTGCAGGAGTTAAATAGAGTACATAGAGTTTTCTACTCAAATTACTGTGTTTTGCCTATTTGGATTGGGTAGAGTTTCGCAACTGTTTTCAAGAAGTTTATTGTTTCTAAGGTTACTAATTCAAGGTTTTCTTCCCCTACTAGCAGTTCCTGGGATTCGATCAGGACTACTAGACACTAATATCAGGGACAAAGGAAGAAACATTATTATGGGTACCACCAGTTGGGAGAAGGGATAACCCAGTAATTTTCCCCTTGAGCAGTCGCAGTGACCCATCTAGCCAGTACTTTAATCTAGCCTGACCAAATGGCCAGTGCAACAGCAAACCCCAAGCTGCAGCACTTCAGGAATGGGGGGGGTGCGATACTCCCCAGCTTGTTCCCTATAGGAGATTGTTATCTGCTGTATGCAGATTCGTTCAATATAAGAGCTGATTCTCCTTAGGGCTGTACGGATCAGCTATTCAAAGGGGGATGAGTTAGCATTCTCCTTCAGTCTACCATAGGAGTGGGGGGAGGTGGGGGGTCAGTGAAAGCTGAGTCTAGCAACATCACACACCATATCGAAGGAGGTGACTCTATTGCCACCTGCTCAATTTAGTTGGCTAATGTTAGCAGGAGGATTGGGAGTGATTAGATATGGGAAACCTTATGTACAGAATATACTCACAACAAGTTTGGAAGAGAGGGTGAGGGTAAGGGGGAAGGTTTGGAGGGTATATATTGGTTTGTATTGGGAAAAGGGGGAGGTGGGTGGGGCACCATGGCATCAACAAGGGGAGTTCTTGTTACCCTACTTACATTTGGTCAATCAAGGACAGCTGAATCAGTACAACAATGCTAACATTTATAGGGCAATTTCTTGGAATGTAAAAGGGATGCGCAATTGGAGAAACACATAGCGGCCATGCGAAACAGAATTAACGCATTCTCTACTCGTTGGGGTAGTCTAGAGGCTGTTATCTCGACATGGAAATCTCCAGGCATATAAACATATTTCATTTAATCATAGATACGTGGTCTGTAGTACAGCGCAGCCTAGGGAAGGGGGGCTAGGGAGGGTGAGGGATAGTTTTATATATTTTTTTTTTTGTTTCTGGGTTTATTTGTTCTCTTTTGTATGTACCTTTAGCCCTTATGATATCAAATGACGTTGTATATCTGGTACTAAAATTAATAAAGAGTTAAAATTAAAAAAAATAAAAAAGGGATGCACAGCAAAAACAAGTGGTATAGAGTTCTTAAACATTTGCAAGTGGTCAAAGGTCAGATCTTCTTCCTTCAGGAGACACACTTACTTGACACAGAAGCAAACTTACTGCGGAAACTACATATAGGTTAGGTTTATGCAGCTGGGTCGTCTACCCAGAGCAGAACTGTTGCTATTTTACTGTCAAGAAATTTAGGATTTCAATGCAGGCAATGTATTCAAGACCTTCTGGGAAGATATGTATTTATTATTGGTACACTGGAGAGGTCTAGCTTGGCTCCATCTGTGGACCTAATACAGATACTCCCTCATTTTTATGGAGTTGCTTAACATTTTGCTGCCTTTCCTGTCTGCACCTGTGCTGTTAGGTGGTGACTGGAACTTACCTTTCTCCCCAGATGCAGACAGAACAGGCAAGGCAAAGGTCGGACTGTCCCCAGCGCAGCAGGCCATTAGGGACATGACAGATAAACTGGGGTTAAGTGATCCATGGAGGGTATTACATCTGGGGCTGAGGGAATATACATTTTGATCCCTAGTTCATGGGACCTCCTCTGGCATAGAATATTTCCTAATTAGTAAACAGCTCCTCCCAGGCCTCATGGATTGTCAGATCTCTCCAGAAGTCATTTCAGACCACTCACTAGTGACCTGTACCCTGTCTCTAATTCTTAACCAGCAGGCTAAGACAATTTGGAAAACTAACAATTGTCTACTAAAAGACAAATGGATAGTTGACAGGTTAAAGTCCAGCATTAAACACCACACAGATGACAACCTGAATACTGCAGGCCAGGCAGATATGGAGTGGGGGGTCTGAAGTGCTTCCTATGGAGTGAACTCATAAAGATTGCCTCTCGGTGAAAGAAAAATAGGGAACAACAACTGCAAGAGCTATTGAGGAATATTAGGGAACTAGAAAAGAGCCTTTCCTTCAACTAGTGCGACACAATGGCAGGAGCGTACTCGTTTATGAGCTACTTATAATGACTTGCTGGGGGAAAAGGCTGAATATGCAATTCTTAAAAAGAAATACACATACATAGATCAGGGAGAGAAGGCAGGAAGGCTGTTAGCACTAAGAATCAAGCAACAGGAAACCTCGAGATTGGTAAATGCAATTAAATCGCAGGTGGATGGTACCCTCAAAACAAGCCCTGGGGATATTGTGGTGGAATTCCAAGAGTTTTATACAGACCTATATAGTGCCAGGCCTGACCCTTCCCCCCCTTGGTAGACCGAGTTGACGCATACCTGGAGGGTCTGCCTCTACCTAGGCTTTCCAAAGAACAACAGACACCGCTGATCTCTCCTCTCACAGAGGCAGAGATTCGCTTAGTGATCCACACCTTACCACTGGATAAAGCCCCTGGACCGGACGGATTCTCTCCCAATTCCTCTAAAGAACTGGGTGAGGAACTGTTTCCAGGGCTGCTCCATTTGTTTCAATCCATATCAACAGGCAAGGGCAATGATCTCATCTCTTTGAAGCCCTGATAGTTGTATTGCACAAAGAGGGGAGGGACCCGGAACTAGTATCGAATTACAGACCGATTTCACTTTTGAATTATGACCTTAAGATACTGGCAAAAATATTAGCTACTAGATTCGGTCAGGTTATGCCTCTTTTGGTTTGCGCAGAACGAGTGGGCTTCATGGCAGGAAGATCTTCCTCAGACTACCTGAGGAAATTGGATCATATATTCTCTGTGTCCCGGGACAACACATCTGCTGTGGTATTAATGTCTCTGGATGCAGAGAAAGCTTTCAATAGAGTGGAACGGAATTTCCTTTTCAGAACACTACATAGGTTTGGTTTCCCTCCTCTCTTTGTGCAATGGATCCAATATTTATACACTACTCCTAGTGCCTGTATATATTGTAATAGAACCTTCTCACTAAGATTCCCTTAATGTGCAACCTGAACTTCAAAATAGGGGGGCAAATGGTTAAAGTCTCCTGGCTTCCACAGTTGGCTGGGAAACTATTAACAGACCTGTGGGAGAATGTACAGGTCCATGCAACAAGGGGTATTATTAGCGATAATAACCTAACTCAGAGCTAAAACAGGAAGCAGGGAAAGATGGAGGGTTTCTGCGGTATGTAAGTTCACTTGTTACAGAACCACAGGGCTCCCAATGCAACCTGCAACCATTGCATGCAAGGCATGGGCTCTTTGTACCACATTTTTTTATGACTGCCCAAAGATAGCTCCGCATTGGTCCCTCATTAAACGGAGGGTAAATCCCTTACTGGGCCTAGCGGACCATATAGCACCACTAGCCTGTCTAGTGGGGGACTACTCTCTTATGCCTGTCACAGAAAGGAAATATCACCTAGCCATGATAGCCATGTCAGTGAAGAAATTGGTACATAGGCACTGGTTGGACAGGGATGACATATCTTATTCCGAGTGGCTGCTAGAGCTACTGTTTAACCTATCTGTGGAAAAGATCATCGCTAGTGTGAATAATCATTTGCCTAAATTTGACAGGTTTTGGAGCAAACTGCAAACTCTGTACTCTGCATGAATATCCCGATATAGGGTATTGGAAAGCACTTACAACAACTAGACAAGCTGATGCCATGGGGGGGAGTTAGAGGGCTGTGTATTGTATTGTCTTGTATGTTGTCCTATTTTGTGTATATGCTTGAACACAAGTAAGGCATTTTGAATAAATGAAAAAAAGCTGAAGACTTGCTGTCAGGACAGTTCGGAGGCTCAGAGATTTGATTTGTGAGACCGTCAGAAGGGCTGACAGGATGATTTTTACGAGACCCACAATAGGTACATTTCCATCTTTTGCTGGGCACTGAATGTTATCACCACTAATGGACTGGAAAATAGCCCCTACATGATCAGGATCAGAGCAGTCAATGTTAAATTGTGGGTGACAGGAATAAAGAAAACTGAAGCGCTTAGTGGGGGGACTACTCTACCTAACAAGAGGAAACTACTTTTATGGTGCAACAATTACTTCAATACAAATTATTTAAAAAGGCACAAAACTGTATTTTTCATTAATGTTTTCCTACAAAAAGTGAAAGGCGCCATTGTATAATCACAATAAACCACTTGAGGGTGTGGGTTATGTTGGGATTTACCAACAGTTGACCTGGTTTGACCAAGCGGACTGTGGCCTTGTGGCCAACCACGCCAGCTGTAGGTTAATCCCAGCATAACCCATACCCTGTCATGGTTTATTGCTTAAAGAAACAATGTTGCCGCCAATGTTACAGGAAGAAAGGACAGACATACAGACTTCATTTAAAAAATACCTCTCTCTGCACCGTTTGGAGCATGGGTTCCAGCTTATTCAAAAGAAAGAAGAAATTAAAGAAACAAAAACACTCTCAAAGAGGTTCCTCTACAGAATGAGTTTAAACTATAACAGCATAAAAGACAATGGAGAAATACAGAGGAGGAAGAGTATTCGAACGCTTCCTTCCAATAACTTCTTCCCAGAAAGGCCAATCCTCAGATGCTGAAGAAGTTAGACCTGAGCATTCACCTCAAAATAAGAAGAAATGGAAAACAAGATCAGAGACAAGAAAAAAATATGTTTAATTTCTCAATAGGGCTATTCCTTTCTTTGCAAAGGTATAGCACCCCCTTCATATTTAGGATGTGCTTCCCTGAATGCACACAGTTTAAAAAAAATGTAATGGGCCCTATTCACAACCAGGCTGGGTTGGCTATGCACCATGTAACTCAGGTGCATAGCTACCCTGCACCTGGTCATGCCCATACTCCCTTCCCCCACACCAGATACCCAGCTGAGTGTGGAGCTCAGCTTGTGGGCAGACTAGGTTCTCCGCGAGGGGGGGTATGCTGGCACTCTGCATCATTCATGAAAGTGTGGACTGCCATACATGGCACCAATAGCTATGCATCTGGAGGGCAACCGTAATGGATATGCACTGCCTCCAGATGACACTGCTGGAGCCACTGGTGCAGGCAAAGGAGGTCATCAGACCCCCTCTGGATGGTGCTGCAGGTGTCAGGGGACAGTGGTTGGGCCAGGGGTCAATGGCCAGCAAATGCCCCCCCCCGGCAGCATGACTGGTGCTCTTTTGTGCCCCCTACAAGATGTCGCCATACCGGCACAAGTGATCCACTGCGGACCAGGGTAGGGCAGCTGATTGGCTGTTAACCCAAGTCCACATCCCCACCCCTGCAAACCTCTGTGCTGAGGGGAAGGGGATGTGAAAGGGAGCCAGGTGGGGACCGCTGCTTCATGAATTCGGTCCCTGTGTAGATTTCCCGGTGGTGTGGAGCTGCAGGCACCTTTACACAGCAGCTCCACACATCTTTGTGAATCTGAGGAAAACTGCCTTTTCAATTCTAGGTCAAACTTCCTATGATACTTTTATTTTACAAGACAATAGATTAAAAAGTACTTATGATATCCATGCATCAAAAAAAAGCCTGGACCTGGGGAAGCTCTTTTTGGTCAGTGGGGCATGATGCTTGCTCAAGAGTAGGTATTTGTTTTAAAATATAACATGTTATTTTCTGTAGACTGGTAGAGATTCTGTCAGGAAGAGTATTATTCCTTGATTTTGATGTAGATTCCCATAGGTTTAGGGTAACTAATGTATATGCTCCACAGACAAAGGCAGCAAGGTTTGATCTGTTTAAACTAATTCAGCCATATTTATTCACTTAAAGGAATAACTTGTTTGGGGAAGACTTTGACTGTGTACTCTCTCAGGTAGCCAGAGAGACAAAGACTAATAAACTTTTCTGTAATATAGTTTTATAGTTTTTTTAAACAAATGTATCAGCAAGCAGCATTAATAGATGGTCATTGACATATGGATAAAAAAACACATCACACTTACTTTAAAGGTACACTATCTACCAGAACTGATTTTTGGTTTATCTCAAATTTTCTTCCTATTGTAAAAATAGATTCCCTTCTGAGAGAAGCAACAGATCATAGACTAGTACTGTAGGGATACATCTTATGGATTTAAATTATCAGGTTTTTGGGACAGGTTACTGGAAACTGAATTCTTCTTTCCTAGACAAGCCAAACATTTTGCAGCAGTTAATGGTCTTGGAAGTAGCACACCAATCAGTTAATTTCCTGTATTTTTTTTCTTTTTTCCAGGAGACACACACTAAGCTGAAGCTTGTTTACAGGTGTGACCTGGGAGCACAAAGAAGCGAAGTGAGTTGTTCACAACCACACAGTATGCAAGTGGGGGTTATGGGATTCAAACCCAGGTATTCAGGTTTGCAGCTCAGAGCCTTAAACCACTGCACTATACTGCCTCCTTAATGTATGATTCTACCATTCAGTGGTGGGAATATAAAACAAAATCTATTTGCTTTTCAATATCAGGCAGCTCTCCAAGAAAGAACAAAATATCAGCACTATCTAGATAATAGCGATCAGTTACATAAGTTAATTTCCCTACAAAATACTGGAGCTGGGGATTATAAAGACCAAATTCAAAATATCAGGTCAGAAATGAAAAAATGTCAATACAATTGGGCAAAATCATTACAGACAGAGCAACAATCTGGCATGCAGGGCAAAAAATTACAATAAACCCATATGAGAACTGTATACAGAGGGTGAAGCATAAAAGTATTAAAGGCAGAAAAAATAGTACAGGTAATGTGACTGATCAGAAGGATATTGTGTATACCTTTGACTCACATGTGAGAAGTTTCTTTGGTACTGATTCGCAAGACACCTCACAAATGGTGAGTTTTTGAAAGACTACAATTTACCTAAAATTTCAACTGAGGATAATGATTTTGTAACAAAAAAGCATATCCACTGAACAACTGAGTAAAAACAGGTGCAACACCAGGTCTAGATGGTCTTTCAGGGGACTTATATAACAAATTGTGGGAATGGATGCCTGAAGAACTTTTAAGGGTATCCAGTGATATTGGCGAGTCAAATTGAGTGACTCGATATGAGTGACTCAGTTTGATCACCTGTCAGATGAGTGAATGTAAAAGTATAGCGAGGTGTGGTATGAGCTACACTGAAAGGGACAAAATGGCGAGTAAGGAAGAAAGTGAATGGTAAAGGGAGCTATGGGGAGAAGTATATAGTATGTAGGTGGGCCAGGCACTACCAAGCTGGCATTTTGGTGCTGTGGATTCAGTGCAGAAGGTCCCAGGTTCAGACCTTGCTAGGTCTGTGTACGTATCTTTTACGGTGTGTGTGTGTCTTCCCTTACTTAAAATTTTTGGTTTTCCTGTCTCAACTCAATATTTTTTGCCTCTGTGCTCCACTGTCCCTGGTGCTTCACCCCTCCACTAAATTGCCCCCTACCGAGCTGCCTCCTTACCTCAGTGTCCGGCCCCCCTCAGAGTTGATTATAATAATGGAGGGGGGAGTGGGGGACAAAGATCCCTTGCATGGGTGGTGTGGGGGGCACAGTCCCCGACATAAAATGATAAGCAAATCTCGCTCTGTAGCATGTGTTACAAACATACGAACATGCCAGCAGAAGCAGGCCTTGCGGTCTATTGAGTCTGCTCGATTGTGCAGCTAGCCCCTCATCTTGCAGCTGTCCCATCCCCAGCCTCCCTCATCATGATTCCCCTTACCCTGCCCCCCCCCCTTAAAGCTACCCACAGAACTACAGGCCATCATCTTCTCGGGCAGAATATTCCACCTATCCACCTCCCGTTCTATGAAATAATATCTCCTGATTTCCCTCCTGAAACTCCTCTCCTCCAGTCTTAGCTGGTGCCCTCTCATATCCCTCTCCTTTCTAATCCAGAAAATTCCTTCTGTGTTAACCTTTGTTTATTCCTTTAAGGTATTTAAAAGTTTCAATCATATCCACACTGTCCCGCCTCTTCTCCGGGGAGTACATGTTCAACTCTCCCAATCTCTCCTTGTAGGACTTCCCTTACAATCCCTGTATCATTTTTGTTGCCCTCCATTGCACCCCCTCCAATAATTTCATATCCTTCTTCAGAAATGGGCACCAGTACTGCATGCAGTATTCCAGGTGCGGCTTGAACAGGGACCTGCACAGAGGAAGGATCACTTCCCTATTTCTGGAGGAGATTCCTCTCACTGTACACCCCAGCATACCGTTAGCTTTGGCTGCCACCTTCCTACACTGGGCTGAGTTGTTCATGCTGCCCATTATCAGCACCCCCAGATCCTTTTCCTCCTCGATGCTTTCAGGCTGCACCCCTCCCAGTTGATAGCTCCTTCCCTGGTTCCTAGCTCCAAAGTGCAGTACCTTGCACTTCTTGGCATTAAACCTCAACTGCCTTGTTTCTGACCATTCCTATAATTTTGCCAGGTCATGCTGGAACCCCTTCCACCCTTCAGCATCATCCACCACAGCTCCCATCTTTGTATCAACTGTGAAAAAACTGATCCTACTCTGTATCCCATATGAGATATCCACTATAAGTATCCCAAACAGCACTGGTCCCAGTACCAATCCATGTGGCACCCCACTTGTCATCTCCCTTGGTGTTGAGAGTTCCACCACCATCACCACTTTCTGTTGCCTTCCATCAAGCCAGTTGACAATCCATTTGATCATCTTTGTTCCCACACATATGTACTCCAGCTCTCCCCCCAGCCTCCCCTGCAGCACAGAATGAAATGCTTTGCTGAGGTCTAAATACGGTACATCCACCGCATGTCCCCCATCCAGCTCCCTGGTCACCAAGTCATAGTACTCAATCAGATTCATCTGGCAGGATCTGTCCAAGACAAACCCATGTTGATGTCCATCCAGAAGACCATTATCCTCCAGAAAGGCTACAAACCTCTCCTTTAGCACTGCCTCCATGAGCGTCCCCACAATTGAAGTGAGGCTCACCAGTCTGCAGTTACCTGGTTCATCATTCGGTCCACTTTTGTGAATGCGCACCACATGGGCCATTCTCCAGTCTTGTGGTATGCATCCTGTTTCCAGGGAGGTATTGAACAGGTCAGCCAGTGGTCCTGCCAGGATCTCTGCTAGCTCCCTGAGTACATAGAAACATAGAATTTGATGGCAGATAAGGACCACTTGGCTCACCTAGTCTGCCCATTTCCCTACCTAACGGATAAGCTGCAGATCCTAGTTAACCAACAGCCTACTTCCTCCAACCCCCACTAGAATTGCCTTATGTCTGTCCCATGCATTCTTGAATTCCCCCACTGTTTTTGACTCTATGACCTCCTCAGGAAGGCTGTTCCATGTATCCACAACCCTCTCTGTGAAGAAATACTTCCTAACATTATCTCTGAGCCATCCTCCTCTATCTTCAAATTGCGCACCCTCATTTTTGCAAATCTCTTTTTCTGAAAGATGCTACCCTCTTAGACTTTGTTGAGTCCCTTGAGGTATTTGAAAGTTTCTATCATGTCCCCCCTCTCCCTCCTTTCCTCGAGTCTATACATCTTTAGTTCCTTTAGTCTTTCTTCATATGTCTTCTGATGCAGACCCTGCATCATTTTGGTTGCCCTCCTCTGGACAGCCTCCACCCTGTCTATGTCTTTGTGGAGATGGGGTCTCCAGAACTGTACACAGTACTCCAGATGTGGTCTTACCAACTGTCTGTACAGAGGGCCAACAACTTCCTGTTTTCTACTGGTGATGCCACTGCCAATGCATCCCAGTATCCCCCCAGCCCTCTTTACTGCCTTCTCACATTGCTGGCCCACCTTTAGGTCATCTGATATGACTACCCCCAGGTCATTTTCCATGTTTGTTGTTGTCAGTATCTCACCCCTCATTGTGTACTCCTCCCCTGGGTTTTTGTTTCCCAGGTGCATTACTTTGCACTTGTTTGCATTGAATCTAAACTGCCATACATTTGACCATTCCTCCAACCTTGCCAAGTCCATGTTCATCCTTTCCACCCCACCTTGTGTATCAACCCTGTTTCAGATCTTTGTGTTATCTGCAAAAAGACATACTTTCCCTTCCAGTCCCTCTGCAATGTCACTTATAAAGACATTAAAAAGGAGCGGCCCCTGTACTGAACCCTGCGGTGCCCCACTAGTAACCCCTCTTTCTTCACTGTGGACTCCATTTACTATTACCCACTGTGTCCTGTTGTCCAACCAGTGTTTTACCCAGGCTACCACCCTGGGACCCACTCCCAGGCTGGCTAATTTGTTTATTAATCTTTTGTGTGGGACTGTGTCAAATGCCTTGCTAAAGTCTAGGTAGGCCATGTCCACAGCCCCTCCCTGGTCTACTGCTTTGTTCACCCAGTCAAAGAAATCAATTAGATTTGTCTGACATGACCTTCCCGCTGTGAATCCATGCTGCCTTGGGTCCTGTGCTCCACTGGCCTCTAGGTACTCAACAATTCTTTCCTTCAGAAGTGATTCCATCATTTTCCCTACCAGTGAGGTCAAACTGACAGGTCTGTAGTTTCCTGCCTCTGTCTTGCTCCCACTTTTGTGAAGGGGAATCACATCTGCCCACCTCCAGTCCTCAGGTACCACCCCATTCTCCCATTATTTATTAAAAAGGGTAGTCAGTGGTATTACTAGTTCTTCCTTTAGTTCTTTTTAAAATTCTGGGGTGAATCCCATCAGGCCCCATTGTTTTTTCCACCTTCAGTTTTAAGAGTTTTTTCAGAACCCTTTCTTCTGTGAAAGGACTAATATCAACCCCCCTATCCAGAGTGCTTCCATCGACCAGATTAGGTATTTCCCCCTGCTTGTCCATTGTGAATACTAAGCAAAAGTATTTGTTCAGTATCCCTGCTTTTTCACTGTCGCTCTCTGCCCAACCACCTTCCTCTTTGTTCAGCCTCAGTATCCCTGCCTTAGTCTTTCTTTGCTCCCTAATGTACCTATAAAAGGTTTTATTCCCCTTCTTAACCGAGTTGGCTATCTTTTCCTCAGTTTGGGCTTTTGCTGGTCTGACTACCTTACCCACTTTCTTCTGCTTTAACTGGTACAGTTCTCTGTCCTGCTTCTTCTGTGTTTCCTTATACTTCCTAAATGCTATCTTTTTTTCCCTTACCTTCCCCGCCACTTCTTTTGAGAACCATAGTGTTTTTTTCTTTCATTTGATTTGTTTATTTGCTTCACACAAAGACTTTTTGCCTCTGTGATGGTGGTTTTGATGTTTCTCCATTGTTGCTCCACACCTCCTCCTTGCCTGTTTGCTAGTGCTTTCCTGAGGCACTCTCCCATTTTGATAAAATCAGCCCTCCTGAAGTCCAGTACCTTCACTTCTGTGTGGCTTGACTCTACAGCCAAGTTTATCGTGAACCACACTGTTTGGTGGTCACTTGTTCCCAGATGACTACCCACTTTAAGATCAGAGATCCTCTCTCCATCCCCATTTGAGAGTAGCAGGTCTAAGATTGCTCTCTCCCGAGTGGGTTCCAAAACTATCTGTCTGAGGCATGCCCCTCATAGGGCATCGAGAATGGCCCTGCTCTTGGATGTGGCTGCAGCAAAGGTGCTCCAGTCAACATCTGGAATATTCAGGTCCCCCATCAGCAATATCTCCCCTTTCTCTGCCATGCCAAAGATGCCTTCTATCATTTCCTTGTCCATTTCCTCCCCCTGAGATGGGGGTCTGTATACAACCCCTGTGCTGATTGTGGAGCTATTTCCAGTCTCTAGGGTGACCCACAGTGCCTCCTCTCCTCCCTGTTTACCCTTTAGTTCTGTTGCTTTGATCTCTTCCCTTACATAGAGAGCTACTCCTCCTCCTCTTCTTCCCTCTCTGTCCCTCCTGTAGATTGTGTACCCTGGTATGTTGACATCCCAGTCATGGTTCTCTGTGTACCATGTTTCTGTGACTGCCACAATATCCAGGCATCCATCTTCCATCAAAGCCACCATTTCAGGGAGCTTTTTACCTAGACTATGGGCATTGTTACTCATTATCCTCCATTTTTTCATGGCTTTATTTGTTTTTGCCCCATCCCTGTCCCTACTGCCTTTGTCTTTTTCTCCATTTACCCCTGCCCTTCTCTCTATCGACTGCTCTATTATGGTGTTTACCTCACTAATTACTCTGATTTTTTGGGGGGGGCTAGGATTTCTCTTCTCCTCTTCAGTGCCTCCCCCCTTGGTTTAGATGCTTGCCACTGAAGCGTTTAAACCTATCACCAAGGATCCCAGTTCCTCTCCAGGATAGATGCAGACCATCGTGTCTGTATAGGCCTGCATCCCTCCAGGTGGAGCACCTTTCCCCAGTTAAGCCAAATCCCTGAGCTCTGCACCAGCTTTTTAAGCAGTCATTGAATCCCATGGTGCGGAGTGCCCTTGCCTCATCCATGCCATAGACAGGTAGCACTTCCAAGAAAGTTACCATGTGTGCTACTTGTCTAAGACCCTTCCCCAACTCCACAAACTACTGTTGCACCACTCTGATGCCATTCTCAGCCAGGTCATTCATCCCTTGGAGGATAATGACATCCAGCTCCCTCCCCCTTGCCGCTGCTCCCATGATCCTGATGATTCATTTCCTGTCCCTCCAAGCTTTGGCACTGGGCAGGCACCTTACCTACCTTTCCCCTCCCTCCCTACCCCAGTTCTACCCCCCTAACAATTGAGTCCCCCACCAAGAGTTGTTTCCTTCCCCTGTGGGGTCCTGGGCCACCCTCCTGTGGGTCTCCATTGTGGAGGTTTCCAGCATCCTTCTTGGTCTCCACTGCAGGTGCCGCCATAGAGGAACCATGCTTTGCCAGAGTGGTGAATGAATTGTGGAGAGGCACAACTGGAGGGATGCGCCTCTATTCCACCACCCTCACCCTCCCTGAGCCCACCATGGTCCAACCACTCCTCTTACTTGGCAACCTCTGAGGTAGTGGCAGTGGCCTGGGTGGTCCCTGGGTGGTGGAACAGGTTTCCCAAATGCTTACCAGGTCAGCATGGAGATGAACAACCTCCTCCCTCAGACCAGAGAGGTGCCTGCAAATAGGGCAGCAATGTAGTTTCCAGAATGTCTCCTGGAAGACTGCTGCTCCACAGCCAGTGCATTGCACCACTCCCCACATGTCTGTGTCCCTTCCAGTTACGGATGCTTTTTTGATTTTTGGTCTTGTTTTAGTGTGTGCAAGCTTGTGAGTGTCTCTACCCCCTATTCAGTGTGCTGTGCCTTTAAGGGTATGAACAGGTGTATGTTTTTAGCAGTTTTGAGGAACTGATGTCAGACCCCCAGCTATAAAGGAAGTTATGTGCTTGGGGTGGGTGGGTGAGGGAAGGTGGGTGGAGTAAACCTATGCTGTCCAGAAACAATCACCTACAACTCTTACCCTCCACCCCGGGGAGTGCCTTCCTTCCTTTCAGACACCTATTTCACAAAGGCTAAGTAAAAGGTCTAGTCACAACTGACTGCAAATATCTCCGAGCTACAGTTCCTCCCAGGCAAATTAAAGTTAAAACTAAGAAAAGTCCACCCCAAAGCAGAATCAATACTAGTTACTTACACAGGTCCAAAAAGTAATTATTCAGTTCAGTGTATTCTAGAAAATAACCTCCTTGATTCAAGGAAGCTGTGGCTGCTTTCTTACTCTCCCTGTCTTCAATGTGAGAAGGAGACTGCAACACCTCTGAGACAAAAAAACCTTTTCAGCAAAAAAGAAATAAATAAAATAGGGGCAAATAGTAATTTTGCTTAACCTAATGGTAAAAAGTGACAAAAATTTAAGCACCGCCTGCAATAATTTCACAGAAGATATAACCTGTAAGAAACACTTTGCTACAGAGAAAAATAAAGCAGTAACAGAAAACATACCTTGCAAAAAACAATTTGAATCAGAAGATTACAGCAGTAATCTGTTAGCATACACCTGTAGGCACACCTTGTAATAATGCAACAGAAGATATACCCAGCAACAGCAATTTGATTCAGAGAAAAATAAAGCAATAAAATGTTAGCAACAAACAGTAACAATCCCTGTGAGTACAAAATAAAAACAACAACACACAGTAAATCTGCCTAACCAAAAATTGTAATCCTTTTCCTTACTCTGGTAAGGTTCTTAGTTCTGTCCTTTCAAGCAAGCTAGAAGGAAAGAGCTCAGGTGAAGCTAGGTGCCTTGGCCAGCAAACCTAGCCTTCCAGTACCCTAGGGTGAATGCCATCCAGTCTCGGTGCCTTGTCCACTCTTAGTGCCTTAGATCCTTCCAGAACCCTGTCCTTCGTAATCCTTATATCAGTCACCCCCATCCCACTCCCACCCCGCCCTTGAGGTATCTGCCCCCCTTTCTCCCTTGTGAACACAGAACAGAAGTACTCATTTAATGCCTGTGCCTGATCCATTGCCTTTTCCACCCACCCTTCTTCCTTCTTAATCCTTACAGTCTGGTCTTTGTTCTTCCTTCTTTCTCCAACGTATCTGAATAAGTCTTTTTCACCTTCCCTGATACCTGTGCCAGCCTTAGCAGCTCTGACTAACCTGGTGACCTCACTTGACTTCTTTGCATACTCATTCTTGTCGTCATCCCCCCTGACACCCTGAGTTTCCAGAATGCCCTTTTTTTGTCTCTTACTGCCTCTCTAACCTCATGAGTCAACCAACCAGGCTTCTTTGCTGTCCCCTTCTTGCTTCTTGACCTTGTACACATCCCTGTGGCCTCCGTCAGCCCTTTTTTAATACACTCCTATTTCTGACTAGCATTCATTTCTGGTTAAATTCCTGCCAGATACCTACCCAATATTTTCCCCGTCCTTCTAAAGTCTGCTCCTTTAAATTCAATCACCCTGGTTTCCATACCCCCCCCCCGTTTCCCTACCCATATTGAGTGTGAACCACACTGAGTGGTGGTCACTCCCAGCCAGGGGGTCCTCCACCCCAGATCCCTTAGTGCCTCCCTATTTGAAAGAACCAGGTCCAGCATCCTCTCTAATCTAGTTGTTTCATATACCAACTGCACCAGGAAGCTGTCTTGAAATGTGTCTAGTAGTACCTGCTCCCTTGCACTCATGGTGGTCGGAGTGGTCCAGTCCACCCCAAGTAAGTTGAAGTTCCCTACCACCATGGTGTTCCCATTCCCACAGACCCTTCTGACTTGCTCAGCAAGCTCTCAGCAGGCTCTCTATCTAGGTCTGCCCCATGCACCAGTGGTCTGCATACTACCCCCATCCTTAACATCCTACCCCTCCAGTCCTGGAACTGCATCCATAGGCCTCTGTTCTGACTTCCACCCCCTCCTCCCTTGTACACCTTATTCCTTTCTGTACATATATTGCCACACCCTCTTTCCCCTTAGTCCTATCCTTCCTAAATATTCTATACCCTGGTAGTCATCATATCCCAGTCCTGGTACAGGGTGGCACACGTTTCTGTGATGGCTGCAATGTCAAATCCCCCCGACTGCAAGGAGAGCATGCAACTCAGCAGTCTTATTACCTAGACTACTTGCATTTAGTGTAACCACCCTCCACATAATCTCCTCCCTTGCCCTTTCCTGGCCTTCCCCCATCTCTCCCCCCATGCCCCTACACTGACCTCCTACCTATTAACTTAGAGGGTTAGCTTGTCTTGTACCCATCTCTCCAGGAACCCTACCTGCCAGTAGCCCACTGTTACCCCCCCACTCTTAGTTTAAACCCATCTTTGTTGCTATAAACCTCTCAATCCCCTCCTTTAATACTACCTTCCCCATCACTCTCAAGTGTAGCCTGTCCCCTGCATATAGGTCATTATTGTCCAAGCTGTCCCCTGTGTTGTGATGGTTGCTTATGTTGTGGTCACTGTAATGCACAGATGCCATTTATGTTTTCAGAATTGTGCACTCGATCATGTGTATAGCACTACTATTTCTTCGCCATTATCACATGGAACCCATTTAAGCTTTTTTAATACCTTTTGACTTGTAATTGTATCCCTTCTGATGTGTATGATGATGTTCTAATATATTTGTATAAAAAGGGAGACAGTATGGATATTCATAATTGGAGATCGATCACCCTACCTAACATGGACTTTAATATCCTAATAAAAATTCTTAACAAAAGCCTTCTAGAATCTATGCAGCATGTGATATATAATGCTCAGTTTTGTTCAATTCCAGGGAGAAAAATAAGTGATGCTTTGATTTTATTATTCAACGTGGTAATGAAGGAAAGGTATCAGGGTATTTACTCATGATAGGTCAAGAAAATGCTTTTGATCAGATTGTACATGACTTTTTATGGAAATCCTTACAGCATTATGGGATACTACAGAAATTCATTGACTGGATAAAAATGTGTTGTATGAATGCAAATGTAACACCTTTAATAAATGATTGGCTAGGTAAAACATGTTTGGTCAAAAGAGGACTGAGACAAGGTTCTCCCTTAAGTCCATTATTATACATTGCTTATTAAAACTCCTTAATATGTAAAATAAATAACTCAAGCAACATTAAAGGCACACCCAGTCCATCCCACTTAAAAGCCATTAAGACTATAGTTAATGAAGATGATATGTGCCTTTTTGTAGCAGACCCAGAATCAGGTAATAAAGCAAAACAGATTCTAAGCAGTTTGTCTTCAGTTACAGGGGTGCAAATTAATTTTCAAAACAATCTCCGGCCTTTGTTGACACAGATAAGAAAGTACACACATTTCAGAAATTGCAGGTATATAGTTAATAAAACCTCCCTGTAATAAATATTGTAATAAATTATAATTTTTGGGGGGTTCTGGTGATATGGTAAAATATAACGGAAAGCACTATTTTCAAATTGATAGCAAGAAAATTGAGCCATGGAATAAATGGCATATAGTATGTGTAAGATAAAAAGAGTTTACATTATAAAAACATTCCTAGTACCCATTTTTTATATCTTAGTCATGTTTATCCCATACCATAGACTTTGGAAACTAGACTATTTAATGTGTTCTTTCAATGTTTATGGGGTAGTAGACTTAAATAAAACATGCGGTTACATATTTAGTGCATAAATATGGATGTCTTCGAATGGTAAATCCATTAGTCTTTTTCTATAGTATATTTCTGTTTTCAAATATTGAACCAGTGCTTAGGAATTCAATAGATTTATGGGAAGCTTGGATCTCACCACAGTTACAGTAAGTGGCAATCTTAAAGAATGGAATAGGGGTAAATTTCAACCCAAAAATAAAACATTGCATCCCTTAGTTTTTTATATGGATGACTGCTTTCTCAAAATCAAACAGTGGAACATAATAATAACATTACTCCTGAATGGTAATAGAAGAAATTTATACAAAGTTATTCTAGAAAGGAAATTTAACAACTGTCTCACTTTTTATAGAGAATTTCAAGATCAAATAGGTTTGTTTTGATTGGACAGACTTCATGATACACTAAATGGTTATGCAGCCATGGTAAGCATAATGTAAGAAAGAATTTAAAACATAAAGATACTCAGGAGACATACTGCCCTAAGACATATTTGTACAAATCTCTCAATAGACTATGAATTACCTGTATTTTGGAAGTCCTTATATACAATACTTTTGGAACTTATTATCTACTACATGGAATATGCCTTCATTCTTGATCTTAACCTAAGATACACTTATTAATGGACTCTTTTCTTCAACATGGAAACAATTTGAAATAGGTGTTTTAAGACTGATCTGTGCATGTTTAAGATACTGGATTTGGCAAATTCATTGCAGATTTGTGTTACAGCAAGCCTGTCTACAACAAAAGGACCTTATACAGATAATAACTAAGGAATTAGTCTGTATTTACCAATATGAAGCTCAAACTTTCACTAGCATACAGTTTTAAAAAATATGACATGGATAACTCATTATGTTTATAGTGGGGAAAAGCATGGGTTAATCAGTTTTGGGGAAGATGAGTCAATGTATTTCTCTTATTTTTTTTTTGTTCTTTTGTCTTGGATGAAATTATAAATCTTTTGTTAAATTTGTTATTTTGATTTCTTTCAATAAAAAATACCCCCATTCTTCATCGATAACTACCATGAGATCTTTACTTTCACTTGGGTGGTGTCAAGAGATGGGTAAAAAATACCTTGATTTAACATTTCATCTGATGGATGGCACCATACCAGTGTGAGCCCCCACTGCATTAGAGTGTCAGTTATGGGTATTTACACAAAGTAGCTGGTGTGGGGCTAGAACCCATAACCTTCTGATATTCTGGTCCCAGAGGCAAGTGTACTACAATAAAGGGGTGCTGTAGCCGCTTGTTCTTGATGGAAAGGCATAGAAGGAATAGATAGTATAGTCATATAACAATAGGTCTTCTTTAATAGCTAAAGTCAAAGACAAGTAATCCAAGTCTATCTTTTGTAGCCATGAGCAAGTAATTTTGCAGGTAAAGCAGCTTTTAAAATAAGGGGTAGCTGAATTTTCCATGCACGTGGCTGTTTCCTGGGATATGTCTTTAGTTCTTGTTTTAATGCAATAAACTGCTTTGGTTGAAGTACCACAGAAGCCTGCATGAGTGTATTTTTTTGTTTGTTTTTTTTATGTCACATTCCATGGGAGCACTAGTATTTATTGTAGTATGTGTCACTCTGGAGAAGCTTGAAAATAAGACAAGAAGTTCCAAAATTTGCTTGATACAAACATTGTTGTGGTATGATTTTTTTTAATGAAACTCTCTCCCACAGTTACAGGTTGAGGTCTGCAGCTGAAGTTAAAATCCGCGCCTGCAGTGCCACAGAATGTATGAAAATGCAGCCCCAGTGCGCCATGAGCAATAAGAATAAACTACTCTGTAAAAGCCATTTAAGCTGTGTAGCTCAGCATTTACGATAATTAGAAAAAGAAATCACTCAGATTTTAAGAAAAGAGAGTGGATTGTACCTCAGGACTTTCAAAAGCATCTTGCTTAGTTAACCTTATCCATCAAAGATCTAGCTTTTCTTTCAGCTGTGCCTGATTACCTTCTGAGCTCTAAATCCCTAGCCATGAAGGCTTATCTGCTGTTTTAGCCATCCCCCAAGATTAAATAGTCAGAAACTCAAGTCCAAGGGCAAAGGCAAAAAAGGAATATCACACACACACACACACACACACACTGGCAAAGCTGATTATTAGATGCTGTTAGTCAGAAACAGGGAAGCAGGTGCCAATAAAATATTTTCACAATTATCTTAGCACTTTAGTAATGATCTAGCAATGTAATTAGCAAATGAATGCACAAATAAAGGAGTAAACCAACACGAATAATGTTATGTTTTCAGTTCTTTGCTAACTAAATATATATATATATTTTTTTTTTTCCTTTGTTGGCCGGTCACAGGCAAAGAAGAGAGAATTGGAAATTATGTTATTAGAAGAGATGATCTGTTGTAGTAAAATTACAAATGAAGAAAAAGCTATATAGAATCATAAGGTGGTCGTTTGTTAACCATTGTGTGGTGTGTACATGGCATGAACTTAGCAAAAGGGATAACTATGCTCAAAAACTGGATTTTAATAAGGCCATATATTTGGCATGAAATCTGATTATCTAATAGTATTCTTTAGGGATTGCATTATCATTAATATTATTATCATTGTTCTTTCTTCCCCAACTTTGCTTAGGATATCTCCAACTCCCCTGATGTGAATTTTTGGCCATTCTGTATCCTTGGTCACTGTCATCTAAAATAAATAGATTCACCATTCAAGGGTGGGCCCACATGGTCTGGGGAACAAGATCTCTTAACTGATGCTGTCCACTAGCATCATGGGCTGGTGCCAAGGAACCATGGTGGAGTGCAGCATTTGCTCTGCAGAGGGAGGAAGGATCATGTTCATTTGGGTATGGGTGGGCATGTGCATGGGAGCTGGCGCATCATTCGGGGGAAACGGTAGAACAAAGAGTGGTCACACATGCAACAAATGTCTCACATTTCCCCCTCTAGCATGAGTGGTGGAGATGAGAATGAATAATAGAAAAGGAGCTAAGCAGAGCACAAGGGAAGGGTTGGTGTCCTAAGCCCCAAAGGGAATTCCATTGGCTTGATTTGATTTTTATTTGTTGATGGATAGGCACACTGGAATACAATTCCTTTTACAGGTGTGACCCATAGTCTTATATACATATAAACAATACACAACACATATACAAAAAACAATGTAGGAAAAAAGTTTTCCACATCATGAAAAAGAAGCTAAATTAGTAACAATCACATGTCATTGATTTTTGTAGAAATTTGATAAAGTGCTAGAAAAGATTTTATAACAGTTCAGATTCCTAAGTCATTCCATATTGTAGATGCAACATATTTATTTATTTATTGAAATGTTTCACCAGGAAGGCACATTGAGCAACAAGTTGCTCATCTCTTGGTGCGACTTTTGGGGGGGAGGGGTACAAAAAGAATGAGGAATTAAACATTTAAGTTACAAGATAAACATTAGCATACAGTTGCAGGTGGTACAAACAGTGTTACAAGAGTGTTGTGCATAATGTAGAACGTGTGGACAATAATAAGTGCTGGGTTAATAAGTAAACAAGTGCTTACATAGAAACATCGAATTTGTCGGCAGATAAGGAAAGCTTGGCCCACCTAGTCTGCCCATTTCCCTACCTGATGGATAAGCTGCAGATTCTAATTAATCAACAGCTTACTTCCTCCTACCCCCCACTAGAATTGCCTTATGTCTGTCCCATGCATTCTTGAATTCTCCCACTGTTTCTGACTCCACAACCTCCTCAGGAAGGCTGTTTCATGCATCCACAACCCTCTCTGTGAAAAAATACTTTCTAACATTACCTTTAAGCTATCCCTCCTCTATCTTCAAATTGTGCCCCCTCATTCTTGCACATCTCTTCTTACGTGAAAGGAAAGGGGGAAACGGGAGGGAGGGATAAGGTGGGGGGGTCGTGTCCCTGGAGACCTCCTTAGAGTGTGAGGAACCCTGCAAGGGGACTGGTGGGACTAAAGAGAAGGGGATAAGGCAGTGTCCCAGAGAGACCCCTTTAGGATGGTGGGGGAAGGGAGCAGGTCAGAGATAAAAGCCCCTTGGGGCGGTAGGTGAAGGTGAGGGCAGATAGGTAGGGTTTGTCCAGGGCTTAGAGGAGGGAATTAGGGAGGGACATGGCAGGAACAGCTAGGTACAAGGTAATTATTGAGGGCAGAGCTGATGGAGTAGTTGGAGGATGAGTGCCGGATTTGAGGTAGGAGGGAATTCCAAATTTTTGGGAGGTGGTGAGAGTAACTGGATTGACAGATTTGGGTGTATCTGGGGGGCAACCAGTGTCACGGGAATCGGTCAATCTAAAAGGAATGGGAGGGTGGGGGTGTTATAAAGGAGAAGGTGAGGTAGAAAGGGAGCTCACCCAACCAGTGCTTGGAGGTGAATTTAGCACAGTGGTAGAGTCGCCTATTTGTAAGAAATGGGAAGGATAGAGCATAATAAAGATCTCAGTGATGGGTACAAGGGGGGGCATACAGGGCAAAGCAGCAGAAGGAATTGAAGATGGTGTCCAGTCTGGCCAGGGAGGAGCTAGTGGCAGCACCATAGACTACATCACAGTAGTCAAAAATGGGCAGTATCATCTTCTGAACTAGTTCATGCCTGGCCATAGGAGGGATGCAACTATGGCTCCTGAACAGGGAACCAAGCTTGGGATGCAGTTTATTCTGGATGGCATCAATATGTCATACAGCATATGAAACAGTATATTGTCCACTTAGTGTTCACTTATATGGAACATCCAAAAGAGTTTGGTCATGAGATGATCTTGTTTTGGCAAGATATTATGTTCCCTTAACTGATTGTATAGACTTATTGGGATACCAGAATTTCTGATCCTATGTGTAAACCTAGCTAGTGATCATTTAATATATAGATGTGTAGTTAATCACTCCAATCTTTTCAATATTTCACAATGATAGTAATTGTATGATTGTACCTCTGAACCTTTTGTCCCCCAGATGTAGAACATTGCCTCTCAGAATGTGAAACAAATGAGCAAAATGTGGAACACTTAATCAGCTATTTATCTAAGAAGCCTGTTATTAATTTAATAATATATTTTTTGCATCATTTACTATAGATTTTTGCTTTAAAATGTTAACACTGAATGTGGGACAAGTCCTCACAATGTGGAACAGGGAGCTTTTGTGAAGTGAAATGAGAAATGGTCCTCATAATGTGGTACAGTTGAGAGGTATGTGTATGATGCAAAAATCACAAACCTACCAATTTTATTTAGTACAGATTTCCATTGCAAAGTACTCACAGGAGCATTATCAACTACAACCAATGCATAATTCATTATTGGTAGTAACCCTTGATTTACAATAGCTAATCTAGTTTCTTCAGTAAGAAAAGCATGATGTCTATGTAACAAAGCCAATTTCGTGTGAATTTTAGCTATTACTGTTTGTGTGTGTAGAACATAATTCAAAGTTGGGTCTAAGGTCACCACCAAGTATTTTATTCTTTCCACTGTCTCATAAGCAATACCATCAGAGGATATAACTCGTAAGCAATTACTCTTCTCCCTTAGTCTGGCCCATGTACCAAAAAGCTTTAATTTGTTTTTCTGTTTAGATAGAACCAGTTTGTTTTGAACTAACCAGTTCTGTAGTTAAATTAATTCTCCTGTTAGTGTTGTGTTTATTTTAAGCAATTATAGCTCCTGTGAATAAATCACAGCATCATAGATACATAGATACATAGACAGTGTCAGCAGATAAGGGCCCGTGGCCCACCCAGTCTTCCCATTTGAGCTTGTAAGTTCAGTTTATGTTTTCCTAGAAGTCTGTTGCCCCTTACCCCTGACCTCCAGAATTTCTTTATGTCTATCCCATGCATTCTTAAATCCCATGATTGTTTCAGCCCCCACCACTTCCTCTGGCAGGGTGTTCCACTTGTCCACCACCTGTTCTGTGAAGAAATTCTTCCTCATGTTTCCTCTGAATCATCCTCCCTCCAACTTCATCCCATGCCCTCTAGTCCTGGAACATCTTTTTTGCTTAAAAATAGTGTATTCTTGCACCCTGTTCCTCCCTGTAAGATACTTGTATGTCTCTATCATATCCCATCTCTCCCTCCTCTCCTCCAGGGAGTACATATTCTGTTCCTTCAACCTGTCCTTATAGGACTTGTGATGCAATCCATATACCATCTTTGTTGTCCTCTTCTGAACCTTCTCTACCCTGTCTATGTCCTTACGTAGGTAAGGTCTCCAGAACTGTACACTGTACTCCAGGTGGGGCCTCACTAGTGTCTTGTATAGTGGAATTATGACCTCTCTTTTACTGCTGGTGATGCCCCTGCCTATGCATCCCAGCATCCTATTTGCTTTACCTGCTGCTTTGTCACACTGATTCCCTACCTTGAGGTCATCAGAGATGATAACCCCAAGATCCCTTTCCTGCTTGGTGCATACTATATCCTCACACCCCCCCCAACTGATATATTGTGCCAGAGTTTTTATGCCCCACATGCATTATCTTGCACTTCTTTGCATTGAATTTCAACTGCCAAACCCCTGACCATTCTTCAAGTTTCTGCAGGTCCCTTCTCGTTCTGTCTACACCCTCTGGTGTGTCCACTCTGTTACAGAGCTTTGTGTCATCAGCGAACAGTTAAATTCTGCCTTCTAGGTCCTGCGCAATGTCACCGATGAAGACGTTGAATAGGACCAGTCCCAGCACTGATCCCTGTGGTACCTCAATGGTCACTCTTCCCTCTGTGGAGTGACAGCCATTTACCACCACCCTCTGTGTCCTGCTGCCCAGCCAGTTACCTACCCACCACACTACTGTCCTGCCCACACCCATATTCCCCAGTCTGTGTAATAGTCTTCTATGTGGCACAGTGTCAAAGGCCTTGCTGAAGTCCAGATAGGCCATGTCCACTGCCCTCCCCTGATCCACCTCCCTAGTCACCCAGTCAAAAAATTCGATGAGGTTGGTCTGACATGACTTCCCCCTGGTGAAACCATGCTGCCTTGGGTCCTGTAGTCCATTGACAACCAGATGTTACACCAGTCTCTCCTTCAGTAGTGCTTCCATGATCTTCCCCACTACCGAGGTGAGGCTGATTGATCTGTAGTTCCCTGCTTCCTCTTTGTTCCCACTTTTGTATAAGGGTCCTTCAGTCTTTGGGTACCTCCCCTGTTTCCAGTGATCAGCTAAACAGGATAGCCAGAGGTTCAGCCACCACCTCTCTTAGTTCTTTAAGGACCCTGTGGTGCATCCCATCTGGCCCCATTGCTTTATCAACTTTTTTTACTTCCGGTTCCTTCAGGAACCTTTCTCGAGTAAAGGGACTTGTGTCCATTTCTGCACCATTCTCACTTCTTGTACTCCCTTCAGACCCATTACCCTCCTCTTCCTCAGTAAAGACTGAGCAGAAATACCTGTTCAATATGTCAGCTTTACTGTTGCCATCCTCCATGCGGCCCCCATCCTCCCACTTCAGTCTCACTATCCCTCCCTTTGCCTTTCTTTTTTCACTTATGTACCTGTAAAAGGTTTTGTCCCCTCTACCCACTGATTTTGCAATGTGTTCTTCTGTCTGAGCTTTGGCTTCCCTTACTGACCTACCTACCTCCCTGTGCTTCTCCTGGGACTTCTCCCTATCCCCTTCTGCCTGTGTCTTTTTGTATTGCCTGAATGCAATCTTTTTGGCTTTCACTTTCTTTGCTACCTCTTTGGAAAACCGTAATGGTATCCTTTTCCTTTTCCTCTTGCTAACCTGCTTAATGCATAATTCTGTTGCTCTTGTAATCCCCATTTTAAATACTGCCCACTGTTCCTCAGCCCCTGATTCCTGCCCCATTCCCCTTAATGCCTCTTTCAAGTATCTACCCATTTTCCCAAAGTCTGCCCCCCTAAAATCCAGGATATGTGTTTTTGTGTGGTTTGGTTCTGCTCTTTCTGTGATTTCAAACCACAATGACTGGTGGTCACTGTTCCCAGGTGCTCCCCACTGTTACCCCCATCACACTGTCCCTGTTTGTGAGCACAAGGTGCAGTATTGCCTTCTGCCGAGTTGGTTCTATGACCAGTTGCTTGAGGAAGGCACCCTGAAGGGATTCCAGGATAAATCTACTCCTAGTTGATGCTGCTGCTGGGATGCTCCAGTCCACGTCTGGAATATTGAAGTCTCCAACCAGTACTACCTCACCCTTGTCTACCATCCTTTGGATGGCTAGCATCAGCTCCCTATCTGTTTCTTCCTTCTGGGCTGGTGGTCTATAGACCACACCTGTGCAGATGGCTGGCCCCATTTTCCTTTCCAGCTTAACCCACAGTATCTCTCCCCCATTTTGTTCCTCCTGGATCTCTGTGGCCCTTATGTCATTTTTCACATACAGTGCCACTCCTCCTCCCTTCCTACCTGCCCTGTCTCTTCTGAATATGTTGTAGCCGGGTATGGCCATCTCCCAGTCATGGTTATCATTACACCAGGTTTCAGTGATGGCCACAATGTCCAGGTATGACTGCACCATGACAGCCTCCAGATCTTCCATCTTGTTGCTAAGGCTCCTGGCATTGATACACATGGCTTTCCATGATTTGACCTCCCTAGACTGTTTTGCTGTTCTACTCCAGCCCCTTCCTTGGTTGTCCTTTATCCCTAGTTCTCCTGGCTGTCTGCCCTTCTGCTGATTTTTTTCCCTTTTCTGCTGATCCACCTCTTGGGCACTAATCTCCATCTTTTGCACACTGCTTTGTAGAGATAGCCACTCCTCTGGTTCACTGGTTCCACTGCTAGCTGTGGGGGGTGAGCAAGTAGGTACCCTCCTTGCTGGCCTGCCACCCTCTTTGCTAGTTTAAATGCTTGTCAATGTAGCATTTAAACTTATCATTGAGTGTTTGATTCCTCCAGGATGGATGTAGTCAGTCAGGCTTGAACAAACCTCCATCCCTCCAGGTGGGTCCCCAGTTACCAATGAATCCAAACCCTTCCCCACAGCACCAGTTCTTCAACCATGAGTTAAAGTTCCTAGTGCATGCACCCCTATGCTCTCCCTTGCCTCTCACAGGTAGTACTTCTGAGAAAGTGACAGAAGTAGCTACTTGCTTGAGACCCCTCCCCAATTTCCTAAACTCTTCCTGAACTTCCTTTGGCTCCCCATTTTCCAGGTCATTAGTACCTAGGTGGATAATGACATCCAGCTCACCCTCCCACCTTGTCTTCCCAGTGATCCCCAGGATCTTCCTTCCATCCCTCCATGCCATGGCACCTGGTAGGCACCTCACCTCCCTGTCCTCCCCCTCCTGTGTTCCTAGCTGGACCCCTCTGATGATGGAGTCCCCCACCAGGATTCGCTTCCTCCTCCTCTGGGGTCCACTGCTATCCCCGCTGAGGTCACCTCCTTGGCTAACCTCCACATCCTTTCCTTCCACTTCTCTGGGTACCTCTATTTGGTTGTCCCCCTTTGCCAGTGTGATATATGAGTTCTTGAGTGGAATAGGATCTGGGATGTGCCTCTGCCTGACCGCTCTTACCCTCCCTGAGCCCACTGTCATCCAAGTGCTCTTTGTTCTAGGTATCCTTTGAGGCAGTTGCATTGGACTGGGTGGTCTCTGGATAGGGGTGATGGTACTCCTGACCCAGTTTACTTCCACTCTGAGTCTGGCTACCTCATCCCGCAGTCCAGGGAGATGCATGCAGATAGGACAGCACCTCAGTGCCCAGAAGGTCTGCTTGAATATGGCTGCCCCACAGTCACTGCATTGCACCACTCCCCACATTATACTGCAGTTCCACTACTTGTCTGTTACTGAAGCTCTCCTAGTTCCCTTTTTATTAATTTACTGTCCTAAAAATCCTGCCACTGATCCTTAGACACTTTTCTTTTTTAAAAAAGAAAATAAACCAATAAATAAATAAATGAGTCAAAACACTTGTCGTGCTGACGGTGGGCTTCTTCCCCCTTATGCCCCTCCTACTTCACACCCCTTACTATCCCCTGTGTTTAGCTCCTGTCAATCAGATTTAACAGGGCATATAATTAAGAGTTGGGGGGGCAAAAATTTGCAGCAATTAAAGACAGCAAAGAAATGCACCACCACTACATTTTAAATTTTCAACAGCCCAAAAACAATTCTAAGTAAAGACAGCAAATAAATTACAGTGTCACTAAAAGCCCACAATCTAAGTTTAAAAGAAAAATTGCAATTACCAGTTACTGTAAAGCACTGAATTGAATATGTTTCATTCCCCTTCTGGCTTCTTCTGAGAAAAACATCATTTGTGTAAAAGTATTAAATAAGCATCATTAATTAAAGTTGACACAGAATCCAAAAATATGGAAAATAAAACTGGCCCTAATATGGAGCCTTGTGGAACTCTGCATTTGACCGTAGCCCTTCCGAAATGCTACCCCTACCGTAATATCTCCATCAAGTAACTTTCAAACCATCCCAATGCTGAGGATCCTACCCCCAGTTCCTTCAATTTTCCAGCCATAAATTCATGGTCCGTGTGAACGGGGCTCGGATACCAGGATACAATAACTAGGCAGACTTGAAGTTCTAGTGCATAAGAAGCTCCGCGTTGGCACTTATCATTTTATTTCTTAGCATAAAATGAGTAACAGAAATCCAAAAGAAGTACATCAGGTTAGTTCATAGTTTTTCCATGAGGTTACTCAAAGACAAGTGCCTTGGAAAGGCCAATATACTGCCCAGCAATGGTACACCTTCCCTCAGATAGCATCCACTGTCTTTCTTAGGTCTTCCTTCACAGACACTCAGTAAATAAACAATATACAAAAGAAAACACTTCAGTGTGAACAGCAAAAGTAAATTATTCTCAAAACAGAACTTCTCTCACTGCTGGTCAGAAAGCACTGACCCTATCTGATCTGTTACCTGCTCAGGTAGTGCTATTTATCCCACCCGAGTCAGGTGACCTGCCACATCATCAACTGTAACATTTCTTTAACTCCCTAATTAAAATAGACTTTAGACAGTAGGTATAATACTGAAGGTAAAACACAAGCTACTGTGATAACCAAAATACAGAAATACCCATTCCAAAAGCTTTTACTGTGGTTTTCATGTGGTCCTGAAAATGATTGACAGCACCTTGCTATAAAACAGGGCTACAATGGTCCATTACTTCCCTATAGGAGCTCTCATTATGTTGCCAGGAGTCCTAGGGGACAGACCTAACATGCTAGCAAGAGGACTCAACTCCAGCTACACAGAGCAACAACCAGGAAAGGTAATGCTTTCTGAACCATGTAAGGTCTGCCTTTAGTAAATGTGTTTACTTTGAGCACTGGCAAAGCTACTCGTCCTAATATAGCCTCTTTTTTCAGTGCTATGCTGCTATTTTCCTGATTTAAATAAAATACAGAAAGGAATGTTTATCAAAAGGCTTTCCTGCAGGCTAGACTGAAGTGCAGAGCTGAAAAGCAGTGAGACCCTGAAAGCTTGTCAAGCCGTTGGTTGAAATTGCAAGCCGATGGCTGACACTTTCACTTTCCACCAGGGAAACACTTGGGGCTCTGCTTGAGCCACCCACCAAGTGGCAGGGATGAAAAACACAACACTTCCATGCACTAGGGGTTTCTCCTACACAGGAGAGTTTCCAGGAAGGGAAAGAGAAAAAGTTTTACTAGTGCTACATGGCACTGCACACGATCACAAAGGCTTCATGATCGTGTGATCAGTCGTGTAGCACTGCTGCAGCGTGTAACAAGGATTCCATACTCAGAGTCCAAATAAGCTGTTTTTACAGCTTGCAGGAGCAGAAATCTCTCTTTCTCACTCCTTTTCCTACTTCAGGGAGGAGATAAAGATGACGGGCAGGATTCACGAAGCTCGTGGAATACCTGCAGCTGCGGGCAAACCGCGGCGCAAGTCAGTTGCAACTTGCAGATCCACAGGTTACCCACAGCGGTGGGTATTCACAAAGCTGGAGCCGGATTACAACTGGCTCCATGATCTTCGGCTGCCTGTGGGTGGTGTCATCAGGGAGATGGCCACAGCTAAGGGAATTGGCTACGGCTACTGGAAACAGCCGTAACTCCCTCCACAACTGCTGCAGCTGTGAATCGGAACCACTGCAGCTGCGGGCACTTCCGGTCCGCAGCAGCAGTTGCAGAGGGCAACTTACAAAAAAAGGCTTTGTGAATCCTGCCCGACATGAGTAACTCTTTAAATACTGCAAGGAAGCTGCATTAAAACTGACATTTACTTGCCACTGTTGCCTGATTCTGCTTACAGCAAGGCAACTCCTTTGTCATTATAAACCCAGCATTATTATTTATGTAACCAGCACAGGATACAGAAAAAGGAAGGGGAAAAGGAATGCTGCTTACATACTCTTGCAGGTTTATGATTCTATGTAATTTATTCTGCCTTAACATATTGTTTATCAGGTCTTCATACAAACTAGACATTTGTGTCTCACACTGCTAGTATAGGTTTTTGGTTTTGAACGGACCCCAAAGAAGGAAGAGAAATATTTATGGAAGAAGGTACGGGGTTGGGGGGATAGTATGGAGGTGGCCTGCCTCCACACCGAGAAAATAAAGGGATAGCCTTAGAAGAGGGAAGATAGAGGCTGCAACCATACAGAAAAGAAAAAGTTGGGTTCACACGTCAGTGGCAGGGACTGACCCTGTCACAATCCACCACGTTGAATGCCTTGGTCAAGTCCACGAATGTGGCCCCAGTCAGGCACCCCCTTTTTCATGGCTTCATGGACTGCGCTAATGAACTTGACTAAGGCAGTCTCTGTTCCCTTCTCCTTTCTAAAAGCATGTTGATTTTGTGAAATTAAGTCATATTTGTCCATGTACTCAACAAACTGACCATAAACAAATTTTTCTTGTATCTTAGAAAGGGCCGATAAAATTGAAATAGATCTATAGCTGGTAAACTCATGAGTAGGCCCCGATTTGTGAATGGGGATTACATATGAGTTTTTCCGTATATCTGGCGCCTCACCCAGTGAAAAAAACAAATTAAAGATAAGACTAACAGAATAGGCTAGTTCTTCAGCTGCAATTCCTAGAAATGTTGGTGCTCAGCCATCAAAACCACATGACTTATCTGGCTTTAGTTGTCTTAAAGGAGATAGGAAACATTTTTATGCTGTTATACACTGGCAAATAAATTGTGAATTACAACCAGTGGCCTTTGTTTGTGTTTTTTTTCTGTATTTGGAATGTTTAGACTGTACATTTACTTAGGTGTTCTTTATTTTAAATGGACCATCACTTAACAGTGAGTTTTGGTTTCGGGAGTTAGCACATGGTAAGCTTTGAAATGTCCACATCACAGACTCCCGATACAATGTTCAGTAAGCTGCAGCATTCACACAGGACTTATCTGCTGCTTGGACAGCATATGGTGATGCTACACTATAATTGTACAAGGGACACCAGATTAAAACTGCCTTATCTGTTGGCAAGTTTCACAGCCCCCCCCCCCATCCTTGGCCAATTGCTAAAAGGATTTTGAAATGCCAAAATTATTTATTTTGTTTGTGCAGAGCAGCACCCCCATATCCTTGGCTGATTGCTAAAAGTATTTTGAAAAGCCCCATTTATTTAGTTTACTTGTGCAGATCAGCATCAGAGTACTCCCCCCCCAACATCATCTCGGCCTGATCATCATATGGGATTGCGAAAAAACAACTCTCTTTACAGGTAAATGCTGTAGTTTACCCCTGATGACCTGTGGGGCTCAGCAACCAATACTCACTGTATCTACAGGTACAGGAACTAGGTAAATATTTATTTATGGGGATCAGTACGTCGGGAGGGAGGCAGGTACCACTAGACTACCAGGGATACTTAACATATTTCTTCTTGCAATTAGGCTACTGGGAGGGAGGGTGGGACCACTGGACCACCAGGGATGTTATGGGTGCTTATTCATGGTGTGCTGGAGGGGCGGGTGGCCACCCATGGCTGGTGGCTACTGTGCTGTGCCATGCAGTACAGCACCTCGCCTGTGGACGGCCACCATTTGAGCCGTTTGTTCCAGGCTGAACTTCGGGTATCAGTGTGTGGTGCATCTCAGGGTTGTGCAGGCCTATGTGCCACACATCCCGGGCTGAATTTTGGGATGTGCCACATATGCACGGGCATGCTCCCTGAGGACGCACCGCATACATTATCTTTGCACTCGACACATCGGGACTTGCCCTGCGCAAGTCCCTCTGTTGAATATTGCCCCAGGGCACATTTTTGGGGTTGCACTGGTGCAACTCAGTTGCGCCAGGTGCAACTCCTTTGAATATCTAGCCCATATTGTACAGTGTGTACTGGAAGTATATGCCTGGTCTCTTCTTACCAATTTTAAATATATCTTAAATAATTTATTATTCCTTTAAAATAGCAAAAAGTACTTTATTTTATGAGGAAATAACTCCTCATCAAAGCTTATCTTTTAAAATAGTGTAAGTTTTTGTGCTATTTTGTTCCATACTAACACTTAAATATTAACCTGCCATTTTTTAATCTTTATTATCTATGTGTAAAGACAACCAAGAACTTAAATAGCTACTGAGGACCTTATCTTCCCTATCCTTATCTCATTTCTTTTTTTTTTATCGTAACATTTTTTATTTTCATAAGATGATATCACACAGGCTGTATGGACTGGTATGTAACTTGTTTCAGAAAAAGGGAGGAAGGGGAAGTGTAAGGATGGATGGGAAGTTAGGCAGAATCAGGGATGGGACTATGGGGGAAGCAATATCATTTATCTAATTTATTACACTAAATCTAGAAACATTCCTGTCATCAGATTATGGCTATAACCGGATTCAGCTAGGCAAAAAAAAATCTAAACACACTGTCCAATTACAACTTTACCAGGTCATCAAACTCTCAAAACTCAACTAAATGTCAAAACATGGCATCACAGTATCCTTGAGTATATCTGTGTTAATTGGTCTGAGTAGGTGGCTGCATCTGGAGTACAGTATTCCACAGCCCCAGAATTTTAACTTGCCCCATGATCCGCTCCCCCCTCCTTCCTGGGGTGAGAATATTTAAATCCAGTGGGTCTGAGGGGCATATCGGGGGGGGGGGATGCTGGGGAGGCAAAGCCCCCCCCCAAAAAAATGACTGCACACACCATGCTGACGCAATTGTTGTTGGCACTGTTTGGACCCAGTGCCCTTCTACTGCATCTCCTCCTCTTTTACCTCTCTTATCACTGTCTCTTTTCTCTCCCATTGCTTTGCCCTGCACCCTCCATTTCACATACTTTTTGATCAGGTTTCTTGTTTTTTGAGCCAGCACCCTACCCCTCATCATCGTCCTCATCCTCAATTTCCCTTGTTTGGGGTGGCAAAAGTGACCTTTTGCATTTTGCACTAATTGCATGGTACTGTAGCTCCCAATCTATATCAACCACTGAACGAACATCACTGCTGTCCTCCTCAGACTATGTCTCCATCTCCATCTCTTCTGCTTTGTCATCTGGCATTGGATGATGGTGATGATAACTACCACTGTAGACAACACCCCCCTACATTTTTCTTATGTGACTCTTCCACTTCCAGTACCTCCTCCTAGGAATTTCCTTCCTCCATCTCCTACTAATATTCCTACGCCTGTACAGCTTCCTCCTGTGCATCTTCTTCATTCACTAACATCTCCTGCTGAGACTCTTCCTCCATTGCTTTCTGTGACTTTGGCTTTACTAACTCACCCTAGGATTGTGCCTTTAACATTGCTTCTGTATCAGTGGTTAGTTTTTTAACATGGCAAATCTCAACATCATACTTTTTCACTAATGACCCAACTCCCATTCCATGGCACATGTGCTACTACTGGTAGTGGAAATAGCATCTGAAGCACTTCAGGGCTGTGTTTCAGATATGCATACATCAGATGTACAAGGGCCCCTCTTATTTTCTGTTTTGCAACAGCTTCTGTGTTTTACAACAACCATGCCCTAAGCTGCTCTTTGCATTGTCTCCTGATATGCACTAAAAAGTAACACAGGAGAAAATAAATTCTTCACTTGCAGCAGTGAGCAGCAGTACACACTGCAAATAGTTCTATCACTCGCCAGAGTGTGAAGAACTAAATAAAGATATCCTCAGTGCCTCAGCTAGTTTATGATGCTCTCTCTTATGCTGCCTATTACAGAGTTATATACAAAAGCCATCACCCTCACAATTGTGCAGTAAATGCAGCAGCTAACAAGCATTAAAAATATTAACCACCACCACACTGCACAAATAATCAGAAATACATAAACTGCACAAAAGTCTCTTTTCAGCCTTCAATTTTGTTTTCATCCTTCTCTGACTGGCTGCTAGCTGATACTAGAATGTGCAGATCCCTGCACAGCAACTCACCAGTCCCACCCTCCGGTACACACTTTAGCAACTATAGATTGCCAGATCACACAAAACAGCAGAAAATATAGCAATAAAAAAATACTCAAGAATTCTCATGCACATTGACTGCAAGCCTGTAATAAATGTATGTTAGAAAGATCACATTTAGAGTAAGATTCTTAGTCAGTTTTTTACAATGCAACTGCAGCAGCTTCAGGGATCCTTCTCTCTCAAATACCACATAGTTCTGCAAGAGCAAGGTACCACGGGGAGTGGGAGTCACATGGTGTACAGATTCTGTCTCAAAGGCAACCATGTGATATCAATAACTATCCGCAGAACTAATTTTCATAAAACGTCCTGATCTGCAGACTATTGATGCATTCGTGGAATACTAAACTGCTCCACAGGAAAATGGTGAATTACAGTTACGTATAGAGATGTTGAGAAGTAAAACATTGTCTGCGCATTTCACGCTAAGTGTACAAATTTTGCACCTCATGAAACTTGTGAATTTCAGGCTGAATGGCTGAAATTTGCTTTGCATGAATTGTGCAGTGAAATTTATGCATTTTTGCAAAGAAGCACGAAATTTGCTGGTGAAGCATAACATTTTCGGCCAAAATTTCACACTCAGTAGTGAAATTTGTGCAATTCGCAGGTTGTGAATTCTGCAAAATTCACGAATTTCACAGACTTCGCACATCTTTTGTTATATAGAAACATAGAATTTGTCTGCAGATATGGACTGTTTTGCCTGCCCAGTTTGTCCAGTTTTTTCCTGCCTATACTGTCACCACAGACCCTATCTGATCTCTAATTACTTCCCCACCTCTGCTTTCCTACCAAGATTCCTTTGTGCCTATCTGATACATGCTTTAAGCACACCACTGTACTTTCTCACATTCTTCCTAAATCCCCCACCCAACTTCATTGCATGCCCACTTGTTCTAGTGCACGTTCTCTTCAGAAAAACACTACCCTCCTGTATCTTATTTACTTTAATGAAGTACTTATAGGTCTCTATCATGTCTCCCTTCTCCCTTCTCCCTTCTCTCTTCCAGGGTGTATGTACTAAGATCTGTCAGTCTCTCCTCATAGAACTTATGCTGCAGCCCCTGCACCATTTTAGTTGTCCTCCTCTGGACAGCCTCCACCATGTCTATGTCCTTTCTGAGATGTCTCCAAAACTGGACATAATATTCCAGACAGGGTCTTACCAATAAGCATGGTAACACAGCCTCTCTCTTTCTACTGGTGACTCCACTCCCTATGCATCCTGTTGCACTGCCCTGTCACCCTTGAAGTAATCAGACATGATAACCCCAATGTCTTTATCATGTTTATTGCCAATGTCTTTTCATCTGTTTTATACACCACACCGGAGTTTCTGTGTCCAAAGTGCATAGTTTTGCATTTTCTTTGTACTGAAATCCAGTTGCCATACTGTTGAGAACTCTTTGAGTTTTCCCAGGTCTCTGGTCATTCTCTCCACCCTCTCAAGCATAACTACCCCAATGCAGATGTTGGTGTCATCTGCAATGAGACAGTGTGACTGAAGTAAGAGGATCTTTCACTGTCAACTACAGGGAACCCTCAATCGCTCTTCACTGCCCATATTCCTTTGCCGATATGGCACCTATTATTACTATTATAATATTATCACCTCCCGGCACGTCCAATGTATTAATTCTGAATGCTGCTCCGGGATTCTGTCCAGCCCTAGAACTCTTCTCATATTCTTCTACTGCCCCCATGCATTGCACCTCCCTACTTCTAGTACACCACCCTCCCTTTCCCTCGCTCCCCCATCCCTCTTCCTTCTCTTTTCACTTCTCCTGTCTATGACTATCACAGCACTTTCATTAATCTCAATTAATTATTATATTAGTATCCCCTCCACAAACCCCCAAACCTTATCCTCATCACCAAAATGTGGGTAAAAACATAGAAAGAAAACACTTGTATCTCTCAAGTGCTCTTTAAAGAAGCTGCTACTCCTGCTTCTGCTCTGCTCATGCAATATGGAGCTAAATCCTGGTCCTTCATTACCTCTTTCATCACCCTCTGATTTTGCAACTGCTCCCGGACTGAAAATGATGATGGTCAACATCCTAAGCTTGACCAAGAAATTTGACCAGCTACAAGCCTGGGCCGCTCACACTGAACTGGATCTTATCATCATTACAGAGTCATGGCTCAAAAAGGGCAATGCTGACCAGCAAATCTTGCTACCGGGCTGCAACTGTTTAGGGCTGATAGGGACTCCAGGGAGAGTGGGACGGCTGTCTACTCTAAAAACAAGTACACTAATTGTGAATACAAAATCGTATCCCTGAAGCTCCACCTTCCCTCCCTAGCCTCTACCAATAACTAAATCATAATCCTTGGGGATCTTAACATGGACTGGTTTACCTCTAAATCGCATTGCCTGAAATGTCTCTGTGATGAGCTTTGCCTGTCTCAGATTGTAAATGAACCCACTAGGATCAATACTGTAAATAATGCAAATAGTTCTCTACTCGATGTCATATTAACCAATCACCCTTACAAAATTCTGCATTCTGCTGTTTTCCTCAATTACATGAGTGATCATGCAGTTGTAGTATGTATGAGATCACAACTTAAGGGTCATCACCAAGCCAAGCTAATAACTAAACGGTCCTACTGCAAGATCAATACAGTGAATTATCTGTCAGAGTTAGGTAATTTAAACTGGCAAGCTCTCTATCTTGCTAAAATGGCTGATGAGACTGTCACTATTCTGATTAACAATCTTACCGCCCTGGCTAACAAGCATGCCCCCTTCATCAAATCTAGAATGCGTAAATCCTCTCACCCCTGGTTCACACCTGACCTCAAGTCTGAGCTCACAAACCATGACAAACTTTGGGCTCAGGCAAGATGTACTAAGTGTCTAACTGATTGGCAGACCTTCAGCACTGCAAGGAATGCCTGTGTTAAATGCATTCATGCTGCCAAATCAAACTTCTATATCACTACCTTAGAAAAGGCAAATGGGAATTCTTATAAAATCTGGAGGACCCTCAAATCCATTAAAGGACGTCAGGCTGCTCCCTCCATTCCTGGCAAGATATACGCCAAGGGCAAGGTCATCGAAAGCAATAGTCAAATCCTTGAAGAACTCAATTCACATTTTGCTACTGCTGGCTTAGAGGACTATCCCTGAAATCCCAAACTTGCCTGATCCCTTCCAGCTGCATCTGGTCACTTACAAAGAAGTTAAAGATTCACGTCTCATCTTAGACACTAAGAAAAGTGCTGGTGATGATGGACTAGAACCATTCTTCTTAAAATTAGGCAACTTCCATCTTACAGCCCCTATACTTCAGATATTCAGTTTTTCTATCATCACTGCCACAGTTCTGTCTTCATTTATTTATTTGATAATTTAGATACAACCTTTGAGTATACACTGTTTTATGAAGGTTCCACATCAGGATGTAAAACAGCAGAGATGTAACAAAAACTTAACAGTTGACACAAAACATAAGATTGCCATGTAATACAGAATATAGATAAATAATACATTTGAGTAACCGAGACAACTGAAATTAAACAGTGGGAGGAGTTTCCCAATTAGTAACATATAGCATAGCTTCCCCAGGGGGCCTGTCAAGGTAGAACCTCGGAAAGGGTAGGACAAAGAAAGGGGGAGAATGTGAATGAGGTTTTCCAATTAGCAACGTGTGGCATAGCTGCCCCGGGGGGCCTGTTAGGTAGATTGCCGGAAAGGGTAGGAGAAAGAAAGGGGGAAGAGTGCAAATGAGAGGTAGAGGAGAGAGAGAGAGAGAGAGAGAGAGAGAGAGAGAGGAAGAGGGGGAGGAGAAAGAAAGGGACTGGGAGAAGGAGAATATTTAGGGGGTAGTGGGTAGAAAGGGGAGGTGTTGGAATGGAGAGGAGGGAGTTGGAGGGAGCATGAAAGGAGGAGTGGCAAGGGGTTGCAGGTGGGGGTCCAGGGTAGGTAAAACAGTAGAAAAACTCAGACAGTCGAGGCTGGTATCCGGGTTGAGGATATGGACTTAGGTAAGGGAGTCAGAGGCGTTGAAGAGCTGGTATCCAGGTTGAAGATATGGATTCAGGTGGGGCAGTCATAGGCATTTGAGTTCAGCAGGTATTGCTTCAGTTCTCTTTTAAGGGACCGAACATTTGTTGTATTGAGAGATGCAGCAGTCTTGCTGGAAAGCCTCACATATCCTTCCTTTATTTAAATCAGGAGACCCAAGTGATTTAAATAATTATAAGCTTATTACTATCCTACCCATTCTCCCCAAAATCTTTGAAAAATTAATTTACTCCCAACTAAAATGACATATTGAAACCTTATCCCTTCTCAATCCAGCTCTGTCTGGTTTCCAGCATAATCATAGTACTATCACAGCCCTCGCTAAAGTTACTAATGACTAGGTTTCAGCTCTGGACTCCAAAAATATCACTGGTGCAGTCTTCCTAGATCTCAGTAAGGCATTTGATACCATAGACCTCAGCTTCATTGTCTGTAGCCTTATTAACCTAGGTGCCACCCCCTACACTGCTCAGTGGTTTACCAGTTGTTTAACAGGGAGGCTTCAGAAAGTCAAGGCTGATGGCCTACTTTCTACCTCCCTCCCGATCAATAGGGGAGTCCCACAAGCTCCATTTTAGGCCCTATCCTATTTTCTCTTTACATTAATAATCGTGACCACAACATAACTAATTCCAAATTGCATTTCTTTGCTGATGACACAGTCCTGTATGCTTCTAGCTCAACTCTGTCTGAAGTAAGAGACATGCTACAAGCTGACTTTGCGTAGCTTGAACAGAACCTTATTAACGCAAAGCTCCTTCTTAACTCTACAAGAACTAAGGCCATGATTTTTACTCTCAACACTACCAGCACCGCCTCTCTAAATCTGCCTAATGACTTTATTGTCATCTCTCTAGGTGAATCTCTTGAGGTTGTCTCTAAATCAAATATCTAGGTATATGGCTAGATAATAAGCTTACCTTTAATGACCATGTTGATAACTTGACCAACAAGTTAAAATCCAGAATGGGTTTCTTCTTCAGAAACAGTTCCCCTATTCCCTATTGAGATTAGAAATAGGCTTGTTCAGGCCACATTCCTACCTTTACTCGATTATGGTGATATAATCTACAATTCTACTTCAGCCTTAAACCTGGACAAATTAGATGTCCTCTACCATCATGCACTACAGTTCGTTACTAACTCCCCTTTTTGAACCCCCCCCCAATAGTGATCTGTATGCAGCTGTCAGCTGGACTTCGCTTACTGCCAGACGTTTCATTCACGCTGGCACTTGGACTCTAAAAATTCTCCTGAACAAACTACCGAGGTATATAACATCACTTTTTCACACCTCCCACAGTTCATATTCCCCTTAGGAAGTCTGACTTTATCCTTCTAGACATGCCTAGGACTCATACCTCCTTTGATAAACATGCCATCTCATACACACTTCCAACTATCTAGAACCATCTCCAGTCTATACTGAAACTGTCTAGCATTGTTTCTGTCAATCTCTTTAAAACCTTTGCTGCAACCAAATTAAAAAATACCTGTGGCTGTTTCTAGTCCTAACTTGACCGTTGACTTTTATATCAACAACTCAGTTCCCTTCCCTAATTCTTCAACTTCTCTAATTCTACTTACCTCTCCTTTTCCTTCCCCACACGCCCTTTACTCTTTATTTAAGTCATCCTTTCTTTTGATATTCCTCCACACTTTTCCTCCTTTTCCCTCCCCCTCCTCCCTCACAAGATCCTCCCTCTCTTCTCCCTTTCCACTCCCCTTTGCACCTATCTTATACTCTCCCTTCACCTTATGCATCCCATTGCTCTTGTTCCAACTATTTTGGCTGTAGTTTCTCTACTTTTAATGATTTCTCCAGGTTATGTTTATAAATATTACCTTTTTATGTCTTATACTGAGAGCTATGTACCACATGTACCATATACTTTTATGTACCAAGATTTTATATATGTAATTTCCTTTGTCTGTATACATGTCTCAGGACCTTCTTGTGATTGAGCTTGTGCAATGGAGTTTTCCTGCAATAAACTTGAACTTGAACTTCCACCTCTTGTGCAATATTGCTTATGAAGACATTGAAGAGGACTGGTCCCAGTCATGAGCAGTGAGGTACTCTGCTGACTACTCTGTCCTCTGTCATTATTAGAGCAAGTACCAGTTAACACCACCCTTTGTCACCTATCAATCAATCAGTTTTGTAACCAGTTTACCACCATGTGTCCCACCCCCAGATTGGCCAGATTCTTTATAAGCCTTCTATGTGGTACAGTGCTGATGGCCTTGCTGAAGTGTAATTAAGCCACATTCCTTATCTATTTTCCTTCTCATAGTCGATAAAATCAGTGAGGTTCATCTGACATGATCTACTCCCCCCCTTGAATCTGTGCTGCCCCTTGGTCTTGTAACCCTCTGGATTCAAGATACTTCACTAGCCTTTCATTTAACAGTATCACCATCACCTTCCCCACAACTGATGTTAGACTGACCAGCCTGTAGTTGCCAGCCTCATCCCAGGTGCCACTTCTATGAAACATGACTACATCTGCCCTCCTCCAGTCCTCTGGAACCACTACTGTTTCCAGAAAGTTGTTAAATACAGCTCTCAGAGGTACAGCCAGTATCTTCTGGAGCTCCTTCATCACTTTATGGTGTACCTCATCTGGCCTCATAGCCTTATCCACTTTTACATTCAGAAGTCTTCTAAGGACTTTTCCTATGTGAATGGACTGGTGTCCACCTCCCTCCCCCCAATGTTCCTGCTTCATCTATGTTGTCCATTCCCCTCTCCCTCCTCTGTGAGGACTGAGCAGTAGTATCTGTTCAAGATATCTGCTTTTTTCTGATCCTCCTCCTCTGTCCAGTCTCACCCTGCCCTTTCTAACCTCACAATCCCTCCTCTTGTCTTCCTCTTTTCGCTAATGTAGCTTACAAACTTAAACTTTATTGATTGACCATTAGGTCATTACATATTACAAACTGTAGTAATAAAAAGATTAAAACAAGTATAGCGTTCATTATAGTCACTCATCCTTACAGCAGGGCATATCCATCTTCATAATACAAATTGTTTGCAATGACCAAGTTAATACAAATAGACAACAAATTCTACTAATATTCAATACTTTTCCAAGTCTATTACCTTACAGCTTGATAGTGTTATTTATTATTTATAGTACTATAGAGTGATCAACAGGTGATAGACTTTGGCCTACATCATGCCAATAGTAGGAAAAAATGGGTCATATGTCCAAACATTTTTAGCTAACTTGTTCAAAAGCCAGTCTAATGATCTTCCTGAGTTTAAACAGTGCTATGCAAGATTGTGGTCTGGGTACCAATGCCCCTTGCACTGTTTTGTTGCCTGTAATTCCTATTATAAGTATATGGTTAGGGCTTATTGTAGATAGAAATCAGTGGCTTTTCAAATCTTGTTGTAGGACAGTTCAAAGGTCAGAAAAGTTGTTGTACTATCGTTCTGATGTCACATCGATAGTACAACAACTTTTCAGCCTTGTCCTACCTCCTGATTGGTTGACTCAATTAGCTGCATTTTAGAAGAAAAGAAAAAAAATGGTGGCGTGATTAAGTGGGCGCAGAGAGACAGAGCAGAGGATCCTACTCCTCCTGACACAAATAGCCTCAGATGACTTTGTGTCATGGAACTATTTTTTTTTTTGTAGCTTAATTTCTAAAAATGAAAACTGCCGCTGAGACAGCGAGCAAGCAGGAGTGACGAGAAGCCCCAGCCAGCGGAAGCACAGTGAACCTGGAACAAGTGGCAGTGGCAATATACTGTAGAGCAGGAGCTGGAACTGTGAGGTAACCAACAGTTTTCAAAAAACAATAAGCCCTAACCATACACTATATAAAACAGTGGATGTTCGCCCATCCACAACTAAGGCCGTATTTCCCTCTCGGGATGTCGATGACATCAGTGAGATCTATGATGTCATCAACATCCTTCAAGAGAAACATAGCCTTGTTGTGGATGGTCGCCCATCCACTATTCTATATCTCTATGAGGAGACAAAGAAAAGTCCACTAGACTTTTATTTAAAAAAAAGAGTCATACTCTAAAGCTCTGTTAACATTAGTGCTTTTTAAACTAACACATCCGTTATCTTAATAGTTTTACTCCTATCCTTTACTTCTTCAAAAAAGAATATAGCAAGTTTCTGAAGTATATCCATATTTTCTGCATTAAAAAGTAAATCCAATATGAATCTTGATGGTACATATAGTGTTCTTATTATCTTACTTGAAAATGTATTTCTAACTTAAGTATAATGCAGCATAATACGACATGCAATAGATCCTAGGTTTCCCATAAACCGCAACTATAGTTTGTAGCTAAAACCTCTTCTTTCCTATTCCTATGGTTTAAAATGTTACTGGGAAATTCCTCAACTATAAATAACATCAGGATATCTCTATATTTGGGATTCTGAATTGAATTTAGATAGAATTTCAGTGAATGTTCCTTGGTATTATTTACTAGATATTTGGAAACTTTAAGTTTTATAATTTGCATCAGATCATCTTCTTTCACTCTTTGTTGGATTAGTTTGTTAATATATTTTATTTAAGAGTGACTTAGCCTTATTCCTTGATCTGTCATAGTTTTAAGATAAACAATATCCTACAAATTCAGGAGCTTGTGAATGTTAGTTAAACAGACTTCTGTTATATAAAGTCGATCAAATGTTTTTTTCTCTTTAATACAGTCTGACAATGTGGTTTGTGGGGGTTGTGATAATCACTAATGTATCTGAAAAACGTCTTGTCCCTTTTAGCTACCCCATGGCTATCGTTTCCTCTGTTTGCGACTTTGTGTCCCTCACCATTTTCCCTGCTTCCCACCACTTTTTCTGGTACACCACCCTATTGTCCTCCCTCTGTGCTCATTATACCTCTTGAATGACAGCAGTTTTGCCTAGACCTTTGCAGCCACTTCTCTGGATAACCATAGTGGTCTCTTTTTTTTTCTTGTGTTTTCTCACTTCTTTCAAGTATTTCATTGCCTTCACTATGCTATCTCTTAATCTGGCCCATTGTTCCTCCACCCCAGCCAGTTTATAGTCTGCAGTTTGCATTGCAGAGCCAGTGCAAACTGTGGAATTCAAGCAGAGCTTCAGAACAGACAACAGGAAGCAAGTGAATGCATTTCAGGTGATATTAACCTAGTTGCTTCCACTCAATTTGAACATAATGGTCACAGAATGAGTTCCACAGATAAAAGACAAAGCCATAGACTGATATAATGCTGTTCCTCTGTAGAATTCTGCCATTTTTCTTCTACTGGAATGCCACTGACTTAGTTGGAATTTCCAAAATTTGGCAGAGTTCAGTTCCGTCAGAATTTTAAAATTCTACTCTACATACCATTAGCTTCATAATAGACTTTAATTAAATGTAACAGATAGGTTCCAGAGTACATAAACTACTGAAACATTTTCAAGATAATATTTCTGTTTACTTTATCGAAAGCAGATTTAAAATTGATAAAGGCAGAATATAATGCTACCTTTTTAATGTGAGTGTAATTATTCATAAGGTATGAGAGTACAAAACAATTATCCAGTGTACTATGGCTTGTCTTAAACTCCACTTACATAGAAACATAGACTTTGACGGCAGATATGGACCACTTGGCCCACTCAGTCTGCCCATTTCCCTACCTATTGGATAAGCTGCAGATTCTAGTTAACCAATAGCCTACTTCCTGCAACCCCCCACTATAATTGCCTTATGTCTGTCCCATGCATGTTTGAATTCCCCCACTGTTTTAGACCCCACAACCTCTCCAGGAAGGTGGTTCCATATATCCACCACTCTCTCTGTAAAAAATAATTTCCTCACATTACCCCTGAGTCATCCTCCCCTCTAACTTTAAATTGTGCCCCCTTGTTCTTACACATCTCTTTTTCTGAAAGATGCTACCCTCCTGGACTTTGTTGATTCCCTTGAGGTACTTAAATGTTTCTATCATGTCCCCCCATCCCTCCTTTCATCAAGGGTATACATATTAAGCTCTCTCAGTCTCTCTTCATATGGTTTCTGATGTAGACCCTGCACCATTTTAGTTGCCCTCCTCTGGACTGCTTACATCCTGTTTATGTCCTTGCGTAGATGAGGTCTCCAAAACAGCATGCAGTACTCCAGATGGGGTCTCACCAGCTGTCTGTAAAGAGGGATAACCACTTCCCTTTTCTACTTGTGATGCCCTTCCCTATGCATCCCAGTATCCCCCTGGCTCTCCTTACTGACTTCTCACATTGCTTACCCACCTTTAGGTCATCTGACATGACTACACCAAGATCCCTTTCCATTAGTGTTGTTGTTAGTACTTCTCCCTGCTATGTGTACTCTTCTCCTGATTTCTATTTCCAGTGTGTACATTTTGCACTTCTTTGCATTGAATTGTTGCCAGATGTCTGACCATTCCTCCAACCTTGCCAAGTCCCTTCTCATCCTTTCTACCCCCCCTTGTGTATCAACTCTGTTACAGATCTTTGTGTCATCTGCAAAGAGGCATACCTTTTCTTCCAGACTCTCTGCAATGTCACCGATAAAGATGTTAAAGAGGACTGGACCCAGTACTGAGCCTGAGGTACTCCACTAGTAACCCCCCTTTCGTCAGAATGTGTTCCATCCACTATTACCTTCTGTGTCCTGTTGTGCAGCCAGTTTGCTACCCAGGCTACCACCCTGGGACCCACTCCCAGGCTGGCTAACTTGATTATTAATCTTTTGTGTGGGACTGTGTCAAATGCCTTGCTAAAGTCTAGGTAGGCCATATCCACAGCCCCTCTCTGGTCTATTACTTTGGTCACCCAGTCAAAGAAATCAATTAGATTCATCTGACATGACCTTCCTGCTGTGAATCCATGCTGCTTTGGGTCCTGTGCCCCGCTGGCCTCTAGGTACTGAACAATTCTTTCTTTCAGAAGTGATTCCATCATTTTCCCCACCACTGAGGTCAAACTAACAGGTCTGTAGTTTCCTGCTTCTGCATTGCTCCCACTTTTGTGAAGGTGAATCACATCTGCCCTCCTCCAGTTCTTAAGTACCACCCCATCTTCCCATGATTTGTTAAAAAGTGTGGTTAGTGGTGTCACTATATCCTCCCTTAGCTCTTTTAGGATTCTGGGGAGAATCCTGTCAGGCCCCATTGCTTTGGCCACCTTGAGTTTTAGGAGTTCTTTCAGGACTCTTTCTTCTGTAAATGGACTGGCGTCAACCCCACTACCCAGAGTGCTTCTATTGTTTGGTTTTGGTAACTTCTCCTCTTCTTCTTTTGTGAATACTGAGCAAAAGTATTCATTCAGTATCTCTGCCTTTTCACTGGGTCCCTCTGCCCACCTCCCCTCTCCTTTATTAATCTTCATTATCCCTCCCTTAACCTTTTTATGCTCCCTAATATACCTATAAAAGGTTTTATCCCCCTTCTCAACTGAGTTGGCTATCTTTTCCTCAGTTTGGGCCTTTGCTTTTCTGACTGCCTTCCCTACTTCTTTCTGCTTTAATTGATACAGTTCCCTGTCGTGCTCCTTCTGTGATTCCTTATACTTTTTGAATGCAGCCTTTTTCTCCTTAACCTTCCCTGACACCTCTTTTGAGAACCACAGTGGTTTTTCATTCCGCTTTGTTTTCTTTATTTGTTTCACACAATGGCTTCTTGCCTCCATGATAGCAGCTTTGATTTTTCTCCATTGTTCTTCCACCCCTCTTTTCTGGCCATTTGCTAATGCATTCCTCAGGTATTCACCCATTATGCCAAAGTCAGCCCTTCTAAAGTCCAGTATCCTTGTCTTTGTATGGCTTGTCTCCATGGTTGGTTCTGACAGACAATCGGAGATTATACATCTCATTTTTAGTGAGACCTTGCTTCTGGCCAATTTTAAAGATAGGAGAACTGAGGTACAGAGTGGGCAAAATACTTCCACAAGACCATGCAGTAAGTTAATGGCTATGGTAGGATTTGATCTTGGAATCTACATTTTTATTTATTTATTTATTTAATCTGTACTTTTTCCCACTGGGCTGGCTTAACCCCCCCATCCACTTCCTGTAATCACCCAACACTGTTGTCTCGGCATGCAGCCCTCATTCCAATTCTACAATTAGCATTCCTTGTGGTGGGGTGGAGGGGAACAGGCTCCACCAACCCCCCACTGGAGCATGGGAAGATTGAGAAGTGTAGGTGACTGCATGAGGTCAAAATGTAGCTGGGCTCCATCCTATCAAGCCAGAACATTTTTCTGTCCCCAGTTTTACTTTTCCCAGGATGGCAGTAACAGAATTCTGTGTACATGTGCATGATGTTGTATGCTGTCATGCACATAGCCAGATGGTGTCCTTTCAACATAGCCCCATTAAATTAATTATTGATATTTTATATCATATGAATTTGAATTACTGTATATGTTTACTGTTGAACTGAATTTTTATTTTTTTGTAACCAGGGTAACAGGATAGCATTTTAAATAGGCCTTTGCCTGATTGTCTTGACCAGTCTAAAAGTACATTTTTACTACTACTAGCTGCTTGTTGGCTGAATTGCCACCAGTGATCACCCAGGTGGCAATGCTGGAGTAGAGTGCAGCATCCGTCCTCCAAAAAGAAGGTTTGTGCCTATTAGGATACTCAATTATTTTTCCTTGTGGACCCTCTGAAATCCTAGTCTTGCTCCTGATCTGGCACTGTACCAATCGGCTGGTTTGACTCCACAGTTTTAATGTACAGTGTCTTACCCACAAGACAGTATTACCTTCTTAAATGCAGCATGACTTATACAGCACAGTACAGTATAAGATAACCCATAGTGTCCTGTTTTTTTTTTAACCAGGAGAAGTACAATAAGCTGAAAGCTTGTTTCCAGGTGCAACCTGGGAGCTCAAGGAAGTTAAGGCTCCCCGCTGCTGTGCCCAGCTGGTAGTCATGAGGGCACATGGAGCCGTCCTCCCCCTGAGCTGAATTGTGCAGCTCCCCGCTGCTGTGCCCTGCTGGTGGTCATGAGGGCACATGGAGCCACCCTCCCCCCAAGCTGAATTGTGCAACTCTCTGCTGCTGTGCCCCGCTGGTGGTCATGAGAGCACATGGAGCTGCCCTCCCCCCCCCTGAGCTGAACTGTGCATGTATGCCATACAGACAGATGAAATCCCAGTGACAGAGGGTTTGGGCGCCAAGTTTAAATTCTGGTCTGGCCAGCACGACTAGGACTGCTGCCCATAGGCAAAGCAAAAAGGATTTTCTGCCATTTATTGTAACTGTTTAAGCTCCACTTAAAATAGTAATTTTTATTTAAGGCAAGCAGAGTTGAATTGAACTCCTGCATCGGAGTTGTTTTAAATATGGTCAGGAGCTTGCTAAAGGAGAAATAGTGCCCTGATTAATCTGTAAAGCAACTGTAAATGTATCATAGAAAAGTAAATGTATTGTTTTTAGAAATGTAGAGTTAAATTAATTTACTGCATCGGAGCTGTCTTGGTTTTAAAAGTGGAAGTAATTCGGAGCTACACAATCCTGAGCCATAAGCCCATACCATGTTTGCATGCGGTCCCCCTCCTCCCCACCTCACTAAGTCATTTCGGAGTAATTAAATACCTTCTTTTCTGCTTTCTCTCCTCAGCTACCCACTGCTGTGCCCCACTGGTGTTCGTAAGGGCACACGGAGCTGCCCTCCCCCTGAGCCAAATTGTGCAGGTATGCCATACCGACAGACGAAATCCCAGTGATAGAGGGTTTGGGTGCCAAGTTTAAATTCTCGGTCTGGCCAGCGCGACTAGGACTGCTGCCCATAGGCAAAGCAAAAAGGATTTTCTGCCATTTATTTCTCCCCGCTGACACTTCACGTCAGCTGCCCCACTGCCTCCACCACCACCCTTGGTGTGCCACTATATATATAGTGTTAACTGAGAGGGTCATGTGTGCAACATAATCAATCACCCTACTTTCCCCTTTGCAGCTTATCAGCTATCACCACAAGGGGCCAGCACAGATTTTTTGTACTCTTCCTACCTTTTCAGCATAAAATGCTGCACGTAGTTTATAAAATGATCCAAGGAGCAGCCCTATTTGCCACCATAGCATCCCTTCCTCCCTCATATCTGCCCAATATGCAACCTAGCCCACCATATACAACCACCCAAATCTTACACGCAGGTACCTGTTCCTCCCCCAACTTTGGACAGCACCACACATCATGGCTGGTTTCCTGGTCCTTCCATTCTCCCCCCATCCTTTCACGTTGGGCTGTAAGCGACAAAATTCCCTGTGGCAGGATCTTCCACATCTTCCCCCAAGTCTCCCTCTGCCCATCACAGACCTAAATGTTTTTTACTTAATACAAAATGGGTGCTAACTATACTACTCCTCCTTGCAGGGCACATTGAGCCAAACCCAGGACCTACAACCCACACCAGTCACAACACCTGTCCCACTATCCAACTACCCAGAGGCCTTAAATTTGCTCACTTAAATATATGTAGTCTACTACACAAACTAACCTTGCTCCAACCAATTGTCCTGTCACTTCGTCCTTACATCCTGATAACTGAGACCTGGCTGAAACCACACAACTTGGATGCAGAAGTAGGTATCCTTGGTTACTCCGTTACTTGTCACGACTGCCCAGGCAACATGAGAGGGGGCGGCATAGCCATATATATATCATCCCGGATACAGTTCTTGATAATCTCACTACCCGATCTACCACCTTCCATTAACGCCCTACTGATAAAAATTTCCTTACCTCACGCTATCCCCATATTCATAGCAGGCTCCTATTGCTCCCCGGACTCTCATATGACCTTGGTCATAGCACACCTGGACACCCTAAAAACCATTGCTTCAGCGGGCGAACTTCATATCCTCGGTGATTTTAACCTGAACAGGCTCTCCAGCGCTAGCACTAAGCTCTGTAACCTTGTGGCTGCACTAAATCTGGCACAACAGACCACTGAGCCCACACGTCTAAATCACAAAACTTAGAACCACTCCCTACTGGACTAGGCCCTCACCTCACACCCACACAGGATAATTGCCTCTGGCCTTCTACCAGACTCTCTGAGTGATCACCATGTGATTTATGTAGTAAGAAAAATATTTAAAGCCAAGGCACCTCCACCAAGGACTCTCCTCAGCAGGTCTTATAAATCCCTCAACCTTGAAGGGCTCCTAAATGACTTTGCAAATTCTGACTGGTCCTTCATCCCATAGGCCAAATCTATTGATGCAGCCAAAAACTTCTTTAAGTCCAGATTTCTTGGAGTCTGGGACCTCTATGCCCCACTCAAAAATGCCAAAGTAAGGGATGCTCATCTGCCCTGGATCACAGCTGACCTTATGGACCACCTCCGAGCTAGGGACCAGGCATGGAGAGCCTTCAAATCATCAGGTACCCTCGCTGACCAACAACACTACCACACACTTAGAAATACCTGCACCAGGCTTATCCGGCAGGCAAAAGCCTTCTACTTCTCATCATCCTTCCAAAAAAATCTAAACCACCCAGCCAAGTTTTGGAAGTCGATCAAATCTCTCTCCCCACCCATCCCCGTTCTACTCATACCGCAGTTCCACAATATCAGAATCACAAGCAGTAGCCACAGTATTTAACTCCTTTTTTACCAGTAATGCGACCTCTCTCAACGCAAGTCCACCACCTACACCACACCCTTCTACATCTGCATCCCCTCCAACACAAACACCCTACCAGGCATTCTCTTTCTCGCATGTTACTCTGAATGAAGTACTCAATGCCTTGCGTGCCCTCAATCCCTCTAAGAGTAAATGCTCCTCGGGGTTGGACACCAAAATACTCTACCTGTCGGTCCCGGCTATTGCCAGCCACCTAGCCTCCCTCTACAACCTCTCCTTCACTACCTCTACTATCCCGTCTGATTGGAAACATGCCACAGTCATCCCCCTCTCCAACGGTGGTGACCCATTCTCCCCTGGTAATTACCGCCCCATCTCCCTCCTCCCCACTGTTGCTAAAATCCAGGAACATCTAGTCCTCTCACAACTCTCCTCATCCCTGGATTCCTCTCCTTCTTTACTCCTTACCAATCAGGACTTAGGAAATCCCACTCCACTATCAATTCCCTCCTCAGACTCACTGACTCCATCCTTCCAGGCATGGATAAAGGCCACATCACATCTGCCATCTTTGTCAACTTAGCTAAGGCTTTCGACACTGTCTCACATACCCTTCTCTTGGAGAAGCTCTCCTGCTCAGGGCTCTCCACTGCCGCCATTAGCTGGTTCAGATCTTACCTGGCGGACAGGTCCCAATCAGTCAGAATTGGGACCTCCACCTCAGACTCCCTCCCCACCACCATTGGTGTCTACCAAGGCTCTGTCCTTGGCCCAATCATGTTTTCCATCTTCCTAAATGACCTGCCGTCAGCCTGCCCACACACATCCATTCATATGTACGCAGATGATACAGTTCTATATACTTCAGGCTCCTCCCTCTGGAAGTGGCACCCAGACTCCAGCAAGACTTCAATGCTATCCAACACTGGTTTCACTCAAATCAACTTATCTTAAATGCAAAAAACTGGTCTCCTTGACTTTTGGCACAAGGCAGAGGCTCTCCCATCTCCCCTCCAGTCCTACTTTTAATACCCTAGAAGGGACTTCCATAGAAAATTGCACCTCCTTCAGATATCTTGGGGTCTGGCTGGACCAGCACCTCGATTTTTTGGCACACATCACTGCTACCCATAAAAAATTGCACCCTAGACTGGGTGTCTTATTCCCAAACCATGGCAGTATTCCTCTGCCAGCCCGTAGGGCAATTGTACAGAAAATGATCCTCCCTATTTTTGATTATGGGGACGTAGTCTACAGTGCCACATCAAAGTCCAGTATAGTAGTGGTCTAAGGCTCTGAGCTGCAAATTTGGTGACATCCAGCAGACCAGACCTGGGTTTGAATCCCACAGCTTCCACTTGCATACTGTGTGACCCTGAGCAAGTCACTTAACCTCCTTGTGCTCCCAGGTCGCTTCTGTAAAAAGCTTTCAGCTTAGTGTGCTATACCTGGTTAAACAACTAAATAAAAAAAAAAAGTCCACCCTGGCTAGACTGGATCCCCTTTTACACTCCTTCTGTCATTTCACCCTGGACTGTACACCCTCTACCCACCACTGTGACCTCTACCTGTCCCTTAACCTCCCCTTGCTTGATGAAAGGCTACAGTCCCACTGCAATAGCCTCACGGCCAGATTCTGGACCCAGTCACTCCCCTCCTGCCGCGTTGATACCCTAACTGCCCAAATACCCACAGCATACTCGCTCAGGAATTTTGACTCCCGGCTCCTGTTGGTACCTAACATGTCAACCTCTGCTGGCCAATTGGCCTTCAGAGCTCGCATGCCCAAACTACGGAACTCTCTGCCTATGGACATTCGGCACACTCCCTCCTCTTGGCAAGTCAACTCACTCCTCAAAGAACACTTCTCCGCCAACTGCCCATGCGGACTAAATTCACACTAGCCCAGGTTCTAGCCCTCTAACTGGCTCCTACTGTGGGTACTCCCAATAACTATCTCCGACTCTTGTGAATGCATCCCCGACTCTTGTGAATGTAGCATTTGCACCACATATCAAATTAGCTGCTGGGAATTACCAGATGTTCTGGTTGCTGTTGTGTTGCATTCTGTATTGGTAGTATACATAGCATTATATTATATATAGCTACCTTTTGGGAATTGTCTGTACTTTGAATTTTGTATGCATTCTGCCATCCCCTACACCCCCCTAGGATGCATCTGGAATCCAGTGGTAGTCTGCTCGGCATGCCTTCCTGGTAAAACTTTTAAATAAATAAATAAAGTGACTTGCTCAGGGTCACACAGTATGCAATAGGAGGCTGTGGGATTCAAACCCAGATCTCCAGGTTTGCAGCTCGGAGCCTTAAACCTCTGCGTTGTACTGCCTGTTCAATACTACTATATAGAAAACACTCATCACTGTAGGGGAAACAGTAATTCAGTAGCACTGAATCCTTCAAACAGAATTCCATAACTACAGTGGTTTTCTGATGTGCGCGCTACTGTATTGTTGGCCAGGAATGGACTGATATTGCAGAAGCATTATATTTAATATATTTTTCCATGATATGAGTGAAATAGAGGTCTTCACTGATAGATGACTAGAACCCTATTTACTAAGACATGATTCTGCCTTCATTAACATCATCAACTACAAATATATATAATAAATATTGACTAAACAGCAAATTAAATTGAACTGATTATTAAAATTGCTGGATTTCAACTATGGAAGAAGGGTCTAATCCACCTAACATTTGTTGGCCCTCTGCAAGTGTGAAGGGGCTTGTGTGGTCAGAGGGTGCCCCCTCTGCATGTGTGAGACTCCCTCTACATGCTGAATGGATGCATGTACTTGTCCTACACCCAATCACTGGGTAAAATGCCAGACTCAATTTGTAGCTAAGATGGGGCAGGCTGGGGGGGCAGGCTGCTGTAACAATCCATTCTGTAATGAATCTCTGTGTGCTGAGGGCCAGCAGAGGATGTACAAGCTACAAAAGATCAAACACCTGCCATTGCACTTATGTGCCCTCCTCTGACTGTTTGCAGTACATTGCTGGGGCCCAATAGGCCTGCCATCAAGATGTCACATCCATCCTAGCTGCTGTGGAAGGCTGGAGGTCAATCAAAATGACTGTGTCTTTTTCAAGGAAACATTACTGTCCCCAAAGGGGATATGGCAGACTGAGGTGGGCTGCCATATCCTTTGACTCCCAACTCCATGCTGAAATGGGCATACGATTATTCAGTTTCAGGGGGCTAGGTGTCATGAATACTAGCATGTGCACTGGCATCTGATAGTGGAGGGGTAATTACCACAGATAAATGTGATTCATCCAAATCTAGGGTGCCTTTGTGGATCAGGCCCTTAGAAGATTAAGGGAAGTCTTAAAAACAGAAAATACACATATACCAATTACTTCACAGTGGGTACACTAAGCAAAGATGATAACAGTGCAGTACATGAACTGAAAGACACTACTGTCTTTTAACAGTTAAATCAAGTATGGCTGTACTTCCAAGATTTTGACAATAATTCCTCACAGTTTTTCTGATCTTTTTATAGAACAACATTCAATATACAGTATAGCATGATTCTGCTGAAGTTGGTTCTTCTTTTAACAATTTCTTCACTTCTGCCCCTTCACTTTTATGTTCCTTTTCCTGCCCCTGACATACTGCCCACTCACCTTCTTTCTCATTCATCCACACCACTCCAGATGCTTCACCGAAGGCTGTTCTAGCTCTTAATCCTCAGAAAGATAAAGCCCTGATAGGATAGTCCGCAAGTTTTTGAAACTGCTTGCTTGACTTTGCTATAGAATCCTATATCTTTGAATTTCTCAATCTCTCCTTTCACCTGGGCACAGTCCATTTCACATGGAAAAGGGCTACAGATATTCCCCTCCCTATAGGGGTGACCCAGTCTATCCCAGAAAATCAGCATCCTCACTCTCCCCACCAGCCTTAACCAAACTCTAGTAACATCTAATTATTTCCCAACTCTCACGCTTCTGGAACTCTCTTCCTTGCTCAACTAACTTTAGTCTGGGTTCCAGAAGATTTACCCTCACTCCATTGTCTCCTCTGTCCTCTTACTCATTGATAAAATCCTGAAGGGGCTGGATGAGGGCTTGATTACTGCTACCATCTTATTCTTCCTGGCCAAAGCCTTTTACACTGGCACCCATCCAATTCCCCTGGATAAACAAAATGGTGCTGGACTCTCTCACCACCCAGTTAGATGGTTCAGGCCCTGCCTGGAGGGTAGGTCTTAAGCAGTCCACAAAGATAAATGCATCCCCCCCACTCCTGATCTGTTCAGGTGTACCCTAAGATTCAGTCCCATCCTGTTCTCGAGCTTCCATTCCGATCTCCCCAAACTGTGTGTCTCCTCAAAAATACAAATGTGCCGAGATGACACTGTTTTTGCCTCAGTTCCCTCTGCCTCTGATCTGACTGTTTGATTCTGACAAGATTTCAGCAACATTCAACTCTGGTTCCACTCAAATTAGCTCTACTGCAATGCCAAGAAAACAGTCTCAGACATTTTGCACCAGGCAGCAGCTGAGGTGATTCCGTCAAGTATCTCAGGGTTTCGCTGGATTGCTACCTCAACTTCTCAGCTATGTAAAATCCAACCATCACAAACTCCACCTTAAAGTTGGTGTACACTTCTAGAAAAAAAACACTAATTCAACTCCCTGCCTGCAGAGAGAGATCATTAAGATGATCCTATCAGTTTTTGACTACAGGGATGTTGAATACACTCTGGCACCTAAAACTACCCTTGCCAGACTGTACCCCTTTTTTCATTCCTTCTGCCATTCGACTTTTGATTCCCCCCATCCGCACTCACCGCTGTTCCTTCTGTATCTCGCTTACTCCCCTCTCTTGAAGGTAGGCATCTCACACACTGTGCATAATTTATCATTACTCTGTACCTTATTTTATTGTTTTATTACTGCAAGGTACTGTCATTCACATACTCTCACTTCTGCCATGTATCTGCTTGTTTATTTGCTGTAAAGTATTTTGCTGCTGCTATGTTTTAAGTGCAATATTCTGGGTCTTGTTATTGTGTTTATTACTACTTAGTATTATTCCCATTCCCTCTCACCTAGGATGCTTCTGGAAACAAGCATCAACCAGCTCAGTACCTTTCCTAGCAATACCTTTGAAATATATCTTTTCCTGGTACAGAACCACTTCCTAGAGACTCGGTTCCTAGTGACAATATGTACTGGATATCAGAAACATTAACAGAACTCACAGCTCCACAAATAACCAGATGTCCATACAGGCTTCTTGCAGACTATATGAACTGACGTTTCACCTCCTTCGAAACTTTGTCAAAGTCGAGAAGGAGGTGAAACATCAGTTAATTTTGTACACCTGTTTTTGGCATCTGTGGAGTTTGGCAATAAATCCTTTATAGTCTGCAAGAAGCCTGTATGGACATCTGGTTATTTGTGGAGCTGTGAGTTCTGTAACTTTTTTCTGATAACCCTTTTAAATGTACATGTGGTTCTTAATTTCAAGCTAAATCCAACTATTCAAATTCAAATTAACATTCTTTACTTTTGTTGCACAATCTTGAACTTATACCTCTAAATGAGTCTGCATAGTCTTCTAAATCAGGAAGTCAGCCCAACAAATTAAAAGAAAAAGAAAAATCAAGGCCATTCTCACAAGAACCTTATTTACCCAGGATAGCCCGATTGACATGTGTTACTGTACAGCTTATTTATCCAGGATTGCCCAGCTGAGAATTATTATTGTACAGCATATTTATGCAGGATAGCCCAACTGAGATTTCTTATTGTACACCTTATTTATCCAGGATAGCCCATCTGAGGATTTGTTATTGTACACCTTATTTATCCAGGATGGTCCAGCTGAGATTTGTTATTGTACAGCATATTTACACAGGATAGCCTAGCTGAGATTTGTTATTGTACATGTTATTTACCCAGGACACCCAGCTGAGATTTGTTATTGCACAGTTTATTTATCCAGGATAGCCCAGCTATGATTTGTTATTGTACAGCATATTAATGTAGGATAGCCCAGCTTGAATGAAACCTACTTTATTTTGGCATTGGACCTGCAGTACTGAGTCCGGTAACCGTTTTTGAGCAGTGCAGTCATCAGGCACCCTGGTAGTTCACTCCTTGCCTAGCTATATTTTTCCTGCATTTGCTCTGGCATTCTCTGTTGTTTTCACTAGCCTAATGTGTTACTGTTTGATTTTATTTTTATGAGCCGAATTGTACTCATGAACCCACAAGAAGGTTGGTTGCAGGTTGTCCAGTTTCTGTGTAGTCCCGTTGCATTTCATGGATGCAGAAGAACCCAGTTGGAGTGCTGGATTCCTGCATTGAAGGAGGCTTGTACATATCCATAGACAAATGCCAGATTGGAGATTGGAGTCTGGACAGTGTTGGAGCCCGGAGAAGAGCCTGGAGTTTTGCACTTACAGTGCTTCTGGGCTAACTCAGAAAATCTTACAGATATTTGCCTGGGGGTGCTGGGACTTGAAACATATATCTGATATTGTTTACTGCACTCAGAGAGTGATTCTTTTTATTGTATCCTTAGGTGTGAGGACCAATGTTAAAAACAAGGTAAGCTAGAGAATGGGAGAAAGACATTTGGAAACTTGGTTGCTTTGTTATGCAAACAAAGCAGACAATTTCAATAACTTTGTTCTGCTTAAAGGATGCTGGTGTGCTCAGCTGCTTTCTAAACTTGTTTTCTAAATTAATCTTGTGAAAGTCACCGGGAGTAATTGCTATCTGGGTTAACTGTTCCTTGTATGGCTGAGGACGACTCCAGCGTTTGGCTATTCAGGCTGTGAAATTTGAAGGAAAATGAGTATGAAGGAGAACAAGTGCAGATTAGAAACTGCTGAGTGCTGCTATTACTGAACCTAACTTTGTGTAATTAAAACTTTGTTATAAAGTCTGCTCCAAGCTGCATTCAAGTAAGAAAGTATTAAGAATCTGAACTTTGAATATACTTTTTTCCAAAACTTAAAAAGGGTCTGGACAATATAAGACCCCTTGAACAGCTAAATATTATGTCTTTGGGACAGATGATATAATATATGTTCAATTTGTATTGTTATATTTATTGGTATATTTATTGTCAGTTGATTTTTATTATTAGACATTAGATATCCTGTATAATTAACAAGCCACTGACTTTTTATATAGTGATACAGAGGGTCTGTGCTAAAAAAAGATATTCAGTGAACTAATAAAGAGGTGAGCCTTTTTTTAGGCAGTCATTTGTTTCATTCCCAGAGAAGGCTTGAGTACTGCCTGTGTTGGTGAGAAATAGAGCAACCTGTGTACCAATAGCTTAGGAGACTCTGATAAACTTTAGATGATTAAAACTTCCGGAGGCTTGATGTAGCTAAAGCAAAAGATGCTGCACAAGTATGTTAAATGCCTACAGCCAATACAGTTAGTATGCAAATTTAATTTCAGTCAATTTTTGTTTATTGACATGAGGAGAACATTTGGTCGTGACTCTCAGATCTGGTCACTACCTGTTTTAAAGTACTATTTGATGTAAAGTAGGCATGGGCCTCTGGGGGTACAATAATGAAGTTTGGCCTGGTACAGCAAAGCTCCTGGAAACCAGAATATGTAAAACGTTTTAAAAGACTTAGGAAGATCCTTTGAAGTGTACCATGAGCTGGCTACTAAATCCTTGGGATGAGGCCACCAAGGGGCCTTAAAAGAGTTTTTGTGCCACTAATTAAGAATAGAGTTTGCCTATGAAGCAAAATGCTCCAGTGTGAGAGTATGGTCCAGTTCTCAACCCCATATTTAAAGTTCAAAGCACATGCTGGCTGAAAACACCTGATATGGGGGGGGACATGTTCTGCCATGTTATGTAACCTCATGTTGTATTTGTCTGAAACTGGACGCTTGTGAAAATGAGCAACTTTTGCTCGCAAGCCATTCCAGTATAACCAAATAAACTGAAACTGAACTGAAATTGAAACTGACATATATGGGACATGAAGCAGCATGCGCTGCATGGTGTGCTTTTGGGCCTCCCTGAATGGGCAGATTTGGGTTAGCAGTACTGGTTAACTCATTTTGGGCTGATTGACAGTGCCCTGTTTATACATATTGGGACAGAGTCATTTTAAGGCATCATTTCTGTTCATTGATTGAGAGGCGTGACATCTCTGAACTGGTTTTGTTTACTCTGGGCACATGAATGGTTCTCTGAAAGAGTTATGCCATGCCAAGGTAACAAATTGTTCTCTATGAGAACCTGGGCTGGCTCATTTATGAATATTGCCATAAGATGGTTACTAGTCCATGATCTTATATTTTAATATATCTAGGATCCTTTACTGTAAGCAAAGTATTTTTTTAGATGAGATCTCTTTTAAGAGAATGGGTCAGAGAGTGCGACTTGTGAGAAATTAATTTTATAAAATGTGTATTAGTACGCTATGTATGTTCTTACTTTTTTCAGTATATTGTAATGGTTTATTAGCCGAACAATAAAACCAAACTTGAAACTTGGATAGCCCAGCTGAGATTTATTATTGCACATCTTATTTATCCTGGATAGCCTAGATGAGATGTCATACTGTTCAACGTATTTACCCTGAACAGCCCAGCCAAGATGTGTTATTGTACAGTTTATTTATCCTGGGTAGCCCAGCTGAGGCTTTTTATTGTACAGCATATTTATCCAGGATAGCCCAGTAAAGATGTGATATTATACACCTTATTTACCCAGGATACCCTAGCTGTTATTTGTTATTGTACAGCTTATTTACCCAGGATAGCCCAGCTGTTATTTGTTATTGTACAGCTTATTTACCCAGGATAGCCCAGCCGAGATATGTTATTGTGCAGATTATTTTCTTAGGCTATCTCAGCTGGATGTGTTATTGTGCAGATTATTTTCTTAGGCTATCTCAGCTGGATGTGTTATTGTGCAGATTATTTTCTTAGGTGATCTCAGCTGAGATGTGTTATTGTACAGCTAATTTACCCAGCATAACCCTGCTGATATGCAGCATCTTATTTATAGTGAAGTCCTGCTTTTACCCATTTCCACAGCTGTATGGACTAGAGCACTGAGAGGTTAACTGACTTACCGAAGGTTACACAGTAAGTATTTGACTCTAGCATAGTTTGAACCTTCAGTTTCACAGCTCCCCAGCTGCTACTGTTACTGTACCATTAGACACAGACTACCTCCTCTAGCTCATTTTTATAACACTTTTAGCATAAAGAAAGTGCATTGCAGATTAGAGACGCATGAATTCAGTTATTTACAATGCAATTAAAACATTAAATACTGTACCAAACAAACTCATAGGTTTTAGTTTACATTTAAAAATATATTTTCTGCAGAGCAGTTTGCTTTCCCCATCACCTGGCTGACCACTACTGTCCTGTCCATCCCATATCCATCACCTTGACTTTTGCTAGAGCTTTACCGCACCATGTTCTGGTACTGCCTAAGTCACCGTGTGCAGAGCCTGCAGTTTGCCAGAGCATCCTGTCAGGCTTGTGGGGTGTTTTTCTCCTTATTTTTCTTTTCCTCTTCCTCCAAGGTCTGCACATGTGCAAGGGTGTGGGCATGAGGCATGAGGATTCTGCATGTACCCATATGCCTGTGCCCAGCCCTCAGTGAGGCAGCTGCAGGCTGTGCTACCTCCTAGCCTCCATTAGGTGTCAGCCAAGCAGCAGCACATGCTGTCCCCCTCACCCAAAAGGAGGAGTAATGTCTCTAGATGCTCAATCCTCCTTCACCCATCCGGCCCCTGAGCGACCTAGGTCCATTACCAAATCTGGATTGCTGGTTTGGCAGTTGCTGTGGCATGCAGTGCCTCAGCTCACTGCACCACTGAGCTGTTTTTTTTTTCAAAATATTTTAACATCTAAGCATTACAATCTTCCTTCATCAAAATGTTCCAAACAAATGAGCAAAAACTAACAATATGGCCATTATGTGTCTAAATCTATCAGATTGACTTCAATCCAACATTTGTAGACTAGAAAGTGTGATGACATTATTCACCTTTCAAATGCAATAAAAACAAAAGGAGCTGCAAACCTCATGTGAATCAGCTATGGATTTTTGAAAAAAAGGCAAGAGGCAGTTTTCCTTTTTAACGATATAGGGCAAATATTCTGACTCTTTCTAACAAGCAGGCAACAGCAGGCCGGATTCAATGTGGCAATGACAGAACCACAAGGAAAAGCATTTCTGTCCCATGAATGATTTCTTCATACTAACATAGTCAATGTGCAATAAAACAGCAGCCAATTGGTTCTGTCAGTTCTCAACTTATTTATATCATGCTATTATACTGTTTGTTGCAATGCTAAGTTAGCATGAGAAGCTTTAGGACAGATATTCACTCATACTGAGATGACACTGGAATGGATAACCGCCATGAAATTTAATTACATCAACCAATTTTAATTCTCATACAGGTTGCCAAAACTGACCTGAATAGCTTTTCTGTCACACATCATCAAGCGTTATTGGGCTATGGGCTCACAATAAAATGGACTGCCTTACTCATCTGTCAAAGAAATCAATATCTTTACCCAACAAACAGTCTCTCTTTGCTGAGGCCAGACTCAACGGTAGATGCAGTTTATCTACCAGTAATCCTTTTCTGCTGATTACAGATGCAATGGCTATGCAAGGGGAATAGACAAAGAAAGAAGATAAAAGGATTTTGTTGCTCTCCTTGATTAACAGCATTTATGTTATCTGAAGGCTTGCTTTTACTTTGTACAGACTGTATCAGAGCAGGCTACAGCAATGTTTTAAAATGGTATAAAACAAGCTCACTTCTTCATGCAGACCTCCTAATATTCAATGCTTTATTATGAAGTTTTTCATTAAACACACAGGGTATTTTTGAAATTGCACTGCGGTGTTCTTATTGATTTTATATTGATTGATCAGAAAGACACATTGACCATACAATCCTGCTTATTTTCAGGTCTGTCATGGGCAGGGAGTATAACAGTAAGTAAACTTCAGCAGTGCCAGCCAGAATGCCGTACAGTACCTAGCAGCATTACTGCAAAATGCTGCAGTATGCTGCAGGGAGCAATGTAATTCAGTGGCAATTAATCCCGTTCATCATGCAGTATTACATGACATGTCATTTGCTGCAAGGGACTGCGTTGCTTCCTAGATGGTTCCACTTTAATACTGTAGGATTGCAATACACATAACCTGGGAATAAAGATGTATACTGTAGGTACAATATATTATAAAATAAGATAGCTCTTTTACCATTAGCCTAAATGGCTTTTTCTTGAATATGTCCAAAGTACTCACATACAGAAAGTGTACCTGCTCCTCGTGCTTATGCACTGTAAGCATACAAATTCACCAAATGTCTCCTAGGTTGCTTAAAAGTTTTTTAATTCATTATGTAGTATAGATTTACAAGTAACACAATGTATTATTGCTTGATGAAGCTTCACAAGCTAGAGTGATACATTGGCAGTTTGTAGGAAGTGGTTCTGTCTCTCATTGTATTATTCATTTTCACTGTGATGAATGTGAATTCTTTTGATAAAAATAAAGAAGAAAAGTTCTTATACAATAGGAGTGAGCAGATAACTCATTAGATAAAAACATGTATTCTCACTGCAGTATGATAACTCCAGATATTTCACTGTGATGACATCACCACAGAGTGATAACTCCAGATATCACACTGTGGTGACATCATCAAACAAAAAATACAGCACAAAACACAGTCCTGTTGCATAAAAGGCATATGTGATGGCTAGGTGTGTGATATAGAATATATCTGAACTCATGGCATGTGAGATCAGGGAATCATCACTCATGGCTCTGTTATGATCCGCCACTCGTGATATTCCCCAAGTTCACTTACCACTCATTCAAATATATTCTGTACCACACACCTAGCCATCACATATCCCCTTATTACAATACATCCAAGGGGCATTTGATGCACCTTTCAGTGTCTTAGTAAAATATATACCACATACTACTGCATTAAAAGGATACCAAATGGAGAGTGAAACAAGGTGCAAGAAATTAAAACAAGAAACATTATTGCAGCAGCAATATTACAAGGGCAACTGCCAAGAGTTAAGGATGGTGTTGGGGAGGATTTTCAAAAGGATCTGCCTGGCACCCGCCTGATACTACTTTCAAAAGGCAACTATGTCCAAATTGATTAGATGGCCATAGCTGGATTTTCAAAGGGAATAACGCAGGCACAATTGTTGATTTTGGGCTATACCCACATCCTCTGAGATATGCCCAAACATTTGGGAAAACTATTTGTAAATATTTTGAAGCAAGTGCGACAGTTTTAATGATTTATGGCAGCTTGTATGCACAAAATGATGACTGTGTTATTATTTTGACTCATCATGCACAATTTTTAGCATCGCAGATTGTAACAATTGTGCCCAAAAGTTAGACCACTTCTGAGATGGCCTAACTTTCCAGCACAGTTCACACAGAAGTGGTACAAAAATGCAGCACAGCCCCCAAGGGTTTTAAAGATCCAACCCTCTAACTGCATCCAGATTTTGTGTCCAGAAAAAAGGCACAGTTGTGTCAAAAAAAATGACACACATTTACATTTTCCTCAGTTTTTTTGCCCCATATCATGAATTTGTTATGAGCTAAAGCTGCTTTTGAAAATAGCTGCAAGGTGGCTTGGATGCAATTGGGCAGACAGAGATGTGGGTGCAGCATGCACTTGCATCCATATCGGACCCTTTTGGAAATCCAGCCCCAGCACTGTAACTGCACTGAAACCATGGAAAGTAAATACAGGTGCAGACAGGTAAGCATCACAATTATAACTGGGGCATACTGGTGAAGGAAATGGTGCCAGGGAGGTAGGGAAACTTGTGAGAGGGGAAGAGGGAGATACAGCAGAATGAAGGAAAAGAAGGAGGGAGAGAAAGATGACAGAAATGGATGGACTAGGAAATTGGGCAGTGAAGATCAGAATATTAGTTACAGGTGTAGAGATGGATGGTGGATTTAAACAGTAGGGTTTTCAGAGGAAGAACTGAAGTATCTGGAGGACAGGAGGCCCCAAAATGGGGAGGTTTAGAGCAAAACAGCTTGTTCAGCACAGATTCTAGGGAAGGGACTGACACTTACAGTTAATAATATTTAAACTGTTGAAGAAATTCAAGTGAAGGTTTAAAGATGTGTCCATTTCCCAGTCGGGAGAAGAATAGAGACTGCCTGCATCTCAAAAGCTTCCAAGAGGTCCCTGTTCTTCTCCAGGTGCAGGTGCTAGAACTGTGTATACTACCCCAGGTAAGGTTTCACCGAGGGACAGTACGGGGCAAAATCACCTCCTTCCTTCTGCTAGCAAACCCCCTCAATATGCACCACAACATCCTAGTGGCTTTTCATGCAGCCTTCTGGCACTGGGCATGGGACTTGAGGCTGTCACTAATAATAGTCCTCCTGGTCCCTTTTCTCTGATGTTTACTCCACCCTTCTGGGTCTATCATTAATAATGATCCCCCAGTTCACTTTTCTCTGATTTTTATTTCACCAAAATACATGTTTATTTAGCAAGCAGTGCAATGAATACATGCAAAAATTGCAAAGGTGCAAAACAGAGGCAAACAATGGTCACTGCAGCTGATATCATATGGAAACAGTGGCTAACCAAACTCCACAAAGTTTTGTCTCACTCTGAGACTTTGACAAGGGACCCCCTGTAAAAGTTTCAGAGCAAGAAAAAACATTGGGGAGTTTTGTTAGTCAGTGTTCCATGGGCTACCAGCTTCAGTGACCATTGTTTGCCTGTTTCAGACCGTTGCATTTTTTTTGCATGTATTGATTGCACTGCTTGCTAAATAGATTTGTATTTTGGCACTTTAAGCTTTGAATGTGTTGCCTCCTTTTCTAATAAATCTGCTGATAGCAGTTGTCCCAGGTGATAGTATCATGGAACCAAGAGGCAGCATGTCTTTTTTTTAATCCTGAGAATTCCCTCTTGATAACTGCCCTCTGAGTTCTTCCCCCTTGCCATTTGCCAATCTACTGAGTTGATTTGTCTCCCATCCCCAGATCCCACACATTTTTCACAAGTCTTCCTTGAGGCATTGAGTCAAAGGCCTTTTTAAAGTCTAGATGTCATATGTCTATTGCCATGCCCTGAATTTGTGACCAAATCAGACAAGTCTATCAGTTTTGTTTAGAATCATCTTCCTGACACAAACCTGTGTTGCTTCTTATCCTGAAGCCTGTTGGCTTCCAGCCATTCCACCACATGCTTTTCTGTAATGGTTTCTCAAAGTTTCCCTAGGATCAAGGTTAAGCTGACTGGTCTGTAGTTCCCTGTGTCCTTCTTAATCCCACTTTTGCAGAGTGGGGCCGCATTGGCCACTCTTCAATCCACCAGAACCACCCCTCTTTCTGTGGAACAGCTAAAGATATTTGTTATTGGTTCTGACAGGAGGCAGGCCACCTCCTTTAGCACACTAGGGTGCAGTTCACCTTGGCCTGGTGAATTGTGCACCTTCAGGGTCCTGGCCTGGGCCTCTTGAATACTCCTCCCCACACTGCAATCACTCCATTTGTAATCTGTGCAACCTTAACCCCTGCCAGGATCCCATGCTCTGGAAACAGTCCCTCTTCCTCCTTTATGAATATTGAGCAGAATTATTTACTTAGAAAACCTACTTTTTTAATATCATCTTTATCCATTCTCCCTACTTTGATAATCGTATGATTCCTCCCCTTTGCCATCCATGTTTCATTAACATAGATGAAGAAGTTTTTCCTCTGCCTTTATACCCTCTGCTATTTTCAGGTGGACTGCTACTTTCACTTTTCCTACTACTCTGTTAGCCTCTATTACTTTTACAATGTAGAGTTCCCATTATCCCATTTGCTGTTCCTCCTTGTACTTCCTAAAATTTGCCCTCTTTATCCTTATTGCTGTCTGTTCTTCTGTTGAGATCAAGGTGGTCTTTTGTGCATCTTCTTCTTTCCTACTTGTCTCAGAAAGGAGATAGTTCACATCTGCAAATGACTCAATGGCATCCTGTACCCCACTTACGCACCCACACTGAAGCCTCAAACACCTGAACCAGTCAAAAGTCATGCTGTCTTGGAGCTGTACTCCCTTTTGTTTTAGCCAGACATGCCTGGCTTTGGGTTCACAGAGGGGGACAAAGATACATGGATCAAACATCTGCCACAACTCCTTTTGCTGCAGTGCTACAGGTGCCAGAGTCCTTCTGGACCAAGAACAGGTCCATAATCCATGCCCTCTAGCTCTCTGGAACAGCAGTGAGTGCTGCGGTGAAGCAGCAAAATACCTTCAATAACTTTAAGAATGTTATGTTAACCATCATAGAGGGGATACATAAGTCCAGGTGGACTGCCTTATCCCTCAGTCCCCTGCATGTAAAGGGCAAATGGTCAAGTCATTGACAAAATTGGTTTCATAGTGAGCAAACCCTGCTCCACTCCAGTGTCCACATCGTCACTCAGGCTCACATTAAAGGATGGCATAGGGATGTGCATGCCAGCACTGAGCAGGTCTAGCACAGCAACATAATAAAGTGCTGTGGTATGGGTTGGTTAAGGGCAATTTGCTCTTGTGCTTATGTGAATGTGGATCGGGCTCACCATCTGTGTGAAATGAGCTATATACATTTAAATTAATGCAAATCCTACATAATATATAACATATGTTAAAATTATAAACTAATATTAACATATATTTAACATTTCTTAGGTCATGTCTGAAAACAGACAATTCCTTTGTCTAGTGCTCCTAACCAATAAATAAAAACTAAATAAATAAATTATTGTCCTTTCCTGTGCAACAAGAACTAACACTAACATACTAACATACTAAAATGCCAGCAGAATAGGCCTAATGGTCTTTCGTGTCTGCTCGTTTGGTCAGCCCCCACCCTGGGTGCTGACCTTGCTGTCCCCCTCGCCTTCTCTGGCTTCTCCCTTCCCAGTTTCGGATATTCTTGCTGCATTGGATTTTGCTTCCTGAACCCTTCCCTGTACCTGTCCCACCCTCCTGAACCCCTCCACTGTCTCTGCCTCCACCAGCCCCTAGGTAGTGCATTCCATGGCTCTACCACCCTCCTCAGTGAAGTAGCACCTCCTCCTTTCTCCCTGAATCTTCCTCCAGCTTCCACCCATGCCCTCTAGTGGCCCTTCCTCCTTCCTTCAAGCACCCTCACTGTTCCTCCCTATTTACCCTCTTCATGTACCTGAAGACCTCTATCATGTCCCCTCAGTCCCTTCTCTCTTCCAAAGTGTATATATTTAGCTCTTCGAGCTCTCCTCATAGGTCCTGTCCCCAAGCCCCAAATCATTTTGGTTGCTCCTCTGGACCCTCTCCAGGAGGTTAATGTCCCTCTTAAGTGTGGCCTCCAAACTGCACACAGTACTCCAGGTGTGGCCTCACCAAGCAGTTATACAGGGGGAGTATCACTTCCCTCCTTCTGGAGGTGATCCCCCTAGCGATGCATCCCAGCATCCTGTTGGCCTTGGCTGCTGCCCTCCTACAAGTCTCAGAGTTGTTCATCTTGACATCCACCACCACCCCCAGGTCCCTGCTGCACTAACACTAACTCAGTACTATTAATTACAAGATTCACTAGAAAAATTGGAGTTTGAATAGCATACTGAAATGAAGGGTAATTCAGTCTATCTTTCTGAAAAAAATCAATGATAATTAGATTGCTGCTTTTACTTGAATTGCTAACTTAATGTTTTTTGCTTCTATCCCTTTTCCTTGTATGTGCTTATGTTTTATGTGTCTGAGTTCTTCTCAGAATTTTATATTGATTTTTTTCCAACAGAGCTGCAATGCTTTGACATTCAAATCACCACTGTAATTGTCAGGAATGCAGTGCACATTATGCACTAAATTAATAATAGACTTCAGTCTGCCAGCTGGTGAAAGCCTCAACATTTAGCAAGAGTAAGACAGGCATTTGTAAACATACATCTCAGTTATGTTGAGAAAGCAGCAACTTCTCTACATTGTGTAACAATTTCTGAATTTTTGTTTTTTTAACTATCAAACACAGTGTAGATAAACATGTTTTAAAGAGATAATGATGCTTCTAGGAAAATTTTGGAAATGAACTATTTAGATTTTTTAATATGTTCTGTGTTTCTCTTACCATCATTGTGTATTGTAAGGGGTAGGAAGAAATAGGCTGTTGGTTAAATAGGATCTGCAGTTTATCCTCTAGGTAGGGAAAAGGGCAGACTAGGTGGGCCCAAGCGGTCCTTATCTGCCATCAAAGTCTATGTTTCTATGTTTCAGTGAATTTTACATAACCATAAGCTGCCCATTTCTAGTCAGTAGAATTATCTTTCACTAAGTGTACATGGTGGCTTTATTACAAGCAGTAGGACTGCAGCACCAAATAGTCATGCTTAACAGGGTTGCTACTCCTTTCCAAGTACCCACAAAAGCCCTCATGAGTGTCTGGCAGAGGGGGCAGGAGTGACTAATGTTGCATGACAGGCCCAGATCCATTTATGTGGGTTCATGTTGTATATCCTGTAATGTAATTTAGAATTAAGACACTGTCCCTTTAACAGGGCTCCTTAGGAGTAGCTACAAAATAGCCAGAATTTCTATAATGGCTAGTGTGGATCTGTTATGTCTCCAGATAAGGTAGACAGGTATATGGCCCAGGAAGGCATAACATATACTGTAGCTTTCTATGATAGAAAGAGGTCAGGGGATGACCTCAGGGTTCAGGGGTTAAGACAAATGCAGGGACCAGATGTTACTGGGGTTGACATGGAACCACAGTAAAACCTGTAGGAAAAGGCAAAATGTTGCACCCTAACATCTGTATTGTCTTGGAACTATTAACCCCGCCTCAGAAGGAAAAAAAAAGGTTGGTGTGTCCTAAAAATGACCATCAGGTATATTATCAGACACACATTTTGAATTCAGAGCAGTTGTTGAATAGCTTAGCTGGGAGTCAGATAGACTGACCAGCTGGTATATACTTGGAAACCAGAAGTATATATGTAGACTTGAAAAAATCTATAAAATCAGATCTGAGTGAGTGGAAATTTGACTTTTCACATACTGAACAGAAAATTCTGATTTTAAGTCAGAATTTTAGAAACCAAGACTTTTCACCAAGGAAGCAACTGGAGTCTTTTTAAAAGAACCTTCTGAGAACTGGCTTGGAACTCATCTCTACAAGGACATTTAAATTCTTGTCTAGACTCTAACATCAAAACAAGGTATAGTTTAGAATAACAGTATCTAGTGTTTTCTGTAAACCATCCAGTTTTACGTTTTATATTGTCTGCATTGCAAAGTTCTTCTAAACTGCAGAATTTTCTTTATTGCTTTTATTTTAAGTAAACTTTTATGATTTTCTTATCAACTCTGCCTGGGGTCTGATTGTGTGATCTAACATTTTAACAGAAGGGTTTTGAAAAGACTGTGTGCCTTGAAAGATAGTACTGCTCGGATATCCTACCAAATTACTTAGGCAAGAAGTAGCCAGCTGCCGTGGTGGGCTTCAAACATTGAAAGTAGTGCAGAGTCAAGGGAACTTGAAACTACAGTTTCCACCCTCCCACTGGGAAAAGGAAGGTTGGTTATTCTTCCTGAATCCTTACAACTGCTCACGAGTTCTTGAAAAGAGGATCCTCTCTGCAAACAGGAGGTCCTACCCAGTTGCCTGGGGTTTGAGGGCCAGGGACTCGTGACATATTTGATGCTTGCTACTGAGATTTTGAATGGTCTTGAAAAACCATCATACAATCAAGAGCAGAATTTGGAAAAGTGAAAAGAAATTTGTTTGCAGACAATAGACCCTATCCTGTTTGAATTTATTTTTTGAGCAGAGTAGAGTAGATAGAAGAAATGTCTTCCCAATACAGCACTATGAACCTGGGACAACTGAGGAAGATCTGTGGGGAGAAGGGCATTCCTAGTGAAAACAAAAGGAAAAAGCAACTCATGGATGCCCTTATGGCAGCTGAGACGGGGGAAGCGCTACCCCACTTACAGCCACAGGTGGTGACTTCGGAAGTCCATAGCCCAAAGGAGAAGGAGCCATCTACAGACAAAGAGCTGGAGTTGAGGAGGCTGCAGATGCAGGAGAAACAGATTGAGAATGAGCAAAAAAAGGTTTGAGATGAAAATAGAGGAATGACAGCAATAGAGAAAGGCCGAAGAATGACAGTGTCAGGTGGAAGAAAGGCAGCATCAGACAGAGGTGGAAGAAAATCAGCGCCAAGTGGAGGCAGAAGAACAGCAGCACAAGGCAGAGGTGGAAGAATGGCAGTGCCAGAGGGAACATGAGCTGAAAAAGCTGATGCTCCAACAGAGAGCAACCCCAACAACCCCATAGCAGGTAAGCGGTGGAGCTAGTTCTGAATTTCTAGGACTGGGGTACAAGTCAAATTCAAAATTAATGGCTAAGTTTAAAGAAGGGGAGAATATGGACATGTTTTTAAATTCATTTGAAAAGGTCTGTATCCAGGCCAATCTGCCCAGAGTCCTGGAGCTTTCACCTGTCTCCACTACTTATTGGCAAGGGTAGGAAGCATTGGGGCAGATGGACAATGTTGAAAGTAGAGGTTTTAAGAAGTTAGAAACTGCTTTATTAAAAAAATTTGATCTGAACCCTGATGCATATAGAGCAAAGATCTGGAAACTTCGAAAGGGGCCAGAAATGAGCTTTGAGGAGGTATCCACAACACAGCATCAATATTTAAAACGTTAGTGGGAGGAGGTGAAAACAGATTCTGTTGAAGCTATTGAAGGGGTGGTATTGCTTGAACAGTTTTACTGGATTTGCTCACCTGACTTAAAGCTTTGGCTAGAGGACCGAGATGCTAAGACTGCCAAAGAGTCTGCAGTGCTGGCAGATCACTATAGTTAATACAGGGCTGCTCCCAAGTGGAATTCAGGGGTGAAAGAGAAAAGTGGGCATTTTGGACAACCAGAAACAACAGGGCCCCTGTAAAAAGAAGGGAATCCCTAGGTGCCCAAATGGGAGGTTGGGGACAAGAAACATGATGAATGCTGGTATTGTCACCAGGTAAGCCATCTGTCTAGGCAGTGTCCTAAGAAAGCCCAGAAGGTAAAAGGGCCTGTGCAATTGGAGACAAAAGTCCACTGTATCGTTGATGCTCTCCCTGACAATATGAGGGTGCACATTCACCCAGTCACAGTGAATGGGGTACAAACTAGAGGGCTAAGGGACACAGGAGCATCCCTTACCCTGGTGAAAGGGTATTTGGCGGGGTCTGAACAAATACTGCCAAATGAGTTTGTCTCTGTGAAGGATTACACAGGGGAAAGGAAAACTTACCCATTAGCCAGTGTTACCCTGGATTGGGAAGATGCATACAGAAGGTGGCTGCAGCTGAAAAACTCATTATGGATTTTATTGTGGGGAATGATGTTCCACAGGGAGTGGTTTGTGCATGACCAGGAGCCAAAAGAACAGAGGCTCATGTGATCTTTGGGACCCTACAGGAATTCAGACAGGAGAGGTTGGGAGACAGGCCAGCCAACCTGTAGCTCTTGTAAAAGAGGGTGATAACAGGGGGATGGAACTTCCCCCAGTTGCAGTTAATCCAACTGCTATGGAAGGTTCCTTTCAGGAGGGAGGGGTGACACATAGCTTGGGAGAGGAGGAAGGTTGTGATACTGAAACCCCTTTTGCCACAGCTATGGACCTCAGCCTGGGAATGGATGGGGGCATGCCCCATGCTCTGGATAAGTGGGAAGACTTAGTAGCAGCACAATGGACCAACACTAGCTTAGAGAAGCTAAGGGCCTGTGCAGAGTCTGCTGGGACACAAGAAGGTGATGGAAAGCATAGGGTGTATTGGGACAATAGACTGTTACACACACAGGACATCAGGAGAAAGGAAGGGGTGGTGGGCAGGCAGCTTGTTATTCCTCAGGAGTATCGTGGGTTATTGCTCAAGGTAGCTCATAATATTCCCATGTCCGGATATTTGGGCATTGCTTGCACTAAACAGTACTTAGCCCACAATTTCTATTGGCCCAATATTACCAAGCAGGTGAAGGAATACTGCAAATCCTGTCACCAGTGTCAGGAGATAGGGAAGGCCGGAAGCAAAGCCAAAGCTGCCCTAATTCCCTTACCACTTGTGGAGGAGCCATTCCAGAAGGTTGAAATGGATATTGTAGGTCCTCAGAATACCCAAGTTCCTTGGGAAAAAGTATATATTGACAGCTGATTATGCTACCCACTATTACGAAGCCATCACACTGCCCTCCACTAAGGTAGACAAAGTGTCAGATGCTCTGCTGGGGATTTTCTACCATGTTGGGTTTCTACAGGAGGTTATCTCTGATTGAGGGGGTAACTTCATGTTGGACCTAATGAAATGTTTGTGGGAGAAGTGAGGTGTCGTACAGAGGTGCACAGCCCCTTACCTCCCACAAGTCAATGGTCTTGTAGAAAAGAGATTTAATGGGATCCTAAAAGCTATGCTTATGGCATTTGCAGAACAGCATGGGTGGAACTGGGAGAAATACCTGCCCCACCTGCTGTTTGCCTACAGGGAAGTGCTACAAGAGTCAACCAGGTTTTCACCCTGTGTACTCTTGTATGGATGCAGGGTGAGGGGGCCCCCAGATTTAATACGAGAGGACTGGGAAGGTAAGCATGCCACCCAGGGGACTCCCATAGTGGAGTGTGTGTTAAAATTCAGGGAGACACTGAAGGAGCTTACAGACGTGGCCCAGAGCAACCTGGCAGCTGCCCAGCAAAACCAAAAGACCTGGTATGATCGTGGGGCCAGAGCTGGCTCATACGAGGTAGGACAAAAGGTAATGGTTCAGATCATGGTCTGAAAGGACAAGCTGCAAGCTGAGTGGGCAGGGCCATATAATGTAGTCTGGCAGATAAACAATGTTAATTACATTGTAGAGTTACCTGACCAAAAACAGACTCACAGGCTGTATCATGTGAACATGGTGAAGCCCTATTTTAATAGGGTTGACATGGTACTTCTGGTTTGCAGTCCTGGAGAGGAGCAAGGTTGGGAAGAACCCTTCTTGACTTGTTAGCAGGGAACAAACAGGTGTCATCTGTGGAGACCATCATGCTGTCACCCAAGCTGACACCTGGACAGGCCCATGAATTGAGGACCGCTTTGTGAGACTTTGCCTCTTTATTTATGGCAAAGCCTGGATGGATACCACTAGCGGTGCATGACATAGACATGGGGACCCAAGCACCCATACATAGGATGGCTTACCGGGTGTCAGAGACAGTCCTCAAGGACATTAGGAGGGAGGCGGGTGAGATGCTGAAACCAGGGGTGATCCAGAAATCCCACAGCCCCTGGGCCTCACCTGTAGTCCTTGTACCAAAACCAGATGTGACTACACAGCTCTGCATAGATTATCGTGGGGGCTTAACGCCATCATGAAATCTGACACCCATCCAATGCCATGCACAGACAAACTGCTTAACAATCTGGGAGGGGTGACATACTTGACTACAGTAGACCTGGCAAAGGGGCACTTTACAGGTAGAACTGACTGACAGGGCTACGGATAGGTCAGCATTCATCACCCCAATCTGCCTGTTTAAGTTCAAGGTATGCCCTTTGGGATGAAGAATGCCCATGCTACACTCCAATGGTTGGTAAATCAGGTGTTACAGAATACTGAGGACTTTGCAGTCCCCTACCTGGACGATATTGCTATCTTCAGCAATAGCTGGGAGAGACACCTGGTACACCTGAGGGAGGTTTTTGGCCAAATACAGGCCACAGGTCTGACTATTAAGGCAGAAAAGTGTCAGGTGGCCATGGCAGAGGTCACTTATTTAGGACATGTGGTGGGGGTGAGGACAACTTCACCCAAACCAAGCAAAGATAGAGGCTATTGCATCATGGCCTACACCTGAAGCCCAGAGACAAGTCAGAAGCTTTTTTGGGACAGCCAGGTATTATAGAAAATTTGTTACCAACTACAGTTCCCTGGTTGCTCCTTTATCTGGGTTGCTGACAAAGAATAAGCCTAGGAAAGTAAAATGGGATGCAGACTGTGAACAGGCCTTCACACAGCTGAAAACCTCTCTGTGCAGGGCACCAGTGCTGGCTAGCCCAGACTACAACAGGGCATCTGTGGTACAGATGGAGGCCTCAGATGTGGGAATAGGGGCAGTCTTCAGACAAGTATCCAATCAGAGGAGACAGCATCCCATTGTACACTTAAGCAAGAAGCTGCTTCTATGAGAACAAGCCTATTCAACAGTAGAGAAGGAATGTCTTGCTTTAGTTTGGACATTAAAAAAACTGGAACCATACCTTTATGGGAGGCATTTTAAGGTCCAAACAGACCACAACCGTTAATATGGTTGGTCCAAATGGGGAAAACAATGGGAAACTTCTGAGATGGAGTATTGCCTTGCAGGCTTATGACATGAAGATTTCACATAGGCCTAGGTCCAAAAATGGGAATGCAGATGGCCTGTCACACATACTGGATCTATAACAGAACTTGGAAGAACTGCCTCCAATAGGGGTGTGGTGGGTAGGTAACTGGCTGGGTGGCAGGACACAGAGGGTGGTGGTAAATGGCTGTCACTCCACAGAGGGAAGAGTGACCAGTGGGGTACCACAGGGATCAGTGCTGGGACCGGTCCTATTCAACATCTTCATCAGTGACATTGCGCAGGACCTAGAAGGCAGAATTTCACTGTTCACTGATGACACAAAGCTCTGTAACAGAGTAGACACACCAGAGGGTATAGACAGAATGAGAAGGGACCTGCAGAAACTTGAAGAATGGTCAGGGGTTTGGCAGTTGAAATTCAATGCAAAGAAGTGCAAGATAATGCATATGGGGCACAAAACCCTGGCACAATACATCATTTGGGGGGTGAGGATATAGCATGCACCAAGCAGGAAATGGATCTTGGGATTATCATCTCTGATGACCTCAAGGTAGGGAAACAGTGTGACAAGGCACCAGGTAAAGCAAATAGGATGCTGGGATGCATAGGCAGTGGCATCACCAGCAGGAAAAGGGAGGTCATAATTCCACTATACAAGACACTAGTGAGGCCCCACCTGGAGTACAGTGTACAGTTCTAGAGACCATACCTATGTAAGGACATAGACAGGGTAGAGAAGGTTCAGAGGAGGGCAACAAAAATGGTGCATGGATTGCATCACAAGTCCTATGAGGACAGGTTGAAGGAACTGAACATGTACTCCCTGGAGGAGAGGAGGGAGAGAGGGGATATGATAGAGACATACAAGTATCTTACAGGGAGGAACAGGGTGCAGGAATACACTATTTTTAAGCGAAAAGATGTTCCAGGACTAGAGGGCATGGGATGAAGTTGGAGGGAGGATGATTCAGAGGAAACATGAGGAAGAATTTCTTCACAGAATGGGTGGTAGACAAGTGGAACACCCTGCCAGAGGAAGTGGTGAGAGCTGAAACAATCATGGGATTTAAGAATGTATGGGATAGACATAAAGGAATTCTGGAGGTCAGGGGTAAGGGGCAACAGACTTCTAGGAAAACATAAACTGAACTTACAAGCTCAAATGGGCAGACTGGGTGGGCCATAGGCCCTTATCTGCCTACACTGTCTATGTATCTATGTGTGTTTCCCCCAGGTTCTGTTTTAGGAGGGAGGAATGTTGCATGCTGTAATGTAATTTTCATTTAAGACACTGTCCCTTTAACAGGGCTCCTTAGGAGTAACTACAAAACAGCCAGAATTTCTATAATGGCTAGTGTGGAACTGTTATGTCTCCTGATAAGGGAGACAGGTATATGGTCCCGGAATGCATAAAATATCATACTGTAGCTTTCCATGGCAGGAAGATGTCAGGGGATGGCCTCAGGGTCAGAGGTTAAGCTACAGTGGTAGTCATAGAAATGTTTCCCAGTATTGAGATATACCTAGGTATACTGAGGCAGGTTGAGGCAGGATCACATTGCAGTCAATGCAAATTGCCTCAAGTGGTACCTGATGGTACCTCGAGGTAGGAAACTTTTAGATAACTACCACTGTAAATGCATGGACCAGATGTTACTGGGGTTGACATGAAACCTGACATGGAACCACAGTGACACCTGCAGGAAAAGGCAAATTGTTGCACCCTAATACCTGTATTGTCTTGGAACCATTAACCCCACCTCAGAAGAAAAAAAAAGGCGAGCGTGTATCCTAAAAATGACCATCATTTATATTATCAGACACACATTTTGAATTCAGAGCAGTTGTTGAATAGTTTAGCTGGCAGTCAGATAACCTGACCAGCTGGTATGTACTTGGAAACCAGAAGTATATGTGTAGGCTTGGAAAAATCTCTAAAGCCAGATCTGAGTGTGAGGAAATTTGACTTTTCACATACTGAACAGAAAATTCTGATTTTAAGTCAGAATTTTGGAAACCAAGACATTACACCAAGGAAGTGCCTGGCGTCTTCTTAAAAGCACATTCAGAATACTGACTTGGAATACAGACTTGATACAAAACTGTTCCTTAAGGACTCATAGTAGTAATAATAATAATACATTTATTTGTTAAGCACAGTTCACAATGTATCAAAGCGCAGTACAAACATCAAACTCTAAAACATATAAAAACAGGATATAAAACTTGGTAAAATTATTAACATAATATACAGAATCAAAGATATCAAAAATCAGGGAAAGCAAGCAAATAAAGATGGGTTTTAAGAGCAATTTTAGAGTGCTCTGTTGTCTGGCACTCTTGTGTCCAATGAGGTAGAGAATTTCATAGGGTGGGGGCAGCATAAACAAAAGCCCATGCTCCCAAGGTCTTCAAACATACCCTGGGAATTTCTGCCAATCCCTCATTGGCTGAGTGGAGTGGTTGGAGGGGGCAGTAGGGATTCAGAAGCTCTAGCAAGTAACTCAGACCCAAACCATGTAAGGCTTTAAAAGTCAGTAAACTGACTTTAAAGGTAATCCGCCACTGAACTGACAGCCAGTGTAGAGTGCACAGCACAGGAGAAATATGGCTGGATAGAGTCAACCCAGACAATAACCTGGCTGCAGCATTCTGCACCAGCTGCAGGCTCCTGATATCTACCCCAGGAAGCACTAGGCAAAGGGAGTTACAGTAGTCAATGCACAAGATCACGAAAGTGTATACCAGGGTTGGAAGATCACCAGATGGAACAAGATGCTTAATCAGAGTGATGTTCTTCAGATGGTAGAATGAGGACTTGATCACAGCTGACACCTGTGAACAAAGTGTCAGCCTGTCATCAAGTATCATCCCCAGATCCCGCACCCATTCAGAGGTCAACAGGACATTTAAAATCTTGTCTGGACTCTAACATCAAAACAAGGTATAGTTTAGAATAACAGTATCTAGTGTTTTCTGTAAACCATCCAGTTTTACTATTTATATTGTCTGCATTTCAGAGTTCTTCCAAACTGTAGAATTTTCTGAATTACTTTTATTTTAAGTAAACATTTATGATTTTCTTATCTTATCAGCCTGGGGTCTGATTGTGTGATCTAACATTTTAACAGAAGGGTTTTGAAAAGACTGTGTCCCTTGAAAGATAGTATCACTCAGCTATCCTGCAAACTACTTGGGCAAGAAGTAGCCAGTGGCTGTGGTGGACTTCAAACACTGAACATAGTGCAGAGTCAAGGGAACTCAAGACTACAGTTTCCACCCTTCCATTGGGAAAAGGAAGGTTGGAGATTCTTCCTGAACCCTTACAACTGCTCATGAGTTCTTGAAAAAGGGGGATCCTCTCTGCAAGCAGGAGGTCCTACCAGGCTGCCTTGGGTTTGGGGGCCAGGGGCTCATGACAACTATCACATGCACATCCTGGTCATAGTGACTGTATACTTAGTCTGTAAAAAAAAGTTCACAGACACCACAGAACTGAAGTGGTAAAATACTGATTTAAAACTGTGGCAACAAATGAAATTTCTAGTTGCCCAAATCCAGCAGCTCTGAAATTTCATAAACAATTTATTTACGGTTTGTGTATGGTAATTTTAATTACAGCATCTAATGCACTTAGTCATACAGTTAGTTATAATGCAGTAACTATTTGTAAAATCCTGAAATCCTCTTTTTAGATAGCTTGTTTAAGCCCAACCCTCTTAAGATCCCCATATATTTTCAGGTCCTTTTCTTATTTAAAAAACTTGAAATGCAAAGGCAAAAAAAAATAAATTGTACTATAAATGTCAATCACTGTTATTAACAGTTTTGTCAAATAATTTACTTTAGACCACATGAGCTGTCTCCAGAAGGTTTCTGTGTTGATTTAAATCACTGAAGACTGGTTTCCATGGACCTGCAATTACTTATGAAAGGGATCAAACAGCTCCATCTTTGATGAGCAGTTGTTACCTTGCTCAGATGATATGTGCTGTGATCACAAGTGCAGTTCTTAATGATTCTTTTAAATGAGAAGCTTGTGCTCTCTGTTGTTTTTCTGAGCAAACCCTTCTTCATGAATGGTGATGCTTACAGTGATTTATGCGTTCTGTCACACCCAGTCATGTTGGGAGCTTTTGAGCCAGAAAGGTACCTTGTTATTAACCTTAAACGATATAACTGTGGCACAGACATCTTCCTGAACAGTGTCTCACTGAGGATTAATAGTCCAATATAAAAGTGTATCTGGTTCCATCAGATGCAGTTAACTGGCTGCCTTTTTCTATGAGGCATGTTCCAAATGTTTAATCAAGCAAACATCTGTTATGTCTTTAATAAGAATGACCAATCATTTGATATGTAACATTTCTTGGATCTTTAAGGTTCCCCAGGTGATTTATAAGTGTGATAAACTTCTACAGTGTGAAAACCAAGCATTTAATCAGTGCTTTGTACTCATTCTGATGCTTCCCCTGTCTTACCAGTTCTTCCCATTTATATTAGATTTATCATTTAAACCAACCAGCCCCTTCACATAGGAGGTGGGCGGGGGGTAATATATAATACCAGTTGTTTATAAAAACAAAATTGTGTGACTGATGTTCTGAACAGGACAAACCTTCCATACCTGTAGTATAACTTTCCCATTATGGAAGGACACCTCTTTGATAGATCAGAAACTAAACAACAGTATCAGCCTACAGAAAATATAAGTATACTATGGCATACTTTGTTCAGGATAACTTCAGACACTGGCAAAAAATGTATACAATATAGCTGTGTGTGCAATCATTATGTAAATGGCCAGCCATGTAGTACGGCAAGAGTGCTACTACCCACCACATCAGCGACCCAGGATCAGGAGTGGTTTGGGTTGCTGGTGGTTGACTGTGGGAAAGAGAATTGAGCATCTGCTGGATTTCTCTTTTCACCAAGGGAGGGAGGGCCATTGACTCTGCTGTGTGACTGCCACTAGGTGCAGGCCTGGTGGTAGTATGGATCTGGAATGGCATAGTAGGGAGGGAGGGAGCTGCAGGATGTCTGCAATGCCTGCATGCCTCTGCATGAACATGTCAATGTGTGTGCCCCAGCTACTTTGAGGGACAAGAACATGGAAAAGGGGTTGTGACAGGCTTCATGAAGCTGTCAGTCTATCACTAGTGGCAGAGCCGATGCTCCTGTTGCCTTACACATTAGTGAACTTCATGCCAGCAACATTGAAGGATTTCAAGAAATGGGATTGGAGTGGGTGCAACCATTTAAAAATGGGGTGCCAGTATGACTGAATTATTAAAAAAAGAGAGTAGATGGATTTTCTTGTTGAAAAGCATTAGACCATATGGCCTCAATGATCACTGGGAACTAAAACCTTTCCTCAAACATTAACAGCTCTTTTATTTGGTTTTGAACTTGACAGTCTCCACTCCCCCCCGGTTTCTCCTGTCTCTACATTGATCCTAAAGTATCAATTATTTCTCTTTGAAAATCCTGTTTTCTTCCTTTCTTATGTTGAGTAGTTGAATCATTGCTTTCTTATCTTTCAGGCACTCTCTGCTTGTAGCTTGGAACAACACTGTGAACAATCCCCGACAGAACTGGAATTCCAGTATGCAGTAACTGGAAAGGAAAAGGGGAAATTGTTTAACCAGGAAAGGCACACTAAGTCCAAGCTTGTTTCCAGGTGCAACCTGGGAGCACAACAAAGTTAAGTGACTTGCTCAGGGTCACACTGTATGAAAGCAGGGCCTGATGGAATTCAAACCCATGTCTCTAGGTTTGCAGCTCAGTGCCCTTAAGCACTATGCTATGCTATGCTGCTTCCTGAGGTTACTGAGTGTGATCAAGGAGGCTTACCAGACTCACTGCTTTTTCCTTTCTTAGCTTAATAATGTGAAATTGCCTCTTGTATGCTGTATTTCATCATGTAGTTTTGAGCAACATGCTGGTGCAGCTTCCAGTATATTTCTATAATGGATGTAGAATTAATGTTTCTACATGAGATCTGATGAAAATTAATGAACTTTGATTTCCGGTTGTATCCTCAGTAGTGGGCAACACCAGACACTGCTTTGAGAGTGGTTTTTTTTAAGAAACTTGCTCTACAGCCATTTTGTAATATCAATTACAAATAAACTATTTTGGAAAGCTTGTCAAGGGGGAGTAATTTAGCAGGAAATATAATAAAGGGTGTAATTTACAAATATTTTTGAATATTCATTAAATTAATATTAATGTGCTTCACTCCTTGGTATGAACTTTTTCTACAAGTATTTTCTTGATATGATGAATGATCTGATTGTTATTGCAGTTTTGTAATATTTTTTATATGCAAGATACTTTTTTGTACAGATAATGATATTACATTGCACTGCACTGGGAATCTGGGTTATTTTAATATGTATGAGAAGAGGCACAAAAGACAGTCCCTGTCCTCATAGTAGCCCTGCCCCCTACCAAAGACTTCTCGTAAGTCAAAGCACTGGGGCTAGTGGTAGGCAACTCCTGTGCTCTAGTGTGAGTTACTCTTTCAGCACTTTATTTCTAATAAATCAATTTTCAATGCACATTGCACTGGATTTGTTTTTTTTTTTTGTCCCAGAATGTGGTAACTGTCTGGCAGTCCTGTTATGTAAGGGATAGATAACTCTCTTTGTTGTCAACATAACCTTGCATTGGGGATCGCAGACCCAAAGCCTTTGATCTTCATAAAGCTGTGCATGCTCTCCTCTGGCTTGTGCTATCACCTGACTGCCAGGATCTGGATATGTCTGCAGCAGGGGGAAGATAGCCCTCCATATCCTGCATCACCATGGGAGCAATCCACAGGGGACTCTTTGGTGATCAGAGAAGGAGAGTTATAGTCATGGAGAGCAGGGACGTGGCTGACTGCCACCTGCCTGCAACCCAGGGAGAAAATATTCATGGCAAAAAGAAAAGTAATTGTGTATAAAATGCATAGGGATCTATGCTGTTGAATTTTATACAGAACCCTAGGCACACAAAACAATCCCCATTTGTTTCTGCACAATTGTGAAACCTTAAATTGAAACTGAAGGACCAGCTGAATATGAAGCACACTTGTAAATGTTAGGATTATTATTCATTCATTCATTTATTTTTTTTAAATATTTTTATTTATGCAAAATTTTACTAGGTGGTACCTTTTGAACAGAGCATAGCTCATTTCCATATGTTTCCTGGGAAAAGGGTATAAGGAGAAAATAAGCAATGCAGTAGTACAAGAAATGGTACAATAGCAGTGCATATGGTATGTAAACAGCACTACAAACAGGGTAGTTGAGTAAATTAGAGCAGTACAAATCAAGTTCATAAAAGGCCTTGATCAGGTCAAATTACACCCAGGTTAACATTTATAAAACACAGCTATAACAAGGAGGAAGTCAAGGTAAAAAGTACTGAAAGAAAGTAAATCAGTGAGTAGAAGGAAAGAATGGGAATCGGTAAAGTGAGTAAGGGAAGGAGGGAGAGTAAGCAAGAAGAAGACAGGGAATGAGTGGGGTTAGAAGCAGGAGACGAGGCATTAAATGCAGTAACTGTATTGGATCTTTAAATCATAGATAATGTTAAATCTACTCTGTTATTGTCAATGACAATATGCACTAAGCTCTATTTATTTATTGAAAAATAATACATAGTTAGGCCATTTCCCCATAGGAAAACCGTATGTTTACTTCCCCATAAATAAGTCTGTTTTGCACACCAGTTAATAATTTATGACCTAATCAATACAGTACCTAATTAATGATGACTCACCAATTGACAACATTTTTTTACTTTTATTACTGCAACCTAAAACCAGACTTTAATAAACAAATAGCTCTTCAATAGCTTCAGTTCACCAAATCCAACATGTACATTTTAAATGTAAGAGTCTTTCATATTGTAAATGAATGGTAATAATAAGTTCCAAAATGAAAATCCTTTCATAAAATGATTAATCCAAGTTTTAAAAAAATGTCTTTCATACAAAATGGCAAAATGAAGTTACAAGATCAAGGTCTTTTCATGACAAATGACAAAACCAAAAATTAAAAAAGACCATTTTATAATAAATGGCTAAGCAACGTTTTTAAGGCAATGCCTTGTTATAAAAAAAATAATAATAATAAAGCGTGCATACCTATATTTTATTACATTCTTAAATTAGTACATACAGATAAAGAGTAAACAAATAACCACCATATATATTAGTATAGTTAGTCCGTAGCATGAGAGAGATAAAAAAAAAGTCAAACATAAAAACAAAGAATATTATTTAGTACTAAAGTAGCCAACATATATTATTATACAGATCTAGAGCAAAAAAATTTATTTCTCCTTCCTTCAACATGAAATATCTTGCTGCAATTAGTTAATCTAAAACAAATAATGAGTACCCTTCCCCAATAAACACACAGAGAAAAAGCAAGTAACTGATACTGTATCATCTATTTAGTTCCCTGGAAGAAAAGAAGAAAAGATCTAGACACTGGAGAGAAAATTCAATTAATTTTCATTCATTAAAGAGTATACTATATTAATATACAGTATCAAACTACTTATTAACAGTAATACTTAACACTAAATATCTTACAGATGAAATAAATTTTTTTTTATTTGATATGCTTTATTAATTTTAAAGAAATAACAAAACAACACAACATACAAACAGAAAACAACCATCCCTCCTCCCACCTGACCCACCCAAAAGGCAAAATGTATAAAAATGCAACCCGGGTAGCATAAATTCTAAAGCCAAAGTGACCCAAGGATCCACTACATAGTTAAATTAATATAGATAGGTGTTAAGTAAAAGGGTGCCAGCTAAAGAAAAGGGATGCAGTCATGTACTGGTCATATTGGGGCTGCTCCAGGGCACAGTAAAGCATGTACAAGGTGTGTAACTTGCTCCACATCCTCATATATAATTAAAGACTACTATGTATACTCCCTATCATTTTTTTCTAGGTGAAGATTAAATAGTAATTTCTGCAACCATTCCTGATCAGAGATGAAGCGAAATTTAATTTCACCAGCAAAATTCCAGCAAAATCATAAATTTCGCCATACAAAATATTTAGCGAAATTCATGCATTCTGCAAAATATTTTGTGGGCGCCAAATGTGGAATTTCACTGGCAAAATGCAGAATTTCACTGGTAAAATGTGGAATTTCACCTGGAAATGACAGAATTTCACCCATGAGTGGAGAACATTCGCCATTCAGGGGTGAAATTTTGCATTTCCCCCAGTGAAATTTCACATTGCAGAATTTCGCATTTCACATCTGCAAAATATTTTGTGAAATGCATGGATATCATGAAATATTTCACATGATGAAATCTGCTAATTTTGCCCATCTCTATTCCTGATATGTGATTGAGGTCTGGTCAAGCCAATAACAAAGAACAACTATCTTAACCAAAAGAGAAACCAAGGCCTTGAAGTATTTTCTTTCCCTCACAGATATCTTACTATAATCCCCCACTATGCATATTTCTGGAGTAATATCCCTGTCAATGCCTAGAAGTGGTCTGCTTTGGATTTTATCAGGTTCCACAAGGGTGCCACTTTAGGGCATTGCCAGAAAATATGTAACAAGGTGCCTTCAGCTTGTCCACATCTTGTGCAGAAAAAGGACGAGTTTAATCTACCCATCTTAACTAATTTGGAATGAGTAAAATAGATATTGTGCAAGATGTGGAATTGAATACGGCAAAGTTTGTCATGAGAAATATATAAGTGAAAGTCTTCCCAAATGTTATTCCACCTAAAGAAGCGATGTGGATAAACTGTGTTTCAATATGGGGATTCCCCAGAGACACCAGGGAGTAGGTGAGGGAAATGGAAGGAAGATAAATGTGATACAGCATGTGGCTGTGATGCCATATCAGTGGCTGATTTCAGGAATTCACTAAAGTTTATCTCCCGAGGCATAGCACCAAACCATTGAAGAAAACTATGCCAAAGTTGATATACCTTCAATACAGATTTATTGCCTAAATGATAGGTAGTAAGAATGTCTTGACATGATTTTAAAGTTCCATTGTGGAGCAAGTCACTTACCTTGGTTGCAGCAAGCTGGGGTAGCCAAGTGTCTGACAATACAATGCCACCCACTTTAAAACTGGGATTGTGAAGAATGGACTGAGAGCCATCTTTAGAATAATTATACTTTATGAGCTTACATAACTGAGCATGGCCCCATAAGGAAGTACCAATTACAGAGTCTCAAAGATATGAAGGTAGAGATTTGGGAGAAGTAAAAAACAAAGAGGATGGGGATAGGCCATAATCTTTAATTTGATTCCTTTATAGCTCAAGCCAAATAGGGACCTAAGGGGAATCATCGTCTTCTGATCCTTGAACAGGCCACCTTAGATATTTATTGGCGAGGCTGGCCAAAAAATATATGGAAAAGTGCAGGAGCTGAAGGTCACCTAATGCCTTGGATGTCAATAGCCTGTTATAAGCTCTTCTTGGAGTCTTACCCATCCAAATAAAATCAGAAATCTGCCTGTGCATCCTTTTGAACCAAGAGAAAGGGAGGAAAACATTAAACATATTAAGAGGCTAAAATAAGCAGGGAAGAACATTCATTTTTTAATAATATGTATTCTACCCCAAAGGGTCAGCAGCATGGACTTCTATCTCTGTAGATCATGTTGGGTGATAGTCAGCAAATCATTGAGGTTAAGTTTTTTAAGCTGTCCTACATTTCTGAAGAGAATAATGCCAAGGTACTTAAGCTGTTTTGAAGCCCACAATAGACCCAACATAGTAATATCTGATTTAAAGGCAGTTGAGTTGAAACACATAATCACAGTTTTGTCAAGGTTAAGTTTACAATTGGAGAGTAAGACAAATTCTCTGATAATGGATAAAGTAGCTGGAATGGACACAGATGGGTTGGTCACATGTTGTAGAATTTCATCTGTGTAAGCAGATATCTGAAGATTCCACACCCCAACCTGTACACCAGTCAAACGAGAGTTATTCTTGAGTTTTTGTACCAAGGGTTCCAGATACAGATTGAATAATGGGGGTGGGGGAGGGGCTCCCTTGCCAAGTACCTGAACATGGGGGAAAATTGAGGAAAATAATCCATTGCAATAGAGTCTGGTGCTCAGACATGAGTACAAAATCTTAAGATAATGAATGAATGCAAGTGGAAAGTCACATTTTCCTAAGGTATTTATTTTATTTTATTTATTAAAGTTTCGGAATTACAACCTTTGAGTCAGAGACTCCTTTGCAAAGGCTCCACATCTGGACAAAACATACAGATTTATACAAGAAACATGATACAAGGCATTTTGATATACAATGGTGTTTACATAGTGACAACATACATTTATATAGATTGCAAGCATCTAAAGGGTTACTTAGCAGCCCTGTGTCTGTGGAACATACCACTTAAGGGTGAAAGGTTAGTCAATTTCATTGAATGTGACAACATATGTGGTAATAGGTAGCTACTAGGGGTTGGTTAACAACCCTTCGTCGAGGTAGTGTTGTGTGCTCAATTGCAGCTACACGTCTCTGAGTCTATGAGGTGTCTCTTAGTGGCAGCTTTAAACTGGCCTAATCTTGGGACCAAGGAGATGAGCAGAGGGAGTTCATTGAGCCAGGTGGGGGCACAATAACTGAAAGACTTTTGGCCTAGCATGGTCCTCCGGTAGGGGACATGGAAGGGCATATTTGCTAGTTGCCTTGGGGTACTCCTGTGGGTGCTAGGTTGTATTTGGGAGTGAAGGCCAGTGGGGGCAATATTCAATAGGATTTTCTTGGCTTGAAGGCAGGTGTGATATTTTAGCCTTCCTTTGAAGGTGAGCCAATCAGCTAATTTATAGAGGTCGCAGGTGTGGGTAAGTCGGTCACTATCAGTAATCAGACAGCTGGCTTTGTTGAGGGCAAGATTGATTCACTTCAAGGCCACGGGGTCAGCCGTCCCAGGTAGCAAACATGAAGGCCCAGTTAACCCTAACAAATGCTTTCTCCTCAGCCAGGGAGACCAGGGCTGCAGGGGCACAGGATTCCCTGGACATGTAGAATATACATTATGTGATAATTTGTGTAGGTGGTCAGCCAAGGAATTGGTTGGATAAAAACCAACCTGCTCATTTCTTACAAGTCCTGTCCAAACTGCATTAACCCTGGAAGCTAGAACTTTAGCCATAATTGTTATGTCATAGTTCAAAAGTGAGATGGGCCGATAGCTGGCGACATTGTCAGGAGGCTTTTCAGATTTGAAAAACAGAACTATCATGGCTTCTAAAAGCGTACCATCCGAAACACCAGAATCATATAGAGAAAGGAAAAAACAATGCTACAATGGGACTATTTAGCTGCTAAAAGCTTTATAGAAATTAGGAGCAAGGCCATCTGGCCCATGCACCTTGTCAAGTGATAAAGCTTTGATGGCATTTAAAATTTCCTGTTGAGTTAAAGGCCAGATGAAAGAAACCTAAGACAATATTATAAGCAATAGTGAAAAAAACTGCATGCATAACATTAATGTCCCATATACCTTTTTAAACATTTTTCATTGACATCATCAAAGCAAAATCAAGGTACAGTAAGGTAGTCATGACATATTTTCTTAAAGCAGTTCAAAGACAAGGTAATAATATCATGTTACATTCTATGACTACTCTTTGACATTTTCCATTATCTGTATCATCTCCTCTTCAGAGAGCATAGGAAAGTTAGTTTCATCCTCCTTGTTTGAGAGTCATTTTTATACTGAGATCATAAGAAGGAGTTAAGTTGGTTGGGTCAGTGTGAAAAAAACAGGAATTAGCAACCTTTATAGGCAATCCTAACTTTAGATTGTGCTACTATAGCAACCGGAACTTGGCACCAGACTCTAGAATATCTTGTCTGAAGGTGAGGAAACAGTATTTGTGCTGCTGGGTGGTATATGAGAAATCGGTATATATTGTACATAGAATTTATGACATTTGAAAAATAACGTGCCTTGTCGGCATGATAACTTGACCATATGGTCTCTGTCTGACTCAAAGCCAAGCACTATTAATACAGTTTGTCTTGTATCAGTAGATTCTTGAGAGGTTACAACATCATCAGACAGTGGCCCAGATATTCAAACTGCGCCATTGTGTGGCGCAAGCCCCTGCGCCACTCAAAATAGTTACGCAGGGGTGTGGCCAGTGCGATATTCAATGGAGTTGCGCTATGGCGCAACTTCCTTGAATATCGCCCCCTGGCCACACCCACTGTGCATGGCACAGTGGAACTGCGCCAGCGCAAGTGGTCAGAGTGGAGCAGTGAGATGTGGTGGCACAAGTTCCATTGCAACATGCACAGCACCTGTGATATTCAAAGGGTGACATACAAATGGGGCCATAATTTATGCAGGGCATGGGGGGGCATTTGCATCTAATTATGGCCCCATTTGCATTCCATTAGCATGCAGGTGCGCTGATCCCTGATGACTTGCACCTGGTGCCCTGCCAGGCAGCAGCCGTTGGGGACCGATGCCCCCTGCAGCCCCATCACGGGAATAAAATTAAACTCCCCCCCCTCAGCAGCCCGATCATGGGCATAACTGAATAGTCCCCGAGCAGCCCGATGGCGGGCATAATGTTAAGCTCCCCCAACAGCCCGATCGCGGGCATAATGGGAATATCCCCGAGCAGCCCGGATCGCGGGCATATTGGAATAGTCCCCCTGAGTAACCTGATCGCTGGAATCACACCTCCCCCAAAGTCCAATATCCCTGGTGGTCCAGTGATCGATGAGTAGCCCATCGCAGGCAGCATCCTCACACCCCATGTTGAATTACCTGATGATCTAGTGGTCTCAACCCACCCACCACGGAGCCCCACCATCACGCCTCCGACCGGTGGGTAACAGCACCACTGCGCTCGCCCCCATCCTGCCGTTTGATCGAAGCTGGTAGGTTGCATACCTATTGAGCTCGTGAGCATGAGCCAACGGGCATGCAGCCCATACGTAGGGCAGTCCAGATATGTAAATGAATTAATTCATTCACATATCTGACTGCTTTGTAGCTATGTACGCCCATTAGCTCATGCTCTGAACCACGGGCGCAGCCCACCGAGCTGTCAGTCAGTGGGGGAGCGCAGGCGGTGGGTGCTGCCGCCCGCCGCTGACGGGGGAAGCGGGTGGTGGGGCTCTGTGGGCGGGAGGGGTGGGGGGGCTACTAGATCACCATGGATTCTGGATGGGGTGAGGATGCAAGCACACGATTGGGCTACTGGGGGAGAGATGAACTTATGCCCGCATTGGGCTACTCGGGGTGGAGGGAAGTTGAACATTATGCCCGCGATCGGGCTGCTGGGGGATGGAATACTGTTCTGCCCGCGATTGGGCTGTGGGGGAGAATACTGTGCTGCCCATGATCGGGTTACTGGGGAGGACAGTTTTTGTTATGCCCGCAATCAGGCTACTCGGGGGGGACACTTCAGCCCATGATCGGGGCATGGGGTGGCACCGCCAGGTGCAGCGGGAACAAGTGGAGGACCACCCACAGGTGGCAGCTGCTGTGTTGCACCCTGCAATGTGGCAGCTCACCTGTGGGTGGCCCTCGACTTGTTCCTTTTTTTTTCGGCGTAAAGTTGTGCAGGCGCAGGTAGGGGTTGCACCTGCCTAACTCTGCACGGCCTGGGCTGAATATCAGGTTGTGCAGTTTATGCATGGGCACGCCTCACCTGTGCTCTGCATATACTGATCGCCAGCGATCGGGATTTGTGCAGGTGCACTTTTCCTTTTTAAATATCGCACTGGGGTGCATCAGTGGGTTTTGAATTGTGCAACACTGTTGCGCCATGTGCAACCCTTTTGAATATCTGGGTCAATCTGTTTTCAGAGACAAGGTTATCAGACCTCATCTATTTTTTTTTTTCAGCAGAAAGGCCTTTGCTAGAAAAGGAGGATTGTCCACTGGTAGTTCATAAACAGTGACAAATAAGTCTCTAATCATATCTCATAAAGATTGGTATCCTACTTGCATCCCACTGGAAGCCCCACAATGTGGAGGTTCTTATATCACACTTGATTTTCGAGCATTTCAATTTTGCAAGTCATGGAATATTTGTTACCTGTTAAATTAGCTGTGGTAGCCTCCATTTTGATGATTTTGTTGAAATTTGCAGAAAGAGTATTGGTATTCTTTTTTACGTGTTAAAATATGGTTTCAGTTTTATCTCATTAGTTCTTAGCATCTCACTGCAAGAAATCAACCTTCTCACTGAGAGCATTAAAACATCGGTCAAGTGTATATTCAACTCAATATTTGATCCATTGAATTCTCCAGTGAGTCACTAGACAGTCTTTTTTTCAATTAAAGCAGTAAGCTCCAGTGATGAGGAATGTGCCATTTTCTTAGAGATCTTGATTGATCCTACTGCTGCTTCAGGTATTGCAATGGCCATAGATAATATTGATGACGACCACAATCAAGACCCATGGAATTCTGCAATTCCACTGTTGCAGAATTTTGCATAGAATTTGCATCATGTGGGGGGGAATACACACATATATATATATATATAGATATATATATATATCTATATATATATATATATGTGTTGCCATAAAATTTATTGTTTTTGGTTAATTTTCATTCAGATGTATAGTTTTTCCATAGTGACCATCTCCTTTTTCCCATCTCATTTATCTTGAAGCCTCTCCCCTATGCTTAGCATGTGATGTCATCAAATACATCACATAATATTTTAGCCAATAGCAGGACTATGTTCTGCCACAGGAATGAATAAATAATGCCACAGACATCAGAAAATGGTGCCACAGAAGCCTAGGAGCCCTGCACAGAAATTAGGATAAAGTGCCACAGAGAGCGCTAGGGGCCTCTGACAACAATACACTTGACAGCTTTGCAGTTACATTAAGCTGAACTGCAGAAGTGCTCCCAGATTAACCAGTGAATGTTGAGATTCTAACACTCTGTTTGGGGGATCTTTGTGGACTTGCCAAGTTCAAAACAACAGGAACTGTGGAAAGATTGTTTTACCATGTAAGGCAGCAACTGCAGCAAGTAGGCCAAGTAAACCACCAGCCTACCAACACTCCTTGGACTGGATAATGGTCTGAATTGCTTATCAAGCAGTTTTACCCCTGGAGGACTGTATTCTTCTGATGAGGTTGACAAGAGAGCTTATCTCTTTTCAGACATGAGGATTATGCTGCTTTTAACAATAAATTCAATGCAAAAATGAAGTGTGTTTGCAAGTTAGGTGGAGGAGCAAAGCTGTCATCCAGTCAGCCATCTTTGATGTCCTTTTCAAATAAAGTTTATACAGCAAGACCTTTTCAAAAAAATCTGCAAAACCAAGGTTTAAAAGAAGCATTCTAACATAAAATAAATATTTAACTTGATTTACTTTAGTTTACAAAAATAGAGAAAGCATTGTCATAAAACAGAAGCTGACGGTAGCCATTTTTTGCTACCCTAAAATTAAATTATCTACAAATCAGATGACTTCTATCCTGGCTACCAGTTAACCTGATTCATAAACATGATTAATAAGAATTAACAAGCTTATGAAGGATTAATAATGATTACTTCTGTACTACTGGAAAGATTTTCACATCTCTAAATAAAGTAAAAAAAAAAAGCAGTTTTTTTTTTATTCTGTTTTTACACCCCTCCACTCCGATATGGCGGATATGCCTGTTTTTTTGGCCTGGATATACCAGACTTCATGGAACTATGAGCAGAGGTGGGGGATGTTCAACATTTATGAGTTACCCCAATTTTCATTTTTACCTTGTAACCCTGAATTCTGCAGGGACACTGACATTTGAGAAGAAGTCCCTGATGTAAATGTGCATCAGCGCACTTGCATGATATGCAGCATGGCATCCCTCCCTACTTGTATCCTGAGTGTTCTACCACCTGTACATCTACAAGTTTCAGTATTGCTGTAGAATGCAGCCCCTCCCCCCAGGAAGAGAAAGCATCCACTGGGATGCTTGATCCTCCTGCCCCCAGGCCAGCCCCAATAACTCAGGCTCGTTCCTGACCCCTGAGCCTGGGTCACCAGCATTGCAAGCTGTAGCCCTACTGCTGCCTCAACAGGCCAGCCAATAATCAGTTTTATGATTATCAATATGTATTATATAAAACAAACACTATACAAATGTTGTGCACTCATGAAATAATGCCATCTCAAGGGCTAAAGAACTCATCGATTCACTTATGCTTCAGACTGCTTATTTAGCTACAGTATGTACTTGTTTCTGAATTGATTAATATCAAAAGTTTTACAAGAAAGGACATACTGAGCTGGTAGCAGCTTGCTTCCAGATGTGTCCTGGGGGAGGGATACCAGGGAGAACAGTACAAAAAGCAATACAGCAAAAAGGGGCATACCTAATTAAAACATAAATGTACTTGAGGTACAGAAAATGTGTAACTGAGAGATATCAGATAGAGTACAGCAGGAGTGATAACATATTAAATGTATAGGAAGGTATAAGGTACAGAGCAGTTATAAAATGCTGACTCTGTTGTCAGTACAGCTGCACCATGACAATAAAGAATCCTGATGCAAACCAATTACAGTAAATAGGGTGAATGAGCTTATAGCTTCCTTGATGACATTATTTTATTGTAGAAGACAAGCAAATATGCATAAAACATTTTACTTTCTGTTACAGTCTGGGGTAGAGGTGGTTAGTATACATACATCAAGCAAGTGAAACATGCTAAAGTAATTAAATATAACAGCAAATCAGTCTAGTGAGTTGTAATAAGTGCCTGGTTGATTTAGCTGAGATTTTTATGCAGTGCCACATAAAACATCCCATTGCCAGTTGAAGGATGGAGTATCTGTTTGACTATACACTTCCTTTCCCATAGAAAGAGACAGAACTTTAGAAACATAGAAACATAGAGTTTGACAGCAGATAAGGACCACTTGGCCCACCCAGTCTGCCCATTTCCCTACCTATTGGATAAGCTGCAGATTCTAGTTAACCAACAGCCTACTTCCTGCAACCCCCAGCTATAATTGCCTTATGTCTGTCCCATGCATGTTTGAATTCTCCAACTGTTTTAGACCCCACAACCTCTCCAGGAAGGCGGTTCCATGCGTCCATCACTCTCTCCGTGAAAAAGAATTTCCTCACATTGCCCCAGAGCCATCACCCCTCTAACTTTAAACTGTGTCCCCTTGTTCTTACACATCTCTTTTTCTGAAAGATGCTACCCTCCTGGACTTTGTTGATTCCCTTGAGGTACTTAAAAGTTTCTATCATGTCCCCACTGTCTCTTCTTTCATCAAGGGTATACATATTAAGCTCTCTCAGTCTCTCTTCATATGGTTTCTGATGTAGACCCTGTACCATTTTAGTTGCCCTCCTCTGGACTGCTTCCATCCTGTCTATGTCCTTGTGTAGAAGAGGTCTCCAAAATCGCACGCAGTACTCCAGATAGGGTTTCACCAACTGTCTGGACAGAGGGATAATGACTTCCCTTTTTCTACTTGTGATGCCCCTCCCTATGCATTCCAGTATCCCCCTGGCTCTCCTTACCTACTTCTCACATTGCTTACCCACCTTTAGGTCATCTGATATGACTACACCCAGATCCCTTTCCATTATTGTTGTCGTTAGTACCTCCCTGCTATTGTGTACTCTTCTCCTGATTTTTATTTCCCAGGTGCATTACTTTGCACTTCTTTGCATTGAATCTAAGTTGCCATATGTCTGACCATTCCTCCAACCTTGCCAAGTCCCTTCTCATCCTTTCTACCCCCCCTTGTGTATCAACTCTGTTACAGATCTTTGTGTCATCTGCAAAGAGGCATACCTTTCCTTCCAGACCCTCTGCAATGTCACCTATAAAGACGTTAAAGAGGACTGGACCCAGTACTGAGCCCTGAGGTACTCCACTAGTAACCCACCTTTTTTCAGAATGTGTTCCATTCACTATTACCTTCTGTGTCCTGTTGTGCAGCCAGTTTTCTACCCAGGCTACCACCCTGGGACCCACTCCCAGGCTGGCTAACTAGATTATTAATCTTTTGTGGTGGACTGTGTCAAATCCCTTGCTAAAGTCTAGGTAGGCCATATCCACAGCCCCTCTCTGGTCTATTACTTTGGTCACCCAGTCAAAGAAATCGATTAGATTCATTTGACATGACCTTCCTGTTGTGAATCCATGCTGCTTTGGGTCCTGTGTCCCACTGGCCTCTAGGTACTGAACAATTCTTTCTTTCAGAAGTGATTCCATCATTTTCCCCACCACTGAGGTCAAACTAGCAGGTCTGTAGTTTCCTGCTTCTGCCTTGCTCCCACTTTTTTGAAGGGAAATCACATCTGCCCTCCTCCAGTCCTCAGGTACCACCCCATCTTCCCATGATTTGTTAAAAAGTGTGGTTAGTGGTGTCACGAGGTCCTCCCTTAGCTCTTTTAGGATTCTAAGGTGAATCCCGTCAGGCATCATTGCTTTGTCCACCTTGAGTTTTAGGAGTTCTTTCAGGACTCTTTCTTCTGTAAATGGACTGGCGTCAACCCCCCTACCCAGAGTGCTTCTACTGTTTGGTTTAGGTAACTTCTCCTCTTCTTCTTTTGTGAATACTGAGCAAAAGTATTCATTCAGTATCTCTGCCTTTTCACTGGGTCCCTCTGCCCACCTCCCCTCTCCTTTATTAATCTTCACTATCCCTCCCTTAACCTTTCTATGCTCCCTAATGTACCTATAAAAGGTTTTATCCCCTTTCTTAACTGAGTTGGCTATCTTTTCCTTGGTTTGGGCCTTTGCTTTTCTGACTGCCTTCCCCACTTCTTTCTACTTTAATTGATGCAGTTCCCTGTCATGCTCGTGCTCCATACTCAATATAATCCTCACAATTTGGTTTTAATCTAGTCTTTATGTAGTTAGTCAGTTAAAAGGTATCACCTGCAACATATTTGTTTTTTTCACTGCATGAAACAGGTGGGATTTTGTTAAAATTTTAAATGCTACTGCTATATTGATTAATTTCAGTATTTAAATAGAGGGTGTCATTACAAAACCTTGCACATTTTGCAGTAGTTATTGACTTAGCACATTGCATGCACACCTCTGGGACCTGAAAATCTGAATGCCATGGGTTCTAGTCCTATAACAGGAACCTGTCCAATACTAATAGAAAATGGCAGTCTAAAACCACACTAGATAAGATTAACTAACTCTGAGACTGTGCACGCTGATATGATGGTGCTGTTTATGACTGTGCCATTTGGCTTTTGCTCTTTTGATGGGACACTGTATCCATAACACTACAGTAGGTGGGTACTGCACAGTTAAGTTACCATTCTGCAGATGAGATGTTAAACTGAGATAAATATTGCCCATCTCTGCAGACTGTCCAGGTGAACAGCTAAGATCTTGTGGCACCTATCATAAGAGATGGGGAATTTTATTGAAAACAGAAACTATAACATCATGCATAATAAACTTACAGTCATCTAGATATTATACAAAATACCAAGGATAACCCCTTTTCATCCCCAGTTAATACATGAAGAAGAAAAAAACAGTCATGTTACAATAATCCTTCGTATTGTACTGTAAATATCCACAATACTAAATCTGTTAAAGAAAAAAGAACTTTATGTGAGAACACACTAAAAATATGACTGTTAAATTATACAAACAAGTTTCATAAGTCAGTACAATATATTAATAAAAACATCCTCAGATCTAGCAGAATAACCATGAAGTAGAACAAAAAACAATTCAAACATTATGCCATGTACCCACCTAGTTTGTACAGGGACCTCCTTAAACCCAAGCAATACGACGCTAAAGGACATTTGCTCATCCTTTGGGAAGTCTTTGGTAGTCTAGTGTTTTAACTTGTTTATTGTACTCTTGACCATTGGAGCAGTTGACACAGGGGTTGACTGTATTTGTTGTGTCAGACACTGACATCTGGCTTGCCAGAGAAAAAAATGTAAGCATGCAAAAATTACATTAAGGGTACTGGGTTTAAATTGTCTAAGCATTCCAGTGTAGTCCAATGAATCAGGGTTTCATAAAATAGGGATTTCAAAAAAGGCTACTGCCATGATGGCTAGAAAGGCCCAGATTTGAAGAGTGACTGGGCACCTTAAAGAGAAATTTTTCTGAGTTTCTTCCACCTAACGAAAGTCTACTCTAGGACAAAATCTCTCATCCAGAGATTTATCCTTTAAATTACCTTTAACCCCTTGCCTTGCATTGCAGCTAAGCCATAACACATACCAAGTTTTAACTGGCATTCTGTGGTCATTTAACATTGATTAAGCCAATTTCATTTTAGAGGGGAAGCAGAAAGGGACTACAATAGAAATAACATGAGTTGTGGACATAATTTGAACATATAGCTGTTTTCTGGAAAGAGTTGTAACTGACAGTTTACATACTTTCCTTTGGCTGACCTTAGAGAGGGAGAAATCTGCATACTCAGGGACACAATAGGAAGCCATAACCTTTGGGAGAATTAAGTCCCATTTAGAATTATAAAGCTACAGCAGATGTTTGGCCCATTATTGCCAAGGATGGAGAGTAGTTTCCAGTCCTAATTTTAAAGTGGAAAGGAAAAAAAAAAGAATGAAAACAAAAACTAGTAGATCTATAATACTGAGGCCTCCCAATGTCACTGGTAGAAAAGTGAAATCTCCCATAATAAGGTTAAGTCTACTACCCCATAGCATCTGAAAAAAAAACAGCTATATAAGTGTGTTTCTAAATTTATAGGTGAAGGAAAATAAAACTTAAATAAGTAAATATAGTAAGTAAAAATGCCTTTATAGTGAGAACCCTCTTTTTATGGAAAATCTCCTGGATTTCCAAATCTGAACTTTGCTCTCACAAATTGAGAGACAGTCTTCCCATTTAATATGAGAGAGATTTCCTTGACCAAAATAGAGTCAAAAGATCTTAACTGGTGTAGGCAAAATTTGGATACCAGCAATATCCTGATGAGGGGATGGGGTGGTGGGGGTTAAAGGATCGTATAGCAAGTGCAGTGCTCTTATCACAATTTATTTTCACCCCTGAAATAAGTGAATATATTGAAAATTGTTTTAAGGCCTCAATTTCTGAGGTTGCATTTTGTATGAAAAGGCAAACATCATCTGCTTAAGCAGATATCTTTTGTGGAACCAGTCCTCCTCCTAGAGAAATTTCTTCTATACATTGATTATTAATTATATTTCTAATAAGGGGATCTAAAGCTAAGGTGTAGAAGAGGGGGCTTATATGGCACCCTGTCACACACCAACACGCAATGGCACTGATTCACATAATAGTCCCTTGACTGAAGGGACTATGGATGCTTCCTTGTATAGGCATTTGAGCCATTGCAATATATGTGGGGGAACTCGATAAGTTCCCAGTACCTGAAACAAGAAGCTATGAGAAATGTTATCAAAAGCTTTAGCCTGATCTATGGACAAAAGATACCCTTGCATCTTGTTTTTTGTCTTCCAAACTTGAACATATCTCTAAGTAGAACCAGATTAAAAGTAATGTTTCTATTGGTTATGGAACATGTTTGTGCAGGGTAAAGTAAAGTGTCAGTGTGACTCTCTGAAGTGTAAGACATAATAGTTTTGACAAAGTTTTATAGTCAGCATTGAGCAAGCTTATCAGACTCCAGTTATTAAGATTCTTCCTGTCTCCCATTTTATACAAAAAATCATAATAGATGTTCAAAACTCTGCCTTCAGTTTGGAGAGGTGAGGAATTCATTATAGACCATCTCCAAGAAAATTGATTTGTTGTGTATAAATGTTTCATAAAATTCATTAGACAAACCATATGGACCATGGGAAGAACCTGTTTTTAGAAAGGTAATCACTTATTTTATTTTGTGAGCAGTAATAGGAGTATCAAAAGCTTCTTGTTGAGCTTCTGTCAGCACGAGGGGTGAACTGTATTCTGATCCAAAACAGTGTTGCAAGTACTACTGTACAATTCACAGCATATCAATATCAGTTGTTCCATTACATCCTTCTCTATCATATAGTCCAGTCATTAGTGTGGAATCTAGCCTGTGCTTGCATGCCATGAATGGGTCAGCAGAAGGCTGTTTCTCTGTCCCATATCTGTTTTCTGCCTCTAGAGTAGCGGCTCTATCATATTTAAATTTAAACATTTAGGTCTTCAAATCCTTCATGCATGTTATATTTAATTCTATCACAGTGGGGCAAAGACATGTATTTATATAAAGTATTCCTATGCCTGAGATAGGCCACATAATCAGAGGTAGCCCTAGACCTCCCAAAATGAATAACGGGATTTTTCAAATCTGATTTTGTATCAGACCACCATAGCCAAGTGTCCTCATAAAAACAAATGATGGAATTCTTGGCTAGACATAATTGGGAAACTTCTAAATGAATCTGGTCCTGTTCCAGAAGAAATATACTAAGTCTCCAACATTTTGTGGCAGAAAACTGCTGTGGGGGTATATTGGCTAGAATAAGTGTACAATGTGATCTGAAAATTCACAAGGCTTGAGAAGAAAGCAGTGAGAAACTAAGAGTCTAGAACAAAAAATAAAATCAATCCGGGTTGCAAAGGAATTCCTGAAATAAGTATATCCTGGATCTTTGCGAAATGACCTATAAGTGTCAATGAAATTAGCTGTTTATAAAATGTTTTGCAATGTATGAGTGCCACAGTAAACCTTCTTTTGTACAGTGTTTCTAGTGCTAATGTCCAACCAGCAGTTCATACCCCCCCAAAATAATTTGCAAAGTAGTGTAGAGGGGTAGCCTGTGATGTGGGTGACTGTATGTGGGCGATTGGTCATAAGGGTGACTGCACTACGGCGCCGACAATCTGAGTGACCAGGGATTTCCCCTCTTTCCCAGAGTTGTGCCCCCCCCCCGGAGTAGGAATCCTAAGTATGGGGGGGTGGGGGCAAAGCATCCCGCATTAAACAACATACTGTTTTTCAGTCGCCCATGTGGTTTTGCACCCTTGCACGGGTCGCCGTCCTACAGTCACCCTTGTCACACAGCACCGCGTAGTGGTGTGATCTTATTTTATCAAATAGCGCAACCCTGGCTGCTTTGGTTTGGGGAGCATATGTGCTAGTTAGTCTTAAAGAAAAATGTTTGAAAGTGCATTCGAGCAACAAGGCCCTGCCAGAAAGAATATCCACAAGCCTTTGAACTGAAAAACATGAGCCTTTAAATAGAATACCTAGGCTATCCACAGTATCCAAACTGAAAGTCCAATATAATGGGCCCCACATCCAACTTTTTCTAGCCCATTCAGCATGAAATTAGGAATTTAACCTGGTTACCTGCAGGAAAACAATGTCATATTTAGAATATTGAAAATATGAAAGAATGGTGAGCCTTTGTTTGTAGTTCTTCATGCTATAAACCTTGACAGAGGCCAAATGTTTGGCTGCCATCCAAAGAAGTGTTTGGCACAACTGTTAGTCAGGACTACCCTCTCTGGAAAGCACTTTCCTTTTGTTACCTTTTTGGTTTTTGGTCCCTAGTGATTTTAGATTTACTTCTTCTTTCACTTCTGAAACAACTTCAGAATGAGAGGAAACATCTGACTCAAGATCAGAGTCCTCCCATTCCCTATGACCCTGTAACACTTGATAGGAATTCTGAAGGGGAATTAGATGGACTGTGGGGGCTGTTTAGAAGATTCTCTAGTTACTCACCTGGTACTAGGTACCTGGAATTCTGCTGGTGGGGGCATAACTGCAGGTAGGGTGGAGCCTGCCCCCAAGGGTGATAGTGTGCCCTGCTGTTCAACTAACTCCTGACCTCCCTCAGAAGGCAATGGATCTGGGGGGGGGCAGCGCTTGAAGAGTACTACTTCTTGGAGTGGGGGCCTCACTACTAGAGGATTCCTGTATGGGGTCTGGTACATCCTGTCTGCTCTCTGAACTTTGCTGGTCCCTAGGTTCTAGACTTTGAGCCATGCTGGGGGTAGAGTGTCTAGCTCTATCCTGTGCATTGTGAACCAAATTTTCCTGGTTTAGACTGTCAGTCTTATTTTGTCCCACCCATAGACACTGATGGTAGGCATGCCCCACATCTTCACATAGATTACACTTGAGTACATTTCTGCAAGACATACTGATGTGACCAAACTCCCCACAAAGGGCACATTTAAGCCTATGACAGGTGCTACTAAGATGGGTATGAGCACCACACTTATAGGAGGCTTTAGGTTTGCCCACATAAAAGCAGACCCCCCTATCCTGGCCCAGAAAGAAGTTGTTGGGAATGTGCTGCATATCTGTATCAGTTTGAAAAAGTCTGACTTTGAAGCACCACCCCTCAGTCCATATGCCTTCAGAGTCAATGATTGCCTCTAGTTGCCCTAATACAATACAACGCTTTTGTAACCAGAATGATATGTCATTAATATTTACTCCCTCATTTCAAAACATTATAGTTACAGTTTTAATCAGGGGTTTTGTAAGAGATATTGCCATGAAGGTAGTCCACAGTGCTAAGGATCATAATGCATTGTACTTTATCCAAAATCTGTTAAGTCTGAATAATGTTTAAAATTGATATTGAATGTATCTTCTTCTGATACGTGAATCAGGGTGTATATATCTCTGTAGCCTAAAATTGCATTGAATCTTTCAGCAGCCATCTGGCCACAAGTCACAGGTACTCTGTGTAGCTGTTCAGATAACCCCCTCCCCCCCAATATTTCACACATGCAGTATTCTTTTTTGGTGCCTGAGATAATTTATTTTTGAACAATTCTGAAAAAGTGGGACCAGCTCCAGCTGAAGGCTGAGCATGTTCATTCCAAGGGTGGGGGTGGAGGGGATGGGAGTGACTCATCATCTGTCACATCCCGTGAACTTGGTGCAGTAGACATTGCACCCTCAGTATTCATATTCACATTTTGTTCTAAGCCCTGAGAAACCAAAGCAGCTGCAGAAGCCTCCCCCTGCTGAAGGACAGAAGCAGTGTCATTTTGACCGGTGACTGGCCCTTTAATCTCCAGGAGTGCGCCCGTTGATGCTTTGTAGATTTAGTATGCTGTAACAGTACCTGGTGCTACAGAAAGCCCTGGAACTCACTGTCTCCCCCTGAGCTTGTAAATGTCTCTGAATATCTTGTCCTGGGTCGTCCTGTATGTCAGGCATATCCAGGGAAACAGGAGACTCTGTCTGTGCTAATTCAGTCTGCTCAGTCACTGAAGCAGACCTCAAGCTCCTTTCTCCCAAATACTTGTGTTGTGCTCTGGGGGATTCTGTAGCACATTTGTTGGGTTGTTGTGAAAGATCGAGTCACTGAGTTTTCAGGACCCATTTCCTCTCTGTAGTCTGCCACCAGCCTGCATTAATTAGAGCATTTTTGGGAGTCCATATATAAGTCTTACTGAGCCTGGAAGTCTCCTTGCAGTATTCTGTGATTTACCAACTGCACTGGTGCTAAAATCCGGGGCAGCATCTAGAGATGATTCCCAAGTTGTGGTGCAGATCCAATAGGCACAGGGAGAGTATGGCTCGTATTTCCATCCGACAATTGCCGTGGTTGAATGTTGTCCATTGCTGCATTCTGTTGGGAATTCATCTAAAGCGCTTGCTGTTGTTGATCTCCCTCATTCTGCACAACAGAAGCCTGCTTGTCATCCATCTTCATCTCCATTCCTGTTAACATCGGGTCAACTACTGAAGCATTTTTCTCCATGTAGTTGTCCAACTGCACAGGAACTTTTGGTGAGTTCTCTGAAACATACTCTATAACTTCATCATCTGCATTTACAGCTGGGGTCAAGAACCTGTCCTTAGCCTGCTGAACATCCTCCTCCTACTTCTCCTCCAAACCAGAGTCCACCAACTTGGACAGTAGGCCAACAGCACCCCCTGTCAAAAGTATTGGATTTTCCCCAGTGTTTTGACCAACATACTCAATGTCAATGAAACATGTCCATGCAACTCACTCTGCAGCATGCACATGGAAACAACCTGGCACAGCACAGTGTGCCTTTCCTATCAACAACAAAAAAGATAAAATAGAATAAAAACTACAAATCAATAAATGAAGACATTATGGCAGAATCTCAACATTCTGTATGACCTATAAAGATCTTGTTCCAATGGTGATGACATAAACAAACTGCAAATGAAGACCATCTCAAACCTCTGTGTACCCCTCATTGAGTACTATATTTACAGTATTTTGCAGAATGAGTTGAAATCCATGTGCATCTCTAGCATTTTACAAAAACTAATGACATCTTTAAAGGTGCACCTGGTTGGCTATAGAGTGGAAAGAGAGGAATTAAATATATTTTATTTATTCGGAGTTTCCTTCCCCAGGATAGAGCCACATGAGATGTAACACCCCCATGCTCTATGCCTATAGTCCTCTATATATGATGGCAGGATGATGTGATTGCTTGGTATACTTATTTAGCATTGTATTAATTCACCCAGCCTTTCCCCACCTGATTCCTGATTCTGGGCCTGAACAAGATTCAGTGGCAGATACAGGATTTGATTAATCATACTGTCTCTAGTGATTCGAAGATGGTAATTGCAGCTTCTTATTAACTTGTTTCATGCCCTCCTTGTGATTGTTGTATTTTACATACTGTACTTACTATCATCACAATATCTCAAAAGTACAAAAAATCCTAGTCAACTTCAAGTTCTAGGGCTATGCATCTCCTGGAGCTGGAACCACCAAGTGTATGCTATTTCAATATAGTGGCACTCACTGTTGACAGTGCCTGGAAATCAGAGGAACTGCAACTCTTAACTAACTGTTGGATTTTATCATGTTAGGTGCCACAGAGTCTGGAGGTACAGTAGGGAATGTGGCAGTTTGAAAGTTCAGTGAGGGGACACTGGCAGCTACCACTGAAGCACCAATGAAACAGATCATCAAGAGGTTATTCCAATAGGTATACCAATGGGCAGAGTGGGTGGGCCCAGCTGTCCTTATCTGCCATCACATTCTATGTTTCTATGTTTCCAGGTACAAGGGGAAAAAATGGATGCCATTACATTCTAAAGGCCCTGAGACACACTAAGAAACATATTTCCATGGAGAATTACCAGGAGTCCTGTCACATTTTTTATTTTTTATTGTAAATTTAAAAAACTTTCAAGACAGAAATGTCAAAAATAAAGATATGTGTAATGCAAACATTGATGTTCAGATGTGTTCATATTCATCAAATGATTTATGACATGTCCCTAGACTACTGTGGCAGTGGGAAGGAAAAAATAACTTACTCAACATAGCCAAACTGTTAATATACATCTGACAGTGTGCTCTTAGCTATATATTCTGTCATGCTACTGTTTGACAAGGGCAAGTTCAAGCCACTGATCAATAAGCAAGTAAATATATGTATGACGTGTACTGGACATCACATAACTTGCTAGGTAACTGGCAAACAACCCCTCCCGTGACAGCATAGGAATTATTATATTGCAGCTTAAAATAAAGATGATTAATACTAAAAGGACAGCAGATGTCTTTTGATGAGCTGTATCCAACCTCATTAAAACTATTGTATTTTAACCAGAGGTTGCATCTTGAATTGTTACTGACTGTTGCCATAGAATCAATTTCACTTGTCAGTGCCTAAAGTCAGATCAGTTTGTGCAATTCAAGCAAATCTTTTCGCATGTCACCTCTACTACTCATTGATCTTGTCATATAAATGTTTCAAGCCTCCAGTTTTGTCTGATTGTCTCCTGAAAGGAGCCATCTACCTCTTATCCCCTTATGACTGTAATCTCAAAAAGCTGGGATATAGAAAGTTCTGAGATGTTCCACAAGGCAATCTGTCAAAAAATGCAATGGGTTCAAGGTTGTTTCATCTCACAGCAACACAGCAAGGAGGCAAAAAGTCCCTTCCCATGGTCCCAGATGCCAATTTTAGATGTCAAAAGTATATTGAAGGACTGATACAACCACACTGTAAACAGAAACAAAATAAAGCAGTATTTGTGCTGAATTATATCACCATATCAAGGGAAAAAGTAGGACACTGCATTCATGAGTGAGCTGTGAAAAAGAACAAAACGGTTATCGTGATTACATGTTTTATATAAAAAAAATGCCAACAATGTCAAGTTTCTTAGAACTCCTTCAGAAATGTTGTGTAAATGGAATGTATTTATAGTGCATTGAGCGCTAACTTTGCTTATTTTTTCTATTACATTACTGAAGAAGGTATCAAGGTCAAAACACCATCTCCAAGTGTGTATTTGATTTTCTGCAATAGGTAATGATAACCATTTTGTTCTAACTACAGCAAGCAGTCTAAAAATATCCAATACACAGTACAAGCAAATGTTCAAAATAATGTTGAAGACACTTGTCTACAAATGTTACAACTTAAAACTGGCATTGTACTGTATATGATGAAAATTAGTGTTGATATACTGTATATGCTGACTTATTGTTAAAAAATAATGTTATGCAAAAAAGTATATTAAACTAGTTTCATTGCATTGGTATCTGCTTTGTCACTAAAAAATGCAATAGATACATATATTATTCTTCAACTGCAGCAGACATTATCTTTCATTCCAAGTTAAATGTCATCGCTGCTTGCAAAATGAACTAGATACTCTCATTATTATACCATGTTTCCCCCTGAATATGTTACTTACTGTATTACTCTTTTTCACTACACATGTACTAAACAACTTGTATGGTTTCAACTCTCAAGCATAAATCAGATTTTAGTAGCTTTGCTCTTGGTTTTCAGTTACAAGGCTGCAATTTACACAGTGATTTTCAAATTCTCATCTCCTGATTAAAAATAATAAAGCAAAAAAAATCAGAAACATTACAGTACACAGGCACATTTTTAACAACCCGTTTCCATTATGAATTTTGGAAATAATATTATAATTAGATTGCTATGAAACACTATGCTACCATACAGGGAATAATCATTTAAACCATATGTTCATATAAATGGCACAATTTCTACTTGTTGCTACATTCTGTGTTTTTCATGTCAATAAAGAAATATTGTTTGTAGGTATAAGATGAAGTATTTGGTGTATTATAAAACATTTCTGATAGGTAGTGTGCAAGATTGTAGAGTGTTTTTACTGCATGTAACAAAAATGAGGACCAATATTATAACTATATGATCTGATTTATTTATTGAAAAGTTTCACCAGGAAAGGCACGCTGAGCAAATGCAATTGCTCATCTCCTGGTGTGTCCTGGGGGAGTTGGAGACAGGAGGTACAAACACAGAACAGTGCATATCAGGGCAAATACAACAATTACAGTATTAGATTTTACAACAATTTAAGAGTAAGAGTACAGTGACAAGGGAAATTTAATACAAAATAAACAGTTTGAACAATTGTACATTGTAATAAGTGCTGGTGAAAAAATGAAGTGCTAGAATAGAGAGGATACATAGCCAAGAGGTAGATAAAGAGGTGGTGGAGAGGGAGGAAGACCATGCTGAAATTAGATGGAATGAGAGGGGAGGAGATGGGGAGGTGGATAAAACATATTAGAAGCAGAAACAACTGGGAGAGAAGAAGTTATACAGGGAGGAAGAGAGGAAGCAGGGAATGGAAGAGTGTCTAATTTGAGAAGGAAGTTGGTTCCAAAGATTAGGGAACAGGTACAAGAATGCTGATTGGCCTGCAGAAGTTGAGAGGTGGGGAACTACCGGGGTACATGTGTCCTGAGATCTGAGGGAGTGAGCAGAGGGGGGAGGGATGCTGATAGAAAATGAAAGATAGGATGGGAGAGAGCCAAACCAATATTTGGACACAAATTTGGTATTGTGGGAGAGGCGCCGGTTGTCAAGAGAGGGAAAGGCTAGCAAGTGGTATAAGGCACAGTGGTGAGTGTGGAGGGGAGCATCCAGGGCAACACAACAGAAGGAGTTAAAAATGGTCTCCAATCTGAATAGGGAGGTATTGGGAGTGGCACTGTAGACTATGTCACAGTAGTCAAAAATAGGGAGAATAATTTTCTGTACTAGTTGACGCCTTACTGGTAGGGATAAATAACTATGGTTCCTGTACAGGGCACCTAGCTTGTGGTGCAGTTTTTTCAGGGTAGCATCCACATGAACAGAAAAATGTAGGTGCTGGTCAAGCCACAAACCAAGGTAATGAAAAGAGGGGGTGTCCTCCAGTATAGTCTCATCAGGGGTGAGGAAGGGGGTCTTGAGAGTCTTTGCCTAGTGCCAAAAGTCATGGAGATGGTCTTCTTGGCATTTAGAAAGAGCTGATGTGAGCTAAGCCAGTGTTGAACTTTATCAAAGTCAGCTTGGAGTCTGGTAGCTACATCGATGGGAGATTGGTCTGAGGTAAACAGGACAGTGTCAGCATACATATGGTTAGAGGATGAGGTGCATACCATAGGAAGGTCATTTAGGAAGATAGAAAAAAGTATGGGACCTAACACTGAACCTTGTGGCACACCAGTATTAATATGGAGAGGAGCGTGCTGGCCTAGTGGCATGGAGGGCTGAGGCAGTGATGCCTTACCTCCTGCTACACCGGCGACCCATGTTCAGGGTGTGAATGGGTCATCAGCGGCCAGCCTGGGTGGGAGAGGATCAAGCATCCAGAGGACTGTTCTCCTCTCCTGGGAAGGGTGGGGAACAGTGGGCAGAATTTTCCTGACAACTAGCTGAGACTAGGTGTTGGCATGCCTGGCCAATACAGTGGGCCACAGAGGTAGAGCAGCTGGCAAGCACACTATGGGTGGATGCACACATGGCATGCCCACTGTCAGCATTGCACACCAGCTGCTGTAAATGAAAAAAGGGAAATGGTACCCAGGTCAAGCAGCTTGATGGCCATCTGCCTCATGCACTATCTCTGAGGGCACCACCTGTACTGGATCCTGTCCTGGTGGGGAATTGGGGGCTCTCTGCCACCCCATCATGGGGAGAAAGCCACGGGGGTAGCTAGGTGGTGGCCCGTATGGGAGATGGGTGTGGATGGACAACAGATGGAGAAAGAAGGAATGCCAACCAGTAGCCACGGGGAGGTAAAAAGTAAGTAAAAAAAAAATAAGGAGAGGTGGGGAAATAGAGTCAGCGATTTTGACTGACTGTGACCTTGCAAGGTATGCACTGAACCAGTTTATGGTGGAGTCCATTAGGCCTGTGGCAGCTAGGTTGTTCAGGAGGAGAGAGTGGGAGACAGAGTCAAAGGCCTTAGTGAGGTCGACAAACATAGTGGAGGTGATTAGGTCACCGTCCATCCCAGAGAAGAACAGAGTCAGTGAGCCTAAGCAGGGAGGTGGTGGTGGATTGATCCTTCCTGAACCCAGATTGGAAAGGTGTGAGGAAGAAGAATTCTGAGAGAAAGGCTTTGAGTTGAGAGAGGACCAAGTGCTCCTGTAATTTGGCCAGGAAAGGGAGGAGGGAAAAGGGATGATAGTTCCCAGGAGAAGTGGGGTTGCCACCCTTAGGTAGTGGGAGGACAATTGCATATTTCCAGGTGATTGCTACAATGGCAGACCACAAAGATAGATTTAGTAGATCTGCTAATGGGGAGGAGATTGCTGGAGCAGATCAGACTAATAGTTTGGGGTCAAGCACATCAGGTGATCTACATTTAGTGTGGTTGATAGCTAGGAGGGCAGCTAAGGTGTTAGCAGGGGTGACTTGTAAGAAGGAGAAGGAGTTGCACTTAGGGTTGGAGCTGTGGGGAGGTGGAGTGGGGAGAGAACACAGGAGGGCAGAAGTGCAGGAAGTGAAGTAGGTGTTAAATTCAATGGCTACAGACTGGGAGTCTGACATTAAAGAACCATTTGACTTAAGGAGTGGAATAGATGGAGTGGAAAGTGGGGGGACAAGGCATGAACGACTTTCCAGAATTTTGAGGGTTTGTTTTCTGTTTGCCTGGAAAGTAGAATGGAAGAACTCAGCTTTAGCCAGCCTAATAGCATTGGTGCAGGAGTTACAAAGCACCCAGTATAGTTGGAGATCACTTGGCAACTAAGAATTTTTGTGTGCCTTCCAGGATCTGTATCATGTCTATGTAATGAAGACCCAGCACCATAAATGTATGCAAAAGTGAAATTGTATTGCTACAGAATATGCACAGACTGTTTTTAAGAATAAAATATATTTACAAAAAACTTCTGGGGACTGATATTCAAAAGTTTGCATGGGTGCTAACAGGTCTTTGCCCGTGCAAACCGGGATTTGCTCCGAGTCACCATATTCAAAAGTGGCCTTTGCATCGGCAAAGAGAGTTAGGGCCCGCACAAAACATAATGTATGCAGGTGGGCAAGGGAAGGGGCATGACTATGAATACCTGTACTATGCCATATTCAGTGGATTTGCAATGTGCAAAAAGGGTTTAGCGTTGTTCCTTTTGGGCAGCACAAATACCACCAAACACAAACCTGACATACTCTGGGCAACCCTAGTGGCTGCCAGAGGTAATGCCCACACATAGCTAGTTGTCCGCTGGGGGAGAACACCTGACCTCTGTGGGCTGTGGCACCCCCCACTATGATTGCCTGTCTGTACTAGATTGAAAACTTCCCTGATGCTTGTGGACCCCCCTCCCTCTGATCACCGGCCTGTAATACAGTTAAACCTTCCCTGGTGCTAGCAGACCCCCTCCCTCCAATTGCTAGTCCATAGGAAAATTGACAACCTTCCATGGTGTCTAGTGCCCCCCATGGCACTGAACACCCACCATCCTAGTCACCTTACCTGTATCCTTGGCACCATGGGTGTGTATACAGTGACTGGCACAGCCCTCCACACACCTCCATGGCTGGCCACTGTATGTCCAGGTGGGGAGCACACCTCTTATTTATAGGACAGGGAATGCACCCTCTTCTATAAATAAGACACATGCTCCCTGCCTGGAAATAAGGTGGCTGGCCAAGAAGGTGTGAGGGGGTTGCACCGGTCACCATATGCACACCCACAGCAACCAGGATATTGGTAAGGTGATGGGGGTGGGTGTTTGGTATAGTTGGGGGCGCCCTAGATGCCAGGAAGGGTTGTCAATTTTCCTGTGGGCTGGCAATTGGGTGTGGGGGACCACTATCACCAGGAATGGTTTAACTTTATTATTGACTTTCGATCGGGGAGGACCACTAGCACCAGGGATATCTACACAGTTCTGGGACTGAGCAATTGGGGTGGTGGTGCTGCACCAGCCTGTCTCACTACCCATGCAAATGAGCCCATAATGGGCATACAAATAGCCCCTTAGTGCCTTGCATGCCCAATGAGCTAATTTGCATGGGTCCCTTTGAATATTGCAGATAGCACTCCGATGTGATCCTCTCTGGTGGCGTACTTCGGGATCCATGTTGGAGCAGTGCTTCTTGAGTTATCAGTGCCCCAACATGGCCCTATATTCAGTTGAATAGTACTGGTGCACTATTCAAATAAATATAGCATCCTCAGACTCCAGGGCAATTGCAAGGTACAGCACAAAGTTTTGCACTCTGCTTTGTGCCATTTTGAATATCAAGTCCCTGGTACCAATCAATATATAGTATTAAAAAAAAAATCATGTAAATAATAAGGACTGTTACATGAGGTCTCTGTACCCATATTGGTACCCCCAGAGGTACACCATAGACAGCAAGTGTGTAGGCATATGTTATACTAACACATAGGGCTAAGGGCATCTACTGTACAACAGTAGATGTCAGGAAATGTATGCATAATATTGTTATACACTTTGCTTTCTAATACATATATATTTTCTATATATTTCTTACTTATAAGATGTTAGGACACCTGTGTCCTTGTAATAATTATGATATATAAGTCAGCATTGCCACCTTTTGGTGATTTGTACTATTACACTGATTTGTGTAAGAACTGTACTCTTTTGTTTCACAAAGTGAAGACTACTACAAAACTGTATAATGTTATCTTGAACCATGGAGCCACCTCTAATTTAGCCAATAGGGCACATCTTTGTAACTAGAAATGTTTATATTTTACAGTAGCCATAGTAATTATCATAGGTATATAAAGTGAGACACTGAGTCTTATACCTCGGAGACCCCAAGAGACACGAAGAAACCTCAAGGTATAGAGAACGCTTAGCATTGGCTCCCGGTTCATACTGGTAAGAACTGCTTAGGGCGCCTGTGTTTTATCCCTTTGGTAGTAATAAACAAGTTTATTACTGTTATGCAACGTGTCTGTGATTCCTTGCATTCCCAATATTGCCAAGAACCTGACAGTGAGGTTTAGACCTCCTGACAGGACGTTTCCTAATGTTACCCTACACTCAAAAACAAAACAAAAAATTGTAAATGGTCTTGTTGCCTGCATTAAATCCGTGAGCAATCATCTCATCTCAAAAATATTACAAAACACTTATATATTTTTATCACCTACACTGAAGTATTTTAAGAAATGCCCGTAACTGTTTTAAATCAGTTTCTTATGTTGTGCACTATATCTGATTATGTTTTGATCTCTTTTTTATGCAACTTGCATGGTGCTGCTGTTTGCAAGAGGAGAAGATTTAAAAAAATGGGAGGGCATGGACGCAGAGGTGATTTTCAGTATTACTTTAAATCAAGTGGCTTAAATAGTAGTTAATAAGCATAGTAAATAAGCTGTGAATAATTAATAAGCTATTAAAATAGTTTGGTAAGCAGAAATATGCTTTTAACATGGATGAGCCAATAGTTAATTAGGCATTTAAGAAATTTATATTGAATAGTTATTCTTTATTAAACAGTCAGTTAAAGAGCAGCTGATGCCTTCAGAAGAACTTTAACAAACATTAATATTTAGACATAGTTCAGCTTATATTTCACATTAGCTCCATATTTCTCCTCCCTATTATTTACTGTTGAGGTTATTTGCATGAGAACAGGATCTTTGCTCCTGAAGGGTTCATCTATTCCTATTGCTTTCTCCCTACCTGAGATCATAATACAACATGTTGTGATGTCACAACAGAGGATTATGACTTGAAGTAGAGAGCAAGCTATAGAGGCAGATGAACTCGAAGATGTAAAGATCATGTACTCATGCAAATTTCCTCAGTAATAAATAAGGAGGAGAAATCCATAGAATATGTATGGAATCAAAGATGAACTGCACCTAATTACAATGTTTTTCAAACTTTTCTTTGAGGTGTCAGTAGCTCTTTAATTTGTAACGACCATTGAGAAACATTTTAATAGATGTGAATTTGTCATTAGAAATGTGGTTATTTGCTAATAGCGTACTTTTATTACTCTTTGCTGCTATGTAGACCACAGTGTGTACCAACATGTATGACCTTTGCCTAGATTATAAGAAATCCAGTAGCCAAGTAGCTAATGACTGCCAAAATGTACTCTGGTACTTTAAATAAATTGTTGTTTCACTTTATTCAGTCGTCTGTTGAACTTAAAAATTAAAAAAATAAAAAAAAGTTCTGACATACTGTATGTGTATTTGCCATTTAAAATGTAACAAATTTTTCATGGTATACATTTACTACCAATGTTTACATCCGATACTTTGGACTTCATCCCAGGTTATCAGAAACTCCGTAACCAGGTGGCCAGTGGCTACTGAAAGTTATTAATGACAACTAAAACAAATGCTTAATTTACTTATTGAATCATGTACTATGTGGGTGAAAAAGGTAAAAAGGTAAAAAAAAGCTTTATTAGACACCAGTAGGGTAGATGAAAGCCCCTATTAGGGCCATGTGTGCTCTTTTTTGCATTTAGTCAAGTTCAAATGTATATTCAGTGTGAGTGATTCAATTGCATGATGTCATTGATCTTGTCAGTGACAGGACTTTTAGGTCTTGGTGTAAGGTTTCATACCTACATAAGCCTGGATTTGATCCCCAATGTGGAACATATTTTTTCTTTCTCACTACAATTTATGTAGTGTGAGACATTTTGCTAGGTGTTACTGCTGATGTTAGCGATATACTTTCAGCAGGGTTTGAAGGCCTATATTTCTGATAACTTGAAAAGTTCCATCTCAGATTTTGAAGTTTAAATGCAACTTGAGAAACACTATTTCAAATAGACAGACTGTTAATTGTTAACGCTCACTGCAGCTGTGTGGTGGGAGGTCTGCACTCACTGATGGATGTCCTTTGCCACAGCATGCATCTCCTGTATAGAAAGCTTAGTACAGCAGTAGAGCGAAAATATACCAAACAGTAGAGGGTAGGGGGCCTGGGATTGATCCCCAGAGTAGAATATATATATATTTCTTTCTCATTACAATTTATATATTTGTATATTTTATAATTGTTACATCATTGCTATTGATAGTGATATTCTTTCAACAAGGATGTATATTGCTAATAACTTAAGAAATTCCAGCTCAGAGTTTGATGTTTAAATGCAACTTTGGCAACACTACTTCAAATAAACAAATGTTAATTACAAACATCCACTGTAGCTGTGTAGAGGGGTCTGCACTCACTGCTGAATGTCCTTTGCCACAGCATGTATCTCCTGCAAAGTAAGCCTAGTTCCACAGTAAAACAAAATGCTACCAAGCTGTAGAGAAAAGGGGGCCTGGGTTGGATCCCCAGAGTGGATACTTTTTTTCTTTCTCACTACACTTTATGTAGTATGAGGGACATTTCTAGATTTCATTGCTGATAATAGTTATAGACTTTCAGCAAGCTTTGAAGTGCTATATTGCTGATAACCTGAAAAGTTCCAGCTCAGACACTGATGTTTTAAATGCAACTTGGTAAAAACTTCAGATAGACGGAAAGTTAATTATGAATATCCACTGTAGCTGTATAGGTCAGTGTCTACACTGCTGGATATACTGTGCCACAGCATGTGTTCCCACATAGGAAGCTTAATACAGTAGTAGAGTTACAGGCTATCAAGCAGTGCATCTTGGTTCAATCCTCAGAGTGGAACATTTTTGTCTTTCTCACTACGATGTGTATAGTATGAGAGAAATTGTAAGATGTAATTTCTGATGATACTGTTAGACTTCCAGCAAGGTTTGAAGTTCTGAATTACTGATAATTTAAAAAGTTCCAACTCAGACTTAGAGGTTTAAATACAACTTGGGAAACACTACTTTAAATAGACAGACTGTTAATTACAAACATCCACAACAGCTGTTAGTGGAGGTCTGCACTCACTGCTGAGTGTCCATTACCACAGAATGCTTTTCCTGTATAGGAAGCTTGGTACAGCAGTAGAACTACAGGCTACCAAGCAGTAGAGAGTCAAGGGCAAGGGTTTGGTCCCCAGAGTGAAACATTTTTTTCTTTCTCACTACAGTGTATGTAGTATGAGAGAAATTGTTAGATGTTATTGCTGAAAGATAGATAGACAGACAGACAGAGAGACAGACAGACCGACAGACAGACAGATAGATAGATAGATAGATAGATAGATAGATAGATAGATAGATAGATAGATAGAAACTTGATTTATATAGCACCCCTTCCCAGAGGCTCAGAACGCTGAACAATTTCATAAAACAACATCATACAAAATTTGCAACAAAATACACAGCTACTCAAAGAACAACTCACTGCAGAATATAATCAATATTTAAGATCTATCTATCTGTCACATAAAAACACAACAGTCAGATAAATAAAAGATCTTAACCAATTAGATGTCATATAGGTCACAGGCTTGATTAAATAAAAATGTTTTAAGCCCTCCCTTAAAGGTTTCCACCGAGAGTGCCTCCCTTAGATGAAGTGGAAGTGAGTTCCACAGGGCTGGTGTGGCAACAGAGAAAACACAATCCCCAGATTGCTGTAACCAAGGCTGGGCAGTAAGGAACCAAGAAGTCTGGCAGATTGTCTTGTCCCTGGCTTTGCAGGGCTTTGTTGGTCAGTAATCTGACCTGGAAGGCAATTCTCCACCTTATCAGCAGTCAGTGCAGTCCATGGAGGACAGGCATGACACGGTCAAATCTTAATGCAACATTCAACAACCTGGCTGCCACATTCTGCATCAGCTGCAGACAGCAGAGATTGCCTCCAGATAGCCCAAGGTACAGAGCATTGCAGAAATCCAACCTAAATGTGATAGAGGCATGCACTAGCTTGGCAAGGTCATTAGACCGTATCAGGGCACGGATCCTGGAAATGTTTCTCAGATGATGAAAAACACTTTGGATGATGGCTGACATCTGAGAATCAAGTGTCAGATTGTTGTCAAGGAATATGATCAGGTCCGTGACCCAAGTAGAGGGTGCAAAAGGAACAACTGCCAGTAACAAACCAGGGTCATTCCTCACCCCTCAACCATCCTGCCGATGGCCAGGATTCACTACCTCTGCCCTGTCTGGGTTGAGTCATAGCCAGTTCTGAGCCATCCAGTTCTGGATCTCATCCAGGCAAGTGTTGAACACGGAGACTGCCATCTGGTTTCCAGGAGCACAGGACAGGTACATCTGGTTACCATCAGTATAGCAACGAAAACCCAGCCCATACCACCTGATAACATCTCCCAAAGGCAGCATATACACCATGAACCACAGAGGCAAGAGGATGACCTCTGCGGAACTCCACAGTGTAGGGGCATCAGGCAAAATGAGGATAACTCCATTGTCACCCTCTGCAGTCTACCCGTGAGGTAGGACCTAAACCAGCTGATGACACTGCCAGTTAGGCCACACCAGTTCTGCAGTCAATGCAGTAGCACCTCATGATCCTTGGTGTCAAATGCCTCAGAGAGATCCAGGAGAACAAGAATGGTACACTTTCCTTTATTTCTCTCTGTTAGGGGATTCTTCTGCATCTTCACCAGGGCAGTCTCTGTGCTATGCTCATGTGTAAATCCAGACTGGAAATGCCCATAAATGGCAGAGGAGGCGAGACAAGTCTTGAACTGGGAGGCTTCAACTTTTCTAAATTCTTCCCTAAAAATGTGAGGTTTGAGACTGGTCTGTAGTTGGTGAGACACTCCAGGTCCAATGAGGGTTTCTTCAAAAGAATGCCTCTTTCAAGGCCATTGGAAAGATCCCAGTTGTCAAAGAACACCGGATGGTCTCAGCAACCACAGATCCAATCAGGCCATTCCAAGGAGTTGTCTTCCTATTTGGACTCTGCAGTCCTTCCTCACCTCCTGGATCACCATAAAACCCTTCTCTTTAACCATCATCTCCCTGATGGAGGCGGAGTTTGCTACAAATAGGTTAGCTCCTGATAAAGCTACTGGCCCTGATGACTTCCCTTCGAACTTCTACAAGCTCTTCCTTAAAGATTTAGCCCCTTTACTGCTTCAACTGTTTCATTTTATGATAACTTTGGAATAACTGGACCCTTCTCTTCTCGAAGCTATCATAGTCTTTCTTCTCAAGCCAGACAAACCACCCACCCAGTGAGTTACTGCCCCATCTCTTTATTAAACTGCAACATCAAAATCCTAACAAAAATTTTAGTCACTAGAATCGAAAAAGTATAGTCATGCCTCCTCAGTCCAGAGCAAGTAGGTTTTGTCTCTGGGAGGTCCTCTTCTGATCATCTTCGTAAGATATATCACTTCTTTCAGGTTGCTAGTTTCTCTCACTCTCCCAAGGCCTTGATCTCACTCGACACCGAAAAGACTTTTGATAGAGTGGATTGGTCCTTTCTTTGGTCCACCCTACAGAAAATGAGTCCCTCCCCCCTCCTTTTTACAGTGACTTAAGGTGATTTACTCCTCCCCATCAGCCAAAATCTATTGTAATGGTGTGTTCTCCTCCTTATTTCCTATTTACATAGGTACTCATCAGGGATGCCCTCTCTTCCCCATTCTTTTTAATCTATATCTTGAACCACTTATTAGATATCTTAAATCCTCTCCTGATATCCGGGGTATTCCTATTGGTAACTTGGTACCATCCCTCTCAGTCTATGTTGATGACATCTTACTTCATCTCTCAAACCCCGTCCCTTCTCTCACAGAAGCTTCAAGGATAAGTGAACAGTTTGGCATTTACTCTAACTACAAACTGAATCTCAATAAAACAGAAATATTCCCTCTCAACCTCTCAGTACACAGACAAGACTTTGCTCCTTTCGGTATGAAGTGGTCCCCCCATTGCATTAAATATCTTGGCATCTATTTAACTCCTGATCCATCATTGATAAGAAAACTGAATTTAGAAGATCTCCTGAACATAATACTACAGGACTTAACACATTGGAAGAGACTCCCAATATCTGTACGGGGTAGAATAAACATTATTGAAACGATTGCCCTTCCTAGGCTCTTTTACCCTATAAATATGCTCAACAACTGGCTTCCCTTATCCTTCTTCAGACGTGTTCACTCCTGTATTGTCTCTTATCTGGCAGGACAAAGCTCCCAGACACTCTTACCTTAAGTTAGGACTACCTAAGGACTTAGGCAGCCTGCAGCTTCCTAAATTCATGCTGTATTACTGGGCACATCATCTTCACAAATGTGGAAAATGGCTGTCTATACCCAACACTGCAACTGAAACCGAATATGTTCCAATTTGGCTACAAATAGAATCCAAGTTAGTCTGTAATCATAGGCTAACTCCTGTTTCTGTTTTCTTCTTCCCTTGGAAATCTTTCCCGGTTGCGTTATGTTCATCTCCGATTGGTACTGCTGTCAAAGTCTTTTCACAACTCTGCTCCTATCTAAAAGCTGCCCCCTCCAAAGATTTTTCTCAACCCATTTTCTCTAATTTAAGTATCAGGATTGGAGATTACCCACTATCCTCTGCCTGGCTTCCCAACTTCATTGAACTTAGAGTGACAGATTTCTATACTCAGACCTCCATTCTCACCTCTCCAGAGCTCCTAGCCAAATTTCAATTGGCCCCAAATAACATTTTTAAGATCTATCAACTGCGTCACCTATTAGTACAAAAGCTTGGGCTCACTTTACAACTATCTATACTTGGAGACCTACTTCAGCAGATTCAGGATCTTGCCCTCAAACCCCATAGTGTCTCCACTCTATATATGTACTTGTTAACCTCTTCTTGACCCCCCACTATAACCGGCTCCATGATATGGAAATCCAAGATGCCAGCTTTTATCTTTAACTGGTCACATCTCTGAAAAGATCTCTAAATTTATCTAATTCAGGACCAGTTAAGACTCACCCAATACCACATTTTAAACAATATGTTCTATACCCCTGTTAAACTAGTTAGGATGAGGAGTCTCCCCTCTCCCAGTTGCACCAGATGTGGCAAGGCGGATGGCACCCTGTTACATGTTTTTTGGTCCTGTGAGAAGGTATTCACCCTGTGGGTGCATATCGAAAAGCAGCTGGATCCCCTTTTGGGATTACATGGCCTCTTCTCCCTGGAAGTTTGTATTATTGGTAATTACTCACAGATTCAAGTTAAGGAGAGGAGATACCATATGGCGCTTATCTCCTTAGCGGTTAAAAAACTAGTACTGAGACACTGGCTAGACCAGACGTCTATCACATGTACTGAGTGGCTGTATGAACTCTCCTTCTCTCTACCGACAGAACACTTGATAGCCGGTATACATAATTGCATGTCCTTATTTAATAGGAAATGGGGAAAATTGTATGCCCTACATGTGAACTGTCATTTGTGAACTCTCTGGCACCTCATAAGGTGTACTTACTATATAAAGTCTTGACTTGCATATTTCCTATTGGGATAATAAAGCTAAGCTAATATAGCACACTCCGCATGGAGAGGGGCAGGGGTTGGATGGGGGGCTAAGGAAGGGGGGGCCTGTTGTTGTTTTCTCCCGATATTTGCTTCTGATGTAATGTATTGTTGTAGTATGTGGCATTTATAAATTAATAAAGTTTATTCAATTTAAAAAAAAAAGATCCAATCAGGCCAACATAACCGACCAAAAGTCAGGTTGAACCTGGGTCTAGATCACAATAGGTTGGTCACAGCTACAAGATTATCTCAACTACCTCTTGCACTCCAGCTGGATCTAACTCAGCCCACATAAGAAGGATGCCCTGACACATCATCAGTTCGATCACACTAGCTCTTTGAGCAGCATTGGAGGAGATCTCAGTCCTGATAGAGGACACTTTGTCAGCAAAGAACAGAGCAAACTCATTGCACCTCATGCTTGAACTTAATCCTCCAGTACAGAGACAAACCTGGTGTAACAGTCCATCTACCATACAGAAGAGCTGAGCCGACCTGTTCCTTGCTGCAGCAAACTCCCTTGACAAAAAAATCTGCCTTTTTTTGGGAGATTGCCATTTAATAGTCACCATGATGTGACCTCAAAGCCAATTTATCCTTAATCAGTCCTGACCTCCTCCAGTAATGCTTCAACCTCCGGCCCTTTATCTTTAACTCCCTGAATTCTCCATCAAACCAAGGGGCCCTCCGGTGAGTAGATAATGGCCAGACATGGACAGGTGCAATAGAGTTGACTGCTGCAGTGACAGCCCTATTATAAGCCATCACTTCCTCCTCTGCATCCATTAAGCATGCAGTCTCCACACTTGAGAGCTCCAGGACTGCCTGTAGTCCTGTTGAGGACAATCCCCACAAAGGGCAATGCTGGACCATCTCCACAGAGGATGGACTCTCAGGGGGGCCCCCAAACATGAACCTCATGGTGCTATGATCCGACCACATAACTGGATCAATCATGAGGTCATCAGCCCTAAGACCCAATGTGAACACCAGGTCCAGTGTGTGGATGTGTGAGTGGGTCACTCTGGTGACAACCTGCACCAGGCCCAGAGCTTCCATGCTTTTCAGGAGGTCACGACCAAATGGCAAGAGTCCATCACTGAACTAGGCATTGAAATCCCACAGAATTAACCATCTGGAGGATTCCAACACCAGGCCAGCAACAAAGGCCCCAGCCTCCTGAAGGAATTCCTTCTCCATGCCTAGTGGTCGGTGTATTAAAAGGATCCTAAAGCCTGCACCTGGACACCCCCCCCCGCATGGCAACACTCTCAAATGACCTGGTAGCACCGTGAGGCCCAGGCTGGTTTTTAAACAAATGGCCACTCACCCACCTCTGTGATCCTTCCTCGGGGTGTGTACCACAGAATACTCGGGTGGAACCATTGCCTCCAAAATGGGGGCAGCATTTTCATCCAGCCAGGTCTCTGTGATACAGGCCATAGAAACATAGAATTTGTTGGCAGATAAGGACCATACAGCCCACCTAGTCTTCCCATTTCCCTACTTGGTTTGGCAATCCCTACTCTTATCTGGACTGCCATCCCCCCACTGTGCTGTACAGCAGGGTGCCTTTATGCTTATCCCATGCACATTTGAAGCCCCATACTGTTATTCCTTTCACCACCTCCGCTGGTAGGCTGTTCCATGGATCCACCACCCTCTCTGTGAAAAAATAGTTCCTAGCATTCCCCCAAGCCTCCTTCCCTCCCTTCAGCCTCATGTTATGTCCCTTTGTCCTTGTGCACTTTCTTCTCTGAAATATGCTCCCCTCCTGTACCCTGTTTATTCCTCTAAGGTATTTGAAAGTCTCTATCATATCCCCCTCTCTCCCTTCTCTCTTCAAGTGAATAGATGTTTAGTTCCTTGAGTCTTTCCTCATAAGGCTTGTGGTGCAGTCCATGTATCATTTTTGTTGCTTTTCTCTGGACTGCTTCCATTCTGTCTATGTCCTTTCTGAGATGCGGTCTCCAGAATTGGACACAGTATTCCAGATGAGGCCTCACCAGTGATCTATACAGTGGCATCACCACGTCACTCCTCCTACTGGTTATGCCCCTTCCTATGCACCTCAGCATTCTGCTTGCCTTCCCCTCTGCTTTTTCGCATTGTTTGGCTGACTTCAGGTCATCTGATATGATAACTCCTAGGTCTCTTTCCTGACTTGTGGTGGCTACAACCTGCCCCCCATCTTGTATTCCTTTCTTGGATTTCTGTGTCTCAGGTGCATTATCTTGCACTTCTTAGAGTTGAAACCCAACTGCCAAACCCTTGACCATTCCTCAAGTAGTCTTATGTCATTTCTCATTTTCTCTATCCCCTCCTGTGTGCTGACTCTGTTACAGATCTTGGTGTCACCTGTGAACAGGCGTACTTTCCCCTCCAGTACCTCTGCTGTATCGCTTTTGAAGATATTGAATAGAACTAGATCCAGCACCAATCCCTGGGGAACCCCGCTGGTCACCTCCCCCTCTGCTGATTTTATGCTATTTACTACCACCTCTGGGTCCTGCCTTTTAGCCAGTTTCCAACCCATTTTACCACTTTAGAGCCCACACCCAAGTTCTCTAATTTGTTAAGCAACCTTCTATGAGGAACGGTGTCAGAGGCCTTACTGAAATCCAGGTAGGCCACATCCACCACCCCTCCCTGATCCACCTCCCTGGTCACCTAGTAAAAGAAATCAATAAGATTAGTCAGACAGGACCTACCCTCTGAGAATCTATGCTGTCTTGGGTCTTTTGCACTGCTTGACTCCAGAAACTTCACTACCTTCTCCTTAAGCAGGGACTCCATCAGCTTCCCCACCACCCAGGTCAGGCTTACAGGTCTGTAATTGCCTGCCTCCTCCCTACTTTCAGTCTTGTGCAGAGGGACCTCCTCTGTCCTCCTCTAGTCCCCGGGTACCTCCCCTGTCTCTAGTGATTGACTGAAGAGGGTTGTCAGCAGACCTGCTAAGACTTCCCTGAGTTCCTTCAACACTCCAGGGTGAATCCCATCTGGCCCCATTGCCTTGTCTGTCTTTACTTTTCCTAGTTCCTCCAAGACTCTATCCACCGTAAATGGACTGGTGTCCACCTCTTCCCCCTCCCCTGTACATCTTGCCTCATGAGTCTTGGCCCTTCCCCGGCCTCTTACTTAGTAAATACTGAGCAAAAATATTTGTTCAGTATCTCAGCTTTTTCAAAGTCATCCTCCACCCACCCACCCTCTCCCTTCTTTAGCCTAACAATACCATTTTTGGTCTTCTTCCTCTTGCTAATATAACGGAAGGTCTTGTCCTACTTCTTAATAGCCTGTGCTATTTCTTCCTCTGTTCTTGCCTTGGCCCCTCTGACAGCTTTTCCAGCTTCTGTCTACTTCTCCAGATATTTCAGTCTGTCTTATTCTTTTTGTGTGTCTCTTTGTATTTCCTGAATGCCTTACTTTTTTCTTGCACTTTCTCAGCTACTGACTTAGAGAACCACAGTGGCTGCTTCTTTCTTTTACTTTTGCTAAGCAATCTGACTCATTGACTAGTCAATTCTGCTATGGATCTCTTGAACCTAAGCCACTCTTCTTCTACCCCTCCCCCCATATCTTCTACTGCCAGGGCAATTTTGAGCTGTTCTCTCATCTCCATGAAGTTAGTCTTCCAGAAATCTAGGGTTGTAATCTTTGAATGACTTTATTCTGCCAACGTGTTGACTCTAAACCACACAGTTCTGTGGTTACTGGTACCAAGGGGACTGCCCACCTCAGCATCCATGATTCTGTCCCCATTTGTCAGCACTAAGTCCAGTACAGCCCCCTCCCTGGTGGGCTCAACCACCAGCTGCCTTAGGTTTGCCCCATATATGGCAGACATGAGGTCCCTGCTCCTTGATGCACTTCCAGTCTGGGTATTCCAATCTGCATCAGGCATGTTGAAGTCACCCACTAGTAGTACTTCTCCTTTGGCTGCCATATTATGGATGGCTTCCACTAATACTAGATCTATATCCTCCCCCTGTGCAGGAGGCCTGTGAACTACTCCAGCACAGATGGTTGTTTTGTTCCCCAACTCCAGAGTGACCAACAATGCCTCTGCTTCTTCCTTCAATCCCTGAGCCTCTGTAGCTTTAATCCCTTTCTTTACATACATAGCAACACCTCCTCCCCTCTTCCCCTCCCTATCGTTTCTAAAAAGTGTATACCTTGGTATGGCTGCATCCCAGTCATGGTTCCCTGCATACCATGTCTTTGTAATGCCCAAAATGTCCAGGTTTGTGTCTGCCATCAGTGCTGATAGATCTGGGATTTTGTTTCCCAGACTGTGGGCATTTGGGCACATGACCTTCCACTCTGTGTACCCCCTTAATGTTCCTTGTTTATTGGTCTTTGCCCTGCACCGCATTAGTGATGCACCTTCTGTTCTCTCCCCCATTGTAACCATGGTAGTTTTATGGTTAGATATTATGCTAGTTATTGGGTTTTCACTGCTTTCAGTTATGTCCTGTAGGGGGGCTATGACAATCATCTTGACTGTCTATGCTTCACCCTTTGGAAAGTTTAAATGATAACTAAAGATGCAATTAAACCTCTCAGAGAGGATAACTTTGCCTCCCCTGGATACATGCAGGCCATCTGGAGAATATAGTCCTTCATCCCTCCAGGTGAGGTTCCAGTCGCCAGTGAAGCCATACTCCACCTCTCCACACCATTTCTTTAGCCATTTGTTAAATTCAATGATGCGGATGTCCCTCCCTTTCCCCTTGCCATGGACAGGTGGCACCTCCAAGAAGGTGACAGAGTGTGCTACTGGCCCAAGTCTCCTTCCCAGATCCCTGAACTCTTCCTGTACTCTTCCTACATCTACCCCCTTTCTAGCCATGTCATTAGTCCCCAAGTGAATAATGATATCCAGCTCAACCCTCCTTGCTACCTCCATTGCAATCCTAAGGATTTGCTTGCCCTCCTTCTGAACTGTGCCTCCAGGTAGACACAATACCTCCCTCTCACCATTGCTACCTGACCCCAGCTCAATCCCCCGGACAATGGAGTCCCCAATCAGGATTTGCTTCCTCCTCCTCCTCCTGTGTGTTCTCCTTGCATCTGCCCTTGCAATTCCATCCTGATTACCCCCCTCAACCCCCATGGTGTTCACTTCCAGAGATGCTGCACAATCTCTATGCTCTTCTAGGATGGCATACAAGTTGTGAAGTGCCACCGGCTGGGGATGAGCCTCCATGCTGCCTCCCGCACCCTCCCTGAGCCCACCATAATCCATCCTTCCCTCCTTCTTGGCAACCTCTGAGGGAGCTGTGGTGGTGAACATGGTGGTCTCTGTATGGGGGGGGAAGGGTCACCTGTATCCTCGTCAACTCTGCTAGGAGTTCTGCTACTTCCTCCCTCAACACAGAGAGGTGCATGCAGATAGGGCAGCACTGTAGTGTCCAGAAGGGCCTGACCACCTGAGATAATCAGCCACACTAGCAAACCCCCACAGAAACACTCAGCTGCACCAACAAAATTCCCCAAACAGGTAACTTTCCAAATGAATCCAAAAGTGACCTGGTACCAACTGAAGGTAACAATAAGCTCTAAAAGAAACAATAAAAATAGCAATAAAATCAGCAAAAATCAACAGTCACTTCCCACAAATGAACTACTTCCTTCCTCTTCTAGCCCCTTATGAGAATCAACAGGTAAGCAGCTACACCACTCTGACTAAGCCCCACCTCCAGGTAGCAGTTAGCAGTAGCTCCGCTTAGGAGCCAGGCCAGACAATTAGCACCCTTCCCCCAAGCTACAGTGCTAGACAAAACACAGTTCCTGCCCTAGAAAGTTAATGACTTAAACAGCCAGGTCTACCCAGGAAACCAAGCCTGCTATTATAGCAGTCTTGCTCCTCATTGACCTGGCATTGCAAAGCATAGCCCAGGTCAGACAGGTGGAAGCTGCTGGACCAACAACCGCCTGCCCACTATCTAAGATGGAACCCTTGGTTATGGGAATCAGGCAGGGAGGGCCCCTTTCCGGTATCCACTTTGCACCAGGGCACCTCCTGGGTCTCACCACCTGATTACGGACTCCCCAGCAGTCACTCGCATGGCCCTCTGCCCCCACCCTTGTTGAAGTACAATCCCCAATGCCCTGCATCTCATACACATCTCTGCAGGTAGAGGGGGAAGCTCAAAAGGGTAGAGATCACGCAGCTAGGCCACCTAGTAACTGCACCTTATGGACACATGACCACAACACATCCTGACTGTCAAATAAAACTTCAATATCCCAAATAAATAGCCCGCTGACCCAACACTCAATTAATACTCAGTTTACACACTTAATCCCTCAAAAAATATGCACACTACTACCACACATCCACATTTACCACTCACACTAACACTCACACATCACAACAACACAACTTCCCCCTCCCGTTCCCAAAATATAATAATTATTAATATATAAGCAGTCCTACACAATACATACTGGCAGAGTCTACTGTGTACTAAATTGTCCATTCAGCAAACTCAAAAAGGTTTTTGAGGCTCTCACTTCCCAAAATAGTGAAAAGTCCAGAAAAATCAAGGAACCCTCACTCCCTTGAACAAAACAGCAAACAGTTGTTATCAGCACTCTGTGTCCTTTGAATTAGACTCTCTCACAGCCTTGATATTGACACTTTGTAATTGATAAGTTCAGCCCTTGGGTGCTCTCACCGTCCTTAGGGGACCATTTATAACTGCTCAATATACAGTATCTCTGGTGGAGTATTCAAAATGTTTTTTCTCCGGTGTCACTCCTGCAGTCCTGAGGGTAACAAAACGTGCTTCACTGATATTTCACATGTCAGCTGTTCTTTCACTCAGACACCCTCCAGGTTCAACAGCTCCAAAATCTGCGGCCAACAAGTGACTGACTCCCCTGCTGCTTTTAACCCGGTTGCTGACCAGGTTCCTCAACTGTCCATGGCCAGCAGTAAATGGGAAGCTCCTCACTTCCACTTCGCCGTCAACCAGCACACCAACAGCAACCAGTTGCTACAAAACTGCAGCTGACACACGCTCTCTCTAACTCCTGCAGTACTCCTCTGCAAGCTCCACTGCCATTGTGGCAAATGTTCAGTAGAATCAACACCTTTGACTCCTCCAGTGGCACAAACAGGCTAAGATCTAAGAGTGCATCACCCTTCCCGTGGGAACTATGATGCCTCTTAACTCACTCTCAGAAAACTCAGCCATAAAACAGACTGCCCATTAATAAAATAAATACTTAGAATTCTGCAAATGAGTTGCTTCAGCAGACAATCAGCCCAGTGTGGCCACCATCTTAAACTAACTCATCACTGATGATAGTGATAAACATTTAACAAGATTTGACATTTTATTTTGCTGATAACTTGAAAAGTCCCAGCTCAGTCTTTGAGGTTTAAAGAGAACAGTGAAACTGTCCAAGGGAAACATCACTTCAAACAGATAGGCTGTTAATTATGAACTTTTACTGCATCTGTGTGGTGGGGGATCTGCACTCAGTGCTGTATGTCCTTTGCCACAGCATACATTTCTTCTTTAGGAACCTTAGTTCAGTGGTAGCACTACAGGCCACCAATCAGTGAGGACAGGGGGTCTGGGTTTGATCCCCAGAGCAGAAAATTTTCTCCTTCTCACTACTGTTGATTGATGCTATGTCTCAGACCCCATCCCCCATGCCATTTCCTTTTTCATTGAAAGGGGAAGCCAGTCAGCCTTATTTCTGACAACATAGTTATTTCATACAGACCTTCTTTTGTGCTTTTAGTGCAATTGGTACTTTGATTATTAGTTATAGTACTGCTGGACACCACTGAAGGGAAACCTACATTTTAAGTCTATCTTTAAAACCTTTTATACTGGCATTTTCTAATATAGCTTTTCAAGTTTTATCCCACTGATGTATTCCAGAAAATTCTCTCTTCTTCTTGTGCTATTCTTAGAAGAACAGAGCTCTGAGGAGACTTCTGGGCCATTCTGCATCCATTAAAGGTCTTTCCAAATGCTGTGTGTGTTTTTGGGGAGTATGAAAGGGAGAAGGACCAATCTCAGTGCTGTGTATATACTAGAAATGGGTTCCTGTATGGAAAGTTCTTTTCAAGAAAGGTGTGTGGCAAAAGAAGTAAAGCTTCAGTTTGTGTATATCGTTTTTCCATTTTCATTAAACTTGCACTCTGCGCAAGGAATGTTTTAGAGGAAAGTAGCACACTTTTAGGTGTGCCTCTCCCATTCAATCCAGTGCTCTGTTGAGCAGGCGTGGTAGTCCCTGCACCAATGGGTGTAGAGAGCTCCTGTGCTGACATGTGGTGGTCTTCTGCTTCAAAAGAAAACCACGCTGTCATCTGACTTACCGCGTCCACACCGCCCCCCTCGCGTCACGCACTCCTGCACGCATCACGCTGCCCCCAAAGCTTTGGTGCCATGCTGGAGCCCACCCCAGCGTGGCAAATGTTGTTTGCTGAGGGGTGACCAATCCCCGTTGGCTCCACAGGACCCCCAAGTTATCCTTCTGCTACGCTGGGAGCCCACCCCAGCATGGCAAACCTCCCGTTTGTTTTGCTGACGGGGGTGCCCAATCCCCCGTCGGCTCCTCGGCCCCCCCAAGCCATCTTCTGCCATGCTGGGAGCCCACCCCAGTGTGGCAAGCATCCCACGTAGTCCGTTTATTTTAAAAAAAACCTGTGAAGAAAAAACGGTCCCATGTAGTCTCCCAGTCCCCCCTCCCACAACCCACCCACTGCGCACCCAGCCTCCCCACACCACCTCACCCCATGCTTACCTCTGGAGCTCAGCGCAATGATCTTGGTGGACCGGGAACACGTCTGCACTCTTCAAAGCTGACCGTGAACTGAGGAAATGCGGTAAGCTGTATAATGGGCTAGATGGGGGTTCAACTTTATTGCATATCTCAGTCATTTTGAGATTTTTGCCCAAATTTTCAACATGGGTTTTGGGACCTCTTCTCATGAAGATTCACTGTCATGGCATTATTCGGGCCGACAAGGGTGATTCAAGTCACTGCACAGTCACTGTGCAAAATCACCCTTCGGGCCCAAATAATGCCATGACAGTGACATCATTCATGAGAAGGGGTCCCAAAAACCCCATGTTGAAAATTTGGTGCAAAAATTCCAAAAAATGACTGTTTTATGAGCGTGCATTGTGCAGTTCCTAAGCAGGCTCCTAAGTTCGAGAATTTTCAATATTTTCACTCCAGATTTTCAACATTGCCATTTTACCACACCTCCTTATGAGCAGTACAGCTGTCATTTTTCACATCCTGCCCAAAACGTGTTTCCACCTATGTAGCGCACAATGGCGAAGTCAGTGTGCAAAATCAATGTATGGGATGCATTAAGAAAATCACAGTGACACTGTTCATTAGCAGAGGTCTTAAAATGGCTATGTTGAAAATTTGGTGAAAAAATTCCTAGAAATGACTGTTTTATGAGCGTGCGTTGTGCAGTTCCTACGCACGCTCGTAGGTTTGTGAATTTTCAATATTTCTACTCCAGATTTTCAACATTGCCATTTTACCACACCTTCTTCTGAGTAGTACAGCTGTCATTTTTCACACCTCACCCAAAACATGTTTCCGCCCATGTAGCACACAGTGGTGCAGTCGGTGTGTGAACTCAATGTATGGGACACATTAAGAAAATCACAGTGACACTGTTCATGAGCAGAGGTCTTAAAATGGCTGTGCTGAAAATTTGGTGAAAAAATTCCTAAAAATGACTGTTTTACGAGTCTGCGTTGTGCAGTTCCTACGCACGCTCGTAAGTTTGCGAATTTTCAATATTTTCACTCCAGATTTTCAACATTGCCATTTTACCACACCTCCTCATGAGCAGTACAGCTGTCATTTTTCACATCCTGCCCAAAACATGTTTCCGCCCATGTAGCGCACAATGGCACAGTCGGTGTGCGAACTCAGTGTATGGGACACATTAAGAAAATCACAGTGTCACTGTTCATGACCAGAGATCTTAAAATGGCTATGTTGAAAATTTGGTGAGAACATTCCTACAAATAACTGTTTTACAAGAGTGCATTGTGCAGTTCCTATGCACACTCATAAGTTTGCGAATTTCCAATATTTTCACTCCAGATTTTCAACATTGCCATTTTACCAAACCTCCTTATGAACAGTACAGCTGTCATTTTTCACATCCTGCCCAAAACGTGTTTCCGCCCATGTAATGCACAATGGAGCAGTCGGTGTGCGAAATCAATGTATGGGACACAGTAAGAAAATCACAGTGACACTGTTCATTAACAGAGGTTTTAAAATGGCAATGTTGAAAATTTGGTGAAAAAATTCCTAAAAATGACTGTTTTACGAGTGTGCGTTGCACAGTTCCCACGCATTCTCGTAGGTTTGCGAATTTTCAATATTTCCACTCCAGATTTTCAACATTGCCATTTTACTACACCTCCTCATGAGCAGTACGGCTGTCATTTTTCACATCCTGCCCAAAACGTGTTTCCGCCTATGTAGCACACAATGGTGCAGTCTGTGTGCGAACTCAATGTATGGGACACATTAAGAAAATCACAGTGACACTGTTCATGAGCAGAGGTCTTAAAATGGCTGTGTTGAAAATTTGGTGACAAAATTCCTAAAAATGACTGTTTTACGAGTGTTCATTGCGCAGTTCCTATGCATGCTCGTAAGTTTTTGAATTTTCAATATTTTCACTCCAGATTTTCAACATTGCCATTTTACCACACCTCCTTATGAGCAGTACAGCTGTCATTTTTCACATCCTGCCCAAACGTGTTTCCGCCCATGTAGTGTGCACGAATGCGGGCCGGTGTGCAAAATCAATGTATGGCAACAGTAAGACAATCACAGTGACACTGTTCATTAGCAGAGGTTTTAAAATGCCAATGTTGACAATTTGGTGAAAAATTCCTAACAATGACTGTTTTATGAGCGTGCACTGCACAGTTCCCACGCTGACGTCGAGAGGTTTGCATGATTTTCAATATTTCCACTCCAGATTTTCAACATTGCCATTTACCACACTTCCTTATGAGCAGTACAGCTGTCATTTTCACATCCTGCCCAAAACGTGTTTCCGCCTATGTAGCACACAATGGGGGTAACAAAAAGGTTATGCTGAAAATTTATTGTGCAAATACCAGCAATCGCACAGGGCATTAGGGTAAAGCACCATACATGCCAAACACCACTGCAAATACCTGCAAGCGAACGTCCGGCATTGACAAATGCTTGTTTTAAATTTGGAATTCTATTGTTTAATACCATTTCTTTTAGATTTCTCCAGTGTTAAAATTGTAGACCTTTTTTTTTGTATATCTTGTACATTATGTAGGTACAATTAAATATTTAATATTTAATCATTTTCTGACTGTCTTTAAAGTTATAGGCAACTTATTTTACTGCCCATTCTATGTCCCATCTCTGAATGCATATTAACAAATAAAAGTAAGGCTGTTTTAAGTTCAGTAACAGGGCCATGGGTATCTGAAGTGAGTAGGGGTTCCAACATCTGATCCTTGTAATGTGTGGGCAATAGCATACTTGGGATGATGAGGGAACAGCCCAGGGTGAGTTTGTTAGGGTTTGGTGGGAACAACAATGTAGTAACGCATCCTATTGGTAGAACATGAGAGGGAGTGCATCACATTGATCAATAATAGTAGTCCCACCTTCAAAAATAAATTTTTCTAACTTACCAGGCAATCACAATTTTTAATGATGCAGAGATCTAACAACTTCCTTGTCTTGTTTCATACCACTTGGTGGGGGTTCAGATGCTGGATCAAACTTTGCTCTCCCACAGTTCTACTATAGACATGGATTTTGTCATAAAACATATGATCCTCATCAGATAAGAATCTTGATTCTAGATGCTCCCTGGTTGAGTCCAAATCATCCAAGTAGTTCTGATCATCTACCCCAACAAAATGCCATGCTAGTATATAAATCACAGCCTGAGCTCCTTTGGCAAAAAGTGTTGATTTCATGGACTGAAAATGCTTCTTTTTTGAGTCATCTTGGTTATAGCATGGCATGGGGGAACATTGTTCCTCTGGTAGAAAAAATAAGATTCCACCTTACTGCAGTCAAGATATCATAATGGGAAGTATTCATAAGTGCAACCTTTCAGGTGTGATTTTCAAATTTTTAACATCAACTGGATTGTTCCAGGTTGGCTAGGAAGCTGGGGGAGTGGAACTGTAGGCCCAGTGTCCTATCTAACCCTAAATTACTTTGTTACTGTGTATGCTCTCTAGTTTTGCATTGAAAAGTTTGATTAATTTGGAAGGCCTAATGGAGCCGGGGGGGGGGGGCAGTGATACATGTCAAATAATGTTTGCCACAAAGTCACACAAGTTTTCCCCTCACATCCTAAAGGCATACCTCAAGTTTTGTGAGTTTTTTTCTTTTGAGCACACTATTGTCTAAAGTCTTAATTGCTTTAATAAGAGCAATACAGGTTACTGTATCTCTTAGGAATTTACTGCATTCAGAGGAAGAATGCCAAAGAGGCAGTTTTCATGATGAGAGGTACATTGAATAAATAAAAGGATGATAGGAGAAAAGAATTATCCAATTTGTTTAGGTTCTGTGAATCTATGCAAACCACAAGCATTGTGTAAACACTAAAAACCAAAGAAAGGAATTATAGGTATGCAAATCCTTGGGCAGAAAAGGCTGATAAGGTTCATCAGATCAAAAATTATCTGTGTGTCTTATAAGAGTCTCAACTATAGTATCAGTGGAGATCAATTTTAGACAGTTTTCCACCTCTGTTAAGTGCCCCTTTAAATTGCTCTGTTAGTAAATTTGCTGTTCAATGGTGGGTATCAGGGGGCATTAAAACACACACACACACACATATGCACCCACATACACAGACAAATAAAAATCCTTTTGGATGCAGGACTGCAACATAGTGCAACTTGCCAGACAGTAAGTAAAACGACCCCTTCCCCCAATCAGAGCAAATTAGTAATTATTTTGCAAACTTAGTCACACAAACAATACTAGAGAAATCCATGATGCATCTAATCCCTAATCTCCACATCAGTAATCCAAACAGGAAGAGATAATATGCGTGTGTTCCAGCACCTCAGTCACCTGCTGAAATCTCCATGGTACTGGAGCATGTTTTCGAATCCATGGTACTTGTAATTCAAATTGATAGCCCTCTGACATCCAACCCAGGACTCCACTATCAAGCTAAGGGAGCAACTCCTATAGCCTAGCTAGTTGGGTTTCCTATCTATCTATCTATCTATATATATATATATATATATATATATATATATATATAGATATATATATATATATATATATATATATATATATATATATATATATATATATTATAGTACACGGTTGTGCCACTATAATTGAGGTTGATGACCAGTTACATACTAAAGTCAAAGGTTTGGACATTAATAACTTTGGACCCATTCAATGGATTTGCCTGAAATTTGGTACACGCATTGGGGCACACTAGAGCTCTTGATTTGCCAAATTGTGTTTCTGTTGGAGCGCTGGTCTTCATGTACGAAAGTGCTGAAAAATGCAAAATTATCCATTTTTGGAGGCACCTTTTGGCATTCTTAATGTGGTCCTTCATGGCCATTGAGTGATAAGCTGCTATGTGAGATGGAGACCTCTGGTGGCCGAACATGCCACTTTTTGTTTGGTGAAAAAATATTAAGGCATTCAAAAGTTATGGCACTTTTAAGTTCCCATTATAAGTCAATGGGAAAATTTCTATGTATATCTTGTGATCAAAGAATGGGGGTTCTGGCCATCTCGTCCAACCTGACAATCAAAGAATTTGCAGCCTCATGGTTCAAGAATCTTTGTCCCTGAGGATTTTCAAAATTCTTTGATCGCAAGGTCCGCCATTTTGTTTTTTATATTCTAATTGGAAAAACACAAATATCTCGGCTCTGGGGTCACTTCTGAAGTAAAACTTAGATGGGTTTTACTCAGGGGGCTCTGATCTATTGAGCCATGCCTTTGGTTTCATCCAAATCAGTCAAAAAATAGAGTTACAAGCTTTTAGAATCTTAATTCACGGCTCGCTAACGATCTTTGATCGTGAGCCTGCAAGTTCTTTGATAGTGAGATTCTTTGATCATGATCTTGCATCACGACTTAAAAACACTAATATCTCAGCTCAGGGGTGGGCTAGGGACACAAATGAGGGTGGGTTTTGTTCAGGATGGTCCGTTCTATCGAGGCATGCCATTGGTTCAGTTCAAATCAGTGAAAAATTCACGTTTCACCATTTTTAATTCTTTGTTCATGAGCCTGCAAATTCTTTGATTGTGAGCCTGCAAATTCTTTGATCGTGAGATTCTTTGATCGTGATCATGCATCGTGAGCAAGGGATGAGATGGCTCAATTTAAAAATCAATTTTCTCAGCGCAGGGGTGTCCTAGAAAGTCAAATGAGGGTGGGTTCTACTCAGAGGGCTTCATTCTGTTGAACCTGTAAATTCTTTGATCATGAGCCTGCAAATTCTTTGATCATGAGATTCTTTGATCTCCATCTTTGGTTACGAGGGAGGGACAAGGTGGCCAGATTTTTTATAATGGAATAGATAGGGGAATTTTAGTAATCTTTCATATTGAATATCTCAGGAACAGTTTGGTCTTTTTACTTGAAATTTGGAGAGTGTTTATGGCATGTCCTGTAGATGTGAATTATGTTGTTTACATGTCGGAGAAATTTTTTTTGTGACGATATTGCGTGATGCACTTTACGTGTTGCGGACAGTGTTTTGCTTGTGGTGGTGGCTTGAAATTGATAGGGTACCTAGCCTTACTGTCATGGATGTAGTTTTCAGTTGTTGTGTGTGTCAAATGTCAACAAGTTCGGAACTGTGCCAGTCTGACAAATGAAAATCTCATACATTAAAATGTTATATCTCGGACACAGTTTGGTCTTGTCACTTGAAATTTGGAGGGTGTTGACAGCATGTCATGTGGATGAGAATTACAGTGTTTTCATGTCAGAAATTTTTTTTTTGCGTAGATATGGCATGGTGCAGTTTAAGTTCTTCAGACAGCATTTTGCTTGTGGTGGTGGCTTGAAATTCATAGGATACCTAGCCTTAGTGTCATGGATGTAGTTTTCAGTCATTGTGTGTGTTAAATGTCAACAGGTGTGGAACTGTGCCACTCTGATGAATGACATTTTCAAATTTTGATATATCATATATTGGACACGATTTGGTGTTTTTACTTGAAATTTAGATTGTGTTGATGGCATATCCTGTAGATGTTAATAGAGGTGTTTACGTGTCAGACAATATATTTTTTACGAACATATTGTGTGGCGCAGTTTTCATTTTGTGGACAGCGTTTTCTATTGTTCTACTAGATTAACATTTGTTTGGTGTCTGGCCTTGCTGTTGTGAATGTACGTTTTAGTCAATGGGTGTGTAATGTGGCCTGACACTTACAAGTTGGTGGGAGCATGAGCGCCTCTTCGGGCCCCGTGCTCCCACCAACTTGCACAACTTTCTACTTTTCTATTCTTTCTTTTTTTTTTTTTTCCATTATGCTCTTTACTCCCCCTGAGCTGCCTGCCACCCTATCCTCAGCTCGGTCACGGCTCGCCGGCTTCTGTCCCCAAATCAGCCACCCCCGATTCCCCGTGGCTTACCCCCCACAGTGGGGGCCCGCGACACGGGAGGCAGATGCCGCGGGCACTGTAATCTGGTCGGGGGCTTGGCCTGGGGGCATATCGGAAGCCGCGGCGAGCTTCATTCATGGCTGCAGGCTGCTCCATTTTCCACTTTTCTGTGGAGGTGGGGCCGCACCGCCACATCACCATCCACCCCGCCTCCAAGGAATTCTTGAAGCGTCGGCTGCGTGGAACTCCTGGCCTCCGCCAGGGGTCCCCAGCACACCGAGTGCTGCCCACACCCTCCCCCCAGAGAAGGAGAGCTGCCCAGTGGGCGCTCAATCCCTTCCCCGCCGCTCCTCCGATGACCCGGATCCGCTCTCGAACCCGGTCGCCGCGCCGCAAGCTGAAATCCCACTGCTGCGCCGACGGGCTGGCATTTTTCTATTCTTTTCTTAAAAGTAAGGAAATTCCTATGCAAAAAACTTCATTAATGCATCAGTTAGGTTCTTCTACAGTGAAAATTCAAGGGTTAAGGTTGAAGCCTCCTTAACTCAGCCCACCCTCACAACCTGCATTAGGCGCGTGTTGGAGTCGTAAGTCCCAACTCTCACCCCATTCTCCTATACCTCTGCTTCTTTATGCATGTGATGGGGTGAGAGTTGGGCTGATGACTCCAACGTGCACCCGATGCGGTTGGGGGTGGGCTGGGGTCCAAGGGACTTTCAACCCTAACCCGAATTTCCTCACTTTTTTCACTGTAGAAGAACCCTAACTGATGCATTAATGAAGTTTTTTGCATAGAATATATATATATATATATATATATACATATATTAACCATATTGCTCATTTCCGTCCTCCATTATATTACCTTTTAGCAGGTCAACACCAAATTGAAATAGCATTGATACTTTAATGAATGTCATCCAAATAAACAATGGAAACTGTTCTGGACTAATACTCATCATTTCTCAAATGCAGGGTCCTTGAGAGAGTTTCTTGGAAATGTTTCTACAAGATTTTTTTTAAATACTGGCTTATGCTGAATATGACAAAACAAACATTCTGAGCAATGCTGACGAGATTGTGAGGTGGAGAAAGCTGCACATACACTCAGATGCTGAACATGCAATATGTTCGGGAAATATTGGGAAGAGCTGGAAGAAGATTTTCTTGGATGATACTAGTAGCATCCTGTAAAGGAGAACCCATAAACATTTGTTAGTTTTTTTTCTGATGTGTTAATTAAAGATAAATAAATCAGCAAAAATATAAGTGTTTTAAATAACGGGTTATTTAACATGACAAAGTAGAATGGAGCTTCAAGAAATATTTTTGATTAACCAAATCTCTGATATAGATTAAGCCTACTCTTTTTGGGTCTGTGTTTTTCTCTTATCCCTTTGTAAATATATTTTATGCTACCCTGTTTTACAAAGTCATAACACTGAAAACATTATTTGACCTGCTTTTCCAGTAGTTACACAAGGGATTAGATATAGCTTCCACCCATTATTGTTTACAATTTATTCCCCAGGATAGCCCTGTTGAAATGCAGTCTTTCATTTTTTTTAAACTGGGTAAGGAAAGAGCACTAAGGGGCCTGATCCTGAAAGATCCCTTGGAGTGACTCAAGTTGTGATGCTCCAGGGATGTGGCAAACCTCATGTATGCCAGGGACCCTGTGCCAGATTCTGCAAAAATCAGGGTCCCAGCATCAAAATCTTCAGGTTTGCCACAAGTGTACATCAGTGCCAAACCATCGGTGCAGCTGCGGCAAATGCCGCAGGGATTTGACACCCCCAGTCCACCAGCACAACACAAGAAGGGCCATCATTGGTGATGGAGAGGGGCATCCCCTTACCCGGGGGGTAGGGGCAGGAGGGGCATGGGGCATAGGGTGAGTTGGAGAGACAGCAGGGAAGTAAGGGATTGCTTTAGCACCTGTCGAGGTTCATATGCCTCTGTATAATATATACAGAGGAATATGCACCCAGCCAGGTGCAAAGCAATCCTTTACTTCCCCACTGTCTCCCCTTCTCACCCTATGCCCTCTGTGCCCCTTCTTCCCCCTGACCCCACTTGTAGCTCTCCCCCAAACCCGCCAAACTGTCACACGGTGGCACAAGGGGCTTAGACCATCTCCTGGCTGGTCTAAGTTGAGCCCCCTTGCTATGGCCATTGCAGGGCTTTTAGAATCCCTGATAAGTGGTTGTTGCAGCCCCACCATGGTACAAGCCCCCTTGTGACCTGGCATACCTTGATGTAGGTTGCAAGGGTGGTGAGGTCCCCATTTGCTGCTGTGACTCTCCCTTCTGATGCAGACCGCATTTTGGAATTGGGTTTACCATAATTTATGACACAAGATGCAAATTGAATCAGGCCCTAAGAGTTTAAGTGACTTGCCCAGGGTCACACAGCTAGTAAGGTAATCTACTGGGAGTTGAACCTGAGTCTTCAGATTCACAAGCATGTGCTCTCACCACTAAAAAATGCTGCTTTCTCCACTTATCCCCTGAATGCGCTGTCCACAGACATGTGTATTTCTGCATAAAACATAGCCTTGTTCTGTAGGCTAATGGGCTCTTCATTCCTTTCTTGGTGGCTTGAGTGAATAAAATCAACAAATGTTGGTACCAATTTTGTATGCTGGTGATAGTAACTCTACTGCTTTCTGCTTCTGCTGCCTTTTTTACGTGATTGCTTAGAATTTGTAATACAGACAGTAATGTATGGACAGCAGTGTTTAACAAGTTTTGTTTTACACACCTGAGGTCAGTGTGTAACAACTTTTGTTTTACACACCTGAGGTATGTTATACCACATAAACATCGAGGCTGAAGATTGAGTGGTTCATTTAGGTATCAAACATCGAGGGTGTAAAAAAAAAGTAAGCTGAACTGTTGCACACAATTTAAATTATATATTATTACTGGTTTTGAATTTCCTCATGCATTGAAGCACAAATGCCTTACATCATCATGCCTCAAATCAGCTGAGGTGGTGCATGAGGTAATTCCATCACACATGTACATGTGTAACAGGGGAGTATGTAATAGAGCTTTACAGATACTGGTTTCAGGTTGTAATCATTATACTTAACCAATAATTCATTTATTTATTTGCAAATTTGTTTTCATTGTTTTCTCTTTACTGTGTATTCCATATTTCTTGATGATCCACACTTTATTCATTGCACATACCGTATTTCACCATTTTGAAGCCTCGGCTACAATTAGAATCTTCATATTTAACACAAGGCTTTAATTTGAGGGCAGTTACTATTCAAGGGTGGCTTATAATAATAAGCATACGGTAATGTTTCCATCGTGGGCTTCTATTACTGTTATTTTGGTACCTTATCAATTGGAGACAGCAATTGCCATGTAATGTAAGTGAGCTGTGTCATTAGGTCTCTTGCAGTTGTCAGTAGTTGTTGTAAGGAGCAGAAACTGTTAGTTCTGTAAAATGGCCAAATGTAAGTGCTATGACTTGGATTTCAAGCTCTCTGTGGTTAATAGGGCTGCACAGGAGGGTAATCACCCTGTAGCAGAGGCATTGAAACTGGACAAAAAACAGATCCATGAGTGGCAGAAAAACAAGGAAAGGCTGCAGGCTATGATCTCTGAGGTTGGTAGTTCACAATCGAACCGCAAACGCCAATGGCTTATCAGTGCTGGCCGCAAGCCTTCTGATCCAACAGAAGAAGCAAATCTTGTTACTTGGGTCTTGCTGCAGAGATAGCAGCACCTGCGAGTTACCCACAAAGCTATTGCCCTAAAAGCATCTGCTTTAATCCACAACCCTGAGTTTAAGGCAAGCAGGGGATGGGTTGACCGTTTCCTAATGGGTTGGGGTTTCACCATTAGACAGCGCACCACAGTGGGTCAGAGACTGCCAAAGGACTACCTGCCTAAGGTCACAGAATTTGTTTACTTTTGTGTGTGAAGCAGATATTGAACTTCAACATCCAATTGCAGTCCATTGGTAATATGGATGAGACCGCAATGTGGGCTGACATGCCTGGTGAGAAAACTGTGGATGCTATTTGTGCTAAGTCAGTGCCTTTAATGACAACCAGCCACGAAAAACAATGCATTACTGTATGTTTGGCAGCAATGGCAAATGGCAGAAAGCTCCCTCCTTTTGTTGTACTAAAAGGCAAACTTATGCCAAAGGAGGTGATTGGTGTTCAGGGGAGTCATTGTTGCACTTTCTGACAATGACTGGATGAACGAGGCACTGACTTTAAAATGGGTTGATAGCGTTTGGGGTGGGCATTGCTTTTAGCAAGTGTATGCTGGTCTGGGATATGTTTAGGTGCCACATTTCACCAGATGTTGAAAAACTTCTTAAAAAGAAGAACACCATAATGGCAGCAATCCCTAGTGGGTGTACTAAGCTTCTGCAACCCACAGACATGTCATGGAACTCTCCCTTCAAAGCTCGCTACCATGAGTACTATGATACGTGGCTCGCAACGGAGGAGAGGGAAATGACAGTAAGAGGTAACCCCAGAGCACCTTCGAGGGCTAAAATGCTGGAGTGGGTAAAAGAAGCTTGGGGTGCTGTGACAAAGGACAATATTATTAAGTCCTTTGAGGTCTGTGGGATAACATTTACTGATGTAGACATGATCCACTGTACCAGGTAAGATGACATGGCATTTGATGCTCGAGAAGATATTGCCCAGAAGTTGTCCACACTGCACGGCATGGTTTAAGCCCATGTAAAGTATTATGCCCAAACATAGATAGTACTAACCAGATGTTTTTTTTCAGGTCCTGGTTGTAGCAAAAACTCCAGAGAATCAGACTTCTGCGATGAAGACACTGAAACCTGCTCCGAGATAGACGCTGAAGCAAATGCTGATAACGACAGCGATGATGACCTGGATTGAAGTCCCCAGTACTTCCTTAACTCCAATTTTACTTGAAAAACAAAACAAAATAAAAAAAATCCATGTCTTGAGAGAGCTGTCTACCGTAATTCTTTTTTGCTTGCTTGTAGCAGGATGCAGTTGTACAGATGCGTTGCTACCATGTGGTTACAGTGAATCCAAGGATGCTGAGACCATGTGGTAGCAACCCAATTCAGTCTCACTGTATCGCTAATACAGTATGGGGAATAGACAAGGGGGGATAACCTAAGGAGTACCTCATGTTGACCTAAGTGACATATTCCGGGAATGAAGCGACACATTTTGGCATATGTTTTGGCTAGTTACAACTTCAGGCTACTAATAGGGGAGGGGGGCGTCTTTTATTGCTATCTTTAGAAATTGCATGTGGCTACCATTTGAGGGTGGATACTATATGGGGGCAGCTATAAAATGGTGAAATACGGTATTGTTATTTGCGTATATCTGAATTGCTTGTCTCCCCCTACCTACCCCAAGTTTGCACCAAAAATCAGCCTTTGCTCCATGTGCCTCTCCCACTCACCATTATTTAAAATAAATTAATAAAGCATTGCTAATGCACAGTCATTGCTTAGGCATGGGGCACCTTAGACAAACACCTCCTACTCTGAGAAGTCAAGCAAATAGGCCTAAACATCTTCAAATATCAGGTCCTGGCTTCACTTCTAAAGTAACAAACATTTGGAATTGGTTGAACGTTAGACTTTAGTTAAACTGTTTTTGTTATACAGACAATCCAGAAATGATGAATTAGAAAGTAAGCATATAAAAATAACCATATTGTAACTATGTAGTTTATTTATACTCTATGCCTGTTCAAAGATCTGTAAATTGTTGTTACAGAATGCCTCTTACTACTTAACCTTTCCAACTCAATAATTTTTCACTTTTTTCAGTGCTACACAATAAAATTACAGTGCTATTTAAGTCCCTAGAGAAATGTATTTTTTGTTCATGTTTATTTTCCTGTTCCACACTAAAAGGAGATGATCTGATGCAATGTTATGCTCGGTGTGCTACATTGTTCCCTCTAGAGAAAATATTCTATTCATAGATGGTTTTCAGGTCTTAGGAACACATTCTTAAGATGATTTCATGCAAGGTCCTTCAAAGAAGGTTAACAAGTAAGGCTTTTTTTACAGAAAAGACCCAGTCAATACAGACACGAATTCTTTGACATGTTCAAGCTTTGTTTTCATGATTAGCAATACCATCAGTTGCAGCTTGCTGATAATTAAAGAGTCATCGGTTTTGACATGGACACTGTTGAAACCAGATTGTTGCCTGTTGCAGTGTAACCATTTATGCAAGACAGAACTTAAATGAAAACAAAGCTCATCTAAAATAAAACTTAAAAGAAGAAAAACAGTTTTCGTTGTGTGCATCTCTGACTTCTACACTGTCTTTAAATGGAAATTTGTGAATATTAAATAGATGTACAGAAGGAAAGCTAAGCAGTATAAACAGCTGTAGTACTGTGAAATCAGCTTAAAAATATGTATTGTCTCTTGGCAGCTCAATGGTACAGCATCAGCACATCCCAGTACTCATAGAAGACCAGGGCATGCAGGCTGGCGTTGGAATCCAGTGCTGAGAATGGGTGAGGAACAGGCTCGTGGAAGTAAGGCAATTGACAACCAAGCAAGGAAGGCATTTTCCCATGGTATTCAATGGGGTGTTGAGGCTGGTGTGACCAGGAGAAAGGGACTGGTTAGATAGGGAGAAAAAGAGTAGCAAAAAAAGTAGCCCCTCCCCTGATAGAACTGCCTCTAGAGGGTGCTACTAGATACACTGCTGCACCATGGCGTTCAGTATTTTAGTGACAGCCTCAGAGTTATTTTCTGTTTAGATTCATTTTGGCAGTTTTGTTTAGTCTGTTATTTGTTTACGTGGAGCACGGTGGAAAGACACCATGAGTCCAGTCCTTGATAGGGAGAAATGAATGATACTGATGGAGAAATTACAATGAACACAGACTGAAACAGCAAAGTGAGTAACAGCCAAAATAGGAAAAGAAAGATTGAGCACAGTTGGGAAAGTCAACATGCCTGATCCATCGGCACCATAGCAGAGTGCTATTGCCCAGAAATTGGGGTTCCCTTTACAGAAAATAATGACAGTATCTGTAAAGTTCAAAACATAGGTAAAATAATTAATGTGGTTGGTTTTAAATACAGAGGGGTAAATTGGGTGGTATGCTGCAAGCTCGCTAAGTGAGACAAAAAATGGCTGCCATGGTTGATCTCAACATTTTGTTTGGCACATTGATTAATGGGAAGTAGATGGACTGTCACTGAAATTGTTTTTACATGATCTCTGTTAACACATAAATGCAGCCCTAAGTGAGGGGCTCAGCCATTCAGAGGCAAGGAATTTTCCAACCCATTTTCTAAGCATAAACAATATAAAAGGATATATGCTTTCTAATCTATTTGATTTTTATAACTCTGTCCTTTAATAAACCTATATTCTAAAGCAAAAAAGTGCAAAGCGACACAGGTATGCAAATCATTCTGGGGTGGGCTGCATAAGAAATTTTTTAATGGGCACCATATTCTGCTGGCACAGGGTCATAATGTCACAGATGATATAGTGCACATCAAAACCATGCACTAAACACAGCATGTGGCAACACAGTGGCAGCACATAATGCCGGCCTCAACAGAAACACTGCATGCATGAACGGTCTTACTGTTTTTGTGGGGGTCTTTGCCCCCCATACCCCAACACTTAGCCACTGGCACACTGACAGGAATCACAAACAAAAATCCCACATCAGGGATTCAAACCATGATCCTACCCTGCTGCCCACTGTAGAGTTGGGTGCTCTAGCCACTCCACCATGGGAGTGGCTCAACTGAGCACCTGACCAGCAGTCACTACATGCACATCCCTTTCCTCTGCAGAGTGGCAGGGGTAGCGATACTTGTGTATCACGCATATACCCCTGTTGTTCTGCAGCACTATGTGCTACAGACCGTGCAATTCTTCATGTTCTTCATGCGTGGTTTAGTCAGTGCTATAATCACTCAGCACCTATTCTGGTGCCATGTCTCTACTCAGACCTCACTGCAGCCAACTCACACTGAAGATAACAATAATCTTTAGGTTCTGCACAAGAATACACATAATGACAAGAGATTGATGCTATTGCTTGCCACTAAAAAAAAAACAAAAAAAAAAAAACAACCTAATTTAGCATTCATTTCCTTAATATACAACACTTAAAGAAAAGGATAGCGTAACACCTCTAACTAACATTGATATTTCAAAAAAATACTTGTGTTATCACCTGTAGAATAGTATAGAATTTACATTTATACAGTATATAGAATAATGCAAGAGAAATCATGCACAAGGCTGTTTTTCCATCGAGTGGTTCCGAGGACATCATAGAGACTGTGAGAGTGAAGTTGCAAAGGTACCTGATGTCATCACATCACCAAGATGGAAACACTGCCTTGTTGTGCATGGTTTCCCATGTGTTGTTTGTATAGTATATGGTCTGAAACATACAATATTGCTGTATTTTTTCCTACTAAGAAATATTTTTTTTATTTTTTTTTTTAAATATAGAAATCCACCCTCACCCAACATCTGAAAGCCCAGTCAGGTGAAGAGTTAGTTTCAGTTTTTGTTTTTTTTATGATAAAACAACACAAATGTTTTGCCCCCATATTTAAATTGTTAGTGTGCCACACTAACTGTGATTAGTGTCAGCACTCTGGGTGGTGCTATTTTCAGAGGACCCTGGAGTGCTGCCCAAACTCGGCAGTCCAATAACACAAAATATACCTCTGTGTCTATAAAATGAGTGATCACTCATGCAAAACAGTATAGTGGTATATTCATATGTTTCAGTTATGCTAAACAGCAGCCAGTGCTGAACTGTGTACCTCAGCCAACACCTAGCCTTAACCATACACTAAGCCTGCATCCCCATCCCCTGGACACTGGGCAGTGTACTTCAACAAAATCACTGGTGTCCAGTGGCTCCCTCATCCTCCCTGATTGCCCTTGTAACAATGTTATTACCATGTTTCTGGCATCTAGTGAACCCCCCAATTGCACCTGTAGCAATATTATACACACATCTTTGACATCTAGTGGTCGCCATCAACCAGTCTCCCCTGTAACAATATTCTACCTACATCCCTGGCATCTAGTGGTCTCCCTCTCTCAATCATCACTGAGTCACAAGTAAGCAGATATCTTTGGTACCTATCAGCACTCTTTCTAAGTGCCAGTCCCCCCTGACCAAGTATCAACCTCCAACCTGGTCACCCGTTGAGGATCCCTCCCTCACCCAGTTGAATGTTATTCTTCAGGATAGAACAGAAGAGGACACTGGCCAAAATATTCAAATGGGTAGCACCTGGCACAACTGAGATGCACCAGCACAACCCAAGAAATGTGCCCCAGTGCAATATTCAAAGGAGGGACTTCTGCAATGTAAGTCCCATTGCACTGGGGAGAAAATATAAGGTATGCAGTGCATCCCCAGGGGGTGTGCCCATGCATATGAGGCACATCCCAATATTCAGCCTGTGTTGTGCAGTGCATATGCTGGCAAAACCCTGGGATGTGCCCATACCTGGGCCCAAAGTTGAGCCCGGAAAATATGTTTCAAGTGCCCGCCATTCACAGGCGTGCTGCTGTACTGCAATGCACAACACAGCAGCCACCAGCCATGGGTGGCAACCCCCCCAACACCATGCACAAGCATCCACACATGGCCCTGGTGGTCCAGTGGTACCCCTCCCTCCCCCCCATAGCCATGGTCTCATGGAATAATGAATAAAGACTTCCCTGGTAGTCTAGTGGTACCCCCCCGTGTAGCTGTGATCACAAGTAATAATAATGAAATAAATCCCTGGTAGACTAGTGGCACCCCCACCTCTCCATAACCCTGATGGCAGGTTTACCCTATGTAACATAATCCCTGGTGGTCCAGTGGCACCCCCCACACAGGACCCCTGCCCACCCAGCTCCCCCATCATCGGCAGGCAGCATCAAACCCACCGCATACCACCCAGCTGCCCGCTGAATGACAGCTTACAGTATCAGCTGAAGCCTATTAGTCCACTGTGGACCAATGGACTTGCAGTGCATACTATAACAGTCATTCACAAAAATGTGAATGAAGTCATTCATTCATGTTTTTGTAAATGACTATTACAGTATGGCCCCTTTTGCACCTCTGTTGAGCTGGCACAGTTTCCATTCCTGATATTCAGCCCTGTCTGGGGAAGATGCACCACGGCACCCTATTTGCACTGTGCGCATTACCTGCTTTATTCAGAGGATATGTGCCATGGCTCATCTACTTTGAATATATCCCTTAGTCGCACTGGCATATCTCAGTTGCACTGTGCCACCACTTGTGCCATTGCCAGGAGCATTTCTGAGTATCAGGCCCACTGTAAGGAATTTTGTCTCAACTTGCAAAGCAGGGAAAACACTAACATTTGTAAATGTTGAACGTGTACTTGGGCTGGATGGAATGCATTCTAAAACCTGTAGGAGCTAGATATGGATCGATCCTTACTACTGGCAATTATATTCAGTAGTTCTTCAGATCTCCACATGCACCTAATGACTGTTCCCTGGCCCTTGTGGTGCCAATATTCAAAAACGGTTCCAGGGAAGAACCAGAGATCTACCAGTCAGCTTCCTGTCCATTTCAGGAAAGTTGCTGGCAACAAGCGTAATGAACAAAATTGTTGGAAGTTTATAATAAAAAACAAACAAACAAAACTCAGACTAGGTAGCCAAGTATGGTTTCAGTAAGGAGGAACTGTGCCTAAAAAACCTTGCTGTATTTTTAAAAATGCTACCAAGGAACTTCATTAGGGAAATCTTATAGAAGTTTTATATCTGGACTGCTGTAAACATTGTTACATATTACTACACAGGAAGTTAGTACAGAAACAAGAGAAGCTATTGAATACATGTGTGTGAGAACATTGGCTGCAGGACAAGAAAAAAAAAAGAGTCATGGTAAATGCCAATCTATCACCACAAAAACAGGTGAACAAGGTGTTTCACAGGAACAGGAGTGTGTGTCCTGAGATCTGCATTGTTCAGTATTTTTATGAAACTAAGAGGTGAGAACAACAGCTGGATTGCCAAGCTTGCTGGACACCAAAATAAGAAACATAATTATACCACAAGATGGGATGAACAGAATGCAGAAGGATTTGGACAGGTTTGGGAAATGGGTGGCAAAATGGCAGATGAACTTCAGTGCTGAGAAATGAAAAGTAATGTATTTAGGGAAAAGGAATATTAAGACAAGATACTACCTAACTAGCATGGACATTACTGAAATGAAGCAGGAAAAATACTTGAGAGTATTGATCAGCAACAATCTGAAATGGGAACAGGAGTGTAGGACCGCAGCTAGCAGAGTAAAAGAAATCAGAGCATGAATTAAGAGAAACTTCAAAAGTCGGTTAAGAGACATTATTATACCATCATACAGATTCTTCAGCTAGTTCTACCTTGAATACAATTTACACTTCTGGTCCTTATATTTGAGAAAGATACTGATGCAACAGAGAAGGTACAGGCGAGACCAAGATTGTAAATGGTTTGGAAAACATGGACTATGGGAACCAACTGGCAAAATAATGTTTTGCACTGAACAGAAAACTTAGGTGAGACATGATTACAATATTCAAGTATCTAAAGTGATTAATACCATCAGAAGCACATGTCTGGAAAGAGTAAACTTAATGTCACTAGACGGGAAAGAACTGAAGGGCCACACCAGGAAGAACCACTTCACAGAATGAGAGATGTACAATTTAAACTGACTGCTAGATCATGTGATATCAGCTGGGTTGCATGTCAAGTCACTCTTGTCAATTGCCCATCCAACAAGTCACTGTGGATGGTTAGCTGAGGCAATAATCATGACCTTACCAATTTCATTTGGGTCTATGTGATAATGGCGAATGCCTAAAGGCGATCGCCGTTATTGCTCAGTCAGAGTGCTGAATACATTTTCGGCACTCTGACAACCCTAGCACACCAGAACAATGGTGCCAGGACATATTTTTACTACTTTCTGTGGGGGGCTGCACCACCTCACACACCCCTCACGGGGGACTTCCCGCCCCCCCACTTAAGAATTCTCAAGTCCAGGGGAGTACATGTCGGGGGGTGAAAGTAGTAAAATTAAAAAGGTTCAGTCCAGGCACAATAAAAATCACACCAGTGCCTGGACCTGAACCCAGTACCTCAGCCACCCCAACCATTGCCCAATCCCTGATGCCACGCCACAGCTCGACCAACAACTGCAGTGCCACCCCTACAGCCTCTTCACCCCCGCCCAGCCCAAGCTCACCGTGCTCATTCCCATCCCCCCGTGTACGTATGTATAGCGACATCCTGTCACCTAGTTTGCCCACCCCCTCATCCGGTTGCCTTACCTGTCGGTCACCATGAGTGGATTGTGTGAGGAAGGTGTCACTGTAACGGATGGCACCCTTCCTCATGCACCCATTTCATGGGTTACCAATTTATTTCCTGGTAATTTGCTCCCACCATAGATATTATAGTAAAACCTCCAGGTGGGCACCACTAGGTGACTGTGACAGGGCTGAATACAGTAAGGCCCTGCCCCATTTGTTATGCAGAAAGAGTTTAAATGCAAGGATCTGTTCTATCATCTCCTTTTCTGTCTCTGCTCTGTCTGGTTGCACAACCAAATTTTCTTGTGAGACCTAGGAACTGATCACTCCAACAGTTTTGCAGTTCTCTGCCTCTTGCTATCTCTCTGCTTTCATTTGCTACTTCTGTCTTTTCTTACCCCCTGCATATCTGCGGTTATAAAAAAACATATATGAATCCTTATTTGGAAATGTCACTGATACTGGCATCCCTTTGTTTAAAAATGTATATAGGTAAAGTGCTGAAATGATTGCAAAAAGCTATTTGGAACTCAAGGGGTTAACCTGAGATGCAATTGTTAAGCCCTTTGCAGAGCTGTAAACAAGAGGTCAGTTCTGGGACACCATGTACTGTTTTGCTTCACCTGCAAGAAATGATACTTACAAGAACATTCTGTAAACTTTCAAGTACATCCTGTGAGAAGCAAGCTCTCTTAATGAGTTTCCAGACAAAGACTTATAAAAAGGAGCAGCAATGCTTTTGCTAGAGAGACAAGGAGAGTAAGAGACTGAGAGAACAAAACTTGGAATTAAGAGATACCCTCAGAAGAAGGACTTAGTTTTCTCTGTTTGTACTACCTTTATAAATAGTTATACTGAACATATTTTAATTTTTTATTTTGCTGTTATTGAGAAAAATAAAATGCTATTTGCAGATTTTGAAACTGCTCCTGGTTTTCCTATGCTTCCTGACCTATGCCTCGACAACAAATGGTGTCAATGGTGGGATTTACACTGTGCATACTCTAAGTCAGGAGTTTTGTGCAATGAGTACTAGACCTAGTACCAGGGAAGCATAGCAGAAAAGTATGGATTCTACAGCAGCAACTCCAGGAGTGATTACCAGAAGAATAGCAGTCAAACTAGAAGCAGAAACAAAAGTTCAAACTAAGACTATACAGCCAGCACCAGTCATGGAAATAAAAGAGCAGGCAGTGACATAATCTGAAAACCTGACTGCCTTTTTCAAACGGTGGGCTATACATCAAACAGAGATGGAGAAACAGAAGAAATGAGATGCAACAGAGAGAAAAAGGGATTCAACATTTAGAGGCACAGAGAAAAGAAGAGATGCCGAGAAAGGGGCAACAAAGAAGATGAGAGATGCAGTGACAGGAGCAGCAAAGAAGAAAAGAGATGCAGTGATGGATGAATGCCTTGCAAGTTATCAAAGCTGGAGGTTCTGGCACAGGTCCAGTAGAGCAACAAAACACCAGCAACTTAAAAGACTGTAAACATGCAAAGTCATGTCCCTCGGATGACATTGAAGCATACTGGACAACTTTTGAAAGGGTTGCTGCAGCCTGCCAGTGGCCAAAGCAGCAATGGACCATCAGGCCCATTCCTTACCTGACAGGTAAAGCCCAACTTTACTACAGCAATATGGACACTGCACAGTCAGAAAACTATGACTTGGCAAAAAGAGAGACCCTGAAAAAGTATGACATCTCAGGAGAGGCCTACAGGCAAAGATTTCAGTCTCTTAAGTACAACTCAGTCGACAATCCTTGAGAAGCGTTCACCTGACTCAGATAACTACTTATGAAATGGCTCCAACCACAGGGCAAAATGCTCCTGCAGTTCATTGAAACACTTGTAATTGAGCAGTTCATCAACATCCTACCCACAGACGGTCAGTTCTGGGAAAAAGATCACTGACCAGAAAGTGAGGAAAAGGCCGTTTCTTTGACTGAAGGCTACCAAATGGCCAGACAGATGCCACAGCAGTAAGGTAACAGCCAAGCACTGGTAAAACACTCTTTCCCATTTAAAATCCAAGTCTGATAAGAACTCTGGTGGGGGGTAACAATTCTGCAACCAACAACTTCATTTGCTTTAACTGTAATAAGCCAGGCCATATTGCAAGAAATTTCTATAGTAAGAAAAATGACATTGGGGCAGATTTGTCCTTAGCAAATTGGGGCAAGTACTTAACACATGTCAAGGTGGGAGATAAGATTGTGAAGGGACTTTATAGATTCAGGAAGCAGATAGACCCTAGTGCATATTGAAGTGCTGGGAAAAAATGTCCAAAAGGACCAAGTACTGGTGTCATCTGCATCCATAGGGACATTTAATACTATCCCACCAGCCAAATGACTTTAACTATGAATGGGTTGTCACACCAAATGAAAGTGGGGGTAGTATCTAAATTACCTGTACTCATGATTATTGGAAATGACTTTCCAGGATTTACTGAGTTAATCAAAGAGGGAGTAAATCTAAATATTTCAGCAGCTGTGGTGACAAGAGCTCAGGCAAAGAAAATCTCAAATGGTGGGGACTCCTTTCCTTTTGCTGATTTTGATTCAGACTTGTTTGAGCACAGCTCTAAGATACAGAAGTCCAGGAATGAAAGATGATGCCTAAAGAAACAGTGGCAACAAGAGACTGATGGACATAAGGGGTTAACATGTGAAAATGCTGAAACTAAACTGATCACTGATTGTGATTTTCTTTCAGAACAAGCTAACTATGTTTTTCTCCAGGGTTATTTTAAGGAGCTTGGGGTAAAACCAAAACAGGGTGATCCTATGTTTAAAAAATGAAATGGGCTACTGTACAGAGTTTGGGTTAAACCTCAGACACAGGACCAGATAGAACAATTGGTTACACCACAAAAGTATAGATCTGAAGTGTTACAGATTGCACATGATAGTCGTATGGCTGATCACTTTGAGAGGGATTGCAACTTTGCCAGAGTGCTGTACAGGTTTTACTGGCCTGGAGTTCATGAAGATGTTGCTACCTATTGCATTTCTTGTGCTTAGTGTCAGAAAGTTGTCTCAGTGACTAAAAAAGACAAGGTGACCCTGGTGCCCCTACCCTTAAAAGATGTTCCTTTTGAGAGAATTGCGATGGATGTAGTTGGCCCTTAGGCAAAAGTAAAAAGGGTAATCAATTCATTTTGGTAGTATGTGACTATGCTACTCGATACCCAGACGCAGCACCAATGCATACTGTCACAGCCCCAAAAGTGGCAGCAGAGCTTCCAACATTTTCAGTAGGGTGGGCATACCTAAAGTGATTATTACTGATCAGGGTAGTAATTTTGGTGCTGCATTACTGAAGGAGCTGTACCAACTACTAGGTATCACTGCCTTAAGAATCTCCCCTTATCACCCTCAGACAGACAGTTTTGCTGAGAGTTTTAATCAAACCCTAAAATGTATGTTAAAAAGGTTTGTAAAAGGGGAAGGGAAAGACTGGGACCAATACTTACCTTATTTGCCTTTTGCTTACAGAGAAGTGCCTCATGCATCAACAGATTGTTCACCATTTTAAATGCTGTAAGGCAGACAACCTAGAGGGCCACTAGGTGTAATAAAAGAAACATGGGAAGATTACCCCACTCAAAAACAATCTATTACATTTTATAAGTTTGCCCTGAGAAAGAAGCTGGCAAAATATGTTGAAATCACCCATAGCAATAAGGAAGGGGCCCCAAAGCAGCAGAAGGTGTATTATGACCATGTGGTAAAAGAAAACATTTTTGAGCTAGGTGAAAAGGTCTTGCTACTGTTACCCATTACAGAAAATAAACTGTTAATGAAGTGGTGAGGGCCTTATAAAGTGTTTAGATATACTGGCACAGTTAACTTTGAGACTGAAGTCCCTGATAGGAAAAAATCCTACTAAGATATACCATGCTAATCTCCTCAAAAAATGGGTTGAAAAAACACCAAAAGCTGTTTTGCTGGTTTTACCAGAAACTGACAAAGAAGATACTGATGCAGCTTATGATAGACTGGAACAAACTGTAACTGCTGATGCTGTAAAGGGGAACGTTTCCTTATCCTCTGAACAAACCGCAGAAGTTTGTAACTTGTTAAAGACATTTTACAATACTTTTACCACAGTACCAGGCCGAGCAAAAGGGGTCGAGCATTTAACAGTGACAAGGAATGCTTGCCCCATTAGATAAAGACATACAGATTATCAGAGCAGTTAAGAGCAGACGTGGTTAAGGAAATAAAAAAAATGAAAGAATTAGCTATCATAGAAGAGTCGAGCAGTGCTTGGTCATCACCAGTGGTGATTGTAAACAAAAAAGAAGAGGGTGTAAGAATCTGCCTTGAGTTTAGGAAATGTAATCAAGTGTCAGAAATTGACAGTTATCCTATGCCCAGATCAAATGATTTGCTGGACAGACTGAAGAGTGCCAAGTAGATCAGTACCCTGGATCTCACAAAGGGTTACTGGCAAATCCCCATAGCTAAAGAATCCATAGACAAAACTGCATTTGCCACTTCTCTAGGATTCTATCAGTTCACCACCATGCTGTTTGGTTAATGTGGCACACTTGCTACATTCCAGTGGTACATAATTGTAATTTTATCCTCTCACACTGGTTATTGTGCTGTGTACATGGATGATGTGGTGGTGTATAGTCCAGACTGGAAAAGCCACCTGGAAGACCTACAAATAGTTATCCAATCGATCAAAAAGACAGGTCTGACAATTAATCTTACCAAGTGTGCACTGGCATGCAGAAAAACAGATATTTGGGCTATGTTTTAGGTAATGGAGAAGTCAAGCCAGAGGTTTCCAAGATAGAAGCTGTAGCTAACAGTCCTGTCCCCAAAACCAAGAAACATGTCAGGTCATTTTTAGGGCTGGATGGTTATTATCTGAGATTTGTTCCAAGCTTTGCTGAGTTGGCTACTCCTCTCACTGAACTCACAAAGAAACAGTTAATGGATAATGTGAAATGGACCCAAGAGTGTGATGATGTTTTTCAGGCCATTAAGGCTGCATTATGTTCAGCCCCTGCTTTTTAGAAGCCCAGATGTTAAGATACAATTTCTGTTACAGACAGATACATCAGAGGTAGGCATAGGTGCAGTTTTGAGTCAAAATATAGATGGGATAGAACATCCTATTATATACATAAGTAGGAAATTGCACAACACAGATTAAAGGTACTCCACCATTGAAAAGGGATGCCTTGCAGCAAAGTGGGCCATGGAGTCCCCTTAAGTTTTACTTACCAGGAGCTGACTTTGTACTTGTAACAGATCACAATCCTCTGTTTTGGCTTAACCAAATGAAGGATAAAAATTCTAGAATCACATGGTGGTACCTGGCACTACAGACATTTAAATTTAAAGTGATGCACAAATCTGGGAAAGAGGATGTCAGTGCTGATTTTCTGTCAAGATATGGATCAGGAATTGAAAATTCAGAAGGTTGAAAAAAATGTGTGAGTTTAAACTTCTGTTTGCTGTACTGCATATGTACTGAATTGTAAAAGTTAAAAGCTAATGCTAGAAGATAATTAAAAGAAAGCTTTGTAAACCTGTTTCTGTAAAACAGGTTCCCTCTTAAAGAGGGTCATATGTGACAGAGCTGAATAAGGCCCTGCCCCAGTTGTTATGCAGAATGAGTTTAAATACAATGATCTGTTCTATCATCTCCTTTTCTGTCTCTTCCCTGTCTGGTTATGCAACCAAATTTTCTTGTGAGATCTAGGAACTGAGCACTCTGATGGTTTCACAACTTCCCACCTCGTGCTATCTTTCTGCCTTCACTTGCTATTTCTGTGTTTTCTTACCCCTTGCATATCTACAGTTATAAAAAATATATGCAAATCTATGTGGGAATGTCATTGATACTGGGATCCCTTTGTTTGAAACTGTATAAAGGTTTACTGTTATAATGATTGCAAAAAGCTATTTGGAACTCAAGCGGTTAACCTGAGATGCAGTTTTTAAGCCATCTGCAGAGTTGTAAACACGAGGTCAGTTCTGGGACAGCATGTACTGTTTTGTTGCACCTGCAAGCAATGAAACTTACAAAAACATTCTACAAACTTACAAGAACATTCTACGAGAAGCAGGCTCTCTTGATGAGTTCCCAGACAAAGACTTATAAAAAGAAGCAGCAATGCTTTTGCTAGAGAGACAAGGAAAGTAAGAGACTGAGAGACTGAAACTTGGAATCTAAAGGTACCCTTAGGAGAAGTATTTAGTTTTCTCTGTTTGTACTGCCTTTGTAAATAGTTATACTGAACATATTTTTATTTTTTATTTTACTGTTACTGAGAAAAATAAAATGCTATTTGTGAATTTTGAAACGGATCCTGGTTTTCCTATGCTTCCTGACCTGTGCCTCAATGACAATGACCCAACATACGTGAGGGCTGTGAAAGTGGCACCTCAAGTGACACCTCTGCTAGCATTATTGGTTGAATCCAGTTCGATGTCTACTGGGAGTAAATCAATAGGAAACAAATTTGGCAGGGATGCAGTTGTCACCACAGTTAATTGTCTGCAGTGTCTTGTCAAGGAAGGAATTGACCAGATCAAATTGACATGTCTCCTATCACCTGGTAGTGTACTAACCTTCAAGCAGAGACTCAACAAGTACCATGAAGAAAAAGGAGTGACAGGGTATTCCCACTGAGATTGGGGAATAAGGAATTCAGTGGAACAATGGTCCTCCTGGCCACCTAAACATGTAGGTGTCTGTAGTTCAAGTCACCATCTCCAGTGTCATTTAAGCATTGAAACATAGAATTTGATGGCAGACAAAGACTGCTTAGCCCACCTAGTCTGCCCATTTCCCTACCTAATGCATAGGCTGCAGATCCTAGTTAACCAACAGCCTACTTCCTCCTACCCCCACCAGAATTGCCTTATGTCTGTCCCATGTATTCTTGAATTCTTCAACTGTTTTTGAGTCCACTACCTCCTCAGAAAGGCTGTTCCATGTATCTACAACCCTCTCAGTGAAAAAATACTTCCTTACATTACCTTTGAGCTGTACCCCCTCTATCTTCAAATTGTGCCCCCTTGTTCTTGCACATCTCTTTTGCTGAAAGATGCTACCCTCTTGGACTTTATTGATTCCCTTGATGTACTTGAAAGTTTCTATCATGTCCCACCCCCCCCGGAGTGTGACCATGTAATTTGACCAGGTAATAGTGATCGAAAGGGATTCATTTTTGCTATATTATGTCTAAAAAACAATAAATTGCAACTCTATACTTAATGTTGTTTACTGCAGTATAGATAATTCCTAAAGAAAGACCCAGGGCCAAAATAGTGACAAAATTTATTTTCTATGTTGAATGTGCATTTAACCTAACCTATTTGTTTTATTGTTGTCAGCTTTATAGAAATCATCTCCAGTAATACTGCAAGTACTTTGAAAAAGGTGAGTTACATGAAGGAGATTATTTTAAGAGAAGTCTGGAAATATCATTATTCTGTGCCAGTAATAGACTTTCATGGTGATGTGAAGGCTACCTCTAGTTCATCTGATAACACCCAGGAGTGGTTTAATCTTACACTTTTACAAAGGATTTTCAAGTTAGGAACATAGAAAAGTGATGGTTAGAAAAAGACCTAAAGAGTCCATCTAGTCTGCCCCAAGATTCCATATTTGGAGACACTCCAATCTCTAACCTCCCTTTCAATCCTCCTTCCTTTGCCTCATCCTTTCATCTGATAACTCCTTTTACTATGGATTTCTTGACAACTTTGCAAAAAACATCCCAGAAAGCACCCACTGATGGCTACCTAAAAATCATTGAGCGGTAAACATTCAGTCTGAATTTAAGGTAGATGATTAGTTTGAGCATTCATTTGCTAAAAATAAAAAAAACACATTTTTTTTTCAAACTAGGATAGAAGGGTATTTTTCTGCTCCCACTGCTCTGATCCTTTCTCAATTACCACTTTATTGGCTTGTCTTTCATTTGCCAATATGTCCATGTCTTATAATCTTACTTCTTTCTACGTCAATATGCAAAGGATAGACTACATCTAAATGAAGAAGGGTCAAGAGTCCAGAGGGAAAAATTGAGAGAGTACATGGACAGGGAACTAATGTTAAACTGCTAAGGGGGAAGTATGAAGCTAGGAGGGACAAGGTGACAGGTGAGCAAGGGGAGAACCAAGGTGCAACTCCCACATATATGGGGAATGGGCAACAGGGGGACAGTACTAAATGAGGCCTATGGAGGGCCAGGTGTGTGAACGCCAGCAGCTTGGGTAACAAATTAGCAGAATTAGGGGCTGCTATTGTGGAGGGGGGACTGAATATAGTGGCAGTCACAAAAACCTGGTTCAATGAGCAGTAGGACTGGACTTGGTAATTCCAGGGCTTAATCTGTTTCATAGGGACAGGGTAGGTAAAAAGGGGGGAGGGATAGCCCTTTATGTGAGGGATTACATAAAGGCTTCAGAAATGTCAGGAAGTCAGGGGAAGTGGAGGCACTGTGGAAAGCATTTGAAAAGTGAAAGGGATCAGTCTGATATCTTGGGGTAGTATATAGACGTCCAGCACAGGGAGAGAAATTGGACATGGAGCTGCTAATGGACATTCAAAAGATGGCTGACAAAAGTGAGTTGTTCCTGATGGGGGACTTCAGTCTTCCAGATGTTAACTGGAGTCACCCTACTGCGATAACCTCAAGGAGTACAGACTTCCTGGACTCACTGCAGAGGGTGTGCCTCAGGCAGCTTGTGGAGGAACCTGCTAGAGATGGTGCGGTATTGGACCTAATATTTACAAATGGGGACAGTGTTGAACAAGCAAAGGTGGCCCACTGGTGCTGCGGTTAGATTTCCACTTGCGACTCTGGTGACCTGGGTTTGGGAGCAGACACAGGTGCTAGAGGGCCTGCCAGGGGGAGGTAGTCTGAGCATCTGCCATGCTGCTCAGTTCCTCTGGGGGGAGGAGGAGGAGGATTCCTTGGCCCAGGGTTGGCCTGACCTCTGTCATCAGCCAAGAGGTATCGCAGCCCCAGTGCCCCACCAATGAGGGAGCATGATGGATGCTGGCACTAGTCATGGCATCGCATGGCATGTCATGCTCGGGAGGGAGTGCATCCAAAATACACCACCAGATCAACACTGATGTGAGGTCCCAATAGTGGGTTCTTCCTCAGTCAGGCACACCACCACACAGGTTCCTGATGAAGACTTGATTCCTTGGGGTGGGGTATGGACCCCCCTGCCGCAGACCTCACCTGGGAGATAAGACAGAGCTCCATGGGGGGAGACCTTGGGCAGAAGGTGGGCAGGGGAGTCGGGTACAGCTCTGATGGTAGGGAAAAAATAGGAAAAAAACAAGAACAAGCAAAGGTGTCGGACCGCCTGAGCTCCAGCATTCATAAAATGATTAGATTTAACATTAAAACTAGACTGGTGTCAATTCACACTAGAACGAGGGTCCATGACTTTTGGAGGGCTAACTTTGTGAAGATGAATAGGTGCCTGAGGGAAGCCCTAGAAGAAATGAAGAATCTGAGGGAAGGGGAGCAGCACTGGGTAGCGATAAGGCAAACAATAGATAAGGCAACCAGGTTATGTGCTAGATTGATTAGCAAATATAGAAGGAGGAGGAGAGCAATCTGGTTCATCAGGGAGGTAAGAGCTCAGATAACGGCTAAGAGTCTAGCCTTTTTTGAGCTTCTAGAGCTCTCAGAAGGAAGAGGACAGGCCACACTACCTAGAGAAACAAAAAGAGGCAGAGAGGGCAATTAAAAGGGCAAAAGTGTTAGCAGAAGAAAATTTAGCCTGGTCAATAAAAGACAGAGATAAAGCATTCTTTAGGTCCATAGGCCAGTGGAAGAAAATGAAGGGGGGATAATCAGGTTAAAGGCAAGGGGGTCCCTTTGGAGGATGACCATATCAAAGCAGATATACTTAACAAGTACTTCTGCTCAGTTTTCACAGAGGAGGAGAGGGGAAAGGCTCCAGAACTGAAGGACAGGTACTTGTGGGAGGGAGATGTGGACACCAGCCCCTTCTCAGTAGCTAGGGTCCTAAAGGAGCTGAAGAACATTTGGGTAGACAAAGTGATGGGACCAGATGGGGTGAATCCCAGGGTGTTAAAAGATCTCAGGGAGAAGCTGGCTGCACCTCTAATGGTGTTATTCCACCTATCATTGGATACCAGGGAGGTACCTCACGATTGGAAGACAGCGGATGTGGTTCCACTCCACAAGGGTAGGGATAAGGATGAGGTTGCTAACTACAGGCCAGTTAACCTAACGGCTGTGGTGGGTAAGATTATGGAGTCATTACTGAAGGAGAGAATAACTGAATACCTGGAAATCTCTGGCCTGTTGCACCCTGGCCAGCATGGTTTCATGAGAGGGAGGGCCTGCCAGACCAATCTCATTGAGTATTTTTGTTGGGTGAAAAGGGTGGCTGATCAGGGAGGGGCAGTGGACATGGCCTATCTGTACTTCAGGAAGGCCTTCGACATTGTCCTTCACAGAAGATTGCTAAACAAACTAAACAGCTTAGGGGTGGGTCATAAGACAGTAACATGGGTTGGAAACTAGGTAACTGGCAGAAGCCAAAGGGTGCTGGTAAATGGAGTATATTTGGGTGTTGGAGGAGTAAAGAGTGGAGTGCCACAGTGTGATCAGGATTGCACAAAGTCGAGGATCACATGATGCATCAGAGCAAATAGATGCTTGTTCTCAGCTCTCCTCCTCGGCTCCATTAAAAACGACTATTTCTGCGGCAAAACTTAGCCGGAACACACTCTCCTGCACCTCTCGGGACATTCGATTGTCTACTGCTTCCACCGACCCATTTTTTTCTCAGTAGCATGAGCTTTAGTTCCGGCTTTTGCAGACCGTCGAATGGAGGCCTACATGCGGCCTGCAGAGCCTGCTCACACCCTGCCGAATACACTGAAAAAAGTGAAGGTGGACAGAAAGCCCAAGACTCAACCAGGTGCCCAACCTAAGACTTCTACAGCTCCCACCCCACTCTCAGAGGAGAGATTCCTGCTGGAATTAGCACCGCTTCAGGAAACTCTGATGGGTATTACCTCTCAGCTTACCACTGAGGCTCTTACACACAGGATGGAGGATGCTGAAGCTAGGATCAGCACTTTTGATGATTGGAGATACAGACAGAAGCAGGATTCAACAGCCATATGCCGTATGCTTGCCAAACTTGAGGAGAAGGTTAAGGATCTCGGGGGGGGCAGCAGAAGGAACAACCTTCTCTTCCTGGGGTTACTGGAAGGGGAAGAGGGTCAAAATACAGTGCAGTTCATGCAAAAATGTTGCCAAAAGATTGCTGGGCCCTCTCCAAATGGCCTGAGTTACATCGTGGAGAGGGCACATAGGGCACTCAGTGCGATGCCCCCCCCCCCGAACTCCCCACCTCAGCCACTAATCTTCAAATTACTTAACTACCTGGATAAGGCCCATATTCTGGCGAAACTTTGGGACCTGAAAGAGCTCATCTAGGAAGGCTATAAAATCAGAGTTTCACAGGACCTCCCTCGCTCAGTCAGGCTCAAGAGGGCTGACTTTAACCCTCACATTCCAAACTAATTGCTGCAGGGATCAGATTCAAAATGCTCTATCCTGCCAAATTGCAAATTACCCATCAGGGCACTACTAAATTGTTTGAGTCAGGGGAACAGGCGAAGATGGAACTGCCAGCCATGCTTCTGGATTTCTTTCAAGCCCCCAAATGATCCTCCTCTTTTTTTCTGAGGGGACTTAGTTTTGGCATTTGGATGTGTTTATGAGGTCTTGCATTTTCCTGTCAGTGAATGTATGCTATGTCCATGGTATTGAATGTTTGGACTGACTATATCACCCCCACCTTTCAGTTGGACAGTGACCAGGCACTCCTGGCGCTTGAGCCAGAGAGGAACCTCTGGATGTTTTTTTTGAACTTGAAGGCTGAAATCCACAAGTATTGGGATCTCTTACAGTGGTCTATGGAATCAGAGTACCATCACTTTCAAGCTTTTATGGAGACATCTAGTATTGATTGTATCACACCTGATGGCCATCTTCATCCAGAAAGGGCGTGGTCAAAGTACTGAGTCACCGGGTGACCTCTTGGATGAAGCAAGGTAAGTGCTCCACTACTGGCACTGTTTGGGTCAGGGGCCTGGGTTGGGTGGGGTTGCCCTCTTCCCTGTCAGAGCACACTGGACCACAGGCATCTGCAGGCCCCTGCTTATTCTGAGGGTTGGATGAGATCCGAGGGGAGGGGGGGGGCAAGCCCCCTCTCGGTTCTCCTTTTTGTTTTTTATTCCAGGATATTGGGCCATGTTATAACGTCAGAGACAAATGGGCCTCCCTTAGTTGGAACAATTTAGTCTTTGACAGTGCCTTTGCCCCCCCCCCCCGCAGCAAGTGGTGTTTTAGTAGGGTTTGGGGATGGAGGAGGGCTTCCCCCCTCCTTTCCCCAGGGAACCTTCCTAGATACACGTACCTCCTTTTGGGGTCTACGTTTATGGAGCCATTTGCCACGTTCATAACAATAATTAATTGTGGTGGCAGCTCTCAAGTCATAATATTCCTGAGTTGGAGAGCTGCCATCAGGGTGGCTATGGGGGCACTGGCTTATGGTACTTATGTAAGGTAGGGGCCCTACTGTCTTCGCTGTCTCACGTGGCATGATTCTGGTGTGCTTAGTGATGGGGGGGGGGCTGATCTGGCTTGAAGGTCTCTGACTCATGGCTGCCAGCTCATAAGGTCACGGGCCTGCCTGCTTAGGATGACCTCTGGGTGTCCGGGCATCTTTGTGACCCTCGACTTGCATGCCCATGCCCTGGTGGTGTGATTAAGTGTGGTGTTTGCTGAAATGACACACTATGCCACTCAATGGTTGTGAACTCTGTGGGATTGCGTAGTCTTGTTCATTGTGTTACGAGACTTATTTTGGACTACAAGGGTCTGTTTCATTTTGCAGCTTGTTTATTAACAGACTTTTTCGCTTTACAAGGGGATATATTCTAATGAAGTGGGTGAGCCGGGAGTGGGATGAACCTGCTCTGGGGATGTGCTTCATCAAGTATATAATAGTAAGTGAAGTACAGCCTTTAGAGCTGGGGGCAGTTATCCTGTACATAATTCATACGGTAAGGAAAGGGGATCTGTGGTTTTCTTCAGAGGGTTTTGTCGGGGGGGAAGGGAGGAGTAGGGGTGGGGAGGTAGAGGGGGGAGTTGTGGGGCATGTAGTTGTACCTGTTTATATTTCCGAAGCAGTTTGGGTTCTTACAAATGTTACAGTATTCTATGGACTAGGCAAGGAGGTGCAAAGATACAGGATGGGCCACTAGCTTGTCCAGTGGCTCCTACCCACTCATGGTGGGCTGGTTCATCTCTTTTTTATACTTTTGTTTAGGAGTGAGTACTGCATTTAAATTCATGTCCAGGAATGTAAAGGAGGCCAATGCCAAACACAAGCGTTACATGGTATTACGCCATCTTAACAAATACCACCCTGACATTGTGTTTTTGCAAGAGACTCACTTAAAGCAGGAGGACTTCCTCTCTTTCATAGGGAGAGGATCAGCCAAGCTTTTGGAGCCGGAGCCAGTACTAAAAAAGGTGGTGAAGGTGTTTTAATTAACAGAGGCACCCTGTTTCAACTGATAGAGGAGATCAAATCAAATCAAACCTTATTTGTAAAAAGTGCCTTTCTAAAATCAAGGCATTTGTACATAATTAAAAGAAATCAATAAATAAAAAAATAGAATTAATTAAAACCATAAATATAACAAATTAAAACTCATAACAGCAGCATTAAAAATCAGTATATGCTAGGCTAAAAAGAAACATCTTCAAAGACACTTTAAAGCTTTGGATGGTCAGGCAATCTCGCACCTGATGAGGTAGAGAATTCCACAGGGTTGGGGCCATAAAACTAAAAGACCTGTCCCCAGATGTCTTTAAACGAATCCTAGTAATCTCTAGCAATCCCTCGTCAGTGGATTGGAGAAAGTAGGAGGGACAGTAGGGATGAAGGAGATCTTGCAGGTAACCAGGACCCTGGTCATGTAGGACCTTATAGGTCAGCAAACCAACCTTGAAGGTGATCCGCCACCGTACTGGCAGCTAGTGCAGTTGGCGGAGCACAGGCGTTATATGACTGGTCCTAGACATATCAGTCAATAGCCTGGCTGCTGCATTCTGCATGAGCTGCAGGTGGCGGATATCAACCCCAGATAATCCAAGGTAGAGGGCATTGTAGTAGTCAAGGTGGGAGGTAATGAAGGCATGGACCAGGGTTGGAAGATCATCGGAAGAAACCAGGTGCTTCACCCGGGTGATATTCCTCAGATGGTAAAAAGAGGTTTTGACAGCTGCAAACACCTGAGATTCAAGTGTCAAACAGTCATCAAACATAACGCCCAGGTTCCGCACCTGGTCTGAGGTAGTTAGCTGAACACCTCCAAGCCATAGACCTGAAGGTGATCCTGCCAACAAACCCACCTCCCGGCAACCTGGGTCCACAGCCAACACCTCAGTTTTTTCTGGGTTTAACCACAGCCAACTCACATTCATCCAGTCCTGGATTTCAGTGAGACAGTTGTTAAAAACTGAAACAGCAGCATCCTGGCCAGGCACAAAGGGCATGTACAGCTGAGTATCATCTGCATAGCAGTGAAAACTCAAGCTGTACCACCTAATAATCACTCCCAATGGCAGCATGTACACTGCAAACAACATGGGTGCCAAAATGGAACCCTGCAGCACCCCACAGGATAGGGGGAATGATGCCGAGGAAAAAATCCCAGACACCACCCTCTGAGTCCTATCAAGGACCTTGAGGGCCATTTTCTCATCTTGCACGGTTATCTTGGCCTCACCAAAGTAATTTCTGGGAATATTTATGGCCCAAATTCAGACTGTCCGAGTTTTTTTGCTAAACTTTTGTCTCATCTTTCTTCTTTTCCAACCACTGTCCTGATTCTAGGAGGCAATTGGAACCTAGTTTTCAACAAAGATATTGATAGGTCAGAGGGGAGGCATCAGGGCCTCTTACCGGCACAACGGATCCTACGGGAAGTGTCTGATACTTTGGGGTTGGGAGACCTGTGGCAGATATTACACCCATCAGATAAGCAATACACTTTTCATTCTATCCCCCATAAATCCCATTCCTGAGTTGACTTTTTTATGACCTCCACATCGGTCCTCCCTGGGCTGTTGGTGAGTGACATTCTCCCCATGGTCCTCTCTGACTGTTCTCCGGTATACTTGGAGCACACCCTAGAGGGAATGGAGCCACAGGACAGAACATGGAGACTTAGCTCATCCCTTCTATGGGACAAATATGTAGCTCAGTCGCTAGAACATTTCATTAGTAATTTGTTTTCTGACAATATGGGTTTGACTGATGCACTAGATATGTTGTGGAGGGCAATGAAGTGTGCCATCCAGGAAGAGTATATTAGGCTAGTGGTCAAAGCAAAGAGGTTAAAAGAGGAAGACACCCATCACCTGCTCCTTCAGATTCGGGCATCGGAGAGGAAGCTTTCCACATCAGCTAGTCAGGACTGCTGGCTCTGACTTAATGCTCTCCGAGCATAATATTTTGGGCAACTAGCTGAAAAAGCAGACTTAACCTTACAACGGGTTAAATTTTGCTATTTGGAATCGGGTGAAAAGGCAGGAAAGCTGTTGGCCCTGTGGCTTAGACAGTTGGAAGCTAGAACCATGATCCATGGCCTCCAGCCTATCTCTCCCGGGCCACTAGTAACCAAACCCCGAGACATAGAGGCAATTTTCAAGCAATATTATGAATCTCTCTACACTCCGGACAATCAAACTTTTGGGGAAACTCTGGAAATTGACTGATTTCTGGACTCCATCCCTGTACCAGTTCTTACTCCTGAGCAACAGGAGCTACTGGCAGCCCCTAGCTCAGTCTCCGAGGTCAAAAATGTGATTGCTCAACTCCCCAAAGAAAAGACCCTGGGCCCAGATGGTTTTTCTAATCATTCTACACAACCTTTCAGGATGTTTTAAAACATTTCTTTCCCAACTCTTTAATGCTTTGCATTCCTCAGGCCTGTCCGACCATTCCTTCACCCAAGCCTGGATTACGGTTCTTCCTAACCTAAACCTGGTAAATCTCTGTGTTTGCCAGGCAATTATCGCCCTATTGCCTTATTAAATTTGGATATTAAGATTCTGGCTAAAATCTTAGCCAATCGCTTGCATCAAGTCTGGCAGAGCTAACTGAGACACTCACAGGTAGTCTTTGTCTCAGGAAGGGTTTCCTCTGATCATACTCGGAAAGTGTTGCACCTTATGGCCCAGGCAAAACGTAGCTCTATCCCCTTGGTACTGGTCTTGCTAGACACTGAAAAAGTGTTTGACCGCATCTCATGGCCATTTTTATTTGTGGTGTTGTCTAAATTTGGTGTTCCTTCTACCTTTTTGATTGGATTTGAGCCTTATATTCTTCCCCTATGGCGAGAGTGCACTGTAATGGTGTCCTGTCAGATCCGTTTCCCTTAGCCCATGGCAACAGGCAAGGCTGACCCTTTCCCCCTTCCTCTTCAATCTTTACCTTGAACCCCTCATTCCCTCCCTACAAACATGTCAGGAGGTGCAAGATATATGGGTTGGACAACTTTCATTTTCTATGTCAGATTACGTAGACAACCATCTTCTTCATCTTGAGCATCTGCAGTCCTCCATCCCTGCTGCCCTACAAATTATTCATCGCTTCTGTATGGTCTCAGGCCACAAGCTCAATGTGGATAAGTCCTCTGTTATGCCGCTCTATCACTTCATTCAAAAACACTGGGTCACGAACTTAGGTCTGGCCTGGGAGCCCACTGTACTTACTTATTTAGGGGTTAAGTTACTCCGCATCCTTTTCACACACACTCAAGCTTAATCTCTCTCCTTTATTCTCCACTATTAAAGCTGATTTAACTCACTGGCAGCACCTTCCAATGTCTTTGTGGGGTCGGGTAAACATAATCAAGATGAACATGTTACTGAGGTTATTGTATACCATGGGTATGTTAGCACCTGCCTTACTAAAAGTTGGTTTCGCCATCTACAGTCTCTCATTTCCAACTTTTTATGTCAGGGCAAGGCAGCTAGGTGGGTGTACTTGAAACTTAAGTACCAGAAAGACCTAGGTGGTTTACGCCTTCCTAACCTTTTTCTGTATTACTGTGCCCTCCATAGTAGCAAAATCTTCAGATGGAGACCTTACCCAGCGGCAGGGCAGGAACAAGGGTATGTCCCCCTTTGGCTAACCTTGGAGCAACAGCTTTGCCAATCCCAGGGCCTTGACTTGCGTTCTCTTCTTTATATTAAGCCATCGATGATCCCTCCTCTGCTTAAACTACCCCCTCTCTGGTGGTCGGTTAAAGCATTGTGCCAAATTTGCTCCTATCTTTTCCTCTCTCTTAGTAAGGATGTGGGCCATCTGGCATTGGGAAATCCTAACTTCAGAACTGCAGGCAAGCCCATTCCCCCAGGTTTTTGTATCAATCTGTTGGGGGCACCTGTCTCATCATTAGTGGTGGATGGTAAGCTGGTCTCAGGGGTTGAGTTACAGGAGATGGGCCTTAGCCCTTTTAAGGTGCTTCAGTTGAAGAGGGCAGTCACTTCTTATCTTGGCCCACCCCCTGGCATCCTATACTTCACCCAATCAAGCAATCCCTTTTGGAGAGAGCATTACAACCTCACTTGATATCCCAATCATACAAGCTATTGCAGTTGTATGACCCTCACTTACTGTCGGGTATTTGCTTCTATTGGCAGAAAGATCTCAGTCTTTCAGTGAATGCTAAAGACCTGCACAGAGTTTGGTTGAGACTGTATAAATACATAAAGCAGGATCAGTTGCAGCACCTTCAGTTTTGTCTCCTACATAATATGTATTATTCTCCTACGTGCCTGCACTGTATGGGGAAGCTTGAATCACCTCTTTGCCAGATGTGTGGCAAGGAAGACGGAACCACCAAACATATATTCTGGGACTGTGATCGGGCCTTCACTCTGTGGCAGGAAATAAGAAACACTCTTGACCCCCTTCTGGGTCTAGAGCCATACTTCACCCCCAAAATATGTCTTCTGAGGCTCTATCCTAGGGCCGTGGTGGGAGTGCGTCAAGTGTATATGGTCATTATTGCTGTCACAGCAAAACTTGTAATCGCCCATCACTGGCTAAACAAACACACCTCATTATTCTGGGAGAGGCACACAGAACTTCTCCAGGCTCTGGAATTAGAAAAACACATAGCCAGAAAAAATAATCAAGAACAGGCATGTAATGCTTGCTGGGGCCCATTGATGGCCCTAGTCCACCTTATGAATACTGTCAGTGCTGGCTCTGGGGACCGAGGGCATGTGTCCCCACCTAGGGAATAGCCTTCTCAGCCCATGCTAGAAGGCCTCAAGGGGGAGCTCGTTCTCCTTTTTGCTCATTTTGTCATTTACTTATCCTTATCCTCGCTGGACTTTTTCGTGTAATTTATAAGGAAGTGTCCTCAAATGTATGGTTTTTCTTTTTAGTTACCAAATGAAAAAGTAAATAAAGTATATTAAGTTGAAAAAAAAAAGTAGAGTGCCACTGTGTTCAGTGCTGGGACCAGTCCTATTTAATGTTTTCATCTGTGACATTATGGAGGGGCTTGAGGGGAAGACATGCTTATTTGCAGATGATTCCAAGATATGCAGTACTGTGGATCAGCCAGGGGGGGTGGATAGGATAAGAAGGAACCTGAAAAGGTTAGAGGGATGGTCTAAAGCTTGGCAACTGGGGTTCAATGTAAAAAAGTGTAAGATTATACACATAGGAAGCAGAAACCCAGGGGTGACATGTGATCTGGTAGGAGTACAACTGGCAGTCATGCAGCAAGAGAGGGACCTGGGAATTGTTATTATAGATGACCTAAAGGTGGCTAGGCAGTGCGATGCAGCAGTGGAGAATGCTGTCTGTTTGCTTGGATGCATAGAGAGGGGTTTTACCACTACAAAGAGAGAGGTCCTATTGCCCCTTTACAAGACACTGGTGAGGCCTCATCTCAAGTTCAACATTCAGTTTTGGAGGCCTCACCTAAAGAGGGACATAAACAGACTGAAGGTGGTGCAAAGGAGGGCTACAAAACTGATGAGGGGTCTGCAGGGGATGTCCTATGAGGATAGGCTGGGGAACTAAATATGTATTCCCTGGAGGCATAGAGGGAAAGGGGTGATGTGACAGAGACCTTCAAATATCTCAAGGGCATAAACAAGTTACGAGAAGGGAGTGTTTTCCAAAGAAAGAGTTGCCAAACGATGAGGGATCATGACTGGAAGCTAGAGGGGGAATTTTTCAAAAGAAACATAAGGAAGTACTTCTTCACAGAAAGGTTTGTGGATGCTTGGAATAGTCTACCGGGACAGGTAGTTGGGGCAAATACAATTACTAGCTTTAAGAATGTGTAGAACAGACACGAAGGTATTCTGGTACTTAGGGAAAGGGTGTCTGGTGTAGGAGTTAGACTGGTAGTCTCTTGTTAGGTGGGACTTGATTGGGCAGAAAAGGCGGGCCTTGTGGTCCTTCTCTGCCGACATCTTGTATGTATACATGTACAGTATGTATGTGTGTAATTGCTGTTAAGTATAATAATAAAACTATGCAAACATATTGGACCCATTATTTAAAGAGTAGTGCACCCACAAATAGGATTTGTGGGTGCACAAACATGGAATTGCAATGTCACTCCTGGCCGGCCCATATTCAGAAGCCACAGGAGTGCCAGTACAATCCCATGGTCCCAAGCTGCTCTAATACTGCTGTACCTATGCAGATGAGGAAATCTTCAAAGGTTTGTTGTTACGCAGCAAACAGCCCCAAAGCAGTGCTATTTACTTCTGCCAAAAAAAAAACTCTTAATGGGGTGCCCCCACCGTCCTGAAGGCAGGGTGGCTGTACTGCAGCTACATGCACTCAATCACCCATTATATATTTTGAATGGATATCCCTGGCATCTAGTGGCACCCCCCAGTCACCTATATTATAATTTACATAGATATCCCTGGTGTCCACTGGCATCCCCTACTCCCCCAGTCACCTGTTTACAATGTTTATATATGCCCTTGTGTCCAGTGGTTTCCCCACTCCTGAACATTTGTTGAAAAAAATAAAAGTAATCACTGAAGGACCAGTGTCCCCCCACCTGCCTGTAAACTCACATATCATTACCCATCACACACCACCTTACCAGGGTGTCCTGTGACATTCAGTGATGCCTGATATGGTGACTGGCATAGCCATCCTCTCATCTCCTTGGCCGGCCCCTGTGTTAGCTGTCAGTGAGCATGGATACATATTGTACACATGCTCACTGATGGCTCATATGGCAACTGGCTGAGGATGTAAGGGAAGGGCTGTGCCATCCACCATATTGGGTATTGCTGGACATGATGAGACACCCCAGTAAGAGGGGGGTGATGGGTGGTGTTATGTGGGTAAGTGGGTGGAGGGACACTGGACCACCAATGATTACTTTTACTTTTGGCAATGGGTGATGAGGAGGCAGGGAAAGCAGGCCATATGTAAACACTGTAAATGAGTGATTGGGTGGGGGGGGTGCCACTGGACACCAAGGATCTCTACGCAAATTATAAAACAGGTGATGGGGTGGGGATCCCACTGGACACCAATGATGTCTATGCAAATTATGAAATGGGTCACCATGGGGTGAGGGTGTCACTGGACACTAATGATATCCATTCAAAATATGGAATCTGTGTTTGGGGGGTGGGTGTGCCACTGGATAACAGAGTTATCCATTCAAAATACAGAATCAGTGTTCAGGGGTTGGGGGTGCCACTAGGTACCAGGGAAGTCATAGTTCACACTTGGGATGGGTGCTAATGGGTTACTCTGTACCAAGCAAATGAGCCTATAGTGGGCATGCAAATGAACCATTAGCACCTTGCATGCCCAGTGGTCTCTTCTGCATGTTGTGGCTGAATTAAGCCCGCAGGGCTATTGGTGCTAATCATTTTAGGTAACACTATTCCCTGTTGGCTATATACAGCCCAGGTCCATGTGAGGGCAGTGCAGATTCACGTAGCACTAGGCCAACATGGTCTGATATTCAATGAGACAGCACAGGCCCACTGTCTGACTGAATATAGCAGCCACTGGGTCAGGTGCTGTTACAAGTGCAGTGCAAATATCTGTGCTGCACTTTCACCCCTTTTTCAATATCGGGTCCTAGAAGTCTATTATTTTTCACGTGTTATTGCAGACTGCATTTATACATGATACTGATGAAAATCAGTCTCTTTCAATTGCTAACAGTAAATTTGTTATCATCTGTATGCTTGTCATACAGACTTGATTTCAAAAGAGATGCAAACAGAACAGTTTTGAAATGTCACTTTTTTATAGATTTATTGGTATTGGATATGTCACGTAATATTTGAGTGTACTGCACAGTTCATGTACCATACAAGCTTCTTTCAGTTTACAAATAATTAGCACTTTCAGAGTGGCAGTGGGACATGATAGTTACTGTATGCCTTTAAGAGTTGATGGGCTATATTCAGGAACATTACCTCTGGGGCAACAATTCTTTGCCTCAGCTAACCTGATTTGGCAGTCTCCCATATTTGTCAATAGAACATTTCTGAATTGGATTAGTTAAAGCAAAGGAAAGTTTTATTAATGCTGGAGGTAAAGTTTCTGAACACAGCTGATGTGTTGAAAGTTAAAATAGGAGAGGTTAAAAATGAACTTAGGAAGTAATACTTCACTGAAAGGGCTGTGGAGTGGTGAGACAAGCTTTTAGACAATGATGCTGAAGCAAATACAATCATGGGTTTAAAAAAAACAGAATGTGTTTAAAAGAATTATTAGACAGGACAATGCGAGATAGAAAGGGGTGGATGGCAATGAATAGTCAATGCTAGAGAGATTCCCAGTTTGGACATTTTGGGATATGCTGGATGGGCTGTGTTAAGTTTGCTGTCCTTCATTTTCTGTGTTTAGGTCCTTGTTAAAATGAACACATTGGCTATGCTATAAACTAAATGCCCTGGATGTATGTTGCACATTTAATAATAGCTTTGCATTTTTTATATAAAACATTAAATGACCCACTGGAATTTCTTAATTGAGAAATAAATAATCATCAACATAAAAATGGAATTTTATTTTTAACTTAATACATACAGAACACAGATATAGTTGCTTTTTCATTAAAAATGATGTATACTAGCAGTAATGCATTAATTTCCATTTTGCCCTTAGCCTATAACTCCTCCACCACGCTCTCTAGACCTAGGGAGGTTCAAGAATGAAATAAGCTATATGCACCTTTTGAGATATGCTGGCAAAACAAGAATGCCTTTTTCATTACAATGAAAGCATGTAAATAAATGTTCAGTGCACTGTTGAACAATAAGCTAGAGCAGCTCATTGTCAAATCATATGGAAATGTACAGGGTCAGAAAAGCTCTTCATGTTTACAATCAAATAGCTGTTATATGAAGACACCAGAAACTGTTGTGAACAAATGAGCCATATGACTGTTGGACACCCATTTGCTGCATTAGAAAATTATATAATATGTGTGTTAACCACTGCCCTGTGACAGAGAAAATAAAGAAGAGAAAGGAAGTAGAATGGAAACAAAATCAATTTAGTGTATGCATCCTGGGCTTCTTGGCAAGTCCTCAGTCTGTCTTTTGTATAAAGTTCTACACCGTATCCCCAAAAAGCCATTTCTCTAGAGGCTACTATTGACATGTTCTCAAGTCAGTAGGTTATGTGGTTAAACCTTTCGCAGTTTAAAAAGATTCATGATGTATACTGTATTTGTGTTGAGTGTTGTTTTTTGGGGGTAGGAAGTCTTGCTCAGCAGAACTTGTTTCCTTGTGACCAAGTGTCAAGCGTTCTGTTGCGCTGAGTTGCCCATGACACATTCCACCTTGTTGACCAGCAGATGAACTGTTTACCATTTATTAACACAAAGCTTTTGAGAAGAAAAGACTACTGGATCAGCATCAGTGGAGTACACTAACGCAGGAAAGCATGGGGTGTAGTAATGCTTTACACAGTCGTAGCCAGAGATGTGTCCCACTATATCTAAACCGATAGGTGTAAAGATTAATTGTGCAAGATAAATGTGTTATCTGGGCATCCACCATTCAAGACAACATGCTGTCTTGTAGCCTGATTATGTCATAATCAATATTTTGGAGGATAGGTATGTTACAAAGTGAATGAACCCATCAGAGAATGGCTTTATTGCAATGCTAATGACACTGAAGTTGCCTAATGCAGCATTAAGGCCAAGAGTGTAAACTAAAACTAAAAAAAAATGGTTAAACTTTCACACAAATGTACGATTTAAAAGTTTTATCTAGTTAACTGATGCTATATACAGTAAATCAAGTATGTTTTGGCATGACTCAACATATGCAGGTTCTCATCACTTCTGAGGGTCAGAAGTTTCATAACTCACTTTTGGCCCTCCCACTCATGAGTTATGGTCCTGCTCCTTCTCACTTGAAGATAAATTACATATTTTGTGTCAGGCCATTAGATTTATAGACATATCACAGGAAATCCCCATTCATTTTAATGCCATTTCTTGTGATATATCTGGCTATATCCAGTCATTTAGTAGGACATACAGTATCTCTGGCTACCACTGTATCTATGTATTGAATTCTGAGTTAAATATTTTGAAACATTAATAAATTGAATTACTAATGAAGGTGCAGAATAGAGAGGCATATACAAGAAGGTCAATTTGACTTAATCTGCTCATCAATGATTTAACACCCAGCAGTTTCTATTCTGGGCCAGAAAGTTCTATGCATGGAAATAGAAGAACACCTTTCTTAAACGTGAAAATATATTGTTAAGTGAAAGATGGTCCACTTTGTACCCCATGCTCAGGGCCACTAATTATAATGTTAGATGAAGTAATGAAATTCTGTTTTCAAGCTTGAAAGTTCTTGGATTGTACCAGTGATTACTTGTCTAATTTTTAAATTTTAGTGGGATTCAACTGTCTAACTTTTACTTGTGCAAAAGGATCAATACAATGACAGTTAATGCAGGTCTCAGCTGTTGCAGTTGTCTTGACACACACTGTGAGTGTTTTAGATTAAATGTCATTTGCATTTTGTGCTTACATTTTTCTATTTTATATATAGTGGCCAGGATATTCAAAAGTTGGGGGATGCGAAGCAAACTACATGCGCTGCCCAAATAAATGGGCTGGCAAAAAAAGTGATACATTCAAACATGATGGGTGATCCCAAAAGATAATGCATCATGACTGAATATAGCACCTGGAGCATGCAGCACAAATGGTGGCTGCCGATGATGTGCCAGCGTATCCCGGGGGATGGTCTGAATACCAGGAATGGGGATGCACGACACATCCCCGGATGCACCGGCCTCAAATTCCCAATATTCAGCTGGAATATGAAAATGGGCCATTAGGCATGCAAGGCACAAATGGGCCATTTGCATGCCCATTATGGATCCATTAGCATACATTACCATGCCTGCACCTGGCAACTTGTGCTGGGCCAGGCCGCCCCCCCGACCGATCCCTGTCCTGCAAAATACATTGACATTCCCCAGTTTCCATAGTTTAGGGACCCCCCTCCCTGCCCAATCCCTGTCCCTGTAAAAGAAAGTGAAATCACCCCCTTTTCCATAGTGTAGGGTCCCCCCATCTCATACTAGATCCAGGATCCCCATTCACATTAAAAACCCCTGCTGCATACCATCCCCATTCGTATAATAATCCTCTGCCACAAACCATCCTCATTCATATAATAAACCCCTTCCACATACCTTTCCATACTGTAGCGGCCCCCACCCCTCCACCCCGGTAGGCATGACCACCTCCCCACACCTGCCATACCTGTTCATATAATAATCCCCAGCCACATACCATCCCTGTTCATATAATAATCCCCTGCAGCATACCATCCCCGTTCATATAATAAACCCCTTCTGCATACTTTTCCATAGTGTTGTGGCCTTCCATTCAGCCTTCATTGGTTGAGTGCCTCATCTGTACAATTCTGTTCCTGGACTGTTCAGTCAGTGGCTGGCCATGGTGGTGAGCGGAGGGCTGAGCCAGTTGCTTACTCCAGTGGAGTGCGGGGGTGCTAGTGGTGGTCATACCTACCCAGGTGGAGGGTAGGGGGCCGCTACACTATGGAAAGGTATGCAGAAGGGGTATGTTATATGAACGGGGGTGGTTTGCAGCAGGGTATTATTATATGAATGGGGATGGTATGTAGCAGGGTTTTTTATGCAGCCAAGGATCCTGGATTGGGTATGGGGTTGGGGGGACCCTACACTGTGGAAAAGAGGGGGATTTCACTTTCTTTTACAGGGACAGAGATTGGGCAGCCAGTACCCTACACTCTGAAAAATGGGGGTTTGGAATATTTTCTACAGGGATGGTGCTTGGGCAGGGAGGGGGGGGGTCCCTACATGATGGAAACAGAGGCTTGGGTTATATTTTACTTGAATGGGGATTAGGCTGGGGGGGTTCCCTACCCTGTGGTAACAGGGGGTTGGGTTCTATTGTACATGGACAGTGCTCAGGCAGGGAGGGAGCCCTACACTTTGATTGAGGGTGTCTGTGGCCACACATGGCCATTGGGGAATGGTGCAGGGGGGAGCCACTGGACTACCAGTGATGGCAGACTGCTGTGCTGCTGTCTGCAGTACTGCAGCCAGCCTGTAGGTGACCAGCCAAGCTAGGCATGCTTTTTTCATGCCTAACTTTGCACTGCTCATCTCCAGCACTTGGGTGGCCCATCTTCTTTGAATATCCACATGTGTGGGATATTCATGGGCACACACCCTCCACTTGTGCTGCATACATTAACTGTGGGCCATCATCCATCTCAGTTTGTGCTGTTCATCTGCCTCCTTTGAATATGGGAGTTTGGAGCAACTTCTGAGATGGGCAGTGCATTTCCATTTTTTTCAGGGATATGCCGCCCATCTCTTTTAAAAATGCAAGCCAGTGTTTGCATGTATTGTTGAACTGGTGGTTTGTAAAAACAGGGATTTCCTCATCTTGCCTACCAGTTATAACCAACAAAAGTTAAATGAAAACACACTGAAAATGGTGTGGCACAGAGCTTTACCATTTGACTCAGTTTGGGACCAAAAGACTCCTAAAATGACTTTGAGAGTTGTTTCTGTGGTTAAGGATGGCACTGTATTTCAGTGTTTTTCTTGCATTTGCATAAACAAAACCCTATGACTTGAATTCAGAGAATAAATTGTGGAGTTCAAATCCCTCAGTCCAGCTCAATTATCAGGAGTCTAGTTCTAGCTATGTCCTTATTTAATCAGTACAGGCAGAATAAAACATTTTGAACTTTACTGCAGTACAGATGTCAGATATTAGAACCAATGCTACTATAGCCTGCTGCACCTTTGGAAACAGAGCTCCTGTTGCTCGTAGCAATGCCATTCCTGATGGGAACTTCGGTCCAAAAATATATTATGTTTCTAATATTATGAACTAGGGTATTTTCTGCCAGTCAGATGCACTGGGATGCCAGGTCAGATTTTCCTGTGGGAAAGTATAATTCTGGCAACTCGGCTAGCTTGGCTGACGTCCAGCTAATCTGAAGCACAGTATATGCCACAATCTGCAGCTGACTCTGTACTAAACAATTGTATCCTTGCAGTGGCCCTCTGCAAATGAACAGTGATCCTGGTCTCCTCATACAGAGGGCATTCAACAACTCTGACTGGAATATAAAATGTCATCTATGCTCATGCCTGTCACCTACAGTATGTCCCCAGACGTAAACACTCAGAAAGGAAGCTGTGATCCTCAGAACCAAAAGAAATGAATGGCAAACAAACTTTCCCACGCAAATTACAGTACCATTTTTCCACATATGAATGGGCTTTTTTCTAGTCTACATACTGTACAGTAAATGAATTTCTCATTGAAAAATTGAGAAGTCAAAATGAGGTGAGTGAATGCACCCTGCAGACAGTAAACAATAAAAATGCTCAGCTACTGGATGCTAGAGATCACAGCACAGTCAGCAAGCCATGTTCTAATAGTTAAATTCATTCCTAGGCATTGAAATCATCTCTCTCGTGCTCTCAGAACATATTTTATTGGCATTTTATTTCTGTTTCTAGACTCCTTCCCTGTTAAGGAATTTATTGAAAGTGATGTTCCAGCTAGCTGCTATGGATGTTGTCCCAGTGTTTGTGTTTCTCAGCCACTGTTTGTTATTGTTCGGGATGGCATACAGCACTGGCATTTCATTAAACATCAAACTCTGTGTTTCTCAGCCACTGTTTGTTCTTGTTCAGGATGGCAAACAGCACTGGCAGTTCATTAAACATCAAAGTCCCTCCTCTGCATTATTCATATTCAGGAGTGCTGCCATCCCCAGTGACAGATGATAAATCAATCACATCACCCCTTCCCAATGGCACTGAATGACAAATATCATAGCCTCCCTGCCTCAAAAAGCAGACTGTCACTGTTGAAACTAATGATTTTGAAACAAATATTTCTTTTTTTTCTTATCTCTCTGTTGATAGTACCTTCCTCTATAGCTAACAAGAAAGTTATGCATGGCTGATGTGTTATATATTTAGATTCATGAATAAAAAAAAATATGCAAAGCACCCCACAGTTAGTGTACTTTTAATTCAAGTGGTATGTGTCAGATTATTGTTATGCCACTGTCTGTTGTTACAATAAAGCAGAATTCACGGCTGATGCTACATTCATGTTTTATGTTTGCCTGATCGGTCATGTCAACAACTAAATACGAGAGGCTGGGTTTTAAGAGAATTGTGCCAATTTTGTAGTGCGCATGTGCTACTCGTGGCACAACTGTTACACCACATGAAAAAATGTGCTAAGGTTTTGCTAAAAGTGCAGCAAGTTGTGTCCAAACAATGATGCATACAATATTTTTATTTACCTGAAATGGAGGTCACTGTTATAAATGTGCACAGGCATTAGAAAATTGGACTCAAACATTTGTGCACATTTCAGGTATCACAGCTGCAACAGAATATCTGCTGCAAACACTGCAGTAAAATATCTGAAAACCCAGCCCTTAAATCATTGTTAACAATGCTATTTTGAACTGTTACTGAGTTTTCTGACTTGCACCATAAGCAACAATGCCAAAGCAAACACAGGAACATAAATCTAAAAACATGGCACTGAATAGTATGCCATACTGAACCAGTGACTCAGTCACTCGGCAAAGTACTTAAAAAATGGTTTCTTTTAATTTGGAAATTTCTCAGATACACAGATCAGAACCCTGTGCACCACCAATGTTTATGAGCTAGATGGGTGGGAGAAAGACCACTCCCCCTCATCAAGTATTGTTACCACTAACAGCATCTACTGTTACTTGTATATTTGTTTGTTACAAAAAAAAAAAGTATAACACGTGCAGTCATATGGACACTATCAGTGATGTGCTGTAGCCAGCTTGCACTGGCTCACTTGAGGTGGTAGTTATGTTAGTGAGATAGTTTTGTCAGCTTGCATGAACTGGCAATTAATGTACTGGAGCAGCCAAAGCAGCTGGAGTATCTGATTGAAAGCAGAGGCTAACGGATTTTATTTAGGTTTGGACTGGTTCATAATGCAGCTTGTTGGAGGAGAGGGGAGGCAAGGCAGTAAGGAAATCTACCACTGCACTGCTGACAGTGGTATCTTTTTGTCTGAGGAATGTATGCAGTGCAATCAGTAACTCCTGTCTGATCCTGGCCCTACTCTACAGTCACGCATGTACTTTGTTACAGCATGCAACAGCATGCAACTGTTATAGGTGACCTATGCGCACTTAGACTTTGGTGTCCCACAAGAATCTTTTAACACTTAAGTTACGCTCAGCTCCCCTCTTCCCTAATGGGGGGGGGTCTCAGCACTTTTTCAACCTTTTTTCTCACCCCCCCGGCCCTCACCACCCTACCTCCCCATGTCTCCTATACCTTCCCCCTCCTTACCCCTCTCTCTCTCTCAAGTCCAATAATAGAATACCCACCGGTCTACACATACTAGTGAGTGCACCGGTCTACATATATTAGTGAGTGCCCGTCTCTAAGTTTTTAACTTACTTTGCTTGTTTGTTTAGTGTGCTACAATTAGCATTTAATTGTGTTATCTTTGAATGTATACAGTAGGCTTGACTTATCTCTTGCATGTACAATGATTTGTTTTGCTTGCCCTATACCTGCCTGTGATTTGTTTGATGTTCAGGACCACTTTGAAAATGAGCTTGCTCAATGGTGTTTATGCCTGGTTAAATAAAGTTTGATTGATTGATTGATTGATTGATTGATTGATTGTCAAGGCCAACAAATTGAATGAGTTGGCAACTGGCACCAAAACTTCAACATTTCATTTTCCATGGCACTGACTAAGAGGCTGAAGTCCTTGATTGGGCTGAGGACTAGGTGACCCTGCTGCATGCCAACATGCAGTGTTCCCTGCACTACTGCTCACCCAGCCTGGCTGCCAGACTGCATGCAATGATGTATTGTGGTATGTGGTGTGAAGAAGCACCGAGACTCAGGGCAGGAGGCAAGGAAGAGCAAGCTTGGGCTTGTTTTGCCAGGTCATTTTAGCTGGGAGCTGCCTGTATGTGAGCCACATTAGTTCTGATCAACTTCCAAATCAGAGATTAATGAACAACTCCAAACATGGAGGTGACTGGCTAGTAATGATGCCATGGCTCATGATAGATGGTGGAGTTATTGTGGCATGTGTGTGTGGACTAGCATGAATATGCCTGCCTGCACCAGTATGGACTCTGGATGTTGAACAGAGGAACCATGGCGGCCCCACCACCATCAGCTATCTCTATGGTACTGGAGGAATGAATGAGGCACGGGAGTGACTGAGAGTTCAGTGCACTCAATGCACTGAGTGTGATATATTCAATTCAAATTTCTTTGTGTCAATGGGCCGGCTTTATTGGTGGCTATCTAGTCTAAGAGTGGTGTGGACTGGTTTAAATTTATTGTGATCAGGACACTCAAAGTGCAGTAATAGAGACTAGTGTTAGTGACCATGATTAAAAAAAAATCTGGCTGTACACCTACCTCTGTGGTGGGGACTTCTAGTTTGAAAACCGAGACTGCCCACATTAAAAAGTTAGAAAAGTGAAGACCTAAGTGTGTGTCAGGTCTATCTGTGGCTGCAGAATCGATGTTTGGAACTGGGTAGGTGAGCCTGTTAGTCGCTGACATTGAACCATTCTGCTGCATTCATAGTGTTGCTGGTTAAACAAGCATTTGTCAATGCCGAATGTTTGCTTGCTGCCATTGGCATTGGTAGTGTAGGCATTAGAGAGATGCATAATAGGAATGGCAGTGAAGTACTGAACTGAAGCCAACCCCACCACCACCCTGCAGAGACTGACAGGCATTGAGGTGTGCCTTTGGGTCATCAAGCATAATGGCCATGCCATTTCACCACACCCTACCCTGCAGACACCGACAAGTGTCACGGTGTGCCTTGGAGTCTTTGAGCCTTATGCTCACCCCATTCCATAAGGAAATATGGTGAGATGGGTACAGTATAGGAGAATGGGGTGAACTTTGGGGCTGAAGAGTCCAAGGCACACCTCAATGCCTGTCACTGGCTGCATTGTGTGGGTTGGGGTGGAATGGCATGAGTATTACAGGTGACAATCCCAAGTCTCAACCCTGATGCCTGTCAGTCTCTACAGGGTGGGGCGTTATGGTCAGAAACCCTAAAGCCCCAGGCGCTCATTGGTATTTTCACTCCAAATTTTCAACATGGGTTTTTTGTGACCCACACCTCATGAACAGTGGCATGACCAGTTCATTAGCGGAAAGATGATTTTACACAGCGACTACACCATTTGGAACTACAGGTGTGAAAACACATTTTGAACAGGATGTGAAAAATGACAGCTGTACTGTTCGTGGGGAGGTGTAAAAAATGGCAATGTTGAAAATCTGCAGTGAAAATATAAAAATACTGGTGAAGCCATGAGTGTGCGTAGAAACTGTGCAATGCACACCCGTAATACAATTAGTCTGGGGATTTTTTACAGCAGATTGTCAACACAGGAATTTTGGGATCTCCGCTCATGAACAGTGTCACTGTGACTTTCTTAATCTGTCCTGAACAGTGATTTCCTACAGCGACCACGCATTTCTGTGCAGGAAGTGTGAAAACACATTTCGGCAAGGGTGTGAAAAATTACAGCGGTACTGTTCATAAGGAGGTATGGAAAAATGCCAGTGTTGAAAATCTGGACTGAAAATATTACAAATTTGTGAACTTACGAGGGTGCATGGAAACTGCGCAATGCATGCTTGTAACACAGTCAATTTAGGGACTTTTGTCACCAGATTTTCAACATAGCCATATTAAGACCTCTGCTCATGAACAGTGTCACTTTGATTTTCTTAATCTGTCCTGAACATTGATTTCACACACCGACTGCCCCATTGTGCGCTACATGCGCAAAAACACATTTTGGGTGAGATGTGAAAAATGACAGCTGTACTGCTCATAAGGAAGTGTTGTAAAATGGCAATGTTGAAAATCTGGAGTGAAAATACAAAAATTATGTGAAGTTAATGCGTATAGGAACTGCGCAACGATCATCAGGAACAGTCATTTGAGGAATTTGTTCAAATTTTCAACATAGGGTTTTGGGAGGCCTACCTCATGAAATGTGACACTGTTGTTTTGTTACTTGGTCCTGAAAGGTGGTTCCACACAGTGACTGCAAAATCACCTTTCGGGACCGAATAACAAAATGACTGTGACTGAGTTCATGAGGTGAGGGCCAAAAACCCCATGTTGAAAATGTGGTGAGAAAATTCCCCCAAATGGCCGACATATGCACCAAAGTTGAAAAAAAACAACATTTATGCCATTATACAGCTTACCGGCATTTCTTCAGTTCATGGTTGGCTTTGAAGACTGCAGAAGTGTTCCCGGTCCACCGAATATCATCACGCCGGCCTCCGGAGGTAAGTATAGGGTCAAGGGTGGGGAGGTGGGTGCACAGATGGTGGGCATGGGTTGGAGGAGGGGGTGAGACAGTCAACGAGGGACCTTTATTTTTAGAGGTATTTTTTAGACTACGCAGGACTTTTGCCACGCTGGGGTGGGCTCCTAGCGTGGCAGCTGGAAGTTTAATTTTGGGGGGTAGTGGAGCTGATGGGGGATTGAGCACCCCCATCAGCCACACAGACCTTTGCCATGCTGGGGTGGGCCCCTAGGGTGGCATCTACAAGTCTATTTTCTTTGGGGGGACACAGTGGATCCAACGGGAGGTTGGGCACCCCCGTTGGCCATACCGATTTTTCCCACACTGGGGTGGGCTCCCAGTGTGGCACCTGCAAGTATGTTTTCTTTGGAGGGGTACAGTGGAGCCAACGAGGGATCAGGTACCCCCATTGGCCATACGGACTTTTGCCATGCTGGGGTGGGCTCCCAGCATGGCACCTGGAAGTCTGTTTGGAGAGGGGGCATGGAGCTGATGGAGGATTGGGCACCCCTGTCAGTCATACAGTGTGCGGGGGTGGAGGGGAACGCATGAGCATACTGGGGTGGGCTACCAGCATGCTATGTAGGTGTTCGACGGGGGAGAGGGGACGATGAACTGTCTATGACAGTTCAGATGCAGTGCTGATGTGTAGGAAATTTGCATACTGCCAACAGCAGTATGCAAATTGCCTACACGTTACCACCGCTGATTGTGGTGGTGTTTTCCTTAGAACTGTACACCACTGTATCTAAATGGCTGTCATATACAGCTCAGACATTTGTTGACGTGGTGCAGCCGTGACTGCAAAAGGGAGCAGGGCATTGAAAGGGGGAGGCACACCTACAAAAACTCGTATGGTGGCACTATGTTTCTTGCACATGCGTGCAAGCAAACATAAAAATGTGTCAACTCTGTTACACGATTTTTCCTTATAGTGTCACATTGAATGTGCATTTTGGCTAGCTTTCCAAATATGTCAGGCCACAAAGTTGCTTGGACTGTGTAGCTCAAAATAGGAGGATCAAGCTGTGGTTTTGAGCAAGCCTCATGTGACTTAACAAAGCAGTGGCACTCACTGCAGGGTGGCAGTGGTGCAGGCAGGCTGGGGAGGCCAAAGTTTGCAGGGGAATTTCAGAAGTGGGGTACAGTGGTAGGCTGGGGGTAGACCCAAATGGGGAAGGGGTTGTGGTGGGTGGTTGTTAAAAATTTGTTGACAGCACATCAAATGGCCTGGAAGGCACCACTAAATTTACATACTGGCCACTCAGCTGAATGCCATGCACCCAGTAACAAAGAAAAGTGTGGGGCCAGCAATCACTATCCCCAGCATTCCCTCCATTTATGTACATAGCAGACTGCAGTATCCCCTTTTCATGACACGCGGTTTAGAAATTAATAGGCTGGCCAACATTTCCCAGCCCTCCATGCCCAGGATTAGATGCTGGACACAGCTGGTGATGTAATGTCAAGGTCACATGCCCCCCCCCCACCAGCACATGACACTAGTGACCAATCAGTAACTTAAACTAATTTTCCCTGGCATAGTAGTGGCACCCTGGTAAGACACTGAAGTAACATGTTTGCTGCTTAATACATTGATGTACTATGGTACCCAAGGTGGCCATGCCTTTGCCACACTACTACTCAACCAGCAGTGCAGATGCCCAGGTTCTGGGCTGGTTGATGTTCAGGAGAAATACACTGCTACCATTTGTGACTAAGTTTAGGACACCAGGGAGGCACATAACTCAGCCCTATGTGCCATATATTGTTATCCAACAGGTATCAGGAGCTCTTTACAGATAACATAATTTATAATTTAAATCAACTATGGTTCGTGTTTTCTGTTCATTATTGACATGCTGTTAACATATTTGAAGCTATTAAGTTTGCATTCTAAAAGCTGTTCCCAACTCTGTTTAGTGCTTTCAAATAGGTGCTTCTTATCTGTAAGTAAGGGGAAATGTAAACACACACACACACACACACACACACACACACACACACACTGTGAGGCTTGATGCTAATCTTCAAAGCCTGATAATGTCTGCTAGCAGGCTAATGGGCAGTAAACCAATGAGGACAGTGGGCTTTTCTCCTTTGAACTATAAGAAGTTTACACCCATCAGTCAGATGAACACAGTCATCATCAGCCTTCTAAGCACTGGCTTTTGAGAGGCAAGCCTCCCACATTTCTACATCCATTGGCTTATACAGTACACACCTACACAGCCCCTGCCCTACAGAAACAATATATTCGCTTTGCACATGCATGTAAGCAGACATAAAAACTCAATTCTACTGTAAATGGGACGTTTGAAACATGAACAACTTCAAATTCCATCAAGAGCTACAGTGTTGACACACACATGAATTTCCAGTTGACATCAAGAGGTGTCAGGTGGTATTTCTTTGTAAAAACATTACAAGCTGTATTTATTGCATTCTAGGACCCAGAACTCATCGCCAAAAGTCATGTGAAAAAGGCATGTTGCAGGAAATGTAAACTCTGTTAAACAGAATTTGTACAGATATTCTTACTTCTGTGGGAATGTGAGATTCTGCCCATGCATTTTTGTTGGGTGAATCTTGTACACTGCTAGTTGAAATGGATGGAATTTTTCTTTCCATAGGCCAACCTCTGTGTTCCTCAGGTAGAAATGGGTAGAATGTTGCATCATGTAATTCCATTCAGTTCCTGCACCTCTGGTATTCTGCAGAAATTGACTTTGGTGGGAGCAGGAATTAAATATTTTAGTCACAACTAGTAAAAAGAATCTTGATACTACTGTATGCTACGCAGTATTCTGAAATCAGGTGGCAACACTTAAAAATAAGACTGACTCAAGCAACAAATCTGAAGAAAAAGGTGATATAAACAAAAAGTGGAAATTGTATTTAAATCAGCAGTGCACGTCATGGTGAACATTTTGCACCTTTAGTTTTTTTATTCTGTTTTAGATTGCTCTTTCTATCCTATCTTGTAAGTTGCCCTCTCCACTTTTAAGTCTGCCTTAGGATGTTTTTTTTTTGTATTTGAAATAATTAAGAGTGCCCTTGTAAATAAGGTATGGCTATAATCAGATTTTTATCAGTAGTCTCTGTTATTACGAACCCCAGTCGTATCACAAAGACAGGGCGCAATATCTGTTGCATGCCGGTTCATCTTAGTCACAAAAAGTGATGTTGAACAATTTATTTATGCTTATATTTTAAAACATGTTCTCCTGGAAAAGAATATTGAGTTGAGATCATCTCTTTTTCAGATGTGTCCTAATAGAAGAGGAGAAGGAGAACACAAAAAAAATATTTTGTTCAATGAAATTAAGCACAAAAATAGGTGCATGTGCAAAGTGTGACAGATCAAAAAACTGTGCAAGAACAGTATGGCATGTTCAAAGAGGGATAGTTCTAAGACATGCAAGAACAGAGTAAAACAGTGCAAAAAAAATGAAGGATACCTAAAGATGAGTAAAATGAAGGATACCTTAAGATGAGTAAGGGGATAGTATGTCTTCTGTAACGGACTATACAAGTGTGGTGACTTACAATCAATGAGGGAAGCAACATTGAAGGTTTAGGAAAACAGGCTGGGAGATTTAATGTTAGGCCAGAAGGAGGGAAAAGAGCAGTAGGAGTGAAGGAGACATAAGACATTTAAGGAGGAGAATGACAAACAAATACAAGTGGTATCGTCATGGAGTAGTGTCTTCGGGCAGGGGGGAGAACAGGTCTACCCTCCCACATGATCTTTAAGATATATAGGACACTCCAGGACTTCACAGGTGATAATTCCCTAGCCATAGGGGATGCATAGGGAGGGGCATCACAAGCAGAAGGCATGAAATAATCATGCTCCTGTCTCAGTCCCTGGTCAGGCCTCACCTGGAGTACTGTGTCCAGTTCTGGAGGCCACACCTCAGGAAGGACATAGATAGGATAGAGACGGTACAGAGAAGAGCAACAAAGATGGTGCAGGGCTTGCATCAGAAACCGTATGTCGCAAGACTGGATGACCTCAAATTATACTCCCTAGAACAATGCAGGAATCATGGGGACATAATAGAAACATTCAAATACCTTAAAGGCAACAACAGGGTGCACATGCAGAACCTCTTTCAGGTGAAGGACTACAGCAGGACTAGTGGGCACAGCCTTCGACTTAAGGGAGGAAAGTTCAGAAGCAATACAAGGAAATTCTTCTTCACAGAGCATGTTGTGGAACCATGGAATAGCCTGCCAGAGGGGGTGTTGGGAGCCAAGACAGTGGAGGAATTCCAGCAGGCATGGGACAGAGACTGTGGGATACATAAACAGACAGCTAAGTAGGGGGAAGGAAGCCAAGGTCAGATTTGATGGATCATATGGTCCCCATCTGCCGACAACTTCTATGTTTCTATGTTTCATAACACATAAGATGGAAGAGGGACTGGGCACTTCAACCTGGTGGAGAGCCTGTCAGGCCTCAGTAAATGTTACCAGCTCACATCAATTGTGAGAGTATAGCTTGCAGCAGCTCCCCAGATACTTTCAAGCTCCAGTAATTACCATGCACTTCACTGCACCGCACTCTGCCTCCTGCTGGCAAAATTGTGGTGAATCCTGGGCAACCCACACCCATGTTGCATGGGACTGCTTGATCCTTAGACCCTTCTTTGAAGTGTTGGAATCTGGACTCTCAAAATGTTATGGTAAACCCTTCACCTTGACTGCTGAATTATTTTTGATGCTACAGTTTCCTCAGGGGTTTGGGATTCAAATTTCTGATACCTACTTGGTATCCTGCTGACTGCTGCAAAAAAATGATTACCCTGCTCTAGTTAACCCCCCCCTCCCAAAGATCCCAGCCTGGCACAAATTCATTAGGCAAATATACAATGTGGAAAAAAATTACTTTTGATCTGAATGGCTGATGTGAGACTTTCTCTTCTAGGTGGAATGCCTGGCTTCTACATGCTATGCTGAAGGATCCAACATTGATTCCTTAGTTACCCCCAACTAACCCCACTAGGATGCCTTACTTGATATATGCACCTCCTCCAGCCAATGACCCTTAAGTCAGTTGCCTGAGATGCTTTCGCATCTAGCAGAGGGAGACATACTTCACCAATTATACCTCCCTCCATAGCCTGTTGCTGGGGGACCCCTTTCCTTCTCCCCACCACATCCTTACTTCCACCTGCCTGCCTCCCACCAATGCTGACTAGAGATATGTGAAATTGGAAAATTTTGCCTAGTGAAAATATTTCACATAATTATCACATTATGCAAAATTTTTCACCTAGGTGAAAGGTAATTTTGACTCTAATTTCACTTTCGCGTAATGCAAAATGTTGCCAATTTCACCCAATTTTAGTTACGCGTAAGGCAAAATTCCACCATTACCCTTAATTTCACCAATGTTTTTCTATTTCAGCAATGCATTGTAAGTAGATTGCTAAAATATCGTGTGCAGGCTGTTTCCTATACAGTATATTGTCTATTGAGTCGGAGAGCCGTTCAGTATGGTTCATCACAGCCAATAAACCCTTCAAGAACCTCTTTATTTGTGGTTTTTGATAGTTAATTGTTCCCAAAATCTCATTTTAGTTCCTAGTGCTGCCAGTGAACCTTTTTTGTGTTGGTATCTCTGGATAATACTTAGTTAAACTTAGGTGATGTTTTCAGTTTTCTCTGTGTCTGTATCTGTGAGGGAATTGAGTGGGGGAGGGTTGACTGTGTGGTGTGAGTGCGTGTGTATGTGTAAGCAGAGCAAGCTAGTTCATAATATTTGACAAATTTCTCACAAGTTGTGAGTGAGTTTATGTAAATTCCTTTAAGTCTTAATATTTTTGTTGGTGTGCTACTTGTTATATTTTTCTTACATATTGATCCTTTTTGGGGTAACTTTATTTGAACTATTACTCATTCTGAGTAGTTCTGTTTCTGTTTCCCTTTGCTTAATCACGTTTGTGCTTTATTTTTTTTAATGGAAGCATTCGTGGACATTGATCACTTGACTTGTCCATAGCCAGGTGCACTACATTGTTGAATTGCTCACAGAAATTAAAACTGTGATCTAGCCTCTGAATTGTAGCGTTCCTGCTTTTCTATTTAATTTGCTTATCATATTTACTTTATGTTACACCACTTGTGTTTACTACCTGACCCTTTTTTATATGGGGGCATTTTAGGCAGTGGCACCACCATGTTTAGGCCTGAAAACCATTTGAAATGGTACAGAAAACAGCAGATTTGTGTCCTGATGATGGATGTGAACCATGTAACTGCATGTCTAACACCTGTTTTCTGTCTGAATGTACTGTAACATGTTTTGGGAAACATTACTGGACTAGTGGGGCATGTTAGGCAGTGGCACCACCACAATGAGGCCTAAAAATCATTAGAAATGGTGCAGAAAACAATAGATTTGGGTCCTCCTGATGGTGGATGTGAACCATGTAACTGCATGTGTGACACCTTATTTCTGTCTGAATGTACTGTAACATTTTCTGGGAAACATTTCTGGAATTCTGGATTTCTGGGTCATGTTGTCAGTGCTGGCACCAGATGCGTTACATCTTCTTAATGTTGCGCACAACAATATGTGATGCAACATCACACAGCATTGTGAAACAGATTTTTTAATAGGCACAATACTTGACATCTGTGGCTAGGAGGAGGAAATATGTTAAAGAGCAGGTGATGCCTTCAACATAACTTTACCAAAATATAACACTGACCCAAAATTCAGTTGCATTCCCCATATATGGAGTTTGCAAAGGAAAGGCCAGCACCAGTCAAAGGCTGTCAGCCATTAAAGCCCTGTGCACAGAGTTTGTATTTTTTTTATTCAAATACCTCGGGTGTGAGTTGCAACCGCTTTACACATCATTATGATGCTAAAAGGAATCTTGTAGGTGTAACCAGCTCTAAGAAGTAACACACACCACAAATAACAAGGGAATAAGGTGTTTATTAGGGAAGGGGTACATGGACATGGTACAGAACAGGCATAACAAATGACAGGTAGGATCAGGAGGACAAGGATAATACAACAGTGAGTGGGGAGAACTAATAGAGAGGGAACAAGAAAAGGGACTGAATTCTATAGGGAGCATAAGACAGAAACAAACAACAGCAATGGTCAATAAATTTATTTTACATACAAAATAAAGAAACAAGAGGACTTAAGGAATGGCTGTAAATTAAAGAGGATAGAATAGTTTTTTCTTGGTTTTAATTTTTTTATGGGGGGACATACAAATAACAGAATGGAAGACAGAAAAATAAAACCAAAAAAAAAAATAATTTGTGCTATAGTACCACATTAAGTGCTAGTGGGGCCACCATGGAGTTCAGACAGGATGCACATGATTTTGTCAATATCACACTGTAGTTTAGAAATCTCCCCCCCAGGCATCACTAAATTCCTGTCTGAAATAGTTTAACTCTTGTTGGACATGCTGGACTTCAGACAGGACAACGGATAAGTCTGCATGTGTCACTGGCACTGCTGGCAAGGTGGGGGCTGCCTGTGTTGCTGGCTTTGGACAGGGAGGGCCCTGGAGGAGTCTTGATGTTACTGACTGCTGCTGTTTTCTGGTACAGAGAGGACATTTAAATGATCCAGCCATTCTTCCCTCCTGCTCATCCCCTTCAGTGCTTGCACCCACACTGCTACCCACAGCAGCACTTGATATGTCGCCACCTCCCGCAATTTGAGGTACCATTGTGGCAGGTGATGGGGGACCATGTAGTTATGCTGGCCAGTTGTCCCAAAGTGGGAACCACACTTTCCTTGATGTACGTCCTGCCCGCATAGATTGCAGGTGACCACTGGGTCACTAACTGATATTAAGCAGAAAAAATGTCAGACAGGAGAACTTTGGAAATGACAGAGCTGTGGGGTGCCTCAGATAATGCCCCAGGCACTGACTCCTCTGGATGCCTGGGAGGGGGCACTGATTGCTGCTGGGTGCTGGTGCTGGAACAAAAAGTCTCCTGCTGTGGCATTTCATTTGTGCTGGGTTTGCTGAAACGTGTGTACAGGTGCCCCACTGTCTTCACCTTTTTCCATTATGTCCACAATCCATAAACACCACCAATTCAAATAAACAAACAAAAAAAAAGAAACAGAGATAGAGACTCAGAGAGAGTCGAGGAAGGGGGAAATCACATACTCACATAAGCACAATCACCAAGTACTAAAATATGAACTATGACAAAGGCAAACAAGAAAAAGTTTGAACAAAATAGCACAAATTAAGCAATTTAGGTGTACAAGTGCACTCTGCAGTCACAGGGAGTATAAATGCTGCCTGCTTCCTCAAGATACATAGCACAAGAAATTAAGCACTCATTTTCTGCCTGTTTAAACTCAACCATGTGACCACCAGCAGAGTGAAATGCCCAGTTTTGCCTAATTTCACCTCAGATGTGCAGGCAAAATTGGAGGAGAAAATTTGTCAGTAAAATTTTGCCAAAAGAACATAATTTCATGAAATGCTTCACTAGGCAAAATTGGTGATTTCACCATAATTTCATGGCAAAATAAAATTTCACGGCATCTCTAATGCTGACTGCATTCATCAGTCAGGGACTAACCTACCAGAGACCAGGGCAGAATAAGCAGTATCACACTGAACTTATGGATTTCCACTTGCTCTGGATCTTAGAGTGGGAATCTTCAGTTATGCAAAGAGAGGGAGACAGCTGAGGCTGCACTCCATACCGCTTGTAATATTTGTATTGCTATTGTATAATCAATATGGAAGCTCACTGTAAAAACTGCTTGATAATGTCTGTTGACCCAAGAAAGTTTAATAAAAATTAAATAAACAAAAGAAAACAAAAAAATGGAGATTATGGAGGAACAGTGGGAGAGACATCAACCCTCAAGAAAAGGGAATGAGAAGGAGGAGTAAAGGGAAAAAGCAAACAAGTGTGGGGGGGTAAATCAAGGATAAAGCAACAGAAGAAATGAAACAGGGGGTTCAGTCTTCTGAAGGTGGATTGGGGGGCAGCACTACATACTGTACCCCCATTGTTGAAAACTGGGAGACTCATTTTCAAAACAATCTGCTAGCGGGTGGGAAGTGAGATATTGGTATTGAGCACGTATAGCGCACCAAGCTAAGAGTGGACCATTTTATGACTTGACAAATTTGGAAACTGCATCCAGCTGGAAGCAATCCAGGGTTATTAAGAACAGAGGAGACTCAATTTGGCCTGTCACTGTTTGGTGCCAAAGGCCATGGAACTGGTTCTTTTGACACTGAGAGTAAGTTGTTTGGCAAAGAACAAATGTTGAACCTTGCTGCAATCATGACACACAAATCAGTCTCCCTGATGATAATATCTGCTCTTCAAGGAATCTCATAAAAACATATTCTGAAAAGAGATAATATTTATTGATAGTGCACATCTAACATTTTGTACCAGGGGGCTGTGCTTCTTCAGACACCTCTAATAAAGCACCCCTTGGTGTGAAGCATAAGGTGTGTTTAGTGAGACACAACTTCATTTATGCTTGCTCTGTGTGCTCAACTCATGTACTATACATATTTTTGCATTTGCAATTTCAATATGGTTTTGTCTTTTGAGAATCTAGTGTTTAGGAGATGCCTTGCAATGCAGATAATATTGTTAGTGTGATTGGTTTGAGTGCTTTGTATTTTGCAAGTTTCTGTGACTGATTAGTTACAATACTGTGCAATCAGGGCCACTGAAAAAATGGCGGGTGTAATTTTTCTGCAATTTCTGCAATTTTCACCCTTCTTCACACAAAATCCACAATTTCTTGCAATTTCTTACATTTATGGAATTTTTGACTGAAATTGTATAAAAATATTTAAATTCTCAAGGAAATTTACTCAGATATGGTACACAGACTTGGATTTGACCAAAACAGTACAGTGTGAGGTGAGAAGGGGTCAAATGTGACCCTGCTTTCATGTGATTCACTTCCCTGTTTTGGTTTCACAGAGACTGAAACAGTAGTTGTGAGAATCTGTGCAAAGTACCCCATTCACCTAAATGAAGCCTTGACCACAATGCTTGTTTTTGAATGGTAGGGCAGATTTTCCTTGTATAAATACTTTCAATCTGAAAGGATTTTGATTCAAATGCGTTAAGAGTTTGGATGGCCCTGCTGACTATAAACTTGAATGTGCTTCTGAGGGGTTGGTGACAGTGATTCCTTACTTGTCAGCCTGCCGCAACTACATACTCACATACAAAACCTACAAAAAAGCAAACATTTCAGAAAACATGCTGAACAGGTTAAGTATCGTTAAACAGTTACCTTCAAATAGACAAAACAATTGCAACCCAAGTAAAATCACTGCAAACTGAGTAGAACAAAAGTACAATGTGTTAAAAACTATTGTATGATGTAATGAAAAGCTATTGGTATGATTTGATACTTTTATCATGTGATTTTAAAATGTACTTACAGTACAGAACAGTAATCATTTTAACAAAATAAATATTTTTCTTACTAGACCTTTATTAGGCATCCTGGTTATCTGTTTTTTTTTTTCTTGTACCAAAGCAAGTATTTTAACAGGCTTCATTATTTAACATCTAGAAACTGGCAAAACATGTTGTTTCAGGATGTATTCAGTACAGACTAACTGTAACTTACTGAATAAAATCTAATTAGCACCGCATGACTTAGATGTCTTGATTTTTAGAAGATATGCTACATAATGATTAGTTTACAGTGCATTTCAAAAACACACATCTTTCTTCATATTAAAAGCATTTACAAGTGGCAATACATTTATCTAACAATTTATGTGATCAATACATGCTGCAGCAAACAATAAAATATTTATTAGGGGACAGTGGGGATGTATAGTGAATACCCACAATTTTCCCACAATTTTTGCAAGAAAATCTCCGCATTTTGGGGTAGAATTTTCCGCAATTTTCCAGTGGACATTGTTCAGACCAGTGGAACAGCTCATTCCTCTGTTTTAGTTCCTGAAATTATGTTGGATTTGTGCAGCCAGTTCTGGGGCAGAGGGACCACAGCCAAAAAAGTACTGTGCCATCCACATAAGAGTAAATATATAAAGACACCTAAATGTGTCTAGGTCATTAAGGAAAATCAAAAACAGAATGAGGTCAAGGATAGAGTCTCGGGGTATAGTTAAACATATTAAGTGTAGTGGGAGTCACCTTTCAGTAAGGCCCAGTGTAGTCATAGAAACATACATAGAAGTTGATGGCGGATAAGGACCGCAAGGCCCATCCAGTCTGCCCATTTCTTTTTCTACTTATAAATGTGCCATCGGCCTTTGCTCTGTCAGTGGCCTATCTATTCATACTCATCAGTATTGCTCCCTTATGCCTATCCCATGCCTGTTTGAAGCCCTGCACTGTATTCATAGCCACCAGTTCCTGAGGTAGGCTGTTCCATGCATCCACCACCCTTTCTGTGAAAAAGAATTTCCTCACATTCCCCCTTAATCGGCCTCCCTCTAGTCTCATGCTGTGTCCTCTTGTCCTACTGTTTTTCTTATATTTAAACATGTTAGACTCTTTTACCTTGTTAATTCCCTTAAGGTGTTTGAATGTTTCAATCATATCACCTCTCTCTCCCTCCTTTGCTCAAGGGTATACATATTGAGCTCCGTTAATCTGTCCTCATACATCTTCTGATGCAGTTCCTGCACCATTTTGGTTGCCCTTCTCTGGCCGCCTCAATTTGGTTAATGTCCTTGTGAAGGTGTGGCCTCCAGCACTGCATGCAGTACTCCAGATGGGGCCTAACCAGTGTCTTGTAAAGAGGGATTATTACCTCCCTCTTACGACTTGTGATACCTCTACTAATACACCCTAACATCCCCCTAGCCTTACCTACTGCTTTAGAGGACTGCTTGGATGATTTCAGGTAATTGATGATGATGATGCCCAAGTCTCTTTCTTCCTTTGTGACTGCCAGCAACTCCCCTCCCAGCCTATAGGTGGCTTCAGGGTTTCTCTTCCCTATGTGCATGATCTTGCACTTCTTTGCATTAAATCCCAGTTGCCACTCTTCTGACCATTTTGCTAGCTTGTCCAGATATCTTCTCATTCTGCCCACCCCATCTGGATCATCTACTTTGTTGCAGATCTTGGTGTCATCTGCAAACAGACAAGCCTTACCCTCTAGTCCATCTGCAATGTCACTAATAAAGATATTGAAGAGGACTGGCCCAAGGACTGATCCCTGAGGTACCCCACTTGTGACTTGCATCTCTTCTGACTGTATACTATTTACCACCACTCTCTGTTTTCTGCCCGTCAACCAGTTTTCCACCCAGTTGACCAACTTCTGACCCACCCTGAGCCTACCCAGCTTATTTATCAATCTTCTATGTGGAACAGTGTCAAAAGCTTTGCTGAAGTCAAGGTAGGCGACATCAACTGCTCCCCCTTGGTCCACCACTCTGGTTACATAGTCAAAGAAATCTATGAGATTAGTTTGACAGGACCTTCCTTTTGTAAACCCATGCTGTCTTGGATCCTGTGCCCCTATGGATTCCAGGTGTTGCACTATCCTTTCCTTAAGGAGTGCCTCCATAATCTTATTCAGAAATTTCTGGATTTTATGTGAAAAGTTTGATAAACTGAACTCTGGGACATTTAAACAGCTACATTGCAGTAGATTGGAGTATGGAAATACCCATATATGATTCAAACTCCATCCCATGAATTCTATCACTACTGCCAAAGGCTATTTCTTATTCTGAGTTTTTATATGTAATGGATAGTCTCACCAAGATGCAGAAATTAATTCTTAGAAGAATGAGTCATATGTTAGTGCATTGTGTATGCAAACTCAGAATCTCTAGATGCGCTGGGAGTTGGGTCCCTTTATGCCAGCTATGTCTGTTCAGAATTGGTGGCTATCAGAAGTCCCCCTGATGCTACTCACAACCCTGTTAGGCTAGGCAGTGCCAGAGGGACTGGGATAATTAAGCAAGCCAACAATGATGACAGTGATAGCAGTACATGAGAAACCCAGCCAATCAGAGCAGCCAATGGCAAGGGTAGCATTTGAGGACAACTGAAAGCCCCGGCCCCAATTGCTAATGGTAAAAAAATTCCTTCCAAGTCAGGCAGCAGAATGATATTGAAGGATCATGGCAGATGGCATGGTACCCCCATCAGGAGAGGCAGGAACAGAACAGTGGTAGGATTCAGGGGGCAAGAAGGCCCTTACTTCTCTCTTAGTACAAGGATTGGGGCTGGGGAGCCACAGGGTCTTAGGGGTCTGTTTTCATATCAAACCATACTGAATGCAAACAAAACTATTCAGAAATTTCAGGATTTTATGTGAAAAGTTTGATAAGTTGAACTCTGGGACATTTAAACAGCTACACTGCAGGAGATTGGAGTATGGAAATACCCATATATGATTCAAACTCCACTCCCATGAACTCTATCACTACTGCCAAAGGCTATTTCTTATTCTGAGTTTGTATATGTAATGGATAGTCTCACTAAGATGCAGAAATTCATTCTTAGCAGAATTCTGCTTCTTTAAGCTATTCCTATTTTCACAGCTGGGAAGAGTAACTCAAAGGGAGAGCAAATGGCATGCTTAAAGTCACATTGTGAGCTAGCCAGTGACTGTGCTGGGATCTGAACCTGGGATCTCTTTTTCTAATCTTACTGAGCTACAATAAACAGCCAGTACTATATGTTGGCAAAACAACAAATAACACATACAGAATGGTGTTGTTTCCGTATAGTATTTATTAAAGGTGGCCCACAAAAAATTATTGGAGTTGGCAGCCATTCTATTATACTTTTGGTGACAAGGATTTTAAAAAAACAAAATACATCTATTAGTGGACCTAGGAAGAATAGAGGGCACCATGTGAGTCTTGATCCAGTGGCTTTAATGCATTATTGGAAATTAAGCTAAAAGTGGGATATAAATCTTGCCACTGCTGTGAAAGAAATGGCATTGGTTAGATTTTACTATACTAATTTTTGTACAGCTATGGAAGGTTAATGTTTAAAAGATCACATATAGTTTTAGCCAAAGATAAGTCCCAGTATGTCAAGATATATCTGAACATATATGATATTCTGATTTATTTTAATGGTAATTCAAGTCATGCTGTATATCAAGACATATTTAAGTATTTTCCTGCACATATCTAAGGATAACACTGTACAGCACCATTGTAGACCTATCATTACTATAAGTACTATTTAAAACATTCATATTAAACAATGAAAAATTATGGATTGCGACTTTTTGGAGTTCTTTGCCACTAAATTAAAGTATGAGAGAATGACAGCTGGCTCCAATAAACCTGTGCTAGTCACCTTTAAATATTTTCAGTAGCTGCTCTGTTTACTTTACAGCAAGTGGCTCCATGCCATAAGAGGAAACATCCAATCTAATTACAGAGGGTTGCGTGATGTGAAGTGACTGCAGGCATGCCTGAGAGCACACTTGGATATAGTCTTGATAATAGCATTTTCACAGTAACAGTATATCTGCAGACTACAGAAAAACTGTCCGGTTTAGTACTTCCACATGCCAGAGGGGACAATGCACTTGAAATCAGTGCTGAGCTGTAGATATTCCCATGCCACAGGACATTATCTGACTTTTGTAACATAAGCCTTTTTATGCAGTTTTCCAACTTTACAGCACAGCGGAACTGCTTCCTAGCTGAAGGAATATTTTGTATAGTAGAAAATAATTATCTTATTGATCAAAAAGCAGCTTTATCTGTAGTGGTATCTGTTTTGCATTCATTGCATAGAACAGACACAAGAACAATTATTATGCCACTTTTATTCCCAATGGAAGAGACAAACCTACCCCCTCTATCTCAACCTTTGAATGAGACGAATTTGCCAAATTGTTTGACTCCAAAATATCAATCATCCATGCAAACATCTCTTCTGTACAGTGAAACCAACACCTCTCTTGACACCCCATTGCTCCAAACTCTGCTTTCCTCCCCTCATGCACCACATCCCATTTCTTCCCAAAATTCCTCTTCTCATTTCATTTATCTTTCTTTTGAAATCTTCCAGTCTATGAATGTGAGTACTTCTTCTCTTACCCTGTTCCTTTTTATTTCATTACCACCTTCCCTCCTACACTAGTACCCTACATGACATGTATCACTAACCACTCTGTAACCAGTGATACTGGTCCTGATGCACTAAAGACTGTTGCTAATACTCCCCATCTTAAAAACCCTCCCTTGATGCTGCTATCTGCTCAACCACTGCCCCATCTCTAACCTCACTTTCATCAGTGAAGTCACTGAAAAAGTTGGCTTCACCCATCTGTTTAATTAGATTTCTGTCTCTCTCACAAAAATTTCCTGGACCTATTTAAGGCTTTCATTCTTTCCACTCCTTTCAGACTGCACTCCAATCCAATGTCAATGATCTTCTCATGCCCTCTGAAGATGATTGATTTGCTGTGCTTATCTTTCTTGTCCTAAGCTCTGCATTTGATTCACTTTACTATCTTTTCCTCCTTGACCATCTTCAGTAATATACAAGGGATTCTCCTAACTTGTTTTTTCTCCTGCCTTTTCAACATTGCTTTCAATGTCTCTGGTGGTGTTTTTTTTTTCTTCATTCACCCAGCCTCAACTGCATGGCATTCCTCAGGGCACTGTTCTTAGTTGTGGGAACATATATAATAGGTTATCTCTCCTACTGTCCACTCCTCTTCTCAGTATACCTTCTCCTTTTTGGACATTTCATCTCTGACTTCAACTACAACCATCACTTCTCCACTAAGGATGCACTGTCAAACATTTTCTCCAGCCCTTTGCTCCATCTCTACTTGTTTCAACAAAATAAACTCCTTGCTCCAGCTTACTTTCCTACAACTTAATGTTGCTAACAATGAAATCCTTTTCCTCAGAAAAAAGTACAATCGCACAATTCTGCTTTTTCTGTCACTGTCCATAATTTCAAAAAAAAAGTCTTAATGCAAGAGAAACAGGAAAGAGGACAGACATGTGGGGAGTAGTGCAATGCACTGGCTGTGGGGCAGCAGTCTTCCGGGAGACTTTCTGCAGGCTGTGATGCTGCCCTATTTGTAGGCACCTCTCTGGTCTGAGGGAGGAGGTTGCTCATCTCCGGGCTGACTTGGCTAGGATTCGTGAAACCTCCTCTCCCACTTAGGGACCACCAGGACCACTGCTGCTACCTCAGCAGTAGTCAAGAAAAAGGAGCAGTTGGACCAAGGTGGGCTCAGGCAGGGAGAGGGTGGTGGAACAGAGGCACATTCCTCCAGTTGTACCTCTCCACACTTCATGCACTCTTCTGGCAGAGAGTGGTTCCTCTATGGAGGCACCTGCAGTGGAGACCAAGGAGGATGCTGGGAACCTCTACAAAAGGAGTCCCACAGGAGGGTGGCATGGGACCCCACAGGGGAAGGAAACAACTCCTGGTGGGGGACTCAATCATTAGGTGGGTAGATCTGGGGAATGAAGGGGAGAGGGAGGTAGGTTTCCTGCCTGGCACCACAACTTGGAGGGACAGGGAGTGAATCCTCAGGATCATGGGAGCAGCTGCACAAGGGAGAGAGCTGGATATCAGTGTCCACCTAGAGACAAATGACCTGGATGTGAATAGGATAAAGGCAGTGCAAGAGATGTTTGAAGAGCTGGGGAGGGGCCTTAGACAAGTAGTAGATACAATAACCTTCTCAGAGGTGCTGCCTGTCTATGGTAAGGGTGATGCTAAAGTACTCCACACCATGGGATTCAATGAATGGTTGAAAAACTGGTGCAGAATTCAGGGTTTTGGCTTCATTTGGGACTGGGGTCCACCTGGAGGGATACAGGCCAATACTGGCATGATGGTCTGCATCTGTCCAGCAGGTGAACCAGAATCCTAGGTGATGGGTTTAAATGCATAATTGGTAAGCATTTACACTAGCCAAGGGGGGGGGGACACTAAAAAGGAGCAGGGAAAACCCAGCCTCCCTCCACAAATCGCATTAGTTAGAGAGGTAAACACCAAGGTAGAGATGTTAATGGGGAGCAGGACAGGGGTAAATGCAGAAAAAGGCAGTAAGGACAGGGATGGGGCTAAAAGGGGTAAGGCCATCAACACATGGAGGGAGATGAGTACCAATGCCCATAGTTTGTGTAACAAGCTCCCTGAACTAGTGGCCTTGATGGAAGAGGGACATCTGTATATCATGGCAGTCATATAAACATGGTACACTAAGAACCATGACTAGGATGTCAACATACCAGGGTGCACAATATACAGGTGGGACAGGAAGAGTAAAAGAGGAGGAGGAGTAGCTCTCTATGTAAGGGAAGGGATCAAAACAATGGAACTAAAGGATAAAGAGAGAGTAGAGGAGGCACTGTGGGTTACCCTGGAGACAGGTTCTAGCACCACAATTCACACAGGGGTGGTATATAGACTCCCATCTCAGGGGGAGGCAATGGACAATTAAATGATAGAAGGCATCCTTAGAATGTCAGAAAAATGGGAGTTATTGTTGATGGGGGGCCTGAATATGCCAGACATTAGCTGGAGCACCCTAGCTGCAGCCACATCAAAAAGCAGGTTTATTCTCGATGCCCCACAGGGGGCATGCTTCAGACAGTTAGTGGTGGAACCCACTAGGGAGGGAGCAATCTTAGACCTGGTACTGTCAAATGGGGATGGAAAAAAAAGATCTCAGATTTAGAAGTGAGTAGCCATCTGGGAACACATGACCACCAAACAGTGTGGTTCACGATAAACACAGCCATAGAGTCGAGCCATGCAAAAGCAAGAGTGTTAGACTTTAGGAGGGCTGACTTTGAGAAAATGGGAGCGTGCCTCAGAAAAGCACTAGCAAACTGACAAGAAGGAGGGGTGGAGGAACAATGGGAAAAAATCAAAACAGCCATCAAAGAGGCAGCAATCCTTTGTGTGAAGCAAATCTACAAAGCAAAACGAAGGAAAAAAAACACTATGGTTCTCAAAAGAGGTGGCAGAGAAGGTTAAGGAGAAAAAGATAGCATTCAGGAAGTATAAGGAAACACTGAAGGAGCAGGACAGAGAACTGTACCAGTTAAAGCAGACTGAAGTGGGTAAGGTAGTCAGAATAGCAAAAGCCCAAATTGAGGAAAAGATAGCCAACTCAGTTAAGAAGGGGGATAAAACCTTTTATAGGTACATTAGGGAGCGAAGAAAGATGAAGAAAGGGATAGTGAGGATTACTAAAGGGAAGGGAGGGTGGGCAGAGGATGAGTGTGAAAAAGCAGGGATACTGAATGAATACTTCTGCTCAATATTCACAAAAGAAGAGGAGGGGGAGGTACCTAAATCAAAGAATAGAAGCACTCTGGATAGGGAGGTCTATACCAGTCCATTCACAGAAGAAAGGGTTCTGAAAGAACTCTTAAAACTAAAGGTGGACAAAGCAATGGGGCCTGATGGGATTCACCCAAGAATTCTAAAAGAAAGAAGGGTAGAACTAGTGACACCACTGACTACCCTTTTTAGCAAATCATGGGAGGATGGTGTGGTACCAGAGGACTGGAGGAGGGTAGATGTGACTCCCCTTCACAAAAGCGGGAGCAAGATAGAGGCAGGAAACTACAGACCTGTTAGTTTGACCTCAGTGGTAGGGAAAATGATGGAATCAGTTCTAAAGGAAGGAATTGTTGAGTTCCTAGAAGCCAGTGGGGCACAGGACACAAGGCAGCATGGATTCACAGCAGGAAGGTCATGTCAGATGAATTTACTGTAATAGATTTCTTTTACTGGGTGATAATGCAGTAGACCAGGGATGGGTTGTGGACATGGCCTACCTAGACTTTAGTAAGACATTTGACACAGTCCCACACAAAAGATCAATATACAAGTAAGCCAGCCTTGGAGTGGGTCCTGAGGTGGTAGCCTGGGTAAAAAATTGGCTGGACAACAAGATACAGATGGTAATAGTAAACGGAGTTCACTCTGAAGAAAGGGGGATCACTAGTGGAGTACTGCAGGGTTCAGTACTGGGACCAGTCCTCTTTAATGTCTTTATAAGTGACATTGCAGAGGGACTGGAAGGAAAAGTATGTCTCTTTGCAGATGGCACGAAGATCTGCAACAGGGTTGATACAGAAGGTGGAGTGGAGAGGAGAGGATGCAAAGGGACTTGGCAAGATTGGAGGAATGGTCAAATGTATGGCAGTTTGGCTTCAATGCAAAGAAGTACAAAGTAATGCACCTGGGAAACAAAAATCCAGGGGAAGAGTAAACAATGGGGAGTGAGATAATAACAACAGAAATGGAAAGGAACCTGGGGGTAGTCATATCAGATGATGTTAAGGTGGGCAAGCAATGTGAGAAGCCAGTAAGAAGGGCTGGTGGGATACTGGGATGCACAGGGAGAGGCATCAGCAGTACAAAACAGGAAGTTGTTATCCCTCTGTACAGACAGATGGTGAGACCACATCTGGAATTCTGTGTCCAGTTCTGGAGACCCCATCTCTGCAAGGGCATAGACAGGATGGAGGCTGTCCAGAGGAGGGAAACTAAAATGGTGCAGTGTCTGCACCAGAAGACATACGAAGAGAGATTAAAGAAGCTTAATATGTATACACTCGAGGAGAGGAGGGAGAGGGGGAACATGATAAAAATGTTCAAGTACATAAAGGGAATCAACAGAGTCCAAGACGGTAGCATCTTTCAGAAAAAGAGATGTGCAAGAACAAGGGGGCACAATTTGAAGATGATGGGGGGACGGCTCAGAGGTAATGTGAGGAAGTATTTTTTCATGGAGAGGGTTGTGCATGCATGGAACAGCCTTCCTAAGGAGGTAGTGGAGTCAAAAACAGTGGGGGAAATTCAAGAATGCATGGGACAAACATAAGGCAATTCTAGTGGGAGGTAGGAGGAAGTAGGATGTTGGCTAACTAGGGTCTGCAGCCTATGCATTAGGTAGGGAAATGGGCAGACTAGGTGGGCCAAGCGGTCCTCATCTGCTGTCACATTCTATGTTTCTATGTTTCTCTCTTTTGCTCTACCTGTTATAAATCTGGGTGTCCTCTTTGACGAAAGAATTTGTTTTATTTCACACATCTCTTTGGTCTGCAAATCTATTTACTATCATCACGCAATATTGTTCATCACTTTCAAGTACCTGGCTCTGCTTAAAGCCTTGTCTATGCTTTAACCTCCTCTCATACTGACTAATGTAATTCCCATCTCTATTCCCTCCCCAAGGACCTTCCTCTTTAAACTTCAAACTCTTCAAGATGCATTTGCTCAGTATCTCACCCATTCTCTGAACAAGGACTCAATCACTCCCAACCTCTGTCACCTCCACTTGAGCAATATTCAATACTGTATCCACTAGTTTTCACAATTCTTAATGGGCTTGCCCCTTCCTATCTCTATGACTTTATTACTGCCTGCTGTCTATTTGTACTCTCCATTGCTCCAACCCTTGACTTCTTTCAGTCCCTTACATCTCCCTTTCTACTACTGGTGGGTGAGCTTTCAGTATCTCTGCCTCTACTACATGGACCAGACTCCCTCCCTTTCTGTCTCACTGATTCCCATTCACTCTTCAAATCCTGAATCAAACCAAATATATTTTCCCTTGCTTTTGAGTCCTGAGCTCCAACCAGTTTTCCCTAACAATTCTGTTCAAGTATTCCTTAAGGTGATGCTTTGTTTACTGATAAGCATTGACATATTGATATTTGATTTAGTTATTGTATATGAGTATTGGTAAAGTTAATAGTATTTGCTCACTTTGATTCTACTCTCTCTTGTCTCTTTTTAATAATTTGTATTACTGAATTCTGTATTCTTCTCTGTTATCATTGTATTTCACCCCAGCGTAATGCCTTTTTGAAAACATTTGTAGAATTGGTGCTGTATACTGTTATGTTGTATTGTATTGCATTGCATTATTAGTAAATGCAACACTTACTTCCCCAGGAGTGTAGCCTTTATGACTGCTAAACTAACAAAGCTTCTGAATTAGCAATTCTTAAGCAAACATAATATTCATGGTAATTAGTTAATCAAACAGTGAGAAAAATGTAATGCCTGAATGGTTAACTGCAGTAGTCAAACCATTTTCTCCTTTCGCCTCCCCCAGACTAAGACTGTAATGGCTATCACCTGGGGGAAGAGCTCCTCTCCCACATTCTATTTAAATCAGCAGGCTATACCGCTCTGCTTAGAGCAAGTCGCACTCACCCTCCATCCTCCCATGACTCCTCCTCCTCCTTCTCCAGTGCTCTTATACCACCAGGGAGGTCTCATACTAATAGACTAAGCATTCTTTTTATGGTGGGATACACAGTAAGGCCAAACCAATGGCAAGTCACAACACGTTACTCATCAGCTCAAGCATCTAAGCACTTGCATCAAACTATCCAGCTCACTTGTACTATAATCGCTGACTGTATAACTATGGTCAAAATACCTAAGCACTGATCAATTCAAACTGCTAAATATCTGACAAGCTTTGTTCTACTTACTGACCTGGCCTCTGTTTCCAAGAGCACAATCTACATTATCCAATTACAGTACGTAGCACAAGCACTGAGCTCTGAACCACACATAATCCTCTTTCCTGGTGTTCCCCCAAGCACCTGGCCCTCAGTCTGCTGCTCTCTCTTGAGGTTCAAACTAAACCAAACACACCTACAGGCTTTTTGTACAGCCTATCCATATATAGTGTGAGCTTTTTAGTTCATTGCAGTCTGTGTATATTCTGTTTTTATTGTTGACAGTTGTGTTTCTGCACTTGTACTTTGTCCTTATTGCACCTCTGATGATTGCAACTGCATGTGTGCCTACTCCCCCGCCCACTCCTCCTCCCCCAGACTGTACCTGTAAATGTCAGTGTACCTTTTCCAGTTATTGAACTTTTAAATAAATAAATCAATACATTTTGAACTTTATTATAGTACGGGGCATAGTTTAAGATTAATAAACTCCTCTTGATTAAGATGGTATCTAAAAATGTGCTGTGTTCTATATAATGAGTACTCCATAAACTGTTTTACTAATTAAATTAGTTAAAGAAAACTATGCTAGTGAATGGGTGGTACTGTGTTCCTTAGAGACTGAATCACTACTGAATGCAGTGCTCACTTTGCTGTAAATTTTGCAGTGTGTTTTGAGGCATAAAAGGAATAAATGGAGTCCAGGTAATAAAATCAGTGAACCATAGGCACTAGTAGCAGACTTTGGTCTGGATCTAGTAATGCTTACAGAATCTTTGGCCAATGAAAACAATGATGGGATCTGTCAATTCCTGGATACACTTTAAGAGGGGTAGGCAGAAGTGTAGGTGTGGGCATTTTCATCAGGGAATGAATAGAGGCAGTAGAGGATGCACCCACTGGAGGGAAAGGGGAGATATAATTACTATGTGTACAGCTCACAGAGTCAGGAGGTAAAAAACTTCACTTGTGGTAATATTCAGCTAGGAGCAGAGATATGAAAGGGAGTAGAAAAAGGGGAGGTTGTACTAATAGGAGATTTCAACTGCTAGACATTGACTGGACCATCCTAGCAACAAGGGGCACAAGATGCCAGGCCTTGCTTGAAACTTTGCAGAACTGCATTCTGGTGCATTGTGTCAAGGAATCCACTAGACAATCCATCATTCTCAATATGGTACTCACCAACTCAGAAAGAGTAGACAGAGTGTGTGTTGAGGAAGCACTGGAGTCCAGCAACCACAATACTATATGGTTTGAGCTGGCCCTGCGTACCAGTAAACCCTCATCCAAGACTAAGGTGCTAAACCAGAGAAGCAGATTTCAACTAAATGAGAGAACTAGTCCTGGGCAGGTTAGCTGGGGTTGACAGCACTGGGTGAATAGAAGAAAGATAAGGGTTCATAAAAGAGGATGTTAATGACCATGGCAATGAAAATATGTAGGAGAACAGTTATCACATTTTGGTTCTCTACAAAGGTCAGAGAGGTAGTGAGCACCAAAAAAGAAGGCCTTTATAAGCAGCAAAGAAAAGCAGGGGAAGAGGAAATGGGAGAGTATCAGGAAAAAAACTAGAGTGGCCAAGGAGACAGTTAAGATTGCATAGGCAGTCACCCAACTGCATATCACCTAGGGGGTCAAGGGAAGAGTAAACAGTTTCTAAGACAAATAAGGTAAAAAAGAAAGATGAGAGGGGAAATGTCAACTGAAAAGGGAGGGCAGGGTAATAGACAAAGACTGGCAGAAAGCAGTCACGCTGAATGACTACTTTTGCTTGGTATTCACTGGGCAGATAGTGGCATAAAGGCAGCTGAAAGAGGGTTCCTAGAAAAAAAAGCTGCAGAAGTATACTAGCCAAAGAGTCAGAAAAGGGTTAGCAGCCCTGAAAGTAAACAAGGACTGGGTTTGGATGGGATGCATCCAGGGGTACCAAGGGAACTGGTATAAATGCTAGTTGAACCCCTGGCAAGGCTATTCAGTTGCTCTATGCAGCAAGTGGTAGTTCCCAAGAACTGGAGGATGGTGGACGTAGTTCTGGTACACAAGGGAGGGGACAATGAGCAGGCAGGATACTATAGAGCTGTCAGTCTTACCTCCATGGTTGGGAAATTGATGTAGACACTATTCAAAGAGGTCCTACTGGAATACCTGGAGAACAATGGGCCTCAGAATACTAAGCAGCACAGGTAAGTGGCAGGGAGGGTTTGTCAGACCAATGGATAGTATTCTCTGAAGGGGTAACCAAGGTAGTTGACAAGAAAGGGGTATAGTAGACTTACTATACTTCGACTACAGCAAGTCATTTGACTCTGTGCCACACCAAACACTGATGAAGAAGATGGAGGATCTGGGTACAGCTAGGGAAATAGTACAGTATATAGGGAGTTGGTTAGAGGGGAGGCAGTGGAGAGTTGGGGTGAATGGGGTCAGATCAATGGAAAAAGAGGTAATTAGCAGAATGGCAGAGTTCCACATGAATCTGTCCTGGGATTAGTCCACTTCAATATTTCCTCAGCAATTTAAGAGAAAGAAACCAGGGCAGGTTGGGTCTATTCGCAGATGACACTACAGTTTGTGGTAATGCTGACATTGTGGAGGGGATACAGGATTGTAAACAGACTTGCAAAGGCTGAAAAATTGGTCCAAAATCTGGTGACTGAAATTCAGTGCCAAGAAATGCAAAGTCATGCACTTAGGGAACAAAAACCCCAGAACAGAGGATAGGGTGGGAGAAGTTCAGCTGGACACAGCATCAGAGGAAAGCAACCTTGAACTCATTATTAGTGACTCCCTTAAACAAACCATCCAGTTTAACAAGGACTTCAGCAAGACTAAAAGGTTCTAGGGTGCACTGGGAGAGGGTCTGACAGTAGGAAGCAGGAGGTACTATCACCTCTGAACATGTCATTGGTAAGGTCACACCTGGAGTACTGTGTCCAGTTTTGTAGGTCCCACCTAAAAAAGGACAGGGACAAACTAGCGATGGTACAACACAGGGTGACCAAGATGATACAGGGCCAGGAGAGCAGATCCTACAGTATGAGGATCGACTAAAAGTGCTGAACATCTATTCACTTGAAGCCAGACGGGGTTGGGGGATATCTTTGAGACCTTCGAGTTCCTGACCTGAATAAACAAGATTAACTGTGGAGATCACGTGATGCAGAGTGCTGAGTAGAAGCTCCTCCACTAAGCTCCTGCCTCCCAAATATAAATTTGCCTTTTTAAACATTCAAACCTATCTAATTCCTCTGCTTATGAATTCTTCCATAGCCTAAACATCCTTTGCTCCAGTTTTGGGTGTTAGTGTGGTAGATGGAAGCTTATATGAAGAAAGCCCCGCAGAAACATACCCCCCCCCCGCCACTCCTGAAAAGGCCTCAAAGAAATCCCTAGCCTCAAGTGGCCCAGACAAGCCTGATCCTTCGTGTCAAGCTGGGGAACAAGAGCCTTTAACTCTCAATAGGTTCTTGGAAGAATTTAAGCCTTTTCGAGAAGAGATGAAAGTTATGGTGACTGATTTGAAATCCCTCTCCAGAAAATTGGATGAAGTTTCCCTCACGGTTTCTGACAATACTGCTCGAATAGTCTCAATGGAGAGGAAACTGGAAAGCCTGGATCCTGAATTGCTGTCAACGAGACAGAAATTATCTCGCTTAGAAGCTAAACTTGAAGATTTGGAGGGCCGTAGCTGCAGAAATAACATCGGAATACTCGGGCTCCCAGAAGGTGAAGAGGGCCAGCATGCTGTAATTTTTCTACAGAAGCTGGTGGACCGGGTTGTGGGTCCCTCTCCCTTTGGTCCAGTGTACATGATAGAGCAAGCACATCAGTCCCTGCGACCAAAGCCCCCTCCAGATGCTCCCCCCCATCCCATTATCTGCCGTTTCCTGAATTATTTGGAAAAGCAGCATTTTCTACAGAAAGTCAGGGCCTTACAAGAAGTTCGATGGGAGAAGGCAAAGTTGAGAATTGCACAAGACCTCCCTGGCTCAGTCCGTGTGAAGCCGAAAGCGTTTCACCCCGTTGTATCTAAGATTATTGCAGCAGGTTTAAAATTCAGGATGGGGTATCCAGCCATGTTACAAGTCTCAGTGAACGGTTTCTGGCTTAATTATGAAGATCGTGAAGCTATGTTGTCAAGCCTTAAATCTATGCTGCCAGATTTATTCCGGATGACCTGAGAGTTCCTCTAAAGTGTTGGGATTCATTGAGAGCTGCTGTTGGAACTGCTATTCCTTTTCTTTTTGGAGAAAGCACTTTCCACTAACTGAGATCAGACTTGTTTGTTTTCTCATCTGGAACTGGGCTACCCGTTATATGTCCTAACTGTTAACAATTTTCCATGCCCTGGCTTTCCTGTGTTAAATTTGGTTCAGGGCAAAGCCCTTTAGGGTTCTGGTGATGGCTTACTTAGGAGGGGAGTTGGGAGATTGTTATACACTCAGTTTTTGGGAGTTGCACTTAAGGGGAAAGTTTTGGGTTGTTGGCTTTTTGACTAGTTCTTATGTATTAGTTTGGTAGGCTCCAGAGCAGTTTCAGGCTATCATTGCCATTCTGACATACATGTTGGACCGGGTGATAACCACAAGAGGGCACAGCTCACCTAATTAATATATGCCTTCATGGTTTTGAATTCGAGATGGATCTCTCTCAGCTCTTGTGTTACTCCAGCCTTTTCAGGGGGTACTTTGGAATTAGGGGCTGGCGGCCCTGGGTAGTCACATTTTGCAGTTTTCTCTTTTCAGGGTCTCGTTTCAGTTGCTATCTCATTTCTTGCTCTCAGCTAGTGACTGGGGTTGTCCCTCATTAATAAGTTTTCCTCTGGTTCTGGTCTTGGTGCAGTTCTCTATTGGGGACAGGCAACCCCTAACTCTCATTCTGGGGTGATGTGGCTACCTGTCATATTCACGTTTTTGATAGCTTGTTTCATTTTCCCTAGTCCTATTGGATTCATAATCAAGTGCCCATAGGCTCTGGAAGCCCAAGACTGCCCTTCAGGTGTTAGGGGCCAGCTGAAACTGTTTGTAACTTACATTTGCATCTTGAGATATAAGTGGGTTCTCATTAGCAGAGAAATATTATTGGGGGCCAGGAGAGGGAGAAAATGACCCAGTACTGTGCTAAACTTTGCTTGTGACAGTTTGGGGGTTTGGGGGGGAGGTATGGGTTTTCGTTGGGGGTGGGGTGTACAGGGGGGCTTAAAAATGGGTTAATGGTGGAGGGGCTAGGGTGGTGGGAGGGCCTTACAGCAGCAACTGGTAGGGGTAGGTCACACGTAGTTTATACCCTGAGTGCAGGGCTGAATCTATTAAACCTAGTAATTACTATCAGGTGGCCAAGGAGGTGACTTTTGCAACGTGGAACGTTAAGGGGATCAGGAAAAAATCTAAACAATATCAGGTTCTTAAACACTTAAGCCTACTACGCTGACAGATAACTTTTCTACAGGAATCTCATTTATTAGAAGTGGAAGCTTCACAGTTAAGGAGACAACAGGTGGGGACAGTGTACGAGGCTCAAGGCTCCACCAAGAGCTGTGGGGTCATGCTTATTATTAACAGGGGCATTCCCTTTGTTTCTACACAAGTTATCAAGGATCCCGATGGTAGGTTTGTTTTAGTTAAAGGTACTCTCTGGTCAGTCACACTGTTACTTGGTAGTATATATGATCCCAATGTGGATGATCTTGGGTATTTTATGAGACTTATAAACATAATCCTGTCTTTGCTTCCTATAAGGATTATTTTGGGAGGTGACTTTAATCAAGTTGTAGATTCTAATCTTGACAGGCCAGGTAGTGGGCCGGGGGGGGGGGATTTCTCCAGGACAGAGGGCTCTTAGAGTCCTAGTAGATCAACTGCGGCTCTGTGATGTCTGGCGCCTCTTATATCCGGACCCTAAGGAGTTTACCTACAGGTCATTGGCTCACGGCTCGCAATCCCGCATCGATTACATTCTTATTTCTCAGGATCTCTTGCCTGGGGTTAAGACTTCCTCGATCCAACCTGGTCCTGTCTCTGATCATTCATTGGTGTTATGTAAACTGGCATTCCAGGACTTTTCAAATAGGGAAACAAGATGGAAACTTAATGACCAACTGCTTAAAGGTCCCAAATACTGTGAGCTTGTAAGGGAACAAATTGAGGCCTTTTTCTTGTCCAATCCATTAGACAGTGCAAAACTGGATATCATATGGGGGGCCTTCAAGGCCTACATGAGAGGGATCCTTATTAGTATGGTGGTGAGTAGGAAAGGGGCTAGGGAGAAGGAACTATTATCATTACTATCTCAAATTCGGGTACTCAAAATTAACATTTCGGTCAATGCTCCAGAAGAAGACAGGAGGAAGCTCCTATTGCTGAGAGATAGACATTTAGAGTTGCTCCAGGAAAAGGCAGAATTAGCTATCATATGTACTAGAGCTAGTTACACAGATCAGGGAGAGAAGGCGGGGCGCCTATTGGCACTCCGTATCAAGCAATAAGAATCTGCGAGATTCATCCCTCCAATTAAGGCATCAGCTGATGGGTCTCTGAAAATATCTCCTACTGAGATAGGTCAAGAATTTGCCCTATTCTATAAAACGCTATACAGTGACATGGAGCACCCCCCCCCCCAGTCCTGAGACCATGGAAAAGTATCTGAGGGATTCCCATTTGCCCTCCCTTTCAGCACATCACAAGAACTTTCTAGTCTCTCTTATATCACAGGAGGAAATTGCTGAGGCTATCAACGGATTACCCTCAGATAAAGCTCCCGGTCCTGATGGATTCTCTTCTTTTTTTTATAAGACGCTTCGAGATCTCTTACTACCAGTACTTAATCGATTATTCCAATATATCTTTTCTGGGGCAGAGGTTGATTCTCACCTCTTTGAGGCCTTGCTTGTACTTCTCCCCAAACTAGACAAAGATCCAGAGCTCGTTCAAAGTTATAGACCCATATCTCTCCTAAATCAAGACATCAAAATTCTTTCAAAGATTTTAGCTAACAGGCTACCTGTTGTACTCCCTGAGTTAATAGGTATGAATCAGGTAGGATTTATGAAAGGACGCTCATCAGCTGACCACCTGCATACATTATCTCATGTCTTCTCGGCTACCAGAGACACCGAGTTCCCCGCAGGCCTGGTCTTTCTGGATGCCGAGAAGGTGTTTGATCGGGTAAATTGGAGCTTTTTGTTCAAGGTTATGGATACCTTAGAATTCCCTCCTGTATTTATATCTTGGGTTGCTGCACTATATAAAAACCCTACAGCAAGAATTTCAGCAAATGGGGCTTTCTCTAAATCCTTCCCACTCCATTCAGGGACTAGGCAGGGCTGCCCCCTATCGCCTTTGCTATTTAATTTATATTTGGAACCCTTATTCAAAATATTCTCAATAGTATTTCCATACAAGGCATTTGGGTTGGACGCTATGAAATTAAAGTCACCGCGTATGCAGATGATTTGTTGATACATCTATCCCACCTGGTATCATCTGTACCGGCCTTACTGAATGAAGTAGCTAGATTTAGTGAGTTATTCAATTACAAGCTGAATGCTAGTAAATCTTTATTCTTTCCATTAAATCACAAGGTTTTTAAAAACGATATTAGTCCCTTCGGTTTATGTTGGACTCCCAGGTCATTTAAGTATTTGGGCATTAAGCTATCTCGTAATCCCCTAACGTGGTTTAAGGATAACCTTGATTCCCTCTCACAGCTTATTATTCACGACCTTGACAGATGGTCTAAACTTCCCATATCATTATGGGGCAGGATTAACATAATCAAGATGAATGTTTTCCTTAGAATTTTTTATCCCTTATCTCTTCTCAATACTTTTATCCCTCTACGCTGGTTTTAAAAATTACATGGTATATTTACAAGATTTATTTGGGCTGATAAATATCCCTGTCTGGCCTATTACAAACTAGCTGCTCCAAAATTTGAGGGGGGGCTGTGGATTCCCCACATGGCTATATACTACTGGGCCAGTCACTTAGTAAAATGCTTGAGATGGGTATCCCTGGGCTCTGAAAAGGAACAACCGGTATGGCTTAAGATTGAATTGGATGCAATTAAATCTAATAACCTGGACCCCCAACCATATTTTATCTTAAAATATCTCAGGTACGTATAGATGCTTGTCCCACAGTAGGTATCTCATTAAGAGTATACGCACAGTTATGTTCTTTTCTACATTATTCCCCCCAGACTGACTTAGCTCAATTCATTTGGAATTCCCCATCCTTCACTATCAATAAGAAGCAGATTTCCCATAAATGGTTGCCCCAACTGGGAGATGGGAAACTGTACTCTTTGGTGGATGATGAGGGGCACTGGTTGTCCCCAGGTGATATTTCCAAAAATTCCTCATCCCAGTTTCCTCTCACTTCAAAGTTAAGCAGTTAAGACACCTACTCACAACAGCCTTGGGAATATCTCCTTCCCAGACGGTTTCAGCCCTGATACCTGAGGTCTCCTCATTGACTGGATCTTCAGGTGCTGTATCTAAATTATATAGAGTGTTGTTCACAAAAAGATATGGGGACTTTTTGGACCTACTAGATTCTGGAATTCGCTCCTTCCTCAGTATCAGTTGGATTGGAAATCTTTATGGAGTTCTTGCCATAAATATGTTTCCCAAGACAGATTGCACCTTATGCAATATCATATATTACATAATATGTATTGTACTCCTGTAAAACTAAAGAAATGGGGGTTTTCGGATTCTAGTACCTGTATTAAGTGCATGCGAGAAGAAGGAACACTTCTTCATATGTTCTGGTCCTGTCCAAAAGTTTCCCTTTTATGGGATTCAATCAGGATTTCCCTGGATCCCCTACTGGGCCTTCAGGAGTATTTCATTCCTGATATATGTCTTTTAGGGGATCTGTCCTCTGTCAGGGTCAAAGCAAGGAAATTTCATATGTCCATGATTGCTCTATCTGTTAAGAAACTTATCTTACGTCACTGGAAAGACAAATCCACCCCAACTTTCCAAGAGTGGCTGTATGAAATTCTTGCTAATCTTCGAACAGAGAAGGCGATTGCAAGTCTTCATAACAGACTTGTAGTTTATAACAAAATATGGGATCCCTTTCATTCTCTAATTTCATTGTCTCATTAGTAATTATGTCATATCTCAAATCTCTCACAGGCCCTCTGGAAATGAGCCTTGCACTTAGAGGTTACCAGAGTAGTTGCTGCTGTAAGGGGAGGATGGGTGGGTGGGGTGGGTTGGGCAGTTCTATTCTCACTAGTGGTTGTGTCACATGTTGCTTTACTGAAACTGCCCTTTATACTGGAAAATGTATTAATAAAGTTTAAATTAAAAAAAAAAAACAAGGTGAAATGTGAAGAGCTATTTACAAGGAACAGAGAAGCTAGGACAAGGGCCCACAAGTGGAGGTTAATGGAATGTAGGTTTAAAAAGGATGTGCGTTAAATATTAATTTTACAGAATGAGTAGTTGAGCCATGGTCTACCTGCAGAGGTGGTGGATGCCAGAACTATAAACAGCTTCAAATGTTGCTGAGATAGAGCTAAGAGTATTGTAACTGCTCAGTAGGACAATGGAGGTGGAAACATGGAGAATAAAAGGGGGATTAAATTATGTGAAGACTGCACAGAAACAATAGGTCATGGTATGATCGGGTAATATGGGCAGACTAGATGGATCATTCATCTTTTTCTGCCATCATCATCTATGTTTCTATATAAATGTACTAATACATCAGTACTTTAAGAAAGAGAGAGGGGTGCTGAATTTCAGTCAACACCTATGCTGCGTTAAGCAATCATTCAAACTCCAAGGAACATCATGTCATCCATTCACTAACAATCAGGGGACTAATTTTACCCTAACATCAAATTTTACTACCATTGTAGCTTTGAACTTTAACCCTAACTGATGCATTAATGTACTGTTTTGCAATAAACTTCCACACTATTTTAAAAAGATATTTGAGAACAGATGAACACTACTTTGTATTTAGCTTTAATGGCAGCAGTCCCTGTCATACAGTGACATCTATTCCATCACCCTGCCCCTGTATCAAGCAATATCTGGTGTCCTGTGGCATTCTTCTTCCACACCCTGTCTCAATTCAAGCATCACTGGCATCCCATGAAAGACATATAGTCACACACCTGGCCCCAATCATAGAAACATAGAAACATAGAAGTTGACGGCAGATAAGGACCTCAAGGCCCATCCAGTCTGCCCATTTCTTTTTCTACCTTATAAATGTGCCATCGGCCTTTGCGATGTCAGTGACCTATCTATTCATAGTCATTTGTATTGCTCCCTTATGCCTATCCCATGCCTGTTTGAAGCCCTGCACTGTATTCATAGCCACTACTTCTTGTGGTAAGCCATTCCATGCATCTACCACCCTTTCTGTGAAAAAGAATTTCCTCACATTCCCCTTAATCGGCCTCCTCTAATCTCATGCTGTGTCCTCTTGTCCTGCTATTTTTCTTATATTTAAACATGTTAGACTCTTTCCCTTGTTTATGCCCTTAAGGTGTTTAAATGTCTCGATCATATCACCTCTCTCCCTCCTTTGCTCAAGGGTATACATATTGAGCTCCGTTAATCTGTCCTCATATGTCTTCTGATGCAGTCCCTGCACCATTTTGGTTGCCCTTCTCTGGACTGCCTCAATTTGGTTAATGTCCTTGTGAAGGTGTGGCCTCCAATACGCACACGCAGTACTCCAGATGGGGCCCTAACCAATGTCTTGTACAGAGGGATTATTACCTCCCTCTCTACGACTTGTGATACCCCTACTAATACCCTAACACCCCCTAGCCTTACCTACTGCTTTAGAGGTCTGCTTGGATGATTTCAGGTCATCAGTGATGATGATGCCCAAGTCTCTTTCTTCCTTTGTGACTGCTAGCAACTCCCTCCCAGCCTATAAGTGGCTTCAGGTTTCTCTTCCCTATGTGCATGATTTTGCACTTCTTTGCATTAAATCCAGTTGCCACTCTTCTGACCATTCTGCTAGTTTATCCAGATCTCTTCTCATTCTGCCCACCCCATCTGGATCATCTACTCTGTTGCAGATCTTGGTGTCATCTGCAAACAGACAAGCCTTACCCTCTAGTCCATCTGCTAGGTCACTAATGAAGATGTTGAATAGGACTGGCCCAGGACTGATCCTGAGGTACCCACTTGTGACTTGCATCTCTTCTGACTGTATACCATTTACCACCACTCTCTGTTTTCTGCCAGTCAACCAGTTTGCCACCCAGTTGACCAACTTCTGATACCCAGGCCTACCTAGCTTATTTATCAATCTTCTATGTGGAACAGTGTCAAAGCGCTTTGCTGAAGTCAAGGTAGGCGACATCAACTGCTCCCCTTGGTCCACCACTCTGGTTACCCAGTCAAAGAAATCTATGAGATTAGTTTGACAGGACCTTCCTTTTGTAAACCCATGCTGTCTTGGATCCTGTGCCCTATGGATTCCAGGTGTTGCACTATCCTTTCCTTAAGGAGTGCTTCCATAATCTTGCCCACTACTGAGGTAAGACTGACCGGTCTGTAGTTCCCCGCCTCCTCCTGCTACCACTCTTGTGGGTGGGATCACATGAGCCCTTCTCCAGTCTTCTGGGACCTCTCCTGTGCTCAGAGACTCACTAAACAATTCTGCTAATGGCTCTGCTAGTTCCTCCTTTAGCTCCTTAAGTACCCTGGGATGTATGCCATCCGGTCCCATTGCCTTATCCACCCTGAGCTTAGCAAGCTCTTGTAGGACCCTTTCTTTTGTGAAGGAGTAGTGCTCACCTCCTCCCCTGTGTCCATGATGCTGAGCTGTGGGCCCTGCCCTCTTCTCTTCAGTGAATACTGAGCAAAGTATCTATTTAGGATAGATGCCTTTACAGGGTCCTCCTCCTCACATGCTCCCTTTTCTCCATTAAGCTTAGCAATACCCCTCTGGACTTTCTCCTTTCACTAATGTATCTATAGAAAGTCTTGTCACCTTCTTTTACTGTTTGTGCTAGTGTTTCCTCAGTTTGGGACTTTGCCTGCCTTACTGCCTTACCTGCTTCCCTTAGGGCAGTTTGGTAGCCCCCTATCTTCATCCGCTGTGTTCCCTTATATTTTCCGAAGGCGTTTTGGCTCTGACCTTTTCTGCTACTGTATTTGAGAACCAAAGTGGTTTCCTTCTTCTTTTGCACTTCCTTTTCTGTCTAACACAATGGGATGTTGCTTCAAGTATTGTATCCTTAATGCTTGCCCACTTTGCCTGTACCTCCTCACCTGTGTTTCTTTTTGCCAGGACTAGCTTAACTCTGTTGGCCATCTTATCAAAGTCAGCTCCTCTGAAGTCCCATATTTTGCCTTGGAATGGGATGATTTAGATGTAGTAGCCAAATTGAACCATACCATGTGATGGTCACTGGCCCCCAGGTGACCTTCTACCTGGAGATCTGTGATCCCTTCTTTGTTAGTCAGTACTAGATCTAGGATAGCCCTGTCTCTTGTGGGTTGCTGTACCAGTTGTTTGAGGCCCTCCCCCTGCAGGGAATCCACTATGAGTCTAGTTCTGGCAGATGTTCCTGCAATCTAGTCAGTCCCTGTCATACTGCAGCATCCCTCTATCTCATGCTGCCCCAGCTTCAATAAGCCCATTGCTTCTAGTGATACCTGTCTCCCTCAGGTTCTAATCAATCACTGGTGTATAGCAGTACCCTCTTCCCTCGGCCAGTCCCAGGTCCAGTGGCACCACCTCAACCCCTTGCCCTAGCCAAGCAATATCTGTGATCCAATGGAACCCCTTTCCTACAATCTGCCCCAAGACAAGTAGTCTTTGGTGTTCAGTGATAGCCTCTCACATGTTATACACCAAGTCAAGTGGTCACTGGCATCCAGCAGTACCCTCCTCCTTCAACCTCCCACATGTCAAGTAGTTCCCGGTGTCCAGTGGCACCCCCTCCCTCACCCTACCCTGTGCAAGCAGTTCCTGGTGTCCAATGGCATACTCTTTCTGTTCCCTGCTCCAAGACAAACTGTCCCTGGTATCCAGTGTCATCACCTTCCCTCAAGATGTCAGCTAGTGGAAGCTCTCTTCATGCCACCTTGGCCAGCTGCCTTCTGAAGTCAGCATTAAAAATTACAATATTGGAACTAGACACTCGCTGTTTATATTTCCAAACCTGTACTGCAGCTGTTGTGTGATGTCATTGTAACCACAGTCCATGAGGATGTAGTTTGAATATTGCAGTTTCTGATATAGAATTCGAACAGTGTCTAGGCAAGGATGGTTTGTACTGGCGACCATCTGAATGGTGAGGGAGAAAGAGGGAAATGGTACAGTGGCACCAAGGATAGACTCCCTTTGACACTTACAAAATGCTGCTAGGATGGGAGTTGGCCAAGAGCAGGAGGGCATAAAAATCCCAGTTCTCTATACCAGGGATAGACCCCCACAGTCAAAATGAGGAGAATGAACCTGAACTCAGGCACACCACTGGGGACTGACCCCTGATGGCAGCATATCTGTTGGGTGATCCTAGACTCAAGCATGCTACAAGTGGATACATTTCCAGTGGATACATGCTTTTTAGGCCAGAGAAGGGCAGTGGGCAGATGGAGGGCACTGGACTCAAGCATGCCACTGAAGATAGGCTTACAGTGTCAGCAGTTTGTAAGGGGGGGCAGGTGGTCCTGGACTGAAGCCCACAACTGAAAAAGAGATACGAATAGCCATGTTTTTTCAAAAGGTACATTAACACTGGGAATGAGCTCTAGGTGTTGGAAAATCAGTGTAAAATGTCAGTGAACCCCACAGATGGATTCCCATATGGCAAATTAATGTACAAAGTCATCTGACACCAAGGATGGACTCCTGGCATTTGGAAGTAAAAGAGAAGAGCTTTCTACTTACAGCATGATCATAAAGGTGGCCATGCATTCATGAACAATCAAAGGTGCAGCATGAAACCACCCTTATGAAAGCCACATAAGTAATAAAAAGTGTTGGCCAGCATTGCTAAACTCATTAACATATTTTGTTGTTTACAAGCACTTCCTTCTAAAAACAACAAACAGCACTGTTTTGTGACATGATCTAATGAACCTGTAAGTTTCAAGTTTTAAATCTAACACTTTTCCATTCTTGAAGGGGAAAAACATACTGATTTGGATATATTTTAATATTTCTGACACTCTGCAACTTTAAAACTGGTTAATAGTCTTCTACCAAACTATCAGGATGGTTCGAAGGGTGTACGTTCCAGTTTTCAAATCTGTAGGTCAAATGATAGCTGAGATACAAGCAGCCAAAAACAGGGGGTTAACACAGAAGTCAGACAGAAGAGAGAAAGAAAAAAGTGCCTCAGCTGAGATTTGAACCCAGACTGCCCAGAATACCATTCCAGTTGCACTACCAGCTGTGCAACCAGACCTATTTCTTCTTAAGTAGTACAGGTGTCACAAACGCACTCAGCAGGTCAGGCCCTCTGCTCCCACAGTGCCAACCTCCGAGCACAGTAATGTGAACAGGTAACAGACAAGGTAACCCTCCTGTCTGCTTGTGGGTCTCAATCACCTTTAGTCTCAAGTTCTAGGGGGGATTCAAACTGTGAACCTTATGCTAGTGTACCCAAATGTACAGGTGCAGATGTGTATCCTCTTCGGGGACTGCGGTACAATCTTATGCTGGGGGCACCAAGCCAGGATTCCAAAATGAACCCTTAAAACTCTATAAAAGACCTTAGGTATATTCTTACCTTTTGCCAGTTTAGTAACACCATCAAGCTCTTGAACAGTTTTGTCAGTCTTAACCCTCTATACGTCACGTGCGAAAGAAAGAACTTGGAAGACCCAGGCAGTATCTTTCAAATAAAAGATTTACTTAAAAATGGACAAAAATATGTAAAATGTACACACAGAACAATATATCAAAAAGCATAAAATCACTTAAAAGAAAACAAAGAAAACTACAGACAAACTCCTACCAACATACAGTTAAACTTTTTCTGTCTAATGTATTACCTCTATAGTGCTTATAGTTAGATATTGTTTCTTAAGAGCCCAAAAAGAAATGTCACAAAGATCAGACACAAGTCCTAGTAAAACTGTGTCTCTCTCACCCACCCCTTCTATGATGTCATCTAGCTCATCCTATTTAGAATATAACAAATATAATTACAAACAATGATCTTCCTATCAGGTGATATTTTAAACGCTGTGACTTCAGCAAAAACAAATTTCCCAAATTTTGACAGTCTTTAAGCCTTTCCTTTGATCTTGTGTGGTTTCCTGTTCCCAAGACAGCAACAATTTTTTTTTACAACTTTAGCACCATGGTGGTATAACATGTTTTTCCTCTAAGATGTCATAAATGTTTACGAGCCCTATATCCTGGCAGCTGGGTCATTTCTAATTAAGACAGGAAAACAGGAGACTCTTAATTAAGTCTATCTAGTCTTATAATTACCTCCTGGTTTCAGGTCACTTGGCACTTCACTGACTTGGGGGAGGTACCCATAGCACAGGATGTCTCATGTGAGACACTCACATACCACATTCAATATTACAAATACCATAGAACAATCATGACCAGCTGGCCAAGTGTCACAGTCCTCCCCACCTAGACTGAATTTGGGGGCTCTATCCCCTGCATGGGATGAGCTTCTCAAATCAGTTCACTCCTCATACAGATGTGAAATGCCATCGGCATTCTGATTGCTCACTCCAGCCCTTTGTAAGATTGTCATGTCATACCCTTACAAGGCAAACTCCATCTTAACTCATTGTCTCCTAGCAGACGCCTGTAGTCATCAGTAAAATACACTTGTGTGTCCTGAGGATGCCTGCAGAAGTTGGCTACTGACTCCCAGTGTGCCCTTGCAATGTCTGGAGAAGTCACTTATATATTTTAATATATAGTGTAACAGAATATATTATATATTTGACTGCATAGCACCGTTGGAAAGGTAATTTTATGCTGAACAACTTTGCCACTGATATTTTGTGTATATCATGTATACTTTAGGAGTTATTCGCAGTTGTTTATGGTATGGTGTATATGGCTAATGTTGCCTGTTTTAGTGAAAAAAAAAGGTTTTTTTGCTGTTTCAACCAGCATAGAAAAAAAAATTGCATATTATTATTTGCATACCACCATTGGAAAGGTAATTTTGTGCTGAACAACTTTGCCACTAATATTTTGTGTATAGCATGTATACTTTAGGAGTTATTCACATTTGTTTATGGTATGGTGTGTATGGCTTATGTTGCCTGTTTTAGTGAAAAAAAATATTTTTTTTGCTGTTTTGACCAGCATAGAAAAAAAAATTGCATATTATTATTATTTGCATACCACCATTGGAAAGATAATTTTGTGCTGAATAACTTTGCCACTCATACTTTGTGTCTAACACTTATGGTTCTTGAACTATTAGAATTTGTTTGTGGCATGCTGACTATAGCTTGATTTTGCTTAGAAGAGCCCAGGATTTACTGTTAACAGTACACAGGAGACAAGTGGTGCAACTTCAGAGAGCTCCTGTGGAGGCAATGAGTTAACAGTCAACCATTAGTTTTTCCCATTTGCATCAGCAAAACCAGGGGGTTGTGGTCAGTTTGTACCACAAAATCCTGCCCATATAAGTATAGCTCTAACTTCTTTAGGGCCCACACTATGGCAAGACACTCCTTTTCCACAGTAGAGTAAGCCTGCTCCCTGGGAAGTAAGTTTTACTCAGGTACACTACGGGGTGATCTCTCCCTTGGTTGGATGTTTGAATCAGTACTGCCCCAATACCCACGTCTGAGGTGTCAGTCTGGACTATAAAGGGTCTGCTATAGTCAGAACGTGTCAATACAGGAGCACTGCACAGTGCATCCTTCAGTCTGGTAAAGGCTTTTTCACAGGCCGGTTCTCAGGTAATTTTCTTAAGCATCTGATTCTTTACCAGGCCAGATGGGAGAGCAGCTAGGGCACTGTAATTTGGTAAAAATTTCCTATAGTATCCTGCTGTCCCTAGAAAGCTCCTGACCTGCTTCTGCATTTCTGATCTGAGCCATGCCTTGATCACCTCTATTTTTACTTGGTTAGGACAGAGCTGCCCCCGGCCTAAAACATGCCTGAGGTATGCCACTTCAGCCATGGCCACCTGGCACTTCTCAGCTTTGACAGTGAGCCCGGCCCTCTGTATCCTGCCCAGCACTTCCTGAAAGTGGGAGAGGTGCTCCTCCCAGCTGGCACTAAAGATGGCAATGTCATTCAGGTACTCCTTAACACCATTTAACTCATGGTTCACCAACCTTTGCAAAAGTGTCTGAGGCATTGTTCAATCCAAAAGGCGTTACTTTAAATTCAAATAAGCCTATTGGAGTGATGAAGGCTGACATCTCCCTTGCTCTGTCAGTTAACTCTAACTGCCAAAACCCCTTGGTCAGGTCAATAGTTGTAAGGTATGTCACCTCTCCCAACTTGTCCAGGAGTTCATCTGTCCGGGGCATCGGGTGGGCATCTGACTTCGTGACTGCATTCAGTCCATGATAGTCCACACAGAAATGAGTTGAGCCATCTGGCTTGGGCACAAGGACTACAGGTGAGGCCCAGGGTCTGTGGGATCTCTGGATTACCCCTAAATCCAGCATTTCCTCCACCTCCCTCCTAATGTCCTTTTGGGCAGCCTCCAACACCCGATATGCTGTCCTTCGTATGGGTGCCTGTGTCCCTGTCTCCACATCGTGCATCATTGAAGGGGGTTAGTCCTGGCTTGGTGCTAAACAGTGGGGAAAAGTCTGCTAAAACCTCCCTTACTTCCTGGATCTTGTCCAGGGCCAGCCGGGAAGACAATTTAACTTCCTCCACAGAGGACTCCCACTTGCTTTCTTTCAGCAAGTCCAGAAGGGGGTCTCCTTCGTCTGTCCCTTCCCCACGACTACATACTGCAAACACCATGTCAGCCCTCTTAGCATATGGTTTCATCATGTTGACATGGTGTATTCTTTCTGTATGTCTTCTGTCAAGTAACTCTATGATATAGTTCATGTCATTTACCTTCCTAACTACTCTGTACAGTCCTGTCCACTCAGCCTGCAGCTTGTCTTTCCAGACCGGAATAAGGACCATTACTTCCTGACCCACCGTGTACAAGTGAGCTCTGGCTCTGCAGTCATACCACACTTTTTGTTTCTGTTGGGCAACTCCCAGGTTGCTCTGGGATGTCCCCATAACCTCCTTAAGCCTTTCCCTAAACCTAAGGATGTAATCAACTATGGGAGTTCCCTGGGTGGTGTGCTTTCCTTCTCAGTCCTCCCAGATCAAGTCTAGGGGCCCACATACCCGGTGTCCATATAAGAGCTCAAAGGGGGAAAATCCTGTCTACTCTTGGAGCACCTACCTGTATGCAAACAACAGGTGGGGAAGGTATTTCTCTGAGTCCTTCCCATGCTGTTCAGCAAATGCTTGGAGGATTGACATCAGAGTACCACTGAATCTTTCCACAAGCCCAGTGGCTTGTTGGGTGATAAGGTGTTGTGTGCCTCTGCACCACCCCACACTTCTCCCACAAATATTTCATCAGGTCAGACATGAAGGAACCCCCTTGCTCGGTGATAACCTCCTGTGGAAATCCAACACAGGAGAAAATCCCAAGTAAGACATCTGCCACTTTGTCTGTACTCCATAATGGCATAATCCACCACAGTCAGGATTAATCTCTTCCAGTAGGAGCAGGGTGGTATTTAAAGGCCCCACAATATCCATTCCCTCCCTCTGGAATGGCTTCTCCACTATGGGAAATGGAATTAGGGTGGCTTGGGTTTTCTTACCTGCCTTCCCTATTCTTTGGCACCAGTGACAAGACCTGCAATACTCCTGCACATGCTGGGTGAAGTTGGGCCAATAGAAATTCTGGGCCAACCGCTGTGTAGTGCACATGATTCCCAGATGACCATACAAGGGAATATCATATTCAGTCTTGAGTAACTGCTCATGATACCCCTGGAGAATTACAAGCTGCTTGTCTATCATCTCTCCCTCTGTCTTTACAGCCTGAGTATACATCAGTCCATTTTCCCAATAAACCTTATGTTTGCCTTCACCTCCCTGTGCTCCATCAGAGTCTGCCCAAGCTCTCAGCTTCTCTAGACTAAGGTCACTTCTTGGAGCAGCTGCAGACTCCTCACATATTCCCAAGGTAGAGGACAGGTCCCCTTCAGCCTCTAAACTAGGGTCCCTAGCACTAGTGTCAGGGCACTCAGGATCACTGTCCTCCCTAACCCTCTCACAATGGGTCACCCATCCCTCTTTGGAGTAACCCTCCGTAGCTGTGTGGTTAACTGCTACTGGGGAAATATCTACCCCCTTTTCATTATTCTCCATATCAGGTGACAGAGGCTGGGTACCAGCCTCCCAGTGGTTTCCACAATGGCTTCTGTGGGGTCCAGGGAACTACAATTTTCCCTTGCCACTTGGCAACGGTAACTGCACACACCATCCCATGTTTGAGACTGTTGCCAAGGATGACATCAACTGGTAAAGTTTTGGCTACAGCCACCTGTTGCACAGTTCTCCCAGCTTTACCCGAGTCCAGGAGAACACTAGTGAGTGGCAATGTTCTCTCCTCTCCAGTGAAGTCCTGTACAGCTACAGATTCATTGGGTATAAGCTGAGCAGGCTCTACCAGATCCCCTTTTACCAGCATCAGGAATGCCCCTGTGTCCTTAACCCTTGTGTCTGTACATCATTCACTGTGACTGGATACATGTGTTCCCTCATGTCCACAGGCATGCTTCCAGGGACACACAAACAACCCACGTCTTTCATAACCCCATTCTGCATATTACTCGCACTTTTGAGACACTGTATGGCAATATGCCCAGTTTGTTTACAGATCCAACATTCATTTCTTTTCTCAGATAAATATTTTCTCTGAAACTTTGGTCTATCTGGTTTCGGTGGAGGCAATGAGGGTTTTAGCAGCCCTGAAGGTGCGCTTTCCCTTTCTGCACTGCCACGCCCACCCCATTCGCTGTCAGAGCAGGTTTGTTCTTGGCATGGCAGTCCGAGAGTTCAGCAGCCTCTTACACTGTTTTGGGATCTCGGTCCTCCAGCCAGCTTTTCAGCTGTGCTGGGCATGCCCAAAAAATCTGTTCTAACAAAATAGCATTTTCAATGTTATCTACAGAGGTTGCTTCAATTCCTTCCCACCGTTTTAAACATTGACATTTTTTTGTGGCTAGCTCCTCGTAGCTCATGTCAGAGCTTCTCCTGAGCTTACAGAATTTAGCTCTGTATGCGTCTACAGTTAAATCAAACTTTTTTAAAAGTGCAGCTTTAAGTTTGCTGTAATCATTACTGTCCTCATTGTCCATTACACCCAATGCAACCCAAGCTTTCCTGGTAAGTAGCGGGTGTAGCTGGAAGCTCCAGGACCCTCTAGGAATGTTTGCCTGAATACAAACTTTTTCAAAGGAATTTAAAAAGGCATCCATATCCTTCCCCTCTTTAAATTCAGCTATCAATTTGGAATTCAATTTGTAACCCAGTCCTGTAATTCCAGCTATACCCAAGCCACTTACCTGCTCAGGTGCTGGTGGTTGGAGTTGTAGCTTCTCCAGTTCATGTCACCTCTGGCGCTCATGCTCTTCATGGTCAGACTCCCGCTGTTCTCACTCTGCCTCTCGCTGTTCTCGTTCAGCCTCTCGCCATTCTTGTTCAGCCTCCCTCTGGAACTACAGCTCCATTCTGTGCAACTCAATCCACAGCTTGATTGCATCTGGCTCCAGAATGCTGGTGACCTTACTCTGCTGCTGTGGCCCTTCTCTGGCAGTAGCCCTGCTGTCATCCTCACCAGATCTGGACACTGCACTGGCCCTTGGCTCCTCTGCACTCAAGGTTTGGTCCTTCACAGTCACAGTCTGTGACGTGATGCTTTGGGCATCTGCTGCCATCAGGGCATCCATTAGGTTCTGCTTGGTGGCTCTCACCTCATATAGGACTCCTCTGTCCTGGCACAACTGCTTCAAGTAGTCTACAGCGTGCCCGCTGTAGTTGTAAGTCATCTTCTTCCCTAACTATGGCTACTCTAACTCGCAAGTTAAGAAAAAAAAATAAAACAGGTAGGAACTTGACTGTAAGCAAACTGATATAGTTCTGTTTCCTTTTTTAAAAAAATAAATCACTGCCTTATTTTGCAAGTGAACTGTACAGTGTTAAGCTGACACACTGAACATTTAAAGCTTCTGTTACCAAATTTATCCACACTGCTGCCAACCAAATCTGTCACAAACGTACTCAGCAGGTCAGGCCCTCTGCTCCCATTGTGCCAACCTCCAAGGGCAATAATGTGAACAGGTGACAGACAGGGTAATCCTCTTGTCTGCTTGTGGGTCCAAATCTCCATTAGTCTCAAGTTCTGGGGGGATTCAAACTGTGAACCTTATGCTAGCATACCCAAATGCACAGGTGCAGATTCGTACCCTCTTCAGCGACTGCTGTACAATCTTATGCCGGGGGCACTAAGCCAGGCTTCTAAAATGAACTCTTAAAACTCAATAAAAGACCTTAGGTATATTCTTAACTTTTCCTAGTTTAGTAACGCCATCAAGCTCTTGAACAGTTTTATCAGTCTTAACCCTCTATACATCGCATGCAAAAGAAAGAACTTGGAAGACCCAGGCAGTATATTTCAAATAAAAGGTTTACTTAAAAATGGATAGAAATATTTAAAATGTACACACAGAACAATATATCAAAAAACATACAATCACTTAAAAGAAAATGAAGAAAACTACAGACAAACTCCTACCAACATACAGTTAGCCTTTTTCTATCTAATGTATTACCTCTATAGTGCTTATAGTTAGATCTTGTTTCTTAAGAGCCCAAAAAGATATGTCACAAAGATCAGACACAAGCCCTAGTTAAACTGTGTCTCTCTCACCCACCCCTTCTATGATGTCATCTAGCTCCTCCTTTTAGAATATAAAAAATATAATTACAAACAATGATCTTCCTGTCAGGAGATATTTTAAATACTGTGACTTCAGCAAAAACTAATTTCCCAAATTATGACAGTCTTTAAGCCTTTCCTTTGAACTTGTGTTGTTTCCTATTCCCAAGACAGCAGCGATTTTTTTACAGCTTTAGCACCATGATTGTATAACATGTTTTTCCTCTAACATGTCATAAACGTTTACAGGTCATATATCCTGGCAGCTGAGTCAGTTCTAATCAAGACAGGAAAACAGGAGACCCTTAATTAAGTCTCTAGTCTTTTAAATACCCCCTGATTTCAGGTCACTTGGTACTTCACTGACCTGGGGAAGGGTTACCCATAGCACAGGATGTCTCATGTGAGACACTCACATACCACATTCTATATTACAAATATCATTGAGCAATCATAACCAGCTGGCCAAGCATGACACTGGGAGTCCCAGGTTTCCAGGTGTTTTGATGGCATAGCTGGTAGCACAACCTGAATGGTTTTCTGGACAGTCTGTGTTCAAATCCTAGCTGAGGTAATTATTTCTTTCTCCCTTCTGTTTGTTTGGGTTCCATATACAGTATCTGCATAATGTACCCTTGCGATTGAAAATGTAATTTATCTGTGCAGCACCATATTGTGCATTAGAAAAAGCATAAGGTTTTTCTGGGAGTCCAGGGTTTCCAGTTACCTTTGTGGTGCAGCCGGTAGTGCAACCAGAACAGTATTTTGGGCAGACACTGCGTTCAAATCCCAGTTGAGGCACATATCTCATCCTCTCTTCTGTTTGTTTAGGTTCCATATATCTGCATATCACACCCAAGTGGTGCAAGGAGAAAGAGTACAATGCTTTTGGGAGTCCCAGGTTTCCAGTTGCCTTGGTGGTACAGCAGGCAGAGCAACCAGAATAGTATTCTGGGTGTCCTGGCTTCATATCACAGCTCAGGCACTTATTTCTTTCTGTCTTCTGTTTGTGTGATTTCCATTTACAGTATGTTCACACCGCACTATTGTGAATGTTAACACAGAAGTGCCTACTTAATCCTAACTATAGTGGTAGTATGGATAAGTATAAAATTAACAAATTTACACTGAGTTTACCTTAAATTGTAATATGTCATTTTGTGAGCTGCATAAATATTGCAAGGTAACTCTTTTACTACTGCACATTACAACTCTTCATCAAATGGAAATGACCTAAAAAGCTGTTGGATGGAATAAAATGTAACTAAATCATAACCTTAATAAATTTTAAATCTCTTACCATGGAAACTATGGTTGCTAGGGAATTACCCAATAATTTTTTTTGGTTCATGTTTATTGCATTTAAGAAAACTGCACTCAGAATTAATCCTCTTAATGACTGGCTGAGATTATAAAAGGTGGTTTCTAACACAAAAAGTAATTGGGGGAGCTACAAAATGTAATGCAATGAAGCCTTCTATACTGTCCAATGCATATTCTAGTCAGATCATCAACAATATCAGTCCAATACAGCTAAAGAAGTGCAAATGTGCTCACCATGATACTTCTCAATATCAAGCCATCATCTGAATGTTGATACCATAACAAACTGAACAATTTCTACACTTATTAACATCCCAAATGAAAATCTAAAAGCAGTTCCATGATATACCAGTATGTTGAATCAACAGCAAATTATCAAGATTATTAGCATCAGGGAACTGCTGAGGCATATCTAGAACAGCTCTGTTGCATTAAAGAAGAGCCAACAACTATTATAACTATTATTGTGGCATTAAGACTATGGACAGTTTCTTCAAGATTGATAAAAAAATCACTTACTTTAAAATGAATTCATTATCTTTAAATGGCATAGGTTATTTGATTGTATATAATACTGTATCTAAATAACATAGAAACATAGAATTTGATGGCAGATAAGGACCGCTTGGCCCACCTAGTCTGCCCATTTTCCTACCTAACAGATAAGCTACAGATCCTAGTTAATCAACAGCTTACTTCCTCTTACCCACCCCTAGGTGCCAATGAAGCATTCAAACCTCTCACCTAGGATCCTGGTTAGTACTAGTACTCTTGCTTTTGTATGGCCTTATGCCTGTCCCATGCATTCTTGAAGTCCCCCACTGTTCTTGACTCCACAACCTCCTCAGGGAGGCTGTTCCATGCATCCACAACCCTCTCAGTGAAAAAATACTTCCTCACATTACCCCTGAGCCGTCCCCCCTCTATCTTCAAATTGTGCCCCCTTGTTCTTGCACATCTCTTTTTCTGGAAGATGCTACCCTCTTGGACTTTGTTAATTCCCTTGAGGTACTTGAAAGTTTCTATCATGTCCCCTCTCTCCCTTCTTTCCTCAAGAGTATACATATTAAGCTCCTTTAGTCTTTCTTATGTCTTCTGGTGCAGACCCTGCACCATTTTGATTGCCCTCCTCTGGACAGCCTCCACTCTGTCTATGTCTTTGCGGAGATGGGGTCTCCAGAACTGCACACAGTACTCCAGATGGGGTCTCACCAACTGTCTGTACAGAGGGATAACAACTTCCTGTTTTCTACTATTGATGCCTCTTCCTATGCATCCCAGTATCCCCCAGCCTTCCTTACTGCCTTCTCACATTGCTTGCCCACCTTTAGGTCATCTGATATAATTACCCCCAGGTCCCTTTCTATTTTTACTGTTGTCAGTATCTCACCCCCATTGTGTACACTTCCCTGGGTTTTGTTTCCCATGTGCATTATCTTGCACTTCTTCGCATTAAATCTGAGCTGCCATACATTTGACCATTCCTCCAACCTTGCCAAGTCCCTTCTCATCCTTTCCACTCCAGCCTGTGTATCAACCCTGTTGCAGATCTTGTGTCATCTGCAAAGAGACATACTTTTCCTTCCAGTTCCTCTGCAATGTCACTTATAAAGACATAAAAGGACCGTTCCCAGTACTGAACCTCAAGGTACCCACTAGTAACCCTCCTTTCTTCACTGTGTACTCCATTTACTACTACCCTTGCGTCCTGTTGTCTAGACAATTTTTATCCAGGCTACCACCTTGGGACCCATTCCAAGGCTGGCTATCTTGTGTATTAATTTTTGTGAGGGACTGTATCAAATGCCTTGCTAAAATCTAGGTAGGCCATGTCCACAGCCCTCCTGGTCTACTACTTTGGTTACCCAGTCAAAGAAATCTATTAGATTCGGTCTGACATGACCTTCCCATCGTGAATCCATGTTGTGCCTCGGGTCCTGTGCCTCAATGGCCTCTAGGTACTCAACAATTCTTTCCTTCAGAAGTGATTCCATCATTTCCCTACCACTGAGGTCAAACTAACTGGTCTGTAGTTTCCTGCCTCTGTCCTGCTCCTACTTTTGTGAAGAGGAATTACATCTGCCCTCCTCCAGTCCTTGGGTACCACCCCATCCTCCCATGATTTGTTAAAGAGTAGTCAGCGATGTCACTAGTTCTACCCTTAGTTCTTTTAGAATTCTTGGGTGAATCCATCAGGCCCCATTGCTTTGTCACCTTCAATTTTATTAGTTCTTTCAGAACCCTTTCTTCTGTAAATGGACTGGTATCGACCCCCGTCTTCAGACTGTTTCTCTTGTTTGGTTTAGGTAACTCTCCCTCCTCTTCTTTTGTGAATACTGAGCAGAAATATTCATTCAGTAACCCTGCTTTTTCACTGTCACCCTCTACCCACATTCCGTCCCCTTTATTAAGCTTCAGTATCCCTCCTTTGGTCTTTCTTTACTCCCTAATGTACCTATAAAAGGTCTTATCACCCTTCTTAACAGAATTGGCTATCCTTTCTTCGGTTTGGGCCTTTGCTATTCTGACTACCTTCCCAGCCTCTTTCTGCTTTAACTGATAAAGTTCTCTGTCCTGCTCCTTCTGTGTTTCCTTATATTTCCTGAATGCTGCCCTTTTCTCCTTAACCTTCCCTGCCACCTCTTTTGAACCATAGCGGTTTTCCTTTGTTGTGTTTTATTGATTTTTCATGCAAAGGCTTGTTGCCTCTGTGATGGCTGTTTTGATCACCCCCATTGTTCCTCCACCCTCCTTCTTGCCTGTTTGCTAGTGTTTTCTGAGGCACTCTCATTTTCCCAAAGTCAGCCCTCTTAAAGTCTAATACTCTTGCTTTTGTATGGCTTGATTGTATGGCTGTGTTTATAGTGAACCACACTGTTTGGTGGTCACTTGTTCCCCAGATGGCTACCCACTTCTAAATCTGAGATTCTTTCTCCATCCCATTTGAAAGTACCAGGTCTAAGATTGCTCCCTCCCGAGTTGGTTCCAATACTAGCTGTCTGAGACATGCCCCCTGTAGGGCATCAAGAATGACCCTGCTCTTGGATGTGCCTGCAGCAAAGGTGCTCCAGTTAACATCTGGCATATTCAGGTCCCCATCAACAATATCTCCCCTTTTTCTGCCATTCTAAGAAAGCCTTCTATCATTTCCTTGTCCATTCCCTCCCCCTGAGATGGGGGTCTGTATACAACCCCATGCGGATTGTGGTGCCATTTCCTGTCTCCAGGGTGACCCAAAGTGCTTCATCTGCTCCCTGTTTACTCTTTAGTTCTGTTGCTTTGATCCTTCCTTTACATAGAGAGCTACTCCTCCTCCTCTTTACCTCCTGTCCCTCCTGTAGATTGTGTATCCTGGTATGTTGACATCCCAGTCATGGTTCTCTGTGTACCATGTTTCTGTGACTGCCACAATATCCAGGCAACCCTCTTCCATCAAGGCCACTAGTTCAGAGAGCTTGTTACACAGACTGTGGGCATTGGTACTCATCACCCTCCACTTTTTGATATCCTTACCCCTTTTAGCCCCATTTCTGTCCTTATGCCTTTTGCCTTTTTTACATTTAAATCTGTTCTGCTCCCTAATAACTTCTGTATCTTGGTGTTTACCTCACTAATCACCATGTTTTGTGGGGGGAGGCTCGGATTTCCCAGCTTCTTTTCAGTGCCTCCCCCCTTGGCTAGTTTAAATGCTTGCCAATGAAGCATTCAAACCTCTCACCTATGATCCTGGTTCCCCCCCTGGACAGATGCAAACCATCGCACCAGTATAGGTCTGCATTCCTCCAGGTGGCTCCCCAGTCCCCAATGAAGCCAAAACCCTGAGTTCCACACCAGTTTTTCAACCACTCATTGAATTCCCTGGTGAGAAGTGCCCTAGCATCTCCCTTGCCATAGACAGGCAGCACCTCCGAGAAGGTTACCACATGTGCTACTTGTCTAAGGCCCCTTCCCAACTCTACAAACCTCTCAGACCGTTCTGATCCTATTCCTAGCCAGGTCATTTGTCCCCAGGTGGACAATGACATCCAGCTCCCTCCCTCATGCAGCTCCTCCCACGATCCTGAGGATTCGCTTCCTGTCCCTCAAGCCGTGGCGCCAGGAAGGCACCTACCTCCCTCCCCATCCTCCCCAATTCTACCCCTAATGATTGAGTCCCCACCAGGAGCTGTTTCCTTCCCTGTGGGTCCCATGCCACCCTCCTTTGGGTCTCCTTTGTGAAGGTTCCCAGCATCCTCCTTGGTCTCCACTGCAGGTGCCTCCATAGAGGAACCACTATCCACCAGAAGAGTGAATGGATTGTGAAGAGGTACAGCTGGAGGGATGCAACTCTGTTCCACCACCCTCTCCCTCCTTGAGCCCACCCTGGTCCAGCCACATAATTTGACTTTATTTCCATTGAAAGCTCAGACAGACATGAAAATAGGCAGCATTTTCTTAAAAAAAATGGCACTAGGCTGCTAATATGAACACTGTCATTAATCAAAGAAATAGAAGAGGATTGACAGTGTAGCAGATCATAGAATGTAGAGATAGACTGATGACAGCAGACTGTAGTAAGGGTGAGCGAATGTGAAAATTGGCAACTTTGGTTCAGCTTCTGTTTGGACCCTCTGTCTTCAGTTCAGCTATGACCACTTGGGTCTTTGGCTTGGGGTCTAGCAGGATAAAAATAGGGATAAGTGGCACCCCTCCACCACTCTTCACTTACTACAGTGAATGTTAACCTCTTCCTCCCTTCACTGTTCGTCTAGTCAAATGTTGGCAATTACTCAGTCAGCATCTGGCACACTGCAAGGAGTCAGGGCTCCATTTTTAAAGGTTAGCACCAGTGTGAACATGGTTAGCACAAGCACTAACCTGGGTTTGGACCAACGTTCCAGGTAGGACCATATTCAGAGGTCCCTGTAGCCCTTCCAAAACCCAGCAACACCAATGTGCTAACTGTACCACTGTGCTTATGCAAATGCAGGTCCTCTCATGTATACTTGTACATCACCACAGTCAAAGGTTTGTGACATTAGTAAATAGCCTTCAGAGCATTGTTTTCTGCCATGGACAGCCATGCCTTAACTGCCTGCTAAACCTACCCCGCGGCTGGCAGGGTGGCTGTACTACACCTATCTGAACTTGTGCTAGGATGCCCCCACCCCTGCTCATCTGGTTTAATGTACAATGACTGATCCATGATGGTCTAGCAGTTTCTCCCCACCTGATTGCCTGGTTTAATGCTCAGTGAGTGATCCCTGGTGATCTTGTGGTTCCCCTCACCCCAGATCGCCTGGTGTAACATGACCAATCCCTGGTGGAAGAGTGGTGCCCCCTTATCACCCAGCTAATATATATCTATATATATATATATATATATATATAGATAGATAGATAGATAGATAGATATCTATATATGTGTATGTATAGGTGTGGTCGGGCCCCAATAGTTAGGGTTCAGTCTTCACTTCTATGTTAAACTTAAAATGTTACACTTTAATAACTTCATAACCATTCAAGCAATTCACATGACATTTTGAAGGTGCCATTGGAGACCACAGATCTCTTGAAGTGTCAAGTTTTGTTCCAGTTTGATGTGTGAGTGCAGAGATATGGATTGTTAAAATTACCATTTTTGGTGAAATTCTTTGTCATTCCACAGCTCAAAAATGGCATGGAAATTTTCCTGAATGTTTTACTGTATATAGGTCTTGGGTTACAGATGTGCCTTTTCAAGGTTTGGTGAAAAATTTTTAATGAGTTCCAAAGTTATTACATTTTAAAGTTTCCCATTATTTCCCATGGGACCAGTTAGATATGCCGCTCAAAATAGGATTCTTTATTGCAAACATAGAATCCTTTTTCTCAAATGTAGAATCCTTTGCTGCAAATGTGGAATCTTTTTTCACGCCACTGCCATCATGTTTTCATTTAGCGGTTACAACAAAATTAAATTACTTAAACAATATACAGGTTTAGAAGACAGCAACACTTGTCTTTACCTAATCAGGAGTCGTGCAATGTGATTTGGGGGTTAGTTTTTTGATAAGTGTCTTAGAAATGTGTTTTTTAACATTAAGAAATCCTTTTCCTTTGGCCCGGTGGTGCTGAGGGTTGAGGCAATGGACGCCACACCTTGCGTCACACCGGTGACCCGAGTTCGGGAGCGAGTTTGGGGAGCTGGGGGGTCGGCAGGGGAGGGCTAGGATTGAGCATCCATAGACAGCTCTCCTAGTCCTGGGGAGGGTTCTGGGGATCTCCCAATGCACTGGTACCCCCTGGTGAACACTGGGGGCTCTACAGTGTATGGTAGCAGAAGCATGGGGATAGGAGCACGGCGGACATCTTCCAGGGCCATGTGGGAGCACACACTCACTGGGTGGGACATCATTGCACATCCTTGCTCCAGGAAGAAAAATCAGAAATACCCCCTTCCTTAGGGTGAGGCGATGATGATCGGAAATCAGTCCGACCGAACCTCATGCCCAATACCAGCCATCTCTCCAGTTCTCCTTGGTGTCTGGGGCCACTCCTTGGGGCCAAGGGGAGTGTCCAGATCCCCGCTTACTCGACGTAGCCCAGAGGTGTCGGTTCAGGTGGGCGGTTGTGTTCGGCGGCTGATGGAAGGGACCCTGAGAGATGCCCCGAAGGTAAGGGTGCATAAATAAAGATTACAAAAAAAAAAGAAATCCTTTTCCACAAACTAGGGAACAAATTGGGGAAAAAACTGTGAAACAGGATCTCTTTTCGTAATTTGCTAAAAAGGATTTCCTTTTACTGCAAAACCTGAAAAAGGAATCACGAAACAGGATCCTTTTTTTTTTTTTTTTTTTGAAATTTCTGTTTATTCCTCCTCCCTAGCCTGCCACCTCCAACCCTTCAGGGGGGACAACTGGACATCCCACTGACTGGAACCCTACCCAAGCAGACCCCTGGCCCCATGGAGCCGCGGATTACCCACGGGCGGGGACGAGGCGGGGGGCTCAAACCCTGTTACTTACGTTTCGTCGGTCTGAGGTCTGCTGGGTGGGCACAGGCAAATCGTGGGCACGGCCATGGTCCTCCCATCTTCCCGGCTGAGGCAGGCTTGTTTCCACATTTTTATCCCTCCCCGAGCAGCAGCTAACCTCCCCCGACGTCATGACGCATGCGCCAACGTCCATGCTGCTCAATGGCCACCCATCCCCAAGTGGAGCTTGCAGTTCCTTGAGCCTCCACTCGGGGTCATGCAATTGTCAGGCATCGGCCGAATCCATCCCAGGAGAAGGCGAGCTGTCATTGGACTCTCAAGCCTATCTCCCCCGGCCGACTCACGGCGGCCGAGTCCGGCTCCCAAACCCGGGTCGCCCGGCGTGGTCTGCAGTGTGGCGTCAGCACCTCAACCCTCAGTGCCACTGGGCTGGCAACAGGATCCTTTTTTGCAATTTGTGAAAAAGAATTTTCTTTTTCCGCAAATTGCGAAATAGGAACTGTGGAAAAGCCTACTTTTTTTGCAATTTGCCAGAAAGGAATTTTAAGATAGCTGTTTCTTTGTCACTCCACAGTTCAGAAATGGTTGTTGAGCTTGGTTTGAAATTTTCAGAGTGTAAAGGTCTTGCCCCACAGATGTGCCTTTTGCTGGTTTGGTGAAAATATATTACATTGCTATGGAGTTCTGCAATTTTTACATTTTGGTTAGTTTCCCATAGGATAACATTGTAATGTGAGGTTTAGACAGTTGTTTCTTTGTCACTACGCTGTGAAGAAACTGTTTTCAATTTTGTCCTGAAATTTTCAGGGTGCTAAGGCCTTGTGCCACCAATGTGCCTTTTGCTTGTTTTGTGAAAATATGTTAATTTGGTGTCTAGTTACACAGGTTTCACATTTTGCTATGTTTTCTATAGGATAACATTGCAATGTGAGGTGTTTTTTGGCACTACACAATAAGGGGTGAGAGCTCAGGGCCCAGAGGGTCATGTGCTCCCACATGCAAATAAGGCTATGATTATAGACTGGTGGGAGCTCAGGGTATGAAAAATAAGGATACAATTACAATCACTCACAAATTATGGATGGATAGGAGTGCAGGGCCATTAAGGCTACGATTATATTATCTCAAAAAGTAAGGACATTCTTGGCAAAAAAACTTTGTTAATGCATCAGTTACGGTTCCAGTGACACAAATGTGGAAATGTAGGGCCAGATTTTCAAAGATCGGATGTAAGCTGCAACAATGGCAGCTTGCGCCAGCTGGCCCTGCAACAGGGACCCTTCACCCACTTCGGTATTGGACAGGGTCCTGGAATCTGTGCCCTGTGGCTTGTGACATCAGTGATGGTGTGCCTAACAGATGGTGCATCCACTAAATATGCTGCAAGTTATGGGGAGGTTGGGAGGCAGCTGAGCCCCATTAGGGAGCATGGTAGTGGGTAGTGCCCACTGTGTTTAGGGATGTGGCCGTGGTGGGCATGAAGTGGCCCTTGGCAATGAGGAAGCAGGATTGCTGGCAAAGTCATGCAAATATGTCATCAATGCCCAAACAAAAAAAAAATTGCAATAGTTGGGATGAACATTTATCTTCATTCAAAACCTGTTATTCTTTATTGAAGCTAGTAGTATATGAGATTACTCATTGATGGCATATTTGCATGACTTTGCCAGCAGTCCTGCTTCCTCATTGTCAAGGGCCACTCAGTGGCCATCACAGCCACACCCCTAAACACAGCAGGCATGATCCACTACCAAGCTCCCTTATGGGGTGCAGCTGCCACCCACAGGGTGCAGTGTCTGGGACCCTGTCCAATACTGAATTGGGCAAAGGGTCTATTTGACACAGTCCCACACAAAAGATTAATAAACAAGTAACCCAGCCTGGGAGTGGGTCCCAGGGTGGTAGCTTGGGTAACAAATTGGCTGCACAACAGGATGCAGAGGGTAATAGTAAATGGAATTCGCTCTGAAGAAAGGGTGGTTACTAGTGGGGCACTGCAAGGTTCAGTACTGGGAGCAGTCCTCTTTAAAGTCTTTATAGGAGACTTTGCTGAGGGTCTGGAAGGAAAAGTATGCCTCATTGCAGAAGACACAAAGATCTGCAATAGAGTTGATATACAAAGGGGGGGTGGAAAGGATGAGAAGGGACTTGACAAGGTTGGAGGAATGGTCAAAGGTATGGCAGCTTAGATTCAATGCAAAGAAATTCACCTGGGAAACAAAAACTCATGTGAAGAGTACACTATGGGGGAGAAGGGGTACTAACAATAACAAAAATGGAAAGGGACCTGGGGGTAGTCATATCAGATGACCTTAAGGTAGGCAAGCAATGTGAGAAGGCAGTAAGGAGAGCTGGGGGAATACTGAGATGCATAGAGAGAGGCATCACCAGTAGAAACAGGAAGTTGTTATCCCTCTGTACAGACAGTTGGTGAGACCCCATCTGGAGTACTGTGTGCAGTTCTGGAGACCCCATCTCTGCAAGGACATAGACAGGATGAAGGAGGTCCAGAGGTGGGCAACTAAAATGGTGCAGGGTCTGCAACAGAAGCCATATGAAGAGAGACTAAGAAAGATTAATATGTATACCCTTGAGGAAAGGAGGTAAAGGGGGACATGATAGAAACTTTCAAGTACCTTAAGAAAATCAGCAAAGTCCAAGAGGGGGAGCATCTTTCAGAAAAAGAGATTCGCGAGAACTAGGGGGCACAATTTAAAGATAGAGGGGGACAGCTCAGTGGCAACGTGAGGAAATATTTTTCCATGGAGAGTGGTGGAATCACCTTCCTGAGAGGTTGTGGGGTCAAAAACAGTGGGGGAGTTCAAGAATGCATGGGACAGCCATAAGACAATTATAGTGGGGGGTAGGAGGAAATAGGCTATTGGTTAACTAGAGTCTGCAGCTTATCCAGTAAGTAGGGAAATGGACAGACTGGTTGGGCCAAGCAGCCCTTATCTGCCATCAATGTCTATGTTTCTATGATGCACTAAAATTACTTTGGAAAGACATGTGTTGACCCCCCCCCGGCTCTGATTTGCCTGTACATTGTTATATCCATAAAGCAGCTTAACCCCCGTGATCTAGTGTGCCCCTCCCAACCCTGATCATCTAGCATAATGTAAAAATAAATTACATGACACCCCTGAGTATCCAGTGTCCCCCCACACCACCCTGATCACTGGTAAATTGGTTTAATAATGTACAGTATGTCCCAGGTGATCTAGTGGCCCCCCTCCCAGCAGGTAGTGCCTACCTCCTCTCTCCCCTCCATCTTGACCCCTTTTTGGCAACCAGAACAACCCTCCACACACCACCATGGCTGGCCAATACTGTATACAGTAGGTGTTCTGAAAGTTCATTTAGCAGCTGGCTGTGGTGGTGTGTGGAGGGCTGTGCTGGTCACTGGATCAGAGGTCAGGATGGGAGAAGAGGGTGGTGGGTACACATTTATTTATTTATTTCAGCTGGGCCATTAGGGGGTGGAGTTAACCACAATGCCACCAGGGTTCACTCATGTTCAATTTCACGGAGTGATCGGGGGTGGCTGGAACAACAAGGTCTCCAGAGATCAGTCATTATACATTAAACTAGGCAATTATTGGGGAACCACTAAACCCCTGGGGGTCAGTCATAGTACATTATACCCAGCAATCAGAAGCAAGGGGAACTTCTAGACCACCAGGGATCAGGCATTGTACATTAAACCAGGTGATCTGTGGTGAGGATGCAAGAGCACCAGTTATCAGTCACCCTAGATTAAACCCAGTGATTGGGGTGGGGGAACCACTATGCTACCATGGATTGTTTAATACAACAAAAGGAGCACTACGAGGCGGCTGTGCCACTTGCATATGAGCCTATAATAGGCATGCAAATGGCCTCTTAGTGCCCTGCATGCCCAATGAACTCACCTGCATGCTGAGGCTGAATATGGCCTCAGGAGACCTGGTGCTACACCATGTTTGGGCAACACTGTCTCCTGTGGGTCATATGCAGCCCTGGCCATGTTTGCACTGTGAAGATACATGTAACTCTGTGCTGACATGGCCCAGTGTTTGGTTGGATAGCACAGCTCCATCAGTGAGTGCTATTGTCTGTATATCACTCAGACATGGGTATGTGCAAGGGCAGTGCAAATGGTTGTGTTGAACTTGCACCTGACTATTAATATAGAGGTGTCAGACTTTTATAAAAAGTGTCTGACGAGTGAAAGGAGGGTGGGAAATTGACTGAGGTGAATTTTCAATCTTGTTAATACCCCTGAGTATGCAAAAGGCTAAGATTATGTCCCTATATATCCCCTATCAGCCTTCTTTTCTCCAGGATCAACATGGTATGGACCACCAGCTTCTCCTCATAGATTCTTCTCCTGACACCCCTAAACATTTTTGTAGCTGTTCATTGCCCACTTGCAACAGCTGCTTTTTTTGGTGTGTGTGTGTGTGTATGTGTGTATTCAAGAGCCTGGAACAGCATGCAGTACTCCAGGTGACATATAACCAGGGTCTTTGTAAGTGGCAGGATTACTTCCCCTGCTCTGCTGGTCACTCACCTTTTGATACATCCCAGAATACTACTGGCCCTCATGACAGTGGCCATGCACTACTTGTCACGTTTTACCCCATTGTCTATTGTGACTTCCATGCCCTTTTTCTTCCTTAAATGCAGCAAGAGGAATGCCACACAATATGTAACTTCGACCACTTTCTCTCCAACTGTAGCATCTCACATTTTCCTACACTGAATCTGACAGATCCAAACATATCAAAGCTTTGCTGCTAGTTGCTGAAGACAGGATTACAAAGTGATGATTTGACCTTTTTTCCTGCCCAAGGCAGTTACTATATTTTCCCTTTCCTATGTAGAATCATAATGAAACTATGGCTCCTCAGATGCATTCAAGGCAACAATACATGTAGGACTCAAGAGTAAAAGGGTTAATTTAGAAGAATTCCAAAATACATAGTACATGTATAAGAAAAAGTCCACAAGTCAAAATATAGTCAATTGCCTTTGAAAAATCTTTGCTGTGTCTGAAATCGTCATTCCAATAATGCTTGATGGGGTACTGGATACAGAGTGGATTAAAGGAAAGACAGCTGGGGAGAGATGAAATGGATTTAATGTGTATTGGTTATGTTCCAGTAGATGCAGCAAGTGGTTTGGGGAATGAAAGGTTTGGCAGGTTTATAAGCTCAGTGGTTGACAAGAGGACTATTACACACTGGAGATACACACAATGGGGGAGAGAGAGAGATGGAGGGGGAGAGAAAGAGAGGGAGAGGGAGAGAGAGAGAGAGAGAGATACCAAAGCCATGGTCTGCTCTATACAGAATACCAAGATGCGTGCAAGTTGACCAGTTAATTCTAGTAGCTGCTTGACATGAATATGCATGAGAACATACTATGCCATACTAAGGTAGAATCTTTGGGAAAAAAGGCACGCATGGAAAATACAGTAGAGGCTGTTGGCAGAAAAAGGCCCTGTGTCCCATCCATTTTGCCCCAGGAGGAAGGGAATTGTCAAGAGGAGAGCAACAGGAGGAGATATGCCAACTCATATTTATTATCATATACCACTATTTCAAAGCAATAAAGGAACTGAGCTTTGTGGGTTTCACTGTCAGAGGAAAAGTAAAACAGTGCAATGTGACTTTTAATGTTTAAGATTCAGCACACCATTTTAACCTGAACTACTGCCTGAAAAATGCTGAAAACCATTTAAATAAAATGAAAACAACTTTCTAGACCTGTGGGGAAGGCAATTTCTTTTTTTGGGTGGGGGGGGGCACGATTTCATTAAAAAAAGCTAAAGGGTGTACACCTGCCTCCATTACAGAAACAGATAATAGCCTGAAGAAAAGAAGGGACTTGCATGGATAAAAATGCTCTGTCATTTTAAAATGACAAAGTAGGCCACTGGCAAACATTTAATTTGAGGGCTGTGGGGCAGGGTAGTACTATATCTATCTGTCCAGTTTCAGACATGAAAATCCTTTTTGAATACAAATGGAAATGAAAAAAAAAATGCTACTTGCTCAGTATGTTTTTCCAAAGTGAGTATTGGAAAGTTACTTTGAATGGAGAAATTATGAATGACTCAGGTTTCCCACTCTGAGGCAAATTGGGCTGGGTACACTGCAAAGTTAAAGTGTTTGGCTCTGTAGAGGAAGAGTGTGAGCTGATCATCATCTGCTCATTTCATGTCGGGCAATCATAAAGTAGCATTAGTGTGGGCCACAAAGGCTGGCATTCTCTGTCTTCCTGGCCAGACGACAACATGCCTTAATGATTAGACTGATCTAGTTAGGAGGGTCAAAGAAATTGTGGTTTGGCCCACAAAATAACCAGTATTAGGACTGGAAACCTACTTTTGAATAGGAGTTCAGCTGAATATTGGGTGTTAAAAATTAAGGGTGTCTGCCAGTTTAAAGTTTAGGACAGTATGGCAAATAACTACACTTTTACAGCCAATTGGCATGAGTCTATTGCACTTTATAGGAAAATACTGTAAACGTAATGCATTCTGTATGAAAAAGTGATGCAAAGGTTACACACACACACACACACACACACACACACATCAGTTTGCAAGTTTTTGCCTGCATGTACAATATACAGTCATGTCTGCCAGGCTCAGCTGCAATGTCGCAGAGTGTCACAGTTCTCTGCATGATAACTGTCACTGAATTGTAGTTTCCTGCAGAATTCAGAAGCATTCTGCAGGATCAAGCATCTGATCCTGATGCTAGCCCTGTAGGCCAAGAAACTGGGTTGTTGCGGTGGCCACCAAACTCCGTTTTGTAGCTCAGAAGCAGGTGTTTTTACTGGCATCCATTGCTGTAGATAAAGACTTCAATGTTACAGCTAACATGGGATTTAATTTACATTCTGCTTTGGGAGAAAAGCAGTCTGGTTTGGGTGAACAGCAATTTCTGTTATCCCTGGTGGCACAAGCTCTAATATCCTGTTGTTTGACTCCATCAAGCAAACTCTTGACTGGGTATTGATGTGAATTGTACATTTTCACTGTCAAGTTTCATTCAGCTGCAAAATCAGACTTCCTTCAGAAAGAAGTTAAAGTAACTAAATATTAGGGGCTGGATTTTCAGAGGTGTGTCCAGAACTGTAAACAATTGTGCAACTTGTAACAAACAAAATATGACCACAGAAAATGTGGTCTAGTGTTTTGATACAACTGAGGGAATTTGCACATAGAACTGAGGGAATCTGCACATAGAAAATGATGCATGAATCAAAAAAATTATGCATCACTTTTGTGTTGTAAAGCAGGTAAGCTGTTGCATTTCATTACAATGTTTTAAAAAAAACATTCAAATGTTTTACTGCAAGGCTGTCCAGATAGTGAAATCACATTATTTCAATACCAGCCTTTACTCTAACTTTAATTCACAAGCCAAATTCTGGAAGGTTATCTACTCCCACTTTGAGCACCCTGCCCAGTCTGCTCCCCCAATACTTGTGGTAGATGGTGCACCTACGTCTGACCCCTTCTCTGTTGCTGCTCTCTTCAACCTTCTCTTCAAGTCTTCACAACCTATACTCTTCCTTCCTCTCTCCCTCCTGGCTCCTCACTTACCTCTCCTCCTCCCCCTCACCCCTCTCTGGGCTACCACTTCCCTCCCTTCACCATCCAGGAAACCCTGCTTGTCCATTCCTCTCTCAGCCTAAGTCCAGCCCAGAAGGACTGCACCCCAAGCTCTTCCACCTCTATGTTCCTGCCATTGCAACTCCCCCGACTAAACTGTTTAACCTCTCCTTCCCCCTCTGTGTCATTCCTCAGTCCTGGAAGTGGCCAGATTTATTTGACTTCACAAAGGTGAGGACTCCTCCTCCCCCCCGGCAACATCATCCCCACCTCCCTCCTCCATTCCCTCTCCAAGCTACAAGAGAAACTGGTCCACTCAAAACTCCACAACTTCTTCTCATTCTCAGATTTACCTCCCCTTGCCAGTCTGGTTTCTCAAAGCACCATTCCACTGTCTCCTCCTGTTGCTTGTTACTGATACCATTTTTTATCTGATCAATCAGGGCTTATCACAGCTGCTATATTTATTGATCTGGCTTTGGCTCAGCTCAGTGTCCCATCCTCTCCTCTTGTTCAAAGTGAGTTCTATAGGCCTATCTGCCTCCGCTGTAGCTTGGTTCCATTCCTACCTAATGGGCTGACAACAATCGGTTCAGATCGGTGGTGCACTGTCTCCTCCCCTTTCTATCTAGGCTGAGGTACCACAGGGCTCCATCTAGGCCCCATTCTTTTCTCCATGATCCTAAACAAGCTTCGCAATGCCTGTGCCAACTCACATATACACATGTGTGCAGATGACACAGTCATCTTTTCCTCTGATCCCTCTACTGAAGGTGTGGTATACCTACTACCGTGGGATTTCAGCAATGTTCTGAACTGGTTTCAATCTAACCAACTCTGAGTCAACACTAAGAAGACAGTGTCCATAACCTTTTGTTCCAGTCAGAAACTGGATATACTCACTGCCCCCCCACCCCAGTTTTCACCACTCTGGATAGCATCCCCCTCGAAGCAGTTCAGTCCTTGAAGTATGTGGGACTGGGGATCAATTGTAAGCTTGACTTTTCAGCCCACATTGATGCCATCGATGCTAAGCTCCATCCAATGCTTGGTACTCTATATCATAACAAAGGCTGCTTATATCTGTAGGTCCGCAGGGGACTTATTGCCATAATGATGCTCCCTGTTTCCAACTACACGGATGTGGTCTATGGTACTGCCTCTCCCACTTTCCTTGCCAGACTGGACACCCTTTTCTTTGCCAGACAAGACACCATCTTCAACTCTGTTTGCCATTTTGCTATGAACTCCCCCCAACTCATACACCACTGCTCGCTGTATTGATCCCTAGCCATCCTTCCGCTACCCTCTTACCACCGGGTTCATTGTGCATCCTTAATTTCCAAATTCTGGTTTGGCTCCTTTCCGTCTCACCTCTCCTCTCTCCTATCTCCACTTCCCCATGCTTCCTGCTCCCTCCATTCCAGAGACCATTGCGCTTTTGCTACTTCTCACCCCTGCTCCTTTACTAGGAAATCTGCCTTCTCCTATCACTTTTCCTCACTCTCGAAAAAACTTCCTTCCTCCCTCTGCTACTACTCAACACCTGGCAGCTTCAGGCACCAGCTGAAACTTCAACCCTTCCCCACCTGTTCCTATTTCCCTTCTTCCTGATATTCTGTTGATTGAACCATTTTTCATTCAGGTTATTGCCCTTATTTCTACTTTTGCTGGAAATTGTCATGCACTGCTGGGCATTCTCTGCACTTTATTTCTGTACATGCAAATATGTTCAATGTTTATTCTAATCTTTGGATAATATTGTGGATCTGACGTTCTGATACTTGTATTAACTGCTGCTTGTTCCACCATCCCCTCACCCCGAGTCATACCTGGAAATAAGACTTAGGCTCAGTTTGCCTCTCCCAGTTACCTATGTTCAAATAAATAAATACATTTTAGATGATGCAGGCACAGCCCAATCAGGAATTGTTTCTGTGTCATAACTGTTTAAAATCTAGCACAAAGTCCCTAATATGGAAAATCATGTGAGGAATGTGACCGATTTTTTGTGCAAAAACAGAAGACCAATTTCTTGCTCTGAGCACGCTAAACACACTGTGGTCCTGGAGTTACTGTAAATACTCTTCGGAGACATCTCAAAAACCTGAGAACCAGATTAGGTCCAGAAACATAAGAACTGGCAGGTTACCATATACCTTGGATCAAGAATTCTGAAATATAAGAGAAAGGATCAAACTGGTTTTAATTAAAACTTTTAGTCTACCTTATGATCATTCGCCTTTACTGGCCAAAGCTTATCATAGTTTTAAAAATAATAACAAAGCACAAACTTGAAATACAGAGTCACCACTGGGGATTGAACAACAAATACAGAACTGCAATCCATCAACCTTACAATCATTGCAACTTTTGCTTGTACTGTAGGTCAAAGAACGTTTTTCAACTTTGCTAGAATCAGAGGATTTCCTACTTAGAGTAACTCTGTCTGATTCAATCTGATTCTACATGTTTCCTGACTGCTCATATCAAACACAACTATGCAGGAGAACGCTATTAGCTTATTGTCAAGAGGTACTCAAGTGCGGTGCCTAGTTTCAGCTACTGTACAAGGTCCTGCAAAATCCAGGATCACAAAAGAAAATAAAGTGTATATTGAACTGCAGAATTTTTAAGGGGAGAATATTCACTTGAACGAAGTACAGTCAAGACAGACACCCCCTGGATCTGATACACAGCTGATGGGCTTAATCAACAAAGTGGACCTTGTCTCTAAGTTCTTCTACACTCCCACTTCATCTATATTCACTAAAAATACCACCAACAGCTTAATCTGGTTCATGGTCAGTTGGCATTCATCTGTATCCCCCTCCCACGGGCCGTGCCTGAAAATAGGCAGAATTCGTCTAGTGCACTTACCCAGTCAACAAAAACTAACTAAATAAATAAATAAATATTTGTTTTTAGTGGATATTTATTGGCATTATGAATGATAACTAGTCTGGGTATAGTGATCATTACTTATTGTAATAATGATAATAAAGTGCAACCTCAGATGATCTAAGTAGTCAAGCAGATGGATTTAAATATGTTTCATTTTGTGCTTTGCTCTCTAAAACTTCTGTTTATTAGCTACTGGCTTTATTTAACAATGTGATGATCACCTATTTTATCACAACTGCAGATTATCAAACTTTTGTTAGATTTAAAAGTACTCTATGCAGAGTAAAAATAAGGAAGATGTTTTGGCAGCTAGCCCAAAGTCCTCAAATGTTAGAAACAAAAAAACATAAGTTGAGTAAGCAGAAAAAGACTGCTTGGCCCACCCAGTTTGCTCAGATGATCCCTGCTTACTGCTTAGTCTGCCTCCACAGATCCTTATTGGTCTCCACAGTGACCCTTCCTTCCTCCCTCCCTCCCTGCCTATTCACTAATATTCTCTTATGTCCATCCCACACATGCTTGAAGCCCCCTACTGTTTTTGCCTTCAACACTTCATCTGGCAGTCTATCCCAGGCATCTAACTCTCTTCATGCGAAGTAGTACTTCTTCACTTCCCTTTTTAACGTCCTCCCTCTAGCTTTACTGCATGTCCTGTGGTCCTGGTGCAATTCATTAAAAAAGACTCCCCTCCTGTACCCTGTTCACCTCCATTAAGTACTTGTAGGTCTCTGTCATGTCACCTCTTGCTCTCCTCTTTTCCAAAGTGTACATGTTGAGATCCCACAGTCTCTCCTTGTGTGGCTTTTGGTGCAACCCCTGCACCATTTTCATTGTTCTCCTCTGGACTGGCTCCAACATTTCTATGTCTCACCAGCGAGTGATGCAGTGGTAAAACCTTTCAAAATGCATCCCAGCATCATACTTGCCCAATCCACTGCTTTGTCACACTGTGCTGCACACTTTGAGGTCATCAGATAAGACTTCCCCATGGTCCCTTTCCTCCTTAGTGACTGACATCCTGCCTCTCATCCTATAGTCAGCTCTTGGGTTCCTATGCCTTAGGTGCTTAATTGTACACTTTTGGGCATTGAACCACAACTGCTATGTTTTTGAACACTCCTCAGGTTTACCAAGATCATTACACATTCTTTCCATCCTATCCAAATTGTCCATCCTACTACAGATTTTAGTATATTACAGGTATTAGATTTAGAAGATATGTTTTAGTTAAATGCATTCCCCTCAATCTGAAGTCTGTTTGATCTCATGTGGTTATATTTATCTATCTGTCTGTCTGTCTGTCTGTCTGTCTATCTATCTATCTATCTATCTATCTATCTATCTATCTGTGGTGCCTATGCACCAAGAGGCATGGGGTATGTGTGAGAAACACATACCCTGGCAGTACAGCTCTGCACTCACGGACAGGCACACAGGGCATAGCATGCACTAATGCATGCTTCTGCAGGGCTCCTGTCCACATCTCTGCCCCCTGGCTCATTGGTGCATGGGTTATGAATTGGAGGATACAGGTGGTCATCCAATCAGATGCCTGATCTGGGTTATGTAATGGATCCCCTGCTCCACATTAGCAGGGAATTATGTAATGGCAGGTGGGATTGTGCAGGCTGTGTGGCCTAGTGGTTGAAGCACTGCACTATGATATAAATTACCTTTTGTCAGTGTCAGTGGCTCAGTAGGTAGCACACTCGCCTCTGAGGCTGGGAGATCAGAGGGCTGTGGGTTCAGTTCCCATATCTGGCACTTGGGTTACTATACCAGTGCTGACACTGTAGTGCAGCATGAGAGGGGTGCTGTACTTCTGAGGTGCCGTCTTTCGGATGAGATGTTAAATCGAGGTCCCATCTGCCTGGATTGGTGTTAGTTCAGGTGGATGTTAAAGATCCCATGGCACTTATCGAAAAGAGTAGGGGAATTTCCCCTGTGTCCTGGCCAAATTTCCCTCATTCACTAAAAGTACCACCAACAGCTTCATCTGGTAAAAGGTCAGTTGGCATTCATCTGTATCCCCCTACCCCTGGGTCGTGCCTGAACATAGGCAGGATTTGTCTAGTGCACTTACCCGGTCAACAAAAACTAAATAAATAAATAAATCATCAGGAAAGGAATGTGTGAGTGCCCAACAGGCCATCCCCAGCCCTCCCTTGCTGACTGGAAGGCTGGGGTGGCATGATATTGACAGTGCACTTTCCACCACAGCTGGTGGGTGACTTCCTTAGGGGCCACACAGAGGATATGGCAGGGTCCCTGCTGCCATATCCTGTGCCCCCCCCCGATCAGCACTGCACATCATCATGAACGGTGCGAAGTGCGGGCATGCCCCTAGACCAGCCATACATGTAGCTGTGCAACTGGCCAGCGATCCAGTGCAAAAGGGATGGGCACCTCTTCTGTGAATGCACACAGTGGTCCACAGGTCCCCCAGTTCATTGCATTCTGTCTTAGGGTTGCCTAGGTGCTGCAGATATGCAGCGCTTAGGCAATCTGCATCTTCATGCATAGACCCCTATATTAGTTTTCTGCAGTTAACGTAATCCTCAGATTATGTAAACTGTGAAACACTAATGCACAGTTTATATATACTGCAAATTACTAACCTGTGGTTTAAATAAAAAAGCCACAACCAATTTTGGGATTCTGCTTCCAATGGAATTCTTTAAAATGAGAAAGAATTACAAAAATTCCATGGAATGTTAGTAGAAGTGGACTTTGAAAATTCCACATAGCTCTAGTAAAGCTGAGGAAATGCTAAACCCAAAGAGAGAAAATGGGACATTTTATAAAACAAGAGAAGAAAAGGCCAATCAAAACTGAAATATATAGGTACAGATACATATGTTTCACCTTGGCATGAACTGCTATTTAGGGAAGTATTCTGAAAATACCTGTATGCTGTAAATATTTATCATCTTTTAAGAACAGTTTGAAATAACATCCATTTATTTTGGTTCAATGTTCTTGTAATTAATGATTTTATGTTATATATTTATGCTGGAATTATTTTGTATTTATGCTGCATTGTGTCTCATGTCACCCTTGAAAATGAGCATTTTGCTCATGGACTTAGCCAGTCATCAACCAATAAATACAATAATGACTTAATATCTGCTACTTTGTTTCCTGCTGTTAAGAAAAATTAGACAAGTAGCATAGTCACCAAAAAAGATCCCCTGCGGATCAATTTATATAGTAACACATGCATTTATTCAGTAAAGAAATGAAGCAGCAGAACAAGAATGTATTATTACTAGTGACCCCCTTGATCACACTGATTAGCTGTGTGATCAGAAACCATAGCAACCAGGTATGATGCCATAAGCAGTTATTACAGCATCTGGAATGCTCACGCTTCACTTTCACTTACAGTGCAACAGTGGGAAACACACCACTCTGAAAAGTCCCTGCACCATTATTAAAGAAAAAAAATTAAACATAAGCAAATGTGTGCTTATTATTTTTTTGTTACATACTCTTGGTGTGTGGTGCCACACAAACCTCTTGAGCTTTGCTCTAGAGGTTTGTGTGTCAACACACACCACAGGAGTGTAACACCTCATCATAACACACAGTCATCTATTCATTAACCACTAATAACTGGGGAACATTTTCTCCAATAGAGAAACTGGGTTATAATTCCATCATTATAACCAGCTGGTTGTAATGACAAACACGCACCCGGTTTCCCATGCTCCATCCATGCGTGATCCTCCGGTCTCTCCTTCTACACCCACCAGCCACTGTAATGTATTGCCTGACACTTCACTGCAACTGGCACTCAGCAGTAAGTTAAACACAAAAAAAAGAGTAACTGTTTTTTTCTTGGACTGCCTAGACTAAATGAGTCTATTTAAAAATAAAAATAAACAAGCATCTGTCAATGTCAAATGTTTGCTCACTGGTATTGGCATTGGTAGTGCAGGAGTTAGAGAGATGCATAATAGGAATGGCAGTGAAGTATGAAAGTAATGCCAACCCCCACCCCCCACTCTGAAGGGACTGAGAGGCATTTTGGGGGGGGTGCCTTTGGGTCATTAGACATAAAGCTCATGCCATTCCACCTCACTCCACCCTGCAGATACTGACAGGTGTTGCAGTGTGCATTGAGGTCTCTGGCCCTTATACTCACCCCATTCCATAAGGAAATAAGCGGAGATGGGTGCAGTAGAGGTGAATAGGGTGAACATTAGGGCTGAAGACCCCAAGGCACACCTCAATGCCTGTCACTGGCTGCAGGGTGGGGATGGGGTGAAATGGGATGAGCATTATGGCCAATGACCCTAAGTCACACACCCAACACCTCTTAGTCTCTACAGGGTGGGGCGTTACAGTTGGAATCCCTATCACCCCGGGTGTTCATTGGTATTTTTGCTCCATATTTTCAACCTGGGCTTTTTGGGACCCCACCTCATGAACAGTGGCACTATTATTTCATTACTCAATCCCAAAAGGTGATTTCACACAGTGATTGTGCCATTCAGCAGCACAGGTGTGAAAACACATTTTGGGTAGGATGTGAAAAATGGCAGCTGTACTGTTCATGAAGAGGTGTCAATAAAGGGGAATGGTGAAAATCTGGAGTGAAAATATGAAAAATTGGTGAAGTTACAAGTGTGCGTAGAAACTGTGCAATGCACTCCTGTAATGCAATCATTTTTTGGAATTTCTCCCCCAAATTTTCAACATGGGCATTTTTGGACCTCCCCTCATGAACAGTGCCACTGTGATTTTGTTAATCTGTCCCAAAAGTTGATTTCCTACAGCGACTGCACCATTCTGCACCACAGGTGCAAAACACATTTTGGGCAGGATGTGAAACATAATATCGCTCATTAAAAGTTCATAAGGAGGTGTAAAAAGTGTCAATGTTCAAAATCTGGAGTGAAAATATTAAAAAGTGGTAAAATTATGAGTATGTGTAAGCATTACGGCACTAACTCATAAGCATGATCATTTTTTGAAATTTTTCACCAAATTTGCAACATGGGTATTTTGGGACCCCACCTCATGAACAATGGTACTGTCATTTTCCTAATCAGTCCCAAAAGGTAATTCTGCACAGCAACCATGAAATCACCTTTCGGGACCGAGTAATCAAATGACAATGACAGTGTTCACGAAACAACAAGGGACCGTTTTCTTTTTTATAGGGGAAAAAAAGACTTTGGGACAGCTTTCTTTATTTTACAGGTTACCAAAAATTAAATACATTTAGGCACACTGTGGTGGGCTCTCAGTGTGCCACAACAGTTTGTGTGTATGTGGGGGGCATGCTGACACAGGGATTGGGCACCCCGATTTTGGCACTTTAAATATTTGGGTGGGGGGGTCTTCTGATACAGGGAGTGGGTATCCCTGTGTTGGAAACATAAAACAATATTTTGGCACACTGAGGTGGGCTCCCAATGTGTCACACTAATGGGGGGAAAGGGAATACATGCCAATAAGTGGATTGGGCACCCCACTGTCGACTTTCCAGGGAGAGTGTGGCGGGTGCAGGAGCCACCAATGTGGAAAGCCACACAACTCATTTATTTATTTATTGAAATGGTTCACCAGGAATGGCACATGAAACAAACAAGCTGCTCATGGAGCAAGGGGGACAGAGTGCTCGGCGGACAGGAGCCAACAAGAACTGTACCTCCAGCCATGCGCAATGCTGTGCACTGTAACGCACATGACCGGAGTCTTGGCAGCTGCTGCCAACAGAAAGAAGGAATGTCTGTGTGCCTGGTTGCAAGGGAGGGTGAAGTTCTCACTGCAATGATGGAACTGTCCCTCATTGCAGTGGCAGATTTCTTTCAAGTGCAGTCCTCTCTCTCAAACTGCTGTCATAGACAGCTTGCTGATTCACTGGTGCCTGAGGGACAAGCCCCATAAAGCATTAACTTATAACCATTCCTGATTGGAGCAGCACTTTTCTTTCAAGTGAAGACTGCTTCTCTCAAACTGCTGTCATAGACAGCTCACCAATCATTGGTGCCTGAGGGATGAGCCCTATAAAGCATCAACTGAACTGGGCAGAACACTCACACACCTCTAAAATGTTGTACTCTCCCAAGATGTTTCTTGCACATGCATGCAAGCACACATATAAAGGGACGTTCCAACCATGGACTGCACTTTCTGCAGATCAGACCATGATTGACAACGGATATGTCTTTTTATTTCACACAGTTGCTGTATTGAAAAAACGCTCCCCAGCAATTATATAAAATAAAGGCTTGGTAGGTGTGTAAAACTTGAATTTCATACACATACCCTCAGTGGGGGATGCCTATATTAACCACTCAAGCTTCACTCTAGGTGTTTATGTGGCATTCCTCACGTCGGTGTGTGTGTGTAAAATTCTTTTATAACCCCCTACTCAATCATTATTCTCTATGTAATGCACGCCACCACGTGTATTATTTACTATTTAATGTGCGCCACTGAATTATGTAACAGTTAACATGGCATATGAGAAAGCAAGACTGTGATTAGTTAGAGTATGGTGTCGATTAATAGTTTGATGCCAAATATTTTATGATTCACTATTCTTTGATGTAGCATTTTGCAAACTGCTGCTCTAAATTTTTATGTAACTACTGTGCTGCATGATACAATATTTACACGTGAGAGATGCTACAGCATATACTATAGGATAAAATTGTCAGTATTCACAGACTGTAACATTGCAAAGAGACAATGTTGATTTCCTGATATTTTCAATGCAGGGCAGGGTCTAAGAAAGGAGAAAAAAGGAAAGGAATGATACAGTGGTGCTTTTTTACTAGGTTTTTATAAGTCATTAGCAGCTGCAGCGCAGCCATTAGGTGCATACACAAGGAGGTTATGTGAAACTTGAAGGAGATTAAGAAACAGCTGACACCTCTAAGAAGATGTTCAAAAACATAATACTTTGAAACATTTTAGTTTTGGGTTATTTGCGTATTCTTCCCATGAGGATGCCTATGTTTTATGGAAAGATAAACTCATGCCCCTCTAGCCATGAATCCATTGGCCTGAGTTCAGAGCCATCACTAGTGCTTTTTCTCTGTTTTTATATTTTTTCTTACAGTCCTTTACTTCAAGCAGTGTCTGTACTATGCCCCAAAGCTTGTAAATCTCTGAAATAATGCTGTATGGCCTTTGCAAAAGTCCAAACAGGTCAAACTCCCCCATCAGTTTAAAGTTTAGTAGTTCAAATTTCACTTTTTAAGAGATCAATATCAGGGATTCTATAATTAAACAAATTTAAGTCTTTGGTTTCCAGCAAGCATCACTGCACCAAAGAAAGCCTAACATTTATAGTTTAAGATAGCTTTACAGTACATCATTTGCAATCAATAAGAAATTTAATATTTGCTCCATTTGTGTTTTTTTTACAAGACACAGTCACTCTCTTTAGAACTTAAATTGTCTTTATAGTCCAGTTAGGACATGGTCCTCAGCATAATGTGTTGCCCTCTGTGCAGGTTCATTGCCTTGCATGGCCATGTGGTGTCCACACCACACATGCAGAAGACCTTGTGACATGCACATAGGGCTTTCACACCCATTCTATACTGGATCTCTGTGATGAAAACAGAACTCCATGCATGGCCTGGGCAGATAAGGGATTAGTAGTATACTGTAGAACCATTCCTGACTGGAGCTCCATGGCATGGGAGCCAGCAGAAGTGGAACAGGCTGCATGTCCCAAGGATATGTAGTAGTGCTTACACACCCACTCTTACCAGCCACATGACAACTTGGGGGGGCTCTAACTGACCTTTCTCCTTCATAACCCCAATCCTCCAAGCACCTTTGAGGGCTGTGTAAGGGGTAGGGGTCACTGTCACCACTGTGGGAGATTAACACAGTACTCAGGTTCCATGTAATGTACATGTCCGTCCTTGGATGACTCCTATATCCCACAATCCCTAGCTCCATGTCATGCAAGGGGTCCACTGTGAAGCTCACCTGAGACTCTGGATTCCCAGGGTCCACAGCATCTGTCATGACTGCCTCCCCTGTACAGGCCCCCACATGAAGTTCAACACTTAGGGAGGGTGGTGGGTGAGGCATCAGATTGTGGACAGGGATATGCATAAATCATATGTATCCCAGATTGCTTTGTGGATAAAGATCCTTATGGATGTTCTTTTGTGTAATTTATTTGTTCAGGATAATCAAACTCAGATACAGCACCTCATTTTCAGTGGAGTCCTGCATCAACCTGATTTTATGTCTGACAAACTGAAGGGCAGTGCAGATGTAATACCTGAATCTGTGTTTTCTGGGTACTTAACCTGTGCTGTAACTACCAGAATATATATTGTTTTTATTTACTTCTTTTTTTTTTTATTTGGTTGTTTAACCAGGTATAGCACACTAAGCTGAAAGCTTTTTTACAGTAGCAACCTGGGAGCACAAGGAGGTTAAGTGACTTGCTTAGGGTCACACAGTATGCAAGTGGAAGCTGTGGGATTCAAACCCAGGTTTGGTCTGCTGGATGTCACCAAATTTGCAGCTCAGAGCCTTAGACCACTGTGCTATACTGCCTTTCATTTATTTATTAGATCTAGGATTACAAATACCTTTGAGCCAAGGCTCTTTTACAAAGGTTCCATGTCAGGAGATTACATACATGTTAAACAAGAGCATACATCATTACAAAGAGCATACACCAGTATTCATCAGTTCCAGTACTAAATCACAATATATAATATACATGAATAACACAAGCAGGGATCATTTCAGAAACCTAGGAGGAATCGGGGAGGAAGGGAGGGAGGAAAAGGGAGTGGCAGCCGAAAAGAGACTAGAGCAGCTCACGGCATTGTCAAAGAACATTAGAGAGGGGTGGTTGATCTCATAGGGGAAGGGAGAAGTTAGGGAAGGCAGTCACATGAGCTTGAGGCCGTGAGATGAAGATGGAGTCTAGATTTGAACATGTCCAGAGAGGAGGTGGAGGTGATGTGAGCACTGAGGGCATTCATCCAACTGGGTGAACGGTGCGCAAAGGATCTTTGGCCCAGAGTGGTGCGGCATTGGGAACCTGTAGAGGCTGACATTCAGACTCTCTAGTGTTACAAGGATTAGAGTTAGGGCTCAGAAATTTAAATTTTAAATATGAATACCAGATAAACAGAGAATCATATGTCCTATTTATGTTGAAGTGCAATAATGTTTAATTATCCATATGATTAAAGGAGCTCCATCAACCATTAGTAGTAGCCTGCTAGAAGCTGTTTTTTTTTCCCAAGTGGAAACATAAATTTTAATCAGCTCTAAATAATTTATGTGATTTCCATAAAAAAAGCTGTGTCCCTAGCACATTAATAGTAAACCAGTCACATACCATAGTTTAATACTTCAAAAATCAGCATGCACTAGAGGGTTGACAGAAAGTGTTGATTTATTGATTTCAGCAGAAACCGTATGTTAGCACATGATAAAAAAATAAGATCTGGTCAGAGATACAATGGGTGCTAAAGGGATAGTATTGATATAATGTGACTGATACTAACTGCACTTCACATTTCTTAAATGTGGAAAACAGGGTGTTGCACTGAAATAGCAGGTCATGTACCTTTTCTGCTGTAGTTAGAACAGCAATGAAGTTGTAATTTTTACTTACATATTGAAAACAGCTAATTCTTTCTCAACAAAATACTGGAACAAGCACTCAATACTGTGTGCCTATTTTATCATGAAAAACAACCACTATTGCTCTGCTTAGATTGTCATAGAGGGGCACTACAATTATTTATTTTTTTAATTCACCTTTCAGCATGAATTATGTGAAATAAAATGTTAGAACTTTAGTGTATACAGACACACACAGCAGTCATTGAACACCAATGTGTGAGATACTGGTAGTGCAGGGATTCGATACAGATGGACTGCAGTCACCATACACCAATAAGTTAGATACTGCTAGTGCAGGGGCTGTATACACAAACAAACATGTATACACAAACAAACTACTGTATACACAGCAGTCATTATACACCAAATGAGTTAGATACTTGTAGTGCAGGGACTGTATAACAAAAAATACACTGCAGTCGTTATATACCAATGTGTAAGATGCTGGTAATGTGGGGACTGTATAAAGACAAATATGGCAATCACTATACATCACTGAGGTAGATGCTGGTAGTTCAGGGACTGTATAACAAACATAGCAGTCACTGTATACCAGTGAGGTAGATACTGGCAGTGCAGGGGTTATATTCAGATGCACTGCAGTCATTGTACACCAATGAGTTAGATACTTTGCAGTGACTATATATAGCCAAACATGGCATTCATTATGCACCAATGAGTTAGATACTGGTAGTACAGTGACTGTATACAAACCCAACACTCATTATGCACCAGTGAGTTAGATATTGGCAGTGCAGTGACTGTTTACATACAAGCACAGCTGTCATTGTATATGAATGTGTATGATACTGGTAGTGCATTGATTGTATACAGATATACTATAGTCATTATACACCAATGAGTTTGATACCGGTAGTGCAGGAACTGTATGTAAGTAACTAAACAAGGTAATCATTATTATACACCAATGAAATAGATTCCGGTAGTGTGGGGACAGTATACAGTCACACTGCTGTAATTGTATAACAAAGGGGGTCCTGATGAAGTAATACTATAAACCTAAGCCATACAAGACTTTCCTTTACCCCATCTGGGGCTTGCACCATCGCGTTTGCAGCCCCAACACTTTGGAACTCTCTGCCTCACCCTATACAAGAGAGTCAGAGTGCTGATCAATTCAAGCAGGAGCTAAAAACATATTTATTTAGTTAGCCTTCCTAGAACAGGAGTAATATTTTATTGTTTAATACTATTTATTTATTGTTACACTGTATTAGTGTCTGTCTTAAATGTTTTCAATGTAAAGCGCATTGAATCACAATGTGCTATACAAATAAAAGTTGATTGATTGATCCCTGTCCAAAGACCAGCCAGTGCCACCCATCTCTCCAACCCTGTCCCAAGAAATATCAAAATCCCACCCTTAGGAATGCATCACCCCAATACCCAGTCCCAATAACACCATTCAGTAAAAGATAATGTCCCACTGTGGATGGCTGGAACAAACCATCCAGGCACTGTCTTACTTCCTACTAAATTTGACAAAGCAGCTGCCTGTGTCACACAGCTGCAAAATTCTGAGTCTGGATTCAAGTGCTTTGGACATGTACATATACATAGAATTTGACATGTATTTTTTTCATTCATTCATTCATTCATTCATTCATTCATTCATTCTTTAGTAACCAGGCAAGGCCTACTAGGCACAAGTGCCTGTTTTCAGGGGCAAGCCAGGAGCACCGGGGAGGTTAAGTGACTTGTTTAGAGTCACACAGTGTGCAAGAGGAGGCTGTATGAATTAAATTCAGTTCAGATGGATGTATCAAGTTCATTCACAGCTCATTACTCTAACTTCTAGACTATACTTCCAGGTTATTCATATCTTTTTTAATTTTTTAATATTTCCCCATTTCTACACAACAGTAGAACTTTCTCCTTATAACACAATAGGTGCCAACTTTTAAATCCTTCCTAAAATGATTTTTCTCCCACTTATGTTTTGCTCACTCCTAAATTGTATTTCAAATATATGCACACTGTGCCTTCTGCAAATAAAAATGTAATTCTAATTTATGTAGCTCTGAGGTGTGCATTGAGGGAGGATGACTGCTTTGGGACTCCATGGTTTCCAGCTGTCTTGGTAGTAGAGGGAAATTGTATACTGAGCAAGGCCTGTATTCAAATCCCAGTAAGGGCAATACATTATTTCTCACTTCTGAAATGTATTTCATATATATGCACATGACACTCCTTGTAAACGAAAATGTTCTAATTTGTGTGGCTCCAGTTTGTGTCTTAAGACAGAATGACTGCCTTTTGGATCCTAAGGATTCCAGTTATCCTGGTAGTACAGCTGGTAGCAAAACAGAACAGTATTCCAAACAGTCCTGAATTTTAACCCCAATGACAGCATATATTTCTTTCTCACTTCTAAACTGTATTTATAGGGATGTGGTAGTCCCCCTACATTTAAGGTTCAATAAAGTGTTTAATGTTAAACCTCTAACTTTGCCTCTATTCAACAGAATTGCATGAACATTTGCATACGTGGTCTGGGGGGCAAGGTCTCTTGCTTTAGCAAGGTTTGTGATGACTGGCTGTCCAGATACCAAGATACTAATAGTGCAAAAAGTAGAAAACAAATTGGTGTTTTGGCCTTTTTATTTTCTTTTGCTATCACCTACAGCCCAGATGGTTTGGAGTTTTCTTCTGAAAATTTCAGGATAGATGGGGCCTCCCCTAGTAAAGTTAAATATTAATTGGTTCTTGAGTTATAAGGATTTAAAATTTTGGTTCTCAACATACACAGTAGGGTTTTTCATGTATACATGCAGTGCAAAGGAAGAATTTCCAGTCAACATTCTTATTTTGTGAGAAAACGTTCTTGTTTCATATGGCTGCGATATTTTTATTTTTCAAAATAAATTGAAAACCCAAAACAGTTATGCTCTGCAGAAAAACAGACACATGAATCTAGATAAATGGAAATTGTTTACTGCAGCTTGATTTTAGAATTTGTTTTTCAAGAAATTACCTTATAATATTGTGTTGGGACATTCCTAAAATCCTAGGTGGAAGGCTTAGCAAAGGCTACCAATTCTCCTTTGATAAGTCAAGATTCTTCTTTCATGATCCTCATGAAAGAAGAATCTTGGCTCACAAAATCAGAATTGAATCCTACAAAGGAAGAAATGTGTTGCTTAGTGATCTTACTTCATAATCTTCTGTCATGCTATTTTTTGTTTCATGATCTTCTTTCATATCAAAAGAAGCTAATGAGAGATGGCTTTCTGCTTTTGTGATATATAGTGTAGTTGCCGTATTGGTCCTAGTAAGAACAGATCCAGAAGCAAATGGTTTGATACCTTTTATTGGACCAGTATAGATGTTACAACAAAAGAACAATGTGCTCTAACTTTTGCATCAAGCAAGTAATTCTTCAGAAGCTTTATGACAGTTATTAAGAAAATCCCATACTATTAACACCCAGATAATGAACAAACAACATAAATAATTATCATTGGTTTAACATACTCATTCAAAACATAATAGAAGAATTCATCACAGAAGCTAATTAGCATCAGTATGCTTTTAGCTGAGAAGCCATTGGAAGTCAAAGGTTATCAGAAAATAGCAACAAGCAGAGAGTTCTCCTCACATAAATTTTAAAATGTCACAGTATGTTTTGAGAAAACAGTCTAATGAAAACAAAACCTTAGGATGCTATTCTTCCTAATTACATGTAAGATGAGGAGCTTACAACTTTAATTGCAAGTGTCCTTGTGTTTTAAAGAACACAGTCAATGAAAGGCAAATCTGTGGATAATAAATACATGCTAAAATGAGGCCTAATTGCAAGTTAAAAACAAGCCCCCCAAATTAAAATAAACAGAATGAATATATATATATATATATTTATATATGGTATACAGAGGGTTTAAACTGAAGTTTACTCAAAGTGAACAAATGTTTCACACATAATGTAGTATAGAACTTAGCTTGAGGGTGTTAATAGTCTGCTTTCGTAATATGAGACTCTTCTTCGGTGATCTTCTTTCATAAGAGTTCTTCTTTTGTGAGACTATTTGGAAGAACAAAATCTGCTCACACAAAGAAGAACTTTGTATTTGTATGGAAACACAACTTCTGTTTATAACAAGGGCATTTTAAAAGATTTTACTCTGAATTTAAAACATGGCCTTTTTTTACCACAGCTCATGAACCAGAAAGGTGAAATTCTGCATATTTGGGATGGAAAGTGATTTTGCAGTCATTCCACAAAGTCACCTTTTGGGCAGGATTTGAACAAATTCACCTGACAGCTTCATGAGGTGGGGGTCATAAAAAGACCATGTGATGGCAACAAAAGGTGAGGAGTCTATCTTGTGCTTTTATGTGGCTACAGACTAAAGGTGAAGTTCTACTGCTGGGTGATTTCGATATGCTAGGCAGTTGCTTCAGCAAGAAGTAAAGGCATCCTAGATTCCCTATAGGGGGTAGGTCTAAGGCAGGTACTGCTTGATCCCACTAGGGACAGGGTGATTCCGGACCTGGTACTGACCAATATGGACAAATTTCCAAATGTCTGGGTAGAAGGACAACTGTGGTCCAGTGATCACCATATAGTGTGGATTACCACGGTGACAGGGGCTCAGTAAAGTCACACAAAGGTGAAGGTTTTAGATTTTGGAAGAGCAGACTTTGCTGAAATGGGAAGATGTTGCCCTAGAGATGGGGAGATAAAAGAGGGGTTAAAGAGCAGTGGGGGCACATAAAAGGAGCCATAGTGGAAGTTACTAACCATGGTAGCCAAAGGCAAGGAAAGAAGGAAGCCACTATGGTTCTCGAAAGAGATGGTAGAGAAAGTGCAAGATAAAAGGAAGGGGTTCAGGAAGTAGAAGGAAACCCAAAGGAAGGAAGACAGGAAGGTGTACCTAGAGTGTCTAAGGGAGGTGGGGAAGGCTGTTAGTAGCACAAAGATGCAGACTGAGGAAGGATTCATGCAGATGGTGAAGAAAAGGGACAAGGCATTCTATAGGTACATCACTGAAGGAAGAAAAACTGGGGGGATTGCAAGACTAAACGGGGAGGAAGGAGAGTATAAGGAGGGGGACCTAGACAAGGCAGAAATACTGAATAACTACTTCTGTTCAATATTCACTGAAGAAGGTAAGGGTCAAGGATCACAGTTGGGCAAGCCTGGAGGAGCTCACAAAACTGAAGCTGGGCAGAGCTATGGGGCCAGATGGCATACACCAAGGGATATTAAAAGAGCTGTAAAGAGAGCTAGCAGCATCTCTGGCAGCCATGCTCACTGGGTCACTCAACACAGGAGTGGTCCCAGAGGACTGGAAGAGGGAACAGGTTAACCCTCTGCACAAAAGCAGAAGCAGAGAGGTAGCAGTGAACTATAGGCCAGTCAGCCTCACTTCAGTAGTGGGTAAGATCATGGAGGCACTGCTCAAGGAGAGAATAGTGGTACACCTAGAATCCAATGGAGCACAGGATCCAAGGCAACATGGATTCACAGCAGGAAGGTAATGTCAGATGAATCTGATAGACTTTTTTGACTGGGTGATGAAGGAAGTAAATCGGGGAAGGGTTGTGGATGTCGCCTATCTTGATTTCATCAAGGCCTTCAACACTGTTCCACATAAAAAGGTTGATTAACAAGCTGGGTAGTCTGGGCATGGGGGACAAGGTGGTAAGATGAGTTAGGAACTTACTAAGAGACAGGAGGCAGAGGGTGGTAAATGGGATGCAATCCAGGGAGAGGGGGGTGACCAGCGGGGTACCACAGGGATCGGTTCTTGGGCCAGTCCTGTTTAATGTCATCATTAGTGACATTGCACAAGGGCTGAAAGAAAAGGTCTGCCTGTTTGCAGATGACACCAAGCTCTACAACAGGGTGGATACTCCCAAAGGGGTTGAAAGGATGAGGATGAAGAGGGACCTGGGGAGACTTGAAGAATGGTCAGAAGTCTGGCAACTGAGGTTTAATTCTAAGAAGAGCAAAATCATGCACCTGGAAAGAAAGAACCTTGGGGAGAGTTACAGGATGGGGGAGAGTTGCTGATGATCACCAAGGAAGAAAGGGGCCTAGGGGTCATCATTTCTGATGACCTAACGGTGTCCAAGCACAGTACAAAGGCTGCAGGGGTGGCCAGTGGCATGCTGAGGTGCATTGGCAGAGGTATCACTAGAAGAAGGCAGGATGTGCTGATGCCATTGTATAAATCACAGGTGAAGCATCCCCTAGATTACTGTGTACAGTTCTGGAAGCCACACCCTTGGAATAACATTGACAGGGTGGAGGCGATCCAGAGAAGAGCAACTAAGATGGTACAGGGCTTTCACCAGAAAAAATATGAAGAGAAATTAAAGGACTTCAATATGTACTTGCTGAAGGAATGAAGGAAGGGAGGGACATGATAGGAACATTCAAGTACCTTAAGGGCATAAACATGGTGCAGGGGGGATACATCTTCCAGTTTAGGGGGAGCATAAGAACAAGATGGCATGATATGAAATTGGTAGGTGACAGATTAAGGGGAAATGTGAGGAATTTCTTCTTCATGGAGAAGGTAGTGGACACATGGAATAGTCTGCGACAGGAGGTGGCAGGAGCAAGCAAAGTGGAGGGATTTAAATATCCCTGGGATAGGCATAAGGGAAATTTAGAAGAGGGATGGAGTGGAGAAAAGTCCCTGGACAGACAGGGTCACAGAATGCAAACAAGTGTAGGGCTTATGGGCAGATTGGATGAGCCTTGTGGTCCTTATCTGTTAACAATTTCTGTGTTTCTATGTATGTTGGAAACTTGGGGTCAAAATTTTAAAAAGCAACAAAGTAATAAAGAAATAACCCTGCGTGTCTGTATCTATAGCTGCACAGGCTTCCATGCCCAGATGAATACCTTACTTTGCACAAGGCCCTTTGGGCCCTATGCATCTGCATCTGTAGCCAGATGAAATTGCAGGGACCAGAGACCCCTGTACTTCTGCAGCATGAAGGATTCCATATTTGATCCCAGGAGGGCCCTGCTCTTCCACAGCCAGATGAATCCTCACCTGTCAAAGGGCCTGGAGGGCCCTGTGCATTTGCATTGGAGCCACATGAAAGTGTAGGGACTTGAGGGCCCAGCACATCCATAGACAGATAACTCCTCACTTGGTGCAGTGCCTGGAGATCCCTGAAAATCTGTATCTATAGCCACATGAAAGCACAAGATGGACTCCTCACAGCTTCTGCACCCAGATGGACTCCTCACTTCATTCAGGGCTCTCTGGGCCCTGTGTATCTGCATCTGTAGCCACACAGAGGTGCCGGGTCCAGAAGGCCCTGTGTTTTCAGAGTATGATGGACTCCACATTTGGTATAGGCCTTAAGGTCCCTGCTTGTCTGCATCTGTAGCCACATGGAAGTGCATGGCCCAGAGGGCCCTGTTCTTCTGCAGTCAGATGGGCTCTTTGAATGAGGATACAATTCCACTATCTCAAAAATAAAGGAAATTAACTGCAAATAAACTGCATTAATGTACCATTTATTGATTTGATTTGTAAATGGGTTAGCACTCTGGGATAAAATCCCTTTTACAGGTATGACCCATGGTCCATACAATTTTCTTTACAAACAATCCACAAAGAAACATATACAACTTACACCATACATTAGATTTACATTTCATAAACAATATCAGGGTATTTAGGGTTCAAATTAAAGCAAAAAAAGTACAGAAATGTGGTTATAGGATTTTCAACCATAATTACCCATCCCCAGGCAGCAAAATTACAAGAGCACATAAGCAATCACAGACAGCCATCATCAGATAAAACAAACAACATGCAACTGTTTCCAGATGACATAAACCACTTATCTGATACTTTTGAACATATATACACTGCACTTTAAAAACACACACTGCATCAGCTCTGTTTAGAACCCTTGAAATGTAACTGCAGAAGTGGGTGTATATGTTTTGCAGTGTACATGTGCTGTTTGTGGCTGCATAAGTGCAGGCCCTGCAAGGGCCTATGCTTCTGCAGCCACAACTGGCTGTGTATGTCTTACACTGTGCATGTTGATCTGTAGCTACAGCAGTGCTTCTGCAAACAAAAGCAGTGCTGTAATTTGGGTATCATAGATTTGTATCTGTGGCTGCAGAAATTGGGCCTATACATCTGCAGCCACAGATGGGTACTAGGAGCATTTGTAGCACATGGAAACACATCATCCAGAAGGATCTGAACTTTCACAGCCAGATGGATTCTTCACTTGCTGGATTTCTGTCTGATGACAGCAGTGGATGCATATGTCTTGTAGTTTTTTATATGTACCCAGAGCTGCAGACGCACAGCACCCTTATGATAAATGTATCACGTGATGATGTCTGTCACTGCTTATGTTTCTTGTTCTTTTGCTGCCTGTGGGGTTGGGGGTGAGGGTTGTAAACCCCAACACCACATTTTCATACTTTTGTTGCTTTAAAGTGAACCCTACTTGGCTCATTAACACAGTTTTTTCCAATGAATTACAAATACAGTGGATTATGGATGCATGAACATGCTCAGGACAAGCTGTTTTTTGTGCATATATCCAAAATGGCATACTTCCAAATTGCCATAGGAAATAGTGGGTGCCATAGGAATCAATGTGTCTACACTCTGTAATGGTGCCTTGAATACCCACCAACCACCGCCCTCCTCCAAAAATCTGAAAAATGTACCAACTATGTTTAATTAGCTGATTAAGTGCTAAATTTGTGCTGATAGTAAATACTGTACTGTATAGTAAATGCTGAAAATACAAGTGGACCACATAAACGGAGAGTCAGCATTTGTGGCCACATGGCTTTTTATAAATCTCTGGCTTTGTGGGAGTCTTTGGGTTTGGGAAGAAAGAACATGCACCAACAAAAACATTTAAACATCTCTTTGCACTTGTTTGGGACAAACAGCTCCAATGTTTGTGGTTTATGTCTCTTTGTGTTTTGTGTCCGGTAGTAGTTGAGAGGGTAAGCTCACACCAGTATAAAACAAGCATAGGCACGCTGTTGTAGCTTCTTCATTATCCCTTCCATCCTTACCTACTGTATATCAAGGGGCTAGTGGATCATTTTGAAATTGAGGGAAACATGTCAAGGCACCATTCTAGAATAATAAAGAAGGTAAGCAGTCAGATAAACAGCTACAGTAGGGATTACAGAGCCAGGTACTTAACGCAATTTGTTGTCATTTGTGGTAATTAGCTCCTGTTAAATTGGTGTGAAAGACTGCCTGGGAAGCATCAGGGGATCAGAAATTGTGCATACATCTAAAAGTGCTATGGCATACAAACAGATAGTTGAACACTGCAAGCATAGGAAGGAATCAAGACAATGACTTTCTATGCTTACATCAGGAATGTGCATACAACCAAATGGCGTACATGTGGAATTGACTGTATAGGCACATCACACTTCTTGTAAATAAAAATTGTAATTTTAATTTGTTTGGCTTCAGGGTGTGCACTAAGAGAAGATAAGGGACTTTGGGAACCCCAGGTTTCCAGTTGTCTTGTTAGTGGAATGGCATGGTATTCCGAGCAGGCACAGGTTCAAATCCCAGCTGGAGAACACAGCTACAGATCACACTCTTTGTAAATGAAAATGTAATTCTAATTTGTATGGCTCCAAGGTGTGAATTGAGCAAGTCCATAGCCAGCTCAGAAAATGTGGGAATGCTGCGTGATATGTTGCAGGAGGCACTTGAGTGGACGTATTAGCAACAGAATACACTGACACACACTCCCTATTTAAATGGGACCTTATTATGCATGTAATTCCATTTACATGTATCAGTGTAATTCCATTGGCCTCCCCCTTCTAAACCGAAACCTCACACCCAAAGTTTTTTCTCTAAAAGAAATAGTAGAGTCAGCCCATCACCACAGTGGAAGTACTGCTGCTTGCTATGCCTGTGACTCAGTCTCAGGAGTTTAAGCTTAGGTCATTGGGGAAAAGTTGATGGAGAGGAGGACTGAGCATCCCAGCAGGCGCTTGCCTCCTTTGGGTAGGGAGGGTCACCATCCCCACTGTAACACTGCCATCTGGATGACAACAGGTGGCAGTGTAACTAGGGCACCATGTGAGAGGGGCAGACATAGGCCAGAGACCCATGCTAAGCATGCCTTGCATTCTTAGTGGCATTGGTCTCCCAAGCATGCATATGGCCTCATGGGGCACAAACAGGGAAAAATCACTCTGCCCTGGGGTAGCACCTCCAGAGATACAGCCAGGCTGGTCTCACTTACCTCAGCTGCCACCCGATGTAAAATACATTGGGGGTGGATCCCTCCACCCCTTACCTGCCTGGGAGACCACCTATGTTGCATGAGGGCATGCAGAAGTAAGACTGTGGGACTGAACATAGGGAGTGTCATAGGAGAATTGGGTGTGTGCTGGCCATAGCCATGAGGGCATAAACAATATACATAAAACAAAGGGTAGGATGGTGGTGACAATCACTACCCAGCACCACCAGATCCATTTGCCCTGTGTTATATTCTCCAAATAAATTACTATTCATTACTATTAGCCTAGCAGCCAGGTAATCAAAGTCCATTGGTTTAAGGAACCAGCTTGGAAACATTGATACCATAGGTTCAAACCCCATCGGAGCCATAACTCACTGTATGATCTTGAGCAAATCACATACCTTCTCAGCACTCAAATCTACCCAAGTTTGATAATTGATAGAAACCAGGTCCCACTGTAAAAGAGACATTACATCTTAACTGGGCTAGCGTGTCTGAAGACACTGTAACAATGACATTTTGTTTTAAATAAAACTGATCAGTAGCACCGTCAACCAACACAACACTCACCCTAAAGGAGTGAGGCAGCAGTTATTGGGACAGTCATAGCCAAACTGAAACTGCTGGCACATCTGCAGTTAATGTTTTGGTTTGAATAGGAAATGGTTTAAGTAGAAGTGTGATTTCATTGGGGTGGGGAAGGGGATCAGTCATTAGTAATTGTGATTGTTTCACTATCATGCATAAACAAAGTAAGATTTGAGGTCAAAGAGAGAGAGAGCACATTTAGCAACAGCCTGAAAGACATAAATATCTTCATTATGTCAAATCAAATCAAATTTTATTTTTATAGCGCCTTTCAGAACAAAGGTGCTTTACATAAATTCAGATACAGATAAATATAAACATAAGTTAAAAAAAGGGATGATAAATACAAATTAAACTTAGTTAGGGAAGGCTAAATGAAATAAATAAGCTCAGTTTTAAACCTATCAATGGTCAGGCATTCTCTTAACCGATGAGGTAGAGAATTCCACAGGGTTGGAGCCAAAAAAAAACAAAAAGCACGGGCACCAGAAGTCTTCAATTGCACCCTGGGAATCTCTAGCAATCCCTCATCAGTGGATCAGAGAGGACGGAGGGGGCCAGAAGGTCTTGCAGGTAACCAGGTCCCTGATCATGTAGGGGTTTTAAGGTTAGCAAGCCAACCTTAAAGGTGATCCGCCACTGAACAGGCAGCCAGTGCAGCTCGCGGAACACAGGCATAATATGACTGGACCTGGAGGTCCCAGTCAAGAGCCTGGCCTCCGCATTCTGCACCAGCTGCAAGCAGTGGATATCAACCCCTGGTAGCCCTAGGTAGAGGGAATTGCAGTAATCAAGGTGGGTAGTGACAAAGGCATGGACCAATGTTGGAAGATCGTCAGGAGGAACCAAGTGTTTCACCCAGGCGATATTTCTCAGATGGTAAAAAGAGGATTTGACAACGGCCGACACCTGGGATTTTAGTGTCAGACCATCATCAAAAATAACACCCAGGTTACGCACCTGATCTGAGGCAGTGAGTGGTATGTCATCAAAGAATAAACCTGATGGCTGTCCAGCCCCCAAACCTGCCCCTGGATGACCAGGGTCCACTACCAACACTTCAGTCTTATCTGGATTCAGTCTCAGCCAGCTGGTACTCATCCAAGTTCTGATCTCGGTAAGGCAATTATTTAGCACAAAGAGTGCATCATTTTGTCCAGCTAAAAAGGACATATACAACTGAGTATCATCTGCATAGCAATGAAAACTAAGATTGTATCACCTGATGATATCTCCCAATGACAGCATGTACACTGCAAACAACATGGGGGCCAAAATGGAGTCCTGCGGCACCCCACAGGGCAGGGGGTGAGCAGCAGAGGAATAGATTCTGGTAGCAACTCTCCAAGACCTACCCACGAGGAACGAATTAAACCATTTGAGGAATGTACCAGGCAGCCCACAAAGAAGCCATAGGCACTCCAGCTGCACACCATGGTCTACAGTGTCAAATGCAGCAGAGAGGTCAAGAAGGACCAGAATGGTACGTGCCTTTCAATCTCATCATTTGGAGGTCATTCAATACCCGGATAAGTGCAGTCTCCATGCTATGCTTCTTCCTAAAACCAGACTGGAGAGTATCATAGACATTGTGAGTTGTGAGGTGATCATCCAATTGTAGCTCAACTACCTTTTCAATAGCCTTACCAACAAATGGCAGGTTAGAGATAGGCTAATAGTTGGCTAGACAATCTGGATCCAGGGAGGATTTCTTAAGGAGTGGTTGAACGACTGCCTCCTTGAGGGGGTCTGGGAAGACCCCCCTCTCCAAGGACTTCCAGACAATTTCAGCAAGGATCGGGCAGATAACATCTACACATCCCACTAAAAGGGGTGTAGGGCCCAGATCTAAACTACAACTGGTTGGGCGCAATGTTTGGACGATCTGCACAATGTACATGAATTCCTGCCCGTAGAAATCTGACCAGATAGACTGAGTGCATGCCACTTCCTGTTGATCTTTACAATCCCACATAGGAGAGGTCAGGCCGATGCCAGACTTGATGCTGGCAACCTTATCTGTGAAGAATTGAGCAAACTCCTCACATTTCAGCTGAGAAAAGGCTTCTCTGGGCTAGAAACAGACTGGACTGCACAGTCTGTTAACAGTCCGGAAAAGCTGATCTGGTCGATTCTGCACAGCAGAAATCTCCATGGACAGGAATTCTGCCTTCTTACAGGTGATTTCTGATTGATAGCCATCATAATGTGCCATCAACATAAGCCTGTCAGCATCAAGACTGGACTTCCGCCAGAATCTCTTCTTCCTTTGGCCAACTTGCCTCAACTCCTTCAAGGAACCATCAAACCAAGGGCTCCTTGGTCGAAGGGTGAGAGGTCAAACATGAACAGGAGCAATCTTGTCCAGAGCGTCTCCCACAGTGGCCTGAAAGGGCAATTGAAGTGAGGTGTTAAAAGGGCAATGGAGTGAGGTGTTAAAAAGGAACTGTGCTGTACACTTGAGGTACAGTGTGCCTAATAGCCTCCCTGTAATTATTTATTTATTTATTTATTGAATTTCGATGACCGGGTAGGCCCACTAAGCCCGGAAGGTCCCTTTTTCAGGGGCACCCGGGAGATAGAACAGTACAAGACAGTCAGGTTGTACAGGGTACAGAGATAGTAGACATAATTTACAAGGTTACATACAGGCAAAATTTCTGAGCATGATGAACAGTATGTGCAACAATTGATAAGTTCAGGCATGATTTTGGAGTCCGTTTGGGTGAGAAGAGGAGAGGGAATGGTGTAGGGTGTAGAACCGAGGGTGACTATCCTATGCCCTGACAGTAGCACAAGCTTGCCCCAAGCAAATGGGACGTGAGCCTCATATGAAAGTTTATGTACCTGACAGTGAGAGAGCATAAATGCCTTTAGAACCCCTAGGTTTACAGTTTTCCTTGTAGTACAGCTGGTAGTGCAGCAGCAAGACCTACAGTAACTCTGACTTCTAAATCAGAAAACTCAAGATGTTTCAGGTACCAAACTATTTTGTTTTCCAAAATATTTCAGTCCTGAGTGTACGTCAGATAGAAATGATACTTAACACAGGATTTCTTTTTGCAGCATACTGAATTATTCCTACAACTGAGATGCTCCCTCTCCATTATTGTAAAAAGCACACTATCATTTTAAAGCTATTGTATTGGTGAATTCTTCCTACATTGTAGATTTACTTAAAAGAAGTAACTTAAGGCAGTAACCAGTGACATGAGTGCATGAGGAAGGGCGCTATCCGTTATGGTGACACCTTCCTCACACAATCCACTCACGGCGACCGACGGATAGGGCGACTGGATGAGGGGGTGGGCAATCTAGGTGACAGGATGTTGCTATAAGTACATGCACGCAGGTGCTGGGGGTGGGAGCGAAGCTTTGGCTGGGGGTGGAGAGGTTATAGGGGTGGCGCTGCAGTCATTGGTCGAGCTGCTGCATGGCGTCGGGGATTGGGCAATGGCTGGGGTGACTGAGGGTACTGGGTTGGGTCCAGGCACTGGTCGCGTTGTATGTAGCCAACCGAACTTTTATTTTACTACTTCACCCGACATGCACCCCTGAGTTGAGAATCCTAGCTAGGGTGCAGTGGTGTGTAAGTGGGACACAGCCCCCACAGAAAGTAGTAAAAATATGTCCTGGCGCCTTTGTGCTGGTGCACCAGGGTTGTCAGAGTGCTGAAAATGTGTTCGGCACTCTGAATGAGTGATAACGGCGATCGCCTTTAGGCGTTCGTCGTTATCACATAGACCCGCTTAAGCTTCAGGCTGGCAAGAATCATCATTTCAGCCTTCCAAGAAACTTAAAACATGCATTTTGTTCAGAGTTTGTATTATTTTGTAATTGATCTTGACTCAGAAGCTCCATTTGATTATCTATAGCAGAAAAATATGATAAGCTGGAATACTGTCAGTAAACATGATCATCGGAAAAGAAAATTGGAGGCAGAACTAGAAAAGGTATCTCTGTTCTTTAATAAAGCAACCACTAGTATCTTCCGACTGTGAATATTATATATCTACAATTGCAACATTCAGTCTTATTGTTGAAATAATCATTTTTATACAAACAGCAAAAAAAAACAACATCTTAAACCTTTTTTATTTTTATATAGCTATATCTGTAATTTGCAGCAATATGCTGAACTGATATATCAACTTAGCTCCAAGTTTTGTTTAACAAAATATTTTCCTAATCCAGTTTCAAAGTCATCCCATTTTAACAATAAATTATCTTTTGAATGGTCTAAATTCTGAACCATTGGTGCTAGAAACTTAATTATTGTAGTTTGTAAATGAAATCCTGGGGTAAGATCAACATGAATAGCTCATAAGCAAGGTCATCATCTCCTATAAAAAACTGTGAATGAACTTAGTACTCACTTTGCCTATGCTGGCATGACTTTCACTGATTCCAGTCTGGAACATCGCGGTTAAAAACATCGGGGACATAACATTGCAGGCATCACATCACCACCTGCAATATCATGGTGCAAAAACATCAGCAGACACAACCACCTAGACGGGCGGCAGGCAGTACAATGTAAATCAGCCCTGGTGTCCAGCGGGTCATCCACCCCACCCGCCTATGGCTCCAGTAATAGGAACTGTACCAACTCCCCCCCCAACCGCCAACCCACTGCCGCCATCACTGGCACCGTTGACACAGACTGTATATTATGGCACAATAGCTGTGGTGTCTAGTTGACCCCCCCATCCAGCCAGTAGCTCTCCACCACCCTTCTCACACCCCCACCCTGTGCAGGAGACCAGCAGCAGGGTGGTGGGGAGCTACTGGCTGGAGGGGGGCCCACTAGACACCACAGCCACAGCTACAATATACCGCCTGTGGCAATAATGCTGGCGATAACGGCAGTGGGTTGGTGGATGACCGCTACACTGCACCATCAGCAAGTGGGTGGTGACTCCCGCTGGAACAGCTGTTGTGTGCTACCCACTGGTGTGTCCTGTATTTTTGCACCATGTGTGCAGTGTGTGCTCAAAATCAGACCAAAATTCCACTCCCAGCTCTGCAGCCCCCATCATCCCATCTGATATTAAGCATTCTGTTTTAGATTTGGGAGAAAGAAACTATTATATTTTAAGACTATCACAGTCAGGCAGGTACAGCAATCCTTCATAGAGACTGACCTTAAAAAAAGGTATAGGAGAAATGTCTGCTTACCAAAGGACTCAACAGGCAACCTGTATAGTAGAGTGGCTATGGAATTCCTAGGATTCAGGATACATCTGCATAGAATACATTTTTTCATTCCTATTTGTGACACAACAAAACACCAGTAAAACACAGACAGCCTATGTACACCATCACATACAAAGTGATATATATATATATATATATATATATATATATATATTAGAGCAAAAACTCAGTTTAATGCATTAGTTAGGGTTGTTCCACAGCGACAAAAGTAGAAATTCTCTGTTGGGTTGAAAACCCCTTGGACCTACCTACCCTCCAACCGGCATTGGGGTGTGCATTGGGGTCGTCAGCCTAACTCTCACCCCATCATGTGTAAATCAGCGAAGTATGGGAGAATGGGGTGAGAGTTGGGACCAGCGACCGAATGCACACCCAATACTGGTTGGAGAAATGAACGAAATCAGGGTTTTCAACCTAACAATTCCTCACTTCACTCATCTTAACAACTTCAGTGAGCAAATTTGCCTCTAATTCCCTTCTTTTTGAGAATGATAGCGAGAAATAGTGAATGTAATGCAGCGGCGGGCCTCGCGCTCCCGTCACGCAATGTCTTGAGGCATAGTAACAGGAACAGCTACGCAAACAGAAGCGCTAACAGTGGCACACATGGTAACGCAAGCGCGAATGAGAACAGAAAGGGTAACACACACGGTGGCGTAGACGGGAACGGTCTGCCACGTGATGTGTTGTCACATAGTAACATGGTGCCTGCAAACGGAAATTTCAATGGGCATGGTGACGCAAAGCGAAACAGAAAGAGAAACAGTACTGTAGACACAAATGGCAAAAAATAACAGAAAGCATAACGAAAATGAAAATGCAAGGATAACGCACATGGTGGCGCAGGCGTCAACAGTAAGTGAAACGGGTTCAGGACATCGTAAGCAGAAAGGGCAACAGTAACAGTAATGTAAGCTCACAGGCTGGTTTTCCCCAAAAGCTGCATAGAGAAAGACAGTGAGTACAAAGAATATATACATAATAATGGATATCAGAGCAGAAAATGAGGACTTGGAATACTGAATAGGTTATATCTCAGGAACCGTACGACATAGAAAAAAAATTTAAAACTCATATTATTTACAACTGTCCTAGCTAAACATTTTTCTTAAGAAAAGTCCGTATCTCGCACTGTTTCCACGATACGGGCCCTGAAAGACGCGGCGAATGCCGTAATGTTATCCTATGGGAAAAAAAGAGAAGTTCGGAGCGCCATAGCTTTGCCTCCCTGTAATATTTTTTCACCAAACCACTGGAAGGCACATCTGTGTACTGTTGGCTGTCTTCCCTCCAAATTTCAGGAAAAAAGACCAAACCGTTATTTTGCAGCAGGGAGCCAAAGGATTCCTGTAATGCGTCAGGAGCCGTAATGTTATTCTATGGGAAAAAATGTCAACTTTGGAGTGCCATAACTTTGCCGCCATGTAATATTTTTTCAATACAACACTGAAAGGCACATCTGTGAGATGTCGACTGCGTTCCTTCCAAATTTCAGCCCAAAACTCCCAACCATTCTTTTGCAGCGCAGTGCCAAAGAATCACTGTCACTTTCCCACAGGTAGAAAACTACTGTCGCAATTTGCGAAAGCTTTCACAAAAAAGTTTGACACTTTCATGAGCACGAAAGTAATTTGCGAAAGTACTTTTTCCAGAAATGTGTAAAACATATTTCTGAGGTGTTTTACCACAAAATAAAGACATGGTAAGCGTCCTCAGGGTCCGATTAGGTGAATACAAAAATAATTAGGTTGCTAGAGGGTCCCAAATTTAAATGCCAACCATTTTTCTGATCACCAACTGAAAACAAAATGGCTGATTTGTGAAAGTAACAGGCCCATTTGCAAAAGTAAAAATGCATTTGCGACACTGTCGAACTTTTTGTTAACTTTTCCCATTGACTTATAATGGGAAATTGTTTTTTGAATAACTTTTGAACCGTTTAATATTTTTTCACCAAATTTTTGAAAGGCACATCAGGGACCCTGGCTGCATGTTTCCTGAAGATTTCGGGCTGGTCACACAAACCATGTGACCTGTACGTGCGACCATAGAATTCCAGAAAAAGCATAAATGCGTGTGCAAATCACGCTTAATAACTCCTCAGCTGTGTATCTGACCAGTACAAAACTTGGCAGATGCCAAGGCCTATGGTTCTTGGTTGTGTATTCCAAATATCAGCCAAATCTGTCAAACGGTTGCAAAGTTATTAAGATGCAAAGTTTTGGGGTTTAACATAGAAATGGCTCCTCAACCCTAACTATGGCAGCACTACCGTACTACCATAATATATATATATATATATATATATATATATATATACACACACACCCCAGTGAAGCACTATGCCTGAAGTTGAAACTAATATGCTATTCCTCTTAAATAGTCATAGTGAGACCTGTTGGAATAGTCCTGAACAATAGCATAGATGCGCTTCTCCAAGTCCTTATATTTCATCTTTCCCAAAGCTGACAGCTGCCCAGAAACACTCTGCTCTACCTTAATTTCAGTGAGCCACCTCGTCTTAGGCAACAAGAGGTCACCTTTTCTCCCCATGCCTTATCCTTTTGATAAAGATGTCCACTGACCAGAAGTAAAGATTTACCCTTCTAACTGCAGACAAACTCCGAAGACATCCCAGTACCACAAGCAGCCAAAGCTACACAGTCTGAGGATCACAACGGCAGAGATGCATCTTATCAACCCACAAGCACAAGACACAGTGGAGACCTTACAGGACATCAACAAGGTACCTTATGGGCTGCACCTGCAGCAAGGGGAAATCAGCCAGTCCCACATGAACTCCCCATAATAAAACACCATTAAGCACACCCGTGTCCCACTGCATCACACTTCAGGTTACTGAAACTGCTACACAGAGCATGCTGCAGGTCACACAGAGCTCCCAGCATGCATCACAGTTCCATAGTACATTATGTGGGTGCTTTCACCCCCGGTATCCCCCCAATAATTATAGACATCATCAAAGCCACAGCCAAAAACACATGAGTGGCATCAGTGGAGCAGTGTCACTGAAGTGATCAGGTGCTCTTACGTCAGTCTCACCCATATTCACGTCACCCTTTTCCATTTGCTCATGTGTGACCACCATTATCACGGCACCCTTATCACCTGACACAGTGAAGGAAGCATAGGGATAGGTGACGGACATAATGGGCCTATTGTCCCTACTCACCATAAATTACTACGTTATTATGTTTTCCACAGGAACAGGCTGTGAAGTCACAAGGTAGGAAAAATGGCTTCAACTACCAAGTGAGCCTCAGCTGTAAGTAAACTATAATGGACAATGATCTAGAGTTTGTGTAGCTGTCCTAGTATGATAAATAATGGAATGAACTGGACTTCTTATTTTTGGGAATAACGTATAGATGAGGTATGTTGATTCCAACTATGATCTCTGTTTGTGACCTGAAACTCTCTCAGACTCATCAAATAACATGCACTGTAGGTGCAAAATAACTCTGAACATAGAAACATAGACAATGATAGCAGTGAAAGACCCAGTGGCCCACCCTACCTTTTTGCACAATTAAGGCTTTAGCATCTCTGCCTCTCACTTACTCCTGTGCCCGTCCCACTTGCTATGGTCGTGCGGCTGTCCTGCCACACCTCAACACCCCCTCCCCACAGATCTAGCTTGTACCTTCTGTTTGGCAGTTTATTCCACCACTCTGTTGGTGAAAAAGTGCTTGCAGACATCTTACCTGAGTCTTCCACCTGCCAGTTTCATTGAATCCCCCCTTGCACCTGTATTCATTATTATGGTAAAAATGCTTTTAAAATCCACTCTATTTATCCTGTGCAGGTACTTGTAAGTTTGTACCACCTCCCCCATCCCTCCCAGTCTCTAGTATACACATGTCAAGGAAATGTCTTGCAAGCTCTGTCTGCATCCCTTTCTTCCATTCCCTGAATCATTCTAGTTACCCTTCTCTGTACTGCCTCTACTCTCTGGCAACCCTTACGCAGGAGTGGATTCCAAAACCTTGCACAGTACTCCAGTGATTAGTATAGTAAAGGGTTGCCTTCTGGCTTCTTCTGCTGATTCTCCTCCCAATTCCCCATAGCATCCTATTTGCCTTGCTCACAGCTTTGTTATCAAAGTATGGATCACAAATCAAACAACAGTAAAAATGAAGTTACAGTTAACATGTGTACCATACAGCAGGTGTTCAGTTATTATCAATAAAGAAAAAGTCAGCACACTGTAGCTAATTCAGTGCCCTCACTTATTTCTGCATTGATAGTTCCTGAAAAAAACCTATGGCGGAACATCCAGTCTGACTGTTTCCTAATTTCATCGTCCACTGTATGTTGTTATTAATATAGATCCTCTTTTGACTTTACCAAACACTCTTCAGCAGTTTATCAGACTTGTATTGTTTTCTTTATGTGTATCTGGAAAATAATATTTGACAGATTAACAGTTGTTTTTATAATGCTCGGGTTTTTGAAATTATCTTAGTGAATATTCATTCACCAGTTCTACACAGAACTGTAAATTTCTTAATTAAATGCTAGTTTCCCTTGAATGTATCAAATACAGCCTCTCCATCTGTTATGGCTCAGCTTTATCATGCAACACATGTTCAAAACGTTGCTACAGTAATTTGTTAGCATAAAAGGCTGCCATTCAAAGCAAACATGCTGCCTTTGCTGACTCATGTTGTTACTACCAGTGGTTTCCCTGCTCAATTTGAAAGGAAGGTTCAGGATGGATTCTACCATCAGTTTTTCAGAGATCCAAATATAATTTTCAGAGCTGTGTTCCAACAAATCATCGTGGGCCTGATATTGGAAAAGGGGCAAAGTGAAGCACAAAGGCTTGCATTGTAATTGTCCATTATCCATGACCCCAGGATGCTGTATTGAGTTGGATAGTGCACTGGTGCTATTTGACTGACTATAGGGGCATGTCAGCACAGCACTGTTGAGTAGTGCTGCTGCAACATGGACCTTAGAAGTGCAGGGAGCAGTGCCCCCAGACCCGATAGTGCTGGGAGCCCCTGGCACGATATTCGGTGGGCACAATGCAAATGAGCATGCAAGGCACTAAGAGGCCACATGCATAACCATGATGGGGCACATTTGCATGGCAAGTGGTGACAGGTTTGTGCCTCTCCTGTGGCCAGCCCCACCCACTCCAATCCCTGTTCCTGTTGAAACTACCTTGATCCCTAGTGTCTAGTGGTCCCTCTGTTCCCGATCCCCATCCCCACTGAAATTACCTTTTTTAGTTGTCCGGTGGTCCCTTCACCTTCTGATCCCTGGTCCCATGGAAATTACCTTTTTCCCTGGTATCTAATGGATCCCTTCCATCCCCCAATCCCCATCCCTGTTGAAAGTTTCCATATCCCTGCTGTTCAGTCGTTCTCCTCACCCTCTGATCCCCATCCCATTGGAATCAAATTTTCCCTGGTGTCCAGTGGTCCCCTTACCCACTGATCTCCAGCCCCAGTACACAGACATATCCTTTCCAGGTGTCCAGTCCCCCCCCCACCCTTTGATTACTCACTGTAGTTACTTACAAAAAGTCCCTGGCATCCACTGTAGCAGCAAATCCTCAAACTACCCATACCAGGTACACCACCCTGCCAACCCCCCTTACCATAATTTTCAGTGCCACGGGGAGCCCATATGGTGACCAGCACAACCTTCCTCTCACCACCTCAACTGGCTGCCATATGCAGTGACAGGGTGCGCATGTCCTGTGTACTGTAAAGGGAGTAAGTATGCTATCTACAGAGTGTAGGAGTGCAGCAAATATCAGACTGCGAATGTGGCAAAAATCAGACGTCACCTATCGACCCTTATGAAGGGGTCATTACATTTTATCCCTACTTACTACTTGCACAGCCACACTTATATGACTTTTCAATATTGTTGTACTGGATTGTTGTTATCTGTATCAGCACATTTGATGTGGAGCCTTTGGAAACGAGTCTATGACTCAAAGGGTTGTAATTCCTATGTTATAAATAAATAAATAAATAAATAAATAAATTGAGCAGGAGCACCCAAAAATGTAGGATTCACAGGAACTGATGATCTCATTAGAACCATAATATCTTGAGTGTTACTACATTTGGTGATTGAGTTGGTTATTCCAATGTTTTTGCAGGAGTATTACATAAGGCTATATTAGAGTGGACTGCTTCCTCAAAAAGATCCTTTTGCTTTCAACTACAGGTGCAAGAGTCTGGGCCAGATTACATGATTTAGTACCTATAGACAGGTAGAATGGAGCTGCTTTACAATCCATAGATAGCGCATGGCAGCTATTGCATTAGCACAAAAGGGTAAGTGAGACTGAGGATGTTTGTGGAAAGCACAAACAGATTCATTGCAATGTTAAAACCAAAAAAAGAGTTTGAGAGGAAGGAGGCTGAGCCAAGGGAGGTTTTGTGACTTGAATAGGGTCACACAGTGAGTAAGTGGTGGTAGAAGGAATCAATCCTGGGTCTCTAGAGCTCTAAGTTAGAAGCTCTGTATGCTAGCCACCAGCCTTCACTGATTCCCCATTTGTAAATACTGTATATCCTGCTATGTTGAAGTCTACCAGACACATAGCTTTCATTATGTCTGTCCAGGAAGAGAAGCAATTAAGAGGCTGCATGTTTTGGAGACCTAAAGTTTGTCTTTTGTAGTCTAGCATTTCCTACATTGCTATGTAAACGCCAACTGCTTCTCACAAGGCTGGAAGTGGAAATGTATGTGTTATTATTTTCAAACAATATGAAAGAATGGAAATAAACTTTGTCTAGCATTTGGGCATGTTTCAAAGCAATGCGGTAATGAAAATGACGGTGTGTAGAATTCAGGCTGGAGAGAGTGTTGTGGAGGTGGTATCTGTTTCAGACATACTAATTAACCATTCTGAAACCTGCACTGTTAATACTATATTAGGGAATTGGTTGCTGTTGTTTGTAGGAAGGCTATCTGAAGCTGCAACTGCTGTTGTAAGTCCGTTTCACAACAGGTGATAACTGGCAGCTGAAATAAACCATTCTATGCAGGGAATGTATTTACTGAAATACAAGACCCATTCTGTGGATAGGAAATGTTTCAGTGTAATATATTGTTTGAATGACATGCATTCTGCTGAAGGTAAAAAAAAACAACTGTAGATGAAACATATTTTATTCGGCAGCTAACACAATTATTATTTTGAATGCTATTAACTGTATTATGCACAAAACAAACACAGTGGATCTAATGTCTTGAGTTGAATAACAGAAATTATTCTGTGAACAAATTTTTCTTTGTCATCTACACACATCTCAGCAAAACATATTCAACAGCTACCTCCTGTATTCTGTTTTGTAAAAGTGTTATTCTCATTATTAATTAGTCCATAAAGAATAACATTGTACAGATAAATATAAATAGATTAAATTTATGAAAAAGAAGAAAACAATACTATCCTGCATTTTGGAGTAAGGCAAAATGAACCCTTTGTGCCCACACCATTGTACCACCCACCTCCTCTCAGCTGTGCTATACACTAAGTGCAGTCCCTTCCCCTAAAGAAAAGACACCACAGTGAATAGACATTTGAATTAGTCATCATTATTTCAGAAGTGACCAAGGCCCAGCAGTAGAGATGTTGCAAAATTTAATTTCACCAGTGAAATTGCCACAAAATTGCCAATTTCACCATGTGGAATGTTTCACGAAGTTGTGGCAAAATGGTGAAATTTCACTACAATTTTGCACCCTGCCATTCCTTAAAAATTCTCCCTGGTGTCTGGTGGTCCCCCCCTGGCCAATCACCAGCCGTAATTGAATACAAATCCCCCCCAGTAACCCTGGCTTCCTCATTTCCTTTTCTTAAAAAAATATAATAAAACCCACACTCCCTGGTGTCTAATGGATCCCCACCCTGTCAGCATGAGCTAGTGCCCACCCTGCTCCCCCCAGTACCCCAACTGGGCCACTGGCACAGCCCTCCACTCACCTCCATGGCTCTCAGCCTGACTGAGCACAACTGAGTGTGACTGAGCTCTTGAATGAATGATTGCATGCTTGCACAAGCATATGCATGTTCATTCAACTGCTCAGTCATGCTCAGTTGGGCTGCTGGCCATGTGAGGGTGAGTGGAAAAACTATTCCAATAACCGATTGGAATAGCAGGAGGGAATGAGGTAGGTGTTAGCTGATGCTGACAGGGTGGGAGATGGGGGTCTGCTAGACATCAGGGGAGTGTGGGTTTTTTATTTATTTTTTAAGAACAGGAAATGAGGGGGCCAGGGTAACTGGGGAGGCTTTATTCAATTATGGCTGGTGATTGGCTGGGGGAGGACAACTAGACACCAGAGAGAATAATTTGGGTTGTGAGCGGCCATGGGTGGGTACCACTAGACACTAGGGAGTGTGGATTTAATTTTTTTTATTTTAAAAAAGGAAGGGGAAATTGTTTAACCAGGAATAGCACACTAAGCTGAAGCTTGTTTCCAGGTGCAGCCAGGGCGCACAAGAAAGTTAAGTGACTTTCTCAGGGTCACACAGTATGCAAGTGGGGGCTGTGGGATTCAAACCCAGGTCTCCAGGTTTGCAGCTCAGAGCCCTAAACCACAAAGCTATACTGCCTCCTTAAGAAGAAGGCCAGGGTAACTGGGGGGGCTTTATTCAATTATGGCCAGTAATCGGCTGGTGGGGGTAATTTGCAGGGACTCAGGACAGGAGAACTCAAAAGAGTCAACATAACTAAAATTTTGCCTGAAGGTGGCTAAATTTCAACCACTGGTGGTGAAATTTCTCCCAGGGATGCGAAATTTCGCCGGTTTTCGGGCAAAATTTCATTTGCTCTGTGAGTGAAATTTCACATTTGGCCCAGTGAAATATTTAGCATAATGCATGAATTACGCAAAATATTTTGCTGGGTGAAATTTTTCAATTTCACACATCTCTACCCAGCAGTCTGGCCCTGATTTTATGAAATGCTTCTTAATCTGCCACCAGTTACTCAGCAAACTTTTTTCAAAAGTTCTACTATGAAAGACATGCTGAGCTGATAAAAGCTCATTTCCATACATGTCCTGGGGGAGGGCTGTGCTGAAACAAATATTTCAGTATTGATACAACTCGGGGAATTTTAGTGTGAGACCATCGATGGAGTTTAGCTTACAATATTCAATTAGTTCCCCAAAAGAACACTTTGATGATGGTATCAGGAGTCAGCACTGTCATTTAAAACAATCCCCCTCCCTAGCCCCTCCCCAGGCCCTCAAACACCATCATTAAATATTAGCCCCCTCCCCACTGCCCCATGATGCATGATTAGGAGCAGGTGGGGGTCAGTCTCTGTATGTACTCAGCTAATTCAGTTGTCCTCCTCCCATCCCTTCACATTCATAAAATAAATGTGTTTCCAGCTCCCTGGCATGGCACCATGAGCTGGTAGCATCTTAAAAAATTAAAATACTCTCCCTAACCCTCCCACTGAATACCTATGAAAAGTACCGTATTTAATGTTTCAATGGGCATACACAATACACTGCAGGCCAGGTAAGCTGAGGCAGTAGAGAACAAAAAATGAAACTTCCAGTGAAAAACAGGAGGACATAAGAACCAAAAACTAGGAGGCATCATGCGGCTGAAGTGAGCAACTAATTAAACTACTAGAATATAAAAGGGAGTGGCTGCCTTGCTAGGAGCCAGGTGTAAACATTTAAGGATTGCAGCTGAACTGGGAGACTGCAAATTGCCTGAAACAAACAGGAACATGTTTAGTCTGAAAGAGTACAAACAAAGCAGAGAACAACAAAGGCGGGACACTGTAAAAACTACTGTAATAAGCACACAAGAAGAGAACAGGAATACAGCAGAAGTAGATGAATAGAAAAATAATGCACAGACTGCAGTTGCAAAAGTATACAAAAAATAAATTCTGACCAAGAAAGCTGCTAGAGACACAAACCAACAGAAAGCCCAAAAGCACAAAGGGGAAGTAGGAGACAAACATGGGTGGGGGGGCACTACCTCCGGCTGCAGCAAAGAAACAACACTTCTGAGTGAAGCTGGAGGAAGATGGTTTATGTAAGTCAGGCAGAGGGTGTGCCTGGTTGATTCCACCCACTGAACTGGAGGCATAGCCTTTGAATTGGGTCTCCCCCAGACTCCGCACTAATACATGATTGGTGGGGCATGAAATTTCAGACTTTAGCTAACTTAGTCACCCGTTCCTCCATGACTACTCCATTTAATACAGGAAGAATGAAGCATACAGGCAAGCAACTGAGGAGGGCATTTACATCATTGAGGAACTTAGGTGGACTGACCAATCACAGTTTACCTAGCATTATCAATGATGTAAGTGCTATGCCCAGTCCCTCTTGGTCACATGCCTGCTTGATCCAGTCTACCTACTGTATAGAAAATGGAGAGAACACACTTGGGAGGAGCTTAGTTAGCTGGCATTGTGAAGTTTTGTTGCCCCCAAATCATGAATCCATGGTCAGGACATGGGAAACACTTCCACAAGGTACTTTCCAGGTCTGCTGAGTGACAGGCTATTGAGTTTTTTTTGTTTGTTTGTCTTTTTTAGACACTACCAGCTCCAGGTTCAGTGCCAGGGATATGACAACAATTTTGTTTTATGAATGTGAAGTTCTGGGAGGGGAAATGACTGAGTGAGCCAGGTATGTACATTAAGTGCACTCCCCCAGTTGTGGTTCAGGGGTCAGTGGAGGGCTACCCTTTTATTATGGTGTTTGGTGACCTGGGGTGGAGGCGATGGAGGAGGGCTGTTTAAAGACAGTGAATCAGCAACATGGCCATACTGACTTCAAACCTTTCAAACCATGATGATTTTTGTGTGGTTTGAGTACACATGCTCAAACGTTGAGAGATTATCAAAGTTCTAATTATGTGCAGAGCAGATTTTCTTTGATTTTGTTCAGAAAGAATTAACTGGATTCCTCTTCTGTAGAGCAGGTGCAAAGTGAGCACAAAATAACTTTTTGCCTGTTCTAAGTTTGCAGACCCGTCAAGTAGGGCTGGGTGAAATTTATCTTCTGTCAGCAGAATTCTGGCAAAATTATGATTCCACTTCCCCAAAAGTTCAAGAAATTTCTTGACAATTAGAGCCAGCGTGGTGTCACAAAGGGCTGATGCACTTAATGCTTAACCTCTCCCACACCGGTGACCCAGGTTCAGGAACAGACTCGGGTCATCAGGGGTCGGCCAGACAGAGTAAGAATCAAGCATCCCAAGGACTGCTCTCCTCTCCCAAAGTGGAGAGGCCTGTCATTCCTGGCCTAGGCTGTCCCCAGGTGGAGGGCTGGGTGTAGAACAGGTTGGAGAGACAATGTAAGTGAGGTTCTGTTGGGAACATCGTATAGGTGTGCCTTCATTAATGAATCCAACACTCCACAGTCAGAGGTGGGAGAAGAAAAATGGAAAAAGGAATATCGAGGAGCTTCATGAAGTCAAGCCCAGCTGACTCCATGCCTGCTCCACCACTCACTGTGCATCTCGGTCCAACTCAGATTTGTGTATTGGGGGTGGAAGACAGCCCTCTCCCTCTGGTCCTGCCATAACAGGGCAGCTCGTGGGGAGGAAACCTGACCAAGCACATAGCTGAGGAAGGTAGTTCGCTGGCCTGGGGGGACTGGAGACAGGGCTGATGCAGCCATACTCTGGGTGCAGGAGATAGAAAAACCTATATAGAAAAAAAGCAGGAAATAGAAGAACCTATATAGAAAACAAATATTTCTTGAAAATTTTGGAACCTTTCAACAAAATTTTATTTCAGTTATTTCCATTTAAATTCAAAAGTTTTGTCCACATTACACCTAGTTACCAATGACCATAGAGAAGTGTTTTACAGCTCTGTCTTTAAAGATAATAATAATAGTAATTTTATTTATATAGCGCAATTCAAATATCAAAGCATTTTACATACAACAGTTTAAAAAAATTCAATAAAATTACATAAAACGTACCCAACATCATCAATTAAAAACTTCACAATTCACGGTATTTCACATGCTAAAAGCCTGTTTAAATAAATAGGTCTTTAAACCTGTTTTAAAACTCTCCATGGTCTCGCACTTTCTAACCTGGTGAGTTAGAGAATTCCACAGGGATGGTGCCATGAACATAAAAGCCCTTGCACCAGATGTTTTCAACCGTACCTTGGGAACCTCTAGCGACCCCTCATCAGTAGAGTGGAGAGGTCGGCTGGGGCCATAAGTAATCAGGAGCCCTTGCAGATAACCCGGTCCCTGTCCTTGTAGGGCTTTGTAGGTCATAAGACCGACCCTAAAGGTGGTCCACCACTGTATAGGTAGCCAGTGCAGATTGCGCAGCACAGGCGTAATATGACTGGAATAAAAATTTCCTGTCAATAGTTGTGCCGCTGCATTCTGCACCAGCTGCAAGCAGCAGCCATCAACCCCCGGAAGCCCTAGGTGTAGGAAGTTGCAATAGTCAAGGTGCAAAGTCACAAAGGCATGGATCAACATGGGCAAATCATCGGATGGAACAAGGTGCTTAATTCTGGTGATGTTCCTAACATGATAAAGGGAAAATCTGATGACTGCTGACATCTGCACCTGCAGTCAGATAACAAAGTTACAGGCCTCCACGCATTCAGAAATTTTAAAATTACATTTTCCAGTTATGGAAACTGCAGAATTTTAAGCCCCTATAACTTTAAAACTAGAGAACAGAATAGCACACATTGTGTTAGGTTTATTGACCTTAAATATTAGGCTTTGAGGCCAGCACCCTTTCCCTGCAACAGAGCATTGCACTACCATGCTAATGACCTGGATACAGAAGGGATCCCAGGAAGTCACAGTGGGAGGCAAGCCATGGCTGAGACAGCTGCCACTCAACAGTGCATCTCAATCGGGGAGGGGTGGTGGCAGGATGCACCAACACAGTGACACCTGCAGCTGGGCCAGGGTGATTGCTTCTGCTTCAGGGGAAGCTATGGCTATGCAAGGCTGACAGAGACACCACCTCCACGAGGGGAGATGGGAGGGAAAAAAACTGTTAGAGGAAAAACTCAGCAGCCAACTGATTGATGGCTGGGTTCAGCCTGATCAGGGTATATCTCTGTGAATAGGGTATATTCCTGAGAGATGAGCTGTCAGATGGGACAAAAACCAATATGGAAAAAAAGAGGCTGAGTGTGCCAACTCTCTAATCTCTTGTACAAAGGCTGCTCAAGTTATAAGGAGTCAAAGATTCCAAAATAGCATCAGTAATTAAAGTAGAATTTCATGAGCTTTTGTGAAATTGTGGAATGCTGTGATACTTTTGTCAGAGCCATGTTCACACATTTTGCCCAGTCATACACTTGAGTTGCCATTGCAGAGGAAGGTAAAGGCATGGTAAAGTGGCATTATGGCAGCATTCATAGGAGACTCCATAGTAAAAGTATAGTGTTGCCAAATGTCAGGTCACTATCTTGAGTAATGAAACATGAAAAATAATCATGAACATCACTGTGCACTTGCCTGAATTCTTGCAATATGCCAGATAACCTCTACAGCTCACTGCCTTAATGTCTTATGCAAGCACATGTACATGCAGCATTGTTTCTGTACAATGCCACCTGCTGGTTTGATAACAATGTATATTTTTATTATTTGAAAACAGCGGCACCAAATGACGCTAAGTCTTACACTAGTTGTGACTTGGGCCATTGTGACAAAAGTATCTGGACATCTTTAGTAATGATGGAACATCATGCTGGGCATCATTGTCGTAGAAGTGTTGGAGGTGTACTGCAGGGACATGATGCTAGTGCAGGTAAGGTGATTCAGTGGTGATAAGTACTTTAGTGAAAGTTAAAATTACAAGTGGAATTTTAGTGGTAGTACCTATTATGTGTCCATGAATTTTTGACCAAAGTTTGCCAATTAGTAATTTCTAAAGTATCCATAATAAATTGTAACCTACTAAACCACAGTCACCCAACTTAATTAGATTCTAGGACACATTTATTTTCGTATGCATGCCAAGTCCTGAGTGTATACCTGCAATAGCAGTGGAGATGTAAACATCCAAATATTTTGAAAATGTTCACACAATTTAACAAATAATTAAATTGTGAAATTTTGAACTCCTGTAACTTACAATTTACACAACCGATTTCCTCTCCATTTAGCAGTTTCTATGATTCTTTTAAGAAGGTATGCACATAAAGTCTCTATTATGTAGCTCCAAAGATCTCTATGTTGTAAGCATACATATATTTTCAGAAATGTTCACACAAACAATAAATTGTCAGACTTTGAGCACCTATAACTTCCCTGCCCCAATCCATATGTCATGATGTATCTCTGTAGGGCCTCTTCCAAACTATATGTGTGCCAAATTTTGGACCTGTAGCTATAATACTGCCTGAGTTACAACCAACTAATGAATTTCGGAAAAGTCTGAAGAAGAAGAAGAAGAAGAATCAGCATTTATATAGCGCTTTTCATACATCCACAGCGCTTTACAAGCAATGCTAGACTGGTAGTGAAGTGACTGAATGTGTGGTGGCGGCCATATTGCACATCATCACCCACACACAGCCTGGATAATTGCATGAACCAGTTTTATGGTAAGGAATGTTGGCCCAGGACACAGGAATGTTCCTACTCTTTGCGAAGAGTGCCCTGGGTTCTTTACTTCCACCTGGACACCCACCAGGACAACACCAGGATGGGCAGAAGGACCTTGGTTTAACGTCTCATCCGGATGACACACCCAGCAGTACAGCACCCAATACACTTTCGGATGCCAGCGATTTTTAGGTGCAAGTCCAATCCTGGTGTGGGACAAGAACCCACGACCTTCTGGTCCAGAGGCGGATGTGCTACCAACTGAGCCACGCTGACACCTGCGTGCAGTTTTGTGGGGTTTTGTGAAAATTCTGCAAAATCAGAATTTGCTAATTTTACTCAGCTCTGCTGTCAAGCTATGCTCAACTGGTCACAATCTTTCCCTTGGCCAAGATACTGCATTAGAAATTTGTTAAACATAGAAAGAACTGATTCATAGTAGTGATATCATCAGAGACATATATATTATTTTACTAATGCTAAGTTTAAAATTTTGTGTGCTCATTCTCCAGAATAATGTTGAATAAATGTCATTGAGGAACACCAAAATGTGACATTTTGCTGAGATATTTATCTATTTATTTTTATTTAGTTAGTTTTTGTTGACCGGGTAAGTGCACTAGACAAATCTTGCCTATTTTTAGGCATGACCCAGGGAAGGGGGATACAGGTGAATGCCAACTGACCTTGAACCAGATTAAGCTGTTGGTGGTATTTTTAGTGAATGAGGGAAATTTGGCCAGGACACCGGGGAAATTCCCCTTCTCTTTTCAATAAGTGCCATGGGATCTTTAATATCCACCTGAACTACCACCAATCCAGGCAGATGGGACCTCGGTTTAACATCTCATCCGAAAGACGGCACCTCAGAAGTGCAGCATCCCTCTCATGCTGCACTACAGTGTCAGTACTGTGATATTAACCCAAGTGCCAGATGTGGGAACTGAACCCACAGCCCTCTGATCTCCTGGCCTCAGAGGTGAGTGTGCTACCTACTGAGCCACTGACATAATGTGTAATTATGAGGCCTGATGGCAAAGACTAAGGATCATTGCATACCTGCTGTTATATTGATTTTTCTTACTGATTTCACATTCCATATACTGCTTTTGATGTCCAAGAATACTATTGAAATTTCTAAATCTTGTAAATTCCATTACTTTAATTCTTGTGCAGTGTTATTTGTATGTGTCATTTTGTTATTTGCTACTTATTTCATATGATGTGATAACAGAGTTTATATTTTTACCATATGCCTTCTTAATCACCTAGTGTATCCATAGAGAAAGAAGTATGCCTGTTATTCATTCAGTTCTTGATTTTTTAATTTATTACTTAAAGATCATTGAAAATGTATACTGTGCTGTTTTCTTTATTTTTTAATTTTCTTCACTTTATCTGATGGATTGGCTCCTATCAGCCCTGCCCCACACATAGCTCTGTCATCCACTGACCTGGGACTTACCCATCTGATTGACAGACCTGGATTGCCCCCCAGGATGGGGCCTTCAGGAGGGGGCCCTACATCCCATCAGACAATGGGATGTGGTCCTGGGGGTGCATGGGACTGTAGTGCAGGAACTGCGGCTTGAGGTGGGTGACATCCTGCTTGGCCCAAGCTTTTTCTGTGTTCTCCCTGGGAGGTGAGACATGCAGTGATGTCAGGGGTGTGTGCCAATGTCTGCCCCAAATCCAGTAACTATTAGCATTGACTGTTGGACCTCTGGCCTACACTAGGAGTTGGACGAGCCCCAGGAATCCCCCCCCCCCCAGAAGAGGAGGAGAGCAGTCCATGAGATGCTCAATACTCCTCCCCTGGCCAGCACTCTGATGCCCAGGCTCACTTCCAAACCTGAGTCATCAGTGTCACAAGCAGTAGTGCTACGATTGCACTGGTGGGCCAGTCCTACTGTGCTGTTTTCTGACTTCTACTCAGCTGTTCTGGTTTTGGAAGCACAACAAACATGACAGCCTCTTACAGTATTTTATTTGTTTTGTTTATAAAATATATTTCTGTCCCTTCTTGTGGCTTCTGGCCATCAGGAGTGATACCTCCCAGTGACTGTTGTCATCCGGTGGGATGTGGGGGGTGCATTGGTGGCAGTGAAGCACTGTCAGGTGCTCCTGAAGTTTGACTCCCATAGTAGGAGGGTTTTTGGCTATGCATTGGTACAGTAGTTTTGCTGGCTGAACAGCTACAAGAGCTGCAGAAAATATGCAACCTCCTCTCCCAGCTCCCCAGCCCAGAGGCAGTCCATGGGTGGGATAAGTAATGCTGCAGTGTGTCATGGACTGCTGGTGTCCATGTGAAAGCTGTGCTGAAGAAAGAGGAGCTACTGTCTGTTTATTGCTTCCTATCCCCTTTGCCACAATCCATGGGACCAGGAGAGTAAAGAAATTATGTGGTTTGCTGGCTATGGTGAAAAAGGTTTTTGCATGCCTTCAAAACAAATGAAAAGTTGCAGTCCAACCCACTTTCCAGCAGTTGCAATTTGGACTGAGACTGAGGCAAAGGATGTGCATTTGGGGAAGCCAGAGCAATGTTCTGGAGAGAAGTGAAAGGTAAGTACCATTTGGGAGGGATTACATTGAGATTATGATTTGAGTAACTGAGATGCAGTATTATATAAAAGTAATAATGTTTTACAATAGAATAACAATAGTCTGTATAAATAGAGGTAACCACATGAAATTATGTGGGAGTAGACATTGTTACCAGTGGTGGCCTGCTGCATGGGATGAGTGCTAGCTTATTGCCAGCCCTAACCATCTAAGTGTAAATACCACTGAGATAGACAGGGTCATCCTCCGAGTAGTACTGCCCGTTATCACATATAGGCCTCATCCCCTTCCAGCCCCACCATGGTATCTCTCCATGGATTCAGCAACAGTTAGCCATTATCACCATTATCAGAGGGCAGTGGTGGCTTACCACCTTTCACAGTATAAATAGCCTGTCTCAGGATAAGCTCTGGGGCAACAACTGGTAGTCGGAGCAGTAGACTAAGTGAAGATGGAGGCAGGGGCCTTCCTGCAGCTGATGGCTATGTTTTGTTGCCCTCACCCTGTTTTCTATAATACACTTTTCTTGCATTTCACATGGGGTGTACCATTTGCCCCTTTAAGGACTGCACCACTGCTTCTGACATCATTACCAGGAGCCAAACATGCAAGCAAATGAACTAGTGTCACCACTACTACTGATGCTCACACAGCACACCATAGCCTGGTAGGCATTGGCAGCTGTATATTTATTCTATCCCACAAACCTTGTTGTCTAGAAATTTTAGCAGTGTTCCTTCAAGTACCACATAAGTTTTCAGCCTAGATCCAGATGACTCCTAAATCTTGTACTATCAGTGCGATTGCACACCATTGTTACATTATAATAAGCATGTGATAGGTGTATGCTACACATTCATAAGCAAGTAATACTCAACTGTATAAGTACCACTGAGTAGAACAGTTGGACACTTATCTACTTATTTATTGCCTCTTTGTATAATCTGTTTTAAGCTTGTTATTAAAAAAAACTCATTGTTAATACTTTTGCTGAAAATGAATACCTAAACAGGGCTTACACTGGCATTAGAAAAGTGAAGGTCAGTTTGACCATCTGTTTCCAAAGCTGGACCAGCTGGGAAAATCCATTGGTCAGAAACCTGCTGGAATGTCTCGATGTTACGTTATGTAATACTTTTATATATTTTTTTTTTATTATTTTATTTTGAATGTCTAGCATCAGAATAGTTTCATTTTAGGGCATCACCTAGTTTTCAGGAGGTTCCTAATAACACTTAAAACAGCAGAATCAGCTGCAAATTGAACATAAAATACTTAACTTACATCTGTACAATTGATTATACATGTACAATAGTTATGTTTTCATTGATATTAAGATATATTTTAAATGTTATATGTTATTTATTGAACTACACACATTCATCTTACACATAGCATACAGATACACAGCATTTTGGGGAGAATGCTTGCTGATGGAAAACATTTGGATGCGAGCAAGCTAGCAAGTACAGTATGTAGTGTTAGGTAATAGGCATAACAGTTTTACGAAAGCTCTTCACAAAAGAGCCCATGGATTACCTCTCATACCATGTGGAGGTTGCATGGTTTGCCTAAATGCTAATATATAGGGCTGGTGCAGAAGAATATCATTTATTTTTTGCTTCAAAATCACTAAAAAATCCATCTGGGGACTTAAGGAGGGGGTAAATGTGAGCCCTGCCTAAATACAATAAAATATAATATGGCTAACCAATCCTATGAGCTCTGCTGTTATTCTTTCTTGAGGACTAATGAAATGAGAGAAGCTTCTCTGCAGTGGTTTCATGATGTCACCAGAACCCCTGATGTAAGAATATCCTCAACATGTATCATCACCCCTGTATTATTATATTCATTATGCTAATATGCTCTGATGAAATTACATTTGAAGGAAATAAGTCAATAATACAGTACATGCTTTCCAAAAGCTATTTTACAATGTACATGATTTCCATGATTTCCACATTATGTCTATATATATCTGAAAAAGTATGACATTTTATTCCAGTGTTACATTTTCTGACAGATTTTATTTGCCTCTATAATCTATTATCTCTCTCATTATATAGTATTTGTTTTGTTGATACTATTTAAAAAACATATGTCATCTATATCATCAGTTAAAATTCCCTTTGGAAAACTGTGAAGCATTTCTGTAAAGCTTTATTGTCAAAATGTATTTGCAAAGTACATTGGTGAGTGTGTTTTACAAAAAAATTTTTCTTGGCTCTTTGCTCATACATTTTTGCAAGCTATGGTTGAACACATTTCTTGTCAACATATAATTAAGCAATAAGGCACTACAGGGTGTGGTATATCATGGGATGTCATCACGCCTCGGGTGGTTGGGTACGAGGTCGCAGGCGGGTGCATCAACGACCGGTAACGATATCCCCATGATATACCACCCCCTGGAGTGAATTTTTGCTATTATGAACTGAGTTTGAATTTTCATAAATAAAAAAATAAAACAAAAAGGTTTTTAAATATTTTATGAACAAGTTTTTGGGTGATATAGGAGTACATTTTGAAAAAATAGTTCTCAGAACAGAGCAAGGAGGCTGGTGGCGTCGGAACTTTTTTGAAGCCGTGATGATGTAGTCCGATATCATCATGGCTTCAGAGAGCTCTCTGCCAATCAGTTTCCTCTATTTACACTCCTCAGTTCATAATAATGCATATAACAAGAATGCAGTGATGAGTTCTTGGTGGAGGCTGGTTATTCACTAAGGTACTACCAACAGTTTAATCTGGTTCAAGGTCAGTTGGCATTCATCTGTATCCCCCTTCCCCAGGTTGTGCCTGAAAATAGGCAGAATTTTTCTAGTGCACTTACCCGGTCAACAAAAACTAAATAAAATAAATAAATAATAGCGCAAAATCACTTTCCAAGAAAGCTGTCATTTTATTATGATGTCATTCAAACAGAATAATTGTAAAATGCCCATATATTTCTCATAATAAATCTGTGAACTAAATATATTTGCACAGTATACTACAATTGCTTTACAGTGTATGTTTTTTTTTTCTTTATTTAAATAATTTCAAAGGACAAGGCATGCTGCACTGTTCTTTAAAGTTGCATTTATTTATTTAAAGATACAAAATGCTTGGGAAAGGCTCATTGAACAGTTAGGTATATTGCACCAACATAAATTACAGTAACATAGCATCAGAAGCAACAGCTTGTAGATAAATAAAACTACTGTATTTTTGATAACAACAGGAGTATTTTGAAGTTAAAATAATTTTATTGTATAAAGAACAGTGCCTGTACTAAATCATTAGGTTGAAAAATGTCACTTGCTTGGCCTTCAGTACAGTTTCATTATCATATAAACTTAATAACTGTGGAAATCTTAATGTTTACAGTCACATAAAGACAAAAGAAAAATTGACTTAAGAGCAAGTAGTGCTGTAGTTAACCTCAGTGCGTATATTTTCTATCGCCTGAAAGTAGCATCATGGACCTTAACAGATGTGTCTTGACAGTTTGACAGCAAACATTTCATTTTGGCATCCCTAATGAAGCTTCCTCCATAGTGACAACTGGAGAGCTCCACTCAGTAGTGAAAATGGTGCAAATGATATTTTAGTTTATTTATTTATTCTGGTTAGTCCATGGGCCAAAGACCTGTTTTCATGGTTGACCAAAGTACACATTACATAGTACAAATAAATACAATCAGTGGACATAAAACATTAAAATAAATAGCACAGGGTACCAATTATTACAAACTAAGCATCAAATTACACATAACATTCACATTTATTTCCCTCTATCAAATGATCTCTCAGTATGTTTCTAAATGTACAAACTGATATTCCAAGACAGTCCATTTTGATCATAATTAAATTAGAAAACATTGGTAATTTGTATAACAAAGTCCATTGTCCCATAGCAGTGTTCATCTTTGGCACAGAAAAATAACAATAGCCTGATGTTCTAGTAAAACACAGATTTATATATTTTTCAAATAGAAGATGGAAGTTAGCAGGAATTTTATTTAAAGTGATCTTTTTTGCCAATGAATCTATTTGTAGCTTGAATCTTTGTTCCAGTGAGAGTATCCCTGCTTGTTTAAGAAGAATGCAGTGATGAGTTCTTGGTGGAAGCTGGGTAGCAAACCCAGCAACCTGATTTAAGAATGTTTTAACCTTTGAAAGTAACCACAAGCAGTGTGACAGAAAATCAGGCCATAATCTATAGTTGTCAAAAGAAGCTCTGTGACAATAATGTTCCAGTTGTTGGAACGAGAAGGGAGTTCACTATATAGACAGCTCCCAACCATTGATGTACAATTTTAACTAAATTTAGAATATGTTGTTCATAACTCATTTTTGACTCAACAATTAAGCCTAAGTATTTAAAATAACCAACCTGCTGTATCTCTGCCCCTGTAATTGAGTGCAGTGACAGAGCAGGCTCCACTTCCAGTCTATTTCTATGGTTATAAAACACCATAGTCTTTGTTTTTTCTCATTTAACAACAGCCCATGGTCAATCAACTAAGTCTGAATTGCCAAGAAATCACTAGTCAGGTCAACTTGTATCTGGTCAAAATTGGATCTGCTCATGAGGATCACCCCGTCTTCTGCATACAAAATAATTTGAGACTTAAAACAAACCAAAGGCAGTGTGTTTAAAAATAAGCTAAACAAAAGAGGACCCAAAACTAAACCTTGAGGTACACCCATTGTGATTAAAGCAGGGGAAGGAAGGCAACTGTTGACCTTAGTTCACTGTGTAAGTTCTGATAAGTAACCTTCACACCAACCAACAACATTCCAGGATATCACCAGCCATATAAGTACAGATTTTAGTAAATCAGGATTGACCAAATCAAAGGCCTTGGTGAGGTCCTATAACCATTTGTCCCTTATCTAGACCCCATGTACAGTGCCCATGAACCCCACCAAGGTCATCTCAGTACTATGCTCCGGTCGGAACCCATGTTGGGCTGTTGTTAAGATATCATACTTTGTAAGATGTTCTACCAGTTGATCAAAGATTATTCATTCTAATATATTTGAAAGAGGTGCCAACAATGAAATAGAGCTATAGTTTTGTATGTTTGAATGATCACCAGTTTTTAGTATTGATACAACAGTTGCTTCTTTCCAAAGTTGAGGAAACTTAGGAGAACATAAAGAAAAATTAAAAATAATAGATAACGGATAACACAAGATGTCTGCGGTGATCCTGACGAGCCTATAGTCAACTTTAGCCATACCCACTGAAGCGTGTGGGTAAAATGTTACTATGTATTCTAGTGCCTCAGCTGGTACTAAGCATCTAAAATAAAACCTAGGTTGAGTCACTTCCATGTCACAGTAGCTGTTATTAATTGGCCTGACAGTTTTATTAAATAAATCACCAGTAGTATGTCAGTGAAAAAAGTGTTCAATTCCTGTGCTATCATAAGGGTTTCAGTCAATACACCAGCTGTAGGGTTTAGACATTGTACATTGGATGCACATTATTTTTCCTAATAATTCATTTATTAAATCCCATGTGGCTAAAGTATCTCTGCCCTTAAATTGCCTTTGTTCTTCAATATAACAATGTTATATTGCTACCTCACCAACAGAACCCAGGCTGTGAAGTTTAATTCAGCGATTTCAGACAGTGCTGTCATCAACATTGGTGTCCCTCAGGGGTCCATACTTGGCCCTCTTCTATTTTCATTATTAGTAAATAATCTCCCAGAGATGGTAACCACTGGTCACTCACTGCTGTACCGGATGACCTGGTCGTTTATGCTCACTCTGACAACGTTCTGGAACTGAATGCTGCCCTCACTGCTGATTTTCACTCGGTACAACACTAGCTGAACTCTCAACACCTTGTTTTAAACACAAACAAAACCAAAGTCATGCTATTTGGCTCCACTCACAAGCTCAGATCATGTCCTTTGACTATCTCTGTTCCTGACATTGATGGGAACCCACTAGAACCTGTCACTTCTTTCCGTTACCTGGGCATCCACCTCGACCAAACCTTGGACCTAAAAACACACATCCAGGATACTTGCAAGTCAGTCAATTGCAAGTTAGGGGCTGCTTACAGAACCAACTACCTCCTTACCCCTGCTGCTAAACTGGCAGTAGCTAGAGGTATACTGTTGCCAACCCTTACATATGGTTGTCCCATTCTGTCTTTGGCCAATAAATCTGCACTGCATCTGTGGGACACTACTTTCAATAATGTATGCAGGTATGCAACCAAAGCACCTCGACTGCAGCATCACTGCCAACTATATCAAGACCTTGGCTGGCTCTCTCCTCCTCTACCAGACAATACTGCCTGTACAATCTATCAGATACCATCATAAGGACATCAAACCTGCTATCCTATCAGAACTCCTTAGACCAGCTATTCCCCCACGGAACCTTAGATCTGCAGATCAGACCTTATTATCCATCCCCCTCTGTCGGACAAAAAAGGGCATGGGCTCCTTCCATTATGCTGCTCCTCACCTGTGGAACCTGCTGCCTCAGGAACTAAGGGATGTCCCTACTCATGCAACTTTTAAGGGCAAACTCAGGACTTTTTCTTACTGCTTTGGACAAATGTGTTTGCTTTGATCCTACCTGATCCCCTTGCTCTTAACCTGTTTTCCCCACTTCCTTATTGCTAGCACTTGTGCCTTTCCCAATAGGTTGTTTTATGTGGTGTTTTACTATAATTGCTGCTTGAATCTGTTTGACTGTATGCAAATATTAGCTTTTGCCATTTACAAGTTGTTGTTTACTTCCTGCCACCACTTGGCTTCCCCTTGATCCCTGTTCTCTTCTCCCCTCACCTCTCAGCCTTCCTTCACTCAACTCCCCTGCTCCTCTCTTCCCCTGACCACATCTCCTGCACTCTCCTTTTCCCCTCCCTCTGCCTCCCCCTTCCTTTCTCTGCTTGCTTGCCTCGCCTTTACCTCCTCCTGAGTCACCCCTGCCCGTTCGCTCGTCCCACCCTCCCAGCTGAGCATTGTTCCCTATTACCTCCACTTGCAATGAACTTACCTCCTCCTACCGACCTCTTCTTCCCTGCCCTGCCGTCTCTCGGTTCCACTGGCTCGGCTTGGCGTTGTTACCTTTTCCCGCTACTGCGTAACTCTTCGCTGCTTCTCTCCTCCTCTTACGGCATCATCACCCTTGCCCTGCCGTCTATCGGTTCCACCAGCCGCATTCTGCTACCTTTTGCCGCTGTTGCCGTCTTTGCTGTAACCCCCTGTCACCCTTTCTCCACTTGCGTCTTCGGCTCCACCAACAAACCGCAGGTTGGAGACCTGTGTCGCCCTGTTCACTTTCTTTTAACCCTCACTCCCTCCTCCCTCTCCCGGCCATCCTCCTACTCCTCCTACCTCCCTATTCCTGCCACCGCCTCTCTGTCCTTATATTCTTAGCCATTTCTTTAGCCCCCGTTTTGGCCCCTTGCCCTCTATCCTTCCCTCTATCCTTTCCTCACCTCCTCACCTTCCCCTTTTGTCATTTCCATCTTGTTTCTGGGCTTACCCCTACACCTATCCTCTCCCTTTCCTAGGTCCTTCAATGCACTTTATGTATGTCGCTCAATGGAAAATGTCCTTGAAATGTATTTTGCCTTGTATTTTCCTTTGTCATGCATTGTATCCTGCCATATGTATCTTCCTGTATTTCTGTGCATCATGTATTTTCGTTATCCTTACTGTATCGTTATGTTCTGTAATTTTACCTCCCGGGTCGTGCTTGAAAACAGTCACTTGCTGGCTAGTGCACTTACCCGGTTAACAAAAACTAAATAAATAAAATGTCTTTTAAGTTTTCTAACCAGCATTTTACACTTGTTATGAGCAGTTTTTTATGTAGTTTGAGAATTTATATCCTGAGTCTTCCTGAAACCTTTCCATTTATTGTCTCTATCCATTATCTGTTCCAATAATTCTGATGTGATCCATTGGTGCTTATTGCCCCAAATTCTCATTTTTCTATTTGGTACATAGATGTTAGAAATGTTCAGAAAAAAGAGCAGAATCTCTCTAGTGACATGTTTACATTGGTTATCTGCTCCAATTGTCTCCATTCTAGATTTAATAAAGCAGTTAGTAATTTAGCTAAATCCAATTTTTTTTGAAGTTTCCTGTGGTTATAAATATGGGAGGAATCTTTTTTATTTTTGAACTCCTCAAACAATAGACTGGGCTATGGTCGCTGACACCACCTTCCAGAACGCCAGACTGGACAATCCTGGTTGTATCAGCTACAATAACCCAATCAAGCAGTCAGGAATACTTAGTTTTATAATGTATTCTGGTAGGGACATCAATAATTTGGGTAAGTCTAGAACTAACAACCATTTCTCTAAATTTTGATGTATTTTTACCCAACCAAGCCATATTCATATCACCCAATATTATTGTCTCCCTAGTACTGGACAGAAATTCCCTATACACTTGCACCAGTTTTAGATCCTCCTCCTGCTGCCCTGGTGGTGCATGTAGCACCATGAGGGACAATAGTTTCCTCTTTCCTAAAATTAATGAAAGGGCCTAAAAGTCACAGGGAATAGTAGATGAAAAGGATGTATACTGTATAACATTCAGGTGATCTCTCAAATAAAATAAGCACCCTCCCCCTCTCTTAGCCAACCTATCACTCCTAAAAATAGTGTATCCCTCTATTCCAATCATGTTATATGAAGTTTTTTTAGTTAACCATGTCTCAGATAGTGCAGTTACCCCAAACTGATTACTTTTTACCCACACATTAAAGCTATCCCATTTAGCTAGCAAGATCTGTACATTCAAATGAGCAATATTAATAGTGTGTTTTGGCAGAGAGTTTAATGTATTATCTATTTGTGGTCCTGGATTTGGGTGTACTGAGCCAGATATCAAAAGTAACAGCAGAATTAAATTCCTGTGCATTAATAAAGATTGCTTAAGTGATTCGGTAGTGGTCAGAGTAGTATGTAAAGAAAATTGCCTAGTTAGTGTAAAGATGCTACATAACTTTTCCCAGCCAGTAAGGTTTTTCAGATGTGCGTTACTAACTTGTGCCCCAAGATAATGATTAATGTTGTAAGCAGTGAAAAGGGTCTGTAAAAACCTATAATCACAAGGAGAAAAGGACAATGTGCCCAACAATATAGATGTTTCAATTATACAAACCCTACAATCATTAGTTGAACCAAAAGTAGGAATTGCTTCCGGCATTACAAAACAAAATCTGGTCAGATCCACTAGGGCTGCATAATGAAGTTAATGAAGCTGTGTGGAACTGTTAAGGAGCTATAGAGAAACAGCACAATGATTTGTAAGTAGTAAGATTTGTTTTAGTTTCTGTTCTATGGAAGGTATACACATTATTAGGAAAATATATGGGGTGTACATTTTAATGGAAGGAATAGGAAGCAATATAGGTTTACAAAGGAACCCCGGAGCAAAAATCACTGAGGTATGTGTTATCCCAGATCATATTGGTAGGACAGCCAAATAAAAAAAAAACACAATTGCACATACCCCAATAATGCAAAGCATCATGGGAAACATATGCAAATCCCCATGATGGTACAGAAGGGTGGCAGTACGTGAAAAAGTAATGGCTGGCATATATTCAGCCTTGGGATTATTTACACAGTTTTTTTTTTTTTTTAGAGAAACAGAATTTTTGTCCATGAGGTGATGTAAGTTATATGTATGCAATGTGTTGATGTCAGGAAGTCAGGTGTAATGATGGACTGTTAGCAGAGAAAATGTGATAGTAACTTTCAGAGGGGGTCACTTTCGATAAGGGCAAGGTAGTTATGCTTGTGATAATGGGAATATTAGGAATGTATGAGGTCTATGCAGAAATGGCGTACAAATATGTGCAGTTTCATAAGTATGTGCTCAGAGTGCAGGCAAATGTGATATGCAGGTTTGTTTTAGAAATAGGTAAAAACCACAATACATACAATTGATAGAAAGATAGATAATTACATAGACAAAGGGAGTGAGAGAGACACACACAAACAGATAGACAGGCAGAATAGGAATGGCAGTGAAGTACTGAAGTGATGCCAACCCCACCACCACCCCTCAGAGATGGACAGGCATTAGGGTGTACCTTTGGGTCATTGCCCATAATGCTCACACCATTTCACCTCACCCCACCCTGCAGACACAGACAAGCGTCAAGGTGTGCCTTGGAGTGTTCAGACTTTACACTAACCCCATTACATAAGGAAATATGTTGAAATGGGTACAGTATAAGAGAATGGAGTCAACTTTGGGGCTGAAGAGTCAACGGCACACCTCAATACTTGTCACTGGCTGCAGGGTGGGGTGGGGTGGAATGGCATCAGCATTACTGTTGACAATCCCAGGTCACAACCCTGATGCCTGTCAGTCCCTACAGGGCAGGGTGCCATGGTCAGAAACCCTAATGCCCTGAGCATTTCTTGGTATTTTTACTCCAAGTTTTCATCATGGACTTTTTGTGACCCTGCCGCATGAAGAGTGACACTATAAGTTCATTAGCTGAAAGGTGATTTTGCACAGCAACTGTGCCATTTGGCTCCACAGGTGCAAAAACACATTTTGAACAGGATGTAAAAAATGACAGCTGTACTGTTTATGAGGAGGTGTAAAAAAAAAAATTAATGTTGAAAATCTGAAGTGAAACTATTAAAAAATTGGTGAAGTCATGCCACTGTTCCTGCTAATGTAAACTTTTTTCAAATTCCTATGCATCCCATTGATTTTACCTCTATTGCTGTTATGTGACTTCTTAACCTAGCAACAGCATTTAATGCATTACATTATAAGGACAAGTAAATATTTTTAACACATTTACAGACAGTTATATACACTTACTTTCCTCCACAAAATAATTTAAATTTAGTAATAATGGTAGTAAAAAGCAATTACTCAGACAACTTGAAAACTATAACTAATTTATATTGTACATTGCCACCCCATAAGGACCTCCTTGAAATTGAGATGCAAATGCCACACATTTATCAGTTTTCTAACAGGAATATTTTGCTATCCTAAATACATTTCTTGCTTTAGTAACTGTATCTACTGCATGACCTACTTATTGACATTTTACACCTGCTATGTAATGTACTGCTGCTTACTGCACCAATATCATGAACTGTAAAACAGATGACTGACATAACTAGGGAGGCAGTATAGCACACTGGTATAAGTATCTGAGCTGCAAATCTGAAGATCTGGGTTTGAATCCCACAGTCCCGACTTGCATAATGGGTGACTCTGAGCAAGTTACTTAACTTCCATGTGCTTCCAGGTTGCCCCTGTAAACAAGCTTTCAGCTTAGTATGCCACTCCTGGTTAAACAATTGAAAGAAAAAAAAGCACAATGTATTATTTGTCCTTGCTTTATTTTGCTACTACAAGCTTTGACTAATACAACCATCCTTAAATGTACTTTTTATAGCTTATTTGTCTGTGACCTAGGCAGAACTACACTTAAAATCTTACACATAAATAAATAAATCATCAGACTAGCATTTATTTCAGCAGTATCACCTTCTTTTTCAGGTGCCCATGACACTATATATATATATTTATATATTTTAACTTCAAAGCACTAAACCTATTCAAATGCACAAAACACAATACCTTATTCTCTTCACACATTACTGTTAAACTTCAGGTCCCAGAATGGCCAGGAAACAATTGTTAGACTTCACTCTTGCATGCTACTGTCATGCCCACTTCTCATGCAAACAACAATCAATTAGGCAAGCTCTTTTGTTTCTGTGCTATGCACTCTTACATCAGAGAGACATAAATCTGACAGAACTGCTAAAAAAACAAATTTATCATGACTTGATTTCTAAATTAAACCTGTTGTTTATAGTACTTATGTAAATAATAGTTTACTGGCTACAAATGATGCTACAGACATGACAATAACAAAATCTATGTTTTACATGGAAAACATCCATATAATGAACCTGGCATACAAGATTTGTGACCTTATGTCTGCATGTATCTGACAAAGGAGAAGGCACCTGCCCAACTTGCCCATACTGTTAGAGCCAAATATTGACATGCTTAGATTTAAAAAAAAAATCATGATGTCTGGGTTGTGTGTGTGTGGGGATATGCCTAGATGCAGTTTCAGGCACTCCTTAATTACTTCCCCAGGCAGCTCTGATAGTCAGTTGTTTCAACATGATAGATCCACCTCAAGCACCTCACACATGAACCAAAAAGAAAGGTGGAGTGGATCTGTAGGAGCTTCTCGGGTGGAGGTGAGGGTGGATCTTACTCCCAAAAACAAAACTAATGTTGCCTCCCACTACTCAGGTTCCAGTTCTTGTACCTCTCATTTAAAAAAGAAAATAGTGCCCTGAAACCATTGACTAACATGAAAGCATATTTATTTGAGAGCGGAAAACATTTCTTGGAGTAGGGTAAGGCAGAGGAGACTACTTACACCTTCAGTCAGTTCCACTGGCAGAAAACATGACATCATCTCTTTTGTAAATGCAAAACATCTACAGGCTCCACCCACTGCAGCCATAAAAACCTAATAAAATCACAAAGAGCAGCATGTTTGGCCGAACAGTGTGAAGCCCCCCCTCCCCAATCAGTCAGTTGTTAAATCAACTGCAGCAATACAAAGGACCACTAATAGCTGTTATAACCCTGGTTAGGAAAAAGACTGACACTTCTTCTTCCCACCACAGTAAAGCTGACCAGCAGGAGTCTCCGAGTAAGCTGCAGCAAGTCAAGTTCAAAGCCTTTACAGTGGAGTCAGCCATGCATCCACCTGGCTATGAAACTTTCAGAACAGACTCAGCTCTGCCACTTGAAGAGTCCATTTAATGTATGTACCAGCTTTTACGGAAGGAGGTTCACAGATGACCGGCCACACCTCTGCCTTACTCTTTCTCCAGATTTATACACATATCAAATATTTCTAAAACCCCTGTGCTGTAATTATTAAAACTTAATATTTCATTCCTTTATATTAATATTAATTATAATATTAATATTTCATTCCTTGAACTACTGTCCAAAATGTACTGTCTGTCAACTACCCTGTATTATATGGCCTATACTATACTTCATCAGATGAAAAGAGAAAGACATGCTGCTGTATTTCAGAACAACAATAGAAACAGTTATCATGCGTAGTCTTTCAAGTTGCCGACTCATTTTGGTTGCAGCAATTATGGCACCACAACAAGGGTGACAGTGAAAGGGGTGATCTTGATTTTAGATCACCCCTTATTCAAGTTGCCCTTTGTGCCCACACAGTTTCTACCCCCTCCAGGGAATGCCCACCCAGGAGGAGGTTAATCAGTATTTAGTTTGGGTGTATGGGGGTGAAGCCATCCACAAAAGCAACCATTTCCTGGAGGGCGCATTGGCACTGTAACTTCTGAGAGACAAAATTCCTGTCACTGTAATGCCAGGCAGCATTTTATTTGTGTCGTAATCAGCATTGGAAAAATGTATGTCACTGCAGCATGGGTGAACCATTACCATGTAACTCTAATTCTTCTAAGGTATTTTGTATCTGGGTCACACTTGCACAATTAACTCATGTCTGCATGGTGTCCCAGAAATTATATAAATCAGCTCATGTATTGTGGTCTGTGGGCCTTTGCCTTCTGACTGTTCAAAAGCCAGGACCCAGATTTGCAAAGCTCTACTATATGTCTACTGCACCACCTGGAATATTATCAAATGACCTGCACTTGCCCCAAAGCACAAGGGCAGAAATTTTCACACTGGGCATAAACTACACTGTCAAGATCCCTCCCATCTATTGGAGAAATGAGAGAAAGCAACCAAAGACTGTCTGCCCCTCAAGCAGACTTAGCACCTACCTCTTTCTTCAACTCCATACTGGTCTGGGAGGGCTGCTATGTTCCAGACTGCTGTTCCTTAGGGTCAGACACAAAACACATCCATGCTGGAAGGAGGGGCTTGTAGAGTGTGGCCCTGATTGGCATGTCACCTTCCCCCCCATCAGTTGCTGCCACAGTCTAATTCAGCATATTATAATTTGATGGGCTGGTGAACTTTGTCTGAGAACAGAACATGCATCTCTGGATGGACTCATGCTGCCATAATCCTGGCCTGACTACTGCATTCAGATCTGGTTTTTAAAATTCTGCCCACTGCATCCAAGTGGGTGATAGATGCAGCAGGGGTGTAATAGATGTAGGGGCATACCAGGAACTTGCCTATGTCTAGCCCTTTGAAATTTTGGCAGTTCAAAAAAAAAGTGGAGAATATTGATGAAAATCTGGGGGAAATCTTATTAAAGTGAGTGCTCTTATTAATATTTCAAATGTAAAAACCATGTGCTAAAGCAAACTCAAAATGGGGGAAGGGGTATCTTACAAGTCAAGAGACAAGTGGTAAGCTCAAATGACTAAAAAAAGTATATGTGCAAATTCTCACAGTTAACACGTGCTACTGCTTTAAATATTGCAACACATAAGAAGTAGTTACAGTCTAGAAATAGGATCAGATTAATGCACCAAACTGAAAATTTCTTCTGTTTGGAAATATATGTTTTCCTAGTTGGTGGTTTTCTAGCAGCATTTAATATCTACATAAGCTGCTCTCAAATGTGCAGTTCTGAGAGTAATTGATCTTCAGTAACCAAACCTTTAGGAGCACCGATTTCAGATGTGGGTTGTAAACTCTGCCATGGGGAGAACTATCTGAGAGAGACAGTGAGATTGGTGCTTTTAGTATAAGACTTGGCATTACTGAGTATACTTGGTTTAACACACTTTGAATGTCAAGACAACAGGGGACTAAGTTGTCCATATCAAGCTGCCCCATAATAACATATTTCAAAAAATTACCTTTACGGTACCTGTCTAATCTGTTTTTGAATGTGGTACTGTTACTACTGTTAACCACTGTGGAAGGCAGGGGATTCCATATACCCACTATTCTTTGTGTGAAATATTGCTTTTCCTTTTTTATGACTTTTAAAGTTGTTTGTTTGCAGTGGTTTCTTATGCTTTCATTTGGTGATATTGATGATCCTGAAATTTAACCCCATTTCAAGGCAAGGCAAGACTAATTTTATTTATAAAACACCCTTTCCAGTAGGCTCAGGATGCTGTGCAAGGCATAACAGAAAAGATTAATAAACACATGGAGAAATATATATAAATAACATCAAATAAATAAAGTAACTATCAAACAGAGAGGATATGACACTGGAACGTGGTGCTTAATGATATTAGTCTAATGTAAGAGTCACAAAATCTAGCACTCACCACCTTATAAAACATACTCTGCTCCAAAATACACTGTATCAAAAATGTGCTGACTTTATGAAAGGGGCCAGAGATATAATAACATGCCTTGATTTGTTTGTTCTGGATGATGTCTTTTGAAAAAGTAGCAAATCAGAAATATGTCAAGGTGTGTTATTTTATCCCCACACCTTTAAAAAAGTTAGTATATTTTTGGTACATTATATTCTAGAACAGCATATGTTTTAAATAAATAAACGTCAGACATTAAGTTGTTGTCAGTGTAACCCCCCTGCAAATGGGGGTTCCCAAAAGACTTCCAGGAGCTTGCTTGAATGCTCCAAGCCTGAATGGTGTTTGGCGTTTAAGCCATTTATCAGTGAGTGTTTTTAGAGCCTCTGGTACTGTCTCTTTAAGAGCTGTCTGCTTGCAGACATAATTAGTTTGTATGGGGAACTGTGTGCTTCTCTGTTTGAATACCACTCGAGCTGCTGCAATTCACTCCATTTTGCAGTCACTAGGAGTGCAAAGGGAACCTATCTGAAAGATGTAACTGTTTGCCAGAAATCATTTACAGTAATAATGAATTACAGTTTGTCTAACCTGCTTTCTTTGCAGTCAGAACTGTTCTGCCTAGTTCCCCATTCTGGTTTTGAACTGCTGAACTGGACCAATCAGTGTGGGGTAAGCTGGCTCTAAAATGGTGCCTTGGACGAATCAGAACTTGGACTCATAATCTGAGCCAGCCACAAGAGGATTGTATGGGCAGTGACTCTGGGAGATGTAGTTTAGACTTGGGCGCCTTTTGGACCAACAGCAGCAGTCTATTGTGATGAAATAATCCAGTCAAGAACTGGGAGGAACTCAAAGGAAGTGCCCGTTTTGTCTGTTGGAGTTTCAGTTTAGCTCTGGGTGAAGGGAAAGAAACCCTGTGCTCCTTCAGTGCACAGTTTCAGTCAAAAAGCGTGTGATAAGGCCCAGAGTTCCAGTCTGCAGCTTGTGTAACTGCTTGTTAGGACTGAATCCGTCCTGTGAAAAGAATCAAGGATCTCTGAAAAGTAGAAACCAGGCTCACCCTGTGAAGACTGGAGAAATTGTGAATTGCACTCGGTCTGTCAGGAACTGAATCTGCTGTGTGTTCTCCGGTGTTGTGCAGTAATTGCGATCGGGATAGAGAAGCAGCCTGCCTGGTATAGTACTGTTTTTACCATATAAATGTGTGAAGAGTCTCGTGGAGCTCAAGAGTAGCCTGCTGACGTTGAAGGACCCTATCTTGTTTGGAGGTCGTGAGTACTAATTCAGGGTCGCTCCCTGTTGGTGCCACATTAAATCCAAATGGAATCACTGTACTGCTGACCAGTTTAAACTAATTTTTCTTTTCACTGTGTGAAAGGGCCTACCAGCTGCCATGGTTTGGACTAGCCACTGGGGCTTGGGTACCCAGGGACAGTAACTGGTGAGGATAGGCTAATGCACAGAGCCATGGGTAGATAGTAAAGTGATAAGCTAATTAACCTGATTTCCCGCTGTCCTTGTTATATCCCCTAAATAAATCAGAGCTGCTTGTTTTCAGCAAAGTTATACTGCCTGAGGTATTTGTCTATGTTAAAGTACTGTACTGTGATTGTTGCACTGTATCTTATTTCACAGGAGGTCCCAGTGCGGAACTAGTCCTGGGGGTAGTGTATACTGTGAGGTAATTCTGATATATTGTGTGGGCCACTAGTGGGGAAGAAAGGGGTTGCAGTGTCCCAGGGGCTGTGACCAAGTAAGTTTAACTATTGCAAACCCTGACCTCTGGGTGGAGGCACCGCCATTGGATCCAGGCCCTCAACCTGTTAGTGGCAAATCAGGCAGGGGTAGTAGCCCCTGGGATAGCGCCATCTAGGGTTACATCTTGGAGGCTCACCGCTGGGATTGTGTGTCCTCTAGTGGCCATGTTCGAACCACTTTTAAGAAAAAATGGGTACCCGACGAAGTGGCTGTGCACCGGCTGGTGGAGTGGTGTACTGGGGAGGAGATTGAGCCCCAAATGCTATGCTTATCCTGGACATCCCCTGGGTATCAATACGGACACTGTACAGGAGTACTTTCAAGGTGGAAGGTTTACAAAACCCTGTGGTGGTGGAGTCGGCATGCTAATCTGCTCACCCACACTTTTCTGGCCTAGTAGAGTTTAGGATCCCATAGATAGCTCCAAAGTGCCACAGACCATTACCCCAGATGGAGCCCTCACTGCTTGGAAGTGATAACTAAGGACAGTAAAGACCGGGGGAATGAGCCCCCACCACTATCTGAAACTTTTGAGGAGAAATTTGCTAAATGGTTGCTGGGAGAAGTGAAAACTGTGGAGGACTTGAAGAAACTATTCTTGCCACCGGTGTTCCTCCCCAACACCCTGTCCCGCCTCCAGTGCCCGTAATGGTGGCTGAACCAATGCAGACTCTATTTCGCACCTGCCATTAGTCACGACTCTTACTGAAGGTTGAGGATCTTCTCTGGCACCTCCCACCCCCCAGGGAGGATGACTGGGAGACCTGGATGAACTATGTTGCCCCCAAGTGCTAGAATGGCGGTGCTCGGGAATGGCGAAGAGGGTTAGTGAGAGCCTCGAGGTCCTGCCCTGGCTACCATCCGTGCTAAGCAGGCCAGTAACCCTGAAGCGACTGCAGGCCTATCTTGAGGCCTTGGAGAAGTGTGTAGAGCCCAGATTCTGATGAGGACCTATGGTGGAAGTAGAAATGCACAACAACAGTACCAAGGGGTTGTTGTCTGTGTATGTATCTCGGCTGGAAAAATTGTTGCAAGAATGCCTCAGAAGGGTAGGTTGCCAGCGATTGAACTGGACCGAACCAGGCTGGACAGGATCCTTAGAGTCTGCCCCCTTCTCAGAACTGCTGTTGCTTCCAGTTACGCCTGGCAAATCGAGCTGGAATCCCCACCCTCCTGTGATGAGTTAATGAGATAGATTCGAGGGAGTTGAGAAAAGGCGACCTCGGGAGGGACCTGCAATAGCTGCGGCTATGACCCGAGTGACTGAGGTGGCCCATCAAGTGAAGTTCAGGGGCAGAGGTTGGCAGTCAATGAGTGCTCTGATAAGGAAAAGATATGCCACAATGGGGCGAACTGTTGAGAGAGATCCGGGAATTCAAAACAGTCCCTTTATGAAGGCCACACCTGCAATGCAGGCCCCGACCTATATCCGACTGCATCTGCTATGGGGGTGGGATACCCACCATGTATCTCCTGCTGATAACAACTCCGAACTCAATTCCTTGACCATGGAAGTGGAGAAACTGACGAGATGTCTCCAAATGCTTATCACGCCGCAGACAGAGATGGCACCAAGGTTTCCAGTAATACCCCCGCCCTGGCTCCCAGTGTGGTGCCTCGGCCAGCTCAAACAAAGTATGTTTTGCTATAATTGTGGGAAGGATGGGCACATGAAAAGGGAATGCCGGTCCCCAAAAGACACTGACAAAGTTGCATATAGGCTACAAGGAGAGCTTTGGAGAACAAATCAGTGGTTAAGAGGTGCACGAAATGATCCCAGTGAGGACACTAAAAATGCTAACTCACGTCCTTTTGTGGCAAGGTCAGTTGCCCAGGCCCCCACTATCGCCTCTCCAGACTGGTCCAGAATAGTGGGTCCCTCCATGGAGACCACTGTAAAGGTGAATGGAGTGTCTACAAGAGCTGTATTGAGCAGTGGCTCCCAAGTGACAATTATGTTCCAGGATTGGTATCAGAAGCATTTGTCAGGCGTATCCTTACAACCATTAGAAAGGACTGCATGTATGGGGGTTAAGTGAGAAGGCCTACCCCTATTCCGGGTATATCCAAATTTGGCTGTCTTTCCCCACCTCCGTGGCTGGAGTGGCCGAACAAGTAGAGACTCTAGCTTTAGTGTGTCCCCCCACTGGACTGTATGATGGTGTCCCTTTGTTGATTGGAACAAATGCTCATATGTTCGGAAGGCTGGCACAGTTGTGTTATGAAAAACAGGGGGTCAAAAACTAGCAGAGCTTTAAGAGTTCCAGCTTTAATTAAGAAGGCCTATGAGGCACAGAGAGATGCTGAAAAAATAGAACCAGAGGAACCGGTCGGAATTGTATGGAAGAAGGATCCTGAGTCTCTGATCCTGGCGCCAAATGCCCAGTGTACCTTACAGGAGAGGTCCGTAGCAGAAAGGATGTTAAGAATAAAATATTAATGTTGGATGCACCAGGCGATGGAAAATTGCCAGAGGGACTGCTGGTCAAGCCTAGTATTTTGCCCGCTAGAGCCCATGCTTATGCCAGAAGGGTAATGGTCCAAGTTCATAATGTGTCTGAAAGAGACATTCGAGTAAATAGAGGTTGCATCCTGGCTAATGTGCATTGTGCAGATACTGCAGTGCTACCCAGCAGCAAGAGTTCGAGGAAGAATGACAGAGTAATGCCTGACTTGTTTGATTTCGGCGACTCCCCATTGCCAGCTGAATGGAAAGTGAGGATCAGTGAGAAGCTTGCCCAGAGAGACCAGGTGTTTTCTTTAAAGGAATGGGACGTAGGATGCGCAGGAGCTGAGCACAATATCCGGCTGCATGACGAAAGACCATTTTCGTGAGAGGTCTCGCCGCTGGCACCTGCTGACATAGATGATGTGAGACGCATCTGCAAGAAGATGTTAGCTGCTGGTGTAATACAAGAATCCAAAGCCCTTATGCTTCTTCCATTGTGGTAGTGAGGAAAAGAATGGGACAGTAAGGATGTGTGTGGATTTCGCATCTTAAACGCGGACTATCCTGATCAGTACACAATGCCCCGCATTCAGGATGCTTTGGACTGCCTAAACGGAGCAAGTGGTTCTCTGTGTTGGATCTCACGCAGTGGGTACTACCAGATCCCGATGGCCCCAGAGGACCGTGAGAAGACAGCTTTTATCTGTCCGCTTGGCTTCTATGAATTCATGAGGATGCCTCAAGGATTTCAGGTGCCCCAGCCACTTTTCAGCGACTGATGGAGTGCAGTGGGGGACATGAACTTACTACAGTGCCTGGTATACCTAGATGATGTTATTGTGTTTGGCAGCTCACTGGAGGAACATGAGAGTAGATTATTTAAGGTATTGGACCGACTGGAGGACTTTGGCCTTAAACTGTCCATTGATAAGTGTCAATTCTTTCAAACATCAGTAAAGTATGTGGACACATAGTATCCACGAGGAATAGAGACCGACCAAGTAAAGTTGAGGCCTTGACTACCTGGCCACAGCCCAAAATCTAAAAGAACTGCAAAGATTCCTGGGATTCTGTGGTTATTATCGGCGCTTCATCAAGGACTATTCAAGAGTGATCCACCTTTACTTAACCTTACTCAAGGGTATCCCCAACCCACAAAAAATACCAAAGTCAGCGTCCCTCAAGACTGAAAGAGTGTATTTTCATCCGAGTGAAGTATTTGGGGCCGCTGGACTCTGATGTGAGACTGCTTTTCATGAGATCATATATCAACTTACCCATGCTCCAGTGCTGGCCTATGCCGATCCAAGAAAACCTTCGTCCTGCACACTGATGCTAGCTTGCAGGGTTGGGGGCTGTGTTGTACCAAGAGCACGAGAATGGCCCTGAGACCAGTGGCCTTTGCCAGTAGAAGCCTGACCCCATCCGAAAAGAACTATCCTGTACATAAGTTAGAGTTCCTAGCTTTGAAGTGGGCTATTGTTGACCAATTCCATGAGTACTTGATGGGCTAAAATACTAGTAAAACTGACAATAATCCTTTGACCTATGTGCAGACCTCAGCTAGGTTGGATGCCACTGGCCATAGGTGGCTTTCTGCATTATCTACATATAACTATGCTCTTGAATACCGAGCAGGTCTGAACCACATAGATGTTGATGCTCTCTCCCGAGGCCTGTTTCCCAGAATGATTGGGTCCGATTGCAGAACCTGACATTCGGCACTCTGCCGAAGTTTGACAGGGAGGAACAAATGTCCACGGACGCAGTGGACTGCATGGTGGATTGCTTGGGACCCTCTGAGAATTGCATACCTGATGCTTATTGCCACTTTTCTGCAATAGACATTGGTGCACTGCCTCAGCTGGACAATGACAGTGTTCGGGCGGCTCAACTCCGATCCCATGATCAAAGCAGCTTTAGAAGCCCTCTATGCAGGAAAAGATGTGTCAAATTATGCTCCACTGATTTGAGAACTGCACTGTTATACAAAGAAGGTCCTAAGTTGAAACTGATCAATAAACTGTTATACAGAGAAACAGTAGACAGAGGGGACAAGTAGACAAACAACAACTGGTGCTGCCCACTGCCTTTCGAGACTCAGTACTGATGTCCTTGCACAACCACATGGGGCATCTTGGTATAGACAGAACACTTGACTTGGTGAGATCCAGATTCTATTGGCCTAAGATGGGGCTGATGTGGAGCAACACATTCGAACTTGATCGCTGCTTACAGAGGAAAGCTTTGCCCCAGAGGGCTGCCCCTTGTTAACATCACCACCAGTGCACCCATGGAGCTGGTCTGTATTGATTTTCTGAGTTTGGAGTCAGATCAAAGAAATATCAGTAATGTGCTGGTGGTCACTGACCATTTCACGAGATATGCCCAAGCTTTCCCACCAAAGACCAGAAAGCATCCACTGTGGCCAAACTACTTGTAGAAAACTTTTTGTTCACTATGGGCTCCACAAAGAATCCATTCTGATCAAGGGAGAGACTTTGAGAGTCGTCTGATCAAAGAGATGCTTTCTCTGTGGAGAGGTAGTCCAAAACCACTCCTTACCACCCCAGGGACCCACAGCCTGAACGCTTCAACCGCACTTTGCTAGATATGCTAGGCACCCTGCACCCAAAGGACAAGCCTAGATGGAGCCAACAAATTAGCACCCTGGTACATGCTTATAACTGCACCAAAAGTGATGCCACTGGGTTCTCCCCTACCACCTGATGTTTGGAAGAGAAGCTGACTACCGGTAGATGTGTGTTTTGGGGTCTCTCCTGATGGGGTTCAAGCTGACAACTATTTACAGTATGTGCAAAAGTTAAAGGCCCAGCTAACTCATGCGTACCAACTGGCTCAAACCATGGCTGCCAAAAGAAATCTGGCCAACAAAGAAAGGTATGATAAAAGGTGAAAGCACAGGAACTCCAGGAGGGAGATCGGTATTGCTAAGAAATCTGGGACTGCATGGCAAACACAAGATTGCTGACAGATGGCACCATCTCCCTCACATTGTAGTGGCAACTAGATGATCTGCCAGTGTACAAAGTAAGGCCTGAGAATAATTCAAAGATGTAAAAACAATGCATAGAAATCATTTACTGCCCATTGGACAAATCTTGATTGAGTCTGAGCCCCCAGAAGATGCCCTCTGGACCAGTGACTAGAGCTGCTGCTAAGAAAAGATCAAGAAAGCCTGCACCTACAGAAGCAAAGTTAAGTGTTCCCCTCCACAAGTCCCAGTTGAGCATGACTGTCAGTCCATATCAGAAGAAAGTGAGTGTGACTTTGAATACTATCCTTCTTAGAACTGAGTCAATTGTTTTGGGGCAATCTAAGTCAATACTGGAGTGAAGCTGGGCCTTCTGGACTGTCTAAGCCCCAGCTTGTCCCTGGAGCCAATGCTCCCAGAAAGTGAGATGCAAAGCATCAGATCAGATGAAATGGAATCATTGTGCATGGTTGAACTGTTTGAGCTTTCAGGGGAGGAAAATGATGGATTGGGGCAGACTGGTGATACACCAGAACAAGAAGAGTATTTTGAGTGCCCTGACAGTCCACTGCCAGTGTCCGAAAGCTCTACATGTGAGCCAAATGTTGTGGACTCAGAAACTGTAACTCCTGGAGCTGAAAGTGCCCCAAGTTCTAGCCTCTCTACCCCCATGGAGACTCCCCTGACAAGTGAGGACAATGCTGAAAATGAGGCTCAGATGCAGAGACTGTAACAGTTCCCCTAGAAAGACTGGTCGAGCTGTAAAGCCTGTGGTGCACCTCAGTTATGATTCCCTTGGGAGGCCTGTGGATTTGCCTCTCAATGTTGTCCATAAAGGAGTGTATGTGTCCCCGAGCTCATTGCCCAAACTGAGCATCAGTGCTAACTCCAAGTTACTTGTGTTGCCCTCTAAGTATGGTGCCCTTGCCCCGTCCAGTCCCAAGGTAACTGATAGGGATGGGCCCCCTCTCTTCAGGTTTCATGTACAAGAGGTAATAACTTGAGTTATGGTACAATGTGTGTAATACTATGTAAAGAGTAACGTATTGCAATGTTTCAGAAATGTGTTCTTGGTAAAATGATATATTGACTGATGATTACATGTGTGAGCCTAATGCAAATGTATATGGTTGCAGTTAAAACTTATGGGGGTACTTGCTTGACGCGGACGTCAAGCTTTCCCAGGCTAGGAAGGGTGTAACTCCCTGCAAATGGGGTTCCAAAGACTTCCAGGAGCTTGCTTGAATGCTCCAAGCCTGAATGGTGTTTGGCGTTTAAGCCATTTATCAGTGAGTGTTTTAGAGCCTCTGGTACTGTCTCTTTAGAGCTGTCTGCTTGCAGACATAATTAGTTGTATGGGGGACTGTGTGCTTCTCTGTTTGAGTACCACTCGAGCTGCTGCCAATTCACTCCATTTTGCAGTCACTAGGAGTGCAAAGGAACCTATCTGAAAGATGTAACTGTTTGCCAGAAATCATTTACAGTAATAATGAAATTACAGTTTGTCTAACCTGCTTTCTTTGCAGTCAGAACTGTGTCTGCCTAGTTCCCATTCTGGTTTTGAACTGCTGAACTGGACCAATCGGTGTGGGGTAAGCTAGCTCTAAAATGGTGCCTTGGACGAATCAGAACTTGGACTCATAATCTGAGCCAGCCACAGAGGATTGTATGGGCAGTGACTCTGGGAGATGTAGTTTAGACTTGGCGCCTTTTTGGACCAACAGCAGCAGTCTATTGTGAGTGACAGCCAATCCAGTCAAGAACTGGGAGGAACTCAAAGGAAGTGCCCGGTTTTGTCTGTTGGAGTTTCAGTTTAGCTCTGGGTGAAGGGAAAGAAACCCTGTGCTCCTTCAGTGCACTGATTTCAGTCAAAAAGCGTGTGTAAGGCCCAGAGTTCTGGTCTGCAGCTTGTGTAACTGCTTGTTAGGACTGAATCCGTCCTGTGAAAAGAATCAAAGGATCTCTGAAGAGTAGAAACCAGGCTCACCCTGTAGAAGACTGGAGAATTGTTGAATTGCACTCGGTCTGTCAGGAACTGAATCTGCTGTGTGTTCTCCGGGTATTGTGCAGTAATTGCGATCGGATAGAGAAGCAGCCTGCCTGGTATAGTACTTTGTTTTTACCATATAAATGTGTGAAGAGTCTCGTGGAGCTCAAGAGTAGCCCTGCTGACGTTGAAGGACCCTATCTTGTTTGGAGGTCGTGAGTACTAATTCAGGGTCGCTCCTGTTGAATTGCCACATTAAATCCAAATGGAATCACTGTACTGCTGACTGTTTAAACTAATTTTCTTTTCACTGTGTGAAAGGGCCCCTACCAGCTGCCACGGTTTGGACTAGCCACTATGGCTTGGTACCCAGGGACAGTAACTGGTAGGGATAGGCCTGTGCACAGAGCCATAGGTAGATAGTAAAGTGATAAGCTAATTAACCTGATTTCCGTCCTTGTTATATCCCCTAAATAAATCAGGCTGCTTGTTTCAGCAAAGTTATACTGCCTGAGGTATTTGTCTATGTTAAAGTACTGTACTGTGATTGTTGCACTGTATCTTATTTCACAGGAGGTCCCAGTGCCGGAACTAGTCCTGGAGGTAAGTGTATACTGTGAAGGTAATTCTGATATATTGTGTGGGCCACTAGTGGGAAAAAAGGGGGGTTGCAGTGTCCCAGAGGGCTGTGACCAAGTAAGATTAACTATTGCAAACCCTGACCTCTGGGTGGAGGCACCCACCATTGGATCCAGACCCCTCAACCTGTTAGTGGCAAATCAGGCAGGGGTAGTAGCCCCTGGGATAGCGCCATCTAGGGGTTACATCAGTATTAATGCCATACACTAACAGAAGGTCCCCCTTTGTATTCTTTCCTTTGAGCTTTCTCAGCTAAATTAATTTAATCTTTGTTCATACTCCAGTGATGACAGACTGTGCATCTCTTTAGTGGCCTTGTCTTGAGGTCTTTTATGTTAGTCCCCCCAGAACAGGGAATGACAGTCTGCTGCGGGTCTCACATATGTATTTTAAAGAGGGAGTATTAGTCTTTTAGGTCATCTGGTAAAGTATTGTTTTCTTGTGTTCAGTATGAAATTCATCTAATTATGAATAGTTTTACATTCACCTTTGCTTTTGAAGTCAGAGTTGGATTATGATAGCCAGGTCTAATTCAGAATCCAATATCTTCAGTCGCTGTCCTTGAAGTGTAGTGTATAACTGAAGTGTTTCTTGTTTTCACCAGGTGCATTACCACACATTTGCTTGTGTTAAAAGTCATATCGAATTTAGTTGCTATAGACATGCTAAGTCCACAAAATTTGGTCCATGAATTAATGTGTGATTTTGCACAATTCATGGAGTGCAATTTGTGGAATTTGTACGGACTGTGAACTGTGTGAAAATTGCCAAGAAGTGTGAAATTATGCTCATGAATTTTGCACTTCATGGCGAACTTTGCACTCTGCGCACAAAATTCACAGGAAATTCATATAATTTACATGACACCAAAGTTTGTCAGACATGGGGAGGCTTTGTGAACTCAGTGAAGCATGAATTTTGATAATTCACACTAACTTCACCAGCAAATTTTTACTTAGCAACATCTCTATTAGTTATCCAGTCACCCAGAGAATTTAGGTCTGTTTGTAAACCTAGACTATCTTTAACTGCCTCCACATTATACCCAAGTTTCATGTCATCTGTGAATTTAGTGCATTTGTTTCCTGTGCCTACTCATAAATTTGAGAAGAACATGCTGAACAGAGTCAGTTCCGACATTGATCCCTGAAGTATATCACTTCCTACTTTACCTTCGGTAGATTTATACCCATGGATCATGATATTTTGTTTATGGTTCCTAACCTAGTTAGTTACCTAACTACTATAACTACAATGCTGCTTATATTGAGTGTTTTCAGTTTAGTTTGAGTTTATCATGTAGCACTCAGTCAAAAGCATTTCGGAAGTCAAGATAAATTATGTCTGCTGCTTTTCTGTTGTCCAAGGTTTAGCTGATTGGTTCATAGAAACAAATAGGGTTGATAGTACACAGTCTTACATAAACACATTGAATCTGACAGCAGACAAGGGCTACTTGGCCTACCCAGTCTGACCTTTTTTTTAACCTTCACTCTTGCCACAGACCTTAGTTGGTCTATAGCTCAACCCCACCTTAGACCTATGATTCCCTTGTGCCTACCCCAGGCATTTTTGAACTGCACCACTGTTTTTGCCCCCACCACCTCTGCTGAAAGGTTATTCCAGGAATCCACCACTCTTTCTGTATAGAAGTACTTCCTCACATCTTTCCTGAATCTACCCCCTTTCCATCTTCAAAGGTAAATTTTGTGAATGAAATCTGTGTGCGTCTCCTCTTTTTGTCACATACTTAGCTTTGGTTGGCATTTCTTGAGTACAAAATAAAGTTGTGCATTATGGTATCTAATGTAGTTATGTTGCTTGTGCTGGGACCTCCTGGATTACACCTATACATGTAACTATTTATGTTTCAAAATATGTTTTTTTGGTAATCCAAGTAGTGTGTGATGGAGTAATTGGTGGCACAGTAACATGAGAAGAAGGCCATTGAGCAGACAATCGGTAGTTCCTGGCGTGATAGACAGTGGTTTGCCATCCTGTGGTTAGTGCTCACAAGAATTAAAATAGCTATTTATAATATGCTGTTAAAAATTCATGGTGTACATGTCCATCCCTCGATACCATTGCAAAGGGATTCAAGATGTGTATACAGTGCATTCCTTACTTCACACTACTGCACACAGGTCACAATCTGTTTTTTAACCTATATAAAGGTAAAGCCATAAAACTGTAGTCAAAGGGCAAATGATGATAAGTGCAATGAAGGATGAAACCTCTGCTTGCGAGTGTGTCTACCCTTCTGCAACCACTATATGACAAAATCTGATGTTAGCCACTGGAAAATATATAAACATTGAGCCAGACATGTTGTGCCATACTGCACTCCTGAGTAATGTACCAGAAGCTCTGGTTGTGATGATATGTTTTACATAGAAAAATAGGTGCATGCTGAGTGATGTTTTGTACCCACCAGCACAGTCACTGCCAATGATGGAGCATGGGCTTCTACTCCATTGTATTACTCAGTATGTCACTGAGTTATTGTGTGGCAGTCTGAGTCCACACCAGAAAACAAAATGCCAAACCATGCCAGCTGAGGCACATGGGGCCATTCCTTGGCTGGCATACTCCAGGACCATGCCATTATCTAATCTAATGTGATTAGCTTACTGACAGGCTAAGGGGAGGCTGTTTGTAGCTTATGCACACAGTATCAGTATATGTGTAGTAGGGCAACCTTTTATCAGACATCCACTTTTTGATTTTTTGCAGGCTCGCATTGTAAGATTAGAAGTCCGTATAACTCTGTACATTGATCATCATTGGCAAGATGAATGGCATGGTCCCGTTCAATGTGACAGAGGGTGATCAAGTACTAACAAGGAACTGTCAACAATAAAAATGGAGATAAGAGAAGCCAGTGAAGTTGTAGGGTCACTAAAAATAGAAGAATGAACAGACAATAATGAGGGAAACCCCAGCAGATTTTGATCACTGGAAATGTGGCACTGCTCCATGTGGTTCTCATTGATTTTCTGGTGACCAATGTGGAATCTGCCTTGTAAACTATAATCCAGACACAACAAAACATTTTTTTTGTAGAAGGACACTATGTAAGGGGAAGAAATCAGAGACAATAAAGGGTAGGCTACCGTTCAGACCAGAAGAGCATCAGCAGGTGGATCCAATAAAGGCAAACAAAAATGTTTCATAATTGTTTGCTCTATTGTTGGATGCAAAGCCCATAACAATATGCAGTTCACTTTTCCTTCCTGCAAACCTATAACTGCAGAGTCACACGTAAAAGTAAACACAAGAAACACACACAAACACAAAAGATACTATAATACATTTGGGGACCATTTAGTCAACTTTATGTATGCTAGCAAAACAGTCAATGTGCAACAATGCTATATTTTGAGTGTACTAGTAATGCTGTCTGAGATTACAGAATTTGCCATTGATGAATGACAAGTGAATGATTAATGAAATTCAGCTGTATTGGTGGCACCTGTGTCCACCAAACAGTCAACTTGCTGCACCAGAGTGACAGTGACTTGTTACTTGAATGTGTGAAGAAAGAGTACAGCACATATTGGTCATTTATTTGCTGACTGGGATGACTGGACATGGCTGGGCAGGTAATGCTACCAACATGTGTGTAACTGGGATTGTGTCACATGACAAATGGCACACATGCAGGTGTGCAAACATTAGCAATTAGGAGTACACAACAAGAGCCTCTTCAGCCAGCTCAAGATTTCTGTTCATGTTGGGGTAACTTTCTGTAGAGGTATTGTATGCTGTTCTGATTAGTCCAGTCTGCCTTACTAAAAGAAGCACCCTCTCCCACCCTCCAAACTACACCAAGCAATGTCCACAAACACCCATCCAGAAATGGTCAATGAACATAGTTGCCTGTTACAGTGCACTGAGGGGTTGGCTGCATGGCTGGGAGTGCAAGCATCTGTGTGTTTGGGGGATATTTATTTATTTTTTTTATTTATAAATTTGTTAACCAGGTAGGGGCACTGGGCAAAAGCTCTTTTTCAGGTCAGACCTGGACAAAAAACATACAACAATACAAGACAAAATACAATCAATACAATAAATAAATAAACAACGATTCATCAGTAATCATCAAATATTACAAGTACAAGTTGCTAATGTTAATAAATAATGTTTACACCTAAATATAAACCCTGAGTATGAGCTGATGGTTCTCAAAAAAAGAGGTAATTCATTCCAAAGGTTATGGAACTGACATTTAAATGAGCGAAAACCATACTTGTTTTTAGCAGAATAGGCTACCAGGACTAAACCCTGATTTGATCTTAGGTTGGCTTGAACTTCATGAACTATCACCAAATCAGTCAAAGGAGACAGATCTTGCATATACTGTATATGGCCTGATGGACTATGTTACATAAGACATACATATATTTAAGTTGAGGTGATAACCAGCCCAGAGATTAATACAAAGAGCAATGATGGGTCATGACTGGAACATCCAGAACAAAGTGGCAGATATTATTGTGACAGTTAAGACATGCCTCTCCCTCACTCACAATTTATTATATAGAGGGGCAACATAGTCCAAGTGTGGCATTAGGATCCCCGTAGCTAATGTTTTCCAGGAATCATAAGACAGATATGATTTCGATTTATAAAGCATCCCTAACTTATTGTTGGATTGACCATTTTTACCTGTGAAGAAAAGGTTAAAGAGGGATCAAGTAGGACCCCCAAGTACCTAAACTCAGAGACTTGCTCAAGTAAAACACCTTGAGCATCATGAATTAACAAAGAAACATTTTCATTAAGCTGAGTGGAGCTACCAAACACCGTGACTTTAGTCTTCCTTACATTCAAGACCATCATATTAGAGGACATCGAGCTGCATAGTCTTTGAAACTCTAGTTCCAGCACCACATTTATGTGCTCAATATAGCAGCCCTGACAATACAAAATTAAATTGTCAGCATAGATAAGATAATTACTTGAACAAAATATAGAGGGAACCTGATTAATAACAAAAGAAAATAACAGGGGACCAAGAATGAACCCCTGGGGTACACCACACATAAGACAAGAGGTTCACAGAGTAGGGCCAATTGAAACATATTCAGAGCGACCTTGAAAAAAAAATCACAAACTAAAGCTACCACTGAATCAGTCAATCACAGATCAGTGAGTTTCTAGCTTGGCAGAAGACACCAGGAGAAATGACTGCTGTGTGACTGGACTTCTCTGCTGTGACTAAAGAAGTAGAACTCTTGTACTTGGAACTTTAATTTAGGGTAAAAAAAAAACTAACAAACAAAACAAAAAAAAATGTGTGTGTTTGCCTGAGTTAACTGAACTGAACAATTATCTGAACAGTTATCTAGGTGTAAATCTCAGGTGACTGAAAGGACTTGATAGCTGTGAGGTTTAAATTACTTGTAGAAAGATCTAGTAAGTAGGGGGAGTGACTTAGCTTGAAGGAAGCTACATTTAAAGACTGGCTTAGAAAGATTTTGCTAGTAGCTTGGCAGAACACACCAGGAGAAAGGACTGCTGTGTGACTGGACTTCTCTACTGGGACTATATTGCCCTCCTTCCCTCCCCTCCACGCTCCCACCCAAAGCTAGTTCTACTTTTATAGGCACAGAATTTGACTGACAACAGGAACTTCCTGTTTGGGAGCAGGAAGTGAGTGATCACAGAGCCACCAAGACCCACCATCCTAGAAGGGCAAGAGTAGCTCTCCAGCCCCTCTAGCTGCTGGAGGTCTGCTTCTGAGCAAGTAAGGGGTCTACTGAGAAATACAGGATATTCTTGTCTCAGAACAGGACAATCAGGAGCTTAAAGGGAACACAGGCAGAAAGTAAGGAGAGAGAGAGAAAAAAAACAGGAAAGAATAAGGATTGCAAACAGTTAAGGGGCCAGAAATAAGACATGATGGGAGTGGTGCAGTGCAGTGGCTGTGGAGCAGCAGTCTTCCAGGAGACGTTCTGGAGGATGTGGTGTTGTCCCATCTGCAGGCACCTCTCTGGGCTGAGGGAGAAGGTTGCTCATCTCCAGGCTGAGTTGGCCAGGATTTGTGGGACCTCCTCTTCCATCCAGGGACCACCGGTGCCATTGCTGTTGCCTCAGAGGTTGCCAAGAAAGATGAGAAGTTGGACCACAGTGGGCTCAGGGAGGGTGAGAGTGGTAGATCAGAGGTGCATCCCTCCAGTTGTACCTCTCCACAATTCCTATGCCGTTCTGGCAAAGTGTGGTTCCTCTATGGAAGCACCCACAGTGGAGACCAAGGAGGATGCTGGGAACCTCCACAAGGAGACTACAGAAGGGTGTGGGGGACCCTGCAGGGAAGAAACAACTCTGGTGGGACTCCATTGTTAGAGACAGTAGAACTGGGGAGGAAGGGGAGAGGGAGGTAAGGTGCCTGCCTGGAGCCACGGCTTGGAGGGACAGGGAGCGAATCCTCAGGATTGCCGAAGCAGCTGCACAGAGGAGGGAGATGGATGTCATTGTCCACCTAGGGACAAATGACCTGTCTAAGAAAGGGATTAGAGAAGTGCAGGAAGAGTTTGTGGAATTGGGGAGGGGCCTTAGACAAGTAGCACACATGGTAACCTTCCTGGAGGTGCTGCCCATCTATGGTGTAGGAGGAGCTAGGGTGTTCCACACCATGGTATTCAATTAGTGGTTGAAAAACTGGTGTGGAGCTCAGGGATTTGGCTTCATTGGGGACTGGGGGTCCACCTGGAGTGATGCAAGCCAATACTGGCATAATGGGCTGCATCTGTCCAGGAGGGAACCAGGATCCTAGGTGATAGGTTTAAATGCATCGTTGCAACCATTTAAACTAACCAAGGGAGGCACTGAAAAGGAGCAGGGCAATCCTAGCCCCCAAAAAAATCACGGTAGTAAGTGTGGTAAACACCAACATAGGTGTCGATAGGGAGAAAGGCAGGGTAAATGGAGAAAGTGACAAAGGCAATAAGGACAGGGATGGGGAAAAAGGAGTAAGGCCATCAGGAAATGGAGGGTATGAGTACCATTGCCCATAGTCTGGGCAACAAGCTCCCTGAGCTGGTGGCCTTGATGGAAGAGGGATGCCTGGATGTATTAGCAGTCACAAGCATGGTACACAGAGAACAATGACTGGGATGTTAACATACCAGGGTACATAACCTACAGGAGAGACAGGCAGGGAGAAGAGGGAGGAGTAGCTCTTATGAAGGGAAGGATAAAAGCAACTGAACAAAAGAGTAAACAGGGAGGAGAGGAGTCACTGTGGGTCACCTTGGAGACTGGAAAGGGCACCACAATCTGCACAGAGGTTGTGTACAGACCCCCATGTCAGGGGGAGAGAATGGACAAGGATATAATAGAAGGCATTTTTAGAATGGCAGAGAAAGGGGAGATACTGTTGATGGGAGACCTGAATATGCCAGATGTTATCTGGAGCACATTTGCTGCAGCCACATCCAAGAGCAGGGCCATTCTTAATGCCCTACAAGTGGCAGGCCTCAGACAGCTAGTTTCAGAACCCACTCATGAGGGAGCAATCTTAGACCTCATACTCTCAAACAGGGGCAGTGAGAGGATCTCAGATCTAGAAGTGGGTTGCCATCTGGGAACAAGTGACCATCAAACAGTGTGGTTCACATTAAACTCAGCTACACAGTCAAGCCATACAAAACTGAGGGTACTGGACTTCAGGAGGGCTGACTTTGGCAAGATGGGAGAGTGCTTCAGAAAAGCACTAGCAAACAGGCTAGAAGGAGGTATGGGGCAACAATGGGGAATCACCAAAACTGCCATCACAGAGGCAACAAGCCTTTGTGTGAAACAAATAAACCAAACAAAAGAAAAGACACTATGGTTCTCAAAAGAGGTAGCTGTGAAAGTCAGAAGAAAAGGTAGCATTCCGGAAGTATAAGGAAACACAGAAGGAGCAGGACAGAGAGCTGTACCAGTTAAGGCAGAAGAAAGCAGGGAAGGAAGTCAGAATAGCAAAGGCCCAAACTGAGGAAAAGATAGTCAACTCGGTTAAGAAGGGGGATAAAACCTTTTATAGGTACATCAGCGAGTGTAGAAAGACAAAGGGAGGGTAAGTGCAGCTGAATAGAATGAACGGTGGGTGGGCAGAGGGAGACAGTGAAAAGGTAGGGATACTGAATGAATATTTCTGCTCAGTATTCACAAAAGAGGAGGGGGAAGTGTCTAATCCAATTAACAGAAGCACTCTTGATAGGGGGGTCGATCCCAGTCCTTTCACAGAAGAAAGGGTTCTGCAAGAACTCCTAAAACTGAAGGTGGACAAAGCAATGGGGCCTGATGGAATTCACCCCAGAATTCTAAAAAAATTAGGAAACTAGTGGAACCACTGGCTACCTTTTAATAAATCATGGGAGGATGGTGTGGTACCTGGAGGACTGGAGGAAGGCGGATGTGATTCCCCTCACAAAAGTGGGACCAAGACAGAGGCAGGAAACTACAGACCTGTCAGTCTGACCTCTGTGGTAGGGAAAGTGATGGAGTCACTTCTGAAGGAAAGAATAGTTGAGTACCTAGAGGACAGTGGGGCACAGGACCCAAGGCAGCATGGGTTCACAGTGGGAAGGTCATGTCAGATGAATCTAATAGATTTCTTTGACTGGGTGACCAAAGTAGTTGACCAGGGAGGGGCTGTGGACATGGCCTACCTAGACTTTAGCAAGGCATTTGACACAGTCCGACACAAAAGATTAATAGTTAAATTAACCAGCCTGGAGTGGGTCCCAGGGTGGTATCCTAAGAAAACATTGGCTGGATAACAGGACACAGAAGGTAATTGTAAATGGAGTCCACTCTGAAGAAAGAGGGTTACTATGGGTACCGAGGGTTCAGATTGGGTCCAGTCCTTTTTAATGTCTTCATAAGTGACATTGCAGAGGGACTGGAAGGAAAAGTATGCCTCTTTGCAGATAACACAAAGATCTGCAACAGGGTTGATACACAAGGAGGCGTGGAAAGGATGAGAAGGGACTTGGCAAGGTTGGAGGAATGGTCAGAAGTATGGCAGCTAGGATTCAATGCAAAGAAGTGCAAAATAATGCACCTGGGAAACAAGAACCCAGAGGAAGAATACACAATGGGAGGGGTAGTAACAACAACAAAAAAGGAAAGGGACCTGGGGGTAATTATATCAGATGACCTTAAGGTTAGCAAGCAATGTGAGAAGGCAGTAGGTAGGGCTGGGAGTATACTGGGATGCATAGGAAGAGGCATCAGCAGCAGAAAACAGGAAGTTGTTATCCCTCTGTACAGACAGTTGGTGAGACCCCATCTGGAGTACTGTGTCCTGTTCTGGAGACCCCATCTCCGCAAGGACATAGACAGGATAGAGGCATTCCAGAGGAGGGCAACTAAAATGGTGCAGGGTCTGCAAGAGAAGCCATATGAGGAGAGACTAAAGGAGCTTAATATGTATACCTTGAGGAAAGAAGGAGAGGGGACATGATAGACACTTTTAAGTACCTCAGTGGAATCAACAAAGTCCAAGAGGGTAGCATCTTTCAGAAAAAGAGACGTGCAAGAACAAGGGGACACAATTTAAAGATAGAGGGTGGCGGTTCAGGGGCAATGTGAGGAAGTATTATTTCACAGAGAGGGTAGTGGATGCTTGGAACAGCCTTCCTGAGGAGGTTGTGGGGTCTAAAACTGTGGGAGAATTCAAGAATGCATGGGACAGACATAAGGCAATTCTTGTGGGGGGTAGGAAGAAATAGGCTGTTGGTTAACTAGGATCTGCGGCCTATCCTGTAGGTAGGGAAATGGGCAGACTAGATGGGCCAAATGGTCCTTATCTGCCATCAAAGTCTATGTTTCTATGTTTCTATGTAAAGCAAGGAGTGATTATCAGGTCAAAAGCCCTGGACAGGTCCACGAACACCGCCCCCATAAGCATGCTACCATTGCAACCTGGTAGGACAGCATTCGGTAACCTGACCAAGGTTGTACCAGTCCTTTGACCATGTCAATACCATGCTGTTCGGTACACATGACATTACCCATCTCCAGAAATTAATAAAGCTGATTAACCATCAGTTTTTCTAGGATCTTACTTAATGAGTTTAAGATCGAGATTGGATGAAAATCCTCCACTCTGACAGCATTGGCCTTTTTGGGAACAGGCACAACTCTGGCTTGCTTCCATGCCAAAGGAAAAACACCAGTTAAGATACTCAGATTATATAATGTACAAAGTGGTTCAGTTATATAAGAGGCAGCCATTTTAACAAACCTTGCATCCAGCCCCCCCCCCCCAATCTCCAAATGTATAAGGCAAGGAATAGAGTAACTTCAGGACTTCGGTAGTGGTAATCCACCTACACAAAAATTTAGATGAGAAACCACTTTCCATATGTCCTTCAAAAGTGTAAGATGCTGAATCGAGTTGTGTTGAAAAACTGTCTACCAGAAGACCCAGAAATCCAACTAGAGACATCAGCGATATGATGATTCAAAAAATTAGCTATCTCTAAAGGGTCAGTAATTAATTCCCTAGAAAACTGAAGAGAAGTAAGTAATGCTTTAGCTTTAGGAGAATTAAAGCTTCCACCTTTGAGACCCGGAATGATCACTTTCAACTAATGACATAACTGCTTGCTCCACAGGCAAATAGTACATACTATGGAGCGGGGAACATTGTTATGAGTGTAGAGAGGATTGTAGGGGAATGCATAAATGCATAGACAGGTTATAGATAAAGTGCCAACACCCACAGAACATGGATCGTCACCATGGTTGTGAGTCTGAGAACATTTGGAAACATCTTGCTTTGACAGAGGAAGTGGGGTACCTAATGATGGCTCTTCACAAAGGGATAGAATAGAGCATGAGGTCTGTGGGACTGGGGTCACCACCATGGAATCTTGAGGGAGTACAGGGAAGAGGTAGGTGAGTGGGACATCACATCAACTGGGAGTGGAGACAGTAGGAGAGTTGACTGTTAGAGCCTGTGTTCAGTGTGTGGGTAAGGGTTACTGATTACACACAGCCATTTTCTGAGTTTGCGTAGTAGCAATGATGTAACGTATGCCAGGGAAGGGTGATGGCACCTGGTGGGTGGTATGAACTATGCATAGATGCACATGCCAGCAGGCTGCCATGGAATAATTTTGTTATGAGGTTGGGAGTTTGGGCAGCGCTGAAGCAGAGTGGGTTTCTGTTGTTCTCCTGTGTACATTGTGAGTGGTGGTGACAGGCTGGTGAGTGTCTCAGGCAGCATGAGGTCTGGGCATTCTTGAGAGTTGGGAGTGGCCTTTTACCTGTGGTGATGCCTTCTTCAAGATTTTATGTTGGACTGCATTGCTTGGCTGCAAAGCATAATTTATTTAGGACAAGAGATGTAGAATAGAAATGTACTGGTTATGGACGGGGGAAAAAAGACAGAGAAATGAGTATGACACATAACATCAATAGCGGTTGTCGCCAAGAGTTTTGGTGTGTGGATGAGGGGGGAGTGGGCAGGCGGTTATGTGATGAGAGGTGCAATAGTACTGGCCACATATATGCACAAACAAGTAAAGACAATACTGTACTGATTGCAAGGAGAGACACATGGTTGGAAAATGATTGTGCTGTGAGTTGGGGTGTTTCTGGTGTGCATGTTTTGTTGTTTTCAGTGGGGGCCAGGAAACACCTTAATATTGATATGGAAAGTGACAGAAAGGCTGACAACAAATCTACTTGTCGTAATTCATTTCAGTAAGCATCAGAACAATTTGCCTGCTGCTGTTGCTTCAAGACACTAAACGAATGGCACCTCACTCACTCTAACTCAGTCACGTCTTGTAATACTGAATGGCAGCTAAACATCCATGGGGACATGCCTGGGACCAACAGCTATAAAACTTGACAGAAAAGATGACAAAAAAGTAAGAAAATACAAAAAATAATACATAGCACTTTATTGTTTACTACAAACTGCTAATAAATGTAAAGTACAGCACGTTGTGTCACTGGCTTTATAAAACAACCACAAAATATGCCTAGGAGTCAAGTTTTAGTAGTATCTAAAACTGGAGTGGCCAATGTTCTCAGTGGAAAGAATTATCTGGTTGCTAGAGGGTCAGTGGGCAGATGTCCATTACTCATCACAACAGACAACCTGGTTCAAATCATCGCAAGAGTCCAAGGTCTGTATTTTCAAAACCTTAGCCACAGACAGTAGTCTTGCATCCCGCAGCTCCCACTTTCTCTACAGTATTTCCATTTAATCACAGTGGGTGCTTCTTTCAAAAACTCAACCAATTTAAGACAATTGGCTGTGGTACTGGAATTTTTTCAACTGTTGATTGGGACTGTCTCTTTAAATAAAAAAGTGATGGTTTAAGTGAACTAAGTCCCTGTGCTGGCACACCACTGGCTACACAACACTTTGCTGCTGTGAGCAAAACGTTCCTTTCATCCCAAGCACAGTGCTGACACAGCACCTTTGAAACTTTCCTTGGACACAAAAATAGGGTATTTTACTTTTACAAAATCCAGCCTCAGTGCTGTATGCAGCAATGGGATAGTTGCTGAAGTAGGGCATAGATGGAGTATTCCTTTTATTGGAAAGTCAATATGATCAACTTGCAAACTTTTATCAAAATGATCCTGTACATCATTAATACCCTAGAGCCTAAAATCAGAGCTCCTACAAACTATTGTTTCTGGCTCATTCATTTTGATGGATTCTGCAATATCGTAGGACATTTAGTTTGAACCTGGCATCACAAATAATGATGCCTTCTCAATACTCTTCAGTCTGCCTCATCAAAGATTAATATGACATTGCACTGCACCCACTTTTGTAGTTTGCCAAATACAGCATTTAGGACTAGTTTGATTATTGTGCATACTGGATCAAATAATACATCATCTTTTCTTATTCCACCTCCACTACAAGAAATTACAGCATGAAATATGCAAATACATAATTTAATATAACATGAACCAGCTGCATAGTGTTGCACATAACTAAGCAAAAGGAGTTTCATGTGAAAGTTTCATGAGCAGTGTCTGCCTGAGATGAGTAAAATGTTGAAACATTTCTTGAGAGATGCTCATAAAAATTTTACATGTCATTTTTGTAACTCCTCTCTCTATTTCCTTATTTTTATAAGAGAGCCACACAAAGACATGGAAAATAAAGGAATTATACATAAAATACTCATGAGTTCCTTTGCAGTCAATTTCTGTTAGTGATGATTGCTTTAACCTACTCCTCAAATGGTGACTGAAACCTAGTTTATATGTAAACCTATTTTATATGGACTTGATATTAAGCTTTGAAATGACATGACCTTTACAGAACATTACATTTTAAAATCACCTTTCTTTGAAACATCAAGAGTCAATTGTTACAACACAGCATGTTTTAAAGCCATGATGTTCATACTTTATTTTTTTTCTTGTTCTATAATTCATTTACCCAGGATAATCCAGTCAAGATGCAACATCTCATTCCTAGTGGGGTCCTGCTTCCTCAAATTTCTGTAGCTGTGACGACTGGAGCATAAAGATGTTTTGTAACTTATCCAAAGTCACACAGTGAGCGTTTAGTTCTAGCAGGGTTTGAAGAAAGCAGTAAGACATGACAAGGTGGGCATTATGATGAGCTAACTGCGCCCACCTAGCGGCATAGTGAGGCCCCAGAAGGTCAGTTATCTCTGCATAATTCCACCCTGGAGTGTCTTATTGCAGTTATAAAATGGGTGTTAATTATTTTTATTTAAAGAATAAAAAAAAAAAAAAGAATATTTAAAAAAAAATGCTTTTGAAAGCAAAATAGTTTTTCCCTTAGCCATCATTACAGGGAACTATAATGTGATTGATTGACTGGTGTACTTCTGTCACCCAGTCCTTGCTGCCTGCTGTGATGATTGGGAGTGAGTGACAGCCTGTGTTGATGTTTGTCCCTCACTGTAGCCTCTGCACCCATCTACGAACATTTGAGGCAGTTGACTTCCTGTCCTGGAGTGCTTTTTTGGTTGTTGTTTTTTAATTATTATTATTAACTTTGTCCCTTGTTGTTGTTTCCCGGTCCTCACTGTCTACAAAGAGGACCAGTAGGGAATGTGAGCAATGTTTGCCGTAGCCATTCTTTGTTGCTGTTTTCCAGCCCTCACTGCCTGCACTAAGGATCTGGTGGGAATGTGGGAACTGTTTGCTCATTCCTGGTCCGTCATCCCCACTTCTGCCTGTTGTTGCTTGCTGTTTTCCGGTACTCACTGCCTGTTCTGAGGACCAAGAGTGAGCGAAGTGTGTGGATTCCTGGTCCTCCTTGCCAGCTCCGAGGACAAGGGGACAAATAAGTTCTGTTTCAACCCACAACATTTACTATGGCCTTGGGTGGCATAAGTACATCTGTTTAAGAACTGAATCTGATTGAACAGAGGCACAGTGATGCTATAGGTAATGGGGCAGGCTGCCACCAGTACATTTTCATACCTGGACATTATGCCAAGGCAAATGCATGGGTGCCAGCATGCCTCAGCCAATCACAAGCCATATTATTCCCTACCCATTTTATAAACTGCAATATTCTATTACCCAAGCCTGAACTCTAACCACTAAAAGTCATACAACCATAACAATCATTTAACTCAACATACTTTTTTTACTCATTATTTTAACAACCCATTTTTCCTCAGCAGCATCGTGGTCCTCCTTCCACCTGCCCAAGCCCTTCTTCCTGCTGTAGCCAGCCACCTAGGGGCCAACCTGCTACCAGCCTCTACTCAACATCCCATGTTGGATTTCTGGACATTAACCCAAAGCAATTCCCATGTGGATGGAACTAGAGATGGGTGAAGCTGGGAAACTTTGCTTTGCGAATTAATCCATGAATTTAGCACAATTCATGGATTAATTCATGGCCACAAATTGTGAAGTTCAATCCATGAAGTGAGAAGTTCTGCCTACAAAGTGCAGAATTTCAGCCCTGAATGGTTCCAGAAGCAAATGGTTTGGTACCTTTTACTGGATTAATAAAGATGTTACAAAAAGAACAAAGTACTTCAGCTTTTGAACCAACCAAGTCCTTCATCTCCATTTGAGGGTGACATTCTGCTGTTTATAGGCAAAATTCCACACTTCGCAGCAAAAGTCTGCCAAAAAAAACCCCCAGCAAAGTCAGCTAGGCAAATTCTTTGCCTAGGAGCAAGACTTTGTGGATTGCTCTGTGGAATTGAATTTCCCAGCTTCGCTGCAACTTTGCTGGCTAATTTAAACTTTACTGCATCTCTAGAGGGGACCCACAGTTCTCCAAGCTCCATATCGACCAATATCAATACTCCCTCCCCTCTCCAAAGCACTTGAACGAATAGTGGCAGACCAACTCTCTGATTACCTGGACAAATACAATCTACTCTGTAATCAACAGCACGGCTTTAGGAAAGGACACAGTACAACAACAGCCTTACTTGATTTCTCTGGATAAGTCCACTCAGCCTTGGACAAAGGGTGCCAAACAGGTGCAGTCTTTGTCGATCTTAATAAAGCTTTCGACACAGTCCATCATCATGGCTCTACTTACCTCCTACTTTTAGCCTAGGCCTGGCCAAGGTCCATGTGTTTGGGTAAAGTTACCTGTCCAATCGGTCACAGGCTGTAAAATCTCAATGAACTCTCCGACTTCAAACCAGTTCTCTCGGGTGTACCACAGGGATCAATTCTGGACTGCTCCTCTTTAGCCTGTTCTTAACTCCTCCCAGATATCTGCCAGGAGAAAATAATCTTATAGGCTGACGATGCTGTAATTCTCTCTTCCCACAAGGATCCAAACTCCCTACGAAAAGTCCTGCAACTTGCTTTCTCTAGTGTTGAAAGGTGGTTCCTGGATAGTAAACTTGTGCTAAACCACAATAAAACAAAAGCCATGCTCTTCTCCAATCACCAAAACAAAATAGGCATACTCCACTCACCATACAAACCTCTGTGGGAATTACACTGGACCAAGTAAATACTTTCAAATACCTTGGCATCACTTTTGACTAAGGGCTCACCTTTGCAACCCACATTGACAACACTGCGAAAACAGTGAACCAACGCCTTGAATACTATTCCGTAACGTCAATTTCTAAATCAAGTGGCATTGAGAATAGCTATACAGAGTTCCATAATCTCAATCATTGACTATGGCCTTATTATTTATGGCTCAGCTACCTCCACTGCTCTAAGGCGTATCTCAATCACTCTAAATAAGGCCTGCTGGCTCCTCACGGGGGCTCAAAGACTGACTCACATGTGTGATCTGTACTATGAATCAGGCTGGTTGAACCTATCAAATCGTCTTATTTATCTCACCTGCACAATGGCAAAAAATCTATCTTGGGACTGACTCCATTATGTATTCAAAACCTACTCCGACTGAATCCTGGCTCACGGCCCTCCACCAGATCTGAACGCCAACCTTTCCTGGTTCCGGATGCCGACTGCACAGGGACAAAGATCTTTCACATACAGGGCCCGACATGGTTCAATGCGCTTAGTCCACCTACTCTATCCCTCAACCTCGCTTGTAGCTTTCAAATCCATGCTCTATGCCCACTTCACCACCACTAGCAACTGTATTGGCGCTAGATAAAGACTACTACTCCTCATGTCCATCCTCACATCTGAGGCCTCTTCCTCCTGACTAATGAACCCTCTGGTACCTCTACTACTTCCTGTCTCCCACCCAAACTCACTTCCCTTTTTCCTGTCCCTCTCACTTACTCTCCGCTTACCACCTTTCCCTTCTCTCTAGCCTCCTTTTGGCAGCCTAATGATCACCCTCTCCCTGGAAGTTTCCTTAACTCGAAATTGTCTACCGCTTGAACCTGTTATAGCTTGTTTTTCTATGAAACTTAAAAACGTTACTGCCTTAAACTGTTAATAGCAAATTTATGATGTAACTTTCCTATCTGGTTTTACCTGTAATGCGTATCATGCTTTGTTAAATGTTCTTTGTGATGTGGAACCTTTGTAAAAGAGCCCTGGCTCAAAGGTATTAATTCCTAGACTAATAAACTAAACTAAACTAAACTAAGCTGGAAGAACTATGCTTCCTTAAATTGTTTCTGACCATCTTACCCTTTAATTTGTTTTCATCCCCCCCTTGGTCTACCACTATGGATTCTGCTAACAAGCTGCCTCTGTCTATTTTTGTATAGTCATTCATGCCTTTAAATACCTCAATTACATTAAGCAGAAAAACAAGGGTTCTGAGCCAGTATGTGTGAAACAAATAAAAAAATATGTCAAATAAAATATATACAGAAATAGAAAATGTAACTGGCATTCCAACCATTGTAGCAAATCTTAGAACAGCAACTTTAATTATTGAAAATGACCTAATGTACAAAACAAGACTTCTAACTGTATTTACCATTTTTACTGTGCATCTCTTTTGTTTCATTCATTATTAGTCATATTGCACATCTCTCTTTTTTTTTTTAGATACAGCAGAACACCAACTGCCCTAGTATCTCCTTGTATGTATTATAGCCCTCTAATCATTTGTGTAGCTCTGTGCTGTATATGGTCCACCTCCTTAACATGCTTTTGTAACGTGGTGTCTGCAGTCACACACAATACTTCAGATGGCGTCAAGCCAGTGACTTGTCCACTGGCATTATCATCTTCTTTTCTTTACTATGTAACACCTTTTAACACAACCTAGTATTAGTTCCATATCATAACTGTGACCGCTAAAGAGCGACTGCCATCACAGTGAATGTACATTGCTGAAAATCAAAATGGCAATGTACACACCCCAGTGAATACAAATACAGCAGCAACTTACACTGTCAATATGGGGGAACAACTTTACTTAACTTTCTATGTGGTGGGTTGTGCCCCCTGCACCCTATATTTTTATAACTAACTCCAGGGGCCACATGTCAGGGAGGGGGATAAACATGAGGGGGTACAACTTGAGGAGCACAAGTCAGGAGGGGGAGAACATGGGGGGACAATGTCGGGGGAATGGGAGGTCAGCCACAGAAAAAAAACTAACAGCCACCCAAATAAAATACAGAAAAAAACACTCCATGCCCAGACCTGAACCCAGATCCACCGGTATTGCAGACCAGAACTCTAACCACTATACTATGTGAGCAGCTCAACACTGCCCCCTCCAACATCTCTTTATAACTTAATATACTTAACACTGCCTTGTTCCTTACTGCCTCGCTACTTATTTGCTTTTCTGTTACTGCACCGTCGCTATTCCCTACATGCACTATTCTCTAAAGGTTGCTGTCATGACTGGTACTCAAACTGAGTTGCTCAGAAGTGAGTCGCTCAATTTCAGTCACCCACATCACTGGACACTGCAGTATTTAATTGGTCCTACTGACTACTATTAAAAAATGTTTGGACAGATTCAAGATCAAATCTATAATGACCCATGAATGCCTATTTTACTCTGCATGCAGTACCTTACCAGTTATAGGCTCTTTTTTGTTTTTATTTTTTAATCACCAAGAGCATTATCATTAACTATTTAAATTAAACCTGATCTGCTATGTATCTGGCCAATAACTCAGTTTATTTGGGTTCTGCACAAGGAAGAATTTGGATGTGATAATCTCCAAGGTAAAACCTACTACATTAGTTTTCAAATGCTTCTGAAATAATAATTTTAATAATATACAAATAGAATGGAAAATTGTATAGCAATTTTAGCATTTACAAGTCCCTACCTAAAATTACAGAAACATGCAACATTACCACAGTGAACACCTGGGGACTCAGCCTACACATTATTTAGCAAAAATAATAAACCATTTCAGTACATAGTGATAGTGACTACAGGTGCCCAGAAAAATGACCCCCCCCCATGGAATCTGAGCATACTCTAATTGAACAATGAGTTGTAAAATAAAGCAGCAATCCAAGGCAGCAGTGGGATCCCTGGCATCAAAAATTACATTTTACTCACCCAGTGGCACTGAGACCAATGCATTGTGTTGCTATGTGAGAGGACTGCTTTCCAGGTTACATTCCTGACTTCACATCCCTGGACTAGAAGTTTGAAGAGTACTGCAGTAAAATCAGCAGGGACATCGGACTTTAACTTTGGGAAAGAGTTGTGCCACTCTACTTCAACACCTTCTACAGCCTGATTGCCATTGGATGTTTTGGGTGACCATATAATGTACTGCCTTCTCCACTGCAGTGCCAGCACAGGTAAGAGCGAAGCATATCATGGAAGGTGGGAGGGACCTTAAACTGGTATGGTGCGTGAAGCATGGTGGAATCATGTGTGCCCAACCAGAGATGCACCAATGGACTGCCATGTCATCTCTATAGTCCCTACCACAGGGTCAGATCCAGAAGGAGAAAGGGTGGGGGGGCAAGGATGGCACCCCTACCACAGGAAGAAAGCTGTTTAAGTGTGAGGTAGTAGCATCAGAAGATATGTGGAGGCATACTTGGTGTTGTTAGAGCATATGCCAGTGGGGTGGCAGAAGGCCACCACTGAACCCATAAAACTTACCTTCAGCATATTATTCTACCAGAAATGTCCATTATGTAAGTGGCAGACTAACATTTCAGGTAAACCATTATTTGCTTTGACCCTTTAAACTAAAACAGCACAGTTTTTCATTTAAAACTAGTGCAACTGAGTCTTTCTGCCTAAAATATTATTGTTAACTAGTAAGCAACCACAAAAAGGTACACCGTTAAGAAGAATAAAGTGAAACAAGATGCTGGTGCATCTTGACATTGAACATACCATGTTAGTACTGTATTTATCTGTCGATGGATAAACATGTAAGCCTGTCTTGTTGACATTTAGGAAATGCTACAGCTGACAGCATTACTAACTCTTAACCAATTGTGAACTATCACATGAATATAAACTCCCAAGTTTTTGTGATCTGGAATCTAATTACATGCTAGAGGCATCAGAAATTTAAAACCAAAAAGAAGTACATCTACAGAATGTGATTTTTTGAATAAAGTGGCACAATGTCATTTGAATCAATCACCAATTGATAAAAACACTTTTATTTTCTTCTAGCAGCAAGTCTGTAAATAACTTAAGCAAATTTGACAGTTGTTGCCGACACAGTATGTACATTTCTTACTTTCCCTAGTGCAGCAGTCACTGCTGTCACAATGGATCTACAGCCATCAGTCAATTTATTTTATGGAACTCGTAGTGCCTTCAAAATGGCTAGAGGCTGTGTAAGTTTAACTGAGAAACACAATGTGCTTGATGTAACACAACATGCTACTTTTTTTTAACCTCTGATGGTCCTCTGTTCAGTTTTTGCATGGCCCTTAACATGGGGAAAAGGATAGCTTACTCTGTCATTTCAGGGGTAGACTGCATCCAGAACTGGCATTTACTGATTTTATACACTTCTTTACACAGTTTCCAGGGGTAGTTCATGTTAACTGTAGAAAGACTCAATCAGACCAAGGAGGGGAAAGTTCTGAATTCAACTCAGTCTCCTCCTTGTACTGTAACATAGTATTTTGGTAGTGGAAAGGATTTACAGTAGTGCACAGCAACAGATTCCTTCATGACTAAAGATATCAGGATACTACTGTATAAATGTCTGCAGTCATAATTAGTCGGAATGTGTAGTGTCACTTTGTGTAAATGTTTTTAAATGCTATATAAATACATTTATTGTCTGCAGGATTGTAAAAGAGTCAGCAGGTGGCACTGTATAAAAACAGTGCTATGCAGGTGTGTACATTCACAAGACTGTTAGTCAGTGGGCTGTAGTAGTCAGCTGTCAGATCACAAGAAAACAGGCAAGTGCAAGTGGTGGCATTGACTCTTCCTGACAGTTCTTCACTGAAAGAGCTGATGATGCCTTAAAAACAAATTTAAAAAACATAATAATTAGGCATAATTCAGCTTCCTTCCATATATATTCTAAAGAGGCCTCCTCCCCAATAGTTTATACCAAGAACATTTGCAAGAATATATGATCTTTATCCCTCAAGGTTCACCTGACTATAGCTGACTCCCCACTTCAACTCATTATCCTCTGTTTTGACATCACAGTCTGTTGCCATGGAAGTAACTGTGACGTCTCAAGCAGTGCATTATGACCTCAGGTAGGGAGACAGCAACAGGAACAGATAAACTCTTCAGGAGCAAAGATCCTGTTTGCTTGCAGATAACCTCAGTAATAAATAATGGGGAGGTGGAATACAGAACTAATGGGAAATACAAGCTGGACTGTGTCTAAATATTATGTTTTGGTAAACTTCTCCTGATGGCATCAGCTGCTCCCTAAAATACCGATCACCAGGGCTAGATATGTAAGAACATGATGCTTGCAACTTCTGTAGGGTCCAGCTTGCCATCTACCCTGCCACACAGAAATGGCTATACAGCAGTTTGAGTACTAATCCACATCCAAGCTTGTCAGCCAGAATGTAACCCATCTCCTGTTGCTGAACCCTCAATAGTATTATCCTTCAGGAATCGATCTAATCCTGCTTAGAAAGACTGAACAGTTCTATATGATCCTACCTCACCACAACAGGCTATTCCACATGTTGACCACACTTTATGTAAATGCAATGCTTCTAATGCATTTCCTTATCCCCAATTAGTTGGAATGCATGTGCACACTACTGTAGTTCAGCTTGAACTAACCAGTGCAAACAGCTGTGTATGATTCCCCCTGTCTATTCCGTTTAGTGTTTGGAAGATTGTAATCATGTCCCACTTTGACAATCTTTTCTTTGGGCTAAATAATTAGAGTATACCCAGTAATTCTTTATATATGTTTCCACCAAGCCAATAACCAGCTTGGTGGCCAAGTACTAGGCCCCTTCAACATCTGTAATGCATTTTCTGTACTGTGCTGACCAGAACTGGATGTGGTACTCCATATGCAGTGTACTAGTTCCCTTCAACATCTATAATGCCTTTTCTGCACTGAGCTGACCAGAACTGGATGTGGTACTCCCACATGCAGTCTAACCTAGCCCTTGTATAGGGTGATGTTGTTCCCATGACCTGCCCTTTGCCTTCTTTTAACACTTCTCAGCAAGGCATTTGCTTTATTTCCCTGACTACATGGCAGCAACATACTGTATGAAATGTTTATTGTGAAACGGGATGTACTGCATCAGAAATTATGCTGAGTGACTCCTAAAATAAAAGCACATCTTGCACACTCTACTACCAACCATTCTTAATTATGAGAGCATGATCTGCCCCTGTGTTCGTTATGGAACTTGACATCTTACAGTAGGTAGAAAATTAAACTGTTGCTCACATACAGCAAAAAAGATCTGTCAAATGCTCTGCTGAAGGTTTGATATCTGTGTTTCATTTCATTTTTATTTTTATACTGGAAGGTTTGTGGGACAAGCCCATTTTCACAAACATCCAGTTTTACATCAAGAAACAGTACACAACAAACTTTACAATACAACTGACAGTCAATAAATATACATTAAGTAAAACATTTGCAAATGAAATTCACTAACAGATTATTTCTAAAAGCGGTCTTAAAGGTTAATAACCTCTTTTGACTAATAATACAACTGGGAAGACTATTCTAAAACCTAGCAGTAACATATTTTAATGCGTTTTGACCAAAAGCTGTGTGGAAAAAAGGAATCGAGATACCCTCCCTATTTTGCAATCTTGTGTTACCAGATTTTATAACTCTAGGAAATAAACTAAGGATACTTTGCCGCATAATACCCAGCTGGGCCCTATGTAAAAACATCAGCAACCTAAAGTTATAATGCCCTACCAATGACAAACAACCAACATGTTTATAAAGAGGACAGTGATGTGTCAACATTGATTGGCCATTGGCAAAACGAATAGCAGAGTGATATGTAGCCTGAAGTTTAGATAATATTCTGTCAGAAGTATATGAATATATTATAGACCCATAATCAATTAAGGAAAATAATAAACTATGTGTAAGTAAATACCTAATATCAACTGTAAGAATACCTCTAATTCGATAAATGAACCCTAATCTTTTATGTAGTCTATTAATTAAATCCAAAACATGAGACTCAAAAGTTAAATGATAGTCAATTAATATACCTAAATATTTGAACAGTCTAATTTGTTCTATTAAATTACCAAAGTTGTCAATAATAGTAAATTCCTTTGTTGGTGATCTCCAGGGGTGTGAAAACACCACTCTCTTGGTTTTAGCAGAATTTAACACCAATTTATGTGTATCAAATCAATAATGTAACAAATTAAAATCATATTGCACTGTATTTTGAAGAATGGATAACTAAGGACCAGAACAAAAAAGAACCCTGTCATCAGCATATAATATCAACTCAGTATTTATAAAATTAACCGATAAAGAATTTAAAAATAATGAAAAAAGCAAAGGACTCAAAATGGAGCCCTGTGGGACTCCACATTTTAGCATTGCTGGCTCAGATAATGTTCCACTAATTAGTTTCTTCTGAGTCCTATTGGGTAAGTAATCACCAAATCAGGAGATCACCCCATCTAATAAATGTACACGAAATAAATGTTTCTGAAGTACATCATGGTCAACAAGATTGAGAGCCTTGGTGAGGTCCACAAAAGCTGCTGCCAACAAAATTTCCTTCATCTATTGCTTTATTGACTTGGCTGGTGAACCTCACTAAGGCTGTCTTGGTATTATGATTTGGCCTGAAGCCATGTTGCGAGTCTGACCAGAGATTATATTTTGTTAGATGTTCGATCAATTGATCAGAAACTATCTTTTCCAGAATTTTAGATAGGGGTGCTAACAAAGAAATCTGATGATAATTATTAAGTTTAGATCTTAAACCAGTTTTAAGAATGGGCATTATGACTGTGCTTTTCCAAACATTTGGAAAAGCTCCTTGACAAAGGGAGTAATTAAACAATTTTGTTAACTGATTAGCCATAATATTTATAACCTTTTTCAAAATCCTATAATCAATATTATCTGATCCATTAGTGGGCCTAGGGTTCATTTTAGAAACAAGATCAACTATGTCCTTAGTATATAAATAATGAAAATAAAAATTTGGAATAGTGTGAAAATTAACAGAATTTTTACCATTTGGATGTAAAAGAATTTCCAAATGATCCCAGGAACCTTCATTATTACCCAGAAAGGAACTATACTTCCCCAAATTAGTAAAATGTAAATTAAACACTTCTGCCACCATTTTGGGATCAGCAATTATGTTACCATCTTTTTCTATTACATAATTTTCACTTCCTTTGGTCTTACCCAATAGTAAATTAAGTGTGTTCCAAGTTGCCTGTGAATTTCTCTTAACTTCAGTAAATTTTTGCTTAAATACAGTAAATGTTTGCTTAAAGAAATCTGTTTTTACAGCTTGAATAGCTAATTGACATTTATTCCTAAGATCTTTATATAATATTTGATGATTCTCCAGCTTTATGGGACACAAGGATGCCATAAGCTTAACTATGTACCTCCTAAGTGTCTGCAATTCCCCTTCACTGTATTTGGACTCTCTCTCAAACTCACACTCTGGCACTTTAACAGAGCTTGTGCCAGCAGACCTACATCTCTACCTTCATTTGACTACATTCCTTTGTCATTTGCAGGCAAGATTTTACTTTACACAAGCTTTAACACAACTAGGCACTAGCCTCAGAGCTTCCACCTGTTATTATCATGTCTCCCACAAGCGTGAACAGGTCAAACTCCTAAAGTTCATCATAGCTGTCTCTAAGAAGTTATTGCTTCTCCTACTACTATGCTCAGGCAATGTAGAACTTAACCCTGGCCCCACCACAGCCATTGGTTCCCCTGATGATATATCTAACCCTAAAGGACTAAAATTCATGCATATAACTGTATGTAGTTTGTTAAAAATAATAACCTCTATCCAGGCCTGGGTATGTCACACTACCCCTGATATCCTGGTTGTTACAGAAACATGGCTCCATCTGCAAACTAGCAGCCATGAAGTGAATCTCCTCTCCTACTCTCTATTCTGAGCTGACAGACAAACCAGGGGTGAAGGGGTGGCTATTTATGTCAAAGACAAATTTCCTGTCTCTGTCATTGACACAGTATCCATCCCCAATGAATTTGAAAGCCTCTCCCTTCAGATCAAAATCTCATCCGGCATTTCTTTTTATATAACAGGATGCTACAGGCCCCTCGTCTGCAGGAATGCAGCTTCTGAATCATTTAAGTACTATCCTGACCCATAGATCTTCTGAGGGTTATACTCCTGGGTGATCTCAAATTAAATTGGCTTTCTAGTGTCTCTAGTCCTCTAAAAATGTTTTGTGACTCACTTTGGCTGTCACAGCTTATCAGTGAACCTACATGATCAAATAAACTCAACCCCATTAACAGCACCTTGCTGGACGTTATCCTAGTTAGCAAACCTCACTTATTTACCCATGCTGGTGTCCTTTTTTCAGACATCAGTGATCATAGCTTCATTGCCTATGTAAGGTCAAATCATAGCCCCTCATTTGTACCCAATTTCACCAACAAAAGGTGCCAGTGCTACTTTGATCCCTGAGCTTTCATTACCGAATTAGGCTCTTCCTTGTTATGGCAGAACTTTTATCTAGCAAACTCTTTGTCTACTGCATATAACATCTTTCAAGACATCCTAATTGGTGCTCTCAACAAACATGCACCAATAGTTAAAGTCCATATCAGAAAAAAGTCCTGTCAGTGGTAAATAAATGAGCTTAAGGATGCCTGTGGCACAGGGATGCACTCTGGAAAACTGCTAGGAAGACTAAACTCCTAAATGATTGGAATCTTTTCAGGAAGGTGAGGAACCTCTGCTAAAAAAAAGTCAGAGAAGCTAAGGCTAGTTATTACCGCTCCCAACTTGATCTCTTGTCTAAGAGTTCTTCCAAAATCTGGAGAACAATCAAAGATATAGAAGGCCATACTACTGGTAACTCCCTGCTCACCAAAACCTCAGTTGGCACTACCACTATTGTCAATAAACTGACAATTCTTGAGTCCTTCAATGACCACTTTGCTACCACAGGGCTAGCCTTTGATGACTCCCCAGCCAATGCTCTCCACGTGCAACTTGATTTTACCAACCAAGGAACCACCATTTCCACCTCAACCTTCTCTCTCCAACCTACTTCCTTGAAAGAAGCTGAAGAACTCATACTGAAGCTAGATGTCAGGGAAAGCACAGGCACTGAACTCATTGACCCTTACTTCTTAAAGGTGGTCTACTATGTCCTAGCGGTGCCTGTTACACATTTGTTTAACTTATCCCTCACTCAGGGTGACCTTCCTTCCATCTGGAAAACAGCCAGTTATTCCCCTGTTTAAATCTGGGGATCCCAGCGATGTCAACAATTATAGGCCAATCTCACTTCTCCCAGTCCTGTCCAAGTTGCTTGAAAAAATCGTGACTTCCCAACTTAAGAAATACCTGACATTGACAAATTTGCTCAACCCACTGCAATCTGGCTTTAGAGCACAACATAGCACAATCTCGGCTCTAGACAAAGTAACCAATGACTGGCAGGGTGAACTGGATAAAAATAACTTTGTATGTGCTGTTTTCCTGGACTTAAGTAAAGCCTTTGACACCGTCGAACATAGCCTGCTTGTCTCGTCCCTCCAGAATATTGGCTTAGATGCCATTTGTTTCAGATGGTTCAATAATTACCTTACAGGCAGTTTGAAGCAAGTAAAAGCTGAGGGGGACATCTCGCCTCTTAAGCGCCTCCTAAGGGGTGTACTCCAAGGCTTAATCTTAGGACCTCTGTTATTCACAGTCTACATCAATAGAATTGATGTCACCCTGAAAAAGGCCCACATTCATCTGTTCGTGGATGACACAGTGCTCTACATCGGTAGATCCTCCCCTGATGCGGCATGCACAGATCTCCAGGACAAATTCAGTCAACCTTGGCTTCAGTCGCTAAACCAGAAATTACTCCTGAATGCTAAGAAAACTAAAGCAATGTTCCTCTCACCCTTTCCAAATTTACCAAATCCGGCCTCATCTGTGACTCTTCCCTTGATTACCACAATACTTTGTGAACAGCTCCAGTATGTACCTAGATTCAAGTACCTGGGGGTATGGCTTGATAACAAACTCTCCTTCCAAGGCCATATAGAAGAACTGTCAAAGAAACTTAGACAGAGACTCAGTCTCTTCTTCAGAATAAAAAAACCTCCTCACTGGGGATGCCAAGCTGAGATTAGTGCAAACTACCTTTCTTTCCCTAGTAGACTATGCTGACTTTCTTTATAACCAGGGCCCTGCCTGTTCACATATGAAACTTGATATGCTCTATCACAGAGCCCTAAGATTTATAACTGCCCTTCCTTATAATACCAACCATTGTTTATTGTACTCAGCTGTTGGGTGGCCATCTCTCACCTTCCAACGACAGATGAACGCTGCAATCTGGACCTATAAAGTCTTCCTCAACAAACTGCCTGATTATATTTCTGATTGCTTACTATTATGTCTACAAAATAGTTATGCATTGCGAAGCACCTCTTACATTTTGCTGAAGGTACTTCAGGCCACATCCCGATTCGGTCAGGCCTCCATTAGCTATGTGTTCCCTCAACTGTGGAACAAACTGCAGAAAACCATGAAAATAAGTAATCCTATTAGCCTCCAAGCATTCAAAACACTATACTTGAGCCACAATAAGGAATTGTGCATTTGTTAGCCTTAACATGAAGGTCCTGTATTCCTCTCTCCAATATCTGTTGCCTCTGCTCTTAGGGCCCATTCCCCTTCCCCGCAACACTCCTACGTACTCCTGTGTCCCTCTCTTTTATCTACCCTATACATGGACTTAGCTTCTCTTAAGCTTTTATACTGCATATATTACTGATGTCCAGTTCTCTAATACACTTGCACTGCACAATTTTGACTAACTATTAACGTTCCTTGTATTGTATCCTGTATTTATTCTTGTACCTGTATATACACATGTCTTTTGCTGTTATGTACCTGCATTGTATATACTGCTGCCCATTGTGTGTATTCTTCCTTTGTATGAACAATCCCAGGTTCACCTTGAAAATGAGCTTGCTCAATGTTGCCTGCCTGGTTAAATAAAGATTTTGATTGATTGATTGATTGATTGATTAGTCCTTCTATAAGTCTTCCCTGCTTGATTTCTTTTCCTAATCAATTTCAGCAAATCTGGATTAAACCAAATATTATTATTCCCTCTAACCCTTAATGTTTTAAGAGGTATGACTTTATCACAAATGAAAGTGAAATAATCACAAAATGTCTGATGAGCTATATCTGTACCAGTTATATTATCCAAAAAGGACCAATCAAGTAACTGTGATTCTTCTAAAAACTTTTGTTCATCCAGATCTTTAAACCTTCTGTATTTTAGAATCATAGGATCTTTTTTACTCAATTTAGCTTACCAATCAAAAAACACCGGACTACGGTCACTGATTTCATCAGAGAAAATCCCTGAATTAACAATATGTGATGGACTATTAGTAATAACCCAATCAAGGGTAGATACATACCATGTTTTATAATTAACCCTAGTGGGGTCAGTGATTAATTGTTGAAACCCAAGATCTGTAACAAAAGTTCTGGTCTCAAATGCAGCTGGGGACATCCAATTTAAGTTAAAGTCACCTACCAGTATAAGTTCCCTATTTAAAGGTAGTATAGGAAAACAACTAAAAACAGCAGGAACACCTTCCTTTGATCTGTCAGGGGGAACATATGCATTTATAATAGTTAGAACTTTTTTATTACCTCATGTAATAGAAATGGCAAGTGATTCATGTAAGTTACTGTGTGGAATAATAGACAGTTTTTGTGCTGACAAATGATCAGTTACATGGAACAAACAGCCCCCCCCCCTCTACCTACCCTATCCTTTCTAAAAGTAGTATAACCTTGCAACTGAATTTCAGTGGTGGAGATGTTCTTTGTCAACCAGGTTTCAGTTAAGGCAACTACATCAAATTTGTTTTCTAAAACCCAGAATTCTAATATTTTTTTTTAGCTGTTAAACTACCAACATTTAAGTGGGCCATTTGGAGGGTAGAGGTAGGAGACTCCTTAATATTTATAGCAGCCCCAATAGTTGGACTGGGATTAGGATGAACTGTTCCTGAGAGCATCAATAAAAGTAGAATAAGTCACCTGAATCCATAAGAATACACCAATCCCTTCTTAAAACACATTCTTGACCTTTTTACCACATTAATAGGATGAACAGTTGAGATAAGCTCACAACTTCAGTGCAAATGAAGCAGTTGTAAAATCATTTTACATGAAATAAAATTCCTGTCTTGATCAGTATCATCACATTTAAAATCCTGACATCTTAAATAGTCTAAATGTAAAGATGTACCATGAACATTTCTCAGGTTACTTTGCTGAAATAACACACTATCATTAGTTTTATACTGTATAAAACAGGATGGTTTCAAAATTTCCAAAACAATAGATACAAGGCAAAATACTGTAAAATGCCTTAATTTCATTTAAGTACCCATAACTATTCTCACCCTCTTAAAATCACCTGTGTCAAAATCAATTTAATACCAAAATACCATCCTTCAGCTACCATTACCCCTTCCAGTCATTGTGCACCGGCTTCTGCCACCAGCTGGTAACAGAGAAAAGAAGTGGAAAACAACAGTATACAACAGCTGAGGCAGGCAACTGATTAAAAGGCTAGTTGAGTGAACCAGTTAAACTTACACTTTTTTCCTTTTTAAAATACTAATAAACTAAGTTGCAATCCTCAGCACACCAGGCACAGACATTTTCAAATTTTATCTTTCAAGTGGCACTTACGCCACTCACGCTCGCACAGTAGTAGCACGAACTTTAAACAATGTCCTGCCCCTCCTCCTTCTGCGTCAGCTGCTTCCAAGTCAAGACTCTGAAGCCTAACTAGGATATTGCCACATCAGGCCAGATTTTACAATACGTAAAATCCAAATTAGAAAATAAATTATTCACACACAAGGACCTCACAACTATGGTGCACAACTCAACCAGCAGAAGGATACCCTGCATTACCAAACTTCAAAGACGTTTCCTGATGTTTCTGCAGCCACATGTAAAAATCATAATTTTTTGCCCAGTACATGATGGACATCTAAACATTTAAAATCCACAACAAAATATGAGTTGCCATGCTTATTTTTAAGTTACATTGGTGAGGCTTAATCTCTCTTTATGGAAAAAATCCAGAAGGGGTCAAATTGTTTTATGTGGTTATAACATCAATATTTTCGATGTCAGCATGAGTGTGACAGAAAATGTGAAACAAAGACAAATTATTTGCAATGATAGTTGCTTCACTTTTTCCACAAATGTAAAAATAAAGAGTAAATTACCAATACTATGACACCCTCTTGAACTTATATCCCCCCAAAAAAGGTGAAACATTTGTATGTTTTTATACATAAAACCATTTCAAACCAATGTCATTTTCATAAAACTTTCTTGATAGATGTGGACTATAGTTCAGAATATAGATTCAGAAAGAAATATAGGGGTTGCTATGCTTCTTTTGGTTACATCTGCTTTCAAAGGTGCAGTTTCAGAGGTGTTCGGCTCAGAACAAAAATAATTGAAACATCCCAATGAAAAATAAAACTTGCAAGAATGCTATTCAAATAATTCAAAAGTACATGCCGAATGGCAAGGATTTTTTGCATAAAATAAACAGTGTAATGAAAGACAGACAGATATTTAGGTAAAGTGCCTTGAATTATATGAACTGTTGCAACTGTGGGAGCTAATTTCCTTGCTGCCATCCTATACATATTCTTAGCTAGACATGACATAATATGATAAATTATTATTCTAATAATGCTTTCATATATATAAGAATGTACTTTTTCCAGAAAATACCCTGAAAACTTTTTCTACAGCATCAGAAAAAATGGGATTTGAAATACCAGGGAACAGCTTTAAAATCTAAATTAATCATAAATAAGAACATGGTTTATGTCTGCTTTCATGAAATGTTAAAATGTATCGGGATGTAAGCACTTAACATCCATGGTCTTCAAAAAACCTACAGTAAACTGTAACCTATGACATATTCACCCTCATGATACCTAATTATATAGATTGTTACAACTGCCAGGACAGTCCTGGCACATCACTTTAAAGCAATCAATCAACCAAACAATCAGTAAAATATAGCATCACACACATATATATATATATATATATATATTCATGGCAAAACACTCCATTTAGTGCATCATTTAGGGTTGTTCCACAGCAACAAAAGCAAGGAAATTCAGTGTTAGGGTTGAAAGCCCCCCTTGCACCCCCAGCCTGCCCCCCCCCAACCAGCATTGGGGTGCGCTAATAGGCTCGGCCCTAACTCTCACCCCATCACATGTGTAAACAAGCTGAGGTATAGGAGAATGGGGTGAGAGTTAGGGACAAGCGAACTAACGACACCTTGATGTCGCTGGGAGGCGGCCGGGGGTGCAAGGGGTCTTTCGCCTAACACCGAATTCCTTGCTTTTGTCTCTGTGGAACAACCCTAACTGATGCATTAAACAGAGTTTTTGCCATGAATTTCCCTTCATTTTGAGAATGAGGACTATAAATAGTGAATAGATGTGGTGGGAGGCGGGCCCTTCGGGCCCCATGCTCCCACCACGTGATTTGTAGTGACATAGTAACGGTAACTGCAATGCAAACGCAAGTGCTAATGGTTATGCACATAGTGACACAAACAATAAAGGTAACACAAACATTAACAGAAACGCAAGTGCAAAGTGACAGCAAAATGAACAGTGATGCAAACAGAGATGCAAGCGCATACGTAAATGCAACTGGTAATGAGCATGGTCACAGTACCGCTATTGTAAATGCAAATGTTAAGTGTTACAGCAACAATAATGCCAAAGGGAATAGAAACAGAAAGGCAAACACGAGGGCATATGGAAAGGCAAAGCATAATGCCCATGGTCACGGTACTGCAATTGCAAATGCAAATGATAATGGTAACAGCAAAAATAACACCAAAGGAAACAGAAACAGAAAGGCAAATGAAAGTGCATATGGAAATGCAAACTGTAACATGCACGGTCATGGTACTGCAATTGGAAATGTAAATGGCAATGGTAACAAGTAAAATAACGCCAAAGAAAACAGAAATGGAAATGCGAATGCAAGCACGTACAGAAACACAAACCGTTACACACACAGTCACAGTACTGCAATTGTAAATGTAAATGGTAACAGCAACAGCAGCAAGAACGCCAAAGGAAACAGAAATGCAAATGCAAGCGCATACAGAAACACAAACTGTAACGTGCATGGTGATGGTACCGCAATTGTAAATGCTAATGGTAACAGTAACAGTAACAATAACTCCAAAGAAAACAGAAATGCAAACGCAATCGCAAGCACGTAAGTAAACACAAACTGTGATGTGCACAGTGACAGTACAGCAATTGGAAACCCAAATGGTAGCGTTAACAGCAGAAATAATAGCAAAGTAAACAGAAATGGAAATGCAAGTGCATATGCAAACGAGAACGCAAAGGGTAACGCACACGGTGGCGTACATGGGAATGGTAATGCAAATGAGTACGGAAACACAAGTGGGAATGGTAACTCTAACAGCACACACCCTCTATTTGCCCAACAGCTGCATAGAGAAACACAGTGTGTAGAAAGAATGTATGCATAATAATGGGCCTCAGAGCAGAAAATGAGCTGTTGGAATACTAAATTGCTGATATTTCAGGAACCGTATGACGTAGAAAAAAACATTAAATTTCACATGATTCATGAGTTTCCAGGCTAGGCTTTTGCTGAATGAGTAGCCCATAGGGCTATGCATTGTCACAACAAAAATTCCTTTTCTCGCACCGTTTTGGAGATACGAGCCCGAAGGCACGGCATATGCCACCATGTTAGTCTATGGGGAAAATGTAAACTTTGGAGCAGTTTAACTTTTGGCATCCATGCAATATCATTTCACCAAACCACCAAAAGGCACATCTGTGAGATGTTGGCTGCCTTCCCTCCAAATTTCAGCCCAAAAGACCAAACCGTTCTTTTGCAGCATGGTGGCAAATAATTCCTGTCATTTTGGCCATAGTCTGGAAAAGAAGTATCGCAACTTGCGAAAGCTTTCGCAAAAATTTGCAAAAGTGTCGCAGATGCGATACTACTTTGCGACACTACTTTTTCCAGAAATTTGAAAAACATATTTCTGGGGTGTTTAACCCCAAAATAAAGACATGGCTAGCATCCTGAGGGTCTGACTAGGTGAACACAAAAAGAATTGTGTTCCTAGAGGGTCCCAATTTTAAATGCCAAGCATTTTTCTGATCAGTAACTGAAAACAAAATGGAAGATTTATGACACTACTAGGGCTATTTGCTACACTAAAAAGTGCATTTGCGAAAGTGCTGAACTTTTTGTTAACTTTTCCCATTGACTTATAATGGGAACTTGTTATTTGAATAACTTTTGAACTGTTTAATATTTTTCCATGAAATCTTCAAAAGGCACAACAGGGACCCTGGCCACACGTTCCCTGAAGTTTTTGGACCGGTCTCACAAACCCTGCGACCTGTAGGCATGAGCAAAGAATTCACAAAAAGCATGATTGTGCACACGGATGTCACTTAATAACCCGCAGTCGATATCCGACTGCACGAAGTTGGCAGATCCTAAGATCTATGGTGCCCCTCCCCCAAAGCCTGCCAAATTTCAGGCACATCTGTTGAACAGTGGCAAAGTTATTAAGGTGCAAAGTTTCACCTTTAACCTTAAAAGTGCTACTCAACCCTAACTATGGTAGCACTACCTTCCTACCATAATATATATATACTGTATATATATATATATATATATATATTAAAGGGCACATTACATTATGGAAAGTGCACAGTCTTATTAAAGATAAGGAATATCATTTTACAAACAAATGACTATAGTAAGCTATGAAAGCTGGAAAAAAAAGGAATCCAGGCAAGCTTTATATCAGTTATCAAAAACCTGGCAAGGGATTACTTGTTGGTACAACAGCAGTGTTACCCTCTTCCAAAGCCAATAACCAAGGCTCAGAAAGTTGGAGAATTGGTGGGCTGGTGGGGTGGGAAGGGGAAGCAAGCATCCCAATGGATTCTCTATCTATCTCTGCTATCACCTGTTTGACCTAATGCGGCATTGCAAGTGGCTGCTGCTGGCAGCTGGGTTTGATGCCAGTGAAAGCTGTGCTAATGAGGGCTTGCATCTGGAACCTGGAAGCAAAAATCATAGTCTGCATGGGGGGATGGGGGAAGGGAGACAAACAGAAGAAAAACCCGGTACAGTATCTCACATCCCATACTACTAACAGACTTTTCCCACCAATGGGACTCCCAAGAGGTTCACTGACCCAGATGCCTCACCAGTGGAAACAAGCCATGGGACAATTAGAGGGTAAATGAGAGGAGGTGGTGTTGAGGCTGAAAGCTTGCATAAGAGACTAATGGGGGCACTCTAGAGATGGAGTATCAGCAGAAAGTCATGTAACTTAGTGCTGCTTGCATTAATTGCTGCACAATTGGAAAGAGCTTCATACATTCCAAAACAGAAGTTTAAATTGATTTGATTAGCACACTTTGTCATTTCAGTTTCTTTATACCACAGTCAGGAATCTATTCTGTGACTGTGATAGCACAAATAGTATTTTACAATATATTGCATGATTCATGTTGCATTTTCTAGTTATTTTGTAGATGTAAAAAGGAAATGTTAGTGCCTGTAAGAGAAAAGGCATATTTGTAAAAGTTTTAAACATTTATGTTGTTTAATGGACAATCTCATTTAATATAAAGGGAACAAGATACTATGGCTGACTCAGACTTGAATAAAAAGTCATAATTTGAATACTCAAATGAGAAGACTGACTCCAGGTAGTGTTTATTCTGCCATGCACACATAAGGACTAAGCTTACCAAACTTGATTTTTGTGCCTATCTTGTGCACCTTCTCTTCTTTGACACACTTCTCTACTGTAGCTTCTTCATCCTGTACTTACATGCCTCTGTCATGTCCTCCTGTTCCTCCTCTCTTCCAGTATCCAGTGAAGATAGTGATCGAGGAACGGCAAAGTGACATAATGGTGACTGAACCACAGTGCCTACACTTTTTTGTGATCCCAGTTCCCCCCCATCCCCAAGTTTTACCCTCATAAGAGTAAGAATAAATAGTAAGGGGGGGTGTAGAGGGCAAAGCGGCCCACAAGGGGGGATGAAGCCTCCCCACAGAAAATTACATTTTGCAAGAGTGGTTGTGATTTGAGTTTGTTGTCATTAACATGCATCGCCATTCCTCAATATCTGTTTTGACATGGAACCCTTTCTTCCAGGGTGTACATGCTGAGGTCCCTCAGTCTTCCTTCATAGGGCTTATGATACATTCCCTCCACCATTTTAGTTGCCCTCCTCTGGACAGCATCTACTTTGTCTATGTTCTTCCTGAGATGCTGTCTCCAGAACTGGACACAGTTCTTAAGGTGGGGGTCTCATCAATGACTGATACAGTGGTAATAGTAGTAACATCACCTCTCTCCTTCTACTTGTGATTCTCGTCCCTATGCACCCCAGCATTCCTGTGGCCCTGCCTACTGCCTTGTCATACTGCCTTGCCACCTTGCGTTTATTGGGTATGATAACCTCAAGATCCCTTTCCTGCTGTGACCATCAGTACCTCATCCCCATTTTATACATTGCCTCTGGGTGTCTGTGCCCTAAATGCATGATTTTGCACTTTTTTGCATTGAAACTCAGTTGTCATACCATCAACCACTCCTTGTGTTTTCTCTGATCTCCAGTCATTTTCTCTGTCCTTTCTGGGGCATCTACCCTATTGCAGATTTTGATGTCTTCTGCAAGGAGGCATACCTTCTCTTCCAGCTCTTCTACAGTGTCACTTATAAAGACATTGAAGAGGACTGGTCAGAGTACTGAACCCTGAGATACTGCAATGTTCACTTTCCCCTCATTAGAGTGAGTGCGCTTTACCGCCACCTTTGATCATCTATCCATCAACCAGTTCTGTACCCACTTTACCACCCTGATTCCCACCCTCAGACTGCCCATTTTACTCATAAGCCTCCTATGTGGTATGGTGGCAAAGGCCTTGCTGTAGGTTAAGTAGCCCACATCCACCAACCCACTCTAACCTCTTTCCCTGATCACCCAGTCGAAGAAACCAATCACATTAATCTGAAATGCCCTCTCGTGAATCTGTGCTGCCTTGGGTCTAACCAGCTGGATTCAAGATGTTCCTCTATCCTTTTTATAAAAGTGTCTCCATTAAACAGCTAACATACTACCTAAAACTTATATCAGTTTTAAAATCAGTCAACCATTACCTTTTATGTCTGACGTACTTCATCGTATCCCCATGGTTAATGGGAAGATTGTTTACCTGATGTTAGTGGGTGTGCTATGTGAAACAGCGCTCTGCCTGGCAGCTAACATATCTTGCTCCATTTCACATATTACATCATTTGCATTGTGACCTCACTGTCTATGACATGACTCCTGCGTAGGAACAGCCACTCAATAGCTGCAGGTCAGTCACCTGCGATGTCACTGTGAATGAGATCACAATGTTGATGATGTAGTGGGGGGACTAGTGATACATATGTCAGCTACCAGGCTGAGAGGTATTCCACAGATTCAACACAATATTATTACAGAAAAAAAACTCTTTAATGAACAAGAGGAAAAAGAAACAATAGTTCAGAAATAAAAAGTTACAGCCGACTACTTCTTAAAATTTGTATAATTTTCCTGTCTGTCTATTCCGTTAGCCCTTTAACTTCCCCACTACTGACGTTAGATGGACCAGGCTACAGTTGCCAGCCTCCTCCCTGCCGCCACCTTGATTTATTTATTTATTTATTTTTCAATTTCATTTATTGATTGTTTGATTGAAAACTCCGGAGACTACCTTTGAGCATAAGTACTCATTTGCAAAGGTTCCACATCAAATACATAGTCAAAAAAAAAAACATTACAACTGCAATAAGTAGTTCCAGAGGAAATGCAGTCAAGTCAGTCTCAGAGCACTAATGACAGAACAATTATATATAGTTCTGTAAAAAATCCATGCTGACCATTTTATAAAAAGTCACAGGATATGTACAGAGAGAAATCAAATAAAACAGTTTAATGGTTACAGTTGCAATAGACTGCAAGGGTATATCACAAAGATCTCTGAAAGTGATTAATCTTGGGGAGATTCAGCAGAGTATCTGGCAGTTTGTTTAATCTGTTAACGGCCCTGACAGCAAATGACCACTTGCCCAGCTGAGCAGGCAGGAAATGAGGCTTAAGGACATTCCTCGCCATGTTCCTGATGTCATGTTGGTTGGAAATGGTACAGACGCAATTTGATAAAGTTGATGGTGTTAGGCCCAGGACACACATTTGTGGCTAGCAAACAGGTCTGGATCTATTTTTATGAAGCAGAACTATGTCTGCCCTCTTCTAGTCTTCTGAAACCATTTCTGTTTCAAGTGAGTTGTTGAATAAGGCTGTCAGAGATGCAGCCAGTACCTCCCCGAGTTCCCTCAGCACCCTAGGGTGTACCCCGCCCAGCCCTACAGTCTTATCCTTTTCTAGATTCGCAAGTCCTCTCAGGACTTTAACTTCTATGTAAGGGCCTGTGTTTCTCTCCTTCCCCCCAGTGTTCCTGCTGCTTCTATGTGGTTTGTCCCTGAGACTGATCAGAAGTATATGTGCATGATATCTGCTTTTTCCTAATCCTCATCTGCACAGTCTTCCCCTGCCCTTCTTAGCCTCAAAATCCCTGCCCATGCTGTTCTCTTTTCACTTATGTACTGCAGTTAAAAAAGATCTTGTCTCCTTTAGTTACCCTTACTGCCTGCACCTTTGCACCCCTCACCACCTTTCCTGCTTCCCTCTGCTTTTCCTGATATACCTCCCTATCATATCCCTCTGCATTTGCTTGTACCTCCTGAATGCCACTCTTTTAACCTTTACCTTCTCAACCACATCCATTGAGAACTATTGTGATCTCTCTCCTGTTTGTGCTCAGTTCATTCATGCAGAGGTTTGTTACCATCACTATGCCATCCCTTAACTTGGCACACTGTTTCTCCATTTGACCCTGGCAATCCCCCCCCCCCCCCCACTATGTTGTCTCTGAAGCATTCACCCATTTTTTAAAATTTGCCCTCCTGAAGTCCAGGCCCCCTGTCCCTGTGTGGTTTGTCTCTGCCACCATCCTTATGTTAAACCATGTTGTACAGTGATTGCTGGTCCCCGGGTGGCATTCCAGCATGATGTCTGCAATACTGTACCTGTTTACGAGCACCAGGTCCAGTAGTGCCCCATTTTGAGTTGGCCCTGCTGCTAGCTGAGGCTGCGGCTGCACCTGTGGCTGGAAGGCTCCAATCTACTTCTGGTAGACTGAAGTCTCCAACCAGCAGCACCTCCCCCCTTTTCTAACACTGTACTGATGGCTTCTTCCATTGCCCTATTTTATTCTTTCACTTGTGCTGAAGATCTGCATATCACCCCAGTGCAAATAGTGGCTCCAGCTCCTGTGTCCAGGATAAAGCACAACAGATCCAACCTATCTTTTACCCCTAGGTTCCCTTGCATTTCTAGTGCTCTGCCTCCTTCCCTCACATACTGCACAACACCTACACCCTTCCTTCCCTCCCTCCCTCTCCTTCCTGAATGGAGTTTAGCCTGGTATGGCCATGTCCCAGTCATGGCTCCCTGGGCACCTCAACTCAGTAATTGACACAAGATGCAGTTTTGTCTCCACCACGATGGCCTCCAGGTCTGTAATTTTATTTCTTGCATTGCATTAGGACACATAGCTCTACATATCTTGCTTCCACTCAGTGGTAAACCCCACATTACACCCTTCTTGCCTTTGTTACTTAAAACTTCCTTCTTTGCCCCTTCAATGCCCTCTTCATGCCCTGCCTACTCAACATCTCCCATTCCTCTTCTGTTCTTGTACCCCAGGGGCAGGATTCTCAAAGCTTTCAGAAGGTGCACAACCTTCCCTAAGTCCCCAAAACTTCCTCAGCTACAGAAAGAAAGGGGAGTTTGCTCCACATGCTATTCACAAAACCCACCGCAGCTGCAGAAAACAACACTATGGACTGTGGAAAAACAGTGCAGCTGCAGAAGTCCCTCAGGACAAAAAGGTGTGAGATAAGTAAGGCACAGCTCCTGAAAAGCTATTCACAGCAAGTTTTTTTCCACAGCTGAGGAAAGAATGTTACACACAGTGGAATGAGGTGTAACTCTCCCTCAGCACACTGCAGTTGTGCCCCAGCAATTGGAATCAATTAAGGCGGAGGTGTACCACAGGTAATAGCATCTCAGACAGTATAGCAGTGGCTGATGTTACAGCACTGAAAGCACACATTGCCATGATATGGCAACAGGCAACAACCACTAGACCCAGTGCAGCCCATGACAGAGCCCTACAAGCAGTAAAGCCTGACCAGCCAGCAGCGAGTGCTACCCCCGCAGGCCACAGGAACACCCCATGGAGGGACGACCAGCAGGGACAGTTAGCCACTGTGGTGCTGGTACCTGTGGTGCTGCTGTGGTCCCAGTTGGGGACTGGTTACTGGTCTCTGTGTGTGCTGTCAGCTTCATATAATGGCATCAATGTTAAAGTCTGCTGCTTCAGTTACATAGATTTACTATGGCTGTGCCTCCTCAGTCATTTCCACAGCTGCGGATTCACAGCACTTGCAGGATTCCCACAGCTGCTGCAATTCCGCAGCTGTGGGACTTTTTGAAGAATTCCCTCAGCTGTAGGGTTTTCTTTAAGAATATCATGCAACTGCGTTTCTGCAGTGCTGCAAGCTTTTGTCCGGCAGCTAGGGAATTTTTGCTGTTCTTTGAGAATCCTGCCTCTTGTCTTCTACTATGCTTTTGCTTCATTTAACTTGTGGCCTAAGGGAGTTATTTCCCTTGGGGCCTTTCCTTCCTGTTGCTTCAATCTATGTGGGGGGGGGGGTTGCCTCCCTTTGTATTACTGTGTCCCCCTCAACTAGTTTAAATGTTCACTGAAGTAACATATAAACCTTCCATTTAGGAGTGTGGTCCCCTTCCCAGACAGATGCAGGCCATTACCTATATACAGGGCTCCAGATAAGCTGTGTACATGGTCAATTTATGCTTTAAAAATCATGAAATACACAATATTTCTATGTAAAATCGCATATCAAACACGCATGTGGATGCCCTTATAGTGCACTTTATCGCCTGTTCAAAAATGTTCAGTTTCGCTTTAAAAAGAAAAAAACCTCTTGTGTGCAAACCCTTACTTAAAAAAAAAAAAATCCCTCACCCCAGTGGCAGTACCATTTATTGCCAGAAAGCAGTCTTTGGACATGCTGATTTGCAGACTCCACAGAGCCCACCCAGATACTTTTTTGCATTGGCTTACACAGTGATCTCTTCACTGCATTCAGGCAGGAACTCTGTAGAGCGCAGCAGGAAGATGGTGGGTAGGCAGGCTGGATTCCATACTGGCAGGCTACAGCAGTTGATGAGCTCAGGAGACATTCATAGAGAATGAAAAAAGGGGAAAAAATTCTGCTCTGTTTGTGTAAGTAAGCTGTGTAAGCTGCATGGGTTAGTGTGAGCTAAACTGCGTTCACAGTAAAGCTTTGCTTTCCCCCTTCTGATCTGCTGCTGTTCCCAACTGATGAATCTCAGATGGGACCTCGTTTTTTTATTTTGTTGCTGCTTGTCTGTGTCTATCCACGACTGTACCATCCGTCCGTCTGTTAAGAAATTCCCGACCGCATGTATTTAGGCTGTCTTCTGAAAAGTATGGGGGTCAGTCAACACTGAGAAGGGCTGTAGCATGAGTGGAGTTGGAGGTGCCAAGGTGCGATCATCATTTCGGCAGACACAGCTAAAACACTCCAAGCAGTCAGACCAGCAGTAGTCGAGCCATGCCGTTGATACTGTTGAGGAGTAGGAGCTTTAGGTGATCTCACAGAAACCTCCTGCCTCCCCGGTCACCATCTCTTTGTCAGGACAGCCCAGGACTTGAGTTTCTGCTCTCTCAGGTGGCCTTCAGGTGATTCGCATCCTGGTCATGTTGCACTGCCACTGCCCATCGTCGATCAAGTCAGAAGGGTGCGAGTTAGCACCACCAGTCCATAACCCCAGGCCACAGTAATAAGAGTAACAGTACAGTCTGTTGCAAATCACTGTGTTGCAATGGCGGGGGGGAGTGTTTAGTAAAATTAAAAAAAATTAATCGGTTCATGGGAAGAGGATTGGCCATATGGAATGTAATATTTTGAATCTATCTGCAAAGGGCTTTGCAAAGTGGGGGAAAAATTAAAAAAATCTGCTACTACCTAGACAAGCCGTGGAATGAGAGATATTTGCAGAGAATATGCCAAGGGTAGGTAGAGGTAGGAGCAGGCTAGTGTGTATTGAGCTCAGAGGGTTACAATTCAGAGAGAGGTTGAAGGAAAAGTGGCAGATATCCAAAGGAAGGGAGTTCCAAATGCAGGGCAGTAGCTCAGAAAAGGCAGATTGGCCAGCAGAGATTCTGCAACAAGGAACACCATAGGAGCTCAAGCCCAAGGAGCAGAGTGAGTAGGCAAAAGAGATACAGGGTGAGAGTAGGTCCATAACGTATGATGGGAGTGAAGTAAGCTAGTATTTTGCGAGGAAGGTGGCATGGTGAGGAAGGCTTTGACAAGCAAGCTCTGAGCTGCAAACCTGGAGACCTGGGTTTGAATCCCACAGCCCCCACTTGCATACTGTGTGACTCTGAGCAAGTCGTTTAACTTCTTTGTGCTCCCAGGTCACACCTGTAAACAAGCTTTCAGCTTAGTGTCTCTCTCCTGGTTTATAAAAAAGAAAGAAAAAGAAAGCAAGAAATGGGGTTGAGACATTCTAGTAGAGGGTACATTGATGAGAAGGGGGTCAGTAGCAAAGTGACAGAAGGAATGGAAGAGGAGGTCCAGCTTAGCCAATGTTGACTTGGGTTCAGCACCATAAACCACATCCATAGTCAAACATCTGTAGGATCATACTGAGGAGGATTTTGTAATGGAACGTCCAGGAAGAGGAAGGCAGGAGCAGTTTCTGCATAAGGAGCCAAGCACTGAATGGAGTTTTTTGTGTATGGCGTCAATGTAGGTGGAGAAATCCAGGTTTCTAGCCAACCACACACCGAGGTACTTGAAGTAGGTGATCTATTCAAGTGTAACACCCTCCAGGGTTCAAAAGACAGGGGAGAGACTGAGTTTCAAGAGGCTTTGTCTGAAGCCAGAAGACATGAGTACTGTCTTTTTGGGGTTCAGGGTGAGGTGGTTTGAGCAGAAGTAGTATTGGCCACAAAGTCACACTGTACTAGCTCCTTGCTTTAAGAATTTTGTGTTCAATAAGAAACTACAAAATGAAACTAAATTAAAATATATGAGTATGGTCAGCTGAAAGGGTGTCACTCACACCACCTCTTATGCTGCCCTGCTGCTAGCCCCATGTATCTCACCTGAACAGCCAGAATGTTTAAGCACCTGAAATGACACTTCTAAGCATACTCATAACAGAAGGTGTTGTATAGGACCTACTCTCACCCTATCTGTTTTGCCTACTTTTGCTCCTATGGTGTTCCTTATTGCAGCATTTCTGCTGGCCAGTCTGCCTTTTTCTGTGCTACTGCCTGGTGACAGGGAGATCCTGCCACTCTTGAGGATCGACCTTTTCTTAAATCTGTTGCAACAGTTCTTCTATTTCTTATCCAAATCTATCCTTTACAAATTCTAGTTCATAAGGTTGGCCACCTATGGGTGCCCCCTCCCCATTCTTGACTGTGCTATATTGTCCTCTTTTAGTTTTCTTTTCCCTCTCAGGTCCTTGTACAGGGAGGCTATTGTGGTGACCTCTGAGCTGATATAAAACAACAGGCTGTGTTTCATCCTCGTTGTTGGATTTAGTATGTAATACCGTATTAGTACTATCTGTATGTCCTTACTGTCTTGACAGGCTGTAAGTACATTATACATGTTTCTTGTTTTGTAATGAGTTTCCCGCTTGGTGACAATATGTTTTGTTGTGTCTGCACCTGCAATTGCCCATTGAATATAAATTATGGTTCTCATTTCTCATGGAATGTTTCTCACCCACAAGGGGCATATCATTAGGGGCTCTGCTCTACCAAAGGCAGGCTACTTTTTTGAATAAGGGTATCATGTCTATTAGCACTGATGAGTGCACAGCACTTCTCTGGCTACAGCCTGCCAAAGTGCCTTGCAGGTCCTCCTGACCTCAGCTTGCTTCGTTCTGGGGGTAAGGGATGGATGTGAATGATTAATCAGGACATGGGGCCAGGGGCATGGGATGGGAAATGTGGCCCAGGTAGAGAGTTATGCAATATTATTGTCTTGTACAAGTGTTTTTTTTAATAATGTTACAAATACATATATTTTTCTGAAATGCACTCTTCAGCAAAATTTTTTAGCCATTTGTACGCACCTGAAATTGGTTTTACTCACCTCATTTTAAAAATGAGGAGTAAAATACTCATGGCAAAAATTCTTATCTGGAGCCCTGCCCATATAAATCCATATTTTCAGGTCAGGCCACAGTCCCCAATAAAGCTAAACCACTCCTTCCTGCACAATGTTTTCAACCAAGTGTTGAAGCTCCTGGTTTGGAGAAACCCATTCTCCCCTTGGCTGAAGAAAGATAGCACCTTGGTGAATGCCATCATTCAGACTATTTGACTTAGGCCCCTCCCAGTTCCCTGAACACTCTCTGTACTACCCCAGTCCCATCCCTCAGTAGGTCACTTGTCCCACGGTGGCCAATGATATCCAGCTCCCCACCCTGTCCTGCCACCCTAGCAGTCCTTAAGATTTGCTATCTGTTCCTCGGAGAAAACGCACCATTTGGCACCTAACCTTCCTGTTTCCACCCCTTCCTGCTACCAAATCTATCCCCCTGACAATATAGTCACCACCATAAGCTGCTTTCTCCTCTGCTGAGGTTCTGTACCTCCCACCTTGGGGTCTCCCCTTTGGAGGACCCAGACATCCTCCCTTGCCATCACTACAGGTGCCTTCTCATGCCAGTCTCATCCCACCAGAACAAATGAAGAAATTTTATAGTGGCACAGGCTAAGGAATTTGCCCCGTATGTGCCACACCCACCCTCCTGGAGCCCACAAAAGTCCAACCAGCCCTCTTCTGTCTAAGCAACCTCTGGGCAAGTGGTGGCAGATTTAGTGGCTCCTGGGTGGTGCAAGAGGTCCTCTTGATCCTAGTCAACTGAGCACTGAGACTGGTGAACTCTGTCTTCAACCCAGAGAGGTGAATGCAGATGGGGTAGCACCTAAGTCTCCCAGAACACTGCAGCTCCACAACCATTGCATTGTACCACTTCCGTGTCTGCTAATGTCAGTCACTCTCTTCTGTATTCCAACTGCAACTTGCCCCTACGGTCCCTTCCTTTTACTTGGTCCTTTCCCAGCGATACCTGCTATCAGGTTCTACTCTAACACCTTTTCATAGATAGGGTGTTTCCTGCTTTCCCTTTAAATGGTTGCTGTTTCAAGAAAAAGCTCTCCCTTTGCCCTACTGCCCCTTTTCCTCTTCCCTTTTGCTAACTTTTCCCTATTGTCCTTCCTGAACTATTACTTTACCCCAGACAGGGTGCCTCCTATATTCCCACCTGTAGCTGTCATCTACCTGATCTTCCCCTGCAGTTACCCACTAACCCATCACTACCCACTATCCTCTGTCAAAATATTTCTCATCATCATCGTAGCTCTGAGAACTCATTCACCACTACCCACTACTCTATGTTGCTTTTCTGTGTTAGGCAACAACTGTATATAGTTTCTTGCCAGTGAAAAATTAAAGGATCAGGTGATGCTTTACTTTTTATTACTATTATTAGTTCTGTGTAATTTGTTCCTGCAGTATGATGCCAGGTAATATTCTGCATGCCCTGTACTTTTTTCAAAACAAGACTATTAAATATATTGCCTTTTAATTCCCAGTCTGGCACTATTGGCAACTGTTTAGTTCACTATGCAATGAAGTACAAAATCTAAGTGACTGGCATGTGTCCCTCTTCTTATTGTAATAACATTATCATTTAATATTAATTACTGGATTTGTTATGGTATCTAGTTTCAAGGAACATATCAACTTCACCTGCTCCTCTGACACTAGTTTAGGAAGAAGGGTTTAGGTAGGGCCTTCCTTTTCAGCAGACCAAGTAAAGTGGTGCATAGGGATCTTGCCTTTCTTCTACTTTTTTCATCATTGGAGTATTAAAAGGTGTTGAACATCCTAGAGCTTCGGGACATTAATTGTGAGTTATCAGAGATGCCATGCTTAAAAACACTAGTGCCCCTTGGATGAGGCAATGTTTGGTTCTCCCAACACAGAAATAGTGCCCTACAGACATCATGTCTAAGTGACTTAATAGTTATTTGTGTTAGGTCCCAATGGCTTTGTGTTATGATATTCCTTGGGTGTAGCTCCATCATAGTTGTTAACTATACTGGATATCTCATTTAAATAACTAGTTCACTGCCTGAATTCAATATTAATATTTAAAATTAGCTTAATACTAATTTTCTATAATAAGTCATTTTTCTGCAGGCCCACCACTGCAGCAGTAGGGCAACCACTTGTGACACTGATGATCCTGATTCGAGAACAAGCCTGGGTCATTGGAGGGCTGGACAGGGGGAGGACAGTGGAGCATCCCAGAGATGCTCACCTCCTTGGAAGGAAGGCTACCTTTCCTCACTGTGTTACTGCCACCGGGTTTCCCAAGGGGGTGGTAGCAAGAGGGGACTCTGGAAGAGGGAAGGGGACATTGTCGCCTCTGACATCCATGCATGCTCTGTGTGTGTGTACTGAGCAGGACCGCGACCAACATTTGGGGATGGGGGAGAAAGGAGGAGAAAATGCTGGCTGCCACTGTATACTGTCCCATAGCTCCTCGCAGGCCCTGCTTCACCGACCAAGGCACCGCTGCAGGACTGGTGTCTCCTTCAATGGCCCAACCCATGGGGTAATCCAGGGAGGTCCTCAGCAACGAGTAGGTGATGGAGATGGCAGGTGTCAGGGCTGAGGGAGCGATGTGGACCAATGTGGAGCCAGCCAGAAGTTGAGGGAAAAAAAGAAGAAGAAATAAGTCATTTTTCTTTTCCCTTTTGCCATTTAGAAGATGTTTAACATGACTACTCAATGTGGTTTCTAACACAGCACTTTTCCTGGAAGCTGGCATATCTGGTTTTATTTCCCTTCATAACCTTATCAACATTATGACATCACTGATTTTGAAATAATTTTTGACCAATAAGAGACACTCACTGTCTTCCAGACTGATTACTAGTGATAGCACACTGAGTGAGGTCACAATGCTGATGTGGTATGGAGAGAAATAGTACTAGATATATCAGCCGCCAGACAGAATGCTACTTGTTAATTTATTTTCTAATTAATTGACTGTGGCCATCATACCCTCAACAGCCAGTCTGCCAAGTTCACAATACCAAGTGACAAAACTAACCCAAAACTTTGGTGACTTTTAATTGATGCCCTGTCCAGCTGGAATCCTCTAGCAGTAGCTCTGTAACACATACACTTTCATAGCACTTTCAAAGCCAATTTACAAATTTATTAAGAGCTGAAAGCTCAGTGCAGAAACTTTAGTCAAATTTAATTATTTTTTGTCTTGCTGCATGCCCTGTTATGAGTAATTTTACCTTGCAACAGAATGTGTGCCGCCACCTGCTAACATAATGCATGATGATCTAATATTGCACCTCTTATCCCCACTCAAGATTCCCATGAAATTGATTTTTGCTGCAATTTGATTTTTGGTAAAATGTTAACTAAATAGATTCAAAATGTAGACCACTGTTGTACTGTGCTTGTTGCACCGAGTTACTAGAACAATAAATCTATAACTATATATATGTTTGGCCAATACTGAATAAAGAGCAAATCACAAAAATATCCTCCAGATAACTCTTCTAGTGCTACATTGCAATTAAGAAGCAATCAGGTCAATTCCTCAGTCTTATTCCTTTGGGACCTATGTTCATAGTGTTACAAAGACAAGTAATAAACTTAAAAAGAGAAAGTTTCCATTTTTTGTGCAAAATATTGTATACTCCAAAATTGTCCCCTAATACTTTATAAACAGACAGTGGCCATTCCTTCTTGTCGGGGCTCACAATGCTTCAAATGAGAGTGGACATTAGAAACAACAGAATTCAGATAACAAAGCAATGCTGTTGTTCATGTATACTATGTATGAAAGAGTGGTGTTTCATTCTACAGTTGTGCAACCTGTACTTTACCATAAGAGGAGAGCAGGACTGGGGGCCTACATAACATTAAATCCAAATGAATCTTTTACAACTACAACCTGATATTCACTCAGTTGCACTGGATTCTGAGATGTCACCTGAGCAGCTGGGTTGAAAAAATATTGGGCAGGCGTCAAGATAAACTAAATACAATAAAAGGTTTACAGCAAAAATAATCAGAAAATAATTGTATTTTGCACAAATAGATCAAATCAAGAGAAGCCCTGCACTAATGTGTGGGCCTTTTACTCATGAAATTTCCTTTTTAAACAAACAGGCACACATCTGCTTATCTCTTTTCTATCTAACCATGATATGTAAGCAATAAGACATGGCAGGGTGTGCATAAGACAATTCTAACTCACAGCCAGGGACATAGTAAAGCACAAGGCCACAGGCCAAGTGCTTCAACCCTTGGTCATGCATTTGAACTGTGTAATTCACACCACTGGACTGTCCTATTGTGCTTATAAAATGGGAGTCTGTATTTTATATGAATGCAAAAATAAAAAAAATGAATAGGTTTAAATGATAAAATGTAAATAGTATCTCTTCATTTTACATAAAACAATTCCTCCACCAGAATGAGCAAGATACATGTGTCCTGCTGTGACCTGTGTAGCTGTGTTTTCTCCTGCATAAATACAGCTCTATATGTACCAAACACACACAGACACACACATACACATACACAGACACACACTATGTGTTAAACAAAAACCCAGGGGAAGCATACGTAATGTGGGAGGAGGTACTAACAACAACAAAAATGGAAAGGGACTTGGGGGTAGTCATATCATATGACCTAAAGGTAGGCAAGTAATGTGAGAAGGCAGTAAGGAGGGTGGGGGGCAGGGCCATAACCAGGGGGTGCAAAGATGCAGTTGCAGTAGGAAAGTGTTGTCAGGGGGCCCACTGTCTCAGAAGTCAGCATTAAAAATAACTTTTATTGTCAGACTAACTTGCAACTTTCCATTTGTACATTATCTATCCATTTGAAACTGGCACTGACAGCAGTGGAGTCTGTACTACAGATTCCAACTCCAGCTTCACGGTGGGGGTACAATACAAAGAAATAAAAGGCCCTATTACTAAGAAAAATCTCATCTTGCTACTGGTGTCACCGAGAGGAGCAGAGACAAATTATATTGTTCAATTCCTTGATCCTGGTGCCAGAAAGAGAGAGAAGGTGGTCAGCATGGACAAAATATGGATGCTTAGCGGGACTGATACAAAAGAATCTATGCTACAAATATTTTATATGCACTAATGGTTAATTTATGCTCAGCAGTGGGAGGTAGGGGATCTCAAAATATTTTGCAGGGTGGCCCTTACAGTCATTGGCACAGCCCTGCTGGGGGGATGCTGGGATGCATAGGGAAAGGCATCACCAGTAGAAAACAGAGAGTTGTTATCCCTCTGTTCAGACAGTTGGTGAGACCCCATCTGGAATACTGTGTGCAGTTCTGGAGACCCCATCACCATAAGGACATAGAGTCCAGAGGCAGTCCCGAGGAGGGCAACTAAAATGGTGCAGGATCTGCACCAGAAGCCATATGAAGAGAGACCAAAGGAGGTTAATATGTATACCCTTGAGGAAAGGAGGGAGAAGGGAGACATGATAGAAACATTTACGTACCTCAAGGAAATCAACAAAGTCCAAGAGGGTAGCATCTTTCAGAAAAAGAGATGTGCAAGAGCAAGGGGACACAATTTGAAGATAGAGGGGGGACTGCTCAGGGGCAATGTGAGGAAGTATTTTTTCACAGAGAGGGTGGTAGATGCATGGAATAGCCTTCCTGAGGAGGTCATGGGGTCAAAAACAGTGGAAGAATTCAAGAATACATGGGACAGACATAAAGCCATTCTAGTGAAGGGGTAGGAGGAAGTAGGCTATTGCTTAACTAGGATCTGCAGCTTATACAATAGGTAGGGAAATGGGCAAACTGGGTGGGCCAAGTGACCCTTATCTGCTGTCAAAGTCTATATTTCTATGTTAAACACACACACACACACACACACACACACACACACACACACACACACACAGTTGGGGTTGTTGCAAGACACACAAACACGCAAATTGGATAATCAAATTATTTCTTTGATTTTACTTTCTTTGTTTTTACTGTCTCTCTTTTATTTGTAACTGTTGTTGCATTTGAATGAGAGAGCATGAGTGAACTGGTGAGAAAGTAAAGTAGCGTGTGAGGGAGGAAGCGTGGTAACTGCTACTGGCAACAGTGTGTATAAAACATAAAAGCAGGCTTCAATTGGGACTGTCACAACATCCAGGAATATACTAACAGAGAGGAAACAATCAGCTTTATTTTACAGAGTCTGTTAGCAGAAGTCTTTGTAAAGAGGTAATAATAATCACAAATGAGTGAGCACCAGTAGCTGTGCTGGGGGGGGGCGGGATAGAGAGTGTGTGCAATTTTCTTTAAATAATGCAAATTGAAACAGTTTAATTCTGTCAATATAGTCACTGATTAGGAGAAAAGTGTAAAACTGCAGGACACTGGATGTGTGTCTGTGAGGCCTTGGGCTGCTCATATTTTCAAAACATGGCACATGGCAGTTTCTGAGAATCAGAGAAAAATGAAAGTTTTGAGATGTACTGTTATTTTTATGCTGTATCCAGATTGTCTGCACTTGTTTTTACCTGTGCATTAGACAGATCAGCTTGCAGGATTTTCACTCCATGTTTTATAAAGAATGTGACAACAGGCAGGTACAGCAGAAGAAAAATTTTCAGGGTATGCATCATGGCCACTCACCCTTGCCAACTTTTAGTTATTATAACCTGGGGTCAGTTTAACATTTTTAGAGATTATATTTAAAAAATTGTATCAATACCTTGTTGTTTGTTTACCCTTGAATGTTTTAAACTCTGATTTTAGTGATGTATGTAATATGATTTGTATACATACTAAGTTTAATAAATAAATTTTGACTATGAACTTTTGAACCCTGAGGCCTGGATATTCAAAGGGTTGCGCATGGCGCAACAAATTCTTGCTTGACACAACTCCCACATTATCACCAGTGGGATATTGAAAAGGCTGCCTGGTGCAGTACAGATCCCAATGCACTGGGGTGCAATGATAATGCACATATGCTGGCACAACCCTGCAGTGTGCTGCATGGGGGGGTGCTCAAAGTTAAGCCTGTGAAATGTTGGAATGACTCCTGGCCACCCACAGGTGGGCTGCCTTATTGCAGGGCGTAACACAGCACCCGCCAACAGTGGGTGGCCACCAACCCACCCAGATCACTGTGCACAAGCACCCACAACTCCCTGGTGGTCAAGTTGTACCCCCCACCCTCCCAATCACTGGTAAATGTAGAATAAATCATTCCCTTGTGGTCTAGTGGACCCCCTCCCTCCCCATCCCTGGTAAATGTAGAATAAATAATTCCCTGGTGGTCTAGTGGACCCCCCCCTTCCTCCCAGTCGCTGGTAAATGTAGAATAAATCATTCTCTTGTAGTCTAGTGGACCCCCCCCACCTGATTCCCCGATCACTGGTAAATGTAGAAATATTCATTCCCTGGCAGTCTAGTGGACCACCCCTCTAGCCTAATTCCCTGATCACTGGTAAAGCACCATAACATCAGACCCTGGTGATCCAGTGGCACCCCCACCCCTCCCACAAACACAGGACCTCTTGCACACCCCGATCCCCCTCCCATCGACAGTGGGTGGCTGCAACCCACCCGTATACCACCTGGCCACCCTCCAACTGACAGGTACAGTATGTGCTTGCAGGGCATACTATACTAGACAGTCCCGAATTTGTGAATGAAGTCATTCACAGATCTGGGACTGCCCAGTACAGTGTGACCTGCAAGCCCATGGGCCCACACTGTGGACCAATGGGCTTACAGCCCATACTGTACCTGTCTGTCCATGGGTGGCCTGACCGTATCTTGGTGGGTTGCAGTCGCCACCGATGATGGGGAACAGGGTGGGCAAGGGGTCCTGTGAGTGGGAGGGGAAGCACGGAACACCAGGGTCTGATGTTACAGTGCATTACCAGCGATCGAGGAATCAGGTGGGAGGGGGTCCACTAGACTGCCAGGGAATGCATATTGCTACATTTACCAGTGATCAGGTGATCAGGAGGGAGAGGGGTCCACTAGACCACCAGGGAATGATTTATTTTACAGTTGCTGGTGATCAGGAGGGAGGGGAGTCCACTAGACCATGAGGGGGCTGTGTGTGCTTCAGCATTTACCACGATCACAGCTACAGGGCAGGGAATGCTCCGAGACCCCCACTGTACACATGTCATGCTGTGCATGGCGCCAGGTGCAAGTTGCAGGGCTGCCCTATGCAAGGCATGCAAATGGGGCCATAATGACATGCAAATGGCCCCATTTTCACCTTGCATATGTTACGGCCTCATTTGCATGCCCCCTGCTGAATATCGTGAGTGATGCACCTAGCGCAGCTGCAATTGCACTGGCGCAACCCCATGCTCCCTATCTGTGGCTTGCACCAATGTAGTGCCACTGTACCATGCACAGTCTGTGCTATTTTCAATGGTGTTGCGCCATGGAGCATCACCGTTGAATATCACCTGGTCCGGGTCCTGGCCCCGGCGCATCCCAGTTGCGCTGCACCCAGGCTTGTGCCACTGCCAGGTGCAGTCTGAATATCCAGGCCTGAGTGTTTGTCCTTCCAGTACTGCATTGCAATTTTGTGCTTCTGAGCATTTGTTCTAGAACAACCTGTTGTAGTTGAAGGAAGGGAAACACTGAGAGAAATGGATCCATGGCATTACAAAATGAGTATTGGGCCCTGTAATATATTTGGTTGATGGAAAATGGAAATGGTAGAATATGTATTTGAATCAAATGATGGAGAGCCACTATGAATCTGAGTCAAAAGCAGAAAAAATGTATACAGTGACTGGAAAATGACAAATGATTCAGCTAAAAAAAATGTGCAAGTGGAGAACACACAGACACCTCTCAAATTGTAAGAGGTATAGAGAAATGTTGAACCTGTTCCAGACTCTGAGCAAGTTGCTACTGATATAAGGCTAAGCAACAGCATATAAGAAAGCCACCTGATAAGTTATAGAAACAAAGCCATTTTTTTTTTATTTACTGGGGGGGAGCTTCTGAATCTTCAAAGGGATCACCTAAGTTGCTTGTCAAAATGTTCTGGCTAAATTAACTCAAGAATGCCGCAGATTCTACACGTGTGCATTGCATTATTGGTTTATTCCTTTAAATGTGTTGACCCAGAAAGGGACTGCGGGAGATTAAGTGACGCCTCTTCACTGAAAGCCACGCGCCTCCCTCACTCCCACTTCTTTTTTTTTTTTTTGTACTTAATATTTTCATTCACAAACCACTTTTGGCTGCGTAAATCTGCTATAACAATCTTTTGACTCACCTGGAGACTGCTTAATGGAGAACTGAGTCCAGGTTAAATTTCTAGACTGACAGATAGAATTGGAGATGCGGCAGGCCCTTCCTTCCCATATCCCACCTCAGACCCACAAGAAACAGAGCAAGAAGGCCAAGAATCAGGCACACTCCTCAGATAAGGCTCAGCAGGTTACCACTCAGGCCCTGCCATTCACAGAGGATATATTCTTGGCTGAACTCGCACAGCTTAAAAGCGCTTTCATCAACTTTGCCTCCGCTCTTAAATCAATTAAGAGTGAGCTCACTGGCTCCTTTAAAAAAATAGGAGACGTGTCTGCCCGTACCTTCTCCATTGAAAACTGGCAGAAAAAAGTGGACCCTGAACTCACAGTCTCCGACAGCGACTGGCCAAGATGGAGCTCAAACTAGAAGACCTGTAAGGTCGAAGCCGAAGGAACAGCTTGGTAATTTTTGGCTTTCCGGAGGAAGCTGAGGGGGGATCCCCTACAATTTTTGCACAGAAATTGCTCCTCAAGATCACAGGGTCCCCTCAACACAGTGCCTCCTACATTGTTGAAAGGGCTCATCGCTCACTAAGACCAAGGCCTCCCCCAGATGCTAATCTCAGGCCTTTCATCCTTCACTTGCTAAACTATCTAGATCACCAGCACATACTAGCCAAGAGCAAAGAGATTCAAGAAATCAAATGGGAAACTTCCAGTCTTTGAATTGCTCAAGATCTCCCTCCTGCTACTCTTCAGAAAAGGGCAGAATACTGTATCATCTGTCTGTAACTAAGCTCATCGCAGCAGGTATAACATTTAAAATGCTGTACCCAACCTGGCTTTCAGTTCTTTGCAACAACTCCTGGAAAACTTATGAGAGCACAGCTCAAGCCACACAAGAGCTTCCCACTTTATTTCCCGATCTCTTCACTGCCAGATGAGTACTAGGTCCTTCAGTGGATTCAGTGATCCTGGGTATCATGTTAACTGCCTACCTACTGACTCTTGCTATCTCCCTGTTTCTCCCAGAAGGTTTAGCCTAATATTTTTCTCTGGTGATGGCTTTGGTTTTAGCCTGACAAAGGGGTTGCCCCCTTTCCATTTCTGCCGCTGACTGACTTTACCTGGTTATTTGCTTCTGTTGCTGAATAGGAGGGTTTAACAGTCCTCAGAACATCGGTCCTCAGCTATGCTTGCATCCACTGATTGTGTGTCTTCACTCTCCAGTGTGAACTGTTCCTTAATCCATTTGCATTAGGCTCTATTGGCTGCGTGAATGTGTGAACAATTCCTTCTTACTCACATGTGCATGTTCACGGAGTACCTCTCAGAAGTGCGCAGATCTCTGAATAAGTGGATGGATTTACGATCTTGCACACGTTTGTGCTGCCTTTTCATCTCTTGAGGCCCCTAAGCTTCATCGGTGGAGTCTTCACTTTTTTTGGATAAGGACAATATTAACCAATAGGGACACTTTGCCTTCTGTATTGTCTTTATAATGATAATCTTATTATTTTTTCCTCTTCCCCTAACCCCTTACTCCCTCCTCCTTTTTCCTTATCTCATTAAATTTTTCCTTCCATCTTGGTTTCCAGTTATTCTTCCCCTTCTTCTTTTTCCTCCCTCCCCCTTTTTTTTCTCTCCACAGGTTCATCAGGATTCTGAGAAAACGTCACCTGCTGGGACTGCCATGTCACATGGTATTATACAGAAGGAGTGCAGTGCCCTTCTTGGTTTCCAACAGTTTTATGTATGCCTTTTATGCTTATTTGCTCGCATGTTTGCCAGCTATTTCTCACAAAGGAAGTTTACTGTTATTTTAAGTCTGCAGCCTTGTTGGCTTTAGATATCTAGTTATTATAGAATGGTTGTATATGCGGTTATTCTTCAGCACTTTATTGCTCTGTTTTGGGCAGGGTGGGGAGGGGTGATATTGTTGGAGAAGGCATTTATGCATTTGTTGTTGGGTTCAGAACCCACTTGTTTAATGGTGGTATTGATGTTAATTCCTTACTTACATTTCCTTTCAAGGGGCTCTGGGGTGGGTGGACTATGTTCAGTGAAAGATCTCTTTGATTCATCTAGTTAGGATGGGATGGACTGGGTGGGGGGAGGGTATGGGTTGGTAATACCACCAGATTTGATTCTGGCTCACTTTCCTTTCTCCATAGGTATTGGGCTTACTTGTTCATCTTTGGCTCACCTATCTCACATTAGTTATTTTATGATGGCTAGTTATAACTGTTAATCATGGAATGATAAAGGAGCACAGTCTCCTCTGAAATGGATCAAAATTATCCTTCATTTACAGTCTGTGCATACAGATGTGGCTTTCCTGCAAGAGACTAATCTCCCAGCCACACAAATCCTCTTGTTACGGAGAACTTGGGTCAGACAAGTTATTGGCACCGGCTTAGACTCGTGTAAATGAGGGGTAGCTATCTTAGTGGCTCATACGATTCCCTTCCAGCTCATACATAAGATTATAGACCCTCTGGGCAGATACGTTTTCATACAGGCCCTTTTAGGCCATACGGAAATCATGCTTGGCTCCGTTTATGGCCCTAATTCAGAGGATTCTGCCTTTTTCACTTCCCTGGCACCTATTCTAGCTGACTGGTCTGCCTTACCCATGATTTTGGGAGGAGACTGGAACACAGTCCTCTCACCCCTCCTGTGTAGATCTGGGCTTCAAAACTCTCTCTCCTCACCTAGTTCCAAAGCCATTCACAATTTAATGTACTCCCTGAGGCTTATTGACCCATGGAGGTTACTTAATCCCCCCAAGAAGGAATATTCCTTTTACTCACCCTCCCCATCACTCCTTTTCTAGGACTGACTTTTTCCTCCTGGGAAAAGACCTTATTGGAGGAGTTAACTGGTGTTGTTACAGTCCCAAAGTTATCTCTGACCTTCACCCTATTTCTCTTCAATTGGAACTCTCCTCTCCCTGTAGTAAAAAGAGGATGTGGAGGCTAAATAGACAATTACTGAATCAGATGAGCTTATACAATATATTCAAAATTTTGTTAATAACTTCCAGCACATGAATGCTCCCTTCATGCCAAGATTAGATATATTATGGTGTATCTTCAAATGCTCTCTGCAAGGGGAATTCATACATCTCTCTTCCAAATGTAAAAAACAATTAGCCAATTCCCTCTGTTCTATTCTTGAGCAAATAATACTCGCAGAGGAACACACTGCGCTGGACGCCCCCATACAACAATGGGAACAACTTGAATCCCTTCGAGCCCAATATAACAAGCTTATTGGTGAACGAGCGGAATATGAAATGCTGAGGTCCAAAGCTTATTATTTTGGTCAAGGGGAACAGGCAGGTAAACTTTTAGCACTTCATCTCCAATCCCAAGCTTCGGACAGAATAGTAACCTCCATTCGTTCATCCTCGGGCCACCTACTTACGTCTCCTTCTGCTATCACGGAGGCCTATAAAGATTATTATCAGGATCTCTACTCTTCACTCCAGATTCCCTTCTCCCCCACACAACTGGACACCTTTCTTCATGATATTCCCCTTCCCACCTTACAGGAACACCATAAGGCAATCCTTAAGGCACTGCTATCCCTAACAGAAATCCAAAAAGCAATAGATCTTCTTTCCTCTGATAAATTGCCAGGGCTGGATGGGTTTACTAATAACTTTTACAAAGTATTCAAGGATCAGGTAGCTCCCATCCTTCTCGACAGTTTCCAATACCTCTTTTATAAAGATATCACTGACTTGTCCCTCACTGCAGCCACTATAGTAGTCCTTCCCAAACCCGATACGGATCCCACTCTGATCCCAAATTACAGGCCAATTTCCCTGATCAGTGCAGATCTTAAAATATTTGCCAAGATTTTGGAAAATCAATTGGACCAGGTGTGGAAGGCATTTATTGGTAAGGAACAAATTGGCTTTGTTAGAGGTCGTCTGTCTGCAGACCACCTGAGGAAAATCTCCTATCTTCTCTCTGCATCCAGGGATGCCTCCTTTCTGGCAGCATGGGACTACTTGTTTGCCCTTCTTTCCCATTTTCATATCCCCACAGAATTTATAAGATGGATCCAAATTCTCTACACTGCGCTATCGGCCAGGGTCTTCTGTAATCAAATACTTTCCTCTCCTTTTCTTTTAAAACAGGGCACTCACCAGGGTTGCCCCCTTTCTCCTTACTTGTTAACTTATTTTGGAACCATTAATTAGGAAACTCAAACATTCCCCCCTGGTGAAGGTCATCCCAGTTTGTGGTCCGGAATATAAACTTTCGGTCTACACAGATGATATTCTTGTGTACCTGTCATTGCCAGCCCATTCTCTTCCGACAGCCCTACATATCTTTGCACAATTTGGCATTATTTCAAATAATAAATTTAAGTTTGGACAAAACTGAGGTACCGCCCCTCAATAAATACACACTCCGGGCAGATACAGAACATCTAGGTTTACAGTGGAAGTCGGATAAGTTGAAATACTTAGGAATATTTCTCACATCTTCATTTAATAAATTCAAGCAGCTCAATCTCTGTCCCTTGCAGTCAGTAGTGAAGTCTGATTTAACCAGATGGCCCCAGTCCCCCCTCTCTTTATGGGGTCATATGAGCATCCTTAAGATGAACATACTACCCCGTGTATTGTATCCACTTTTAATGTTTAATGGGGCTGTCCCATTGTCCTGGTTCTCTTTGCTTCACTGAATGTTTAGTTATTTCTTGTGGAAGGGGAAGAAGACTAGAAGGAATTATCTTCACCTTACGTGCCTCAAAACAGATGAGTGCTGCAAACCCCCAAAGTATTCCTTCACTACTTGTCCATACATCTCACAAGAATCATACACTGGTTCAACCCTCCCTCGATGACTGTGGGTAACCCTCATTTCCCTCTTTGGGTAGAAATAGAACATGGCCTGTATTCTCAATATAATGTCGAGTACAAATTGCTTCCCTTTTTATGTAAAAAACACCTCCCCAAAAGTTTATAGACTACCACACTTGGTTTTTCCCTCCAGGTACGTGCACAGCCTACTTCGTTCCTGACAGTAGACCCCAACAGGAACTTATCCCAACCCTTGTTTGGCAATCCTAACTTATTATTATCAGGGAAGACCATTGGCAGATTACGATTCTGGCCCATGATGAGGTGGAATGGGTAGAATAATTGGTGCTGAATCAGAAATTGATGTCCTTCTAAGTAGCTAGTACTGCTTTCGGGAGGTCCCTCTCTCATATTTTTAAATATTTACAAATCTTGCATATGTTACTTCATCATTTCAGTAGTACTTTATGGAATAACCCATTTTCGTTCATGATTTCCCCATACTTGGAGTCCTTACTGACCTCCCACTTAATCTCTTACTCATACCAGTTCCTTATTGCCACTACGGCATGTAAGGATAATGGTACAGCCTATATATGGGATTACTCCCTTCTATCACGCTCCTCTCCAAGACAATGGCCTTTAATCTGGAAGCATTTGTACAAGACCCTCAAGTGGGATTGATACAGATATGTGCAATTCCAGATTAACCACAGCCTCTATTATACTCCAGTCAAACTACACAATGTGGGTCATCTTGCCAGAGACATTTGTCATAATTGCCACCTAGCCCCTGGTACCTTGCTACATATGTTGTGGTCAGGTGTTAAGATTACTCCCTTCTGGTCTCAGATTCAATCTCGCCTGGACCCCCTGTTAAATCTTCAGGACAAATTTTGTCCAGAGATATGCATACTAGGGGAATACTCAGGTAAGGTTACAGGGGCTTAGTGTGCCCATATTGCTTTACTCTCAATAACTGTTAAAAAAGTTATCCTAAGACATTGGCTGGATTCTCTCGCACCTAGTTATATGGAATGGTATAGGGAGTTTTTTTTTCCCTGCAAGCAGAGCGTATCAATGCAGGCTTATGCCATCATACAGACAGATACAAACATATCTGGGATTTCCTTTACAAATTACTGATGGTCCATCATCCCCAGACATCCCCTCCATAGGTCATTTCTTAGTTTAGTCATGGTTCCTCATGGTACTCCCCAAGTTATAGCCATAACTGTTAATTGGGTCCCCTTAATATAATTTAGAATGTCCATATCCTTTACCATGGTGGCAGTGGGTGGGGGTAGGTCAGGGAAGGGTGGGCTGTGTGAAGGGTTTGTGGAGGGGGCGGTTGGTAGTATTTGGGGGTAGAGGAGATGGGGTGAACATTTGTATGTTAAAAATTGTTTGAGCAATTTCCTGCATAGCAAGTTTGTAAATTTTTCTGCTTGCTCAATAAAGCGTATTAAATAAAAAAAAAACAAAGGGACAGTTACCTAGAGTTGTTTCCAGGTGTGACCTGAGGGAAGGGTTACAAGGCAGAAAATACAGTAAACTGTTAAATGTACATTAAGCAATAAAGTAGCAAATGTGAAGTACATATGCAAACATGTTAATAGAATAATATCTAAATTTACAGACTTTGCAAAGGTAACCTAGGGTATTTTAGTACAGAGCTTTGGAAGCTTGGTACATACAGGGTAGTGGTGTGTGCCGGGCTGTGGATAGGTGAAATGGAGATGGAATTCAAGTGGATAGGAATAAGAAAAACTTCTGGAGCCTGGTTTTGTGAAGTGTGAGAATGAGAGAGCTGGAAGGGAGAGGCAGGTTATTCCACAAAACTGGAAGGTAGACAGAGAAGGCATATTGGCCAGATGAAGATTTGCAGAGAAGGATATGGAAAAAGAAAGCATCAGATGAGTGGAGGAAGCAGGAGGATAAGATTGTAGGGGCAAGGGGAAAGGAGAGATGGGGGAACAGTGGCAAGTCAATATTTAGCCAGGAAGGAAGAGCAATATGGGAGATGATGTTTTCATTTATTTGATATTTTAATTTATTTATTTAAAATTTTGGTAACTGTAAAAGGCACACTGAGTCAAGGCTCCTTTCCAGATGTGACCCCGGGGTGAATAGAAGCACATACATAAAACATTAAAAATATTCAAAGTGCAAATAGTACAACATACATAGACAGAACAACTGAGGAGATTAAGTGAGAACCCCCATATGAGATTAAATAGCAGTATGGAATCTTACATTGAATAAAATGATCAGTACATGGACTCATACGTAAATATATTGAACAATGCATGCTAATGTGCATAAACTATGCACCACACTGAATAGAGAGTAGACTAAAGGTCAGGAGCACTATAAACCCAGATTTAGTAAATCTTGGTTGGGGGGGAGATAGCAGAAACTGTCAGGAAGGGTCAGAAGGTTCAAGAGGAGGAGTGACAGACACAAGGGGCAGGAATATGCCTGTGCAGGCATCAAAAATTTTGGAGAGAGGAGGAGAAGTGAAGGGAAGGGGGGCATAGGTTCCAGAGGGAGAGGAGATAGTAGGAGAAAGCAGGTTGCCCAGCATATGGGTGATAATGGAGAATGGAGAAAGTGCAGGAATCCCTGGAGCATAGAGAGTAAGAAAAGGAGAGGGTGGGGGAGAGGAGTGAGGAGAGGTAGGAGGAAAGGACCCAAACCAATAGTTGCTGATGAAGGTGATACAGACCTCAAGTGAGAGGAGAGAGAGAGAGTGTGAGAGAAAGAGGGAGAGAAAGGGGTTTGCATAAAGAGTGCAGTAATGGGTAAGAATGGTGACATTTAGGGCAAGATGACAGAAGGAATGGAAAAGGTATCCATTCTGGTAAGGGTGGAATTGAGATCAGCACTGTACATTTCATCTGTACAGTCAAACACTGGTAAGAACATCCTGAAGATGATCTCACAGCAGACCATAACTGGCAGGTTGAGTTTATTGTATAGAACTAGCAGGTTAAGTTTGTTATATTACAGTGCACCAAGCTTTGGGTGGAGTTTTTTTAAGCATGATGTTGACGTGGGTGGTGAAAATGAGATTTTGGTCCAGCCACATACCAAAAGACTTGAAATGAGGTATTACATCAACTGGGCACTATCCAGAGTCAAGAAGATAGGGACATATTGGAGCCTTGCTAGTTTCTGCATAGTACTGAAAGTCCTAGTGACAGTCATTTTAGCATCAAGTGAGAGCTGGTTTGAGCAGAGCCAGCACTGAACATGGCCAAAGTCCTGTCTGAGTCACAGTTTAAGGTCAGAAACCAAGGCTCTACAGGCAAAGAGTAAGGTGTAATCTGCAGTCATGTGAACGTGTGAGAAGGCACAGACAGGTCAACTGTAGTGGTGCTAGCCAGGATGCAACCTGGTACATTGCAGAATTCCTGCAAAATGCTACAGTATGCTGTTGTGAAGAATGTAATTCTATTGCAATAATCCCTTTTATCATCCAGTATCAGTAATCAGGCACAACGTAGCCAAAAAAGGATGCAGTGATTTATTCAATGTATTTACCTAGGATTGCCCAGTTGAAATGCAACATCTCATATTCTGCAGTGTCCTACATTTTACCTATTTTTATAGTTGGGTACACTAAGATATGGGGAGGCTACCTGTCACCCATTGAGTAAGTGAATGCACTTGGTGAGGTTTAAACTTGGATCTTCTGGTTACCAAGAGTGTGCTCTAAATGCTGGCTCACACTGTTACTATTTAATGAGAATTACCTAGCAGCCTAAGCATCAATCTAGATGATGAGTAGAGGTCTACATGCCAGGAGAGTATAATAAAAATAAATAAACTATGCATGTGAAAACCTACATTACTGTTTATGCAAATTCTGCGCAACTCCATATGAACTGTAACTGTGTATATGTGCTTTAAAACAAGACCCCCTGTTTGATGCAGTTCCATGGCTGCAGAAATGTCCATGGAACGTGGGACTGCTGGGAAATTACTACAGAGTTTTGGCCTACTATCAAACAGACACTGAATTTGGACAATGACTCTGGGTGGCACTTATGGTTCTGTGTTTTGGGGTACATAGATACATACCTAAAATGGTGACTACCCATGTCACTGTCCTATGTCAAGAGCCATACCATGGAAAGGGTGCAACCAGCAGCATTCTGATTAACCAACCATGGTGCCCAGCTAGCCACTGCACATACTGAGTGCTGCACAGGACTTTCTGTTTCATCACTCTGCACCCAACAGAAGAGTCTATGGAATGGACAATGCTGCCCAAACCAACTGAGCCCACAGTGGTGGAAATACTTTTTGACACAATGATTTATCTTCTTGGTCCCAACTTCCCCCCATGAAAAATAAAATCTTTGCCATATGAGCACTATTAGAAAAAGTGCCTCTTAAAGCAGCAGTGCAAGTTAAATGGTACCTCTGTTTTTGGCTCCCTGTTCCCAGTCTCAGTCCCCAAAATGTATCTGCTATGGAATCTTGACAGTCAGTCTCCCAAACTCCATAAGCCTGAGTTTGGGAGACTGACTGTCGGCAGACCAACAAGGTGTTGATGCAATGTGGGAGGCAAGCCACCCGCATGCCCCATAACTAAAATAACCAACTCTGAGGGGGAGTGGACCTCAGATTAGGTTAAAACAGTTTATGTGGGGGCAAAAGAGCACAACGCAAAAGTGGAGACCCTGGAATAGAACTCGGGTTCCAGTGCACTGGTGGCCGAGCTGCTAGTGATTCAGCCCTCCACGCCATGGAAGCAGCTGGGCCAACCACCAGATTTTTCCCCCTCTTGTGGTGCATGGCTAGAGGCAGGGTAGCAGTTCATTACATCCACTGCCTTACCCCTGGCAGCACCAGCATCCATATGTTGGGCAGGTGTGTCTCAGGAAGCCAAACTCAGAATCCTGTATGTAAGGATCCCCACTTTCGGCATTTAGTCGTACTTCCCCCCAAACACACTTTTGTGTTTTTTTCTGTCCAGAACAGCTGTTTTTACTGTTAAAAATACTTTTTTTATGGACAGTCTTTGTTTACCTTTTTGTTGTGATGAACTGCTGACTTTATATGTCGCGAACCACAGTGAGCAGCGTTTGTAGCGCCAACCCAACCCTCATCCCTCCTCTTCCACTTTCACAGCCCAGTCCCAAGAAGGCAGTACTGTGCAGCCCAGCAGTCTGGCTGAATTCCGAATGACTTCATTGAGTTCCACCATGAATGGAGAGCTATCCATGTTAGTATGCGCAATGGAGGTTACATGTTGCATTTGGCAAGGTGGAACAGGAATGCAGAACTATATATTGTAACTGGCACCTCTTGTTGTTGGTTTACTGCTTGCTTTCAGAAATGAAGCATGTGAATGGTGTGCTGGTTCCTATGCTGTGTCACTCATTGACAGCTTCATGGATTGTGTGGTGTTGGGGGGGTTAGGGTGCAAATAATTATTTATGGCAGCAAACAAAATTGTGTCCTGTCAATGTTAAATCATAGGGGGGAGGGACAACTCTGTGCCTGCTGGGACCCCAAGATGTAGTCAGGCAGAACGGATGCTTTCTTTGCAAGTCCCTTACAGTGGGTACCCTAATTTCAAGTGCTGTGAGAGGAATTTCATCAGAATAGATGAACAGTATGGTACCAACTTGGGATGAGCACTGCACAGACTGCTGATATGTGTGCTGTACTACATGGCACAATTCAGGACATTTAATGGGTCGGAGGAATATATATACTTGGCTGGACTCCTGATTGCAAGCCCCTTACAGTTTTGACTGCTCAATAGAGGTACTATGCCAGTGGTACCAGAACAGCATGGTACCAAGTTGCACTGATCACTGCCATCTGCACCAACATGCCACCTTGACAACACAGCAACATTAGGCACAATGTAAAGAAACTCAAAATAATTTCATAAAATCAGTTGTTAGGGTACAAGAACAGCATACAGATACAGACAAGGATATCCACTGATGCGATATCAGGAAGAGGCATTCTGCGGTATGAGCCAGAGCGAAAACCCTGAGGAATAAATAGAAGTAAGCAGTGCATGCACAAGCCATGTACAGGACCGAAACAAAGCAAAATATGGCAGCAGCCATTTTTCTTGTAGCACCACAGGAAAGGTAAACTTGTATTTATTTCTCAAAAAGTACAGATCGTAGGACATAGAAAGAAACAGATTCTTCAGTCGGAATTATGGCTGAACCAATTAAGCCAAAAACTAAAACTTTGATAACCACTTCCTGGTTATCCAGCACTGCTACTTTAAGCTCTGCACCACAGAAAGTAATGTATGTAAAAATAAATTCAGCTGTGAAGGTCCCTTTATTATTTTGTTGCAAAACTATCCACTGCCACAGAACTTGGACAAGCTAATTCACAAAAGTTCAAAGCCCCTGGCACAGGTCTAAAATCTACAGTGTTGTGGAGAACAGAGGAGCTTGCTGTACAGTGAAAAGACAAATCAAACACAGACATGCAGAGGAGAGTTGTAGAGTTGTTGCAAACTGTTATTGAAAAGTTTTACATTTAAGAACTTTGCAACTCTGTTGGCCTTTTCATAAAAGACGTGAAACTGACAAACATATGCTGTCAATATATATAACAGCAGACCTCCAGCTTCCAGGCCCTACTATCAAGTGCACTTGCACTCAATGGGAAACAACTACAAAAGAACAGTCAGGTCACCGCCTCCACTCACCCCACAGTGGGGCCAGCACCAAGGTAGTTCACAATCACTTTTAAACTACAGTATGTACTTAAACTATCATGTTTCTAGGGATACCTTTTTGCAAATAATGAGCCATCCAGATGCTAATAAGACCAGCCAACACAGAAATAGTCATTTAGAATCCTTTATTATCTAAGCTCCTGAAAAGTAAGTCTCATAAATAAACCATCAGCAATCTCTTGAATATTGCACACACATTCAACAAATTCTGTTCTACAATAACTCCAGATTTTTTCAACAAGTATAGTTGCATAGACCTACTTTAGAATGCTTTAAATGTCCTCAGTGTTATGCAGTGAAAACATTTTTTATGTTGTTTTTGCTGGTTACAAATTAATTTTTTCCAGTATTGCCAACCAACAATTTAAAGTGGGTTGTGCTTGTGCGAAAACTGTCAGAATGGGTTAAAGAAGCTTCAGTCTCACATGTATTGTACTTATGATATTCCAAGCATCAAAGAGACTCAGTGAAGTGTGAAGTGCTATGCAAGAAAAGAAATATTTTAGTTGCATGTTAGCTGGCATAGCAAAGTGTAGAATTAAATTGAATCGCAGGCTCAGTAAAATTTCTTATTACATTGTTGTAAACAGATGTGAAATTATAAATTGAAAATCTGCTACCTCCGAGTGTGATTTGTGGTGCCCAAGGAAAAGACAGTAGCAACCAGAAAAGAGTGAAAGCATCAGATTATATAACTGTTGCATGCCACAGGGGAACCAGCCAAAAATAGAATAACTGGAATTATATTTTTGTCTCAAGAACATACCGAGTTTAGGCACTTCTGTGTTATTCTGAATAAAAGGCAGAATAAATGTCCATTGTGGTAACAAACAGTAGTTGCAAAAGGTATGTGTGATGAATATTCTATAGTATTAAATACAATATAATTCTAGCCTGTGATGAAAATTTAGTCCAGGTTGTTAGATAAACACAAAATGTGGTGGCTTATAATATGAAAACAGCTATGGCTTAAACAAGATCAGAAACAGCTCACTGTAGCTGTTTTATGTATATATGTATAGAACAGCCCTGGGGTGAATTGAAAGCAAAAAATGGGGGCGGGGGTAATATATCTCCCCTATGTTGGGACTTACCTGACTGCTAAGACATACTTTGATTTACACAAGGCATTAGTAATATAGCATAATGTCAGAGTAGTTTGTATGTGGACACCCCATCGGTCAATATACTTGCAGTTCTGGAGAGAGAAGGTTAGAACAAGTAGGGCCAATAAACAGTCTTCTAAATTGAAGGCAGGTGCTACTGGGCTGCAAAGACTCTCAGAAGAAGTTCAGATTAAATGTCACGCTGGTGCCAAGTTGGATATGCAAAAGTGTGTCCAAAGGTTAATCCAAAAATCTGAGTAAACACTGGGAATACAAACTCCGTGTCAGCAAAACGTCAAAGAATGTGAAGGTGGTGGCACAGTGTGTGGTGATGTTCAGACATATCCCTTCATCAGACCTGAAGGAGGGATACACCCAAAACATCACCATGTACTACGCTGCCTTCACCTTATTTGAAGAACGTACATGCCCAGTATCATAGCTTAATTTTTCAATGCTGAAATTCAACATGATACAATGCTCATTTCCGAAAGTCAGTTACTTTTCCAAGATCAGCTCACTGTGCCTTTTTGGAAAATGTACTAAACTCACAGTAGTTAGAATTTGCCAAACTCATCCAAGGACAAGTTTCCCAGCACTTTGTTGTCATGCTGACATTGTGAACGCGCATCAGCATTGAGTGGTGCAGGATAAGAGTGGAACAGCACTACAACTTATTAACATTAAAACATATTAAAACTGACTACTGTGTGGTATAATATGCCATTCTGAATATGCAATATATATGCTTTCAGTAGACTTTTAGATGGCTGCAAGAACTTATTTCAAAATGGGGTATAAAGGTCAATCAGAAACTGACAGTGTCCCTTAAATAATATCATTCAATATGCACACATGGAACCAAAGTCTTCTGCAATACAAATTATCTCATTTACTAATTAAAAAAAGTAGAAGAATATTTAGCTGTAATGAAATCCCATTACTCAGTTTTACAAGTCATCAATTAATTTCTCCCTCACTGACATATTAGCATAGTAGCTTAACAACATACTAGTGTGGTGATGGATGGGACTTAAGAGTCCATCTTGCCTGCTGCTCTTGACACACTGCAGTGCCTATACTCAATTGAAGTATGGACACATATACTGTACACACACACACTCACACACACACACTTTTATCAGCACAAATGCTACCCCTGTTTATGCTAGGTAATCCTCAGTGCCCAAAAGCCCTCTGAAGTGATGACTTTTACAACCCCAATGGGTAGGTTATTACACATGTTAACCACCATACTGTATGTGTGAAGTAATATATTATAACATTTGCCCATATAATGCCCCCCGTATGAGTGCATATCCTCTTGCACTCACCAGCTCAGGTATCTGGCTGTACACCACCATGTCTATCCCTGAGCTGAGAAAGAGAACAGCTGCCAGTTGCCTTAAAGCTAGGAGTTCATTTAATTGAGTGCATTAAATTCAGTTCATAATTCAGGGGCCTGTGGAAGTAGGTAGAAGTAAATGTTTTGGTTCACTGTTTTTGAGGTTGTTCTAACTTGGTGAAACTTATTTGCCAGCGAGGTAATCTAACTAGGAGAATATTTGCAGTCATTTGTGAGTTGGGCTGTTACTCAAATTTTGTGAACTAGGCGTCTGATAAGGGGAGGAGCTGAAGGAGGCTTCAGGTGACTGTGGATTAAAAACAGAAGTAGACTGTGGGCTTGCGTGCAGGAGCTGAGAGGGAGAACAGCTAACAGCTGCCTTAAAGCAAGGAGTTGATTTAACTGAGTACATTGAAGCCAGTTCATATTTCAGGGGCCTGTAGAAGTAAGTATTTTGGTTCATTGTTTTTTGAGGTTGTTCTTTACTTAGTGAAACTTTTATTTGCCAGGGAAGTAATCTAGCCTCTGAAAGGGTGACGGGTCTTTGGCTGATTGTTTTTCTCAGTCCAGGGGTAATCCCACCCACCCACTCCCTCCACCCCTCAACCTCTCAACTCACCCACCCCAGGGCTCATGCTCCTTATATAGGACATGGGTCTGACATCTCCTTTATAGGTACTGCACAGCACACACTTCCTGCCAAGTCCAGGTAGGGAGCAGTGTCCAAGTAAACATGAAGTAAATCCACAGTAGGAGAACAAAAAAAATGTAGGGGTATCAACTAAATAACTGAGTAAAAGGGGTCAAGCCACAGTAAGGAGAGCAAGGGGAGCAGTACAGACGACAGTAACAACAAACACATTTAAAAGGGGACTACTAAGTAACTTAGAAAAGAAGTCAAGCTACAAAACCACTAGGCAACACACAAAAGGGACCTAGAAGGAGAGCAAGGGGAGCAGTACAGACAACAGTAACAACAAATTTAAAAGGGGGACTACTAAATAACTTAGAAAAGGGGTCTAGCTACAAAACTGCTAGGCAACAAACAAAAGGGACCTAGAAGGAGGGTTGGAGATAAATAGCAGATTAAATGTAGCATTATGTGGGGAGTGGTGCAATGCAATTGGTGCGGGGCTACAATATTCAGGCAGACCTTCTGGATGCTGAAATGCTGTCCTATCTGCAGGCACCTATCTGGACTAAGGGAAGAGGCTGCCAGAGTCAGAGCAGAGGTAAACTGGTTTGCGTGTACCTTCAGTCCCATCCAGAGATCACCTAATCCAAAGCCGCTGCCTCAAAGGATGCCAAGTAATAGGAGCACTTGGATGACAGTGGGCTTTGGAGGATTAGGACTGTCAGGCAGAAACACATCCCAAAACCCATTCCACTACATAACGCATATGCCACACTGGCAAATGGGGATGGCCAGTCCGAGGCACCCGTAGTTGTGGAAAGGATGGATGTGGAGGTCAATGAGGAAGGTGATCTCAGACAGGAGAGCAGTGGACCCCAGAGGAGGAGGTGAATCCTAGTGGGGGTCTCTCTTGTGAAGCGTATCCAGCTAGTAACAGGAGATGGGGAGAACAGGGAGATGAGGTGCCTACCAAGTGCCATGGCATGGAGGGATAGGAGGAGGATCCTGGGGCTCGCTGGAAAGGCAGGATAGGAGAGAAAGCTGGATGTCATTATCCATGTAGGAATTAATGACCTGGCAAACAGGGAACCTAAAGCAGTTCAGAAGGAGTTTAGAAGACTGGAGAGGGGTCTCAAGCAAGTAACTACTTCTGTCACTTTTTCAGAAGTACTACCTATGAGATGCATGGGTGAGCATAGGGGTGCCTACACCAGAAACCTTAACACATGGTTGAAGAACTGGTGCAGCAAGGAAGGGTTCAGATTTATTGGTGACTGGGGACCCACCTGGAGGGATGGGAGCTTATTGAAGCCTGAGGGCCTGCATCCACCCTGGAGATGAACCCAGATCTTCAATGAAAAGTTTAAATGCTACATTGGTAAGCATTTAAACCAGCCAAGGGGGGTGGCAGGCCAGCAAGAAGGGAAGTTGATTGACCACCCCCAGAAGCTAGCAAAAGAACAGGGAACCAGGAGGGGGGATATCACAGCAATGCAAAGTACAAAAGAAGGAGGAAGGGAAGAATAGAAGGTACACAGGCACCCAAGGAGTGGATAGACAGTCAGAGGGCAGAATACAACACAAGGGTAGAAGGCAGGATGGGCCAGGCAAAAAGATCACCTGGGAAGGGGGAGTGTAGGGCAACAAAACTGGGGAGGGAAGTTGCATCATGGAGAGCTATTTGTGCCAATGCCAGGAGACTTGGCAACAAGATGGAGGACCTGGAAGCAGCCAAGGCACAGTCAGACCCGGACATTGTGGCCATCATGGAGACCTGGTGTAATGATAAACACGACTGGGAGATAGCCATACCCAGTTATAACCTATTCAGGAAAGACAGGAAGGGCAGGAAGGGGGAAGGAGTGACACTGTATGTGAAAGATAACATTAAGGCCACAGACATCCAAGGGAAACAAGGAGGGGTGGGTACTGTGGGTTAAGCTTGAAATAAAATTGGGTGCAGCCATCCACACAGTGGTAATCTATAGACCACCGACCCACCCAGGTGGAAGAGACAGATAGGGAACTGATGCTTGCCTACCAAAGAATGGTGGACAAGGGGGAGGCTGTGCTGGTTGGAGACTTCAACATTCCTGACATGGACTTGAGCCTCCCAGCAGAAGCAGCAGCCATGAGCAGATTTATCCTGGACTCCCTTCAGGGATCCTTCCTTAAACAATTGGTCATGGAACCAGCTCAGCAGGAGACAATACTGGACCTGGTGCTCACAAATGGGGACAGTGTGATGGGGGTCACAGTAGGGGAGCAATTGGGGAACAGTAACCACAGAACACTGTGGTTTGAAATAACAGAATGGGCACATCCCTGCCACACTAAAACACATATCCTAGACTTTAGGAGGGCAGATTTTGGGAGAATGGGGAAATGCTTGGAAGAAGCATTAGCTGGAATGGGGAAGGAATTAGGGATGGAGGAACAGTGGGCAGTATTTAAAACAGGGATAGCAAGGGTAACACAATTATGTGTTAAGCAGGTTAGCAAGGGGAAAAGGAAGAGGAAATCCTTATGGTATTCGAGGGAGGTAGCAGAGAAAGTGAAAGCCAAAAGGACTGCATTCAAGCAATGCAAAAAGACACTGGCAGAAGAGGATAGAGAGAGATACCAGGAGAAGCAAAGGGGAAGCATGGAGGGCAGTAAGGGAAGCCAAAGCTCAGACAGAGTAATGCATTGCGAAAACAGTGGTTAGAGGAGACAAAACCTTTTACAGGTACGTAAGTGAAAAAAGGAAGGCAAAGGGAAGGATAGTGAGGCTAAGGGTGAGGGTGAGAGTAGTGTTGAGGATGACAACAATGAAGCAGACATACTGAACAGATATTTCTGATCAGTCTTTACAGCAGAAGGGGTGGTTATCATATCACAAGGGAGTACACAGAGGTTAAGGGCACAGAAATGGATGCAAGTCCCTTTCCATGGGAAAGGGCCCTGAAGGAACTGGAAGGAAAAAGAGTTGATAAAGCTATGGGCCCAGATGGGGTGTACCCCAGGATGCTAAGGGAGCTTAGAGAAGTGCTGGCTGAACCTTTGGCAACCATGTTTAGCTGAGCACTAGAAATAGGTGAGGTGCCCAAAGACTGAAGAACAGCTGATGTAGTCCCCTTATACAAGAGCAGGAACAGAGAGGAAGTGGGAAACTACAGACTGATCAGCCTCACCTCAGTAGTGGGGAAGATTATGGAAGCACTACTGAAGGAGAGATTAGTGGAGCACCTTGTGGCCAACGGTCTACAGGACCCAAGGCAGCATGGTTTTACTGGGGGGAGGTTATGTCAGAGTAACCTCATTTAATTTTTCAACTGGGTGACAAGGGAGGTGTATCGGGGAGACAGAAAACGTGGCCTATCTGGACTTCAGTAAGGCCTTAGACACTGTGCCCCACAGGAGGCTGTTAAACAAGCTGGGTAATATGGGTGTGGGTAGGACAGTAGTGAGGTGGGTGGGGAATTGGATGGATGGCAGGACATAGAGGGTGGTGGTAAATGGCTATCACTCCGCAGAGGGAAGGGTGATGAGTGGAGTACCACAGGAATCAGTGCTGGGTCCTGTCCTCTTCAACATCTTTATCAGTGACATTACAGATAACATAAAAGGGAGACTGTCCCTCTGTGCTGATAACACAAAACTCTATAACAGAGTGGACATGCCAGAGGGAGTGCATAGAATGAGGAGAGACTTGCAGAAGCTTGAGGAATTCTCATAGGTTTGATAGTTGACATTTAATGCAAAAAAGTGCAGCATAATCCACATGAGGCACAAAAACCCTGGAATAACATATCAGTTGGGGATATAGCATGCTCCAAACAAGAAAGGGACCTAGGGGTTATCATCCCTGATGACCTAAAGGTTGGGAGTCAGTGCAACAATGCAGTGGGTAAAGCAAATAGGAAACTGGGATGCATAGGCAGGGGCAATACCAACAGGGAAAGGGAGGTCATAATTCCACTGTACAAGATATTAGTGAGGCCACACCTTGAGTACAGTGCCCAGTTCTGGAGACCTTATCTATGTAAGGATATAGACAGGGTGGATACAGTTCACAACAGGGAAATCAAGATGGTATAGGGTTTGCATCACAAGCCCTACAAGGACAAGCTGAAGGACTTGAATATGTACTCCTTGGAGGAGAGGAAGGCGAGGGGGGATATGATAGAGACAAACAAGTACCTTACAGGGAGGAACAAGGTGAAGAAAAACACTATTTTTCAGAGAAAGATATGTTCTAGGACTAGGGGTCATTGGATGAAATTGGAGGAAGGGAGGCTCAGAGGTAACGTGAGGAAGTATTTCTTCATGGAAAGGGTGATGGACAAGTGGAATGCCCTGCCAGAGGAGGTGGTGGGGGCTGAAATGATTACAATATTCAAGAATGTATGGGATAGGCATCGGGGGATCCTAACACTTGAGGGAAGGGGACAACCCAGTTCAAGAGAAGCTTGAAGAGGCAATATTACATGCACAGTTGGGCAGACTAGGTGGACCAAAGGCCCTTATCTGCCATCACTATCTATGTATCTATGTATTATTGGAAACACTGTAATGCTGCCCATTCTCATCCTCCTTTTCTCTTCCATGGGCTTCAACAATTTCAGTATGTTCAATATCTCCCATAGCACCCTTGCCCCCATAGCCACTAAAATGCTTGGTGGCCCTGTGCTGGCCCCCTCAATCTCTTCAATCTCCTTTGTGTACTGTGGTGACCAGATGTAGATGCAATACTCTAGGTATGGTCTAACAATGGCCTTGTGCAGGGTAGAGGATCACTGTGCTTGACCAGCTCCTTATCATCCTCTTAATGCATTCTAATACTGAACAAGCCCTGTGGGTACAGAACTCCAATACTGGTCACTAGATTACAGCTTCTTGGTTTGTTCAGAAGCCCCATTTCCCTCTTACTGTTTGTTCCCATAGATCATCTTAGACATCACTCAGAGCTCACAGAGCACAGAGAGGATCCAAACTTTGGCCATATGGTGCAAAGGTGTTGGCCACATCTGAGATGCTATCCAAGTCTTATTTTCTGCTCGATCATGGGGGGGGGGGGGTGCTATGGGGAAACATGCCATAGCTGTCACTCCCTGAAAAGTGACTAGAGTTTATTTGGACCTTTTCATAATTGTTTTTCTGTGATCTAAAGTTTGTCTCTACTGCATTATATAATTATTACTTTTGTGTAACGCTGTAAGTGATGTGTTTGAAAGACACTATATAAAGTAAAAGTTGCATTGTACTGCATTTTATAATAGGAATGTACTATATATTTTTAACTGCCCCTATGATTTGTTCAGTCACTTTGAAAAAATACTATTCAGTATATTTTTGGTAATAACACCTTTAATAATTTTTTTGGATATGACAGTGATAAATGACTGTTTTAAATTAATTTCAGCATATGCATCCTATAGTGTAAGACTCATGCTGAGAGACGTTATCGTCAAATGTTCTGTAAATTACCTACAATTAGCTTGCAGTTCTATGATTATATTTAATTATAGTTTAATAGAGATAGAGCTACTAATAAATTTAAGATGGAACTGCTGTGGAACATCTGAGATAAAAATACTGACACCAAGTAATAAATACAAAGTGTACCTGACTAAAATTGCTTCTGTAGCATGAGAAAAACCTTACAGTAACACACCAGCTCATATAATTTCCCAGTAAACTGTAAATAAAGACTGTGGCCCAGATATTCAAAAGAGTTGTGCATGGCGCAACAGTGCTGCACCATGCGCAACCCACTGATGTGCCCAGCGCGATATTCAAAAGAGAAAAGTGCGCAGCACAAATCCCGATGCACCGGAGTGCATCAGTAATGTATGCAGGCGCAGGTAGGGGGGCCGTGCCCATGCATACTCTGCACAGCCCGATATTCAGCCCAGGATGTGCAGAACCATGCATGCGCAACCCCTACCTGTGCCAGCACAAAGTTGATCCAAAAAAAAAGGAACAACGGATGGCCACCAACATGTGAGCTGCCACATTGCAGGGTGCAGCACGGCAGCTGCCACCCGTGGGTGGCCACCCGAGCTCCGGCTGCACTTGGCGCACCCCCCATGCCCGATCATAGGCATTTGTAATAAAAAGATATTCTGTCCATTATCCCTGGTGGTCCAGTGGACCGCTGCCTGCCCGCTTGCGGGCATTTGTAAAAAAAGAGAAGAAGTGCTTCCAATATCCCTGGTGGTCCAGTGGACTGCTATCTACCCGATCGCGGGCATCTGTATAAATAAAGAAATAAATGTCCAATATCCTGGTGGTCTGGGTACCCCTCCACTGAGCCCCACTGCCCGCCTCCCCGGTCCGCTGGCGGGCAGCACCACCTGCCTGCCGCCGCTGCCCACTGACCGACACCGCCGGGTGGCTGTACGCCCACTGGTCCACAGCGTGAGCCGATGGTGCAGCCATAATATTACACATTCCAGATATGTGAATGATCCCATTCACATATCTGGAATGTGTAGTATGGTATGGTTGCACGCCCATTGGCTCACGCCAGGACCAATGGGCGACAGCCCCACTGACGGTGTGGGGCCAGCGGGCGGTGGGGCGCAGGTGGTGGATGCTGCCACCCACCGCTGACCTGGGGGAGCGGGCAGTGGGGCCCAGTGAGGGTGGGAGGGGGTACCCAGACCACCAGGGAAATTGGACATATTTTTTTTTATAAATGTCCGTGATCGGGCAGCTAGCGGTCCACTGGACCACCAGGGATACTGGACATTTATTTCTTTATTTATACAGATGCCCGCGATCGGGCAGATAGCGGTCTACTGCACCACCAGGGATATTGGACATTTATTTCTTTATTTATACAGATGCCCGCAAGAGGGCAGATAACAGTCCACTGGACCACCAGGGATATTGGAATTATTTATTTATTTATACAAATGCCCGTGATCGAGCTGTGGAGCACATTGCCGGCTGCAGGGGGCATTGGTCCCTGACGGCTGCTGCCTGGCAGGGCGCCAGGTGCAAGTCGTCGGGGATCAGTGCACCTGCATGCAAATGGGGCCATAATGACATGCAAATGAACCCATTTGTGCCTTGCATACATTATGGCCCCATTTGCATGTCAAGTTTTGAATATCGTGGTTGCTGTGCATAGCGCAATGGAACTTGCGCTAGCACATCCCCATGCTCCACTCTGGCCACTTGCGCTGGCACAGTGCCACTGTGCCATTCACACTAAGGGTGGCCAGGGTGTGATATTCAACGCTGTTGAGCCATGGCGCAGCTCCGTTGAATATCGCCCAGTCCACACTGCTGCGCAGCCAAGTTGAGCTGCGCCCAAGCTTGCGACACAGCCTGATGCAGTTTGAATAACTGGGCCTGTGTTTCATTCAGAGGAGCAGGAATGAAAGGATCAAAATCAGATTGCTTCCATATCACAGTTCCTAAACATGTTTTTTTGAAATTGTGATCCCAAATTTTGAAGATTTCAACTTCTGCCTAAACAGTGATTTTGTGCAGCAACTGTGAAATCACCTTTCAGGATGCAAAAAAACATTTTTCCCAAGATCTGAAAAATGACAACTATCACATTCATGAGGTGCTATGAAGAAATGGCAATGCTGAAAATTTGTGGTCAAAATATGGAGAATTGCCAAAGTTACGTTACAAGCCTGCATTCACAAATTTCAATCGGGCTCATAACTTTGTTGTTTGTGAATATTTTTGCCTCAAATTTTCAACATATCCTTCCTATGACCCCACCTCATGAAAAAGTGCAGAGAAAAATGTCAGCTTCTGCCTGAAAGGTGATTTTGTGCAGCAACTGCAAAATGACCTTTCGGGATGCAAGAAAACAATTTGGCCAGGATCAGGAAAATGGCAGCTATCACATTCATGAGGTGCTGTGAAGAAATGACAATGCTGAAAATTTGGGATAAAAATATTGAAAATTGTCCCAATTACAAGCCTGCATTCATAAATTTTAACACAAGCTCATAACTTTGTTGTTTGTGAATATTTTTGCCCCAAATTTTCAACATAGCTTTCTTATGACCCCACCTCATGAATAAAGGTGGAGAAAATGTTCAACTCCTGTCCAATGGGTGATTTTGCACAGTGATCAAGAAATCACCTTTTGGGACAAAATTGCCTACTGCCACTTAATTGTTCATGAGGTGGGGTCCCAAAAAAGGTATGTTGAAAATTTGGGGAAAAAATTTTAAAAATGCCCAAGTTATGCCACTAAGTTGAAAACCCCATTGAAATACATTGAAACTGAAACTCCCATTGAAATATGTTGAAGTGCTTACCTCAGTTTGCAGTTGGGCTTTGAAAAGTGAAGATGTGTCTGCGGTCCAAGGAAGATTACGACAATGGACCTCCAGTGGGTAAGTATGGGGTAGGGGGTGTGTGGGGTGGTGTAGTAGGTAATGATACAGTGGACAATGATGGATGGTTTTCTCTTTTTCAGATAAAATAAAAACGAGGGATGGTTTCTATATTTCAGGCAGGACACTTGGAGATTGGGCACGGGGGGGACACTACACTACTAGAGACTGTATACTACACCACTCTCTATACAGTTAGTCCATATAGGTGACATCATATCAGTCTAACTTGCTCTGGAGAGAGTGAAGCTCTTGGCAGCTGCCAGCATTACTGTTGTTCAGTTCAGGGCCATGTCACACTTTACAGCAACCACAGGTGGCTGGAGCGAGTCTGTTCTGTGTCTAGTATGCAGGCCCTCTGTCCCATTTTAGTATCTTTATTCATCTTTTCTGGGCATCCTTTTATATACAATAAATGCGGTATTGCTTCATGAAAGGGGGGTCGACAGATCTGGTCTACAGGTAAGCTTTGTATCCATGTGCAACTAGTGCAGGGGGGGATGTCCCCGCTGCTTCTGTTGTAGTTTTGTGCAGGCCTGCCAAGCTAAAGAATGTCAACATTTTTATGAATGAAGAAGTGAAACAGCAGTGATACTTTTTTTCAGGTCCATTTGAAGTGGTTTTAATTTCTGTTTGCTCACTTTGCTGACTTGTCAGCTGCAACCAATCTGCTGGGCAGGCTGAACAGTCATGCAAATCAAGGGCTGAAGCCCTTTCAGATATGCATGGCTTTGATCCTTTGAAGTGCATGACCATTCAGCCAACCCAGCAGAGAGTTGTGTCAGGACCGCACCTAGTGGTCATTGAGATAGACTGCTGAGCCTCTAGTTCTGTGAACTGCAATGGGCTCTGCAGTGACACCCCCCAAAACCCTGTATTGCGACAATACGTTAGTTTGCACAAGCACAAGCAACATAAAAAAAACAACAGTGATGCTCAAGTAATAAAAAGAAGTATACATGCATTTGTGACAGATGTATCCTCATTGTAATTGTCTCTATAGATGGGTAACATTCCTATCTATTTGGTTATGGTTAGCCCCTTTAAATGGTTTCTCAAATGGTGAGACCAGCCTCCCTGGAGAGATCCCAACCTGTTCAAGGGGGGCTCAGGCAAGTCTGAAAAAGGAGTGTATTTGAATTTTCATTTTTAGATTTTTATGTGGAAGGATGAGGCAAACTGAAAGAGGATAATAGGTGAATTTATGTATTTATTTTATATTACAGACAGTGACCAGGAAATGTACACTGAGCTAAGGCTCATTTCAGGTATACCCAGGGGAAGGGCAGGGAGTGAATACAATTCAAAATGTAATTGCAAAGCATTCAAACCAATACAAAATGAACAACAGTGCACAAAATAGGAACAAGGAACAAATAATGAGACTAGATAGCAAGTGACCAATTAGACAGGGGGCAGAACATCCCAAATACAAGGGTTAAGCAGAGAAGTACTAGGAACAAAAGCAGGAGGGAGCAAAAAGATCCCTGAGGGGTTGCTTAAAACAGCAGGGTAAGAGGGGAAGTGGCAGAGGTGGGTTGGAAGGTTATTCCTGACAGAGGGGAAATAGACAAAGAAAGTAGTCTGACCCATGAAGATATTGCAATAAGGGGTAACATTGGTTCCTGAGTCACAACAACAGAGCAAGTAGACTAGCCTGCAAAGGGGGGTTATGGGGGGGTTACAATATGCTGAACAAAATGACAACTAACTACTCAAAGGAGTTTCACTTTATTCTAGATGTACTGTGAAAAGTATGCTACTTTCCTTTGCGGAGGCCCAACATTATTTCAGTCTTTGGAGGAGGCTCAAGATCTTTTCCATAGCTTGGGGGAGGCTCACTTTGACAAAGTTTGAGAACGAATGTTATAGGATTATCTCTAAGGCATCCTTCCCCATCTTACAGAAGTCTGACCACAAATAAACACTCTTGCTTCACTAGCAAACTAGCAGGACAGCATGAATCTTATCATGTAGAGTGTTGATATTAGGAGGAGGCAATAATAAATAAACACATACATAAATAAATAAATAAGTATATAAATATCTTAAATAGTGACAACATCATTTAATGCTAGTATCAGGTGGACCCATCTCTGATTTTCAAAATTGGCATCCACCTTGTGAATGGAGGACAGTCAGATTGAGTTACATTTGATTAGAGAAACTAATGTCAAGTATTCAAGAAGAGAAAGTCAGACAATGTTTAATAACACAAGCACCTGTGTCATGATGGGTTATAGCATACTTACTTGGTACAACTATAAGAAGCATTGTATTAAATAATTTAAAAAAAAATTGGGGTGGCATGGGATAATTGGCACCTCTTAGCTCTGCTGAGCACATTGTTCTACTGAGGTGTACAACTTCTGCTTACTGCTACTTCATGGTTTTGTTACACGAGATTTAGCCAACAAATGTAATTTTAATTACATGGATATATTATATGATTTTCTGTTGGTACTAATGGATGTTCCACCTCTCAGATCATGTCACAACACTGTTGTGATGTCATGATATTGTTGCACTATTGTTCTGACATTACACTGATGGCACAACACTCAGATTTACACAAGCTCACCCCAAACTCAAACAAATCTGTTGTTTGACTTTCTTAGATATAAAAATCCCACTGTACACCAAGCTGCTGAATAATCACTTGCTGCAGCATCACACAGTACTGGTACATGTTTTAAATGGCACATAAAACATCTTTCCCTAAAAAAACAAAAACATAAGTTGATCTGCCATTTGTTTTATAAATTAAACAAAAAAGCATCCAGCTGCCTAATAACCTACCTACCAGCACCCACCACATGGTGCTGGCAAGTGTTTCAAATATTATTTTGTACTTGTTTTAATCATCCAATACTGAGTGATGACAATCTACCTCCATAGGACTTTATTTGGGTGAGGACATTTTCCCCCCATATTGTATTCTTCTAGAAAGCCATTACATTATTCTTTAGGCTTATTTGATTTTTGTACTGAAGACTTTAGTACAACCATAGCAGAGGTTCTACTGCTGTGTGAGGAAAAGAATGAGGATTGTTTTAATAATATTGAAGGAGAGGTTAAAAAGTAGACTTGATGTACTAGAAAATGCAATGATCTTTTTCTGTCTAGAAGTGACTATATAGCTGTTCCACTGTGGATACTAAACCAGCTACACCTAACCCATTTATAGTGAGAGTTATATTGTTGAATATATAAAACTGTAGTGATCTACATAATGGCGCCTTTGCATTATGCGGTGCAGAGTACACATGAGAGGAGTATACTCTGACCTCTCAGCTGCACATCCATGGACAGATGCACAGTGGCCGGTATGCACAAATGCACACCACTGCATGGTGCTCTGGTGCATGGGGGATGGATCAGTTGACACAGGCAGGCATCCAGTTGGATGCCCATCCTACTCCAGCCATTGGATCCCCTGCTCTGTTCAGAGCAGAGAAGTGTTGGATGGCATACTAAGGATCATACTAAGGAAAGTACAAGAGCGAGAAGGCCGAAGCCCATGATGCTGCTATTCTAATCCAATATATAGTAAGAAAGCTCATACCCATTACTAATAAGGTTATCTAATCTATTTTTGAAAATGCTTTTAGTTTCACTAATGACAACTTTAAGCTGAAGTCTATTCCATGGACCAACAACTCTAATGGTGAAAAAGTATTTACGACTTGATCTCACAAAGGGTTTTCTGACTAATTGTAAAGGATGTCCCCTAATGTTGTGATAACAGCTTTTAAATTCTAGACCAAGTTCACACAAAAGATAAGGATCTTGAATAATGTCATATAATAACATTAGATCACCATGAAGCCGACATGTGGATAGAGGCATGAGTTTTAGGATATCCAACCTACCCTCATAAGAGACATCATATAGCCCTGAAATCTTTTTAGTAAATTTTCTCTGTACTGATTCCATTAAAAGGCCTTCAGATTTTTTATATGGACACCATAGCTGGGAGGCATATTCCAAATGCGGTCTGACGTATGCACGATATAGTGGTAATAGCACATCATGCTTTCTTGATTTAATATTGCGCAAGATAGACCAAATGACTTTATTAGATTTATTATTAATGCTATGAATGTGTTTATTGTAAGAAAAGTTGTCTGAAATAGTTATACCCAGATGTCTTTCATCTGAAGTTGTTTCAAGTAATATACCGTTCAAATAATAGGGGGTTTGCAGATTACTGGTGCCTAAATGCATTACCTTGCATTTGGAGATATTCAAAGACATACCCCAGGTCTTAACCCACATAGAAATGTGATCAAGGTCTCTTTGTATAATATCAGTTTGGTAATCAGAGACGTAGGCGTTACCTATTTTTGCATCATCAGCATATTTAATGGAAAAAGATGAACAGCCTATAGTAAGGTCAGCAATAAAAGCCTGAAACAGGCATGGGCCCAATACTGAGCCCTGAGGTACCCTGCTTGTCACTAACCCCCGAACTGATTTGTGCCTATCTATAGAGACTTGCTGGGGATGATTTTGAAGCCAATTTATTATCCAATTAACTACAATGCTGTTTATATTTAGCTTATGAAGTTTGGTAATTAGAGCCCAATGAGGCATGATATCAAAGGCTTTACTAAAGTCTATGTAAATTATGTCACATGGTATGTTTTTATCAAGTGAGGAACTAATTTGTTCATAGAAGCAAATTAGATTAGTTAAACAGCTTCTGCCCTTTTTAAATCCATGTTGCTCAACATCATGGCAATCCAAAAGAGGTGGTATCATGTCTTTAATTAAACCTTCCAATAATTTACAAACGGAGGATGTTAAACTTATTGGCCTGCAATTTTCACAGTTATTTTTTAGGCCTTTTTTATGGATAGGGATAACATAAGCTTCTCTCCAATCCTGTGGAACAAAATTCATAGCCAAAAAATAATCAAACATCAGTTTTAAAGGAGTGACAATAACATCCACCAATAAAAATAATAAATGTCCTGCTATGTTGTCTGGACCAGGACTGTATTTGCCTTTTAGTGTCAATATCTTGTCCTTAATAGTGTTAGAAGAAAATGTGACTGTGAAACATTAGTAGTGTCTAACAGAACTGAGTCATATGATGATTTAGAAGTATTAGAGAAGCTATTGCAAAAATTTTGATTAAACAGATCAGCCATTTTTTTGGGATCATGTAATAAAGTATCATTGTCAAGTATGGGACCAACTTGACAGGTAGGTTTCATCAGAGAGTTAATGTAGGAATAAAAATGCTTACTGTTGGATTTGTTAGCAGTAGATGCTAATTTTTGCTCCCAATTACATTTAGCCCTTTTTATCATAATCTTACATTTTCTTTGTATTTGTATGTAAGAAGTACGATTTGTGGAAGATTTAGTTTTTTGATACCTAATATACTTCTTGCGTTTTAATCTAATACATTTTTTGATAGACTGGTTCATCCACTTGGGAACTTTATTTGGGTTCTTATTTTTAATTTTAGATGGAATGTATAGTTCCTTAAATTGACAAATTATGTTCTTAAAATTTTCCCAGTATGGCATGGTACCAAGAGTACAGTTTTGTCAGGGAGTACCTGAATGGCTGTCCCAATCCTCCCAGCCTTACCAGAGGGCTAGGGCGGCATGGTGGGTGGAGGGGTTTGATTTCCTGCAACCTGTGGATGTACTCCTGGGGGGGGGGGCATACAATAGATATGGTAAGTAACCCACTGCCATATCTTATGCTCACCTCACCTGGCACTCTGCACCTTTGTGAATGGCATGAAGTGTGGGTATACCCCCTGAGACACACACCCAAGCCAGCCACACACATAGCTGCATGACGGGCCACAAATCTAGTGTTGAAGGGATGCTTGTCCCTGCCGTGCTTGATGCTGGGGGTCCATGGGACCCTGATGTATGGATCTATGACTTAGGGGTGCTTATGTGCCATGGATCTGTGACACATAGGCACCAAGCCCCTTTGAGCATAGGGGCCACTGTAAGCAGAAAATCAGCATTTCCATTTGTTTGTTTGTGGATCTACAACACTTATCATCAAATGCCTCAAGGAAACATAACCAATGTCCAGTCATCTCACTAAAAGCAGGCGATACTCATAATCCATCCTTCAAATGCTTACACGTAAGCATATCCGGTGAAGCACAACATTCTGCCTGCCAGCAAAGGTGCATTTGGCTGTTGTAATTTTAACTCCTTTACTGTCTAAATCTGTTTTCTTCATTTTCTTCATGTCATAAGTAAATGGGACTAAGTGCTTAGCTTCAATTTCTGAGGCTGAGCTTAGAGTAGCAGAATACTTTCCAGTGTGCCAAATGTCAGTTGTGCATTGCTCTATTTATACTTGTGTGTATGCCTATTAACTCTGGGAAATGGCTGAATCTATTTCTAATAGTCACTTACTAAAGTAATCACTGAGCTGTTTCACCATTCTCCAACCTTTTTAGAAGCATTTGTTTATGAGTGAAGAGCAAATAGATGGATGATAATTAGGAGGAACCACTTTGATGAAAACCTAAAAAAACAATAAACTTGTTAAATGACCCAGTGTGTTGTACAGTACTTTGATTTGTGTTTTAAAATGTAGTTATCCAAGGGTAGCTAAAATGAGATGCAATGCCTCCTATAAAGTAAGGTTCTGTGTTTAGGCATTATTATCTATATATCTATCTAGTTACTTACTTACTTGCTAAAATTCTTTATTAGTCACTTTTCACATGAGTCAATGTTTGAACATAAATGCATTCTGGACATACATATACTGCTGCAATCTTGTAAGGGTTAAAGCTAGAAGTACCAAAAGTTGATCGTGTGAGTATCCTAAATTCCATCAAAGGCTCAGTAGTTGAAACGTTGATTAACTCTAGGGTTTTGTATCTCCTTTTTCATTGCTAAAATAACTAAACATCATTGCCTCATGTTCTGCCTGTACAAACGGGGTCTAAATACAGTAGTAAATGTACTGTACATCTAAAGACATATACTACATGCTACCTTTCACTTTCATTAAATTCCAGAAGTGACTTACTACACTGGAAGTAGCTCACTACCACATTAATAATTCGGGAATAAAACAAAGTAATCTCAAAGCAATAATTGAAATAAACTACAGTAAAGAAAAAAATATACTCTACACATTACTTGATGCCTTATAAACGTACAAAGCAGCACTGAGGGACTGAAAGATCAGAACTGAGAAAGCTAATGGATGGAAGCCAGTACAGCAGGATCAGCTGTGGACAGCAGCAAAACTGTGTTCCAGTATATTACTTAAAAAAGGAAGGTAAAGAAGGGATTCAGAAACTTGACAACTGGGGAAGGGCGGACACAGCTATGAGAGCACCAGGGACAATTGCTGAAATACTGAATGAATATGTTGCTTTGATGTTCACCAATTAGCCTCTGGGAAGAGAGAGAGTGTTCCATGAGCCCATGGGATCGGCAGTAATCATAACGCAGCCTGTCAACATCATATCAGACTGATGGCTGGCAACCTGGTGATGATCAAGCAAGTCATGTTCCAAGGAGCAGATGAGATTCACAGCAGAATCACCATAGAGCTAAGGAGTAACTGGTGTGGCAGGCAGCAGTAATCTTTCACCAGCCTGGAAACTACGGATCCGGTAGGACTGGAAAGTGACCAGTGTGGTTCATGTGGTTCCTGCCTTCAAGAGGAAGGCAAGGTGTGTGTAGGCCAAATGCAGGCCTGTCAGCCCAACATTAATGTTCAACAAGATCCTGGGAGCCATTGTTAAGGGCTGAAAAATGGAGTACTTGGTTGAGGCCAAGTTTCTTGCCCCCGCCAGCATGACTTTATGATGAGCAGATACTGCCAAATCAATCTGATCACCTTCTTCGAGGGGGCGTCTGGGTTGTTGGATAAGAAGAGAGCCATAGGCATAGTCTACCTTGACCTCAGTAAGGCCATTGACACTGATGTACGTGACAAACTTCTTGACCAACTGCACCAGTGCAATATGCACAAAGCACACACAAGGTAAATTGTTAACTGGTCTGTAGGCCGAAAGCAGATGACAATGGTGGATGAGCAGCACTCGAAGTGGAGAGAGGTGCTAAATGCAGCCTGCAGGTATTGCTGCAGGAGCCACTGCTGTTCAACATTTTCATTGATTATCTGTAAACCAGGGTCTCCAGCAGGCTACTTAAGTTCCCTGATGACACTAAGTAAGCAGACTGGTTTACTCTGCTGAGAATGAGAACAAAGTGCAGAAGGATCAAAACATACTGGGGAATTACTCAGACTCCTGGAGTCTCTGACTCAGTGTAGCTACATACAAGATACTACACTTAGGGAGGGAAAAACAGGTAGGACTTATACATTGTGTAGGGCTCTGCTTGCTGCAGTAGAGGATGAAAAGGATCAGTGAGTTAAGATAGAGAAGGGCTGAAGTATGATGAGCAGCGCACAGCTGCTGTCAAGAAGATCATCAGAATACTGAGGTGTATCACAATGGGGGTAGTCAACACAGGCAGGAAAGTAATCCTGACAATTCACAATGTACCTCACATTAAACTGTCACACTAATGAGTTGGCTTGACATTGTGTTATATTTCAACACAACTGCTGGTGAGCTGCTTTTATGAAGTGTGTCAGCTTCTGAACTAGCATGCATCTGCAGTTCTGAGACAAAGCAATGCAAAGATGAGTTGCTGCACAACTGTTACGTGACATCCTTTTCCATATTTTCTTTTCTGGATCCATCAACACCTACATAACTAATCGAGAAATGTAAATGAAACTCATTGACATGACAGTTTAATGTAAATTGTACTGTACGGTACAAGGCCCTGGTCTGGACCGACCTGGATTGCAGTCCTAGGCTCCTTAATTGAAAAAAGACCCGAGGCAGTGAAGAGGGTGCAGCATGGGTCCACCATAATGATTAGGGGTGTGGTGGATCAAAGGTATAAGAAGTGACTAAATGCTCTTAACATGCTGACACTGGAGAAAAGGGCTCTAAGAGGGGACACAATCACAGTCTTCACATACTCATGAGTACCAACAAGCTTGAACAAATGGAGATGTTTGATCCTGTGTTCTCCAGCAGGATGCATGGACAAGCCCAGAAGCTCGGAGGTGGTAAATATGTAAGTAATAATCCACAATAGGGTACGTGGTAAAAGAAATCTCACCCCACACCCCAGGTGGGTTGAGAAATGAGGCACAACCACGTGCATTTAATCTCTGACACTGTGCTCGAGCCACATCAGCACAAGGGGACATTCAAAAATACAAATCTGGAAGAAATGGCTGTACCCGAGCTATACAGAAGGCTAAAAGCAAATATTTTAGGGAGGCACTCTCCAACTCCTGGGGTGATGGGAAAAAGTGTTGGAATAACTTGAAGGACTTCACAGGCAGTTATACTAAGGCACCACCCACCATGCTCAACATTGATGGAACACCTACACTAGACCTAGGTACCATCTCCAATACGTTGAACAATACATTCTTCAACCTTGGCAGTGTCCTTCCACCTGATTTTTTCAATGCCCTCACCACCAATTCCCCCTTTGACACTGCATCCCAAGTACACACAGCTCTGCAGTTCTTTTTCAATGAGATCCCAATGCACTTAGCCAGAACCTATATAAGCAAGGCCATCCACAAAACTGGCTACAGTGGTGACTCACTCGACCTGAAATTGCTTGTACTAGTCCTAGATGAAATCCTTGAACCCCTGACAAAGATCTTCAACCTTTCCCTAAGATTGGGACAATTCCCATCACTCTGGAAACAGGTGACAATCACACCTGTACACAAAAGTGGAGACAAGTCACTGTACACAAACTACAGGCCCATCTCCATCCTACCCCCCTTATCTAAAGTTCTGGAATGAATAATCTCAGACCAGCTTGGTGAGTTCCTGGACAAATATGAAATCCGGTGCCCAGTACAGCATGGCTTCTGAAAAGGGCATAGTACCACCACGGCACTGTTGGAATTTACCAGATTAATCCATGACACACTCGGCCAAGGAATCTGTGGGGGGGGGGCAGTATTCATTGACCTGACAATGGCCTTTGATACTGTTAACCACCCACTTCTACTCAGACAACTGACCACTCTCGGGCTATCCAAGGATGCACTGCCCTGGTTTGCTAGCTACCTCAGGGGAAGGGTCCAACGTGTTAAGATTGCTGGCATCACCTCTGATGAAAAACCAGTCCTCTCAGGTGTCCCACAGGGGTCTATACTGGGGCCATTACTCTTTTCTCTCTTCCTGAACAGTCTCCCTAGCGCCTGCCAACAGAGAATATTACTCTATGAGGATGATGCAGTATTTTTTACTAGCAACCAAGACTCTAAACAACTTGTGAGTCAGTTGCAGTGTGATTTCATGCATGTTGAAGAGTGGTTTAGCTCACATAAACTCATCCTGAACTACATCAAAACTAAGGTCATGACATTCTGCAACGCACGGAGCAAGTATAAACCTCTGTCCCTGACCATCAAGAACCATGTGGGGACTTCACTTGAACATGTTCCTGAGTTTAAATATTTCGGCATCACCTTGGGCAGTTCCCTTTCTTACATGCAGCACATTGGCAATGTAGCTAAGGCCGCTAATGTAAGGATTGGCCTGCTTCACAAGCACAAACACTGCATGACCACTGATGCTCTTAGACTGGCCATTTATAGCTCCATCACCTCCATTGTTGACTACGGTCTAGTCATCTATGACTCTGCTTCCCCTACTGCCCTCCGGAAGATATCGCTGACACTCAGCAAGGCCTGTAGGCTTCTGATGGGTGCTGCCCACCTAACACACACCGTGACCTGTACACCCAGGCTGGATGTCTACCACTCCTTAGTAGAATACAAAACCAGACCTGCTTGTTAACCAAAAAAGTTCTCCTCGGGCTCATGCCATCAGGAGTGGCAAAGCTCCTTACTGAACCACAGCAGTACCCAGCTTACATGCAGTGCTCTATATCAAACCTTCCAGTTCCCCAGATGCCAGACAACAATGGGTCAGAGGTCATTCACACACTGGGCTCCTCAGTGGTACAATACCCTTCACAAAGAAACACTTACAACTGCAATGCTTGGTACCTTTAAAAGGCAACTCTGACTATTCCTCACCTCTACCACTCAATGTGGCTGTCTCTCCAAGTAACTGCCTCCTCATTTTACCCTAGTCGAAGGTGACCTGTAACCTCCCTTAGAGCTCCACTCTTTTGGCACCAATCCCCCCACCCCTTACACCCCGACACCACACTGCATCACCCACCCACCCTCTCTAATGGCACTTTCAGATATGGGTCCCTCCAGTCCATCCAACTCACACTTTTGCCACCCACCTCTACCCACTGACAATGGCCCTTTAGCCTGCCTACTTTTTCCTGACTCGCTCCTACCCTATACTAACTATATACTGTTCACTCTGAAACTTGTGTGAAGCTGGCTTATGTTGTCTCTCTACATTTTTGGCTATATAATAAATGCTTAGATATCTTTGTGTTTTTAAGAATGTAACCATTGTTGAACTTTGTATGTATGTTACCCTACATCCTTTTATGTGGAACCTTTGTAAATGAGCAGTTCCTGCTCAAAGGTATTTGTAATCATAGAGTTTAATAAAATAAAATAAAATAAAAAATAAATAAAATTAAAAATTAAAAAAAAACACCTGAGAAGTGTGATATATCTGTCCTACTGCATACTTTAGATTGAGTTATTGCACTTACATAAAAACCTTGTTTTAGCTGAGGAATATCTGTAAGACAGACAGTTTAAATTTGATTGAGAGTCAGCTATGCAGTAAAACAAATTTTACTGCACAATCACATGATGTGATTCAGCCAATTATTCCTCCTGGAGCTGTGCAGAATAATACATTTCTCTGGTGGAATGCCTGCAGAATCACCATTCTGATTCCACAAAATTTTAAGGAATTTGTGTGAAGATCTGTGGCTTTTTTTTTTTTCCAAATTTTAAATTCAGTTACTTTGTTCTAGGTTTAAAAGTATGTAGCCAAATAATTTCAGACTTGGCAGGTATACAGGCACTGATTGCTTACATAAGTGTGCCATGTTTTAGAATCCTAGACTGAAAGAGAGCTGAGGTATGGGTGGCCAAAGATTTAATCAAAATTTAATTTTCTGTATTTTTTCCCACATAATTTAAACATTTCTGATCCAAATATCTTCACAGTTTCAGGATTTAGAGAAACGTGCAACATGGTTATGTACACAAAGTTTTAAGTCTCAAGCTTTAAAGTGGGCTGTGCTATGGGTAGGTAGACACTGTGACAACATTTAAATTTTAGTTGAGTTATGTTTAAATGCATTCATTAAAATGTTATAAAATGATATGGGTACATGAGTAAAATTACATTTATATATGAACCCAGTTTATGATTTCAAGCACCGAAGGTGCCTGACTTATATGCAGATCAAAATTTTCATGAAATTTCACACACAAAATGACAGACTTTGAGCACCTATCATTTTGAGATGATGTGTCCTAACATGATGATATTTGGAACATCATTAGAACTCCTCCTACCAACAAGTAATAATTCTAAAATTCAGATCTCTAGCTCAGTAGAAGGCTGACATACGACCAAATTAATAAATTTAAAAATTCTACTGAATGTTATACAATTTTAAATTTCAGTTATTTTGGTCTAGTTCTCAAAGTACATGCACACATTATACCAAATTTGGCAGGCGTACAGGTAATAATGCCATTCATAAGTGTACTGAGTTTCAGAGTCCTAGGCTGAAAGAGGTGAGTTGTGGATGGCCAAACACTGAATCAAAATTACATTTTCAGTAATTTCCATCTAATTTAAAAAAAAAATGTTATTCAAATGTTTCCACTGTGCCAGGATTTAGAGAAACATGAAACATGGATATGTGCGCCTAGTTATAAATATCACACTTCAAAGGGGGCTATGCTATAAGTAGTCAAAGAGTTTGCCAAAATTTCAATTTTAGTTATTTTAGTATAACTTTGAAAGCTTTCACCAAAACGTTATAACATTTTGCAGATATAAGGGTCATTACTACATTTATATGTGTACCTAGGTTCAGATTTCTAACTTCAAAGGTGCATGAGTTTCATGCAGATAAAACTGTCTTGACATTGCCTACAAAAAATAAAACAACATAGTTTGAGCACCTATAATTTTGAGGTACTGCATCCTAATGTCAATATATTTTATACACTGTTAGAGAACCTATCAACAGGTAATTGTACCAAATGCCTGATCTCTAGCTCAACTGACAGCTGACTTATGACCACATAAATAAATTCCAATAATTCTGCACTATTCTGATGAAATTCCACTAAATATTGTAACAAAATATTGTAGAATTTCATGGAATTCCATCAAAGTTCTGCATATATACCGAACTGTTCTCATTCTGCACAACTCTAATTCTTTCCCTTCCGATGCCTGCTTTACAAAGTTGTAGCATTAAGAGGAATTTCTTTTCCCAAGAGGGTTGGGAATCTATGCAACAGTCCACCAGCAAGGCAGTGGATATTAAAACAGTACAGACCTTCAGAGCAAGCCTAGACACATTTCTGAATACCAAGGGTATTCCAGGATACTCTAGATAGTAGAGTGGATAGGCTACCCCTATAAATTAGTACTTGTTTGCACAGCACACTTATTTAATCCATTCTTAGCAGAGGGGTGGACCTGACTGACCCAGAGTCCTTCTGACCTTGAACTTTTGTTATTATCTTAATCTATTTACTTTAAAGAGCTATTGACGTCTCAAAGAAAAACTTTAAAAAACATAATAATTAGGTACGATTCCATTAATAGTTTATGTATTTCTTATCCCCATACTGTATTACTAAGGAAATGTGCATGAATATATGATTGTTGTCCCTTAGAGTTTATTTTGAGTTCATCTGCCTCTATAGCTTACTCCCTGCTCCAACTCATAATCCTTTGTTGTGACATCATGGTCTGTTGCCATGGGAGTAACTGTGAGGTCACAAGCAGTGCTCTATTACTTCAGGAGGAAATAAAGCAGCAGGAATAGATAAACTCTTCATGAGCAAAGATCCTGGCTTCATACAAATGACCTCAGTAATAAACAAGCATTTGTCAATGCCGAATGTTGGCTTGCTGGCATTGGCATTGGTAGTGCAGGAGTTAGACAGATACATCATGGGAATGGCAGTGAAGTATTGAACTGATGCCAACCCACCCCCACCCTGCAGAGAGTGACAAACATTAGGGTGTCCCTTTGGGTGTTTGGTAGTGCAGTGTGGGAAAACATGTCGGGCAGGATGTGAGAAATGACAGCTGCATAGTTCATAAGGAGGTGTAAAAAAATGCCAGTGTTGAAAATGTGGCATGTAAATATACCAAATTCTATGGGCTACTAGGGTGTGTGGAAATATGCAATGCACGCTGCACTGCCATTTTATGGGCGTTTGGCACCAACAATTTTCAACACATAGGCATTTTAGCACCTCTGCTCATGTACAGTGTCACTGGTTATTTCCCTCGCCAAAGTGTCCCAAGAAGTGATTTCGCGACAGCGACTCACGCTATTCTTTGCCGGAAGTGCGAAAACACATTTTGGGTACCGATATGTCAAATGACGGCTGTACTTGTTCATCAAGAGGTGTGGAAAAATGGCAATGGTGAAAATCCAGACTGAAAATATCACAAATGCACGACGGTACGAGCGTGCAGGCAATCTGCCAACGCATGCTCGTAACACAGTTATTTTATGGAGTATCATCACCAAATTTTCAACATAGGCATTTTAGGTCCTCTGCTCATGAACTGTGTCACTGTCATTTTCATAATCTGGCCCAAACACTGATTTCCCACAGCAACTGTGCTATTGTTCGCCTGAAGGCAGAAACACATTTCGGGCAGGATGTGGAAAATGACAGCTGTACTGTTCACAAGGAGGTGTACAAAAATGACAATGCTGAAAATCCGACAGTAAAATATTGTGAATGTGTGATTCACGAGCTGCGTAGCAACTTCACATGGTATAGCTCATAAAACAGGCATTTATTTGGATTTTTTCCACCAAATTTGGAACTTAGGCTTTTTAAGAGGGCACCTCATGAACACCACCACTGTCATTTCATTAATGGGCCCCAAATGGTGATTTCATGCAGTGACTGCGAAATCACCTTTCGAGGCCGATAAACACCATGACAGTGACAGAATTCATGAGGAGGGGCCCCAAAAACCCCATGTTGAAAATTTGGTGCAAAAATTCCAAAATATGCCTGAGATATGCAACAAAGTTGAAAAAACCCTATCTAGCCCATTATACAGCTTACCGGCATTTCCTCAGTTCGCGGTCTGCTTTGAAGTGTGCAGATGTGTTCCCGGTCCACCGAAGATCGTCGTGCCAGACTCCGGAGGTAAGTATGGGGTGGGGAGGTGTGGGGAGGCAGGGTGAGCAGTGGGTGGGTGTGGGTTGTGGGGGGGGGCAGGGAGAAGCGCCATCGGACCGTTTTTAATTTGCAGGTTTAAAAAAAAAAAAGATGACATGGGACGTTTGCCACACTGGGCTCCCAGCATGGCAGAAGGATGGCTGGGGGAGCGTGGAGCCAACGGGGGATTGGGCACCTCCGTCGGCTATGGCATCAGTTGCCACGCTGGGGTGGGCTCCCAGCGTGGCACCCTGCTACTCGGGGGGATAGTGGAGCCGGCGGGTTGGGCACCCTGTCTACATGGCATCGAGTTGCCATGCTGTAGGGTCTCAGCATGACACCCTGTACTGGGGGATGGTCAGGTGTGGATATAATTCTAAACAAAGTGATGCTGCATGACAAGCTTGTCTTTGATTGCAGCGGCACTTTGTTTAGAAGTTTTGTCCACTTTAGATAATGTTGGTGTCAGTACTAGCATGCTGGCTTATTGGGGAATGAGGGACGCACCTACTGATGTGTGCCCTGCATTCGCCCAACAGCAGCCGCGCCCCCAAAGCTGCACTCTCCCAATATGTTGACTGCCGCGCAAGCACGGCAAGCCAACATAATAAAGGGGAGGAGAAATACAGTATTAATTTGAAATACAGTCTGGCCTGTGTCTAAATATTATGTTTTGTTATAGTTAACCTGAATGTGTCACCAGCTCTTTAAACTTCTGCTGTATGATTTGTCTGCACAGTATGCACAATGCACACCCATGAATGTATTTGGTGACAGAGGTACTACAGTGTCTCTGGCTAGATCAGTAGTACTTACTTGCATTATCCTGATGCTTGGCATGTGATTAGTTTAACTACATACTGACATGGAATAATCATAGCCAGCCTTAAGGATAGGTGAACTAGGTGACTGCTGAGGGCACCATTCAGTGGGGGGTGCCATCACCGTCAAACAAAATTCTGTCTTTTCTTTTTTTGGCAAGTGACCTGGATGGTCTGAAAATAAACTTGGCCAAATCTGGTGTCATATGTGTCTGTGTGTGTGTGTGTGTGTGTGTGTTGAGGGGGTGAAGACTTGTCCATCAGATTCATCGCTACGTGCCTGCCTGACCCACTCACCCACCCACCCATTCAAGAGCCACACATATTTATATTGGCTCTCTGCTGCTGTGTTTTATGTTTGGCACCAGAGCAGCTGGAGTGCATGCACAGAGTGGTGCAGACTGGGAGTGGCTGGCACTTGACATAATCAGTTTTGGTGGTGCGTGCAGACAGCCATGAGACAGTAAGGAATTGAGTGGCTATGTTATCGAGCAGTGAGGGAGAGCTGACTTCTGTTTTAAATTTGCAAAAGAAAAGAAAAAAACCCAAAGAGGATTGAAAGTCAGTGTATAGGGCAGGGGGAGCTACTAGGGAGGAGGGCACAGGGGTGCTGTGCTGCTCAAGGCACTGGAGCTGGCTCACTGTGACATGGGAGGGATGGGAGCCAGCAGCAGCCAGGACTTGCTGAGTCCAGACAGAAAACATAGAAACATAGAAGTTGACAGCAGATAAGGACTGCAAGGCCCATCAGATCTGTTTGTTTCTCTGTCTACAGACAAGATCAGGGAGAGGACAAGGTCTGAGGGGTCTGCACGCAGGGAGCCTGGATGACATTGTACCATTGTGGATTCACAGTTGAGGAGTGGTTCCTCATCACCATTGGGGTGGGGCTATGCAGTGAGTTGCCTGGGAGTTGGTTGGAAAGGTCAAGAGGGACCCCTTGAAAGCAGGGATGGGAGTGGTGGGAGTAAAGTAAAAGTACCCACTACCAGTCTTGGACAGGGCCTGTGGTCCAGTGACTTCAGAGAGTGAGCAGCAGCCAGCCAGCTGGGGGGGGGGGCAGAACAGACCCAGTCAGCAGGAACAGCCCAGAACTGGCTGTGAGGAGGAGATGGGTGGTCCACCTCCCCCCCCCCACCAGCATCCCAGACTCAGGTCAGAGGGAAAGAAAACAACTGCTTATTGTTGGAGGTCCTACGGATTGCACTGAGTGTATGTTGTCCTGGACTGGTGGCAATCATGTTGTTTTGTGAGGGGCAGCCAGAACAGCACAGCAACAATTTGGCAAGAGGAGGACCATTTTGTCTAAAAAGGTCAGTGACAGACTGAATGATGATGATGAAGTGATGCAGCCAGTTAGCTGAGCTAAAACAAAGCATTATAATTTCCTGACATTTTGTTTCTTGTTCCTGAACTTCATGGACTGTGGACCTTCAGCCCCAGTTCTGACTTACCATAGATCCCCCATGGTGGAAATGCTGTGCAGTATAAGATGATTATGTAGTACTTTGTTGTGTAAAATAAATTAAAGCTCCCTGTGCCATGTGGCAAGACCCAGTTCAGAGCTGCTGTATCAGTGCCTGCCTGGTAGAAAGTGGGAGGGATTTTTTTTTCTGGTGTGGTTGCTGTCAGAAAGTTTATTACCTGCAGCAAACTTGGCCCAAAACAAAACAAAATGCAAGCTCTTGCAGGCAAGTTGCAGTTGCATTTCGGTAAACAGAAATGAGCGCTAACTAGCCTGCTGAATCTAGTTGGGATTAAAGAATGTAGTGTTTTGTGACTGAATTTTTTTGTTAAAGGAAAAAATGTGTTGCTGAGGTACGAGTTTTTTCAGGGTTTGGGTTTGTGACATTTTTTCACAATCTAATATTTTCATGGTGAAGTAATTTCCTTCCCCCACCCACTTTAGTGTATAAGATGCTCTTGAAAGATAACATAACCTAATTTTATCTTCAATCCAAGCCTTAAATTGCACCAAAAAACAATTAAAATCCCAGAGCTTCTGGGGACCTACTGGCACCCAGGCTTTTTACAAACATTTTTCACACACTGTCTATGTGCACAACATACCATTACCACTCACTAAAAGAACCTCCCCAGGAAAAACTCCAGGTAACAGACATAAAACTAATGGCATGACACATTTTTAGATTTACTGGATGGTTGAGATTTTTTTTATTCTTTTTTTTAAATTAGTTTAAGGCAATTTTGCAAGAACAATGTACAATGGCACTCACTTGTGCGGTGTAATCTGACTGTCAAATTTGGGTTATAGCATTTTGTGATATCCCAGCATGATGCTATGACTTACAATCTCAGATTGGTCTTGATTTTTTTTTAAGAAAAGAATAGTTTATTCTTTGTATACTTTTATAATTTTTATACCAGGTTTAATCATATTATCAAAAGAAGACACTTCAGGATATGTGCCGCTGAGGGATACCACAATGTCTCCAGTGATTTAAGGCACTCAGCTTTGTCCAGTGCCACACAACTGACAGTAAGACATTCTAATATGCTACAACAACATACACCTGCTCTAGCCTTATACAAAAAGTAAAAAAGAAGTTGCCATGCGGAGGGACTGTAGTTATTGAAAATGTGAGTCACATCACAGACTCTTTGCATTCCAAAGGATGGCCATCATAGCAGTCCCCTGCATCTAATTTCACCAGTGACATCATCCACAGGATCTGGCTGAATTGAGAGTGTGTTGGAATAGTGAGTAGAAGATTACATGATTAAACAGATACAATGCAGGTTTTCTACAAAAGATTGTCTTAAAAAATGCATTGGGCCCTTACAGAGATTGTGACTTCATAGTCCCACTCATTTCAGGATGGATATACATTAATGCTGCAAATTACCAAACATTTTGGGTGACTGCTGTTTTGCCTTGTGTTTCACAATCTACCTAAGGCAGGTGATGAGTCAACCTGGATTTATACCCATACCCTGTGTTATTGATTGCATACAGTAGTTTGGTTTCACCTAGCTCAAGTGTCATTCATACAAAATGAAAATAACAACAAGAACAAAATATACAACCTTTCTGTAGCCTGGGAACAAAAAAAAAAAATGATTGGCGCTATTTATCTGTTGTTGCATTATCACTGACAGTATTTGCTGTCATTTGGCATCCTTTGTTGTCAGGTCAAGTTACGTCCACGGTGTGTACTGTATCAGTAGCTGCAGATGACACGTATCAACTACACTGTAAAATCTGGCTGTCAGTGAGAATGCAAAGATTCTCTGACTGCACAGTGAGTTCTGGTGCTATTCCTTAGTATGAATACTATGATAAGTAGAAATTAATTAACCAGTCAAGAAGCAAATACCAGATTACAGCTTCAGGAGAAAAATGGTGCTGTGGGTAAAAATGGCATACACATCACATATGTGAAGTGAGATCCTCATAAAGGAATAAATGTTTTAATAGGTATGCTATAACACAGTATATCATGGTTCAGGGCAATAAGGCATGCTGCAGAGCAAGCAGAATACTGGATTGCACAGAAAGAGGTTCCTCCAGTAGGAATGAGAAGATGAGTTTGGCTCTGTACATTTCCCCAGTGTATTTATGTGTGGAGTACTGTTCACAATTCTGGAACCACAAGTTTAAAAAGGGCAGGAGCTGGCTTGAATCTGTGCAGATATGGGCAAACAGGATGATTCAGGAGCAGCAGGGGAAATTTATGAAGAGTGCCTGACCAGCCTTAATATGTATTCACTACATCCCAGTAATAAGCCAAGTAACATGATAAAAATATTCAAGTTTCTCATGGGCATAAACAGGGTGGACCACCAACAGAGCTTGAAGTGTTGTAAGGGTCTACGACAAGAGGACATGAGTTCAAGCTGAATGACATATTCAGAAAGGATGTGAGGAAGTGTTTCTTCACAGAAAGATTAGTGGACATGTGGAATGAATTGCCAAGGGACATTGTAAATATGGAAAACTGGGTGGGCTTCAAGAGAGAGCATGATAGACATAAGTGGCTGATAAGAAATGGGGGAAGAGACAATGGGGGGCGGGCTTCTGAGCGACCACTAGAGGAAGCTTGTCATACACACACAGTATTAGGCTAGTAGAGCACAAGTTAAGTATAAACAGAACAGAGCAGATGGACTTCAGTCTTTTTCTGCCTATAAACAATTTGTTTCTATGTTTCTAAAATAAATAAAAAAAAACACTAACACCATGGACCAGATTTTCAGATGGAGGATTCTGAAACACAGGACAATTTTCTGTGCGTCCTCCTAGTTCTGCAAAGGTGCTTGGGATTTTAAGACAGTCTCCAAAACATGCAACAGCTTTTTTAAAAGTCGCTCCATATTTGCAATGGCTGTGCTCAAGAGTCAGACCACTTCATAGTTGGTCTAAAATGTGGGCATGATTGTATAAATCATGTCAAAAGGTGCCAGAAATTGGGGCATCCTTCTGAAAGTATGGTCATATGTATTTAATGGAAAACTATATAGAGGGTAATGTATGGGTTTTTATTGGTTACCATGCTATAATCACTTTGAGAGGTTACCATGACAACTTTGTAGACCTCGAGAGCGAAGCTTGAGAGGTTTTCAGTTGTCAGTGGTAGGGAAAATGATGGAATCACTTCTGAAAGAAAGAATTGCTGAGTACCTAGAGGCCAGCGGGGCACAGGACCCAAAGCAGCATGGATTTACAGCAGGAAGGTCATGTCATATGAATCTAATAGAATTCTTTGACTGGGTGACCAAAGTAATAGACCAGGGAGGGGCTGTGGATATGGCCTACCTAGACTTAGCAAGGCATTTGACACAGTCCCTCACAAAAGATTAATAATCAAGTTTGCCAGCCTGGGAGTGGATCCCAGGTTGGTAGCCTGGGTAGAAAACTGGCTATACAACAGGACAAAGAAGGTACTAGTGAGTGGAACACATTTTGAAGAAAGGGGGGTCACAAGTGGAGTACCTCAGGGCTCAGTACTGGGTCCAGTCCTCTTTAACATCTTTATAGGTGACATTGCAGAGGGTCTGGAGGGAAAGGTATGCCTCTTTGCAGATGATACAAAGATCTGTAACAGAGTTGATACACAAGGGGAGGTAGAAAGGTTGAGAAGGGACTTGGCAAGGTTGGAGGAATGGTCAGACATATGGCAACTTAGATTCAATGCAAAGAAGTGCAAAGTAATGCACCTGGGAAACAAAAACCCAGGAGAAGAGTACACAATAGCAGGGGAGTTACTAACAACAACAAAAATGGAACGGGACTTGGAGGTAGTCATATCAGATGATCTAAAGGTTGGTACGCAATGTGAGACGTCAGTAAGGGGAGCAAGGGGGATACTGGGATGCATAGGAAGGGGCATCACAAGTAGAAAAAGGGAAGTGGTTATCCCTCTGTACAGACAGTTGGTGAGACCCCATCTGGAGTACTGTGTGCAGTTTTGGAGACCTCATCTATGCAAGGACATAGACAGGATGGAAGCAGTCCAGACGAGGGCAACTAAAATGGTGCAGGGTCTGCATCAGAAATCATATGAAGAGAGATTGAGAGAGCTTAATATGTATACCCTTGATGAAAGGAGGGACAGGGGGGACATGATAGAAATGTTCAAGTACCTCAAGGGAATCAACAAAGTCCAGGAGGGTAGCATCTTTCAGAAAAAGAGATGTGTAAGAACAAGGGGGCACAATTTAAAGATAGAAGGGGGACAGCTCAGGGGTAATGTGAGGACATTTTTTTTCACGGAGAGAGGGGTGGATGCATGGAACTGCCTTTTTGGGGATGTTGTTGGGTCTAAAACAGTGGGGGAATTCAAACATGCATGGGACAGACACAAGGCAATTGTAGTGGGGGGTAGCAGGAAGTAGACTGTTGGTTAACTAGAATCTGCAGCATATCAAGTAGGTAGGAAAATGGGCAGACTGGGTGGGCCAAGTGGTCCTTATCTGCCGTCAAAGTCTATGTTTCTATGTTTCTTGAGAAGCAATTTCAGTGAGTTTACCAATAAAAATCCATACATTAGCTTTTATTGTTTATGAGATACCAAGCATTCACACTAAAACTCGAAGATAGTCCTTACTTTTTTGCCCATAGCACTGCTCTCCATAAGGGCCAGCTTTCACCACCATGGACGTTCGTTGTGAGCTGTTACTTCAGATGTGCACATGCACAGATTGTCTCCAGTTGTAATCCCATCACTATGATGTACTCAAGAGGGTTAACAACACCCTGGCATCATAGCAATGGGATTACATGGAAATAATCTTGCTGATTTTTAGTAGTAATAAGCCTCTTGCATACATTATAAACAGCATTTAACAGTTACACAGTTATTCACTGTGCATCCATTTATATCAATGCTGTATTTTCAGCACAACCAGTTTATGTGATTAACAAGTAAATCTTAGAAGATGAAGTAATGGTGTATGTTAGAAGTCCTAACTCAGAGATCCTGCTTCAAGATTGGGTGTGTGTGTGTTAGAAGTTTAAGTAATGGTGTGTGTGTGTATATTAACGTGTTTGTATATGTTTTCTGCATTCAAAAACTTTTATATTGTTTTATTTTTTCGATTTCCCTTACATTACCCATGATATAAGCATAATGCAATACTCCAAAAGGTGAGCTGGGGAGGCATCCAATGGTGTGTGGCTGTCCACATCACCTAGGAAGCAGAACCACCTCACTACTCACAGTTGTTGTTGAAGTGACACTTCACAAGCCCACCTTCCCTGGAGGAATGGATCCATGAGATGCTCTGTGGCTGTCTCTGCTGGTGTCCCAGCTCCAGTGTGTGAACACAGGCCACCAATGTACCAGAGCAGTCACCCACGGCTCAGCATCATGATGTCAACCCTAAACCATGATAATCTTTTAATAAAGAATTAAGTCCTACTACTACAGCTGTATGCTGAGTGAAATCTTTATTTGTATTGTTTTATTTATTTTGATTTATTTAAAATTGCTAATCAGATGAGCATCCAATAGCATAGCATGCCTGTTGTCAAGGGGAACCAGGAAAAAAGTAAAAATTACAATGTGTGAAGAACAAGAAAAATGTATTTACAAATTCACAAAATAAATGTAAGTTTAACATTTACATAATGCTTCAGCAATAAAATACAATTTAATATATCTATGTGTTATACAAAGTTATCACCATAGTCTGTATATGTACAATATGATACACTGTATTGCAGAATGTCTCTGTATTCACATGTTGGGTGTAATTTATTATGACTGTAACCACCCCTTGGGCTGGAGTGCATTGCAAACACTCTAACTAGCTAACAGGGATATCATTTTAAAATATAGATAATAAATAAATACCATGTACAATATAAAAAAAATATAGAAATATGATCTTTTGCAACAAACAATGGCAAAAAAATGCTGGGATTGACTAAGCTGACATGGGGGGGGGACTACACTAAAAGAGAGGATAAGAAACTAAAAGAAGGAGCACAAATTAAAAACAATATGCATTGCCAAATGGCCCTCCTTATGCCATGTCCCTCCGGTGAAACTCAGCAAATGACCAAAGGCACTCAAAATGAAAGCTTTCACTTCTGCTCAGTGCATAACACATGCAAGCTGTTACTCAAGGCAGAGAGCAAAGGGAACATTTACTCATAAGGGGCCCTTTTGGGAATTGCACTCAAGGCTCCAACCAATTCATAAATAATAAGGCTTTCACACAGGAATACACATTTGCAATGCTGCAAACAGTGAAATAGAAAGACCTGTTCAGGTACTGTAAAAACTTCATTAAATAAGAATGTCCATAAGCAGGCATACTCACTGCAGACTTTTGTCTCTACAGTTTTTGAAGTACTGTACCTTTCCTGAGTCATGCGTCTTGTTAACCAGCATTACTGTACCCTAGTTTTAAATATTTGTGATTAAGAATATGCCATATATGTACTGCAAGGAGACTGCTGGTTAACAATTGTTATGCCGTAAATGTTTATATTTTCATAATTTACTATTTGCTCAGGACAGCATGCCGGAGATGCAACATCTTGTTCTCAGTGGTATCCTTTCTGAAAACATTCTGCAGTTGGGTGACTGAAACACAAGAGGTCAAGAGACACTCATACTCAAGCCAGCGAGTACATGGTTTTGGTTGGATTCAAACCACAATCTTTTGTTTTTCGGTTCTACACTCCATACACAACTTACACAATTCTTAAACATTTCTAATTTAGAACATGGGCTAAATATAACCTTTTTTAAGACTGGATAAATCATTCCTTTTATATTCTACTGTCAGTTCAGAAAACATGAAAATAATTTTCTGGTAACTTTTGCTACTCCTATAATGGTGAGTGTGTGCCTGTGTGTGTGTGTTTGTGTGGTGTGTGTGTGTGTGTGTGTGTGTGTAGTGTGCATTTGGTGTGTGTGTGTGTGTGTGTGTGTGTTTGCCTCACACAAATATAGGGTGGGACGGCACCAAATGAAGAGGTGTTTACAAAAGTGACTTTCCCTCTGGACAGTTATCTTTCAAAACTGAGTCCTGACAAATGTTTTTGGGGAAAGATTTTCACAACCAATATGGTGTGATGACCCGATCATTGATCAAATGTTTTAGACATTTTTTCTTATTTAAAAAAAAATAGGTAAGAGGTAGTATCACATACAGTACTGCTGCAAAAGCTGCTATGGCAACATTTTGTGGCTTATTAATTTCATTTCATCTGGGCACCTATAGTCTGTCACTGCCTGGAAATGTAAGCCTGTATCCACTTTTGCGAGACATCAGTGCTCGTGTTTCTTTTGAAGCTGAACAAAAACTTCTGCTTAACCAAGTCTACAGACCAATACATAAGGTACTATGCCATTAGTTACAGTTATTGGTATTTCAAAGATAACAAAAAGGTTTACAAATAATATATTGGTTAGAGGTCAAGTTCAAATATCAGATAACAAAGTTTCCTGCTCTTATGGGAAAGAAAGGCAGAATGAGCACCCTAGCAGGCAATCAGATATTAACGGCAGCCCAAGGATACAGTGGCACTGTACTGTGTCACCCTGCTGTCGAGGGAGTCAGATCAGGACTTTCCCCTTGGGCTAGTGAAGCCTGTCTTGTTTCACAGATGTGACATGCCTGGATATCCAGGGGAAGTTACTTGCTGTTAGGCAGTTGTCCCCCTCTCTCACCACCCTGTAAGGCTTTTGAAATAGCAGCACTAACTAAGCTCCCCCTACTGCAGAAGGACAAATGCAGCCAAGGTAATGACTGCCATCATGAAAGTAGAAGCGGCAGTCAGTGAAGAAAAAGCAGAAAGTACAGCAGAAAACCAAGACCATCACTTGTCTGCTGCTGCATGCCCTAGCAGTGCAGTTGTTAAGTGAAGGTTTGTGCATTGCACCCCCTCCCCAAACACAGCTATGAAAACGGAAGGAAGGAAAAAGAAAGCCTGTTTGCATGCTGGAAGTTGCCAAACAAAATAAATAAAAGTTCAACTATATCTTAAAATAAAGATGACAGATTTGTAAAGACATAATCATCAGTTGTTATTTAGCATACCTGAGACCAAATTAATTATTCTTAGTGAAAGAAGACTAAACTAAGATGTAGAATAAAAGCCTATTGCCATTTGAAGATGAAAAAACAACCGATTATACAGTGATCCTGTATGACATCAGATGACATTTGGAGGAATTTTTGTTTTCATACAGCTGTTTCTCTGACCCTCAGTCTACTCCCCTCCTAATGGTAACCCCTCTCCTTTCACTGACCTCTCATGGCAGGGTCAAGATGGGAGGGCTGTACCCCCCCAAGTACACCAGATCCAAGATGAACCAGGTCGCCTACCGGGCGACGGCACTGGCATGGAGACAGCTGGGACCAGCATCATGAACCCCTCCAACATTCATTTTCTTCCTGGTTTCTCCTGCCCCATCCTTCCTCTGGAGTGCAGGACTCACACGTGGAGGTATGCCCATCCTATGTATCCCTGCAAGTCCTTCCCATACTTTGCCTTCCTGATCTGCTCTACCCCCAGGCCTCCACCTGGGGCAGCCCAGGCCAGGATAACTGGTCACCCCTTCCCTGGGAGAGAAGAGCAGTCTCTTGGATGCTCAATCCTCTCACTCCCCAGCCAACCCCTGATGACTCAAGTCTATTTCCAAACCCGAGTCACCGGCATGGCAAGAGATAAGGTGCTTTGCAGCACCTCAGTCCTCCATTCCACTGGGCCAGCTCGATTGACTATTGATTAGGGAATTTCAGGTTATCCACCACTTTCCCCATATCCCTGGCCTGCAGTGTCAGTTGTGTGTGGGCCTACAGGGATGCCTGCATCATCATGGCAGACTCGGAAGTTTCATATCTGATTTTTCCCCGAGCGTGCCAGCTTTAAATGACTAACACACATGCATGTGACAACACACATGTGCCTGGCATACTGTGGCTGTTCCTTGTCCTGTTTGCACCCACTGTGCTGTTATGTGACCTCCACCAGGTTGCAGTCAAGTAGTGGAATGCAGCATTCCACCTCCCCACCTCAGTGAGGAAGGAAAGCTATCCTTGGCATGCTCGGCCCCTCCTCCCCTGGCTAGCCCTGAGTGGCCTTAGTCCATTCCTGACTGTGGGTCACTGGCATAACAAGCCATAGTGCTACCATGTTGCTACCAGGCCACCTGGAGGCATTTAGCACAGTTCACATTATTAAACTTACTGTGCCACCAGTTATCGGCCAGTTATCATTTGAACTGTTAATGCTCTGGCTAGAATATCTCATAATACAAACAGAGAAACATAGAATTTGATAGCAGATAAGGACTGTTTGGCCCCCCTAGTCTGCCCATTTCCCTACCTAATGGATAAGCTGCAGATCCTAATTAACCAACATCCTACTTCATCTTACCCCCAGTAGAAATGCCTTATGTCTATCCCATGCATTCTTGAATTCCCCCACTGTTTTTGACTCCACTACCTCCTCAGGAAGGCCATTCCATGTATCCACAACCCTCTCTGTGAAAAAATACTTCCTCACATTACCTCTGAGCCATCCCTCTTCTATCTTCAAATTGTGCCCCCTTGTTCTTGCCCATCTCTGTTTCTGAAAGATGCTACCCTCTTGGACTTTGTTGATTTCCTTGAGGTACTTGAAAGTTTCTATCATGTCCCCCCCCTATCCCTCCTTTCCATGAGGGTATACATATTAAGCTCCTTTAATTATTGTAATTGTATTGTAAAAAATGTAATTATTGATATCTGCTTGTTAGCTGGTTTCTGCTGAGCTCTGAATAAGCTGAATCAATACTATCAATAGAAAATCACATTCTACAGTTGACAGGGAAAGAAACAAACTACTAGTCAGCAACTCATTGCAGTCACATAAAAACAATCGGGTTAAGCCAGCCCATTAACAAAGTGGTAGCAGTACTGATTATGACACCAGTGACCAAAGTTTAGGAATGAGGTTCGATCTTCGGGGGCCAGTAGGAGAGAGGAGAATTGAACATCCTAGGTGATGCCCTTCTCCTCTTGGGTGGGAGGGTCACCGCCCTCACTGCAGTATTACCTCCGGAGAGACCACAGGTGGCAGTGAAACCAAGGGTACTATGAGAGGAGGGATGCAGGCCAGGATCCGGTGTGGCAGTATGCTTCTGCGTACACAAGCATCTTGGAACTCCCATGTGTGCCTGCATTTCTGGACTTGGATACACTCAGGTAAAAGAGCCCTACTGCCATATAGATGATGGACCAGCTCAGAAAACCCCAGCTACTAGACTGGCAGAGGATGGTTTGGGTAGGGGGGATCCTTACCAACCTGGGGAGGGGCCTGATACCATGGTAGTGTGAAGGTGGGTGGCTGGAGGGGGTTCAGAGCTTGGCTGAGCAGGGTACCTTGTGGACTCTGAGGGAAGCTACTGCAGTGACACAGAAGAGGGCTCTACACACAGGATAAAGGCAAAACACTGGGTTGCAAACTGGCTAGACAATAGGAGACATATCTTAGGGAAGGGAACATTGTTTAACCAGGAGTAGCACACTAAACCAAAGCCTGTTTCCAGATGTGACCTGGGAGCACAAGGAAGTTAAGTGACTTGCTCAGGATCAGGATATCTTAAAGGCAAAATCTGCATGCAAACTGAAGAAAAACGCATAATAAAATGAGATGTTAGAAAATAATAGCATCTTAGAAATGTAAAAATAAATTAAAAGGATGGTAATGTATAGTCCAATGGACTTTATTTCAGTTGTATAATATTACTAGCTGCTATAACAACACAGTTCAGTTCAATTTTGTTTTTCTTCTAATGCATTAAGTGATTGTTATATTAAACAGTTAGTCATCCACTCCAAGGAGGCAATCTGTCATTTGTGTTCTCTGAGGAATGTCGTTGTCAACCCCCTCATGACTTTTCTTCTTCTCGCATCTGGCCCCCACCATTAAGTCCTTCCATAAATCAAGGCCACTTGTGCTTTTGCCTTGGTCTGTTTCCGTACCCCACTCAGTAGCACTGCCATCCTCCCAAACAGGCACTAAGCACTTTATTTTATTCTTTCACAACTGTTCACATGTCTTCGCGTTAATCCATGCTGTTGTTAATTTACCTGATCACCACATTTACTCCTGCATCTGTGATGTTGCCTATGTATAGGCAATTCTGATGTTTTGTAATTTTTATTCTGTTTGTACTCCTCTTACCCCTTCCCCGGGTCACACCTGGAAATGAGACTCCACTCAGTGTGCCTTTCCCAGTTACTACATTTTTAAATAAAAAAATAAAAATAGTGTGACAGGCAGACACAACTCAGTAAAATACATACAAACAATGGCCATAAATGTAAAATAGGTGAGCTGGGTTGGCTAATTGTTAAGGCATTAGCCTTTGACTGCTGGTAGCCTGGGTTTGAATCTGAGCTTGGGCCACTGATAAAATGTGTTTGGAGGCTACACATCAAAATAGGCCCCACACTGGACAAGCAGAGAGACTGACCCACCATTTCACCTTATCACCCTGATCAGATGGCCTCTTAAGTTTGGTTTCAAGATTATCAGAAGGCAGAGCAGTGTGGTGAAGCCTGCACTGGGCGTGCCAGCAGTGTACATGAATTGCAGACAAAAGATACATTCTGTTACGACTCCAGTATCATCAGTCCCTTGCATTCACAAGCACTGATTGCATCACTATCACTTAAAAGAAAAGGTAAACTTGGCACTTAATAACAACAAAACCTCTATTAAATTGTTCCTCAAGGCTCTTAAGGGGTTGCTTAATTTAACTTGCTGTAGTCACTGGTGAGCAATCGGCTGAAGATTTTTGGTAACTTACTGTGATGCTTGAATAGGAACTGGAACAAAGACAAGTTCCAGTAACCTAGACAGTGGTAGCCTGTCACTGTACCTCCACTTTAACACTGCATGACCATCTGGAGCACAAAAGACAGAACCAGCTAGGCAGCAATTATAGAAAAGTCATGCCTGCATGAACGTAAATGTCAAGCTACAAAGGAGCGAGGTCGGAGTGCCATCTGAGGGAATAAAACTGGAGCTGGGAGTGCTGCCCATGCTAAAGATAAATATTTTGCAACTGGACTGAGGAAGAAAGACCATTAGCTTGTAGTATGCTGCTCTTCAGGCTTCTTCTACATTTTACATGGACTCATACAGTATACCGTATTGGAAAATATAAAAATCCACTGGGGGAATCCACGCCTTTTGATGTAGAATCAACCATACTGCACAAGGGACAAATTATTTTCATTGTATGCTGCATTTTTACACTTTAGCCAGTTGTATGCCTTTAATGGGCTACATTTTTCACAGTAGCAGTGCCTCCCCATTTTGTACCTGGAACTGAGCCAGACCTGTACTTATACTCCTGGAACTAAGTTCCCCAGGCCCCCAAAGCTTCCACCACTGCACATAAGAAAATGTATGGTAAATACTGGCCACTGTTCTTATTCTTCAGAAATTTCTAGTTACTTATTTAGTAAATCCTCTGGTTGTCTCTTATGTGTGCCTGGATGCTGAAGACAATTTTGGAAGCACATGACATTAGAGAAGATGCTGTTATTTCACTGTAATACAAGATGAATGACAATCATGGTATAAGTACAGTTGTTTATAGCATCATTATCATTCAGTGCTAAAGACGGCAGTGAACAATTATAAGAAATGACATAAGATGGGGTGGAGCTAGTGTCTGACATGTGCTGATGGATTTTCAGTTAGTTCCATTTAGTATCACGTTAGAACTATTTTGTTTTTGCATTTCAGCTAAGTTAAACAACCTATAGCCTGGGGCTTCTACTCTCCTTTACTAGTCTTTAGTGATAATTGAGCATGAGAAAAGAAGGAAAGGTACCTTCGCGTGAGACCAGGAAGTGAAAGCCATTCACAAGCATGGGACTCAGTGGTCCATATGGTAAGTCAACTGAAGAGAGTGGCGAGGCTGAACCTACTACAGACAAACAACAGGGATTCACCCAGCAAGAGCTCCCTCCTGGAGCGTGGAACATGCGGGCACTAGGAGGTAATAAACTACCTCCATATTGTAGCACCCTTGTAAGGGGAGATGTTATTTTGTACATTTAACTGCTTATATCAATGACCGGTGGATTGTTTGCATTCTCTCTCTATGGAGCTCTAATTCGGACTTTAGATGCCTCTTTCTGTTCATATCTGCTATATGTTGTAAACATTGGTCCGGGGGGGAGGGGGTACAAGCTCACTAACAACACCGGGCAATTTCAAGTGTAGTCTCTGTTACAATTGTTAAAGCATGTATAGTGCATTATCAAATTCTCTCTGTTGCTTAGCCAGCTTACCTGCCTGAATCTTGTGTTTGCCATGTTTTTCCCTCTCAATGCCTGGTAGGAACCGGGATTACATCCCGCGCATGCGCTGTGAAGTGCACGGTCTCCAGCTGCATATTAATTGCCTCCTTTGTTACACTTTATCCTTATAGCCTACCGACGTAAACCCAGCCCCAGACAAACAACAGGGATTCACCCAGCAAGAGCTCCCTCCCAGAGCATGGAACACACGGGCGCTAGGAGGTAATAAACTACCTCCATATTGTAGCACCCTTGTGAGGGGGGATAGCCCGTCATCAACTGCTCCACCCACCCACTCTGGCTCAGCATTTCCTTTATAGGCTATTTCTAGTGACATCACTTCCTGTCACTCATTTTAACTAAGTCCCTATTTCTCCATATGCAGGTTATACCTGCTAGCCACTAGAGGGACCCTCTGACCTTCCTTCCTCTATCCCCTCCACCTGTACTACCCTCTCACTTCCGGTTACCTCTCTACCTGCTTAGGCTACTTCTCTCCCTTCTCCCACCCCTGCCTCCACCCACACCCCTCCCTTGCCCAGCCATCTGGCTAACCCCACACACCACCCTTGTCCTATTGCCTGATCCTCACCCAGACTGCCACTTACCCCAGTGACCACTAGGAGTCACTATTTCAACCCCATTTCATGGCCCAAACATAGCCAGCTGCAAGCCACCTAGTACCTGGATCCCTGCACTCAGCCAGGTCTAAGTCCTACTGCCCTACCAGGGTCCTGAACCTTACACCCTATCCACCTGAGTCCGTGACAGTACCACTACTCCAAAGTGGTATCTATGCTATCTGAGGGGCTATTAAGACACTTGTAACTCCCCACCCGGCTCTAACAGGGTATTATGATTGGTCTCCTCTTCCTCAAATCTGCCAAAATGACCCCTTCTATAACCGTGGTACTACTGTTCTTCCTCATTTCACTATCCCTCCCCACATCTACTCCCCCGCTATGTTCCTACCCTTCACCACCCCCCCACCAACTATTCTGTCACACCCTTCATCTGCCCCCTAATAAGTTCACTGCTTCCCTCCCAGCTATCTCCTGGTCCCATTACCCCACACCCCCTTCCTCCCCGGTCTATTCCTTTGGTTGCCTCCTGGCCTCTCTCTCCCATTCCTGCACCTGCTCCCTTCATACAGCCCCCTCTACTGCTGCCCCCACCCACCGGATGACCAAATCCTGGCCCCTCCACGTGCTATGCTGCCACCTTACCATTGCTCTACTCCTTCTGGTGGCAGGGGATATACACCCTAACTCTAGCCCAACCCCTACTCCAGGCCCTGACCACCCCATAACAAACCCCTGGGCCAGTGCAAACTCTGTCTCCCATCCTAGCTTCCTCCCCCGAGGCCTGCGTCTTCTCCATCTAAATATTCATAGCCTAGCCCTAAAGCTCAATCAGCTCCAGGTCTTAGCCGCCCATTACACCCCTGATATAATCATCCACTCTGAGACCTGACTAAACTCTAGCCTACCCAATAAAAATTTCGCTATTCCTGGGTTCAACATCATACGTCAAGACCGGCCCTCCAGAGGCGGAGGGGTGGCTATCTACATCAGATCAGCCCTCCACTTCACTTTCTCCATTACAAAAACTGTGACCAAATCTTACGAGCTTCTGATGGTAAAACTGTCCCCCCCTCCTCATTACCCATCTTTTGGGCTGGTATATACTGCTGCCCAGGCACGCCAACCACAATAGTCACCGACCTTCTGGGCCAGCTCTCTTCCCTTGCCCAGTCGGGTGAACTTTATGCCATGGGTGATTTTAACCACAGTTGGCTAGCACCCACTTTTAACAAAACCCAAATTGAGTTAACTGCTCTTAACCTCAGCCAAACCATTACTGAACCCACTCGCTCTAACCTTAAGTCCGGTAACCACTCACTCCACGACTGGGCACCTACTTCCCACCCACACCGCGTCATCAGCTCAGGTCTTCTCCCTGACTCCATTAGCGACCACCACCTAATCTACTTAGTTCGCAAAATCCACAGTATTAAATCCCCTCCCAAATTTATATTCCAGCGTTCATACAAATCCCTCAACCTCTCCCCCCTTTTGGATGATCTTTACCAATCTAATTGGGTCCCAAGCTCAAACTGCTCTAATATGGATTCGTCCCTTACGCATTTTCGGAACACCTTCCTCTCCGCCTGGGACAAACATGCCCCCCTACGCCGGGCTAGAGTCCATGGTTCCCACCTACCCTAGATAACCCCCGAGCTGATCGCTTGCCAACAAGCCCATGATAAGGCCTGGCGAAATTACGAATCCTCGCTCCTCCCAGGTGACCATACCTCCTACCGCATGCTCCGCAATAGGTGCACTAAGGCCACCCGCCTAGCTAAGTCTGAATATTTTAATAACACACTTAATGCAAACCTTGGAAGACCTTCCAAATTCTGGAAAGTCATTAACTCCCTTTTCTCCCCCCAAACGGCTAGCCCTCCACCTTTTCTCCTTGCCCAAGGGACTCTCCTTTCTGATCCCCAGAAGGTAGCCTCCGAGTTTAATTCCTATTTCACTACCTGTGCCCTGGCCCTCCTTGAAGCCCTACTGCCTGTACCCACTCTATCTCCTCAGTCTTCTATCCCCCGACCATCTGGCGTGAACCCCTTCTCCTTTAGACACATTTTCCCCTCTGAAACCCTAGATGCCCTTCGCACCCTAAACCCCTCCAAAGGCAAATCCCCCGATGGTCTTGATAACAAACTCCTCTTCCTATCTGCTCCCACCATCGCTACCCCCCTCGCAGCCCTACTAAATTTTTCCTTCATTACCGAGTCACTCCCCTCCAAATGGAAGCATGCCACTGTCCTACCCCTCCCTAAAGGTGGTGATCCTACCTCTTCATCCAACTACCGCCCCATCTCCCTCCTCTCCACCCTCGTAAAACTCGAGGAACACCTTGTGCTATCCCAACTCTCTCACTTCCTCTCCGAAACTAACTTCTTCACCCTTTTCCAGTCCGGGTTCAGAAAACACCACTCCACCACCTCCTCCCTGCTAAGACTCACAGACCACATCCTTACTGGGATGGACAAAGGGCTAATCACTGCTGCTATTTTTATTGACCTAGCAAAAGCCTTCGACACTGTATCCCCATTCTCTCCTACTATCCTGCCTTTCTGGAGCTGGGTTATCTGAATCCGTCACAAACTGGTTCAGTGCCTACCTCCTAAATAGAACCCAATCCACTAAAATAGCGGACCACATCTCCCCCCCCCCAATCACCACTGGCGTACCCCAAGGCTCAGTTCTTGGCCCCATCCTCTTCTTCATCCTACTAAATGACCTGCCAAACTCTTGCTCCTCTTCCACCATCCACATGTATGCAGACGACACAGTCCTCTTCACCTCCGGCCGGACCCACGAAGAAGCCACCTCCAAACTTCAAACCGACTTCAACAAAATCCAACACTGGTTCAATAGCAACCAACTCTCCCTAAATACTAAGAAAACCAACTCTATGACTTTCAGCACCAGACAGCGCCTATCCAAACTCACCTCCCCTCTGAGATTCCACACCCTAAATAACAGCATCCTCGAAGAAGTACCCTCCTTCAGGTATCTAGGGGTTTGGCTAGACTGCCACCTCTCCTTTTCCACTCACATGGATGCCATTATTTCAAAACTGCACCCAAAACTTGGTGCCCTCTACAGAAACCACACTAGCCTCCCTCTTCCTGTCAGACGTGAAATTGTCCAGAAAATGATTCTACCCCACTTCGATTACTGTGATGTAGTTTACAGCCCCGCTGCACAGACCACCCTAGCCAGATTAGACCCCCTCTTCAATGCTTTCTGCTGCATTGCCCTCAATGCCCCCCCCTGTACACATCACTGCTTGCTTTATCATTCCCTGTCCCTACCTTCTCTGAGTAACCGGCGTCTATTCCATAGCGCTAAATTCACTTCTAACTTCTGGCTTGGCTCTCTCCTACCTCGTTTCACTTCTCTCCCACCTACCCCTCGCGCCCTCAGGTCTGCTGATGCTAGAGCTACTATTCATCCCTCACCGAAGACCACCGCTGGCCAATCCGCATTCTCTTACCTATTCCCTAAACTATGGAACGGCCTGCCCATCCAGATCCGCCATTATTCATCCAAACTCTCCCTTTCCTATGCCCTCTCTAACTTCCTTGCACCCAATTGCTACTGCCCTGACCACCCCCCTGCTAGCTCCCTCCACCCCACTCCACCCTGCGCCTGACCAGCGCCCGCCATCACCTAATTGTCTGGCTTATCTACTGCCCCCACAAGACTTACACTCTCTCTATTACTTACCAAGACTCTCAATTTCCTCCTTCCCTTCCTAATCAATCTACTCTCCCCAGCCCACTCCCTCCTCACCTTACCTCCCCTCACACACCTAACGCTACTAGCCCCCTCCTTCGCTACCCCCTTCTTGCTCTCTCCAAATACTCCTGTCAACTTGGTGCATCTCCCTGTAGCTCAATCTTCTGCTTCTGGCACTCAAGTTCTGCTATTACTACCCCGTTCTGTAATCTGGCACTTAGGTATGTCATGCTTTGCCTCGATGTGTACCCATGAGTTGTATACCATGCCCTTAAGATCTTGTTCTGTACTGTTCTTACCTCGTTGTGTAACCATGATTTGTATAACCAGTACTTGTATCCCTTGCCCCTACGATCATGTTCTGTACTGTTTATACCTTGTTGTGTAACCATGATTTGTATAACCTGTACTTGCTGATCCTGTGCTGTTCTGTACTGCTCTGCCTATGTAACAAGTTCAATGTATTCCCTCCCAACTATGTACATTATTCTTATTGCACTACTGTATAGTTTAACTACTGTATGTATACCTGCCTCCTCTGTAAACCCCCCCCTCCCCGGTCGTCCGTGAGATGAGCATCTTTTTGCTCAGTGTGCCTTTCCTGGTGAAACATTTTCAATAAATAAATAAATACTATGAAGGCCATCTAATACACAGTATGAAACTTGAATTGCATGGTCACAACCTTCAACTCTTGAGTCACCACTACAAAAAGGCCAGTGGAGCCAATATTATCTGATTCTACAAATGTGGTAGATATGGCTAATAAATCCCTCACAGCAATGTTGGGCATGATAAAAGAAAATAAACTACTCTGGTTTAGGTGGGAACACTTGAAAAACCATGCCAGGGCCATGTTACCTTTTTTTCAGTCACTTTGTGGTAAGGACAGAATCTTTGCTGGTCAGAGAAAGGATTACTTCATTGGACCCTAGCTAAATTAAGTGTGGGAAGAAGGGGGGTGCTGGTTGCTGAGAGGGTGGTCAGTGGGGTATGAGAGAGTCAAGGGGCCTGAAGACATAGCTGGACTTTTTTTTGTTTGTTTGTTTCAAGTAAAAAAAAAAACAAGCAATGACAAAGGATGGTTTTCTTTTCCAAGGATCTGACACTAAGGACTGGATTCCCAAGTACTGTTGAGCTGTTTAGCACTACCAGGAGTTGTGCATACTCATGCTACTTAGAGTGGTGGTGATGGTGGGGAGTTAATTTACCAGAGGTTGGGAACTCCAGTGTCAGAGTATATGTGTGTGATGGGTGTTCTTTGATGGCACCAGGGATTGAACAACCACTAGGCCACTGACTATTGGGGGGATGTAGTAAGCTGGCACGGGGGGGTAGGGCACCCCAGTGCTTCATACTGTGGAGAGGAGTGTTATTAGCTGGTGTTGATGAGTTTTTGAGGGGTGTTCTTTGATGGCTCCAGGGGCTGGGTACCCCTATGTCATGGACTGTTGAGTGGGCGTAGTGAGCTACCTTTGGGGGTGTGGCACCCCCATGCTGCATATTGTGGTGGAGAGTGTTATTAACTGGTGTTGGTGAGTTTGTGAGGGGTGTTTTTGGTGGCATCAGTGATTGGTCATGGACTATTGTAGGGGTATTGTTAGCCTGCACTGTGGGTTGCGTACCCCAGTAACACAGTTTGTTGGGAGGGGATGTTGTTTAAGCATAGTGGGGTTTTGTTGTGTTCGGCCAATATTGGGGAGGCACCAATTGAAGCACTGTTTAACATTTCCCAATCTCCAAAGGGGACCTAAAGAGCTGCCACCGACTGTGGCTACCAGTGCTGCCAATAGTGGGATTGTGGAGCAGAACCCTGAGGAGTTGCAGCCAATCATGGTTTGTGGAGGTGTTGGAACAGCTGACGCTGATCATGGTATCTAGTTTTGTAAAAGTGCAGTTAAAAGAGAATACCTGCTGTTATACAGTCATAGACAGCCACCTACAGGAATAATCCATGGGTGTTGTGCAACATATTTGCCATTCCCTTCAGGCAGAGAAACAAAGCACTGAACAGCATCCCATACATGGAATGAATAGCACAGGAAAAGGTTGCTAGTAGGAACTCCAAGCTTCACAATAAAACCTACTTCCACCTTTCATTTTCTAGCCTTCTGATTGGACAAGTACTTCAAAGCTAAAAGCAGCAGAAGGGAGGAGAATGACGGAATTGGAGTAGGGGATTTTGAAGCTATGGTACTGTAGGTGGATGATGGACAACCCCCCCCCCCCAAAAGCTCTATCAGAGCTCAAACCAATTGCAGTATGTTTGTTAGCCTTTGCTAATAACTCAGAGTTCACTTTAGTGCTTTCATTGTGTACGAACTTATTGGTTAACACTGTCTTTTTATTAAAAACTTGCAGGACTAAACTATATATATGTGTGTGTGTATATATATATATATATATATATATATATATATAGTTATGCAAGTCATAAATTGGTCTTTGCCAAGATATTTTGCACAATATATGTAAGACGCTGACTTATGCGTTCCAGAAGTGAATTTGCATGATTTATGCGGTCTTTTTTTTTTAATTTTTTTTTTTTGGGGAGGGCATGGCCCAAGGTTCAATGTAGGGAATAGCTCCTCCCACAACCTCTATTTAAGCCCTCCACTAATGCACCTCCCTTGCTTAGGGAATGCTTTTTGTTCCTAGGCTCCCTGCATGGCTCATGTAACTGTGCTTCTGGTGCTTCCTGCTCCTTCTTTGTCTCTGTCCGTGCTCCCTTCCTGTCCCCACCCCCCCCGTGTCCCATCCCTACCATTTGTGCTCTGTCGTTGTTTCTCTTTTTGGCCATTACAGCTGCCTCCCTGCTTCTGTTCCTCCCCCTTCTTTGCTGTCCTGGGATTCCCCGTTTTTCCCCCACTTGTTCTCTTGGACTTCCCCGCGTAGCTGAGTTTTAACTCTGCTCCTTCAATGCTACTTCCTATCGTGCAGAGTAATCCAAGGTGGGGGGGTGCATTCTGGCCTACTTTCCTCCATTTAGACCTGCACATTTTCTCATGGCTGTCCCACTATGAGAATGCAGGCAGCTCTCCAGCTGTAGCAGTAGTGCAGTCCGTTAGCAGGATACATAGAACAGTTTCCGAAACTCCTGCTACACATCAACATGCTGAATGAGCTCTGTCCACTTAGACCAAAGGAAAACCATGCCCAGGGATCCAGCCCCTGAATAATGCAGTAAATATTCCTAATACAGACGCCTTATCTAGTCTCACGCTCCTTGGGGGAGGGGTGGTATGGGACCTCGCCACATCTGCATTATTCGTGACTGAACTTCGCGTATCATATTTACACTACACTACAGTACAGAGCTTCTCCTCTGCACCTCACTATCTTGTTCTTCCCATGTTCTACAGTTCTCCTCAAAGTATGCTCCAGAGCATTTCCTCATCAGCTACTTCTGTTTTGTGCTTACCATACCTATTACATATCTGTATCTCATTCCAACCACTTTGTGTTTCCTATACCTACAATTTCAACTTCACATCACCATTTAATTATCCTATTCCTGCCTTTATGTCTTCATCTCCTCTCTCTCCTGCAGCGTTGTGCCCTAGCCAGCCCATACCAGCAGTATTCCAAACACCATCCTTAACTCATGCCTACTGAAGTGCTGAGTGAAGGTAGGTGGCTCTACGATGCCGAGTCAACAACTAACTCATCGATCGGCATTGCAACGCCAGTCTCCCTGTCAACTGCGAGTTGCAGTCAGCAGGGAGCTATGTACAGCAGGGACGGTTTTCTCTTCAGGGACTGTGCCCCCCGAACCCCCCACGCAGGGAACTGTGACCCACGCATCCCCCAAAATTTTAGATACCAACTCTGGGTTAAAGCTGGTTCAGGAGAAGGGTGCAGGATGGGGGAAAATGTTGCCCAGTCCTGGGCACAACCTATATAGTGATCTGCCACTGCTGTCAGCAGCGACGTATGTCACTGTAGAGGTTTCATTGCAGAAGGTGCATACGAAGGTAGGCTTCTCCTGTCTACCAGAGATGGGACTTTGTTACATTCACTACTTCCTACTACTTACCAACCTAACATCCTCCCTACCTAACTCTGCTGGACAGCATTGAGTGAAGGTTAGCTCACCCCCATCAACAGCACGGGGTCATAATGTTGCAAGACATTATGCTGCATGGCAAAATCGCTCTGCCAATACAGAGCAATATTGCCATATGGCATATGTCTTTTTTCTGTTGGGGGCTGCACCCCCAACACCCCCCATTACGGGCTAGCCTCAGACCACCCCACCAAAGATTCTCAAACTGGGGTCCAACTCGGGGAGCGCACAAATCATATAAAAAAATAAAATGTCTGGGACCGGGAATCGAACTGAAGAGGACCTCCGTTCTTCATTTGCTTCCATCCTCCTACCTCTGCAGAATGTTATCGAAGGCCAGTTCTCTCTCCTTGTTCACCGAGCCTGGAAGCCTGTTTATGCAATCATCTGTTTCCGTCTGACCTGCTCTCCGCTGTACTGTCGCTTGCTGCTCCCTCCTGTATGGAGCTTCTCCCAAGTGTGTCTTCCCCTTGTCCTTCTTCTGGAGCATCATTCCCTTCATTTCACCTCACCTACTTCACGGCTAGAGCCGACGTCTGCACCTGCTGGTCCCTCTTCATGCACTGTCCATATCCTAACCCCTTGCCACTTCCCTCCTGTCTTGGGACCATTTATTCCATCTGCCTTACAGCCTTCCTCACCACTCACCATCCTGCTTCTGCTTGGATCATCACACTTCCTCTTTTGGCCTACTTTCCTCATGACCTGGATCTCACCAGCTGGTCCAGCATCTCCCTAGATTCAGCCTGCCTGCTTCTGGGACTTCCTGCTGCTAGTCACCCATCCAGTTGCAGTCTAAGTGTGCTGTCTCCTTCGGATGTGGGACCTTTATCCTTCTTGCTCCAGCACCTTCTGTCCCTTCACTAGTTGGTTGATGCCTTCATCGGATGTTGGCCCAATATACCTCAACCCTGTTGCTCTTGGTACTTCGCTTCACTCTGCCACCCTCCATGGATCTTCTTCTAGTGACTGCTACAGCTTCCGGCATTTTGCTACCATTCGTTGATGAGATGTCCCAATCCTGTGCCTTCCTGCACAATGTGTCATCAAGCTTGCCTAGTCCACAGCCTTCCCTGGATAATTCCCTCAGTCCATCAGGATCCTCTCTGGAATTTCCTTCCAATTTGTATGGTTGTCTTTTCTCATCCACCTTGTGTGCTTGAGGCTTCCTACCATTTGTTGTGGCTCTTTGGGCCTAGTAAATTATCTCCAACCAGTATACCTACCCAGTCAAATACTTCTACCATTATCCATCTCATACTTCTACTTCAGCCATTATAACTTCTCCCATCCACTACTTGATGGATTACTTGTTCCTTCACCTGAGGAAACTCCTTCTAGCATGCATTCCTTGGGGACCTTGCCTCAGACACTAAAGATAATTCAAGTTTTCCATACTATTCAATCAGCTTTCATCTGTCATTTAGGATTCCCATTTGAATGGACACAAGAACAATTCCTATCTCTCTTCATAAGATACTCCCTACGAAACTTGTTTATTCACTTTCCATGGACCTTCCTGCCTACCATACCGCACAGGCTTTCCTCTTGCATGGAAAGGATGTGACCTCTTCCGTTATGCTCAGACTTGCTCTCCATCATCACTCCTCCAAATCCTGGGACTCACAAGATACCTTTTGGCACTTCGGACATCACCTAGTTCCATTCTGTAGCTTCTTACCACCTCCAGAATTGTTGATTATGGTATTAGACTCTTACTTCTTCAACAGTCATTCCTCATGCTAAGATCTTCCCAGCTGCCTTCTAGAAAATTCATCATTGGATCTCCACTGCCTGGCTGCTCACTAATGTCATATCATCCAAACCATTGATTTTGGCTCCCAGACATCACCATTCCTTACATAATCATCCACCCCTTTTTTCTCTAGTACCTTTAGCTGAGGTAATTACCCTTTCAGTGGACTTCCAGCCTCTCTGTCATATATTATCTTCACTAATCTCCAGTAAATACTATCACCAAGAACAGGCTCTTCCTATTTCCATCCAGAGATCCACAAATGTTAAGGCTAATTCTCTAACTCAGTCTTTCCTCCCAATTGGTCTTAATCAGCTATAGCACTCCACTCCACTCCACTAGCATTCCATACTACTTGACCTCACTTCTAATTCAGACTACAGACTCTTCATCATATCCACCGCCAAGCTTCTCTCAAGGACTTTGGCACTGGATTACCTGAACATCTAACCAACTCTAGGCCACCACGGTGCATCTCATGGACAATCACGCCACAGAAATACCTGTATATATTTCAGCCAGCATAACAGCAGACCACATACAAGGTAGTTACAACATTATGCCCAAAGAAGTCATCCATTCCTTATACCAAACTTCCACACAGTCTCTGTACATATTTTATTGCCATCTGGACTGCATCTGCAAATCTTCCTCTATGTGTCTAATAATCACTAATGACAGTCCTCCTATCAGGCATGCAAAGACTTTCCTCTACTCATTTCTATTTTATGAATGCTTACTTAGCTACTCATGGCTCACTACCACATGTTTTGCCTCCAGTTTTTACCTTGACAGTCCAACCTTCCACAAGTTTGATCATTTACCTATGCTTGCACAAATCATTGCAAATTCCCACCATTCACTGTCCGGTAGCATAGCAATCAAATTATGTGCTCCCCACTCAATACACCTCTGTAATCCCTCTGGACACACATCCTTCATCCCCTTGGAAATCCATCTCCATTCACTCTTCTTTAACCAGACCTGCTCCACACTTAGGATTTCACCACCTCTTTAGGAAGGATCTACTCTTCAGGTTCAGGATCTTCATTCAATCTGCATTGCCCATGGATCAAGGATGGATCATCAACCCCAAAGTACTCAAAGACACTCTTCTATTAATCTTCTACTTCATGGATGCTTTCTTAGAGACTCGTTGCTAGTCACTACATTTCTTGCCTCCAGACATTACCATGAAAGCCAAACCTTACACGAGCTGGATCATTCACCCATGCCTTCTTGTATCACAGCATGTTCACTGTTCTCTGTCCAGTAACTTATCAATCAGTTCATGCTCTTTTTGCTTATTATGCCCATACAATCCCTTCAGACAAGTATCATTCATCACTTTGGAAACTGGGACCTCAATTGACCTTCTTCAACTGGATCTGTGTCACACTTAGGATTCTACTGCTCCTTCAGAAAAGACCTACTCTTCAAGCTCAGGACCATCATTCAATCTACATCATCTCTGGATCCAGGATGGATCATTATCTCTCCAAGAAGCTCACCGCCCTCAAATTAGCTATGGTTACTAGAACCTAGGTTCTTCTTCTCTTAGTATGCCCAGAGGTAGGGCAGACAAATGGCCATGGGTCCTCAGAGGTTTCCTCCACCTGGGGTTTTTTCCCTCTCCTGAGCACCAGGGGATCATACTCTCCATGTTTTGGAAGAGGTATCTTTTTGGGCCTTCTATTTCCTACAGATTACTACCTACATACCTACTACTCAAGGGTGAGAATAGAGTAAAGCCACAAAAGTGCTACAAGTTACACAAGCACTATATACCCCCATTGCTATTCCACAGACACTGAATGGAAGGGCTTGGCCTGAGGTTCAGTGTGGGAAAGAGCTCCTCTCACAACCACTATTTTAAGCCCTCCACTAACACAACTCCCTTGCTTAGGGAGTGTTTTTTGTCTGCCACCATCCCCTCTCCTCCTTCTCTGGTGCTCTTCTCACCCTTGTTCATGGGCCTTTTATTCTCTACAGATTACTACCTACATACCTACTACTCAAGGGTGGGAATAGAGTAAAGCCACACAAAAAGTACTGCAAGTTGCACAAGCACTATATACCCCATTGCTTTCCACAAACATTGAAATGTATTTAACTCAGTGTGCACTTTAGCACTTTAATCATATATGAATTTATTTGGTAACACTGCCTTTTTATGAAAAAACTTTTTTGAGATTGAAAAGAAATTTGCTTAGTAAAAGTGCAGTACAAAGTGAATACACTACCTGCTGTTATACTGCCATGGCTGGCCACGTACAAGAGCAAGTCATGGGTCTTGTGGAACATCTCTGACATTCCCTTCAGAAACAAACCACTGAACAGCATCACATATGTGGAATAAACAATGCAGGAAATTATGCTAGTATGAATATACTGTAGAAGCTGCACAGGAAAACACACTTCCACCTTGCATTTTAAAGCTATTTTAAAGCCTTCTAATTGGTAAAGCATTTCAAAACCAAAAACAACAAAAAGGTGGAGAGTGGCAGAACTGGGGTGGACACAGGGGATTCTGAAGCTGTGATAAGTCGAGTATGGTCAATCCCATAAAAGCCCTCATAGAAATCAGACCAATCACAATGTGTTTGCTAAACTTTGGAATGCAAACATAAAAACAAAACTGACGTACTAGTCAGTAGTAACTTTACATGGGAGCAGTAGTATGGGGCAGCAGCTAGCAAGGCAGTCACAATCATGGTACACATCATTTACAGATCCTGGATCAGATCCAACTTAAATAAAGTATGCAGTGCTGGTCCCCATATCTGAGAAAATATATTGCCATGATTGAGAAATCTACCATCCAGTTCTCACAGAGGAACTAACAGCTACTACTGACACTCATTGGCTGGTGTAGGAGGAAGGTGAGGCTAGTCAGGCTGCTGCAGCAGGGATTTCTGTCATCAACCTGCTGCTAAGCTGTGTCAGCCTTGTTTGCTGATATGTGTAAACTTTCTCTTGCTAAGTCAGCCCCCAAGATCCACACTTCTGATTGGGAGCTTGCATTGTAAAATGGGCATGTCTGTACATAGAATGGGTGGCTTTTCAAATCTGGCAGTCCATTCTCATGGAGAAACTAATAGCTACAGTACTACTGACACTCATCAGCTGGTGTAGGAGGGTGGCAGGGACTGTCAAGCTGCTGCAGCAGAGATTTCTGTCATCAACCTGCTGAACTGTGAACTGTTGGGCTATGTCAACCCTGTTTGCTGATCTATGAGAACTTCCTGGAGCTGACTCTGCCCACAAGCCCTACAGCTCCCATTGGGAACTAACATCATAAAGTGGGCATGACTTCATACAGTATTTGTAGGCTTTGACCTAGTGTTCCTCCACTGCAGTCCTCAAGCTAAGGGCCATGGCTTAATGGCAACACACTTGAGGCAACAGTGTGGGGGGTAGTCAGCAGGAGATGCTGCACCCCTGGTGTGCTGCCCTTGATCATATTATATTTTAGCTTTAAGTGCTAAATTTATTGCAATCATAAGGGTGATAAGCAAAAGGTAGGCAAAAACAGGGAATAGGAGCAACACCCTATCTAGTGTAGGTGTTCAGACTATGTTGTGCTTACCTAGCTAAGGATTAAAACAACTTTTCTAGAGTAGGTGTTCAAGGGGAATAACAATCAAAGGTAGGGAAAAACTAGAAACACCCTATCAGGGGTAAAGGGTGGATGGAAGATAAAGGGTAGGCCAAAATAAGGATTCGGAGAAACATTCTATCTAGAGTAGGTATACAAGGGCATCACAAACAACAAAAGGGGGAATGCTAGTAACACCCTGTCAGGATATGGGTGCATAAGAATTTCCAAATATCGCAGGGAAGTATAGGAATTGAGAATGCTAGGAGTGGTGTAGTGCAGTGGTTCTGGGGCAAAAGTTTACACAGAGACCTTTTAGAGACTGTGGTTCTGCCTCATCTGCATACACCTCTCTGGGTTGAGGGATGAAGTTGCTTGTCTCCAGGCCAAGTTGACTAGAATGCGGGTAACATCTTTCCTCACCTAGGGGCCACCAAGCCTGACACTGTTACCTCAGAAAGTGCCAAGCAGGAGGAGTGATTGGATTATGATGGGTTCCAGAAGAGTGGGGGTGGTGGGTCAGAGGGAGATTCCTCAAGCAATAGGACTACATAATTCCTACACTGCTCTGGTAAGGTGGGACTCTTGGGAGGAGGCAGCTAGTGGTAGGGACCAGGGAGGATGTGGGCTGGGATAGTGCAGGGGTAGTTCATGGAACTGGGAAGAAATCTTAGACAGGTAGCATGTACAGTGGCTTCTGCACAGGTACTGCCTGTCAATGGGGGTGGAGGAGTGGTATCATTACATCAGAACTTTAAACTCATGGTTGAAAGAATGGTTCAGAGAGGAGGGGTTTAGCTACACTGGGGACTTAGGTTCAACCTGGAAGGATTAGGGCCTTTATAGGGGTGATGGCTTGCATCTGTCTGGGAGGAGAATCACAGTCCTCAATTGACAGTTTAAATGTTACTTCGATGAACATTTAAACTAGCTGAGGATGGTGGTGGAAGAAATCAGGAAGGCAGTATCTTTTCTCCACATAGGCTAAAGTAGGAAGTAGAGAGAGAACCTGAGGGGTGAGAAACACCTAAATAAATCAGTGTGGTGGAAACGAAAAGGAATGGAAAGGGGAACAGTATAAACAGGAGGGGCATAAAGGAAGAAAGAGGGGACATAATCAGTTTAGTAACAACATGTGAATGCAAGAAGTCTAGGAAATAAGACTGCAGACCTATAGTCCATCATGGCAGAGGCCAATCTGGATACTGTGGCCATTACAGAGTCATGGTGCACTGAAAATCATGACTAGGACATGGCCATACTAGGCTATACTCTGTTTAGGAAGTAAAGGGTGGAAAGTAAAGAAGGGGGTGTGGTGCTTTATGTGAAGAAAATCATAAAAGCTACAGAGATACAGGGAATATGGGGAAGGGGCAGAGGTAATGTGGGTTACCCTGAAGAAGGGAATCAGAGCTACCATTTGCACTGGTGTGACCTACAGACCTCCAACACAGAGGTAGGAGTTAGATAAAGTACTAGTAGATGCCACTGGCAAGATAGCAGAAAAGGCGGAGGTACTGCTAATGGGGACTTCAATATGCTGGATGTAGGTTGGAGTCTCCCAGATGCAGCTTCAGTTAGAAGCAGGGACATTTTGCACTCCCTGATGGGGGCATTCCAGAGTCAACTAGTCAGCAAACTCACTCTTGATGGGCAATACTAGACTTAGTATTCATTAACAGGGACAGTGTTGCAGACATCAAGATGGGAGGCAACCTGGGGACCAGTGATCACTGTAGAGAGTGGTTCAATAAAAGGATGGCTGAGGAATCGAACCACACTATGGTGAAGGTCCTAAACTTCAGGAAAGCAGATTTCATAAAGATGGGTGGATGCATGAGGAATGACATGGCAGTGGTGGATTACCTGGATGGGATGTAGAGACAGTGGGTGAAGTTAAAAGGGGGCATAGTGAAGGCAACAAATCTCTGCATCAAACATGTGGCTAAAGGTAAGCAGAAAAGGAGACTGCTATGGTTCTGGAAAGGTGGGGCTGAAAAAGTAATCGCTAAAAGATTCACTTTCAGAAGATACAAAGAGATGCAGAGGGAGGAGGATAGAGAGGTGTATTAAGAGAAACAGAGAGAAGCAGGGAAATTAGTAAGGAGTGTTAAGGCACAAACTGAAGAGAGAATAGCCCAAGAGGTAACAAAAGGGAACAAGACATATTTTAGGTATGTAAGTGAAAAGAGGGAGACCAGAGAAGATATTGTAAGGTTAAAAAAGGATGGGGGACATTACTGAGGGGGACCAGGAGAAGGCAGACATCCTGAACAAATATTTTTTTTTTTCAGTGTTCACAGTGGAAGAAGAAGGGGAGGGTCTACAAAAAAGTAACAGGAGTTCTGAAGGGAGGGAAGTGGGAACTAGTCCTTTTTCATTGGAGAAAGTTCTGAAGGGACTCATAAATCCAAAAGGGATAAAGCAAATAGAACCAGATGGTGTACATCCTAGGGTACTGAGGGAGATAAGTAAGGTACTGGCTGAACCTCTGACAGTCCTATTTAACAGCTACCTGAAAACAGGATTTTTCCAGGGGACTAGAGGAGGGCAGATGTAGTCCCACTGCAAATAAGTGGTAACAGGAAGAAGGCTGGCAATTATAGACCAGTTAACCTGACATTGGTGGTTGGAAAGTTAATGAAATTACTGCTGAAGGAGATGATAATGAAGTAGCTTGAATCTACTGTAATGCCTTACACGACAGCATGTCTTCATGGGTGGGAGGTCATGTCAAACAAACCTGATAGATTTCTTTGATTAGATGACCAACAAATTAGATCATGGTGGAGCAGTGCCTGTGGCCTACCTAGATTTCAATAAGACATTTGACACAGTTCCAAATAGGAGACTATTAGGCTAGTTGGGTAGCTTAGACGTGGGTTCAAAGGTGGTAGACTGGGTGAGAAATTGGTTAGGGGATAGGCAACAGTGGGTGGTGGTAAATGGAGTTCACCCTGAGGAGGAGAGAGTGGTCAGGGGGTGCCTCAGGGAATCAGTGTTGGTGCCTGTCCCCTTTAATGTCTTCATCGATGACTTGGCATGTGAGGTGGAAGGGAAGGTCTGCCTCTTTGTGGATGACACCAAAATCTGCAAAAGTGTGGGCACTCCATGGGAGGTGGGGGTGGAAAGAATGAGCACAGATATGAGAAAACTTCAGGAGTGGTCAAGAGTATGACAGTTGGGTTTCAATGACAAAACATGCAAAATAATGCACTTGGGGCACAAAAACCCAAGAGCAGAGTACAAAATGGGGGTAGTTTTATTGACAACCACCAAGCAGGAAAGCCACCTGTGGATAATAATCTCTGATGACCCAAAGGTGGCCAGGCTGTACAACAAAGCAGTTGGAAGGGCTAGTGGGATGCTGAGATATATTGGGAGAGGAATCACCAGCAGGAGGAGGGAGGTGGTGCAACCTCTGCATTGCTCACTGGTAAGGCCTCACCTAAAATACTGTTTACAGTTCTGGAGGCCACATCTTTGGAAGGACATAAACAGAATGGAGGTGGTCCAGAGGAGGGCAATGAAAAACGTGCAGGGTCTTCATCAAAGACCCTATGAGGAGAGACTAAAGAAACTCAATATGTACACCCTGGAAGAGAGGAGGGAGAGGGGGATATGATAGAGAACTTTAAATACCTCAAGGGGGTAAATAAGGTACAGGAGGAAAGGATCTGTCAGAAAAAAAGGATGCACAAGAACATGGTGTCATGCTATGAAGTTGAGGGAGGTAGATGTAGAAGAGATGTGAGGAAGCACTTCTTCACAGAAAGAGTGGTGGATTCCTGGAACAGCCTCCCAGCCAATGTGGTTGGGCAAAACCAGTGGTGAGGTTCAAGAATGCATAAGCCAAAGGGAATCTTAGTGGAAAGGAATGGGGAGACAGAGATTGGGTAGGGTCAATGTAGATACTATAGGTAGAGAAAATGGGCACACTAGGCAAAGTGATCCTTATTTGCTGACAAATTCCATGATTCTATGCTTCTAAAGTAGAGTGGCCAAGGTGGTTGAAGATTTGGAACATATGGGCCATGATGAATGACTGACTGAACTAGGGCTATATTCCATGGAGACAAATTACAGGGGACATGATCATGGTCTCTTTCACAAAATGAGCAGCTGACATTTCCAACAGCCTTCTAAAGCAGGTGCTATTTGTGGATTCTCTAATAACCTTAAAGGACAAACTCTACAGGTAATTTTAAGGAAAGAGGTGACAGGATAGTCCCACTGAGTCAGTGGGTGGGAGGAACTTGAGGGATTGATGGTCTTCTATATTTCCTGAAATTGTATATATTGCATGTATGCACCTGCATGCATTGAAGCACAGACTGTTATTAAGAAGGGGCCACCCTGAGGATGCAATCCAAAAATCAGGTGCACTGCTCACTCTAAAAGTAGATGCCTTATCCCTGAGTTAAGGTGAAACTCTACCAATTCATGACACAGTTCCAGCATAAGTCTCTTATTGAGGTTCTGTTGAACAACAGCATCTGACTAAATTAGAATTTATTTATAGACACTGCTTTTATACTGTGCCAGAATGGCGAGATTCAGACTGTGAAGCTAGTACATTTCTGTTGAGCATGTTCTTTATCCTTTTGCAGATGAAGGAAGGGGATCATATTCTGAGTGTTTAGCTTACAGAAGTCTTTGATCCTACACAACATGTTTTAAAATAACATTTCACTCTTTGCCCTATCAGTTTATAGTGTATATATTTATCAAATATTCTTCTATTTAACATCACAAAGTATAAACATTTAACATTTCAAATCCATATGTTTTCAAATATGACAGAACAGGAAAAAACACTGTGAAAATCCTTCATATTTTTGTCATCCTTGGCTCTCATTTCCAGAAACATTTATTTCCTTTCACTTTAAAAATTGGAGCGTAGGCAGCACCAAAGAGCCTCTAAATGTAAATGTTTTGTGTGGGAGCTTGGACTAATTATGCAGACTTCAGATACACTGGTTAGTTAGCAACAAATTACTGTGAAATGCAATTTCATGCTAAGACTAGTGTATTGCTATTGCTCTACCTATACAACATTATTATAATAGCTAATTTATTATGAAGACAGTGACAAGTCTTTACAAATGGTATACAACTGCATTATGGTTATTTAAGCTTGGGATGGTAGACATATCAGTCATACCAATGTGAAGCATAGTTTGTAATCTGTGTTTGGAGCAGCAGTCATGAACCCACATTTCTTTCACTGGTGATATTGTATACATTTTAAAATGCATTTTATGCATAACATGTTAAGAAATTGGCTTCTAATTATAAAACCCCCTCTTAAGAATCCATTTGAAACATCTGTTAAGGTGACTGCACAGTTAACTACATTCAAGCCAGAGTCCCCTTGTCACCACAGTCATTGATGCTAGCACATTACAAATATCATCATAAAGCCATGTTTTGATATATATATATATATATATATATATATATATATCTGTGTTGTTCTAATCAAATGTGTGACTGTCATAACAAATTCAAGTAAAACCTTATAGCACTGACACTTTCAGATGACATACAAATTGTAGGTAAGCAAAATACCCTGAAACACTAGTACAGAATATACCAGATATTTTAAACATGGGGAAGTGTTTAATAATATATATATATATATATATATATATATATATATATATATAAATTATATGCCTGAGTCAGCTGATCAAAAACAGACTAAGCATTATAGCTTTGCAAACATCATCATTAACTCAACCACCAATTTCAATATCTTTGGTGACATTGCCTGAAGCTGAAGAAATGATAGAAAGACACCAAACAGCTCCTGCGTCATCATTTACGCAATATCTCAAATCTGTCAGAATAAATGTTACAATTCATTAGGAATGCAGTCATTCCTAATATTGAGACACTCAGCATCAAGGATTAAACTGTAACCTGTTGCTAGTGCTGTGCTTGATTACATGTCATTAAGAAGCACAGTGTGCAGATTAGATTTCTTGAAGCCTCTCAAACCTATTAATAAAAGCTTTTAATGACAAACAGAAAATTATTTGAGGTTATGGAATAACATGTTAATGTTTTATTTGTCTTTCATTTTCAATGTAAGCTGTGGCAACAGAAGGTTTATCTACAAATAGCAGTTTGCTTCTTTGATCTTTAAGAGGTTATGCACCTTTTTGAGATTATAGGGAATGTAATATGAATATAGAACATGGGTTATTTGAGCCTGTCCCAGCTGAAAGGTAGATTTAAGATTTTAGAGCAATTAAAGATATAGTAATCTGTCTTTAGAAATGAAATATTTCACCTGGCACCTACATGAGGTCAGTTTGTGTCCATCACCTGCCTATATTTACAGGACTGCTTATATTTAGCAAAAGGAAGTAAAATCTGTGGATAACAGAAGAAAGGTATCCCAGTGGGATATATGCATGTATTTATGTAGCAAAACAGTCCACTCTAATCCAATCTTACACAATGAATCATCAGGAGGGAACTGCAGCTTCAATAATGATTTAACACCACTGGATTTAGTCAGCAGCACATCGGACACAAACCACAATCTACAGCACATCACACTGACACTGGTTCAACATAATACTCAAAGGTAAGGGGAGAATTCCCTGATCAAGTAACACACATGGGTCACTGCTTTTTCCTTGACTATTGATCAAGGGGAACACCTTGGCTTCGACAGAGATCTGAGGTGCACACTTTATTATACTTATTACCATGTGATTGCATCTGTTTTCATATGTATGTGTGCAATATCTCAAACATTGATGAATATTTAGTATATTATCAGGGAGAATTCGACTGCTAAATTTAAACATGAAAACAATAATTTGGGCTCTATTCACGTGTACCTTACTCTATCCCATGTGGTTACAAGAGTAAATTTTCAAGTTTTTGGGTGATAGAACAGCAAAGTGAAGATGGATAGTTCTGGCACAAAAAGGAATTGAGAACAAACTCTTATAACCATAACAAGCATAGAAATTATACATGTAAACGTTTGATAAATTGTGTTGAAGGTTTTCATTTTTTAAAAGCTGGAACTTACACTGGCCAAGTGGTGCTGAGGGTTGAGGAGCCAGATGCCACACCTTGTACCATGCTGGTGACCTGGGTTTGGGCTCGAGCTCAGGTGCCGGGGGTCAACTGGGGGGGGGGCGAGGAGCTGTTAGAGGGCCTCCTCAGAACTTGGCTGCCTCCTGGTGGAGGCTGGGTGGCAGCACCATGCAAGAGGAGGGAAGGGTGGAAGGGGCCATCACTGGAGCCAAGGAGCACATGTGCACCTCCACGCATGTGTGCTACTGCATTCTGAGGCCTCAGGTAATGGGGGGGTGAAAAAGTGGAAAGTAGCTGGGACCATGGCAGGATGAAGCCTCCGAGCCAGCTCCAGGGCTCTGCCAGGATGCATACAGTGCTACAAGATTCAGAATGACCCCAGAGTCCAGCAAAGGCTGCCTGATATAAGAAGCAGTCCACCGTGGAGGATAAAAATGAATATGGAAGAAAACAAAAGAGAGAAAAAAATCTAGAATTTACATTAAAAATAAACATTTTATACACTGCACAAAATTAAAGAAACATCTGTGCATGGAAAGAGATCATGTCAACTGAATTTAGAACATTAGCATTTTAGACGCATTAGCAAGAGACAACCTTTTACGGTTATAATATTGTCTTGGAGTTTTATAAATAGGCATTTCTTATTGACTAACGAGAACATATTGATTCATTTCTTTAATTTGTAATTTATGGGACCCCAAATATAAAGACCGTATAGACATATGCAACATACCAACACAGGAGAACTAGAGGCATTAAATGGGGGTGCTGTCAGAATCTAAACATTGGGGTATTTGGGCAGTGCATCATTCTGTGGTGGTAAGGGGTGCTTTTAAAATACTTACTGTATGTTACCTTCTTTTCAGTGCCTTGTCTCATATAACTGAATGCTGTCCCTGTACACAATGTCAAAACCATTTCCACCCCATACTAGCTGCTAACATCCTCCCAATGACTCTTCTGATTTTCTGAGAACCTGGTGTCCTACTACAGAGACCTCACCTTGTTCAAGGCCTCAGTGGATTGATGGCAGTGCAATCTGCAGATGTACCTGTCTAGCCAGAACCAATCATGAAGAAGAACTGCCTATGTATCTGTACTACAATCTCTTTTGAGTATAATAGTGTAGGCAGCTGACAATTCATGAATGGGGTGGCCGGTGACCATACTGAATATGTGTCCTTAACTACAACCCACATAGTAAGGATACAGTTCAGGGCAGGAGAAGGCTACTTCTTCAAGTAATCTGAAGGACAATGGGTTCTTTGGGAAGGGTTTGGCATCAGAAAATGAGTTTGGAAAATCATTCTTATGATGCAATGACCTGATCTGATCCCTGCAAGCTGGTAGATGAATGAAAACAGCATCTTTCAGGTACCATTCAAACTAGAGGTCACAGAACTTGACATAACAGCCCCACGGCAAAATACGAACCCCAGCCACAGTAGAGTACCAAGTCCATTAAAAGTGCAATGCACACCATTAGTTCCAGAACTAGTCCAGCATAGGTTAATAAACTTGACTCTCAAGGCTAATCCTGGATTTACTGTTTCAAGGATGTGAATGGTATTATTTTCCTATTAATGGTGTTTTACAATTATGAATCAGCCAAATGCAGCATAGTCAGAATGAAGTGGAATATAAAAATGATTAAATCTCAGCAGCAGTAGCTGTATCTCAGAAATATAAAATATGATTAAGGCAATTTGATAGACCTGAGCTTTTTCTCAGCAGATGAGTGTTAGTCAAGGCACTGACTTCTGTTTCTCTGTAATAACTAAGCCAGTGATTATGTTTCTGAATTCAAGTGGAGAAAGAAAGAAAGAAAGAAAGAAAGAAAGAAAGAAGGAAGGAAAGAAAGAAAGAAAGAAAGAAAGAAAGAAAGAAAGAAAGAAAGAAAGAAAGAAAGAAAGAAAGAAAGAAAGTAAGAAAGAAAGAAAGAAAGAAAGAAAGAAAGAAAGAAAGAAAGAAGGGAGACGGGTTCACTGAGATGACAATTTTTAACAAATACATATACAGTGCAAACAGTAGGCTTGTGGTGGGGTCAAAGCCTATATCTAGATGCATTTACTCCTGTGTACAAATGTGTACATCAAAAACAACATTGTGAGTATGCTTAATTTACAAGTGTTATGATGTACAATATTCATATTGAACTGACTCCAAGCTTTCATTTAAACAATTAAGTTTCCAGCCCTCACAGCTTAACATACAGATCCTTCTAAAGATAATGGGGAAGATTTTCAAACCAGCCTATTATCAGCTCTGTCACTGTCAACCCAATTGCATGTAAACTTGGAAGCCTTCATTTCAAAAGCTCCTGAGTTTTTGTGACAGATGATGCAGTTTCTGGTAAGAAAAGTGTCACATGCATCAAAACGTGATGCTTGCAGCACTTTACATTTGTGTTTTCCTCAATTCATGTCAGAGCTTCTGATGTGCTTAGACCACTCCAGTCTGAACTTTAAACACAGTGATGGGATCCTGCCGCAAGATGCACTAAATGGAGATGATATCATAACCTAAATACTGAAGCCATTCAGGCAGTTTGTCATTAACCAGCTGGTGGTACAGGGTCTTTAAAAACTACTCAGTGGAGGTTGCTTTTCTTTTCAGTGCCTTGCCTCATGTAGCTGAATCCTGTCTCTGTCCACATTGGAATAATTGCCCCCTCCCAAGGAGGTGCTAAAATCCCCCCAGTGACTCTCCTGCCCTTTGCAGAATGTGGAATCCTGGAGAGCAGGCCTCATTCAAGGTCTCCATGGATTGGCGGCAGTGCAATCCTTACTTTCTGCAGACATACTTATATACCTATCACCAATCATGAAGGAGAACAGCCTATGCATCTTGTAATTATAAAAGTGTAGGCAGGTATCACTTCAGGAATTGAGTGGCCAGTGGCCATGCTGAATATGTGGCCTATTCTACCACCCACCCATTAAATGTACAATTCTGGGCAATAGGAGGCTACCTCTCCAAGTAATCTGAAGGGTAATGAGTTCTTTTGGAGGGTTCATCAGCTTGGAATGAGTTTGGAAAAGCATTATTATGAGGTATGGCACTGAACTGATCCCTACAGGACAGGAGATGAATGAAAACAGCTTCCTGCAGTAGGTATTCAAACAACAGCTCAGAGAATGTGACATGACAGCCCCATAGCAAAATCTAAACCCAAACCAAAATAGAACACCAGGGCCATTAAAGGCACTGTGCACAACATTAGTTTCAGAACCAGTCCAGCATGGGTTAATGATCTTGAATCTCAAGGTTAATCCTGGATATCCTGCTTGAAGGGTCTGAAGAGTATTATTTTCCTATTAATGGTGATTCAGAAATGGATCAGCCAAAGGCAGCATAGTCAGAATGAAGTGGAATATAAGAATGATTAAATCTGAACAGCAGCAGTTGTAGCTCAAAAACATCAAAAATGATTAAGGTGATTTGATAGATCTGAGCCTTCCTCAGCAGTTGAGTTGCAGTCAAGGCAATGATTTATTTTTCTGTGTAATAGTTAAGCCAGTGATTAACTTTATGATAATGAAGGAAGGAAGGAAGGAAGGAAGGAAGGAAGGAAGGAAGGAAGGAAGGAAGGAAAAGAAAAACCCTGATGTGAAGGACCAGCACACTAAGGACATCAGTGTCTGCCCACTGGAGTCAACTCAACAAGGCAGCCAGGGACTCTGCACCTCAACAAGCCAGTGGGGTAGCAGCAAGAAGTAAGACAGACAGAAGCAGGACATCAGGACAGTGTACCCTACACCAGAGGTAAGCTTCCTGCTTAAACTCCTGTAAATGCACACCCACTGCAAGGGAGCAAGGAGTGTCAGGTCATGCAATAGGTAGGGTACAGGTAGGAGTAAGAACAGAAAAAAAACTAAGAGGGTAGTGGTGTGTTTGGTTCTAGAAACAGTGTGGGTATAGGTGTAACACTTTGGCTTGGGTAGGAGCAACTAAGAGTTTAAAGAGATGAAAACAAAGACAGGCAGAGTAGAAGTGGGTTAGGATCAACCAATAGTTGAGCAAGGGGTAAAAAGGTCTAAAGGAGGCAAAACAGTAAAAAACAGGCAAGGGAGGACACAGCTATGCTGTGAGTTGTGCAGTGCAGAGGCTGTAGTGTGGCAGTCTTCATGGAAACTTTCTGGAGCCTGCATTTCTGCCCCATCTGTGTACACCAATCTGGGCTGAGGGAGGAGGTTGCCAGACCCAAGGCCAAGTTGGCTTGGGTTCGGAGGACCTACTCCCCACCCAGGGACCACCTACTTTGCCATTGCTACCTCAGAAGTTGCCCAGAAGGAGGAGCGGCTGGACAACAGTGGGCTCTGGAAAGGTTAGGGTAGTGGAGCGTAGGCAATCCCCCATCCAGTTGCACAGCAAAACACTTACGCTGCACAGGTTGAGCGTGAATGTCCCACAGAGGCTCCCAAAGTAGGGACCAGGGTGGATGTGGTGGTCCTCCATAGTGGAGATCCCAAGGAGGTGACAAAGGACCCCAGAGTAGAAGGAAGCAAATCCTGGTGGGGGACTCCATAGTAAGGGGGATACAGTTGGTGGCAGGTAAGGATGAGGAGAGGGAGATTAGGTGCCTTCCTGGCACCACGGCTCACAGAGATGGAAACAGGATCCAAAGGATCACTGTAGCAGCAGGTAGGGAGGGAGACCTGGACATCATTGTCCATCTGGGGACAAATGACCTGGCTAGTGATGAGCCAGCAATAGTTCAGGAGGAGTTTAGGGAATTGGGGAGGGGTCTTAGGCAAGTAGCACAATCTGTGACCTTCTCTGAGGTGCTACCTGTCTATGACATGTGGGAGGACAGGATTCTCCACAGCAGGATCTTCAATGCATGGTTGAAGAAATGGTGCAGAGAGGAGGATTTCAGTTGCATTGGGGACTTGGGCCCCTCCTGGAGGGACAAGGGCCTATACAGGTGTGACAGCCTGCATCCATCCAGGAGGGGAACCATGGTCCTCAGAGAATGGTTTAATTGCTACTTTAGCGAACAGTTAAATTAGCCAAAGAGGGAGGTGGAAAAAGGCAGGGAGACATAAATTGCGCCCCCCCCAGGCTTAGAAGATCAGCAATTGGAATCCTGAGGGAGTTAAATACCAAAAGAAACCAATTAACAAAGGAATCCAAGGGGTAAAAGGAAAGAGAGAGAGAGTAAAAAAAAATAGTGGAGGAAATAAGGAAAGGTAAATGGGAAATAAGGGGGCTGGCAGGACAATATGGAGACCCATGTATGCAAATGCTCGAAGTTTGGGCAGTAAGATTGCAGATCTAGAGAGCACCATGGCAGATGTGGACCTGGACACAGTAGCAATTTCAAGTCCTGGTACAATGAGAACTCTGACTGGGATGTAGCCATACCAGGGTATACTCTGTTCAGAAAAGACAGGGTAGGTAAAAAAAAGGGGGGTGAACAGTGGCTCTTTATGTCAGGGACAACATAAAAGCTACAGAAATACAGAGAGAGAGCAGGGAGCAGCTGAGGTACTGTGGGTCATCCTGGAGATACGGAGAGGAACCACTATTTGCACAGGAGTGACTACAGACCTCCAGCATAGGGGGGAGAGGTGGATAAAGATATGATGGAAGCAATCCAAAGGATAGCATGCAAAGGGAAGGGAAGGTGTTGATGGTAGTGGACTTCAATCTTCCAGATGTGGATTGGAGCCTACCAGCTGCACCAACAGTCTGAAGTAGGGATATCCTGAACCTTCTGCAATGGTTGTACCACAGGCAACTAGTTAGGGAACCCACTCATGGGGGGCGGGGCAATACTAGACCTAGTACTGACAAATGAGGACAGTGTTTCTGATGTTATACTAAGTGGCCACTTGGGGACCAGTGTTCACTGTACAGTGTGACTCAATTTAAGAGCTGGGCCAGAATCGAGTCACATTATGATAAGGGTCCTGAACATCAAGAGGGCTGGTTCTAAGAAATGAGAGAATGCCTGAGGGACACCATAGCAGGGATAGAGAAAGTAAGGGGAGTCATGCAACAAGGGCAAAAATAAAGGGGGGCATTAAAAAGGCAACAAATCTCTATGTCAGGCAGATTAACAACAGCAAGAAAAAAAAAGAGACTGCTATGGTTCTCCAGAAAAGTAGCGAAGAAAGTATTGCCAAAACAAAACTAGCACTTAGAAGGTACCAGAGAAAACAAAAGGAGGAGGAAGATAGGAAGAGTTACCAGGAGAAACAAAGAGAGGCAGGGAGAGCAGTTAGGAGCACAGAGGCACAAATGGAGGAGAATATTGCCCTGTCAGTAAAAAAAAGGGATAAAACATTCTTTAGATATATAAGCGAAAAGAAAGAGACCAAAACAGGGGTAATAAGGCTAAAAGGGGAAGGAAGGGTTTGTGAGGAACAGTACCAGAAAAAGCAGACATATTGAACAATTACTTTTGTTCAGTATTTACAGAGGAAGGGGTGGGTGATGTATCAAAGATAACGGTCAGGGTATTAAAGGAAGGAAGGTAGACACTAGACTTTTCACAGAGGAGAGTCCTCAAGGAACTAGCACAATTAAAAGTAGACAAGGTAATGGGACCTGACAGGTGCACCCTAAGATACCGAGGGAGCTCAAGGATGGGCTGGCTGCACCTCCGACAGCTATGTTCAACCTATCACTAGAAATAAGGCAGTTCCAGAGAACTGGAGGAGAGCAGATGTTGTCCCACTACACAAAAGTGGAAATAGGGGGGAGGCAGGAAATTACAGACCTGTCAGCCTGACTTCAGTAGTGGGTAAATTAATGGAATCGCTACCGAAGGAAAGGATTGTGGAATACCTTGTAACCAGTGGATTACAGGCTCTGAGGCAACATGGTTTCATGTGGGGAAGTCTTGCCAGAAAAACCTGATTGAGTTCTTTGACTGGATGATCAGGGAAGTGGATCAGGAAGGAGTGGCAGATGTGGCCTACCTGGATTTCAGTAAGGCCTTTGACACAGCTTCACATAGAAGACTAGTGAGCAAGCTGGGTAACCTAGAAGTGGGTCCAAAAGTAGTAAAATGGGTGAGAAGTTGGCTAAGCAATATCAGTCAGAGGGTGGTGGTACATGGGGTCCATTCTGGAGAAGGCAAGGTGACTAGTGGGGTGCTGCAGGGGTCCATACAAGGCCTGGTCTTCTTCAATATCTTTATTAGCGACATTGCAGAAGGGCTGGAAAGGAAAGTATGCTTGTTTGTGAATGACACAAAAAGCTGCAAAAGAGTGGACACACGGGGGGGCAGAGGGTTGGGGAGAATGAGGAATGATCTGAAAAAGCTAGAAAAATGGTCAAGGGTATGGCATCTACAATTCAATGTAAAAAAAAAGTGCAAAATCATGCACTTGGGGCACAGATGTGCAGAGACAACATATCAATTGAGCAGGGAGGTACGGTATTAGCAATCACAAAACAGGAATGGTACATAGGGATAATCATTTCCGATGCTCTGAAGGTAGCCAAGCAGTGTGATAAGGCAGTGGGGAAGACTAGCAGGATGCTTGAGTGCATAGGGAAGGGCATCACCAGCAGAAAGAGGGAGGTAATATTACCCCTGTACAGATCACTGGTAAGACCCCACCTCAAATACTGTGTCCAGTTCTGGAGACCCCACCTCCAGAAGGAGATAGATAGGATGAAATTGGTACAAACCAGAACAAAGGAACGCAGCGCTCACAGTTATTTAATCAAGCACATACATCCTGATGTGCGAAGTGCCGAGGCATCCAGGTAACAGTTCCCAGCATTGATTCACTTGGTGTGTGTTTGATCAAAGAACTGTTGTGTTTTTCTGCATAATAAATAGTTTACCAAAGTTACTTGGTGCGTACTGCCTATTGGATCTCACACACAGGTCTCTGGAATGCAACTGTTTTGTGGATTTCTCATGGAAGCAGTACAAAGGAGGGCTATCAAAATGGTTCAGGGCCTGCATCAAAAACCCTTCATGGGAAGACTTAAGGAACTAAATATGTACTCTCTAGAGGAAAGGAGGGAAATCGAGGATATATTTTAGGTATGTTTAATTCATAAAAGTATTACAATTTATTCATATTGAACTAACTCCAAGCTTTCATTTAATAAGTTGCTAGCACTAACAGTTAAAAAGATAGACTCTTCTTAAGATAATGCAGTAGATTTTCAAAACAAGCCATATCAATCTCTGTCAGTGCCCTCAAGTTGGCTCCAAAACTTGGGAACCTTAATTTCAAAGGCTCCTGGGTTTTTGTGACAGTTTATGCAATTTGTGGCAGCAGTAGTGCCACGTGCATCAAAAAGTGATGCATGCATCACATTACTGATGTGTTTTGCCTCAAACCATTTCAGAGGTTCAGATGTGGTTAGATCACTGTAAGCCATGTCTGAGTTTGGAAAACTGTACTGGGATTGCATCACATGTTGCACTGCTCCCTCCTGTTTTTTTTTTAAAAGGCTATTGTAACTTTGCAACTGTTAGGCCTAAACACTGAAAAGTTTTTAAATTAAACCTGGGATTCACCTATGTTGATATATTGGCATATCATGTTGATACAGCATCTATATATCAATATATAAAAATGTAACATGGTTTAAAACATAATAATACATTTTTATGCTTTGTTTTCCAAATTTATGTTCTACTTCAGCCATTTTCATAATGAAATATAGTAGGAGTAGGAAAATTGTATTTATAATGTATGAACAGAGATGCAGCACTCAGTTGAGCCATACCTCATATTCAATAAGGTCCCATGATGCCTTATAAAGTTACAATAACAAGTTAAAAAAGATATGACAAATGATACATATTCAACAGGACATACAAATCCCAATTTTATATTACAATAGAAAAATTTATGTTGTAAATATGTCCTGCAGTATATATAATAGATACACACACATAGGTATTCGTATCAACATTAATTTGGTAGCAAGTTGGATCAGAATCACTTCATTAGATTATGTCATGCTCTTCCAAGTGTTAAAACAAAAGGTAAAGTTTTTAAATATTTGATTAGTCCTTTCTGTAAATAACATAACAGTATGCTATACTTAATTCTGGCAGCAAGGTAAGGATCTGAAAGCCTGTTGGACTAAGCAATTTTTAATTTTTCCCAGGTTGATTTCTCCTGTCCCCTGGTCTCAAAATGCAGGGGACTGAGTTCCTTAGACCCGCTCCTAAATGATATACAGCAAACTGTCACACTTTCAGGTTCCAGACTGATACAATAAACTCCAGTCCCATTGAGGGTCTTAACCCTCCTTATTTCTCCTTTTACTGATATATGCCAGTATATAGCCCAGAAATTGTTTCTTTTGACAACTGTAAGTAAAGGTCAATATGTGTATATTTCTATGTTCATTTAGCCTTATCCAACTCATCTCTGCATAAAGCTGACAGTGATGTGTTTTACTGGTGGCATTGATTTCATGCTTCTACTCCCCACTACCTCATAAGAGAACTCTCTAGTTCATCCACATCACAAATATTTCATTCTCACTTATAGCAACTACAGTTTTTCTTTGTTTTCAGGGTTTTCCTACAAAAGCATTACAAAATAAAAATGCTGCATCTTAGCTGAACTACACCGGATAAGTAAATAGTGAAAAAGAAACTGTACTGCACACCACCTGGACACTCATCATTTGAGTAGTAGCATGCTGTGAGTGTTCTGTAAACAACATTTCTATAGAAACCTGCTGAAGCCTTTACTTGAATGGGGATATCACAACAGCCCTTTGCACCAACTTAAGAATTATTCATCGCTGCAGCTCATGCTGCAATAGCCAAGGGACACAATCTTTCTATTAGCACTATTGCAAGTAAAATAGGTCATGAACTCAGCATGGGAGAAAAAAAATAATGTGGAAATTAAGAAACATAGAAACATAGAATTTGACATCAGAAAAGGACTGCCTGGCCCACCTAGTCTGCCCATTTCCCTACCTACATAAGCTCCAGATCCTAAATGATCTGCAGCTTACCTTCTTTTTCCCACCACTATGTTTGACTTCTGTCTATCACATGCATTTTTTAATTCACCTATTGTATTAGCCCCTACGATCTCTGCAGGGAGGCTGTTCCATGCATCCACTACCCTTTCTGTGGAAAAATACTTCCTCATGTTGCCTCTGAGTCTCATCGCCTCTAGCCTCATATTGTGACCCCTTGTTCTAGCACTTCTCTTCTTCTGAAAGATGCTGCCCTCCTGAACCCTGTTTATCCCCTTGAGGTATTTTAATGTCTCTATCATAACCCCCCTTTCTCCTTTCCTCCAGGGTATACACATCGAGGTATTTCAGTCGTTCCTCATATGTTTTCTGGTGCATTCCTTTCTCCATTTCCATTACCCTTCTCTGGACTACTTCCACTCTGTCTATGTCCTTCCTGAGATGTGGTCTCCAGAACTGAACACGGTACTCCAGATGCGGCCTTACCATTTGTCTGTAAAGTGGCATGGCCACCTCTTGTTTCCTACTAGTGATGCCTCTCCCTATGCAGCCAAGTATCCATCCAGCCCTCCCTAGCACCTTCTCACATTGCTTGGCTACTTTCAGGTATCTGTTATAATTACCCCCAGATCTCTTTCCTGTTTTGTTGTTGTTTGTATCCCCCATTTTGTATTCCACTCCCAGATTCCTGTTCCCCAAGTACATGATTTTGCACTTCTTTGTATTGAATTTAAGCTGCCACACTCTTGACCACTTCTCCAACTTGTCTAGGTCACTTCTCATTCTTTCCACACCATCTGGATTATCCACCCTATTGCAGATCTTGGTGTTGTCCGCAAAGAGGCTTATCTTTCCTTCCAGACCCTCTGCAATGTTACTAATAGAGACATTGGAGAGGACCGGCCCCAGTACTGAGCCTTGTGGCACCCTGCTGGTCACCCTTCTTTCCCACATTTGAACTCCGTTAACAACCACCCTCTGTGTCCTGTTGCTCAGCCAATTTCTGACCCAGTTCACTACCGTGGGACCCACTCCCAGACTGCCCGACTTGTTTATTAGCCTCTTCCCCCACCTCCACCTTTGCCAGGATTTTCTTGACAATGTCAAATGCCTTGCTAAAATCTCTGTAGGCCACATCCACAGCCCCCCCCCCCCCGGAAGAACCACCCTGGTTACCCAGTCAAAGAAATCTATCAGATTTGTTTGACATGATCTACCTGCTGTGAATCCATGTTGCTTCAGGTCTTGTGTCCTTCTAGCCTTAAGATATGCTACAATCCTTTCTTTTAGCATTGATTTTCATTATTTTCCCCACCACTGAGGTCAAACTGACTGGCCTGTAATTTTCAGACTCCACCTTGCTCCCACTTTTGTGTAGTGGTATCACATTCACCCTCCTCCATTCTTTTGGTACCACTCCCTTATCCATTGATTTGTTGAATTGGTCTGTCAATGGTGCCCCTTGCACATCTCTGAGTTGTTTCAGTATTCTGGGATGCATCCCATTTGAACCCATTGCCTTGTCCACTTTTAGTTTCAAGAGTTCCTTTAGGACTCACATCCATGAATGGACAGGTGTCCACCTCTCCTCCATATGTGTTTCTACCATCTAATTTTGGTCCTTCCCCATCCTCTTATTTTGTAAATACTGAGGGTAGCCCAGGTGCTATGTGCCAGTGGGCTACTACCCCTGCCTGATGGCCTTCTAACAGGTTATGGGGCCTGGGTCCTGTTATGGTGGTTATCGGGGGTTCTATCACAAAGATAATAACAGTAGCACGGTGCCTCCACCCAGAGAGAATTAAGTGTTAAAAGTTTTTATTGAGACAAACAACAACACTTCTCGTAATTCTTTTACATACAATGTGCAGGGGTACATCAATAAATCATTGAGGGGAGGCCCCCACCTTACAGGTATGACATACATACTACGGAAAGTACCTACAGGCAACCCCTCTTCTAAAGGGTGTATGATGCTTTGTATAGGCCTGTATACCCAGGGAGGCGGGGCACGTGTTCTCCCCCCTCCCAAAATCTGGGGGGGGGGGTCATTCCTATGCCCTAGGCCTTGGCCAGTAAAGCCTTTTCTGGATATTGTCCCAGGGTGTCTGGTACCTTCCTACCCACACATACCCACTGTCAGAGTCTCATTGCCTCATCCAGAGAGAATTAAAAGTGAGCCAGGTGACTGGCTGGCACAGCATCCTGGGATGCTCTACCTACCCACCTCCCCTACCAACCACCCCTCACACTGGAAGTCCAACAGTTCGGTAACACCAGTGCAGGAATTCTGCAGCACTTATCCTCTCCAATATAGACAAACTGCTCACAATACCTGGGGGAATCAATGTGTTAGTTCAGTCTCTCGCTCACTTTTCCCTGTGATTCTTCTCTGAAATATCGATCACCACCAGAGACCTGAGAAAGGCCTCACCAGTCCAGATCCACTTGCTCAGAAGATCGCTGACTCATCTAGAGCCTGGGAACAGAACTCAAGAAATCCCAGCAAGTCAATGGGTTTTCACTCAGGAATCCAGCCTCCTGATTGGCTGATCAAGCCAATCAATCATCAATAACCATAGTGATCAATATTCTCTAGTTGTTCATTGGAGCATGGTCTAGGTGCATGGATTTGGGAAACTCCCTCTCCCAGATGTCCTTTGGCTCAGTTCTGGGCACCTAGAAAGGGGACTAGCTGTTGAATGGAGTTTAAGAATGACTAATATGTCAACCCCATTCAGGTCTATGCAGTTCAACCAAGTTCCCCACCTGTTAAACCCTGGTGCAGCCTAGCATAATAAGTCAGGTTTACCAATTACCCATAGTTTTGCAGCCCCTTTTATGCCCTTTCAAATGATCCCACACTTTAATAGTAACCCCCAGTAGTTTTGCTGTTGCTGCCGCTGAAACACTGGCCCCCTAGGCAGCAGGCAGAAACTCATTAATATGCATGATGGCTCATGCATTATGCATGAGCCCTCGATAGTACCCCGGAACACATTCTTAATTTAAATGTTTCTATGGCTCCTTACCAACTCCCCTGAGGTCTCTGGTACCCAACCAGGAAAACAAGGAGAACGAGACCATAAGAAAGACTTCCGGTGCACCACAAATGGTGGTTGAAAACATCAAAGGGCACTCCTACGTGCATGCATGAGTGTCGGCCTAACAGCAATCTGCTGGCAGCTTACGAGCAAGGATTCAAGCCTGAACTGAGCTAAAACAACATATCAGGCCACTCTGGAAACTTGGAGGACATTCAGGATACCAGAAGGACCCGGGGCTGTGACGGTAACCAACAAAGAATGCTCAAGACTGCCAGAAGCAGGCAGGAGAAATGGGGAAATCAGGGTAAGCTCCAATAGATGCTATTACATAAGCAGATGTATTCATTCAGAATTTCTGCTTTTTCTGGTTCCCCCTCTGCACTCCCCCCCCCCATTTAGCCTCACAATCCCTCCATTGATCTGCTTCCTCTCTCTAATATGCCTGAAGAAGGTTGTGTCTTCTTCTTTTACTGATTGTGCTATTCTTTCTTCAGTTTACGCCTTTGCACTCCTGACTGCCTTCCCCACCTCCTTCTCTTTTTCCTGACACAGTTCTCTGTACCCCTCCCTCTGCATTTTTTGTACTTTCTGAATTCCTGTTTCTTTCCCTTAACCTTCCCTGCCACTTCTTCAGAGAACCATTGTGTTTTTTTTTTCATTCATTTTTGCTTTCTTGACTTGATTTACACAGAGGTTTGTTGCCTCTACTAAGGCTCCTTTTAGTGTCTCCCACTGTTTCTCTGCCCCCCTCCCTCCCCCTTTGCCAGGATTTTCTTGAGGTTCCCCCATTTTTGCAAATTCGGCCCTCTTAAAATTCAGGACTTTATGTGTGGCTTGACTCTACTACTGTCTTCACCTTAAAGCACACTGTATGGCTGCCCACAGATAGATATGTTATTCTGTCTCCATTGGTGAGAACCATTTCTAATATTGCTTCCTGTGGTGTGGGCTTCTCCACTTGCTGTCTAAGGCATGCCACCTGCAGGGCATCCAAGATGTCTCTGCTCCCGGTAGTGACTGCTGCAAAAGTGTTCCAGTTAACATCTGACATGCTTAGGTTCCCCACCAGCAAAACTTCCCCCTTCTCTGCCATTTTGTGTATGGTATCCACTAATACTCTATCTATTTCCTCCCCTTGTGCTGGAGGTCTGTAGACAACCCCAGTGTTGGTGCCATTTCCCATCTCTAAGGTGGCCCATAGTGCCTCTTCCTTTTTCTGTCTTCCCCCTAACTCAGTTGCTTTGATCCCCCCCAGATGTACATAGCTACCCCACCCCCCTTTTTGCCCTCCCTGTCTCTCCTGAAGATATACGCATGTATGGTAACATCCCAGTCATGGTTACCTGTATACCATGTTTCACTGACCACGACAATGTCTCTTTCTTCTTCCACCATCAAAATGAAAGAAATAGCATCAACATAGTTATGGCCTACAGGCATACCTTCAACAGTCAATAAATGTACCTTTTATTAGTCTAAGGGTAAAATTAATACAACCTTACTTGAGCCACAGTTATCCACTTCACATGGCACTAAAATTAGTCCACTTGACTATAACTCCAGAAAACCTTTAATGAAATAATCCCTTATATTTGCACTAGAATATATGATTGAAGTATACCAAGCACCAAACTGCATGTTGTTACTTAAAATCAGTGTATTGTTTAACTTTACTTATAAATTCACACTACACTGTGACACACTGACCCACCAGTGTTTGTTGTATAGTACAGTCAGCTAGGTATACTCTTACTAGTCAATATATAGGTGCTCAAATAGATCAAATTAATATTTGTACGCACATAGACTCTATCCATCATCCTGTGCATTGCTGCCTACTAACTGTGTCTACCCAGACCTATCACCTGCAATCACAATGAAAGGATTTCCTCCACATGCAAAAGAAGTAAAAAAATTGGTAAGCAAGACCCTTTGACAACACAACACTTGTCAGTTGAAACTCACTTCTGGGTATTATAAGGGAATCAAGAAATCTTCAGGTCTTAACATAATCCATGTCCTCTTTCCTTATTTTCTCTTACCTTGTACCTGTCATTAACTTTTTTTGTTCCCAGTGCTCACATTCCAGATGAGAGCTGAGCAGAATCTATGAATTCCAAATTTGTGGAAATGTCAAAAAATTGTGCAAATTTCACAGACTTTTCCAAATTTACGACTTTGGCAAAATCCAAATCTTCTGAATATGTTTGGTGACTTTTCAGCCCATTCCACGAACTTTCCTGGATGAAATACAGCATCGAACACATGACAGTTAAGAAAAATTTAATACAACATCCCGCAATACATGTACTCATTCCGCAGTTCAGTCATTAGTTCTGCAGCATTTCTTTCTGCAGTATAAAACATTAATCTGCAGTTCATGCTTTCATGCCACAGTTCTGTGACTTACTGAACTGCAAAATTAATGTTTTAAATTGTGAATGTATGAATTACAGATTGAACAGATTTCCTCTGGTATCCATTGGTCCTCCTGCCTCCCCAACACTTCCTGATATGTTTGCAAAGTTTTCCCCTGCTGTCCAGTGGCTCCCCCTCCAAACAAATCCTAATATGTTTGTGAAGTTTTTCACTGATATCAAGTGGTCCCACCCCCTCCCAGTAGGTTCAAACCCAAAGCCCCCCCACCTGACTTGCTCTCTGCACCTTCCCCTATAAGTCTGACACCCACCCACAAGCCCATCTGACCCCAGTGTGCCCTCCAATCAGCAACTGACACAGACCCTCTGCTCATCTCCATGACCAGCCACTGACTGATAGGTCACAATCATGTGCCTTACAGAACTCATCTGATTACAGTAGGTACACAATCATGTGCCTTACAGAACTCATCTGATTACAGTAGGTACACAATCATGTGCCTTACAGAACTCATCTGATTACAGTAGGTACACAATCATGTGCCTTACAGAACTCATCTGATTACAGTAGGTACACAATCATGTGCCTTACAGAACTCATCTGATTACAGTAGGTACACAATCATGTGCCTTACAGAACTCATCTGATTACAGTAGGTACACAATCATGTGCCTTACAGAACTCATCTGATTACAGTAGGTACACAATCATGATCTGTCATTCAGTGGCTGGCCAGAGAGGTGAGTGGAGGGTCTGTGCCTGTCATCAATGGTGGGGCATGCTGGGGGAGGAGGGTCTTTTTGCTGTCAGACCTATGGGGGAGGGTGCAGCGGAAAAGTTGAGCAGGTGGAGGGATTGTGGGATATGAACCTACAGGAAGGGAGAGACGTGGGGCCACTGTACACCACAGAAAAACTCTGTTAACATATTGGGAAGCTTCGGGGGTGGAGGGACTAGTGGACACCAAGGAAAAACTTTTCAAACTCATTGGGAAGTGTTTTGGGGGTGAGGGGACCACTAGAAACTAGGAAAGAAACTTTTCAAGCATGCTGGGAAGTGTTCTAAGGCAAGGAGAAAACTGGAAACCAAGAAGAAACATTTCAAGCATATTGGGAAGTGTTCAGGGGTGTGAGGAAACTGCTGGACACTAGGGAGATACTTTGCAAACATATTGGAAGTGTTTTGGAGGCAGGGGGAACCACTGGACACGAGGGAAAAAATGCACTTGCTCTTTAATGTATTAAACTGTGGAAATGAATCCCACAGACATGATTGCTGACAGTGCTCAGTTCTGCAGATTGTGTCCATAGTTTAATGCTTTAATCTGCAATTCATACATTAATTCTGCCATTCTAAGTCAGAATTTCTGTGAAAGTTGGAAAAGAAGATTCCAAAATTTTACAGAACCAAAATTCTGACTTAAGCAGTAATTCTGTCAGCAAAATTTGATTTTCACACAGCACTACTCCCAATCTGATCTCCAGTACTCAAGTTTCTCCTAAAGCTATTTAGAATTATTTCTATGTATCACATCTATTTCTTCAGATGAATTGATATATTGAAGTTTATTATCTAGGATTTTATATACAATTCTTGAGATTGTCACTTTTACCCGCACGTTGTAACAACTCTATTACTGTTATTGTTTTTCTGAAACTCCCTCTAAAAATAGGTGCTTCAGCTAAATTAGTTCAATCTGGTGTGTAAAACAGGCAAATGGTGCAGGAATTTTGTGCAACTGGGCATAACTCTCTGTTTATTTGTTTTCCTTTTTTTATGGGTGGTAGTAGTATGCAAAAAAAGAGTAAAAACAACTGGCACCAGTACTCTCAATGTGACTGAAACCCTGTTGTCATGCTTATAAGAAAGCATGACCTGGCTAACCTGGTGGTATTTCAGATAATTGCTCTCCCTGACCCATGAAGTTGACATCCCTGTCTTTGGCCATTTTTGCCTGTGAACTTAAATATTCATTTAATATCATTCTCTGCCCTAAACCATTACTGAAACTAAATGAAAACAAGTTTTTACACCAATAATATTTCTAATTTGCACCATTGCCAGACACTGTTGCTAGCCATCTGAACATGATATGGTATTGACTTCTTTATAATTCCATGGAGATTGGTCTAGTACTACAAACAACTAGAGCCAATCAAATGGTACATGGTGCCTGCGGTAGACTCTAGAATCAGAAGTCTCCGAAGAACATAAACAAAAATAGAGTTGCTACAAAGTACAGCTAATAGTGACAATCTCAAGAGTTGTATTTAAAATCCTAGATAATAAAAAATGTGAGAAATGTCTACTACTCTCAGCATCTCCTGAACTGTGTAAAAGCATTTTTTTCTGTCGCATTGTATATGGGACATCAGGAAAGATAAGGACGGTCTTTCCCTCTACTAATATAATTTTCTGTTGCTGTACCATCACCAAAATTGTATTCATTATGCAGCTGCCATTTGTAATGAGCAGCATCAGAACCATGCAGCATGCTTTTGGCAGCACAAGGGTTCCTCTGACTGTTAAAAGCAAACATCCCCCATTCAATCCTTTAATAACATTACTGACTGGTCTCCCTGACAGTGCTGTGCAGAATGCAAAATTCCACTGGCAGAATTAGAACAGAATGACTTTTGCCAGTGGAATTTCTACCAGAATTTCACTGATTCTTCTGCAGAATTCCACCTGCTGTGATCTGTGGAATAATATTCCATGGAACAGGATTTTATTCAGGGGAAAATCATTCCGTAACCATTTCCATGGAAAATATTAAGATCCACAGAATTGTATTCTGTGGAAATGTTGCAGAAAACTCGTTCCACATTTTCTGCTGTGGAATTTTGCCTTTCCATTTCTGGTGAAATTCACTGGAATTCTGAAAATTCTGAGAAATTCCATTTCACCAGAGTTTGAAAATTCCACACAGCACTACTCCCCCATACCCTTCAGAAGACCAATGATGCGCATAATAACATTTCTTGCCATGTTCTCTAAGACTTACAGGCAAGAACACACATGCTGATTTTCTTTCAGCAGCTGGAAGGTTGCAAGTACCCTGCTTTTCTGACCTGCTTCCACCACCTCCAATATCAAACCCTTGACTGAGGTTTTTACCATATGTACATGACCTGTTAAGTTGTCAAATTTGATACGAATTTTGGTGACAGACTTATTTAGATGACTGAGCTTTGTGGCAACTGTTTGCACAGTTTCTGTCCCCTACAACTAGCTATATGCACTATGCTGTACATTTCCCACCCCAGATGCTGGGCCTGAGGTAGAATACATCTCCTTACCAACTGCAGTCTACATTTGGGCTTTCAGCCATCCCATTATAGAAACTGCTTGTTGCAGTATCCTGAGAGCTAAATATTATACCACCAAAGTCAGATTAAAATACTTATTTTGTTAGAAAGTAAATGCCTGTTCATGGAACTATGTCCAGCTGCTGCTTACTAACTTGGGCTCCACAGCACCCCCGTCTGGGCTTGGTTCCTTCTAACTCATTGTCCTTTACTGATCATGTAGACTAGCTGATCAAATCTGTGAACATATATCTGAGGTTGTTATACAGAAGTAAAATTAAGTTTACTAGCAAAATTAGTTGTTTGGTAGCCCCCAAATCTTCTACTGTCCATAGTTGACTACTGTATTGTACTAAACTCTGCAGTAACAGACACTGTATGGATCACTGTGAAGTATTTTTTATCTCTGAGTATGAAGCACATCTGATAATCCATTACTAAGCTCTGAATTGTTATGTTTGTGATGTTCATCTGTCATCAATGTTATGTTTGTCATGTGTTCATCTGATGGTCTCTGTCGTACAAAGACAGGCCTAAGGACCTAAACAAGTACTTCCTAGAACACAGAAGGGAAAGGGAGGACGTGATTGAGGCATTCAAGTACCTTAGGGGCATATTCAGAGTACCAAGCATCTTCCAGCTGAAAAAGCATTCACGAACTAGGAGGCATGACATGCAGATAAAAGGGGGCAGGTTCAGGAGTAACATGAGAAAGTACTATTTCACAGAGAGGGTGGTGGAGGGGTGTAATAGACTCCCAGGGGAGTTGCTGGGGCAAAGACAGTGATGGGATTCAAGAACACCTGGGACAGGCACAGGGGGATTCTGAGAAAAGGGGGGATAAAAAGTCAGATAAAACTACAGCTGACTGCTTAACAAGTGGACAGTATACTGGGGCAGACTCGGTGGGCCTTGAGGTACTTTTCTGCTGACAGATTCTATGTTTCTATGTTTCAATTAGGTTATCATGAAAAGACAAACATTATAAATAAAAACCATGTGAGGTCAAAACAACCTCACTATTGCTTACTGCTCCAAAAGTATTTCAAACCCTGAAAAGTCAACTGAAATTAAAAAAAAAAAGTATTCTACAGCACTGCAAACTGCAATAACTGGAATGATTATGTAGCTTTCCTAAATATTGTACACAGTACTACTATGGATATTTCTGCTGTTTGTTTTCTTAATGAACAAGAATAAAGGATGTACTTCAGCTAATAAGCTGGATGAAAGTTGTCCTTCCCCACACAACATCAGGTACACTTTCTTTATTTCTCTCGCATGAGACTTTGAAACCAGGACTAGACTGTGTTTTGCTAGGCAGCTGCTCATCGATGTGGTTCACAATTTTGCAGCAGTTGTGTACAGTTTACCTATCTGCCATGTGCATAGAAGCGTACAAAATGCACACATGAAGACAGATAATAAATTAGATCAATTATGGGAAAATTAGACTGTTCTGTGACAATCTGACAAATCAGTGTGTTTGAAAAGAATGATAATGGTAAAGTTTTTTTTGTTTAATACTACAGTACAAAGTCCCACTTGGATAGCATTTATTGTCATATAAATCACTGCTAAACAAAGGATAACTGGTACAAGTCTCAAAACACTGGAGTTTAAATGTAAACGGCTCAATAGAATAAATTCTCATGGAATCTGTCATTTTAACAGTGAAAGGCAGGTTTAAATATGCGAGGCGTAGATGTTGCTTTCAGCTTTGTTTCTTTTGAAAGCTGAAATTGTTTAGTTATTAAACTTAGTCACCAAGTTAGACACTGCTATCCAAAATGGGAACGTTTTGGTAAGATAGTGAAACCGACTGCATATTTGTAAATATAATCAGCATATTTGCAAAAATTTCTTGTAACATTTTGTGCAAGGATTTTTTTTTGTCATGAAGCCAATCTCTGTCCTATTAAAGGGATGACAAGGGGAGACAACGGCTGTCTGTGTGTTGATCTACTATACCAATATAAGTATAATAACAGTATGGCAGTATTGGAAGGAAATTAAACATTTTAGTGCTGCTGGAATGGAACTTATGGAGGTTATGCTGTCAATGAATTGTTCCCCTCATCATCTTAGGCAGCTGTACCCATTTGGAGGTTGCATGTGGCAACTGGAGGGAAGGGGAGGGTATGGCAGATGTGAAGGTCACTTGGCATCTTGAGTATGGTGTTTGGAAAAGCCTCTGGGATATTGATGGGGTGGACCAAGAGGGGTTGGTTGAGGTGAAATGGGCAAGGCAGTATTTAACATGTCTGATACCTATCCTTCAATCTTGTTTACCCAGGGAGGAGAAAGTGAGTTGGTGCATTACATACCTATAGTTTGCACATTGTTATGCAATGCCAGTGTGTCACTAATAAAACTAGGATTATCAGAGAGCTTAATTCTGGAGCAGTCTGATGTGTGTCACAGAGACCTGGTTGGATGACAACTGAGGTCATATCCTGAATGAGTTGGTACCACCAAATTTCTCTGTAATACAAGCAAAAGCAGAAAAGAACCCAACTCTGGTGAGCTGCAAATGAAAATCCATAGGATTAGGTCAATTTCTACATCATGTTCATTTGGTCAACATCTGGGAGACCTCATATGTTTCCTACTCACTGTATGGAAGAGAACCTATGCACATCACCTAGTGAGTTATCTATAGTATACAGTAGGGTTAGGAGGATTTTAAATTGTGAGATACTCACTTCCATGAGGGACAGTCCCAGTTTAAAATAAATTCAGATCTTGGACTGATTCCATTGCAATGTGTTCTTCCCCAGAGACTACCTTAAGACAAAAAATCCTGGATTGCACCTCTAAAGTTGTCTTATAGAGCAGGGTAAATGTATAAAAGGAATAGTTACATAAGAACTTACCATAATAGTAGATCTTCAAGAGAATTTCTTCCATTAGGCCCCACTTTTGGAAGTATAAACCATTAGTATCATGACCACTCAGAATCTTTTTGCTACAGTAGCTGGGGGGATCCATCCACAATGATGTGAAGTGTCCAGTGTATAGAACGTTGGTGGCCCCATCACTCCTTGGTTCCCCACCAGAGATTAGCTTCAGAGGACCTCCAGCTGTGAGGAACCAGGAGAGGCATGGATCTGGAGATGAGATGCATGGAGTACACGTTTAGGCACAGCATTTGATAAGACCCTCACTGAAAGAAAATGGGGAAAGGAGGGAAGGTACAGCATGGCTTAGTGAAGGAGATTCTTTCAAAAATCTACTGTTATGGTAAGCTCTTATGTGACTGTTCTATCTTCTTCTGAGATATCTCCTTTATTACAGTATACCACATCTTTGGAATGACTCCCAAGCAGTACAAAGTAAACTGGGATGATAGCCCAGTCTAATATGTAATCAAGACAGAAGGCCTTGCTGTACAAAAAGCTTAAAGCCTGCATATCTATGGCAGACATGTCCAGACTATAACATTTAGTGAAAACATTAACAGTGCTCCATGTGGCTGCAGTACATCAATCAATCAATCAATCAATCAAATCTTTATTTATCCAGGTGAACATCATTGAGCACAGCTCATTTGCAAGATGGGCCTGGTAAGGTCAAGGTTCAAATTACATGATATAACAGATGACAACACTTACAAAGGTCAATTATTTACAAAATTTGAAAATAACTCACATTGTCTAACATACATTCAAGCAAAATGTTCAATAAATCGATAAAATAACATAGATAGTGGGACAAGGGAGGGGAGCAGGAGTGGGATGCAAGTTGGGGAGACGTGGAAAATTATATTAATTATAAGGTGGATGGATGGGCTGGGGCCTGTAATGGCGGTAGAATGACAGGGGTATAGGGCTATGAAGAGGTTAAGGAAGAGATGGGAGCTAGATGAAGGGTGGGGTACAATACATCTATGGGGTAGAGGCACTTGAATAGCGTGGGATCATTCCATAGACTGGCTGACTGGGGAGGGGAAGGATAAGATTAGCACTAGTAATAAATTACTCTAGTATTAGTGGAAACAGTTGCATTTTTCTTTGATGAGTCTTGTATACAGATGTTTGAAGGATGTAACTGTAATATGACTGCTCAATTTCAGGGTCTTCTGTGTCATATTCCATAAAGTAGATAGTATGTAGCTGATAGAGGTTCTCCCATACCAAGTGTTGAAATTGGGCACTTTAAGCATGATGAAATTGAGGCTTCTTAAGGCATATTTACTTGCTGTGACCTGTGTGAAGCAATCTGAGATATAGTTTGGGAGCTTTTTAGATAAGGCTCTGTACGTCCAAAGTATGGCATTCTTATTTCTTCTGAAATGGAGTGAAGACCATCCAACTGCAGCATAAAGCGAGCAGTGGTGAGTGCTGAAGGGAAGATCTGTGATGAACCTTAATGCTCTGTGGTACTCTTAACCATTCCTCACTCTCTCTCTCTCTCTGACTTAAAAAATTGACCCTTTCTACACTCTGTTCCTGAGCTGTGTTCAAACCCAGTACCCTTGCAGTCAGAGTCAGCTGCTCTACCTCTGCACCACATTGCCTACCTATTTTATTACTACTTTCTAAGCCTGTTAATCACTTACCCCCCCAACCTGCCAAAATATAAGTTTACCTCTTCTTCCTTGCTGCCTTTGAACCCTGCACCCTTGTTTCCAAAGTCCCCAGTTCCACCACTCACCTAGAACACCTGCCTATTTTTTACTGCAGGATCTCATAGCTATAAAGAACGCACTAACCCTGTGGCACAACTAAAGTGTTATCTAAGTGCTTCTGCAAACCTTGAACCCAACTCCCTGCTGCTACAGCCACTAGTCTAGCTGTCTCCTACTACCCTGATCAAGACTTGAACCTGGTACTCTATGCACTTCAGGCACATACACTACCACTACACCATAGCAGCAACTAGGCTCAGAGGTGATCTCTCAGTACTATCTCTCCTCTGTCATCCTAGTCCCCCCATTCTTTCCTCACTTCAGCTCCACCAGCCTTCCCAACTATGCATATGCATCCCCTGCTCACCAGTCTATCTCTTCTCCTCCTCCTTCCTCTGCCTTCCACCAACCCTACCGTCACTATTAACCCTCAGCCTCCCTACTCCAGTGTTCCTACCTACCCTCCTGTCCTCCCCTCCTCCTTTACCACTGCTTCTCCCCCTCCCCTCCTCCACATATGCTCCTCTCCACCTCACCCCCTTCCAGACATTACCTGTCCTCCCCCACAGCCCCTTGTGCTTTGATCACTCAGGCCTTCTCTGCCTGTGCTACCCTACCCACCCCTTGTGCAACTAAACCCCCTTCCTCATTCTATCGCTCCCGGTGTAAACTCTCCATCTGCCCCCCTCTGACCAGAGCACTTCTCCTCCTTCTACTCCTAACATGGAACATACATCCCAACCCAGGCCCTGCCCCCTCCCATCCACCCACTCAGCCCACTGGTCTTCAAGTAGCCTCCAGGAACATATGCAGCCTGCTGAAGAAATTTGAGGCCCTACAGTGCTGGACCTTGGCTCACCAACCAGACATCATAGCCCTGGTTGAAACCTGGCTGTCCAAATCAACTCCTGACTCATTTGTCTCCCTCCCAGGCTATACCTTATACCGGGAGGACCGAGTAGGCAAAGCGAGGGAGGCTGTGCAATCTACACCAGGGACACAATACCTGACACACACTCCCCACCCCTGCCCTCATAAATGGGGCCCAGGCCCTTACCTCAGACTCACCCCAGATCCCTCTAGGAGCCTCTCTATCTCACCACAGCCTACATTCCCCAAAGAACCAGCACCCAGCCCTGGTATCTTTAGCAGATACTATGTACCTCACCATGAGCAGAACAAATCCTAGTGGGGACCTTAATGTAAGTGGTAACAGCTCCGCATCTACCACCAGAGACTCATTTGCCGCCCAAGACCTGACACAACTCATCACCCAGCCCACTCAGACTTAACCCTAAGACTGGTACCAGCACCCTTCTGGATGTTATTATAACTAACCAACCCCATAAAATCCAAAACATCCAGGTCCTCCTAGACTCCCTGAGTGACCACTCCCCTATCCTATTCCACTGGGTAGCCCCCAATCCCAAACCCAAAGCCCAGACCACCCTCCGCAGGCGCCTCCACCCTGGTGGGCTGAAGAAACTTAAAGCACTCCTCATCCAGATAGACTGGTCCCCCATTCAGCAGGCAATCAACATTGACTCTGCCCTCACCTTCTTCACTCACACCTTCAACATGGCCTGTGATCTCTTTGCACCCTTAACCAAAATCCGGTCCAAAAAACGGAATGCACCCTGGGTTAGCCCAGCCCTCCTACAATTACTTAGAAACCGGGATAACCTCTGGCACCTTGCCACTGAAACAGGTCGTCTGTCTGATAGGCAAGCATACAATGCAGCCCGGAATAAGTGCTCATGGGCCATCAGGAAGGCCAAGGCAGACCATTACCAGGCCTCCTTACCTCATCCTGGGGCTCAGCCCGGACCTTCTGGGATAATATTAAGCAACTCAATGGTAAAGCTTGCTCCCCTGCCCCATCAGCCTAACCAGAAATGGCACCACCTCCACCGAGCCTGCCACCATAGCTAACTGGTTCAACACCACTTTCACTGACCTTAGCTCAGTCCTCCTAGTAATTTCTTTGACCCCCCCAGCCAACCTCCCCTGTCCTCCAGCACCCCAGCTTCCTCCTCGCAAGATTTCCACCGGAAGCCAGACCCATCCTAATCAAAGCTCTCAGTGGCAACAATCCCGGCAGTGACTCACTGGACCCCAGCATCCTCAGGCTGGTGCTAGATGAAGTCCTTGCACCACTCACAAGCCTAATTAACCAGTCACTCTGCCTGGGACAATTCCCACAGCCTGGAAAACCGCCATTATCACACCTATTGATAAAGGTTCGACAGGTCATTGGCCAACAACACCGGCCAATCTCCATCCTCCCTCCTCTCTAAAGCCCTGGAGAAAGTGGTGGCCATTCAAATCACTGATTATCTGGCTAAGCATAACATTTTATGCCCAGAGCAACATGGCTTCCATCGCGAGTCACAGTACCAGCACTGCCCTTATTGAGATTCTCCAACTTTCTACACTCCTCCTTGGATACCAGCCCCTAGCTGGTGCAGTGTTCATTGACCTCTCAAAGGCTTTTGACTGTCTCCCATCCACTTCTGCTGAATGCACTCTGCCACACTGGTCTCTCGGCTGGCCCCTGGCATGGTGTGCTAGCTATCTTGACACCCGATCTCAGTGTGTCAAAATTAATAGCACACTGATACCCATCCCATTCTCTCTGGGGTCCCCAAGGCTCCATCCTGGGCCCCTTCTTCTCGCTGTATCTGAACACCCTGCCCAGTGCATGCCCTGGCAAAATTCTGCTGTATGCAGACAACGCTGTCCTTTTTGCCACCCACCGCAATCCCATCTCCCTACAGGACTCCCTACAGCAGTCTTTTAACAGTGCCAAGGCTTGGTTTAAGGAGCGCAGACTCGTCATCAATCTTAAGAAAACCAAAACTATGCTCTTTTCCCACCCCCAAAACAAAGCTAGCAACCACCCACTCTATATCCTTCCGAGTACCAACCAGCCACTGGAACAAGTCTGCTCCTACAAATACCTTGGGGTTACCTTCGATTCAGCCCTCACATTTCACAACCATCGACGCCCTAACATCCGCCACCAACACACGGCTTGCATCCTATTCTGCCATAAACCTGCCTTCCCCAAATGCTCTCAGCCTAGCTGTTACATCATCCGTGCTGTCCTTTGTAGACTATGGTCTACCAGTATATGGTGCTGCCAACACCACTGCACTCAACAAAATTCACCTAACCCTGAATAAAGCATGCAGATTGATTACTGGTGCCCCAGGCTCACACACACCCTGTCAGCTGTATGTCGATGCTAACCTGCTTACCCTGGATGAGACGCTTCAATACCAAACCTGTCTTCTCACCAAAAACCCTACTCGGGCTCTCCCGGGAATAGCAGCATCCATCCACCAGAGCCCTCCCACTGTTGCAACACGGTCTTCCCACAAGACCACTCTAAAGGTCCCCAGATCTAGAACCAGCCGTGGCCAGAGGTCCTTCTGCTATAGAGCCCCAACCTGGTTTAACTCTCCCTGCCACCATCACCAATGCCATCACCATCTCCAAGTTCAAAACCACACTTAGGAACCACATCTTCCTTTCATAACTGCTCCTGTCTCTGAACATAGCCTCCACCTCTGCTTCTCTTGACAATGCCCCGGCGCTCTCCACCTAACCATCCCTCCACCTCTTCCTGTACACCATGCCTATGTTTAACTGGCCAGTGCCAGCTGTTTCAGTGTTTACCTACCAGAATGCTCACTTGATACCAACTTGTGGAACACCTGTTATCAATTACATGTACCCTGTACCCAATTTGTATTTGTCTGTCCACAATGTGACGTGGCGCCTCTGTTGAACGCCTATTGTTTTGCAGATCTTTGCTATGTAACCAAAACACAATGTATGTCTTTATGTGACGAAGTACCTTTGGAAACGAGCCTCTGGCTCAAAGGTTGTAAACTGATTCTTAAATAAATAAATAAATAAATAAATAAATAAAGTGTGTCCAGTTTATGCAAATAAGAGTTAGGGCAGCGACCGTATAGGAAGTCTCCATAGTCCAAAACTGAAAGAAATGTGGCCTGGACCAACTTCTTTTTTGCATCCCTATTTAAAAAATGCTTTATTCTGTGAAAGAGGCCAAGCTCTGCGGAGCTTTTTCAGTAGTTCTTCCAGGTAAGTTAGATAGTCAAGTCTGTAGGTCTAGCCACACCCCCAAATATTTGAACTTTTTGACGAATTCAAGATTTTCACCCATCACACTGGAGAGTTGGGGGAGAATGCTTAGAGAGGAGTTGCCAGTTTGATTTAGGGGGAAGAACAACATTGCCTTTGTTTTTTTTTGCGTTTAGGAGAAGTTTCTTTTCCAGTAACTGATGTTGAAGTATATTTAATTCTGCTTGTAGCTCTTCACATGCTGAGACAGGAGAGGGGTTACTAACGTATAAGACGGTGTCATCTGCAAACAGATGTACAGTGGCTTTGGTGAGATTAATATTGATGTTATTAATGTAGATGGCAAATAGGATTGGGCCTAGGATGGATCCTTGAGGAACTCCTCTTTGCAGAGGCTTAAGTGGAGATAGGTCTCCTTCAGATTTCACTTGCTGGGTCCTTCCCAAAAGGTAGCTATTAAACCATTTAAGGGAAGATGCATCTAGGCCTATGGAATACAAGGAAGAGAGGAGTAGATCATGGTCGACCGTGTCGAAAGCCTTACTCAGGTCTAGGAATACAGCACATACACAGTTTTTTTTATCCAATTCACTTTGCCAATCATTTGTTACTGGCCAGGGCTGAGATAGTGCTATGTTTGGTTCTAAATCCTGATTGTGCAGGGTTTAGCAGATTAGCCTCTTCGAGATATCCTCTCAATTGAGTACTCACTATTTTTTCAAGCAGCTTGGATAACACCGGTAGGATAGAAATTGGTCTGTAGTTATTAAGATCCGTAGGGTCCCCTGCTTTCAATAGAGGGATGACTTGAGCTGTTTTCCAGATTGAGGGAATAGAGCTTGTTTTTAATGAGAGATTAAATAGGTGTGTTATTGGAACTGCTAGTGCTTGCATGGCAACTTTTAAAAAATAAGGATCAAGGGAGTCTGCACCTGCACTTTTTTTTGATGTCCAGTTGGGAAATTTGTCAGCAGCAGAGATATTTTTGAAATAAGCAACTGAAATGTTGATACCCTTTGTGGAGTGACCATGAATAACACCAGGAAGTTCCTTACCATACTTCTTAGAACAGAATGTAATACAATGTGACAACCATTTGAACAGGCATTGTTTAGACACAGGAGTGCCCTCTTTCCAGGGGTAAACAAGACAAAAAGCTGAGAGGACTTTCTACAGTCATTGATGCAAGCGATATAGTATCTTATTATTCTATGTACATCCAAAGTATGGAGCAGCACCTCACCCTGGCTTGCATGCAGGGGATAATACATAGGAAGGTGTATAGTTTTATTCAGTGTAAATTCAGATTCCACCTTCAGCTGAAACTTAAGATTAGTATGCAAAGAGACTCTGTCTTTGTGAAAATCAAACAAGGAAACTCACACATGAGAGCCTGAAGCTTGGAAATCCTCTGAGCAGAGGTCATCACAACTAAAAACAACATTTTCCATGATAGGAAACATAAGACATAACCTGTGGGAGGCTCAAAGGGAGCTAACATCAATTTCACAAAAATAAAGTTCAAGTCCAGAGACATTACTGGATTATGGTATGAGGTTTCATATGAAGAATATCTCTTTGAAACGTATGGGACACCTCTAATTGGGCAACCATAGGACTATCAATAGTGGCATAGAAAGCTGATACAGTGGCCAAATACACTTTAACAGAAGAATACTTCAGGCCTGAGTCAGTCAGGGAAAGCAAGTATTCAAATACAGAATTGACAGGAAAAGAAAGGCTCCATATTTTGGGAAGCAGACCACAATGTGAAGTGACTCCATTTCAAGGAATGAGTATGTCTGGTAGAATGCTTCCTAGCCACAAGCAGGACATCAGCAACCATAGGGGATACCCTAAAATGTGCACTGGCTATGTTTTCAGGAGCCATGCATGCAGATGCAGGAACTTCCAGACTAAATGGACCATTGACTCCTTGTCCTATGATTACAGACCCTAAGACAGAGGTAAGGGACAGGATGCTCCACTGCTGGATATTGAAGGAGTGGAAATTATATCTGGCAAGGCTAGAAAGGAGCAATGAGGATGACAGTAGCACTCTCCACCTGTAGCTTGAGCAGAACTCTTTGTATTACAGGAACTCAGGGAAATGTGAATAGGAATTTCCCTTTCCAGGAGAGAGACAACACATCTCATAAAAAAACTCCAGGCCTTGGAGCAAGCGAGCAGGAACACAGCAGTTTTGCACTGTGTGGGAACACAAAAAGGCCCAGCTGTGGACAACCCCATTTTGCAAAGCGGTCATTTACCATGGAGGACAGCAGACTCCACACATGAACCATCAATCACAAGCTGCTTAGCAGTCTACCAAGGTGTTTTGGAGACCTGGGAGAAACACAGTCGACAGCTGAAGGCCACGACACAGAGCCCAGAATTGTATTCTCATTGCTTCCCTGCATATGAGATAGGAGGGAGTGCCCTTTTTTGTTGATGTAATGCATCACACTAATGTTGTCCATCTGGATTAGCAGACGACTGGGGCAGAGATGTTTTTGAAAGGCCTCGAGGTGGTAAGGACAGCTCACATTTCCAAAACATGTATGTGTGTCTTGGCTACTACCTCAATCTATGACCCCTGTGTCTGGTAGGGGCCAAAATAAGCACCCCAGCTGGAGCCTGAAGCATTCCTGGTGCAGATCTCTATAGGATCTCTTACAAGGAATGGAATGTCCCTCAATAGGTTTATGGAATCCATCCACCATACCAATGGTCTGCAAAGAGGAAACATGAGAACTATTTGGTCAGGCTCATGTGTCCACTGATCCCACTGAACTCTGAGCATCCACTGAGGTATCTTTATATGAAGGCTTGCCAGTAGAACAGTCACTATGACCACAGCCAAGAAGCCCAGGAGTCATAACATTGTTTGTGCAGAGATAGAGTGGTGACTATACACCAAGTGTTCCTTGTCAGTGAAAGGGTCTGCCCTGTCCTGTGGCAGAAAGACACATCCTTTCTCTACTCCAGGACTGGCCCTATGTTCAGCAATCTTTAACACAGTGTCAACACAGACTTTGTTGCCATCACTGTGACCCCCAACTCATTGAACCACTAACGTGTCACGGGAATAGTGTATGTCAGAACTCTTGCCTACAACACTCAGGAAATATTTCCTCAAAGTGCTGTTGAGTTGGAGCAGAGCAGTGTTGCATATCAGTAGTCAACCCCTTCTATAGACACCGACCAGTTAGCTGTTCATGGTCCCCACACCTCTCATTTTCTGACTATGCATCAGAGCTTTCCTGCAGCTTGCCTGCAGGAGTCAGTCATCTAGATAAGAGAAAACATACAGGGTTTGCATGTGAAGGGCCACTGTAACTACTGCCAATAATTTGGCAAAGACTTGCAGCATAGAAGACAAGCCAAAGGGCAATATCTTGAACTGAACATCTTTATTCAGAACGGACAACTAGCCCAGAGGATAAAAGGAAGAATGTGGAGGATGATCAGGTGGGATTTGTAACAGATCCAGAGAGTGTCACTTGCAATTATCTCCAGGACCCACTAGTCTGTAATGATACCCTGCCATTGTTTCAGATGCAGGGAGATCCTGTATCCCACAATCACCATTGGAGATGATATCTGAGAAGGGGTGAGAGACCGAAGAGACTCAGGTGGAACCAGAGGCAGAAGGGTCACTGGAACCAACTCCTTTGGGTACTTTTTTCCTGGGCACCAGGGAGGAGGGGACACTGAATGGGACCACCACCTCTACCATGGCCTTGCTAACAGTATGCACAACTACATTGGGCATCAGGCTGACCAAAGGAGCCCCTACCATGACCTCTAGCAGCAGTGGAATAGAGGGACTTCACAAACCTTAGAGTCATTTTAGAAGCCTATAGGCCACACAGGGCTTCCTCAACATCATAACCAAATAATTTTGACACTTTAAAAGAAGCATTCAGAACTGCCTGCTGCACATCAGTGCCAAAGCCAGCAACTCTGAGTCAAAAGTATCTTCTAAAGCAAATGTCAGAAGCTGGAGTCCTTGCAGAAGCATAAGAGACATCACAAACTGAGAGTAGCAATGGTTTGCTAATCTAAGTACCGGCAGATAATGTTTTAAGCAACTCAGTCTTGGCAGGGCCATCAGACAATGCCTGAGTGGCAGTACAAGCAGCTTTTCACAAGCTGTTCCAGTATTTGATCATGTGGGCTTGGTAGTTTGCAATCCTAAGGCCCAGTGATGCAGAGGTATAAGTACACTTGCCCATCATGTCCAGCCTCCTAGATTCCTTATCAAGAGGCAGAGTACTCATATGTCTAGGAGCTGCAGACCTATCATGAGCAGCCATGATGACCACAGGGTCAGTTTCAGGCTGGTTAGTATAATAAGGCTTAGTATATGGTGTTGGATACTACTTACAGCCTTTCTAGGGACTGCAGGCAGTGAGTTTGGGCTGTGCAGTGTAGCAGAAGTAGTATCCTCTAATGCATGATATATGGGTGGAATGATAATAGAGAGGGAGCAGGGCACCTCTGAAAATTTCATATGATTCCATTTAGTGAACTCATTCTCTTCCACATCAAAGTCCATGGTAGACTGCATTTGCTGCATCTTGGTTTGGATAGATTAGTCCTCAGGAGGTGATCTCAGGGTATAAACAACCAAGTCCTCACTACGGGAACCCTCCACAAATTGTTCTCCCTCACATTCCTTCTCTAAATCCACATCTAAGTCCATAAAGTCAGGATTATTTTACCTTTCCTTGTTGTCAGTGAGAGTGATGATGGGAGCTGCAGAATGGACTGGGGATAAAAGCATCAGGTGAGAGGCAGAAATCTATAGTGTGCTGTTGGAACCCATTGACAGGGGCTGAGTACTAAAAGTTCCTGTCAGCAGAATAACTGCCTGCACTGGGAACCCTAGCAGAATGCATTGAATCATTTCAAAAAATGATGCTAGCACAGCCTGAGAGTCAGTGGTGCCCTGAAAATGTGCCAGGACTACATGGGTCAATGGATCTTCCAACGGACAGTGTCTTACCATCCACAGCAGGTACAACAACTCCTAAGCCAAGTCCCAGTCTTGTTGACTCAATGATGATGGTGGTGGTGGGGGAGCTGTAGTCAACACTGCCAGAGCATGCATTGATGAAGACATGCCTTTACTCAGTGGCAATCGGGACCTCATCAGCGAAGCAGACTTGTATTTTTCTCTGGGTCTGTGCTTATGGTTCGATGTCGAGGAGACTCCTGATGACTACCGTTACTTGTCTTTATTTTTAGACTTTGATGACCACTTCTTGGCAGGCAGTGAAGGAGAAGCAGATTTTTAACCCTTTTTTTTCTTCATGTCTAGCAGGAAATTTTCTAGAGCTTTCTTATAGCATTGCCGCATAACCTGGTTGAAGCTCTGGAAAATCTCACAAGTTCTTATGTTGTAAGACAGGCCCAAACAGCACACATGAACTGTATCTGTGTCTTCTTTATACATTTTATATCCACACTTACAATATTAAAATAAAGGCTCTTTCAAATTTGATGACATGCAAAGATGATGACAGAACACTAAGAAAGGTATATTAACAAGTGACAATTGCCACATTGCTGCCATTTCCTTTAGCAGTTCTGATGAGGTTGATCAATGGTGGGAGAAAGAACTGAAGAGTGATGGGATCACCCACATTATATATACATAAATGCTGCATGTCACTGTAGGCAGTCCACTGGCTAGCAAAATGGTTCTGAGTGGCCCTGATGCTGATTGCTTATATTTCCAAAAGTGTGGCCTAATGTAGGAGATATCCTCAAAGAAGATCCCTTGCATTCTTTATTATCACATGTGCCAAGTTAAAATCATAAGTGGCAGCAAGAGTGTGCTCTTGATTAGCTATGACATATATGCAAATAGAATGCAGTAGTAGGCAACAGAAGAAACATTTTGACATGGACAAACTCTGAATTGAAGCAACACATATAGATTTTTTATGTGGGAAACCTTAAGCATCCCAGCCCTCTGCCAAAGGGTTCACACTGGGGATTTACATGCCTCAACAAAATGTTAATTTACCTGTAAGGTTTGTGCAGTATTGATCATGGGTAGGAGGTTCAAGTATTTAACTGCCTTGATTGAGTTCACCCAACTGTCATGCAATATAGTATGATATTTTTGTGGGGATCCAAGTTGGAACAGCAGGGCTCATAGACTTTGATGTGTAGCCAGTCAAATGTGTTATTTCATCTGAACCCATTCTGGAATGTAATGGCACACATCTAATTCATCCGGAAGAGTGAATCATTGTTTTACTTGGTAAAAATGTACTGATAGAAGGTAAAGGGTAAAATCTGGTAGCTTAAGACAATCTTGAGAGTGCATGTGAGCCATTTTTATAGCCACAGTGGTGGTTTTGTAGGCCTAAACTAACTATGACTAACGATCGGACTTTATTCTATCGAACGTGTCATTTGGAAGAGAAGCATGCCCATAGCATATAAAAACATAGGTAATAGGCCCCTTTTGACCATTGCTATGCAGTTACTCAGTCATAAAACAACTTGTTGCCACCTTTGCAGATCTGTTTGAAACTGCTCACTAACTTAATAGTGCTGAAAGATACCACAATATCGTATTCAGGACAGATGGAAATGCCAAAACAGGAGAACTGGGTTGGTGCCTATACCAATGTGTTCAAACTGGGCTTAGTCTAATGTAGAGGACAGGGACATCAGCTCTGTTTTAATTTGATTGATTCTGTATCCAGATAGAGAATCAAATATTCCAAAACCATTCAGTAATGGAGGTATGTAGAACAAAGGGTCTCTGAGTGACAACAACATGCTGTACACAAAAAAGGAGCATTTACAGTTACCCCTATCTTTACTCTCTATCGGTGAACACAGATCAATTTTCCATACTATGGGGTTGCTGCTCCTCAAATTAAATATGGGGAAGAGAGAGCAACCCCAGCTACTGTATTTTCCCTGGATAATGAAGCAGAGATACCAAGTCACTGGTGAACAGTGCCACCAGTGGTCAGTAGTACACAGCAGGGTGACTCAGCAGATGAAGTCATCCCAGTATATTCCAAACACTCATATGGGTGTAACCGGGGCCTTTTACTGTCCCTAGCATGGAACACACACAGCGATTTTACTTGCAGATTTCCAAAATAGTAATACATGAATTGCATGCATATCACCCACCAATGAGAGTAGGATTTTAATATTTAGATCTGAGTGTTGAATTTTGAGACTTGGATTCCAAATAAAGCTCAAAAATACAAAATACACTGAAAATTACAAAGGGCAAAACTTTGAATGGGGGGAGGGGCAGACACTTAAAATCCCAGTTTGCTATACTCCTCTGCCCATTCATCACCTTTTACAGCTGCATTAAGAGGGGATGTAGGAACTTCAAACATTGTAGCAGTTCACCCAAGACATTTGCCAAAGCCTTACCAAATTGTGGTGTATATTATAATAATAATAATAAAATGTATTTAGTTGAGCGCCTTTCAAAATTTCAAGGCGCTGTACAGCAAGAACAAACATAAAACATATTCAATACATTCAATAAAATCAAATATGAACATATATTTCAATACAACAGTATAAAATCAAAACAAAGATGGAAACGCCTTTTCCCATAAAAAGGTCTTTAGTGCCTAATTAAAACTCCCCACCGTCCTACACTCCCAGAGCTGACGGGGCAGAGAATTCCAGAGGGTAGGTGCAGCAAATCCAAATACATGGGCACCAGATGACTTCAAATTTACCCTCGGAATCTCCAGCAACCCCTCGTCAGCCAGGCGGAGCTGTCGCAGAGGGATGTAAGGCACCAGGAGTTCTTTCAAGTAGTCAGGACCCAGACCGTGTAGGGCTTTGTAGGTCAAAAGACCCACTGTAAAGGTGATCCACCACTGTATTGGCAGCCAGTGCAGCGCGCGCAGGACAGGTGTAATGTGAGAACTTCTAGAACCCCCAGTCAACAAACTGCTGCCTCATTCTGCACTAGCTGCAAGTGGTGGATATCAACCCCAGGAAGTCCTAGGTAAAGGGAGTTACAGTAATCAAGGCGAGATGTCACAAAGGCATGGACCAAGACCGGCAGGTCACTGGGTGAAACAAGATGCCTAATCCTGGCAATGTTCCTAAGATGGAAAAAGGCCAACTTGACAACTGCAGACACCTGATGATGGAGGGTCAAACCAGCATCAAGCTCCACTCCCAGGTTATGCACCCGTTCAGAGGTGAGGATCTGGTCCACCCCCAGGATTAATCCAGAGGGGAGACCAGCCCTCAATTCCCCCAACCCTGCGACCTGGATCCACAACCATAACCTCAGTCTTTCCTGGGTTCAACTTTAAACCGCTGGAATTCATCCAGTCTAGGATGTCAGCGAGGCAGTTGTTCAGTACCGAGCTAGTACTAACCTGGTCAGGTGCAAAAGACAGGTAGAGCTGGGTATCATCAGCACAGCAGTGAAACCTCAGCTTGTACCGTCTTACAATGTCTCCAAGGGGTAGCATATATACTTATGAATAACATGGGAAAGCACAGAGCCTAGAGGCACCCATAGGCAGAGAAGGCCCGGATGAAAACAAACCCGAGACCACTCTCTGCGTTCTCCCTTCGAGGAACGATGAAAACCATCTGGGGACTGTACTCGACAGCCCACAAATGGACCTCAGGCGTTCGAGCAAAACCCATTGATCCACAGTATCAAAAGCTGATAATAGATCAAGGAGAACCAAGATAGAATGGTGTCTCCGATCTCTCGCCATCAGGAGATCATTGTGCACCCGAACCAGAGCAGTCTCGGTACTATGCCTCTCATGAAAACCAGACTGGAGAGGTTCGTATAAACTATGGATGGTCAAATGGTTATCCAATTGAGCCACCACAACTTTCTCAATAACCTTCCCCACAAAAGGAAGGTTAGAGATTGGCCTGTAGTTTGCTAGGTCATCCGGGTCTAAAGAAGCTTTCTTCAGAAGGGGAGTCACCACCCCTTCTTTCAGAGAGCTAGGAAAAACTCCCATATCTAAAGAACACCGGATAATCCGAGCTAAGACCTGGCCGATGATCTCACTACGACCCAAAATCAGGTAAGTAGGGCCAGAGTCTAAACTACAGCATGTGGAATGCATCTCATGGACAATCCTCATAGTGTCTACAAGGTCTGGCAGGTCAAAGGCACTCCAAGAAACTCCGGGCTCTGCGACAGGACACTGATCAACTGCAACATCCTTGTAATGAGGATGAAGGCACTCCCTCCTGATGTCTTCAACCTTATTCGCAAAGAATAGAGTGATCTCCTCACAATCAGTCTGAGTAAAGACTCGACGGATCTGCTGACAGGCTGTGATGCACAGTCTGTCAACAGTTCTGAAAAGCTGAGCCAGTCAATTCCATGTGACAGAAATTTCCCTGGACAGGAATTCTGCCTTCTTATGGGAAATTGCTGTTTGGTAGAGTTTATAATGCTCTAGCAAAATAAGGTGGTCGGCATCAGTGGTAGTCTTCCTCAACGATGCTCCAACCTCGCCCCATCTTCGAAACCTCTCAGAGCCCATCAAACCATGGGCAGCGGGATGACTACGGAAGGGGGCGAACATGGACTGGCACAATCTGATCGAAAGTGCTACTCGATATGGCCCTATTATAGGCCACTACCAGCTGCTCAGGATCAGTGCAGAACTTGTCCAACAATGAGAGGTCAATAACCACCATCAGGTCTTCAGGGACAATGTCCCGCAATGGATGGTACCTGACCAACTCGACAGGGGCTGACCTACCCAGGGGGGCCTCAAAATTGAACCCAACTGAGTAGTGATCGGACCAACTGACTGGTTCCACCACCAAATCGGAAGCCTCGATCCCCAGGAGGAAGACCAGGTCAAGAGAGTGACCTCCCTTGTGTGTAGCTGAGGAAACAACCTGTGTAAAGCCCAGAGATGCCATCTTCTGGAGGAAATGTTGACCAAAAAGTGAAGATTCGTCATTGACCCAAGCATTGAAGTGGCCCGGAACCATCAGTCTGGGCGACTCCATTCCCATGTATACGTGTATACGTGTAGTGCAGTATGTGAACATCTAGCTTCACTGGCAAACACAAGGTTCACATTTGGTTCACCAAGGTCTGGTCAGTGGAAATTGGATGTACATGAGATATGTCAGCACACACACACACACACACACACACACACACTCTCACACACACATTTTCTTTTATGTCCCCCAAAACAAAAAAATCTAAATTTGCTGCCAACCTCACTGTATTACAAGTGGTTTGTAACAGCTCTGTTTTGAATTATGTTATATTCAGCAATGCACCATATAAGAAAATGCTAAAACAAAGTAAAGTGGAATTTCATTTCATTTTAATTTTTTATACTTGTTAAATGATGAACCATTTTGCCCGTTTTCGCAAGCGACAAGTTAAAGAAAGCCATATAACATGAGTACAATACAAGACAGTACAGACCCAAAAACACAGTATTAAAATGATGTCAATACTAATGAAACAAACAACAAACATTAAGTGCATGTACATTCATTCCTTAACAACAACCAATGTTTACATTTAGTATTAAATGTTCTAATGTTTGTGCAATTGGCAATTTCATTGGGTATAGAGTTATAAAATCTAGCTGCCCTATATAATACTGACTTTTGCCCAATCACTTTAAAAAAAGGAATGTTATACACATATTTACTCTGAGATCTAGTCCCTTGTGAATGCATAGCTCTGGGAAAAAATGTTAGGACTGTCTGAGGTAGCTGACCTAATGTTCTTTTATGTAACATGGTACCCATCTTTACACTGGCTTTATTTTCCGGTGGTAAACAACCAGTATCCTTTAACAAATTACAATGATGGCTCCTACTTGGCAAATTAGTCATAAATCTTAGAGCACTATTATATGCAACTTTTAACTTATCAAACATTTTGTTGCTAGTGGCCAGATACACACTCAACCCATAATTAAAAATACTAAATAAAAAAGACTGTGTGCTAATAGTCTACGAGACTCAGGAACAAGATGGGTTTGTACTCTACTCTAAACAAAAGCCCTAATCCCTGATGAACCAATTTTATAACATTTTTGACATGAAGTTCAAAGGATAGGTTATTGTCCAAAATGATCCCCACATATTTAAAACTTTCAACTACTTCAATAGGTTCTCCTTTTAAATCTAATGTCAAGGGATTCAGTTCTCTTTTTTTATGTGGACCAGAAAAGACCATGGCCTTTGTTTTTAAGTGTTTTACACCACACATCTTGGCAGAAGCCTTTCCTAAAAATAATTAAAATCATTTTGCACAGTCCTCAGAGCATCCTTGGACTATGTTGCAGCATTAAAAATGACTGCATCATCAGCTTATAGGGTAATCTCAGATTTTTTACAAGTAAGGGGGTCAGAATTCATAAATATTGAAAAAAGAAGAGGGCCCAAAACTGAGCCATGTGGCACCCACATTTAATCTGCAGAGAATCTGAGGTGCTTTCTAAGATTTTTGTTCAGTGCGTTCTGTTACTCAAATAGTTATCAAACCACTCTATAACATCATTCAAAAAATGTAATTCCAAATGAGAGTCTAACAATAGGCCATGATCTACAAGGTTGAAGGCCTTGGTAAGGTCCACAAATAGGGCTGCTACAGAGTGCCCCTTATTAAGGGCACTCTGCACCCAGCTTGTGATCCTCACCATGGCCATCTCTGTGTTATGCTTTGATCTAAAACCATGTTGTCAACTTGTTGTTAAAGTATATTTTTCTACTTAGTCAATTATTTTATCGAAAATAATCCTCTCCAGAATTTTTGATAAAGAAGCAGTAAAGAAATTGAACGGTAGTTAGAAACACATTCCCTATTGTCAGATTTAAATATGGGATTTATAGTTGCAACTTTCTGATCTCTGGGAAAAACCCCATTGCACAAAGAGAAATAAAAAAAATATTCTATAGGGGAGGCCAACTCACTAATTCTCATTTTTTTTGTGGAATTTTTTTATGCACAGGTCCCCAAGGAACTCTCTCCAGTAACCCATCTTATCCACAGTTCTACCTCCCAGTCTGAAGCTCACTACCAGGGCTGACCCAGCCCAGTGAATCCTCCGGCTCTGAACCCCCCAAGGTGAGGGGACCACCTACACCCTGGCACTCCATCTAGAATGAATCTAATGCGCCGGGCTAGAGTTGGGGGGGGGTCCCTGGATAGTGAGCCTGATGGTGGGAGTGTGCCGTGATACTGGAGGTGCCTTCGCCTATCCTGAAGGCTTGGGATTTTCTATGTGAGCAGTTTGCCCCTAGGAGCACAGACGTGCAGTGATGCCAGTACAGAGGAGCTGCAGGTGTCTGCTGCCTCTTCCCCAACGCTGCTACAGGTATAGGTAGTACCTCCAGACTCCACCGGGGGTCTCTACTGCAGCAGAGAACCCTAGATCCCTCAACAGGGAGAGGAGAGCAGTCTATCGGGTACTCAATCCTCTCCCTCCCCTGCCAACCCCCGGTGCCTGAGCACGTTCCTAGATTTGGGTTGCCTGTGTGGCACAAGGTGTGGCATCCAGTGCCTCAACCCTCAGTGCCACTGGGCCGGTCCAATTAATTCCCATCTTAATAAGCCTAAAATCTATATTATCAGGACCAATATAGGGATGAGGGTCATATTTTAAAACATAGTCTCTAACCAAATCAAGTGTGACAATCCAAAATTTAGGGTGATTAATATTATTTCTAAAGGGGTTCCAAAGTTTCTAAGAATTATTTTATTTATTCCCAAAAATATAAAATTGAAAATTCACAGAACATTTTGGGCATGTGGTTTTTACATACTGAATGATCTGCTAAAGGAGCTATTTTTGCAGATCAAAACATTTGTGCATTACAGTACCTGAGCAACTCTGCCTGTAGTCTTTAAAGCAATACCATACAGAACATCATTCTTTTAGTCCCTTAACATTACTTCCCTCTTGCATAAATTATACTGGTTAACTGTGCCACATGTTTATGACAGTTTTCCTTTATATTGTATTAGTGATGTAAACAGTGACCTTTATTTGAGTGTCTCTTGCAATACCAGGCTGTCTTGCACAAATGTTTCTTTCTAACATGTAAACATACACTATACAGCAATTTTTAAAAGAGCATAATCGCATCTCCTTGGTTTTCTGTTAGAGACATGGGGTCACAAAGAGTTCATATTTCTCAATAGGTTTCTTTTAAAACTCCATTTAAAGAAATGTTTGTATTGGTCATATAAATGGTCTTATCTAAAGATGAGAAGAACCAACACAGAATGAGAACCTCCAGATATTGTCTGGTTGCATAATGTAGAAATAATGACATTCTCCACAGAAAAGGTAATTCAATTGGCTTTACATTCAAATTAGTAATTAACATGCAATTGAAATGTAATTAATATGCACATGCACACGAATTACTGGTTTGAAAATAATGACATTATTTGAGAATCTTTTGGGGTTCCATTTAGAATATGGAATGGTTTGCCCTTCTCTAGTTTTGGTAACATTCAGCCCCATAGCGTACATATGAGTCGAGAGGTTCTATGCTTAAGCTTACTCAAAATGGCTGCCTGTGGCTGAAATTCATTATATTTGCTGTTGACAATGTTCAGGAACACTGACTCATGTGTTCTCCAGTACACTGCGGTACTTGCATGAGATTATCCTGAAAGTATGGACCTGTGCCATGAAATAATCTGTTTGCTTTCTGAGAAATATGAACATCTTTTCAGAAACATCTAATGCACTGAATATTATACAATTTGCAGAAGAAATCCTGAAAGCTGATTATGTCAAGTATTGTCTTCAGTAGGTTGGATAACACTGTATCTCTGTCATTTATTTATTTATTTGTTGGGTTTTTTTTTTTTTGATTACCAGGTAAGTGCACTAGACATCAAAAATGCCTATTTTCAGGGTTCATGCTTTACATCTAATTATCAAGATCAGCCACTGTGATAATTGTGAGCAACTTTGAAAATCAAAATAATACACACCAGGGAGTGATATATCATCGCATCTCTTCACCTCTGGCTTGGTAAAGGCATTCAGCTTTGCATAATGACTCATGATATAGTAATTTTTGTGGTCTATTTTTGCTTAAATATTCAAGCCAGTTCACACTGGTGCACATGCTTGTGAAAAGGCCATGGTGCAACCTTGGTAGCTAACCAAGCAGACAACAAAATCAAAAAGACTGCACTTGATCTGAACCAGGAACCTCCCACAAATGCAGACATGGGCAGTAATTATTGCTGCATGCACCAGAGGTTTTATTCGGTATACAGTGCTCAGTGTCTACAACAATGTACAAATTCCAGTACCCCTGAGAATGGTCAGGTGACCAAAGTACCAGGACAAGTGGTGGACAGCAGGAGATACCTGTGTGGGTTTGTATATCCTACTTCAATGTCCACCTCCAGACTATACAACTACACCCAACCAACTGTGAACACCAGAAGTGCTACCAAAGGAGTATTCCTATTGCCTTTTAAGCATACCGCACTTGCACAATGATCCCTCTCCTACAAGGGCCCTAAATGGCTTAATGATCTACCTACTGAACTAATTGGGTCTAGCAAAATCAGTCATTTCAAATCCAGACTCCACAACCTGCTGGCACGTGAGACCACCTGCAACCGTTAGCCCTTATCAATGCCACCTGAGGGCCTTCCATATTCCCCAACACCCCCTACTGCCCTGAACAGCTCCCCCTACCTCTTCTCCCACCCACCTCACCTGCCCCCCACCTGATAATGCCTTTCTGGCTGCACCCCCCCAACTTATATCGTCCTTGTCCTTGATCTGTCTAGACCCTCTAATTCCCCTACGTGGCAATTCCTCACTACCACAGACAAGTGGTTGCTTTGCCATGCACGCTCTAATCGCGCTTCCTGTTTCTGCCCAATTGCACTTAGAAACCTGTTCATTGCACTTAGTAACCTGTATTTGTTGTTATGTAGCTACCAGCAGTTTCACTTTTGTATGTTTATTGTTGTCTAGTGTCACCCCTGTTCCTCTCTCTGTACAATGTTTTCACTGATGTAACTCAATGGCTCTGTATTGTGGCACCTGACTTGGAACCTTTGTAAACGAGCCTCTGGGTCAAAGGTATTAATCTGAATCTTAAATAAATAAATAAATAAAAATGTTGGAATTTGTGTGCTGTTGTACACTGAGCATTGTAGGCTGAATAAAACTTTAGGTGGCTGCACCATTAACAGATGTACATGTGTGCCACTAGACACCAGGACAACATTTACATGGACCGGGATGTGGGATCAGTGGTTGGGGGGTACCACTACTACCAAGGAGCTGTCTGCCCCTCACAGGATGAGCAAACTGGGGTGAGTGGCTGAGTATAGCAATCCTGCTACCAGGGCATTCCTCTCAGTTGACTAGGTTTGCAAAGCAGTAAATAGTGTCCCTTTGGGTGCCATTTACCGCCAACAGAAACTGCTGAATTTGCTGCTGTGTCTGTATGCAGGAGGGACTCCTCATCGGCAAGGGCATGGCATTATGTTAGTAACAGGGTGCAAATGGGGTTCACCTATGCTACAGGGGCCTCTGAATATAGATCCTATCCATAAACCAGGTGGAAAATCTGCTCAGTGCGGGCACGCACCCCTTAGCACTTGTGCAAATGTTTGAATATTTAGTCCAGGTGTTAAGGGGTGTTTGCTCGCACTAACTGGGTTTTGTGCCTGACTCATGGGTGGGGTCTATATTCATAGGCCCCACAGTGCAAGCAAAGCCCTTTAGTGCCAAAGCAATAACTTATCTCTGTGCTGATGCAAATGATGGGGTTCACCCCTGCATATGGTCACAGCTGCAAATTCAAAGGTATGCCGAGGTGGTAACTGCCACCCAAATGTGGGTAAGTTACCACTTTGCAAACCCCAACTTAACAGAGTGCAAGGCCCTGGTGGCAGGCAACATTACTGCAGCTGCCCACTTCCAATACCCCGAATCCTCACCCATTGAATCAGTGGATGCCCTGGTATCTAGTGGCGCCCCCCCGGCCCACTGATTGCCAATCCCTATACTATGTAATTTGTTTATAGTGTCTAGTGGCACCTCAACCCTCAGACTGCCCATGTCCATACTATGTAATTTGTTCCTGGTGTACAGTGGCATGTCCTACCCTCTGATCCCCCTTGCCATACTAAGTAATTTGTCCCTGGTGTCTAGTGGTACCACACACTTGCCGAGCACCCACCCCAGTGCCATCCCATTCTACGTATTTTGTTACTGGTGTCTAGTGTCACCCGGCACCCTTCAGTTGCCTATCCCCATTCTATGTATTTCTCCCATGGTGTCTAGTGGCACCTTCCCACCCTCCACTCACCCATTCTATGTATTTTCTCCCTGGTGTTTAGTGTTACCACCCACTTGCTAAGCATCCATCCCAGGGCCACTCTGCCTCCCAGGTGGCTAGTGGCTCCCCCGCACCATCTGCACCAAGCATATCACCCAGCCCCCCGCACATATCTAAGCAACCATGCCAGGTGGAGGGTCCAATAGGGCAATTAGCACAGCCCTCCTCTCACCTCTTCTGCTAGCCGCCAAATGGATGACAGGGAGCATGCACTCAGTATGCTGTATACTGTACACATGATTCCTGTCATCCCATGCAGTGGCCTGCCAAGAAGGTGAGAGAAGGTCTGTGACAGTTATCATATTGGACCCTCCACGTGGCACGGCTGCCTAGGTATGTGGGGGGTGGCTGGGTGGTGCGCTCAGTGCAGGAAGTTGAGGGGCTGCTAGCCACCTGGGAGGCAGGGAGGTGCTGAGACAGGTGCTCAGCAGGTGGCGGGTACCACTAGACACCAGGGACAAATTACATTGTATGGGGATGGGCGATTGGAGGTTGAGGGTGCCTCTAGACACCAGGGACAAAATACATAGAATGGGGATGGGCAACTGGAGGATGGTGGTGACACTATATACCAATGATGAAATACATTTATTTATTTATTAGATCATCAGTTTACAGACCTTTGAGTCATAGAATCATTTACAAAAGCACCTCATCAAGAGAGCAATACATCACAGCAAACACAACAGTGCAGTACATAGCGTTTAGATTAAAAAAGCAACCAGTGTTACAGGTATTCACTGGTGGTACACACTTGGTAATAGGTAGATCACAATGTGCAATCAGAGGGTGGGGGGTGATACTCGACACCAGGGACAAATTATATAGTATGTGCATGGTCAATTGGGGATTTGGGGTGCAACTAGACACCAGGGAAAATATAAATATTACAGGGATGGGTGATCAGGGTTAGAGGGGCCGCTCGCCACCATGTCTGTGTGGTGACGGCCACAGGATGGGTGCAAACCTGCTGCCACTTCCCTTGCAAATGAGCCCATAAAGGGCATGAATATGGCCCCTTAGTGCCTTGCGTGCCCAATGAGCTCATATGCAGTTTTCCACTGAATATTGCACCAGGGGCTTCCAGCGCTATCTTGTCTGGGTTCACAGTTCCCTTAATTTCCCTATGGGCTGTATAGATCCCAGGTCCATATCAGGGCAGCACTACCTGACTTAGTGCTGTGCTGATATGGCCCTATATTCAATTGGATAGTGCCATTGTGCATTGAACTGAATGCAGTATCCTCACAGGTCAGGTGCAGGGGGGTTCTATGTCATAACAGCGAAAGCAGAATGGCGATCGCTATTATGGCGAGTGTATATCACCGAAAAGCAAATCGGCGATATACACTTACTGGCGAACCAACATCTAGCAACCTAAAGTGTTTTTGCTGGTGGTGAATGCTCCCCACCCCTCGCTGCCCCCAACCCCGCACCCCCTGAATTAGGATTCTTAACTCCAGTGGGGGGGTGCATGTCAGGGAGGAGGCACAAATTCAGCTGCAAAAAAAACTAAGTCCAGGAGCCACAAGCAGCAGCAAACTTCAGACCCTCCAGTCCCCAGCCCTGAACTTGGTGCCTCCCTCACCACCATACCACATGGCTGGCTCGGCAGCAGCAGGCACAGTTCCTCCAGATAATCCTCTTCCCTATCCCTCCCCTTCCCCTCACCATTCCCTCTTTCTGGTTGCCTTCCCCTACCCTCGCAGTAGCAGTAGTTGCTACCCTTGTGGGTTGGCTATCCCAACAGCACTGAATATGGAGTCGCTGTTTTGATGGTTGCCCATATTCGGTCACTGTCATCACTGAATACCGTGCAAGGGCAAGTGCAACACAAACCATTGTGCTGTGCTATTGTACATACTTGAATATTGGGCTCCTGGTGTTCTGTTTTTGTTTCTGAATTACCCTAAGCCTCTTCGATGGAGTGCTGTATAAATAAAATTGCTCTACCTTGCTTAAGAGTAATGTAGGATGAATGTGATGGACCTAGACTTTTGACCCAAAACTACTGTTATTTTACTATGCCGTGCCTGTAACTTATGGCTACTGTACTTTCTCCTAAAAAAACAATACACTGCATGTCTGGTGGCCTCAGAGTAAGGTAGCACAGAAACATAAAAACATAGAATGTGTTGGCAGAAAAGGACTGGTAGACTCATCTGGTCTGCCCTATTTTCCCTGCCAGATACTACACCCCTGGACACTATTCAGTCAAGGGTGTCTCTCCCTCCTCCCCTTCTCTACATATTATGCCCATGTGCTTATCCCATGCTTGCTTGAAGCTCCCCACTTTCTTGCCCCACCACTTCTTCTGACAGGCTGTTCCATGCATCTACCACCCTTACTGTGAAGAAGTATTTCCTCACATCTCTCTTAAGCTTTCCCTCATCAAGCTTCTTAGCATGCCCTTATGTTCTGGCACTCCTCCCCTGACAGAAACTTTCCTCCTGCACCTTGTTCACCTCTACAGGGTACTTATAGGTCTCAATCATTTCCCGTCTTGCTGTCCTCTCCTCCAGGGACTACATTTATTTTGCTCCTGCTCCTGCAGCCTTTCCTCGTATGGTTTCTCTTGCAGACCCCACACCATTTTGGTATTTCGCCTCTGGACCACTGTGATTCTGTCAATGTCCTTGCAGAGGTGCAGCCTCCAGAACTGGACACAGTACTCCAGGTGGGGTCTCTGTAGTGTGAATGATACAATGGCAAAACCACCTCCCTTCTCCTTCTAGAAATCCCCCTCCTTATGCACCCCAGCATCTGGCTATCCTTGCTTTTAGCTATATCACACTGGCCTACCATCTTCAAATCATCTGATTTGATTACCCAAGGTCCCTCTTTTGCTTTTTGACTATAAGTACTATAAGTACCCCCCCCCATCTTATACTCTTAATAGCTGCTGGGTTTTCCAATCCCAGGTACATGACTTTGCACTTTTTGGTATTGAAACTCTGCTGTCACACCCTAAATCACTCGTCTAGTTTTCCTAGATCCATTTGCATTCTCTTTACCCCTCTTGGGTGTCTACCCTGTAGCAGATTTCTGTGTCATCCAAAAATAGACACACCTTCCTCTCTATTTCTCTGCAATGTCACTTGGTAAGGCATTGAAGAGAATAGGGCCCAGTACCAATCCCTGTGGTACTCCACTGGCCACTCTCCCATCCCCCTAGTGACTGCAATTTACTACCACCATTTGCCTCTTATCATTCAACTAGTTAGATACAAAGCTTACCATTTTCTCCCCTACCCCAGCTTGCTAGGTTTCTTAATCAGACTCCTGTGTGGTACAGTGTCAAAGACCTTACTGAAGCCCAGATAGTCCACATCCACTGTCCTTCCTAGTCCACCTCCCTATTTATCCAATCAAAGAAATATACTAGATTTGTTTGGCATGACCTCCCTCCTGTGAAGCCATGGTGCCAGTGGTTCTGCAGCCCATTTGCCTCCAGGTATTTCATCACTTCTCCTTCAGTAGGGTTTCCATTAATTTCCCCACCACTGATATGATACTGACTGGTCTGTAATTGTCAGCCTCCTCCCTGCTGCCACTCTTGTGTAGTGGGACCACATCATCCCTCCTCCAGTCTTCTGGAACTACCCCTTCTCCTATGAGGTGCTGTTGCCTGAGGGGCAGATAGCACTGTGCTCAGTTTTTTTAGTATCATTAGGTGGATCCTGTCTGGCCCCATCACCTTTTCTTTAGGGCTTCTAATCCTCTATGGACACTTTCTTCTGCAAATTAACTTGTGTGCATTCCCCATCCCCCTGCTGTCTGCTGATACATATTGGTCCATCCCCCCTTTAGCTGTTTCTAGATCTTCCTCTATACTTTCCTGCCTCCGCCCCTTCCAGCTCTCCTGATCCTCACTATCCCTCCCCTTGTCTTCCTCTTTTCACTCACATACCTGAAGAAAGTCTTAGCTCCTTTTGTGATCTCCTGGGCAATCCTCTCTTCTGTTTGAGCCTTTGCTACCTTCACCCTCCTCCCTGCCTCTCTAAGTCTACCTAGGTATACCTCCCTGACCCCTTCTGTTGGGGTCCCCTTGTACTTCCTAAAAGCTGCTTTTTTCTCCCTTAGTGCCTTAGCCACATCCTTTGAGAACCACAGTGGACTCTTCCTCCTCTTACACTTCCTTATTTCCTTATCTGCCATTCTCTTAACTATTCCCTCCTTTATCCTTTTACATTGTTCCACACTCCCTCCCGGCCATCTCCCTTTCAGTGTATTTACTAGGGCAGGCTTTCATTTCTTTAAAATCTGCTCTCTGGAAGTCCAGGACCCTCATCCTAGTGTGTTTATTCTCCTGCCCAGTCCATATTCCAAACTGCACTATACGATGATCGCTTGTACCCAGGGGGCTACCCACTGTGACGTTGCCAATGCTGACCCTGTTTGTAAGTACTAGAACCAGCACTGCACCATCTCTAGTGGGTTCTGTAATCAGCTACCTAAGAAATGCACCTTGTAGGGAGTCCAGGATGGCCTGCTTCTAGTTGTAGTTGTGGTAGTAGTATGTTTTTCTTTGTATCTAACTACTGTAACTATCTATCGATCTATCTATCTAAATGTATAAAATTCAACAAATTATCATATTTAAAATCATACAATTCTTTATCTTAGTCCTATAAATATTGTTTAGAAATTAATTATGTATCTTACAATGCTAAAAAATCATGCCACAGCATAAAGCGCTGGATTTGTTTTTACTATTAGAATAAATATACATATTTTGTTTTTTGTTAGTCCCTATTTTGTGGATACAATGGATTAATGAACCTTTCTCTTTCCCTTTGAAACTTCAGATATGCCAGCAAAATATGAATAATATATACTCCATTCAAATCCTTATTACAGCTACAATTATAAAACAAAGTATCACTGACCAGGGACTCCCCAGTACCTCTTAACAGTAATAATCTTCATTACGTAATACATTCCTGTGCATTTTTTTCTGACAGAACAACAAATACCTTTCTGTTTCAAAAGTTTCCTTAACTTGGGAGTATAGACCTAACTTGCCATACTCAAGTATAGTTTCAAAATCTTTCTGAATGTATACATACAGGTTTATTTGAATAAGCTCCTTACAGTATTCATTAATTTGTGCTTTGGTTTTACATGGCCACAGCTCTGATATTCCCATATTTTTTACCATTGTGTTTAGACTTGTAAACCAGGATTTATTCATTCTATTATTTGAAACATATTTTATTGTTTCTATCCATGCCATTTTCGGAAGTCTGTCATCAGACATCGGTATAATTATTTTCCAGAACATGACCAACCGGATCAATATTCAGGCTTCTATTGATAAAATCCCAGTTTCTGACCTTACAAAAACTGAAGGGCAATCTTTTGGAAGGTTTAATACATACTTAAAATAGTAATTTTGTAAAACTTCAATATGGAGGCTCTTTATGTTTTTATTATTAATATTGACACCCCTCCTCCAAATTTCACTGCCATATAGACTTTGGTTAATAGGTTTAGCCTCATATACATGTTTGAGCACCTTGAAAGAATCATTTTCAAATGTATTTGCAAATGCCTTGATTGCACCTGTTGTCTTGTATGCAGCAGCCTTAATTAACTGGATATGATTTTTCCAGGTTAGCTGTTCATTGAAGTTTACCCCTAAATATTTATATATTTTTATTTCCTCAAAGATAATACCATTCACTAACCATGTATGTGTTTTTTCCCCAAATATCGTTATTTTAGTTTTCTCAACATTTATATCTAGTTTAAGTTCCTTCAATTTCCCTAAAACAGTACTAAGTCCTCTTTCTAACCCTAATTGGGTCTGGGACATTATAACTGCATCATCCGTAGATAGCATAATTCTTTTTTATTCACCATTGATGCTTGGCGGGAAAGTATCAAACTTACTTGAACTTTTCACAAGAGCCTCTACATACAGGTTAAACAATTGTGGTGCCATCAGCCACCCTTGCTTTACACCTTTCTCAGTCTCTAAAGATTATGTCAATGCCTCATCCAAACTACAGTATATCGTACTTGCACCTTAGTGTCAGAATATAACATTTTCAGAATACATAGGAGCCTTTTTTCAACATTCATTTTCTCCAACATTTTCCACAAAATCCCTCTATCTATAATATCAAAAGCGGACCTTATGTCCACAAAACATGGATATATTATTTATCCATTGTTGCCTGTATAGCACTCTACCAGATACTTCAAAGTAAAAGCCAGATCCAATGTACTGTGACATCTTTTAAAGCCACACTGGTATTTAGAAATTAAAATATTTTCTTCTATCTATCTATCTATTGGAAAATTGGTAACCAGAAGAGGCTCACTGAGCCAAGGCTTATTCCATGGTGTGACAGAGGGAAGGGGAAGGTGCAACAAGCAACAATACAAAACAAGCATCCAAAACATCTGGTCAAACATGGAGTACAATATGGTACCAAAATAGAATAAATATTAAATAATGCACACACAGAAATAAAGTGCAGAAATAACAAGTAGTACAAGAAAACAAGTTTGGCGACAATAAATAGCATCCAGAACAAATAGGCCAGATAGATTAGGTTTCAGCCATGGAGGTACCAGGAGGAAAGATAGCAGGAACAGGTGGGTAGAGGCTGAAGTTTCAACTGGCACCTGAGGGAGCCAAGGGATGGAGAGAAACAGAAGGAGGAGAGAAGTTTATTCCAGAGTGAGGAAAGTTAACAGGAAAAGGTAGATTGCCCAGCAGAGGTAAAGGGATGAGGAGTGGCAAAAGTATGATGGTCTCTGGAATGGAGGGAGCAGGAAGCATGATAGAAGAGAGGAGAGGTAAGATGAAAGGGAGCCAAATCAATATCTGAATATGAAGGAGGTGCAGTGAGCCTAGCGATGAGAGGGAAGGGGAAGGATGGAAACAACTATGTGTGTGAGGGAGGTGTTTGTTGCATTATGTAATCCCCCCACCACCCCACCCTGGCAACAGCATCCAACTCCCAACCATCTCCATCCAGCACCCTCATTTTCTTATTTAGAAGTCCCTACGGTGCGAGAAGGGGACTGACATGATCCACCATCTTTCATGACTATTAGCTTTCTTGTGAATGAAAGCGCTTCTGCACTTGAATAGTAAAAACAGCTGATCACATCATCAGCTGTCTTACCATGCAAGTAAGCATGGGAGTGCTTTCACTCACAAGATGGCAGCCAGCCATGGAGGAGGGTGAATTGTGTCGGTCACTTTCCAGTGCCTTGGGGAGGACTAATAAATACAGAAATTTGGGTGCTGGGGGGGAGAAGTTTGGGAGTATGGTGCTGCTGCTGGGATGGGGGGTAGGGGGATTATTTCTTTCTGGCTGGGACATGCTAAAAAAAGTGCAAAAGTGCTACAAGAAATAGTGGCCAGCCATGGAGGTGGCATGTTTTGACAGTCACCCACTGTGGAATCCTTGTTTGAACATTAAATTGTTGGTGCTGGGGGGGAAGGAGGTTAAGTGGCAGAGAAGGTGTTGTGGCTATTTAAACAGTTGAGCTGGGGAAGAGGGAGGGACACTATTCATTATTTGTATCCAAATAACAAACAGTGCACTATTTGTGGTATTCGGGAAATACTATTCATCCCTCCTTCGCCCCTACTATTTATATAACTATTTATCTTATCTATCTATCTATCTATCTATCTATCTATCTATCTATCTACACCTGACCTAAACCAGTGAGTCTGGCTGACTGTGTAGGTAGGAAACTGTTTAGAGGTGGCTTAACATCATTGGTGCTGCACTTCATACCTTTTTAGGAGAAGCACTATGTAAATAACCTTGGATTGGATGGTTGACCACTGAATATTGACAACTCTTGCCTGTAGTAAGAGTACTGTAGAAGCTCATAAAAGCATCAGGGGTTGTGGTAGGGCCAAGCATCAGGGGTTGTGGTAGGGCCATGCATAATGCAAAACAAAATGCAGCCTGCCATGTGCGTGTAGGACAGTGGGGTGCTTTAAGCAGGCGCTGAAGACTTCTTTGTGGGCAAAAGCATATTCTGAATTCATTTGATTTTATTGTTCCTATAGTCTAATTGTTTTAGCTTACTGTGCAGTGCCTTGAAATGTGAAAGGCGCTATATTAAATAAACTTATTATTATTATTATTATTATTATTATTATTATTATTATGTGCATGAGGCAAGCATGCCTCCATGCCAACTGCACCGGGGTCATCCCCATTTCCTCTTGGTCAGTGGATGAACTAATGTGAATCCCAGAGGAGTTGATGCCTCCTTGGTCCATTAGAAGAGAATACATTCCACTTGGAGTATCTTGACAACCACTAAGCTTATTGAATAAGCAGAGGGGATGTCCTCTGAGGCCAATGGGAGTGTTGTAGATGCCCTCAATGAAAAAGGAAGTAGAAGAGCACTGATTCTGTATTTCTTTCCATTTTGGAGAAGTACAATCTGCATAGATTCTCTTTACGTTTTTGTACTTTTTTTTATTTCAAAGTTGCTATATTTGGCTGAAAGCAATGTTTGAAATGCAAGCTGTGATGCACAGGTGGAACACTCATACCATCTCCAGAACATTAAAATGGAAAACTATGAAGAGAAAATTATGACATCTATAAACAAAATCAATTGTATGCTTTGCAGGGGTTACAGATAAATGCACACTGCATGAACTGCATGCTTAGAAACTCGTGCTTGGCCAAGCAGCTGCCTAGCAACCAAACATTATACATGATCTGTTTTTTAAATAAGACAAAATCTGCAGTGGATGTGTCTGCAGCAAACGCAACAAGAAAGTATTTCATAAGGCAGCCTCTTGTTCATTTGGGGGAATATGTGCTCAACTGACAAAAACATTGATTCAAATTGCCAACATCTTTTTAGACTGTTATATGTTCAAATTTGGTGATCTCTGCATTTCACACACAAGGAATTAGTGTGGGGAGTAAAATAACTCACATTGTTACAGACACATGCACATTTGAATATATTTGCATTGCACTATATTGCATAATATGCATTATGACTGTATAGGGAAAGGGGAGGGTGATGGCATTCAAATTGTGTGCTGCGTTATGCACAGATGCACGCTAGCCTCAACACTCCCCAGTGGCATGTTGGACTAGCATCATCCTTAAAGAACTTTTGCAAGCACTTCTACAGTGTGGTGCAAACATGTGAAGAGGCCAAGGAAGATTGTCAGGAGACTGAGTTCAACAAAGGTTCATAACACAAAATGCTGTACACAGGAGAATGAGGCTATTAAGTGGGTTCCATTGGGTACCAGAGAGAAATCAAATTATGTAAAAATGACTAAGTGAGACTGGGGGGCAACTGTACCACAAAGGATGACCTATGCTGGGACAGAAAATGTAGATACTACATGCCTTACAGTATGAGTTGGGGTGGTGGTACAGCTAAGGTTGTAGCACCAATTAACACAGACACTGGTCATGGCAGGGCACCCTGTGAATGGTGCTCTGCCATGCTCAGACCACCATGGGTGATGCATGACAGCATGTTTGATGCTGAAAACACTGTCTGTGGCCAGTAATATCCAGGGGCCACATTTACATTGTGAATTAGCCACCAACAATTAAAAGAGAACTGTGTGGGGCAGATTTTGGTGGTGGCACAACAGGGGGCCACTTTGCAGCAAGAAATTATGCCACCACTGACTAATACTGTGTATCAGGCCATTGGTGTTTCTTCATCAGAGTGTTCCCTGCCAGTGACCTGGAGCCTTTCTATGCCTATCATTATTGTCCTAGTTTACCTGCCTATTTTATTAGAAACATTTAAATTCTCTTTGTATTTACTTTGATGATACTTGTTCTGTTTTGTTCTTTTGTGATATGCATCTACACACTGGATGTTTTTGTTATTTATCTTGACGTAACTGGTTACTTGCCCAGAGCTATTTGAACATGTTCTGTACATGTTACCTGAAATCTTTATGGAAATGAGGCCCTACATCTAAAGCAGCTGTCTGGCTGGGTGAAATTTAAATAAATAAATGGAAAATGAATGGAGCGTTTGATGACTTCCCCTGCATCTAGTGTTGCCCACATTGCTGGTGTTCACTTATTACTTTTCATTATAGGCACAATTATTTTGTGCCTATAAGCAACAAGATTTAGGTCCTTAGAATATTCAAGGTACATCCTACATACTGTAGAATGTTTTAAAATCCAAAACTGCTGTTTACCAGCAGAAGATAACTTTGTCCAAAATGAAAACCAATGAACTGCAGCAGTAATGGTCCTGTGGGGATAACACACAAAGTGTCATCAAATAAAGCATTGATCAGGCCTGTGAATAGGGGTTCCGCCTAATGGCAAGGAAGATTTAATCTGCATATGAATTGGGGGGCTGCACCACAGCAGACTGGACTGGGAACACGGAGCACTGTTGTATGAATAGATATTTCAATCCCTTGCAATAAATTGCTTTCATTTGATTTGCAAGGGATCTGCACAGTGCTGCTTAGTGTTTGGGACAGCACAACCACCAATCTTTGTGCTACCACGTGGATGTGGGACAAGTCCAAAATTCATTACGGAGCTAAGCATTTTGCCTCAAAGATGGCCATTGCCCTTTTGCTTAAAGATGATCACAAGAAGACATGACTGTCCAATATAAAGCCCTTTTTATGTATTGGCTGACATAAATAGCAGAGATACTTTATTTTTTTTCTGCACCAAAATAGCCTCCTTTATGTATAGGACCAAATTTTTAAGAGGATCCTGAGGACACTGAACAGCAGCAGTAACAGGAACATATCTAGTTACATAAATTACATAGCTTATATAAATGAATGAAAACATTTTCTGATAGGTCATAAGTCATATATACAAACATTATGAAGATAGTGATTTTATACAAGATAACTATCTTATCTTATTGTTGTGGTTTGTACAGTGCCCAGAGTCTGCGGAAATGGGTGCTCAATAAGTGATTTATCTATCTATCTATCTATCTATCTATCTATCTATCTATCTATCTATCTATCTATCCAAGTACGCTAGCCATTAAAGAATGTTCAGTGGTTACCATGGATATAGTTACAGGGTACCTAAGAGAATAAAAATAAAAAAAATGACTCATAAAACAGACTAAGAAGCTGTTGCTACAATGTCTGCTTAAGGAATTGGCTAACAGCTGCTGGAGGCTTCTTGTGAGCTAGAAAGGCTACTTGTGTTCAATTAAACAGCAGTATTTTGACCAGGAAGTTTAAATAAACTGATTGGTGTTTTATCAAGAATATTGGCTTAACAGTGCTGTGGTACTATTACAGCTGGCGATGCTGATGAACTGGGTTCAGGAATAAGTTGGGACAATCAAAGGAATGCCTGGTGGGAAGGCTGAACATCCCATGTGATTAAATGCCTCTTCGGGGGAGTGGTGGTCCACATCTGGCTGATGTACTTCCATCTGGCTGACTACATGTGGAATGTGCAGAGAAGTGATGCATGGGTGAGTGGTTGAAGCACGTTCACCTGTGAGATGAATCTGGCCTGCCAGCACCTAAGTGACATGAGTGTTCCTGGTAGAAGGGACTCACAAAATTAGGGAAAGTGGTGCTCCCTGGGAGGATGAAGCCCTGTCAGCTCCCAATGTCCACTTTAGACTCATGTTGCTGACTCCTGGAGGTACTCACAGCCTTCATGTCCACCATGGGCAGCCAGGTAAGAGGGGAAGATATACTAAAGGAGATAAAGGTGATCCCAGTCCTAGTGGGTAAGCCAATGGTGTGTGTTGAGGGTTGATGGTGGGGTCCTAGGAGTCTAGTGCATGGAACCTGGAGGGACAGGCAGATAGACATGGCAGCAGTGGAAGGAGATCCTGACTAGTGACCTGGTGGCAAACACAGAGTTAAAAGAAAAAAGAATATTCATGCAAGAAATATCTGAGGAGGATCCGAAAGGTGGCATAATTGCTACAGTGTTTCTCAACTCATAATAGAATGGATTGTCTTGACTTGTGTTACGGATGACCACATGTGAAGATCACAACACACAAAAGGCTACATATAGTTCATTAAGCTATGCTGCTGTAGTTCTGAAGTATCTGGAAACTGGATCTGAATAATAGTTTAATATGAGAGATAAACTTATGATATGCAGAAGCTATATTTTGCCTGAAAAGTTCTTCACAGTCCGCTGATATGTTTGTGAATTGGTGTAGCTTAATATAATAGCACACACCACTTTTTGCTGCTGAATCAATCCCCACAGCCATGCTGACAGTCTAGATACACGAGTGAAACAATTTAGAACATTACTGTTTTGCCAAGTTAAGAGAAGCACAGGGCTTTTGGAACTGTGCCCTTAATTCGTGTCACTGAAAGAAGGAGTAAGAGTGTGAATATTCAGAGGTTTTATTTCAAGTTCTGAAAATTTTCCAAACTGTGAACATGTGCAAACAGACATAACTTGAACCAAAATATTTTAGGATGCAGACATTAATTAAAATGTATACATAAACAAAGTGATGAACTGGACTAAGACTTGTGAATAATTTTAAGTAAAACATATTAAGCATTAAATAAAAATAATGGAGATAAAATTTATGTTGGGATCAAACTGTTAATATGTACTGACTTACCACAGTCTTTTGTGAAGTGTATCTTTATGAAAGGCATGTTATGGGTCAGTACAAACAAACTTAAAACATAAGCTAACAGATTTCAAAGAATCAACCTTTTACCTGAGAAAACATAAATGTCCTAAGTTCATATTTAGATATATTAATAGAATCCACACTGATCTCTGCATGTGTAGCACACCCCACAACCTAGGCCCAAGCTGCACTAAAGCTCTCAGGTAAGTTTCCCCTGAATATATAATGAAATATAACATGCAAGCCAACATCTGTGGCTCACAAGAGAAGTGCAGGGACATTAAGCACAAGTCACTGTGTGTGACAGCCTAGGCCATAACCATGCAAAGCCTGTTACTGTTGATGAGCAGAAGTGGCAGCTGACATCATTCTGATTTCAAGTGAGAAGCCAATGAAGGGATTAGAGCATTGAGGTGATAGCAGAGGAGGAGGAGGAGGAGGATTTAGTATGCATAATGCCCTGGATGCTGTTTTCATCTCTAGCTGCTGATTCTTAAAAGGACTGAATTTAGCCATAATCCTGATTAAGGCGAGGATTGAAGGATAGCAATGGATGCAAGAAGATCACCAGACTTTTAGCTAATAATACTGGAGTAAGATACTGTACATCAAATAAAAAGGGATGGAGGTAAGAGGAGGAAGGTTTTTAAGGGCAACCAGCACCTACTGAAGGCTTGTAATTAAAATATTGTTCTCCACACAGCCACAAGAAGAAGACATGTAAACAGTGTAGTTACATGCAAAATCACTTTATTCTGTGCAGAAGTCACTCAGAAGCACAGAAGCAAATGCAGTTCATTGATAAAAATCAATACAACAATAAAATGATACTGCCTGTAGCACAGAAAAGACAAGTTATTTAACAGACTCAAATGCTGGCTGTCATGGTGACTAGAACCCCCCCTCCTCTAGTGGACTAACATCAGCTGACAAGTTTAATTTATCAAAGGCTGTGGAGGTAAGAGGTAGTGTGTGGAGTGGTTTCAAATTAAAACTTCATGAGCAAAAATATCCCCCTTCCTGAAGTGCTGGTGAAGTGCTTGCAAATTGTCAACTTAGCCAAAATCATCTATGGAGGGCAGTGAACTGTCTTCACCAACAATATTTGACTTTAATTAGACCACAGGGCCAACAGTACAGAAGATACTGTTAGTGAATACCAACTGTTAAAAAAAGAGAAACAAGGAAGCAAATGCAAAACTCCTTCCCCAAAACACTAAGCACCCAATTGCTCCCCTTCCTCACTTAGTCTAGGACTGGGTGATCTGTTCCACCCGAGATCTGAAACCCAAGATCGAACCTGTAATCCAATGACCTGAATAAATATGGACTTCACTGCAGAAGTCTGGTTCTGGGTCCGTGGAGTGCCATTCAGTATACTGTTGCCATGGGGATGCTGTCATCACGCTCACTCCACGAACAGAATATAACTGTGGTGAGTGCGCAATGTGGGTCCAGATGATTTGGTGGAAAGTCATAGAAGCTTGCTGCTGTGGAGCAAAGCCTACAGTTGCACACTGCAGAGAGAAACTAAATATAAATTAGAAAAATATATATTTGTTAAGCCGAGCAAGGGGGAGGAAAGAAAGAGAGGAGAGGAGAGGAGAGGAGAGGAGAGGAGAGGAGAGGAGAGGAGAGGAGAGGAGACTTACTGGAACGAGGGGAGACAAAGTCATCATCAGAGGAAGATGAGGAGAGGAATCCAAGAAGGGAGATAGATAGGGGTGGCGGGGGGAGGAAGCAAGGCAAAAATGCAATGTGGCAGGTAGTGCTTCACAGGGCAAGGGCAGACTGCAAAAAAATTTCATTTCTGCCATCCAGAAATTGAATCCAGAAGATCCTCCAGATATGAGAGAGAGAGAGAGAGAGAGAGAGAGAGAGAGAGAGAGAGAGAGAGAGAGAGAGAGAGAGAGAGAGACTGCTGGGGCCCTAGAAATTCTACAGTTACAGAAATTTCTAATAAAAGTTGTTTTTTTCTTTTCTTGGCCTAAGGCAGTGTTCATGGCACACTGATCAAGGGAAGGCTGGCAAAATATTTGACTTGTGCCATTCCAGAATCCAGAGGAGAGAGAGAGGGGGAGAGGCTGGCCTTCAGGAAATATAAGGGAATGCAGCAGGATGAAGACAGGGAGGCATATCATACTTCCCTAAGAGAAGCAGGGAAGGCAGTAAGGCAGGCAGGCAAAGACCCAAACAGAGGAAACACTAGCACGAACAGTAAAAGAATGTGACAAGATTTTCTATAGATGCATTAGTGAAAGAAGAACGTCCAGAGGTGGTATTGCTAAGATCAAAGGGGATAAGGGGGCGTGTGAGGAAGAGGACCATGTAAAAGCATCTATCCTAGATAAATATTTCTGCTTAGTATTTACTGAAGAGAAGGTAGGGCAGGGCCCACAGCTCTGCACCATGGACACATGGGGAGGGAGGTTTGCACTAGTCCCTTCATAAAAGAAAGGGTCCTACAATAGCTCAATAACCTCAGGGTGGACAAGGCAATGGGACCTGATGGCATACATCCCAGGGTACTAAAGGAGCTAAGAGTGGAACTAGCAGAGCCATTATCAGAACTGTTTAGTGAGTCTCTGAGCACAGGAGAGGTCCCAGAAGACTGGAGAAGGGCTCATGTGATCCAGTTCCACAAAAGAGGTAGCAGGGAGGAGGCAGGGAACTACAGACCAGTCAGTCTTACCTCAGTAGTGGGCAAGATTATGGAGACACTCCTTAAGGAAAGGATAGTGCAACACTTGGAATCCATAGGAGCACATGATCCAAGACAGCATGGGTTTACAAAAGGAAGGTCCTATCAAACTAATCTCATAGATTTCTTTGACTTGGTAACCAGAGTGGTGGACCAAGGGGGAGCAGCTGATGTTGCCTACCTTGACTTCAGCAAAGCTTTTGATACTGTTCCACATAGAAGATTGATTAATAAGCTGGGTAGGCTGGGATGGGTCAGACTTTGGTCAACTGGGTGGCAAACTGGTTGATGGGCAGAAAACAGAGAGTGGTGGTAAGCGGTATCACGATAGGAAGAGATACAAGTCGCTGCGGGTACCTCTAGATCATCAGTTTTGGGGCCAGTCCTCTTCAATATCTTCATCAGTGACATTGCAGATGGACTGGAGGGTAAGGTTTGTCAGTTTGCAGATGACACCAAGACCTGCCACAGAGTAGATGATCCAGATAGTGTGGGCAGAATGAGAAGAGATCCGGATAAACTAGCAAAATGGTCAGAAAAGTGGCAACTGGGGTTTAACACAAAGAAGTACAAGATCATGCACATAGGGAAGAGAAACCCTGAAGCCACCTATAGGCTGGGAGGGGAGTTGCTGGCAGTCACAAGGGAAGAAAGAGACTTGGACATCATCATGAGTAATGACCTGAAATCATCCAAGCAGACCTCTAAAGCAGTAGGTAAAGCTAGAGAGATGTTGGGGTGTATTAGTAGGGGTATCACAAGTCAGAAGAGGGAGGTAATAATTCCTCTTTACAAGACACTGGTTAGGCCCCATCTGGAGTACTGTGTGCAGTACTGGAGGTCACACCTTCACAAGGACATTAACCAAATTGAGGCAGTCCAGAGAGGGGCAACTCAAATGGTTCAGGGACTGCATCAGAAAACATATGAGGACAAATTTACTGAACACAATATGTATACCCTAGAGCAAAGGAGACAGAGAGGTGATATGATTGAAACATTCAAACACCTTAAGGGCATTAACAAGGTGAAAGAGTCTAACATGTTTCAATATAAGAAAAATAGCAGGACAAGAGGACACAGCATGAGATTAGAGGGAGGCCGATTAAGGGGTAATGTGAAGAAGTTCTTTTTCACAGAAATAGTGGTGGAAGCATGGAACAGCCTACCTCAGGAAGTGGTGGATATGAATATAGTGCAGGGCTTCAAACAGGCATGGGATAGGCATAATGGAGCAATACAGATGAGTATGAATAGATAGGACATTGACAGAGCAGAGGCCTATGGCACATTCATAAGGTAGAAAAAGAAATGGGCAGGCTGGATGGGTCTTGCAGTCCTTATCTGCCATCAACTTCTATGTTTCTATGTTTTTATGAGAGATTACTAGGGCCCAAGAGACTTTTTATGGTTACAGAAAATTCCAAGTAAAGGTTTTTTTCTTTTCTTGGCCTCAGACAGTGTGGCTATGTTACATTAAGCAAGGGCAGGCTACCAAAATATTTGACTTGTGCCATTCCAGATCCAGAGGAGTGAGGGAGAGATTACGGGGGTCCCAAGAGAGAATTTACAGTGCCAGAATTGCATAAAAGATTTTCTTTCTTTTATTGCCTCAATGTGGCTGTGTGTAGTACAGGGCAGGTTGGCAAAATAAATATTTGACTTGTGCCATCCAGATCCAGAGGACAGAAAGAGAAAGACTACAGTGTGGGGGGGGGGGTACAAGAAATTTTACAGTCACAGAAATCCCAGATAAAATATTTATTTTCTTTTCCTGGCCTCAGTGTGGCTATGCGAGTGTGAGTAGGGCAAGGGAAGGCTGGCAATATAAATCTCTGACTTGTGACATCCATTCCAGATCCAGAGAGAGAGACTGTGGGGGGCATGAGAAATTCATGCCCAGAAATTCCAAATAAAAAGTATTTTTTTCTTTTCTGGCCCTGTGTGGCTGTATGTGCAGGCAAGGCAGGCTGGAAAATGAATTGTTGACTTGTGCCATCCAGATCCAGAGGAAAGAAACAGAGACTCATGGGGGATGAGAAATTTACAGTCTCAAAAATCCCAAATTTTTTTTTTCTTTTCCTGGCTTCGATGTGGCTGTGTGAGTGTGTGTAGGGCAAGGGCAGTCTGACAAAATAAAGTTTTGACTTGTGGCATCCATTTCAGATCCAGAGGAACGAGAGATTGGAGGCAGGAGGGCAGCCATGAGAAATTTTACAGTACCAAAAATCCCAAATAAAAGTTTGTTTCTTTTATTGCCTTGATGCAGCTGTGAGTACAGGGCAAGGGCAGGCTGGCAAAATAAATCATTGACTTGTACCACCCAAACAGAATCACTCGTTAACGTTCATTCACGATTTCATGTATTACAAATAAAAAATACATTTCTGACAAAACAACAGACAAGTCACTGCACCTGTGCTGCTGGATGGGGGCAGGGAATATTCTGAATTTGTGACCTGTACCAATCTGTGTACAGTACAACACTAGCAATAAAAGTACACACACACGTGTCACCATCATAAATCATCATCACTCATTTAATCCATCCTTACTCATCCCTATCCATCTTAGTTTATCATTACATATAAGCATTTTCCAATCTGTGTGAGACTGTGCATGTGGCCAGGCAAGTCCGGGGGGGGGAGCACTACCAGCAACTCAGACCAGGGATAGGGGTTCAGACCAGTAGGGGAACTTCAGAGACTGTAAGTGAGAGGGAAAGATTAACCCCCCACCCACCCACCTAGACAATCAGCCTGCTTGCTGACCATGTTTTCCTCTTCTTTTCTCCCTGCTCCTCCATGACTTCACTGGAGTTTTCCTCACACTGATCCTTTGTTCTGTTTCTTCCATCCTTCCCCCAGCCAAAGCCTAGGGGGACTTCCAGCCATCCCACCAGGTTGGCCTAAGAGTCATGAATCAGACCAGGAGGGCTGGCCAAGCCCAAGGGAACCAGTCCCCTGGACAGAAGCTAGGACTACTCCCAGCCTAGAAAAGGCCTTCCCCACCAGCCAGAGGGGTAGCTGTGGACCAGGGAGGCTCACAGTGTGGAGAATGCAGGAGCACAGATGCCTGGAGGCATAGATTAAGCTTGGGTCCATGGCTCCATGGATGAATGATAGCAAAGCTCTGAACACCATAAATATGGAAAATAACACCACTATGACTACAGAGAGTGATGATGAGCAGAAAGTCATGGAGCTTGTTAAAGGAGACTCCATACTGAGAGGATGTGATTCAGTGATATGTAATAATGACAAGTTAACTAAAGAAGTAAATTGCCTACCAGGAGCTAGGAGTATAGATATAAATTGAATTCTTCAGAAACTACTCATCAGTGGAATCAAATACAAACCTGTAGTTGTCCATGAAGGGGTGAACGATTTGGGGAAAGAGCATCAGAAACATATATAATTTGAATCGCTAATGATAGGAAATCTTATAAAAAAAAGGTATGAAAGCTGTGATTTTAGGAATTCTCCCCATCAAACAATACCATCCTGGAAAAAAAATGATATAATGCAAAGAATAAATGCAAGACTTGAGTATCACTGTAGGCAAATGCATTTCATATTCCTCGATACATGGAAAGAGTTCTTTGGGAAGACATATCTCTATGCTAAGGATGGGTTACACTTAAGCAAAGCAGGAATATTCTAGCTAGAAGTATATCAGGCGTATTGAAAAAATAATATTGAAATCACAAGTGATTCAAACTGAGTCATTGGGGGAGGGTCCATATGGAAATGTGACAAGTTAAAAATTCTTCTAACTAATGCTACAAGTCTAATTGACAAAAATGATTAACTCAAACACTTATTAATATCAGAGGGGGTTCATATCTGTGGTGTTACAGAGATGTGGTGGAATGATGATAATTGGAGTCTACCAATACCAGGATTAGGGATGTGCAAACAAAATATTCCACCAGCGAAATTTTAGCAAAAGTGCAAATCATTTTTGGAAATTCTGCTGAAATTCCACCTTAAAACTATGGAATAAATATACAAACTGTGGGTTAATTTATTAAACTGAGGAAAAAATTTGCAGAAAGGATCACTGCCAGTGGTTAGTCCTAAGGCTTTTTTTAACCACAGTTTAATTCATTAATCCATCCCTCATGGATCAGGGGTCCCAGTAAATACCTCCAATCCCTTCCTTGGACCCTCCTGGTTTCTAGTGGCCCCCCACCCACTGATCATGGCCCCCAAAACATTTTATTTCCCTGATCTCTAGCAGGCCCCCCCTCCCTATCCTGGACTCCTTAATCTACAAATAAACAGCTGGCAGTCCACCAATTAATCCCCCTCTATTCCTAGTATTCCCTGGTGTCTAGAGGACCTCCCAATCTCTGATCCCTTATAAAAAAATCCCAATTCCCTGGTGTCTAATGGACCCCCCAACCCCACCCTGACAGTTCATCTGCCACCACCCCACTCCCTTGCCCATCCTGACCCTGAGTGGGCCACCAGCACAGCACTCCTCTCTCCTCCACTACCAGTGGCCCACTGAATTGTCAGTGAATGACTGCATGGTTGTACAAGCAGGCTGTCATTCACTGACAGTTTATTAAACTGTTGATAGCATAAATTCCGCAGTTTATATGCATTTTTTCACAGTTCACAAAAAAATCCATGCAAAATTCCAGTTTAGCCAATGGCAAAAGTTCCTCAATTTCTGCAAAATTTCCTACATTTCATGGAAGTTTTACGAAAGCAGAATTTGCAACTTTCACCCACCCCTAACCAGGATATAAGGTCTACTATGTTAACTGAAATGAAAGTGAGGTGGAGGTGTGGCCGTTTATGTTTCTAACATACTGGACTCCAGCAAAATCACAAATGTAAATGGAATAAAAAATAAGGCTGATCAAGTCTGGGTGAATATCTACCCAAACAAAAGAAAAAAAATGATTTGTGTGGGGTTACAAAGCACCCAGGTTATCTAGCAAGGAGCATAGTTTTTTCTTTGAGAAATTAGAACAAATAGAACCCAGAACAAACATCATAATAATGGGTGATTTCAATTTTCCTGATATTCAATGGAATAATAATTCAGCTTCTACCCATTTCAGAAAAAGACTACTGGACTATACTACACTTAATGATATGCAGCAACTAGTTCTTCAACCCAGCCAAGGAGATAATATCTTAAATATTGTACTGACTGATATGAAAGGTAACACAATTAATTGCACAGTGAGAGAACCACTCTGCAGTAGTGACCATAATATGGTCCGGTTTGTTATTAGCAATAATTGGGACCCACTAGATAATAACATATACAGTAATGGATGGGGAAGTGTGCTTATTGAGAATTTAATGGTTGTCTGAATTGTGGGATGCTACATAAACCCCAAGGGCAAAGCCAGAAGGGTTTATTAAAGCATCCCACACTGAACAACCATTAAATCTGAATTTTATAAACTCCTCCATCTTTAATTTTTTATAATTGCTGGCCAGGAATTTTTCCAGCCTTGCTGTGGTGTCCATGTATTTCACTGAGGCTCTCACTGACACACACACACACACACACACACACATTGACTTCTCAGATTATTTTTTTGTATGTACAGTATGTAGTTCTTTATTTTTAGTTTCAGAGCATTCTTGCGATCGCACTGTGTACTTACCAACCAGAAATCAGGTTGGCTGTGAGAGTGGGTAGCTATGAGAACTACTCTGTTCTGTCAGCAATGAAGATCAGGATCAACCAGATGGTTTAAGCACAAAAAATAAATGGCAGGATCAGCCAGATACAGTGCTTATATTAAAAAACAATTTACCCAAGTTGAAGGACTTTATGGTGACTCCTCAGCAAGTGAGCAATGGAGCTGCCATGTTTCTGTGACTGTTCAGCCTGCCCGCAAATGGAGTGTCAGCCAATGAAGGAGTGACTATGCTTTGAGTGACTTGGCTTGTGCTTGCCATTATAACCTGCAAGTTATAATGGCAAATTATAACTGGTTCAGCCCATAGAAAAAAAATTACTGAGCAGCCATTATATAAAGGTTATGTGCTATGCCAAGGCAGATTATGATAAAATAAAACAGATTATTGACAGTTGGAAATAGAAAGATGACTTCAAGGACACAACAGTCGAAAACAAATAGAAGAGGATATTGGGAGTGTTAGATTATTGTACTAAAACGTTTAACCCAGTCAAAACCAAATGCAATAATAATGGTAAAATTTCTCCCGGGTTTAGCAAAACAATAAAAACATTTATAAATCTTCAACAAAAAGCTTTCTATAAATACAAACAAAATTCCTCACCCAACCATTATTCTGACTATGAAAAGCGATGCAACCATTGTAAAATCACTGTTAGGTAAGCCAAAAGAAAGTATGCGTTACATTTAGCAACAAATTCTAGGGATAATAAGAAAGCTTTTTTCAGCAATATGAATAGCACAAGAAATGGAAATTCAGTATTTGAACCTCTTGTAGTAAATGGTCAAGTTGTAAGAGGGGAAAGGGAGATGGAAACTGCCTTTAATGAACACTTCACCAGTATTTATACACCTAAGAGTGATGTGTCACCTGCTCGAAGGGAACAACTATTTATGGGATTACTCAACAATATACCTATTATCAAGTAGGCTGTTGGTTAACTAAGGTCTGCAGCTTATCCGTTAGGTAGAGAAATGGGCAGACTAGCTGGGCCAAGCGGTCCTTATCTGCCATCAGAGTCTATGTTTCTATGTTTCTCTCACAGAAAACAATGTGGTTAAAAGATTGCAAAACGTAAATATACACAAATCACCTGGCCCAGACAATCTGTATCTGGTCATGCTTAAGTAGCTTGCAGACACTCTGGCGGGACCCCTGACTGATATCCTGAATGGTTCCCTGTTAGAAGGTGCAGTAGTTCAGGCTTGGAAGGAGGCCTCCATAACACCTATACATAAGAAGGGCTCAAAAACAGATTGCAGAAATTTTAGACCAATTAGCCTGACATCAATTGTGAGCAAGGTAATCGAAGGTATAATTAAAGACCTGAAATGTGCGCATATAGCATAAAAGGACTAACTGACATAAATCAACAAGGATTTCAGACTGGCCATTCTTGTTTGACAAATTTGCTGCACTTTTTTGACTTGGTCAGCAGTGCCTTAGATGAGGGCTTACCAGTAGACATCCTCTATTTAGACTTCTCTAAAGCCTTTGACATCGTACTGCACAACCAGCTAATAGAAAGGCTAATTGACATAGGACTAGATATTAGGATATTCAGATGGGTCAAGGCTTGGTTATAAGGCAGACAACAGAGTGTGTGTGTGGCAGGACATACACCCTCATGGGCTAAATTCCAGATGTTGGAATACGTTAATCAATACCAACTCCTATGCACAGAGTAACACAGGTTCTGGGGCGTCCACAGTATCATCACAGTCCTACTTGAATTTACCAAAATTATCCATAACATCTTAGACCAAGGCCACCTTGTAGTGGCAGCCTTCACTGACCTATCAAAGTATTTGATATGGTTCATCATGCACTCTTCTTTGAGCAGCTATCTGACATTGGACTCAGACCTGAAACTGTGAACTGGTTTAGCAGTTACTTGAGCCACCACTCACAGTAGGTCAGGATTGGGGAAGTCCTATCAGAGATCTGACCTGTCAGATCTGGAGTACTGCAAGGGTCCATTCTGGAACCATTGTTGTTCAGTGTTTTCTTAAATAATCTCCTGGCATCCTGCCATTGCCACATGCTCCTATATGCTGATGATGCAGTGATTTTACCAGCAACCTGTGCCCTGAACTCCTGGAAAATGATATCCAAAATGGCCTCACATCTGCAGAAAAGTGCTTTAAAAAGCAAAGACTGGTCTTGAACTATAAAAAAAACAAAGACCAGGCTCTACGCCACAAACCAAAACAAGCTAAAAAGCTACCCCCTAACAATAAGGAATGACAGCGGTGACACACTGGATCTCGTCCCACATTTCAAATACCTGGGGGTTACAATACACTCCTCCCTGTCCTTCTCCCAGCATATTGATATCACTGCAAGAGCTATTAATACCGGAATTGGGATCATCTACCACCACAGGCATTGTCTAACCATTAAGCATTAAACCCAGCAATATGCAGCTCAGTTGTCTCCCTCATAGACTATGGGCTGCCCATTTATGGTTCTGCTACCGACACAGTGCTCCAACGGATCTCAGTTGCCTTAAACAAAGCCTGCTGCCTACTCACAAATGCAGCAAGACTCACACACACCTGTGAACTTTATGCCCGGGCTGGCTGACTTCAAATGAATGACAGAATCAGGTATCAAACCTGCCTTCTCACCAAAAAAAGTCACATTAAATCTGTTTCCAACATGAGTGTAGAAACTGCTGTCACTGCCTATGAATACCAAACAAACCAGAAGCTCCGCAACCCAAATTTTCCAAGTGCCCAGATGCTGCACTACCATAGCACAGTGTGCCTTCTCACACTGTGCACCCCCTCTTGGTAAATGCATTGGCCCTGACATCTCTGGCTCCACAATGATTGGCCCTTTTAAACATAGACTGTGCCAGCACCTCATTGATATGAGTAACTGCATGTACCCTTGCTAAGACTCTACACACAGCAACAATCTGTCTCTAGCACTTATCTTTGCCTCCGTGATAACAAGATAGTCAAACTGCAGCACTTTTCCCACCTCCCTACCCCCTCCCTGACTCTGCCTCTTGGCCCCCTTGACCTGTCTCTACCCTCCTCCCTCTCTGCCCTCTGTGCTTGGTTCATCTAGCCCTCCCACTCCCAATGTATCCTTCCCTATCTTGTCTGCTTATCTTCTTGATGTGGGCATACATTGCACAAGCCTCAGCATATCTAGTGCTTTATGTTTGAATTATGTAACCACCATGTATATTTTTCTTAGTATTTGTATATTTATCCACAGCATTGTGCCTTGTTGTCTAATGTTTCTGACATGTAACCTATCAATGAGCATCTGCTCATAGGTATTATCCAAGATCTCAATAAATAAATAAATAAATAAAAACAAATAAAAAATCCCTAGTGGGGTACCATAGGGGTCTGTGCTAGACCCCAACTTGTTTAGCCTCCATGTGGCACCTTTGGAGATGTCCAAATCCTGCTGGATTTCCAAGCTTGCAGATGAAGTTAAAACTGGCAGTATAGTGAATCACAATCTAGCTATTAAACATTTGCAGATTTTTTTATTTATTTATTTTATTTAGCTTTTGTTGACCGGGTAAGTGCACTAGACAAATCCTGCCTATTTTCAGGCACGAACCGGGGGAGGGGGATACAGATGAATGCCAACCGACCTTGAACCAGATTAAGCTGTTGGTGGTATTTTTTTTAGTGAATGAGGGAAATTTGGCCAGGACACCGGGGAAATTCCCCTACTCTGAGGCATTGCTGCGTCTTGGTCAGTAGAGGAGCTGCTGACCTACGTGATGGCCACTCGGGCAGATGCACTGATGAGTGCGGGTGGAGTACCGGCTGGAGAGCTGGAGATTGGAGCTATGGAGACCGAGGAGGAGGAGGTGCATTTGCAGTCGTTAGAACTGCAGATGAGTTCTCTATATAGGAAAACAGGCGAGGCCTGTATCGGAGCTTACCAGCGAGAGGTCCTTGGAACAGGTGAGGGCCCAGGGAGGTTTGGCCGGATGCAGTTCGGAGACGGAGGCGGCTGCTGTGGTGTTGGATCGAGAGATAGAGGCGGAGAGTCGACCTAGGAAGGAGTCACTTTCGGAAGAGGATCGCAGTACAGGCGCTTCGGAGCTGCACAGGCACAGCAGTCAGGACGTGTTTCCGGTTATCGCGAGGGCTGCTAAGGAATGAAGCCGGACAGCATAGAGTGTGGGACTGGAGGTACAGGCCTGGAGAAGGGTCCGAGTACTGACTGGTCGGAAGAGATGGCTCTATCGCAAGCAGGATGGCTTCAGCAGGAGGACGGTAAATGGGTGCCTGATCCAGAATGGTTATCCTTTTCTCCAGCAAACACTGATCCAGCAAATCGATCTCTGCAGGAGGGTGAGTCTTTGACTTTAGCCAAACAGCCCAAACGGGCCAGACTTTAGTCCAGAAGGGATGTTGGATGTGCAGGAGAGAGGGGTATTTCCCTGCTAATAAGCGTGACTGAACTGGTTTCAGAGGAGCAAGAGGTGAGGAGGGCCCGCTTTTCAGATCTTTCAAAAGGAATAAAGTGGAACAAGCCCCAAGAAGAAATGCAGTGCGTTGAGGTACAGAGGGGGTCTGCCTGAGCATCCTGATCGGATTTATGTGGCAAAGAAGTTGTTAATGGACTCTATGAACTTTTGCCTATTGATATTTATGCATTAATTAACATACTGAGGGAGGATACCTTTGATATTAGTTTTAAACAAATGGCCAGTTTAGAAAAGTTTTGGCATAAATATGATAGTTGCAAGTTATTGCATTTATGGTTACCTTTTCTAGCTATCCCAATTACTAAACCTGTATTTAAAACTGTGAATGTTATGTTTAGGAATGAGGGTGTGAATGTGGGGGATATTGTATTCTGGTTAGAACAAAGATGTGAGGTTCTGGGCCCACCGGAGCCTATTCTGGACTCAGAGAGTATTTGGACCGGGGCATGGAAATTTAAAGTCAAACTGCATGTGGTGAATAATGAAGTTTTCATATGTTCCAAATAGTTTTTTCTTGGGTAGAGATCGTGGGGTTTGCTTTTACCCAGGACAGCCAAAAGCATGTTATAGATGTGGTAGTCATAGGCACTTAAGTAGTGCATGCGACAAAGTTAAATGTGCTTTATGTGGCGAATTGGACCATGATAGTGAGGTCTGTAGGAACGAATTCAAATGCAATTTGTGTGATGATTTGAGTCATGCCTATCACCAGTGTCCGTGGGCAGAGCAAAATAGACAAGGGGGTTTAAATAAGGAGGATTTGATTGCTCAGGCCCAGGTTAGGGGATGGCCTGCCCAGTCAAATTTAAGTAGCAAAGAGAAGGAGTCAAGGGTGGAGACAGTATGGGCATCGGCCCCGGAGGTTTCAGTCGATACCCTTAATGAAAATAGAAAGCTGGTAGATCAATCCACAGCTTTGAACCCACAACAGGTTTTGGTCCCCCATTTTGATCAAGGACTCCTTGGCCCAGCCTACGTCTATAGAAGACCCAGCCATGGAAAATGCAACAGAAATCCCTTTTCAGACCCCTCGGAGGGTTACTCGAGCAAGTAGTCGTTCTGGAGGGGTTTGTTTGACTCAGAATTCTTTTTCAGTATTAGCGGATTTAGAGGGGGAAGGGGTGTCAGATTTGCTAAAATCTGATGACAATTTGAGTATGGAAATTGAGGAGGAGGGGGGACGGAAGTATTGGAAGGAAGAAGAAAAGGGAGAAAGAGGAAACAAGAGAAACCCTGAGTGGATGAATTATAGTTGATATGGCCTGTTTGAAGATTATTTCTCTAAATTGTTGTAGCTTAAAGAGTTACAAGAGGCGTCTAATTGGTTTGCGGCAATGCAGAGATTTTAAAGCGGACGTTATTTTTTTACAAGAGACACATTTTTCTTCTTTAATGGAGGTGTCTCAAGTAAAGAAACTGTGGTGGGAAGGCCCTTCCTTTTGGTCTTTTGGGGAAGATGTGGCAGACGGGTAGGTATATTATTTTCAACCCTGCAGTTCAGGTAACAAGGTTGTTAGATGTCCTGCCTCGGGGTTATTGATTTGGATTGTCTGGTGTATGGTGTTTGTTTTAGACTAATTAATACTTATGCCTCATAGTTAAAACAGCAAGGATTGCTTTGTTTAATTTGGTAAACCATATCTATTTACATCCAAGCATGTAATTTGGGAGGGACATGAACTGTAGTTTAGATATTCAGATAAAAATGGAGTTCAACAAAAACTTATTGTGACTCTCATGCCCTTTCTCAAACAATAGAGGTTGCAAAATTGAAAGATGCCTTTAGAAACTGCATTTATCTTCAGGTTTTACTTATAAGAGGGCCTCTTTTCAAACGAGAATTGATTATTTTTTTCTTCCAATTGTTTAATACCTTTGGTGTGTTTGGTGGTGCCGTATGATTTTTCAGACCATAATGCCTTATGTAACGGCCGTAAGTTTACATCGGATTCCGCTTCATTTCCAGCATTTGCAAGCAGATGGATGTTAAATTCAATGCTACTTTCAGAAGCAGTGTTTTTGGCTCAGTTAAAGGAATTTATGTTTCTTCGTAAATCAGTGGCAGTGTTTTTCCCAGACTGGATTTCATGGTGGTCAGATACTAAGTTGGCTCTAAAGGATTTTTTTATAGCTTATGGTAAAAGGAAAGGTTCGATGGAATATCTACAGTATTTAGAATTTCAAATCAATACTACAAATTACAGTCGACCCAAGAAGTAAAGATATAGAGATTCAGTCTCAGATTAAATTGGTGGAGAAGAATATGTTGAATTATCAATATCAGAGGGCAGCAACCCTTCATGCCAGTTTAAAGTTTGGTACACAGCAACAACCTTTTCAGGATCCCTATAAGGCGTGTAAAAATAAGATTGAGAAGAGATTTATGTCAGGGCTACGAAACTCTGTCGGGGAGTTAAAAATGTCTGTGGCAGAAATGTTGGTAGTGGCAGAGGGAAGGGTGGCTTCTCAGTTTGGAGAGGGGTTTGTTCCTTCCTCTGCTTGGGAGGATGTCTTACATTTCTCGGTTCCTACTATTTCTCAGGCTGATGTTGAGCTTTTACAAGGTCCTATCGCACTGCAGGAGGTCCAGCGGGTGATAAGTTCTTTGCGGTGGGGTGTCACCTGGGATGGATGGGTTAACTAATGAATTCTATAAAACTTTTTCTGAAGACCTGAGTGGTATACTGACGGACGTCTTTAATGATATCCTACAGTATGGATTTGGGGATATGAAATTTAACTTAGCAATTCTAATTTTTATTTTTAAGACAGGGGACATTACAGATCTTGGTAATTGGAGACCAATTAGCCTCCTGAATACGGATTACAAGATTCTTTCTACGATTTTATGTAAAAGACTGCAGGAAGTTGCAAAGGGGGTGCTTCACCCTGCACAAACATGCGCTATTCCCCAACGATCAATCCAACAGAATTTAAAATTATTAAGGGATGCATATGAATTTGGAATACAGAAGAAGTTGTCAGGTTTCATTTTGGCGTTAGATCAGGCTAGAGCCTTTGATTCCGTGTCCCATGATTTCCTTTTTCAGGTATTAGATAGGTATGGGTTTCCAAAAGTGTTTATTAAGTTTATTTATACCTTATATTACAAAGCGAGTTCTTGTGTAAGTATCAATAAGGTTGTAGGCTCTGAAATTCGGATGAATTGTGGGGTTAGGCAGGGTTGTCCTATTAGTCCCTTATTATATGCTTTTGTATTGGATCCTTTGTTAAGAGAAATTGAGTATAACAAGGCAATTCAGGGGTTATCTCCATCATATATTTTACCGGTCCAGAAGATTTCTGCATATGCAGATGATATTTGTCTGTTGGTAGAAGATGTCCAGTCAGGTGTTAAGGCTATTCAAGTGATTAATGGATTTGCAAATTTAAATGGCACTAGGCTAAATTTAGACAAATGTAAATGTCTGGCTATTAGATTCTACTGATTGTCAGAATATTGGGGGTATAATAGTTAAGGATTCTATTACCATTTTAGGGCTTCTGTTTGGTAAAGGGATTTAGCATTATTAAATTGGGAGAAAGCCTTGGCTATTGCTGAAAAAAGGTTCAACAATGGAAATCTTGGGGTTTTTCTAAAAGAAGCGGTATTAATTATTAAAAATTTCTATTACCCATTTTTTACATGTGTCTTCCATTTTCCGTACCTGTTTTATTAGAAACAAGATTGTATAGTGTATTTTTCAAATGGTGTGGGGTAGCCGCTTAAACCGATTAAGCGGCAGTTACTTATTTGAAGTTAAATCAAGGGGTCTGGGGATGATAAACCCGTGGTGTTTTTCATTCCTTTTATGATTGCAGCTTTTCAATCAGTGGTTAAACCTCAGGATCACCCATGGTCGGCTTGGACGCAATTGCTTTATTTACCTTTTATGTCTAACTGGGAAGGAGGGGTTTTCCTATTAAAAGTAAGGTAGCCTTAGCCCCTTCCTATGCGGATTCCTCAGTAAGGAAATTACGGGAATGGAAACTAGGAAAGGCTCAATTACAGGACATACCTAGGAAGGACTTTTATGCAGAAATTATGTTTAATTTTTTCTATGTTCAAGTGGATTTCCCCTTGTGTACCCCTACTAAACTGTCACAAGCCCTTTGGCTCTTAATGGATCATAGGATACCCCCAAATATGTGGGATGTGCAGTGGCTCTGTTGTCATGGGAGGTTGGGAGTTCGAGGTAATTTAAAACATAAACAGATCATGGATAGAATGTGTATTAGATCAGGGTGTACAGATCAAATTGAAACATTAGAACATTTCCTGCTTTTTTGTCCATATGTAATGTCTTTTGGTCAGATTTAGCCCTTCAGTGGAGTGGGAGTTTTGAAACATATTACTTACTCAGAGCCTTGTTTTGGGTGATTATTCGGTTTTCTGTAAGATAACACCCAAGTACCTTAAATCTGATTTTTGCTTGTATTAAATATCACCTGTGGCAAGCTAGATGCCAGTTTTCTACAACATACCCTTCTTCTTTACAGTGTTATTTTAACCGTATAGAATTAGCAGTAGGTAAACAAAAATGTATGAGCAGCGAACATTAGAGAAGAATGTTTTTCAGGATCTTTGGAAACATATTGTTTGGTTTAAATGACATAGGTGAAAACTGCTTTATGCGTATTTTTGTTAAAGTTTTTAGTTCTGTTTATTGATTTTCGGGCATTGTATTTGAGTTTAACTAGATTTGTCATAAGAAGAGTGTGATTTTTTATTTAGAATGTTTTATGTTTATAGGTGTTTTTGAAAAATGTTAAACGAGATTGTTTCATATTGTTATTGTTTTGTTCTTTCAATAAAAAATTCCCTACTCTTTTCGATAAGTGCCATGGGATCTTTAATATCCACCTGAACTACCACCAATCCAGGCAGATGGGACCTCGGTTTAACATCTCATCTGAAAGACGGCACCTTAGAAGTGCAGCACCCCTCTCATGCTGCACTACAGTGTCAGTACTGGGATATTAACCCAAGTGCCAGATGTGGGAACTGAACCCACAGACCTCTGATCTCCCAGCCTCAGAGGCGAGTGTGCTACCTACTGAGCCACTGACACTGGAAATAAATAAAGTAGGGGCTTCAGTAATTGAAAACAAACTTACCCTTAATCTAGACAAGTGTAAAATTGTGCATATGGGAAGCAAGAATTCCAGGGAATTATACTACATGTATGGTCAGCAGATTCCAGTAACAAAGACAGAAAGAGACATGAGGTACTGGTAACAACCAATCTATCTGTGTCTGAACAGTGTAAAGCAGCAGTGAGTAAAGCAAATAGGATGTTGGGCTGCTTTCATACTGTAGGAACATCAAAAGTAGGGACATGAATGCATTGCTCCCCTTGTATTCGTCATTGGTGCGGCCACATTTGGAAACTTGTATCCAGTTCTGGGCTCCTCATAAAGTTAATGATACAGAAATGATGGAGAGAGTCCAGAGGAGAGCAACAACGAATATCAACCAGTTAAAGAATGTGCAATAAGATGACAGGTTGAAAAAGCTTGGATTTTACAGTCTTGAGTACAGAAGACTAAGAGGAGACTTGTGTCTTTTGTATAGAGCTGTTAAAAATGCTCATCTGTGGGAATCCATAGGCCTAACTATGAATATAGCCAGAAATAGCAGATTCCCTCAATACCGACTAAAATGGAAGTTATTTAAAATAAATACAGAGGGGCAGTGGATTAACCAGAGAGTGGTTACCATATGGAACAGACTACCTAATACTTTAAGTTGGTGACCAGTACTACAAATAATGGTTTCAAAGCATCTTTGGATGAATTTATGGATGGCAGGAAATATGCCTTTTTAAATTAACATGGTCAAATCCCAATGGCCAATGGGCTCATGACTCATACTTTCCTATAACCCTAGGAACATGTTCCATAGATGACTGCATCATCAAGTTAAATACTGAGACACACTGTTCAGTAGGTCACTGAACAGTAACTGTAGTAGAAGTCAGTCAGCTAAGCCTGGAAGGAAGTGATCGTGGACTGCAGTGTGCCGTGTGCTACTACAATCACGAATGATTCACGTTCACGACTCATGACTGTAAATCCATCCCTGTCCTGTAGGTATGGGTGGGAGTCATCAGAGAATGTTAGGTAGAAAGGTCATTTTTTTTTTACACTTACCTGTAGAATAAGAAATAAAACAAGCATTTGTCAATTCTGAAAGTTTGCTGTTGGTATTGCTGTTGTACATGCCTCCCATATTTTTCTGTGTATATTCCTCTGCCTGGTATTTTAGGGCATCATTCTCGACACAAATTTCTTCTGTTTTTCCAGCACTAGTTCGCTTCATTAGGAAAACAAGCATTTGTCAATGCTGAATATTTGCTTGCTGGTATTGGCATTGGTAGTGCAGAAGTTAGAGAGATGCATAACAGGAATGGCAGTGAAGTATTGAAGTAACGCCAACCCCCACCCTCACTCTGGAAAGACTGACAGTCATTGGGGGTGTGCCTTTAGGTCACTGGCCATGACACTCACGCCATTCCACCTCAGCCCACCCTGCAGACACTGACAGGTGTGGCAGTGTGCCTTGAGGTCTTTGGCCTTCATGCTTACCCCATTCCATAAGGAAATAAGCTGAGATTGGTGCAATATAGGAGAATGGGGTGAACATTAGGGCTGAAGACCCCTAGGCACACCTCGATGCCTGTCAGTGGCTGCAGGGTGGGGGTGGAATGGGGTGAGCATTATGGCTGACAACCCCAATTCACACCCCCAATGCCTGTCAGTCTGTACAGGGTGGGTGTTATGGTTGGAAACCCTAACACCCTGGGCATTTGTTGGTATTTTTGCTCCAAATATTCAACATGGTGTTTTTGGGACCCCACATCATGAACGGTGACAGTAAAATTTCGTTACTCAATCCCAAAAGGTGATTTTGCACATCGAGTGTGCCATTCGGCACCACAGGTGAGAAAACACAATTTCGGCAGGATGTGAAAAATGGCAGCTGTACTGTTCACGAGGAGGTGTGAAGAAATGGCAATGTTGAAAATCTGGAGTGAAAATATGAAAAAGTAATGAAGTTACGACTGTGCGTAGAAACTGTGCAACATGCACTCATGACGCAGTCATTTTTTGGAATGTTTTCACCAAATTTTCAACATGGCTTTTTTGGGACCTCTCCTCGTGAACAGTAGCACTGGTATTTCAATAATCTGTCCTGAAAGTTGATTTTACACAGCGATTGCGCCATTCTGTGCCACAGGTGCAAAAACACATTTTGGGAAGAATGCAAATATGACAGCTGTACTGTTCATAAGGGGTGAGAAAAAAAAGCAAAGTTGGAAAGCTGGAGTGAAAACATTAAAAATTGATGACGTTATGAGCGTGTGTAGAAACAGCGCAATGGATGCTCATAACGCAGTCATTTTTTGGAGTTATTTTCACCAAATTTTTGGGACCCCACCTCATGAGCACTGGCACTGTCATTTCATTAATTGGTCCCAAAAGATGATTCCATGCAGTGACTGCGAATCAACTTTCAGGACTGAGAAACGAAATGATGGTGACAGTGTTCATGAGTTGGGGTCCCAAGAACCCCATGTGGAAAATCTGGCACCAAAACTCCCAAAATTGGCTGTGATATCAACCTAAGTTGAACCCACCATTGACTGCCATTATAAGGCTTACCGTCATTTCTTCAGTTCCCAGTTGGCATTTGAAGGGTTCAGACGTGTTCCCGGTCCATAGAAGATCGCTGCTCCTGACCTCCAGAGGTAAGTATGGGTGAGGGGGGTGCTGGGAGGTGGTGTGCACAGAGAGAGGGTGTGGGTTGGAAGAGGGGGGCCAGCGGAAATGATGAGGGACAGTTTTATTTTTTTCATGTTAAAAAAAAAGACCTTGTAAGACTGTTTTCTTTTTTACAGGTAAAATATTAATAAAATTTATTTTGGCACACTGGGGTGTGCTCCCAGTGTGCCAGAGTACTGGGGGGCTATCAATTCTGATCCAGGGATTGGGTACCTCGAGGATGGCTGAGAACATAGGGGCATGGGGGGGTGCATCTGACACCGTGAGGCAGCATCCTGCTGTCAGAAACATCAAAGAGGTAATTTTTTTGGCACACTGGGGTGGGCTCCCAGTGTGCCACATTAATGGGGGGAGGGAGAATACATGCTGACATGAGGATTGAGCACCACGATGTTGATGGGGTGGGGATCAATGCAGACCTGGGGATTGGGCACTAGCTGAGAGGGGATACAGGCTGACATGGGGATTGAGCACCCCGATGTCCAGTAGCTCATTAAGCCTGTTGTTCTACCTCCTATGTCTTTCATGGTGGGCTGCAGTTGTAGCCAGCCCAGCTAGCAAGATCACGCTTAAGTGAAAGTGCCTTCAGACACTGTAAACTCCCAGCCCATATGGAGCTGAGGCTGTGGCCTACTCAGCAGAGGTAGGAGAAGAGGAGCAAAAGGAGTTAGTGGGAAGTGGAGGAGGCAGGGGAGGAAAGCACCTCCTCCCACCTTCCAGAATTGCCACTCTGGTGGCACTAGTGTAAATTTATTTATGCCCTACAGAGCTTAAGGAGTCAGCCAGGGGTGCAAGGGGCTGGAGAGGAAAGGGACCAGTGAGGTGGTGAGGGGGCAGAGATGTCAGCCAGGCTGATGGGGGCACAAACAGCTGTTTACTGGGCAGTGACCTGCAGATGAAAGAAAAAAAGCCACCACATGATTGGTGTGGCTTTTTCTTTTCAGTTGCAGACCACTTCAGGCAAAAGCAGCATCACAATCATCCTGGCTGCTGATTGGTGTGATACTGTTGAGCGCCTTGCAGAGTACTCTGCATTGAACAGTGTCACACCCCTCAAAAGTCACTCATTGCAAGAAGTTTGATGCACATGCATGAACTTAAAAATGGATCAAAGTGTTGATGAGGCACATTCTTCTCAGGAAGGCGGTGTAGCCAGTGCCACTGCAAAAGACAGAAGTCAGCCTGCAAAGGAAAACCAAAATAAAACCCCAAAATGTGACTTGTTCACATCTAAAGTTTTGTCTTCCAAGTGAATGCTTGAACCCAAAAAAGGCACATCTGTCGGATCAGTCTTAAGTAAAAAAAACAGTTATGTAGTTAAAACCAAAGTGTTGGTGGGCAACTCCCACAGCGGCACCCAAAGGTATGGATCAATTGCATACTATGTTACTGCCAGTCCCTCACATACAGTGGTGTGAAAAAGTATTTGCCCCCTTCCTGATTTTCTCTATTATTGTATATTTGTCACACTGGATGTTTTCAGGTCTTTAGACAAAATGTAATATTAGATAAAGGGAACCTGAGTGAACAATAACACTTGTTTTTTTTTTATTTCACTTATTTAATGAAAAAGTTAACCAACACCAATTGGCACTGTGTGTGAAAAGTATTTGCCCCTTTACACTAATTAACTGGTTACGCCACATTTAGCTGCAATGACTGCAACCAAACACTTCCAATAATTCAATATCAGTCTTTCACATCGCTGTGGAGGAATTTTAACCCACTCTTCCTCGCAGAACTGCTTTAATTCAGTAACATTTGGTAGGTTTCGAGCATGAACTGCTTGTTTCAGGTCCTGCCACAGCATCTCTATTGGGTTTAAGTCTGGGCTTTGACTAGGCCACCCAAAACTTTAATTTTACTTTTTTCACCATTCTGATGTGGACTTGCTTTTGTGTTTTGGATCATTGTCTTGCTGCATGACCCAACTACGCTCAGCTTCAGCTGACGGAAGGATGACTGGACATTCTCCTAAGAATTTTCTAGTACAGAGCGGAATTCATGGTTCCTTTAATTATGGCAAGTCATCCAGGTCCTTAGGCAGCAAAGCATCCCCACACCATCACACTACCACCACCATGTTTGACTGTTGGTATGGTGTTCTTACTGTGGAATGCTGTGTTTGCTTTACGCGAGACATTATGGGATCCATGTTGTCCAAAAAGTTCCACTTTGGACTCATCTGTCCATAGAACATTTTCCCAAAGGGCTGGTGGATCATCCAGGTGCTTCTTGGCAAATGAGAGATGAGCATTTATGTTCTTCTTGGTTAGCAGTGGTTTCCGCCTTACTACTCTCACATGAAGCCCATTTTTGCCCAGTCTCTTTCTGATTGTAGAGTCATGAACACTGACCTTAGCTGAGGCAAGAGAAGCCTGCAGTTCTTTGGATGTTGTTTTAGGATCCTTTGAGACTTCTTGGATGATTTTACACTGCGCCCTTGGAGTAATTTGGCAGGCCGCCCACTCCTGGGAAGGTTCACTACTGTTCCAAGTGTTCTCCATTTGGAGATTATGGCTCTCACTGTGGTTCGATGGAGTCCCAGAGCCTTAGAAATAGCTTTGTGACCCTTTCCAGACTGATAGAGGGCAACAAAATGTTTTTCTGATCTTTTCAGGAACTTCCTTTGATCATGGCATAATGTGCTTGTTGAATCTTTGTCCTGGCAATGTGACTCTGATGGTAAGGGCCAAAATAAGTGAGGTTTATATTGAGCAGGGCTGGCTGTAATCAAGCCTGGCTGTGTTCAATCAGCTGACTCTAATTATCCCTTTAATTGGGTTGATTTAACTAGGGGGCAATTACTTTTTCACACAGTGCCAGTTGGTGTTGGTTAACTTTTTTCATTAAATAAATGAAATAAGTAAAAAAAAAAAGTGTTATTTGTCCACTCAGGTTCCCTTTATCTAATATTATATTTTGTCTAAAGACCTGAAAACATCCAGTGTGACAAATATGCAATAATAGAGAAAATCAGGAAGGGGGCAAATACTTTTTCACGCCACTGTATGTCATCTGATTCTTCTGTGGTCGAACTCAACAAGGGTACTAATAATAACGATGAAGAGAATGATCAGGCAGCAGAAGGTTTACAACAGGAGGGGATGAAAATTGCAGATGAGGAAGAAACAGACAGAAATGCTTTGGTTGAGGAGGAGGAGGGCAGTGGAAAATAAACCATAAGAGGAACAAGCCTAAGAAAAATCTGAAGGGAACAATAACCCTGAAAAGGGGACCAAGGTGCAATGCCTTCCTGGGAAAAAAACTAAAACAATATTATCTTTTGTTTGGTCACATTTCTCCATCAGTGCTTCTAATGAGTTGGTGGCAACATGCACCATTTGTAAACAGCCAATCATCAGAGGTAAAAAGAAAGGAGAATTGGAAATGTCAGCACTGAAAAGGCACCTAGAGAGATGTCATAACATTACTGAGAACTCCAGTTGTTGTGAGTCTTGAAAAGAAAGTGACAGTGATAGCTCACTACACTGAGGGGTAACTCTGATGGATGAAAGCAGTGGCAGCCCCTGCAGCACTATGGAAACACATGCATCACCACGTCCTCCCATTTGAAGGATTCCTACTGTTACTGAAAGTAACCACGTGTTCAAAAGCCCCCCTCCTTCAAGGAGACAGCTTACCATCTCAGAAACATACTGTATGAGCATAAACTAGTCAAATATGCCTCTTCTGACCCTGTTGCTGTTACAATAACTACAAAAATTTCAGAAATGATAGCTGTTGATTTGCTACCATACAACATGGTTGAACATGTAGGATTCAGGTGGCTGCTTGAGTACTTCGAGCCTCGACATAGTATACCATCATGGAAATACTTCTTGAAAACAGGGATTCCAGATCTTTATGATGTCTTATGTAACATATTAAGATGCATCCTGTGCAGTGCTATTGGGAGATTGGTGCATCTCACAACAGACATCTGGACAAGCTGTCAGCCTGAACCTTTCATGTCTGTCATGACACATTGGGCATGTTTTGATAATCCATGTAGGGACAGAGATGCATCGCAATTCACTGTTCTAAGAATGTTTTATTTTCCATCTGAACATACCTCATACAACATCAATGAAGAGCTCCAAAAACCAATACAGGAATGATTCACTCCACAGGGACTGTCAGTTGGCTTTATAGTTGCAGATAATAGGTCCAACATAAGGAAGGCCTTGGAGGAGGGGGGCTTTGTTCATATCCGTTGCTTTGCTCATTGGTTAAATTTAATAATTCAGTTTTCTCAAAGCCAAGAGAGACATTAAGGCTTGTTAGCACTGCTAAAAGAATATGCACTCATTTCAGTCACTCAAGCAAAGCCCGTAGGAGCACAGTTTACTTTTGCACAGACTTATCCAAGACACTTCTACTCGATGAAATTCAACCTTTTACATGTTCCAAAGGCTGCTGGAACAAAAGAAAGCTGTCAGACAATACACCTTGGAAAATAAAATTAGTGATGCAGATGTCTATATTACTTCACCACAGTGGTCCATGCTGGGTTTCTAATTTTCCTGCTCCAGCCATTTCAGGAAATCACCAGAGAGGTTAGGGCAAACACAACAACTCTGAGCCGGTGATACCCCCTAATAAAAAAGGTAAAATTCAGGTTCAGTTTGAGTAGGAAAAAGTCAGAGAACCAAGACAGTTCCATGATCGCACAGGCTGCAAGTAGTGCTGTTGACACATTCAGGTTGTCCCCTAAAATACAACAAGACCTAATAAGACGTTTGATCAAAAAAGTTGCAGAAGATGACCAGCTATGTAAAATGCTTCATTCAGAGTACTACATTAAAGCAATAATCTTGGATCCACTATACAAACCAAAGCAATTATTGAGTGATGATGATGATGACACTTCTTTTGAGATAAACAAACAAGAAATAATTGATGAGGTGCATGCTGTCATGGAATAGAGTATGACAGCACCGCCACATTCAGAATATTTTTCATAATGCAGCACAGCATTTTGTGGCCCATCCTCTACTACTGCGGCATTTTCTGCCTCTCCCTCTTCCTCCTCAGCCACTGCAGTTGAATCTTCTTCTTCACCACCATGCAAACCCAGCACTGTCCCATAGTCACTTGGTTCAGCTTCATGTCTCTGGAGTCACTTAGAAGATGTAAATGTAACATCTTCTTCATCTGCCTCTTGTAACTCAGCCTCAGCACAGACCAGTGTTGAAATATACCTTGCTGAGATAGTCCAATATCAGCTGGAATGCTAATCCTTTGAAATACTGGAAATTCAAAGTACATGGCTTGCTTTAGTAAACATTGGAATGAAGTGCATGAATTGCCTCTGACTAGTGTGTGTTCAGAATGATTGTTTAGCTCAGCTGGTAACATCATTACTGACACACAATCCTGTTTGACACCAGAAAGTGCTGAGTGCCTGACATATCTAAAAGTTAGCATTCCTGACTTTAATTTCAGATATGATACCTGAATGAAATGTATAGTCTGAGTGAGCAGGCCATATCCACAAACCACTTTCAAGAATGTATTTTGTGCATGTGGTGAAAATCTTTTGTGAATAGGGTCTACTACATGAGGTAGCAATTAATTACAACAAGTCAGGTCAGGACTCAGGAGGATGGACTACTAGGCGAGGACAGAATTATTTTAATGATCACAATGAGCACAGAAACATGAAAAATAATACCATCAGTGGGTCAGAGTCCAAATACAGCAAGCAACTGCATTTCATGTCACACTTACGTGGTGGTTCTAGGTATACCACTCTGATCTAAAAGGTAGGGTACTACTGTCTTCCACTACTACTACTTGTCATTTTTTGTCCTCACTACTACTTGTCACTTTTTGTCCTCACTACTACTTGTCACTTTTTTGTCCTCAGCAACTGATTAAAAATAATTTTACCACCAACTTGACTGTACTGTAGATTTACTGATTTGATTTTTATAAAACAGATGGCTTAGCAGAAGTCTGAACACTGAAACTGAATACTCTTTCTATAATATATTTCTCACATCCCCGATATTTGGCTGTAATTACAGAGAAAAATATAAATTAATTTCTTTATTGTGTGTGTGTTTGTATGGTATGCTAGCCTGGCTGTAAGAACACTACATCTCACTTATAGTAACTGGGCTGAGACTATTATATTTAAATTTTTATGTACTTAAATTATTTGGCACTGACTGGCACAGCAGTAATTGTGGAACTAAGAAGGATGTAAATGTGTGTCTTCTGGTCTTCAGGTGGCAGTAGCAACCTTTATTTTTATGACAGCACTTGCCTGATATGTTGTGACTGACTGTCTGCCTGGGTGGTGATCAGTTTATGTCTTTTGTTTCTTTTTTACGTTTGCTTGCGCGCATGCTCAAGGAACGTTTTGGGAGAGTAGCACACTTGGAGGTGTGCCTCTCCCACCCAATGCACTGCTCCCTTGAGCAGGCGTGTCGGTCCTGCACCAATGGGTGCAGGAGCTCAGAATGACAGCGGTGTTCCTCTGCTTCAAAGAAAAGCACCGCTGCCATACTGAGCGCTGCCCCCCGTCGCATCACGCGCTGCCCCCCCCGCGTGTCACACCACCCCCCAAAGCTTTGGTGCCATGCTGGGAGCCCACCTCAGTGTGGCAAATGTTGTTTGCTGACAGGGTGCCCAATCCCCATCGGCTCCAAGGCCCCCCCCAAGCCGTTGTGCTGCCATGCTGGGAGCCCACCCAGCGTGGCAAACAGTCCTTTAGTTTGCCGACGGGGTGCCCAATCCTGCTGGCTCCCTCAGCCCCCAGTTATCTTCTGCCACGCTGGGAACCCACCCCAGCGTGGCAAATGTCCCACCTAGTCTTTTTATTTTTAACCTGTAAACCAAAACGGTCCTGCTGGGCGCATCTCCCAGCCCCCATCCCACAACCCGCACCCACCCACTGCACACCCAGCCTCCCCACACCCCTCATCCCATACTTACCTCCGGACTCTGGCGAGACATCTTCGGTGGACCAGGAACACGTCTGCCACTTTTTCGCAATTTGAACTGAGAGGAAATGCCGTAAGCTGTATAATGGGCTACATAAGGGGTTTCAACTTTATTGCATATCTCAGTCATTTTTTGAATTCTTGACCAAATTTTCAACACTGGGTTTTTGGGACCCCTTCTCATGAATGATGTCACTGTCATGGTGTTATTCGGGCCCAAAGGGTGATTTCGCAGGCATTGTGCAGTCACTGCGTGAAATCACCCTTTGGCCTCGAATAACACCATGACAGTCACACCATTCATGAGAAGGGGTCCTAAAAACCCCATGTTGAAAATTTGGTGCAAAAATTCCAAAAAATGCAGGCTCGTAAGTTCGCGAATTTTCAATATTTTCACTCCAGATTTTCAATATTGCCATTTTATCACACCTTCTTATGAATAGTACAGCTGTCATTTTTCACATCTCACCCAAAATGTGTTTCCGCCCATGTAGCGCACAACGCGCAGTCGGTGTGCAAAATCAATGTATGGAACACATTAAGAAAATCACAGTGACACTGTTCATGAGCAGAGGTCTTAAATGGCTATGTTGAAAATTTGTGAAAAATTCTAAAATGTCTGGTTTTACGAAGGCAGCGTTGAGTGTTCCACAAGACACTTGTACGCTTACGAATTTTCAATATTTGCACTCCAGATTTTCAACATTTCCATTTTACTACACCTCCTCATGAGCAGTACAGCTGTCATTTTTCACATCCTGCCCAAAATGTGTTTCTGCCCATGTAGCACACAATGCCGCAGTCAGTGTGCGAACTCAATGTATGGGACACATTAAGAAAATCACAGTGACACTGATCATGAGCAGAGGTCTTAAAATGGCTGTGCTGAAAATTTGGTGAAAAAATTCCAAAATGACTGTTTTATGACACTGCGTTGCGCAGTTCCTACGCACGCTCGTAAGTTTGCAAATTTTCAATATTTTCACTCCAGATTTTCAACATTGCCATTTTACCACACCTCCTTATGAGCAGTACAGCTGTCATTTTTCACATCCTGCCCAAAACGTCTTTCTGCCCATGTAGTGCACAATGGCTCAGTCGGTGTGCGAAATCAATGTATGGGACATAGTAAGAAAATCACAGTGACACTGTTCATTAGCAGAGGTTTTAAAATGGCAATGTTGAAAATTTGGTGAAAAAATTCCTACAAATGACTGTTTTACAAGTGTGCATTGCACAGTTCCCAGGCACGCTCGTAGGTTTGCGAATTTTCAATATTTCCACTCCAGATTTTCAACATTGCCATTTTACCACACTTCCTTATGAGCAGTACAGCTGTCATTTTTCACATCCTGCCCAAAATGTGTTTCCGCCTATGTAGCACACAATGGGGGTAACAACAAGGTCATGCTGACAATTTATTGTGCAAATACCAGCAATCGCACAGGGCATTAGGGTAAAGCACCATACATGCCAAACACCACTGAAAATACTTGCAAGCGAACGTTTGGCATTGACAAATGCTTGTTAATGAATGTATTGTGTGTTGAATTTGTGGTACAATAGTATTTGCATCTGTCTGTCTGTCTGTCTCTCTCTCTCTCTTTCTCTTCCAGCACACTCATGTCATGGGCCCAAGAAGGATATGCAGGATGCTATTGCTATCCATACAGGCCAGTCTTTATCAGCTACTAGTAATTAATTATTGCTTTTAATTAGCAGTGTTACTATCATTTTTATACAAATAATGCATTAAATTATTTCCCTTTGGCCTCTGTGTTGAATATGACCTACTTTGGCCACTTTTATGCATTTTATGGCATTTTTTCCAATAGTTATAAAAAAATCAGAATGAATCAGAACTAATCAGAACAAATCAGAATGCCAGCCCACTGGTGCAGTGGTTGGAATTCTGCTTTTGATGCCGATGACTCAGGTTCAGGAACAGACCCAGGAGTCAGAGGATTGGCCAGTGAGAATTATCAAGTGTCCTGAGGACTACTCTCCTTCTGTGGGGGGAGGGAGGGAAGGAGTGTCAGGCACTTTGCGCATCCCTGGCAGAGGCTGGGGGTGCTACTGTGACCAGCACCATCACGTTGGGGGCACAGGGAAGATGCTGGATGTCATTGCATGTCCCTGCCCCCAGGGAGCAAACATGGAAAACCCGGCCCCCCCAGCATGATGACCCACTCTACCCCACTGTACACTGCCTCTGACATCCTCCGGGGGGGTACGTCTCCCTTGGCGCCGACCTGAGGGGTAAACTGTGGCTTGCCAACAGTGTCCATTGGAAGGGGGAGACCCCCCCAGTGGCCCCACCCAGGGGGCAAGCCTAGGCACGGAGAAGGTGGGTGTAGTGGGTCTGAGGATAGGGGGAACTGCATAAATAAAAGAACAAATCAGAACTCTGCCATGTTCTGGTTCTTATTTAACAAGAGTCACAACTTCACAGAATTCACCCAGCCCTAACATAGTCTCAGTGATAAAGAAAGACTGCCTTCTCTGTAACTGTCCTGCATTTTGTAATAGCAATTTGCAATAGACAGCAGCTAGCTGAGGAAGCAACATGAGGGTTGTTTCCAGGTTTGCCCTTATTGACATGAATTTTATTTTTTAGCAAAGTCAGTGCAGCTATATTTTTTAGGTAGTTAGTTGCTTAATGATTTATTTTTCACTAATTTCTGTATCATTGCCTTCTTGAGATAGCATTCAGTCCGTACCACCACAGCAGTGTTTTCATGTCTCCAAATATTTGGAATTCCAATTTAATTGATTTAAGAGATGTGAACACTAATGAGACCTGTTCTGATCTGGATTGATTAGCTATACTCTGCAGGCATATAGATACAATAGCATATTCATTTAATGATTTAAGAATTTAATGAATGTCAACTGTGTTCACACTATTTAAAGCACTAGTATTGCACCTTAGGTCACACCTCCTGACAAAGAGGTAGCATTGCCCCAAAGCACCGAGGCTGGAAGATGTTTTTTTTGGAGCCTGGAATTTTGTTTGTACTTCACATCTAATATATTTCTGTGCTTACAATAGTAAGTCCTGTTATACACTTTTTTGTATTAATAAAAATATTCTTCCTGAATCTTATCTGGAGTGCTGGATGTATTTTTCTAATTCCTCAGTTTTGGCATTTTTCCAGCACCCACTTTTATCTTGGAGTGAAGACTGCTTGTATTTAAACCAGAAGTGTTGATATTTTTTGGTTGCTGCACTGGAATGGTTTTTCACAGTAAACTAGAACAACAAAGAAGAGAAGAGACTCCTTTAACTCCCTTGTGAGAATATGCCTATTATCAGCTATCATAGCATAAAATTTCATTAACCTGGACCTAATCCTAAGGTTGTAATTGAAGGTGATGGTGTACTCACTATCCAGCATGAGCTTGGCCAGGGACAGAGACAGTACAGTTATAAATGTAACTTCTGAGCTGAGCACTGACACAGATGTGAGCCATGGACAGTCTGCATCTATCGAAGATAACATCAAAATGACCTTTAATGCATTGGAAAAAGCAGTTTGTAAAGAAATTAATTTGCATTACAACATGATATCTTTGAAAAATATTTAACTAAAGAATGGGTACCTCGGGGACTTAGAATAATGAAATTGCCTGCATGTGGACTTGAAAAAATGCATTGCCGATCAAGGTAAGAGAACATAATAAATACTTTTTCCATGGACCTAATCAAAGTTCAAATTGATGAGGATGAATATAACCATAAAGAGGTTGTTAAAGAAATTGAAACATTGTGGAATCAGTTAGAGACTATGGGAAATTTACCATTAATAAAAGAACTTGATAAAAAGTTAACAGTTAAAGCAAAGAAACATGAAGAAGAGTTAATTGCTAGGAAACGAACTAAACCGATAAGAGATGAGAAGAATTATCTTAATGGAAGGATTTATAAATGGCAGAATGAGCACCAACTTACATCAAGGGGGCTGGAACAGGAGAAGAACCAGATCAAGAAGTATTAATTATTCCAGTTCAAATGCAACTTCATCTGCCTCAAATAAAAGTGTTAGGTGTTCAAGTACCAAATCGATTGCAGAGTCAAGTGTTTCCTCTGTTTCAAAAAAAAGAAAAAACTCAAGAAGAGGACAGCAAGGTCAACAAGGGAACCACTTAATGAACCAATGCACTTTAAGTCCCATGGACAATACATAACAGTTTCTTCAGAGTACAGTGATTAATCTGACTTCAAGGGAATTAACATGTGATAAGGAATCATTATTGTCAAAGGGCTTATCAATCATTCCAGTTCATAATTTAAATGCACTCAATTTGTATTGAGGTTTGTTCTGATTATTTTGTAAATTGAATTTAACCAAATTTTTTTCAGGTGCAGGAATGGAGTCATTGGGGTAGGTTGAAAGCAGTACTGAGAGTTCATGAGGGGATGTGGGTCAGCTAGATGGTATGTTTAGATCTTTTCTAAGTGGAGATGGGAATGTGTTAGATGTGTTCACAGACAATGAACTTCAAGACCTATTAAAGCAAGCAGGGAATTTTGATTCTGAGCCAGTCACATCTAGTACTGATGTCACTGTCTCAGACGATAATAGATCTTATCTAGTTAAAGTACATGCTTTAAAAATGCCATCAATGTTTGTACCCCCCTCCCCAGGCAGTGAGTCAATTTGTGTATTTCAGGATTTGATACTCAGTGATGTTAGAATATGTATAAATAATATAGAAAAAGAACACAGATGGGACAATTTGTCTGTAGGAGAGCAGAAAGCTTTGGGAGAACTTAGGGGAATGAAGGATATAATCATTAAATCATCGGACAAAAGGGGAAACGTTGTTTTATTAGATAAACAATATCATGAAAACGAAGCCTTTGGACAACTGACAGATATTTCTACATACAAAGAGCTACAGGGAAACCTGATAAAAGGATTCAGAGAACAACTTTTGGAATTATTAACATTAGCTTTACACAAGGAATGGATTACTGGCACAGATTTTGATTATTTGAATTGTCAGTTTCCCAACATACTGATTTTCTACCATCTCTCTAAGATTCTTAAGGATAATAATACACCACCTGGTTGGCCTATTATATTGTGCTGTGGTGCTTTAACAGAGCCCCTTGCACTTTTTATAGATAGTTACTTAAAACAAGGAAGTCTAGGTTAGACTCCCACCTGAGGGATACTACTCAGGTTTTACAAGAAATGGAGGGAAGTGAATGGAAGGAATCTTACTGGTGGATCAAAGTTGATGTTGCATCATAATACATATGTAGAGAACACAATTTCGGACTGAAAGCTATTAAAGAAATGCTGTAAAAATCTAGTGTTCAGTACCCAATTAAGTTGTTTTCTTTTTATTTATTTAGTTTTTGTTGACCGAGTAAGTGCACTAGACAAATCCTGCCTATTTTCAGGTATGACCTGGTGGAAGGGGATACAGATGAATGACAACTGACCTTGAACCAGATTAAGCTGTTGGTGGTATTTTTAGTGAATGAGGGAAATTTGGCCAGGACACCGGAGAAATTCCCCTACTCTCCAGTGGGGGAACCCTTTGCTGGTGAGCATGGAGAGTCTCAGTAGTCACCAGGACAGCGAAGAGAGAGGTCGGTCTCCAAGAGCTCCATTACTACCTACAGGAGATATCGAGGGAAATGGTGGAGAAATAAGGCAGGCTGAGGAAGGTTTTTCTTCACAATTAGAGGTACTTGCAGAACCAATTGATGAGGGATTTATTTTTCAAAGTGAGGAATTAAAGCTCCAGCTTGACATGGAAGAGAAAAAAAGACAACTCTTGGTTATGATTTCAGCTGCAGAGCAGGAATTTCAACTAAGTCAATCAAAATTAAATGAAGAAAGAAAAGGAAACAGACTGGTGTTAGCCCCTTACAATGACAAGGCAAATGATTGCCAGTAATTTAGATACCTGGTTCAAGTGAAGGACATGAGAACTGGGGGGAGTAGGTTGAGGTTTTGGATAGGATGATAGGACAGTGCCTGCTACACCAGAAAACTGGTCCCCCATAGATGCTTTGCAACAGGTGGGCTGGTATTACAATGGAATAAAATGGATCCCCAACCCCAAGATACCGATTCCTGGATCTTCTAATAAATCAACTTTTATGCCTCAAGATGACTTAACTGTACTACAATCATGCCCAATGTTAACGCAAGATCAAGTACTGCCTATGGTTCCATGCGCTGATGCAGTTGAGCAAGAAAAAGATGAGGCTAGCATTCAGGGCATTGCAATAGATGCGGAGAAGATTGCTTGGCCTGTCTTGATTGAGAAGGAAATTTTCAGCTCTAAAGTTGGATTCTACGAGACAGGGCCTTCACATGAAACTCTTCCAGAAAAGGTAAGAGACAATTTCGAAGTTCTAGGGTGGGGGCCACCTAAAACTCACCCACACATTTGCTACATGAGCCTGCTTCTCATTTAACTAAGCCTGCTTCTCCACCATCTCAGCGTGTTCATCCTCCTTCTGAGGACCGCTGGCCGGGTTCATATTCTGGGCTGTTTTATAAACCGGCTGAAGTGGCCAAACGTCACTTTCTGGTAAGACTCAGATATGAGGGGCTAGCACCTATTCTCACCTGATAGACTATGGGTGGGAAAAACACTAATAAAAGATTCAATAGATTTTTCTCCATCGGAGATCTATGCATTTATCCATGCACCAGGTGATCGGGTATATGACATTAGTTTCTGTTCCATCAATATTTTGGACAAATTCTGGAAACTTTACTACGAAGTGAAGGACACTGATTGTTGGGCTGAGTTTATTGCCATTCCAATCACTAAGCCCACAATTAAGACAATAATAGTTATTTTTCGGAATGAAGATATGGATGTTATGAACATTGTCCTCTGGTTGGAAAAACGATGTACAATCTTTGAACACCCCATGCCCATTATGGATCATAATGGGTTTTGGACTGGGGGGTGGAACTTTAGAATATAACTTAAACAAACTGAACAAGGGATTCAACATTTAAAAGTTCATTTTTTTTAGGCTGTGATGGAGGCACATAGTTTTATCTGGCTCAGCTTAAAAGTTGTTACAGGTGTGGTTCTCTGTCACACTTAAATATCGATTGTGACAGTGTAAAATGTTTCCAGTGTGGAATACTGGGGCATTCTGCAATGCAATATACAGCCCCTCCAATTTGCAATCTTTGTGGGGATGAGGATCATGCATTTCCAGAATGTCCTTTGGTGGCACACAACTCAGAAGAAGTTTCAGAGCATGATTTTTTTCTTTCACAGGTTAGGCATACTAATAGAAATTCTTCCAGCACAGATGGGGTCCCCCCATTTCCTCCTAGACACCAGGGTAGGGGTTGTGGTAACTCTGCTGGTAGTAGATCAGAAGCTAGAAATCAAAAAGAAAAAAACCTAGGATCCTGGTGTCCCCCTTTGCATAATATTGATGCAGAGATAGATCGGGAGGGGGGTTCACAAACCATGGGTAACTTATCTGAATTACCACACCCAGATAATGAAAAACAGTCCTCCAATCCCAGAGTAACTCACTCAAAGGATCTACCTAACTTGCATAGTCAGATGATGTCTCCAGCTTCAGTTTCCCCCATCCCTGTCTTCTATGCAGGCAGAATCAGTTCCCGTGCCAGTGAGTGCATATGCTCCATTGTCCCCTTTGCCACTTTCAAACAGGTACTCAATTCTTCCAACATGGGGAGATCAAGTCGATATGGAAACACCCTTAGAAGGGGAGGAATTACCCAATTTACAACCGGTTCCACCTCTTGTGGATATGGGGCACCAGGGGAAACAAAAAAGAGAGAAAATTGGGAAAAGAATAACAAGATCAAGTACTAAGGTATTTAAACTTTTTCCTTGAGCAACATCATTTAAAGATAGCAAGTATCAATGTAAACAGTATCAAATCAGATTATAAATGGATTACCACTTTTAGCATTATACAACAAATTGGATTTTGATATTTTATTTGTGCAGGATGTTAGACTACATGCTTTAACAGACATAGCCCAGGCAAAAAAAGATTGGTGTTGGGGCAAGTCATTCTGGTCAATGGGAGAGGATTTATGTTGTGGGCTAGGGTTTTGCTTTCATTCCCCTGACATTGAAGTACTACATTTGGTAACATAGATCCAGGGTGGGCATTTATGATGGATGTTCAGGTTAACTCTTTTTCTTGCAGACTTATCAATATCTATGGACCCCAGATGAAAGCTTTACACATTGAATTGTTAAAAAAAGTACAACCTTATCTTCACACTAGCAAATTTTTTTGGGAGGTGACTTTAATATATATTTTTAACTGAACAGAGTACCAAACAGTACTGTGACAAAACCTTTCTCAAACAGATAATCCATTGTGTGTGGTTAAAAGACATACATGAGGGAGGGAAGAATGGGGCACCTTCTACCTTTTATAAGGGACACTTATCTTCGTGCATAGATTTTATTTTTATTAAACATTTGCTTCCAGTAGCATGTACATTTTCTATGCCAATGGAAACATCAGATCATGTCCTTATAGGTGTACATATAATTACTCTTCCTCCTAAACTGACTGGCAAAGGTTTTTTGGAAATTAAACTGCTCCCTACTGGAAGATCAAACTATATTACAATGTTTTAAAACCCTGCTTGTTAATAAGGCTTCTACTTTTTTTCTCTATGATAACCTAGAGGATTGGTGGACCGATTTAAAAGATATTATGATTAGCTTTCTGAAACTGCAAGGGAAAGCGGTGGTTGCATCATCTTATGATTTACAATTAAGGGGAGAATTGGGACAGTTACTTTCCAGAGTACAGAAGGAATTGATCTACATGAAAAGATTGATAGGATTAAAAATGAAATGAGACATTTCCAATATGATAGGCTTAAATCTTTGCAAAGGGAACAAGCTTATGGGACACAAGGAAAGGCAATGGATGTTAACCCCTTCATAAGCAGCCAAAACAGGAGGGACAAAAGGCAATTTTTAAGTTTACTTTCTTCTGAAGGTCATTTGGTTACGAGTAATCATGAAATAATGGAGATATTAGAATCCCATGTAGATGGTTTGTTTGGGACACCAGTAGCAGAATCCAATTACACACACCATTTATTACAGGCAGCAGAAGTCCCAAAATTAGCTTTGAGTGATGCACAACTGTTAATAGAACCATATAAGGGTATAGAAATGGCTGTGGCTGTTCAAAGCCTTTCAAATGGAACTTCACCGGGATCTGATGGTTTCCCAGGTGAAATCTATAAACTTTTATGGAATATGATTTCAGTAGAATTGTTGGCAGTTTATAATTTTTTTCTTGAAGAAGTAGTTTTACCCACTTCGATGTATGAATGGTTCATGATCTTTCTTTTTAAATCAGGGGATTTAGTGGATATAAATAATTGGAGGCCATTTTCGTTGCTAAACACGGAGTTTAAACTGTTTGCCAAATTATTGGGAAATAGATTGGCCCGTACAATGGGGCAACTCATCAGCCCAATGCAATATTGCTCAGTGCCGGGTAGGAAGATTATGGATATCTTACTTCTCTTTAGAGAATTGATAGAAAATGCTATGGGGCAGCATGATGTTGGCTTCTTAGTCAGTTTAGATCAGGTGAAAGCCTTCGATAGTGTTTCACACTCTTTTTTTATGGCATTGTCTGGCTGCTTATGGATTACCAGAGAAATTTATAGCTTGAATTCAGTTATGTTACAATCTTGCCTATGAATGCCCTAATGAAAATGGTTATAAAGGTTCAAAATGTCATATAAGGCGCGTGGGGTTCGACAGGGTTGCCCCCTAAGTCCCCTTCTCTATGTATTTATGATAGACCCAGTTCTTAGAATTCTACAACGTTCTCCCTTAATTTTTGGGTTGACAGGAAGGCTTACATTAGAGAGCAAAATTCTCACCTATGCAGACAATTTGTATCTTATAATAAAAGATAGGAAGTCATTTGACAGAGTGAACCATTTATTGCAAGGGGTGGGTGTAGTTACTGGTGCACATCTCAATATAGCTAAATCAAAATGTTTAAAATTACAAGGGTTAGGAGATACCCATGAGGTTGTAGGAGACATCCCTGTAGGGTATTTATCATGTTGGGTATTTGCTATGGGGGACAGGATATGGCAAGTTATAATTGGGGAAAGGCACTTTGTAAGGGGAAGGAACTGGTAGGTAAATGGAACCATTGGAAACTGTAAAAAAAAGATAATTTATTTAATACATACAATATTGATTCCTGCCTTTTTGTATATTAGTTTGGTATTTTATATTCCGAAGCAGTTAGAGGTACCTTTGATGGGTTGTTTTTTTCATGTTTTTGGGGTAGTAGATTGAACCCCTAAAAAGGAATATCCTATATTTAGAAATCTGGGAAGTGGGTGTGAATACGTTAAATCATCTATTAATTTTTTTTTTATAATTATTCTTTATCCTAATTTGCCCCCACTTTTGAAGGGATTAAGCTGAGGATGGGGAGTGAAGAGTATGAGTTTGCTTCAAGGGGTGCTGTCAGAATGGAAGGGAATTTGTTTTCAACATAAAAATTAACAAAATTCTCATTTGGCTAAACGTTAGATTGGTGTTTTTGACAATACTATAATGTGGGCAATCAGTTTTAAAACAGTCCTCCATTTACCACAACGTTGTTGTATGAGGAGGTCCTATCAGTTCATTTTATAGAGCATCCTTTTTCAGGTTTTGCACAGAAAGACCAAACTTATATTACTCACTATATTAAAGATGAAAGAATTCCAGAGCATATGTGGGATACTATTTGGTTAGGACTCCACTCTAAGATCAATGTCAGAAGTAATCACAAGCATAAGCCCATTACTGACATATACTGTCCCAGGGAAGGCTGTTTTGAAATAATTGAAACTATGAGTCATTTATACTACAAATGCCCTTACTCTATTCAATTCTGAGATGTGGTAAAGAACAGATGGAAAAATGGTTTGACAATACATCCAGATCCGTCTTTGCTTTTTTTTTGGTATTTTACCAGTGGCAACACCTGTCTTGAATGATAGTACCTTATGGGTGTTATGTGCCTATTTAGTTTATTGGCTATGCATCAGTCGCTGTCATTTAGCATTACAGCAGCAACAAATATCAAGTCAGGAATTGTTTTTGATGCTTAATAATGATTTAAGGCAATGGAAAGAGGAAGAATTTAAAAGGACAGACAAAATGAAATTCTAATTATGGTGGGCTAATTTTGATTTTTTTTATAAAACTTGTCCTTTACCAAGGTGTTTCCTCTTATTTGCCTTAAATTTACCAATTATTACTGTATAATTTGTAAGCTGTATTCCAGATTTGGTTGTGATTTGATGACATTTACTGTCTGCACTAGACTATTGTGTAAATTAATACTTATTTCAGGTTTTTTGACAATATATGACTGACCTTCAAATAATTTCTTCTGATGTTGGTCCAATTGGAAAAATGTCCCTACTTTTATGGTAGGGTGCATAATTTCAAATTTGTTGATATTTTTTTAAATTTTTTTATGTTTCAGGGTTTGTATGAAGTAATACTTACTTATGTTTGATTTTTTTCTTTTTTTGCCTGCTCTGTATGACATAATACTAATCTGTTTATATTTTGTTAAGATTTAAACAAAGTTCACCTACTTTTGTCGAGGTGGGGGCAGTTTTCTTTTACATTTATTTTTGTTTATGTTTTTTCTTTATGGTTTAATTTTTTTTGTATGAAACACTACCTATTTATGTTTGATTTTTTTTATTTAACAAATTTGTATGACAAAATACTGATTTGATTACACTTTGTCATGATTTAATAAAAAAATTCTCTTTTTGATAAGTGCTATGGATCTTTAACTTCCACCTGAACTACCACCAATCCAAGCAGATGGGAACGTCTCATCTGAAAGACGGCACCTCAGAAGTGCAGCATCCCTCTCATGCTGCACTACAGTGTCAGTACTGGGATATTAACCCAATTGCCAGATGTGAGAACTGAACCCACAGCCCTCTGATCTCCTAGCCTCAGAGGCGAGTGTGCTACCTACTGGGCCACTGACTCTGGAGTTCATTTTATCACTAGAATTTATTCTACATTCATAGAAACATAGAAACATAGAATTTGATGGCAGATAAGGACTGCTTGACCCACCCAGTCTGCCCATTTCCCTACCTAATGGATAAGATGCAGATCCTAGTTAACCAACAGCCTATTTCATCCTACCCAACCCCCTAGAATTGCCTTATGACTGTCCCATGCATTCTTGAATTCCACCACTGTTTTTGACTCCACAACCTCCTCACAAAGGCTGTTACATTCATCCACAACCCACTCTGTGAAAAAATACTTCCTCACATTACCTCTGAGCTGTCCCCTCTCTATCTTCAAATTGTGTCCCCTTGTACTTGCACACCTCTTTTTCTGAAAGATACTACCCTCTTGGACTTTGTTGATTCCCTTGAGGTACTTGAAAGTTTCTATCATTTCCCCCCTTTCCCTCCTTTCCTCAAGAGTAGTATAATAATAATAATAATAATAATAAAATTTATTTAATTAAGTGCCTTTCAAATTTTCAAGGCACTGTACAAAAAGCATAAAACACCAGCATCAATGAATGCAATAAAACAGAACAACAAATATAATGGATAAAAAGCCAATTACGGTATAACAGGGAAAGCCTTATCCCATAAAAAGGACTTTAAGGTCCTTTTAAAACTGTCCACTGTTGTACTCTCTCAGAGCGGATGGGGTAGAGAATTCCAGAGGGAAGGAGCCACGAAACCAAAGGCACAGGCTCCAGAAGACTTCAAACTTACCCTCGGAATCTCCAGCAACCCCTCGTCAGCTGAGCGAAGCTGTCTCAAAGGGGTGTAGGGCACCAGAAGCTCTTTCAAGTAATCAGGACCATACCCGTGTAGGACTTTGTAGGTCAAAAGACCCACTTTGAAGGTGATCCACCACTGTATTGGTAGCCAGTGCAGAGTGCGCAGCACTGGGGTAATATGAGATCTTCTTGAAGCCTCAGTCAACAAACGTGCTGCTGCATTCTGCACTAGCTGCAAGCTAGTCTTTAAGTCTCTCTTCATATGTCTTCTGGTGCAGACCCAGCACCATTTTAGTTGCCCTCCTTTAGACTGCCTTCATCCTGTCTATGTCTTTGCAGAGATTGGGTCTCCAGAACTGCACACAGTACTCCATTCGGGGTCTCACCATCTGTTTGTACAGAGGGATGACAACTTCTTGTTTTCTACTAGTGATTCTTCTCCCTATGCATCCCAGTATCCCACAAGCCCTCCTTACTGCCCTCTCACATTGCTTGCCCACCTTTAGGTCATTTGATATGACTACCCCCAGGTCCCGTTCCATTTTTGTTGTTGTTAGTGTCTCAGCCCCCATTGTGTACTCTTCCCCTGGGTTTTCATTTCCCAGGTGCATTACTTTGCACTTCTTAGCATTGAATCTAAGCTGCCATACATTTGACCATTCCTCCAACCTTGCCAAGTCCCTTCTCATCCTTTCCACCCCACCTTGTGTATCAACTGTGTTGCAGATCTTTGTGTCATCTGCAAAGAGACATACTTTTCCTTTCAGTCCCTCTGCAATGTCAATTATAAAGACATTGAAGAGGACCGGTCCTAATACTGAACCCTGCGGTATCCCACTATTAACCCCCGTTCCTTCGGAGTGGACTCCGTTTACTATTACCCTCTGTGTCCTGTTCTCGAGCCACTTCTTTACCCAGGCTGCCATCTTGGGACCCACTCCCAGGCTGGCTAGCTTGTATATTAATCTTTTGTGTGGGACTGTGTCAAATACCTTGCTAAAGTCTAGGTAGACCATGTCCACAGACCCTCCCTGATCTACTGCTTTGGTCAACCAGTCAAAGAAATTTATTAGATTCATTTGACATGACTTTCCCGCTGTGAATCCATGCTGCTTTGGGTCCTGTGCTCCTCTGGCCTCTAGATACTCAACAATTCTTTACTTCTGAAGTGATTCCATCATTTTCCTTATCACTGAGGTTAAACTAAAGAAATGTTTTCCTTTTTAAAGGAATTTTTTTTCAACAGATAAAGGACATGGTGATATGCTCTGCAGTTGCACCATCTTATACCAACCTCCTTATGGGCTGGTGGGAGAGAGGTGCAATCCAGGACCCTGCTGTTAACCCTTATTATTCGAATATTGTGTTTTATAAAAGATTTATTGATGATTTATTGTTTATATGGGACAGTTCAAAAACAGAATTGGAATCTTTCATTGGGTTTATTAATGACAATGAGCTGGGCTTGAAATTTACAGCACAGTATCATCAGAGGGAAATTAATTATTTAGATCACACATTGATAGGAGGAGTAAACTCCTTTGTTAAGAGTAGAGTCTTTCAAAAAAGAACTGCAGGGAATAGTGATCTTCATGGACTTAGTTCACACCATAAACATACAATAGAAGCCTTACCTTATGGCCAGTTAATCAGGTTAAAACATAATTGCACGGAACCTCAAGATTTTGAAAATGCTAAGGAGGAATTATTTGCTAGATTAAGAATGAAGGGTTATTCCAAGTTGACTTTAAGTAAGGCTTTGAAGAAAGTGAATAAAAAGCAAAGAAGGGATTTATTGAGTAAAGATGGCAGACAAGACAGGCTCATTTTTTCCACAGAATATGGACCAGGGTCTATGGATATCCATGCCATAATTAAACAACATTGGCATGTTCTTGGCACTGATACAGATTTGAAAGCAATAGCAGAATTGGGACTACTTGTAGTGTTCAAAAAGGAAAAGAGTCTAAAGGATATTTTGATTCAAAGTGAGTATAGGAAACCATTGCCTCCCAACTCTTAGCTTAGTACAAAACCAATAGGATTTACCCTTGCAAGAGATGTAAACCCGGTATGTCAGCCAAGCAGGGGAAGTGTTTCTTTAATCCAGGATTGTTGGGAACTAGGGAAGTTAGCATACATCATTTTTTAACATGCTTGTTGAAATTTGTTGTGTATGCCCGGTGGTGCTCCTGTTTCAAGGTTTATATTGGGCAGACTAATCGGAGCCTGAAAGAGCACATACAAGGGCACTATACGGCCATTCAGAAAATGGATTTACAGCATCCTGTAGCAAGACATCTGTAGACACAGCAGGTCTTGACTGGACTGGACATCAGGTTTTATATATGGCCATTGATCAAGTGCCTTATAGAAAGGGGGAGACAGACAACTTGAATTGGATAGGAAAGAATCCAAACGGATTTTCACCCTGAAAATGCTTAAACCTCATGGTTTTAATGATTCCATTGATTGGAAATTGTTCATTCATACATAGCTATACAATTTAATGTGTTCTAATTAAAGAATGTACAGTTTATTAATAAGTGGAATTAATGGATTTATTTAGATAGAATAGATATGTTCTGTATAGATGATCTTTTGTTCCATTATGATTAACCTTGTTTTCCCTTTTGTATTATAGTTCTGTATTTGAAGTGGATTTGGGTAAAATAATTGATATTAGAAAAAGGTATTTTGACTGTTTACCTAAAATAGCCCTTACAATTACTGGATATTAATTGTTAAAATAACTTGGCTTTGAATATTTTGTTTTAAGTATTGATTTCTAAGGCAGATTTAGGCTCTGTAAAGTGTACATGTGCTTCACACATTAAGTGAAATTACTATGGCACCATAGTTTTCAGGTAGTTAGTTGCTTAATGATTTATTAATCATTAATTTCTGTATCATTGCCTTCTTGAGATAATGTTCGATCCATACCACCACAGCAGTGTTTTCATGTCTACAAATATTTGGAATTCCAATTTAATTGATTTAAGAGATGTGAACACTAATAAGAGCTGTTCTGATCTGGATTGATTAGCTATGCTCTGCAGTCATATAGATACAATAGCCCATTTGTTTAATAATTTAAGGATTTAATGAATGGCACCTGTGTTCACACTATTTAAAGCACTAGCATTGCACCTTAGGTCACACCTCCTGACAAAGGGGTAGCATTGCCCCAAAGCACCAAGGCTGGAAGAGGTTTTTTTTGGAGCCTGTAATTTTGTTTGTACTTCACATCGAACATATTTCTGTGCTTACAATAGTAAGTCCTGTTATACACTTTTTTGTATTAATAAAACTATTCTTCCTGAATCTTATCTGGAGTGCTGAATGTATTTTTCTGAATGCACCTATGTGGGGAAGTAGGATAGGAGTTGTGGTGTTAAGTGATTTACAGGGACAGTTTTTTAATAGTGGGACTGGAGGGGAATTGGGTGCTGAGTGAGCTTGTGGGAAGAGGGGTTTCTTACTATTAGGACCATGATGGGGAGGAGGAATTGAGATGTTAAGTGTGGTGAAGGAAGTTGGTTCTTTATCATCAGGACCATGGGGGGAGGAGGGGTGGAGATGGGGTGTTAAGTGGGATTGGGAGAATGAGGCATATAGATATTTCACTGGGCCCATGGAGGTGAGGGTGTGGTTAAAAGGGGTGCATCAAGTGTGGGGGAAGAGTTCATAAATGTTTAGTTTTTGTGATTTTACAGCCACTGCATTTTACATTGCAGACTTCACTGGCAAAGTCAACTTCACCCTTTGTGATTTTTTTTTTTTACTTTACTGTGAAGGCCACATGATCCATGAAGTGCAATGTTGGGGATGGAAAAAGTTTGCAGGTGGAACCCATCACCTTTGGTGTAAGATGAAATACGCCTGATGGATCTGGGGACATGTTTTCCCATCCTATATTGCATTTTTAATCTAGATTTAGTTAATGTTATGCCATTTGGGGGGTACACTTTACACAGAAGCAACACTACTCCATTGTGTTCCTGGAACTGAGACAGACTTTTAATTTTACTCCTGGAACTGAGTTACCTCTTGCCCCCCCCCCCGCCTTTCTTACCACTGGAAAAGATACTGGGTGGAGTTCTTACCTCTCTAGTGGTAAGCAGAAAGGCATAGTGACCTCAGTATTCTTCAAGGGTTCTCTGCTCATGCAAACCAGAATGTCTGTTGTGGTAACAGGAAGTGTTATTTAGTGAACAGCGCTGCTGAACAGTAGAGAAAATGAAAAGAACACCCACTCTCAAAGACCTGTAGTCGGTGCACTTCAAGCAACAATCCCAGAGAAAAAAGTACAATAAGAAGGCACTCCATTTCAAAAAGTCCAGAAAACAGTGGATTTTGTAGCTCACTCCCATTTATTACATTTGCTTGCGCACATGCAAGACACATTTTGTAAAACTAAAAGGAACTTAGGGTGTGTATCACTGCCAAGACTATTGCAGTCCAAAGTGGAAGGAGCTCAACAGTCCAGACCAATGGAAACACACTGTAGTTGTGACACCACTCATTGCTTGCTGGACAGAAACTTTGTTTCATAGTTATGTATAAGTTCAAAAGACCGAGGCCCATAATGAACTTGTCACCACTAAGAACTAATGGTGGAAAGAATATTTTTTTGTCACCCATGTAGTGATGTAATCTTTTTTTTAATTGTTCTACATTATTAATCATAACAACATTACTTGGTAGGGAGTTTCATATAGGAGGAGCCCTTTGAGTGAAAAACCTCTGTTGCCTTGTAGTTCTACAGATAGAGGTTTTCAGTTTAAAACTATCTGTTCTTGTGGTGTTCCTTGTTAGCTGTCTTTCAAGACAGATACTATCTAACATTGATTCCTTTTAAAAAGGCATTGAAGATATATACTAAATTTCCTCTGATTAACCTGTATTCTAAGGAGTATAACTTGAGTGCTTTTAACTATCCCTATAGTTTTTATCTACCATGTTATCAATTCTTCTAGTAGCTCTACGTTGAACTTTTTCAACCATAGTTAGACAACCTAGGGAGGTAGGGGAACAAAAGGGAGCACAATACTCCAGGTGAGGTTGTACAAGACTTGAGTATAGAGGGATGATGACCTCAGGTTTCCTGCTTTTGATGTGCCTATTAATACAGCCCAGAATAATGTTTTTAAACTGCTTTATTTACGAGTGTCAAATTTCATGTTGTCAGTTATAATAACACCTAAATCCTTTTCTTCCGTAGTTACTGTAAGTTGGATATTATTCATTACTTAGCTTGCTTTAGTGTTATTCTTGCCCATGTGTATAACTTTGCACTTAGCCTCGTTGAAATTCATTTTATTATCCACTGCTCAGTAACAGAGTTTATTTAAATTGTTTTGTAGATCTGCCACACCTTGTGCATTGTTCACAATACATACAAGCTTACAGCCATCTGAATATTTATTTATCTAGACTTCACCTGTGGTCTGCATACTGGAGACAAGTATACTAATCAGAAGTGGGCCCAGCACAGAGCCCTAGGGCACTCCGCTGGTAGCTGCTCGCCAGTCTGACCCATGCCCTCATATAACAACCCTTTGCTGTCTATTTTGCAGCCAAGAAGCTATCCATTTTATAATATTTGAATTCAACTTCATTTTGACGAGTTGTTCAATGAGAGTTTTATGTAAGACTGTATCAGATGCTTTTGCGTAATCTAGAAAAACAGCATCAACAGGTATTCCACTTTCCAGGGCTTCACTAACTGGATCAAAGAAATTAACCAGATTTGTTATACAGGACCTACCAGGCTAAAACCATGCTGTGAAATATCGACACTACCAATACCTTTAATATGATCAATTATTTTATATTGTAGGAGTCTTTCCAGTAATTTACAGATGATAGCTGTCAGGCTGATAGACTTGTAATTGCTAGCCATAAGTGTATTATAATCCTTGAAAACAGGGATAATGTTAGCTAGTCTCCAAGATTTTAATGTTCTTCCCTCATTCACAGATATGTCAAATAAGACAGTTAAAGGTACTGATATCTCCTTGGATAGTTCCTTCAGGAACTTTGGTGTCATGCCATCAGGTCCCGGAGAAGAGCTATCTTTGATTGAACTGATTACATCTACAATGTTTTGTTCTGTAACAGGGATTAATGTGTCATTGTTAGGTGTCTCATCAATGTTAATATTCTCCTTTGGTTTAAATGCAGTCAAAAATAGGAGTTTAGTTCAAAAGGACAACCCAGTTTCATCATTAATTATTTATCATCAGATTGCAAAGGCCCAACTCCATTCTGATTTCCTTTTATTGATCCCATATAGTTCTAAAAACCTTTCCTATTATCTTTTGAATGTTTAGCCAATTGTATTTCTAACCTCTGTTTAGCTGACCATATGAGTCTTTTTTTCCAATGTTTGAAATCTATTACAGTGTGTTACTTTTCAGGATTTACTGTATTTATGGTAAGCTATCTGTTTTTTATTTATGGTTCTTCTTATTTCGTTAGTCCATTAGAGTGGTATTCTTTGTTTGTTATTGTTATATTTGACACATTCTGGGACCCATTTCTCTATGCAGTATTCTATTCTATGGTTTAATTTAGCTCATAGTTGTTCCAGATTAAGATTTAAAAATTCCTTTCTCCAATGCCATTTGGCCTAGTAATTTTTAATACTCATGTGTCTGCTCTAAGATAATCTTTAATTTTTGTTATTCATTTGGTTTTATTAATCAACCCAGTTAGACTAAATAGTATCATATGGCCACTATCAACAAGTGGTGACCAGCTCAGTATGCCTTTCTTGCTGAAACTTTTGAAATAAATAAACAAACAAATAAATAAATAAATAAATAAATATGTAAATAAATAAATCACTAAATAAATTCAATGGTAGTGCTGTGTGCCCATAGCATGGGCTATAGCTTGGCACCATGTGTCCCATGCCATACACTGCACCAAGCCCTGCAGCTGCTGCACTTCCAGCACTGCAGTAGCTGAACAGGCTAAGTGAGATGACTAACATCTAGAATGGCAATCTTCCTAAATATAAACAAAAGACAACCCTGCAATATGTCCTATGAAGTGTTGATGTTTTTGGCACTTGCTCATGCTTTTTTTGTAGATGGTTGGAAAATAAACATTACTCATTTTGCCTACAGTACTGATGTCAGTGTGATGTCAGCATAGCTTTGGTCATGCTGCCTATTTGAGCCCTGCTATGTGAGTGTTTGAGAAAGGCAGTCCTTTGCATTCTCTCCTAAATGCCCTTGGTTCATTTTCTCTCTAACTTCTGTTATCATCTGGCCTTCAAGGCATGAAAACCTAAGACATAATGGATCATTATCATAACTCTAGGAACAGGGTCAGTAGGCAGAAGAAAATAGAATTGGGTGTCCCTGACATACAGGCATGCATACTATCCACAAGCAATACTGTTACACCTGAATTCTGAAGAGGATGAGGGGTATTCTGCACCTCTGGAGGGCAACACAACATGGCCTGAACTTTCAAAGATCGAGATGCAGCAAATACAGCAGTTGTACTTGCAGCAGCATCTGAATAAATGCACTAGAACCTTGCATGCAATTTTCAAATATTCTGCTGCATTTACAGATTTTGCACAATTTACAGTGGAAAAGGGGCACATGAGTCAAATATTCGACAGTTGTACTTGCAGCAGCATCCATGTAAATGCACTAGAACTTTTGCATGCAATTTTCAAATATTCTGCTGCATTTACAGATTTTGCACAATTTACAGTGGAAAAAGGGTACATGCATCAAATATTTGACACATATATAATTTTTGGTTCACAAGTTGCAGCACTTGTGCCAAGAAGATAGAGCATGTTTTCTGTGGCCTATCAGTCTTGTCACAAGTACCACACATGCAGCAAAAGCATGCTGTAGTTATTTTAAATCCAATATCATATATATAAAGGCTCAGAAAGTAACTTCTTATGGTGACACCACCTGCAAAGCAATTCAAAAAAGTCATTTCAAGGGTCTTTGTTCCCATGGATTCAAATGGAATCAAATGAGATTAAGCACTCCTCCATATTTCTGGTGGAACAGGGGCTGAATACTTTTAATTAGACAGGATCTGATTATGTAAAAGCATTTACTGAATACAGAAGCTCTTTTGTTGTTCCATATGAAATGCATTTAAATTATATTCGCTCCTAAATCTAATCTTCCTGTTAACATGTTCGGCTGGTGTACCCTTCAAAGTCAAAAAATACTGACTGGTATAATACTTTTATTTGAAATGAAGGAGTAAAAAATGACATATAGACACTAACACTTCCCAGGCCACATTGAGATGTCAGACCTTAATAAATGAGGGGATTTTCTACAGTGGAGATTTCCTCGCAAGAGTAAAACTTATGGACAGTGAACAATCAGTAGTAAAAGGGAACAAAGGCTTGTCAACCTGCTTGACAAGTATATTTTCTGGGTAGGAACTGTAGCCATGTTTGCATAAAGATTACATCAGTATTTTATAAAGCTAAAGCTCAAAGAGTGTATGTATGTTTAGGTATAGAAGACACATGCTTAACTTGTTGACAGCTCAGCTATATAATTCCATCTGGGCTCAGCTGTTGCCAGTATTTAATTGGATTGGAGCCAGCAATCTAATATTAGTATTGTATAACCCAGATACTGTGGTGAAAAGACAGTGACATGTTTTTAGTTGGAACAACAACCAATCAACTTCTCTCAGTGTAGTTTATGAGCCACTGCAAGGCAAATTTTAGATCATGAATCACAATGAGAAAGAGAAAATGCAAACCACTACGAATTGAACCTAAGACCCCTAGAATTCCATGCAATACTGTGCCACTGAGCCATGATTTGCACAGCTGCAACTGTTGTCCCAGACCTTCCTTCAAAGTCACATTCCCCTCCTCTGACATTGTGTAACTTTGCAACCTATGAAATACATCAGAACAAAAACAAATCAACTTCTCTCATAAACTGCACTGAGAGAAGTTGACTGATTTTTGTTCTGATGTATTTCTTACATTGCAGAGTTGTGCAACACCAGAGGAGAGGAATGTGAATTTGAAGAAAGGACTGGGATAGCTGCTGCAGCTGTATGAACCATGGCTTAGTGGCAGACTACTAGCACGGACTGTCATGGGTCCTAGATTCAGTTCCTAATGGTTCACATTTTCCCTTTCTCATTGTGTTCATGTTTTTAGGTGGGGAATTTTCATATGACATTACCCACATTTTTCTATGAAGACATGCATACCACCTTAATTTATGCATTTCACTACATTTTTATAAGACAAATAGGGTGAAGAAGCTAAACATTTTTCTAACAAAGTGTTCAAGGCTATACTCTAACCATGAGGACAGTTTGGAGAAAACCAAGAAAGGTCTTAATAATGTTTACAGATCCAAAAAGTGTAAAAGGGGTACTGGAGTATATCAGTGCCTTATGAAACTTGAAAAAGGCCTTTTAAAGACCAAAGCAGGTGTCTGAGCCCTGCACAAAATTGTTAATATACTTTAGTATATATTTAATCATAAGTACAGTATTTACACACATGTTAAAAGTAGGGGGTTGGTGACATCTGTAGATATGTCCTAGAATGTCAAGATATACTGTATGCAGATTTATGCCATACCCGTGAGGATAAAAAATGACAATTAGTGCATTCTGTGCCACTGTGGTGACCTAGAGTGAGATCACTTTTTTCTTTTTCTTTCTTTCTTTCTTTCTTTCTTTCTTTCTTTCTTTCTTGCTTGCTTGGGAACAGCACACAGAGCCGAGGCTCATTTCCAGGTGTGACCCAGGGGAATGGGAAAGCGAATAAAAACCAGTAGGAAACAATAATATATAGCTTAAAGTGCAAAACTGTGGTTAAAAACAGTAGTAGGAATACATTGAGGAACAGTATATGGCAACTGTACTGTACATAGGACTCATTTAAAAAATTATTACAAAGGTACGTGAGCGGGATCAGGCAGGTTTAAATTTGGAATGAGGCAAGTACTTAGATGAGAGAAAGAGGGTGAGGGGAGTTTGAGGGCACCATTGGGTGGGAGGGTTAGCAGGGAGGGGAAGAAGTGGAAGAGGAGGAGGAGAGGGGGGAGGTTAGAGGTGTGTGTGACAGGAACGAGTGGGGGAGTGGGCTTTAGAATATGCTTTAGGGAGAGTAGAGATGGGGCTTACTTGGCAAAGAAGAGAAAGGAGCCAGTTCCGCAAGGAGGGGAGATGGTAAAAGAAAGCAGCTTGACCTGTGCTAGAGCGAGGGTGAGGGATATAGAAGGAGTGGCAGTGTCTAGAGTGAAGGAGGAGAGGAGAGATGATAGATAGGAGCTGAGGAAGATAAACTAGTATTTACCAATGAGGGCTGAGCAGTGGAAAAGGCAATATGAATGTAAAGGGGCAATAAAAAGAGAGAAATAAAGGGATCAGTGATGTGTGCAGGGAGAAGAGATGGAGGCAAAGTGACAGAAGGTGTTACAGAGGGTGTCCAGTCTGGCAAGGGTGGAGGGAAGAGTTGCACTATAAATAAAGTCCACATAATCAAAAATAGGGAGAATCATTTTGACAAGCAGGTCCTTATGGACATCTGTGGGGGGAAAGTCCTTGTTTCAGAGAATGATGCCTAATTTGGGGCATAGCTTTGAGTGTATAGCATCAATGTTGTCTAACAAGTCCAGGTTACAATCAAGCCATACACCAATTATTTGTAAGTGTGGACTACCTCCAGTTGGGTTCCATCAAGAGTGGAGAAGACAGAAGGAGGTGAGATTCTTGCTAGCTTTTGGCTAGTAACATGGACACAGTCTTCTTCATGTTTACTTTGAGCTGGTTGGCTTGGAACCAGTGCAGCACATTGTGGAAATTGTACTACAGTGAGGATGCAAACACAGACAAGGAGGGACCAGTTGCATAGATGACCGTCATTAGCATACATGTGAATATGAGAGAAGGCACAGATGGTAGGGAGGTAATCTAGGAAAATAGAAAATAGTATGGGGCCCAGGATGGATTCCTGGGTGTCACCTGCCAGAATGGGGGGGGTACTGCACTACCTACCTGAACAGACTGCTGGTGGTTACTCAGGTAAGAGTGGAACCACGTTACTGCAGGAATAGACAGACCAGCTAAAGCCAGCTTGTTCAATAGGAGAGTGTGGGATACTGAATTAAATGCCTTAGCAGGATCAATAAAAATAGCTGCTGTGATGAGACCCTGGTCCACCCTGTAAGGACAGACTTAGTAATGTAGAGAAGGGACTTAATTGTGGAGTTTTTTTTCTGAAGCCAGATTGGAAAGTGGACAGGAAGGAAGAGGAGTCAAGAAAGTCGACTAATCTGGAGTAAACTAGCAGCTCTCAGAGTTTTATAAGGCAATGGAGGGGAGATAGAGTGGTTTATGGTTTCCAGGGGTTTATCTATGCCAAACAGTGACATCCCCAATGTTGACAGGTGAAATTTTGTCTGTCCAACATTGGTGTGTTTCCCTCAGGGGTCTGCAGCCCCTGAACCCCCCTTCCCCACTAAAGATTATCAACTCTGACTTGGAGTTGACCTGGGGGGTGAAACACAGTGAAAGGGTGAATTTTAACCCTCAGGTCCCTCACAGCAACAATCTCAGAACTTGTCAGGATTGTCTCTGTGAGTGATTTCACCATCTGGGTTTCGATGTGTGGTTGGCACACTGTTTCCAGGAGATGAAGGATCACCCCCTTTGTACAGGAGGAGTACCTTAGCATTTTCCAGGCAAGGTTGATGGCACAGAGGGAAAAAGAGAGGTTTAAAAGGTGGGACAGCAGGTGGGGGATAGTGGGGACAGATATGTGGAGGAGTCTGGGGTATAAGCCATCTTGGCTGTATTTTGAAGAGTTGAGAGACTTGAGGGAAAGGAAATCTTCCTGAGGGGAGACAGGAGGAAAATGAAAGTCACCAGAAAAGGTTGGTTAGTGTGGGGGGGAGGAGTGTTTGAGGACTGGCAAGGAGCTGCACAGGTTGTGAAGAACTAGTTAAAGTGGGAAGTGACAGCAAGGTGGTCGGAGACCAGTAAGTCATTTACTTGTGGGGAGGGCAGGTTGAGGTGGCAGGTCAAAAAGAGAGTGGATTACATTACAGAAGTTGGAGGGAGAGTTTAGGTTGGATTGATGGTTGGAATTGAAGTAGTGGGCCTTGGCTACTCAGATAGCCTTTGTGCAGGAGTTTCTAAGGGACCTATAGTGCTAATGGTCAGAGTCGGAGAGGGAGGCTTTAAAGCACACCCATGCAAGGTCTCTAAATTTGCCTAGCTCAATAAGGTCGGATGTAATCCAGTGGTGGTGGAAGCTTTTCACTCCGTATCTTCTGAGAGGAGCGTGGGTGTTCCAAGAGCAAGTGAGGATATCAGTGAAGTGTGATAGGGCTGTGTCGATGTTCTGGGCAGAGCAGACAGGGGACCAGTCAGCAGATGCCAGGTCATTCAAGAGACCATCCATGTTAAGAGACCTGAGAGGCCTGTGCCAGATGAATTTTGGGGTAGATTTAGGGGGCATGGATTTCCCTTATACAGTAGGTGGGGCAGTGGTCACTGAACACATTTGGATGCATATAAGAACACGAGATACAATGGGGGTGGGAGCACAGTATCCAGTCCAGAAGGAAGTGGTCTTAGAAGGTTGAGCCTGGTGGGTTCAGAGATTGGTGGAGTGAGATTCAAGGACTGAGCAGAGTGTTGGATAGGCTAGATAGGCTTGGAGCCAGGGGACAGTCAGTTAAGGTTGAAATCACTGAGTAGGATAAGTTTACTACAGGCAGAGAAGGAGACAAGTGAGGAGAGGGAGTTAAGGAGAGGGGAGGGATCTTTGGGGAGGCATAAAGGACACTGACAATGATAGGGAGGGTGGAAGGGAGGGAAAGTTTGAGTAGCAAGAGCTCATGGGAGGAAGGGAAGGCCTCTTTGAGGGTGATGGAGCTACCATAGTTAGGGTTGAGTAGCACTTTCAAGGTTAAAGGGGTCAAATTTAGCACCTTAATAACTTTGCCATCTTTCAATGGATTGCCTGAAATTTGGTATGCACAATTGGGCATCATAGATCTTGAGATCTGCTAAGTTTCGTATCGGTTGGATATACGGCTGCGGCGTTATTAAGCAACAACCTATTGCACAATTACGCTTTGTTGCGATTTCTTTGCTCTCACCTACAGGTCACATGGTTTGCATGACTGGTCCGAAAACTTCAGGGAACATGCAGCCAGGGTCCCTGATGTGCCTTTTTAAGATTTTGTGAAAAAATATTGAACGGTTCAAAGGTTATTCAAAAAACAAGTTCCCATTATAAGTCAATGGGAAAAGTTAACAAAAAGTTCAACACCTTCACAAATGCAGTTTTTACTTTCACAAATGGCCCTTTTACTTTTGCAAATCCACCATTTTGTTTTCAGCTGGTGATCAGAAACATGCTTGGCATTTAAATTTGGGACCCTCTAGCAACACGATTCTTTTTGTGTTTTTTGTGTTTTGTGTTTACCTAGTTGGAACCTGAGGATGCTAGGCATGTCTTTATTTTGAGGTTAAACACCCTAGAAATATGTTTTTCAAGTTTCTGGAAAAAGTACTTTCGCAAAGTAGTATCACACTCACTAAAGTGTCACAAATTTTTGCAAAAGCTTTCACAAATTGCGACACTACTTTGCCAGGCTATGGCAAAATGACAGCAATTCTTTGCTACCCTGCTGCTAAAGAATGGTTTGGCCTTTTGGGCTGTAATTTTGAGGGAATACAGCCAACATCTCACAGATGTGCCTATCAGTATTTTGTGAACAAATATTACAGGGCGACAACGTTACAGCACTCCAAAGTAGACACTTTTTCCCATAGGATGACATTACAGCGTCCGCTGCCTTACAGGAATCCTTTGCTGCCCTGCTGCAAAATAACGGTTTGGTCTTTTGGGCTGAAATTTGGAGAGAGGAAAGCCAACATGCCGCTGATGCGCCTTTTGGTGGTTTGGTGGAAAAATATTACTGGGCGGCACAGTGATGGCACTCCGAAGTTAACACTTTTTCCCATTGGATAACATTACGGCGCCCGTCAGGCCTTTCGGGGCCCGTATCTCAGGCTTTTCATCACAAAAATACTTAGCCCCCTAATGGGGGATAAGCATAAAAATAGCCAGGAAAGTCATAATTCATATGAAATTTACATTTTTTTTATTACGTCATACGGTTCCTGAGATATAAGCAATTTAATATTCCAAGTCCTCATTTTCTGCTCCCAGGCCCATTGTTATGTATACATTCTTTGTTTTCACTGTGTTTTCCAATGCATTTTTTTGGGAAAAGAAGGGTGTGCCCTTTTGTTACTGTGCCAGTTAGCATTTCCAGTTGCGTTTCCGTTACCGTTTGTGGCACCATTACCGTCTACGCCACTGTGTGCATTACAGTTTGCGTTTTCACTTGCGTTTGCTTTTCTGTGTCATTTAGCATTATTGTTGCTGTTACCATTACCAGTTTCATTTGCAATTGTGGTACCATCCACGTGTGTTATGGTTTGCGTTTTCATACGCACTTGCATTTCTGTTTCGTTTCTTTTTCTTTTGGCGTTATTTTTTGTTGTTACTGTTACCATTTGCATTTACAATTGCAGTACCATAACCATGCACGTAACGGTTTGCATTTCTGTACTCGCTTGCATTTGCATTTCTCTTTCCTTTGGCGTTATTGTTGCTGTTACCTTTACCATTTGCGTTAGCAATTGCAGTTCCATGACCATGCACGTTAAGGTTTGCGTTTCTGTATGTGCCTCCATTCCTGTTTCCATTTCTGTTTCCTTTGGCATTATTCTTCATGTTAACTTTACCTTTTGCATTTACTATTACGGTACCATGGCTGTGCGAGTTACAGTTTGCGTTTATGTGTGCGCTCGTGTTTGCATTTCCGTTTCTGTTCCCTTTCGCATTCTTTTTGCAGTGACACTTAACATTTCCATTTAAAATACTGCTGCCATCACTGTTCGCATTACCAGTTGTGTTTTCATATGCTCTTCAATGTCCGTTTGCGTCACTGTTCACTTTGACGTCACTTTGCGCTTGCATTTCTATTAACGTTTCCTTTACCATTTACGTTTCCGTTACCATGTGCACCACTGTTGGCACTTCTGTTTGTGTTGCTGTTCCTGTTACTATGTCACAAGACATCACGTGGCAGTCGGGCCCTGCCCTCCTGCCGCTGCATTACTTTCACTATTTGTCATCATCATTCTCAAAATGAAGGGAAATTAGAGGCAAAAAAACTCCATTTAATGCATCAGTTAGGGTTGTTCCACAGTGACAAAAGTGAGAATCTGAGTGTTAGGGTTGAAACCCTTGGACCCCAGCCACCCTCCCAACTGGCATTGGGGTGCGTGTTGGGGTTGTCGGTCCCAACTCTCACCCCATTTTCCTATACCTCTGCTTCTTTACACATGTGATGGGGTGAGAGTTAGGGAACGCACCCCAATGCTATCTCCGATGCCAGTTGGAGGTGGGCTAGGGGTCCAAGGGGGTTTTCAACCCTAACACTGAATTTCCTCATTTTTATCACTGTGGAACAACCTAACTGATGCATTAAACAGAGTTTTTGCCTCTAAATATATATATATATATATATATATATATATATATATATATATGTATATTGTTCTGTAGTCCATGCTGACCAAGAGGGGATGCTGTGGGCATGCCTTGGCCTGCAGTGTCCAGCCTGTACTGCCATTCCGACCAAAAGGTGGAGCTGTGTGCACCATGCAGTAGCACTGTGCAAACTGCATGGTAATGTATGCTAAGCAGCACATAATGAGATGCAAATGTTCCTCTTTGCCCATGGATTACCTAGTAGGCTCATTTGCATGGGAGCTTCGAATATAGCTCCCATTTGCCCCGGACTAACCAGTTTGCACTGGGCTAATATGTTAGCACGGTGCAATCAGGTTAGCCACAGGCAAACCTCACTTCAGCATAGCACTGTTCTGCAGTGTGTTGCTTATATTGTTGTTTGCAGTCATACCTCTCAACTGTCCCTGATTTTCAGGGATGTCCCTGATTTTACCTCACAGTTTTACTCTGTCTCTCCTAAAACTTATTTTTCCATGATCAAACAGTGAGGGTTGAAAGCATAATATAATGTCAAACATTATTGCTACAGACGTGTTCTTCCTTAGTAAATGCATTTTACACTACACCACTTATTCTACCAGCTTCCTGAGAGGATACCACCACTTTTTAAGATGTGTTCTGGATTTTAAACCTTTGTCCCTGATTTGTTTAAGCCTTGTCCCTGATTTATGTGGCAGGAGGTTGTGAGGTGTGTTTGTAGTAGATGTGAGACATCTCTGTGCAGTCAAACACAATGTTCTCCACCTGCAACACTGGCTTGCTACAGAGTCTAATGAGCTGCAGTTGCAGTTTGTACTTCCCTGTTGCTATATTCAGTGCTGTCTTATTCCTGGGCTATTTCTGCCCTGCACTCCCAGACCGGTTTGCCCGGCTTCCTTAGGCTGCTATATTCAGTAGGTTTAGCACCGGGCTATTCCTATTGAATATAGCTTGCTTTGTGCTCCGGGCTAAGTTTGCCCACCGGGCAGTGCTAATTTAGCCCCGGGGCAAAGTTTTGAATAACTGGCCTGAGTGTTAAGAATTGTAATCTGAATGCAGGATATTTTAAGGATCATATCCCATAAATTTATGATCCAGGGAGCCTGGTGTAGATAAAAGTCTAGAATTTCGAGATACTCAAAAAGATGTAGTGGGGGAAGATAATGTCTTTAGCTGCAGGAAGAAAGAATTATTCCTGTTCCAACAGGGTAGGTCAATAAGAAAAGGAGTAGATGACTCATGTATTAAGGGAGATTGTCACTTTAAGAACAAAGAGGATATCGTTGGGATCAGTAGTTCTACTGAGTCAATCTGTCTATTCCAAAAGAAAGGAGGGTGAATAGTAGCTCAGAGAGTAACAGCAGGACTGCAAAAAGCACAGCCCAGCTTATCAAATGAAGTAGTGACATGTGCATTGTTAATGAAAAATTCCACAAAAAAAATCTAGATGCTTCATCTACAGTATCTGCTATCATAAATATGTGAGAACGGGAGATCACGTGATGCTTCGCTGGGACCAGCAGCTCTAGGGACTAGCTCCTCCCCAACTCTCATATTTCAAATATAATATCATAAGCTACAGTTGAATTTTAGCCTACCTAAGGAGGATCAGGTTCTCGACAGATCTCTGGTGTGTTAATAACAAGTCGAGGGGCTGATAAAAACCAGAAAACTTTTCATTTTCTGAAGCTCAGTTCGTGGCCTAAGCTCACTATGGAGGCCGAAATGTGCCAGGCATTACCACACCACATGCCCCTGCAGACTCCAGAGAAGGGTCTGAAATGTCCAAAAAGCCAAACCGAGGGCTCTACGAAACCTGTGGTGACTAATGTAACACAGCAAAATCCAATTCCGTTGTCGGAACAAAAATTCATGGAAGAGCTGCAACCATTTAAAGCTGCATTACAGGATATCACAGCAGAAATCAAATCTCTTCAAGGAGAGCTTTCAGATACTAATAGGGCTATTACAGATGTCACAGCCCACACTACATTTTTGGAGACCTGGAAGGGCAAATTAGAGCCTGAAATGGTGAGCCTTAGGCAACGAGTGCACAAAATAGAAGCTAAATTGGAAGACTTGGAAGGCCGAGGTCACAGAAATAATATTATAATCTTTGGCCTTCCAGAAGAAGTGGAGGGATCTTCACCCATTACATTTCTACAAAAAATGCTAACGCATATTGCGGGACCTTCTCCCAATAATACTGCCTATGTGATAGAGAGGGCTTACAGCTCGTTATGCCCAAAACCTGCAGCTGGAATACCCCCCGAGACCACTTATAAAATTCCTTAACTACCTTGACAAATCCCACATTCTGGAACAGGTCCAAAAAGTTCAGCAAGTTTTATGGGAGGGTCAACAGTTAAGGCTGACTCAAGACCTACCAGTCTCGGTGAGACAAAAAAGATCTGAGTACCACCCCCTGGTATCTAAGTTAATAGTAGCAGGGATCAGGTATAGGGTACAATACCCTTCTTGCTTGTCTGTTCAGCACTCTGGCACTTGGCATTCATTTTAAAATGCTCAACAAGCTAATCCCGATGTACAGGTTTTGTTTCCAGAGCTAGTCTCCACTCGCTGATACCCCTGGAAGAATTTGGATCGGGGTCTTTTGTTACTTCATGCTCTTTTTCCTTTTTTGCTGCTTTTTTAAGTTTTGGAAATAGGACAGTGTCCTGGATCACTTTGAAAAGAAAAATTAAAAATTAGCAAATACCCGCTGTTCGACCACAGGAGAGTGACAAAGACCGTACAATGTGTATGTGAGTAAAGCTGAACTTATCCTGCGATAGAATCGGCACTTTCTTTTCTTTCTATCAGTTAGAAGGAGACTTAGAATCGATATACGGATGTTTGCAGACTTAATTTAAGATGAGGCTCTCACACAGTATGCTGTTGACTGGTAAAGCGGACTATTCATTGCGGTAGCTAAATTGATCTATGTTTTTTTCCTGAAGTGCTAGTTAGCATATTATTTTTGTGCTGAACAAGTATATTTCTGATGTATAGAATAAGAATGATAATTAATAGGAGAAGCTGGAAGGATGTTACATCTCATTAGATGGGTTCAGGATTAAAATGTATGGGAACCATGTTAAGTAAACAGTTGCCAGTACTGATGACTAACAGTTTCTTGTTTGTTCCTTTAGTTATAAACTTTGCTGTTTTACCCTATGCATCCATGAGCTTTGGCTAGTAGGTTTCGATTATTACTAAGACGAACCCGTCATTTTAATCTTTTTCCTTTTTTTTTCTTTAGGATGTTAAAGGGATGGGAGTTGGGGAGGGAAGCAATGGTTCTTGGTTTTCCTGCAGGTTTTGCAGAGCAACACGTACTGGCACAGGGAGGGGGGTGCTTCTACAACTATATTATGTGTAGTAATCTGGATGTTATTGGTTTCAGTGTCTATGTCTCAGGGGCTGTTAAGGGTAATAGTCTCAAATATAATTCAGTTTATCAAAGGTATAGACCAGACTGTTGTGGAAGAAGGAAATGGGGTTAAAATAAGGTTGGGGAGGATATGCTGGGGCTAGTTTTTCTTTTTTATCTGATTTTTTTTACATTCCAAGTTCCATTATTTGTAACATGGTGTTGGGGGGGATATGGGTTGAGGGAAGATATGGTTGTTTGGGAACTGGAACTAGTTATAAAGGGGGGGGGAGGGAAAGAGAGACATATGGGTCACCACTGAAATCATATAAAACTGTTGTATTAGAATATGGTATTTATCATTTGGAGATTATTCTAGTCTTACAGAGCAAAATTCAACACTTTGAATGGTCATGGCAGCAACTTTAAAATTTTGCTCTTGGAATGTTAAAGGTGCCCAGTCCCCCACTAAAAGAGCCAAGATACTACTACTACACCTTAATAAATTCAATATTGATGTGGCTTTCCTTCAGGAGACCCATTTGCCCACTTCACAAATGCATTGTTCATGAAGATCATGGGTAAGGGAAGTATTGGGGGTGGGCCTCGACACCTGGAAGGGTGGAGTTGCTGTATTATCAGGACGCTGGATACCTTTCAGGCTGCTACAATCGGTTAGTGACCCCCAAGGCAGATATATCTTTTTAAGAGTGATATTGGGGCATATGGAAGTAATATTAGGATCAGTTTATGGTCCTGTTGGGGAAGACCCACAGTTCTTCATCACTCTTATGAATAGCTTAGCTTCTTGGTCCTCTCTTCCTATACTAACTGGTGGGTATTGGAACTTAGTTCTTTGCAATACACTAGACAGGTCCAACCCCCGACGCTTTCCCCCTACCCCAGCGCAAATGGCCCTGAAGGATTTTATGGACACCATGGGATTGATAGACCTCTGGAGGGCCCTTTTTCCTTTAGTAAGAGATTACTCATTTCACTCCCTGCCACACAACACATTCTCATGAATTGACTATTTTTTGCTGGGGACTGAGCACCTAGCTGGGGTTCAAACTTGTACTTATCTAGCTAAAGTGATCTCTGATCACCATCCAACTTCTTTTACAGTGGTCCCTACCTGCTTCAACAGGTTATGATAAAATTTGGAGATTCAACCCTCAGTTATTGAAATCCCAACAATTGGTTGAAATTTTGACAAATTTCATAGAGAAATTCTACGAGGAAAATGCCTTCTGCATGCCAAAATATGATGTGTTATGGGGTGCCTTAAAATGTTCATTAAGAGGAGAGATTATCCATCTGGCCTCTATCAGGAAAAAGAAAATATCCCAGGAAATCTCTGTATTGTTACAGCAAATTAGAACTTTAGAAAAAAACTTGTCCTCACACTCTAATACAAGGGATTTTGAAAAATTAGAAAGTTTGCGCTTTCAATATAATATTCTTCTTAGTGAAAAATCCGAACATCTCTTTCTTAGATCAAAAGTTACTTATTTCACTCCAGGGGACAAAGCTTGGAAGCTATTAGCGTTATGGTTAAGAGCACAAACAGTTGATAGAATTGTACCAACTATTCAAGATGCTGCTGGCATCAACCATACTTCCCCTAGAGACATTCTCTTGTTTTAAAGCATATTATCAGTCCCTTTATTCATGTTCTCCTTTACCCTTCAATAGTCATGATCTAGATCATTTTCTTCAAGAAATAGACCTTCCATACCTATCTCAATCCCAAATAGATATTCTTAAAGCCACATTGACTATAACAGAGGTCTATGAAGACATTGATGCATTACCACTAGACAAAGCACCTGGCCCTGATGGTTACACATCAAACTTTTATAAATTCTAAAAAATTCAATTAGGGACAATATTGCTTGACACTTATAATTACATTTATATGCAAGGCCTCTCGGATCACAGTCTCACTGCTGCTACTATTGTGATGCTCCCTAAACCGGGTAAAGACCCAACAGTGGTATCAAATTACCACCCTATATCATTAATAAATGTAGATCTGAAGATTCTAGCTAAAATACTTGCTAATAGTATGGCTCAGGTCTGGCAGACCCTATTAAGTCCTGAGCAGGTAGGATTTGTAGCTGGACTCCTATCAGCAGATCATCTGCGCAAACTTTCCCATCTTATTTCTGCATCCAGGGACTCCCATACTCCCATGGTTTTGGTGTCCTTGGATGCAGAAAAAGCCTTTGATCGGGTATCCTGGGACTACTTGTTTAATTTACTTCCCCGATATCATATTCCAACGCAATTTATTCAGTGGCTAAAAATTCTCTACTCACTACCATCGGCTCATATTTTATGTAATGGAGTCCTTTCACCATCTTTTTTACTGTAGCAGGGTGTCAGGTGTCTGCCCAAGACCACCTCCCACCCTCCTCCCAGAGTCTGCAAATTTATAGGGGAAGACCTGCCCTGCAATTGGAGGAAAAAGGCTGCTGGTGCAGCTCTATGTAGTTCTAGCCACTGGGGTTAAATTTAAAGGCCGGGAGAGAGGAGCTTAGGGAGTTGTTCATTTCCTTACATGTTTAATGTGTTGTACTGCACCTAGTAACAGAGTTACTGTGTACAGTGGGACTGTCTCTAGGATTAGTGGGTGACCTGATTAGGCAGTAGGGGTATCTTGGAATAGGGAGAACCTGGTGGCTCACCCAAGGAAACCTATTTGAAGGGGATGGAACCACACATCATTAGGGCCGACATCTTTGGGAGGGTGGTGGGGTGCACAGGGTGAGTGGAGCAGCCATAATACTGGACTGGGCTTGGAGTTTGGTGTTGCCCAGTGTGCTACCAGCTAGCACAGCTTAGGGGGAGTTGTGGGGATGAGGAGAAAGCTGGGGGGGGTGGTATGGTTTGGGGAAGGGCTAAATCTCCACAGGGTTGCACCAAGCACTGGGGCGGGGTATAGGAAAAGGAGTGCAGGAGAATACTCAGGGTCACATAGGGACCCTGGCAGAGGGGCCCAAGGACACTACCAAGGAAGCAGGCAGGAACTGGGGACCTCACAAAGGGGACGGAGGGACAACATTCTCAGGGAAGTAGGCTGATAGCCAGTGCTGGACAGAAGGAAGCAAGGCAGGAGGTGGATCAGACCTTATACTTAGTAACCGCTTCAATTCTTTCTTCTGCTCAAGGATGAGGAGGGATGTAGCCACACACAGAGGTGGTTAGAGACGGAAAGGGTGTGGGAGTGGGGGCAGGAGGCAGGGCCAGATAGCAGGAAGAACAGGGGGACCTGGAATGCAGGAGAATGGGGAGCAGTGAATCGGAGCAGGAGGGCAGGGGAAGAGGAGGAAAGCTGCAAGGAGAAGGACCAGTTGGGAGGAAAGGTAAAGAAGGACCAGAAGGCACAAGGAGGATTCAGTAAAGAGCTGAGGGTAGGCCAGGGTAGCACGACGAGCAAGGAGGAACTAAATGGAGACAGGAAGGAAGGAGGATGAGCCAGGCTAGTTTAGCAGATGGGGAGAAGGACCAGTTGTGAGCAGTGAGGGGGAATTACAAGGGTACAGAAGGATACTCAGAAGGAGGAGAGGCATAGGATTGGAGGAGGGAGTGGCCATGGTAAATAAGGAGCGGGTGGTATGTGGCACACAGATAGGGGGAGGAACAAGGAGCCAGCTGGGTGGAAGGGCCAGTAGAAAGGATGAGGGACATGGAAGGGGGGGAATGGAGGAAAAGTAGTGGTCAGAGTGCTCCTGCTGGGGCATCCTATGATCAGGGGTATCAAATGGAATAGGGAGGGAGAAGTCTCAGCCAGTTAGAACAAGATGTTTCCCTGGACTAACGGTGCACAGAGCTAAGCACTAGGTATATCAGCTGGCAAAGGACTGTGGGGTTCCCAGACATACTGGTCCACCTGGGAACAAATGACATGAGGGAAGATAGAGCTAGAGATACAGGCAAGATTCAGGAGCTCGCCAGGGTCTGTCATGACATAGGATGCACAGTTTCCTTCTCAGAAATCCTGCCAGTGCCAAGGGCTAGTGGGAAATATAAAAGAAAAATTAGGGAGATAAACCAGTGGCTCTAGGGAGTGTGAGGCCAGAGGGTATGGGTTGATGGGGGATTGGGGGAGACCTGGGAGGATAAGGAGCTGTATGCTGAGATAGACTCCATCTCAATTTGGGAGGGGAATCCTTAAGTTGAAAATAGAGGAGTTCATTGGTGAAAAGTTGGGTTTAAACTTGTGAAGGGGTGGGATGGGAGAAAAGGCAGTCAGGGGATGCCGATAAAGGAGGAACTCTGTCTCCACCCCTGGGGACCAGGAGGATTGCAGGAAAGACCAACTGGCAAAGTGCAGACCAGGAGAAACAGAATCCCAAGGAACACAAGCGGGAAATGGAACTATAGGGAAAGGGTGGAAGGTAGTTCTGATAAATGCCAGGAGCTTGGGCAATAAAATGCCTGAGCTCCAGGTGATGTTAACTGAGGGAGCAGTGGATGGGCAGTGGTCACTGAGACTTGGGCCACTGCAAGACATGACTGGGACCTGAACCTGAGGGTTACACTATGTTCAGGAAGGACACGGGGAGGGAAGGGGAAGGGGCAATGATAGTAAAACAACTGGCATAGGGGGAGAGGAGGAGGTAAACCATGAGTGATTTGAATACCTTGATAACAAGGGGGCAAGAGAGTAAAAATAGAGGTGGTGTATAGACCCCTGCCGTGGCGGAGGAGCTGGAGGACAGTCTGGTGGCAGATGTTAGAAGACACTGCAGACAGGGCAGAGGAAAGCTGGTTGTGTTAGGGGACTTAAACATGCCAGGAACAGACTGTGAGACTATGACATCCTCTGTGACCAGGGAACAGAGGTTGTTGGATGTCTTTCAAGATGCGTTCTAACTCAGCAGGTGAGGAACCGACCAGGGAGGCACGGTACTGGATGTGGTCCTGGCAGACAGTGACCAGATTGGGGGCCTGGAGGTAGGGACCCATTGGCGGGAGTGACCATGCCACGGTCTGGTTCTGTTGGACCTAGGAGGGTGAAGGCTGCACAAAGACGGAAGTAACCGACTTCAGGGGTGGATTTTAAGGAAATGGAAGGATCCTTAAGGAGCATTTGGATGGGATTGGGTCAGACATGGGCGCTGATAGTAGGTGGGAAATCATCAGGAGGGGTGCAGGATGCTACCAGCACCTGTGCAAGAGTTAGACGAAAATGCGGTAGGGCCCAAAAACCCTGTTGGTGGACCAGGGAGGTCCAGGAGGTGGTGCAGGGAAAGAAAGCAGCCTATAAGAAATTCAAGTGCTCAAGGAGTGAAAGGGATCGAGGGGAGTATGAGCTGATGGCTAGAAGGGCCACTACAGTGGTGAGGTGGCTAAGGCAAGGAAGGAGCAGAACCTGGCCAGGGAAATTAGGAGAGGGAAAAAGGGGTTCTTTAGATACATTGGGGAAAGACGAAGGGTGAAGGGGCAGATTAGCAGGATTAAATCAGGGAAGAGATGGGCACAAGACCCAGAGGAGCAGGCTGAGGTACTAAATGAGTACTTCCACCTCAGTTTGACCAGGGAAATGGGGATGCTGCATCATACATGGAGGAGACGGAGATAATGAGGAGGGGGCCCTCACCAATCGGCAGGTCTGGGAGGGGGCATCACTGGCAGGTGGGGAGGGATAAGCAGGAGAAGAGGTACTGGAAGTGGAAATCACAGCAGAGAGGTGAGGAAGCCTCAGCTCCTTAAGATGGAGTAGCACCGGGCCGGATAAATTACATCCTAGAGTGCTGAAGGAACTTGCAGATGTCCTGGTGAAACCCCTGGCAGAGCTTTTCACCATCTCTGAGGACAGGGTGGGTGTCCCAAGACTGGAAGGTGGCGCATGTAGTGCCTATCCACAAGGGGATCAAGGGAGGTGGCAGGGAACTACAGGCCTGTCAGCCTGACATCAGTGGTGGGCAAGGTGATGGAGGCATTGTCAGGGAGAGGCTAGGGGACCTGGATAAGTCAGGTTGCCTGGACGATGAGCAGCATGGATTCATCCCGGGAAATCATGTCAGACAAACCTGGTGGAGTTCTATGACTGGGTGACAAGTGCCTTGGACCTGGTAGACCAGTGGATGTCCTGTTTCTAGACTTCAGCAAGGCATTTGACTCTGTTCCTCACGTGGGCCTGTTGGATAAACTAGGAGAAATGGGGGTGGGAAACCAGATGATCCGGTGGATAGGCAATTGGCTCCAGGACCGGACCCAGAGGGTCGTAGTTGGTGGGATAGTCTCTTCCCCAAGGAGGGTCATTAGTGGGGTCCCACAGGGATCAGTCCTTGGGCCCCTTCTGTTCAACGCCTATGTATCTGACATAAGGACAGAAATCAGGAGTGAGATGAGTCTCTTTGCAGATGACTCGAAACTGGGGGCAGTGCTGGATGGGGAGGAGGGGAGGGTGGCCCTGCAGGGGGACCTGGAGGCTCTGGAAAGATGGTCTAGAAAGTGGAAGCTGAGGTTTAATGCAGGGAAATGCAAGGTACTCCACCTGGGGGCCAGAAACCCAAGCCAAGTGTACACCCTGGGAGGGAAATACTACAAGTCTCAATGGCTGAGAGGGACCTGGGGGTGGTGGTGGATGTCAAGATGAACAACTCTGAGACTTGTAGAAGGGTGGCAGCCAAGGCCAACAGGATGCTGGGATGCATCGCTAGGGGGATCACGTCCAGAAGGAGGGAAGTGATACTCCCTCTGTATAACTGCTTGGTGAGGCCGCACCTGGAGTACTGCGTGCAGTTTTGGAGCGTGCCAAAGAGGGACATTAACCTCCTGGAGAGGGTCCAGAGGAGGGCAACCAAAATGATTTGGGGCTTGGGGGACAGGACCTATGAGGAGAGGCTCGAAGAGCTAAATATGTACACTTTGGAAGAGAGAAGGGACTGGGGGGACATGATAGAGGTCTTCAGGTACATGAAGAGGGTAAATAGGGGAGGAACAGTGAGGGTGCTTAGAAGGAAGGAGGAAGGGGCCACTAGAGGGCATGGGTGGAAGCTGGAGGGGGGAAGATTCAGGGAGAAAGGAGGAGGTACTTACTACTGAGAGGGTGGTAGAGCCATGGAATGCACTACCTAGGGGCTGGTGGAGGCAGAGACAGTGGAGGGGTTCAAGAGGGGTGGGACAGGTACAGTGGAAGGGTTCAGGAAGCAAAATCCAATGCAGCAAGAATATCCGGAACTGGGAAGGGAGAAGCCAGAGAAGGCGAGGGGGACAGCAAGGTCAGCATCCAGGGTGGGGGCTGACCAAACGAGCAGACACGAAAGACCATTAGGCCTATTCTGCTGGCATTTTAGTATGTTAGTATGTTAGGGTATGCATCAGGGTTGTCCCTTCTTTCTATATTTGTTTCATTTATATTTAGAATTTATATTTATAACTAGGAAGATTAATAATTTTACATTAGTGTCTGGTATTCCAATTAATCACTCCCAATACAAATTATCAGTATATGCCGATGATATTATGCTCCATATTATCCACCCATCTAAATTTTACCCACTGCTGTATGCATTATTCAGGATTTTGGTAAAATATCCAATTATAAACTGAATTTGACTAAAACGGAGGTAATGCCCTTAAACAACCAGACCCTTAAAATGAATATTCAACATCTCGGGCTCTCTTGGGTAAGAGACAGAATAAAATATCTGGGCATATACTTATCTCAATCTCATTCGAAAATGAAACAATATAATTTGGATCAGCTAATTACTCAGATAAGAAAAGAACTGAAATGTTGGGCTTTACTCCCCATTTCCCTCTGGGGACATATTAATATAATAAAAATGAATATGCTGCCCCGGCTGTTATATCCCCTTCAAATGCTTAACCAATTTCTTCCTACATCATGGTTTAACCAGGTCCATGGTATCATCTCCAAATTTATTTGGAAAAATAAACTCCCTCACAGGGCTATCTCCAAATTATAGAGACCCAAAGAACAAGGAGGATTACAGGTTCCCAATATTTACATTTATTATCTCTCGATTAACTGTTTGGTTGTTTCTCATTAGCTGAGGCCTATAGCAGATCCTAGGTCTCATTCTTACTCCCCACTGTGGCTCCAAATAGAAAAGTCACTTTGTGTATCAACGGGTGTAGATATGAAAGGACTACTTTATCTTCCCCTTAACAAGGTCCCCAATCAGTTGAAATCCACACCTATCACGGCATCTCTCTGGACTCACATACAACTTAACAAAACCCTAGGTCATTCACTAAAGAAAGACACCTCCCAGCCCATTTTGGGTAATCCCAACTTTAGAATTGGAAGTAAAGTTATTAAACAGTCTTTCTGGCCAGATGGTGTGGGGAAAAAAGTGAAAGATTTAACAGAGAATTATAAATTGCTTTCTTTCTCAGATATAAGAATAAAGTATACTCTACCAACCTATTTTTGTTTTAAATATATCCAAATTTCCAAAGCTTTAATATAGCATCTTGGTAATGGTCCTTTGGACCAATATATGATTGGACCAGTTCTTAGGACAATTCCAGCAAGGCCTACATCTCATTATATTTCTTTTTATTATAAAGAGCTCCATGCTTGATATGGGGAAATAGATGATACTCCTCATTGTGTATGGGATAGGATTATTCCCCCATCAACTACAATCCCCTGTCATTGGATGAAAATCTGGAACAGATTGTACAAGGATGTTAGGTGGGACCGATATAGGTTACTTCAATTTTATGTGTTACAAGATTTATATTATACGCCAGTAAAACTTAAAAAAATGGGGAAACTCCAGTCAGATATGTGTACCAGATGTGGGTGTCAACAGGGTACGTTGCTCCACATTCTTTGGGAATGTAATAAAGTATCCCCTTTCTGGGAAAGTATTCCTTCTCAACTTGATCCCCTGTTGGGACTCCACAATGCCTTTCAACCAGAAATTTGCATTATTGGAGACTCAAGAGATGTTCTACTAGGGAACCACAGGAAACATATGACTTTGAAATCCCTTTGCGCTAAAAAAATAATATTACGCCACTGGTTAGATCAACAAATTCCTACGTATGTAGAATGGCTTCAGGAAATGCTTTTTGCTTTACAAGCAGAATATCTCTTGGCAAGCATTTCTAAATGAAATAAGAAACATCAACAGATTTGGGCACCCTTACATATTCTATTGTCCATTTAATGGTCCCTCAAAGACAGTTGTATTGATTGCATTACTGCATTAATTTGAGCTCTATAGAGGTCATGATAAATACCTATAATATTATCAAGGTTAAGTCTAATGTAAGAAATTTTTTTAGGCTTTCAGTTTATTACTAACTCATAGTGGCGAAGTGGGTGGGAGGGGTGGATTGGGAAGGGGGGATTGGTTGGTTTTTTTTTTGTTTGTTTTATTAAATATGGATGTTATAGTTGATAATGTTTAAATATTATCTGATATTTATGAAAAACTACAGGTATAATTACTGTTCAAGGGAAACATATGTATGTTGTATCACAATACTTAATTTTTGAATTTCATAGAAGTACGAGAATTTATAGGAATTGGTATATGTATTTCTGGCTTTTAATTCTATTTCTTTCTTTCTTTTTCTTTTGTATAAATTGTTTTGTGTACAATATGTAAATGTGAAAATTCTATAAAGCTTATTAAATAAAAAAAAATATGTGAGAACATTTTACCAATCATTTTTTTTTCTTCTGCGAAATTAAAACTGCCCAACAAATTTATCCAGTTGTGGAGACACCAGGATATACTGACTATGGATATGCATGTTAAATTTTAACTCTATGCATGCAAAAGCAGAGAAGTTACAAACATTCACATTTTTGATAGTTTTCTAAATGTTTTGTAAATTATTACATAGTAACATTTTGAACCGCTAGAACTTAAAAACCTCATCTAATTCTCTCCATATTTACATCATTCTAAAAGCATTGCAAAAAGGTTATATCTACTAATTTACACATATCTAGCTCCAAAGGTGCCGGAGTTATATGCAGATTAAATATTTTCATGACATTTCCTGACAAAAATGAAATATCAGATTTCAAGCACATATAATTTTAAGACAATGCATTATATTGCCTTGAAATCTGCCATATTGTTAGAAAACCTATCATCAAGAAAGCATGCCAAATTTAAGATTTCTGACCCAATATTCAGTTAAGGTATACGCAGATAAAAATGTTCATGAAATTTTGCACAAACAATAAAATGACAATATATGAGCACCTACCATTTTGAAACTTTTCATCTAAATTTCATGATGTTTAGTGTGCTAGTGGCCAACAACCAAAAGAGTATATATGCTACATATCAGAGTGCTAGCTTGAATAGCAGCTGAGTTATAACTAGATTACTAAAATTTTACTTCCACAAAATTTCGTGGAATTTAGAGAACTTTTTTACTGAAATTCCACAGATTCTGAATTTTTCCATTCTGCACAGCTCTAGTCTATTGCTGTCAGGCATCTCAATTGCTAATATCTCAGATAGGGCTAAGAACAGGATCAGCCTTTTTGCTGATGACACCAAGATCGGTGCAGAGATAGATAAAGCAGAGGGGTGACTAAGATTACAGGAGCATCTGGCTAAACTGGAGCACTGGTCAGACACATGGCAGCTGGAAATCAATGCAAAAAAAGTACAAAGTAATGCACTTGGGAACAAGAAACCTGAGGAATTCCTATAAGCATGGGTGGCAGTTATCCACTACAGACAAGGAGAAGGATCTTGGGGTGCTCATAACAAGCAAGATGAAGCATTCAACACAGTGCAGGAAGGTGGCAGCTAAAGCTAACAAGATGCTGGAATGTATTGCCAGAGGTATCACCTCCAGGAGGAGTGAGGTCATCCTGCCACTGTACAGATTGCTGGTGAGACTGCGCCTGGAGTACTGTGTGCAGTTCTGGAGACCCTTCTTAAAGAAAGATATTAGACCACTGGAGGGGTCCACTTCAGAGCAACTAGGTTGATCCTTAGAATGGAGGACAAGCCCTATGAGAAGAGACTCAGGGAGCTCAACATGTACTCCCTGGATAAGAGGAGGGATAGGGGGATATGATTGTCACCTTTAAATATATGCAAGGAATAAATAAGGTTTGTACAGAGGGATACTTAGATTAAAGTGAGGGAGAGACACTAGGGGGTACAGCCTGAAACTGGAAGGTGAAGGTTAAGGAAGGAAATGAAATAGCACTAGTTAACAGAAAGGGTGGTGGCCAGGTAGAATGCACAACCAGAGGAGAAGGTATCTGTAAAGTTGGTGGGCAGTTTTAAGAGGGGGTGGGACAAGGTAAGGGGAAGGTCAATACTATAAAGGTGATGGTAGGGGGGCAGCTGCAGTGTAATAGTCTGATGGCTGCACACTCAAGCAGACTTAATAGACCACATGGCTTGTATCTGCTGACATTTTTTTATATTTTCTTATATCTTCTCACTGCACCACCTTCATATGGATCAATATAACAACAGCACTATGAGTTAGAGGAGTAGAGGTCCAATAGGTAAAACACTGAAAATGAGCTCGATATCAAGAGCAGCATTTACAGTTTTTTGAACTATTTAATTCTGATGGTTTTCACAGTAATTTATAATGTCTTTCTATACAGCAATTACAAGGAACCTCAGAAATTGTGAGGTGGAAGATTATTAGGGACATTAGTGAAAATAAGTTCAATATCAAGAATGTTATCTATAATTCATTGAACTGTGCAAATCTGGTGTCTTTTGTAGTTATTTTTTCATCATGTTATGTTAGCTGTAGGGAGCTGTGGTCTGTCTTTATAAATACACTCAGGCACCTTTTCAGTTTCAAATGTAATTGACAGAGTATAGTATGTATCACTACGTTATATAGGGAGTAGAAGAAACTTCTTTTTTCTGGATTCCTGTATGTATGAAGAACTTTTGTATTTAAAATGCAGTTAATATGAGGTGATGACATTGAGTGTGTTAAACACATTTGGGAGAACAGTGCAATTAAGATAGAGTACAGTTTAGTGAATTATGTATAGAATAATGTATAGGTGGGTGTGTGTAACCAGAATTTTAGACACACCTGAGGTGTGGAATGCAACATAAACCCCAAGGTCGTTGACCCTAACCCTCACCCCATTCCATGTGTAAGGAAGCTGAGATGGTATAGCATAGCAGAATGGGGATGAGTGATAGAGTTGATAACACCAAGACACACCCTGACACCTGTTGATGTGTGGAGGGTGGGGGTGATGTGGGGTAGTAGGACTGGTTGGGGAGTGGGATGGGGTGTTAGAGTTGGGAACCCTAGCACCACATTTCCATACTTTTGTTGCTGTAATATGAATCCTAACTGATGCATTAACAGAGTTTTTTGCAATGAATATATATATATATATATATTCTTTGCAAAAACTTCTTCTATCTGTTAGGGTCAATATCACAGTGACAATAGCAGGAAATGAGGTGTTGGGGTTTTCAACTAACCCACCCCAAGTCCCACCCTGCACAGCACCCATCCCACCCTCCACACACCAACAGGCATTAGGGTGTGCCATTGGGTCATCAGGCCCAATCACCCCATTCCACATGTAAAATGCTTACATGCTACAGTATAGGACAATACGGTGAGAGTTAGGCCTGATGACCCAATGGCACACCCCGCTGCCTGTTGGTGTGTGGAGGGTGGGGTGTTAGGGTTGGAAACCCTAATGTCTCATTTCCCTGCTTTTGTCACTGTGATATTCACCCTAACTGATGCATTAATGAAGTTTTTTGCAAAGAATTTCCCTTCTTTTTCAGATAGTATAATTGTATCCTCATTTACCCATCCCTCCATCCAGATAGTACAACAGTGTGCATATGTCACAGTAGGAGCACAGGGTCCTGTGGAACCTGCGTTCCCATCCCTCCATCAAGATAATACAACAGTATCCATACGTCACGGTGGGAGAGCAGGGTCCTTTGGACTCTACACTGCCATCCTTCTATTAAGATAGTACAACAGTACCCATATGTCATGGTGACAGTGCAGGGTCCTTCAGATCCTTCACTCCCATCTCTCCATCGAGATAGTACATCAGTACCTATATGTCATGGTGAGAGCGCAGGATCCGAGGAGTGAGTCTTGTTTTCAAAAATTGCCTATATTTTGCAAAAATCTCAGTTTTAACTTTATTTGCAAAAATCTAGCATGTTTACGAAAGTCTTGTTTTTGCAAATTGGCCATGTTTGTGAAAATCTCAGTTTCAAGCTAAACACTTAACTTATACCATAGGAAATAATGGGAAATTAAAACTTAAATAACTTTTGAACACATTAATGTTGTTCACCAAACCTTTAAAAGGTAATCTGTGACCCAAAGGCTTTCTACCCTGAAAATTTTAGCCCACAACATAAAGCCATTTCTGATATCCAGGATGACAAATAAATGTCAAAAAATCCAGATTTTTCTGTTTTTCAACACTTTATATCTTAGAAACCACTTAACAGCTTAGACAAGAGACCTACTCCTGGAGTCTATGCATGCCAAATTTCACGCACATCCTTTAAACAGCTACAAAGTTATTAACCCTCAAATTTGAACTTTAATATAGAAGTGCACTTTCACCCAAACTGTATTGATTTTTCTGTTTTTCAACACTTTATATCTCAGAAACCACTCAACTGATTCCCACCAAGTTTGGCAGTACTAGAGAACTACCCTAGAGAGTATGTATGCCAAATTTCATGCAAATCCATTGAATGACTTTAAAGTTATTAACCCTCAAAGCTTGAACTTTAACATAGAAGTGCACTTTCACCCTAACTATACTGATTTTTCTGGTTTATTCAACACTTTATGTCTCAGAAACCACTCTACGGATTCCCACCAAGTTTGGCAGGTTAGGAGACCTAACCCTAGAGCTCATGCTTGTCAAATTTCATGCAAATCCTTTAAATAGTTCAAAAGTTATTAACCCTCCTAGTGTTCAAAAAATAAGCAGCTATTTTATGCACAATACCATTCAGCGAAAAATATAATTTTTGAGCACGTGCATATGAATTTTCCCATAGGAAACAATCAAAAATTAAAAATGTCATAACTTTTAAAAGGTTTAATATTTTTTCACCAAACCTTCAAAAGGCACATCTGTAACCCAAAGGCTTTCTATGCTGAAAATATCAGACCACAACATAAAGGCATTCCTAACATGTTAGGGTTGAGCACCTGACCCTTCCCCCACAACCCACACACCCATCCTCCACAGACTGACAAGCGCCAGGGTGTACCATGGGATTGTGAGGCCTAACTATCACCCCATTCTCCTTTACTGTAGCATGTAAACCTGCTTACCTATTGCATAGGGTGAGAGTTGGGCCTGATGACCCCATGGCACACCCTGCCACCTGTCTGTGGCGGATGGGTGTGTGGGTTGAGGGGGGGTTAGGTGCTCAACACTAACATTTCATTTCCTCACTTTTGTTGCTTTAACCCTAACTTAGTCATTAAATGCAGTTTTTTGCAATAAAAAAAAAAATATATATATATATACACACACACACACACACACACACACATATATATTCTTTGCAAAAAAAACTGTGTTAATGCAACAGTTAGGGTTTTTTACAGCAAAAAGTTTGAAATTTGGTGTCAGGGTTTTCAACTCTAACTCCAACTCCCCCCACACTGCGACACATACACATACACACACACACACACACACACACACACAGAGGCACACACATGCACACACACACACACACACACACACATAGACACACACACACACACACACACAGAACACACAACTGGGGGGCAGTACAAGGCAAGACAACCAATCACAGACACACACCATAATGCAACAGAAACAACATACAACTTCTTAAACATACCACAACAGCCATCCATCATCATGTTTCACCAACTGTATCACACCTGTTTACATTTTAAACAGCAAACCACTGAAAAGCACCTCTGTGGCACTAGGGCTACCTACCCTATAAATTTCAAGCCACTAGCATTACAGAATGCAATGTGCAAAATGTTAACTATGCCATGCAATATCTCTGCAGCAAATTAATTTTCCAACACTTAAACAGCATAATTCACATCTACAATACATCCCCTCAAGAACCTCCAAATTTCATGTTAAAAGACCAAACCATTTCAGAGATATTTAATTTTACAGTTTTATCGCCTTTAAAAATTCTTTGGTAGCGTGAATCGGTCATGACCTAAGATCATTTTTGGTCATGAGGGGACATCTGGTCATGAAATTTGGGCTATCTGGTCCTCCAAGAGACATCTGATCTAGCAAAAATCTGGCCATCTCATCCTGAAGTCGCAAAATAAGCTCGCGATCGAAAGCAGTCTCGCGTCCAAAGAATTTGCAGGCTCACGATCAAAGATCGATGGAGGCAACCTCAAACCCTTATAACTCTGGAACAGAATAAGATTTTTTCACTAAACAAAATTGGCATATTCCTCAAGCAAAGGGCTTTCTTCATGCCAAGAGTAAGACATATTAACCACACAGTGGCTGTCCTATTTGTCATGGAAGACAGTGTGAACAAAATAACAGAAACTGCATTCTTGGTGCTTCGCAGTACAAAAAATGTGTGCACCAGTGAAATCAAAATTGGTAAATAAAGAGATGCACCATGCCAGTACATGTATACCAAATGGTATCCAAATCTCTTCAACACTTCCAGAGTGGCAGAGAGGAAAACTGCGCACGAGTGGTGAAAAATACATTTTTGGCACTTCACTGTGCAAATAATATATGCACATCAAGCACTGAATATCATATGTATTGGTGGGAGCACGGGGCCCCTCCACAGTGCCCAGCACTGCATAATCACATACATATGGCATACATTTTCAGCTGTCATATACCGTATCATGACATCTTCCTACACAACCAAATATGTGCTCACAACTCAGCAATTGTAAGTGCCAGCAACACAAAGATTGAGACAACCGAAGATCTATGAAAAATCTTTCTACTTCCCAAATGTTAGGCAAATCAGACACACGGTGCAAAAGTTATTGAAACAGAACAAACTGAATTTCCATTCATCAGAGTGGCATAATTCCACACCTGTTTACAATTTAAACAGCAAACCACTGAAAAGCACCTCTGTAGCACTAGGGCTACCTACCCTATAAATTTCAAACCACTAGCACGATACAGAACACTAAGTGCAAAACATTAACTACATCATGCAATATCCAACACAAAAACTGAAACAATCCAAGATCTATGATTACTCTTTCTTCATACCAAATTTCAGGCATATCGGACACACGGTTCAAAAGTTATGGAAGCAAAATGACCCAAATTTTCATTCATCGGAGTGGCATAATTCTGCACCTGTTAACATTTTATACACCAAACTACTGAAAAGTACCTCCATGGTACTAAGGTTACCTACCCTGTAAATTTCAAGCCACTAGCATGATGCAGAACACTATGCACTACACGTTAATTATGTCACGCAATGTCTCTGCAGTGAATTAATGTCCAACACCTGAACACAATAGTATACATCTTCAGGATATCCCCTCAACACCCTCCAAATTTCCGGTTAAAACACCAAACCATTTCAGAGATATTCAATTTCAAAGTTTGTACACCTTGAAGAATTCTTTGATCATGAGAATCGGCCACGACCATCAAAAAATGGCAGACCTTGCAGCCAAAAAATCTTTGATCATGGGGGGGACTTCAAATACTTCTAACTCTGGTCAGAACAAGATGTTTTCACCAAAGAAACACTGGCGTGTTCCTTAAATAAAAGGCTTTCTGCATACCAAGTTTCAGACAAATCAGCTACACAATGGCTGCACTATGTGTCACAGAAGACAGTGTGCAAAAATAGAAAAACTGCATTTTTGCCACTTCGCTGCACAAAAACCATATGCACCAGTGAAATAGAAACTGTCAAATAAAGAGATGTACCATGCCAGTCCATGCATACCAGATCTTATGCAAATCTCTTTAACAGTTCCAGAGCAGCATGAGTGGAAATCTGCGCACGAGTGGAGAAAAATACATTTTTGGAGCTTCTATGTGCAAAAACCATATGCACATGTCAAACAAAAATTGGTAAATCCACAGAAGCACCAAAGTAGACCAAGTATTACAAATGACATGCAAATCCATTCAACAGTTGTACAGTTATAAGCACACAAAAAATTTGATGTTTAATATGAAAGTGCATACCAAACCCTAAAGATAGGGGCGCTATCACAGCACAACTGACATCTGTGACACAATAACTTGTCACCCACAACCTATGTTCCCACCACCGCAATGCAGTGATACAACAGAGTCCAACAGAAAGAAACAACCAGGACAATGCTTTGCAGACATGGTGCCACATGAGCAGATGTTTTAACACTACACATATATATTTCCCATTGACTATAATGGGATACCAAAAAATGTCATTACTTGTTAACAGAGCAACATTTTCTTATAAAATCTTCAAACAAGAGCACCACAGCCAAGCACCCATGTATACAAAACAATCTGAGGTCAGTCAAATACATTCTTGCTGCACACCAAAAGATGACATCATCACTGTTTTCACAATACACACATATATATATATTCCAATTGACTATAACGACAGACCCCCCCAAAAAATAACTTTAGAATGGAGCAATACATTTTTATGAAATCTTCAAAGAACACCACCACAGCCCACCACCCATGCATACAACCCAATCTGAAGTCACTGAAATGCATTGCTTCACTGCTGCTGGGAGCACAGGGCCCACATTTTTATATTTCTGCATAACATCACAGTAAAAGTACTGAATATCATATTTATTGGTGGGAGTGCAAGGGCCCCATGCTCCTACCACATTGCCCAGCACTGTATAACCACATACATCTACCATACATTTTCAGCTGTCCTATACCTTATAATGGAATCTTCCTGCACAACCAAATATGTGCTCACCATGCCTTTCACAGTGCTCATAAATACTTTCCCATTAACTATAATGAACATGCGCCACAACTTAGCAACTGTAAGTGCCAGCAACACAAAGATTGAAACAACCAAAGATCCATGACAAATCATTCTACATCCCAAATGCTAGGCAAATCGGACACATGGTTCAAAAGTTATTGAAACAGAACAAACTGAATTTCCATTCATCAAAGTGGAATAATTCCACACCTGTTTACAATTTAAATAGCAAACCACTAAAAAGCACCTCTGTGGCACTAGGGCTACCTACCTATAAATTTCAATCCACTAGCATGATACAGAACGGTAAGTGCAAAACATTAACTACATCATGCAATATCTACGCAGCAAATTAATTGTCCAACACCTAATCAGCATACTTCACAACTGCAGGATGTCCCCTCAACAACCATTAAATTTCAAGTTAAAAGACCAAACTGTTTCAGAGATATATAATTTTAAAGTTCTACCACCTTTAAAAATTGTTTGGTCACGCAAATCGGTCTGACCTAAGATCATTTTCGGTCGTGAGGGGACATCTGGTCATGATATTTGGCCTATCTGGTCCCACCCAGAGACATCTCATCTAGCAAAAATCTAGCCATCTCATCCTGAAGTCACGAAATAAGCTCGCGATTGAAAGCAGTCTCATGAACAAAGAATTTGCAGGCTCACGATCAAAGATCGATGGGGGCAACTTCAAACCTTTATAACTCTGGAACAGAATAAGATTTTTTCACCAAAGAAAAATTGGCATGTTCCTCAAGAAAAGGGCTTTCGACTTGCCAAGTGTAAGACATATTAACCACACAGTGGCTGTGCTACTTGTTATGGAATACAGTGTGAAAAAAATAACAAAAACTGCAGTTTTGGAGCTTTGCTGCACAAAATCCTTATGCACCAGTGAAATAGAAATTGATAAATGAAGAGGTGTACCATGCCAGTCCATGTATACCAAATGCTATCCAAATCTCTTCAACAGTTCCAGAGTGGCACGAGAGGAAAACTGTGCACGAGTGGCGAAAAATACATTTTGTCGCTTCACTGTGCAAAATATGTATGCACATCAAATGAAAATTGGGAAACCCACAGAAGTACCATACTAGACTAAGTATTACAAATGACATGCAAATCTGTTCAACAGCTGTAAAGTTATAAGCACACAAAAAATGTGACATTTAACATTAAAGTGCGTACTGAGCCCTAAAGATAGGGACGCGATCACAGCAAAACTGACATCTGTGACATGACAACATGTCACCCACAACATATGTGCCCAGCAGCATAATGCAGTGATACAACTGAGTCCCACAGAAAGAAACAGTCAGGGCAATGCTTTGCAGGCATGGTGCCACATAAGCGGATGTTTTCACACTACACAAATATATTTCCCATTGACCATAATGGGGCACCAAACAATGTCATTACATGTCAACAGAGCAACAATTTCTCAGGAAATCTTCAAGCAAGAGCACCACAGCCCAGCACCTATTTATACAAAACAATCTGAAGTCAGTTAAATACATTCTTGCTGCACACTGAAAGATGACATCATCACTGTTTTCACAATACACATATACATATTTTCCCATTGACTATAATTACAGACCCCCCCAAAAAAAACTTTAGAACAGAGTAATATATTTTTATGAAATATTCAAAGGACACCACCACAGCCCACCACCCACGCATACAACCCAATCTGAAGTCACTGAAATGCATTGGTTCACTGCTGCTGGGTGTGCAGTGCCCAAATTTGTACACTTCTGCACAACATCACAGTATAAGTACTGAATATCATATGTATTGGTGGGAGCACAAGGGCCCCGTACTCCCAGCACATTGCCCAGCACTGCATAACCACATACATCTGGCATACATTTTCAGCTGTCCTATACCTTATCATGACATCTTCCTACACAACCAAATATATGCTCACCATGCTTTTCACAATGCACAGAAATGCTATCTCATTAACTATAATGAACATGCACCTCAACTCAGCAACCATAACTGGCACCAACAAAAAAAACTGAAACAGTCCAAGATCTATGATTACTCTTTCTACATAACATATTTCAGGCAAATCAGACACACGGTTCAAAAGTTATGGAAATGAAATTAATCAAATTTTCATTTGTCAGAGTGGCATAATTCCACACACCAAACCACTGAAAAGTACCTCCGTGGTACTAAGGCTACCTATCCTATAAATTTCAAGCCACTATCATGAAACAGAATGCTATGCGCAAAATGTTAATTACGTCATACAATGTCTCTGCAGTGAATTCATTTTCCAACACAAGGACATGACAATTCACTTCAACAGGACATCATCTCAATACCCTCCAAATTTCAAGTTAAAACACCAAACCATTTCAGAGATATTCAATTTCAAAGTTTGTATACCTTTAAGAATTCTTTGATCGTGAGAAATGGCTGTGACCATCAAAAAATGGCAGACCTCGGGGCTAAAAAATCTTTGATAGTGAGGGGGGCAACTTCAAATGCTTATAACTCTGTTATGGAACAAGATTGTTTCACCAAAGAAAAACTGGCATGTTCCTTAAATAAAAAGCTTTCTACATACCAAGTTTCAAACAAATCAACTACACAATGGCTGCACTATGTGTCACGGAAGACAGTGTGCAAAAATACAAAAAACTGCATTTTTGGCTCCTCGTTGCACAAAAATCATATGCACCAGTGAAATAGAAATTGGTAAATAAAGAGATGTACCATGCCAGTCCATGCATGCCAAATCTTATGCAAATCTCTTCATCGGTTCCAGAGCAGCACGAGTGGAGAAAAATACATTTTTGGTGTTTTTCTGTGAAAAAACTGTATGCACATGTCAAACAAAAATGAGTAAATCCACAGAAGCACAATAGTAGACCAAGTATTACAAATCACATGCAAATCTGTTCAACAGTTGTGCAGTTATAAGCATACAAAAAATGTGATGTTTAACATGAAAGTGCATACTGAACCCTAAAGATAGGGGCGCTATCACAGCACAACTGACATCTGTGACACAACAACTTGTCACCCACAACATATGCACCCACTAACACAAGGCAGTGATACAACAGAGCCCCACCGAAATAAACAGCCAGGACAATGCTTTGCAGACACAGTGCCGCATGAGCAGATGTTTGCACACTACACATCCATATTTCAAATTGACTGTAATGGGACACCAAAAAATATCATAACTTGTCAACAGAGTAATATTTTCTCATGAAATCTTCAAACAAGAGCACCACAGCCCAGCACCCACGTGTGCAAAACAATCTGAGGTCAGTCAAAATGCATTCTTGCAGCACACCAAAAGATGGCATCAAACACTGATTTCATAATACACATTTATATATTTTCCTACTGACTATAATGACAGACCCCCCCCAAAAAACATGACTTTAGAACAGAGCAATATTGTTTTATGAGATCTTCAAATGACACCACCACAACCAGGCACCCATGCATACAATCCAATCTGAAGTCACTCAAATGCATTGTTTCACTGCTGCTGGGAGCACAGGGTCCAAACTTGTACATTTCTGCATAACATCACAGTATAAGTACTGAATACCATAGCCCAGATATTCAAAAGGGTTGCGCATGGCACAACAGTGTTGCGCCATGCGCAACCCACTGATGCGCCCTGGCGCGATATTCAAAAGGGAAAAGTGCACAGCACAAATCCCGATGTGCCGGAGTGCACCAGTAATGTATACAGGTGCAGGTGGGGGGGGCATGACCATGCATACCCTGTACAGCTCAATATTCAGCCCAGTATGTGCAGAGCCATGTATGCGCAACCCCTAGCGGCGCCAGCACAAAGTTGATCCAAAAAAAAAAGGAACAACTGATGGCCACCCACAGGTGAGCTGCCGCATTGCAGGGTGCAACACGGCAGCTGCCACCTGTGGGTAGCCACCCGAGCTCCGGCTGCACCTGGCAGCGCCCTCCCATGCCCAATCTTGGGCATTTGTTATAAAATAAAATAATTCCATCCAATATCCCTGGTGATCCAGTGGACTGCTATCTGCCCGATCGCGGGCATGTGTAAAAATAGAATGAAATGTCCAATATCCCTGGTGGTCCAGTGGACCGCTGTCTACCCGATCGCAGGCATCTGTAATTCAAGAAGAAATAAGTCCAATATCCCTGATGGTCCAGTGGAACCCTGTCTGCCCGATCGTGGGCATTTGTATATAAAAATACATAAGTCCAATATCCCTGGTGGTCTAGGGGTACCCCCCCACCCGCCCACTGAAGCCCCACCGCCCGCTCCCCAGTCAGCCAGCAGGCGGCAGCATCCCACCCACCTGCCGCCCACCACCCGCCGACTGACACCTTCATTTGGGCTGTCACATACTGGTTCTGGCGTGAGCCAATGGGCGTGCGCACTATCTGCACATTCCAGATATGTGATATCTGGATGGGCTGCATGCCCACTGGCTCACACTGTGAACCAATGGGCATACAGCCCTACTGATGTCGGTTGGTGGGTGGTGGGGCGGCAGCTGGGTGGGGTGCTGCCGGCCCACCGGCTGACGGGGAGGCGGGTTGTGATAGCTCCCGTAAGCGGATGGGAGGGGTCTGAGCTCGAGAGATATTGAACTATGTATTTTTCTCTGTAAGCTCTACGATTGGGCGAACAGTGACAGCACCGACTATTGAACTGTGATTCTAAATGCCATAATCAGGCAGATAGTGGTCCACTGGCCACCAGGGATATTGGAATATTTCTTTTTTATACAAATGCCCGTGATCAGGCTGCAGGGGCATCGGTCCCCGACAGCTGCTGCCTGGCAGGGTGCCAGGTGCAAGTCATCAGGGATCAGCGACCTGTATGCAAATGGAGAAGAGACGACATGCAAATGGCCCCATGTGCACCTTGCATACATTATGGCTCCATTTGCATGTCAAGTTTTGAATATCACGGTTGCTGTGCATGGTGCAATGGAACTTGCACTAGCGCATCTCCATGCTCCACTCTGGCCACTTGTGCTGGCGCAGTGCCACTGTGCCATGCACACTGGGGGTGGCCAGGGTGCAATATTCAAAGTTGCTGAGCCTTTGCACAGCTCTGTTGAATATCGCCTGGTCCACACCCCTGCGCAGCCAAGTTGAGCTGCACCCAAGCTTGTGCCACAGCCTGGCGCAGTTTGAATATCTGGGCCCATATGTACTGGTGGGAGTGCGGGGCCCTTCCACATTGCCCAGCACTGCATTACCACATACATCTGGCATATATTTTCAGCTGTCATATACCTTATCATGACATCTTCCTACACAACCAAATATGTGCTCACCATGGCTTTCACAATGCACAGAAATGTTTTCCCATTAACTATAAAGAACATGCACTACAACTCAAGAACCATAACTGGCACCGAAACAAAAATTGACTCAATCTAAGAGTAATGACAACTCTGCCTACATGTCAAATTTCAGGCAAATCAGAAACATGGTTCAAAAGTTTTTGAAGCTAAATGAACCCAATTTTCAGTCATTGGAGTGACATAATTCCACACCTGTTAACATTTTACACACCAAACCACTGAAAAGTACCTCCGTGGCACTAAGGCTACCTACCCTATAAATTTCAAGCACTAGCATGATGCAGAATGTTATGTAATATCTCCAGAGCAAATTAATTTTCTGACTCCTAAACATAAGTCACATCTACAGGACATCCCATCAACACCCTCCAAATTTCAAGTTAAAAGACCAAACCGTTTCAGAGATATTTAATTTTAAAGTTTTATCACCTTTAAAAATAATTTGGTCACGAGACTCAGCTGTGACCTTGCGACTTAAGATAATTTTTGGTCATGAGGGGACATCTGGTCATGAAATTTGGGCTATCTGGTCCTTTCCAGAGACATCTGGTCCAGCAAAAATCTGGCCATCTCGTCCCACCATTGCAAGATAAGCTCGTGATCAAAAAAACGATCTCGCGACCAAAGAATTTGCAGGCTCGTGATCAAAGATCGTTAGTGAGCCATGAACAAAGAATTTAAAACTTTAAAACCCCATTTTTGACACAACTACATTAAACCAAAGGCATGGGTCAATAGAGGGAAGTCCCTTAGCAAACCCCATCCTAGTTTTACTTCACAAGTCACCCTTGGGCTGAGATATTTATTTTTTTCCAACCCCAGACTGAAAAAAAGATGGCGGCCATCGCAAATGATAAATTTGCTCACCATCAAAGATTATTTGATTGTGAGCCTGCAAATTCTTTGATCATAAGGAGTGACCAGATGGCCAAAACCCCATTCTTCTTTTACAAAATAACCATATAAATATTCCCATAGACTAATAATGGGAGCTAAAAACTTTAATAACTTTTGAATGGATTAATATTTTTTCACCAAACAAAAAGTGGCATGTTCCTTGACCCAAGATCTGTTTATGTGCCAATATTCAGATTGTCAGGCCACATGGTGACTGCACCACGCCACAGACAAAATCCAAAAAACTGCACACAAAAGTGGTGAAAAGTGCATTTTTGAGAATTTCACTGTGCAGAAACAGTAAGTCTGAACAAAACACAACTTGGCAAATCAAGAGAACTACCATGTCCCACTGCACATACCAAATTTTATGCAAATCTGTTGAACGGGTCCAAACTTATTAACATGTAACATTTCAAGTTTAACATATATATATATATATATATATATATAGTATAGCAATTCCTCCACCATTTTTACCTCTGTCCTAGTGGAAAAGGTAGATTTTTGAAGTGCAAGAGGGACTCTAGAGGATAGCCAGGATTCAGATATACAAAGGATGTCTGGGGAGTGCTGCAAGGCGCATACCTTGAGGGAGTCAAACTTTAGGATGAGGCTTCGTGCATTGATGTGGAAGTAACTAAGACCTTTGGGCATAGAGATGGATGGGAGATGAATGGGGCCAGGATTTGGTTCCACATCACCAGCCAGAAGTAGGAGGAGAAGGGTGAGAAAGGAGGGTGTTTTTTGATTTTTGTAGCCAAGGGGAGGGTGAGCAGAGGAGTAATGGGTAAGGGATTGAATAGAGCAGTGGAGGAATTTGAGGTTTGAGGGGGGGTAGGAAGGAGACCATGTTGGATAGCATAAGTTGGGAAAGGACAGTAGGAAGGACAGGTGGGAGAAGGGGGAGGGGTGAAGAACAAATAGGTAGGAAGGACAGGTGGGAGAAGGGGGAGGGGATATGGAGGGGGAGAGGGCAAGGGGGATGTGAGGGAAGGCAAGTGAGGGCAGGCAGGTAAGGGAGAGTAGGGGAGATGGAGGAGGAAGGCTGGTAGCTGGGGGATCATGGTGCAGAGGAGTTGGGGTGGGAGGAGAAGTGAGTGGAACAGACGGAGAGTTGGCCACAGTTTGGGAGGAAGTGGTAGCGAGTCTCTGGTGCAGACAGGGCAGACTGGGGTGTGAGAAAGGGAGGGAGGAAGGATATAAAAAAGGAGAGAGGGCATAGAAGGCAAACAAGCAGCCAAGGGGGGGGTAGGTGGTAGATAAAGTCGAGGACAAAGGAGTAGAGAGAAGGGGTAAAGAGCAGTTAGAGCATGTGAGAGATTGCAGTAGAGCTAAAATGAGAAAGCACAGCAACTGAATGTAAGGCATTAGCATACCAGACATTATTCTCACTCTGGGTTCATTTACCTACACACTAGGTCCATAGTGGCAATGGAGCTGCCCAAACCTTGAGCTAAGGAGATCATGCTGGGATAACACTGCTATTAAATGTGGTGACTAAACATTCAGGATGCAGTATTTTTCTTGCCATTGCATTATAAAAGACATGGCATAACTCCAATATGCCATGGCTCTAATGAAAATATCACTGATAGTTTCCCTCCTGTAATTTGACCTTTTGACAGCACTTAAGGTTTTGCTACTTGTGATGACATAAGGTTAAAATGCACTTAGGAAAAATATCAGTGATATTTTAATTGGAGCCTTGGCACATCCTATATTTATACAACTTGTGTATAGGAAACCTCCTCCAAATAATTGTGTTATTTTTGCTGGCAGGTACCCAAGTGAAAAAAAAAAGGAAGAAAAGAAAATAATGTTTTTCACTTAGGTATGCTATTTCCAATTATGTACTGTTTGGATATGTCATGACCATCTTTGACCATCAAACAACCTGACTGACAACACAATCACATCAATCGCACATTACATCCTTATAAACATCTATCCACTGAGCAGCCCAATTTCAAGATAAACCGATGCCAAAGCCATCCTTTTTCCTCTATGTCTATCTTATCCCTTTTCCTATGCCATGTTAAAACATTTTAATTTACTGACTCACTTTATTTACTCCACACTCTTTGTCTTTGTTTATAAAACCCTACTTAATACTGCAATAGACTTCATTTCCAACCCCTTTCAAAACAAACACACAACACTGGGTACAACTGCACAGTCTTCAGCCTGAATATCCATACCAGGCTATACTCAGTTCAGGGAAAGATAAGGTGGAAAGGGAGGGTGGATGGATGGTGCTATATGTAAGGGAGGGTATTAAAGCAACAGAGGCACAGAAAATCCGGGGGGATTAATGAAGGGGTTGGAGGTAATGTGGGTCATTCTGGAGACAGAAACGGAGCCACTGTTCTCACTGGCATGATCTATAGACCTGCAACAAGGAGGAGATACTGGATAAGGCACTGGTGGAAGCCATTAGCACAATGGCAGAAAAAGTAGATGTGCTGCTGGTGGGGGACTTCAATATGCTGGATGTAGATAGGAGTTTCCCAGCCACCGCTTCTGCTGGGAACAGGGACATACTAGAATCCCTATAGGGGTGTTTCTCAAGCAGCTAGGTTGAATAAGATGCAAGAGGGGATATATTTCAGAGAAAAAGATGCATGTGAACAAGGGAACATGCAATGAAGCAGGAAGGGAAAAAGTTTAGAAGAACTGCGAGGAAGTACAGTAGTTCTTCACTGGTTGAGTGGTGAATGCCAGGAACAGTCTGCCAGTGGAGGTGGTGGGCTTCAAGTTTTCATGGGATAGGCACAAGGGAATCTTAGTTAGGAGGAGAAAGAAAGGGAAGGAGCTGAAGATCAAGTAGGGTCAGCAGGGACCATATAAGCAGGGACAAATGGGCAGACTGGGTGGACCAAGCAGTCCCTATCTGCCATTAAACTCTCTGTTTCTATGTTTCATTGAATGCACAGTTCTCCATCCCAAGATGCTGTTAAAAGTCCCAGGATAGAACTATATTTTTGTATTTTCTTTTTTTTTTAAATGGAAGAGTAGTATCTGTGTCAAATATTTTGAAAGTCTGGGGCAACAGTTTTGTTGTTGCATAGGCAAAACAGACATACAATAGAAAACAGGAAATGAGAGAGAGAGAGAGAGAACGGTAAGTATTCCTTTGGAATTCAAAAGCACTGTGCTCCCTTGTTGGCCTGCTGACGCAACAGAATGGCTACAGATTGTGATGTCGGTGGCCCAGTTTGGGAACAGGGTCAAGTCACTGGGGGCCAGTCAGGGAAGGGAGGATTTAGTATCCCAGAGAGAGCCCTCCTTCCAGGTGTGGGAGATACAGTGTATCTTGTTGCTTGACTATTACATGAGAGAGGCCAGGTGGTAGCTCAAACAAGCACTCACTGCAGGGAAGGGTTGCCACTGCATGCCATGCATGCATCTGTGCCTCCACACACACATGCATGAGTCATTGCATGATGGGGCTCTGGAGAGATAAACTGGAGGAAAAACAGCCCCAGTCTGATCCTGCACCCCCAAAAGATGCATGCACAGCCAACATGGCTGGCCACCCACCACATGTCCATACAGAAAAAGATATATTTGGAAATAATAAAGTGATAGATAATGATAAATCAGTTGCTGACATATTTTATAATTATTTTTGTTCTATATTCAACCCAGTAAATCATAGTACTTTTCAACAAGGTAATGATCATTCAGTAGAACCACTCTTTTCCCTTGATAAAGTATACACAGTCCTTACCAAGATAAACAGTTCATCAAGCTCTGGGCTGGATAATATAAACTCCATACTTCTAAAAAAACAGCTTCTGTATTGGCTTACCCCCTCTCTATAATCTTCAACCAGTCCCTGAAGGAAGGTACTGTACCTGGTGATTGGAAATGTGCCACAGTCATCCCACTTCACAAAAGGGGTAATCATGGGTGCATAGAAAATTATAGGCCCATAAGTCTTATTTCCCACTGTTGTAAGTTCATGGAATGCTTAATTAAAACTAGACTCAAACTTTATCTAGAACTCTCTGGCATAGAAGATAAAAGTCAACATGGCTTTAAGAAAGGAAGATCATGTTCCACAAATATAATAGTATTTTACAACCATATCAGCAAGAGCTTTGATAAAGGAATCCCCTCAGATGTTATTTTACTTGATTTTTCAAAAGTTTTCTACAAAGTACCCCACTGTAATCTAATTAAGAAACTGATAAATCTGGAAATTAATAATGAATTAACTAGATGGATCAAAAACTGGCTTGAAAATAGAGTACAATGTGTTCATATTAATAACATTAATTCTAGTGATGGTATCATGAGTAGTGGGGTTCCTCAGGGATCTGTACTGGGGCCTATACTTTTTAGCATCTATATAAGTGATATGAACACTAATATCAATAATATGATCATCAAGTTCACAGATGACACTAAATTGGGGGGTGAGGTTGATACCTTCAGTAAACATCTAACCCTAATTAGTGATCTAGGTAACTTAGAAAATGAAACAATGTCAAATGGTATGATACTAAATGTGTTGTGTTACATTCTGGTAAAAATAATCCTAATTACACATACATTTTAAATCAGACTATAATAAGAAGCCCAAACAAAGAATGAGAATTGGCAATAATGAATAACAACTCTTTGTCTTCCTCTGAACATTGTATGATGGGTTGCAAGATCTGCTAGAAATATGGTAACCAGAATTAAATTCTCCTCTATGAGCAAATCGGAACAGCTTATTATACCCATTTACAAAAGCTATATGTCTCCTTTATTGAACTATGGGTCCCAGGTGTGGTCACCCTCACTAGTCAAAGATATTAAATTAGTTGAAAGTATACAGAGATCACTAATGAAGTCTATACCAAGGCTTAAAAATAATTATTACCAGGACAGATTATTAGGAACTGGACTACACTCACTTGAAGCAAGGAGACAAAGGGGAGGCTTACTATTCCTTTTTAAACTATTTCAGAGTCAAAATCTTATGACCTATTGTGAATTTAATTATAGCTCTGCCAGATGTAATTTAAGATCCCATAATAAAAAAACGTGCTATACCCAAAGCCTTCACCTTTAAGAGAGATAATTGATATACTATTAGAGCTGCCAAGGCATGGAATAGGTTGCTTCAATTGGTTGTAGACATTACTAGCTTTGACAAATTCAAAACAACTCTAGATAGGCCCTTCTATTGCAAACAGTTAAAGGCATAAATGACCCACTCATGTGGGGAACAATCACGATGGGCCATAATGCCCCCTTATGTCCAAATCTTCCTAGTAATCCTGGTAATATGGCAACTAGATTGATAATATTTATAATATATTTATAACACATTCTGTAGTTCACAATATTTTTTCCATACATATGTGAAATATGTGCTACCAAGTAAAACATAATTAAAATATTATAGGGCGGTGGTAGCATCCCTACAGCAAGGGTTCAGTAGGCTGTTCAATGTTAAACCCCAATTTCTGTACTTTAATACCTTTGTCATCATTTGATGAAATAGGCCAAAATCTAGCATGGCAATCAGGCTATCAGAGTCTTAAAATGTGAAAAGCTTTGTGACAGCATTGTGTTTAGTTTTTGACATACAGAGCACCACAACAAACAAAAGAACATGTTTCTTTTCCCTATACTTAGCATTGCATATTTTTTGCTCTCACCTACAGCTTAGACTTTGTGGATTTTTTTTGTGAAATTTTCAGGGCTGAAGGGACACATGCCAAGGGTATGCTTTTCCAAGGTTTTGTGAAATAAATATTATAGAGTTCCAGAGTTACAAGAAGAAGAAGGAAGGGTGTCCAGGACACACTGATGGAGCCAACCGTAAAATCAACACAAGTACCAAAAAATAATCTAGCATCTCAAACGTCAAGGAAGAGGAATTTGTCCACTGTTAGGACATGATAAAAAAATGTATTTATTTTATAAAAGCACACATAAAAAGCAATGATTGCAGTAGTACATAAAATCAAGTAGCACTCCCAGGAAGCTGGTGTCAACATTTCATATTGCCCTGATGTTTTTTTAAAGTCTTTGAAAAAGCATCAGGGTGATGTGAAACATTGACACCAGCCTCCTGTTGGTGGTGGTGGGGGGGGGGGGCTGCTACTTGATTTTATGTACTACAGCAATCGTTGTTTTTTATGTATGTTTTTACAAAAGAAATACATTTTTATCATGTCCTAACAGTGGATGAATTCCTTTTCCTTGACATTTGAGCTGCTAGATTGCTTTTGGTTCCAGAGTTACAAGGATTTTCTAGTTAACTGACAAATGCAAACGTTAAAACAAAAAAAAGATTGTGAGTGCTATTTTCATGATTTACCTAATGTGCTGAAAAAAATACCAGTCATGTGGAAAAAACACTGATTGTGCTGGCCATCAAAGTGTTTTTGGTTTTTTTTTTTCGCTTGAAAAGCACAAACAATGAAAATACATAAAAAATGATACATTTTAAAAAAATAAACACCTAGACTTAGCTAAACGAGAGCCATTTACCTAGATTCTAGTGTTTGTTTTTTGAACAAATTTCAGAAATTACTTTTTCTGGACACCGCAAAATGCAGGGTGCCCAGCTTAGCAAGAGGAGCCATTCAACCACATTTTCTGTATGAGAATAGTGGGACTTTCCTAACATCTGCAGCTGCAGATGGAAGGATGCTGCTGGATACAGTGCTAGCAGTGAGAAGATCATTCTTCCTCATCTGTCTATCTCTATCTATCTGTTGGTCTGTCTATCTATCTATCTATCTATCTACAGTATCTTAGTTGTTTCTTAAGGGTGCCCACCTCTGCTACCACTTCTTTCTTCTCCCTCCCCTCCAGGCCACCTGCCCACCCTTTCCAACATTTAAATACAATATATGAGCAGACCAGGGTGCCCACTCCCAGGTACCACTTCTCCTCAGCCCCCTCTCATCCAGGTCATCCCTCCCCCATGCCTACTAAGTAAACAGTGGCATCAGGGTTCCCACCTCTGGTGCTATCAAACAGTAGCCTGACACTGAGGTGCCAATCCCAGTGTCAGAATATCTAAAATAAAGAAAACTGCCCTTCAATGTTTTTTTTAACCTTGTAAAAAAGAAAATGGTCCCTCATCAATCTGCCCCCCATCCACACCTCCCACTCAGCACCCACCATCCCCCACACCCTCACTTTTCCGAGCATGTTCCACAGGGTAGATCCACTCTCTGATCGAAGACACGTCTTGCTGCTAGAACCAGTGACTTCGATATGAGAAGATCAGGTAAGTGCAATTCAATGTATTTCAATCGGGTTTTAGAGCTTTGATTCATAACTGTGCTGTTTTGGCATAGTTTTAAACCAAATTTTCAACATGACCTTTTTGGGACCCTACCTCATGATGAATGGTTGTGAAATTATTGAAATCTGTCCCAAAAAGCAATTTTGCATTGCTATGCAAAATCACCTTTTGGGTGGGATTTGAACATTTTCACCACCCTTTTTCAGGAGGCAGGGTAATAAGAAGGCTATGTTGAAAATATGGGGTCACAATATGTAAAAATGACAAAGTTATGAGAGTACATTGAAATTTTTCTGTGCTCACTTATATCTTCAATAATTTTAAATATTTTTACACCAAATATCTTCAATAATTTTAAGTATTTTTACACCAAATTTTCAACATAGCCATTTTATTATTCACGCCACCTCATGAACATGACAGCTGTCAGTTTTTAAATCCTGGCCACACTGTGTTTTCATACCTATGGTGTGGAATAACATTTTGGTGGCACGGAATTATGATTTGGCAGGGATTTTGAACATTTTTACCTACCGGGTTCATGAAGTGTTGTAGTAAGAAGGCTGTGCTGAAAATGTGGTATACAAATATAGTAAAATGCCCAGGTTATGAATTAACATTGCAGTATTTCAAAGTTCACTCATAACTTTGCTAATTTTTAATATTTTGACTCCAAACTTTCGACATAGCCATTTTTCCACACCACTTCATAAACATGGCAGGTGTCATTTTCTAAATATTGGACGAGATGTGTTTTTGCACTTCAGGTGCAAAATGACATTTCAGTCAATATGCTATAAAAGCTACATGCCACTTTCATAAGGGGAATCACAAAATGACTATCTTGAAAATTTGGGATCAAAATTTAAAAATATATATACATATATAATTGTTAAGAAAATTTGTGTGTAGTGACAGTCTTGACAGGACCCTGGCAGGTATGTTTTGTCATCCTGTGCCAGTGAGATAAGTTTGAGGGTGAGCTCAGTGACCCAGCTGGATGGAGTGAGGGAGGAAGGATGGCAATGTTGTGTGACCACCTCCCAGCAGCCATGGAATGAAAGCTGCAGGGTTATCCATACAGGCCCGAGTACATATAATGAGGACAACTTGGCATAGGGCCCTGCACCTTTGCACTCATTGGTGGCAGAAGGCCCTGTGCATTGGCTGACAAATGGATTCTTTGCCCTGTGCATCTGTATCTGTGGCCCCATGGATGTGAAGGGACCAAGGGGCCATGTACTCCACAGTCCACCTTACAGGCTCATGAATTCTTGACATTTGTTGCTGCACTTCTGTAGGCAGATGAAGTCTTCTCATGGCACAGGGCCCAAAGTACCCTGCATATTTGTGTGAAAGATAATACAATTACACTGTTTTAAAAAGTTAGGAAATTCTTTGCAAAAAACTTTGTTAATGCACCTGTTAGAGTAACTTGAAGCCACAAAAAGTAGGGAAATGCGGCATTAGAGTTTCTATCCATAACTCCCAACCCCCCAAGCAGCAAAATGAAAAAAATATTAGGGTTTTGGGTCCCTGGAGGCTTGATAAATCAATGGTAGGGTTTTCTTTGTGGTTGTCAACCTTAATGCCCACCCCATTCCCATAGCAAACAATATCACACATGATCCTCTTGTTGGCCATGCATGAAGAAAGCTACAACACATTGTGTTGGCAGCATGTGGCAAGATATACTTCTCTACCACTGAAGAGTGTATCAATATGAGGCATTGACATGAAGCTGCACCTTGTGCTTCCAACTGGAGGCTATGGGCTGGGGGAAGGGGTAAGCATTAGGGTTGACAACCCCAAGGAAGACCCCACCACTGATTCTTTGAGACTCCGGAGACCCAAAACCCTAATGACTTTTCCTTTTGCTGCTGGGGGGGGTGGGATTTAGTGCTGAAAACCCTAATGCCACATTCCCCTACTTTTGTAACATTAAATTACTTTAAATGGTGCATTAAATAACTTTTTTGCAAAGAATATTTAAATATACAGTATTTCATTGACTAGTATATTTTCCATATAGTTTTAATTATTACATATTAATTACAAAAGGAGCCAGGGACTGTAACTACCATTGAATGCACTGCACTATGCCTTATGTGCAGCTGTCACTGCACTGTGCTACAGGCACTACCATCATGCTAAGGGGGGCTGCTACATGCACTGCCACCAGTACACTTGACCACATGTACTGCTGCTGTTGCACTGTGCAGCATGCACTGCCAACATAGAGTTAAAGGGATTGACTGCACTGCTCCACCTGTACAGTTGTCACTGTACTGTGACGTGCACTGCTGCCACTGCACTTTTTCACATACACTGACACTGCAGTGAAACGTGTACTGCTGCAACTGGTCTATGCCACATGCATTTCCAACACAGGGTTCAAGGCAAGGACTGCACTGTGCCATGTTCACTGCCACCACTGCACTTTTCCACATGCACTGCTACTGTGCTTTAACACATGTACTACTGCCACTGTGTTGTGCCATGTGCGCTGCCAACAAAGGGTTCACCCTCATCGGGAGTGGCTTGTCTGTGGGGCTCAAGCACAAGCTGCTCCAGGTGGAGGAGAGGTTGGTCTGGGAGATGGGGGAAGTCCTGCTCCAGGGATGATGCATCAATGTGAGCTGTTTTTCTATCCACTGGAGTCAGTTACATAAGCTAACAGGTCAGTGGAGCATGGGGCATGTGTTTCGGGGGAGACAAGGGTTGTGGGGTCATGGGAGGCTCAGAACCAGTAGGATCCTCTGTTGTGCTGACCACCTTGACATAGTACAGAGGCTAAATCAATCCATGAAACTGTTATTAAAATACAGCCATTTCTGCCTGTTTTTGGTATCTTGTATGTTTACTAACTTACTGTTTGCTACATTACCATAATATGTATTATTTGATGTGGAATTTTGGTCATCAGTTTGTAGAAAATGACATTTTGCAATAAACTTCATTTGATTGTTGAGTCATATGCTCTGCATTATTATTATGCAGTACTTAAGTAAACAATAAGACCAGACTTGGGGTGGGGTGGGGGAAGCAGCTAGACTGTAGGTGAGAAGAGTAGTCAGTGGAGGGGGGCAGATTTAACATGGATGATTTATAAAAGGACCAGCTATTGAGGTATCTGTGTATGGCTGTCACTGCACTGTGCCATGTGTATTGCTATTGCTGCACTGTGCCATGTGTGCTGCTGCCGTTGGACTGTGCCATGTGTAATGATGTCACTGTGCAACATGCACTGCCATCACTGTCAGCTGCTTCATGCTATCTGCTGCAAGGGAGATATGTATGGCAGGCAGTTTCACAAAGAAAAAATATGTTTTAAAAGAGTCCCGGTTTGGGCTCCTGCTGCCACATGGAGCCCCAATTACCAATGTGTAAATGAATTGAGGCCACTCAAAACCTTTATCTACCATCTCCCCCAAGTGGCACCTTAGTCAACTATGGTAGCAGGACCAACAATGGACCCATTTCCAGAGACTGCTAACAGCACAACTGTTTCTACAATGGGAGTATGCCCACACCTATCAGTAAAATGGCTGTGCTTTTGGACGTCTCTGGGAGTGAGCTGTTGCCCACTCCTGCCACATGTTGTGAGGGACTTGCCACTAGGGCCCCCCGACCAGGCTCCCACACCAACCTGCTTCCTCCACTCAGGACCACTACTTGTAATATTTGTAAACTTTAATTACTCAGAAAATAAGGATTATTAGTTAGCAATCCATCATTCATGTAACATAAATCTAGTAATGCTTTGGTTTACCAGGAATGCTTGTGCATTTGCTAAGTTCTTTACTGATTCTCCTGTCATAAACTGCTTTGCACCTATACACAAAAAACATTATTTTGCTGCTGGTCTGCCAGTGCCAGATGGGGATTTAGGGGATGAGTAATTTTTACTACCCTTCCCCAGTGCACCACACTGAATGATCTGCAGTGAAGACATGCTGCTCAGCAAGAGGAGAAGGGAAGCTTCATAGACACAAATATACAATGAAGACGTATAGAACAGACACTGCACCACCAGCAAGCAGCTCTGCCCCTTTAACAGCAACTTTTCTTTAACTCTTTGACATAACAGAACTTGAATGAAAGCCTTTATTCATTTATTTAGGCAGTTAATACTGTGAAATCTGAGTGGGCCACCCAAAAACAATATGGATGACAATGGGCCCCTTCCAGGTCTTGAAATGCACAATATGGTGGCACGCTTTATGTGCTCCATGATAAGGCACTGCCATCCTATTCTTTACTTCTAGTTGTGTGACTGAGGATACTGTACTAGCAAGAATGACTACAATGGAAATGCCCCATACAGCTGCCTAGCACGAGTACTAAAGCGCACTGCCATATTGCAGATGTCAAGACCCAGAAGTGACCCATTGTTATCCACATGTTGCAGGCAGTACACTCACTCTCTGAAGCATCTTTAAATTAAATAAATAAAACATAAATGTAAAAATACTGCAAATTTCAGGGCTGCCACCATAGCATACTTGGTCCTGCATCAAGAACTTTGTGAGTCAGGGATGGCGGGGTCCTGTCTGCCAGTTATCATGCTCTAGGCAGCACCAGGTCTCTGCTGGGGGAGTGTCAGCTGCAGGGGGTTGCTGGTCTGTGGGAAGGGGAATCCATCTGTGGGGTGGTTGCTGGTCATGGAAAAGAGGGGTTCCAGGCCTCAACTGTGTGTGAGAGGTCACTGATGTGTTCTGAGGAGTCCCCTAAGGAAGATCCAGTTGAGGGAAGCACAGAGACATCTGGACTGCAGTCCCCCACCCTGTACACAGTTCCTACCCTTTACTGTATATTTTCACCAGCAATAAACTTGGTTCACACTTGTGGAAATCATGGATTACCTGTGATTCTTTGGCTGGTTCTGTGTGCATTTTTACTGTGTGAGTGCTTCTACACTTGGCAGTACTATTCTGAGGAGTCAGCTGTGGGGGGGTGGATGGGGATTACTGCTGTGTGGGAGGACACACAGGTAGTCTTTTCTGGGGGGGGCTGCTGCCAGGAGAGGCAGTCTGTGGAAAGGGAGGTTCCAGCTGGGGAATGCATACAGTCATTTGGGGAGGTCTATAGGAAGGGGGTTCCAGCTGTGAAGGTGTGTGGCTGGTCCACTGCCCCTGTCCTTGACACATACTCACTTTGCAGCCCACCAACCCCCTCTGTGGGAAGAGGTGGTTCCAGATGTGGGGTGGGGGCACACAGTGAGTATATTCTTCAGAGGGGTCCAGCTGCTGGGGGATGGCTGGTCTGTGAGAAGTGGGTTCCAGCTGTGGGGGGCATGACTGGTCCACTGCCACCAACACTTGAGGTCCCTTCTCTTTACTATCCATCAAACCTCCTCACTCATGCCTCCTGAGCTCTTTTCATTGCCCCTCAGCACACCCCCACAGCCCCTCTGCTGACCATTAACACCCAGAAACCTTGACATCCCCCTCCCTCCCTAGTTAATTGATATTCCCTCATACCCTTGACACACACCCTCCCTGCATGGAATCCTACTGACACTATCTCCCTGACCCATGACCCTTTCCCGCCACAGGCCCAGACACTAGCCCTCTTCCCTTTACTTCTTTTTATTGCCCAACAGTGGCTAGTCCTCCTTCCACAGCCTCAGATAGTAGCTCCAGCTCCTTCCATGGCCCCTGACACTACCTGCCCCTCCCTCCCTCCACAGCCTCCACACAGACTCCCCACAGTACCCCCTGTATCCATGACCCAAAACTAACCCACCTCACCACTTCCTTCCTCCTTGCCATTACACACCACAGTCCTCCCAACTCCCTCAGTCCCTACACTGTCCCCTCCAACACCCTCACTTTCTCCCCAGTTCCCTACCACCTCTACCACTAGCCCATTCTCTACCACCAGTGATACTGATTGAGAGAGAGACAGAGAGAGAGAGAGAGAGAGAGAGGCTCATGGGGGTAGCCTGGTCCAGAGTCTAGAAGGATAATTCAGCAGCGTGAAGTGTGATTAGCCAGGGGAGAGTTCCAGCTACAGAGAGAGAGAGAGTGGTTAATTGGGAGGATGCTGGACTTGTAGCTAATCATGTTGCAGGGAATGTTTGGGGGCTGGTTGCTGGTCCAGGTGAAGGGTGGTGGTTCAGCTTCAGAGAGGGTGGTAAGGAGGCAAGTCCAGCTTAAGGGACAGTAGTTGGCTAAGGTGGAGAGGGTGGTGTTCTGGGTGTGTTCAAGCTGCATGGTGTGTGGTCGGAGGGGTTGAGGTTGGATCATGGCCTTGAAGGGTGGTCAAGCAGCATGCAGTGTTGGGGCTAGTCTGTCTGAAGAGAGGATGGCCAGCAGATGAAGGTTTTTTATGGCATTGGGTGGTGACAATTCCATTACAGGGATGGGGGCTGGGGGAGTGGAGCATAACACAGGGTGGATGGGTTCAGGAGCCTGCCATCAGGGCAGAGTGGGTATGGGGAGAGTATATCCCTCTACATGGGAAGGGGTGGTTGCAAGAGGCACATCACAGAAGTACATGTGTTCAACACTCAAGGATGGCATCTATGACTTTGAGGTGCATGTATCTGTACCTATAAACCATTCTGGGTCTGTGCCAGACAAGCACCAGCCTCCCTCAATCAGAGCATCCCCTCTGGAACTGGGCCACCCTCAGCCCAGCCTCCTCTTACCCCAAGCAGCCCCCCTTACACCCAAACACAGCTGGAACCCCTCCTTCAACAGACCAACCACCACCCCACATCTGGAACCACCCCACCGCTTTGAACAATAGTGGCTATGTCTCATCCCCACCCACAGTAAGAAACCCCATTCTACTGATAAGCTAGTACATACTGCTGCCCCCCCACCCTTTGGGAGCGGGCCAGGGAGTGGAATATCCACAGCAGTGAACTGCTGTCCAGGGTCCTGCAATATAAATTTTGGCAGACATGAAAACAGCACCTCCCTTCCCCTCCCTTCTTCCCTCCTTCTGTCACAGGTTCACAGACTCACTGGCTCTGCTTGACAGCCAGTCAGCCACAAACATGGCATTTTTTTTATTTAATTTTAAAATGCTGTTGTGACAGAGCACACCACCCAAAACATGTGGGTGTCAATGGAATGCTTTGTGGTCTTGATATTCACAGTGTGGTGGAGCACTTTACATGCTCTGCAATGATGCACTGCCATTCTAGTTTTCCTTCTAGTTCTGTAGGTACAGTTATGCTTGTGGCCACAGAACTACACACAACAAGGAACTGGTCACGCTCTTCAGTTATTGGGTATGCTGCTTACCAAACCTGAAAGGGTACACAGAACAAATGACAGTGCACTACAAGCATAAAATAACTAAAGGCACCAGGTTCAGGTGCTCAAATACATTTTATTTCACCATATAACAGAGCACCAGTGATGAAAGCAGGGACTTAACCCCAACACTTCGCCTCTTGACTATGAGACTTCATCAGAGGGATGCCTCGTAGTCCAGATGTGAAGCACTGGGGTTGAGCACCAAATAAAAAAAATCTGTTACCCTCCCACAAACTACCTGATGGATCCACTGCCCAACCCAGCGAGAAATAAAATAAAATCTGTCCCCTTCCCATAACTACCTCACAGGCCCAGTACCTGGCACAATCTGTTAGAGAATATAAAAAAAAAATCTCTCCTTTCTTCTCCTCAATTTAACTACCTAATAAGTTCAGGGCAAAACCAAGACAGTCAGAGAATAAAAAAATCTGCCCCCCTCCTTTCCACAACCTGATGAATCCCTAGCCCAGCCTGGCCAGTCATAAACAAATCTGTCTACTTCCCCCAGACTATAGTACCTAATGGGTCTGATGCCCAACTTGATCCATCAGGAAATAAAAAATATCAGGACCTCTCTCCCCAACTGCCTGACAGAGCCAGTACCAAACCTGGCCCATAAGGGAATAAAAAAAATCTTAATGAACTGGTACAGATTGCACTGCTCCAGTGCAGTCAGTACCAGTACATTAAAGGGGAACAGTCAGTACCAAGGGCACCACTTTCAACCTGGTGTCTCATTGTGCATATTGCATGCAAAAACATTTTGCTTTACTTACTCTTTACTGGAGTATATAGTATATTGTATCAGACTAGCTTTGCTTAGTTGTAGCCTGACATCTTCAGTTGTTACAAATCCCAGAATCCCCTGCAGATGACATCAGAGCAGTAAGCATCAGTGAGAAGATTCAATAGCCTGCACTGCATGTTAGAGTTTATATAAGCTTGGCTCTTTTGTTTGCTGGTCCCATTGTCCTCCATGAGCTATGTACCGTCACGGGGACTGTACTTAGCCCCTGAAGAAAAGAAAACTGGAGATTATGAAGCTTTAAAGAGCCACTGACACTATTTTTCATGCTGGGCAGGAAACTAATTCCTGGAAGCTGCCTACCTGATTAGCTAAATAAATCAGTTTCAAAAAATTTTCTCAGAAGATAAACACTTAAATTTTATATAAGAATACTCAGCTCATACCTTCCCTGTACAAGCTGAGCGGCCATCCAAATGATGCAGCCCTGCCCCCAAAACAGCACTTTGATGATGAGCGGAATGGAGCGGGGCTGCAGGCACTCTGTATAGTAAGTAATAGAACAGAAATAGGATCAGGGGAGTGGGGCTGTCTAAATGTACTAATGTTATTGTATCTTTGCTGACAGTCTGCATGTATGGGGGTGATATATCACATATATAATTTCCCCATATGTGTATAACTGCCAGCAAAGACAACATTAGTACGTTTAGACAGCCCTGCTCCCCAATCCAATTCCCATCCTATTACTTACTATATAGAGCACCTGCAGCCCCACTCCATACCTCTCGTGATCAAAGTGCTGTTTTTGAGGCAGTGCTGCAGCACTTGGATGGCCGCTCGGCTCGTACAGGGAAGGTAAATTTTTGAAACAGATTTTTTTAGCTAATAAGGCAGGCAGATTCTTGGAATTAGTTGCCTGTCCAATCGTGTCAGCAGCTCTTTAACATGCACTGCAGGCTACTGAATCTCCTACTACTGTTGCCTACTGCTCTGATGTCAGCTTCATGGGATTCTAGAATTTGTAGTGACAGTAGATGTCAGTTTAGAACTAAGCAAAAATTTTTCTGATGGAATCTACTATTCTACAGCTTATGGTAAGTAAACAAAATGTTTTTGTGCACAAGGTGCACACTGGGGCTACCCCACACTTGGGAGTGAGGGCCCTTTGTGTTGACTGTTCCTCTTTAAGAGTGGCTATGCAGTCTATTAAACAATTATTCATTAAAAATGATTGCAGGCACATAGACATTCCCAGTCGCATAGCCCATTGTCCATGTCATTAAAGTGCTGGCCACAGGGGACACTGGGAACTGAAGGATACGGAGATGGCTGGTGGGAGGGGGTTGCAGGCTCTGCCAGATTAAAAAAAATGAACTACTTTAAAGTAAGTGGCAGAAAAAAATGATATTTAATTGTGTTTTGTTTAATTGGGACCTCTTGGTCCTGGAGCATTTCTGCAGGAGAGCTAAGAGTTCTTTTTAAAGGAGCACTATCCTTCAACTTAAAGGAGAGAGGAAACTTGTGCTAAGTGGCAGCTGTGTGTACAAGCAACAGTATTCATACCTCAAAATGATCCATACTGAACTAGTTCTGAATAAATTAACAGCTGATATAAAAAATATACTTTATATTGTTTCTTTTCATGTACAATATTCTTTACAAATATGGTCACAGAACCAGTAATTTGGAGTTCTCACTATACACCAGTTTGCATGCAGAATGCAAAGCAGGACCTGTCATACACACAAACCATGACATAGTCAAAATTCCTAATTTCATGTATCTATTTCTCTATTTGTGTATGTATGAGTATATATAGTTACTTATTTATTTTAGGTGTTGATCGGGTTAACATATTGAGACAAGGGCCCTTTTTCAGGTGTGGCCCAGAGCTGACAAAAGGTGGTTACAAGATGTCATATAAAAATACAATCATATTCACATGCTATATGCAGGAATAAAAATGTAAAATATTACATTACACTTCACAATGTATAAAACAGTCCAGCTTGTAAAGACGCATTTAAAAATTTAATACTGATTTTATGAGAAAATATTGCTTTAGACTTGTTTTGAAGCTCATACGAGTATTAGCTGAATGAATAGTTATGGGAAGATCATTCCAATAGTTTGGAGCAGTAAATGAAAATGCACTCTGACCCATAATGTGCTCACCTTGGGTATATTGAGCATTAAATTATCATCAGATCTTAGGTTTATAATATTTCTCTTAAAGTTCAATAAAAATAAAGGTGAGTCAGATTGCAATCTCAAAGACTTATCTATAAGACATATTGGTACTGTCTGTTCTGTTCTGGACTCATCCAACCAAGTAGATTTCATAATGTACAATGATGAGTTCTGTAATGAGCACTTACAATGAAACAACAAATACTGTTTTATATACAGTTTAAATAATAAGTCAGACTGTAAGATGTTTGAGAAGATAAATGAGTTATATGTTAACACAGGCAGAACACCAGTTCCAATTCATTTCCTAGTTTTAGACAATAAACAATTTTTAAGTCTGTATAAAATGCCCAATGTTTGATTAACCTGTTTACAAATATTGTTAAAATGATACGAAAAGTTCAAGTTGGAGCTGATTGTAATGTCCGAGTATTTAAAATAATCTACGTGCTCTAAATGTGCACCATTTGGGTTGAGAATCTTAAGTCCCCAGGTACTTTTTGCTAAGTTTGGTCTAGTTACATAGAACACACTTTTTTTTATTTATTAATATATTATGCTAAGAAAGTCAAGAAGAAATATTTACAAAATCCAGATTTAGAGTAGTATTAATGGGGTGCTCAAATATATCTGAAAAAGTTGTAGAACTGTTATAAATAATAATATCATCTGCATACAGAATCGAACTGGTAGATTTTAAGAGTGATGGAAAATAATTAATTAAAAGGGAGAACAACATGGATCCTAAAATGGACCCCTGCAGTACTCCATCATTTAGTATACACTCACTAGCTGTAAAACCATGTTGCCATTTTACAAGGGGACAGGTGCTCAAATATCTCTGAAACCAACTACATAAGGGATTTGACAGGCCAAAATTTCTTAAGCATTTCAGTAACAAAGTATGATCAATGAAGTTGAAGGCCGTCGTCGAGTCAACAAAGACTGCACCAGTAAGCTCTCCTCTCTCCACTGCTCAACTCACATGATCAATTAACCTGACCAAAGCTGTTCCTGTACTATGGTTTTATCTAAAATCATGTTGTTCTACAGATTAGATGTTACATGTTTTAAGAGAAGTACAAATCTGATCATTAACCATTTTTTTTAATATCTCGGTAAAGGGGGATAAAATAGAAATGGGTTAATAATTATCAATTGAGCCAGCCCACCGGTGCAGCGGTGGGATTTCAGCTTGCGATGCCGGCGACCCGGGTTCAGGAATGAATCTGGGTCATCGGAGGGCCGGCCGGGGGGGAGTAGGATTAAGCACCCACTGGGCAGCTCTCCTTCTCCGGGGGGAGGGTGTGGGTAGTGATCGGTGCATTGGGAACCCCTGGCGGAGGCCAGGAGTTCCCATGCAAGCCGACACTTGACAACTCATAGGAGGCGGGGCGGATGGGGACATCATGGCATGACCCCGCCTCCCCAGAAAAGCAGAAAATGGAGGAGCTGCCTGCCGCCGCGAATGAAGCTCGCCCGCAGCCTCAATGTCTCCCAGGCCAGGCCCTGACCTAATTCCAGTGCCTGCAGCATAACCGGGGGTGCCCGAGGCCCCACCGTGGGGCTCGCTACTGGGTATCAGGGCTGTGGCTGATTTGGGGTGCAGAGGCCGGTGGCCCATGACCGGGTGGATAGTAAGGCGTCAGGTAGCTCGGGGGAGTAAGGGAAAAAAAAAAAAAAATAATTATCAATACACTCTGGTGAACTTGGTTTCAAAATGTATTTATTTATTTATTTCAGTTTGGGATGAATACTTTTGAGTAAAGGACTCATTTTCAAAGGTTCCACATCACTATTGAACAAATATTACAAAAATACAAGGTTTACAGAGAAAAAAAGAGAAAAAACATTGAAGCAAATACACAGGCAGTAATAGTAAAATTTGAACTTATACACATCAAATTAGCAAATATTAACAGACAGATTGATTAGATAAAAGGGGGGGGGGGGGAGATCAGCCGAAGGAACGAGCATTGTATTTTTCCACAGTTGAGGGAATTCTCTTATAATTAGTGAGAAATTGTAAATGACCATTGAAAAGAGAAGGAGACTACAGGAAGCAGCTGAGATACTGAGGTGGGATAAGGAACCCAGCAGTAAGGAAGGACAAACTGTAAGCAAGAAGCAGGGTGAAGACAAGGCAACACTGAAGGAGGAAAATACAGCTGAACCATGATTGGTGCAGAAGTGCATAAAACTAGGAGGAAGTGTAAAGTGCATAGACCAGGACAGGTAAAATATTGCTGAAATTATGGAATCCTAGTAAAATACTATCTACGGTGCTGCTACAAAGGCAGTCTATCTGCAAAGATGACATACAGTACTGCTCTGTGTCTCTAATAACCAAATGAGCATACAGGAATGCAAGGGGGTCACTTGCGGTATGTGGGAGGAGTGCAGAGGCTGCAGCACAGTGGTGACAGAGGGTGCTCTGGGAGTTCAGCCACTGCCTGAATTACATGAAATTCCAGGCCACGAGGGCAGAGCTGGAGACAGCAATGGCTGAAATATGCTACTTGATGGCTGCAGCCATTAGGCTTTGTAGGATGTTTCTGCCACAGGTACTACAAAGGCCCATTCAGGCCATAGCTAGTGGCTGGTCAGTGGGGGGGGGATGGAATGGGAGATGATTGAAGCCAATGAAATATGAGGGGTTCAGTAGCAACATGTATGCAACATTGCAGACTGAGGAGGCCAGTTGATCCTCTCGGGAAGGATGGGTCCAGCATGCACAGCAAGAAGGCACTGTTGAAGAAAGACAGGCAAAGGACAGATGAGGGCCTCAAAGGGTTTAATTGGAAGGTACTTATAATAGATGATTCTACAGTGAGGAGCAGGGAGAGGAAGGCCAACATCAGATAGACAAGAGATAGTGCACTGCTTCCCAGAGGCGATAAAGGACAGACTGGCAGGCAGGTAGTCACATAACAGAATAGGTTTTAAAATTTAGTTTTATCCATGTACAGTATAATACAGTTTCTTCCCGGAACCTGTTTTGTGTTTTGGTCTTTATTTTCACTGCTGAAGCCTTTCTATGTCTTGCAGTGCTGCCAAGTATGCTGAGTATGTGGAAGGCTGACTGCCAGAAAAAAATCCTGACAGCCCTAAGGCGGGTTGAAGCCCAAGTCTGGGTGATGTCAGTTACATAAAACAGATTCTGGCTTGACATGCTGATCTTCTATGTGGCTGTGCAGCTTTTGTGACTGTACGCACTTATGCTGACTTTACTTGTAATTGCACATGCACATTCAAAATAGGCTGCAAGCTCAGTGATCAGCTGTTTTACAGTGTTGGCACTCTCTCCATGTCAAACATGAGAGAAAGTGTTACGAGGGCAACAGCTGATTGCTCAAAACAAAAAAGATGCAGACTCCAGGAGGGAGATGAGTGTACAGCAAACACGGACAGATGAACACAAGCAAAAGCAAGCACTCCCACATTTCCAAATGTTGCTGTTTTAATACTTATCCAAAACAGAGTACAAACACAAAAACAGCAGACTATCAAGTCCCATAGTCTGAGGTTGTTGTATTTGTACTCTGTTTTGGATAAGGATTAAAATTACTCCTTTTGGATCTGCAAGAGTACTTGCCTTTGTTTGTTTTCAACAGGGGACTGCTGACCAGAACCATGGTTTCAGACATTTTGTGGCTTCATTGGAAACAGCAGAGTGATCACTCACAATTAGCGAAGTGATTTTATGAGTTTAGCAGCTATTTAACTTACTACTTAGAGTTACTTTTAATCACCATTTAGAAAATGGGCTTGGAAATCCCTAGGATCTGATTGGCTGATAGTGCTGACAAGCTGGGCATCTATCAGGCAACAGAGCACGGTAATTAAAAGTGCCAGCTTTGCCACAAAGTGCAAAGGCAAGATAATCCAGCAATTGGAATGTTGGACTAAAAAAAGCTGCCATGTTTTCCTCTCACTGATTAGCGGTAAAGTTCGCGGCCTCCATCCCCGTCGCCATGCAAAAGTCAATCACGATGTCACAGGCACCCCAAAAATCAACATAACATCAATAAAAATAGAAACAAACAACCTACAAACCTAGCGATTGGCCGTATTTAAAAAAAATAGCTTCACAGCGTAAACGGAAAACCACACAATCTAGGCCCCCAGTAAAGCTGGCGTCTCAGTTCAGAGCACTAACCTGGCACCACACATCGTAAAGCAGCCAAAAGTAGGAGGCGGAGTCCCAGTGGTACTAGCTCCACACATAAAATTGTCCGATCGGCTAAAATAAAGCTTGACTCCTCCACTACGTTTCAGAAACAGTATACTACCTAATGAAACAAAAAACAGCACAAGCAGCCCCCCTTTTATAAATTTCAGCAATTGCTCCCGTATCACGGCTCCTCAGCCTGCATTCCGGCAGCATGTCATCAGAAAGTGATCGGACCAGCTTAAAATGCGGGAAAAAAGCAATCACAACTTTCAAATACCTCTCAATAATGTTTAAAATGTTCTCTTCTTCACTCCACGCTCCCATATAATCCCAAGAATGAATCATGGACATGCTCATTGTATCCACAGTAAGAAAAAAAAAGGAAACAGCTCGTGACAGCACAGCAGAACATAAGCACGCTCATGAATAATAAATATCAAATTTAAGCGCCAGTCAACCAACTTTGTCGCTGGTGTTTTTCTGTCTCTATATATCGAAGCAGTAAAATAAAATGTCAGACAATCTACAGGTAAACATACTGCTAAAATAAAATGTTCCAGTGTAGTAGTAGTAGTAGTAAAAAATGAAAAAACATACAGCAGGCAATGAATGAATGAATAATTGAGCAGCTGACAGGCTGGCCATATTTCTCATGACCAACAATTGTTGAAAGTGTGATGTTTCTAGCATAGTGCCATACTACCAAGGCATAAAATGAAGATCAGTTTAAAAAAATCCTGTAAATTTACTAGTCCTACTGCTTGTTCTGTAAATAAAATTTAGGCAAACTAATTAGCCATTTACTAACTTATTTATGTAGTTTTGATTGACCGGGTAAGTGGAATAGACAAATCCTGGGTATTTTCAGTCACGACCGGAGAGGGCATACAGATGAATCCCATTGACCTTGAACCAGACTAAGCTGTTTGTAATTTTTAGTGAATGAGGGAACTTTGGCCAGAACACGAAAACACTGAGAAAATCCACTTTCAATAAGTAGCATGGCATCTTTAACATCCTCCTGAACTACCACCATTCAGCTAGATGGGACTTTGTTTTAATGTCTCATCCGAAAAACAGTACCTCAGAAGTGCAGCACCGCTCTCATGCTGCACTACAGTGTCAGTACTGGGATATCAACTCAAGTTCCAGATGTGGTAACTGAACCCACAGCCAAGGGTTAAACCCTACATGCCCCTGTACATAGCATTATCTCCCATGTATAAACAACCTCTGAGACCTCCCAAGCATGCTCCAGCTTGTATCTGTATGTCACACCATACTCTACACAGTGTGAGGTATTTGATCATGACAGATATCTTTGTGTGGCTTTCAAATATATGTTCAGATATTAATTCATTATGTGCCTGTGTATCCTAGATCTTAAAAGAAAAGTGCAACAGACATGTAGAACTGTAAGCTCACACATTTTTTAATTAAAGGTTAATTTCGGCTGCTGGGCGAGACACTATCAACAATCTGTTTCCCTCACAAGATGATGACCGTGCAACCCACCTGCCCAAGAAAATTAAAACAGACAAACCAACAACCTCTAACAGATTTCAAGCAGTGACACATACAGAGCTTGACAAAATAGAAGAAGAACATGAAGAGGCAAATACAAAAAACACAGCATGGGCAGTAAATGTTCTCAGGCAGTGGGCAAATTCAAGATGCATTCAACTGGACTGGCACACAGATACAGTAGAACACATAAGCAGCACCTTGAGACAGTTTTATGCAGAAGTCCGCACAACATCAGGGCAAATTATTCAGTATCTGGCTATTGTGCCTTAAGAGCTGGTCTAAATAGACACCTGAATAGCCCAGCCATAGGTGCAACATAAACATAATAGGTGACCAAAGATTCAAGCCGCCAATAATGTTCTTACATCAGTCATAAAAAATGAGAAAGGCCCACAGAGATGAAGCAACCCACCACCCAGCAATAACTGAGCCAGATCTCAACACACTTAGAACATCAAAGCCCTATCTCCTGATACCGCACCTGGACTGGTGCACAAAGTGTGGTTTGATATACAGATCCACATGGCCAGGCGTGGCTGTGAAGGTCTCAGGGAATTGACACCAGACTCATTTGCAGTGCACACAGATGAAAATGGCTTGCAGTATGTAGGGCTTAAATATAACGAACCAACCAAAAATCATAAAAATCCGCTAGAACAAAACAAAGACAGTTATAGAGGGTTTATGTACTCCGAGCCAGAAAACCCAATGTGTCCTGTTAAGTCTTTTCTGAAGCATTTATCTAAGCTGCCAGAAAATCCACCAGCCTTCTACTTACACCACTAAGACAAAGTCAAGCAGTCCTAGACACATTGTCCTTTTGGTATTCCAAAGCACCAATGGGGAAAAATTATCTAGGAAACTTAATGTCTAAAATCAGCAAGGAGGCAGGACTAACCAGAAGGTATACCAATCATAGCGTTAGAGCCACTGCCGTTCAGCTTTTATCAAATGCAGGACTCAGCAGCAGAGAAATAACCAGTGTTACTGGTCACCGTTCCGAAAGCAGCCTAGCCAGCTACTGGTCTCCCAATACCACAGATAGAAAGAACTGGAGCTCCATCTTAGGTGGACATAACATCCAAGAGACTAGTACAGCAAAGCAAGGAAAAACTGAAAAATGACTGGCAAGAAAATGTCAAAGGCATGCCGTCTCCAAAACCGGTACTGAAGATAGTTCATCTGCAACAAACTTTTCTCCATCTAACTGCACTTTCAATGCACCAATTAGTTTCATCACATACAACAAATAATGTGCACTAACTCTAGTATTTAAAAGTAGTATTTAGTATTTAAATTCACTAACTCTAGTATTGTAATGCAGTTTCTATTTTAGGGACTATTTTATGTCCCACAGTTGTAATCTTAAATTAAAATGAATGTATTGGCTTGCAAAGTTAAAAATCTGTGTCAGTATATTTTTAAAACTGTTACACCATTTTCTAAATGCAATAATACCCTCAGGGTGGGCGGTGATGGTCAATACCGGACCTTTAGGGCTACAGGCCCTCCGCCTGCAGCGCCGGGCCTCATTACGCCCCTGGGCGGTCCGGTATTGACCAATACCGCCCACCCTGTCAGGTATTATTGCTTACTTATGCGACCATCTCAAGTCTTGTCCAATGTAAAGGTAGTGTGAGGGAGCAGTGATGTTTCCTAGTTCAGGCATTTAGTAATAGACAGATCACAGAATGTCAGTGCAGTGGATGTGAAGTTGGTTTTCGAATTTCAGGTTGACACATTATGCAAAAGTATTAAGCAGGCTTTATAAAAAGTAAGTTTCTGTTACCAATATACCCTACTTGAACATATGCAACAAGAAATATTTTATGTGCTTCTGTAGGTTGTCTGGCTATGTAAGGTTTGATATGTTGAGCCTCATCAAGGAGTTAGGATGGCTCGGATGCATGTCAAGAGTAAATATTGTCTAGCTGTTGGTGATTTTTTTTTTTGCAACTTGAGATTTGTACATGACCATGCATATTCCTGCTATAAGACAATGTGTATATTATTACACTGTGTATATTATAATACACTGACCGTCTATGATCTTGGACTCTTGCTAGATGTGGCATGCAGCACAGCATGTCTCTTCCCTCTCTATGTCCGAACACCCTACCACCCACACATCTGTAGGTGGCAGTGCTGCAGCATGATGTGCATCCCCCAGGAGAAGGAGACCATTCTATGGGATGCTCAGTCCCTCCCTGCCCCCCTCCCTCTGCGGCCAGCCCAAGATGATCCAGTCTCATTCCTGAACCAGGGTTGCCGGCGTCAAGAGCAATAGCATTACCACTGTGCCAATGGGAAGGCATGCCAGGCTGGGTTGAGCACAGGACCTGTCAGGTTTTTGGGGAGAGTGTCAGATTATTTTTTTTTATTCCCAATTTGCCTGGTTGAACACTGGACCTCACAGGTTGTTGAGGGAGAGCTATCTCTTTTTATTCCCTGTCAGGCCAGTTGAGCATCAGATCTTTCTGGTTGTTGAGGGGTGGGGACAGTTTTTGTATGCCCTGATGGGCCAGGTTTGGCACTGGACCTGTAAGGCAGTTTGGAGGAGGGGGACAGATGTTTTTATTCCATGATGGGCTACACTGGGCATTAGATCCATCAGGTTGTTGGTGGAAGAGGGTTATGTTTTTATTCCCTGACAGGCTGGGTTACATACTGGATCCATCAGATAGTTTGGGAGAGAACAACATAATTTTTATTTATTCCCTGATGGGATGGGCTTGATTGGATAGTGTACCAGTAAGATACTTGGAGGGGGAAGAGAGCTAGATTTGACTTTATTCCCTGATGGATCAGGATTGGCACAAGATCTGTCAGGTTGTTGGGGGATAGGGACGGATTTGCTTTATTCTCAGATGGGTTGGGTTAGGCACTGGATCCATCAGGTAGTTGGGAGAGCAGGATAGATTTTTTAATTCCATGAAGGACCTGCCTGCTCACCAGACAAATCAGGAAGTTGGGAGAGGAAAACAGGATTTTTTTTATTCCCTGTTGTCCAGGTTGGGCACTGGAAAATCCATCCTACATTCTCTGCGCTACCAGTATATAACTCCTGTGCCTTGTAAAACACTTTTGGATACAGTGTGTATGAGAGTCATGTTGGTTAAGTGTTGTTCTGCAAATTGCCTCACTCTGGCCCCCCCCCCCCTTGCTCCAGCAAGTGATCCACCCCACTTCAGTTTTTCCAGTCCATGGCTAGGCTACTCATACTGACTGGAAGCTTATCTTTTTTTCATTTTGGAGAGGTTGGGAGAGATACTTCCAATTTCCTACAAGCAACAAATTGTGCCACAGCTACTGTATGCTATTCTTAAGCAATAATCCACAACAGGGTATGGGCTATGCTGGGATTTACCCATGCCTGGTATAGTTTGGTCATGAGGTTGCAGGCTGAGTGATCAAACCACAGCAGAAGTAGGTAAATATCAGCATAACTCACATTCTGGAGTGGATTATTGCAATTATACAGCTGGTAAGAAGAAAAAAACATTAAAAGTCTTTAAGAAAAATTATTGATTTTTATAGTCATGGACTTCCTCCTTGGCAAATAGTGCTATGTTGCTAGGTAGAATTTAGGATTCCCCTCGATCACATATACAGATAGGCTCAGATTTGTTTAGCCTCATAAAGAAGGAAGCTATGATCATTTGTATTTTGTACAGTTATTTTTTTTTTTTTTTTTTTAGAGAGAGAGTGGTGTGAGCTCTAGAAACAGCATGGCATGAGCTATAGAGACAGTGAGGTGCAAGTTGTGGGTGGCTTAATTAAGAAAGAGAGTCATGCTGCTAGTGAAGTTCTGAAGGAGCACCATCACTGTGAGTGAGCATGGGCGTGACCGGCAGTACCAGCATTGGTATGATTTCTGTTGTAGAAGTGCACTCGGATGGAGCTATGAAATGGCAGTGAGTGGTGAGGAAGAGGTATTGTAGCACAAAAACTCATTTTAGAGTTTTTTAGGGGGCTGTTTTGGGAGGCCAATCAGTAGTTGCAAGCGAATAGGAGTAAGTCAGCAGAAACAAGATGGTGGCCAAATTGTTTACATTTTGAATCATCACCGTAACAGTGATTTCATTTTTGTTTTACTGTGTGAACAGGCTAAGTGGGTCTGTTTTATTAGGTTATGCAGAAATCTACTCACGCTGCAAAGCCCATTTGTCAGTCAGATTGCTTAAAGAAGTAGTACAGTCAAAATCTGCAAAAACACATGTTGTGCAGAGTGTTTTGATTTCTATAGCCATGTTTACATAGTTGCAGCACTTGCTATTTCCACAGCTACATTCTCACTACACAGATGCTCCTGGAACAAGTCAGAGTTTACAAAGCCCAGCTCTTGCTGTGCTTCCAGTTGTCCACGGAGGCTATACATTCTAGGAGCTGGGTTTCATCAGCAAGGAGACCAGGGCTTCAAAGTGGATGGAAAGCATTAGAGAGTTTACATTACAGTTTAATATGCTCAGTCAGATTGAGGTCCCCACTCCTGCATTGGAGCAATAAATGGATCCACAGTACTCTAAATGTGTCTACACTGCTGTCTGTACAGTGCATAAATCGTTGTGCATGGGTTGATCCGCTGCAAAAGATGGTGGTGTAAATGGGAATTATGTGTAGTCCTGGTGTGTCTTTCCATTTGTTTGCTATTAAGAATTTTTTCAAAATTAGCCTGCTAGTTATATGGTAGTTTTATGGCCCCTAGAGATCTCCATCTCACCAAGATTTACTGCTCTGTCCCATGTGACAGTGATGCATCTGTGACCACTGATTCAGCAAGTACTAAAGACAGGATTCTAATGTTCTGGCCTCCACTAAATAGCTCTGATTCAATAGTTTTCTTTTCTATGTATGTGTCAGGTCTAGCCAGTAGGAGTAACTGTTTAGCTTTTTAAACTTTTGATTTCGTCAAATTACACACAGCCATACAAGGCACACAAATCACCCCAGATCATCAATGCTAGAATTAGTGAAAACTCCAGCTGTTTCCTTATGGAATAAGCCACTAAATTAGCCCCCAGGTATTTGCTAAACTGTAAATGTAGGAATTAGTGTTCACTGGATAAGGAAAGTTACTTAATATCACAGTTCTGCTGTAGTAAATTTACTCTAAACCAATGTTTCCTGAATCCATGGTCCCGGAGACATCACTGTCACATTGGAAAGGAGGCATTGTAGGAACAAGAAGAGAAATAAACCTTGCTGAGATGGACATCCCTAGGGGCCATAAAACTCTAAAAACTAGCAGGCTAATTCAGAAAAAAAAATCTTAATAGCAGACAGAGGGAAGGACACACTAGGACTACACATACAGTTTAAAACACTCTGCACAAAATATGTTTTTGCAGATTCTGCAGGTTTTTTAGTGCCATTGTATAATTTGTCCTTTTTTTGCATTGCAGTAATTTAATAACACAAAAACTCTCAGATTTAGAAAGGTAAATGTCATGTTTTTTTCCCAGAAAAAAATAAAGGTTGCCTTTCCATTCACAAAGTTGAGCAGATAGAGAGCTTATTAGGGTTGGTCTGCATGTACTCCCTCTCTGGGCTGGGGAAAGGCTAAACAACCCAGGACTTCTTTAGTGTATCAGTTAGGTCTGCTGCACTTTCATGAGAGTATCCCCACTTGCTCAACAAGTTCTCATGCACACTCCTCCTTGCAGCCAACAGAATGTTAGCAAAGCATTACAGACAGCTGCAGGGAGCAATAACAATGCACAGAACTCACAACACTCACTGAGTGACACCCATAAAAAGGCATAAATTAATTCCAATGCAAACTGATATTCAGACCAGACTTAAGAGAGGTATGTACAGAAAACTAACAGAGGGTATAAAAGTAGGAAGAATTTGAAATGATGCAATGCTTTCTAGCCCCTACGAAACTAAGAGTAATTACAGTTTCCCCCAATCAGTACTGACTCAACATTTTATTGTCTTCTTTTTTGTTGTCCTCTCTGTCTGACTAGTGTCTCATTCAATTAGGAGAAAGCTACTGCCCTGCACCATATGGTATTCTTACTTTAAGGTGAACAAAAGACATGTAAGCTGCAATGCTTCCTTTTGTTGTGTCAGAGGTGATTTAGAATGTCACAAAAGAATTAGGGCACTGTTTACAAAGCTCTCAAGTGAAGGGCTCCATAGCCACTTTTTATGCTGCCTGGAACACAATAAGAGCAAAGACACAGCAGCAATAGCCTTCACAAAAGGGGAACATCATGTGAAACAGGTCACATTTGCAATCTAAAAAGGGTAAGGCCAATATAAGCATTTCAGATCATGGCAGCTGTTGAAGGGTAACACGCACTAGAACACTTATTTTCAAAAAATAAAAAGGTCTGAGTTGGTCCAAAAGACAGGTTAAGTACTGTACTCTGCCTAGTTGAGAGTTCAGTTTTCCTTTCTGCACCTTCCCTCTAACAATGAGTGAATAGTTTGTCACATACTGTTATTAACAAGTGAAAAGATTATACTTTCATACTTTGATTTGCCCATTTCAGTGTGTTTCTCATTTGCATTTTTTTTAAATTGGATGTTCCCCTGAAGTCCATCATGCTGATATTAAAAAGCAGATGGTGGGAGTATGGTCTGCAGTGTACCAATGAAGATTTTTTTCTCTGGGAGCTGCACTCTTTGGCACACATTTCAATTATGAATACACTTTTACCCAAGATAGGGCCAAACTGATCTTCAGTGCTGACCTGAGATAATAGTACTTATCTACATAATGATTAAGACATCAGAAGGAAAATATTTTTTTAAATCAAAGTGTAGTGGTAAGGGAGTGGTCATTGGGGCTTCCGGTTCCATGTTAGCAGTGTATGCAACATATATGCCAGATACGACTTTGGCAGCAATGGCTCACAATCTTAAGATATTGTTTAAAACTGTGTCCAACTGGTACAAAATGGTTAGTGTTGTCAACATCTGGGTCTATGTCTGGAAAGTAAGGTAGCAGACATTCAACAAGAGACTACATCAGCCCAGAGCATCACAGAGTGGGTGCATGGGTTCTCAGCGACTTCAATGAAAGAGGATTTGACCCTGAAGCTATGGCTAGAACATCTCAGAAATGAGGCTTAAGAAATGCATGTTTGGCAAATAATGTATGTCTTCTGTAGAGTGCTGAAGGCTTAAACTTGAAAAGTATCCTGGAGCTGTGGATGAATGTGGAACTGCAGAGGTAGATTTCAGTAAAGTCTGTCCACATTATCAAAACCAATAGAATCACCCTCCACCACCTGCCCCATCGATACCCCCCACTGACTATTTCAATGGTGCTGGCAAATGAAGCTGAGTGGGACAGAGTGCTGGTAGCCACTCTGTGGCAAGGAGTGCCACAGTGTGAGGATGTCCCAGATTTAGTTATTTTCCTATGTAAGCTGTTCCATGAGGCAACAGAAAAAAGCCTTCTAGGTTGTGCAACATTGTGTTTCGGTGTTAAATATTGCAATACTTCTTGCATTCCTAGCAAAGCTGAAAGTAAGCTGTGGAGGCCTGGTGTACATCCACTTAGACCCCTTGAATGTGGAACATCTGGTGCAGAAGACTGAGGACAAAAGGAATTAAGTTGACCAGCTCCAAGAGTTTGACAATTTTGATTGAACATGTTGTGAATGACATACATATTGTGATTGAGATGTTCTCTAAGTAGGACAGGTGAGGTATAATATTCAAATGCACCAGATTATTTAGGGATACTTGGGTTGAGTACTAAGTGTTCCTAACTTGACTTCAGCTTAATTCAAGATAACTTAAAATTGCCCTATTTTATAACGTTACAGCAATTGCTTCGGTGTGTATCCTTTCCATGCTGCACAGATGGTTCCTGTGCTTTAGTCTTACTTCAGACATCCAAAAGGGGGTTGAATTGTTGGTAAAGAGGGATACTCACCCATACTGTTTGAACTGTACCCACCTTCAAACTGCTGTTTTAAAATATTGCATGCTTTTGCCACTACTGGCTGGTTTAAGGTTATGGCAGTAATGTTCAGGGATGGTATGTTTTCTTTCTCTTTTCCATTTACAATTTCTGGAGAGGGGCTGGCAATCACTCCAGCCCCTCCCTAGAGAGGCTCGCCTCTCTGGTCCAGCATCCTGCACCCAATCCTCCAGGGAATCCCCCACAGGTTTTCTCCCTCTATGACAGGGCTAAGGAGAGGAGTGTCGACTTTCTCCCCTCCTTGGAAGTCAACATGCAGATCGCAGAGGCTGATGCAGGTGCAGCCATCCATTATGGAGCCTGCCAGCTCCATGTTTTACTTTTTCTCTGCAGCCTGTGAACCATGCAATGGGCAGGGCAGCTAGCCTCCACATCCATGGAAGCAGCCATATGCCCCAGACACAGGACTGCCCCTTTCTGGGTGGTATGCCTGTGCTGACACCCAGCAGGGATGGTATGTTCGTGCTGAAGGGCTAGGTCATCTATAGCCCATATACCAAAGGAGAAGGATGCCTGTAATTGTTCTGGTCACCAGGCCTGTTATTTGTAAATAAACAGTAATGTCAATAGTAATTCTTTGATGGTCAAATAGGTTTGCAGTGCATTAGGCTGTAAAATTCATACTATATGGTCTCAACAACTAGTTGCTTTAGCATTTTTCAATGAGTTGCCTATGTCTTGCTGGATAGTGCATAAGACCTTGCAAATACCATTGCCTATGAGTTGCAACTCAGTTCTACATTGCATTGTGAGTGACAGAAATGCAGATGCATTCCAGCTGAGTTGCAAAAACATTTTATAAGCTTTGCTCTTTAGCTGGATATATGTTGAAAAATAAAAACATAGAATTTGACAGCAGATGAGGACTGCTTGACCCACCCAGTCTGCTTATTTCCCTACCTACTGCATAAACTCCAGATTCTAATTGATCTGCAGCTCACCTTCTCTTCCCTACTACCAGAGTAGCCTGTCATTGAGACACAGGTCAGAAAGCATAGGAAAACCAGGTGCACTTGTAAAATTTGTAAATAGCCCTTTATTATTAATAACAGCAAAATAAAAAATAAAAAATGTTCAGCATAACTATTTACAATGGCAGTACAAACATAGAAAGCAGAGTCCTTCTGCAGAATTTTTCTTTTTAAAATTCTAAACTCAGTCTCTCAGTCTCTGTCTCTCCCTCTTGCAAAAAACATTGCAGCTCTTTTTATAAGTCTGTGCTTGGGAAACTCATTAAGAAAACAGCATGCTTCTCAAACAATGTCCTTGTAAGTTTCCAATGTTCTTGCAGCTGCAACAAAAAGAACACAATGACCCAGAACTGGCCTCTTGTTTACATCATCTCAGAGAGTTTGCAAACAAGCTTCTCAAGTTAGCTCCTTGAATTCCAAATATTTTTTTGCAATCATTTCAACAGTAAAACTATATACAGTTTTAAACAAAGGGATCCCAGTATCAGTGACTTTTCCACATAAAGATTCACATATATTTTTATACATGCAGATATATGCAAGGGGGAAGAAAAGACAGAACAGCAAGTGAAAGCAGAGAAATAGCGAAAGGTGGAGAATTGTGAAACTGTCAGAGTGATGATTTCCTAGGTTGGACAAGAAAATTTGGTTTCTCAACCAGACAGACAAGAGACAGAAAAGGAAAGGATAGAACAGACCCTTGCGTTTTAACTCATTCTGCATAACAAATGGGGCAGGGCCTCATTCAACCCTGTCATATAGCCTTCTGTCTATCCCATGCATTCTTGAATTCACCTATTTTTTTGCCTCTACGGCCTCTGCAGGAAGGCTGTTCCAAGTATCTACCACCTTTTCCATGAAAAAATACTTCCTGAAGTTGCCCTTGAGTCTCCCCCCTCCAGCCTCATATCATGAGCCCTTGTGATCCAGTATGAGTTGCTAATGCATTTCCAGCTTTATAGTACAATACTAAGTTACCTCATTGGTGTGACAGTTTAATGTGATTTGTACTGTATCTGTAGGCAATATATTGACTGGTTTTACCATCTGTCTTTCCCCACATGGTGTAAATAATGTAAAGTATAATGGCTATTTGTCTGCAGTTAAACTATCCTGTATCATTTTTATAAGTTCACTGGTGAAAATCTATATGTATAGTATAATGGACAATGTATCAATAAAATATAAAAAAGGAGGACTGTACATTCCCCATCTCACTTCCCTTTCCTATTATGAGAATCTGCTTTGAGCAACAAGGCCTTCAGATCAGAAGACTGGTATTCTGCTATCCATTCCTAGTTGCTCTTTTCTGCTATGTACAGCCACCTATCACTATGTATTACTACTGTACTGGAAAGCAAACAATGGGGTTGATAGCTGAATAGTGAAATGGTCCTCTGTCACTTTGGGGATTGCACAATGGTGTTGATGTGACAACAGAGCCTCCATGGTGTGCAACAAATAAAAGATGACAAAACAGTACAGGGCTAAAGACCAGCAGGACTAGTGACTGACATGTTGGCTTCACTTTGATTTGTAGTAACCCTTCTAATTCAATAGTCAGACTATCAGCAATCATTTTGGATTTCCTTCAATATAGTATGTTCAGTAAATGTAGCTATATTAGGCATGGAAAACAACTTCACATTCAGCCCACTTACAAATGCACACACACACACACACACACACACACATGCACACACACACGTGGGTCACAGCAACTCATCCATCATTTAATATGTACAAGACAAGCTGTTAAACACACAATTGCAATTCTTAGGGATTGGCAATGGTCTAACTAATTTACAAGCTACAATTAAATGAGCACCATCAGTCTCTCCCCCTTATACCTCAAATTCTTCTCAGTTTTTAAAAAAACATGTATGATTGTTAACTTTCTATTGAATTTGCTGAAGTAACTGGCAGTTTTGTATCTACTTTCATACTCTTAATGAAAATGAAAAATATGCTTCCACCATATTGGCATTACCACACCCACCTATTGACATTACCACACAAAAAAACATATATAACATAGTAACATACACTAACACAATAACTGAAAGTTGGAAAGGACTCTAAGTTCACCATGTCGACCCCTTTCACACCTGATTAGCAGGAATGAATAAATATGTTGTACCTATTCTACTGCACAGAGTACCATGTGATTGCCTTGATATGCAGAAATTTGCCCAGGCTTACCCTAAAGGCCTGCTGCCTCCACTGTCTCTTCTGGTAGGCTATTCATTACCTCCTGCATTTACCACCTTTGAGCTTCAGGGTGTGTTCTGGCAGCTCACTGAAGGACACCAGATCACACATCTCTATCAATTCAGTCATGTTGGTGCCCTTCGGTATGAAGAAGACATCAATCATGTCCTTCCTTGATTCTTGTTTCATCATAATACTTCATATACTCTCACTACATCCCACTTGAACACTGGAAACATCCCTAGACAGTCATTATGCTGAAGGATAAACCACAGCATGTTTTCCCCACAGTGCTTCCCCTTCATGACCTGCACCTTAAGGAAGGCACTTCCTTTATTGCTGCGCCTCTGGGAGGCTGTCTGCTTTACTGTAACACCTGAAGGGGCTGATGATGGCAGAGGCAAGATGGGAAAGGTAATGAAGATAAATATGGACACAACTTAATGGGCAGTGAGACTTACACACCTTTAGGTTTGCACTGGTGTTCCAGATATCACTAGTGAAATGGACATAACCCTGTCTTTTAGACATGTCACTATTGGCAGGCATACTGCTTTGCACATACTAAGAAGAACATGCCTGGAAAATGTGAAGCTTGACAAAATGTTGTATATCAGCTTCACTTCATGCAACAATCTATGAATGCCTGGGTCTTCAGTACTGGAGAATGAAATGGTGACATCCTCCTATGGTAATGCTTGATTGACTAACAAGTAACCGGTCAGCTAATACTATAGGACAAAGTTATATGTTTATGTATTAGTTGGTTCTAAAGATGAGTGCTTGTCGATTGCACCACCACATGACTGGACTTGGATTCTATACATATATTTATATTCCTGAATACCCTTTTAGAAGTTGGGGACTTGGGGGGCAGGGAGGCTAGGGGCTACAAAATGTTTGGGGTGGGGGTTGTCTACTGAACTCTGGGGTTCAGGAATGGTGCCAGAGTGGGGAAGGAGGGAGGCTTAAGATTTGGCATGAGTGAGGGATGTTTTTTTTTATTGTAATCAAACAACCTTACAACTAATGTGCTCACTTGGGGCTTGGGGAGGAGGGAGTTGAGGGTTAGGGTATAGTGGTTAACAAATACATTGAGGTCAGGGGCACTGGCAGGGTGGGGGAGTTCTTTTAATGCAGGTAATGTTAGATTCAATATCAGATATTTGACTGTGGTATCCAAATTTGATATGGAATCCTAATAATTAGGATTTAGGATGTTTTCAACTATATCCAACAATCTTAAGTTTTAGGGTGGAATCCCAGATATACATTTATAAAAATGAAGATCTGATTATTCCTAATTGTTAGAAAAGGCAAACAGCACAGCATTAGGATTGTGCCGAATATTCTAATTCCACCAGAAGCAGAATTCAGGAATCCAAAAACAAAAGTTAAACCATGGATTAGTAATTCATGGTTTACTGAAACCATAGACTAAGTTTCTGCAAACTGCAGACAATGAATCCATTACTCAAATGAAAAGACTGTCAGAATTCAGTGGAATTTATTTAAAAAATGTCCAGTTAGCCTTTCAGAAGCAGAAATTATATTCCATCTTAGTTTCTCCAGTAAAATATTGCATTCTGCACAGCTTTACAAAGCAAGGATTCATTTTTACAGTATTTTTTTAGGTTTGGCCTAGGTTGTGTCCCACGCTGATGCTGCAGTCATGCTGCTTCTCTCAGTATGAGCTTTTCCGTAAACATACAGGTGGTGCTAAAGCTTCCCTTTTACAGGAATTTAAGAAGTAATTGCATGGCATTTTAGTCTGATTACATAAACTGGAACAGAATGCATCTGTTATTTCCACCTAGAAGAAGTTATACTCTGCTGCCGTGGTTTCTTTAAAATTTATGAAGTGTTTTATATTACAGTATAATGTAGTATCAGTCTACTGCATGTATTTTATACTATGTGAAAGGTATCAGTACACACATTATTCAAACAAAAATGATCTGTTTTCTTTCCTTGTATTTCCCAATAGCACAATATTAGCAAATGCCCTGCTATCTTCTGAAATGTATTTAAATAATATTTTATTAACTTATTATTTAGAGTTAATGCTCTGTACCTACCATTTATTTAAAATCATTCAGCTACATGATTGAGCTAATGGAGTTGTGAGTGAGTTTATATGAGGTCACATATTTTTAAGATTTACAGGGTTCAAAATAACCAGCTGACCTGTTATCCAGACAACTGGATTAGCATGGGAACAACTGGTTTTACACACTAACTTGCCAAAAGAACAGGTGCCTTTCTGTTTGGGTCCTACTGTCATGAAGGGAAGCCAGACAGCAGGCAGGAGACTTTCATAACTGTACTTTTTTCTTAGGTGAAATAAAGGAACTCACAGCAGCACGCCAAAAACAATCTTCGCAGAGCATACTATAAATACACTTGTGTTCATGTATTTACAGTTGCCGTGACTTGCTTTTCCACATGATGCTTCCATGGATCAGTTTTCATGCATGATGCTAAAGCTTTAAAGACAGTGCTGTCTGCTTCTAGTCATTTTGTGAAGTAAACTATACTTTTAATGTAAATGTTTTATGAGGCTGGTAAGGAAACACATATAAAATAGAGGATAACAGATAGGTAGTTATAATAAGGATTTTACACATCCCGAGGGATGGGATGCCACATAATCCCTGAGACCGAAGATCGAGGGGTTTATTAAGGTATCCCACCCCAAGAGGGTGTGTGTAAAATCCGAGTTTTGCACACCTACCCATCCTTTATTTTCTGTAATTGCTGGGGGTAATTTTTTCACCACAGCAATTACACAAAATAAGTGGATTTCTGTATGGAGTCAATCCACGGATCGTTGGGGGTTTAGCGCAGTCCATAGCAACTGGCTCGTAAACTGAAGCAGTTTTTTTTTTTGTTGTTCCTAACTTGCATCCAACTAGGTAGTTTGTTTTGTGCCCAGTAGTAGTTTTTGATAAAAAAAAAAGAACTTACCACCGACTTCTGTCGGGGAAGTTTCCAGTACTGAAGAGCAGGGACAGACGGCACAGAGAACAGGAGGTTTGCAGTAAGAACATGTGCCAAAGTAGGGAAACTGGGCACGTGTTCATTGCTATAACCAGCTCATTATAATGACAGAACTGTAACCCAATTCCCCTATGGGAAAAAATGGTAATCAGTTATTATATCATCGTTATCTATGGTTTGCTATGTGCTGTAGTTTGTTCATGACAGCATTTATTTTCACCAGTCTTGGCTTAATTTTTTTGTCTGGTTCAAGGTTCTTCATTTTTAAACACAGTGTTTATTTTATTCATTTATTTATTTAAACACAGCATGCTAACTGAAGTTTCATAAAACTGCAGAAGAACAGAAAAAGGTAGTGGTTATACTAGTTTCTACAGAAGTCAGTTCTAGCTTTGTCCTGATTAGAGATGGGCAAAACTGGGAAATTTCATTCTGTGAACTATTTCGCAAAATTCACACATTTCGCCAAATATTTTGTGGGTGTGAAATATGAAATTCCATAGGCAAAATGCAGAATTCCACCTGCAAAATACAAAATTTCACTGTCGAAATGCGGAATTTTACCGCCCGCGGGTGAAATTCCACCATTCGCTGGTGAAATTCTATATTTCGCAGGCAGAATTTCATATTTCACATATGTGAAATATTATGCAAAATGCAGGAATTTCACAAAATATTTTGTGTTGCAAAATTCCCAATTTTGCTGGTGAAATTGAATTTCGCTGCATTTCTAGTCCTGATCTGGAATTATTTTAAGACTCCTTGAAAAAATGCCAGTTTATATGTAATATATACTCCCAGAAGTAGATTCCTTAATAAATAAAAAACACATCAACATTATATCCAGTGTATTTTAGATGTACATATTTTATGAAATGAATGGTTATTTGACTAGATACTGTAACTAGTGTATGCCTTCCTCCCATGACAACTATGAAAAGAAAATAATATCATAATAGTATGGGGAAGGAGGGGGAAGAAGGAGCACTTTGATACTAAGCCCTACCACTGCACCAAGTACATAGCTAACCCAAGAGTTCCTCCTACTGCACTAAGAGCAAATGAAGCCACAGTACTGTTTTTATTTGTACTAGATGCTCAATTTAGTGGGGATTCTAAGCCACTGTTAATTGTCTTCCTGCATACACAGGGGACTAGATCTGATGAAGGTTATTTTCTGGTTTTGCCTTTCTACATTGCAGCTGCATTTAATTACCAATACTGTACACAACAGTTCTTTGGGTACTATATAGGTTTTAAACCATTGCAGTTGGGGAAGAGATGAACACCTGTACTTGGTACTTGGTTTTAACACATTTGTTAGGGACACAAACAAGGATGAGGTATCCAAGTAGCTGGTACAGGCAGGGGAGGAGAGGGGACATGTGGCAAGGAAGAGGAACAGGAGGGCTGGGGGCAGGAGAAAAGGGGAGAATAGCTAGTTGTAATGGATGTGGGGCAGCAATCTCCATGAAAATGCTGTGGAAAGTTGTGAGGTGCCCAATATATATGAAAATGGGGCAGCTTGTGGTACAAATTAATTGGCTGATGAGAGAGGGGGAGAGGGAGGTGGAGAGGTGGAGCTTGTTGGAAGGGGGAGAAGGAAGAAGTTGCACCACTGTAAGTTGGGTCAAGGAAATTGGTGGCAGGGGGGAATGAGGGGGATGCCTTGAGGACCGGGTGACAGACCATTCAAATGGGGGGGGACAACGGTTGGCAGTTGGTGAGGAGGAAGGAGGTGGCAGTGCAAAGGGCAGTGACACAGACAAATGGCAGTGTCACATCACCTGGGATCAGAAGAGCTACCTCAGGAGGCAGTGTAAGGGTATCAAACAGTTTTACACCACTGTCAGCTATGGAGGACCAGGGAGCTCATGAGAAGAAAGAGGATCAAGCTGGATTGGAGAATGGACTCAGTAAAAACCAAGTGGGAGGGGGAGAAAGGAGTGGGTGGAGGGGATCTGGAAATTCAGGAAGGCATTGGGAGGTGGATTGTGGATAGGAATGGGAAGGGGTCATGGAAGAGGAAATAGAGTGGGAGGAAATATGGAGCATCACAGTGGGGGTGGGAAGATGGTGACCCAGGAGGACCAAGGTGGTAAACAAGGGAATCCAGTAGGCATCACAGGTCAGGGAGACCAAGTAATGGGAACAAGAGGGAAAGAGAGGATGTGGGTTCCAGAAAAGGGCGCTGGGGCATTTGCCAAGATGAGGAGAATGGAAAAAGTCATGGTCTTCAGTGACTCCATTACAAAGGGGGTACACAGTCTTAGAAACAAGGATACCTATAGCTGGAGGTCGATCTTCTGCACACCTGGTATAGAAGCAGGAAGGGCAAGGTAATTGACAAGGGAGGACATAAGGGCATTGGGGCTACCACATCTCATCATTAATTTAGGTACAAATGACCTGGTGGGCAATGAAGTAGAGGAGGTACAGAATAAGTTAACAGAGGTTGGCCAAGGGCTGCAGGGAAGAGGTACGCTCACTGTCCTTCTAGGTAGTCTTGCCAGTCCCCTGTGTCAGTACCATTATACAGCAGTGAATTTTAGAATTCAATAGATGGCTCAGGGATTGGTGTGAGAGGGAGGGTTTCACCTGCATAGGGGACTGGGGGGACACGTGGGCAGATGAGAGTTGATATGTAAAGGATAGAGTGCACATAAATCAGGTGAGTTCCAAGATGCTGAAGGGGAAAATTACAAGAATATATAGAGGTGGTCTTGGAGAGGGATTTAAACTAGGAGATGGGGAATATGAGACTAGGGAAGGGAAGGTGGGCATGCCCGGAGGGCCTTACCTAGCTAGCACTCTTCTGCAGGAGAAGGGCAGGGAACATAGGGAGTAGATGAAAAGGGGAGAGGTAACTTGGTGGAGGGTAATGTCTACCAGTGCAAGGAGCATGGGCAAGTACCTAGAGGCCAGTGGGGCACAGGACCCAAGGCGGCATGGATTCTCAGCAAGAAGGTCATGTCAGACAAATCAAATTTATTTCTTTGACTGGGTGACCAAAGTAGTAGACCAGGGAGAGGCTGTGGACATGGCCAACCTTGACTTTAGCAAGGCATTTGACACAGTCCCGCACAAAAGATTAATAAACAAATTAGCCAGCCTGAGAGTGGGTCCCAGGGTGGAAGCCTAGGTAAAACACTGGCTTGACAACAGGACACAGAGGCTAATAGTAAATGGTGTCCACAGTGAAGAAAGTGGGGTTACTAGTGGGGTATCGCAGGGCTCAGTACTGGGGCCGGTCCTTTTTAATGTCTTTATAAGTGACATTGCAGACAGACTGGAAGGAAAAGTATGTTTCTTTGCAGATGACACAAAGATCTGCAACAGGGTTGATGCAAAAGGTGGCGTGGAAAGGATGAAAAGGGACTTGGCAAGGTTGGAGATATGGTAAAATGTATGGCAGCTTAGATTCAATGCAAAGAAGTGCAAAGTAATGCACCTGGGAATTAAAAATCCAGGGGTAGAGTACACAATGGGGGTGGGTGAGATACTGACAACAAAAATGGAAAGGGACCTGGGGGTAGTCATATCAGACGACCTAAAGGTGAGCCAGCAATGTGAGAAGGCTGTAAGGAGGGCTGGGGGGATATGGGGATACATAGGGAGAGCCATCACAGGTAGAAAACAGGAAGTTGTTGGCCCTCTGTACAGACAGTTGGTAAGACCACATCTGGAGTACTGTGTACAGTTCTGGAGAACCCATCTCCGCAAAGACATAGACAGGGTGGAGGCAGTCCAGAGGAGGGCAACCAAAATGGTGCAGTGTCTGCACCAGAAGACATATGAAGAAAGACTAAAGGAGCTTAAGATGTATAGCCTCGAGGAAAGGAAGGAGAGGGAACATGATAGAAACTTTCAAATACCTCAATGGAATCAACAAAGAGCAAGATGGTAGCATCTTTCAGGAAAAGAGATATGCAAGAACCAGGGGGCACAATTTGAAGATAGAGGGGGATGGCTCAGAGGTAATGTGAGGAAGTATTTCTTCACAGAGAGGGTTGTGGATGCATGGAACAGCCTTCCTGAGGAGGTCATAGAGTCAAAAATAGTGGTGGAATTCAAGAATGCATGGGACAGACATAAGGCAATTCTAGTGGGGGGTAGGAGGAAGTAGACTGTTGGTTAACTAGATATGCAGCTTATCCATTAGGTAGGGAAATGGGCAAACTAGGTGGGCCAAGCAATACTTATCTGCCATCAGATTATATGTCTCTGTGTTTCTATGTAAACTGACTGACTTGGAGGCCATGATGGTGGATGAGAGACTGGACCTGGTGGCCATTATGAAGACTTGGTGGATAGAGTACCAGGACTTGAAGGTGGTTATCTCAGAGTATAGACTTTTTAGGAAGGACAGGACAAATAGGAAGGGATGGTTGCACTTTACATGACAGATGGTTTAAGGGCAACAGAAAGGCAAGATGAACAAGGGGAGGTGGATGCCTTGTGGATCAAGCTGGAAAAGCTGTCAGGAGCAACACTATGCCTAGGTGTTATCTACAGGCCTCCTACATAGGTAGAGGAAGTGGAGAAAAAAATGAATGCAGGTGGTGCAAAAGATGGCACACAAGGGGGAACATTTCCTGGTGGAGGACTTTAACCTTCCTGATGTGGACTGGAAGATCCTGGCAGTGACATCGGCAAGAAGTAGGGAGTTTCTGAACTCCCTGTAGGGAACATTCCTTCAATAACTGGTACAGGAACCTACTCAAGGTGGGGCAACACTGGACTTATTGCTGATAAATGGGGAGACTGTAGCTGATGTTTCAGTGGAGACAGTCTGGGGGCCTGAGGCCACCGAGCTGTAAGGTTCAGGATTAGGACAGGTATGGAAGTCAGTCACACTAGCACAATGGTGCTGGACTTCAGGCAAGCCGACTTCAATAAAATGAGGGAGATTTTCAGGGAGGCAATGGAGGTGAAGGAGGAACTGGGGGAAGTGGAGGAGCTGAGGGGTGCAATAAAGGGAGGAATTTTGAGAGCCACAGATCATTGTATGAGAGGGTTCAGAAAAAAAAGAAGTAGGCCATACTGGTTCACCAGAGAGGTGGTAAGGGCAATAAGTGAAAGGAAATGAGCATTCAGGAGGTATAAAAGAACAAAGGGGAAGGAGGATAGAGAGGTACACAAGGAGAAACTGAGGGTGGCAGGGCAGACAGTTAGAGGGCAAAGGCAGACACAGAGGAGAGAATAGCTAGGAAACTCCAGAGGAGGAATAACACTTTCTACAGGTATGACAGTGAGAGGAGGAAATCCAAGCAGGGGATAGTGAGACTTAAAGGGAAGGGGGTGTTCCAGTAGAGGGTGACATCCAGAAGGTGGACTTACTGAACAGGTACTTCTGTTCAGTTTTCATGGTGGAAAAGGACGGTAAGGGACCAGAGTTGAATGGGAGGGGCACAGATGGCAGGGAGGTGGACTCTAGCCCATTAAAAGAAGGCAGGGTATTAGAGGAAGTGTGCAAGCTGAGGTTGGACACAGCAATGGGTCTGGATGCTTTACATCCTAGAGTGCTCCGGGAGCTTAGAGAGGAACAGGCAGAACAGTTAACTAGACTATTTAATCTGTTGCTAGCCACTGGGAGGGTTCCAGGTGACTGAAGAAAGGCTGATGTGGTGCTGCTCCACAAGAATGGCAGCAGGGAAGAGGTAGGCAATTATTGTCCTGTCAGCCTTACCTCAGTGATGGGTAAGATTATGGTGTCACTCCTAAAGGAGAGAATTGTCAACTACCTTGCAGTCAGTGGTCTCTAGGGTAACAGACAGCATGGGTTCATGGGAGGAGGTCATGCCAGACTAACCCGATTGAGTTTTTTGACTGGGTGATGAGGGTGATCAATCAGGGAGGGGCAGTGTATGTGGCCTATCTGGACTTTAGCAAGGCCTTTGACACAATCCCTCACAGGAGGCAGATGAATAAGCTTGACAGTTTAGGGGTGGGACCAGAAATAACCAAATGGGTGGAAAGCTGGCTTAGCGGCAGATGCCACAGGGTGGTGGTAAACGGGGTGAACTCCCGGGAGGAAAGGGTGATAAGTGGGTGTGCCCCAGGGATCAGTATTGGGGCCTATTCTCTTTAACATCTGCATCAATGATATTACAAAAGGACTGAATGGGAAAGTGTGCCTATTTGCAGACGATACAAAGATTTGCAATAGACTGGACACACCGGAGGGTGGAAACAATGAAGGAGGACCTGAGAAAACTGGATGGGTTATCAGAAATTTGGCAATTAAGATTTAATGCAAAGAAGTGCAGAATAATGCACTTTGGGCACAAAAACCCACAGGTCACATACACACTGGGATGAGAAGAAGAAGTTATGGTAATGGAACAGTATTGGGATCTGGGAATTATCATTTCAGACAACCTAAAGGTGGCTAACTAGTGCAATAAAGTGGTAGGTAAGCTAGCTCACATGTTGACATGCATAGGGAGGGATATAACAAGCAGGAGAAGAGAGGTGTTTTTGCCCATCTACAAGTCCTTGGTGTGACCCCACCTTGAATATGGTGTTCAATTCTGGAGAACTCACCGACGTAAGGATATCGATAGGGTGGAGAAAGTCCAGGGCAGGATGACCAAAATGGTGCATGACATGCAATGGAAGCCCTATGAGTAGAGGCTGGAAGATCTTATTCTGTATCCCCTGGAAATTAGGAGGAGGGGATATGATTTAGAAATTGAAATATTTGAAGTTGATTAACAAGGTGAGGGAAGGGAGCATATTTTATAGGAAAACAAGTCCAAAAACTAGAGGGCACAGTTTGAAGTTGGAAGGAGGAAAGTTCAGAGGGAAAAGGAGAGGGTACTACTTCACGGAGAGGGTGGTGGCCCCCTGGAGCAGAGGTGGTGGGAGCCAAAATGGTAGGTGAATTTAAGAGGGCATGGGATGAACACATGAGAATAACCAAAATTGGGAGAGGGAGGAACCTGGTAAGAGAACAGGTACAGGAGTCTCCATTGGTGGGGGGGGGTACCAGGGGATGGGAGCAAACTGTTGGGTTTAGGGTTACCTATGGGGCTGGGTTTAATAGGCAGACTGCACAGGCCTAGAGGTCCTTTCTGCTGTCAGAGTTCTATGTTTCTATGTTAGTACTAGGACAGTATATGGCCTATGGTACAACAGGTCTGTCACATCACTGTCTTGTAATCTCTATCTTGTTTTGCATTTTTTCCCCAGGTACCAATCCAATTCCAGTTTGAATCTCACTACTGTCTCTGCAGCTGATGCCTCTTTAGAAAATCCCCCCCACACACACACACACATATTCCTATCACACTTTGTTACGTAATACTTCTTAGCAATTAACCTCACCCTTCTTTCTTTCAGCTTGAGTTTATGCATCCTATGCTCTTTTTCTTGACAACTGTTAATAGCTTCCATAAATCTACCTTCTCAATTCCCTTGAGTGTCTTGTATACCCCATGCTATGCTCCACAGGCTTCTCTTTTGTAGTGAGAAGAGTTCCAACTGCAACAAACTCTACACGTATTTATCAACCCCAAACCCTTGACCATGCTAGTTGTTCTTTGCTGAATCTACTCCAGTTTTGCTCTTCCTTTCCTCTAGAGGGTGGTGCCCAGAATTAATTGCAAATGGTGCTCAAAATGCTACCTAACCAGGACTTTGTACAGATGATGTATCACATCACTTGCCCTGGTCTCAGTTTCTCACTGCATGCTCCCCAGCAGTCTGCTGACTTTCATGACTACTGCAATTTACTTCTTAGATGGATTTTTTTTTGTATTGAATTCCATCACTTTCAAAATGCAGTTGTGACACAGTTCAAAGGTTTTGGAATACAATTGTACCCTTCTGTGGTACAGCAGCATTCTGAAACCTCTAGAGACTGCACAAGTCAGTTTTTTCCTGAAAGCAAAAGAACCATCACGTGCAGATTTCAGATGATACTATACACTATAACAAATACAGGATGGACAACTTTTTGCACAACCAGTGTGTTTTGTCATGTCAGGGTTCTGATTCCCATGGATCTCTCGAGCTTCACTCTCATAATCAGAGGCATCAGAACCCCTCAGTGGCAAAACATGGTGGTTGTGCAGTTGCCCATCCAGTGTTCTCCATATTCTGCAAGGAAATAATTCTTTGAATGATAAACTAATATGCAAAGAAGTCATTGGACTGCAAGCTAAAATACAAATTCTGAAAAAGTTTTACAATAAAACAATCAAATATAGTTAGCCAAGAAAAAAAGAAAACTATAAAATCAGTTACAGTTACATACATCTTTAAATAATTTATCTACAGGTAACACTGAAATGTTGCTAAAGGTATCAGTTCGGACGGTTGAAGCTCACATTGCAGGTTGTTCAAAACTATCAGGACAAAATATTTAAATGAAAAAGGTAATGTTAGTTCTGAATTAAATGGAGCAATAATAACCTCAGAAGTTCTATACTTCTTTATGCCGCAGTCTTCATCTCATTCAGTGGGTATGCCTTCTCTTCTTATAAGACAAAGAACCTCTGTACGCAAACACTGAGGCAAGGGTTACCCCAAAGGGCATTTGGCTGGGAAGCCAAGTTTCAAGAAAATACAAAACAAAATCACACATGCCCCCACAATGCAAAGCATCATGGGCTACATATGCAAATTACCACAGAATGTTATGCTGGTCCAACTTTAAGCAGAATTGCATGGTGCCGAAAGGCCTCTCACACAGTTTGCAAAGGGTGCTAACAGAAGATATAGACACGTGTTTCGTCCTACCAGGACTCATCAGTATGCCTCATCTGTTTGACACCCCAGTGGAATGGACCAGCTACCCTTAAGGCAGTGTTCCTTGGATATATTGTGGTGAACCCATTAAAATAAAAAAGCTATTTAAAAGACAAAGAACCTCTGTGCGTAAACACTGAGGCAAGGGTTACCCCAAAGGGCTTTTGGCTGGGAAGACAAGTTTCAAGAAAATACAAATTCTTCTTATGCTCTGCTCCTGGATACATTGTCTTCCATTTATACATGTCAAATGAACACTGTCAACACTCCCCCCCCCAAAAAAAAACAGGTAATTTGTTCCCCCTTTTAACTAATCTGGGGGTTGATAATCTCTAGAATTTAGAATGTTAATCATTGATAACAACACTTCTTAATAAAGTCAAGATTAGAAACATGAAATCTACAGTATTTGGGGAGCAGCACTCGTGTGGGAACAGTAACACTAAAATAAGGGCACCTTTTCTCTTGTATTAGGCTTACTCCTGGTATGTGAACAATGCTAGTAGTGATCCTGTTGTTCTTTTTTTAATAAATGGCCAGGAAAGACATGCTGAGCCAATGCTCATTTCCAAGTGTGACACAGAAGAGAATTAAGCATGAAGATGTTAAATGACATGTTTAAGATCACACAGTATGCGAGTGGTGGTTATGGAATTCAAAACCAGGTCTACTGGGTCACCAGGTTTTTAGCTCTAGATTTTTCCATAAGGCTAGTCTGCTAAAATCAATGACACAGTTTTCTGAAAAAGCTATACCTCATTAAGAGGTCTTAGACAGAATGTTAGATGTTGTGATTAAAATACCATCAACCCCTTTTAGTTTCTAAGGGCAGAAATCATTGTACAGAGGGTGACCATGTCCCTTTTAACTATTTTTCCAATCTATCCAAATACGTTTGTAACCCATTGTTTTACTCATCCTTGTTGACTACTTTGCCTCTCTATGTATCGTCTGTATATTTGGTTATCTGACACACTACCTCTTCTCCTGAGTCATTGAATATTCTGTATTGAATAGAAACTGGACACATTTAAGCACTAATCCCTTTGTAACTCCTATTATAACCTAACTCCCCCTCCTTGCATTGCTTCCATTTACTGCCACCTTATGAACACTGGCACTTAGCCAATTGTTATCCACTGAAGCACCTTCCTCCTTCCTCCATGTCATTATGTTTGCTTGCACGCATGTGCAAGAAACATAGTGCCATCATCCGAGTTTTCAGAGGTGTGTCACCCCCTCTTCCAATTCAGTCAGTGTGTTGGCAGGCGCAGCCCCAGTCTGCCAATGCATGCTGGAGCTGTCTATGACAGCTCCAAAATGCAGTGGCATACAGTTGAAAGGGGGAGCTACGCTTCAGTGAGCAGCGATAAGATATCGCCTGCTCATGTGCAGCTCCCCACACACACATACACATGCACGCACACACTGTATAGCTGACGGAGGTGCCCAATCCCTGTCGGCTGTGCTGCGCTCCCCAAAGCCTTCCCACATGCCACGCTGGGTGCCCACCCAGGCGTGGCAGCATCATGTATAGCCGACGGGGTGCCCAATCCCTCAGCTCCACTGTCCTTCCCCCCCCCCCGAGAAAAGGGTGCCACGCTGGGAGCCCATCCCAGCATGGCAAAAGTTGCTATGGCCGATGGGTGTGCTCAATTCCCCAGGGTTTTAAATAATTGATTAGCAGTTTTTTTCTTGGGATGATACCAACTGTACAGAAAGTATTTATATAGCTTTTCTAGAAGTGCTGTGTTTGTTAAACACAGTGAGGCAAGAGCTATGTATTTTCACAAAGATTTAGCACTTTTATGAGCAAAGCGCTAATCAATTTTTAGAGTTAAATAAATCCCTGATTCCCTGTCGGGTCCAGCCCCCCTCAAACATCCTCGTGCCACGCTGGGAGCCCACCCAGTCTCGGCAAATGTCCAGCGTTGTCATTTAAAAAAAAACTGTAAAGAAAAAACGGTCCCACACAGTCTCCGCCCCCCACAACCCGCACCCACCCACTGCGCACCCTGCCTCTCCACACACCCCCAACCCCATACTTACCTCTGGAGTCCGGTGCGATGATCTTCGGTGGACCAGGAACACGTCTGCACTCTTCAAAGCCGACCTCGAACTGAGGAAATGCCAGTAAGCTGTATAATGGGATAGATAGGGTTTTTTCAACTTTGTTGCATATCTCAGCCATTTTTTGGAATTTTTGCACCAAATTTTCAACATGGGGTTTTTGGGACCCCTTCTCATGAATGCTGTCACTGTCATGGCATTATTTGTGCCCGAAGGGTGATTTCACAGTCACTGCGTGAAATCACCTTTCGGGACCAATTAATGAAATGACACTGCCAGTGTTCATAAGGTGGGCTCTCAAGAAGCCTATTTTGAAAATTTGGTTGAAAAATTCCAAAAAATGACTGTTTTATGAGCGTGCATTGCGCAGTTCCTACGCACGCTCGTAAGTTCGCGAATTTTCAATATTTTCACTCCAGATTTTCAACATTGCCATTTTACCACACCTTCGTATGAGGAGTACAGATGTCATTTTTCACATCTCACCCAAAACGTGTTTCCGCCCATGTAGCGCACAATGGCACAGTCGGTGTGCGAAATCAATGTACGGAACAAATTAAGAAAATCACAGTGACACTGTTCATGAGCAGGGGTCTTAAAATGGCTATGTTGAAAATTTGGTGAAACAATTCTAAAAAATGACTGTTTTACGAGCGTGCGTTGTACAGTTCCTACGCACGCTCGTAAGTTCACAAATTTTCAATATTTTCACTCCAGATTTTCAACATTGCCATTTTACCATGCCTTCTTATGAGTAGTACAGCTGTCATTTTTCACATCTCACCCAAAATGTGTTTCCGCCCACTTAGCGCACAATGGCGCAGTCGGTGTGCAAAATCAATGTACGGGACAAATTAAGAAAATCACAGTGACACTGTTCATGACCAGAGATCTTAAAATGGCTATGTTGAAAATTTGGTGAAAAAATTCCTAAAAATGACTGCTTTACGAGCGTGCGTTATGCAGTTCCTATGCATGCTCGTAAGTTTGCAAATTTAATATTTTCACTCCAGATTTTCAACATTGCCATTTTATTACACTTCCTTATGAACAGTACAGCTGCCATTTTTCATATGTCACCCAAAATGTGTTTTCGCACATGTAGCGCACAATGGTGCTGTTGGTGTGCGAAAGCAATGTTTGGGACAGATTAAGAAAATCACAGTTACACTGTTCATGAGCAGAGGTCTTAAAATGGCTATGTTGAAAATTTGGTGACAAAAGTCCATAAAATGACTGTGTTATGAGTGAGCATTGCGCAGTTTCCACGCACCCTCGTAAGTTCATGACTTTGTAATATTTTCAGTCCAGATTTTCACCAGCGGCATTTTTCCACACTTCCTTATGAACAGTACAGCTGTCATTTTTCACAACATGGCCGAAGTGTGTTTTCACACTTTCAGCTCAGAGATGCGTGGTCGCTGTGGGAAATCATTGTTCGGGACAGATAAAGAAAATCACAGTGACACTGTTCATGATCGGAGGCACCAAAATGTCTGAGTTGACAATCTGCTGTAAAAAATCCCCATCCTAATTATATCATGGGTGTGCATTGCACAGTTTCTATATACGCTCGTGACTTCACCAGTTTTTTTTTAATTTTTACTGCAGATTTGCAACATTGCCATTTTTTACACCTCCCCATGAACAGTACAGCTGTCATTTTTTACATCATGTTCAGAATGTTTTTGCACCTGTGGTGCTAAATGCCGTAGTCGCTGTGCATAAGCAGCTTTCAGCTACCAAACTGATATTCCCCCTCTTCATGAGGTGGGGTCATAAAAAAACCATGTTGAAAATTTGGAGTGAAAATACCAACGAATGCCTGAGGTATTAGGGTTTCCAACCATAACGCCCAACCCTGTAGAGAATGACAGGCATCAGGGTGTGACTTGGGATTTTGCCTGTAATGCTCATACCATTCCCACACCCTGCAGCCAGTGAGTGGCATCGAGGTATGCCTTGGACTCTTCATCCCCAAAGTTCACCCCATTCTCTATATCGCACCCATCTCACCGTATTTTCTAATGGAATGGGTGCTCATAAGGCCAAAGACCCCTAAGGGAACACCGTGACACTTGTCAGTGTCTGCAGGGTGGGGTGTGGTGAAATGGTGTGGCCGCTATGCCCGACTTAACCAAAGGCACACCCAATGCCTGTCACTCTCTGCAGAGTGGTGGTGGGGTTGGCTTCAGTTCAGTACTTCACTGCCATTCCTATTATGCAGCTCTGTAACTTCTACACTACCACTGTCAATGCCAGCAAGCAAACATTCGGCATTGACAAATGCTTGTTTTTTTCTTGCATTTCGTATTGGCCTCCAGTGTTGTACCTGGATGAATGTCTTGCTAGTGTCAAGATAGATAATGTCCACAGCATTTTTGTTGTGAACATGTTTAATCATGGCCTCAAAAAACTCTGTTAGAGTTGATGTACATGACCTGTATGCTTGTGTCCATAAACAGGTTTTTGGAGCCTTTTTCAATCCCTCCACAGTCGTGCACTCCCATAACTGATGGTGTAGAGAATTCCAGAGGGTAGGGGCCACATACATAAATGTACAGGCCCCAGAAGATTTCAATCACACCCTCAGGATCTGTAGCAACCCCTTACCAGCTGAGCGGAGCGATTGACCTGGGCAACACGGGACCAGGATCCCTTTCAGGTAGTCCAGGCCAAGTCCATGTAGGGCTTTAAAAGTCAGAAGACTGACTTTAAAGGTGATCTGCCACTGCACTGGCAGCCAGTGCAGCCTGCGCAGCACCGGCGAAATACGGCTGGACTGGGAGGTACCAGTCAGAAGCCGGGCCGCTGTGTTCTGCACCAGCTGCAAGTGGTGGATTTCAACCCCAGGAAGCCCTAGATGAAGGGAATTGCAATAGTCCAGATGCAAGGACACAAAGCCATGGACCAGCATAGGAAGATCACCAGATGGAACAAGGTGCCTAATCCTGGAGATATTCCTCAGATGGTAAAATGAGGACTTGACGACAGCAGACACCTGTGAATGCAGAGTCAATCCTTCATCAAAAAGTACCCCCAGGTTATGCATCCGTTCAGAGATCGGGAGTGAAATACCCCAATGATAGAGTCCAGAGGGTGAACCAGCTCCCAGCCCCCCTATCCGGTGTGCCGGATCCACTACCAACACCTCTGTCTTTTTCGAGTTCAACTTCAACCAACTCGAATCCATCCACTCCTTGATTTCTTTGAGGCAGTTATTAAAGACCGAGAAAGCTCCATCTTGGTTGGGTGCAAAAGAAAGGTAGAGCTGGATATCATCAGCATAGCAGTAAAACCTCAGCCCATACCTTCTTACAATGTCTCCGAGGGGCAATATATACTCTGTGAACAACATGGGGTACAATAATGAGCCCTGAGGAACCCCACAAGACAGAGAAACTGGGTCAGAGGAATAAACCCCAGAAACCACTCTCTGCATTCTTCTAGTGAGGTATGATGTAAACCACCTGAGGACTACATCCGATAGTCCACAGATGAACCTAAGACATTCAAATAGAACCCAAGGGTCCACAGTGTCAAAAGCTGATGAGAGATCTAGAAAAAACAGAATGGAATGGTTCTTCCAGTCCCTAGCCATCAGGAGATCATTGAACACCCGAACCAGTGCTGTCTCAGTACTATGCCTCTTTCAAAAACTGGACTGGAGGGGTTCATAGACATCAAGGATGGTCAAATGGTTCTCCAGCTGCACAGCCACTACCTTCTCAATTACCTTCCTTAGAAAGGGGAGGTTAGAGATTGGGCTGTAGTTTGCATGGCAGTTGGGGTCCAAAGAAGCTTTCTTCAGGAGGGGTGTCACCACCGCCTCATTCAGGCAGCTCGGAAACTAACCTGTTTCCAAGGAGCACCAGACTATCCATCTAGGACCTGACCAATGGTATCAATACAACCCCAAATCAGGGAAGCTGGTCCTGGATCCAAACTACAGCAGGTAGGGCGTGCACCCTAGGCAATCCGCATGATATCCATGAATTTCAGTCAGTCAAAAGCACTCCAGGAAAACCAAGGAGAAACAGCCTCATGCTGATCCAGAGCAACACCCTTAGAGTGTTCTGGTTGGAGCACCACCCTAATGTCAGTCACCTTAGTTGCAAAGAATCGAGCAAGTTCATCGCACTGTCTTTGTGAAAAGGTCCTTCGGACTTGTAGACAGGCTGGGTTGCACAGCCTGTCTACAGTGCGAAAGAGCTGAGCTGAGGAGTAGTTAGAACCCCGTCCTGGAAAGCAGGAGATTGCAGGTTTGAAACGTACTAACCCCACAAACATAAGAAGCTGCTCAAAAGGTCACAGTGTTGATATAGGGATAAAACACTACAATGTCCCAGCAAAAACTCTAGAATCCAACTTCCCTAAAGTAAATCACCTAAAGATTACAATGTTGGCAAAATGTGACAAATTTAACATCAATTTAGATATAAACAGACTGGCAGTACACAGAGAAAAGGAGTCCTATTCTCTGTGTGTTACCTATTGTTTTTATCCTAATCGATGTTCATTAACTTAGTCATGGTTTGTCTACTTTGGAATCTTTCAGTGACTAGCTTTGGAAGAGTTGCGTATGAGACTTTTTGATGGCACTACAAACTCTACTAATGCCACATTCTCACAGCATGACATGGAAAATCACTTAACCTATCAGTGCTCCAGTCTGCCTAGCTGTGGAAATGGGTAGAAGAAGGACACCATGGAAAACAAGATGTTACTTCTCAGCAGGGATAACCTGGGTTATTAAATCACAGTAAAAAATAAACCCATGATTATAGTGTCTATACTGTGCTGTAGTTTCCCATATATTCCCTTACCCCCTTGACAAAAAGTCGAATTATATCCATCTGCCTCCAATCCATTGGAATTTTTCTCTCATTGAAAATGTCCATGATTGCTCATTTCTGAGATCCTTTGGAGCCCTTGGGTAGAAGTTATCTAGCTCTGATACTTTACTTAAATATGTCTTGCCTAGGTGTTCACCTACTTGATCTTTTATGATCACTATAACTCCATATATTTCCCCAGTTGTTCCTTTAAATAATCTATCAAACAATCAATCAGTACATCATGATAAGCAACAATTATACAATTATTTACTAAGGATAAGCAGCCAGTGCAAATTAATGCATGATATAAAAAAACAAAACAACCAAAAAAAAAAACATACAAGACAATAGCCAAGTGGGACAGACCAAGAAGCAGGTACTGAGGGATGTAAGACAGGAGTTCAAAGAAATGAGTGAGAGCAGGGGAGGCCAAAGTAGCCCAAAAGGGAAAAGTCAGAAAGGTAGGGGGGGTTATCCAAGCTAGCAATGGCATGTGGCCTCATTAAGCAGCCAGGATTTGAGACGTCTCTTGAGTGGATGGGCATGGGGATTCTGTTCCACAGAGTGGGAGCAGCTACAGATAACACTCTGCTACTCATAGCCAAAAAGCCGTTCAGGATATCCAGGGGTGGGGGGTACTGAGGATGAACGCAGACACCTCAATGAAGTTCTGGTCTTGAGGAGAGACATATAAGGGGAGGCTTCACCATGCCTGATGGCGCTGTCCAGGAGGCAGCCAAGCCCGTAATCAATTCTGCAGTGTAGTGGGAGCAAGCCAAGAGTCTGGTAGAGGTGGCAGTGGTGAGTGGAATATGGTGCCAGGAGAGTGAAACGACATATGTTGCTGTACATGGAGCAGAGGTGTGCATGCAAGGCTGAGGATGTGTGTGAGTAAATAGGACAGCAGTATTCAATCAAGGGTAACAGGTTGCCATGGGCAATGGCTTAACAGGCTTCCCTGGTCAGGAGTGACTTTATCCGATAAGCCTCACCAAGTTTCTGCTTAATATGACAGATAACAGAGGATTGTCAACAACTTGTAAACACATAAATAAATAAACAACCTTACCCTTCCAGTCCCTACCCTAAGTGGTCCTGTCCTCTTTTGTTAACCCATTTCCCTAATGTGCTTAAAAACTCTATTTTTGCAATGGATACCATTTTCAATATTATTCTGATAAATCCATTCACCTTTGTCGACATATTCCCCTGCAAGATATATATGATATAATTTCTGTTTTGCACCCTGTTTGGAATCATAATGAATTCCCTCCATTTTTTCCACATTTTCTTAAAGGGGAAGTAAACATTGCAGGGGTCTCTCAAATTGTGAAAGCCCATAAAAAGATATTTCAAACAGGGTATGGAACTTTCTTATAGATGTCAAGAGTCCTGAGGTATGAATTTGTAAATACTCTGTAAATTAAAACAAGGCAGCAGCCATTTCATGGGATCCTAAGACAGAAAGTGATGTCACTGAGGGGCAAGTTGTAATTAACAACATAGAAGTGACCCCTCAGTGACATCACTTCCTGTTTTAAAATTATATGAAATGGCTGCTGCTTTGCTTTCATTTATAGATAATATGGTATTCATAACTCAGGACTCCAGAAATCTACAGCTAAGCCTAGTACCTTGTTCAAATGGTCTTGTCTTGTACTTTTGGAATTTGAGTGAGCCCTGCAATGTTTACTTCCCCTTTAAGTAATTCATTGCCTGTCCCTGAAGCTTTTTGATTTGTCTCTTCCTGTCCTTGTTCCCTTTTGGTACACAGATTACAGCTGACCCAAATATAATGCATTTCACTCTCTCTCTCTCCCATCCCAGTTACTGTACATTCCACGCTCCCTTTCCTGTCTGCTCTGCCCAACCCCTCCTTCACCATAACACTCATTTTTCAAAAATCTGCCTTACTGAAATATAATGTTTTTAATTAATATTCAGCTCCCCCAGGTTTTATCAGAAACCAAACAGTGTGTAATCCATATATCTCAAGGGCTTTCATTATTTCCAACCCCTACCAGCTCCTCTCTAATGGTTAATATGCAATACAGAATCAAACCCTGTCTCATATCTTCATTTATAAGCTTGTTACAAAGCAGTCATTTATTGAACTGTAGAAAGCCTGACTTTTCTTTTCTTTTACATCACCCAAAACTCAGTTAGGGTAGTTGAAATAATTATTACTGTGTTATTCTACTGTCTGTTGGATCTCATTAGGACTGTTCTGGTGCTTAAAACTTTAAGGTCTAAAATGAATACAAATTTTATTAGCAGTGGTACTTTATCTGCTGCTGCAACTGCAAAACCACTTAATTATATTCTTAGGCTCTTTTGCTGTCCTTCAATCTTAAGAGGCATATCCACCAAGTAATTGTGAGAAATCTGTTGTGCCAAACATCAGTTTGACAACCTACCTAGTATGGCCATTAAGAAGTCATATATCCAATACCACTCATTATTGCTGCACATCCAAAGTGGATTTTAGAGATGCCCTTAAAATGCTAGCCTGTTCCTACTCTTCACATAATGGTGCAATGATGAGCACATCAGATAAAAAAAAATATCTGATGGGTGACCTTCATATTCCATTTAGTGTTACCATGGCTGTGACAAACCTGCCAATGTCTGATTTTTAATCAGGCAGAAATGAACGTTTGTATACTGTGTTTGGAAAACTGGATTACCTGAAGATTGTGATACCTTTTATTGAATCAGCATAAACATATTTGCATGTGTATTGCTACAGGCAAGCTTTCAGAGTCACACAAATCCCTTTGTCAGGTGTTAACATTTCAAGAACCCCCTGACAAATGGACCAGTATAGCTTCAAATGTTTGTGTATTGCAACATTCAAAATCTGCCAGTATCTGATGTTTAATCAGGCAGAAGTAAATTGTTGTGGCTGTGCTTAGAAAACTGAATTCCCTGAAGATTTGTGATACTTTTCATAGAACTAGCACAAAAATATTTACTTGTGCATTGCAATAGATAAACGTTCAGAGCCATACAATTCCCTTTGTCAGGCGTTAACATTTCAGGAAGCACCTGACAAAGAGACCAGTATAGCCTCAAAAGTTTGTGTACTGCAACATCTATATACAGTTTTTTCATCCAATGAAATGTATTGTATCATAATGTTTAACAACCTTAGGTACAGTTATATATGAATGATCATATGGGCTTTATTATCAATAAGTGTCCCACTGCATGAGCAGCAGAGCTGCTGCACATCTTGGATGCTCCATGAGCACCTGTACCATAAACAGCCCCATTCACTAAGGACTGTAGTAAACTAGGTCTTACTATATAAGTAGTGTTCAAAGGCTGAAAACAAGAAATCACAGACATATAACTGATTTTTTTGTAGAACTCATTTATGTTTTAGAATCATAAACCCAGCACAGGATATAAGACAGCCAATGGTGGAATCACAATGCAGTAACACAGGTATATAATATTAAATTTATATAAATTCTCTGAATAGTATGCAGTGCTCGACGCATGTCCAAAATGCCCATTTACTAGGGTTAATTATAAAATGGGCTGCAGAACCTACCAACTTCATTGGCATAAACAAATCACCTGGCCATTGATTTACCCCTGGTATATGCACAGTCCATAACTAACCTACAGTAAGCAACCTTATAACAGCATAACTAAATGAAAATGGAACCTTTTTCTAATTAAACAAAAAAACACATTTTTAGATTTTTATAAGTACAATAACACACAACTGTAGGCATTAATGCACTTCCCAGGTGGTTGGGAGGTACTCAGACTTCAACGTGAATTAATGATAGATAATAACCACGCCCTATCATGGGTTATAGCTTACTTACGTTACCCATGTCTTGTAAGAACTTCAACTGTAAAGCTGCAATATTACATTATCTTTTAAGAATAATAAATCTGAATCACAAACATGTAATTATTTGTGTCTCTATAATTTAAGTGCAGCTGTCCTCCTATCAGGGTCCTTTCTCAGGGCTTGTGCCAAACAAACACCCAGTCCCTTCATCACAATTTTGAAATTAAGTTTTAAATTCAAATTGTAAAAAATATAGTGAAAAATGTAAAATAAAAGCTGAGTTATGAGTAACAGCTGGTACTAGGTACAGAGCCCAAATTTGTATGATGCAAGCTTGTATTCTTTTGTTGCAGCTTCTAGTGTTTTAAAAAATGTTGGCTTGTTACATAAAATTGATAACCGGCAGTAATTACAAATTGTTATGTCATGAGCCAAAAATACTTTATTCACAATCTTGTGATGACCCAAAAATTATTTGCTGGTGACACAAAAATTTATATTTTTCAAGCGTTTCAAATTATTATGTTGCAATCCTGTCATTCTTGGTCCTCAACACAAGAATCACCAGCCCTCGCTAAGCTAGTGATCTAAGATGTTCAGGTGCCCAGAAAATGTATTTCTGGGTTACGTTTCATCAAACCCCATAATGTAGCTAAACAGGACATGTTTAGCTAGGTTTAAGTGTTGTTTTTTTCTGTAAAAGCATAATTTCTATGGATTTCTAGAATTCTTTTCCCAAATGATAAAACAAGATGGTGGTGCTCATGACCTAATTTCTTTTCACAAATATACAGTAAAAAAAAACATTTTCTCACAAAATACAAATCAGCTCATGACCAACAATTATTTGGTTACACCATACAGCTATCCTGAAAACCCTACTGAGTATGTTTAGAAGCAACATTTTAAAACTTCATAATTCAAGAACTAATCCTTATTTTTTCATGAGCACTTAGAAAGGCACATTCTTGGTGCAAGCCAATTCAATCTGGAAAAGTACGGAACAAAATTCCAAACTGTTTTTGCTCTACAGGTGAACAAATAAATACCCACAAACTGCATTTCCACAGACTTTCATTTTCCAGATCTCAGAATTTGGACAGACAGCCATCACAAAACTTGCCAGGTCATAAGAACTTGCCACCTTTACCACATATGCAAGGTGTCATACAATTTCATCCAATGGCTCCAAAGTTATTAAGGTGTATATATTTGGGTTTAACATTAAACAGCCTGCTCATCCCCAACTAATACACTGTCTGTACCGTAAGAAACTGCTATCTTGGTAACCCTACTGAACATGCTCAAAAGCTACATTTTTATAAAAAAATGTTAAAACCTTATAACTCAGGAATTGATTTATATTGTTTCACAAATCCTTGAAAGGCACCTTAATGTCCCTAGACACTTCTACCCTAAAATTTTTGGAGCAAAATTCCAAATCATTTTTTATCTACAAGTGAGTGCAAAATGGCCAGAAAGTACATTTTTAATGTTTTTTACCCTCCCTGGATCTTGGAATCTGGACATGCAGACTTCAAAAAACTTGTCAAATATTTTTTGTTTGGTTAATTTCTTTATGCACCCCATGCCTACCAGCCACCATCTACCTGTCCCCTAGCCCCCTCATCCCAGTGTTCTCCGGAACTTACCTTGTCCAGGATGTGCCCAGATAGTGGGGTGCAGACCTTGTTGGAGAATGGTGTCTTCCTACCATTCAGCAGTGTTTCTGTTTTTCTCTCTTGGCACAGAGGAAGGGGTGTGCAATGGCACATATGGCAATGCTGTGCATGCTCCTGTGTGCAGCGCACTGGGCATCTGCCCCACCATTTCCCCCTCAATGTAGTGTTGGTGTGCCTACCCCTACCCACCACTAGGGGCCAGAATGACACCAGCTACTGATCATCTCCTTCCCCAGAGGAGAAGAGCAATCTTTGGGACCCTTGACCTTCCCCCCAGCCAACCCACTGACTCTTGAGATTGCTCTTGACCTTAGGTCATTGGTGCCACAATCAGTAGCATTACTTCTTCGCTAGGGTGCCAGCCCCCATATCTTAAGAACTTGGCACTCTGAATTTGCATGCAAAATTTCATGCAGTTTTGAAGAAAAGAGCCAAATGTATTAAGGTGCATAAAAAGGGGATTAACATTAAAGTGCCCATTCAACCTATGTTGAGAAGCCACATTTTCAAATCCTTATAACTTAAGAACTGATTAATATTTTTTCCTGAAATCCTTGAACAACAGTTCCTTCTGCTAAGACACTTCAACCCTAACAATTCTGGAATAAAATTCCAAAATATTTTTGCTCTAGACATGAGGAAAAAAAAACATCTAAAAAGGAGTGTTTTTCTTATTTTTATACTCCCTGAATCTCAGCATCTGGATGAGACACCATCACAAAACTTGCCAAATCATAAGAACTTGGCACCCTGCCCGTGCATGCAAACTGTTATACAATTTTGTTGAACAACATCAAAGTTATTAATCCTCAATTCTCACAACATAAATGATGTAATCATGTAATAAAAATTGTGTATGCGAAATTTTATGCAATTTTGTCTAACAGCACTAGTTATTGAGGATCAAAGCTCACAACATAAACAATGTTCTTGTAAACATAAAAGTATTTTCTTGTGAAACAGAAATCAGTGTGCGACTAAAATCTTTAGCCACACAAAACCGCTGTCCTAGAAATCCTCCTGAGCATAATCAGGTGCAAGATTTTAAAACCTTATAAATGAAGAACTGATTGATATTTTTTCACAAAACATTTGAAATCACACCCTTAGTCCTAGCCACTTCTAACCTGGAAATATTGGAAGAACATTCCAAACTATTTTTGCACTACAGGTAGCAAAAAAAGGCCAACAAGTGATTTGTTAAGCTTTTCTTACATTCTGGATCATGGAATCTGGAGAAGTTGCCATTATAAAACTTATCAAGTCATAAAAACTTGCATCTCTGACCAAGCATACAAAATTTCATGTAATTTTATTAAATAGAACTAAAGGTAATTAATGTGCAAAAATCCAGGTTTAACATTAATGTTCCAACTCAATTCATGTTTAAAAGCTACATTTTTAAAACCTTATAACTCAAGAACTGATTATTTTTTCCACAAAATCTTCAAAAAGCATGTCCTTGGGCTGAGCTGCTTCTACCTTGAAACTACTGGAATAAAATTACAAACCATTTTTGCTCTAGATGCAAGCAAAAAAAAAGGCCAGAAAAAAAGAGGTTTTCATATTTTTACACTCCTCAGATCTCAGAATCCAGATAAGCACCCATCACAAAATATGCCACATCATAAGAACTTGGCACCCTCACTGTGCATGCCAGAGTTATTAAGGTTCAAAGCTCATGATATAAAATGTTTTCTCACAAACATAAAAAACATTTCTTGCAAAACAAAACAAAAAAATCTTGTGAACATAAATTCTTTGTTTGCACCAGGCAGCAGTCCTTAAAACTCTACTGAGCATCCTCAGAAGCAAATATTATAACATCATAACTGGAGAACCAGAGGCACTGAATAACTCCTTTGTGTCAGTATCCTGCCAGAAAGTCAAGGTGCATGGTCAGCTAAGGAAGAACATGATGGGGAAGCTGCAGGCTGAACAAGAATCAGTGCTGATCATGCCAAAATTTGTAGGTCAGTATATACTGTAGGTCAGTATATCTGTATAGTGAGGGTATAAGTCTAGGAAAAGTAGAGGGTTTGGATAGCATCCACCAAATGGTAATAGTGGAGTTAGAATGGTTCTGTCTGTATCCCTTTGCTGATGTCTTTCAGGACTCCTTACACACAGGGATAGCACCAGATGACTGGAAAACTGCTGATGGGATCACTTATTCAAGAAATGTGCAAGTTCAGACTGAGGTAACTGCACAGCTATTAGCCTTTCATCAGTGCTTTGAAATGTATTTGAGTCAAGCATTAAAGATATGGTAGTTCAATACATGGACAAGCATGCATCATTCTCCAGTACCCAACACTGCTTCACAAATGGAAGATCCAGTTGAAACCAAACTCATCGCCTTCTTTGAGGAGGCAACTAGGGAGGTGGATTAGGACCAAGTTGTGGATGTAATTTACCTAGACTACAGCAAAACCTTGGCTGCCATACCACAGTGAAAGCTCATACAGATGCAAGAGCAATTTGGAGTCCACAATGTGTACAGAAAGTGGATAACCAATTGACTTACAGGTAAGATGCAGAGAATGGCAGTGGATGGTCACCATTCAGAGTAAAGGGATATGCTGAGTGGAGTATAGCAGTAGCTGAATCTGGGTTATTTGCCCTTCTGCATATTTATTAATGACCTGGAGCTAGGAGAGGGTCTGCAGCAGACAGCTGAAGTGTGCAAATGTCACTCACCTGGAATGTAGAGTGGCCATGGCAGTGGAAGGGGATGCACTACAAAGGCACATACATACACTTGAGTTCTGGGCTGAGAAATGGGTTTTTGAATTAATATTGGCCAGTGTAAGATGCATTACTTAGTGATAAAGCTTCTGAGTCTCACAAATACCCTGTGCAGTAAAACAGTGGGCAGCACAACAATAGACAAGGATCTAGGAGTAGCTGAGGACAGAACATCAGATGGGCAATGTGCTGCTGCAAACATAATGTTGGGATGCATCTGGGGAGCTATGAGGCAGGTCAAAGGAGGTGTTTCTCCCATTGATCAAAGCCTTGATTATACCACATCTCAATTACTGCATCCAGTTCTGGTTTCTAAAGTTCTAAGCAGACACTGAAAAGACAAAAGGGCTCATCATAGGACTGCCAAATTGATTAGCACTGGATGGTATAGAGTACAAGTAGAGATATACTTAAATTAGTTAGCTTTTCAACATTTCTGTTTGAATCTGTATCACCTCTTCCCTCCAGGATGAGGCTGAAAATAGGCAAAATTGCCTATCCTTCCATTCCCGGTCAACAAAATCTAGAAAAACAAACAAACAAAAAAAAAGCCTAATGAAGAGAATGCTGACAGAGAACATAATCACAGTGTTCCAAATACTTAAGGGGTTTGATAGGATGGAGTATATACACACATCTGAGATGAAGAGTACTAACAGAACTAGAGAGCATATAGTCAGACTGAAGGGGGCAGGATATGGGTAAACATTAAAAAACATTACTTCACACACAAAGGTAGTGAACATGAGGAATAGCCTAACTGGGGAGGTTGAGTAGGCTAGCTCTGTCGTCAAAGCAGCACTAAACAAATTTGTTAGTGAGAAGGAGAACAGGACTCAGGGAATGAGGGTTACACATCATAAGTAGGGGTAACAAATGGGCTTAGAGTTTTGGATGTGTTCAGAGTCAAAATTGATTTGTTCACTGCCATAAGCAGCAGCGGAGAATAAGACAGACACAACATTCCTTCTGCCTACATATAATTATATCACTATTTAACTGTGTAGCTATTAATCTATGTTGGAAAAGGATTGAAGAATGCATGCTATATATAGGTGGGGGACAAAGTCAGGGCTCAAAGACTGAGTTTCAGGAAATACAAGGGGAACCCAAAGAGAGCAGGACAGGGAGGTGTATCTTGAATGTCTAAGGGAAGCAAGGAAGGCTGTTTGGAGAGCGAAGGCACAGACAGAGGAGGGTTTAGCACCTTCTATGAAACAAGGGGATAAGGCATTTTTTAGGCATATCAGTGAAGGATGAAAAACTGGGTGGGGCAGTGAGGCTCAAGGGGGAGGAGGGAGAGTGTAAGGAGGGGATCTGGTAAGGCAGAAATACTGAACAAATACTTCTGCTCAGTATTCACTAAGGAGCGGGAGGGTCAAGGACCGCAGTTTGATAGCAGAAGTAATGGGGGGAAGAAGTGGACACCACTCCATTCTCAGTGGAGACAGTTCTGGAAGAACTCACAAAGCTGAAGGTAGATAAGGCACGGGGCCAGACGACGTCCACCTAAGGATATTAAGGGAGCTGTGAAAGGAACTAGCAGTGCCTCTGGCGGCCCTGTTCACAGAGTCATTCAACATGGGAGTGGTTCCAGAGGACTGGATGAGGGCACATGTAGTCCCTCTGCACAAAAGAGGCAGTAGGGAGGCGGTAGAGAACTACAGCCCAGTCAGCCTCACCTCAGTGGTGGGAAAGATCATGGAGAAACTGCTGAAAGAAAGGATAGTGGCACATTTGGAATCTGGGGTGCCCAGGATCTGAGGCAACATGTATTCACAGCAGGAAGGTCATGCCAAATTAATCTGATAGATTTTTTTGTTTGGGGGACTAGGGAAGTAAATCAGGGAGGGGCGATAGATGTCACCTACTTAGATTTCAGCAAAGCTTTCAACACCGTCCCACATAGAAGGCTGGTTAACAAGACTGGTAGTCTGAGCATGGGAGACAAGGTGGTAAACTGGGTTAGAAAATGGCTAGCAGACAGGAGACAGAGGGTGGTGGTTAATGGAGTGCAATCTGGGGAGAGGGGGGTGACCAGTGAGGTACCGCAGGGATCAGTACTAGGACCAGTCCTATTCAATGTCTATATTAGTGACATAGCAGAGGGGCTGGAAGGAAAGGTCTGCCTGGTTGCAGATGACACCAAGGTCTGCAACAAGGTACGGAAAATGAAGAGGGACCTGGAGATTCTTGAAAGATGGTCAAAGATGTGGCAACTGAGGTTCAATGCAAAGAAGTGCAAAATAATGCACCTGGGTAGAGGGAACCCTGGGGAGAGCTACAGGTTTGGAGGAGGAGCTGACAGTCACCAAAGAGGAAAGGGACCTAGGTGTTATCATTTCTGATGACCTTACGGTATCAAAGTAGTGTGCAAAGACAGCAGGGAGGGCCTGTGGCATGTTGGGGTGCATAGACATGGGTATCACTAGCAGGAGGTGGGGAGGTGGTGATGCTATTGCATAAAACATTGGTAAGACCTCCCCTGGAGTACTGCATGCAGTTCTGGAGACCATACCCATGCAAGGACATAAGGTGGAGGCTATCAGGAGAAGGATGACAAAAATGGTGCAGGGCTTGCACCACAAAATGTATGAGGAGCGACCTCAATATGTACTCACTGGAGGAGAGGAGAGAGCAGGGGGACATGACTGAAACTTTCAAGTACTTCAAGGGCATAAACAAGGTGCAGATGAGGACCTTTTCCAGTGTATAAAAAGTACTAGAACAAGGGGGCATGATATAAAATTGGATGGGGGTAGATTAAGAGGTAATATGAGGAAGTTTTTTCTACACAGAAAGGGTAGTCAATGCTTGGAATAGTCAACCACAAGAGGTAGTGGGAGTAAGCACAGTGGAGGGGTTTAAGCATGCCTGGGATAGGCACAATGGAACCATGAGAGCAGAAGGAGTGATGAAAAGCCATTGATCACATAGGGTCAGTGGCCGCATACAATGTATAGGGCCTATGAGCAAACTGGATGGGCCTGGTGGTCCTTATCTGCAGACAATTTCTATGTTTCTATGTTTATATACTATACTATACTGTATGTATGTAAGCAATCATTAAGTGTAGTTAAATGCCTCTTATAACAATGTCATTATGCAATACCTGGTGTATATAACAAAATATGTGCATAACTTACTACTAAAAAAACGATAGTGAAAACAGGGTTCCATGAGTTGCGGAAGATGCAGATTGATTCTTGAGCAAGGTGAAAAGTCAAAGTCACACCTAATAATCATGTTAAGTCACATACTGCCAAATTCAATAAGGATTTAGCAAAAATAAGTGACCACAGGAAAAGTAGCAATTCAGTGTCAGATCTGAGTCAGGAGATATAACAGAAGGTATTGTATTCCTTATTTGTAATTTACTGTAGTTCTCTAGCATATGAGGACTGTGAAGAAACATCCCATTTTCAGTGAGGTCCATGTTCTACTTTATTTTACAATTTTGAGTATTGAAATACAGTGAGGCCACACAGCTTGTTCAAGGTCATATGTGAGACCACTGAAAATTGGTACCTTCCACAAACAGAGACATCAAATGAACAATGGCTAATTAATTAGTACAGCCCAGCTGATTTCCAAGGTCAATGCCCGCCTCACATTTCTTCATATTAAATACCTGTATATATCTACCATATTTAATATATAAGGCTCAAAGTTTGCAGAAATTGTATGTGTTGTATTTTTCCCATCATAAATGAATAGACAACTGGTGCTGATTTCCTTCTGTAATGCTTCCTGGAAACCTCTGATTGAGAAATTGTGGGGAAATTAGAGATGTATTTGGATTTATGTTTCTCAAATCAAGTTGCAGTCACTGATGTGTCAAATCCTACCACAGAGTAATGTACATATTCAGTCATTTTTTAAAAGGACACTGCCAGATTTTACTGTTTATTTTTTTTTTTTTTTTTTTGCCTGTTAAGTGCAGTGTGCCTGTAAGCATCTATATGCCCTCTGAAGGCATGTATGTTCCCCAAACTGCCTTATCATTGCATTTTTTTCATTTATTGTCATCTAAAATAAAGTTTCACTTGGACCCAGCTTTTTTTATCTGATAGCTTGCCTGAAGTCTGGCCATCAACTTCTTTTGCACATCCATGTTGTAATAGGAACACCCTGCAATACATCATGGCCCCTTGAGCATCTGAAAACTTGTGCATACATGAGTTGCATTTTTTCAAGCCCGCCCCCTCCAATATTTTCATCGGTGATGAAAGAAGGGCATGTTCTGAAGCCGGTAATGCAGTTTCTATCTCAAAATGAGTTTTAAAATAATACTAAACTGTATTCCAAAATCAGAGCTGTGACTTTGAGATAGAAACCACATTAGTATCTTCAGCACATGCCCTTCTTTCATCCTTCATGAAAATACTGTAAGCTTGAAAACGTACAGCTTGTGCATGCATGAGTTTTTGGGATGCTTCAGGGGCCATGATGTAGTGCCATTCATTCCTATCACGTCAGTTATGTGCAGAGGAAACCGGTGGCCAGACTTCAGGCAAGGAGCAATTGGGTAAAGGCTCAGCTGGAGTGAAACTTTATTTTGTAATGAAAAACACTGTAAGTTGGCAGTTTGAGGAGCATACGTGCCTTCAGAAGGCATATAGATCTTTACAGGCACACTTAACTCCCCAGGGTAAAAAAAAAGAAACTCCTGAGTTTTTGGCAGAGAGACCCCCCTTTATAAAATTGGGCGAAGGGTCCCTAATGTACCCGGAGTTCACAGCATTCCTAGAGTGACGCAACTCGTATCACTCTAAGGGACCTTTGAAAATTGAGCCCTAGATCTCTACCAAAATAAAATGTTTGTGACCATTCTGATTGTATAAATTACATTTAACATTGAAACATAGAAGTTATCAGCAGTTAAGGACCTCTTGGCCCACCTAGTCTGCCATATTTTCCCTACCTACAGTGTCACCAGAGACCCTACTTGGACTTCGGTCTTCACCCCCCCAACTCATTACTGCTAAGATCCTCTTGTGTCTATCCTTTGCATTCTTGAATCCTGTAAACATTATAGCCCACACCACCTTCACTGGGAGGTTGTTCCACGCGACAGCCACAATCTCTGTGAAGAAGTATTTCTTCACATTTCCTTTAAGCCCTCCCCTTCCATCTTTAGAGTGTGACCCCTTGTCCTTGAGCATCTTTTTCTTTGGAAAATGCTACTTTCCTGCACCTTGTTTTTACCTGTGAGGTATTTGAATGTTTCTGTCATAGCCCCCTTTTCTCTTTTCCTCCAGGGAGTACATATTTAATTCCTTAAGCCTTGCTTCGTACGGCTTTGATGCAGACCTTGCACATTTTGGTTGCCCTCCTATTTATTTATTGAAATGTTTCATGGTGCATCCTGGTGGGAAAGGGGATCAGAATAGTAATAATACATATGAGTGACAAACAACAAATTGCATAGAATTTACAGGTATGAGAAGTACAGTCAGGTAAAAACAGTGACAGCAAGCAACAAAACAAAAAGTGCACTGGTACTCAAATGCACTAAGTGCATTATTTGAAGAAGGGCAGTAGATTTACAAAAAGGCAAGCAGGGAGAGGGGTGGGCTCAAGAGAGGAGACATTTTATTGCAGATAAGGAGGTCACAAGCAGGAACAGCTGGGGGATAGAAACTGGTGTAAAGCTGCAGAAAGGGAAGAAGTGGAGGAGGAGTGACAGATCTGATGGGGAAGGGAGTTCCACAATTTGGGTAGCAAGTGAGAGAATGCATTTTGCCCTATATTTGAAGCACAGTGAGGGACAGCCAGTGTATTACAGTCAATTGATCTAAGTGAGTGGATGGGTGGGGGATCAACGGTGAACAGGGAGGATAAGTAGGTAGGGAGAGCATCATGCCAGAACTTTGAGATGAATTTAACACAGTGGGAGGTATGACGGTGAGACAGTGAGATAAAAGTGAGTGATAGACGTCAGAGTGATGAGTAAGAGAAGGTGAGTCAAGAGCAAAGCAGCAGAAGGAGTTAAAGAGGGTATCCAATCTGGATAAGGTGGTAATGGGAGCAGCACTGTAGACTATGTTGCAGTAGTCAAAAATGGGGAGGATCATCTTCTGGACCAGCTCACACCTTGCCAGTAGAGGGATACAACTACGGTTCCTGTATAAAGTGCCTAACTTGGGACATAGTTTCATCAGAATGGCATCATGTCCAGAGAAGTTTAGGTGTTGGTCGAGCCAAACCCCAAAGGCATCGAAATGAGGAGAAGGAGGAGTGTCCCATCAAGGGTGTGGAAAGTGGGCATGGAGGTTAGCCTTGAAAGTCTCTGCCTTGTGCCAAAGGTCATGGAGATGGTCTTCTTGGTGTTTAGAAAGAGTTGGTGAGAGCTCAGCCAGAGCTGGATCTTTTTAAAGTCTAGCAGGAGTCTGGCAGCCACATCGGTAGGTTATTTCCCTGAGGTGAACAGGACAGTGTCGTCTACATACATGTGAATGTAGGAGGAAGAGCAGACAGAATTTTTTTGTACTGCCTCTACCCCATCTATAGCCTTTCAGAGATGGGGCCTCCAGAACTGGACACATTATTCGAGGTGTGGTCTCACCTGTGATCTATACAGGGGTATTATTATTACCTCCCTGTTTATGGAGGGGATTCCCCTGCCTATGCATCCCAGCATCCCGCTAGCCTTTCCCACTGCCTTGTCACACTGTTTAGCTACCATCAGGTCATCAGAAATGAGTAACCCCAATTCTCTTTCCTGCCTTGTGATTACTAATACCTGTCCTCCTAGTGTGTATGTTGAACCCTGGGTTTTTTGTGCCCCAAGTGCACGATTTGCACTTTTCTTGCATTGTAACCCAGCTGCCAGATTCATAGCATGCCATTTAACTTGAATATGTTACTTTATCCAATTATCAGGCTTTCAAATATTTTATGCTAACAAGTACAGTACTTTCAATGTTTGAGGAATAATGATGTGGTATTAGTGCTTGTGTAACTTGTAGTACTTTTTGTGGCTTTGCACCATTCTCACCCTTGAGTAGTAGGTATGTAGGTAGGAATTGTAGGGAATAGAAGGCCCATGAACAGGGGCGAGAAGAGCACTAGAGAAGGAGGAGGAGCGGATGCCGGTAGACAAAAAACACTTCTTAAGCAAGGGAGGTGTGCTAGAGCTGGGTTTAAGAAAAGGTTGTGGGAGGAGCTATTTCCCACATTGAATCCCAGGGTTAAGCCCTCCCAGTCAATGTTTGGGGAATAGCAATGGGGGTATTAGTGCTTGTGTAACTTGTAGTACTTTTTGTGGCTTTAATCTATTCCCACCCTTGAGTAGTAGTATGTAGGTATGAATTGTAGGGAACAGAAGGCCCAAAAAGATACCTCCTACAACTCATGGAGAGTATGACCGCTAGCACTCAGAAGAGGAAAACTCTCCAGGTGGAGGAAACCTCTGAGGACCCCATGGCCATTAGTCTGCCCATCCTCTGGGCATACTAACAGTAGAAGGACCTAGGTTCTAGTTACCATAGCTAATTTTTGAGGATGGTAAGCTTCTAAGGAGAGATAATGCTCCATCCTCATTCCATGGATGATGTATTTTGGATGATGGTTGGACAAATGGCAGCTGGGTTTCAATGCAAAGAAGTGCAAAGTTATGCACTTGGGTGCCAGGAACCACAAGGTTTGCTACAGACTGGGGGAGTACAGTTAGCCACTACAGAGGAGGAAAAGGTTCTTGGGGTGCTAATCACAGGGCAAATGAGCCATTCAGCATAGTGCAGGAAGGCAGCACCTAAGGCTAATAAGATGCTGGGTGTATTGCCAGAGGTATCACCTCAAGGAGGATGGAGGTTATCTTACCACTGTACAGGTCGCTAGTTAGACTGAACCTGGAGTACTGTGTGCAGTTCTGGCATCCCTACTTAAAGAAAGATGTCAAGCTGCTGGAGGGAGTCCAGTGCAGAGCAACCAGGATGATCACAGGAATGGAGGAAAAGCTCTACAAGGACAGACCGAGAGAGCTCAACATGTACTCCCTGGGGGAAAGGAGGGATAGAGGGGATGTGATCAAAATCTTCAAATAAATGAAAGGCATAAACAGGGTCAGCACAGAGGGAATTTTTAGATTAAAATGAGGGAGGGATACTGGGGGCACTGTTTGAAACTAGAGGAGGAGGAAGGTTCAAGAGGAAAAAGAAGACACTACTTCACAGAGAGGGTGGTGGGTGGTGGGTGCAACACAATGCCAGAGGAGGTGGCTTTGTTGAAGTTGGTGGGCAGTTTTAAGAGAGGGTGGGACAGGATTAGGGGGAAGGTTACTACTGTAAAGTGAGGGAGGCAGTTGCAGAGTAAAATTTGATAGCTGCACACTCAAGCAGACTCAAAAGACCTCGGGGCCTGTATCTGCTGGTATTTTTCATATGTTCATATGATGCCATACTAACAAGCACCCTATAAGGCCAGAAAATCCTGATGGAAGCTTTCTACACTGACTTCATTCATAGGTTGGCAAATATGTATTGCAAACCCTGAAAAGGCAAATAAAACTAATCAGTGTCATTTAGCAAAATGTAATGGCTGAGACTAGTATGTCAGTGAAGTTGTACACACAAGAGGGATACTTGTTTATTATTCATTCCAAAACCACATTTTACATAAACTGAGCAACTCACTTAAAACTTACAGAACCAAAAGGTATGGTTTGTAGTCGGGCAGCATACATGTTGCATGGAGTAAATCACTTTTACTTTGACAACACTGCTTTTCTCCTTGAGTCTGCAGTTCGGGATCCAGTTGCTATATTACAAGCCCATGTTTGTACAGCACGAAGTAGTTAGCTCCACACAGCAAAGTTAGAGCTTGCACAAAGGCTATTAAAAGGTAGAGTCCTAAATAAACAACACAATGCTGTATCATTCAAAATCATGTGAAAGTACTGACTGGTTATTGGTACTGCAGAAATTAATGCTTTCAAATGGCATATTTTAACACAGAGCAAATGACCATGCACCTTTGCAAACACCCCAAAAATGAACCTGAAGACTATCAATCCACTGCAAAGCAAAGCCACAACTCTGTGTTTGAGACATTCCTTAGTGAAATTAGATATTCCAGGTGAACATCCACCTGGAAATTATTTCCACAGCTATGCTGTGAACGTTACCTGTTCATATAAAAAAATGAATGAATAAAATAATTACATTAATACATTTTGCAACAATGAGCACAAAACAATATCATTCTAAGCCTTGAACTGTACTCCAAGCATAGCAAAATAGTTCCTGTACCACTTAAACAGTGTGGGAAGGATTTTTAGAAAAGGTTGGAGGTAGAAGCAAATGCATGCTGTGCCTGTGTCTACATCCATCAACGTATCCACGTATGTCCAGGCAGCCCTGCTGCTGTTTTTAGAAGTTACATTTATTTGCAACAAAAAGTCACAGCCTGTGGCTGAACACAGACACAAGGGAAGTTGCATCCAGCTTGGATGCAACTGCATCTGTTTTTGGACATAAACTTTGGACACTGTTAGGCTAGCTAATAGATGGTGCAAAAGGTGTCAATCCATTTCTGCTTTGGAAATAGTAGCAGATGCAACTCAGGTGGATCCTTTTGAAAATCCTGCCCTGTGTCTTTGCAGCTCCTCAGCACATACACCTATTCACATAGGGCTGGGGGGGGGTCTTTCACAACAGAGTGCTTAGCCTCTCCACACACTCCAATGTGGAATGCCTTAATAGTGTAAAATGGCCTCGCTATGGGATGATAATGTCTTCTTATGATCTTACATAAAAAATGAGGTCATTTGTATGGTGCATTTGAATATAGCAAATTAGTTGCTATATTGAACTAAGTTGCTAACCATTCCCTTCTGCCTACCTTTAGTATCTGTTTGATTATCAGTGTTTAGACGTAGTTGCATTGTTTGCCTGTTATAAATGTTTGACTGCCTCATTAATTCATCTGTATTGTATGCCATTGTTTTACTGTCTCGGCAATGTAACTATTGTATGCTATTGATCGTATTTGTATTGTACGTCAACACTAAGTAGTTTATACTGTTGTATAACAATTGTCTTAACAATACCTCCTTGTAAATGAGCATGCTCGATGGAGTTTTCCTGAAAATAAACTTGAACTTGAACTAGTACAAAAGCATTAACAGCTGTGCCTGTAAGTGTATCTTTGCTCCTTGGCAACCTGTTACGTAGCATGACCCTTTCATGTCTGTGGCCTGCAAGAAGTAATGCTTTCAGCCTGATCATTTACCCATTTGTGCCTGGCTTTGTGCTGCTGTCCATGGGGTATATTCAAGCAGGCTTTGAGTGTAGTCACAGTATATTCTACATCTGTTTGAAATTCTAATACACCACCCTTTAATTCTAGCACAACTCAATAGTAGGGGCAAGTCCCCCCTTTTGAAACTGCTTCCCAAGATGGCTTACCCGGTGTCTAAACAGTATGCAGAAAATAAAAAGTAAAAAGAAAACGGGAAGTGTATTTACATGCATATTTAAAACTGATAAACAGTTTTCCTTCAGGTACAAGAATACCTAAAGAGACAAGAGAATATACAGGCAGTGGAATTCGTACTAAGGATAAGAACAGAGAGGAGAAACAGAGCTGGTAAAGGGAGGAATGGAAATGGTGGCCAAAGGGAACTGAGTGCATGTTAAACTTCTCAGTTTCATAATGCTCATTGTTACTATAACACATTCATTCTCTTGGGATAAAATGTTCGAAGCTGAATCCTGTATTTGTTTACATTTAAAGATGTTGCTGAGTCTTTGATATATTGAGAACATCATCCAGTTCATGATTCCTGAATGGCTGTGAGACAGGGTTGTGTGGAATGTGAAATGCCACCATCCTAATTGGCGCAGAATGGCACTTCTGCTTCCGAAATGCTTTTCAGAATTTGTGTTTTTTCAAATCTAATTCTGAAAGGCATTTCTGTGTAACCCTCAGAATAATTTTCTGTGGATCATGGGAACTGCAGAATAAGATTGCAGAAAAAGAATCCACAGTTTATGTAAACTGCAGATTATTAACATGCAAAACCATTTCCCATGCGAAATGTCTGAATTCTGCTACAGGCAGAATTCCATGGGAATGTCAACATTCCACATAGCCTTACTGGGAGAACAACATCATCCACTTTACAATGGCCAGCCTGATTCAAATGCTCAGCTCTAGAGATGCCCAGGATTTTCCTGTATATTTATGGCTGTTGTATCTTGTTCTGAGGTTATTTGTTACAGTTCCGAACTTCCAGCCTTATGTTTTGCAGCCTGCCCCCCTCGGCAGGGTTAATCTATGAGTGTACCTTAGTTAGTACTCTAAAGGTATTATAATGCATAGCTGGAAGGTTCTGCCCAGCCCAGCGACATCTCTTGTGTGATCTTCTAACTGTACACAGGGAATGAAATGCATAAAATTAAAACAAACATGAGATCTGAATGTCTGATGACCTTCACAGTTTTTGTCTTAGTGCCCATATGAATGGGGGGGAGGGGCCCACAGTGAGGGTGGCTTAGACTGGCTCTGTTTTTTTTAGTTGTTCCACATATTGTTCCTTGCACTGTTTATAGGTAATTAGGTTGATTATCTACTTTGCACTACATGTGAGCTGTTCTTTGGTAGCATAGAGGGCTCATGCCGAGTGGCTTTGAAATGTTAGATTTCTTTATGTACTTGCAAGTAGCACATCTCCTAGAGAATCACACTTCAAATACCCTGGGTTAGCTATCTGGATTAGATTTTAAAGAAGGGGTAAAATGGCTATCATAAGTATCTGGCAAGTTGTGATTACTGCAGAAAGCTGGAAAGGTGGCACATGGAATGCCTCTTCATCCCAGGGGCACTGTTGCAATAATTTGAAGTGCTCATAAATGAAAGATAATAAAGGAGGTGGGCCTAGCTGGTATGTTACAACTAAGGGAACCTAGCTGGGATTCGTTCTTTTCCTTAGTTGGAGAGATTCTTCTCTTGCTATATCTTTCACACAATTTGTCTGGAATCCTTCTGTCTCCAGTATCCCTTTGTGTAAGATGGGCCATTAGTTCTGTGCCTTTCTTGTCAAAACTGGAGAGTGTTGAGCAAAATGTGGCTCAGCCCTAAGGCTTGGCTCTAAGGGATACTTTTGAAAGTAGGTTTTGGATTGCATGAATCAGCTGGTGACACGTTCATCCAGAGTATGCTTATCTGTAGGTTTGTTATAAAAGTCTGTTAGAATTCTGCCATTTTGCACTGTCAGTAGTTGATGTGTGTAGTTGAGTACTTCATAATGACTTTGATTGTAGGATGTGCATTGTTTAGCCAGCTGTAAAATTGCTTTAGGGCATTGTCTCCTTGTATCCTTATCATCAAGATATCATGAATACAGCCAGAGTCAGGGTTGAGCTTTCGTATTCCCAGAGTAGGCATTTTTCCAATTTAGCCATAAAAAGATGTGCTAAGATGGGGGCAGCTATGGAACCCATTGTTGTGCCATGGCTCTAGAGATAGCTGTCCTCACCAAACTGAAAGCTGTTAAATGTAAGCACCATTTTCAGTAAGCCTACAAGGTTCTCAGTTGGGGGAGCGGTCATGGAAGTACTGGTAGATACCTGCCATCCCTGCTTGTTGTGTTATGTTTGTATACGGGGCCTTGATGTCCAGTGTAATCAGAAGTATTTCTGGACTTAGCAGATTGATATGCTTGCTCTTTGTTTAAAAGTCTGTGGTATCCAGTATGTTGCAGGGGATTTGAGTTTGCACAATGGATTTCAACTACAGGTCCACACTTTGAAATTGTGTTCTGTTGGTCTGGAAATAATAAGCCATCCCATACAGCCTTCTTAGTGTATGTTTGGGAGGAGACAAAATTGTGGAGATTTAGGATTTTCTGTGAGGAGGAACTCTTTTTGGTCAGCACAAAAGTGGTTAGTTACATACATGGTGTTAATCAGTGGGTATTTGTTTGGTGTGTTTTGAGGTTAAAAACAAAAAGGACGTGGTATTTGGAAAACAAAACATGTTAATAGTTCCACCCCTGAATGTGTGGCAGGGAAAGAAGTTCCACACCCTGTACTGCCAAGAAGGCTTGGTTTGTACACTGTCAGGATCCTTGTCAAGTGTTTTCATTTTTTGACTCACATGAAGCATTGCACCCCATGCTAACCAGGAAGCATTATATTAAAATGTGACCTTACCTATCATCTGTAACTTACTTGAGAAGCAGGTGACAATGATGCTCTGAGGACTACAGTTAATTTAGTTTCCTGCTGCCAGACACACTCAATGATATGTGATGTAGCAGCAGCAGAGTGCTGATGTGGCTTGACACCTGTCCTCAACAAGCTTCCAAGAGGCTGGACTCATGGACAACAATTGTGCCTATAGTGTATAAATCAAGATGGTTGCCATGTATGAAAATTATGCAACTGGTATATATTGCTAACATTAGTAGTCACAGTTTCTTAGCCTTACTAAACACTTTGTACCATATATACATACAAGGTAGAGCATTTATCATGTTTGAACCACCACTACAAAAAGTGCCACTTTCACCTTTAGTTGCCAAAACAAAACTAAAGCCACCTTACCTCTCCATTTAGTCACATTTTCCATGTCCATAGTCCCACAGTCACAAGGTAGTGGGTGTGTGCTTTCTATCTTCTGCATTAACATTATGTGCATTGAGTATTTAGCAAACTCAGTTTTGAAAACACAAAAAAACATTGGTGTAGTGACATAATTTACACTGATGATGTCAGTGACATGAGTTTTCACCCTAACTCTGAATCATCAGAGGGCCAGCAAGAGGGTGGGGGTTAGGGAAAGAGGAATTGAGCATCCCAGAGGTAGCTCTCCTCTTCTGGGGAGAATTGCAATTAGGCTTAAACACAGCACTGCTACCTGGGTGACCACAGGCAAAGCTAAAAGTAGAACTAGCTGGGAGAGTGGATGCCTAACAACTGTATGGTGACACACAAGCTGTGTGTGCATATATCTATTGTAGCTCTAGCCTACAGGTGTTTGCAGGGGAGGGACAAAAAGAGATAAATTCCTTGGACTGCAGCATAATGCCCAGGTACTCATGGGCCCTGTACAGCACACTGTACCCCTCACTACCTTTGCGTGCTTTGGTGATGTGACAGCCTGCACCAAATTAGCCACACACTACAATGTTAGCTGGGGTTAGAAAGTGAATGCCACAGCTGTCTGCAACAGGGCTGGGTGGGTACCTGGGACAGATGAGAAGCAGGACCAGGATGTAAAAGAGAAGTAATTAAAAAAAAAATACACATATACATTTGGCAGAGGTATATAAAAAAATGGAGATGAAGCACAGCACACACAACAGCAGCAACATGCACTCAAACTGAATAACTAAGTTAGAGATGGCCAAACTTACTGTAAACACAGTCATAATAATGATATCCTCCACTCCTTCTACAGTGACTATGGCTGCTGCCTGGCAGCTGGTAGTATATAGGCTAGCCACTAGGGTCTGGCAGTGTGGGACAAGGTATGGAGAAACTGGTAGGAGGACCATATCTGGCTTGGTGTACTGGGTAAGTAAACATGCATGAGGTGTACATTGAAGTTGCAAGGGTATACACAAACACATACACAGAAGTACAGAAGGTGACAGCAGATAAGGACTGTGTGGCACACCTAGTCTGCCCCTTTTCACAACCTGATGCATTATCGCAGACCCTAGTTGATCTGTGGCTTACCCTCTCTTTCCTATTGCTAGAGTACTCGTACGTCTATCCCACGTATTCTTGAACTCCCATACTGTTTTGGCCCCCAGTACCTCCACAGGGAGGCTGTTCCAAGCATCCACTACTCTTTCTGTGAAAAAGTACTTCCTCACATTGCCCCTGAGTCTACCCACTCTAGCCTCATATAATGCACCCTTGTTCTTGTGTACCTTCTTTTCTGAAAGTTGCTACCCTCCTGTACTTTGTTTATACTCCTAATGGACTTGAATGTCTCTATCATATCCCTCTCTCTCTTTCCTCTCCTCCAGGGAATACATATTGAGGTTCTCTAGTCTTTCCTCATATGACTTTTGGTGCAGTTCTTGCACCATAGTTGTTGCTCTTCTCTGAACAGCCTCTATTTGGTCTACATCCTCCTGGAGGTGTGGCCTCCAGAACTGGACACAGCACTGCAGATGCAGTCTCACTAGTGATCTGTGCAGTAGCATAACCACCTCCTTTTTTCTGCTGGTGATACCTTTCCCTATGCACCCTAGCATCTCACTGGTTCTCCCCACAACCATCTCACATTGGTTACCTTTAGGTCATCAGATATGATTACCCCCAGGCCCCTTTCTTGACTGGTGGCCATCAGTACCTTCCAACCATCTTGTACTCCTCCACTGGATTTCTGTGCCCCAAGTGCATGATTGTGCACTTCTTTGCATTGAACCTTAGCTGCCACACTCTCGACCACTCCTCAGGATTGTTTAGGTCCTTTCTCATTTTGTTCACCCCCAGTGTTGAACCTGTTGCAGATCTTAGTGTCATCTGAAAAGATGCATACCTTTCTCTCCAGCTCCTCTGCAATGTCACTTATGAAGACGTTAAAGAGGATTGGCCCAGCACGGATCCCTGTGACACCCCACTGGTCACCCCTTTCTCCTTGTATTGAGCTCCATTTACCACCACCCTCTGTGTCTTGTCACTCAATCAATTTCTGACCCAGTTTACCACCTTGTGGCCCACTCCCAGGCTGCCCAACTTATTTATTAACCTCTTATGTGGATGGTGTTGAAGGCCTTCTGAAATCTAGGTAGGCCACATCTACAACCCCTCCCCTATCCTCCTCCCTGATGATCACCCAGTCAAAGAAATCTATCAGATTTGTTTGACAAGACCTTCCCACAGTGAATCCATGCTGCCTTGGATCATGTGGTCCACTGGATTCAAGAAATTTCACGATCCTTTCCTTTAGCAGTGACTCCATTAATTTCCCCACCACTGAGGTCAGGCTGACTGGTCTGTAGTTGCCAGCCTCCTCCCTGTTCCCACTTTTGTGGAAAGGGACTAGATTTTGCTCTCCTCCAGTCCCCTGGAACCACCCCTGTCTCTATTGATTTGTTGAATAGGTCTATTAGTGGTGCTGCCAGCACCTTGCTAAGTTCTTTTAACATTCTGGGATGTATCCCATCTGGCCCCATAGCCTTGTCCCCTTTCAGATTCTCAAATTCCTTTAAGACACTTTCCTTCATAGATGGGCTGGTATCCACCTTTCTCCCACTGATGCTCCTATCCCTTAATTATAGTCCATATCTTTCCCCTTCTTCTGTGAATACTGAACAAAAATATTTGTTCAGGATTGTTGCTTTTTAGGTCCCCCTCTGCACAGTCCCCTTCCTCCCTTTTTAACCTCACAATCCCACCCCTAGTCTTCTTTCTATGACTAATGTATCTGAAAACGTCTTGTCTCCTTTCTTAATTGCCTGGGCTATTTTTTCCTCAGTTTGTGCCTTTGCAATCCTGACTTCTTTCCCCACCTCCCTCTGCTTTTCCAGATACAGTTCTCTGTCTCCCCCCTCTGGGTTTTCTTGTACCTCCTGAAAGCTAGCCTTTTTACCTTCCCAGTCATGTCCTTTGAGAACCATAGAGCTTTTTTCTTTCTCTTGTTTTGCTTACTTGCCTAACACAAAGGCTTCTTGCCTCCGCTATGGCTTCCCTCATATAATGGCTTAAATGGGCAGACTGGATGGGCCTTGTGGTCCTTATCTGCTGTCAACTTCTATGTTTCTATGTTTCCTTAAGGTTAGCCCATTGTTTCTCTACATCCCCCCCTTCTTCCCTTGATAGGGCTTCCTTGAGTCACTCCCTCATTTCTGCAAAGTCAACTCATCTGAAATCCAAGACCCTTGCTTTTGTGTTTTTTGACTCCTCCACTGTTCTCCCATTGAACCACACTGTATGATGATCACTGGACCACAGGTGGCTATCCACCATTACATCAGTGACTCTATTCCCATTGGTGAGTACCAGGTCCAATATTGCTCCTTTTCTGGTATGTTCTACCAAAAGCTGCTTGAGGCATTCCCCCTGCAGGGTATCCAGGATGCCTCGGCTCCTGGCTGTGGCTGCAGCTTGGGTGCTCCAATCCTCATCAGGCAAACTGAACTCTCCCACAAGCAGCACTTCACTTTTGTTATGATTTTGTGGATGGCTTCACATCCATCTCCTCCCCTTGTGCTGGAGGTCTGTTGATCATGCCTGTTCTAATGGCAATGACATTTTCTGTCTCCAGGGTGACCAACAGTGCTTCTGCTCCCTCCTGCATTCCCTGAACTTCAGTTGCTTTAACCTGAGTGTCACTAAAGAATAAATTTAAAAATGAAAGACTCTTTCTTATTGTCACAGAACTGGTAAAGTGTGAATGCTTTTGGTTCTTGTTTAGGTTAAGCAGTTCCACTCCCCCCAATTGAATGATGATCCACTAGTTCACCTCAATCCACATATGTCCCTCAGTGTTTAAGGACTCATAGGTCTCTCTCTCTGTCTTTTTCCCTCTCTCGCTTTACTCTTCATGTTTTCTTGATTTTATGTTTTATTAATTAGGAGTTTTCCCCTTTTAAGAGGTTTCTACAGCTCAGAATAAAATATGTGATGATTGTGTGGAGCTGTGGGGATGCTGAGTTGTAAACACTGAGACTCAACAATTGATCTACCTCTATTCGTTACTGACTGTGTGGTCTTACAGAGCCACTGACACTGTTGAAAAAACTTTAAAAAATATAAGATTTATCCCAATTCAGTTTCTATTCCATATATATATATATATATGTACATACCCTTATTTCTTTATTACTAAGAAGAGTTGCATGAAAACAGGATCACTGCTCCATAGACTTCATCTGCTCTAGTGGTTTATTTACACCTGTCATCATAATTAACTTCCTTTAAAAGTTATGAGCCATGCTTGCCAGCTCCCTGCCCCCCTTGCAGGGTTCTCAACATCCTGAAGGGGAAATAGGTTCTGGTGGTCTGCTTTAATCCTCCTTAATTGATGAATCCAAGATTGCTCCCTTTTAAATCTAAACTCTGTTCATTTTTTAAGGTGCAAATGCAGTGCTCCTGCTTCCAATCACTGCTCTTTTGTCCCCCTGAATAGTGGACTTACTACTATCCCCAACTGGCAACTTACTCACTACCCCTCTCCCCCTCTAACAACGATCACTACCCATCCTCCCAATATCCTCCTTTCTGTCTACCTCCCACCTCTATTCGTCCTTTCTCCCCAACCCTCTTCTTGATGAAGTTAGCCAGTAACCTTGGTTTCCTGCACCATTTCATTCTTTCCCCTCTCTCACGTTTCATAATTGTCTTATCTTTGTTTTCTCCTCTTAGTTCCCAAACTTTACCTGTATATTTTACTTCACTATACACTATTTTCATTTTTGTACCTTGCTGACAGTTATTACTATTGTTAGCTCGTACCTGTACACTGTACTGTTTTACTTTCAGTAGAATATGTCTGTCTTACCCTGACGTGGAACCTATGTAAATGAGCTTGTAGCTCAAAGGTTGTAATCTGAGATTCAATAAATTAATAAATAACTCCTCTATACATTGTTCATGCTTGCCAGCTTCCTTGCAGGGTTCTCAACATCCTGAAGGGGAAATAGGTTTTGGTGGTCTTTCCTCCCCCCATCCTCCTCCTTTTCCTCTACACCTCCCTCTTGAACTTCTTAGGTACTCCCCTCCCTACTCCTTTAATTGCACTTGTTTACTGCTTTTGAGCCTAGCATTCAGAACATTATCGCACTATAATTGTACTGTTGCATTATTGTACTGTCTGTGTTATTGTATCTTAGATCTGTGAATTCCTATTGGTGGTATTAATTTTACAAGCTGTAATGTCTGTACTGGGCACTAATTGTTGTATTATATCATCTACATGCTTCATACTTAATTTGTAACTGTTCTTACCATCTATTATCTGTATAATCTCTGTTTTCCCATCCTCATTGTACCCCCCCCCGGTTGCACCGTGAGATGAGCAACTTGTTGTTCAGTGTGCCTTTCTGATGAAACATTTCAATAAATAAATAAATAATCTCTTGTTGAGGACCTCATAATTACTGTATCTTAACAGCAACAGACTTGAGTATCAAACAGAACTGTGATGTCAGGTGGAGACAAGCAGCCACTGCCAATACGGCAGCAATCCTGTTTTCATGTGCATGCCCTTAGTAATATGGAAATAAGAATGAGAGTTACAGAACAAATATGAAATATATAAACTGAACTGCACTGAAATATTGCATTTTTCTAAAATTGTGCCAATGACATTAGGTCTCTCAAGTCAGTTAAAGAGGGAGTCTGGTCAAAAGTGCAATATTACAGACTTAGAATCAACAGATTCCCAATAAGCCTCATACCAAAAATTAACTTCCTTAAAAAGTTATGACTAATTTTGTAACCCTGACTTTATTTCCTGTTCAAAAAACCAGTTTCTGTGAAAAGCTACTGAAAATGTCATAACCAGAACCAACAGCCCAGTCCTCTCTGTCAGCAACCTTACAGGACTTATTTCTCCAAAGTTACAGAAACTACAGCTATAATAATCATTTGAAAAAAAAATTACACAGGGCTGGGTGCAGTGCATGCATTTTCAGAATGCTCAGTTGCTCGGTATTTTACTTTAGAATGTGGCAGGGGTGGTCTTGGAAGGCATGGCTGGATAAAACTATGGAATGTTAAGGTGGTGCACATTTTCAGAATTTTGGGGGGACATCCAGTTTTGGAATGTGGCTTGGATGTGCAATCTCAAAATGTGGTGGGGACAACCAGTCAAGGAACATGGATGGGACTGACAATTTCACAATATAGCAGGGATGCATTATAGGAATGTAACAGGACACACCATTTTATTCTGAAATTGCTTGTGTCTGCCATAGATCAGAATTGTACCCACCCACCGCATTTCAAAGTTGTGCACTGCATCTCCACTACATTCTGTAGTTGTGTATCCCTGCCACAATCTGGCATTGTGCAATCCTGTCACATTCAAAAAGTGCAACTACCCCCACATTCCAAAATTTCACATCCACATCACATTCCAAAGCTGTGTGTCAATGCCACAATCTGAAACTATGACACCACTTCTTTTCAAAATTGTGTCACTGTCATATTCCAAAATTGTGCATTCCTTCTCTATTCCAAAATTGTGCATAGAGATGCAGTGAAATGTAATTTCACCTGCAAAGTTCTAGTGAAATCGGTAATTTTGCCCCATGAAATATTTCATGAATTTCTGCATTTGGTGGAATATTTTGCGGATGCAAAATCAAGCCCCAAAAATGTGGAATTTTGTGTGTAAATGGTGGAAGTTTTCCTATGAACGGAGGGATTTTGCCCATGAATGGTGGAATTTTACCTGCAAGTGGTGAAATTCCACTGTACATAGGAAAAATTCTGCATTTTGCAGGTGGAATTTCACATTTCATACCCACAAAATATTTCATGTAATATACAACATTTGCAAGATATTTAGCAGAATGAAATTTTCGGATTTCGCCCATCTCTAATTGTGCATCATCCCCATATTCAAAGATTGCATATGCCAACCACATTCTGAAATTGTGCCCTTGCCACATTCAAAATGATGCATCCCTGCCACATTCTAAAAACTGTGTCTCCACTACATTCCAAAATTGGGCATCCCCACCACATTCTGTAAATATTCAGCTTCAGTATATTTAAAAATCATGCATTTCTGCCACATTCTGAAATAGTGTTTCTTAGTCACAATCAAAAACTGGGCATCCCCACGACACTCTAAAATTGTGTACTCCAGACACATTCTGAAACTGTATGTTCATGTTACATTTTGAAATTTTGTATCACTGTAATATTCCAAAACATCCCATCTTTATCACATTCCAAAAATGACCATCCACACCATATTACAAAAGTGTGCATCCCCTCTACATTCTAAAAATAAGTTTACCTGCCACATTGCAAAATTACACACCCAATGCACATTCTAAAATTGTGACCCCCGGCATTATTCTGAAATTGTGCAACCCTGCCACATTATAAAATGATGTGTACCCCTCATATTCCAAAAATGCATTTTCCTGCCACACTTAAAAATTATGTATCCCACCACTTTGCAATAATGTTCATCCCAACCAGATTCTGAAATTGCATGTAACCATCACATTCTGATACTGTGCATTATAGCCACATTCTGAGGTTCCTGGCCCATGCCACATTGTGAAATTGCACGTTGCCAACATAATCTGAAATAAAGCATTCCCACCATATTCTGAAATTATCCATCACTAGTACATGCTGAAATTATGCATCCGTGACACATTACTAAGTTACATATCCGTGCCACGTTCCACAGTTGTGTCACTCACATTTAGAAATTGTGTATCTCTGCCATATTCTAAATATGTATGATTGCCACATTCTGAATTTCTGCATCCCTGCCATAGGACTGGATGAAATTAACAAATTGTGATGTCATGGAATTATCATGAAATTCTATGAATTTCTTGAAATTTCATGAAATGTTTTGAACTGTGGAATTTTCCAAAAATTATTTAATTGGTCATATTTCAGTCAGCCATATATATAGACATCTGAAATTTGGCACACATACTGTTTGGAATGAGCAGGACATTTGGATAAGAGTGGGAACATTTTTGGGGCTCAGATTTAGCAATTTATTATTCATGTGAAAATTTCTGAAAACATTATGTGTATGCTTACAGCACCTTTGGAGCTGAATAAATGAAAATTTATATGCATAGTTTCTTAGAAACTGCTAAATAGAGGGGTAGTTGGTTACATGACTTGTAAGTTACAGGAGTTCAAAACTTCACTGTGTAATTATTTATTAAATTGTGTTCAAAATATTTGGATGTTTATAGTTCCACTGCTATTACAAGTGTACACTCAAGATTTGACATACATACCAAAGTAAATACATCTTGAAATGTAATTAATCTGTATAAATGTGGTTTAGTGCTTTGAACCTTATTGTGGATAGTTTAGAAATTACTAATTGGCAAAATGTGCTCCAAAATTCATGGGCACATACAGTAATAGATTATGCTAGTAGAATTCTATTCATGGAATTTAACTTTTACAAAGCACATATCATCACTGAATCATTTTACCTTCACTAGCATCATGGCCCTGCAATATCCCTCCAACACTCCTGTGACTGTTGCCCAGCATCATGGTCCATTATGACTAAAGGTATCCAGATACTTCATACTTCTGTCACAGTGGCCTAAGTCACAACTACTTGTAAGACTTGGCATCACTTGTTGCCACTGTTTTCAAATAGTAAAAATATACATTGTTATCTACAGCATTGTTACAGAGTCAACAGGTGGTATTGTACAGAAATAATGCTGCATGTGGATGGGCTTCCACAAGTCATTAAGTCAGTGAGCGCTAGTGATTATCTGGCGTACTGCAAGAAGACAGGCTAGTGACCAATGATGCTCATGACTGTTCTTCATTGTTCATCACTAGACACAGTGACTTGACACTTGGCATCATTATACTTTTGTTATGGAGCCTCCTATAACTGCTACCTTATTGCCTCTTTAACTATCCTTTACCATCACCTACAGTGGCAACTGAAGTGTGTGATCTGGCAAAATGTATGGACATTGCTTCAACAAAGGTATCACAGCATTCCACAATTTCACAAAAGCATGTGACATTCAGCTTTTAATTATTAATGTTAGCTTGCTCCAGTAGCAAGTTGTGGAGGTGTGGCAGTGTTGTTGCCAATGCCAGCAGCCCATTTTGGGGCTGGTCTGTGTGGCACCAATAAAGGATCAGGCTGTCCATGACAGCAGTAGTTCAGCTTGCCACCAACTTGAAAGAAACTGATCACTGCAATCAGGGAGTGCCCAGTCATCAGTAATCAGCTGTTTTTGCAGGGGCGGTCCTTAACTGCAGTAACCAATTACAGCTGCATTATCTCATGTCCCCTTTCACTAAACATGGTGACTGCTTCTCCATTGGCCTCTCACTGTCCCCACAAAGCCAACAGACAGCCGCTACCTCTCACAGTCCATGTTAAAGCTGACAGGGGTGCCCAATCCCCCTGTTAGCATGCCCCCTCCCCAGTTCATTTGCCGATGGGGTAGCCCAATCCACATCAGCATAAGCCCCCCTATTTCTTGTGTGTTGAGGGGGCACCTAATCCTCCTCAGCTCATGTGCCCCCCAACACTGTGTATGTGCTGACAGGGGTGCCCAATCCCCATCGGCTCATATGCCCCCCAACACTGTGTATGTGCCGATGTGGGTGCCTAGTCCTCATTGGCTCAAGCCCCCTCAAGAAACACTCTGGGAGCCCACCCTAGCATGCCAAAGTACCTTCATGTTGTTGTTTCTTTTTTTAAAAAAAAATGTAAAATGAAAAAAGTTGCCTCACTGAATCTGGTGTCCCCTCCCCCAACCCGCACCCACCCTCTGCGCATCCCACCTCCCGACACCCTCCTTACCACATACTTACCTCCGGAGCCCAGCATGATAACCTTTGGTGGACCGGGAACACGTCTGCACTCTTCAAAGCCGACTGCAAACTGAAGAAATGCCAGTAAGCTGTATAATGGCATAAATGGTTTGTTTTTTTTTTCAACTTATGTGAATATTTGAGCCATTATTCTGAATTTTTGCACCAGATTTTCAAAATGGGGTTCTTGGTACCTCATCTCATGAATTTAGTGACTATCATCTGGTTATTTGGTCCCAAAAGGTGATTTCATGCAATCACCTTTCAGGACCAATTAATGAAATGACAGTGTCACTGTTCATGAGGTGGGCTCTCAAAAAGCCTATGTTTCAAATTTGGTGAAAAAATTGACTGTTTTACGAGTGTGTGTTGCACAGTTTCCACGCACAGTCATAACTTCATAAATTTGTAATATTTTCACTCCAGATTTTCAACACTGGCATTTTTACACACCTCCTCATGAACAGTACAGCTGTCATTTTTCACATCCTGCCCAAAATGTGTTTTGCACTTCCTGCACAGAATAGCGGGGTCATTGTGGAAAATCAGTGTTCAGGACAGATTAAGAAAATCACAGTGACACTGTTCATGAACAGAGGTCCTAAAATTCCTGTGTTGAAAATCTGGTGACAAAAGTCCATAAAATGTCTATGTTACGAATGTGCATTGCGCAGTTTCCACACACACACTTGTAACTTTAAAATGTGTAATATTTTCATCTCAGAATTTTCAACATTGTCAATTTTGCAGACCTCCTTATGAACAGTATAGCTGTAATTTTTCACATCCTGCCTGAAATGTGTTTTCACACATCTGGCGCACAATGGCACAGTTGCTGTGGGAAATTAATGCTTGGGACAGATTAAGAAACTCATAGTGACAGTGTTCATGAGCAGAGGTCACAAAATGCCTATGTTGAAAATTTGATGGAATAATTCCACTAAATGACTGTGTTACGAGCATGCATTGCACAGTTCCCATGTACGCTTGGAAGTTCAAGCATTTTTAATATTTTCACTCCAGATTTTCAACATGCCATCTCTTCACACCTCCCTATGAATAGTACAGCTGACATTCTTTACATCCTGCCTGATCTGTGTTTTCATACATCTGGCACAGAATGGCGTGGTCGCTGTGGGAAATCAATGTTCAAGAGAGATTAACAAAATTACAGTGCCACTGTTCATGAGCAGCGGTCACAAATGTTTTCATAAGGTGGGGGTCACAAAAAGGCCATTTTGAAAATTTTTAGTGCAAATACCAACAAACGCTCAGGGCGTTATGGCTTCTAACCATAACGTCCCACCCTGTACAGACTGATAGGCATCAAGGTGTGGCTTTGGATTGCTGGCTGTAATGCTCACACCATTCCACCCCATACCCTCCACCCTAAAGCTAGTGACAGGCATCGAGGTGTGCCTTGAACTCTTTGGCCCCAGACTTCACCCCATTCTACTATACTGCACCCATTTCAGTGTATGTCTTTATGAAATGGGGCGAATGTGAAGCCAAACACCCCAAAGCACCTCAACACCTGTCGGTGTCTACAGAACAGGATGAAGTGAAATGCCATGAGTGTTATGGGTGATGACCCAAAGGCATACCCCAATGCCTCTCCATCTCTGCAGGGTGGAGGTGGGGTTGGCATGAGTTCAATATTTCACTGCCATTCCTATTCTGCATCTGTCTAACTCCTGCACATCCAATGCTAATATCAGCAAGCAAACATTCAACATTGACAAATGCTTATTTTTAGTTTAAAGTTCACTTGAGTAACCATAACATTTAAAACAGTATAGCCATTACAAAGTGATAAAAAAGATTCATACAATAATGCAATAGCATTACAAACTGTAGATATTATAATGCCAAGCAATAATTTCTCCTGTACATAAAAAATACAAGCAATAGTTTCTACTTTACATACACACACACACACACACACACACACAAAAATAAAAACATAAGAGAGTGAGTTTTTTTTTCCATATCAGTTTTTCTCCTGGTCAGCAGCTCATCTCTCAGAGATGTACACTATTCACAGGATATATCCTGCTCAGGCTGAACCCAGCCATTGTTCAGTTGGCTGCCTGGTTTTTTCTCCCATATTTTTTCCTCCCCATCTTTCTTGGTAGGTGCAATGTCTCTGTTAGACTCACACAGCCACAGTTAGCTTTGTGGTAGGAGAAAGCTCCTGGGCCCAGCCACAGGGTCTGCTGTATTGGTGGAACTCACTAGCTACCATCCCCAATCAAAATGTTCTGCCAGACAGCAGCTGTCTCAGCCGTGGCCTGCCTCCCAATGTGATGTTTTGGGCTCATTTCCAATCCATGTCATCATCATGGTAGCACAACACTCTGGTGCTGAACCATAGGGGTGGCCTCAAAACCTAATATTTAGGGTCAGCGAGCCTAACAAAATTGGTAATATTCAGTTCTCTAGTTTTAAAGTTATAGTGGCTTTAAATTCTGCAGTTTACATATCTGCAAAATGAAATTTTAACATTTCCAAAAATGTGGAGGCCTATGAGTCAGTCACCTTTACGGACAGAAATGTGCAATGTGGCACATTTCTGTACATAGCATGGTAAAGGCACCATATTAAATTTGGTACAATAAGCACAAATACTTTTAAAATTAGATGGACATAACTAATATAACACTTTTGGTGAAATTTTGAATTTTTTTTCTGGTAATTTTACATTTTGTGGAAGTGAAATTGGAATTTTGCCAGACAATTGCTGGCAGAAGATGAATTTTGCCGAACACTACCCTGCCGCATTCCAAAATTGTGTACCTAGCTACTGTCTGAGTTTGGGTCATTGATGTATTTCACAGTTGCAACCTGGTGGCATTCTGAAATCTCATCTCTGCAGTATTCTAAAAATTGCACACTACTTTACATTCTAAAGTCAGTTTGCCATTGCATTCCCTGTCACAGTCTTAAGTACCTTACATCTGCACATTCTGGAAATTCATGCCATGTACCCAACCAGTGTCAGCTTTCCTTTTTCAAATGCTTTTGCAACTGCAGCTTTATGTAACATGGGGGAGAAATAAGTCCTGTAAGATAACTTGGAGGGAGGACTAGACTGTGAGTTCTGGTTATGACATCATTAGTAGTGCTTCACTGAAACTGGCTCTTTAAAACAGGCAGTAAAATTAGGGTTACCAAATGGCTCAACTTTTAAACAAAGTAACTTAGAGATCTCATTTTTAGCATGAGGCTGATTGGGGATATAAAAGGTATACTAACTAGCTGGTGGGTGGACTCCAGCAGGGGCAAAGCTGGTAGAAGGGGATGTGGCACCACTATGGTGGTGACCCCAAGGTTTTGCACCTTAAACAGATTTACACCTATTGCAGATACTGCAGATGAGGACAGTACTACATCAATGGAAGCTGGTGCAAATCCAGGAGACAAGCAGCTGAAAACAGTGAACCAAAGTGGGAGGAGAACCAGGAAAGGTAGAAGGCATTTTGCAGTGATTAGGGACTCAGTAGTCACAGGGACAGGGAGAGTGGTATGCCACTTTGGTTAGGACAGATCACTTGTGCCTCCCAATGTCCACTGTGGAGTAAAGAAAGTCACACCCAGTTCAATACTGGGCTATTGCATGTAAAAGGGATGTCAGATCTTTTGCTGCACTTAGGCACCAACTGGTGGGCAAGGCATAGTATAGTAAAGGTAATAGAAAGGTTAAAGAAACTAGGTACCTTGTACAGTAGGTAGCTGATGACAAGGATAGACACAGTAATCTTTTCAGAGGTACTGCCAGTGCTATGTGCAGGTGGAGCATAGACAGGGAAAAATAAAATAATTCGACATGTGGCTAAAGGGGTTGTGGGAGTGGAAGAGATTTAGCTGTGAATGGGATTGTAGGACCTTCTGTCAGGACAGGTCAGCAAAGGATAGGCTACACCTTAACTGGTGGGGAATCAGTGCACTAGGGCAGAAATTCCCACTTGCTATCCCCGGCCACTTCTTCCACAGCCCCTCCAGTTTCTGCTTCAGCAGTTTCCACATTTTGTCAAAGCCCATCAGTGTGAAGTTCAGAACCTTTGCCTGTGATTGCTTTCTATCTTTCTCCAGTATAATATTGAACCACACGGTCTGATAATCGCTGGATCCCAATGGGTCCTGATCTGTGACTACCTCCCTGATACTGTCCCTGTTTGTGAGGACCAAATCAAGTATGGCTGCATCCCTTGTATGTTCCAACACTCTCTGTATCAGAACTGCCTCCTGAAAGGCCTATACCAGCAACTGGATCATTGCACTTGCTTTCACTGGGATGCTTCTGTCCATATCTAGCATGCTGAAGTCTCCCATTAGCAACATCTCCCCCAACTTTGCTGCCATTCTAATCTATCCCCCCGTTTTCTTATTAGTTACCCTTCTGAGATGGTGTTTTATATATCACTACAGTCCTAATGTTCCTCCATCTACTTGGGAATACCTACACCATACTCTTTCCAGCTCTATCCAACCTTATTTATTTTATGTTCTGTTGTCCTTTTTCAGGTGGTCTGGAACTGCTTTTGAATTAGATATTTGATCCGAAGCTCAGTCCATCTACTTGATTTTAAACTAATATTGTCAGTTACAGCTTTAAATGAATTACAAGTATTTTGAAATAGTTTATTTTTTGTAACATGTATAAAAAGTCAATACTGCGGCCTGCCGGTATTATTTGTATACTTATTTTTTAATAGGATGCATTTTGTCTGTTAACTTTAATTGCACTTTATTCAATTTAATGATGACTGTCTGTTTAAATCTTGCCTTTAAATGTACTTGTTGGAATTGTGGTCGACCCTACCCCTGATGAAGAGGCTGCATGGCTTCAAAGTGCTGGGTCTATTGTTCTTTATCCGACTGTCATTTATTGCACGTATTAAAGGCTGGGTAACTGATTTATTGGTGACTTTGCTGCCATTATTTGTGCACCCATTCGTTGCAGGCTAGCTGTGTTTGATTTATTTTGGGTGCAGTACTCAGCTTGAGCACCATTCAGATTTTTCTTACTGTGGCTACTATTATAAGGGGCTGCTATTGTATTTCCTAAACACTGTAGGGCTCTTTTATTGCAGCATCTTACATCACATCTAAAGAGTGCTGCTCATAGACTGCTCACAGTCCACTTTCCATACGTAAAACACAAAGAAACCCCACATTTTATTAGGCAGATTTAATTCTGATCTTTCAAAACAGATTATTACTGTAAATTAAGTGGACGCAGATCTTGTAGTTCATGCAGAAAGACAACCTTGAAATAAATAAGTTTATTTTGCTAATGGGTGTATAATCAGACTTGCTTTTACCACCGATGTTGCTGCTGTCAAAAACAATATTGTAAACGGTACCGGCTCAAGTATCATTGCTGACACCCTGCTGTTCATATGATAGGTACCTCTCTAGACTTAAAAACTGATAGGGAAGAAGTTAAAAGGAGAAAAAGGGTGGTTGACAGAAACATGTGGGAAAAGTTGGCGCAGACTGCATGATCCTGGACAGCAAAATTAAGCAACATTTATTTAACAACAGCATAACAGTATGCCACCAAGAATCACAAATGTTCATCCCCCCACTAAGCAGTGCAGTGTACCACCACTAAATCAGGGGAGGAAAGAGTAGAAAGGGTACAGTAGTTAACAAGGCAGACAGTGCTCAGCAGGCATCTGGCTTCTCTTCCTTATTCTAGTACAGGTAATATTGCAAATCTGTAGTGTCTCTGTGAGCAAGCACCAAAGTAGTGACAGAATGCTGCTGAAAGAGAATGCCAAGGCCCAGTCCTTCCTCCAGTGCTTACATATAGTTTGGACGTAGCTGCTCCACTACTTTCTTTGCTCTGTTGCTTCCCCCCAGTAAATCTGTTCAGAGAACTCTCTTTCTTACGAAGACTAAAATGTTAGCTGATGGCAGATGAGTGAGCTAGCATGAAAAACTGAAAATAGCACTTATTAATTCTTTTATTTATTGGCTAAAAGAGGTCACATTGAAATGACAGACACATTTTCAATTACATCCTGGAGCAAGAAGAACAAGGCAGCACAGAAATGAGACAGCATAAGACCTAACAGATGCACACTGTCAGATAAACATTTTAGTTCCCAGTTGAGGGACCAGGCCTCTATGTACAGTACTCTTTCAAACTGACTTATCCAAATATTGTGGTCCAAAAAAAGTTCCTAAATAGTTTCTGTCAAATCTTAACTAGTTCATTTTAGTCTCAGCCTTCAGCCACACCAACTATTACAACTGAATCTAACCTTTGCAGTGGGTATGTGGAAGGACTGGCTAAATGAAATGCTTAAGACCAATTGACTTCTCTAGGAGAACTTTGAAAAATATAATATTTAAACACAACTCACCTTATACAGTAGTTTACTTTAGTTCTATATTTCTCCTCCTTACTATTTAATACTGAGGCCAGTCTGTGTGAAAACACAGTATTTGTTCATTCAGTGCTTAGCTGTTGCAGTTATTCCCCACCTGAGGTCATAATATTCTTCTTGTGACATCATAGTTATTCCCAAGGCAACATATGTGATGTCACAATAGATGATTATGACTTTAAGTAAGAAATGAGCTGTTAGGACAGATAAACTCTAAATGATAAATACTCTGTGTTCATATACTGTAAATGTCCTCAGTAGTCAATATTTGGGTAGAGAGATCAGGTAGCTAGAGCTTCAGAAAGGCAATTGGATATTGCAATATTGTTAAATATGTTAAATAAGCATCTGCAACCATATTTAACAAGGCTGTGCTTTCATAGCAGGGTTAGATGACATCATAGACCTTGACAGTCAAGCTCGAGAAATCTCTATGATGTCATATCACCCAGAAATTGAAGTATTGGCCTTGATGTGAATGGTTGCTCATGCATTATTTTTTATACTTCATATTTGTTTTTATTCATTTGCCTTCTTTCACATTAGTTCTGTATTTCTCCTATTATTTCTGAGATCATTTGCATGAAAACATGTTTTTTGCTCAGTGTTTATCTGTTCCAGTAGCTTATTCCCCACATGATGTCACAATATAAGGAATAATGTATGGGTGACCATACACAATAAGCCTGTGTTTCCATTGAGGAACAGAGATAACAGCATTTTGGAACATGAGAGCAAAGCTCGAGAGGTCCATGTTGTTATATCAACCTCCAAGATGGAAACACAAGGTGCATTATGTATGGTCACTCATATTTAATTTTTTATAATATGTGGTTCTGTACATGGAACTAGCTAGGGGTGAGAGAGAGAGAGAGAGGAGGGGGAGCTGAGGAGCTCCTCTGCTGAGTAAGCACTACCAGTACATATTTTAATTTACATTATATATATATATATATATATATATATATATATATATATATATATATTTATATATATATATATATATATATATATATTAGAGACAAAAACTCGTTTAATGCATTAGTTAGGGTTGTTCCACAGCGACAAAAAGTGAGGAATTCGCGTGAGGGTTGAAAACCCTAACTCCGACTCACCCCCAGCACCACACACACAGACACACACACACATTCAAGTATGGGGAGGACCAAGTCAACACAACCAATGACAGACATCCAGCAGCAGGTGACAGAAATAACAAACAATTGTCCAAATGTACTACGAGACATCCCCACCCACCTGACCAGGTACTGCATGCTCAGTGGAGATCAACAGCAAAACTGAGGCCATGTACACCAAGCGTACACATCCCTGATTGCAGCTGCACAGCGTACCACACTTAGTAGTTGCATGGCCTTACCTCCGATGCCCCACACCACACCACAACTGGTACTGTGCCGTTATTCAATATAAATGCTGAAGGTGCATGATGACAGTTGTAGAAAGGTTTTAACACTAGTGAGTATACATTAATTAAGAGAAGCACATAAATTAACTGCAAGACACTAGCATGCTCAAGATAAAAGTAGTGATACATTTAGTAGGTGATTTACATAGTAGTATATTTACTGCAATGGTTTACTCAACATAGAGAGGCTGATGTAAACGTATGGAAAGACATTGCCTGTTCAACGCTGTGAAATTCATACTGCCAGTATCACATGCATTCTTACTGATGAAGGTGTACTGCTGATGTACATACATAGACCTTCAGTGTGTTTCAATACTAAAGATGCAGTAAGTATTCTTTGTAAGAAACATTGTAATTGCATGGATCAGGCCAAGCAACTTCTAAATATCATAGCACTACTGAGCCAACAATGATGTACCTGTATCGGAGATGCATATAGGATAGATTTTCCTGTAGGCACTTACTGAGTATGTTGTACCTGATAAAGACAATCTCATTGCATCTGTGATGACTAACTTATTCAAATAGTAATACATTTACAATTGTTGCAATGAGTGATCTATGCCACTTATGGACAGAGTGTGATTTTTTTTAACAGTTGTTTCATACTCAGGCTGTATGCCTACTGTTTGGGTTTGCCACACTTCTGTCACTGATGCTATCAAAGTGATAACTATGTTAATTGTGGTACAACAGGAATCAAGTAGGTATGGTGTAGATATAAACAGAATGTCTTTTAGTACTGATTTAACTCACAATGGGGTAAGTGTACTAGGACAGCAGGGGTTATCCTCTATCACTGACTCTGTCAGTTATAATCACACTAGGGTTTCGATGACTGTAATGATCAAGTTACACTGTTCATCTTCATGAGTTCATATTCACAGCCATTCTCCAGTAACTAGACAGTGTATGGTGTAACTGGGTGGGACACTGTGTTGCAAAGCTGCTGCAGTGCCTAGCAGAGGAGAGTATCTACTCATAAAGACAATTAAGCAATAAGGCATGACCAACAGTTATGTTAAATGGTCTGTTAATCACCTTGTAGGGGTTTAATGTTGAATAAGGCATAGCGAGTGCCACATGTCGCTAGACAGTGATAAACTGACCATTGACATAATACCTGGGAGTGGCTTATTGCTATCATAATAAACTGTTTTTAAACAACATTAAACCATGTTCATCATATGGTTAGGCTCTACATGTATGTTAATAAAAACTAAACATAAGGCTGTTACAATGTTTACAGTCAATTAGAAAGCTGCATTTCTCAAACCCTTGTTATAATTATAGATATTATACCTGTACAACTCCTTGGTTTTACTGAACTCTGTTGCTCAGGTGGCCCACCACAAGTGGTGTGGTCTGGTGTGGGGTATCGGTAGGTAAGGCCATGCAACTACTAAGTGTGGTACGTTGTGTGCAGCTGCAATCAAGGATGTGTACGTTTGGTGTACATGGCCTCAGTTTTGCTGTTGATCTCCACTGAGCATGCAGTACCTGGTCAGGTGGGTGGGGATGTCTCGTAGTACATTTAGACAATTGTTTGTTATTTCTGTCACCTGCTGCTGGATGTCTGTCATTGGTTGTGTTGACTTGGTCCTCCCCATACTTGAATGTGTGTGTGTGTCTGTGTGTGTGTGGTGCTGGGGGGGGTGAATTCGGAGTTAGGGTTTTCAACCCTAACAGCGAATTTCCTCACTTTTGTCGCTGTGGAACAACCCTAACTAATGCATTAAACGGAGTTTTTTGCCTCTAATTTCCCTTCTTTTGGAGAATGATAATGAGAAATAGTGAATGTAATGCAGTGGCGGGAGCGTGGGACCCAAAGGGCCCCGTGCTCCCACCACATGATGTCTTATGGCATACTAACAGGAGCAGCAACGCAAACAGAAATGCTAACAGTGGCACACATGGTAACACAGCGTGAATCAGAACAGAAAGTGCTAGCACCGGTGGCATAGATGGGAACGGTGTGCCACGTGATGTCTTGTCACATAGTAACATGGTGCCTGTAAATGGAAATGTCAATGGGCATGGTGACGCAAAGTGAAACAGAAAGAGAAACAGTACGGTACACACAAATGGCAAAAAAGTAACAGAAACGCAAGCGCAAATGAAAATGCAAAGGATGATGCACGTGGTGGCATTGAGGTGTGCATTGGGATCATCAGCCCTAAGTCTCACCCCATGACATGTGTAAAGCAGCAGAAGTATAGGAAAATGGGGTGAGTTAGGATCCACGATCCAAATGCACACCACAATGCCGGTTGGGGAGGTGGGTGGGGGGTGCAAGGGGGGTTTTCAACCCTAACAGCAAATTTTCTCACTTTTGTCACTGTGGAACAACCCTAACTAATGCATTAAATGGAGTTTTTTGCCTCTAATTTCCATTATTTTTGAGAATGATAACGAGAAATAGTGAATGTAATGCAGCGGCAGGAGCGCGGGGCCCACCGCATAATGCAGTGGCGGGCTGGGCACCGCGCTCCCCCCACATGATGTGTTGTGGCATACTAACAGGGACAGCAATGCAAACAGAAATGCTAACAGTGGCGCACATGGTAACACAAGCGCGAATGAGAACAGAAAGGGTAACGCACATGGTGGCGTAGACGGGAATGGTCTGCCGCGTGATGTGTTGTCACATAGTAACATGGTGCCTGCAAACGGAAATGTCAATGGGCATGGTGGACGCAAAGTGAAACAGAAGAAACAGTACTGTGAGCAGAAATGGCGAAATAACAGAAAGCATAGCGCAAATGAGCGCAAGATAGCAGCACATGGTGGCGTAGACGTCAATGGTAAGTGAAACGGGTACAGAACCACAAGTGGAAAGGACAACAGTAACAGTAATGTAAGTGCACAGGCTGGTTTTCCCCAAAACCTGCATAGAGAAACACAGTGAGTACAAATAATGTATGCATAATAATGAGTATCGGCGCAGAAAATGAGATCTTGGAATACTAAACACATTATATCTCAGGAACCGTATGATGTAAAAAAAATTTAAAAGTCATATTATTTACAACTGTCCTAGCTAATTTGTATCTTAGCCCTCTTAGGGGCTAAAGTTTTCGACGAAAGTCCGTTATCTCACACCGTTTCGAGATACAGGCCCTGAAAGCGCAGCGAATGCCGTAATGTTATCCTATGGGAAAAAAAGAAAAGTTTGGAGCACCATAACTTTGCCTCCCTGTAATGTTTTTTCACCAAACCACTGAAAGGCACATCTGTGGGCTGTTGGCTGTCTTCCTTCCAAATTTCAGGAAAAAAGACCAAACCATTATTTTGCAGCAGGGTGCCAAAGGATTTCTGCAATTCGTTGGGCGCCGTAATGTTGTCCTATGGGAAAAACTGTCAACTTTGGAGTGCAGCAACTTTGCCCGCATGTAGTATTTTTCAAAACAACACTGAAAGGCACATCTGTGAGATGTCTTCACGTCCCTCCAAATTTCAGCCTAAAACTCCCAACCGTTCTTTTGCAGCGGGTGCCAAAAATTACTGTTATTTTGGGCATAGTGTCGCAAAAGTAGTGTCGTGATTTGAAACACTTTCTAAAGTTTATGGCACTTTCAAGTAAGTGCTTACACTACTTTGCGACACTACTTTTTCCAGAAATTTGAAAAACATATTTCTGTGGTGTTTTACCACAAAATAAAGACATGGCTAGCATCCTCAGGGCCCGACTAGGTGAATACAAAAATAATTAGCTTGCTAGAGGGTCTCAATTTTAAATGCCAACCATTTTTCTGATCACCAACTGAAAACAAGATGGCAGATTTGCGACACTAACAGGGCCATTTGCGACACTAAAAAGTGCATTTGCGACACTGTCGAACTTTTTGTTAACTTTTCCCATTGACTTATAATGGGAAACTGTTTTTTGAATAACTTTTGAACCGTTCAATATTTTTCACGAAATCTTCAGAAGGCACATTGGGGACCCGGCCGCATGCTCCTGATGATTTTGGACCAGTTCGCAAACCGTATGACCTGTAGGTGCGACCGTAGAATTCCAGAAAAGCGTTAACGTGCGCACAGATCATGCTTAATAGCTCCACAGTCGAATATCCGAGCAATACAAACTTGGCAGATCCCAAGGCCTATGGTTCTTGATTGTGTATTCCAAATTTCAGGTAAATCTGTTAAATGGTTGCAAAGTTATTAAGGTGCAAAATTTTGGGTTTAACATAGAAATGGCTCCTCAACCCTAACTATGGTAGCACTACCGTGCTACCATAATGTATATATGTATATATATATATATATATATATAGTATAAAAGGTAAAATCCAAGGATTATTTATTTTTCCTAACCATGTCAAAGCCCAGCATGTAGGATTCCAGCAGTGGCAGTTGTGCCATTACAGAAAGAGGGAAAGATAGTGTGAGCCCAGGAGCAGTTCTGCTTAGTAAGTGCTACCATGCTCATGGGAATCCCCTCAGACATGCTGAGGGCGGGCATCACGAACCACTAGTGCAGTTGCAGAGACAGGCTGCAGCATGCACAAGTTGCATTGACTGAAAATGAAAGCAAGTACCAGGCAGGAGTCAGTGCAAGCAGTGGCACAGGTGCACTTGATGACAAAATCTGTTCAACAACTTGAAGAACATGCACAGCAACTTTATAGGGAGCTACTGATGTCCATGCAGAATCAGCCCTAACCATATTCTTCTTGTGAATGGAGACACTGATAAATCCAATAGTACCTCATTTCACCACCATGGTCCATAACACCAGTGATCTTTCTGTTTATGTCCTTCAGTAAGGTGTCCAGGATGCTGACCAAAGAAAACAAGCATTTGTCAATGCTGACCACTTGCATTACTGTTGTACCGGGTCTTGCTTGTATACATTTTTACTGTATATTTGCCCAGAATAGACCAGATGAGATGCAGTATCTTACTTTTGATTGTGTCCTGCTTCTACACATTTTTAGATTGTATTTACCCAGGATAGACAGGCTGAGAGACAGTATTTAATCATCAGTGAACTCCCACATTTTGACCCTAAATTTCCAATAGTCTTTTTATGACTTGGTGTTAGGATCAAGACAGGTGGGATTTTTTAAAATTCTATCTGAAAGGTGATTTTGCAGTGTGACTGTGAAAACAAGTTTCAGAGGGAATTTGAAAACTGATACCTGTCATGTTCAGAAGGTGGGACAACACAAGGGATACATAGAACATTAGGGGCCAAAATTTGGAAAAATAAAGCTATGGGTAAATGCTGAAACAACTCAATGTTTCTTCACAACTTAGTTGTATTCTTCTCATCTTGACCCCATATTTTCAACAGTCTTTCTATGACCAGTCCTGCTGAATGTGACAGGTGCCATTTATAAAATAGTGGCTGAAACATCATTTCATGCCACGAGAGTGAAAACGAATTTTGGCCAGGATTTGAAAAATGACAGCTGTCACTTTCATGAGGTAGTGTTAAAAAATGGTTATATTGAAAATGTGGTGTAAAATATTCAAAATTACCAAAGTTACAAGCGTGTGTTGAAAAACATCAATGTCCGCTCATAACTCTGTTGTTTTTTTAACATTTTACCCTAAATTTTTAAAACAGCCTATTATAATCCCACCTCATGAACAAGGGTGGAGAAAACTTTCAAATCCTGCCTGATAGGTGATTTTACACAGCAAACAGGATATCACCTTTCAAGATGGATTTGCATAATTTCATCACCCTTGATCATGAGATAGTGTCCAAAAAAAGGCCATTTTGGGGAAATAAATATATTTAAAAATTACCAAGTTATAAGGACAAGTTCAAAACTCAATAGAAATACAATGAACTGCAAACCTAATTTCCTCAGTTCCTGGTCCAGCATTGAAGAGTGAAGATTTGTCTCCAGTCCAGAGAAGATTACAGCATTGGACCCTGGTAGGTAAGTAAGGCATGTGACGGGGGGGCACTGAGTGAAAGAGTCAGGTGGGAGAGGCTAATGGTGGTGGTGTGCTGGCTGTGCAACAGACATCGATGGATAGCTTTCTTTTTTAAAGGGTGTATACAAATAAAAAAAGACTATGAGGAATGGTTTTCTTTGTTTTAGGTACCAACACTGGGGACTGGACACCCTAGTGTCAGTGTTATGTTTGGCAGCACCAGCAATGGGCTCTTCAGTGTCACACAGTGAATACAGGCAGGGTAGTGGTACTAGACAGCAGTATGCTCTCCCCACTGCTTTGTCTCACTGCCCTGCCACTTTGATGTCATCACATATGACAACCCCAAGGTCCCTTTCCTGTTTAGAGGCTCTCTGTACCCCCCACCCCATTGTATACTCAGTACCTGGGTTCATATGCCATAGGTGAACAACTTTGTACTTTTTTGGCATTGATCTCCAGCTCCTATGCTCTTGAACACTCCTTGAGTTTTCCAAGATCCCAGAACACTCTCTCCACCCCCTCCTGAGTGTCCACACTATTGCAGATTTTGGTATCATCTGTAAAAAGGCATACCTTCCGTTCCATTTCATAAGCAATGTCACTTATGAAGACATGGAACAGGATGAGTTCCAGTACTGAGCTCTGTTGCACCATGCTGATCATGTTCCCACAATTTGAGTGAGTGCTATTTACCACCACCCTCTGTCTCCTATCTGATAACCAGTTACTGGCCCAAATAACCACCTTGGATCCCACTCCTAGGCTGCTCAGTTTTTTTATCAGCCTCTTGAGTGGCACATTGTTGAAGGCCTTGCAGAAGTCCAGGACTACATCCACTGCCTTCCCCTGAGCTATTTCCCTGGTCACGCAATCAACGAAATCTGTCAGTTTCAGTTCAGTTCAGTTTCAGTTTATTGGCAATTAAATACTCCTTTGAGGATGCTCATTTACAAGGAGGTCCACAGCAGATAAGTCATACACATAAAAAAATGTAAAAAAGGCATATACTGTACATAGTAAATATAGGTAACATTATAAAGAATATATGAAGAAACACTCAGCATTTGTGTACATCTATAAACAGCCAACATTATATACAAGTGAACTTCCATGCAATAGAACTAAGCAGTAATATGTGGTCAAACACAAGGCAGTCACACAACCAGGTTGCAGGATACAGCAAAAGTCAACTGTAAATAGAGAGGTAGTACACAGAGTAGGGCAATGAGGTAGAAAGCAGATAAGAAGGGAGACAGGAAGAAAATAGAATGTGGAGAATGGAGACTGTGAAGAAGGATGGGTGAGGGTTAGAAGGTGAAGGTGATGCAGGGTCAGAAGTGAAAAGAGGTATAAGGTTTAGAGTAACTCGGTCTTAATCAGTGACAAGCGCATGTGTTAGATAAACTGCTGATAGCTAATTTTTTGAAGCTATTCAGGATAACTAGATGTTGAAGCTTGAGTTTAGCATGGGCTTTGTTCCAGGCAGCTGGTAGCACATGACTTAAGGCCACATCTCCGAAATGGGAGTGAGAGCTTGGTACATCTATCATAATATACAAATTACTGCATAGGGGATATATGCAGGCATACCGCTGAAAGAGATTAGAGATGTATGGGGGGAGTTTACACAGAAGAGCTTTGTGGAGCCAGATTAGGGAGTGGATAAGACGTCTGGTCACTAAAGAGGTTCAACCTAAGGAGGCGTACAGATCAAAGTGAGGTGTATGCTGGTGGGTGTTAGAAATAAATTGAATTGCTCAATAGCAAAGTGTATCTAACTGGTGTAGCAGAGATTCAGGGCAGTGAGCGTATAGTGTATCGGCATAGTCCAAGAGTGGGATGAAAGTGGTTTGGACCACTTATTTGTTGGCCTCAGTAGGGAAGAGGGATTTGTTTCTGTACAATAAGCCAAGTCTATGTGGCAGTTTTTTTGCAAAAGAAGCAGTGTGAGTTGAAAACATTAAATGTTGATCAAGGTCACATCCCAGGTATTTAAAAGTATTGACTACTTTGAGGTTATCATTAAGAATAGTCTTGATGGGAGGTAGAGATTCCAGAGCTTTCATAATGGAGGACATATGATTGGACTGGAAATACATCACTTTAGTTTTCTTAGCATTTAAGAGGAGTTTGGAATGCACCAGACTGAGTGGAAGAAGGTCGAACTCGGACTGGAACTCTGCACGTGCTTCTGTCACTGAGGGTTTGGATGTATATATAACTGTATCATCCACAAACCAGTGTAATTTTGCTTTGCTGATATTGTTCCTGACAGTATTAATGTAAACCATGAAAAGGAGATGTCCAAGAATTGAGCCTTGCAGGATTCCTATCTTGAGCTGGAGGAGCTGGGAAAGGGATCCGTCAGCCTTTACCTGTTGTAGCCTATTTGACAGGTAGCTGTTGAACCGAGACTGTGCCGGGCCAGTAATGCTATGCCAACTTGACGTATCGAGGAGCAAAGTGTGGTCAACAGTGTCAAAGGCTTTACTGATTTATCAGATTCTTTTGGCATGACCTCACCCCACATGAACCCATGCTGCTTGTGGTCTTGCAGCCCACTGGATTCAAGATATGCTACTAGTCTTTCCTTTATCAGGGCTTCCATTAATTTCCCCACCACTGCAGTAAGACTGACCAGACTATATTTGCAAGCCTCCTCCCTGCTGCCACTCTCATGTAGAGTTACCACGTTAGCTCTTCTCCAGTCCTCTGGAACCATTCCTGTTTCTAGTGATATGTTGAATAAGGCTGTCAGTCAGACAGCTAGCACCTCCTTGTGTTCTTTTAGAACACTTGGGTATGTCCCATGGTCTCCTATAGCTTTGCCCACCTTCAGAACTGGATCTGGACTCTGTCCTCTGAAAAAAGACTTTTGTCCACCTGCCCACTCCTGTTCCTGCTATGTTCTGGTGGTCCCCCCCCCCCACTCTAAAATCTGAGCAGAAGTATCTTTTTAGGAGGTCTGCTTTTTCTTGGTCCTCTTCTGTTATGTCTCACCCCTTTGCTCTTCTAACCCTCACTATACCCCACTTGCTTTTCTCTTCTCGGTTATATCTAAAGAAAGTCTTATTCCCCTTAGTGATGCATTTGAGGATTTTTTCCTCTGTCTACACCTTTGCAGCTCACCACCTTGCCTGCTTCCCTCTGCTTTGCTAGGTGAACCTCCCTGTCATCCCCCCTCTGTGTTTTCTTATACCTTCTGAATGACACTCTTTTTTTCTTCACTACCTTTGCTATTTCCTTAGTGAAAATAGTGGTCTCTTTTTCCTTCTACATTTATTCACTTCCTTTATGCAGAGATTGGTTACTTGAACAAAACCCTCCATTATTTTCCCCACTGTGCCTACACTCCTACCTGGAAATCCCCTCACTTCAAGGCAATTTTCTGAGACAGGCTCTTATTTCTTCAAAATTCACCCTCATAAAGTCCAGGACCCTTGTCCTCGAGTGGTTAGTTCTGCTCCTGTCTTAATGTTTAACCACACTGTACAGTCATCACTGGTTCCCAGGGGACTGCCCACTATAACATCTGCAATGTTGTCCCTGTTTCTAAGCACCAGGTTCAGCACTGCCCAATCTCTAGTAGTTTTTTTTTGGACTAGCTGCTTGAGAAAAGCCCCTTGTAAGGAGTCAAGGATGGCCCTACTCCTTGCAAAAGCTACAGTTGAAAGGTTTCACTCCAGATTGAAGAAAACAAAACTGCTCAGAGGGCTGGGTGTGTTCGGGATGTATAGGAACAACACTTGTGCAAAAACAAAAATCTGCACTACACAAGCACCTTACCAAAAGAAGCAACTTTAATGTTAAAAATGAAACAAACATGCCATAAGCATCAGCTCAATGAACCTCTACCAGTTTCACAATCTCTGCATCATCGGGAGGCTAACAATGCAGAGTAGGTGGACCCTTAGATACATACAAGCACACCCAAATTTAAAGTGACAGTGATTAAGTAAAGTGCAGCATAATAAAGTCAGTGCAAAACAGTATATAAATGTTAAAAACAAAATTAATCATATCCTTCAGTTTGCAACATTTCAGGGAACAAGACAATAAATTGTTAACAATTTCAGTCCTACTTATATACTGATGAATGGAACATGAAGAATGTTATAATAGTGCCAAATCCATCAGTTCTCATAATTCAATATAAAGTGCTGAGGTACTGCTAGGTATTCCTATGCACCCTAGAAAGAGAACATAGAAAGCAAATAACTATTGCAAGGGGTGCAAATAAACAGTTTACACAGTACAGACACAGATATATACCCAATTGCAATTATTTTCTCCTTTTCTTGAGGCTCCATGGCCCTTAATGTAAAAATCCAGAATGATTCTCAGTACAGTAACTTATCATCCAGATAGCCCCAATGTGGCCCTAGCCTGACCTTCTCAATAGCACAAAATTTAAACACATTATGGCCACTTCTTCTATTTTTTACATGGCATAGATTGTAAAACCAGTAAAGGTTCATTGCGCTGATGTTAAAGGTGTGTTTGTTTCATTTTTAACATTAAAGCTGTTTCTTTTAGTAAGGTGCTTGTGTAGTGTGGATATTTGTTTTTGTGCAAGTGTCCACTCCAGATTGACAGATTGAAGTCACCAACTTGCAGCACCTCCCCCTTCCTTACCATTCTGATTATGGCTTTTGCAAGTGTCTTATCCAACTCCTATTAGAAGTGGGTACCCATCTGGGAACAAGCGACCACCAGTGTGGTTCACGATATAACAGCTGTAGAGTCAAGCCATGCAAAAGCAAGAGTATTAGACTTTCAGAGGGCTGACTTTGACAAAATGGGAGAGTGTCTCAGAAAACACTAGCAAGCAGGCAAGAAGGAGGGGTGCAGGAAAAATGGGGGAAAATCAAAACAGCCATCACAGAGGCAACAAGTTTTTTTGTGAAGCAAATCAACAGAACTAAATGAAGGACAAAAACCACTATGGTTCTCAAAAGAGGTGTCGGGGAATGTTAGGGAGAAAAAGGTAGCATTTAGGAAGCATAAGGAAACACAGAAGGAGCAGGACAGAGAACTGTACTAGTTAAAGCAGAAGGAAGTGGGGAATGCAGTCAGAATAGCAAAGGTCCAAACTGAGAAAAAGATAGCGAACTCAGTTAAGAAGGGGGATAAATCCTTTTACAGGTACATTAGGGAGGGAAGAAAGACCAAGGGAGGGATAGTGAGACTTAATAAAGGGAAGGGGGAGGCCAGAGGGTGACAGTGAAAAAGCATGGATACTGAATGAATACTTCTGCTCAGTATTCACAAAAGAACAGGTGTGGGAGATATCTAAACCAAAGAATAGAAGCACTCTGGATAGGGTGCTGGATACCAGTCCATTCACAGAAGAAAGGGTCCTGAAAGAACTCCTAAAACAGAAGGTGGACAAAGCAATGGGGCCTGATGGAATTCACCCCAGAATTCTAAAAGAACTAAGGGGAGAACTAGTGACACCACTGTCTACCCTTTTTAACAGATCATGGGAGGATAGTGTGGTACCTGAGGACTGGAGGAGGGTGGATGTGATTCCCCTTCACAAAAGTGGGAGCAAGACAGAGTCAGGAAACTACAGACCTGTTAGTTTGACCTCAGTGGTAGGGAAAATGATGGAATCACTTCTGAAGGAAAAAATTGTTGAGTTCCTAGAGGCCAGCGGGGCACAGGAACCAAGGCAGTATGGATTAAGAGTGGGAAGATCATGTCAGATGAATCTAGTTGATTTCTTTAACAGGGTGATCAAAGTACTAGACCAGGGAGGGGCTATGGACATGGCCTACCTAGACGTTAGCAAAGCATTTGACACAGTCCCACACAAAAGTTTAATAAACAAGTTAGCCAGCCTGGGAGTGGGTCCCACAGTTGCAGCCTGGGTAAAACATTGGCTGAACAACAGAACACAGAGGGCAATAGTAAATGGAGTCCAATCTGAAGAAAGGGGGGTTACTAGTGGGGTACCGCAGGGTTCAGTACTGGGACCAGTCCTCTTTAATGTTTTTATAGGTGACATTGCAGAGGGACTGGAAGAGAAAGTATGCCACTTTGCAAATGACACAAAGATCAGCAACAGGGTTGATACACAAAGGGGGGGGGTGGAAAGGATGAGAAGGAACTTGGCAAGGTTGGAGGAATGGTCAAACATGTGGCAGCTTAGATTCAAAGCAAAGAAGTGCAAAGTAATGCACCTGGGAAACAAGAACCAAGGGGCCGAGTACACAATGAGGGGGGAGGTACTGACAACAACAAAAATGGAATGAGACCTGGGGGTAGTCATATAAGATGACCTAAAGGTAGGCAAGCAATGTGAGAAGGTAGTAAGGAGGGCTGGAGGGATACTGGGATGCATAAGGAGAGGCATTGCCAGTAGAAAACAGGAAGTCGTTATCCCTCTGTACAGACAGTTGGTGAGACCCCATCTGGAATACTGCATGCAGTTCTGGAGACCCCATCTCCTCAAGGACATAGACAGGATGGAGGCAGTCCAGAGGAGGGCAACAAAAATGTTGCAGGGTCAGCACCAGAAGCCATACACAGAGAGACTAAAGGGGCTTAATATGTATACCTGCCAGGAAAAGGGGGGAAGAGGGGACATGACGGAAACATTTAAGTACCTCGGGAGAATCAACAATGTCCAAGAGGGTAGCATCTTTCAGAAAAAGAGATGTGCAAGAACAAGGGGGCACAATTTGAAGATAGAGGTGGGACAGATCAGGGGCAATGTAAGGAAGTATTTTTTCATGGAGAGGGTGGTGGATGCATGGAACGGCCTTCCTGAGGAGGTTGTAGGGTCAAAAACAGTGGGAAAATTTAAGAATGCATGGGACAGGCATAAACCAATTCTAGTGGGGGGTTGGAGGAAATAGGCTGTTGGTTAACTAGGATCTGCAGCTTACCAAATTGGTAGGGGAAATGAGCAGACTTGGAGGGCCAAGTGGTCCTATCTGCCATCAAAGTCTATGTTTCTATGCCATGCCTTGCAAGATTTGCTGCTGCACACTCCAGCTGCCTCCCCCCCCACCCCCCATTAGCAACATCAAATTGACTGGGAAACTGTGAACTGTAGTGCCTGCTGTTTCTACACTGAAATGTGTTTGTGCCAGTGCTCGTGCCTTTGAAGTCAGCCTGCTGCAGGTGGAACAACAAAATTCCCAGTCCACCGAAGATCGTCAATGTCACAGAGGAGGATGGGCAGTTCATTTTAAAAGTCCCGCATTGCTCACAGTGTGAGCGCTGTGGCGCAAGCGTGAGTGGCGCAAGCGCCACTCGGCAGAAGAAACGGCAAGGACTATTTCTGTTGGGTGAGCCCAAAAGACTTTACAATACACAAGGTTCCAGCTACATTTAGCATAACAGCAGTTTAATATAGCATTAATGATGTAAGAAGGTAGAGCTAGGTATTCAGTATTGGGAAAGCCTGTGTTTTTGCTTAAAGATAATGTTTAAACAAGAGATGTTACTTGAAACACATTTTAAAGCTTAGTCTATATAGGGTTGGGGTAACGTTTGAAAAATTAGCTTTTACTAAGAATTTCTTTAATAAGTTTTGACACTAAAACAGCTTGTCTGGTGCTTAGCTTAGACTTACATGGTAAAATTGCTGTTACAATAGAGTTTTTTAAAAGCAGAATTAGTGCACAGCTTATAGCTATTAAGTGTAGCTGTGAAATTGTAGCCATTATATTTTAAGTAATGTGTTCATATATGTTTATCATTACTGATGGTAATTCAAGGGAGAAAATTAAATGATTGCTTAATATTGTAGAGAGTAAAACTGTGATACAGCTAAAGAGTTATTAGTGGGCGTACCTACATGGGGAACATATTTTTTAAATCACTTTGAACTTTCTGCTCAGAAATGGGGATAGATATTCTTTGGGCCTCAAAGGCTCTAATGGCCATAGTTATTCTGGTCTGTCTGTGTGTTCCAGCCAAGGGAGATAAATTTAGCAGGGGGAAGAGTTGTCCGAGTTGTTTGGGGTCAGGCTGTGGTTTATTAGCCCAGGGACAGCCACCTCTAAAATGGAGAAATTCCTTTTTTTTTTGGTTAGAGACAGTTTACTGAAGAGAAACGTCTCATGTAAGTTGAGATTCAGCCTGGCTCCCAAGCATGCACTCTGGTTAACTTTAATCCTTTGTGGATGCATGACAATCCTAGGAGTTTGGTAAAAAAGATGGACACTTTCAGGGCCTGGATCAGCATAGAGTCTCCTGACATTATTACACTAATGGAAACATGGTTACACAGGAGAATTGGTTATGATGAAATTGATTTACAGGATTATTACCATAATAAACAGGACAGGGGGTCACGAGGAGGGGGTATTTTGATGTATATCAAACACTTTTTGGGGCACTCAAATGTAATGTACTCTGGTAACACAGAAGGAGTGGAATGCTTAGTGGTTTACATGGAAGTTTTTGACCTGGTAGTGGGAGCAGTTTATTCTCCTCCAAAGCTAAATCCTAGCTGCTTTGGGAGTTTTTGTCATGCCTTGACAGATTATGTTAGTTTAAAAAATAAAATTATCCTCCTAGGTGACTTTAATGCTGCCTGGGGGTGTTCACAAGGACAGAAGTTGGAGAATGCTACAATCTTTGCAAGTTGTTCAAATAATAAATTCCCCCACTAAAAAGGATAAACTAACAAGTTGAGGAAATATTTTGGATCTAATTTTTGTCTCCTCAGAATTGACAGTAGAGGGTTTTAGTGTGGAGGCCCCTAATCTAGGAGATCACTGTGTGAACCAGTGCACCATAAGAATTGGTGAAATATTTAACTGAGCCCAAAAATAAACATCCCACTTACAGGAGATGCTATAGGAAATGTAATAAGTTGCTGTTTTGTGGCTATTTGTCAAAAGTGCCCTAGCACCGAGTCTTTCTCATGCCTGATCTTGACATGGCAGGGAATGAATTCACTGGGATGTTTCTTGAGGCATGCTATAGATCCGCACCAAAAGAAGTAGTTAAAAACAAATCTCCTCGACCCCTATGGTTAGGACATAAAATAGGTAAATTGATTAGATTAAAAAAGCAATTATGGAAGAAGGCATATAAATCTTTGTTTCCAGATACCTGGGCCAAATTTAAAATTGTAAGGAACAATGTTATCATTGTTATTTGAAACACCAAAGCTTTTTATTACAAACAAAATATACCGGATAGAAAAAATCCCAGGGAATACTGGTCACTGATAAATAGGTTAAGGACCCCTGTCAGAAATAATCCGGTTGTACAACTAAAGAAAAACGGAATTTTGCAGCAGAACGATTCTACTGCAGATCTATTAAACCACTACTTTATAGACCTTCCTGACATTTAAATGGTATTTACAAATAATGAACAGAAACCATTTTTTGAAGAAGATAGTGGTAAAAATAGTCAAAACTTTAGATTTCGTAGAATTTCTGTTAAAGAGGACAAAACTGTGATAGACAAACTGCAAACACAAAAAGCTAGTGGTATTGATGGAATAGAAAACTATTTCTTAAAAGAATTAGTGTCTGAAATAGTACCTATTTTGACTGGTTTGTTTAACTGGAGCTTGAGTGAGGGGATTTTTCCTACAAATTGGAAATTAGGAAAGATTGTCCCTCTTGCTAAAGGAGGTGATCCTACTGTCCCCCCAAACTATCATCCCATTGCCCTATTATCTACTGTTTCCAAAATATTAGAAAGAAAAGTCCACAGGCAACTAATGGACTATCTAGAAAAATATAGGAAGTTGTCTCCACTTCAGTCTGGTTTTAAGAGGGGCAGGTTCATGGCCACTATGCTCACTGACCTGTTAGATCTGGTTGCTACCCCTTTGGGAGAAGAAGGTCTGTAGGTGCAGTGTACGTGGACCTGTTGAAAGCTTTTAATCTTGTTAATCATAACATTTTGTTGACTCTGTTGGAAAAAATGGGGGCGGCAAAAGAGCCATGTCAGTGGTTTCACTCTTATTTGGAAAATAGGTCTCAGATTATTAGCATAAATGGAACTAGTTCTAAGCCATTACATGTTACCCGAGGGGTACCACAAGGATCAATATTAGGCCCCCTTTTATTCATTGTATACATTAATATTCTACCTGATTGTTTAAGAAATACCTCTGTCTGTCTGTACGCAGATGATACCTTATTGATTGCAGATGAGAATTATAAGGAAGTAGAGAGAAAATATAAGAAGATTTTTTGATTATGCAGAAATCTTTTTCTAATTTAGGGTTAATAATAAACAGTAAAAAACTCAAACAATGTTGTTTTTCCCTAGACAAAACAAAGAACACTTAAACTCCAAGTTAACTGTTACAACCAGGAAGGGGAACATTTTAGGACAAACTGAGGTATACAAATATTTAGGAGTTTATATAGATCAGTATTGAAAATTTGGTCACTGTATAAATGAATTGGGGAAAAAAGTTAATATGAGATTAGGGGCAGCAAAATGGTTATTGCACTGTACAACTAGGAAAGTACATCAAACTATGGTAAATCAATTAATATTGCCAATTTTGGACTATGGAAGCCATGTTTATTGTCATGAAAATAAACAGCAAATGGTAAAACTAGATTTGGCCCAAACTAGGCTTGCTAGATTTGTATTGAAGTGTGATTTTAACACCCATCACTGTGTTATGTTTAGCTCCCTTGGCTGGAGCCCACTAGAGACCAGAAGAAAATGGGCATAGGCCATACAAGTTCATGGGATTCTAAAAAATAATTCGATATGTGGGTTGGTAGAAAAGTTAGAAAAACCAAAACATGGTTGTAATTTGAGAAATAAAATGGCTAGAGAGTTAGTAATTCCTAAACACAAAAATAAATTTTCATCAATGACCTTTCAGCAAAAAGCAACTGCTTGTTGTAATCAACTTCTCCTGTATCGTAAAGACCCACACATGAAAACAGATGTTTTTAAAATTGCTGTTTACAGGGAATTTGAGCATTGTTGCACATATAACAGATAGTCTAAATTGTATAGGAGTATATGAGGTGATTAGTTGTACTGAATGCTTGGTAATGTAATAGTGTGTATTTGATCCCTGTATTTGTCCATTTTCCCTTGAATGTAATCTGTTTGATTTGACATATGTTTGTCATTGTATTTTTGTAGTTTTTGTACTTATGTGTATGTATTTTATGTTACCATAACTTAAACAGGTGAACCTTGTGAAAAGGGTATATATAGCCCTAATGGTAGTATCACTGTATAAATAAATTTGATCTACTACTACTACTATGTTTCTCCCTGTACTAGAGGTCTGCACACAACCCTGGTATGGATAGTGGCCCCAGAGTGATGATTTGCACTTTTTAAAATTTATGTATTTATTTATTTATGTGTTTGTTTGTTTGTTTTTGATAACCTGGTAAGTGCACTAGACATTAAAAATCCCTTTTTTCAGGCACAACCTGGGAGAATACCAGGTAAAAATCATAACATACACACATCTACAGAGAAAGTATACAGATAACATTAGTAACATAGTTTAACAGTAGCAAAAATAAATTTGTTTTACATAAACTATAACAATAATAAAAAGATAAATAAAAAGAGAAATTCCCTGCATCAGGGAGTAACTTGAAAACAGGACTAAAGGACAGTAATCCAAGATGCCTATAAAAACAAACATTTGTAAGAGAAAACCCAAAGAGTCAATAAGATAACATTTGTAGAAAAACCCTAGGCATAGTAGGGAGATAGGTTAACTAAGGTATCATAGCCAGTCATAATGAAGTGAGCAGTTGAGTACCATGTTAGTGAGTAAGGTGGACAGAGAAAGGTCAAGCAAAGTAGGAAGCATGGGTAAAGTATCATCAAGGAGGAAAGAAACAAGTGCAGGGGTTGGAGGCTAAAGGTGGTTGTGTAGCTCTCATTTAAAGCTGCTGTTAGTGGAGGAGAGATGGCCTGCAACAGGTAAAGAGTTCAAAAAAAGAGGAACAAAGTTAGAGAAAGCCTAAGATCCCATAGCAGTTTTGCATCTGGGAACAAATAGTAGGGATTGCTCACCAAGTGAAGGGCATAGTGAGAGCTCAACGGTGTCAGTAACAGGACTGGTGAGGAGGGGAACACCAGAGCAAACAATACCATTAACCAATGAGCTAAAGGAACAGTGTCCGTTTGACTCTGTGGAAAGCCAGTTTAGGCTACTGTACAGCTGACAGCGATGAGTGAGGTGATGCAAAGCTAGGGCAAAATGACAGATGCTATATGTAGTGTCCCATTTATGGAGATTTGATTTGGAAGTACCAACATAAGTGACAGCTCCATAGTTGAGGGCAGGAAGAACACCCTGGGCAATAGCAGTCCTGGCAGAGGGTGTAAGAGCATAGCTAATTTTGTAGGTCAGGCTGAGTTTGCAGTTTACAGCTCTACAGGTATTAGAGATATGTTGATCAAAGTCAAGGAAGGGGTCAAGGTTTACACCAAGATATTTGAACGTATTGACATTTATGAGGGGAGAGCCACCAATGCAGGTGATAGGTGATCAGGACATTTCCTTAATTTAGGAACAGAACCAAAGAGCATAGAGTGGATTTTCTTAGCGTTTAATACTAATTTGTTACTACAAATCCAGTATTGGATATAATGAAAATTGAAGGAGAGGGTAGAGTTAAGGTCAAAGATATTCTTAGCGCTAGTATAGAGAACAAGGTCATCTGCATAGAACAAAGATGAGCACGTGGTGGCATTGAGAGATATGTCATTTATGAAAATGAAGACGAGAAGGGGGCCAAGTATGGCGCTTTGAGGTACTCCTATGTTAAAAGTGGAAAATTCAGAGACAGCAGAGTTATATTTGACAAATTGCTATCTGTCGGTTAAGTAACTATTATACCACGTTACAACCTCAGGGGAGAAACCTAGGGAGAGCATTCTGGACTTGAGGAGGGGATGGTCAACAAGGTCAAAAGCCTTTGTGAGGTCAGTGAAGACTGCTCCAGTTAGTAGGTCACTGCTCATAGAGATTTTAGTATTGTTGGTTAATTTGAGGAGCGCTGTGGCAGTACTATGCCCCTTCATAAAACCATGCTGGGTATCTGAGAGGAGATTCATGTCATTAAGGAAGGTGAGAGTTTGAGTAGAGACAAGTTTTTCTCAAAGTTTTAAAGACAGAGATGATTCTAGCAATCTTACAGATGTTAGGAACAACTCCTGAGCAGAGGGCTAGATTAAAAATTTTGGCCAATGGAGAAGCAAGAAGAGGCAATGCCAGTTTAAGTAGTCTGGGCTCAAGCCCATCAGCACTAATGCTACAACAAGTAGAGAGAGTTTAGTAGCCTGAAAACCTATTGGCTAGATACAGAATGGAAATGGAAGCGGGGTGATCTGGATGCTGGATCAGAAATGAGAGAGGGGTTTGGAGTAGGAGGAGTAGGGATAGGACCAGGAGAAGCAGGGACAGGATTAGTATAGCTGGATAGATCAGTGAAATGATGATTGAAATAATTAGCAATGGTAACAGGGTTGTTACAGTGGAATCCATCAAGCACCATGTCATTAGAGGGCTGAGCTTGGCTGGTCCCCATAAAACCTTTAATGTGAGCCCAGAATCTTTTGAATCACCAGTGGTGGTGAGAAGCAGATTCTTGCAATAGGAGCTCTTAGCAAGGCATATGGACATCTTATATACATTTTTCTCTTTGCCCTGTATTCATACAGGTCAGCCTGTAATCCAGAGATCCTGATTTTAGACAAACTATTATCCCTAGACTTTAGCTGAGCAAGGAGGTTCTTATGGAGCCATCTAGTGGGGTCCCACAGATCCTATGAGATATTTTTGCAGTATGTTGTTCCTGGAGAGCACAGACTTGAGATAAGAAGTAATATAGAGCTTTGTTGACACTAACAGAGGAGAAGAGCAAGGTTCAATTTATCTTGGATAGGTCATCAAGGAAGGCAGAAATGTTTATTTTGGAAAAGTCACAAAATGAGATTACTTTGGGGAAGGCTGGAAAGGGCACATGCCCTGCATACACAATACATAGGGGAATGATCAGAAATATCATCCAAGAGGATGTCAGTGTCAGAGATTCTATCAGTCCTCTTGGCCAGGACCCAGTCAATTAAGGTATGCAGACCTGAGGCCACAGAAAGTCTTATGAGGTCTGTAATAAGTTGGTGAACATACGAACATACAAATGTGCCAGCAAAAAGAGACCACCCGGTCTATCTAAGTCTGCTTGAGTATGCAGCCAACACCCCTATTTTGCAGTTGCCCCACCCCCACCCCTTTGTCATCCCACAGCCACCCCCCAACTCCCCCTCCCTCACTCTCCCCATTCCCTGTCCCGTGTCCTTTTGAAGCTGTTCACAGATTTACATGATACCACCCATTCTGGTAGAGCATTCTATTTTGCTACCACCCACTCTGTGAAATAGTGCCTACTCATTTCCTTCCTAAATCTCCCCCCCCCTCTATTCTTAGCCGATGCCACCTGGTGACCCTCCCCCTCCTTAACTTAAAGACCCCATCTGCCCCATCCTTATTGATTCCCCTCAGATACTTGAATGTCTCTATCATGTCCCCCCTGTCCCTTCTGTCCTCCTGGGTGTACATATTCAGGTGTCCCAGCCTGTTGTCATAGTCTCTGCCCTCCATTCCACATATCATCTTTGTTGCCCTCCTCTGCACCCCTCCAGTAGCCTGATATCATGCTTTAGGTATGGCCTCCAAAACTGGACACAATACTCTAAGTGCGGCCTTACCAGCGACCTGTAGAGGGGCAAGATCACCTCTCTTTGCCTGGATGAAAACCCCCTCGCTATGCACCCCAGCATTTTGTTCACTGTTGCAGCCACTCTCCTGTAATGGGCAGTGTTGTTCATGGTCCCTGTTATCATTACCACTATCTGGCAATTTTGCAAGTGAATAAGGAGGGGCTATGGATTTCCTTTGAAAATGTGGCTAAGGCTACTACAGAGCTCAAGAAACTTTATCCGGACTTGTTCCGTTGAATAAGGGTGATGTCCCATTATTGAACAAATGCCATGAATCATTAAGCTGTCTCTCTCTAATGAACCAGGTTAAGTTTAACCTGGTCCTGTGAAGTAATGTATGTTTTGGTTTGGCCGATCAGACCTCCGAGCAGTACTTAGACGCATTCTGGTACATTGAGCCTCAAGGGAGAATATAAGTTAAAAGACACTACTAAAATTTTCCTTATTGGTTTGCTTCACGTGGGACTATAATTCGCAGGATAGTGGATGTCATGATCTTTTCAACTAGATTCAAATGGAGACATGAAACAACAGATTTGTCTGTGCAGACACCAGACCTCAAGCTGTTACAAGGACTGGGTAAATGGACTCTCCATGGTTTTTCGCTTTGCAGTGTTGGTACACTCCATTGTAACACTCCTATTTTTTCTTGTTAGTTTGGTACTTATATGTGGCTAATTACCACCAATTATATGCTTTGAGAGTCATAGTTGAGTAGAATTTAACATATTACATGTTTGTTTCTCATTTTGGGAAAGAGAACTGGGGGGGGGTTCATTCAGATATTTGGGCTTAAGTTAGGGGGGTGGCTGAAACTGTCTGCTTGACAGGGAATAAGATTGCAACCAAATAATTGGGGGGAGTGCGGTCTAGTGGACTGGGGTATTAAGATAACTTTGTTGGGGTTAAACTGTTTTGTTTAAGTTTAGAAAGGTTAGTGTAATATTACAAGTGGATACCAGAAGGCAAGTGCTAGGTATAATTGCTAGATTAATCAAGAGGTGGCAGACTTATAGACATGACTTATCCAAAGGTGGCATGCCAATTACCATTATTTGTGTGGCTTTACCTTACTTTAAATACCTTGGACACCCAGGACTCCAGGGATGGAAACCCCTTGAGTTACAGTTTGACCCTGACAATCAATGTCAGTGAGGAATATATCCTGGAATGTTAAAGGGGCCCGTTCTCAAGTTAAACATTATCAAATTCTTAGACACCTGGAAACTCTACAATGTAATGTAGCCCAATTGCAAAAAACACATTTATTAGATACCGAAGTTAACCTTTTTAGGAGAAGACAAATAGGACAGGTGTATGCTGCAGGCAATGCAACAGCACAACGAGGGGTAGATATTTTGTTTACCAAGGGGACTCCATTTAAGGTACAGCAATCTCAAATTGATAAACAAGGGAGATTTATATTTATTAAGGGACTTCTAAACCATATTGAAATTATCTTGGGATCCATATATGGACCTAATATTGATTCACTGGAATTTTTTGTTAAAATAACAAAAGCCCTGAACTTGTTGCTTAAACTACCCACAATAATAGCTGGAGACTGGAATTTGGTCCTTTCACCAATCCTTGACAGATCAGTATCTAAGGGAAGTAGTCTCTCTCCAGCTCAAAGAACTTTAATGGAATTCATTAAAAGTTACAACCTCAGTGATCCTTGGAGACTACTAAATCCTACAGCTAGGGGATACACTTTTTACTCACCAGTTCATAAATCATTATCCCGCATTGATTACTTCTTTGTTAATACTCCAGTTCTTGAAGGCTTAATAGGAAGAGGTATGTCACCGAGGGTTATTTCCGATCACACACCTGTTTGGATGGAGGGTGCAATCTCACATCAGACAGTTAGAAATAGCATATGGAAACTGAATACACAGCTTTTACAGGATGAACAGGCAGTGAATTCCCTTAAAGAAACAATTTCCCATCTTCTCATACAAAACCAGGGGTCAATACAGGATATTGATAAGCTTTGGTGTGCCCTAAAATGTGCAGTTAGGGGAGAATGTATCCGCCTATCCACCATTCGAAAGAAAAAGAGAGAGATGTTATTCTCCTCGCTCTTATCAAAAATTCAAATCCTAGAAAATCAACAAATTAACCAACAGACTGAGGAGACACTGGAGCTTTTGTATTCAGAATCCTTACGAGAACAAGATCAGTATATGCTTTTTAAGACTCACGTTAAACATATAGAACAGGGTGATAGAGCTAGTCCCTTATTAGCTCTTCAGCTAAAAAAACAAGAAGAGTCTAGGATCGTGGTGTCCCTAAATTCTTCTTCAAACAATTCCCTCCTTACTACTCCTAAGGACATTGTTAAAGAGTTTGAGGTATATTACAGATCCTTATATTCTCCACAGTTACCTAGCCCCTCTATTGCAGAGATTCAGACTTATCTTAATGATATTCTGCTCCCCTCCCTCCAGCATTCACAAGTGAAGCTCCTTGAGGAGGCCATAACCCAACAAGAATTATGGGAGGCAATTGATTCGTTGCCGGATGACAAAGCACCAGGCCCAGATGGCTTCCCACCTTGTTTCTACAAAGTGTTTAAGGAGCAATTATCGCCCTGAATACTGAGCATGTTCTCTTATCTTTGTAATTCTGGACTCTCTGATCCCTCATTAGTAGAAGCCCTCATGATAGTACTCCCCAAACCGAATAAATCTCCACAGATGGTCTCTAATTATCGACCAATTTCCCTGATGAATTATGATATAAAGCTTTTCGCAAAGATTTAGGCCACTAGAATAGCATGAATTTGGACCCCATTACTTAGTTCAGAACAAGTTGGATTTGTAGCTGGTCACTTTTCAACCGACCACCTTAGGAAACCGTTTCATGTTTTCTCTGCATCCAGAGTAGCACCTTACCCAATGGCATTGGTGTCTCTGGATGCAGAGAAAGCATTCGACAGGGTAAGTTGGACTTTTCTATTGGAAATTCTCAAAATATTTGGCTTTACCCAGAAATTCATAAAGTGGATACAACTATTATATACTCTCCCCACAGCCAAACTGTACTGCAACAGGGTTTTCTCAGAGTTATTTCCCCTATTTTCTGGAACGCGCCAAGGATGCCCACTTTCACCTTTACTCTTTAACCTATACCTGGAACCACTTTTATACCACGTTCAACATTCTCCACAGGTACAGGGTATATAGATTGGTGAATGGGACCTTCGTCTTTCGGCATATGCAGATGACATTCTATTGCATGTCACTAATCCCCAAACTTCCCTTCCAGCGATAGTATCCATTATAGATAAATTTGGCACATTATCTAACTACAAATTGAACATAACTAAATCAACAATTATGCCACTAAATGGTCATACTCATCATTCACAATTAGAAAACTTTCAGTTTTGTTGGGCGACTCAAATTACCTATCTAGGCCTTATACTAACAAATGACTTATCACAGATTAAAAAATTGAATCTTGATGTTAAATTAGGAATTATAAAACAGGATCTTGAAAGATGGGCCCCTTTGTATCTTTCAGTACAAGGACGAATCAATGTAGTTAAAATGAACATACTTCCGAGACTTTTTATCCCCTGAATGTGTTAAATTCTTATCTTCCACAAACCTGGTTTAGGAAGGTTCAACAGATTATTTCCAAGTTTCTTTGGAAATCACAACCACCAAGGAGATTATATATTAAGCTTAGAGCTTCCATGGACAAAGGGGGCCTCAAACTGCCAAATTTTTTTCATTATTATCTAGCAAGCCATATAGCTAAATATCTTCACTGGTACTCCCCTATCCCTATTACAGCAGCACCTATTTATGAACCATTATGGCTAAAAAAGGAATGCCTAGTTATTAGACACTCTGGTATTTCCCCTAATAGCTTGTTATATATTACTCCTAAAAAAGGCTTTAAGATTCTACAAAATGAGCTAATATGTACGTCCCTGAAAGTTCACGCCCAATTGTGTAAAGTCCTTAAATATGATATTACTAAGGATATTTCCCAACCTATTTATTTAAACCCAAATTTTATATTAGATAACCAATATCTAAGAACTGCAAGAGTAACCCTCGAACAGGACGTCAAGATCCTGGACTTATTGGATCAAGGTAAGATTAAGGCTTCACCTGACCTTCTTAAAACCTTAAGCCTTCCTTCCAATTAGATATTTAAAGCATTCTGAATTAGACACCTTCTAATATCCACGATGGATAATGGTATTTGGGATAAGGAACAAGCAGATCTTCTTAATATGTTTCATGACCTGGTATGGAATCCTCATGCAGTATCCAAAATAACTGCAGAGTTATATCCTCTAATCCATTCAGATATCCAAGAAATATCATCATATTGGACAACTCAATTCCCGGATAAACAACTTTTCTGGGAAAACAGTACATTCCTATACTTCTAATGATAAACTGCGTCTAATTCAATTCTACATAATACATACTGTAATATGTATTTTACTCCAGCAAAGTTAGTTACCATGGGCAAAATACATGATCCCAGATGTAATAGATGTGGCCTAAGTGAGGATACAGTATATCATATGTTCTGGAAATGTCCCTTAGTCAAGTCCTTATGGAACACGATTAAAACCAAACTTGACCCCCTTCTTGGATTGGAGCCACTTTTTGAACCCAAAATATGTATCCTGGGAGTCTGCACACAAATTCCAGTTCTAGAAAGAAGAAATGTCATGGCCTTAATTTCTCATACAGTCAAGCAATTAGTGTTAAGGCATTGGAAGGATTTCCAACTTATTCCCTACTCTGAATGGTTGCAGCAATTCTTATATAATTTAAGAATAGAAAAAAATGATTGCTAGTCTTAGACACAGCCCAGCTAGCTCTGATAAAAAATGGAGCAAGAGTTACACAGTGACCTCACTTACAAGGTAAAGTAAGAACCTGGCTACAGAGATCCACGAATATACTTGGCACCTCAGTAGAAGCCTGCTAGCAGGCCTTAACCCTAGCACTTATTGGGGGGGTGGGATAAGGGGAATGGTAGGTATATAGTGTGGAATGTGTTTAGATTTAGGGATAGTAGTTAATAATAGGCTGATGTAACCTCAAGGCCATAATTACTTGTACTTATTTACCTTTTTGTATCTGAGCCTGGTAACACTATGTACATATGATTAAAGCAAACTAAAGCATATTTAATTTAAAAAAAAAAATCATTACCCCTAGGTCTTTCTCCTCCTCAGTGATCCCCAGCTTACCCCCACCCCGCCAGTATTTTCTCCTTGGGTTCTTCAAATAAAAGTGCATAACCTTACACTTCTTTGCATTGAACTCCAGCTGTCACCTCTCTGACCACTCCTCTAGCTTGCACTGGTCCCCCTGCAGCTGCTTCCGTCCCTCCTCTCCATCCACCACTGCTCTGATTTTTGTGTCGTCAGCGAACAGACTTACCTTGCTCACCACTCCATGTGCAATGTCTGATATGAAGATCACAAACAATACTGGACCCAGCACAGAACCCTGTGGCACCCCACTCATCACTGGCCTTGGAGTTGAGAGCTCCCCTCTCACCACTACCACTGTTGCAGCCTCCCACTCAGCCAGCTTGTAATCCAGTTCATCATTTTTACCCCTACCCCTACACCAGTTAGCTTCTCCTCGAGCTGCCCATGAGGCACTGAATTGAAGGCCTTGCTGAAGTCCAAGGAAAGAACATCCACTGCATGACCCTTACCCAGCTCACCTGTCACCCAGTCATAATATTGTATGAGGTTGGATTGAAAAGACTTCCTTGAAAAAAAAACATGCTGCCTCACATCCTGGAGGCCATTGTCCTCCAGGTACAACACCAGTCTTTCCTTTAGTATTGTTTCCATGAGTTTGCACACTATGGAGGTGAGACTTACTGGATAATAATTACCTGGTTCATCCCTTGGCTCGCTTTTGTGTAATGGTACTACATGTGCCATCCTCCAGGCCAGTGGCACATATCCCAGCTCTAGGGAAGTGCTGTACAGACCCACCAAAGGCTCTGCCAACACCTCCGCCATCTCTCTCAGCACCCTGGGGTGGATACAATCTGGCCCTGGTGCCTTGTATACCTTCAGTGACCTCAGTCCCTCTAAGACTCTGCTTGCCTCAATTCTTCCATCTGTCACCTCCTCTCCCTCTGTCCCCACCCTCCCAGCCCATGCTGGTAGTGGCCCCCCCTTTCTTCCATGAACACTGAGTAAAAGTATTCATTCAGCACTTCTGCCTGTTCCTCCCCCTTTTTCATCCACTCTCCACCCATTTTTATCCTCACTAGTGTCTCCTTGCATTTCCTTTTCTCCCTGATATATCTGAAAAAGTCTTTCTCCCCCCACCCCCCATTTATTCCCTGTGCTAATCTCAGCTCCCTCTGGGCCTTGGCTTCTCTCATTTTTCTGGTCACCTCCCTGGACCATCTTGCATATTCCTCCCTGTCCACTTCCTTTCCCATCCTCCTAAACCTCCGGTGCACTGCTCGTTTTGCCCTCACCACCTCCACAACCTTGCTGTTCAACCAGCATGGTTTTCTTGCTCTGCTCCTCTTACTCTGTGCCATGGTGCAGGCTTCTGTTGCCTCTGCAACCCCCATTTAATAATATCCCATATCTGCTCCATGTCTATCTCCTGCCTTATGCCCTCCAGTTTCCCTTTCAGTTCTCCCTACATCCTCCCAAAGTCCGCCCCCCTGAAGTTCACCACCCGAGTAACTGATTTCTCTGGCTTCCTGCACATCGTGATATTAAACCATACCATTTGGTGATCGCTGTTGGCTAGTTGGTCCTCTACCTTTATTTCCCTCAGTGCCTCCCCATTCAATAATACTAGATCTAAAGTGTTCTTAGCCTAGTAGGTACAGTAACCAACTGTGTCAGGAGACCCTCCTGGATTGCATCCAGGAGCACTTGCTCCCGAGCACTGGAGGTGACCAGAATGCTCCAGTCAACCCCCGTCAAGTTGAATTCCCCCACAATGACCACCTTCCCTTTTCTACATAACTTTTTGATTTGTCCCGCTAACTCCCTGTCAAGCTCCCCAAACTGGGACGGCGGCCTGTATACCACCCCAAACCTCAGTTTCCTACCCCTTGAGTCTAGGAGCTGCAGCTAGATTGCTTATGTTCTCCTTTCTTCTTCCTCATGCCTTGTGCATTTGATACGGCCCCTCACACAGACTGTCACCCCACCCCCCTCCCCTCCTTATGGTCCTTCTTGTATAATTTGTATCCAGGGATTGCCAGATCCTGGTCCTGGTGCTCAGTTGCCCACATTTCTGTGACAGCTGCAATATTCATCCTCCACACTGCTAAGATTGCTTCTAGCTCAGTGGATTTGTTTCCTAGGCTTCTTGCATTCAATGAGACCACCCACCATAATGCCCCCTTCCCTTCACTAGCCTCCATCTCCTCCCTTCTACTCACTCCTTTTTTGGCCACCTCAAGTCCTTTCCTGCTAGCCTGGGGGTAGGTTGTGATTCCAATCTATCAGATCCCTGCCTACCTGCTGTCCACTTGCCACCCCCCCCATCTAGTTTAAATCCACCCTTGTCACAATATACCTCCCCAGTTCTTGCTTTAATACCTCCTTCCCCTCCCCACTCAGCTGTAGCCTATCCCTTGCAAACAGATTGTTATTATCTCAGGTACTGCCCAAGCTGCCCACAACCCCATACCCCTTAGTTTGACACTATTCTACCAACCATGTGTTCATCTCTGTAATCCTCTCCTTTCTCACTGTGCTTGCACAGGGTACTGGGAGTACTTTGGAGATGGCCACAGATTCCCCAGTCTCCTCGCACAACCTTCCCACTTCCACAGTCCTCTCCCTTGTTACCTCCACTATTTCCCCCGCTAAGTCATTTGTCCCCACAAGTACCACAATGTGTGGTTTCCTCCTACCCCTCTTAATGCACCTTAGGATTGCCTGTCCTCCCATGTATGCCTTTAATCCTGGTATGGACTCCACCCATATCTGACTGTGCCTCTCCCCCTTGCTTCCCCATCTGATCCCCTTGAGTATGGAGTCCTCCAATACCAGTACACCCCCCACTCCTCTTACCTTGTGTCCGTCGCCACCCCCCCACCCAGGTTCTCATTTTTGGAGCCACTCAAGACTGTGTTTTCACCATGTGCTGCAGTGTCTTCCCCCTGTCCCTCCCAACTAAGACCCTCCCTCTTCCTGTTTGACTGCCAAACTCCCTCTCCCTCCTCACCTCACCAAGTATTATCCCTCCTCCTGCCACGCCATGATCAATCGCTCCACTAGTAATGCCCCTCACTCCCTCTTCTTTGTGAGTGCTATCCCTTGTGCAATCACCTCCTGCATCCTCTTTTCCATGTGTTGCTAGTAAAGTAAATATGTTCCCTATTCCCTTTGCCTTACTATGTGCTTTCTCCTCCCTCCTGCCTACCGCTGTTCCTCTTTTTCTAGGTCCTACTATAGTTCACCCTTCATCAGCTGGCTTCCTGTCTAGTTTGCCCCTCCTCCTCCTCCCTTGACCCACTGTTCCTTCTCTGTGATGCCCCCACAATACTTTCAGATGTCAGCCCTCCTACCGACGCAATCCTCCCCTCATCTCTCAACCTCCCCAGCTCCCTACCAAGCCACTGAACCTCTTCCTCAAGCCTCCTTAGCCTGTGGCGTATTGAGCACCCTCCCAGCCTCCACAATATACTCATCCGCATTACTGCCCCACAACCAGTGCACCCAACAATCCTACTCATGGTCCACACTACCTATACAGCTTCTCCACACTAACTATCCCTACAGCAAGTAGAATTAACTAATCCTAGCCCAGCCTCTAATATAAATTTTACCTGATATATTCCACTTGAAGGCCCTTCACTATATCCACCTATCACATTAATCAGCAATTCATTGTGGATGCTGTACTCCTATATGAGACCTACCTATGTGAAAGTTGTGCTTCTGAATTAGAGTCATAGGTCTTAATGGATTTACCTCCCCAGACCAGATTGATGTCACCAAGGAGAATGATTTCATTACAACCTGCTTGGGAGGTAGTTTGCGATAATAGTTCAGAGAGGCCAGTAGTGCCACCTTTAGGAGAGTTATAAGCACAAATGCTGTGGAAGATTTTCTTGTCACCTAGTAGTAGGATGGAGTGTAAAACCTCACAGTGAGAGAGGTATGGGTTAGGGAGAACAGAGAGATCCAGATGTGCTTTAAAATATATTGGTACAACACCACGCCCTTTTAGAGGAGTGGCAATCACATTATAATTCTGTAGAGTGCAGGCTGAGTCAGGGGTGAAAGGCTTTAGCAACATTTCAGAGACACATAATATGTTTGGATTGTACAGAGATGCCCAAGTTTCAAGTTCAGATAGGTTGAGGAGCAGGCTGCGTATGTTTAGGTGAACAATTTTCAGGCCCTTGGCAACAGCCAAGTAAGGGTCATAGTGGAGGTGGGGGGACAGGACTGGGTTCAACATCCCCTGCTAGAATGATGGTAATAAGGCTGAGGTACCATAGATTATGAGAAGGAAAGGGCATGGTAAGTAAAGAGCAGTAGCAATGTTTAGTCACAAATTTTGCAAGCAGGTACAAATGGCCAGAGGATAGATACTCCGTTTAATTGAAAATCAGGTTGATCCCTTCATTGCTCCATTCTTCCATTCCCCTGAATAGGAACAGAGCAGCTATGCAGCATCCCATAAACCCTTGCAGCTAACATCAGAGCTGGGGAGAAGCTGCAGGAAATTCAATGTGTTATAATTATGCTAGGAGCTCTAAAAAGCACAGTGTTGCTGGTCATCAGTACCACTTCTGTCTTGAGACTATCTACATGTCATGTGACCTCTACATAACCTGAGAGTGGAGTGAGACTGACTATTGGCAAAATGTGCAGGGCTACTATATGGACATTCCCTTTAAGCAAGATTGAATTCAATAAGGTGTGTCAAAGTTTACAATTTAAAATCTTGGTGTAATGTTCTAGAATTTATGTGCACATCGAATCAAGTACAGTACATGACCCTGCATTTATTAAGACACACACACACACACACAGACACACACACACACACAATTCCATGCGCATAAAACAAGTAGTTCCTCCTGAAAAACAGTACTGGAAAGTTATTATGCCGATGAGAGTATTTTTCAGCTTTGATTATATGCATTTTATGACAACATAAGCTATTTCTAAAAAAAAAAAAAAAAGAATGCAGCAAAGGAAAAAAATTGCTGTAGATATTTTAACTTGTGATTGAATCCTGCCAGTCAGATATTTAAAGGCTGTGAGCTCAGGCCACTTAATTAAAAATCTATTTAACAAATCCCAACTCTGCAAAGATAATGGCATTCTAGTCTCACTGGTCACATAGCTCAATTGGACAGGTGATCTGTAATTAATGTGTCCATGGAACACAGACAGGAAAGTTAATTCCTTACCACTGTCTCACAATTCACCATGAATTAAAAGAGAAGTGCTCTAATTGCAACTGTATACATGGGCTTGAATCAGTACTGACTAGTGACTACATAGTGTTGTCATACTATCACAGTGCTACCACTAGCAGAATGAAAATAGATGTGAAAGAAATAAAAAACATTACATACTAACTTTTCATACATGATTGAGTCATTAAATTGACTAATGTGCCAACAATTTGAGTACTCACTTGGAAAACAGGCAATTACATCAAGTTTCATTTGCAACTAATTGCAAAGCAGCCTAAATCAGAATTAGGACCAGAGCTTTAAAACACAATTGCTTTCCAATATTTGTGTAAGGTATATGGGAAAGAAAGTAAATCTCCCAGTACAGCTGGCTGCCTGTTTGGTGGGTTTACATACATCCCCCCCCCCCATGTAACTTCTGAAGTTTTTATTAGGGGGTTTAAATACTGTAAATATAAATCCTAAAAAGGGCTTGAAGTACAGTAGTAGCTAACCTGACAGTCACTGGCAGCTATAAATTGTGGCTCCACTGCTTTGGGACAATGGGCTCTACTTAAAACAAGCATACTGAAACTTACTTTTCAATGAAGCATTTAACAGATTTATTATTTATCATTTTAACATGTAGGTTTTACTGATGGATGTTGTTTTGGTGTTTTCAGCATCCTGAGCTCCGCTGGAAGAGAGCGCAACAAATCAAATTGACTTTAGGTTAGCTCATCATATCTTTCCAGTTGACTGAGAGGTTTTTTTTATGGACACAGGAATGCAATACAATGTCAAACTGCAGAATATCATTTAAAGTGCAATCGAAACCTGTCAGTCGCATGATCGAGGGCCATGGATCAGGACAAGTAAATTAAAAATCTGTCTACAAATTCCAGCTGTGCACAGTTAAAGTTATTCTAGTCTCACTGGTCTCATATCTCCATAGGACACACTGATATAATTACACAGTTAATTCCTCACCACTGCTTCATACATCATGAATCAAAAGAGCAGAACACAGACTGCACCTGTATGCAGAACATGGGCACAGATCAGTACTGGCTACTTATAACAGTGCTGTCTTACTACCACTCTGCTACCACAAGTCAAATGTAAGTAAATGTAGGAAAAAATCAAAAGATGGTAGCAGCTATCCAAACATGACCAAGATGACTAATTTGTCAATGATAGATCAAGTACTGGCTTGGAAAAATAGGTAATTATTCACTTGTTATTTACATTAAAAGGAAAAGTGAAAACATGCTTTAAAAGGCCCCCCCCCCTTCCAGGCAGCCAGGGCTACTTCCACTGTCATCAAGCACCTCAGTTAGTGGTTTTGCACTGACACAGTCACTATCACCCCCTCTGTTCCTCCATGCTGAAAATCAATAGTTGCATTTTAGCGAAGCTGGCATACTGTGGTATAAGGGGAGGGCAACAAAACTCAATTCCAGTCATGGAATTAAAAGTTTGGCTCAGTTCTAGGAGCAAAATGAGGAAGAACTACTCCTGTCCAAAATGTACCCAAAGGCATAAAAGTAATAATGTTTAAAGTGTCAAAAGGATATATCATGAGAAAACATGTCCCCAGAGACCTGTCTGGTATGTTTGAGCCTACACCAAAGATGCTGGGTTGCCCCAGTGATAAGTTTCCATTTTCAACATTAAAGGCACAGTGCCAGCTCCAGAAGGCATCTGTTCTAGATCTTACCTTTCTATCCAAATGTTTGTGTGGCCCTAAAGAGCCAAATTTATAAAGTAGCTGCCCTGATCCTTGATCAGTGATTGGGGAGGCAACAGTAAGATTATTCGGCCATCGACTCATTGCCCATTGGGGATGAAGTGGTCCACTCTTCATTTGGTGACACTAAGCAGTCTGATTGGTCAGTCTACTTAGCATCGCCAAAGAATATATTTGGTTAGGGCTTATTATGGCTGAAAAGCATCCACATCAAAAATGTTGCTGTGCATATTCTGAAAAAAAATACATAACCAGGCACCACAAGTAACAAACAGTGATATCTTTTAATCACATAAACTTCAGCAATGAATACGAAGCCACCCTGCAGTGCAGAAACAACCTGTATCGGTTTTGCACTAATTGTGTATCATCAGGAGGAGCATGTGAGTGGAGCTAAGGATTTTATTTGACGGTGTGCATATTCTGAGTAGTTTTGCGTGTTCTAAATAAAGTTGCTTTGCATGTTCTACAGCCAAGTGCACCCACATCCCTACTCATGTTTGATCCCATAACTTTAGTGTTACACAGCAGTGCTTCAATGGTAGAGTGCGATAGGAAATTACTGAAACTAAAATTCACCGGTGGTGTTATCAAATGATACGTCTGATCATGAAAGGGTCATATTAAGGTACAAAATCACAAATGGCAAATAATCTAAACTGGAACTTGCAGATTATCATAAATGATAAACTGATATAGCAGCAATCAACTTACTCATTTGTCTTTATTACATAAAAGATATATTATAAAAAATCATATATCATCTAACATATGCTTTTTGCCTTGTGTTTTCATCTTGGGGTTGAGATGACAGCATGAACCTCTCAAGATTCACCCTCAAAGTCCATATGCTCTTATATTAACTTCCTGATGAAAACATAGACTTGTTTTGTATGATCACTCATATATTATAGTGTATGGTTAGGGCCTGTGCACGGAATTCAACCACCTCAAAAACCTTGTTGTGCATGTTCTAAAGTTGTTGTGCACATTCTAAAACCCTTTTTGTGCATGTTATATCATTAATTGCATATGCAATTCCCATGCGCTGACTCCCGCTTCCAGGTTTCACATTTCTGCTCAATGTACCTCAGCAATATGGTAAACACAGTTAAAAAACAAAACAAAATACTTGTCAGTGGTTCCATGTCATATGGTCGAACGAAAAACTGCAACCCATCAGAAGGGCGCCAGACCCCCAGGGGGACGACATTTGGGAAGATTTTTATGTGGGGGGCTTTGTTTGCCCCCCCCCCACACCTCCATTACCATGGATTCATACTCAGTGGGGGACATAACTCAGGGAAGGGTGCAAGTCCATGTTGTCAAAATTGTCAGCACCGTTATCCTGTCGCCCTTCTGACGGGTCAACATTATTCAATTGACCTCTTGACGTGTTAACCTTGTGAGCCACATTTTTTTAACCATACACTATAACAAATAAAAATTGGGTGCCCTTACATAACTTGCCTTGTGTTTCCATCTTGGGGTAGAGATACCAGCTCAAAACACAGGCTTGGTGTGTATGGACACCCATACATTATTCCTTATACTCTATATGTTTTATTATACACAGTAGTGTACTACCTGCTTTATAATGAACTGTCACTATTTTCTGATGAAGGATTCTATGTAATTCAAAAGCTCAAGCACTTATTTTCTTTTGTACCATCTATGTTGGTCCAATAAAAGGTATCAAATCATTTCTTTTTTTCTGGATCTTTTGCTTTAACCAGTAAGCCTTACCAGTTAGCTAAGAGGTTGTATCTACTTAGATTGATTTCTATGCCTTGTACATTCTTTTTGACAGATGCAAGTGTTGCTATTAATAAAATCACTCTCTGATGCCATTTTTTTTCACATGAGCAACGGTTCACATCATATCAATGAGCATAGTATTAAACTAGAAGCCTGTTAATGGTCATAGTCTGGTTAAAGAGAACAGTTGTGCTGGAACCAGTTTTTATATTCACCCATAGTATCAACTTAATAAGACAGCTGGGGCAGAGGTGGATGTTCTCTCAGCTGAGGGTGTTTCTTCTGATTGATATATGTTGAAACAAGTTTGACAGTTTCAAGGAAACAAGTGGTAATGCAGATTGGTTTCTTCTTAGCCATTCATTATGCTGAATTGTAGTGCAGCATTGTGATTTATTGAATGTGAAGGGTCTGCAAAACTTTATTTTCAGTGACATCCTAGAGCCAAGTAAGAACGGGAGAACCTCAAAGGGTTTTGACCATCTGTGTGAGGATGCAGATCCAGGCCAAAGATTTGATTCATTGCGATAGGTTCTGGAAGAAGTCAGAGCCTTTAGCAAAATAATGTTAAATAATCATCAGAAACCAAAATACAAACATACAAGGTTGGAAAAATAATTCCTGACTCTCTCTCTCTCGCTCTCTTTTTTCTCTACATCTCTGTTTTCCTTGCAAGTTACCATTCAATTTTTTTCCCTAGCTTCAGGAAGTTTAACAAAAAAAGGAACAGTTCTAACCATAGTGTTTCCTTCTTGACATGGCATTCTTTGTAGAAAACATCGATTACAAATTCCACCAAGCACCTTTTTAGTCTAATGTTTCCACCCCTGTACTGAAAGCACCTTCTCCATGCTTTCTTATTTATTTAAAACTGGCATCATACAGATGGCAGGATGGCTCTGTGACATGATATATATGAGTATCTAATTTTTTGATGGGGGTTCCCTTCATGTAATTAGTTCCAGGCTCTTCGTCACATGAAGTGTGCTGGAAAAAGCCATAGAACATGCACAAAGCTCACTAGTGGGGCACTCAGTGGCATCCAAGAAGCTAGATGTGTGCCCCCTCTTCACCTGATCTCAGGCTGTTTTCAAGGCTATGTCAGCAGACTGGAAGAGGCAGGCCAGGAAGCAAGTGTAGACTTGTGCTGCACCCACAAGTGAAGTTCTGCATGCCAAAGACTGCTGAAGGTGGAGGAGAGAGTACAAAGCCCTAAGGACTGCACTAGTGGTGACGCATGAAATTATGTGCTTCACAGAGCTTTTTAAATTCCAACATGGCTGCTAGGCTGCTCAGTCTGAGCTTTATGTAGAGCTCAGTTATTTTTAACTTCAAACCCTGTTTTTTTTTTTTGTGGTTTGGGATGAAAAAGCCTGTCTTTACCAAACTGCTAATGTTACTGAAATACCGAACAATCTTAGTAATAACAACTGAGAAGAAGAATTAAAGGATACATCTGTGGATGAATCATAGTACAAAGTCAAACAAATCATTACGTCTATCTGTGATAACTATATTACCAAAGTAAGAAAGTGAAACTGTAAGGGGTTTAAACCAAAATGGCTAACCAAATCAGTCAAAAGAATAAATAAGGAAAAAAAGACAATGCTAGATGACATTTGAATTAAATATAAAACTGTCTTAAAGCAGTGTAAGTAGAAAGCAAGCTGAGTTAAACTTAACAAAAAATGCAAACAACAATAAACAATTTTACAGCTACAATAAATTAATTAAAAAAAGTGATACGAAAATAGGCCCAATTGTTAAAAATGAAGACACTATCACATGCTCAAAACAGATTACAGATGAATTTAATCACTATTTTTGTTCTGATTTTTTTTTTTTAATCATCTTGGTTACATTCCTAACATCAACACTAACACAAAACCTATAATTAACATGAACCTAACTGATACTGCAGAGAAAAAAGAACTTAAAGGCTATAGCTCCCCAGGCCCCAATAAAATATTGCCTAAGATACTTACACTTATGGGCAATGAAATCCTTACTCCACTAGCTATACTTTATACCAAATCAGTCTTTACAAGCATAGTCCTGGAACACTTGAGTATGGCACAGGTTACCCCAATATTCAAAAAAGGATCTAAAAGCGACACCAATAACTTTCACCCCATAAGTATAACATCTGTTCCTGGGAAGATTTTGGAATCAATAATGACAGACAATATTAAACAACATGTTCAGAAAAAAAAACAATATAGATGATGAATAACACGGCTTCAACCCTGGCAGGTCTTGTATAATGAATTTATTATGTTTTTATGAAATAGTAAGCAACAAAATTCCTCTTGACAGTATATATATATAGATATATATACATTGCAAAAAAACTCCATCAATGCATCAGTTAGGGTTGATATTACAGTGACAAAAGTATGGAAATTTGATGTTAGCACCCCACCCACTCCCTCCCACCCTCCAAACACTAACAGGTGTCAGGGAGTGCCTTGGGGTCATCAGCCCTAACTCTCACCTCATTTTATGTTTAAGGAAGCTGTGATGGTACAGTATAGAAGAACGGGGTCAGAATTAGGTCCGATGGCCAAATTGAAAAAAATATATTTCCAGGCATTATTTTGAAAAATTAATGTCAGGATCATGTTCCTCGGGTCCCGATTAGGTAAACACAACTGTTGGTGTTTACCAAGGGGCAATATTGTTTGAATTACAATGTTTTTTCTCCATAGCTAACTGAAAACAAGATGGTGGCAGCATGACACAACTGACCCCATCAACAGCACTAAAAGGTGCTTTTGAGAAAGAAAAACATGCTTTCAGCAGATCTAATTTTTCCCATAGACTATAACGGGAAACTTTAAACTTTAATAACTTTTGATCAGATAAATATTTCTTTACCAAACCTTCAAAAGTCACATCAGTGACCCAGACTCCATACACCCTAACAATTTCAGACCACACCCCTAAAGCATTTTGGATTTAGAGATAAGCAAAGAATTTATTTTTTTGGCACTCCACAGCTCTACAACTGCATGGCCAATCAGAATGAAACTTACCAAATACAGAGATCTATTATACCAGACAGCACATACAAAATGTCAGGCAAATTGGTTAAAGGTTGCAAAGTTATTAAAGTACAAATTTGGGGGTTTAACATGGAAGTGGCCATGCAGCCCTAACTATAGGGCACTACCATGCCATATATATATATATATATATATATATATATATAATATATATATATATATATATATATATATATATATATATATATATATATATATATATATATATATATATATATATATATATATATATATATATATATATATATTGCAAAAAACTTCATTAATGCTCCAGTTAGAGTCAAAGTGACAAAAGTTGGGAAATGAGGTGTCAAGGGTTTCCCTAACACCCCACCCTCCCAAACCAGGCAGGCGAACAAGTGTGAAGTGTGCCATGTGCTTCACAAGCCTAATGCTTACCCCATTCCATCTGTAAATAAGGTCAGATGTGTAGACTTTATGAGAATAGGGTGCGCATAAGGCTTGAGAAGGCCAAGGCACACCCCACACCTGCTCAACTGCCTGGTTTGGGAGGGTGAAGGGGTTTGGAATCCCCACCAAACTGTAATTTTTGTGCAACAGTAATGCCATTCCATGTCACAGGTGTGAAAAAACATTTTAGGCAGGATTTGAATAATTACAGCTGTGACATACGTGAGGTGGGGCAATAAGAAGGCTAAGTTTGACACAATCCCACACAAAAGATTAATAGTCAAATTAACCAGCCTGAGAGTGGGACCCAGGGTGGTAGCCTGGGTAAAACATTGGCTGGACAACAGGACACAGAAGGTAATTGTAAATGGAGTCCACTCTGAAGAAAGGGGGGGTTACTAGTGGGGTACCGCAGGGTTCAGTATTGGGTCCAGTCCTTTTAATGTCTTCATCAGTGACATTACAGAGGGACTGGAAGGAAAAGTATGCCTTTTGCAGATGACACAAAGATCTGCAACAGGGTTGATACACAAGGAGGCATGGAAAGGATGAAAAGGGACTTGGCAAGGTTGGAGGAATGGTCAGAAGTATGGCAGCTAGGATTCAATGCAAAGAAGTGCAAAATAATGCACCTGGGAAACAAGAACCCAGGAGAAGAATACGCAATGGGTGGGGAGGTAGTAATAACAACAAAAAGGAAAGGGACCTGGGGGTAATCATATCAGATGACCTTAAGGTTAGCAAGCATTGTGAGAAGGCAGTAGGGAGGGCTGGGGGTATACTGGGATGTATAAGGAGAGGCATCATCAGCAGAAAACAGGAAGTTGTTATCCCTCTGTACAGACAGTTGGTGAGACCCCATCTGGAGTACTGTGTCCAGCTCTGGAGACCCCATCTCCGCAAGGACATAGACAGGATAGAGACAGTCCAGAGGACGGCAACTAAAATGGTGCAGGGTCTGCAAGAGAAGCCGTATGAGGAGAGACTAAAGGAGCTTAATATGTATACCCTTGAGGAAAGAAGGGAGAGGGGGGACATGATAGAAACTTTTAAGTACCTCAGCGGAATCAACAAAGTCCAAGAGGTAGCATCTTTCAGAAAAGAGACTTGCAAGAACAAGGGACACGATTTAAAGATAGAAGGAGGGCGGTTCAGGGGCAATGTGAGAAGTATTATTTCACAGAGAGGGTAGTGGATGCATGGAACAGCCTTCCTGAGGAGGTAGTGGGGTCTAAAACTGTGGGAGAATTCAAGAATGCATGGGACAGACATAAGGCAATTCTTGTGGGGGGTAGGAAGAAATAGGCTGTTGGTTAGCTAGGATCTGCAGCCTATCCTGTAGGTAGGGAAATGGGCAGACTAGATGGGCCTAGCGGTCCTTATCTGCCGTCAAAGTCTATGTTTCTATGTTTCTATGTTTCTAAGTTGGAAACCTGGTTTCAAAATATTTAAAATTTAAAAAGTTACAAGCAAGGGTAGTGAAATTGTAATGAATGGTCATAACTTTAGCATTTGTTCACATGTTGACCCAAAATTTTCAACATACTGTAGTCTTTCTATGACCCTACCTAATAAACTCCATAAATGAAAATGTTCAAATCTGTGCCAAAATGCCATTCTGCACCACAAGTGAAAAAACATAATTTGGAAAGGATGTGAAAAATGACAGCTGTACTGTTCATGAGGTGGTATGAAAAAATGGCTATGTTGAAAATTTGGACTCAAAATATTGAACATTTTCCAAAGTTATGCACATGCATAGACAAATTTCAATGAACACTCATAACTCAGCCATTTTTAGGAACTTTTTACACCAAATTTTCAACATGGCCTTTTTCTGACCCCACTTCATGAAGACTGGCACTGACATTAAGTTATTTGGGCTCAAAGGGGGATTTTATGCAGCAACCATGAAATCACCTTCCGGGCCTGATTAATGAGATGACAGTGGCAGTGTTTAAGAGGTGGCTTCCCAAAAAGCCCATACTGAAAATTTGGTGTACAAATTCCCCACAAATGGCAAAGTTATGAACCTAAGTTCAAAACACCATTGAAATACATTATACAGCACTAACTTTGATTCCTCAGTTCCTGGTTCGGCTTTGAAGAGTGCAGACATGTCCCAGTCCACATACGATGACAGACTGGGATCTATGGTGGTAAGTGTAGGGTAAGGAGGGTGTGTGGGGTGGTGGGCTCTCAGTGGGAGTGTCAGGATGGGAAGGGGATGGCAGGGATGATATGGGGCTGTTCTTTTTTTCAGGTAAAAAAATAAAAAGATGTCAGGGGGACTGTTTTACTGGGTACATTATAAAATATTTTGAGACACTGGGGGTGGGCTCCACAGTGTTCCTCACTGCTGGGAGGGTCAAAATGCTGACACGGGGATTGGGCCTCCCGATGTCAGCTAATGAAATAAAACAACCAGTGGGTGGTTGGGTGATTCTGACACTGGGGATAGGCATCCTGGTGTCAGATTATAATAAATAAATAAATAATATAGGGACTGAAGAGACTGGGAATGGTGGTCAGAGGGTGGGAGGGTGCCTCTAGACACCAAGGAATATGGGGATAGTGATCGAGGAGTCGGGGTGCCACTAAACATTGGGGAAAACAGGGGCTCTCACAACTCACACTGTAGCCAGCAGCAGAAGTTCAGCTGTAGCTGCAGATGTAAATAAAATCCAGTGTTCCCATACAGAGAATGCAGTGGTAGGCTCCTCTCACTAAGCTGGGCACCTGGATTTTGGGTGCCCAGAAAAAGTATTTATGGAGCTAATAGTGAAAAACAAACAACAGGATGTAGGTTAATAGGGGCCATTTAGGTAGGTTTAGGTGTTTGTTTTGTAAAATGACAGTATTTTTACATAGTTTCTACACATTTTAGTTCTGGAGCAAAAAACAAGATGAAGGCTGGTGAAAAAGGAATTTTCCCTCACAAAAAAAGGATTTAGTTCTCATGAAAAAGGAATGGTTCTGACAAGAGTGAATCCTTTTTTGCCAGAACAAATCCTTCATCGATTTCTCTCCATCTATCCTGAAAAGTGGTTTTCCCTTTGAAAACAATGGGAACTGAAAAACGTAATAACTTTGCAACAGATTAATATTTTTTCACAAAACTAAGCATGCCTGATCTAATTCTCAAGCTGGTGCTACCATAAAAATATCGCACCAAAATTCCACACCGTCTGGACACAGGGTGATGAGGGACAAACTGCAAAAAGTGGCAACATGGTATTCAACCCTAACTATAGGGGCACTATCATGCCCCTATAAAATATATATATACAGTATATATATTCATTGAAAAAAAACTCCATTAATGCATCGGTTAGGGTTCCTATTACAGCAACAAAAGTATGGAAATTCAGCATTAGAGTTCCCAACCCTACCACCCTACCCCTACCCTCCACACACCAACAGCCATCAGAGCGTGCCTTGGAGTCATCAGCACAAACTCTCACCCCATTCCATGTGTAAACAAGCAGACATGGTAAATTACAGGAGAATGGGGTGACAGTTAGGCCCAATGACCCCAAGGCACACCCAGTGGCTGTTGATGTGATAAGGTTGGAGTGGTAGGGTTGGGAACTCTAACACCAAGTTTCCATACTTTTGTTGCTGTAATAGGAACCCTAACTGATGTATTCATGGAGTTTTTGTAATGAATTTCACTTCTTTTTGAGATAGTATAATAGTATCCATATTTTGATGTGGGAGCGCAGGTTCCTTTGGACCCTGCGCTCCAATTCCTCCATAGATGTGCATACATTATAGGTGTGGAAGCACAGGGTCCATGTGTTGAACAACAATGACCAAATTGTCAGCATAACCATCTTATTACCCCCACCTCATGTAACCCAGTACAGAGAAATTGTGAAATGCAAGGCAAAACATAAATAGAAGCAACTGCAATGCCATTCTGTGTCACAGGCATAAATTGCATTTTGGGCAGGACATGAAAAATAACAGCTGTATTGTTCATGAGGTGGTGTGAAAAATGGCTATGTTGAAAATTTTGCATCACAAGACTAAAAAGTAGCAAAGTTATGCCCGTGCATAGAATAAATTCAATGGATGCATATAACACAGACATTTTCAGGAATTTTTTCACCAAATGTTCAACATGTCCTTTTGAGGACCCCACCTCATGAACAGTGTCACTGTCATTTCATTACTCCATCCCTAAAGTTGATTTTGCACAGCAACCATGACATTCACTGCCACAGGTGCAAAAACACATTTTTTCAGCAGGATGTGAAAAATGACATCTGTACTGTTCATGAGGAGGTATTGAAAAATGCCAATGCTGAAACTCTGGAGTGAAAATATAAAAAATTGATGATGTTATGAGCGTGTGTAGAAACTGCACAACGCACACGCGTAACTTGGGCATTTTTCAATATTTTTGCACCAATTGTGTATATTCATTGCAAAAAACTCCATTAATGCATCAGTTAGGGTTGATAGTACAGCGACAAAAGTCTGGAAATTCGGTGTTAGGGTTACCGACCCTACCACCCACTCCCACCCTCCACACACCAACAGGTGTCGGGGTGTGCCTTGGGGTCATTGGACCTAACTCTCACCCCATTCTCCAGTACTGTACCATGCCAGCTTGGTTATACAAGAATGAGGTGAGAGTTAGTCGACAACCCTTAAGGCACACCCCCACACCTGTTGGTGTAGCCGGTGGGTTGGGGGTTGGGTAAGGTCAGTCACCCTAACACCGAATTTCCAGACTTTTGTCACTGTACTATCAACCCTAACTGATGCATTAATGGAGATTTTTGCAATGGATATATACTACAGAGGCACGATTGTGCCTCTATATTTAGGGTTGAGTAGCATGTTTAATGTTAAACCTCAAATTTTGCACTTTATTAACTTTGCAGCTGATCAATGGATTTGCATACAATTTGGTATGTGCTGTCCAGAGGAATAGATCTAATGTGGCAAGTTTCATTCCAGCCGGATGTATGGATTCTGAGATACGGATAGTGAAAAAAAGTAAAAAGTCCCTCTTTTTTGCAGGTTTTTCCTTCTCGCCTTGTGGCCAGATGGTGTGAACTTTTATTTTTATCTCAACTTTCTTTATTCTCCTCCCTTGCAGAGCAGTCCCAGCGATCACCCAGATGCTGGCTCCTTCACCCCTGGACTAGGTCTGGTGCACAGAATACTCCCTCTCCACACAGGCCAGCAGGAAGCAGGATCTTCCACCCATGGGGACCTGTCACCAGACACCCGCTATTGTGGATGCACCTTTTTTGTCCAGGGGCACAGGGCTCTGCCATCAGCCACTGCAATTGCCCCACAATTTTTCTGCTGGTTTACTCCCCTTAGGAGCCGGATGTGCAATGGCGTCAGCATAGCTGTGCAGATGCCCACTGCACTCCTCCCTTTACTATGCATGTAACTGTGGGACACCCAGCCTCCACTAGATGCCACTGCTGCGCGATGCAGTTCACCTGCCCTCCCCAGAGGAAGGACAGCAGTCATGGGATGCTCAATCCTTCCTCTCCCCTGCCAACCTCCAGCAGCCCAAGTCCGTTCCTGAACCCGGGTTGCCGGTGTGGCATGAGGTGTGGCGTCCAGAGCTTCAACCCTTAGCGCCACTGGGCCAGTTTTGGTGTGATATTTTAGCATAATTTTTGTAGGGTAGAAAGAACATTGGTAGCTGAAAAGACAGTGAAAATGTGTTGCAATAATATTAATCTGTTGCAAAGTTCCCATTATATCCTATATGGGAAGTTGATTTTTCAAGATAGATGTATTTTTTTTCTGAAAAAGGATTTGATCTTGTGAAAAAGATTTGAGTCTTGTAAGAGCATTTCTTTTTTGCGAGACCTGAAATCCTTTTTCGTGAGAAAAAATCCTTTTTTGCGAGCCGCCATCTTGTTTTTTTCCATTAAGTAAAAAACCTGTGAAATACATACAAATTACAGTATGTCAAAAAACAAACACCAGAATCTAGCTAAATGGGCCGTGGTTAGCTAGATTCTGACATTTGTTTTTTAAAATAATGGACAGAAATACCTTTTCTGGTAGCTTGAAATCCCGGGTACCCAGCTTATCGAGAGGAGCCTTCAGCCAAATTTTCCCTGGTGTCTAGTGGAACCCCTCACTTCCTGATCATTGTTCCCAATCCATTCTCTGGTGTCTAGTGGCACCACACCCTCTGATGGTTGTCCCCTGCTCACTTTGGTATTTAATTTATATATTCTGACACCCGGATGCCACAATTATGGTGGATCTTATTTTCTCCTTTGATCTGGCTTGCATCATGGAGACCTGTCTGGATGATGACACTGGCACAGTCCTGGAGTCAGTGGTTCCGGTTGGGTGTTCCATAGTGCACTGTCTGAGGAAGTATCACAAGGGAGGGCCATCTGTTTTAGTTCTGAGCTGAACCTGGTGGTGCACCCAGTGGGGGATACTTCATTTGAATGCATGGCTATGTGTGAGGGTGCAGGTGCAGTCTGTAGAATCCTCCTTATGTACTGACCTCTGCAGCATGAGGTTGAATGTTTGCAGGAAACCGTGAACTTCATCACCAACAGTATTGGGATTATCAAGAAGCTTATTCTGGGTAACTGCAATGCCTCGGTTGATGGCAAATTCTTGCATGCTGGTCAAGATTTCCTTGGTATGCTGACGTTACCATAAAACTAACACCACAAAGACCATTACAGTGACAAAATCAGAAGTTCACTGTAATTGTCTTGTGGTACACTGACATGGCATCTCCGGGACCTGCGCATCCTCCCCGAAACAACTCCCGCCTGTAGTTTTTTATTTAAAAATGCGGATGGTGTAGGAGCAGAGCCCCCACTTGGGGGGTGCTGGAAATGCAGACACCTGCAAAAAAACACTGTTTTCCTTACAGCACAATGCCGACTGTCGGCATTGTGCCATCGCTGTAAAGGCGACCGGCAAGTTTACTGTTGAACCACAGTGGTGGAACAGATTTCCTCAAGGGTATGGAATCCCTGGGTCTTGTACAAGTCATTACTTCCATGCACCATTGGAGGCACTATGTTTCCTATAAACTACACACAAGTACAGTTGCCTCTGTTGTCTTGTTCCCATCTTTATCACTCTAGAGATAGTCCCTGCCTGCCCCGTGTTCCCCTAGATGAGACTGCCTCCTTTACTCATGCCTTTTGGGGACATTCATGGCTCTAGGTTCCCCTCTGGAAATTTCCTTTGTAGCAGTACCTAACATAGTGTTTTAATTGAGCCACTCTGATTTAATTGTCTCAATTTGCAGTATTTGCTGAAGTGCAATTTTATTTATTTTTATTACTTGAATTACTACTGCAATATTGTACAGTATGTTTTTTCCTGTTCATGTTTCACAGTCTTGATAACTGATTGAATTGTGTTGCTATGTGTTTAACACAGCCTTTTGTTTATCAGTGTCTTGATACTTTGTTAACATTTTGATTGCTTTCTCCATCTGTACTCCCCTTTCACACCTGGATGTTGTCTCCTTGTGCCTTTTCTGCTTGCAAATTTGTAAATAAATAAAACACATAAAGAAGACCTTCGGCTCATGGAGTGTCTCTACCCCCTCTCACCAGCTTAATGGAAATACAGTATCATCGGGCCTGGACTGTTACATAGATGGTATGGGACAAAAACACTTTGGGCTTGATTTTCAAAGCACTGAGAGTGATGCCTGGTGCTTGTGTCAAAACAAAATGAGGCAAGAAGCAACCTGTGATACACTGTGCACCAGTCACGATTCTGGAATACAGCCTGTACCAGATGTTGGGCTGCCTGCACTAGAAAGACTTGTGCTGGCTTGCACCACACAGCAGGCTGCACCATGGAAGATGGGGGTTTGCGACAGACACTGGATGCACCATCCCCTTTTCAGGAATTTGGAATCCAGAAGGTCCCGCTGGTGCTTAGACCAGCCAGAGTTGATCTAACAGCCCCGTGCACCACACCAGGCCATATCTGGTGGCTGACAAATAATGCCAAACATGGTGGGCCTATCGAAGGCTGACAGAGCTGGACCAGAGGAAACTATTGTGCCATGCCACACATCATCAACCAGCAGTTCTGAAGTCTTGCACTGTGTAAGGAACAGTTTATGGGGTTAAATGTCTTTCGATTAGTGACTTGAATGGTAAAATCTTGTACCTGCCAGCTGGAAATGGAGGTTATTTAGAGGGTGCTGACTGCTACTTGAGCTCCCCAGACACAGGACTGTGATCACCATAGTGTCGCTCAACTTGTCCTTGATCATGCATATGACCTTGAGGATAACTCTGTGCAGTGTCATACAGTATCACAGTATTGTTCCTGGTGGACATGTCACACACATACCACTGTACTAAGAGGACATGCTGGTTGTGCTGTACTACAACAGGGTAGGCCTGCAACAAATTCTCTGACCATGACAGTGCCTGAAGCATTCCCTAGATGTGGCACTCAGACAGTCAGGGTTATCAGGCACAGTGGGCATCCTCTCAGGCACAGGACAGCAGTTGCTTACATGTCTTGTGACAGAAATCCAATGTATTCCACCCAAGAGAAATACTGATCATATGATTACGGGAATGACACCACTCTCATGTGAGGACTGACTAGAAATGAGGACTTCCAGGATGTATGCAGACTGCACTAGACAGACACCAGGCAGTTAGATGACAGCTCATGCACACACTAACGTTGCAGCAAGGTGAGCAAGACCATCAGCATGCCCACATATTTGCTTGGCCTACAGCAGAGCAACCACTTTGATGGAGACCCATGACAACAGTACAGAAAATTGGACATTATGATTGCTGACAGAATGAATTGGTATTTCAGGTGCAACAGCTACCACAGAGTTATAGATAAGTCTGTCCATTCCCCTCACTGGACCATGCAGGAGCCCCAGGACCTTGGCATGATATAACAGACACTGAGCCACCTTTGGGGGTCAGGTAAACAGCGAGGATTTGAGAGGCACAAGGAACTGGGTTCATGTCCCCAGTGGGAGGAAACATGGCACACTGCACATCTGTGCATACTGCAACACATCAGCTCTGACTTTGCCAACTGGAGAGTGTAACAGGTTTCCACTGTCATTAATTTTTTATAGTACTAACTGCTGTGGTACTTGGAGGTCTGTACAAGTGATTATACTGCAGATCATTCCCACAGCTCAGTAGAACTGTAATACTCCTGTCTATACCAAACTGTGCTAGGTGTTTGGAATTGGAGTGTTACTTTTCAGTCGGTGATATGGAGGGCTGGGGTTTCCATGGCCATGGGAGGATGGCAGCTTCCATCAATCCCCTCCCTTGTGCCATCTGTTTGATGCAAAGGGACCGCTTGCAGCAGGGTTGGGGACTTTGGTGCTGGGACCGGTTTTCTGCCAAAATCTTGCACATGGTGTCTGGTACACCTGACTTTCCTGCAAGCAGACTCTTGATGCAACTTGTGTCACTGTAAAGGGCCCTCTGAAAATTTGGCCCTTTAAGTTAATCATTTCTGCCCTGTTGCTCCTTCCTAGAATACCTCAATGCTTTTTGAACTCTGAGAGTCACCTCCCTCACTTTTGCTTCTAATTATGCCTTCGAACATATACCACTGGCTTTTAAACCTTGAAATAGTTCTTGCAATAATCACATTTCTCAGTAGATTGTTCAACCTGTCTACCAACCTCTTTGCAAAACATTAAATATTTCCTTAAATCCATAGAAACATAGAAACATAGAAGTTGATGGCAGATAAGGACCGCAAGGCCCATCCAGTCTGCCCATTTCTTTTTTCTACCTTATAAATGTGCCATCGGCCTTTGCTCTGTCAGTGACCTATCTATTCATAGTCATTTGTATTGCTCCCTTATGCCTATCCCATGCCTGTTTGAAGCCCTGCACTGTATTCATAGCCACCACTTCTTGTGGTAAGCTATTCCATGCATCTACCACCCTTTCTGTGAAAAAGAATTTCCTCACATTCCCCTTTAATCGGCCTCCCTCTAATCTCATGCTGTGTCCTCTTGTCCTGCTATTTTTCTTATATTTAAACATGTTAGACTCTTTCACCTTGTTTATGCCCTTAAGGTGTTTAAATGTCTCGATCATATCACCTCTCTCCCTCCTTTGCTCAAGGGTATACATATTGAGCTCCGCTAATCTGTCCTCATATGTCTTCTGATGCAGTCCCTGCACCATTTTGGTTGCCCTTCTCTGGACTGCCTCAATTTGGTTAATGTCCTTGTGAAGGTGTGGCCTCCAATACTGCACGCAGTACTCCAGATGGGGCCTAACCAATGTCTGTGTACAGAGGGATTATTACCCCCTCTTACGACTTGTGATACCCCTACTAATACACCCTAACACCCCTAGCCTTACCTACTGCTTTAGAGGTCTGCTTGGATGATTTTAGGTCATCAGTGATGATGATGCCCAAGTCTCTTTCTTCCTTTGTGACTGCTAGCAACTCCCTCCCAGCCTATAAGTGGCTTCAGGGTTTCTCTTCCCTATGTGCATGATTTTGCACTTCTTGCATTAAATCCCAGTTGCCCTCTTCTGACCATTTTGCTAGTTTATCCAGATCTCTCTCATTCTGCCCACCCCATCTGGATCATCTACTCTGTTGCAGATCTTGTGTCATCTGCAAACAGACAAGCCTTACCCTCTAGTCCATCTGCGAGGTCACTAATGAAGATGTTGAATAGGACTGGCCCCAGGACTGATCCCTGAGGTACCCCACTTGTGACTTGCATCTCTTCTGACTGTATACCATTTACCACCACTCTCTGTTTTCTGCCAGTCAACCAGTTTGCCACCCAGTTGACCAACTTCTGACCTACCCTGAGCCTACCTAGCTTATTTATCAATCTTCTATGTGGAACAGTGTCAAAAGCTTTGCTGAAGTCAAGGTAGGCGACATCAACTGCGCCCCCTTGGTCCACCACTCTGGTTACCCAGTCAAAGAAATCTATGAGATTAGTTTGACAGGACCTTCCTTTTGTAAACCCATGCTGTCTTGGATCCTGTGCCCCTATGGATTCCAGGTGTTGCACTATCCTTTCCTTAAGGAGTACCTCCATAATCTTGCCCACTACTGAGGTAAGACTGACTGGTCTGTAGTTCCCCACCTCCTCCCTGCTACCACTCTTGTGGAGCGGGATCACATGAGCCCTTCTCCAGTCTTCTGGGACCTCTCCTGTGCTCAGAGACTCACTAAACAATTCTGCTAATGGCTCTGCTAGTTCCTCCTTTAGCTCCTTAAGTACCCTGGGATGTATGCCATCAGGTCCCATTGCCTTATCCACCCTGAGCTTAGCAAGCTCTTGAAGGACCCTTTCTTTGTGAAGGGAGTAGTGCTCACCTCCCTCCCCCTGTGTCCATGATGCTGAGCTGTGGGCCCTGCCCTACCTTCTCTTCAGTAAATACTGAGCAAAAGTATCTATTTAGGATAGATGCCTTTACAGGGTCCTCCTCCTCACATGCTCCTTTTCTCCATTAAGCTTAGCAATACCCCTCTGGACTTTCTCCTTTCACTAATGTATCTATAGAAAGTCTTGTCACCTTCTTTACTGTTCATGCTAGTGTTTCCTCAGTTTGGGACTTTGCCTGCCTTACTACCTTACCTGCTTCCCTTAGGGCAGTTTGGTATGCCTCCTATCTTCATCCGCTGTGTTCCCTTATATTTCCTGAAGGCCAGCCTTTTGGCTTTGACCTTTTCTGCTACTGTATTTGAGAACCAAAGTGGTTTCCTTCTTCTTTTGCACTTCCTTTCTGTCTAACACAATGGGATGTTGCTTCAAGTATGTATCCTTAATGCTTGCCCACTTTGCCTGTACCTCCTCACCTGTGTTTCTTTTGCCAGGGCTAGCTTAACTCTGTTGGCCATCTTATCAAAGTCAGTTCCTCTGAAGTCCCACATTTTTGCCTTGGAATGGGATGATTTAGATGTAGTAGCCAAATTGAACCATACCATGTGATGGTCACTGGCCCCCAGGTGACCTTCTACCTGGAGATCTGTGATCCCTTCTTTGTTAGTCAGTACTAGATCTAGGATAGCCCTGTCTCTTGTGGGTTGCTGTACCAGTTGTTTGAGGCCCTCCCCCTGCAGGGAATCCACTACGAGTCTAGTTCTGGCAGATGTTCCTGCTGGTATTGACCAATCTGTATCTGGCATGTTGAAGTCTCCCATTATCAGAACCTCCCCTTTAGCTGTCATGTTTTGTATATCTTCTAACAGTAATGTGTCTATGTCCTCCCTCTGGTCTGGGGGCCTGTAGACAACTCCAGTTCTTATGGCTGTCCCATTTCCTGTTTCCAGGGTGACCCACAGTTCTTCTGGCTCCTTATGTGTATTCTGAATTTCTGTAGCTTTGATATTTTCATTAACATACAGGGCCACTCCTCCCCCCCCTCCCCTTTTTGCACCTCGGTCTCTTCTGAACAATACATAGCCAGGTACTGAAGTCTCCCAAGTGTGGTTACTGGTAAACCACGTCTCACTAATTGCTACTATGTCCAGTTTAGCCTCTGACATTATTGTCTGCAGATCTGGGATCTTATTTCCCAGGCTGTGATCATTTGTGTACATGATTTTCCATTGGCCAGATTTTGGTGTGTTAGTTGTTGGGTGAAGTTTGGCATTACCCCTGTGCATCGTATGGGGAGACAAACCTTTTTTCTTACCTGGTGATGCAAATGAACGGCAAACACGCTGAATTCCTGTTTGACCACTAGCTGAGGGGGGAGGGGTGTTCTTCCCATTCGACGTATGGGGTGCTGCACCCCCTCTCCCCATTTGCTAGTTTAAATATTCTGCAAAGATGTCAAACTTCTGCCCCAATGCACTGACTCCCTCTTTAGTCAGATGCAGTCCATCAAATTTAAAGAACTTTCGCTCCCAGAACTGTTGCCAGTTCCCTACAAATCTGTGTCCTTTTTCCTGGCACCAGTCCTTGAGCCACGTGTTTAGCTCCCCTATCTCCCCTTCTCTGACCTTCCGTCCATCTGCTCCCTTCTTCCAGACTGGCAGGATCTCAGAAAAGGAGATGCCAGACGAAATAGATGATAGTTTGTCACCCAGCTTAGTCAGGTGTTCCTTGGTCTGCACAACTGACCGGCTGGCGAGATCATTAGTCCCTATGTGTACTAGGACATCAATGTTTTCTCCTGCTTTGTTTTCTCCTTGCTCCTGCTTCCTTCATAAAATGTTTTTCTGCCAGGTTGAATTTGTGATCCTTAGTGACTGTGTAGCTCCTAAAGGTAAATATATTTGAGCAGTCCACCCTGTTGTGTCCTTGAATGTATTAGTAGGTATCTACCATGCTTCCCCTCGCTCTTGTAGAGCAGAAAGCAGCTAACTAAAATAAGTTACATTTTCTTATTAATTTTAAAACTTATATCTCAGCAGGAGTCAGTGTCTGTTGAGATTAAGTAGACAGATACTTTATTAGAAGTAGAAGGGGTCTTATTTAGGGTTAAAAAAAGAAATAAAAGAAAGAAAGTTAGTGTGTGTTCTGTACTGGGAAGGGTACTGTATCAGCTGACTTTGCTAAACCAGTAGGAGGAAAGATAGCTTAATTGGGGGTGTGGCTTAGACACTATAAAAGCAGATGACTCAAATTACAACTTCCTGTTGCTAGCCTTGCTTGTAGAGCAGAAAGCAGCTAACTAAAAGAAGCTACATTTTCTTATTAATTTAAAACTTATATCTCAGCAGGAGTCAGTGTCTGCTGAGATTAAGTAGACAGATACTTTATTAGAAGTAGAAGGGGTCTTATTTAGGGTTAAAAAAGAAAGAAAAGAAAGTTAGTGTGTGTTCTGTGCTAGGAAGGGTACTGTGTCAGCTGACTTTGCTAAATCAGTAGGAGGAAAGAGACCTTAATTGGGGGTGTGGCTTAGACACTATAAAAGCAGGTGACTCAAATTACAACTTCCTGTTGCTAGCCTTGCTTGTAGAGCAGAAAGCAGCTAACTAAAACAAGCTACATTTTCTTATTAATTTAAAACTTATATCTCAGCAGGAGTCAGTGTCTGTTGAGATTAAGTAGACAGATACTTTATTAGAAGCAGAAGGGGTCTTGTTCAGGGTTAAAAAAAAGAAAGAAAGTTAGTGTGTGTTCTGTGCTGGGAAGGATACTTTATCAGCTAACTTTGCTAAACTAGTAGGAGGAAAGAGAGCTTATTTGGGGGTGTGGCTTAGACACTATAAAAGCAGGTGACTCAAATTACAACTTCCTGTTGCTAGCCTTTTTTCTTACTAATTGCCCTCCATCCTACCCTAAGCCAGTTCTACTTTTATAGCCACTGGATTTGACAGTCAACAGGAACTTCCTGTTTGGCAGTAGGAAGGGAAGGATCATAGAGAAACACTGGTTTTGTCAACCCTAAAGGAAAAAAGTAGCTCACTCTCCCCCCCTAGCTGCTGGTGGTCTGACATTCAGCAAGGAGGAAGGAGGCCACTGAAGAAGATAGAAAGTTGCTGTCTCAGAACAGGAAGGGTGAGAGTTATAAGGAGAGGAGAGAGAGTAAGAATACAGAGAAACAGTAGAGGGGACACAAAATAAGACATGATGGGAGAGGTGCAGTGCAATGGTTGTCGGGCGGCAGTGTTCCGGGAGACATTCTGGAGGCTGCAATGCTGCCCTATTTGCAGGCACCTCTCTGGTCTGAGAGAGAAGGTTGCCCATCTCCAGGCTGACCTGGCTAGGATTCGTGAAACCTCCTCCCCCAGCCAGGGACCACCAGGACCAATGTCACTACCTCAGAGGTTGCCAAGAAAGAGGAGAGGCTGAACCAGGCTGGCCTCAGGGAGGGAGAGGGTGGTGGAACAGAGTTACATCCCTCCAGCTGTAGCTCTCCACAATTCATTCGCTCTTCTGGTGGATAGTGGTTCCTCTATGGAGGCACCTGAAGTGGAGACCAAGGAGGATGCTGGGAACCTTCACAAAGGAGACCCACAGGAGGGTGGCATGGGACCCCACAGGGGAAAGAAACAACTCCTGGTGGGGGACTCAATCATTGGGGGTAGAAATGGGGGAGGAAGGGGAGAGGGAGGTAAGGTGCCTTCCTGGCACCACGGCTTGGAGGGACAGGAAGAAAATCCTCAGGATCGTGGGAGAAGCTGCATGAGGGAGGGAACTGGACATCATTGTCCACCTAGGGACAAATGATCTGGCTAGGAATGGGATCAGAGCAGTGCAAGAGGAGTTTGTAGAGTTGGGGAGGGGCCTTAGACAAGAAGCACATATGGTAACCTTCTCGGAGGTGCTGTCTGTCTATGGCAAGGGTGAAGCTAGGGCACTCCTCACCAGGGAATTCAATGAGTGGTTGAAAAACTGGTGTGGATCTCAGGGTTTTGGCTTCATGGGGAACTGGGGAGCCACCTGGAGTGATGCAGACCTATACTGGTGCGATGGTCTGCATCTGTCCAGTGGGGGAACAAGGATCCTAGGTGACAGGTTTAAATGCTTCATTGGCAAGCATTTAAACTAGCCAAGGGGGGAGACACTGAAAAGGAGCAGGAAAATCCCAGCTTCCCCCCCCCCCAAAACACTGTAATTAGTGAAGTAAACACCAAGGTAGAGAAGTTATTAGGGAGCAGAACAGAGGTAAATGTAAAAAAAGGCAAAGGCAGTAAGGACAGGAATGGGGCTAAAAGGGGTAAGGCTATCAAAAAGTTGAGGGTGATGAGTACCAATGACCTTAGTCTGTGTAACAAGCTTCCTGAACTAGTGGCCTTGATGGAAAAGGGTTGCCTGGATATTGTGGCAGTCACAGAAACATGGTACACAGAGAACCATGACTGGGATGTCAACATACCAGGATACACAATCTACAGGAGGGACAGGGAGGGTAAAAGAGGAGGAGGAGTAGCTCTCTATGTGAAGGAAGGGATCAAAGCAACTGAACTAAAGAGTAAACAGGGAGCAGATGAGGCACTCTGGGTCACCCTGGAGATAGGAAATGGCACCACAATCCGCATGGGGGTTGTATACAGACCCCCATCTCAGGGGAAGGGAATGGACAAGGAAATGATAGAAGGCTTCCTTAGAATGGCAGAAAAAGGGGAGATATTGTTGATGGAGGACCTGAATATGCCAGATGTTAACTGGAGCAATTTTGCTGCAGGCACATCCAAGAGCAGGGTCATTCTTGATGCCCTATGGGGGCATGCCTCAGACATCTAGTATTGGAACCCACTCGGGAGGGAGCAATCTTAGACCTGGTACTCTCAAATGGGGACGGAGAAAGAATCTCAGATTTAGAAGTGGGTAGCCATCTTGGAACAAGCGACCACCAAACAGTGTGGTTCACAATAAACACAGCCATACAATCAAGCCACACAAAAGCAAGAGTATTGGACTTTAGGAGGGCTGACTTTGGGAAAATGAGAGAGTGCCTCAGAAAAGCACTAGCAAACAGGCAAGAAGGAGGGGTGGAGGAACAATGGGGAGTAATCAAAACAGCCATCACAGAGGCAACAAGCCTTTGTGTAAAGCAAATCAATAAAGCACAACGAAGGAAAAAACACTATGGTTCTCAAAAGAGGTGGCAGGGAAGGTTCAGGAGAAAAGGATAGCATTCAGGAAATATAAGGAAACACAGAAGGAGCAGGACAGAGAACGTTATCAGTTAAAGCAGAAAGAGGCTGTGAAGGCAGTCAGAATAGCAAAGGCCCAAACCGAGGAAAGGATAGCCAATTCTGTTAAGAAGGGGGATAAGACCTTTTATAGGTACATTAGGGAGTGAAGAAAAACCAAAGGAGGGATACTGAGGCTTAATAAAGTGGAGGGAATGTGGGTAGAGGGTGACAGTGAAAAAGTAGGGATACTGAATGAATATTTCTGCTCAGTATGCACAAAGGAAGAGGAGGGGGAGGTACCTAAACCAAACAAGAGAAACACTCTGAAGACAGGGGTTGATACCAATCCATTTACAGAACAAAGGGATCTGAAAGAACTAATAAAATTGAAGGTGAACAAAACAATGGGGCCTGATGGGATTCACCCAAGAATTCTAAAAGAACTAAGGGTAGAACTAGTGACACCGCTGACTACTTTCTTTAACAAATCAGGGGAGGATGGGGTGGTACCCGAGGACTGGAGGAGGGCAGATGTGATTCCTCTTCACAAAAGTGGGAGCAGGACAGAGGCAGGAAACTACAGACCAGTTAGTTTGACATCAGTGGTAGGGAAAATGATAGAATCACTTCTGAAGGAAAGAATTGTTGAGTACCTAGAGGCCAGTGGGGCACAGGACCCAAGGCAGCATGGATTCATGATGGGAAGGTCGTGTCAGATGAATCCAATAGATTTCTTTGACTGGGTGACCAAAGTAGTAGACCAGGGAGGGGTTGTGGACATGGCCTACCTAGATTTTAGCAAGGCATTTGATACAGTCCCACACAAAAGATTAGTACACAAGTTAGCCAGCCTTGGAGTGGGTCCCAAGGTGGTAGCCTGGATAAAAAATTAGCTAGACAACAGGATGCAAAGGGTAGTAGTAAATGGAGTACACAGTGAAGAAAGGAGGGTTACTAGTGGGGTACCGCAGGGTTCAGTACTGGGACCGGTCCTTTTTAATGTCTTTATAAGTGACATTGCAGAGGAACTGGAAGGAAAAGTATGTCTCTTTGCAGACGACACAAAGATCTGCAACAGGGTTGATACACAAGATGCAGCGGAAAGGATGAGAAGGGACTTGGCAAGGTTGGAGGAATGGTCAAATGTATGGCAGCTCAGATTCAATGCAAAGAAGTGCAAGGTAATGCACATGGGAAACAAAAACCCAGGGGAAGCGTACACAATGGGGGGTGAGATACTGACAACAGTAAAAGTGGAAAGGGACCTGGGGGTAATTATATCAGATGACCTAAAGGTGGGCAAGCAATGTGAGAAGGCAGTAAGGAAGGCTGGGGGGATACTGGGATGCATAGGAAGAGGTATCAATAGTAGAAAACAGGAAGTTGTTATCCCTCTGTACAGTCAGTTGGTGAGACCCCATCTGGAGTACTGTGTGCAGTTCTGGAGTCCCCATCTCTGCAAAGACATAGACAGAGTGGAGGCTGTCCAGAGGAGGGCAACCAAAATGGTGCGGGTCTGCACCAGAAGACATATGAAGAAAGACTAAAGGAGCTTAATATGTATACCCTTGAGGAAAGAAGGGAGAGAGGGGACATGATAGAAACTTTCAAGTACCTCAAGGGAATCAACAAAGTCCAAGAGGGTAGCATCTTTCAGAAACAGAGATGTGCAAGAACAGGGGGGCACAATTTGAAGATAGAGGGGGGACGGCTCAAAGGTAATGTGAGGAAGTATTTTTTCACAGAGAGGGTTCTGGATGCATGGAACAGCCTCCCTGAGGAGGTCATGGAGTTAAGAACAGTGGAGGAATTCAAGAATGCATGGGACAGACATAAGGCAGTCCTAGTGGGGGGTAGGAGGAAGTAAGCTGTTGCTTAACTAGGAAGTGCAGCTTATCTGTTAGGTAGGAAAATGGGCAGACTAGGTGGGCCAAGCGGTCCTTATCTGCCATCAAATTCTATGTTTCTCATGTCCTCTAGAAAGTACATGTTCAGACTGTCTAATCCTTTCTGCTAGATACTACATTGTTCACCCTCCATTGGTTTTATTGCTCTCTGCTATGTGGTTATTATCCTTTCATTATCCTTTTTTGAATGTGGCCCCCAAATCTGCAGGCAGTAGTCTAAGTGTGACCATTACAGCAACAATATTACCTCTTGGCTGCAACTAGTGAAAGCCCACATGATAAATCCCAGCATCCTATTAGCTTTCTCACGTACTGCCCCACAATGCAAAGAGGATTTCAAACTGCTGTTTATTACAACCCATGAGTCTCTGTCCTTTTTTAAATGCTCTGCCATGATTCCATTAATTCTATATTCTACCTATGGATTTTTGCTGCCAGTGTTCATCACATTACATCTTTTGGCCTTGCATTTTAACTGCCATATTCTGGATCACTGATCCAGCTTTCCTCCATCCCTTTTCATGCTGTTGATCCTGTCATCAATATCTACTCTCCCACAGAGTTTTGAGTCATCTGTACACAGGTTTACTTGACCCCGTAAACCCACCCTAATGTCACTGTTAAACATATTAAACAGTACCATTCCAAGGACTGACATCCATTGCACTCCACTTGTGATCCTCCTGACATCAGAGAATTTACTATTCAAAACTACTGTCTGGGCTCTGTCTGAAAACCAGTTACGATTCCACTTAGTTCATCCTCTCACTAGTCCAATTTCCACCACTTTCAAGATAAGCCTCTTCTGAAACATGAAATCAAAGACCTTTCTGAAGTCAATACACAACATATCAACTGCTTAATCCCTAGTACCTGAAGAAGTAAATGGGGTTCCTTTGACATGCTTCCCTCCATGAATTTCTGTTTGCTAGACTATTTTCTTCCAGGAAATCTACCGTCTCTTCCTTGATGAGCGATTCCAACATCTTGCCCACTATCAATGTCAAGCTTCCTGGACTACAGCTATGAGTTTGTCCTATCCCCACTCCTGTGAAGGGGGCACATTTGCGAAAGTCCAGTTCTCAGACCCCTTCCCTGTTGTCAGTGCTTAATTAAATAAGTCTGCCAGGGGGCTTGCTGATGACAGACTCACCTTCTTCAGTACTTTCAGGTACAGCCGACCTGGTCCTGGAGAATTGGTCCCATCAAGTATTATAGATCTTTCAAATTCTTTCCTTAGTTATACACTGTATCTCCAAACTGTTACTATCACTACCCTGGAATCTAGTTTTGCCATCAGAAAATGGCCCGGCACTATCTATTGTGCACAAAGAACTAAAGTACTCATTTAATATGACTGCCTTTTCTATCCTTCTCTACTCTTCTTCCATCCTTCTTCAATCTCTACAAGTAACCCTTTTGTCATTTTCCCTTATATACCTTTAGAAAGTGCTATTTTCTTATGACTCCTTTACCTATCCTTAGTTCTTTGCTTACTTTAACCCTCTTTATGATGTAATGTCCTTATTTTATGTTAACTTACAGTGAGCTCATCAGGATACAATGCAGAATACTACAGCATTCTGCAAAATTCTACAAGGTTACTGTAAGAAACAAGGCAATTTCAATGGCAGTTAATCCCTTTTGTCATGCAAAATCATGAGACACTAAATTGCATTCTGGTGGGCTCAATGGTATCTTTATACATAGCCCTGTTGAACTCATTCTGGTTCCTGCTGTATAACTTAAAGAGCAACTCTGCGCTTCAGCATGTGCTTTCATAAATAATATGTTTCAGCTGTTACTATTTACTAGAGAATACATTTTTTTCATTTTCAATGACCCTTTACAAGAGTTCTGGCACATCCTGGTAGTCTACCTAAAAAGTCTGTATAGAAAACATTTGAAAACATTTACTTCTCCACTGTTAACTTCACAGAGCCTTTGTTTATGACATCACAGTGCTCACCATGGCAACAGACTGTTATGTCACAAACAGCAGTTGTGTGGTTAGTAGGGTAGAGTCAGATATATTTCAAAAAACTCAGTGAAATAATTGTTGCATTACCTACAATACTTAATAGGCCAACAGCAGTGGAACATTAAAAAAATAACAAACAACTAGAAGACAATAAAGTTAAAGCACAACTGGTGTAAATCTAGTTCTTTTAGCCTTTTGTTGTAATAGAGAGTTGCCCTATAACAGCTTTGCATATCCTACCCTGTGATATTGGTCCATCCTTCTCCATCATGAATACTGAGTAGAAGTATTATTCAGTACTTCTGCCTGCCCTGTACTGTCCTACACCCACTCTGTCCCTTGTCTTAGCATGGCAAGTCCTTTCTTTATTCTTTTTTCTCAGATTCACCTAAACAAGGTCATATCACCATACATGACTTCCTCTTCTATTCTCAACTCAGCTCCTGCTCTGGCCTTTCTTACCTGCCCTACTAGATGTTTTGAGTTTATCCAGGTAATCCACTTTGCAGTCCTCTCTCTAGGTCTTCCAGTACGGTAGTTTTTGAAGGAAGCCCGCTTATCCCTTGCTGCTCTTACAACCTCTCCTGTGGACCAAAGGGCTTTCTCATGTTTGTTTTTCTTGCCATTCTGCTTCAGACAGGTGTTGGTGTCTCCTTGGATCTTTTCCCTGATTATGTGAAAAACTCCAATGTGTGACAGCAATGAACACTGTTTCACAGCTTCCTAAGGAATATTTTTGTATTTATTTATGTTAACTGGGAAATGAGGACTAGGAAATATTTTCCTGTTTTCAAACTCGGCGCCCAGGGTGGGGAGTGGGGTACAGAAAGAATTGATCGATACTAAACCATGTTAAGCTGCTGGTGTTTTCTTTATTTCATGGGGGCACTTGGCCAGGACCTCATTGATATCCCCCTGCTCCTCAAGAATTGCCATGAGATCTTTATTGTCAACTTGAACAACCACTAGAACAGGGAGATAGGACCTTGAGTTAATGTCTTAAGTAAAAAGAGGGTACCTCAAAACAGCACAGTGTCCCCTAACATTGTGATGGGGTATCAGCATTATTGCTCACAATTAAAGAAAGACTGCCACAAGTAGAGAGAGGCCAGCACAACTTTCTGCAGCATGTGGTGTTCAGTGGATGTGTCCCATCTGACCACTGGCATGGCCGACCCTGCTTAGCATCTGGGAATCTATGTGGTCAGGCTCCAAGGGGCTAAGACTGCACACCTAATGACCTGTTCAGTGGTGCTCAGTGACAAGTTCTGTCAATATTTAGACAGGCCAATCAGTCATTTTCAGTTACTCCAGTTCACAAAGTTTAATCCTACCAACTTGATGCCTTTATCACAAAGTAATTCCTAGTTATATAACTACAGTAGTAGTTAAGACTAAGGACATTGAAATACTCATATCAGTATATCCTCAGTTATACTTATTACAGAACCTACCACACACCACTGCAAGTCTAAGGAGTCTTCTTAAAATAAGGGAGCTACTGTAGTAGTTATACTGCAGAAAGTGTACTGTCTAAAACTTCAAGTTTGCACTTCTGCCAGCTTTTGAAAAAAAGATGCATTGCACTGCACATGAGCTTCTTTCTGTAGTTGTGCTACATATTTATGCGCCATCACTGCTAGCAAAAGGAAACAGAAACATGCTGTGTTGTGTATGCAAAGAAATGCTTTCTGTGATCTAGGGGGAAAACATATTTTTCTCTGAGACTGGATCATAGGACTAACTGTCAAATGTTGTCATACTATACCTTATTTTGAAAAGAACAGCACAATGTTATGGGATATCTCTTGTCAGCTATGCTGTTTAATGCATTCGCTTCCAGTGTAGTTGCAGAATACTCATTGTACTTCAAACTGAATGTGAATATTATACAGCTGCATTTAATAACATAAGCCCACAAGGGAGGGGGAATATATATCATTTTAGGGTCACTTTTCAGTGACAATTATTTAAGAGAAAATGTTCTGGTTACAGCTGCATTAGTTTTCCACTGCCATTAACATCACTTGGGGTCTAAGATTATGTGATGTTTCACCCATTGTATTATGAACTTCTCCAGCAGAGAGAGAGAGAGTGAGGAAACAAGTGAGATAGAGGACAGATAGTAGTCTGCTTTACTAATTGAAAAATAAGATAGTCTTCTCTATTTGTTAACTTGGGGCACTTTAAAAAATTGGCATACCAGAAAACAGCACTTTCATTCAAAAATGCTTGTTACAATTTACCAAGACACCAGTCAGAGAAAGCAAGTGTGTCCAGCACATGTGAAACAGAAACTATTCTCAGAGAGAATTTAAGCAATAATGTGCATCTCATATCATTGTTTGTTAATACAGTACTTCTAGAAATGAACTATTAGAAGCAATCAATCAATCAAGTCTTTATTTAACCAGGCGTTCATTGTTGAGCAGAAGCTCATTTGCAAGATGGACCTGGGTGGAGCATGAACAATTGTATATACAGGTCAACACAGGTATTTACAAGGCAATACAGATAATACTCTTTACAGAGAGGAAGAAAAAGAAGTTCATATGTACATAGAATTATACAGATATTGTGCAGATTACACGGTATTTACATACATAGAAGTGTCTATAGGAAGATAAAGCAGGTTATCTAAGGTTGCAGGAGGAAGTAACGGAAGAAAAAAATAAAAATAAAAATATACACCAGGTAGAGGTGAAGGTAGGGGGGAAGAGAGGGAGGGAAGTAGGGAGAGAAAGGCTAGGAGGGCACGGTGCACAGAAAGGAGTTGGTAAAGCTGGATGTAGAGAAGGTGGATGGAGAAAAGGAGTATGTGTGAGCCCCGGGATTGAATGCTATAAAGTACGGGGCATGGTAGGATGTCACAACCCAGGGTAGTGAGCTCCTATCCAGGTTGGGAAAGGAAGAATAAGGGGATGGATGGGCCTAGTGTTGATAAGACAGGGGATAAGAGAGAGAACAATTAGGCTGGTGAGGAGCAAGCTGGGGTCAGTACTTAAAATTGGGTCTAGGCGTGGCTATATACCAGTGCAGACACCGTACTGGGTCTGAGGTGGTGAAAGCAGTTACATACTTCTCTGATTGTACAGAAATAAAGCATCTTGAAAGCATTTATACCGATTAGAGTGCTTAATTTGAGGGTTTTTGTAGATCGCTCCATAAGGTAGGTAGCACAGAAGCTTATGGCTGCCCTGCCAGACGGGATTTTGCTTTGGGTACTTTAAGTGTAATAGCTGAGTAACTTCTTAATGCGTATTTCCCAATTATACTCAGGGGAAGACAGCAGGAGATATAGTAAGGCAGCTTATTAGAGATGGCTCTATAGGTCCAGAGAGCGGCGTTTCTGTGGCGCCTGAACTTTAGTGATGTCCATCCCACTGCCGCATATAGGGTGCAGTGATGTGTGTCGAAGGGGAGTCCCGTTATAAACCTCAGTGCTCGATGGTAGAGTGTGTCCAGTTTAGCCATGTAAGAGTTGGGGCATTGGCTGTAGAGGAACAAGAAAGGCTTATATTCCTCCACCGTGCTCCTCCAAACAGAGAGGAAGCTACCAGTGTAATGGAACAACCCCTATGCACAGTCCTTAAAGGAGCAGTAGTAGTAGTAGTAGAAGCAACAAGGTACTGTAACAATCATCTCAAATTTTAAAGTGAATGTTTCTGTGATTTTATTTCCTTATATGTTCTATTTCTGCCATTATTCTCTACAGGTTCCCTCTTCATTTTCTGAGTAGCCTACCTCCAGGAAGATGAACATGGGACTACTACTGCTCCTTTAAGGACTGTGCATAGGGGTTGTTCCATTACACTGGTAGCTTCATCTCTGTTTGGAGGAGCACGGTGGAGGAATATAAGCCTTTCTTGTTCTGGCTCAAACAAAATGAGTGTAATCTGAGTTTCTTTTATATGCTGTACACTGTAATACCATTGCCCTTGATGAGAAATGTTTTATTAACCAGGGAGAATATGTAGCAATGACCTCATTCATGAAACGTGCAGCTGATAATTCCTTATGGTGTTCTGAGAATTCACATCAGAGGGAGCTGGTGCAAAGTACTGTATTCCCTGCAGACAGTTCCTTCAACTCAGACACAATTGTACTGATGTTAATGACTTTGATGCACAGTCGGCTGAGCTTAAGGATCACTTCAGGGAAAGAGGGTATTCTGCAGATTTATTAAACCATAATTATGTTTGATTATGACAGGGCCAGGCCCAAGAGGTTGGACAGAAGTTCCCTTTTAACACTCAAAACAGGAACTTCCAATGCCAACAGTCAAATGATATTTGTTACAGAGTAAAATAAGTTGGCACAAAAAAGTAAAAAAAAAAGCATGGCCCAATTCACAAAAGACTGCAGGTATACATTTTTTTTTTTATAATCAAATATACTTTATTTGTTTTCCAAAATATTAACAATAATCAAAACTATGACAATAAGCACAAGGAATAAGAACAACAATCACCAAACATTACAAACAATCAAGAGTCCCTCCCCCCCTCCACCCCCGGAGCAAAAACTAGATAGTAAAAGGTCATTTGTTAATGTTACAAAAGTCACAGGACAGAGAAACTTTACTAAAGAGAAACATTAGGGAGAAAACTAGTGAAGCAGCTTCAGAGAGGAACTGGTTCCTGAAGTAGATAACACCAGGAGGGTATACAAGGGTTCCCATCTAGTCTGATATTTGTTGGGACACTCTGCAATGAAGCAGTACGATTCTCTACTGACAAATCAAGCAAGATTTCCTGGTGCTTCACCTTCTATTGTGGGATAGAGGTGTCTTTCCATTGTTGGAGTATGATAAGCTTAGCGATTATTGCTATCATGGCCATGTGGGTTTAATGAATATTAGAGAGGTCTGTGGGATAAATGCCTGCTAGACAAATTTCAGGAGAAAAAAGTTGATCAATTCCAATAGGGGATCTGGTGATTCTCCTATGGTGTTCCAGAATGGAGCCATCTTGTTTCAATTCGCTAACACATGCTTGAGCAAACCATCAATTAGGCGATATCTAGTACATGTTGGAGTAGACAATCTGCCCAATTTAAACAATTTTAATGTCATATAATACAGGTTATGACGTATGCAGAATTGAATTAATCAAAATCTGTCCTGTTTAAGATATTTATAAGGCACTCGCCAAGCAGAGTGCCAGAGTGTAACATCATCCTGGAAGCCTGAGGCCTGCTGCCAGTAATAACAACCCGGGGTTAAACTATTAGAGTCCAGGGATTGAAAACTTTGGTAGAGTTTAGGCACTGAATGTGGCTGATGGGCAACTGAATAAAGAGGCTCTAACACATCAGATGCCCTCCAGATCCATGGTCTAGGGCCCAAGAATGATGATATGAAGTGGATAAGCTGAAAATACTTGATGCTGGCTGAATTGGGGAGTTGGTGGTACACTCTGAGAGTTTTGAATGAGCAGAAGTTATTCCCCATCCAGTGGCAAAGATATAGTTACCCTTGCAATTGCCAACAGAAAGAGTATGGGACAGGGTAGCCGGCTATATGTATGTTGGGATTACCTAAAAGAGGTTGGGTGGTGGCCCTACTCCTCTCTCAGCACATATATATGCTTAACTGGTGCAATGCTTTAAGAGACCATTACAGTGGTGTTACTCAGAGAGGATGAGGCAATAATGATGGCTTAATAAAAAGTAAGCTGTGGAGATAGACACCATATAGACTACAGATGGAGTGCTCCCACTCCAACCAAGAGGTATATAAGCACCTGAAGGACAGTCACCTTCCTGCTCAAACCACTGCAAAAATTTGCTGCTATGAAGAGCAGCATAGTACAGAAAGAAATTTAGAAGCTGTAAGCTGCCCTTCATCTTGGGGAGTGAAAGCTTAAAATTGGTCCACCTGGTTGTCCCACCCTGCCAGAGGAGCTCATTGAGCATACATTGTAGGTAAGTAAACCAGGTTTTGGGGAGAAATGCATTTAAAATATCCAGGGGATAGAGAATGTGAGGAAGCAAATTCATCTTGATTGTATTTATGCATCCCCATAGGGAAAGAGGGACAGAGGGGGAGAGAGAGGACATTTTTTGAGCTCTTGTTGAACCAAGCATAGCAAAGGAGATAAATTGCCCTTGACCAAATGCGAGGAGGTGCAAGCAATGAAAAGTCCCAAATACATGAGATTCTGTGGCTCCCAGGATAGACCAAGTTTAGAAATAGCATGCTTGCACACTAAATTACTGAGGGACAATACCTTAATTTTATCCAGATTTAGCTTATATCCTGAAATAGCCACAAAATGCTGGACTTCCCTTAAAATGGCTGGTAACGAGGAATGAGGGTCCTCAATATGCAATAGTAAATCATCAGCATAGGCTGACAAATTATACCTATTGTCTCCTATTTTTATATCCTTAATCTGCAGATGATGTTGTAGGAGGTAAACTAGGGGTTCTAAACAGAAAATTAAAAAGAAAAGGGGAGGGGTCATCCTTGCCTAGTTCCCCAGTGTAAAGGAAAGTGATCGATAGGACCCCATTACAATGGATGTGAGCTGATGGATTACAATATAACACTTTGATCCACTGGATATATTCTGTGGGGAACCAAATATATGCAAAATCCCAAATAAATATGGCTATGCAACTCGATCAAAGGCCTTTTTGGCATCTAGAGAGACTAAAACCACAGGGGATCTGCTCTCCCCAGACACCAAAATTAAATAGTGTAGCTTCCTAAGGTGATCACTAGAGAGGTGACCCCTTCATAAAGTCCACTTGTGCTGGCCCTATTAACCCGCACCAAACTTGGAACATTTGATTAGCAAACACTTTTGCCAGGACTTTTAAGTCAATATTAAGTAGTGAGATCGGGCAATAATTGTCCAGGAGTGTTTCATCTCTGCTGGGCTTCTTATTCACTGTTATTAAGGCTTCAGTAAAAGATGGATTAGAGAAGCCCGACTCATACCAGTGATTGTAAACCTTGACAAGGAGAGGGGCCACTTCCTCAGAAAAGGTGGAGTAAAAGTTATTAGTGAGGCCATCAGGCCCAGGGGCCTTATCTGGTGAAAGTTGCTTTATGGCAATAATACTTCAGCAATGGATAAGGAAGCTTTAAGAAATTCCTGCTGAGCTAAATCAAGTACAGGAAGGGGAATAAGGTCTGGGTATTGGGTTATATCAGCTAGTAACTACAAACTGGGTGGATCGGATATATGCAGATTAGAATAAAATACACAGAATATCTCTACTATTTCTCTGGGATGAGTAACAGGTGTGTCATGCATGGTCCAACAAAGATTGGGGATATAGTGAACTGAGATAGGGCTCAAAGTTGGAGGGCTAACAGTTTCCTGTTTTTTTCACTCGATTCTAAGTACTTTATCTTGGTTCTGCACAAAGCTAATTCCACTTTTTGAACTAAGAGGTAGGTATACTGAGCCCTGAGACCATGCAACTTAGACCAGACATCTGAGGAGGAGTGTGAGGTAAGAGTGTGCTGAAGCTGATGAATGTCTTTAAGGAGTTCAGTTAAGTGGACTTGGTGTATCTTAAGACATTTGGAGGAGAGGTGTATACATTTCCCTCTTAACGAGCATTCCAGTGCCCCCCAAAGAACATCTATGGTGGACACTGAGCCCTCATTGTTCTCGAGAAAACTGCAACCATGTACATATGGACTGCAACAAGTCTGGATCCTGAAGCAGTTGAGCATTAAGGCACCAGATGAAATCTCTGCCCTCTATCCCAATGCAATTGTAAATTAAATTAACTGGGGCATGATCAGAGGTGACCGTAGGCACTATTTCTGCAGATAAAAACCCAGAGACAGCTTCTTGAGACACTAGAAAATAATCTAACCTAGAATATGTACCACGGGGAAAGGAATGAAAAGTATAAGTTCTGTTAGTGGGGTGGAGTATGTGCCATGGGTGAAAATAGACCCAATTTGTCCATCATGGTTCATAGCCCCTGCTATTCTGGTGAGAGATCCCACAGTGGTGACCCAGATTTATCTATAGTGGGCTGCTGTATCATATTCCAATCCCACCTATTAAAAGGGTCAAATGGGCCAAAATGGCAAGAACAGGGATCAATTCCGAGAAAAATCTAGGTGAGTCCACATTAGGGCCATATACAGAACCCAGGACTATTGAAGTAGGTTGCAATCTATTATGTAAAAATAAGAAGTGACCTTCTGGATCCCAGTACTCTTTCTCTAAGACGAAGGGGAAAACCTCAGGCTATTATAATAGCAACCCCTCCTCGCTTTGTGCTACAGCCTGCTGCATAAGCCTGCCTTACCCAGTTTCTCCTAAAAAGGAGAGCATCCTCCCTCTTAACATGCATTTCTTGAAGGCATGCAATGCTGGTTCTATGCTTCTTAAAATGATGAAGAACCATTTGCCATTTGCGTGCATTCTGCCCCCTTCTTTATATTCCAGGTAAAAAATGTATAGTTAGCCATAGCAGTCAGAAAGAATAGGAAAATGTGTTGAGAGAGTTCTCTTACCCAGCTTGTATATCAGGCATTCTGTTGACATAAATGAATCCCAGAAAAAGGAAGAAGCCTTTCATTATCTCCCTAAATCCCTACCCAGGACATCAAGTCCTTAAAACAACCTAGTAAAATGATGCGCTCCAGCAAGGGTCCAACCCTCCCTCCCTCCCCATCCCTCCCAAAACTGAAAAAAAAAAACTAGCTAATAAACACTTACCCATAACACCCCCTGATCGTAATGACCACAACCCCCACATAATACCAGTATATGATGAAAAACCTCCATTCACAGACTTGTCCCTTCCCCACCTCTTCACCCGATCCCCTGAACCATATCTCTAATAAGAGATGTGTCAGTACAAAAAAAAGTACACCTAGGAATGACATCCCAACATATTAACGCAGGAACCCACCTCATACAGGATATTGGCTTCTTGTAATGAAATATTTACATAGCTCTTCTAAAGAAGGCTGCCTTATAAAAAGTAAGAGAAGCATAAAGGAAACAGGTATGCAGTTGCAAAAGACAAAAACCTGATTAACAAAAATAGAAAAATAGCCAGTTGTCCCCAAATTGCTCCTAGTAAGTTTCTAAAGAAAGAAAAATCCCCATCATAAAAGAAACCGGGGGGGAGCATAAGTTGTTATTGGGATGCCATGTTAACTATAGCAATCTTTGTCAATTATCTTAAAGCATACAACAGCCTGAAAGCAATATCATTAAATACTACTGATTTTAACAGATGGTTTCTTCAATATTACTGATTCTAGGATGAAATTGGGCCAGCCTGATGGTACCAAAATATACCTCTGACTTTGGCAGTGAAAAAGGAGAAACAGCTGAACAAATAAACCAAATATTCAATAGCCAAGGGTGTACTGTCCATACATAAAATGTCAGATGGGTCAACAGACTGTAATAGCTGAATATGCCTGTTTCAGCAATAGTTGAAAAAAGGAGAACAAATCAGCCGCTTACTGCCAATCAGTTTCCACCATTCCCATAGTAGGCTCACTATTGTTCTCAGAACCAGGATAGCAGGGGTAGTACCTCAAAATTCTGCTAAGATACTGTAATATAGACCAGCAGGCCCCAAGTAAAATATCGAACTAACATCGAAGATTGATCCTGGTTCCTAAATTGCAAATCCTTTGCCACCAAGGCACATAACCAGTGAGCCAGTCATAATCATCCAGGTGACATCTTAAACTTCAAGAGGCTACCCTGGCAGTACACAAGCTATTAGTATCAGCACTCCATACCCATATTGTTGACTTCTACCTGAACATCTATAATAAAAGTCTCATTAGAGTCTGGTAGCTGGGGCTGAGGACGGTATCGACGTTATCGGGGCAACCTCAGAAATCAATGAGCCTGATCCCATTAGAATATACAGCCGATATTAGTGGTAGGACAGATGAGGTATTTCTGCTGATGACAAAAAATTCCAGCAGTTAAGTATGAGCCGATAGCCATAGCATATTAGCAGCCCTACAAGATTCAGTACATCAAAATAAGTAATTGGTTACTGACGCACCTGATGATGGAACAAGATGATTCCTGCACACTACAACTGTCTAGCACTGTGTGCACCATGAGATGGGAAAACCCATTTCCTGATAATTGGCAAAATGATAGAGCAAAGCCCATCACCTAAGCAGAACTGCTCCAGCCGAGATTCAAAAAGTTTAACCTAGCTGGAATTGTGGATCGATTCAAAGGCCAGCACTATCAGGTACTGAACCTCTGTACCAGTTAACAGATCTCTTCTCCATAACCATCTTAAACTAAATTGTCCACCATACAGATCAAGTAGCAACCAGAATTCTATTATCATTGGAGCCTTCCTGCAATCCAGCATCAAAACAACACAATACTAGTTAGGTGGGACTCTCAACAAAGTAATTTAATCTAAGATTGTGGCCCGACAGCCCAGCCGTCCACTACATTTGCTGAACTGACAGTGTGAGTAACGCTGGCAGGATGAAATAAGACTCATGAAACAATTCATCTTTCAGTCCTCTTAGTTCCAGATTAACAGACAGCATACAGTACCGCAATCTCACATCAAAGCTGCCCAAACTATGCAAGGGTTCCAAAGAAGCAATAGATCGAACCAGGATTTCGGCTCGAAGTAGGACTTTGTATTACTGACCCTCATTCAACGGCTCTTGCTTCCAAAAGTCTATGGGGCTAAACATAGTTCCAAAAAAAACAAAAGGAAACATCTCAGAGCTTTCTTGTCAAGCAGATAAAAAATCAGAAATTTAACAGCAGAACCAGAGGAGAAAAAGAACTTACCCTGCAGCATAACAAGATCCAGCATACAGTATAACAAACAATCATGAACAAAATCAGGTTGAGTCTTTGAACAGATCGGGAAACAGGGTAGACAGTTCTTTTTTAGCTTGCTCAAAAGAGGCAGATCAGTTTGTGGTTCCTTGGTAGGAGACTTGAAGCTGAGTGGGAAATGGTATACGAAAAGAAATATGCACTGCCAACAACTTAGAAACAACGGAGCTATAAGATGCCCTCTTTTCCACACTGTTAATGGGAGGTACTGGGCAACCCTTTTTTTCTTGCCCTCCTAAGTGACTTCCTGCAGGGCTTTAACCTTGATTAAGAGGTGTTGCCGATCAAGATAATTCAGGAATTTAACCCTTAGACTGCAGACAGAATTAGAACATATATAAATTCTGGACCGATATATCAGTCCGCGGCATAGCAAGGGTTAAATATAAATGGACTAGGAACACAGCCGTTCAGTGGCATGGGGCGGAGTTCATGGTGAGCCCTTTCTATAATGTATGTCAGTCCATTGGGAGATGGACCAGCTAGTTTATTGCACAGTTTCTGTGCAAAAAGTAAGGAATTAGAGCCCTCCAACCCCTCTGGCAGCCCAAGGACCACTATATTGTTTCTGTGATTGCTGCACTCTATGTCCTCCAGCTCCTCTTCAAGATGTGCAGTTCTTTTTTGTAGTTCCACCATCTCAGGGTTGAGATGAGGTCTCCAATTATCTATAGAGCTTATCTGGGCTTCATTATCTATTACTCGATGGGTGAGAGTTTCATTGGCAGCTGGAATATTTTTCAGTTCCTCCACGATCAGCTGCAAGGATTTCTTTAGCGGGTTTACTTCATGAAGAAATCTGTCCTCTGTGAGTGTTGTTGAGGTATTAAACAGTTGAGGAGGAGCTGCAGCCTGCTGCTTAGACCGTTTGGAGTTCTTATCTTGCTCCGGAGTCAGCAGTGCAGTGTGATGCATGGGAGCCAGCTTCATCTCTTCATCCATATTTCAGCAAAAATCCACAGATAACTCTTTCCAGATGTGCTCCCAAGGTTCATAAATTTACTAGGAGATAGATATAAATGAATTTATAAGAGAAATAATTGAAAAATTGGGTGTGAGGTGTGGAGAGAGTAGCAGAGCGTGTTTACCCACTGCTGTGCATCACGTGACTAAACATCTTCCAGCCTGTATACATTCTAAAGGCAAGTAACTGGGAGTGGACCATGAGACCTCACCTGATGCCACATTACTGATGTCATCCCTATCCCCTGCCCCCCATGTGTGCAGTCCTGAGTGCAGAGGGGGGTGTTGGGGGCAGAGTGGGCCAAGACAATATGCATCAAAATGCATACCATGCAAGTGACAGAGTGGATCCCCTACTTAGTGCAGAGCAGGATTTTGAGGACTGTCATATCTCATTTAGAACAGAAAAATAAACATTGTAATGTTCGGTATCCCAGGCCTAAAGCAAATTACTACACTGTGCATCATCATGTTTTTATGCATATGGATAATCATATTGGCAGATATACAAGGCATATACTCTTACTATAGACTGACACACAGTGTGCAATTTATCTTCATGTGTAAGGGGATAGGACCTTAACTCACAGGTGGCAGAACTGTGAGTGAGATATTAAAGTCCTGCTCTCTCTCTCTCTCACTCTTAAGGGATGATAAACTGCATACTGTATTTTGAGTTAGCTCATTGTATACATATTCGAGTTATACAACATCAGTTTCTTATACTGTAACTTTTAAATCTACTGTTTGTATTAAGGTTTAGCCATTTCTCCTTTATTTCTACTGCTGACTTTAGTGTCCATGTGATTATTATGATGTCAACAGCATTGTGACAACTACTTTCTAATTGGTTTCTTATGCATTGTGATTAGAGATGGGCCAAAATTTAAAGTTGTGGGCGAAGTTGCCACAAAGTGGCCGAAATTCACCTCCGTGGAGCTCCACAAAGTTCCTCCCCGACAGAAACCTTGAATTCTCCTAAAATTATGAAGTTCTGCCCATGTGAATTTTGCCCACAAACTGCGGGAATGTCACCCACAAATGGCGAATTTCTACCATTCATGGGTGAAATTCCGCAATTCACGGGTGAAATTCCACACTTTGCATTGGAACTTTGCCATTCCATGCGCCGCAAATTTCACTAAATTCACAGATTAATCCATGGAGCAAAGTTTGCCAACTTTGCCCATCTCTAACTGTGATGTACCCAACAGGGCAAGATATCATCCTTGACATACTCATCTCACAAGATAACATGATATCTTGTGAGCTTGGTAGAAAATACCACTTTTTTATCGTGTCATTGTTATCTTTACTGCTGTTGTATGTTCGTATACAGTATATATAAATATACTGTAAACAATTCAATGTTAGCAACAGGCAAAGTTAACAAAGTGTGCAATTCTCATAGCATAGTGTAGTGTGAATTGTGTCAATCTGTAATATACAATTTGTACTTTGCAATGACTTTTACTGTGTGTATTGTCACAGTTCACCACTTTGAGGTGAATGTTTACCACAGTTTGTCAGTTTGTGTAGTAAAATTTGCTGCAAAGTGCACATTTAGCAAATTTGCATAGTGCACACTATACAAATTATACTCATAGTGTGCTGTGTACAAATTTGTTACAATTCATGGGTGAATTGTGGGTTTGCAACACACCTAAGAAACCCCAGCCAGGATGCAACACTTGTGATTTTTACGATTTCCTGTTCATGTTAGACTTGCTGTAGACAAATGTCCACAATGATGTGTTTTCCATTGGGTCAATTGTAACCTAGTGCAAATTCCAGTTGGTTTCGTTAAAGTTAATCTTGTCATTTTCCTAATGCATGACAGAAAGGTTTTTCTTTTCATTAAAATATTAAGCGTCATTATTTTTTGAATGTCAGATCAACACTCTCACAAGACTGCCTTCTGATGACCCTTAAAACTGTTAGCCTTTTAACAATAACCACTATTTATAACTGCTACACCACGTTTATTAGAGCCAATGGGCATTTAACCTCAACAATACACTTGGTGAGGGGAATGTGCTGGGAATGTACCCTTTCACCTGTTTTATTCACCTTGTACATTGAGCTCTAAGTTCAGAGTGTTAGGCTAAATAATAACATTAAAAGCATTACAATCGGGGTGGGGGTACAGAAAAGAAAATTGCACTGTTTGCAGATGATGATCTGCTTTACTTAACTGACTCTGAACACTCCTTTAGGGAGGTGCTAGATGCGATTCACCATTTTTCCCCATATTTTGGATTATACAGTAAATGCTTCAAAAATTGAGGCCCTGGTATTTCATCATACAGTCTCGGCTGACCTAGCAGCCCAACATCCAATGAGGTGGGACCTTTCGAAGCTTAAGTACCTGGGGATCTGTCTGCAGCTCACCTCCTCCAACCACATTGGAGACAACTGTGTCCCACTGGTGAAAGAGCTAATGGCAGACTTACAGTGATGGACATTCTGCCACTCCTCTTTTATTCTAGGATCCAATCCCTTAAGATGAACACTCTACCCCAATTTCTTTATTTATGTAAATGTGCCTCCTATATTGTGTCACAGATGGTACTGAAGGTTTGGCAAAAATTAAAAAACTACCATTCTCTCTGTATGGGGGCCAGACCAAGGGTGCAGTAGCCTATACTTATAATACCTAAGAGTGGAAGGGGTTGGGAAGCCACTTTGTTAGTGGGGTATGGGATTGCAGCACAAATTAAACTATCACTGTTATGGGGTATTCAAAAGTATGAGGTGCACTGGAAGGACACTAAACTTTCTGAAGAGCTTGGATCTCCACTTCAAGCCCTGTTATTGGATCTGACACTAAAAAAAATAAGGCAAAGGCAGGAAGGACAGGAATGGGGCTCAAAGGGGTAAGGCCATCAAAAAGTGGAGGGTGATGAGTACCAATGCCCGTAGTCTGTGTAACAAGCTCCCTGAACTAGTGGCCTTGATGGAAGAGGGTTGCCTGGATATTGTGGCAGTCACAGAAACATGGTACGCAGAGAACCATGACTAGGATGTCAACATACCAGGATACACAATCTACAGGAGGGACAGGGAGGGTAAAACAGGAGGAGGAGTAACTCTGTATGTAAAAGAAGGGATCAAAGCAACAGAAATAAAGAGTAAACAGGAAGCAGATGAGATACTCTGGGTCACCCTAGAGACAGGAAATAGCACAACAATCTGCATGGGGGTTGTATACAGACCCCCATCTCAGGGGGGAGGGACTGGACAAGGAAATGATAGAAGGCTTCCTTAGAATGGTAGAAAAAGGGGAGATATTGTTGATGGGGGACCTGAACATGCCAGATGTTAACTGGAGCACCTTTACTGCAGGCACATCCAAGAGCAGGGTCGTTCTTGATGCCCTACAGGGGGCATGCCTCAGACAGCTAGTATTGGAACCCACTCGGGAGGGAGCAATCTTAGACCTGGTACTCTCAAATGGAGATGGAGAAAGAATCTCAGATCTAGAAGTGGGTAGCCATCTGGGAACAAGCGACCACCAGTGTGGTTCATGATAAACACAGCCATGCAATCAAGCCATACAAAAGCAAGAGTATTGGACTTTAGGAGGGCTGACTTTGGGAAAATGAGAGAGTGCCTCAGAAAAGCACTAGCAAACAGGCAAGAAGGAGGGGTGGAGAAACAATGGGAGTAATCAAACAGCAGTCATAGAGGCAACAAGCCTTTGTGTAAAGCAAATCAACAAAACACAACGAAGGAAAAAACCACTATGGTTCTCAAAAGAAGTGGCAGGAAAGTTAAGGAGAAAAGGATAGCATTCAGGAAATATAAGGAAACACAGAAGGAGCAAGACAGAGAACTTTATCAGTAAAACAGAAAGAGGCTGGAAGGCAGTCAGAATAGCAAAGGCCCAAACCGAGGAAAGAATAGCCAACTCTGTTAAGAAGGGGATAAGACCTTTTAGGCACATTAGGGAAGCAAAGAAAGACCAAAGGAGGGATAGTAAGGCTTAATAAAGGAGGAATGTGGGTAGAGGGTGACAGTGAAAAAGCAGGGGCAGACTAAGCGAATATTTCTGCTCAGTATTCACAAAGGAAGAGGAGGAGGTACCTAAACCAAACAAGAGAAACACTCTGAAGACAGAAGTGATACCAGTCCATTTACAGAAGAAAAGGTTCTGAAAGAACTAATAAAATTGAAGGTGGACAAAGCAATGGGGCCTGATAGGATTCACCAAGAATTCTAAAAGAACTAAGGGTAGAACTAGTGACACCGCTGACTACTCTCTTTAACAAATCATGGGAGGATGGGGTGGTACCTGAAGACTGGAGGAGGGCAGATGTGATTCCTCTTCACAAAAGTGGGAGCAGGACAGAGGCAGAAAACTACAGACCTGTTAGTTTGACCTCAGTGGTAGGGAAAATGATGGAATCACTTCTGAAGGAAAGAATTGTTGAGTACCTAGAGGCCAGTGGGGCACAGAACCCAAGGCAGCATGGATTCACTATGGGAAGGTCATGTCAGACGAATCTAATAGATTTCTTTGACTGGATGACCAAAGTAATAGACCAGTGAGGGGCTGTGGACATGACCTACCTAGATTTTAGCAAGGCATTTGATACAGTCCCACACAAAAGATTAACACAAAAGTTAGCCAGCTTTGGAGTGGGTCCCAAGGTGGTAGCCTGGATAAAAAATTGGCTAAACAACAGGACACAAAGGGTAGTAGTAAATGGAGTCCATAGTGAAGAAAGGAGGGTTACTAGCGGGGTACCACAGGGTTCAGTACTGGGACTGGTCCTTTTTAATGTCTTTATAAGTGACATTGCAGAGGAACTGGAAGGAAAAGTATGTCTCTTTGCAGGCGACACAAAGATCTGCAACAGGATTGATACACCAGATGGAGTGGAAAGGACGAGAAGGGATTTGGCAAGGTTGGAGGAATGGTCAAATGTATGGCAGCTCAGATTCAATGCAAAGAAGTGCAAGGTAATGCACCTGGAAAACAAAAACCTAGGGGAACAGTACACTATGGAGGGGGTGAGATACTGACAACAGTAAAAATGGAAAGGGACGGGGGTGTAATTATATCAAATGACCTAAAGGTGGGCAAGCAATGTGAGAAGGCAGTAAGGAAGGCTAGGGGGATACTGGGATGCATAGGGAGAAGCATCAATAGTAGAAAACAGGAAGTTGTTATCCCTCTGTACAGACAGTTGGCGAGAACCCATCTGGAGTACTGTGTGCAGTTCAGGAGACCCCATCTCCTCAAAGACATAGACAGAGTGGAGGCTGTCCAGAGAGGCAGCAAAATGGTGCAGGGTCTGCACCAGAAGACATATGAAGAAAGACTAAAGACGCTTAATATGTATACCCTTGAGGAACGGAGGGAGAGAGGGGACATGATAGAAACTTTCAAGTACCTCAAGGGAATCAACAAAGTCCAAGAGGGTGGCATCTTTCAGAAAACGAGATGTACAAGAACAAGGGGGCACAATTTGAAGATAGAGGGGGGATGGCTCAGAGGTAATGTGAGGAAGTATTTTTTCACATAGAGGGTTGTGAATGCATGGAACAGCTTCCCTGAGGAGGTTGTGGAGTCAAGAACAGTGGGGTAATTCAAGAATGCATGGGACAGACATAAGGCAGTCCTAGTGGGGGGTAGGAGGAAGTAAGCTGTTGGTTAACTAGGATCTGCAGCTTATCTGTTAGATAGGAAAATGGGTATACTAGGTGGGCCAAGTGGTCCTTATCTGCCATCAAATTCTATGTTTCTATGTAATGCAAAATACCAGGCCAAGTGTTATCAGGTGCATCAGTACAGTCTTTTAGGGCTGGAAGCAGGGAGTGGTAGGCCTAATTAGGAAAAAAGCTTTTTGGTACTACAAATGGTGGACCTGGAACCCCTCCATTGCCCTGGCTAGAACAGACCCCTGGTTTTATAGACTTTTCAGTGGGAGAGTTACTTCAAGGAGAGGAGGGAGGTTATCCGATCTTTCCAGGACTGCTGTCAGCAGTATGGAGGGAGGACCACAGATAGGTTTCGTTATTCTCAACTACAAGACTATATTACTAAACACATTTGGTCAGCTAAGGCAGATAATATGGCAATCGCTCCTATGGGGCCCTGGAATTGGTTTGGGAATCTGAAACAGGTAAGAGAGTTATATCTCTGTTATATTCATTATACCTTCAGGAATTAGTTCATACTAAGGAATATTTAAGCCAGAAGTGGGAACAGGACTTAACTGTTTCCCTATCTGATTCACGGTGACAGAACATTTGGGAAGGGGTGTGGTTCACCTTCTCCTCTCCAAAATGGAGATAATTTGTTTGGTGGGTCTGCACCCTCTTCTTTTTGGTTCCATGGGTCCAAGCAAAATGGGATCCTTCCGTCTAACCTGCATGCTGTAGGCAGTGTGAAGAGGCCATGGCCACTCATGCCTATATTTTTTGATATTGCCCTAAATCTTCCCATTTCTGGGAAACCATCAAATAATGTATTCAACAAATTCTCACCTCACACTCCACCCCCTCCCAAGAGGAGAAAATGTATTGCTAGGACTTTAAACCTCCTGGACTTAAGGTATGAGAAGGCATCTATCTTTGGAATATCATGGTGGTGGCCACCTCTAAGACTATTACTAAGCAGTTGTTACAGCCAGACCCCCCAGGATATGCACAGTGGGTAGTGGTCATTTCACAAATTCAAGACATGGAATGACTCACTTTTGCACTGCATCATGGAATCACTGCTTACATGAACCGCTGGATGCGGTGGGAGTTAATTTCACTAGAGGCCCCAGGGTAACCCTAGCCAGAGAGCACTACAGGGGATTGATTGTTCCACATTATTGTTTTTGTTTTTCCTTTTTTGCTTCCCCTTCCCCAATTTTGTATCCTCTGTTGTGGTGGCAATTTGAGACATGTGTTATATGGCAGTAAAACATTTAGAATCATAGGACTATTATTTTCCTGAAACATAGACTACAGTGATATTTGATTATTGATTTCCTTTATATATGAGATGCCTATGTTGGTTATCATAGGGGCACAGTAGTGTGGGCTGTTTAATGTTGAACCCCAAGTTTTGCACCTTAATAACATTGGCATTGTTTGATTAAAAAGCCTAAAATTGTTCATGAACAGTCAGGCTGCCAAAGTCTCAAGACATGAAAGGTTTCTTGACAGCATCTTGTTCAGGTTTTGCGAAACAGGGCTCCAAAAATTGGGGGGGGGCATGTTTGGTTTCCTTATGCTTAGCATTAGGTATTTTTTGCTCTCACTTACAACCTATAAGGTGTGGAGTTTTTTTTCATGAAATGTTCAGGGTTGAAGGGGGCCCATGCCTTTGAAAGTGTCCATGAAAAAAAATATGACATGGTTCCAGAGTTATAAAGATTTTAGAATTAAGGTCCTGATGCTAATGGTAACAAAAAACAGATACCTCTCGAATGGTTAAAAAAAAAGATTGTGACTTATTATTTCCATGATTTACCTCTTGTGCTGACAAAAATACTAATCATGTAGGCCACCATTTTTTTCTCATTTTAAACTCATGCATATTGAAAATGCATAAAAATAATTTCTTTTTAAAAAAGCAAACATCTGAACTTAGGTAAACCATGCCTGTTTAGCTAGATTCTGCTGTTCATTTTTTAAACCTTCCAGAAAAACATTTTCTAGGCAACCCAAAATCCAGGGTGGCTAACTTAGCAAGACGAGCTGTATACCCACATTCTCTGTATGAGAACAGTGGGACTTTCTTGATTTCTGTAGCTGCAGCTGGAAGTCATATAGCAGGTTGCAGTGAGAGTAGTGATCTGCTGATCCTCTGTTCTGTCTGTCTTTTCTATGTCTTTTTCTGCCTGTCTGTCTGTCTATCTACAGAGGTAATCTTTTGGGGCATTCTGCTTCCTACCCATTACCTGGCTTATCTACCAAGGATGGGAACAGAGAAAGGTCAAAGTTTGACAAGTATACACAAGCACTATTCTATTCTATTCATCAAACATTGAAATGGGAGGGCTAAAGCCTGAAGTTCAATGTGGGGGAATAGCTCCTCCCACATCCCAAATAAAATACAGCCTCTCCCAGCAGCTCTCGCTTAGTGTGTTTCAAAATACCCACTGTCCTCCCCTACCTCTTCCTCCTCCTCCTCCTCCTCTGGCACTCTGATCACCCTTGGTGCTGGGCCTTCTATTCCCTACACACTACCCTGCTTATCTATCAAGGGTGGGAACAGAGAAAGGTCAAAGTCTGACAAGTATACACAAGCATTATTCTATTCACCAAACATTGAAACCCTTTTAACTACAGAACATTTGTGGCATCCAAGTAGGGGTTAAATTGGGCAGGAGCTCACAAGAATTCAGTTCCACCACCTGTCAAAAAATTGTACAACAGTTCCACCAACTCTGTCATCTTTCTCCACTATTACAGGAGAGTTCAACTGCCTTGAAATGACACTTCCACCACCTAAAAATCTAGACATTAGAGTTCCCCCACCTAATCATTTCTAATTTTACCACTGCATTCAAGGCACTGTCTGTCCCTGTCCCATGCATTCCTTTCTCATACTCAGCATTAAAACATGTAGAACAAAGTGCCAAAATGCATAGCACATTTTTTAGTTTAATGAAAATACATTTTAGAATACTGGGCATCATATGGTTAGTCTTAAGATTGTTTCTAAGAAGTTAGTTTAAGGTTCTGCTCTAACATTAAGAAGAATATTAGTACATTGTGGGGTGTAAAATACACAGTCCTATGTACAATGCACACCAGTTAAGAGCCATTGTATCTCGCAAAATGTATCTCATCAGTTTTCTTCACATTAAAAACATCATTAAAAAGATCTTCCAATTACCACTGAGGTCAGATGAATAATTCTTAATCATTAATCACACTGAGGCACTTGAAACTAATTCTGTAATATTCAAAGAACTGTAACCTGATTAATTTTAAAACCAACAAGAATTCTGCCACACTGTAATCAGTGGTGTTGAAAAGTGTTTGTACACAGACACAAAGTAATATATGTGAATAAATTAATTTTCAGACAATAATAGTGCAGTTATATTGACTTTGAAGACGCATGCATTGCCAAAAACAGAATACTGTATCACAGATATAATGTTGTTATGATATAAACAACATGCAATCAGACATTTTGATATTTTTGCATTATCAAAGGTCAACTCGGGGGATGGGGGGTCAACCTGCAAACAAGATGGTAACTTAAAAATTCCCTGCTACAACCCCAGAGCCAAGATCTATTAAAAATCCATCTAGAAGTCGATCTCTCTCTGGGCACTCTCGAGATTTAGTAACTGGTGTACTCGAACAGCTTTGATACTGACAAGAACCTGATCAGATGTTGGGGAGTTGTGATTATTGTTTGTCTGCCACTGAGCTGCTTGTGTTACAGGCCTAATGGCACACTCAAGAAAGGAGACTGAGGACCTGTCGGTCAGAGAAATGTTCACATCCATTATTACTAGTAATGATGCTCTAACTCTGGATTCTAATACAACTGCAGTCTCAATTCAACAGATTGATGCCCAACTAGACCAAGTAGAACAAAAGGCATTGGCACAAGACAATGTGGTCCAAGGTCATTGCACCACTCTAAGGAATCAAGCTGCACAAATTATCACACTACAAGACAAACTCGACGATTCTGAGAATAGGGGCCGCCATAACAACTTGCAGTTCCTGGGATTCCCTGAGGGTCGTGAGGAAGGCAAGACCATTCACTTTCTCCAAACAGCTTTGTCCGAAGTACTGGATCTCCCCCAGACCACTAGGATAATGACAGAAAGGGCGCACAGGACACTGCAACCTAAACCACCAGTGGGAGACAAACCGAGGCCCATTATTGCCAGACTATTAAATTTTGCTGAAAAAGAAGCTATACAGGGGTGAGCAAGGGAGTTTGGGGCACTACAATGGAGAGGGGTGGGGGTTGTGGGGGGTAGGAGGAAGTAAGCTGTTGGTTAACTAGGATCTGCAGCTTATCTGTTAGGTAGGAAAATGGGCAGACTAGGTAGGCCAAGTGGTCCTTATCTTCCGTCACATTCTATGTTTCTATGTTTCTATGAGATGATCGTATCATGATCTTCCAGGACTTTTCAAAGGAACATGCAAACAAACGAAGAGCCTTTACAGAGATACGCCATGGATTACACTAATTGCAAATACCCTTTGCTCTCCGGTAGCCGGCTATATTGAAAATGACAGTGAACGGAATTTCACATCAATTTGCCACTCCTGAGGCCACACTTGATTATATTTCAGCGATCTGACCTACCTCTGGCCCCTCAGAATCCCGTGCTGATGGTCAGAATCACTCTAATGACCAAGCTCCGAGGAACCCCCCCCCAGAAGCCCAATTCCCTGGGTGCCCCAGGGCCTGGCCCCCCCTGGTCTTTCAAGAATGGGCTGGAACCCAGGAACCCTAAAGTTTGGAAGAGGCCTTCACAATTCCCACACTCTAAGAGAGAGATTACCCGCAAGGGAGCAGACGATATGAGGCTGGTACCGAACAGAGTGTTAGCAGAGTGGAAGGCCAGGAAATCGTGTATACCAGCCCCTACTTTTCAAAGAACAGATTTGAGCCACTTGAATTGCTTCAGAAGGAGGACAAATTGAATGCTATGGAACTTTCCACTGATGAATGTAAAGGTTCAGACTCGGTGGACACTGAGACTTCTTGGGCCAAGGACATTGAGGCTGCTTTCCCGTTGCAGGACTTAGAATTGAAACCAGCAGCCTCCGCTGCACCACCAGGCCTTGAATCCATGGTGCAACCACCTGAGGACATTAATTCAACTTGAACAACCATCCGAGTGATAGTTCTCAGATAAGTACCTAAGGTTTTGTGTCTGGGGGCATTGGGGAGGATGTCATCGCTCACTAGGGGGTAGCACTTTAGGGGTCTAAAATGGAGCTGCTGTTATTAACAGTTATGCCCGATTGGGGCCCTAGTACCTTATGCTAGGCTGCTCTGTTTACTTGCCAGGTCATCTGAGGGTACCCCCCCCCCGATAGACATTTTATCTCTGAGATACTCTGTTGTATGTATGTGGGCCAATTGGCTCAAGAGTTAAAGTGTATAGGAGTTAATGAATATGTTTAATATGCTGTTTGTCTTCAGAAACATTTGCATCTTTGTTGGTGCTCTTTTCATGGAGGTTATGGGTCCCTCTCTGAACCTGCACCACCTGGGTTATAGCTCAGTCAACCCGTGAGTATAGACAGTTGAAGTTGATCTTTACACTATTGGTTAAATATGCGCATCTGTTTGGTAACAGCTCCCTTTCGTTTTTGAGCTGGATGCCAGCTACATAGTGGAAAGCACCTATTTTCAAGACATACGCATTCCTCCCCCTCCCTAACTGAGTAAAAGCTTCTGAGATAACTCCTGCTTGGCTCTGCGGTATAGCTGTCGATATCTGTGCATAGACTACAGTCTAACAGTACATTACAGGTTTTTGTTAGTTACCCTAGCGTTTGGTGGGTTTGGCCTAGAACTGGTGGTCTTTTCCACAGACCCCATAGAAGTGAGAGGGTTTTCCATTCGCTGTTCCCAGCTGGATAAGTCCCTCACCATTCTCATTATAGGATAAGTTTTGAGTGTTCTTTTTTTTTTCTGTGTACAGAGTTGTTTTAGATAGAGAAACGCAGTGTGGGATCTCACATTAGGCTTACGGTGTGTTAGGTGCTCTAACTTTTACTACGAGGGAAGGTACCCTTTTGGGTTTATACCCTCAGTCTCTTAAGGATTATCTCACCCGAGTGGATCTACGTAATACAGTCACCCCGTTGAATCTTCACATTCCCCCCCTCACAGTTAACCCCCTTTAACTAGCTGCTTGAGTGGGATAGTATGACAGACCTTTTAGTACACACTTGGAATGTATGGGGCTTAAATTCCCCTGTCAAAAGGAAAAAAGTTTTAACCCACTTGAAGCATCTTAAATCTCAGGTGGCGTTTCTTCAGGAAACAAAACTCTCAGGAGAGGACCACACTCATCTGATTAAAGACTGGGTTAGACAACAAGTATCCTCCCACGCCACTACTAGAAGACGCAGATTAATAATTTTAATTCATAAATCTTTGCCTTGGACCCTCTCTAAGATGCTATCTAGTGCTGATGGTAGGTGGGTTTTAGGAACCTACGATACCCCCTCAGGACCTATCACTCTCTGTAACCTTCACACCTCAAATGAAGATACGCCACAGTTTTTTCATGATATGGCACAGGCTATTTTGGAATTTACCCCCCCCCTTCCTGCCCCCTCCTCATTGGAGGAGATTTTAACCTCTCACTAGTTCTGTCTCTGGACAGGAATGATGGAAGCAAAGAGACACACATTAGATGTATAAATGCTCTCCACCAAATGATTTTGGATCAAGGGCTATCAGATATTTGGAGACTTTTCCACCCCAGAACTAGAGATTATACTTTCCACTCGGATCCTAACGCCTCCTACAGCAGATTGGACTTTTGGATGGGATCCTTGGCAGTTATAGCTAAATCTCTAGATGCTACCATTCTCCCTAGAGTAATTTCAGACCACGCCGCAGTGCAACTTTTAATGCAATGGGACACTAACCCTCCCCCATCCCATCACTGGAGGTTAGATCCTATACTAATTAGGGACCCCGATTTTGTCCCATGGGCTCAGAATGAAGCTGCCCTTTTTCTAACCCACAATCCGATAGAAATTGAAAGAGTCGGAAAGCCTTTTTAAGGCCACACCCTCCCCCACTCCAAATTCTCCAATAGGTAAAGTTGTTCTAAAGCTGTGGTTTGAGATTAATCAGCTCCTTAATAGAAAGGCTGAAACAGCCATAGTATTTTTACAACACTGTTTTGGGAAGGTGGAGATAATGCCGGCAAGATACTTGCTTATCAGCTTCATAAACGACAAGCTAGTACATATATTGCTGGCCTTACGGATGTATGTGGAACTCTGGCCACTGCCCCCAAGGCAATAAATGATATAATGGCCATCTATTATAAGAAGTTATACACCTCCACTCATGCCCATCTGAACAAGGAGATACAGCCCTTCCTCCAATCCTGTCGACTCCCCAAACTAACTGACCAACAAGCCCAGTCACTTGAGTCTCCAATATCAGCAGAGGAGGTTAGTACTGAGATTAAGTCCCCTCAAGCTGGGCAAATCCGGCAGAAACTATGGATATGCTGCAGATTTTTACCAGGCTCTAGCACCCACTCTCACTCCACTGTGAACGGCAGTATTTCAAGATATCGAGCTCAGAGGTGCTCTCCTTCCCTCACTAAGAGAGGCAATTATTGTACTCATCCGGAAAAAAGGCAAGGACCCTACCAAGCCAAGCAATTATTGACCGATATCCTTGATTAATATTGATAGTAAGCTTTATGCCAAAGTCTTAGCAACCAGGCTAAATCCCCTCCTGCCAAGCCTCATACACCCATCCCAAGCAGGTTTTATCCCCGGGCGACACAGCTTTTATCATTTGAGGACATTAATGAATCTCATCCACAAAGCAAAATATCTCCCTACCCCTGCTGCAGCAGTCGCAGTGGATTTTGAAAAAGCTTTCGACTCTGTTGAGTGGAACTATCTATATTTGGCTTTGGCATCATTTGGAGTTGGTCCAAAATTCCTGTCAAGAATTCAAGCTATTTACACATCTCCCTCAGCTAGAATTAACACGAATGCCATACTCTCCGGCCCTATTCACCTTGAAAAGGGAACAAGGCAAGGCTGCCCATTGTCCCCCCTTCTTTTTGTTTTGGCAGTGGAGCCTCTAGCTCTGGCACTCTGTAGCCACCCAGGTATTAATGGTATCAAAGTGGGTAATACAGAGTACACTTCCCTTATGTACGCTGCTGATTTGCTTCTCCCCTTGGTAGACCTGCAAAGATCCGCTCCTCCATTATTAGAGTTCTTGGATTTATTTTCCCAATACTCAGGACTGAAACTGAATCAGGCCAAGATGGAGGTACTCCCCCTGAATGGGAAATGTTCCCAAAAGACAGCCCAGACCTTAGGCCTTATGTGGGCACCTAAGGGGATCACATATCTGGGTATTAAGCTCACATCCTCTTTAGATACTTTCTGGCAGACAAACATTCAACCCCTTCTTAGCTCTCTAAAAACGGAGTTCAATAGATGGAAACCTCTGCAAATGATGCTGGCAGGCAAAATTGTTGCAATTAAAATGGTTTCTGCACCCAAGATTTTTTATCTGCTAATGCATATCCCTATTCCCCTCCCTAAACAATGGTATCTGGCTTTGGATAGGCTTATTGGAGATTTCCTATGGGAAGACAACAAACCCCGATTTAGCCGTGCCCAACTGAGAGCTCACTGGAGCAAGGGAGGGTGGAGCCTTCCATGGGTAGAAGGATACCGGCAGACATTCCTTTTGGCACAAACAGTTAAAGAGCTGCACCCCCTAACATCACTATCCCCACAATGGGTACATACAGAGATTGATATTACTGAGTCAGTACATTTCTCATCCCTTCTGATGCCCCGCAGGGCTCATAGAGCTAGCCCCTTTGTCAGAGGCAGGTCCCTTTACACGTCTCCATCTGTTGAGGCAGCCAGGTCCAACTGGCTGGGTGTACACAAAAGAATGAACCAGACTCCTCTTCCCCTGTCCTACACCCCTCTATGGTTTAATCCAGATATTACTGTTGATGCACAATGGGTATATTGGAAATCCTGGGCAGACAAGGGTATTCTCGTATTAAAAGACTTGCTAGACCCCACTCTTAAGACCCTCTATACATTTCAATCCCTTCAGCGTATCTGGAACCTTTCTCGTGCAGACTTTTGGAAGTATCTTCAGCTCAGGGCAGCACTCAGGTATATATTGCACCCTTTGAAGCCCCAAACACACAGCTCAGAGCTACATATCTGGATACAACATCCGAAAGGTCTAGCAGGGCGCATCTATGCTAAACTAAGAGATACCCTTCCCCAATATTCTGAGAGGGCGAGACTCAAGTGGGAAAAGATGCTCTGGATCCCTATCTCCTCTATATCCTGGGAACAGTCCTGGAAAGATACCCATAAATGGCTGATGGATGATAGGTCTAGATTAATACAGAACAAAATAGCCCATTCTTGGTATAAATCACCAGCTGTGCTTTATACAGCTAAGATTCTGGAGTACGACTCTTGCTGGAGATGTCAGGGCTCAGGAGTGGATATTCTACATATACTCTGGTCTTGTCCGCAATTGAAATCTCTGAGGCAAGACATCCATGATACTGCATGCAAAGTGTTAGAGAAGAAGCTCCCTTTTAGTCCACTTTTTACATCTTGGGTATCCGAATGGAGCTCCCACAAATGACCCCTCATGAAACTAGATGGCTGGCATTGATCTCACTTTAAACTAAGAGAGCTCTATCATGCAAATGAAGGTCACCTCTGACACCCACAGTGACGGAGGTGTTAGTATCTCTTTCCTCTTTAGCAAAATTGGACAGGATTTCACACCTGCAGAAGTACCAAATGTCCAAATTCAATCAATGTTGAACCCTTTACCTTAACTTCCTGAAGCTCCAGAACTCGAACATCCCCCAGGAGAGTACTGGCTGACTTATCTTACCGCCGGCTGATATAGCTATATATATCCCATGATATCATACAAGTTGGGTGGGTTGTAGCCCCCATAGGAAATCTCTGATGGGCATATGGCCTTGTGAAGACACAGATTAGGCTCTAGTACTTTTAAGGTGCCTAATTTTGGCCTGAGGCCTCGGAGGGAGCTTGGTGGGTCATCACAGCTCTCTAAACGGTCCCATCTCAGTAATACACTATATGAGGTCAGCATCTTTGGTTAGGAATGAGAGCCTGTCAGATATGAAGTTACTGCTGCTATAGTTAATTATATTTCCTTATTTTACAATAATTAATTTGCTCTAGGAGATTGCTAGTCATGAACCTTGTATTAATTAACTTTGCTATCCCCACTAGTTATGTCACTTCATGTCCTTTGTCTCTTCCCTCTTTCCCTTCCTTATTTGTCTCCCCCACCCCTTTTTTCTCCCCTATCCTCCCCATTTTGTTTCCCTGGGATGTTATGTACAGTAACACTGTATTGCCAATGAGTTTTTGATCTGCTGTTTCCTCCACTCTGTATATCTGTATTTCTTGGAAAACAATAAAAAATGTTGTTACAAAAAGGTCAACTCAAAGACACTTAAATTAAAGCCCTTATATTTAAATTAAAGCATTTTAGTAAATGTATTTTGATATACTACTGTTTTATGCATTCTGCAACATTGGATACTTTTCACTATTTATAACTGTGCATATTGCTTCTGCTTTTTTTTTTAAAGAAAACAAGAAGTGAACTGCAGAGAAGTAATTAAATCATGAATGGGACTCTGGTCAATCTGGTCTGCTGTTTTTGGGACCATTGTTTTCCAGCTAACCCCCCACCCCCAGATGGAATCTCATGATTAATTAGAACTATGTCATAAAAGCTCACAGTTCTGACTCTGAACAGCTTTATTTAATTCGAATGTTTGTCTTCAGTTTAATATAATTTTACAAAGTGCATGGAATTGTGGAAATGCTAAAAAACTTTGTAGTCAAGTTGTTTAACATAATCTTCCAGGTTATCTAAAGTCTTCATGCTCTCATTTTTGACAAGAAGGTATTTCCAGATGACAACCTTAGTTATGAATAACAGTAAGAACAAATAATATCATCAATCACGTGGCACCTCTGAGAACATAGCATTGTATATTGTGCTCGGCAATATCACAGGGCAAATGCAGACCAGCAAGGCCAAGAGGACTAGATGCCCTACAACAAAACTAGTCTGCAAAATGATTAAAGCGTACCTTCTCAGGATGCTACTTATACTACTTCTGATATCTGGAAATGTGCATCCTAACCCAGGGCCTACTGGCCTATTGCCCCATGCCACTAAAATGTGGGAGGGTTCCCTCACATTAGCCTCAATCAATGTCTGCAACCTCCTTAACAAACTTGACATCTTGCACACCTGGGTCCAGCAACATAGCCCTGATGTACTCTCTGTTGTCGAAACATGGCTTAACCCCAAGATACCAAACGCTGCAGTCACCATCCCTGGATACTCTATATTCACGCAGGACAGGGTTTCCAATCAAGGTGGGGGCTGTGCCATCTACCTAAGGAATTCCTATCTGGGTAGAGTCTTGCTTTCTTAACCCCTAAACCACCCTACTTGAGTTCTAGCTATTAAAGTTCTACTAAAGGAGTTGCACAACAAAGAAGCTCACCATTTCCTCTGTGTACCTACCCCTAAAGATAAGCCCAATGGATTTATGAGCATATTAGAAAGCTACAGGGATTACACCACAACTCTGAACTCATGGTACTAGGTGACTTCAACATAAATTGGCTATCACTGGAGGCCAGAAACTACAAGGATGCTGTCATGGCACAGAACCTCACCCAGCTTGTTACCACTCCCACCAGATGCAACTATAGGACAGGGTCACACACACTTCTGGACTGGATCGTTACTAGTCACCCTGAATGAATCTCAAAGGTCTCAGTGCTCCCTGATGGGATTAGTGACCACTCACCAGTCACATGTACCTGGACAAACAAATTCATTTAACCCCCTCCTAACATAATCCACACCAGAGTGTTAAAGCAGAGGTACCTTGAGCTACTAAAGACACACCTAAGCCACCTGGACTGGACACCAATCGACTCCACCATTGATGTAAACCAAGCCTTAGACCTTTTCATCAGCCACTTCACTGTGGCCTGCAATATCTTAGCACCTCTCAAAAAGCTGAAGATCAGGGGCAGAGCTAACTCTTGGATAACCCCTGATCTAATCACTTTACTCAAACATAGGGACCATCTCTGGCACTGTGCCCATGCAACATCCAGTCCTCGGGATATTCATAAATATGAAGCTGCCAGAAATGAGTGGACATGGGCAGTTAAGAGCGCCAAAAGCAAATACTTCAGGGAAGCTCTCTCCAACTCCTGGGGTGATGGAAAAAAAATTTGGAGTAACTTGAAAGACCTTACAGGCAAGGACCCTAAGTCACCACCCATCATGCTCAACATAAATGGAACACCAACATCTGACCTGTACACAATCACCAACATGTTTAACAATGCATTCTCCAACTTGGATAGTGTCCTACCTTCTAATTTCTTTGATGCCCCCTCTGGTAGTAACCCTTCTGCAACTGCTCCTCTCCTACACCCTGCCCCACAATTCTACTTCAAGGAGATCCCAGTGCATGAAGCCAGAACCTATATTCAGAAGGCCATTCACAAAGCAGGATACAGCGGTGACTCCCGTGACCTGAAGTTGTTAGTGCTTGTCCTTGAAGAAGTCCTTGAACCCCTGAGAAAGATCCTCAACCTATCACTAAGGATGTCCCAGTTCCCATTTCGCTGGAAACAGGCAACAATCACACCGGCACACAAAAGTGGAGACAAATCACTGCACTCCAACTACAGACCTATCTCCATCCTCTCTCCATTGTATAAGGCCCTGGAGCACATCGCCTCAGACCAACTAGTTGAGTACCTGGAAAAATATGACATCTAGTGTCCTGAGCAACATGGTTTCCAAAAAGGGCACAGTACCACCACTGCACTATTAGGATTCATGGGCTTCATCCATACCATGCTCGATCAGGGAAACTGTGTAGGGGAAGTATTCATCGACCTTATGAAAGCCTTTGATACTGTGAACCTCCCACTCCTACTCAAGCAATTATTAAACATTGGGCTCTCCAATGAAGTGCTGCTCTGGTTTTCAAGCTACCTTGGGGAGAGGATCCAGTGGGTTAGGATTGCCGGTGTCACATCGGAAGAAAAGTCAGTCCTTTCAGGGGTCCCACAGGGGTCCATCCTGGGGCAACTACTCTTCAGCCTCTTCCTCAACGGCCTTCCCAGTGTCTGCCACCAGAAATTACTGATCTATGCCAATGACGCAGTCATGTTCACCAACCACCAAAATGCAGAGCTCCTCAAGAAACAAATACAGCTTGAATTCATGCGCATCGAAGAATGGTTCAAGTCACACAAAATGGTCATGAACTACAGGAAAACAAAGGCTATGACCTTCTACAATGCCAGGAATAAGTACAAATCCCATGACCTAACCATCCTAAACCAAACAGGAACCTTACTTGAACACATTCCTGATTTTAAATACCTAGGTGTCACATTGGACAGCTCACTCTCCTACCATCGGCACATAGATTCTGTCACCAAAGCCACCAACATCTGTATAGGCCTGCTCTACAGGCACAAACACTGCATGACTCCTGACACTCTCCATTTGGCTATTAACAGGTCTGTCACCTTCATCATCGATTATGAGCTAGCAATCTATGGCTCTGCCTCCGCCTCTGCTCTACGCAGAATTACAGTTGACACTCAACAAAGCATGCAGGCTGCTAACTGGGGCTGACCAACTTACACACACTTGTGACCTGTACACTCGGGCAGGATGGCTTCCTCTCATCAGCCAGATACAGTATCAAACCTGCCTCTTAGCCAAAAAAGTCCTCCTCAGGGGTCATGCCCCCGGGCATTGAAAAGCTCTTCATTGACCACCACAGCACCCAGTGAATTAGAAGTTCACAACAACTAATCTTCCTTGTCACCAGATGCTGGACTACCATGGGCCAGAGGGCCTTTGCCCACAGAGCACCAGAGTGGTACAATACTCTCAAAAAGAAACTCTTACTGCTGCTGCTCTTGGCCTTTTTAAGAGACAACTCCAACTTCATCTCATTTCAACTAGTCGTTATGACTGCCTCGCCTAATCAGGGGCCCACCACTCACTGCCCTCTACTTCAGTCTTGACAGCTACCTCTCCCCGCCTTGCTCCCCTTCTACCTGCCTCACCTGCCTACCCCTTGCCCCTCTATCTTTCCTCCCCGGCATTTCCTGACTTTTATCCCTCCCTCCCTCCCTTTAGAGCTCTTACCCTCACCCTCTACCCTGCGACAATGGCCTTCCTGCCTGCATATCCCCCTCCTCACCTGCAGTGCTTATTTCTAAGATTGCCCTTGGCTGGTATGTCATGCTACCTAACATTTGGCACATTTTGAATTAATGGAATTTCCTAAGCCTCAGTCTCTTGCTTCTCTTTATTGTGTAATTACTTATTATTATGCCGACCTTTGTATGTATGTATACCACCCATTCCTTCAATGTGGAACCTTTGTAAATGAGCATTTCCAGCTCAAAGGTATTTTGTAATCCTAGATTTCAATAAAATAAAATAAAATAAATACAAATATTCTTTATAAAATTACAGCAAAGAACCTATCAACTTCATTGGCCTAAGTACATCACCTGACAGTGGTTCAACCAATGATACATGCAGAATAGCTCCAGTCAACATTAATGATAACTCACAACCTGTGCCATAAATTACTCTTCTCATGCACCAGCTTTCAAAATCAACCTGCCTTTCTGTCTCTCTTCAGTGCAGCCATCCCCTTGCAGAGCTCTAGTACACAGCTAGGTTTGAGTTCCTAATCAGCAGCAGTGGCAGCAACCAGTCATATGGCTGTCAAAGGGGGCACAATATCCTATTTAATAATTTTTTCCATTGTAAAACATAAATTCTGTCTTCTACTGTACTCACACAATGATTCGTTGCCTATTTTTTAAATATGCATACCAATTCATTTTAAACAGGCCAATAATATGTGCAAAATAAACATCAGCATGTGGTTTAAAAGGTCTGTGATATATTTTCCAAGTGCATAAGGATATGCAGCCTTATGCCTCATGCCTTACACTACTGGGGCATGCATTTCAATTCCTTTAAACTATACCTGGGGTGGTTTCTCTCTTTCTTAATGTACTGAACTATATGGATTCTAGAAGGCATCACATTTTCAGCACTGGAGACTAAAGTCATTTGTTCATCCATGTGACAGCTACAGCATAGGTGACTGCAGAGCATACATACAGTGAGTACCTGCCCATCCCAGTAATGAACACCTGCAGAGTGCTCAACCACTGTTCCATAACACTATTGTGGAAGGACCATATCTAGTAGGTAAGTGGGTAGTTTGGACTCGATGCTCATTCAGTCTCTGGCTGGAGCTTTGTATGAGACTGCCAACCATGGTGCCACTTAATGCTTCTTGTGATGGTATCATTGTGCTTTGGATACCAGTCCATGAGGATCTAGACTGAAACCTTCACAAACACATTCCATACATGCCATGACCAACCTAGGCTAAATTCAAAACTGTGACTCTGAGGTGAAGGGCTTCACTACCAACTATCCTACCAAGTCAAAAAGATACACTAAGATTAAAATACTATTTATGAGTTTGACCATGAATTAACAACATTCTGTAATAGCTCTTTTCAAAATTCAGTATTCAGATGGTAAAACAGTAGTACCTAGTTGGTGCATTGAGCAAGACCATAAGCAAAGGAAGGAAAGGACTTTAGTTCTACAAAGTGTCTTTCATACAGACTTGGTCCTAAAATGCCTTAAAATCCAGGGGGGGGGGCAAGGCCAACAGCCAAGCAAGAAGTAACAGCTCCACCAGACTGTGCTGCAGTTTGACAAAAATACTGCTCATAAATCTCTCCAAAGTGTCAATATAAAAGTCAATATATCTAAAGTAGCACCAGATAATGGTCAATGAGACGAATCAGTCAATATCAAGTTTGTCAATGATTTTGGACTGAGTGCAAGGCATGGTGAGACCAAGCCAGCAGGTGGCTGCAGGTATAGAGGAAGCCCAGCCAAAAAATAGTAACCAGGCAGCACCAAAGAAGTACAGAAGCCAGGCTTAGATGGTGATCCCATGCAGTTGACTAGTGCCACCCTGTTTAAAGGTATACAGATCTTGAATAAGCAGATGAAGGAACTCCAAGATCAGTTGAGATCTTTGAACAGTTAAATGGGAAACATCACAGCCAAAACACAAAAGCCTCCCAGATGGCTGACAGCACACTCAGAGTGTCCACTGGCACGACAAAGGAGAACACAGTTCTGTGAAAACAATTATAAAAAATTAGAGAACTCCATCAAAGAAATGCATGCCCAAGTCCTTGGGATACTGGAAACCACCAAGGCAGACAATTTTTCTTCATTCCTGAAAACATAATTGTGTCACCATTACCAGTTACCCTTGGCCCCCACTATACTTAAAAGCAAAAGAACCCGTAACTGCCAGGTGACCAGCATCCTAGCACCATGCACAATCCTTGTGGTTTTGGGGTAAGTTCTGGAGAGGGATGAACTACTACTGAAAACAAAGCAGAAGGGCTACTCTAAGTTGAATAATGGCATAATTCATCTTTTCCTAGATTTAAGTTGACTGTCATGGCAGTAGCAAAATGTTTTTGATGGGGTGTACACCTGACTTCACCTGCTTGGAATGCATCACATTCTCCTAATGGCAGTGAGTTTAAAGGTGGCATATGAGGATAAGACATTTCAGTTCTTGGATCCAAGGGATGTGATGAAACTGCTGAAAAAAACTGAAAGGGAATTTCAGCAGAGAATTGAGAGCAAGGAAGGAGAGCAGGGGGACAGTTAATTATGTGTTTTTCTTATTAATATTACTGCACTATGAATCACAAGGGTATGAACAGGGTATGAACATCCATACACCTACCTCACATTATGGTTGTATGTCTTTTTAACCGGGAAGGGCTGGGGTATATGGACCCAGAACAATACTGTTTAGCATTGTGAGATTTAATATCTGTGTAAGGACTGTTCATAGGGTTCTGTGTGCTCTAGACAATATGGTAGTGCCATGAAGTGCCAACATGATCCTGCTGGCTATTCCTCCCTCCTCTTCGATCCAGGATCTTCACTGTCACTTTTGTGCCTTTTCCATCATGGTGCAGGACTGTACTAAGACCCACCACTTATGCCTGAACGTCTGCCACTTCAAAGCCACTGAACTTGTTTCCCAAAGGAAAAGTGATTTTCTTATATTCATTCACAAGGTTTTATTCACTTTTATCTGTTATGAGATTTCAATAACATGTTTTACCGTTGTCATTTCAAAGCATTCTGTGACAGGGGAAGGGAGGGTATACTAAAGAGGAAGGTAATTGAAAAACAGTTTGTATGGGACATTGTTCTTTCACACATTCCCTCTTCTGAACTTCATAAATTAATCAGCACAGGAAGAGTTGTAATATCTCCATTAAAGAGCTAGTGGAGCCAAAACAGGCAGACAGGTAAATGATGCGAATTTTGAGAAGTAGTCAGTTGCAACTTTTTTATTTCTGAAGTATTTTCCTTTTTCCTTTTGCTCATCAGAAAGTATTCTATGTGATAATCTTGTGCTGGTTGTGTGGATCAGCTCTTAGCCTGGCAGCTGACATGTCTAACTCTACTACCCCGCCCTACATCATCAGCATTATGATCTCACTAACAGTGACATCACATATGAATGACCTGACAGTCACTCACTTGCTGTTCCTAAGTAGCAGCGATGTCACAGTCAGTGAGGTCACAATGCTGGTGATGTAGTGTGGGGCACTAGAGCAAGATATGCCAGCTGCCAGGCTAAGAGATGTTCCACGCATAACATACTAACACCAGGTTGCTAATTAAACAAAGGGAAAAGAAAAAATACCTCAGATATAAAAGATAATGGTTGGCTGCTTTTAAAATCTAATATTAGTTTTAGGCAGTACACTAGCTCCTTAAGTTTTTTTGTTTTAGAAGTTAGCAGATCTATAACTCATTTAACTTTCACCATGTTCGGTTGTGTTGCAACAAACCTTTGTTTAAGTTGCCATCCAGTACCTTTTATGCTATGTGGGTTTTAGGAGACCACATCTTTCTGTTCTAATAATAGGATGCATGATGTGTTACTACTGAAAATGTATTTATCCTCTGCTTATAGTATTATATGGTCAAATCTGCGTGAATGCAGGTAACTTGTTTTGAGTGTTTTATAGGACTCCCCCAAGTGTTGTACCTGGGTTGGGGGCATGGCAGTTCCTGACTATCAAAATTATGTATTTCTCTACTTGTAACCTGTAGTTTATCAAATGTGTACATAATTACTTAATAATTAATGGCTTCCTCTTTTTCCCATAGGGAAACCATGGTGTAATTTGCAGTAATAAAGGAGCGTTTATAACAGCAAACATGAAACCTGTTTCCCCCACAGCAGCCTCTTTTATTTTATATAATTGCTGAGGTGAAAAAGAGAAACCCAACAATTATATGAAATAAAATATGGATCTGGGTGTGTGTAAATGAGAATTTACACACACCCTTGGAGTTTGATGCTATGCATAAACCCCTTGGGTGTGTGTAAATTCTCATTACACACCTAGACCCATACTTTATTCTATTTATAATTTTATTTTTGTTGTACTGTGTGATGGTGAAACTTAAAAATAAAGTTTAAAAAAATCCAGAGGAGTAAAGGAAGAGACTCCTGTTGCTATTTTAGGGCACAATAACATGTAAAAAGTACACGATAGAGTAGATTGAAGTTTGAGGAAGGTTAAGCACAGACAGAGAGGTTAAGTGACTTGCTCAGCAGTTGTGGTGTTTAAACCTGATTCTCCAAGTTTATAGCTGTGCTTTCTAACCACTTGGCCAAACAGCCTTACATGGAGAATATATCTTGCTATGGGGCTGATAGAACCCCTCTAATATTTTTTTCTTCGAAGCAATATTTCAGTGCTGAGACCTGTTACTTATGAAACAGTTGCTGCAGTATAACTTTACTATACACTGTATGTTCAGTTCATTTTTATGCTGGCTTGCATTTGCATGCCAGCCAACATACTGCAGCAGTAGCGGATTTGGAGGTGCAGTCACTGTAGGTGAATGCAGGTCACGCATCGGTAGGTGTGACCCTCATTTCCCAATAAGCCAGCATGCAGGCACTGACACCAGCAGTACGTAAAGTGGCCACCAGATCTAAGAAAAGTGCTGCTGCAATGAGATCCAAGCTCGTCACACAGCAGCACAATAACACGCCTCCCTATGTGCCTTTCCTGGTGAAGCAGTTCAATAAACATAGTGGCACTGACTGCTGCCATGCAGTGTGCCAACTTCAGGGATGCCCAGTCCCCCTGTTGGCATGCCCCAACCCACTTCATTTGCTGATGGGGGAGCCCACCCCCTGTCAACATAATGCCCTCCCATTCCAATTGTGTGCCAAGGGGGTGCCCAATCCCCCTTGGCATCATGCACTCCCCGGCAGTCTTTCCTTGCCAACAGGGGTCCCAATCCCCATTGGCTTCAGTCACCCCTGCCCAGTTCAATTTGCCAATGGGGAGCCCACTCCCCGTCAGTATAATGTCCCCAATTTGTGCTGTGTGCTGAGGGGTGCCCAATCCCCCTCGGCATCATGCACACCTCCTGCACCTGTTTCTGTGCCGACAGGGGGCCCAGTCCACGTCAGCTGCAGTCCCCCTCCCTGTAATGCAGGTGGTACACTGGGAGCCCACCCCAGTCTACCAAACAAACCCCTGCAAAAAAAGAAAACCAACCCTCTTTGTCTTTTTTTTTTCTTTTCCCTGTAAAAGAAGAAAACAGTCCCTCGTGGTCTCTTCTGCCCCTCCCCCAACCTGCACCCACCCTCTGCATACCCTGCCTCCCTACACCCCCCTCACCCCACACTTACCTCCAGAGCCCAGCACGATGATCTTTGGTGGACTGGGAACACGTCTGCACTCTTCAAAGCCAACTGCAAACTGAAGAAATGCTGGTAAGCTGTATAATGATATAAATAGGGTTTTTTCAACTTTGGTGCATATCTCAGGCAGTTTTAGGAATTTTGGCAGCGAAGTTTCAACATGGGATTATTGGGACCCCTCCTCATGAATTCAGTCACTGGCATGGTGTTTTTCAGTCCTGAAAGGTGATTTCACGGTCACTGCTCAGAATCACCTTCCGGAACCGATTAATGATATGATAGTGCCACTGTTCATGAGGTGGGCTGTCAAAAAGCCTATGTTGCAAATTTGGTGAAAACAATCCAAAAAATGACTATGCAGTTTCCACGCATGCTCGTAACTTCGTGAATTTGTAATATTTTCACCCCAGATTTTCAGAAATTGCATTTTTTCACACCTCCTTATGAACAGTATAGCTATCATTTTACATATCCTGGCCAAAATGTGTTTTTGCCTTTCTGGTGCAGAATAGCACGGTCGCTGTGGGATATCAGTTTTAGGGACAGATTAAGAAAATGACAGTGACACTGTTCATAAGCAGAGGTCCTAAAATGCCTATGCTGAAAATTTGGTAATGAAAGTCCATAAAATGACTGTGTTACAAGCATGCATTGTGCGGTTTCCACGCACCCTTGTAACTTTGCAAATCTGCAATATTTCCATGCCAGATTTTCAACACTGGCATTTTTTCACTCCTCCTTATGAACAATACAGCTGTCATTTTTCACATCCTGCCCAAAATGTGTTTTCACACCTGCGGCGCACAATGGCGTGGTCGCTGTGGGAAATCAACTTTTGGGACAGATTAACAAAATCACAGTGCCACTGTTCAGGAGGGGAGGTCCCAAAATGCCTATGTTGAAAATGTGCTTAAAAATCCCAAATATAATTGGGTTACAGATGTGTGTTGCGCAGTTTCTATGCATGATCATGACTTCACCAATTTTTCATATTTTCATTCCAGATTTTCAACATTGCCATTTTTTACACCTCCTCATGAACAATATAGTTGTCATTTTTCACATCCTGCCCATAATGTGCTTTCATGCCTGTGTTGCCAAATGGCATAGTCACTGTGCAAAACCACCTTTTGGCTAACAAACTGATAGTGCCGCTCTTCATGAGGTGGGGTCACAAAAAGCCCATGTTAAAAATTTGAAGTGAAAATACCAACAAACACCTATGGTATTAGGGTTTCCAACTGTAACACCCCACCCTGTAGAGACTGACAGGTGTCAGGGGTGTGACTTGGGATCATTGGCTGTAAGGCTCATGCCATTCCACCCCCACCCCCACTCTGTAGCCAGTGACAGGCATTGAGGTGTGCCTTGGAGTGTTCAGCCCTAAAGTTCACCCCATTCTCCTATACTGCACCCATCTCAGCGTATTTCCTTATGGAATGGGGTAAGTATAAGGCCCAAAGACCCCAAAGCACACCACAACACTTGTCAGTGTCTACGGGGTAGGGTGAGGTAAATTGGCATGAAAGTTATAGCTGATGACCCAAAGGCACACCCCAATGCCTGTCAGTCTCTGCAGAGTGAGGGTGGGGTTGGCATCAGTGCAATACTTCACTGCCATTCTTATTATGCATCTCTAACTCCAGCACTACCAATGACAATGCCAGCGAGACAAGATTCAGCATTGACAAATGCTTGTTAACTCTGCTAATATAGGTACTATATTACTGCAATCTCTCTTTTTAAAATAGGGGTTGCTAGTGTTCCTTAATCCATGCCCCAGAGTGTAAAGAGTTAGAATTTTCGGTCATAAAGAACAGGAAAGGAAATGTTGGAAATGCTTAGTGCTTGCTATGTTGCAGGGAGCTCAGTGTTCTAAAATGTGTACGTTTCCTAAGTAAATCCTATCCTTGTTTACTCTGTAAGGGTCCATGTTGTCTGGAGTGCCTGCCCTCAGAAGGTATAAGGATCTCCAGGCAAAGCAGTTCAATTTCCCAGTGTGAGTTCTTCAAGTTTCTAGTCAGAGAAGCAGCAAGCAGTTGGGATTCTATGCCAGTCAGGGTGGCTGGTGGGTGCCTGCTAAGACCAGGTTGGTGGTGGAGTCCCAGGTTTGGCTTGACATGGGTACCTTCCAGCCCCCAGCTGCCACATAATATGAAAGAAGGGATGTTAGGTGCCACAGTTTGGGAGGTGTTTTGTGTTTTGACTGAGGGAGATTTGGCAGCCATGATTATTGTTGGACCTGGTCAGTTTAGCACCTTTTGGAGGAGAGGTGATGAATAGCAGTTACCTGACAGAGGTAAATCTTCCCTGGGCATCAGTGGACCTTTCCATGGCTTAGCTGCTTGTATGGACTGCCCTCTTGGGTCAGGCTGGTGGGTCTCCTAATGACAGATTCACAGCTCTACTCTCTAACTGCTTAGACAAACTGCCTTACATGGAGGATAGGTCTTGTTGTCCAAGCTGTTGCTAGAACTTCCCTAATAGCTTTTTTCAATATTTCAGTGCTAACCCCTCTTTCTTATGATAGTTACAGTATAACTTCACTAAATATGTTCAATTCTTTTTTAAGTGTGCTATTAAGTAAACTAAATTTATGTAACCTCTCTTTTAAAATAAGGATTACTAGTGTTCCTAAATCCCTGCCCCAGCATGTAAAGAGTTAACGTTTTCAGTCAGAAAGAACAGAACAAGAAATGTTGCAAATGACTGGTGTTCACTGTTTTGCAGAGAGCACAGTGTTTTAAAATGTTATGTTTGCTGGGTACATCCTGCCCTTGTTTACTCTGCAAGGCTCCGTGCTGTCTGGAATGTCTGCCACCAGAAGGGTATAAATATGGGTCTCCAGGCACAGCAGTTCAGTTTCCAGTGTGAGTTCCTCAAGTCTGTAATCAGAAGAGCAACAAGAAGTGAGGATTCCACACCAATCAGGATGGCTGGTGTGGCCTGCTAGACCAGGGTTGGCAATGGGGTCCCAGGTCTGAGCTGACAAGGGCACCTTCTAGCCCCTATCTGCCATGTACCATGAGTGGGGGGATGTTACATGCCTCACCTCAGAAGGCCCTATGAGTTTTGACTGAGGTGGATTTGACAGCTATGCTAAGTGCTGGGCCTGGTCAGACTGGAACACTTTAGAGGAGAAGTGAACTGCTGCAGTTACCTGACAGAGGTCACCTTCGCAGAGCATCTGTGGACCTTCCCATGGGTTCCCAGCTTGTCACAGCCACCCTCTTGGGTCAGTCTGGTGGGTCTCCTAAGGGCACATGGTACTGACAGCCTGGGTCTGCTAGCAGCTTGGACTGGCATGGGAGAAATGGGACATTCTGAAGCTCTTCTGTGTCACTGGATTTACAAAGTGAAGAATCAACTGTCCAGACTGGGCATGCGGGCTCAGGAATGGTGGAAGTGTCCTGGACCCAAATGGCACTGGCACCCTCTGATATGGGTCTTCAGCAGTTCAGATCCAGTCCTAGGACTGGAAACAGAGGGATCCTGCTGGTGGATCACCCTCAAGGAGGGGTGCCTGATGATTTCAGCAACACCATCCCATATTTCAGGAAAGAAACAGACTGGAGAGCTGCTTGTGATGGAGGCCTATAGCCTGAAAGATCTGTAAAGAAAGTTGTGTATTGTGAAAAAGTCAACACAGGTAGTAGGCACTGATGATCTGAACATGAGGACAAAGGAAAGGATGCAGTGAGCTTAATAAATCTCTGTAGCGGTGATATTTGTGAACTCCCTAGATTTGCCAGCATCCAACTAAACACTGGATTCATCCTGGGAATGCATATCCTTCCATTTTTGACCTCTGCCGAGGCACTAAGTTAAAGTTGGGCCTCACAGGGCTGGCTACGCCTTGGGTTCCTTTTCCCATTTATGACTGCAAGGAGACTACTGATTGACTACCCTGAATTATGTCACTAGTACAAATTGGAAATGTGTTAAGCAAGGACGCTGCTAAATGTGTACCTGTGGCTAGCTTGGGACATGTACAGTATTGCTTCTTGCTGATCCCAATTATGACTGTTCTCTTGGTGGGGTTACAGTCAGGGTGCCGGCCATGTGAACCCCCATTGCTTATCTGGTGCATGCATATACCGTGTAAATAAAGTGTATTATCTGAAGCAGCTTCAGTTTCAAGTGTCATGCCCAGCATCCTGATGTTACTGGTGGGTGTATGATTCACTGTACCACTGACTGATGTTCCCTAGAGATTCACCTATGCCAAGCCTATGTACCATCAAGAGTTACTGTTCCCTTGCTCAGTGGGTTCAGTACTACAGTGCCTCTGTTAAAATAACTCAGGTGTCAGCACCATGCTATTTGTAAATATGTTTTCCCTGTTCCTGCTAAGAACTGTTCAAGCACGCAGCTCAGCCCTATTGGTGTAAAGGGGCACACTGTACCCTGAGGGCCCTGCTGCAGCCACTGACACACTGCCTAACAACTGCCACTGCTGGGCATGTGGGCACGGGTTCCTGTGAACCTCACTGAGGCTACATTAACACAGGCTGCCAGTTACATTACAATTTTAATTTGACTGTTTTTCTGTTTGCTACTGAACAGGACATCCATCGTATGAAGAAAAGAATAGATTAAAACTCCTGTGGCCTTATACACAGTCCCAAACTTGTGTGATTCTTCCACATTGTGCCCTGGTGTGACATACAGCACAAGGTTGCAAGGCTTTCCCTGAATGGCAACTCAGGCAATTGGGAGAGGGGTAGTGACTAGAATGCAAATGATGCACTGAGATAGACTCAGTTGCATGCAACCCCCCCCCCCCGCAAATACAGACACATACTACAAGGCCCCAGTATAGGAAGAACTGGGTGAAACAGTTATACTGGGTGGTTCAGGCACAGAAGAGGGAGCACTGAGGATCTAGGAATGAACAAAAATATTAAGAGACCCAACAAAAAGGAGTATGCTGTGGAGGAACAGGGCAAGGGAAGGGGTATCCACTGGAGGCCAGAGACTATTCATAAGCTCAGTTTAGGGAGAGAGGCCACAGGATCATCAAAGATGGCTGCAGGAGGCAGTAGGAAGTCATTATTGCACTGGACCACCAGTGGACCAAAGGGTGCTGTAATGATTGGTTCAGTGCGGGAAAGACAAAGGCAGCTCTGGTGTCTCAAGACTGTGTGCATTGCATAGTGCCATCTAACTGGCTGTGTGAAATGCTCACACTTCTGTGGTTGTTACTTTCTGGTGTTAGTAGCTGAAAACCCCATTTGCAGCCACTAATATCTAGCACCCATTGTTCACACTGAAACTGGTTGCCAGGAAGGCTCCCCAGGCAACTAAATGTTCTTTTTGTTTATTCCAGATTTTGGTGATGAGCAACTGGGAGTCTGTTTCCCTTCCCCTCCAATTGCAACACCCACATCTATGGGCTTGATTTTCAGTCAGCCCTTAGAGCGGTACATGGTGCACTGATGTATGGCTGCAGCAACCTCCCAGTGCATCAGGGACACTCTGCCCTATTCTCTAAAAATATGTATCCCTGCACCACAGTCCCAAGAGTTTCCATGGCCGCAGGGTTGCACCAAACATGTGGCACACCTGAGATGTTTGACAGAGGATACCATCAAGCCCCACCCCCATGGCACAAGCATAGATGAGACGTGGAGGTTTGGGTTTTTTTAAATGCTTGGACATTGAAGACAGGCAGTGATGGAGTAGTAGTGGTGCCATGGAGGGTGATGGGGGTACAGTGGCAGTGTGTGGCAGTTGAGGAGGCACCCAGTGGAGATGTCATGCTACAGTGTAACAGAGCCAATCGGCTCTGGAAGGGGGGTTGGCATGGCCAGACCATAAGGACATTGAGTCCAGGTGACAACAGCCCTGGCACTACCCCACAGGACCCACAGTCCCTTACATGCAACGGCTGGCAGTGGGTGCAGGTTGCGGGGTGCATTCAGTGGATGGGTAAGGGCCTTGGGCACCACACATCCCCTTTTACACAGCCCCCCACTGTGGCAGCCGGCAGATGCCAGCCTATACTACCAGGGACTGTGAGTCCTGTGGGGCAGGTGCCAGGGATGTTGTCACCTGGGTTCCATGTCCTGATGGTCCAGCCATGCCAACTCCCCCCCCCTTCAGAGCCAATCAACTGTGTTACACTGCAGCATGGCACCCCCGATGGGTGCCTCTTTATCTCCTGCTCACTGTCACTGTACCCCCACCACCCCCCCATGGCACCTACACTGCTCTATCACTCCCTATCCCCAACTTACATGTCCCCTCCCAATCATTGGCCTGGCAGGCAGTGGCACAAGGCCGTCATACCAGCTCCTGGCTGGTCTAATGTGAGCCCCCTCTTGTGATCATGGGTGGGGCTTCTGGAATTCAAAATAAGGGGATGGTGCAGCCCAGCTGTGGTGCAACCTCCCCAGCACCATTTATTTATTTAGTTTTTGTTTACCGGGTAGGTGCGCTAGCCAAACAGGTGACTATTTTCAGGCACGACCCGGGAGGTACAGTGACAATACAGAGTTCATTTACATAATACAGGGAAGCAGTAACAGTACAGAGAACAGTTTTCAGTAAAAGGCAATAAAGGAGTACAGCTTCAGTGACAATCAACAGGTCAAGAGAAAAACAGCAGATTTACAGTGTACAGGTAGCATTTAGTGGCTAAAGGTATACAGGGCAGATCAAGGACAGGTGGGTCAGGGGGGGAGAGAATGGGGAGGGGAACTGGGTGAGCAGGTAAAGGGGAGATGCGGAAGGCAACCTTGCAGCTAAGTGGTTAAGGTGGCAGCAGGGATGAAGGAGGCAGGACGGGGGGGGGTCTGGGTGTGGGGTGGTGAATGGATGGTGGCGGTACATGGTCGAGGTGGGGGGAGAGAGTAGGTCAGGCAGAGCTGGAGGCAGGGGAGACACCACCTGCAGTGGGGCTACAGAGGGGTAAAAGGCGGCGCGAAAACAGGGCAGGAAAGGGCATGATAGGCATCGGCGGCCAGAGGAGGAGTGAAGCGGGGGAACATTAGGATGGGGCAGGGGGCTTACGGTATACGTTGGGGGGAGGGGGATATGGTGGCATAAGCGGTAGAAGGCTACGGGAAGAGACCGAGTCCATGGAACTGTGCGGCTGCTAGAGAGAGCTGCAGGGAAGGGGATAGGAGGTGAAGACGGCCACGGGGCAGCTTTAGTGGCAGAACCACTCAAGAGGAGCCCGGGTTCATGGAACCGAAGTCGGCAGGGGAGAGTTAGGATGGTGGGGTTCGGGGTGAGGTATGGCGGGGGAGCGGCATCAGCGGCTGGAAGGTGTGGCAAGTACACGGGGTTGTGGTACTGTTCCCAGGCAGGGGAGTCGGTGCTCAGTCAGGGTAGTCGGGGTGGGCTGTGGAGGTTAAGAGCAAACGGGTCTAACTGGGGGATGTAGAAGTGAAAAGTCAGTGTTAGGGGGATATGGCGGGATTGGCGGCAGGGGGCTGAGGGATGAGACCGTGTCCATGGAAACCGTACGCAGGCTGGACAGATCGATGCGTGTGAGAATACGGGGGTGAAAGCGGCGGGTCAGCGGTTTGAGCGGCGGAGCCTACTACAGGAGCCCAGGATCATGGAGCCGTAGGCCAGCGGGGGAGGCTAAAGATAGCAGGGTTCGTAGTACGGTGGGTGAGCGGTTTCAGCGGCTGATCGTGCGGCTAATGTCCAGGGTTGTGGAACTGTATCCGGGCAGGGGAAACAGTGTTCAGGCGGGGTGGGGGGGGGCTGTGGATGACCAGGGGCAATAGGAGTAGAGGAACGGGTCCATTGGGGGACGCTTAGGCATTGGCTGCGCCAGTACCTGGTACCCCTAGATCATCAGTACAAACATTCCAGTAAGCAGCAGTAACACGTAGAGCAGTGCAGACAGCAATAACAGGTTAACAATGCAGCAGTCGCGGTGCAGTAACTTACAACAAAATTACACACTCCAGACAAGTGCAAGTAGAGAGAAGTACCCTGAAACGGGTCCGTTGGGGGGCGCTTAGGCATTGACTACGCCAGCACCTGGTACCCATAGATCGTCAGTACAAACATTTCAGTAAGCAGCAGTAACAGGTACAATAGTGCAAACAGCAATAACAGGTAAACAATGCAGTAGTCAAGGTGCAGTAACTTACAACAAAATTACATACTTTAGACAAGTGAAAGTAGGCTTCGAGGTCGGAGTTGTGAACTCGAAATGAAGTGCATATGGGCAGAGACATATATCACAGTGTTAATGTTGTAAGTAAAATAGGGTAAGGAGTAGGAAGGAGGGAGTGGTGGGGCAAGAGAGAGAGGTTGGCAGGACAAGCTCAGGTAGGGTCATAACAGGCACACTGGTCTGTGGAAAGCAGGTGTTCACATAGCTTGCGCGTAAAGAGATCGTGGGAAGATGTCAGTCTAAGGTCGAGTGGCAGGAGGTTCCACACTTGAGGGGCTGTGTACCCGAAAGCTCCAGACCCTTTGGAGGTGCGGCAGCAGGGGATTTTTAGTAGGGATTTGTCCGAGGATCTCAGCTCACGTTAAGGGAGGGCTGGCTGAAGCAGTTCAGTTAGGGATGCTGGTCTGTTGAGTTTAATGGTGCAGCCTACAGCTTGCTGCAAGCCCAGCACCAGGGCTCTGGTTGATACTGCAAGAGCCGATTGAAAATCGGGAATGAGGCAAGGTGCAGTGCAGTGCAGTGGCCCCTTGTGTCATATCTGTCTGATGCAAGCACATTTCATCATTCCCAAACCTTTGAAAATTGAGCCCTATATATCAGGCTCCTGGTTTGTCAAATTTAAACACAAAAAGCAAAGTGAAGAATGATTGCCATCTACAGTATGTTTCCTAGGATTAACTTTTTCCAAAAACTTTTCACAACAGTAGCCTACTGTGATCCCATTTTGAATCTCCTTCCAAGTAAAATGCCAAGACAGACTTTAAGAGTTATGTAAGAAATGATGGCAAGACAAGTGGAGGCGAACTGATGTTCAAGTAAATCAAGGTAAGGAAATATGCCACATGTTGAGCTGAGGCAATCTCATAAACAGAGTTTGATTTATCTTGTTGAATTCCTCTTCCAATATAGTAACAGCATATGCCAAAACATCCTCCATCGTTCACATGTTTTTAAGAGTGTGAATATTTATGTTAGGTGTTACCATTAGTTCTTACCGGAAGTGCAGGAATGAAAGTCTAAACCAATAAAGCTAACCATAAATATTATATCATCTGGTTAATTTTTAACATAGATACAGTAATACAGAATGTCCTATGGATGACATTAAATGAAAAGCAGGCAAGAGTGCTTGAACATAATGAATATCCTGTTAACTATTTCAGCTGAAATTGTGAGGCAGCACATGAACACACTGCCTGCATTTTAAAGTAATACAATTAACAGCAAGATCTGAACAAAGTTATTTGTACTTTGCACCTTAAAGAGCCGAGGCCCTGTTGTCACTATCAGTGGCACTAATTGGTAAGTGCAACCACTGCATAACCCATTTCCTTGTGGTCCTGTCAAACAGAGCTTAACATGGATCACAACTAAGGATGAGTCAATGTCGATGGGAACTTTCCTGGACCTGCTGAAAACCAGAACATTTGACACCTGCAAAGCTGGTCTAAAGTTTCGGACTTGGAAACACAGAAACACAGAATTTGACGGCAGATAAGGACCGCTTGGCCCACCCAGTCTGCCCATTTCCCTACCTAATGGATAAGCTGCAGATCCTAGTTAACCAGCAGCCTACTTCTTTCTACCCCAACCCCTAGAATTGCCTTATGACTATCCCATGCATGCTTGAATTCAACCACTGTTTTTGACTCCACAACCTCCTCCGGAAGGCCGTTCCATGCATCCACAACCCTCTCTGTGAAAAAATACTTTCTTACATTACCTCTGAGCCACCCCACCTCTATCTTCAAATTGTGCCCCCTTGTTCTTGCGCACCTCTTTTTTTGAAAGATGCTACCCTCTTGTACTTTGTTGATTCCCTTGAGGTACTTGAAAGTTTCTATCATGTCCCCCCTGTCCCTCCTTTCCTCGAGGCTATACATATTAAACTCCTTTAGTCCCTCATCATATGTGTTCTGGTGCAGACCCTGCACCATTTTAGTTGCCCTCCTCTGGACAGCTTCCATTTTGTCTATGTCCTCGCGGAGATTGGGTCTCCAGAACTGCACACAGTACTCCAGATGGGGTCTCACCAGCAGTCTGTACAGAGGGATAACAACTTCCTGTTTTCTACTGGTGATGCCTCTCCCTATGCATCCCAGTATCCCCCCAGCCCTCCTTACTGCCCTCTCACATTGCTTGCCCACCTTTAAGTCATCTGATATGACTACCCAGGTCCCTTTCCATTTTTGTTGTTGTTAGTATCTCACCCCCATTGTGTACTCTTCCCCTGGGTTTTGTTTCCAGGTGCATTAACTTGCACTTCTTAGCATTGAATCTAAGCTGCCATACATTTGACCATTCCTCTAACCTTGCCAAGTCCCTTCTCATCCTTTCCACCCATCTTGTGCATCAACTCTGTTGCAGATCTTTGTGTCATCTGCAAAGAGACATATTTTCCTTCCAGTCCCTCTGCAATGTCGCTTATAAAGACATTGAAGAGGACCCATCCTAATACTGAACCCTGCGGTACCCCACTAGTAACCCCCCTTTCTTCAGAGTGGACTCCATTTACTATTACCCTCTGTGTCCTATTCTCCATCCAATTCTTTACCCAGGCTATCATCTTGGGACCCACTCCCAGGCTGGCTAACTTGTATATTAATCTTTTGTGTGGGACTGTGTCAAATGCCTTGCTAAAGTCTAGGTAGGCCATGTCCACAGCCCCTCCCTGATCTACTACTTTGGTCACCCAGTCAAAGAAATCTATTAGACTCGTCTGGCATGACCTTCCCGCTGTGAATCCATGCGGCCTTGGGTCCTGTGCCCCTCTGGCCTCTAGGTGCTCGACAATTCTTTCCTTCAGAAGTGATTCCATCATTTTCCCTATCACTGAGGTTAAACTAATAGGTCTGTAGTTTCCTGCTTCTGCCCTGCTCCCACTTTTGTGAAGGGGAATCACATCTGCCCTCCTCCAGTCCTCAGGTACCACCCCATCCTCCCATGATTTGTTAAAGAGGGTAGTCAGTGGTGTCACTAGTTCTACCCTTAGTTCTTTTAGAATTCTGGGATGAATCCCATCAGGCCCCATTGCTTTGTCCACCTTCAGTTTTAAGAGTTCTTTCAGAACCCTTTCTTCTGTAAATGGACTAGTATCAACTTCTGTATCCAGAGTGTTTCTATTGTTTGTTTTAGGTACCTCCCCCTCTTCATTTGTAAATACTGAGCAAAAATATTTGTTTAGTCTCTCTGCCTTTTCACCGTCACCCTCTGCCCACCCCCTCTCCCCTTTATTAAGCCTCACTAACCCTCCCTTAGTCTTCCTTCACTCCCCGATGTACCTAAAAAAGGTTTTATCCCCCTTCTTAACTGAGTTGGCTATCTTTTCCTTGGTTCGGGCCTTTGCTGTTCTGACTGCCTTCCCAGCTTTCTTTTGCCTTAACTGATACAATTCTCTGTCCTGCTCCTTCTGTGATTCCTTGTACTTTTTGGGTGCTTTCTTTTTCTCTTGAACCTTTACTGCCACATCCTTTGAGAACCATAGTGGTTTCTTACATCGTTTTGTTTTGTTTATTTGTTTCACACAAAGGCTTTTTACCTCTGTGATGGCAGTTTTTATTATTCCCCAGCACGGTGAAAAAATTATTTAAAACAACTCTATTATATCTCTTCCTAGGTGGCCATGTCTAGTCATATGGCCACCAAAGTCACTTCCCAAACTCCCACCCTCACCCAGGCATTTTTTAAAGTGTCAGCTACTAGCACTGTGTAAGTGCTGACTATGTCTTCTGAAAGACCCTCCACTCTCTAGCCTACCCCCAAGAACCCCAATCCTTGATTTCGTGGGTTAGTAAAACAGAACCCAGCTAGCTATGCCCCCTACAGCATACTGCTCTTTCTGAAATCTCTTAATGAATGGAGTGAGTAGGCATGTGACCGGGAAAGAAGGGGCAGAGCAATTGCTTCAGTAGTGATGCTAGGCACCTTGATTCCATCAGCCTGTTTAGCATTAGCACTGATACAATCATTCCTGCTCTCCCCCCCCAAGACACGCCCATGTGACCCATTTACAAACAGCTCATAGAAAGAGCCGGTGCACTGTGTGTGTGTATGTGGGGGGGTGATGGAGTCTGACAGTTTATGTTTTATGCTCTCCCCTACCCCCAAAATCAAGGCTAAGGGTCCAGGTTGGGGGGCACCCACTAGATTAAATGTTGTTTAGACTGGGGGCCCTGGTTAAGGGGTAGGGGGGTCTTTTAAATGACACAGTTGACTCCTGATACGGTGCCAGGAATCATCATTTGAAAAAGAAAGTCTGTAGAAACAGGGATGGAGGAGGAGGAAGGTGGGAAATGACTGAGGTGAGGAGAGGGGCCTTTTTTTGGGGGGGGGGGCTTTTAAGACTACTAGACCCCATACTATGGACCTGAACTGTCTTTGGCTGAAGTGCTGTAGCTGAACTGAAGATGGGGGTCCTACTTGAAGCCAAACTAAATTGCAGAGTGTCTACTTCTCCCACCGTTAGTCACATCCTCTGCCCAAGATAACACAAAAGTGATTGAGATCACTCCAAAAGGGAGCAGCAACACCATGAAAATGGCCAGTTTGGAGTATGGGAACCTGTTTAGTTAAAAGGAGGTAACCCAGTCATCCCATGGGAAATATTCACTGTCCCTTTATTGGATGACTCCCTGAGAAAGAAAATGCATTAAACAATGTTGCCCTTAGTAGAAACCCCAAGTCTACCCTTACATCACTGCTTGTATTATCTAAGATTAGAGCATTGATACAAAGTAACTTTTATAAAGCTACAATACTCAGTATTCCTTAGAAAATTAACATGCCAGTCTGTTAAAAAAAATATTGATGTTTCTGCTATGTGCTCAGAGACATGAAGGCTGCAATATTTCACATAAAATATTCATCTGAATATTGTGTGTTAGCTTCTTTTATGTAATTTATTCTGGCATCCTCAAATATAGTCTTTCTCTAGGTAAATACCATTTTTAAAGATGTCATTGTGTTACATAAAACACTAAGCTATAGACAGGGCTGCCTGTCCTTTCTCCAGTACCTTTCATCCTATCTGTAATATCACTGAAGGGGATAATAAAAGTGGGAAAGGGGGATCATGGTATCTACAAGTGAAACAAACACAGTGACTGTAGATGTAAAATTACTTTTCCTTAATAAAATATTTACAAAATTGGTTACAGCTCTGATAGTCAGATAAATGTGAATTGATTTAAATGTTCAAGCTCAGCATTTTCAAGTAAAGATTTTTTTCTTTTTCCATTATGTATGAGATCTGTGGCTTTTGTTTTGTGAATTATGTAATTCAGAAGTATGAAATAGTTTGTCTTAAAATTTTCAGCAATGTGCTTCACAGTCTTACTGGTTACACATGCTATAGTGTTTTTGTTTCTTTCGATCAGTTTATTCTTCTATCTTTCTATCTCTTGTTCAGTGTATCCTGTCAGTCACAGAAGTGTGAACTTTTTGATGTTTTAACCCAAGGACCACTGAGTGACTCATGAAGAAATGACTATCTCTACTCCTTTTCTGTTACCAACAAGAAGCCCTTTCACTTATGACACATGTCCATGCCATCCTTCAACAGAAACAGTGTCGCCATTCACCAACAGTACCCAATTCTCTTCCACGACTGCTTGGTTTACATAAGGCCTGTTCACACTGTGCCCTTTAAACCATTTAAATACTGTTAATATAGTTTCAAGGGTTTGCATCCAGATTATAGTGCAGTAAAAACAATGCTACAATATTTATTTCAAAATTGCACTCTAACCTCCCTACAAGTAGCGATGTTGTGAAATTTTATTTCGCTGGCAAAATTGCCGTGAAATCAGCAGTTTTGCCAAGCTAAATATTTTGCAAAACTGCAGTGAAATTTCAAAATTTCACTCACAAATGCACATTATTTTATTTGCTGTGTCCAGTGACTGAGATGCTCTTTTTCATCGGAGTATTTGCGGGGAAGCAGCAAGACGGCCACACTGCTGCTCCACTCGCCACTAAGCTGAACAAGCTTTTTTGTGTTTTAAGATTTTAAACACTTTAAAAAGGCTTAGCTAGTCTTTTTATTGATATTACAGTCAGTGGTGCTGTGGTTTATTTAATTCATTTAATTATTGAGCTTTGCAAAGATTAAGATGCATTTGCTAGGCTGGAGTTCTTGCTTCCAGCCATAGAGAAAGGACTGTGATCTGCATCGGTGTTCACGGTGGCTAAACTGGGTCTTCTGGGCTGAAACAATGAGGCGCTATTCCCTGGCCAGTTTGAAGAAATGAAATTTCAAGGTTGAGGGTAAACACTCTGTTTTTGATGCATTCCACTGTCCACAAAGAAATACATGGTGCTTGAAGGAGTTGAGAGGCGGAGGAGGAGACAGAATTGAAGGGTGGACAGCTGAGAAGACTTGAGGGAGAAAAAGACCCTGATGGAGTGGATTCCCAATTGATTTTAATGGGTTTATTCTACCCCATCTAAAGACGGTCAAACAGGCACTCTGAGGACAGTGAACTCTAGTGTAAGAGAGCCTGAAAGCTGCAGAAACTGGAAGCTGGGCTATTGGGTGAACTCCTATGGGAGATTGGACTCCTGTACTCCCGTACCCCCACCCCAATAGAGAAAGGGGGCAAGTTGGTTGGTGCTTCTGACTTTGGTGGTCCCTTTCTGGCCTGTGTCAATTGGTGCTTTGGGTGAAAGTGGAAGCTGGCTTTTTTTCTCCCCCTGTATGAGGTATTGCATTCAAGTGTTGAACTGTGTTTCAGTTATTCAGTGGAATGGGAGATAAACAGCAGGACGCCTGGCAGGATTTTGAAAATCAGTATCAAGAAGACAGAACTCCAACTTTTGGAATTTGTACTCTTGACTTGTATTTGTGTCCCTGACCAGCATTTTTTTTTCTTTAATTAACCTTTTTTTATAAACAATATTAGCTCCATACTTAAAATTAAATGTGAAGCATGTGCTCTTTCATTGGAGCGCTCAGTCGGGCTGCTGGCCATGGAGATGAGTGGAGGGCTGTGCCGGGTGCCCAGTCAGGGTACTGGGGGGAGCAGGTTAGGCGCTATCTGACTTAAGACAGGGTGTCAGGGTAGGGGGTTTGCTGGACACCAGGGACAGGGGAGGGGAGTTATTATTTTTTAAAGATTGGGGCTGGGGTCATGGCTGGGAGGGGAATTAACTCTGGGGTGACTTGAGGGGTTCTTCAATTTGGCCAGTGATCAGCCGGGGGACATTAGACACCAGGAATCTTTTAGTAGAAATTGCAGAATTTCACCCTCATGGTGAATTTCGTCAGTTCGAGGGTGAAATTTCGTGATTTCCCTTGCAAAATATTTTGTGAATGCGCAAATTCCAGGAATTATTTTGCCAGGTGAAATTTTCCAATTTTGCACAACACTACCTACAAGACAGGCTTGAATACAATTTTGTTCACCTGTGTTAATAGCAATTTGGACAGGAACTGTGCTTTGACTTACAGACACATACATAAACATATAGAAAATGATTGCAGAAAAAGACCCAGGGTCCTTCCAGTCTGTTTGAGTTCCCTATTTAGCCCTGGGACCTATTGTCCCTCCAGGGTCCTACCCCTTCCTAAACTCCCCCCATTCTCCTCCCAGTTTCTGCCACCCTGAGCAACCGCTATACCTTTAATTCTATCCCAACTATGCCTGAAACCAACAGTTTTTGCACTTGCCACTTCAACTAGTAGGCTGTTACATGGCTCCACCACCCAAACTCAGATTAAGAAAACTTACTTCAGAAAAATACACAAACAGTGGGCTACACAGCCCTGAAACACTTATGGAAATCTAGCAGGTATAGACACATAGCATCTGTCAGCAGAAAGAGACCAGTGGTCTGTTCAGTTTGCCCATATAATACCACTGCATTCCTGGACCTTGTGGTCTGGGGGGGTTGTCTGTTCCCATCATCAACCCCTCTGGACCGCTCCCCACAGTGGGATTTTGAGCCCTATTGTTCTGTCCCTGCTAGGTTTGAACCCATTTAGGGTACCTGCACCCACCACTTCCACCAGCAATCTGTTGCACTGCTCTACCAATCTCTCAGTGAAGTAAGAAGCCCAAGTGGGCCTTGCGCTCAGCAGTGCAGGCCACTGGTACTACCCGGGGGTTTGCTGGCCCCACAAACTATGACATCACCAGCATTTAGTAAGGTGAGGTCCTCAGTAAGAATCTGGAAAAAAACAATCATACTGACAAAGGATGAGAAGCAAAGTGTGTTGTTGCAGGTTTTCTGCAGGCTGCACCTCCCTCTCAGTTTCACTATCAGTTGCAGGTGGGCTGGAAATTGTGGATCTTACCAAATAAAACAAAAAAAACTGTGTAACCCCCCCCCATGGGGGCATACCTGTTTTGCCCCATGCTCCCTGGTGTTTTCCTACAGTCCCCATCTGGCCCCGGCAGAGTTTAATTTGGATTGGGGATGGGGAAATTAGACTGGGGAGCTGCCAACCTGTTCTTGCACTCTAGTGCGGTTGGGCAGTACGCATGTATGTACTGCTTAATCCTTTTGCGACCATTCTTGCAGCCAAACGGAGGGCTCTTTGTAGGGTACTGGTCCCCTAGGTCAGTTAATTGGGGACTGGAGGCCTAAAGGAGGAACAAGAGAGGCCTTGATTGCTTTATTAAAGGGGCACTGACTAAGGGAGTGATCCACCTCATGAATATTAATGAGGTGGGTTATGAATAATAATGAGCACATCTGCCTAGCACCTGGGGGTATGGTATTTTTACACTAGTGACAGGCAGGGAGCAAAGTAGATTTGTTAAACTATGTAGTCGGATCAAAGGGGGGAACAAGGTGGCTACAAGATTGTGGGGCTACTGCTTGACAAAGATATTTGGTTTGGCTGCTTTGAGACATTAAATGTTGGAACAATATGTGGACTGCAGTGGGAACTGTTTACTGGCAGCCATCTTGACACTTTGACCCCCAGTATCAGTCAATCGGCTATCTAGGCATCCAATAACTGGTTGTTGATGGCTTATGGGAAAGGGTGTGGACTAATATTAGGTGCCAAAAGAACTTTGCCAATCAATAATCAAAGTGGGCTAAGGAATAGTAATATTTGTGATTGATGACAGGAATCAGAGGGCAGGATTTTCAAGTGAAATCTCAGGGACTTTGGGCAGATCAGTCAGTTTTTGGCTGGGCTCTTCTTGAGACAAGAAGGGCCAAGGCCGTGTGTGTATCAAGGGAGAAGGTCTTTTCCAAGCCTCAATTTGGGAAAGCATTCCAGTGTTTTGGAGAAACTGAACAGGACTTTACTCAGAGAGAGACAGTGTTGTGATACTGCATTTGAATATCAGAGACTCATGGGTGAAAAGCTCCTGGCAGTGTGAAGACTCAGGATTTTGCAATGAGCCTGCACCAGTGTGAAGGAAGCCCCCTGAAGCAGTGAAAGTGAGTGGTTTAGAACTATAAGTGCCAGAGAAAATGGCCACTGCTGTTCAAGGCGAAGGGATTTGAAAGGAAAAGGTTTGCAGGTTTCTAGTGTTCCAGGAGCCAGTGGTTAGCTGAAAGCCAGTCATAGAAATGTGGAGATTGGTATTAAAGACTGATATCCAATATCTAAAAGCCACTGGAAGGGTGGAAAGCCCTGCAAATCTGTCTTACTGCACTCCAGAGCTCTTTGCTGTGTTGAAGGGAAAAGTGGACTCTGAGACGGTTTACAGCTGCAATCCAGAGCCAGGTAGGAAACTTGCTAACCCATACCAAGTGGGGCGGACTGGGCTGCAGGGAGCTACAGGTGCATGCCTGAGTGATAGTGCACTCTAGATCTATAGAGGGAGCTGGGCTGTGGAGCCACTCCCTGGTCTGGGCTCTTTGTGATCTGGTAGACCTTGCACTGGAACTCTGCAATGAGCCTGGAAACAGACTGAAGGTGTCAAGCAGCCAGACCTTTAATCAAGTTCAGAAGGGGACAAGCAGCTAGACCTTCAAGCAAGTCCAAAGCTGATCAACTGAATTCTTCTTTGCCCATCTGCTTGCTGCTTCCTGAGATAGATTGGCAGACCCCAAACAGCCAGAGCCTACTCTGCCATTGACTGTACCCTCACTTCCAGACCGAGATTACCCAGGACTTGCCCTGACAAAAAAGGGAGTAAAGGTTAAACTGTTAGCACTTCAGACAGAATTGTGTCAAGGGTCCCAATGCTGGTCATCCCATGGCACCAAGAAGGCCTGCCAAAAACCTGGGTACCCAGTCAGGACATGGAGGGTTTCGCTGGTACCAGTGTGGTGGGCTACTGTGTGTTTTTGTGAGCCCACAGGCTCTGTTGCTTAAAAAAAATATAACCAAACCTCTTTCTATCTACAGAATCCCTGACCCAGGTACCCCTTTCCCTAGCCCTCCCCCTTTAGCAATAAAGCTGTGTTCTGTTGTTGAAAATCTTGTGTGGTGATCAAGTTATTGGTATAGCTGTTAAGTATGTGTGTTTCATGGTACTGGGATACAACATGGTATTTAGTGTGTGGGATGGTTGGAAGGGGAGGTGGGTAGGTACAGCATCCCTGGGGATTGTACTAAGCAAGCATCTGTCCCACTGCTTCTTTACTCTGGATGGAGGCAACACACTACATTCTTACCAATTTGGGATAGAACCCCTGAATACCCAATAGCACGACCCAGGCCTCTTAACCTGAGTGGTAGTCAACAGGCAGGGGTAGTAGCCCATTGGCACATGGCACCTGGGCTACAACTGTAAGTGTCAATAGGGACTAGGACAAATACATTTCAGAAAGGGGGTTTGGTTAAATCAGACACCTTTTAAAATGGACAAAAGTGCCTTGCACAGAGTAGTCCATTATGAGTGGCATATACTGTATATCCTTTCCTCAATTTCTATCCCAGTGTAATCTACAATACATGTTGCACCAATGTCAGAATTAAATACAGTACATTTTTTTAGGCTATGGAACTACAGTAGTGTACCTGAGAAACTAAAACAAATTAATTCAGTACATATCCATTAATAAAGGAAGAACGCCTGACAGGGTGGGTGTTATGCTGGGATAACATCCCACCTTGGATGGTTGGGCCCGAGCCACAGGCTGAGGGCATCCAACACCAGAGAAGGGATGTTATCCCAGCATAACACCCACCCTGGATGGCATTATTCCTATTATACAATGGCTTGTTATTATATAAAGAATACAAAAATAATTCTAAAGAATGTTTTTGTTAGTGTGGAAAAATATTTTTGTTTCTTAAGAGAAGATGCAAACAAGCAATGGAACAAGCAATCAAGAGGTTCACAGTGCTGAGACCAGAGCTGGGATGTTATGCTGGGATAACATCCCTGGTCTAGTCCCAGACTGGCCAATCAGAGGCCAGCATTCTTACTTGGCAGTGTATATGTAAGCATTAATCCACGACGAAGGTGGCATCTAATGGGGAATTAATGCATGGTTGGAACACCTTCGGAGTGGATTAATGTGCTTGTAACAAGGTGTACACATTAGTACGGGTGTCACAGATCAGTTTCTACTGCTGTGATCAATGAAACAATGACACAATTGCAGTTACGAAGTAAAGTTTACTGTTTCTTTCAGAGGTTAACGTCACGCTCTGTTACATACATATATGTCGTTGGAATACTTTTTGAATATAACTACATAAATGCATTGCTTAATGATTACTATGACTTTTCCCATATTTGTGATGGCTGTTCCTTTGTTATGAGTGTCAGGAGGACCCCGACTTGTGAGTTTTACTCCCTCACCGTGAGGCTGTGCTTCTCATTTGCATACAGCATTACCCGCTTACTTCCATAAAATCATGGTGTTTACCTGAGACGTTCGTCTTCACACTGCTTGTTGTATTCTGGCCGTGATCGACATGATCTCTCGAGCTGCAAGACCAGCCTCTGACAACATCTGTACTGCTGTGCTGCACACACTATGGTTGGTATAGCATCTACTTAGATGTGCCTCATCAGATATTTTGGCCATCATTTCTCCCAGAAAATTTTGCCCCATGGGCTGCCTAGAGAACCACTTCTCCTTCTTATCTAGCACATGCTGCAGCTGTGTTATAAGGTGTGAGTAAAACTCTGGAGCTCTGTCAGGACACCGACTCTTATATTCCTTAAAGGAGAAGTCCACCCAAAACTTAAAAAAATATATGTTATGCAGAGTGTTTTAATTTGTATGTGAAGTTCTAGTGTTTCCTTCCCTCTGACTGGTATAAGGAGTTTTTCCTAAATTAGCCTGCTAGCTTTAGGGTAATTTTACGACCCCTGGAGATCTCCATATCAAACAGTTTAATTGTATTTCTTTGTCCTACAATGCACCTTGTCTCATGTGATGGTGATGTAGCAGAGCCCATAAATCCAGCAGAAAGCATTGCTTTACAATCAGTTCACAACAACAGAGATGGCTATATTTTAAAATCTGTAGAATTCAGCTTGGTGACCACCCTCATCGTAAATGTCTTACTGTCCTGAAAAACTTTGCTGCTGGTAATTTTTGTGCAGCTTGTAAAGCTTCCAAGATATTTAGTTTGCTTGGCGTGTGTGTGTGCTGAATGTTGGGTCTCTCTTACATCACAGTCACATGAGACAAGATGCACTGTGGGAACAAGAAATACAATAAAGCTGTCAGGGATGAAGATCCCCAGGGGTCATAAAACTAGTGTAAAGCTAGTAGGCTAATTTAGGAAAAACTCCTAATACCAGTCAGAGGGAAGGAAACACTAGAACTTCACATACAAATTAAAACAATCTGCACAACATATATTTTTTCAAGTTTTTGGTGGACTTCTCCTTTAAATAAAGCTACAGGGCAATGATGCAAATCTCTCTGAGCATACAGGACCCCTCACAGCACCTCTCTGTTGCTTTCATCTCCTCTTGTGTGATTCTTTGTGGTCTCATTGAATGCTATACTGATGTATTCTACCCCGGTACTATCTTCAACAACTTCAAATGAGTCTTGCGTCAGCTGTCTGAAACCTTCTCTTCCTCTCCTTGCTAACCCTAATTGCAGCTCAAACCACAACTTCTTCACTAACCCTTGTGCCATTTCTGGATCCAGTTTCCTGCTATTTCTTATTTTATACAGGTCTTCTTCGCTTATAGCTGGGTGATGCATTGCCCTATCTTTGCCGTCCCTTCTATACGGCTTGACTATGGCTACAAACACATTGTTTGCCAGTTGGAATGCCACATCACACATGATATTTATTTTCCGTTGCACCTCGACACTGTTGAAATACCTATTGAGCCCCGTTCTTATTCCACAGAATGAGCTAATGCTGTACTGCTCTCCTTCTTCAGCTCTTACTGAGCCATAAAATGCTCTTAGTATTTCACTTAGCCGCTCTACTGTGACTGTCGCTATATCAAGTGACATATTTTTCGATCGTAACCAGTCGGAAAAAACATTGCGTGCTCAGTCAGTATTTTTCTGCGTATCAGCTTCCACTTTTTTCCTTTCTAATTCATCAAGGTCTGCTCTGGATACACTTGCAAGCCTCTTCGTTGCTTCACTTATTTTTGCACAGGTTCCTCATACTTCTTTGCTACTCACTGGTACCTCGTTCTCTTCTATTATTGTCTCTAGATGCTTTGCTTTGTATTTCTTTTTCCTACAACCTCCATCTGCTACTATTTCAACCACTCTGCTCATCCTTATCTCTGCACATCTTGCAATTTCTTCCTCATTCCTAAAGTTTTCATCTACCCATGTCTCCATATCTCTGCCACCACATACGCTTACACTTATCCACATTTTTTCCATTTCTACTTCTTTCTCTCGCTCTCTCTCTCTTATAGCATTTCTCTATCTCTGTGTCTCCATTACACTTCTCCTACTCCCCATCCTATCTACCCAGTTCCTCTGACAAAACTTACTCGCTGCCCTTTTTTACCTCTTTCTTTTCTATGCTGCCTGCTTTCTCCCCTCTGGCAAGTTTCTGCATTTCACAAGCAACACGGCATTATCGTGCCATAATGCCATGTTGCTCTTGTACCACCTGATGCAATTGAACCAATTGTGCTGCTTATTTCACAAGTTCTCATTTTTGCCATGTTACAAGTAAAATTAACACACTGAATGATTATGCAAGATACTGGACAAGCCTATTTTAGCTAGCTTTCAGCAGTGCAAAGAACCGGCCAAAAAAATGTAACCTTATATTTTTTTCACAATAAAAGATTCCAGGCATCTTCCAGTTTTATTTGGTGGTAAAACTTTCTAGTTCCACCAGGATTTCAATATTTTATAAATGTTTAAATTTTGTTTATTTTTTTGTAGAACAAATGGCTGTCACATATGGGCTTAAAAATAACACTGCAGACCTGGCAAGGGGTAGGATCAAGAAAATAAAAAAAATTAAAAAAATAAAAGAATAACTGCTCACAGCACAGAAAAGTAGATTTTATAGATATGCTAATATATTTTTAGTAATTGTAGCTGAAACTAGCTTTTGGAAAAAAAAGTTTTTCATTGCACTCTTGCTTTTATACATATGAATTCATAATACATGTTGATATGTTAAGGTAAACTCTCATGATCATATTAAAGATATGTGTAAACATTTTTACCATGGACCCTTATTTTCATTCACTCTTTTTGATGTTCATACAAAGGTACTTTTATAGCAAATGTATCAATAAAAACATACTGAATGCGAACCAGAAATACACATTTAAAAATATTGTCTCACCCTTAAATGTAATAATGAAGGACACCTACAATCAGAGTTAGTAACTACATTCATATAAAACTAAGACTCTGTAGGGAGCATATACAGACATGAAAACCTGAAGTCTTACAAAATATACTTGCACACCAAAAATAATGAAAATCAACATCAAATTATTACCGATCTGCAATTAGTCACCTCACCTGTACCCCTGCAGGGACGTTTGCCAAAAGTGTACTCTTCAGACAATAAATCTCCAGGAATATGTCTTATTTAAAATCAGTTGTTAAGAAACAGAAATTTTGTGACAAGAAAAAAGGCTTGAGGCTCGATCCTCAAAGCTCCCGGCATGGTGCAAGGGGCTTACGACATAAAGAATGGCACAAAGTGACCCTAGTGCCAAAAGATGCAGTGGGAGAAATTCTCAATGGCAGCCTGCATCAACCACAGGCAGTCTGCCCCAAATGGGGATTGTGCCACCCATGTGCCCAAACATGGTCTGTGGCATGGCTCTAGGGACTTGCAGAAGGAATAAGCTGCCATATCCCCTAATGCAGGATTCTCAGAACTCTCCCAGAGGGAGAAATTCAAAGTACCCTTAGACCAGCCAGGGCTTGTCTAAGGGTACTTAGAAAATCCACTGTCTGGGAGAGTTGGCCTATATGCAGGACCGTGCCGTGTTTTCCCCCTCCCCAGCCCCAAAGTCCCTGAAATGCATGTATTAAAAAAGACCTGGTGGTCTAGTGGCCCCCTGATCTCCAATGTCCCCAAAATGCAAGTATTAAATAAAACCTGGTGGTCTAGTGGCCCCCTTCCCGATCCCCGATCCCCAATTTCCTCAAAATGCAAGTATTAAATAAGACCTGGTGGTCTAGAGACCCACTCCCTGATCCTCGATTCCGGGAAATGCAAGTGTTAAATAAGACCTAGTGGTCCCCCTCTCTGATCTCCAATTTCCCCAAAATGCAAGTATTAAATAAAACCTGGTGGTCTACTGGCCCATCCTCCATGATCCCTGATTTCCCCAAAATGCAAGTAATAAATAAGACCTAGTGGTCTAGTGCCCCTCATGCCTGAGTTCCTCAAAATGCAAGCATTAAAGAAGACCTGGTGGTCTAGTGGTCTCCCTCCCCAGTTTCCATGACTGTAACATATAAAAACAAAAACCTAGTAGTCTAGTGGACCCCCATCCGTCAGTGTTCTACCACCCTGCTTCACCCTATCCCATAATGGAGCCAGTGACTGGCACAGACCACCACTAACCACCATGGCCAGCCAGCAACTGAGCTCTGAATAAGTGCATACTGTCATAGATACATAGATACATAGACAGTGTTGGTAGATAAGGGCCTATGGCCCACCCAGTTTGCCCATTTGAGCTTGTAAGTTTACTTTGTGTTTTCCTAGAAGTCTGTTGCCCCTTAACCTTAGCATCCAGAATTCCTTTATGTCTATCCCATGCATTCTTAAATCCCATGATTGTTTCTGCCCCCACCACTTCCTCTGGCAGGGTGTTCCACTTGTCCACCACCTGTTCTGTGAAGAAATTCTTCCTCACGTTTCCTCTGAATTGTCCTCCCTCCGACTTCATCCCATGCCCTCTAGTCCTGGAACATCTTTTTCACTTAAAAAATAGTGTATTCCTGCACCCTGTTCCTCCATGTAAGATACTTGTATGTCTCTATCATATCCCCTCTCTCCCCTCCTCTCTTCCAAGGAGTACATATTCAATTCCTTCAACCTGTCCTCATAGGACTTGTGATGCAATCCATGTACCATCTTTGTTGCCCTCCTCTGAACCTTCTCTACCCTGTCTATGTCCTTACATAAGTAAGGTCTCCAGAACTGTACACTGTACTCCAGGTGGGGCCTCACTAGTGTCTTGTATAGTGGAATTATGACCTCCCTTTTCCTGCTGGTGATGCCCCTGCCTATGCATCCCAGCATCCTATTTGCTTTACCTGCTGCCTTATCACACTGTTTACCTACCTTGAGGTCATCAGAGATGATAATCCCAAGATTCCTTTCCTGCTTGGTGCATGCTATATCCTCACCCCCCCAACTGATATGTTGTACCAGGGTTTTTGTGCCCCATATGCATTATCTTGCACTTCTTTGCATTGAATTTCAACTGCCAAACCCCTGACCATTCTTCAAGTTTCTGCAGGTCCCTTCTCATTCTGTCTACACCCTCTGGTGTGTTTACTCTGTTACAGAGCTTTACTGTCTGTATATAGCATGTGCTCATTGACTAACAGCTCACTGTGCATGTATGACATACATATAGTCGGTGGCTGGCTGTAGTGGTGAGTGGTGGGCTGTGCCAGTCACCGGGCTCCATTACAGGATGGGGGAAGCGGGGTGGTAGGGCACTGCTAGGTTGGGGGTGTGGTCCACTAGACCACCAGGTTTTTGTTTTTATACATTACATTAGGGGAAATCAGGGATCAGGGAGGGGGTGCTACTAGACCACCTGGTTTTATTTAATACTTGCATTTCCAGGAAATCAGGGATTGGGAAGGGGGGCTACTAGCCACCAGGGATGAACTAGAGCAGTGCACAGCCATCCCACAGCTTGCAGAAGACCCTCAGGATATGCTGTCTGTTTGGCTCACTACCAGTGTTGCCACAAGCCACAGGACATTGCCATTGGGCCCCCTGCCCAATAGAGAATCAGACACAGGGTCCCTGACTCACTGGGCATCGGTGCAAGCTACTGTCTGCCGCAACTTGTGCCAGTCTAAGCCTGTTTTGAGAATTGAGCCCTTGGTGTCTGAGTCTGTCTTGCTTTTCCTATTTACACTCCAGCCTATTGCTGAGTTTTTGTGTCTGAGCTCAAGATGTGAGCTCTGACCCATTTTTGACATGGAGGAGCATAAAAGTTAGCTGTAGTTAACTGTATATCAAGGTCAATGCAAAGCATTGGAACATTAGCTTAACTGTCTGTGTAGCACTTTTGAATATTATACAAATGTTATAAGTGTAATAATCCACTCTGGTGGTGCATCAGTCCTCACTTCCTGGATGGTTGAAGGCCTTTGATTTTGCCTTGAGCCTCACTACCCAGCCAGGTCCCTTTGTTCTTATATTATTGCCACACACCTGACCATGGAGTAATCCTTACTTAAAGGCATTTTGTCTGCACTGTATGAATACCTTCCCAAATCACAGCTCATCACTACAGTCCATATATAGCATGTATTTTAGTCTACAAACAAGCATTTGTCAATGCCAAATGTTTACTTGCTGGCATTAGCATTGGAAGTTCAAGAGTTAGACAGATGCAGAATAGGAATGGCAGTGAAGTACTGAACTGACGCCAGCCTCACCCCCACCCTGCAGAGATGGACAGGCATTGGGGTGTGCCTTTGGGTCATCGCCTATAACGCTCACGTTATTTCACCTCACCCCACCCTGCAGACACCAACAAGTGTTGAGGTGTGCCTTGGGGTGTTCAGGCTTTGCACTCACCCCACTCCATAAGGAAATACACTGAAATGGGTGGAGTATAGGAGAATGGGGTGAACTTGGGGCCAAAGAGTCCAAGACACACCTTGATGCCTGTCACTGGCTGCAGGGTGGGGGTGGGGGTGGAATCCTGTGAGCATTACTGTTGACAATCCCAAGTCACACCCCTGGTGCCTGTCAGTCCCTACAGGGTAGGGCGTTATGGTCAGAAATCCTAATGCCCTGGGCATTTCTTTGTATTTTCACTCCAAGTTTTCAACATGGGCTTTTTATGACCCCACCGTATGAACATTGACACTATCAGTTTGTTAGCCAAAAGGTGATTTTGCACAGCGACTGGGCCATTTGGTGCCACAGGTGCGAAAACACATTTCAGACTGGATGCAAAAAATGACAGCTGTACTGTTCATGAGGAGGTGTAAAAAAATGGCAATGTTGAAAATCTGGAGTGAAAATATAAAAAAATTGGTGAAGTCATGAGCGTGCACCGAAACTGCGCAATGCACACCCATAATGCAATTATTTGGAGGATTTTTTACACCACATTTTCAACATAGTCATTTTGGGACCTCCACTCATGAACAGTAGCACTGTGATTTTCTTAATCTGTCCCAAACGTTGATTTTGCACAGCTACCATTCTCATTGTGAGCCACAGGTGTGAAACCATGCTTTGGGCAGGATGTGAAAAATGACAGCTGTACTGTTCATAAGGCGGTGTGCAAAAATGACAATGTTGAAAATCTGGAGTAAAAATATAAAGAATTGGCGGAGTTACGAGTGTGCATAGATACTGCACAACGCACGCTGGTAACGTAGTTATTTTTTGGAATTTGTTCACCAAATGTACCACATGGGCTCTTTGGGACCTCTCCTTATGTATGAACACTGTCACTGTGATTTTCTTAATCTGTCCCGAACATTGATTTCACACAGTGACCGCACCATTATGCACCACGTAATGTGAAAACACATTTCAAGGTAAAGATGTGAGCGTGAAGCTGTACTGTTCATAAGGAGGTGTAGAAAAATGGCAATGTTGCAAATCTGGAGTGAAAATATAAAAAATTATCAAAGTTACGAGCATGTGTGGGAACTGCTCAAAGCACACTTGTAACACAGTCATTTTTGGGATTTTTTTCACCAAATTTGCAGCATAGGTTTCTTAGGAGCCCACCTCATGAACAGTGACACTGTTGTTTCATTACTCAGTCCTGGAAGGCGATTCCATGCAGTGACCACAAAATCATCTTTTGGGACTGAAAAACGACATGACAGTGATTGAGTTAATGAGGTGGTGTCCCAAGAACCCCATGTTGAAAATTCAGGGGCAAAAGTCACAAAAATGGGCAAGATATCCACCTAAGTTGAACCCCCCCCCCCCATTTATGCCATTATACAGCTTACCAGCAACTGTTCAGTTCGCAGTCGGCTTTGAAGAGTGCTGACTTGTTCCCACTCCACCGAAGATCGTCTCGCCAGACTCCGGAGGCAAGTATGAAATGGGGGTTTCGGGGAGGTGGGGTGCACAGAGGGTGAGTGCTGTTTGGGGAGAGTGGATCCGACAGCGAAGGACCATTGTCTGCGTTTCAGGTTATAAAAAAAATAAATAAAAATCCACCGCAGATAATTTCTTATTTTACAGGCGTAAGAGTTTGGGGGTCATGTTAGCCACATTGGAGTGGGCTCGCAGGGTGGCACACAATGGGGGTGGGGGAAGGGCAGGAATACACACGACGCGATGGGGGGCTAACATGCCGACAGGGAGATTGGGCACCCCATCGGCAAGCATGTCTGTGTTTGAGATGATGCCGAGGGGGCTTGGGCAATCTCTGGCAGACAAAAACACAGCAAAGGGGTTATATGCCGATGGGGATTGGAGCATCCCATTGGCAAAATGAACTGGGCAGAGGGCATGCCGGACAGGAGGATTGGGGCACCCTGAAGTCAGCTTGGTTGGGACTGTGAGAGGTGGACAGCAACAGCGGCTGCCATGTTTATTGAACAGGGTGCCAGGGTGGCACACAATGGGGGTGGGGTGGGGGCAGGAAATGCTGATGCAATGGGGGGTTAACTATGCTGACAGGGGGACTGGGCATCCCATCAGCAAGCATGTCTGTGTTTGGGGGGATGATACCAAGGAGGATTGGGAACCCTCCTTGGCAGATTGGGGACAGGCACTGAAACCAATGGGGATTGGGCCCCCCATTGGCAAGCATGTCTCTGTTTGGGGGGATGATGCCGAGGGGGATTAGGCACCCCCTCGGCAGACAAAACACAGCAAAAGGGCACATATGCCAATGAGGATTGGGCTCCCCCTTTGGAAAATGAACTGGGCAGAGGGCATGCTGACAGGTGGATTGGGCACCCCCAAAGTTGGCTTGGTTGGGACTGTGAGAGGTGAATAGCAACAGCGGCTGCCATGTTTATCAAAATGTTACACCAGGCAAGGCATGCCCTGCAATGAGGGGGTGCTCCCTCATTGCAGTGGCAAAATCGTTTCACATTGGTGGCACACTTGCAGACTACTGTCATAGTCAGCATGCTCCTTCATTGGTGACACACAGACAAGCCCCAAAAAGCAGTGGCAGCATTGGCCACAACATTGCCACACCTTCACAACCTGCTTCTCCAGAAAGCTGCCACAACATGTTTCTTGTGCATGTGCGCAAGCAATATAAAAGGATTCATGAATGGATACATTTACATCTCTTAATAGTGCCTCTGGGGGATATCTCTTGTAGAAGAGAAACATCTTGTGAAGTTTGAGTGAGAGAACAGCAAAACAAAATTAAGTGGATTTGGCTGTTCAAATCTCACAAGATGATTCTCTTATACAAAAAGAGAAATCCCTTTGAAGAACTATTAATTTATTGTAAATTGAGTTAGCTAGCGTGATTTATAATGTTATACATTCATTGTTTTTGTTACTTTAGAAAAAAACTAGCACAATGCTTCCCCCTACCTCTAAAGTGGAACTGTCCACAGTAATGTTCCTGATTGAAAGGTCCTGTGGTTCTGAGCTGTGTTTGGCTGAAATCACAGAAGTGACAGATAATTCCTTTTCTAATTAAATGTTTCTATACACGGCATCAAACTTTTACAAACCCACTGTATCTCAAATTGTGGAAAGCACACATTTAATTAAAAAAAAGTATCTGCTTCTACAAACCTACATAATGGTGACCTAAATAAATGGTTAAAATATATACCATGTACTCTTCTTTTTATTGCTAGTGCTGGCTGATACTTTTTTCTACACTATGTTGATTCCTGCCCTGTCCTTGTTTCTGTATGAAAACTACAGAGGCCAGCACTGAGTATAGAACTGCATGTGGAGAAAGGCTTCCTGATTTAAAAATACAGTTTTGTTTGTAAATGAAACACACTCAGAGCTTTTTCAACCCAGAAGAAAAATAAATACAACTCCAGCAGCAATAAGCTTGCCTGACAGAAATCTTGTCTGCTCCCATGACATACATTCTGTGGTGGTCTATGTTATCACTTCAGACACTAAGTCATCAGCATGTATTGTCACAGATTGCACTGCATGTTATCTTCACCTGGCACTACAGGTCTGTTAGGCTTTTACTCACTTTGAATGACAGTCTAGAAAACCAATCAAACAACGACAGAAAAATTATCTATACAGCCAGTCCTAATGGAGGAACAACTAAATCATTTAATTTTTGAAATAAAGCCATCAGGTATTTGATACAGCGTCCATGGCAATCTAACTTCTGTTTGGCCCTATAATAGCTTAACCTGCCAACTATAAAAGTCTGATCTTCTGACTGGCCTTATTGGGCATTGAAAATGGTGCTTGTGTCTTCTGACATCTTGGTAACACCCAGGACAGGCAACTCATACCAAGCAGCTGCTTGTATTAGATACTAAATGAACATGTTTTCGTCCGTAGTATGTTAAATAATTTAACTTACAGTAGTTGCTGCTGCTTGTCACTTCTACATTCGAGCCACACTGCAACTGCCTTTTGCAGCTCTACCCACCAAAAAACTGCATTTTGCTTACTTTTCATGGGAATGGAGCTGCAATCTACATAACGGAGTCTATGTATAATGGGGTGGAGCTTTATAAGCCCACTGTACCTCTTTATAGATGGTATATAAATGTAATGCCACTACCACACATGTTTATATAGCCCTCTACCCCTAATTATATTGAGACTCCAGTAAGTGCACTACAACTGCATTCCCCACTTAGTGTCACAAAAATGCTATTTGGGGGCGGGATTCAAATAAGGAAGAAATGAGTGGCTGTCAAACAAGAATGGGCCGTACAGTGTTTTATTTGTATACAAGTTGGTGCTCATATGTTTTTAGTACATTTTAGATTGTCACCTCCAACCCCACCATAACATGTCACTTTTTCTGTCTTAATTCTTCTTTTACATGTTTTTCAGTGATTAAATGTAACTATGGCTTTTAAGTAGCATTTTTAGTTGTTTTGTAGTGCCCTTTGTATAATGTCACCATTCTAGTGATGAAGCTATGTCATCAGGCAACAGATACAATGAACTTTGTCTAGTAAGGCCCCATTCGGGACCAAGGAATCTCTCCATTATATTGTTTTTACCTATACTTTACGTCTGGCACTACCCCCATCTACCCCCTTATGCTGTGACTCCCCCAGCTCCGTCAGCCCACCCACAGTACTCACTCCATCTGCTTCTTTACCTAGATGCGTGAGTGGATGCCATGGATGGTGGGCTCAGTGTCTGAGGGTTGCAGCATCATCCTGCTGACAGGGGGTTCTTTCCTCACATTTCTTCCTGGGGTTGAAGTCAGTTGCATGCAATGGCCCACACAGACAATATTAATACAGTGAACACTCTCAACACCCACCTCTGGTTTTTGATTCTGGTGACTGATGCTGCACTACCTAACTTTGGCGACATGGCAGCCAAGCAGCAGTACACATCATCCCCCATCCTGAAGGAGGAGAATCATCAATAGATGCTTGATCCCCCCCCCACCATCTTCTGATCAACCCTGGTCTTTTCTGAACCCAGGTCCCAGTGTGGAGGGAGACGAGAAGTCCAGTGGCTAGACCCTCCTTGCCACTAGCCTGGCCAAATCTCTGCTTCATATCAATTTCTCCTTAATACACAGGTTGTAAAGTAATGAAGAAATTGCATGCAGGACTACAAAACCTGTTTTAATACCAGAACATCTTTAATATGATGTTTCACTGTACATTTCTCTGACCTTTAAAGACATTGGGGATGCCAGGGTTATCTCCAGTCCACAATATCAAACTCAAACCAGGAAAGTAATCAGACAAGTACTCATGTATGTAGGCATTCTTCTTTTTAACATAAACTGAGTAAAACATGTGATGTCACTGGCAGACTGGGTGAAAAAGAACAAAAATTATTATTACCTGTTATCAGATTCACAGCACAGAGAAGTTCTGTGAAAGACAATGGCACTGAACACTGTAACAGATACTGACAGAACACTTAATTTCAAAAAGCAGGAAAAAGCAATGGAGAACTCCAAAAGTTAGGTTCCCAAAGTGGCAAATAACAATTCAATGATACATTCTAACCTGAAGACAAATTAAACTCGCATCTAAATGTCACCATTATAGAGGTGACTACCTTCACAAGAAAATATGTCCAGCCAAAGGTAACAACTGTCACAGCTGTGGAAAAATGAATCACGTTGAAGCTGTGAGTCTCCACACACAAGATTGCAATAGTACTTCCTTCAGAAACTGAAGACAAAACATGTGCCTGAACTTGTCAGTGCTACTATTTTTGAGGAAAACCTAGTGCTGTCATGTCACGTGGCTCTGTCAACAAACCACCAGAGATGGACACAAGACAGAAAACAAAACAAAATGTAAAATGCAGTCAGACAATTGGCAGCCACTATCCCTAAGGCATCAGCCCTGATAACAGAACTGTAGTTATTCCAGAAACACAAAGAAATCGCCATCTTGAACCATCAAAATTGCAAGTAAATCAACTCAAATGAAAACTGATAGAAAAAATGTGTTTAGCAGAAATAGAAACTGTAGCTGATGAAACTGATTGCAGTATCATCTACAAGGCAGTCCAAAACATTGACCATTAAGAAAGGAGATATACTTACCTAATGCTTATGCCCCAACTCAGAAAAAAGGAGCCAGAAAGTTGCTGCAGTATCACAGAAGGGAGGGATATTTAACAGAAACCCAAACTAAAGGGATACAGTCAGATGTGCCTTTACATCAAGAAATCCAGTGTGATTTGCAGCAGCTACTTATCACCAAAGAAAAGTGGGCTTCCTTTTCCATCAGGATAGGTAGTAAGGAAATATGTCATCTACTTTGCCAGAAGATGATGTGAAATGGAGTCTTGGGAGATTCTGCAATGATCACATGAGAAAAATAGGAAACCATCCTGTCAGCATAAGGATACAGATAAGAGCAAGATTTACTCATGGTACCAGAAATAGTTGAATCAGCCATATAAAGTTCAGAAAGTGCAAGTGGAAGAAGAAGAAGAATAACAGGATGAGTCTTTCCCATTTCACATGGATAAGGCATAGTGGATGAGGTCAAGGACCCGCCCCACCCACCCCACCACCATCACCATACACCAGCACTGTATCCATCACCATGAAAACAAATATGTAAAACACTGCTAGTTTATTTGCTAATTAAAGTTGGGTACAGGCCAAATGTAGATATCTTGTGGACCTTATGTCATCATCTGAAATACAAAGGAAGATCTGGAAAAGCTGGAGAGGTGGTCCAGGAACTAGCAGCTTGGCTTCAATGCCAAAAAATGCAAATTTATGCATACTGGAGCCAAGAATCCCAGGACAGAGTACTACTTGGGTGGAGTCTGAGTATCTGCATCAGAGGAGGAGAAGGACCTGGGAGTTATTTTTTTTTTCAATTCAAACTTTATTAATTTTCCTGTACAAAGAGCGAATCAAGACAATGGATAAAATGTCCATATGCAGCAGCTATGGAGAATGAAGTGATTCGCTGTCCCCCTACCCTGCCATCCACCCTACTCCACTCCCACCCAGAACAACCCAGCACCATTGTGCATCTCTAGCACTATCCCTATGCATATTACCTATTAATGTTTAACCTTGAAGTGCATAGAGAGCCTGTAATGGTCCCCAGATTTTGTCGAACTTCTTAAGTTTATTAGATAAACTGGCAATAGTCCTTTCCATTCTGAGATTTCCAAGTAACTCCTGAAGCCATTCAACATATGTTGGCACCTCCGTATCCCTCCAATGTCTTAAAACCACCTTTTTAACTGACATCGACATCAGAGCTATATAATACTTCCTGTTCACCACCGAGATGGAGGAAAAATCTTCAAGGAGGCAAATTTCGGGGGTGAAGAGGTCCGAGAGCCCCAACAGAGGGTCAACACGCTGTTTGATCGCAGTCTAGAGTGGAACAATTTTAGAACAGCTCCAGAAAATATGAAGAAGATCTTCTTCTTGAGATTGACATCTTGTACAAAAAGGGGAGGACACAAGACCAAGCCTAGCAAGTTTCTGTGGTGAGTAGTAGATATTACGCAGAATCTTAAACTGCATTAGCCTAAGTCTGTCTTGCTTAAGGAATTTATGGCAGTTCTGCCACAGGAAAAACCAGTCCAAATCTTTACCCTGAAAGAGAGAGGCCCAAAAGGAAACAGGAGCATAATTACCAGGGTAGGCCCAGGTGAAAAGAACACTATATATTTTGGAAACGGCATGAGGCAGACCTGCCAACTCCGTTAGAGTGCTCTGAAAAATTGAAATTATGAAGTGGGGAAGGGGTCGAACCCATAACCTTAACCAAAAGGTGACGAAACTGGAAAATTTTAAAAATATTTGCACGAGGTATCGAGAACTTACACATAATATCAGCTGAAGAATACTATTGACTATTAGGTGACACAAACTCCTCTAAACAGCAATTTTGTATCTGAGAAAGCCATGTGGCTGGGAGGGGCTTACCCTCTAATAAGAAATTGGGAGTGCCTATTACAGGTTGTGATAAATCCTTGAGATTCATATATTTCAGAAATGCACACAACTGAGTATGAACCCTGATAGAGACAGCTATAGGAGAACTACGTAGAGACTTTGGTAGAGAACCAATTTTGGTATATAACAACGCAGTGGGGGAAAGACCGTGTTTTTTAATGGAAGCAAATTCGACAGCTAACCAAGTCAGGATATATGTAGCAACCATGAAGAGCTGGTCCACGGTCTGCCATCTGTGATATTTATTGGCCTGACTGGCCCAATAGTATAACCCGATATGGGGAAGTCTTAAACCTCCTTTGGCCTTCGGGGCCGCTAACTTATGAAATGCCATTCTGGCCTTCTTATCCCCCCATATAAAAGCGGAAATCATACTATGTACCTTTTTGACCCAGGACAAGGGAAGCCATACGTTCAACATGTTGAGGGAGTAGAACAGACGAGGGAAAACATTCATTTTTTATTAAATTTATTCTGCCCCATGGACCTGGGAGTTATGATCACTAGTGACCTGAAGCACTCCACGCAGTGCAAGAAAGCAGCAGCAAAGGTAAACAAGATGCAGGATGCATATCGGGGGGGGGGGGATCAGTAGTAGGAGAGAGGAGGTTATACTGCCCTTGTATAGGTCAGTGGTAAGGCCGCATCTAGAGTCACCACAAAAAGGACATTAACCTGCCAGAGAAGGTCCAGAGGAGGGCTAAAAAGATGACAGCGGGTCAGCAGGGTAAGGAATATGAGGAGATGTTGAGGGCACTGAACATGTACTCCCTGAAAGTTAGGACAGAGAAAGGGGACATGATTTGGACCTTTAAGTACTTGAAAGGGATAAATAAGGTTCATAAGGAGAGCCTATTTAAGCTGAGTGGCAAAAATAACATGAGGGGACACAGTCTTAAGCTGGAGGGTGGGAGGTTTAAGAGGGAGGTCAGGAAGCACTTCTTGGCAGAGAGGGTGGTGTACACTTGGAATGTGCTGCCGGAAGAGGTCATCTCAATGAAGATAGTGGGCAGCTTTAAGAGAAGCTGGGCTAGGCATAGGGGGAAGGTAAGGATCATGGGTAGGGAGGATGGGAGGAGTGGGGAGGGCAGGTAGAGACATTAGCTCAATCTGTGGACCCTGCCATACGAGCAGAGTTGATAGACCAAATGTCTTTCTTCTGCTGGCTTCTTCGTATGTTCATATGTATGCTCGTATGTCATGATATCAAGTAGTTTGACACAAATCACTTGACATTTAGGACCCTTGATACAGTTCCAAGACACAATGTACTGTAGTCATTGTAACTACAGTACATCATGCCGTGGAACAATGCACTGTACTCATTGTGACTACTAAATTCCACAAGCAATTTTGAAACCCAATCATACTATGCTCAGTGAGGACTGCAGCCCTTCCCTGCACTGTTAAAAATATGGTATGTACTCAGAACTGTGGCAGTACCTAAAATACAGCACATAGCCTCCAGTGATCCTCCTGTTTGTAGAAGTTCTACAGATGGGTGGTACTGGGTGGGGGGGGGGTTGCAGTGCTGCAAATCGAAGATGATGGCTAGTGGAGAAAGACTTCCAATGGGGAATACTGCAGAAGCCCAACTGCAGTATCAGAGGACTAGAGCTAAAGAAGGGGAAGGGTACTACAGGATGCCAGAAAATGTACTGGGGAAGAGGCATGGGTAGGTGGCCACTAGATCACCAAGACAAAAGGCCACTGGACCATGGAAGGATGAATAGTTCAGATGGCTCACTGCAACCATTAAGGTTGGAGGAATAGGGAGAGGGACACTTCTCAGTGGCACATCCCTTAACAACTGAGTCTAAGCACTGCATAACATCATGAAACTGGAACCATGGCACACTGAGACTTAGTTTCTGTCACCAACCAGAATGTCAGTGGGTGCAAGCAGATATTCCGAAGTCACAAAGTCACTGTAAATTTATAATTAAAGGTGAGATGTAATGTTTATGTGTTATGCTGCAGTGCTGCGTAGAGTCTAAAGAAATTTAGCTACACAGTAGTGGATTTTGAAAGTTCAATAACTTGATATAACTATAATGAAAAGGACACAGAGCTGATGACTACGTTAAACTGAGCTGTTTTGTCTTCAGTATGTCTCATATGATAGTAAGGTATCATCCCATCTACCAAACATCAGAAACTTAAGGGACACACTGTCAGCTGTTAGCTGATTTTTTATGTCTCATATAGAATGAAACCTGCAGCCACCTGCTTTAGTATCCCTCCTATGTAAACATGCCGCTTAACTTAAAATGACCATTTAAAGTGGTTTTGGCAATACTTCCTACATTTATGTGACCTGGGTAAATCAGGAGCAGTGGTCATGCACAACTCAACATGGGTGCCAAAGTACCTGCAAACTCGTGCATGTATAAATTTGAATTTTGTAACCCATATCAGGAAAAGCCCATTCCAATATGTGGAAAATATCCTCAGTGCTACGTAGTCCATGAAATTTTAAAACAAGTGCTCTAAGCTGCATATTTCTTGGTTTGAATAAATAAAGCCATAATTCTGGACACATGCAGCGGTGTCAGCTAGTGTGCATGCCAAGAATCATGGCTTTATTTTTCAAACCCAGAAATACACAAATTGGAGCATTCATTTTAACATTTCATGGACTATCTAATGCTCAGGACCCTTCCCACATACCAGAATTGGCTTTACATAACATAGAAACATAGAATTTGACAGCAGATAAGGACCGCTTGGCCCACCCAGTCTGCCCATTTGCCTACCTAATGGATAAGCTGCAGATCCTAGTTAACCAGCAGCCTACTTCTTCCTACCCCCACCCCCTAGAATTGCCTTATGACTGTCCTTATTACTTGATATGTGTTACAAAATTCATGCTCGTATATGACTGAGTTTGCAGGCGCTTTGGCACCATGTTGTAGTGTGCACAAGTGGGAGCAGTAGTTCACTCATGATTTACTCAGGACACATAAATGTAAGAAACATTGCCCCAAACATCCTAAATTATCATTTTAAGGCAAGCTGCTCTATACGTAGTAAGGCTAAAGCAGGTGGCTGTAGGTATCATTTTATGTGGGACATACAAAAATCAGCTAACAGCTGACAGTGTCCCTTTAACAGACACAGCTTCACTAGTTTAAAGCCTAATTCACTGCTAGGGCCGGTGTATGCATGATTCACACATTGCTGGCCAGTGGAGATCTGCACCCTGAAGCTGTTTTACATGGCTTGCATGCTGATAGCATGCTCTGTCCCTGCACCTCCCCATACCCAACCATGCATGTGTGTAGTGTTCTGTGCTATGGGAGGAAATAGCATTGGTGTGGACATATGTCACACATTGGACTTCCAGTTGGAAGCCCATTATAGCCACAATGTGGATCCTCTGCTCAGCAGATAGCATGGATTACTGTAGTGTGAGGTACATATTCCAAAATACAATAACGTATACCAAATAAAGTGATAACATGCACAACTACATATAGAAATATGCCTGTAGATCACCCACAGATATTCATTTTCTTTTTTTACATTGAATATACTTTATTGATATTTTTTAATAACAAAAACAAAAAAGGCAGAAAATACAACAAATGTCACCTGAAACCATTGCAATCATTGCTAATTAATATAGAAAACTTGGATGACAATAATATTCACCTTTATGCCCCCCACATGTAAACTCCCCATCCCAACCTAACCAACCCTCTTACCCACTCTCCATGGCCCTGAGGAGAATAAACATTAATCTAATATTTCTGAAACTTGAAATAAGAGGAAAAACTAGCCATTGCACATACTAGGCTTCAGATAGTTATACAATTAATAAGTTCAGGTCCACAGATAAGGAGACAAAATAACTTTTTCCATCCCATAATAAACCAAAATACAATCAACATTATGCTCAGTCCAAGCAATAAACCATGTCCTGAAGTTACATCAATAAAGTTAAACTAGACAAGTACCCCATATGGACTGGAGACTGCCCCAAAGCAAAGAACACTAGAAATTTATAGGGTTAGTAAGACTTATAAAGGCTCCCATATCTTTTCATATTTGTTGAAGTGATTTGTCATGCTGGAAATAATCCACTCAGCTTACAATGCAAATAAGATTTCTCTAAGCCACTCCAAATATTGGTTAACTAAAGTATCACATCAATGCCGTAAAATTACCTTTTTGGTGCAAGTGGTAATCAACGCCATGTAGTAACGTTGATTCTCACCTAGGAGGTCTGTAAATTCACCAAGCAAACAAATTTCAGGTAAGAAACCATCAGTCAGGCTCAATAATGGATCTAATCAGTGACATATAGATTTCCAAAGCAGAACTACTTTTCCACGTGTCCAAAGAATGTGCAGCAATGATCCCATATCCTGACCACTTCTGGAACACATAGAGGTAGGGATCTTGCCCATTTTATGCAATTTAACAGGAGTGAGATATAGGTTGTGAAGTATTTGGAACTGCATAAACCTATACCAATCCCATTTTATAAATCTGTAAACATTCCACCAAAATCATTTTCAATTAGGCACACTTTTTGGGAATGGGAATACCTGATCCCAATAATAACTCATTCCCATCTCTTGGTGTAATAGTATCTCATAAAAGTTATTATAAAAATAAGATATTGCATGTGGGGCAGCTGCATTCAGAATTGGGGGAAGAATATTTGATCCATAAGTATTAGACCATTGCCCATGCCCAAAATGTTGTACCATACAATATTTAATTTTCTACAATAAATGTGGTGGTGATGGGCTACCCCCAGTTACTAGTTTCTATTCCATTACTGTAATCCAAGAATAGGAGTTTAGGCCAGTAGCAAAGGAAAAAGTAATTGCCAGTAAAACAAGCAAACACATGAAAATTAACTAATGTTCTGGTATCAACAGCATAGCTATTAGCACCTACTGTGGTCATGCATATTCTTTTGTCCATTTTGTCAACTTTAAGGTTACATTCAATGTGAGCTATTTGACTGCATGATGTCATTGATGATATCAGTGACAGGGCTTTTAGGCCTAGGCATAGGGTTTCAGACCTACACAATCCTAGGTTTGATTCCCTGTATTGCACATTTTTTCATTCACACTAAAACTGTTGTATACGGAAAATTGTTAGATGTCATTGCTGATGTAGTGAATGGTTTCAGCAGAGCTAAATAGCAGATTTTCAGACAATTGAACTTAGTTCTACAGTATGCTGTAGTCAATTAAACAAATCCTGGCTGAGGTTGTCTAGATCTAAATATAATCTGAGTCACTTGTTTTGCAGCTTGTGACATAACCTCTCCACCATATGAAATGCAACTCAGTTACCTGTCGCTCAATGACATACTGAATGTGTGTTTGTTTAGTGGGTAAAGCATCAGTGGTTCAAATCTTGACAAGAACTCAAACATTTTCTTTTTGTAAGATGGAAACTCACTTGAGTGGTGATTCATGAAGGTATGAAGTTGGAATAGTAAATTATATGAGTAGTACATTAAGCTAATAACAACAGGTGTGACACAACCACTACATGAGAGAAACCACAAGTCACTAACCTGCAGTTCAAGGAAACAATGAATGTGTGTTTGCTTATCAGTTAAATGGTCAGTGGCCCACATCTAAGTAGGAGCTTAAGCACGTTTTTATTGTAAAATGGAAACTCACTTCAGTGGCAATTGTAGATTGCGACACAACCTCTACACCAAAGGAAATGTGACTCCCCCCTTACCTGCAGCTCAGTATTACACTGAACGTGTGTTGAAGCAGCGATTTAAATTCAGGTAGACATAGTTTGTATCTAGCAGGGGATTTAAACACTTTGTTCAAATTTGTTATCTAAGATCGAAACTCAGTTGAGTAGTGATTCATGATGGTGTGGAGTGTAATAGTAAATTATATGGGAAGAAAATTTAGCTAAGAACAACAATTTGTGAAGGTAAATTGTCTGCTGGGTTTAGATCCCAGTCTCCTGTTTTGCAAGTTGTGACATAACCTCTACACCATAGGAAATGCAATTCCCTTACCTGCAGCTCAGTGGCATACTGAATGTGTCTTCACTAAGCAAGCAAAGGATCAGTGCTTTATTTTTTTTTTTTTTTTTTATCATGTCACACTTTTCTCCTTTGGGCAGAACTGCCCCCAGTGACCACCAGCCATGGGCACCTGCACCCCTTGACCAGGTCTGGCATGCAGATTAATGTACCCAACTGCACAGGCTGGCCAATGACAGGACCCCCCCCATAGGGTCCTGCAACACAGACACCCGGAGCTACACCTCACAGGTCCATGTGCGCAGGGCGTGGCCATCAGCCAATGCAGACACCCCATATTTTTTTCTCCTTTTTTCCCCCCAAGGAGCCAGACGTGCATTGGTGTCAGCACACCTTATGTGCTGATGCCCACCTTGCTCCACCATCTTGTGCTGCCCTGCAACTGCGAAGCACAAAGCTTTCGCTATGTGCCACTGCAGTGCAGCACAGAGCCCTTGTGCAACCCAGAAGAGGGGAAGCAGTTGTGGGATGCCCAATCTTTCTTTTCCCCTGCCAGCCCCTGGTGGCCTGAGTCCATTCCCGAACCCCAGTTGCCGGCGTGGCATGAGGTGTGGTATCCAGCATCACAACCCTCAGTGCCACCGGGCTGGCAGGATTAGTTGTTTAAATCCAGGTATTGTATATTGTATTTTAATGCAGAATTATTTTACTTTTTTACAGACCTTATTTGAAACCTTTAGTACCATTAGTACTTTGATTTTATATGCAGTTCATTGCTACCTTAATCATGATCACCTACAGTACGCAATTCTGACTTTTCAGACACGTGTTTGAAAATTTATTTCTGTCTTAACTAAAAGTTGTAAAAAATGTATAAACCTTTTCTATTGTATAGTCTCAGAATTATTGTTTATGAAGCAACTTTAAAAATGTGTGTGTGGTGTTAGATGTCCAATGTCTTTATATGTTAATACACTTATGCTGCTAAAAAGACAATGTGCAAAATCCTATGCAGTTTCCTCAGCAACAGTAACCTAAAGTTTGCATTATATACAGGATAAAGTATGGGGTGGTGTGTGTAATGAGAATTTTACACACACCTGAGGTGTTGAATGTCACATAAACCTTGAGAGTGAAGCTCAAGGGCTTTATCTCAGTATTCAACACTGAGGGTGTGCGTAAAATTTGAGTTTACACATCACCCTATATTTTATTTTATATAATTGCTGGGTTTTACTTTTTCTTGTCACAGCAGTTATATAAAATAAGTGACATTCTAGTGCGGCCACGGTCTGGTTCAGTTTTAGCGTGGTCCATGGTCTCTGAAGTTTTTTTCTCCCATCTGGTCACAGCTTTTGTAAAGAGCAGTTTTAATTTTTAAAATAACTGACCGCCGAGTCACAGTGGCAGTGCGGTTTCAAGCAAGGAGGCAGGGTGGTGAGCGGTTAGAATCCCGAAACAGTTGTCTGGTGCATGCACAGAGCGAGGGAAACCCGGCTCATGTTTGCCATTATAAATGCTCCTTTATAATGGCAAATTACACAATTGGTTTCCCTATGGGAGAAAGCAAATCCCAGTTATTATATAAAAGTAGCATACCTACCAACATCTGCCTCTAAATGCAGGCTGACAGAGAGGTGCCAAGAACTGTTTACAACTGTTATTGCCATGGCCAATCCAAGAAAGGTCAATGCAATGCAGTGCTGGATCCCAGGGGCTGCTCCAATGTAGGTAGACCATAAACCAAGAAAGTGTAAGAGGGGTGCACTCACAGACCAGTCCTTCTCACAGTAAAGTTATTACTAGCAGTTGATTTTTTTGAGAAAAATCAGTGCAGAAGGTGAGAAGAAGGTGTATATTAACGTCCCTCCTCTTTTTGTACTTGTTAATGTCATGGCTCTTGGAATGAAGCACACCTTTGTTCTCTTCCCTTCAATCCTCCATGCAGAGAGGAGAATCAGGGTCACAGCCCAGAGAAGAAAGACAAACCAGTATTGATGAATCTACCTTATTGATATATCACATTCGTGCTAAAGAACTGATGACAAACATACAAAAATATGCATCATAGAAGAAGGCCCACATTTCTATACATGCTAAGACATCTTTGTGTTGTTCTTATGAGTAAATTTCAGAAAAAGAGGTACAATATTATGGTACAGATGCCAGAGGAAACCTTCAATAAAAGAAAAGGAATATTATTGAACAGCAATTCACAATTTCAGTATATCATTTCATAAACATAATGATTTGGCTAGTATTCACTAGAGCAATTAATTTCAATTTTCTTTTTCATGGCTTATAGTACACCTTGGTAGCCTATTTATGAAGACTACATTAGAAGCATCTGAGTGTCCCTAGTTTACCGCATCAAGATTTTCCAAATGATATCATAGTGATTTGCATTTCAGTAGATCATGACATTGTAAACAAAATAGTTGTGAGGTCTGTTGGGGGTTGTCTGGTGCTTTTTTCCATTCTGTTTGCCTTGCCTTGACCCAAAGGACCTTCTTCAAGTCCCCACACCCATTCCCTGACCTTTGAAAAAAGGTCTGAACTTGGAACCCTGCAACTCCACAGAACTTGATTCATCACTTGTTTAACCCACCAAATTTACTTCCTCCAACAGAGATCTGTACACAGCCTCTGTGGAACCACTACCTAGCTGGGGTGGGGGGGGAGGTGTGAAGGGCCAAGTGTGCCTGATAACCCACTGAAGCCTCTGTAAAAGGAATCGCCTCTGCCATGCGGCCTGGCCTCTCTTTTCCACCATACTTTATATCTTCTAGTTCCCACCCATAGCAGTGCTTCCATGCAATGGCATGTTACTACATCACATATTTGCCCTCCCATCTCTAGTGACTCCAGTTGCATGTGGTCACCCATGTGGCAGCACCACAATGGCAGTTACCATCAACCCTCCATAGAGGAGGACAGCCTCCTCTGGAATTCTGACCCTACTCTTGTTGGCCAAGGTCCGTGCCTTGGGCTTTGAACGTGCATAGATATCACTGTAAGGGGCAGCCACCACCACTGTTATGAGTCCAGCACCCAGTGAGATGATTTTTGAAATCCATAGTAAATATATTATATAGTTACACAGTATTGCAGTTTCTGAGATATTTAGAAAACCAGTGGCTGGAGAAAGTAAGAAACCAGAACACAGTTAGGTTAATCATTATTGTTATAAAAAACGTTGTCTTTTTTTGTATGCCTGCCCTTTTAAAAATACCACTTTTCACAGATCTCTTACTCTAATAACCAATTAAAAATGTATGCTTGGGGGCCCCATACCAACAACCTGGCAATCATTGTGAGATCAATTCTACATCAGTGATGCAACTAAAAATGCTGAAAGCTAACAACTAAGTTCTAACAGCATAGTTATTGTATCTTACAAACAGTGACCACATTGACAATGATGTGCATTACAAACCACAAATATGTTCATTAGTATTTTGCAGTTTCCTGATCTGGTAAGTTTCATGTTCAGCAAAGGGGTCCCAATGGCTTCACTGGCATAAATCAAATAGTCCCATAATATTGGGAAGTCAGTAGTTTAGAAGAACATTTTATTTAATCTGTCTTACAGGATGCTGTGGTTTCATGGGCAACTCACTATTATGAGGTCTTACTGTAGCACAATTGCTCTGAGAAAACAAGCTTAAGAAACAGCTGTTTCCAGTTGCTTCTCCTGTTCCTGTCTTGAATGAACCAGAGGTCATGAAAAATAGAGCAGTGGTCACTTTGACCAGTAATGGAATCACACAATAAACACCGGATGTCACTTCTGTCCTGAGTAATTATTCAAATAGACAGTGAGCAAAAGGAGCCACTCTGGCTGAACCATTCCTGAGCGACATTAAGAGGTAGTGTGTACAAATCTTCTGAAAAGACAGAGATGGGATTTAACGTTGGTGGTCACTGGGATTCTTGAAGCAGGTTACGCGACCAACAAACTCTACTAGTTGTGCAAGCTTTATGCAAAGCAAAGATCACCAGGAAAATCTGTCCAGGAACAATTGTGACATTACACTGTAAACAACTACTGGCTCTGCATATAGATATGCATAAATAGCCATAAAGAATATCTGCAATGCTGACCCAAGAAAAACAATCCATTGTAATTGTGTTTCCACTGGGCTTCATTAAGTTTGCCACAAAAATGTCAGCATCTGCAAACACTCCTCAGTGGTACCTGCTTAGGCAACACAATGGCACAATTCACATATCCCAGGATTAAATTCACTCTGCAGACTCAGTAGTTTTACTGTATGAGTGGGTCACACTTTATTTTGTGTCAGTTTCAATGTAACTGTGGGGTAGGTATTCATTAATTACATACAGCCAGGGTTATTACAGTGTAATTAACTGATACTACAGTGTAGTTAAGGAAACAAAGTGTTACCTATGACTGTGTTCTTTAAAAGTATATAGCAATTTCTGTAGAAGCTATTAGATGCTTTATTATAGGTGAAAATGTGTTAGCTGGAGTATGTATGTGTAGGGGGTGATAGGGAGCTTCTGAGAAATTAAATGTTTGCAACTAAAAGAAAGCTGTGCTTCATTTCTACAGCTTTGTAAGAAATGCAGGAAGAATAGTGCTTAAAATTGTACATGATTTATAGGCATAGAGACAATGTAGATGGATGGCTGCAGTCTGAATTACAGTAGTTTACCACTGATGCTGGCATTCTTGTAACAGTTTATTTTTTGCAGTGTGCAGTCACATAAGCATAATTACTAAAATTATTTTAATGTACTATGTCATTACCACATTATCATAAGGAGATTGCACTATGAAATAATCCTACAGGCAGCTTTACTGTTTAACAGTTCATGGTACAATTAAGCTTAAGAAAGAAATCAGTGAACACAAATAATAACGGAATGCAAATTCTGGACACCAGCAGTCCCTCATCTTGCAAGGCAAAGGTCACCCCTGGAAGTTAGCAGCTGATGTCCCTCCACATGAGCAATTAATAGAACAGTGCTCTTTCCACTAGCAGCTAAGGTCATTTCAATCACGAACAGTGGACTCCAATAGCAACCATGGTAGGAACATGGCTGCACACACAAAGAGCTCATGTTCAGTTTTATTTGTCTTTCTAATGTATTCCTTGACATTTTGCTGCTATTCGTGTTTTCAGCTTCTCTTTGGCATACCACAAGGCTTTTTAAAAGTTAAGCGACTGACATTTTCTGCACAAAAGAGTTTAATCTGAATTTGGTACTTATCACGCACAAGAATTAGGTTTCCTGTGCATATATTTGTGTATGTGTGCCTTGATTTTCCTTCTGAGCAATCTAGTAAGTCATCCAGTATCTGTCTGCATTTATGTGAACATCAACTGTTCACTGGTTGCTTAAATACTGCATCTAAAATAAAGATCTTGCATTGGGGTTCACAGTCACCAGCACAGGTCCTGAAAAGGAGACATATTTTAAAGAGTTGCAGAAACCCTATTACCTGGGCATACAAGTCACACCAGGGTGCTGAATGCTTCAGTATCTATAACAAATATGCAGTTTAAAAACCACTTGTTAAAGCAACTAATTAAATTACAACCTTTGAAGTGCTTGCTTGTATCTGATAAGCTAGGGAATCTCAATCTGTAGGTTCTCCTCCATAACAGCATTCTGATGGTGCTAACTAAAGGGCAGGGCTAAACCATGGCAAATATAAAGAGTAATGTATAATATAAATCCGTGTGTGTGTATGTGGGGGGGAGGGCTATATAAGCCACTAACTTAACTCAATTTAGCAGGCCATCTTTCACATTTAGTGTGGTATCATGTGTAATATGCTGAACTACTACCAAAAATGAAAGGCAGCCTGCTACTGTAAGTGGACTAAAGTCATTGCAATACATGGATATACTCAATAATAACATTGAAATTTATACTAAAAAGTCTTTGTAATACTATTGTAGAATTCCATTGATAGTATTAAGATACTACATAATACTATCAATGAACATCCAGCTATAGTTTTACGTGAACTCATAATACCATCATTCAGAGATCTGAACTCATGCTAAGCCAAATAAAGTCAAATGTTCATGACCACCAACTGCAAATTCCCAGAGTGGGCAGCTTCCAGTTTCAATAGTATAATGTGACCGTCAGTTGTGAGTACCAGAAGGAGCGTCTTTTGACTTTCAACTTCCAAAACTGGTGGTCACTGAGTCACTCACTTGCTCGGTGACTTTGCACACCAACGCACCTCAACAACAAAAAGAAATAAGGTACTACACATTAACACATTGCTGAAGTGAAGCAAAGACCATTAAATTAATGAAAACCTACCTGTTCTTGGCTGCCCAGAGTGTATGTGTGGGGGAGGGATGCCGGCATTTTTAAACCCCCTGGATCCAAGTATTACAAAAATTAAAAAATAGCGGACTGTGTATCACCAGGCTAAAAATACCTTCTTGAGGTTCTGGTGATGTGGAACCTCTCGGTGGTATTATAGCCTTGTAGCGCACAATCCCCTATCCATTATCCTATTTATAAACAGCCCCCCCCCCACCATTCTACTGCACTTCACATTGAACATGCTGTAACCCTGCCCCTCTCATAGCATCATCAAAATGCTGCCTTTTGGGTGGAGCTACAGTTTCAAAAGCAACAGATAATCCAATACAAACAAGCAGGCCCTACAAAGTATTTTAACTAATTAATTACTACATGACTTTTTTAAGCAGTTTAGTTATTCCCTGAGGTAGTAGCAACCTGGTGCGATGTGCCTGCTCTGATTGTCCCAGTTGTTTTTTAAGGCAACATGGGATAGTATCTTGGGGGGGGGGGGGGTTAACCAGGAAAGGGGAATTGGTTTAACAAGGAAAGACCAAAGTAAACTTTATTTGGCCTACACAAGCAAATAAATGCTATACACACAAAAAGCTGTATTTTTCCAAGTCCCAATGTTTCACCTACCAATTAGGCTTCATTGGGGAACTCAATATTTAATTACAAAAAAGATATATTCAAACAGTTGTAATATTTGACATTATTTCAGCTGAACATGACACTTTCTATACCTTTATACTGGACTTAATCATTATTTTCAGGCATTTCATTCATATTTGTTGTAATATGTTTTCAACAACAATATCACATGTATTAGGATTTCACATCACCATTATAATAGCCACTCTTATTCTCAAAGTTGTGTTATATAAAACACTACCTGACTTTTGACATAGCCAGAATGGCTTCTGGACTGCTGAAAATGTTCTCTTTAGGCTATCCTACCCATGTATGCTGATTTAAACAGAATGTTACATGTGATATACAATTTTATTATACACTTAAGAAATCAAAATTATTTTTAATAATGGTATCATGAATATTAGGTCATTCATCTGATTGCGGATGCCAATTCACTATGAACACATTCCAATAAAAGGTTTCTTCCTTCACTTTGCACTGCGATCTATTAAAGCAAGTTTGTAATTCAGTGACATTATAAATTTTATAGAAACATCAATAAGCTTCCCTTGACTAAGCCCTTATTTTCAGAAAATATAAATCATGTATATGTACCTTTAAATACAGTCTAAAATTTGTAGGTCCTTTTGATAGTTTTTTTTCCTAGTTTTAAAAGACTGCTGCTCAGAGATCTGTGAATGCCACAATCTAGTGGTCAATTTAAGTGTTTAAAGTATTCTGCCTGCTAAGTCTAAATATAGTTTATATTTTCATATCACATTGACATTCATATGTGACCTGCCTAAATGTGTAATTTGTTTCTTAAAAATCATGTTCATAATATACTTCCAGCTTCTATTTCACTTTGTAACATACTTTGTTTCATTTTCTGTTTTAGGTTCCTTAGAACAGCTATTGCTTTTTCAGTTATATTATTGTTCTCTTGATTATGGAAGCACACATACTTTAAATTTAATGTAAGTGTGCTTCAATTATCAAGAGAACGATAATGATTTTTAATAGAAAAATGCAGTAAATGAAATAACGAGTAAACAAAAATGCATCAGACGCTGAAAATATGATGAAGTCTGAAGGAGAGCACAGCACAGCATGGAAACAAATAAATCGAAAGCAGACAATTTGTAGATGATTTAAGCACTTTAGGGCAACTTTCAAGTGTCCTGTATCTAAATTTACTGAAAAATCAATTAGCTAGATGAAAAGCGAGTGCTCTGAAAGGAGTGGAAGCATGTTGCCTGAACTGTTTAAATTTGTCCAGTAAGTACATCTGATGCCATGGGTGTGAAAAGCAACAGCAGTGCTCAGCAATAGATGTTCTAAGGAATCTAAAACACAAAATGAAATGAAGTATGTTGCAAAGTGAAATAGAAGCTGGAAGTATATTATGAACAGGATTTTTAAGAAACACATTATATATTTAGGCAGTACACATATGAATATCAATGTGATATGAAAATAGAAACCATATTTAGACTTATTAGGTAGAACACTTTAAATACTTAAATTGACCACTAGATTTTGGCCTTTACAGATCTCTGAACAACAGTCTTCTAAAACAAGGAGAAAGGCTATCAAAAGGACCTATGAATTTAAACTGTATTTAAAAGTACATATACATGATTTATATTTTCTGAAAATAAGGACTTAGCCAAGGCAAACTTATTGAAGTTTCTATAAAGTTAATGTTTTCACTGAATTACATACTTGATTTAATAGATTGCAGTGTAAAGTGAAGGAAGAAACTGTTTATTGGAATGCGCTCATAGGGCCCTATGCAGGGAAGGGGCTGAGGTACACAGAATCCGTGCATACCCCAGCCTGCATAGCTGTACACCCACAGACAGGTGCACACTGGTGGTATGCGTGACTGCCGGCCACCTGTCCATGGCCCCACCCCCATGGCAAGCAGGACTCCGTGGGATGGCCAGGGCGGGGTCGCGGGACTGGCCGGGCACCCAATCAGATGGCTGGACTGGGACCCACACTGGATCCCTTGCATAGTGGGGTGCACCTTTGCAGTACACCCCATAGAAACCTGACAGCCAGCGACAGTGGCAGGTGAGAGAGGGCAATGCCGCCGGCCCTTAGCTGGCACTGATCAGTGCAGTGGGACAGATGGGTGGCACGTTGCCAGGTGAAGGGATTTGAGGTGCCCAGCACCATGGGGGGGAAATCATCATTGGTTGCAGTGGGGGGTGGAGGGGGTGGCAGTCCTGTGCCTATGCCCCTGTGATGGCTGACCGTGATGTAGGGGGTTCACCAAATGCACTGCTGTGTGCTGGGGCGGGTGGGTGGCATCCAGTGTCCCGGTCCTGTGACCCTGGGGGATAGTGGGCTGTTCATCCTGTCCAGTGGGGTGTGCTCAGGGCACATACAGTGTTTATTGCTGGATCTCACTGGCATACCCCGCGACCCCCTATGCACCCCCATGGCCAGCACTACGTGCCATAGCACATGACATGTAGGTGCTGACCTGCTCCCTCACCCACCCCAGCATGTTGCTGTGGGATCGGGTGCATCTGTGCTGTGCACCCCATCTGTGCATCCCACATGGGGGGTGCATAGGGTGCTGAGTTGTTGCGTGCCCCAGTTGCGCGCATGTAGCCACTCCATACACTTTGTGCATAGGGCCTATTGTGAATTGACATCTACAATCAGGTGAATGACCTAACATTCATGAAACCATTATTAAAATTATTTTTGATTTCTTAAGTGTATAATAAAATTGTATATTAAATGTAACTTTCTGTTTAAATCAGTATACCTTGGTAGGATAACCTGAAGAGAACATTTTTAGCGGTCCAGGAGCCATTCTGGATACAGATTGGTCAATACCAGCAGGAACATCCACCAGAACTAGACACATAGTGGATTCCCTGCTGGAGAAGGGCCTCAAACAACTGGTACAACAACCCACAAGAGACAGGGCTATCCTAGATCTAGTAATGACTAATGGGGAAAGGATCACAGAACTCTAGGTAGAAGGTCACCTGGGGGCCAGTGACCATCACATGGTATGATTCAGTTTGACCACTAGAACCAAATTAACCCATTCCAATGTAAACATATGGGACTGCAGAGGAGCTGACTTTGATAAGATGGCCAACAGAGTTAAGCTAGCCCTGGCAAGAAGAAATACAGGAGAGGGGGTAAAGGCAAAGTGGGCAAGCATTAAGGATGCAATACTTAAAGCAACATCCCATTGTGTTAGGGAGAAAAGCAAGAGCAAAAGAAGGAGGAAACCACTTTGGTTTTCAAAAACAGTAGCAGAAAAGGTCAGAGCCAAAAGACTGACCTTCAGGAAATATAAGAGAACACAGCAGGATGAAGATAGGGAGGCATACCAAACTTCCTTAAGGGAAGCAGGGAAGGCAGTAAGGCAGGCAAAGACCCAAAATGAGGAAACTCTAGCACAAACAGTAAAAGAAGGGGATAAGACTTTCTATAGATACATTAGTGAAAGGAGAAAGTCCAGAGAGGATATTGCTAAGATCAAAGGGGATAGTAATAAATAATAATAATAATACTTTTATTTATTATGCGCTTTTCAAATATCAAGGTGCAATACAATAAGATAAAAATACAGAAATCAACATTATAAAACCAGAAAGAAACAGATCAATGAACAGTAAAACCATAAGCTTTTTCACACAGGAAGGATTTCAAAGCCTGTTTAAAACTCCCCACAGTCGTGCACTCCCTAGTCCGATGGGGTAGAGAATTCCAAAGGGAAGGGGCCGCAAACATAAAAGCACGGGCCCCAGCAGATTTTAAAATCACCCGTGGAATCTCTAGCAACCCCTTGTTGGCTGAGCAGAGCGATCTCACAGTTTGGTAAGGGATCAAGAGTTCTTTCAGTTAATCAGGGCCCAGATCGTGCAGGGCTTTAAAAGTCAGTAATCCGACTTTGAAGGTGATCCGCCACTGAACTGGCAGCCAGTGCAGTTCCTGCAGCACCGGTGTAATATGGGAAGATCTAAGAGTACCCATCAACACCCGAGCTGTGGAATTCTGCACCAGCTGCAAGCGGCGGATATCAACCCCCGGAAGCCTAAAGTAAAGCGAGTTGCGGTAGTCTAGTCGCGAGGTCACAAAGGCATGGATTAAAGTTGGCAGATCACCGGACGGAACAAGGTGCTTGATCCTAGTGATGTTTCTTAGATCGTAGAAAGATGACTTAACCACCGCTGACACCTGGGACTGAAGAGTCAGTCCCACATCTAATATCACCCCCAGGTCTCACACCCGATCAGAGACCTGTAGCTCAACATCCCATAAAAAAACAGTCCAGATGGGGAGCCAGCCCCAGGTCCCCCTATCAGGCAGTCCGGATCCAATACCAACATCTCTGTCTTCCCAGAGTTCAAATTCAGCCAGCTGGACCTCATTCAGTCCTGGATTTCATTGAGGCAGCTGTTAAATACTGAGATAGCTCCTTCCTGGTCGGGTGCAAAGGACAGGTATAGCTGGGTATCATCCGCATAACAATGAAACCTCAGTCCATACCATCTCACAATGTCTCCGAGGGGAAGCATGTACACCGCAAACAACATGGGGGACTGTATAGAGCCCTGAGGAACCCCACAAAATAGAGAGATGGGATCAGAGGAAAAAAACCCTGAAACCACCCTCTGAGTTCTTCCGGTGAGGTATGAAGTGAACCATCTAAGAACAATCCCAGAAAGCCCACAAATACATCTCAGGTGCTCAAGTAGGACCCCATGGTCAACAGTGTCAAATGCTGATGACAGATCTAATAGTACCAAAATGGACCGTTCTCTCTGGTCTCTTGCCATCAGGAGATCATTGAGCACCTGAACCAGGGGGAGTGTGTGAAGGAGGACCAAGGAAAAGCATCTATCCTAAATAGATACTTCTGCTCAGTATTTACTGAGGAGAAGGTAGGGCAAGGCCCACAGCTCAGCACCATAGACAGAGGGGGCAAGGAGGTGTGCACAAGTCCCTTAACAAAAGAAAGGGTCCCACAAGAGCTCGCTAAGCTCAGGGTGGACAAGGCAATGGGACCGGATGGCATGCATTCCAGGGTACTAAAGGAGCTAAATGTGGAATTAGCAGAGCCATTAGCAGAACTGTTTACTGAGTCTCTGAGCATAGGAGAGGTCCCAGAAGACTGGAGGAGGGCACAGGAGTGGTAGCAGGGAGGAGGCAGGGAACTACAGATCAGTCAGTCTTACCTCAGTAGTGGGCAAGATTATGGAGACACTCTTTAAGGAAAGGATAGTGCAACACCTGGAATCCATAGGAGTACAGGATCCAAGGCAGCATGGGTTTACAACAGGAAGGTCCTGTCAAACTAATCTCATAGATTTCTTTGACTGGGTAACCAGAGTGGTGGACCAAGGCGGTGTAGTTGATGTTGCCTACCCTGACTTCAGCAAAGCTTTTGATGCTGTTCCTCACAGAAGATTGATTAATAAGATAGGTAGGCTTGGGGTGGGTCAGAAGGTGGTCAACTGGGTGGCAAACTGGTTGGTGGGCAGAAAACAGAGAGTGGTGGTAAATGGTATACAGTGATTAGAGATGCAAGTCACAAGTGGAGTACCTTAGGGATCAGTCCTGGGACCAGTCCTCTTCAATATCTTCATCAGTGACATTGCAGATGGACTGGAGGGTAAGATTTGTCTGTTTGCAGATGACACCAAGATCTGCAACAGAGTAGATGATCCAGATAGGGTGGGCAGAATGAGAAGAGATCTGGATAAACTGGCAAAATGGTCAGAAGAGTGGCAACTGGAGTTTGTCCCCGGATCCCCACCCAGAAACAACTCAGGCTACTACTTTGTCACTTTTGGATGTTCACTGGCAATATTTATTTAAAGGCACAATTATATATTTATATCCCAATTTTCTCAGTCAATCAATATTTACATTTAGACATATCAGTCCATATCATTGCATAGGACCCAACAGTCCTATCTTCCCTCTTGTGGTTCTTCCTTATTGCATTCTTCATCATTCGAGATTGCTTCTCCAGACACTGTGATCCAGCCCCTCCCATCACCACAACTGGGGCACCACAATTACCCCGACCCCCCCCCGCTAGGTACAGACACAGTCATCCACCCCTAGCATTATATCCTCCCTCTCCCTATTACCTCCATGCCTGGGTTCTTTGTCCCTAGCCCATGGTGCCTACTCTCCTCTACTTGACCCTTTTCCTTACTCCCACCCCTTTCTAGATACATAGATACATAGACAGTGTTAGCAGATAAGGGCCTATGGCCCACCCAGTCTACCCATTTGAGCTTGCAAATTCAGTTTATGTTTTCCTAGAAGTCTGTTGCCCCTTACCCCTGACCTCCAGAATTCCTTTATGTCTATCCCATGCATTCTTAAATCCCATGATTGTTTCAGCCCCCACCACTTCCTCTGGCAGGGTGTTCCACTTGTCCACCACCCGTTCTGTGAAGAAATTCTTCCTCATGTTTCCTCTGAATCGTCCTCCCTCCAACTTCATCCCATGCCCTCTAGTCCTGGAAAATCTTTTTCACTTAAAAATAGTGTATTCCTGCACCCTGTTCCTCCCTATGAGATACTTGTATGTCTCTATCATATCCCCTCTCTCCCTCCTCTCCTCCAGGGAGTACATGTTCAGTTCCTTCAACCTGTCTTCATAGGACTTGTGATGCAATCCATGCACCATCTTTGTTGCCCTCCTCTGAACCTTCTCTACCCTGTCTATGTCCTTATCTAGGTATGGTCGCCAGAACTGTACACTGTACTCCAGGTGGGGCCTCACTAATGTCTTGTATAGCGGAATTATGACCTCCCTTTTCCTGCTGGTGATGCCCCTGCCTATACATCCCAGCATCCTATTTGCTTTACCTGCTGCCTTGTCACACTGTTTCCTACCTTGAGGTCATCAGAGATGATAACCCAAGATCCCTTTCCTGCTTGGTGCATGCTATATCCTCACCCCCAACTGATATATTGTGCCAGGGTATTTGTGCCCCATATGCATTATCTTGCACTTCTTTGCATTGAATTTCAACTGCCAAACCCTGACCATTCTTCAAGTTTCTGCAGGTCCTTCTCATTCTGTCTACACCTCTGGTGTGTCTACTCTGTTAAAGAGCTTTGTGTCATCAGCAAACAATGAAATTCTGCCTTCTAGGTCCTGTGCAATGTCACTGATGAAGATGTTGAATAGAACCGGTCCCAGCACTGATCCCTATGGTACCCACTGGTCACTCTTCCTCTGTGGAGTGACAGCCATTTACCACCACCCTCTGTGTCCTGCCACCCAGCCAGTTACCTACCCACCCTACTACTGTCCTGCCCACACCCATATTCCCCAGTTTGTGTAATAGTCTTCTATGTGGCACAGTGTCAAAGGCCTTGCTGAAGTCCAGATAGGCCATGTCCACTGCTCTCCCCTGATCCACCTCCCTAGTCACCCAGTCAAAAATTTCAACGAGATTGGTCTGACACGACCTCCCCCTGGTGAAACCATGCTGCCTTGGGTCCTGTAGTCCATTGACAACCAGATGTTCCACCAATCTTTCCTTCAGTAGTGCTTCCATGACCTTCCCCACTACCGAGGTGAGGCTGACTGGTCTGTAGTTCCCTGCTTCCTCTTTGTTCCCGCTTTTGTATAAGGGGACTACATCTGCTGTCCTCCAGTCTTTGGGTACCTCCCCTGTTTCCAGTGATCGGCTAAACAGGATAGCCAAAAGTTCAGCCACCACCTCTCTTAGTTCTTTAAGGACCCTGGGGTGCACCCCATCTGGCCTCATTGCTTTATCAACTCTTATTACTTCCAGTTCCTTCAGGACCCTTTCTCGTGTAAAGGGACTTGTGTCCATTTCTGCACCATTCTCACCCCTTGTACTCCCTTCAGACCCATTACCCTCCTCTTCCTCAGTAAAGACTGAGCAGAAATACCTGTTCAATATGTCAGCTTTACTGTTGTCATCCTCCACGCGCCCCCATCCTCCCCCTTCAGTCTCACTATCCCTCCCTTTGTCTTTCTTTTTTCACTTATGTACCTGTAAAAGGTTTTGTCCCCTCTACCCACTGATTTTGCATGTGTTCTTCTGTCTGAGCTTTGGCTTCCCTTACTGACCTCCCTGCCTCCCTTTGCTTCTCCTGGTACTTCTCCCTATCCCCTTCTGCCTGTGTCTTTTTGTATTGCCTGAATGCAATCTTTTGGCTTTCACTTTCTTTGCTACCTCTTTGGAAAACCATAATGGTCTCCTCTTCCTTTTCCTTTTGCTAACCTGCTTAATGCATAATTCTGTTGTTCTTGTAATCCCCATTTTAAATACTGCCCACTGTTCCTCAACCCCTGATTCCTGTCCCATTCCCCTTAATGCCTCTTTCAAGTATCTCCCCATTTTCCCAAAGTCTGCCCCCCTAAAATCCAGGATCGTGTTTTTGTGTGGTTTGGTTCTGCTCTTTCTGTGATTGCAAACCACAATGACTGGTGGTCACTGTTCCCCAGGTGCTCCCCCACTGTTACCCCCATCACACTGTCCCTGTTTGTGAGCACAAGGTCCAGTATTGCCTTCTGCCGAGTTGGTTCCATGACCAGTTGCTTGAGGAAGGCATCCTGAAGGGAGTGCAGGATAAATCTTCTCCTAGTTGATGCTGCTGCTGGGATGCTCCAGTCCACTTCTGGAATGTTGAAGTCTCCAACCAGTACTACCTCACCCTTGTCTGCCATCCTTTGGATGGCTAGCATCAGCTCCCTATCTGTTTCTTCCTCCTCTCTTGTGGTCTATAGACCACACCTGTGCGGATGGCTGTTCCCATTTTCCTTTCCAGCTTAACCCACAGTATCTCTCCCCCATTTTGTTCCTCCTGGATCTCTGTGGCCCTTATGTCATTTTTCACATACAGTGCCACTCCTCCTCCCTTCCTGGCTGCTCTGTCTCTTCTGAATATGTTGTAGCCAGGTATGGCCATCTCCCAGTCATGGTTATCATTACACCAGGTTTCAGTGATGGCCACAATGTCCAGGTCTGACTGCACCATGACAGCCTCCAGATCTTCCATCTTATTGCTAAGGCTCTGGCATTTGCACATGGCTTTCCATGATTTGACCTCCCTAGACTGTTTCACTGTTCTACTCCAGCCCCTTCCTTGGTTGTTCTTTATCCCTGGTTCTCCTTGCTGTCTGCCCTTCTGCTGAATTTTGCCCTTTCTGCCTATCCACCTCTTGGGCACTAATCTCCATCTTTTGCACACTGCTTTGCAGAGATAGCCACTCCTCTGGTTCACTGGTTCCACTGCTAGCTGTGGGGGGTGAGCAAGTAGGTTACCTCCTTGCTGGCCTGCCACCTCCCTTTGCTAGTTTAAATGCTTGTCAATGTAGCATTTAAACTTATCATTGAGTGCTTGGATTCCCCTCCAGGATGGATGCAGGCCATCAGGCTTGAACAAACCTCCATCCCTCCAGGTGGGTCCCCAGACACCAATGAATCCAAACCCTTCCTCACAGCACCAGTTCTTCAACCATGAGTTAAAGTTCCTGGTGCATGCACTCCTATGCTCTCCCTTGCCTCTCGCAGGTAGTACTTCTGAGAAAGTGACAGAAGTAGCTACTTGCTTGAGACCTCTCCCCAATTTCCTAAACTCTTCCTGAACTTCCTTTAGCTCCCCATTTGCCAGGTCATTAGTACCTAGTTGGATAATGACATCCTGCTCACCCTCCCGTCTTGCCTTCCCAGTAATCCCCAGGATCTTCCTTCCATCCCTCCATGCCGTGGCACCTGGTAGGCACCTTACCTCCATGTCTTCCCCCTCCTGTGTTCCTAGCTGGATCCCTCTTATGATGGAGTCCCCCACCAGGATTCGCTTCCTCCTCCTCCTCTGGGGTCCACTGCTTTCCCCGCTGAGGTCACCTCCTTGGCTAACCTCCACATCCTTTTCTTCCACTTCTCTGGGTACCTCTATTTGGTTGTCCTCATTTGCCAGTGTGGCATATGAGTTCTTGAGTGGAATAGGATCTGGGATGTGCCTCTGCCTGACCGCTCTAACCCTCACTGAGCCCACTGTCATCCAAATGCTCCTCATTCTCGGCTTCCTTTGAGGCAGTTGCATTGGACTGGGTGGTCTCTGGATAGGGTATGGTACTCCTGACCCAGTTTACTTCCGCTCTGAGTCTGGCTACCTCATCCCGTTTCTCCCCTTTTTCCCTTCATCTCCCTCATTCTCTTGTCTGCTGGTGAGGCTCCACCTAGCCTCCCGACCACTGGCTGCCCATCTGTGTCTCACCTGGCAGGGGATGAGCCCCCTTGTAGGCCCCTATCTTTCCTTTTACCTCCCCTTATTCCATGCCTATTTCATGCTTCACCCTCTTTCTTGCTAGGGAGGGTGGGTGTGGAATTTCTACAGCAAGAAAGAGGGCTCTCAACAGGCTACAGGCCCTTATGAAGCCCCTAAGGACCCCAATCAGGACCCCATGTGGCCCCTCCTCTTGGCCAATGGCCAGCAAGCCCATGCTGTAGTCAAATGACACACCTGTGATGTCATAAGCCCCTCCACTCTTCCCTGTTCCCTCCCCTTTTCCCTACCCCTCCCCCTTTCTTGTTTCTTTCTGGCTAGATCCCTGGGACAACCTGGCCTGCCTTTTAGTGGCAAGCTTAAATAATGCAAAGAAGTACAAGATCATGCATATAGGGAAGAGAAACCCTGAAGCCACCTATAGGTTGGGAGGGGAGTTGCTGCCAATCACAAGGGAAGAAAGCGACTTGGGCATCATTATCACAGATGACCTGAAATCATCCACGCAGACCACTAAAGTAGTAGATAAGGCTAGGGGGATGTTGGGGTGTATTAGTAGGGGCATCACAAGTCTTAAGAGGGAGGTAATAATCCCACTTTACAAGACACTGGTTAGGCCCCATCTGGAGTACTGCATGCAGTACTGGAGGCAGCACCTTCACAGGGACATTAACAAAATGGAGGCAGTCCAGAAAAAGGCAACCAAAATGGTGCAGGGATTGTATCGGAAAACATATGAGGACAGATTAACAGAGCTCAATATGTATGCCTTAGAGCAAAGGAGGGAGAGAGGTGATATGATTGAAACATTCAAACACCTTAAGGGCATTAACAAGGTGAAAAAGTCTAACATGTTTCAATATAAGAAAAATAGCAGGACAAGATGACATGACATGAGATTAGAGGGACACCAATTAAGTTCTTTTTCACAGAAAGGCTGGTGGATGCATGGAACGGCCTACCTCTGGAAGTGGTGGATACAAATACAGTGTAGGGCTTCAAACAGGCATGGGATAGGCATAAAAGAGCAATACAGATGAGTATAAATAGATAGGCCATTGACAGAGCAAAGGCCTATGGCACATTCATAAGGTAAAAAAAAAATAGGCAGACTGGATGGGCCTTGCGGTCCTTATCTGCCACCAACTTCTGTTTCTATGTTTCTATATCAAAAGGCAGCTAGTGTTTTATGTAACACAAATTTGAGAATAAGGGTGGCTGTTATAATGGTGATGCAAAAACCTAATACATGTGATATTGTTGTTGAAAACATATTACATCAAATATGAATGAAATGCTTGAAATTAATAATCAAATCCAGTATAAAAGTACATAAAGTGTCATATTCAGCCTAAATAAGGTCAAATATTACAACTGTTTGAATCTTTTTTGTAATTAAATATAGTGTTCCCCAGATGAAGCCTTATTGGTAGACAAAACGTTGGGACTTGGAAAAATAAAAATAAAACAGAGAATATATTTTTGTGTATATAGCATTTATTTGCTTGAGAAGGCAAAATAAACTTTCCTTTGGTCTATATTACTGAAAACTGGGCCAGCTCCACAAACAATTACATAAGAAAAACAAAAGACTTGATCAGTGATTTCCCTTGGGGACCCCTCTGCGACTATTAACCTGGAATGGCACACTAGGCCGAAGCTTGTTTCCAGGTGCGGCGAACACTGTAATGTTATCCTATGGGGAAAAAAGAGAAGTTTGGAGTGCCATAACTTTGGCTCCCTGTAATATTTTTTCACCAAACTACAAAAAGACACATCTGTGGGATGTTGGCTGTATTCCCCTCCACATTTCAGCCCAAAAGACTAAACTGTTATTTTGCAGCGAGACGCCAAAGGATTCCTGTAATGCGTCGGACGCCATAATGTTATCCTATGGGAAAAAGCATCAAATTTGGAGTGCTGTAACTTTGCCGCCTTGCAATATTTTTTCAAAAAAGCACTGAAAGGCACATATGTGAGATGTCAGCTGCATTACCTCCAAATTTCATGCCAAAACACCAAACCGTTCTTTTGCAGCAGGGTGCCAAAGAATTGCTGTCATTATCCCACAGCCTAGAAATGTACTGTCGAAGTTTGTGAAAGTTTTCGCAAATTCATTCGACAGTGTCGCAAGTGCGACAGTACTTTGCGGAAGTACTTTTTCCAGAAATTTGAAAAAACATATTTCTGGGGTGTTTTACCCCAAAATAAAGACATGGCTAGCATCCTCAGGGCCCGACTAGGTGAAAACAAAAATAATTAGGTTGCTAGAGGGTCCCAATTTTAAATGCCAAGCATTTTTCTGATCAGTAACTGAAAACATAATGGCGGATTTCCGACACTAAAAGGACAATTTGTGACACTAAAAAGTGCATTAGCAACACTGTCGAACTTTTTGTTAACTTTACCCATTGACTTATAATGGGAAATTGTTTTCCGAACAACTTTGAACTGTTTAATATTTTTTCACGAAATCTTCAAAAGGCACATCGGGGAACCCAGCCACACATTCCCTGAAGATTTCGGACCGGTCACACAAACCGTGTGACCTGTAGCCGTGACAGTAAAATTCCAGAAAAGTGTAAACGTGCGCACAGATCATGCTTAATAACTCCGCAGCCATATAAGTGACCAGTACGAAGCTTGGCAGATCCCAAGGCGTATGAGTCTTGATCAGGTATTCCAAATTTCAGGCAAATCCGTTAAACAGTTGCAAAGTTATTAAGGTGCACAATTTTGGGTTTAACATGTAAATGGCTCCTCTGTTCTAACTATAGTGGTACCACCGTGCACTATAATATATTTATATATATATATATATATATATATATATATATATATATATATATATATATATATATATACCAAATGCCCTTTGGGGTAACCATTGCCTGAGTGCTTGTGCACAGAGTTTTTGTTTTTAAATAGATATATATATATATATATATATATATATATATATATATATACACAGTATATATCAATTGTTAGACATATTATCCAGAATCTTCGCAGTCCAAAAGAATCCGGAACAAAGCACTAAAATCTTCACAGTACATAAAACAAGTAGCAACATAACTCAGCAGGGGATTGCAGGCTATAGCAATGACAGCAGAACCAACAAGCTGACTTGGAAAACAGTCTAAAACAATAGCCTGATCCAGAAGCTTGAATAATCATCAGCATAAGCAGCATTATGCTGACAGCTGCACTCCCAGAGTTATTTAAATCTTAAAGAAACTGTTGCAGTCTAATTTACAAAAGATACGTGCATTAACAAAAATATATAGTAAAAATCAAAATACAAATACAAATTAGAGCATTGATACCATTCTTATAAAGTATCTAGGGATTAAGGCTGTTGAAGAGGTTTGAGTGAATATAAAAGGTCAGCGTAGATACACTAGTTACATAGAAACATAGAAGTTGATGGCAGATAAGGACCACAAGGCCCATCCAGTCTGCCCATTTCTTTTTCTACCTTATAAATGTGCCATCGGCCTTTGCTCTGTCAGTGACCTATCTATTCATAGTCATTTGTATTGCTCCCTTATGCCTATCCCCATGCCTGTTTGAAGCCCTGCACTGTATTCATAGCCACCACTTCTTGTGGTAAGCCATTCCATGCATCTACCACCCTTTCTGTGAAAAGAATTTCCTCACATTCCCCCTTAATTGGCCTACCTCTAATCTCATGCTGTGTCCTCTTGTCCTGCTATTTTTCTTATATTTAAACATGTTAGACTCTTTCACCTTGTTTATGCCCTTAAGGTGTTTAAATGTCTCGATCATATCACCTCTCTCCCTCCTTTGCTCAAGGGTATACATATTGAGCTCCGTTAATCTGTCCTCATATGTCTTCTGATGCAGTCCCTGCACCATTTTGGTTGCCCTTCTCTGGACTGCCTCAATTTGGTTAATGTCCTTGTGAAGGTGTGGCCTCCAATACTGCACGCAGTACTCCAGATGGGGCCTAACCAATGTCTTGTACAGAGGGATTATTACCTCCCTCTTACGACTTGTGATACCCCTACTACATACACTGGTTAAACATATAGCAATCAACTATTTAGGTGATTGCTATACGTTAGTTAGGTAATTACCTTTTAAGGGCAACTACAGTGCATGTGAAGGTGAGGAGCCATAGATTGTTTAAAGTGCCTGAGATAAAAAACACTTTTTTATATTGCCGGATGTTTTCAATTGTGGGAACCATTATGGCAAAGGCTTATTTACCAACTGAGATTTGTGCCCTGGTGATATGAAAGATGTCTCTGCCTTACATTCTTAGCAGGTACACTTGGAGCATTCTGTTTATAATATCCAAGAAGCAGATCTTCCTTATATCCTTGAAGTGGAATTATAGTTTATTCTAGTGCTAGCCAGCTCAGGTGTAGAGGGTTGGTGGAGAACCATTACCTAATCTGTCTCACTTGTATGGCTATAGTGCAAAAATTGTGCATTGGGGAGGTCAACTGACCTGCTCAAGGTTATGCAGGAAGTGTTTAGCTGTAGTGGGGATTGTACCTGCATCCTCATTTTCATTAACCCATAATGCTTTGGGAAAAAGGCGATAATCCATGGTGGGTGAAAGCAGCACTTACACACGCTTTTTATAGAAACACAGAAGTTGACGGCAGATAAGGACCACAAGACCCATCCAGCCTGACCATTTTTTCTACCTTATGAATGTGAATAGGGCACAGATTGTGCTTGCAAGGGTCCTGCAGTCACTTATGAGTGGTTAAAGCATGTTTTCACAGTAGCATGCCTTCTTTCAGAAAGTGCAAACAGGTAGTTCATGAGTACACTTTTGCTTCCAATATTGTTCTGTTTCTTGTATACTTATTGTTACCTCACATTTCCATCTGCTCCAGTCCAAACATTGCACGCAGGTGCAAACATGTGTGCAGCACCTGGTTGTGCATTGGAGAAAGAGTAACGTGTGCTCTGGGACAGCCCTGGTTCCTGTTGCCTTTGTGGCACAGCTGATTAGCATGATTGGAACGGTATTCCAGGCAGACTGGGTTCAAGACCCAGCTGAGGCACTTACTTTTTTCTCATCTCTGTTTGTTGGTACAAACATGATTTTACTTACAAACAAAAGTCTTCTAATGTATGCTTTACTTTACAAGCTGCTGGCTCAACAGCCACAAACCCAGTTTGGGAGGCAAAAAACACAGTTGTTCCAATATGCTGCCCTTATTGTTTATTAGATGTTGATTAGGTGTTATTTAGCTGTAATTGTAATGTGAGTAATATTTGGTGCAGGAGGCCCCCTCACTTAGGAACTTCAGCACCAGACTTAAGGCTTATATGATTGACATTAGTACATATCACTGCCATGGCTCATAACTTGCCCCCCCCCCCACATCAACCCTCCCTAAAGTGAGCCTACCCAGGTACCCCTCTCAAGATCCAGGATACCTTGGTCCTATTATTATCCTATAGATAACTTTCGCAGTGGAGATAGCTCTCCAACCGAAAACTGCAAATCACTTGTCATGTATAAAACTACGCCATGTAGTAACTAGGTAAAATTGTGTTATGATGATAACCATGTCTGTAACCTCCATGTAAACCTGAATAATCTTGTAACCAAATGTATTTCCTCTATATCAAAACATGTATTATTATCCTGGGTCTCCCCCAAAAAAGGGACCTTCGGGGCTGAGTGGGCCTACCCGGTCACCAAAATTTAATAAATAAATAAATAAATGTTATGAAGTTTACTTAGGAGGGTATTATGGAGTGATCATGTAATAACTGATTAATTGTTAATAATTTAATAATTAGTAGTTACATATGGGCTGGGACATTTCACTATTCCTATGGGGAAAAAGGTTTATCCATCTATTTTACATAATTCAGTATTTCACTACAGCTTTGTCTTTTCCTATAACTGTAATCCCATGTAGTAAAATGCAATACTAAATAAATTCTGAAGTAAAATGATCCTCCTAAAACTACTATGACAACAAACAAGGCATCACAGCCTGATAATCATGGTGCCTTCCAACTTGTTGTCAGATGTCTGTTTCACTCAGAACAGTCACTCAGCTGGATGTATACCATGAAACACTCCATTATTTCTAAAAGAGATCCTAGGGGAACAACATAAGTAGTATGGTATGTCAATCCAACATATACCTGGTGAAATACTACACATTACACGTGCAAACATTTTTTTAAATGATGCAATCAAACAGGTTTGCATTTCTGTTACCTGTTCATAGTTCTTACAATCATCTTTAAATATTTCCAGTCATGTGGTTCTCTATGGATGCCTCTTTACCATGCGAGTATAATCAAAAACGAAAAATGTAATTGTAATGTTTTCAAGGTTTTTGAATTATTTTAAATAATCCCTAATCTAATGAGTGTATTTCACAGTCTTATAAAAATATCTGACTTTAGTTGCTGTATTTGTGATGCTGCAATCTGTTATCATGGTTAGCGCTATGATGTCTAACAAGTGCACTATGCAGTCAGAACACCCTGATGAAAGCTTTCTATGCACAAACTTCATAGATTAGTCAGCTGAAGTATAGAACAAAACCTGAGAAAGTCAAGAGAAATAATGAAAAATAATTTAGTGAATTTTGATAACTTAACAGACGTGGTTATAGATATATAGAAAAAACAGCAGATAAGGACTTACAGGCCCACCGAGTCTGCTCAAGTATTCTACCTATATGTTACACAAGGACCCCACGGGTCCCCAGTTTTCGCCCCCTGCCCCATCTTCAAAATTCAATTATGCCTATCCCAAGCAGCCTTGAATCCAGCCACAGTCCTGACCTCTATTACCTCCTCAGGGAGTGCATTCAAATGATCCACCACCCCCACTTTCTGTGAAGTAGTGTTTCCTAATGATTCCCCTGAATCTACCCCTTCTAGCTTCATGTCATAACCCCTTGTTTTTGAGAGTCATTTATTCTGGAAAATGTTGTTAACCAGAACACTGTTAATACCCTTTTGGTACTTTGAGGTCTCTATCATGTCCCCCCTCCCATCCGTCCTTTGCTTCAGAGTAAACATGTTGAGGTCCTTTAGCCTCTCCTCATATGTTAAATAGCTGAGTCTCTGCACCATTTTATTGCCTTCCTCTGGACCCTTTCCATCCTATCTATGTCCCTCCTGTGGTATGGTCTCCAGAACTGGACACCGTACACAAGGTGTGGCCTCACCAGCTGCCTGTACAAGGGCATTACCTCCTCCCTCCTCTGGCTTGTGATATCCCTGCCTATGCATCCCAGCATTCTACTTGTGCTCACTACTGCCCTCTCACATTGCTTTGCCACCTTGAGATCTTTAGATATGATTATACCACAAAAATGTGGAATTAACATTCTGGGGGATATTATGCAGGGAGAAGGACAGATAATAAAGTGCTTTCAAGATCTGTCCCATGATAAAGGATTGGGCAGGGCTGATTTTTGGAGATGCTTTCAACTCCGTAGCTCTTGAGTAGCCTTCTTGAAAACATCCTCTCAGATGCACCCTCCTGTAGACAAACTAACACAGTGGCTTTCCCTCACCAAAAGGCAAGCTAGCACAATTTAAGCCGAACTCTGATACTTGCTTCCCTCCCAGTCTCTGAATGCAAAGAATAAATGGGAAGCAGCACTGCAGGCCACCATAGTGGATATCCAGTGTAATCTATGCTGGCGACAGGCCCATTTCACCTACCCAGAAATGAGGATCAAGCTAATTCAAAATAAAATACTCCACCATTGGTACAGGACACCACTGGTTCTTCATATGTACAAGTTCTTAGACAATGATCTCTGCTGGAGATGCCAGACTCAAACAGGAGACCTGATTCATATCCTCTGGTCATGCAGGCTGATTCTCCCCTTTTGGAACTCAGTGATTGAACTGGCATCCCATGTCATGGGCTCCAAGCTGGGGTGAGACCCCTTCTTCTGGATCCTAGGCATTCCACCCGGGAAGATAAAGCTATCTCGGGCACAGCAACACTGGCTTGCCCTTCTCAGTCTCCAAGCAAAGTGGCTGATTTTAAGCCACTGGAGAACAGATGATGTCCCACACATATCTGAACTTCTTGTCTCTTTTCATAAGTTAGCATCCTTAGATCAGATGTCACATGTCCTTGCTAATTCACTCCCCAAGTTCTATACATGTTGGGCCCCCTTCTTAACTTACCTGAAACCAAGAGCTGGTATAGGTTGAGTGCCGTCCTCATTCCTGCTGGTTTCTAAGCTAAGCTATGGATGTCCCGACCTGCTAACTGGTTGTGCCCATATAAAGGAAAGATGCTATAACTAACTGAGCTAGTATACTTTACCTGGTTCTTTTGATGTATATAGGTTTGTATATATTATTTCAGGAGAGAGATATTGCAACAGGAAGTGGAATATTGTCAAGTCCATATGAGCAGGTAGGTATATCTGAACCCACTCCTGGCTGGTATTAATCCTTAACCTGTGATTTCTTTTCATAACAGAACTGGTGTGTATTGATGTATAACAACACTTTTCTCTCACCCTATATCTGTGAAGCTTTATACATGATCATTGACGTACCCTGTTTGCTGGTGTATTCCTAACAAAATTAATAAAAAGTATTAACTACAAAAGATATCATTATACCAAGGTCCCTCTCCTGTTCTATCACTTCTAGCACCTGACCACCCATCCTATACTCTGCTCCTTGATTATTTCTCACTAAATGCATAATTTTGCATTTTTTAGTATTAAAGCCCAATTGCCACACACTTGACCACTCCACTAATTTGTACAAATCTCTGCTCATTTGTTCTACCCCTTCAGAAGTGTCTGCCCTGTTGCAGAGCTTTGTATAGTCTGCAAATAGACAGACCTTCCTCTCAAGTCCTTCCACAATGTCTCCAATAAAAACATTGAACAGGATTGGTCCCAGAACTGACCCCTGTGGTACTCCGCTGGCCACCCTTCCCTCCTCTGATGGAACTCAATTTACGATGACCCTTTGCCTTCTTCCTTACAACCATTTTTTCACCCATCTCACCACCTTTAGACCCACCCCCAGGGCTCTCAGTTTGTGCAGAAGCCTTCTGTGCACCATGCAGCTGAATGCTTTATTGAATTCCAGGTATACAGGTTTATGCAGTTATAAGTGGAAGTCATAATTTGGGGGCAGACTGGATGGCCCTTGGTATTTTTCTGTTGACAACTTCTATGTTTCTATGTTTCTAAGTGGATACCTATTCTTTAAAGAACATCTGACAAGTCAGGCAAAAATAAATACAATATTAACTTTGCTTATATTTTATTTATTTTCTATGTTAATTATCCCCCTTTGACTTAACTATGAAGATATTAATATGAAAGCAGGTTCTTTATTCCTTAGACATCATCTGATCTTTTCACTTGTCTATGCATGGTGTCACAACCCTCAATTTATGATATCACAATATGTTACTATAGAGAAGACTCTGATATCATAAGCATTGGAATATAGTTTTAGGTTTTGCCTCCCTGGAAGAGGTTTATTCTAGGAGCATTAACTATGCTACCCTGCAAGTATCTTTACTAATAAAGAAAGATGCTGATATTTGTGACCAAAACTGATTTGTATCCAAATGTTACGATTTTCAAAGCTTTCCCTGATGCACCAATAGTTCATTAGAGCACTTGTTTAGTTGTGTTATATTTTTGGAACATGATGTGCAGTATGTAAAACATTCAGTCTCATTCAGTTTTATTGAATAATGTTAAATAATTACATAACACTCCAATTTTAAATGCACACAAATGCGAAATAATGTACTTGGACACAGAACCCAGAACCAGACTAGAAAATTGGTGGAGTGGTACTGATGACCACCAAGCAGGAAAGAGACCTGGGGGGTAATCATACTGGATTACCTAAAGGTGTCTGGGCCGTGTGACAAGGCAGTCAGGTGGACTTGTAGGATGCTGGGGTGGATGGGGGGGTATCACCAGCAGAAATAGGAGGCTTCTGTATAGACTACTGGTAAGACTCCACCTAGAGTATTGTGTCCAGTTCTGGAGGCCACATCTCAGGAAGAACAATGACAGAGTGGAGGCAGTCCAGATGAGGGCAACTAAAATGTTTCAGGGTCTGCATCAAAAACAGTATAAGGAGCGATTAAAGGACCTCAATATGTACACCCTGGAAGAGAAAAAGGCAAGGGGGATATGATAGAGGTCTTTAAATACCTCATGGAGGTAAATAATGTATAGGAGGGATGTATTTTTCAGAAGAAAAGGTGCTCAAGAAAAAGGATACATGCTATGAAGCTGGAGGGGGTTACATTCAAGAGAGATCTGAGGAAGCACTTCTTCACTGAAAGAGTGGTGAATTCCTGGAACAGCCTTCCAGTGGAGGTGGTGGGTCAAAAAACTGTGGTGGATTCAAGAATGCATGAAACAGGAACAAGGGTGTCATGGTGGAAAGGAAGTGGTAGGGAGGAAGAGCTGTAGCTTTTTCTGATTGTATTTAAATAGTTTGTGTGGCTTTTAAGAATCTGCTGAATTTTAATTCGTGTTTGCATGTTTTATATTATTGTTTTTAATATTTGATTAATTTCTGTACATGAGCTTTGATCCACTGAAATTGCACTTTTTATAAATAAAGATTGATTGATTGATTGATTGATTGTTTGATGTATGGTCTGTGGTAGTAATGTAGGTAGGGAAAAATGGGCAGACTGGATGGACCGAACGGCCCTGATCTACTGATAAATGTTATATTTCTGAATGAACTAAATGAAATAAATATCCCAAAAATGTGTTGCATAATTCCCATCACAATTTCTAAAAATGATTTGTGTGGGGCAACAAACACTAATACAACACAACTTGTATTCTGTCATGGAAAAAGTGCTCAAGATATAACTTGCTCGTACAAAAGCCCACTGAATTTCTTTCATAATATGAAATTACATTTTTCTTTATAGAGATCCAAACACCAATTCTCACTTGGGTTTGAAAAATCTAATGAATGTAAAATCTATGTTCTTACATGTTTACCTGTTAAATGTTAATTTTCATTTTATCATTACAGATTTATAGTTTTCAATATATGAATACAGAGCATCATAAAGCAGTTTAAATATCTTCTTAAGATACAACTAATAGTTGATACAGATGTGCAAACTCAAGGAATGTTTGCAAAGATTTGCAATAGTGCAACACCACTGTATTAATTCAGCAACCATGATTTATCCTTAGAGCCATGAAGCTAAGGGCAGAATTACTGTACACTACCTTTCATATTTGCAATATAATCACCAGTTGCAGTACCTTGATGTCAATGTCAGGAATAAATTGCTGCATTTATGTGCTGTACAGTAGCAGACAGTTGTACAGAAGAGATTCAACTGCCCATATTTAATTTCACATTCATATTTTTTCCACAGATGCTCCAATCTTAATTTATGCTGATAACAAGTAAGAATGGAAAGCTCACTGAAAACTGTTGCTTAGCCACTGTATCCCTTTTGAAACATTATTTATTGCAGCACTGGCTATTGGCTGTATTGATATTTTATTTTTATTTCCGGATTCCCCACATTTTAGACTGTCATATAAAGAAACACTGATTGTTCTGAAAGAGCTCGTGTGAGGTATTCTGAATCTCTTGGGATGACATGAGAGTATTTAGGCAGTAGTCACAGAATTTTCATTTCAGTATGATACTTTGCTGATAAACTTTTTGTTTGTACTCTGGAGAAACAAGATGAATGCTAGGTTCATCTTGACAATAATTCAATTGCATTTAAGTGGTACAAAATATTGCATGGGTATAAGTGACATTGTTTCTGCTCTAAATGGGTAAACTCATTAAAGCAGCAGTGCAACCAAAATTATTTTCAAAAAAAGCTAGTTTTAGCTACAGTTAAGAAAACTATTAGCATACCAGTCAAATATACTTGTCTGGGTACATCCTATGCTGTGCACCGTGAATCTTTTTTTATTTTTTCGATCTTAACCCTTGCCAAGTCTACAATGCAATTTCTATGGGAAATGTGGCAGCCATCTTTTTTTCTTGAGAAAAAGCTCAGAATATTTATAAAATACTCAAATTTTGGTGGAATTAGAAAGCTGTACCGGCAAATTAAACTGGAAGATGCCTGGAATATGTTATAGTGAAAAAAAGATAGGGTCACATTTTTTCCCAATTTCATTGCACTGCTGCTTTAAATAACATTGTATTACAATGCTTGCACAGGCTTAGATTGATTTCATGGGGGAGAAACTTTGTTTTAAACTTTTATGATTTACTTTATAGTTTCATAAGTTTGTATGGCCAGAGCAATATGTCAGTAACATTTGTGTCTGCGGAGTGCATTCTGCCTATTAAGCTTAGAATGTCATTTTGGTTCAAGGAAGGTAGCTAATTCAGAAATATCAAAATGCAGAGCTGGAGACTAATGCTTTACACAGACATGCCCACCTTCCTATGCCAAATTTATTATTTTTATTGCCTTTTATTCTTTGTTAACCAAGTAAGGCCCACTAGGCACAGGTGCCTGTTTTCAGGGGTGACCCAGGAGCACTGGGGAGGTTAAGTGACTTAGTTAGAGTCACACAGTATGCAAGTGGAGGTTGTGGGAATCAACCTCAGGTTTGTCAGCTAGCTGTGCCAAGCTCATTCACAGCTCATCACTCTATCCTCTAGGCTATACTGCCATTATGTTTAGGATAGTGCAATATGTTTGTTATTCTACAATCTGCACTGCATGAATCTTATTGTCAGCATTACACACGGTATTGCTGAGGTGAAATTTATCTATTCTTGCCAAAGGCACTGGTATTACTAAGCAAGTGTAAATGACACTGTTAAATGTTCACCATAGGTGCTCAGTTTGGTGCATACAGTGGTGCCAGCCATGATGCAATGCAATACTTTGCAGTAAATGACGTCAAAATACTCCATGGCAAAAGGGATTAACTACCATTGAATTACACTGTTCCTGCAGCATACTGAAGCACTCTACTGAAGGTATCGCATTGCATACTGACTTGTAACACTGAAGGTGAGTTCTGACCACAATCACCTTTCCATTTTGCTGCATGTTTAACAAGATTCCTCTGGAAACTGTTTCAGAATTCAGATACTGAAGATTCAATTTCAATTCCTGTCTAACTTTAAAATATCATATTGAGAAAACAGTTTCTAACATTTAGTCCAATTCAGGCCATCTGAAACATACCCTTAATTAATTGTTTAATGGTCAGACTGTGTGGGCCATAGGTCCTTATCCGCTAACAGTGTCTATGTATCTATGTATTGTTTGTCCAGCCCAGATAGATATCTTATTATTGTACATGCAGTTCTCCCAATTCTAATTACAGGGATGCAGTTTATTGGCAGTATTCTGAGACCTCACTACTGTATCTGCATTGAATTTCAGCTTTTGCATTTTATATTGAATACCAAATTGGAATAGCATAGTTGAAATCTCCTTACCAAACTAAGCTGGCTTTCCCCCACTCTTAGAAGGCAACTATTTTATTATTATTTTTTTGTTAATTTAAAAGTCAGGAAATATTGTAACTGCCACTTACTGTTTGAAAATTTGCTGGTCCCATCACAGCAATATATTTTGTGTGATATTCAGCATCATTCTTTACATTCGCCTAAGTTATCTGTCTCACTGTGGAAAAGTCTGCTTTTCTGTTGAGGCCCCTTCTTATTGAATTTATTTGTACAATCAGCTTACTGATTACTTAATTCTGTTCACTTTAAAGAGGTGTTAAGACCTAATTGTTAAAATCTCTAATATTTTGTAATTATTTTTGCATTTAATTGCTTTAATTTATATTGTGTTTATTTGCTTCATGTGTGTATTTTTGATTATTTGTTATTGGTACAGTTTATCATTGTTATTTTTTTTTCATAATATGACATGGGATATTCCATAAACGAGACTTGTATCTCACTGAACGTATCCAGTAATTTCAACTTGTAATAAATAACTAAAAAATATATCATTGCAACCTTATTTAAGTTATTGACATAAAAGGTAAAGTGTATGTCATGGTTTAAATAAAGGAAAGGAAAGGAATTTGGTTTTATAGATCACCTTTCATACAACCTGTATCCCAAAGGGCTATACAGTGCAGGAGGCAAAGGGATAGAATGTTACTTCTATTTCAGGCCTACAAGGAGATTCAGATAGCATAGAAATACAGTAGGTTAGAATGCAATTAAAGAGCAGTCAAGCACAGGGAGGTTGAATGACTTGCTAAGGGTCAAATTGTAAACATTAACTGCAAATGCCCTTCTATCGTTGCAACCATACACAGCTAAGTTGAATTTTATCACAACACAATTATTATGCATTTTAAAAATACCTGAGATAGCTGATACAAAGAAATAAAAATAAGTAATAAGACTACTACTGCTACAGTAGTACACAGAGTCTACACAATGGCCTGACTCAGAATATGCCATTTATTGTATCTTAATGAGTGATGGGGCAGGGTCATATACAGCATGAGTTAGTTATGAAAGTCTTCCGATCCACTTACAAATGAAATAAATTGTATATTCAGTGAAAGGTAATTTAGTGCCTGGGGTTACCACACATTTTCAAATGCAAATCTTTCAAATTATTTGTTTTGAGAGTTTTTCCCTGTTTATTTAGCTCTCATTACACAAATTAGACTGCCTGTTAGAATGCTGCACAGCTCCATTTTGATCTCATCAAGCATCGTTAGCCTGATCTCCTAACGGTTAAATAATCGTTAGGTAGCTAATTAAAACTTTAATGTGCAACATAGCATTATTGTGACAAAATTGACCTCTAGGTGACATGTTGTATAGAAATCAACTGACTCATGTCTAGAGAATAATATCTTTCTATTTTGTGAAACCCATATAGAACAGTTTATACAGCATAATTGATATCCAGCTGTGAATCACTAGAAAATAATTTAATCAATGAGTGCTGGGGACACAATCAACCACAATAGCAAAGCTTGAGTGGTTTATGAGTCACCATAACCCTGGCATTAAATAATATCCTTGGAATTTATAGTCTGGATAGTTTTCATTTTGTATAATATATGGACAATTCATAAAAGTTGTTATCAGTTTCTTAACTTGTGAACACTGTACTCTCATTCTGAATTATTGGCTTTAGCCACATTATATAAGCATATATACATGTTATATTACATTAGATGAAACAAAAGGAGGCAAGCTTATCAAGTCTGCTCCCCCATCATGTCAGCAAGCATAGCCCCAATAAAGCATCCAGATTATCTTTGAATTAGCCTCCACCACCACAACCACCTCAGGCAAATGGTTCCACATTCTCATCAGCCTATTAGTGAAACAATTCCTTCTCAGATCCTATATGAAATATACAGGGTACTCTCTGGGGAGATGGGTTGCTTAGGGAAGTGGGAGGGATAAGATATTATTGTACATCTGGGGATAAATGATATGGCAGAAAGGCCATTGGGAGAAGGGAAAGCTTTCATTAGGACACTGGCTTCCAAGCTTAAGGGGTTGTCTGGTACTGTGAACTTCTCAGAGGTCCTCACACAGCACAGGAGGGGGAAAAAGGAAGCTGTAAATCTTTCAGTTTAACAAGTGGTTGAAGGAGTGATGCACTGAGGAGGGGGTTTCATGTTCTGGGAAATTGCATGCTTTGTGGTGGGATAAAGACCTATTTAAACAAGACTGCCTTCACCCAAATAAGGAGTGAACAAAAGAGTTGGTGTAGAGGTTTCAAGTATTCATTTTGGGGCATTTACACTGGCAGTGGGAGGCTGGAGCTAGGGTCCTTTGTTAGGAGAACTCAGGTGAGAGAGACCTAGCTAGCACTTCCCCAAGTAATGAGGCCAACTGGGGAAAAGACTAATTTAGATAGGGATGGTGAATAGAGAATACAGCAGAGTCTCCAGGGACCATATTGGGATGGTAACAAAGGTGAAATAATGCAGGGAATGAGTATGGTAGGTCTTTCCTGAACTTCCTCCCTCCCACACAAGTTTATAAGTAGGCCCTCTTATTGCTGTCCCCTCACATTATCCAAACCATTGCTTGCAATCTACTTGGTTTATTCATTTCCTGTAGTTGAATGTAGCTCCCCTTTATCCATTCTGGGCTGCAGGGAGTACATATTAAAGGTTCCATGTCAAAACCACGACTGTGGAACAGCGACTCGTGAATAGGGTACAAGTCCCACAGGAACATAGGAAAGTGTTGACAGAAAAGGACCTCCAGGCCCACCTAGTCTGCCCATTTGCCTAGCATCCCAAGACCTGCCCCTGCCCCCCCTCCTTTCAACAACCTCCTGTGTCTGTCCCATGCCCTCTTGAACCATCCCACAGAATTCTCTCCCATCACCACCCTAGGCATCCCATTCCAGGAGTCCACCACCCTTTCTGTAAAGAAGTTCTTCGTGATGTTGTCCCTAAATCTGCCCCCCTCAAGTTGGAGGTTATGACCCTTTTTTCTGGGACATTTATTCAACTGGAAGGGGTTTTCTGTAACCTTGTTTATCCCTTTTAGGTACTTATAGGACTCTATCATGTCCCCCCCTCTCCCTCCTCATCTCCAAAGGGTACATATCCAGGGCTCCCAGTCTCTCCAGATATGTCAGATGACTAAGCCCCTTCACCATCTTGGTTGCCCTCCTCTGTACCCTCTCCACCCTTTCCACATCCTTCTTTTGGTAAGGTCTCCAGAACTGGACCCCATACTCCAGATGAGGCCTGACCAGCTGGGTGTACAGCAGAATCAGAACCTCTTTCCTCCTGCTAATGATCCCTCTCCCAATGCATCCCAACACTCTACTGGCTTTTGCCACCACCCTACCACACTGCATGGCCACCTTCAAGTCCTGGGAGATAACGATACCCAGGTTCCTCTCCTCTGTGGTAACCACTAGCAGCCTACACCCCCCCAGTCTGTATTCCCTTCTCTCATTCCTTATTCCCAGGTGCATGACCTTGCATTTCACCATATTGGGGGATAGTCTCCACTTCCTGGACCACTCCTCCAATCTCCCTAGGTCTTCTTGAATCCTTTTCACTCCACCCTTAATGTCCACCCTATTACCAATTTTGACATCATCTGCAAACAGGCTCACTCTGCCATCCAACCCTTCTGCAATGTCACTTATACGTATGTTGAACAGCAGGGGTCCCAGCACTGACCCCTGGTGCACCCTGCTCATTACTCCCACCTCCCCGAGCGGACCCATTTACCAACACCCTCTGCATCCTTCCCACCAACCAGTTCTGCACTCACCTAATAACCACTTCCCCGAGCCCCAGACACTCCAGTTTGTGCACCAGCCTTCCATGTGGTAACGTATCAAAGACCCTCCTGAAATCTAGGTAGGCTATGTCCACCAATCCCCCCGATCCACCACCCTAGTGAGCTCGTCAAAGAATGCTACCAGATTTGTCTGGCAAGATCTGCCCTTGGTAAATCCATGCTGTTTTGGGTCAAGCAGGCCATTTGCCACCAGGTATCCAGTGATTCTGCCCTTTAGCAGCTTCTCCATGAGCTTGCCAACCACCAATGTCAGACTCACTGGCCTGTAATTGCTCAGATCCTGCCTTCCTCCTGTGCAGGGGAATCATGTCCACCTCTCTTCAGTCCCTTGGGACTATTCCCATTCGCAAGGACTTATTGAACAGATAGGTCAAGGGAGCCACCAGCTCCTCATCCAGCTCCCACAACACCCTAGGGTGAATCCCATCTGGCCTCATGGACTTGTCCACCCTCAAGCCCTTAAGCTTGTTTGAGATCTCCTCTTCTTAGAATGGTCCGACATCCACCCCTACCCCCCCTCTCTTCCTACCAGACCACTACCATCCCCCTTCCCCCCTTGTAAATGCCATGTTGAAATAGCTGTTCAGCAATTCAGCCTTCTCCCGATCCCCCTCTACCTTTGCCCCTGTCTCAGCTCGCAGACCAGGTATCCCAGTTTTGTACTGTCTAAATGCCCTTCTCTTAGCTGTGTTGCTTTCCTCCACTTCCCTACTGAACCACAGTGGCCTCCTTTTTCTCCTGCTCTTGCTCACCTTCTTTGAACAGTGGTCTATGGTCCCCACGATTTCCCCCTTAATCCTAGCCCAGATAACTTCCACCCACCTACATCTCCCCCCCCCCAGTGCCCATATAGTATACTCCCTCATTTTTCCAAAATCAGCCTATCCAAAATCCAGCACCTTAACCTTAGTTTGGTGGTGCAAGGCCAATGCGTGTATCATGAACCACACTGTGTTGTGGTCACTACTACCAAGGTTGTCCCCTACTGTTACTTCACCCACCCTGTCACCATTTGTAAGTACCAGATCCAATATTGCACCCTCCCTAGTAGGCTCATTGACCAGCTGACTTAGGTGGGCTATCTGTAGGGGGTCAACTATCATCCTGCTTCTGGGTGTGGATGCAGACATTGATTTCCACTCCACATCCAGCAAGTTGAGATATCCCATCAGCAGCACCTCCCCCTTAACTGCCATCCTAAGGATCTCCTCGACCATCTGACTGTCCACCTCCATAGTTTGCCCTGGTGGTCTGTAAACAACTCCCATTCACACCACTTCACCCTACCCTGTGGCCAGCCAGACCCATAGGGCCACAGTGTCCCCCATCAGCCCTGTGATTCCAATGCCTGGATCCCCTCCCTCACCTACAGCACTACGACCTCCCTTTCCTGCCAACCCTGTCCTTCCTAAACAGCGTATATCCAGGGATGTTAATGTCCTATTCCTGCCCGTCATGGAACCAGGTCTCCATGATCCCCTCCATGTCCAGCTCACTCTCCGTCATGATTGCCGCCAGATCTTGGATCTTGTTACCCAGGCTCCTGGCGTTTGTGCACATGGCCCTCCAGTTTTTGCTTTCCCTAGCCCCCACCCTCCCTTTCCAAATGGACTTTGCCTCGCATGTGCCAGCTAATTTAGCTCCCGTCGGTTCGCTGTCCTCTTGTGGGGAGGGACAGCTGTCCCCCTTGCTGAATGCACTGCTAGGTGATGCTTGCGGCTCCCTCCCTCGTATCAGTTTAAATTATACTGTTTGCTAAAGAATTCCTCCATTTTCTATGAATTCCTCCACAGTGCAATGACTTTCTCAAATCTTTCTTGCAGGGGGCTTTGCCCCCATCCCCCCTTATTTAGCATACTAACTCTGATGGGGGCATACCTCAGGGATGAGGGGAACTGCCAGTCACTCAAAAGTGTTGGCACTGTGGTTCAGTCGCTTGATTCATGGGTCATTGTTCCACAGTCGCCGTTTTGACGGGCTACCCATATGGAGGCTAGTTAGTCATTCCTCATACATTTTCTCATGTCTCCCATGTATCATTTTGGCTACCCTCCTCTGGATTGACACTATGCAGTTATTTTTAAGGTGAGGGTTCCAGAACTGTAAGCAGTACTCAAGATGTGGCCTCACCAATGATCTGCAGTGGGGCAAGATCATCACTTTTTTTTCTGCTGGAGAAGGATCTACCTGTGCAACCCAGCATCCTGTTAGTCTTCTTGTATGCCCTGTTGCATTGGGCAGTGATCTTGAGGTTATGACAGCCCCAAGGTCCCTTTTATCATCTTGTCTACGCTGCCCCCCACCCACCAAAGTAAGCCATTTTTGGATTCCTCTTTTCCATGTGAAGGACCTTGCACTGTTTGGCATTGAATGTGAGCTGCCAGATTTCTGACCACCCTTCTGTTTTCTCTAGATTCCTTTTTACTGTCTGCCCTGCCACTTATTTTAGTGTCATTCACAAAGAAACACATTATACGCTGGATCCTTACTCCAATGTCACAGATAAATTAAAGAGTACTTGCAGCCAGGGCTGACCCCTGCAGCATCTCTGTCAACATCCTCTTGACCACAGAGTACAGTATTTGCTGTTTAGTACTACCTTCTGGGTCCTTCAACAAAACCAGTTTTCAATTCATGTAGTTAAGCCTTCCCCAACCCTAAGATACCTAACTTCTTCACAAGTCATCTATGCGGCACTGGACATTAGATAAAAAAGAAACACTTAATACAGCTACAGTGGTGTGTTGAAAGGGAAATCAGTGAAAATTAAGTACTTTTAAAGAAAAAGACCCATCTTTAAATCCAAAGTTACTTTAAATGGTTCCATGCAATTAATAAATTTATATGCTAGTAAAAATCAGCTATTATGAAAAAAAAACTTTTGTTAATACAAAATAGCACAGAACACAATTTTTGAATCCCACTACTGAACGGAAAAAACATAATGCACAGAGTAGCACTAAGTTAATCACTTAACATATTGCATATGTAAATCTAAAAATATAAACACATTTCCTAATTGGGAAGAACTGTGCATGTTTTTGCAAACCTATTTCATAGAAGAACTATACACGTTGAAATGGATATCACATGTCACATTTCCTTATTGTACATAATCCATATTTAAATCACAGGACAACATCTAGCATGCTCTTTAAGATAATATTATAAGTTCTAAGACTGGATAGAACAAGCATCAAAACACATTTCCCTTATTGGACAGTAATATCTAAAGATCCAAATAGAGGTATTAAGCATGGTTTTTCACAAAAATGGAATAAAATTAATATCATGATTAAGTCCTTTTGGAGTCAATAGGGCCAATTCATGAACATTTGCATTACTTACTGTATGCGCCTTGTATCTAAGGTGCATAGACAACCCTATATTAGAATGGCATGCAGCAGGGGTCCAGCAATCCCCTAGTGGCATTAACTACAGGTGTATTACCCCCTTGCACAAAGGAGTCCCCCAGCTTCCCACACAGCTATGTGCCACAGGCTGTCCTGGAGCATCTCAGGGGACATGCCCACACTCAGTGCCATTCACAAGCGGTGTTGAGTGCCAAGCCTGGGAGCACAAGTTATGTGAGGGTGGACCCTGCCATATCTTTTACATCCCCCAAATGGACACCTCCCAGATGAAGTGACAAAGGGAAACCCCCTCCACACTGCTGCCTCAGCCCACCAGGCTGCGAGGGAAGGCTGGGTGTAACCATTCAGGCATTTGCCTGTCAGAGTAAGCTTGCCAGGGTCTGCTCCCTCCCAGAATCCCTTGTACACATGCAGTAGGGGATCCACTTCAGGACCCAGTATGAGCATCTGACTGGATACCCACCTTAGTCCTGTAAACTGCCACCATGGAGATGTGCTCCAGAGGCAGGGCCATGGAGAGGTGCTCTGTGGGTGCTTGCGGTAGCTATGCAGACCAGGTATGTGTGACTAGTCCGTATCCTGCTTGCTTTAATGAATAGGCCCCAATGTATTTACTTCTTTCCCCACCATGAGGTAAAACTGTGGCTCCATCAAGTGCCATAAATGTAAACAAAGATGTATCATCCCCATGCATGTCTTTAAAATGCTGACCCACTGTACTACCTAATTTTATTTGATGAATCAACCCATGGTGTTCAAATTGTTTCAGCCTCCCTAATAGTTGTTTATATATTTCTTGCAATTGTGTGATATAGCATATGTAATATATATATATATATATACTTTTAGAATTATAAAATTGTTTGATATCTATTGCTTTGCTTAATTCTGTTTCTAAAATCTTTCAGTTTGAACAGATAATATTTGTTACAGCATTTGAAATATGATTATATTCTGTGACAAATACAATATAATGATCTTGTTTTAGCAATCATAGATTTCGGCTGTAATTGTTCTTTTCTGTCAGTTTTTTTCAGCCTAATCATGGGCTTCGATTAGATATTGTAATTTATAACCTCTGTCTTAAAAACGAGCACTCAGATCTTGTGATTCTTCTTGGAAATTATCAATGTTAGTACGGGAGGGAAATTATGTTGTAAATGTGAAAACTGACTGAATGGGATATTTGCACCAGTTCTTCTATGATAGGCACTACTGGCAACTAATAATGAGTTTCCTGCTGTAGGTTTTGGAAAACCATAGGTCTCAATGTTACCATCTGTTGTACTCACTAAATAAAGATCCAGAAAAGCTTATCTTTTTAGAGTCAATGTTAAAGTAGATTTGAGTCTCCAGGCATTATTATTAAGCCAATTGATAGTTTCAAGTTCATCTGCATGTGATCCTTCCCAGATGGCCATTACATTATCCATGTATCTATACCAGGTAAAGATTTTTTTTCTAAATTTATTTTGTTGTTTAATATAAATGCCTGTTCAGTCCATGTTAGGACAAAATCTGCATAGGATGGCACAAGCACCGTTTACATTGCAGTACCACTGCACTTTATAAAAATGTTCTATCTAAAACAAAACAATTATGTTTTAATACAAATTCCAGGCTTAGTAACTGGAACTCAGGATTGATAACAATTTCAAGATCAAATTTCAATAACATTTGTTCTATTGCAAGTAGACGAAAATTACGATTGGTAGATGCATATAAACTTTCCACAGCTACTGTTAGCCACACAAAAATTAGCTGTATTTCGTAGAATAAAATTCACACCTTTGGATTCCTTTTCTGTCACAGAACCTATGCCAGAGACAACAGGACACCCTGGGGGGTTCTCAATGTTATTATGTACTTTAGGAAGTACATAGAATGTGGGAACCACAGGAAATGGTGTAGTCAGATACTGTTTTTCGTCTAGGGTAATCCACTTATTTTTATAAGTTGTGTCAATATTGTTGTTCAATTATTTATTAAATGTTACTATAGAATCAGACTCTAATCTTGTATAAAAAGATCCATTACTTAATTGTTTCCTACTTAACATAGAACACAGAAACATAGAATTTGATGGCAGATGAGGACCGCTTGGCCCACCCAGTCTGCCCATTTCCCTACCTGATGGATAAGCTGCAGATTCTAGTTAATCAACAGCTTACTTCCACCTGCCCCCCATTAGAATTGCCTTATGCCTGTCCCATGCATTCTTGAATTCTCCCACTGTTCCTGACTCCACAACCTCCTCAGGAAGGCTGTTCCAGGCATCCACAACTCTGTCTGTGAAAAAATACTTTCTAGCATTACCTCTGAGCCATCCCTCCTCTATCTTCAAATTGTGCCCCCTTGCTCTTGCACATCTCTTCTTCTGAAAGCTACTACCCTCTTGTACCTCGTTAATTCCCTTGAGATACTTGAAAGTTTCTATCATGTTCCCCTCTCCCTCCTTTCCTCAAGGGTATACATATTAAGCTGCTTTAGTCTCTCCTCATATGTCTTCTGGTGCAGACCTTGCACCATTTTGGTTGCCCTCCTCTGAACAGTCTCCACTCTGTCTATGTCTTTGCGGAGATGGGGTCTCCAGAATTGCACGCAGTACTCCAGATGGGGTCTCACTAACTGTCTGTAGAAAGGGATAACAACTTCCTGTTTTCTACTTCAATCTTCAATCAAATACATTTCTCTTTTAAGTAACACAGTTTCCCCTTTGTTAGATTTTTTTACAATGACATCTGACCAAGCTTTCACTTCACCAGTGGCCTTTTTTTTGGCTGATGTAATAGTTCAAAAATGAGATGGCCACCTCTGTTTAAACAGTTCTTCTATCACAGCCTTGACTATATCTCAAAAGCTTCTTCTGCCACACTTTTCCTGCTTCAATCTCCTTTGAACGTCAACTGAGGTTTAAAAATAGCTTTCCTTTGCACTTCATCAACAGTAAATTTAATTTCACCTTGCATCAAATTGATCGCAATTTAAAGTCCATCACTGTATGTCCTGTTTCTTGCAGTGTGGTTTGAAACACTCTGTTGATATCATAAGTAGGATTTGATAGAGATTCATTAGTAGTCATAGGTGGATCGATGTTAACAACAACATTTTTATTCTCATTGTCAAATGGACTTTCAAAGGCAAGAAATTTGGGGTTTTATTTTTGTAAACAATTTATATAACTTGATTTCTAGCTTTTAATTATTAACATTTGGTGTTGTAATAAAGTTCAGTCCCTGAGTGAGAACTTTTATCTGAGCAGGTATAAGCTCTTTATCTGTTAGATTAAGTATTTGGTACCCTTGTAATTTGGATTAGTTTGCAGATCCCACTCTTTTTGCTCATTGGTCTCCCCAATTTTCATTGTTTGACTTTTTGGGAGGTCTAACTTCTCATTACTGTTTCTTAGTGATTCTTGATCAGTATTCCTTTTTTTGGTATTTCAGATTTCAATGCATTTTTCACTGTCTGTTTCATTATTCTCATGTTCTCTCTGAGATGACCGATTATGATTACCTCTTCTATTTGTTGATTGACTACATGATCTTCCATGGCTTCTGTATCTTTGATCACTCTTGGGCAACTTAAATTTTCAATTAATTGCATAGTTCAATTCATCTGTTAAAAGCATGTGTGCTTTTCTCTCTATAATTTCACTTTTATGTTTTGTTAATTTAGTTTTAAGTTTTTCATTTAGTTCTTAGATAACTCACTAACTTTGTGCTTTTTTAATTCTATTCAGATTTCTTTTAGTATATCAATCACCTCCTTATACTGCAGATTGTCTTCTTTAATTTTGCATGCTAGTAGACATGAGGAGCAGTCAGTTAATATTTCAGTGCAACAAGGTCTAGAAGCATTTCCCATCAATGTCTGTCTGCTATTTCAATCTAAAGCTGTAAGTGTACAAGCTTTTTCACTGAACTGCTGTAACTACATTTTAAATACCTTTAATGTGTGAGAGTCCTAAACCAATTGGATGAGGACACCATTGAATTATAATTTGAATACAAGCTAAGTTAAATGTTACAATTTTTGGCTATGTACTCCAATCTTCTGTGTTAAGTTGGTGACAGTTTTCTAATAGATAGTATTCAGTACTGAGTGCTTAATAGTCAGTCTTCCATTTGGAAAGAGAGCATTTCATGGTTGCTGGAGACTGGTTAGGATCTGCAGAAACAGATTTGGCAGGAAACATCTGAGTAGACTTGGTGGATCAAGCAGTCCTTTTCTACTGACAAGTTCTATGTTTCTATGTTCTCCTTGTTGGACCCAGCTCCTAGCAGTGTTTGCCAGGGAAGGATGAGTGGAGTCAGGCCACAAGTCCTCTGACAAAGAAGTGAAAGATATCTATTGCCAGTCCTACCCCACTCACCAGCCTGTCCCAACTAAAGCCAGACACCAGGAGATATCCCATGCTCAGGGACACTTTTCCAGACCCATATTTTACCTTCCCCATACCCAGATGGAGACCAGCATGGCCCTTCTCTCACCTCTTTGGCCTCTGATGGAAAACAACACCAAACCACAGAGTTTAACACTATTTACTATTACATGGTATCTAGACAAGGAAGTCAGAAGAGGACTGTGCTGGTCATGGTGGGGGAGGGTAAAATTGAGGTTGGGAGTGCCACTAGATGCAGGGTACACTTAGCAGGAGGGCATAACTAGACACCAGGGAATGCTTAACAAGGGATGGAGGTAGGAGGGAATACCACTAGACACCAGGGAATGTTTAACATGTGACAGAAAGAGGAAGCGGTATCAATTGACATCAAAGAATGCTTAACAGTGGACAGCTCAGTACTCTTCATCCCCTCTAAATAAATAACTCACATAGGAATATTACTGTTGCAAAAAATAACTTTTTTTATTAAATGGTATGCAATTACATTGAAGTGGCTTGATATGCACTATCAGGTACAATAGGTAGAGACTATTTTATGATAGCTTAATAAAAACAGAAGCTAGACTAACAGCACAACAATAATACCATGCCACTGCTTGCTATGCTGGCAGCCCAAGCTCAGGAACAAGGTCACGCAATTAGGGGCTGGCCAGGGCAAGGAGGACTGAACATCCGAAAGATGGCTCTCCTCCTTTTGGGAGGGTGGGTTTTGTGCTACACCCCAACTGCCACCATGTGACTACCACCTTATGAAGACTGGACAGTGATGTCATTGTAACACTGCTGGAGCATGGTAGGGATCTGAAGGTGGAGCTGTCAAGGAGACGAAGGCAGAACCTACCAGGGGGCATGCTATGGAGGTAACACAGGAATGCATGTCTTGTGGGTAACACAGAAGGTCTTGGAAACCTATGCTGAAAGAACCTCAGCAGGATGGGAAGGTGGCCCTGGTCATTGTCGGAAGAGGTCTTAGCCGATAGACATCGAATGAGGAACAATAGTTGGAAAAAATAATAAAAACAATTTTCTGCCTTTTGAGGGGGGGGGGGGTTAGGGTAACATTTTGCCTAACTGCCTGTCCTATGATCTGCATTTGTAACCTGATTTACAAAAATAACACTGAGGGAAATTATGCAGCTATCAGCACAACCCCATCATTATTTATAAGTCACAATGGCTGCTGCAAAGTACTTGGGATGCTTACAGTAAATGCATTTTGGGATACAAACATAAAAATGATTCCAGTATTCCCGAGGAACTTTACTGGTCACATAAAAAGTTTAAAAACATTAAAGTGGACACATTATCAAAAGTGGTTACTTCATTGTATGGACAGGCCAGTTTAACTAAACTAGTTTTGACAGCGACTTTCAAAAACTGTTTTATATTGTTATATTATGTGGACAGAGACTGAAAGTGACATTTGAAGATCCAGAAGTTTACAAATTCATACAGTGTGTAGCTCTGTGCTCTAACCACTATCAAAAACTGCCTCCCTACACTACACTACCAAAAACTCCTCAAGAATTCTATTTATAGTAACAGTGATTACAAGTCCCACTTTCATTCATGAAACATAAAGTGAAATTACAGTTTTTAAAAACAGTCTTCACATTTTTCTTAAGTACTAGCGAGCCTCTAAGAGATTACCAAAACATTTGCAGCTAGGACAATACATTGCTTGGGTGTAAAAAGATACTGATATTGTGCAGCTCTTATCCAATTCCTGAGATCAAAAGAAGAGGACAATCACTCTGGCAAGCTTAAACATTTCCGTTTTTTCACCACTGTAGTCAAGGACTAAATTTAAAAAGTGCTAGGGAAAATTGTTTCATGAACAGCCTGACAGTAGTGCTAATGGGGTTCCTAAACCCTGTGAACACTTCTGGCTGACTGTTAAATTGTTTTTTTTTCCCCATCTTTTTCTGGAGGTGGATAAGATGGCAGTATCACGTTTAAAAATGCAATAGAATATCTGCTTAGACACTAGAAAAACAAAGGCTGGAAACTGGTGGAGAAAAGTGACCGAAAAAGAGAAAAATAATAAATTGCTCTGTCTGCAATTCAAACCTTGGCATAGTAAACAACCTTTAAATAAAAATAAATGTGACTGCATTTGATTAAAGTGCAATAAAAAGGCAAGCCATACAGTATTGTGTCAGCCTGCATGTGTAACATAGAAATATAGAAAAGTGATGGAAAGATGAAGTCTGAACAGTCCATCTAGCTTGATCCTAAATTCCCTAACTGGAGATTTTGTAGTGTCTGACTTCCCTCCCAGTCTCCCCTTCTTCTCCCTGCCCATATCTTTCTGTCTGATAACTCTTCTATGTGTGTCTCACTTCCTTTTGAATCCTCCTATTGTCTTTGCCTCCTCCAAAACCTTGTCATGAAGTTTCTTGCACACAACCACCACCCTTTCTGTGAAGTAATACTAATATCCTTTTTGAATCCACCACCAGCTTGAAAGCATGCCCCGTGGTAGATATTTTATTTCTTAGTTTGAACAAACTTGCTGTGTTCACTCTGTGATTAACCCTTTCATGAATGTGAACGTCTCAATAATGCCCCTACCCCTCCCTTCTGTGCTCCTGATAATGCATGTTGAGGCTTTTCAGTCTCTCATCTTTCACCTTTTCCCTCTAGCCATGGATCAACTTTCTGGCCTCTCACTGCACTACTTCTAATCTATCCCTGTCGTTTCCTTGGTCAGGCCCTAGAGGAGGACACAGTATTCCAAATACAGTTTCACCAGTGATCTATACAGAGGCAACATCACATAGAAACAGACAATAACAGCAGAAAAAGACCAATGGTCCATCCACTCTGCCTGAGTCCTCTATCTAACCCTGGGTCCTAGTGTCCATCCATGGTCATAGCTCTCCCCTCCATCCCCCTATTCTCCTTCCCATGTCTGTCACCTCAGGCAACCACTATACCCCTCACTCTGTCCCAACCATGCTTGAAACTAGCAACTACAGTACAGTTGGAGGGAGACTCAGGGGTGAGACAAGGAGATGATACTTCACTGAAAGGGTGGTGGAAGCATGGAATGCACTGCCTTCAGAACTGGTGGATGTTGGTACTGTGGGGCTTCAAGTGAGGCTGGGACAGGTATAGGGGAAGGTGAAACTAAGTAGTGCCAAAACTGGAGGGGAACTTCAGTCAGGGGTTGGGGGCTTTTTGGGGGAGGCGGAGAAGGCAGCAACAGTGCCCCTAGAAGGCACTGATTTTGAGCAGACTCGATAGACCATTAGGCCTACTGTGCTGGCATTTTAGTATGTTAGTATATTAGCACCCACCACCTCGGCCGGTAGACTGTTCCACGGCTCCACCACCCAGTCTATAAAATAATATTTCCTCATGTCCATCCTGAACCTCTGCCTGTCAGTTTCCATTCAAGGCCCCATGACCTTGAATTAGCATTCAAGCTGAAAATGTCCTTGCAGTTCACATTGCTTATTCCCCTCTAGGAAATTGAAGGTCTCTATCATATCTCCCAATCCCTTCTGGCCTCTAGTGAGTATGTGTTCAGTGTCTTGAAGTGCTCCTCATGAGACCTGCCCTTGTTGGCCCTGATCATTTTTTGTCACTCTGTGCTGCACCGACTCCAGCCTGTCCCTATCTTTCCTAAGGTGAGGGCTCCAGAACCGGGCACAGTACTTTAAGTGCAGCCTCACTAAAGATTTCTAAAGGGGTAATATTATTTTTTTTCCTCCTGCTATTAATACCTCTTCCTATACACCCCAGCAACCTACTTGCCTTACCATAGGTCTTGTCACACTAATATGGAATGTTTCACAAATTTGCATCTCATCCTTGCACAGGGGCCATGCTGTGCTCCCTCCTTATGCTAGAAATACCTCTGCTTATGATCCTCAGCATTGTGTTAGCCCTTCTGTATAAACTATTGCACACAGCAACCAACTTTAAGTTATTGCTAATCACCACCAACAGGCTTCTTTCCTTCTCCATACTCTCTGCCTCTCTCATCAATATACCTGGATTTTTTCTTTCCTGTGATCACCTTGCAATTCAACTTAGAAAAGAGAATTTTACAGGCAGAAAAAGGTTCATAAGGTCTGCCTGCTCCTTACCACAGTCCCCACAAGTCTACCACTGGTAGGGCCAGTGCAAGGCCCTTAACTTGTAGCCCTCTTGTTACTCAAGTGACTCCCACGCGGCGACTCTCCATTATTTTCACCATACTCATGTGTCTATCCCACCCTTTCTTGAAACTTGTAGCTCTCTCAAAGTTAACCACCTCCATGGCTAGACAATTTCACCTGTCCATCACCCTCTGTGTGAAGAAGTATTTCCTTACATTCCTCCTGTGTCCCCACACCCACCAGCTTATACTGTAATTGTGTCCTCTTGTCACAGATCCTTGACATTGCCTAAACAGTTTGCTGTCCACCCTGTTTATGCCCTTGAAATATTTGTAAGTTTCTCTCTCACCCCTCCTTTCTAGTCTTGCCACCAAGGAGTACATAAGGTAGGCCTTTATTGCTGCCCATGTATCAGTTTGGTTGCCCTCCTTTAAACTGAAACTAAGTGGTCCTTGTCCATTTCAAGGTGACGGTTCCTGAGCTGCACACAGTACTCTAGATGAAGATTCACTGAAGACTCATAGAGGGGCAGGATCACTTCCTTCTGCTAGAAAAAGCCCTGTCTATGCACCTTAGTATCCTGCTGGCTTTCCCACATGCTGTACTGCATCAGACAATGTTCTTGAGGCTGTTACATAGGATAATCCCCAGGGCCCATTCCTCTGAAGTATGATCTAATGTGACCCCCCCCCCCCATCCAAACTGTGGTTTCGGATTCCTGTGCATAACATAGAAACATACAGTAGCAACACAGAGTGGTGTCATCAGAAAAAGATTCCTTGATGATCATGTCTGCCCATTTTCCAACCTGAGCCAAACCAACTTTCTTTTGGCTGTGGCTATGTGAAATTCCTGTTGGCAGTTCAGCCTCATTCCTCTACTCTCCACCACTTCCCTACCCTTACTGTCACTAACCCTTCGTAGCTGTCCCACACTCTCTTGAAATCCATCACAGTCTTGGCATTTACCAACTCCCTTGGTAGAATGTCCCATCTATCCATTACCCTTTCAGTGAAGTATTTCCTTGCATCCTTATTGGGTCTATGTTCCCACCACTATACTCATGCACTTTAGTTGCTAATTCCTCACCATGCCTGAACAGGTCTTGACAGTCTATCCTGTTTACCCCACTCAGAGATTTCTAAGGCTTCCACTATGCTCCCTTTATGCATCAAGTACATTTTTAGACTGGCTAGATGCTCCACACATGATTTTCCTTGATGATCGTGAAGCACCTTTACAGTGTGCGCTTGGATAGATTCTATAGAGTCCTTATCATTTTTCTAGTGTGGGCCCCAGAACTGGATACAGTACACCAGGTCTGGCCTTACCAAAAACCCATAGAGGGGCAACAGTACCTCTTTCCCCTAGCTGCAGAACCCTCTCTTTGGACACAAAAGAAAAAGCTGCTCTATACTGAGGCATGGGGGTGCTATGGAAAATGCTAACACTTGCACAACCAAATAAGCAGGAAAAGATCATATACCAATGTCTTGATTATGAACCCTCTCCCTATACACCCAAGTCTCCAGTTTGCCTTCCTTATTGTGCTGGTGCACTCAGCAGTTGATCGGAGACTGTCACTTATGATGAACCTAAATCCCTTTCCTCAGTGGGCAGACTCTATTTTTTCACCCCTACAACCAATAACCCATCTTTGGTTTTCTTTGCCTAAGTGCATAACTTTCAGTTAAACAAAGAAATATAGATGTGTCATCTGAGAAAGATCCAGGGGTCTATCCATTCTGCTCATTTTTCTGCCTAGGTCTATGCTCAGCCTAATGCTTGGCAGGGTTTAGAGATCTGACAGCCATCACTAACTTCCCTTGGTTGATGAGTTCTTGATCTCCTCCCCTAATTCCCTGATCTCTACTCACTTTTACTTTTTTGGATTGTACACCACTCTGACCCCAATCTTTTTATACCCCCTTCTGTTGTTAGATGGATCTAAATTACTTCTGTTTCAAGCCCGCCTCCAGAGTGCCATCTTCTGTGCCCCCTGCATCTTCCCTAATGCACCATGTTACCCAGCCCAACTTTTTGTCATTTCCTCTTGTACAGTGAGAACGCTAGTACTCAAATGTCCCAGCTGTTGTTTCCTGTTGCACATGTTTCCATTATGGCTAACATGTCCATGTTATCCTCTTCCATCATTGCATGGAGCTCACTGAAGTTTTTCCCGAAATTTCTGCATTTTTTTCTATAGAACATTTTCTCATCCAAGCCTTGCCTAGTGGGAACGCCCAGCCCCATCACCGACCTGTTCTCAGAGACGTACAGATTATTCACCACTTACCTAGGACTGCAATGTAATGGGTGTCCAGCTACATCAGTTGTGCAAGAGCCTGTGGGGGTGCCTATTTGAACAGCAGCCATTTTCCTCTTGCCAGCTTGTTCTCGCCATGGGGTGCCAGTGCACAATGACATGGCTGTGGTTATGCATGCACTGAGACATACTGTATGTGTGACAGGTGTCCGGCAGTGACTCCTCTCCTTCTGGGGCTCCTGACTATCCTGCTGATTGGTCTTCACCAATCAGCAGTCACGCAGTGGGTACAAAGTTCCCCTTCTTAAAGAAGGAGTGCAGGCACTGAATGTGAAATCCTTCCTACTCTAGCAACCTCAGCAGCCCCCAACAGCCCATGCTCATTCCTGAACACAAAACGTTTGATTGGTTACTCACTGTGACCAGCTGCCACTTGTAAAAGCCATTCCTTTCATAGAAAAAGCTTTTTCTGGTGGCTATTACCATACCTCAGCTTGCAGAGTTTCTGAGCTGCAAGCTTTGGTTGCATGAACCTCATACCTTGTTTTTTATGAGCATCGAGATTCACTGCACACCCATCCTTGGTTCCTTGCCAAGGTTGTTTCTGAGTTCACACTGAACCTGACTGTCACAAACCCACTAAGCAGCTCAGCCCTCTACTCCCAAAGTGCCAACCTCCAAGCGCAGTCTTGTGAACAGTTAACAGAAACAGGGTAACCCTCCTGTCTGTTTTGTGGGTTCGAATCAACCTTTGGTCTCAGTTCTGGAGGGATTCAAACTATGAACCTCTTGCTAGCATACCCAATGCACAGGCTCAGATCATTCTGTCTTCAAGGGGCCAGATATCTTTGCCTACAGGCACCTAACCAGGTGTACAGAAATGAACCCTTAAAAACTCTAATAAAAGACCTCAGATTAAACTCTCACCTTTTTCCAGTTTGGTATTACCATCCAAGCTTATGCACGGTGTCTACTTTAACCATGTATACTTTACTTGTTAAAGAAAGAAATTCAAAGACAGACCAAGTAAGCTCTAAAAATAGAGTTGTACTAAAATAGATAAAAATATGTAATATGTAAATACAGAACCATATATCACAAAACATGCAAATCACTTAAAAGAATAAGGTTTTAAAAAGTGCAGATCCTACCACTAGTACACTTAGAATTGTCTGTCCTAAGGTATTCTTATCTCACAATGCTGTAGATGTTGTAGCTTTCAGAGTCCCAACATTTGTGTGTAAATGGGAAACAGAATACTGTTTAAAAGCTGGCTTTGCCCACCTCTTTGCATGAGGTCACCTAACTCCTCCCTGTCAGAATACATAAAAAAATATATACCTATATAAAAACAGGATGTCTTTTCCAGAAGGTAAACTAATATTCTGTGATCTCAGCACAACTCATTTTCTTTTTCAAATGATACTTCTTTGATCTTATGATCAGCTTCCCCTTTCCAGGACATCAAACCATCTTTTATGACTTCGCACTAAAATGTCATAACCTGCTCTTCTTTCTCAAAGCATTATAAAAGTTTATGATTTCCCTCTTAGCAACTACAGCTATAATTAACTTAGATAAATAGGAAATCCTTGATTAAGGCCTGTTCTAGTCTGTAATTAGCTTCTGGCCTTCCAGGTAACACCTTGTATCTAAAACCTGTGTGTGTGTGTGTGTGTGTGTGTGATTTCACATGCTGTCTCAGCATCTCTCATGAAAGACAGTCCATAACACATTTTTTTTATTACAAAAAGCATAGGTTAATCAGAACCAGCTGTCCAAGTGTCACACTGACTATCCAGCTTTTGCATTTGGTTTTATCAGAAGCACAGAAAGGAGGTTCCCAGTCCTGTCCATAGGCATGGCAGCCATGGCATGGACACTTCTTTGACTTGTTTTCTCTCAGTCTTGACAGCTGACATGTGCTCTGCCGTCACTTGGGCTTCTGTCCTTGCTTTCACTAAACACTAATATCTTTATCTGATGCCCCATAGACTTGCTGGCTTCAGCCTTGCTGTCTGCCAAGGCCTACTGTTTTAGGGTCTTGTATGTCCTTGCTGTTGGGCCTTCCTCCCACTGTGCAATTTTTGTACTGCTTGGAAATTGTTTCAAAGGTATGGATCTGTGGAGGGGGACAGCCTTCAATAAGATAGTCTAGTTACATTCCAGTAACAGTAGATCTTCAAGAGAATCTCCTCATTAGAGGCGCAGCTCGCCCTTCCACCTACCTCCTTCTGTATTTTAGGAGACATACTCTGGAAAACCTATAGGCACCATTACTGCACACTTGGTTTTTGCCTTTTCTGCACCCGTGTGTTCCAGAACCACTGCATCTTCTGTCAGCCTGGTCATGGCTTTGGTGTACCATTTCTGTCAGTATGATACAACTCCTAACTTGTCTCTGGTGGTATCTTAAGGAGGTATGGGGCTTCCCACATTATATAGGCAGTGCTGATGTGTGCCAACACTGGCAGTGCCAGTCAGGCAAAAGTTTCAGAGTGGTTCTGATGCCAACGGCTTACAGGTCCAAAGGTGTGACCCTATGAAGGAGATTATATTGAAGATTTACTGCTACTGGCAAGTAACTAAACTTAATTGTACTTTGGTTGCACTGTGTTGGAAGTAGGTGGGCTGTACCAGTACAGACCATAGTGGATTGGTACAATTTCATGAGTGTAAGTACTAGTTTGTGACCTTGTCTGCTTAACTTTCCTTGGGTGGCAGCATTGCGCAACTTGTATTTTCAACAAAAGATCCTTGGGTAACGATTCCCCACATGAGGTAATGATCCAGGCCACTCAACCTATTCTGAGACCATAAGGCAGAGTTAGTACACTGAACATCCACAGTGACCCAGTGTGCTCTTGTTTTTAAGTTATCCAGTCCCTTTAGTACCCATTCTTTTGTAATGTTGTCCAACATAGATCTGTCTGTGCTTTATTTTTGAATGGTCCCCAACTGTCTGGGAGTTAGCCTGTTTCCTCAGCTGTCAAACAAATGTATTAATTCAATATACCTGCCTTCTCTCCATCACCCCTTGCACTCATCCCAGCCTTCCTTATCCTTCCCTTGTTTTCTTCTCATTTTTGCCTTTCACTAATGTATCTAAAAAGGGATTTGTCATTCCCCTTAACCCTTTCCGTTAGCTTTAATTCAGCCTTTGTCTCCCTGCTAAGCTTTTTACTTATACCCAGTTTCTCCTTGTGCATTTCTATGTTTGCCTCACTCTGTTAATTCTTGTAAGTCCTTAACACCCCTTTTTGTCCCTAATAGCATGCTCTACCTACCTACCTACCTATCTAACCATATTTTGGAGACATTTTGTGGTCCTGATGATCTTGAGTTGCTTGCCTCCTTTAATATTGCTCACTTCCCCTCCACACCCTTGATATTATGGAAGTCCTCAAGTCTTGTCCGAATTTTCTTCTCCATTTGTTTGAAATCAGCTTTTCTGAAGTCCAGCACCCTTGTGCCAGTGGTCATTTGTGATTCTCATGTTGAATTTCTCAGAGTAATAGTCACTCTAGCCAATTGTGGACTTCACTGTAATGTCCCTAATAATACCCTGTATAGAGGAACATAAAGAGAATAATGTATGGCCAGCTATCTGGAACAGTTTTCTTTTTTATACACCCCAAGGGTTTGATGACATTATAAACCACAAAAGCAAGCCTCACATGATTTGTACATTAAAAACTGAACTGAGCCAGCCCAGTGACACTGAGGGTTGAGGCGCTAGATGCCACACCTTGTGCCACCTGGCGACCCGAGTTAGGGAACGAGCTCAGATTGTTTGTGGTCCCAAGGGGAGGACTAGGATCGAGCATTTGTGGACAGCTCTCCTAGTCCTGGGGAGGGTTTGGGGATCCTCCGATGAACTGGCAACCCATGGTGGAGGCTGGGGTTGTTGCAGTGCATGGCAGCAGAAGCTTGGGGATTGGAGCAGTGGCGGACATCTTCCAGGTATGTGCAGGAGCACATGTACATTGGGTGGGACATCATTGCATGTCCGTGCTCTGGGGTGGAAAATCAAGAAAACCCCCCTTCATTTGGGTGAGGCAATGGCAAACATAGGCAGACAGACCGACCTCATGCCCAATGTCAGCTGACTCTCCGGTTCTCCTTGGGGTCTGAGGCCACTCCTTGGGCCAGGGGACATGCCCAGACCTCGCGTGCTCGATGTAGCCCCAGAGCAGTTCAGTTCGGGTGGGTAGTTGTGTGCAGTGGCTGCAGATGGGACCCTGAGAGATGCCCCAAAAGGTAAGAGTGCATAAAAAAAATCTAAAAAAAAAAAAAATGAACCAAGAACCAAGTAGGATGTTTAAGATGGACAGATGCAGATACACATGCATGTTTTGCCTACATCTGCCTGACCGTGCCAAAATGTGGGGGCTACATTTTCAAAGGCTCATGAGTATTTGTAACACTTTCTATGATTTACTGCAGCTTAAAGAACATTATGCATAAATGTATCCGAAGTATGGGCCTTGTTAGATCAGGGATTACACAGAGTAGAACTATACACACTCATGAACTGGAAGAAGTGCCAGATAAATAAATATTGCAGACAAGAAACACAGAACTGGTCATATTCTGCTTAGAAAAATATGAAATGCTACTCACAGAGTTGTAGTTGATGCCATCAATTTTTATTTTCAGACCCCTGGTGGAAAGTGCACTATGTGCCAGTGCTTCATGTCAAGACACCTGGATGAAGTGTCATGCACATGAAATGATGCTCCAGGGCTTAGTGCTGCACTTTCCACCACAGGTCTGAAAAATAAAGATTGATGGCATCAACTACAACTTTGTGAGCAGCATTTCATATTTTTCCTAAGCAGAGGGTGACTGATACTGTGTTTCTTGTCTTACAGTAGGTCCATGATTAGGTGGTTTACTAGAGTACAAACATCTGACTCAGTTGCACCCATGATGGGATGCATATGTCTGAAAATCCACCCTTCATTTCTATAATATCTGGTTTTCCTATGTAAAGACTTGTTATGCAGTATGTGTTACAGTGTTGTATCATAAAGGGAGTTAAAACTGACCAAGTATTATATTATGTCAAACTTCTCTCATAGGAATATTGTTGTCTTCTTTCCCAAGGATGTTTGGTAAGAATAATGTACCTTGTTATTTAATTTATATATGAATTTGAGGTACAAAATTCAAGACATTTAACTTTATAAACCCTACTGTAGCTGACACGTCAGCAACAGTAGTACTAATACATTTTCAAAGTAGATTTTCTATACTTTAAAACAGTGCCTGAGAATAACTACTTGCTCTAGGAATTTACAATACAAATCAAGAAAGGCATGTCATTAGTTGGACACCTTTAATGAGACATTTCAAGACAGGAGTCTCGTGTTAAGTATAAAGAGAACATTATAGGAAGCTGCTGCTAAACAAATGAGTGTAGGAGTAAAACTCTGACAAGAAGCAATTCAGCAAGGGAGGGTGGATTCCTTCTTTAGAACAACTTCCTCCATGACTGTCACAAAGTAAACTAACAGGATCTATCCTTACCTTATAATTTATCTCTGCCAAAAGTCTTCTCAGTATACAGCGGTGACAATCAACTTACAGGAAATAAGTCAGAGTTTCCCCTTCTGTCTACCCTTAATACATACCTATCAATCTTGTTCTGCCTCATAAGTCAGGGACAAGGCTTAAATAAATCAGGGGCCACAGTCCATTCAATAAGTTAGTAAAACAAGGGGCTTAGACTAAATGACATTTTCTGAAGAAGACCAAGCTTGTGACTCTAATGTTTGACATTATATTGTACTTATAATTCCTACTGTCCAATCAGGGAAACACACATTTCTGGAGGAACAAAGATAAATTCTGATGTAAAATCAGGGACATCCCAAAAAATTTGGAATAATTGAGATGCGCTTTTAACAGTTTTTGTGTTTTGTTTGTTTTTGTACTTTAAAGCAGTGTTGCAAATAGCTTTCATTTTAAGGTAGTTCAAGGGTATACCTGTTGTACAGCCTGTTTGACTGGTTAAGCCTCACCACCTACAGGGACTACTCTGTCCTCCATAAGTACATCCATTCACCTGATCCCACATATCTTATATACCTCTTTATCCCTGAGCCTACTCCCTATCCTCCAAGATCCATCAAGGAAGCCAGGTGTCTAGTATTCAAATACAGAAAAGAGTTCAGCAGATAGGTCTTCTCCTTCTCAGACACAGCAGTGTGAAACAGCTAATCAGCTAATCCCTTCAATAAATCTACTAACCTTCTCACATTCTGAAGTTTGCTGCTTGAGCTGTCCAAGATCCATTAGGCTACCCTCCCACTCCTAAACCCCACCTTACCTACTACAAACAATATTTACTGAGCATCATAGAATAGTAGCACTCCTCCTCCCTTTCAGTTCTCAGTGGTGCCCACTGCCTGTGTGTATAAAGTGGCAACTCACAGCATTAGTGGCTGTCATCCCCAACCTGCTATATGTATAATAGTTCTCTACTGTTGCCATCTTCTTATTTTGTAAGTCACTTGTAGTTGTGCATCCTTTTGGGCATAACACCTGTATACCCTGTTGTACTGTATTATAAATTAATCACTTTTTCTAAACCTATTGTAGCAAGTGACTTTACATCAGTAATTAGTGCTGTGCAAAAATAAAATTCTGCTGCACAATTTCTGCAAAACTTGGAATTTACTCTTCATGAAATTTTGGAATGTATTTTTGCAACTTTCATGAAATTCTGACTTAGAATCACAGAATAAATATACAGTATGTATTACAGATTGATCTATTAAACTGGGGCTGGAAAGTCATGGAACTGATCACTCTGTTATATATAGAACTGTGGAATGAGTGCCTTCATTGTGGATCGATGTATTAAACTGAGGACTGAAATTCTACTGAACATTTATTCCACAGTTCATGTGTATAATTCTGCTGATCAACCAAAAAATACCATGAAACAGATAAAAATCCATAGGACACTTTTGGAGGATTTAGCAGTCTGAATTTTAAGATATTTTGCAAAATTTGCAAAATTTCACAAATGTTTTGCAGGATTGGGAATTCACACTTTCCACCCAGTGCTATTGGAAATAAGATACTACATCTCACAGGGACATTTGGCCATCTGTTTGATGCACATTTCAAAAACATAAAAAAATACTTTACAATGGATGGTATCTAGGTTAACTTAGTAATACTACATATTATTCTTCTGATGTCTTGTAATTGGGCTTGCTCTCAGTAGCAGTTATAGAGTTTGTTTACTTAGGATAATCCTGATGAGTTGTAACATTTAATTTCCAGTCATGCCAAGCTTCTACTCATTTTACAACTAAGTAGACTGAAGTGCTGGGAGGTTACATAGTTTTCTGAATGACACTTAGCAGGCATGTGGCTCAGATGGGATTTGAATATGATCTCCTGATTCATAGTTCTGTGTTGTCATCACTAGGCTACTTTGTCTGTCAATAAAAACTAGTTTTCTCTCTACTTGCCCTCTCTACAGAATACTGTCATGGCCATAATGATATTTAGTTTTAGGAAGTGATAACAAATGATGTCATTAACAATTGTCATAATACAGTATTTTTCTCATCTGAAGTCATTAAATACTGATCAAAATTAATGTATAAGTTAATACTAATACAGTCCTAGTTTCCCTATTTTAGTAAAGTTTGATTGGACCAGTGTCATTTTCTATACAGACTGGGTGGCTGTTATTGGTAAGAATAGTCTGCACAAGTATAAGCTGGAATGTAAAATAAACAAAGTGATGTGTTAGCATGTCATCTGAAATCAAAACAAAATGGCAATATTAAATGGAAGCTGAAAATAGAAATTAGAATTAGAATTGACATTTCGACCATACTTTAGGTCTTCTTTAGGAATTATCTAAAGAAGAAAAAAGTAAAGTTAGTGGAGAGAGAAGTGAAAATAAGGGATATATAGGTAGAAAAAAAATTTGGGGGAGGTTCTAGGAGAAAAAGTGATAATAAGCAAGGTAAGAATTGCACCTGGAAAACAAAAAGGTGATGAGTGAGTGGTGCAGGGAGTAGGGGTGAGGGTTCAGGACACCGACCACACAGCTTGGGCCATAATTACCATTTTAATTGTAAGTTTTTTTGTTGTGGTGGTGGGTTTTGTTATTTTGTTTGGGCTCTTGCTCTACAACTACTTTAATTTGGCAGTAGTTTTTGTTTAGAGGGGGGGTCGGTGATACACTGTTGAGCTTGTTCCTGGTATCAAGTGGTCAGATGGAACTTTGGGAGCTGCTACCATCACAGGAGACTGAGAGGGGGAACTGTAAATCACAGCAGATGAGAACCAGAAGGAGGAGACACAGCACTGAGCACAGGGAAGTAATTCATTTTCTTTTACCCTTGCTGCTTATGTGAAACTGGGCGATTCTGCCCTTACAGACCAGGAATTGTACAGCTGGGACCGGGAGAGAAGGGGTCAGAGTTAACTCCTGGGGTAGGGACTGACTGTTCTGTAGGAGACAACTGGGTATATATGCCCTCCCCCATCCCACCCACCCCAGGCTCATATGAATTTGGTGGGGCTGCTACTTGTTGGGAGGTCTGATACTTTCTTTCCCACCACACTTACATATTAGGATGACTCAGGTCATAATCTTACAAGGACTGGGCCATAATCTTATAAGGAAACATACAATAAAAAAAATTGTTTTGGTTGGGGTAGAGCAGTGGTGAAGGGAGACTGGACCTAGGAGGATGGGGGTGCCAGGTAGGATGGAGGGTTCCAGAGGATGGGACAGGCTGGCTTCAAGGGGGAGTAGGGATGGGAAGGATGATTCGGAGAAGGGAAAGAGGGGATGTAGGAAGGGTAGTGAGCTGCAATGGCTATGGAGCAGGTATCTTCTTAAAGATTGCATGTAGGGCTGAGGGGCACTTAGTGTGTTGGAAGCTTGAGCAGCTAAGAGAGGAGATTATAGGGTTGAGAAGGGAACTCTGGGGAAGGGGTGGGAAGGGCTGGTTTGTCCATCTGGGGTCAAGGGACCATAGGAAAACTGACTCAGAAGACACAGCCAGTAGGCTCAAGGTTGAGCAGGAAGGGGGTACAAATGAACCAAAACTACTGTATCCTCAAGAACCTAGGGAAGTGGAGTCAGGAAGGTGGAAGAATAGGGGGAAAACAAGTCCTGGGTCAGAACAGAATTGGAAAGCACAGTACAAAGTACCAGAGGTGGACCAGGGCAGGGCAAGAGACATGAACAACAGGTTTTCAGTGCTGGCTAGCCTGGCTGAGCAGGAGGAGGGGGAACTCCCGTAGGAGAAAGGGGGAGTGGAAAAAATGAGAGGGTTATTAGTCAGGCAGAAAGCTGGGTTGGGGTGTTGGGGGATAAATGTAGGAGGGTGGAAGCTACGGTGGGTTGGGGAGGAGGCAAAGAAGGGAAAGGGGGAGTAAGTGGGTGGTGGGTTGAGGGACAATGTTATTGGGACAGCTGGAGGGATCGGGATGGGGGAGCAGGAAGGAGACAGACTGAGAGGGGATGATGTTGGGCCAGCTGGTGGGAGTAGGGGATTGGGGAACGGGAGTGGGGAAGGAGCAAAGAAGGGAACAGATGGGGAAGAAGGAATGGGTGGGGCAGGAGGGAACAGGGACATGGGTATTGAGAACACAGACCTGGACTGTGGCCAGAATAGTGGGAATCATCTGGGAGAAGCATGAGAGCATGAGGCAAGAGGTATGGTCATAGTTTTGGGGGACTCAGTTCTGAAAGTGTGGCAAGGGCACCAGGAAAGGCCCCATATTGGTGGAATGCATTCCAGCCATGACAGTGGCTAGGGTGGGCCAGTTTATTCTTAAGTGTATGGGGAGGGACAGGGAGAAACTGCATATAGCGGTGCACCTAAGCATGAATGACTTGGATGGGAGCACAGTCGGAGAGGTGCAAGAGAGGTTTGAGTAAGTGGTGAAACTATGTGGAAAAGCAGAGTGCTCGGTTGCATTCTCAGAAGTTCTACCAGTACCCCTGGCAAGTTCAGCCAGGAGGCAGAGGATGGTGGAGTTCAATGCATGGCTGGGGACATGGTGTCAGTTCAGGGGATATGGTCTGGTGAGGGAGTGGGATGGAACGTGGGACAGCAAGAACCTGTATGCCCCAGACAGGCTACATTTGAATAGGGAAGGCTCAGCAGTCTAGAAACAGGTACTGGGAGAGTATATGGTGACCAAGATAAAGTTATAAGGACACATTATGTCTTCAGACCAGGGAGGCCACTAGGCCGCCCCCTAGACAGGATGAAAGGGACTGGGAGTAATTCAAACAGATGTGATGATAAAGATTTAAAGAAGGGCAGAGAATGGCAAGGGTCATATTGGAGGGTGGCTTCCTTGAATGTGAGGAGTCTGGGGAACAAAGCCGCTGAGTTGCAGGCACTGATGGCAGTGAGGGAGGTGGACATAACTGCCATCACTGAGACTTGTGCCACCGAATACCATGACTGGGATCTGGTGGTCCCAGGGTACAGGCTGTATTGGAAGGACAGGGAAAAAGGGAGGGGTGTGTGGTAGCTATTTATGTGAAGGAAGGAATACTACATAGCAGGGAGGAGGGGGAGAGGGAAGGACAGAGTCCTTTTGACTACAGATCGAGGACTCAAAGGGCAGGAGGGTTAGGTTGGGGTCGGTGTATAGGCCACCATCTCAAAAAGAGGACACTGATAGGGAGTTAGGAGAGCAGATAAGGAGGGTCAGTGCAAACGGCAACACCGTGATAGTGGGGGACTTCAATCTGCCCAGGCTGGAGTGGAGCACCGCAGCCACTTCGAGCTTCAGGGAACAGGTCCTCCTGGAGGCTTTCCAGAACAGCTTCCTGGTGCAGTTGATAAGGGAACCAACCAGGGAAGAGAACATACTGGACTTTGTGATGACAAATGGAGAGAACATTCAGGAATTGAGATGAAAGACCCCATGGCAGACAGCAATCACCACACAGTGTGGTTCTCACTCAGTATGGGTAAAGAGACAGCCAGTACAAGGACAAAGGTGATGGACTTCAGGCGGGCAGATTTTGGAAGGATGAGGGAAATATTGGAGGGCACCTCACCAGTATCTACCCACACATGGATGCTATCTAGAAATGGGAGATTATCAAACTTGGGTTAGCAAAGGCCACCAACACTTGTTCAAAGCTCCAGAGCAAAAATGCCAGGTCTACGAGGCCAAGCTGGTTAAGCAAGGAGGTGTTAGGGAGGGTTAACAAAAAAAGGGCTGCCTTCATAAAATACACGAGATACAAACAGGAGAAAGATAGGGAGAAGCACCTGAAGAAATCAATAGAGGTGACCAGATCAGTCAGGGCAGCCAAGGTAGCAAGGGAGCTTAGGCTGGCATAGGGGATCAGAGAAGGGGAAACAGATTTCTTCAAGTACATTAGGGAGAGAAGACGCTGTAAGGATTGGATTGTTAGGCTCAAGGTAGAAGGGGTGTGTGTGAAGAAGGGGGGTGGAGCAGGCAGAAGTGCTCAAGGACAACTTCTGTTCTGTGTTTACCAAGGAGAAGATGGGGCCAATGCTGCAGGGGAAGGGAGGGGTGGGAATGGGAGGTGTGGAGATAACAGATGTGGAAATCCCAGTGAGCAGAGTCCTGGAAGGCCTCAGGGCCCTGAGGGTGGATAAGGGTACAAAGACCAGATGGCATACACCCCAAGGTGCTGAACGAGTGACAGAGGTCCTGGTGGGGCTGACTTGCTCAGCACCTCTCTGGGGACCGGTTGCATACCCCAGGACTGGAGGATGGTGCATGTGGTGCCCCTTCACAAAAGTGGACCCACTAATGTACTAGGGAACTATAGATCAGTCAGCCTCACCTCCATCATGGGGAAGCTGATGGAGACTATCCTCAAGGAAAGGCTAGTAGCCTTCCTGGAGGAGAATGCTCTCCAGAAGAACAGGCAGCATAGGTTTGTCTCGGGTCAATCCTGCCAGACCAACCTGGTTGACTTTTACCATTGGGTGACTAGGGCTGTCAACAGGGGCCTGGCAGTGGATGTTCTGTATCTGGACTTCAACAAAGCCTTTGATTCAGTGCCCCATGGTAAATTGATTAGCAAACTGGGACACCTGGGGCAGGAGAGAAGCTGGTGGGGTGGGTCAAGTACTGGTTGTGGGACAGGGAGATGGGAGCTGTGGTAGATTACATCGAAGGCTGGAAGGGGTTACAGGAGGACCTGAACAAACTACAGGAGTGGTCGGTAATGGCATCTGGCATTCAATGACGAGAAGTGCAAGGTACTACACTTCGGAGCTAGGAACCAGGGGAAGAGCTATCTGCTGGGAGGGGTACAGCTGGAAAGTAACAAGGAAGAAAAGGATCTGTGGGTGATTATAGTGGGCAGAATGAACAACTCGGCTCAGTGCAGGAAGGTGGAGGCAAAGGCCAATAGGATGCTAGGGTGTATTATGGGAGGAATCTCCTCCAGGAATAGGGAGGTGATCATTCCCCTGTACAGGTCTCTGATCAGGCCTCACTGGAGTACTGCATGCTGTACTGGCACCCATTCCTGAAGAAGGACATCAAGTTGTTGGAGGGTGTGCAGTGTGGGGCGACAAAGATGATCCAAGGATTTGAGGGGAAGTCCTATGAGAAGAGATTAGCAGAGCTGAACATGTATTCCCTGGAGGAAAGAAAGGACAGGTGGCATATGATTGATAAATTTAAATACCTCAAGGGGATAATTAAGGTTAATACAGAAGGGATTTTCCAGCTTACAAGAGGTAGAGATACGAGAGGGCATCAGTTGAGGTTGGAGGGGGAAGATTCAGGAGGGAAATCAAGAGGCATTTTGTCACAGAAAGGGTGGTGGACAGGTGGAATGCTCTGCCCGAGGGGGTGTTGTCGTGTGGAACAGTGGGTGTCTTTAAGAGGGGCTGGGTTAGGGTGAGGAGATGGGGTTATGATGAAGAGCGGAGTGGAGGGTGGGGCAGCTTCAAGATGTGGGGCTAGCTGCACAATTGAGCAGACTTAATAGACCATAAGGCCTACTTCTGCTGGTGTTTTCTAATTTTTATATAGGCAGCAGAGGGTAGTTGTGTGGGGAGGGACTCTCATCTTCAAGGGCTATAACCAGCAGGGTTCCTCGTGGCTCAGTGTTGGGTCCTGTGTTGTTCGGCATCTTTATTGCCGACATCTCAAATAGGATTAGAAATAAGATCAGCCTTTTTGTTGATGACACAATGATTGGTGCAATAGTGAACAATGCAGAGGGGAAGCTAGGACTACAGGAGGATATGGATAAACTTGAGAGCTGGTCAGACACATGGCAGCTGAGATTCAATGCAAAGAAGTGCAAAGTCATGCACTTGAGAGACTGCAATACAAGGTATTCCTACTGGCTGGTGGGAGGGTACAGTTGTCCTCATCAGAGGAAGAGAAGGATCTTGGTGTGCTAATCAGAGGGCAAATGAACCATTCAACACTGTGCAGGAAGGCAGCAGCAAAAGAAAATAAGATGTTAGGGTGTATTACCAGAGGTATGACCTCCAGAAATAGGGATGTCATCCTGGCAAAAGCAAATAAGATGTTAGGGTGTATTACCAGAGGTATGACCTCCAGAAATAGGGATGTCATCCTGCCACTGTATAGGTCGCTGATCAGACCAAACCTGGAGTACTATGCACAGTACTGGGGTTCTACCTAAAGAAAGATGTCATTCTACTGGAGGGGGTCCAGCGCAGAGCAACCAGGATGATCACAGGAAAGGAGAGAAAACCCTATGAGGAAAGACTGAGCGAGCTCAACATGTACTCCCTGGAGAGAGGAGGGATAGAGGGGAAATGATTGAAACCTTCAAATATATGAGGGGCATAAATAAGGTTGGTACAGACAGGATTTTTAGATTAAAGGGAGGGAGAGGCACCATGGGGCACAGTCTGAAAGTGAAGGGGGGGGGAAGGTTCAGGAAGGAAATGAGAAGGCACTACTTCACAGAAAGGGTGGTGGCTGTGTGGAATGCACTACCAGAAGAGGTGGTATCCCTAAAGTCAGTTAGCAGTTTTAAGAGGTGATAGAACAGGGTCAGGGGAAGGTCATTACTACACTGGTGGGGTGGGGCAGTTGCAGAGCAATAGGCTGATAGCTGCACAGTTGAGCAGACTCGATATACAATATGGCCTGTATCTGCTGGCATTTTTCATATGTTCATAGTTCGTATGGATATGAAAAAGCATAGTAGGAGTGATTTTTTTTTTCGTTAAAAGTTTTTTATTGTTTCATTAACAGAAAAAACAAACAGAAAAACAAACAGAGTATACAGATAACATTAATCAATGTTTTAGGTAACATAAGCAGCATATTGTTACATCTGTGACATAATTAAATTACAATGTGGTTCTATGGGTAGAGTATAACGACCTGTTATGTCTAAGGCCACCTATCTTAGTTCTTGTCAATGGATCCGGAGCCACTAGGAGGTACTACTGCAGAATATGCCAAGGCTTCATGTATTACGGTAGCTGTACCTTCTTATGGCCGAATCAAGGGGGACAATAGTAGGAGTGATTGAGCTGAGAAGTCTTCAAGTGGGGACAACTTAACAGGGCCTAGTAAAAAAGCTGAAAGGTGACAAATGTGGGGGAAAGAGACAGATACAGACAGACACATCTGTAGAAAATAAATATGGATGTGCACACATAGCTGGAATGTCCACGTATGAGCTGGATTGAGGTTGTTATTCCATGAACTGTGTAACAGATGCATTTTTTTCTCAAACAGAAAACTATGAAACTCAAGTGATGTTTACTAATGGGTCCCAGGTAAGTATATCATCACCAAACCAATGTTTTTTAATTGTATTGTATTAGTTGATTGACTGATATTTATGTATTGTCTTCATCAGATTTCCATTGACTTTGAGCTCAAGTGCTCATTTTCAAAGGTTCCATGTCAGATTCTATAGCGACAAAATATGACAATACAAGTCATTTAAGCAATTGCAGTGGAATGTAATCAAATCAGGCATATAGTGAACAAGATGGAGCAAAATTACATATGTGAAATGTGCAAATAAAGGTAGATAGTAGTGCAACAAATGTCACATGATGATGAGTATAAAGCAAAATTGATTTTAAGGGTTAGCCTTTGCAACTGCATTGGACTGCTAAGGCAGACCTTAGAGAGTGCTTAAACTGATTAATCTTGGGTAGACTCAACAGGGTATCAGGCAGGTCATGTAGCCAATTTTTGGCCCTAACAGCAAAGGACCACTTGCCCAGCGGTGTACACCAGAAGGGAGGTTCTAGGGCACACCTTGTCATGCTCCTGGTGTTGTAGCAGTTGAAAATGGTGTGGAAGCAGTCAGTTAAGGTGGCAGGAGTGAGACCCAGGAGTGCCTTTTTGGCTAGCAGACAGGTCTATAGTTTTATTCTGCTTGGTAGTGGAAGCCATTTAATTAGGGTGTAGATGGTGCAAGTGTGGGTGTAGTTACCTGCACCAAGCACAAAGCGGCATGCCTTATTACAGATCTACTGTACTCTGTTTAGCACCATGTCACAGGTAGCTGCATATACAATGAGCCCATAATCTACAAGTGACAGGATGGAACTGACCACTATAAGGTGTCCAGCTTCCACAGTTAGATTATTACAGTTTCAGTAGAGGGCACCCAATCTTCTGTTGACTAATGCCACTAGATTGTCTGCATGGGGGGCAAATGGTAGAGTGTCATCCAGTGTTGCAGCAAGGTGTTTAGTGGTATCCTCCTGTTCAAGATTTTGTCCTAGGCCATTCCTGATGACAAAGAGTGGAGTTTTCCTTTTCTGTGGGAGGCTGGAGAATAACGTGATATTTGTGCGTATGTGTGTGTGTGTGTGTGTATATGTGTGTGTGTGTGTGTGTGTTTTGTTTAGGACCAGTTTGTTATTGGAGAACCAGCTTTCCAAGGTTTTGATGTTACTTTAGAGGGTGCTAGTGAAGCTACCAGTGTCAGAGTTTTTGGTATAAATGACAGCATCATCAACTTAGAGAAGGATATTGGATGTCTGACATCTATCTGGCAGTTTGTTGTTTAATTAGTATTTGTTGCCAAAGACCTCCAACATAGAAGGTATTTGTAGATTTTGTGTCATTTTCTGTGATGTTGTAGTGTAGTGGCAGTAATCCTTTAATTGTGAGCTAATTCAGCAAAACAATGCGAGAAAGTACATTGCCATTGCAGACAATAAGGAACTGTAGACTGACTTCTACAAGAGCATCTATTCCCATACAAATTAAAATAGTTCTTAGTCAATGTAATGGTTTTAAAAGAGACTGTTTTCTAGTTAACATTCAGTATAGCACGTTGTAAATCGTCTAACACTGGCAATGCAGACATATAGTAGAAGAAAAAGAAATGGTGAACCTTCTGAAGAAATCTCTACATTTTCCTATAAATACTTCATCACCCTGCTAGTCTTGCACTTCAGTGGTGTTTTAAATATGCATGGAGTGGCACCATTCTAACACCACTTAGAGAAGTAAAAACTTATAACAGCTCCTTAACATGACATCATGCTGAAGCATTCATCTGAATGGCAGCAGAGAGCATTAGGATAAGTATCTAGCTGCTTGCTTTCACAAGTCTCTACAGTCTGTTGCAAAACAGGCTGACCTCACCAATCATAAAATAAAACTGTTATTGAATACACTGTAACTGTGCCCCATGCTTCTTAACTTCCAACAAGTATTCTAATTTTAGTCGGTTACCACTATACCCTATTCTACCCAATTTCCATCAATTATTTTGGTTTTTATATAGTATATACCTATTTTATTACGTCCATAAATAATCATAAAACAAGCATAACTCCAGGAAATTAACTCAAATTTGCAAATGTTCTCTTTTTCGGGAGTCACTGTATTTCATTTCCCAGTAAAATACCTGCAAGAAAAAAAAGTTGGGTTTTTTATACACTTGGTCACAATAACAGACCAAAAGTAATACCTAACCAGAGCATGCCCTAAAAACAAAGCAACACCAACACAAGGAACCTGTTTAAGATGCAAGCAGTCCAAAAAGTTACAAATTTATTGAAACATAGCAAGGTGTTCTTGCTCCGTGTCTGTACAATCCATCACTGGACCTAGTTTTGAGTAACCCAGATTTAACAAAGAATATTAATAACAATGAAGCACCTATAGGATTAAGTAACCAGAACTTCATGAGTTTTGTAATAGTGCTAGAAAAAGAACAAAGCAAAACCATTATAATAGTGACAGAATTTTGGAAGTTTGACTAGGCCCACAAAAGCTCTATAATGAGTATGTAGTCTGCAGGCTTCCACAGAGGAAGACAGAGCAAAAAACAGGTGGGTCAGTATACAAAGCAATATAGGAGCCATGTGACTTTGTGAGAGAGATATGTAACAAAGGACAAAAAGGCACACAAAACCACTGTGGATCGATGTTCAGATAAAACTGTCAGTGAATGATAAGAACAAGACATTCAGAGAATACAAAAACGACCAACATGATAAAAACAAGACCACATACAAGGAGAAGCTGGTCATTAGAAAAGATACCAAAACACAGACTACATTAAACATACACACACACACACACACACACACACACACACACACACACACACACACACACACACACAGAGTGACAAGTAATAACAAGATATGATCAGATGCATAAGAAAGAAATGAAGCTCTGAGTACAACATATAGAGGCACAATTGAAAGATGGGTCATTCCATGATAGCAATACAGGTACCAGGGAAAGGAGAGGGAAGGACTGGTTATTGAAAACATTACTGAGGGTAGAACCCTGAAAGGACATCAAGAACTAAATATAAATAAATCCTCAGGATCAGACAAGATACACCAAAGGGTGCTGAAAGAGCTGAGCAGGTCAAGGGCAGCACCTCTCACAGACCTTTTTATGGAGTCTTTGCATACTGAACTGGGGAAGTACCAGCAGATTTGGTGACTGCAAATGTGGTACCTTTCACAACAGTGAGTACAAGGACAACCCTGGCCACAATCAACCAGTAAGTCTAACATAAATTGTGGGGATGCTACAGGATTCCATCATCAAGGAAAAGATAATGAACCTTTTGTAGGAGAATGGACTTGCAAACAAAAACTAGCACATACAGTATGTACATGATAAAGATGATGTCACACTTACCTGATATTCCTCCTCAACGCAGTGACACACATAGTAAACTGAAACTAGCCAGTAGACCTTCTATGCCTTGGCTTTAGTGAGGCCTTCAATGCAGTGCCACACAGGAGGCTTAGCAACATATTAGGACAAATGAGGCTAGGGAACAAACTTACAAAATGGAGGAGCAACTGACTATTAATCAGGCTGCAAAGTGGTATTGAATGGTAAACTCTCAAACTTAAGAAAGGTGACAAGTGGGACCTTGCATGGGTCAGTGACAGGACCAATCTTGTTCAATATGTTCTCAAAGCGGTGCACCCCTTTTCATCGACACCCCGACGGCAAAACAGGAAAAAAGACCATTACGGTGACATTCACGGTAATGGTCCTTTTTCCATGTTTCGCCTTCCCCCAGTGTTCCGCCCCCTCCCTGGACCAACTCCAACCTGGGGTTGGAATCCTAAAGTCCAGGGGTGCGGGGGACAGAGCTCCCCACATGGGAGATGTGGGGGGTGCAGCCCCCCACAGAAAACACCCATAGAATAGGTGGCACAATACCTGTGTCAGTATTGTGCCATCACTGTGGGAGAGGTTGGCATTGCCGCTGACGACAAAACTTGGTGCTTCTGTTCACAAAGTAATAGAGGGAAAAGACTGAATATCAAGCTGTGTGTTTCCAGAAGACACAAAGTTATGAGTTAGAGTGGACACAGAAAAAGGAATAAAATCATTCAGAAACATATGGAGAGCCTCAAACAGTTCTGGCTACCTGGCAGGTGAAATTCAGTGCTAAAAAGGTTAAGTGATAATTATTGGCAAGAGATATTCAAAAGTAAAGTACTGTATAGCTTTTATGGAGATGAGATGGAATCCTCACATGTGGAAAGAGATCTAGGGGCAATGACAAACATTAACCAGAAAAGGCAGTCAGTGTTAAGAAGCTTGTGGTAGAGCTTAAAGGCTTGTGGAATGTTTCATGTAAGGATTCACAAGCTGTAGTGAACAACAATTCATGCCATACTGCAGGTCACCGGTCAAACCACATCTAGAGTTGGGCATGCAATTATGGAACCTATATCTCAAAAAGGGCAAAGACTAAAATGTTATATGGTCAGAAAAACAGGAACTACTACAGCAGGTGAGGCTGACCGACCTTAACATGTCACTGGTGGAGAAGGGGGAGAGAGGAAACTTGGTGAGCACCTATAAAAGCTGGGGAATATAATAAGGTGGACATCAACAAGGTATTCACACTAAAAGGTCAGGCAAACACAAGTGGTCATAACTTCAAACTGCCAGAAGAACTAGAGTGAAGCCAGCCAGGATGCAATGCAATAACTTGCAGTAAGTGACGTGTCATTAAATACTGCATGACAAAATGGTTTAATTACCATTGAACTACATGATTTCCTGCAGCATACTACATAATTTTCCAGTAATACTGCAAGGTACTGCACTGAATCCTGGCTTGTACCTTTGCAGTTAATCTAATGTTGGTAGAAAAATAGGGCAGACAAGACAGATTAAAATCTGTATCTATTCTTAACCATCTACAGTACAGTCAGCTAGGATGAAGTGCAGCGAAACACATCTGATAAATTCCTGTATGACAATAGAAGTTAATTGGCATGGATTTTCATTGTTCCCTGCAAAATACTGCAGTATTCTGGGAAAATAATCAAGGTACTGCACTGAATCCTGGCATCCTATCAGACTGTGTGTATCAGTGTAAATAAAAGTACATCATGGTGCCTAATTCTTAGACAAACTCAGTGGTGGTAAAAAAATGGGTACTTTATGCATTCCCTGTTTTGTTGCCACCTGAAATTGCTAGACTTGTCACACAATGATGGGAGAGGAGACTCTCTCTTGACATTGGTGGTACACTAATGTTCATTCCAGATATTAGCAGGTGCAAATACTATTTGCACCATCTAATTCCCAGGCATGCACATGAGACCATGGCACAGTATGATGTAGCACCAGGCATATTATGCAGTGCTGTGCTGAGTCATGGTAGCAGCACAGACAAACAGGCATCCCACCTGGAAGGGTCCACTCTCCCTGTCCCACCCTAGGTTATATGAGCCGAGGTGGTCCACTGGTGCCACCTTCATAACTCTATGATTAGCAAGTGGACTTCCCCTCACCTACTTCCACAACAGCAAGCATCTCTGTTGGTCCACTGTGTGTCCTCTACCTAACACCAGCATCTCACATACATGGTGATCTAGTAGTTCCCCCAGAACATGACCTACCTGTAGGCTTGTCTGTGCCTGGATGCAGTGCTGAGCCCCATTAGCTTCTGCCTCTAACAGGAAGTAATGAGGTGCAGCTTCAGATGCAGATAGCAGGCCTGTAAGGGCATCTCTTGCTCCTGCCTATCCACAATAACTTTTGTTGACACTCAGGAGTAAGAGTGAACTGATGCCAATGTTGAGTTTGGTGAATCCACCACAACCCAACACTTCTGACTCCTGTAAATGGGATATGTTTCCTGTCTTTCTTTCAGTACTTCAGTGACATGACATGGCTTTTTTGCCAGGGATGAACCAAGACAATACACTGAGCTCATGCAAGTCATATGGCTTGCTACAATCAATAAGCTACACTGAAGGTCATAATCACCTCATGTTCATATCTCAGTGCCATTTCCAACTATCTCTCTCTGCAGATAAAACTGTTATTACTGAGAGCTGTTCAGCTCCATGAAGAAATCCATAAATTCTTGAAACTGTCAAGTAGGCTGCTGTTTGGGACTTTAGAGTACGTTAGATCTCTCTAAGCATTGTCACGCAACTATTTTGCTGTGCCAGGACAGATAGTATCAAAGTTAGGGCACCGTCAATGTTGTGTCATGTTATCAGTCAAACTTCATGCCATTGATTCATCAAGACCCAAGGGACTTTTTACCCTAACATTGAATTTCCATACTTCTAGGCTTTGTGTTTAGACCCTAACTGATACATTAACAAAGACAATATAGCACATAGAGTGCCATGGGCCTATAGCGTACTTTGTGAATGGACTACATCTGATCCTTTGCATATGGCCCCAAAGCTATTGTGTGACCATAATCCATCCCATGCTGGCCCAGCCCTATAGCATGGTTTGTGAATGTAAGTACCAAACCTATCACACACTGACATACACCTATAGCCTGATTTGCGAATGGCCTGTACCTCACCTATCACACACTGGCCCAGGCCTTTAGCATGCTTTCCAGGGGCCACATGTGCACAGTTTGCTAACTTTTCCCCTTTCGTGACCATATAGTGTTATGAAAGCAGACATTGTGTCTCATGAAAACATGAGCTCAACAACAAAAACAGCATGCAACCAACCCCATTTTCATGACTTGCAATAATTTATTTTCATTAATATTTAAAAGAAAATGCATATAAAAAAGTCAAAGTGACACCCTTGCACCAGACACTCTCAACCACACAAGTTACACAGTTGTACTCATAGCTGCTTTTCAGAAAACTTAGTAAAACAACCCAGTCTGAAAACTGGGCTTCTCCACTTTTGTAATTGCATACACTTCACAAAAATTGACTTTTCATCTCACAAAAACAGACAGAGTCACAAAAATACCACCCCTTTTTGCAATAATATGTTATGAAAAAATTGTGGAAAATAGAACTGCACATGTTCAAAAATACAATCTTATTTTGTTAATTGAACTTTTACACATTTTCTAACTAAATCCAATAGCAAAGCAACACTTTTGGCCCTAAATCTACTGAACATGAACATTTCAGATTTCAGCTCTGAGACATGTTCTAGCTATTTATGTACAAAATGAAGGTCTTAAGATGTATATTTTTTTCAAGTTAGCAGGTATGAATGTTTAGAGTAGTGTTCGGCATTTCAGCTTGCAATGTTTGTTTTTCTGAAGGTCAGTGGTTTCTTCTTGTCGGATTTAGTTTTGTGGTAAAGTAAAAAGATTGCAGTATTTCTACAGAGTCTGAAGATATATTTTCATAATTGTAAAATCTGTTTTATACTATTTTCCAAACATTTGTTTGAAGCACTCAGGCAATCCCTGCAGTGTTATGGGAGTGTGTGAGCTTTCAGCTAATGGATTTTTTTTCTCTTTGGAAGTGGTTTCTAGGTACAGGAAATTATTTCAAAGCCCAGGAAGTGGTCTATTATATGTAAGTTGATTATGTTTGTTGGTTTCGGGTGGGACATTACTCACTTCTCTTTGCATAAAATATACCACACATCTGGTGGTGCATCACTCAGTGTACTTTGCATGAGATATAATATACATCTGGAGCCAAAGTTTCAAAAGTGGAAAACTTTAGGCATGTGTGGGAAAGAAAAAAAAGTCATGTAAGAGAGGATTTCCTTGCGCGACTGCAAATTTTTTCTGCATGGGCTCAACTTTCAAATAAGTTGCCTTTTTGCAACCTTTTCCACAATTTACAGCAGATTCTGCATATTTTTTTATGCATGTTTGGAAAAATTCTATGCCAGTAATATATTCTTTCCACACCTTTGGAAAGAAAAGGAAATTCTGCCCTTGCACATAAAGGGCTGAATTCACCAATGGGCGGGATGTGCATACGACAGAGCCTGTGTAGCTACACACCCCAAGACAAGCATGCTCCAGCCAGTATTCATCATTGTTGGCTGCCTGTCTGTGCCCCCTGCCCCCCCTCCACAGCACGCAGCTGCACAGGCTTGGATAGTGGCTGTGTGGGGTGAATCGTGGGACCCAGGCAGGCATCCAATCATCTGCCCACCCTGGGTCCCAGAATGGATCCCATGCTGCTCATGTGCAGGGGATCCTAGGAAGGCATGGACCCCAGGATGAGGTGTCCAATGGACCACTGCCAAAATGGCTGCCCCAGCCCTCTCCAGCAGCCTGGTGGGCATGGGCAACATTGTGCCAGGGGTCCCATTCCCAATGCTGCCAGCAGGTGTCTGTTGGGGGGGACTGTAAGAGTTATAGCAGGATCCACCATCACATAACTTGTGCCCCCCATCCCTGCACTCTGCACCTTAGTGAATAGTTAGAATTGGGCACCTCCTAACATACCTCCAGACTGCCCATGTGCGTAACTGTGTGGGTGGCCGAGGGATCAGCTTTTGCTGTAGGGTCACTACCCTTGCAAGGTAGCCCTAGATGATATCGTTGAAATTGAGTCGCTGTTTTAGCAGTCGCTCATTTTCAGTCGCTGTCATCATGGAATACTGCCGGGGACTATTTAGCTTGAATACTATCTTGCGGACACGTGCACATGATTGGAAACTAACAGGAGGGAGGTTCAGGATAGACATGAGGAAGTATTATTTTACAGAAAGGGTGGTGGAGCTGTGGAGCAGTCTACCAGCCAAAGTGGTAAGTGCAAAAACTGTTGGTGGTTTCAGGAACAGTTGGGACAGAATGAGGGGTATAGTACTTGCCCAGGGCAGCAGAAACTGCAAGGATAATGGGGGGGAGGTTTGGGAGGGCTAGAGCACTGGAGGAACAGTAGGTCCCAGGGCTAAATAGGGAACGTGGGTAGACAGTAGGACCATGAGTCTCTTTCTGCTGCCTTTTTCTATGTTTCAATATTAGCATAACATTATCAGAGAAATTATTGAAAAATCATGAGTTTACCCATATTCTCACATTATATTAAATAATATTTTTAAATACTTATTTAATGACTGTGTCTTTGATATAACTGCAGTAGTTATCAAACTGAAAAGTACTAGAACATTCTCTATATTAACAAGAAATGGCTTTTGCAGGCAGACTAGAGCTACAGTGCATTGGGTAGGTTTTTGTTACCTAACCAGAGTGATAATATTTGTTTGTAATTGTTGTCCCTTGCAGAAGATGCTAGCTGCTGAGATGTACTGTAATAGCTAGCCAGCATCACCAGCAGTGTCAGTCCCAACAATACCAGCCAATCTTGAACTGCCACCAAAAATAACTTTAACAGCAGCAATACCAACCCCAGTAATCTGAGCCTAACTCAAACCACCACCAGCAACCCTAATAATGTCAGGCCCAGTGATCCCAGTCTTGCTTAACCCCACCCACTACCAATGTTAGCCCCAGTGATCCCAGCCTAACATGAACCTCCACCAGCAACCATGACAATGCCAGCTCCAGACTGTAACCCCAGCAACAGTAGCCTTGCCCATCCAAGTGATCTCAGTCTGGCTAGCACCCCTGTCAGCAACGCTAGCAATGGTGACATCCCTAGCAATCTCAGTCCCAGCCAATAAAGTCCATCAACAACAGCTCAGCTACCTCCCTGGTAACCCTGATTTGCATGCCCAGGACAGACTGACAACTCTGTACCTGACACATGGGTAAAAAGGGGCTTCAATCTGCAGTGCTATAACTCCTTTACCTTTTACCAGCACTGAATTCAGGACAGTGCTGGAGGAAGACTATAGTGTACCTACTCTACAACTGTACCTTGCCTGTGGAATAACAGGGGCATCAATCTACATTGTTGTCAGTTGGTCACTTCTACAAGGCTTAAATGAATAAGGGACAGATTACCAAAATCAGGGACACGTCTTACAAAATAGTAATATCAGCTCAAGAAGCTGTTACAATATGTTGTATCAACTTCTTGAGCTGTTGTAATATGTTGTTTTGTGTAGGTATCCTTTTCGTAATGTGAACTAGACTGTTAAACTAATGGCTGGCATTATTTTATTATTCAGATCCATATTTTTTAGTGTCATATATGCTGAATTTAGTATGGATGGAGGACATTTCTGAGGCAAAACCAGGGACATCACATCACATCACTGAAAATCAGGCACATTTGAGATCTTTGTCTATCACATTATGGGGAACTCTGCAATGTACTTGATACACACTGTACCTGGGCAATGGGTAAACAAAGAACTCCAGTCTCCACTGATGACAGTCCTTTTCCTTTCCCTAACACTAAGTGTAATAAAGAATAAATTACAAAAGAGAATTTGCAGCAATGTTCACAATTTTGCAAGCTTTGCTATTAATTGACCTGCTCTATGCTAGCACAGATTGAGCATGTAATGTAAACAAAGAGTGCAGCTGCTACCACAGAGGCCTCGCAGCACACACATATTAAGCATGTTTTTTCTGTTTGCCTTTTAGTTTTTCTTTGCTGCATAGTACACATATACTTTATGACATTTGCTGCAATGCTCACATTCATTTTCTGTCCCATGGTGCTTCAGTGTCCTGTTCCAGATAAGATCTTTGTTGAATTAGCCTCTTATTTTGAACTGGAATCAACATTAGCAAATGCTAACATGACTCCTTGTTGCCATTCTCTCTGTCTCTCAACCTGCTCTCCCAGTCATACAGCTTGCCTTATGTTACAGCCGAGAGAAACAGATACATAGATCTTGATGGCAGATAAGGACTGCTTGGCCCACCTAGTCTGCCAATTTCCCTCCCTATCACCAGCCCAGTGGTGCTGAGGGTTGAGGAGCTGGATGTCACACCTCATGCCACACCGGCGACCCGGGTTTGGGACTGAGCTCAGGCCATCGGGGGTCAGTGGGGGAGGAGAGGATTGAGCATCTGTAGGACTGCTCTACTCTCCTGGGGAAGGTACAGGGATTGTCCCACATAAGTAATGGTACCCAGTGGAGACTGGGTGCACTGCAAGATGCAGGGACCTTGCTGGGGAAGATGTTGGGCGGTCGCCCTCTGGATGTGTGCGGGAATGCACACATAGTGGGCTAGACAGCATTGCACGACCCATGTCTGGGGGAAAGTAAGGACAAAAAACCCTCCCTCTTCTGGTAGGCAAAGGCAGGCCCCATGGCAACAGCCCCATGTCCACCGCCGGGCATCAGAATGCTCGATTCCAGATCCCTCCCCCTGTGTCAGCAGCCCATCTAACATTATAGAAAGGGAGCCTGTAGGAGATGGCGGTGCTTCCCCAGAGGAGTCAGACCCGAGGGGTTCTGGCTAGCTGCACAGGGATGAGGGGTGGGTCTCACTGGAGTAACAAGTGGACCATGCTTCAGGCAGAACGGGCAGAGCCAGAGACCAAACAACCACGCTGGAGAGAGGCCAGAGGTAGGGGGTGAAGAAAGAGTTTAAAAACAAAATTCCCTACCTATTGGATAAGCTGATCCTAGTTAACCAACAGCCTACTTCTGCGTGATGTCAATGCAATAGGCAAGCTGAGAGAAGTATTTTGCTTTGTTCCTTCATGAGGGGAAGTGATAATTTGGTATCAGCTGTGTGTAAGGTAATGGTGATCCAGCAAGAAAGGGCAACTGCAAGGAGGATGAAGGCAGCTGGATTATGTAGTCAGTCCACCTGGTAGTACAGCTCTGTGGTAGGGACCAAAAAAATACCACCTAGACACACAGAGGGAAAGAAAATGTTTCCTCCCACTTCCTCTCAGCACAGCAACTCATGAAACATAATGAGTCCTTGGTGCCAATCAGAGCAAAATTTCACTTTCTGAGTGTAAAAGAGAAAAGAAAAAAAATATACATTGCATGAGACATATTTTTTCAGACTAACACAATTATCTCTAAGACTACCTTTTGAGAGATAATACTCTCTTCTTCAGGTCAGTGAAAACAGAGCCGAGTAACATGTCAGTGGACATAACTTGGCTGATTGTTTTGATCTGATTGGCTGAACCCAAAACTCTTTAACATGAAAAATCCATTAAACAGCCCATAACATCTTAGGAAAAACTTTGAAAATGATACATAAATTTCAATGTACAGTATTTCCTAGAGTCACTGTTTTTATCTTTTCATTGTTCTCTAGTACTGTGCACATTCATGTCGAAGCAGGCTCATTGTTCTTTGGACTTCATGTGCTCCTGCTGCTTGTCTACAAATGATATTGTAATCTCCTGACTGTGTCATCTTAATCATTCCCATGACATCCAAGTGTGATTCATAAACAGAGGATTCTTCCAGCATGTGTAGACAGGCAACAAGTGTATATGAAGCCTGAGTGGCAAGGATCATAATTTCAAACTGTTCTGCATAGTAAAGAGTGGAACATAAATACAGCTTGTACATTATATGAGATTTAAACAGAATATGAGTAAATACTGTTTTCAATTTTTCCAAAGATGTCACACACTGTACTCCTTATGCTACAGATTCCTGGGTATGTGAGCCGAGGCAGACAGTTCTCTATGTAATACCAATCACTCAGCTACTATGTAGCTCTCGTTAAAAAGTGCACTATGCCTAGCTGCTAGTCATGACACTACGACCTGCAAAGCAGTTATGCTGTGCTAAGGGAATGGAATATCTCTGAAAAAAATATATATTCAGACCATCCATTTTTATAATGGATCACAAGTTCCTACATACAGTATTCTGTATTATTAGCTAGGGATTCTTTCTTCCTTCTGGGGTTTGTTGATACATGCTCCATTTGGTTGCATAGACTACAGTAGTATACTGTAGGTCTTTACCATAATCTAATGTACATCTTTAGATCATACCTTATATCATATATTGGTTTGTACTGAGGATATCCTGGTGAAACCCTATCTGTTCTCCAATGTGTGGGAGAGCAGCTGCATGACTAAATTCTCCTTACTAGTCAAGTATAGCAGCACTATTCCTATATAGATATATGAGCTTTTCATGCATCAGCTTAATTAAAGCAAGTAAAGCAAAAGCAGGGTCTGCCTGTATTGGTTATAGGAATTGAAACAAGAGGCTAGTTTTATGATTAGATAAGTAGGGTAAGTTGTGGGGGAAAATGCTTTTAATTCTTGTCTGTAGAGTGAATAGGAGCACTGCAGGAAGTCTAGGGGGCACTGTATAAAGGCTGCACACAACTCAAAGAGTCCCTACATGCCAGCATCCCAAAGTTTGAACACCCCAGAGAAAGAGTGCAGCAACAGCATCTGTAGCAGGCACTGTACTTGGAGACTGCAGGATGCAGGGGACCCTTGTGGTAAGACAGAAAGGGTAACAGCAAGCAAGGCAAGACCATTTTATTGCCATCTAGGGAAACAGAGTAACATGGGGGTGTATACAATGTGTTTCCAAGTCTGTAAAGTAAGAATCTAAATAGAAGGAAGCATCCTCCCAATCTGGACTAGGGCTACATTAACTGCCACCTCACTACCAAGGGTAGGCCACATTAACTGTTCTCACCTTATCTGTGGTAGGGCTATGTAAACTGTTACCACCTCATCTAAGGCAGGGCTACTGTATGTTAAATGTAACCTCCTATGAAATGTGAGGTGTTAACTCAGTTCTTCTTGGATGTGGTGTCATCCATTCATGACGGGATTTCTCCAAGTGGGCTGTGGTGGCCCCAGTAGAGGGTAAATTCAGGTTGTCACAGGAGCACTCACCTTGACTGGGAATAGTTTAGACCAGTCACATTTAATGTGGTTTGTGAGGTGATTTTGGAGCTGCAACTCACATTTTTGAACTGGATCTTGGCCTGGTGAGGGTACATGTGAGCTGCATTGGGCAACTGTGCCTGCTGTTTGCCTATATTGTTCAGTGCTCCTTAAGGGTAGGGGTATTTCTGACTGCACTGAAAAATGTGTCAGTGAGTCTCCTCCTGAATAAAACATCTATGGATCTGGAAGTCCGAGCAAATTACAGACCAGTCTCTAAGCTGATTTTTTGGTGGGAAAAGTTACTGAGAAGATCATGGTGTTGCAGCTAAGGCATACTTCATGGCATTTGAAATCTATGAGCCTCTCCAGTCTAATTTCAAGTCTAGGCATAACATAGAAAGTGCATTAGTTAGGGTGTAGAATGGCCTGCATAGGGCTAGAGATGGACATGAGTGGTCAATTCTCAATCTCTTTGACCTGCATTTGAAGCATTCAGCATTTCAAGCTGTAGACCATGGGTTGCTGTTGACTCAGCTTAAGAAGGACAGTAGGCTTACCAGCAGTGTCAGCTGCTGATTCGAATCCTTCCTCAGCAATAGGAGACAGAGTATTGAATTGGGGAATTTCTCCTCGCATCCTTAGCTCCTGCCCTGTGGGTACCCCAGGAGCTGATCCTCTCTCCTATGTTGTTCACACTATAAATGCTTCCTCTGGGTGGGATCATTAGATGGTATGACTTGGATTTTCACTGCAATGTGGATGATACCCAGTTACACCTGTCTTTTGCACCTGGGACACAGAATGCAGTAACTGTGCTTAACAACTGTCTGGCCGAGATTCAAGACGGGATGTCATCATTCTGGCTGAGGCTCAACCAAACAAGTCAGAAGTGCTGGTGGTCGATTCAGGCCTGAGGAAGGGTACAGGTGTGATCAAAGAGATGACAGATCACAGGCTTGGATCCTTGAGGCTATCTGTCTCAGTGAAGTGTAAAAACCTGGGGGTCATTCTGGACAGCAAGCTGACACTGGAGGCCCAGGTGTCAGCAGCTGTTTCAAGTAACTTTTACCATCTGAGAAACATTAGCTATATTAAAGCCATAGTCCCCTCTGAGAACCTGTAGACACTAGTACTGTACATGTTTTTTGTGACATCTAGGCTTGACCACTGCATTATCCTGTGTCTTGGAGTTAGTGAAGGCTTGCTGCATTGTTTAGGGATGGTGCAGAATTTTTTATTTTATTTATTCATTTCAGTTTAGGATTAATACCTTTGAGCTGGAGGCTCATTTACAAAGGTTCCAAGTCAGGCAAAGACAGTACATGATATAACAAAACCATTGGATACACAGCAAATTAGGCAGATATAGCAAAACAGGGTATAAAGTAGCTTATTTACAAATGCAGAGGTGTCATTTATTACAACACTGTAAGAGTGTGGATAGGTGCTTCTATAAGTGCAGGGTTCTGGAAAAAGAGAGGGAGAGTGGTCTAAGACCTCAGAGTGCAGTGGAGAAGGGGGTAATAGCAGCCTGAGTTAGCACTGTCGGAGGGGAGCCTGAGGACTGAAGACAAGGCAAGAAGGGAGGTTATGGACTGGGAGTAGGGAGGGGATGGGGGGGGAAATAGGTGGACTAGTAGGGGTGTCATGGGTTGGGGAGGAGGGAGAGAGGGGTACAGGGAAGGAGGTGTTGGTGGTAGAGGACGTGATGACATGGGGTGATTAAACTATTCAGTGTTATGTATAACAGGAGCAGACATTTATACTGGCCAAGTGCTACTGTAGTCTAGATTTGTATTCCCAGAGCTTACTGCAATCAATGAGGGAGCAAGGCAGGTTATTGAACCATTTGGGACCACAGAAGGAAACGGATCTGTGTGTTAGAGCAGTGCACTTGAAAGGCACAAGAAGTCTCCCCTTTAGTCACACGTCTTGTACTGACAGTGGGTAGCACAGTTTTGAATAAGCAGGAGGCTGAGGCAGGTGTAAAGCCTAGCAAAGATTTTTTTACCAGCAGACATGTTTGATACAGGATTCTAAGGTGTAGGGGGAGCCACTCGGTTTCCTCGTAAAGGTACAAGTATGGGTAATGTGGCCAGCCCCTAGGACCAGATGACAAGCCTTATTGAGGAGAGTTTTGACCCTCTTTAGAGTTGTATCAGTGCCAGCCCAAGAGATGGCGAGGCCATAATCTATGGTAGATAGTGCTGAGCTGCATGTTACAGGTTTCAAGGCATCTGGAGTCATCGAGCATCTGTGGCAATACGAGATACCCAGTTTTATATTTGTCGATTTGACAACATTGTCAATGTGCACTGAGAAGGTAAGGGTGTCATCTAGGTGTACACCTAGATACTTGAAAGTGCAAACTTATTCTAGTGTATCCCCCTTTAGAGCTCTGTATCATCAGTGGACCGAACTTTTTCTTGTTGTGCGGTGTTGTAAAGAGCATGCTCTTTGTCTTCTTATAACTGAGCAGTAGTTTGTTTTTTGAGAACCATTGCTCCAGCTTATGGAAATTGTCATGCAATTCAGTTCTGACTGCAGCCTGATTACTGCCAGATACTGAGATGATGGCATCATCAGCATATAGGACAGTGTTAGCTCAATAAGGAATTGATGAAGAGGCTGAAAAGGAGTGCTCCCAGGATAGACCCTTGGTGAACTCAGAGGATCACATCCCTGGATTCAGAGTGTTTACCACATATTCTCACACATCGTGTTCTGTGTGAGAGATAGCTGTCGAACTAAGCTGCTGTGTCTGTGGATAAGCCCATTGATAGTAGGCAATTCAGGAGTAGTTGGTGGTTAATGGTATCAAAAGCCTTAGTTAGGTCTATAAAGATAGACCCAACTGCTAGACCATTGTCTAGGGCTTTGTATATTTGGGAGGTGAAATCAACTAAGGCTGTTAGTGTGGAGAGTGTGGAGTATTGTTCCTCAAATCCATGGTGTTGTGTGCATAGTAGGTTGTACTTTTCAATGTACTCGGTAAGTTGATCTGTGACCACTCGCTCCACGGCTTTGGAAAGGGGGGGTAGAATAGAGATGGGCCTATAGTTGGAAAGGTTTGCTGTATTGCCAGATTTAAAGAAAGGGGAAACAAGCGCCATCTTCCATTTGGTGGGGAACACTCCTGTTCTCAGCGAGACATCAAAGAGTTTTCATGACTGGATCTGCGAGCTCATTTAGGGTGAGGGCAACCATCTTCATGTCTACTAGGTCATTCCCCATCCTAGTCTTTCCTAGAATTCGTTTGATGTATCTGATGGTCTCAGCCCAAGTAATCTGCCTGAAATAGAAAGGCGGTACTCTGCTGTTAGTTGGAACTGGAGGATTTGTATCCAAGAACTGACCAGGCTGCAATGCAGTGAGGTAGTCACTGGGAAGCACAGTGCTTAGGTCAGTAAATGCTTGGTGGAAGGCAGCCACAATATCACTGGGTTCCTGGAGGATCTTGGACCTTGAAAGAATGTGGTGGCCCAGATACTGACTGGCCTACCAAGATCATATCATCTGACCCCTGTGCTGGGCAAGCTGCACTGTCTGCCAGTGAGGTGGCAGATAACTTTCAATGTTGGTTAGCTAACCTATAAAGCCTTACATGGTGTGGGCCAGGGTACCTTGTTGAACTACTGTCTCAGCATTCACCTTGCAACCCCTTTCACTCTGCCAATGAGGGCCTACATTAACTGCTACCTCCCTATCTGGGGTAGGCCTACCTTAACTACTACCTACCAATATGAGGTAGGGCTTCATAAACTGTGTTAAGGGCACTGTGAAATAGAGTTTACATAGCAGGCAGCCTCTGCATTTTCTGGGTTAGGGCTACATAATCTGTTGTTGGGAACACTGTGAAGCAGGAGTTACACAGTAGACAGCTATATTCCTATCTGGGATAGATTCTAGTATAACTAAAGCAAAAGGTTAGAACAATCTGTACATTTTAAAATGCAAAAACATGAAAGTACAGGTGGAACACTTTGGGGGAAAGCGGGCAATATGCAGGAGCTGCAGGACAGTCATAAACCAGAGGGTGCTCTGGGTCTATAGCCAGTGCCTCAGCTGTAGAAGGGTACAGCTGTTGAAAGCTTAACTTGAGAATGCAAGAGCAGAAATCCACTAGTGGAGGGCCAGGGCCAGTAATCAACAATGGGGCTACAGGCTCCATTGGGCTCACATATCCAATAAGGACAAATCTGCCTTAGCTGGGAGGGAGGGAGGGGTGTGATGGGGAGGGGTACCAAAAGTGCAAGATGCCCTCACCTCTAGCAAATATCAACCCTTGTTGGTGGATGCCAACCTAGAATCCCACTAGGATGAAGCATGAACCAGCATTCCTGAGAAGGAGGGGGGGGCTCATCCATTGTGCAAGAGCCAAGGGAGAGTGCAAACCCCAGAATGGGGGGAGGAAAAGGGTTATGGTACTGAGAACTTAATCATTAAGGGCATGGGGGGATGGTGTTTTCCACAGATGAATTTAAAAGGATGGTCCACTGTTTCCCAGAAGCAACTGTAGTAGAGATATTTGAAGTTGCCAAAATTTGCTCCATGAAAACTGGCCAGGTGGATTGACCAAATTTGCCTGACAATGGTCAATTCACCAGCTGAAAACAAAAGACTAATTGTATGTAAGGTGAGGCTACCACTCTCCCCAACGTCTCCTAGCACCCTCCTTCCTTCTCTTCCCCTCAGCACGCCCACAAAATGAAACTTCAAATAAAGAAAATGGTCTCCTGGTCTCTGTTCAGTAACTTCAGTGCTGACTCCCATATTGTAATGGTTTTGAAGAATGAATGGTGATGTCATTGCTCCTAGTAAAACCTGACTGGTTAAAAATTCAACCAATCAGGATTTGCTGGAAGCTAGGACATCACTATTCATTTATTCACTCCATTACCAGATGGGAAGTCAGACTCGGAGGCTGGCTTGGCACTGAAAAGAGCAGATGCTCTGCTGCATGCTCTGCTGCAGATGCTCTGCTGCATGAGGTGGGCTGACTATTTAATCATTGATTTTGTGGGTGCAGGTGTGGGAAGGAGGGTGTTGGGGTCCAGAGAGGGGTTGGGTAGGCGTCTGTGATGCCCAGACAATGGGTGTCTGAAGATAAAAAAGACAGTGGGACTTGTTAGGGTGGCATGTATTTGCCATGCATTTGGCACTGGGGTGAAGAGAAGGGATTAACTTTATTCACCAGTCCATCAGCTGCAGCAGCATGATGTGGGGGGGGGTTGTAAAATACTGGTATATCTGTTCTTAGGTGTGGGGAGAGTCTGATTTAATAGCACACTGAGTGGCTGGGAGGTTTTTTTAAACCAGAAAAATCCACCGGCGAAGTTGGCAGTTCTGCCTCCTGATCTGGGAATTTTTTCACGAATGCGAATATGGCAGAGTAACGCCAACTTCGTTGGTGGACTAAAAATTTGCAGCATCTTAAACAGCATATACTCTCCAAAAGAAAGTGATGTGACTCACTGGGAAGGAAGGGGAAGGACAATTATGATGCATGTAGGCCCAAGAGATCTGGCCAGGAGAGGTGTAGAAGAGATGAAGGAGAGCTTCTCTCAGGTATGGCAGGAGTGGTGACCTCTGATGTCATACCACAGCCACGCTTTAGCCATAGAGAGCAACTCAGAATAGTGCAGTTTAATGCATGGCAAAAGGGCAGATGTGGGGGGTAGGGTTCAGTTCCTAGGAGAGTAGGGCCACACTTCCTGGGCTTGGAGGCTGTTCAGAAGGGATGGCCTGCAGACCAGTGGGGAGGAAACAAGGGTGCTGGGACTTGGTATCCAGTGACTATAGAGACTGAAATAGAGCAACCATCAAAATGGTGTCTCATAATCAACGTTATCCTCATGGGCTACTCTGCAAGGGTAGTGACCATATGCAAAGGCAACTGTAGGAGAGGGTGACCAGAAGGGGAGGATAGTGAGGGGAAGGGGAGGGATAGGTAAGAGGGTTTGTCAGGGGGTAGAGTGCCTGCTGCAGCCGAGGTAGCCATGTGGAGTCGTGGTGAGGGTTGCTAGCTCTGGCACAGCAGGTAATGGGTTCTGGGCTGGGGACTGGGGGGAGAAGTTTTTGCAGCTGGCTGCCACTGTGGGTTTTGCTTTTGCATCAATCCAGACTGTCGCCCTCTCCCCAACATGCACCCCCATGGAGTTGATAATCCTTTAGCAGGGGGGTGAAGGGGTGACCCCCCCATGAGGATGGGCACAGGGGGGTGCAGCTCCCCGGCCCCCCACATAAAATCTTGGATTCCTTGCTGGATGTCTGTTCACCAGCATGTGTATATAACTGATTTGCTTTTCGGTGATGTACACTCACAATAATAGCCATCACTGTTTTACGATCACTATTATGACATGGAACCCTGGGGCTTAGGTTGAACAACACCTACACAGACTTTAAACTAGAAGAGGGGGGAAGCAGTACTGCTGTGGATAGGCACATCCAGACAACAGATGGGAGGGCCTCACCCCAGCACTAATACAGGAAACTGTAGCTGGTTTGGTGACGGGGGGAGAAAGATACAGTAGGGCAAATAGGAAACACAGCCATAAAGGGCAAGCAGGATGGGGTGAGAGGAAGGAGACAGAGGGGGCAGTGGAACACAACAGTAGCAGGAGGTATCACAGAAACAGAAAGTCTCAGCAGGTATGAAGGGCACTGTGCTAATGCTAATAGCACGGGTAAAAAAGACATGTAACCTCCTCCAGGCAATAAAACCAAGCTACAATTGGACACACTGGCTGTTTCAGAAATGTAGGCAACACAGCACCATGAGGGTACTGGGGCATAAAATGATCAGGAGGGGTAAGGAAACAGGAGAGGTGGCGGAGTGGCACTATACCATAAGGTGTGCATGTTAAACTCAGAAATTCAAGAAACAGGCCAAGTCAAAGACACTCAAACAGTAAGAGTACAGGTAATTGTGAAGAGCGGTAAAGTGATTAAGGTCAGCATAATGTACAGGCCGCCAGCACAGAAAGAATCTATAGACAAAGAGCTAGGATAACAGATGAACAGGGTGTTAGGACAGGGAGAGGCGCTGATATTCGGGATTCTAATTTGTTAGGTGACATTTGTACAGTAGAAAGTAACATCCCAACAGAAGCAAGCACAATGAGCCAGGACCTGGCTAAGAAGAAGCAAGTGGTGTTGCTGAGCTACAGGGTCATTCAACTCACTTGGGAAGGGCCCATACTGGACCTAGGTCTGAAAATCAGGAAGAGTATGGGGGATATCTAGGAGAGGGAACCACTGGGTTCCACTGATCATAAAACCATGCGAGTTGCGGTAAAGCTAAATGTCAACAGGGTACATTCAAGGGCTAAGATCCTGCAAATTTGGGGAGGATGAGGAAGGTGTTAGGGAAAAAAACTGCAGAATGTGATGGCAGTGGTATGAGCAGCCAGCAAATGTGAGCTGATTAAAAAAGGAGCACTGGAGGAAACAGGGTTACTCACAAAGATGTAGGAAAGGGGAATAGAGGGAATAAACCACTACGGTTTTCAAAAGGGGCAGCAGAGGCAGTGAGGGGGAAAAATTAAAAAAATCAGATACATGAGCTACAAAGTATTGTAAGGCAGAAGAGGGCAGGGCAGAATATCAAGAGAAATTTGAGGTAGCAAGCAGAGTAGTAAAACAGGCAAGGTAGAAGCCAGCCCGAGCTGAGGCTCATAGGGCATGTTAATGGAGGTGACAAAGCATTATTTTTCTGTAGATGACAGTAGCAAAGAACAAGAAAGGAGTTATCAGACTAAAGAAGGAGGACAGATGGATGGAAGATGAGACCAGTAACGTTAATGTGCCGAACAATTATTTCTGCTCAGTGTTCACAGCCGTAGACAAGCCCCTTCTTCCAGAATGTAGTATAAAAGCCAATGGAGAATCACCAAGAGATGTTAACATGGGGTCCATCATGAAGGAAAGAGTTCTGAAGAGCCTGAAGGATAAGATGCATCTGAGGGTGTTAAAGGAGCAGCGGATGATCCTGACTGGACTACTTCAGTTACTCTTTAGAGACAAGGGAAGGGCTGGAAAATTGGAGGACAGTGAATGTGAACCCCCTACACAAACATGGATGTCAGGATGAGTTAGATTATAAACCAGTCAGTCCTGTGTAGAGGATAATAGGATTCCTGCAGGCAAACAACCTGCAGGACTCCAGTCAGCATGGACTTATCAGTAGGAAGTCATGCCCGATGAACCTGACTGAATTCTTCAGCTGGTTGACAAAGGCCATGTCAAGGGGTTAGGCAGTAGATGTTCTGTACCGGAAATTTAGCCTTCAGCACTATCCCACATGGGGGACTGGGAAGAAACTGGGTGATCCAGAGATAGAGGATAAGATAATGAGGTGTGTACAAAACTGGTTATGTGGAAACATCCAGAAAGTATTCATAAATGGAGAGCTTTTGGGGTAAAGGAAGTCATGAGGGTGTCCCCAGGAATCAGTTTTAGGACCGGTTCTCATTAATATATTTATATGTGACTTGGCAGAGGTGGTACAGGGTAAGCTAAGCATCTTTGCAGAAAACACCAAGGTCTGTTATAGAGAAGACAGAGGAGGGAGAAAGGGCCATGAAAAAGGATCTGGAAAGACTGAAAAAGTGGTTGAAGTTGTAGCTGACATTTAATGTGAAACAGTGCAAGGTAATGCACATTTAATTTTTATTTTTACATGTTCTGGGCCAGGATAGGCACACTAAACTGAGGCTTGTTTCCATGTGCATCCTGGGAACACAGTGAAGTTATGTGTCTTGCTCATGATCACACATTATTCAAGTGGTTGCTGTGGGATTCAAACCCACTAGTGCTCCAGGTTTGCAGCTCAATGTTCTTAAAGAGCAACTATTATAATAAAACAATTATAAATGCTAGATGTACACCAATTATGTTTTAACTTTATTGTTTTCTAGTCATTTCTTTATTTTTCTTTATTTTCCCCCACTGTTTGTCAACTAAATATTGTAGATAATACAGCAAGTATTCCACTGAGTCTTTTAAAATGTATCTAACTTTCTCCTGCTAACCACATAATTGCTGTTTGTGACATCAACGGGTTTTATTTAACTCTAAAAATTGATTAGCGTTTTGTTCATAAAAGTTCTAAAACATTGTGAAAATGCATAGCTCTTGCCTCGCTGTGTTTAACAAACATAACACTTCTAGAAAACCTATATAAATGCTTCCCATACAGTTAGCATTGTCCCAAGAAAAAAACTGCTAATCAATTATTTAAAACCGGACATCACAGTCTGTTGTCATGGTGAGTACTATGAAGTCATAAACAAAGGCACTGTCAGGTTAACGGGAGAGGCAAATGTTTTCAAATGTCTTCTATACAGACTTTTTAGATGTACTACTAAGATGGGCTGTAAATATTAGAAAGGAACATTGAAAATGAAAAAATGGATTCTCTAGTAGATTGTAACAGCTGAAACATCTTATTTATGAACGTGCATGCTGAAGTGTAGAGTTGCTCTTAACTACTACTCTATACTGCACATAGGGGCTCAGAACCCAAGAAAGGAATACTGGGGGCGCCCGATTTTTGAAAGACTTGCAGATGCCACAAGTCCCTGGTGTGCCAAACATACTACGCAGGGAGCTTACAGCATTCATTCAATGCCAATCATGAGTCTCAGTCGGGTGTGCCAAATGTCACAAGTTAGACTAGCTCCTCCCTCGTTTAACTTGCACCATTTGGGGGATCCTTTTTATGGGGCTTGTGCCAAATATTTGGTGCAAGTTGTCATAAATTGTGACAACTGCCGCAGCTGCACTCAATGTACTAAAACTGGGCTCCATTGCATCAAAGGAGTTTGGCGCACATCGTGGTTGATGCAGGACTTGATGCAAGCCCTGCGTCAACCTTTGAAAATCGGGCCCGGATGGCTGGGTTGGTAGTGGAGATCAGAAAAAGGTGCCTGGGGGTGATAATAATGAAGAACCTAAAGGCATTAACGCAATATAATCGGGCTATGGGAATGGTGAATTGGATGCTGGGTACATCGAGAGGGGGGGATAATTAGCAGAAAGGGACATATACTGCCACTTTAAAGATACATGGCTTGGCTGCACTTAGAGTACTGTGTACAATTTGGAAGCCCACACTTTAAGAAGGACATAGCCTGGATGCGGTCCAGTGAGGAACAACCAAAATTATATAGGGGCAACAAGGGACATGTTATGATGAACACTTGGGAGATCTCTATATGTAAATGCTGGAGGACAGGAAGAAGAGGGGAGACATGACTGAGACATTTAAGTACATCCACCAGATAAACAAGATAGACAGCAGTGAGTTGTTCACAATTGAGCAGTAACACGGACACCAGGGAAAACTCCATGAAATTGGTATTGTGGGGGAAGATTCAAAAAGGATGTTAGAAAGTAATTTTTTCTATGAAAAGATTGGTAGCAGACAAGAACAACCAACCAGAAGAGCTTGTCTGCATTGAGGCAGTAAGGGGTTAAAATGGAAGTGGGCGAGGCACATGGGAAAAGTATACATGCGGGCAGCTGGAGGAAGAAGGGGTAGAAATGAGGAAAACAGCAGCACAGTTCCATATCTGGGCAGGCCTCGGCAGACCTTTATCTGCCACCTTTTTCTATGTTTAATTACATGGTGTCCAGAATTAAAGGCAGTTGTGATTTGAATATCTCTGCATAATTAAAGACACTTGTGATTTGAATCATATCTGCAATTAATGCAAATTTCTACTTTATTGGAGCTGTACTGAAAAAAAAGAGAAATCCCTGTCACCATTGTTTAACTCTGTAGAAACAGTCAGAAAAATATGCTGTCAGAAGATCATAGGGTTCTGCGAAACATGTCAAATGTTCAGCAGCGTAAGAAGCAGAAGCACCAATTAGTTCATTTTTACATAATTATGATATACAGCACTTTCAGTTTTTAACCAGTGACCACTGCAAGTCCATGAGTGCTGGATTCTTACATCATGATATTTTTGTAGAAATAACCCCTACTAAAACTTTTAGAACTCATTATTTTATTCTCATTACTGCTGACACCTCCACAAGAACTTTGAGAAGCATAATATTGGAATACTGCTTATATTGCAAATTGGCTGTGTTTCTTCTACCCATTATTTATTACTGAGATCATATGCATGAAAAAAAGTGGGTTCAATGAGCTAGGGTTGGCACATAGCACATGCACCAACTGGGAATCACCCATGGGGCAACTTGCACCACCTGGTGTGCTGGTCCCAATTCAGGGACCCAGCACACACCCAATGAGGGGGCCACCTGTATCAGTCTGGTTGTGCCACTGTTATGGCAGATGCAGGGCTGCACCATGGCAGCGGTGGGCTTGTGCCATGGCAGTACTGCAATATCCCCATATGTGAATTCACTAAGTGCTGCACTGGGCACAGGGCTTGCTGTTTGCAGCCATGGCATTGTCTATGCAGCTGGTGTGCCATGAGGAGCTGTGCTGTGTGCCACAGGGTGTTTGGCTTGTGGTTTCAGGGCAGCCTTTAGCACCACCTGGCCAGACAACCTCCCTCATTGCTGCCCTCTCCCATCTGCATGCCAGAGGTGCCCACAGCCACTGTACCATCAGGTTGGGACCCCAAGATGGTTGTTCTATGGGACACTATGCTCATAGCCAGTAGGGAATGAATGCACAGGGAATAGTACATGGTACCTGACTCGACCTGTGGCTGGGGTATGGCAAATGCCATACTATAGCCTCTTGCATTGCATGGCTGTGGAAGAACCTTTCAGGCACTGTAGCCCCTTGTAAGTGTCACAGCACTCTGGGACAATTGTCCCAGTGCTGTGGGCAACACAGAAGTTGTAGGTGGCATCATCACAGAGCCATCCCTCAACTTGCGGCATTCCTCTCCTGCACATCTTTACTTTGATGCATGGGAGTTCTTGCAATAAACTGTGGAAGTTTAGTGCCAAGACCCCTCCCATTCATGAAATGGGTGCAGAGTCCCTGGAGCACCAGTGATTGCTGCAGCTTGCCCCGATCACAGTGGCACTTTGTGAATCTGGCCCAGGATCTCTGTTTCCTGAGAGTTCAACAGCTCATATTGTTTATTCCTCACCTGATGTCATAATAGTCTACTTGTGATATCACAGTCACTGCTGCAAGAACAGATAGCGATGATGTAGCAGAAGATTATGACTTCAAGTGGAGAACAAGATGTAGGGGTACTCTGCTTGTGGCATCACAGTCACTAACATGGCAACAGATTGTGGTGTTACAACAGAGGAATTATGATTTCAAGTGGGGAACAAGCTGTAGGGCTAGATGACTTCTAAGATATAAAGAACTTGTATTCATGCAGATTTCCTCAGTAATAATTAAGGTGCAGGACAATTTTTTTTCATTCAGTACTTTTTACTGTCTGGTCTCCCCCAAACACCTCTGTCTGACCCAGTCCCCTGGCGCCATCACCTGACTTCTCTGGGACTTACCTTCCCTCTGTTGTTGTCTACTGCAGGACCTTGGGGGTGCCCTGTCATGGTACAGGTTCTGTAGGGGATTAGGCCTTCATCCTCCAGCTGTCCTCGGAATGCTCAATCCTCCCTCCCAAGCCATCCCCCAAGTGGCCCTGATCTGTTCCCAAACTGGGTTCACCGGCATGGCAGGAGGTGAGGCAACCAGTGCCTCAGCCCTCCACACCACTGGGCAAGGACAATTTTAAAGATGTTACATGAAACACAAGCTGAGCTATGTCTCAGTATTTTTGTTTTCAAATGTTTTCCCAATAGGTGTAAGCTGCTCTTTATGGTAAATCACAAAGCAATGAATGTCCCTCTATTGATGCAAAATGTGATAAAACCCCATGGACTCCAACCTGCATAGTAGGCTTTAAATACTACTTTTATCTGGATCATGGTTTTTGTTTGTCAGTTTCAAAGCATTTACTTCAGTCCTTAGCAAAGGCACACCTTATGTGAATCCTTAAAAAATATTAACTTTCACAATGTCATTCTCCAGAATAGCCAAGATTCCACAGCTTACTTTCAGTGGAATCCTGCTTTTATCCAATTTAACAGTTGGGAGAGGCAGAATCACTAGGATGTCAAGTGACTTACTCATGGCCACACAGCCGGCAAGTGATTCTGGTAGGATCTGAACCTGAGTCTCATGGTTCCCAAGACTGGATTCCAGCCACTGGATCCCACTGACTGCACATACGGTATGCTGAAACCAAGTGCCTGTGATCCTTGGCCCACAGAGCAAGTGCATCCTTCCAATGAGTAGATTTTGCTGTTTTCATGTTTACCGGTTTTCAAACAAAGTTTTGAAAGAGATACTGTCCCTGTGCTGAAAACAATGCCTACTACTTTGTGTTAGTCAGTAGGCAAGTTACAGATGGATTTAAAAACACAAACTACCATGGCAATTTTTATCGAACCTTATACTATAAGACTAATGGATCAGAATCTGGCTCTTAATAACTTGCACCACATAGCAACCAAGTTTAGTAGAAATGGAAGGGACTTAGGATCCATCTTGTCAAACACTCCTGTCACTTGGCAGTTACCATCCTTACCATTACGTGAAAAACATTGGACTCAAATACAGTCATATCTATAAGGAGGCAGAACTGTACAAGTTATTTAGCTAATTATTGTGCAGATGAAGAAGAGCACAAGGCCCAAATTTTCAGAAGAACAACATGGTACTAATATGACTTGCACCATGTTAACTGGACATAGCCTGTCCGAGCAGGGTGGGGCTATAATGAAAGGGTCCTGTAGCACACTGCACAGCGGACAGCATGATTATGCTAACTACACCACTGCATCCTTGCAAATGAAGAAACCTTGCATGCAGTATGCTGTGGTACATTTACAGGATTTTTGGAAGCACTAAACGGCTGATGAGGCACACAGTTTGCCACTTCCAAAACCCTTCTGTTATCAATGTGCACAGTGGTGCAGTCCCTCCCCCAGCAACACTGATGCCAACAACATCCTCCTCTTCCTGCTTCAATCCCTGATATAGTGAAAGTTCCTAGCATTCTAGTGGTGCCCTCTCACAAAAGGATCCTAGTAATATAAGTATTAATATAACTGGTAGTCCAGTGGTACCCCTACTCCTGCCCCGACTCCAGAGATATAAATTTGAAATTCTCTGGAAGTCCAGTGATTTCCCCACTCCTGCCTATGATATAAAATATGAAATTTCCTGGAAGTCTAGTGGTGCCCCCCTCCTGGCCCGATCCCCATATTTTACCATGTTGTACACATGCCTCCTCCCTGTCTCAACCCCTCAGCACCCCCTACCCTCTGTCTGGCACCTGACTCACCACAAAACTGTCCATTCTCATTGGCGGGCAGAGCAATGGAGATGATTTGCACAGACCTTCATCCCACCACCCTGGCTATCTACCTTCTGAATGAAATGGACCAAGTGCTCTCACACTGTACCAACAACTATGTACAGATAATTACATCTTTTAGCATAGCTGCTTTTCAAGTCAATGCAACACAGACACTGCTGTTCCTTAGCTGCAAACAGACAAGAACAGGGAACTGAGCAAGATGTACCATGCTAAAATCTGCCAAAGTTCCAAAGCTCATTTAGCTGAATGGAAAATTTTGATAAATAGCGTCAGTAACCTTTTTATAACCTCTAAAATCCCTTTTTAGACATAGCAATTTGTATTGTCTTAAACCACACTTCTGACAGCAGAAGTATAGACACTTTAGAAATGGAGGTGGCATTTCCACTGTATGGCATGGCAGGAAGAACCAGTCTGCTGCTGTCTCTGCTGTGATAGGGTTCCATACGCTATATTTTTTATTGAGCTTTAAATTACAAAAGAAAAACTACAATGGAGGAAAAATATAAAAATGTAATTCATTTAAAGCCAGTGATTATGACAGAGCATAATTTAACTTCTTCCAGCAGAATTCAAGCAAAATTATAATTTTCCTCCAGACATTTCACAAACTTTGTGCACAAAGTGCGCACATTTTTGCCAAAATGTTTTCAATTATCTCCATCTCATTGTTTTGCATTTTAAATTTTAAACATTCTAGTCCAAATTGCACTATTGTTGATATGTTTAAAGCTCTTTACCTCATGGAAAAGTGTACCAAGGTCCAGATCTCTATCTTTAAAGGGGAAAGGAATTTGCGTTTACATTGTTTTGTAGTATTTCATATGCATGTGTAGATAACTAATAAAGTTTTCATGAAAAAAGACTGTTTTTTTTTTCTGCCTAGTCTCTCTGGCTAGTGCTGTTATGAGTGTCCACATTCTAAAAATGCATGAGAGAGTATGAATGGATGTTGTCTGTTTGGCTAGTGTGTTCTCATAAACTCATTCCATGCTGTTGTTTGCTGTACTGTAGTAGCAGTACCATTCGAAGATGATTAACTCATTATTTGTAATTTAAAAAAATCAGTTTTTTTGTCACACCACCTCATGATGTGTGTAAACAGATTTAAAAACTGTAACATTAGCATTCATAAAGGCTAAGCTGAATATGAATATCTGCTTGTGTTTCAGTCACTCTCCTGATGGTTATACACTACTAGTGGCAATGCCATTTTAATCTGTAGCGAATGTGTTACCAGATTTCATCTGTAATACACCCTCTTTAATATTCTTAAGTTTTTTTGGTAATTGTGGAGGCTGTATGTGTGCCCAAGAGAGAGAGATAGCGTATGGGCGGCTTCTGGACAAATTAGGTGCTTGTCATCACAATCACATTGCAAAAATAAAATGTTTGCTTTCTAATTTGAATTTGGAATAATTTTGAACAAATCTCTAGTCTATAATTTACCCCTTTGAATGGATATACTTGATAAGTTTCACACATTCTGGGTTCGAATCCACGAAGTGCGGGCATTTTATTTACCTCTACAGTCAGTTTCTCTCCCTTCTATGAAAATTTCTGCAGCATGGAAGTGTTTGTTTACAGTTTACTTGCACCTCCTCCATTCTTTTAACCAAATCAACAGCTAGTTGCCCAAGCCAACCTATTTACAAGACCTTGTTTGCAAGGAGAAACTTGGTAGCACTGTAGACACAGTTTTATGTGTTGACAGACTATGGAGGCGGCATTTGTGGGAATCGAACTCATGACATCATGGCTCTAACTCCATGATCTAGTGATGTTTTCCAGCGCTGGTGGCTTGCGGTCCTATATTCAATGTTTGAGTGTTTCATTATTTGCCCCTATAATGTTCAAAATGGCAAGTGTCATCTATCGATTTTAACCTACGTCCCTACCTGACCTCCCAATGTGCATACTCCCAACACTCATTCCACACACACACACACACCCCCCAACCCAACCCCCACAATACATCTATCATTGGAACTACGAACAATATGAAGATGCACACTCTGATTGATACCTCCTGATCCTGTTACTAGTGACTGAAAACAGATATCATCTACAATCAATTTTTTTCATCAATTGCTGGTTCCAGATGTCAGAAGTGTTTTCGATCTGCGAGTTGATTTTTAACAATGCCACAACGTTTTTGTTAGTGTTAATATGTGGGTGCATCTAGGGTGCCATTGTGTGGTGGGTACACTGTGTAGTGGGTTGGCGTGCATGTGTATTTGAATGTGCACTGTTGTATTTTTCAAATATTTTCATTTTAAAAATTCATAGGAGACAGCGAGGAGTGATATCTTATTCTCAAAAATGGATGCACTTGGATGAAAGAGGTCACCACTGGAAACAGTAGAATCATTTTCACTGATGCTGAATGACTAGGACAGAATGAGAGACTCTGTCATTGATTTGTCACTATTGTCATAGTGATTTGTTAATTGTGTATGACCCTCTTTCCTAACTTACCCCCCATATGAAGTCCAGAAAATTGGGAATGTTCAATGTAGTTTGGAAACACTGGTGTCCTAAGACACTTTATTCATGGAAATTGTCACATATATGATGTCTATTTTTTATGTTAACAGTGGTACCTTCAACCTTTTTACAATAATGATCGAGGTATTCATCTTTTCTAGTGTATATTGTGAATTCTCAATCCTTTGTTTTTTCAAATCAACCCCATTGTTTTCTGTTAATTTTACCAGGTGTCTAGTTGTAATCCCCCTACTTCCCCGTCTGCATATATTTTATATATATATGCAATGCTTTTGTTGTTTGTTTGTTTTTTTTTTTGCTATAAATTTGTGGTACCTCAGTATTCTCTCAATGGCCATTGCAACATGCAAGTATGGCCACTGTTCTTTTGTTTGTTTATTTATTTGTTTTCCACATAAAAAAAATAAAGACATCCACTGACTGGAGCACCAGTCTTCAGTCCCCTAGCATCTCCCTCCTTCAATAAAAAAAATCTACATTCACATACTCTAGTACTTCTGCAAGACTACACTATCGACAATGGGTTTTGCTTCTACTCCTTTACCCTGTCGCTTCTTTGTGTAAGGGTGGGGGGAGGGAAGAGGGAAAGGAGAAACTGTTTAACCAGGAAAGGTACATTAAGCTGAAGCTTGATTCCAGGTTCACTTCTGCAGACCCGCCAATTAGATAAAGGGGATTACTGTCCCCATACTTTACTATAGTAGAATGCATTTCAGCTTAGTAAATCTGTTATGCAGTGAAGTGCCATGTACTATAAATTGCACATAAAAATGGTGGAAGTAGTAACCACATTGCTCAGAAAAAGGTATCCCATTTAATTGAATAATACTATTGTCATTACTGTCAAACTGATAACTGCATGGCAGTCAGATACAGTTTTGAATAAATGCAAACACATGCAACAAAACCCATAGATATATTGTGGAAAATAGACACAACACATCAAAAGGGGTTACTATTTATGCTTTGTAATATATACTTAGCCTATGCGACATCTGCATAACATCTGAAGAGTGTAGGGTTTGATGACATGGAGAAGGTGACGTCTAAGCATGATTATTTCTTTATTGGATGAATGGTATCATGCATTGTCGAAAAAATAAATAAACTAAAACAAATCCTCGATTGCAAATGGAAAGATTCATAAACCGCTTAATAATGATGTAAATGGCCATTTCAATTTGACCTTTGCAAAAAACAAATGGTGTAGGTACTGTCACTTTTTAAGTCTGCAGGTAAATCTGTAAAGACTATGTCAGGAAAAATAAGGTGTCACCGATTCATATTAATTTCCAGTATTCTGCACATACTAGACTGCATTTTAGTGTGTGTGTGTGTGTGTGTGTGTGTGTGTGTGTGTGTGTGTGTGTGTGTGTGTGTGAGGGGATATCTCTAACAATGGTGTCATTGGTAAGAGAAGTGAAATCCGCAAACAGAGAGCAAACCAATACCTATGTCTGAATCAGGTGCCAAAAAGGAAATAAAATATTAGGGTTTAAGTTGTAAGAAAACTTTGTGTACATGGTCATAGGAGTCATGACACAAATAGTTGAGTTTGAGCTCAGTAATCTCTGGTCTCATAGTCTCAGCACATAGAAGGCTTAATACATAAATTGGCAGGCAAACCAAGTTAATGCAATTCAAATTAAATCAGAATGACCATGCAGAGGATAGCAGAAAAGGGAAGGTCATGAACGTATGTAAATGTGTGTGTGTGTGGGGTGTGTGTGTGTGTGTGTGTGTGTGTGTGTGTGTGTGTGTGTGTGTGTGTGTGTGTGTGCATGCATGTAGGTCAGGAAGGGGTTGCTATATGGGGCTGGGCGCAAATGACAAAAAATGGCTAGCACTATAAATGTAATTTTTAAATAAATGATGGTGCCAGGTGCTATATCCGATTCAAGCATTTCTTTTAGTAAATGGGCACCTAAATAATCTCAGGATATGTCCATGAGAAGCAGAAAATATTGAAATTGCCTAATCCTTACTGTCTTTCATATTTTTTTTTAATGTGAAGACAGAATGTACCATATGATGAACTCTAGTTTGGAGCAAGTGAATTAGAATAATTTTGGACAGAACCGACACAATTAACTATTCAGTCTGAGGCAATAGAGCATGAAATGTGTTAACAAAATACCTGCAAGAAAGAAAAAAAAAACACTTTCAGGTTGTTGTCAGTTTCTGACAGCTTTAGGCGTTCAATTCTTGGTGAACTCATAGAATGGATGAATGACAAAGTTACCATTTGGCAGCCTCGCTCACTCTACCGATGTCAAAATGGGAAATACAAAACTAACTGAACCATTAATGGCCATATTTATTTTATCTGTTTGATCACAACATTAAACATACAAAAAAAGGCACTAACTCAGTTTGAAAATAGGAAAACAGGTATATGGAGCTAAAATAGTCACATCACACAACAAGTAGGGATACCCTGTTTAACTGATTTCCTGTCCTCTTTAAAGAAGGCTGAGTTAAAAGCAACTAAATGCATGGACTCTTTTAAATAAATTTTGCAAGTACTGTACATAACTACACAATTTTAATCACCTTTAACTTTAAAACTAGAGAACATAATGTTATCAATTTTGTTAGGTTCATAGACCCTAAAATGAGGCTGTGTCAGCATTCAAATCTCTTGTCTTAAGGATGGCCAAGCTGCAGCATAAGTAGCCATGAATGGTAAAATAATGTCAGTAAATAAAATCAGGTTCCTTGAGCTTTTATAAAAGATGCAGAATTTTGTAATAAACATTAGAAGCCATATCCATGTATTTTGCCCAATCATGCACTTGAGCTGCCTTGCAGGAGGAAGAAAAAGTCTGGGTAGAGTGGTAACAGGGGATCATTCATATGGGCTCACAAGTACCATGGTGTCCAGTGTCAGGTACCCTTATGTCAGTTAGAATCTTCAGTGAATAACCATCAAGAACAGTCTCATCCATCAATATGCACTTGCCTGTCTTCATGCAGTTTGCCAGCTAACCACTAGAGCTCAACAGGTAGAAATGAATTGTTAAGGCACACACACATCTACAAGACAGTTTCTGTACAATGCCACCTGCTGGTCTTTTCACAATCCTACAAATTACAATGCATATGTTTTTAATCATTTGAAAACAGGGGGCACCAATTGATACCTAGCATTACAATGAATGGCAACTGAGGCCTTTGTGACTAGAGTATCCATATTGCTTTAGTCATGATGGAACATGATGATGGACACCACTCTAGCAGGAGTGTTGGAGAGGCATTGCTGGATTATGATACTACTGCAGGTAAGGCAATTTGCCTGCCAGCAGTGCAATAGTAATACATTTATAATTACTGGGTCTCAGTTTTCCCATAGGGAAACCGGGTTGTAATTCTGCCATTATAACCAGCTGGTTATAATGACAAACATGTGCCTGGTTTCCCTAGCTCTGCGCATGTGCCAGCAGCAATCTTCCTCTTCTCTGTGCCAACCCCACTCCTCAGCCGTACAGTTCGCCAACACTAGGAGTTGGCGGTAAGTTCTTTTTTTCTTTAACAAAAATATCACTGGCCATGTTTATTTTGGGTGTGAAATAAAAAAAGTAAATACTGCTTTTCTTTAGAGCCACTACAGACCACATTGAAACCCCAATGGTCCACAGCTTGAGTACACACAGATATCCATTTATTTTATATAATTGCTGTGGCAAAAAAATGATCCCTAGCAATTATATAAAATAAAGGCTGGATAGGGGTGTAAACTCCCTACCTAGCCATTATTCTCTATTTTATTTAAAAAAGTAATAAACATAAAGATGTTACAGCCACTGAGCCAAAAAGCTAATACATAGTAGCTACTAGTATCTTTATAGTGCAAAATTAAAACAGTATATAGAACATCCAACAAATATAGTAAAATACTTATGTTCCTCAGCAATCACATAACATACATTATAAGATCTTTAACAAGTAGAAGATTCAAATAATTTTCCATTAACAATCCCATTATCTTTGCAAACTAAACAATAGGGCCTTCTTTTGACCTACAGTTAATTGAGAGTAGATTTAAACTTCTAGGCAAGAGAACAATCTTTCACCTTTTCCAGTTCTAAACTGTGGTGCTTCAAATTCCCTACCTATTGATAGCCAAATGACGGATTTTAATGATAAAAGTGTGAAAAGCTGGCACTTAATTTTTTCACACATTTAAACATTAGTTGTGCCACATGTAATGCCTTCCTTTCTGTAAGAGGAAGCTGGTTTAACTGCCTACAGAAAGTACAGTGATGTAATAACCATAGGGCACCCCATATAAATCTGGTCATGTTGTTAGCCATCACATCCAATTTGTTCACAAACTAGACTCTGGCATCACTGTATACTATATCCTCATAGCCTGTAAGTGGCAACATTGTTGTGTATACAATTTTTAGAGGAGTGGCTTGAGACAGAGAGAGAGAGAGAGAGAGAGAGATATGCCTAACAGTATGTCTATGATGGAAACCTTGTGGGCCCAGGTTTCTTACTATAAGGTAACTTAAATAGGATCACCCCATTTTAACTGCACATCCCAGATACCCAAATATTTATAACTCTGCATCTCAAGTAGTAAAACACCAGCTGAGCTGCAAATAACTAATCAGGGCTTTTGTGATGTATTTTATAGCCATTTATAAAGAGCATTGTCTGAGTTTCTTTGCATTTAGAAAAAGAACCATCCAAATATTCCTTTTTATTTTATTTTTTTTACTTTATTTCTTTATCTCCACCTTCCTGCTCTCGGAGCCCTCTCCTTCTTTCCTCTCAACCTCCGTTTCCACCTCGGGGGGATCTGCCCCTAGAGTGCCTCCTTCTCTCCCCTGCACAGTGGGGTCTGTCCCTCTTCTGGTGGTCCTTGATGGGACCGAGAGGCTATCATCTAGGGCTTACCGGGAGGTGTTTTCCTTTTTTTTTTCTCCCTGGTTTTCCCCTACCATCTGGGACGTCGAGTGCTAGGGCGTACGTCCCAAGTGGTAACGTGCTGACGCATGCCAGCCCACTCATGCGCCGTCGACGTCCCCCATCCCCGACTCTGATGAACGGAGCCGCCTCTATCCCTTCAATTGTCGGTGCTTCCACCGGCTATGAAGGTGATGTAGAATGCAGATGCGTTCTTGGTTCCCACCCCTGAGGGAGGAGAGCATCCATTGGGACGCTCGATCCTCCCTCCTCCCTGCCGACCCCCGGCCACCCGAGTTCATTCCCGAACCCGGGTCGCTGGCGCAGCGCGAGGTGTGGCATCCAGCGCCTCAGCCCTCAGCGCCACCGGGCCCCACAAATATTCCTTTTGATGAAATTTAAACACTGCTGTATATTACACAGGACTTCCTCAGAATTTTCCCAGAATAATATAAAACTCTATCGTCCATGTATAAGGGACATTGCAAGCCACCAAGATGCTGGGACAAATCATTCAAGTATAGCAAAAATAGGAGGGGACCTAGGACAGAGCCCTGCAGAGCCCATTTAACAACAGTAAGTCAAATGAATGTAATCCATAGCCAAGTCAAGATGGACTGCAATTCTGCCTAAAGGGAGGGGGTATGGTAATGCCAGTGCAAAGGGATGTCAGGGGGATTTAAACGAAAGGATTGGGGTAGCTAGTGCAGGGGTCACCAGTGGAAGTAATTAAATGTATCTGGGTAGGGAAGGCCAGCAGAGATGAGCAGCAAAAGAATAGTAGACCATCAACTGGGGCAAGGAAGTATAAAGTAAAGGAACTACTCTCACTTTCAAGCAGGTCATATGAGAATCACACCCAGTAAAATTAACAGGTCTGAAAGCCCAATCTTATTAGAAGTCCAGGATGTCATGACACTCACAGAAACCTGGCAGGGGAAAATGGCTGGGGCACCAAGAAAGGTATATTATTCCAAAGGAATAGATCCTACAGTAAAAAAAGAGTAGGTGGCTGTCATTTAAAGAGAGTGTCTCTGTGAAAAGCAATTAGTAAAGCAGCATAACAAGCAGGTCCACTGAGTCCTCTGGCCAGCCTCAGAGAAAAACACAGGGTGAGGGCAGAGGATAAACAGTCACCCAGAAAAGAAATACAGAAATGCAAATGGCCCAGAAAAGCTAAATGATTCAATGATGCTACCAAATGGAGTTTCAAGCACACACAGCCTCATATAAAAGGACACCACCACAGTTGGAAGGTTCACATTTTAACCCACAAGCACACATACATCTGTGTCCCACCTGACGCATTTCAAACAATACTATGTCCTTTGTCAAAGCCTTTGATAAAGGACATAGTATTGTCTGAAATGCATCAGGCGGGACACAGATGTCTGTCTGCTTATGTATTATAACGTGAACCTTTCAGCTGTGGTGGCATCCCTTTATATGAGGTTGTGCGTGCTCAAAACTCCTTTTGGTAATATTACTGTTGTTTCTGAGCACCACTTTCCCAGTGTGCACTCTTTCTATGTGGTTAAGATTCAGTGATGAGAGGTGCATTATGAAAATTAAATTCCACTAGTGAAACTAAGTGACATTACCTTCTATGCTTCCTTGAATTTTTAAGGAAATGTTGCCACTTAGTAATTTGTGGAATTATAACTGTAAACTGTAAAACTGCTAAACCACATTTTTCTAGCTTTGTTAGATTCCAGGACCCATTGACAATGCATGCCAAATTTGGGGGGCATACATGCAATAGCAGCATAGGTACAAACATCCAAATTTGTGGAACATTTTTCACAAATAATTAAACTGAGAAAATTATGAATCCTTGTAACTTAAACTTTTCTTAACCAACTGCCTCTACATTTAACAATTTCCAATACCCTTACAAAAAAAGTTAAACATATAAATGTGCAGGCATCTAGCTCCAAAGATGGCCAAGTTGTAAGCAGAGAAAAATTCCAGAAAATGTTGTGGGAAAAAAAATACAGATTTTGAGTTCCTGTAAGTTCCAAACCACTTATCCAAATGGCATGAAACTTCAATGCAAGCAAGCTAATGTTCAGGCCTCTAACTGCAAGGACAGCTGAGTTATGACCAAATACAAAATTTCAAACTATTTTGTGAAATTCCATGAACAAAAATGCCACAGATACATGATTTTTTAAGTTTGCCCAGCTATACCCTGACCATTAAACTGCCTTTCACTCACAATAAAAGACACATTATTAAACACAATGCCTTGCATGGCATCATACTATTAAAGTACAAAAACTGTTAGCTTCTTCCACAAATTTAAAAACATATTACAAAATAAGTAAGTAAAGGCATGTTCTCATGCAGCTTCAGTCCCCTGCCTGCTATTAGTAGTGACAGTGGTAGTAGTAGAACTAGTAGTAGTACAGTAGTAAGTTTATTTATACAGTGTCCTCCCCAGGGTTCAGGGTACTTTACAAAATAAATGTGATAATTCCAATACATACTATACAAGGCATCTAGTATAGATATTATTTGTAAAAAATGAAATTACATAATTTAAAGAAATGATTTATAAAAATAAGTACTAAATATCAATACATCATTTAAATATTATTTTCAAATATAACAATAATACAATATTGTTCAACATGAAACTGGACTGGATCGAAAGTCCATTTACAGTCAAGTCTAGCATTAGTACAAGTGAGATACGCAACATATCTGGAAGGAAAATATATACACTTCTTTGGATATGAACAGTTCATATTTGAAATGTTTGCATCATTGAAAAAAAAATATACCACAGGATTCATAACTGCACAAGGTTCCATGTCATAACAGCGAAAATACTTTGGCAACTCATACAACAGTGAGTACATATTGTCAAATCCACAATCAGCAACATATCCACCTCAGCACCTACCAAAATGGTGCCAATAAGAAAATAAATGTATAATGTGGGGGGCTATGCCCCCTGCACCTCCATCTAAATATAACCAGCTCCGGGGAAGGGGGGCTGACACTAAAAGGGGGGGAGTCTGTGGCTTGGACAACAGACCGAGGGGGGAAATAAAGACTCACAAAGTCTTAAAATACTACCCACAAGTAGTTCTGAACCCAGGACCATCAGCACTGCAGGCAGCATCTGTAGCTGGCATGCCAGGTGACCAGCTCAGCAGTACCAGGCTCGGCTCTTCTATTTAAACCACACACCCCCACACAAAACCCCATGATTCGCTCTCACCATTCTGTACCTCATCCATTGCTATGCCAACCCCCTCACTACCCTTTCACTGTCACTACCATTACGGGCACCCAAATTGATTTGCTCATTTTCAAGTCGCTCAGTTTGGTTCGCTATTACAACGTGCTACCACTGCCCAACAAGCATATTAGGTGTAAACATTTGTGGCAACTTATTTATAGCCAAAATGCAATGCAGCATCTTGTTTATGTCAGGATCTTCTAGCTTCAGCACAGTTTCACAGCTGGGAAGAACAAAATTCAGGGAGGTCAAGCTAATTGCTCAAAGTCATTCAGTGAGTATGCAACTCTGGTGGGATTGGAACTCTGGGATTTCCAGCTTTCCATGCCTGCACTCTAACTCCTAGGCAAGACTGCTGCTTAGTGTCCTGCTAATTGTTGTATTTATCGAAATGAGTTCATTTTAACTGATACTTGACACCTACAGTCACAAGATTCCTGAATTCTGCAGTCCAGATTGTTGTGTTTTGTTTGAAATCACCATGTTTACCATGAAAGTATACATTTTCCACAAACTCCCTCTGACATGGATACTATAGCCAAATGCATCATCAGTTACCTGTTTCTGTTACCTGTATTATGAATTATGTGTTTTGTATTCTTTTCATGATAATTTGTTTCTCTATAGTACTCTTTGGGTTGTACCTGAAAATAGGCATGTACTTGTCTAGTGTACCTTACCCAGTAATCAAAAACGAAATAAGTAAATAAAGTTAGTTTCCGGCAGCTTATTTGTGTCGCATTTCATCACAATGCAACAATTAGGCTGCCAAGATTTGGCCTTCTCCCTGCCATCATTAGACAATGAGGCTACAGAGTTTCTTAGGAACACGTCAGCAACTTAGCTGCACAAAAGGCTGGTTTTCAGAGAAATATGTGCCAAATCTTTAAAAGCCAGTGTATAATTAACAACCATTAGTCACAAAAAAAAAAGCTTCACGGGCAACATTCACTAATGGCTTATAGAAACTTTATTCGGAGAAGTGCTTGGAGGCAGGAAAAGCACAAATAGCATCATATGTTTCTCTGCATGTGACACATTTTTGAGTTTAGGTAGTGGGAGCTCATCAGTGTGTTCAAAAGTATTGCCTTCTAAAGAATTCTAGTTTATACTGCAAGCAGATAACAGGGCAGTGCAAAATGGAGTCACTGTGCAGCAGCCCAGTGAGCATTTGAATGCAATATTTCATTTAACTATTTTAAAACTGTATTAAGAAATTCAGCCTTCTAATTGGCTAGGATCCTTGTGAACTGGTTGCATGCATGCCCTGTTGTGCTTTGCAGGGGGGCATACAGGGGAACTGCTGGTAATTTCTTTTTCATTTTTAAACTGAAAGAAGAGCCAAAACACCTGGACACAATGCATAACAACAATACAGCAACTCAGGAGGGTGGGGTGGGTGGGAGTTACCATTTGGTAATCCTACTCCAACAGTGAATAGCACTCATTTTTGGTGTTGGGAGGGTGGATGACATGACAGCAACACCCCTTCAGTCATGCCATTTCACTTTACTGTGTTACACCTGCAGAAGGAGAAAACAGACCCTTGTTTTGTTGTTTCTTTGCTCTGTGCTTCATTTATTCTGTTACCCATATCAGGGCATTTACTTAGGATGACTACGTTAAGTGAGTAAAGAAACATTTCCTATTTTCAAACATGGTTGGGACTGAGTACTGTAATGGCAGGAGGTAGTAGACGCACATAACTTGCAGTGACAGGCATTGCATTGGGTAATGTTTTGTACTCCTACCCAGATGGTCCTGAAATGCAACTTATATCTTGTAAATTATTTGTTGAACCTTATGTGTTTTCTTTTTTTTTAACCCCTGTACTGTATGTTGCCTCTGTAACACTGTTGCCATCTTTATGGCCTGGTTTGTGCCTGAAAATGGTCCATTGCATCAGTGCACTCCTCCAGTAAACAAACACATTAATAAATATACAATGGGAGCAGTTATATTTGTAGCATTGAAAAATGGTGGAGATTCTGCTCTGTCAACCCTCTCAGGCCACAAAGTGTCTCTAGATAAAAAAAAAAACAGGTTATGATTACAAACCTTCTGCGAAGTTTTCAATTGTAGTTGGTTCACTTAGTAACATAGTAATGTTACTGCTCGAAAATAAACTATATCCATCATGTACATAGCTCCCTGCTTCATAAGTAGAAATGAAAACATGTATTCTGTGCAAACATGTATGTTAGACATTTGACCCAGAAATGCAAACTGAGCAGAAACTCATTTTCAGGTACATTCCACAAACAGAGGCAGGCTGTGGTTTACATAGGGTCACACAGTACTCACGTGGCAGTTGTGAGACTCGACCCTAAATCTGCTGGATCTCCAAGATCAAAGCTTGCTTCTCTAACTTCAGTGCTATACTGCCTCCCTCATTAGGGTGTACCTTTTCCTGATGCTGCCAGAGGCAAAGAGGAAGTGCCAAATAGGGATGTGTCCAGGAATTTTAAACTTGAGATTTGATGGAACTGTTGCCCCCCCCCACACAAAAGTACAGACCAAAAGATGTGCTTCCTCACCACCCAAACGTTGCCCACCCAGCATTTCAGTCAACAATATTTATTTATTTATTTATGTATGTGTTAACCAGTTTGGTGCACTGATCCAATGGACTGTTTTCAGGCATGACCCGGGCCATGAAGATGGCATAAGGTTTACAAAAGACTACAAGGTACAAATACAGCATAGAAGAAATCAAAAGTACAGAGAGCAGGAGTACATTACAGTTTAAGAATTACATACTAACATACTAAAATGCCAGCAGAATAGGCCTAACGGTCTTTCGTTTCTGCTAGTTTGGTCAGCCCCAACCCCTCGCCTTCTCTAGCTTCTCCCTTCCCAGTTCTGGATATTCTTGCTGCATTGGATTTTGCTTCCAGAACCCTTCCCCTGTACCTGTCCCACCCCCTCTTGAACCCCTCCACTGTCTCTGCCTCCACCAGCCCCCTAGGCAGTGCATTCCATGGCTCCACCACCTCTCAGTGAAGTAGCACCTCCTCCTTTCTCCCCTGAATCTTCCCCCCTCCAGCTTCCACCCATGCCCACTAGTGGCCCTTCCTCCTTCCTTCGAAGCACCCTGACTGTTCCTCCCCTATTTACCCTCTTCATGTACCTGAAGACCTCTATCATGTCCCCCCGGTCCCTTCTCTCTTCCAATGTGTACATATTTAGCTCTTCGAGCCTCTCCTCATAGGTCCTGTCCCCCAAGCCCCAAATCATTTTGGTTGCCCTCCTCTGACCCTCTCCAGGAGGTTAATGTCCCTCTTTAAGTGTGGCCTCCAAAACTGCACGCAGTACTCAAGGTGCAGCCTCACCAAGCAGTTATACAGAGCGAGTATCACTTCCTCCTTCTGAGGTGATCCCCTAGCGATGCATCCCAGCATCCTGTTGGCCTTGGCTGCTGCCTCCCACAAGTCTCAGAGTTGTTCATCTTGACATCCACCACCACCCCCAGGTCCCTCTCAGCCATCGAGACTTGTAGCATTTCCCAGGGTGTACACTTGTCCTGGGTTTCTGGCCCCCAGGTGGAGTACCTTGCATTTCCCTGCATTGAACCTCAGCTTCCACTTTCTAGACCATCTTTCCAGAGCCTCCAGGTCCCCCTGTAGGGCCACCCTCCCCTCCTCCCCATCCACCACCGCCCCCAGTTTCGAGTCATCTGCAAAGAGACTCATCTCACTCCTGATTCCTGTCCTTATGTCAGATACATAGGCATTGAACAGAAGGGGCCCAAGGACTGATCCCTGTGGGACCCCACTAATGACCCTCCTTGGGATGAGACTATCCCACCAACTACGACCCTCTGGGTCCGGTCCTGGAGCCAATTGCCTATCCATCTGATCATCTGGTTCCCACCCCATTTCTCCCAGCTTATCCAACAGGCCCACATGAGGAACAGAGTCAAATGCCTTGCTGAAGTCTAGAAAGAGGACATCCACTGGTCTACCCAGGTCCAAGGCACCTGTCACCCAGTCATAGAACTCCACCAGGTTTGTCTGACACGATTTCCTGGGATGAATCCATGCTGTCTATCGTCCAGGCAACCCTGACTTATCCAGGTCCCCCCTAGCCTCTCCTTGACAATGCCCTCCATCACCTTGCCCACCACTGATGTCAGGCTGACAGGCCTGTAGTTTTCTGCCACCTCCTTGAGCCCCCCTTGTGGATAGGCACTATGTATGCGCCACCTTCCAGTCTTGGGGCACACACCTGTCCTCAGAGAGATGGTGAAAAGCTCTGCCAGGGGTTTTCCGCCAGGACATCTGCAAGTTCCTTCAGCACTCTGGGATGTAATTTATCCGCCCCGTGCTTTCTCCATCTTAAGGAGCTGAGGGCTTCCTCCTCTCTCTGCTGTGATTTCCACTTCTGGTACCTCTTCTCCTGCTTAGCCCTCCCCCACCTGCCAGTGATGCCTCCCTCTCCCCAGAACTGCCAATCGTTAAGGGTCCCCCCCTCCTCAGTATCTCTGTCTCCTCCCATGTATGATGCAGCACCCCCATTTTCCATGGTGAAAACTGAGGTGAAGTACTCATTTAGTACCTCAGCCTGCTCCCCCAGGTCTTGTGCCCATCTCTCCCCTGATTTAATCCTGCTAATCTGCCCCTTCACCCTTTGTCTTTCCCCATTGTATCTAAAGAACCCCTTGTTTCCTCTCCTAATTTCCCTGGCCAGGTTCTGTTCCTTCCTTGCCTTAGCTGCCCTCACCACTCTAGTGGCCCTTCTAGCCATCAGCTCGTACTCCCCTTGATCCTTTCACTCCTTGAGCACCTGAATTGCTTATAGGCTGCTTTTCCCTCACCACCTCCTGGACCTCCTGGTCCACCAACAGGGTTTTGGGCCCACCGCATTTCGTCTTACTCTTGCACAGGTGCTGGTAGCATCCTGCACCCCTCTCCTGATGATTTCCCACCTACTATCAGCCTATGTCTGACCCAATCCCATCCAAATGGTCCTAAGGATCCTTCCCATTTCCTTAAAATCCGCCCCTGAAGTCGGGTTACTCCGCCTTCATGCAGCCTTCTACCCCTCCTAGGTCCAGGCAGAACCAGACCGTGGCATGGTCACTCCCCGCCAATGGGTCCCTTACCTCCAGGCCCCCAATCTGGTCACTGTCTGCCAGGACCACATCCAGTACCCGTGCCTCCCTGGTCGGTTCCCTCACCTGCTGAGTTAGGAACGCGTCTTGAAAGACATCCAACAACCTCTGTTCTCTGGTCACAGAGGATGTCATAGTCTCCCAGTCTGTTCCTGGCATGTTTAAGTCCCCCAACACCACCACCGTTCCTCTGCCCAGTCTGCAGTGTCTCCTAACATCTGCCACCAGACTGTCCTCCAGCTCCTCCGCCAGGGCAGGGGGTCTATACACCACTCCTATTTTTACTCTCTTGCCCCCCCTTGTTATCAAGGTGACCCAAATCGCCTCCACGGTTCCCTCCGCCTCCTCTACTCCCCCTATGCCAATGCAGTTTTTGACTATCATTGCTACCCTCCCCTCTTCCCTCCCCGTCCTTCCTGAACATAGTGTAACCCTCCAGGTTCAGGTCCCAGTCATGTCTTGCAGTGGCCCAAGTCTCAGTGACCGCTGCCACATCCACTGCTCCCTCAGTTAGACATCACCTGAGCTCAGGCATTTTATTGCCCAAGCTCCTGGCATTTAGCAGGACTACCTTCCACCCTTTCCATATAGTTCCATTTCCTGCCCGTGTTCCCATGGGATTCTGTTTTCCCTGGTCTGCAGTTTGCCAGTTGGCCTTTTCCTCAATCCTCCTGGTCCCCGGGGTGGAGACAGAGTCCTCCTTTATCGGCACCCCTTGACAGCCTTTTTCTCCCATCCCACCCCCCTTCACAAGTTTAAACCCCACTTTTACCAATGAACCCCTCTATTTTCAACTTAAGGATTCCCCTCCCCTCCAAATTGAGATGTAGTCTATCTCTAGCATACAGCTCCTTATCCTCCCAGGTCTCCCCCCAATCCCCCATCAACCCATACCCTCTGGCCTCACACCACTCCCTGAGCCACTGGTTTATCTCCCTAATTTTCCTTTTATGTTCCCCACTAGCCCTTGGCACTGGCAGGATTTCTGAGAAGGAAACACGCATCCTATGTCATGACAGACCCTGCGAGCTCCCTGAATCTTGCCTGATCTCTAGCTAGCTATTTCAATGTCATTTGTACCCAGGTGGACCAGTATGTCTGGGAACCCCACAATCCTTTGCCAGCTGATATACCTCGTGCTTAGCCCTTGTGCACCGTTAGTCCAGGGAAGCAACTTGTTCTAACTGGCCAGGCTTCTCCCTCCCTATCCCATTTGATACCCCTGATCATAGAATCCCCCAGCAGGAGCACTCTGACCACTCATTTTCCTCCATTCCCCCCCTTCCATGTCCCTCATCCTTTCTACAGGCCCCTCCACCTAGCTGGCTCCTTGTTCCTCCCCCTATCTGGGTGCCACATGCCACCCCCTCCATATTTACCATGGCCACCCCTCCCTCCAGTCCTATGCCTCCTCCTCCTGAGTATCCTTCTGTACCTAGCTAATTCCCCCTCACTGCTCTAACTGGTCCTTCTCCCCCATCTGCTAAACTAGCCTGGCTCATCCTCCCCTTCCTTCCTGTCTCCATTTAGTTCCTCCTTGCTCGTCGTGCTTCCCGGCCTAAACCCTCAGCTCCCTTTACTGAATCCTCCTTGTACTTCTGGTCCTTCTCCTTTACCTTTCCTCCCAACTGGTCCTTCTCCTGCGCTTTCCTCCCTCTTCCCCTGCCCCTCCTGCTCAGATTCACTGCTCCCCATTCTCCTGCATTCCAGGTCCCCCGCTTCTTCCTGCTATCTGGCCCTGCCTCCTGCCTCCCACTCCACTCCCACTCCCTTTCCGTCTCCTAACCACCTCTGTCATGGCTACATCACCCCCTCATCCTTGAGCAGAAGAAGAGAATTGAAGCGGTTACTGAGTGTAAGGTCTGATCCACCTCCGCCTTGCTTCCTTCTGTCCAGCCCTGGCCATCTGCCTACTTCCCTGAGAATGTTGTCCCTCCGTCCCCCTTTGTGAGGGTCCCAGTTACCTGCCTGCTTCCTTGGTAGTGTCCTTTTGGACCCCTCTGCCAGGGTCCCTATGTGACCCCTAGTATTCTCCTGCACTCCTTTCCCTATGCCCCACCCCCAGTGCTTGGTGCAACCCTGTGGAGATTCCCAGCCCCCTTCCCCAATTACCACCCCCTTCCCCAGCTTTCCTAATCCCTGCAACCTCCTCCCTAAGCTGTGCTAGCTGGTAGCACACTGGGCAACCACCGAACTTCCAAGCTCAGTCCAGTATCATGGCTGCTCCACACCCTGTGCACCCCACCACCCTCCCAAAGATGCCGGCCCTAATGATGTGTGGTTCCATCCCCTTCCAAATAGGTTTCCTTGGGTGAGCCACCAGGTTCCTCCCTAGTCCAAGATACCCATACTGCCTAATCAGGTCACCCACTAATCTTAGAGACAGTCCCACTGTACACCAGTAACCCTGTTACTAGGTGCAGTACAACACATTAAACTTATAAGGGAAATGAACAACTCCCCTAAGCTCCTCTCTCCCAGCCTTTAAATCCAACCCCCAGTGGCTAGAACTACATGAGCTGCACCTGCAGCCTTTTCCTCCAATTGCAGGGCAGGTGTTCCCCTATAAATTTGCAGACTTCTGGGGAGGAGGTCCTGGGCAGACACCTGACTTGAGAGAGAGTGTATCAGCCCTGTGTCTCCCCTCCAAGCCCAGCAGCCAAAGAACCAGGCCCAAGCAAATCCCACCAAATAGGTTTTAAATCAGAAGAAATAGGCCTCTACCAGCGCAGCCTGTTACACAGTGAAACATCCACAAAATGAGCCCCACTTACAGCCACCAAATCAGTTTACAAAGATCCAGCAGCCCCAAAACAATACCCTGCTAGCCCCTTAGAAGTAAGAAAGAAAAGAACTAACCTACCAAGTAAAATCCACAAGAACCCTGTGAAAACAACAGCAGCAGCTACTGTCCTGGAACACAACTGATCCTGTCCCCTTCCAGTTCTTTCTGAGAAGACAAAGCAGCTAACACCTCAACCTGATTCAGCTCTGCCTCCAGTCAATTGGCTGAGTGAGACCTGGCCAGACCATTTACACCCTCCCCACTATGAACTAACTTTACAGCTAATGGAGTCAGCACAAGGAATCAAAATTCAAGTCAAAGCCCCCAAAATATGTTTGCTGCCAAAGGAAACAGGTCTCCAATTTAATCAGCTTCACTAACACCACATAAAAATAGGCTTGAAATTAACAGATATAGGTCTCCAATTCAAATAACCATCCCCAAGCAAATCCCACCAAATAGGTTTTAAATCAGAAGAAATAGGCCTCTACCAGTGCAGCCTGTTACACAGTGAAACATCCACAAAATGAGCCCCACTTACAGCGACCAAATCAGTTTAAAAACATCCAGCAGCCCCCAAAACAATACCCTGCTAGCCCCTTAGAAGTAAGAAAGAAAAGAACTAACCTACCAAGTAAAATCCACAAGAACCCTGTGAAAACAACAGCAGCAGCTACTGTCCTGGAACACAACTGATCCTGTCCCCTTCCAGTTCTTTCTGATTACCAATGAAGGTTACAAGTACAGCATAGTTTAAAACCACAGTAAACATTTGTACAGTAGGATCCATCAATTTAAAGTGAACAGAACAATACAGAACACCATATAAGTTGCTAGGCAGAGCTGCTTAAGATAGTAATCAAGTTTATTCATGTGTAGGTCACTAAACAGTAGTGTTCCTAATATATAGTAAACCACTGATCCAAATAGTTTCACAAACCTTTATTTTATTTAACACACACTATCAATAAGACAGAAAATGGTTAGATTTTAGTTACAATGTTTATGATACATTGTGATAAGCCTCTGTATTACTTCAAGGTAGCCAGCCATACAGAGGTCCAAAGGAACAAACTGCATGATGTCCAACTCATGGCATGTAGCCATCACTCTGCCTCCACTCACTGTGATCCCTCACAGGTTCACTTGCATACTTGCTAGCTGCTGTGTAATCCCCTTGGCACGAGACTGGAAAAGGCAGCTTTATTATTTTGCTCCAGTTCTCTTTGTGTCTGTTGCCCAGGCTTGAGCCTTGTCTTGCCCCTGGATTTTCCACATTTTACTGTACTCAGCAAAGTACATTGAGTAGGCCTTCCAATACCTATGGTGCCAATGATACCATGTCTGATCTGAGGAGGGAGTCTAGTGCTCCTTGCAGAACAACTGCCCTCCAGAGGCCCAGAGGGAGGAGAGTCATTCTGCAAGGCAACCCTTAGTTCTACCAGTGTCTCCTGGCAACAGCAAGCACAAGAGACCATTGGTAGGAGGCACAGAGACACTGACATGAGGTCAGAGCTTGAGGCTTGAATGGAATGTGGTACAGTACAGCCAGCCTTGGCTGAAATAGGATGTGACCCCCTTAGGGGTGGCAGATGAGCAGAACAGGATGTGGATCATCCCAGAGAGAAAAAATAAATATGCATACAATAAACAGATAATACAATGTACTAATTCATTGGGATTCCCTACACACCCCTACTATACAGGATACCCTTGAATCCCTTCGTAAGCAGAGAACTGTCCTGGCTTTCTTGAAGTCCTCTAATTAGATCCATTGCCTTCTCTGGTAGGCTGTTTCACAGGTTCACCATCCTCTGAGGGAAAGTGCCTCCGAATTGTACCCTTGGTTTTACCACCTCTGAGCTTAAGGGTGTATCCCCACATCTTGCTGCAGGACACCAGATCAAACATTTTGTTTTCAAGTTAATTGTTTTAGCATCTGCTTCTTTTTACTTACAAAAAAAGATTAAATACAGGCTGTCTTCCATGTAAGTGTTGCCACACATGAAATGTGCTTGTTTACATTCATTATAAAATGGCTTGATTCTAAGGAACAATCTTATTGGTCAAAACTGGTCACATTATCATATATTAATTTCACATCACTGTACCACAGAGTTTGGATTTTGCTTGCTTTTTTCTTGATTTTTTTAACTTTTCAAATAATTTTATAACTGCAATAACACTCCAGGGTATTCAGTAATACGTTAACTTACCATACTTCCTAAGTGGTTGAAGGCACTCGGCCGGGCCAAAAATATCATCTAACACACAGTCTAACCCCACTTATGATGCAGAGAAATGTGATTGCTGCTTCATGAGTGGCTAGACAGCATGTGTGTGTTGCTAAACTTCAGAGAATATAGGAATAGTAGATCAAGAATCTGAAACAAACCAGGTTCTGATAGGATTATGCCAATAGCCTGTTTTCACTTTTACTAACACTAAGGAAGCAGATAAAAAGCATTCAATTGCATCAACACATTTTACAGCAGGTGAGAATTCATAAAATGTATTTTTAAACTGTAAATGAAGGGGATGAAATGTATTATAAAACAGGTATGTTGTGCTATTAAACTGGCACTGAAAATTTGCCTATTGAAATTACATGAAAGGTTAGTTCACATGACATTCATCAAGCGATAAGAACAGGCAGCATGTATTTTGCAGTATCTTTATTATCTAATATATTTGTTTACCCTGAAATAATACTTCCAGAACACAAAACAAAGTTGTTGAGAGATAATAGAAGTCTCCAGTGAAATACTACAGTATGCTGAAAAAGTATCAAAATAAACTTGCTTCTGTTTTTTTTTTTTTGTTTGTTTGTTTTTTAGTGTGGAACTAAGTTTGTGTTATTTAAAGGAATTGTGTGATTTGTAAAAAATACCACTTTGGGCCCCAAAGCTCAGTGCCATGGGCCAGCGATAGCCCCTCTGTGTAAAGAATTACATTTTTTACTTACTCTGTAAAGTGTGGGAAGGGATCGTAATTCATTCTGAAAGGTGAGTTAGCCAATCCCTTCCCACTTCCTGGTATGCCTGCTCCACCCCCGTGCTCCCCCATTTTGTAAAGTTTAATCAGGGCGAGCGTGGGAACATGCCCCATACAATTCTATGGAGCTTAATTTCAAAATGTTTTTATAGCAATTCAGTGTACCTTTGGATGAAACTGTAGCCACTGCTCAACCACAGGGACCCTAATATTGAGCTGTTTTCAGTTTTATCCAAGGGTACACTGAAGTACTGTAAAACGTTTTGAAATTAAGCCCCATAGACTTGTATGGGGCACATCCTCATGCTCTCCCTGGTTAAACATCTCTCTGCTGAGAGAGAGAGAGAAAGCAGCCAAAAGCTTCCTTAAATCAAGGAGGTAATTTAATAGACTACACTGAATTGAATGATTAATTTTTGAGCCTGTGTAAGTCATTAGTTTTGATTCTCTGTATTTGGGGTTGACTTTTCTTAGTTTAACTTTTATTTGTCTGGGAGGAACTCTAGCTGGGAGAGATTTTCAGTCATTTGTAACTAGACCTGTTACTTAAACTTATTGAAATAGGTGTCTGAAAGGAAGGAAGGAAGGAAGGCACTCCCTAGGATGGAGGGTCAGAGTCAAAGTTGATTGTTTCTGGAGGGCACAGGTTTACTCCACCCACCCTGACCCTCACCCAACCCACCCCAAGCACATAACTTCCTTTATAGCAGGGGTTCTGACATCACTTCCCCAAAATTGCTAACAACATACACCTGTTCATATCCTGAAAGTCACAGCACACCGAATAGTGGGTAGACACACTCACAAGCTTGCTCACACTAAAAAGAAACAAAAAAATAAAAAAATAAAAAATATCTAAAACAGAAAGGGAGACAAACATGTGGGGAGTGGTGCAATGCACTGGCTGTGGAGAGGCAGTATTCTGGGAGTCATTCTGGAGACTGCATTGCTGCCCTATTTGCAGGTACCTCTCTGGTCTGAGGGAGGAGGTTGCTTGACTCCATGCTGACCTGTCAGGGATTCATGAAACCTGCTCCCCCATGCAGGAACCACCCAGGCCACTACCACTACCTCAGAGGTTGCCAAGAAAAAGGAGTGGTGGGACTACGGTGGGCTCAGGAAGGGTGAGGGTGGTGGAACAGAGCTGCAACCCTCCAGCTGTGTCTCTCCACAGTTCATTCTCCACTCTGGCAGAGCATGGTTCCTCTATGGAGGCACCTGCAGTGGAGACCAAGTAGGATGCTGGGAACCTCCACAATGGAGACCCACAGGAGGGTGGCACAGGACCCTACAGGGGAAGGAAACAACTCCTGGTGGGGGACTCAACTGTTAGGAAGGTAGAACTGGGGGGGAGGGGAAAGGGAGGTAAGGTGCCTGCCTGGTGCCATGGTTTGGAGGGACAGGAAGTGAATCCTCAGGATCTTGGGAGCAGCTGCAAGGAGGAGTGAGTGGGATGTCATTATCCACTTAAAGACAAATGACATGGCTGAGAATGGATCAGAGCAGTGCAACAGGAGTTTGTGGAGTTGGGGAGGGGCTTTAGACAAGTGGCACATATGGTAACTTTCTCAGAAGTGCTACCTGTCTATGGCATGGATGAGGTTAAGGTACTCCACACCATGGGATTCAATGACTGGTTGAAAAACTGGTGCAGTGCTCAGGAATTTGGTTTCATTGTGGACTGGGGATCCACCTGTAATGATACAGGCCTATACTGGCACGATGGTCTGCATCTGTCCAGGAGAGGAACCAGGATCCTAGGTGATAGGATTAAATGCTTCATTGGCAAGCATTCAAATTAGCCAAGGGAGATGAGGCACTGAAAAGGAGAAGGGAAATCCTAGCCCCTTCCCCCAAAATCAGGGTAGCTAGTGAGGTAAATACCAAGATAGGGCAGTCGATAGGGAGAAGGACAGGGTTAAATGGAGAAAAAGATAAAGGTAGTAAGGACAGGGATGGGGCAAAAAGAAATAAGGCCATAAAAAATGGAGGGTAATGAGCACCAATGACCATAGTCTACGTAAAAAGCTCCCAAAATGGTGGCCTTGATGGAAGAGAGAGATGCCTGGATATCGTGGAAGTCACAGAAACATGGTACACAAAGAACCATGACTGGGATGTCAACATACCAGGGTACACAATCTACAGGAGGGACAGGAGGGTAGAAGAGTAGGAGGAGTAGCTCTCTGTGTACGAGAAGGATCAAAGCAATAGAACTAAAGGGTAAACAGGGAGGACAGGAGGCACTGTGGGTCACCCTGGAGACTAAATGGCACCACAATCTGTACCGGGTTGCTACAGACCCCATCTCAGGGTAAGGAAATGGACAAGGAAATGATAGAAGGCATCCTTAGGATGGCAGAGAAAGGGGAGATATTGCTGATGGGGGATCAGAATATGCCAGATGTTAACTGGAGCACCTTTGCTGCAGCTACATCCAAGAGAAGGGCCATTCTCAATGCCCTACAGGGGGCATGCCTCAGACAGCTAGTTTTGAAACCCACTCGGCAGGGAGCAATCTTAGACCTGGTACTCTCAAATGGGGACAGAGAGAGGATCTCAGATCTAGAAGTGAATAGCCATTTGGTAACAAGTGACCACCAACCAGTGTGGTTCAATATAAACTTAGCTGTAGAGTCAAGCCATACAAAAGTGAAGGTATTGGACTTCAGGAGGGATGATTTTGTCAAAATGGGAGAGTGCCTTAGAAAAGCATTAGCAAACAGGCAAAAAGGTGGGGTGGAGCAACAATGGGAAACATCAAAACTGCCATCACAGAGGCAACAAGCCTTTGTGTGAAGCAAATAAACAAATCAAAATGAAAGAAAAAAACACTATGGTTCTCAAAAGAAGTGGCACGGAAGGTTAGGGAGTAAAAGATAGCTTTCAGGAAGTATGAGGAAACACAGAAGGAGCAGGACAGAGACCTGTACTAGTTAAAGCAGAAGGAAGCAGGGAAGGCAGTCAGAAGAGCAAAGACCCAAACTGAGTAAAAGATAGCCAACTCAGTTAAGAAGGGGGATAAAACCTTTTATAGGTTCATTAGGGAGCAAAGAAAGACTAAGGCAGGGGTGCTGAGGCTGAACAAAGAGGAAGGTGGTTGGGCAGAGAGCGACAGTGAAAAAGCAGGGATACTGAACGAATACTTCTGCTCAGTATTCATAGAGGAAGAGCAAGGGGAGATACCTAATCCAGTAAATAGAAGCACTCTGCATAGGGGGTTTCTTATTAGTCCTTTCACAGAAGAAAGGGTTCTGAAAGAAACTCCTAAAACTGCAGGTGGATAAAGCAATGGGGCCTGATGGGATTCACCCCAGAATTCTAAAAGAACTAAGGGAGGAGCTAGTAACACCACTGACTACCCTTTTTTATAAATCATGGGAGGATGGGGTGGTACCTGAGGACTGGAGGAGGGAAGATGTGAGTCCCCTTCACAAAAGTGGGAGCAAGACAGAGGCAGGAAACTACAGACCTATCAGTTTGACCTCAGTGGTAGGGAAAATGATGGAATTACTTCTGAAGGAAAGAATTGTTGCGTACCTAGAGGCCAGTGGGGCACAGGACCCAGGGCAGCATAGATTCACAGCAGGAAGATCATGTCAGACAAACCTAATGGATTTCTTTGACTGGGTGACCAAAGTAGTAGACCAGAGAGGGGCTGTGGACATGGCCTACCTAGATTTTAGCAAGGCATTTGACACAGTCCCATGCAAAAGATTAATAAACAAATTAGCCAGCCTGGGAGTGGGTCCCAGAGTGGTAGCCTGGGTAAAACACTGGCTGGACAACAGGAAACAGAGGGTAATAGTAAATGGAGTATGCAGTGAAGAAACGGGGGTTACTAGTGGTTTACCGCACTGTTCAGTACTGGGGCAGGTCCTTTTTAATGTCTTTATAAGTGACATTGCAGAAGGACTGGAAGGAAAAGTATGTCTCATTGCAGATGACACAAAGATCTGCAACAGGGTTAATACACAAGGTGGGGTGGAAAGGATGAAAAGGGACTTGTCAAGGTTGGAGAAATGGTCAAATGTATGGCAGCTTAGAGTCAACACAAAGAAGTGCAAAGTAATGCACATGGGAAACAAAAACCCAGGGGAAGAGTACACAATGGGGGTGAGATACTGATGGCAACAAAAATGGAAAGGGACCTTGGGGTAGTCATATCAGATGACCTAAAGGTGGGCCAGCAATGTGAGAAGGCAGTAAGGAGGGCTGGGGGATACTGGGATGCATGGGGAGAGGCATCACCAGTAGAAAATAGGAAGTTGTTGTCCTCTGTATAGACAGTTGGTAAGACCACATATGGAGTACTGTGTATAATTATGGAGGCCCCATCTTCACAAAGACATAGACAAGGTGGAGGTTGTCCAGAGGAGGGCAACCAAAATGATGCAGGGTCTGCACCAGAAGACATAAGAAGAAAGACTAAAGGAGCATAAGATATATAACCTCGAGGAAAGGAGAGAGAGGTGAGACATGATAGAAACATTCAAATACCTCAGGGGAATCAACAAAGTCCAAGAGGGTAGCATCTTTCAGAAAAAGAGATGTACAAGAACAAGGAGGCACACTTTGAAGATAGAGGGGGGGTCAGCTCAGAGGTAATGTGAAGAAGCATTTCTTCACAGAGAGGGTGTAGGTGCATGGAACAGCCTTCCTGAGGAGGTCATAGAGTCAAAAACAGTGGTGGAACCCAAGAATATATGGGACAGACATAAGGCAATTCTAGTGGTGGGGAAGGAGGAAGTAGGCTGTTAGTTAATTAGGATCTGCAACTCATCTGTTAGGTAGGGAAATGGGCAGACTAGGTGGGCCAAGCGGTCCTTATCTGCCATCAGAGTCTATGTTTCTATGTAACTTTGGCATTTTTTCATATTTTTGATCCCAAATTTTCAACATAGTCTTCTTATAACCACACCTCATAAACCTCATATGTGAAATGTTTCAAATCTGCGCCAAAACATCATTCTGCACCATGAGTGCAAAAACCAATTTCGGACAGGATGTGAAAAATGACAGTTGTACTGTTCATGAGGTGGTGTGAAAAAAATAGTTATGCTGAAAATTTGGAGTAAAAATACTGAAAATTATCAAAGTTATGTGCTTCTGTAGAAACATTTCAATGAACGCTCATAAGTCAGCCATATTTAGGAATTTTTTCACCACATTTTCAATGTGGGCTTTTTTGGACCACACCTCATGAGTACTGGCACTGTCATTTTGTTAATTGGTCCTGAAAGGTGACTTCATGCAGCAAACACAAAATCACCTTCAGTGTGGGGTGGTGAGTGCTCAGTGGGAGGGTCAAGATGGGGGAGGGTATGGTGGCGATGACCAGGGACAGTTTTCTTCATTTCAGGTTACAAAAAAAAAAAAAGACGTCGGGGGAAGGATTTCTTTTTTTCAGGTACTCATGAGGAAGAGATCTATGTCAGGACACCAGGGGTAAGCTCCCCAGTGTCTCACTCTGCTGTGGGGTGGGAATCCCAGTGTTGGATCATAGAAAATCATTCATTATACTATATCAGAACACTGGGGGTGGACTTGCAAATGTCCCACATAGCTAAATAAAATATTACAGAAATTAGTTAATTACATAAATAAATACACAGCCACTGGGGATTGCCCCCTTCCCCCCAGTGTGCAAATACAGGTGAAGGCACAGTACTCAGCTGAGTGGAACACACATTGTTTTAATGAAATCTCTTGTCATAACTCAGCCCCTTACCCTGGGAGAATTAAAATGTAAAACATACTTAATGTAGGTGAACAGGTAAACATCAACAGGTGTTTACTAATCGAAACAGAAGAATCAATTCAGGGCCTGTTTGCTGGAAAATGCCCAGAAATGTGGTGTTTTGTTGGCGGACATTGATGTGCTGTAAATTATGCAGTTGTTCCACAATACAAGGGAGGGTGTTTCACAAAACAGTGACTACTTTTTCAGCAATTTATGGCACAAACTCCCCTTGTTTCATGAAACAACAGCTGCAATTTACAGCACAAATATAGCTGCAGAAAAACTTAGCATATTTCTTGGAAATTTTGTGGCAAACAGATCCCAGAATCTGATTCCTCAGGCCCCGATTAGGTAAACACAACTGTTGGTGTTTACCAAATGCAAGTATTTTTTGAAATATTTGAGTTTGTTTGCTTCGCTAACTAAAAACACAATGGTGGAAGCTCGGAAAAACTTTCCGCATTTGTTGCAAAAAAAAACCTCACCAAAAACATTTTTGTCAAGGCTGCCAGCTAACTTTTCTCATAGGAAATAATGGGGAACTTTGAAACTTCATAACTTTTGAACAGATTAATATTTGTTCACCAAACCTTCAGAAGGCACATCTGCCACCCAATCCCGACAAACCTTAAACATTTCAGACCAAGCATCCAAGCCATTTCTGAAAAAGAGCATGACAAAGGTTTGCATAAAATGGTAATTTTCACATTTGTTTGACAATCCAGTATCTCCACACCACAAACCAACTGGAACAGAACTTGCCACATCAAACAATCTTTAGTCCCTGATGGAGCCTGCAAAATGTCATGCAAATCTGTCAAATGGTTGCAAAGTTATTAAAGTGCATAATTTGGGGTTTAACATAGACGTGACAACTGAACCCTAACTATAATTCTGCTACCATGCTTATATATATATAGATATAGATATATATATATATATATATATATATATATATATATTTGCATTTATACAATAGGGGTGAGCATGTAACCTTAACAATAAAAACATGTATTCTCACTGTAGTGGAATAACTCTGTGATGACATAGACACTGTGGGTTTATTTCTGATAAACCCACAGTGTCTATCATCAACAGAATATACTCACAATGGCGATGTCACCAGAGTCAGACTATCTACACTGCAGCCTGCATGTAATAGCTTCACAGTTTCTCTTTCTCACTGAATCCTGCAACTAACTCAATTAGCATTGTAAAAGACAATCACCTGTGTCCCATAGTTATTCTGACAATCCTAGCACATTACTGTGCTGCTCTAATCTTCAAACCAGCCTCCATCATAAACCAGTTTCTCTTTCTGAGTGCTGACTGCAACAGTTTCTCTGTCTCAGTGAAGCCTGCAACTTACTGAATAAACAGTCTGTTTCTCACTCCTAGCTGCAGGTAACACAATTATCATTGCAAATCACATGCACCTGTTTCTCATACTATCTAACACTCCCAACCTATTCAGAAACACTTACACACACTCAGACCACACACAAACAGTGCTGTCAGTATAGCCTAGAGGTTAGAGTAACAAGCAATGAACCAACTTCCTACATCCAGCAGCCCAGACCAGTGTTTAATTCTCACAACTTCCATTTCAATACTGTGTGACTCTGAACAAATCACTTAACTGTCCAGTGCTCCCAGGCCCCCCAAAAAATAAAACTTACCCAATTACAAAATAAAGTAAACAGGAGAGAACACAGAAAAAATGTTCCTAAAATGTACTAGCTCTATTGTGTAAATTGCGCATGATGGTCAACTTGTGGTATATGGCAAACATTTGAACTCGTGCAGAGTGAACTGCAATAAGTTCACTCATGCCTTGACACTAGTGATATTATCACAGTTCACTCTGCACTCATGCAAATATTTCTCATATTCCACAGTCGCCCATCATGTATCCTCTATATATATCCCATGATGTTTTGCATTATGGGGTATGTATGATTTTGTATATACATATGGTGGTTTTAAAATGGATGAATGAAATAATGATTTTGTACCTGCCAAGTTTACAGGACCTTGTTACCAATAAGGAGAGGGCCATTAACTGTGGCAGTAATCAAGTACTCAGCACCACGAAAAACAAATACTAGTATCCTGTACTAAGCACCCAAGTGGGTAGCATGCATTCCTTAAGAATGTGGAGTGTCTGCACATGAAAAGCATGTTTACATTTGTAAATGGTAATTATTTTTGTTTGAAACAGTTGTGAAAATGTTCTAAAGTCATGAGACAAAAACAGGTAAAAGATTTTTGTGGAGTATGATTGTTCTATTTGGCATGCATTACTAGGGTTAGAGTAAGATGTCTTTTAAACATGCTACAGGGAATAAAACCCTTATTTTTCCTGTTTCTGTTAATGTCTGTATGCAATACATTAGTAACAAAAACTATATGCAATACATTTCGGCAGAATTAAAAAAATGAATGTCACTTCTCATACTACATAAGATACTAAGCTCAGTAAGGTGTGCGATGGATCCAAAAAAACAATATGGGCATATTCATATAAATGAATTTATAGTTAAATCAATTTAAACAGTGGTCTAACTTTCATGTGCAGTTGCCATGAGTGGTGGACTTCTGGACCCTACTTGCATCAGGAAAGTCAGGCATTCATCGCTACTTTTTTCATGAAACCTGCCCTAAAGCAGTGACGCTGTCGCAAATGCAGCAAAATGTTTGAAAGTAGCAAACAGACATTTGGGCACATTTTTAGATAATGCAGTCACAACTCAGAATTGGGAGTTATATGCAGCTGTATCCTTCCCTTTGAAAATCTGATGCTTTGCTTCTGTTATCACCTGCACTAACAGGCTTTAAATTATTATAGCCAAATACATGGAGCAATGGGGGTGCTCATTTTGGAGAAGAGTAACACTCCATTCCACTTAAATCAGAACTTACACATCCTGTCATTAGAGATGTATTCCTCTGTGAAAAATATGAGTTCCAAGAATAGGTCTCAGTCACAGGGCAAAACTGGAGGACACATATCACCCTTGTTCTCCCATTCCCAACTTGCCCTTGAAAAGTGAATATAAAGTATGTACAGTAGGTCCTGACACTCTTATTATACTAAAGGTATCAGCATTTCCTGGTATTCTTGGTTGTGGCATTTTTTGAGGCATTCCACAATAAAATGGGTTTAAAAGGCACATGTGTCCCTATTTTTGTTGAGGTTTGGTTGGATTATAAAAACAGAAAGTATTTTTGCAGTTTGTTGTGGTTCCAAGTTTCACTGGTTCTAATCATACTTGGTCAGAAAACTGTACCAGTGGCCACAGATGCAAACAGGAAGTGAACAAACACCTCGGCTTGGAAAATATCTGCCAGACTCCCAGTATAATATTACTAATATTGACTAATACACAAGTCACAGTCAGAACTCAGATTTGAATTGTCTTGACTGGAAACTGTAGAATGCAATCAAATTTGTTTTTATACAATGCCTTCATGCATAATATAGCCAAGCACTTTCAACTATGGCACAGAACTAATGCTTTGTGGTTGAAAAGATTGGACATTATGAATCTCTAAGCACTTTTACTTTTCCAGCATTCAGTCATGATTTTTGTTGCTTCAGACTACTTTCCTTCTGGCTAAAGTACTCAACTCAGAAATAACAGGATGTTAGGAGGAATTTGTTTCCTGTTTTGAATTACAGTATAGTGTGCCTGGCTAATTTAATTGCCAAATTGCCCTGGGTATAATTAGTGCTTCGTCTAGCTTTGACTGCATGTTTAGTATGTATTTTCGCTTGCTCTCTCAAATGGATGTTATTTTTAAAACGCCAAGTTTTGTTTGTACTGAATTAAAGATGGTTTGCAGCAGCTCAGTCTCCTATTAAGGCCTCTCTAATACTAATTCACAACAGGAATCTGTTTACTGTGTACAATTCCCAGGGAATCACCAGGTTAGTCTTTAACTACTTTTGATTATTGTGCAAGGATGCATAGCACCTTTCAGTTTCCAGCAGAAATCAATTATTTTGGAGCAAAATCAAGCTGTGCAGACATGTTGGCGCAGTTAGTCTTTGCACCAGAACTAAATGTTTACCCTGCAGTTCAATTAGGGGCCATAGAACACCTCCCCCCTTCCCAACTATTTAAATTTTCCTTAGCCCATCAGCTATCTGCCTAGTGGGTCTTCATACATCTTCTGTCTGAGTGTTGTGTGGCTTTGTTGCACTTTATTGTTCCTCCACTCCTGTTGTTCCCTTCTGTTTCTTGCCTGCTTGCTGCCATTTTTCTTCCTCTTCTGTTTTTGCAGCTCTGTCACCACCTCCCCCCCATTGTTCTTTGTTCTGTGGCTCTGCCACAGCACTCTCTCTCCTCCCCTCTCTGTGCTCCTCAACCCCGTTTTCTTCTTCTGTGGCCTCTCCGCTCCTTCTGTCCTCTGCCCTTTTGTCTGTTCCCTCCTTTCCCTGTGGCTCCGCCACAGTGTTCACTCCCTCCTTCTGCCACCCCCTTCTGCTCTAGTTTTTGTTTCCTATGTCACTTCCTCACTCCTCCATCTTATTGCTGCTCACCACAACTCTTTTTCTCCCTCCCTCCCTGTTTGCCAGCCATTTGGCCACTCTACCTCCTGGTGTCTCAGCTCTTTCTGTGTTCTCCTGTTCCATGTCTCCTCCATTCTGCTTCTCTGCTCTTTGGTTCCACTTTGATGTTGCCTGCCTGCAGCACTGCTCTGGCAGCCATTTTTTTGCCTGCTCCTCATTGCCTGTTTTGAATTTGTAAGTCACTTTGTACTGCTACCTGCATTCTCTTGTCTAGTCCTGGCTTTTGTAGGCATTGGTTTCTTCAGGGCACATTCTGCTGTCCTTGTCCTCTAATCAAGTATATCTTGTCCTGCAGCCATTCAAGCATCAGTTACTAGCTCTGGTGTGCCAATGGCATCACTCTCCCCTGGACCTTCTATGGCACACTCTGCTGGGTGCTGGTTTGGAGCCCTTTACTCTTTTATTCAGGAAAACATTGTGAGTCAAATGCAGGGCTCCTAGATAAGCATTGAAATGGTAGTGCAGTGGCTTTTAGAAGCAGAATTGTGTGGCTATGTGCCTAGCTTCAGCTTGTACTTGGAACTGGGCATTATAATACTCAGGATGCTGGAAGTCATCTGCTCTTAGTGGTTACCTGCTTGTGACAGGCATTCACCATGAATCTTCTGGTTTGTTCATTTTCTTTATTTTCTAGCTGCCAAGTCTCTACTTCAGGATGGAACAACAGGTCTGTCAGACTTGGAAGATTATGATGCTCCTCCAATTATCTGCAATAAGGTCACATCCAAATCTGGACAGAATATTAAAGGATGGACAGTTCCCCAACTTGTGGCTGCCTTTAAAGTCTTACAGTCCCCTTTTCTGCTACTGCCAAAAAGCAGGAATGGGCTAACCTTTACATAGCTGCTATTTTAGTTAATAATGTTCTTGCCACTACTCCTGTCACAGCTCCGACTCCTGCTCAACCTACTACTTCCTCTCAATTTATGGAACTACAAGATTTGTTGCTTCAAAGCAGCTCCTCAGATTCCAGATAAGATTCATCCCAGGGTGCTGAGGGAACTGGCAGATGTCCGGGCAGTCCCTCTAGCGGAGCTTTTCAACATCTCTTTGAAGACTGGGTGGGTGCCCCAAGACTGGAGGGTGGCCCATGTTGTGCCAATCCACAAGAGGGGATCAAGAAAGGAGGCGGGAAATTACAGGCCCGTTAGCCTGACATTGGTGGTCAGCAAGGTGATGGAGGGTATTGTCAAGGTAAGGCTAGGGGGGTTAATGGAGCAATCTGGGGGCTTAGACAATAGGCAGCATGGCTTTGTCATGGGAAGATCATGCCAGACAAATCTTGTTGAGTTCTATGACTGGGTGACTAGGGCCCTGGACCAGGGTAGGCCAGTGGACGTCCTCTTTCTGGATTTTAGCAAGGCGTTTGATTTGGTACCTCATAGTGGCCTGCTGGCTAAGTTGGAGAAAATGGGGGTAGGGAGACAGTTGCTAAGATGGATAGGAATTTGGCTCTCTGAGCATACTCAGAAGGTGGTGGTTGGAGGGTAATCCTCATCCTCAAGGTGGGTTACTAGTGGGGTTCCCCATGGGTCAGTGCTGGGGCCACTCCTGTTCAATGCCTATATCTCAAACATCAGGAGGGGGATCAGGAGTGAGATGAGTCTCTTTGCAGCTGACTCAAAGCTAGGTGCAGTGGTGGATGGGGAGGAGGGGAGGGTGGCCTTGCAGGAGGACCCGGAGGCTTTGGAAAGGTGGTCGGGAAAATGGAAACTAAAATTCAATGTGGGAAGTGCAAGGTTCTGCACCTGGGGTCAGAAATCCAGGCCAGGGGTATAGAAGAAGAAGAAGAAGAAGAATCAGCATTTATATAGTGCTTTCACACACAGTATCCCAAAGTGCTTTACAAGCAATGCTAGACTGGTATACCCTGGGAAGAGACATGATTCAAGTCACGGAGGGAGAGAGGGACCTGGGGTAGTGGTAGATGTCAAAATGAACAACTCGGAGATGTGTAGGAGGGCAGGCAAGGGCAAATAGGATGCTGGGATGCACTGCCAGAGGATTACCTCCAGAAAGGTGGAAGTGATCCTTCCACTGTACAACTGCTTGGTTAGGGCCACACCTCGAGTATTGTGTACAATTTTGGAGACCACATTAAAAAGGGACATTACACTCCTAGAGATGGTCCAAAGGAGGGCAACCAAAATGATCTGGGGCCTGAGTGAGAGGACCTATGAGGAGAGACTCAAGAGCCTGACATGTACACCCTGGAGGAGAGAAGGATGGGGGACATGATAGAGGTCTTTAAGTACATGAAAGGGATCAATAAAGGAGGCCCAGTCAGGGTGATCCAAAGGAAGGGGGTGGGGCAACAAGAGGTCATGGGTGTAAGCTGGAAGGGCAGGCTCAGAGGGGAGAGGAGGAGATGTTATTTCACTGAAAGGGTGGTGGAGCCATGGAATGTACTGACCAGGGAGCTGGTAGAGATGGATACTGTGGATGGGTCTAAGAGGGATGGGACAAGTACAGGGGAGGGTAAAACTGAGCAGGCACAATACAGGTGGAACATCTGGGACTGGGGACAGTATAACCCAAGGGGAGGAGGGACACCAAAATCGGCCTCAGTGCGGGTGCTGAAAATTGAGCAGACTCGAGAGACCATTAGACCTATTCTGCTGGCATTTTAGTATGTTAGTATGTTAGATTCAGACCTGGATACCACTCATTTTACTGGCATCACAGACCTCTCAATTCACTGGACTGACCCCAGCATACACTGGGTCATTGCAGTTACCCTGAGAGCCAAGAGACTCCTGCTCCACAGATGGAGATCTACAGATGCCCCTACCTTCAATGAATGGTTACAAGCTGTAGGTCAGCTGGCCACTTTGGAGTATATATCACACCAAGTCATGAATAAACTCTGGGAATATAACCTGGTGTGGTCTCCCTGCCTAGAACATATAAATAAAAAACAAAATCCAGCCATTTCATAGGACTGGAAATACTTTACATCTTTTGGCTTGCATTCTTATTTTACCTGTTCCTGGCTACAAAATATATTCTTTTGGGACATTTTAATAGTAATAAGTGGTGTTATGTATGATTATAATGCTACAATAACCTTATCATGAATTGTATGCAGTTTCTAGGTCTTTGGCTCTTGTTGCACTCCATGCTACATATGTACTTATGTTATGTGGTTTGTATTCTGTGGAAAGTTAATAAAGTGTTTAACATTTAAAAAAAAACTTTGATGCCAGAGTAACTGCCTTAGAATCCAGACCATCCAGATCTCAAGAAATGCAACCTGCTCCTGCTGTCCTACATGCTCCGGGAGCCCCTTCAATGTTCCTACCAGTCATTACTGCACCACTGGCATCTTCATTTCCAACCAAACTCTATCATCAAGTCCATCTATGAGTTTTCATATCTCCACACCAACTACATCCATCTCAGGTACTACTCCCACTTCTCATGTTCAATTACCAACTACTACTAGTCCAACCCATTTGGTTCCAGATCATGTCAGAAAGGACATTATTGAAGAGAATAATGTCAGTCTTGTTACCCTTCTTATATCATCCAAAAGAACTATAAGAAAAATATTTCCTCTTGGTGATGTACCTGTACTACTAAAGGCTAACGATCCACAGCTCTAAAAAATTAATGGTAGCGTTCATTGCTGCCTTTTCATATTACTCTAAAATTGTTTGTGAGGCATTTCCATCCACGAGTGAAGAACTGGACTCCTTCCTTTATCTTTTAGTTGATTTAGATATTTGATATGGTCATCTTTATGTTCATCACAAATCCTTTTCATCTAAGGTGGCTGTTTACCTATTGATGTTCAATTCACACATTTAGTGGGCTTCTCTTGACGAGTTGTTTTGCAGACATTTTGCTGGGCAACAGGCAGTCATGTGCAATCTGTAGCTCCTTCTCTCATTTGGCTGCTCTGTATCCCTTAACTGTCACTGATAATCCAGCACCTGCTACATCCACTTCAACTTGACCATCTCATTCACAACATGTCTTCTATGCACAAAAAGATCATAAATAAGCAATGTCATCAGTCTTTTCTGCTGGGAGAGTGGTATCTAATAATTTCAATAAAACTGCCTCCTTTGCACCACCCTGTACCTTTCTTCATGTTTGCAGTCAGGGGTAATCATATCAGATGACCTTAAGGTAAGTAAGCAATGTGAGAAGGCAGTAGAGAGGGCTGGGGATACTGGGATGTATAGGGAGAGGCATCACCAGTAGAAAACAGGAAGTTGCTATCCCTCTGTACAGACAGTTGGTAAGACCCCATCTGGAGTACTGCATCCAGTTCTGGAGACCCTATCTCTGCAAGGACATAGACATTATAGAGGTAGTTCAGAGGAGGTCAACTAAAATGGTGTAGGGTCTGCAAGAGAAGTCATACAAGGAGAGGCTAAAGGAGCTTTATATGTATACCCTTGAGGAAAGAAGGGAGAGGGGGGACATAATAGAAACTTTTAAGTACCTCAGTGGAATCAACAAAGTCCAAGAGGGTAGCATCTTTCAGAAAAGAGTTGCACAAGAACAAAGGGACACAATTTGAAGATAGAGGGGGGACGACTGGGGCAATGTGAGGAAGTATTTTTTCACAGAGAGGTGGTAAATGCATGGAACAGCCTTCCTGAGGGAGGTTGTGGGGTCTAAAACTGTGGGAGAATTCAAGAATGCATGGGACAGACATAAGGCAATTTTTTGGGGGGGGGTCAGAAGAAATAGGCTGTTGGTTAAATAGGATCTGCAACTTATCCTGTATGTAGGGAAATAAGCAGACTAGGTGGGCCAAGCAGTCCTCATCTGCCATCAAAGTCTATGTTTCTAAATGTGGGGAAGCACATTCAAAACTGGTTTGTCACCAAAAATCAAATTCTTCCCTCGTTCAATGTTACAAATTACAATATTCCCATCCCACGACATCAGTAAATATTTCTTATTTACACCAGCTGTTATCAACCCATTCTGCTCAGTCTCTTTTGAGTTCCTTATTTCAGGCCTTTCCAATGGATTTCATACAGGATTTCATGCAGTTCCTACATAAGTCCAATGCCCTAATCTCAAATCTGCTATAGCTGAACCTCAAGTTGTGGATAAATAACTGCTAAAAGAACTGTCTAAAGGGTTTATCACCGATCTCTTTGCAGCTTCCACTTTTCCATCTTTCCAACTATGACCTATAGGTATAGTCACCCAAAAGTATTCAGGGAAAAAACTTCTGATAATTGACTTGCTAGTTCCTCATTCAACAACAGATCCAAGCATCAATTCTTTCATTCCATCTGAAAATTGATCACTTTCTTACACATGAATTGATGATGTTATTAAATTCATTAAACTCACTGGTCATGGTCCCTGTGGCATGATTATGAAATCTTTTGGAGAAACCAGTACTATTTCACTGTACTCCTAACTTTTGTCTGTAAAAGTAGTCCAAGTCTCTTTGATACCTTCTGTAGTTCTTTGTGTTGGATTCTACTAAATTTCTTCTGAAGTCCATTTGTTTTGCATCTTTGGGATGATTTCCTACTCATCGATAACCCATTGCCCCTCCAGCCTCAGGTATCACCAGCCTTCGAAGCTTATTCTCCACACTGAATATTCCTTTGGCAGATGAAAAACAGATGGACCATTCATACACTAGAATTCCTAGGTATCAAATTAGATACTATAAAATGCAAGCTCATCTTCCTCAAGAAGAATGACATTGAATTTTGAATCTGGTTTCCTCTTTTCCATGAAATGATTCTGTAAAAATGAGAACTCCTTTATTGGGCTATCTCACCTTCACTATGAGAATCATTCCACAGGGCCAGAGTTTCACATCTTACCTATCCGTTCATAGTTATACCTATGTATCATCATATAACCATCACTGCTGCCCATTCAGAACTGGCTATGTGGTCCAATTTTCTATCAGGATAGAATGGAATATCCATGTTATATAAGGATCCTTCCCCTCATATCATATTTCAGTTTTACAGATGCAGCTCCTTCATTTGACTTTGTTGCCATCCATGGAACTTCTTGGTTTGCTACCTGGCCACCAGAAATTGACTACCTTCCCCAGTTCCACTCAACCTCATCTGTTCCTTTTCTGTATAAGTTTTTATCCTCCTTTGGGCAGGATTGGATGGCTGTTTCAGTTCTGTCCCTGCCATTCATAGCCATCCCATATCTAATCTGGTACCAGGGACTTTAATCCTCCATGGATTGCCCCTGTAGTGGGGCCAGGAAGGGGACTGCCCTCCCACACAGGATACACTTCCAGACTGTCCCAGGACTGGAGGTAATCAGGGTGGGCCATCAGCATGACAGGCAGGCTTCATATAGCCCATCCTCCATTTTTCCTCCTACTTTCTCCCCATGGGCTCAGTGAATGTGCAATGAGCATTGTGCATGCTGTGCTCTGCAGAGATGCCCACATCACTGTGAATGTGGTCCCTTCCCTTTCTATGGGACTTGCAGGTGCCACTACCTGGATTTCTCCAAGTGGCAGTCAAGTGGCATGTCATGGAATCCCAGCTCCCGATGGAAGAGACAGTCCTTGGGCGCTCAATCATCCCTCTTTCAGCCTAGCCCCAGAGTGATCTGAGTCCCTTCCAAAACTCAGATCACCAGCATGGCTGCAGAGAGGCATGGATGCCTCAACCATCTGCACCACTGAACTGGCTTACTCAGCCCCATCTTTGTTCAAAATGTATGCTATTGTTACACCTGCACTTACTTGGGGCACTCATAGAACAATCAAGTCGTAATATATGCACAGACAAGCAAACAGCCAAACCATTATAAATAAAGGGTGATCTTCCTCTCATTCTATAATGAACTTTCTGAAATGATTAACATAGACCTCACTATTATACCACTTTACTAATCATTATGCGTATATTCCTAGTTTTTCCAATTTCCTAGATTGTTGTCTATCACAATTCCATTTTCAGCAATACAGTGTTGTCTTCCCACAAGTTGAACAGGAGATGACCCCTCCATTAATGTTTTGGGAGCTGCAAATGACGTAACCCAGCTCCTCAATAATGCCTCACTTACTATGAGGAACTCCTTAGCTTCATCTACTCAAGCCACATATAAACAGCCTGGAAGGAATTTTGTACCTTCTGCATCTTACAAAATGTGAACCCCATTCCACTGTTCCATCTCTCTCATTTTGACATTTGCATCATACCAATTTCAAACCTTTCATTTATCAGCCACATCACTCAAGCAATACATTTCTGGGATTCAGTCACCTTGCTGTCTTACTAACGTGGCATGCCATTTTCATATCTCTGAAATCTAGCAATCAAAACCTTCTTGCAAGATATAAAGAAAGAGACTACTCGGACTTTTCCTCAAAAGCCCATAGACTACAACTTCTGTGCTCAACTAGTCGTCTCTAAGTAATGTTTTTTCAGACCTGTTGCTGATCTTAATTTAAAGGCCACTGTGACCCTAGCCTTCTTTGGATTCTTGTGACCTGAAGAACTTATGTCATCATTAAAAGTTTTCAGTCCTTCCATCCATCTTACTAATAACTGTTTTACAGAAACTTTCCACAGATCATTTTGTCCTTACTCTACCAAGATCCCAAACTGACAGAATCAACAGAGGAGTGCACGTTTCATATTTGGCTACAAACTCAACCTGGTGTCCTATTCAAATATTTAATTTGCTGCAATCCTCAGACAGACATCCTGATTCTGTTTATTCTCTTTTGTACACTGAATCCCACTCCATCATGTCTATATCCCAGTTCATCCTCCATTTTAGAACTCTTCTGTCGCACCTGAGTTTTGATGCTTCTTCTTTTTTCAGCCATTCTTTTAGAATAGGAGCAACCACCTCAGCATCCCAAAAGAATGTCTTGCTGGACATCTTCCTGGTATGAAACTTATATCAGAGAAGAAAATGATGAACTCCACCTAGCTTATCAACAGCTAGCCTTGTAATTCTAAGCCTGGAGAGAAGGCTAACCAAATAACCTTGGATCCCCAAAGCTTTCCTCCACATGTTTTTATCCCTCCTTCTACAGTATGTTATTGGGACAATTCCATGAGCTAGAAGCGGTGGGTTCCATAACATCTCACTATGAACACTCACTATTTAGCTCTAACTTTTCCTCTAGCTTCATGACTATTCTCCTAAAACCTCTACCGATGGTGGAAAACCAGAGCAAGAGACAATCCAAAGTATCACAAGTGTTGTGCAATCACTACATACACTGACAGCCTTCCACTGAATTAAAAGGTTTACCCTGGGGTTTAATGGGGGGGTTGCCAAACTCCTTCCCCATTCCCAACTACTTAAATTCCCCAGAATCCATCAACTCCCTGCCTAGTGGGTCTTCATGATCCTCCTCTCTCCCCTCCTTCTTCTCCATCGCTCTGCCTCTGTTATGACTCTTTAGTTATAACTTTTACTTCAGCCTAAAGACTATTCTCCTGTTACCTCTACCATGGGTGTAAAACCAGAGTAAGAGAAAAGCCAATGTATCACAATAGGTGCACAATCACTACTCACACATGCAGCCTTCCATTGAACTGAGAGTTGTGAGCTGCACAATGGCCTAATGGTAAGCAGTGTTGCTCCGTCATGCTTATAAGTCTGGGCTGATGTGCATTTTCCTGTATTTATGAATATTACCTCCAGCATTAAGACCACTTTATTTTCTTTTATTAACCTGATTCACCAATCCATGTTATATAGTGACACATTGCTGAATCAGATTAATAAAGGTAAAATAAAATGCTGCTAATGTTTGTGAATATAGGCCATCGGGTAGCAGAGCAGTTTTGAGCATTAGTCCCATCTCAGTGAGGGATGATAGGGTAGCTATTGCATGACAGAACCTTGGTAGTCAGGGAAGAGAATCATGTGTGCAAAATGGTTCCAGTCAGAGGTGTGCATGAAATTCTACAAGTTGTGTAATGCAGGACGCTGACCAATCCAAACTGTTGAAGCCTCAATAAATATTGTGTATTGAGATCATTTATATATTATATAACACATTCAGAATGTTAGATCCTGTATCCTTTTCCTGAATATCTCCTGCTTCCATCAGCATACAGTAAATCACATTTGCCACATCAGACTTTTCACAAAGTTGACGGAACCAGGGAAGAAAAATACTTGCAAAAAAAAAACTTCTTCACAAAACTCAAGCCGCCATTTAAAAAAAACAGTCATATCTATGAATGACTCCTTAAAATGTGTTTGTGTCTTATAGGCATCACGGTTTAATACAAACCACACATTAAAAGACAACTAAAAAAATTAATTCTGCAGTCTGTGTTTGAGAAATGTGCCTGAAGACTGTATACTGTAGATAAGAATGAAATATGCTGCTACATGCTTAGAGATGCGTACAAATCCTTGATTGAGTTCAGTTTTGCTGCATTTAAAAGAACAAAAATAAAACAGAAGTATCATTGAAGCCCCACTGTGATTTAGCCATAAAATGGCACAGGATGTTTCAGATGCCATGATGTCACTGTCACATGGGACAGGAGCATTGTAGGGACAAAATGAGCCATTAAAATGCTAACATGGAGATCCCTAGGGGACATAAAACCAGCAAGTAATTTTGGAAAACTTTCAAGCTGATCAAGAAGGACATACTAGAATACACCTACAACTTGAAACACTGCACACCATTTTCTCTTGCAAATTTTGACTTGATTTTCCTTAAATGTAATACTTATATCTAACAAGCATTTGTCATTGCCAAATGTTTGCTTGCTAGCATTAGCAGTGGAAGTGCAGGAGTTAGACAGATGCAATATAGGAATGGCATTGAAGTATTGAACTGACGCCAAATCCTCCCTCACCCTGCTGAGATTGACAGGCATGTGGGTGTGCCTTTGGGTTGTTGCCCATGGCGGTCACAACCACTCTCATCCTACCTTCAGACACTGACAAGTGTCGAGGTGTATCTTGGGGTGTTTGGGCTATACATTCACCTCTTTCCATAAGGAAATACAATGTAATGGGCACAGTATAGGAGAATAGGGTGAACTCTGGGGCCAAAGGGTCCAAGGCGCACCTTGATGCCCGTCATTGGCTGCAGGGTGGGGGTGGGGTGTGGGTGGAATGGCATGAGCATTACTGTCGACAATCCCAAGTCACACCCCTGACACTTGTCAGTCCCTACAGGGTATAGGGCATCATGGTCAAAAACCCTAACACCCTCAGCATTTCTTGGTATTTTTACTCAAGTTTTCCACATAGGCTTTTGTGACCCCACCGCATGAACAGTGACACTATCAGTTCATTAGGCAAAAGGTGATTTTGCACAGCAACTGCTCCATTTGGCACCACAGGTGTGAAAACACATTTCGAACAGGATGTGAAAAGTGACAGGTGTACTGTTCATGAGGAGGTGTAGAAAATGGAATTGTTGAAAATCTAGAGGGAAAATATACAAAAACTGGTGAAGTCACGAACTTACGTAGAAACTGCATAATGTACACCCATAATGTAATTAGTTTGGGGATTTTTTACAGCAGCTTTTCAACATAGGAATTTTGGGACCTCCGCTCATGAATTAGTGTCACTGTGATTTTCTTAATCTGTCCCGAACACTAATTTCCCACAGCAACCACGCAATTCTGCACTGGAAGTGTGAAAACACATTTCAGCCAGGGTGTGTTAAATGACAGCAGTACTGTTCATAAGGAGGTGTGTAAAAATGTCAATGTTGAAAATCTGGACTGAAAATATTACAAATTCGTGAACTTAAGAGGGTGCGTGGAAATTGTGCAATGCACGCTCGTAACAGAGTCATTTTGTGGACTTTTGTCATCAAATTTTCAACATAGCCATTTTAATACCTCTGCTCATGAACAGTGTCACTGTGATTTTCTTAATGTGTCACAAAGACTGATTTCGCACACTGACTGTGCCAATGTGCACTACATGTGCAAAAACACATTTTGGGTGAGATATGAAAAATGACAGCTGTACTGTGCTCATAAGGAGGTGTGATAAAATGGCAATGTTGAAAATCTGGAGTGAAAATATTACAAATTCTCAAAGTTATGCATGTGCATAGTAACTGCACAACACATGCTCACAAAACAGTCATTTTTGGCACTTTTTTCACCAAATTTTCAAGATAGGGATTTTGGGGGCCTACCTCATGAACTGTCATTTCATTAATTGGTCCCAAAAGTTGGTTCCACAGAGTGACCGTGAAATCACCTTCAGGACCAAATAACAAAAAGACAGTGACTGAGTTCATGAGGTGGGGTCCCAAGAACCCCATTTTGAAAATTTGGTGAAAATATTCCCAAAAATGGCTGAGATATGCACCAAACTTGAAAGAAAACATTTATGCCATTATACAGCTTACTGGCATTTCTTCATTTCGTGGTCAGCTGTGAAGAGTGCAGACATGTTCCTGGTCCACCGAAGATCGTTGTGCTAGGCTCTGAAGGTAAGTATAGGGTCAAGGGGGTGTGGGGAGGTGGGTGCACAAAGGTTAGGCATGGGTTGGGGAGGGGGCAAGACAGTCAACGAGGGACCGTTTCTTTTACAGGTGTTGTTTTTTTTTTCTTTTTACAAATGACATAGGACTTTGCCATGCTGTGATGGGCTTCCAGCATGGCAGCTGGAAATATTGTTTGGGGCAGTGGAGCCAATGGGGGGAATGGGCACCCCATTGGCTATATGGACTTTTACCATGCTGGGAGGGCCCAGCATGGTACCTGGAAGTCTATTTTGGGGGGGGTACAATGGAGCCAACAGAGGATTGGGCACCCCTGTCAGTCGATACAGACTTTTGTCATGCTGGGGTGGGTTCCCAATGTGGCACCTGGAAGTCTGTTTGAGGGGCAGTGGAGTCGATGGGGACTGGGCAGCCCTGTCAGCCATACAGTGTGGGGGCGCAGAGCATGCTTGGGTGGGCTCCCAGTGTGCTACTTGGTTGTTTGTTGGAGGGACCAAGAAAAAAATGGAGCTGCCTATGACAGCTGTTCAGATGTAGAGCTGACGAGTAGGCACTTTGCATACTGCCGACAGCAGTATGTAAATTGCCTGCCGACAGTAGTATGCAAATTGCCTACATGTTACCACCACTGATTGTAGCGGTCTTTTGCTTTGAACTGTATGCCACTGCATCTGAACTGCTGTCATAGACAGCTCGGACATTTATTGGTGCGGTGAGGCCGTGCCTGCAAGGAGGAGCAGGGCATTGGAAGTGGCACACCTATGAAAATTCATATGGTGGTGCTATGTTTCTTGCACATGCATGCAAGCAAACATAAAAAGCATGCTTACTGATGAGTAAACATGATTGGTAGACTTCCAACAAAAATAATCAAGTTTAAACTGTGATGGGTGCTTCCATGTAGCTATGTTAAAGGAAGAGAATAAGAAGCAAAACTCTGGCAAAATTAAAAAATAAAATATCTTGTGTTGTATTTAATTTGCTTGTAAATTCTTAGTGTAAATACAGACAACACCCATAACATTTGTTAAGGAATGGTCTGCAATAAAGGTCTTGGGCCAGGACTTTCTCTATAGCCAACTGATGTTTTCCAGTGCAAATAAACAAATGCTGCAAACTTGTAGTTTTCTGTCATAAAGCCAGCTGATGACTTCATTTTAAAGGAGGAAGAACAATTTGGTTTATGTTGGCTGTTTCATACATACTACCTCCTAAAGCTCTGTTCAGCTCAAGAAGAATTGGCAGCAGCATTTGGGTGCATAACGAGAGAATACATGAAATGAAAGGAGGGCATGGAAAGCTTAGCTGGGTTAAGTACAGAGAAAGTAAAGGAGTAGCAGAGGCAGAGCACAGAGGGTCAAGGCCTTCTATTCACATAGTAGGTGGCTAATGGGCATAGTAGGATTTGAACTGGACTCTCCAGATCTTCAGCTCTGCACTATAACAATAACCACACCAACTCTCACAACTAAGCTAAACTTCCACACGAACCAGACTTCATAATTCCATTACTAAGTCAAAGACTAGGTCTGTAGTGAGTATAGTTTTTTTTATACTTCCATGTAGCAGGCTTTGTAACTATGTACTTAATCAGAAACTTCTACCGATTCATACTCTTGAGGCCCAATTTTCATAATTAATATTCATAAGGAAGCATGGTCTAGGGGTTAGAAAGCTGTCTTGAAAACTGGAAGATTGCAGGTTCAACCCCTGCGTAAGTCAAAAACTCACTCTGTGATCTTAGGCAGCTCATTTAACCTCCCAGGGCTCCAGTCCACCCACCTGTAGAAATGGGTAGAAGCAGGACCCCACTGGAAATAAGATACTGCACCTTAGCTGGGCTGTTCAGGATAAGTAAACTGTAAACAAACAACTGCTCATGCAATCTGGTTGCACAGGCACATTTTAAAACACAAAAACAAGTGAAGGTTCCCTGGCTAGAGTGTCGGTGCTAAAAGTTCAAACAGGCGAACTGAACAACTGTCAAGGCTTAGCACTCAGTGCATAGACAACACTTTACACTTCAATTCAGTGCATAAGTGAAAAACTTTTATTAAAGACACACTAAGCAGGAACAGCATGCTGGAGCCATCTCCCAAAAGGAGGACTCACTGAAAAACAATCTTTCACACCCACTTCATCGGTGCTTTGTTAAGGTTGCTTGCTCCCCATTCAGAACCTATTTTAATAGTCACCCATAGTTAGTGGGAGAAGGCTAATGCACCATTTATAACACACAAAATGTAGCAAGAAGGTAAAAACACAAATTAGCACAAGTTTACCCACTTCCAAACAATTACGTGGCTCAAACGGAACCTAATGATCAGGCGTATTACCCAATCTATTTTCATTTGATCTAAAATCGGTCACATTAGACTTTAATAAAACCCATTATTATACCTCTAAAGGGCTACTCTACTTATGAAGCTTGCCCTAGTGTAAGTTGGGTTAATCTAATAGAAAATTCAGAGCACTATTAAATAACATTTTAAAACACTATTTTAAAAACCATGCCTACCCAAAATTCCTACAGACACCACAGAATTCACAATCAGAACTGCAAGAGGAAGGCTGCTGTTAGAACTTTACTACTCTACTGGACTAAAGAACTAGGACTCTACTACTGGGAACTTCAATTTAGGGTAAAAACAAAAAAAAAAGGTGTGTTTGAGTTGGGTGAAGAAATGTTATCTGTGCAGTTAGCTAGGTGAAAAAGCGGTGAATTAGGGGAGTGGCTTAGAGAAAGGAAGCCAGGTGTTTGCATTTAAACAGACCTAGATAGCTTGTAGCAGAGAACAGCAAGAGGAAGGAGCTGCTGTTAGAACTTTACTGGGACAATATTGCCCTCCATTCCTCCTCTCAACCCTCCACCCCTTAGCCAGTTCTACTTTTACAGGCACAAGATTTGACTGACAACAGGAACTTCCTGTTTGGGAGCAGGAAGGAGTGATCACAGAGGCACAAAGACTCACCATCCTAGAAGGAAAGAGTAGCTCTCCATCCCCCTAGCTGCTGGAGGTCTGATGATGAGCAAGTAAGAAGGAGACTACTGAGGAATATAGGAACTTACTGTCCCAAAACAGGAAGATCAGGGGCTTTAAGGGCACAGAGGCAGCAGGAAAGTAGGGAGAAAAAAAATTAAATTAAAAAAATGAAATAAAATAAAGAGAGAGAGGAAAGAGTAAGTATACAAAACAACAGTTAAGGGACCACAAATAAGGCATGATGGGAGTGGTGCAGTGCAGTGGCTGTGGAGCAACAGTCTTCCAGGAGACGTTCTGGAGGATGTGGTGTTGTCCCATCTGCAGGCACTTCTCTGGGCTGAGGAGGAGGTTGCTCATCTCAGGCTGAGTTGGCCAGGTTCAGGGACCTCCTTTCCTACCAGGGACCACTAAGGCCACCACGCTGCCTCAAGTTGCAAAGAAAGTGCAGCAGTTGGACCACAGTGGGCTCAGGAAAGTGAGGGTGGTGGAGCAGAGGTGCATCCCTCAGTTGTACATCTCCACAATTCATATGCCAGTCTGGCAGAGTTTGGTTCCTCTATGGAGGAAACCACAGTAGGGACAAGGTGGATGCTGGGAACCTCACAAAGGAGACCCACAGGATGGTGGCATGGGACTCCACAGGGAAGGAAACAACTCCTGGTGGGAGACTCCATTGTTAGGAGGGGTAGAACTGGGGAGGGAGGGAGAGGGAGGAGGTAAGATGCCTGCCTGGACCCATGTCTTGGAGGGACAGGGAGTGAATCCTCAGGATCGCAGTGAGCAGCTGCATGGGAAGGGAGCTGGATTTCATTGTCCACCTAGGGACAAATGACCTGGCTGGAAAAGGGATCAGAGCAGTGCAGGAGGAGTTTGAGGAGTTGGAGAGGGGCATTAGACAAGTAGCACGCACAGAAACCTTCTCAGAGGTGCTGCCTGTCTATGGTATGATTGAGGCTAGGGTGCTTAGCACCATGGGATTTAATCAGTGGTTGAAAAACTGGTGCAGAGCTCAGGGCTTTGGCTTCATTGGGGATTGGGGTTCTGCCTGGAGGGATGCAGGCCTATACTGGTGCAATGGTCTGCATCTGTCCAGGAGGGACCAGAAACCTAGGTGATAGGTTTAAATGCTTCACTGACAAACATTTAAACTAGCCAAGGGGGGAGGCACTGAAAAGGAGAAGGGAACTCCTAGCCCCCTACCAAAAATCAGGGTAGTTAGTGAGGTAAACACCAAGATAGAGAAGTCGATAGGAAGAAGGGTAGGGGTAAATGGAGAAAAAGACAAAGGCAGTAAGGACAGAGAGGGGGCATAAAGGGGTAAGGCCATCAAAAATGGAGGGTAATGAGTACCAATGCCCATAGTCTAGGTAACAAGCTCCTTGAACTGGTGGCCTTGATGGAAAAGGATGCCTGAATATCATGGCAGTCACAGAAACATGGTACACAGAGAACCATGACTGGGATGTCAACATATCAGGGTACACAATCTACAGGAGGGACAAGGAAGGTAGAAGAGGATGAGGAGTAGCTCTTTATGTAAGGGAAGGGATCAAAGCAATAGAACTAAAGGGTAAACAGAGAGAGGAGGCACTGAGGGCCACCCTGGAGACTGGAAATGGCACCACAATCCACCGAGGGTTGTATACAGACCCCCATCTCAGTGGGAGGAAATGGACAAGGAAGCGATAGAAGGCATCCTTAGGATGGCAGAGAAGGGAGATATTGCTGATGGGGAACATGAATATGCCAGATGATAACTGGAGCACCTTTACTGCTGCCACATCCAAGAGCAGGGCCATTCTCGATGCCCTACAGGGAGCATGCCTCAGACAGCTGGTGTTGGAACCCACTCGGGAGGGAGCAATCTTAGACCTGGTACTCTCAAATGGGGACAGAGAGAGGATCCCAGATCTAGAAGTGGGTAGCCATCTGGGAACAAGTGAACACCAAACAGTGTGGTTCATGATAAACTCAGCTGTAGAGTCAAGCCATACAAAAGTGAAGATACTGGACTTCAGGAGGGCTGATTTTGCTAAAATGGGAGAGTGCCTCAGAAAAGCACTCGCAAACGGGCAAGAAGGAGGGGTGGAGCAACAATGGGGAAACATCAAAACTGCCATCACAGAGGCAACAAGCCTTTGTGTGAAGCAAATAAACAAATTAAAATGAAAGAAAAAAACACTATGGTTCTTAAAATAGGTGGCAGGGAAGGTTAGGGAGAAAAAGATAGCATTCAGGAAGTATAAGGAAACAGAGAAGAAGCAGGACAGAGAAATGTACCAGTTAAAGTAGAAGAAAGTGAGGAAGGCAGTCAGAATAGCAAAGGCCCAAACCAAGGAAAAGATAGCCAACTCAGTTAAGAAGGGGGATAAAACCTTTTATAGGTACATTAGGGGCTGAAGTAAGACAAGGAGAAATACTGAGGCTGAATAAGAGAGGAGGGAGGTGGGTGGGCAGAGAAGGACAGTGAAAAGCAGAGATGCTGAGCAGAATACTCCTGCTCAATATTCACTAAGGAAGGAGGGTACCTAATACAGTCAACAGAAGCACTCTGGATAGGGGGGTCAATATCAGTCCTTTCACAGAAGAAAGGGTTCTGAAAGAACTCCTAAAACTGAAGGTGGACAAAGCAATGGGGCCTGATGGGATTCACCCCATAATTCTAAAAGAATGAAGCGGAGAACTAGTAACACCATTGACTACCCTTTTTAACAAATCATGGGAGGATAATGTAGTATCTGAGGACTGGAGGAGGGTGGATGTGATTCCCCTTCACAAAAGTGGGAGCAAGACAGAGGCAGGAAACTTCAGACCTATCAGTTTGACCTCAGTGGTAGAGAAAATGATGGAATCACTTCAAAGGAAAGAACTGTTGAGTACCTGGAGTCCAGTGGGACACAGGACCCAAGGCAACATGGATTCATGATGGGAAGGTCATGTCAGATGAATCTAATCAATTTCTTTGACTGGGTGACCAAAGTAGTAGACAAGAGAGAGACTGTGGACATGGCCTACCTAGGCTTTAGCAAGGCATTTGACACAGTCATGCACAAAAGTTTAATAAACAAATTAGACAGCCTGGGATTGGGTCCCAGGGTGGTAGCCTGGGTAAAACATTGGCTGGACAACAGGAAATAGGACACAGGGTAATAGTAAATGGAGTCCACAGCGAAGAAAGGGGGGTTACTAATGGGGTACCGCAGGGTTCAGTACTGGGTTCGGTCCTTTTTAATGTCTTTATAAGTGACATTGCAGAGGGACTGGAAGGAAAAGTATATCTCTTTGCAGACGACACAAAGATCTGCAACAGGGTTGATATATAAGGTGGGGAGGAAAAGATGAGTAGAGACTTGGCAAGGTTAGAGAATGGTCAAATGTATAGCAGCTTAGATTCAATGCAAAGAAGTGCAAAGTAATGCACCTGGGAAAAAAACCCAGGGGAAGAGTACACAGTCGGGGATGAGATACTGACAACAACAAAAATGGAAAGGAACCTGGGGTAGTTATATCAGATGCCCTAAAGGTGGGCAAGCAATGTGAAAAGGCAGTAAGGAGGGCTGGGAGATATTGGGATGCATGGGAGAGGCATCACCAGTAGAAAACAGGAAGTTGTTATCCCTCTGTATGGACAGTTGGTGAGACCCCATCTGGAGTACTGCATGCAGTTCTGTGGACCTCATCTCCACAAAGACATAGACAGGTGGAGGCTGTCCAGAGGAGGGCAACCAAAATGGTACAGGGTCTGCACCAGAAGACATATGAAGAGACACTAAAGGAGCTTAATATGTATACCCTCAAGGAAAGGAGGAAGCAGGGACATGATAGAAACTTTCAAGTACCTCAAGGGAATCAACAAAGTCCAAGAGGTAACATCTTTCAGAATAAGAGATGTGAAAGAACAAGGGACACAATTTGGAGATGGAAGGGGCGCTCAGAGGTATTGTGAAGATGTATTTTTCACAGAGGATTGTGGATGCGGAATAGCCTTCCTGAGGAGGTTGTGGAGTCAAAAACAGGGGGAGAATTCAAGAATGCTTGGGACAGACATAAGGCAATTCTAGTGGTGGGTAGGAGGAAGTAGGCTGTTGGTTAACTAGGATCTGCAGCTTATCTATTAGGTAGGGAAATCGGCAGACTAGAGGGGCCAAGTGGTCCTTATCTGCCATCAAATTCTATGTTTCGGTGTTTATTGTAGTTAACTGTTCATAAGTATTGATACAGGCATAATTCACTATTTTAGGTTGCACCTGTGTCAAAAATAAATGTGCCAAAATATACTACTATTTTCAAACATTGTGGAGCATTTGCAAGGTTTTGCTTTATGGCACACAAATTAAGCATATTTCCTTATTTTGAAGCATGCACTATTTTTTCTTAATTAGTGTACTTTGTGGCCCACTGTCTCCCCATTGGCTTCAGTTCTGATGCACTCCCACTCCTAGCCTTGTGACCTGCCTTCTCCTAACAACCCAGGTTCAGAAATAAGCAAGTGAAATCAGGGGCTATTTTCCATCAGGGGGCTGAATTCAGGATTTGGGGAGCTGTCATACTGATAGACCATTAGTGAAATCTCCCCACTGTTAGAACTGGCACTGTGGCTAGGCAATTGAGGGCAGGGATAGCCCTGCTAACAACCCACGGTATGCAGGTGTCATGGGGCAATGGTGTGGCAGTCATCATTTTAATTCCATTGTCCTTCTCTGTTTAAGGCATGGGCGATCCTTTGCTGGGGTAACTGTGTAATTTATTTGTCATCCATCCTTTTTTCCCTTTATCCACCTTGAAAGTGGATAAGCTGCTGGCCATGGGGTTAAAAACCAACATGAAAAACACAACAGTTTACTTCTAAGGTCACTTATTGAGACCCCAGCAAGCCCAGCCATGATAACCACTTTCATAGGACTTTTTATGCAAAGAATTATTATTGTGTTCATTTATTATTTTATTATATTGTGTCATGGATAATAAGTGTAATATTATTTATGTTGTGTGAGTGGATGAATGAATTAGCTTTGAAAAAATTACAGATGCTAGATTTTATTGGGTGCTAGATCATGTACTGTAGGAAGACAATTCTCTGGTTATCATTGCTTACTTATATTAATTACAGGTACTTTATGTTCCTTTGGGGGTTAAATGTCCACCCTTTATGAAAAGGTTTAGCAGTGCTGTATGACCTATAGAAATGCAAGGCCCACAGGGAAGAGTTTGGAAAGCGCCATTTTTGCATGTTCTGGTGGGTAATCTGAGAGAAATGGGAGAGGTGGGGATTCTTCCTGACTTATTCCCATTCCTAGACTCAACTTTGCAGGTGAGGAGACAATAAGGAAATGCATTCAGATTTCTCCATTCCAGACAGATCAGTTATCAACAAAACAGTTGTTATCGGGGCCTGATCTCTGAGTCTGATGCTGGCTTCATGTGTATGACAGAGGTGTTGCTGGATGGCAATGACTGACCTGTTTATTTATTTATTTATTTATTTATTTATTATTCATTCATTCATTTATGTGTATTTTGTTGACCGGTGAGCCCACTGATACTAGGAGTCCCTTTTGAGGGCAGCCCAGGTTTAATTACATACAACAGTCAATACATGAGTCAACAACAAAAATCAATAGAGTAATGCAAAGTAGGGTTTTCCAATGCAACATAATGAAGAAATGGGACAGTTTACAATAAATCAAAACAAATGTCTGACAGTAATTACACATTGCAATGGTTATGATCATACAACAGAATAAATAATCTTCTAGCAGACACCTCATCGTTGCTAGGCGTGTCCCGATCCTGCTTGCCGACATCAATACTGCAACTCACAACCCTGACCTTGACACTGAACCTATGGGAGTCCAGATCAGGGCTACAACATCAATGGACACCTGAGACTTTTGACTATCCCTGCTTGAAAATGTAAAGAATAATATTTGGTAAGGGGAGGGCGGTTTGAGGGGGAGATCACTACTGGGTGACCCGTAGCATCTGGAATCTGGACCACATACAGAGACATCTCCATCTCAACTGTGGAACTAAGAACAATACACTGGACTTCTCCTAAAGAAATGACTAAGTAAGATCCTCTTTCCACTTTAATTGTATGCAGCCTTTGCTTGGGACAAACAGGGGCACAGGGGATAAAGTTGACAAAGAGCGGAGGTTGGTATCTTTTCTTACTGGCGCTCATGGGGAGGGCTGCCCAACCTGCACCTCCTCCGCCCAGCTTCAGGTAGTGGGAGCTGACTTGTGGTGGTCCCAGCTGACCACATGCCTTACTAGGCCCAACAGAGACACTGCCAGAAGTGGACTCCCAGAGTAAACAGACATTATATAATCACTTTGGTCACCTGACATATATTTTAGCAGTACTTTAGCAAGGGGTTATGATAAGAGTTATGGGACCAGGAGCAAGGCAAAACAATGCCTCTGGATGGGCTCCCAGGGAGATGGGGGGATTGTGGGGGGGGCAAGGGGTGAACCTCAAAAGGGGGGGGTAGGGGCATTTGGTGCCCTACCAGACCATCCAACCATTAAGACAATCTGCAAACCCCTAACACTGATAGTGTTCCTGGACCACCCCTTGGGTCTCCCCCACCCACCAAATGTGTATTTAGGGGGGGAACTCTGTTTCCAGCTAGCAGAAAAACTATTCTGGCTGTAGCCAGAAGCTACAAGGGGGGGTATAATTACAAACCAGCATGAGGCAGCAAAAAGTTGATGACAGAATAGGGCTGGGGGGGAGAGGGAAGGACTCTAGATTCATAAAGGGAAGTAAGGGCTATATCTACCCTATTCCCCAGCCTGACGGTGGATAAATCAGGGGGAACCATGGTTTAATACACACCCCTCCTGACATTCCCTTTACTAAGGTAAGGAAAACTGTGCCCAACATGTGGCACAACTCTGACAGTCACTACCTGCTGTTTGACCTTGGAGGACCAGGACAGGGCTGCTGACCTAACTGTCCTGCATTGGAACTTTCTCTAATCTAGTTAATAAGCTGACAACACCATCATGTGGCAGCTTGTGTGTGTTAAGTTAACAATGTTCAAAAGAAACTTTGTTACTGTTTGAAGGTTGGAAGTTCTATGTTACAATGATAATAATGTTGTATGGGTAGAATAACAGACACATGTGGACTGTAAGGCAAGGGCAGTGCAGGTTCATGGTCATCAGAGCTTACCTTTTATATTATAAAAATGATTGCCACTAATATGAAGGTCCTCTCACAGAATATTAATGGAATTAATAGCCCCATCAAGAGAAAGCAAATCTTAAAATATATTAAAGATCAGAGATGCAACATTAACTTTCTCCAGGAGACCCACCTCTCCGCAAGAAAGACGCAAAAACTTCAGTCTAGGGCATACCCATGACTGTTTGGCGCTTCACTTGATAGCGGCAGAAAGAGGGGCCTGGCCATACCCCTGTCAGCCAGTTTCCCATTTGTAGAAGAGTAGGTGGTTGTGGACCAGGGGACCTGCTATATCTTGGTTGTGGGGAAGGTTCAGGACTCGATTACTCTTCTCTCAATGTGTATGCCCCCTGGTTCTCTCATTATCTTCTACTCAGATCTAGTAAAGTTACTGGCAGAGAAGGCGTGGGAGATGGCATTGGCCAGGGGTGATTGGAACCTAGTCTTAAACAAGACCCTAGACTCCACCTCACAAATTCCCTCTCCCAAAATAGTACAGCTAGATATTTTACTGACTTATTGACAGACATGGGGTTAGTGGATGTGTGGAGGGCTAAATATCCACTAGCAAAGGAATGCACATGCTTTTCTCCCTTAAGACATACTCAAGAATAGACATGTTTTTCACCTATGCAAAGGACCTTTCCTCAATAGGATCCATGTGGGTTGGCACAGCGACACTCTTGGATCATAAGCCTGTTTTCCTCGAGGTGAATCTGAAGCTCCCGTCCCGGGAAAATACACTGGAGACTAAATACTGTATCTCACTACTGAGAGATAAAGAAACAACTTCAACTATCCAGACAGTAATTAAACAAACAATAGAACTTAACAGGGGTCCCAACACCACCCCACAAATTTTGTGGGACACTGTCAAAACGGTAGTAAGAGGTAAATTAATTTCCATAGCGTCCCACAACCAAAAGGAGAGGAGGGCACAGCCGAAGGCCCTTACCTCCCAACACAGAGCCCTAGAAAACCAACAAAAACAAAAGTGGGACAGATGAGGCTGCAGAATATATCAAAATCTTAAGAACCAGGCTGCAGGATATCCAGAAGGCAGAAACAGAGAAGGCCTGAAGGTACCACAAACAAAACTATTACAGGGAGGCCTGAGGGCCATGAAATTCTTGGCATTCCATTTATGACAACAAGCAGCAAAATCCACAATTATTAAGATTAAACACCCTAGAACAGGACACATAACATACAAAGGAGACCAAATAGTGGACGCATTTGTCACCTACTACAAAAACCTCTACCAATCTCAGAGGGAATCCCCCCAGGAAAAGAAGTCCTACTTTCTCCAGGCCCTAGACCTACCAAAGCTAACAGCTGAACAAGGTTAAACCCTGTTATGCCCAATCACACAAGGGGAGGTGGTAGAGGCCATTAAAAAGATCAAACCAAGGAAATGTCCTTGACCAGATGGGTTAGGGGGTGAACTCTATAAGAAGTTCCCAGGGAGGTTCCTCCACTTCTCACTGACTTGTATAATGAAATCTGGTCGGGAAGGGGGGGGCTCCTTCTTCCTGTAACTATGCCACCATCAAAATGTTACATAAGGAGGGCGAAGACCCATCAGAATGCGGCTCCTATTGGCCAATATCGCTGCTAAACACCAACTACAAAATATTTACTGCCATTATAGCATCTCACCTTAATAATATAATCACACATCTAGTCCACTTGGATCAAACTGGGTTTGTAATGGGTAGACAGGCACCGGACAATGTCAAATGAACAATCAACCTCATTGATATAATAACTAGGACCATACACCAACATGCATCTTGAGTTTAGATGCTGAAAGGCATTCGACAAGGTATCATGGAGCTTCCTTTTCCAAATCCTCGAACATTTTGGATTCCCACAAACCTTTATTGGAAGCCTTAGGGCACTATATGCGGACCTCAGGCATATGTCCATGTCAGTGAAGGGATTTCAGACAGGTTTTCTACGAGCAGAGGTGTGGTGGATGAGCTGTGGTGGTTCGTACCCCTACAGTTTAGGGTGATGCAAGATAAATCTGGAAGGAGAGACTGGAGACACACTCTAGAGCCAAGATGCAAAGTTTATTAGCAACAGTTGGAGCACACAGAAAAGACTTAGCATTCACTATCACTATCACACAAAAGAAAGAATGAATAAGATTACCTGGACAACAAACTGGCCCCACCAATGTCATATAAAAGTCAAGGTGATTCAAGTCCTAAGGATGTAGCAATCCGATGCACCAAGCTTGGGTTTCTAGTATTTTGGTCGGCCATCCACTGGGTGTGAACCCACGGAAGCGCTTCCTATACAAGACAGAAAATGGGGCATCCCCCAGTGAACCAGAAACAGAGTAAAGCACTGTAGGCCTCCTGACCCTGGAAAGAAGGTGACAACTGGTGTCACTGAGGCAATGTCAAAGGCACCTGGTTCAGGATAGGTGTTAATGCCTAGTTGTAGGTGAAGAGAACCCTTATCTGGAGTTGTCAGCTGTGGTGACCTCAGGCAGGAGGCAGGTGATATCCAGTCAAGGAAAGGGTGCTGGTTGTGATGATCCACTGGATGATCTCTGGGTAGGTCCCCGGAACCCTTACCACCTCACCCCTGCAGCTTCAGACTCTGGCAGTCTTTGGTGTGACCTCTTGATGAGCCACTGGAACATGAGACACCTACGGACAGTACAATCATGAGCGTGGTGACCCTCAGATTGGCCTCTTGCGTGGGCCACCGGTATTTACACTACCTTGGGGGATGAGGCACATAGCCTGGCAATCTTCGTCAGGGCCTTAGAATAGGCCACCAGTATTTATTGCTACCTTGGGACAACATCTATGCAGGAGGACGGGCAATGTGACTCTGAGTTTGGTGGATGACTGAAGTCCCTCAAGCTAGAGCCAGGGTGGCTATTAACCTGACCCACTTTGGTGGGCCCTAGCTACCAGCTGGCTACCACTTAAGACTGGCAACTCGAACCTGGGGCGTCGTGGTGAACACTTGGAGTTGATGGAGTTTGTTGGAGGTGGGTGCAGGTGATGCTGGGCTTCCCAGGGACCCTCCCTGGGTTAAAGAAGAGGCACCAGAGAAATCCTAGATGAGGTGTGTGCAGGATCCCCTGGAGTTCAACAGGGATTTCTGTACCCTGGGGAATGCACAACCACAAAGGAATGATAAGGCCTCTTCTGCTGGAGTCTGCTGCATAAAAGGTTCACTGGGTCAGTTTCTCGGCCAAACAAACTGACTCACCACACTGGGGAACAAGTAGATGCAAATTTCTGCAGAAAACTGATGAAGGCTGCCACTGGAGATCTTCTGGAAGGTAGCTATGCGAAGGGACCCAGGGATTCGCTTCAACCTCCTAACAGGAAGCTGACATCCATTGCCTTACCATCCTTCACCCCCCTGGTCAAACTCTTTCTCCTGTCTCCAACCTGTGCAGAGCCTCTTCTAGGCTGTGGCTATCCTGGCTACCTGCCAGGGGATTGGATCCTTCATCCAGAGGTCAGTCTCTTGAGGCTGGGTCAGTGGCTTAAAAAAAGCCTCCAAATTTGAATCTACCCTGGCCACAAGGATTGGCTGAGAGGGCTCAGCCTGGCTTCATTCTCCCTGTTGGGACAGGAATGTGGCCCAAATGGTTTGGCCTTGGCTGACTAGGTGTCGGTCTTGAGCAGGGAGAAGGGAGGGCAAAGGAAGGAAGAAAATGGTTTTCTTTTAAAAGTCTGAATTTAAGCTGCTAGGACTGTCTGCTGGAGAGGGGACTGTTCTGTGCTTCAGAGAGACCCTTAAGCTTTTCAAGGGTTTCCCAATAAGCTATTAGGGTCCCTATAACTGTCTGACCCCTTGTGCCCCTAGGGATCCCCTATTTTCTGTGATGCCCCAATTTCCTGAGGGCACTACAAAGGCACCCACAAGGATGCCCCTTATCTCCCTTACCATTTGCTCTGTATATTGAGCCTTGTCCAAGGTTATCAGGGATGACCCCCAAATCTATAGGGATAAGGGAAAATGAAGTGGAGCACAAGATATCACTGTATGGATGATGTCCTCTACCTAACAAACCCAGACAGTTCAATCTCACGGACCTGGTCAATATTGGATGAATATGGTCTACATATGGGCTACACCCTGAACATGAATGGGAATAAAACAGAAGCCCTTAGATTTCATTATAATCCCTCATCAGAAATCCTGATGGCTCTTCCCTGATCTGGAACAAACCAAAATCAGGTACCTGGGAATCCAGATACCTAAGAACCTAAAGAAATTGTTTGCAGTTAACTTTTACCCTTGATGAACCAAACCGACAAGACATAAATAAATGGACTTTATTGAACCTCCCACTTTATTCCCACATTAAATCTATCTCTATGAACATACTACCCAGATATCTATACCTATTTCAGTGTCTGGCCCTATCAATACCCAAAACACAATTTCAGTCATGGCAGAAGATGATTTCCCAATATATATGGGTTCCTGGTAGACCCAGAATAAAATCCCACATCATGCAGGCCAACAAGAAAAAGGGGAAGAGAGCACTCCCAAACTTAGAAGACTATCATATGGCAGTGCAGCTCCGCTTTGCTCTTCTCTAGTCCAAAGAGGGATTCTACACCCACTGGAAGGACATTGAGAAGGCAAGTACAGAGGGTGCTCTATTAAGTGCCAGGGTCATGGACCCTCGCATAGACAAGAATGAGGGGGGAATACCACTCCTAATGGTAATAAATACTCTGGAAACAGTACACAGAACATGGGCCAAATGCAGAGTGGTGGGTACCCTGTAGCCATGGAAATGGTTTGGATGGGATGAGTCTTTTATACCAGTTTGGCTGGACCATGGGTTTTGGCATTTGTTGAGGCTGGGCTTGTGTCAGCTGGGACAGTTGATGGCAGGAGACGTGGTCCATGAGTTTGGTGTCATCAGGGATGCCTTCCATCTTAATAACATGGACCACTATTGATTTTTGCAGCTTAGAGCACACATAAATAACCTTAAAGAAGGGACTTCAGCTCCACCGCACTTTAACTACCTGCATGAAACAATCTAGGCCATCTTAAACTGGACTTTCACAGAAGGAGAGGTCTCTGTCCTATATTAGGCAATCAGGCATCAACATGATGACTGTACTCAACAAATAAAGAATAAGTGGGAGGGGGAGGCAGGGATCCAACTCAGTAATGAGGAGAGGGGACAGAATCCTTACCCTAGCCAACAAGTCTACACAGTCTCCATTCTGGCAAGACTTTGAATGAAAAATCAAAGTCATATATTTCTATACACCAGCAATTCATGGTAAGTGGGGGGTGGAACACCCTCCAGGGTGTTGGAGGCAGTATTTGGAGGTGCCCACTCACCATACTCATGTATTTAGGCAGTTCCTGGTGCTCCAGCCATTTTGGCACCAAACAGATGGGGCGCTCTCTGAGATTCTCTCTATCACCTCCCCAATGACAGTAACACACCTTTTGCTGGGCCTCCCCCCACCAGAACTGAGAGGGATAGATGGCTTGTACCTGTGGAATGCTCTGCTTGCAGCAGCCCATAAAGCCATAACCCAGAACTGGCTGAGGCCAGACCCCCCCCCACCCTAAAACAATGGATATCTATTGTCAGAGAGATCCAAGACATGGAAGAGCTGACCTATAAGGTCAACTCCAAGCTCCATGTATTCACCCACAGGTGGATGAAGTGGATGATCTGGGGGACTCAGCCCCAGACCTAGAAGGGAAATAATTGAATGGTGGATAATGCCTGCCACTTCTTATCAACATCAGGGCAAAGGAAACGTTGGGCCTCATACATGTCTGGGCACTGGCAGGAGGCATGGGGGGGTGAACCTCACTGGAAAAGGGGTTTCTACCAGTAGCTCCTAATGAAGTATAAATGTATGACCTGTGTAAGATTCATGATGTATAAACTGATATCTTCAGATCAATAAGTCAACATTTCAGATGTGAAGAATTGTACCCAATGTTTCAATAAACTTGAATAAAGAAAAGAATAAATAAGCAAAAACATTGACAGAAGGAGGTAGTGTTTGTAGCAGAATTATGTAGTGAACCTGAAGGGGCTGCTAAGGGTCCTGAACCTGGGCAAGTACATCAACAGTACTTCAGGGTAGGTCACTGAGGGAAGCTATAAAGGTCTTGAAGTTAGAGCAGGCCAGGGTATAGCAGGTGGTCATTCCATAGCCTGGAGGCCACAGAGGCAAACAACCTCATACTGGCAGATGCTGTGCCTCTCGGGATTAGTAGGAGTGAGTGAGAGGAAGATCGGAGGCCTTGGCTGGGCTATCTAAGAGTCAGGCGAGAGGTAAGACAAGGGGTGGGGAGTACATAATTTTATGGGCCATTGTGACAGGGAGATGGTGCTGCTCTTGAGGACTGACCTTTTCTTAAATCTGTTGCAACAGTTCTTCTATTTCTTAGCCTAATCTATCCTTTACAATTTCTAGTCCACAAGGTTGGCCACCTATGGGCACCCCCTCCCCTTTCTTGACTATGCTGTAGTGTCCTCTTTAATTTTCCTTTTCCCTTTCAGGTCCTTATACAGGGAGGTTATTGTGGTGACCTCCGAGCTGATGTAAAACAACAGGCTGTGTTCCATGTTGTTGGATTTAGTGTGCGATAGCACTGTGTCATAAAATACGTTGATGTATATGCCTTAGGTGCATGAAACCCATAAATTTTGAAAATATCATGGCACTATACATTTTTGATAAAGGTAAAAAGCTACTAAGGGACTGTATTATAAAAATTAAAGTGCCATAGTAAGGTTCCCCAAATGCCTTTTTCACATAGTATGCCATTGCCAGCCATGCTTCAGATGTTTCGGCTACAATTTGTTTTGCAAAACTAATCTGTCATAGTCATTTTTTTATGTTTTATCAGTATTTTGTCTTCCAGTTTTCTGTGTGTGGCCACACCACAATAATGATATCATACCAGGGAGCTGTCAATGTTTTACATACAGCAACAAGGAATTCAGGGCAATCATAAAACTGACTTAAATGTGCCTTACTCAGAAGTACAGTCCCATATGTTGATAGTGGTGAGCACTTATATGTAAATGTGCATAGCAAGGCATTGTGGGTAAAATAAGAACCGTTTCCAGTTTCCATACTGTGAGATGCTGTCTCATAGTTCTGTAATGGTGTCAACAATATAAGCTTTCATGCTTATTTTCACAACAGTGCATTGTGTATACCATATCTAGCTACAAGATTTATATACTGAGAGATGTAGTTTCCTATTTCTGCAGTGAGCACAGAAATATAATAGCCTGTATACCAATTTACATTGTGAGGCATTGTGGGTACAGTTCATAGCTGAATAGTCTATCTAAAACTAAAAAGTGACACTATCCCTTTAATAACTCTGTTTCCCTGGTATGATGTACAGTTGGGTGTTGCAGCACTGAGAAAAAAAAAAAAGGTCAGGTTATGCAAATGAAGCAGAGCACCAAAATAAAAGGATTTTGTCATGGAAAACAGCACTATTTGGCAGTTTAAATGGTAAGAGACTGATTCACAACACCACCTTTAGGTTGCCTGGGTAGAGTTATCAGAACCCCCATTATATTATTTAAAATGCATGTAAATTACAGATTGTTTGAGAGGCCCTTGGGCACCATGCATTCCTGCTTTAAGCTGAACTAGCCTAATATTTAATAGTGATTTGCATATACATCCCATGATGCTTTTCATTATGGGGTATGTGTGATGCTGTGTTTCTTTTAAACTTGGCTTTATTGCCAGTGCCATTTGGGGTAACCTTGCTTCACTACTTTTGCACTGAGTTTCTTTGTCTTTAGCTTGTTTTGGGTTTTTCTTTTTGAGCTCCCCATTGTGCGTAGACACCCAGTTCTGAGTGCTGTATCATTTCTTTTTATATAAAATGTATTACTGAATGTCTCCTGCTGAAAATCAAATGCTCTAGGGTGACCTCACTCATCCCACCCCCAGATTTCAGCTGAGAGATGGAAGCCATAAGAAAATGTTGTCAGCTTGTGAGTTCACACACTCAGTTTTTTAGAGACAATGTGTTACATGGAAGACTTTAATCAAGGATCCTGTTTCTCTGAGTTAATTACAGACTTGTTTAAGTTGATTTTGTTAAGAGAGAAATCATAAAGAAGGTTTATGCGTTGAAGATCTCCTAGGTTGTTACACAGGGATGCAAGGTTGTAAATGTCCCTATGAAGCCTGTGTGAGGGAGGATACAGCATGGGATCAAAGTGTTGTTTGATGGACATGAATTATGATGAAGTTGCAGAATGTAATACTTTTGTATAAGCTATGTATTTTCATGTATCCTGACAGGGAGGAGTTAGGTGACCTCCTGAAAAGAGGTGGGTAAAAGCCAGGTTTAATTTAGTCTGTTTTACTTTACAGAGAGACAGTTCTACTTAGACTCTGACCACGAAACATCTTGGGAGCACTTTTAAGTAAGTATTTAGAGACTAAGTACTGAAGTAGAATTTGCATTGTTTAAACCTTGTTTCTTTTGAAATATTTGTATGTCTTGGGATATAAGAGTTCTGTATTTTGTGTTTTACATATTTTTAAATATTTTAGTAAAATTCTTTTTAGAACTTACTTGGTCTGTCTCTGACTTCTTTTCAGTTGTAAGAAAAGTGTATGGTTATTGCAGATACTAAACATAAGCTTATATGGTGGTACCAAACTGGAAAGAAAAGTGTTTTAAATCTGAGGTCTTTATTAAAGTTTTTAAGGGTTCATCTCTGTATACCTGGTTTGGTGCCCGTAGGCAAAGATATCTGGCCCCCTGAAGACAGATATATCTGAGCCTGTGCATTGGGTATGCTAAAAAGAGGTTAACAGTTTGAATCCCTCCAGAACTTGAGACCAAAGGTTGATCCGAACTCACAAAAACAGACAAGAGGGTTATCTTGTCTGTTACACTGTTCACCAGACTGCGCTCAGAGGTTGGCACTTTGGGAGTAGAGGGTCTGACCTGCTGAGTGGGTTTGTGACAGATTGGTTGACAGCGGTGGCATAATTTTGGTATCACAAGCTTGTATTGTTCTGTGTCAGCTGAGACCGTAAGCTCTCTTACAAAGAAAGAAAAAGACAGAGTTTTATTTTAAAATGAAACAGAACTATATATCACTTGGTGTACAGTCCAGTTCCTACCCATTTTATTTTTTTTCTCTAAAGTGCAAGTCAGAGTAGCCATAGTCAGGGAAGAAGAAGATGGCTTCCAACTACAGCAGGCACACTGTAGATTACTTGAAGCAGTTGTGCAGTGACAGCGGAGTCCCGTTCGAGGTGACAGCCAAAAAGCAGAACCTCATAGAGGCCCTGATGGTAGCAGATACCCAGAGCAGTGAGTCACCGACCGCGACTGAAAAGGACAGCAGGGCCACTATCAGTGAAGGGCCACAGCAGCAGGGGATGGTCACCAGTATCCTGAATCCAGAGGTACTCAAACTGCAAATTGAGTTGCGCAAGATGGAACTGGAGGCAGAGCGACAATAGAGGGAGGCAGACTATGAGGAGCATGAGTGCCATAGAGCTGCAGAGGAGAAGAGGAAGTGAGAACGCAGAGAGGCAGAGGAGAGGAGAGAGGAGCACCAGTGACAACATGAACTGGAGAAGCTACAACTCCAACCAGCGACACCAGAGCAGATAAGTGGCTTGGGTTTAACTGGGACTGCAGGACTGGGTTACAAATTGAACTCCAAATTAGTAGCCGAGTTTAAGGAAGGGGAGGACATGAATGCCTTTTTAAATTCTTTTGAAAATGTTTTTATTCAGGCTAAAATTCCTAGAGAATCCTGGAGCTTCCAGCTATCCCTCTACTTACTGGGAAAGCTTGGGATGCATTGGGTCAAATGAACAATGGGGACAGTGACAATTACAGCAAGCTAAAGTTGCACTGTTAAAAGTTTGACTTAACTGCTGAATCATACAGAGCTAAATTCTGTAAGCTCAGGAGAAGCCCTGATATGAGCTACGAGGAGCTATGCGAAACAATGTCAGTTTTAAAATGTTGGTGGGAAGGAATTGAGGCAAACTCTGTTGACAAAATTGAAAATGTGATTTATTAGAACAATTTTATTGGGCTTGCCAGCTGACCTAAAAACCTGGCTAGAGGGACCCGAGATCCAAAAACAGTGCAGAGGCTGCTGAACTCTCAGACCACTATGCCAAGAGCAGACCTGCTCTGAGAGTGAATGAATTGGGCGTGGCAGGCGTGAAAGTGAAAAGCGTGCCTTCAGGGCAGTTAAAACTCTCACTGCCTCCACTGAAACCAGTTAGCCCCAGGTTTCAATGAAAAGATTTATCTGAAGTAAGAAATGCATGTTGGCTATGTAAGGAAACTAGGCATATTTCCAGACAGTGCCCCAAAGAGTGAGCAAAATACACAACAGAGTGCTAGAAAAGAGTGGGTTGTTGTGTGTCCCTGAGAGCATGCCAGTGAACATGAGGGAACACATGCAGCCAGTCATAGTAAATGGTGTACAGACACTGGGTTAAGGGACACAGGGCATCCCTGACATTGGTAAGGGGATCTGGTACAGCCTGGTCAGTTTATACCCAATAAATACATAACTGCACAAGGGTTTACTGGTGAAGAGAAACATTGCCATTTGCTAGTGTTCTCCTGGACTGAGGAGAAACAGGGAGAACTGTGCAACAGGTTGCTGTAGACAACACATTAGCAATGGATGTGATCCTGGGTGAAATCTCCAGCAGGGGTGATATGTGAAGTTACCCATAGCCAAGCGGCAAGGGAAAATAGTAGTTCCCTGAACCCCACAGAAACCAGTGTAAAAACCACTGAGAGGCTGGTTCCCCGGCCTGTGTCTCTAGATGGGGAGACTGATAAAAGGGGTAGAAATTTCCCCAGTAGCAAGTAATCACACAGCTACAGAGGGTTACTCCTAAAAGGGAGGGGTGTCCTCTTGTCAGAGGTTGGGATTGACAGTAATCCTGGGGGCCCTGATGCTGAGAGCTAGGGACCCTAGTTTAGTGATGGAAGGGACCTGCCCCATGCCTTGGGACTGTGTGAGAGGTTTGCAGCTGCTCAGAGGAGTGACCCTAGTTTAGAGAGCTGAAGGCTTGGGCAGACTCGGAGGCACACAGGAGGTGATGGCAGACATAAGGTTTATTGGGAAAATGGACTTATATATACACAGGCAGTACAGACAGAGGGAGGGATGCTAGGCATGCAGCTTGTCGTTCCCCAGGGATATCGTTAGCTGTTGCTCAAGGTTGCCCACGATATTCCCTTATCTGGTCATCTGGGAATCGCACAAACTACACAGTAGTTAGCCCAGAATTTCTACTGGCCTAACTTCACCCAGCAGGTGAAGGAGTATTGCTGGTCTTGTCACCGGTGCCAAGAAATAGGGAAGGCGGGCAAGAAAACCCAAGCTGCCCTGATCCCATTGCCCATATTGGAGGAGCCATTGCAAAGGGTGGGAATGGATATTGTGGGGCCTTTAAATACCCCCAGCTCCTCATGGAAGAGTTTCATCCTGACTGTGGTGGATTATGCCACCCGGTACCCAGAGGCAGTCGCCCTATCCTCACTGAGGACGGACAAAGTGGCAGATGTCTTACTAGGGATTTTCTCCCATGTTGGGTTTCTGCAGGAGGTTATCACCAATCAAGGGGGTTCCTTCATGTCAGACCTGATGAAATGTTTAAGGGAGAAGTGTGGGGTGGTGCAGAGATGTATGACACAATATCACCCACAAGCCAAGGGACTTGTAGAAACGATTCAATGGTACCTAAGTCAATCCTCCAGGTGTTTGCTGAACAGCATGGGAGGGACTGGAGAAATACCTTCCCACCTGTTGTTTGCATACATGGAGGTGCCCCAAGTCGACAGGATTTTGCCCTTGGCAATCCCTAGTATTAGAGACTAAGTACTGAGTAGGAATTTGCACTATTTTAAACCTTGTGTCTTTTAAAAGATTTGTATGTCTTGGGATATAAGAGTTCTGTATTTTGTGTTTTACATATTTTTAAATATTTTAGCAAAATTCTTTTAGAACTTACTTGGTCTGTCTCTGACTTCTTTTCAGTTGTAAGAAAAGTGTATGGTTATTGCAGATACTAAACATAAGCTTGTATGGTGGTACCAAACTGGAAAGAAAAGTGTTTTAAATCTGAGATCTTTATTAAAGTTTTAAGGGTTCATCTCTGTATACCTGGTTAGGTGCCCATAGGCAAATATATCTGGCCCCGAAGACAGATATATCTGAGCCTATGCATTGGGTATGCTAATAAGAGGTTAACAGTTTGAATCCCTCAGAACTTGAGGCCAAACATTGATCCGAACTCACAAAAACAGACAAGGGTTACCTTGTCTGTTACACTATTCTAAGACTACGCTCAGAGGTTGGCAGTTTGGGAGTAGAGGTCCTGACCTGCTGAGTGGGTTTATGACACCACCACCCAAAAACACAAGACTAACATAATTAATTACCACTGAAGAGATAGATCAGTCGATCAGTGGGTTAGTAAAATGCTGATCAAGTGCAGAGGAAAGACATGCATAGACTGTTGCTGCAAACTGATGTATTGAAGAATGGAAATGCCATTGCTTAACGTTATCCTCTGTATTTTAAATAAACATCACACAGAGATTGTGTGTTGAACCCGAAGTTCTGTCTCTGGTCCATCTGTTATCCCACAGCCCCTCCACAATCATGCATTGAGTAGCAATGTGAATCCTTTTTTTTTAAGGGGGACCAGTTTAGTGTGGTGAGGGTATTACAGTGATGTTCCCTTTTACTAGCATCAACTGCAAAGTGAGACACATGATGGTAAAGGGATTTTAGTTTGTTGATATCATCCTCTTTGAGAGCAGAGAAGACAGGGGCACTATACAGGAAGGTTGGTAGTAGGATACTGTTAACTATGGATAACCTTGCTTCTGTCGAGAGGTAAGGATTCAGCTGATATAGGAGTCCCAGCTTTTTGATGAACATTGTGGTTGCTCTTTCAACATGAGGCCTGAAAGAAAGCTCTTAGTCAAGAATGACAACCAAGTACTTGAGGGAGATAATAGTCTCAATGGGATCACCTTCTAATGAGGTGATTTTTAATAGTTTGTTCCTATCTACACCTAAACAACTAGGGCCAGAGAGGACTGACTTAGTTTTGTTGATGTTTAGCAGCAGGCTGTTTTCCTTAAGTCATGATTCCTAAGGCAGCTTGTGGTTGAGCCCACCAGGGAGGGGGGCTGTACTGGATTTAGTGCTGACAAACGGGGACAGAATCATGGATGTTGAGGTGGGAAGCCCTCTTGGTACCAGTGACCAAATAACTGTGTGGCTTAGAGTCAATATGTTGGCAGAAGAAAGCCATACAAAGATTAAGGTCCTAGATTTCTGGAAGGCCAACTTCATGGAGATGGGGGAACAGCTCAAAACTGCCCTGGCAGAAGAAGATATGGGAGAGGGGTGGAAGAACAGTGACTTAGGCTTAAGAGATCCATAGCAGGAGTGACAAGTCAATGTGTCAGACTGCTTAGCAAAAGCAAAAGAAAGAAGCGGCCACTGTGGTTCTCTAAGTCAGTAGCCGAGAAAGTGCGAGAAAAAAGTAAGGCATTCAGGAAATTCAAAGAGACACAGAAAGAAGAAGACAGAGTGAAATATCTGGAGAAGTAGAGAGAAGCTGGAAAAGCTGTGAGAAGGGCTAAGGCAAGAATGGAGGAAGGAACAGCACAGGCTATTAAGAAGGGAGACAATACCTTCTTTTATTATATTAGTACAAGGAAGAAGACCAGAATTGGTATTGTTAGGCTAAAGAAGGGAAAGGGTAGGTGGCTGGGTGAAGGATGACCTTGAAAAAGCTGAGATACTGAACAAGCATTTTTACTCAGTATTTACCAAGGAAGAGGCAGGGAAGGGGTCAAGACTCATGAGAAAAGGTTTTGGGGGGGGGGAGAGGTGGACACCAGCCCATTTACAGTGGATAGAGTCATAGAGGAACTAGGTAAAGTAAAGACAGACAAGGCAATGGGGCCAGATGAGATTCACCCTAGAGTTTTGAAGGAACTCAGGGAAGTCCTAGTAGGTCCACTGACAACCCTCTTCAACCAATCACTAGAGATGGGGGAGGTACCTGGGGACTGGAGAAGAGCAGAGGTGGTCCCCCTGCACAAGAGTGGAAGTAGGGAGGAGGCAGGCAATTACAGACCTGTAAGCCTGACCTCAGTGGTGGGGAAGCTGATGGAGTCCCTGCTTAAGGAGAGGGTAGTGACATTCCTGGAGTCAAGCGATGTAAAAGACCCAAGGCAGCACAGATTCACTGAGGGAATTTCAACACTGTTCTGCATAGAAGATTGCTTAACAAATTGGGGAATCTGGGTCTGGGCTCTAAAGTGGTAAAATGGGTTGGAAACTGGCTAAAAGGCAGGACCCAGAGGGTGGTAGTATATGGCATAAAATCCGAAGAGGGGGAGGTGGCCAGTAGAGTGCCACAGGGATCTGTGCTGGGTCAGTCCTATTCAATGTCTTATAAGTGACATTGCAGAGGGACTGGAGGAGAAAAGTATGCCTGTTCTGAGCGACACCAAGATCTGCAACAGAGTAAACACACAGGAGGGGCTAGATAAAATGAGAAATGACCTAAGACTATTTGAGGAATGGTCAAGGGTTTGGCAGTTGGGTTTCAATGCTAAGAAGTGCAAGATAATGCACCTGGGAAACAGAAACCCAAGAGAGGAATAAAGGATGGGGGCAGGTTCTAGCCACCACAAGTCAGGAGACAGACCTGGGGGTTATCATATCCGATTACCCGAAGTGATCTAAACAATGCAAAAAAGCAGTGGTGAAAGCAAACAGAATGCTGGGGTGCACAGGAAGAGGCATAACCATTAGGAGGAGTGAAGTGGTGATACCACTGTATAGATCACTGGTGATGCCTCATCTGGAATAGTGTGTCCAGTTCTGGAGACCACATCTCAGGAAGGACATAGACAGAATGGAAGCAGTCCAGAGGAGAGCAACAAAAATGATACATGCATTGCACCACAAGCATTATTCACTGGAAGAGAGAAGGGAGAGAGGGGATATAACAGAGACTTTCAAATACCTTAGAGGAATAAACAGGGTAGAGGTGGGAGCATATTCCAGAGAAGAAATTGCACAAGGACAAGGGGACATAACATGAGGCTGGATGGAGGGAGGCCTGAGGGAAAGCTATGAAGTATTTTTTTCACAGAGAGGGTGGCGGATCCATGGAACAGCCTACCAGTGGAGGTGGTGGAAGCAAAAACAGTATGAGGATTCAAAATTGCATGGGATAAGCATAAAGGCACCCTGCTGTACAGCAGAGTGGGGGAAAAGCAGTCCAGATAAGAGTAGGGATTGCCAAACTAAGTAGGGAAATTGGCAAACTAGGTGGGCTGTATGGTCCTTATCTACCGATAGATTCTATGTTTCTTTGTTTCTGGGTGGAAATCAGCTTGGAGGTCCCTCTCACTTGAGCCAATGTCAGAGTGGTTTTGTAGAGCACCACATCATGGATAGATAATGGTACTAGCACTGCCACGTGCTCTGGAAAGTCATTTATAAAGAGAAGAATAGGTGGCCAAGGATGGACCCTTGGTGTCCCCATCAGTGATGTCACATATGAAGGAGAGATACCTCTCCACTTTACCAGCTGCTTATGGACAGTTAGGTAACTGGTGAACAAAGAGTAGAACAGGTTCTCAAATATCTGTGCTCTAAGTTTCAGGAGCAGCAACTTGACTGACCAAGTCGAAACCTTGGTCAAGATTATGAAACCACCCAGTTGCTATTTTAAAGTACAGGGTCTCAAATTAGTCAGTTGTTAAATGGACTAGGGTAGTGTTGATCCCATGGTTCTTGCGAAAGCCATGTTGGACAGCAGTAGTCAGAGCGTATAATTCAACGTATTCTTGAATCTGGTTATAGATCAACTGCTGTAGTATTTTGGATAGAGTACATAGTATGGAGATAGGCCGTTAGTTTTCAACTGGTTTCCTAGTGGCACCTTTGTGTATGGGGACTACCTGTGCAACCTTCTAGTTGTTTGGGAACTCAGCATGCATTAGGGAGATGTTGAATAGAGTGGTTACATGGGCAGTGAGGATGTGCGCACCAAGTCTGAGCAATCTGGGCTCCAATTTATCATGACCAGCAGAGCCCTCAGCCTTGATTTTCTGAAGCTGGTGTAAGACTTCCTGGTGAGAGACAAGCCTAAAGTAGAACTCAGGCCCATGAAGTGGCGTTGATTAGACGGAGATGGAGCCACGCTGGAGGAGGAAGGGGCATCCAAGAGGCATCTTTGAACTAGGCCAGATTGGTGAAGAACGTTGAAAGTCTCAGCTGCAAGAGCAGGATCAATCATTGATTTTGCATTATACAGTATATCTTGGGGTGGTGGACCAACCTTGCCCTTGAGGAGACTATTGCTCTGAGACCAAAACTGCCTTGGGTTTTATAGGGTGGAGGACTGTAGCTTCTTGAGATACAATGCCCTAGCCATCTAGAGACTGGACTTGCAGTGGTTCTGTAGAGCCCTTTACTTTCCATGCATGGAGCTGGCCAGAAGCTCTGTAACACTGCCAGGCCTTGCCCTTTTTTCACTAGCACCACAATTTTGGGAGAGCCATTTGGAACACAGACCTTTTACCCTTCTGTGAATCATAGGTACAGTACATGTTTGTTTATTATGCTGAGTAGGTTGCATACAAGATACTGTAGCTGAGCGCAGCATCAGTGTTGTTTAGTCTCCCCATAGCAGACCAATTTACTGCCACCAAATCTGTGAGGAAGGCTGTTTCATCAAGTTGGGAGTAGTCACGGACATAGATGGCTCTTGAGTGGGCTTGTTGACACCAGTGCTCCATGTGCAGAAGGTTAGAGAGTGGTCACTGGGTGAGTCACCTAGAATACCAGAAGAATTTATCCTGTCAGTTCTACTGACAGGAATCCAATCAAGAGAAAGTGGTTACCTGTCTTTAGATTAAGGTGGATGGGCTCCATGATGATTTGGGTGAGGTGCATATCTTGTAGGAGAGCTTTGAAGTGACAGGAGCCAGTTTTACTCCAGTTTAAGTTGAAGTCATTAAGGACGATTAACTCCCTGAGCAAGAGAGTTCCTAGGCACCTCACAAAGTCATCAAAGGTTGATTTAGGTGTGTGTTGGGGGGGTTAGAGATACAGTTGACGTGTAGGGGCTTTGTGTTTCCCAACATAAGTTTTACAAAGAAACACACACAGGGGGATGGTGTAGTAAGTACAAAGGTATTTCTGAAATGCTGAGGGTGTCACCAATATAGTAGAACTCACCCTCCTTTTTTCCCCTAAACAATCTTTCCTAATAGCAATGCAACCAAGGATGGCAACTTCACGCTGAGGATAGAGGGTTTTAGCTATGTCTGAGACACCACAAGAACATCAGGATGGTAGAAAGCTATCCAAGCTTCCAGTTCAGGTATCTTAGGCCTCAGGCTGTGTATGTTGATATGTGCCAGCTTTATGAAGTCATTCATTCACAAAATTGTGCATGACTGTTACAGTATGCACTGCAAGCCCACTGGTCCACAGTGCGGATCAATGAGCTTGCAGCACATATTGTAAGCTATCATTTGGCGGGCAGTCACAGAGGTATGCTGGTGGGTATGCTGCCCACCGATGACGGGGGGGAGCTTGGTGGGCTGGGGTCCTGTGGGGGGTCCCAAGACTACCAGGGAATGAATGGGGCAATTTCTCAGTGATCGGGGTTATGGGCGGGGGTACCACTAGACTACCAGGGAATTTAAAGCATTCATTTCAGGCAACCGGGGTTACAGGCAGGGAAGAGGGTACCACTGGACCACCAGGGAACTTAAAACCATTAATTTTGGGTGATTGGGGTTATGAGTATGGAGGGAGGAACCACTGGACCACCATGGAGATTAAAAATACATTATAACAGTGATCGGTGGCACAGGATGTGGAGGGAGTACTACTGTGGTACCTGGTACTGGGACCACATGCTGTGCAGGTTGCCAGGCACATTTCGCTGGTCAGCCCTGCACAAATCATGTAAATGGAACCTTAATAACTTAAAAATGGCCCCATTTGCACCTTGCATGCATATATGGCCCCATTGGCATATTTGTGTCTGAATATCAGGAATTTGCACATGGCATATCTCTGATGCACTGGCGCACTTCCCATTCCTGGTATTCAGACCTGTCTGGGGGATGTGCCGGCACATTGTATTATGCCATGGGCATTTTTTGGTAAATTCAGATGAGATGTGCCATGGCACATCTCCTTGGAATATTTCCCTTTGTTGCTCCAGCTCAACTTAGTTACTTTGTGCAACCACTTGTGCCATTGCCAGGCACACTTCTGAATATCGAGCACGCTGTGTGCTGGCCATATCTTTTTGTTAAGTACCTCAGCCCTTTGGGAAAGGCACTGGATAAATAAAACTTACCATCCTCCCCTGCATCCCAAAGCACTATACAATCAAAATGAGGAAGGTGGGAGAGTGCTGCTGACATTCTTAACACAAATTGAGATTTAAAGTACAATGTTGGATTTAGAAAAATGTTAATGAGAGGCTGAGCCCAGAATGTTTAAGTGACTTGCTTAGTGGCAGGAAGTAAGTGACTGTTATAGAATTCTGTCCTGGGTCTCTGTGTTCACAGCTCTGCACTCTAACCACTATGGCAAAATATATCCTTGGCCAGTGGGATACTACCTTTACCTAATTTTTATAGCTGATTGCACTGATGCATAGGTACTGTATATTAATGGATTTACTTAAGGCCAGTGAGCCATGGTTGTATTTCAGTATATAAATTCCTCCATCATGGTTCAGTGTCTTAACTACAGTGGCGTGAAAAAGTATTTGCCCCCTTCCTGATTTTCTCTATTATTGCATATTTGTCACATTGGATGTTTTCAGGTCTTTAGACAAAATATAATATTAGATAAAGGGAACCTGAGTGGACAAATAACACTTTTTTTACTTATTTCATTTATTTAATGAAAAAGTTAACCAACACCAACTGGCACTGTGTGAAAAAAGTAATTGCCCCTAGTTAAATCAACCCAATTAAAGGGATAATTAGAGTCAGCTGATTGAACACAGCCAGGCTTGATTACAGCCAGCCCTGCTCAATATAAACCTCACTTATTTTGGCCCTTACCATCAGAGTCACATTGTCAGGACAAAGATTCAACAAGCACATTATGCCATGATCAAAGGAAGTTCCTGAAAAGATCAGAAAAACATTTTGTTGCCCTCTATCAGTCTGGAAAGGGTTACAAAGCTATTTCTAAGGCTCTGGGACTCCATCGAACCACAGTGAGAGCCATAATCTCCAAATGGAGAACACTTGGAACAGTAGTGAACCTTCCCAGGAGTGGCGCCTGCCAAAATTACTCCAAGGCGCAGTATAAAAATCATCCAAGAAGTCTCAAAGGATCCTAAAACAACATCCAAGAACTGCAGGCTTCTCTTGCCTCAGCTAAGGTCAGTGTTCATGACTCCACAATCAGAAAGAGACTGGGCAAAATGGGCTTCATGTGAGGTAGCAAAGCGGAAACCACTGCTAACCAAGAATAACATAAATGCTCATCTCTCATTTGCCAAGAAGCACCTGGATGATCCACAAGCCTTTTGGGAAAATGTTCTATGGACAGATGAGTCAAAGTGGAACTTTTTGGACAACATGGATCCCATAATGTCTCACGTAAAGCAAACACAGCATTCCACAGTAAGAACACCATACCAACAGTCAAACATGGTGGTGGTAGTGTGATGGTGTGGGGATGCTTGCTGCCTAAGGACCTGGATGACTTGCCATAATTAAAGGAACCATGAATTCTGCTCTGTACCAGAAAATTCTTAAGGAGAATGTCCAGTCATCCTTCCATCAGCTGAAGCTGAGCGTGGTTAGGTCATGCAGCAAGACAATGATCCAAAACACAAAAGCAAGTCCACATCAGAATGGCGAAAAGAAGTAAAATTAAAGTTTTGGAGTGGCCTAGTCAAAGTCCAGACTCAAATCCGATAGAGATGCTGTGGCAGGACCTGAAACGAACAGTTCAGCAAAACCTACCAAATGTTATTGAATTAAAGCAGTTCTGCGAGGAAGAGTGGGTTAAAATTCCTCCACAGCGATGTGAAAGACTGATATTGAATTATAGGAAGTGTTTGGTTGCAGTCATTGCAGCTAAATGTAGGCGTAACCAGTTATTAAGTGTAAGGGGCAATTACTTTTCACACAGTGCCAATTGGTGTTGGTTAACTTTTTCGTTAAATAAGTGAAATAAAAAAACAAACAAGTGTTATTTGTTCACTCAGGTTCCCTTTATCTAATATTACATTTTGTCTAAAGACCTGAAAACATCCAGTGTGACAAATATGCAATAATAGAGAAAATCAGGAAGGGGGCAAATACTTTTCACACCACTGTACTAGACCCGCTTTCCTACTATACAGTCAACCCACATATCATAAAAGCAGGTAGATGGGCATGTTACAAACTGTACACCCACATGCAAGCCCTGGAGCCAGCTTTAAACTATCTCTATAAGCTACCAGATTGCAATCTGTATTGTTGGTAATTATGGCAATTAATTTCTGATGTTATCACCTGCTCTCTACAGTTTTGTAAGGTGATGAAATTAAAAGACAAATATTTGTAGACATAATCATGTCATTTCCTTCTGGTGTTACTAACAGCTCTAAATCTTTTATTCATTCTCTATTGTTGCCTGTTGATTTAGCAACAAAAGAACAATATGATGAATGTATAGAATACTTCCCTCTAGCTTTTGGGAAGAATAATAGGAAAGTTTAGTGCATAAGTTACTTGACTGAAGAACTTAAAGTATATTTCCAATTTTTTTATTTTGGTTTTGGGCTTCATAGGACATTACCTTATGACGGTGATAGTGCTTTGGTGCATAATTAAGAATTTTTAAGACAACTCAGTTTGGGAGGGAAGATTTCATGATTCAGGCTGAACCAAAGGACAGCCTATCCTGTCTACGTCCCAGTCTTCCAGGCCCGCCCCCATGCTCAGACATTTTATGACTTCTAACCAGGAAGAGCTCAGGGGCATGTCCAATGTAGTCTATGGGGGTAATTTTCCAAATGTTTTTATTACAACATCCTTTGATCTAAATGAAAACCACCACTCAACTAATAGAACCCTTGATTCTCCATCTCACTCTCTTTCTGGTTAGGCGTCATAAAACACCTGAGCATGGGGGCAGAAATGGAGGACCAGGAAGTGGAGGGTCATTTCAACTAGTCGTTGTGACTGCCTCGCCTAATCAGGGGCCAGGGCTCACTGCTCACTGCTCTCCACTTCAGTCTTGACAGCTACCTCTCCCACCTTGCCCCTTCTTCCTGCCTACCCCCTCACCCTCTCCCTTTCCTCACCCCGGGCATTTTCTGACTTTCGTCCTTCCCCTCCTTCCCCCTTTAGAGCTCTTATCCTCACCCTCTACCCTCCAACAATGGCCTTCCTGCCTGCATAACCCCCTCCCTCTCATCTGCAGTGCTTATTTCTAAGATTGCCCTTTTCTGGTATGTCATGCTACCTAACATTTGGCACATTTTGAATTACTGGAATTTCCTAAGCCTCAGTCTCTTACTTCTTTTATTGTGTAACTATGTATTATCATGTTGACCTTTGTATGTATGTATACCCCCATTCCTTGACGTGGAACCTTTGTAAATGAGCAGTTCCTGCTCAAAGGTATTTGTAATCCTAGATTTCAATAAAATAAAAAAAATGGTTTGGCCTGAGTTACAGTCCATTCCCTCCTAAGCAGGAATGTCTTAGACATTTGTAATTATGCATCAAAGGCCCATCACCATGATAAGGTAACAGGCTGTAAAGTGCAACACTAAAACTTAGAAGTTTCCTTTAAAGGGAATGTCTGCCTGCTGAATGAAAAATCAAATATGTTATTTCACTCTATCTAAACTTTTCATTCACTGTGAAGGCAGTGCAGTCTGATTTTTTATAACAAAGGAATGGCAGGACAGGCAGTACAATGTAATGGTTAAGGGCACAGAGCTGCAAACCTGGAGACCCAGGTTTGAATTCTATCAGCCCCCACTTGCATACTGTGTGACCCTGAGTATGCCACTTAACTTCTTTGTGCTCCCAGGTCATACCTAGAAACAAGCTCCAGCTTTCTGTGCCTTTCCTGGTTAAACAATTTTCCCTTTTCCTTTCCCTTTCTGTACTTAGCCCAGGCAATGCCATTTTCAGGAAATAGAGATGCATACTATCATGTCAACACTTGTGGTTAGAACAACTGTAAAATAGTTTTATTAAATTATTACAAATTGCCCAAAATATTTGCAAACCTTTGCATAGTTCTGTATTGGAGATTGCTCAGTTTAGTACATAACAACCATTCAATGTGCAAGCCTGAAATCGCATATTTATCTGATGCAAAATATGAAGTTTCAGCTGGTCCGGTGACACTGAGGGTTGAGGAGCTGGACGCACACCTCTCCTGCACGCGGCAATCCAGGTTCGGGTTCGGAAATGAGCTTGGGTCATCAGGGGTCGGCAGGGGAAGGAGGGGATCGAGCATCCAGAGGACTGCTCTCTCCTCCCAGGGAGGGTTCTAGGGGATGCATCGCACAGGGGTGACCTCTGGTGGAGACTAGGGGAATGCTGAGTCTGTGTCGCTACGCATTGCAAGGGGGTGGTGCTGCACTGGGCATTGGCAATAGTGCCATTGACACCATTGCATGACCAAGCATTGGGGGAAATTGGAGTACAAATGGAAATACCCTGCCCTCGGGGATAGGCGACGGCACCATCTACCATCAGCCACACTCCACAGGCCGGACTACCTCCTGTCCTGGGCCGAGCCCAGCCTGGCCCAAATTGTAGATAGAGCGCCCTGGGCAGATAGGGCGGCCCTTCCTCAGGGAGCTCAGAGCCGAGGGGATAGCTGGGCTGGTGCCAGGATGCGGGGGGAGTTTCAGGCTAGGAGGTAGAGTTGGGGGTATGGTGGATGCCTGAGAGTTCTCCGTACTGGCAATGAAGAAATAGAGTGTAAAAAAATAAAAATTCTACTTTTTTTGTGAGCTGATGATACATTAGCACCAGAGAGGACACATCACTTGATCCATACCCCAGCATTTCGACTGCAAAGGTCTTCCTCAGAGAGTAGGTTGTGGTTGTTGAAATAGTCAGTGAGCTGGTGAGAGATAACCTTCTCCAGAGCCTTGGGGAAGGGGGCAGGATGGAGATGGGACGATAGTTATTGTGGGCAGTACAGTCTCCACCCTTATGTAAGAGTGTGTTGACAGCATATTTCCAGGCAGATAAGAACTGCTCAAGACAGAGGGATAGATTAAAGATTTTAGTAAGAGGGGGTAGAAATTCGTCAAGCGTGGACCTTAGCAAATTTAGGTCGATGGTATCACCACTATACCTAGATTTGGTGATGAATTTAGAAATATATCTATGAGCAAAGCTGGGGGAGATAGTTTTGAAATGAAAGGGGGGAGTGATTTTGATGGGGCTGGTGGGGGATTCAAGGTTGAAGGAGGCATCAAAGAAGTTCAAGGGCAGTACTTTGCTAAGATGAGAGAATGCCCTGTTAAGGGTGTCAGCGATGGTTAGTGGGTCCTGGACTAGTGTATCAGTGATCGAGATCTGGGAAGGTGATAAATGGACAACCTTCCCAGTGATTTCTTTAATGTCATGCCATAAATCATGACGAGAGCCTCATGCAGCGAAAGGACTTGTCGGTGGTGGCTTTTTTTGGCTTGGCAGAGTTCCCAGGTGCACTTGTTTCTGACTTCTCGAAGAGTTGTCTATCCCTGGGTGTCTGGAATCTAGTGCCCTTAGCCAGAGGTTATCTCTGTGGCACATCATTTCAAGTGGTTAGGGGATACCCAGGGACTGCTTTTCATTTTGATGTATTGCTTTTAGGGGGCAAAAATGTTACAGGCATGGTTGAAAGTGTTGATAAAGTGAGTGAGGGCAGTATTCATGTTGCTGGTGTGGAAAATGGGGGACCAGTCACAGGTCTGAAGAAAGGCTTTAAGTTTAGGGAGAGAGCCCTTTTTTAAGCATCCGGTGTAGGTGGGGGTGGGGGAGAGGTGGGGACTTATTTGACCATTGACAAGTAATGGGAAGTGGTCATTAAGAGTCAGAGAGGACAGAGACCTGGGAGATGTGCTCTGCACAGTTGGTGAACACAAGGTCTAATAGGGTGGGCGAACCAGTATTGTGATTTAGCTAGTGGGTGATTGGACTATCTAGATAAGGTCCAAAGCAGCAGCGAGTCCATGAAAGGCTTGGCTGATGGAGCCAGACAGTCAGCGCTGAAATCACCAGTCATGATGGCTTCTGTGTTGTTGGGGAAGGATGATAAGGTAGACAAGATTTCTTCAAAGGCTGACTTCTGGTCCCAAGGGGGAATATAGAAGACCACAAAGTTTATATTTTCACTCTGATTGCCCAGTATTATTTTAATGACAAGAGCCTGGGCACCATGAGTAAGGGATAGGAGGGAGAGAGGGAGAATTTGCAAAAGATTCATAGTGTAAATGGGGGTGTCCCTACCTTTTTTTCTGAGCCTATCGACTCTGAAAACTGAATATCCATCTAAGGACACTGAGGCATCTGGGATGCCATGTGACAGCCAGGTTTCAGTCAGGGCTAAGATGTCAGGGGAGTATTGAGCTATCCAGGCTTGGAGGGGGGTAATTTTGTTCATCAAGCTCTGGATATTCACACAGGCTATATGTAGGCCATTAGTATTTGTTCCTGTAGGGAGGTGGGGTGCTGGAGGACCAGGGTTTGGGTGAATGTTACCTGATAAAGCATTCGACACAGTCGACCACGACCTGCTCCTCGACTCGCTAAAACACTAGGACTGGATTCTACTTCTCTAAACTGGTTCTCTGAATATCTGACAGAGAGATACCAGCAGGTGAAAGCGGATGGCGAAGTATCTGCCCTAAAACTCTAACAAAGAGGTGTCCCTCAGGGATCCATATTAGGTCCCCTACTCTTCGCAGTGTATATCAATAACATTGATGAGGGAATCAAGGATGCAAGTATTCACTTATTCGCGGATGACACAGTGCTGTACCTGAGTCGTCCCACACCAAAAGAAGCTTGTACTGACCTACAAAAAGATTTCAACCTCCTGCAACTCCAACTAATCAATAAAAAACTGCTATTAAATGCTAAGAAAACTAAAGCTATGTTATTTTCCCCCGCAAACTTCACAAGCACTACTGACTCCCCCCAATAACCACGATGCTGGGAGAGTGCTTAGAGTACATTCCAAAATTCAGATATCTTGGGGTCTGGATCGACTGTAAACTCTCCTTCACTGAGCACCTGGAAGACTTGCTGAAAAAATTAAGGCAAAGACTTGGCCTTTTTTACAGGATAAGAAGACTTCTTACAGCAGACGCAAAGAAACAACTAGTCCAAGCCACATTCCTGTCCTTAATTGACTACACAGACTTCATATACAGTAGCTGTGCAGCTTCCTATCTTGGAAAATTGGATACGCTCTACCACAGAGCTATATGCTTCATCACTGACCTCCCTTCTCTACCCATCATTAGCACTATATGCATCCATGGGCTGGACCTCACTTCACTATAAGCTGAAACTTGATGCGGCACCTGGACACTTACAGCCCTCAGTGGCAACTCCCTCAATACATCATCGACTGTCTGTTCTGATTGTGCCAGGAATTATTCCCTTAGAAGCTGCACAACTCCAAGCAAATATCCCAGGGCACTCCACACGGTCGGGAGAATCGCTTTGATTCTCACCGCCAATATGGAACCCAAAAATACTTACTGAAACCCCAGTAAGTACCCTTTGTTTAAAAGGCTTTAGCGTGATGGCATAACAGAAATTTGCAACTGCTTTACTAGACACTAACTAACCTCCCTCCCTCCCTCAAATGGAGGCCCACAAATGGTACCTCCAGCTGAAATGTGTGCCTCTGTTTCAACATGCCCACCAACAGATCCACAGGATTTATTGCTGAACTCCCATATCTTATTCTTTGACGCCTGAACAGCTGCAGCCTGATTCTAGCACATGCTACCACACTTGGGGATAATTATCATCTTTCACCCCAAAAAATATTCGGTCCCTCATCCATCCAACACCTCCCTCTGCCCCAACTTCCAGGACCCTCCCAGTTATGCACCTGCAACTATATTCCTCCTCTTGCACTTAGTACAATGGCAGCTTTTCTCCTCCATATGTCGCCACATTTTGGGGCAAAAATCACTTCATCGCCTTTCGTACGGTCCTCTGCCCTCCCAATCCCTCACTCTGCTGTAACAATTGGGTTTTCTTTGCTTGTGCCCCTATTCCCCACCTCTCCCTACATTATGTGTTTGATATCTTCTATCTGGTATGCCTACCCTCTCCCTAACATTTCCCACTACAAAATGCACAGTTTTTGGGCTTGGGTCCAGCACAAGTTCATTATCCACGACTCCTTGTAGATCTATGTTCAATGTATAGCACCTGTAAGGGTGCATTTTTACTATAATAGCAGCTATTTTTACTGTTTGTACTATTGTAACTTGTCTTTCTGTATTATTACTGTAGGACCGCAGTCCACCTTGTAAATGAGCTTGCTCAATGATGCCCGCCTGGATAAATAAAGATATTGATTGATTGATTGACAAAAAAAGAAGGATGAGGGCATGATGAAGTAAGGCTAGTTTGAGGAGTTTAGAGGAGCAGGGTGAATGAAAGGACTTAGAGGTACACAGAGATGGTTGTGGGAATAGGAAGAGAGAGAATTGATGTGGCTATGATGAGGGGTGGTACAAAAGGGATGGAGTGACAGTAGGAGAAGTCAGGATAGTTGCCCTAAGGTCGGTGGTTAACAGTCCCGATAACAACAAGTATGTGGTCAATAGTTGGTTCAAGGGCAGACTTGGCTGAGGAATCAGAAGTGGCATAAGGGTGGTTGGGAGGCTGCATAGTAGGAAAAGAAGATGAGGCAGACATCCCATAGGGGAGAGTGATTGAGCAAACATTATAGGATCAGCAGGAAGGTAATAGAAATAGGGCAGACACTATGATGCAGAGGAAGGGTGTCTGCTTTAGGTGTAAAAGGTACAGGGTATGATTTCAGTTAAAGAAGTACCAGGGGAATGCACAGGGGTACCAAATACAAGGGAGAAAGGGAGACAAAACGGGGTCAGAGGCAAGGAAAAGTTGAGTGAAAGGGAGGAACAACACTGACTCCTAGTGGTCAGGCAGTATAACCTGCAGATGGGAAAGTGGGCTGAGCACAAATCAGTGTGTGTCATGTGATCTGGTTTCAGTGGGTGTCATGTGATCTGGTCACATGACCTAGATGACACATCAAGTAAGGGGTGACCTTGGGTGGGGGGATTGGCTGGAAATGACAAACTGATGGTTTTGCTTCATATTCTATATTCTTTGGGAATGTCTCAAAGTTATTACATTCTAGAGATAAATAACTAAGAAATCCAAACCTATTATAGCTATTATATTTCTGACCCATAAGTGTGTATTTTAAGAAGAAGACATGGTTTTGAATGTTTGTATTACACTTATAAATATCCAGTTAGCTTAGTACCTGTGATTGCTAAGAAGGTTATTCATAAACACTGAATGGACACTCAAACACCCACTTTTAACAAATGGCTTATGGAAATACTAACTGCTTTCATGATGGAGAAAACAGCTTCAAGTATGCAAAATAGGCTGAACCTATTTGATATGAGATTTAGTTACCTTTTTTTTACTACCTAACTAGAAATGCCTACAGTAATTGTTGTCTTTTATCATTCAGTTTTAACTAGATGATTTATAATCATTTCACTAACGTTTAAATCTAATTTTATTTAATGTTGTATGCAAACAGATCTATATCTGCTACTTTAGTCAATTTACTTCACTAGTATTCTACAACATTTTGTAAATGAGTAAAGTGTATTGTTGTACCTATAGGTACTGACATAAAACACAAAGTACCGAAAACAGCAGCCATTAATTTAAGTATTGCACAGCTTTCTTCTAGAGCATAAATGCCAAAAAAGCCAATGCAAATACTGTTGGCTCCCTTTTCACAGACAAAAATTTCAATTATTTTAGATTTTTCAGTGCAATGCTTACGTTTGACTAGAAATGGAGTAAACCACCTCTTTCTGGACACGTCATTGTTTTTAAAATTGTTTGGATGAGCGTTAAACGGAGGTCCCATCTGCCTGGATTGGTGGTAGTTCAGGTGGATGTTAAAGATCCCATAGGCACTTATCGAAAAGAGTAGGGGAATTTCCCCGGTGTCCTGGCCAAATTTCCCTCATTCACCAAAAATACCACCAACAGCTTAATCTGGTTCAAGGTCAGTTGCCATTCATCTGTATCCCCCTCCCCCCGGGTCGTGCCTGAAAATAGGCAGGATTTGTCTAGTGCACTTACCCGGTCAACAAAAAAGCTAAAAAAATACTGGAGATAGTGCAGTAAATAGTTATCAAAAATTATACTTTCACCACAGCAACGATTATTTTTTTTTTATTTACAATTTTTGTGCTTTTCTTCCAGTTTTCTCTCCCTCCAGGACCCGGCAGGCACATGCGTGCATGCGCGTAGGTGCCACTGCAACGCTGGATACCAGTTTGGCCCTTCCACCCCACCCCTACAATGGCCTGCCACCCCGCCTGCCTATGCTTCCTAATGGACCTCCACCTGATGGGAGCTGAACTGCGGGGGGACAACCTCCTCTGGGAGAGGAGAGATGTCTTTCAGTTGTTCAATCCTGCTCCTCCCCCCCCACCCCATGCCATCTCCCCAACGACCTGAGGTACAGTGGTTCCCAAACCTGGGTTGCTGGCATGATGCAAGGTAAGACATCCAGAGCCTCAGCCCTCAGTGCCACCGGGCTGGATTGTGATATATTTTTTTTGAGGTATAAAGTGTTGAAGGGTAAGGGGTGTTCTAAACCTAATTCTTGTAAGCGCCTTTCTGCATTTAAGATTCCTGCAGAAGTCCAATTTTCTCTAATCCATATAGTTTCACAGTTCTTGTAATCCATTAACATACTAGACATGCCCCAGCTGTTTCCAAATTTGCTTGTAACTGTATATCTGAAATGTGTAGATTGTATTCTTGTTTTGAAGTGTTAATTTTGGGTCTCAGTATAGAAGACTAGCCTATGTTAACGTTAGAACCCTGTTTGTAAAAATAGGCTCAACTTGCCCCACCAGTCTTATGCTGCCAGGATACTAGTTCCTTTTCTCATGGCTTTAAATAACACTGTCTTAGGAAGCCTATCTTCAGAACCCTAACAAAGTAGTTTGCCATTCTCAGCATGCATAAAGTATAGATAGATTTGGCCCCAGGTTTTGCCCTAAGGTGAGCTCCGGGGATTAAATTTGGTAATCCCAGAATACATTTTAGGAAGTGATTTTGTGTTTATTCTATGTGTAATTTATTTACATCTACACCCCAAGTTTCTGCACATTGGGAGCTATTCATAAATGATGGGCTAGATACATGTGATTCGCAAGTAGCCTTCCCACATAGCTCCGCAGGACAGGCATATGGTGATCAACATGGATGAACACTGGCCACCACCATTTGCCTGTCCACATCCTCACTACCCCCAGTGCATAGCTGAGGGGAGGTGGCTTGGGGACACATGCAGGCGTCCAATCAGATGTCGGTCTGGTCCCCTAGTGGATCCTCTGCACTGCATGGAGCAGGGGATTCTGGAAAGGCATAGGAGAGCAAAATTTAAAAAGATCAGTGAATTCCTGAATGGCTGCCCAGATCTCCCTTTCTAGCCAGAGGGCTAAAGCAGCACTGTGTGTGTGGGGGGGGGGCTGGGGTTATGATGTCCTGCAGGCTGTGAGGTTTCTCTGGATGTGTATGCAATATACAACAAGGTCCATCCCTGCTGCCATATCCTGGATCCCCCTCATCTGGGACTCCATGCCTTCATGAATGGGATAAAGTGTAGGCACGCCCCCCAGACATCCAGCCCCCAAACTGGCTATGTGTCTAGCTGCATGACAAGCCAGGGGACCCAATGTGGAAGGATCATACATTCTTTCGGTGAATGCTGCTTGGTACATGGCATTCTGTCATAGGTTTGCCTACACGTTGCAGATCTGCAGTGCATAGGCAACCTGCCCCTTAATGCATAGGGACCCATGTAATAAGCCTGCATTAATTTTGGCTTTAAAACCACTCATAATACTAGTGAAAGTGTTGGTCGGATAATCACTGAGAAACTTTAAGATACCATTTATTTCTTGTTTTTGATTATTTTTACTGAATTCCCAGTGAGATTTCCAATCATTCTTATTGCAGTACTACATGTCACTCCTAAATATTTGCAATGGTCTACAGTCTTATGTTCTGTTTATAATACCTCTATCGGGTTCCTTTGTGAATCCAAAGAATACAACTTCTGATTTTCCAATACTGATTTTTAATTTTCATCTATCCAGTTGTTCTAAAAATTCAAAGGCACTTCTAAACCCATGGGTGTAAGAGCAAAACTGTATTATCAGCATAAATTAACATAGGAATGGTGCAATTATCAATAGATTATGTTGCACATGCTATAAATTTATTTCTATCTGTAACTGAGTTAATGTATACAGTATGTCAAATAAAACAAGTATTTGTCAATGCTGAATGTTTGCTTGCATGCTGGCATTAGCATTGGAAGTGCAGGAGTTAGAGAGATGTATAATAGGAATGGCAGTGAAGTATTGAAGTGATGCCAACCCCACCCCAACCCTGTTGAGATGGACAGGCACTGGAGTGTGTCTTTGTGTCATCACCTATAACGCTCACGCCATTTCACCTCACCCCACCCTGCAGACACCAACAAGTGTTGAGGTGTGCCTTGGGGTGTACGGGCTTTACATTCACCCCATTCCATAAGGAAATATGTTGAAATGGGTGCAGTATAGGAGAATGGGGTGAACTTTGGGGCCAAAAAGTCCAATGCACACCTCAATGACTGTTACTGGCTGCAAGGTGAGGGTGGGGGTGGATGGTGTGAGCATTACTGTTGACAAATCCAAGTCATACCCCTGATGCCTGTCAGCCCCTACAGGGTAGGGCATTATGGTTAGAAACCATAATGCCCTGGGCTTTTCTTGGTATTTTCACTCCAGGTTTTCAACATGGACTTTTTGTGACCCCACCACATGAACAGTGATGCTATCAGTTTGTTAGCGGAAAGGTGATCTTGCACAGTGACAGTGCCATTTGGCGCCACAGGTGCAAAAACGCATTTTGAACAGGATGTGAAAAATGATGGCTGTACTGTGTGTGAGGAGGTGTAAAAAATGATAATATTGAAAATCTGGAGTGAAAATATAAAAAAATTGGTGAAGTCATAAGCGTGCATAGAAACTGCGCCTATATGCCCGTAAAGCAATAATTTTGGGGAATTTTTGCACCAGATTTTCAACATAGGCATTTTGGGACCTACGCTTATGAAAAGTGGCACTGTGATTTTCTTAATCCGTCCCATACATTGATTTCGCACAGCGACCATGCCTATTGTGTGCCACATGGGCAAAAATATGTTTCAGGGAGGATGTGAAAAATGAAAGCTATACTGTTCATAAGGCAGTGAGCAAAAATGACAATGTTGAAAATCTGGAGTAAAAATATAAAAATTTGGCGAAGTTACTAGCGTGCATAAGAACTGCGCACCGCATGCTGGTAATGCAGTCATTTTTTGGAATTTGTTCACCAAATTTGCAACAATGGCTTTTTGGGACCTCTCCTTATGAACACTGTCACTGTGATTTTCTTACTCTGTCCTGAACATTGATTTCGCACAGCAACAACGCTATTGTGCGCCTGATGTGCGAAAACACATTTTGGGTAGGATGGGAAAAATGGCAGCTGTACTGTTCATAAGGAGGTGTGGAAAAAATGGCAATGTTGAAAATCTGGAGTGAAATATTAAAAATTCTTGAAGTTATGAGTGTGCATGGGAACTGCGCAATGCATGCTTGTAACACACTCATTTTTTTGGAATTTTTTCACCAAATTTGCAACATAGGCTTTTTTGGAGCCCACCTAATAAACAGTGGCACTGTCATGTCATTAATCAGTCCCAGAAGGTGATTCCATGCAGTAACAGCAAAATCACCTTTCAGGACTGAATAATAACATGAGAGCAACTGAGTTCATGAGGTGAGGTCCCAAGAACCCCATGTTGAAAATTTTGTGCCAAAAGTCACAAAAATGGCTGAGATATCCACCTAAGTTGACCCCCCCCCCCATTGATGCCATTATACAGCTTACCGGCATTTCTTCAGTTTGCAGTCGATGTTGAAGAATGCAGACAAGTTTGCGCTCCAGTGAAGATCGCTGCATCAGACTCCAGAGGTAAGTATGGGGTGAGGGGGGTGTGGGGAGGTGGGGTGCACAGAGGGTTGGTGTGGGTTGGGGAAGGGGGGCACAGCAGACAACAAGGGACCATTTTCTTGTTTACAGGATTAAAAAAAACTTGCACTGGGTTTCATTTTTTGCAGGGACATTTGGCATGCTGGGGTGGGCTCCCAGCGTGCCACCTTGGTGTTTTGGGGGGACTGGAGCCAATGGGGATTAGGCACCCCATCGGCCAAGAAAAAGGGTTTGTATTTGAGGGGGAATTATGCCAACAGGGGATTGGGTGCCCCCCTGACAGACATGCTACTGGGGCATCATGCCAATGGGGATTGGACTCCCCTGTCAGCAAATGAACTGGGAAGGGGGCATGCCGACAGGGAGACTGGACACCCCAAAGTCAGCTTTTGCAGGACTGTGAGAGACAGCAGCAAAATTGTTTCAAGTTAGCGGCACGCTTGCAGACTACTGTCACAGCCAGCATGCTCCTTCATTGGTGACACACAGACAAGCCCCAAAAAGCAGTGGCAGCATTGGCCACAACACTACCGCACCTCCACAACCTGCTTCTCTAGCAAGCTGTCACAATATGTTTCTTGTGCATGTGTGCAAGCAAACATAAAAGGGTGGGATGCAGCCTTGTTTGACACCATGCTGCACCAAAACTGGACTAGATAGCTTTCCATCATTCGTAGTCGAATTCTAGCTAGATGGCTATGGTGAAAATTAAGCAATGCACAACAGGGCGTGTCTCATACTGGGTTAACACCACACCTCAAGTGGCTGGGCACATAGCTGCAGGCCAAGTGTATCAAACCAAGAAGGGACATTATCCCAGTATAACACACATCCTGGAGTGCATTATTGTAATTATACAATGGCTCCTATATAAAAAGAAAAAAGTACATTTAATAATTTTTTCTTTTAATATTTTTTTTCAATGTGTAGGAATACTTAGAAGAAAAGTAATACTGTTTATTTTGGCCAGTAGGTGGAGTTCCTATGGTTTCTAATCTTCTCATTATGTTCACAGTGCACACATGCACACTGAACATCTTACAATGAGAGTAGCTTTTGAGGGATGTAACACTGTCAGTCCAATGCAGAGTAATCTGCAAGGGGCTCATCAGTGTCACACCAGTCATCAGCCAGCCTGATCATGACACTGTTCTGGCTTGCAGGGCATAAACTTTGTGTACTTCAAAAGAAAGAGCCAACCCAATCATAGGTCAGCTCTTTCCTTTGATGTACGCCACCGTCCAAGCACAGGTAATCCGTCATGATCAGCCTGCTGTGTAAATACACCTGTAACAAAGAAAACCATCTAGCGACGTCTGTTGCTGGCACTGCCATAACTGTCCTGCCCACCCAGCACACTGCAAGCTTCCAGAGAGGATACTGTTAATTTGTCAGATGTGTCCCTGATTTTTATCATGGGTTTATGAGGCAGTAGGTTGAGAGATATCCCCCACATAGTGAAGGATGGTACCTAAACTTTCATAGAAACAGGCATATTGTTCTGTACGAAGAAAGAACTCGTGTTTCTGTCCCACTTTCATTTTCAGTCAGTTTAGATGACAAGTGCAGCACCAGCCTGACTGAAGTTTTACAAAAAAAAGGCTGGGTGAGCGGACGGGTGCTGCTGCACCTTGACACAGTGCTGGTGGTTGCAGCAGCACAAGTTTGTCACCACTATTGGGACTTGGGACCCGCATGCCTCTATCTCTCTCTCTGCAAGTGGCAAGCTGCAAAGTTTGCAGTGGTGGTACCTCCAGAATAATGCATCTCCCTACCAGCCCCCTGCAATACACTTAAACACAGACTGGTCAGGACTTAAAGTGAGGACAGCAGTCAGCCACCTACCCTTTCTGCTCTGAATCAGCTTCAGAGTTCCCATGAACTTCTCCTCGAGTCTCCTTGGAAAAGGAGTAGAACCGCTTTTATTGGTGATTTTTTTTGTTGTTGCCCCTGCCTTGTTAGTCTAGGGTAGCACTTGGCTGGTGAGTTACCCACTCCATTCACTGGCAGACATTCCCACGCTGAGCATACTCCCAAGCCAGTGACTGCATGCTCGTGCCACACTCTCGAGCTAAGTGGGACAGATGGATGGGGAGTCTCTGTTCTACTGCTGCCGGGGGCTATGGAAATGTATGTGATAAGCAGCACGCTTCTGATGTCAGTACTGACTGAGTGCACTGCTAACAGAACCAAGGGAGGGAAGAAAAGTAGCTGCAGTAGTGCCCACACTCACTACATTTCATGTGAAGCCTCAGTTACCCTTTTGGTTTTTAACACCGATACCACTAACCACGTCTTCCTGCAATCTTGCAATCATAAGAAGTTTAGCCATGCAAGGCTGTGCAGTGATAACATCACATGGGGGAAGACCTAGTATAAAATTAGGCAGGTTGCATACAAGTTAACAGTCAATAACAAATCATTATCCTGGATGTAGTGCTCTCCCATTGTGCATGCTTGTGGTTAAGTGATCAAAAACTAGAAATGTGTTCTTTTTTATTGTCTTACACCAACCCCACTCTCTAGGTCTACAGAAGTGGTTTTGATTTCTTGCACATTACCTGTGTAACCCCCCTCCCATGGGGCTATAATACCTTTAAGTACACTTTGCCATTTGCACATCAAAAGTACCCATCAACTGTGATGAAACTGTAGTGTCAGTAACAGGACCAAGAATCAGTGCTTTCATAGTGCGGAAGATCCTTATGTTTTGGAACCATGAATAAATCCAGGGCTACCCCGCAACTCGGAAACCAGTGAAATAGATGGGAGAGCATTTACAGGACTTGGACAGCTGGACAGGAGTACAAAATCCTCAGCTGTTCTATTTCCTATTCTTTGTAATCACATGCCTTTTGGATTGGGTTTCACTAGGCACAGCTAACATTATTTTTAATACACCAGCACCATCACCACCACCACCAGCCAACCATATGCTGTGTTATTGGGCCTACTGTTTTTTAGGGTTGCCACCTTTGCATGACGGTAAAACCAGATGTTAAACCACATCCCAAACTCCGCCTCTAGCTCCACCCCTTTTATGACTGATGGGTATATTGTTCCACCTTCAAAGCCATTTTTATTTTCGCCAAGTGCGCACATGCAGCGAACATCATGCTACAAGAGAGTGGCCTTTGAGGGGTGTGACACTGTCAGTCCAAAGTAGAGTGGTCAGCAAGGAGCCTGCCAGTGCCACACCAGTCATCAGCCATGCTGATCATGACATTGTTCTGACTTACTGGGTGGAAACTTTGTGCACTTCAAAGGAGAGATGACCAAATCATAGGTCACCTCTTTCCTTTGATCTACGCCACCTAGCAAGCACAGCTGATCTGTCATTATCAGCCTTCTGAGTAATTATACCTGTAACAAAGAAAACCATATGTCAGTGTCTTTCTGTTGGCACTGCCGTAACTGTCCCTCCACCTGAACTTCCTACTCAGCACCCACCACCCCACCCCCACAAACATAACACTGACACTGACGGTTCCCAATCCCTCAGTGTTGCCACCTGAAATAAAGAACACTGTCCCTTGTAATTTGTTGTATATACAGTATATACACTATAAAACAATCAATCAATGTCTGTTTCTGCCACCCACCTGACCCTCCCACTCAGCACCCCCCCCCCACAGATACAACACTGACACTAGGGGTGCCCAATCCCCCCCAGTGTCACCACTTGAAATAAAGAATCCCATCCCTCATCTTTTTTTTGTTTGTTTCAAAACCTGTAAATAAAGAAAAACATCCATCGATGTCTGTTGCACTGTTAGTCCCCCCCCCCAACCAACCATCTCACCCTGTAATCCTCTCTGGACTGCAGACATGTCCTCACTCTTCAAAGCTGGACCGTGAACTGAGAAAATTGGGTATGCAGGTCAATGTATTTCATAGAGGGTTTTGAACTCAGTAGCATAACTTGACAATTTTTGAACATTTTTGCCACAAATTTTCAACATGCCTTTTTGTGTCCCCACTTCATGAACAATGGCACTAAAATTAGGAAAATCTATCCTGAAAGGTGAGTTCATGGTCACAGCATGAAATCACCTTTTGGCCAGGAGCTGAAACTTTTCTCTGCCCTTGTTCATGAGGTGGGGTGATAAGAAGGCTATGTTGAAAATTTGGGTTAAAAATATTACAGAACAACAAAGTTATGAGCCTACATTGACATTTGCAGATGTAGGCTTGTAATTCTGGTAAGTTTCAATATTTTTACCCCACATTTTCAACATAGCCATTTCTTCACAGCACCTCATGAATGTGTCAGCTGTCATTTTCCAAATTCTGCCCAAAATGTGTTTTCGCACTTGTGGCGCAAAATAACCTTTTGGGCAGGATTTGAAAATGTTCTACACCCTTGTTCATGAGGTGGGATTATAGGAAGGCTATAGTATATGGACCCATAACAAAGTTATGCTGAAAATGTGGGGTAAAATTATGAGAAAGCAACGTTAGAAGTCTGCATTGCAATTTTTCAATGCACACACTTGTAACTGCAGTAATTTTCAATATTTTGACCCCAACTTTTAAACATAGCCTTTTCTTTGCAGTACCTCATGAATGTGACAGCTGTCATTTCTCAAACCCTACCCAACTGTGTTTTAACACTTATGGCACAAAATGATGTTTCAGCTGTTATTTTATAAATGACACCTGCCATGCTTGGATGGAGTGGTTATAAACAGATTATGTTGGAAATTTGAGGTAAAATGTGAAAAGCCAGTACAATAGCAATAACAATGACAAACATTCAGCATTGACAAATGCTTGTTTTAAACTGTCTCTCTCTGTTTCTTTCTCTATGCAGCTTGGAAACTGAAAGAGTCACCCTGCCTACATCCTCGAACTATGGCACATCCCCAACATCTGCCAGTCAAGTCTATGTATTTGTTTTCCCTAGTACAGTTGGCGCCTGTTGTTACCAGGGAAAGAACAGTAACTACCAGCCTTTCTTTTCTCTCTGTTGTCATCCAGTGTGCTGAGTGGCATTTGCTCAGTGTGAATGTGTCCCACCCTGCTGGCTTGTGGCTGCAATATCTGGTAAGGCAAGTGTGTGCACAGTGTGGTGGGTTGTGAGAAGACCAGGAGGGACTGCCATGAAGGCTCTTACATTTCTGAGCAGGAGGGACTGCTAGGCTGTGAAACTGATTGGACATCTTTCAGTTAGATGATTTCTTTATTTATTTTCAAAAGAGTGCTGGGTGGCTGGCCCAGTGGCTTTGAGGGCTGAGACACAAGGCACCTTACCTCCTGTCACACCAGCGATCCTTGTTCAGTAATGAGCATGGGTTGTTGGGGTCAGCCAGGAAGGGGGCACTTGGTGAGGATTGAGCAGCTACCAGGCAGCTCTCTTATCCCAGATTGGGAGGTTGGCTCTCCCAGCCTTTGACTGCCACCATGTGGAGGCGTGGTGGTAGTATGGGCAATGGACTGGGGTCAAGTGCTAGGCCAAAGTTGGGAGGAGAGGAGAGTTTCAGACAAGGCATGCGTGACACCACCACCATGCTCATGCCTGACCTCTGGGGCTCTAGAGATAAAGGGAGAAACACAGGCAGAAAAACTTGGGTTGGGGCCTATAAGCCCCTCCAAGTCAGCGCTGATGGTCTGCCAGGCTTGGAGGAAGGAAAAAGAGTACAAGCCTCGGATGGATGTGGTGCCAGAAGGGATAGGCTCATACAGTTGCCCAGCCTGCCAGAGGAGCATAAAGAAAAACATGAAAAAAAAAGAGTGTTGGGCTTGCTAGCAGTTACAGTGTTCACCAAGTGGATATCTGATAGTACAGCTGGGGACTGATGTGAAGCCAACTGCAAACATGGCTTTCACTTTGCTGGTTTTGTTTTAAGAAGTAGAAACTGAAATTGCCAAGAGTGATTTGAGGGAATGTGAGAGGGCTGTGTGATTGATTTGTGGTGGTCTGTCTGCTGTGGGAGGGATGGATTTACATTTTTTAAACTTTGTAAACGTTCTGTGTGGGCTGTTGAGCAAATAGTGGTACTGTGAAGCCAATCACAGATTCATTTGGGAGCACTTGAAGATGATCGTGGTGCCAGCTTTTCTTTATATTTCAGATTATTTAACTAAAAGAAAAAAAAAATTACCTACATGATTATTTTGTGTCATGTTGAACTCATGAAAAATGCATAGGATGGTTTGGGGCATACTTTGTGGCACTGAGAGGGAGGAATTTATGTTTAAAAAAGAAAGAAAGAAGTCCTGGCAAACTGTACAGTATCCATGTCAAGAGTGGCCAACTTGGGCAGGGCATGTGCAGTGATTTGTTTAACATGTGATGCAGTCTTTCATGTACTAGGACTAGATCTGTGATGTTGTGCTAGGATACCATCACAGGTCTAGCCCCAGATGGACCAATCAGAGCCTAGGATTCTTTCCTGCCATTCTATAATGTTGATTATTTCTATGAGGCACTAATCTAAGGTTATTGCATTCAAAATATATGAACAAAAATCCCAAAGGATCACTCTGTTAACAGTACCTAAAGCACTGCTTAGATTCTATAAATGCTGCATACAGTTTTATGGAACTCGTGAGCACATACTGTATTGTAAACTAAGCATTAAAAACATAAATACTGCACTACATAATCAAGTGTGCAAATTATGCAAATGAATCAATATTTGTACTTTGTTTAGTCTGTTTACTTCAGCAGTATTCTGCAGTATTGTTATATGTAGTATTTTGGTTTTGACATCTGTTAATGTTTATATCTGATTGTTTAGTTTATTATCTGACTTGTTGCCTAAATACAAATGAAATTAGAAAATGGGTGATTCATTAATCTATCAATTCCAAAATTTTTTAAGTTCTGTGTTCAGTTGGCATAGTCCATTTCTCACATAAGGGTTTCCCTAGTTTTCTGCAACATAAAGCATTTTGTTTTGAACATATGTTCTAGTTTTCTAAACTGAAATCTTCAACATGATTTATAAATGTTTGCATACACAAACTGTGCAATGTAAGAATGTCTTCTGAGGTCCTTTGTATTTCAGAATTGCTTAACTTTGCTTTCCAATTTTCTCATTCTAAGAATGCTGGATACAGTATTTACTGTAATTTTAATTTGTTTTTATATATTTTCAAACAGTCCCTTTTTAAGCATTAGTGCAACATATTTTTCCACAGTCAATTACTAACTAAAATGAATAAAAATCTTAGCATACCTTTTAAACTTGATTTCAAGAGTATTTATTTTATTTATTTAAAATGTTTTCCAGGAATTACACAATGAGATGATAAGCTCATTTCCAGATATGTCATGTGAAAGAGTAAAATGAAGGTAAACATATGGGCAAATAACACACCACAAGGTCTTCATCCATTGAGAGCTATAGGAACTTCTCTGATGTGGGCTGAGGTATGAGACTACAGACTGAGTGCTTCTCAGCACACCAGAAAGGAATGCTTATACAGTAAGCTTCAATGTATGTTATGCAGCACCCTAGGTGTGTTACTGCACTTGTAAAATGGTCTGGTGTTATATATTTGGTATTGAAAATGCAACACCATATATTCTTAACTATATACAAGCATGGCAGGGAGCGTGGTTTGTCCAGTCATAAAGTTACATTTATATAGCCATCTTGACCATATTCTGAAGGTACATAATCTGTATCTTTACTTTCTGCATCCTGCTCTTACCATGGCCACTGCTTCCTTCCAAGTCAATTCACTGCTGCTAGGATAAATGAACATCACCACACATGTATGGACACTGTATAGACTGTATGGAAAGAGGACAACCAAATAAGTGGGCAGTGGGATAGGAAAAAGTAACCAAAGTAGGGAGAAGCCACATTTGTTCTTGTGAAAATAAATCTTTATAGGTTCCTTACATGAGAAATGATTCTTTCTTCCTCAAACCTTGTCTCTTATTTCAACCTTGCACACCAGAGATCCATGGGTGATTTAATAAATCGGTATGGCATACAGTATATTACTCAGTTAAGCATTTTTCTTTGAATGATGAATATTTTTGAACATATATAGATTATGGACATATGTATATGCCTGCAGTCTTCTAATGGCTAAGGAATTTCCATACAGACCGCAATGATTTCTCCAACCTTTCATTTGAGGGATTTTTAAAACATCAAAGCAGCTGTGCAGTTTTGATAATAAAATATCTGTCATGTTTTGTACAGAAAAAGATTTCAGACAGTTTCGAATTTATTGACTTGTATGGTCCTCTGATTCCACAGCAGTGAAATATCATTTTAAAATGTTTAGAATTCAGTTTTTTCACCACATAAGGGCTTTGTCATATTTTCATGAATGGAAATTGATATGCTACCTTTGATAATATTATCACACCTAGCTGCAACTCCTGAGTAATAAACAGGTATTGTTCTCCTCTGTGTTTTGCAGTTACTGTGTACTCAATTATTGTTATACACATAGCTTCTGCTGCTGAAATATTGTTATACAAGTTCAGTGTCTTCAGATTTCACATAATAACCCCCCCCCAACAATGTTTGCAAACAGCATAGCAATGAGCCATCATACTGTACTATACTGAGTGTGTTGTGGCTCAATACTTATTCGTACACCATGCATAATTACTTAGTATGATGGAAGAGTAGGATAACTATGGTAATATAGTAGCTGCAAAACCCTTAGACTGTTGTCCTGCAGCCACCTAGACAGTAGGACTGTGAAAATCTCTTCTCAGGTTTGAAAGAGAGAGATGGGGTGGATAGGAGGATAACTGAGCAATATAGTCCAACTATCACAGTAGCTGAAGAGTTCTGTGTCATGTACATATATTACTGTCCCTGCAGAGCTGCAGTGCACACTGCCAAGTAGTGTAAAATGCCAATGGACTGCTCAAGAAGAGATGATTGTGACTCAGATGGTTCCAAAAAGACCAATGTCATATACCGGGCAGAATTATGAGCATGGCCAGTAAGATCTTTAGACCAATCACAATGAGGAAGTGGACCATAGATTGCATATTATTTATTTTCAGTAATCTTAAAATATAGCATTTTTGTAGGTTAGCAATAGACAAGGGACCAGATTTCTGGATTATCCAGGCTACGGCATCTGTGTCTGTGGGAATCATACAAAAGAATTCCCACTATTGGAGCTGCACGTATTTTGGCAGGTACAATAAGGCAGCCCTACCACACTGAAAAGGGCACAAGGGCTTCATTAGCCTACAGCCAGAGGCCAGCATGGAAGCAATGGTGTGTGCAGGCATAGGTGGGAAGGATGTGTAATACACATGCACACACCACCAAAGCACCAGGAAGGTAAAAACAAGTCAGGAGAACTTGGTATGGGTAAACCATTTAAAAAAATGTTCAATAATGGTCATGGGAGTAGATCTGAGCAAACAAATTTCTTGGTTCAGATTTTTTTTTTTGGTACACATCATTCCCTCTTATGCACAACCATGGGACCTTATTCTACCACTACCACAAGCTGTTGCCTGGCCACAGAGACTCTTTCTACCATCCCCAGCTGGTACTCACTATCACAGCCATGTCATCCCGTCTTACTCCCTGGGGTGAGACCATGCTTATCAGTCCCACTTCAGATGAACTTCCCATACTTTGCCAGCTATTGTGTAATCTTGTAGAGTGCGTCCTCTGGGTGATAGAGGAGCAAGATTCACGTTCCCCTTGGAGCAAAGGCAGCTTAATTTGTCTCCTGGCTGTCAAGTTTTCCACCCAATTTTTCTCCCTTGCATTCTTCTCAAGAGACCACCCCAATGCACAAGGTGCTGGCACACCTGATGCACTAATGTCTACATGCCCTCCTATCCTAGTGCCTGCCCTTGTTGCACAGTCACTTGTTGTCACCCAGGTGGTACTATAGCAGAGAAAGATGTTATCCACCCATCCTAGGTGAGGAAAGCAACCTCTGGGATGCTTGATTCTCCTTGTTCCATTTCATCAGCACATGAGGTTCAGGATGCCAACCTGGGTAGCCAGCATCATGATTGCTGTATCTTATCCCTTTTCAATTTGTACAGCTTACCATGTGATCATGTAAACTGCACTGTATGTAGGAAATATGATGTGTATACACTAGTTTTGTTACACTGCATTCGTTTACTGTACTATATTAGTTTAGAAACACATCTGAGCATTAGTATTTTATCTAACATTCAAATATGCTACTAAATATGATGCATTTACTGTTTGGTTACACTGCAGACTTACAACTGCTGACACTGTTATACAGTTACACAATTTGTACGGTTAGCATTTGGAATGTTTTATAATGGCCTACATTCATGAACCCTGTTGTATTCCTGAATCATTTATTAGTTTAGCTTTATTTTACCCAGCTACTGTATTCATGAAACGTTGCAAGAGTACTATTATTGCTTTCTGCAGCATCATTTTATTCTTGTTGTTCTACTCAAATCCTAAAGGGCATTGCTGATTCAGGAGTAGAGTAAAACCATACTAAAATTAAAGAACAAAACAAAATTGAGTGGATAAATTAAACAGTTAATGCAATGGAAAACTGCATATGAATATAGGTCATTGTGTCTTCCTGCATCATGTGCACTGAAACAAAACACATTTTAGCAAGTATTGTAAAAGGTGTTTAAAACCTAAAAGTTCTGTACTTGGAGTAATTTCTAGTATGTTAGAATTAATTCAGCTTTAACATTGCTCTAGGACATAACTGTCAGAGTATCTATAAATTTTACCTGGTCTCTGTATTAGAAAATCTGCAAAGCCTACAGACCCAGACTGTTTACAGAAAAGTACCTCTTAGTGGCTAAAACAATCTTAAAATTCTTTACTGTTTATCAAGTCACTTAGCAACCACATGCTGCATTGCAGTATGGAACAGTTAGGTTTGAGAGCAATATTGAGTTTTTTACTCCCTGGGTCTGTGAGAACACATGCATTATGGAGGAGATGTATTCCTCAGTGGGTTAGGGCCAAGTACATGTCTCATCAAGGTATCCCTAGCAGCTGCTTCATGAGTAAGACTTAGCAGTATTAAAGGTGACCCTATCATCAACACACATTCTGCCCAAAGTGGGTTATCATGGTGTGGTAATTACAGTGAGGGAAGAAAAAGAATATTAAGGACCCAGAATGAAAAAAGAAATATGTCACTAGGTACTCTTCCTTGCAAAATACTGTGGCATGAGGGATGGGGTTTTGTATTGAAATCCTAACTTATAACTTCCTAGCACTAAGGAAAAACACAAAAACATACACTACACCCATATTGTCTCCCACTGTAAAATTACAAATCTTAACACTGAAGTCTAGAGTAGAGATGTAGCAAATTTAAATTCTGCCAGCAAAGTGCCCGCAAAGTGGACACTTCGCATTGGCACTTCGCTAGGTGGAGTGCCCCATAGAAAAGGCTCATGTAGCCTTGTGATTATTACTTTGCATTGTCATTCTGCCATAACACGAAGTAAGATGGAGTAACAACAGTATTGGCAGCACCCCGCATGCACACAGTCACCGGAATTAAAGTGCATCCCCTAAGTGCTACTGTCTTGTATTCAGAAAACTCCCCAATGCTGTCGAAGTGAAATGAGAGTATAACAAGAAATGCAAAGTCTCCCAGAATTAATGGCACACTCAGTCATGCGTGCAATGGTCACACACAGAGTCACAAGAATTAATGTGCATCCCCAAAATGCTACTGTCTTGTGTACAGAAAATTCCCCAGTGCTGATGAAATGCTACTGTCTTGTGTCCAGAAAATTCCCCAGTGCTAATGAAGTGAAATGAGAGCGCAACAAGAAATGCAGTCTCCTAGAATTAATGGTGCACTGCAAATGCACAGACAAGTTAAGACTGTGCTGTGCACTCAAGATACATACAAAAAGGCACAACACCTAACCAGTGCTCACAAGTCACAAATCTAAATCTGAAAGGAATACCTTTTGCCAGTTGGGATTAGTGAATAGCAGTGACAATCCTATACCAGTTAGGATATCACAAAGCGGTACAAAAAATTCATGCAGGTCGCGGTGGATAGCAGGTTCGCACTACTACCAGTTACTCTGTGGCACAATAAAGGTGTCTGATTTAATTGTACGCATCGACACACACACTACAAGTAAGTGTAGCAAATTGAAAACCTTTAGTAATATAACCAAATGTTTTAAAAGACACATTATACACTGCTACACCACAATAATCAGCAAAAAAAGTCAAGAATTACTGAAAATATTACTGTGTGTACATTAACACACATACAAGAAAAACATAACCCAAACAGAAAGACTGCCTTTTTCTCCCAGTTAGTGTACCTACACCACATATATGCCCTTCCCCCAAAGCACACTTCACAGTACACAGACTGACTGTTCTAAATTAACATTCAAAATCCACACACAACAATAAACACTTGATGATATGAGCATAGGAGGGTTTCCTACATCGCTGTACTAAATTCTGAGCAAAAAAAATTACTCAAAAAGGCATTTTAAACAGCTTTTAGAGGTCTTGAATGGCAGAGCTCTGAGAGCAAACTGTCTCCAGCTACCACTACACACACTACCCAGGCCAGAACTGAGACTGTGCAGAACAATCTAGTGCCCATGTGACCTGCAATCCAATGAATCACTGCAGAATTTCAGTTGGAGCTCAATTACAAGGTGAAGTGAGGCGAATTACATTGATTTCAATGTACTTCGTCTCAAAATTGGAGGAGAAGTGGTTTGGAGAAGGCGGAATAATGCAAAGTCATTGGTTTCAATGGACTTCATGTTCCTCATTATGAAGTGAAGTACTCTGCTTCACATTGTGGTTTGCAGTACTCATAGATTCTGCATTACTCCATGAATCACTTAAGGCCAATTGAGGCCACTAGCCACCACTACTTACAGTATTGTAACTCACATGCTGTACAGAGTGAATGCTAATGCCTAAGGCTGTACTTTCCTCATAAGCTGAGCCTGTATCATAAAATTCCCCAATTTAAAAACTCTAATTAATGAGTACAGTGGTGGTGATTAGCTGAAGCCTGGAGAGATACTACAAAACAGGATTACAATACATGCAAGTAACTAGTAAAAAAATTAATTTTGTGATTCGTGACATGATCGTGAATCATGATTTGTAACTGCATTGTGAGCGAGATGATGAAGAACATGATTAGGTGTGAGATAACGAATATGAAATTATATAGGAATACGAATGCCTATGGCTGTACTTCCCTGATGAACTGTAGCACAAAACTCCCCAATTTAAAAACTCTTATTACTGAGTACAGTGCTGGGGTGGTGAAGTCTGGAGAGATATTACAAATCAGGATTACAATACATCCAAGTAACTAACTAGTAAAAAATGTATTTTGTGATAATGACGTGATAGTGAATCGTGACTGCAGTGACCATGATGATGAAGAACGTGATTTGTATCAAGAGTGACTCATGATGATGGCCCTGACTTAAAAATGTATATTAATGAGTACAATGTTCATGCAGAGATATGCACCACACCAGTTCAGTACTCTGAAGAGAAGCCAAAGAAACAACTGTGACTTAAATTACAGATGGAGATTGGGCCCTAAAGAGATGCAAATGACAGACAGATTAAGATTGTGTTGCACACTAAAGAGATGCAGATACAAAGGCACAACACCTAATCAGTGCTCACCATCAGAAATTTAGATCTGGAAAAGAATACCTTTACCGGTTTGGGTGGGCGGGGGGGGCAGTGTGCTGCAATGAACGATCACTAGTACTAGTACCAGTAAAGATACCACAAAGAAGTACAAAATCAGCAGCTACAGTTGATAGCAGGTTCACATTGCTGAAATTACTATGTGGCACAATAAAGGTGTCTGACTTGATGACATGCATCACACACATACTCACACACACACTAAGTAATGTGTAGCAAATTTAAAAAACTTCAGTAATATAACCACGTATTTTAAACAAACTAAAATTATGCACTGCTGCACCACAAGAATCAGCAAAAAATGTCAAGAATTATTGAAAATATTACAGTGTGTACATTAACACAGTTATACCAGAAAAATATCACCAAAACAGAAAGAATTGTCTTTTTCTCCAAAGTTAATCTACCTACACCACAGATATGCCCCTTCCCCAAAGCACACTTCCACTGTCTATCAATACACAGACTGAATGTTGTACATTAACATTCAAAATCCATACACAAACAATAAACACTCAATGATATGAGCACAGGAGTGTTTCCCACAATCGATGAACTAAAGTTACAGCAAAAACAATTACTCAAAAAGGCTTTTTTAACAGCCTTTAGAAGGTTTGAATCACAGAGAGCTCTCAAAGCAGACTGTCTCCTACAGCTTCCTACACACACTACCCTAAACTGAGGAGGTGCAGAACAATCTAGAGCCCATGTGACCTGAAATCCCATGAATCACTGCAAAATTCACTTTTGAAGTTTAAAAACAAGGGGAAGTGAGGCGAAGTACATTGTTTTCAATGTACTTCACCTTAAAAATTGGTGGAGTGGTGGTTTGGGAAGGGGAAGTAATGCAAAGTCATTGTTTTCAATGGACTTCGTGTTACCCATTATAATGCGGAGCAGTCTGCGAATTTGCCTTCACTCCATGAATCACTCCACAGAGCAAATTGAGGCCACTTCACCCATCTCTAGTCTAGAGTCTCTATTCATAAATGTAATGATCACCTGATTTTATAATCACACAATCACATTCTAAGCTTAACAGATCAAACTGTGTTTCCCTTGTTCATGGGTAACATCATAAGTTGGACTTTCCATAAAAGCAGCTCTGTGATGTCATTATATTTAGTTTGACAGTTGCTCCATTCTTAGATCTGAAGAGCATAGTCATCCAAAGCATATTCTAATTTGTATGAATTGTAACCATAATGTGAGCCTTTAAAGTTCTAGTAAATGAAGAACGTCAAACAGATTCTGGTAGGATATTTACCTAAGATATACGCTTTCATGAAGATCTTGTACAACCCTCAGTGTGTCTGCAGTGCTTGCAAACTATGACATCTCATCCAGTCACTCACCTCATTCACTCACACACTGTATAACCATAGAATCCCAATGGAAGTCATTAGGATTCCACTCTGTAATAGTGATAAGATGTTAGTTTAATATCTAAAGCTGTGATGATATAAAACAATTGATTGCTACTTCCTGGGATTCATTTTACAGTTATATGGTATGAGTGGCTCAGTGCAAATTTGGACTGGGATCATTTGTAGCATATTTGTAACTTTTCCTAGGCAAAAGTCTTTATCTGTACAAAACCTTATGCAATAAAAATGCAGAGATTACTCATTAGAAACCATGCAATTTAGCAAATAGGTTTCACTTGTGAATTCACTCTGCTTAACCTAAAAATTCGCACTTTAAAAATTATTACAGACCAGGTAATCAACAACAAAATTAAACAACATGCCTCTGAGGCATCATCATCCTCATCATTATAGTCAATGTTTCCTTTCTCTATGCTGGTTCCTTGGCGCATCCTTTGGTGATTGTTGTTTGCAATGCATAAAACATTAACTGCAACTTTTGTGGATTGAGCAAAAGCACTACTTAAAGCTATACTTACCGGTGCTTAAGAATGACTACATTGCAGCTAATGTTTGCTCACCATAGTGTTTTCAAACTAATGGGCCTGTTACATCATTTATTATATGGAGCTGTACAGCTTGAGGCCATCTTTTACGCTAATTCTGGGAAATTCATATTCAAAACAATATGTGTCCACCGTCTGCTATGCTGCAATGCAAATGTTAACTTCAATAGCATTAGGCAAATAATATTTAGCAATGTCCCTCTGGTCAGATGAAATTTTGTTTAATTGGGCGTAAGGCAAACCTTGTTACCATTTGAATGAAAAATCAAATGCATACCAACATGAATTTGATTCCAAATGTTTTTCACATAGCAAGTCTTTATTTTTGCAATGCAGTACCAACTCATATATTCAATGTATTCAAATTAATTTTAATATACAGCACATTTTACTGAAAATTACCTTTCTTGATTTTGTCAATTAGAAAATAGAAAAAATAGAATTTAAACTCATTGCCATAGAGAAGTTATAATATTATAACTTGATTCAGAAACACAGGTTTAGAAATCCATATTTCATTCTAGATGTTTCATGAGTCCCATTCTGATGCACAAGACTATAAAATAGACCTTGTTAATGTCCTGAAACAGTTCCATTCTTTATCAACAAACATCAGTGTGTCCAAAGTTGTCTGATTCATTGTGAGTGTGAAACAACACCAATAAATCAGCAGCTTCATGAGTCCATTCACTTCATCAGAGCCTTAAATCAACACCCCTAGCAAACCAATTGCTATCTACAGTCAAGGTTAACCATTAGTGTTCTGATGTAAATACTGTAACTTTCAATTGACCATTTACTGAATGCCAGTTTAATACTGGGCAATTCTTTGAACAAGTTTGCTGTGTATCATGTAGCTCTACTCCTCCATATTTTTTTAACTCCTATACAATATTTCAGAAAAACATAGGAATAAAGTATAATGATACTGTATGTCTATGATCCAGTCCCCTTAACAAAGGGCTACCTAGACATGGAGTTTGCCGTTTAAGGGGCTGACCAATTTGTCCTGTTGCACCCATTTCCTTTACCTGAAGATGGTGTGCTCAGAGAGGGAGGGGGGAAGGTAAGGGGAGGGACAGGTGAAGACAGAACAATAGGCAGGCAACAGGAAGGGGAGGAGCTAAAGGAGGTACATAAGGGGCAGCACAGTGGTGGTTTTGCCACCTTTTGCTGAAGTTTTGATCTATCTGAAACTGCAGCACGTCAGACTGGCATCAATTGGAACAGAGGTTTGTGTAGAAATCAGGTAAGAAGCAAACGACTATAGTAACCAGGGATGAAGTAAAAGATATACATTGATTAATATAAACATTGGTCTAAAGGAGTTTGTTTAAGGAACCAGAAGGTTAATAGAAATTAAAAAATAAAAAGGTTGGAGGGCTCATTGCAATTTCGAGGATAGGTTGACATGTATAAAAGTTTTTCTGTGTGTACCAATGACCAGGAAGCAGTATGTGGCAAAAATTGGCCAGTGGGGCTTAGAATCAGGCTGGAAGAGTGACTGTGTGAAGGGGTGAAAACACCACATGGTTTGGTTTGTTTGGACGGTGGGGACTAGTGCACAGATTGTTAAGGGCCTTGCAGCTGTGGGAGGCAAGTGGCTGGAAAAGCCATTAATACTTGGCATAATGCTGTGCTTAGTTACTGTTGAGCATGGGGGCTGGCGTATGTTGCGGCGACCGGGGAGGGCTAGCATGGGGTCGACAGAGATGGCCACATAGCGTCGGCACATGCCGTTACCAGGGTTTGGCAGTGAAGAAAGGGTTTGTTAGCCCAGGAGAATCATGGCAGGAGCATGAGTAGTTACCCTTGAATGCTGGACAGCGTGAGGGCTTTGGAAGGCCAGTCAATAAAGCCTAGCGGGTAGGCCGATGGAGACGGCCGCGTGGTCTGACATTGCATGCCTTTTCTCTCAAGGAATTGGGAAGTGAAAGGGGGGCTTTGTACAGGGGAGAAGTATGATCTTTGCCATGCAAGGTACTCGGGGAACGCGGGACAAAGCGTTGGGTTGGAGGCTGAGAGAGAGAGAGACGGCCACATGACATGACATCACACGCCATGGGTAGGCCACACTGCACACTGATCTGGAGATATGTTTGGGCCTATGCATGGCTGGCTATGCATAAATATTTTTAATTATTGGTTTATGTGCATTATTTGGTTTTGTCCAGATCAAGTGGCAAGGCACTCGAGTGACACCACATATTTGGTGTCTGATAATGACTCCAGAAATGGAACTCTAAGCCACGTTTCAGGGGGGGGCCAGGGGCAAGCATGGGGGAAAGAACTGGAAGGGAATGAAGGGTGGGTAGAGGCCTGGTCAGAAGGACTGGGGCCTAATTAAGAGGCGTCCATGAGGCGTGATGTCGCATGACCGAGGAGTACACGAGAAGATGGAACCCTGACAAGGGGTGTGCAGGGAACAGGAATTAAAAAAAAAAAAGGAGGGAAAACAGGTCCCGAGAATGGGGTGTAGTGGCAGGCAGTGGGGCAAATATCCCACATGCACGAGAGTGATGGGGCCAGAGCCACCAGCAAGAACCAGGCTAGATGAACCATACGGGCAAGGTGACACCAGTTGCCACCAGTAGGGAGCTAGAGTCACAGGCTGGGCCAAACAAGAGACACAGGGCCAAAGCTACAAAAAAAAGAAAAGAAAATGACTTATGGGGATGTAAGATGGGATAGGAAACAACTAGATCTGTGGACAGATTATGTAACTGACCAGTCCACGCTGAAAGGTGAGATGGGAAAATGGGGCGGGGCACCCCAGAGGTGTTGCAGGGGTTACAATAGGGCATTTTGCTCCTGCCACAATGCTGTTTTCAGCACTCCTGCTCAAAATGTGGGACACACACCAGTAGATGGAGAATGACATGAGAACAAGGGACCCATGGGGCAGGGAGGCAAGAAGCAGGTCAGCAGTGTTTTGGGAAGAGGCGAAGATAGGGGGCAGTCATGGAATAAAGAGGAGAGGCAGAGGCATGCAAGTGGGGGCCAGACTTATTAACTGCAGTGAACAAGAAAGGGACGGGGGGTAGTAGAAACGAGGGGAAGGGGGCAGGATATCAGTTTCAAGAAGCAAGAATGCCCATCAAGATAGAAATGTGGGAAAAGTGGCTAGAAAGATACCCAGATAGGGAGGTGGTGGAGTCAATTAAAAAAGGGTTTAAGATCGATTTCCCATTGCAGTGTGAAGGCCCGAGGTGAGAGAGAGAGAGAGAGAGAGAGGCGAACAACCTAGACTCAGTTAAAGGGAAGGAGGACATTTTAAGACAGAAAATAGAAAAGGAAAATGCAGCTGCTAGAGTTGAAGGTCCATACACCAACCCACCACTGCAGAACATGAGAATCTCTCCTTTGGGCATGGTCCCCAAAAAACAGCAGGGAGAATACAGAGTGATCCACCACTCGTCATTCCCAGAAGGGGACTCAGTGAATGATTTCATAAGTGTGGAGCATAGCAAAGTGACTTATGCCACATTAGAAGGGACGGTTCAGATTATACGAGCAACTGCAATGAATAGATGGCCAAGAAGGACATAGAGTCCACTTTCAGTTTGCTTCCAGTTAGGAGGGAAGATTGGGACTTGTTGGGTTTTAAGATAAGGGACCAGTACTATTTTGACAAAACAATGCCTATGGGATGCTCCATAGCCTGTGCTACATTTGAGGCATTCAACACCTGCTTATAGTGAATATTTCAGGAAAAAATGGATACAAGACTGTCATACACTACCTGGATGATTTTCTGTTAATAGCAATGGGAGGGGAGAGACAGAAAGAATGTTAGCCAGTTTCCAGGAACTGAGCAGAGAGTTAGGGGTTCTGTTGGCACCAGGAAAAAAACAAAGGGCCCCAGTAAGGTTTTAGAATTCCTGGGCATTGAAACAGATACACAGAGAGAGGTATTTAGGTTGCCAGACAACAAAGTGAGGAAGCTGAAAGAGCTGATCTTATTACATACAAGTAGGAGGAGAGTGCAATTAAAACAGGTACAACAGGTGTTGGGACATCTGAACTTCGTGTGCAGGGTGATTGGACCAGGGAGGGCTTTCACAAAGAGATTAGCAACAGCCACAGCCGGAGTAACCAGACCACACCACTGGGTGGGCATGACAAAGGGAGTTAAGGATGACTTCGGGGTGTGGGAACAGTTTCTCAACACCTATAATGGCTGTTTCTTTTGGCAGGAGGACTGGATGTACAACACAGATCTTGAACGCTACACAGATGCAGCAGGGGCCTTAGGCATGATGGGTTACATGAGGGGAAAATGGTTTGCAGAACCATGGCCTGCAAATTGGGTGAGGGACGGGAAAGTAAAAGACATCACACTGTTGGAGATCATGCCCATTTGGGCCTGCACCCTGGTATAGGGGGAGGAGCTACAGAATCAGAAGGTTACATTTTGGTGTGATAACAAGGAGGTGGTAGAAGTTTTAAACAACAGGGGGACCAGGTCAGAAACAGTCATGCGAGTTTTGAGACAATTGGTGTTAAGGTTCTTGCAATTGAATATGTCATTCAAGGCCAAGCACATAGAAGGGGTAAAAAATATCCTAGCTGACAGCTTTTTCTGTCTGCAGCTAGACCATTTCAGGATGCTGGCCCCATCAGCAGAGGATTGGAAAACACCCATACCAACGAACATCTGGGACGTTGGCAAGAGGGAGCAGAACTGCTGTTTCACAGCTCTTAGGCACCACGGACTCTGAGAGCCTATGAAGGGGCTTGGCAGGTGTTCCAAACATTCAGGGCAGCACACAACATGGAGGTCAGTAGGTCACTAATGGAGGAGCAGCTATGGAAGTTCACAGTAGAACAATGGCAGAAAAGCACACCACAATGGGGGTATACCTAGCGGGGATTAGTTAAGTTTGCAGCCTAAAACACTGGAAGGACCCGACGACGTCAATGTTGATCAGGAGAATGATACAAGGATGGGGTAGGTTGAAACAGAGACCTAAGGATAGTAGACGAACAGTAGGGGAGCAGTGGCTTGCAAAATTAAAGGGGTACTACCAGCAATTTGCAGATCGAAAGATGAGGCACAGTTATTTCACACAATTTATCTAGTAATGTTTGCGAGGGCCCTGAGAGGGAGTGAGGCTGTGGGACATGGCAAGAAGGAAGAAGAGGGGGGTTGGAGTGGGAAGATATAAACTAGGGGATGGAGGAGTTACAAATCATAGTTAAGAAATCAAAAACAGATCAAGGGGGGAAAAGGTTGTACTGTAACCTTGAAGGCTCATGGGGACAACACAGCATGCCTAGTAAAGGCTTTGTAGGCTTACGTCGCAGAGTGTGGGTATAAGACAGGGAGATTATTTGTGCATGGGGATGGAAAAAAGGTTACCAGTTATCAAGTCATGGCCATGCTCAAGAAAGGCAAGCAATTCCTGGGTGAGGACCCAGGCAATTATTCATCTCACTCTTTTCGAATAGGGGCTGCATCACAGTGGGCAGCTACAGGAGATGGTGAATAATATGTTGGAAAAGGGGCGCTGGTGGTATGCCAGTTACAAGAGGTACATTCGGGCACTGCAGTATGGAGATTAACATATCACCTGTGCTTGTTTTTCAAGTACGGAACCACAGTGGGGGGAGGAGGAGGGCCAAGAGAGAAGGGCTATGAATAAGAGCAAGAACATGTTTTAAGATATATATTATGCTTAAATCCTATTGGAAGAGGGAGGATCACAGAAGTATAGATCTGCGGTCACTCCTACATTTATTGGGCAGAAAAGAGAGCTGAGAGAAAGCCTGGGGGAAAATAGCTGTACCAGGATGTGAGGAAATGTAGATTGGTTTGGTGTGGCATATGAGGGATGAAATGGGCACAGTTGCTTCCTACCCTGAAGGAGATGAAGGAATGGTGACCCATTCCAGATTTAATCATTTTACACCTAGGGGGTAATGATATTGGGGGAAAGCCATGGGTGGACACACATATGTGCAGGTAAAAAGGGATTGAGAGAAAATACAGCAATGGTGGACAGGAGTAAGCCTTGTTTGGTCAGACATGATTCCAAGGAGGGTATGGAGAAGTGAACACAGTCATGTAGCTTTAGAGTGGGCCAAGAGGAAGATGAATAGGAGAGTGGGAACACTGATAAGGGAGGGCATGTAATACTGCAAGGTGTGGAGGAATGGTATAGGAGTTCTACAGGTCAGATGGAGTACATCTGTCAGACTTAGCTATTGATATGTTTAATACAGAAATTATGGGTTTCATAGAAGCATGGAGGAAACAGCCGGAAAAAAAATGGATGTACCCTAGGAGGGTGAAGAATACCCTAAAATGGAAGCCAGTCATCCAATGCAAGCTGGAGACTGGCTAATGGGAAAAGGAGGGGAGGAGGAGAGGGGGGGAAGGAAAAAGGAATATGATGAGAGGAAGAATAAGCTGAAGGAGGAAAAGCGGTTCTCACCATTACCTACCAGAAAAGAGAAGAAGAAGGCATCCAGGTTTTCACCTGGGGAAGTGAGAAGAGGAAGAAAAAGGAATGATCAGAAATTGATACATGGATGCAATAAATTTACTATTGAGACAAAGACTATAATAAATGATGATGGGATTGTAAATGGAATGATGATGTAATAAATAAATTAATTGCCAATCTGAGCACAACAACATACAAATGTTTTTTGTCTTCTGTAAGGGAAAAGGGGGGAATCCGGGACAATGGAGTTTGCCCTTTAAGGGGCAGACCAAGTTGCCCTGGTGCACCCCTTCCCTTTACCTGAAGATGGTGTGCTCAGAGAGGGAGTGGGGAAGGTAAGGGGAAGGACAGGGGAAGACAGAACAATTGGCAGAGAACAGGAAAGGGAGGGGCTAAAGGAGGTACATAAGGGGCAGCAGAAAAGAGATGAAGAAGGCACCCAGGTTTCCACCTGGGGGAGCGAGAAGAGGAAGAAAGAGGAATGATCAGAAATTGATATATGGATGCAATAAAATTACAGTTGTGACAAAGACTATGATAAATGATGATGGGATTGTAAATGGGTTGTAAATGGAATGATGATGTAATAAATTAATTGCTAATCTGAGCACAACATACAAATGTTTTTTGTGTTTTGTAAGGAAAATTGGGGGAATCTGGGACAACCACTACTGGCAACATTTTGATTTCCTATAACCATAATACAAGAAATAAAACAAAGCTGCACTATTTAAATGTACATAAAAATTAACAAAAAATAAAGAAAGAAAAATCTGAGAACATTCCCTGGCTTTCATGTCCCTGTTACATTTAATTTGGCAACCACTCAATAAACTCAAACTACTTTGGTGTGTGTCCTGATTGCACCATTTTGCATATTGCATAAACTTTAAACAGCAACCTTTATTCAGTGGAAGTTCTAAATATTCTTTGGATGCAGCCACATAGATCAAAGATGTCCTGTAATTCTGTGTCTTATTCATTCAAATTATGGATGTATCTAATTCTACAATCCCTGATAGCACTTAGCTCTAGTCATTCTGTTTCCTGTAAGCCATTAATCAGTGGGCCAGGAAGTCCTCAGCTGCCTACAGTCTTAGTAAGATTACATTTTTTTTTATTAAAGTCACCCTACACAGAATAAATGGGTTACAATCAGATAAGTTTTACATTCACATAAGTACAATATAGTTTTGGGCCTGATACTACAATTGCTTAAAGTAGGAATTCTGGAGCCACTAGCTGAGCTGAAATGAGAACTCAAGGGCTGCAACAACAATGGAGCAGCAGGGAAGGAATGACTGATACATACAGAGAAACATCTCTCATTAAGAAAGGAAAGTACAGCAGCTCAAGTGCCACTGAGATTACAGTCACATTGTTTGTTTTGACCAGATATTGTCTGGTACCATCCAGAAGTTCAGAGAGAACAGATGAATAAAAACAACCATTTGGTCCTTCTAAGCTCATCCTTGTTTAACACAATGTTTTCCCTATGGATAGTATCTGTTTGCTTCTTAAATGACCCCAGTGTGTACATATCCTTGCCAACTTGGACATTCAACAAATTTGCTAATCTCTGAATTTAAAAAAAAAGTGGTTCTGAATTTAGAGTTCTTTAGCTTTCATTTCTGCCCAGTGATTCAATTGTCTGTGCTTAAATGAAAATGGTGGCATAGATTGGCATTATGTACTTATGTGTACCTGAAACAATATTCCCCTGTTCTTGTTTTGCCCCCAAACTGCATAAACATTTAGTGAATTTATTTTATATAAATGTATGTTATTTAAACAAATAATTTTTAGCAATAGTAGTACTACTTAATAACTTATATTAATCTATCCTCATACTGCAGCTTATTAAGCACAAGGAAATAAAAGCATACCTCTCCAGGTCAGAGACAGAAGCTAAACAGCATGACATAGCCATGACAAGATATGCTATTGTCAGACGTCTAAATTTATTATAAAATAATACAGTTTGAAAACAAAGTCTTTCTGCAAGTGAACAACATCAAACACGTGGTGCAGGTGCCCCAGCACTTCACTCTGGTGGACCTTGGTCTGAGAGTCAGGTACCTGGAGCTACTCCGCCCCTTAAATACCATGTGATTGTGATTGGTAGCCAGTTAACAATAAGTCTTGTATAGCCATGGCTTACTGCCTGAAGTGGTATTGAGGAGACACAAAATCCATAATCCATAGTTAAAAACTATATTTGACAATTTTATTAAAAACAGTATATTTTTACAGAATGCAAATCCAATTCCTGAGATTACAAATACATTTTGAAAAGAGATTACTCAAAAATCTTTTTCAGGAAATATATAATAGCAAACAGTGTCAATTAATATCAAAGATACGTGGAATATATGTTTTTACTAAACAACAGGAAATTCACGGAACTACCATATGTATGGAAAGTGCTGAAAAGGATGATAGAGGCAGAGGTAGAGGCATCAGGAGTCTGGAGCTACCACAGTGATACTGACTATGTACCCATGGTCAACTGGAATTTACAATATGTCTGCTTCTGGCAGGAAAAGAAATCTGATTTATGTCCTTCCAACAGTAATCCAGTTATGAAGACCTATAAAAAAGTTGTTTTGAAAGAATTAAATAAGATACTGCATGGAGAAGAGATTAACCAGGCAAATACGTATTTTGATTTGAAAGGGGGGATATAATTGAGACAACAGGCCCAATTTTCAAAAGCTTTAGGGTATCATAAAGACTTGCACAAAAAGACTGTGGCCCTTAAGGATGACTTACGCACCACTAAATAACAATCAAATTTTCAAAGGCAGCCTGTATTAAATCTTGATGCAGTTGTGCCGCCCTTGCACCAAGGTTGCATCAAACAACCCGATGTGTCAAGTCACGTGGGGGCATGCATGACAGCGGGACTGCAACTTACCCTTTTTTGTGATTTTGCAAGCCCCTCCATGGGCACAGCTAAGGGCACCATTTAGATCAGCCAGGAAGTGGTCTAAGTGGCTTGCACCAATGGGATGGGGTCAAACAATGAGCTTCTGACAGCACAAGGGGCATGGGGGTGGTATAGAGGGAGTCAGGGGGACAGCTGGGCAGTAAGGGGAGTGCTGTGGCACTCAGCAGGTTGTATTTGCTATCACTGTATACGTGTATTGTACTGTACCTATTAAGTATACTGTATGTGGGGGCACAGGGACAGAACATGACATGGTACCTGGAGGGCACAGCACTGGCAGCTGCACTATATACAGTATAAGTCATAGTTATAATAGGTGTCAAACTCTAATAGGTAGTAGTACAAATCAAGGTGCTGCAGACCCCCCATTCTGATCTCCCCATACATATATATATATATATATATATATATATATATATATATATATATATATATATACCTCCTCCCTGGTAGTCTAGCAGACCCTGATCTCCAATCACACCTAAAATCATTGATATAGCATTCCCTGGTGTTCTAGTGGACCCCTCTGCTTTCCACCATGGCCCAGCTGCTGACTCAAGCTGTCAAGAAGCAGATACTGTATACAGTATGCGGCATTGATTGACAGCTCAGTCAATCAATGAGTGCATCCTGTGTACGGTACACACTCCTTGACAGCTCAGTTAGTGGCTGGCCATGTTGGAAAGCATGGAGAGCAGAGGGCTGTGCCAGTCACTGGCTCATTGAAGGAATGGGGAGGAGCAGAGTGGTGGGCCACTGCATGTTAGGGTGTGGGGTCCACTAGACCACCAGTAAACATTATATCAATGGTTTGAAGGTGATCAGGGATTAGGGGTCTGCTAGACCACCAGGGAGAAGGTATATATATATATATGGGTGAGATCAGGGATGGGAGGTTCGCTAGATCACCAAGGAAGATGTATGCATACTTATGAGGGAGATTGTGGATAGGGAGGGGGGACCATGACATTGTGATTTGTATTACTACCTATTAGAGTATGGCATCTACTGTACCTATGACGTATACTGTATGGGGATATGGGGAGAGGTTCCAGAGACAGAATGTGCAGCTGCCAGGGCTGTGCCCTCTTGGTACCATGTCACATTCTGTCCCTGGACATCCCCCCCACATACAGTATAACTCATACCTTCAGTACAATACGCATATACAGCAATAGCAAACGCAACCTGCCAGGTGCCACAGCACTCCTCTTACTGCTGAGTTGTCTCTTCCGACTCGCCCTATGCCACCTCCCATTTCCCTTCTGCAGCTGGACCCCTCCTGTTCAGCAGCTTCGTCCCCCCCCCCACCATCCCAGCCCCTCTACTGTTGCATTGGATGGGGGGGGGCTGGATCCTTGTGGCAATTCCTTCAGGTGCATCAACTGTTTGGTGCAGCAGTAAACTTGTGGCAAACCAGGGTGTTTGGAACTGGGACCCTGATTTTTATCAGATCAGGTACAGGGTCCCTGGTGCACCTGGAGTTTGCTGCAGCCCTGGAGCGATGCAACTTGTGTCGCTCTAAGGACTCTTTGAAAATTGGGCCCAACAAGAAGAATCAACAGGGTAGATGGTCAGGAGTGTTCATAAGAAATACAAACAGAGTGACTAAAGGACATGAGTGGAGATTGGTGAGGGAGATTCAGGAGGGACTGAAGGAAATTAATCATGGAGCAGGTGGTAGAAGAATAGAATAGACTTCCCTGAGAGGCAGTTGAAGCCAAGACTTTGACAGAGTTTAAACTCACATCTGACAGATATAAGGGATTAATGGGTCACATAGGCAGAAGAGGGGAAGGAAGATCTGAGAAGAGTTATGATCAGCCGCTAGATTAGTTGTTCTCAAGATCCAAATCCTGGTGGCCTCAGATGGCCTCAAAGTGCACACACCAGAGCTTACTGTTGGTCTCACATCTCATTTTATTACCTCAAACCTCCTGGTATAGCAAATGCCTTTTTTACACAGTACACACCTAGAGGTGTGCGAAAAAAACTTCAGCCAGCAGAATTTCCACGAAAGTCAGAATTTCACTTCCACAAAAGTGCAGAAATTAAATTAGCAACTTTTGCTGAAATTTCAACTTAGAATGGTGGAATAAATATATAAATTGCAGATTACTCTATAAACTGCGGTTCAATGGCCTATGCAGCCAGTATGATGTAATGCTTGTACAACTGTGTTACTTGGTTTTGGCAGTTCATGCTGTCTGTTCCAGAGGAATTACAACCCTGTAGGAGTACCAAAGACAAAGGAATCCTTGAAGAGGGTACTATCCCTAGAGGTGCCGCGGGATGATTCCCCTGGCTGAAAGTACCTTAGGAAGCATCCCAAGGAGAGAGGCAATGCCGCTGGAGGAGGAGGGGGGATCGTGGAGCAAAAAAAAAGTGCTTCAGAGGCTCAGAGGAACTGCTTATGTAGCACAGGAAGGGAAAGTGGCTGGCTGCTTGTCCACTGAACCGCAGGCATAGCCTTCCAATTCAATGGCCTACGCAGCCAGTATGATGCAATGCTTGTGCAACTGTGCTACTTGGTTTTGCCTGTTCACACTCTCTGTTCCAGAAGAATTACCACCCTATAGGGGTACCAAAGGCAAGGAACCCTTGAAATGGGTTCCACCCCTAGAGGTACCATGGGATGATTCCCTTGACTAAAGTTACCTAAGGAAGTATCCCCAAAAAGAAAAGCAGGAGTACAAAAGCATGTTAGCAATCTGTAGCTGTGAGGCATAGTAGTAGATTAGGCATCAGGCCACTTGATAATGTAATGAGATGCACAAGTTAGCAATGGCATGAGTATGATGGATTGCACTGAAGATTGAGGGGGCCTACTAAGGAGAGAGGGAATGGCAAGTAAGGACACCATCCACCTCCATCCAACAGCGGAACCTACCTAAAGGAACTAGGGAACACTAGTTATGGCTAACTAACATTTGTGACCTGAGGCATGAAGGAGAGAAAAAAAAACCTTTGAGGAGGAAATCTCTGGGGATCCATGGCCTAGGTTGCCTTACCTCCTGGCTTGGATGTTTTGTTTAGTGATGGCTCTGCTGCTGCAATTTAGAAACTCAATGAAAGGGGGGTAGAAAATATTCTAATTTGGAGGAAACCTCTCGCTTGATCCCTCTAAAAGGAATGCCGTGGAAGGTTGTGAGAGTGCTCCACAACATCGGGGGCAACCAAGGCGAGAGGAGGACAGAAACAACTGCTGAGGCACTCACCTGGCTTACCCGCCCTAAAAACAAACCAGGTGAACCAGAGGCAGTCGTAGGGAGAATGTGATGATGGTGCCTTGCTAATAGAATACTAGAGCCAAAGGAGATCACTGTAACCACCCTTCATGGCTAGTCTTAAATTCTACACCAGGAGCTGCCATCGAGTCTCAAACGGCTAAAGCCAGGCCTGCAGCGAGGACATTCCCAGATATGGACCAGGTGAGAAGAACCACACCCCAAGTCAGGCACGCTCAAGATGTGGACTTCAGAGGTGCAGAGCAAGACCATCGGGTGCAGGGAGGCCCTGCACCATGGAATGGATATGGCTGGCATACCCCAGAAAACAAGTGAGGAGGAGCTGAATGAAGCATTGAATGCTGAGACCCTCACACTGGTCAGACATGGTAGTAGCGAGTGTTGAGCAAATGAGTTTAGTAAGCAATGAGTGGACCTGCAAGTAGGTCAGTAAGTAGAATAAGCAAAATGGTCAGACCTGCATGGAGGTCGGAGAAGCAGCAAATATGAATAACAGAGCAAGCCAGCCAGGCCATCAAGGAGGCCAATGAAAGGTGACAAAATACTCAGTGGATTTTAGTAGCAAAAGCAGGATTCAAACATGAGTTAGTATGCCACATGGGGCCACAGCTCTTCAACAACACCTCCAGTCCCCCGCCATAGGAAAAACAAGAAAGTGATGGGGAGGCACCATGGCCCACATACAGATATGAAAACTAGTTTACAGCATCAGCGGTAGCTTAGCTGACCTCCAGAGTATAATAGCAATGAGAAAACATACTAGAGCACCATCAGTATTGAGTAATTATGAGTTATAGGGGTAGCAATTTGAATGGACATAGACTGTAGAGAGGCAACACTCTGAAAGCAGCAAACTGGCTAGGCAGTGCAGTGAAAACAGCAGCAATGAGGTATGTGGTATACATTTTGGAAGCAGGATTGAGCTGCATGGGCTAGGGCTCAGAATGAGCCTGAACCAGGTGAAAACAATTAAGCTGCATAGCATGGAGAGCAGCAGGAGGGAAGCAGCCTGAGCTGAAATACACAGATAATGATTGCAGTTGCATGTGAGTAAATGGGAGCAAGTAGCAAGAGCTCTGGATTAGCAACATACAAGGAGTTTAGAAACAAGCCCCCAAAAAGCAAAACAAAAGACACAAAAAAACACAGGAGAATTGGGAACGAGCAACACAAAGAAGCACACAGCCAAAGGTAAGCAATACAAACCAAATGCAGGAGAACAGAAACAGAGGTCCAGCAAAAACAAGCAGAGGTCAAAACACAGCAAGGCTGGGGGCAAGCCAGCAGCAACAAAGAACAGACTGACATAGCCTCCTTCTGCAAAAAAAGTGCTTGAGAGAGACTCAGGGGAACTGCTTATGTAATACAGGAAGGGGAGTGGTTGGCTGCTTGTCCATTAAACCAGAGGCATAGCCTTCCAAAGAAAAAAGTCAGCAGAACTGATAACTGAACTGTGGAAAAATTACATGTATTGCAGAATAATTCATTAAACTGTGAAAAAAAATTCCTCAGAACTGTTATTCCGCAGTTCAGGTAAAAAACTGGATGTCAGTAATAGAAGTAGGAGAGTTCTACCGGTCGCCCACCATGAAACCTAAAAATGATGAACTGTGGATGCTGGGGAAGAAGGGTGGAATCAGAATGCTACTTGGTGAGTGCAGTGGCGGCTCTACACCAGGGCCCGCCAGGGCACGTGCCCCGGTAAAAAAATGCTGTGCCCCAGTTGGTGCCCCATATGGTGCAGAGCTTCCTCCATAGTAACCATATATAAGTGCCCTGGCTGCCATCAGTTGTGCCCCAGCTGTGCCCTGGTAACCATTTGTGGCTAGAGCCGCTACTGGCTGAGTGGGGGGACAAGGGGTTACAATTTAAGCAAGACAACAAAGGAGACTGCATGTGGAGCCAGGTGCCTCCAGTTACAATTTATTTACCGGACAGGTCAGATCAGTTTAGCACAAGTAAGTACTTATTAGATGCAACAGCCATAATTCAGAAGGTGGAGTCAGTCAAGCACCTCTGAGAGTGCATGAATCATTGCTGTGTTTGCTGCATGTGACATATAAAGATGGAGTGGAGTACATTTTTGCTGGTAGGCAGCTAGCCTTGTCTTTTGCCACAATCCTCCCTGAGGGTAGAAAGACAGGTCAGAGCAAGCAAAGGCATCTTGCAGCTGCCAGAGGGCAGGGGCTCTGGACTGGGTGGTCTGAGCACTGTGGGTACTGTTACAATAGAGCCCTTGTAGTGGGATCTGCACTGGAAACATAGAAACATAGGAACATAGAAGCTGATGGCAGATAAGGACCGCAAGGCCCATCCAGTCTGCCCATTTCTTTTTCTGCCTTATGAATGTGCCATCGGCCTTTGCTCTGTCTGTGGCCTATCTATTCATACTCATCTGTATTGCTCCCTTATGCCTATCCCATGCCTGTTTGAAGCCCTGCACTGTATTCATATCCACCACTTCCTGAGGTAGGCTGTTCCATGCATCCACCACCCTTTCTGTGAAAAAGAACTTCCTCACATTACCCCTTAATCGGCCTCCCTCTAATCTCATGCTGTGTCCTCTTGTCCTGCTATTTTTCTTATATTGAAACATGTTAGACTCTTTCACCTTGTTAATGCCCTTAAGGTGTTTGAATGTTTCGATCATATCACCTCTCTCCCTCCCTCCTTTGCTCTAGGGTATACATATTCAGCTCTGTTAATCTGTCCTCATATGTTTTCTGATGCAGTCCCTACACCATTTGGTTGCCCTTCTCTGGACTGCCTCAATTTGGTTAATGTCCTTCTGCAGGTATGGCCTCCAGTACTGCACGCAGTACTCCAGATGGGGCCTAACCAGTGTCTTGTAAAGAGGGATTATTACCTCCCTTTTATGACTTGTGATACCCCTACTAATACACCCTAAAATCCCTCTAGCCTTACCTCTGCTTTAGTGGCCTGCTTGGATGATTTCAGGTCATCGGTGATGATGATGCCCAAATCTCTTTCTTCCCTTGTGACTGCCAGCAACTCCCCTCCCAGCCTATAGGTGGCCTCAGGGTTTCTCTTCCCTATCCCTTCTTTGCATTAAACTCTGGTTGCCACTCTTCCAACCATTTTGCTAGTTTATCCAGATCTCTTCTCATTCTGCCCACCCCATCTGGATCATCTACTGTGTTGCAGATCTTGGTGTCATCTGCAAACAGACAAACCGTACCCTCCAGTCCATCTGCAATGTCACTGATAAAGATAGTGAAGAGCACTGGCCCCAGGACTGTTCCTTGAGGTACCCCACTTGTGACTTGCATCTCTTCTGACTGTATTCTGTTTACCACCACTCTGGAAAAGGAAAGCCTGGGGACTGGAGTGAGGAGGTCATACACAGTCAAGCTGAACACTTTCTAAGTGCTACCACTACTGTTTATGATATTATTCTTGAATGGATCAAGGATGACAGTTTTCTGTTTTGTATCTATGTGACACAACAATACATAATCATAATGAAGGCCAGATATCACTGACAGCTTTTACCTGGTGGCCTCTGACCTTCATTATGTGTATGCATTATTTATATTGCAAGATTTGTTTTTGCAGCCAGGCAGCTGTGGTCTTTTATCAGGGACTGTTTGGTTACTGCTGTGTAGGGCTTTCTCTTACTGGCTGCCATTTTATTTGAAACAAAATATTCATAAGTAGCCTATCTAAAAAATTAACATTAATCCTGCATTTTATTTTATCAGGATACAGCACTACAGACAGTGAAAACCTGTGTACAATATGGCACCAGTGTGAACATTTTAAATCATTTTGAGGCTGATTTTCCTGGATGGGAGAAGGATCTGGTTTCTGCTCCTCGATTTTGATCAAGAAATTGCTTTAGTATTGCCAACTTTTTAAAGGAAAACCCAAAAAATAATTACTATAATAGTGATATCTGACATCCATTGTCGGTAAATTGATGGAAGCCATTCTGAAAGAAAGCCTAGTCAGGGTCATTGAAACAAATGGGCATTATGAAGAGAGACAGTGTGAGTTCAAGCCAGGGAAAGCTTGTTAAACAAATCTTATCAGCTTCTTTGACTGGGTAATGAAGGCAGCAGACAAGGGACAGGCAGTTAACAGTCTATACTTGGATATCAGTAAGGCCTCCAATGCAGTACCCCACAAAAGGTTAATCAGGAAGTTGAAGGACCTAGGGGCAGGAAGCAAATTAATAACACAGGTGGCTAATTGGCTCAGTGGTAGGACACAAAGTGTGTTGTGGGTGGGGATTTCTCAGATATGTGGAAAGTCACAAGTGGGGTCCTGCAGTGATCAGTGCTTGGCCCAATGTTGTTTAACATATTCAGTAATGACAATGAAGATGGCATTAAAGCCAAAATCCACCTATCTGCAGACAACACCAAGCTCTGTGGGAGGTGAACACAGTTGAAGGGGTGCAGAACCTAAAATAGGATCTAGCAGGCTGGTCCAGTGGTGTGGATGGCTGAGGCTTTGAATGCATTACCTCCTGCCATGCCGGTGACCCATGGTTGAGAATGAGCATGGCTTGCTGGGGGTCAGCAGTGTGGGAGAAGATTGGGCACCTCTCTCCTGGGGAGGGGTGGACAGTCATCTCAGCTTTTGACTGCCACCAGGTGAAGGCCTGGTGGTAATACAGGCAGTGAGTGACTCAGAGGGAGGGGCACCAGTTATGCAGGATGTGTTCATCATCACACACAAGTACTGATGTTCCAGTGCAGCAGGGGCTCAAGGGAGAAAACAGAGAAAGGGATCTGAGGGTGAACCACTGCCTTGTGCACCTTCCCTGACCTGCATCAACACTCGGATGTCTGGACCTATCTGGATGCAAACACAGGGGGTGAGAATGCCCCCCAGCCTTGCAATGGGGGGAATACATGGGGGACTCGCCCCAGGTAGGTATGGGGAGGTGGATGCCACTGGAGGGAGATGGGATTAGGTGCAGGGAGTTGCCTGAGGAGCAAAAAGTAATATAAAACAAAAAGACCTAACTAAACTGGAATGGTGGCCTGGCATATGGAAGCTTAGATTTAAAGCAAAGAAGAGCAAGGTCATGCACATAGTAGGAAAGGACCAAAGACCAAGTACAGTTGGGGGGGGGGGCATGGTCACTGAATCACAGGAGGAAAGGGACTTGGGGATAGCCATCACCAGTGACTTTATGCAGATCCTGCAGTGAAGAAAGACAGCAGCCAAGGCAGACAGAATGTTGGAATGTATTACCAGAGGGTTCATGAGCAGAAGGGAGGAAGTTCTACTGCTGATGTACATATTCTTGAGGTGATCGCACATGGAGCATGATGCACAATCCTGCAGCCCCTACTTGAAAAAGAATATCAACCAGCTTGAGGCAGCTTAAGGAAGTGCAACAATGGTTGTTCAGGGGCAGCAGTGCATACAGAATGAGAACAGGATGAGAGAATTCAGCATGTGCTCATTGAAGGAGAGGAGGATATGACTGAAACCTGCAAATATATACTTGAAATGTATAAATATGGCTGACATAAGGGATCATTTTTGCCTCAAGGTAAATCAAGGACACTGGGGGCACTGTTACAATCTGGTGGGGGAACATTCAGGAAGGAGGTCAGGAGACATATCTTTACAGAGATAGTGGTGTCAGGGTTGAATTAACTCACAGTGGGGGTTGCCACTCAAAAGACATTGGGGGTTCAGGAGAGAATGGGACAGGGCGAAGGGAAGGGTCAGGGTTGTTTGAGAGGGGGGGGCCACCATAATTTCTGTATCGGAGCTCTGCAATCAAGCAGACTCAAAGGACTGTAAGTCTTTCTTCTGCTGGCTATTTTGTATGTTTATATCTTGCTTGCAACAAGTCAAGGAAAGCTTTCAAAGCAGCCAAAACGTTTCTAAATGACCCTCAAAATGCACAATAATGTGTTTAACACCTGCTAGCTTCTATTGGCCACTTAGACCACCAGACTCCAAGACTGTTGCTTTGGCATTTACCAGTAAAACCAGAACTTTTATCAGTCTTTAAACCCCCCATCTAAAGAGGTAACTACACCCATGGAGGGATTCCTCTGGACACCATGGATATTTGAAAGTTTATGGAGCAGACAGGAGGATACTGAACCACTATGAATCAATGAAGCAAAGGATGACATTTTGGATACTGCCCAGAAGCAGGCACAAAGATGAGGGGTGGGCAAGTGGGGGCAAGGCACAGGCTTCAGCCATGGCATGGCACCAGATAGGCTTTACCCTTTGGCTGTCACTAGCCAGCATGTAAATGAATACAAACTCTGCTGGTGCCCACTACCATCTTGCTGAGTGAATTGCACAGTGAATCAGTGGCTGGGGAAACTTCTCCCTACAGTGACTAGGTACAAGCTTTGTGCAGGGCAATATTTACTGGCTGGGCTAAGAGATACACTTTGCACCCAGATTTTGTGCCACCCCTGACTGCCACTGTGTATCATGTACATGATGTTTTTCATATGCCAAGTACATGATGTTACGTACCACACTAACCAGTTAAGCTCACAGATAGCTCACCATTAAAATGGCTAGCATAAGTGGAGGACAGTAAACTCACTATTTAGGTAGGCATGTAACCTAGTGGTCAGAGTGCAAAACTGTTCCATTCAACGCCACTTACTTACTGTGTGACCTTAAGTAAATCAGCAAACTTGCCATTACTCCACTATTCTGTGAAGAGCATAGGAGGACCCCACTGAAAAGAAGATGTTATATCTCAGTAGGACTATTCTGTGAATTAAAATATAAATTCTGGTCAGCCATGACTAGATAGCCTCAGATATGTCCATCTAGTCACTGGGATGTCCCCCTAGATTCAATGTCTAGTTGGATGATGTGGCACATCACATCCTTTGTTGTTTGTTTTCCACTGTTAAATAAAAGAAGGTGTGGTGTTTAGCTCCCCCACACAAACATATGAACACTGAATCTAGAGAAGGCTCAGGACGTGTTCTATAAAATGGTCTGACTGCACACTGATTTTCAAAGTCACATTTGTGAGCTGACTGGAAATACAGTAGTTGGCCTGCTGTTTGCCATTTAAGCAAGATGTGCTGGGTTTATCCAAGTGTCCATTCTGCTTCTGGGTTCCTGCTGCTTTTAAACTGAGCAGCAGGCAGCCATGTGGAACTTTAATACTGGAGGCTCTCTGAAGCCTACAGATTAACTAAGCTATATGCGCAGCCATGGTTGACCCTGTTCATAATTGTACTAAAACATTTGAGACAATTAGACGTGTTCCTTGCTATCCAAGTGATGCTGGATATTTCCAAGGGCACTGCTGGCATACCTTTCAGTATAACTTCTTTCAGTGCCCACACTACAGATTCTAAGTTAATGGGTTTAAAGTTTTGTACTTCAGTTGTGCACTCATTTATGAATTCACGCACCTTATTTGCTTTTTGGTTTACTTTTTGGGTCATCCTTTGAATTGACAACTTGTCACAGAGGTTTAACAGGACAAGCCCTTTGAGTGCAGTGTTCAGTAATATATTATTACTGGATAGGCCATTTGTATACTTGATAGGTATACTTTCATAACAGACAAGGTAGCTTAATGGCCTTACAAGAAACATACTGCACATTTTGGCAATACTTTGTTTGGCAGAGGTTCTTACGAGTCCTCCTGTAGATGTATACTGAAGGCTTCAGAAGTTATTGGCATGGCTCCTCAGTAAAACTGAATGTGAGAATTAGGACTGAATATAACACCAAGATCAAGACTGGGGCGGGACTAAATAAAAATGGCTGGACCAACTGGACATAGTCTTAATGGGGTACAAGTGAATTCCAGTTGGCGTAATCAGGTATTTGCTTTCAATTTCTAGCCTATGCAAGCCTCCCTCTCTCTCTCTCTCTCTTACGGTGCCATTTGGAACAATTAAACAGCATATATTCACTGCTAATAGACAACTTATTATTTTATTTATTGTGTTTTCATGTGTTAGCAGTTACTTTCAACTTTTATATGTAGAATAATGCATGAGCAACATTACACAGCAAAGTTGTGTTTCCATCGAGGGGTTGGGATGACAGCATAGGAACCCTGAGAGCAATGCTCAAGAGATCCCTGATGTCATCTCAACCCCTCAATGGAAACACATTGAAAATGGTGTTTTGGTTGCCCATATGCTATTTCTTTATAATATATGGGCTTTATAGTACAGTATATGAGTAAGTAAAACAGACCTGACTGTAGTACTTCTGTCCTTAGTAAAAACATTGAAAAATTACTTTTAAAATCTAAAATGATCTAAAATGTAAAATATGAATGGCAGATTTGTGTTGGGGTGCAAGGGGAGCCTCATGAGGAGAGACTGTTGGGACAAACTTTAAAGGTAAAAGTTGAGTGTAGCAGTGATGCCACTACTATACTACGACAACTTTTTGTAACCTTTCAACTGTACTACAACAAACTTTGGTGACCTTTAAACTGTCCAACACAGAAAAAAACAGCATGTATAGAAATCTACACAATAGGGGAAAACCATATACTATAATAAAATATCTGTGTTGTGAAACAAGTTGGTTTTCACTTTTGCTATTCACACTGCAAGTAACAAAGAATTACATAGAATTCTGGTACTGAGGTGTCAGAAACTGCCAACTACTTAGGAGCACAATGTATTTCAAAGAGAAACTAAAGTTATTTTTATATCCTTCTGAAAAGAAATAGTACTTGTTTCAACAACAAACATTGCCTTCTGTGTGTATGCACTATTGTGGTCAAGCAGTATGATCTTAAATTTTTTTAAACAGTAACTGGCTTCCCTTTTTCTTCTTCCCAAGAAAATATGATTAGGAAGAAAATATCACCTGTTAAATAGCAAAATTTCACAGGTTATGAAACATCACATATATTGGTAGTAAATCTATGGTATGTTAGGGGTTAAAAAACTTTATTTCTCTATACAATCTGAAAACAGATTTGTAGTTTCAAATTGGAATACACTGCTAGCCTTGCCAGTAGAGTTTTTGACTTATCACATAAGGATATAATTGAATTATTTTTTACTTGTTGGCACATTGAAAAAGAAATAATGAAAATGTATAAGTTAAGAAACAAACAAACAAAAAAAAACAATATGATTACTGTGGCATCTAAAGACCCCAAACCTTCATTCTTTAAGATGTGCATCCTTATTAAGCACATGCACTTTAAGAAAGTGCACATAAGAATGCTTCACTATTATATATACAATAATGTTGCACTTGCACACACAAATTGTTTTACAATACATTGATGGGAGGAGCTGGATCATAATTAACATTTTATTTTATAAAATTGAATGAATCAGACACATCTAAAAACTTTATTTAAAAAAAATCAGATAATTGTGTACGTCTTGTGAATGATGCAAAAGTCATAATTCTGGAGACCAACACCTTCTGGTTGTTCTCATGACAGGCAAAGCAAAGGGAGTCGTGCTACCATGGTAGTGTATTTTAACCTAGTCATAGTTAGACTACCTTGGCTAGGTTACACAGCTGTTCAGACCCCACATTGCAGTCCACAGCTTAAGAACATACCCATTGCCTCCCTTATGGTGGGTGATGAGCTGATACACTTTCAACTCATTTGTGACCGTTTTCAACTTCCTAAAACATTTCAATGCAAATATTTGCAAGTAGTACATGCTATTTCATCCTACTTGGGCCTCAAACCTTGGATGTTGATGGATCAGCCCACATCTGAATGTTTTTTTCCCCACCACAGTGCAGCAACATTTCATGTTAGCTTTTTACAGACTATTCCAATCTTTAGACGCTAATACCCCCTGTGGAGTCTGTTATTATAGGAAGCAGACTTTGGGTATCCCTGATGACCATGATATATGGTGCTCAGTCTGGTGTAGTTTGTATAAATTCATTAAACAAGACCAATTAAGACTAAGCCAGTTTCAAGTTCTCCACAATCTTTATTATACCTCCTCCAAGTTACACAAGATGGGCAAGCTCCTGTCCCCTATTTCTTCATGTTGTAACCTCTCAGAAGGACACCTCAGACATATATTATGGGACTGTGCAAAAGTGGCACCCTTCTGGTCTGCCATAAAAACTGCACGTAACCCACTTTATTTATTTATTTATTTATTTATTGAAATGTTTCGCCAGGAAGGCACACTGAACAACAAGTTGCTCATCTGCCGATGCAACTTGGGGGTGGGGGGGGTTACAACTGGATGAAGATTTAGACATACATATCTGAGAAATTAAACATTCAATTACATTTCTAACAAGACATACAGTTAAAAAACATCATAAATAATCATACAGTCGCATTTGTAACATAACATACAATTAAATAGATCATACCTGTGGAATATGCATTTAATTACAAGTGGAATATCTGAGGAACATAGTACAGAAATTTAATGTGGCCTTGGAGCCAACTCCTTGCAGGAATGGATCATGTTTAAGAGGCAGATTATTTAATAATGATTGAATAAATGAGGTCTAGTGGGGGGACAGCAAGGAGGGTAGAGGGGTAGACAGGGGAAACAAGCTGGGAGAAGGAGAGGATAAAGATGGGGGGAATATTACTGGAGAAAAGTGAGAAAAAGAAAACATGATCTCTTCACTCCCTCCATTTGCCTTGTGGGTCTTTTTCCTAGAGATCTGATTAGCATCCAAAAAGCCCATATGTCATTGATCTCAGCCATAGCAAAAATAATCATACTTCACCATTGGAGGGATGATTCCGTTCCTTCCTATAAGGAGTGACATCAGGAGATGTTCACTGCTTTCATGGTTGAGAAACATATTGCTTCTCTACGGAAGTGCCCTCATTCTTTTTGGCGTAGATAGGGATCCCTTTATACTCTTTTATCTATTCCTTCTGTGGGGTTGCACTCTTGAGCCCCCTATCTGCAATATCAATCTCTTTCACCTTTCCATTCCTTTAACTCCCTTGGAATTATTCTCATGGCCAGCCTTACAATTTTCTTTTTCTTAGGGTGTACTGAACTGCAGGGAGAGGTGGGAGGCTTATGTTTTTTTTTTATGTTTCTTTTTCTGCAAATGTAGTGTATTTGTTGTGTATTATTGTTGGATGGTTTGTACTGTTTTCTTTTGATATTTTTTTCCTGGATTGAAAATAATAAAGTATATTATAATAAAAAAGGCCCCACACTGCAAGGTCCATTCAGTTATTGTCTTCTTATGTGAGACTGCCAACAAAGTCATCAATTTTGCAAGCAGTAATCCACAACTGGATGTGCAGCAATGATAGATTTACACATGCCCAAGGAGGAGTACATTGATTTAGCATTACCACACACCATAGAGTGGGTTATTGCACTACTAAAATGGCTTGCTAATAACTAGAAAACAGACTTTTTGGTTATAAAAAGAGCTGAAACATGGCCATGCATTGATGTGAAGCTGATGCACAGTCTGATTGACCTCGCCAATCAGGTGTTTCAATTTTTCGTGGACATTTTCTTTTTGTTTATATATATATTTTTTATTTAAAGTTATTCACATTTGTTTGTTGAAAAGTGAAAAAAATTTAATTTTGCTGTTTTTTTTTTGCTAATTAAAAAAAACTAAAAGGTATCTATAAATGAAACACCACTCATTTCATAGATATTTTTGTGCTGAACAACTCTTATGCTCACAGTGCCATGTTATCATGTTTTGTTTTAATGTTGTTCGCATTTGAATATGGTTAGTACGGCTAGTATACATCTGCAGAGCTGGGCATTGAGAGAGAGACAGATAGACACACACATAGACACACGGACAGTTTTTTTTTTTTCCTGTTACAGCTGGCCTCAGCCCCTGGATGTTTAAAATTCCAGGCTGATAAGACAGGTTAGCTTTGCTGCGTAAATCAAAGGAAAGAGCTGACCCAGTATTGGGTCTTTTTTTTTTGTTTTGAAGTACATGACTTCTCCACCCAGCAAGCCAAAACTCTGTCATTATGAGCCTGAATGATGATTGGTGTGGCACTGACTTAACCCTTAAACACTGCTCTGCATTGGACAGACAGTGTTACACCCTTCAAAAGACACTCTCATAGCAAGATGTTCACTGCATGCACATGCGCTTGACGAACACAAAAACAGGTGGGTAAGGAATTCAAACTGGAAGTTCTCTGAAGAAATCTATGAGGAAGTGCCCACTGGGTGTGAAATGAGAATGCACATGTTGTTTTGTCTTTTACCTGTGTATTAACCACCATTGTCTGTAGCACCAAATAAACAGGGTTTGAATGGAGCTTCTAGATTAAGTTCCTTGTCCAACTGGTATTTGTACGGCATATTGCTTCCATGGTTCTCAGTGAAAATCTGATGCAGTCAGCTAGTGAATGCCTTATCATTTTGTGACCATTACTGAATTACTGGAAACAGCACCACGCTGTGGGCCAGAAGTAGCTCAGCTTTTGTGTTTGCTATAAAACATATATACTTAACCAATTTTTAGCTAACATATGATTGGAAATTTGACATGAATTGATATTAGCTGATATTTGTCACAAAACGTTAAAATAATAATGATTTCCTTTTATGAAAATACCTTTCTGTACAAATGTGTTGATAATGAAAAGGGGTCAAAAGTGGCATGCAAATGCCACATTATTGTAAAAGCATTTTAAAACTCATTGTGACAAATACTGTAGTAGAGCCAAGAGGTTAGAGTAACAAGCGGTGAATGAGCTTGGTACATCCAGAAGACCTGATTTTGATTCCCACAACTTTCACTAATACTGTGCAGACCTGGCTTTGATTCTTAAAACCTCCAACTCTACTGTGTGACTCTGAGCAAAGCAGTTAACCTCCCCAATGCTCAAGGATTGCTCCTGAAAACAGACACTCGTTCCTAGTGGCCTTACCCATTTATCAAAGAATACCAAAAAAATATACTGTATTAGCCAAAGCTTTTATTGTATGTCAATGCCATGTAAACAACTATGTTTTGCTTGTTTACTAGTGCTGGCAAGTCAGTACTTATTATTTCACCCAAGAAATGTGCCCTTCTTCTACTACATGTAAGTCTCCCACTACAAATTTGAAAAGAATGGATGGATTATGATAAGTTCACAGAAATATCTTTCATATAGAAATGTAAATGTGATTTGCTTGGAATGAGAATGTTCCAAAACAGTAATATGAAATGCAAAGATCAGAGAAAAGCACAGGAAGTATATACTTAAACAGAACTATGTTTAAATTAATAACAGAGGTCTCTCTCTGACCCAGTCTTGCTCAGAAATGCATTTCAGCATTCTTGCTGTATAAATGAAAAGAAGCTTACAGGCTATTGTTCCAGCTCTTGACTGTTGACATACTATAGTCTGAACTGCTCAACACATATGTTGGGATAGACAAAAGAATCTGATCAGGGCCTGGTTCTCATCTTTGGGAAGGCAGTGCAGTCTAGTGATAGAGCACAAACCTATCTGAACCAGAATATTCCAGGTTTATGTCCCACTAGAGCCAAATACCCATTGCGTGACTTTGAGTAAGCTGCCTAATTGCCATGTGATTCAATCTTTCTTGAAGTAAAACTAAGTCAGACCCCATTGCAAATGATCTGTACCTTTTTTAAGTCCCAACAGGAAGAAACATACAGCTTTGGTTTGTTCTTCTCTGCTTATTCTGGATTAGCTTTGGAAACTGGTTTAAAAAGCCGTATATGTTCTAATGAAGCCTTGTCAGCATATGTTGCACATATATGTACATCCATGATGGTTTGTATAGAAAGATACACAATAACCAAACAAAACTGGATATTTCTTCTCTCCTTGCATCTTTTTAAAGCAGCAGTACTAGTTAAATAAATCGGATCTTTTGCAACAGTTTGTTTCCTGTGCTCTGTTGAGCATTTACCTGGTAATCTTTCTTGTTTTTGCTGTACTATCACCCCATAATTTGCTAAATTTTTTCTTTGTTTTTGTTCACATTTCTCCCACCTGCCATATTGAATTGAAACCCTCTGCTGCCAACCGCACATGGGCATGACTCACAGCACTACACAGGGACAGTAGGGACGTGCAGCACAGGGTCCCATGGAAGTAAACAAAAGACGTGATCCAATGTGAGAGGGGAGTTGTGCTGCAAATTAGGCAGCAGCCTTATTTACTGTGGATCCACAACAATGGAAACAAATTTTAAATATCTAAAAAAAACCTAAAGATCTCTAGAAAAAAATATTTACAGATATGGAAACCCAAACTATGGCTGCATGCTTCCAGCCAAAAAAACTCAATTTTGATCATCACTTCCTGATTATCTAGTACTGCTACTTTAAGGACCCTATACACTGCTCTTCCTCCTAGCTGCCTCTAGGGTATGCTCCCGCTGAGTGTAGTAAATGATTGATTTTTTTCCGGTGCTGGTCCAAAATTTGGCTGAAGCAGTGACTGCACTGCACTGAAGACCCCAACGGGACCAAACAAGTGGCTGTAGTTTGACATTCTCAGTCTATGCTGGATCAGATGTAGGAGCTTAAATGGCAGTTTCTGTTCTGGTGAGCCAATCCCATACAAAGATTTGCACGCCCATGGTGCCTTGCACTGTGTTTGAAGATTTAGAGTGTATGCATGTGCTTTGACATGAAGAACAGAAATAAAACATCTCCATGTAAGAAGAGTTTTTTCAATATAGGAGAAGCTCTTCTGATAATAGGGCCCTCAATTTGGATTTAATATTTGTGCTAATAGTCTTTAAAGGAGTTTTCCTTCCCCTCTGACTTAATTGTGCTATAGTGCATATATTCTTCTTAATCTCAGCAGTGCAGTCACTCACAAGGCAAACTGCAGGATAGCTTCTGATACAAAGATTTCAAGAGTTTTGCCATGGTTCAGTGGGGCAGTGGAAGCCGCATGCCATGACTCTGCACTGAGTGGCAGTTAAATCACTTATGCCTAAGTATCCTTCAAATGCCCATTTTTACTGCTTTTTGTGGGCAGTGGCTACCTGACCATCCTTTTTTTTATTGTTTGGGGCATTTTCATGAAAACATTATCTTTGTACCCCTGACATTATATACTACTCCTGTTTCTGCACTGATAATGTCACTATAACCCCCTACCACCACCACAGTACATGTATGTGTGTGTGTGTGGGGGGGTATGGATTGGTCCATAGTTCCCCCTCAAAGTGGTAGTGTACTAACAGTACAGTTCAGTCTGAGCTGGAGAGGAAATTAACTCTGCCAAGAGACAGACAGTCTAGCCATTATTTAGAACTGCAGTGCAAGAAGAAGGAGGAGGGAGCATCCACTCCAAGCAATTTCAGCATTTTCTTGGGGGTGTGGATAGGCCAACACAGATCAAGCCAGCTTATGGTGGTAGCAGCTGTTATCTCTAGAATTCAGTTTGGAACATACTGTACAGTTTTCACCTCCCTGGTGTCTGATGAGTACCAAATGAGGGCAAGAGAGTAAGGCCTGAAGTGTCTCCAAGAAGAGATGTAAGGATGGTGCAGAATCTCTGTCTGTGGAGAAACATGACAGCTGCCGGGCAGCATTCTCTGAGGGAGTAGAAGAAAGTCAAGGGCCTGTAGTCATCTAGAGTAGAGTAGATGTGGACCAAGTGAGTAATGCTCGTGTCCCCCATACCACCAAGTAGATGCTGATCAAATGTTCAGCCCCCACCTAGACTAACAGTTGCTTAAATGTTCAGGTCCTCTCCCATCCCTGGAACAAGGGTTACAAATTCAAGTCCCCTGGACTACCAGTCAGTTAAAGGGCTAAGCTGAATACCATCAAATAAGCCACTGAAATGTTAAACAACCATGAGATTTAGTGCATGTGAAGTTTGTTCAAAACCTGACTTGGTAGGGACAGTTGTTTGTGCTATGTCGTGAGTAAACTAGCACCTGAAGGTGACAAGGTTAAGGTGCCCCCACATAACAATCCCTATGCCAATTGGATTGTTAAAGAGAAGTTCCCCTCAGTCTTGTACTCTGTTTACCTGTGTAATTTGTAGGCACGAACAAAGTTTGCCTCTACTGCACTCTCCTAACTTCATCAGGATTTAAATGTAAATGAAGGTACTTAAGTCTGGTGTGAAAACCTGCTTGAATCCATTTGCAAAGGTCATGACCTGACATGTAAGGCATCCTGGAATTTTACGATGTTTTACTGTTAAAGCCTGCAATAGTTACACTCTACTAGTAAGTGCTGTTGATGACCTCTACAGTCCCTATGTTCTTGTCTTATGCTGGTAATGAAACTTTTCAAGGCATAGTAAATGTCCTGTTGTCTTCTGTAGCTTAAAGTGTATCTGAGTTAGAAAAAAAAAGCTTTTAGAGACTATAGGAACTTCACAAGACATGTAACAGAACTGAATGATAGCATAACATCTGCTGGCTTGGGCAGGTATGCATCATCAACTCCCATGATGTCTTGCATGTGTGGGGTCATGACCTTTGCAAAGGAGACAAACTGGTTTTCACACCAGGGCAAAACAGAGTAAAGCAACCTCATTTATATTTCAATTAGGATGAAATTAGGAGGATGCAAGAGAGAAAATCATTGTTCATGCCTACAAACTACGTAGACATACAGAAAATAGATTGAGGAGACTTTCCCATTAAGAACAGGTAAAAAGAAATCTGGCAGGCCTCAAAAAGGGGAAACAACTCCTAAGGTCCTCACAGTGAACAAGGTGGCGGTTGCTGGTTGTCTTATAGTTCTCCAGTTTTGACCTCACAGTAAGGTTACCACCTGTCCCTATTTTCATAGGACAGTCTTGATTTGGGCATCTATGTCCTGCAAAAAAACATGAAAAATACTACATGTCCTGATAGTATAGCAGAAAAAAATATTTTCTGACTTTCCTCTAAATGCTGCAAAACAATATACCTTAACTAAATACCTTAAAATGATAAAAACACTAGAAACAGCTAAAAAAAACTACAACATTTAGTCTTAATTCTGATTATTTAGTGAACACAAGTCTGTTGCATTGGTCAAGATTACATATTGTCCTGAAAAAAATCATGTTTCAGTAAGAAATGTCACACTCTGGACTTCTTAAAAGGTGGTAATCCTACCTCACGGACTGTTGTTGTGGTAATGATTATGGTCTCACAGAGGACTTCAGTGGTGCAGTGGGTAGCATGGTGATGAGACGAAATCTGAGACTCAAAGCTCAGGAGTTCCTGTACCTTCTCAGTAATAAAACAATAAAGTATGTAAATACAGTATGTAACTTAAACATAAGCTGGATGTTATATTTTAATACTTTTCCCTGGTTACTGAAAAATACTTTAACATGCCCTCTCCTTTCAGCATTACTGTTCAGAACCAGTGGTACATATTAGCATCTACTTTATTTCTTCTAAAACATGACCCTGGTCACGTTTGACATTAAGTCATTTGTAAGGTGTCAGTTCACATGCCCACTCGTTACCCTCTGCAAAGCCTTGTGCTACACAATGCTAGCTAGTGCTGAAAGATGGCAAACCACAAACTGCTCACTTTAGCTAACACCAAAAAACACTCAACACTGGAAAACAGGAGAGAAAACTTTCCAGATAAATTGTCATGAGAATAATCTCATTATTTAATCACTCAAGTTCTCATGAATTACATATCTATGGTATTTACAAGTATCTGCTTTTTGTACAGTCATGACATGAATAATATATGGGAAATAGTGCATGACAAGTTTTTGTTTACACACTTGAGTTGTTTATTGCTCAAAAAGCACAAGCATGAAGCTCAAGTGGTTTGTAAAGCAACACGCATCAAGGGTGTGTAAAACAAATCAGTTCTGCTATCCATAATTTATTGTTTTAAATTACTGGCTTTAAAACCAAAGGTATAGTGTAGTGTTTAGTTTGTTCCAAAAGTGAAACTGAGTTCTGCAACAGTGCTATGGTTAATTTTGCATGGGAGAGGAGAGAGCTGTGACAAACTCTGTGATGCTTGAGTGTTCAGTTTAAGTGTATTATTTACACAACCATTAATAATATAGAGAATAATGTGTGCATATTTATTTATTTATTTAAAATTTGATAACTGGGAAAGGCAAAATGAGCCGAGGCTCATTTCTAGGCGCGATCCAGGAGAAGGGGTACAATGAGCAGCAAACAATAAAAAACATTGCACACAAATAAACAGGTAACATATTGAGCAGTGGATATTTACATAATATATAGTGAAATAAGTATTTAAAATATAATTTATCAACCATCAGGAAAAGGCACTCCAGGAAGCTATCCACACAGAATGGTGATCACAAACCACCTACTAAAATAAAAATCTAAAAATATAGAGCACCCACTCTAGATAGCTAAATCAACACTTTGTGTTAAATATCCAATCATGCATAATATTTTGTAAAAAATCTTTTATTTTAATACAATACAATGCAATACAAAAAAAGCATGATATTTATCAAAGTGGCAAAAACAGTGCAAAATGTAAGTGCAAGTACTCGGCAAGACTATTTTAGCGATCAAAGTAGCAGAAGAAGAACTTTTGTTGCTACATGACCAAATCAGTATACAAAAAGACAGATAAAAAAGAGCATAAAGAGAAGGCAATTCATAATGCTACAGCAACACCAGAAGAGTGGAAAAACCTTACATTTCGCTCTGTCTGGGTGGAGCTTCTTCAGAGGTTAAAGAGCTAGCATGTCATTCCTTATTTTATAGACCAACCAATTTATTAAATAATTTAACAACAAAATCAAAAGTGCTTAATTCTCATGCTAATTTTAAATACTGTGTACATACACATCACTCCTTTGATTACTATGACTAAACATGAAGAAATGTTAACAGCCCGCATTACTTAACCCATCCCCATCAACTTAGAACAAACGGTCAATAAAGATTAATGGGCTGGATTTAGAAAGGTTCACTGAAAGCTGCTGCAATGGCAGCTTGCGGTGACCTGCCCTGTGATCTGGCCCATGCACCCAATTCAGAATTGGAGCGGGTACAGTGGTCTGCATATTGTGACCTGTGGTAGCTGCACAAGGTAGGGTGCAGCACCTGGAATGCCTCAGGTCACAGGACAGCAGTTGTGCCAGTTGAAGGCCACCATGGCAACCCCATGCTCACCTCTGAGGCCCCGGTAGGTGTGGGCACCAGCCCCAAGCCCTCTTGCCATGGACCCCCCAGATCATGGATCCCCATCTGCCATGGTGCGCAGGTGGTCCTCATCACACACACCTGGCAGGTACATTGACAACTGGCCCTGGTGGTGAGGGAGAGCTGTGCCAGTTGCTGGTGGGGTATTGGGATGTGTGGGGTTCACACTGTGGGGTGGGGGGGCCACTAGACTACCAGGGGGTTATGGGGATGGTGGGGGGAATCATGCCCCAGGGCATGGGGGGCTTGCAATGTGTCTGTGTGGGAGTCTGGGCATTGGGGGTGTGCCACACACCCAGCCTGGCATGGTGCATGCCATGCCCATGGGACCTGGAGCCCATGGGGGTCCGTAACCCACAGGGGTTGTGGGGCTGGGGCACAGTGGCAAACTCTACTGAACAGCAAAGACCAGTTAGACCACCTTTTTGTTGGTGTAACTGGTCTTTGCTGGATGTTCACTGGTGGTTGTCTCTGAATCCCATTTGTGGACATAGTGGACAACCTACCTGAATAGGGTACAACTGCTGCCAGAAACCCTCTTATGCCATGTCACAAGGGGGTTTCAGGCACATAGGTGCTGTTGGGCACAGGCAGCCTGCCACATGTCGCAGGATGCCTATGTGAATCCCACAGGAATGCAATACAGGACACGAGTGTGACTTGCACCATATTTTCTGACACAAGTTGCCTTGTGTCCTGCATTGGCTTCTCTGAATACGGCCCAACTAATCTAACTAAGCAATGAGTTAAAACATCTAACAAATACAGCACTTTGTTAAAGTCAATTTAAACGGCTTGTGATTATTCAAATTAACTTCTAATAAATCCATTCAGACCCTAATAACATGGGAAAATCTGACTACTGAATGAAATATATGTAATTTTTACAATGTTTAAAATGTTTCTCTATATAATTTTTTTAAGAATAAACATAAAAAAAACTACACAATAAATACTCCCAATGCAAACATTCAAATCCATTCCTGTATCATTTCTACATTCATAAATCTATTAACAAGACCTTTTACAGTCCCAAACATGTTACTTTGTATTGTACACAGTACTTGAACACAGTTCTTGAACACAGTTCTTAGACGTTTCATTTTTCTAAATTTTCTTCTTGTTTTTCTTTTTTCAATTTGTCTTGTTTCTCATTCATTCTTTTCTATAATTAGTCCACAATACAAATGCTGAAACATACCAAAAAAGGGAAAGAACCTAAGTCATTTGCCAATTACACATAATTTCTCAATAGTTCTTATTAAATCCATATATATGTGCATGTATGAACATGGAAACATACATTCATCTCAGGATTTTTATCAATACAGTAACTAGCACAAATTTCTACTATAATATTTCTTTGTTTATTCATAAATGGCACCTTTTGCACATATCATATATAATGTACAAGTTCGACCAAATCATTAAAACCTGGTGGATGGCATGCCCAGGTCTTAAATATCCATTTTGTTTCCATTCGGCTAACCAGTGCCTCTCAATTTTCACCTTGAGGTTATTTTTGAACGTTCTGTATACCAAAAAAGCTAATTTTATGTGGATTTCTATTTTTTCCTTGTAAATGTGTACCTATGGCATATTTCAAGTTTTCATCCCTCTAGGCTCTGACATGCTCACTGGTATGTAATTTAAAACTCCAAATGGTTCGACCTATGTAAAATGCCTTACACTGACATATCAAAATATAAACAACTCCTTCTGTGTTACAATTAATGAGTGAGTTACAATAAATGTACCCCCTCCCCCTTGGGTGAACTACAGAACTACATTGTACTAAGTAACTGCAGTACATACAATGTCCACATTTTTTATTTATGTTAGGGACAACCCATTATATATTTTTTTGTAATTCCAGTTTGAATAATGCTGAAACCACCTTATTGCCAATATTATTTGCTCTTCTATTAACAAAATTAGGCTCTTTCTCAGAAATGTACAATGTAAACAAAATCGAACAATGTTTAAGTATAATTTCTCTTACTCTATGGACCCTCATAGTATAGGTCGTAATGAATCTAGAACTGTCTCTCCCCTCTCATTGATTGTCTTTAAATTTAGGAATCAGCAATTCAGAACGACCAAGATTTTGACTGCTTCTGTGGCTGCAGTCAATATATCTTTAGAATAGCCTCTCTTTTTAAACCTATCAGTTCATTCCCTCTCCCATTTTTTGTACACTGTTACTTAGTACAAGGTAGTTCTGTAGTTCATCCAAGGGGAAGGGGAAACATTTATTGTAACTCACTCATTAATTGTAGCACAGAAGGAGTTGTTTATATTTTGAGATGTCAGTGTCAGGCATTTTACATAGGTCGAACCATTCAGAGTTTTAAAATACATATCGGTGAGCACGTCAGAGCCTGGAGGGATAAAAACTTGAAATATGCCATAGGCAGACATATACAAGGACAAAATAGAAATCCACATAAAATTAGCTTTTTAGGTATACAAAAAGTTCAAAAAAAAACTTTGAGGTAGAGATTGGGAGGCACTGGTTAGCCAAATGGAAACAAAATGGATATTTAAGACCTGGGCATGCCATCCACCAGGTCTTAATGATTCGGTCAAACTTGTACATTATATATGATATGTGCAAAAGGTGCTATTTATGACTAAACAAAGAAATATTATAGTAGAACTCTGTGCTAGTTACTGTATTGATAAAAATCCTGAAATGAATGTATGTTTCTGTGTTCATACATGCACAAATATATGGATTTAATAAGAACTGTTGAGAAATTATGTGTAATGGGCAAATGACTTAGGTTCTTTCCCTTTTTTGATATGTTTCAGCATTTGTATTGTGGACTAATTATAGAAATGAATGAATTAGAAACAAGACACAAATTGAAAAAAGAAAAATAAGAAGAAAATTTTGAAAAATGAAACATGTCTAAGAACTGTGTTCAAGAACTGTGTTCAAGTACTGCGTACAATACAATGTAACATATTTGGGACTGTAAAATGTCTTATTAAATAGATTTATGAACGTAGATTCAGGAATGGATTTGACTGTTTCCATTGGGAGTATTTATTGTGTATTTGTTCTTTATGTTTATTCTTAAAAAAGTATATAGAGACACATTTTAAACATTGTATATGTTACATATATTTCATTCAGTAGTCAAATTTTCCCATGTTATTAGGGTCTGAATGGATTTATTAGAAGTTAATTCGAATAATCACAAGGCATTTAAATTGACTTTAACAAAGTGCTGCATTTTAGATGTTTTAACTCATTGCTTAGTTAGATCAGTTAATCTTTATGGGCTGTTTGTTCTAAGTTGATGTGGATAGGTTAAGTAATGCAGGCTGTTAAGATTCCTTCATGTTTAGTCATAGTAATCAATAGGAGTAGAGTGTATGTATATTTAAAATTAGTTCGAAAATTAAGCACTTCTGATTTTGTTGTTAAATTATTTAATTAATTGGTTGGGCTATAAAATAAGGAATGACATGATAGCTCTTTAACCTCTGAAGAAACTCCACCCAGATGGAGAGAAACATAAAGTTTTTCCACCCTTCGGGTGTTGCTGTAGCATTATGAATTGGCTTCCCTTTATGCTCCTTTTTATCTGTCTGTTTGTATACTGATTTAGTCATGTAGCAACAAAAGTTCTTCTGCTACTTTGATCACTAAAATAGTCTTGCCGGGAACTTGCACTTACATTTTGCACTGTTTTTGTCACTTTGATAAATATCATGCTTTTTTTGTATTGTGTTGTATTAAAATAAAAGATTGTTTACAAACTGTTATGCATGATTGGATATTTAACACAAAGTGTTGATTTAGGTATCTAGAGTGGGTGCTCTATATTTTTTGATTTTAAAATATAATTTATATATACACAAGTTTAGGATTCATAAGGTATAAAAGACTGCAGGTAGTCGGTGTACAAAAGAATAAGATAAAAAATATAGATAAAGGGGATAAAGAGGACCAGTAGGTGCAGAGAGGGAGAAGCAGGTCAAAGGGCATATGGACATGAAATGAAATTTTACACACATCCAAGGTGTGTGATGTTACATAAACCCAAGAGTGAAGCTCGAGGGGTATATTAAAGCATCACACATTGAGGGGGTGTATAAAATCTCATTACATAACCCCTACCCAGACTTTGATTTTTATAATTACTGACTTTACTGTACATTATTGAAAAAAGGCTCCATTTACCTGCACTCATGCACATGTGGTGCTGCCCTAGCATTCTGTCCTGAGTTCTTTTTTTATCACAGCCTCACTGCCTGTCCTGAGACTGGGAAGGGCATTATCTTGTATGCAATGGTAATCCTCAAAGTCCAGTCCTGGCTTTGCTGTCTTACTGGGTGTGCCATAACACAGTGGCTGTACATTTTCTGTGCTTCAGTTTTATACACAGTGCACATGACCGTGCTACTGTATTTGAGTGAGATCTTTCAGCTGTCTCATGCTCCCCACTATACTCAGCTAGTTCTAACGATCAATTACACATGGTTCTCCTTGCGTAGTTATGGCAAGTCAGTAATTACAATATATAAGGGATATAGAACACTTAAGTATGCCTAATTAATCCATAATGTCAGTGCAGTGTTCACATGGCATTTGTTAACCACAAGTGCAAAGCACGCGTGATTTATATTTGTTGAGATGCAATTATAGTTTTAAAGTGTACAATTTTGGTGCAGTTTGTGTTTTGAAAAATGACACATCCTACTGTTCATAGAGCTGCTGATTGTTTAATTTTACTTTTGTGTTTTTTGGTTGACATTCCTACGCGTGGAAGCAGTGACATAAGAGCTCACTATTTATAGCCTCAGAATGATGGTGAGCCATAAAACCAGGATGACAATGATGATGATGATGACAGCGCAACTGTGAAATCACAACATTCTTCACAAACTAAAAACCTGCTGAAAGGCTCTATGCTTACTGTGGTCCATTGTGTTTTGTTGTACCCATCTACATTCTGGTTAAACTACTACAGTATATGTCCCTAGGACACACCTGCAAATAAGCTACTTACAGCGCACTGCATGTTTCTGCTGGACAAAACATGCAAAATACTACATAAGTATAAAATGCCCCCCACCCCACCATTCATGGGCTGCCTTATGGCACAGGATATTCTACCTTGCTGGTAACCCATGTTCTGGAGTGGTGCCCAGGCAGCCTAGGGAAGGCTGGGGTGGCACCACATTATTTTAGTTCTGTCCATGGGGAGGGCTGGGGTGGGATTCTTCCACCTAGTGAGCACAGCAATGAGCCAGGAGCTTACTCCTCAATACAGGGTTCACTAGTTGTATCCTGCATGCACAGACCTGTAGTTTCTTTGCACATGGTACTCACCCAGTGAATGTAGCCTGCTGCTCCTTTGTATGGGGGTGTCTGGCCATCCTGTCAGTTGTGGCATTACAATGAAGGCTAAGCATGTTTGTAAAGAGCCCGCACTTTGTGATTCTGGACTGATAATAAAATATTTTTCTATTTTTTTTTTTTCACAGATCTGATGCCTGGACCTTTAGTTAACTGTTTAATCCTGAGTGCAGCTTCTGTACATTTTTCATTTTGGTCTGACTTTCAGGGCTTGGCAAGCCCAGTAGCAGCACCCTGTCCTACACTCCATGAGGCACAGTTCTCTTTTCATCCCATTGCTCTTGTGTACATCACTATACTGGGAAGTGGATTCTTTCACCCCATGTTCTACTTTAAATCTTAACTTTATATATACAAACACACATGCCCCCACAATGCAAAGCATCATGGTTACATATGCAAATCACTTAACTTTATATATGTTTACTTAGTGGGGTTGCTTGAGTTTTTTTTTTTTTCTTGTACTGTGTACTGGACTGTTTCTTTTAAACTGCTGCTGCTATTAAATAATTTATCATCCTTCCAGTTCTTACATTCCCTACTAGTTGCACAAAGATAATTAGTCAGCTGGATCATGTGCCAGAATGCAACAAATGGTTTCAGTTTTTAAAAAATCTTCCAGGGGATGCAAGCTCCATGGACCTTCATAGTATGCCTACTGCTACAGTATTTGTGTCAGTGACATTTTAAACATGGTTTTATGTAACTGATAAAACAGTGTAAGCCAACAGATTCATATCAGATATACTATGTTAAGAAGCAGCATTCTTATTACACCTGTTTCAAAGACGTGCAAGGAAACTGGATAGCTTACTGTCTAGGGCTGTGATCTCTCAGCGCTACTTGCCTAGGTTTAAATCACAGATCACATCACTGCCCAATCAATTTGATGGTCACAGTCTAGTTCCTACTGAACACATCACAAGTTCACACCTCTTCTCCCCCTCCACTCATAGGCTTTGATACAGTGAGCAGTCATGGCACAAAGGAGACCTGGGACTGAATAAGAATGGATGCTAAATTACCTTCTCAAGCTGCAGCAGTGCACTGTGGTGCAATACGATGCACTCAGCACTGTTACTGGTCTGTGTATTAACAGTAAGCTAAAGATTCTAGTGGACACATCCCCCATCTACCACAAGCATGAAATACAATCGGTAGAACTGCAGTCCCATTTTAAATCCATTGCTGAGGAGCTCCAGTTAGTTTTTTATTTATTTTTTTAAAGGAGTGTTTAATAAAATATACTGGTGGGGATTTACAAAGTCTATTTCTAGATGAAATTTTCAAATTGGGTACTAGTTTGAACATAACAGAAAATGACATCAGAACCAACCCAGTGGAGCAAAGTGCTGAGGCACTGGTTACCTCGCCTGCCACCATATCAGTGACCTGGTTTTGGAAATACACCTGGGTCACTTAAGGGTCAACCAGAATTAGGAAAACTGAACATCCATCAATGGATCTCCCTCTTCAGATGGGGCGCGGGGCAGTGCTTGTCACTGTTCAGCTACAACCTAGTGGAGGCTAGGTGTAGAGGCTGTGATGGCATTGTGTCTGACTGGGGCAGGATCTATGTGCATTTGACATCTTTGCAGTGCACACTGCCTCATGGCATACTTGCCAACCTGAGAATGGGGAAACAGAGGAAATAGACATGCGCCCTGGTCACCATCAATGATGGCAGCCTGGAGTCCTCGGATCCCTCCCCATCTGCTTCCCCACTAGAGCAACTGCAGGGGGATGGCAATTGGTTCTGGGGGTACTAGATACCCAAAGTGGGAGTAGGTGATGACCAGAAGCCAAAAAGCTTGATGACAAAAAAGAGCAAATTGCATCTATGTCCAATTCTTAGAGCTAAGTCTAACTTTGAAAGTTCTCACTTAGTTTATAGCCAGTTTTCAAAGTTCAGATATAGTTGCATTTGAACACAGTTGCCAGACCAAGTTTAAACAGGTCCATCATTTTTATCTGCGCTTAGCAATTTGCATCCAGAATTGAATGTAAACTACCATAAATCAGATTGAAATGCTGCAGATATGTTCAGCATTTGAAAACAGCTCCAAAAAAGATGTAGTCTCATCTGGACATACAGTGCCTTGTCAGTTCATGAGATTGACATGCAGTTACAGCCATTTATAAGTAGCAGTAAACTATACAGCTAGATATATCAAAAGAAAGCCCACTGAAATTAATGGGGATTTAATTGATTGATTGATTGATTGATTGACTGGTTGATTAGTTGTTTATTTAGTTATTTATTTAGCTTTTTTTGACTGGGAATAAAGGGCTAGACAATATTGCCCATTTTCAGCCTCGTTCCTTAGGTAGGGCACAGATGCAAATCAACTGAAGTTGAACTGGGTTAAGCTATAAAGATTTTGTAGAGTTGTATGTAGATTATAGGTGAGCAAAGTGCATAAAGTTCACTTTGAAGAAAAGTCTTGAAGTTTTCTGCAATTCATGAAGTTAATTTGCTTTGTGAGATTTGCACTTCATGAGAAAAAAATTTCACTCCATGGAATATTTTTCCACAGAGGGACTTTTCTGCAGAAAATGTTTGTGACACTTGGCCAGCTGGTCATGATTATTGTATGATATTGGTACTATAAATACATGGTCTGTGTATGACATGTCAGTCTGTAAGATTCAGCCCTTTAAATTACAAGGTGTCAGCAGCTGAAAACTAGGATGTAATTAAACAGACCAGAAGGAAACAGTTAACTGGAACATCATTCTAGAGAGACAGTTTGTGACCCTCATCACCTGCTGCTGCTTTTGAAGTTAGAACTTAAATACAAATTTTATTACATCAGGAAAGGACATCATTTAGCTGATTCCTGTTGGCTATCTCACACCTGGGTAATGGACTGCAGGGTTGTAAACCTCAAAGGATCAAAGACTCATAATTTGGGAAATGGATTTTTGCTGATGTTCACATTATTTAAAATATCTCCTGGTAGGAAATCATGTTTGTAATTTTATATTCTAAAAGGAGGAGATAGTTGACTCACAGAAGGTGTGGGGAGACACATAGTTTAAACTGATACTTGCGTCTGAAATGTAGGTCATATTATTTTGGGACTCCGAGAGAAAACAGTTCTCTGATCTAACCTAAGCACTTCCAGAGATAATACCTTAGACAGCAAAGGTCTAAATGTATTGTGGTAGGAGTTTTTTGTTTTGTACTTTTTCCTTGTACTTTTATGTGATTGTGATGCTCTTTTATATTTGTTCTGTATTTTATCTTGCTGTTTTTTATCCATTTTTAGTAAACATTTTCTTTAAGATACTGCCTGGGTCTCCTTAGTCATTTTTTGCATGTTTTTTCGGAACGGATATTAAGTCTGACAACTGTTCAAGGGCTTGATGGTGTTACTAAGTTTGGTAAAAGGTAAGAATATGCCTAAGGTCTCTTACAGAGTTTTAAGGGTTCATTTTGGATACCTGGTTATATTGCATCCCCCTGACAAGAATATTATCTGAGCTTGTACATTTGGGTATGCTAGTATAAGGTTCACAGTTTGAATCCCCCCAGACTTGAGACTAAAAGTGATTTGGACCCAAAAGCAGACAGGTAGGTTACCCTGTCTGTTACCTGTTCACACTATTGCACTCTGAGATTGGCACTGTGGGAGCAGAGGGCCTGACTTGCGGAGTGCGTTTGTGACAATGTTTACATGGAATAACATTTCCACTGAATAATATGCAAATGTATCTGCATAATGCACACTTCACAAAGTGCAAAGTGGAGCACTTCACTGATGAGTTGTAACTTCACAACATTTCTAATCTAGATATACCACTACTTACAGTATCCCTGACTGACGCTGTAACTTAGAGTTATGTCCATGTTAGGGGCTCTTGAAAACCCAGCCAGCAGAATGCAGTCTGAGGCTTTGAGCCTAAACTTTAAAATGATTCATCCTCAGGTGAAAATAAAATCAGAAAGTGTGTTCAGTCTGAAAATCCAGTATGTGATGCCATCCTGCAAACATTCCTTAGTCACCGTAGAGTGACACCGGGCCTGATATATTTTCTAAGATGAAAGAGCTAAAAACTAAGGCTACCATTATCAGGAAGTCTGCATAAAAATTATGATATCAGCTCCTTGCCACCTTCCATTCCCATAACTGATACCACTTTTTTAAATTGTGTTGATGCAGCTGCCTGGAAATTTTATACAGGAATTTGCCAACACTCTATGCCTTTGTTCATGTCACATTTAGTAATTACTTTAATTTCTTGGTTCTGTACTACTCAGAATACACATCTCACTCATGAAAAAAACTATATGAAATGCGTATTCTGAATACTAGTTATGGAGACTAGTCCAGCATCTGGAATACTACGTGCCATGTAAACATGCTGACTGTGTACAGGAAATTGTATTAAATCTGGTTAACAAAACCTGCAGTGCAACCTTTTTTCAACAAGTTCATGTAAACAGTATCTACATACAGGAATCTGGGTAGACCCTGAGCTGAAATTTGAAGGTCATATAGAAAACGTCTGTGCTAAGGCTTCACAAAAATTGAGTAAATTTCAGAGACACAAACCCTTTTTACCAAATGATATAAGAGTTAAAATAGTTACCTCAGTCATGTTAGATAGTGATACCATTTACTGATCCACAAGCAAAACAAGTCTTCTAAAGCCAGATCAATTACGTTATTAGTTAACAAAGTTTGCTTTAGGGGTAACTGCTCCACCATCATTGGCACATCACTGTACATTGCTACTTGATCTAAGCTGGATGTCATTAGTAATGTGTAGAGAGAGGCTAATATAGGGTTTCCTATACAAATACATGAATGATTTAGCATTATCCTATCTTCTTGACAAGCTGGCACTAACAGTTTACAGCTATGCACTGTCTGAAGTTTTGGGAAGGGGCTTCAGAATCTGGCAAGGATGAAAAAACAGATATTTTTGGATGACTTTCAGCTATATTGCCACTACTGCCTGAAGCTTGTCATCACCAAAAGTATGGAACCTGTTAATATACCATAGCTTTAAAGCAGCACTTATTGACTTTTGCACTTAAAATGTTCATGTCCTTGAATATCAGTTCCGTTGTATTGTATTGTATAATTTAGCAATGTACATTGTATGTTATTGTACTTGATGCATTTTAATTATTCTAATAGATTGTCAAATACAGGACTGCCCTGAAAAAACGACTTTGCCTAGTGGACATATCCTGTTAAAAATAAAATAAACTCAAACCCAATCTCAGTACTGTAGCAAAATAACCCATTGTTATAGTAAATTACATAAACAATACACAACATTGTGTGTGGTTATGCTGTAATAACTGCACACCACAAGTGTACTGGTAGGCATGACACAAAGTCAAGTGCCTTTAACCACCCAGGATGTGGGTCAAGGTAGCATAATCACACATCATTTAGTATGCTACTGCACTAATAACGGGATGAACAAGCTCCTCCCAATCTAAAAAAAATATTTTAGTGGCCTGCGTGATTCTACTCTACTGGATTACACTAATCACAATACAAGATTCATGCTATTAATTTTATATAATTAGAAATAATGTCGTCTAATGATTCTGGATGCAGGATACACCACTCAAGCTTGGCTCTGTCCAACACCCTTCAGTTCAATTATTCCCTTGTAATTCACTGCAGATCTATGTAAAAAATATATATATATATATATATATATATATATATATATATACACACATATATATATATATATATATATATATATATATATATATATATATTTTTATATATATATGCCTAGATATTCAAAGGAGAAATGTGCCTAGGCATATTCAATAGTGGGAATTGTGCAGCCCAATTCCCAATGTGCTGGAGTGCAAATATAATGTATGCGGCACATCTCCAGGGGCCGTGCCCATGCATATGTGGCACATCCAGATATTCAGCCCGGGATGTGCGGCGCATCTGCTGGCACAACCCAGAGATGTGCAACAAACCTGGGTTCACAGTTGAGCCTGTAAAACCTGGCTCAAGTGCTAGCCACTCACAGGTGGGCAGCTGTAGTGCAGTGTGCAACACAGCAGCCTGCTGGCCATGGGCGGCAACCCCATCCAACACCGTGCACAAGCACACACAATAGTCCCCGGTGGTCCAGTGGCACCCCCCCTTCCGTAACCCTGATCACCCGTATGTGTGATATGTATAGATATATATATATACCTGTATATATTAATAACCCTGGTGGCCACTGGTACTCCCCCCCTCCCAGAACCCCGATTGCCTGTAGACATATTTATATCATGACCCTGGTGGACCAGTGGTGCCCCTCTCCCCTTCCAAACCTCCAATCGCTGAAAATGAAATATTAATATATCTTTGGTGGTCCAGTGGTACCACCCTCCTGTCCTGTACCTGCAATCAGCATCATAATAGTGAAAGAAATCTTCCTGATGGTACAGTGGGTCCCCACTCCCATCCCATACCTGCAATCATCAAAAAGTAATATATTTCAAATCCCTGGTGATCCAGTGGAACCCCCTCCCCTCCTGTAGCCCCAATTGCTGTGCTAATAATAAACTTAACTTCCCTGGTGGTCAGTGGTTCCCCACCCCTCACCCACAAGGACTAGCCCTGCGCCACCCAGTTCCCATGTCATTGACAGGCAGCATACCTGCCTGCATACCACCTATGGCTGCCTGCCGGTGACAGCTTACAGTAGTTGCTGCAAGCCCATTGGTCCATTGGACCAATGGGCTTACAGAGTGTATATTGTAATAATTCACAACCACGTGAATGAATGACTTTATTCATGAAGTTTTGAATTATTACAGATGCACTGCAAGCCCATTGGTCCACAGTGGGATCAATGAGCTTGCAGCAACTACTATAAGCTGTCATTCGTGGGCAGCTGCAGTGGTATACAGGTGGGTATACTGCCCACCGATGACCAGTTGGGGAGGCTGGGTGGGCTGGGGGTCCCTGTGGGTGGGGGTGAGGGAACCACTGGAACACCAGGGAAATTAAGTTTTATTATTAGCATGGCTATCGGTACTACAGGAGGGAAGGGGGCGTTCCACTGGACCACCAGGGATGAGACATATATTTATTTTCAGTGATTGGAGGGTTGAGATGGGGGGGGTTCCACTGGACCACCAGGGATAAGAAATATATTAATATTCAGCTATTGCAGGTACAGGAGGGGTGGGGGAACCACTGGACAACCAGGGTAATTAAGTTTATTATTAGCACGGTGATCGGTGCTACAGGAGGGAAGGAGCATACCACTTGAATACCAAGGCATATATGCTAACATATATCACGGCGCTTGGGTTAGAGGTTGAGGAGGGGGTACTACTGCAGTCCCTGATACAGGGACAGCATGCTGTGCAGGAAACTAGGTGCATTTCGCTGGCCGGTCCTGCACAACACATGCAAATGGGGCTATAATGACATGCAAATGGCCCATTTGCGCTACACATGGATAATGGCCCCATTTGCATATCCAGGTCTGAATATCTAGATATTGCACACGGCGCAGCTACAGTTGCACTGGTGCTTTCCTAGTCCTGGTATTCAGACCTCTCTGAGGGTTGTGCCAGTGCATTGTATTTGCACCATGTGCATTATTTGCCATATTCAGAAGAAATGCGCCATGGCACATTTCTTTGAATATATCCTTGTTGCTCCAGTGCAACTCAGTTGCACTGTGCAACCACTTGTGCCATTGCCAGGTGCAATTTTGAATATCGGGCCCATACTGTGTGTACTCAATCCACAGTTAGAGGCATCATCCACCTCTTCCATTGCCCTGCTTGTTTATCACAACTTGCTTTACTTGCTAAGCTTGAGACCCTCAGAGGCAAGGAACATGCAGACATGTACAGACACATGTAGTCAGGAACAGTAATATCAAAGAATACTGTCCACAGCTACAAAATCACCATGCCACTTATTAATCGTCTGCTGTAGTTCTGCATCTGCCAAAGACAATGGACACTTGACAAAATCATAGATACTGCACCCATTAATAATAATTTGTATGTAAACTTATTCAGTCATAATACTGTATGTAGCATACACCATATTCAGCTTTATGAACTGTTAATATTACACGCCCTACTGTGTGCTGTTTACTGTCTTGCTTCTTTGATTCAAGTGTTACAGTCAACCATTGTTAAACCATGCCTATGGATGACTCAGTCATATGTCAGAAGTAATCTATGCTGCCATATAGAACTTCTAGGTTCACCTCATGCAAGCAGGGAGTTGGAGTCCCAGCATGGGATGCTCCAGAGAAGTGTCATGCTTGGGTTTTGCAAAGGAGATGTGCATCTGCCAGTATTTGATCAACCACTTGAGACCACTTGGAGTACAGCAGGTACACAGCCTTGCAACATCTCAACCAGAGAAGGAGGAGAAGAAACAGGAAACAACTGAACTTATCATGGGGCTGTATTTATGCTCTTGCCTGAGGCAGTAGATGGAAGAAGAGAGAACTTATCCTGGATTGGAAACGTCATACAAAAAGGAAACAAGTGATTTGCTTGTAAATGTTGGGGCCAAAACCACATTCAGAAATCAGAAAGTCTACAATAAGTGCAGCTATAAAGACGATCAATAATAGCCTTTAAAACTGAAAGACCCTGTGAAAGGCTGAAGCTTGAACTTAGACCATGTTTCTAGCACAGTGGAGATATTTAAGCCTATTTTACAAATGAGCCAAAGCCTAGTGTAAAATCCTATTTTGTTAACTCTGTCTTCACTAGCATCTGGTGTCATATTGTATCAGCTCACTCAAAGCTTGTTTTTCGTGCAGCATAATCCCACACCCTACCTTTGGGGTTCTGGCAGATTTCCCAGTTCTCGCATCCTTCATCTGGCTGATATCTAGCAGTTCTGTCTCCTGCAATAAAAATATTGTACAGTTAGCCAAGGAAAAAGAAACAAAATCAACATAGTTCAATGTACCCTGAGCTTAATTTATCTTAAAACAGCATGCTGTAAATTCCCAATAAAGAACAGAAACAAATAACGCCTGTTTATTCAGCACATTATTTTAGCTTTCAGAAAGGGAGAGAAATATTTTTTATGTTCTGCAAACAATGGTAAAGTTCTTGTACATTTTCATGTGATGAGCAAGGTAAAGAACCATTAATACTAATACATACCCTGCCCCCACTCTCATTTATTGATTGATTGATTGACTGATTCATTCATTCATTCATTCACTCATTCATTCATTCATATTTTTATTTATTTAGTGTTTGTTGACTGGGAAAGAAGGGCTAGGCAGTGCTGCCTAGTTTCAGCTTTGTATCTGGGTGGGGGATGGGGATACAGAGGCAAACCAACTGAAATTGAACCATAGTAAGCTGTTGGTGATATTTTAGTGACTAGAGGAAAGTTGGTAAGGACACTGTGGAAATTGACCTACTCTTTTTGGGAAGTAGCATGTGCTCTTTAACATCCACAAGAACAGGCAGACAGGACCTCGGTTTAATATATATCCTACAAGATGGTACACCACAAGAGTGCCGAAACCCCTTAGTACTGCACTGAGATGCCAGCATTAACGTTAAGAACCCAATCCCAGTGTGAGGTTAGAACCCATGACCTTCTGGTCCAGACAGATGTGCTGCCAACTGAGCCATGCTGACACTAAATCTGATTGTGATCATCTAGATTATGGATTTTTATTCAGTTTTCCATTTTTGAATGGGTTTTATAGTCCATTCTACTGCATTCTATCTGTGGAATCAGAGGGATAACTTCTGTATTCAGTACCCGTTAGTTAGAAAGAAGAAACCTTAGCCCTTTCTTCCTCTTGTCCTTCCCCCTCCTTAAGCCTCTGTCTTGTCTTGTGTACTACTACAGCTGTACCATTCCTCTGGCTTGATGGGTGGGTAAGCAATCACCTCCTCCACTGGTACCAGTTCTGCACTGTCTTATCAAAGACCTACAAGGAGTACACACCGGAGAGTTCCCCTGCCTCTACTCCCTGGTTGATCATGTTGCTGTACTTCCATGCTGCAGTACATTCAGCTTCCACCAGACAGGGGTCTGACTGCTAGAGATTAGTCTCTAACCTATTCTAGGTCTTCTTTGAGGTGTTGAGGCTGTGTTGCTAGGCTGTTATATTTAATTTCTTTATCTGATTCTCTGACATACTCCTTAAGACATCTTAAAGTATGCTCCTCTCTCTTTCTTTCACCAGTGTTTTGTACTCAGAGGTGGGCTGGATCAGATCTATACATCCCCCTAATTAACACCTGCCAAGCTTGCTCTTAATGCAGTGGGTGAGCTATGCAATTGAGGATGAAAAATTACAGGTCCAAAGGACATGTAGTTCTGAGAGTTCACCGCCTGCCAGAAAAAGGCAATGGATCTCTCTATCTGCAGGGATAATGACTTCTCTTGAACTGTTGCCACACCACTAGGCAGATGAAGTGTAGCTTTTACAATAGAAAATATCTCTTTAGATATACTGCACATTATTTATGTGTATACACACACATGCACATAAATGCATAAATGATGTACGGTACATCATATTGTTATATATTTCCGTATCCATATTCTTATCTTCACAGATTGCTTGGGATTTTTCTTGTAGAACAGTTTTTATCACAGCCTCACTCTACCAGCTAAGACTTTTACTGCTACAGTAATGTGTCTTTCTTGTATTTGCATATTAATTTTGGATATGAACACTATATTTTAAGACATCTCCCTGGATACTAGGGCTGTGCAGGGGCCAAATATTACTTTCTGAATACCATAAATATCAGGGCTTCCGAATATTTGGAAGCCCTTCCCGAATAGATGACTATTCGGGTGGTATTCGTATTCGGCAAAGCCCTTGTCTTCACAGACCTAAAAAACACCTCAACCTCCTCTGCAGCCCCCTCCCCCAAAAACAAGGTCAGTCATGTAGCCCCATCCACCCATCCTCTACCAGCAGCCTCCCCCCGCACCCGTGGCAATTTGTTATAAAAATAAATAAAATCCACAATGGGCGCACTGACACAACCCTCCCACCTCCATGACCAGCTGCCCTCTTGTCTGGTGACCCTAATGCAGACTCCTCCCACCTCACCCTGGCAGCACCTAATCTCACCCCGGCACCAGCAATTTATTAAAAATAAATAAATAAAATCTCCGATGGGTGACTTGTACAACGCCCACCTCCACAACCAGCCTCCCTTTTGTCTGGTGAAGCTCACTGTATTATATACTCCCCCTCCCACCCTGGCAGCACTGTACTCCCACCCTCCTCCTCCCTCCAGCACCCTGGTAAATACCCTCCAGAAAATAATGGCAGTGCAGCACCACAGCAACCCTCCATCCTCCACAGCTAGGTGCCTTGTAAGGAATGAAAGTGTTACGGCAGGCTTGCATGTAAAACCAGCAGACCACATGATCTGCTGGTTTTACTGTCTAACCTGCTAACTTCTTTCATTCATTGCAAGCTTTAGCCGCGGAAGGATGGAGGGTTGCTGGGCGCTGCATTGCCATTATTTTCTGAAGGGTACTGATGCTGGGGTGGAGGGTGGGAGTAGGTGCTGCCAGGTGGGGGGGGGAAGAGTACATAATTCAAATGAGCTTCACCAGACAAGAGGGCAGCTGGCTGTGGAGGGGAGTGGGTTGTGCCAGTCACCATCGGAGATTTTATGTATTATTTTTTATAACAAATTACTGCCAGTGCTGGGGGTCTGCTACTAGATTGTGGGGATGAGGGTTACATGGCTGCACTTGTTTTTTGGGGGGACTGCGGAGGAGTGGGAGCCGGAGGTTTGTTTTATGGGTTTTTTTTCTCAGTTGCTAGGGCTATGCTGAATATTATATTTGGCAGCCGAATACCAAATATTTGTTGTCCGAATACCTAATATTCAGCTGAATATTCACAGAAAGCTCTACTGGATACTGGAAAAATGCTTTAGGTCTGAATGTAGCAAAAGCCCTTTGTTATATCTTCAAGAACTGTATCCCTGTGCAGTCACCAAAGGTAGGTGTGAATTATTTCTTTTTTAATATAACCCCCCACCACCACCACCACTATTGGTGGAGCTGATGTCTCTTGTCACTGTGGAAAACATGGGCGCCATGCTGGGCGTGCCGTCTGCTAGCTTAGAGAGAGCGCCTGTTGTTTAAACAAAAATACAGTGTGCTTTTAAGCACCCTTGCTTAGATGCCCACTGTATGATTTAGTGTAAGGTTAGCATAGGGCCATTTCTCTAGTTTAGTTAGGGTCACAGCAGTGAGTCAGGCAGGATGATTAGTTTTTTTTTAGATTAGTATATTGTAACCAGCTGCCACAGACAGTTTTCACAGTTGTCCTCCCCTTTGATTGGGTATGCATAGCAATTCCTTTGTTTGGTGTTTGGGAGGTCTGTGTCTAGGATTGTCTATGTGCTTGTTGACGCAGTTCACTACTTGGATGTAACTGGTCTGTCTTCGGTATTCTAGCTGGTGAGGAAATGTTCTGACTAGTGAGAGAATGTTGCGGCCAGCCTGTCCCTTTCAACAACTGGCAGATGCCACAGGCAGTGGCCAAATTGAAGAAGACTTTCTCCAGGGCTTAAATTTCTTGAGTGTGCTGTTGGGAAAGGAAACAGTCATTTCATAAAGAGAATCCCCCATCTCACCCTATTTCTTAGGTGACAGGGTGTTGCTGTAAGGCCTAGATGGAGGGCTGAAGAGGCTGAATGGCTCTGTGTGGTGTTCCAAGATTGCTTGACTGCAGATTAAAGGAAGTACATCTTTTTTCATTTTTATTATTGTGGTCATTGGAGGGGGGGTGGGGGGCTGGTTAGGGTATTTGTGCTGCTTTGTATATAAGTTCTGCTTGTGATCCTCTGGCTGAAGTGTGTCCTGGACTGAACTCCAACTAAAATGGTGACCTGGTAGTGGGAGCCCTGGTCACCTATATTGTAGGTCTAAATTTTTCACTTTTTGTACTGATTTTGCTCCCTATTTGACCTTATATACTGTGGCATGCTGTATTAGGGCTGAAGATAGCACCACGAAGGTGCATTTGTGATCTCCCTCCACCAAACTCTTTCCTGATTGTCAATGACTTAGTGCTGGTCTGGTGAATGTGGACCACTTCTGTAACACAGACGTTATGGATTTGTTATTTATTGGACTGTATTTTCCTATTGAGACTGTGATATGAAACAAAGGACAAACTTCCCCTCCTACAGTGACAGTGATTTAGGTTTTATATTGACTGCTGGACAATAATATTTCATTTGAGTTCTCTGAGCAGCAACTGTTTTTGTATATTTTCTTTTCCCCTTCCCTTCTATTTTTATTTGTTTTTTGTTTTAAAAGATTTTTGCATTGGTAAAGTAATGAGCCCAGGTATGCATGTTTCTTTGGAATGGTGGTTTTGGAATGTTAGTTGTTGTTGAGGTATGGGTTTATTTATTTTATTGGGGTTGGGGTGTTGGATTTTCCTGAGTTTTATGCTTGTGCTTGGGTTATAGTAGGCTTGAGAGCAGATAGGCTATTGTACTCTGGTGACCACCTGAGGTAGTTCCATCATTTTGGAGGAACCACATTAGTCCTCCCTGCAGAGGTTCTCAGCCACTGAAGGGTACTGGGGATTCTTTGAGGGGAGGGCAACACCTGTAGTGTAGGTTCCAGTTATGAGGCTCAGGGGAGGCAAGATTGGGGTGGTGAGATCCAGGAAATGTCCAGTGAGGATATTAAATCAGGATCATGGTCTGCCTTGTTTGGTTCCCTTCCCAGGGCCCTGTCAAATGTCATAAAGCAGGATGCAGTCTGTCCAGCCAGCTCTGCACCTCCCATTCTTTGTAATGCAAGATCTCTGAGGAATAAAACAGCAGTGATAGAGGGTTTCATCACAGACTCCTCAGCTGACCTTGTTTGCATCACACAGACCTGGCTGAAAGATGACTCTGAACTGTCTAGAGGCATCAGTCCCACCAGGTCATTCTGTGGTGTATTGCAAATTGAGGGATCTCAGAGGGGGTTGGGGTAGCCATTTGTTTAAAATCCACTTTGAGACTCACTGCACTCCCCACAAGAACTTTCAGGTCCTTTGAATATGTGACAGTTAGAAGCACTCCATGTGTTAGTGGTAAGACCATTCTCATTTACTGTCCTCTGGGATAAGGAAGTGACTTCTTTCAGAAGTTGGTGGACTTCATGGTCAAATAGATGTTGGTTGCCTCCAGATTGTTAGTGCTGAGGGACTTCAGTGCTTGGGTCCATGATGAATCCTTGCATTTTTGGACAACAACTCTTCCAGCTGATGTCCTCAGTGGGACTAGCACAGGCAATTGCTTCAAGAATACATCGACATGGCCACACTCTGGACCTGATCCTCTCATTTGGATTTGACATTAGTGTGGTCAAGGTTGCTCGAAACTTTTGGGTGGATTATCATGAGGTGTCATTCCTTTGCGGAGTCCCCTGATTTAATACCTGTTCTGCAGAAACTGTCTGGTATTGTTTGAAACATAATTTGGAGCCTCACAAGCTCCAGGAGGTACTAGACATCTCAGGTATGATGTTTACATGTGCCCAGGGGACTGGAAAGGCTGTTGAGCACTATAATATGGTTTTCCAGGCTGCCATAGGCTCCCTGGCACCTTACTGTGTTCATCCTTTGACATCCCATTGCAGCTCACCTTGGTACTGTGATGAACTGGTCAGTTAAAGACTAAGGGATGGAAACTGGAACATTCTTGGACAAGGGCATGGTCTGAGGATGACAAGTTGCTGTTAAAAACTCATTTTGGTGACTATCAACAGGCAATCAACATGAAAAAGACAGAGCACTGCCAATGTCGATTGCTGCAGGGAACAATTGGCTAGCTGAGCACCTTTGTACTATAGACAGGTTGTTAACTCCTGTCTGTGATCCATTACAGCCTTTTCAGGAGATACAGTAAGTGTGAGGAGTTTGGCCGGACCGCTGGCGCAGAGGAAGGGTATCCATCTGCAATACCGACAACCCGGGTTCAGGAATGGACTCGGGTCATCAAAGGGCCAGCTAGAGGGAGAAGGACTGAGTGTCCTAAGGACAGCTCTCCTTCACCAGGGGAAGGGTGGGGCAGTGTGAACAGTGCTTTGATGACTTCTGGCGGAGGTCAGGAGGCTGGCTGCAGCTGGCACTGTTACAGTTCAGGGGACTGGGACAGATATCAGAGGTTGCTGTGATGTCATTGTATATCCTGCCTCCTCAGGGAGCAGATTATACAAAAAATGGTCAGCTGACTGGATAATGTCAGCTCCAGACTTTGCAGAGCACTCCTTGGTCTTCACCACTGGTACCGTTTAAGTACCGCTGGGAAACCAGTGGCCCTGCCCCGGGGGGAGTAAGCCAGTGTGTCAGGATCCTCCTCCCTCCACCCAGTACCATAGTAGCACTCCTGCCAGGAAGCCAGCAGCCCTGTCCTGGAGGGGGGGGGAGTTGGGGTGCTTGGGCAGAAGGAGAGCTGGTGGAAGAACTTAGTGGTGTTGTGGTGGGGAAGGATGACTGATGGAGGTCAGGTCAGACCACCAAAAAAAAAAGTGTGAGGAGCTTGGTAAATTCTTCTCTGACAAGGTATCCTCCATCAGATCTGGTATCTTTTCAAGCGGTCTGTCGTCTGACAGCTGTGATCTACTTTCCAGTAATGTAGATCTGCCTACCTGGAGTGAGTTCCTGCCCCTTTTTGAGAATGAGGTGCTTCAGGTGATCTCTAGTTTATGTCCAACCTGCTGCATACTGGACCCAGGACCAGCCTGGTGCTTTCTGACTGCAGTGGCTCACTGGGTACATTGATTACCAACCTTATCAGTGGTTCCTTGATAAAGGGTGTTTTTTCCATCTGCCCTGAAAATGATGGTGGCTAGACCCATCTTAAAAAAAACATCTTTGGACCCTGATGTACTGGTGAATTACAGACCTGTTTTGAACTTTCCTTTTTTGGAATGTAGTGATTGACCAACTTGTGCACTGACTGGAGAATTATTACATCTGTGAACCTATTCAGTTGGATTTACGGCCCCACCACAGTACCAAGACTACACATGTTTGGGTGACAAATGATCACCTCCTGGCGTGGGATCCAGGACTTTGTTCCATCTTGGTCCTTCTTGATCTCTTATTGGCATTTGATACAGTCAACCATGGGGTGCTGTTGGATCACCTAAGGAACTATGTGGGTTTCACTGGCACTGTTTTGCATTGGTTTGAGTCCTACATAACTGGGAGAATGTAGCAGGTTGCCCTAGGTAATTTTATTTGTGTGGCTTATGCGGTCTACTGTGGGGTTCCCTTAGGCTCAGTCCTTGTCCCTGTGTTGTTTTCTTTGTATTTTACTCCTTTGAGGGAGATCATTAGATGGTACAGGGTTGAGATTCACTGCTATGCAGATGATACTCAGCTGTACCGCTCTTGTTGTCCCAGTGTGGACCATGTGGTTTTGGTTCTTGGATGAGGTCTTTCCAGGATAAATGACTGGATGGACTCAAAATTGCTATGTCTCAACCCAGAGAAGGCAGATTGAGCTGGGTTGATGAGGTGCAGCAGCTATTGGACGTGTGGTAGCCCTTCCAGTGTTGGGTGGCCAGTCTCTTGTTACTGTTGATGCAGTTAAGAATCTTTGGGTCATTTTGGACTGCAGGCTGGCACTTGATGAGCAGGTGTCAGCAGTGGTCCAATCTGGCTTCTACTACCTTCAAAACATAGCTAGGATCAAACTGTACCAGGCTCCTACTGAGCTGGTGATGATCATTCATGCTTTCATTACCACTGGTTTGGATTACTGTAATGCTCTGTACTTAAAACAATCTGGAGTTTTAATGTGATGCCTGCAGCTGGTCCAGAATGCTGCAACATGGCTGGTGATGGAAACATCTCAGAGGTACCACATCATGACAGTGCTGCATGCACTGCACTGGTTACCTATGTGGTGGTGCATAACCTTTAAGATATGCTTGTCAACATACAAGGCCTTGTATGATCTGGAACCTGACCTGACTACTTGAAAGATCTGCTGGCTCCTTACCTCCCAACCCGACCCCTCTGCTCCACCAATTCCAGTGCACTTGATGTGCCCTCTCCCTGCTTGAGACAACCTGGGAACAGAATTTTTGGAGTAGCAGCTCCAATTTTATGGAAGTATTACCTGGGGAGTATCTGCTCTGCTGGCATGATGGAGGCCTTTAAAAGATCATGCAAAACATACTTACTGGAGCAGGCTTTACCCAGTAAGCTACAGTAGTATCAAATGAATAGCAGTTTATGTATTTTACTGATTGTGATGTATTTACTCTTCTATTTTATTTTCTTATGTACTATGTATGTTCTTAATGTATTAAATTATGTATAGCACCCTGAGCTTTCAGAAAAGGGTGATTTATAAATAAAATTGCCTTGCCACATGTCTTGCATCCATTTTGAGGTTTAATGTTCTGCATCGCTGCATACCTGTATGTTATGTGCTACACCAGATGCTGATTGTGTCTTAAGGCACACAGCTCCTCATAGAAGACTGATTAGCAAGCTGGGAAGCCTAGCAGTAGCTCCTAAAGTAGTAAAATGTGTAGGTAGGTAGGTAAAAACTTTATTTTTATACAGGAAAAAAACATGTCATTTGGACTTGGGGTCCAGTTTACAAGATAGTCCTGTTTAAAAATTGTGCAAAAGTTACAAATTCAAGAACATTAAGACATATTTGACATATCAAGAAAAGACATATGAAAAACTAAACAATAAATACAATAATATACATAAACAGAATTATACAATTAATTTACAAGCAGTTACAAGTAAAAACATCAATTCCTTTATGGCTTGTGTAAATAATAAATGATTGGAAATTTCATGAATAGCTGGAGGAAGTGTATTACAAGTAGCAGCAGCCCTTAGAACTAAGGTTCTTCTCCAAATTTATTTGTTCTGATCCCCGGAGTAATCTTGTTTTGGTGAACTGATCTTGTTAATACCCTCGTGTTACTAGTATTTAATGGAAAAATAAGTTTTGAGATGGGACGATGTGGAAAGAAAGTTTCCATTTTGTGTATTAGAGTTAACCATTGTCTGGTATAACCCAGTTCCAAGGACTGCCATTCCAGTCTTGTCAAAAGAAAGCAATGGTGTATTTGATATCTGCCCTTCAATACATATCTGGCTATACAATAATGGGTTTAATCTAAGTGATTTAAAAGTGATTTGTAAGCTGTTTTATATACTAATTCACCGTATCGTAGGTTAGGTAAGATAAGTTGTTCAGCTAGTTTTTTTTTGTCAAGCAATTTAAGACACTTGGTTGTTCTCCTTAAGACTCCTAATTTCTTATTTACTTAATTTATAGTAGCTATAATATGTTGAGTAAATTGTAAATTATTTAGGGGTCGAAAGTCACCCTAAATAACAATAATTATCAACTATCTCCAATTTTGTTGAATTTTTAGTCGTAATCTCTAAAGGGATGGAATGTTTATGATCTTTTGAAGAAAAATACATTAATTTAGTCTTTTGGTATTCATTATAAGCTTTGACCTGGTGACCTTCAGAAAGCTGGTTGGGTAACAGCAGTCAGGGGGCGGCAGTAAATGGCATCCACTCTGGAGTAGGCAAAGTGACCAGTGGGGTGCCACAGAGATCAGTACTAGGGCTGGTCCTCTTCAACGTCTTTATAAGTGACATTGTAGAAGGACTGGAAGGGAAGTGTGCCTGCTTGCAGGTGACACAAAACTCTGTAACAGAGTGGACACACCGGGGATGGGGGTGGAAAGAATAAGGGAAGATATAAAGAAACAGAAAGAATGGTCATGGGTTCAGCAGCTGGGTTTTAATGCAAAAAAGTACAAAATCATGCACATTGGCACAGAAACCTGGGGGCAAAACACAAACTGGGAGGAGAGATACTAACAGCCACAAAGCAGGAAAGGGAACTGGGGATGATCATTTTCAATGGCCTGAAGGTAGCTAAAGAGTGTGACAAAGCAGTAGGGTAGGCTGGCAGGATGCTGGGATGCACACGAAGGGGAATCACCAGTAGAAAGAGGGAGGTAATAATACCCCTGTTTAAATCACTGGTGAGGAGACACCTTGAGAACTGTATACAGTTCTGGAAGCCTCATCTCCACAAGGACATAGATAGGATGGAGGCATACAAAGGAGGGCAACCAAAACGGTGCAAGGCCTGCATCAAAAGATCTATGGATAAAGGTTTAAGGAATTTTACATGTACTCCCTTGAGTGGAGGAGGGAAAGTGGGGATATGACAGAAACATTCAAATACCTCATTGGTAAAAACAAGGTACAAGAAAGAAGCATTTCCAACAGAAAAAGATGCTTGAGGACAAGGGGTCACATTATGAAGCTGGGGGGAGGCTTGGAGGAAATGGGAGGAAATACTTCTTCACTGAAAGGGTGGTCAACACATAAGCAGCCTCCCAGGGGTGGTGGTGGGAGCAGAAATGGTTACAGGATTCAAGAATGCATGGGACAGACACAGAGGGATCATAGAAGTAAAGCAGCGGGTGGAGGAGGAGACCAGAGACTGAGTAAGGTCTGCAGTGTCACTATAGGTAGAGAAAACAGAGCAGACTGGGCGGACAAGGAGGCCCTTATTCTTATCTACCAACAGTTTCTATGTTTCTATACAGCATTCCTTGAAAACAAATGTGTCCACCCTGTGTACTGTGATGTCACTTAACTGTAGGTAACTGTGAAACAGTAATGCATACTTATGTTCACCAAAAAAAACAACTTTAAATACTGATGTGCACCTTGAAAATAGTGTGTAAATCACAAGCCATTTTCAAAATCAATCACCCCATGCTGATGGCAAAAAAAAATGATTAAGTGAATCAACATTTTGAAGTGTATGCCCACTACCAACTTTCACAGGTCATAACAGTGTTGGAGTTGTAGCCACACATACAGTATTGTAAGTGACTATCAGACACATGCATTTTTCTAATTCATATGACTGAGGTCAGTTCCATGCCCTTTAAACCATACTTTCTGGCAAGAGATTCTGTCAATGAAAATGAATGGAATAATTACTAACTATGGAAACAGATGTATTATCATAGCAAAAAGAAGTGGAGAAAATGTAAAGCAGAATGCATAAAAACATGCACATCTGTCCATTGAGAAATGGAAATTCTACTAATTAAAAAGAATTTCAATATTTAAAATCTCTTGAAAGAGAAGATCCATCATCACACAACAGAAAAAGAGGGTACTGTGCCTCTTGGGATCCTTCTACCACACTGTTTATCTAATTAAATGTGTGCTTCTGCTAGGTTTGGATTTAAAGAGGCATAGATTTTCATTATGATACCATTTAGATTTTGTTCATGTGTATTTTAGCCAAGCTCTCTGTTTTCCTTAGTTTACAAGTCTGCATCTGAAGCTTTTTCATAACAGCTCAGAACTACAGATGAACGATATTACATTACAAGCCTGTGCAGAACCTTACTAGTTATTGTAATTGGTTTGTTTTTGTAGTCCATACAACAATATGAAAAATGAATAAGTAAAGAATAATATTAATTTATATCCACTGTTATTTTATGACAAGACCCAGGCATATAATACAACAAACTAACATTCTTATCTCTTTTAGCCACACACCCCACCCTAGCAAGGCTGTAGTATCAACTCCTCTGACAGTGAGAACAGCCAGCAAATTCACATTAGGAAGAACTACTTCATGAAATGATTAGTGGGTGCTTAGACTCCAGAGCAGGCAGTGCCATCAGACCCTGTTTCTACCTTCAGCCTTAAGCTGGATAAGTAATTTGAAGATGAAGGGGAGACAGAGTATTTCCATTGAGCTGGGGGAGGTAGCATGAAGGACCAGTGGTCTTTCTTTTCAAAATTGACATATTTGTATATTTCTAGTGCTACTCTTGGTTTGTCTGGCAAGAGGTGCAAGATCTCCAGGAGACAGGCACCCCCCTCTCTAGTGTCTGGGTACATGCCCTCTGTGGTCCAACTCAATCTCCACAGTCCCAAAGTGGAACACTTGAGGGCTTGTTACAGTCCAGATCCCATGGATTGCACTGAAAAGTGCTGCCAACATCACATGAAACCAACCCAATGTAGAGTGTGTCAGATTACAAAGCTAGTCTGCATTTTAATTATTATTCACTAATTTCTGACACTAAGGAACACGACTCCACAAAGTGAACCAGAACAGCACCTGCATGATCTAATGGAGGGGTTTCCATTTTCTTTTCAGATGTGATGTCTCTTATAGCATCTTTGCATACAAGACGGATACAACTTGCATCACAGGTCTGAGGAAGAAAATAAAGACACCCCCCCCCCAAATAAAAAAATGAAGAGGAGGAATTTTTTCAGAGCCTCAGAAGCACTTCTTTCTATTCAGCAGTTACCAGAATTATTTCCTTTAACATACCTCAAACTATGCCAACCCACATTTGGGTGCAGCACAACCTTTCTGTTCCTATAAAAAGCATTGTGCAAGGTGTGGGTGCAGAAAACTGTACAAAAATGTGATTCCTCATCATGAACAAATTAAAGCAATGGTACAGGAGGTATATATTCAGTGTGTGCTGCTGATGGACCATGCTAATAGCTTTATTTTGTTTCATTGTAAAAAGATGCTACATTTAAAAGAAAGGCAACAACATTGAACTGAGTTCAGAGAAAGAAAATTATTTCTCTGCAAAAATTGCTGCGGTTAGAAATTTTTTAGAAAGGACCCTGTAGGTAACACCCCTTACCACCACCACAACCTACTGCAAAAAATGTTCATGTGCCTGTATTTGTAAATTCAGAATGTTGGCAAGCATGCACAATGAAAACATCAAGAACATAAACATTAATCAGGTGCACAGACACGAGTGCACAGATAAAGTAAATCCAATCTGGGCAGAAAACCCATATGCTGTCACAGCTCCAATGAGCCTAAGCTTTCTCAGAATCCTGATCACCATCCAGCTTAATACACAACATATTTTTAGGAATTCCACTGTTAATATTTACTTTCATCATGTCAAATGTGCATACTGCTACAAGAAGAGGAGAAACTTCAACCAGTTCCTGAACAGCTCAACAGTGGGGGCAAGATGAATTGTAACTGCAGAGGCATTCCATAATTATGGCATCCCTACCAACATACTCATTCACCAATCATACTACAGTATACTTTTGGAACTTGCACAAGCTTTTCACTTGCCACACAAGGACTATGACCAGGATTTGCTACTCTAGCTCTGGAAGAAACATGAATCCCCAGCTATTCAAGATCTTTAGCACTGTTAGGACCACCTTAAAATGATCCATTACTCAATAGTAAACAAGAGTAACTCCATCAACAAGGTCATTGTATGTTGTCAGTGCCTCAAATCTGTAATGACCCTAGTTGCCAGATTCTGACCTAACTGTAAGTGATGAATCAACCTCAGAGAAAGGCTAACTGATAACATGTTACTGTAATCCAGTCTCGATGTTACAAGGATACGCACCAGCATGGCAAGATCCACAGGTGGTAGCAGTGAGCTAAAGTTACAGATGTTTTGCAACTGAAACAGGCCTGGACCTGTGCCAAAGTCTGTTTATTAAATTTTAGGCCAGATTCTAGCCCTGCCCTCAGACTGTGAACCACTTGAGCCAACCTCAACTCAACCCCGTATCAATGGAAGCCAGGAAAAAGTCTCTTATGCTCTGTTTGGCTAATATGCCAGTCGGTTAATATGTGTAGGCAGATACTAAGGTCATTACTGCTATGGTATAACATGTATTTAACCTCTTGCTATTTCAAATTCAGCAGCTGCTGCACTGCCAACACCACTGTCCCTGAGAAACAAATGTTCCTGTTTTTTTTTTCTGTAATTCAGTTTTTAAAAAACATCCTGCACCAAACTCTTAAGTATTCACCTGCCTGGTGTCCCAAATCTTACTTGCTAAAATAAAGTTATTTGTAATGCTGGTTACAGGACAAATCATTCATTAACAGATTCTGCGCCTTTGACTCTTCGCTGCAACTGCTTCCATCTCCAGTTTGGCTCAGTCAGAAGCAAAAAACAACAGAAGCATTTCTGCTCATATAAATGTTTAGATTTTTATTGTTATTTCTATTATTAGAAAATATATGCTATAAAACTAATGGAGGCAAACCATGCATGGACAAGACATGTTTCCATCTTGGGATTTTGATGACATCAGAAATCTCCTGAGCTTCATTCTTGAAGCCTATGATGTCATCAGACCCCCCATGGAAACTCTACCTTGTTCTGCATGGTTTGCCAGCCATGATCGTATACAGTATTTATTTATTTAATCAAAGTTTTGGATTTACAATCCTTTAAGTCAATGACTCCTTTGCAAAGGCTCCACGTCAGTACATACATACATACATAGCTTAAAGACAATTAGTACATTCCGTATGAGGCAGACATATATTGATATCATCGCAGTTGCAAAATTCCATAGAAAAATAGAAACATGTTGACACTACATATTATATTTTCTCCTGCAAATATTCACCAATTTGCAGAAGCAAAATGCAACAAATCAAATAATAGGTATATTTTTGTAAGTATGGGAATAGCTAGTTTATATAGATGGCATGTCGTTAAGCTTCTTTACAAATTTCATATATTCTACAGTATTTTGTTTGTGACATTTCACAAAAGCTGCAAATGCAGCCTTCATAAGAACACTCAGCCTAACTAGCAAGCAAAGAGGAGTTGGATGGCACAGCTTATATGGGTGGAAAAGAAAAACAACTACAAATAAGGCAGTCACTGCAGGTGGCTACAAAACAAGCAAAACAAGAAGATATCCATGTAGAGTAATAATATTTCTCAATTTGTCATTTTATGCTGTTGAAGAATTCAGCACATGGCTGAAACAATGAGTCTAATATTATTTTCTGTTCTCAGAGTACATGCAAGGTAAACCGTTCTTTCCATTTCCAACCCACCTGCTGATTCAGCATCCCTTTCTTTTCTTATAAAAAGCATTGTGCAAAGTGTGGGTGTATAAAACTTTTGAAAGGTTTAATACCTTATGAACAAATCAAAGCATTGGTAAATGAGGTAAGGAGTTGACACGTGCTCCTGGTGGTCCTGACTCCTGTTTTGTTTGTTTAGTTTAGTTTTTTTTAAAATGAGGCTATATTAAAAAGAGAGGAAAGAACAATGAGGTTAGTACAGAAAAAGAAAATAGTTTCTCTGTAAAAGCTTCTGGGGTTATAAATTTAAAAATTGCTTAGGAAGGCCCTGGTGGTAACACCACCACCACTAACACAACCTACTGCAACAATTTTCATATTCCACTATTTTGGACCCCAGCATGTTGCCAAACATGGAAAATGATAATGTCAATAACATAAATTCAATGGCTATATGCAACTTAGTGTAGTGTTATGTTTGAGCAACTGTTTCTATGTTCCATAGCAAACTACCACCCTGTAGGGGTATGGAAGGCATGGAACCTTCAAGGAGGGTTCCACCCTTAGAGGTGCCATGAGGAGGATTCCCTTTGCTAAAGGTACCTTAGGAAGGAGCCCCGAGGAAAGAGGCATGCTGCTGGAGGAGGATGGCAGGATGGTGGGGCAAAAAAAAAAGTGCTTCTGAATCCGATTGGAAGAACTGTCTTATATAGCTCAGGCAGGGGGAGTGGCTAGTTGCTGCAGCCCATTGAACTGCAGGAATAGCCTTTCAATATTAATCTGGTGCACAGATATGGGTACACAGATATAGAAAAACCAATCTGGTCACAAAACCCATATGCTGTCACAGTTCATATAAAGCTATACTTCTTCAGAAGCATTATTACCATCCAGCTTAATACACAACACATTTTCAGTGAGCATACTAATAATGGGAGCTATTCAGAATGTCAACGTGCTGCATAAACTGGACATGTTGGCATTACTACGCATGAATGCCATAGAGTGGGGTCCTGTGGACCCCATATGGCATTCACGATTGGGGTACAAAGCAGGTACATGGCCATTCCCCCAGCTGCGTGGACTGCAATGCACCAGGGACGTTCTAAGGGTGTATCAATACTACACGATATTCACTAAATCCACTGCATGCCCTAATGGGCATACCCTGCCATTCATGGTGGGACATGATGTAGACCCTCTGTGCTGCCCCCACTCAATAGGCAGCAGGTGAGGGTTGAGGAAGCTGATCTGGTAGGTATAGGGGATGGGGTGCCACTCCTACCACTGTGGGTGCCAGGATCAGGAGTGTGCCTATGGGTCTATCCCAGGCAGGGCATGCACATGGGGCAGGGGGTCCACTGGCATGGGGCACGGGGGATTCAGGGTGTGTGGCCACAATGGCTGGTCAAGGCTGCATGACAGGGGTTGGTTCCCCCTTCTGGGGGTCCTGCAGAGCACTGGGAAGGTGCTAGGTAGCAAGGACTGGTACACTGGATATCTGGTCCATGCCATGTGGGTCTAGGTGCCTGCAGTCAGCATTCACTCACCCCGAACCCTGCTGGTCCACGTAAAGGGATCCGCTCTGGGACCCAAGATGGGCATCCCATTGGATGCCCACCTGGATCTGCAACTCCACCCACGGCTGCCCTGTGGAGTCCTATGAGCCAGAGGGGAGGAGCCACAGACAGGTGGGTGCCAGTTCTGAATACCAGCATGTTCACACCTGTCCACGAATGTGCAGCTACGTGGGTGGGGTATGTACATTTTCCACGTACCACTGCCCGCTTTGTGCATAGCGCCCAATATGTTTACTTTTCAGGTCAAATGTGCATTATGTTTCAGGAAGAGGAAAAATTTCAACCATTTCCTGCACAGCTTAACAGTGGAGGCAAGGTGGACCATAACTGGAATGGCATTCCAAAGTTTTTACATTGCTGCCAAAAATGCTTGGTTAATAATCATGTTACAGTGTACTTTCAGAACTTGCACAAGCTTCTTACTTGCCACACAAGGAGTACAGCTAAGATTTGCCATTGGAAATAGCTCTGGATTAAACACAAGTCCCCCACAATTCATGGCCTTGAGCACAATTTTGACCATCTTAAAACTGATCCTTTAATCAACAGGTCAACAAGTGTACCTTCATCAACAAGGGCAATAAATGTTGTCATTGGCTTAAAACTATAATGACCCTTAGCCATATTCTGTGCTAACTGTAGGTGATGGATCAACATCATAGAAAAGTCAACCGATAATACATTACTGTAATCCAGTCTTGATGCTACACAGATACACACAAGCATGGCAAGATCTGCAGGAGGTACCAGTGAGCTCAATCTATGGATGTATTGCAACTAAAAGAGGCCTTGGCATGCACCAAAGCCTGTTTGTCAGATTTTAGCCGAGAATCCAAACCCTACACTTCTACTGCAAACCACTTGAGCCAATCTCAGGTCAATCTGCCCCAAAAAAGGAATCTGGATCTAATCTCTTAAACCCTGCTTGATTATATGTTGGTTGGTTAAAGTGTGTGGGCAGATAACTAAGGTAGTGCATATTTTATGTGCCAGCTTCTATGATATGTTTTCATACCTATTCTGTGTTGTATTGATGATGTTGTAATGTACTCTGAAAGGCTGTCATAAATGACGTAAAGAACAATAATGTAACCTTTCCTTATCACAAATCAGAGTTCTTTATCCATGAATATGGAAAACAAAATGATCAATAGTGTGGCAAGACCTCTAAGAAGAAATAGTAAGTAAGTAAAATTGTATTATACAATGGCAAGAAAGAATGCTGACCTCTGATTGGTCAGTCTGGGACTGGACTCGTGATGTTTTCCCAACATAACATTATGGATCTAGTCACTGCACAAAGACAACCGAATCAAGCAAAAAACAATCACTGCCCATTCGATGCCACCAGTTCATCTGTTTCACACTGTAATTGGCATTGGCTTCCACACTGCCCTCCTTGTGGACACAATGATTATCGCCCATCTCAATTTCCCCAATACTTAACAAAATGTTAAAATACATAACAAATGAAGCCAAGAATCATCATGCATTTCTCCAAATGTCACTAAAAACAATATACCAGGGATGTGTATGAAAGCCCTGTTTCTGACTGCCTTCACAGCAGTCCACCCTCTGCTTTACTCGCAGTCCCTACAGTTGTCCTGCATGTTTTTTTAATTTAAAAAGCACAGTAAATCAAACTAAAAGCCACCATATCAGCTTTTACAAAGCAGTACTTCCTCTCACTATACAGACACTTCCACCTCAAAAAACTAGAAGTCATCACTATGACCAGCTTTGCATCAGTCCATCCCGGTGTTGTCTAGTTGCGTACCTGCTGACAAAACATGGTAAGCACATGCCTAACAGTGCTTGTCAGACACTTACCTGGTCTCCATATTACAGTTTTAGTCCCTTCTCCTGGTAAAACCTGTACCGGGAGAAGATGCACAGGCACAATACTCGGGGGTGGGGAGGGGGGCAAATTCACATTTCCAGGAGGCACCAAACAGTCACAGTTCTAACAGCAGTGGTTATGAGTGGGTGTGAGTGTGGGGGGGAGCAACACCATGCCAGCCCGGGGACGAAGGCACATTTTCCCATTGACACCAACTGGCAGAGTGAGGGATAGGCAGCAGAGAGAAACAAAACCAACAAATAAGAAATGTGCTTTACATTGAGAAAATTGGGCACATAAGAACAATATAAAAAGGTTGCTATGGGAACTCCACAGTGTAGAGCTACTTTTACATTGCAGGAGCTCCACCTACTGGACAAAATAAGAAATGAGCACCACTTTTTTAAAAAGTATACCTACACATTGGAAAAAAAACACTGAAAAGTAACTTTAAAAGCTATTTCTTCATCTGTTTTTTCTTTTTCTCAACTCTCAAGCCATTGTATAATAAGAATAATGCACTCCAGGGTGTGTGTTGTGCTGGGATAACATCACTTCTTGGGTGCTGGATGTACCTGCCCAACCACACGAGGTATGACGTTATCCCAGCACGACACACACACCCTGTCATGCATTATTCATTTATTTATATATGGTGCCCAATCATGGGGGGCTCTGGGTGCCTTACAGGTATTAAAAGCAGGGTTAAGCAGACAACATATATAAATACATAATAAATTAATAAATAATCAGTAATATTAAAATCAACTAAATTTTTTTTATAAAAATACTTTTCTAGAAAGATAGGTCTTTTGGCACCTTTTAAATGCCTCCATCGATGGGGCCTCCCTCAAAGATTTTGGTAGCGAGCTCCAGAGGGCCAGATCAGCCACCTCAAAGGAGCAATCTCCTGAGGTTTTTAGCCTGGACATCAGAACTGCTAGGAGACCCTCAGTGGAGGAGTGAAGGGAACGTACTCAGATGGCAGGTGTAAAGAGGTTGGACAGGTAGCCAGGGCCTGAGCCATATAGATCCTGAAAGGTGAGCAAGCCCACCTTAAAGATGATCCTCCACCTGACCGGTAGCAAGTGCAAATCTCGCAAGACTAAGGTTACATGACAGGACCTGGGCAGGCCCATCAGAAACCTGGCCACTGCGTTCTGCACCAGCTGCAGTCAGCAGAGGCTCCCTCCACTGACCCCAAAATATAGAGCATTAGAGTAGTCCAGCCTTGATGTCACAAAGGCATGTACCAGTGAGGACAGGTCTTCTGACAGAATCAAAGTTTTAATCCGAGTGATGTTCCTTAAGTGGTAGACACCACTTCAGACCACAGACGACACCTGTGCATACAGTGTCAGTCTGTCGTCAAGGATGATGCCCAGATTTTTCACCTTGGGGAATGCCGTCAATGAGGGAAAACTCAGGACCAAACCTGTCACCACCCAGAGGCACTCCCATCATGCCAGAAATCATGCTCAGTCACCAGTACCTCCATCTTGTCAGGGTTCGGCCTCAGTCAGTTAAAGGAGATCCAATCCTGAATTTCGGCCAGGCATTTATTCAGCACTTCAATGTCACCATTTGTTCCAGGGGCAAATGACATATACAGCTGGGTATCATCTGCATTGAAGTGGAAACCCATACTGTAATGTCTAAAGAGCTCACCCAGGGACAGCATGTACACCATCAACAGCATCAATGAAAGGATTGAACCCTGAGGAACTCTGCATGATAGGGGCTTCGAGGAGGAGGAGGAGCAATTTCCCATCACTACTTGTTGCCTCCTTTCAGAAAAATACGACTCAAACCATTGGATGACAGTTCCAGTGAGTCCACAATATACTCTAAGGTGATCCAAAAGCACAATGTGGTCCACAGTGTCAAAGCTGATGAGAGATCGAGGAGGACAAGACTTGACCATTCTTCTCTATCCCTTATCCTGAGGAGGTCATTTTGCACCCAAACTAGCGCCATCTCCATACTATGCCTATCCCTAAAACCAGACTGGAATGGCTCATAGATGTCAACGGCTACAAGGTGGGCTTCAAACTGCAGAGCCACCACTTTCTCAACAACTTTCCCTAAGAATGGGAGGTTGGAGATAGGTTTATAATTCACCAGGATGTCAGGGCTAAGTGCTGGTTTCTTCAGAGGAGGCCTCACCAATTCCTCCTTCAAGGCATTAGAGAAAAGCCCATCTAAGAGTGAGCACTGGACTATCCCAGCAAACACTGGACTGATGGCCTCAGCACATCACACTAGGAAATGAGTTGGACTAGGGTCCAGATCACAAAAGGTGGGCAGCAGATTCAAAATCACCTCAACGACCTCAGCCTCCTCCACCAGCCGAAACTCGCCCCCAAGTAATAGAAGTGCCCCTGCTCCAGCCAGCCCAACCACTACAGAGCTGGACTTGCCCATCGAGATGATCCTGGCCCAAATAAAGGACACCCTGTTAGAGAAGAACAGAGCAAACTCTTTGCACAATACAAATGAAAATGTCCTTTTTGGCTGTAGACAGACTGGATGCAATAGTCTGTCCACAGCCTGAAACAGCTGAGCTGGTCTGTTCCTCCCTGCAGCAGTCTCCTTGGACAGGAGCTTTGCCTTCTTATGGTTGATTGCCCCTTGGTAATCATTACAGTGATTTCTCAAGGCCAGTTTGTCCTCCATGGACTGGGTCTTCTGCCAACAATGCTCCAACTTCTGACCCTTGGTCTTCATCTCCTTGAGAGCCCTGTTAAACCATAGGGGTCTCAAGCGAGAATACCTGAGTCATATATGACTGGTGCAATGGCATCGGGCACCTTGGTAACAGCCCCATTATACTCCACTCCTGCCTTGCCCTTGCCAATTGCACATGCAGCACTCATGTCAGACAAATCTACTACCACCAACAGTCCTTCTAGGGACAATCCCCTTAAAGGGCAGTAGCTGAGCACCTCAATGGGGGGGGGGGGATATCGGGAACTCCACTGTGCAAGGATCAAACCAAGTGACCCGATCAGTCCTGAGGTTGGTGACCTCAAGCCCCAGTGAAAGTATCAAGTCCAAGGTGTGGCCATGGTGATGGGTCGCAGAGGCAACTGCCTGTGCCAGGCCTGGAGATGTCATCATCTGGAGGAGGTCATTTCCAAGATGCAAGGATTCATCGTTGATCCAGGCTTTGAAGTCCCCCAGAATCAACTATCTAGGTGACTCCAACACCCTGTCAGTGATGAAGTCCACTACCTTATGCAGAAATCCCACCCCATCCCCGTTCTGGAGCATGGTAAATGAGGAGAGTCCTGCATCCCACATCTTGACCCCCACGCACTGCCACACATTCAAACGACAAGGTAGAACCCACCTGGTGCACGGAGAAGTTCAAGCTGGATCTAAAACAGATGGCCACTCCCCTGCCCCTGCATTCTCTCCTTGGGCAGTGCATCACAGAGTACTCAGTGAGGACCAGTGCATCCAAAATTGGACCTGTATCATCCTCCAACCAGGTCTCCATGATGCAAGCCAGGTCAACTGAGGAAATGAAGTCGCCATAATTGTGATCTTGTTCCTCATTGACCTGGCATTGCTCAGTACAGCCCAAAGGGAACTAGCAGAGGCTGCAGGCCCTCTAGCTACCTGCCGACATGGTGCAGTGGGAGTCCTGGGAATGGGAACCAAACTATTGGGCCTCTCTCATGGCTCTGTTTAACCCCAGGGTGCCTCCTGCTCCTAATCACCCTAATACTATTCATCTCCACTGTACATACAGCACCCTGTTACATGCCCACCTGCCCCTACTAATACCCACCTCTCACTGCTACAGGTGGGAAGGGAATCCACAAAGGGTGGAGATTATGCAGCAGGGCTGCTGTATACTTGGTACAAAAGGCCCTGGAACATAAACACATTCTGCAAAATCCTGCTCAAAAGCAAGTTATAGGTTTAAAACTATTACTAAAACAACTTAATGTAAGAAAAACCTTAACCTAAACATACATTTAACATCCACACAATAAATACAAAGCAAAAACGGCCTAACCACAAACATACCACACTCATGCACTTCCAAGGCCCAGCCCACCAACCACTATTACAATTACAAATAAGTTAAAAACACTAAAATGGAGAATCCTAAGTATTAAGTGTCAGAGGACTGATCCAGATGATCACATATAGCAATGTTTCATTCAGATTTGATGTCCAAAATGTTCAGAGACCATAGTTCAGGAAAATGCTCTCACCACTGCCCAGAATAGAACCAGACCAAAAGATGATAAGTGCCATGGCAAAGCAAGGTACTCTCACCACCTTTCCTCAAGTGGTCTATAATTTAGGCAACCAACTGCAGTACAAATGCCAGCAAGCCAGAGAGTGGAGCTCCCACCACCACTCGGAGGGAAACGATGAAAGTCAAAAGTACTTATGGGAGCACAAATTTGAGAGGGGGATCACAAGTCAATACAGGCACTTCTCCAAGCCACTGATGACCGGTGGCTCCAATGCTTGCCTTCAGGCTCTAAAACATTCTCAAAGCAGGCCTCTTGGGTGAAATGCAACTGATGTATGCTATACACCAGCCACAGATAATTAGAACAACAGCCCCACAACTCCACACTTCAGGCCCACAGCAAGCAATAGACAATGGCTGGAGCTCGAAGCTCCTCCAGCTGCCATGGTATCTTCCCAGGGCAAGCCACCTCCCAGTTCAGTTCACAGCCAAACTGAAATGTCCGTGGTCACCACTAGAGCAGCACAGCATCTGCAACTGCCACTAGAGCCACACAATTCCCGACTCCGAGGCTTCACTGAACAGTTTGCAATTCAGGACTCCGAGGCTTCACAAGACAGTTTAACAAGGTGCAGCAAGCTCATCTGACCTACACACTTTCCACTGGAATGACTCCCAGTGCAGTGGATTCCGACTAAGTGTTTCAAAGCCAATCCTCAGATTCAGGTACATACCAGGTCTCTGGGTTGTACAACCAGAGTTGCGGTAGATTTAAATGATAAATTGAATCCTCTGAAACAGAAACTGGATCCCTAAAAATAAATAAATAAATAAATAAACTACATAAACTTTAAAAACCCTGCCTAGCACTAATTGCCCTAAACCTTGACACTACTTACTCACTGTTTAAAACTAATTTAAACAGATTTCACAGGAAAACATCCTGGGAGGCAGATAAACTGGTTGATAGGATTCTCCTAATAAACATACATTCAGTAAAGAGGCAGAGGAGGCCCCTATCCTATCATTTGCAGTTCAGGCTATACCCAGTGCCTGGATGATTTAACCCTTTTTTCCTCTCTTTCTGGAAGGCTAAACATTAGGGGTTGAAGCCCATCATGCAAATATACCATATAAACACAAAAACATAGACATGATGCCAGAAGAAAGACGATGGTCCATCCAGTCTGCCCATGGTTCCCTATCTAACCAAGGAGCTATTGTCTATACATAAAAATAAAGCTATTGTTAATTAAATGCAATCTGAAAAGTACAGGTCTTTAAAAAGGATCCAGGCTATCTAAGTAAATCAATCAATCAATCAATCAATCAATAATTTATTTCTTGAAAGCGCAGTTCAAATAATTATCAAAGCGCTTATACAAATATAAAATCATTAAACTACATCATATATAAGATCAATAAATAAGCAGGCAGCAGAAATGTCAAATTTCAAAAAAATGCTAAATTAAATAAATGGGTCTTTAAGGTGGATTTAAAGGCTTCAGTGTTCAGGCAGTCTGTTATCCGGCAAGGCAGAGAGTTCCAAAGGGTTGGATCTATGAAAGCAAAGGATCTCACTCCAGAAGATTTCAAATGGACCCTAGGAACCTCTAATTGTTCCTCGTTGGTGGAGCAGAGTGGGCAGAGAGGGTGGTAGGGGCAGAGGAGATCTTGCAAATACTGCAGTCCCTGTCCATGAAGGGCCTAAGCTCTATCTATAGGTCAGTAATCCGACCTTGAAGGTGATCCTCCACTGAACTGGCAGCCAGTGCAGGCCACGGAGCACAGGTGTGACATGTCAAGATCTTGGTACACCAGTCAACAACCTGGCAGCTGCATTCTGCATCAGCTGGAGGCGGCAGAGGTCCACCCCCAGTAGCCCTAGGTATAAGGTATTACGGTAATCAAGGCGAGAGGTCACAAAGGCATGGACCAGTGTTGGAAGGTCATCAGGCGGGATCAGGTGTTTTATCCAGTTGATAGTCCTCAGATGGTAGGTAACATGATGTAAATGTATGACTATGAGGTGGTAATCAAATACACAAGCTAGAGGCAAAATAAAGAAATGCCCTGTCTTTCATCATTGAATTGGCTCAACTACTTTGCAATCAGAAGGCAAGGCAAGACAATTTTATTTATAAGGTGCCCAATTCTGGAAGCTCTGGGAGCCGAGCATAAATGAGGATATACAGCAGTAATAAAAACATAATAAAACCTCAGAAAAAATGTAACAGGACTAAATACAGCAATACAGAGGTTTCCAGAAGTCAACCTTAAAATAACTGGTGAAAGTTAAAGATGGTATTAGCAGTCACAGACCAGGCTGAAGAAGTGGGCCTTTAGCCTCCCCTTAAACACCTCAATTGAGGGAGCCTCCCAGACTGCAGGTGGAAGCAAGTTCCACAGGGTTGGCCCCAAAACACTAAAAGCACGATCTCCTGAGGTTTTGAGCTGAACCCTGGGAACAATCAGGAGGCCCCTCAAGGAGGAATGGAGGGAGTGAGCAGAGGACACCAGTGTCAGGAGCTCAAACAGGTAACCAGGACCCAGCCTGTATAGGACCTTAAAGGTGAGAAGACCCACCTTGAAAAGGTCCCTCCACCTGACTGGCAGCCAGAGCAGAGCACGCAGAACTGGGGTCACATGACTGGCCCTTGAAAGGCCCGTCAGTAACTGGGCATTCTGCACTAGCTGCAGCCTACAGAGGATCCCTCCCATGACCCTGAAGTACAGAACATTGCAGTAATTGAGCCCGGAAGTCACAAAGGCATGTACTAGTTTTGGCAGGTCCTCGGGCAGAATGAGGGTCTTAATCCAGGCAATGTTCCACAAGTGGTAAAAACCACTGCTGACTACAGCTGTCACCTGATCTTCAAAGGTCAATTTGCAATCAAGGATCACACCCAGATTTTGCACCCTTGAAGAAGCTACCAATGGGGTAGACCCTAGAACAAGTCTAGAGTCAGCCTCGGATGGCATCCCATCATGCTCATGACCAAGCTCTATCACCTGCACCTCAATCTTAGTGGGGTTGAGTCTCAGCCAGCTGGAAGCCATCCAGTCATTAGTTTTAGCCAGACAGCTGTTAAGCATGTCAACCGCTCCTGATGTTCTGGGTATAAAAGACAAATACAGTTGGGTATCATCTGCATAGCAGTGAAACTCTACACTGTATTGTTGGATGATCTCACCTGGGGCAGCATGTACACTGTGAACAACATCAGCAACAAGATTGAACTGTGAGGTACTCTGCGAGACAGAGGCATTGGAGAGGAGAAGTTCCCCATCATCCTGCTGCACTCTATCAAGAGATAGGACTCAAACCATTTGATGATGGTGCTGGCAAGTCCAGAAAACTCATACAGTCAATCAAGAAGCACAACATGATCCACAGTGTCAAAAGCTGAGGAGAGATAGAGGAGCACAAGAACTGACCTGTCTCCTCTATTTCTAGCCCTAAGCAGATCATTATGCACTCTCACTAGAGCAGTTTCAGTGCTGTGTCTGGCCCTAAAACCTGACTGGAATGGCTCATAGGTATCAAAGTACACCAGGTGATCTTCAAGCTGATATTCCACCAATTTCTCAACAATCTTGCGCAAAAATGGCAGGTTGGAGATTGGACGGTATTTCACCAAGATATTTGGGTCGAGGGATGATTTCTTTAGGAGGGACTTCACCAGTGCTTCTTTCAAAGCAACTGGGAAGATCTCCTCCACCATCGAGCACCTGGCAATCCTGATGAACACTGGGCCAACGGCATTGGCACATTCCATTAAAATATGAGTCAGTGCCGGGTCCAGTTCACAAGAGATGTGCTTCAGCTCCAAGATCACCTTAGTCACTTCAGACACTTCCACTGGCCTAAACTTCTCCCAGGCAGACTGAGTGCCTCTGAAACTCCAAACTCAATCACTGCGAGGCACAAGCCTCCCTGGTGGAATCCATGACCGGATGGCCAACACTTTGTTAGAGAAAAACAGCACAAGCGCTTCACATAAAGTGGTTGAAAAAGTTTTTTTCAGCCAGAGACAGGCAGGATGTAAAAGCCTGTCCATGGTCCAAAACAGCTGAGATGGTCTGATTCTCCCTGCAGTAATTTCTCTGGACAGAAATGCTGCCTTCTTATGGGAAATTGCCCCCTGGTACTCAACAGAGTGAGAACGCAGGGCCAGCCTGTTGGCCTCCAGCCGGGTCTTCTGCCCGCAATGCTCCAACTTCCAACCCCTGATCTTCATCACCTTGAGATCCCCATCAAACCAAGGGGATCTCAAGTGAGAAGATCTGGGTCATATACAGACTGGTGCAATGGCATCTAGAGCTTCAGTAACCACCCTATTATAGGTGGCCACTGCCTCTCCAGTGCCGATCGCACATGCTGCATTAACCCTAGATAGGTCAGCTAACACCAATAGTCACTCTGTCAACATCCTTTAAGGGACAATAGCTGACCATCTCCACAGGGGAAGGACTTTCGGGGGGGGGGCCCAAAGCTGAACTCCACAGTGCAGTTGTCAGACCAAACGAACTGAACAATCTTGAGGCTGTCAATCTCAAGACCCAGTTGGAACACCAGATTGAGTGTGTGGCCATGTTGATGGTAGCAGCAGCAACTGCTTGAGACAGGCCCAGTGATTGCATAAGCTGGAGGAGGACATAACCAAAAAGTGAGGATTCGTCATTGACCCAGGCACTGAAGTCCCCCAGGATTAAACACCTGGGAGATTCCAGCACCTGGTCAGCGATGTAGTCTACTACCTCCTGCAAGAATTCCCCTCCCACCCCAAGGGGGTGGTAAACAAGGAGAATCCTGCAACCTGCACCCCCACACGGCGATGCACTCAAAAGAGCAGGTGCTACCAACTGGGTGCACTGAGAAGCCCAGATTGGGTTGAAAAATGATGGGCACTCCCCCACCCCCTCCCCTGTGATCCTTCCTCAGACATTGCACCATGGTGAACCCAGCAGAACGGCAGCCTCAAAAACAGGGCCCACATCATCACTCAGCCAGGTCTCCATGATGCAGGCCAGGTCGACAGGAGAAATCAAGTCCGAGAAAACAGCGGTCTTGTTCCTCATCAACCTGGCATTGCAAAGCACTGCCTGAAGAGGATTATAGCATGTAGCCAGTCCTCTAGCTACCAGCCCACTCAGGCCAGTGGAAACCCTGGGTACAGAGACCAAACACATCGGGCCTCTCCCTAGGCTCCGTTTACACCCAGGACATCTCCTGCACCGGACAACCTCAGTGCTGCTCGCCACCCCCTCCTCAGCTGCTGTCAGCACTCGATGAACCAAATGCCTCCTAGTAATATTGACCTCCCTGCAGTGTCTCGCTATGATACCAGAAACTGGGAGATCAGTAAAGGGGTGAAGGTGGAGCTGAGAGACAGTGTAGGTGATACGGGGAAGGCAACAGCACCAACACATTTCTTACCTGGTGAGACCAGTCCCAAAAGAGCACTAGAAGATATTACAAAAGTGCAATGGCAAAAAGAAACACTCAAATTAACAATCACACAACACCACACATGGCAACCACACAGATAAACACAAAAAGTAAAAAATACAACCCACCAACATCCCCACCCACAAAACTCCCACCCTCAAATACACAATCCCCCATCCACCACAAACCTCCCCTTACAAGATAGTAAAAATCAATTTCAGTTTTCAGGAGAGATCAATAGCCAGTGTCCCGGAAAATGTTATGTATAATCCCAGCTCCTATCTGAAGCAAAATCCAATGTTCAGTTATAAGTTCAATGTTTAAATGCTTTCAGCAGGATCTAAATCCAAGGCAGATGCTACCAGCGCGGCAAAGACCACAGTCAGCTTTCACTCAACTGGAGAGAAAATGCCACCAAATGCCAAGGTAAGAAACAAGAACAGGATGAAGAATAAACAGTTAATGAACCAATGCAAGTACTGCTGTGAATTTCAGGCTACCAAAACAATAAAAATAATAGAAACATACAGCAGTCAGTGTCAACAGAAAAAGACAATCAGTCCATCCAGTCTTTTCTGTTTTACTCTATCCAATCCTATCCCATGACCTATTGCCTAAACACGGTTCCTCCTCACCTCCCCCCTTGCTTGCTGCCATACTGCTACCACTGAGAAACCAGTAAGCCCCTCACTCTATCCTTGCCTTGCTTGAACCCACTTGTGGATTTTGGGTCCAGTACCTCTGCCATTAGCTTTCCCTAGCTCCATCACATACTGACTACCTTAGCTGCACTATATCAACTGCAGTAAATACCTCAGAATCAAAATGCAGCTCACCTCCAATAAGGCTTCAAATATGTATTCGTCTCCTCTAAAGTGCAATGCAGGAAGGTACAGTTCAACGGTGGATAGCATCTAAAAGTAAAATTAAAATTGCAAAAACTGCAAGATTATGAAACAGTAATGCTGGCCCTTACAGCAAGTGACCTGCAAACAGCAGGCATGCAAGGTGTGCATGTATGTTACAGCTGACGTTTCAGCTAACCCCTTCTTCAGAAGTAGCCAAACCACTTTGGGTCTTTTATTGACAATATTGCACAATTTTTGCACAATTGCACTTTACACTATTTATTTATTTGTCTAACTTTATCACTGGGTTAGCTTTGTTCCACCCACCAGCATCACTAATATGCATATTTATGAGTACTGTATTTAAGGTTGAGCTTGTATTGGGTTGGCATGCCCCATTGTTTTTGATGAATCTCACCCCACCAGCTTTCACTGGTGCCCCCTTGTACTGTATTTAAATAAAGGGCCAACAATGGCAACAAGGGTGGTCTTATGATGAGCCCTGGGGGTAACTCTTTAAGTACAAGCTGCATGGAAGAAGGAAGAAGGGAGACATGACTGAGATAGTCAAGTACTGTACATCCACTGGACAAACAAACTGGACAGCAGTGAGCTCACAATGAGTGTTAACAGGGGTACTCGGGGGGGAGTGGAACATGAAGTTGGTGGGGGATTGAAGAAGGATGTCAGGTATACTTTTTACAGAAACAGTGTGTAGACTAGAACAAACTTCTGGAAGAGGTCATGTGCACTGATACAATGAAGGGGGTTAGAAAAGGAAGTGGGCCAGACACACAGAAGAAGTGTATATGGAGGCAGCTGGGGGACAGAGGAGAAGAAATGAGAACTGATGGGGACAGTCCCATTAGTAGGCAGGCTTGGGCAGATTAAATGGGCTGATAGGGCTTCATCTGCTGATATTTTTCTGTTTCTATGAAAGCTATGTGCACCAATGTTTGATGCTCACCATTAATCATTTCAAATCTCAAAAAAATGCTAAAACATTCTTAGCAAAAGGATATAACAGCATCTTTTTTTTTTTAACTCTGTTCACCTTCCCCGGTGAACTCTCTCCAGCGACCTCCTAGTACTCTGGTCTCTACCTCCCATCATGTCATCTACCCTTCGCAATAACCCATAGCCCGGCACATCCCCTGGGTCTGAACTCTGGGGAAGGGCCACCCTATCCACCCAGGGTGCTCTATCTATAGGGTTAAGCTCCGGGCCATGGGGGGAGAGAATGGAGGGCGCAACCAACATTGGGAGTGTGGATCAGAGGGGGAGGCACCTACACCTATCACTGGGAGGAAGGGTATTTCTCTTAGTGAGTCCTACCTCTATTGGCTTGGATATGCAATGCATCCCAGTGACGGCATGCACACTTCCGTGCATGCTACAGGGTCGCTGCAGCAGCCAATCCCCATGTGTTCCAGATCTTGGGCTCATTGTACCCCTAGCCTCCACCAGGAGTCCCTAGAGCCTGGAATCATGATCCCCTCCCACCTGGCACAGGAGAGCCATCCTCTGGATACTCAATCCTATCCCTCCCCTGCCAACCCCTGATGACCCAAGCTCGCTGCTGAACCTCGGTCACCAGTGTGGTACAAGGTGTGGCATCCAGCACCTCAACCCTCAGCCTCAGCAGGCCAGCTGATAGAACAGCATCTTAAGACATGAGGAAATGAGAATCTGAAATAAAATTCAATGAAATTCATAGTTATTAGCAGGCCCAATGGCACTGAGGGTTGAGGCACTGAATGCTGTGCTGACAACCTGAGTTTATGAATAACCTTGGGTCATCAAGGTGCTGGTATGGGAGGGATGGGAGGAGTGTGACTGAGCAAGCCATCAGGCTGCTCTCCTCTCCCATGGGTGGTGGGAGAGTTTTGTTGCCCCTCCTGTAGAGCCATCTCCACCTGGTGGGGGTCCAGTGGGGCAATGTAGGTGGTGGGGGTGGCAGTACAGGTGGGAGGAAGGGGCTGAGCTGGCTTCCAATGTGCGTGCACACCTCACGTGCACATGTGGCTGTGTGCTGGGGCCCCAGGGTGGTAATGGGAGAAAGCCCAGAAAAAAAATCTAAATTAAAAAAATAATTATAGTTATTAAACTACACAGTTCAGGAAAAGCAGGGATTGTCAGAACCCGTAAAATACTAGAGTTATATATTTTGTGCGTAAACGCTTTATTAAATAGCATCTGTCTGCAGCATTTTTGCTATTCTAAATATCATTTTGCAGTATATTGACATGCATACAGTTTGATATAGATTTAGTATTTTAACTGCACTGAAACTTCAGTTCATAAGTTATTGTACATTTACAGAACATGGATACTACTTCTCCCCCCCAAAAAAAAATTCATCATAAGAAGCAGACTACCATTCACTCAGTAAGCAGGGCCTTATGTAAAGCAGCTGAAAGAATATGAAAGCAGCCCCCAAAGAATCATCTCCTTTAAATATTTGTTTTCCTTTATTCGTATTGAAAATGTAATTTAGTTCCAGAATACATACAAAAAAAAAAACACTTAGGCTATCTTGAAAATGAAAGGGGCTGGAAAGGAAAAAAAGCCCAGCACTTAGCAAACACCAAGGTTCTGTCGAATCCATTTAGTAATTTACTTTGGTAACGATTGAAATCTCTGCTTGACATAGCCAGCAGGGCACCCTGTCAAACAAGCCAGCATGCAGGGACACCAGGACAGAGGAGAACAGTATTTAGTTCATCACTTTCTGGCATGTATACAAATTAGTATCTTTGATGGTATATTAACACCACCACCACCACCATGTCCTTTATGCCTGTCTAGTTCCGTAAATTAGAGCAGAAAGTTCTTTAACACATTAAGTTGTCTGTGTTTGTTTATAATGGACTAGCAAATAGCAAAGAAGTAAAATAAGCCTTTCAGCCATTACACTGCATTGTAACTCAAGGATATGACAGACTAATATTCTCCTGCATAAGAGGTGCTAAAATGAGCCTGTTTGCTTATACAAATAAAAATACATTTCAACAACACCCTTCTTTATTTATTTACTGAATCATTTGTATGCTAGGAAACCATCGGTATAGCTATTTTTCCTGGGCTCTGTATGCATTAAACATCAGAAATGTATAAAAAGAAGAACAAAATAACTACATAAACACAAAATGTAAGTTTGTTCTTCTCGTTTTATTATGCTGTACACCTCTGGATTGACTGCATACTGTGCATGCCATTTTACATGCAGCAAACCAGTGTTGCTCTGATTTAGTGAGATTATTCAAACCATAAACTAAAAGAAGTGCTGCCAACTTCAATAGAAAATAGAAAATGGAGGGGGTTACGTAAGCACACTGGTGGTGGTGCAGTCTCTAGCAAATTAATGTTCTGAATCATTTACCTTCACCTTCAACTGGGACCAACTGCATATTTTGGGGTCATTTAGAACCAATTTAATCAGCTAATAGTTAAGGCTCACTGACCATTTCTGCAAAAATGACAATCTGTGAACCATACTAAAATGAATACATTTTAAACTTATACAGAGCCTTTTATATGCAAAGACCCTCAAAGCACTTAAGGTAATGAGTTTGACTCTAGTAGTGCAGTGACTGGATGTAGATAAATGCAGTCTGAAGCTATGAAATAATGTATTACAAAAATATGTTTTTAAGAGTGAGGATATTTGCCTTTGATACTCAGGAATGCGGATGTTCCCTACTGTCTTTGGAAAAAGGCTAAGGGATCTTCTTCAGCTTCCTCCAGGGTAACCACAAGCATGTTAACAAAAAATGGACTTCAGTTTCAATGTCTCAAGTGCAATGATGGCTCCATCGGAGCTTTACTTCTCCACGTAGTGCACTGTGCTATCAGCTTAGCAAATCATATACTTAAAACAGACTATATTCTGTTGTTATCTAGGAATGCAAACCCAGTTATAATTATGAAAGTAAAATGAAAAATTGACTTGAAATGCTTTATTTTGGTTACTGTATAGTACAAAAAAAGCAGATAGCTTTTAACAAATGAAGTGTGACAGGGAATAAATCTATGATTTATAAATATGTTTTTATGTTAGGAAAAACATAATTTAAAAACAGCCTGGATGCTATAATTTAAGAAAGTATGCTATGGGCATTAGTAGAACATTTTTCCTCAATTACCTTTCATTGATATAAACGAAAAGTTTGCATACAGAATAGGAGCAGTATTTGTAATGTATACAATGGATATACTGTAGTATATGTGAATGAAACTGTTGCAAACCACGTTTAGCATGAGATCTGAAACACACCACATGTATGGTCCCATAATGAATCATGCACCACTTTTATACCAAAATATTGTGGGCCCACTTTTTCCAATCTTTTTTTTTTTCCCGATTGCAAGAGGTAGCATGAAAGCACACCTCACATTGATTCCTGCATGAGTCTTGCCCAGACTGAGCAATAAAAGGGGAAGGAGCACCACTATTCTGTGAAGAAGAGGTTATATCAGGTGGCAGTTAACGGGTGCCAGAGGCTGTGTGTTTGCAAACGGAAGGATAAGAACTGTGCAGAAAACAGGCTGCCCCCTAGCACAAACACAAGTATGGCTCATACCTCTCAGCCATCCCTGATTTACAGGGACATCCTCGACTTTGCATTATGTATGTCCTCTCTTCCTCCTAAATTTGCCATATTTGCCACTGAAGAGTAAATATTTCAGTCATAAAATCTGATCGGACTATAGTTTTACAGTCTAGTTCTATCAGAAAATACTTTAATCACTGAATCACTTAATGTAAAAGTTTTATGAACTGATATTACCCATTTTTAAGCTGTGTCCTAACTTTGGTCATGTGTCCCTGATTTTGTCCACAATTTGTGAGGCAGGAGGTTGAGATCTATAGTAGGGAGGGTTATCCCAAAGACAACCAGCAGTTCACCAGAGACATAGGGATCAAATTTGATTCTGCTTTCAGAAGCAGTGCATTAGGAAGAGCAGAGCAGTAGAACCAGTTAAAGCTCCCCCCCTTTCCACTTTGTTCTTAAGGCAGCTAAAGGGGAGGGACCTGTGACTTGGGAAAGCAGTGCCATTTTTTCCCCAGATCCATTTTGATTTTGCTTTCAGAAGCAGTGCTGTTGCTAGCCTTGCTTGTAGAGCAGAAAACAGCTAACTAAAATAAGCTACATTTTCTTATTAATTTAAAACTTATATATCAGCAGGAGTCAGTGTCTGTTAAGATTAAGTAGACAGATAACTTTATTAGAAGTAGAAGGGGTCTTATTTAATGTTAAAAAAGAAAGGAAAGAAAAGAAAGAAAGTCAGTGTGTGTTCCGTGCAGGGAAGGGTACTGTATCAGCTGACTTTGGTAAACCAGTAGGAGGAAAGAGAGCTTACCTGGGGTGTGGTTTAGACACTATAAAAGCAGGTGAGTCAAATTACAACTTCCTGTTGCTAGCCTTGCTTGTAGAGCAGAAAGCAGCTAACTAAAAGAAGCTAAATTTTCTTATTAATTTAAAACTTATATCTCAGCAGGAGTCAGTGACTGTTAAGATTAAGTAGACAGATTACTTTATTAGAAGTAGAAGGGTCTTATTTAGGGTTAAAAAAGAAAGAAAAGAAAGAAAGTCAGTGTGTGTTCTGTGCAGGGAAGGGTACTGTATCAGCTGACTTTGCTAAACCAGTAGGAGGAAAGAGAGCTTACCTGGGGTGTGGTTTAGACACTATAAAAGCAGGTGAGTCAAATTACAACTTCCTGTTGCTAGCCTTTTTCTTACTAATTGCCCTCCATCCGCCCTCCACCCACCCACCCAAAGCCAGTTTTACTTTATAGCCACTGGATTTGACTGTCAACAGGAACTTCCTGTTTGGCAGTAGGAAGGAAAGGATCATAGAGAAACATTGGTTTTGTCAATCCTAAAGGAAAAAAGTAGCTCACTCTTCCCCCCTAGCTGCTGGTGGTCTGATATTGAGCAAGGAAGAAGGAGGCTACTGAAGAAGATAGGAAGTTGCTGTCCCAGAACAGGAAGGGGAAGAGTTGTAAGGAGAGGAGAGAATAAGCATCCAGAGAAACAGTAGAGAGGACACAAAATAAGACATGATAGGAGTGGTGCAGTGCAATGGCTGTGGGGTGGCAGTGTTCTGGGAGACATTCTGGAGGCTGCGATGCTGCCCTATTAGCAGGCACCTCTCTGGTCTGAGAGAGGAGGTTGCCAGTCTCCAGGCTGACCTGACTAGGATTCGTGAAACCTCCTCCCCCACCCAGAGACCACCAGGGCCAATGCCACTACCTCTGAGGTTGCCAAGAAAGAGGAGAGGCTGGACCAGGGTTGGCTCAAGGAGGGAGAGGGTGGTGGAACAGAGTTGCATCCTCCAGCTGTACCTCTCCACAATTCATTCGCTCTTCTGGTGGATAGTGGTTCCTCTATGGAGGCACCTGCAGTGAAGACCAAGGAGGATGCTGGGAACCTTCACAAAGGAGACCCACAGGAGGGGTGGCATGGGGGACCCACAGGAAGGAAACAACTCCTGGTGGGGTACTCAATCATTAGGGGGGTAGAAATGGGGGAGGAAGGAGAGGGGGAGGTAAGGTGCCTTCCTGACACCACGGCTTGGAGGGACAGGAAGCGAATCCTCAGGATTGTGGGAGGAGCTGCACAAGGAAGGGAGCTGGATGTCATTGTCCACCTAGGGACAAATTACCTGGCTAGGAATGGGATCAGAGCAGTGCAAGAGGAGTTTGTAGAGTTGGGAAGGGGCCTTAGACAAGTAGCGCATACAGTAACCTTCTCGGAGGTGCTGCCTGTCTATGGCAAGGGAGATGCTAGGGCACTTCTCACCAGGGAATTCAATGAGAGGTTGAAAAACTGGTGTGGAGCTCAGGGTTTTGGCTTCATTGGGGACTGGGAGCCAACTGGAGGATGCAGACCATACTGGTGCGATGGTCTGCATCTGTCCAGGGGACCAGGATCCTAGGTGAGGTTTAAATACTACATTGGCAACATTTAAACTAGCCAAGGGAGGCACTGAAAGGAGCAGGGAAGCCAAGCCTCCCCATAAAAACATGGTGATTAGTAGAATTAAACACCCAGTACAGAGTACAGGAGCAGAACAGATTTAAAAGGTAAAAGGCAAAGGCAGTAAGGACAGAAATGGGGCTAAAGGGTAAGGCTATCAAAAGTGGAGGGTGATGAGTACCAATGCCCATAGTCTGTGTAACAAGCTCCCTGAACTAGTGGCCTTGAAGGAAGAGGGTTGTCTGGATATTGTGGCAGTCACAGAAACATGGTACACAGAGAACCATGACTGGGATGTCAACATACCAGGATAAACAATCTACAGGAGGGACAGAGAGGGAAAAAGAGGAGGAGGAGTAGCTCTCTATGTAAAGGAAGGGATCAAAGCAACAGAACTAAAGAGTAAACAGGGAGCAGATGAGGCACTTTGGGTCACCCTGGAGACAGGAAATGGCACCACAATCCGCATGGGGGTTGTATACAGACCCCCATCTCAGGGGGAGGGAATGGACAAGGAAATGATAGAAGGCTTTCTTAGAATGGCAGAAAAACGGGAGATATTGTTGATGGGGGACCTGAATATGCCAGACGTTAACTGGAGCACCTTTGCTGCAGGCACATCCAAGAGCAGGCTCATTCTTGATGCCCTACAGGGGGCATGCCTCAGACAGCTAGTATTGGAACCCACTCAGGAGGGAGCAATCTTAGACCTGGTACTCTCAAATGGGGATGGAGAAAGAATCTCAGATTTAGAAGTTGGTAGCCATCTGGGAACAAGCGACCACCAAACAGTGTGGTTCACGATAAACACAGCCATACAATCAAGCCATACAAAAGCAAGAGCACTGGACTTTAGGAGGGCTGACTTTGGGAAAATGAGAGAGTGCCTCAGAAAAGCACTAGCAAACAGGCAAGAAGGAGGGGTGGAGGAACAATGGGGAGTGATCAAAACAGCCATCACAGAGGCAACAAGCCTTTGTGTAAAGCAAATCAATAAAACACAATGAAGGAAAAAACCGCTATGGTTCTCAAAAGAGGTGGCAGGGAAGGTTACGGAGAATAGGACAGCATTCAGGAAATATAAAGAAACACAGAAGGAGCAGGACAGAGAACTTTATCAGTTAAAGCAGAAAGAGGGTGGGAAGGCAGTCAGAATAGCAAAGGCCCAAACTGAGGAAAGGATAGCCAATTCTGTTAAGAAGGGGGATAAGACCTTTTATAGGTACATTAGGGAGCAAAGAAAGACCAAAGGAGGGATACTGAAGCTTAATAAAGGGAGGGAATGTGGGTAGAGGTGACAGTGAAAAGCAGGGATACTGAACGAATATTTCTGCTCAGTGTTCACAAAGGAAGAGGAGGGGAGTTACCTAAACCAAACAAGAGAAACACTCTGAAGACGGGGTCGATACCAGTCCATTTACAGAAGAAAGGGTTCTGAAAGAACTAATAAAATTGAAGGTGGACAAAGCAATGGGGCCTGATGATTCACCCAAGAATTCTAAAAGAACTAAGGGTAGAACAAGTGACACCAGCTGACTACTTCTCTTTAACAAATCATGGAGGATGGGTGATACCTGAGGACTGGAGGAGGGCAGATGTGATTCCTCTTCACAAAAGTGGGAGCAGGACAGAGGCAGGAAACTACAGACCAGTTAGTTTGACCTCAGTGGTAGGAAAATGATGGAATCATTTCTGAAGGAAAGAATTGTTGAGTACCTAGAGGCCAGTGGGGCACAGGACCCAAGGCAGCATGGATTCCGCGATGGGAAGGTCGTGTCAGACGAATCTAATAGATTTCTTTGACTGGGTGACCAAAGTAGTAGACCAGGGAGGGGCTGTGGACATGGCCTACCTAGATTTTAGCAAGGCATTTGATACAGTCCACACAAAGATTAATACACAAGATAGCCAGCCTTGAGTGGGTCCCTGGGTGGTAGCCTGGATATAAAATTGGCTAGACAACAAGACGCAAAGGGTAGTAGTAAATGGAGTACAGTGAAGAAAGGAGGGTTACTAGCGGGTACCGTGAGGGTTCAGTACTGGGAACGGTCCTTTTAATGTCTTTATAAGTGACATTGCAGAGGAACTGGAAGGAAAAGTATGTCTCTTTGCAGATGACACAAAGATCTGCAACAGGGTTGATACACAAGATGGAGTGGAAAGGATGAGAAGGGACTTGGCAAGGTTGGAGGAATGGTCAAATGTATGGCAGCTCAGATTCAATGCAAAGAAATGCAAGGTAATGCACATGGGAAACAAAAACCCAGGGGAAGCGTACACAATGGGGGGTGAGATACTGACAACAGTAAAAATAGAAAGGGACCTGGGGTAATTATATCAGATGACCTAAAGGTGGGCAAGCAATGTGAGAAGGCAGTAAGGAATGCTGGGGGGATACTGGGATGCATAGGAAGAGGCATCAATAGTAGAAAACAGGAAGTTGTTATCCCTCTGTACAGACAGTTGGTGAGACCCCATCTGAAGTACTGTGTGCAGTTCTGGAGACCCCATCTCAGCAAAGACATAGACAGAGTGGAGGCTGTCCAGAGGAGGGCAACCAAAATGGTGCAGGGTCTGCACCAGAAGACATACGAAGAAAGACTAAAGGAGCTTAATATGTATACCCTTAAGGAAAGAAGGGAGAGAGGGGACATGATAGTACCTCAAGGGAATTAACAAAGTCCAAGAGGGTAGCATCTTCCAGAAAAAGAGATGTGCAAGAACAAGGGGGCACAATTTGAAGATAGAGGAGGGAGGCTCAGAGGTAATGTGAGGAAGTATTTTTTCACTGAGAGGGTTGTGGATGCATGGAACAGCCTCCCTGAGGAGGTCGTGGAGTCAAGAACAGTGGGGGACTTCAAGAATGCATGGGACAGGCATAAGGCAGTCCTAGTGGGGGGTAGGAGGAAGTAAGCTGTTGGTTAACTAGGATCTGCAGCTTATCTGTTAGGTAGGAAAATGAGCAGACTAGGTGGGCCAAGCGGTCCTTATCTGCCGTCAAATTCTATGTTTCAGTGCATTAGAGAGAGCAGAGGGGTGGAGGCAGCTAAAGCTCCCATCCCCCTTCCACTTTGCACGTGAAGCAGTTAAAGGAGGAATCTTGAACCTGGACAGGTATTTCCACACACAATTCCAGGCGACTCCAGGAGGTTGCAATGTACAGGAGCTGGATGACAACAGGATCGAGAGGATGGCATCTGCAGGTGTGTGTGCAGGTAGTCCACAGTTCTGCAGGTGGACTCTGAAGTAAGGACCTGGGGTTACTGCAGTTGAATCCCTGGTATGTCTAACCATAGCTCACACAGTTGCAAGTAACTTGGGTACAGTCACAGTAGGGCCTATTGTTAAATATGTGTGCTAGCAGGTCTCCATCATAATTCCTAGCTGGGATGTGGCCACAGAGAGGACTAGTATTTAATCTGTCAGCTAGCAGACTTTCTTAGCAAGCCCTATCTGGGATGCACTCACTAGAGGGCCTGGTGATAAATGTATGTGCTATCAGATCTCCATCATACTCATTATGTAGGTAAGGTCACAGGTGGGCCTAATGTTAAAACTGTGTTGATAGCAGGCTTCCACTGTTAAATGCCTATCTGTGGCACAATGGCAGATAAGGATTCAAGCAGGACAATATCCAATTAATAGTGGCATGGTCTTATTTAGACAAGCCAGAGCAGGGAACATGGAACACAGATTTAGACTTAAGATAGCTAGCTGCACAGATTGTGGTGCAGTATTTTCCTGTGCTATGCTCAGGGGACTAGGTCACCACCCAATTTGTAGGAGGATGGTGGAGCTCCAGGCACAGCTGGTAGCAGCACAAGATGAAATAATCCTGTTGCACCTTCAGTTGAGCTGGCATGTACTGCAACCGGTAGTAGGTTCTCTCCCCAAAAGTCCCAGAAGCCCAGGAAGTTGGAACCTGGGTGTAGGGGGAAGGGTGCTAAGGCTGGTGGTGGCAGAACAATTGGTTCCTTAAACTCCAACTGTGAATTAGTTCACCCCTATCAGAATCACAGGTACCTGACATTTCCAGTGGAATCCAAGCCAATTGGGGTAGAAGGATCATCCTGCAATGCATCCTAGCTGAAAACAGGGTTAGGAAGTTCCCAGACATCAAGAAGGTTAAGAAGTCAGAGAAGTACATCATCATTGTTGAGGACTCTATGCTAAGGGGAGTGGAGAAAGTAGTGAAGGAAGGGATCACAAAGTGCCTATCCAGGTTGTCTGCCTCCTGGGACAAGGACAGGATAAGAAAGACTGAGGAGGATTTTCAAGGAAAGGCTGTGATGCTGGTACATCTACTGTAGGTACCAAACTGTCTGGCAAATCAGCCACTGAAGGATGTGCACAACAACCTTTGAGGCTAGGGATCCAATGTCAGACTGGTCAGCCTCCCCATTGACCTTTGCGGTGGTCCTCCCTGTCTGGAGAAAGGGCAAGCCCAGGTAAGGGCAGATGTGATCCAGGAGTTTAATGAGTGGCTGAAAGGGTAGCATCAGGAGGAAGGTTATCCACCATAGGTTACTGGGGCAACTTCTGGGACAGGGGCGATTCAAAATGTATTGACTTCAATGGACATGGCAGGAGATCAGCACCCTTGGTAACAAACTAGATGTCTATAGGTGGACATTTAAACTGAGTGGAAGGGGAATCTGAGGCTGGGACTTCATTACATCCTGAAGACAGTCCAGTTTTCCCAACCAAGGCTCCCAGCAAGTAGGGTAAGGAAGAGGTGCTATCAGGGACATCATCATTACCCTATCCAGTGTCATGAGGGTGTTCTAGAGGACTGACAATTGGGATCTCAGGGTAGGGCAGGTCAGCTAGAAAAGGTCAGAGAAAAGCAAGGAACAGTGCTGGAGGGTGATTTACCTAAATGCAAGGAACCTGGGAAATAAGGTTAGTGAACTACAGGCCTTGATAGCCAATGCCAGAATGGATATGGTGGCCATCACAGAAACTGTGGCACCAGAGAGGAATGACTGGGACCTGGTGATCCCAGGGTACACTTGGCTTAGAAAGGACGGGGATATAGGCAGAGGAGGACTGGTGATCCTTTATGTGAAAGATAACATAAAGGACACAGATGAAGGGTCATTTAGGAGAGTCAATACTGGGATGGAGTCCCTTTGGGTAAACCTCCCTAATTCATTGGGTGTTTTCTTGTGGGTAGAGGAGGTTTGCAGACCTCCAAATCAGGATGATGAGGCTGATAGGGAACTAGAGGAAGAATGAGCTCACAGTTTAGCTAAAGGAGATGTGGTGGTGAGAAGGATGTCAAACTGCCAGCCATGGACTGTGAGACCCCTGCTGCTTGCAGTGTCAGAAATCAGGCACTGCCTGAGAGCATGGAAGGCTGTCTGTTGGTTCAGCTGGTAAAGTAACTCACAAGACAGACATCTTGGATGTGGCACTTACCAATACGGAAAGAATTAACCACATGATAGGGATCCACTAGGGTCTGGGGACCACAACTGCCTGTGGTTCATATAGGCACTGCATAGCAGCACACGTCCTTCCAGAACTATGGTCCTACTCTTTAGGAGAGCAGATTCTGGAAGGATGAAAGATGCAGTTAGGAACAAGCTACAGGGGAACCTATAGTATGAAGTGCACAGAAACAATGGGAAATTATTAAGGGGTCAGTTCTCGAGGCAACCAAGACTTGCATGAAAACTGTCACCAAGGATAACAAGCACAAGAAGCCCCTATGGTTCTCTAAGAAGGTAAGGGAGACACTAATGTGGAAGAAAAGGGCCTTCAACAACTGTAAGTTCAACCATGTGGAAGACTCCTGGGAGATATATCAGAGCACATTGAAGGAGGCAAAGAAGGTAGTCAGAGATGCCAAGCCTGCCACTGAACTGCGTACTTTAGCAGGGGTAAAAGATGAAAAGAAACGTTCTCCCACTACATTAGAGGAAAAGCAGAAGACAAACAGAGGAATTGAGAGGCTGTCAAAGGATGGTGAGGTGGTAGAGGAGGATAGCTAGAAGGCATCAGTTCTAAATGACTACTTCGGCTCAGTATTTACAGAAGAAGCAGATGAACTCCTGCCAGAGAGCGGAATCAAAGCTTCTGGCAGAGGCACTGAGGAACTGGAACAAATTCAGTTTACGGCTGATTCAATCCTGAAGGGGCAGGTAGCACTGAAGAATGCCAAAGCACCAGGGCCTGATAGTTAACATCCAAGGGTGATCAAAACATTCACTAGAGCTGACAGAACACCTATTTGGGCTGTTCAGTAGCTCATTTCAGACTGGGAAGGTCCATGTGGATTGGAGGATGGCCAGGCTGGCCCCACTCCATAAGGAAGGGGACAGGGAGAGCCAGGTTACTACAGGTCCTTCAGTCTGACCTCTTTCATGGACAAGCTGATGGAGTTTTTATCAGAAAGATCTGGTAGCTTACCTAGAAAGCAGTGGTCTCCAGGATAGCAAACAGTACAGCTATGTGGTGGGGAGGTCCAGTCAGACCAACCTAATTGTTTTTTGTGACTGGGTTACTTGAGCTACAGACAAAGGGCAGGCAGTTGACATAATCTTGTTTGATCTGAGCCAAGTTTTTGATACCGTGCCACACAGGAACCTGCTGAAAAAACTAGGGGATATGGGAGTAGCCAGATGGGTGGGAAACTGGCTAGGAGGTCATAAACAGAGAGCAGTGGTCACCATGCTCAAATCAGGAAACAGGGATGTCATGAGTGGAGTACCTCAGGGATCAGTACTCAGACTGGTCGTCTTTAACATATTTATTTGTGACATTGGTGAAGGAATACAGGGAAAGCTGTGTCTCTTCAGAGATGACATAAAGCTCTGTGGTACAGTGGATAGCCTTGATGGGATGAAGGATCTGAAGGAGGATCTGAATAGGTTGGAGAGATGGTTCAAGGTCTGGCATCTTAAATTCAATGTAAAGAAGTGCAGCTCATGAACCTGGGCAAGAAAACTCCAGAACAGATTATTGGTTGGGGATCAGACTGTCAGTCTTATCATCAGAAAGAGACGTGGTAGTGATAATTAGAAACCCCTCAAATAATCTAGTCAGTGTGACGAGGCCTACAGTAAGTTGGCCAGGATGTTGGGGTGCATAGGAAGAGGCACTGACAGCAGGAGGATGGAGGTAATATTGAATACTGCACCTACTTCTGGAATTCCAACCTCAGTAATGATAAAAACACACTGAAGACAGTCCAGAGAAGAATAATCAAAATTATTCGGTGTCAGCAAAGCACCTCTTATGAGGAATGACTCAGGGTCCTGAATGTATACTCCTTTGAGATTAGAAGGGAGCGGGGTGAATAATAAAGACATTCAAATTCCTAAGAGGCGTTAACAAGATATATTGTGAAGAGGTATTTGCTAGGATCCTCAATTCCATGAGTAGAGGATATGACTGGAAAGTGGTAGGAGGAACATTCAGGAGAGTTGTGAGGAAATATTTCATTACAGAATGGGTGGATGACCTTGAAACAGCCTGCCAGCAGATGTGAAGGAGGCATAGGCTAGTGGGTTCCAGCACAGATAGAATAGAGTGAAAGGTCTCATCACCATAGACTATAATGTATAGCAGGTCCAGGGTATAGGTATTACAAAAAATTGCAGACTGCATGGACACTTGGTCTTTATCTGCCATTAAACCCTAAAAAGAGGGACAACATGAATTTTACTATAAAATAAGAGACACTGGAATGAACTCAGTGGAGTAAGTAGGTTGGGGGGTGGAACAGTGGCCCAGTAGTGACAACCCATTTGTTTAGACTGGGGTGAATTTCTAATTTCTTTTTTTCCCACTTCTGAGCTCTGCAACTAATATGTTCCCTGACTTACCACAAGAACTCAAACAAGGGCAAGAGATATTCACTATAGCTCCCAACAGTTCCCAACAGTGGGTTCAAAGACATTGACAAATGAATGGGACCAGCTTTAAGTACTGTAAATTTGCTCCATCTATGCTCACACACCAGCAGCAGGTTTGCCTGGGAGTGAAAGGTTCAGCAGTCAGGTGACTAGTGGCTACCTATAAATCATAAATGAACACTAGCATACCTCCTTAAGTAAGCATTTGGCTGCTACATTTAAAATGATTATATAATAAACTAACTTCAAGTGAATATGTTAGTTTGGGGAAGACCAAAAACATCATATTTAGACTCAGTTCTCTTTGGATTTGATTGCTTTTCTGCATTTTGATTTGGCAGTGTCTTCATTACCAGGTTCATTTACTTGAAACCAGGATCCTTGTCCCCTGTAGTTGATTTACTCCTGAGGTTTACTCCATTCCTGAAATTGCAATCTTCTTTGGCATCATAATCACATCAACAGAAACTGTTTGTGGTATCGCAAACAGATCATTAGGACTTCCATGAAGGATTAAGCAACAGATTTTACACTGGAGCAGCCAAGGGATATCCCACTAGAGCACATCATGATACACCACATCTCTGTAGTGTAATGTGTTTAAAATATGGGGCCACTTCCATGCACCTACAGGCTGTTTGCATCTACACTCAAATGAAAGCTGTCAGAAACCACCGCTGTGTACCGCATACGTTACATGTAGTGATGGGGTAATATTTTCTGACCTCTAAACAAACGTCAGAATCTTTGCAGTTGCATTCTGCACTAGCTACAGTCAACAAACTTGACCACTGTGGGCAGGCTAGATGGGCCTTGCAGTCCTTATCTGCCGTCAACTTCTATGTTTCTATGTTTCACTAGATAAGCCAATATAGAGCAGATTGCTAACATGCAATAAATAAAGGCTGGCCTGAACCAATTGGCAGAATCAAGAAAGGGGTACAGTCTGGCAATATACTCTATATACACATACATAGAGTGTATATTTTCTAGATGATAGAAGCAGCTCTTGACTGTGGCTGACACCTGAGGCTTTACTGATGGATGTTCCTCTGGGATGACCAGTCAGCCTCACCTCAGTAGTGGGGAAGATCATGGAAACACTACTGAAGGAGAGATTGGTGGAACATCTGGTTGTCAATGGACTACAGGACCCAAGGCAGCATGGTTTCACCAGGGGGAGGTCATGTCAGACCAACCTCGTTGAATTTTTTGACTGGGTGACTAGGGAGGTGGACCAGGGGAGGGCAGTGGACATGGCCTATCTGGACTTCAGCAAGGCCTTTGACACTGTGCCACATAGAAGAATACTACACAAACTGGGGAATATGGGTGTGGGCAGGACAGTAGTGGGGTGGGTAGGTAACTGGCTGGGTGGCAGGACACAGAGGGTGGTGGTAAATGGCTGTCACTCCACAGGGGAAGAGTGACCTGTGGGGTACCACAGGGATCAGTGCTGGGACCTGTCCTATTCAACATCTTCATCAGTGACATTAGCAGGACCTAGAAGGCAGAATTTCACTGTTCGCTGATGACACAAAGCTCTGTAATGAGTAGACACACCAGAGGGTGTAGACAGAATGATAAGGGACCTGCAGAAACTTGAAGAATGGTCAGGGTTTGGCAGTTGAAATTCAATGCAAAGAAGTGCAAGATAATGCATATGGGGCACAAAAACCTCGCACAATATATCAGTTGGGGGTGAGGATATAGCATGCACCAAACAGGAAAGGGATCTTGGGGTTATCATCTCTGATGACCTCAAGGGAAACAGTGTGACAAGGCAGCAGGTAAAGCAAATAGGATGCTGGGATGTATAGGCAGGGTATCACCAGCAGGAAAAGGAGGTCATAATTCCACTATACAAGACACTAGTGAGGCCCCACCTGGAGTACAGTGTACAGTTCTGGAGACCATACCTACATAAGGACATAGACAGGGTAGAGAAGGTTCAGAGGAGGGCAACAAAGATGGTGCATGGATTGCATCACAAGTCCTATGAAGACAGGTTGAAGGAACTGAACATGTACTCCCTGGAGGAGAGGAGGGAGAGAGGGGATATGATAGAGATGTACAAGTATCTCACAGGGAGGAACAGGGTGCAGGAATACACTATTTTTAAGTGAAAAAGATGTACCAGGACTAGAGGGCATGGGATGAAGTTGGAGGGAGGATGATTCAGAGGAAACATGAGGAAGAATTTCTTCACAGAACGGGTGGTGGACAAGTGGAACACCCTGCCAGAGGAAGTGGTGGGGGCTGAAACAATCATGGGATTTAAGAATGCATGGGATAGACATAAAGGAATTCTGGAGGTCAGTGGTAAGGGGCAACAGACTTCTAGGAAAACATAAACTGAACTTACAAGCTCAAATGGGCAGACTGGGTGGGCCATAGGCCCTTATCTTGACACTGTCTATGTATCTATGTATGTATCTATGACTCCTAAACTACTGTGAACTTTCTAATCACCTCAAACTGCACCATAGCAAGTACTGGATGCCCCAGATCACATTTACTGTAAGTGCGGAATCAATCAAGCCTTACCTCAAGAGAAAGTAAAGTGCAGGTAGTTCATTGATGAGATGTTATATAGTAGATATTATTAATGTTGGCATTTTTCAAGTCCTTTTGGGGAAATAAACATACAACAACAGAATAGGAGACTTGCAACAAAGAAGTCCAAAATTGAAGCATTCCTCAAATCAGGGAGTATCAACATGAATATATGTAGACTGCATAATGTCTCTATAAACATGGCAAACGAATGTCAGATTTTCTTTGTCTCACAACTACAGTGCTGTAACAAAAGTGCTTAATGCAACAAACAGATACATGTTTTGAGCAGAAAGGTTTTGGTAACCTGTTTTACTGATGTTTCTAATAAAACCCTTACATAAACAGAAGACAAGTAACACCTCCATTTATTTTGTCAACTAATCAAATCTCATATTTCAAAGAGATATAGATTCTTCAAAATCAAACAGCTAAATTTAATTTTCATTTATTTATTACCAAGAGAGTATGAGCAGCAGGAGATAATTGAGGTAGATGATCTGTATCATAAAAACAAACACATGTAGGAACTAGTGCAAAACTACATTGTCATATAGTATTGTTAACAAGCCAGTAACATTCGGCTACTACATGTGCAAGCGGTCTATTCATCCAATACAAGCTTAATGCATTTCTCTTCATCTTCAGCCCAACATCCATTCTGCTACTTTGCTATACATGAGGACTAAGTCTGGCTTCAGCACCATCCCTGTCCAGCCATTTCATTAGCATTGCTGAAGTTCACACTTAAGCACTCAGGACCCTAGTAGAAGCACTATGTTTATCAGTACCACCAGAGCTACAGCTAATCAACAAGTCATTCTCTGCAGGGCCACTCAATAAGTAATTCAGCCAAAGCTGAGTGATGATTGCTCACTCAGTAACACTTCCCTGGGCAGTGTATTCAAAAAACATGCAGAGCCACTTGCTACGTCCTCACTGTAAATCCAAAGTAGCATGTCCATAGTGGTGGGAGCATATATTCAAATGTGTACAGAAGATGTGTGCTTGAACAACTGCAGTTCAAATATACCTCCTGTGAAAGCAATGCTATAAAAGGCATTAACTCTAGTGCATGGACAATACACACATATACAAAAGACTAGAGATGACTGCTTAGTGAAGGAAACTGGGGATAAGGAGGTTCAAACCATCTGTTTGGGAAGCCCTAAGGAGTTTGCACAGAAGTGTATACTTACATAGAAACTTAGAAACATAGAACATAGAAACAGAAACAGAGAAGTTGACGGCAGATAAGGACCGCAAGGCCCATCCAGTCTGCCCATTTCTTTTTCTACCTTATAAATGTGCCATTGGCCTTTGCTCTGTCAGTGGCCTATCTATTCATACTCATCTGTATTGCTCCCTTATGCCTATCCCATGCCTGTTTGAAGCCCTGCACTGTATTCATAGCCACCACTTCTTGAGGTAGGCCATTCCGTGCATCCACCACCCTTTCTGTGAAAAAGAATTTCCTCATATTCCCCCTTAATCGGCCCCCCTCTAATCTCATGCTGTGTCCTCTTGTCCTGCTATTTTTCTTATATGTAAACATGTTAGACTCTTTCACCTTGTTAATGCCCTTAAGGTGTTTGAATGCCTCGATCATATCACCTCTCTCCCTCCTTTGCTCAAGGGTATACATATTGAGCTATGTTAATCTGTCCTCATATGTCTTCTAATGCAGTCCCTGCACCATTTTGGTTGCCCTTCTCTGGACTGCCTCAATTTGGCTAATGTCCTTGTGAAGGTGTGGCCTCCAATACTGCACGCAGTACTCCAGATGGGGCCTAACCAGTGTCTTATAAAGAGGGATTATTACCCCTTCTTCTAACTTGTGATACTCCCTACTAATATACCCTAACACCCCCTAGCCTTACCTACTGCTTTAGAGGTCTGCTTGATGATTTCAGGTCATCAGTGATGATGATGCCCAAGTCTCTTTCTTCCTTTGTGACTGCTAGCAACTCCCCTCCCAGACTATAGGTGGCTTCATGGTTTCTCTTCCCTATGTGCATGATCTTGCACTTCTTTGCATTAAACCCCAGTTGCCACTCTTCTGACCATTCTGCTAGTTTATCCAGATCTCTTCTCATTCTGCCCACCCCATCTGGATCATCTACTCTGTTGCAGATCTTGGTGTCATCTGCAAACAGACAAGCCTTACCCTCTAGTCCATCTGCAAGGTCACTAATGAAGATGTTGAAGAGGACTGGCCCCAGGACTGATCCCTGAGGTACCCCACTTGTGACTAGCATCTCTTCTGACTGTATACCATTTACCACCACTCTGTTTTCTGCCCGTCAACCAGTTTGCCACCCAGTTGACCAACTTCTGACCCACCCCAAGCCTACCCAGCTTATTTATCAATCTTCTATGTGGAACAGTGTCAAAAGCTTTGCTGAAGTCAAGATAGGCTACATCATACTTCATATATAAACCTTTCAGCTGGTGACAGAATTATGTACTGGAATTCTGGACTGATATATCAGTATGTGGCACAACAAGAGTTAAAATGTAAAATGCAAATGATCCTACTCTTCATGCAGTGCACCAAAACATCCATACCATCTCATTACCTGTCATTTTCATGTCATTATCAAGGCACATATCCCCTCGCAGTGGATGTGAATGGTGTGCTGTGAGGTACAACAGAGCAATCCAGATCCTCATGTGAAAAATGTGATACAGGAGAATGCAGCACATCTTTGTACACAGTAAAATAAATATTTTGGTGTGTTTAGGGAATCCAGCAAAATAGTTCTAATGAGTTTGTTCAAGGTCCACTACAGCAGTATGCCATCATACAGATATCTACTAAAAGAGCTTTCAAATCAATTTACACCACCTTCTATCCAAACTACTGGATGGAGCTCTATTACAGAACATGTCCTCGGACACCCCTTAATTCTTCATCTGTGAAATGGCTTGTACAGGGCACAAGAAAGTGTTTGTTATGACCCGCACCATTTGCATGCTCTTAACACATGTTTTGCGGGGGTAACTAGTGCTGTGCAAACAATTCTATTAGAGTGTTCACTGGGTTTCCAATATGCCAGTGTGCCATATATGCATAACTCTGCTTTTCATTTGCATGCACTCCAGCCCTGGATTTATGTTGCTGAAAACTTTGGGCTGCATGATATGCAACATTAAATATAGAGAATGGCTTGCAAACTACCATCATTAACATTTAGCTTTGTGTGGCACACACACAGTTTGCACTGTGCAACCTGTTTAAATGTATTGCCCCAAAGCTATGTTTTCAAGCTTATTGCTGTCATAGAACAGTCAGTTAAATGGTCTCTAGTACTGTGGTGAATGATACATGCAATTTATTTATAGCTACCTAAGTATGTCCACATTAATAATTCACAGAGTTTGTATATATTTGTTTCAAACTACAACCTTCTTTTACTTATTGCATCAAGTTGTTCACTTGATGTGTTCTTTTAGTTATTTAAACACACCTCACACTAGCTCCAGAATAAATCCCCTTTAAGATGAAGCATCCTTGTTTACAAGAGGATCCTTGTGCTGTTAGAGGTGAGAAGTAGCAGCACATGTCATTAGTCATGTTACTAGTCGCTCACTCTCATTGTTCAGCCCTTAGAATACCAAAGCAAAATGTTTGTGCACTCTATCCCAGTATGGCCTCCCAGCTATGCCAATCATTTTTTCAGGAGGTGGGAACTGAAAAATCTGTATGACATCACCACAAATTCATACCTTCTGTGTTTGGATTTGTGGTGGTGTTTCATTGATGATATACTGGTAATCTGGAAAGACACTGTTTCACAATCTAAATAGTTTATGTGCTGGCTTGAAAGCACCAGTGATTGCCTAAGGTTTAAGTATACCATATATCCCCAAGAAATAGACACTTGGATCTCTGTATCTATAGAAATATGAAAGGTAATGTGTTTACTACGCTATGTCAGAAATCCTCTGACTGAAATAGTTTTCTGCTGTATAACAGCTGCCATCCCTACCATATTGTGCATAATATACCTAAGAGTCAATTGATTTGTACATTTAGAAATTGTACTGAGGAACAGGAATTGATTGATAAGAGAGCAGAGCAAGTAGGCAGTTTTAGACAATGGGGCTATAGCAATAGAAGCATTGTGGCAGCGGTACAACATGTGAATAATATTAACAGGAAAAACACACTGTCCCTGAGGGTAGCTACGAGGAAGAACCCGTGTGAGTGCCCCTTTATTACTACATTTTCCTCTAGATCCAATTTGGTACGGGATTTTATCAATCAAACTTGGGGACTGCTTAATTTAGAACCTAAACTTAGGGACTTGGTCAATAAGGGACTGTGTGCAGTTTATATATGAGCCAGAACTATTAGCACTTGGTGGCACCTAGTTTACTTCCCAGCATTGATCATAGAGAAAGTTGGTTACCCCCACCCCAAAAGGCACACTCAGGTGTGGCAAGTGTATGTACTACCCCTTTATAAAGCAAGGAGTTTACCCATCTCTGTACTGGGAATAACATTTCCCTCAAGGATTTTGTGACATGTGATACAACTGGGGTAGTCTAAATGATGTTGTGCAGTTGTGGAGTGCACTATGTGGGATGGACTACTCCACTCTTCAAGCTACAAATAGTAGAACATGTTAAAGCTCTTCAGAGGGGGGATGAATCGTATGCAATAGTAAACCACGCAAAAAAGTTTGCCTAGTATTGAACACAAGACAGATTTTGTAAGTAGAGTGATTTTGCCTTAGTCCAGGGGGAAGGGGGGATATCGAGAGCATTATAGGAAGACAAAATTATTTTATTTATCTTTTTTTTGCCATTAAATCTTTATTCCAGTTTTCTTTACAGAAAGTACATATAACAAAACATAAGTGTACACATAAAACAAAACATAGAGGGAGTACATTGGTATATAATACATTTACTATCAGAAGCCCTTCTCTGTGGTACCCCCCAGTATCAAACAGAAAACAAACAACAAAAAACAAAACCTAACTAACTATAAACCCAAATGTAAACCCCCCCACAAAGTACCCAGTTTCCCCTCCCCCATCCCCCCCACTTCCTCCCCACACGAGACCTTTTAACTTAATTTCAACCCAAGAGGGTCCATATATTTCTTACAATGAGTAAATAGCATGAAAGGGCCCCCATAGCTTATCAAACCTGGAACTCTTATTCTGGAGGACGGCTATCATCCTCTCAGTCCTGAGGCTAGAGAGCAGTTCTTCCAACCATTCAGAATAGCTGATCACATTAGAGTCCTTCCAATGTCTGAGGACCACTTTTTTCAGGGTAATCGAGATCAGGGATATATAGAATTTCCTGTTCTTAACCGTGATACGGGACATATCTCCCAGCAGACATATTTCAGGAGTAAAAAAGGTCTTCCAAGCCCAGCAAAGGATCTATCTTGCTTTTAATATCTGTCCAAAGTGGGATTATTTTCGGGCAATTCCCAAAAATATGCAATAGGTCACCATTTCCGGCATTACATCTGTTACATTTAGGGTCCGCTACTAGTTTTAGACTTGCAAGCTTTTGAGGGGAGTAGTAAATGTTGTGAAGAATTTTAAACTGTATAAGTCTTAACTGGTCCTGTGAAATGAATTTATGGCATCCTTGCCAGAGGGCTAGCCATTTCAGGTCCTCATCAGGAAACATTGTGGCCCAATAAGAGCTTGGAGCAAGATTCTGGGAGTAGGCCCAATTGAATAACACCATGTATATTTTGGAAATTGCATGTGAAAAGCCTACCAAAGAATCTAAGGACTCACAAAAGTTCACCTGTGGGGGCTGAACTGGATATCTACCTATCTTTTGGAGCAGTAGGTGTCTAAGCTGATAAACTTTAAAAATCTCCTTGGGGGTAGATTAAATTTGTGCAAAATTTCCAATGAGGAACAAACAAATCCTTCTCCGTTGAGGAAATCCTTCAGGTGATATTTGTCCGACCAATTCAGCCAAGTGGGGCTGATAGGTTTATTATCAAGCAAAAAATGCGGGTTACCCCAGATGGGTTGGGACCAATCCTTAACCTGATCATATTTTAGAAAGCTACAGAGCTGAGCATGAACCCTTAGAGAAACCCCTATTGGGGAAACCTTCAGGGGGGAGGGAAGTAATTTTGGATTGAGATACAGCAAAGCCTCTGGGACTAGACCATATTTTTTGATAAGAGCAATCTCAAACCTCGTCCACAAGGGCACATAGGTATTCTGCATAAGCAAGTCAGTATCCTGAACCCATCTAAGATACTTATTAACCTGGCCTGCCCAAAAATAGAGAGCAAAATGAGGTAGCCTCGATCCCCCGAGTAGCTTAGGTGCAGCTAATTTATGGTAAGCCATCCTGGCTTTCTTATTTCCCCAAACAAAATTAGCTATAACTCCATGAAGTTTCCTAAACCAAGAAAGTGGAAGCCAAATATTTAACATATTCAAGGGATAGAAAAGCCGAGGGAATATATTCATCTTAACTATATTTATCCTACCCCATAAAGAAAGTGGAAGTTGTGCCCATCTTTTGAGATCTAAATCAATGGTATGCACTAGGGGATCCTGATTCAATCCGTGTCGTGCTCCTTGTCAAGGTAAGACCCAAATATTTGAAGGAATCAGATTTCCACCCTAGGCCTAGCTCTGTAATCTCTAATTTGAAGAGGTTTTTACTAAGGGGGTAAACCATGGTTTTATCATGATTTAGTTTATAGTTAGACAAACCACCATATTCCTGAATAGATTTTAATAGAGCTGGCATTGATGCACTCGGCTTCGAAATGTATACTAAAAGGTCATCTGCATATGCTGTTACCTTAATGACCTGATCCATTATTTTGATGCTATTTATCTCCTGCTCACATTATATACCTGATAAGGGGTTCCAATACAAATTAAAAGGAGAGGATAAGGAGCATCCCTGCCTAGTGCCTACATATATAAAGGGAAGGGGTCTGATGTGGCCCGTTGCAGGTAACTCTGGCTGTGGGACTTGAGTACAGGGCCTTATCCATTTTAAAACATCTCAGGAAACCGATTTACCCATTGTGGTTAACAGAACCCCCAGTAGACCCTGTCGAATGCCTCTCGCGTCCAAGGAGACCAAAGCCCTGATAGAGTTGTACTCTCGAGGCCGAGAAGACATGGGCCAACGCCCTTAGGTGATCGGCAGCGGACCTACCTTTCATAAAACCAACTTGTTCTGCACCTATAAGTTTAGGCAATACCCTGTTCATTCGCTCTGCCAATAGTTTCGTCAGAATTTTAATGTCGTAGTTTAACAGGGAGATAGGCCTGTAACTAGCAGGCTTTTTGGACAGCTTGTTTGGTTTTGGAATTAGAACTATAAGCGCCTCAAAGAGTGACTTATCCAGCTCATGACCTGCGAGAATATGTTGAAATAACCCTAGCAGCAATGGGGCTAATTGTTTAGAAAATTTTTTGTAGAAATTGGACGAGAATCCATCCAGGCCCAGTGTTTTGTCTAACAGAAGGCTTCTAATCACTACTTCAATCTCCTCTTGGGTTATATTGGCAATCAGACATGAACGGTTGGATTCTACCATGAGGGGAGCTCCAAATCTTCAAGAAAAGCAAGTATCTCAGAGTTGGCTGAAGGGGATTCCATAGCCCCATACAGGGATTTGAAGTAACTCCGGAATACCTGAAGAATTTCACCTGGGATAGTTTTAATATCACCATCCTCCTCAGATTGAATCCCAGAGATTAATCGGGAAGATTCAAACTGCGCGATTCGCCTTGCTAGGAGTTTTCCCATTTTTTCCCCTTGGTCTAAATAATTGGCTTTGGTTTTTATCAGAGCTAATTCTGCTTGTTCTCCTAATAGATTAAGGTACACATCTCTTAATTTAACCAGCTCCATTTTATCTTCCTCCTGGGGTTGGGGAAACAAGTTGGACTCCATGGTCCTTATCCGGGCCAATAAGTCCAACATGATACGTGTCTTTTCCCTTTTCCTTTTGACAGCCTGGCTAATTAAAATGCCCCTTATAAAGGCCTCGAATGCCCCCCAAAACATATCTGGTCAGACATCATCTTTCTGATTATTTATAACAAACTCATCTATTTGTGTTGAAATAAATTGGGCCACCTTAGGTTGTCTCAAAAGCTGATTATTTATTTTCCACCTGTTGCCTCTTTTGGGCAGTGACGCAAAGGATATTGAGGCAGACACTGCAGCATGATCTGAAGGGGGTCCCACCACAATTGCCGATTCCAATACCCCTGGGAGAAGAGAACGGGAAAGCAATATGTAGTCAATGCGAGACACTGTACCGTGGGTGTGAGAGACAAACGTATATTCCTTAGATACTGGATGGAGCACTCTCCACACATCTGCTAAACCAAGGTAGTCCATTAGTTCTCTCAAAGCTCTTAGGGCAGGAGTAGGACCCAGTTGGGAGTGTCTGGACCTATCCATTAAGGGGTCTAGAGCCAAGTTGAGGTTACCCCCTAAAATTATGGGGATTTGGCTGAACGGTGTAAGTGCTTTCAGTAGTTTAACAGCAAAATCCTGTTTGTCAACATTCGGACCATAAACAGATCCTATCAAGATCTCTATATTCTGCAGCTTGCCTTTAACAAGAACATATCTACCTTCATTGTCCTGGACCACATGTAGGGGGTAAAGGAACCGACCTATGTACTAATATCATAACACCCCTGCTTTGCGTATTACCCTGAGAAGAGAAGACCATCCCTATTTGCAACCGCCTCATACTGTTATTCTCAGTATGGAGTAGATGCGTTTCCTGTAAAAACACAAAATCTGCTTTTACAACCTCTATGTGCTTCAAGATCCTATATTGCTTGATCTTAAGTTGTGCCCCCTTGATGTTCTAACTGAGAAATTTGAAAAACCTATTCGAAGCCATGCTTCTTCACATTAGCCAACATCTTAAGGTACCGAACCCAATTTGGTTTACCAAACTTTGAAAATTGAGGTCTTGTGCCCTTCCCCCCAAACTCCCAAGCCCAATAACATCCCCTTGTAAATGTCCACCGAACCCTTCTATTCTCCTCCCCACCCAGATAACCCCACAAACCCAAAAATCCTCCCCCAACCCACCCCTACTATAATGGCCCATGACAACAGTTCACATAGCCCCCTCCATACCGCCTCTCCCCCCATCTCCAGCATAGTAACTCATAGTCCACCTATCGGTAACCCACTCTCATGTTAAAACATTAAAATCACTTTTACCTATTCTTAGACATCTCGATATCTCAAACAAGATCCTATAGAGACCTCAAAAACAAATTGCCCTGTATCACATATCATTCACTGTGTTATTACGATGAATTGAGCTGCCAATTAACAAAGAACCTATGCAAAATAATATTTTAACAACCCATGTTGGTGATCTGCATGCAGCATAATAACCCAAAACTTTATATTGTAAGGGAACAGAAATGCTTTTACCTTTAGGGCAACTGCCATACAAAATTCAGCCCTTTAACTCTGAGAAAACTATAATTACATAAGCTTAAAATGAAATAAATCCCTCATGGAAATGCTGTGTTACAGCTTACGAATAGCCTCTGGCTCCATCTTGTGGAGGCTCATTTAAATTAGAATACCCTCTTCTGGCTAAAATTAAAACCTGAGTAAACCTAAGTTTAATAACTTTGTCGGTTAAGCATGTCCAACAAAAGGAACTCTCCAGTCCTTCCTTTCTTCTCTGTACAGTCGAGGGGCAAGTAAGTCTATTATAGTGACCTAAACAAATCTTAGTCCTGAAAACAAAACACCACCATGGTAAAACGAAAGCCATTATTTGACCTATGGGCCATGTAGATTCAGTTGCTTCTTAGGGCTGCATTACATTAACCTCAGCGCAGCAATTGACCATGGAATTATGCTAAACAGCTTACAAGTCCTCTAGCAGAAACATTGACTGAAAGGATCAGCCAAGATTCTTGAGCAAACCCCCTTCGCTCTATTGTACTGATTTGATCTCTCTGAAGACTTCATGGATCTTTAAAAAGGTTGGGGAAAGCGACTTGCAGCGCAGACCTTGCAGCATCCACGGATTCATATTGCTTCCATTCTCCCGCTATCTGCACCTGGAATTTCACCGGGTACCCCATTCTGAATTTAATATCAGCCACAATTAACTTGTTGACCAATGGATTAAAGGCAGCTCTTTTTTGCCGGACCGTTAAGGGTATGTCTTGCGCTACCCGGATCTTCACTCCTTCCCAGTACAGTTCCTTGGTTTCCCTGGTTTTCGATAAGAATAACTGCCTCTCCTGGTAATTTAGGAACCGAAATATTAAGGTACGTGGCGGTGCATTTGGTGGAGGTAATGGCTGCAGGGCACAATGCGCCCTTTCTATGGTATAGGAAGGACCAAATGGCAAAGGCAAATTATTTTATTTATGAATTTGGGCCTTGGGGGGGGAAAGTGATTTAAATGAGAATTTTGATCTATCTTCATTTCTACCTAAATTGTAATGTCCCATATTTTGGCTCTTTGTGATGCTGCTGTAGTGTTTATAATAGTGATTTACTTATTGTATATTTGGAAAGGCTTTGCCTAGAGTTCGATTGGCCAAGCAGCCAGCCACTTTCATTTCCTGAGCTATATAAGCATATCTTCTCAGCCTCATTGTGAAGCACTTTTTCTTTGCAGCTGAAGTCTCTGTCCATCTGTCCTCTGAGCTGGTTGCCCCCCCCCCCCACTGCTTCTTCTTGTCTGCTGGATTTCTGTGTTTCTTTCCTGCTTCTGGTTTGTATTTTGTTTTCAGCTGTGTGTGCTTCTTCTGTCTTTGTTCCCTGTTTTCTGTGTTTGTGTGTCTTTGGTTTTGTCTTTCTGGGGGGCTTTGTCTGTGTCTGTGAGTCTTTGGTTTTGTCTTTATGTGGGGCTTTGTTTCTAAGCTCCTAGCATATTGCTCCAGAGCTCCTACTACTTACTTTCAGTTACTCACAATGCTCAAATCACTTGTACTGTAACTGCAACCATTATCTGTGTCTTTCAGCTCAATCATAGCTGCTTCCATGTTGCTTACTTAATTGTTTTCACCTGACCCAGACTTACTCAGAACCCCTAGCTATGCAGCTCAAATCATGCTCTCTCAATTCATTCTATTACCTCATTGCAGCAGTTTCCTTGCACTGCCTGGTGACAGTGCTTTCAGAGCATTGTGCCACCTTTTATTTTGTTTATTGCAGTTGCAACTCAGTGTACTCAATTGTTTTCACTACTGCTGCTACAGGCCTAATTGCTTACTGCTACTGCTTTGTTTACTCCCATTGCTAGTGTAACTTGTTCTACTCTAAGGTCAGCTAAAAAGCTCCTGCTGAGGCTGTTAAACTAGATTTAATATCTGCATGTGGTTCTCGGCCCTTCCATCATTTTCTTGTTTGTGCTATGGTGGGGACTGGGAAGTGTTTGGGGAGTCGTGGCCCCATGTGGCTAATTATTTTTGTTCTAAAGTCTGCCTTCACTGCCAAAAATCCTCAGAGTATTGTCACCTTGATTGGCTTCTAAATGTCTAGCTAGCTTGTCCCACTATTCAGTGCTGTTTCATTGCTACTATGTTGTGCAGACCTACGTGCAGGTCCACTTAATACTACTTTGTTTACTGACCTATGTACAGGTCAATGCTTGCTTATACAATTGATTGCTCATGCCTACTGCATCCTCTTGACTTCAGCCTTTGGGATGTCTACTGCACTCAATCTGCTTTCGACCTTGCAAGGTCTCAGCACTCACTGCTCATTACAATCAGCACACCAGTGCTCAATCAGCTTGATAGGTTCTCAGCTCTCAATCTAATTTCAGGGCATGCCAGCCTTTCTATTCTGGTGCAGGGTTCCTGCAGCTGACAGTCTCGCTCTGCATTTAGTTTGCATCTTTAGCATGTCCAACTTGGGTGGGATCCTTCTTACCTGGTCCATAGCTGGGAATGTCTTTGCACCGGGCTTTCCTTTAGATGCCTGCTACATGACAATGGCTCCTGGTGTAGAATTTAAGACTAGCGGGGAAGAGTGGTTACAATGATCTCCTTTGGCTCTAGTGTTCCACTATAATGGTTGTCCATTGACTTTAGTGGTTTCCCTAGCAAGGCACCTTCACCACATTCTCCCTATGACTGCCTCTGGTTCACCTGGTTTGAGTTTAGGGAGGGTAGGCCAGATGAGTGCCTCAGCAGTTGTTGCTATCCTCCTCCACCTTGGTTGCACTTATTGTTTCCATGGTGTTCCCGCTAGAGGGTTTGAGTGAGAGCCTTCCTCCAAATTGAAATATTTTCCACCTCCCTTTAATTGGGTATTCCAAATTGCAGCTGTAGAGCTGTCACTAAATAAACTATCCCATGCCTGGAGGGAAGTTGACCTAGGCCATGGAACCCCAGGATTTCCTCATAGCTTTTTTTTTCTCTCCTCCATTGCCTCAGGTTATAACTGTTAGTTAGCATAGTAGTGTCCCCTAGTTTCTTTAAGTAGGTTCTGCTGTTGGATGGAGGTGGAGGATGTCCTGCCATTCTCTTTCTTCTTAAAGGATCCCCTAATTTTCAACACAAACCATCAGTATCATGCTATGCAAACCTGGGCATTTTATTACATTATCAAACTCAGCATCTCATTATGTTGTCAAACTGTCTATGCTCCTCTACTGCTATGTTGCAGTTGCTGCTACTGCGTCGCAGTTAATGCTTGCTCATAAGCTTTGTGTCACCTCATTTTTCGGGATATGATTGTACTACATGTTTGGGGGGATTCCTAAGGTATAGAGAGTGTGAATGGACAAAACCAAACTAACACAGTTGCACAAGCATAACACTATACTGGCTGTGCAGGACATTGAATTGGAAAGGCTTTGCCTGGAGTTTGATGGCCAAGCAGCCAGCCACTCCCACTTCCTGAGCTATATAAGCAGTTCCTCTCAGCCTCATTGTGAAGCACTTTTTCTTTGCCCCACCATCCTCCCCATCCCCTCCAGTAGCAGCACTTCTCTCTTTAGGGGGATTCCTAAGGTAACTTAAGCTACAGGAATCATCGTGTGGCACCTCTGGGGTGGAACACTCTCTGAAGGTTCTTTTCCTTTCATACCCCTACAAGGTGGTAATTCCTCTGGAATAGAGAGTGCAAACAGCCCAAACTAAACTAACACAGTTGCACAAGCATAATACTACACTGGCTGTGCAGGACATTGAATTGTATCTCAGCAGGTCATTAGTGTCTGTGCCTGGTGCACTTTTTACTTCCAAATAAGTTGTGTTCCTGGTGTATCATGCCTGGATATGGGCATCTTTAGTCACAGGATTATATTTATCCATGGGGCTTAAATTAGACATAATGAATGAAAAAATTAAAAAATCGTATTTCTTTTTGCTGCAGGGTTTAATGCCCATTATTTCCAAATTGGATATTTATTTTTCACTTCCTAGTTGGAGAATGTAAATTTCAGGTGGTTTGGATCTTAGAATGTAATGCTGTCATCACAGGCATGAAGGCACCAAGTAGATTTTAAGAGTATGTTTTGATGTGTCATTTCATCATTGGTTGTGGGCACATTAATATGTATATTATGCACTTTACAAGAAGCACTAGTGGGAGGTGATCATTAACTCTGAGGAAGCTTGGAATGTCCGACCAAAATGTCAGTATTATGAGGCCATCTGCCATGACATCATTGCTGTGTTCCAATGGTTGTTCTTGCTGTCTCTGGTGAGGTTCTGGTTTAACATGCACTTTATCAAATAAACATTTTTTTATGCTACAGTCATTTTGAGTGAGTAGTTTTTGATACAGGTGCTATTCTTTCTTGTCTGCTCTCTATCCCCAAAAGTGAGCCAGGATCTTAAAAGACGTTGATCATAAAACACTCAAAATGCAATAATTAATGCAAACAGTTGCAACATCCAGTGTCAGTATGCTCCATGAAAAATCAGATAGAGGCATATACAGTGTAATCACCTACTCGGTCACAAAAATAGCAAAACGCAGAAGAGTTCCACCTATAGCCCAGTCACTTTGGTCACTAGATCTTCATCAAGGGTACCTACTTTTGAGGAGGGACCATTGACCAAGTAAAAATCTTCCACCCATCCTACAGACCTTGCTTCCCTCTGAGGATGAGGCCCAAAAGAGGGCGCCTAGACCTATGTGAATCAGTCATGGGTTGTTTGGCATCACCTTTCTTGCAAACCATGAATGACTTGTCCTGCCTGGGTGCAGGTCACCCTGCATCTATATAAGCAATATCTTGCAAGAGGCTCCTAAACCTAATTATACTTTTTCTTGAAATCTACAGAGGAGGTGAGAAAGCTGTGGAAAAGCCCTGCTTTGGGGCCAAAAACAGGAAAATTCCTTCTCGACCCATAAGGCAGTCCCCACCAGTTAGGCCAAGGGATCCCTGCACTATCTCCCACTGTGTGGCCATGCCCTGTGTCCTCATTATCATGTTTATATCTAGCCAGCCTGTCAGCACAGCAGCAGCAGGAGGCTCCACTATGGGAGAAAAAACATGGGAACTGATGAGTCAGAGGTAAGTCCCAGGGACAGTGATAAACGGGGCTGGGGACAGAGAGGGGCTGATAGGGACAGACTGAGTGCTGGGAGGTAAATGTACAATAAATAAAAAAAATCATATACAATATATATTACCATTGTTTATGCTAAACATCACTGTTCATAGCTACGAACATGAACTAGCTAGATAAAGGATGGGAGGGAGAGTTTGATGTCATTGTCCACCTGGGGACTAATGACCTAACTAGGGGTGTGGAGGGGATAGTGCAGGAGGAGTTCAGGGAGTGGGTGAGGGATCTTAGGCCAGTAGCAACCAAAGTGGCCTTTTCTGAGGTGCTGCTCTGTCTACAACTGGGGAGGATAGGGTATTCTGTACCAGGAGCTTTAACCAGTGGTTGAGGGACTGGTGCAGAGAGAAGGGGGTTGGCTACACTGGGGGTGTGGTCACAGCTGGAGGAAAAAAGGCCTGTACAGGGTAGATGGCCTGCACCCATCCGGGGGGGGGGGCAACAGTCCTCAGTGAAAGGTTTAAATGTTACATTGGCAAGCATTTTAACTAGCTGAGGGGGGTGGAAGAAGGAAGCGGGGAGATATAAACTGTCTCTCTCCCCAACCCCACAAACTGGAGTAGTCTTCTGCAGGGAGAATCCTAAGGGGGACAAATCCCCAAAGGTACCTAATAGAAAGAAAATCAAATTAGTAGTAATGAAGAGGAATGGGAATGAGAACAGAGGTGGTAAGGAGATAGGGCAGAAGGGAAAATAGGGGTCTGAATAACAGGGTGGTACTAGAAATTGGAAAGCCATGTGTGCCAGTGCTCAAAGACTGGGAAATAAAATTCCAGAATTAGAGGCACTTATGGCAGAGACTGACATGGACGTTGTAGCCATTACAGAGTCATGGTGCACTGAGAACCATGACTGGGATATAGCCATACCAGGCTATACTGTGTTCAGGAAGGACAGGGTGGGAAAAAAGGGAGAGGAGTTGCTCTTTATGAGAGAAACAGTATAAAAGTGAGGTACAGGGAATACAGGAAGGGGTGGAGGTATAGTGGTCATGCTACAGATGGGGAATGGAGTCACTATTCACACTGGCATGATCTACAGACCTCCAACTTGGGGTTGGGGGGGAGTTGGATAAGGTTCTGGGGGAAGCAATCCAAAAGATGTCAAATAAGGCAGAGATGCTGCTGGTGGGGCACTTTAATTGGCCAGATGTAGATTGGGGCATCCCTACAGCAGCTTCAGATAGGAGCAGGGACATTGTGGACTCCCTAGAGAGGGCATTGCTCAGGCAACTAGTTAGGGAGCTCACTCGAGGAGGGCAGTACTGGACCTTGTACTAACAAACAGGGACAGTGTTGCAGACATCATGGTGGGTGGCCACCTGGGGACCAATGATCACTGTATTATGTGGTTCAATATAAGTTCTGGGGCAGAATCGAATCACAGAAGAACAAGGGGCCCTGGACTTCAGGAGGGCCAATTTAAAAAAAAATGGTCCTACTACCTCAATTCCTTGTCAAAATTACTACTGTTTATATGTAACTTGCACTATTGTATCATGATGTTTCTTTTTCAAGTTTTGCCTCTGTACTCTCCCAGGTCATGCCTGAAAATAGTCTTTCTGGCTAGTGTACCTACCCGGTAAACAAAAACCAAATAAATAAATAAAATGCCCAGTGTGGGGGAGACATGGGGGTGGAATGGAAGAACACTAGGTAAAACTAAAAGGGGGCATAGAGAAGACAACAAACCTCTGCATCAGGTTAGTAAGCAAAGGCAAGAGGAAAAAGAGACCCTATGGATCTCAAAAGAGATGGCTGGGAAGAAAAGGCCAAAAAAGTTAGCATTCAGGAGGTATAAGAAGACATACAAAGAGGAGGACAGCGAGCTGTATCTGGAGAAACAGAGGGAGGCATGGAAATCAGTTAGGAAATTAAAAGCACAAACAGAGGAGAAAATAGTCCAGGAAGTAAATAAAGGAGACAAGGCATTTTATAGATACGTAAGTGAAAAGAGAAAGATTAGGGGGGTTGTAAGATTAAGAATGTTAGGGGGGATTGAGCGGAGGTGGACCAAGAAAAAGTGGACATCTTGAACAAATACTTTTGTTCAGGGTTCACAGAAGAAGGGGAAGGAGAGGAGCCACTGAAAAGTGACAGGAGCATCGAAGGTAGGGAGGTGGGCAACAGTCCATTAACAGAGGAGAGAGTCCAGGAGGAATTTGAAAAACTTAAAGTGGATAAGGCAGTGAGGCCAGACAGGGTCCATTCAAGAATACTAAGGAAACTCAGGGAGATGCTGGCTACACCTCTGATAGGCCTGTTCAACCTCTCATTGGAGATGGCAGTGGTTCTGGGGGACTGGAGGAGGGCAGATGTAGTCCCACTTCACAAAAGTGGTAGTAGAGAGGAGGCTGGCGACTACAGGCCAGTAAGCCTGACTTTGGTGGTGGGGAAATTATTGGAATCACTATTGAAGAAAAGAATAGTGGAATAGCTTGAATCCAGTGTCTTACAGGACTTGCAACAGCATGGCTTCACAGGGGGAAAGTATTTTCAAATGAATCCAATAGATTTCTTTGACTGGATGTCCAGGGAATTGCATCAGGGAGCAGCAGTGGATGTGACCTAGCTACATTTCAGCAACGCATTCAATACAATTGCACATAGGAGATTAGTTAGCAAACTGGGTAGCCTAGGAATGGGACCAAAGGTGGTAAAATGGGTAAGAAATTGGCTAAAGGATAGGAGACAGAAAGTGGTGATAAATGGAGGTCACTCCAAGGAAGGGAGGGTGACCAGTGGGGTACCACAGGGAATCAGAATCTGTACTGGTACTGGTCCTCTTCAATGTCTTTATTAGCAACTTTGTAGAGGGGCTGGATGGAAAGGTCTGCTTGTTTGTGGATGACACTAAAATCTGGAACAGGGTAGATACTCGGGAAGGGGGATCTGAAAAGTTAGAGGAATGGTTAAGTGTATGGCAACCGGGCATCAATGTAAAAAAAGTACAAAATCATGCACTTGGGGCATAGAAACCCAGGGGTGGAGTACAAATTGGGAGGGGAGGTATTGACAACCACCAAACAGGAAACAGACCTGGGGGTTATCATATCACATGATCTAAAAGTGGCTAGGCAGTGAGACAAGGCAGTCAGGAGAGCTAGCGGGATGCTGGGGATGTATAGGGTGGGGTATCACCAGCAGAAAGTTGGAGGTGGTGTTACTCCCGTATAGATCACTGGTGAGACCTCACCTTGACTACTGTGTCCAATTCTGGAGACCTCATCACCAGAAAGACATAAAAAGAGTAGAGGCAGTCCAGAATAGGGCAACCAAAATGTTGCAAGGTCTGCATCAAAAGCCCTATGAGGAAAGTATAAAGAACATCAATATGCATACCCTGGAGGAAAGGAGGCGAAAAGGCAGATATGATAGAAACTTTCAAATACCTCACAGATATAAATAAGGTTCAGAAGGGAAGCATTTTTCAGAAACAATATGCTCAAGGATAAGGGGTCATGCTATGAAACTGAGGGGAAGTAGACTCAGGGGAGATGTGAGGAAGTCCTTCCTCACAGAGAGGGTGGAGGATGCCTAGAACAGCCTCCCAGCAGAAGTGGTTGGGGCAAAAACTGCAATGGGTTCAAGAAAGCATGGGATAGGGATAGTGGAGCCTTATTGATAAGACAAGAGGGGATAAGATGGAGATCAAGTAAGGTTTGTGGTGCTACAGTAGGTATGGAAAAGTGGCAAGCTAGGTGGGCAAGCAGTCCTTATCTGCCATCAGATTCTATGTTTCTATGTTTTATTTTCACAGTAGTGTACATCATAATGTATATAGGTAACTGGGTTCATCACAGAAAGGTTTTGATTGTGGCACCTGTGCCCCACAATCAATAGAGGCTTGCACTCTAAACAGCATGAGCTACCTGTAAGAAGAAAGTTGAAAGGGGGAACTGTTCAACACCCTCCTTTCCCACACTGCTGCAGTTCTTTGCATACTGGGCATATTCAAGATAGTCAGAATAGATAGATGACAGAGAAATCAGTTTGAACATTGCATGGAAGAGACAGTTTTTATGTTGGTTTGAGCTTGCGTGCCAGCCAACATCTTGTGGTAATAGCAGATTTCGGAGGTGCGGTCAGTGTGGGCGAATGAAGGGCATGCATCAGTAGGTGCGCCCTTCATTCCCCAATAGGCCAGGATGTAGGTGCTGACATCAGCAAAATTTAAGGTGGTCAAAACTTCTAAGAAAAGTGCCACTGCAATGAGAGGCAAGCTCATTATGCAGCGGCATAATAACACCCTTCCCGACGTGCCTTTCCTGGTGAAATATTTCAATAAACATGACAGCAGTGGGTGCCGCTGCCACCTGCCACACAATGCCAACTTCAGGGGTGAACAGTCTCCCTGTCAGTATGCTAAATAACCACCCCAAGATTGTGTGGCACACTGGGAGCCAACCCCAGTGGGCCTCCCCATGATGAAAGCAGACCGTGGTCGGCATGGTGAGGTCCCGACCCCTATTCTGTGCCACACTGGGCACCCACTCCAGTGTGACAACATCACCCCTCCAAAATCATGGCACACGCTAGTAGCCCACTCCAGTGTGCAGAACACTTTTTAGTCACCTGTGGAAAAAGAAAACTGTCCTCTGTGTTGTTTTTATTTTTTTCCAAGTACCTAAAAGAAAGAAAATGGTCCTTCACTGTGGGGTCCCCTCCTCAAACCCGCAGCCACCCGCTGCTCACCCCACCTCCCCACACACACCCTCCTCACCCCATACTTACCTCCGTAGCCTGGCGCGATGATCCTCGGTGGACCGGGAACACATCTGCACTCTTCAAAGCTGACCGCAAACTGAAGAAATGCCGGTAAGTTGTATAATGGCATAAATAGGGTTTTTTTTAACTTAGGTGGGTATCTCAGCCATTTTTTTGAATTTTGCCTCAAAATTTTCATCATAGTGTGCTTGGGACCCTACCTCATGAACACATGCACTGTCCTCTCATTACTTGGCCCCGAAAGGTCATTTCGTGGTCACTGTGCAAAATCACCTTTTGGTACTGGATAACGAAATGACAATGCCACTGTTCATGAAGTGGGGTCCCAAAAACCCTATCTTGCAAATTTGGTGGAAAAATTCAAAAAAATTACCATGCTACGAGCATGCATTGTGCAGTTTCAATGCACACTTCTAATTGACAATTTTTTATATTTTCACTCATTTTCAACATTGCCCTTTTTTCACATCTCCTTATGAACAGTACAGCTGTAATTTTTCACATCCTGCCCAAAATGTGTTTCTGTGCATGTGTCGCACAATGGCACAGTCGCTGTGAGAAATTAATGTTCTGGACACATTAACAAAATCACACTGAGACTGTTCATTAGTGGAGGTCCTAAAATGCCTATATTGAAAATTTTGTAAAACAAACACCCAAAATAATTGCGTTATGGGCATGCACTGCGCAGTTTCTATGCACACTCGTGACGTCACCAATTTTTTCATATTTTCACTCCAGATTTTCACCACTGTCATTTTTTTACACCTCCTTATGAACAGTACAGCTATCATTTTTCACATCCTGCCCAAAATGTGTTTTCGTACGTGTCACACAATGGCACAGTTGCTGTGGAAAATCAATGTCCAGGCCACATTAACAAAATCACAGTGACACTATTCATGACCGGAGTTCCCAAAATGCCTATGCTGAAAATTTGATTAAACAAATCCCCCAAGTAATTGCGTTATGGCCGTGCATTGTGCAGTTTCTATGCATGCTAGTGATGTCACCAATTTTTTATATTTTCACTCCAGATTTTCAATAATGCTATTTTTTACACCTCCTCATGAACAGTGCAGCTGTCATTTTTTACATCCTGCCTGAAATGTGTTTTCGCACCTGTGCCACCAAAATGCACAGTCGCTGTACAAAATCATGTTTCAGCAAACAAACTCATAGTGCCACTGTTGATGAGGTGGGCCACAAATGACCTATGTTGAGAATTTGGAGTGAAAATACTAACAAATTCCCTCAGCATTAGGGTCCAACTGCAATGCCCCACCCTATACAGACTGACATGCATCAGGGGTGTGAGTTGGCATTGTCAGCTGCAATGCTCATGCCATTCCACCCCCCCACCCTGTAGCCAGTGACAGGAGTCGAGATGTGCCTTAGACTCTTCAGCCCCAGTGTTCACCCCATTCTCCCACACTGTGCCCATGTCAGTATATTCCCTTATGGAATGGGGTGAGCGTAAGGGCCAAAGACCTCAAGGCACATCGCGGCACTTGTTAGTCTCTGCGGGGTAGGGTGAGGTGAAATGGCATGAGCGTTATGGCCAATGACCCAAAGACACATCCCAGTGCATGTCACTCTCTGCATGGTAGGGCTGGGGTTGGCGTCAGTTCAGTGTTTCACTGCCAGTCCTATTGTGCATCTCTCTAACTCCTGCACTACCAATGCCAGTACCAGCAAGCCAACGTTCAGCATTGACAAATGCTTGTTTATGATTGCCACTGCAGTGTGGTAGAATGTACAGTAAGTGTAATGTCTTATTCTTCATGTACTTATGTATCTTGTTTTAAATAATGTTCATATGTTCAGCTGTTTTGGCTGTGGGGGATCAGGTGGTTCAGGGCTGGAACTGCTCCAAAGGCAAAGGCAATCCACTGAAGCAGGGCTGTCACCAAATACCCTGCCAAAGTCCATGAATCCATTACCCTGTCAGAAGGCAGTGTAGCATAGTGATAAAGGCATTAAGTGCATTAAGCTGTGAACCTGGAGATCTGCTGTATGTCTGACTCCCACTACCACCGCTTCTAGTTTAAATTGTCTTTTATCTCCTGATTTGTATGATATTCTTTTCTTCATTCTGAGTCTGCTTTACCACTTTTTTTTACAGATGAAATGAGGAAAAAAAGAAGCACTCTAATATGGCTGACCAGGTTTTCATCAGTATTTTCTGTTGTTTTTGAACACCTATTGTTTAAGATCTCTTTTCTTGTGACTGAAATGTAGTAGCAAGCAATGGACACTGCTCCCTGGCCTTATAGGATAAATAGTGTCCAAAAACAGCCAAGAATACTGATGACTTTCTATTGATCTGTCAGAATACCGATGAGTTTCTATTTATCTGTCTGTATGTCTGCCTGTCTGCCTGCCTGTCTGTCTATCTATCTATCTATCTATCTATCTGTCGGAAGACTTAAACCCTTTTGGGAAGCTTTTCCTTCTATTTTATAATGTACAGAGGTTGATTTTAACACTGTTTTGTTAGCGTGTGGTATAATACATACTGCCTTGGATTCACCTCCAGATTGTCTGATAGTGGCAAGTTCAGTTTTATGAGTGCAAGGATTAATCTTTGAACCCCAACCCCCAGCAAAAGAAAGAAGAAGTGTTATGGTGCTGCAAACCAACCAAAGATGTTCTCTATCATTGCCATGAGCAAGTGCAATCATCAGTGGGACAGCAACAGACTGATCCCTTTTTACTGCCTTTAACTCAAAAGAAAATTAAGCATGACCTCAGATGTACAGTATGTGCATTAACTGACCACAGCACTGTCACAGTGTTTATTAAAATCCCAGTACAAATCAGAAGGGGTGTGCAAATACATAAACTGTGTATTTGTCGAGTATTTAATGATTACACTTGGGGTATTCGGGTATTCGACTATGCTGGCATTTGACCATAATATGCTGCATTTATTAAAAGTGTTGTAGCCTTGAAATAAATACCCCAAAATAGACAAATAAGATGTTTTCAGCTCAGCATGGCTAGAGGGTAATACTAGGTTGTGAAAAGCATAGTTTAAAGAAAAACACCAGTTACCTTTGTGCACTCTCCTGCCAGTGCATATTTATGCCCCTGATTAATATTTCTGTGTAAAAAATATATATTTTCTAACTGCATTTTGGTATGAAAACTCCAGTTTAAAAAAAATGCTTGAAAATGACCGTTTAACTAGGCTGCTGCCCACTAGCCGCCATCTCCAGGGAGCCACTCGCTCCTTCTCCCAAAATAAGTTAATGTGCAACCACCAGCCAATGCAGAGTTGATAGAGGGCACATTAGCATATCCCATGTGTGAGAGCAAGTGGCTCCCACAAGATCGCTGCCACCAGCCTTGCTAAATGGAAGTTTTCAAGTATGCAGGACACTATGTAACTGGCTACTCAGACAACTGGTGCCATGACAAAATACAAGAATGCAAAAAACTGCTGAAACTCGGGCAACACAGTACTGAATCAAATAAACAATGACCCTAACTAGAGTAAAAGTTTTAAAACTATTTATTACATGAATCAAAGAGTAAAAGAAAGTAGCATATTTGCCCCGTCACAGGAGCCGAGACCAACAGTTTCGCTCTTCTGTCATGCGCTTTATCAAGCACTATTTTAAATGTAAGTTTTGATGCCAAAATGGTGAAAATGCCCTTAGAAAAATATTTTATTTCACAGACATGTCAGTCTGGGGCATATGCACCAGCAGGAGAGTGTATGTAGATAACCAGTGTTTTCCCTTAATAGTTTCTTTACATGTTCTGTTTTCTTTGAGAGGTGTGTTGAAAAAATGAAGACAACATCTGTTTTGGAGACCAGGAGGGAATCACCGAAGCAAGAATTGCACAGCACACAGAGGAAGGAAGTAAAAATGAAAGATTATATTTGTTTTAGAGACAGGAAAGCAAAGTTGAGCTGCACAAGGGCACAAATATTCAGATCTTCATACTAATTTTATTTTTTAATTTTTTAATTTTATTTTTATGTATTGCTGTTTAATACTACTATTTTGATTGCTAGATGACCTGAAAGTTAATGATATAATAAAAAAAAACAGAAAAAAATGTCAGTAAATTGTCCAAGATCATTGTCATTTTAACAGCAGTAAAATAAAAAGCAGAGAGCAGAAAGCCATAAGTATAGCAGTCAATTCAGTATTCTAAGCTGGAAGAAAGTGACAGCACATTGGCAATCTGACTAGTACACCTTGCTTACTTGAAAAAGAATCAAGTTGATGAATTGAACTTAATAAAAAGAAGCTGCTACACATGTTCAGGCTGCAAATGGGAGCGATGCGGCTGAACAATATCTCCTGCAGTGCTGAAGAGGTGCTTTGAGGGTACACTTGTCAGGGGGCACACAAAATATTTACATGTCACCTGGGACATTTAGGATGTGATTCCTTTTGGGTTCCAGTACACAAAAGGGTCAACATTAAAGTCCACAGTCAGCTCATCCAAATAATTAGTGAGCATCTGCTTAGCAGAATGTGGCAACAAATGTGTCCTCTGCCGCTGCTTGCTCAGCAGAGAACTCGTGAGTAGTGAACAGTTATAATGATGAGCTTTTGGTTAACCTGAGGCACAGTGTAATGGGCCTGTGTTGCTGACTCACCATGTCTTCCTGCATCAGCAGGCAACCTCATTGTCAGTGGCATGCCACCACCCACGCCACTGTGACTTGGGCTGCCAGTGCTACTCACTCCAGTTGTTCCATAACTGTTTGACCCATCCAGCATCCTCTGAATGAAACAGATCAATCTCCTTCATGACTTCCTCAAATTCACTACACAGTTGCTGGTGGTACTCACTCACTCTGTGACTGTACACGGAAAGGCTCAGTGTCTCACATTTGAATCTTCAGTCTAACATGGCTGCAGATACATTGCTAGTATTGTCATATACAGTTGCATACCACAATGATAACTCCCTAGTAAGCCCTTCAATGAGTTCATTGATGGGTTCTGGAAAAGGGTCCATAGTGCCGCACTGATGGAAACTCTGCATGGTTCACATAAGGAGATGGACAGCTGCAACAATCAGACTCAGTGAAGTTGTGCTGGTGCTTAGGTCACAGGTGCATTTCTCAGAGAGAGAGACAGACACTACTGCATTAAAAACCATTACAATTCCATTAATTTCCCATTATTAGCATGCAAACCCATTAATTTTCACTATTAAGTCTTGTATCACCATTTTTAATGGTCGCTGCATCTTCCCATAAAATTGCCTTTCATTATTGATGGTGTTTGTGTGCAAACCAATAATGTATTCATCTATGCCATTAATTAATCATGACAGGTATCCATTAAATATTTAATGGGTGTAGTATGCCCACTTAAATCCTGTATCAGGCCTTTTTAATGGTGTATTTAATAACAGTTACAATTGTTTAATGAGCATTTCATTGCCATGAAAATTATGTTCATGCTGTGCCAATACATTAATGGCAATTAAAAACAAATGTTCACCATTAATTACTGTAACTATTGCCACCAGTGGAAACTAAATAGAGAATAATCTAAGGGTAAGTGGTTATAATGAGAATTTTACACACATCCAAGGTGTGGGATGCCACATAAACCCAGAGGGTGAAGCCCGAGTGGTTTGTTAAGGCATCCCACACTGAGGGTGTGTGTAAAATTCGAGTATATAATCACCTACCCTTAGTTTATTTTTTATAATTACAGAATTCCATTTTTTTGCCTCCACTCGACAGGTTGAAACTTACACTTAATTGTGCAGTAACATTGTGGTGGTTGCCACTTTTTTTGCCAGTTCTGAAAGTTGTTGCTGAAACATTAAATGGAAAACAAATGTTTAACCGACACGATTTTTACGTTTTTTAGGAATACTTTTAAAAAGTTTTAAGTGTAATTTCCGGTTTAGTCTTGAGGGTTTCAGTTGCTCTGATGTTGCTAAGGAGTGCCCCGGTTTCTATGGTGTTGCTAGGTAGTCCGCCACTGACTGATCTCATGTTGCCCAAGGAGAAATTGACTTTTTCTCCTTTTTAATTCCAGTTATGTTTCATTTTGGTAGGAACCATCTGTTAAACTTTACAAGTTGAAAGGCTGAGAGGCGGGACAGAACTGACAAGAGAGATGTGGCTGACAGAGTGTGAGTGAGAGAAAGCTGGCGCGTGTTTGCCATTATAACCAGCTCAGCTGGTTATAATGGCAAATTATAACTGGCTTTCTCTATGGAAAAAAATGGAAGTCAGTAATTATTTGTCTTTTATGCCATTAATTTAGTTGTTATGCTTGATGCTCATACATTATTGGCCATTAATGAATACATGTGTGCCATTAAAGTATTAGATTAGTGAAACATTTTAGAAATTAATGGTCTTAATAGACTTTAAACACTTTAGTGCAATGCCAACATCCATTCATAAAGGACCTGTAACCATTAAAGTACTTTACATAATTTTTTTACAATATATAACAATTAACCTGTCCCCCATTTTTAATAAATTTTTGAAGAAGCTATTAACTGGAGTTCATTTTTTTAGATACAGGATTCTCAAATGTGTAAAAGTTGGGCTATCAATATGAAGTAGGATCATTTGGGGAATCGGGATTTATTTACGTTGGTTAAGTAAGTTACTGAACACTATGGGAGCACTAATAGGAATAAAATTGAAAAGCATGCTCTGTATTTGAGGTGATTAAATATTCATATGATTAGCAGCCAGGAGTATGTAATGGGATCAGTTAGGGTGTCTGTATTTACCAGTGAGCTTTCTGCCCACCAACCCTCCCCCTTAGCTTGTGTGTGTGTTGTTTTCCTTCCCTAGTGACTATACCTCCTTGTCACCGAGACCGATGGTGGCTGTGCAGAGTGATCATGATGGTGGCCATTATGATTTGGCAGCAATCGCCTGACACTCTGCCTCATGATTGCTCTCAATAGTCGTAGCTTGCATGTGTGGAGCAGTGTGGGGTTGGAGCAGATTATGAAGTCAGCAGGAGATCGATCTGAGCTGGCTGGGAGTGGAATTGCTGTGGTGCTGAGACAGAAAGATATGCACTAGTGTCAAGGTAGGAGACAGCTGATGATGGACAGGCAACCCGGGGTGTGAACAGTATTTGGGTGACAGACATTACTGAAGCAGGTGAGGACAGGCAGCTGGGAGGCCCTGGTATGCGGTGTGTGTATGTGTCGTAGGCCAGGGCAGAAAATGGCGGTACTGGCCTTGTGGTTGGAATGCATTCACAGGCTGCAGGCCGTGCAGTGAGTACAAACTTTGTTTAGGCAGTTGCAGACTTGTAGTGATTAGGCAGCAGCAGGCTGAGGTGATTAACTTGTTACTGGGCATGGACCTGTAGGCTATTTCAGGTGGTGTCTTCTTCTCTGTTCTCCACCCATGCATGGGTTTGACTATTTAGGGGGCTGAAGGCAGGCAATCTATGGCAGTACTCTGTGGTTCATGGCTCTGCTATTCTGGGTGTGGTGCGGTTAGCTGACTGAGAGCCACGTAAGTGGTGAACAGAGGAGCTGCTATGTTATGTTATAATTAGGAACAAAGCTTAGAAGAAATTAACAGTAGTTAAGTCATGCAATAAAATCAGATATTAGCATAGCAACTCAATGTTGATGCTCTTAAAACAATACGTTTTATTTCTGACACTTTGATCTCTAATGCTTTAAAAAGTGGCTGCAGTACTTTTCTCCTTTGTGTCTTGCTTTTTTTTCCTTTTTGAACTTTGGTGTTACTATACTAATATTTTCCAGTGTTTGCTAACTTATCAGGTCAGTAACAAGTGACTGTTTCTGTCAGCTGGTATATTTGGTAAGGAATGGGTCATCAAAAATGAAACAGGGGTGCAATCCTTTTCTTATGCAGGCATGGGGAGGTGCCTGATCCTTATCAACCCCTGAATGAATAAAACCTAAATTGGAGAGGGGACTATACCCGCTAGCATGACCCTTTGCTCTGGGACAGTGGCTACATTCCTTTACATTACTGCCAGGATGGTGCGGTGCCGATAGGTAGATTCATTGCTACCCACATGCAAAAAGGTTGTTGTAGTGCACCAGATAGCATTACAGAATGATGGGCTGAGCACAAATAACTCAAATCCACCTCTCAAGCCCCAACACATTTTGAAAGTAGAGCATCATGCTGTCAATGAAACTGGATACATCCAGCAGTCCTGGGTTTAATTCCCCAAACCTTCACTTGCATACTGTTCGACCCTGAGCATGTAACTTACAGAGGCACTTTCAACCCCCTTTGGCCTCAAACTGTCCCTGCTTCAAAACACACACACACACATTTGATGACTGCTCACTTTCTCTAAAGGTTGGTGATGTAGCTAGTTGATTCTGATCTCTTTTTCCTTTTTAAAAGTGAAAAGACAGACTGCCCGCCATGTGCATGCATTTTGGTCCCTCCTTGTGTGCTGACATCTCCAGTAGCATAATGGGAAAACAAATGCTTGACCCTAGTGCCAGTCCTCCAAGGGACCATGGTACATCAGGCCAGTCCCTACCACTGCCTCCATTGTCTGATCACTGTGTGCAATTGCATGGGGTATATACACCACTCCTAAACCCCACCTGGGGGATGGGGCAATCCAAGGCTACATTGTGGATGACATTGAATAGGTAGGCGGGGACTAGTGGAAGGTTCTGGGAGGTTGTCTTGGTGGGAAGGGCTGGAGATTCAGGGAAGAAAATGTGAATTATTAAAAAAAATGTATGCATTAGGTGGAACACCTCAGTTGGCACATTTCACCTTGCACTTGGTCTGTTTCTAGCAGCCAGACTGCAGGGTAGCTGCAGCAAAGAGCCCAAATGTTGCCATATGACAGCTGAATGGGCCAGTCACCCATCCCTACAAACCCTTTCAGGCATGGAAACCTGCAACTCTCTGCCACTTCATCTCATCTCAAGGATCCAGCTGAGCACTAATCAGCTAGAGCTACTGACTCAGGACCCCCCCCCCCCCCGTATTAACTTAAGAACTTCTGAAATCTGGGGATTAGGGATAATGATCAAGGACAAGGAAAATTAGCTGCTTCAAACAATCAGTTTGTTGCAGAATTGCTGCAGAATCAGCAATTATTCTGCTGCAGCAACCTCGAAGTCCTGCTGCTGCATCCAGGACCACTTTGCCACAGATTTTAATTCTTTATTACAACAAAAGTCTTGTTAATTTATCTATTTCAGGAAATTGCATGCAGATGGATTCAGCTATACATCTCATGTGTTGTTTAGGGGAACAATAATTAATCTCATCTAAATGAAAGTTAATGGTGTCCTGGTGCATGAGTCATGCTGGCATTGTGTATGATTAATGGGCCATTAAAATAACAATATGCCTTTAGAGGAAATTTTCCATTAAATGTGTAATAATAATTTAATGGTACCATTATTTGTGTACCAATTAAGGGGGAAGTAGTTATATGTGATATGATATAGTGACAAATTAGGGCTGACATTATATCCTAGAGGCTAGAGTATCAAGCTTGCTACATCCAGCAGATCTGGGTTTGGTTCTCACAATATCCACTTACATTGTGTGACTCTGAGCAAGTCACTTAACCACCCCACTGTTCCACAGTTGCCCCTGAAAACAGGCACTTGTGCTTAATGGGACTTATCCAGTTAGCAAAAATTAAAAAAATAAACATTTTAATGGGTCAGAGCCCATAAATATAGCCATTAATATAGGGCAATATTGTAATTGCCATTACTTACTCAATTAAATCATGTCTGAATTTTCATGGGTCTTTTAATGGGCATTTTAATGGTGATCATCATTGTGATTTTGAAGACGATCAACAAATGTTAATGCCCAGTCAATTAATGGTAAACTGACCATTAAAATGACCATTACATATTCATGCCCATTAAAAGTTAATGGCCAGAAGATGTCTAAATACCCCATAAATTTAATGACAAGTTATTGGTTATAAAGACTTTAATATATAATTTGGACCATTAATTATGTACTGATTAATAGGGATTTAATGGCAGACATAATACAAATTTAATGGAAATTTAATGGGTACATTTGATGGCATTTTAATGATATATTCACCCAGTAGTGAGAACCTGGACCATGCCCTCAATGATGCTTCAATACTGATGTAGTAGTACTCCACCAATATCCTGCTCAATGGATAACTCATGTAGAACATGCTTCTTTTTTTTAAATTCAAGTTTATTATTTTCCACATAACCGAGCAAGTTGCACAGCATACAGTGTTATCAGAGGTCTTATAATAAATTAGTGTTCACAACTTACTCCCCCTGCCACCTCCCCCCCCTCATCCTTTCCATCCCCGGTCTTGCATACTTTCAGTTATACAAATCCTTGTAAATGTATCACTCGACTGAAAACAATCACAACTCCATGCTAGGTGAATTCAATATCCACTAATTATCCAGTAACAGTCAAGAGAGATTAATAGGTGTTTGAAGTAAATACAAAGTGTGGAAGGACTCCCATATTTTGGAATACTTTGGCAGGCAATTTTTCAGGCTGGCCCACATTTTCTTCATGCTCAAATTGAATAGCAATTCCCGTAGCCATTCAAGGTAGGTTATCAGGATATCATCAAGCCAATGTCTTAGTACTACCTTTTTGAGCGAGGAGGATATGGCAGCCATATAATATCTTCTAAGCTTCACCTCTATTCTGCTGTAGTCCCTAATTAAACAGATTTCAGGAATGAAGTATTCTTCAATACCGAGCAGGGGGTCCACTTTTGATTTGATCTTTTGCCATAAAGTCTTCACTGGTGGACAATCGCAGAAAATATGGTGGAGGGTGCCTTCATCTTGTTGACATCTATTACATTTAGGGCTGGGAATTCTGCCTATTTTGTGAAGTTTGACTGGGGTCCAAAATAGGTTATCTAGTAATTGATATTGCATCAGCCTAAGTCGGTCTTGGGTAATATATCTGTAGGTATTATGCCAGAGAGTGGGCCAGTCAGATGTACATTCCAGGAACTGTTCTTCCCAGTATCTGGGATATGCTTGGTCAAATAGAAGTGGGTACAATCTAGATACTGAGTGTTGTTCCCATACTATTTTTGACAGGTATTCAAAAAATTCTTCAGGGATTGATCCTGTTTTCAACCCTCCTTGTTTGTGGGCTAATAAATGTCTTATCTGATAGACCTTGAATATTTGGTTAGGGCCCACCTTGTAATGTGTCAGAATTGACGGCACTGACCCACACCCTCCTTCCTGAAGTAAATCTTTGACCCTTATTCCTCCCAGTGAAGGAATCCAAGAATCAGAAATCACTTTGCCTCTGATTTTTTAATTCGGGTTACCACAAAGCAGTTGACTTTGGTCTTTGCTCGGGGAGTATTTGATAAAAGAACATAACTGAGTATGAATTTTCAGAGATGTGGCTATTGGAGTGAGTGTCAGTTTCTTGGGGAGACATTTTTGATTACAATATAAAAGTGCAATAGGGTCAAGGCCTGCCTCTTTGATTAGACCTATTTCCAGATTCACCCATGAAGGAACGTAGAGTAATGTCTTTTCCTCCTCTGGTTTCAGCAACCACTTTAAGTATTTACTGGCATTACTATCCAAATAATGTATTCCAAAATGAGGTAATCGTAACCCTCCAGTACCTTTAAGGGCTGCCAATTTATGATAAGCTTGTCAGGGAACTTTTCCCTGCCAAATGAATTCTGATATAATTGAGCGTATCTTAGAGAACCAGTTTAGTGGGAGCCAACAGTTGAGCATTGTCATGGGCTCGAATATCCTGGGAAGGACATTCATTTTAATTAAATTTATGCGAACCCATTGTGACATAGAGAGCTTCCGCCATCTGTTTAGATCTTGATTTATGTCTTGAATGAGTGAGTCCAAATGAAGTTGGATCATTTTGGACTTGCTTCTAGCCAAAATAATACCTAAAAAATTTAGAGTATGGCACCATTGAAGGCCCATATCTGAAATGTTGGCTTTTTGTAGCTTCCTATTTAATGGGAAAACTATAGTTTTCCCTATATTTATTTTATAGTTGGACAATTTACTGTAATCTTCCATTATTCCCAAAACCACTGGTAAGGAGTCTCGAGGGTGTCGGAGATGCAGGAGGATGTCATCCGCATATGTGGATAATTTCATCTCATGGTTCTTAATCTGCATGCCATGAATACTGGGAATAAGTCTGAAGTTGCAAAGAAGTGGTTCCAAGTATATATTGAAGAGAACAGGAGACAAGGGACATCTCAGTCTGGTACCGGAAACAATGGGAATGGGAAAGAAAAAATCCTATTACAGTAAATACGAGCAGTTGGGTGATTGTATAAGGATGAGATCCACTTAATATAAATAGGCGGAAACTCCAGTCAGTGTATGACCTCAAACAGGAACTGCCAATTTACCCTGTCGAACGCCTTCTCCACATCCAGGGACAACAGGCCCGAAATAACATCTGAGTCCCTGGATACAGAGAGGATGTGGGACAGTTTACAGAGGTGATCCGAAGATGATCTCCCTCTCATGAATCCCACTTGGTCTGGATGGATGATGTGAGGCATAACTTTGTTCAATTGGTTTGCTAGAATTTTGGCTGCAATTTTAAGTTCGCAATTTATCAGAGGACTAGGGCGATAGTTACTAACTCTGTCTGGCTCCTTCCCAGGTTTGGGGATGACTATTATAAGAGCTTCCAGTAAATGACTATCAATTGTGTTACTTTAGAATAAACAATGGAATAGTCTCTCTAGTCCGGGGATTAGCTGTTTGGCGAAACAATTAAAAAAAGTAGGAGTGAAACCATCTGGGCTCAGTGTTTTGTCTATAGACAAAGATTGAATAGCATCCAAAATTCCAGTCTCTGAAATAGGATAGACCAGCTCCTCTTTTAGGACGTTGGGGATTACAGGCATCTGTATGGAAGATAGATAGTCCTTAACAGTGGTTCCCTGGGGTTGAGAGCTCACAGGGCAATATAATTCTGTATAATAAATTTTGAACTCCTGCACTATGTCTTTGGGGAGTAATTTAAGTGAATCATCTCTCCAAGATCTAATACACTTAATTATTTTGGATGACTCTATAGCCTTGAGTCTCATAACTAGGAGGCGACCTGATTTTTCCCCTTGATCCAGATAGGTGGCTTTTGTTTTAAGAATGGCATATTCAACTTTGTTATTGAGAATATCATTATACTGACTTGTAAGACTTATTAATTTTCCTTTAATTTCCTCTGGAGTAGTGGGTGAGAGGGTTTTTTCTATATTCCTAATTTGGTTTAATAGGTCCAAGGCCTTCTCTTCCCCTTCCCTCTTTTTAGCTGCTGCGATTTTAATAAATTCCCCTCTGAGTACACATTTAAGAGCCCTCCACTCTATGTCTCCTCTCCCCGTAGAATTGAGGTTGTCCTTATAATAGAGAGCTGTTTTTTGTTTGATGTCTTTGGTAATCCAGATGAATTTAAGAAGCTGATTATTTAGCTTCCAAATTGATTGTTTGGGGAAGTTGGAACTAAGCCCTACTGTACTCCTGATCAGGGAATGATCCGAGATGACCTTTGAGTCTATCACACAATCTGATAGAGTTGTGAGTAGAGAATTGCTCAGTAAGAAGTAATCAATACATGATCTGGAATTATGGACATGTGAGGTAAAGGTGTACTCCTTGAGAGTGGGGTGCAGTACCCTATAATGGATCAGATAAACCTGTCTGATCAATCATGTCCCGGATCACTCGCTGAGCAGGAGATAGTCCCTTAGGTCTTTTCCCTTCCTTGTCCATTTCAGAAGAAAAGGGAAGGTTCCAATCTCCTCCCAGAATGATGGGAAGATTCACAAAAGGAGACAAGACATTCAGCAGATTCATGAAAAATTCTGGCGAGTCCTGGTTAGGTCCTTATTTGCTACCCAGTAATATTTTGGTTCTATCTAGGAGTCCTATTGCAAGGACATAGCACCCCAATGGGTCTATTATAGTTTGTTCACACAGAAATGGGGTGGTTCTGGAAACCAATATCGCTACCCCTCTACTAGCTGAGCTATTCCCTGCCATAAAAACCTGTCCTATGAACTGTCTTCTGAAAAGGTTCGCTTCAGATTCTAACATATGTGTTTCTTGCAAGCATATTACATTCTGTTTTAATAGTTGCAGATGTTTTATAAGCTTATATATTTTATTTTTATTCCTGGAGCCCTTTACATTCCATGAGATCCAGACATAGCTACTTCCCATACTGGCAGTGCATTTCCCGGAAATCATATTTGAGAATGCCTAGCACAGAGTCTGTAATTATACACTCCACTGTGTTTACCCTTTGAAATTGCTTCCATTCCCTTATCAAACTGTATGCAAGACACCCCCTCCCTTTCTTACCATATCCTGTCTTTTTGTTTCCCACTCTCCCCAAAACTGTACTTGAGCATTGTATTTGCATACCTCTATCCCTTCCCCAGCTCTCATGTCTATCTAAAATTAGAATGATGGACTGGAGAAGGTGAATTTATGCAAAAGCAGTCCTCCCCCTCCTGCCCAACAAAAATTCTTTACTTCTGCGTGATCTCAGGTCGACACGTCCGCCCTCTCCACTCCATACAGCCACCCCTCTAATTAGTCTTGTCATGTGAGAAGATAAAAACACATAGAGAGCCAGGTCTAATGCAGAAATTATTGCCCCTTCCCCTTGGATCGCTTTCTGAAAGGACATTTTCTCTGACTTTCATTTTTAATGAGGGAGCATATACTCATACTTTCACACATTCCTGGGTCAAATGGTCTCATGGCAAACTGACATATTATAATCCATGTGCTCCTAGTTCTTGACATAAAGAGGAGAACATTGGTACCAACAGGAGCCACCCATCGTGAATCAATATGAGTCATTAACTTCCTCAAAATGCATTACCTATCCTAAGAATGTCTCAGCTCAGCGTCAGCGTATCCCTCTGATTGCCGTCAAGCCAAGAATACTTTTGAACCCCTCAGAAACTATCCTAGTGTTTACGTTAATATGACAAAAAAAAAAACGGAGCTCTCCTTCAAAACTTATGTCATTATTTGAATCTCTATTTCCTGTACACAATTCTTAATGCCAACTTTCCTCAGAAACTGTCAAATAGGAGGGGACGCTTAACAAGTTGCTATCCATTCATAATATCTAAATCTGGCAAGGGGAAATTAAAATATCTTGGATAAACATTTAGTCAGATCTCCTTATTAAACCAATCTCCCCCCGGGTAAAAGAAAAGAGAAAAAAAAAAAGATTGCAGAGATCCACCCTCCAGTGAACGTATCTGTCTTGGTAGAAATATGCTATTGAAGATATGACTCTTACTTCAGAGTTTTTCTAAAATAAAAGAATTGTATTCAGGTTCAACTCAAACATAATGAACAGGCAGCTCTCCCCCGATACTTGCGATACACTGAATTTGTATAACTTAAGCGCCATCTAGTGGAAATGCATATTCATAGGTTCAGCACAGTAAAAGGGGATTCTCTGCGCCGATACTTAGAGCATCTACTGTTCCCTTGGGGCCACTACCCTCAAAGTTATGCAGGGAATTTTTTAGCAGTATTGAAGTGAGTGTCACTGTATTGATGGTTGGGGCTTGGAAAAACCAAAGGCTGGACATAAGGAATAAACTTCTAGTTTCACCAGACGATCCTACTATCCACTTTGATAAGTCCTGTCTTCCCTAACATATTACAGCACCAGCAGTCATTGTCGGGTTGTGAATACTCACCGATCCTTGAATAGATCAGGAAGGGCTATTTTCAGGGCGTCTGCTGTGGAACTAGTATTTTCATAGCTGTGCCAGGAGACCGATAGAAGCACCTGTAGGCGAGCCGGATACCCCATGCAGAATCAAATACCAGCAGTGATCAACTGAAGTACCAGTGGGTGAAAAGTAGCCCTTCTTTGGTGCACCTAGGCTGGTAGTTCCTGAGCCACTCTGATTGTAGCCCCTTCCCATTTAACTTCATGGAGCGCTTTGATTTTAAATAAAAAATGCTGCCTCTCGAGATAATTAAGAACACGGAAAATGAATGGCTTGGGTGGTGCGCCTGTTGGAGGCATAGCTCTAAGCACCCTGTGTGCTCTTTCTATTGTGTAGTTAGGGCCAGACGGAGAAGGGCCGACCAGCTTAGTGATCAATTTTTGTATAAAAAGGATGGGGTTTTCTCCTTCCTGGCTCTCCAGTAAACCGATCAGAATGGCATTATTCCACCTGCTCTGACCCTCAAGATCTTTGATCTTCTCTTCAATTTTAGTTAATTTTTGTCAGAGCAGTACTATCTCCAGAGCCTGCTTTTCTGCCTTTTTTTCCAGCGACATCACATGGGCTTCAGTATCACTAGCCCTTCTTGAGAGATCATCTAGAGAGGAGGTAACTGCTTTTAGCTCACTGGTAAGAGAATGTAACTCTTCCCAGAATGGTTTAAACTCCTCTAAAAGCCTTGCTAAAGTGAGCGGTTCATGCTCTGGTGCCATCAGATCCATTTCTAGGTTGCCAGAAGAAGACAATGCCTTGGATTTTTTTGCGGCCTTCACTGGTGATGGTGGAGGAGTGTGTTTAGGTGGAGATTTCCTTATCCAAGCCTCCATTGATCAGGGTCCCTGACTGAATAGTGCTCAGGTATAAACCTCAATCGGGTAGGAAGCAGTTCTTGATCCAATTACCACTTCTTGTCTAAATATTTGAACTTAAATGAGGTGGATGGCTGGAGCAGATGAATCAGGCTGTTAGCTATTTCCCTGCATCACGTGACCTCATAGAACATGCTTCTGTTCCAGCAAGCATTGCAACAAATAAAATGTGCTGTTCCATTGTGTACTAACATCTTGGATTAGTCGATGGTTTAGTAAACAAAGCTGGTCCTGAACAGTTTGCAGCACTCTTCTTGCTTTAGCAGAATGATGGAAATGGCTACAGATGTCTCTTGCAATATCATATCAACAATATGAGGAGCACCAACACTGCCCTGGAAGCACCAGCGACCACAAGGTTCAGTGTGAGATCAAAGCAGCGAATTCCCTGGAGCTGATCATCATGAAATACTTTTACCATGTTCTTCCTATTGTCTGTAATAAAGAACCCAATATGCAAACCTGTTGTGTTAATCCAAGAGTCAAGCATTTCTTGAAAAGACATAAGAATGTCAAGACCAGTGTGTTTGCTTGGCAGGACAGCAATACTAAGGAGAGCAGACATCCAGTGGGATTGGATATTGTTATAGTCATGGCCAGAGGAAGAAGAGGAGGAGGAGTCAATAGCAGTTATGCCACCCCCTGCTACTGGTATATGTGAACACCAGTGTGCTGTCAGTGAGATGTATACATGTAGTAAGTCTGTAGTGGTCCATACATCAGATGTGCAGTGGAAAACCCTCTCCACAGCGTTGTTCAGCAATTTCTCCACCTGACTGTGGCACGCCTCATAGATATTTGGCATGACTGAATGAGGAAAAATAGTTTTCAATGGGATGTGGAGAGGTTGCAGAAAATGTGCAAGTCTATGGAGCTTGTGTCTTCAGCAATAGAACAAGGTTGCAAATCCAGTGCAATCATCTCAACTATTTATTTATTTAAAAGAGATTGACCAGGAAAGATGTACTGAGACATACAGCTCATTTCCAGATGCGTTCTAGGGGAGGAGGGAAGGGGATAAGTACAAAATACAGCAGAAAGACAGTAATGCAATAAGACACAACAATATACCAAAATATATAATATCATTTTGGCGTAATTAAAACTGTACAGATGATAACGTCAGAAGTGTGATGTTCCAGCACTCCCTGGCTGTAGCTCGGGAAACAGGGCAGGGTGGCAAAAGGGCAGTAATCAGGAAATGCCATGGGTGGAGAGAGGTAGAATGATGAGGGAGGGAGGAGAGGGAGGGGTAGGGAAAGGAGAGATGGTAGGTAAGAAGGGCAGAGGGGTGGATGGAGGAGGAGAAAAGAGGAAGAAATGAGGAAAGGGATTGGAGTTTGGAATAGGCAGTGATGGGGATTAGAGAAGAGGGGAGGGAGGAGAAGACAGAAGTTAGTGGAGGGATGTGGTAGGGAGTGGGAGAGGGGAAGCTACATTAATGTAGGGGAGGGAGGTGAGGGAAGAGTGGGACGGGAGGAGATGGAGTGGGAGAAGATTAATTTGGGGGAGGAAGGGAGAGTGGGGGAATGGGAGTAGGAATGAGGGAAGGGGTTGAGATGGGAGGATAGGAAGTGTGTAGAAGTTGGAAGAGCTGGGGAAAGATACCTATAAGTTATGTGATCTGAACAGCTGAGGGGTGAGTCATCAAGAACGTTGTGTGTGCCTGAAATGTTTCCATTTTTGTGAGAGTAGACTTTTGAAATAGTATAGCCTTGCTTCTGACCCTGGCTCTAGAATGGACAAATCCAGATAAGTTAGGCTGTGGGAGCAGGGGACATCTGGGGCTCGATTTTAAAATGGCCACTAGATCAGTACAATGTGTGCCAAATCCCTGGCTGTAGCAAACTCCGGAAGCATCAGGGACCCTGCTCCCAATTTCAGAAAAAGAGGGATCATGGTGCCAAAGTTCCTGTGTCTGCCACAAGCCACCGGCTGTGCCACAAAAATGGCACATGGAATGGAAATACTGTAAGCCATGGGATGGGCTTGTGGCAGCAGTGGCCAGAGATGGTGACCCACTGACCAGTCCCCCTGGTTGCTAGCAGGTCTGTCTGAAAATGCCCTGACTCACGAGGTGGTTGGACAAGTTAGGCGGGGGGGTGGGGTGGCAACTTGCCCCAACAGAGCAACTACACTATCTGTGCAGGTCCGTGTGGAGAGGATCAATGCAGCAGTGCCACCATTGGTGGAACAGGCTCATATCTGCCATGGATCACCAGCCACTCCAGCAGTGGTCAGACTGCTTTTGAAAATTGGGACTGGTGCAAGGTGCAGCGCAAGGGGCACTTGTGCCATTGCTTCTTGGTGCAAGCCCCTTGCACCAGTACTGATCATTTTAAATTTAGGCCCCTGCTGTCTCACCATCTGAATCAGTTTTGTGAGGGACTTTGTGTTGTGCCTGTTGGAGTGCTTGGGCAAGGACTGAAAACAAGATGTTGATGGTGTTTAATAATTTGCTGATTGCCTCTGGCACCAGCAGCATCAACAACAGAGTCCGGAGCTGAATTTGATTTTTTTGAAATACAGTATGCAGTGGCATGAAGAGACAACACAAGCAGGGGCTTCATCCAAGTTAGCCATTTCAGGATGCATTCTCAGAAGGTGGTTCCAAAGACATGTTGTGCTCACTTCATCAACATGTTTACCATGACTAAGACTCTGATCACAGGGTAAACACACAGCTCTCCTTTAATCATCCTCCTGCTAAGTAAAATATATCCAGATATCACTGGAACTTGAACTTGTACCTGACCTGAACCCTCTTTTACGCTGCTTGCACCCACATCCACCAGATACAGTTTGGAGCGGTATAGAAGACTGTTGTGAACTGACATCAGATGAAGTATAAGAACAATTAGGACAAGCAAATGTTTGGATATACTGCTTAGTTTTTTTAGTAGGAGGTTGATGTGAAGGATGAGGAAGAACAGTGGCAGGTGTTTTGTGCCTGCCTTCAGCAGCTGATCTTCTTGGATCACTTTTGACTGAAGTGCTTCCTTGTGGAATGTGGTCAGGACTCAGTTTCAGAATCCTCAGACTCACTCAGGTCATTGTTCTCAGAGGACATGTCATGGAACACACCTTTACGGCTTTTGAAATCTTCTGGGATAGGATCATATTATGACCCAGAAGACATTGCCTCACTGCCATTAGCTCAGGAGAACTGCTTGGATTTATCCCCCAAAGCCATGGCTGAATACTTCTATCATGAACTGTGGTCATGGTGTACTGGTGAATTTGGTGGAAATGGTAATGGTGTCAGCAGTGGCAGTAGTGAAGGTGGTGATGGTGGTAGTAGCAGTATTGGAGGTAGGTCTGATGATGGCACTGGAAGCAGCAGTGGAGGTGGTGGTAGTGATGGTGGCAGCCAATGTAGCAGCATCGGTCACTACAGTGGCTGGCAGTTGCACTAGAACAGTGGTGGTGGCAGCGGTACTAGCAGTGCTAGCACTGTTTGAAGTTGCAAGTGGTTTGGTGAATGACGGGGACAGCAGGACAGTGAATAGGTATTCAACATCGACCCCCATCAAAATCACTTTTGGAGAGGCAAGTCCACAGACATTTTTTGACTGTACTTGACTGTTTGTGTGGCATTTTCGCTCATCAGATAAATTGCAAAAAAAGTGGAATAATGTTTCCAAATATGTTTCTGATGCCATAATTACTTTTTTAATGCAGCCGTGGCACAGATCTGAAAGAGGGCAGCTGGACCCTAGGGATCACTGGGGAGGTGGCAAGGAGGGAGGGGTGGACATCTTTGTCCATATTGGGGACAAATGACCTGGCAGGTGAGGGGGACAGATGTAGGAAAAGTGCAGGAGGAATTTAGTGAACTGGGTAGTGTCTTGGGCAAGTAGCACACTCTGTTACCTTCTCGGAAGTTCTACCTGTCCATGGCAAGGTAGAGGGTTGAGACATCTGCACCATGGAATTCAACACATGGCTGAAGAAATGGTATAGAGAGGAAGGGCATGGCTTCATTAGGAATGGGGATCTCACCTGGAGGGTTGAAGGACTGTATTCATCCAATGACCTACATCTATCTGGGGGGGGGGCAAAGGTATACTCACTGAAAAGTTCAAATGCTTCTTCCATGAGCAATTAAATTAGTTAAGGGGGGAGAGTAAAGCAGCCAGGGTGATAAAGGTGGCCCCCCAACATAACTTATCTGAAAAAAAGGGAGAATCCAATCAGTATAAGGGCACTATCAAACCTGATAAATAAATTAGTTACAATTGTGGGGAGGATAGAAGATGAAACCCAAAAACATCACAGGGCCAAGAAAATGCAAAAGGAGGGTGGGTGCAAAAGCTGGAAAGTAATGTGCACAAATGCCTGCAGTCTGGGGAACAAAATCCCAGATGTAATGGCATTAATGGAAGATGCTAACCTGGACATAGTAGCTATTACAGAAACATAGTACACATTGAACTATGACTGAGATATAGCCATACCAGGATGCACATGTTTTAGGAAGGATAGGGAAGAGAGAGAAGGGGAGGGGGGATAGCTATGTATGTGAAGGAGGGCATTAAAGCAACAAAGGCTCCTATGTTACAAGAATGAGCAGAGGTACTGTGGGTCACCATGGAAGTGGGAAAAAGGACAGCCATTCATACTGGAGTGATTTACAGGCCTCCGGCACAGGAGGAGGAATCAGGTGCAGCTCTTATGGAATTCATCCACAAAATGGCAGCCAAAGGGGAACTGCTACTAATGGGTGACTTCAACTTGCCTGAGGTAGACTGGAGCACTCAGACTGTGAGTACAACAAGGGGCAGGGACTTCTTGACTGCCCTGAACGGTCAAACTTAAGACAGCTTGTAACAGAACTAACTTGTGAAGAGGCTATACTGGATGTGGTCCTGACCAATGGGGACAGGATCACAGATGTGGAGGTGGGCAGTCCACTTGGTACCAGTGACCACAGGACAGTAGGGTTCAAGGTAAAAAAGTGGAGGAGCAAAGCCATACAAGGATAAAGGTCCTAGGTTTCAGGAAAGCTAACTTTAAGGAGATGGGTTGAAATCTCAAAAGAACCCTAGCAGCGGAAGGTACAGGTGGAGCTGTGGAAAAACAGTGGTCTAGACTCAACATAGTTATAACAGAAGTAACAGGTCACTGTGTCGAAATGCATAGCAAGAGTAAAAGAAAGAAAAGACCATTATGGTTCTTGAAGGTAGTGGCCTAGAAAGCAAGGGAAAAGAAAAGAACCTTCAGAAAATACAAGGAAACAGAAAAGGCTGAAGGCAGAGAACAAAATCCGGAGAAGCAGAGAGAATCTGGGAAAATAATTAGAAGGGCTAAAGCACAGACAAAGGAAGGTATAGCCCATGCTATTAAGAAAGTGAACAAGACCTTCTTCAGATACATTAGCAAGAGGAAAATGACCAGAAATGGGATCTTTAGGCTGAAGAAGGAAGCTGGAGAAAGGGTGGAGGACAACCTAGAAAAGGCTGAGATACTGAACAAGTACTTTACTCAGTATTCACCAGGGAAGGAGAGGGTGAGAGACTGAGACTCATTAAGAGGGGTATTTAGGGGAGGGATGTAGACACCAGCCCATTCATGGTGAAAAGAAGAACTCAGGAAAATAAAAGCAGATGAGCCAATGGGGCCAGATGGTATCCACCCAAGAGTACTAAAGGAACTCAGGGAAGTGCTGGTGGAACCACTAGCTACCCATTTTAACACATCACTAGAGATGGGGGAGGCACCTGTGGACTGGAGAAGGGCAGATGTCGTCTCTCTCTCCACAAGAGTTGAAGCAGAGAGGAGGCAGGCAATTACAGACCTGTAAACCTGACCTCAGTAGTGGGGAAACTAATGGAGTCCTTATTTAAGGGGGAGGATTGTGAAGTTTCTGGAAGATATCGGGGCACAGAATCCAAGGCTGCATGGATTCTCAGTGGGAAGGTCCTATCAGACAAATCTTATTGATTTCTATGACTGAGTAACCAGGGTGGTAGATCAGGGAGGGGCAGTAGATGTGGCCTACTTGGATTTCAGCAAGGCCTTAAACACTGTCCCGCACAGGAGATTGCTAAATAAATTGGGGAGCTTGGGAGTAGGTCCTACGGTGTAATAGTGGGTAGGGAACTGGCTAAGGGACAGGACTCAGAGGGTGGTGGTAAATGACATGAAATCTGAGGTGAGGAAGGTGACCAGTAGGGTGCCACAGGGGTCGGTGCTGGGGCTAGTCCTATTCAATGTCTTCATTAGTGACATTGCAGAGTGTCTGGGGGAAAAGGTGTGCCTCTGCACAGATGACACCAAGATCTGCAACACAGTGGACACACCAGAGGTGGTGGAAACAATGAGAAAGAACCTCAACATATTAGAGGAGTGGTCAGGTGTCTGGCAATTGAGCTTCAATGCTAAAAAGTGCAGAATTTTGCACCTGTGTCACAGGAATCCAAATGAGGAGTACAGGATGGGTGGGGAAATTCTGGCTACCACAAGTCAGGAGACAGGCTTGAGGGTTATCATATACGATGACCTGAAGGTGACCAAGCAGTGTGAAAAGGTGGAGGAGACAGCAAACAGAATATTGGGGTGCATAGGAAGGGGCATAACAAACAGGAAGAAAGAGGTGGTGATGCCACTGTACAGATCACTGGAGAGGCCACAGCTGGAGTACTGTGTCCCATTCTGGAGACCACATCTCCGGAAGGACATTAACAAAATAGAGGCATAGATGCAGTCCAGAGAAGGGCAACAAATGTGGTACATGGACTTCATCAGAAGACCTACAGACCTTAATATCTATTCACTAGAGGAAAGAAGGGAGAGGGGAGATACGATAGAGACTCTCAAGTACCTTAGGGGAATAAACAGGGTACAGGTGGAAAGCATATTTCAAAGAAAACTCTGCACAAGAACAAGGGGGCATGACATCAGGCTGAAGGGTGGAAGGCTCATGGATAACGTTAGCAAGTACTTTTTCACTGAAAGGGTGGTGGAGCCATGGAACGGCCTTCCAGCAGTAGTGGTGGGGGCAAAAAAAATATCGGAGTTCAAGAGTGCATGGGATAGACATAAGGGTACCCTGGAGATGTGCAGAGCAGGAGAGCCGCAGATCAAATAAGATCTAGTGCTGCAGCAGTGAGTAGGAAAATGGGCAGACTAGGTGGGCCATATGGTCCTTATCTGCTGACAGATTCTATGTTTCTATGTTTCTAACTGTGTGTGCTAAAAAAAACGTTTGTTTTGCAGGAACCAGAAACAAGAATTGCTGTCTTTTGTTTATCCAGCAGTGGCAGTTAGCAAATTTAACTGATGGTTCAGACAACTTCTGTAGCATCTGCACTCTGGAGAAAAGAGGACTTCAACAATTTACTTTAGACTGGTGTTTATAACTTTTTACTGTTTTAACAACAGTCACAAACTCACACAGCTAAGACCGAACTGCACGGGTGCTTCCCTGGCCCCTGAGTACCCCAGGGCACAGTTAAAGTCTGTGGCATCTGGAGACAAAAAGACTTCAACAATTTACTTTAGATTGGTGTTTGTCACTTTTTACTGTTTTAACAACAGTTGGAAACTCAGACAGTTAAGACAGGTCCACAAGAGTGCCCCATGGCTGCTGTCTACCCTAGGTCACAGATAAAGTCTGTGGTGTCTGGAGACAAAAAGAATTTTACAATTTATTTTATATTGTTTGTAACTTTTTCCTGTTTTAGCAACAGTCAGAAACTCTGACAGCTAATACTGAATCACACTGATGCCCCCTGGCCCCTACCTTCCCAAGGGCACAGATAAAGTCTGTGTCATCCAGTCCAGAGAAAAAAAGATTTCTACAATGTATTTTAGATTGCTGTTTGTAACTTTTTACTCAACAGTCAGTAAGCTAATACTCGGCAGCAAGGGTGCCCCGGCCCTAGCTTACTGTAAGGCACAGATAAAGTCTATAGCATCCAGGGACAAAAATACTTCAACAACTTATTTTAGACTGTTATTTGTAACTTTTTACTGTTTTAACAGTCAGAAACTCAAACAGCTAATACTGATCTGCATGGGTGCCCCTTGGCCTCTGCCTACCCTATGGCACAGATAAAGTCTGTGATGTTCGGAGACAAAAAGAGTTTAAACATTTATTTTAGAGTGTTGTTTGTAATGTTTTACTCAACAGTGAGAAAGCTAATACTGAACAGCAAGGGTGCTCACCCTCCCCCACCTCCCGGCCCCTGTCTACCCTAGGGCACAGATAAAGTCTGTAGCATTCAGAGACAGAAAGACTTCAACAATTTAAATTGTTAGTCATAACTTTTTACTATTTTAACAACAGTCAGAAGCTCAGAAAACTAATAAAGCTAATACTGGCCTGCAAGGGTGCCCCCCAGCCCCTGCCTACCCTAGGGTACAGACAAGTCTGTGATTAGACAAAAGGACTTAAATTATTTTTTATATAGGTGTTTTAAGAAATAACAGTGCAGCTAACTACAGGTACAGGAACATGCATAAGCCTGATGTCTCAAGGCAAAGCAAAGAAGGCGGCACTTCTCCTTCCATGCTTTCAGCACACTGACAGCAGTGGTGGCAGGCAGCAAATGCTTAATTGCACTACCAAAACAAGGACTGCAGCATAAGGAGAAAAAAATAAGATTTTATTTTTAATAACAATTAAATTACGGAAACTAAATAATAATAAGCAAAGCTGTTCTTGCAGACTGGCATTGGCTTCAGAACACGGCACAGTGAGATGAGCACAAACGTACGTTTTTGCCATTTCCTCACACAAACAGATAGAGTAGCATATTATTACTGCAAAATAAAAAGAAAAAATATCAGCACTGTAAATAAGTCACAGGTACAGGCCCTTTTTCAGCCAGCTAACAAGCAAGAATGAACCTAGCCTGCAACTGTAGCCCCCCCCCCCCATTTCCCCAGCCCTGGTATGAAGGTTACAACCTGATTTGTTCTGTTGTAAAGAAATACTGTTAGCAATCAGTTATTCAGTCAAGTGGAGCAACGCAGTCTTTCCACTGAGTAATAAAACAGAACAGTCAAAAATATGTATGCAAGACTATTTACTTTTTCCTAAATCTGATTCAGAAAACCACATCTCAAGTATCTCGGTGCACTGGCGAGGCAGATCACAAGGTAAACTCTCTGAGCAAGTACATAAAATAAAGCCTGGGAATTTAGTTGCGGAGATCTCATGAGATCTCACAGTCTCAATGAATACATACCTGTTGAACACTTTAAATATACCCCAGTATTCAGTTATTCGTTGTATGCACCCCATATTTGACGTATTCGATGACAGATTCAAATTCATTCTGTCTATCTATCTATCTGTCTGTCTCTGTCTGTCTGTCTATCTATCTACAGTATCTATCTATCTGTCTATCTAGTATACTAAAAACTAAAGGTTATCTGAGGGAGACCTGTGGGGAAGGAAGATGATCTGACAGCAAACAACCAAGAAAAGAAAATGATAAACAAACTGAAACTTCAAGTGAAAGTGAACTAAAACTGAACTCGACAGCACTGCACTGGTGCTGTGCTGCCATCCATTCTGCTGCTTGCTAAATTGTCATGTTCTAGGGCTAAGTCATCATGCTAGGCAAACATCCACTGAGCAGCATTGTGCTGCAGATCTGTTTGGCTAACCAGTCCATTTTGCAAAAACATTTCCCTTTGAACTCAGAGGGTCAGATATTCAAAAATTTTGCACTGGGCGAAAAATGTTTGTTCAGGTTTACCGCAGGATTAGCGCGGATCTGTTATATTCAAAAGGCCAAATAGTGTGGGCAAACTGCATTAGCCCGGGCAAAATCATAATGTATGCAAGGGGCAAACTGACAGGAACGCAGGCGCACTGCTATATTCAGTGACTAGCGCTGTGCAAAGTGCTTTTGCACGACTTAGCACGACACTTAGCGTGGTGCACATTACCACCCAGGAAAAACTTACATTAACCCTGGGCAATCAGCTTTGCACAACACTTTGGCTTTGCGCAGTGTTTGCACAGCTTTTGTGTGGCTTTGCATGACCCTAACAAATAAATACAACACAGACAAAACCAAACATAGAAGAAACATGCTGCTAACTGATGGCATCACAATGATGCCATCATCTGCCACCAGTCCCAGTCATGCCAGGCAGTAAGTGGTGACCCTGCCGCCAGTGGACGGCATGGTAGTGTGGCCATACAGCACACACCTGCGGCCCACTCTTCTGTGGACACCAACAGATAACAGCACACACATGCAGCACTGTGGGCATGGAGGATGTAGAGGGGAGAGTGTATGGGTGGCCAGGCTGTGCCACAGACTAAGTGTGGCCACAAGGCTGGACACATCATGCAGTGCACATGGGCAAGTATTGGGAATACCCCAACACCAGTGTGCCTTTCTGATAATATATGCCCCCCCCCGGCCACATACCACACATTTGTACAACTGCCACAGCACACAAAGCCGGACATGTATATGTCACTGTGAGCATCCCATGCCAGAGGTGCAGCATCTGTGGGTCACACAACAGCGTAACAGTAATGTCCACTGTCAGTAAACACCTGCAGGTTGGGCCTCTCACTGTGTATAGTGCAGTCATCATCACTGCCCTACATACCATAGGCATTGCTGTGTCCACACACTACTGGCCCCCTTGCTACTGTAGTGTCTGCTGTGCCCTGTAGCATGACCTACAGTGTGACAGTTGCATGCAGCACCACCACCATCTGTGCCTATGCTGTGTTGTCCCGGTACAGCTTCAGGCGGCAGCTCTTGTGAAAGTACAGTGTTCAAAACTGTATAATAGTCCCAAAACTGTTTGCACAGTACTAACACATTTGCACAGGTTTAGCGCAGGGCTAAACCATTAGCCTGGTGCAAACTGCATGCAGATCAGGGCATAATGAGAAATCTGGATGTTTGCCTAGAGACTACCTAAGTAGGCTCATTTGCATGTCACTTTTGAATATGGCAAAGTTTAGCGCCAGGCAAATGTGTTTGCACCGGGCTAATGGTTTAGCCCTGTGCTAAATCGGCAGTAAACATGTTAGCATTGTGCAAACAGTTCGGGAATATTTTGCGGCTTCGTACATCAGCCTTCTACACATACGCTTGCTGCCTGGAGCTGTACTGGCCCACGATTTGCTGGCACACACATTGGCCACATAGTTCACCTCTACCTACCTTCACATCGCTGTGCACTATGTTGCTGTTGTGGTTTGCACATCCTGGTTGCCATATTCAGAGCTGTCTTATTCCAGGGCTAAGTTTGCCCTGCACTCCCAGCCCAGTTTGCCCGGCCTCATTCCCATGCTATATTCAGAAGCTGTTTGCCCTGGGCTATTCCTTTTGAATATGGCTTGCTTGGTGCTCTGGGCTAAGTTTGCCCGCCGGGCAGTGCTAATTTAGCCCCGGGGCAAAGTTTTGAATATCTGTCCCAGAGTCTTGTGTGTTTTCAAAATCATCCTGCTGTTTAACAAGTCTTGCCCCAATCATCCTGCAAAGCAGAAGCCCCTTAGGTAACATGCCATAAGCTTGCTGGGCTAGTCAGCCACTTTGGCCCCCAAATGTATTTTTGAACTCAGCTTTTTCTGTGTTTTGAGAAACATCCTGTTGTTTAAAAAGATTTGTCTCGACTGCCCTGCAAAGCAGAAGTCCCTTAGCCAGTGTGCCATGTGCTTGCTGGCTAGTCAGCCACTTTAACAAAAAGTTTTGTTTGGAACTCTAAGGGCAGGATTTTCAAAAGGATCTATCTGAACTGTACCTGCCACTATTTTCAACACAGAAATGCACCCAAACTCTTAGACCAGCCACTAGCTTGTCTAACAGCATCCAAATCTCCCAAGCAATAAACTGGACACGACTTGTTATTGTGACCTTTTTTGCCAGAAACTGTAAATTTTTTTGTTATAAATGGACACAAGTATTGAAAATAGCAAAAAAAACTACCTGGACACAATCGAGTGAACACTGATCCAGCACAGCATATAGTACATCTGAATTCTGCATTCTCTTATTTAAAAATCAGCCACAAAATATTTTGTGTGTTTTGAAAATCATCCTGCTGTTTAAAAAATGTTGTCTCAACCATCCTGCAAAGAAGAGCTTCCCTTTGCTATTTTGTCATATGTCTATTGGGCTAGCCAACATGCGTGGTCTTAAGATTTTATTTTGAACTCAGGGGACTTGATTTTCAAAGACTGATGCAAGCTGCAACAAATGCCAGCTTATGCCAAACGCTGGTACATCAGGGACCCTGAATCTGAGTCCCATACAGAAGTGGTCCCAGCACCAAACACCCACAGGTTGCTGTAGCCACTCCCCTGTGCCACACAAACAGTGCACAGCAGGAGTTTGATGGAGGGTGCTGCAGGTGTGCACCCGAGTGTCATGAAGCGATACGACCATTGGAAGGGTGTAGATGCTGGACACCTGTCACAGCTCAGTGCATGGCACACACAGTACAGCCTAGCAACAATGGCAGAGCAGCATCTTGTTGGTGAATGCTGGCTGGGAACAGTTTCAGTACGCCACCTGCAGGGTGACTGGCATCCACTAACATGCTTGCCATGCACTATTCTGGGTAATGTGCCTGTTGGACAGTCACAGTCCTGCATTCTGGTACCGCTGTTCAGGTTTCTGGCAAGTCCATGCTCCAGTTTGGCACCATCTGTGGTAGTGTCGCAAGGGTAGTAAGACCAGCTGTTGGCTAGTCTAAGCCATGCTGGGTTCAAGTGGCTTTCAGAATCCTGATTAAGGTGATGCCACAGCTTGCATCAGACGTAAGCCCCCTCCTGCCACGGGGCACCTCGTCCATGGTACAAGCCTGGCGCATGGCAGGTTTGGCACAGGGGGTCCCCGGTTTTCTGCAGCTACCATTGCAAAATTCTGAACTCTGCAAAATTTGACACAAGGTGCCCCTTGTATCATTTCTGTTTGATGCAGGCACCTTTCATCAGATTCAGGGTTTTGAGAATTGGGCCCCAGAATTCTTTTTATCTTTGACTTGGTTCTGCACTGTTTACAAAACACATGGCTAAAAGTGGGAATAGGAAGAGTAATGGGGGCTATTTGCTGGAAAGCTTGCCAATATAAAGCAAAACAAAACAAGCAAGCTGCAATATCAGCTGGTGCTATAAGGACTAGCAGTCATACTAGCAACAGTACCACAGATGAGCAGTCTTTTCCAGAGAAAAACAAAACAAATAATTCTCAGTATGTGAGTGACACCAGATGTTGTACAACCCATTTCACTACAAATGATCCTCTCCCTGGCACATGAAGTAGTGGAAATGCAGAGAGAAGCTTAAGGACTGTGCCCTGCAAGAGAAGAAGGGGACATGGTAGTTGATAATAAACAATAGAAACAACTAATCAACTTCAATACTTAGGGCTCGATTTTCAAAAAGGCTAGACTGACTCAAGGGACTTGCATCAAAAGAGTTTGATGCAAGGTGTGACTTCAGTCATTACTTGCACCAACTGCAATTTTCGAACACAGCCTGTGTCAATCCTGATGCAGCTGTGCCAAAGCCCTTTTGTGTCATGGTTGCAGCACAAAATCAGGTGCATCAGATCTCAAAGGGGCTTGCGCCACAGCAGGGCTGCAACATCTCCATAATCAGGAGTTTGAAATCTTTCATGTGTCCGCATGAGCTGGCAGTGGTTAGACCAGCCATGAGCTGGTGTAACTCCCTTTCACCAGCCTGCCTGTACTGTCCATGCCAGCCCCCCCCCTCCCCAAAACAAATTTATCAGTTGGGCATTGGATTATTTTATTAATGAGTTTACAAGAGTGTTGGACTTACATGCCCCTTATATTCAAAGGCATATTAGTGGTAAAGACTCCTGGTGGTTGACACCACATCTTTTTACACTAATGAAAGAACAGGATAAAGCATTGTTAAATTACAAGAAAAGCAATTCTCTTGCAAATTTACAACACTACTGACATTTGAGAAATAACTGTTAAAATAAAATTATCAAAGGCTGATTACTTAAAGAAACAGCTAACAGAAGGCTTAAAAGATTTGAAAAATTTTGGAAGACCATTAATGGCTTCATCAATCCTACACCATAGGTAAACATGGCCATGAGGAAAGGAAGTGAGATGGTAACATGTCCTTTATCCATAGCTAATGAATTTCATACAATATTTTCTAATTTGGATAACTATCGTCAGAACTCTAAAGACGGTTAGCCTGACATGAATATTGAAAAGCCATCGGAGAGACCTAATTTGTTCCTGAGGGCTGTCACAAAATATGAAGTACAGTACATAAACTGTTAAATTATAGCTGGACAAATCTTGTGGATTTGATGATCTGGCTCCAAAAATGCTGAGGATGGCAGCAGCAGGGATAGCTCACCCATTAGTATGATATTTATCTTTTTCCCTAGTTCAAGTACCTAACTGTGGAAATTTTCCTACAGTATGTTGTGCCTATACACAAGTCACTTCCCTTGAAGAATTTGGTAACTACAGACCAATCTCCATATTGTCGTCTCTTTCAAAGATACAGGAAAAGGTGTTCCATAATCAGCTAATCGAATATGTTGAAAACTATGGCTTTTTATCACAAAATCAGCATGTATTCAAGAGAGGGCACGGAACTGAGACTGCCTTGGTCGAGTTCACGAACATGGTCCACGATGGTATTGAAAGGGCATGCCTGACTGGTGCCTCGCTCATGGACTTGACCAAGGCATTTGATTTGGTTGACCATACACTTTTATTAAATAGACTAAGACACCTGAGATTTGGGAAATCAATTCTGGGGTGGTTTACTGACTACTTATCTGGAAGGCACCAGGCTGTGAAATATGGGGGTTGTACATTGAACAAGAATGAGGTAAAATATGGAGCTCTACAGGGCTCTGTATTTGGACCCATATTATTTTCCCTATTTTTTGATCCAGTAACAACTGCTATTAAAGATACACAATTAATATTTTACACTGATGACACTGTAAGTTATTCTAACAGACTGTCATCAACTGACCTAAACTGGGTTTTAACATGAGAACTGTGATCAATACAGAGATGGTTGTAGAACAATAACCTAGTATTGTATAAAACAAAAACAGTGGTATTTGGAACTCATACTAGATTGAGGGAACAAGGTGGTAGTTTGCAGGTTGCATCACAAGATGGAACCTTATATGAAAATGTTTCTAATATTAAATATTTGGGAATTACCCTTATCCCCACCTTGAGCTTTGGCCCTTATATACAAGAAACAATGTCTAAAATTCATACTAAAATTGCATTACTATATAGGTTACGTAGGTCCTAACTGCAAAGACTAGATTTGCCATTGCCAATCAAGGTCTGCTGCCAGTGGTAAACTATGCATCAACTGTAACAGATAATACTCCATCAAGTACCTTATCCAGAAAATCAGCCTTGATGCAAAAGATAAGAAAATTCATAATTTTAGCTCCAAACAAAATGCAGTTAGGAAGTCCAAAAAGAAATTGGGGTGGCTCCCTGTTCCTTTGTTTTTCAAGTTGGCAATGTTCCAGTTTAGTCATAGGATTAAAAAGACAGGCACCCCTTCTAGTTTGAATAACCATCTGAGAGATGATAAATTGAACTGCTGCTCCTATTCCTAGATAGCCACTCTCTTTTCAATGTTTCCTTGGTAAATACATTAAACTTACAGTGCATCTCTGCTTTTTCCACAGCTACCATCTGGAACAAAATATTTTCATAGATTCAGTATCTATCAAGTTATATTGTTTTTTCAAGCATGCTCTTATCTTACTTTAAAGGATTGTTCAAATGTGAATGTTTTTAATGTATGTATGAAAAATTGGTAACTATTCTGACGTGGAATTTATATTCCTAACACATGATGAATTATGTTTAATGTACAATGTATTTGGTATTATGATATAAGTTTTTAGACCTTGCATTGTACCTGTAAAAGGAATTGTATTCCAGTGTACAAACCCATTAAATAAACAAACAAACAAACAAACAGTTGCCTGGTGAACCAATAATACTTTATACTGTGGTGAGAATATAAATAAACTGTTGCTGAGCCTCAGCAAACCTAATAAAGACAAACATGATGATTGAAGAACACACGCATGGAAAACCATTTGTTTCGTTTATACTTGATACAATTGCATTGACAGGGGCTATGCAATGCACAGGAGTCCACCAGCATGTGCAGATTGTCCTGCAATGTATTTTGAATGGTGTGCTATGGCAGCTGGTGGGTTGCCAGCTCTCTAAAAGTTGCTGCAAGCCCATCTGTGGCTTGTGATATTCACCTGTGATGTGCTGTTTCATTGGCACAGCTAGCACCTTGCAGCAAACCAAGGGAGTTTTGCGCCGGGACCCTGATTTTTCCACAATGAGGTGCAGGGTCCCTGGTGCACCCTGAGATTGCCGCACCACTAGATTGACACACATTGCACCACACTATGGGCTGTTTGAAATCGAGCCCTTAATCTTAATTCTGATTATTCAGAGCAAACAAGTCAGTTGCATTGGTGAGGTTACATATTGTTCCACAAAAAATCATGATTCAGAAAGAAATGTCTGACTTTGGGCTTTTAAAAAGGTGGTAACCATTATACCCTCTACTATAGAGGTTAATGTGCTTACTGCTTATAGTGAACACCTGTGTGAATTGCTCTGTCTAGGAAGGCAATAATTAACCAACACACATTTTTATTCTTCGAATGTGTTCTTGGCAACTGAAGCCAGTACTGGGTTATCCTATCCATGATGTTATAAACTGAATAAAATCAGAGTAGCTTGCTTACTTTACAGCAATTTTTAATTGATTCTAAATTTAAGTTGGCTACATAAAAAGGGGCGAGGTCCCAAGTATTGCATGTTTCATCACACACAATGTTTGACTTTTGCTTTGCAGGTCAGTCAAAACAAAGAATTTTTAAACAGCAGGATACAATGTTTCTCAGACAGTGTACCATGTATCTTTATATCCTGTTGTATTTTTCTCCTAGTAATGTCTTTTTTAGGCATATAAGCCAAAATCAGGCATATTCAAATCCTTTTCAAAACCAAATCCAGCATAGTTTTGGCTTTGGCAAATCCCAGACTAAATTCAACTACACCCTGGTTTAGCCCATCCCTACTGTAAGGGCACAGTGATGAGTAAAGTACACTGTAGTAATGATGCAGGTAATCAATGCTGAATTAAAAGATTATTTTATTTATGTTCTCTATGCATATGCAACCCAAATGCCTGTTTGCCTTATTCAGATCCAACACACATTGTGCTGAGGATTTGGGGGATTTGTTCTCCAGTAACACCCAGGAGCTCCAATTTTAGTCAGCACAGGACTAGATAGCACAAGCTAAATGGGTGTTTTGCTCAAGCTATCTAGCCCAGTTGTAGCATCCAGTATAGAAATGCACCCCATCCCCACCAACACACACACACACACACATACACGTCAAATAGGTTGCATGTGTTTGGATGAAAGAGGGTGCTCATGCAGTACATTTGGGGTACACATGTTGGCCCACAAGGAAAGTGTAGCCATAAGGGATGTCTGTTTGCACAAAGGATTTGTATCCCCCCCCCCCTTGCAACCACCAGATCATTAGGGGAGGTAGCTCACAGCTCTGAACCAGAAAATCATGGCACAGTGTTCCTATGCAGTTATGTGTGAGAGGCAAAGAGGAAGGAATTAAAGAAGGTTGGGGGCATGCATTTATGTTAAAAGCCCATAATTGGGGTGTTACAAGCTGGCAGTATAGCCTAGACATTAGAGCAATGATTTGTGAATGAGCTAGGCAGATCCAGCAGACCTGGGTTTGACTCCCACAGCCTCTACTTGTATACTGAGTGATCCTGAGCTAGTCACATAAACTTCCTGTGCTCCAGGATTCACCTGGAAATGAGCTTTGGTTTAATGTATCGTTCCCAGCCTTAGACTGTAAAATAAAATAAAAAAAACATGAATAGTGACTTGCTTAAGGTCACACAGTATACAGTGGCAGTTATAGGATTTGAACCCAGCTCTACTACATCTCTATTCTCAAAGCTGTGTGACTTGATCACTGAGCTATACTACCTCCTCCAATGCCCACTACTGTATTAAACACATATCGCACAGGCAGAGATAATAAAAATTCATGCACCATAAGTGCAGCCGTTAAAATGTTTAGTGCAAGCCAGGAGTTATTGTGCCTCATTGAAAAACACTTTGAGTTTTTCACATGGGTTACTCTGACAACCTCACCATTACTTATATTTGGATTACTTCTCTGAACCTAAAAGAGGCACATACAGTATCTAGAGTTCTTATCAAAATGACTGTGGAAACTGATTGTTTTGCTTTTGATACAGTTTCATTAACCTTTGTAGTCTTGCACTGATGGACACATAATTTAACTTGCCTATAGAAAACTCCCAGGGTGCTATAAGCAAAAGTGCATTAATGGGAATGTTCTGCCATCTGGTAATTGACTTACATAATAAGTGTCCTGACTCCCAGGGCAAAACAGAAGATACTTCATATGAAAGACCTGAGTCAATTACTGGACAGAGGAGCTCAACCACAAGAGTTCTATTACTGTTGTTATCAGTGTGCACCCTTTGTATGACTTTATTGAAGTATGACTTATATGGAATCCCTGGTAGTCTAATGGTGTCCCCCACCTGCCCTGATCCTCACTATGACTTAAATGGAATCCCTGGTAGTCTAATGGTGCCCTCCACCTGCTCTGATCCTCACTATGACTTAAATTAAATCCTTGGTAGTTAGTGGTACCCTTTTCTCATCTCTCTCCCTGTTTTGAATTAAACGAAATCCTTGGTAGTGCTTGGTACTCCACTCCCACAGTGATCCTCATTGGAAAATTGCTATCACCCTCTTCCTGCTCCACACAATCAGCATCCACTTACCCCTTCTATCTACCACCTATATGACCCAAATGCAACCTACTGTTTCTATTGAACATGCATGTTTCGACCCTATCATTCAGACTGTGGCTAGCTAAGGTAGTGAGAGGAGAGTTTGTGCCAATTACTTTCCACCACTCTGCCCACCAAAGGCATTAGGTTTCATCTGATGGATCACGTGCCAGACAGCTGGGGTAGAGGGAGTCATGGATACTGAGTGGATGGGCTGGGGAGGGTGAGGAGTCATTTACCAGTGGGGATTGAGGCAGGGTGGTACTACTGGACTACCAGGAATTTAAGTGAGGTCACAACAGTGATATGGGCAGGAAGGGGGTACCCCTAGATTGCCAGGGACTTCAATGGTAGTGTTCAGGGACTGGGTGAAGGTGGTGATGATAACTAATGCTCTGTGTAGTGCCTCTGTACATTTGTGCATGGAGACATTCTGCAGAGATGCTAACAGCTGCATGATGGCTTGCAATTGGCCATTTTGTGCCTTGCATTCCATGCGTAGTCATTAACATACTAGCTTTTGAAAATGGCACCCAGGAACATAAGTGCGATTCCACTTGGGATGTGCTATCCCTCTTTGCTCTTCACTATCTCGTGCCAGCAGGGTGCTGTGGTGTGCTGCACAAAAGCACTTTGCACGGTACTACCACAGACTGATATACATAAAGCAGCATGCACCAGACAGGGCATGCTGCCTATATGAATGTGTTTGCCTGACAGCTGGGTGGTATTTTGTGTGCAGTACTATGTTTTGCACAGTGCAAGTTGATGCATTTGAATACTGGGGCCTCTGTCTTTCATCAACTGAAGTAGAAAATGTTATCAATACTCTTTAGAATCTTAAAATCAACAGTCATACTTAACCCCCATGAAACCTCCCACTCTTTTATTCCAGAGTGAAAATCTCCAGATGCTTCACTCTATTCTTACAACTGAGCTGCATAACATCCTTTCAGTTTGGTTGCTGTTTGACACATACAGTATTTCTCCTATGTCCACCTTTTATTGGGAAGACAAGAACTGGGAACACTACTTCAATGATGGATCCACCTGTGTCTTACAAAGTGGCAACATCACTTGATTAAATGTTAAACCCCTCCCCCATGCAATTTACCATGCCACTGGCCTTGCTGCTGCTGTATCACAGTGACTGGGAATGTTCAGTTCCTCAATAATAATAACTCCCAGGTCCCTTCCGTGAAGTGAAGCCTTTCCAAAGAAGGTTTATTAGATGCTCTTATCCTCACCCCACTCCAACCCAGGTGCAACTCCTTGAACTTTTCCACACCACACTGAATTTCATTACCCATCTTACTGGCTACTCCCCCAGCCTATAATGCAAAGTCTTCAAAATAAAGAAAGGGATAGATAAACAAGATCCCTGCAAACTGTTAGAGGACATTATCTGTCAAATCTAAAACTATGAGTAAAAGGACAAATTTAGTAGAGCCTTTCACTGAAGTGGAAGAAACACATGGAATATGTTGCAATGGAAGCAACTGGAGAAAATTTGCAAATGATAACTTATTGACATTCTGGAGAAAATTGGGATGGAAGGTTATGGTGACAGTGCAGTACATTAAGACTAATATCTACCCAAGGTACACAATACAGAGCAATCTAGCACTCTCCTCCCATAAAAAAGAAGATGCTGCTTACCAGATTATTTAGTGCCCAAAATATTAATTGAGGTGTCAGATAAAATTGTCCCTTGATGTATTTCAAATATGCAGAGAAATCCTTTTTTAAAAAGGCTATCTATGCAAGGTGTTGATGGCCAGTTATTTGATTACATCATTTATTCTGTTTTATGTATTCTGTGTTTGCTTATTCATTGATTGTCTTTTACATTAGTTGTTCCTTTTTTGTCTGTCTATTGGTCCTCTTAATAAATGTGTTAAAATCTTATTTTTTCCTTTCATCACTATGTTCACAATATTCTACTTTTCGTTATCTAACATCCAGCTTTCTTGTGAAATGTAAAAGGTGTTTGACTGACAAAATGAACTACTGTTCTCAGAACTCTCTGAAGATACAGTAAGTGCTAATAAAAAAAAGGGTTTGCTTATTCCTCATTCTGCAGCTTTTGCTGAGTCCTATGAGAACATGTGATCTGTTCTTAGCCTTCATATTTCTGCAATTCCTCTTGTTCAAAATGGTGCGGTCAAAATTTTGAGTGTTTTCGCAGACTCCAATCTTTCTTTTTCCCCATCACGTTTCTGTAATTGCTGAGAATTTTTGGTTTTACCTGGTGAATTTTATGCAGATTCGACAATATCTGATAGATGTTATTGCAAAAATTATTGTTCGTGGTCTGGTTTTGATTAGATTGGACCATTGCAGATCCCTCTAAAATTTATCATCCAGCCTCAACAATTGCCCCACTTCAGCATATCGAAAATGTTACTGCTCAGGTTATTTCCATCTTTGTCCCTCACATCCTAATTACTCCTCTTTTGAAATATCCCCAATTGGCTTCCATCAGCTCTCAGGTTTTCTTTATTTTTCATTTTGTTTTGTTCTTCAATCTGGCCAACCATTTTATCCAAAAGAATATTTTCACTTGTACACCCTTTTAGGTTCTTGGCATTCTAGTACCATTGGCCTTTTGTATGTTTCACAGTTCAGAATAAATTGGCTTGCTTATAAATATTTTTTTCTTACCTAGGACCAGTTCTCAGGGATTTTTTTTATCTGTATAACGATCAGTATCCAAATGTGTTCAGTTGTTTCTGAGCACTTAAAACATACTTGTATGATTGCTTTTTAAATATATATATATATATATATATGTATATATATCTTGTTTTTGCTTTTAATTGCCATGTTTTATTTCTTATTTTGTTTTTGACTGTTGCTGTTTTTTCTGATTTTCTTTGTACAGTATACTGATACTTCCTCAAAGTGCACAAATACCGACTGAAGCATCTGCCTGCTTTTACATGATGTTTTTGTTCTTGAATCTTGTGTCAGAGCACTCTGAACACCTGAAAGGACATGCTTTAAAGACTATTAGTTTTAAATGGGGCAGGCCTGCTTGGAATAAAAATGTGTTTTCTTATTCCCCAAATCCTAATCTTGCTATGCTTTTTGTTTTCTGCAATTAATGCCATTTGCAACATCCCATGGAAGTGCACAAGTACATTGTTCAAATCCCAACACTGACAGTCTTTACAGAACTTACTGGGAAAAAAAGGAACTTCTCCCTCTTCTTTGTGGACTATAAACACCATAGTTAGAAATAAGAAATTAAATGTATATGTTAGTTATTAAAAAATATAATTGAAATATACTGTTACAGCATCGTTTCAGTGTTCATTAAGAGGGAGTGTGCAACATAGTGACTGAGTATGCTCACTGATTTGTGCAAACACAAACAAGTGGTGGTCTCTTCCTGCAAAAGCAAGCTGAACTTTTTCTTTGTTGATCAGGGATTCAAATTAGTTTCTCACTTAAAAAAGGACATAAATGATCTGACAGGAATGGATAGTGTCCCTTTGATTACAAATATAGATTTCTGTGCTTCAACAAAAAGCAAAATTTTCCACAGATGCACCAGAAAAGAGACAATTAGAACTCAGCGACTTCTTTGTAAAAACAGATGTCTCTGTGATCTCTTATTAGTATTTGTGTTTCTTTCAGTTTGTGAAACAAAAAACAGAAACTGCTGAAGAAACTCTTGGGTATAGCAATTTCTATGAATTTCCTCCAAGCATAATATTACAGAAAACTTCAGTTTTGGGGCTATTTGACAACAGCATTTTATGCCAATTTAACAGTGCAGAAAGTGTAATTACAGGAATTTGCTATTTTACTGAGATTACAATTTTACTATTTACAATACGTTTTCTAACACCCAAGCTACCTTAATTTATTAGGTAGTTTTTACTGTAAGTAGTCACTCATAATGTAGGATAGTGTATGGTAATATCGTTACTGATTGATCATGTCAATGAGCATGTCAATCTGTAAAAAATTATAAATCAATACAATGTATCAAAATGTATCAGTATTATCAAACACAGTATCAGTAGAAATAAAGCGTTAGCATGTGTTAATTAAAAATGTATCATGCTAACAATTTCAATCAACAAGTCCTTAAACAGTTGATATATGGTAGTTATTACAAAAAGCATTATAAATGGATAACTCAATCTCCTTCATGACATAACCTTACAAAAATAATCAGGGCATCTATTTTTTTTTTTTGGTAACTAGTCATTTACCCAATATATTCAACTTAAGGTGCAACATCCCATTTTCGGTAGAGTCTGATGTGAAGTAAGTGCCCAATTTCACTGCTAAGAGGATTGAGACACAGTGAGGTCAGGAGACTTGCTCAAAGTCACGCAGTGGGTCAGTGGTTCTGCTAGGATTCAGACTTGAGATTGACTGGTCCCAGGTTCAGTGCTTTAATCACTAGACCACCACACTGCCTTTAGTCAGCAGTGTGCTGCTGATAAGGCATAGTGAAATATAAAGTATCATTTTACAAGACATCTTTTTATGGTCAAATGATTCCGTATCAACTCATAGAATGAAAGAGTTTGCTTGCCTCAACACCTACTACATAATTCATAAACTTGATTCTTTGTGCATAGGGCAATATTTGCACTTGGTTCACTGGTGCTAGCATTCAGTCTAACTGAATCAACATCAGACCCATATAAAAAAGCTAGCCTGCAGGCTGCCTTCTGGGACACAGAGATTCTACAGAATGTATAGCAAAAGAAATAGTTGTACAGAATAATAGATCTATGCCATTGTTTCAATGATATTATAAGCAATATCTACATTGCAGATTAACATGTCTCCTTTTTACGGAACAACATTTAATTTGTTGGAGCCATAGTGCTCTACTTAGTGAACTCAGGATCATGAAGACAGTGATTTTATTAGAGACAATACACTTTAAGATATCTCAGTTCAAGTCAAAGTCTCTTATTTGCCTCTCAGCATTATAAAACTCATTATTGTCTGCGCATGTGTGGCCCCTGCAGCTCAGCCTACTGCTATTCTTATCCAGTTCTGCTTGGCTACCTTGTCAGTGCCTTTGTATTCAAACATACATATTTTTTTTTAATTAGCATTTTATCCTGCTGTCCGGGTCTGCCCAATAGCCACCCCCAGACCAGTCACCAACCTTCTCCTGGGCTAACTTGTTATCCACCAGTTACACAGGACCCAGCTTGTCAGGTGGTCAGCACTGTTGGTCATGCAGGAGCCTGTGGGGGGGGGGGGTGATGGCAAGTAGCAGCCTGGCATTTTTCCTGTTTTCTCCCCTGAGCTGGAACATCAGGACATGTGCACCAGTATGTCAGACTCTAAATCTGCCCTCGCTGTGTGCACTCCCACTGTGCTGCTGTCTGGCCTCCACCATGTGGCAGTCTCTGCAGTATGAATTGGTGTCCCCCCTCTCTGAGAAAGGAGAGCTGCTATCAGATATTCAATCCTCCCCAATCTGCCAGCCCACTGAGTGACCCTGTCCATTACCAAACATGGGTTGCAGGCATGGGAGGGGCAAAAGCACAACTGCTTCTCCACTGGGCTGGCCCCTTCAAATTCATTCTTAATTGTAAAAATGTTCTTATCACCTGAGATGCAGGAGGTGCCACTTTATTCCTTTATTTTCATAAGGGTTTTTCTTCTGATTCACCATACACACCATCCGCAGGTCAAATTCCATGGCAACATTTCAGCCCTGTTTGCTGCCACCCACAACACCACCTCTGATTGTGCTAAACACAAAGCATGCTCCAAGAGTGCCACTGACCATCATCCCCAGAGTGCCCTGGATTTCCCACACATTTCTACCCTCTCACCACCCAGTGGTGCCAAGCTACTGTATGCTGCTATGGTCTGGAACACCTATAGTGAATCTCTACAGAAGGCAAGCTTACTGGACCACCACTGGGTTTGCTATGGTGGCAGATCCCAGTGCCAGACCCACCAAGTGGGAGTGCTACCATGAGCACTGCTATACCAGCCTCCCTTGAACCTCCCAGATAACTCCCAAGTCCACTCTCAACCCCGGGCCAGCAGCATGCTGGGCCATCAGATGGCCTGAGTCCCAGCTTTAACTTAATTTTATGACTTCACACCCGTAAAGCTTTTGCCACTTTTATGAGAAGCAGTTTTAAAAGGACAACTGCGATACCAGTTTTTTGAAAGATGGCACCTAAAGGTTAAAGTATTGTTTCTGGGGAATAAATGCATGTAGTCAAAAAGAATCCCCAGAGATGAACTTGGAAGGTCTGATGAAGAACTATCATGTGTAAGGCTGTCCAAACACAAGCCTGTGGATTGCAAATTGTTTCCCCCTGTTCATTATCTTAACACTGCTGTACTTGTTCAAATCAAAGGGAAAAAAGGTCCATCTCCCAGGTAAACAGAGCCTAGTACACTTGTTCCCAGTGGGACAATGAATTATAGCAATATAGGAGTGAGGCTAGCACCAGGGATACTGTATAGAGAAAAAATGGATTTCTGTTTAAAAGCTTAGAACATTTCCACACAAGCAGAGCATCCCAGACCGCAGGTCAGCACAAGCAAAGAGGCAGAATAATTTGTTTTTTATACTAGAACTCAGACAAGCTTAAGTCTTTATTTATTAGATATTGCAAAAACAAAAAAAGTATAAGTTCAGTCATATTCTTCAAAAATATTCATGTAACCATTTATCATGAAGTTGTTTAGTAAACATTCAATTCAATGTACCAAAAGAACCGTCAATAACTAGACTAGAACACAAATATTTTTTTTTTCTATGTAGAAACTTTCAGTGGTCTGATAAATTCAAATTCAAAGAGCACATGTAGAACGAGTTTTATCAACCACAAAAATGTAGCCTTAAGAAAAATGAAGTGCAGAAATAGTAAAGTGCTTAGCCAAATGCTGATTTTTTTTCTCTATTGCAGAACCTTCAAGAAGGAAGACGTGTGACAAACTTCTACAATTGTTTAGACTATGATTTTATCCATGACCCTTGGGTCAGTAGCATCTAAACATTTGGCCGTAGAACAGAGGCCCCAGGGAAAACAGAGTCATCACTCACAAACTTCAAACTACCCAGTGTGCAGCTTCTAATGGTTTACTCACAATTTTACTTGGTTAATAATTTCTGTATTTAGTTTACCCTTCCAAAACTGCCCTATAACTCCTCTGATGCTCAACTGACAAACTGTGCAAGTGTCATTTGGACATAAACAGTAGTTTAACCAGCTAGAACTTTTTTTTTTGGTTACACTAATTTTAAGTGTTGGTTTCAATGTAACTAATCATTAATTACATGCAACAGGGTAATTACCCTGTAGTTACATGTTTATTGCATGCAACTGCTCTGTAGTTGCAATGCAGTTACAGTGTAGTTACACTGTAACAATACTGTAATTAACTGACACTTCAAGTGTAACCAGTTATTTTATTATAGTGGATCTCCACACTGGGAGATATATTGTAGTTTATGCCTTTGGTTGCAGTGGTAACAATTTTTTACAATAGAGCAGCATCCCTCAGTCTTTTGGTAATGACTCCAAACAGCTTGAAACAAAAAATTCCATTTTAATAACATGTCTTTAATTTTGATATTTAAACATCTGTAGAATTATTGTTTGGCTTTCCACATCAGATGTCACCTGATAGAATCTAACTGCAGTGCCAATCTCTTGCAGCAAACACCATTTTACAGCAGTACAGATGAAATGCCGGAGAATTGTATTCTGAAAAGTGCTAAGGGCATTTAGTAGTAGTAATAGTAGTAGTAGATTTTATTTATTTGTGGTGCCCTTCCCCAAAGACCCAGGGTGCCATTACATAAAATTTAACAATATCCAGAAACACTAAAACATCTTCATAACATAATATTCTTCCCTAGAGATATAAAACTAAAACTCACATTTACAAACTTAACCTCACTATATTTGGATATACCAGACTGATAGTGCTGCTAGAGACCACAGATGCAGAGTAAAAGAATATCTTTGTCAAGCAAGAGGAGTAGTTTCTCACTCTAAAGCACATTTCTGTAACTTTCATTTGTACATATCTGCAATGGCAGCTGCATTTTGCAAGTCTTTGCACAATCCAGTGTATTCTGCCTGCACAGTGGTTTTGGGACAGTGATGAGCCAATCTTCTTTTACTCTGCATCTACGGTCCCACTGCTAGAGTCTTACTTGTGAATCACAGGTATACAACTCCTACTGTATGAACTCTAAGTCAGACTTTGCATATTTGCACATTGCTCCTATAAACTCAGTCCTCTATGCCTAGTATATAGGTTAACTAACAGTGTAATCACAGACTGGACAAGTACTTTTTGTTCAACACTTATCCTTGGCGTAGTGTAATGCAAAGCCTTGCCCATGTTTGGCAGTCTTGGAAGGGACACCATTTTTGGAACCAGTAACCTTCATGTACTATAAGGCTGCTACATCTTTGTCATCTTCAAGTCATTGAACTTTTTATGATATATAAGAGATTGTTGGGTTTTCCTTTTTACATAAGCTGTTTATGCTCCCTTGGCTGAGGCAGGCTAGGGCTCCCATCTGCCCTGCCACACTGGCACCCACTGTCCAGCACCTTCCCCATACTTATCTGGTTGGCTGGAACCACCATATACCCCCCCCCATGGCAAATTCAGATGAGGGAAGGCCATCCTCCACTGCAAAGTTCATATCCAGTGACAGCCAGTAGGTCACTCCGGTGGTGAGGTGGGAAGGGGTGCAGTGTGCAGTGTGCCATAGATGCCTGCTTCACCACTTTTTCTAGCACTTTTCTCCCACTCTGTCACTGGGGTGCACATGTCAATGTGCACATGTGGAGTCACATGCACTCTGTAGAGTCCCACAGCACCACCTACTGTTATTGCTCATAGACCCACAGTACCACCAGGCCTCCACCTGGTGACAGTCATTCAGCAGAAGAGACATGCCCCCCCTACCCAGAGAGGAGAAGAGTCTGTCAGCTGCTTCATCCTCTCCCCCTCATCCTGCCCCCATCAACCCAAGATCACTCCCGATGCCTAGGGCTACCAGGGGTTGATATCTACTGCTTGCAGCTAGTGCAGAATGCTGTGGCCTGGTTGTTGACGGGGACCCCTTGGGCATGTCACATCACACCAGTGCTGCATGTACTGCACTGGCTGCCTATTCAGTGATGGATCACCTTCAAGGTCGGGGCTTCTGACCTATAAAGCCCTACATGGACAGCACCTGGAGTACCTGAAAGAGCTCCTGTTCCCTTACTGCCCCAGGCAACCACTCTGCTTGGCTGATGAGGGGTTGCTAGAGATTCCAAGGGTATTTTTGAAGTCATCGGGGGCCCATGCATTTATGTATGTGGCTCCAACCCTGTGGAATTCTCTACCCCATCAGCTATGGGATTGCACAACCATGGAGGGCTTAAGAAGGCCCTATAGACCCATCTGTGGCACCAAGCCTACCCGAATTGATTTTAGCTATACCTGTACTCTGCTTTTTTTTGTTTTATCTATTTTGCATGTTAAGAACCTTGGCAATTTGAAAGGTACTCTACAAATAAAGATTATTATTATTATTCTGATTCTAGTTAATTAAATGCAAACTTAAATGCATTTCATTGGTCATACTTGGATGCTAGTCCTGATCCCAATGCAGCAGTGGAATTTTTTGTTAAAACTTTCCTAGTCATCCAGATAAATATTTTACCTTGATAAAAAGAAGGGTAAAGGGTACTAATAATAAATGGATTACACCACAATTGTTTGATTTAATGAGGGAAAGGGATAGACACTGGAAAATGTATAAGAGTTCTAACAACAGTAAGGCATTAAATAAATATTGGATGTTGAGGAATAAATGCAAACTTCTTATACGTAAAAATAAATCTGATCATTTTCAAAGAACACAAGCAGATTCTTTGGGTGATTCTAAACATTTTTTGACATCTATTAAAAACTTAACAGATGCTGGGAAAAATATAGGCACAGGTACCATTAACATTAATGGTGTTGTAGTTACTGATCCTAAGGAGGGTTGTGATCTCTTTTTAAATAAGTTTATGGATTTTTCCAAAATACTCCACTTATTTTGATTCTACTAGTACTGTAGCCTCATTAACAAAGTAACTGATCACTCAGTAAATTCTGTCCCTCCTTTTTATTTCTGAATATTAGGCCACAGCAAGTACAAAAACTACTTATACAGATGCCTACAAATAAAAGCACAGGATTTGATGGCCTTGAGCCTAGATTTTTGAAACTTATCACTAATTTCATATATCAACCTTTAACATTAATATTTAACCTTACCTTAATTACTGGTGAGTTTTCTGAAGTCTGGAAGCAGACAACAATTAAACCAGTACCTAAATCCAGTTCTCTTTTCGATTTAGACAATTACTGACCAATATCAATTCTCTCTCCCCTAAGTAAAATGCTAGAAAAAATTATAAATGGACAACTGATTGAGTATCTCGAGGCCTGTGGACTTCTCTCAACAGAGCAGCATGGCTTTCGAAAGTCTTATAGGCACTGCAGTGGTGTTCTTTACAAAACACACTTTACGATCGATGGATCAGGGGCTGCAGACTCGGATGGTATTTATGGACCTATCAAAGGCTTTTGATTTGGTTGATCACGCCATTCTGCTCTGGAGACTGAAGCTCACCAGTCTGGCAAATAAATCTTGTGAATGAATCCTTAGCTATCTTACAAATCATCTGTTAGGGGTATGTTTTGGAGTGATTAACTCTCATACATGTATTTTACAGCAGGGAGTCCCACAGGGGTCCAGTTTGGGGTACCCTGTTGTTCTCCCTATTTATTGATCTGGTTTCCAAGATACCATCTGTGTCCAGAGTATTACTTTATGTGGATAATATTATCTTATTTACTAGGGCCTGGATATTCAGACTGTGCCTGGCAATGGTGCAAGCATGGGTGCAGTGCATCTGGACTGCACTGGGGCCAGGACCAGGTGATATTCAACAGCGATGCGCCATGGCGCATCACCGTTGAATATGGCACAGAATGCGCATGGCGCAGAGACACTGGGCAAGTGCAAGCCACAGATAGGGAGCACCAGGGATGCGCCAGCTCAAATGCAGTTGTGCTGGGTGCAGCACCTGCAATATTCAGAAGAGGGAATGTAAATGGGGCCATAATATATGCAAGGCACAAATGGGGCCATTAGCATGTCATTACGGCCCCATTTGCATGCATTGCAGAAGGCAGCCTGGCAAAATGCACCTGGCACCTTGCGTAGCTGTTTGCAACAGGTAGTTTCCCTGGTTGGCTAGTGCATCCCCCCTTCTGTATGCCGATTTGTGGGCTTATGTAAAATAAATATAACCTGGTGGTCTAGTGGTCCCCCCCATCATGCCCAATCGCGGGCAGTTGTGCATTAATATACTACATGGTAGTCAAGTGCCCCCCATCATGCCCGATCACAGGCATCGGTAAAGGAATCCCATTACTTGGCGGTTCAGTGGTTCCCCACCCCTCCACCCTCAGAGGACCCCAGCCACCCAGCTCCTCCCCAGTCATCGGTGGCCAGCAGTACCCCACTCGCATACCACCTGGCCACCCTCTGAATGACAGCGTACTGTAAGTGCTGTACACCTATTGGTCCACAGTGTGGACCAATGGGCCTGCAGACCATACTGTACTAAACAGGCACAATATGTGAATGAACGTTCATTCACATATTCGCGGCAACATCATACATTGTGACTGAGGCACTTATCTTTTTCAGTTTCTCCCTCATCCTTTCCTCCTTCCCATGATGTTGAGCATGTGTGTCTCTGGCAACCTTGACATCAGCAATGCATGCTGGACTGATGCCGCCCCTCATGAAGGAGCAAGCTCCCCGGCTCACTGCGGGGGGACACTGCTGCACTGGAACCTGGCCGTCTTCCTCCCTGACTGGCTTGTGCTCAACTAAAGCACTCCCTATCCTGGCTGCCCAATTTAGGTAACCCAGGGTTCTCTTCCAAACCTGGGTTGCCAGCATGGAAGTGTGATGTGCTTTCACAAATTCATCTGGTGGCCCCTGTTTAATTTTTTTTATGATTTTTTTTTTATTTTAATTTTAAAACAAAAAGTATCTTTACAGATCAGAAAAAATGTGAAGCACTGATACAGTTGCATGCAACAAAAATATATCAAGACTCCTAAAATGTTGCAAAAAAACTAGAATTAAGTCCTGTGATTTATGGCAAATTGACACCACAGCTTAGTTACAAAGAACTACAACTAGTTCACTGAAGGTTGGCAATGTCCTTTGAAAACAGTTCCTTTGTGGTCTTCTCTAATTATTATTCAAACTTCTGTATTTTCCCAAACTGAGAGGCCTGCAGTATGCCAGTTGTTCCAAATAAACAGCACCCCGTTGGGAATTACACAGATGTTTTGCTTGTATTCAGAATCAAATTAGATGAATTCAATATCGTTAGGCCACACCAAATTGCAGTAATCTTTACTTATTTATTTAAATAGCTTTTATTGCTTTTATTGATTTTACTGTCTCAGAAATATCGCCCTCACTGACACATGCTTTTATTATGTCCAGACTCGATTACTGTAATGGCCTTCACCTTGCAGTAAGTGGAGGGATCTTACATCACCTACAGCTGGTGCAGAATGCTACAGCAAGTTGTTGATAGGCCATCCATGGTCCTGTCATATAACTCTGGTCCTGTATGAACTGTGCTGCCTGCCAATGAGGTGGTGGATCTCCTTCAAGGTTGGCTTGTTGACCTATATAGCCCTACATGGACTGGGCCCTAGCTACCTGCAAAACCTTTTGTCTCCTCACCAGACCTCCTGAACTCTTTGTGTTTCTGAGGCAGCCCTCCTAGTGGTTCCCAGGCTTTGACTAAAATCTTTGGGTGAGAGTCCCTTGTGTTTATTTACAAGTTATTTCCATCCCTCTGTGCAGCTTCCGGACATCAAGATCAGTACCTCCTAGTCACTGTTGCCATCGGTTGAGACGAGAAGTGACATGGTTGCAGCAGAGCACTGTAGGGCGTTTCCATAGTTGTGCTCCCACTGGAGGAGTGCTTGCAGCTGTGCATTGATATTTACAGTGGCCATGGGACTTTGGGAGCAACTGAAAATGTGCAACCTACTCTCTGTGCTCCTTAATCCGGAAGGTAGTCGGAGGGGTCGGGTGTGTGAATTTCCTATGTGACAGCTGATTTCCAGGGTGTGGCTGTACCAAAGAAAGAAAAGCTGCAGTCTAGTTTGGCTCCCTGTCCCCACTGCCACATTCCAGCTGGCCAGGAGAGTGAAGTAAAGTGAAGCTGCAGCCAGATGGCAGTGGCGGAAAGAGTGCACATATGCTCAAAGACAAACAAGATGATCCAGTTCAGCTCCTTGTTCTTATAGTTGCAGTCCACACACAGACCGCAGTAAATGAGCAGCACAGGTGAGGGCAGCAGCTGTGCTCCAGAGGAAGAAGAAAGAAAGTCCCTTTGGGGGGGTGACACTCATTTCAGACATGCTGTAATACTGTAAGTGGTCCAACCACTAGACCCCACTACCTGCCTTTAAAGAGATCTCAGACTTCAGTCTCTGTTGTAGGGGTGTACATAATTATTCCTGCCTGTAGCTGGATAGATCTGGTTATGAGGGTCTATCGATGTATACCTGCTGACAAAATAGCTATAACCTCACCAGAAACTGATAAAGGGAGGGGAAAGGGTCTGGTCTCAATATGGCAAGGGACAGAAAGTGGATGAGATTTGTGTCCCATGCTGCAATATATGCCAATGAGCCACTTTAGTTCCCCTTTGTCCAAGCAGCAAGTATTAAAAAAAAAATTTCTTGGGATGTTGCCTAGTCATTTTCTTGTGATGTACACTGAGACTTTTTAGTTTTCCATTATGCTCAAGCATGCCTATGACAAAACTACTAAAATGTCTTAGGAAACAGTGGGTTAATAGACTCCTAAGCACAACCAAAACATGACTTGAATGAAAATTCTGCTACAGTAGCTCTGCTTTGCTTTCTGACCTTTTAGCTGCAGCACAGTGAAGGTTAAGTATTTATTAACCCATTTTACTGGCATTGACAGTGTCTAATAATAGTAAAATACTCACTTCCCTGTCTTTCCTGAGACAAAAACAAGTGTCTAGCTTAAAAACAACATCCACATGGAAATCGAGCAAAATTGTGCATAGTGAGTTGTCAGCATTGGACATTTAGAGAAATATGCACACATGCACGCAACGCTGAAAAGCATTCCGGATATTACCTATCACATGCAAACAATACTTCTATTAACTTCATATTGGATATGTCTAATTCATCATGAGCCCGTCTTGTCAGAGCTAGGTATCGATTTGAGCTTCAGAATTTGTCACCCTTAAAAATAACTAAGAAACATCCACTATCTCCATGAGATCATCTGAAATACTGCCAATGACTGTTCAGGGGCTGTGCACAGGCTCCATGCCAAATATCAAACAGGCTGCGGACCTTGATGCCGTGCACGCCATCAGAATAATTATGTCACCCAAATTGGGATGTGTTAATCCTCTGACATAGTCTGCGGGACATTTGCACTCTAGACATTCCCTGATGCCTTGAGGGCTTGCCAGACATTATAAGCTTAGCAGCTTTTTCGCCAAAGGCAATACCTTATGGATTGCTTACAAGGTCACCGCCTAGAAGGGAGAAACAAAGCCCCTTTCAACTTGATGTATCTATAAATTAGTCTGGGATGCATTTGGAGATGTCAGTTAGCACTTGCATTAAAAAATTAATTTAGCATGGCATTCAAAGTTTACTTTAGCTGAAAATGTATCCTTTTTTTGCCTATAAGAGAATATACAATATTGACAAAGACTGAACTTTGATAAACTAAAAAAATGTTGCTCGCTGGAACTGGTATGGCACATTGCATGATTCGGTATCCCCAGGGCCTAAAATTTTGTTTTAAATTTGGTGTTTCAGGCATAATACAAAAAAAAAATTTTGGTATTCTGCTCAGAAAGCTGGTATGCTGTCATTTCCCAAATACAGTTTTAGTACTTTTTAATATACATTTTAAAATATGTAGTAGTAGAAAATATGTTATGTAGGTAAAAGTTAGTACAAGTAGCACCAGGAGGGTTATAAAGCCCTATTTACAGGGTGGTCCCATTTAAACATACATTTCCAATATATACAGAAAGGTTACATACTGTACAGGCAACATATTAAATAGATAAAAGCACTGTAAAAAATGTGCAATGTAGCAGCTTTTAGAGTTCTCATTTTATGCAAATGCAGCATGCACTCAATTCCTGTTTTATAGCTGTGATAAATGCCTTTGGTTTGGATGCCAGCTGTTGGATGTTTGGGTCAATATCATGTCAAAGATTTGCGACTGCTTCTGGAATTCATTTGCATTAAACCTGGTATCAAAAAATGAAATACCAGTAGCCAGAATTGGTATTCTAGCCGCATTTGTTGTGTTTAGAACACGAACCGAATGTACACTCTGAGCCCCGATAGTATTCTGCACAATTATTTGAAGGGAATAAAATTAAATAAAACACTTAAAACTTGCTTTAATGTATTCCTAAAAGACAAACTTGTTAGCAGACAAGTTCAATAAGAGCTTGATTCTATATGATCAAAAAGCACACAGCAGTGGCCTTATTCATAACAGGGACTGTGATACTGTATTTCCATTTGACATTGTGTTGTTTATGGAACTGATGCAGCTAGAACAAAGGAAAGTATTCTGCAATCAAGGGAAAACACTATGGACCTGATATTCAAAAGTGTTAGAATGACATAAGGGACTTGCGTCAAAAGATTCTGACACGAGGGCTGACTTGTGTCACAGCTTGCAACAATCAGGATTTTCTAGTGCAGCTGCATCAAATCCTGACACAGCTGCACCAAAGCCTCTTTGTGCCAAGGCTGCATCAAACAACCAGGTGTGCCAGATCACAAGGGGAGCTTGAACCATGATGGGGCTGCAACATCCCTTTTTTGGGGATTTTACAAGCCCTGCCATGGACGTAGCAAGGGACACCATTTAGACCAGCCAGGCAGTGGTCTATGTGGCTTGTGTCAGTGGGAGGGAGTCTGACAGTGGGCTGCTGGGGGCAGAAGGGGCTTGGGAGGTGGCATGGGGGGGTCAGGAAAACAGCTGGGAATGAAGGGGTGATGTGGCACCCAGCGGGGTGCATTTGCTGTTATATTAATTTGTTAATGCCTATGAAGATGTAGTATATTACTACACAGTACTGTATCTACTAATAAAACTGTACTACTGTACTGTGTTGCCACTATAAAGACGTGTTATTCGGAGCTATCACATGCCCCTCCTTGGCTATGTTGGAGTTATATGTATGTACAGTGTAATTAATAGGTTCAGTACTATGTAGTAATATACTACATTTTGGTAAACATTAACAAATTAATATAACAGCAAACGCACCCCTCATGCACATCACCCCTTTCATTCCCAGCTGTTTTCCTAACCCCCATGCCACCTCCTGTGCTCCTTGTGCCCCCAGTCCCCCACCTGTCCAGAACCTTTGCCACCCCTACAAAAATCCCGGCTCCTCTAGTGTTGCTCTGGGCAGGAGGGGGGGCAGAAACCCAGTGGCAATTCCCACAGGGGTGCTGACTCTTTAGTGCAGCTGCCAACTTGTAGAAAAGCCTGGGGGTTCAGCACCAGGACCTTGTTTTTTGTAAAATTGGGTGCAGGGTCCCTAGTGCACCCAGAATTTGCCTCAGCCCAGGACTGACGCAACTTGTGTCACTCTAAGGGCTCTTTGAAAATTCAGCTCTATGTGTTGTCATTTTTATCCAGGATTGTCCAACTAGGGTGCAACATCTTGCTTTCAGTGCATCTTAGGGGGTTGTGCAGAGGATAGTTTTCCAATGTATGATTACTGGGTTTTTCAAAGGCTTAGATAGTGTGCTACTGTAATTTATCAGTTCTGAAAATCCTGCAATCGGATTAGTAGAGCATGGTTGCTTAATTCACCACAGCCACATACTTTATTAAGATTCCTGCAATGTTTCAAGGAACCCCAACTTAAGATAAAGCACATAATCTGTACACTGGATGGGAGTGCAGTTGCAGGATGCTATTGAGACTCCTGCTAGCAGTCTCATGATGCCTCTTCCCCCCAACCCCCCATCTTCCACTGTGCCTTACTTGGTGGAGTCTTTTCCAGGGCTTCCTGTGGCTCCTGCTAGCGGCCACGGGACTGCTCCTTGGCTGTGTGTATATATATATATATATATATATATCTGTATATAGTTAATTTTTGAGCTCTGTTGGTAGCCTGGGGCTTGGTCAGTATACATATATATTCAATCACTTGCCTTCTGAATTTTTTGTGTGGCCTACCTGTTGATGTTTTGCCCCCTGTGCAGTCTGTTCCTGCAGTTCTGGAATTTTTCGTTTGCCGACTGTTGTCCCGTTTTGGCATGCCATCATGGTGCTGGTTCACACCGCCCCATCTCTTGTGTATCCAGGGAGGGTGTTGGCCATATTCGCCTGTCTTCCCTCTTGTTTCTAGCTCCTGGTTCACCCCCTGCATACTGTGCTTGCTCCAATGAGTCACGCATGCGCAGCTCCTTGCTTTCGCACATGCGCATGGCATATTCCCAGCCGTGCATGCGCAGACCTTCCAACGCCATCTTCCGCATGGCAGGAATTCCAGCACTCTTGTTCCTGCATGAACCCTTTTTTAACCAGGGCAGACTCCAGTTCCATGGCCAGCCTAGCTCCTCACCCCTTGCCATCAGTCCCCTGTTCCTGGGGCATTTTTATTTACCGTGTCCCTTGGGGGTTGCGTGTTCCAGCCTTCTTGTTGGCACTATGCAGGAAGCTACCTGCACACACTTTCAGTGCTGCTGCTCTGTCTTGAAGGGGCAGTGCTACAATTTAAAGCCATGAAAATTTTCCTGTTTTGCTACAAGTTGGGCACAGTGTTGTTTAAAGGGGCAGTGCTACTATTAAAAGCCATGCAGTTGTTTTCTGTATTTTTAAAGTTGGGCACAGTGTTTTCTGTATGCTACAAATCTGTAGGTACTCTCATATCACTTTACGTTGGTGATTTGGGACAGCAGCAATTTTGAGGAGGCTTTCCCCTGGCTTTCTTCCAGTGGAGCCCATCTCGTTATGTTATCATGCTCAGTTTTTACTATTTGCTGCTAAATGATTCCCTGCTGTACTGTACAACTGACATGCAACATTTTGCCATTCTTTTTCAGTTTCCCTATTCCTTCAGACATGGGCAAAGTAAAGAGTTGCAGACTCTGCAATGTTCCCATTCCATTCTCTCAGCTGGGACATCTTTGTGCATCATGCGCTGAACTGCCTTCAATTCCTTCAAATTCTGCAGATGACCTCATGTTTTCAGAGAATAATGAGTTGCAGGATATCCCAGAGCCTGCACAGGTCTTCCATCTACCTCACAAGGCAACGTAGATACCAATGCGATTATTCTCCAAAATCAACAAGTTCTTCAGCTGCAGCAGCAACTTATGACAGCTATGTGGGACAAATTGGTGGAGATTTTGGCCAGACCCCAAGTATCTCAAGGGCCAGTCACTGGTCCACAGTCACATGCCGACAAGTCTAATGCAAATACCTTGGACTTAGCTTCTCAGTAAGAGCCCAAGTCGAATAATGAGGAGGACAAAGATGCAGACCCTCAATCCCTCACAGCCAAATGGCGCTTTCTGGACTAGATACCTGCTCTAGTCTGCAGCATCATGTCCACAGTGTGCTTTGATGTTGCCTCCATGCCCATGCCTCAATCTAAGCTACTACCGTCATTGCAACTGGTAGCAAAAACATCAGACAAATTTCCAGTCTGGGAAGCTATTAATAAAATTGTAAATAAAGAATGGGAGTCAGGAGATCCTGCCCGTATACCAGAGAGAAGGTCATGGGATAAGATGTATCCTCTGGAGGCTGACAAGCTGACCTTGTGGTGCACGCCACCTACTGTGGACCCCCAAATTGCTTCCCTTAATAGAAAGACGGTCCTGCCAACAGAGTCCACCTTGGCACTTAGAGACTCAGTGGACAGGAACTTAGAGGACATTTTAAAGAAGAACTTTGAACTAGCAGGTCTGGGGGCTAGGGCCGCCACCACAGCTCAACTTGAATGGCTTCAAGAGATTCAGAAAGCTATAACAGTCAAGTCAACGGAAGTGCACATTCTAGATAATGTCATCCTATCAACTAAATATCTTGCAGACATGGCAGTGGAATCTTTAAAGATCAATGCCAGAGCTGCCACACTCCTGAACAGAGTGAGACGATTATATGGATGAAGCTGTGGGATGTAGATAATAAGTCCAAATCACTTCTCCTGAAATTACCTCGTCGAGGCAATCTGCTTTTCGGGGAAGGTCGAGAGAAGTATTTAAAGGGAAAGGCATTGGGAAAGGACAGAGTTCTCACTACGTACCTACCAGCCAGGCAATCTATTCACGCTCACTTTTTTTGAGACAGACGCAGACATCAGTCATCACATAGAGGGCAGAGCTACAGAACAAACTTTAACTCTTATAATACCTTCAATAGATACCGGGGTAGGGAAACACAGAGCAGAGCTCAAGGCAACTTCCAGTACAGAAGAAGGAACAATAACAAACAATGACTACCACTGCTGCATATCACAATCCAAGGTACCAGTGGGTGCCTGTCTAACACAATTTGCCCATGAATGGATAAATACCATGCAGGACAGATGGGTGCTTGAAATAATTCAAGAGGGGTATGCAATAGAGTTTGCAAACAGACCAAGGATGAACAGACTGATAACATCACCAGTACCAAGACACAAGGCCACGCCTCAACAACTTCAAGATGTACTAAACGAACTAACAAACAACAATGCAATTGTAAGGATGCCCACAACAGAAGAAGGCCAGGGAGTGTACTCCACACTCTTCACAGTACCAAAAAAGACAGGAGAACTTCATCTCAAGTTTCTAAACAGGAGTGTCAAATACAAACCCTTCAAGATGGAAACAATAAGATCCACTCTAAATGCCATCCGTCCAGGAGACGTTCTCACATCTATAGATCTGAAGGATGCCTACTTACATATTCCCATCAGACCATCTCACCAAAAATTTCTCCGATTTCACATCATGGGGAAACATTTACAGTACAAGGTTCTCCCCTTCAGACTGGCATCTGCCCTCCAAGTGTTTACAAAGATATCCATAGTTCTCATCTCCAACCTAAGGGAGCAGGGGATCCAGGTCATACTCTACCTGGACAACTGGCTGATCAGGACAAGGTCAACTCATTAGTCACTGAGGGAGACAACAACAGCAATTCAGTGTCTTTAAGCTCCCAGTTGGGTCATCAACCAGGAAAAGAGTCAACTCACTCTGAGCACAAAACTGGAACACCTAGGCAACCTTATAGACACTCTAGAAGGATGGGTCAGGCCTTCAGAGAAGAGAGTATCAACCCTTTTATCCTCGATAAACAGACTAAAACACACAAAAAGACCATCACTAGAGGTCATTTCCCACACCCTATAGTATGTTACCTAGACAATTTTTTTCTAGCTAAATGGAGTAAATACCATACAGTAATACCATATAGTATCAGAACAATATAATAGCAGTGTCAATAGTTCAGGGATAGAAGTTTGTGGCTTCTAGTCCTACACCTGAAACTTGGCCTGATACTCAAAGCAAACACAGTAGTGCCATATTAGGGGGTACCGCACTGTTAACCACTTCACTCCTGATTTAAATATAACTCAATGCAAAGTAGGCCCCTAAAGTGGTTCTCAGGTGTTCCATCTCGACTCCACTGAGGTGAAGCTTCAAACAATGCAACTGCTTCTATGGTGCAGGGAATAGGAAGGAAGACAGCAGGAACTGAACTGAGCTGTGGACAGTAAGTGGAAAATTGGAATAGAGTCAAAAGTGAGCCAGATTCTAGCAATCCCAAGAGGGAGGACCATGAGAAGGATGATGGAATCTGCAGGGGTATCTGTAGGAATGTCCATGGTTCCACAGGGGGTTCTGTTTAGTTAACATCAGGGTGCAGCCTCTTAAGGGTTCAGGTCAATGGCCAGGTTTAAAAGGGTAAGCAGCTAGTAAAGTCAGATCTCTATGTAGCTAGCTAAAGGAGCAGGATAAAATGATACATTTATTGAGAGTAGCCTAATCCCTATTTAGGGTTAGGCTTCCTTGCTGTCTGTGAAGGGCATTGTAATTTAAGTACTTTTGCTATAAAAATACAAATCCAGAGCTGAGGCAGGGCTTTGTTGCTGTCTGTCTGAGCAGTGTAAACTAGCCCTGTCTGGGGTACAGCTGAGTAGTAGGGCATAAATAGTTAAGGTGCCATCCACTGGCTATGATGTTAAACCAAGGTCCCTTCTGCTTCTCATTTCTGCTGGTTGTCCAGGTGGATGTTAAAGTTACCAAGACACTTATCATAAGAGCATGGACTTTTCCGCAGTGTCCTGGACAACTCCCCCATCAAAGAAACAGCTGCACATAACCTACTCCCTATAACACTCCTTGAAATGGGCAGATCTATCTCAGTGTGCCATTCTGGGTAAAAAAAGAAATCACAAATTGTGAAAAAATACAGTTTTACAAAAGTGCCATTTCTTTATATTGCATCTTTCATACAAAAGTATCACCGAGTGCTCTACAGCACACATTTGATGACAAAAACACATAATATAATAAAAATGTGAGTAAGAGGTAAATATATATGATATGAAAATAGTAGTATACTAGTAATACTTAATACATGCTGTAAAATTCAACCAGCTGGAACTACCAAAAACGTACAACAGAAAATGTTATTAAGTGTTTTTTATAAAATGGTCACTGAAATACTGAAATCCTCAAATCCTGATCGCCTAGAATCAGTCACCTGACCATGCAATGCTGCAGTAATACCCATGTTCATCCTGGTATTTAGACTTTTCACAAATTAATACTATTACAGAATGTTAAAAAAGTGTGTGGTAGCCATTTTTTTTGTCTTGGTAACACTTTGTAGCGTTGTAGTTTTTGGAGTGTGCAGCTGATCAACTATGCAAGCAGTGAATGGGTGGGTGGGTTTTGTTACCCAAATTTAAATTATAAAATAAAAAATATATATATTAAAACACCCAGAAGCAGAAACTAGAAGCAAGAGCATAGGAAAATGACTGATCACTGCACCCCCACACATATTCTTCATTAGCAGAGTGAATGACGCAAGCTAGTTAAAACAAATAAAAAAAGAAAGAGCACTCAACTTGAAGTAAACGCTCCAACAGTAGAAAAGCACACATAAATGCCAAATCACTGTCCTCTAGGCTGTATTCACTTACTGGGCTAATGACATGCTGAACCCATCTCAGTAGCTCCCTCTTTCATGGCTACATTAACACCCCCCACACCCACTCCATCCTCCATAAGGAAACTGAATGACAGTATTGATTATAACACACACAAAAAGAAAAAGAAATATCACTTGAACTGCAGTAAACACACCAGTGGAAGACAGAAGCACAGAAACAACATGTTGTTGTGCTGTCAACTGCTTTTACTCTCTGGCATGTTGACATCCTAAACCCATATGAGTCTCTCTCTCTCCTCCCCTCCCTCTCTCTCTCTCTCTCTCTCTCTCTCTCTCTCTCCTCTACCTCTTTCTCTCTCTCCTCTCTCCTTTCTCCAACTCCCCCACAATGGTCTTCTAGTCAGAGGAAATGGAGCAAATATTAGAGTGCTAGACAAACACCTGCCTCTAGTTTACATTTATATTTATTTTCAAAACAAGAGTGGTTTGGGGAAATCATGGGAACTACAAACAAAAAATGACAACTACAGAATCCACCTTAGATCAAACTACCTAAATTAAACTAGCAAATTAACTCTAGTCCCAGCAGGTGGAAAGACTAGTGTGGCTAAAAACAGCATCATTATTTAAGCTGTTACACAGTAAGAAATGTGTTTTTTTATAATTAAACCTATTTTATAAAAGCAAGCCCATTTTACAAGAACAATTAGACATGGCCGGGTATTGGTAGGACTGAGATACCCACACACCCAGGGGCTGAAGACTCTCAGCCTGTGGCTTTGTGCCTCGCTAGGCCCCAGGTGTGCCGGTATCTCAGTGCTACCAACACGCAGCTATGTCTTACTGTTTACAGAAATTCCCAGTAGTTCCTTTTTACTTCAGGAGAATTTTTATGTAGTTGCTTTTATCAGTTTAATGTTCTATGCAGTTCAACTAAATATGATGCATAAAACTGTCTGTACCTGGAAGCTGACATATCTGGTTCTATGGCCCTTCATACCACATTAGCACTGTGACTCTATTCACTGCAACATCACTGGTGACCAACCTGTCAGAAGCTTAGTAGTGTTTTCTTGGTCAGACATGATGTCATTTGCGAGGTCATAATGCTGATGAAATATGAAAGGGAATAGAATTAGTTGTGTCGGCCTCCAGCAAAGGTACTGTTCTGCATATTAAAATTAGTGCTGTCAAGTGAAGCATATACTAGTTAGAAAAATTATATAAAAGAATGCCTCTGCCAGCCCATCATTACAGCAATACAGCTACCACTCACGATACTGATCACCTGGATTCGGAATGAGCCTGAGTCACTGCGACCAACCCGGGGAAGGAATGTAGAGCATTCTAGTGAACGCTCCTTTCCTCCAGGAAGAGTGAGTATCAGATCCCTACTACTATACTGTTCCCTGGGTGTCCACAGGGGGAAGGGAAGTGCAGTAGAGTAAGGGAGGGAAAGATTCCTTGAAATCAAGAATGCATCAAATCATGCATGGCATGATGTCCTAGTGTGAGGCATCTTTGGGGATACTCACTGATCTGTGCACTAGCCCTGAATGACTAGCTACAGTATTCCTGAGGGACCTGTCCCCAGCCAACAGGCCTGCTGTGGGGGGCAAGTCATGGGGGTAATGCGGGAAATGGTGAAGCCAAAAGCATAGGAAAAAGGTAGTATAGCACAGTGGTTAAGAGCACCCAGCTGCAAACCTGGAGAATTGAGCTTGAATCCCACAGCCTTCACTGGCATACTGTGGGACCATGAGCAAGTCACTTAACTTCCATGTACTTTCAGGATGCACTTGGAAACAAGCCTCAGCTTAGTGTGTCTTTCCTGGCCAAAGACTGTTAAAAAAAACAAGCGATGGGCATGGGTTGTGTCAGTGGCTTCAGATGGAGCCAAGGGCCTAATGGGTGCCAGAAGAATAAACATTAAAACAAGCATTTGTCAATGCTGAATGTTAGCTTTCTGGCATTGGCAATGGTAGTGCAGGAGTTAGAGAGATGCATAATAGCAATGGCAGTGAAGTATTGAACTAACGCCACCCCTCCCCCCACGCAGAGACTGAAAAGCATTGGGAGTGTAGCTTTGGGTCGTCTGCCATAATGCTTACACCATTCCACCTCACCACACCCTAAAGACACCGACAGGTGATGCGGTCTGGTTTGGGGTCTTCGGCCCTTATGCTCACTACATTCTATAAAGAAATAAGCTGAGATGGGTGCAGATAGGAGAATGGGGTGACTGTTAGGTTGACAGACCCCAAGGCATACCTTGATGCCTGTCAGTGGCTGTAGGGTGGGGTAGAATACTGCCACCATTACAGCCGATGAACCCAAGTTATGTCCCTGACACCTGTCAGTCTCTACAGGGTTGGTGTATGGTTAGAAACCTTAATGCCCCTGGCATTTGTTGGTATTTTCACTCCAAACTTTCAACATGGGCTTTTTGGGACTCCACCTCATGAACAGTGGCACTATCGTTTCACAACTCAGTCCTGAAAGGTGATTTTGCACAGCAACTGTGCCTTTGGGAGCCACGGGAGTGGAAACACATTTCGGGCAGGATGCGAAAAATGAGAGCTGTACTGTTCATGAGGAGGTGTGAAAAAATGGCAATGCTGAAAATCTGGAGAAAAAATATGAAAAATGCATGAACTTACAAGCGTGCATAGAAACTGTGCAATGCACATCCATAACACGGTCACTTATTTGAATCTTTTCACCAAATTTTAAAATAGGCATTTTATAAACAGCGGCATTGTGATTTTGTTAATTTGTCCAAAAGTTGATTTCGCATAGCGACTATGCCCATTGTGCACCACAGGTGTGAAAACATGTTTTGGGAAGGATGTGAAAAATGACAGTGTACTGTTCATAAGGAGATATGAAAAAATGGCAAAGTGGAAAATCTGGAAGAAAAATATTAAAAGTGGAGAAGTTAAGTGTGTGTAGAAGCACTATGATACTGCTAAATGCTTATGATCATTGTTTGGAATTTTCCAACAAATTTTCAACATGGGCTTTTTGGGACCCCACCTCATGAACAGTGGCAGAGTTGTTTCATTAATTGGTCCCAAAAGGTGATTCTGCACAGCAACTGCAAAATCACCTTTCGGGAATGAGAAATGAAATGACAGTGACATGTTTATGAGGTGGGGTCCCAAGAACCCCATGTTGAAAATTTGGGGTCAAAATTCAAAAAAATGGCTGCGATAACCCCCCCCATAACTTCCCATTATAAAACTTACCATCATTTCTTCACATTGCAGTTTGGCTTTGAAGAGTGCAGATGCATCTCAGTTCAGAGAAGATTGCGGCTCCCGACCTCCAGAGGGCAAGTATGGGTGAGGGTGTGGGGAGGTGGGTACATGAGGGAGGGTGGGGATGGGGAGGAATGGGGAGACACCAGTGGACCATTTTCTTGATTGCAGGGGAAAACAAATGGGCAGGAAGGTTTTCTTTATTTACAGGTTAAGAATAAAAAAAAATAGGCACTCTGGGGTGGGGTCCCAGTGTGCTACAATTTTGGGGGGGGGTGGAGGGAGCAGGGAGGGTAGCAGCAGTGGGAGGTTTCGAGAGGTTGTTGTTGTCTGTTGGGAACAGAGGGAGGGGGAGGGCAGCAGTGGGAGGTTGCTGGAGGGTTTTATTGTCTGTCGGGGGATAGTGAACAGAAGGAGCGGGGAGGACAGCAGCAGTGGGAGGTTGCAGGAGTGTTTTTTTTCTGTCGGGGGATGGGGAATGGAGGGAGTGGGGAAGGCAGCAGCATTAGGAGGTTGCAGTGTGGTGGGAGGCAGGAGCTGCAAACATGCTGACACAGGGGTTGGGCATGCTGATATCGGCTTTTTGCGGATTGTGTGGTGGACAGCAGGAGCCACCATTTTTACTGAAATGTTTCACCAGGAAAGGCACATAACAGAGGCGTGCCATCTGCTACTCAATGACAAGCTTGTCTCCGAGTGCAGCAGCAGATTTGTTTAATCTCCGTGGCTCTCTCTGAAACTGCTGTCATCGGCAGCATGAACACTGATTGGAGTCTGAGGGCCGCACCGACTAGATTGTCCCCTGCATTGGCCAACACTGACACACCTCTGCATTTGTGCTACCACCACAAGATGCTGCTTGTGCATGCGCACACGCTAACATAAAAATGCTTATGATATAAAAGGAAGTACTGTAGCTGGGCACTTTTAAATTTAGTAGTACAGTAATTTCAGAGGCCATATCGCTTTATGTTTTAAAAGAAAGTGAGAAAGGATGTATCTTTTAACTAAGATACTAAGACTTGAGAGTTTTCATAAGCTTTGATCTGTTTTATTGCTGGTCCCACTGTCCAATCCACCCTGAGCCAAATACAGTCATAAAGGACTGTTCCTAGCCTTGGGATATTAGAAGGACTGGAAAACATTTGATCTGAGCTTAAAACATTTCTAAAATGCACTGCGGGCTATTGAATCTCCCACTGTTGCAGTCCTCCTCTGATGTCATCAGCAAGGGATTTTGAGATTCATAGTTACAGAAAATGTCAGCTTAGAAATTAGCAAAAAAAGCCTTATACAATTTGTTATACTGCAGTAAACAATATGTGAAAAACTATTTTTGCACTTAATTGTATGGCATGATGTGTGAACCCAACCCCATTGACTATGTACTGTTATTGTTGTTATGTGTTGTTATTTGCCTATGTTATCCTACATTGTTATGCTATTGCCAATGTTTACTGAGTTCTCCTGTTCACATTTTTCTTACTATTAGATGTTCTTGACAATGCCTATTAAGCAGCTACTGACTCCAAACTTATGTACCCTCCCCTACCCTTGTGATGATGATCCTTTGTAAATTAGCTTTTAGATCAAATGTTGTAATTCTGATTACTAAATAAATAAAAAAAAAAAAAATTGTAACCAGACCCACACTTGGGTGTGAGGCAATTTATACTGACTGTTCCCCTTTATGTACTTCAATTGCTGGCACACTGCACCTGTGTTCTGCTACAGAACTCAGTGGTTGAAAGAAACATGAACAACATCATAAAGTTACCACCAGTATATAAATCAGAAACTTCTAATACATTTACTGAAAGACCAGCAAAGATTGAAAAATGAACAGAGCAGGAATCTATACTGATTAACATAAAGAAAAAAAACTACAAAAAAGAATAACTTACAGGTTTAGCACAGTTCTAGTTTGATGGTTGGCACTATCAGAAGAGGAGTGTCAGAAAAGATTACTGATCGAGGTGGAGAGCAAATGTGTATAAAAGTCAGTAAGATATTCTGATGTATTCTTGGGAATCCCAGAAAATTCTGGAGCTTCATTAGCTCCATTCTCACCCCTCACACCAGCAGCCCCAAAGTTAACCTCAATTCCCCATCTGGCCTCCTGACTGACCCCACTGAAGTACCCAATGCCTTTAGCCTAAACTTTACTGACCTGTCAGCCCTCCTGAGCAAACTCCATTCTTGCACCCTTCCAACATGTGGTCTGGTGCCTCTGCTCCCCCCCCCACACCGAGCACCCTACCCATCCTGGTGCTACACAGTCACCCCCTCCAGAGACCATGCCCTTCTTCCACTGCCTCTTCCCCCTCACCTGACCCTACTCCTTCTACTTCAAGATCACGTCCCCAAAACACTACCCAATCGAGGCAGCCCATGCTCTAATGGACCCTCTCCTGTGTTCCTCAAAACTGTGTCCTTAGCAATCACCAAGCACCTTACCTTCATTTTCAATCTTGCCCTGATCACCTCCTCCATGCCTCTCTCATGGAAATCAACATAAGTTTTACCCATCTTCAAAACCAGTAACCCCCTCTCCTCTGACAGCTATCCATCCTCCCCCACCTGAGTAAACTCTTCAAAAAAGTTGTGCACCAACAACTATCAGAGTATCTCTCCAAATATGATATCTTATGTAGCCAACAACATGGCTTCCACTGGTATCACAGCATCACCACTGCACTAGCCCTATTCACTGACCACATCCTTACAAATATGGATCAAGGGCAGGTACAGTATTTGTGGACATGTCTAGGCTTTTGAATTGGTTAATCATACTCTCCTCCTCTTCAAATTGAACCTAATCGGCTCCTCTGAGAATACCACATGCTGGTTTCAAAGTTACCTTACCGGCCACTCTCAATTTGTCTACTTAGGTTCAGCTACCTCCCCAGCCTTACCTGTCTCTATTGGGGTTCCCCAGGGCTTCATACTGGGCCCCTTCTCTTCACCATTCTAGTCAATACACTTGCCTCAGACAGCCTCTCCTGCCATTCCCTCCTTTATGCTGATGATCTGGTTATCTACTATAGAGACAAATCCATCTCCCACTTATCTTCAGTCCTCACCCAAAACTACTGCACTGCTTACAATTAGTTCTCAGTTAACCTGATGCTAGTTAACACCAAAAAAAAACAGCAATGGGTCAAAACCTTTCCTGTATGTTCATAAACCTTTCCTTGCCAGAGCACACAAAACCCACTCTTCCCTCCTGATCCACCCTCCGAGTTCCCCTGCCCTCAGAACCATACATTTCTTAAAATACCTGGGGGTCACACTAGACCCCTCACTCTCCTTCACTGACCATATAAATTCAGTAGTCCATAGGATAAATCAGAAACTCTGTGCAGCATATCAAATCCTACCCCTCCTGACTGATGAGGCTTGCATTGCTGTTGCAAGAGGTAACCTCCTCTCCATCTTAGACTACTGTTCCCCTGTCTACACTCATGTCTCATCCACCCTTTGTACATGACTTGTGACTGTCTACAATAGCATCTGCTGCTTAGCCCTGTCCGCCTCTTACTCCACCCATCACTGTGACATCTACCACTCCCTAAACTGGTTCTCACTGCAAGGTTGCTTTGACTTCACCCTCGACTGCCTCACCAATACCTGCATCAGAAACAGCCACAGCTCCCTGCTGGCAACCTTCTTCAAGCACCGCACTTTGACTAGAAGTTTCTGATCCTTCCTTGTCCCTCCCCTAGAGACACTGAGAACCACCACTAACATGGGAGGCAAAGCCCTTTCAGTTGTGGCAACCCTACTATGGAATGGACTGCCTGGCCACCTTAGAGCATCTAACAAGCCTCATACCTTCAAACATAACTTTAAATCCTGGCTCCTCACTAGGGACAGTTGCACCTGTCCACCCAGGTAACACCTACATTTCAACTCTCCTAGGTCCTGACACCTATTCTCCTTCCTATTTCCTGCTTGACTAACTAGCCTGCTTTGGATGTATCGCACTTAGGGGATGGGGACAAGGTAACCTCATTTTGTACATAAATTGCAATCTAATATTGTACCACAATATAATGTTATTCATTAACTGTGCTGTACCAGTATCCTGGCTTGTATCTGAATGTGGTTTGTATGTTTATCACTGTATGCTGTCAATGCCTCTACTCTGTATATTGTGTTGCACCAAATGCTGTTGTTTATATTTATTGTTATTCTGTACCTGTTCTTTTGTTCATACTTATCTGGCCCAGGTTGTGCCTATAAATGGTCCTCTGGACCAGAGCACCTCACCCAGTCAACAAAGTCATAAATAAATAAATAAATTACCATGAACTATTTTAAATACAATAAGTGCAATTTGATATTCAGTAAGGAATGTTATAGTCAACCAATGTTGATCTTTAACAACAGGGGCAATATGATCATATTTTCTAGTACACGAGAGGAGGCAGGCAGCAGCATTCTGGGCATGTTCTAATTTCCATTTGGGAATATGGTAAGGAGTAAAGCAACAAGCTGCAGTACAGCGTACAGTACATAAGCAATAAGGCATGACATGGTAAAGGTTCCTGTTACCGAAATTCATTCTCAGGTGCCTTGTGAGGCACAAGGTGCTGGCACTGAGTGCCTTCAAGCACCTTGAAGTGCAGTTCAGGAATAGGAAGCTACACCTTGGTGTGGCAGATTGCACTTATAAAATAAGTAACCAAATGTAAAAATCATTTTAAAATAAAATTAGATATTTTAAACATGATTTTGTAATGAAAAAAGTAAAAAAAAAGAAGTCAGAGCTGAAACTTTCATTTTAAATTAAACTACATTTTCAATTAGACCGCAAGATGGAACCCTGAGTACAATATGTGCGTTGAGTTGGAATCTGCATTGAATACTTTGAGTACCAGACGTATTCGATGAACACCCAAATACTGGGGTGTATTCCAGGTAGTCAACATCACATATTCAACAAGACTTTGATATCTGTAGAGACATGCTTAGCCAGTCCTCTGGCTATTCTGAGAGCTTTCGAGAGCTTCACCAAGTGACCTGCCTTGCCAACGGAGACACTCGAGCTGAGAGGAGGCTGTTGTATCTGTCAAGACTTGTGCTTTTCTGAAACGGATTTTGGAAACAAATAGTCTTTACAGATTTTTTGGTTTTTTTAACTCTTCTGTTTTGTAGATCTTCACTGGAGACTGTGGTGTTCCACTTAACTGACTAATTGCTAAGTATTTTGATACTAATTCATGGTGCAGTCTTCAGGCCAAGGTCTGTCTGCAGCTACAGGCTAGTAGTTGCTTGCTGGCTGGCTGAAAAAGAAGCTATTCCTGTGATGTCTTCAGACTTACAGTGTGAAAAATATGTATTTTTTTTATTATGCAGTAAATACTGTATCTGTCTGTGTGTGTATATGGAAGACAAACTTTAGTGTGTGTTCTGAAGCTGTTGCCAATGTGCAAGGGCAGCTTTGCTTCCTAAGTTTCTTTCTGTAGCTCTTATTAAAATTGTTATTTAAAAATAAAATCTTATTTTTTCTCCCCTGATACTGCAGTCTTTGTTTTGGCAGTATGCTTAGGCATTTGCTGCCTATCTGCCACCACTGCAGTCAGTGCATATCGAAAGTGGAGGGGGGGCACTGACACCTTACACTGATTCCCGTAGCTGCTCTATTATTTCTTAAAAACACCTACATAAAAAAATAGTTCAAGCCCTTTTGTCTTGCAACAGACTTTGTGCCCTAGGGTAAGCGGTGGGCATCTTTGCTTCACAGCTTAGGTTACACTAACTTCCTGCTGCCGTTATTTCTTAAAAACACCTATTGTGTATAAAAAAAATACTTCAAGTCTTCTTGTCTCTGGCTGCCACAAACTTTGTCTGTGCCCCGGGGTAGGCAGGGGTAGGGCACCTTTGCAGCCTACGCTTATCTTTAGCTGTTATTTGTTACACCATAACAACATCAAAAAGTTTAAAAAACACAATATAAAAACATTGTTGAAGTCTTTGTCTGTGTCCTAGGGTAGGCAAGGGGACACCTTTGAGGTTCGCACTTATTTTTCTGACCACAGTTGTTATTTGATAAAACAGTAAGAGTTACAAACTACAATATAAAAAAAATAGCTTTCTGACTGTAGTTGTTATTTGTTAAAACAGTAAAAAGTTACAAACAATACAAAGCAATTGTTGGAGCCTTTGTCTCTTGATGCAAATGAAGTTGTCTGAGCTGTCAGTTGCTTTTGTTGACTGTCACTGCTGGATAAGGAAAAAGACAATAATTCTTCCTAGTTTTAGTTCCTGCTGATGTAAACAAAATCTGTATAGTCGAGTGATTTTCATCTGTGTCTGGGTATTTGTGGCACTATTGTAGTCACACTTCCTGAAATCTAGCAGAATTATCCTTCTTTATCCGGCTGGGTCAGACTTGATTTTGATCACATCAAAAGATTTTACTTTTCTAGTTAACCATGGCTTTAGAAAAACTGATCATAGCATCAGAGAAATAAAAAAAAATATATATACATATATATTTGAAAACATAATTCCACTTTTTATGCAATTTGTCTGACAAGTGAAAATGTCTCACAGTCAAGTACAGTCAAAAAACATCTGTAGACCTGCTCCTCCAAAAGTGATTTAGACAGGGGTCGACATTCAACATGCATTCACCATCCTGCTGTTTCCTTCACTCCAACCAGACCAGTTGCTGTTCCAACCACTGCTAGCTCTGCTAGTACCACTGCCAACACCACTGTTCCAGTGCAAGTTTCAGCCTCTGTAGTGACTGATATTGTTGCCACATCGGCTGCCACCATCACCACCACCACCTCCACTGTTACTGCCAGTGCCACCATCAACACTACCACCAATACTGCTACTATCACCATCACCACCACCACCATCTCCACTGTTACTGCCAGTGCCACCATCAACACTACCGCCAATACTGCTACTATCACCATCACCACCACCACCACCTCCACTGTTACTGCCAGTGCCACCATCAACACTACCGCCAATACTGCTACTATCACCATCACCACCACCACCTTAATTAGTGCTGCTTTGACACCATTACCACCACCACCACCAAATACACCAGTGCCAGCATGACCACAGTTCATGATATAAGTATTCGGCCATGGTCTTGGTGGCTAAATTCAAGTAATTCCTCTGAGCATGAATATGCTCTTAGCCCAGAAGATTTAAAAAGTCTTGATGATCTGTTCCCTGAAATATCCTCTGAGAATGATAACTTAAGTGAGTCTTAGGATGCTGAAACTGAGGCCTCACCTCATTCCACAACGAAGCTTTTGGGTCAAAAGTGATTCAAAAAATCAGCTGCTGAAGGCAGCACAGAACATCTGCCACTGTTCCTCCTCATCCTTCACATCAACCTGCTGCTAAAAGAAACCCACTAAGAATGCTATCCTAACTTTTGCTCATCCTAGTGGTTCTGATTCTGCAACTTGTGCCAGTTCACAACAGTCCTCTGCATCACTTTAAACTGAATCTGGTGCTTGTGGGCACAAGCAGGACACAAGAGTGCTAAGGTAAGGAACACGTTCGAGTTCCAGTGACATCTGGACATATTTTTCTGAGCAGGAGGATGATAAAAGGAGAGCTGTATGTTCACACTGTGACCATAGTCTCAGCCATGGTAACAATGCTGATAAATTGAGCACAACATGTTTTTGGAACCACCTTCTGAAAAAACATCCTGAGGTGGCTAACTTGGTTAAAGCCCCTGCTGATGTTGTCTGTTCATGCCACTGCATACTATATTTCAACAAAGTGAAACCAGTTTCTGACTCTGCTGATGGTTCTACTGGTGGTGATGGTGGCAGAGGCAATTAACAAGTGACCAAACACCAGAGAAATCTTAGTTCTACTCCTTGCCTAAGGACTCCAACAGGCACAACCCCAAGTCCATCACAAATCAGTTCAGAAGGTGAGACAGCAGATGTGCAGTTCATGGTGTCCCACCTCCCACAGCCAAAGTCACCCACATTTGTCCACTCTGGAGTCAGGGCCAGAAGCAAGGCTGTGCCATTTCAAAAGCCTATTCTCACAACAAAGGACAAAGTTTTTGCCATCTCACCCCACAGCTACTGAGATCATGCACCTCATAGGTGAAATGACTGGATTTGCAGACTTATTCTATTGTTGAAGATAGTGGATTCTGTAGCCTTCTACATTTTTTGCAACTTCGATACTACATCCCGTCCTGAACTACGTTTTCTCATACAATCATACCAAATGGCTATGAGGCATGCCACAGTCAGGTGGAGAAATTACTGAACCAGGTTGTGAACAGGGTTTCCACTGCACATTTGGGGCCAGCTATTCAAAACTTTGCCCAGTGGGCAAAATGATTGTGCCCTATTTGCCTGGGGTTTGTGCTGGTGCACAATATTCAAGAAAATAATGTATGCAGTAGGCAAAGGGAGGGGCAGAAACAGGAATACTGGTGCAGTACAATATTCAGTACATTTGCACTGCACAAACAGGTTAGCATAGGCCATTTTGCAGAGGGCAAATACTGCCGATCGAAACCTTGACTTACTCTGGGCAACCCTAGTGACTGCCAGAGCAACTGCAGCCAACAACCACATTGGCAGTTGGGGGAGCAAACCTGCCTTCTGGTGTCTAGTGGCACCCCCTATCCACTGATTACTATCCTCGGTAAAGTACAAAATGTCCCTTGTGTCCAGTGGTCCCCCCACTATCTGATTACTGTCCCCAGTAAAGTAAAATCCTTTCCCTGGTGCCTAGTGGTCCTCCCCATCCTCCAGCCACCAGCGCCATAGCTGTCACAGTAATCTCTGGTGCCATGGCATTCTGGTATGTTTAGAAATTGCCCCCTTTGTCTTATAAAAGTGTCTACTACACCAACAAGAAGCCTAGTTAGTATGCTCACTCTCAGTGCTCAAAATAGTGTTCTAATTATATGATGGTGGATGCTTTTGTATCCACCATGTGCATCCTTCACATTCCAAACTCCCTCTGACTCTTCTGTTAAAACAAAGCAAAAAAAAAACTAGACATTCACACCATCCTGTCCAAGCTCAGTGACTAAGCAGGTTTTCACCTAGTCAGTAGTAGAATGGCGGACCTCCAATGAACACCAGGTGTTGGTGGAAATGGTGTTGGTAGCTCTGTAAGGGGTAGTCTCACCTTGGTTACAAGTAATCATACCGATGCTCCTGCATGGTGTTTGGGGGAAAATTTGCTGCCCAAGGTGCCATCTTTCACATGAGACATTTTTTCTGTTAGCACCCTTTGCAAACTGTGTGAGAGGCCTTTCGGCACCATGCAATTCTGCTTAAAGTTGAACCAGCATAATATTCTGTGGTGACTTGCATATGCAGCCCATGATGCTTTGCATTGTGTGGGCATGTGTGATTTTGTATTAAACTGATGTCTTGTTCAGGTGGATGTTAAATATCCCATGGCACATCTGAAAAAGGGTAGTGGAAATGTCCCCTCATGTCCAGGTCAAATTTTCCCCATCCACTAAAAACTATATCAGTACAGTAGCTTAACCTCATTCAATATCAGTCGGTTTGTGCCTGTATTATACTCCCCGGGAAGTGACTGAAAACAGAAAGTATTTCCTAGCCTTCCTTTCTCAGTCAACAAAAAATAAATACATAAAATTGTAAGAATAAAGACATCAGTAACACATGCCTTATATAGAAGGCTATCTTTCAGAGTCAGGCAATTTGAAGCATTATTTGCAATTTTTGACCAGGAAAGACACACTTAGCTGGGCCAGCTTGATTCCATGTGTACCCACAGGGGCAGGTCACATGGACCTATTTTATTGAAAAGGGAAATGTTGACTAAGACACCCTAGAAAATCTTCAACTCTCATATTTCACATGTGCAGCCACCAGAGATGGGCAGAAGTGACCTTGATTTAAATTCTCATCCAAAGGACATGGCACCTAAACAATGTATCCCACACCACCGTGTGTTGCACTACACTGTCAGTTTTTGTCATAAGTTCCTGGTATGGGACTAGAACCCATGATGTTGCATCTTCCAGTCCCAGACCAGGATGTGCAATCTACTGGGTCACTGACCTGGCTCATTATATTGAAGTGTTGTACTGCTGAGATGTTGGTGATTAGTAAAATGATCTTTAATTCAATTGGAACCCTTATGTACAAAGTAGAGGGTTAACAGTTTCACTCAAGAAGACTGCTTCATGTATTCCATTTCTTGATCTCAGCAAGTGTTTGTTAGCCTCTAAGCATAGTAGTCCTAATCATTTTCTTACAGTCAGATGTGACTTTTGTCCTGACCAAAGGCAGGGCAGTTTGTTTTTTATGGAATTTTTGCTTCATTTACTAGACGAGATAAGTATGTCAGCAGACAGCTGCATTCTTTTGAAAACCGTAACTTATTTTTCTTGGTTGCAGAAAGAAAACAACCAAATGAGAGACAGAAGCTGCATTCTAAAAGCCTTGAGGTTTAAGGATTCACTCATTTGTGCTAACAGAAATGGCTAAATAATGCTAAGGCAGAGACAGCAGCTAACTGTAACAGTAACAAACCAGTACTGTAAGACTTGTTGAGCAGCACAATAACCTCAACAGCAGGACTCAGCTGGAGAACAAAGGCTGCCACTTTGAACAATGATGGCTTACAGCAAGTTACTTCCTCAGATGCAGGGTGTGGGTTACGTAACATTAGAGAACAATTGCACTCATTCTGTCAGTATGCATATGAATGCTAACCATCACTCTGAGACTCACTCCAACTAGTACCTGTCAGTTTGTATGACTTGCTGCTGCCATACTATCTGTGTTACAGAACTTCCTTACATTATGACTGATGTGACAAATTACCTCAATGCCAGGCCTGCCACATGAATAATCACAGAGTTTATCTTTTATGTCTCCCTGCACCAGGTGCTGTATGATAGGTCTGTTATCTCATCATGTCAGCTGAAAAATGTTAATTTGATTGTCCATTTCCTGGTGCTGTATATGTCTGATGATGCTAAAAGCCAGGTTTTCAGCATAGCAGGGCTACAAAGTGTTACACACATTTTTTTGGTTTAAGCAGAAAAGGCATGACATGGTATGCATTACTGTGAGAAACTGCACACCTCCTGAAAGAAGGCATGAGGCACAGCAGAGTGCCTTGCACAATCAAGATGTGCTGTTATCCTGTCAATAAAGTGCACACTTGAATGCTATTTTGTAATTAAAAAATGGCCCTACTGATTAATTTTAAGGCTTTAGACATTGTCTCCCACCCCCTCCAGCTTGCCAGACTCACTACCGCTGGCCTTTCAAACAAGGCCATTAGCTGGCTCCAATCTTACTTATTGGGAAGGACCCAAACTGTTAGAATAACCGACAAAACATCACCTTCCCTTCCCATTACCACTGGAGTCCCCCAGGGCTCAGTGTTGGGTCCACTGTTATTCTCTATCTTCCTAAATGACCTCTCTCTTCCTGTCTTTCCACCTTAGTCCATATGTATGCAGACGATACCATCCTGTAAACATCTGGTCCCTCCCCCTCTGATGTAGTGACCAGACGTCAGCTTGATTTCAATAACATTCAACAGTTGCTTCATAATAATCAGTTATTCTTGAATGCCAAGAAAATAGTCTCCATGACCTTCAGCACTATGCAGAAACTCTCTCGGCTCTCATCCCTCCCCACCTTCCACACCCTTGACGGGACTTTGCTCAAGAACAACTCCTCCTTTAGATATCTTGGGGTCTGGCTTGACCAGAACCTCAACTTCTCTGGTCACATCGATGACATCCACAAAAAACTGTACCCCAAACTGGATACTCAATACAGGAATCGTGGATGTATCCCATTGTCAGCTCACCATGCACTGATCCAGAAAATGATCCTCCCATATTTGACTATGGTGATGTAGTCTACAGTGCCCCCCAAATCATCTCTAACCAGGCTGAACTCTCTCTTCCATTCCTTCTGCCATGTCGCTCTTGACTGCCCTCCATGAACCCATCATTGCAATATCTACCAGTCTCTCTCTCTCCCCTCCCTAGCAGACAGTGTCTTTTTCTGTGCACCTCCTTTCTTGTTAAATTCTGGTTTCACTCATTCCCCTCATACCTCTCCTCCTCCATTTCCCTCAAACCGCCTTCCTTTCACTCCCTTAGAAACCATGACTCCCGAACCTTAACTCTTCTGTGCAGCTCCACCTCAGCAGGCCAGTCAGCCTATTCCTACCACATCCCCAAAATATGGAACTCCCTTCCCCAGCCTGTCCAGCATGCTACCTCCCCAAAGATCCTCTCCTCCCTCCTAAGGGACCTTCCCCCTGCCTGTAACTGTGCTTAAACTCCAACCCTCTACCTTCTTTGATTTGCTTGCTTTGTCTCAATAATATGGTTGGCACTTACCCAATGTTCAATGTTAATCCCATGCACTTTGATTTGATTACTATACTCAAGGGCCCTAGAATTCTCGTTACAGAATTTCATGCAGAACTTGCAGTCTACCGCAGAACTTCTGCGGTACCGCAGAATTCACTCTTCTTGGTGAGTTTTTATTAAAATGTCTGTTTATCCATAGAATCTGTTTCCTGTCCCCTCTTTTTATATCCAAAACCCTCCTATATACTCAGAATGTGATGTTATCATTCCTATAACATCATACATTAGCTAATGAAATGGCTGCATTCTGCAACAAAAATGAACAGTCACTTATCTGCCACAGCTCCCGCTGCCAGAGATGGTGGCACAGTACATCATGCATGGTGATAGCTGCTCAACCTGCACTACAGCCTAATACAATTTTCAGTCTTACATTATTGCACTAGGGCCAACTTAAACAAAACCTTGCCAATAGCACAAACCTGTTAAGTCCATACCTCACTTTGTACAAACCTATTTGTGCCTTTAAGGTATAGAGATGCCATCTGAAATCAATAACTGGTAAAATGAATTTAGCTATCATTTTTAAGAAAAATAATTATGCCCACAAAAGTGAAATATAATAATGTAGACCTGTTGAAAGAATAGACCAGTTAAATAAATAATTGCACTGTATGCATTTTTGCCAGGGTTATTGATTACATATTGTCATTGGTTGATAGAATCACCTAAAAGTTATGGAGAAATGTTGTGTGCAGGGACAGCTGTTGGGCCAGAGGGTAGCATGCTGTGTTTCCGTGCCAACAACTCAGGTTCAGAGATTAGCTCTGGGAGCTGGCTGGGCAACACAAGGATTGGTGGAATACATCACTGCTCGGAGCCTGGGAAGGTATGGTGCAGTGTTCTGTCACATGGTGGACACATTGTGATGGGCTGGAGAGCACTATTTCACTATCGGTTCACATGCGTGTCATGGCCTGATGGTGTTATGCAGTGTGTCAGGGAAAGCAGGTTGACATGAAAAATGAGTTTTGCAATAACTCCTCTATTCCATTTCCAATGGGACTTGTATGAATGAGGATGCAAGTTCATGGAAATTAAAAAAAATAATATATATATATATAAATATATATACACACACACACACACACACACACACAGTATCTCTGTCTCTCTCACCACACACACACACGCACACACACATATTTGTATGTATGTTACAGATTGCATATAAATATATAAGTGATACACAGTGGGAACCTCATGAGTGGTGTAGAAAGCACATACAAATATACAAGTGATAGACAGTGGAAACCTCATTAGTGGGATAGATAGCATGCATATAGAAATACAGTACATTATTTATTTATTTTATTTATTTAGTTTTTGTTAACCGGGTTAGGTGCGCTAACCAAAGTTGACTATTTTCAGGCATGACCCGGGAGAATACATACATAAAATGAGATGAGATTATACAATACATAGTATATAGTACAGGTACATAGCATATAGTACAGGTAGGTTAGAATACAGATCAAGTCAGACAGTACTTGAGATAATACATATAGCTATGCCGAGATGACAAAAGTGACATTAGTACATGCAAATAACTGAAACTGGGCTAAGTGGCAGCTATAAAGATATTTTATAGCAAAGCTTGTGTAGAAGTGCAGCAGTGTCTTGGGTGAAATAGGGTGCTTAGCTGTGAGGCATTAAGTGGGATCAAAGCATTATTTATCACATAAGATCACCTCTGCATATCTCATTTATGCAACAGGCTAGGACCTTAAGGGAGAGACATTTGTTTTGCTTTTTTAGGCATAAGATTATTTTTATAAGTCTGTTATTTTTGAACTAGTGCTACTGTGCATTCTACTATCCTGATTGCTATAACCACTGTCATGAAAGTGAAGTCAGGATGACAAGCTGACACTGTGATGTGGTTGTTTGTTAGTGCCACAGAACTTCCACAGAAATTACAAACCACTGCCGCAGAAGTTCTGTGGCAAATGGTAGTCTTACCACAGAACTTGGTCCCACTGTGCCACAGAAAAATAGGGGCCCTGACTATACTGTGCTCAAAAGTCAGTTCTTCGCTACCCCATTCATTTGTAGCTTACTGTACTTCTCGACATCCAATTGTTCTGTGCTTATTATTTCATACTATTGCATTTCATTATTCAGTATTTTGCCATTTGTACCTCCTTTGTACCCTACTGTTTATCCCAATCCCCCTCTCCCCAGGCCACATCTGGAAATGAGCATTCACTGCTTAGCATGCCTTTCCTGGTAAAATATTTAAGTAACTAAACAAATAAATACATTTTAAAACTGAGTAATGAGGTTATGAAAGTTAGATTTACAGTATCTGTCCTGTACTGTGGTGCTGGAGTAAGGCATGGTCAAGTGATCCAGTTCTACCAATCACAACACAGGATTTTATCAACCCATTTTATAATTTATTTAGGCATGTGACTATGTTAAAGATCTTTTAGCCTGGTATGCTCCTGATCAACCCCTCCATTCCACCAAAGGTATATTCTTGGTCATCACAAGGGCTTGTTTAAAGTTATCTGGAGAGCGAGACTTTGCGGTGGTGGCTCCTAGATTATGCAACTTCCTCCTGATCAGTTCAGGAGTTCAGCCTGACGTGTTTGGTTTCTGTACCCAAGGGTCCCACCAGACCAAGTGGGCAGGCAGCTAAGAGGCCGACAGCACCCTCCAATCCCCTTTGGCTGGTGCTGTGCACTACCAGGTCAATAAGGAACAAGACTGTAATTATAGCAGACTTGATTTCCTCTGTCGACCTGGCTTGCATTATAGAAACCTGGCTAGGTGATGATGCCAACCCAATTCCAGAGGTGGTGGTCCCCGCCGGGTATTCCATAGTGCACTGTGCGAGGAGGGAATACAGGGTTGGGGGAGTGGCCATCTCTTTTAAATCTGGCCTGGGTTTCACCGTGCATCTGGTTGGAACACTTAAATCTTTTGAGTGTATGGCCGTGTTTGGTGATCCAGGTGCAGGTATCAGAATTCTCCTTATCTATCGAGTGGGAGGAAAATTCCTGCAGGAGCCTGCAGACTTCATCCATCATCGATCAGATGTTGGAGTCCCCCAGGTGTCTAATCCTGGGGGACTTCAATGCCTGGGTCGATGACGAATCCTTGAATTTCAGTTATGACCTCCTCCAGTTAATGTCATCACTGGGCCTAGTACATTATTAGGGCAGGCAAATTTTATTTATTAAGTGCCCAATCCCGGAGGCTCTGGGCGCCGCACAAAAAGAAATCCATCATAAGTTACAAAAATTTAAAATTTCCAATCTACTGATTATCACATACATATTAAAATCAGTAAAACCAAAAAAGCATAAGGGAGGAAAGGAAGGATCCTACCCAGCTCAGTCTGGGGATCAGGAAAAGCTTGACAAAACAGGTGAGCCTTGAAGCGGGTCATAAAAACCTCCACAGAAGAGGCCTCCCATATGGCTGGTGGAAGTGAATTCCACAGAACAGGGCAGGTGACGCTAAATGTCCTGTCACTGGCCATTTTCAACCTCATCCTGGGAAGCGCTAGGAGGCCCCTCGAGGAGGATTGGAAGGAGTGGGTCAATGCAGCAGGTGACAGGAGGTCAGAGAGATAACAAGGGCCCAACCCATGTAGGGCCTCAAAGATGAGTACCTCCACCTTAAAGAGGATCCTCCATCTGACCGGCAGCCAGTGCAGTTCATGCAGCACCAGGGTGATGTGGCAGAATTTAGACTGCCCCACCAACAACCTGGCTGCTGCATTCTGCACTAGCTACAACTGGCGGAGGCATCCCTCGAAACCCCAAGGTATCATAGAATCATAGTATCATAGTCAATACAAAGCTTTGTATTAATTGGGCTTTCACCCATTGGCTTGCTATAGACCCATTTTAAATTAAACTTGATTGATTAGTACTGATATATTTTATTTTGACTATACAGTAAGTGTCCAGTCTTTCTTTGAAACTTTCTAATTATGGACTGTCTACTACTACTTTTGGAAGTGCATTCCAATGTGGTGCTACCCTTTGGCTAAACCATATTTCCACTTTAGTAGTCTCCACCTTTGTAGATCTAACTGTAAACTATGAGTTCTACTACTGTAATTCTTCTGTTTTATTTCAAGCCCTAAATCTAATCTCAGATTATGATCCTGAAAAGCTTTATACACTAATATCATGGCTCCTCTCCAACGTTGATATGCCAGTAAGTAAAGATTTAAATTCCTCATCCTCTCCTCATATGTCATAGTATCTAAGCCTTTTATTGCTCTAGTAGTTCTTCTCTGTACCCTTTCCACTCTGTCAATTTCTCCCCTCTTATACGGCACCCACACATGAAAGCAATATTCAAGTTGTGTTCTCACCAATGACCCGTACAGTGGCATCAAAACCTGTCTGCCTCTATTCTTAATATGTCTCAAAATACAGTTTAATATCCTGTTAGTTTTACCTATCATCTGATCACAGAGTTCCACAAATAAGGTATTTCTTTATAATAACACCCAGATCTTACTCTGCCACAGATTGTTTTAGCATATCTGTACCAATCCTATAATCATAAGCTGCATTCTTCTTCCCAAAATGAAGAACTATGCACTTATCCCGATTCAGTTTAAGCTTGTGTTTTTATGTCCGAAGCTCGATGTAAGAAAGAAAATCTTGCAGCTTTTTTTGGTCTTGTAATGATTTTATGACACTTTCCACTCTGCAATCATCTGCAAATTTCATGATCCAAATATTATCTATATTACACTGTAAGGTGGAAATATACAATTTGAACCAACCCGGTCCCAAAACCGATCCCTGTGGGACCCCCTAGACACTGAAATCCAGTCTGATTGTGCACCATTTACTCTGACCCTCTGCCTTCTATTCTCCAACCATGATCTTATCCAATTTATAATATTAGTCTGTATATTTTGTTGTTTTTCTACTCCCCTCTGTGTCCAATTTAAATGGTTAACTATAATTCTCTTTATTGCGTTTCCAATAATTCTTGACCCCATCTTGTTTAAGTGTAACCTATCATTTTTATATAAAGAAATGCTTCTAAAAATAATGTGTGTATCTATAAACCTAATCCCTTCTTTTTGGCACAATTCCTGTAGCTTAATGTTTAGCTCTATGATTTCCAGATTTTTGTATTGATAACGATTAAAGGTAGGTAAAATACCAGATATAATAATGTCATTTGTGTATTTTTTACCTCTTGGATGAATTCATCATACTTTGCCACGGTACCTTCTCTTTTAGACAGGACATCATTTAACCCTATTTGTAAAATCACCAAGGGAGTTTCAGTATTTCTTAAGCAACCATCCAATAGTTCTTTTAATTCTTGAATTTTTATGCCTGGAAACATGCTAACCATGGTATTTGTATTATTATCTTTGCATACAATTGCATCAATCCCTCTTATAGTGGAATCCCCAAGTATTATAATCTCTTTCACATTTTGTGTATTATTTGAAACTGGTGTCTGTATTTTTTCTGTGGTAAGATTTTGGGGCCTGTTGTTTGTTTTTGTATTTCCTCCATCCTCATTTATATCTATTTTCTTTGGCAAAGCTTTTTCATCCTTTTCAGTGTTTGTCTTGGTTCTAGGATTAATCTCATTTGAGGTACCCAGTGCACTAAAATGATTAAATGTTGGAAAGGGAGCACTGTTGTATTTGTTTACCCCTATGTTTTGCTTTATTTTTACTAACAGTAGCCCACTCTTGCACTTCCTTTTCTTGATTTATTTCCTCTGTGGTTATTTCTTCAGCTATAGAATCGATGACATTTTCTAAAACTGCTATATTTTGTTTTGTTTCAAACCTATGTTTTATTTCCTCTATCTCTTTTATGAGACCTGTAATTTTCTCACATTTCATACAACTATATCCTCCTCATACATTCCTGACGCAAACATCATACACCCTTTGCATTGTGTATATTGCAGTTCCATTTTGATACCCTTGATTAAATTTAAGAACTATGCCTACTTACTTTTAAAAGGTTTACTTGCTGTTGTGGTCTTGTTGCTTGTGCCCTACAGCGGACACAGCAGACATGTGCAGATGCACGTGTCTCTGTGCGTGAACCTGCGTGGCGTCCCGCTCGCTCGGGGACCTGCCTATGTAGTATAGGAGCTGGAAGTAGTGTTGCAGTCTACCCAAACCCTTGCTTAGCCCCAAAAAGCAAAAAAGCACTGCTTCAGTTTAATAAAGTAGAAAAGTCTCAACAACACACCTCATGTGGTGCACGGTTTACAGTTTCACCTAGATAATGCTGCACAACAGCCCCTTCTGCTACAAATCGGTTTTAAGACTCGTAACAGGCTCCAGTTGCTAGGCAATGGCTTAGCAATTTACCACCTTTCCCCAGAGGCTCGCTCTATCATAATTTATCTGTATGTCTTTCACAGAGACCTACTATATTTATTGATTGAAAGTGCAGGCACAAGCAAGGTCTTGTCTCACCCCACTACAGGATCAGGTAGAGCACATTACAGTGGTCCAGCCTAGTCGATACAAAGGCATGCACCAAAGTGGGGAAATCCAGGGGTGAAACAAGGGGCCTAACCCAGGCAATATTCCTGAGATGGTAAAAGCTGGTCCAGACAGTGTCTGACACCTGAGCCTGAAGTGTCAGATCACTGTCAAGGATTATGCCAAGGTTTCATACCCTTGAGGAGCACTTCAATGGCATGGATCCCAGAAACAAGCCGGTTTTTACACCAAAAGCCATCCTATTCCACCCTCTGTTTGACTCCACCATCAGTACCTCCATCTTATCGGGGTTCAGTCACAGCCAGCTAGAGGTCATCCAGTCGGTGATTTCTGCAAGGCAGTTGTTTAGTGCTTCCACCACATTAGGTGTTCCTAGTGCAATGGAAAAATACAGCTAGGTGTCATCAGCATAGCCATGAAAATACAGACTGTATTTCCTAATGATCTCACCCAGAGGCAGCATATAAACAGCAAACAACATTGGGGACAAGACTGAACCCTGAGGTACTCCACATGACAGGAGACTAGGGGAAGAGGAGAAATTCCCTATCACTACCCATTGCATCCTGTTTGTGAGATAGGACTCAAACCAGCAGATGACCGTGCCGGTGAGCCCACAAAATTTTCTCAGGCAGTCAAGCAACACACAATGGTCTACCTTATCAAATGCTGAAGAGAGATTGATGAGGATAAGAAATGTCCCTTCCCCTCAATCTCTAACCCTGAGGAGATCATTATGCACTCTAACAAAAGTGGTTTCCAGACTGTGCCTCACCTGAAAACCAGACTGGAAGGGCTCATAGAGATCAAAGGTCAAGAGGTGCTCTTCTAGGTGAAGTGCTACCACCTTCTCAACAATCTTCCCTAAAAATGGGAGATTGGAGATGGGACGGTAGTTTGCCATGATGTCAGGGTCTAGAGATGTTTTTTTCAGGAGAGGATGCACCAATGCCTCCTTCAAGGCATCAGGGAAAATCCCCTCAGATAAAGAACCCCAGACAATCAAGACTAACAATGGGCCTATGGTATCCACACGTTCCATTAAGAAACATGTCGGTACCGGGTCCAGTTCACAATAGGTGCACTTCAGCTTGGATGCAACCACAATGACCTCTGATGCCTCCATGGGCTTAAACTCCTCCCAGCTAGGAGAAGTGATCTCTGGATGACCCCGGCTACCACTGTTGGCCTCCATAGGTCCCACTGGCAGAATACCCTACTGGATGGTGGACACCCTGTCCAAGAAGAATCGAGCAAACTCTTCACATATAGTGCTAGAAAAAGTCTGTTTCAGCTGTAGACAGGCTGGGTTTATGATCCTGTACACAGTCTGAAAGAGTATTGTTGGTTGATTCTTCCCAGCAGCAATCTCCCCTTGACAAGAACTCTGCCTTCTTCTGGGTGATTGCCCCCTGGTACTCATGGTAGTGGGTACTCAGGGCCAGTTTATCCACCTACAAGTCAGACCTCCACCAGCAGCACTCCAACCTCTGACCCAAAATCTTAATTTCCTTGAACTCCCCAATTAAACCATGGGGAATGCAAGTGAGAAGATTTGCGTTGTACACAGATTGGTGCGAGAAAGTCAAGTGTCGCAGTCAGCACCCTATTATAGGTGGCAACTGCTTCGCCTGAACCCCCTATACATGCACTGCCCACATTAGATAGATCAACCACTACCAGTAATCCCTCTGGGGTCAAACCCCTTAAAGGGCGATAACTGACCATTTTAGCAGGAGAAGGGTTCATGGGGGGAGGACCCCAACGAAAATTCTACTGTGCAAAGATTGGACCAAATGACCCAATCAGTCTTGAGGTTAGAAACCTCAAGCCCCAGAGAGAAGACTAAATCCAACATGTGACTGCCCTGGTGTGTCACAGAGGAAACTTCCTACGACAGGCCCAAAGAAAACAGTCTGGAGGAGGATGGAACCCAGCCTGGATGACTCATCATCGGCCAAGACGTTGAAATCTCCCAAGACTAAACATTGGGGGGATGCCAATGTCTCACCGACGATGAAATCAGCCATCTCCTGTAAGAAATCTCCCACCACCCCAAGGGAGCAGTAAATCAGGAGAATCCTACAGCCTGCACCTGGACCACCACGTGCTGCCACACATTCAAATGAACTTGGTCTTCCCACTGGGTGCACAGAGAAGTTAAGCTCAGATCTAAAACAGATGGCCACTTCCCCACCCTTGCATTCCACTCTGGGACAGTGCACCACCGAATACCCAGTGGGAACGGTGGCCTCTAAAACTGGGCCAGCATTATCCCCCAACCAAGTTTCAGAGAAGCAAGCCAGGTTGACCAAGGAAATCAAGTCCTAGATGATAGTGGTCTTGTTCCTGATTGATCTGGCATTGCATAGTACCACCCTCAGGTGACTGGTGTACAGTGCAGCCCCCCTTGTCACCTGCCTGCTTGGTCTGGCAGGAACCCTGGGCACCAGAACCAGGTATATCTTGCCTCTCTCCATGGTTCGACAGCACCCACAGCACCTCCTTCACCCAACAACCTTGATTCTACCCCCCTCCAAAATGCATGGGGCACCCCACCACAAGTGATCAATGTGGCACCTTACAATTCCAAACTCCCAGCACCGACATACTTCTTCGACCCACCAACATGGTCACATACTCGATCTGGTGTTTCACCTGGGTCTTTTTGAGGTGGGAAGCCTCAGAACTGATCAGGTCAGTTCGTCTGATCACTTCATGGTGAGAGTCACGCTTGGGGCCCCCCCGAAAGTTCCTCGCCTATGGAGATGGTCGGCTACCACCCTTTGAAGGGTTTGTCCCCTGAGGAACTGCTGGTGGTAGTTGACTTATCTAAGGTGGACACTGCATGTGTGACTGGCACCGGCGAGGTGGATGCCACCTACAATAAGATGGTATCCAAAGTGCTTGATGCTGTTGCACCAGTATGTATATGACCTAGATCATCTCACTTGAGATCTCTCTGGTTTGATGGGGGTCTCAAGGCGATGACTATCAGGGGTCAGAAGTTGGAGCATTGTTGGTGGAAGACCCAATCAGACGATGACAAACTGGTCCTTCGTGCTCACTATGGTGAGTACCAGGAGGCAATTTCCCATAAGAAGGTAAAGTTCCTGTCCAGGGAAATTTCTGCAGGGAAAAACAAAACTTCTCAGCTTTTTTGGACTGTGGACAAGCAACTTCATCCAGCCTGTCTACAGCCAAGAAAGTCTTTTCCTACTAGTCTGTGTGAAGAGCTTGCTCTGTTTTTCTCAGACATAGTGTCGTCGATTCGGTCGGGGATTCCATTAGAGAGGCAATCTTTGCACCACAGTGGTCGAACTGAGAGGAACCAATGCATTCCTCTAGTCTGGGAGAAACTTAAACAATTGGGGGTAGCAGAGGTCATTGAGGTGATCGTGGAGCTAAAGCATACATACATACTGTGAACTGGACCCACGCCCGACTCATTTCTTAATAAGATGTACGGTGACTGTTGGCCTGGTGTTCACCAGGATTGCCCAGTGCTCGTTGTTGGAGGGGGTCTTCCCTGTGGCCTTGAAAGATGCTGTAGTGAGACCCCTCTTGAAGAAACCATCTCTCGACCCAGACATCCAGGCAAATTACCATCCCATCTTCAACCTGCCATTCTTGAGCAAGGTTGTTGAGAATCTTGTGGCGCAACAGCTCAAAAATCACCTTTTGTCCTTTGACATCTATGAGCCATTCCAGTAGGGTTTTGGGGCCAGTTATAGCACCAAAACAGCATTAGTTATGGTGCATAATGATCTGCTTAAGGCTAGAGACAGAGGAGACAAGTCAATTGTTGTGCTCCTTGATCTCTCATCAGCCTTTGACACTGTGTATCATTATGTGCTTCTTGATTGGCTCTGTGAGTACTGTGGACTTGCCGGTGTCATTACCAAATGGTTTGAGTCCTACCTCTGTGACTGGGTACAGCGGGTAGTGATGGGGAATTTCTCCTCCTGCGCAATGCCCCTGTTGTGTGGAGTGCCGCAGGGCTCAATCTTGTTACCAATGTTATTCGCAGTGTATATGCTGCCCTGGGTGAGATCATTCATCAATTCAGTGTGGAGTTTCACTGCTATGCAGATGACGCACAACTGTATTTGTCATTTGCCCCTGGAACATCTGATGCTGTAGACATACTCAACAACTGCTTGGCGAAAATCAATGACTGGATGTCTTCCAGCTGGTTGCGACTGAACCCAAATAAGACGGATATACTGGTCATCAAGATGGATCATGAGCATAATGGGAGCACTCCTGGGACTGCCATAGGATTGTTTCTGGGGTCTGCTCCATTGGGGGCCTCCCTGAGGGTACAAGATCTTGGTGTGATCCTGGACAGCAAATTGACTCTCGAGGATTAGGTGTCTTCTATTATCAAAAGTGTTTTTTAACACTTGAGGAACATTGCCAGGATCAAGCCCCTCATTCTGCCCAAAGACCTGCTGACACTAGTGCATGCATTTGTTATCTCTCGGCTCAATTACTGTACTTTTCTGCACATAAGGGTCATGGGAAGAACCCTCCGCAGGTTGCAGCTAGTGCAGAATGCAGCGGTCCGGTTACTGACTGGTCTGTTCAGGTCCAGACATGTGACCCTGGTCCTGCAGGCTCTGCACTGGCTGCCTACCAGATGAATGGTCCTTTTCAAGGTGGACTTGCTCACCTTTAAGGCCCTATATGGACTGGGCATTGGTTACCTGATGGAGCTCCTTACACCGGACACCTCTGTCCACTCCCCCACTCCTCACTGAGGGGCCTCCTGGATGTTCCCAGGGTTCAGCTCAAGACATAAGGTGACCATGCTTTCAGTGTCACCAAGCCATCCCTGTAGAACTCGCTACCATCTGCTGTCTGGGAGGTCCACTCCATTGAGGTGCTCAAGTAGTGGTTAAACGCCCACCTCTTCCACCTGGCCTTCGCTGATAATATAAACTTATCTACCCAACTGTCTAAGGGAAAGTATAAACCTGTCTTCCCTCTGATTAGTAATTTCATGATTTTATATATGTTTGCTAATGTATTCTGCTTTTAGTATTTTAAATGCTGCTCTTACACTATTCCGTTGTAAGGTGCCCAGAGCCCCCGGGAATAGGTGCCATATAAATAAAATTTGCCTTGCCATGTCTTGCCTCACAAAGAGTTTTAAAAAGGGCTGAAAACTTACTTATTTTGGTCTGCGTACAGCTTAGCTATGCTGAATTAACACATGCATGTTGTTTTAGGCTTTTATATATATATTGTTGCTTTATATATTCATTTATTGTAATTTTTTTTACTACTGTGAAGCACTCTGAGCTATTTGGATAGGAGTGCTATATAATAATGAATATCTTACCTTTACTTTACTTTTTGTTCACAATAGTTATAAACAAAATAGTAGAACATAAAACAATCGCAAACTGTTGCATGCAAATTGATAATGCCCTGGAGCATCTCCAATTTTAGGCAGTGGAGAAGGTGCCATTGTGTTGCATAAGACTGCAGCAATTCAGATGCAAATTAGCAGAGGGAGACATCACTCCCTATGAGGGAAAATATGTCGCCCTGTTGTTTGATGTGTATTATTGTGACATTTTCTACAAACAGGAGGGCCCAATTAAAGCAGCAGTGCATGTTATAGCAAAACATTTCTGCCTACTCTATTCCCTTTTTCTTCTATTTTAAAGTGCACTTTTCCCTGTCTTCTACAAAGCATTTTTTAATCTCATTTTGAGTCTACTTCGACATTAGTTTTTTTAAAGGAGAGCTGTGCTGAACCTGTAAGTAACTGTTCTTTGTAGAAGCTGATATTTGAATACTGGTTCCAGTTCTGTCACTGTTCCACATCTACAGGCTTTTTAATTATACTAGTGGCTGTTTCTGATTTACACACAGGTAGGAAGTACCATTTTAGAACTGTATGATGCAGTTTATATCCTTGCTCAGCTCTTCCACTGTTGGCACAATGCAGCCATGTTCCACCATAGAAGTCTAAGGTTGAGAGGGACACAAACTACATCACACTGGTTTAAAATGACACTTAATACAGAGCTTAGATCTGAAACACACACCCCAGTTACTAATAGGCCCATACAGATGAAACATTAATAAAACTGAAACAAGTATTTAAAAAACAACCTCAATCCGGTGATGTCACTGATGGCAATGGAGGCTTAATTCAGAGCTCCTAGTTCATGGTGGTTAAATCTGCTGACATCTGGCATAGAAAGGCTATTCTGTTAATTCTGAATGGTTGCATTTTGTCCCACAATGAGCCAAGTGTCTAAATTGAGGGGTGGGGGGGGGACCCAAAAGTAATAATTGCCACTGATCCAGGGCAGACCGGGAGCCCAAGTGTATCATTGATGAGAACCTTGGAGTCTGTTATGGGCTCAGCTGGAGAAGAAGAGGACACGCTTTCTCACCACAGTTCTATTGACAGCAGAGCTACCTCTTCTAATATTATGAAAATGCTCTACTGAATCGACTCCAATGTTAAAGACATTGAGCAGGACCCTAAGCAGCTGTAGCGTAGGACCTCTGAGATGGAATCTAATTTGAATGATGTCTGGGAGGATACCATGTGGCTCAGTTGGCCATCCTGTGTCTAACCAGAAGAGAAAGAGGACTTACCTTATGAGCGGAGGATGCAGAGTCGAGAGGCTGGAGGAAAAATATTCGCATTTTCGGGTTTCCTGAGGGTAGTGAACAGCATAACCTAGTCGGGTTTGTCAAGACTTGGCTCCGGACAGAGCTGGAAATGCCAGAATCAGAACCCCTGGAGCTGGAGAGGGTCCACATAGCCCTAGGCCCTAAACCAAAAGATGGAGCACCTCCCAGATCACTGCTGGTTAACTTTAACTGGTTCCAGGTCACAAAAATGGTTCTCAGGAAGGCCTGAGGAAAATGAGACCTCAATCTGGATGGAAAGCAGGTTTATGCGGACCAGGACTATCCCACAGCAATGATGCAGAAATGGAAACAAGTGCTGGCAGTAATAAAACAGTTGAAAGAAAAGAAAATTAAGGCACAACTGAGATACCCAGTGAAATTGTTGGTGTTTTGGGAGGAGGGTCAAAAACTGTATGAATCCCTAATCCAGACAGCCAAACCACTACAAAAACTAGGCATTTCCCTTCAAGATCCACAACATGAGACCATGGAACAGGCCTTACTTCAGCTCAAGTGGGAACTGGGAGGTAAAACTGCTGGTGCGGTGAGGAAAAGTGATTCCTACCCAGATGATCTACTCTACAAAGACCTGCTGCATCTGTGTAAGTCACTGACAGCTAACCTGCAGTCCTGAAAACTGCCTCAGTGAGGCAACAGTTTATCTTTGCTGCATTGCCTTTCTTGTAAACACCGAGGAAATGGCTGGTATTTCTTTCAAACGTTTTGGATCCCTCAACAACCGTCCTAGCCTCCCACAGCATTTAAATGTAATGGCCCCCTGCAGCATAGAGTCTCTCCATATTGTTTTGTGAAGGCTTGCGGCATCTATACCTGAAAAACTTTCTGATCTGCATACTCTTTTCTGCTACAAATTGTGCCAGAGAAGACCACTTGCATACCACGCATTTTTCCTTAAGCCTGACTGCCTGTCACACAATTACACTACAACTCTTCTTCCATCGGGAGAACACTGCCACTGCTGTCATCAGCAGATTTAGGCCACAGTGCATCACTGGCACACCAAACAGTCTGACTCCTACCATAATAAATTACTGCCACCAGATGTTTGCTCGTAAGAGCAAGTGGAAGGGAACTTTCAAGAGGCTGGTGGGTAATGGGACAAATTGAAGTGCAAAGCAAGGACTTTGGAGTCAACACCTAAACTTTGGTCCATGCAGCGGCTGGTGTTGCTATCCTGGACAACCGGGGAGCTCCTTTTGTGCCACAGTAACTTGTCTTGATCACTCTGCAACTGTTTTGGCTGGCTGGCTTACACCCCCAGCTGTGCTTCAGTGGAAGGATCATTGGCTAATAATAGAAACATAGAAACGTATACATTTTCGGCAGATGAGGACCGCTAGGCCCATCCAGTCTGCCCGTAAGCCCTATACATTGTATGTGGTGCTTAAACCCCTCCACTGTGCTTGCCCCCACTATCTCCTGAGGCAGACTATTCTAAGTGTCGACTACCCTTTCTATGTAGAAAAACATCCTCACATTACCTCTTAACTACCCCCTTCCAATTTCATATTGGGCCCCCTTGTTCTAGTACTTTTTCTACATTCAAAAAGGTCTCTCACCTGCACCTTGTTTCTGCTCTTGAGGTACTTAAAAGTTTCAATCCTGTCCTCCCATTGTCTCCTCTCCTCCAGTGTGTACATACTGAGGTCCCTTAGTCTCTCTGCATATGTTTTGTGGTGCAAGCCCTGCACCATCTTTGCTGCCCTTCTCTGGATGGTTTCCACCTTATCTATGTCCTTGCACAGGTGTGGCCTCCAGAACCACAGGCAGTACTCCAGATGAGGCCTTACCAGTGTTTTATACAATGGGATCACCATCTCCCACCTCCTGCTAGTGATACCCCTGCCTATGCACCCCAGCATGACACTGGCCCTCCCTGCTGCCTTTGTACACTGCTTTGATACCTTAAGGTCATCAGAGATGATAACCCCTATGTCCCTTTCCTCTTTGGTGACAGTCAGCTCCCTCACCCCCAAACTGGAGCTCTCCACAGGGTTCCATCTACCCAGGTGCATTATTTTGCACTTTTTTGCATTGATCCTCAGTTGCCACATCTTCAACCATTTTTCAAGTTTCTCCAGGTCCCTCTTCAATTTCTGCACCCCTGCTGGAGTATTCACCCTGTTGCAAATCTTGGTGTCATCTGCAAACAGGCAGACCTTTCTTTCCGGCCCCTCTGCAATGTCACTGATGAAGATATTGAACAGGACTGGTCCTAGTACTGATCCCTGTAGTACCCCACTGGTCACCCCCTCTCCCCAGACTATACCACATTTACCACCACCCTCTGTCTCCTGTCTCTTAACCAGTTCCTAACCCAGTTCACCACCTTGTCTCCCATGCCCAGACTACACATTTTGTTAACCAGCCTTCTATGTGGGATGGTGTTGAAGGCTTTTCTGAAATCTAGGTTGGTGATGTCTACCGCTCCTCCCTGATTTAGTTCTCTAGTCACCCAATAAAAAAAACTATTAGATTCATTTGACATGACCTTCCTGCTGTAAATCTGTGTTGCCTCAGATCCTAAGCACTGCTGGATTCCATATATGTCATTATCCTTTCTTTCAGCAGTGTCTTCATGTTCTTTCTCACCACTGAGGTGAGGCTGACTGGTTGTAGTTCCCCGCTTCTGCCCTACTGCCACTTTTGTGCAGTGGGACTACATGTGCCCTCCTCCAGTCCTCTGGAATGACACCTGTGTTGAGTGACTCTGTGAACAGGGACACCAGAGGTGCTGCTAGTTCCCATCTCAGTGCCTTTAATATCCTTGGGTGGATGCCGTCTGGTCCCATGGCCTTATCCACCTTCAGCTTTGTGAGTTCTTCCAGAACTCTCTCCACTGTGAATGGACTGGTGTCCATCTCTCCCCTCCCATTGCCTCTGCAACCCAGCTGTGGTCCTATGGGCAACAAGAGGGGTTTTAAAGTTGGGAGCTCATTCACAGGGGCTTAGGTTTTGCCCTGTTGGGAGCGAAATGCCCATGATGGTTTTGACTTCTTCATTTTGATAACTCTACTCATGTAGACTTGACACTGAAATTAATAGGGGTACAGTAATGCAAGTGATTCTAGCTTCCTGATATATTGCTTAATCTTTAACTTTTTATTTTTGCTTGCAGGTCACAGATTGGAGGGGCAAGGGAAGGTGAGTGGAGCCAGAGAGAGTAGGCGAACAGTGCACTTAACTGTTCTGCCGTGTATTTTCTTATTCCTTTTTGGAGTATAAGACCATACAGGAGTAATTAAGCATTATAATTTCTAATATCAGATATCCCTATATGCAAAATATAATGAATGCCACTTGAAGCCCAAACTAAGAAAGGGTCCCTCCTGTAAGTTTTCCTTTTCCATGCCCCAGGACATGCCAGGAGGTGATTGCTCTCCTTTCTCTCATTTTCCGTGGAGATCACTCTGCCTCTGGAGGATTAACTAGCTCGGTCTCTAGGAGAGCAGGGGTGAAGGGTTCCTCAGTTAGGAACTTGGGCTCCAGGGTGGAAGGATTATCCTTCCAAGTTCCAAAACACCTTACCTAATTCAGTGTTGTGGCCCTCTGGCCACACCATTCATTTACTGTTTCTTGTTTATTCCCTAATGCATCCTGTGGTTTGGGGTATGTCTAGGGATTTCCTAAGTTTGGGAGTTGAGGGGGAGGGAGGGGAAATATGTTGATTCAGGTTGGGGAAATTTTCTGGAGTAATGGTATGTGTATCAATATACTGTACTGTATATAATTGTACAGGTAAATCATTGTATTACACAGCTTCAGGCATGCTGTACCCTGGGTGGTTGCCATCTGGCCTCATTCCTGTTGGCAGGGTTCCAGAGATTTTTATATATATTTCCATGCATTCAAAATAGGGTCAAAGTTATTTCCCTAAATGTTAAGGGTATAAACTCTGTGGTCAAAAGATACAATGTACTCCGGGATCTTGCTCGGGCATAGTTCGACACTGGCCTTCTACAAATGTCGCAAATGCACTCTGGGGGTCAGACCCTCTGCTCCCACAGTGCCCAACCTTGAAGTGCAATATGTGAACAGGAGACAAACAGGGAAACCCTCCTGTCTGTTTTGGGTCTGAGCAACTACCAGTCTTGAGTCCTGGGGTCAAATATGAACCCTTTTTCAGTAGCACACCCAGGCAACAGGTCCAAATATCACACCCTCTTTGGGGGAAAGCAGTGCAATACTTAACCCAGCAGGCACACAACCTGGTTCACAATCCCCCTTCTGACTCAATTTATACCGAGGTATTTCCTTACCTTGCTGCGTATGGTGACACACTATAAGCACCTTAACAGTTACGTCAGAATTACCAACACTGTCCCAGCATTCACACTCACAATAAGAAAATGTCTCAGGCAGCATTTTAAGGAAAACAAAGTTTACTAAAATTAAAATTAGTAAATAAAATACAAAACAGAGAACATATAACATTAATGGTACAGTCAGAAAAAATAAATGGACAATTACAAACAAACCGACTTACACTGAGTAACTGATCCTACCCCACTTTCAGTTGGTAAATAGTGGTGCTGAAGTTACCTAATTTTAGCAGAAGTGCTTCTTAAGTCCAGAACACAAGTGTGTTAAGTCTCGCAATGTTGGAACAAATGCATGTTCTTTCAGGAGTCCAAAAGTAGAAGATGATTCTGTCCTTTCAGCCAGCTAGTAATATAGGCCAAAATGTCTCTCCCATCCTATGATGTCACAGTTCTGGGCTGTTGGCATGAGGTCACTCTTAGTCCTGTAATTAACTGATCAGTCACATGCCCCTGCACATGGCTAAACATTTCAATTAAAAAAAAATATATATATTTTTCCTAATTATTGATGCTTGATGACAGGTCAGAGTTACCTCTTTTGATGTTTTAGAAAAACATCCTGATGAGCTATTGCACAACATCGTGAGATTTTTGACAATGACTGTCTAGGAAGCATTCTCCCTTCTGTCACCTCATAAAAGGGCTATATTTTCACTTCAAAGCACCAACTCTCTGAGAACATGACTTTCATGATTTCCACACAGTTTTTGTTAGGCATGTGTCAGTTTATTTTGAAGTTAGCTGTTTCCTTCCACTCAGAGAGAGAACAGTACATTTTTGAAAATCCAAGGTTCCATGATTCCTTGCTGACTTGGCCTGTTTCCAAGCAAGACTCAAAACATATATTTTAAGCAAAAATATAATACAATTAATAACAAGCAGATGGCTATCATCACACTCCTCCCTCCTAGAATGAATTTAGGGGAATCTATTCCTAGGTATGGAATGAGTTTCCCAATTTCAGTTCACTGATCTAACTGGCTTGATAGACCATCAGTGTTTGTGTTTGCCAATCTGGCCCTGTGAGTGACAGTCATGTCATAACCCTGCAAGGCAAGGCTCCATCTTAAAAGCCTACCATTTGTTTTACCCATCTGTGCTAGTCAAACTAGGGGATTATGATCTGTTTGCACCTCAAAGTGCTACCAGTATAAGTATGGTTCCAATTTCTTCAGTGCCCACACCACTGCAAGGCATTATTTCTTGACTGTAGAATAAGCCTGCTCCCTGGGAAGTAATTTTTTACTGAGGTACACTATTGGGTGATCTTTCCCTTGGTTAGAAGGCTGGCTAAGTACTGCCCCAGTACCCACATCTGAGGCATCTGTCTGGACTACTAATGGTTTACTGTAGTCTGGACTGGCTAATACAAGAGCACCACACAGTACCTCCTTTAGCCGTGTAAAGGTTCATTCACAGACTGGTTCCCATTTTACCTTTTTAGGCATTCTTTTCTTTAGCAGGCCAGATAGGGGAGCTGCCAGGGTACTGTAGTTCGATACAAATTTTCTATAGTATCATGCAGGCCCTAGAAAACTCTGAACCTATTTCTGTGTTTCAGGTCTGGGCCATGCCTCAATTGCTCAATCTTTGCTTGATTAGGAAGGAGCTGTCCCTGACCCACTACATGCCCTAGGTATGCCACCTCAGCCATGGCTACCTGGCACTTTTCAGCTTTCACAGTGAACCCAGCCCGCTGTATCCTGCCTGTGACTCTAGGTCTTTGGCAATTGCTTGTGTATCGGCTGCCACAAGAGCCTCTACAAGATGCTGTTTGTTTCGCCCCTCACAGCAGACTCCTCTCGTCTGGCACAACTGCCTCAGGTATTCCGCAGTGTACTTGCTGTAGGTGGAAGCCATCTTCTTCCCTAATCTACAGCTACACTAACTTGCACCCATAAAAAAAAAACACGTAGGGAACTTTGCCTGTAACAAAAGATGATATATTCATAGGCGCCGTGAAATGGTGGGGTGGGAGGGGTGGCCGCCCCGCCACTTTTATGTGCACCAGGACATTGCCCCTACATGCTGCACACTCACTTTGAATTATTATTATATTTGTACTGCCTGCAGTGCTTGCTCCATCGCTCTTTGCCTTACTCTGATCCTGCTATGCTGCCCCCCTGCTCTGCTCTGCTAAAAGAAACAAAAGAAACTGACACCTGCTGCCTGTGTCAAATGCCTCGGCCAGCAGAGATGAGTTGTAAAGTAGGTAGAAGTTAACAGTAGCGTAAGAACTTAACACTTCTTTTATTTATGTGCATTTACAGGGCAGCTTGGCAGCAGCTTTAACACCTCCGTCTGTCTAGTCATCTCCACTCCTCTTTGTTTTAGTGCCTGGAGTCAGGAGAGACGACAAATACACACTTAACACCAATTTAGCAGTTAACCATTAGACAGCCCTAGCCCACCAGCTGCCAGAATTCCGTTTAAGGTTTAACTACTTTATTATTCACTGGCGCCTCTCGATAACAATACATTCACATCACATTTAATTAAAGTAAGGCTTCAGCTTTTTTTTTAATGATGTCCCACAGTCGCAGAAGTTCCAAGAGCCGAGCCCTGCCCCCTGCCCCCTGAGAAGTGAGAAAGCATCAACTCAGTGAAGTTAAAAAAAACAAAACAGGGCATTAGAGCCATAGGGGGTATAAAAGTATCACACACACATCCCCAAATCCCATTTCACTGACTCGTTCTTCTGGCTTTTGTTTTCCATCCATTGACTTGAGTGTTGTGGAGTCAGACTTTTACGCTGACTGACTTGCTACTGAGCTGATTCACTGGCCGGCTTTGGCTTGAGCTTCACTGTGTACAAACATAGTCTGTGTTTGCTTTTCCAGCCTTTTCGCAATTTGCAGGCTCCGCTTCAGTTCAGTAAAGTAAGTTTTACTTTATCTCCAAGTGATTTGACTCCTGGCTGGCTGCCTGCTGTGAAGAATCCATGCTACTGTGCCTGTGAAGAATCCGTGCTGCTGTGAAGAATGTCTGCTGTTGAGTAAAGAGTTGACTAATTGAATTTGAGTAAGTCAAATGCCCAACTAGTCTATGTACTGTCATGATTCATTAATTATTTGCAGTAAGCAGTTTATTTTATTTTGATCAATGATTTTCCTGTCCTGCTGCGGTTGCCTGGAGCGAAGTATGTCCGAGTCTGCAGAATTAAAGGGACGACATATCATGCTAGGTGGTAGGTGCTGTTTGCAGATGAGTGATTAATAAATTTTTTTATATATAAAATTTGCATTTGCTGATTTCAGAATCGAAGGACAAAGCACTGGGTTTTTTTCCCCTTGAATTTGTGTTGAAAATGCACAGCAAAGGCAGCATAATAACTACTCGCGCTAAATACATCCTAGTAAACGCTACAACTGGGAGATTAATTCATGCAATAGTACATTTGTTATCTAATATCTGAAGAAATCAGGCAGCATCAACTTTAGTGGAGCCAGATGTAGGCTACTACATTCAGTTGACCTGGCCAAATGTACTCTTCTTTGTTTTGTAGTACAATAATTGCTTCACAATGCTGGTACTTAGTTTAAATACGATATCTGGCAGTCAGAGATGTTTTAAAATGTGGATGTTTTTAATGTGTATTCAAGTTCATCAAACCAGGAGCAGACATTTTTACAACCATTCAGGGTTTCAAATTTGTAGATTGAGTCAGTTCTAGTATAGTGAATTGTGTCTGTGAAGGGACCACAAAGGCTGCCTTGTAACTTCACATCAGGTTGTTCCTTCTTTGAAATATTCTAAAAGTTTATGGCAGAAGGGTGAAAACATTGCATTATATGGCACTGTGAGTACTATCTTCCCAGAGAAAACCTAGCCTTGAGGAGAAAAGCTAACCCTAAGAACTATACTTTGTGTACAGAAGACTTCCATTCTGCCAGAGGTAGAAACGTCTATGAATCTGCACAAACTAAGCATTTTGTTTTGTCTTGCTATTAAGCAAAGGACCCCCATGTAAACCAGCTACTGTACCTCATGGGGCCAGAAAACTATCTGAGGGTGCATGCAAACCCCAAAGAGCTAAAAAAATGTAAAAATAAAAAGGCATGGGCGCCTGACATTGTTAACACTTTGAAAGAGGCGTTATCTGATTCCCATTGGGACAAGTGTTGGAAACTTTGTCATGACTCCTTTAAAGATATGCACAGTAGATTGATACAATTCAAAATTTTACATTTATTGTATAAAACACCATCTCATTTATACAATATAGGTTTACTACCCAATAATAAGTGTTGGCACTGTAATTCATCAAATGGTGATCTTCTACATATACTGTGGTCATGTAACCCTATATCTAACTTATGGCAAGATGTTCATAATTTAGTCCTTAAAATTATTGGACATGACATCATATTTGAACCTAAATTTTGCCTTTTAGGAATTATAAATAATAATATAACTCTAACGAAATACCAACATAAATGGCTGCAGATCTTATTCATGCAAGTCAAAAGACTGATCTTAATTCACTGGAAAACTCAGATAACACCTACTCTTATGGACATTTTAAACAGTATGACTCACATTGCTTCTCTGGAAAGAATTTCATATTTGATATCAGACCAACTCAATGAGTTTAATATGTGTTGGCAGGATTACTCAAACTTTCTTCAAATTCATAAGTAATGTGTATCGCTTAATTTCTCCTCCTCTCTTTCTAAATAGACATATTTCAAGTATGGATCCAGATGTATAATTAACCTTCTATGCAGCTCCTTAAATTTAGCATAAAATCAATAAATATGTTAAGTAGTACTGTTTTTCCTTTTTTTGTTGTTGTTGTTTTTTCATTTCATTTATTATATTTCCATTATAGTACAAGCTGTGATATATGCATTGTATTAAGTAAATATACAAAACCCTTTATTTTAGGGTGTTATACACTAAATTCAGTATATTGATAATTTGATATAACAATATGTTAAACATATTCTTACCTGTATTATCTACTATAAAATGCAAGATGTTACTTACTTCAAGTAACGTTTTTTGTACTATATGTTATGGATAAAACTTAATAAACAAATTAACTGTAAAAAAAGAAAGAGGCGTTACAGAGTTCTTTCCTGTATTATGTATTAAAGTAAATGCATTCTTAGGGAGAATATGTTAATCAAGCAGGCAGCAAAGCATGAGATAAAGTGTGTGTGTTTGGGGGGGGGGCTCATGTACCATTGGGTTTAACTGGGTCTTTTGGATACAGACAACAATTAGTGGCTTCCATTTAAACATGTCACTTTTAAATGTATTTGCTTGTCTAAGAGAGTATTCTTCCCTTTTCCTCTTGAATGGTCCAGATTCAGCACCACATAGATACAGAGAATGTTATGAAATGGTTAAGAAGAAAAGGTTATCGCAGTCAGCCACTGACAGTCTTACAGCATTGTTTGGGACAACACACACACACACACACACACACACACACACCCCAAACTTTAAATGCACATCTATTCATGGTACATTTTCACAGTTCAGGTTTTTAAAATATTTATCCTAAAGTTACAAAAATGAATTTTTTTAGAGGACAATATGCTCACTGGTTTTTATCGTAACAGTTAACCTGCACATCTGATGAAAGAGTGTGTGCTTTTGAAACTGCTTCATTCTGATAACAGCTTCAGTGCATTTTTGGAAATATAACTTCACTTACTGCTGCCTTTTACTGGGCAACTCTGAACTAACATTAATTATGGGCTGCAGTGAATAATATCAGTAACATTGTACTTTAAGCTTGAAAGGGACACTAAGTACAATACTACTGTTTTCTTTGTTGTTTTTTTTTTTATTTTAAAACTTTTTACCCTGACTCGGTTGGTTTCTGTTTGAATAAGTCTGTGCAGCAGCATGTGTTTTTGTTTATTTTTAGTAGTGCGTCCCTTGTCTTTCCCTCCTAACTCCTGGTCGAGTTGGTCGATCCGCTTCCTGCAATGCTGCCTAGCCTAGTCCCCTTTTTTGCTTTCTGAAGGCTTCTGGAAAAAAAAAGCCTTTTAATTCCTGGCCCCTTTATCTTCTTTTCAGCTGCCAGAGTCCGGATGATCTGGTTTCTTTTTCTTTTATATTGTTTGTATCTTCCCTTCTTGTTGGCAGGCTCAGTGCAGCAACACCCAAAGAAAAATTATTATTTCTTTGGGGTGGCCTGGTGGGGACTTCTCTCTGTCCCCCCTATCCATTATCCACCAGAAGGAGTCAAGTGGGTTTCTTTTCATATTTTATATTGCTGAGTGGGCAAGCGGGCATTTGCATTTTTTGGGGGGGGGGTAATTTTGCTATCTGTGTTATGGGTTTTACTGATGCAATGTGCCGGCTATTGTTTTCTTTCAGATTAACTTTTGATTGTTATTTGTTATTGTTCCCTGGTTTTATTATAATAAAATGATAAAAAATAAGTTGGACCTGTGGGTTGATTTTGTGATTGTTACCTGCAAGATTAGTGACACCACAGTATTTTCTGTAAGTCAGTGGATGAGTATAGATACAGAGATTCCAGGTTGTGTCATTGTGACTGTTGTGGGTACCAATTTGCAAGTCTTAAATGCATCTAAGTGATAAATTATAAGTGGCAAAAATACTGGTTTAACATAAAAGTGTTAAGGTGCCACTGCACCTCTGTATTACATTGTGTGTGTGTACGTACATGTGCATTTGTATGGGCAGTGGGTATACAGATAATGGCAGAAAGATACAGACTTTTATTATTCTACATGGAGAGATAGGTATGTAGATAGAAAGACAGACACATTCTATAGCATTCATCAGAGCCCATACAAAAAAATAGATCTATATATAAATCCCAATTATGCCATCAGAAAATTGAATTGCCACTTTTTAAAAATGCAAATGCTGTCAATCCTCTTCTCACTATTAGCCATTTCCACTTTATATGGATAATGGGTTAGATGTCCTGACAAAATTGATTTTAATTTACATATTATTCAAACAATAAAAATAATTTAAACTGATTCAACATCACCACTGAGTCATTCTCTAATTATACTCACAGACCACTATGAATAGTCATTTTTATGTTTGCTTGCATGCATGTGCAAGAAACATAGTGCCATCATCTGAGTTTTTGGAGGTGTGTCACCCCCTCCTCCAGTTCAGTCAGTGTGTTGGCAGGTGCAGCCCCTGTAAGACAATGCATGCTGGAGCTGTCTATGATAAGCTCCAAAATGCAGTGGCATTGGTTGAAAGGGGAGCTATGCTTCAGTGAGCAGCGATAAGATATCGCCTGCCCGCGCGCAGCCTCCCTACACACACACACACACACACACGCTACAGACGATACTGCATACATACTGCGTATGCTCTCCACGCACACACTTCTATAGTTGATGGGGTGCCTAATCCTCTATCAGCTGTGCTGCACTTGCCCCTCCCCAAAGTTTTCAAATGCCACGCTGGTGCCCACCCCAGCGTGCGTTATCAGATGGCCGACGGGTGCCTAATCCCTCGCTGGCTCCACTGCCCTTCGTAATAGATGCCATGCTGGAGCCCACCCCAGCATGGCAACTGATGATATGGCCAATGGGGGTGCCCAATCCCCTGTCAGCTCCACTGTCCCCCCGGTAGCCGGTGCCACGCTGGGAGCCCACCCCAGCATGGCAACTGATGATATGGCCGACGGGGTGCCCAACTTCAATCAGCTTCACGCCTCCCCAGCCATCTCTTGTGCCATGCTGGGAGCCTACCCCAGTGTGGCAAATGTCCCACGTCATCTTCTAAAAAAAATAACACCTGTAAAGCAAAAACGGTCCCACGCAGTCTCCCAGCCCCCCCTACAACCCGCACCCACCCACTGCGCACCCTGCCTCAGCACACACCCCCTCACTCCATACTTACCTCCGGAGCACGGCGCGATGATCTTCGGTGGACCGGGAACATGTCTGCACTCTTCAAAGCCTACCGCGAACTGAGGAAATACCGGTAAGCTGTATAATGGGCTAGATAGGCGTTTTTCAACTTTATTGTATATCTCAGACATTTTTTGGAATTTTTGCACCAAATTTTCAACATGGGGTTTTTGGGACCCCTCCTCATGAATTCTCGCACTGTCATGGCTATTTCGAGTTCAAGGGTGATTTCCAGCCACTGCGTGAAATCACCTTCCGAACAATTAATGAAATGACACTGTCAGTGTCCATAAGTTGATTCTCAGAAAGACTATTTTGAAAATTTGGTGGAAAAATTCTAAATGACTGTTTTACTTAGCTGATGCTGCGCAGTTCCTACGCACGCTCGTAAGTTTGCGAATTTTCAATATTTTCATTCCAGATTTTCAACATAGCCATTTTACCACACCTTCTTATGAACAGTACAGCTGTCATTTTTCACATCTCACCCAAAATGTGTTTCCGCCCATGTAGCGCACAATGGCACAGTCAGTGTGCAAAATCAATGTACGGGACACATTAAGAAAATCACACTGACACTGTTCATGAGCAGAGGTCTTGAAATGGCTATGTTGAAATTTTGCTGAAACAATTCCAAAAAATGACTGTTTTACGAGCGTGCATTGCGCAGTTCCTACGCACGCTCGTAAGTTTGTGAAATTTCAAAATTTTCACTCCAGACTTTCAGCATTGCCATTCTACCACACCTTCTTATGAGCAGTATAGCTGTCATTTTCACATCTCACCAAAACGTGTTTCCACTTAAGGAGCATACAAAGGCGCAGTCGGTAAAGCGTAAATCAATGCATGGGACATTAAGAAAATCACAGTGACACTGTTCATGAGCAGAGGTCTTAAATGGCTATGTTGTGAAAAAAATTCCAAAATGACATGTTTTACGAAAGGCATATAGCAGTTCCACGCACGTCAGAAGTTCACAAATTTTCAATATTTTCATTCCAGATTTTCAACATTGCCATTTTAACACACTCTTCTTATGAGTAGTACAGCTGTCATTTTCACATCTCACCCACAATGTGTTTCAGCCATGTAGCACAATGGCACAGTCAGTGTGCAAAATCAATGTACAGGACAAATTAAGAAAATCACAGTGACTGTTCATGAGCAGAGGTCTTAAAATGGCTATGTTGAAAATTTGGTGAAAAATTCCTAAAATGACTGTTTTATGAGTACACGTAGTTCCTATGCATGCTCGTAAGTTTGCAAATTTAATATTTTCACTCCAGATTTTCAACATAGCCATTTTATTACATTTCCTTATGAACAGTACAGCTGCCATTTTCATATGTCGCCAAAATGTGTTTTCGTGCAATGTAGCGCAATGGTGCTGTAAGGCTGTAGCAAAGCAATGTTGGGACAGATTAAGAAAATCAAGTTACACTGTTCATGAGCCGAGATCTTAAAATGGCTATGTTGAAAATTTGGTGACAAAGTCCATAAATGACTGTGCTAAGTGAGCATTGCGCAGTTTCCACGCACCCTCGTAAGTTCATGACTTTGTAATATTTTCAGTCCAGATTTTCACCAGTGGCATTTTTCCACACTTCCTTATGAACAGTACAGCTGTCATTTTTCGCAACATGGCTGAAGTGTGTTTTCACACTTTCAGCGCAGAGATGCGTGGTCGCTGTGGGAAATCATTGTTCGGCACAGATAAAGAAAATCACAGTGACACTGTTCATGATCGGAGGCACCAAAATGCCTGAGTTGACAATCTGCTGTAAAAAATCCCCAACCTAATTATATTACGGGTGTGCGTTGCACAGTTTCTATGTACGCCATGACTTCACCATTTTTTAAATATTTTTACTGCAGATTTGCAACATTGCCATTTTTACACCTCCCCATGAACAGTACAGCTGTCATTTTTACATCCTGTTCGAATGTTTTTGCACCTGTGGTGCTAAATGCCAGTCGCTGTGCATAAGCAGCTGGCTAACAAACTGATATTCCCTGTTCATGAGGTGGGTCACAAAAACATGTTGAAAATTTGGAGTGAAAATACCAACGAATGCCTGAGGTATTAGGGTTTCCAACCATAACGCCAACCCTGTAGAGAATGACAGGCATCAGGGTGTGACTTGGGATTCTTGCCTGTAATGCTTATACCATTCCACACCCCTGCAGCCAATGAGAGCATCGGGTATGCCTTGGACTCTTGGCCCAAAAGTTCACCCCATCTCCTATATCGCACCCATCTCACCATATTTTCTAATGGAATGGGTGCGATAAGGGCCAAAGACCCCAAGGAACACCGTGACACTTGTCAGTGTCTGCAGGGTGGGGTGTGGTGAAATGGCATGGCCGTTATGCCTGACAACCCAAAGGCACACCCCAATGCCTGTCACTCTCTGCAGAGTGGTGGTGGGGTTGGCTTCAGTTCAATACTTCACTGCCATTCCTATTACGCAGCTCTGTAACTTCTGTATTACCACTGCCAATGCCAGCAAGCAAACATTCGGCATTGACAAATGCATGTTAATGCAGTGATAGTGTATGGTGGAATGCAGTTATACATGGAATTCCATGCCTGGAATATGCTTGTTCTGCTGGCTGCAGTACTGACATCATTATGTTGTCCTGCTGCACTGGTGATGTCAGTACTACAGCAGAACAACTTGGAATGCTGCCACATACTTGATTTCCCCAATCCAATTAAGCTGAAAGGTGTGTTGTAATTTTTTAACTTGAACTTGCAGAGACATCAGCATCACACTGTCAATAATTTTGGGCCTACCACCACCCCTCAAGTGCCCCCCCCAAAAAAAAAACAGCAGTTCACTGAAACAAAGTGCAGTGTCAGAAATAGGCATGGATGCCCATACACTATATTGAATAGCAGATGGTCAACTCTATGCACAACCAGTGTGTTGTGCCACCTCAGGGATTTGATTCCCATGGACCCCCTCAAGCATCCCTCTCAAGGTCACAGGGTATCAGAACCCCTCGGTGCCACAATGCACTGGTTATGTAAAGTCTCCCAACTCCCATCCACTATCCCATCTATAGTGACAGACTGAATTACTTATTGTATCATGGTGTGCAATGTGTTATTTTTTTTAGTAGGAGAAAAAACTGCAGTAAATAAAACTTACACTTTCCTGCTTTCCACTGAATGTAAATGGGTTTGTAAACTTGGGGAATATGCATCAAATCAGTGGCAAAAAGCTATACAGGCCCTTCATGAAGCTAGCACTAGACTTGGGCACAGGGCTGTAATAACCTTAGTTGCCTTCTGCTGAATGCATATGCCAATGCCACTATTATGTATGTTTATACAGAGTGACATGGTCTACTGGAAAGCAGCAGTCATAGTGTGAACAAAGAAGAATTTAAAAAATAGTAGACAAATACATAATCGTGCCCTGCCCAGCAGTTGTCATAACACTTAACAGTGTGGGAAGGAGGGAGGGAGGGAGGAGTAAGAGATCCCAAAAGAGGTTAAAACAGGATGAAGAAGACCTAGGGAAAAATAAGCAAGTTAGTGAAAGGAGACTAAAGACATAAAGAATGGTTTATTCATTTATTTATTTATAAATTCTAACATGACAGTCTCTTGAGCAAAATCTCTTTTAAAAGGTAGACCTGACCAAAATAGTCAGAAAGCATAATGGTCTGAAAGCATAAACACTGTTTTTCTTTTTATAACATCTGCGTTGGTCCAATAAAAGGTATCACACCACCATTTAATTCTGGATCTACTTCAAACTAAACAACTTAAATCCTTTATTGGTCAATGATGTGCTGATATGAAATACAGAGCATGGGTGCCATTTGTATTAATTTATACAAAAATGAGGAGACATCAGCTTGTTTCCTGGTGTGCTCTGGGGGGGAAAAGAGTTAGATGCGTATTTCACAGAAACTGCACAATCAGTGAATAATGGGTATGTTTTTAACACTATTTCTTGTGGAACATGTGTTCTGGTTCAGTTTGCTGTATAACAACATGCAAGTTAATCAAAACTATTCCCACTGTTGACTGGTCTGTTTCTCTGTTAAATACAGCCATCCTTGTAGATCTGGCATCTGGGAGCACTAGGTTTGACAGACCAATATAGCATCATTTTCACGCTAGCACCATTTGTTATTTATTTTGTTTTAGTTAACAGATCAGCCACACTAGGCTGAAGACCTATTTTGAGGTGTGCCATCAAAACGGACAATAAACAGTTCACGCAGGCTGACACAGCTTATAATAATACTGCCAGTTTATGTACAGATATATACAAATATATACATGGCTGAAAATGTGGATTAAAATAATCTTCCAGTTAAAAACTTAAAGCATAGCTTTTACTAGGAGATTGTGCAAGTAAGTGTTGTTTTAATTGTTCTAATTGCTTGGATTGCCAGGACTGACATCTCAGAAATCTAGGGAGCCTTATTTGCATTGGAAGTGATGATGTGTAAATGTGTCTGTAAACTGAGCTGGGTATGAAGGAGACAGTTGTAAGAGTGCTTAGAATGATTAATGATTCATGTTGTTGTTTACGTAGTGTGGCACTTGTTTGTGGTGGCACTGGCAGACAATGACATGGAATCTGCCTTGCATGTTGGACTGGAGTATGGCACTGATGTGTTCAGGGGTGATAAATAAAGTTGGCACTCTGCATGACTTGTATGAGATAAACCATTGTAAGTGGTATAGGGAGCGTTGTTAAAAAGCAGTACCACTATGTCAAAGTTCTTCCTGTGGACACCGTTTACAAAAAAATGAGGTTTGATGTGATTCTCATATTAAAACAATTCAGTGTTGGGTGAATAGCATATAGTGCTTGTGTGCACTGAACTTTGGCCTTTCTCTGTCCACACCCTTAGTTGAAAAGCTAGGCAGTGATAGGGAATTGAGGACCCAGCAGCAAGGGGAGAAAGCATTTCAGAGAAGGAGGAGTTGGGGAAGTTGGAAAGCATTTGAAAATTCTGTGAGCTGCAGCTGCTGGGAGAGGTTGGCTGATATGTGGCATATGGGAGGAGTCAAATTTTTCAATACTGAATCATGGACAAAAGCCCTGCCATTGTAACTGTTGTGCAGCTGAGCAAAAACAGTGGCATAAAAAAATAATAGTTTCATTGTCAGTACCAGCCAAATCATGTATTATACATTTTATTGGACCCTCATGTCTTGTACAATAGTGGTGCAGTACACAAGCATTTTGATGCATGGATCACTAGCCAAGAATATCTAATTAAAGAAGCCCCAGTAGTTGAGGATAAATATTAACTCTTGACAAAGATTGGGGGGGGGGGTGAGGAAGTTTGTTTGCCATAGATATTTCATTGCTAGCATGATTCAAAATGTTCATGCTGCAGTGCCTTATCAGAAGATGGTAATCAGATGGGTTCACTAAACTGCATACACAAAATTCTTTCTCAGAGCCTGCACAGTCTGTGTCATTGCATTCAAATATGCCACGGTCTGAGAGACGAAAAAGACAGATGGAGAAACAACTGGCTGATATTGTTGCCAAGATGCCAAGAAAACTAAATTACTGGTTTGGGAGCGTCCAGATAGCAATATCTTCAGAGCATGCAAGGGACATCGCTGCTAGAATAATACCACTGACACTGCCACAAGCACTGCAGCTGTCAGCTGTACCGGTATTGTAAGTGACAATGTAACTGTGCATACAGCTTCGCTGCCAGTGGCTTGATAGAGTCAAATGAAGCCATGTTTGTTTCAAATGCTGCATCAGTGCCAGAAATGACACGTTCCTTGCCTGATGAGGATTTTCCTGCAGCTGCTATTCCAGTGCCCCTGGATGGTAAAGCCTGCTCTGATACAGAAAACAGAGCTGCAGAGCTGTTCCCCATGAGCAGCAATAGTGATGGCAACATCATGCATGTCTTTGAGAATACCCAGCTCACAGCAGTTAACCCAGTGCCTGAATCTGCTGTCTCTTTGTCTCTCCCCTCCTGTTCTGAGAATACCTGGGTCACTGCAGTTGAAGCAGTGTCTGAATTTGCTGTCTCTTTATCTCTCCCCTCCTGCTCTGAGAATACCTGGGTAACTGCAGTTGAACCACCAGTGTCTGATTCTGCTGTCTCTTTATCTCTCCCCTCCTGCTCTTCCATTTGTTGCCACAATATTAACAGTGTTTTTCAACCCAGCAGTGTTATAGACATGTCCATCAAACAAGTCATTCTGCCAACCAATGGGAGAACTGAAACAAGAACTTGTCAAACACAGTGGTTTTCATCTTTCAGCTGACTAACCTACTGTGTTTCAAAAGGATGTGTATTCTGCTACTACTGTTGGGCAGCAGTGGAAAGAAAACTAATCACAGGCAGTCGTTGTGGTGAAACGACTATCATTTCATCAGGATTTAGTGATTGGAAGAAAGCAATTGACAAATTTAAGAAACATCAGACATCATTATTCCACCGTGAAGCTGTTGAGAAGTATACTGCACTCAATAACACAAGGATGAATGTTGGTGCTCAGCTCAGCCAGCATCTTGCACAGGAACAGGGAGAAGCAGAGACCAGTTCCTGAAACAGTTAAATACAATACAGTTTCTAGTTCAGCAAGAACTAGCAATTTGTGGTAAAGAAGAAGAGGAAAGCAACCTGAGGCAGGAAATGCTGAGTAGGGCAGTTGACATACCAGAACTACTGAGATGGATATAGGAAGGGAAATATCAGAGTTCAGATATTGTGAATGAAGTCATGGAACTCATGGCACATCAGCTGCTGAGGAACCTTCTGGAAGAGATATGCAATGAATCAAAGCTGTATGCAATCATAGCAGATGGATCTCAGGATGTTAGCTAACATGAACAGATGACAATATGTATACGATGGGTTTCCCTGCCCCGTTTTGTTATACATGAAGATTTTATTGGGATGTATGCAATGGTAAAGACTGATGCAGAATCCATCACCAGTTCCATTAAGGATGTTTTAGTAAGATGTAATTTACCAATCAACAACATGAGGGGACAGGTGTATGATGGAGCAACAAATATGAGTGGATGTATTTCTGGAACTGCAACAAGAATTAAGAGAGAAAATCCACTAGCACTGAATGTCCATTGTACAAATCATTCCTTGGACCTGGTGTTGCAAAACTGTGGCAAAACCAGTGATGCCATTGAAGATGCCCTCAGCTTTGTCTAGAATTTAAGTGTGTTGATTTGAGGATCACCACAGAGGCTTGCTCTTTATGAAAATATTGTAGTGAATGACAGTGAGGACCCTTACATGATGATAGAAGGCCTGCACTTACTTTGTCCAACAAGATGGACAGCAAGAACAAAGACCATCAAGTCAGTTCTCAAAAACTATGGAGCACTCTATGAAACCTTACAGGAGCTGAAACAAGACAAATCTATGGATGTACAAACTAAGGTCAAAGGCCTGTTGTCAGTGATGGAAAAGTTTCTGACCTATTTTGGACTGGTTGTATCATACAATATATTCAGCGTATCAGAACAAGTGGCTTCAATCTTGCAAACAAAATCATTGACAGCAGAAAGTACAATGATGAGTGTAGACTCCCTGAAGAAAAATTTACAAAGCCAGTGCAATGACTTTGACCAGGTCTATGAAGGTATCAAAGAGAAAGCACAACTACTGAAAAATGTGAAGGAGCCAAAACTTCCCAGACAGCGCTATGTCCCAGCAAGGCTGCAACATGGTAGTGCACCGCATCACCATCCCAAATCTGCTAAGGACTGGTATCCACAAATGTACTATGAAGCCATTGATGCTTGTCTTGTTGAACTAGACTGACGTTTTGATCAAGAAACCTACACTTTGCTGTCATCCATGGAGAATTTGTTGCTTCAAGCAGTCAATGTAAAGGCGTTTTCAGTTCCTCCTCAGATCACACAGTTGTATGGAGAGAAGGACTTGGACATTGACATTCTGAATGCACAACTGAACTTGCTCCCAGGACTTGTGTAGCAGGTTTTGCCAGAGGTGAGGGCCGTAACTTCAATCAACACCATTATTGATGCCTTAGTGGGAAAAGACTGCCAGCAGCAGATACTGTATTCAGAAGTAGTGAAGCTCATTCAAATTTACCTCCTCATCCCAATCAGTACAGCAACTGGGGAGAATTCCTTTTCAACACAGCGGAGAATAAAATCTTACTTAAGAAGCACCATGACAGAGAAGAGGTACAATCACCTAATGCTGTTGAACATTCACGAAGAGAGAACAGACAAGTTAAATCGAACACAAATTGTTCGAGAGTTTGTGCAACGAAATGAAAGATGAAGTAACTTTTTCAGAAAAATTTGATACTGAAAATCTTTACTTTAGGGAACAATTCATATGGTGGTAAATTAGTTGATTGGATGATTCGGTGGCCACCAGGGCCTGGGAATGACTTATCCAGCATACCAGCCTGAAGTGGTTACCTGAGCATCCAGAGGATTCATTCATGGCAGAAGTATAGATGTGATAGTAAATTGGTTGATTTAGTGGCCACCAGGGCCTGGGAATGACTTGTCCAGCATACCAGCCTGAAGTGGTGATCAAAACATCCAGAGGATTTGTTAATGGCAGAAGTATAGATGTGGTGGTAAATTGGTTGACTGGGTGATTTGGTGGCCACCAGGGCCTGGAAATGACTTGTCCAGCATACCAGCCTGAAGTGGTGACCAGAGCATTCATGGGGTGATTTGGTGGCCACCAGGGCCTGGTAATGGCTTGTACAGGCATACCAGCCAGAAGTGGTGACCAGAGCATTCATGGGATGATTGGTGGCCACCAGGGACTGGTAATGGCTTGTACAGGCATACCAGCCTGAAGTGGTGACCAGAGCATTCATGGGGTGATTTGGTGGCCACCAGGGCCTGGTAATGGCTTGTGCAGGCATACCAGCCTGCAGTGGTGACCAGAGCATTCATGGGGTGATTTGGTGGCCACCAGGGCCTGGTAATGGCTTGTACAGGCATACCAGCCTGAAGTGGTGACCAGAGCATTCATGGAATGATTTGGTGGCCACCAGGGTCTGGTAATGGCTTGTACAGCCATACCAGCCTGAAGTGGTGACCAGAGCATCCAGAAGATTAATTCATGGCAGAAGTATAGATGTGATGGTAAATTGGTTGATTGAGTAAGTCTATGGTATGCAGTTGCAACAGTACAGGAATGAATGGGCAGATGGCTTTCCTTTATTGAATTCTTAGGGAACAGTGGCCCATTTCCAAATGTATCCTACTCCTCCATCCAGACTTTGCTGTAAAATCTGTTTTATACCCATATTGTTGTACAATAATATTGTTTACTGTCATTGTATACTATGATTCATTAATAAATACACTTTACATTGTACACTGTGATTCATTAATAAATAAGCTGTGTAAACGTAATGGCTCTTTGTCATTATTTCCCCAGCCTCAGGAGTTTACCTTGTCACTGGTGGTTGAGCTTAACTGCTAACTTCTATCCTGAAGTTAGTGGAACCAAAAACTCCTAACTCATTAGTGTGAAGACTGCATGCTTGGGACTGGTGATACACATATTACTATGCCATCTCTCTGTTTCACCTGGTCAGCCACTGTAACAGATTAAGCAATGTATGGTTCAAACATCATGTGGAGCTATTGGAGGGAATGGGTCGACAGCTGCTCTCTTAATATAGCAGCACACTTGAGCAGACTTAGACTGAGTGGTCTATCTCTGCTGGCACATTCGTATGTCTGTAGTTGCATAAATATTCCTATATGGGACTGCATTCTTAACGTTATGATCATCATAAGTGTAGAAAAAGTGCCCTTTTTACTCTCATAAGTGCCCTTCTGAGCCTCCACACCCTCAGTTTTTACTATCTTCTGGCACCTATGGATATATTTCTTTTCTTTCTTTTTTTTTTTAAATCACTGCCTTATTTTGTGTGTAAACTGTTACAGTTTATCAATCCAACACACTGGACTGTTAATGCTCGTGTCACCAAATAATTTCACACTATGCAAGCAAATCTTTTAGATTGCAACACTGCAAACCAGATCTTTTAGATCTCACCGCTGCCAATCAAATCTGTCACAAATGCACTCCGGGGGTCAGGCCCTCTGCTCCCACAGTGCCCAATCTCAAAGTGCAATATGTGAACAGGAGACAAACAGGGAAACCCTCCTGTCTGCTTTGGGTCCGACCAACTACCAGTCTCAGTCCTGGGGTCAAATATGAACCTTTTTTGCTAGCATGCTAAGGCAACAGCTCCAAATATCATACCCTCTTTGGGGTAAGCAGTGCAATACTTAAACCAGCGTGCACACAACCTGGTTCACAATCCCCCTTTTGACTCAATTGATATCTAGGTATTTCCTTACCTTGCTGCATATGGTAACACACTATAGGCACTTTAACAGTTATGTCAGAATTATCAACACTCTCCCAGCATTCACACTCAAAATGAGAAAATGTCTCAAGCAGGATTTTAAGGAGAACAAAGTTTACAAAAATTAAAAATAATAAATTCAATACAAAATGCAGAACATATGACATTAATAGTACAGTCAGAAAAATAAATGGACAAGTACAAACAAACCACCTTATACTGAGTAACTGATCCTACCCCAGTTTCAGTTGGTAAAAAGTGGTGCTGAAATTATCTAATTTTGGCAGAAGTGCATCTTAAGTCCAGAACACAAGTGTGTTAAGGCTTTCAAAGTTGGAACTAGAGTGTGTTCTTTCAAGAGTCTGAAAGTAGAAGATGATTCTGTCCTTTCAGCCAGCTGGTAATAGAGGCCAACATGTCCCTCCCATCCTGTGATGTCACAGCTCTGGGCTGTTGACATGAGGTCACTCTTAATCCTGTAATTAATTGATCAGTCACATGCCCCTGCACACTACTAAACATTCCAATTAAAAAATATATATATAATATATTCTTTCTAATTAGTGATGCTTTATGACTGGTCAGAGTTACCCCTTTGATGTTTTAGAAAAATATCCTGATGAGCTATTTCCCAACATCATGAGATTTTTGACATAGACTGCCTAGGAAGCATTCTCCCTCCTGTCACCTCGTAAAAAGGCAATATTTTCACTTCAAAGTGCCAACTCTCTGAGAACATGGCTTTTACAATTTACATGCAGGTTTTGTTAGGCATGTCTCAGTTTCTTTTGAAGTTAGCTGTTTCCTTCCAGAGAGAGAGAACAATATATTTTTGAAAATCAAAGGTTCTATTATGCCTTTCTGACTTGACCTGTTTCCTAAGTAAGACTCAAAACATATATTTTGTAGCAAAAATATAATACAATTAATAACAAGCAGACAGCTATCATAACACAGGAGACCCACTTATCCCTGTCAGAGCATGCAAAGCTACACAGAACCTGGGTGGAAGATGTGTTATCTTCTTCTCATGCAACTGCAAAAAAGGCAGGAGTGGCCATTTTGTTTAAGAAGAGGCTGAACTTTCAGAAAACTAGAACCTTTGTTGATGGTGAGCGCAGGCTGGGGATTCTCTCCAGCACTGTGTCGGGTCACATGATACACGTGGTCAACATCTATGGGCCCACACCACAAAGGCCACAGTTCTTTAGATAGGTTTTTGGGTGGATTACCACACTCCCAGAAGGGCAACTGATTGTGTGGGAGGGGGACTGGAATTGTGTTGAGGACCCCCTCTTAGACAGGTCTACAAGAACACAACAAGGGCCACGATTAGGGAACAAACTCCTTAAACCACTAAGAGAAGCTGCAGGGTTATTGGATACCTGGAGTGAGATGTACCTCTCCAGTAGAAGTTGAACTTTTTACTCTCATGTTCAGGGAATGTATTCCCACATAGACAGATTTTATACTCAAAAAATCATGGGGACACACTGTTAAGGATATGGAGATATACAGTATCCTATCTAGCTATAGGACCATGCCAAAGTCAGTATTACAATAGACTTAGGTTCCCTGGACAAGCAATTTGAGTGGAGATTAAATGCTGGACTCCTGCATGATGAGAGTTTTAATTTAAAAATCAAGGAGACCATTACCAATTATATAAAATAAAATACTGGAACAGCCTCTGCGATAAAATTATTTTGGAATGGATTAAAGGCAGTGATAAGGGGGGAGGCCATAGTCTACACGTCACATAAGAAAAAAGTTGCATATACTAAGCAAAAAAATCTGGAACAGAAAATCAGGTAATTAGAGTGCCTGCACCAGTTAAAAGAACTAAAGACACAACTAGAATAAATCCTTAAAGCCAAAACTGAAAATGCATTAAGATTCATAGGACAAAAATATTATGGGGGGGGGGGACAGAGCAGGCCGTCTCCTCATGTACAGGCTCCAAAAACAGGCTGTGGATAGATATACTCCCCAAATCAAGAAAAAACAGGGAGATCCCTTGACAGAAACTAAACCAGCCAAAACAGCTGACATTTTCTGACAATTTTATGCAACACTGTACACATCAGAAGCTAAGGCCAATCATGCAGATCAGATTCAGAAATGTTTAAATAAAATCTAGTTGCCTAAGCTGACCCCTGAACAGGCCCATCATTTACAAAGATCCTTTTCCCAAGAGGAGGTAACTTCTGTTATTAAAATCCAGATGGATTTGTGGCAGAGTTTTACCAAAAATTCCAGTACAGAGCTAAGCCCAGTCTTGGTACAGGTTTGTAATGAATGCCACACACCCTCAGCCGGCCCTGATTCTTGGGCCTGAGCATTGATTTTGGTACTGCGGAAACCTGGTAAAGATACCTCCACTTGTGGAGGTTATCGTCCAATCTCCCTATTAAACCTCAAAGTTAAAATCTTCACCAGGATGGTGGCCAACCACCTGCAAGTGGTTATTACTCAACTGGTACACCCAGACCAGGTAGGATTCATTGTTGAGCAGACACATGCGTGATAATATTCACCGGCTTCTGACCAACACTGCCGGTATCAATAGTGGGCCAGTAGCAAGACAGGGAATAGTGGTGTCGCTTGACACTGAAAAGGTGTTTGACCGCCTAGAGTGGCAGTACCTAGATGTGGTACTCTATAAATTTAATCTTAGAGAGAGGTTTAGGGCATGGATTACAGCCCTGTACACCAAACCCTTGGCACAGATTAGGCTCAATGGGGTTATCTCTGAAGAATTCCCAATACAACTGGGAATCAGACAGGGATGCCCACTATCACCGGTCCTTTCGCACTTAGCATTGAGCCTCTGGCTGAAGCTTTTCAGTCCAGTCCAGATATTGAGGGTATTTCAATAGGTCCAGTAGACAACTGCATATCATTGAATGCTGATGACACCTTACTGTACCTGCAAAACCCTGCCACAACACACCCCAGGGTGCTACCCCTCCTTAGTGACGTTGGCACTCTCAGGTTTCAAAATTAATTACACCAAGTTGGAGATCCTATTTATAGGGGCACTCGTTCCCTTGGAAACTAAAAGCCTGACAAAATTAAAATGGTCCACTAAGGGGTATAGTTAGGTGTACAAATCGCTACAGACCTTAGTCAATTATACCAAGCCAATCATCTCAAGTTATTAGACAGCATAACACAGGACTGCTCCAGGTGGGCAGCCTTACCACTCTTGGTTATGGGATGCTCAGAAACAGTGAGAATGAACATCCTACTCTGCCTCCTCTTCTTATTTGACACCATTATCATACGCCTTCCCAAGTCTTTTTGGGTGACCATTCAAACAGTCCTTAAGAAATTCATTTGGGGAAGCAAGAAACCTAGACTAAAATGGATCATTCTTTGTTTAGACAAAGGTAGATGGGGTCTGGGAGTCCCGGACCTAAAAGCATACTACAGAGCTGCCCAGTTACAATACATTGCAGCCTATAAACGTACTGATCAGTCTTTAGAGTGGACATGGATGGATCAAGGTATTTTAGGCCTGACTAAATTTACATAGATACATAGATACATAGACAGTGTCGGCAGATAAGGGCCTATGGCCCACCCAGTCTGCCCATTTGAGCTTGTAAGTTCAGTTTGTTTTCCTAGAAGTCTGTTGCCCCTTACCCCTGACCTCTAGAATTCCTTTATGTCTATCCCATGCATTCTTAAATCCGTTGATTGTTTCAGCCCCCACCACTTCCTCTGGCAGGGTGTTCCACTTGTCCACCACCGTTCAGTGAAGAAATTCTTTCTCATGTTTCCTCTGAATCGCCCTCCTCCAACTTCATCCCATGCCCTCTAGTCCTGGAACATCTTTTTCACTTAAAAATAGTGTTTTTCTGCACCCTGTTACTCCCTGTAAGATACTTGTATGTCTCTATCATATCCCCTCTCTCCCTCCTCTCCTCCAGGGAGTACATGTTCAGTTCCTTCAACCTGTCTTCATAGGACTTGTGATGCAATCCATGCACCATCTTTGTTGCCCTCCTCTGAACCTTCTCTACCCTGTCTATGTCCTTACGTAGGTATGGTCTCCAGAACTATACACTGTACTCCAGGTGGGGCCTCACTAGTGTCTTGTATAGCGGAATTATGACCTCCCTTTTCCTGCTGGTGATGCCCCTGCCTATACATCCCAGCATCCTATTTGCTTTACCTGCTGCCTTGTCACACTGTTTCCCCACCTTGAGGTCATCAGAGATGACAACCCCAAGATCCCTTTCCTGCTTGGTGCATGCTATATCCTCACCCCCAACTGATATATTGTGCCAGGTTTTGTGCCCCATATGCATTATCTTGCACTTCTTGCATTGAATTTCAACTGCCAAACCCTTGACCATTCTTCAAGTTTCTGCAGGTTGCTTCTCATTCTGTCTACACCCTCTGGTGTGTCTACTCTGTTACAGAGCTTTGTGTCATCAGCGAACAGTGAAATTCTGCCTTCTAGATCCTGCGCAATGTCACTGATGAAAATGTTGAATAGGACTGGTCCCAGCACTGATCCTTGTGGTACCCCACTGGTCACTCTTCCCTCTGTGGAGTGACAGCCATTTACCACCACCCTCTGTGTTCTGCCACCCAGCCAGTTACCTACCCACCACACTACTGTCCTGTACAGACCTACTTTTTAATACGTGGGACCCCAGGATTGTAAGAGCCCTTCCCTCTCCCTGGTGTATAACCCTTCTAATGACATGGAGATAAGTGTTACAAAATTTGAGGGTAGAAACCGAAGTGCATAGTCAGGCTACAGTTCGAGCCTGTAGAGACTTTCCCCCAGGAAAGAGCAATACAGTTTTTGTTAAGTGGGAAAAATAGGGCTTTCCATACATGAGGAACACTAAAAAGTTTCCACCAACTGCAAGAGAAGTTTGGGCTGCCCCACATTGATTTCTACTGCTATCTGCAGGTAAGGCACTACTTGACTACAGATCACAGATCAGAAATATTTGGGAAAATCGATTCCCACCCCCTGACAGATTTTTGTGCTGGGTTGTTAAGGGGTGCTGGGGGGACAGACCATCTGATCTCTCGATTGTATTTGCTCAGTAAAGAAAACACTATGCTCCATAGATCAGCTATACAACAGAAATGGGAAAGGGAGATTGACTCAGTTCTATCCACTAAGAAATGGGATCAGATATGGGAACAAGTACACAAATCCACTGCCTTGCCCATTTGGAGGGATTTCTAGTGGCAAGTCCTTACTAGATTTTTTAGGATGCCAGGTATAACAAAACATTATGGGAGGTTCCCATCAGAGAAATGCTGGAGAGGATGAGACCAGACTGGCACTCATGAACACATTTTCTTTGGTTGCCCAAAGCTTCAAAAATAATGGGAAGGGGTCCGTCTGGGTATTAGTGACATGCTGGATGTACCTATTCCTGATCAGTGCCAGGTTCTTTTATTAGAAGGGCTGCCACCCAGGTTATATGGTCCAGGGAAAAGACATCTGTTCAGTATTCTTATCATGGCAGCACAGAAGGCTATCACGCAGAGCTGGTTGACAGAACAGCCCCCACTGCTCTCATATTGGCTTGAAGGTTGCCAACAAATTAAAGATATGGAGAACCTGACTGCACATCTATGTTTGCAGACAGGCAAATTCAAGTCCTGCTGGTTGCTCTTTTTTGAATTTTTGAGTAAAAGAGAGGGGGTGACACTCCTAGGCATTTTGGCACATGATGTGTTAAGCCAATAGGGGGCATCTGCTTATATTTACCCAGTAAGTGGGAGCCGTGGGTGCTGTTCCTTCTCCAGACACATTGTAAGAGTGCTTTCTCTCAACAGACAATCAAATATAAATTGTGAAGTGTCCCAAAGGGTCGGATGTCAATCTCATGGGGTTTTTCTTTATTCTCCTCTGTCTGGCCAGATATTCCATGTACATTGCTCCGTTGTACTGTTTGTAATTTGTGAGTAGATATTGTATTGTATATGTCTGATAGTTCTCTTTTTTCTGTATTTTGTGTGTTGTTAATGGAAACTTTAATAAAAATCGCAATTAAAAAAAAAAAGAAAAACTTCCACTGGGGAAAAAATTACTCTCAGGTTCAGCGCAGTTCTCCTTTAAAGATTGCAAATAATTAAAGTAGTGTCCCTTTCAATATTCTTGCCCCTGGGTTTCATTAGTAGTCTCAGCTGTTTCCGAACACTCATTGTTAAAAAATCACTTTTCTTGTACTTCAGGAATCCTAACATGCAACAGACACTGAGTTTCTGATTTTAGCAAAAGTACTCCATTTGGAAGACTCCAGGGGCCCAGTGCACAGTCACAAAGTGTAGTGGTGCAATATCACAGTCCACAAGTCATCCCCATTCCACTACCATGCTTAATGGCTATGCCCAAAGCCAGCAAGCTGTGGACTGGGGCAGGAACCCTGTAAACCTTGTACCAGTGCTGCCTGTCTTCCATATACAAATGTCTATTCCAGAAGTTAGGTGGTACAAACATGTTGGAATGTGACAGACGCAGGAAACAGAAACACAGAGACATAGACAATGATGGCAGAAAAAGACAAAAGGTCCATCCACTCTGCCAAAGTATCCTATTTAGCACTGGGGTCTACTGTTCCTCCGAAATCATAGCCCTCTCCACCCCCTTTCATTCTCCTCCCTGATTCTGATGCCCTGAGTTACTGATATACCCTTCATTCCATCCCAGCCATGCTTAAAACCACTAATGGTTTTTACACCAACTACTTCGGCTGGCAGCCTGTTTCACAGCTCCACCACCCTTTCTGTAAAATAGTATTTCCTCATGTCCTTCCTGAACTTCCCTCCTGTCAGCTTTCACTCATGACCACGTGACCAGTAGCTGATAGTTCTGAACAGTTTACCCTGCAAATTTCTTTTAGGAACTTGAAGGTCTCTATCATATCTTCCCTGTCCCTTCAGGTCTCCAGCGAGTATATGTTCAGTGCCTTGAGGTGCTCCTCATAGGACTTGCCCTACTGGCCCTAAATCATTTTTGTTACCTTATGCTGCACCATCTTGAGCCCATCCCTATCCTTCCTGAAGTGAGGACCCCAGCACCAGGTGCAGTACTCTAGGACTGGCCTCGCAAGAGCTCTATACAGCGGAAGTATTACATCCTTTTTTCTCCCATCAATACCCCTCCCAATACATCCAAGCATCCTACTGGGCTTGCTATAAGTCTTGTTGCACTGGCTCAATTACTTTAGGGAGTCACTGATGATAACACCTAGGTCTCATTCCGTAGCCATGCTACTGAGTCTCACCCTTCCCCTCCAGTTCTCAGTCTTGCATTTCTTGTTCCCTAGGTGTATCACCTTAAACTCTTTGGTGCTGAATTTCAACTGCCAAATTCTTGAACACCCCTCCAGCTTTTGCAAGTCTCCCTACATTTCCTTTACTCCCGCATCATCCACCCTCCTACAGAGCTTAGTGTCATCTGTGAAGACACACAGCCTGCCCTGGATCTCCTCACAAATGTCACTGATAAACATGTTGAAAGGACTGGAGCTAGGACAGATCCTTGTGAAACTCCACTTGTGACCTTCTTCTCTTCTGATTTAACCCATTGACCACTACCTTCTGCTACCCTTCCCTTTAGCCACTTGCCTACCCAGTTTACTATGACCTTAGCCACACCCAGATCTTCCATCTTCTTCAGCAAGCATCTGTGGGGTACCAAATCAAAAGCCTTGCTGAAGTCTAAGTAGAGCAAATCCATAGTGTGGCCCTTATCCAATTCCCTCATCACCCAGTCAAAGAAAACTATTAGGTTAATCTGACAGGACCTCCTTACCATGAACCAGTGCTGCTTACTATCCTGGAGACCATTGCTCAGGACTCTATTCCTGACACAGTATCTGTGGCTCGGTACTATGCCAGGCACAAAGCTTCAGTCCACAGGCTATATTACCACAGCCTTCCCCAACCCCCCACCCCACACACGCACACACCTTAAGGCCTGCTTGCAGGCCATGCATGTTGTATTTTTTCTCTTCTTTCCCTATCCTCACTGCTGGTCCAGTAGCAGTCTGATACCTTTCAAAAGCTTAACTATATTCCCTGGTGCCCAGCAGGTCCCTACTCCATAGTGTTGTTATTAAGAATGTTCCCTTTGCCCAGTACATGATGGCCATCTAAATATTTAAAATCAACAACAAAAAACATGGGTTGCCATACTTGATTTTAAGTTACATGACAACACTTAATCTTTCTTTATGGAACAAATCCTTAAGGGGTCAGATTGTTTAGGTAGTTGTTTTACATGTCAACATGATTGTGAAAGAAAAAGAGAAACAAGGGCACATCAAGTTATCAATGACTTACTCTTGAACTAACATTCACAAAAATCGGGTAAATATTTGTATGTTTTTGTGTACAAAACCATTTCAATCCCATGTCATTTTCATAAAACTTTTTGTTTGATGGATGTAGAATATGTTTGTGAACATAGTAAAAGAAAGAAATATAGGGTTAGCCATGCTTGTTTTGGTTGTATCTGCTTTCAAAGCTGCAGTTTCAGAGTTGGTCAACTCATGACAAAAATAAAAGAAAAATTCCAATAAAATTAAAACTTGCCAGAAAGCTATTCAAACAATTCAAAAGAATATGAAGAATGACAAGGATGTTAATATAAAAGACACAGAGTAACGAAAGACAGACAGACATGTAAATAAAGGGCCTTGAATGATACCAATGGCTACAACTGTGAGAGTTAATTTCCTCACTGCCATCCTGTGTATATTCTTAGCCGGACTTGACATAATAGGATGACTCATTATTCTATTAATGCTTCCAAGAATGTACTTGTGCCAGTAAATGGCCTTGAAACCTTTTTCAGATTTATCAGAAAAATGGGAATTTGAAACACCAGAGAATGTCTGAAAGCATTTCAGAAGAGCAGTGCCACACCTATGCCATTTTCCCAATAGAATTTCCATTTTCTAGGGCAGTGACCCCCTGTATAACTTCATTCATCAGTTCTGCCTGGGTTAGGGGGCATTTTGATTGTGACCAGCACTGAGGGTGCCAGCATGCAGACACCCTCACTGCCCTGGCTGCCCTACCCCTTTCCCTTTTCTGTGCAGGGTTTGCGTCCTCTTTGTGTATAGTATGAAGGGTTACATGTTTGAACAGTAACACAAAGTAGTTGTACCACCAATATGCACTGCAAAATTGCGACTGTGTAGCAAGCCCTTTGTATGCATATAAGTGCACCATTTCAGCCCTATGTTTACATAATGGACCACCCAAGAGGCTGGGGGCATGATGTTGAGTTGTCATGAGTTCAGTATACTTCCTGAAGTAAATCAGACACTTCTCAAACATATTTGTTAATCAGGTGTGTTTATCCTCAAAGCTGCATTGAGGTAAAGTTGTTTACAGCAAGGTTAGTAATAGTATGAACACATCTTTATTTATATTAACAGTATTGTCAAAGTGCACATTAAAATCAGGGCCCTGTGTTCACTGCAGCAAACTGGACCTGCATTCTGTGGCAGGACCTCATGTTTGCTGCAGTCAGGCTATAAACAATTCTGTTTGTGATTCTCCGGCAATTCTGTGATGGGCTTTACATTCTCTGGCAACTCAAATGAACTCCAAAATAAAATCTAGTTACCCAGAAAGAATGCTCAGGAAAAGGCAACCTGGGGCAGTTTGGCAGATGAACAGGCAAAGCAGTGTAAACAATTCTGGCATCATGATTTAGATAGGATGTAGGGCATGTGTGGAAATGAAGGGTGATTTCTTTTTTTACTGCAGTCTGTCTTGTTGTCCCATGGCTCCCTCCCACCTGTCCAGTGATGGTTTACCTCAGCTATGCTCCTGAGAATGTCTTCCTCTGCCTGCCCAGTTGCTTTAAAACCAGTATTGCCTGGCTACAAAACAATACTGCTCCAAGGGCTTCCTCTCACCCACTTGCTTGAAGCCTAGTGGTGATGGTTTGTGCTGTAATGGTGCTCTAATTGCTTCCTCCTGCTCATGCAGTTCAGCACTGGTGGTATCATTTGTGTCAATGCCACTTGGCTTCCATATCTTCTTTTCTCCCACTATGTAAGGATTTTCTGTGAGGCTAGAGAGTAGCAGGACCATTTTACATTAGACAAAGGTCCAGAAAGCCTCCCATTTTTGTCTACAATAATTACTAATACTTTTTTCATTCTTCATTTCTGCAGTTGGCAAACAGAACCACCATTCTTTCTCATGAAATAGACTTCCTGAAGTTCCCTCAGTGTTTGTTGAAGGCCATAATGGTCATCAGCTTCAGGGCTGAGTGCCAGTGGATTGGAAAGGGGTGGTCCCACTTACTACAGCAATCCAGAGGGAATGTATGGATAATGGAGCTGCCAACAACTCACACTAATGCCATTTTAAGCTTGCTCGCAATCATTTTAGCCATTTAGTTGGTGGTTTCAGTGGTGACAACTATTTTTACTGAACCAGAAAATGTTTCTGTGGCAGAGGCTTATTTCTGCGGCATGACCATGTTTCCGTGGCAGTTGCTGCAACCATAGAATTGCAGGAAACATGAGGCCCTGATTAAAATTGCAAGTCCCTGACTAACAGTTATGGATACATATTTCTAGATTTCCGTTCATTTTTTTTTTTTTTTTGCGTTATGTGTTTATCCCTCCTTTCTCGCCTCCTAGTTCGCCACTCCTTCCAGCTGCTTCATGCTACCTGCGACCCTCTCACCCTGTCCCTCCTCCCCACACCTCAGATCGCAGCCAACCCAAGGGTGGCCCGGCATATCCCTTCACCAGGTGGGTCCCCCTCCTCCGAGGGGGAAGGCGCCAGGAGGGGGGGCAACCAGCGCACTAGGCATCAGTCCTTGAGTGCTGCTGAGGTGGGTTTGGAGGTAACAGGGCATCTCGGGCCAACAGGAGCAGGCAGCCATCATCCGGTGGACCAGGGGGCCAGATTTTCCACTTTTCTCCCCAGGGCGTGGTGTGCCACGAACGTCTAGGCATAGCCGACATTCATCCCACCCCTATATACGTTGAGGCTCTGCTGCTGGTCTCCCTGGCCTCTGCCAGGGGGTACCCGACAGTGAGCCACGTCCCCTTTCTCCCCCTGGAGTAGGCGAGCAGTCATAGGACACTCAAGCCTACTCCCCCCGGCCATCTCTCCAGCGACCCGAGTCCGTTCCTGAACCCGGGTCACCGGCGTCACAAGCGGAAATCCAACCACTGCGCCGATGAGCCGGCCCAGATTTCCATTCATTTTAATAAACTATTGTGATACTATGAGGTATAAGAAGGTGTATAAGGGAATAATGGCACTGACAGCACCATTGATAAAGACCAAGGCCAAAGGTCAATGTCACCATCTATTGTGTGCAGTGTCATTATTCCCTCCCACCCTCTGATGTCACCCATTACCTGTGTAGTATCAAGGTACAGTAGGAGAAGAAAAGTGTGGACATTTTTATATTCCTTATTTTACAGACTTTGCATCAGAAACTCCAAAGTACCTTTCTGCAATCACTTACACATTCCTAGTGCCTTTTTTTACTCATTTGCATATGCCAAGTGCTTTCATTTACTAATTAGCATATTTAAACTGCCTTTCAGATCATAATTTACAGGGCTTTGTCACCACACAATGGTCAGTAAATAAGAGATGTGATTGACTGCAAGGGTTACACCTCAGTATAATCAGTAGTAGCATGGTTAACCTCTTCTGTCCAAATCCAACATTTGGAATGCCCTATAATAGAATACAGTCTTGTGAATATTTTACCATTAATGATGTGGCATCTGGGCTGGCCCACTGGCATGGCAATAGCACTACTGTATGCAGTATCAATGAACTGAGTTCAGGGATGAACTCGTAGCCTCGGATGGTAAGTGGGGAGAAGGAGGTTTGAGTGTCCAGTGAACTGCTCTCTTGCTCCAGAGGGAGAAGGTTGTGGTGCTGGCACTTGCTTGGCATCTAGCAATTGCTTGAGGTGAAGGAGGCAGGGACTGTAGATACAGGGGCAGAGAAGTAATGTCCTTCTATATACTATGTGTAGGAGTACATACAGTAATGTCTTTGATGAGACTGAACACATTCTTCTCCCAGGGACTAGAAAGCCTAGGAAAATGGCCACTGAGTGGGAGGGTGAAGTGGCGCCATACCCCCCCCTCATCTGCAGCTGGACCCTGCATGCCTGATTCTGGAACAGCTAGCCTTCACCTCCCCTACATGGCTAACCAGATCAAGTGGGGCATTGCTGAGGAGCTGTGGGCAACTCCACATTGGGGAGGCAAGTAAGGGCGAACAGTCAACTATGAAGTGCCATGGGGGATCAGAATCAAGAGATCCAGGTAGGGTGGCGTCAGGAGGATTAGAGCACATGCTGGTGACAGCTAAAGGTGGTACCACTTGACTGGACAAAAGGAAGAAAACAGAGTTGAAAAAAATGATGTGGCATCTGGCCCAGGGGCCAGAAGTCAGCAACTGATCTTGCGACTTACACTTGAAACACACAGAGGTTGAGAAGCATCATGAAGGTGATGTGCTGAACCTCTGCAGAGTGGAGACAGTAAATGCCTGATTGACACTTTTATCACCCCAAATGACTGTGTAGAGAGCTATCCTAATGGAATTTAGAATATTGAAAAGGGATTCTAAAATGGGGTGCCCTCATGATGGGACCGGGCTACCAACTGCAAAGCCACTTCCACAGAAGTCCCCCCATCCCACCCAGGATATTCATTACCCCAAGAAAAAGTGTAGATAGTGAGAACGTAATCTATCTTTGAGTCAGGATGAGCAATCAAAAATAATACACTTGTTATACAACAAGTATGAACTTGAGTATGTACTTTTCATGAACATAAATATAACCAGCTACTGTATTATAAATATCTACAACATTCATGTTACATGTTTCAGAACTTTTCTCCAGAATTTTAAATGCATTTTGTCAATGCATCTATAGCTTTTTATGAGGAGTTTTAGCCCACACTGCACACTCATTTGTGACATCATAGTCATTTCAATGAAAATGGATAGATATGTCACAACCAATTGTAAGTTTACTTGTGCACAATCAGCTGTTTCTGACATTCAGAGATAATTACAAGTTCAGGTGGAATAATTCAAAGGGCAGTAAGTCACTACACTCTACAGCACATTAAACTTAAAATCAGACTGTTGTGTAGCCAGCCCATTGGTGCTGAGGGTTCAGGTGCTGGATGCCACATCACACGCCATGCCAGCCATCCGGGTTTGGGAATGAACATGGGTTGATCGGGGCTCAGCAGAGTCAAGGAAGGATTGAGCATCTGCCAACAGTTGTCCTTCCTCAAGGGAGGGGGACAATGCAGCGCGCTGTAGACTGACACCCATCGGTGGCTGGGAGTCGGCACAGGTGCACTGCCCAGAATGGGGAGGGCCCACATCAGGGTTTAAGACTGCATCTGCGGAGGAGGAGACAGTCACCCTGCCCATTGCATGTTTGCGTGACCTGGGGAGCAAACCAGAGGAAAAAAATGGAGCTGGCAGGCTCAGTGATGGCTGGCTGTGCCAGCACCCCCAGAATCTGGATATTGACATCCAGGTTGGGAGGGGGAGTTGGCTCTCCTCGCCCCCGTCCTGGTGGGGTACCCCATGGGGAATTCATCGGGCAGGACTTTGTGAGGCTGTTTCACCAGAAAAAGAAGAGACAGAGCAACACAGCATCAATAAAGAATGGGGTGGGGCATAAACAATAAGGCAGCAGATACAAATCGCATCTTGCAAAAAATACGTATAGCATAGTAGTTGGATTTGTGTTTATGTATCTGACCTGTTCCTTTTGAGCACAACTAGACAGTTGTTCTGTTTTTGAAGAGCAGCTGAAGCTTCAGTGAGAATTTCAATAACTGTAATATTAAAACATAATTCATCCCACAATGTTTCTGTATTTTTGTCTTCTGCTGTTGTTTATTACTAGGAATGTTTTCATGAGAACAGGATCTTTGCCCCTCTGGGTTCATCTGCTACTATTGCTCATTCATGCCATTTTTCAGAACATGCACAGAAAATAATTTTTTTTCAGCAGTTAAGTATACTGCTAAATTACTCACAAAAGGCTGTTAGGATGCTAAAAAAATACAAGAGTGTCCAATGAGTCAGCCACAGCAAGAAAACAATATATAGAAACAAATCATTGTAAGGTTGTAAGGAGAATAGAAAATGCATGAAGTATAATATATTCCAATATTATTTAACATAATTCATTTTGTTGTTGTGTAAATATGTAACCTAAAAACAATATAACAGGTGTGGGACAATGTAATAAAGAAACATAGGATGTGTTGGCAGAAAAGGACTGCTATGCCCATCAAGTCTGCCCCATTTTCCTTAAATAACACTACACCCTGGACTCTATTTGGTCACCAGTGTCCCTACCTCCTCCTCCCTTATTTATATTAATTATATCCACGTGCCTATCCACGCATGCTTGAAGCTCCCCACTGTCTTTGCCCAACCATCTCTTCTTGCAGGCTGTTCCAGGTATCCAAAACCCTTTCTGTGAAGAAGAATTTTCTCACATCCCTCTAAAACTCCTCTACCCAAGGTTCATAGCATGCCTTCATGTTTTGATGCTCCTCCTCCTGTGAACGAAACTGCCCTCGTGCACCTTGTTAACCCCTGTGAAGTACATACAGGTCTCAATCATATCTCTCTCATTCTCCTCTCCTCTCCTCCTGGAAGTACATGCTGAACTCCTGCAACCTCTCCTCATATGGCTTCTCCTGCAACCCCACTTACCATTTTAGTAGCTCTCATCTGCACTGCTTTCACCTTGTTGATGTCCTTATCAATCAATCAAAACTATTTAACCAGGCAGATTCATCATTGAGCAAGCTCATTTTCAAGATGGTACTGGCAGAAGGGAACATAGCAAGGAATAATACAATTGGGCACTTATTGCAGGCTGGTACATACAGTAAAAAAAATAGCAACAACGACATCAGATAATACAGAGTCTGCAGATTGTTAACAAATTAAATTAAGGGTACACCAATGTGTGGGGTGGATACTAAACAAAGCAGTAGAAGTAACAGGGTGAGGTAAGAAGATTATATTAACAATAGAACAAGAAGGCATGAACGGACCAACCAGGAGGGTCGACCCTTTGCAGGGAAGGATGGGGGGTGGGGGGTTTCAGGAGGAGGATGTCCACACTAAAGGGAGAGATGACACGAACATAGTAAGGCCAGGGGGTAAGAAGAGTATACAGAGAGAGATGTGCAGAGAGAAGTGCTGGAGTAGTAAGTAAGTGCTATGTAAATGGAGAGCAGGGCAGTCAGGCCAGTAGGAGAATCACCTGTGGCAGGTACATATGACCTTCAGTGAAGGTGTTGCCTCCAGAACCAGACACTGTACTCCAGGTGGGGTCTCACAAGTGAGCGATACAGAGGAAACATCATGTCCCTACTCCTGCTAGAGATGCCCCTCCCCATGTACCCCAGCACCCAGCTTACCTTGCCAAATGCTGCGTCACTCTGTCCTGCCAGCTTGAGATCATCAGATATGATCACCCTGAGGTCTCTCTCCTGCTTGGTAGCTGTAAGAACCTCCCCACCCAATCTTATATACAGCCCTCATATCCCCTTCCAGGTTCATTACTTTGCACTTTTTGGCACTGAAACCCAGCTGCCACTCCCTAGACCACTCCTGGCTTCCTCAAATCCCCACACATTCTCCTGGGTGTCCACCCTATTGCAGAGTTTTTTGTCATCTGCAAAGAGGCAGACCTTCCCCCTTAAGTTCCTGAGCAATGTTACTTATGAGGACATTGAAGAGGATGAAGCCCAGTACTGATCCCTGTGGTACTCCACCAGTCACTATCATGTCTTATGAGTGACTGCTGTTTACCACCACCCTCTGCCTCCTAGCTTTCAACCAGATGCCCAGCACATCACCTTCTCCCCCATCCCCAGGCTACTACATTTCTTTATCAGCCACCTGTGTGGTATTGTGTCAAAGGCCATCCTAAAATCCAGATAAGTCACATCCACTGTCCTCCCCTAAATCTGATCCACTTCTATAGTTACCCAGTCAAAGAAATCTATGAGATTAAACATGGCCTCCCCGCTGTGAAACAATGCTGCTGGTTGTCCTCCAGGACATATGTCTCCAGGAACACCATCAGTCTCTCCTTTAGCAGTGACTCCATTAACTTCCCCACTATTGAAGTGAGAGTGACTGGTCTGTAATTGCTGTCCTCTTCTTTGCTGCCACTCTTCATCATAGGGACCACATTGGTCCTCCTCCACTCCTCTGGAAAAAAACCCATCTCAAATCAGGTGATAAATAGTGTTGCCATAGGGACAGCTAACACCATCCTCAATTCCTTAAGTACCCTTGGGTGAATTCCATTTGGCCCCATCGCCTCATTTTCCTTAAGAACTTCCAACACCTGGCAGACCACTTCTTCCCTAAATGGTCTTGTGTCCACTCCCCCAGTGTCTCTTATTGCATGACAGCTCATCCCCATTTTCACTGTGAAGACTGAGCAGAAGTATTTGTTTAAATGCTATATTTTTCTTGGTCTTCCTCTGTGCAGCCCCCCCTCCCCTTTTACTCCTGATCTTCACTATATCACCCCTTGCCTTCCTCTTTTTGCTCACATACCTCACGGAACTATTATCCCCATTTTTGATCTCCTGGATGATCCTTTCTTCAGCTACAGCCTTTGCTGTCCTTATCCTTCCTTCCTCGGTCCCTCTGTTTCTCTAGATATACCTCTGTCTGCCTTCATTTGGGTCTCCTTGTACTTTCTGAAAGCTGTTTTTTTTCTCTTTTACCACCTTAGCCACTTCCTTTGAGAACAACAGTGTCCTCTTTCTCCTCTTACCCATGCTTATTTCCTTCACACAACTGGCTGTTACCTTAGTTATTCACTCCTTTATTCTGTTCCATTGTACCTCCATCCCCTCAATCCTCTTTCAAGGTATTTCCTAATGCAATCTTCCATTTCTTCAAAATCTGCTCTTCTGTGCATTAATCTGTAAATGTAGAAATATAATGCTGTGGAGTTCTTTAACATTTTGCTTAGTTTTGGGGGAGGTGATATGGAATGCACAATTTGTTTGCAAAAAATGGTGCAGAAAACTAGCATGTGTGTGGTTGCTTATTCCCCCAACAGAGGTTACAATCCTCTGCTTGTGACATCATAAACAATTCCATGCAAACAGATTGTGATAAGATAAACACAGGATTATGATCTGAGGTGGGTAATAAACAGCAGGAAAAGAGGAACTCTGTCTGATAAAGATGACTTTTATATGCATATGTATTCAATTTTAAAGACTTACAAAACGAGAAAGATACAACTCTTACAGAAATAATTATATGGAATGTTTTCATGCTACCCAAGTGATATGCATGCTGCAAGTATGATTTAAATGTTAAACTTGAACCGATTGCATGCATATGGCATGCATGCAGCAAGCAAGTGTGGAAACCATAATTTTTATGTTAAAGTGGGAAAGACTGCATGCATGTGGCATGTGTCCAAAAAGCAAGTGATCACTGACAGCTGCACATTTAAAAGTTAAGTGACTTGCTCAGAATCACACCACACTCATGTGGTACTTGATGAGATTCAAACCCAGGCCTTCGTGCCTCCAAGAGTCATGGTTTGCAGTTCAGTGCCTTTAACTACTAAGCCATACTGTCTGCACACATATGGCTCGCTTGTACTTTAGCGCATACTGTATCTGACTACATCTGCATGCATGCAGCATGCTTTTAGCCACTGTTATGCTTTTCAGTTTTCTTTTTCTTCTCTTACTCATCTCAGTTTCACAGTTGAATTGTAGCACACATACCTAGGAAACACATGTGTTTTTCCCACCCACAAAACCACTTAATTACTTCTGTCTGGCCTGTACTCCTGCTATTTTCTCGCCATAGTTTCAAATGCTTCAACACAAACAAACTTTAAGGTGTAAGCACAAAAGTAACAATAACTTGACACCCACCCACATGGCCAGCACCCCCCCCCATGCACATACACTATAGCGGGTATGGTCATGCTGCTACAGACAACCCACCAAGTATAGATATAAGTAAAATGTCTCTTACTTGAGTACTAGGGAGCCAGAGGCAGGAGTCTTTAAGAGATGATGTCCATAGGTCAGAGTGCTGCGGCATACCTCATTGAAATGAATGGAGTTTATTTTTTGTTACTATTTTATACATTATGATGGTGAGTTGGAGAATAATGAAGGCCACTGTTCTACTAACAAGATCCTTGTTAGTTGAGCAGTAGCCTTTATTAATCTCCATCATTAATGTATAAAATAGTAATAAAAAAAAAACATTCATTTCAGTGGTACACACCCCTGCAATCTCCTTTGTCCTTTGTCATAATGTGCTTTAGTGTGGGGATGTGGAAGTCAGGTTCACTGATGGGGGGGAACATAAGACTGACTATAGTGGAGATCCAATAGTATGTGCATACCATACTGCTCAATTGTCTGTGAATGCAAGGGACAACTCTAGAATGTCTGTAACATCTATAAAAGGTACAACTTATTGGTTTTGACTGAAAAGTGATATGCAAATCAGGAAAAATTCAAATGTATAAGAATTATCTGTATATACCCAGGAGCAGTGCATCAGATGTGGGCTTAAACCCACCCAGTTACTAACCATTTTTTTTCCTGGCTGAAGTTCTGCCCCTCCCAATAAAAGAACTCTGTCTCAAATTTTCTCCCTGACTCCATTCCATTCAATACCCATCCCCAATGATCATGAAGATGCCCAAAGGTGATGAAATGTGAGAAACACATCAATATCTCAGTCCTTCCTCCTTCCCCAATCCCCTTTAACAAAATGATTTACTTTTACTTACCTGGTCATGTGGCCAGAACCTGCAGTCTGGCACAGTGTGTCACCAGCCCAGTTTTCAGTCTGCTCCCCTTCTTTCCTTCCACCAGAAGCTGGATGCTAGAACTGACTATCACAGGTCCCCAACATGGTGTGCAATCAAGTCACCTCACCAACTGAACCCACACAATCTGGGTTGTTTGCTTCTTGCTTGGTTGCTGCTGTGGCTGCTGCCACACTGCACTGATCAAAGCCTATGAAGGCCACCCACACTGTTGTCACCACTACTGCCCAGCCTAGCTTGCTGCCATGGAAGTCTGTGCTGTTTTTTTTGTTTTTTTTACATGGTGAGCCAAGTAGGGTAAGTAGGTAGCCTAGTCTTCAGTTAGCTTCCAGCTCATCCTCTGCCCCTTCAGCCATCAGAGGAGATAAAGGCTCACTAAGAGTAGACCAACAAAAATATGCTGCCGCAATACTGCTATTGAGAGTCCAGGGCTCACTGACTCTTCCAAGCTGTGGTGTGCAGTCTGTCTACTCTGTGGTGGGAAAGACAGTGTCGCTTACAAGACTCATGCACTCTTTCATGGCTGGAGCTAATCTACATCACATGTGATTGTGCTGCCACTAATAGATGGAGAGAGTGGACAACACAATACAGACACAGTCGAGTCTGGAGAGTACCTGCAGCGTGAGCACACACAGGCCATTTGGCCACTTATTGTGCAAAAGATTATATCCAAATTGAATGCCATTGTTGCTACACCATAACAACAACCTAGGCACAAATATGGGGGGTTGGCGAGGGGGGCAACTGCCACTACTCTACCAAATGGCACCACTGCTTAATGGTACAAATTTATTCTCAGGTGCTAATGCAATGGTTTCCACTGTGTTCTGAGGTACTGTATCTCCATGTTTCATGATGTGATCTTGATCATCATGTGGGTTAGTGTCCCTCATTGTTCCTCATTTTGTGTGTCCATGTCCCTTATTTCAGTGGCAAAATGTGAGGTATGGTGCATGCTTCAAAGACCATACTCAGCACAAAGAGTGCTGAGCATAGCCATAGTGTATATGCTCAATACAGAATGACAAACAGAAAGTAAGTGAGATTAACCAGTCATGGAGAAACACATTTGTAGCACTACATATGCATAAGGGATTTGCATGGTCCAAAACAAAAAGGATAGGCTTCACAACACAGAGGCCCCTCTTCATACATCTGGAATGGGAGATGTTGACTGACTATATCCTAGGCATTTAATGCAATAAGCAAACAGTACTTTACAAATAATGGTGATTTAATGACAAAAATCAAAAGCCACTAAACAACTTGCAAAAGGATCAGAATTAATGAGTTTACCTAATTTTTATGGGAATCCAAATAAAAATGTATCTTAATGACTCTAATTGCTAGTAGTCATATAAGAAATAGAGGCTGATATGTTTTTTAGATGACATTTGTTCCAGCTTAGCTGCTGTACACATGGCAAGTGTGCAGTATGTGAACCTGATGTGATGTTTAAATAATGTTCACACCAGCTGAACTGCTGCATTCATGTCAAGCATGCAACATGCGAACCTGATGTAATTTTTAGAAGATGTTCACACCAGCTTACCTGCTGCACACAAGTCAAGCTTGCAGCTTGCAAACTTGATTTGCTTTTTAGACCTGGTTCACTTAGGATCACTTTGTGTATGCGAGCTGCATGCAAACATTGCACAATTAAGCATGTGGCACGCATTCTACATGTACACAGCACACCTATATTTCTGTAAGGGAAATTATATAAAATCTAAACCAAACTGATAAATAATACATTTTTTTATACAATGAGCATGTTGCCAAAAGAACGGAGATAAAAATACTATCCCAGCTGATGACGAACTTGACTCATAAGATAGCAATTCTGTTTTATGGATCGGGTTTGTCATACCAGCTATCTCCACGCTCCAGTTCATCATAATCATGGACCAACTGTTCCAATCCTGTGGACTGTCTGGCAAATGGCAGAGAGAGATTGTTGCACTGACATAAATTAAAAAAAAATGTAGCCACTAAACTGCTGATCTGATTTTGGCAACAGGCTCATTGTATAAACTGGACATGGCATGGGTGAGCATGTCATATGGTTTTTATCTTCATTTGATCTGTGACCTCTTGATCCCTTACTCATGGCTATTCCACTTGTGAGGGTTCAAGAGATCACAGATCTCTCATGAAAACAAAAACTGCATGACACGCTCACCCATACCATAACCCCTATGTTTCCATGTTTTCCCTAAAGTGTGAGCTGCTCTTCACATTTTATGTATTATGTTTTGCTGTCAAGGAAATAAGTCCAGTAAGGTTCAGCATCTCATTTAAATGGGGCTTTGGAGAACGTAACAGCAGTAAAGTTCAGTATCACGTTCTGGTTGTGACTTATGCCAAGATATAAGGAATACATTATGGGTTTCAGTTGAATAACATATTTGTAAGACACAAAACTCATGATTGTTGAAGCCAAAACTTAATTATGATGGTCTTGCCACATGTGCGGAGATACATTTGTTATTCCACTGTAACCTATTATGTATTTAATATAAAATATACCACATTATTGTTAATGTTTAATTACTGCTTTACCTTGTTTTAGCTTAATACTGCCTTTCCTTCCATTATAAAATCTCTGTTTCATTCATTGCAGTCTGTGTTTTGATCCCAGATTATAAGTGGACAGAACATGTTCTAAATTAAATAACATGTGTTCTAAGTGAAATAACATGCATTCTAAGTAGAAATATTCATCCCAAAATAACATAATTTATTTATTCAGTTTATTCATCAGTGGTGTGGTATATCTTTTAACAAATTCAAACCCACCAGAACCTGAACTGTAATACACTGTATAATAATCATGTATACCATATTCTTTGGGACCTCTACCTGTATTACCAATTGGGTTATGGTGGGAGGCAGCTCTTATTACTATATACCTACCTCAGGAGGCTCTCTAGCATGCCTGATTGGGAGAGGACTCTCCAATTTTAGAATGCCCCACTCAGGAGAACTGATTTTTGCCCCACCCCTTCCAACCTTTATTTTTATAATTTATTTACCCAGGATAGATCAGCTAATGTGCAACATTGCATTTCCAGTGGGGTCTTGCTTCTACCCATTTCCACAGTTGGGTAGACTGGTGCACTGAGCAATCAAGTAACCTGCCCAAATTCACACAGTGAGTATTTGGCTAAAGAGAGGGTTTGAACCTATGATCTCCTAGTGTTGTAACTGACACTATCCAATCCCTCAGAACCCACCATCTGCACAGTTGTCCACAGTCCCCTCTCAGCTTTTCCAGTGTGCCTGAACTTCTGCAAAGTTTTAAAGGGATATTATCAACCACCTTAGGCCTCACAGTGTCTCTAGTTACAAAACACACATTGTATATTCTGTAGAGATCACTGATGTAGCTGTGATTCCATTTTTCTTTTAAAAAGTGAAAAATAGACTGCCAACCATACTGGTGTTATCACACATAAACATGCTTGTTTATAGTTCTTTATCAATTCCCACTGCAGCTTTCATGGACTTTGGAAAATCCCCAGCATAGTCTAGCTACTCCTCATGATGCATTGGGAGGAGAGCAGACAATTGCATCAAGAGTGGCCACATTGTTTGGAGGTGTTCCTAATGTTCGAGAAGTATACAACTGGAATAGGTCAAGTAATTGAAAAAGTTCGGTATAATTACACCTCTAGCATGCATTTCTGTTCTACTAAGAAAATAAGCAAATAAAACAACCAGCAACATCAATGAATTTTAGATAAGGTAAGCAGTCATAAAATTTGGATTTTCATCTAGACATACGATGCAAAATGAATTAACTATGTCCCTTCAAAGTACTTCCAGTCCTCATCCCAATGAGATGGCTCTAGGTAGTGATTCAACCCACTCAAACTAGGAGGAGCCTTCTATTGTTCAACCCTATAATTTCAGCTGCCTACTGCACTCCTCTTTGACAATAATTGTGTTGTGATAACAGTACCTTTAATTCCTGACTGGAATAATCAGCAGTAGCAATACCACTAGTGGTAGCAGGATAGTGTTTAAGAGTAGGCTAACAGGCATGATGGTTAAGAATGGTGGTGAATTTAAGGGTTTTCAGTGGTTCCAGGTGTGTGCTGACAGCAGCTAGGTAGAAAGGTTGACAACCATACAAGAAGCCATCTCACTGTGCCCCAAATATGCCACTAATCTATGCCACTGAAAACTCTTTCACCAACCTACTACAAGCTCAAGGTAGCTATCTCAAAGTTAGTACTAGAGTCCCATGAACCATACTGTCAGCCTTCTTTAAACATTTACCTCTTGAGCTTTAAGTGTGCTCTCAAACTTCTGCACACACAAACACATGTGCGTGCACACACACACACACACACACAAACACACACACATACAGTTTTATAAACACTATAAAACCCCAAGCATTACCTTTCAGTAAGCTACACAAAAAAAATCCTTCTTCCCTTTAATCATACTAATTGTACTCCGTGTTTTAAATCTAACTCCAAAACATTCCTTTTTGCTCTTGCTTTTCTTTCTTTGTTATAAATGTCTCTACTGTGGCTGGCAATAATAGTAATTCACTCAGGTTTATCTGTGCTTCAACATTTATTGTATTTTAACAACCATTGTGATGCTTTACTGCTAGTTATATGTTGTACTGCTTTTTCAGTACCTTAGTTTATTCCTCATGTATTCAAACTTACTTCTGCTTTTAAATTGCATTGCATTGTGCTTTCTGTATTATTGTGTATGACACCAAGGCAGGGCAGGCATTTATGCGGGGGTTGTACTTACTGTACCTAAGGCTATGGATGACCTGATCAGAACACTGACAACTAACAACATCACCATTGAAGAGATTTCAGAAGTTATTTGACAATCAAAAAGCAATAAAGTATCCCAGACAAATGCTTTTAATGTTGGAGTTTATAAAGTATAGTTTGGCCATGACTAGGAGGCTTTCCTTCTCTCCAGGACCTGATTGCTAGCCTGTAATAGAATGTGAACAATTTACCCAGAGGTGGTAATTTCAGTAAGACCAAAGGAGCACAAGGACTCTCTTTGCATGTCCTACAGCCCTGTCCCGATTATTACTTCATATCACAGAATGCTTGCAAATGTCATGGACTACTGTGTGCAGCTCTGAAGTAGCCAACAAAAAAGGGTATTGAGGCAGTAAAGAGGATGTACAGCAAGTCCAACAAAATGAACAAGGTATGGAGGACAAAAGTTCAGTGGACAAACTGAAAATGTTTAGGTGGGGGAACGCTCACATCTAGAGGGAATTTTTCATTTCTAGGCAGTGGAACTGTCCTATAGTATTCAGTGGAGAAAGGTGACAGGTGTAGAAACCCTTATACCATTGATAAGAGTAGTGGAACTGAATTCTTGGGGGTTTCTGCTCAACGTGAACCCTGGGAAACAAATGAGGACGGTCCTTTACATGCTCACCATGGAGAAAAGGAGGCTGATGAGGAATGGGATTTTAGTTGTCTGCAAACTGGAGGGTATCAACAAGATTGAATGGTCAAAGATACTGTATTAGATCTGGTGATCTGTTTTGCTTCAACAGGATATGAGGACATGCCCTGAAGCTCAGAGGTGTTAACATTAGGAGGCCCTTCCTCTCTTGGAGGGTGCTAAACCTATGTAACAGCCTACTGGTGGAGACAGTGGACATGAAGTCAGCACAGACCTTCAAGGGGGACAAGCTGTGCTACACCGTAGGTGGATAAGCACTTTCTGCTTTTCTACTACCTTATTAGTTTTTGTGTCCGTAGCTAGTTATTCCTGTATTGTACAATAAGGTAGAACCATGACCTGTACTTTCCCTCATGCATTATTATAAATGCTCACTTTGCTTTAATTCATTGTTAATGTAGTTTTGCTTCTTTATGTATCTGTGCCATCCAGGACCACCTTGTAAATGAGCTCACTCAAAGGTGTAAAGCCTGGTTAAATAAAGATTGATTGATTGATTGATTGAAGGTAAACCTAGACAAGTTTCTGCTTACCAAGGAAAGCACTGGATGCCATGGGTCATTGTATGAGTAGAAAAGTTTTGTAAGTTAGTATGTTTGCACTGCATACTTTTTAGTTCCAAAATAAAAGCTGGGGGTACACTTGATGAATCTAGACTTTCTTCATACTTTAAATAAGTATGTTATTATATGTATCATGGATAAATACCTGGAGATCCTGCTGTCTGATTTAATAATGCTAGACCCAAAAGGGTCATAAAATATTAAATATTGCACCCAGCCTGGCAGCACTGGCACAGCACATTCTGCTCCCATGTGAATGCCCAAATTCACATCATGGACTGAACTCTTCCCTCTTTCCCAGGCCAGAGGAGCCTAGGATGCACTACAGCATAAGGCTGTGGGAAGGAGGGAGTGATTCATCCTGCTGTGCAATCTTATGTTGGTTCTCCCTCTTCAGGCTTGTGTAGGAGATGAAAGCACATTATTTTAAAGGGTGGCACTGTCTACTTGTAGGCTTATCAGGGGTGTAGCTACAAGGGTGCAGGGGGTACAGTCACACCTGGGCCCATGAGATTTGAGGGGCCCAAATCATAATTTTGATGTCTAGTCAAAACCAGGGGGGCCCTATAACGTACCCTTGCACCCAGGCCCTCTGGGAGTTTGCTACACTACTGAGGCTTATAACAAGTAATGTATTCAATTTAAAGATACTATAACTGGAAAAAAAAATGATTAGGGCACTCTGCAGCCTCCCCACAGGGCAGTTTTCTGTTAAGAGTTTTTTCTCAGAATTAGCTTCACAGAAGGATCTGTTGAGGATGTCCCCTGTCTTTTTAATATTTACCCTGTAAATCACGCACAGAACACCATGGGAGAGATGAGTTTCTGATGTGTAAGTTATTACCCTCTGTGGTACCTCTCAGAAAATCACTCTGTATGGTATGCTGATAATGTACCCATTTGTGTGACTAATCCTGACTGGGATGTGCCATGTGACCCTCAAGAAAGCAAAAGGAAAACCAAAAATCAATATTTTTTTGTAGGTATTATAGACATAATACATTTATCAGAATAACGTAACGTATAGGATACGAGCATTCAAGGCTCTTATTGGCACACCTGATGAAGAGGCACTAAAAGAGATCTTGTATCCTAACATTTTACTTGGTCTAATATAGGTGTCATGTCAACCCATCAAAACATCTTTTTTCCTAATGTTTTACTGATCCCAGATATTTTTTGCCTGTGCTGAGAGATTTGTTTCAGACATTTTGGGAAACTCTCTGGTTGCAAGTCAAATCAATCAGTAATGGGGGAAGTGTGGCAAAGAGATACAAAGGTCACAAAATATTTAGGAGTTAAGATTTCAGTGGATTTGGGAATTCTGTATCCTTCAAAGTATGCCCTTCCTTTTGCACAGACTGGAGCTTGCCCTTAGCTTGAACACTTTTTAGAAGCACTGGGAGAGAGAACAGCTGATGTTCTAGACCTCCCAACTGCTGATTATACAGAGAAACTAAATTAAAAGAAGTACTTCTTTCTAACCCATACAGGGATTTCCCCCAGTCCTGTCCATAGTGCACCAGTGGAGCTATCTTTACCATAAAGAAACCTACAGTGCCTTTTCCTACAAACTGCAGGCATAAAGGTTTATTGACTTGGGTTGTGCCAAATTATCTGTTTTTGTAAGTTATGGATTTCTTTTTCTGATCAAGTAGTAAATATATTTGACACTGGTGCATTATGTAATCCTGGGTACACTTGTCATCTATTTTTATGTAGGTTGAATGTTCTCAGTTGTATGAAGTTATGAGATTGTACTGATATAACTGATGGCATTGATGGAATTCAATACAGAAAAAAAAACAGTACTGTTAGAGTAGCATCAGCTCTATGCTGCCTTATATTCATGATATGAGGAACATTTCTTTACCGTCAGCTATTCTATAATCATCATTAATGTAACAGTATGATAAGCCATGTTTTATTCATGGGCATCTAATTCATTTAACCTAGTTTTTCCATGTTCTTGTTCTTATCCCATATGTTACATTTTCTTGAGGGTTAAAAACTAGCAGAATCCTAAGGCTAGTAGTTATTCTGTCACGTCACTGTCCATTACTCCTTTGCAATCTGTTACTCAATATCAAGCCCTTAAGACTAAAACTGTACTTAAAAAAATAATTGCATTTCACTGGTTCAAGTAAGATAATTAAAAGTGATTCAGCACAGTATGCAGTAGCAAAGAAAATCAAATTGAGTCCAAAGATGTAATAAGGGAAGAACAAAATATCAGATATAACATCCTAGTGCACTATAAGAGCGTAGTGTCTTTCCTCTATAAGTACTGTGTGCAGATTTGGACACAGGCTATTGAAAGGACATTCTATTACTGGAGAAGGTACAATCGAGGGTGGCAGAAATTATAAAAGGAATGGAGAAATGTAATTACAGTATACTTAAAGACAGACAAAACTGAAGTAATTGTGTTTAAAGATGAGGAAGTTTTAAACAAGTGGAATCGATTTTAAGTACTTTACAACTCCTTCCTGCATCTTGATTTTAATGGCTTCTCTTCTGATATGCTTTGACTTTAAGGGGAATCCTTAAGTTGAAAATAGAGGAGTTCATTGGTGAAAAGTGGGGTTTAAACTTGTGAAGGTGGGTGGGATGGGAGAAAAGGCAGTCAAGGGGATGCCGATAAAGGAGGGACTCTGTCTCCACCCCCCTGGGGACCAGGAGGATTGCAGGAAAAGACCAACTGGCAAAGTGCAGACCAGGAGAAAACAGAATCCCCAAGGGAACACGAGCAGGGGGAAATGGAACTATAGGGAAAGGGTGGAAGGTAGTCCTGCTAAATGCCAGGAGCTTGGGCAATAAAATGCCTGAGCTCCAGGCGATGTTAACTGAGGGAGCAGTGGATGTGGCAGTGGTCACTGAGACTTGGGCCACTGCAAGACATGACTGGGACCTGAACCTGGAGGGTTACACTATGTTCAGGAAGGACAGGGGGGAGGGAAGGGGAGGAGGGGTAGCAATGATAGTAAAAACTGCATTGGCATAGGGGGAGTAGAGGAGGCGGAGGGAACCGTGGAGGCGATTTGGGTCACCTTGATAACAAGGGGGGAGAGTAAAAATAGGAGTGGTGTATAGACCCCCTGCCCTGGCGGAGGAGCTGGAGGACAGTCTGGTGGCAGATGTTGGGGAGACACTGCAGACTGGGCAGAGGAAAGGTGGTGGTGTTAGGGGACTTAAACATGCCAGGAACAGACTGGGAGACTATGACATCCTCTGTGACCAGGGAACAGAGGTTGTTGGATGTCTTTCAAGACGTGTTCCTAACTCAGCAGGTGAGGGAACCAACCAGGGAGGCATGGGTACTGGATGTGGTCCTGGCAGACAGTGACCAGATTGGGGGCCTGGAGGTAAGGGACCCATTGGCGGGGAGTGACCATGCCACAGTCTGGTTCTGCCTGGACCTAGGAGGGGTAGAAGGCTGCACAAAGACGGAAGTAACCAACTTCAGGGGGTGGATTTTAAGGAAATGGGAAGGATCCTTAAGGAGCATTTGGATGGGATTGGGTCAGACATGGACGCTGATAGTAGGTGGGAAATCATCAGGAGAGGGGTGCAGGATTCTACCAGCACCTGTGCAAGAGTAAGACGAAAATGCGGTAGGGCCCAAAAACCCTGTTGGTGGACCAGGGAGGTCCAGGAGGTGGTGCAGGGAAAGAAAGCAGCCTATAAGAAATTCAAGTGCTCAAGGAGTGAAAGGGATCGAGGGGAGTATGAGCTGATGGCTAGAAGGGCCACTAGAGTGGTGAGGGTGGCTAAGGCAAGGAAGGAGCAGAACCTGGCCAGGGAAATTAGGAGAGGGAAAAAGGGGTTCTTTAGATACATTGGGGAAAGACGAAGGGTGAAGGGGCAGATTAGCAGGATTAAATCAGGGAAGAGATGGGCACAAGACCCAGAGGAGCAGGCTGAGGTACTAAATGAGTACTTCACCTCAGTTTTCACCAGGGAAAATGGGGATGCTGCATCACACATGGGAGGAGACAGAGATAATGAGGAGGGGGGCCCTCACCAATCGGCAGGTCTGGGGAGAGGGGGCATCACTGGCAGGTGGGAGGGGCAAAGCAGGGAGAAGAGGTACTGGAAGTGGAAATCACAGCAGAGAGAGTCAGGAAGCCCTCAGCCCTTTAAGACGGAGAAAGCACTGGGCCGGATAAATTACATCCTAGAGTGCTGAAGGAACTTGCAGATGTCCCTGGGAAACCCTGGCAGAGCTTTTCACCATCCTCTGAGGACAGGGTGGATGCCCCAAGACTGAAGGTGGCGCATGTAGTGCCTATCCACAAGGGGGATCAAGGAGGTGGCAGGGAACTACAGGCCTGTCAGCCTGACATCAGTGGTGGGCAAGGTGATGGAGGGCATTGTCAAGGAGAGGCTAGGGGACCTGTATGTCAGGGTGCCTGGACGATAGACAGCATGGATTCATCCGGGAAATCATGTCAGACAAACCTGGTGGAGTTCTATGACTGGGTGACCAGTGCCTTGGACCTGGGTAGACCAGTGGATGTCCTCTTTCTAGACTTCAGCAAGGCATTTGACTCTGTTCCTCACGTGGGCCTGTTGGATAAACTAGGAGAAATTTCGGTGGGAAACCAGATGATCTGATGGATAGGCAATTGGCTCCAGGACCAGACCCAGAGGGTCGAGTTGGTGGATAGTCTCTTCCCAAGGAGGGTCATTAGTGGGGTCCCACAGGATCAGTCCTTGGGCCCCTTCTGTTCAACGCCTACGATCTGGACATAAGGACAGGAATCAGGAGTGAGATGAGTCTTTGCAGATGACTCGAAACTGGGGCGGTGGTGGATGGGGAGGAGGGGAGGGTGGCCCTGCAGGGGGACCTGGAGGCTCTGGAAAGATGGTCTAGAAAGTGGAAGCTGAGGTTTAATGCAGGGAAATGCAAGGTACTCCACCTGGGGGCCAGAAACCCAGGCCAAGTGTACACCCTGGGGGAATACTACAAGTCTCAATGGCTGAGAGGGACCTGGGGGTGGTGGTGGATGTCAAGATGAACAACTCTGAGACTTGTAGGAGGGCAGCAGCCAAGGCCAACAGGATGCTGGGATGCATCGCTAGGGGGATCCTCCAGAAGGAGGGAAGTGATACTCCTCTTGTATAACTGCTTGGTGAGGCCGCACCTGGAGTACTGAGTGCAGTTTGGAGGCGGACTTAAAGAGGGATATTAACTCCTGGAGAGGGCCCAGAGGAGGGCAAACCAAAATGATTTGGGGCTTGGGGGACAGGACCTATGAGGAGAGGCTCGAAGAGCTAAATATGTACACTTTGGAAGAGAGAAGGGACCGGGGGGACATGATAGAGGTCTTCAGGTACATGAAGAGGGTAAATAGGGGAGGAACAGTGAGGGTGCTTCGAAGGAAGGAGGAGGGGGCCACTAGAGGGCATGGGTGGAAGCTGGAGGGGAGGATTCAGGGGAGAAAGGAGGAGGTGCTACTTCACTGAGAGGGTGGTAGAGCCATGGAATGCACTACCTAGGGGGCTGGTGGAGGCAGAGACAGTGGAGCAGTGGAGGGGTTCAAGAGGGGGTGGGACAGGTGCAGGGGAAGGGTTCAGGAAGCAAAATCCAATGCAGCAAGAATATCCGGAACTGGGAAGGGAGAAGCCAGAGAAGGTGAGGGGGACAGCAAGGTCAGCACCCAGGGTGGGGGCTGACCAAACGAGCAGACACGAAAGACCATTAGGCCTATTCTGCTGGCATTTTAGCATGTTAGTATGATTTTGCTTGTAAAAGAAATTGTTGGTGGTAATTATTTTGCTGCCATTGTACCTGCCTTGTATACTCCTGCTTCACTGTTTACTTGACTCCATATCATGATTTAATGGGCATTCTATGATTCAAATCCATCACTCTACGCTATTCATCCAGCAGTGCAGAATGCGAAGCTGACATAGAATGACCAGGGACTAAAGAAAGCAGTTTATAGTTAAGAAAAGAGACAGCAGGATGATAGGCTTCAGCAGTAAAGAGTAATAAAAATAGTTTAACAGAATAAAATCAGTAAAGCATACCAAAAGGGCAGACTCCATCCACTATGCTTCCCAGTGTCTTTGCAGCAAAGTAAAAAAATTACACCCTTTTTACAAAGTCTTTGTCACAAAGTAGATAAGTTGGAACCTCACATAGTCACATAGTGGCTACACTTTGTCAGCAAAGTGCAATATACTTTGTGAAGTGTACACAGAAAAGCATCTCTCGTGGGTGATATCCTGCCAAAAAGGATTCATCCATGGTACATGAAAGCAATAAGACACGGTGGGGTGTGGGTTGTTCCCTGATAAGAGCATGCCCCAGGTGTATTGTGAGGCACGAAGTGCTTGCACCAAGTGCCTTCACCATCTGGAAAGTGCTCTTATCAGACAACAACCCACAACACAAAGTATCTTATTGTTCTTATAAAATGGGTTCTAAGAGTAAGAATGAAGGTTGAATAAAACAGAATTCGGTTATTTAATATTTAAAAAGTAAATGAGAGAAAATAGTCCCAAAAACATCTGTGGGGGGTTAAAAGAGCAGTTTCCTGATAGTTCCCTCCCAACTCCAAAAAACATGCTGTATCTCCTGACAGTACTGCAGCTGTTGGTCAATTCAGAATCCCTTTGTGACCTCCACACTCAACATATTGTTTTCCTCCCAAACTGCAAACCTGCAGTGTCACTATGGAGTGACTTTCAATAGCGAACATGTCCCTTGAAAGCCACTGTAGTTGCAGTGTGTCTGGTTTCCCAACACCTTGTTATAAGTCTGTGCTGTATCCATGAACTCCCCCCCCCCCCCATATTTATGAGTTTTGTCCTCCAGTTTTTTTTTTTTAAGTGAAACAGCTCCACATTTAGATATGCTGCAGCGCTAGTGGATATTTAGCTAAACTGCTGAGTGAGTGACTAACTTCTGGGTTTGCGCTCCTTTCACTGTGCTGTCAGCTTTTCAGCATTTGGTACGTTTTACTGGCACTGATGTCAATGTACTTGAACGTAAGGGAAGAGTTTTTGTTGCTGTTTTTGGGGCTCTTACATTATAGCATTCATTTTCGACACTTTACTTCTGGTTTCGGTAGTCACGATCAATAATCTTGGCTGAAATGGAGTTAAAAAAATTAGAAACTTGCTTTCAGGTATTTAGGGAACCTGATTTCATTTGTGGGACATTTTTGGGCTTGCTTGGGGTTTCTTGAGAGATGAAGCAGGACACAGAGGGTGGTGGTAAATGGCTGTCACTCCACAGAGGGAAGAGTGACCAGTGGGGTACCACAGGGATCAGTGCTGGGACCGGTCCTATTCAACATTCATCAGCGACATTATGCGAGGATCTAGAAGGCAGAATTTCACTGTTCGATGACACAAAGCTCTGTAACAGAGTAGACACACCAGAGGTGTAGACAGAATGAGAAGCAACCTGCAGAAACTTGAAGAATGGTCAGTGATTTGGCAGTTGAAATTCAATGCAAAGAAGTGCAAGATAATGCTATGGGGCACAAAACCCAGAGCACAATATATCAGTTGGGGATGAGGATATAGCATGCACCAAGCAGGAAAGGGATCTTGGGGTTGTCATCTCTGATGACCTCAAGGTAGTGAAACAGTGTGACAAGGCAGCAGGTAAAGCAAATAGGATGCTGGGATGTATAGGCAGGGCATCACCAGCAGGAAAAGGAGGTCATAATTCCGCTATACAAGACACTAGTGAGGCCCCACCTGGAGTACAGTGTACAGTTCTGGAGACCATACCTACGTAAGGACATAGACAGGGTAGAGAAGGTTCAGAGGAGGGTAACAAAGATGGTGCATGGATTGCATCACAAGTCCTATGAAGACAGGTTGAAGGAACTGAACATGTACTCCCTGGAGGAGAGGAGGAAGAGAGGTGATATGATAGAGACATACAAGTATCTTACAGGGAGGAACAGGGTGCAGGAAAACACTATTTTTAAGCGAAAAAGATGTTCCAGGACCAGAGGGCATGGGATGAGTTGGACGGAGGACGATTCAGAGGAAACATGAGAAAGAATTTCTTCACAGAATGGGTGGTGGACAAGTGGAACACCCTGCCAGAGGAAGTGGTGGGGGCAGAAACAATCACGGGATTTAAGAATGCATGGGATAGACATAAAGGAATTCTAGAGGTCAGGGGTAAGGGGAAACAGACTTCTAGGAAAACAAACTGAACTTACAAGCTCAAATGGGCAGACTGGGTGGGACATAGGCCCTTATCTGCCGACACTGTCTATGTATCTATGTATCTAAGTCCCATGGGGGGGGGTGTGATTGGCTGCACAGAGAAAGGATACTGGATTTGAGAGACTACTGCACTCAGAAATGGAGCTTCATGAGCCTGAAAGGTAAACTGAAAAAATTAACTGAAAAGAAACCGAGAGAGAAGGGAGGCATGAATCTCTGGGTGCACTGTGTCCTGGTGCCCCAAAAAGTGTCAGCCATAGTGTTGTTGTTCTATAAGGAGAAGGGTCCTAACCAATCAGGACCCAGGATTTCCTTTACCCATTTTATAAGCTGTTGTAGAATCTTCCACCATGGGGCCTTTGCTAGTGAAGTTGGAGAGTTAGAGCAGAAGTAGTCTGATGGGTCGCTCTGCTTAACAAAATGAGATTAACTTGCAAAATGCACAGTTACTGCAGAAATATTTGCTTAGTTTAAGTGATGAGACTCTGTAGAACAGATCTGAAAAAGGTTTAATTTAGAGAGAACATGTTTTTATGACATATTTTGAAAGTATTTACTCTGTTTATTTGGATCTGATCTGAGCTTAATATAGTGGTAGATGGAAGAGTCAGCACTCAGTTTTAGGTTTGTTTGATTACATGTTTTAAACATGTGATTTTTTTTCTAATGCATTATTTAAGCAATAAGGCACGACAGGGTGTGTGTTATTGAGTAATAACGTCACTCCTGGGTGGAGTGAGAAAAGCACGAGGCGGGCAGAGTGCCCACCCCCAGGAGTGAAGTTATTACACAATAACACACATCCCTGGAGTGCCTTATTGCTATTATACAATGGCTCGTCTGGTAACAAAAAAGGGAAAAAAAGAAAAAAGTATGTTTTTTATGTATTTTTATTAGGTTTTTCTGTGGGTAAGTATACATTTCAAAAAAGAAATCCCTATTTTTTTGCACCACTGGGTGGCGCTGTTGCTTGAGTGATGTCCTGTGCACAGTCCTGAAGCACTTCTCATTGAGGCGATGTTATGTGACGTGAGGGAGGTTGAAAAGCCGTTTAGCGTCATGGCTTTCTTTCACTACTTTGTTTTTGTTTTATTTTACCATGGGTGACATTGGGGCTCTTTTGAACATGGTCGCTGTCTGTGGAGAAAGGACAAGTGGCTGATATGCAAGTGGACCATGGTAAGAAAAGTAACAGTCGCCGATGTAAATGGAGGATGGTGGTTTAAATACGACACACTCACAGTGATTCTCACCGTTTCAATTGTTTTGCAGTTGGGATGAAGAGCGAGAGCACAGCGGGAACAAGTGAAGCTGTGACGGCTTCAGTAGTAAAACAATGTTGTGGCAGGTAGAGAACTGAGAGGCCGATTAGGGGTTAGAACAGAAAGAAAACGTATGTTTTGGCAGCATTTTCTCCACAAAATGAGCAGCTTCAGTGACAGACGTGATCATAGGGTACGGTCAGCGCGGTTTCGTCAAGCCACTCGGGTCGGGGACAAAATGCTGGCAAGAAATCTATTCATTTTATGAAGTGAATTCTGGGACTCAATTGTGGTACTCGGTGTGAGTGTCGGACACAGAAAGGAAATGGGGAGGTGCTAAAGCTGTCTTGGCTTTACTGAGGGTTCAGAGCACCGGTAACTTTAGGAGTGGTAGCATGATTTCTGTTATGCGGTCATATGTGTGTGCCTGGACTTAATACAGTGATGTTATAGCTTAATAACATCACTGTCCAAGGTACACACTGACCAATCAGAGAACATAATTTTTTCTTGCCATTGTATAATTTGTTTTATGGTCTGTATTGCTGACCATTGATTGTGAGTGACCATTGGTCACCTTATTTGTGACTGTGAAAGTAAGCTGATTTTTTTTTTTAAATAGGAACATTTTTATAGAAAAAAAAATTGGGGATTGTGCCAGATAATAGTGTGAGTTATCTGTGTAGATCTGTGAAGCAACAATCCATGGCACTTCAATGCTTAGGCAAAGTACTAGTGGGCAGCACATCTACCTTAAAGGGGCACTGTCAACTTTTTTACGTTATATTATTTTTAGGTAAAACCCTACATTTTGATTGCTTACTTCCTCAAAAATGTATTGATGTTGCTGGTTGCTTTATCTGCTTCCTTGCTTATTAGAACCAAAAAGCATGGTAATGCATAGCTATGCCCAGCTTTGCTTTGCTTCATATCACTGAACTACTCTTAGTACACCCTTCCTGAACATTAGAAACACCTTCAAACAATGACACCACTCATGATACAACAGTCTCCTTAACTCCTACTGCATAATCAGTGGTTAGACTGTGTTGCAGGTGTTCCTGAGTCTAGGAAAGATGCAGACTGTGTTGGGGGTGTTCCTGAATCTAGAAAAGATGCAGTGGGAGCTAGTCAAGAAATGTAAACAAACATGTTTTGGTGTGGTAATACCAATATGGTGGGCAGTCAGTTTTTCACTTTTTAAAAGAAAAAAGGGATCTGAATCAAACTATCAGCTGCATCAACAGTCTCTATACTACCATACTAAATTGCCAGCAGAATAGGCCTAGCGGTCTTTTGTGTCTGCTCATTTGGTCAGCCCCCACCCTGGGAGCTGACGTTGCTGCCCTCCTCGCCCTCTCTGGCTTCTCCCTTCCCAATCCCAGATATTCTTGCTGCACTGGATTTTGCTTCCAGAACCCTTCCCCTGTACCTGTCCCCCTTTAACCCCTCCACCATCTCTGCCTCCACCAGCCCCCTGGGCAGCACATTCCATGGCTCCACCATCCTCTCAGTGAAGTAGCACCTCCTCCTTTATCCCCTGAATCTCCCCCCCTCCAGCTTCCAGCCATGCCATCTAGTTGGCCCCCTCATTCTTTCAAAGCACCCTGACTGCTCCTCTCCTATTTACCTCCTTCATGTACCTGAAGACCTCTATCATGTCCCCCCGGTCCCTTCTCTCTTCCAAAGAGTACATATTTAGCTCTTCAAGCCTCTCCCCATAGGTCCTGTATCCTGAGCCCCAAATCATTTTGGCTGCCTTCCTCTGGACCCTCTCCAGGAGTTCAATGTCCCTCTTTAAGTGTGGCCTCCAAAACTGCATGCATAACTCAAGGTGCAGCCTCACCAAGCAGTTATACAGAGGAAGTATCACTTCCCTCCTTCTGGAGGTGATCCCCCTAGCAATGCATCCCAGCATCCTGTTGGCCTTGGCTGCTGCCCTCCTACAAGTCTCTGAGTTGTTCATCTTGACATCCACCACCACCACCACCCCCAGGTCCCTCTCAGCCATCAAGACTTGTAGCATCCCCCCTCCCCCAAGGGTGTACACTTGGGCTAGGTTTCTGGCTCTCAGGTGCAGTAGCTTGCATTTCCCCGCATTGAACCTCGGCTTCCACTTTCTAGACCACCTTTCCAGAGCCTTCAGATCCCCCTGTAGGGCCACCCTCCCCTCCTCCCCGTCCACCACTGCCCCCAGTTTTCAGTCATCCACAAAGAGACTCATCTCACTCCTGATACTCGTCCTTATGTCAGAGACGTAGGCGTTGAACAGGAGGGGCCCAAGGACTGATCCCTGTGGGACCCCACTAATGACCCTCCTTGGAACTCCTAGACTGCTATAGACTGTGAAAAATCATAAAATGTGTTTTTTAAACTAGGGACACTTTGAGGCCTAAGGGGATTAACAGTGTCCCTTTAAACACAATCATCTGTTTATCTGGGAAAAACACTATAACAGGGCTGAAGAAGTATCAGAAGTACCTGTTATTCACCATCACATATGGCCAGGGAGAGCAGAGGAGGAAGAAGAGAAGAAGATGTGGAACTGATATGGAAGGCTCTGCTAGAGAATAACAAAATGCCAGAGCACCATGTAGTGCTGGAGTAGTAAGCAGTGCAGGCAACCTCTCTTTTTTGGTGACTTTTACATAATAAGTATTTCTTTTTTTTTTTGGTATTTCTGTGTTTAAGGCAGTTTGTTATTTTTTGTTGTTTTCAGGCGGTGATCAATGTGGCAGCACCAGCTGCAGCAAGAATGCTTTTTGTCTTTGTGTTGCTAGGCGCTACTAGTGCTACTAGCACTTGAGAGAAATTGAGGGGGAAATCAGCTTCTTTTTGTGATCACAGGAGGCATCCCCTTTGGGCAGTGGTTGCCATTCTCATTCACATACCTCTGGTGGTAAACTGGTGAAAAAAAAATAACATCCCTGGTCATAGAAGGCTATTTCATCAGCCAGCAAGAGTGTTGCATATACCATCACAGTAGAAATGCTAACAGTTCATCTCTTATACTAAGATTCATACTAAGAAGGAGAGGCACACAGAAGGCCGTGGCCCATATATGTATGTCTCCAGCCAAGCTGGTGCATTGTCCCAGTGTTTACAACAAGAAATAATCAAGATTTTGTTTAAATATATCGAGATTATGGTTTCACAGTAATGAAGTAGGTAAGGTATTCCATAATGGAATTATTCTCAGAGTGAAATAAGATCTCCTTTTATTAGTTCTAGGTTATGATAGGGCCATTTGGTAATTGTGGCTTCTTAAGTTACATTCCCATCTATTATAGGACATTCCTAACTGAGATATTAACTCAGTGTCAGTGTGAATCTTACGCATCAATAGGAGGTCCCCTCTCGTTCTTCTCTGTTCCAACAAGTACACGCCCAGTTCTTTCAGCCTTGTTTCGTAACTCTTTGCATGCATATTGGTTACAAGCTTAGTTACTATCCTCTGTACTCCCTCCAGTCTACCAATGTCTCTCCTAAGGTAGGGGCTCTATAAGGGGGAACAATAGTCAAGGTGCGGTCTCACATATGCTCTATACAATGGCAAAACACTTTCCCTATCCCGTGAGGTAAAACTCATCTTAATACAACCTATGAGTTTATTGGTTCGACTGATGATAGGATTACAATGGCTATGTGAGGTTAATTTAGAATTAATAATTGTGCCTAGGTCATTATGTTCCACTATAGTGATTAACACTTGGCCATTTAGTATATATTGGTTTTGTATGTTAGTATTTCCTAGATGCATGACAACACATTTACCTACATTGAAAGACATCTGTTTTTTTTTATTATCTCTTGATGCACTCTTTCATGGAAAATCTAGACTTCAGAAAGCTGATGGAAAAGGTTTGTCCAAAATGGAACATTTTTTCATGTACATAGTTCCTAAAAGCAGCAGTGCCTGAGCTGAAGATACTGTTGCAAGTTGCTTGTTGCATGCTTTATCACAGTCCACACTTACACAATATACTTGATCACTGATATGTGTAGCGGTAGCTTTTCTTCTGCTATGACTTCCAAAATCATCTTCAGTTCATCTGGGGCCATCATTACTAACAAATGTACCAATCTGGCACCCCAAAATGTTGTGAGAATTAACATTCATAAAAGATGAAGTCACCTTATCCCACACATCACATCTCTGCTGCCACTGACTAAAGAAAAGTCTTCACCAAACATCCGGCCTAACTCTCTATCTGGTACCAGTTCAGATACTGATGATGGAGAGAGAGAATTCCAATAAAAAGGCAATAACAAAGATAACCATTGGATGCAATTGTTATTGATGAGTGATTCTGTTGACTTGACCATCTTAAAAAAATACATGAAAGGGCACTGCAAGACAAAACCATCCTCTTTATGGATGTAATCCAGTGGCTCTAGCTTCAATAGCTGTACACCTCCTTCTCCTCCTGCTCCTTCTGCTCATGGGCCTACTACACTGTATTTACTTCCAGTCACTATCTGCCTCCTCCTTCTTACATGGCAGATAGGAATACCTTTCTAAAACATTGGCAGCTTGCCATTTGGGATGCTGTGTCTTCTTTAATGCCATCAGCAATAAACATGTCAAACATGTTGTGGCATATTTAGTTGTAACACTGGCAGTCTGCCATTTCTGCTAGCAATGATAACTATGTCAAGTAGGCATAGTTTTTGAAACACTGTCGACCTGCCATGTGGGCTGCTATACCTACTATTTGCCAGCAACAATAAATAAACATGTCAGACAGACATACTGATTTTTATGTTGGCTTGCCGCGCTTGCGCGCAAGTCAACATCTTGTGGTAGTGCAGCTTTGGAGGCGCGGCTGCTGTTGGGCGATTCCGCAATCAGCCTGCATGCCAGCAGCCACACCATGCATGCTAATGTGGCGAGCACATCTAAGGAAAGGTCCGCTGCAATTCGTGCAAAGCTCATCAGACACAGCAGACCCTTCCTGCGTGTTCGCCACATTAGCAGTATGGCGGGAGGCCGCCAGCGGCCGACTGAGGTGCCCAATCCCCAGCTGGCTTACTGTGGCCACACACATTTCAGCAGAGGCCTCCCCTCCCCCAAAACAGTTAGGTGGCATGCTGGGGCCCACCCCAGCATGCCAAATCTAGAAAAAAAACTGTCCCACGATGTTACTTTTTTCCTCCCCGTAATATAAAACAGTCCTCGAGTCTCCTGCCCCCACCCGCACCCACCCACCGCGCACTCTGCCTCCCCACATCCCTCTCACCCCATACTTACCTCTGGAGTCCAGCGCGATGATCTTTGGTGGACAGGGAACACGTCTGCACTCTTCAAAGCCAACCACAAACTGAGGAAATGCCGGTAAGCTGTATAATGGAATGAATAGGGTTTTTTCAACTTTGCTGCATATCTCAGGCATTTGTTGGAATTTTGGCACCAAATTTTCAACATGGGGTTTTTGGGGCCCCTCCTCATGAATCCTATCACTGTCATGGCTTTAATCGGCCTTGAAAGGTGATTTCGCAGTCACTGCGTGAAATCCCCTTTTGGGACCCATTAATGAAATGATAGTGCCAATGTTCATAAGGTGGCCTCTCAAAAAGCCTATGTTCCAAATTTGGTGGAAAAAATCCAACAAGTGCCTGTTTTACGAGTGTACATTGCGCAGTTGCTACGCAGGCTCATAGCTTCACGAATTCGCAATATTTTAATGCCAGATTTTCAGCATTGCTATTTTTGTACACCTCCTTGTGAACAGTACAGCTGTCATTTTCCACATCCTGCCCAAAATGTGTTTCCGCACTTCTGGCGCACAATAGCGCATTCTCTGTGGGAAATCAGTGTTTGGGCCAGATTACGAAAATGACAGTGACACAGTTCATGAGCAGAGGTCCTAAATGCCTATGTTGAAAATTTGGTGATGATACTCCATAAAATGACTGTGTTACAAGCGTGCGTTGGCAGATTGCACGCATGATCGTACCATCGTGCATTTGTGATATTTTCACTCTGGATTTTCACCATTGCCATTTTTCCACATCTCTTGATGAACAGTACAGCCGTCATTTCACATATCCTGCCCAAAATGTGTTTTTGCACTTCCGGCGCAGAATAGCGTGGTCGCTGTGCAAAATCACTTCTTGGGACACTTTGAGGAAATAACAGTAAAGCTGTACATGAGCAGAGGTGCTAAAATGTCTATGTTGAAAATTTGGTGCCGAACGCCCTTAAAATGGCAGTGTTGCAAGCGTGCATTGCATATTTCCCATGCACCCTTGTAACTTTGCAAATTTGCTATATTTACATGCCACATTTTCAACACTGGCATTTTTTAACACCTCCTTATAAACTGTACAGCTGTCATTTTTCACATCCTGCCCAAAATGTTTTCCCACACTGCACTACCAAACACCCAAAGGGACACCCCAATGCCTGTCAGTCTCTGCAGGGTGGGGGTGGGTTGGCATCAGTTCAATACTTCACTGCCATGCCTATTATGCATCTCTCTAACTCCTGCACTACCAATGCCAATGCCAGCAAGACAACATTCGGCATTGACAAATGCTTGTTTTAAATACTGGTGATCTGAGATGTGGGCTGCTATTCTGCCAGCAAAAATAAACATTTCCGATGGGCATAATTCTTTGATACGGTGGTGTTCTACTCCAACTCCTGGGCTGCTGTATGTATCTACATCTTCCTGACACCAAACCAAAGTTAGGAAGTTGATTGAAAACGTGGTGGCTTTCCAGCTTCCAAATCACCTTGAGTTTTCAACACTCTTGCTATATCCCAATAAAATTTCAGAAAGGGTACGAGTACAGATATGGCCCTGATGGGGCTCAATTTGTGACTGGCCAGCTCATGGAAAAGCACATCTGTCAATATTGGTTTGTCTGACTTTTCTTTGACCTTAGACCTAGTAGACCATATTGTTCTACTGGATTGACTGTGTGCATCTGTGGAGATTTCTTGGACAGTTGTGGACTGGAGGCATTCATAGAAATATAAATGTAAACTTTATCTGCAGAAAAGAACTGGTAGGCCCATCCAGTCTGCCCCTTTTCCCTGCCTGTTCTGACACTTCTGACTCAATATGGTTAATGGCGACAGTTCCCCCTTCCTCTACCCAATGTCTCTGTTCCTATCCCACACATTCTTGAAGCTCCCCACAGTCTTTGCCCCAACCCCCTTTTCCTCCTCTGGCAGGCTGTTCCAGTCACCCATCACCCTTTCATTGAAGAAGCATTTCCTCACATCTCTCCTAAACTCCTCCCTCTCTTATTTTCATTGCATGACCACATGTTCTAGTTCCTTCTTTTCTCTGAAAGATACACTCCACATGCACCTTGCTGCATAGATACATAAACACTGTCAGCAGATAAGGTCCTATGGACCACCCAGTCTGCCCATTTAAGCTTCTAAGTTCACTTTATGTTTTCCTAGAAGTTTGTTGCCTCTTACCCCTGACTCCAGAATTCCCTTATGTCTATCCTATGTATTCCTAAATCCCGTGATTGCTTCAACCCCCACCACTTCCTCTGGCAGGGTGTTCCACTTGTCCACCACCCTTTCTGTGAAGAAATTCTTCCTCACTTTTCCTCTGAATTGCCCTCCCTCCAACTTCATCCCATGCCCTCTAGTCCTGGAACATCTTTTTTGATGGAAAATAGTATAGTCCTGCTCCCTGTTCCTCCCCGTAAGGTACTTGTATGTCTCTATCATATCCCCTCTCTCTCGCTTCTCCTGCAGGGAGTACATATTCAAGTCCTTCAACCTATCCTCATAGGACTTGTGATGCAATCCCTGTACCATCTTTGTTGCTCTTCTCTGAACCTTCTCTAGCCTTATGTCCTTTCATAGGTAAGGTCTCCAGAACTGTGCACTGTATTCCCGATGGTGCCTCACTAGTGTCTTGTATAGTGGAATTATGACCTCCCTTTTCCTGCTGGTGATGTCCCTGCCTATGCATCCCAGCACCTATTTGCTTTACCTGCTGCTTTGTTGCACTGTTTCCCTACATTGAGGTCATCAGAGATAACCACAAGGTTCCTTTCCTGCTTGTTGCATGCTATATCACCACCTGTTGTTCACTTCTGTGAGGTACTTGTAGGTCTCTATCATGTCCCATCTCACTCTCCTCTCCTCCAAGGAGTACATGTTGAGTTCCTGCATCCTTTTCTCATATGGATTTTCATGCAACCCTTGCAACAGTTTGGTTGCCCTCCTCTGTATGGCCTCCAGCCTGTCAATGTTCATGTGGAGGAGCGTCCCCCAGAACTTCCTATTTTCTGGAGTAAATGCAAGCATTCCAGATGGGATCTTTTGTTTTCATCTGAGCCAAAGTGCTTTTCAGGGTACCTTTTTTTTATTATTATTTATTTATTTATCTGAGTCTAGGATTACAAATACCTTTGAGCCATGGCTCTTTTACAAAGGTTCCACATCCAATGCTACAGTAGACCACATAAATTGCACGAATAAGTTCAGTACCATTCAGGTGATTAAAAACAACTTTTGGGTTGATTTAAAGACAGGACACAAACACATACTGTGCGGGGAAGGGGAACAAGGGAATAGCAGAGGGAGAGGAAGAGAGGGAAAGGAAATCAGGGTGGAAGGAGTTAAAAGAAAGAGACAGGGGATGGGTTGGGGGGTGTGGGGAGGAAAGGGAGGGATAGTGAGGAGATGGCAGGGTAAGGTTGGTAGAGCAGCCATGGCGGCATTGCCTGGAGGATAAGAGCATGAGAGGAGGGCCCATGGAGGCAAGTGTGAGAGGGGGCCAAAAAAACCCACACAACAGGTAACAGGAGGAGTGCCGATTTGCTAGCCAGGGCAGTCACAGGTGCTAGAAGCAATGAGGGTATTTTGGAGCCTGGATTTGAAAGCACTGATCTGGGTGGTAGAGGTAGTGTCACTAGCAGGACCATTGAGCCAGGTTGGGGCTCTATAGGCAAAGGATCATTGACCTTGTGTTGAGCGGAAGCAAGGAACTTGAAACAGCTGTGGCTTTGATCCCCCGGTGGTTCGACTGTTGGTTTTCGGTTGGAGGAGGGTACAGACTCCTTCGGGGGCAAGGCCCATCTGGATTTTCTTAGCAACCACATATGTTTGCTATTTTATTCTATTTTCCAGTTGCAGCCAATTTGTTTAAGTGTAGAGATCGCAGGTGTGAGTGAGACGTTTGGCACCAGTGATGAGTCGGCAGGCCTTATTTAGTGTGGTAGTTACCTGTCTAAGAGCTGTGGCAGTGGCGGAGCTGTAGATGACAAGGCCATAGTCAATCGAGAAGATGATGGAGCTCTGGACAGTGACTGCAAGGGCCCTTTGAGTTAGGCGTTGCCTGAGGCGGTAGAGCAGGCACAGTCTGGAGTTTGCAGCTTTGGCAATGTTATTTATGTGGGCAGCGTAGGATAGGTGGGAGTCAAGAGTGATCCCGAGATATTTGAAGGATTGGACCTGATCCAGAGGACCATCTAGGCTGGTGTTGATGGAGAGTTGGAGATGCTTATGTTTGTTATGGGAGCTGCTGAAAACCATGGTCTTGGTTTTTTTCTGGTTAAGGATTAACTTATATTTTATTAACCAGTTTTCAACTGAGGTGAAGCCATGCTGCAGGTTCAGTTGTAGGTGGTTTGGGTCCTGATGAGAGGCAAGAATGACTATCTCATCAATGTGCAGTATGATTTGTTGGGCACAGGAGTCCAAGAGTGAGTTGAGAAACAAGCTGAAGAGTAGTGGGCAGAGGATGGAGCCCTGGGGAACACCAGAGTGGACCTCTTTGGTATCCAAGAGTACATCCACAATTTTCACACGTTGGGACTGGTTTCCCAGGTAACCTTTGAACCAGGCAACAGATTCAGTGGAGAGCCCAGTGTTCTGTAGTTGACTCAGCAGGAATCGATGGTGGACAGTATCAAAGGCCTTGGTCAGGTCTATAAATATTGCTCCGGTTAGAAGACCGCTGTCCAGAGAGTTGTGAATGGCACCTGTGAACTCAAGTAGGGCAGTGGCAGTACTGCTACCTTTTCTGAACCCATGTTGCTGCTGGCAGAGAATGTTATATTTGTCCAGATAGTCGGTGAGCTGGTCAGCAACTATTCATTCCGGGGCCTTAGAGAGAGGTGGAAGGATAGAGATTGGGGGGAAATTTCCGTGTGTGGTCCTATCACCACTTTTATGGATAGGAGTGACTGTATCAGACTTCCATATGTCAGAGAACCGGCTAAGTGAGAGGGAGAGATTAAAAATCCTGGTGAGAGGCCCCAGGACTTCCTCTAGTGTGACAGACAGAAGCTTGAGGTCAACTGTATCCGAGCTTGTTCTGGTGTTGCAGATGGCTTTGGAGATGTACTTGCAGACTTCATTTCTATTTACCACTTTGAAGTAAAAAGGGGGGGGGCTGTTGGTTTGGTTGGGAAGTGTGAATAGAGGAGTGTCACCATCACTGAAAAGATCTGGGGGGAGAGCACTGCTAAGGTCGGTGAAAACATCGTTGAATGTGTCAGCAATGAATTTATGGTCCAGAGTAGTGCTCCCGTTGACCTGGAGCATGGTCAGTGGTGATTTGGATTGCTTCCCAGTGACGTCTTTTAAGTTGTCCCGGAAAGCTTGTCCATTTCTCCATGAGTCAGTGAGGGCTTTCTTGTAGTACTTCGATTTCTGTTGGCGAATGGATTTGGTGCAGTCATTCCCTGCGCTTTTATATTTTTGGATGTCAGCTTGCTTCCTGGTGGATGTAGCCAGTTCCCAGATGGTTCCTAAGTTTTAACTTCTTTAAGAGGGCACCAGATAGCCATGGGTTGCAGAGCAACTTAACTTAGTGCTTTTTTTAGAGGGGCGTAGGTGTTACAGGCTTCATTAAACATGCGAATGAATTGTTCTAGGGCAATGTTTGTGTCAGTGGCCCTGAGAACAGGAGACCAGTCCAGATGGAGTAGGTGTGATTTTAGGTGGAATAGGTGACCCCCAGGCAGGACTCTGCTGAGGATGGTCTTTGATGGGGGCTTGCAGAATTTGTTTGACCAGGTACAGTTGATGGGAGAGTGGTCACTGAGTGAGTCAGGAAGGATGGTGGAGTTTGTAATCTGAGTGGGGTGACTGTTCAGGATCCAGTCCAGTAGGGTGCTTCTACCAGTTTTATAGTTCTTTCTGGTTGGGGAGTCCAGCATCTGGGTAAGATTAGCCGATGAGACAGAATCCCTGACAGCTCCTGCCTCAGCTCCCAGCCAGTTAACATTGAAGTTGCCAAGCAGGATGGTTTCTGAGTCAGGTGGTTGTGTTTTTATGAGGTTCAGCACAGCGTTGAGGCCAGGTTCCTGTTCTTTAGGCGGGATATAGACAGTAACGACCTTGAGGGCTTTATTATGGGCACCAAGTAGGATTTTGATATGTAGTAACTGGGCAGAGGAAGTCAGTGGGTCAAAGAAGATAGGGTGCCCCAGAAAATTGTCTTTCAGGTATAGAGCACATCCTCCCCCCTCTTTTAGACTTACAATCGAACCTAAAGATATTTTAACCTGGGAGGGAGATTGCTTTGTCAGGCACCGAGCAGGTGAGCCAGGTTTCTAACACTGCCAAAATATTGGGGTGGTGAATGCTTGCAAAGGCTTGCAGTTGGTCAAGCTTCGGTAGTAAACTACAGATGTTCAGGCATATGATTGAGAGAGTACCCAATTGCTTCTTGTGGGTGGGAACCCTTGCTGTCTTCGGACTTGGGTTTGGGTGAACATTTCCCGATAGTAGCAGGAGTAGGAGCAAGAGTTGCAGGGTGGCCAGGCATAATTCCCTGAGGGAGAGCATGCAAGTGTTTTTTGTGAAGGAGAATGCTGCGGAGTTGATGCCGGGGTACAGCAGTAGCGTTGTGAAATGGGAGGACAGCAGGGACCAATACACACTCATAAGAAGGTGCAGATTTGTGGTGAGGTGGTGAACCCTGTGGGCAGGGTTTGCTTCGTACGGGAGAGTGCCAGTGCTGCATAGGAGCAATTCAATGTATGGCTTTGGAGAGGGGATAGGAGACAGACTGAATGAAAAAGGAACAGGAGGTAGGACATAGTTTGGGCGGTATGCATATAAGCTCAGGTAGTGGGGGTGAGGAGATGAAAAAAAGGTGGTTTGGATGAGATCCGGGAGGATGCCTGAACTCTGTAGATTTTATGAACGTTCCTGGGAACAGCTGGGGGTACTGGGGCAGTCCTATTAACTCACGGTCTGTAAGGAGGTTCACCTTGTGAGATTTGGCACCATTTAGCTTTAAGGGGTAGTGCCTACTTTTAGAGAGTTCCTCAGATGGGCAGGTACGCAGTGAGAGGAGAGGTGGAGAAAAACTTGGTGGGAGGGAGCAAGAGCGATTAAGGAGGCCTGGGAGGGGTTGGGGTGGAAACATGAGCTCTAAAGGCATACAGTTTCAAAAACAGTTTTCTTAATGGTACAGCAGTGGTTTAAAAAAATAGGCAGTAAGGCAGCTTGTTTCAGGCTTAAAAGTCAGAACAAGAAACACATTTAGGAGTTTTAGACAGCTTTATAGTACTAGGAAGAAAAGGAAAAAACCTCAGTGCTTATCAGGCAGACAGGGAAAGCTGTGGTGCCAAAAAGCCTATTTAAAGTCAATGGAAAAGGCGCACCAATCAGTAATGACACTGAAAGGCAGCCGTCCAATCAAAATATGCCTGCAGGTCCCAGCACCAATCTAAAGCAAAGGCTCCAATCGAACAAGCTGGTGGCAGTACCTGGGGTGTTGAATCCAGGGAGGATAACCACAGGGGCAGCCAAGGAGCCATTCAAAAGCCTTTCTGCTGTGGAGCACCACCTCAGGTGCATGTCCCTGGGGTGTTGAATCTGGGGAGGAGAACCACAGGGGCTGCCAAGGAGTGGAGGAATGGTTGGGCGGTGGCCGTGGAATCAGTCCGTTCAAAAGCCTTGCTGCTGTGGAGCACCGCCTCAGGCACGTGTCCCTGGGGTGTCGAATCCGGGGAGGAGAACCACAGGGGCAGCCAAAGAACCAAGGAATGGTTGGGCGGTGGCCGTGGAGTCAGTCCGTTCAAAACCCTTGCTGCTGTGGAGCACCGCCTCGGGCACATGTCCCTGGGGTGTTGAATCCGGGGAGGAGAACCACAGGAAGAAGCCGAGGAATGGTCGGGCAGCAGCCGTGGAGTCAGTCTGTTCAAAAGCCTTGCTGCTGTGGAATGTTGTCTTGGGCGCGTGTCCCCTGCCTTAGAATTTATTCTGGCCCCAGTTAAGTTTAAATTGTTTCTTCAACCATTTGCTGAACTTGTCAGGAAACATGGATTGGGCCTACATATGTACACAAATGACTTTCAGATTTACTTTTCTTTGCCATCTAAAATGCAGCTTCCATGTCTGTTATAAATAACTGCTTGTCAGACATTGCTGACTGACTGACATCCAGCTGGAATAAACCCAAGCCAGCAAAATGAAAGGTGATGGTGGCTGGTGGGGAGTATATTTATCAACTCTATAGCTGGCATTGTTTCCACTATCTGTAGAGAGAATTTGCTTTGGAGAAAATGATTCACAGTTTGGGTGTTACATTGGATCAGTTGCTAAGTCCAGATTTTTTGCGGATTTTTGCCATTGTCAAAAGTTGTTTTTAATCACCTGAATGGTACTGAACTTATTCGTTCATTACTGCCACCTGCAGACCTTGCAACTGTTGTCCATGCTCTCGTTATCTTGAACACCCCCTTGAAAGCAAGTAGCCAAGTCACCAGGGGCTCTCACATTGGTGGAGTGTTAAACAACATTTGTTGCAGGCAGTTGGTCTCTGTGTTTCTTTGGAGCACTAGTTTGGATTTTGTATTACTGTTGGGCTAGCTGCCCTTGTAGGCACACCAACTTCACTGCAGGAGCGCAGGTATTTGGTGACTGGATCTTGTTATCCTGAGACCAGACTATGGGCATGTTTTGTACTGTGGTCTGCCTTTGAAATCCCTATTTAAGCTGCAACTGGTACAGAATGGGGTAACAAGACTAGTGGTAAGGGAACACTCCTGTTGTCATATTTCTCCTGTGCTGGGAAAACTGCTCTGCCTTCCTATAAGATGGAGTCTATTATCAGATTCTTTCTTCTCACTTTTATATCCTTACATGGTCTAGGCTCTCCTGCTGTTGCTGAGCTCTTCACCTGCTATTGTAAAATACTGTATATTACTGTAACCTATTCCCGTACTCTTGTGTTATATATTTACTATTTATGTATGCCTACGTGATGGTGCTTATTGTTGTTTACTGTCCCCTGTCCACACTCAGGTCACATCTGTAAATAAGCTTTCTTGTGTATCTCTGTATGCTTACCTGGTAATACATTTTCAGTAAATACATAAATAAAAATAAAGAAATACATTTAGAATTGCTTCACAGTACCTTTAAAGAGAAAAAAGCCTGAAATATATATATTTTTGTATTTTATTTTAAAATATTTGGCCTGAAAAGGCACACTAAACTGAAGTTCATTTCCAGCTAAGACCCGGAACACAAGGATGTTAAGTGACTTGCTCAGGGTCACACAGTATGGAAGTGGTGGTAGCAGGATTCAAACCCAGGTCTAGTAGGTCTCCAGGTTCACAACTCTAAGCTATATTGACTCCTGAGATACTAGACGGGGCAGCAGAACCTCACTGGAAATGAGATGTTTCATTCAGTTGTGGTATCCAAGAAATATAGAAAGGAAGCTGCCAACAGAGGAAGGCCTTATAGTCTATTCAGCCTGCCCTATGAGGTGGTGTACACTGTCTAGTGGATCATGACAGTCCCCTTCCACTCTGATTGCCACAGCTCCCTTGACCAGATCTTTATGCTAGCCCACTCTCTCTAATTTCTCTACCATTTTTGCACTGACCAATGTTCTGGTTAGTTTATCCTACCCCTCCACCAACTGCTCTGTAAGCAAGCATTTGTCAAGGCAGAAAGCTTGCTTGCTTGTATTTAATGTGTAGGTGTTAGGCATTATGGTACAGAGGTGATAATTACCTAATTAATTCTACAGGTTATAATAGTGAAATCATCATGACTGGGAAATTAAGAGGTTTATACCTAACGTTGTTTTCCTAACCTGTGACCTTGAATTTTCAAAATGTTAGTTTTTTGTTTTTTTGTCCCATCATATGAATATGATAGGTGCCATTTATGAAATGTGACCCAAGACATTATTTTGTGTAACTACCACGAAAACAGGTTTTGGAGGGGAATTTGATAATGACATCTGCTATGCTCATTCGATGGGGGTGCAATCTATTACTGCAATGCCCATTACCTTGGGCTACCACGGGTTGATATCCACCGCCTGCAGCTGGTGCAGAATGTGGCAGCCAGGCTACTGACTGGTATCTCTAGGACCAGTCATATAACGCCTGTGCTCCACAGACTGCACTGGCTGCCAATACAGTGGCGGATCACCTTCAAGGTTGGTTTGCTGACCTATAAGGCCCTACATGATCAGGGACCCAGTTAACTGCAAGATCTCCTTCATCCCTACTGTCCCCCCCCCCACCCTCTCCGATCTACTGACGAGGGATTGATAGAGATTACCAGGGTCCGTTTACAAACATACAGAGCAAGTTTAGTTTTATAGCCCTGACCCTGTGGAATTCTCTACCTCGTTGGGTGCGAGATTGCCTGACCGTCCAAAGTTTTAAATTTGCCCTAAAAATATCTTTTTAGCTTGCCATTTTCAGATTTTTAAAGCTGCTACTGTATTTATTAGTTTAATTTTATTTTGTTATTTATTAATGTGTCTTGATTTTATTGCACAGGCACCTTGGTTTAATAAAGGTGCCTTTTTTACAAATCAAGTATTGGTTGATTGATTGATTGAAGAGTATATTGAAAATGTGGGTTAAAAAGTAAAAATATTACAAAGTGACGAGTAATGTTGAAAAATGTCAACATTTGTTCATAATTTTTATTTTGTTGTTATGAACATGACAGGTTTCATTTGTGAAATCCTGTCCAAAATTTAATTTTGCAATGCAACTGTGAAAAGATGTTCTGGAAGGATTCGAAAAATGGCACATCATGTTCCTAACTTGGGGTACAAAAATGGCTATTTTGAAAATGTGGGGTCATAATCTGGTAAAATAGCAAAAGTAGGTGCAAACACTGAAACGTTTAAATGTTTCTTCATAACTTTGTCCTTTTTGAGATTTTTTTACCACAGATTTTCAACATAGTCTTCTTATTACCTCTATCTAGAAGGTGAATTGTTTAGCTGCTTATTGTAAATTGATCTGCTTTGCTGCTTGAACTTTGATCTTTGTCTGAATGTTCTGTTCCTATGTCCAAGCACTGTGTTTGAAGTGGAACCTCTGCAAATGAGCTTTCAGCTCAAAGGTACTTTCTGAATAATAAATAAATAAATACAATTACCTTACTTTGTGATCAAGACAAGTGGAATTTTTTAAATCCCATCTGAATGGTGATTTTTCGGAGCAGCTGTAAAAACATGTTTCAGAGGGGATTTAAAAAATCACACCTGCGTTGTTCATGAGGTGGGGTAACAAAAGGATATGTTGAAGATCTGGGGTCAAAATCTAGAAAAATAGTAAAGTTATGAGTAAACATTGAAGATCAAGACAAGCGGAATTGTTTAAATACAGTACGTGCGATAGGTGGCCTGGTAGAGCAACTGTAAAAACATGTTTTATGGGGAATTCAAATAATTTCACCTCCCTGGTACATGTGGTGGGGTTAAAAAAGGACACATTTACAATTTTGGGTAAAAATATTAGGAAATGATAAAGGTATGAGTAAAAGGTTAAAACATATTAAAAAGGCATCAACCAAACTTTACCTCATTTTCAGTCACTTTCTGGTGAAGCTCACAAGAAGCAGGATGTTTGAGAAGATGCAGCACTGGACCAGATAGGTAAGTATGAGGTGGGGGTGCTGGGGGGGGGGTTGGTGTGGGGTAGTGAAAGTGGGGGGGCAGAAGTCATTGCTGCACCATTTTCTTCTTTTCCTTGTTATCGAGCATGGGGAAGAATCAGAAGGTGGGCACAACACTTAGCAGTGGAAGGGTATTAAATTATCACAGATGGGGCATGGGGAAAATCGGGAGGTGGCCAGGATACATGGTAGTGGGAGGGTATTTAATTGCCACAGATGGGGCACAGGAAAGGAGTGTGATCTTCACACAGTAACCTTGACTGAGCCTACAAATGACTGTAGGTCTGCTTAAGCCTTTCTTTTCTTAGGCTAATGCTGCGACCTGAGACTATAATTATAAAGTGTGACAGGTAATGGGTAGTAATGTGGTTGGGATCTGCGAACAGGCAATGGGAGGGAAGGGGAAGCAGCAGGTTAAGCATGACACCTCTCAGCTGCTTACTGCGCAGCTTCATGCAGATGAGAGGATCGAGACACTTTCTAATTGGAAAGGCTTAGTCCTTTCCACTGCAAGTTTCTGCCCCACAAGCACTGAACAGTGTTATGATCAGCCTGGCTGATCACTGGGTTCTCACTCTCAAGCCCACTGTAGTCTCAGCTACATTGGTCCTGACAGTTACACTCCTCTGAAACCCCATTCTTGTAACGAAATGTTTGTTGTGCATGTGATAGATAAACAAAAAAAGTACTTCCTAACAACATCAGTGTTCTGCTACTCCTCTTAGAACTGTGTTAGTGTTTCTACTGACTATGAATAGCTAGCTTGAGTCCACTTTGATAATACTCTGAATGTATTTAAACATTTTGATCATGTCACTCTCTCTCTTATCTGATCTGTAATGAGTACATGTTGAAGCTTTCTAGTCTCTGCTTGTGTGTCCTACCTTGCTGAACCTCTGTCATCTTGGTCACCCTCCTCTGTACTGTCTCTAGCCTGTATATGTCATCCTTAAGTAAGTGCTCGAAAACTGCACACAGTATTCCAAGTGTGGCCACAACAGAGTTCTGTACAGGAGCAAGGTGATCTCTTTTGTCCTGCTGCTGAACCCCATTTTAATGTATCCCAGTATTCTGTTTGCCTTCCCTTTTTCTGTGTCACACTTGTGATGATGTTTTGAGAATGTCTGAAATCCTCATTCCTAGATCCTTTTCTTCCTCAGTCACAGTAACTGTTATGTGCCTCCAGCCTGTACTCTGCTCCAGGACTACTGCTTACTACATGCCTGACTTTGCAGTGTTTGGCATTGATGCCCAGCACATCTTAAGCCTCTCTAAGTCCTCTCTCAATGCACAGATACCCTCCTCACAATCATCCCTGCCACAGAGCTTGGTGCCATCCACAAACAGGCAGATTTTCCCGCTGATGCCTTCTCCTATGTTGCTAATGAAGTTGATAAAGAGTGCTGGCCCAAAAGCAGACCCCTGCAGTACGCTACTAGTGGCCTCCCTCATGTCTGAGAATTCCCCATTTATGACTACCCTCTGGGTCCTCCCCCAACTGGTTACCCACCCAACTAGCCAATCTGTCCACCACCTCAAGATCCCCAAGTTTCCTAACCAGCCTGTGTTTCAGAACAGTCAAAAGCCTTGCTAAAGTCCAGATACAATGTATCAACTGCCTGAACTTTATTAGCAGCCCTCATTATCCAGTCAAAAAGGTCAATCAGATTTGTTAGACAAGATGTGCCTCCCACAAACTCGTGTTGCTTTCCATCTTGCAGCCTATTTGCTACCAGGAACTCCACCAGTCTCCCCTTTGTTATAGATTCCAGTAGTCTGCTGACTATTAAAGTCAGACAGACTGGCCTCTCGTTCCTTGGCTCATCCTTTCCTCCATCTCTCTGTAGGGGTACCATGTCCATTGTTGTTCAGTCCATAGACACCTCTACAGTCTCTACGAAGCAGTTGTTGAGGTCTTCCAGGTGCACTGCTAGCCCTCATGCCATTTTCCTCAACACCCTGTGATAAAGTCTGTCTGTCCATGGAGATTTCCTTACTTTTAGGACCATGAGCTCAATGAGTACCCTTTCTGTGGCTATGGTTCCATACACAGCTTTGACCCTTCTTTCAGTCTAGTGCTAACGTTTTTCTGTGTTATTAGTCCCTCCCTCTTCTTTGTAACTCTAAACACAAGTAAAAATTCAATATTCCTGCCTTACCCTTGTCATCTTCTACCCACCCCTACACCCTATCACTGTTTAACTAACCATTCCTTCCTGTCTTTTTCCCCTAATGTAGTGTACTGTACATGTAAGAAGGCCTTATCCCCCTCTTTTATTTCCTTTGCTATCCTCCACTTCCTGTTAAGCTGTCTCACCACCCTGTTGGCCTCACTCAGTTTTTCAAGGCAGGCATCTGTGTTCTCCCCTTCTTTCTGACTTCCTTTATTTCTATTAAAAGACTGACTTTTCTACCTTGCTGTACTCTCCACCTCCCTTGTGAGCAAGACTGGTTTTCTATGCCTCTTTCTTTTTCTAACCTGCCTCAAGAAGGAGCTGGTGACCTACCGTAGGTTGTTTTTAATGAAGACTCATTTCCCCCTCAGCCTACCCTGCTCCTCAACACCCTCTAACCTACTTTTAGGTTTCAGTCTCTTCTCACCAAAATGAGCCCTTCTGAAATCTAGTTTTGGATTTGATGTGTTCCTTACCTTGCTCTGTAGCAAATCACACTGACAGGTGGTCACTAGTACCCAAAGACTCCCTATTCTTGTATCCCTGACATAGTCACTCTTTGTAAACAGAAGATCCAGGGTCACCCCTCCCTTTATTTGCTCCCTGACTTCCAGGACCAATACACCATCATGGAATGCATCCATGATTGCCGGACTTCTGTTACTGCTTGCTCTCAGAATGCTCCATTCTGCTGTATATAAGGAAGATTGAACTCTCCTATAATCACCATTTCTCCTTGTGCTTATGTTCTTTTGATTTCCCTGTCAAGTTCCCTGTCTGCCTCTTCTTTTTGATTTAGGGGCATATAGACCACCCCAATCTTACCTTCCTGCTCCTTCCCACTTAAAGTTGTGTCCACAGTAACTCTGATTCTGCCCTCTTACTTGCTATCATGTCCCCTGTTGCCCTGCCTCACACACTGGGACACCTTTACCCCCTGCTCTCAGCTCTATCCTTCTTAAAGTTTGAGTACCCTGGTATTGTGAAGTCCCAATCATGATGTGGTATTATGCAGATTTCCATTATGGCAACTCATGCCCAGTTGGGCTTCTTCAACCAGTGCCTTAAGATGACTCACTTTACTGCCCTAGCTCCTAGCATCAATGCTTATGACTTTCCAGGGCTCTGTTAACCCCTTCCACTTTTGAGTCCTCGCCTTGCTTATGCTCTGGTACTCATTGTATGCAGTGTCTCTGTTCTGCAGCAGTACAATGTATCATGCCTGCTTGTTTACTACTGCCCCATCTGTATCCCCCTTGCTACCCCTAGTTTCTCCCTACCTGTCCAGAAAGAACTATCCTGGAGTGCCCTCTGACTCCCACCATGCAAGAGCTGTGGGCTGTATGCCCTGGTGTAGCCCTCTCCTCTGCTTAGTTTAAATTATTGCTGACATACTCCTCCAGTTTGCTTTCCAGTGCCTGGTACACACTCCACTAAGATGCAAGCGGTCAAATGCATACAATGCCTTATCTTCTCAGAGGATTCCTCATTCCACAGCATACCTGAATCTTGCTCACTGCACCATCCCTTTAGCCATGCATTGAAACTAACAATTCCTGACATCCTGCTCTGAGTTTCCTGTGGCACCGGTAGCACTTCTGAGAAGGCTACTTAGTCTACCTTATCCCTGAACATTTCCCTCAGCACCGTACAACTCTACTGGACTACTTCCAGTCTGCATCCCTCCAGGTCATTGGTTCCCAAATGGATCACACCATCTGGCTGTCCTTCATCTCCCCGGTCAGGGTCAAGAGCCTGGGTAAGATCTTCTCCACTGTTATAGAAACATAGAAACATAGACTTTGACTCTAGAGAAGGACTGAATGGCCCACCCAGTCTGCCCATTTCCCTACCTATTGGATAATCTGCAGATCCTAGTTAATCAACAGCCTACTTCTTCCTACCCCCACCAGAATTGCCTTATGTCTGCCACATGCATTTTTGAATTCCCCCACTGTTTGTGACCCCACGACCTGCTCAGGAAGGCCATTCCATGCATCCACCACCATCTCTATGAAAAAATACTTCCTCACGTTGCCCTTGAGCCGTCCACCCTCTATCTTCAGATTGTGCCCCCTTATTCTTGCACATCTCTTTTTCTGAAAGGTGCTACTCTCCTGGACTTTGTTGATTCCCTTGAGGTACTTGAAAGTTTCTATCACCACCCCCCCTTTCCTCAAGGGAATACATATTAAGATTATTTAGTCTCTCTTCATATGGCTTCTGGTGCAGACCCTGCACCATTTTAGTTGCCCTTTTCTGGACTGCCTCCATCCTGCCTATGTCCTTGCAGAGATGGGGTCTCCAGAACTGCATGCAGTACTTCAGATGGGGTCTCACCAGCTGTCTGTACAGAGGGATAACAGCGTTCTGTTTTCCACAGGTTATGCCTCTTCCTATACATCCCAGTATCCCCCCCAGCCCTCCTTACTATCTTCTCACATTGCTTGCTTACCTTTAGGTCATCTGATATGACTACCCCAGGTCTCTTTCCATTTTTGTTGTTGTTAGTAACCCCCCCCCCACTGTGTACACTCCCCCTTGGTTTTTGTTTCCCAGGTGCATTAGTTTGCTGTTCTTTGTATTGAATCTAAGCTGCCATACTTTTGACCATTCATCCAACTTTTCCAAGCCTCTTCTCATCCTTTCCACCACCCCACTCCTTGTGTATCAACCCTGTTGAAAGGCACACCACCTTATTTATGATAGACTCTGGTCCCTCAGCTAGCCTCCCCATTTCTCTTATTATTTAGTCCCAAATACTCAGACTTCCCTCCTGTCTACCTCCTTTCCTCCCTAACACCACATCAGGCTTCAATCATGCAGACTGGGCCACTCTGCTAGGATTCTTCCATACGGATTGGACCTTAATTCCCAGAATCCATGTCTGACTTGCAATATCAGTCTGGAGCCCATGGGAAGCAGTTCATGCTGGTGACTCTAGATGCTGATAATGGTTCTTTGTGACCACCACAGGGACCGGGACTTGCCCTTTCCCAATCAACATCCCCCTCCTCCCCACAGTACATAATCCTGCTCTGGAAGCCCCTGATGCATCTGAGAAAGAGGTGGCTAGGCCTTAGATCCTCAATGACTAGGAGAGCCCCTCTGTCTGTTAAGCATAGCCCTGAGACAGTTCATTTATTCCACCAGGAACCAACCCAACCCAACCTCCTGCAAGACAGGAAACCTTCATCTCCGACAGCACCATCTGGAAGATTGCCATGCCATATCATCTACAGCTCAGGACCTCACCCCACTCTCCTACCTGCCAAAACATATTGAGATCTATTGCCTCCTGGTTAAATAAAGTGTGAAAAAAAGCTTTGAGTCATGTGTTTCCTCCATTCACTTTAGTATTTGATATTTCTCAGTCATTGTTCCCAAGCTGGTGTTTTAGGGCTCGATCCACATAAGGTGTGTTGCAACTCAGCACACTCAGAGGGCTGTGTACAGCCACAGAGTGCACCCTACATGCAGGATGTGCACCTTTGGGGCACTCCATAGCACTCACAGCTGTGGCTGTGCATCCACTCTGCACTCACTCCCCGGCTGTGTGACTATCTCCATGCCAGGCCAGGTCAGTGGCAGGCAAGGTGGCAGGAGCACACAACTGCTCAATCCAGAGCACCGGCAGGGCAGCCAGCAAAGCTGGTGGAGAAAGTAGACTCTACATAGAACAAGGGGCTGCCATAGCCCCACCAAACAGCCATTCCGGTCATCCCTAGCTTGAATGGCCTGTCATCCATTGGTTCCAGGGCCCAGGAGCCTTGGTACAGGGCTGAAGGTGTGGCTGCCACTGGACGGTGCCCAGGACAGTGCCTGAAACCAAACTGCACATTGTACCACTAGGGGTATGGCAGCCCATGGAGGACCAAAATGGGTTTTCATATCCCATGGACCCCTGTGCTGTGCTGAGGTGGGATCTATTACTGAGCTGACCCAGGCCATGGGTGTCAGCAGGCATACTCAGTGTACTTTGCTGAGCACAGTAAAATCTGAAAACTCCAGGGGCAATATGAGCCTCAGGCCAGGGCAACAAACACAGACAGGGCCTGATTTATTTATTTAGTTTTTGTTGACTGGGTAAGTGCACTAGACAAATCCTGCCTATTTTCAGGCACGACCCGGGGGAGGGGGATACAGATGAATGCCAACTGACCTTGAACCAGATTAAGCTGTTGGTGGTATTTTTAGTGAATGAGGGAAATTTGGACAGGACACCGGGGAAATTCCCCTACTCTGAGGGGTGGGGAACCCTTCCCATGAGACATCTGGACTCGGTTCAGAATGTCTCAGTCACCGGCAGGAGTGGAGGTGGTGGACGATGGTCCTCAGGAACCCAATGCAACACTTGAGGAGGTTGCATTTTCTTCAGCAAAGGAGTTACAGTATGGTTCTGCAGTGTTAAATGAGAATTGCCTCGGTCTGCTTTATTCACCGACATAGGTGAGAACAATGCCTTTATGAATATAGCTACTGAGGAGGATAAGAAATGGAAGCGTTTAGAGAATGGACAAACAGTTTGCTCTAGTATGGCAAAAAAAAGTGTTAAGACAAACGCTGCTGACCTGCAAGATGATGCTGCTGGCGTTCCAGAAATGGATGGAGATTCTTTCCCCTTTTCAGCCCGTTTTGCTTCTTGGTCCCCCAAAAGAGCACTGCAGGCGGCAGGTTAGATACAGACCCCCGAGGCATGGATACCAGATCCGTCTATCCCGTTACCAGGAACAGCTTCTACGACCCAGGAGGAACGTTTTTCGGGTACACTGTTGATGGAGGGACCAATTTTGGTAACGGACCGGAACACCGCATCACTTCCGCCTTCCTCAGCTGAATCCAGGAGCCTCGATGTTTCCCAGCCGAAAATGGACCCTAGTACCACAGAGAATGTTGATGGAAGACCCAGAACGCCAGACAACATGGCCACAGAAATTTGGACACTTCAACATCGGACTCTGTGCCACAAGACGGAGTATTGGTCGAGACTCTAATTCTGTTGCAAGGTACTATTCCATCTGACTTTCCTCCCCAACAAACCAGCCTTTAAACCAGTGAGTTATGCCTCCTCTTTAAAATAAAGACACCAGTCAGAAAAGCGCTTTGTTGCCCGAATTCATTACAAAGGGGCTTGGAACTTCCCCGATCACATTATGTGGGCAACTCTATTGATTGACTCTCTAGTGATTCACCCTGCTGATGTTTATGCCTTCATCCACACTTCAGGAGATCGTGAACTTTGATATCTCATTCAGAACTGCTGCATTATTAGATACATTTGGGCAGCTTATTATACTGCCCGGACAGACTCGGTTTGAAACATTTTATTGTTATTCCTCTTACCAGACCAACGGCTAAAATTGTAACTGTTTCTTCGAATGAAGGAGTTAATGTGCTAGATATTGTATATTGGTTAGAATCAACGCTGTACAGTGACTGGTGTCCACATGCTGTAATTGATGATAATGGGTTTTGGACGGAGGGTGGAAGTTTACTGTACAACTTAAGGTCACTGGAGCAGGGTGCAACACCTCCCTAATTGTTTTACCAGGCAGGGACCGAGGTGTATTGTTTTATCCTGGTCAGCCACGTTCTTTTTTAGATGCGTTCGCTATCCCATTTAAGTTCAGACTGTGAACAATTGAAATGTGCTTCTTGTGGTCTGGCTAGGTCATTCAGTGTTATCTTGTAAGGTACTCACCCACTTGTAACTTATGTGGGGATCTTTCACATACTTGAAACATGTCCATGGGCGGCCCATAATACCACGGATTACACTGAGCATGATTCATATAGCCAAATCATCGGCTACTGCACACCCTCAAGCTCCGTGCACACTATTGGGAATACAGATATAAGCCTCTCCACTTCGGTACATCAGTCTGTAAAGGTTTCCTCCTTCTGAGGGTTTACCAGATATGGTTGACCCTCCCCAACCCCCGAATCTCATGGAGATTCCGGTGTGCAGCACGCTGCCCACCACTTCTGCTGTTCCAGCTCAAATTGTAGACCCACCTACTTCTCTTCCAGTTAGTGAAGTTGTAGAGCTCGGGGATCATTCATCCCCCGCCAACAACTCGCTGTCTTCGCTCTACCAAACAGGTAGACCCAATAACTATGCCTCCCATCCCGGTTTCAAATCCCTATGACCCATTACAAAGTTGGGGCGATGCTATGGAAGAAGAGGACTTAGATGACTCCTCTCTTTCCCAACCTTCCACGGCTGCCTCAGTGCCATTAGCCACTACTTCTGGGATTTCTGTACGAAAAAAGTCAGTCAGAACTAGGAAAAAGAAATGAAGTGTTTTTGCTATCTGTGGTTTACCTTTTCCCTTTGCTTATGTCTTTTTTACGACTAGCCAGTCTTAATGTTAATAGCATTCGGTCTCCATATAAGCGTACTGCAACCTTTTCAGCATTACAAAGTTTAGACTATGATGTTTACTTGCTGCAAGATGTTAGGTTGTATACAGCGGAGGAAGTCACAACTGCCTCACGGAATTGGGGTTTAGGGCCCTCTTACTGGTCTTTAGGGCAGGATCTATGTTCTGGTGTGGGCTTTTGTTTTCGTTCTTCAATTTTCCTTTTGCAAAAAACGGTAGATTTAGTTCCCGGAAGAGTATTAATATTGGATCTTTTATGGTATGATTCCCCATATAGACTTATTAATATCTATGCACCACAACAAAAAGCTATCAGAGTTCAGCTTTTCCGTTTGATCAAACCATTTTTATTTACTAACCGAACTATTTTATGGGTGGTGATTTTAATACCAGCTTGGATATCCCCAAATAAGAAAACCTATTGTGATACGTCTGTTTTAAGTACTATTATTAAAGAGACACATCTAATTGATATATTGGCCCAGTCCAGTTACCTACCTTTTCAAAAGGAAAATTGACCTCAGAATAGACTTTTGGTTTGTTCTCTCAGACTGTTAGGGTTGCGACTGGTATTACTACACCTATGGCTACCTCGGACCACCATTTAATAGGTCTACGAATACCGTTAGGAGAAACCATAGCATAGGGCCCGGGGACTTGGAGAGTAAACTCATCCTTGCTATCACTTCCTGAGTTTCTTACAGGGTTTCAAGACTTAATTACAGACCGCATCTCTGTGGAGATTCTTTATGATTCTATGATAGACTGGTGGACTGACACTAAAAACTATGTGATTTCTTACTTTAAATACTATGCTAGGTTTCTAGCTGACACAAGGCACCGTACTACAAGTTTTTTAAGGGCTGAGTTGTTAGAATTGTTCTCTAAATCCCATATATAATGTTGATTGTTCGTACAGTGATGACGTTAAAATTGCTCTAGCTAAAGAACAATATGACAGACAAAAACTATTCTCTTCGAACAAAAATATAAATTCACTGGGACACGGTATCAATTTAACCCCTTTGAACTGGCTACAGATAAATTTCATAGTAAACAAATACACCAATTGCGTGATGATCAACACCTGTAATTACTGGACAAAACAACCTCATGGAATATGTAACATTTTTATCAAAACAACTTTTGAGACTCCTGTTGTTGAATCACCCGATATGGCACTTCTGTTACAGACATTAGATGTACCGACTTTACGACATCACAGAAGTCTGAACTTCTGGCACCTTTTACCTCTGAGGAAGTGAGACAGGTTATTTTAGTTTTAAAGATAGGGTAGCTCCTGGGTCAGATGGTCTTTCAGCAGAAATTTATAAATCTTTATGGCAATATATGCCAAGTCAGTTACTGGCTATTTTTAATGCCTTTCTGCAGGAAGACCGACTGACAAACCAGATGTATGAAAGGTTAATGCTATTTCTCTATAAAAAAGGTGATAGATATGACTTGACAAATTGGAGACCGATCACTTTACTTAACACTGATTATAAGATTTTTTCTAAATTGTTAGGGAATTGGCTATCTAAACTTTTATCGTCAGTACTCTCCCATCCCAATATTGTTCATACTGGAAGATCTATTCATGATGCTTTGCTATTACTTAGAGAATTGTTTTCCTAAGGTCAACAGGGCCCTTAAAGGTTATTTATTTAATTTTGACCTCTCCAAAGCTTTTGATCGTATTTCTCAGGAATTTATTTGGTTGACACTTCATGCTTATGGGTTTCGAGTCTTTTATTCATTGGCTTTGTTTATGCTATTCTCTAGCTTATGTTAGACCATATGTTAATGGTAAATTGGTTCCCCTTGCTACATCCTGAGGTAAGGCAGGGTTGCCCTTTAAGCCCTTTATTATTTGTTATTGCCTTAGACCTATAATTCGACTTCTTTCCAGATCTCCGAGACTTCTAGGCCTTCATGATAAAACTGTTCCAAAAGTAATCTGTTATGCAGATGACTTATAAGTTCTTGTCCCTAATGGGTCCCGATAGGGCAATTACTATGTACAGTATTACCATTTTGCTTTTGTTTATTGGCTCTAGGTTAAATCTGCAAAAAAGTGTATGTTTTAATTTAACTGTGTCTATCGCAAATGTAGGCTCGATTGCTGACATTCGACTAGTGGATACTCCACATAAATTATTAGGACTCTACTTCGGTATTCCAGATATGGCTAAATATAATTGGGAACTGTGTATAAACAAAGATAGAGAAAGGATATGTAAATGGAACAAATCGTATCTAGGCAAAAGGAAACGTATTTTTTTGATTAAGACTTGTTTGTTACCCATTTTTTTACATGTGGCACATGTTTTCCCGTTGCCCAAATGTTTTTTTGTCCCTCTCCTTAGTCTTTTCTTTTTCTTGTTTTTGGGGTAGTCGTTTAAATCCCATTAAGCAGTAATGTTTTATTACAGTCCTATCGTCAGGGAGGTGTGACTATGATTCACCCCATAGTATTCTTTTTTCTATTTTTTTATTACCAATTTGAAACCTTTGGTTACAGAATCACTAAAGCTTTGGATCCCTTTGTGCATATGTCCTCACTGGAATTTTTCAGGAATGGAATGTAGGTATTTTTTACATAAGAACAAAAGGCGTTATGTTTTATCTCCAGATTGGATGATAACGTTTGATATGTTAAAGACATGGCATATAACAGTACAGATGATCAAAACCCTCACTAGAAAACAGTTATATACACATATCATTACATCCCACTTTACTGAAGACGTTTTTCCTGACTTTACATTACCAGAGCGGACACAGATTGGGAATCGCTTAATTGACCCACGGATCCCTATCACAATGTGGGATATTAGTTGGTTGGGAGTTCACGGTAGAATTAATGTACGTGGTAACCTGAAGCATAAGCAAATAACTGACAGATATTGTTTCCGTGATTCTTGTACAGATACGGTAGAAACAATGTCTCATTTATATTTTTCTTGCCCATTTATTCTTCATTTCTGGTTTTTATGGCGCCGACATTTTTGGAACAAGGTATGGCGCCACTGGGATCAGAAAGCTCTTTTCTTTGGTCTCTTTCCAGATACTTGGGCATCTTGCAATCCTAGTACTTTAAACATAGTGGCAGTTGTAATATTGTATTGGGTGTGGCAGATTAGATGCTGGTTTTTATTTCAACAGCGTTATTTCACCCCTGACGAATTATTTGTAAAAATATTGAATTACCTTGATTACTTTAAAGAGAAAGAAAGGAAAACCCTTCAGATAGGCACATGGGAACGATATTGGAATTTCTTTTGATTCACTGTGTTGTTTTCTTATGAAATGTTTTCTTTACTGTATTTTTTCACATTTTTGATTTTGAACTTTGTATTATTGCTGTATTTCTGTTTTGTTTCTAAACAAGTCTGTACATATGTTTTGTTTTTAAATAAATATACCCCTACTCTTTTCAATAAGTGCCATGGGATCTTTAACATCCACCTGAACTACCACCAATCCAGGCAGATGGGACCTCGGTTTAACGTCTCATCCGAAAGATGGCACCTCAGAAGTGCAGCACCCCTCTCATGTTGCACTACAGTGTCAGTATTGGGATATTAACCCAAGTGCCAGGTGTGGGAACTGAACCCATAGCCCTCTGATCTCCTGGCCTTAGAGGCGAGTGTGCTACCTACTGAGCCACTGACACTGACATTGTACTGATGTACCTGAATAACTGTTTTTCTCTCCTTGAATGCTTTAGTGTGAGTTTGTGAAGGATCTTTGGAAGATATGTGGGTGCTAAACTTAGAGATCATGATTGTATGAGTGACCTGATTAAACGTGTACGCATGAGTGTAGTGTGAATGGACTTCTGTAAGGCTGGCTACCTGGATCTGGTAAAGAGACTTATCACAATGTATCCTAAACATTGCAACTAAAAGCCAGCCATCTTCTGTTTGACAACTTCTGTCTGAATGGCAGTGCGTGTTAGATAAAATGTTGTGACTCTGTTAGGATCACTGGCTTACTACATGTTGATGATTGAAATAGAGGTGTGGCAATGTCTGTGCAGCAGGGCAGCACACCTTTTGGTTTGTGTTCGGGGGTGGGGCAAAAGTTCTGTCAACTGTCAAGTATAAGTTTAAAATTCCTGGCTGCACCCCTGACCTGGGCATCTGATGGATGCCTGGGGATCTGGGAAACATGCCCCAGTACTGCTCACAGCTCCTTTGTGGGGCTCCATATCAGCAGTGGGTGGTGGGATGGGGCTGTGGATTCCACCCATCCCTGCACACTCCTGGGGCAAGCGGTGGGGATACACTCATTTTGAGCATACCCCCACTGCCACCATTTGAGGATCGAGCTGTTGACCATTAGACCACACAGCTTATTTGTTCTTTCCTCAAAAGCTGTTTGAGTTAGTATTTGATAAAAAAAAAAGAATAATTATCTCAGTAATAGATCCCACATCAGCTCAGCACAGGGGTCCCTGGGATATGGAAGCCCATTTTGGTCCTCCATGGGCTGCCATACATCTAGTGGTGCAAAGTCCTATATAGACATAGCAGCTGCACTTGACCTGGTCTAGATGGTCCGGTTGCCCACTCGATTAAACTATAAAACTGGCTCATCTACTCTATTAGACCTTATTTTCAGCAATCAGCCAAAACTCATCTCCCCGGTCTCTGCCTCTCTGACTCCCTTAGTGACTGCTCCCCAGTTAGTTGTCTGTGGTCAAATAAATCCCTCGCCCCCACCTCCATCCCTACATATCTTAGATGACTTATGAAGGGCTCCCTTCCCAATCTAAAAGACTGGTCCCCCACTTTCCTCGCTACAGACGTGGACACAGCCCTCACACACTTTATCACCATTTTCAATCACACCTGTGACCTTTTTGCACCCCTAAAAAAGCAATACATCAGAAACAGAAACAACCCATGGGTCTCCCCAGAACTACTTGGATTGCTACAACATCATGATAACCTTTGGCTGAAAGCCATTGACTCCAGGCTACCCCGAGACAGGCAACTTTATCGGGAAGACAGGAACAAATGCACTTGGGCTATACGCCAAGCCAAAGCAAACCACTATCGGCAGGCTCTCTCGGCCTCTGGGAGCTCTGGTCATGATTTCTGGCAGAACATAAAGGAAATCACAGGAAAAGTAGTCAACACTCCACCCGCCCAACTCAACATTGATAGTAAACTTATCCAAGACAAACTAGACAGCGCAAACACTCTTAATCATGCATTCTCGAACCTAAGCAGAGTGCTGTCCACAAACTTTTTTGACAACTCCGCTGCCAACATTCATCCACCAGCCCCACCAGCTGACCTCCCCCCTTTCCGGCTCAAAACTACATCCACCAATACTGTTAGAAAATATATCTCTAGTTTCATCTCCAAATCCAGACATAGTGGGGACACCCTTGACCTCAAATTACTTAGATTCACCTTGATGAAGTTCTCTCCCCTCTTACTAAAATCTTTAACTTATTCCTATGCTTTGGACAGTTCCCCTCTGTGTGAAAGTGTGCTGTCATCACACCTCTGCCTAAGGGAGGTGAATGCATAGCCCCAAACAACTATCATCCTATTTCTATTTTGCCACCCCTATCCAAGGCACTGCATAAAGTTATTGCTGATCAGCTTACGGACTACCTCACCAATCATAAACGACTCTCTCCTGTCCAGCACGGCTTCCACAGGGGACACAGCACCACCACTGCTCTACTTGAGTATATATTCTTTATTCATCAGGCTCTAGACAGTGGACATTTGGTAGGTTCTGTTTACATAGATCTTACCAAAGCGTTCGACACTGTCAACCATGCCCTCCTACTTCATTCACTCCCATCCCTGGGTATAAACCCTAATGTAGTGTCCTGGTTTGACAGCTATCTCTCAAACCGTACTCAACAAGTCAGAACTGGCTCCACTCTCTTGTCTCGCAGCCACGTCCTCTCTGGTTTTCCCCAAGGATCCATACTTGGCCCCCTTCTATTTAGTTTATTTCTTTACACCCACCCATCTTGCCCTGGTAAAATTCTCCTCTACATGGATGATGCTGTTATCTTTGACTCTCACCCCAACCCCACTATACTCCAAAATTTGCTCCAAGGTCATTTCAGCACCATTGAATCCTGGTTTGTCAACCATAAGTTAATTCTGAATTGTAATAAAGCCAAATCCATAGTTTTTACCCACTGCCAAAGCTGTCATCGTGACCTTACCCTTAACATCTGCAACTCCAGTAACATATCTATTGAACACATATACTCTTTCAGGTACCTGGGTATTACCCTAGATACCCAACTATCTTACCATGACCACATTCAGGGACTTTTATCAGTTCTTAACACCAGGATTGGGTTGCTCTATCTGCATAAACAATTACTCTCTTCTCTCTCCTATAGCTCTCCACCTGGCTGTATCCTCTTTTGTTCTTTCTCTAGTTGACTATGGCCTAGTGTTATATGGCTCAGCTGACCCTACTGCCCTCTCACGGGTTAAGACCACATTGAACAAGGCCTGCAGGCTTGTCACAGGCCTTGACAGGTTGATTCACACCTGTGACTTATACACATCTGCAGGATGGTTGAACCTAGATTATAGGCTCAAATACTTAACATGTATCATGGCACAAAAAATATCCCTCAGATCCACCCCTCTTGGGCTTGACTCCCTGATCACCATAGCGAACCCTGTCCATACTTCCAGAAGCACCATGGGACACACTCTCGGTTCCATACTGCAGGACCATGCTATGCCAAAGAGCTTTTGTTTATAGAGCACCCCTATGGAACAATGAGCTACCGACAGCTATCACCCACCTTGCCTCCACTGACCCTTTCAAAATGGCCCTAAAGAAATACTTCCTCGAGCACCCAGTTTGTAGATGTTCTACCCAAAGGGAGGGGCTCTGATATCTCTGTTTGACTATTTTGTGTACAATAAAACTATCTGATTGTCAACTAAGACCATTTTGTTCTGCCACAACAGCTGGCATATTAGGTATAACGAAGACCTAGTAGGCCTGCTTTTTCCAATGTAGGTCTCCATACATGTCCTGTACATATTGGTGTTTTATGATGCTGAACGATGGCCTGTCTCTGGCTGGCTTGTATATAGATATGAGTGTTGCTCTATCTGTGCATAGTTCCGTTGCAGCTATGCTTATTGTTTGTTGCCCACATGTATCACACTGCACTGTTTAATCTGTTGCCCTCATGTAACACTGACAAGGAGCCTTTGTAAAAAAATCTGGGACTGAAAGGTTGTTTCCGATCCTTTCAAATAAATAAATAAATAAAAATACAGTGGTCAGAAATCTGGATTTTTTACATTCATACATTTCTTGGGAATTTGTTAGCTTTCATTCTTATTGGTACTAAAAGATCTGTGGAAATATTCGATGGGGGCTATGCACTATGCAGTGCTGGTACGCACGGGAGGCGCATACCTGGTTATGCATGTTCTTATCCTCAGACAGCATGTGGGCATGCATGAACAGTGGCCACTGCCAGGCACCTGTCTGTGGCCTTGCCCTCCCAGTCAGCAGGATTAGGGGCAGATTTAGAGGACACAGGCAGGATCCAATCAGATGCCCCTCCTGGTCAGATAGTGGACCACTGCCCATGGTGAGAAGATGATTGTGGAATGGTGTGGGACTTGAAAGTTCCAAATTGATGGGCGAGCACCAGAATGGCTGCCCTCAACCCTCCCAGTCTGCCCAGAGGACTGGGGCAGCATGTAGAGTGAGTTCTTCATTCTGCCACAGCTTGCAGGTGTAATGTGATGGGGACATGCAACTTATATGGCAGGGTCCCTGCTGACGTATCCTGCACCCCTCTCACCTGGCACTCTGTACCTTTGTTGATGGTGTGTGTGTTGGCACGCACCCAGACACATCCCAGATTTTTCTGCATGTATAACTGCACAAATGGCCAGGGGATCAAGTTGTTCAGGGGCATGCATCCTTTCTAGCTGGTGAGGAGCTGCGTGACCTCCCCAATGTATGGTATTCTAATTTATGGTTGTCTATGAACCATGGATGTGTGACATGTTGGCAACCCACACCTTAATGCATAGGGCCCAATATGACTATAAAGAGTAGATTTTATTGCATTCTGGCTGATGTAAAAATTAGAGACATTTTTATTGGTCTTGGTTTATCCACAAATGTATTTCTTAAAAATTGTTATCCAGAAAAGACACACTGAGCCATAGCTTGTTTCCAGGTATGACCTTGTGAAATGTTCCAGGGGAAAAGAAGGGGTAAGACATGAGGCAAAATAAAAAAATAAATAACAGACAGCATATAATTCCAAGCTGTAGTGATTACAAATTGGGAAATAGTGCAAATATTGTTAAAGGCACACATTACAGCTAAAGCTGGTCAAAATTCATTGGAGGCAGTATAGCGCAGTGGTCTAAGGCTCTGGGCTGCAAATCTGGTAACTTCCAGCAGACCAGACCTGGGTTTGAATCCCACAGCTTCCACTTGCATACTGTGTGACCCTGAGCAAGTCACTTAACCTCCTTGTGCTTCCAGGTCGCTCCTGTAAAAAAGCTTCCAGCTTAGTGTGCATAGGTTAAACAACTAAAAAAAAAAAAAAAAAAAAGCAGTTCTTAAAAACAAACTGCACCAAAAAAAGAAATAGCAACTCCCTCAAGTAAATCACAGGTGGAGAAGGAGGAAGTGGTGGAAGAAAAGGGGGAGGGTACATAGATACAACACAGATAAAAGAGGAGCATAGTTAGGAAGAGACAAGGAAAAGAAGGGGTGTTAGGTTCCAGCACAAAAGGTGGGGAATGATCCCTAGGAAGGCTTTGAGGGAAGGAAGGAAGAAGACGATGCGGAAGCATGGATTGGGAAGGAGAGACAGGGAAATGGCAGAAAGAAAAAGACATGTTTCTAAGTAAAGGTTGTACACTAGAGATAAAGAAAGAATAGGTTGATAAATGAAGGGCATAGGAACTGGGGGTGGAAAGAAGTGGAGAGAGATAGAAATGGAGTAAAGAGAACCAGAATCTGATGAGGAAGCAGGAACAGAGGTTAAGACACCTAGCCTCAAGAGAAGGTAGATCAATAGGTGACAAGGTAAAGAAAGCAGTGGTGAATTAGCGTGGGAGAGTTAAAGGCAAAGTGACAGAATGAGTGAAAAGGGGGATCCAGCTTGGTGAGGGTGGTTTTGTGGGAATGCCCTGTAGACCACATCCTCATATTCAAACAATGGCAGAAACACTGCAGAACAGTGCACCGAGTTTAGGATAAAGCTTCTAATGCACGATGCTTATGTGCATAGAGGAATGGAGGTTTCACTCTAACCATACAAAGAGGTACATCAAGTGGGAGTCAACTTCAAGGTGGGTACCATCAGTAGTCAATACCAGGGTAGAGGGCAGCTTGGAGAGCCTCTGCATAGTGTTACATGTCATAGAGACAGTCATTTTGGCATTAAGACAAAGTTGGTTTGATCAGAACTAATATTGGATGTTATCAAAGTTATGTTGAAGCAGTGATTCCAGATCAGGGACCTAACCAGCTATGGTAAAAAGTACTATGTCATCCACATTCATGTGACTGTACAAGGAGAAATACACTTAAGTTCATTTAGAGAAAAGGGGAGAAGGACAGGAGCCAGAATAGAGCCTTGTGGAACTCACAGTGAGATGGAACTAGCTAACCACAAGCTCTGAAAGTCCAGCTCCTTCTAGCTTCACAAGAAGGATGGGGTGGGCGACAGTATCAAGGGCCTTGACTTGGTTAATAAATAGGGTGGTAATGATGAGCTCCATGTCCATCCCCTTCCGGGAGGCGTCAGTGACCCAAAGGAGGGAAAAGACAGTGAAGTGGGATTTATGGAAGCCAGATTAGAAGGGGGAGAGGAAAGAGGGGAATTTGACAAAAGGTGGAGAGCTGAAAGAGAAAAAGTTCTTATACTTTGGACAGTGCCAGGAGTAGTGAAACAGAGCAGTAATGAAATTACTGAATGCCCCAGGCCAACAGTCAATCAGGTGACCCACAAAAAAATCTCATTTGAACTCGGTCTGTTTTAAGAGCATAAACAGGCACTTCTGAAACTGTTAGAGATATGAAGACCATAAAAGGTCAATCTGGGTCCATCCTGCACTATCTTAGTAGTGGTTGTAACCCATGATATTCATTTCTATTAGGTGCTTGTCCAGTTTTCTTTTGAACATTATGCACAGTTTGCCCCAAGCTCCATGAACGTTGATTCCAGAAGATTATCACTCTCCTTGTGAAGAAATGTCAACTAAATTCACTAATTTCTTAGGCCTAGATGGTTATGTACATTGAATTAAGAAACACTTGTCCCACATGCCTCTACCACGAAAACTCCATCACTCACTCTTAATAAATGGATTCTCTTTAGAAACACTTTTTCCTTCTGCCCAGATGAGTATGCATCTGCTTTCTCAGTCAACCAGTGCCAATCTGTGATCAGCTAGTGGAGGCGGGAGGCGGGGAGTGCAAATGCCAGGTGACCCATGCATCCTTGATCTCAGTGTATAGTGTGCCTCACCTCTTTGACACACCCGAACCCTCTCTGTCCTCCCCCCCCCTTTCCAAGATCGGAGATTCAAGTTTGCACATGAGCCCAGGACACCCAGGTTGCAGCGTAGATTCCTTCTGGCTTTCTGTTGGGCAATTTAAGTAATATCATACTTTTTTCCAGGACCAGTATCACCCCTTCCCTATTTCCAGGGACCTCATATTGCGATAATGTTCTTGCTGAACTTCCAACACCCTTGCCAGACTCAATATCTGGATTAGGATTCTCCTCAGACTAAAAACTACACTGAATAAGGAGATTTTCTTTTACTAGTATGAGCTGACCAGTAACTCATTAAAAAGAAACAAAACAAAGACAGCAGATGGTGATATTTTAAAATGGTCACATTCCAATATTCAAATTAGCAGGCTGTATTTTCCTAACAGTTCACTGATCATGTACTCTGATTAACTGTCAGAATTGTTGGGTGTATAATCAATAATAACTCAAGAAACATTGTTACCTCAGTCACAGTTTTATGAAAAAGTAATTTCTTAAACATAGAAGCAGCATGGCCTAATGTTTAGAACAAAGCATTGTGAACCAGCAAAGTCTATTCTGAATCCAAGCTTATCCAGAGACACACTGTGAGGCACTGAGGCAAACATTTAACAGCCTTGCACTTTAGTTATCTTAGCTATAGAATGTGTTGCTTCGATGGTACTGTTTTCACTCTTCTTCTCCTCTCCCTTAACATCTGCTATTTACATTATCTCCCATCTTGGGTCCCCCTATTCTTTCCCTCACCGTGCTGCTCCTGTTCTGCCCACACCTTCATCTGTTCTTCTTGCCAACTCAGTCCCTCTCTCCTCCCCCCCCATTCATTTGTTCTAGTCTTGGTCACACTGCCTGGCTGCCATCAGTCTCCTTCCACCCTCCCTATTTTTTCTTGACTGCACAAACTCCCTATATAGGGTCCCCTTATCTCCCTATCATTGTGCTACTCCTTCCTACCTTCCCCCTCTCCTGCTCTCCCTGCCTACTCAACCTTCTCCCTCCCCTTTCCTGCCCACAGTCTCCCTATCAAGTCTGCTCCCACAGTTTCAGGCCTTCTAATATGTTGCTTACCTACCTTTCCCTCCTTCCCCTCCTGTTCTCCCTGGCCTCCCTCCTACCCACCAATTTCCTTCTCCCCCCTCCTCTTTCTCCCTCTCTCCCACCTTTCCTTCTATTACTTTCCCCTCCTCATGCGTTCCCCCTCCTCACCATTCCCCTGGCTTCCTAGTTGCTCCCTCCTCCCCTCCTACTCCTCCTCCTCCACCTCATAGCTCCACCTGGAAACCCTTAGATCTTCTTTTCTTCCCACTGCTTTGCCCCCCTTCTCCCCCTCTCTCCTATCCACCATGCAAATGCCTCTCTGACTCTGTCAAGCTCATCATCTTACTGCTGATCCTTGTGGCAGGTGATGTTAGGCCCAAACCTGGCCCTTCATACTCTTCTCCCACTTGTCTCCCCAAAGGACTGAGAGTGGCTCACATCAATATCGGAAGCCTCCTCCCTAAGATAGACCAGTTACAACCTCTAATGGTAACTCTACAACCTGATTTGTTAATAATCTTGGAATCTAAGCTTTCACTCAAGGTCCCAGATATCACAATTGCCACCCCTGGGTACACTCTCACCCGGCAGAATCATGCAAAGAAGGGAGGTGATATTGCCATCTACCACTCTTCTACCATCCAATTTGCTCCTGTACTCTCTCTCATCTCCCCCTCTATATATGAACTTATCCTCCTCAAACTCTCTCTCCCATTCTCTGTCCCTGTCTTCTTGGCTGATGTCTAGAGGTGCCCAGGCCTGTCACCCTCATCAGTCATGGAGCTCCTTACCTCTGTCTCCACTCATGCCTCATCCAGGGACCTGCACATCCTTGAGGACTTTAATATTAATTAGCTCTACCCCTCACAATCAAAACTCTGCCAAAATATTAAGTCTCTTCAACTAACTCAACTGTTCTTGGACCCAACCCACCACAATCGTAAATCCCTAAATAATTCTCTACTGGACTGGGTACTCACCTATCATCTTTTCTGTCTCACAACTGCTGGTACCCTCAATGATGCCCTCAGTAACCACCACCAGGCCTACTGTGTGCACAAAATTCATCTTCCAAAAGGACGCCTCCCCAAAATCCTCTACATCCTGTCCTTCTGTTTGCTACGGGCATGGATCAGGGCCTCATTTCCTCCCCCATCTTTGTTGACTTGGCCAAAGCCTTAGATACTTTTGCCCACCCCCCCTTCTTTGACAAGCTCAAAGTAGCAGGGCTCTCCAACTCCTCAACTAACTGGTTTCAATACTACCTTGAGGGTAGATCCCAATATGTTAGAATTAATTAATTTATTTATTTAAGAATCAGTTTACAACCTTTGAGCCAGAGGCTCGTTTCCAAAGGTACTTCGTCACATAAAGACATACATTGTGTTTTTGGTTACATAGCAAAGATTTGCAAAACAATTGACGTTCAACAGAGGCGTCACGTCACATTGTGGTCAGACAAATACATACAAATTAATGATTACTTATACCCCCTTCCTATCAGCACTGGTGTCCCCCAAGGATCTGTCCGTGGCCCATTACTCTTCTCGGTCTTCCTAAATGACCTCCCCTCTGCTTGTTCATCTGATCCATCCACATGTATGCAGATGACACAGTCCTATTTGCCTCTGGTTCCTCACCCTCTGGGCTGATGGCCAGGCTTCAAATAGACTTCAACAATATTCAGCACTGGTTCCAAGCAAATCAGCTACCTTAAATGCCATGAAAATGGTCTCCATGACCTTTGGCACTAAGCAGAAGCACTCCAAGCTTCCCTCCCTCCCCTGCTTCCACATCTTAGATGAAGCCACTATCAATGATGTCCCCTCATTTAGGTACCTTGGGGTCTGGTTAGACTGATGCCCTGACTTTTCAGGGCATGTGTATGCCATCCACAAAAAGCTCCACTCTAAACTCGGCAAGTTAAACAGGAGCAAAGGCTGCATCCCTCTTCCTGCTCACCAAGCTGTTATCTAGAAAATGATTTTCCCCATTTTTGACTATGGAGACATTGTCTACAGTGCTACTTCAAAGTCCTCCCTTGTCAGATTGGACCCCCTCTTTCATTCTTTCTGTCACTTTGCCTTGGACTGTCCACCCTGTACTCACCACTACTATTTATACTCCTCCTTTTTTCTCCCCTCCATTGAAGCTAGATGGTCTCACTCATCGTGTCTCCTTTAACTCAAAATTCTGGCTTGCTTCCTCCCCTCTTACTTTACCTCTCTCTTCTCCCCACCGCCACCTTCCTCATATTCCCTTCACAATTCTAGCTATAACTTCAAGGAAATCCCTCGCGGACCAGGCTGCTTTCTCCTATCACTTCCCCAAACTTTGGAATTCTCTCCCCCAAAATTTTCACTCCTCCTCTTCCCAACATTCCCTCTCCTCTATAACTTCAGCTCTCACTTTTGCAATTGCACCTGATATATGTACTTTCTCTTCTTCTTAATAACCTCTATAACTCCTCCTTCCCTCCGTCCCCCCAATTCTGCACCTGTTTACCCCTCCTTCTGTTCCTTATTCACCCTACAGTAACTAGCCCTAAATTCCCTCCATACTTCGAAAAGTATTTCATTTAACCCAATGGGAAGGGCCTCTGTCCTGATCCTTGCACAAATTGCCAGTTGTAAATCCTTAGTCTCTACTTATTGTATAGTTAATTGCTCTAATTGTCCCATGTTTAATGCTTAGCTTCAATCTTACACAATTTGCCAATTTGCAATGTTTAGTTTCTACTTATTGTATAATGCAATCCTCTAATTGTTTCTCTTGTTAATGCTCAGCTTTGGTTGTACTGTATAAATTATTATTTTGATTGTTTCTTGAACTGTTCACCCCTCCCCACCTCCTAGGATGCATCTGGAAATGAGCTGTTTATAGATCAGTATGTCTTTCCCAGTGAAGCTTTTGAAATAAATAAATAATAAATAAAACTGAATAGAATGCCCCGAATCCTAATGTATTTCAGTCTGGCTTTCTAAATACATTTAAAACTTTTCCTCCTTTTCAAAAATTGTTTCCCAGCATTTTGGATTTGGTTTGTTATTAACACATGCTTTATTTGGAAAGACATTCTTCTCATGTCACTACAGCTGCAAACACATTACTAAAACATTACTAAAATGAGGTCAGAATTTGCTGTTGTGTTTGACGATCAACAGAAGTCAAGTTAAATATGAGAACAGAACACCTAATATTCCTGATATTCTCAAAAATATATATTTCAGCATGCAAAAGCCATGAGGCATAAAGAACATCAGCCTGAATCCATTGCTCTGGCAAACAACTGGATACATTCTATATCTACATGCAGAACAATCTTATGAACACAGGCTTTACTCTACATCAAGAACTAACGTCCATGTTTAACTAATACAAGATGCCACCTGCTATGGGAATCACGTTGTATGACACCTGTATCAAATAGTCCTGGACAGCTCACACATCATACTTTCTGTTCGCATTAAGGACTGCACAATTGTAATTATTTTCCTTATGATTCCTCCTTTTCTGTATTTCTTCAATGTGTCAAAACTTGAATTATCTTTACTGCATGGTGTTCACCCTACATTGATCAGGAACAGTGCAACACATTCTCTGCAATTCCAGAGCAGTTATACTCAGTGGTCCATCAGAGGTGTCTGGGCACTCTTTCACAACATGCCCTGTAATTTTGTATAGATGACGTAATGTAACTGAGACATCTTCTCAACTCTGAGTTCATCAACTTGTTCTTCAGAGCTTATACATAAGCAATAATATATGCCAGGGTGTGTGGTTCTTCAGGAATATATGCATGTCTTAATTGTGTTGTTAGGCAAGAGGCAAAGACAAGTACCATTAAACACAACCAAGAAGTACTGTACATATATTCTCTAATGACCTCAAACCCTGGAGTGTGTTATTATGATTATAAAATACCTACATCATGGAAAAAGTCAAAATAAAATTGAAACAAAGATGATTATAGTTCAAGATGTGAAGTCAGGGAAAATCACAAAACATGTAGTGACCAATCAGATCACTCTAGTGATCCAATATATTTTTTAAACAAATTTTCTACCACTTCATGTACAGCCTCTGTATAATGTTCACCAATTAGTTGGGCACTATGGAGCTATCAGTACCACATGTAAAACATTTTAGCACAGTTCTTTATAATCCTAAACCAAAATAACATCAGGCACAGTTTCCTTTCAACAGAACAGAGAAGCATATTAAAAAGTGACTTAAAAGGATATCTGTAAATTAAATTATCCCATGCTTACCTTAATAAATACATTGATGCATAAATTCTCACAGGAAGCCATGTGGTACAGGGGCATTCCATTTACCAAAACAGTATGTTATTAATAAAAATTGTCATGCTTCCCTGGGCAGTTACACATTGTGCTATGAATTTAGAATCCATGCTATACTACTGTGTAGCTAGAATTTTATAGTATGCATGCTCACCTCTTTGCAATATAAATATACACATATATATATATATATATATATACACACACAGACACATACACATACACAGTATGGTTAATCTGTTTTACTATTAGATCATTCTGAGGGTAAGGCCTTAAACTGACCATTGACTTTACTATGTTTATCTTATGACCTATTTGCAAAATGTGTGTTTCCTGTAAATTTGTATTTTCTACTTGTATTATACTGTTGATACTCTCATACTTTGCTGCCTTGTAAAATAAGAGCTATGCTGCTGTATTGTAATAACCTGTATGACTATAACCTCCTTGGCTGTGCCTGAAAAATAGGCAATTCTTTGTGTAGTGCACTTACCTGGTAACTAAACCCTATACAAATAAATAAAATTCAAATACCACTGTGCACATAACAAATGGCTAGAACTGTAACATAATATTTGTCTAATGACTATGCTATAATGATAATATGTTCTGCACTTGACCCCATGACTTTTGTTTCAAGAGCCAGTACAGTAAAGTGCTCAATTGTTTATTAGTAGAAAATCACAGTCCATTATACTGTAATTCCCTATTGTTAATTGAGAGATGTACCCCTTTATGTTAGGAGATGTTTACACAGCTTACTTTTTCATACCTGCTTATGAAACAGAGGGAGGGAGGGTGTAGACAAGATGGAACTTGAGTCCCTTCTAACCTTGACTTTGTTTGTTTGTTTGTTTATATTTATTTGGTTTTTGTTTTTCAAGCAGGTTCAGTAGACAAAAATGTATATTTTAGGTGCAACCTGAGCATGTACAATTGAACATCATTACATGTATGATCAGAGTTGAAAATACAGTACAGCTGGATAAGACTAGCAGGCAAAAATTATTACATAAGTTACAGACTATAACATGAACAGCAATATCAATGAGACTAGTAGTTAAATATTATCAATTCAGTGATGTCACATTACTATTTTACTACTGTATGCATATCATCTTTTTACATCTGTCAACTGCTTACATTGCATGTTGCAAAGTTTAGTGAATTTAATGACAACCCTAAGGTAGAGCCAGCCACAGTAGTGAAGCAACCAAATAAACTTACTTGTGTAAGAGTAAAGCTTATCCAACCCCACAAGTGCAGTAGTATTGGCTTTATTTCAAACAAAATCAGGACAAAGGGTGGCACATGGGGCACAACCAAAACAATAAAGAAAAGAAAAGAGAATAAAAGAGAAGAGGAGCCTGCTGCTGCTGCTCTTCCACAGAAGGGTCGGAAATCTGGCACTGGAAAGTTTTGTCCTATAGAAGAAGATACCAGCAGCTGGGGAACACATCAATTGATCCCAGTCATTTCACTCTGCAACAACTAGTCATGGACTATTAGCTCCAGCATCAATCTGATCCCATGCAAATTCAATCCCTGGACAATTTGCTCCCACTACATATCTTACTGTACTCCAACAACAATTTCAGTATGACTTCCAATTCTACAACCTTGAAGCACACTGCCTTATCTGGTGGGTAAATTGCACCAAACTATAGTTTAGTTTATAATATTTACGCTGAGAGCAAATTGTACAGGGACAAATTGACATGGGAGCTGATTGATGCTGGAGCTAATAGTCTGAGGTGAGTTGTCAAAGAGTAAAATGACAGGGATGAACTGTAATGTAGCCATGCAGTTGTGGGTTAGATTCATCTAGATCAGGGTTTCTCAAATGGTGAGGCCAGCCTCCCAGGGGAGGCTCCAACCTGTTCCAGGGGAGGCTCAAGCAAGCCTTAAAATGTACTATATTTAAATGTCAGGTTTGGGATGCATTGTGTGACAGGATGCAGCAAACTAAAGTGAATAATGGCATGCAAATTTATGTACATAATGGATGACCAGGAAAGTCACACTCAGCAAACACTTGTTTCCTGGTATGACATGGAGGAAAGCTGAATGGAGGAAGTACAGTTCTTGGAAACTGTGCAAAACAAAATGCAAAATAATACAAATGAATAGGTACAAGGTAACAACTGACCCATTATACTGGCTGCAGAAAAGCACAAATGCAAAGGCTAGGTTGAGAGGTACTAGGAGCAGGAGCAGGACAAAGCAAAATGGTCCATGAGAAGGTGTTTAAAAACAAGGTAAAACTGACAAAGAAAGCAATCTGACTCATGGAGGTATTGCAACAAGGGGTACAGTATATAGGGTCCAAAACTCAGAAGTGTGGAGTGAGTAGGCTGACATGAGGAGGGGTTATACAGATGGAGAATAATAAGTTTAATAAAATGAGAATAAAGTCAACTACTCAAAGGAGTGTCATTGTATTCCTTGTGTACTGTGCAAAGTACGATAATTGTTCTAACTATGGGGAGGCTCAAAATTATTTCTGTATGGAGGGGCTCAAGATCTTTTCCAAGGCTTGGGGGAGGCTCACTATGACAGTGTGTGAGAACTACTGATCTAGATGAAGAAGGTGCAGTTGAAGAGGGTACTCCTGCTACTTGTCTTCTCCTCCTGAGGCAGGGCTAAAAAACAGATAGTGAGAATCAGGGATGAAAATGAATATTTAAAAAAATTGTTGAATGTCATTCTGTTGCAGTATCTAAATGCTGCCATCATTGCAGGCCAGGGATGTTCAATAGGCATCCCCCAGGCTTACAAAATGTATATTTGCTACTGTTCATCCATGTTATCCTGTATTTGTCCAATGTTAATGCCCTTCACTGCAGTATTTGTATATGTGTCTATTGGTCTTGTCTGCATTGTCTTTTCTCTATACCCTTCTAATGTGTTCTGATACTGATGATTTGCATTGTGCCTTATCCTGTTGGTATTGTATCATGTAATTTCAGCCTGGTAGTTTTGTTTTGAATTTATCTGCAGCCTTTGTAATCTTTTAGTTTGTGCCTGAAAATGGGCATTTCTGACACTATCTTTTATACTCTCTCCCAACCAAGTCTTTTGCCTCTGACCCTGAATCATTAGGGGAAGCATATTTCTGGCTCTGTTGATAGGCACAGGCTCATAGTGGAGTGGCATATAATCCATGCTAGCTCAGTGGTGCCATGGTCCTCCCCAGGATGGCTCAGTTCACTACTCTGGAAGAGCAACAGTCCTTTGAAGATAGAGGGGGTGGAGGGTCAGCTGTTGCTCTTAGTAAGTAAAGTAAAGTAAAATGTTATTTGTATGAGGCACCCTTCCAAAGCTCAGGGCACTTTTATAATATATAATACAAAAAGCATAACAATATTGTATTTAAAAACCAGTAAAACAATAGCAATCAATCAATGAGTCCCTGCGAATGCCTGGTTAATCGGATACGTTTTTAAGGATTTTTTAAATCTTTCCACAGTCAGGCTATCTTGTATCTGGCAAGGAAGAGAGTACCACAGGGTAGGTGCCATAAAGGCAAAAGATCTTACTCCAGATGTTTTCAGGGATACCCTGGGAATCTCTAGCAGTCCCTCACCAGAGGATCAGAGTGAGCAGGGAGGACAGTAAGAGTACAGGATTTCTTTCAGGTAGTGAGGTCCCAGCTCATGTAGGGCCTTATAGGTCAGCAATGTGACCTTGAAGGTGATCTGCCAGTGTACTGGCAGCCAATGCAGTTCATGCAGCACAGGTGTTATATGACTGGATCTAGGGGTCCAGTCAACAACCTGGCCATCACATTCTGCACTGGCTGCAAGTGGCGGATACCCACCCCCAGTAGCCCTAGATAGAGGGAATTGCAGTAATCAAAATGACTGGTGACAAAGGATTGGACCAAGGTAGGAAGATCTTTGGGTGGGACCAGGTGCTTCACCCAGGCTATATTCCTTAGATAGTAAAAGGAAAATATGACTACAGCCGCAACCTGTGCCCTCAGGGTCAGGCCCTCATCAAATACCACATCCAGGTTACGCACCTGGCCCAAGGCCATAAGCGGGTTCCCCCAAGATATAAACCTGAGGGTTTACCAGCCCATGCCCCTGTCATCCTATAGTACAGTTTTATAACTCATTGTAGGCATTACTTGATGCTTACAGGCATTGATTCATAACTTGAAACACTGTGAGCAGACAGTAATCTAGATACTTAAATACCCAAACCAAAACAAGCTGAAACAGATGTACTGTATAATGAATACTGGGCACCCAAATGCCCAACTAGAACCAAATTGTACACCCAATGTACATCCCTAGTGACTGGAGCTCCAAATCTAGGCAGCTGCCACTGGAAAGAAGAGAAAGGGTGAGCTTTCAAAAGGGCAAGAGACTAAGGCATCCAACCTAGTGTCCAGAAGAAAGGAAGTGGAAATTGTTTAACCAGGAAATGCACACTAAGCATGTTTTCAGGTGCAACCTGGGAGCAAAAGGAAGTTAAGTGACTTGTTCAGGGTCACACAGTATGCATGTGGGGATGTGGGATTCAAACCCACATCTCCAGGTTTGCAGCTCAGAATACTAAACCACTGTGCTATACTGTCTCCTGTCCTAGGAAAGCAGTAATAGTAAGGACAAATGGGTGAGGCTTATCCATGGTGGGTTATTGAGGGGGTACTCTTGGTACCAAAAACTGACAGAAGGTAGAGGAAGCTTAAAGTAGTCAGGGCCAGTTGGCAGATGAGCCATCAGCTTAGAAAAACAACATTATGAAACCACCCCTAACAGGAGATGGATGGAATGGTATCAGAGCACATAGGTTACCACACAATGTTGCTAAGAGATAGGCCAGACTGCTACTGCACATTTTTCAGAGCCGAGCAGATAGACATTTCTGTCAGCTAATCCAGGGGATAAAAAAGGTCACTCTCCTGGAAATGGTATGTCTGCCATTAGTGTAATGTTAATGATCAGGGTCTTGGTCATTTTCTGCACTGAAATGTGAATTACTGTCAGAGTTCTGCATGTTAGAAGTCAGTACATACAGCAATGTGTACTAGGGCTAGTTGAAATATTTGTGAGAATCTCATATTCAGCTCTTCTGTGAATACATAAAAGAGACATGTTTCTAGTAATTTACTGACTAGAAGACATCCAAGGATGAAGTCAGACCTGTACCAGTGTAAATGGAACCCTGCCTGCTAAAGCAGGTAAGTCACTATATTGTTCATTACTATTGTATCTTGAATCCAGTTAATTAAAAAAAAATGTCTGTCAGGGACTAATGATTAAGTTATTCACCAAGTCTGATTTGTAAATGATTCTTTAGTGCAGCCTACTCTGTGTGAGTTTCAATATTATTTCCAGGTCCAAATGAACATTTTGTTGTCCACTGTTCCCACTCACCTGGCCAGACTGTTGCAATGCGACCAGCATTGCTAGTCATAGCTAGAAAGGAAGAAATTAACTGAATGGCTGCTTCCATTCTTCAGGATAGTGTACTTTTTGAAACTGTTTTTGCCCTCTCCTGTCTTTGTTGTTGCAAAAAAAAAATACCAGTCTTACCTAGAAACAAAGTTTTAAAAACAGTATTACTAAAGGTTGGAATACTGAAAGACCATGAAAAGATCTTTCAGATGAGGTACAGGGCTTGCCTGTAGCTATCAGCAGTCCTGAGATATAAATATCTAAATCTATACTATCGATTAATTCAAGGCTGCAGACATTTCATATCATTTAGACAGTTATGTCACTGAGAGACACCTGTACTGTTTATAACAGCTGTCCCCTTCATGACATCACTTTATTTATCAAAAGTCCATGACATGGCTGCTACTTGATTTAAGTTACAGATGATTTACCATAGATATTTATATCTCAGGATTCCTGACATCCATAGGTAAGTTCCCATACCTTGATTGGATTGATTGGGGCAGACTCAGACTGATCCCAGAACTTGATTTAGCCTTGGATTATTTTGTCTCTGAATTAATGACATGTCTATAATAGACACATGCCTGTAAAACTGAGGAAACTGCAAAATAATTCAGCAGTTTTGTATTCTCCTCCTCTAAAGATATTATGGCAGGAAAAGGATAAGTTGTCAAGAAAGGCAAGGAATAAATGAAGAAGACATCAGAGGAGGCAAGAGGAATGTGAAAAACTCCTTTTTCAGGAAAAAAGACAGCAGAGGAAGCAGGTGATCCAAAAAAAAGTTCTAGGCAACTATAAAAAGCCTAAATGGGAACTGTACTAATAATGTAAACATAAAAATAGAGAAAGATATGAGACATCAAGTCCAAGACAATATCTTGGCGGAGGAATTTAATTATTTCTTCATCAGGTCAGGAAATGTTTTTACCTGAGCAGTGCAATGCAGTTCACTTGGCAGTTGGTGATAACATTTCACATATTATAAGCCTTTTGTATTTGGTGATTTTTCTTTTCAGATAGCAGAACCTTTAGTTTACCTGTATAACTGGTCATTGAAATCTGGAGTTGTCCCTCAGGGTTGGAAGCTGACCAGGGTATCCCCATATTTAAATGGTGCAGCCCTGATCAGATGACCACCTGTCACCTTATTTCCCTCCTCAAAGTTATAACCAGAATTTTGAATGATTAGTTGCTAGATGAGTGTGGGATTATCGTGAGAAGGGTGGCCATTATGATACCCTTCAGTCTGGGTTCAGAAAGGGGCACAGTTTCATCTCCTCTGTGTTGAAGATCTTGGATAATGTCAACAAAGCTATGGACTCTGGGAGGTATACCAGGGCCATCGTTGTTGACCTCTCCAAGCCCTTCAACTGAGAGGACACCATGGTCCTGTTGAGTAAATTAGAAGGGGTGGCTGTGGGTCTAGGAACTAAAGCATTACAGTGGTTTATGTCTTATTTTGTGAACCTCAAACAGTGTACTATGGTGAAGGAGAGAGCATCTCAAAAGTCAGTAATTTCAAGAGGTGTACCGCAGGGTTCAGGTCTTCAACCCCTTTTGTTCACAATCTATCTTAGAAGACTGATGGATTGCATCACAGACATCGATTACCATTTATATACAGATGATATGGTGATATATGCCTTCAGAACATCCCTCATGAAGGTATAGGATTAAAATGCAGGAGAAACCAAACTTGTGATCTTTGGACCTCCTTCCAAGTTGAGATGTTCCCCAATCATAATGTTAAAAGATTATTGCAGATGATGGAACCTTCATAGAGCAGGTTAACACCTACAAATATCTGGATTTTTGGCTAGAGCCTAGCAGTAACATCCACACTAACAAATTGACAAATACATTTGGAATTCATGTAGGATTACTACACAAATATTGAGACTGTCTCAGTCTTGAACATTGTATGAAGATCATTATGGCACATATTTCCCATTATTTTATTATTGGGATGTGCTTTATGATTACTCTTCTAAAGACAGGTTGTTCCATATAGATGTTCTATACAATTGCTTAGCCCAGTTATCACCAGAATGTTCCAAAAATATACATCATTGTTAAATTTATAAGAGACTAGGGCGGATCTCACTTTCCAACTGAAGAAAACTCCATAAAACAACCTGGGCTGTAAAAAAGCATATATGACTTAATGCCAGAGTGCTTGGGGTATCTCCTCGCAAAACATACTCTGAAACCGTCCCTGTGTAATGCTGCATCCTTGGAGTTAGGTATATCCAGCAGTAGAATAACCAGATCAATGTATTTATATCATCACATGATCCCACAATTTTTGAATCAACTGCCACTGGGATTAAGGGTCACCTCAAGTAAAATGCCCAAATTAAATATGGTTAAGTTGTGTTTTTTTAATAATCTGTTCTGGAGTTAAATGTTTGCTGCCCAGGGTTCTTGGAAGTTAAATGATGTATAGTACTGATGTGTAATAACTGTGTTATGTGTATTGGGCCTAATATATGTAATGTTGCTTACTACATGTTGCATCATTACAGTTATTTTGTCATTGATAATGTGATTTACTCCTGTAGCTGACATGTGACTGCTGAGATCCATTGCTAATGAGCTGTGCTCAATGGATTTATCCAATAATAAAAACTGGAAAATGAAAATTGAAATTGAAAGATCTTTGCTTGAACATTCAGAATTGGAGGGACTCGGCAATCTTTCCTTCCTCTTTTAACATAAATACAGAAACATACAAACATAGACTTTGACAGGAGATAAGGACTGCTTGGCTGATTCAGTTTGCCCATTTCTCCTAACCCACACTAATATCGCAGACTGTACCTGATCTACACCTCTTTCTCCCTCTCCCCTTCCTTTCCACTGTGATTCTCTTGTGCTTATGCCCTGCATTCTTAAGCCCCACCACTGTTTTAAGCCCAGCATGCACTTCATTTTAGAAACTGTTGGCAGCCCGCCTCAATGGTCTATAGCTATGCAAAATGGATGAATAGCACATGACCTTTCTTAGCTGATATCATGCCGAGAAGTTTGTCACTAAATGTACACATAAAAAGCCCATATAATTAAAAAGTAGATGATGGGACTGGGCAAACAACACACAGAAAAGGGTTGCCTACCTGCAGGTCTAAATCAGCTGGAAAAATATTGGCTTTGGCCAGCAGGTGTCAAGTAATAGAACTTACTGCTGCCTCATTAGATCTGGGTCCTGTGCTGCTTAGTCATCAACATCAGCAACCCCACTCCTAAAACAGCTTATTGATGACACTAAATGGGAAACAGCACAGCAGTCCTTTTACAGGAAACTGATCAAGATGGGGGGCCATGAACAATACTACTTATACTTTCCTTGTACATTGATACATAGATACATAGATGTTGTTGGCAGATAAGTGCCTCTGGCCCATCTAGTCTGCCCATTAGAGTTAATTAATATTGCTTGTTCAAGCTTTCCTAGAACAAGATTGTACCCCTCACCAAATTACCAGTATCCCCTTATGCCTATCCCATGCGTTCTTAAATCCTGTAATCATTTCTGCCCCCACCACCACCTCTAGAAGGCTGTTCCATTTGTCCACCACCCTCTCTGTAAAGAAGTACTTCTTCATGTTCCCTCTGAACCTCCCTCCATCCAGTTTCATCCCATGTCCCCTCATCCTAGAGCAACTTTCTCTTTGAAAATTTGTATTTTCCTGCACCTTATTCCACCCCGTGATGTACTTAAACTTCTCAATCCTATCCCCCCTCTTCCTCCTTTCCTCCAGGAAGTACATATTTAAGTCCTTCAGCCTATTCTTGTAGGATTTGTGATGTAATCCTGCTCCATCTTGGTTGCCTCCTCTGAACTGCCTCCACCCTATGTCTTTGCGTAGGTAAGGTTTCCAGAACTGGGCACTGTACTCGAGGTGTGGCCTCACTAATGTCCTGTCTAGTGAAAATATGACCTCCCTTTTCCTGTTGGTGATTCCCCTGCCTATGCATCCCAGCATCCTGTTTTCTTTTCCTGCTGCCTCATTGTACTGCCTACCTACCTTGAGATCATCAGAGATGATAACTCCTATGTCCCTTTCCTGCTTGGAGCATTCTATTTCCCACTGCCCCCCCCCCCAGTTGATACATTGTTCCAGGGTTTTTGTGCCCCATGTGCATTATCTTGCACTTTTAGCATTAAATCCCAACTGCCAATCCCTTGATCAGTCCTAAAGCTCCTGCAGATCTCTTTTCATTCTATCCACTCCTTCTGGTGTGTCCACCCTGTTGCAGAGCTTAGTATCATCATAGAACAGGCAAATGTTCCCTCTTTCCCTCTGATGAAGACATTGAAGAGGACTGGACCCAGCACTGATCCCTGTGCACCCCACTGGTCACTTTACCCTCTGCAGAGTAACTGTCATTTACCACTGCCCTCTGTGTCCTGCTTTCCAGCCAATTCCCTACCCACTTTACTATCATCTTACCCACTCCCATGTTCTCCAGCTTGCTTAACAGCCTTCTATGCAGCACCGAATCAATGGCCTTGCTGAAGTCCCAGTTAGGCCACATCCACTGCTGTCCCATCCACCTTTCTGGTCAGCCAGTCAAAGAACTCAGTGAGGCTGGTCTGGCAGGACCTCTCTCCAGTAAAACCATGTTGCCTCAGGTCCTGTAGACCATTGGCAACCAGATGTTCCACTGTTCTTTCCTTTGGTGGTGTTTCCATGATCTTTCCTACTACTGCGGTCAGGCTGACTGGTCTGTAGTTCCCTGCTTCATCCTTGTTTTCACTTTTGTAGAGCAGGACTACATCCGCTCTCCCCGTCTTTGGGTGCCTCTCCTGTTTCCAATGATGCATCAAGCAAGGTTACCAGAGGTTCTGCCACCACTTCTCTTAGCTCCCTAAGCACCCTGGAGTGAACTCCATCTGGTCACATGCCCTTATTGACTCATATTCCTTCCAGTTCCCTTAGGACCCTTTCATTTGGAAAAGAACTTGTATCCATTTAAGTGCCCTTCCTGACCCTTCTACTCATTTCTGGCACATATCCTGCACCTTCCTCTGTAAAGACTAAGCAGAAGTATCTGTTCAGTACATCTGCTTTCTGGTTGCCATCCTCTATACTACACCTGTCCTCTCCTTTCAGCTTCACAATCCCTCCCTTTGCCTTCCTTTTTTCCCTGATGTACCTGTAAAAGGTTTCGTCCCCCCCCCACACTGATTTCGCAATGGATTCCACAGTTTGTGCCTTGGCTTCCTTAATCCCTCCTCCTCTTTTTCTCCTGGTATCTCTCCATGTGCCTCTTCCTCCTGTGTCTTTAGAATTACTTGAATGCAATATATTTTGCTTTAACATTTTCAGCTACTTCCTCTGAAGATCATAATTGTCTCCTCTTCCTCTTCCCCTTGTTAACCCGTCAAACACAAAGTTGTGTTGCCAGTGTTATCCCTGATTTTATCACCTCCAACTATTCCACTACCCCCTTTTTCTCCCCTATTCTGATCAATCCCTCTTCCAGGCATTTTCCCATTTTTCTAAAATCTGCCTTTCTAAAGTCAAGGATTTTTGCCCTCGTGTGACTAGGTTCCGACCCCTCAGTTATCTCAAACCCCACTGACCGGTGATCACTGTTCCCCAGGTGCTCCCATACCATAACCCCTGTCACACTGTCCCCATTTCTGAGCACCAGGTCCAGTACTGCATTGTGTCATTTGGTTTCTATGACCAGTTGTTTAAGGAAAGTTCCCTTGAGGGAGTCCAGGATAAACTTGCTCCAAGCTGTTGCTGCTGCAGGGAGACTCCAGTCTACATCCGGTATATTGAAATCACCAAACAGCAATACTTCTCCCCTGTGCACCATCCTTGGGACAGCTAGCATTATCTCTCTGTCTAACTCCTCCCCTTGAGCTGGTGGTCTGTATATTGCCCCCATGTGGATGGCTTACCCCTTACTCCTTTCTAGCGTAACCCACAGTATCTCCCCTCTCCCTATTCCCCTTGTATCTCAGTGGCCTTTATATTATCCTTTACCTAAAATGCCACTCCTCCCCTTTCTTTCCTGTAACATTTCATGTTTTGGTATAGTATATAAATATAATACTGTGCTAGACCAAACTTGAAATGTGGTCAACAATATTTAATAATTTTATGTTTGGTGTATACAAAAATAATGCTACACCAAACATGAAAAAGTGGCCAGCAACATTTAACAGTTTCATGTTTGGCATAGTATATAAATATGATACTACAACAAACATGAAATGTGTCAGGCAACATTTAATAATTTCATGCTTGGTGTAGTATATAAACATAATACTACATCAAATAGGAAATGTGGCAATCAAAATTTATTAACTGTACTAAAAAGAGCCCCCACTGCCCTGATTCTGGTTAATTTCCTTTCAAAGAAGATCAGCACCATTTGCCTCTTAGTGTCACCAAGATGCTGTTTTGGAGGAAGAACTACTAAGGTTGGTAACTGATCTGCATGGAAACCAAAGCATATCAGTGAGTCATAATAAGTTCAATTAATTTAAACAACTGGTTAAAGCATTAGCTCCTTGGCATGAGTTGTCTGCCTCAAGGAAATATGGTGCTCTTTAAACAACATCAGAAATTTGAAATACATTTTTTATTTACTACATGTGCTTGAAGAGCAAACTGTATTTAAGTAAAAAAAGAAAATTCCTCAAACTTCACAGATTTCCCCTCTGGAACAACTTTCAAAAACCCTTGACATTGGTCCTTCCTGTCAATTTCTCAGCATTCAAAATGCTTTATGTACATTCTGTCAGGGGGTCTTGTAGCTGCTTCCACTGATTAGTGCCTTGTCACCAAACAACCGAGACTCACTGTGTCCCCACAGCAGCTGCTATCTACCATACCCTCTACTTCCTCCTCCTCCTCCTCCTCTATCTGTACTCAAAACGTTAAATGTATGTTCCGTCTTGGAACCCTATAATTATTTCCTCTGATTGTTGTCATTTGTCCTCAGCCAGCAGAGGATCTTTGTACTGGTGTCTTCTTCCTCATCAAACACTTCAACTCTCGCCTACCCTTTTCTCCTCACTGTGAATGCTTCAAGCTTACCCTACTCACTAACCTTCTCCGTTCTTACTTTTTAAGTTCCTTTCACTTACGGCTACCGGCAAACTCCATGTATATTTTGTATATATTGAATTCTAGGTAGCTGCCATTTTTATTCTATTTGTATATTGTATATTGCTCTTTGTCATAATCCCTAATTGTATCCTAGAAACATAGAAATATAGAATTTGACGGCAGATAAGGACCGCTTGGCCCACCTAGTCTGCCCATTTCCCTACCTAATGGATAAGCTGCAGATCCTAGTTAACCAACAGCCTACTTCCTCCTACCCCCCACTAGAATTGCCTTATGTCTGTCCCATGCATTCTTGAATTTCACCACTGTTTTTGACTCTACGACCTCCTCAGGAAGGCTGTTCCATGCATCTACAACCCTCTCTGTGAAGAACTATGTCCTCACATTTCCTCTGAGCCATCCCTCCTCTATCTTCAAATTGTGCCCCCTTGTTCTTGCACATCTCTTTTTCTGAAAGATGCTACCCTCTTGGACTTTGTTGATTCCCTTGAGGTATTTGAAACTTTCTATCATGTCCCTCCTCTCCCTCCTTTCCTTGAGGTTATACACCTTAAGCTCCTTTAGTCTTTTTTCATGTAATGTTCTGGTGCAGACCCTGCACCATTTTGGTCGACCTCCTCTGGACAGCCTCCATCCTGTCTATGTCTTTGCAGAGATGGGGTCTCCAGAACTGTACACAGTACACCAGATGTGGTCTTACCAACTGTCTGTACAGAGGGCCAACAACGTCCTGTTTTCTACTGGTGATGCCTCTCTCTATGCATCCCAGTATCCCCCCAGCCCTCCTTACTGCCTTCTCTCATTGCTGGCCCACTTTTAGGCCATCTGATATGATTACCCACAGGCCCCTTTCCATTGTTGTTGCTGTCAGTATCTCACCTCCCATTGTATACTCTTCCCCTGAGTTTTTGTTTCCCAGGTGCATTATTTTTGCACTTCTTTGCGTTGAATCTAAGTTGCCATACATTTGACCATTCCTTCAACCTTGCCAAGTCCCTTTTCATCCTTTCCACCCCACCTTGTGTCTCAACCCTGTTACAGATCATTGTGTCATCTGCAAAGAAACATACTTTCCTTCCAATCCTCTGTAATGTCACTGATAAAGACATTAAAGGACTGAGCTCAGTACTGAACCTGTGGTACCCACTAGTAACCCTCCTTTCTTCACTGTGGACTCCATTTACTATTACCACTGTGTCTGTTGTCCAGCCAGTGTTTTGACACAGGCTACCACCCTGGGACCCACTCCCAGGCTGGCTAATTGTTTATTAATCTTTTGTGCGGGACTGTGTCAAATGCCTTGCTAAAATCTAGGAAGGCCATGTCCACAGCACCTCCCTGGTCTACTACTTTGGTCACCCAGTCAAAGAAATCAATTAGATTTGTCTGACATGACCTTCTTGCTGTGAACCCATGCTGCCTTGGGTCCTGTGCCCCACTGGCCTCTAGGTACTCAACAATTCTTTCCTTCAGAAGTGAGTCCATCACTTTCCCTACCACTAAGGTCAAGCTGACAGGTCTGTAGTTTCCTGCCTCTGTCTTGCTCCCACTTTTGTGAAGGGGAATCACATCTACCCTCCTCCAGTCCTCAGGTACTACACCATCCTCCCATGATTTATTAAAAAGAGTAGCCAGTGGTGTTACTAGTTCTTCCCTGAGTTCTTTTAGAATTCTGGTGTGAATCCCATCAGGCCCCATTGCTTTATCCACCTTCAGTTTAAAGAGTTCTTTCAGAACCCTTTCTTCTGTGAAAGGACTAATATCAACCCCCCTATCCAGAGTACTTCTATTGACTGGATTAGGTATCTCCCCCTGCTTTTTCATTGTGAATACTGAGCAGAAGTATTCATTCAGTATCTCTGCTTTTTCACTCTGCTCAACCACCTTCCTCTTTATTCAGCCTCAGTATCCCTGCCTTAGTCTTTCTTTGCTCCCTAATGTACCTATAAAAGGTTTTATCCCCCTTCTAAACCGAGATGGCTATCTTTTCCTTGGTTTGGGCCTTTGCTACTCTGACTGCCTTCCCTGCTTCCTTCTGCTTTAAATGGTACAGTTCTCTTTCCTGCTCCTTCTGTGTTTCCTTATACTTCCTGCATGCTATCCTTTTCTCCCTTACCTTCCCCAACACTTCTTTTGAGAACCATAGTGTTTTTTTTCTTTCATTTTGATTTGTTTATTTGCTTCACACAAAGGCTTGTTGCCTCTGTGATGGCGGTTTTGATGTGTCCCCATTGTTTCTCCACCCCACCTTCTTGCCTGTTTGCTAGTGCTTTTCTGAGGCACTCTCCCATTTTGACAAAATCAGCCTTCCTGAAGTCCAGTACCTTCACTTTTGTGTGGCTTGACTCTACAGTTAAGTTTATCGTGAACCACACTGTTTGGTGGTCGCTTGTTCCCAGATGGCTACCCACTTCAAGACCAGAGATCCTGTCTCCATCCCCATTTGAGAGTACCAGGTCTAAGATTGCTCCCTCCTGAGTGGGTTCCAAAACTAGCTGTCTGAGGCAATGCCCCCTGTAGGGCATCAAGAATGGCCCTGCTCTTGGATATGGCTGCAGCAAAGGTGCTCCAGTTAACATCTGACATATTCAGGTCCCCCATCAGCACTATCTCCAATTTCTCTGCCATCCCAAGGATGCCTTCTATCATTTCCTTGTCTGTTTCCTCCTCCTGTGATGGTGGTCTGTATACAACCCCTGTGTGGATTGTAGAGCCATTTCTAGTCTCCAGGGTCACCCACAGTGCCTCCTTTTTACCCTTTAGTTCTGTTGCTTTGATCCCTTCACTTACATAGAGAGCTACTCCTCCTCCTCTTCTTCCCTCCCTGTACCTCCTGTAGATTGTGTATCCTGGTATGTTGACATTCCAGTCATGGTTCTCTGTCTACCATGTTTCTGTGACTGCCATGATATCCAGGCATCCCTCTTCCATCAAAGGCCACCATTTTGGGGAGCTTTCTACCTAGACTTCAGGCATTGGTAATCATTAACCTCCATTTTTTATGGCTTTATTTCTTTTTGCCCCATCCCTGTCCTTACTGCATTTGTCTTTTTCTCCATTTACCCCTGCCCTCCTCCCTATCGACTGCTCATTCCTGGTTCTTTTGTAAACTTTTGTGTGTATAACTTACTCTGTGTATTGAATATTTATATTGTCCTGGTCCATCTCGTAAATGAGTTTTTCTCAACGGTGTTTTGCCTGGTTAAAGATTTTGATTGATTAATTGATTGATTGATTGTGTCAATGTCCTGCTTTGCTGTTCCTTTTCTGATCTTTCTGGACCACGGTAATTTGAAGATGTCATTTTAGTCCTCAGACTCTAATTATTTAAACTGCAGTCCCTTTATGCAAAGTTTTTCTTTTAAAGAATCAATATGATTTAAATTTATAGTGGCAAGATTCATTTTATGTGCCAAGGCATTCAATTCACCTTTTTATGCAGGAGAAAAGCTGCTGTTTCCCATGGAGTGGAGTGGTTTTGCAAACTCAGCATGGACAGCAGTGACAAAAACACAATTTAGTTTCACACTGCAGCATTATTTTTTTACCTGAACTGATTGTCTTTAGAAGCAAGACATATAAATATACACACCTTAAGCAAACAATGTCTACAAAATACTAGCCTTGGGCTCTCCAAGCTGCCTTACTAAACTACTGCAGCCCCCAAACAAACCTCCTACCTTATGTCTTACAGTAATAATCTGCTCTCCTTCCCTTTCTGTAAGACCTCCATGGGTTAGTGATCCTTTCACCTTATTGCAGCTCATCTTCGGCAATCTCTATGTATCCCACTGAAATAGGTGAATATGCACTCCCCTTTAAATCAGCTGTGAAACAGTAGAGTTGCTTGAGTTCCAAGTCACAGAATCCGATTCATTGAATTCGGTTCTGAATTTCAGAATTTGGAGTTTCAGGAAATCTTAGATTATTTGGAACAACTGAATCCATCTGAAAATACTGTACTGGCAGGAGATTTTAATTTGGCAGGTATAGACTGGGAAAATCAAACCACCAATTCAAATATAGAAAGGGACTATTTGGATTTATTTAATCTCAATGGGCTGGTTCAAACAGTGAAACAAAATAATAGAGGAAACAACATATTGGACAATATCTTGACTAACATGGTGGAGAGAATAATTAACACTAGGGTAGGGGCACCATTGTGAAATAGTGACCATCAGATTGTCTATTTTCAATTAGATCTGCCCCTGGAAAAGACTGGGGGAAACTAAAATTCCAAACTTTAAAAAAGCAAATTCTGGACAAATTAGAAAGGCTATAAAAATCTGGGATTGGAAAACAGCTTTTAAAAATGTGTCTGTAAATGAAATGTGGGATTTATTGATAAATAAGATAAAAATGGCAACAAGCGGAAATATAAGTATAGATCTAAATATAGTAAAAAGGAAAAGAATCCAAGATGGTTCAATCATAAACTTAAAAAACTTCTAAAACTTAAAAATAGAATGTTTAAACATTTAAAACAAAACAAAATTAGTCATTCTATATATAGGGACTACCAAAGGAAAGTAAAACAAGCATTTGTCAACGCCAAATGTTGCTTGCTTGTATGTGCTGTTTGGGTATTTGAAGTGATAGTTCCATGCCTTCCTTCCAAGTCATCCACTGTGTCTTTCCGCTCAGAATTCACAGAAGAGTGGGAGGGGCAAGGGCCACAGCAGTACAGCAGTTGCCAAGGGGGTGAAGAGGTGGACAATAGTCCATTCAAAGGCAAAAGAGTCCTGCAGGAGCTCACTAAATTGAAGGTGGACAAAGCGATGGAAACAGATGGCATAGCCCAAGGATATTATGAGAACTGTGAAGGGCGATAGCAGTACCTCTGGCAGCCATGTTCACTGAGTCATTCAACATGAATGAATTGGAGGAGGGCACATGTGGTCCCTCTACACAAATGCAGCAGCAGGGAGGAGGCGGGGAACAATAGGCCGTTCAGCCTCACCTCAGTAGTGAGAAAGATCATGGAGGCATTGTTTAAAGAAAGGATAGTGGGGAATCTAGAAGTCATCAGAGCCCAGGACCATAGACCACATGGATTCACAGTAGGGACATCATGTCAGACAAATCTGGTTGATTTCTTTGACTGGGTGACAAAGGAAGTGAATCAGGGTGGGGCAGTGGACAACGCTTACCTTGATTTCAGCAAAGTCTTTGACACCATCCCACATAGGAAGCTGATAAACTAGCTGGGTAGGCTGGACGTGGGGGAAAGGGTGGTAAACTGGGTTAGAACCTGGCTAACAGACAGGAGGCAGAAGTGGTGGTAAATGGAGTGCAGTCTAGGAAGAGGGGGTGGCCAGTGGGGTGCTGCAGGCTCTTCATTGTCAACACTGCAGAGCGGCTGAAGGGAATTTTTTCACCAAATTTTCAACATAGCCATTTTAAGACCTCTGCTCATGAACAGTGTCACTGTGATTTTCTTAATGTGTCCCATACATTGATTTTGCACACCGACTGTGCCATTGTGCGCTACATGGGCGGAAACACGTTTTGGGTGAGATGTGAAAAATGACAGCTGTACTGCTCAGAAGGAGGTGTGGTAAAATGGTATGTTGAAAATCTGGAGTGAAAATATTGAAAATTCATGAACTTACCAGCGTGCATAGGAACTGCACAATGGACGCTCATAAATCAGTCATTTTAAGGAATTTTTTCACCAAATTTTCAACATAGACTTTTTGAGAGCCCGCCTTATGAGCACTGGCAGTGTCATTTCATTAACTGGTCCCAAAAGGTGATTTCACGCAGTGACCGGAAATCACCTTCGGGCCTGATTAACGCCGCGGACAGTGCAAGAATTCATGAGGAGGGGTCGAAACCCTATGTTGAAAATTTGGGCCCAAAATTCCAAAAATGCCTGAGATATGCAACAAAGTTGAAAAACCCTATTTATTCCATTATACAGCTTACCGGCATTTCCTCAGTTCGTGTCGTCTTTGAAGAGTGCAGGCGTGTTCCCAATCCACCGAAGATAAGTCACGTAACTCCAGAGGTAGTATGGGTGAGGGTGTGGGGAAGCAGGAGGTGCTTATGTAGGTGGTGCGGGTTGTGGGGGCAGGGAGACTACGAGGGACCATTTTTTGTTTACAGGCTGTTTCTTTTTATTAAGGCGATGCGGGACATTTACCCACGCTGGAGTAGGCTCCCAACATAAGGCTGGAAAGGCTGTTTGGAGGCTGGAGTCGATGGGGATTGGCACCCAGTCAGCCATAACAAGCTTTGCACGCTGGGTGGGCTCAGCGTGGCACCTAAAGCTTTTGGGGGCGTGCAGCCGGGGGGGATTGGGCACTCTCGCCCCCAGTGTGGCACCTGAAAAGCCTTTTGGGGCATGCAGCCATGGAGCCAGTGAGGACTGGGCACCCCGCCGGTTATAATATTTTGCCACGCTGCAGGCCTCAGCCGGCACCTAGAAAGCTTTGTGGGGTGGAGCCGATGGGGATTGGGCACCCCCATCAGCCATACAGTGTATGTGTGGGGAGCACATCAGCACGCAGCATGTGTGCCTGTGTGTGGGGGAGCTCTGATCACTGAAGCGGAGCTCTCCCCTTCAACTGTACGACCACTGCATTTTCAACTGCTGTCATAGACAGCTTCAGCAGTGATTGGAGAACTGGGTCGTGCCTGCAAACACATTGACTGAATTGGAAGATGGGTGCCACACCTCCGAAAACTCGGATGATGGCACTATGTTTCTTTCACATGTGTGCAAGCAACATAAAAAGCTATTTAGGTGGCTAAGGCTACATTTGAGGGGCAGCTGGCTAAAAACAGCACTAATAATTATAAAAGTTTCTTTACATATATAAACAACAAAAAAGGAAACAAACATAGTATAGGTCCTTTCAAGGACGAGCAGGAGGAAATAGTAAATGAAAAGGACATGACGAATATACAGAACAAATACTTTGGTTCAGTATTTAATCATAAAGAACAGTTGACTAAAGATACCAATTACACCAATTCAAGAGCAAATCACATTGTAATAGATATAAAGGAAGTAACAAATAGACTAAAACAAATAAATAAAAAATAAATCACCAGGGCCGGACAATATCCATCCTAGAGTAGTTGCTGAAATTTCAACTGAATTAGCTCCATCTGTAACATATATATTCCAGAGATCGTTGGACAGTGGGGAGGTGGCTGATAAATGGAGGGAAGCCCATGTTGTACCAATCTACAAAACAGGAAAAAAAGGACCCCCCTGGAAATTATAGACCAGTAAGCTTGATCTCAGTTTTGGGGAAAATTTATGAAGGAATAATTAAAGAACATGTACTCCTAAAACTAGAAAAAAAACTGGACCAAACACAACATGGTTTTACAAAGGCAAGATCTTGCCAAACCAATCTATTACAATTCTATGAAAAAGTGAGTAAGGCTTTGGATGAGTGAAGCTCAGTGGATGTGGTGCAATTGGACTTCTCAAAGGCTTTTGATAAACTACCACATCCTGAATTAACTGGAACACTTTATGAACAAAATATATAGACAAACATTATAAACTGGATAAGAACATGGTTGGATAATAGAAGGCAGAGGGTTACTATAAATGGTGTCCTATCTGATTGGATTTCAGTGTCAAGTGGAGTCCCACATGGATCAGTTCTGGGACCATGTTTGTTCAATATTTACATATCCAGCTTACAGTGCAAAATAGATAATATTTGGATTACAAAATCTGCAGATGATTGCCACATGGACATGACCAAAATAAACTGCAAGAGTTTTTCTGATATTTCTGCTCAGTCTTTACTGAGGAAGAGGAGGGTAATGGGTCTGAACGGAGTACAAGGGGTGAGAATAGTGCAGAAATGGACACAAGTCCCTTTACACGAGAAAGGGTCCTGAAGGAACTGGAAGTAATAAGAGTTGATAAAGTAAAGGGTCCAGATGGGGTACACCCCAGGGTCCTTAAAGAACTAAGAGAGGTGGTGGCTGAACCTCTTGCTATCCTGTTTAGCCGATCACTAGAAACAGGGGAGGTACCCAAAGACTGGAGGATAGCAGATGTAGTCCCCTTATACAAAGGTGGGAACAAAGAGGAAGTGAGGAACTACAGACCAGTCAGCCTCACCTCAGTAGTGGGGAAGATCATGGAAGCACTACTGAAGGAGAGATTGGTGGAACATCTGGTTGTCAATGGACTACAGGACCCAAGGCAGCATGGTTTCATCAGGGGAGGTCATGTCAGACCAACCTCATTGAATTTTGACTGGGTGACTAGGGAGGTGGATCAGGGGAGGGCAGTGGACATGGCCTATCTGGACTTCATCAAGGCCTTTGACACTGTGCCACATAGAAGACTATTGCACAAACTGGGGAATATGGGTGTGGGCAGGACAGTAGTGTGGTGGGTAGGTAACTGGCTGGGCAGCAGGACACAGAGGGTGGTGGTAAATGGCTGTCACTCCACAGAGGGAAGCGCGACCAGTGGGGTACCACGGGATCAGTGCTGGGACTGATACTATTCAATATCTTCATCAGTGACATTGCACGGACCTAGAAGGCAGAATTTCACTGTTCGCTGATGACACAAAGCTCTGTAACAGAGTAGACACACCAGAGGGTGTAGACAGAATGAGAAGGGACCTGCAGAAACTTGAAGAATGGTCAGGGGTTTGGCAGTTGAAATTCAATGCAAGGAAGTGCAAGATAATGTATATGGGGCACAAAAACTCTGACACAATATATCAGTTGGGGGGTGAGGATACAGCATGCACCAAGCAGGAAAGGGATCTTGGGGTAATCATCTCTGATGACCTCAAGGCAGGGAAACAGTGTGACAAGACAGCAGGTAAAGCAAATAGAATGCTGGGATGCATAGGCAGTGGCATCACTAGCAGGAAAAGGGAGGTCATAATTCCACTATACAAGACACTAGTGAGGCCGCACCTGGAGTACACTGTGCAGTTCTGGAGACCTTACCTATGTAAGGACATAGACAGGGTAGAGAAGGTTCAGAGGAGGGCAACAAAGATGGTGCATGGATTGCATCACAAGTCCTATGAAGACAGGTTGAAGGCACTGAACATGTACCCCTAGAGGAGAGGAGGAGAGAGGGATATGATAGAGACATACAAGTATCTTACAGGGAGGAACAGGGTGCAAGAATGCACTATTTTAAGTGAAAAGATGTTCCAGGACTAGAAGGCATGGGATGAAGTTGGAGGGAGGACGATTCAGAGGAAACGTGAGGAAGAATTTCTTCACAGAACGGGTGGTGGACAAATGGAACACCCTGCCAGAGGAAGTGGTGGGGGCTGAAACAATCACAGGATTTAAGAATGCATGGGATAGACACAAAGGAATTCTGGAGGTCAGGGGTAAGGGGCAACAGACTTCTTGGAAATCATAAACTGAACTTACAAACTTAAATGGGCAGACTGGGTGGGTCATAAGCCCTTATCTGCCAACACTGTCTATGTATCTATGTATCTATGAGTTTCTTTCTTAAATAGAGCTTTGGACACAAAATTATAAGCTTAAGCTAAATGGGGAAAAGTGTATAGTTCTTCATTTTGGAAAAAAGAATACCACATATGAATATAGGATTGGTACAAATATGCTTAAAAAATCTGTGGCTGAGAGAGACCTGGGTGTCATTATTAAAAACGACCTTACCTTTGGAATGCATTGTGACCAGATGATAGGAAAAGCTAATAGAATATTAAACTGCATCTTAAGGCATATTAGGAGTTAGGCCAAAGAGGTTTTGATGCCCCTGTATGGATCTCTGGTGAGAACACAACTTGAGTATTGTTCTCAAGTATGGGCACCGTACAAGAGGGGGGAGATTGATAAGGTGGAGAGGGTCCAGAGGAGAGCTACTAGAGCAATAAAAGGTTTGTATAATATGACATATGAGGAGAGGATGAGAAGTCTAAATCTTTACTCATTAGCATATAGACGGTGGAGAGGGGACATGATATTAGTTTATAAAGCTTTGCATGATCATAGACTGACAGCAGATTTAGGATTTGAAGTTAAACTAAAGACCAATAGAACTAGAACTCATAATCTACAGATAGATTTACAAAGGTGGAGACTGTAGAAGCATAAACATTGGTTTAGTCAAAAGGTAATACCGCATTGGAACGCACTTCCAATAGCAGTAGTTGAAAGTCCATCATTAGAAAGTTTCAAAGAAAAGCTGGATGCTTACAGCAAAAATAAAATATATGAGTTCTAAATTCAACATAAATTGGGTAGATAGCAAGCAAATGGATGCAAGTTCAATTAAGCTTTGTATTGACTATGATACTATGAAATCCTAATTCTGAAATTAAAACATGTTTTGAAGTGGGAAATTAGGATTTAGGATTTAGGAATTAGGATTTCAAATCCAATTCCAATTCTGAGATTCTTTTCAGAATCTGAATATGGCTCAGATTCAGAACTGGAAATTCATAAATTGTTAAAACATCTTCTCATATCGGGAACTGGCCAAGTCTTAGCATCCATAAAATACAGCGCCTCTGTGAACAGTACAAACATTTTTGTTTTGCATAATTTTATCCTGTGTTTCAATACATTTGAATCTGTCACTCCGACTTATAGTATGTGTTGTTTTTCAACATGAAAAATTGGATTGATTTGTTTTCTTTTAACGAGCAGTACATTAAGATCACAATTGTCAATGTTCACACATACTGTCCAAACACACTAAGAACTGACACATATGGTTAAAAAATTTAAAAAGAATGCATCACTACTGTCTTAGAACAACTAACCATAGAAAAGCATACAGAAATACACAGGAGATTTGAAGCTCATAAACTGCAAAGATACATAGCATAACCGAGGTTTGATAATATTACATGATGTTATACTCTATAAGATTGAACTGGCTCTGTTGTTCCCTACCTGCACTCATCTCCCCTGCTTCTCCTTATTTCACCTCCACCTAGGTATTGTTCTGCTTGTGAACTGTTTACCCTTCTAGGTTTTGTTTACCATGTCTCAATTTATTATTTACTGCTGGTACCAAATGTTTTGGCTACTCTGTTTATAAACTTGTAACTGTACACCATGCATTATCTCTCTGTACCATTGCTTACTCTGTTATGTACTGTTTCCTTGTGATTTATCTGTATTGCCTGTAACTTGCTATTACTATTTGGCTTGTATAATATCTCTAATAGTTTGTTCTGTGCCATTGTTTGTGATCCGGGTCATGCCTGAAAATGGTCCTTGGATCACTACACTTATCCGGTAAACAAAGACTTACATAAATAAATAAATAAAATATATCCTGTTAGCTGGCCTAGGCCCAAGATACAAGAACATGTCTCATGAAGGAGCCTTTAATTATAAAACTAGGATATCTATACCTGGGCAGCATAAGTGAGCAAGTTGTTAGAGAGCAGTCATTGATCCTGACACACAATGGGGTAAATGGTCAGTCAGGAATCATGTACCCCAGACATTGTGCTAGCAAGGGGGATTGCAGGTATGGGGTGGTGGTACTGAATACAGATGAGAGGACAGAAACAGACACCATTTCTTTACATAGATTCCCAACTTTTCACATATGGAGAAGGACAGGTGTCCAAACTGAACTAGTTTTGCTAGGGCAGTGTGCCATGCAATCTCAGAAGGGATGGCAGACTGGCACCATTTTATCAGTATAAGCCTTTGGCATTGCAAGCTACCAGCTCTGTAAAGGTTTGGTGAGTCCTCCCTGATGAACGATATCCCCTACAATCTCTAGGTCCAGTAACTGAAGAATGGGAATCCCCAGCACTGGCTGCAAGCAGAGCTAACATTTAGAGTGAAGGAGTGGGCCTATAGTTTATAAGACCTTGGGGGTCCTGTGCCACCTGTGGAGAGTTTTGGTGTGAATTAGACTAACCTTTGTGTCCTTGTAAACTTGGTAGGCCATTATGATACATAATGTCTTTCTTCGGGTAAGGATGCCAGTACTGCACACTGTACTCCAGGCGAGGCTACACCGGTGACCTGTATAATGGCAGTATCACAACCTTGTGCCTGCTTCTGATCCCTCTGGCAATGTAGCCCAACATTCCGTTGGCTTTCGCCACTGCCATCCTACATTATCAGGAGTGCTTCAGGTCACTGGTAATCAACACCCCCATGTCTTTTTCTTCCTCAGATATGGTTACCAGGACCCCTCCCAGGCTGTACTCCATCTTCAGGTACCTGGCACCAGTGTGCATAACCTTACACTTTTTCACATTAAATCCAAGTTGCCAAATTCTGGACCATCTCTCGAGCTTGGCCAGATCTTCTTTTAGGTCCCATACCCCTTCCACTGTATCCACCCACCTGCACAGCATGGTCTCATTTGTGAACAAGCAAATCTTGCCCTTAATTATCATCTCTGATGTCACTGATGAAGACATTAAATAACTCTGACCCAAGCAATGATCCTGGGGGACCCCACTACTGACCTCTAGCACCTGAAAGCACCACCCACTACCACCCCCTTGGTCCTGTCTTTCAGCCAGCTAGCTACCCATCCAGTCAGTTTCTCTCCCACTCCTAGATCCTCCACCTTTTTGATCAGTCTCTTATGGGCCACAGAATAAAAGGCCTTGCTGAAGTCCATGCACAGAATCTCCACTGCTTGGCCCTTGTCCACTATTTTAGTGACCCAGTCAAATAAATTGATCATGTTTGTCTGGCATAACTTCACTACCATGAACCTGTGTTGTCTCTTGCCCTAGAGGCCCTGGAGCAGTACCAAGCCTTGATGGTACGCTGTAAGATGGGGTGTGTTAGGGCCACTTTAGAGATTTTCTGACTTAACATCAGGCTGAGTCAATAGGTTTGCTCTGCCACCATCTTGAGTGAGACCCAATGTGGAGCACCTTACCTGGAGGTGAGAGCAATTTGGTTGCTTGGGCCATATGATAAGCCAGGGAGTACCCCTCCATCCAAGGGAGCCTTAGCTCCCATGTGCTCCAATGAGCCTCCAGTTTCACTTTGCTTACTCTCCCCAGGGGGATGAAAGCACAGAGCCACCAGGGTATGATTGACTACTATTATTAGCTCTATACAGAGACCCAGGACCCCAGGAAGGCTGTTGCATCTGCCAGCCAGAGGTCAATATGGCTGTGGGAATTGTGGACTTAGGAGCAAAATGAGTAGTCCATGCCAAAAGGGTTGTCCTTTCTCCATATGTCTACAAATCCCATTCCTCCATCATGCCTTGTAGATAGCGATGCAGCAAAGTTTAAATTCACTGGCGAAGTTCTGGTGAAGTCAGGATATTTGCCTCCGTGGAGCAATCCATGATGTTTTGCTCCTAGGATAAAAATGTACCTATATGACTTTGCATGTTTTTTTTACGGAACTTTGCTGTGAAGTGCGGAATTTCACCTGCGAATGGTAGAATTTTGCCCGTGAATGGTGAAATTCCATCATTCGTGGGCAATATTCCACACTTTGTGGATTAAATTCCACAATTCATGGGAGAAACTTCTCAATTCATGGCTGTGAATAAATGTACAAATTGTGCTAAATTTGTGAATTAATTCGTGGAGCAAAGTTTCCCAACTTCACCATTCTCTACTTGTAGAGCTGAGGAGGCTTTGGGGAGACTGTCAGTGGCTACTTTGGACCAATTTAAATAGGAGTAAGGAGCCAGGTTGAAGTTGCTCTCAATTAGGATCAGAATATGTTGGTCACTCCTGAGCTCAGCTATCTCCCAGCTTACGTGAAGGAAAAAGTCTAAGTCTGTATTGGGAATGCTTAAAATATAGAATAATATATGGGGTGGGGTGTGTAATAAGAATTTTACACACACACGAAGTGGTGGATGAAACATAAACCCAAGAGTGAAGCTTGATGTGGTTTATCTAAGCATCCAGATGTACCTCAGTTTTTTTGCCTAGCGTTTGTTTGTGTGTGTGTGTGTGTGTGTGTGTGTTTTTGTTTTTAATTGACTTACCACAGAGTAAGCTCCAGCAGTAAGTTATGATGTCCAGTAGTGAGGAGAGGAAGTGCAGCTTCTGGCACATGTGCAGGAAAAGGGAAACCTGGCACATGTTTGCAGTTATAAACACTCCTTTATAATGGCAAATTACACACCAGGTTTCCCTATGTAAAAAAAATACCCAGTTATTATTTCACAGTTATAACCTTACCCTCTGTGTAGACAACCCTAATTGCAAACCATCTACCTGAGGTGTCAGCCAGAGATTTTTCCAGGGTTCAGTTAAGGGCTTTGTTGACCAAAATCTTCACACACACACACCCCCCTCCCATACTTACCAGATGTAGTGCTGTGAGCTATTGTCCACCCCCCATCCTTTTTGTAGCCAGTGTGCAGTTTGTCCTTTGAGGTGGGTCTTCTTGATGAGTGCTACATCTGGGTAGATGTATTTTACATACTGCAGTACTTCCATACATTTAAACAGAATGTTTAGGGTTCAGATCCTTCGCATTCCAGGAGACAGCCTTCACAGGGGATCCATCACAATTGAAAGATACCTTGTAGCTCAATGTGGGAACAGATACATGCCCTGAACAGTCCCTCCCACAGGCTGTGGTAGTACGTTACTGATGAGACAGCTATACAATGTGAAATAGTTGCAAGAAAAGTAAAGTAGATGACAATTCCAGCACAACAGTAACAGTGAATAAACTGTGTTGTACTCTTCATCTGCAGGCAGACAACCAGGGAGTACAAGGTATCAACAGTAGAACCCAAAAACAATCCCCGATAGCAAGGGGGGAAAACTAGAATTAAATGTAGGGGGGTGTTTCAAATTTCCTGGAAGACCAGGAAGAGGTGCACCATCAGTGTTTTAAGTAAGAGGAGAAAAAAGGACCTGTAAGGCCTAATGTAGAGGTAACATAGGAGGTTAGTGATGCAAAAACAACAAAGTGTTTACTGCTCCAACCTCAAGTAATGTTATTAATCTATGGGTATGAACCCTATTAATGAAACACCCGCTCAATGTAGTAAGTAAGGAGCAGTGAGTAGGTCTATAGTTGTCTATGACGTCAGCCTTACTCATTGATGACAAAGCTGGGCCCACACAGGTCCTCCTGCCCTGGCTAACAAGGACCACAATGTGAGGACGTTGGGTGGAGGGGAGAGGAGAAGAAGGGGGGGTTCAGTGTTAGCTACCCTCCTTGTCTGCAACAATTAGGGTCAGTGAAAACTATAACTTAGGGTCAACACGGAGAGGCCATATTACGGTAGATGCTTACCCTGCCCCCTCCCCAATATGGGAGAGACGCTAAAAGCAAGCCTTCCACAAAGACACTAAAAGGTGGAATGGCATCTACCCACTCCCAAGTCACAGTGCATTTCAGCTCTAAAAGTAAAAGGCCACCATTATGTAATAGCCTGGCAGTACCATCCACCACATGAGGGGACAGGTGGGTGTGGCTGTCTACTGTGCAGTCCTGTGGGAGTTTAAAATACATGTGTCTTCTGCTGGAAAGAAGCAGAGTGCAAAATAATCTGCCTACCAAATTGCTAAGAGGTAAATAAAAGAGGAAATTGATACTGTACATGCACTACTGGAGCTCAATGGCAGCCACCCAAGGAGGTTAGAGGAGGGCTGTGCCAGTCACCATATCGGGCATCGATGGATCTCCTGTATCACCCTGGTAAGGGGTATGTGATGGATGGTGGTATGTGAGTGGGTGGGGTGGGTGTGCAACACACTGTACCACCATTAATTCCATCTACTTTTGACAATGGGTGACGGGGGTAGAGGAACCACTGGGCACCAGGGAGTATATACCCATTGTAAACAGGCAACTGAGGCATAGGGCATGCCACTGGACACCAAGGATATCTATTTCACTAACAGAATGGGTGATGGGGGGAGGGAGGTGCAACTAGACTGCAGGGATATGTATCCTTACATGTAATAGGTGTTTGGGGTTGGGGTTGCCCCTAAGCACCAGGGATATGTATCTTTGCATGGAACTGGTAATCAGGGGGTTCCGCTAGACTCCAGGGATACATTGAATCCTTACATGGAAATAGTGATCAGGGGATGCCACTAGTTACTAGGGAATGCAGTGGATACATAGCAGGGTGGGTGCTAGCTGGCTGCTGCATGCATGCAAATGAGCCCATAATGGGCATACAAATGGCCCCTTAGCACCTTGCATGCCCAACGGGCTCATTTGAATGTTGTGGCCGAATATAGCCTACAGGGGTCATGGTGTTATCCATTTTGGGTAGTGCTATTCCCTGTGGGCTATATGAAGCCCAGGTCTGTTTTGGGGCAGCACAGTTTCACATAACACTGCCCTGACAGGATTCAATATTCAGTCCGATAGCGCTGTTCCACTATTTGACCGAGTATAGAAGCCATCTGGTCAGGCACAAGCACAGCACAAATATTTGCACTGTACTTGCGTACCCATTCCGATATCAGGGCCAGAATATGATACACATTCAGGTCTTTTGCTTTGCATCATAAAGGCTAGTTATATGCATTGTAATGCTGAGACATTGAGAGGTACAGTTTGGTTGCAGCACCACTTCTTCTCTCCATCTCACTGATTCCTCTTGCCTCTTCAAATAGCACTTTAAAATGTACTTTTTACCATTGACTGAGCTCCCAATCAGTTTATCCGATTTTGCTGTTCAGTGGTTCCTTTCTAACAGTGTTGCTTTATTTACTGACAACGGCACTGACAACTGCAGTTGAGTTTACTGAGTCATTCAATTACCCTGTAACTCAGTTTGTGGTCCTAATGGTCTTGTTTTTTTCCTATACAATTTCACTCTCTTTGTTCTTCCTTTATTACATACTGTTGTCTTATAAAATGAGCAAAACAAATCTTGAATGCTGATTGTCTGGAAGCCCTTTCCAGCCATGTCCTTATCAGGACATAATGTTACCACAGGCACTACTTATGCCAACCAAGACACAGTACACAGGGAAATCAATCCATGCCACCACTGTTCCGCTGCAGCTCCTATCACCTTCAGCTAAATTAGTGTCAGTGTAGTATCAGAAGCCTACAAGAGGTGGACAACACCCTTCCCCCCCGAGACCTGTTACGAAACATAACTACGAACAATTTAATTTGTACTTCCTTTTATAAAGTAAAGTTTGACCTGTACTCTTGTTAAACCTGATGGCAATGAACAGAGAAAAGCAAGCCGTGGGTTTAAAATCTTGCTGTGCATTCAGCAGCGCTCCTTCGACAGCAATGCAGAGAATGACGCACTTTAAAAGAGAAACGTGTGTGTTTTTATGACTCCCATTTGAATTACATTTTACTGTCAGCACAAAAGTGAATGTACTTTCCTTTTGAACATCAGTAACTGTTACAGCTTCACAAACATGAATCAGGAAGAAACTGTGTATGGCAGCTGCTGAGGGACACGCTGACTCCCAGTCAGCCAGCCGTTTAATGTAACACAAAGCAAAAAAGTGATTTAAGAACACAAAGATAAAAAAAAATAAATAAAAGCACACCCCTCAAAAACAAAAAGAAATGCTTTCTGCATCTTGGTAGGAGGGAGGCCAAGAAACTCCACAAAAAAAATCCTTCAGCAGATATTACACATACTGGCTCCTGCTGGCTGTAACTGAAAATGTGTAGGAAAAGTAAGAAATATTAAAGAAACCCCAAAAAACAAACAAACAAACACAAAGTTTCAAATTGCCAACTTCTTGAAGTGCAGAATTTCCCAAAAATGTTTTGTCGCATTTTCTGAAATTAAGTGGCAGAAATATTTTGAAAATTAAGCACAACTTTTTAATCGATGGTCATGTGCAAACCATGGCAACTTTTTGCAAACAATGTTAAGTTTTCCTGGTTTTGCCTACAGTGTTAACAAGTTTGGATTTTCAGACAGTCACTCTGCATCGATGCAAAAAGTAACTCCTTCAAGAGAGACGAGTTGTGTAGGACTTTATAGTATCCTTTCAGTGCTAGAGAACTATTCTAAACAATACAGTGCATTGCAGATTTATAAGGTATGTTACTTTCAAAAGCAAACAAAAAATAATTAAATCAAGGGACCCCCCCCCCCCAGGTCACACAACCACAGCGCTACCATCTGCTATGCCAGCAACCTGGGAACTTGGGGACTGGCCAAGGGAGGGTAGGCTGAGTGGAAGTAGAGTGACTGCACAATGGGATTGCATACTTGGGGGAAAGGACTTGCCCTCAGACACTGATAAGTGTGTGCATACCTCCATGCATACACTCGTGCCTCATCGCATGTTTGGTGACCTCTCCAGTGAAAAACCTGGCAGAAAAACTCCCAGCTGGGAGGATGACAACAGCACACTCACAGGCTTGACAACGTCAGGTGCAGCACTCACTAGTCAGAAGCTGGTCCTGTTAAAGGGGTGATGGTAGGTCCTGGTGAAGGTGGGTGACGGGGTGAAGGATGTCAGCAAATAGGAACACTTTAGGGAAATGAGGGGTAAACAAGGAATGGAGAGAAAATTTAAATAAAAATCAGTTACTATATCGATAAATTCAGATTAATTGCTAATGGGTACATATCTAGGCAGTAGATTCTGTAAACATGGAATCATAACAGAAATATTCTGTTGTCAATGAAATCAATTAGCATGATGTGAGACATTGTAAGCTGACATATGTTGACCTCCAGATAAGCATATGTATTTATTTATTTGAATTTTTTTCTCTCCAGGGTTGCTTCATGAAATGCAAGAGCTTGTTTTTATGAAGGTCCAAGGGGAGAGCAGTAACATACTCACTCTTTGCATCAGGCATACTGTACATATAAATACAATTATGTGTGCTGACTGGTGTTGAGTAGTGGGAGATCCACTTGCCATGCTGGCAACTTGAGTTGTACCCTGAGGCTGTGAAGAGAGGAATTGGGGACATCAGAGACACAGTGCCTGTGAGGATTCTTCCCCTCCCATGGGAAGGTACAGCACAGCACCATTCAGAGAGCAGCTCTTGATAGTGACACCTTGATGGCATGGGTGACCATGCTGATATGTGTGTATGCTCCTGTGAGTAATGAGTACAGTGAGGGACCAGAATATGGGAAAATAGTAGCTTATGCTTGGGCATGTCAGATGATGGCCCTCTGCTCCCCCCCCCCCCCCCCCTCCAAAATACTAACAAGACCCAGTTCCTCTGCACATAAACCCAAACCCCCAGTCAACATCTCTCCTTAGATAAAAGTGTTTCCTGCCATTGACACAAATGGTGAGGGTTAAAGAATAGATAATTCAGTATTGGGAGTCACTGGGGAACCCTAAGAGCCAGACGGTTGAAAGTGGCAGTGAGAGGTGAGTAGCAGTGAGTAAGTAGCCCCTTGGATACTCTCCATCTACAATATCTCCCTCTCATCACCCTGCCACACTCTGCCTCTCCTCTCCTCCTAACCCCCTTCTGGTTAACATAGCCTAACACTGGTCTACCCCTACACTCTATTAAGCACTTATAACCTACCCTATACCCCCTCTTATATGCACTTTAGTCCACCCTGTTGTCCCTGCTTGCCTTGAAAATTGTGTTCTGCTGCGTCGCTCCATAAATTTTCTTTCCCTTCTTCCATTCTGCCCTCCGCAATTTTTCATTCCCTCCTTCCATTCTTTCTCTCTTTACGACAATCACTGTAAATCTTGAATATCTATGTTACACTAATGGCTATCAATTACTACTGTGTCACCTTACCATCTAGTGCTACATACTGTTGCCAAGTTATTATATGTGTTCCAGTGTTACCAACTGTCACCAACTGTTGCCAAATTGCTATGTGTCTTCATATCTACTACACAGTTAACTGTTGCATTGTTAGCCAATGTGATTCATCTGTAATCCCTCCAGCTCTCATTGTATGCAAGTAAGCCAATTGTATTCCAACATTGTAACATTTCTCTGTATTCTATCTCATTGTTCCCTACTCAACACGTCACACCAGGAGATGAGCAACTTGTTGCTCAGCGTGTCCTCCTGGTGAAACATTTCAATAAATAAAAATGAGAGGAGAGTCCATTGGCATGCCAGTGGGGCATGTGGGGTCCAAGGAAGTGCAGAGAAGGGTTAAAAATGAATATATATTGTATAGTCAGACTCTAATCTGTGCCTCTTTAATATGGATTTCAGGATATAAGCAAATATAACAGGCTAAACCAAATGATGATGTTGTAATTTGGAAACCTGTGTTTCTGAATTTATGTCACTCAACCCATGTATGATTTTAATGTCCCATTTAGTTCTGCCTCATTAGTACATAAATGAAGTACTAAATAGTCGAGTTACTGGTCCTTCTAATCCCCCACATTTTATCTCCTATCTAGTTTCTGCATGGCACAGTGAAAATTTTAAATAAAAAATTAAAGCAAGGGTAGAGTATTGGCAACCAAATAAATAATATGCTGTGTGTCCATTTTTTATTACCAGTGCATAGTGTAATGTACATGAAATGTCTGACATATGTGTATATGTTATTTTTAGTTATACCAAACAGTATGGTCCATCTGCACACCTTTCATAAAAGGAAGTACTCTGTTATTTAACCACTCTCACTCTCCCCTTTCATTTTAACACTGTCTTTTAAACTTAACATAGTCCTGTTTGTGGAAGAGATACTCAAGGCAAAAAAAAGTTGTTGTTTTTTACTGTACCAGTACTGCCAAAGTTTCTATGTCCATTAACCTGTTCTTACTTCATGGCTCTATTGCCTAATCCTTAGAAATGGAATCAGGAAAATGCACTTCCCCAAGGTTTGGACACCTTCGTCGATGCAGTAGCCTTCCGTGGGTTTACGGCTAAATTTTTACATATACAGTAGTCATAACATTTGACTCACATACAAACTATAAAGCATTTCAGTTCCTTTTTTTAAAAAAAAAAGAATAAAGCCAGTAGCCATTGCTACTTTCCTGATCGCTTGTTTTACTGCTGCGTTTGTCTTCTTCCTTGTCCAAAGTTCAAAGATACCTCCTCCTCCCACGTAATGTGCTTACATTTCGGAGCTGTCATGCCCCATCATCAGTGCTGATTCCTATGGGGTTGCATTGTTTCTTTTGTAGTATGCATGCTTCCATAGCAACGTCCTGACATTAGCCTTCTGAATGTCTCTCTTTTCTTATTTTTGATTTTAAAACCTTTATTTTAAACCATTTCTTAATTTTTTCTATAAAGTGCTTAATCAATGTGCAAACTCTTATAAATTAGCAGCTAGAGTCACATGGTGGCAGCCTAAGTAGCGACAGTGTGCCTCTGTAGCTCTGCTCCCACGCAGCAAACAATCCCAATTAAAATCCTCCCCGATTCACAATTTCTACATCGGAAGATACTTACAGCATACTCTGCAGATTCTGATTCTGCTGAAAGACTATCCAATATAGACATAGATGAAAAAGGCTCCTCCATGGCATTCGCTGCCTCCCACTCCAGAAAAAGACAAAGCAGTTAAGCGGGCCAAGCAGCAGGCCTCACCCTCACCTAAAGCATCACCTGGGCAGATAGCTCTCTCGGAGGAAAAGTTTATAGAAATTATGCAGCCCCTCCAAGATACAATCTCGACAATGTCTGCTGATCTCCAACAAATTAAAATATCAGTCACCTTGTTACAAGTTCTGGTGAGTGATACTGAAGCCAGACTTGTGTCAATTGAAAACAAGCAGGGGAAAGGGGGAACTGAATGCGGTTAATACTAGCAGATGAATTAAAAAGTTAGAGGAGAAGCTCGAAGATCTGAAGGGGCACAGTAGGCACAACAATCTTTTAGTAATCGGAATTCCAGAAAAGGAAGAAGGCACCTCCCCGATCCTATTTTTACAAAAATTCTGTGAGAAGATTGCCAGGCCATCATCAAATGGGGCAACTTATATAATTGAGAGGGACCACCGAGCTTTACGCCCACCACCACCCTCGGGCTCCCCAACTAGACCCCTTATTTTTAAGCTGATTAATTTTTTAGATAAGCAGCACATCTTGGCTCAGGTTCATGAACTGCAAGAGGTCCAATGGGAGGGCCATAAGAGTCGTATAACCCAGGACCTTCCAGTTAGTACAAGTCAAGAGACAAGAGTTGCATCCCATGGTCACCAAACTAATTGCTGCTGGGAAGCCTTTTTGTGTGAAGTACCCCGCGATATTGCAGGTGAAGCATGATGAAAAGTGGTTGACCTTTGATACCCCGGAGATGGTGAATCAAGAACTTAAAGCTTTATTGCCAGATCTATTCAAGTGACTGGTGGGTTGTAGCCCTGTATAATCTCAACTCGCAATGTTAAGTAGTACTCAGGCTGCTTTTTGGTTTATAGTGACAAGAAGAGGATTGACTCCAGGCACAATTCTTACTTTGGATACTAATCGTGACCGGGAGCCCGTTTTTCATCCAGTGAACTAGTCATTAAGGACACCCTTGCATGATATTTGTTAAGCTTCTGACTTTACCCGTGAGTGTCTTTGGGGCCCCTGAATGGTTTGCTGATACATCCCTATGGGAGATTTACTTTGTTTCATTTGGAAAGACTGCCTCTCTTCTGGACTGATTCGATAAGTCCTTTTGCATGACTTTGAATACTGTATCCTTCCCTTTTTATACACCCCTTCCTTCCTACTTTTGAAACCATTCATATGGGAGTTTAATTTGATGTTACTGGAGGCCAGGTCATGAGTGTTTGTTTTCTCGCACTATCTGGATGAAAAGAATTACCTGACAGGAGGATACCCCTCCAATTTTAATTAAAATGTTGAGGGCAATGTTTACATATTCTTTCAGTATGTTTTGCTTTAATTTAGTTGAGCATATTAATAAGGTTCATGGACTATTGCCGTCAGTTTGACTCTCAAGAGACAGTAGTCCTCCGTATCAGATTACATAGAAATGGATTGGACTGGCCGGCCCAGTGGCACTAAGGGTTGAGGCGCTGGACGTCACACCTCATGCTGTGCCAGCGACCCGGGTTCAGAAACAGACTCGGGTTGCTGGGTTGGCGGGCAAGGAGGATTGAGCATCCCAGCGGATGTACTCCTCACCAGTGGGATACCAGGGTGCTGCATGCACCCGACACTCCTGAAGCCAGTGGAAGCATGAGCTTTCGGGGCATTGGTGGCTCTGCTTCATGGAGTTGGGGAGGGGGGACGCTGTTAGGCACTTGACTGATGGCATGCATCAGCACATTGCCGAATCTGGATGTATGTCTCTCATGCCAGTGTCCTAGAGGTTGGAAGAAAAATCGGGGAAAAATATAAATACCCTGGCCTTACGAGCAAGATGAAGCCGGGGATGGGGATGCCTTGGGGGGGATTGCCCTGGTGGATGGAGTAGGAGGAGGTACGAGGCCTCCTCTGAAAGCCATGGGAACCAGGCAAGTGGGAAAAAAAAGAAATGGACGGGACTCATTATTAATGGGTTATGTTTGTATCTCATGATCTTAGTAGTTACAACTAGTAATGTTTGCTGTGAGGTGGGGAGGGATGGGGTAGGTGTAGCTGGTTGACCTCCTTAATGCCGCAGTTTACATCACTGGACAGTGATATTATAATAGTAGTGCGGTTGTTTAGAACTGGGGGTAGTTTATAGATTTGATTATTATGTTTAAGGGACTTGTTTACAGAGATTGGGATGGGGGGGCAAGAATGCAAGTATACAACTTTTACTGAAGGTATTTGTTTTCACTTGGGGGAGAATGCCAAGTGGGTTCATGCCTCCGCTACTATGGTACTCATGGGGCTATTCGGGAGTAAGCCTGAGTCATTCAAATGCTGTATAGTTATGTTTTCCATCTAAATTGGTCATGGGGGACCATACAACTTTGTAAGCTGGAATGTCAAAGAGGCCCAAGATAGGTGCAAGAGGCATATTATCCTGCGGCACTTATCTCACCTCAAGACGGGGATTGCTTGCCTGCAAGAAACTCACCTTGGGAGGGAGAACATACTGCTTTTATGTAGAAACTGGGCTGGGCAGGTGTTCGGCTCTGGGGTTTCCACTAACTCTGGTGGTGTGGCAATCTTAGTGTAAAAGTTGTTCCATTTAGGCTAATTAAAGAGGTCTGAGACCCCAACGGTCGATATATCCTTTTGCATGGTATGCTAGAATCCCACCCGGTACTTCTGGGTGCGATTTGCAGTCCAAATTTAGATTCCCTTCAATTTTGTACACAGTTGCTGGGTTTCATATCCACTGAACATTCAAAGTTAATAATATTGGGAGGCAATTGGAACATCAGTCTCAACTGGATCTTGACAGGTCGGACGGGAGAAGGTGTGGCCTTTCCCCTGCACAACGTGCACTGCATGAGTTTATGGACTGGGCAGCCCTCCTGGATGTCTGGAGAATATTGAACCCGAAAGAACAACAATATTCCTTTTTTTCACATCCCCACTGTTCATACTCAAGAATTGATTACTTTTTGGTTAGCTCCTTTGCAATGCCTGGCATACTGAATTCAGTTATTCATGCCAGAGTTATATCCGACCACTTTCCCGTTGGTCTCACGTACCTATTGGGCCCGGGCTCAGACGAGATTCTATGTGGCATCTGAATAATCAGCTTCTTCGGAAGCCAGCAATGCTACAACATATCACTGATTTTATTGTTAATTTCATTGTGACCAACAAGGGATTAGTGGACAGAGTTGATTTGGTTTGGGCTGCACTGAAATGTTCTCTGAGGGGGGGAATGTATTTGGCTGGCAGTGACTACTAAATCTCACAAACTTAGGGCATGAGCAGAGTCACTCCTTACTCTATCTGAGTTGTGGAGGGGTCTCTAAGCAAGACTTCCACTGTAGCGGAGTGGGCCAGGCTGCATAACCTTAAAACTCAGTATGCTGAAATGATGGCAAAACAGGCTGAGCTCTCCCTTCACCGCACTAAGCTTAGGTACCTTGAATCAGGAGAGACGGCAGACAAACTGCTTGCAATTAGAATCAAGCAGGTAGAAGCCTCACAGTTTATCACAAGTATCTGTCCTACTCGGGACAGCCCCATAGTTATTGACCCCAAGGCGATAACCGAGGCTTTTGGAGTTTTCAACCCGAATCTTAATGCTATTGACCCTCAAACACAGCCATCAGAAGCAGAGGTGATCAAATATCTCAATTCGATAGCACTTCCCCAGGTCTCTCCTGGACTAGTGACCCTTCTAGGAGCACGTATTACTGCTAGTGAATAAGACCAGCTATAGAATTATTACCCTTAGATAAATCACCCAGTCCTGATGGCCTATCTAATAATTTATATAAATCCTGTTGCTCTATCCTCACTCCACTATTGGAGGAAATACATAATTTTTGGTATGAGAATGGCCTTTCTGAGTTTAGTTTTTTAGATACACTTATAACTCTCATCTCCAAACTGGGGAAAGACCCCCTGTATCCCGGGAGCTATCAGCCCATATCCCTCCTTAATTCTGATATTAAAATACTAGCAAAGATACTAGCCAATCGGCTCACCCTTGTTATGGGTAACCTTATTAGTAATGAACAGGTAGGGTTCATGAAGTGGAGATCGTTGGAGATCATATGCAGAAATTACTACATCTGATTTCAGTGTCCAGGGACTCAGATGTGCCCGCAGCACTCATCTCCCTGGATGCCAAAAAGGCTTTTGACCACATCTCTTGGGATTTTCTCTTTCTCACCCTTGCTTGTTTTGGTCCATCTGGTGATTTTCTCAGGTGGGTATGTTTATTATACTCCACACCATCCACCCGAGTCTGGTGTAATGGTCTGCTGTCTACCCCTTTTGTACTTGGTCGTGGTACCAGGCAGGGATGCCTGCTTTCCCCACTTTTATTTAACTTTCACCTTGAACCCTTGATTTGCAAACTTAAGGCTTCCCAGGTAATTTTAGGTATTAAATTTGGTGACACTAGATACGCCCTTACAGCATATGCAGATGATTTACTCTTACATGTTGAACATCCCCAAGATACAATTCCTGCCCTTTTAGCAGACATCGAGGCCTTTTCTAAAGTCTCATATTATAAGTTAAATTGCTCCAAGATCCAGGTTTTCCCTTTACACCATAAAACCATGAGTGCGGTACTGGCAACGTGTAGTCTAGCCTGGGAAACAAAATCCATTACCTACTTGGGTATAAAAGTTTCAAGGGATTTGGCATCCATGATCAAAGAAAATCTAACAGATTTGCTAAAAACACTAGAGACATATATGGATAGATGGGGAGCCCTACCTCTGTCTCTCTGGGGGAGGATCAGCACAATTAAAATGAATGTGCTGCCTCGAATTTTGTATCCCATGGATATACTGGGCTGTTTCCTCCCTAAGGTTTGGTTCATCAAATTTCAGAAGACTCTGAATGCATTTATTTGGAGAGGATAGGGAGTTAGGCGGGCCTACTCTAAGCTAACAGCTCCTAAAATTCAAGGTGGCTTGACACTCCCTTCATTTTTTACGTACTATTGTGCCCATCACCTAAGTAAGCTTGCTTACTGGGTCAGGGATTTCAATACTGCCAACATGTCAGAATACACCCCTCTTTGACGGGAGCTCAAGGGGCATCTAGTTTCCAAGTATTACTGCACTTTAGCAGCCCTTATTTATGTAGCCCCTGGATGCATACCTAAACCACTGAATAGGATGCCGATTGGCTGGTCCCTTAAAGCCCTGCAACAGATCCAAAAATCCTTCTTGTTGAACTACTACCAATCTTTAGAACAATCAGTAATAGGTAACCCCAATTTCAAGATTGACAATAAACCCATCTATCCCTCTTTCTGGACTATACTGGGACCCCATAAGCTCTCAGACTTTCTCAATAATAGGAAATTAATCCCCTTTTCACAATTACAGTCATGTTATGGGATTCAGAATCCCATAAATTTAAGTTTCTACAGATAAGGGAGGCCATTACTGCCTTCCTAAAGAACACACCTATATTAATCCCTCCTGGTACAGAGATAGATGCCACATTGCAGATGGCCGCTCAATATCACCCTGTCTCAGTTCTATACAAACATCTACAGTCTTTGGTCCCCCTGTTGCCCTTGGGTGTCTGTTATTACTGGACTCAAGAGCTGGTGATCTCTGATAATGTTAAAACCTGGAGGAAACTTTGGCAGAATAACTATCGGTTCATCAAGCAGGATAGGCTTAGACTAGTTCAATATAACATTTTACACAATCTATTCTATACCCCACTCAAACTTCATAAAATTTGTAAACTTCCTTCTCCCATCTGCTCCAGGTGTGGTGAAGCTCTGGGAACCCTGTATCACATGATATGGACCTGCTCAGTGGTACAGGTCTTCTGGTGCTCCATCAAAAATACATTAGATTCACTATTAGGGATAGACACTTTGTTTATTCCGGATGCCTGCTTACTTAACCTATTTCCTCAAGGTACTCCCAAAAGCAGGAAAACATATCTAGCGCCAGTGGCCTCCATTGCCAAGCTTGTTATCATGTGACATTGGACAGAGGCAACTTTATCCCCAGTGGTAGAATGGTATAGAGAAGTGCTATTGGCACCACAACTTGAGAAGCATATTGTATCTATGCATGATAGGATTCAATACTACAAGAATTTATGGGGCACCCTTGAAGCTTTGTTATCTATATGGAACCCTTAAATATAGCATATTCAATTTTTTACAGTGACTGACAAGTTTGTGCCCCCTTTTTAAGGTAACACTTGGCATTGGGTGGGGGATACGGGGTGGTGGGGGTGGGATTAATAGTTTGTTAAGTTTACTTTCCTTTGATTTTCCCCTTTTTTTGGTTTGTTATTAATTAATTATGCTTTATAAAATACAAATTGTAAAATGTGAATGTTATTCCTGCTCTGTACCATATTTGCTGGAAATATAATAAAGTTTATTGAATTAAAAAAAATACTGTAAATTAGCACCTATAACATATGTTTTAAAAGTGCATGTTATATGTGCAATCTACTATTTAATATGCCTTCCATTTTTAAATAATCTCTATTTTTAAAGTGCCAATGTGCTCTTTTTAAACTTATGCATTACAGTGCTCTAATTCATTCAATACTGCACACCTTTATTTTTATAAATGTTTATATTATTTCTAACATGCCATTTACTTCATCATTAATTCATACAACATTTCACACCTTGAAACATTTCCAATAAAAAATCTTATTTTTAGTAAAAAAACCTTTTTCTTAACCACAAGTATGCTGAATCTATCATGGGTCTTGGTTGGGTGGTCTTGGTTACTTTTTATTCATGTTCCTTTTTATAAATAGCTACTATATTCAGCATCATCATTTAGTGCTTTTGGTGCAGCGTTTCCAGCTTATAGATGCAAAACACTTCCTTTTGTAGCAGAAGGTCTTTAAGTTCCCTCCTCTTAGTGGAACATCTACCTTTTCAATTCTCATATGCACTAATGGTGCTGGGGATCCATGGCTGTTCCATTAAGAGGAGGACGACCCAGGGAACTACAGACCAGTTGGTCTTGCTTCTAGAGTGTGTTAGCTTATGGAAACCATTCTGAAAAAAAGGTTGCTAGGGCATCTGGAGGAATATGGCCTGCAGGATAAAAAACAGCATGGTTTTATGGGAGGGAGATCTTGACAAATGAATCTGATTGGCTTCTTTAACTGGGCAACCAAAATGGTGGACAGAGGCCAAGCAGTAGACATCCTTTACCCAGATTTCGGCAAGTAAGTAAGTAAGTACAGTAAAAATATTATTTGTATTTTGGTACCCAATCCTAGAGGCTCTGGGTGCCATTACAAGTGCAGGCAGGGTTCAGGAAAACTTAGACAATACCATTCCTATCAAAGTTCTAAATAAAATTACAACAAATTAAAAACTGTTATCAAAAGCTTTGTCAAAAAGATAGGCCTTTGACTCCGCACCACATAGGAAGCTGATCAGCAAATTGACGTACCTTGGAGTAGAAGAGATGTCGGTCAGATGGGTGGAAAATTGGTTGCAGAACAGGTCCCAAAAGGTGATAATTGGAGGTGAGCTGTCTAACACCAGGGTGGTCACAAGCGGTGTCCCATAGGACTCAGTGTTGGAGCCAGTGCTGTTCAATGTTTTCATGAATAATACTGGGGACAGCATCGAGGATAACATGAGTCTGTTCACAGATGACACCAAGCTATGTGAGATGGTAGTGTCTTCAGAGGGGATACAGGATTTAAGGAGGACCTAAGAACACTTGAACAGTGGTCAGGGGTCTGGCATCTAGGTTTCAACGCCAAGAAGTGCAAGACCATGCATATGGGAGAGAAAAAACCCAGGACAGACTACTACTTGGGAGGAGTCTGCGTAACTCCCACAGTGGAGGAGAAAGATCTGGCAGTGATGATATCTAGCAACTTAAAGCACACTGCACAATGCAAGAAGGCAGTGGCAAAAGCAAACAGGATGCTGGGCTGCATAGCAAGGGGGATCAGCAGTAGGTGGCCAGAAGTGGTGCAGACCTTGTACAGATCTTGGTGAGGCCACATCTGGAGTATGAGGTGCAGTTCTGGAGCCCTCACCTTAAAAAAGATATCAACTGATGGAGGCACTCCGGAGGAGGGCTACGAAGATGACTGCTGGGCAGCAAGGTAGATCATATGAGAAGAGGCTGGGGGCCCTAAACATGTACTCACTGGAAGAAAGAAGGGAGAGGGGAGACATGATTTAGACCTTCAAGTACTTGAACGGGTTCAATAGGGTAGAAAAGGAGGGGCTATTCAGGGGAAGCTGCAACAGAACCATGAGGGGGGGCACAGCCTTAAGCTGGAGAGGGGCATTTAGGAGGAAGGTTAGAAGGCATTTCTTCACAGAAAGGGAGGTGACCAAGTGGAACATACTGCCAGAAGAGGGGATCTCTTTGAGGACAGTGGGGAGCTTCAGAAGGGACTGGGTTAGATATAGGGCAAGATAAGGGTCATGGGAGGGAGAAAAAATAGTTGGGGAATTGGGAGTAAGTAAGTAAGTAACATTTTATTTATATAAGGCACCCTTCCATAGCTCAGGGCACCCTTACACCATACTTACAGGTAATACAATATAAACTTATTAAAATTACACACTGAGTTCCACTTAAAATCAGCACATACAATCTTAAATCTTAAGTTACTTCAAAATCATTTTAAAAAGATATGTTTTAAGGGACATCAGCAAGGACTGAGCTGAGGACCCCACATAAAGAGCAGACTTGATAGACCAAAAGGCCTAATTCTGCTGGCAAATCCATATATTATGTTGGTATATGGAAATCAAAAAAGCATTAACTGACAATGAACACATATAGATTTTTATCATGTAACATACTGTACTGTGAAATCACAGATGGTTATGTATTAAAGGTCTGAATGTACATAAGTATGAACAATAAATTAATTAAAAGTGAAAAATATTCAAAGCAACTTTAAAAGGCACAGATTAATCACATATGTACATATGAAATAGCTCTGTTAAAGGGGCTGACACTGGTAAGCTATGTTCATGTATGAGAAAAGTTGTTTTTTGTAGTGTTGCGCATGAAAGTATGGTTGGGATGATCAAACTGGTGATAGCATCTGTACATTTGTAAACTGATGAGTTGTTTAATTGCAATCCAGTGAAGCTCAAATAAGATATGTGCTTATATTTTCCTGATTCCGTAAGGACATGGGCATCTGCTATTAAGGCAATCTGTAACCTGCAAACTTTGCTAACGATGGGTCTGTGGTGGTTTCAGTCCATTTCCCTGTGGCAGTCAGCCCAGATAATGAAGCGCCACACAATCAGTACAGTTCAAGTCCACTGATCATCTCATCTCCAGGGACATCCAAGACTGAATATAAATGGAGGATGAATCATTGCATTATGTTTGAGATGATGCTTCTTGACGCTAGCTAAGCTGTGTGGAGAGGTGAACAGCACACACACCAGCACTGTGGATCCACCAGTGACTTTGTGTTGCAGTGGCATGAGTCCTTGATCTTTATCAAACACTAAATCTAGTGCTCACATTGACACAGTGGGCCCTGTTTAACTAGCAGGTAACCCTTGGCCTCCCTGTTGCAGACAGGCAGAGCTTCTGACTTAGGTATTGCCCTATAATTGTAGAACTGATCCAGGTCTGACAATTGTCAGTCCATGACAGTTTGTTTCTAGATCCTCTAATTTGCAGGAGTATGGGGATGGCTGGATACTGCAGCATGTGGCCCAGACTGCCATGTCCATGTTTACAAAAAAACAAATCCATAGTGGCACCCTTCAGCTTCTTCCAGTTCCCCATACCTAGCAGTTGGACTAGAGGCCAGTGTTTCAGAGATGAATCAGACTACTGTTGACCTCTTGTCCTGCAGAAGAGGGTACGTGGCTGTTACCCCCCCCCAGCCTACTCTGTCACCTTGTTTGCAAAAAGCCTGCCCTATTTGGCTTTGGGCATACAGTATATGGATCACCATTCCCACCCCACAGCATGTGCCCCCCCAGCCTGATCATGCATTCATGTAACACTATGAACAGAATTAACCTGGGTCATTAAACTACCTTGCATGGCAAGGGGTAAGAATGGTGCATGCTACATAGGGTTCCATACTCATGGAATGCTTCTATCTGGAATGCATAAAGGCCTATGCACCACATAAAGCAGGACTGATGAGTAATGGCCACTATCATGGGCAGCTCCACGGAAGGCATGGGAAGGCTGAAGCCTCCTAAAATCCTATTTTAAATTATTTTATTTTTCTGGGCCAATAATATCATTTGTTATGTGTTGAATATAAAACGGAGTATGCTTTCAGCCCAAATATAGTAAGGTCCCCCAACATAGGTAGCAACTGCCCACAACTCACCCTCCCATGAGCTAATCTGAATCCAAATCAACCGCAATCTGTAATACCAGTGCTGTAATAAAGATACAGTACAAACAGCTTAGTAAAAAATACAAATATTGATAAAATGATGAAGGTTAAGGTAACAAAAAACCATGTGTTGTATAAGGCAAACACATTCTGATGTGCAGGACATTATTGATTCAGTAGAGTATCTGAAGAGCAGACCTTGTAATACTGAAATCCCTAGGGTGAAGCTAGTGTACTGCAACAGACAACACCTGCCACAAGGATGATGCCATCTCAGCTATGCATGAAGTAAAACATACTTTCCTTCAGGCTAGGCAGGGAAAAGGTTAGGCACTCTAAACATTATAAAAGTAATTATAATCAGTACAGTAGCCCTTCCCCCCTCAAAATATCAATAAAAAGAGCACACACACAGTGAATTAAAGTAGGGAACAGAGGTACAAGGTGGATTGGGGTGGTGGGCTCTAGGAGGTGCCCTGAGGTAAAATTGGTCCAGGAAAGGGGATCTCCCAGTCTGGTGCCCATACCCAAGAGCTCCACCATAGGTGGCCAGGTATCTGGACCAGCCTCACTCACCTATCCTTCTTGGGTGATGTTGTGTAATGCCAGGTCAATTAAGAACATGAAGGCAATGAAAGTTGATCTTGTTTCTACAGTTGATCTGGCATGTATCACTGAGAACTGGCTGGATGAGAGTGCTGGCCCAATATTAGAGGCGGCAATTCCAGCTGAGTTCTGGGTGATTCACTGCCCGAGAAAGGATCGAGAGGGGGAGTGGTGATTTGTTTTGAAAGTGGTGAAAAGCCTTTAGTGGGGCTATGATATAAGAATTACAATTCTGGGCTAATTAAGTGAATTTAATGTCAAGTCTCATGTAGAGTAATTAAGTAGTATGATGAGCAAAATAGTATTTAAATGAATGGCATGAACTCAAGTGTCTTTGAACTGTGGTTAGTGAACACTTTGGTGAATAAGATTCTACAAAGATTTTTCTATAAATGTAAGCAAATATATTACTGGATTATTATAACATATATATTTTTCATACTAACATACTATATCTTTTTAGGAAGTTCTTTGAAAAAGCATTATACATGTGAAAGTCAGGGTTAAAAAGAGAAAACATAAAACAGAAGAAATTTATCACAAAGTCTGGCTTCCTTCAATTTCTTGTCTGTGGACACCCTCTAGCTGAGGTTGAATCCAGACAAGACAGAGGTACTAGTGATGGAATATGGTTGCCCAAGTGCAATCTGGTCAGGTCTTCGGGCTTAGGATCAGGGACTCCCAATTGTCCACCTTGGTCAAGGTGAGGAATTTTGGCATTGCGTTGGACTGCAGCTTGATGCTCAAATCTCAGGTGTCGGCCATAGTCCAAAGTGCATTTTGCCATCTTCTCAATATTGCCATGATTAGACACCTGATCCTCACAGGTGATCTTCCATCACTTGTCCATGCCTTTGTGACAACCCAGCTTGACTACTGCAATGCCCTTTACCTGGGGCTATCGGGGGTTGAGTTCTGCTGCCTGCAGCTACTGCAGAATGCAGCAGCCAGGTTGTTGACTGGCCTTTAGAGGTCTTGTCATATTACACCTGTGCTCTGCTCTCTGCACTGGCTGCCCATTAAGTGCAGATCACCTTCAAGGTCAGCATGCTGACCTACAAGGCCCTGCATGGACTGGGGCCTGGAAACCTGCAAGACTTTCTGCAGCCCTACTGCCCACTTCATCCCCTCCAGCCTGCTGATGAGGTCCTCTTCATGATTCCCAAGGTATGTTTGAAATCTTCTGGTGCCCGGGCATTTTTTTTTTTTCAATTAACATTTTATTCATTTTAAGTTACAGGGTACATGCAGCCAATGAGTCGGCCTTATATATAAAGTTTGCACAATCCACAATCATGGCCCTGTAACAGACCTCCTCCCCTTCCCCCACCCCTCCCTCCCAGCCTCTCCCCATCCCTCTCCCACCCACCTGGCAAAGTCTGAGGAGATAGGGTGATCAATAGAACAGCATTAATTCTTACTAATAGAATAGCAAGTGAAAGGGGCCCCAGATTTTGTCAAACCTGAGGAGCTTATTCTGACGGATAGCTGACATCCTTTCAGTTCTCAAACAAGCAAGTAATTCCTCCAACCACTCCTTATATCCTAAGACCACCGGTCTTTCCAGTGCCTAATTACCACCCTCTTAAGCGTGGCAGCAATCAGAGCCATATAAAACCTCCTATTCAGCACAGGAATGCTCGAGACATCTCCCAAAAGGCATATCTCTGGCGTAAACAGGTCTTCGAGACCCAACAGAGGGTTAACCCTCTTCCTAATGTCCTCCCATAATGGGGCTACCTTCGGACATGTGCCCGGGCATTTTTGTTCATGGCACCAACCCTGTGGAATTCACTTCCTCAATCTATCAGCGAGGCCCCACTGGTAAATGCCTTCAAGAGGGAGCTGAAGACATTTCTCTTTAGAGAAGCTTTTCCTTCAGCTAAATAATCTGAGTTGATACTAGTTGTGTATACAGTATTGCTTATGTTTAAATCTGTTTAATGCATTTGTTCACTTGCACACTGCCTTGAATCACAATTGAAAGAGAGCACCATATAAATAAACTAAACTAAACAAACTACAAGAAGAAAAAGCTTGTAGTAGTTTGCACTGAAATACAACTCAGTTACAGTTCAATAGTCAAGTTTCGCCATCGTCCACGTAAGTCTTGGTGGCATCGGGTCTTGCTGCCTCAAATTCTTGTTGAATGCATTCCACTCATTTACCAGCTTCCCTGGGATCTGTGAACTGGTAAGTATGGCTGGCATAGAAGATCCGAAGATATGCAGGCATAAGCAGGGAGTGTGTGAACCCCTAGACTCTTCAGCTGAGCCCTTATTCCATCAAACTTCTTCCTCCTAGAATGGGTCACATAGGAAAGATCAGGAAAAAGGTGCAGGGTACAGCCTTTGAAATTCAGATTTTGAGCATCCTGAGAAGCTTACAATAAAGTGTCCCACACCATAACCAAGGCTGTAACCAACAATACTGCCTCAGTCTGTCCCCTTGTTGATCTGCTGAAGGAGATGAAACATGGTAAGCCTTAATGAAATTAAATGCCATAGTGTATGATTGTAAGCTCAAAGCTCCTGGCAGCCAAGACTGTAAAAAAGTAAGTACACTCTGGTCCTGTCTCCCCTATGGAAGCCTGACCAATCTTACATTGACTTCCCGATTAGAATTTTCGAGGGCCTCCAACTGATGACATAGCTGGGCATTTTATTGCATAAGCATACTGGTGGTAGCCATTGCCTGCATGGCTGAGGACTCTGCTGAAGCTGCTGTTTTTGTAGCGGCATTGATTTTGGCATCCTGCTCTATGTATCTCTGCAATATGATTGTGACTTTTTTATCTATCGCTTTCATGGAAGCCACCAAAGACTTCCATAGTGGTTCCACTCCAAAACTGGCAGAAGGAGCAGTAGAGGTCTCAGCCTACTGCGTAGACTGCTGCTGCAATGTTTTTGGTCTGCCACCCATTCCTTTAGGGTGCCTCATCTTGAATTTTTTAGTGATCTATGCAGAACAAAAAGCTGAACCAAACTTAGCCACTGAAGAGTGGATTAAAACATTATAAATAAATATTTATAAATAGATTTAGCTCAATAGGATCATGGAGCTGTATTCAGGTGTGTCTTCACAGCTAGCATGCTCTCTAGCGCCCCCTGGGCACACATTCCTGAGTCAATAAATAGCATGCTGACTGAGCCACACTACCTTGTAGCAGAGTTCATTCAGCACCATGGCAGAGCAGACCTTCTTCCATCCTAGTAAATGAATTAGTTTAGTACTGTCAGTGGACTAGTAACACAGGCAAGTTTAGGGCTGTTAGCCAGAGGATTATATAAGGAAGAATCCCAGAAAATGATTTAATGTTGGTGAGTTGGGTATGTTTTTCTGGATAGTGCCTTATCCTGTTTGTCAAGCTATCCTGAGGCTCAGAAAATGCACTATCCGATAAACTTCATTTCATTTAGCCAAGATAATTATTTTTAGTAGTGTGCTGCCTGATCTCACACTTGACTTTCTGACACTAGTCAGACTATTCAGAACAGTGCAGATAGTATCCACATAACTCTAGTCCTGAGGTACACACCCCAGTTGAGCAATGCTTCAGAGTAAGTGCCATATATATGTAGAGCCCAGAATGGAATGAGGCCTATATTTACAGTGATTGCTCAGTTGAAGACTAAGTAGATGGTGGTTAGGGGTGGTATTTTGGGCAGGTGAGGTGAGGTGTGTTTATCTAGCTGTCTGCAGGTCCAGAAATAAAAACTCTGCTCTAAGCAAAATCAGCTGCTTTGCAAGGATTGTAAATTATTTGTATTACTGTGAAAAATTCCCACTGTCTCATAATAATATTATAAAATATAAAACATTACACATCAAAGTTAAAGCAGAAGCAGCTGTTATTGACTTTTGAATGACAGAGACACACATGCACACACACACACGCATACACACACACACACACGCACCCTGCTACTGGTCCACACTTTTATCTATACAGAGTGGTCAAAATATTATATTTCATCTGTTCCAGTTTTGGCCATGCTCAGCAAACCACTAACAGGAAGTCTACTTTTAGCTTCATAGCCTTACAAACTGACTGACAAACTGCACAAGGTAGAAAGTATGGCTGCACGTCAAAAACCATGCCAGAACTCCATTGTTAGGGGACAATAAAATACATAGTTTAATGAAACAACAGGTAGCACCCCCTTAGAAAAACCACGTCAACATTTTATGTTACCGCTGTTGTTTCATTAAACTATGTATTTTATTATGTCCTAACTATGGAGTTTTGGCAGGTTTCTTGATGTGCAGTCGTACTTTACACCTTGTGAAGTTCTGCTTTCTGAGTGTCGACTCCTTTGTGCAGTCCTGAGCCGCTCTTGTTCTTTGTTTGCAAACTGATTGACAGAATTATTTTGTTTCAAAAAAATGCTTTCCCAGTTAAACAAATGGAGTAGTAAATATTCAATCTAAAATTATGGTGAGAAGAAGCAAACAGGATATACAACAGATGCAGAACATTTTGAAATGTCATAACTTTGGCAGAAGCAGGCACTGTATTATGCTACCTGCACTGCTCCTTTAGAATTCACAAACAGTGCCATTAAAACTGTAGTTGCATAGGCAATGTGATAATGTAGATGCAGCCTGACAAGCAATCTTGGCAGTCTTATTTATGTATGTTTTAGTCGATTGCACAGCACAGAAAAACACTAATGTGGAAAAATGTGGCGTGTCTTCTGAAACAGATCTAAGTAGCATTCATTGTATTTAGTCCACTCCATGCATCTTTTTCTGCAAACTGACTCGACTCACTGATGTGCTAATTCCCTTTTACATGTGAATAGTTACCACAATGAATGTGTAAGTCAAACACAGAAAAGGAGAGGGCTTGTGCGCTGTGATAATCAATGCCATGGTAACAGGGAATGAGAAAGCAGAGTTAAGGGCAATCAGCACGCAGCAGGTGAACAGTGAAGCAACCCTTAAAGAATATTGCAGTCAACAGGTCGTTAGGTTTCAATATTGCAGGGTGCATGTATAATGTTAAATGATTACTTCCATACTCAAAATATAAAATTGGACATTTTATCAGGTTATCCACTCTATGGAGCATCAATATTAATTCTTGAAAACCATGATGAAAGCTGCACATTTCACCTTTTCCTACAGAATGCGATGAAACAGATTGTCAGCTTCTAACGCTCTGGAAACTGTTTTTACTCAACATGTTACTAGACAAAAGAAAACATAATCAGATGACAACTGAAATAATGTTTCTATTTGTGTGAAGTAGGTAAGACTAGAAATGTGGATACATACATGCAGTATTGTAATCTACTAAGCTGATATGGGTGTTATGACCAGGTTACGGGAGCACAAGTGTCCTAGAATTCTGCATAATGGCAATTGTTTATGTAACCCTTGTGCCGGGTATCTGAGGGGCTACACTACCTCTGCCTTGTAGGCCTAACCAAGGTTGAGGGGCCTGGGTCTGTACTTTAGCTTTAAACTGGTTCTTTCTGAACATCCAACAAAATTGCACAGAGCATACTTAAGTGGGCTAGATAAAACCATTGTACAACCCTCTGGGATGCTGTACCCACCCACAATACCATAGTGCCACTCCAAACATACCCAATAAGCAATTCCCCACATTTCAGACATTTAATGAATTAATGACTCTCTACTAATAATATGCTCATGAGACAGGATTATACAAACATAATTTATTTACATGGGGAAGGGTTAGGAGCAGGGAAATTGGAAGCAGAGGTCAAGCTATTTACAGTATTCACATTTGGATTTGGTATTTGGTTTAGCTTAGCATGAAATCACAATAATCACTTAGCATCTTTACCTTAGGCATCAGTCGCAGTGGCCACCCACCAACCTTTGAGGCATTCAGATCCCTGATGCTGTCTAAGCTAGCTGCCCTAGAAAAGATGACACATTTATTCAAAACCCACACTGGTACCCATCTCCAAACTGTATTAGGACCCCGCAATCCCATACATTTAACCTGGGTATCCACTACTAAAGTTCTTAAAGTTGCAGGCATCTTGTTCAGTGCAGCTGTTGTTGGCCAGCTAGTTGGGGCCCTTAAAGAAAATAAGCAGAATAAACTTTAAACTTTTGTTTTGAACACACACTGTCTGTAGCATGAAGAACTTGGCATCACCCTGAACTGTTTACATATCCCTTCAATAACAGGGTTGATCCCTGTGTACTCATTATTTATAAGTCCTCATCGGTAAGTCACAATTAAGCTGTACAAGGCAGAATTAGATCATTTCAACAGGCAGCTCTGACTCTTGAGGCTAAGATGCAGGTAAAGGCTTACAGCCAAGTAACCACATTTCTGACTGCAGGATCTAATAGCTTTTGCAGATGGAAACAACACTTTAACTTCTTTTAGCAGTGCTCCTCTTTAGGCTGAAATCACTCACTGGAAAAATCAGGCTGGAACCAGGGCCAGCACATTTCAAACCCCACACCTAGGCTATGCCCTTCAGGGGAAACGCATATGGCAGCACCCAAAGTGGCACACTAGCAGGCTGTGTCCCAAGCCAATCTGAGTTGAATACATTGCATTCAGCACATTTATGAAACAGCACATTTATACCTTTAGCAGTTGCATTAAGTAGTCACAAACTCTAGTCATGTGCCCAGCATGGCAGATATAATCCCTTGCTAGTTGGGTTAGAACCTTAAAACCAGAGGCACAGCCCCAAGCATTTTAGGAATGAGCACCCACTCTCCTACACGGGGTGTGCAATCAGATCCCAGATCATGGCTCCCAAAGTGGATCACAGGACGCAGTCTTTCAAGCATGAGTGATTTCCCTAAGGCATTAGTTCTCATACTTTATGACAGTGAGCCTCCCCTAAGCAATGGAAAAGATTTCGAGCCTCCCTCAATTTTGGAAAACAAAACTTGGTCTTCCACATAGAAAAAAAAAAGATATTTGGCACAGTACACCAGGAAAAAAGGGAGACTAATAGCGCGTACTGAGTTTATTCTCTTTTTATTCAATTTATTGTCCTCCACCCCCAACCCCACACCCCAGGTTATCCTCGTCACTCTACTTTTCTGACTCTTGATCCTTTGTTACTCTGTTTTCTCTCTGTCGGGAACAATTTACCTAGCCACCTTCATCTTGCCCTCTTACCATGTTGTTAAGCAATTTCACATACTCTTTCCCTCAGGTGACACCTGAAACAAACATGTCTCTGTGTGCCTTCCCAGTCACTCATCTACTTATAAACACCTACTGTAGAAACAAGCCTTTGGGTTAGTGTGCCTTTCCCAGTCATCAATCGACATATAAATACACACCTAGACACAAGCTTTGGCTCATTGGATCTTTCCTGGTGACAAGTTTGTACATAAGTAAAGAAATTCAGCTGCCATTATTCATATTTAGTTTGCTTCATCCCATCACACAAAACATCCAAAACTTAAAATGTTAATACTGTACATTCTCAGACTTGACCAGGCCTCTCCTGGAGCAGTTTGGGGCCTCACCATTTGAGAACCACTGCCATAAGGACTGACCAAAAGTTTGCACAGTCTCTTCAGACAAAAATTCTTCCTCTTGCATCACAGATGGAGCTTGAGGCATGGCTCCCAACCACTTTAAATTTTTACTTGTTAACAAATTCACTTTCTCAGATGTCTCCCAAACATAGTTCATGATAACAAAGTCCCTCTTTTCTATGCTGGTATTTGCAGCTCCCAACTGATGAATACTGTCCTCACAGGCAATGTCAAAAAAAGCCACGCACTCTGGGTACTCCCCTTCCAATCCTGTAGGCACTTATCCAAACAGTCACATTCATACTCTCAAAACCTTTCTCAGCATTAGACAGATGCAGGGTGCAGACAGACAGTCTCTCTCTAATCTTTCTGGGCCTCACTGTCCCTTACAGATCTTTTAAAGCTTGCACATGGAAGTAGAGGTTTACCCACTCAGAAGGATTTGCGTTACTTTCCTTTTCTGAAAGTTGTGGACAATTCTTCAGCACTCTCACTGCTGAGGCAGAAGCGTTTCTTGCAGCTCTCTCACAATTGCGGGTGGATGTTGGCTTCTTCCCAATTCTCCCAATGTGGAAGTGACAAGGCTAGCCCTGGAGGACAATTTCTGGAAACCCTCAGACTAGCAACAGTTGCTGCTTGTAGCCACTTGTTTCTCTGGTAGAAGAGGAAAAAGCCCCCCTCCCCTGTAGAGGGGCTCACACGGAACTGTAGGCCCATTTTGTTCAGCTGGGGGCGTGAGCCCCCACCCCTGTTGGGGGCTCCCGCTTGAACACAATCTCAGCCTGCAAAACACTGTCTTTTTATGGAGCTCTTGTGAGGCTCCTGATTGGCTGAGTCCACTTATGTGTCCCATTACAAGTGGCTGAAACTGCTTGTCAGTCCATAAAATGAATATTCATTAGCCTCATTCAATGCACAATACGCTCCATGTTTTGGCACCTGAATTAGGTCCCTGCAGTTTCCCCACAGGTACTTGGCAATGTCCCATAAGTTTCTGCCACTGTCCAAACAATCCTTGCTTGAAATCCTGGTGTTCTGATTGGCTGTTGCTGCACAGAAATGGCTGCTAAAACACACAGTCCCTTTTCAGATTACAACAGTTCCAAATAAAAGTTCTTGTGCAGTCAGGTGAATTAGTTTATGCATTTGTTTGCCCCGAGGTTCAATAGTCATAACTCTGCCCTTGTAAACACTGCACAGGTTAATCATTTTACTTCAGTCCTGAGCATGTCACTGCTGCCAAAATATGCAGTCCCTAGGCAGCAGACAGGCAGATACAAAGGTCCCACTATTCAGCTCTGATGCAGCCAGTATATGTACTTTATTAAAAACATTTCCCCCTTAGATATTAGGCACTGTTGTGCCATTTAAGCTACTGCCCTCAGTTTACATTTATTTACAAATCCTTACCCATTGCTAGCGCCAATATTTTAGTTGCCATTGCACTACGGTGGGTGGTTCATTAATATTCATAGGGCTCCTAGGGTTCTCATAAATATTCTTGAGCCCCTTCTTGTTTAGTGCCCATGGTGCTCTTTATTTAGTTAACTGGTGGCTCCGGTACAACCCGAGTCACCAGTCCCTGCCCCGCACCTTACATGGGCCAGGATGACTGCAGGAGCCATGCTGGGACTGTGATTGCAGTCGAGACACAAAGCACTTTCCTTAGCACATACCTGCCCCCACCAGCACCAAAGTGCTAAAGCAAACCGTGGGAGGTCACAATTCATATTCTGAGCCCAGGATAGGCTAAAATCAGCATGGGGCTGCTCGGGGGGAACCAGGGCACCAGAGAACCTAAAGCTGTGGCAGTGATAACAGGGACACACTGGGGACCTGCAGGCAGAACTGGGAGACAGAGGTGCTTCAGGAAACAGGAGCAGAAACAGGAGACAAATGGTCATTAGGTAAGCCCTCATTTGGTGGGTGCATTACATTTAGTTCCTGGAACTGATGCTAATTTATTAATTTGTTTATTTGAGAGTTTGCCAAGAAAAGGCCTACTGAGCTATAAAACAGATTATTTTCAGATGTGTTCCGTGGGGTGGGTGAGGGTGGGGCAGTACAAGGAGAATGCAAAAAAAAAAAAAACTATGAAAAAAGCATACAAAACATTTTTTTTAAAGTGTACAAAGCTGGCTCTATGGTGCCAACTGATGGGGGATCACTCAGCATGCTGGCAACCTGGGTTTGCAACCACCTGGAATGACAGAAGCGGAGACCACCGGGGAGGATCATGGATGTCCACACAGATGCTCTCCTCCATGGGAGGGAGGGTGCAGTCCAAACCACTAATCAGGTGGCTCCTGGTGGTTCCTCTGTTGAAGTGCAATTGCAGCATGGGTGACCACACGCCACTGTGTGTCCTTCCAAGGACACCGCGAGTGTGTGGCTGGCACATGGGAGGGGGGTGGGTTGATGAGAAAATGAAAATTGACCACTAGGTTTACTGGATGACAGTTTCATGGTTCCCTCCCACCACACAGCACTGGCAGCCAGCCTTCTGGGCTGATCCACTGTAGTACACCCAATGTGGTATCAAAACCCATCTCCCCTGTCTTGAGCCTTGGGGGGGGCACTCCCGGTGAAGAGATACAGCAGGCCGACTGGGGCATGACACAAAGGGGACGCTGACAATGATGGAGGAGAGGATGACTTGGTGGGCAGGGGGTGATCATTGGTGGCCTGAAGGAGTGGCCAGTCAAGGGGGGGGCAGGGAAGAGCAAAACCAAAAACCATACAAAAAGCTAAATACATATACATTGAAACAGGGATTAAATACAAACTGTGTCACAGCAGGCATAGTGCAGCAGCACAGGGATGCACAGGAGAGCATAGAAGAGTGCAATTATTGCAGGCAGAGATTGGTGGAGACTGTAAAGAGGGACAGAAGGAGTTGAGTACAGAATAAGGGCTTTTTCCCTCAATGGCATCCCAGATATGCCCAACTTGCACAAATATGGGTTGCACTGACCCTCAGCTGCAGGTACAGATCCACATGTGGGAGAAGAGGGTGAGGAGGTGGTGCTGTACCAGACTATGGGCATCCAAGTGGATGCCTGTGCTGGGCTGTGAGTGGATACCTGTCACTGCAGAGACTGGGGGATGGTGGGATGCAGCAGGCTTCCAAGGACTACCATATCCTCGACTATCATATCACTGACAGAATGCCACAAAAGTTAAAATGTTGCCAGCTAGTGCTGGTACTGCTCCTAGCCTACTGTGGAGGCTTCTTGGGCTGGGGACTGGAGGAGGGGGGCAGATGGGGAACCAGGGCAACAGTTATGGCTGGGCAGAGTGGGGCACAGCTGCTACTGAAGCCCTCAGGGTTGTACAGTCTCTGCCCCCTCCTCCAGCTCTCCACATTGTGGGGGCTATACTTTGCAAATAGGGTGCACGTGTGTCCTGCTTCCGCTCTCATCCCAGCTGACCCTGTATCCAGGCACCTGGATCAGGATTGGGTGCATGGGAGACACATGTCTGACTATGTGAATGCCAGGAGTTTATTTACATATTTCAAAAGCTTTACCAGGAAAGACATACTGAGCTGGTATCAGTATAATTTCCAGATGTGTCTGTGAGGAAGAAGAGAAGAAAACAGATAGATAGTATAATATATAAAATAAAACAACTATTTGGAAATAAATATATAAAAATATACAATTGCAAGAATGCCTAAAGAATAAATTGTGAAATAGTAAATTGTGGAACAGGCAAAAGAACATTAAACAGAAAGCAACACAACAAAATAATGAAGAGGGAGACATAACTGATACTGTACTAGGGAACTGGGGCAGTGCTGGTGTCATTGTTCAGTGTGCTGCAGGTGAATAGGAGTCTACCCCAATATAACAACTGCAACTGCAGGAGTGACTAGAGAACTCACGGAGAAGAGATTTCAGAGCAGAAAAGGAAAGAGCACAGAAAATGGAAGGGGGAGAAAGCCCTCTAGCTTAGGCAGGTAATGTCTAGATTATGCACATCCTGCATGAAGGGAGCATTCTGAAGGCTTTCCTATCCCCTGGAACATGTGAAAGGGACAAGTGCCAAATGAGGATTGGGTCCTTAAAGCAAATGGCCTCCAACTAGTAACATTACGTATGGGCAACAGAGACCTGACATGTGAGGTGGTAGGTTGGGATCAGGTGTAGGAGCAGTCCTGGGAGCTGTGGGGGAAGTAGTACTTCAGTGAAGAGGGGAAGAAAGAAGACCAGCTAAAATAATCTTTGGACCTGAAAAAAGTACATACATGTAAAAAGCAAATGTATGGACTGGGATAATGTCAGGCAATGGATCTTTTTGCTAGGCAATAAGGAGCAGTGGTTGAGGAGGCTAAAACTATATTTGGCTGCCCTGAGACTTGTGCATCTCTTCCTGAAGTATTGTAATTCTACTAAGAGAATGGCAAGTATAACAGTACTGTATAGGAAGGGCAGTGGGTCTATTAGTAAGGACATCGAATTAGAAAACAGTAGATCATAGGTCAAAATCCCACAATACAGTCAGTGGTGCATATGTGAGCAAGTCACTTTATCCAGTGGACAACTGGGTAGAAGCAGGACTGCACTGAAAATGACACGATGCCTCTCAATTGACCTGTCCCTTTCCTAGGTAAATAAACTAAGAAAAAAAGGAGCACAGCTAATCCAGCTGTCTAATGATGAACCCTCAATTCATTGTACCAAAGATCTCTACCCTGATGAGTGACAAGACCTTTTCTTCTTTTGCTCCTTGGGCCTGGAACTCTCTCCTCATATAGGTCTGCTCAGCCCCTATCCAGAACCTCTTCAAGAGGACTTTTGAGGAGTCACATGTTGTCCTCCTCAGCTTGCTCTTGTACGCAACTATATCACTCTCCTCCCAATTTGCCTCTACTTGTTTAGGGTACTTCTTTACTCTTGATGGGACGTTGTTCTGACTCATTTCTTTTTGTCTATGCCTGCTAACTGCAACCTGCATATTACTGTTTGCCATGTTGCAAGTTTACACTACTTTTGTCCCATGTATGACTACTTCCTTGTAACTGCTTGGGTCATTCCAGAATATAGGTAATTTTCAGTCTAGTGCTCTTAACTGGTTAACTGGTTAACAAAAATGAAATAAATAAAATGGTTGTAACCTAATGAAGGGTCTCAATCATAGTGGAAAACAGCATTTTGTTCTTTCAAAAATCATTACAAGAATAAACTAATTTTACAGAGCTTCTTTGGTAACAGACTTAAGGATAGCAAATATAGGATACTCAAAAGGAATGGGAAACCTACTGGTTTTAGACTGCATTGAACTTTTCTGTGGTCAGACTTCTTTCTAGCACATGAAACTTCCTGAATTTTCAGATATTATGACAATTTATTTATTTTTGTGCATTTTCAAAGGTTTTGCCAGGACAAAATACTGAGCTGGGAACAGCTCGTTTCCAGATATGTGTATGTGGGGGGGGGGGAGGCAATGCAATCATCGCAGATTAAACAGTAAGCTAGTTAGTCTTAATAAAAAGCAAGACTCAGTAGAAATTCTTATCGATGAAGGTGTTAAAACAAATCTCACAAGACTGTAGTTTTTTCAGTTTATTTAGTAACTGTGGAAAGCCGAGGGAGATTCACCTCCTGAATTCTGTTAAGAAAAATCTTTATAAATTCATGAGGATATAACACTACTTAATAAATTGAAGGGCCAGTGTTTTTTGGCCAGCAGCACTTCTTCCAGTGCTGTGGTAGTCCTTTTAAAATATTTTACAGTTGAATTCAGTTCACTTTGTAAATAACACCATTCAAATTCTCAGTTGACACTTATCTCCCAGTGGTTGTGTGTTTACTCTCATTGTCAATTCATAGGTGATATATATTGAGTTTACAAACACTCTTTGTGTTTACAAGCATGTATAGAATGCTACAGTCAACGTGAAAAATTAAATGAACCACCATATGTATATTGTCATACAGATACTGCTATGTTACAGTTACATGGATGGAAGGTTTTCCCTGTAGTAGTTAGCAGCTGTTTCCCAGTATATCCTTTCCAGTATACACAGTTGCGATCAAAACTAACAGTAACAATTCAAATGTATTACATAAAAATCAAAACTGGGTGTGACAGTAATCGCCCCTCGGCCCCCTCACTTACAGGACAGGTCCTCTGTCGGGAACTTCTAATCCTTTGCCACCACCTGATTTTTACCAGGAAACAGGAAACCTGTTGTTGCCTCCTGCTCAAGGTCAGGAAGGTCACCACAATAGCTACTGGTAGAGTACCCTTCAGAGATGGATTGCAAACAGAGCTCAGCGGAAATAGTAAAGCTACCTTTTTAAATTAAACAAGCAGTCACTGATTCTATAAAAAATTGATTCTTTACTAGAACAATTACAAGTAGTTACAAACAGGATATATTTACAGTAAAACAAAAGGATTACCAATTTACTAAGAAATAAAAATAAAGCAAGTTACACAGACAGTTGATGTACAGAAAAAATCTGAGCTTTCCTCATCTAAACTCTATACCTGTCCACTAGCTACAGAGACACTGTCCCTAATTGTGCTGTCTTACCCTTCAGCTAGTCTTTGGCAGGGCTCTCTTGCCTTCTGATATTGAGTGTTCCAGAGAGAGAGAGGACCTGGCCCATTCCCTTGACTTATAGCCTTTGGAGGAGGGGATTGATGTCACCCCTTTGAGTGACAGTTCCTTCCTGCCCCCCCCTCACAAATGTGTGCATGTGGATGACACCATCTGAGCCAACAGGCCTCTTTTACAACTAGACATCCTCTGTCCAGTTTTACAATTTTGTTTTGCAGGATGTCTTTCACACCTAGACCTCCTCTGTCCAGCTTTACCATCGTGTTTCTCAGGATGCCTGAGGTGATCAAAATCACATCCTCCCATCTGCCAGGAAGTGCAGCTTAGATGAGCTCATGGGAAAGCCACACTGAGCAGTGAACCAATATTTCCCACAAGACCTGCGTGGACATGTAACTTGGAAGCCATGTTTTCATTTACTTTCAAATAACAGAACCTAAAAATGGAAAATATCTATGCTAACAACAGAAATGAACATATCAATCTGGACATATGCCCATCACATCTCCCCAGTCACACTGGGTAAGTCCACTATGCTCATAAATTAACCCATCAAAGTGGCTAACCAGATCGTAAAGCCACTCATTCATTGGGCTTGTAGCTTTATGATCTGTGTATCCCCCTCAACTGATTTATGTCCTTAAATACCACACTTACCCATCATTTATGTTATATATTTATATTTTTTTAGTAGAAAAGCAAAATAAGCATGAGGGTTAAGATACAGCATAGCAATTTAATCTGAAGTCCTATAAAAGATATTTTAAATTATAAAAGTTCATGTCCCTTTTCACAGTGCCTATAGTATCCTAATGAAGATTGGTGAACACAGTATAAATATCACCTATCAATCGACAATGAGTGTGAACACAAGGTAGTGGTTGCTTTTGTTTCTAGGAGCATCAACTTACAATTTAAATGATGTTATTCATAAAGTAAATTAACATTCACCTGTAACATCTTTTAACAGGACCATGCAGCCTGGGAAGAAGTGTTGCTGGTCACAAAATGTTGGCTGCACTTCTTTACTTTTAGGTGATATAATATCTTCATGAATGACAGTCATAAAACCTTATTTAACCAAATTCAGGAGTTGAGTCTCTCTCACCCTTTCATGTCTACTTATGATACTCAACTCAGAGAAACCCTCTCCCAACATAACACCAGGTTCCCTATTATATAAGGGATTGGGCATCCAATAAAACTCCCCATATAGTTAACAACTCATTTACACAGAATAGCCAAGCTGAGATGTCACATCTCATTTCCAGTGGGGTCCTGTTGCTACCCATCTTGGCAATTGGGTGAAACAAAGATCTGGGAGGTTAAGTGACTTATTTAAGGGCACAAAGTGAGTGAGTGGTTCAGGTGGGTTTAAACCTGTGATCTCTTGTTTCCAGTTTGTTTAGTGACTTATTGTGGATTATCTGACACTTGGTATATGCAGTGTGGATGTGGCTATCTACATGTTGTGCCATCTTACCTAGAGTATATACGGCACTTTTATTTCTAGTTTTCTATCATGCTCTAAAAATTAAAACTGGAGACTCGATGAAATTTATCGAGATTTTTCTGGATGGTGTTCTGGATATTGACCCCAGATATAATAAGGGAATTGTGAAAAGGCTTTAGTGTCAAACATGAACATACACAGATTAACTTTTATTCTGTGATGCTGTGAGATCTTATGCTAAAAAGGTGCATTTTTTCTTACAGAGTTGCTATGGACTGGACTGTGATTCCAGATGTGCTGTAATAGTAGTTGATCAAATTTCTCTACAGACTGTGGCTAATCACGGTCAGTGATTCATGGTGGATTGCATAATCACATTCTGCTTTCAAAATGTAAGATTCCAGGACTGCACCAGTGACTGCTGGTCTAATTTAAGGAAGTTTACCAAGTTTCTACTTTATAGCATATGCAGTATATAAAAATACATAGATTGAATTAATGTTACTGTATTATATAGGCACAGTAGTGCATGTATATTAGGTTTGAGTAGGCACTTCAATGCTAAACCTCAGTTTTTCCACCTTAGTTACTTTGCCCTGGTTCAACTGATAAACATGAAATTTGGAAATCTTAGCCTTTGTGCAAGGGATCACTTGTTACTGAAATTTCATGTATATCAGTTCACTGGGAACAAAGTTACAAGGGTGCACAAAATGTAAGTCTCCATTTATAGGACTTGGTTTTGATCTCCAATAACTGAAAAAATATAAGGATCTGAAACCTGAAACTTTCAGGTTTGATAGAGTTTAGCCCAAGGTAAGTGCTTCTGTTGTTTTTACTTCTCACAGTTAAGTAGTTTTAAGTAAGTAAAGTAAGTAAGTAAAATTGTATTTATATTAAGCGCCCTTCCCAAGCTCAGGGCACTTTTACAATAAGTCAGTTAAAATCACATTTCAAAACAATTAATCAGACAATCATACAATACACTTATTATGTACCAGCAAATGCTAGGACAAAAAGGAACGTTTTTAGTTGTTTTTTAAAACTTTCAACAGTTAGGCATTCTCGTATCTGATAAGGTAGAGAATTCCACAGGGTTGGTGCCATATAGGCTAAAGATCTGCCTCCAGATGTCTTTAGACGTACCCTGGGAATCTTTAGCAATCCCTCGTCAGAGGAGCGAAGAGAACAGGCAGGACAGTAAGGCACCAAGAGCTCTTTCAGGTAGTGAAGTCCCCAATCATGTAGGGCCTTAAAGGTCAATAATGTGACCTTGAAGGTGATCCGTCACTGTATTGGCAGCCAGTGCAGATCACGCAGCACAGATGTTATATGGCTAGATCGTGAAACTCCCATCAACAACCTGGCCATCGCATTCTGCACAAGCTGCAAGTGGCAGATATCCACCCCCGGCAGCCCTAGATAGAGGGCATCGCAGTATTCAAAACGGCTGGTGACAAAGGCGTGGACCAAGATGGGAAGATCTTCCCGTGGAACCAAGTGTTTCACCCGGGTGATGTTCCTCAGATGAAAAAAGACAGATTTGATTACGGCCGACACCTACATCTTCATAGTCAGGCTTTCATCAAAAATCACGCCAAGGTTACGTACTTGGCCAGAAGCGAGAATCTGGCCTCCCCCCAAGATATAAACCCAAGGGTTTCCCCATCCAAGCCCCTGTTGTCCTCCCTCCAGGGTCCACAACCAACACCTCAGTTTTCCCTGAATTCAACCTAAGCCAACTAGCACTCATCCAATCCTGAATCTCCAGGAGGCAGTTATTAAACATCGTGATGGAATCCGATTCCTGATCAGGCATAAAAGACAGGTAGAGCTGAGAATCATCAGCATAAAAATGAAAACTCAGCCCATACCGTCTTATAATGTCCCCCAATGGAAGCATATACACTGCAAATAACATAGGGGACAGCACTGACCCCTGCGGTACCCCACAGGGCAGCCAATGAGGGGCCGAGGTGTAAACTCCAGACACCACTCTCTGAGATCTGCCCTCCAGAAAAGATTGAAACTGCTCCTCTCAGACCACAGAAAAACCACAGGCAGTCGAGCAATACCCCATGATCCATGGTGCTGCTGAGAGATCCAGGAGAACCAAGAAGGAATGGGTCCTCTGATCTCTTGCCATCAGGAGATCATTCAATACCCGAACAAGAGCCGTCTCTGTACTATGCCTTTTCCTGAAGCCAGATTGGAGAGGGTCATAGATATTGTGGTTGGACAAATGATCCTCCAGTTGCAGAGCAACCACCTTCTCAATAACCTTCCCTACAAAAGGGAGGTTAGAGACTGGTGTATAATTTGCTGAGCAGTCGGGGTCAAGAGAGGGCTTTTTCAACAGGGGGCATACTACCGCCTCCTTTAAGGGATCCGGAAAGATCCCTCTCTCTAATGACACCACCACTATCCCAGCCAGGACTGGGCTGATAACATCTACACACCCCACCACCAGGTGAGTACGGCTCGGGTCCAACTTACAGTTGTTAGGTCACAGAGTCTGGATAATCCTCACTATATCTATTACTGCTGGTAGTCTTAAGGTGGCCCAGTACAACTGGGTGTTAGTACCACCCGATTGATCAGTGCAATGTCCAATAGAAGGACACTGGTGGATCTCATCCCTGATGGTGGATACCTTGTCAGCAAAGAATTTTGCAAACTCCTCACACTGTACCTGTGATAATGCTCTACCAGTCTGGAGACAGATTGGATTGCACAGTCTGTCTACAGTCCGGAAGAGCTGGGATGGTCTATTCCTTGCTGCAGCAATTTCCTTGGACAGGAACTCTGCCTTCTTATGGGAAATTGCTGATTGGTAGAATTTATAATGTTCAAACAATTCAAGTCTATCCACCTCCAGTTGAGTTTTCTGCCAGTGTCTTTCCAGTCTTTGTCCCTTCCTCTTCCACTCATGGACCTCCCCATCAAACCAGGGAGCCCCTAAGTGAAGAGTATGGGGACAAACACGAATTGGAGCAATGTCATCCAGGGCCTCAGTCACAGCCCTATTATAGGCTAAGACCAAAGGCCCTGGATCCATGCTATCCCTTGGAAAATTTGAGAAGTCCAGCTCCGTCATTAGGCCTTCTGATGTAACTCCTCTTAAAGGACAGAACTGTACTAACTCCCTGGGGGCAGGCATATTTCAGGGGGCCACAAATCTAAAACTCAGGGAGTGATGTTCAGACCATCCGACTGGCTCCACCTCAACATCAGATATCTCCATCCCCAGATGGAACACCAAGTCCAATGTATGCTCCCCCTCATGGGTTGCAGAGGTAATTACCCATGACAGGCCTAATGAACCATTAATTGGAGGAGGTTTTGACCAAATGGCGAGAGTTCATCGTCAACCCAGGCATTGAAATCCCCCAGAATTAACCATCTGGGAGATTCCAATACCATATCGTCGATGAAGTCCGAACCGCCTTCAGGAACTCCCTCTTATTCCCTGGTGGATGGTAGATAAGATGGGCCCTGTAGCCTGCACCTGCACCCATTATGCATTCAAAGGAGTTGGTATCACCAACTGGCACTTCCCTGAGATCCAGATCTTGTCTAAAACAGACCGCAACCCCCCCGCCCCTCTGGTCCACTCTCGGGTGGTGAATCACTGAGAACCCAGCTGGAATGGCGGAGTCCAACACAGGACCAGCATTTCCATCTAGCCAGGTCTCAGTGATGCAAACCAAGTCGTCCGAGGAAACAAGATCCGCAATCACTGCAGTCTTATTCCTAATCGACCTGGCATTGCTTAACACCACCCAAAAGGGACGGAAATCCAAGGGTGATCCCACTTCCTGCTTGACACCCTCCAAGTCAGTGCCCTTGGGTATGGGAACTAGGCAAGGAGGACCTCGCTCCGGTACTCATTACGCCCCAGGGCATCTCCTAGCCCTCACTGCCCGTATCCATTCTCTTCCCTCCCAATCCCCCCAAGAGTTCCAGGATCCCTGTATCTTTCTGCCTTTTGATGTCATAATGCCGAGGTTTCGACATCTAGCATAAACCTCTCCTGTAAGTGGGGGTAATTCAAAGGGACAGAGATCACAAAGTTTTGAGGGGGAGTACTGCCTAACTGTTTTACTTATACCCCAACACATATTTAAACCAAATTATTCACCCTCATACAAACAAAAACCCTCCCACCCCCAACTTAAACAACCCTAAAAATAGCCAAAAAAAAATAATAAAATAAAAATACCCCTCTTAAAATCTTAAAACAATTTCATACACATCAAGAGGAGTTCAAGTGATCTGGGCCCAAAGTTCCAATCAGTTTTATGTCTGTAAACCACTGAAAGCAAAGAATGATAAACACCCTCAGGGCTCTCCCCCCTGGGGAATTTATACCCAAACCTATCTCTCACATAGGCAGGGTAATAATTAAACAGTGGCACAAATGATCTTGATGAAAAGAGAGAAGCACTCTCACTTCTTCACCAAAGTACATAAGACAGAAAAGGGAACAGTCTGACCTGGATGGTTCTCAGTCTCTCCATGATAACATGATCAGTCTTGCAGCCAAGAAATCACTTCAGCTCCTCAAATTGAATACAGACTTCCGCTCAACGGGAGCTACCCAGCTGATAAAGTTTTCACCTTAGTAGTCCCCCGAGTGGTTAACGGGCTAGTCAACACATGACTAGCTCCAAGCAAGTAGGCTCTCCCGCCTGCCTGCCAAAAACCCAGGAACCATGGGCACACTGGAACCTGTCCTCCAACGGCACCCACCCTGATCTCCCCTCACGATCAACAACCCCAGCAAGCCGCCCTGGGTTCAGACCGGGATTCAGCCTGCTCACCGTAAAACCGGAAAAAAAAAACCAGAAACGCTGTAATCTGTAGGGCTAGAAGGAAGAAGTCACTAGGGTCTTACAAGACCCAGCCTCAGAATCCCTCCACAAAATCCATGACTTGGACAAAATCAGCAGTCAGCTCACAAACCTGATATCTTCCTGGCACTCCACAAGGTCCATAGCACAGTCCCAAGACAGCACAAACCAACAGTCAGCTCACAATCCCAGGCTCCCAGTCTCAACAGATGATAATTAACAATCCAATGTTACACTGGAGTAATCCGAAAAGAAATCCTTCCAGGACAAAGCAGGCAGGTACTCCAAGGCAAGCCGAGAAAAGTCGTAGGTTATGATCCTAAACTTACAAACTCGGCAATAACAGCAACACAAGACATGCAATTGCTATCTCTGCTGTCACAAATAATTAAAAAGCAAAATAAGACAAAATAAAGCAACAAAATAACCTAAAAACAAATAAAATAAACTAAGCATAAAAATGCTGTGGTGTGGTGTGGCATGGCATGGCCCAACGTGGCCGCCATCAGAATTGTACACAAGGCACATAAAAGTATTTAAGAATAAAGTTCTATTTGTGAGCATGCTCAGTTTAAAAAAATCAACATTCTATGGATAGCTGAATTTTTGCAACAGCAACCTGTTGCACTATATGACACAGCTGTCATTTACTAATAAATGACAGCTGTATCGTATAGCAACCCTTGCTGTGTCATGACTTGTATGTCAGAAACAGGACAACTGTCATTGTAGCCCCGCCATGCTGACTGTACTCTGCCTCAATAAACTGTTCTCTGGATGACATACTTTGGGGAGCACAATCCCAAGTGGCAGTGTATTTATTTATTTAGTTTTTGTATAATCCGACACCAGGATGCCCACCCACGGTGTTGGATAGTACTTCCTGCTATCATCCAATACACCTCCCCCCAAGCTACTTTAAAACTGGATCGGTACACTGGGGCCAATCCTCGGTGACAGCTTATATATATATATATATATATACACTATATATATATTTGTATAATTCAACACCAGGATGCCCACCCCCAGTGTTGGATAGTCCTTCCTACTATCATCCAGTACACCCCCCAAGCTGCCTTAAAACTGAATTGGCACACTGGGGGCCCCAATCCTCGGTGACAGCTTATGTTTATATATTTTTTTGTATTATCTGACACTGGGATGTCCACTGCTAGTGCTGGATGCAACTCCCAGCCTGTTGCTTGATTAATAGTTGCTGACATTGAAGGGGACCAAACCCCACGTCAGCATTTACAAGTCCCCCCCAGCAGTGTGAGACACTGGGGAGCCCACCCCCAGTGTCCAGAAACTGTTTTATTAATTTAATAGCTTCCTGCAAAAAATTAAAAAAGTCCAGTGATGCTTTTTTTTAAACCTGAAAGAAAGAAAACCATCCCTCATCATCCCTACCATCCCTCTCCCCCATCCCAATGCTCCCACTGAGCACCCACCACCCCCTTTTCCCTATACTTACCACCTGAGGTTGAACGCTGTCATCCTCAGTGGACAAAGACATGTCCGCACTCTTCAAAGCCAAACCGTGAACTGAGCAATACAGGTAAGTGCTGCATAATGTATTTCAATGGTGTTTTGAACTTATGTTCATAACTTGGTCATTTGTTTGAATTTTTTCACCAAATTTTCAACATGACCTTTTTGGGACTTCACCTCATTAATCAGTCCCAGAAGATGATTTCACAGTCACTGCATGAAATCACCTTTTGGGCCCAATTAATGTAATTCCACTGCCAGGGTCAATGAGGTGGGATCCCAAAAAGGCCATGTTGAAAATCTGGTGAAAAAATTCCAAAAAATGACCAAGTTCCAAGCATCCATGGATAACTTTGATAATTTGCAATATTTTGACCCTAAATTTTCAACATAGCCATTTTGTTACACCACCTCATGAACATGATAGTTGTCATTTTTTCACATCCTGGCTGAAATGGGTTTTACACCTGTGGTGCAGAATGGCATTTCGGCAATGATTTGAAAATGTTCACCTACTGGGTTTGCTAGGTGGGAGCATAAGCAGATTATGTTGAAAGTGTGGAGTCAAAATACTAAACAACAGAGAGTTAATGAAGTTACATTGTTTGCAGGGATGTGCATTGCACCAGTGAAGACCACTTTGCCTAACTGTGCCAGTGAGCTAGGGGACCACTTTGTCTTACTGTGGCAGTGAGCTGAATTAGGTTTGAACTCATTGAGCTGGTTTAATGAAACAAGGCTGATGGGGAAGGTGCTGTAGCATGCAGCACCAGCCCCAGCCTGGGTAGGGACAGAGCAGTGTTTTGGTGCAACACTACACCCTGTAGTGAGTCAGGGAGCCTTACCCACAAGGTATTGACATGTGTGCCAAGGCCTGCATGGCCCATGCACTGGGTCAGGACTGTATTTGTATTGTATTTATCTCATTTTGCACAAGTCCCAATGGGACCTGTGCAAATGAGGAAACAATTCCATTATCATAAAAAGAAGGGAAATTCATTGCAAAAAAACTATGTTAATGCAGATATTAGGGTTGAAGAACTCAAAGTGTACAAGGTACAGAAATGAAAACAAATGTTAGGAATTTGGGTCTCTGGAGTATTGGTGAATCAGTAGTGGGGTCTTCCTTGGGGTTGCCAACCCTAATGACCGCACCCTCCCCGATCAGATGAGGTTAAATGTCATGTCTTCATGCAGGTCCCATAGGGCCTTGTGTGAAGAAAGTCATGACAGATTATATTGGCTATACTGTGTCACTATGAGGCACTAGCTTGGAACTTTACCTTGTACTTCAGAGAGGAGGCTATGGGCGGGGGAGGAAGGCCCCACTACTGATTCGCTAGTACTCTGGAGACCCAAATCCTTAATGTTTTTTAATTTCCCTACTTTGGGCACTTTGCATTCTTCAACCCTAATGTCTGCATTAATGTAGTTTTTTGCAATGACTATACATTAATACATGGTTAGACCCTCTTCACTATAAGAAAATTAAAAGTTTATCACACCATACGCCATTTGATAGAGTTGTGTAGAATGTGGAATTCTGTCAGTGGAATTTGTTCAGGATGGCAATTCTGCTTGCACTGCTTTTCCAGCTGTATTTTTTTAATCCCATGGATTTCCAGTAAACATTTGCATGTAAATCGCAGAATAATATTCTGTGGATTATATTGTTTGCAGAATATTAATCTGCACTATGCAGAAAATGAATCTGCATTGTATGTGAACAGCTGAATACAGTTCCATGGCTTCAGTTTTTTGAAGAACTGAAGTTTTGTTGAAGTGATTATGATTTTTTGCTGTAATGTTTTTACTGGATTTTATATAAGCTGTTCTTAAATTGTTAGGCGCCTTGGTCTTGGAAAGGGGCATTATAAAAAAGCATATTGTTATTATTACGTAAATTGCAGACTGCTGATCCACTGCTTTAATAAAAACATTATGCTTTTGGTATTTTGCATTTCTGTTTTTGACAGAATTCAGTGGAATTAGGTGTAATTTCTGAATTTGTGCAGAATTCCAGTTGACACAAACCTGAACATTCTGCAGCTGCTCTACTTTTCAGTTAGGTCTATATATCCCCAAATTGAGTCCATGTAACCCCTCAATTGATTGCATGTACCCCCACAATTAAGTCCATATACAGTATCCCAGAAATAAAACAGCAATGCTGTAAATAAGATCACAACTTGTTATAGATTTCATACCGCAACCTTAAAACCCGATTTTCATGAAAACAGGGTTTCTCCACAAGTTCACCCTCCTGCCCCCCGCAAGCACATTTGAAAAGCAAGACCATGCTGTAAAGTGTGGGTAAAGAGCATTTCATTAAAAAAATAATGGAAGAAACAAGTTTCAGAAACAGAAAAAAACAATCTTTAAAAGCAAGACCTTTTCATAAACTAACGAAAACACCAGGTGATCTATCAGTCTGTCTGTCCTGTCTATCTGTTTGTCTGTATCCATATGCTGTCTCTACAGTGACAACTTTACAGCGATGTTGTCAATGCCGACAACATTGACACATCATTGTAAAGTCCACTTGGGACCTCGGCACTCGTACTCAAGGTCCTGCACCCCCTCCACGAATCAGCTTAGCAAGTTAGGGAGGTGCGGGGGGCACAGCCCCACAGCAGCCTCTGCAAAAAAAAACTACTTTGTCCTCCAGGGCACAATGCCAACTGCAATTGCGGTCGACATTGTGGTGTTGGGGAAACATCGCGTCAACAAGAAATTGTCGATGTGGTGTCATGGATCTGTATGTATCTATCTATCTATCTATCTATCTATCTATCTATCTATCTATCTATCTATCTATCTATCTGTCTGTCTGTCTGTCTGTCTGTCTGTCTGTCTGTCTGTCTATCTATCTATCTATCTATCTATCTATCTATCTGTCTATCTATCAGTTATATACAGTAGGCTGACTCAAAGGGCCCGATTTTCAAAGGTTGACACAGGGATTGCATCAAGCCCTGTGATAACCCTGCTGTTTGATGCAACTGCGCCAAACTCCTGTGATGCAATTGCACCCAATTTTAGTATGTTTGGTGCAGTTGTGACAGTTTCCATGCTTTGTGGCAGCTTGGGCCAAAGATTTGGTACAAGCCCCATAAAATGGGTCCCCCAAGTGGCACAAGTTAGACCAGACCGGCGGGGGGCCGGTCTAACTTGCGGCATTTGGCTCAAGGGACTTGCATCAGGGTTTGATGCAGGCTGTGTTAGAAAGTTGTGATTGCCACAATGTTTGACATGTCACCCCTTGTGTCAAACTCTGTTGATGCAAGTCCCTTGTGTCATCCCAAGTTCTTTAAAAATTGGGCCCAAAATATGTAATTTATCTTCATGTGTGAGGGGCTAGACCATAACTCACAAGTGGCAGAGCCCTGAGTGTGTTATGAAAGTTCTGCACCCTCATGATTTATACATCAGTTTACAAGTTATAGCTTTCAGATCTGCTGTTTGTATGAAGATTTAACTGTTTCTCTTTGACTTCATCTGCTGGCTTCAGTGCTGCCATGATCATTGTGATGTTATCAGCATTGTGAAATCTGCTCTCTGATTGACTCAGTATGCATTGTGACATACTCAACTTTGCAAGATAACGTTATTTTGCTGTGTTGGGCCAGGATAACTCTCTATCTTGCTACTTATCAGCACATGCATGATGTATATATAGAGATTATCCCATGAGGTAGCTCCAAATATGCACATTATCTGGTTTGGAATGTTGCTATTATTGCACACTTGCATGAGTGGTGCAGCCATGAGTGCACAGTGGCAATAGCAATAAGATTTCAAACCAGATAGCATGAATATTTGGAGCTACCTCATGGGATAGGGATCCACGACAGGAGTCGGACAGAAATTCTGTCAAACGCCTTGTCAGCGACACCGTCAGGTCGACCACATTCTGCAGTCGGCTGCCGGTTCGCTATGGATTTCCTTGTTCTTCGAGGGCTTTGCCTCAGACCCACACATAAAGATTCTCAACTCCAGTTGGAGCTGATCGGGGGGGTGCAGAACCCCTGACAGGCAGCGCCAAGTTCCAGCAGGTCTCCCACTGCGGCTAGGTGCTGTAGTTGCTGTGGGGGACCTCGCTGGGGAAATGCCGCTGTGAGGGGGGTAAACTATGGGATATTAGGTATATACAGTGGGAGTTCTCACTTTTTCTCAAATGTCACTTGCAGGTAAAAAAATGTGCTGTATTATGTAAACAGATTATCTTTTTACAGATTTTCTTTCTTTTCCACTTTATTAATGATGAAAGCTGAGCCGTTTACTTGTACGATTAAAGTGATAGTGTCACTGTTTGATGTGCTGGTTGCAGGCAGCCACTTCATGAGAAAAGCATGGTTAGTAGCTACTATGCAAACAACATAGCTACTTTGCAAATAACGTGCTAGTTGCACAGTAGCTATGTCCCCAGTGACAATAACAGCCTTTTTCTTCTAAATGTTACTTGCCCTTCCATGGCATATATGCATTAATACCTGTATATAGAGAATAAATGATGGCAAAGTATGGTATACAGGGAAAGAATACAATTGAGTGGTCAAAAACACCATAAAGTCACAAACCTGAAGGTCAAGTGGCCTATATGAACACGTTCAACCCCAAGGCGGTACTGTTTCATGAGTATGCTGGCCTTTTACATCTTTGGTTTTACATAATACATTAGTCTGGACACTTTTGCTGTGTCCTGTGTTTTACCATAATGTTTGGGGGTAGGATGGCCATTACATATAGAATAGTGGATGGGTGATCATTAACAACAAGTCTGTGTTTTTATTGAGGGAGTTGATAACGTCATAGAGACCTCAAGAGTGAAGCTTGAGATCTCTAGTATATCATCGACTCCCAAGATAGAATCACAACCTTAGTTGTGAATGGTCACCCACCCACTGTTTTTACATAGTATATGGTTCCACAAACACTAAAAAACTTGCACCTTGTGTTTACAGTCCTGGCAGATCAAGCGGATCTGTGTGGTTCACTCCACTACCATTCCTTCAGTGATTGTTGGCTGCTATGCTATGCTCCTGACCCTAAACACATTCTCTGTAAGTGTTAATTTAAAAAAAACTGACAAAATTCATTATCTAGTGTTGCTCCCGCTCCTGAAGTCTGTTGTTTCTCCCCACTCCCACTTGCTGTGGCTTCTCCCTGCTCCTGCTGCCTCTGGCTTCTCACGGCTCCCACTTGCTCTCTCTTTCCAGCACTCTTTATTTAAAAAACAAACAAAAAAAAACTAAACAAATAAAGTTTGTGTCCTGAGGTCATGGAGATTCCTGTCAAAAGTGGGAGAATCACACTGCCATACTAATGATATTTTTCTCCATTAGACCCAGTGGAGAGAGCCAATCAGGTGGCAGGAGAAGGTTGAAAAGTTGTTGTACTATCAATGTGACATCAGAACAATAGTACAACAACTTTTTTGACCTTTGAACTATCCTACAACAACATTTTCGGAGCTACACTGATTTTCATACATAATAAGCCTTAACCAAATACTATATTTCTATTAAGGAGTGTATTATTTGAATTGCTAAGAGGCTTGTTACATGTGTTATTGTTTTTTTTCGTAGGTTTTTTCCTTTTTTGTAATTTTTTTACCAGAGAAGGGACACTACACTGTGATAGCTTGTTTCCAGGTCTGTCCAGGGGGTGGGTTGCATTTACCTGTTTTTATTGATGGAGAAATGTTGGCCCTGACACTGGGGAACCCCCACTCTTCATGCCATGGGATCTTTTACTTCCTCCTGGATAGTGACCAGATATGGGCAGAGGAGATCTCAGTTTAATGTATCATGTGAAAGATGGCATCTCCCATGTACTACACTACAGTGTCAGTTATGGTAAATACCCCATATGGCTGGTATGGGGCTAGAACTCATGACCATCTGATCTTCCAGCCACAGAGGCAAGCATGCTACCTACTGAGCCACTCACACTGACTGTGTCAGGTAGTAATGTGTCATTAATGTGTTAACACATTAGTATAGTGGTAGTATATGTGTGTGTGTGTGTGTGTGTGTGTGTGTGTGTGTGTGTGTGTATATATATTATATATATATATATATATATATATATATATATATATATATATATATATATATATATATATATACATATATATATATATATATATATATATATATATATATATATATATATATATATATATATATATACTGTTTGTTTGCAAAACACTACATTAATGCACCAGTTAGAGTTCAACAAAACAACACAAAAGCAGGGGAATGTGGCATTAGGGTTTCCAACCCTAACTCCCCCCCCAGCAGCCAAATGACAAGGCAACACAAGCAACCACAGATAGCCATCATCAGGTAAGACAAACAATATATAACTGTTTCTAGATTACACAAATGCAGTAGCACTTGTGCTGCCTTCATGGATTTGTATCTGTGGCATGCACACTGCAAGACATACACACTCACTTGTCACTGCAGATAGACAGCCGCAATACTCCAGTCATGACACTGCTTCTGTGTACAGATGCACAAGCCCCTGCAGCCAGAGATACAAATCTATGATAACCAAATTGCAAGAGTTCTTTTGTCTGCAGAAGCAGAGGCCTCTATGGGGCCTGTGTTTCTGTAGCCTTAGATACTCATGAACACTGTAAGACATACAAATATTTGACAGACCTGCTCTTCTGCAGCCACAGGTGTAAGAAATAAACACCTAACCTGGCAGAAGAAGTCCAGGTTCCGCAAAATCCATGATACCAAAATTGCAACAGCCCTTCTGTCTGCAGAAGCACAGGCCCCCCGAGGGGCTTGCACCTTTTCAGCCACAGGTGTAAGACATAGACACCAACATCTGGCTCCAGAAGGGCAGGCACGTGTGGGGCCTGAAGTTATGCAGCTAGAACTACTGTTGCAATGTGGGTATCATGGTTTTAGCAGTGGATCTAGAAATTGTTTGGGGGGGTAGCAATGTTTCAGTTACACAGCTGCATACAGAAAACCACACAGTAGTATATCATGCTATATAGTGAGGTACCGCATACAGCGTACGTACTGTATGTACCTCTGGTTACATAGCCGCAGCCCACTTGGGGCATTCTGTCTACAGAAGCACAGGCCCCTTTTGCAGCCAGTAGTACTCATGCATGATGTACAACATATATACACAGGTGTGGCTGCATAAGTACGGGATCCTTAGATGCCATCTGTTCAAGTTGCTTTATCAGCCCTAATGTCTTAATCGTCTACTTGTCACATGACAACCTGTTCTTGCTTGTAACATCACAACCTATTGTGGAAGAAATTATTCTGATGTCAGAGGAAGAGCATTATGATTTAATTTAATTTTTATTTATTGTACTGGATAAGACATAGTGAGCTTATATACTCTTTTTTTACATGCATCCAGCCAACCAATCAGTACAAAAAGTACAAAATATAACAAAGACATTCATTCAATGACGTATGGCAGGAAAGCACTAGTAGCATGAAGCATAAAAGAAAAATAGACTTTTTTTTATGAAAATGTCTTTACAAGTGATGAATAATGGAGTGTCATCAACATTAATTTTTTTTTTTTTACTAATATACTAACGTACTAAAATGGCAGCAGAATAGGCCTAACGGTCTTTCGCGTCTGCTCGTTTGGTCGGCCCCCACCCTGGGAGCTGACCTTGTTGCCCCCCTCGCCTTCTCTGGCTTCTCCCTTCCCAGTTCTGGATATTCTCGCTGCACTGGATTTTGCTTCCAGAACCCTTCCCCTGTACCTGTCCCACCCCCTCTTGAACTCCTCCACCGCCTCTGCCTCCACCAGCCCCTAGGCAGCGCATTCCATGGCTCCACCACCCTCTCAGTGAAGTAGCACCTCCTCTTTTCCCCTGAATCTTCCCCTCCAGCTTCCACCCATGCCCTCTAGTGGCCCCCTCCTCCTTCCTTCAAAGCACCCTGACTGTTCCTCCCTATTTACCCCTTCATGCACCTGAAGACTCCTATTGTGTCCCCCCGGTCCCTTCTCTCTTCCAATGTGTACATATTTAGCTCTTCGAGCCTATCCTCATAGGTCCTGTCCCCCAAGCCCCAAATCATTTTGGTTGCCCTCCTCTGGACCCTCTCCAGGAGTTTAATGTCCCTCTTTAAGTGTGGCCTCCAAAAGGCACACAGTACTAAGTGCGGCCTCACTAAGCAGTTATACAGAGGGAGTATCACTTCCTCCTTCTGAGGTGATCCCTAGCGATGCATCCCAGCATCCTGTTGGCCTTGGCTGCTGCCCTCCTACCAGTCTCTGAGTTGTTCATCTTGACATCCACCACCACCCCAGGTCCCTCTCAGCCATCAAGACTTGTAGCATTCCCCCCAGGGTGTACACTTGGCCCAGGTTTCTGGCTCCCAGGTGCAGTATCTTGCATTTCCCTGCATTGAACCTCAGCTTCCACTTTCTAGACCATCTTTCCAGAGCCTCCAGGTCCCCATGTAGGACCACCCTCCCCTCCTCCCCATCCACCACTGCCCCCAGTTTTGAGTCATCCGCAAAGAGACTCATCTCACTCCTGATACCTGTCCTTATGTCAGAGATGTAGGCGTTGAACAGGAGGGGCCCAAGGACTGATCCCTGTGGGACCCCACTAATGCCCTCCTTGGGGATGAGACTATCCCGCCAACTATGACCCTCTGGGTCCGGTCCTGGAGCCAATTGCCTATCCATCTGATTATCTGGTTTCCCACCCCCATTTCTCCCAGCTTATCCAACAGGCCCACGTGAGGAACAGAGTCAAATGCCTTGCTTAAGTCTAAAAAGAGGACGTCCACTGGTCTACCCAGGTCCAAGGCACTCGTCACCCAGTCATAGAACTCCACAAGGTTTGTCTGTCACGATTTCCCCAGGATGAATCCATGCTGTCTCTTGTCCAGGCACCCTGACTTTTCCAGGTCCCCCCCAGCCTCTCCTTGACAATGCCCTCGATCACCTTGCCCACCACTGATGTCAGGCTGACAGGCCTGTAGTTCCCTGCCACCTCCCTTGATCCCCCCCTTGTGGATAGGCACTATATGCGCCACCTTCCAGTCCTGGGGCACCCACCCTGTCCTCAAAGAGATGGTGAAAAGCTCTGCCAGGGGTTTCGCCAGGACATCCACAAGTTCCTTCAGTAATCTGGGATGTAATTTATCTGGCCCCGGTGCTTTCTCTGTCTTAAGGGACCTGAGGGCTTCCCTCACTCTCTCTGCTGTGATTTCACTTCACTTACCTCTTCTCCCTGCTTAGCCTTCCCCCCCTCCTGCCAGTGATGCCTCCCCTCTCCAGACCCACCGGGATCGGTGAGGGTCCCCCCAAGTATCCCTGTCTCCTCCCATGTATGATGCAGCAGTGGTATGAGATTTGAGTACTACACATGCCAACTGTAATTTGTTCACAGGAAATTGGAAAATCACTTTAAAAATAAAATAAAATTGAGAACATTACTAATCAGGAAAACATACTTTTTTTATGAAAATGTCTTTACAAGTGAAAAACAATGGATTGTTATCAAAATTCAGTTTTTTTAGTTGGCATGAGATTTGAATACTGCACATGCCAACTGTGATTTGTTTGCATGAAACTGGAAGATCACTTTAAAGATAAAATAAATTAAAACTGAGAACATTACTAAACTGCATAAATTTCTGCAATAAAATTGTAAAGGTGAAAGGTGGTTGTGCTTATGATTCTGATGCATTGTTTAGGGATACACATTTTAAGGGCTCTAACAAAAATACAATCATATTAAAAAAAAAAACTGTATAACCATGACAACTTTCAAGAACATCAAATGCACTAGTTCCTTGTTCACATTTTAAAAAAAGTTTTATGCTGAAAGGCCAAGGTGAACATGATGACAGTATTGGATTTAATGATAAAACTTGGACAAATGTATGCTTACCAAAAATGGACTCACAGGACAAACTGGGTAGAATTAGTAAGAAGTCCCTATACGTATTTGTACGGTTCATTTAATCATCCCTGCATGAGGGGAATGCCACTTCTGACCTTAAATGATTGTGTAACTGTGTTACAAACATAAACATTTTAGAATCTGCATTGTAATCAGTCTCACATAAATGCCCTCTGTTTTCCATGCTATTAAGGTTACTGTATCTTTATACAAATGCATTTTATATACCTTGCAGTTTCAGAAACATTTTGGTATGTCATTATCTTCCAATGTTTCTCATGACTATTTCAGTGCATTATCCTGCTCATTTCTGTGCCAACTGCACTATCATGTTACTTGCAATTTCAGTACCTATAATAGTCAGGCAGCTGTTATTTTATGATGTAATAGCCCCAGATGGAGAAGTTTTTCATAGGAAAGTAATGAATCAGTGATATCAGTGAAAAGTGTTGGCATTCTGCACTCGATTGCTAGTCCACCTGCTTCTCTAAAATACGTCTTGTATACCTTTATGTTGTGCAATATCTATATTTTGTGTAAAATCGGTTGCTATGTGTGTGCATGTGTGTGTGTGTTTTCTCATAGAAATCAGTTTAACAATGTGTGTGGGCTGCCCACGTGATTGGATCGGAGGAATTGGTGGCAGCCTATAATCAGGCCATCACCTCAGCCTTTGATGCAGTTGCACCAGTCTATACATGACCCCTTACTGGGTGCGTGAGATCCCCATCATTTGATGAGCTCTGGGAGCTTAAGTTAAGAGTTGGAGGTTGGAGCATGGTTGAAGAAGGGCCAGGTCAGATGAGGACATGCTGACTTTGAGGACTCACTATGGTGAGTATTAAAGGGTGATTTCCCACAAGAAGGCAGTATTCCTGTCCAGGGAGATTGCTGCAGGGAGGAACCAGCCAGTACAGATATTTCAGGGTGTAGATAGACTTTTAAATTCTGTCTCTCTGCAACCATTAAGAGTTAATTCATCTGCTCACTGCAAAGAGTTTGCTTGGTTCCCCTCTGAAAAGGTGTCCTCAGTTTGGTTGGGGTTCTCTTCAGCTGGATCATCTAGATCCAGTAGTATAAGGTGGACAAGAGAGGGATGCCATCAGCTGGTTTAGAGGGAGTTTAGACCAGTTTTGATGGAAGAGGTTTGTGGGGTAGTTACAGAGCTGCAACCAACCTACTGTGAACTTGACCCAGGCTTGACTCGTCTAGCAACTGAGTGTGTGGGGTTTCGGGATCTGGTGTTTGACAAACTGATCCAGTGCTCCCTGTCAGAGGGGGTCTTTCCTAGGGTGTTAAAAGTGACTCTTTTGAGACCTTTTCTGAAAATGACATATTTGGACTCAGACAGTTTGGCAAATTATAGACCAGTCTCTTAACTCCCCTTTTTTGGCAAGGTTATAGAGAGGGTGGTGGCTCTGCAGCTTAAGGGACACCACACAGTCTTTGACATCTATGAAGCCTTCCAGTCTGGGTTTAGGTCTAGGCATAGTACCAAGACAGTACTGACTGGGGTGCAAAATGATCTACTCAGAGCTAGTGATCAAGGGGAATGGTCGGTTCTCATTCTCCTTGATCTCTCTTCAGCTTTTGACACTGTTGACCATCGGTTGTTGTTGGATCAGCCCAAGGAGTAGTGTGGACTCACCAGTACTGTCATCTGCTGATTTGAGTCCTTCCTTAGAGACAGGATGTGGAGAGCAGTGATGGGATGTATTTCCTTGCTCCCAATGCCCCTGCTTTGTGGGATGCCCAGAGATTGATCCTTTCTCCCATGTTGTTTTTGGTGTAAATGCTGCCCCTGGGTGGGATCATTTGATGATAGGGGATGGATTTTCACTGCTATGTAGATGCTAACCAGTTGTATCTTTTTTTTGTGCCGAGGACATCATGTACCATCAAGGTAATAAATTTTTGCCTGACTGACATCCAGGACTGAATGTCATCAAGCTGACTATGACTCAGTCGGGACAAGATGGAAATACTGGTGATTCAGCCTAGTCAGAAAGGGGGTGCAGGGGCCACTGCTAGGAGGATTGGTTTATCGCTGGATTCTTCCAAGTTGGTGGCATCTGTTAAGGTTAAGAATCTGGTGGTTATTCCGGATGAAAGGCTGACATCTGACTGTCAGGTGTTGACTGTGATCTGAATGGCTTTTATCATTTGAGGAACATCACCCAGATTAGAATCTTGGTTTCTCCTGAAGACCTGCCCTCACTGGTACATGCATTCATTACCTCTAGACTTGACTACTGCCATGTTCTATACCTTGGAGTGAGTGGAGGTGTCATACAGCATCTGCTGCTAGTGTAGAACACAGTGGCCCAGTTGCTGACAGGCATTCCAAGGTAATTTCATGTAGTCCCCGGTCTTACGGGAATTGCACTGGCTGCTGATGCAGTGGTGTATAACCTTCAAGGTCAATTTGCTGACCTACAAAGTCCTATATGGTCTCGGTCCTGGCTACCTGTGTGTCCTACTGGTTTCTTACTGGACCTCTTTCCCCCTCTGCTCCAATGAGGCAGACCTCTTAGCTATTCCAAGGGTAAGGCTGAAATCTTCCAGTGATAGGGCCTTTTCTTCTGCTGGACCTGCCCTTTTAAACAAGCTCCCTAGGTGCCCTAAGAGAGGCCCCCTCATTGGATGCTTTTAAGTGAGGCCTGAAATCCTTTCTGTTTCAAGAGGCCTATGGCACTTTGTAATAATCTGAAATGTATCAATCCTGCTGGAAATTCACCTACTGTCTAGCTTTGCACTAGTATTTTAAATAGTTGACTACTTATTTATTTGTTGTTTTAATTGTGGTTGTTTTATAATCGATGTTTACTTATGTTAAATGCTTTGTTTAGCCTTTGTTAATCACTCAGAACCCCTGGGATTGGGCACTATATAAGTAAAGTTTACTACAACTATAATGTTTATGGTTTATATAGATAACTTTTCAGAACTCGCTATGTGCTTGGGATTTGTAGGCTTGTGCCTGTTTCTGACCAAACTGCATTTCAAGAAGTTAAAGTCACTGAAGATGATATTCCAAACCAGCTTGTTTTGAGATAGGATAGCTATTCTATGTTTTTATTACATACAGTAGGGCTGCAACTGGATGGCAATCAATTGTACTGACAAACAGGATTATACCCTGTTAAGGCTTTAACCAGTCTAGGAGTTAAACCAGTATCTATAAATCTCCCCTGACTTGTGAAAACTGTTGACATATAAATCTTGTTTGTTCTTTTTTTTTTTTTTTTTTTTAGTGGTGTTAGGAAATGTATGTTGATATCACATAATTACAATAAGGTATCTGTTGTAATCTTCTGAGATTTGTGATTTAGGATTCATCATATATTAATGCTGGAATTGTGAAATAAGCATAATTGGAAATTATTATTTTAATTATTTGTTCTCAGAATATTGTTTTTATAACCAAAAAAAACCCAGCTTTTCCAGACCACAGAGTGGAAATATACCAATCCTATTTGCTGTTCTTTTCCAAAAAGGCCACATAACAGCTTATTGCCAAATGCTGCTCTTTATTCCCATGTTTTAAAAGTTTGATCAGCAGTGATAGCATTTGGAATATGTGCTCTCATGAAATAGGGGAGGTTATGTAATTCCTACCCTTTGCTTTAGGAAATAAATAACTTGTATTTTTTTTTTAAAATCCCTGTATTTTTAATCATGCTGTCATTTCAAGAAAGTACATTAGAACAGGGAATGCTCGACAATCTGATTGAATTACATTGATATTCAGCAGCAAGCCTCTTCTGTAAAACAGGTACTTGGGTGGTGGGAGGATCTTCAGACATTGCCAAACACATCCTAATCATACATGTTTATAAATGGCCTATAATTTACTTCAGAATGGATATTATTTTAATTTTTTTATGTTTATTATTTCTGAAACATTCTCAGGCTAAAAGTTTCCTTCATGTACGTTCATGCACGAGTGCCAACCATTATTGTTATTTTGTGACATACATAGTTTACCCATAATCTGGTATATCATCAGCTCTGCAAGAGAACTGTTTTGTGTTTTATAGTTTTGTCTTTTAAAATGGATACTTTCATCATTGTTGATGGATTTTCACACTTGAAATGCATTTGATTATTTGACAGTTGTGAACGGTACTTTTTTTTTTTTACAAACAGAATCTACTTATATCATCTGTACTCTGGATGAATACATGGGCAGTGATTTTTGTTTGATTTCCGTATCATGTTTATAAATGATGGGTACAATAAAGGCCATGCATATTAACTGGAAATCTGACAGCCACAAATTGCTGATAGATTTAAGTGTCAGATGTACATACACATATCAATTTTCTAAAGTAAATTTCCAGTGATATTTTCATCAGTCAGGCTGCAGTTTAACTATAATAAAGAATGTGTGTAGTCTATCAGTTATATTGTTGATGCCTAATATCAAGACATAATATAATAAGTAAGTTAATGGTCTAATTCATTACTTTAAACACAATGATCTGTTAACTGTTAAACGGTTATATGTAATGTTCCAATGATTCAGGATATTATTATTATTGTGTTATTATTATTTTCTTTATGTATTTGACTAATGCCCAGAAATGAAATGACCATTTACCCAACAGATTATCATAGGTTGTTTGACAGATTATGTTAGCTTCCCCTCTTTTATGTTATCTGAAATTAACCATGGCCAGTCACCACAAATGCAGAGCCAAAACACCCAAAAATGGGATGAGAAAGAAAAACATTAGTTGTGCTGACTTTAATCTGATGCAAAACAATAATTTGATACTCAGTAGATATCTACTAAGATCTGATGCAATAAAACTAACCTTTCTTTATAGCAATCAAAAGAAGAGAAGAGAGAAGATGTGAGAGAGAGAGATAGAGAAAGAGAAAGATTGAGACTGTCAGTTCCTGCTGCCACATAAGCTGGCAGCATGCCTCCATCTGTGGCTGTAGATATCAAGAAAGTGGAGTTGTTTTCATACATAGAACACAGGTGAATGGCTTCTCTCACTAAGCTGGGAACTCTAGATTTTTGGGTGCCCAGAAATTTTATCTCCAGGGCAATTTTCAAGAAAACAAACACCAGAATCTAGTTAAATGGGTCCTGTATACCTAGGTTCAAGAGTTTGATTTTTGGAAAATGCATAATTTTTATGAAATTTTAATAACTAATATTTAAAAAAAAAATGATAGCAGCCACCACAATCCTTTTTTTTTTTTGTCTTACAACAAGTAAATTATTTCTCACTGCAAGTAAATCATGAAAATAAGCACCCACAGCTGTTTTTTTACCGGTCAAGATAGAGGGTTATTCCAAAAATTAACTTTATTTAAACTCTGAGACTGAATAATATTTTTTCACAAAACCTTCAAAAGGCACTACCTTGGTACTGGCCACTTATGCCCGTCAAAGTTTTATGACCACATTCTGCAGCATCTAGGTTGTGCGTGACAACAACAAAAAACTATTAGAAAACCATACACCATTTTTTTACATTTTTTGTGATAGCATATCTCAAAAAACAAACAAGATGCCATCATGAAACTTCTCACATCTTGAGACTCTGCCAGTCAGATCAAGCATGCCAAATGTTTTGACTATTTTACTGAACACTGCCAAAGTTATTAAGCTGCAGAAATTGGGATTTAACATTAAAAAGCCTACTCAACCCTACATATAGGGGTACTACCGTGCCCCTAAAATATATGTACAAGCTCCAAGCTACAGGCCCAGTTCCATGCAAGAAGGATGTGCTGATTTATGTAATTATCTAAAGGTCCAATGCTAAGTTGTACAGTTACTAAAAACCTACCTGTTCCAGCAAACATTTATAAATTAATTGTATTAATGTTTTTGATTTTACTGTGATTTTATTGAGATATATATTTTAAATGTGCTCTTAGTGGATTTAGTATGTTTCTGTGTTATATGATTTGTGTGTTTTTCATAATTATCATGTATGTGTTGCGCAGTGTCCAGAGTTTCAGGAAATGGGCACTTTTATAAATAAAGGCCCAGATATTCAAAAGGGTTGCGCATGGCACAACAGTGTTGCACCAAGCACAACCCACTGATGTGCCCCGGCGTGATATTCAAAAGGGAAAAGTGCGCCGCACACATTCCGATGTGCCGGAGAGCATCAGTAATGCATGCGGGGGGGTGTGCCCATGCATAACCTGCACAGCCCGATATTCAGCCTGGGATGTGCAGAGTCATGCATGCACAACCCCTACCTGTGCCTGCACAAAGTTAAGCTAAAAAAAAATGGAACAAATGATGGCCACTCACAGGTGAGCTGCCGCATTGCAGGGCGCAACACGGCAGCTGCCACCTGTGGGTGGCCACCCAAGTTCCTGCCACACCTGGCAGCACCCCCCATGCCCCATCATGGGCATCCATGTAACTAAACCCCCCTCCAATATCCTTGGTGGTCCAGTGGACCGCTATGTGCCTGATCGTGGGCATCAGTAAAATAACCCTCTCCTCCAATATCCCTGGTGGTCCAGTGGACCGCACTCTGCATGATCGTGGGCATCTGTAAATCATAAAATAGTCCTATTACCCTGGTGGTCTAGTGTACCCCTCCCCACCCGCCCACTGAGCCCCACCACCCCGCTACCCGGTCAGCGGGCAGGTGGCAGCACCCTCCCTGCCTGCCACGCCGCCGCCCGCCGACTGATAGCTCGGTAGGGCTGCACGCCCATTGGTTCACAGCGTACTACACACCCCTGAGCAACAAAGTTGAGCTGGGCCAAGGCTTGCACCACAGCCTGTCGCAGTTTGAATATCCGGGCCAAAGTATCTATCTATCTACTACACAGTTGTATGTTTATTGATGTAGACTTCAAGAGAATCAAATGAGTATTTTCCTGGTGAGAGGAAAAGGTGGAGTTTGTGGGCAGCTACTATCGAAGCTGCTTGAGGGCGTTGTTGCTGGAACTCCTAACAAGTGTTCTGAAAGTGTATGATAACTGTGTTATCTGCACCAGTTTGGAAATGTTGGTGCTCCACAACTGCTGGGTTCAAGCTGATAGCATTATTTCGCTATCTGCAGCGATGTCTCTGAGACACTGGAGAGAGCTGTGTTTTTCTGAAGTACAGTGGTAAGAGCACTGTTTCCTAATGATGTGTGGTTTATCAGTCATTATTTATTGACCCTCGGAACTGGTGAGAGTAATGTGGAGGGTATCTGCTAGTGAACTTTTTAGATCTGAGTTCTCTAATAATCTTTCTGTGGACTTGCAGCTATTGTCTGGACATTGTTCCTTAATAGGAACTCAAGTGTGAGAACATTGCTCCTCAAACAAACACTTTATTAAAGAATAGCTGATGCCTTTGGGAAAACATTGGAAAGCATAATATTTTGACACAGTTAAGCCTGTATTTCATATATCTTCAATATATTTCTCCTCTGCATTATTTATTACTGAAGAAATTCCCACAAAAACAAGACTGTCATCCCTTAGCGTTTATCTGCCTCTGTAGCTCACTCCTTACATGAAATCATAATGCTCTACTATGACATCACAGTCTGTTGCCATGGAAAGAAGTGTGATGTCACAAGCAGTGTATTATTACATCAGGTCGGGAAGAAGTAATAGGAGCAGATGAACCCTCAAGAAATAACTGTCCTGCTTTCATGTGTAAGACCTCAATAATAAATAATGGCAGACAAAATACAGAGCTAATAAAAAATATAAGTGGCTTTGTGTCCAAATATTATGTTTTTTAAAGTTCCTCTTGAAGTGACGGTGGCTCTTTAAGATTCTGTTATTGCTGTTAGTTACTGCTATTTTAAAATTTGTTGGGGGTGGGAATTAGGATTTTATTTCATGTTGATTATCATTGATGTCTAGGGAGGGAGGGAGGGGGTAATTTATTGTTTTTGTGTAGTTTTGTTTCTTTAGTTAGTCTTAGGGGAGGAAGGGGTAATTTATTTGGGTCATTTAAGTGGGGTGATGTTTTAAGACTTAAACAGTGGTTTGAAAGATGTGTCTTAGTCACAGACCCCAGTGAATTAACTATCCAATGTCCCTGTTGCTTGAACTCTGCCTTTTCACCAACCTCTACTTGTCAACTACAGTGATTAGGCACTGTAAGGAGGTCAGAATTGAAAGAAGTCAGGATGGTAGGCAGTAGGGTGTTGGAAGTATAGTGGGAGTGAGCCATATTGGGGTAGTAAGGACTAGTAGGCACCTTGGGGTAAAATGGGGCCTAGATAGAGGCCAAACGTGTTTGACAACCATACCCAGGGCTCCCACCAGACAGAGTGGACAGGTAGCCATTGAGCTGGTAACCTCCACCAGTCCCCTTTGGACAGTTCAATGCAATGTCAGATCGATTAGGAATAAAACCGCAATTATGGTGAACTTGATTTCCTCAGTCAGTCTGGCTTGCATTACAGAAATCTGGCTGGGGATAATGCAGATCCAGTTCTGGAGGCATCTGTCCTGGCTGGTTTGTCTGTAATGTACTTCCTGAGGAGGGAATGCAGGGGTGGGGATGTGGCCATCTGTTTTAGATCTGACCTGAACTTTTCCAGGCACCCAGTGGCTTCCACTTCATCATTTGAATGCATGGCTGTGCGTGGGGGTCCAGGAGCAGGCTGCAGAATCCTTCTTGTATACTGGCATCCGGGGCAACAGGGGGAGCTTCTGCAGGAAGTCATGGACTTCATCACCTAGAAGGTGTTGGAATCACCCAGATGGTTGGTTCTGGGTGACTTCAAAGCCTGGATCAATGACAAACTCTTGCACCTTGGTCAAGACTTCGTCCAAATGATGCCTTCACTGGGCCTTGCACAAGAGGTTACTTCTGTAACCCACAGCTACAGTTACACCTTGGGCATAGTATTCTCACTTGGGCTTGAGGTCACTGACCTCAAGATTGATCCATTCATGTGGTCAGATCACTGCAGGGTGAAGTTCTAATTTTGAGCCCCCCCATTAGTCCATCCCCTGAAGAGATGGTCTGCTGCTGCCCTTTGAAGAGGTTGTCCCCAGAGGGACTGATGGCAGCATTGGATCTATCTGGTGTGAGTGCTGCTTGTGTGTCAGCTCTAGATGAGATGGTGGCAGTCTATAATAGAGCTGTCTCCAAGGCGCTCGATTCTGTCACACCAATTCATACAAGACCCAGGTCTTCTTGCTTAAGACCCTTGTGCTTTGATGGGGCTCTCAAGGAGATGAAAACCAGGGGTTGGCAGTTGGAGCACAGTTGGTGAAAGTCCCAGTCTAAAGAGGACAGACTGGCTTTGAGAATTCACTACAGTGAATATCAAAGGGCAATCAACCATAAGAAGGCAGTGTTCCTGTCCGGGGAGATTCCTGCAGGAAGAACAGACCCAATGTGCTTTTTCAGACAGTGAATAGGCTGCTTCACCCTGCCTGTTTGCAGCAGAAATGAGCAGCTTCAGTCACTCAGTGTGAGGAGTTTGCTCTGTTCTTCTCGGACAAGATGTCTTCCATTAGCTGGGATTTCTCAAATGGGGCAGTAGCCACACAGCAGTGATGAGTCCTCCACATCCAGAAGCACTCATATTGTCTGGAGTGAGTTTAGGTCAGTGGGGAGTGATAGAGGTATGAGAGGTGATTTCAAAGCTGCTGCCCAAATATTTTTAACTGGACAAAGGGACTGACCCATCTCTTAATGGGATGTGTTAAGTCCGTTGGTCCAGTGTTCGCTGAGATTGTCCGGTGCTCACTTTGGAGGGACTTTTCCACAGTGCCTTGAAAGGTGCGTGGATGAGGCCCCTCCTAAAGAAATCATCTCTCAACCCTGATGTCTTGGCAAATTATATACCAGTCTCTAACCTCTCATTCCTGGGGAAGGCTACTGAGAAAGTAGTGGCTCTGTAGCTCAAGGCACACATCGTGGGCTACGACATCTATGAGCATTTCCAGTCTGGGTTTACGTCCAGGCACAGCACTGAAACAGCATTAGTCAGGGTGCAAATGATCTCCTCAGGGCAAGGGATAGTGGAGAATGTTCAATACTCATTCTCCTCAATCTCTCCTCAGCACTTGATGCTGTGGACCATGTAGTGTTTGTGGATCACCTAAGGGGGCTCTGTGAACTCATTGATACTGCCATCAACTGGTCTGAGTCTTTTCTTATGGGCAGGATACAGAAGATAGCGATGTGGATTTTCTCCTCCTGCCCAAAGCCCCTGCCATGTAGAGTTTCCCAGGGTTCAATCCTGTCACCTGTGTTGTTCATAGTGAGCATGCTTCCCCTGGGTGAGATCATTAGACAGTACGGCTTAGGTTTTCACCATTATGCAGATGATACCAAGATGTATATGTCAGTTGCTCCTAGGACAGGTGATGCCATGGAGGTGCTTAATAAGTGCCTGGCCAGGATCCAGGACTAGATGCCCTCGAGCTGGCTGAAACCTAATCCTGACAAGATGGAAGTGCTAGTGATTCAGTCTGGTTGTCAGTGGGATGTGGGTGCTCTTGGCATGGGAACAGGGTTATTCCTCAGCCCTACTCCTCTGACTGCATCCACTAAGGTAAAAAATCTGGGTGTTTTCCTTGACAATGGACTGACACTCGAGGCTTAGGTGTTGTCTTGTGCAGGAGCGTTTTTTATCACCTTTGAAATATTGCCTGGATAAAAGCCTTAATTCCACCTGATTCCCTGCCCTGACTGGTACATGCTTTTGTAACATCTAGACTTGACTACTGCAATGCTCTCTATCTTTGGGTCAGTGGAGGGGTTCTCTGCCACCTGCAGCTGGTGCAGAACATAGGGGCCTGTTTGCTGATGGGCCTTCTGAGGTCTTGTCATGTGACCCTGGTCCTGCATGACCTATGCTGGCTGCCGTTGAGATGGAGAATCACCTTCAAGGTGGGTTTGCTTACCTATAATGCCCTATATGGATTTGGCCCTGGCTATCTCAGTGACCTCGTAACTCCAGTCCACCCTGGGCACTCACTCCACTCCTCCATCGAGGACCACCTTGTAAATCCCATGGCTCAGTTGAAGACCTTCAGAGATCATTCCTTTGAGGTCACTGACCCGGCCCTGTGGAACTTGCTTCCAAGATCCTTGAGGAAGGCCACATCGGTGGAGGTGTTTAAGAGGGGTCTGAAGGCACATCTTTTTAGAGAGGCATTTGTGAACTGCCTATGAGGCCTAGAATTAGCAGATCACTTAACTGTTCATTTTAACTAATGATTTTATTTATGTATTATTGTTTGTTTTGTTTCATGTGTGGTGGACATATGTTTTATTATTGATGTATTCTTGCCTACTTGTACTGCACCCAGAGCCTCTGGGATGAGGTATTTCATAAATACATTTTCCTTAGTTACTAATATGATTGTGGCCAGTAACAATGCATTCATAGAGCTTGATGGAATGATTCAGAAATGGACTGACTGCATGATGATGCAGAGGGAATGACTTATTGATTGGACTGAATGAGGACTGCTGACAAAGGATGGTTCCATGTCATAAGGGCGAACAAAAGACGGCGACCCTTTAGAACAGCACCAGACTCCCAGGGCAATGACATTTGGGGCCCCCCACACTTACTATGGATTCCTTCTCTGGGGGGGTGACACAACTCAGCAAAGGGGGCAAACCTGAGTAGCCAAAATTTGTTGGTGCCATTGTTCCGTCGCCCTTCTGATGGGTCACCGTTATTCGGTCGACCTCCTGACGTGTTACCCAAATTGGTTAGTATGATAGCAAAACAACTGAATAACAAGGTACTGAACATAAAAACACATATCAAAGACATGTATCATAGTTTAATTCATCCATGAGCAGGACATGCCGGAAGCTGTAATACGCCCATGTCTATAGTGTAAATTCTGAAACTGAGTGATAGGTGAATGACGGAAAAAGGCAGGGATAAATGGTTGGGAGTAAGTGGTTGCAGCCACTTGCTGGAATGCAAGGCATGCAGAGGGACTGCAGTGAAAAGGTTTCTAGTGCTGGCTATGCACAGAAGGTAACAGACAGCAGTTAAGTACTGGAGTAAACTGAGAACATGACGGTATGCCCCCTGTACAATGACACTGTTACAGTGAAAAGGTAGATGCTGACAACATCAATGTTTTCACTGTAATAGTTCACCAGAGACCCGGCACTCTGTCTCCCAATCCTGTACCCTCTCCCTGATCCAACTCCAACTAGGAGTTAGAATCCTATAGATTGGGGGGGGGAGGATGGGAGTTTGAAGTCTGAAGCCCCCCACTGAAAAAACAGCCGGGATCTCCAGTTGGATTTATGTCAATCCCAAGTTGTGGTTGACATAAATCCATCACAGTGATGGTGGTCAACAGCTTAGATGTCAAACCGGCATCGTAGAGCCAAACATGACAGCAGCAGGAGAGGCTACCCTGGAGAAAGGTAGAAGTACAAACCACAGCCAGAGAATGCAAAACACACTACCCAGAGAGTTGCAAAAGACACAGACCAAACAAAAACCTAAGGCAAAACCAAACAAAAAGACCCAAAACAACTGAGAGGAAAACAGCATCTGCAGGCAGACATGGAGGAATGGACAGCCTCCAGCCACAGCAAAGAAAAAGAGCTTCTGAATGAAGCTGCCAGAAGCTGGCTTATATAGCCCAGGAAAGGGTTGTGGTTGGCTGCTCCTGCCCATCAAAACACAGGCTTTCTCCATTTGACAGCTGTGCAGCAAGAGTTCAGCTGACATTTAGTGCAAGGAGAGGAGAGAGAGAGAGAGAGAGAGAGAGAGAGAGAGAAAAGAAGGTTTGAGGGCATGACCAGATACTGAACACATACTGTAGCAGTTTGTGTGCTCCGCACTCTGCCCAATGAGTGGAGGTTAAGTAAATCAGTGTGAATCAATGCATCTGTTCCCCATCCTTCTGCATCACTCCAACAGTGCTCTTCCTCTGTCTGTCTCTCTGTCTCTCTCTGTCTCTTGGTCTGTTCCCTGTCCCCGCACTTCTTTTCTTCTTCAGTCGCATTTTATGTTCTGGACTTGCCTGACACTGACGCTACTGGACTGACAGAACAGAACCCCCAGCAGTTTCAATCATACCATCTCTCCAGCCTCAGCTATAGAAAGTCATCTTCAGGACTGGCTTTCCATCTAAAACCATGGTGCAGCTTTTACTTTCAAGCCCCCACCTGCTATGAGACTGCAGCACTGTTTTTTATCTGAAGTCGTGGAGCGGCTATCACTTTTAACCTCTCCACCCACCTGCTCACATCTCAGTCTGCATCTTTGGCACCCCAAGACCACCCCTAACTTCGGAACACCAGGGTACCTACCCCTGGTGCCCCCAAATGTCAAGCTGACACTAGGGTGCCTAATTTCCAGTGCCAGCAGGTACCTGCAATAAAGAAAAGCATGCCCCAACATTTTTCCTTTTTCTAAAACTGAAATAAAGAAAACCATCCCTCATTGTCTTGTGCTACCCTCCTGACCCCACCCAACCCCCACTCAGCACCCTCCACCACTAACCCCCCACCCCATACTTACCTAGAGAGGGTCCAATGCAGTAATCCTTTCTGGACTGGATAGAGGAATTCACTCTTCAATGCTGGACCAGGAACTGATTAAGTGCTGTTAGTATATTTCAATGCATTTTGAACTTTTACTCATAGCTTGGTTATTTTTTAATATTTTTACCCTCAGTTTTCAACAAGGCCTTGTTGAGATCCTCCTCACAAACAAGGTAGGCAAAAAGTATTCAAATCTTGCCAGAAAGATGATTTTGCAGTCACTCAGTGAAATCACATTTCAGGTGGAATGTGAAACTTTTCACGTATCAAGTTCATAAGGTGGGATCATAAGAAGACAACACTGAAAATTTGGGATCAAAATATTTAAAAAACAAGTTATGAAGGTATGTTGACATTTTTCAATGCTCACTTGTAACTTTGGTAAATTTCTATATATTGATTCCAGAGTTTCAACGTAGAGAAAGATTGGTGCGACCACTCTGGCTAGAAATCAAACCGAACACAAAAGTTCATTTTTCAAAATATTTTCTTTATTCAATCGAGAGTTTAAATTCCCCCAACATTTCACCATGCAATGGCTTCTTCTGGGGAACTGTTAAACAATTATAAACAAGACTTTAGTGTTTTGTTTTACAATATCCATTTTTTGTATAATGTACATTTTTACTTTTTTATTAATTATCTACACATTTTAAGATTTCAAATAAACTTATTGAACATATATGTGATGTTATTTCCTTTCTATTATACATATACTTAAGAGTTAAGCTTACTGGCATATTTTTAGCCTTTACTGGTAGTCAAAAGTGCCATGAAAGGCTACCTACTTTATATCTGTGTTTTTGCCTCCATTTTGTCTGTCACAAGTTCTTGTATTTTATGCTAGGACCATCTTATGGAAAACAAATTCCATTATTATAAGACACTCTCAACACTGTTGTTCATATGTGTTCAGTTTTAAAATGTATTATTCTGCCATGTCCCTGCGCCTTTAAATCTTTAGTGGCATTTAATATCATATGTCTTATCTGTTGAATTGTGTGTTCTGAAACAGATCTCTTTCAATATAAAACAATGTCATTGCTATTTGCTTGCTTAGTTCATTATGGTTTTCTAAAGGTCTTATATGTTACAGATGATTTCACTATGTTTCCATCCATGCACGTTTTTAACTTATCTCTTACATAACAGTGCTTATATCTCATTACAGTAGAATAAGTATAACCTTTCAGTCCAACATAGAATGTATTAGTAATAGTATTCTCTAAATCTGAATTTTACATAGCCCATCTTATTTTTTACCTAGAGATTTTACTTCAGTATTCACTACCTGCTTAGATAAGCCTTTACACGGAGCTCCAAACTCTTGGGAAAAGTATTCATTTAACTACGTGTCAGTTTAAAACATTTCGTCTTTTCAAATCACTGCAACAAGGGAAAAGAACATCAGCATTCATGATTCTCAATCTTATCCCCATAAATCAGGCTAACTAGATGGACCTTTGTGCTAGAAATAGTTTAAATGAAGACTTTTACCTGGCTCCGCACCATTGAACGCTTCTGACAGATGGCTGCCTTCTACAAGGGGCCGAGCGGTCTGGACTGGGGATTTAAATACCTTACAAAAAAGCCCGTGAAAATGACTAGTAATTTTCCGTCATTAATTTTCTCTAATCCACCTATGTTTGGATTGACTAATGATTGAAACAGGTGAACCGCTTGACCAACCATGTAGCCAAGTGGTGAAGGTGACAGACTCACTGAGTGTACGCTTTAAGTCAGCAGTTCATATACCATCTTCAACTCTTTGTCGAAATCAAAAACTTCTTTTATATTTACACCCTCATACGCTAGTGTTATTAATATACTGACATCTAAGGGGAGGTGGAAGAGGGGGAAGAAGAGGCGGCAGAGGAGGTACTTATTACAACAGCGGGGGGAAACAGAGGACTTAATACCAGTATTTAATCTTAGTGAAAGAAATGTAACAGATATAGAAAATCGGGTATTGAGTAAGGGACTTTCTTTCTCACCAACCACTGGAATTGATCCGTTTCAACTAGAAATAGATTTGCAAAAATTTTATAGGAAATTGAGATTAGCAGACTGGTTTCAAGATAGACCTGAGGAACCTTTAATGAGAAAACAAGAACTTAAAAAAACATTAGGAATTAAGTCAGAATTCTCTCCCCCAAAAGGTAAGGAATTGGTAGAAACATATATAAAGATTATTGAAAAAGATATTAAAGAATTATTAGAGAAAGAACCCAAATTTCCAAAGTATAATAACATGTCTAAAAAAAGAAAGACAAGCGTTAAGGGACTTACAGGAAGACGACTCTATAGTCATTAAACCAGCAGATAAGGGAGGTGGAATAGTTCTTTGGGACCTTAGGGATTATAAGGCGGAATGTTATAGGCAATTACAAAATATCACAAACTATGTTAAGTTAAATTATGATCCTACAGATGAAATTAAAGCCAATATAAATGATTACCTGGAAGGGGCAGTAGAATTAGGTTGGTGCACAGACACTGAAATGGAAATGTTGATTAATAAGAATCCCAGAATACCAAAATTTTATGTTTTACATAAGATACATAAAAACCCACAGAAACTTCCAGGCAGACCCATAGTATCAGATTCGGAATCCTTACTGGAACCCTTATCCCAGTATATAGTTTTCCACATACAGCAACTAGTAAAGAAAATGGATACTTACATTAAGGACACCAGCCATGTTATAGAAATAATACAAGAGGTGAATTTAAGTGATATTGACATAACAGATATGTGGTTGGTATCTCTTGATGTAAAGGATCTTTATACAAGCATACCACATGAAGATGGATTAGCATAATTAAGCATAGCATTAAGGGGAAGAGAAAACCTATTGCCTGATACAGATTTTTTATTAGGTCTACAGAATTAGTCTTATTAAAAAACTACTTCTCATTTGAAGATGGATTTTATTTACAGGTACAGGATACAGCAATGGGGAGTACAATGGCCCCATCTTATGCCAATCTATTTATGTGGCATTTTGAAAAAATACATATATTAAATGAAAATAATAATCCATTTAGAAGTAACATTATCATATGGAAATGCTTTATAGATGATGTATTATTGTTGTGGGATGGTACAAAAAGTGAGTTAGAATCGTTTATTAGGTATGTTAACAGTAGAGATGAGAATTTGATCTTTTCAGTAGAAAGTGACAAACAACAAATATCATTTTTGGATTTACAAATCTTTAAGAACAAAGAAAAACTAGGAACCAGGTTATATCGAAAGGAAACTGATCGAAACACTTTATTACATTTTCAAAGTTATCATGATCCTAGATTGAAACAAAGTATCCCAAAATCTCAATTGCTCAGGGCTAGGAGAAATAATACCATGGATGAGGATTTTTTTTAAAGAAACAAAGGCTATGAGGAATAAATTTGTACAAAGAGGCTATCATTATGAGAAGGGTGAAGAAATTATTACAGAGGTATCACTAACAGCATGTGAATCGCTATTACAACAGAAAGAAAAGAAGAATATAGAGAATAGAATAGTTTTTTCAACTCCTTACAGTCATCTGAGTCAGAAAATTAAAAATACATTGGTAAATAATTGGTATATACTTCAGGCAGGTGGTAGTCCGAACAAAAAGATTTATAGACATTCTACTAGTCACATGTAAGAAAATTAAAACATTAAAGGATAAACTAGTGCACATACAATATATGATATGTTTGACAAATCCTGTTCAGGAGAGACAATTACTTCTGGGACCACTAAAGGAAGGTAATTTCCCATGTGGACAATGTTGCCATTGCAATAACACATCAAAGAAAACACATTTTGAACATCCTTTTACAAACAGGAAATATGTAATTAAACAACATATAATATGTAAGTCACATCATGTAATTTATATAATCCAATGTCCATGTGACAAACTTTATGTTGGCAAGACAAAAAGGGAACTCAGAACAAGAATTGGGGAACACAAGAGTGACATCAGGATGAAAGATGAGAAGTCATCGGTTCCGAAGCACTTCAATCATGAAGGACATACACCAGCATCATTGAGATTCTGGGGACTTGAAAAAGTTTTGGAACCACAAAGATACAGAAGTTCATGGGACACTTTACTGTTAAAAAGAGACGTTTTCTGGATATATACTATGGGCAGTGTAAACCTAAGGACTGGCATGAATGAATCATGCAATTGGAATTTGTATTGGAACTAGGACTTATATTGTACCAATCCAGCACAAATATGTATTGTCTTTAGTATATATTCAATACTTTTATTTATACATAAGAAGACTTGGTTCATATCTACAATTAATATATAGACAAAAAAAAGCAAAAGCAGTTAGTGGTTTCAGTAGCTGTGGTGGGAGTTTAACCTTTATTCAACAAAAATGTTAAACGAGTAAAGATCACTAATAGGATTTTTTCAGGTAAAGGTTTGTGATTCATTAATTTTTATTTCTGATCAATCAATAGAAAAAGGAAATCAGAATTAGAAATAGATTTTCAGATAATTGAAATAATGAAGTATTATAACGAATTGAACCAAGGGTTAATAAAAATAAAAGCTTTATAGTTTAAAATTCCTTATTCTAAGAAATATAATAAAAATGATAAAACATTGAAAGTTATATAAACACAAGATGAGCATGAATATATCCAAAAATGAGTGTACAATACATCATCAGCAAGCAGCCGTGGGCAGGGGACGAACCGCTAACCTCACCAGTACTGAGTGAGACCGCTTATATTACACACTCAGTCACTAGAAGAGTTACACGGTCCATTCATTTTCCAACAGTTTCTAGATCGGTAGTGGGTCCATATCAAGAAACAGGAATGGCATGTTTTTTCCCCCGTCACATTTAAAATAGTGTAGCAAATTCAGGTTTTGACAAACCGTAAGATTTTTTCAAACAATCAGAGTTTGGTAAATTTTATTAACCCAGGCTGTTCAAATTATATAAAAACTACTTTATTGATTTAATAGATGTCAGTATATTAATAACACTGGTGTATGAGGGTGTAAATATAAAAGAAGTTTTTGATTTCGGCAAAGAGCTGAAGATGGGATATGAACTGCTGACTTACAGCGTGCGCTCAGTGAGTCTGTCACCTTCACCACTTGGCTACATGGTTGGTCAAGCGGCTCACCTGTTTCAGTCATTAGTCAATCCAAACATAGGTGGATTAGAGAAAATTAATGATGCAAAATTACTAGTCATTTTCACGGGCTTTTTTGAAAGGTATTTAAATCCCCAGTCCAGACCGCTCGGCCCCTTGTAGAAGGCAGCCGTCTGTCAGCAGCGTTCAATGGCGTGGAGCCAGGTAAAAGTCTTCATTTAAACTATTTCTAGCACAAAGGTTCATCTAGTTAGCCTGCTTTATGGGGATAAGATTGTGAATCATGAATGCTGATGTTCTTCTCCCTTGTTGCAGTGATTTGAAAAGATGAAATGTTTTAAACTGACACGTAGTTAAATGAATACTTTTCCCAAGAGTTTGGAGCACCGTGTAAAGGCTTATCTAAGCAGGTAGTGAATACTGAAGTAAAATCTCTAGGTAAAAAATAAGATGTGCTATGTAAAATTGAGATTTAGAGAATGCTATTACTAATACATTCTATGTTTGTCCCTTCCCCCTTAGCCGTTTTGGACAAGATGACGATTGCCAGAATTAGATTAGATGCAGTTTCCTTTTTAGGCACTTTGATGAATGAATGGAAATACTCATTGTAAATGAGCCTACTTAAGTCAAATCAGGTGATTATGACAACACTGATAAAATAATTATTTGGGATTTATGGAGAGAAGAACTAAAAATAAACACATGCATTTTTCTTAATAGGTGGTAAATGGAACAGGGCTTCAAAGTGCTCGTTTTGAGGATATAAATCATAATTTGCAGACCAGTGGAACTAAAATAAATGGAAAGTAAGGCATTTATGTATTTTTTAAGGGAAATAATAAATCAAAAACAAATATAAAGTAGTTTGTATACAGAATTGAAATTTAATTTAAACAGCAGGTTTAAAAGACATAGTCAATTAAGATCCATTTAAAGAAAGGTATAATTTTTAATGGATAAAAACACCATGTGATTTGGAATATGTTTTGACTTGGTGGAATGTTAAATTATGTGTCCTTCTGAAGTTAAGTATTGGTAATAAATGACCATGTGACATCTTAGTGAATAAGGAGAAGGATTATAAGTATTATATATTTAAATGTATTTATTTATGTTTTATATTTAGTATCAACACTGCTTTACAAGAATGACCTGAGGAAGTGACGTATTCAGCCACGAAACTGTTGCCCCAAGTATATTGGTGTGAAGAAAAGATTATAAAAAATATATGAACTTTGATGGACTTGTTGGATTATATCTTACTAATTATTACACATTTTCAAATTTTCAGCCATAGTAAGATTGTCCAGAACTACACAAATATATTAAGGCATCCTGTATCAGCATCAGTAGTTCTATGTGATAACAGTGCCTACAAATCATCACTGAGTAAAACAATGACTGGACATTGGCGAACAGCACAATGGTGATGAGCACTACAGTGTGCTCCGCAAACAGCGACAGGTGCTTACTTTCTCTGCAGGGGGGCGATGCGTATTTACTTTTTATGTGGGAGTGGTACTTGGGCCCCCCGCACCTCCCATCACTAATATAATCATCACCGGGGGGAATGACAATGGGGGACAGGGGAAAACTCAGGAGGAGGGCTAGTCTAGGAAGGGACACAAGTCAGCAAGGGCAGAATGTTGGGGGGTAGACCTGCAGGCGGGAGGGGGGACCAAGTCAGGAGGATGGGTGGAACTGAAGTTAATGAAGAAAAAAAAACTTAGACAACAGCAATACCAAACAAAAAATCTCCCTACAGCCAGTCCCAAACCCGGGTCCACCAGAAACACAGACGGTGACTGTAACCACAGCACCAGACGGCCAGCTCAGAACTGGCCTGATGAACAAATACCTATGTACTTCAACCAATAAGTACCTAGACTCACTCCCGATGGAAACAAAAGCAGTGTACTTAGAATGTGCTCTTAAAAGCACATAGCCGATTTCACAATCACTATTGTCACCTAGCCCAAATTGACTAGCTGTAATTGGGTTGCTGTATTCACAGGATATCTTAAATCCTACATGTCTCCAGTCCTGTAGAGCATTTTCCACAGAAGAGTATAATGAGATGAACTGGTAATTTGTGGACAAGGTGTCCTTTATCAGGGCTGGGATATCCTCAAGCATCCTGTCGTCGGCTGATAATGTCTGGTCTTCGGACAGGGGCACTTTGTTTTTATGGGAGGAGTTTGAGCTGGTGTTGGTGGAGGATGTCCTCTGTGTAGTTTCTAGACTGTTCCCCACCTACTGTACATTGGACCCTGGGCCAGCTCTGCTCTTTTTGGGTGCTGGGGAACACTCAGTCCAGTTTTTATGGAGATTATCAGGTGTTCACTTGAAGAGGAGATTTTTTTCCCAATGCTTTGAAAAGGGCGATGGTGAGGCCCCTTCTAGAGAAACTATCTTTGGACCCAGACATTCCCTCAAACTACAGGCCTGTATCAAACCTTCCTTTTCTGGATAAGTTAATTGAGAAGGTGGTGGTGATGCATTTGGAATAGCATCTGAAGAAATATGACTTCTATGAGCCATTTCATTCCAGATTCTGGTGTTGTCATAGAACAAAAATTGCTCTGGTCATGGTACACCATGATCTACTCCTTGCAAGGGATAGTGAACATAGTTACAATTTGACACAGTGGACCATGGGGTTCTGTTGGCCCATCTGGACACTATGTAGGACTCACAGGGACAGTGTTACAATGGTTCAAGTCTTTCTAATTCAGCAGAGTGCAGCCATTGAAACTTGGCTGTTTCATCTCAGGCAGTGCTGCGCTTTGTTGCGCCTCAGGGGTGAATCTTGGCTGTCATGCTGTTCATTGTGTACATGTTGCCATTGGGGGAGATCATTTAGATCATATGGTCTGGGTATTCATTGTTATGCCAATGATATCCAGCTGTATGTGTCTTGTGCCCCTTATGACAGGGCAGCTGTCCTGGAACTGACCGACTGCTTTAGGGAAATTTAGGACTGGCTTAGGCTGAATCCTTCAAAGACAGAGGTGTTACTGGTGGAGCCTGGTCAGCTTGATTCATCAGCTTTGAGTTGTGATATAGTTTTGCCACGTTTGGATGGTGTTGCTCTCGAGACTGTAGACAGTGTGCGGAATCTGGGTGTCATTTGGACTCCAAGCTGACATTAGAATATCAGGCATTGGCTGTTGTCCACAGTGGCTTTTATCATTTTGGGAACATCTCCCAGATCAATCCCTTTCTTAAGACATCTTCCACAGAACCACTGGTGCACGCACATGTCTCATTAAGAGTGGATTACTATAATGCTCTGTACCAGGCATTATCTGCTAAGTTGTTGCATTGCTTGTGGCTGGTCCAGAATACAGCAACCCAGCTGGTTGATGGAACCTTCTGGTTCAAACATATCACACCAGTTATCCATGCTCTGCATAGACTGCCTGTACTGTGGTACATCAATTTCAAGGTGCTTGTCAACTTTCAAGACCCTGCATGGTTTGGGTCCAGGCTACTTGAAATATCTCCTGTCCCCATACACACCTGGCCATTCCTTTTAGTCAGTGGCTGTGGGACTTCTTTCCATTCCAATATCTTACTTAAATTCCTCAAGGGAGAGGGCATTTGGAGTGGCAGATTGCTTCTCTGGAATGCCCTACCTCCGGAGATAAGAGCTGCCCATTCTCTGACCATTTTTAAACCCAAGCTCAAAACTTACTGGTTTATCATGTGTTTTGGAGCATGCTGTTATTATTTAACATTCTACTGTGTTTATTTATTATCAGATTAATATTTGTTTTAGTTGCACTACTTTTTATTAATTTGTTTGCTTTTGTGAGGCACCCAGAGTCCCTGGCATTGGGTGCCATATAAACAAAATGGCCTTGCCTTGCCTTACTGTGAGAGAAGTCATTCCCATGGCAGGCTTGCTCTGCTCTAGAAGTACTCTGCTAGTAACCCATTGCCATAACAGAAAGGTAGACATGGGTGATGGTTGCTGGTGAGTCAGGACAGTGAGGAAGAAAAATGTGCATTAAAAAAGATCTAATGGCTCCAGTCCCTCCTACAAACCAATTTCCCCAAGACCCTTGCTTATTCCACTTGATCTACATTGATTGTTCTCTAGTCTTAAGTCCATTCTTTTGTTTGGTACCCAACATTGCACATAGAAACATAGAAATGTAAACAAGGGTGACAGAAAAAGACCATCAGTCCATCCAATCTGCCCAGTTTTACCATATCATATGACCTATTGTCCAGATGGGGGTTTCCCCTCTCCCTCCCCCTCATTCCCTGCCTTACTGCTACCCCTTGAATAACTATTGAGCCCTTTACCCTGTCCAAGCCATGCTTGAACCTATTAGTGGTCTTTGTGCCTATCATCTATGCAAGTAGGCTATTCAGCAACTTAACCACTCTCTCAGTAAAATAAAACTTTTGCTGTCCCTTCTGAATCCCCCCACCCCACCCAGTCTACATGCATGTCAATTTCTTCTTGAACCTCCATCTGGCTAAATGATAAATATTCTGCACTGGGATCAAACCCAGGCCCCCTATCCACTACTGCTTTGTAGTTTGTAGCTCCACCACTTTTCTAAGGTTCCTTGACAATGAACAGTGCTGTAAAGGTGGCCAAAACTGACAGTCTAAATTGCAGTTACAATTATTTGTTTTCTATTTTCTCATTTTTGATTAACATTTTGTCATTTTTTATATAATACAATGATGTGCTTATAATCCCAATTTAAATTTAAATGAAGTTGCTTCTCTCTGTTCTGCTCTGGTGTGAAAACCTGTTTGATGCCACTGCAAAGGAAGTGGCCCCACTGATAAAAGGAAACACGGCAGTTGATAATGCATATTGCATACATCAAAGGGACTGGGAGTAAGGAAAGAGCTCCTAGCACATAGGAGTTAATTAGCTGAGTAACAAAACTTCACAAGCACAGCATCCTTCCAACTGCATTTCCCAACTCAGACACATTAAACAACAGAAAGCATTAGGGAACTTACCTTTAAAAGTTTAATGGCTAGCATGAGACAAGAATTCAGGGACATCAGAAGATGTACAACAGAGCTGGCTGACAATAGCACTTCTTCTGATTTGTGCATGTACACATCATCAACTACCATAATGCCTTGCATGAGTGGGGTCATGATCTTTGCAATTGTGTCAAACAGGTTTTCACACCAGGGCAGAACAGAGTCATTTAAATTTAAATTAGTATGAAATTAGGGGGGTGTAAGAAAGGGAGTCACTGTTCGTGGCTACAAACTACACTGGTATATAGAAAATAGGCTGAGGCAACATTCCCTTCAAATTCCAGTTGAAATTAACCATGCTAGTACTTTGTATGAAGGTGGCATCACATTTAATTTCCTGTTCTCCATTCTCCACTGGATGCCCCTAGCATCCTGTTAACTTGCTTTATTTCTAAATAGCACAAAGAGGGTTGCCCAAATAAAGGGGCAGACCTCATTGTCCCACTGCCCAGACATGTGGTATGTGGAAGCCAGGAGGCTGGGGGGGAGGGGAGGTGGGGAGAAGGGAAAAGGGGAGGATTGAAGGAAGTATCAGATCACAGAAGGGGAGGACCCAATGAGGTCACAAATAATGTGGGCAAAGGGGCAGGATGGAAACAGTGAGGTGGCAACCCAGGATTGGCCAAGGAAGCTAAAGGGGAGGGGCATAATTGGGCAGTCATAAGGGACTGCACAGCTGGGGGAGCTCACAAATTTGTTCCACGAGATGTTTCCTCTGGAAGCACATCAGCTTAGTTCATTTGTTAGTAGGCAAATTAAAAAAAAAAAAAAGAAAAATGAGTAAAGCACTTTAGTTAAGTGGTAATTTCAGGTAAAACAACAGAGAAGTAGTTTTGAGGTGAAAACCCAGGGGGACGGAACAAGTGAGTACTCCAGAAACCGAAGAAAAGAGGTAAGGAAGCTTTGTTTTTACACAAGTAAGTGGGGCCAAGAGGAGTCCTAAGAGCAGGGCTACACGCTTGCTGAGAGTAGTTTGTTTGGTTTTCTTTTTGCTTGCCTGCCTTACAATCTAGAGGAATGATTGTGGGTGTTTTGTTTCTTCTGCTTGGTTTTGTTCGCCTGTTTTTTCATTTTTTTATTGGGGTGATTCCCTGCAGATTTGGGGGTTTTGTCCTGTTGGTTTCAGTGGCTGGGCTCTCAGTCTGTCTGGGGGCTTTTCACCCAAATATAGAAATGCTGGAAGCAGGTTGCCATCTGAAGGCAACAAGAGTTTCTCTATAGCACCATGTTTTCTAATCCGTTTGGTTTTGTCGCATTTTCAAGGAGCGCCGTGTGCAGCAACAGCAGTGTGTGATTTGGCGGTGACCCACGGGCTGTCCGCACCAGTAGTTTATGGCTTGGGGTTGGGAGGGATAGCACCCTAGCGATGCAGCTCTTAGAGGCACTCCAGAGTAGACAAGACTGAGTAGATATGGACCTGCAGGGCCAGAATAGTGGATGAGGCTATTTGGGCAAAAAGTAGCAGTTTTCAGAGCCAGGGGTTCGACTGGGGAGAGTGAAAGAGGCGAGCAACCTACTGTGTGTCATGGCATGTAATGTCATCGCCATCCCCAGGTCCCCAGAACTTGATTGGTCTCAGAAGCGAGGAGCAGCAAAGTAGGACTGAGGAGGACCAACCCATTTATAGCTGTGTTTGGCATAATTTTAACAAATTAAAGGTTGGGTCCACCTCTCCTCAAGAAATTGAGCAGGTGAAGCATGAGTGGGGTTGGGAACAGCGGCGGCAGCCGGATAGCAGGAATATCGGCCTCTGGGGTGGCATTCAGGCTGTGAAGCAGCTAGTGCTGCAATTCAGAAGAATGATTTTTGCACCTGGAGGGTTGGTTTTCAGCTCCTGGGGTGGTGTTTAGGTCTGCGCAACAGCTAGTGCTGCAATTCGGGTGGATGGATTTGCACCTGGTTTTTTGGGGTCAGTAGGCCTGCCCAGCTCTCCAGGCAGTTGGGGGAAAGCTGGGGCAGTTTCTTTTCATTGTTTTGGCCAGGCCTAAGGTTTTGTTTGGGCAGTGGGGCAACAGAGGCCCCACATGGTTCAGGGTTGTCCGGGTGACTGCTGTGATGCCATGAGAGCACGAATGACATCATCACCCATGGATGTGGGTGGAAGGGGGACTCCAGGCCTGGCATTTATGCAGGCTGGGCAGCAGGGCAGATGCCCCTGTCTAGCAGTGCTTGAGGGTCTATGGGGATAATTTGGGGGCTGTTCGTGCCCTCGGGGGGGTTCCCGCGCAAGGCGGCGGACCTCACTTCAACCTGGGTTGTTTTAGTTGAGGGCCTGGAAAAGTATGTTAAAAGGTGGCACAAGGGTGAAAGGTGGTAAAGAAAATGCAACTGGACAGACAAGCCTGCCCCTGCAGTTAGGGAAAGGTGGCATAGAGCCCAAAGGGTAACGCATGAACTGCAGCAAAAAAAAAGGGGGCAAGCTGGCTGAGGGCCCCTTTAGCTGTGGCAGTAATCCCACCACAGCAGGAACACCACTGCACAATTGCACTTTATCATTGTCTGTTAGAGCAGGGTTTTAAGCCGAGTGGATAGCCAGGTGGGAACTGGTATGGGGATATTAATCAGGTGACCTGAGATGTAGGGGGTGACGCCCATCATCCCCCATTTGTATATGGTGATACTGGGCCAGTCAATGCAGGGCATTAATGTATGTATGATTTTTCACTAGATTCCCCTGAACCAGAAGGATGGCCCCAAGGAAGCAGAAGCCAAGCAAGGAGACATGCTATCAAGTGGTGATGGACCTGGTGGAGAAGGCCAACTGATTACTGGAGGTGGCGGAGCCAGACAGTGGGGAAAAAAGGCAAAAAGCTGAAGGGAAAACAGTGGAAGGGGTACGAGAGAAACAAGAGTGTACCAAAACCTTCAGGTGGCCCAGAGCCCAGGACAGGGGTTCCTGAGACAATACCCACAGCTCCTTTACCCTGCCCCCCTGTAACCCCATACCAGAGCCAATGCCAGTGCCAGAGCCTGTGCCGGCACCACCGTCAGAGACTCCTATGCCTGTTCTTCCTTCACATTCCCCAGATCCGATACTGCCATCACCGGTCCTGATACCCACACACAGCCCACCAGGAGTGCCCAGGCCAGGACCCAGCACCCCACAGCCAACCACAGAAGGTAATCAGGTGGTGACACTCGAGAGTAGTGTCAAAGAGTATGTGGAGCAGATGTTGAAAGCCATGGGGGAATAATGGCCTTGGGCAGTTAGAGAAGGTCTTGGGAGAAATAAAAGGGATGGGGAGAGGGAGGGAGCGTAGGAGGGTTGGGGGCCTTATGATGGGTAGAGAAGTGAGGCACCTGGTGTACGGCTAGGGGACTGTGCCCACAGCCATGAAGGAGAAGATATGGAAGGGAGAATATGTCAACATTTTCACCCTGGTGAACCTTGACAACATGGATAAATAAGAAGAGAAAGACAGTTTTGAAAAGAAAGACATGGCGGAGGTAGTAGTGCTGTTAGGAAAGGGGGAGGAGGATAAGTTATGGAAAGGGAAAACGGACAATTGGTCCACAGGTTTCACCTACTTCACAGTGATAGTTATAGAGAAGCAGCCGGAACTTGCCTCCCCACTCCTGACTTACTCGTTCACAATTAAGAATGCGTATAAAAAAGAGGGCCATAGTTGGCTGAAGTATGATGAGAAATTCAGGAAAAGGATGGCAAATTTCAGGGATGTGAAATGGGACACCAGGCAAATAGATCTCTGGCTAGAAATTTACACAGAGCTGATCAAAAGAGAGGCTGAAGTGGATAAAAAAGGCGGGGGGGGGGTGATGTCAAAGGCTTATTGGGGATTCAACAGGGCATTTTGTTCCTGGCCTAACTACCAGTTCTGACACATGTGTTCCAAGTGCAGGGGGCACCATCCGGCGTCAACATGTAGATACAGCTGGGGAAAAGGGTCTGGCAACAAGGACAACTCATACCAGCAGCCCTTTCAGACCAATCAATGTACCTTTAGGGGGCAGCAATGGAGGAGAGGAAACTGGGGGCAAGGAACAGGGGGGGCAGAAGGCACACCTACCACACTCGACATCAGGACAATTGAGAGGCCATCAGGCAGCAGTTTCTGGCTGGCCTGCACACCCATCAAAGTTGAGGCCATTGAGGGGTGCTTGAGGGAATATCCAGACCAGGAGGCGGCAAAAGCATTGTGCACAGGTTTTCGGCCAGGTTTCAGTTTACAATTTTGGGGAGTTAGGAAGGGGATGAGGGCAAAGAACCTCAAGTCCACACAGGGGAAGGAAGAACTGCTAGCACAAAAAATTCAGAAAGAAGTAATAGCAGGGAGGATGGAGGGGCCATTTGCGGCCGCCCCCCCCCCCGCATTGCCCAACTTGAGAATTTCACCCCTGGGTTAGTACCCAAGAAACAGCCAAGTGAGTACAGGGTGATACATCACCTGTTGTACCCGGATGGGGATTCTGTTAACGATTACATCGGGGAGGAAGATAGCAAGGTAACATACACCACCCTGGAGGAGGTTGTCCAGCTAATCAGGTCTAAGCAGAGCGCTTGATTAGCCAAGATGGACATAGAAGCAGCATTCCGATTACTGCCGGTTAGGCCGTCGGATTGGGATCTTCTAGGATTCCAGGTGGGGGGCATGTATTATTTTGACAAAGCCATGCCCATGGGGTGCTCGATAGCATGCGCTACTTTTGAAATGTTCAGCACATGGCTGCAGTGGGAGTTTCAAAACAGGCATGGTCATCAGATGGTGGTACACTGCCTTAATGATTTCCTCTTCATTGGGGAAAGGCAGAGTGAGACGAAAAGAATGTTAAGGGATGTCAAGGGTTTGTGCCATGAACTGGGGGTTCCATTAGCAGAGGATAAGGCAGAAGGGCCTAGCCACACAATAGAATTCTTAGGACTACAGCTGGATACAGTCCAGGAGGTATTCAGGGTACCAGAGAAGAAGGTTAAGTAATTACGGGAGCTACTGAGGAAAATCAGAGGGAGAAGGAGGGTGCAGCTCCAATGAGCACAGCAGCTATTGGGACATTTGAACTTTGCTTGCAGAGCCATCACCCCTGGATGCTCTTCCACATGGCATCTAGTTCGGGCAACCCGAGGGGCAACACAGCCACACCCTTGGACAGACATCAATAAGGGGACAAGCAAGGATTTGGGGGTATGGGAGCATTTCCTCAAGACGTACAATGGGCAGACTTTCTGGCAGGAAGAGTGGTTGTATAATACCGACCTGCAGTTGTACACGGATGCGGCAGGTGGGATAGGCATGGGGTTACCTTCAAGGAAAATGGTTCACCAAACCATGGCCCGAGGAGTGGGTACGAGCAGGGGTGATGAGGGATATCACCTTTCTGGAAATTTTCTACATATGGGTAGCCATGCTAATCTGGGGCAGGGAACTCCAGAATAGGCAAGTCACATTTTGGAGTGATAACAGGGCAGTAGTGAAAGTCCTGAACCTGAAAAGGATGAAGTCAGACAGAGTCATGACGGTGTTGAGCAAGATGGTATGGCTAGGTTTGACATTGAACATGTCATTTAGATCCAAGCACATTGATGGCGTGGACAATGTGATAGCTGATTCCCTCTCCCAATTACAGATGGACAAATTTCAGACTGTCGTACCAGGAGCAGAGCACTGACAGACAATCATCCCAGTGTACATATGGATGATTGGATTGTGGGAGCTGAAATATTGTTCCACAACTCCGGGGCCCCCAGGACCCTTAGAGTATACAAAACATCTTGGATGGCATTTCAAAACTTCGGAGAGCAGTACGGCAGTACGGCGGCCAGGTAAGTGGGGCAGTGATGAGAGAGCAGGTGGCCAGATTCATAGTGGCAGGGTGGAACCAGAACATGGCGGAGGCAACCACGGGGTTTCATCTAGCAGCTATAGGGCAGATATGCACACTGAGAGGGTGGGAGGACCATACTAAGTTCATCTAGTCCGCAGAATGATGCAAGGCTGGTTACAGGGAACAGATAAGAATAAAGACAATAGGAAGCTGATATCAGAGGGGCTGATGACAAGGCTGATGGAGGCATTACAATGCATCTGCAGCTCAAGTAAGGAAACTGTATTGTTCAAGGCCCTGTACGCTACAATGTATAGCAGGGCTTTTAAACTTAGTGAAGTGGTAGGCCACGGCAGAAAGCTGGATGGGGGGGCCTACATTGGAAAGACATAGACTGGGCTGGGAATGCGATAGTGGTACTGTTAAGGAGGTCAAAGACAGATCAGCAGGGTCTGGGCACCAAGGTGTGGTTAATGAAACACCATAACATAGCCATCTGCCCAGTGGGGGCTCTGCACGTGTACGTGGCAGACCGCCCAAATGGAGACAGTCCCTTGATATTTATACATGGGGATGGCAAGCCAGTGTCCGGGTAACAGGTGACAGCTGTACTGCACAAGATGCTAAGAATTCTGGGGGAACCGGTGGAGGAATATTCCTCCCACCCATTCAGGATAGGGGCAGCCTCTGTCATGGTGGCACAAGGCAACAGGTCGGGGGAGATTAAGTGGAAGGGCAGATGGATTTCTGATTGTTATAAAAAATACAACTGTAACATCCCACAATAATGATGTCTTTTTCTTTTAGCCACAGCAGGTACAAATAGAGATGGGAAGAAGGGTAAATGATGGGATGGGGGGGAGGGAGAGGGGAAAAAGTGTAAGATACTAAACAGTTTTTGCTTATGGTTCTGCAGGGATGATGAGGAAACTAGAACTATGGATCTGTGGGCATTCTTTTATATACTGGGCAGAGAAATGGGCAGCCAGGAGACAAGGTGGAAACAGCTGTACCTGAATAGCGACACGGTCCGTTTGGTATGGAGAGGCCTATGGAGAAGGAAGTTGGCCCAGCTGCTACCAAAACTGAGGGAGATTAGGAAGAACCATAGATGACCGGACCTGATTGTGTTGCATCTAGGAGGAAATGACCTGGGGAGTAGGCCCTGTCTGAACATATTTCATCAAATGAAATAGGATCTTCAAAAGACAGAAGAATGGTGGCTGGAGGTTACTCTGACCTGGTCTGATATCATGCCACGAAGGGTGTGGTGGCAGACAGAGAGTCACAAAGGGCTGGACATAGCCAGGAAGTGCATGAATGCATGGGTGAGCAGGCTGTTTGAGAGTATGGGAGGACTGGTCATACACCATGGAACAGTGGAGTGGGTAGATGAATACTACCGGTGAGATGGGATACACTTATCAGGCCTTGGCCTTGGTGTAGCCGTGTTTAATGCAGAAATTGCTGATGCCATCAAAGCATGGCTGTCACAGAAATAATCAAAAAAAAAAAGAGAGTATAGGATACGATGGGGTAGAGGGATGGAAGGAAGGAAGAAGGGGGCAGGAAGCAGGGGAAGTCCACAGTCCATCTAAGCTGGAGGTGGACTAGTGGAAAAAGGGGATGGAGGACAGAAATAAGGGGATTAAAAGGAAAACACTAAAAGGTGACGAGGACTGATAAGCAAGAAGCAGGGGTACGGTGTGTATGCTCATACCCCTTTCCAACAAAAGAGGAAGAGGTCGGGTCCCCCCCATGATGTACATATGGGGGGGGGCAGAAGAAAAAGAAGAAATTAATAGAAGTGATGAATTGAAAAGAATGTGTCTGTATATAATGTACAAAATATTAAGAGGAAGAGATTGTAAATCTGAAAAGTTATGGAAATGTACTATGATTTTGTAAACAATTATGTCTTGGAAATATTAGTAAATTAATTTGCCAAACTGAGCAACCACACACAACTTGTCTATGTCTTTATTGGCGGAGCTCTGGGGACAATTCACATTGTTTGCTTTGGACTGCTTTAGTGTTTTGTCACTAATATCCCACAACTTGCTTTCTTTCTCAGACTCCTTCCTATTCAGAGAGCATTTCTTGTCTCTAGGATACTCTGTTAACAATTAGTTCTCAAGTGTTCTCATAGTGAGCCTCACCCAAGATATGAACAAATCTCATGCCTCCCTAATTTATTGACAAACCATCATTCCTCCCCATAGAAGTAATACAATAATTTGCACAGTACACCAGAAACAACATGAAATGCCTTTCAATAAATAACTGTTTATTCACCTGGGACTGTTTACTTGTTTCCCCTTAAAGACTCAAAATTTACAGCAGCAGTTCATGTTACTTAAACATTTTAAGCATATTCCTTTTTATGCCATTTAAGATCACCCTTTTACTGTCTTAGACCTTTTTATCTTCATGATGAGTCTGTTTTCACATCTTTTGTTGTTTTTAAATAATTAAATGCTATGTTTCTTTTTTATATGACTATCCCTAGGTTTTCATCAGTATTTTCACTTTGTTTGAATGCCTGTTGTTTAACATCTCTTTCTTGATACTGTGGTAAACTAGCATGCAACAGGCACTACTCTCTGATCTTATGGGGTTTGCTATATTAAATGTAAAAGCTGACTCAACATGTGGAACAAAGGCCATCTTATAGGACAAGAGAGAAGGGCTGATCTACAATAGAATAAAAAAGCATACCTTCAACATTTTCACCATGACATGCATTGCTCTATTAAGTACTTTAGCACAGTACATTGTCAGGCGTGATGGGGCCTCCCCTGAGAGGTTAGCCTCACTATCAGAGAAACACTATTAATAAATGATTTATAGAGATAATTCCCTGCCGAAATGTCTGTACCTAAAATAACTGGTTGGCAGTAGATGTACAGACGTTTAATTGTAAAGTAGCCAGCATATGGAGTTAATAGTTAAAACTGCATTTAGCATTTACAGTGTTTTTTGTTCTTCTGATGTTTTTTTTTCACCTGGGTGCCACACTTCCAATCTTCACATTATCTCCAGTGACCTCCATTCCTGGACAACTCTACAGTGTCGATCTTTCTCTCATAGGCAGCTTAAGAGTATGTGCACTGTAATTTAGATGGCTCTGAGCTTTTCACCTTTGTTTTTGTTTCTCAGTCCATCCAACACCCACTAGTACAAGAGAAGCATAACATTTTACAGGCAGAAAAAAAATATAACCCATCATACCTGCCTGCTTCCTACCTCAGGCCTTCCAGTCTAGCATTGGTAGGATCTGTGTAGTTCTCCTTACTGGTAGCTCTGCATTGTGTGCTGTCAGAACCTCTCCCAAATCATTCCCTCCCCCAACATCATTTTTTCCAGTTCCATGTCCTTACACCACCCTCTCTTAAACTCTGTAAGCATCTCAAGGGTAACCACTTCTCCCGGTAGATGGTTTCACCTATTCACCATCCTCTCCCTGAAGAAATGGTTCCTCAAATCCCTTCTGAACACCCTCAAACACACACACACACACACACACACACACACACACACACGCACTAATTTACAGTTGTGCACTCATGTTGTTGACCGCTTGCATTTCCTGAACAGTTGCTTGATATCTGTACTGTATAATCCCTTCAGGTATGTGTATGTTTCTATCATGTACCCCCTTTCTTCTCTGGCTACCAAGGAGTACATGTTCAGATCAGCCACTCTTTCCTCATAGCTCTCCCCGTTACCTGTGCATCATTTTGGTTGCCTTTCTCTGGATTGATTATAAGTGATCCTTGCTCTTTTAAGGTGAGGGTTCCAGAAATGTGCACAATACAAGTGTGGCCTCAGTCACCAGTGACCTGTAGAAGGCCAAAATCACAACTGGTCTGTGGTTGCCTGTTGCAAGTTGCTCTGTAGTGCTCCAGCCAAGAGTGGCCTTCTGCATCGCCTGCACACAGCCCCCTGTAGAATAGACAGTGCTTCTTGGCTCACTGCCATCCTCACCAAGTCAGAAAGTACTGCCATCAGCAACACTTTCAGGTCCTGGCAGCCTGACTACGTGAACCGCAAACTCGCTCCCACCCTACATTGCTCTAATGCCAGTGAGACTCACTACTGCAAGACAATCAGGTAGTCCTGTTACTGGTGTTTCTAGATAATTGTTTTATTAATTGGTCGGCCATAGGCTGTCCATGTGTGATTATTTCATCCCTCTCCCTCAGGTGGACTTTAATTTGATACTAGGCAGAAAAAGACAGGATTTCAGTTGCCTCTCAAAGCAAAACAGTAATATATCCTAATAGGCCTAGTAGCAGGTGTTTAAGTGTGTCATAGTAGCCTCAGAGCCATCAATCATTATTCTGTAGCCCAAAATGGAAAATACACCCACACCAGGAAATAGAACATGAGACAAAGCTTTTCAAGAATAATAGGACCCAGGCTATGAATAAGTCTATAATTAGAAAGGAAATTTTCCTTTTAGAAAACACTTTTCATAAAGGCTGTATCTCAAAGTGATTTACAAAGCAGTAAGCCAGACAAAAAAATATCTGCAGGCAAACACAATGATTATTATGTGCAAATATCATCCTACTCAACACCATGGATAAGGGATGTGCTTCTAGTTTCTCCTGACTGACAGCCAAAATGTTGCCCAACACAAGGTCTAGTTCCTCTTTGTTTTGAATAGTGCTATAGTATCCTCAGTTTCCAACTGAAGCAGCTCATTGGTGCAGCCCCCTGTGTTGCACCCTGTGTCACAACCTATATGGGATTGGAAACAAGCTCAGGGTATCAGAGGGCCAGCTAGGAGGAGAACTGAGTGCCCCAGAGGATGTCCTCCTCTTCCAATGAGGGAGGCATCTGGCTCTTACTGTGTTATTGCTGCCTGGGGGCAGCTTGTAGCCTGACTTGTGGGTGGAAGGACATCAGACTGACTCTGCACTCTACAACATGTGTGAGCATGCCTTGGAGTCCCACTGAGTTGCTCTAAGAGCATGAGGTCTATGGAAGGAAAGAAGGAAAAACCTAGAAGGCACATCACGTTGATGATCCTGAAAAGGCATTCTAAGACTCTGCACCCCACTCACTAATGCATGACTAGTGATCTTGATCCAGTGTGTACCCCCACACCACTGGCCCCAACACAGGTGGCAAGCTGTGGTGGTACAGCTGCAGAAATAGGGATAATGGGGTGGGATGGTCACGGTGAGGTAGTGAGATGAGGACAGCTTTATCGCTAGACAAGGAGGATGAAGAGCAGAATAAAACAAAATACAAGCTATACAGTAACTCAAACTTAATATGTATGGGACCTTGGTTTACCATTTTTTCTTAGGTTTTATTAGGCAGTAAATAATTTCAATTAACACAATTCCTAAAATCCAATGCTGCTTGATCTCAGCTTGGGTACTTCCCAGCCCCTACCACAGCTTCTCCAGTTCTTTTTCTCTGATCCCCAGGGCTTGCCCCCTATAGAACAGCCCTCAGGTCCACATTTACCCTCAGCAGATCCATCAGTAGGGATGCTGGTTGCAGTGTCAGGACCCAAGAGTCCCAGTATCATTCTGCTACCCCCCGACAAAGATCCAGCTAAGTCTCAAAGCACCAGGGAGATTTTCTCCTGGTCCCACTGGTATGGTACATTGGCGTTTCTCAACTTTTTGTACTACATCTTGTACATGTGTATGCATAGCATTAAAGCTTGGAATTGATAATGCCACTCATGTGTGAGTGCTCCTCACTCTGCCGTGTATCTAACAGAACGTTTCTTTTCGAGCACCTGTAGTTGCTGTTTCCACGCCCTTCATTCCTGCTCCAGTGTCATTCTGTTGTGCGTTGAAGCTCCTTTACCTTGTGATTCCCCTAGAATTTCAGCCCATATTGGGTTCCATGTATGTGTGCACACTAGCATGGTAATGTGGAGGCTGACTGACATCCCCCCTTCCATGGTACCTCTATTGCTGGTCACACAGGTGACAGAGAAGCAGCAGAGGCAGTGGCCTATCCTCCTTGGAGGAAGAAAGCATTCTCTGAGATGCTTAATCCTTCTCCCCCAGCTGATTTTAAAATGCCCCAGGGTTGACACATGAACTTTAGTTGCCAGTATTGTGAGAGGCAATAGTGCCCCTGGGCTAATGGGCCAGCTGCAATAAATAATTTTAAATCTACCTGCTGCTTGACTGTACAGCTTTGCAAAAGTGGAGCATTTTTTAAATGAATCATGAGGTTGTGTACTGAATTTTGGATTATATAAGGTAAACATTTTAGAATTGGGTGAAGTGTAAATGTCAGAATGGGTATAGGTGTCTACTTTGGGGAGTTAGCTGTGTGCAGCTCAGAAACAGATTTGTGGAGTTTTAATTTGGAGTGGCATGTACATTTGACACACTGGGAGGAGGCTGTGCAATGTAATGCTTTCAGAAAGTTAGCTTACTCCTTTTTATATGGCTCAGAAAAAGGTTTTCGTTAGTATTCTCAGTTGGTTTGTATATTGTCCCCTACAGTCAGATAGCAGTGCCTGATGTATGTATGTTTGTTCATTTTATTCATAAGAAAGAGGATGTTAAAGGTGTTCAAAAACAACAGAGACTATGGATAAAAAACTTTAGATAACCATATTAAAAGGAGTGCTCCTTTTATTATTTTCAGTGTAATAAAAAAGTACAAATTCAGACTCATAATGTTAGAAGACGGCATCACAGGAGTTAAGGGGAAATCTAAAATGGAATAAAAGGTATAGGAGAAAATTTTTTCTGCTATCATGCATTGCTGCTTTAAAATGAAAGATACCATACAAGAACTTATCATAAACACACAGCAGCACTTGAAGCTCAATATAATGAAATAAAAATAGCTAAAATAAATATAACTCAAATGCCTAAAAAACAGACAGTTCAGGTGCAAAACACAAGTAGTGGTTACAGTGTATAGCTTCCTGCCTTACTGACTGCCCAGTGATGGCTATGTTTAAGAAAGTTGCCTGACAGGAGAAGAGTGATAGGCAGATAAATTCACAGGTGGTGTCAAAAGAAGAGATACTATTTCATAGCATTTTAGTGATTAAAAAAAGATAAACAGAAAAGTAGCACTAATACAGTTGCAGCAATTGATATGGTCAGATATTTCATGAAATGTCTGTGATATCTGCAGAAACATTCCCTTCCTGCCTACAGTACCACTGTAGGGCAACCAAAGAGAATCTCTTTAGAAATATTGCTAAATATCTGGATATATCTGACCATATTTGCTACAGCAGTTGTAGATCCAAAAATTCTACAGTTCATGCCATATGTTGCTTGAGAGTTTATACAGGCACTATATGCAATTATACCTTAAAGTGATTTTCTGGTCTCGAGAAAGCTTTAAAAAAGATGATACTCAGAAACAACTTACATTTTATTACTTTATTGCATTTACTGTATCTTGCCTCAGGCTCTGTTGCTGAGATATATGAATGAAAACATGATGTTTGTCCCTTGGTCCTCTTGCTTCAGTCTCCAATTAAATCACAATCCTCTGTGACATCATCACTGTGACATCTCTGATGTCATTTCCCCAGAAGCACATTGTGAGATCACAAACAGAGGACTGCAAATTCCATTGAAGTTAAAGCAAGAGGATTAGAGGAACTCTGAGGAATGCTAATCTGGTTTTCATGAAAATGTCCTCAGTAATAAAGAAGGAGATATAAATGCACATAAGTCATGAACTAGAAGCTGAATTGTGTCTGATTATTATGTTTTAAAAAGTTTTCCCAGATGCTGGAAATGCGTTTTAAGCTTCATCAGCTCGGTGCTAAACATCTTTAGTAATCACCAGATTTTTTATTAATTTATCCAACCTACTTAAACCTGCTTAGAATACCTAGTTCCTATCTGAGACTCTGATGATGACACTGTCACAAATATTAACAAACTCTGGCCAGAGCCAATATGGCTGCAGCTGTCCAGTTAAAGTGTTTACTGAGCTCATGGCAGAACAGTGCACTGTGCCCAAGATAGTCTCCAGAGCTTGTGCACTGAGCTCTGGTGGCCATCTTGAGCACAGTATACTGTTCTGCCGTGAGCTCAATGTGCATGCATGATGTGGGGAGGAAGTCATGCATGCACACTCAGTGGAAATGTGCAATCAGTGTAGTGCTTTTATTGGCTGGGCAGATTATGCTGCAGCTCCAAATTTGTGCTGCAGTCGGAATCCAGTCAGTCCAGTCAGCCATCGCAACCAGCTGGTCAGCACACATTTCTACTCCAGCTGCTCCTGTTTTTAACTACCAATGTACTATGCTGTTTATGTAGCTAAGATGCTTCTTCTAAAGTTGAATCATGCATCTCAAACATTCCTCTGTTGTATCTATCTGCCTGCCTGTAGCTATTCTGCCATATGTCTGTAAGGCAGCTAGCCATATCTCTCACTGTTGAATGTCTCTGTCTCAAATATTGTGTTTTGTATTGGGTCTTGGCCCCTAGGTCGCACCTGGAATTGAGCATCATTGCTCAGTATGCCTTCCTGGTAAAACGTGCAAATAAATAAATAAATAGTCATTTTTCCAGCTGATCGCAACACAGCTACAGGCTCTGCCCACTGTAGCCATAAACATTCAGTTCACTGTCATCTGGAAATGGGCTTGAAGAGTTCAAGGAAATGTTGCATAATTGTTATGTATCTTACAGTTCCGAGGCTTTGAACTTATGTACTAGTAACCAGTATACCAGCAGTTTATTCTTCGGGGAATATGTTTATCAGGTTAATATCCTGTGGAGGTAGTGTACTCCATTGGTTAGAAAACAATACTCTAAGTAAAGGTCCAAGGTTCAAATACTGTTAATGCCCATACTCACTAGGTGACCTTGAGCAAAACAGTTTTCCTTCTTGTACTTCAGTCACCTCCCCCCACCCAGCTATAACACTATGTAGTAACAGAGCCCCACTGTAAAGAAACAGTTCCATCTTAGCTGGGATATCTTGGATAAAATCTAATTTTAAAAAGTCAGAAAGATTGCAATAGCCTTTACAGTTAAAAAAGAAACTGTTCTGCCTTTATGTTCCATGCATGTCTGCATATAAGTGAATTTGGGGGTCTTACATATCAAGGTCAAACAACGTTTTGAAATAAATATTGTACTGTAAAAGAATGTTATTGGAAAAAGTACAAAGCCAAAATGGGTATTTTTGGCAATCTTCAAACCAAACTAGACTTAAAAAAGTTATTTTAAAGCTTAAGGGGTCTGGCCAATAATACCCTTCTTAATTTACCATGGCAGCACATATGTTTAAAGTAAACACAAATTACAGCTATGTTAAGCAAATTGCCATAAAGTTTGCTGTTTTCCATTAAAATATTCCCTTTTTCTGGAATGCAGTAAGAAAATAAGAAGTATGTGGGTTCTATAGTCACAATATAATCAAATTATAAATGGCCCAGTGGTACAGCCTGGGATGCAGTGTGGTTTATAATCCTTTTCACACCATCCATCTCATAAATGCAGAAGGTATGCTAGTGCACATGTAGTCACTTTACCACCTCTCTGTACAAACAACAAACGGTTCTCAAGCAACACACTATGGGCTTTAGGTAATTTGCTACCAACACATGGGTCTGCAGATAAAAAAGATGATTATTTACAACAGCAGCAGCACAACACTGGAACAACAACAATTCCACTGCTATGAATGGCTAAGCAGCTACAGTGGAATTTAAATAGAAACAAACAGTTGCATTCTTCCATACAAAAATAGCAGTGAGAGTTTGTAGCACAGTATCATTCAACAAGCAGGTCTGGGCACCAACTTAAGCCAAGGAAACAGCTGGTTAAATGCAAATTAGACACAGAAAGCCAAGGTCCTACAAGAATGGTTTCTGAAGACAAGCTAGAATGAAGGATGTAAATATAGAGAATAAAGTATAGGGTGGTGTGTGTAACAAGATTTTACACACACTCAAGGGGTTGGATGGCATATAAACCCTGAAAGTGAAGCTCGAGGGGTTTATCCAGGCATCCAACCCCGAGTATATGTAAAATTCAAGTTTACCATACCACTATATTCTATTTTATATAATTGCTAGGTTAGGCTTTTCATACAGCTAATTATATAAAATAAATGGTCTAATCTTGACTGCGGTCTGGATGATGTTTAGCAGAGTCCTCTGTTGCTTAGCAGCAGTTTACTTTTTCTTGTTTTGTTGTCCCCTTTACGGTGTGATTTTTGTTAGGAAGTTTTTTTTTAAATAGTTACTTACCACCTAGAGATAGTGGTGGCGGTGCGGTTTCGACTGACGAAGAAATCTGGTGGCAAGCGCTGAAAACCAGAAAGAGCTGTAGGTTGGGCATGCGCATAGCGAGGAAAACTGTGTGCATGTTTGCCATTATAAATGCTCCTTTATAACAGCAAATTACGCCATGGTTTCCCTACGGGAAAAAGCCTAGCTCAGTTGTTATAGCTGCTTTCTTTGCTTGCCAATAATTGAGAAACAGAAAAGCGTATAGTAGGACTGAAGTTAATGAGAGATGGCGGCAGATTCTACGCAACTCTAGTAGGCATTTCAGCTTGCTGATGGTGTGCACATCCTACAGTTGCTTTTAGAGCTGTGTCCAACTAACTCTGAGTTGGATCCTGCATGGTATGACTAGTAAAGGCTGGACACAGGACACTGGCACTGGCTATTGCTGAAATTGTTAATACACCCTTATTGGAAATACACCTACCTGCTGCCTTCAAGGAGTCTGTGGTAATGGCCTCTTTTACAGAAATCATCATTAGACCAGATGGGTTTGAAAATAATAGGTCAGGCTGTAATCACCTTTTCTAGGTAAGGCTCTTGAGAGGTTGGGACAGAGTTGTAACTATACCTAGGGTGAAGTGACAACTATGAGACATTCCAGTTTAGCTTGCAGTCATGGAAAGGGTGTTCACTGATTGCCTCTTAATTATTATAGATTAAGAGCAGTTATCATTTGGGTTCTCCTTAATTTTGCAACACTGTTTCACAATGTTGCCTACCAGAATCTTGAAAATCACCTGGAGGCAGCATGCAGGAATGTTTACCACCATTTTAACATGGTATCAGTAATTTTTTGATGATATATATGTCAGGTGACTTTGTTCTTGACCAGCTACCATCAAGTGTGGCAGTCCTTAAGGTTTGATTTGGTTCACTTTGTTGTTTGCAATGTACTGTACTTGCCACTTGGACAGCTGATGCAAAAGCACAGCATGAGGTTTCGCTGCTATTCAGGGGACATCATCTATACTACATTTCCTTCATACTCCTAACCAGGGGTTCTCCATGCCTTTGCTGGAGAAATGTCAAGCTGAAGACAAATAATGGATAACCATCAGGTGGCTTCACATAAAACAGAGCTGCTTACGGAGGGATTATTTCTCCTTACTTTGTCAATCAATGATAGCATTAGGCCTTTGACCCTGAACTGCAGTCAACTTTAGGCTAAGAAGGGTGCCCACAACCTTGGAGCTGGTCTGGACAGCAGTATCACCTTGGAAGAACCAGGATTTGGCTGCTGTCAGGAGCAGCTAAGGGTGTGAGAAAAAAATCTACCACAGGCAGAAGATAAGCAAGAGTCTGACTTTCACTTCTCCAAAATCTTGGAAATCAATTTCCGATCTTTCGTGGAAATTTTGCCTGCTTCCTCCGTTGCCCTACAAATGAAAAAAATATCTAAACCCTGGTGGCTAGTGGCCCTTACCCCCACACAACTGCCCACCAGTGTCCCTAACAGTATAATATTACTGTTTATCCCCTCGCGCCATCCTCATCCTCATCCTCTGACCACTGTATAATAATTTTTTCTGGTGGTCTAGTGTAGTAGTAAAATTACCCTCCCTCCAAGTCTCTGAATCCTGATCCCCAGTATTTTTTTTTAAATGTACTTATATCCTGGCTTGTGGTCTAGTGGCTCCCTCACACCACTCCTCCCCACCCTAATAGGTAGATTCCCACCCTGATCCCCCATCCCAAAACGTAGGGCAGTGGGCCACTGCCACAGCCCACTGCTCTCCTCCTTGGCCAGTGGCCCACTGAAATCTGTGAACGAATGAATGAGCACATGCACATGCACTCATTCATTCATTCATTCATTCATTCATTCATTCATTCACAAATGAGGATGGGGAATTGTACTAACTACACTAGACCACCAGGGTAAAATTAATATAGAGGGCTCGGGGATGAGGATGGTGCGGAGGGGAAGTAATATACTGTGAGGGACACTGGTGGGTGGTCAGGCAGGGGTAGGGGCTGCTAGCCACCAGGGTTTGGGTAATTTATTGCAATGTGGGGTTGCTGGGTACGTTGGGCAAAATAATTGGGTGGACAAAAGTTGGTAACAGGGCTAAATTTTGCTTGTAACATTCATGGATGTTTTCCACTCTGCCACAGGTGGAAGTTCGGAAACTTCCATGAAAATTACCTGATTTCCACAAAAGTTTCACCGCGGTGGAAAATCCCACTTTCTCCAACCCCAGGAGCAGCTTTTATCATTTGAAGCACATTACTTGACTGCTTCCTTTCATGGAACAGGGTGATTTGAGAACACTGATGTAGGCATTTGTCACCTTGTAGCTTCACTACTGTATTGCAATCTATGGGGCTTACCTGAGAGTTAAATCTGGGGCAGAATGCTGCAACCCAGCTTCTGAACTTCACTTGGAGATCAGATCATATTACTCTGGTGTTGCACACACTGTATTGGCTGCTTGTCAGGTGGCAGACTGCCATCAAGGTCTTAGTGTTAGCTTATCAGGCCCTAAATGGACTGGGTCCTCAATACTTCTGTGACCTCCTACTTGCAGCTGACAGGGCAGTGTGTCTGGAAAGCGAATGCAAGCTACTTGAGCTCCTCCTTATCAATTAAAAAGCTGGGGGCCATTCATTTGCAATGTTTACCCCCGGTTATGAAATGCTCTGCCTATCCTCCCTTCTCTGATGACTGTTAAAAGTAAACTTAAGGCTGGCTGTTAAGGAAAGCACTATTTATCTATCTGTCTATATATATATATATATATATATATATATATATATATTTATGTCTGTCTGTCAGTCTGTCTATCTATCTGTCTGTCTATCTTTTTTCATTGAGATATGTCCCTGCTTCTGATTCTTGTCTTGAAATAACTGTACTGTCTCACATCAAGCCTGGCCCTGAGCCTTGGATCTGGCCAGGATGACCGATACAGTATATTGTCTGCTTGTAAAAACTTACTAAGCTTTACTGTACATGTACTCTCTACTTGTCTTTGTCTTGATGCCCTCCATGTTGTCATTAGATAGTAATGTAGCAGCTTGGCCAGGTCACCCTCATAAAAGAAATTGTTGTAGTCTCAGTGTCTCCTCAACTGGAGAAATAAACACTATGGGCAAGATTTTCAGCAGGCATGTATAGGCGCAGAAACCAGCTTCTGATGCAGTCAGCAGCATGCCAACTCTGTCCAAACCTTGGAAATCTAAACATTCTTACAGAAGTGTGTCAGTTTTTGTGATTACAGCAAAAAAATTATTCATGTGTCATTTATTTGAGGAATACATCATTTTCAGGGAGCAATTTGTGTTGATTCTAGACACAAGTTAGGCCCCATTGTATGCTGTGTAACTTGCATTGGAAACATGATACAAGGCTCCTGAATACCTTCTGAAAGATGTGTCCTGTAACTCGATCACTAGATTCATAACCAAGAAGCTTTGAGAACCATTATGAGTTCTAACTAGAACTGATCAATTACACATTGAACCAGAAAAACTTTTCATAGCCCTAGATCAATAGGTACAGAACTCTCCCACGTTCTCTCTGATTGTTTGATATGCTACAGTAAACAGTAGGGGTCTGAATCTATATATAAAGTGTACACAACATGGGACACTGGGCAAGATGTGGTTTATAACAGTATACCATTAGAGGGGTGTCGTCATTAGGGAGCCATAGTGGGGGCGCCACAACCAGTCCACCTGTCATACTGGTAAACTGGATTTTGAAGTGTTTGGCATTGACAGGGCTGTAGGAGTGTTACGCCACTTGTCTCATACACCTCTGATGTGGAGGTGATTATATTATAGTTTCAGGGGGTACAGGGGCTGCAGCCCCCCACAAATAGATCACACTTGCCTCGGGGCATTGGGTGCAACTGGGGTTGGGCAGCACAATGGCCAGGAGTGATGATCCCCATTGGCATTGTGCTGGTGCCCTAATGTCCCTCCCCCTTTTTCTCGCACACCGGTGTGGGCGAACTGTTTTCAAGTAACCAAACAGTCTTCACTGTCGCTTAGATTTCATTTAATAATTTGCAGAATAATCTAACATTGTAATTATTGTTGCTTGAGGTAAGGTAGGAATCTACTTGAATTAGATGCTTCTACTGTTGCCTTTAAAATCAGTTTTGCATTGTTGATAGCAGGGCACTGATCATTGTTATAAGCTAGTATAGTGTACATTTTTGTACACATACAAAGCGAGAGTGCAAATTTTTATGTTGGTATAGTTTGTTTGTTTTTTGTTGCATTGTCCCACATATACTACAGGTGCTTAATATCAAGATGAACTTGAAAATGTGTCCATTCTTAAACTGGGTATAGCCATTGCCATGCAGGTGATGCAGTAGGAGAAGACAAACCCTAAGTCCCTTCTGTCACCATAGAACTAAGTTACTATGTACAGAATGTAAAGTGCACTATACTAGGAGTTATACATTTCCATCTATTGTTCTATAATTACTGGTGAGCAATTTTTTCAATGGGCTCAGCCATTTGATATTCACCATAATAACCCGTGAGATATTATGGTGAACAAGCTCTCAGTCAAACAAAGATGAGCACTCCGTCATTGACTCTCGACTTCTGTGTGGGCCAGCTGAACATATACTTTAACATGACGGCTTTGTATCTGTTTCTTAGTGAGGAGCCATGGAAACATTCCTTCTCCTCTGTCTGACTAAAACATTTTTTTTGTTTTTGACTGTTTCTCTTCTCCATCTTATTTGAAGGGCTAAAAATGTTAGATGGTTGTTCCTGCTGCTCATCGCCAGAGACAAACACACCGAACAGGAACAGGACATGACTGACTGCTTACAGCGCTACTGAAGCACAATCGTCACTGGAAACTGCAAGCAAAAAAAAGAAGAAGAAAATTGAAGGCTGAATTGGAGTGGCAGTAAGAGGAAGAGAGTGAGTGGCTGCGAGAGAGGCAGTGAGAGGATGAAAGAGAGAGAGTGTGTGTGTGTGTTTTTCTCTGTCTGTGACACAGAATTCATGCTGGAAAAAAATTGCTCACCAGCAATTATACAAAATAAAAGATATGGAAAGTGTGATATGGGAATTTAATGCAATCTCTCGGTGTGGGATGCTTTAATAAAACCCCTAGGGCTTTGTCCTTGGGGTTTATGTAACATCCCACACACTGGGTGTGCATTAAATTCCCATATCACACACTTCCCCATCCTTTATTCTCTATGTAATCTAACATCTGAAACAAAGGTGTTTCATACCATCACACCAACATGCTTCACATCAATCACTTTACTGTGTCAGTTATTTATCTGATTGACAGGACCACTGTATGAATGCCAGCTATATTTTAAAGGGTCACATAAAGACTACTAACAGATGCAAAAGTAACCTATGGGCTACTTCCCCTAGAATTCTGCAGTTTCATAGCTGTGAGATTTTCCACAGAACTAGCATCTAGTCACAGAACAAGAAACACAGAAACATTGAATCTGATGACAGAAAAGGACTGATTGGCCCACCTAGTCTGCCCAGATGTTCCTTCTCTATTCTATCTCCACAGACCTTGTCTGGTCTCTGTCGAACCTCCCACCTTCCTGACTCCTATCTAATATATCCCTTTGTCTATTCAATGCATGCTTAAAGCCCCCTCCCTCACTGTTCTAGCCTCACCACATCTGCTGGCAGTCTACTATAGGTGTCCACTAGCCCTTCACTGAAGAAACATTTCCTCACATCTCTCATGAATCCCCGCCCCAGCTTCATTACATGCCTCCTGGTCCTGGTTCTTTTTCTCAGTTGAAAGATGCACTCAACCTGAACCCTCTTTACCCCTCTGAGGTACTTGGAGGTCTTTATCATGTCACCTCTCCTCTCTTCCAAGGTTTACATGCTGAGATCACTCAATCTCTCCTCAAAAGGATTCTTGTGCAAACCATGCCCTCCTGAAGAAGCCACACTGCTGTAGTGATACATAGGAGTGGTTGTTCAGCATTTGTTTGCACCAATAAATTATTAATTTTTTTTACTATAGAGTACAGTGTGCACATTGTTTTGTACTTCATTTTTTCTGTTCTTATAAAGAACAGCAGAACCTTTGTGGGTCAGGAGCGCTCTCCATTCACCACAGGAGCCCTCATCCACCATTTTAGTTGCCCTCATCTGGACCACCTATACCCTGTCTATGTCCTTTCTGAGGTGTGGTCTCCAAAACTGAGCACAGTACTCAGGTGTGGCTGCACCAGTGAGCAATATAATGGCAGCACCACCTCTCTCATCCTGCTGGAGTTTTCCCTCCCTATGCACCGCAACATCTCACTAGCCCTACCCACTGCCTTGTCCCACTGCCCTGCCACCTTGACATCCTCAGGTAGATAACCTCAAGGTCCCTTTCCTGTCTAGTGACTGTTAGTACCTCCCCTCAACCTGTAATCAGAGCTGGGATTTCTATGCCGTAGGTGCATTATTTTGCACTTTTTGATTTAACCCCAGTTGCCATGTCTTTGACAATTCCTTAAGTTTACAAAGATGCCTGCACAATTTTTCCATCCCTGCCTGAGTGTTCACCCTATTGCAGCGTTTTCTGTAATCTGCAAAAAGATCTTCCCTTCCAGTTCTTCTGCAATGTTCCCCGTGAAGATACTGAAGAGGGCCGGTTGCAGTACCGAGCCCTGTGGTACTCCACCAGTCACACTTCCCTCTTTAGAATGAGTGACATTAACCACAACCTTCTGTCTTCAATCCTTTCACCAGTTTCTAACCCAATTTACTAATATGGATCTCACTTCTAGACTGGTCAACTTACTAATCAACCTTCTATGCAGCACCATGTCAAAAGCCTTGCTAAAGTCCAAATTGTTCATGTCCACTGCCCTCCCCTGATCAGTTTCCCAGGTCACTCAGTCAAAGAAATCTATCAGATTAATTTGGCATGACCCCCCACCCCATGAATCTAAGTTGTCTATGGTGTTGTAGTCCTGTGGATTCAAGATACTCTATCGGTCTTTCTTTCAGTAGTGTTTCTATTAATTTCCCCACCACTGAATTGAGACTTACTGGCCTATACAATAGTTGTTAGCTTCTTTCCTGCTGTCTCTCTTATGTAGAGGGACAATGTCAGCCTTTCTCCAAGCCTCTGGAACCACTCCTGTTTCTAGTGAGTAGTTGAACAAGGCTGTCAGTGAGGCAGTTAGCACCTTGTTCAGTTCTTTTAATGACCTGGGATGAATTCTATCCAGTCCTATAGCCTTGTGCACCTTCAGGGCATTAAGTCCTTTCAGTACTCTTTCTTCTGAAAATGGACCTGAGTCCACCCCAGCACCCTATTTGTGCTTCTGCCTGGTGGTCCATCCCCTCCACTCTCCACTGTGAGGACTGAGTAGAAGCACTTGTTTAAGATGTCAGATTTTTCTTGATCCCATTCTGCAGTCGCCCCTTTCTGCTCTTCTAATTCTTACCATCCCTACCCTTGCTTTCCTCTTCTCAATTATGTACCTGAAGGAAGTCTTATCCCCTGTAGTGACCCCTTTAGCAATCTTGTCCTCTGTCAGTGTATTTCCTCCCCTAACTGCTTTGTCTGCTTCCTTCTGCTTTATTTTGTATACCTCCCTGTCCTTCTCCTCCTGTTTTCCTTATACCTTTTGAATGCAACCCTTTTTTCCTTTCCTGCCCTTGCCACTTCCTTGTAAAACCACAATGGTCCCTTTTTCCTGCTGCTTTTGCTCACTTTCTTCACACATAGGTCAGTTGCTTTTGTTATGCCCGTCCTTATTTTTCTCCACTTAGCCTCTACCCCTCTCTGGCATGCCTCTCCTCCTTTTAAGTAATTACCTAGGCAGTTTCCTATTTCTTTAAAATCCACCTTCCTAAAGTCCAGAATCCTAGTCCTCATGTGGTTTGCCTGTGCTCCTGTCTTTATGTTGAACCGTACTGTACAGTGATCACTGGTACCAAGGGGATTGCCTACTGTGACATCTTCAGTTTTGCCCCAGTTTGTAAGCACCAGGTCCAGAACTGCCCCATCCCTATTGGGTTCTTTGACTAGCTGCCTGAGAAAAGTCCCTTGTAAGATGTCAAGGATGGCCCAGCTCCTTGCCTAAGCCACAGCTGGAAGGCTCCTTGCACATCTGTCAGACTGAAATCACCAACTAGTAGCACCCCCCACCCACCCTTACATGCCATTTTGATGATGGCTTCCCCACATGCCTTAGCCATCATTTTACCCTGTGCTAGAGGTCTGCACACTACCCCATATGGATTGTGGACCCAGACCCTGCCTCCAAGTTGACCCACAGTACCTCCAGTCCCTCCTCTTGTGACCCTTCACCTCTGTGGCTTTGACATTCTCCCTAACATAAAACTCCTCCTCCTCCTCCTATCCTCCCCACTCTGTCTGTCCTGTGAGCATGTACAAGATAGGCACAAGAGGATCTTAGTTGGGAAGGGGAGGCGAGATAGCTAGAGATCAGGTAGGCTCCACAGTGAAAGTATAGGTAGAGATAAATTGGCAGACGGTATGCCAAGTGATCTTTATCTATTGACAAATTCTATGTTCTCAGTTGTAGTGCTTAGTTGTAGTGCTCAGTACACCATGACTCCATTATGGCCACTTAATCCAGGTTAGCCTCTGCCATGATGACATCCAGGTCTGGGATTTTGTTACCAACACTCCTTTCATTAGTGCACATTGCTTTCCATACCTTTCCCCATCTGCTATCCTCCTTTTACCTCTGGCTCTGTCGTTCCCTAACTTACCCCTTGACTCACCCCTTCTCTTTTTACTTTAATCATTCCTGGTCCCCTTCACTCCTCTGTCCTCTCCTACTTGAGCTACATAGAAAGATAGAATTCGATGGCAGATAAGGACTGCTTGTTCCATCCAGTCTGCCCATTTTTCCCTACCTACACTATTACATCAGACTGTGCCTGATCTACAGCTCTTTAGTTATAACCTCCTTTTCTTTTTTCCTGTCTCCATCCATGCCTTTCTGCACATCTTTCATCCGGGATTTCTCCACTTGGGTCTTTCCTCCCCAACTCTTTACCATGGGGAGGCAATTTGTGCCTTCTTTGGTTTTATTACAACTCCCTGTGTAGTTTAAATGCTCATCCATGTATTATTTAAACATCAAGCACTGTGGTCCCATTCCTAGAAGGATGCAGGCCATCTTCCTTATAAAGGCCCATATCCAACCAGGTTAGTCTCCAGTCCCCAATGTAAAAAAAAACATCCTCCATACCCTATACCTTCAACTATTCATTAAATGCCCTGGTGTAGAGTGTCTTTGTCTTTCCCTGGTCATACACAGGAATTCCCTTGAAAAAAGTCACCATGCATGTTACCAGCTTTAGACCTTTCCACAACTCCCTGATGTTTACTTTTACTACTTTTACCTTCTCCCACACTATATCATTTGTTCCAATATGGACAATGATACCCAGCTCCCTCCCTACTCCCAGTGGCCTAATGATTTGCAGGATCCACTCACCATCTCTTCCATCTCAGGCACCCCTCAAGCACCTCTACTCCCTATCTTCCTCCCCCAGCTGCCAAATCTAGCACCCTCACAATTCAGTCTCCCACCAACAGCCGCATCCTCTTTGGCTGGGAACCTCTCACCCTCTCCTATTGATCTCAAAGTTTGAGGACCCCCACTTCCTCCCTTCCCACTTCTCAATATATATACAGTAGTCTCATGGAATGTATTACTCTTGGTGATTTAGTATTAAAATATACAGGTTATCCATACTGCCTGGCATCCTTCCCCTCCTTGTTTATCATGAAGCCCCTCGTCCATGTCCAGTATTTGATGTCATTGATGATATTATACCTTATTTCTGCCAGCAACATAGCTACATTCTGCCACAGGAAAGAATAGTTACTTACCATAATAGTACATCTTCGAGAGAATCTCCTGTATTGAAATATGTCATGGAACTGTTAGCTGTCAGTGTCAGAGTCAACCAGAAACTTTTGCTAGCTGGGGCCACCCATGTCAACATGCAATGTTGCCACCTATATTATGTAGGTCACAAGGTGATCCCATCATGCCTTGGTTCCCTGCCATAGACAAGCATGAAGGGTTATTGGACTGGCAGGGACCAAACCAATCAGGACCAAACCAATTACAGAGGAGTGTATAAGGAAACATGAGTACTATAATGCCAAAATTGGGCATAAGAGGAGAAACAGCATACAACAGCAGGCAAAATAACCACCAGCCACCCAAAAACGAGGAAGGAGGGAGGGACAGCAGTGGCTCAATGGAGATTCCCTCAAAGATCTACTGTTACAGTAAGTAACTATTCTATCTTCCTTAATGACATCTCCTTCCATTGAGGCACGTCATGGAAGGATTCCCAAATAGTACCAAAGCACCATGGGAGGAAGGAATTGTATAAATACCCTGAGTAAGGAGGTCTTGCAGGACAGCAAGGTCAAATACAGCACATCTATGAGATACAATATCTTCACTGTAATGTTTAGTGAATATGTGAACAGTACTCGAAGTAGTAGCAGCACAGATGTCAGCAGTGGACACATTGTGAAAATAGGTCATGGAAGTAGTCTTGCCACGAGTGGAATGAGCATGAACAGGACCATGAAGCTGCTTACCATGCTTCAGGCAACAGAAATCAGCACAGCAGGTCAACCACTTGAAAAGGCATTGCTTAGATATAGGGTAGGTGAAAACCATATATTGCTGAGAAGATTTCCTACAATCCCTGGTATGATCAAGGTACCAAAGCAACATCCAACAGATATGAAGCATGTGCAGACAATGTTTCCCACTATCTGTAGGAGTCAAGAAGCAAACCAGAATGTCAATAGTCTGATTCTGTACACTCATAAATGCTCTTCAGCAGGCAATGAGGATTGGTACACAAGGTAACCCAATCCTTGTGGAAAACAAGATAAGGTGGCTCTGCAACCAATGCTTGCAATTTAGACATATGTGTGGTAAATGTCATAACCATAAGGAACAATGTATTCCAAGAGAGGAAGCCTAGCTCATAAGTAGCAGAAAGATCAAATGGAGGCACAGTAAGGGTCTCCAGAACCATATTAAAGTCCCACACTGAAACTGGATCTCAGACCAGAGGGAGCAGAAGCAGAATACTTCTTAGTAACCTGCAGAAAGAATCAAGCTGGACCATCATTTTGCCATCAGTGAGGGCGTGAAAAGCCAACACCCAGCCAATGAACCTTTATCAAGGATTACCTGAGGCCCGCATCCGTAAGAGACAGGAAGTAGTCCATAACTTGGACACTTGAATGGGTCCAGCTGATGGGCAGTACACCAAAGTGCAAAATCTTTCCTTTTTTATGAGTTGGTGTAGTAAGTAGATGGCTTATGAGCCACTAGTAGAACAGATGCAACTGCATCCTCAGCAGCCAGGTGTGGAGGTGCTGGGATCAAAGATCCTGATATACTAGAGAGTTCTGCTCCTGTGACAGAAGTCCCACTCATAGAAGGAGTGGAACAAGAGGTTCATCTGCAAATTGCTGCAGCAGAGTGAGCCAGCAAAAAGCCACCAGAATAAGGGTGTATGTCAGCCTTCAATTTAACCAGAACCATCTGTATCAGAAGGCATGGAAGAACTGTGTACATGAAGCTCCCTTCTTAAGAGAGGGATAATGTGTCTCACCAAAAAACTCCAAGCCCTGGAGTGAGTGAGCAGAAAAGTGGCAGCTTTGCATTGTATGGAGACACCAAGAGGTCAATGTCTGGGCAATGCCACTTCACAAAGAGGTCACCCACAACAGAGTACAACAACTCCCATTCCTGGCAGAGCACCAGAGATCTACTGAGATGATCCACAAGATCATTGAGGGTACCTGTTAGAAAGATGACCCAAAGGAACATGTTGTGTTCCATGGCCCAGTGCCAGATGGCAGAGAGGATATGATTGAACTCGACCTTGGTGGTTGATGTAGTACATCAATGAAACATTATCTGTATGGATCAATAGATGTTGACCCCAAAGGATGATAGTGAAGGCCTGTAGGCCAAGCAGAACAGCCATCATCTTTATAGTGTTGCCGTGTAGAACTATGTCTAAGCTGGACCACTGACCCTCTGTCCAGAAGGGTCCCAGATGAGCACCCCAGCTGGAATGGAAGGTGTCCATTTTTTTTGTAACTCTATTTTTATGACTCTCAAGCTAGGATGGATATACCCCATATCTGCCCCAGACCCGTATCACACACATCTCCACTGGTAATGCCCCTTAGCTACTGGGTGGGTAGCCTGTGACTTACCCCTCATGGTGGGGCTCCCTGGGGAGAGAGATTGAGCTCAACTATGGGGTATCATCTGAGACAAATGCAGGCATCTTTTAGGGACAGGATTTGGAGCCGGCCCTGGGATCTGTCACCTGCTGCTCTAAAGCTGTCTTTGAATGCCTTCCATCTGCCTTTGACCAGCTGCAACTTACCAATGAACTTCATAGCACTACGAAACAATCCTGTGCAAGTTAGTTGGCTCTGGCATACTCTGGTTTAATTGCTAATTTGTCGTCCATATGTCCATACATTTCATGCCTTTAGTCTCTCATGACACCTGATTAGCTACCTCCATGTCAAAACATTCCCTGTGATAGCCACCTCTAATCAGTGACTCTTTAGTTTAGCTCTCAAAGACACTATAGAGAACTGTTGCTTTCGGGAATCAGGTAGGACACAAAAGTCTGACAACAAGTATCAATAGGATGAAATGGACAGCCGGTATGTTAGATTACTTGCTTTGCTCCACAATTCGTTGTCTACTGAATTGTGTACAGCCTAGTAACTATGCCAGTGCTGATGACCAGAATAACATAGAAGACTTGGATATTCTCAGTTTGAGTGTATACTGTCCATGGCCCTGCACCCCATAATGCCCATCCACACTGGATGGCATTCTCAACTCCCAGCAACCATGCTCCACCTGTGTGAGCCCTGCATGCTGGTAGGGGGAGGCATATGGTGGCACTGATCCTGACTTTGGGCATCCACTTGGTTACCGACATTGCTCCACAAGTGGATCCCTGTCTGCACAGGGTGCAGAGAATGATAGGATATGGTAGCACTCCAGGACTGCTGTATTCCTACTGGAAAGTCAGAATTATTCAGACAGTTGCTGGTACTGGCCACAGCCAACTGAGAGGATCTCAGGACTGTGGGCTGGTACAGGGGGTCCACTGGCCCAAGACAAAACATAGTGGCCAGGCAGAGAAATAGCATAACTACAAGACAGCAATACAGATGAGCATGGATAAAAAGGTAATTGACAGAGTAAAGGCCTGTGACACATTCATAATGTAGAATAAATGGGCAGACTGGATGGGCCTTGTGGTTCTTATCTGCCATTAACTTCTATGTTTCTAAATGCAACCCTTATGGCTGCATGTCATGCACTCTCTCTGCTGGCTCACCGTACCATGTATCCTAGCTTGCAGATGCAGGGCAAGTCGTCCATGTCAATCCACCCTTGCCCACCCCATCCCACTTTCCCATGTAGCCATGCACAGAGGCCAGGACTGGGTGCAGCAGGGGCATATGTCTATCTTCAAGGATGCTATGGTGTTCCTGGCTAGTGCACATTGTGCAAGCTGGATGCATTCCTTGGCTTTTTGCTACCCTCTGCTCCTGCAGAAGAGCCAGTCCAGGAGCTTGTTGTGGACTGGATTTGACCCTCAGTCAGTTACCTATGGTACAGTACATGCTGCAGTGAACTTACTTGTCTGGCAGGCTAGCACAAGTTTTTATATTTCTCATGGTCTTCATCTGCAGCCTTGGGAGTCTATGGAGTGCTTCAGTTGGATGGGAAACAGCTACTGGATACGGTATTTTTGGTCCAGTGTATGTATTGCCATACTTTAGGTTATGACAACCAAACTATGAAACAGAACTCTTAACCAAACAACAGTATGTGATACACAGATTGTTATCGTCCTGATATGTGACATGACAAGTCTCTAAATTCTTAAAATTGGACAGCTACCCCCTGGAGAATTTCCACAGGCAAGTGATGGGGGTTGTACTGCTGTGGGAGGAATGGAAGGGAGCAAATGGGAAGATTTATATGGGACAGTGTTTCTAAAATGGTGCAACTAACCTCCAACGTAAGGCCCCAGCCTGTTCCAGAGGAGGTTCAGTCATGGCTGAAAATGTAATGCTCTTAAATTTCAAGTTTTAGATGTTTTGTGTGAAGGAGTGAGGCAAACTAAAAGTAGATAATGGCAGGGGGATCTTATTTCTGCACAAATCTGTGACAATGAAAGATACACTGAGCCAAAGCTTGTTTCTAGGTGTTTACTTATGTACAAATTGGTGGCAAGGACAGGAACTCTGAACAAAAGTTTGTTTCCTGGTGTGATCCAGGGTAAAGTAACAGGGAGTGAATACAAATCTGAGGTAAGTGTGCAAAACAAAATGCACACTAGTGTAAACAAATAGGAATGATTTGCAAATTATGAAATAACAATTGACCCATTAGACTGGTCACAGAGCACTGCAAATACAAGGGCTAAGCAGAAAGGAGCAAGAGCAGGAGGCAGTAAAATAATCCCTAAGAAGTTATGAAAGAGCAGGGTAAGGGGGAGAGGCAGAGATGGATTGGATGGTTTCCCATACAGAATAGAAACAGAGAGAAAGTGGTCTTGACCTATAGGGGTATTGCAACAGTGCGTAACAAGAGTGCAAATGTCAGAAGAGAGGACTGAATAGGATAACACAGGGTGTGAGGGTTATGGGAGTGGGAAAACAATGAGAGGAATACAATCAGAAACTCAGGCAACTATTGAAAGGCATTTCACATTAGTCCGGGTGTACTGTGCAATGTATGATATTTCTTTATATGAGGAGGCTTTAAGATTATTTGCATATTTGGGGGTCACTCAGAATGTTTTCCATGGCTTGGAAGAGAGAGGCTCACAGTGACAACATTTGAGAGCTAATGATATGAGGGATGAGGTAGTCTAGTTGCATTAGCACAGGACTGACACTTGGAAGACGGGGTTCCAGTGGATGTCAAGAAGTCAAAACTGCATTGGGAGCAGGTAAGGAGGGGCTGCAATACACATCAAGGTGAAGGGTATCAGGTCAAAAATATTTACCATCTGCTGGTTCAGAGGGTGTCCAAATGTATGTAACCAGGTCACCGTGGATATTGCAGTTACCTTCTCTGCCTTGTGAGCTCAAACAAGGTTGAGAGGCCTGGGTTCTGATTTTCCTGATTGGGGATTCATATCTAGATAGGTAAAGTTTTGCATGCTGCCTCCATGCAGAGTAAAATTTAAGTGGGCCTGGTGTCAGAGTGGTAGAGCCCTCTGGGATGCAGTACCTCTCCAGTGTCCCCTTACCCATGGAAAATCACAATGCAACCTTAAAATCAGCAAAAATCCTATCAACAAATTACCACTAATGATATGCTCATGAGAAAAAATGTCAAATATCAATAAAATATTTATTGAGGGATATTCTCAAGGGATGGGGAATACAAAACAAGTCTCTTTATGGAAGAAACACATGAACTTTATGTGCAGGACTGAAGTTAGGTGCCTGACTAGTCTCACCCTGTAAAACACATCAAAACACAATAATGATAATAGTATAGTGCCCACCCCCCACCAGGCAATCTAATACAGTTACAGACAGGGCTTCTCCAAGACATTTAAAAGCTATATGCAAACTTCTGAAAATATATTTTCTGTGGCAGCACTGTTACCAAATATTGACAACAAAATGGGCTTAACTTAAAGCTAGTTCTCTAACTACAATAAGTTAGGATATGCACGGTGCACACTTGTTTATGCCTGTGGGCACCCTTGGTGTCAGATAAGACTGTAAAATCTTTTAGTATTACCAGCTGACTTGTACTGGTGACACTACCCACTTCCCACTGGTACCAGTTTAAACCATTAAACCTTAAAGGAGGAAATATAGTGCTGTGGTTTAGGGCACTGAGCTGCAAGCCTGAAGAGATGGATTTGAATACCACAGCCCCCACTTGCATACTCTGTGACCCTGAGCAAGTCACTTAACTTCCTTGTGCTCTGAGGTCACACCTGGAAACAAGCTTCAGCTCAGTGTGCCTTTCCTGGTTAAACAACCCCCCCCCCCTTACAGGGAGCTCCCGCTGCTTCACTGGGTACCCAGCCATAGGAAAAGTGCAGGCCCAGTGATGTTGCAGTTGGTGGGTAGGCAGTGGTGCACAATAAACAGAACAAGACACTTTGGTAAACCCAAACCCCACAGGCCATGCAATTGCAAAAATGGTAAAAACTTCCACTGAGGTGTTTGCAACTACTGGCCCATTGGCTACATCTGTAGATTTGGTGGCAAACTTTGTACGAAATTCCCAGTTGAAAGGCAAGTCCAGAGAGAGTTTGCAGTTCTGGTGCCACCACCTTCCCTCTCAACTTGGGCTCCTCTTCCTCCTTCCTCCAGGTATAGGTTCTTATAGGCTGATGTTTCAGTTCAGCAGTTGGGGGGGGGAGGGTGAGACAGCTCAAAGATGCAACTGTCAGTTGCCTCTGTATGTAGATCAGGCTCTCCGTGTCCACAATTGTCTGGACCTCCCTGGCTGTTCTTTCCTTCTTCCTCCTCCTCTGCAGAACAGGCCAATCTAAGGAGCAGGGGTCACATGCCTTACACCCATATCTAAGCTTCAGAACCCTAGTGCGGTGCATTAGCTACTACCTGGCAGTAGCACTAACTGGCCTTCTCCCAGTCTGTCTGCAGTTTTTTGCAGACAGATGTACTCAGCAGCCTCCAGTGCCGACAGGCTAGCAGCTGTGGCATGTGTGTACCTCTTTTTCTCTCATGGCAGGCTTCAGTCTCTTTAACTTGAACAATGTTGTCCTGACACTATCAGAAGGCACACAGTTCAGTTTCTGTATCACACATGTTATAGAGACTTTCAAGTCACCTCCTGATTAATTGGCTGTGGAACTCCAGGCAGGTTCCCCTGAGTTGGCTCTGGTCAGCATCCCAAGCCCTCCTCATTCTGTGAGAGCTCACTGCAGACTGTTGTGTTCTGGCACTGCCCTCAACATTTCCCTGGGCAAAGGTACCATCTGATTAGCACAACAGGCTGTCAGTCAATAGAATTAGTAGGCAGAATGTTCACTCAACACCCTATTAGCCAGTGGAAAGGGTGTCAAGAAAGCAGCACTATCACATTAGAAGCCTGCTTCTGTGGCCATGTGACAAGAACCCAGACTTCTGATTGGCTGCTGTGAGGTCTGGAGTTGGCAAGATGGTGAATTCCTTAACAAGAATAACGGCTTCATAAGTCCTCTTTTACAAGGCTACTGACTAGCCTTGCTTTCACTACCCCCCCACCAAGTCAATAGATGACACCCTTCTTATTTATCTAGTGATAGTTTTGTGTGGTTAAAGCCACCCCCCCCTGCACTCCCCCTTGCTAAGCAGTCTTTTCTGAAGTGAATGTGACTCACATGCTATGCTGTCCTTAAAGATGCACTGGCACCAAACATATGGTTCTCTTCTTTGCTCCCCCTCTTAGTGCCGCTATGCCCTTGATGTCTGCTCGTGTCCCTGGAGCTGGAGCACACTAAAGGGAAGTGGCGGTTTCAATGACCGCAGGATGTGGTGGTGAAATCCGAGTAGGCAGGGTTGGGCACCCTGAGCACCGCGGAAACAGTTAAACATTTTGTCTGTCAGCTCACACGTTCAAGCAGGTGGCTGCTCAAATATTCACACATGCTGTGTAACAGTGTGAACACTCCAGGAACTGCCAAGCAGGTGGCAGCTCTGCAATCTCTGTCTTCCAGTCCCCCTTACAGGCTGCAGTCCTGAGGCCAGAGTGAGCACAAAGAACTGGCAGGAAGTTTACACTGGGGCAAAAAGGAGATGCAGGCAGTCCTGGTGGCAGCAAGAAATGTCAGGTAAACCCCCATCATTTGGGAGGGAGGGTTACATGTAAGAGGCAGAAATGTGTGGGCAGACAACTTTTAGGCAGCGCCGCCCATGCATATAAAGTCACAACATAGCATCATGCAACTGGTACTGTGCTGAGTTGAAACTCAGTGCGAGTAGCAAAACAGTATTTTTGTGGTGCACCAACATCTGGATATATCATTTTATTATTTCCATGGCAACCTAGATACAAGAGGGCCCCCCTCCCCTGTGACTTAGTAGGGTATGACTCAGCAGGATATTTGTATATAGCGCAAAAGGTTGGTGATGCAAAAGGGTAACAGTTTGTTTCAGTTTTGCACCATCCTTTGTAACTAATAGCCCTAAGCACCGGATATCTGAACAATTGGCTCTGTGCTAACAATGTTTAGATTGTGCAAACTGGGCTATTGCACTTGAGAAGTAGTTAGTGTGGAAAGCACCATATTAAAAGCCACAGTTAGTGCAGAACAAACCTATTCACTCATGAGTGCAAATCAGCTCGATGCATACAGGCTACATCGCTATATTGGAAGATTTTTTAAGGGGGAACAGTTATCACTAAGAGCCCCACACCCAAGCGTGATGTTGGTTCCAATTTGCATTTTGTGTGCAAAAACATTTTTTTTCTTTACTATTTACTGCAGTATAGTAGATTTTATAAGGCTAATTCTGTTGACTTCTGAGCTGCCATTTGCTATAACCAGAAACCCCAGAATTACCTGTAGCTGACATCAGAGTAGGGATGCAGCAGTAGGAAATTCAATAGCCTGCAGTGCATATTAGAGTTTTCATCAGCTCTGATCTTTTGTTTGCTGGCCATTCTGTCCCCTGGAGAACAGCAGGACCAACACACATCAGACCTGAGCTTCTAACACTAACATGCATTGCAGGCTACTGAATCTCCCACAGCTTCAGCCCTGCTCTGATATCAGCTGCAGGGAATGGTGGGATTTTCTGCAAATGGCAGCTGGAAGTCAACAGAATTAACCTAATCTACTATACTGCAATAAGCTGTAACCAAAAAGTGCTTTTGCACACAAAGTACAAACTGGGAGCAGTCCCACACTTGGGCATGGTGCTCTTAGTGCTGACTGTTCCCCTTTAAGTAATAACAGCCTGTTTGTGGTTCGCTAGTTAGTACTTCCAAAAAGAATGTTTTAACAATACTCAGATAGCATGGATGATCCCCTCCCTCTCCTTGTACTTATGCATAATTTCCCTGCCATCCACTGGCACCCCCCTTCCTCTACCTATCCCCATTTGTAATATCACTGGTGCCAAGTGGCAGCCTCCACCCTCACCCCCTCTCTCCATATCTATGGTGTGCAGTGGCAATGATGTATGGGAACAAGAGGAGGGTGAAGGTGGGCCTGAAATCATTCTCTGTATCTACCCCCAAACTGTGGAACATCCTACTGTTTGATCTGAGTCTGGCCTTTAGTCATGCAACCTATAATCATGGACTAAGGAAATACTTTAAGTCCTAGTCTGTCTGCCTTTGCTACATAATTTAATATTGGCTTTCCACGCCTTGCATCTCACCCCTCCCCATTCTATTGTATCCTTATTACTGATATCATTTTATTTACGATTCCTTCTTTAATCTGTAAAGTAGTTCTTTTGTTATGTAAAACTGCTTTTAAGGACCTAGGTCTATGCTCCACACTGTGAACATGTGATTTATTCCATTTGAACTGTACTGGGATTTATATCTGCACAGTATTTGCTGCCAATTGATATTTTAATTGCCCTTCACATGACTGCAAACGTGTCTATTACTCTTATTGCCATATGGCTTGGGTCATGCCTGAAAATGGGCAAACTCTTAGCCTAGTGGCAATAAGCAGTTACCAAGTAAGGTGGTTCCATGTCTTTTCAGCGCAAAACTTTTCATCGCGGTCAATTACCGTGCGGTAATTAAAGCACCAGACATTTTAGCGCAGAGACTCTACAACGCATGACAGGTCAGCATATATTAACTAGCTGTTCTGTGCGCAGCCCCTACCCGTGAGTTTGACGCTGGTGAAACTTTGGCAAGAAAGGCTGTTACTCAGTTAAAGGATAAAGCAAGCATTCCAGAGTCCCTTCTATGAAACATCAACAGCTTCTCTTCTGTGAGTTCCCCAGCATACCTCCTCCCTTCGAGATCAGCCTATGTGAAACACTCCAAAAGTCCAACTCCCTACTAGAAACCCCGTTATCCTAACCACCAAACAGTCCCAGACCCTTGCAGAGCTCTCCTTACCCCAACACAATTGACACAATCAGCACTTTCCCTTGCAGACTCCCTTATCCTAAACACCACATTAGCTTGTTTCCCTTGCACAGATTCCAGACAGACACCCCATGTACAGTATAGTCAAAGTGCCAAACCATACCAGCAAACAACAGTTTTAAATCAAAATCTTAGCTGAAATTGTTTGAGAATATAATGTTGGCATCACTTTCTCAAAATTTCTCTCTTTAATAACTCGACCTGTATCAGTATAAGCACTAATACGACCTGAACAAAGTTACAATCTCACCAGTTTTGGCACCAATCAATGGAGTATGGTTACAGACTGCCTTTGTAGACTGCTATTAATCCCCAGATCCCCCTCAGGATGGGCTGGAGCAGATTTTCATAATAAAGTAGATATGTACCAGCACCCATGAGCCATTGCCAACTAGAACTCTTCTATGCCATGCTTGACACATTCAGGTAGTAATATCTAACCATTTGTTTCATCTGTTTTCACCCAGTCATTTTGTCGTATTTTGCGACATAATGTTCCATGCAGCATCATGTTTATTGCGATGATGTTTATTGCGCTCAGCTGTTTTCGACTAAATGTTTTTGATGAAATGTTTGCATGTTTTTGACGTGATACCAAGTATGGTAGATACATTAATAAATATATCAGTCAATAAACGTAGCTGACCTAGAACGAGCACTTATACACGCTGGCCTTTCTAAACACAGCAGCACAATACTATCACATTGTAATAATGAAAACCAGTCTTTTGTCCTCACAGACCACCCTGCTATATGTGGAACTGATCTGCCTAACACTGTAGCCCACAGCCTCTGTACACTGTATGTAGCAATGTCCCTTGATAATGACATGCAGATTACTAGGGTTTTTTGGGGTACGTGTGGCAGGACTACATCATGATGCCCATCAATGCTGCCTCACCCAACACTTCTCAGTTGGTTAAGTTCAAGATGTTCCCAGTTAGTATTAACTTATTTATTCTATTCTTAAAAATGGCTTTGTTCCCTGATTCTGTGATGTGCTGTGGAGAAATTCCATACTTGACATACCCTTTGAGTATAGTATGTTCTGTATTTTTTTTTTAGTTTAAATATCCTTAAATGTAACTGTTTATTGTGTCATCTAGTTATTCTTTTTTCTTGGTTCTGTATTCAAACCCCATCAATGTCATACATTCTTGGTTTTGTAGGATATTGTATAATAAAAGTAAATCTTCTCTGACTCTATTAAATGGCAGGCAATGAGACGGCAAGGATATGGTAAGGAGGTGTCAGTGCCATTCATACTGACAGGATCATTAGCATTTTATGTACAAATACTGCAGTTCAGTGCTCTACTCATAATAAGGTTTGTGCCTCACAAACTGCCCAGAATGCTCAGTGTGATGAGTTGCTTGACACTTGTGATCACTGCTGTGGTTTGTGCACAGACAAAGGTTAAGGCTTTCTTATGAGCAGTACACACAGGATGTACATACTTTAGGAACCCTATTAGCACTGGACAGGGCTTTAGCTCTCAGTTTTTGTAGTCTTGTTTTGTGCTGCTGTGAACAAAATATTGCAAGCACAAATCATTTTTTGATCACTATTTGAGTTCAGATGGTTATAACCTTCAAGTGGATTTCTACCTTCATATATGTGTGTGTGTATATATATATATATATATATATATAAAAACAACTTTGTTAATGTATCAGTTAGGCTTAAATAGATGAAAGTAGGGGAAATGTGGCATTAGGGTTTCAAACCCTAACACCCCATTCCCTTCCCTGCACAGACCCAAAGGCGGGGAAGGGGGGTAACCAAATATTAAAAGTATATGAGGACACTGGGAGTGGGCTCTCCAGTGTCCCAGACTGCTGGGGGGGACTTGTGAATGCTGTTTTCTTCTTTTAGATGACAAATAATATTAGAACAGTATTTGGGGACTCTGATAGTGGGCTTCTCAGTGTCCCACACTGCTGGCGGGGGGCTTGTGAATGCCAACATGGGGATTGGGCTCCCTCGATGTTGGCAGTTACTCAGCTAAAATCAGGGACAAAAACTGAACTTGCAATAAGGCTTCAGGCCTCTTCTTGGACTTCCACAAATACAGAGCAAAAGAAGAATGCCTATAAATGTAACAGACACCTGCCTAAAAGCTCTTATTTAAAAAAATCTGCTTATTATTGCAGCTTGGGAGCAACAAAAGGTTCGGTCACATATCAAAACCTTTCTTGGTTCTAAACATACCCAGACAGTAAATTATATGGTCATCAGTGGTGTGCACTGCAACAACCCTACCACCATAGCCAACTATTTTAATAAGCATTTCTCAGATCTATCTGCTTATACTGCTCCATTTGCTTCTACTCAGCACTCCATCCCTAACACAAACCATACACTATGTCTCACTCCCTTCCTCCTTTTCATTTCTGGCTTGTTACTAGAAAATAAGTTCTAAAACTGGTGAAATCTATCTCTGGCTGTACTAACTACTGTTGGTGCAGACGGTCTTGAACCTAGACTCCTAAAGTTGGCTGCTCCTCTACTTGCTTCTGCTCTTGCTAGAATCTATAGCCTATCAGCAGCAGTACTGTCCCTGACATCTGGAAGATTGCTCGCATAACTATAGTCTTCAAAAAAGGGAGACCCCAAATCTATTGTAAACTACTGGCTTATTGTTTTACTATCGGATCCTCAAAAAACTGGTCTCCCTACAAACCATTGCTTATTCCCATGATCATAACCTTCTCTCTGACTCCCAACATGGTTTCAGAAAGAGACATAGTACCTCCACTGCTCTCTTAAAATTCACTAATTATGCTAAAGTAGCTATGAATAATGGCCTCCTAACAGGGGCGGTCTTTATAGATCTAATTAAGGCATTTGACCTAGTCAACCACCCTCTTCTTCAATCAAAATTGCTATCCTTAAGCTTTTCACCTGATGTCGTCTCCTGGTTCAACAGCTACTTGTCTGACAGAAATCAAGTTGTTAAATTTAACTCTGCTGTCTCAAGTCTCTCCACTATAAATGTTGACGTCCCCAGGGGTCCATTCTTGGTACATTACTTTTCACTCTCTTTATTATTGACATCTCAAAAATTCCCTCTATTTGCTTGTCCCTGCTTTATGCAGTTGATCTGGTACTCTATCTAAGCACAAATTCCATCACTGACCTCAATACCACTCTCTCATCAGATTTCCCCCTTATCTAAAGTTGGCTTACAGGAAACAACATGGTTCTAAATGCTAGTAAAATGCAGTCCATGTTATTGGGCTCAGCCAGCCAACTAAGAAAATCAATAGGAAGCTGTCTACTTTCAGTGCTGATGGTTCCCCTCTGGAAAATGTTAATTCTTTCAAATATCTCTGGATCACACTTGACCCACTACTTAACTATGACCTTCACATCTCTATCACATATAGGGCTGTAAATTCCAAAATTGGCATTGCTGATAGAACATGCTATGCTTTAACCTCCTCCTCCTCCAGAACTGGCATCATGCAGAGTGTTCTCCTCTCTGCCCTTACCTACGGCTCTATAACTTATGCTGAAGCTGCAAAAACCCACCTTCTCAAGTGGGATGCCATCTATAACACATTTGCTGTTATGCTGTAGCATCTCCTTACCTCACTGACCACTGTAAGCTTTATAGTGACCTAAACTGGCCCTCCTCTTTGGCCCACCGATCCATATCTTTTGGCTGCCTTATAGATGGTATCATTCATTCTGGTGTTCCCTCCTATCTTGCAAATATGCTGACATAGACTAATCTATGTTATAATCTTTGATCTGGGGCTCAAACCCTTCTAAGTGTACCAAGGTGCAAAATGCTAATGGGGACCCGTGCCTTTTCCCATGCTGCATCCCAATTCTGGAACTCTCTGCCAGTAGGTCTTAGGCTCTCTCCAACTCATGACAACTTCAAAAGGATGCTGCACACTCACCTGATGACTACAGACTCATGCATTGTTTCCAACCCCCAATTTCCCTCTACTCTTCACCCTTAGTCCTGTTCTCTTTTCTGATCTCCCCTCTGCCTGGGCTTCAGCTTCATGCTCTCTCTTTGCACTTAAAACTCTGTTTACCCCTTTTTAAACCTTTGTAATGCTATTCCTGCCATATTTCTCTCTTCTCAGCCCCTCTTAGCACCTCATCCTCCTCTCTCTCACACTGTGGGCTGCTTCTTATAACTCTTCTATTTCTTCCTTGCTTTACCCAAGTACCCAAGTAGCTTACCCTTTTGAGTGTGCTGCTCTACCTTGTCATTTATAATTAGAACACAGTATGTTTCTATGTATATCTTTTGTATAATATCAGTATATCTTCTATATCTCTGTGCTATCCTATAATATATGTAACCTATATTTCTAATTTGTATTATTTTTTCTTGTGTTTTTCAGACTTGTAATGATTGCTCTGCTTTTGTCCTGCACAACACTGTATTTGTATTTTGACTGTTTCTCATTTGTACTCTCCTGGGTCATTCCTGCAAATAGGCATTTCTATGTCTGGTGCACTTACCTGGTTATCAAAAACAAAATAAAATTAGAACAATGGGTGGGGGTGGGGAGGGCATCTAACACTGGGGTGGGCATCCTAGTGTCGGATTATTATAAATAGAAAAAGATAAAGAAGGGAGGTGGCGATCGATGGGTGAAGAGTGCCACTAGACACCAGGAAAAAGGACAGTTTATAGCTGAATCTGCAGCTGGCAGCATGAGTTCCAGCTGCAGAAATCAAGAAAATCCCACTGTTCTCTTACAGAGAATGTGGGGAAGCACTCCTCTCACTGCGCTGGGATTTTGGGTGCCTAGTAAACATGTACAGTATGTGGGGACAATATTTAAAAGCAAACATCAGAATCTAACTAAACAGGTCATATTTGGGACCATCTAGTACAGTATATCCTGCAGGCCCATTGGTCCACACTGTGGACCAATGGACTTAAAGCCCATCTGTACCTGTAATTTAATGACTGGGCGTTATATGGTAGGTTGCAACATACCCGATGACAGGAGTGGGGTGGGCAAGGGGTTCTCTGTGGGTGGGAGGGTGGGGTGCCACTGGATCACAAGGGAATTACATCATGGAGATTTACTGCAATCACGGCAATGGGCAGGGGGGTGGGGAGTCCACTACACTACCAGGGAATATACATATGGTGCTGTACCATGATCAGGGCTGGGGGGGGTATCACTGAACTACCAGGGATTTTGTATGGTATTAACTGGGATCTCAGTAACAGGAGGGATGGCGGATGCCACTAGACTACCAAGAATTTTATTACAGTCATTTATGGGTGATTGCAGCAATGGGGGGGTGCCTCTAGACTACCAGGGCATTTTACCACGATCACAGCTACGGGGCAGGGGATGTCCCAGGACCCCCACTGTGCACACGTCATTCTATGCAGGGTGCCAGGCACAGTTCGCTGGGCTGCCCTGTGCAAGGCATGCAAATGGAGCCATAATGACATGCAAATGGCCCCATTTGTGCCTTACATATAAAACAAACATATATGGTCAGCAGGTAAACTTTGACACCTCTGGTGAAAATGCATTTAAAAGTAAATGTTTAAACATAACTATGGTTGCATTACATACATTAACGTAAGTATTTCTTGCAGTAGGACTATATCACATAGTTACACTTATATTGTTGCTTTTGTTGGGTCCCTGTTAACCACATGACTTGATGTGGCATCACTGTTACGTACATGACTTGTGGTGTCACTGTCATGTACATGACTTCTTATGAAAAAACTGTTTTTAAATAAATTGCACTGAATAATGAGGAAACTTAGTGGTATCTAACTTATACACCAAGGTTCATATAGCTGATTAAGATAAAAAGAGCTGCAAAAACAAACAGATGCAATCAGCAGGTAAACTTTGACATGCCCAGTGAAAATTCATTCAAAAGTAACTGTTTAAAGATAACTGTTGTTGCTTTATATACATTAACACAATTATTTCTTATAGTAGGACTTTGTTGGATAATTAGACACTTATATTGTTACAGTTTTGTGGTCCCTGTTGACCACATGACTTGTTGCGGTGTCACTGCTACACACATGACTTGCTGTGGTGTCTCTGTTACGCACATGACTTCTTATGAAAATACAGTTTTGAAATAAAGTGCACTTAAAAATTAAGAAACTCAGAGGTGTCCAACTTATCCACCAAGGTTTACATAGCAAATTAAGAAAAAGGGGGTTGTAAAAATAAAGGGATACAATCAGCAGCAAAACATTGCCATGTCCTGTTTTCACAGCAGTGGTGCCCAAAGATAAATTGTGGTGTAATTACCATCAGGAAATGCTTAGAATAAAATAGTGAAATGTTGCATACTATGGTACCTGAATAGCTTCAATAGCCATGCTAATTTGGAAAAAACTAAAAGAAATTTAAACTGAAAATTCAACAGAAGGGACACCATGTTACGTACATTACCTGATCTATGTGCTAAATTAAAGACTAGTTTTCTTATACTTCCAGATGATGAACTATCTTTACATTTGGTATTACATTCTCTTCATATGCACCCAATGTAACAATGACACAGTTATGGGATTAAAGTAAAAAAAATAATTGGGACATGAATGTCACACTTTGTCGCTCCAGTATCAACACTATCAAATGCACACACACACACATATATATATATATATTCTATACAAAAAACTTTGTTAATGCATCAGTTAGGGTTCTTCTACAGTGAAAAAAGCAAGCAAATTCAGGGTTAGGGTTGAAAGCCCCCCTTGGACTCCCCCAGCCCTCCACCCCATCCGGCATTGGGGTGCACGTTGGGGTCATCGGCCCTAACTCTCACCCCATCAGGTGTGTAAAAGCAGAGGTATAGGAGAATGGGGTGAGAGTTGGGACCGATGACCCTGTCGCCACGCTGCCGGTTGGCGGGTAGGCTGAGGGGTCCAAGGGGGCTTTCAATCCTAACCCTGAATTTCCCCACTTTTTCAATTGTAGAAGAACCTCAACTGATGCATTAACAAAGTTTTTTGCATAGAATTTCCTTACTTTTTAAGAAAGAATAGAAAAGTAGAAAGTTGCGCAAGTTGATGGGCCACCAACTTGTAAGTGTCAGGCCACATTACACACCCAATGACTAAAAAGTACATTGACAACAGCAAGGCCAGCCACCAAACAAATGTTAATCTAGTAGAACAATGGAAAACTCTGTCAACAAAACATAAACTGCGCCACATAATATGTCCCTAAATAATATATTGTCCGACACATAAGCACCTCTATTAACATCTACAGGACATGCCATCAACACCCTCCAAATTTCAAGTAAAAACACCAAACCGTGTCCAAGATATGACATATCAAAATTTGAAATTTTCATCTGTCAGAGTGGCACAGTTCCACACTTGTTAACATTTAACACACACAATGACTGAAAACTATATCCATGACACTAAGGCTAGGCATCCTATCAATTTCAAGCCACCACCACAAGCATAATGCTGTCTGCAGAAGTAAACTGCACCACGCCATTACTGCACCCAAAAAAAAATTTCTGATACAGAAACACTGCAATTTTCATCCATATTATACAGTATGCTGTCAACGCCCTCCAAATTTCAAGTGACAAGACCAAACCGTGTTTGAGATATAACATTTTAACATATGAGATTTTCATTCATCAGACTAGCACAGTTCCACACCTGTTGACATTTAACACACACGACAACTGAAAACTACATCCATGACACTAAGGCTAAGTACCCTATCAATTTCAAGCCACCACCACAAGCAAAACACTGTCCACAACATGTAAAGTGCGTCACGTAATATCTCCGCAAAAAAAAGTTCTCCAACATGTAAATACAATAATTCACATCTACAGGACATGCCATAAACACCCTCCAAATTTCAAGTAAAAAGACATAACCATTCCTGAGATATTCAATATGAAAGATTACTAAAATTCCCCTATCTATTCCATTACAAAAAATCTGGCCATCTTGTCCTTCCCTCGCGATCAAAGATGGCAATCAAAGACTCTCACAATCAAAGGATTTGCAGGCTCATGATCAAAGAATTTGCAGGTTCACAAACAAAGAATTAAAAATATTATAAATTAAAAAATTAAAGAAATTGTGGCATACCACCATTATGGTTCAACAGAACGAAGCCCCCTGAGTAAAACCCACCCTCATTTGACTTCCTAGGACACCCCTGGGCTGAGAAAATTGATTTTTAAATTGGGCCATCTTGTCCCTCTCTCACGATGCATGATTGCGATCAAAGAATCTCACAATCAAAGAATTTGCAGGCTCGCGATCAAAGAATTTGCAGGCTCATGAACAAAGAATTAAAAATGGTGAAACGTGAATTTTTCACTGATTTGAACCGAACCAACAGCATGCTCGATAGAAGGGACCCTCCTGAACAAAACCCACCCTCATTTGTGTCCCTAGCCCACCCCTGAGCCGAGATATTAGTGTTTTTAGGTTGTGATGCAAGATCGAGATCAAAGAATCTCACGATCAAAGAATTTGCATGCTCGTGATCAAAGATTGTTAGCGAGACACAAATTAAGATTTTAAAAGCTTATAACTCTATTTTGTGACTGATTTGGATGAAATCAAAGTCATGGCTTGATAGATCAGAGCCCTCTGAGTAAAACCCATTGAAGTTTTACTTCAGAAGTGACCCCTGAGCTGAGATATTTATGGTTTTCCAATCAGAAAATAAAAAACAAAATGGCGGGCCTCACAATCAAAGAATTTTGAAAATCCTTGGGGACAAATATTCTCAAACCGTGAGGCTGCAAATTCTTTGATCACCAGGTGGGACGAGATGGCCACAATCCCCATTCTTTGATTGCAAGATATACTGTACATATACATTTTCCCATTGACTTATAATGGGAACTTAAAAGTGCCATAACTTTTTAATGCCTTAATATTTTTTCACGAAACAAAAAGTGGCATGTTTGGCAACCAAAGCTCTTTCAAACAAACCATCTCACAGAGCAGCATGCCACACAACGGCCATGCAGGGCCACATTAAGAATGCCAAAAGGTGCCTCCAAAAATGGATAATTTTGCATTTTTCAGCGTTTTTGTACATGAAGACCAGCACTTTGACAGAAACACAATTTGGTAAATCAAGATATCTAGTGCGCCCCAATGTGTGTACCAAATTTCAGGCAAATCCATTGAACGAGTCCAAAGTTATTAACATCCAAACTTTTGATTTTAGTATGTAACTGGCCGCTCAACCCTAACTATAATGTCACGACCGTGCCACTATAATATATATATATATATATATATATATATATATATATATATAAAATAGGGGTGCGATAGAGCCCCTATACTGTAGTTAGGGTTGAGTAGCCTGCTTAATGTTAAACCTCAAATTTTAAACATTAATATCTTTGGCTCCTTCGATGAAATGAGCTGACATTTTATGTGTGTTGTCTAGTAGGCAAAGTTGTGCTGTGTGAACATTTTTGTGATGATTGCTTGTATTGTTTCTGAGATCTGCATGTGTCATTTTAAGAAAAAAACTAAATGTTTTCCTGTACTTAATATTGTTTTGTTTTTTGTTTGTTTGTTCTGGTCTACAGCCTACATGGAAAGGAACTGTTGCCCCAGACTTGCAGTGGACATGTGTCATGTCCCAAGGTAATGCCTTTGACAGGTCTGGTGGAAAAATATTAAAGAGTTCCAGAGTTGTAAGGCTTTAAATTTTATGGTTTTCTGACTTGTGCATGTGCAGTGGGGTTTTTGAGATAATGTTTCTCCACAAGAATAAAAAATTATTGCTGCAAATGCTCCTGTTTGCTTTTGCGCCACTGAATTGGCAGGGCACCACACATTGTTTAGTGCCATGCCAACCGCCATTTTGTTGATTTTATGACTTTTTTCCACAACCTGACAACCATGGAAAAAACACAAAAATGCTGTAATTTCATTAAACAAACATCAGAATCTAGCTAAACAGGACCTGTTTAGCTAGATTCTGATGTTTGTTTTTTAAATATTGTGCCAACATATATGTTGACAGGGCACCCAAAATCCCAGGTGACCAGCTTAACGAGAGGAGCACTTCCCTGTGTTCTCTTTATGAGACCAGAGGGATTTTCTTGACTTCTGCAGCCATAACTGGAACTCGTGCTGCTGACTGCAGATTGAGCTATGAGCTGCCCTTTTCCCTGATGTCTAGTGGCACCCAACACCCTCCGATAGCTGTCCCTATGTTTACTGGCACCCCTCACCCTCTGATCACTGTCCCTCCCACCACCCCACAGTCTGTTTTTTCATTTATTGAGCTGACATCAGGGGGCTCAATCCCCATGCCAGCATTACAAGACCTCCCCCCCAAGAAGTATGTGACACTGGGGAGCCCACCCCTAGTGTACCTAAATATTTATTCACTTTTCCCTGTAAAAAAGAAAACAGTCCCCCCACATCCTTTTTTTTAACCTGAAAAAACAAAATGGTCCATCATCGTCATGAGCACCCAAAGCCCCACACCACCCTTATCTTAACCTTACCACTGGAGGTCGTAGGCTGTCATATTCTGTGGACCAGGACATATCTGTATTCTTCAAAGCCAAACTGTGAACTGAGGAATCAAGGTTAGTGCAGTATAATGTATTTCAATGGCAATTTGAACTTATGCCCATAATTTTGCCATTTTTAGGACTTTTCTTCACCAAATTTTCAATGTAGCCTTTTTGGGACCCCACCTCATGAACACTGTAACTGTCATTTTGCTAATCAGGCCTGTAAGGTGATTTCGCTGTCGCTGTGTGAAATCACCTTTCAGGGCCGAATAATAAAATTTTACTACCAGTGTTCATGAGGTGGGGTCCCAAAAAGGCCATGCTGAAAATTTGGTGAAAAATTCCTTAAAATGGATGAGTTATGTGCATTTGTTGAAAATGTTCAATGCATGAGCATAACTTTGGTAATTTTCAATATTTTGACTCCAAATTTTTAACATAACCAATATTTCATACCACTTCATGAACAGTATAGCAGTCATTTTTCACATCCTGTTGGAAATGTGCTTTTGCACCTGTGGCACAGAGTGGCATTTTGCCACAGATTTGAACATTTTCAGATACAGAGTTTATGAGGTGAGGTTGAAAATTTGGGGTCAAAATATGAAATGACCACTTGTTGCAATTTCGTTATATGCAATAGTAACTTTGGAAATTTCCAATATTTTGACGCCAGATTTTCAACATAGCCATATTATTACCCCACCTCATGTATGTCACAGCTGTCAGTTTTCAAATCCTGGCCAAAATGTGTACTGGGCACATGAGGTGGGGTAATTAGATGGCTATGCTGACAATTTGGTTGTTGTTGTCTTACAAATGGAAGTGCAGGGACCTCTGCAGGCCCTGTGCTTCCACAGCTACATACATATACTCTTCTATGGAGGGATGGCAGTGCAGGGCCCTGAAGACCCTGCTCTCCCATAGGCAAATAAGTATATGATTATACTATCTCAAAAAGTAAGGAAATAAATTGCAAAACACTGCATTAATGCTCTAGTTAGGAATAAATGAGGTGTTAGGTTTTCAAAGCTTATACCACACATGCACCCTACACACACAAACAGGCTTTGGGAGTTTGTCTTAGGGTCGCTGGCCCTAACGCTCCCCCATTCTTCTATACTGTATCCATCTCAGCTTATTTACTTATGGAGTGTTGTGACCGTTCTGGCCAATGACCCCAAGGCACACCCCTGAGGCCTGTTGGTGTGTGTATGGTGGGTGTGGGGCGTTAGGTTTGAAAACCCTAATGCCACGTTTCCCTACTTTTGTGTCTTTATCCCTAACTAGAGCATTAACACAGTATACAGTATATATATATATATATATATATATATATAATGCATTTAGGATTGTGAACTCATGGTTTGGCATGGCATATACAGTGAAGCACATACTTAACCCGGCAGTGTGTTTCACCTTTGCCAGAGGTGTACTCCTCCCCAATCTAAACCATGGCCTTATCCCTTTTACCTTTGCTGCAAGTCACACAAGTAACCAAACCTTTGCCATATGTGCACTCAAGCACACAGGTGACCAGACCTTCTCTATATGTGCACCCTTGCACAAAAATTATTTCTGTTGTGATTCTGAAGCTCCTCATCCTATCCCCAGTCCAGGACAGCTCTATAGGATTTTCTGAAGGCTTACTTTACCTTAACTGCACTTAACCCCACAGCTAGGTTGTTTTATACTCAAAAGGCTTCACCTACGGTTCAGTGGGCTGAAGCAACCAGCCACACCACTTGCCTGAGCTATTTAAACTCTGTTCTTCCTGCTTCAGTCAGAAGCATTTTTTTCTTTCTGGCTGGAGGCTCTGTCCCTTTGTCTGCCCATTTGTTTCTCATGCATTGGCTCTGCTTAATTCCTACTGGTCTTCTTCTGGCTTGCGTCTTGCTTTGCCTCCAGCCGCTGCTTGGTGCTTCTGTCTCTCTTCTGTGTATTTCATGTCATAACTGCCACTTGCATCCATCCATCCATTTCTATTGCCCCCACCCCACAGTTCGCTCTGTGTTTCCCACGCCGTGGCTATGTGTCCATGTCCTCCCCCTTCTCCCTCCCTTCATTCCTTGTGTACCCTCCTTTTGGGTTTTTGCTGGCTCATGCTCCATCTAGTCTGCTTTTTCACATTCCCAATGCTTACAATCCTCCACTGAAATTGATCCTTGTGGGGGCAGAGCTAGCAGCTCCCTAAAGCAGTGGTGTTTCCCTGGAGCTCACACTGTACTTAGCTTTTACATTCTCATACTCTCCTGCTTTTCTGTTTCTAATGAGACATTGTATTTTGAAATTTTAAACTGTACATGTTACCTGTGTTTGTGTTGCCAATTTATGCTTGTCGAAGCTTCCTCAGAGCCACCACTCAATTCCCAACTCGGCACTTCCAAGTCCATAGCAGACCGAGTGGGGAGCGGGAGAATAGCAATGGAAAGCAAAGTCAATGGGATGTAAAAAAAAATATATACTCTTAAAACTGATCAAACGTTTATGTAAATCTCTTAATTTGAACCCTGCTCTGTAGCAGTGTTCACATGTAAACCTTATGAATTTGAACTCTTCTTTGTGCTATATTCCTCCTGGATATAAAAATTTGGAGCGTGCGTCTTAATTATTTACACCTGGCTTCCCTCAACCTAGCTGATGTGCGGTGGTCTACTATGCTTCATATGTTATTGCTGTCCTATTTCACCTTGGGGCAGCATTTAAACTTTTAATATGTAATTTTTTTGAACCTGAAGCACTGTTTCTAGTGCTTCATAATCTTTCTTAGACAGTACCCTGGTGGTCTGCTTATGCCATCACTGTTATTCCTATGGTGGTGGACTGAGGAGTCTCAGTGGGGCATTGGTTTCTGGTTGGGGATCAGCACTTGAAGGAGCAAACAGATAAGTATATCCATAATTTTAACTTGCTCATTATCTGTTTTATCATTCTGTTGGATTCCTTATGAACAGCATTTCAAGTGTTTAAGTGTACAACCTCAGAATTGCAATAGTAACAGGAAATTATCTTCACCCGAAAGATATATATGAATATGTCGTGCCTGTATAGTTTCAGATATGCTATATCTCATCTACCTAGGAATGTCTCCCATAGTAATTTACCATGCGCATGTAAGATATAGAAAGATCGTGAATATATGCACTGGACCACCCAGTTTGTTACGCTGGCTACAATTCCTACAAAGTACCTCCGCATTTAGCGACTATTGCACAGTGCATATTAAACATTGTGTATAAAGCATATGAATTCAAACTATAATGAAACATTTAATTTCACAATAATTTGGCTTCCCTTATGGAACTGGTTAGAATGCATTCCCATATACCTTACGTGTGACTTACATGTCATGACATACTTATGTGAGGGTATCACATTCTAGCTGTGAAATTAAATGTAGGAAATGAAAGAAAAGAATAAATGAAAGAAATGAATACAAGAAAGTAAAATGTGCAAGGTAAGAAAATGAACAGCATGCATGACCTTGTGAGGGTTCAAACATGTTTTGCAGTTGAATTCAAGCTCTCCTTCAAAATCAGAGGCATGCCAACCATGATCATTAATTACTATGGCTCAGGGCCTGCCCTGCAGCCAACAATCTCGCTCTGCACCCCTGAAGTCTGTATCTTGAGCATGCGAAACTCAGGGCTGGGCTCTTCTTATCTAGTCTATAGAAGGAATGTCCTTACTCCAGGTGGAGCTTTAGTCATGCCGACATATCAGCAGCACCTCTTGATGTAGAATTTAAGTCTTCAGCTGTGAGGGTTGGGGCCCTTAAGCCCAAGGAGGTTCCTTTAGCTTCTGAGCATGTTCAGAGGCACCTTCCAAGTTATTCTTCCTGTGACTGCTTCTGGGTCACCTGGTGTGTTCTTAGGCTCATGAAGGCTGGCTGAGTGTCTCAGCAGCTGTCGCTTTCCTCCTCCCACCTTGGGAGACAGTACTCTTGTGTGGGAATACCCCGTTGTTGCAGAATGCACTTGCAGCCCTTCACAGCATTCCCATAAGAAGGACGGAGTGAGACCCTTCCTCCAAATTGGAATATTTTCCACATCCTCTGAATTGGGTTTCTAAATTGCAGGAGCAGAGCCATTTATTAAACAAAATATCCCAAAGCCGGGAGGAAAGGTGACCTAGGCCTTGGATCCCCAGAGGTTTCCTCCTCAAAGGGGGTTTTTCCTCTCCTCCAAGCCAATGGTCATAATATCTAGTTAGGTTTTAGTAGCATATTCCCTAGGTTACTTAGGTAGGTTTCCACTGTTGGATGGAGATGGATGGTGCCCCTCCTTGCCATTCCCTCCCTCCTTAGGAAGTCATGCCATCTTGCTATCTAATCATTTAGACCTACATGAAGTTCACTATACATTACCTATTGTCTTTTGCTGACCTCCATGAAGGTCCTAAATACACACTACCTACTTGACCTACATGTAGATCCTTAATACAGATACTTACTCGTCCCCTTCTGCAATGCTTCTCCTCTATACTCTTTTTGGGTCTCTTTCCTAATGTAGCTTTAGCCTATGGGAATCCTTCTTGAGGCACCACAAGGGGTGGAACCCTCTTCCAAGGTTCCTTACCTTTGGCATCCCTACAGGGTGGTGTTGCCCAAGGAACAAGAGGCGGACAGCCACAAAGCTTTAGTCAGCAAGTTGCATAAGCACAACTCTACACCAAGTTACATAAGCACATTGAATTGAAAGGCTTCACCTATGGTTGAATGGGCTAAAGAAACCAGCCACGCCCCATGCCTGAGCTATATAAATGCTTTCCTTTCTGCTTCACTCAGAGGCATTTTTTTCTTTGCCCCATCATCCTCCCCTCCTCCTCCAGTGGCTCACCTCTCTCCTCTGGGCTCCTTCCTAAGGTACCCCATGGCAACTGTATGGGTGGAACCCTCTTCTAGGTTTCTTTGCCTTTGGCATCCATACAGGGTGATATTGCCCAAGGAAATAGAGGTGAGTGGCTACAAAAGTTTATTCAGCAAGTTGCAGAACCACAGCACTACTCCAAGTTGCATAACCACATTGAACCACAATTAATGTCCTCAGTCATTGATTAATTCATGTTACTGTTTCACATGACTGTTATGTACAGCCTCAGGAAAGATAAAGACAGGTTACAGACAGTGCATCGAAGTGTGACCAGGACGATTCATTGCCAGCAGGGCAGATCACGTGAGGATCAGCTCAAGGTACTGAACATGTAGTCAGTGGAGACCTGATTGGGGGGGGTATGATAGAGGCCTTCAAATTCCTAAAAGGAATAAACAAAGCAGACTGTGAAGAATTATCTAGCATGAGTAACAATTTGACATGGGGCATGAGTGGAAACTGACAGGAGGGAGGTTCAAGAGGGGTTCAGAAAGTTTTATATTATGGAATGAGTGATGGAACCATGGAACAGTCTGCCAGCTGAGGTAGTGCATGCCAAAACCCTAAATGGTTTCAAACACAGCTGGGGCAGAGGGAAGGGTATAGTGGTTACTCAGGGTGGTAGTAGTAGTAGAGAAGGGAACAGGGGGTGGATAGAGAGAGAGCTAGTACCATATATGGACAGTAGGTCCCAGGGTGCAATAAGGAACTATGGGCAAAGTGGATGGACCATTGGTCTTTTTCTGTCTATGTTTCTATCCTTGGATATATACTCTATACCTGACTTGATTTTTAATTTATCTTCTGGTATTACATGCTTGGTGTTCACACAATCTTAAGTTCCAATGTTCCCTATTTTATAGAATTTTTGCATGCTAAAATTGTATGTTAACGCCTCACTTTGCCTTTGTAGTCTCCCTGGTCATACTTGTAAATAGGCATGTATTTGTCTAGTGCACTTAACTGGTCAATAAACAATAAATAAATAATAAGAACATTCAAAATACATTTTATAATAAAAATTGCAGCATACAAACTTTAAAAAGTTCTAAGTCCCAGATTGCTCTGTGATTAATTTCAAGGAATAAAAACTAAATGTCATACTCATTTGGGTTCAAAACATTTAATGGAGTTGACATATTGAAGGGAGTTTATGTCATATACAGTTCTATAACAAAGGCATTACCATTCTATATCTTTTACCTCACTTCAGTTTAACAATTAACCAACCCACGATTGCCCTAGAATAAGTACTGATAGGATTCATAAGACATCTTCTGTACCTTTCCATTTTGTATATTAATATTTTATAATTATATTGTCCCAGTTTTAGTAATATATAACTTTTGGGCAGATACACTTTGGAAAAAGTAAATTGGTGCTCTTATTTTAACAGATTTAGAAATTCAGACCATTGGTTGTAAAAAAAAAACATGTCTGCTTTTTTTGGGAAGTTGTGTAACTAGTGCTGTGTGAAGTGGTCATCTTTTGCTATGCATTCCAAATGCAGCAAAGTACAAGAACTTCTTATTCATGTAGTTTGCCTTGCTATCAGGAGTCACTTTGCAGCAGTACTGGAAGGTGAAGGAAGTGAGCAAATTGTAGCATAACATAGATTCACTCACTACTCCGGCGAAGTTTGCAAGCTCTGCAATATATTTAAGTTTCTCCCCCTTCCACATCCTGCTCCAAGTAGCCACCACTACCATGCCCCCTATTTCCCACAAACAGTACAAAACACTCTCTCTTGTCTCCTCTATTGGCCTCTAGCCACCCCATACCCCAGAAGCGCTGACCACTATGACCATGGCCTCCTGTTCTCTGCGGCACTGTAGACATAATTCTGCAGCGGGGTCTCTGAACCTCTGCAGAACTGTTATGTCAAGTTCTGTGGCAAAGTTTAAAGTTCTGTGGCACATTAATAAATACATAATATAGAACCAGCATTACAATTTTGGGGGACCCAGCAAGGATGGCCTTTGAGGAGGACTCCTAACTCCCACCACATAAATCTAAATTACATAATTTCCCTTAAACATCCAGTTTTATTCTTTACAGCAGCTGTTCTGGCTCTCAGTGGTTATCTAAATCTATTGAGCGCTTAGTGTCATTGTATGCAACTTTAACGGCTACTGGTAGGCCACCCCTCCCCCCAACCTGCTAGCAGCAAAACACACAGCTGAAGAGTAGTTCCCCAAAGGGGAGCCTGAAGTAGCCTAGCCATGGAGCACCCCAGACTCCCCTCCTCTGTGAACACCTATCAGGGGCTCCATACACAGTCACAGTTTGGGGTGGTGGTCTTTGGGAGACTCAGAGTCTCCCTGTACTACCACCCCCCAAAACTGCCATACCTTAAAAATACAGAACATCTGCTTTGTCAGTGTGATTATTTTTTTTTTCTGTTTCATTCCTTCCTTGTTTGGTTTTCCCATTTTGAATAAATCTTTAGCTTGGTTGTCATCTTCATTACCTTGCCTTCATCTCTTCTTCATTTTAATTCATGTGCAACTCCCTGCTCTGACATGAAAGCACTGGCATCTGCAGTGCCCCCTGAGCATGGGCTGTTTTAAAGCTGACCATGTGATCCCAACATCATACCTGAACAAGTGTTGCAGTCGTGGAACCTTGATGTGCAACCACTTGCCTATCATGGTGGCTCAGCTAGCTTTATTTTAACCTTTTTTTTGTCTCTGTAGCTATAGATGCAGCAAAGTAAAATTCCACCCATGAAGTGGATGTGAAGTGGCCACTTCACATTAGTTTTCTGCTACATGGAGTGCCCATTTTAAACCCTCAATTCGCCACTTCGCGTTGTAATTATGGCTTTGCGTTGTGCACTCCACCTTATTCCGCTTTAAGGCAGAGTGAGAATTCACAGGCAGCCCACACACATCACATGGCTTACACAGTGTAGGTCACATGCTTCAGGCAGGCAGGAGGTTATGGGCAAAAACACTCTCCAGCATGGGCTGAATTACACATTTTGCATGAGGTGTGGCAAATGGCTTGGTCCTGTGAATGGCCAGAGGTGGGATATGGAAGTGTGATGAAGAGTGGTGCACAGGTGACAAGTCCACAAATTAAGTTATTTTCCCCATTTTACATACAGGGGTTGATGTACCACTTGCACTAGACATACTGCATTGACCACTACCACCACCACTGCTAATCTGACCACCACTTGACAAGATTTCTAAATCATAATCCTCCCCCCATCATGCCTGTAGTAATCCTCTGGTGTTATTTCATCACTACTGCAGACATTCCTACTTGGTCTTACACTCATGGAAGGGGATAACATGCTCAGTAATTGTGTTGATAAGGGTGAATGACCCACTATGGCATTAGCTGCAATCTGGTGCTGGGTCCACAGTGCCATGTGCCTGATCTTAAGATTTGTATGCTGGCCCCCCATGCCCAGATGACTCCCCTTTTTACCTCAACTCACACATGCATGGTAAAGCTGGCAGATTGCAACTGACTCATCATTTGCATCTTGGACAACAAAAAATCCCAAACAAGGGATTGTGATCCCCTACTTTTAACATGTCCCTGATGCTGCTTATTGGACTCGTTTTTTAACCCTTGAAATGGGGGTGGGGCTACATGATTTTTCAGGCTGGAAACACTTGGACTCCAACTGACCACCATGACTACCTATGCTTATTACTAGGTCGTTATCATTATCATCAACAGGAACCGCTAAATCACAACTTTTTTGAGGAGGAGGGAATTTAACGTCAACAGACCCAGACACAGCTACCTTGACTTTCTTTTTCTCCAGTTCCCAACGGGGTCACTGACATCATTATCATATTCATCAACACCATCCGCATCCACATTTTCAACTTTGATGCTGTCATGTAGAGAACATGTTCCAACCACAGCATCATCATCATCACCCGATATTTTTGCACCACTCTTTGAATCATTGGATGGCAAAGGCATGATCTCAACAGCAATGAAAAAAAAGTGACATTGTGAGTTATTGTTGCCAGGATCAGAATCATGTTCAACTACCATGGGGATGTTAATGGGGAGTATGACATCATCTACATTGTCAGTCACAGCTTTAGACTCAACTATATTTTTTTGAAATGGTTAACTGGTCAGAAGTAGAATTTGAGGCAGCAATACTCATGCCAGCAGAAACTAAACTAAAACCACCAGCTGGGACAACATCATCTCCTCCAACTATGAGAGAAGCTATAGATTGCCCTGTAAAAAACATTGAAGGAGAAATCCCTTTACTGACATCAGCTATGCACTTCAGCGTACTACCACGCCCATGGCCAATCTTGCCACTGGCAGCAGTGCTATGGCCAGAAATAGCTTTGCTTGCACATCTCTTTGCAGGCATTTTGGGGGATCACCATGAAATTTCTAAACAAATTCAGATTTCTGAACTTTCAGTCTGGCCGGTGGATGTGAAGCCAACAAAAACAACAACTTTGGCTTGCAGATGGAGACTGGGCACTAAACAGATGCAAAAGCACAGACAGATTAAGATTGCACTATGCAGTCAAGAAGAGATGCAGATGCAAAGTCACAATGACACCTTAACCAGTGCTCACAAGTCACAATCCAATCTAGAAAAGAGTGCCTTTGGCGGTTGGGGCGGTGGGGGGGAGTGCAGTGCACTGCAGTAACAGTCCAAAACCATGATTCCACAAAGCAGTACAAAATCATGCAGGTGCGGTGGATAGCAGGTTCACACTGCTGCAATTACTCTGTGGCACAATAAAATGTATCTGATTTAATGGCACGCGTCACACACACTCACACACACACACTACCAATAATGAGTAGCAAATTGAAAACTTCAGTAATATAACCAAATCTTTTAAACAAACTGAAATTATGCACTGCTCCACCACAATAATCAGCTAAAAAAAAGTCAAGAATTACTGAAAATATTACTGTGTGTACATTAACACAGTTTTACAAGAAAAATATAACCAAAACAGAAAGACTGCCTTTTTCTCCCAGTTTTAACCTGCCTCCACCACAGATACGCCACTCCCCCAAAGCACACTTCAAGTATGTGTCAATACACAGACCGAATGTTCTAAATTAACATTTAAAATCCACACATAAACAATAAACACTCGATGATATGTGCACAGGAGGGTTTTCTACAATCGATGTACTCAATTTTGAGCAAAAACAAAGGGCTCAGAAAGACTTTTTTAACAGCTTTTAGAGGACTTGAATCGCAGAGCTCTGAGAGGAAACTGTCTCCATCTACCACAACATACACACTACACAGAACTGAGGCTGTGCAGAACAATCTAGAGCCCATGTGACCTGCAATCCCAAGTATCACTGCAAAATTTGCCTTGGAGCTCAATAACAAGGTGAAGTGATGTGAAGTACATTGATTTCTGTGTACTTTGCATTAAAATTGGTGCAGAAGTGGGTGGGGGAAGGCAGAGTAACTCAAAGTCATTGTTATCAATGGACTTCGCTTTCCTCATTATGACGCGAAGCACTCTGCCTCGTGTTGCGGATTACTTTGCGGATTCCGCATTACTCCGTGAATTGCTTTGCGGAGCAAATTTTGACCACTTTGTCCACCTCTTTCTGTAGCCTCATTAGGCTCGCTCACATGGCAATTACTTACAACAGCACCGTCCCAAATGTTCCCACTGCATTTTCTGAAATGCTGCAGAGCAGCATTCATATAGCATTGCTCTTCAGCAATGTAGGAAGTCTCCATTTCCTTTACAGCATTTCCAGGAGTGTTTCAGTGGGAAGGGGGGATGGAGCTGGGGGGGACGTTGTGGAGGTCTGCATGTATCGAATATGTTTTCAAAAGTTTGCAAGTTATTCCTAAAGGTCTGTATACTGCCCTGCATTTCATGCTAATAAAACAAACTCAATATGAATGCTTTACATATTAGAGACTTTAGAGAATTATACCAGTGCACTGTTTTGCCTTCTGGGAAAAATCTGGAAATTTAGCCATTTGATTTATATGCAGGTGCAGTATAAATGTCAGTTCTTTTGGTCCTGCTGTTGTTACTTTGGCTTTGTATTACTACCAGTACACAATGTGGTACAGCAGTGACAGCTTGGAAAAGCCTGTGATAACATTGCAGATAGTGCCAGCTGTTCAGACAGTCAAGGAGCCAGGGGAAAATGACAAAATCAGAATGTGATCCCAAGGAAAGAGGGATCATGGTCACAATGCAATGCATCACAAAACCACAGATACAGTTGCATTCATATGTGCACAGCAGTCAAGATCTGGCTGCTGTGCACTACCAACAATGGTGCAGAACTGGCCATGTAATTGGCCTTGTTGTCTATGTTTCTATGTCAGGCAAAACTATCCTTCCCCCAGAGGAAATAATGGCAGCAAAGTTCTCACTTTACCCCCAGATGAAAAGGCTGAAATGTTCTCTGCTCATTTCTCCCCTTACCCCCCACTTAGTAAAAGAAAAGCTTTCTCCTCCCCATCTGTCATAGCAGAACCAGACATCCAGGAAAGGAACAGCAGCAAGTGAAGAGGTGACTGCTATCTCAGTGGAAGGGAAGTAAATGCAAATCTAGGAGCTTTCATTATTACTTCTTCGATTTGATATTGCATTGGGGAAAGGAGGAGAGGAGTTTGAAGAAGGTTGTGCAATGGCTACTTAAAGTCTCTTTTTGAGTGTGGATAGGAAGGATAGGAATATAAAAGCAGTTGCTCAATCTATCTAAACGTGTGCAACAAAGGGTAAGGAAATAAAGAAAAGAATGTTTTGCACTGATAAAGGGGGGAGAGGGGAGACTTGGGGGAGTGTTTGGTATCCTACATCTGGAAGGGTGGGGGGTCATTGGTGGGCAATGACAGCAATGGGTAGGGTGGTAGGCTGCAACAACTGCGGTGCACCAATCTTTCTAAAAATTGCCTGGAATGTGGGAGGACGATTGACGGGGAAACCAGGTCAGGAGAAAAAAGACAAATAGAAGGAGGAGATAGGGACTTGTGAGGGGAGGTGAAGAAGTGGCAAAAGTCAGGGAGTGGAAAGGAGAGAACAGGTTACTATGAAGAGAGAGGGAGCGGGCATTTGTGAAGGGCCTTCAGAAAATAGTTTTGCAGTGCTAGAGAGGAAGAAGGTGGAGAAGGGAATTGATGAAATTAGAGGAGTAATTGATTAATGCCTGGACCAAACTGGAGCAGGAGGAAATTCTGCTGGGAGAATTGCAACGGGGTAAAAGGGGGAAGTAATGTGCAGGAGGAAGAAGAGGAGCTGGAAATGAGAGAGGGAGATGAATGGAAGCAAGCAGGGAGTAAGAGGGGTGGAATCTTAGTGCTGGGGGACTCAATACTAAGAGGAGTCAGGTGGGGAAGCAAGTGGGAGAGACATAGTCGCATTTGGGTGGAGGCCATGCCAGGAGTGACAGCAGAAAGGGTGGGACAATCTGTTCTGAAATATGCTAGAAGGGGTAGGGACAAGCCTCATTTAATTATACATCTTGGGACAAACGACCTGGCTGACAAGACAGTAGATATAGTCCAGAGGAGGTTTGAGGAACTAGCACAATTATGTGAGGGGGCAGGAAGATCAGTAACTATTTCAGAGATACTTCCGGTGCCAAAGGCAAGCACAACAGGAAAGCTGAGAATAGAGGAATTTAATGGATGGCTAAGAACCTGGTGTTGTGCTAAAGGGTATGGGCTGTTGGGGGGGGGGAGGGACCTGGGAGGACAGTAGTCTCTATGCCAAGGACAGACTACACTTGAGTGAGGAGGGAAAGAAAGTGTTGAAACAGAAGATGGAGGAGTACATAGAGGAAGTTGGGAATTTAAACTAGGAGGGGTGGCAATTGGGAAGTGATATGCAGAGAGACAGGTTGGGAAACCATATGAGCTTACCCCCATAACAGTGACAAAGGACAAATGGCAAGTACTATTGGTGATGCTAGGAAAGGGGGGCAGGATGGGAGGGGGGAAAGGGTGGAAGGTGGTTACCCTTAATGCTAGGAGCCTTGGGAGGAAAGCTGCAGAGTTACAGGTGCTCATGGCAGAGGGAGAGGTAGACATTGCAGCCATCACAGAAACATGGGCCACCCAATACAATGACTGGGACCTGTCTGTACCAGGGTACAGGTTATTTCATAGGGACAGGGTGATTGGGAAAGGAGGGTGGCACTATATGTGAAGGAAGGACTGAAGTGTGTAAGGGAGGAAGGGGAGGAGGGTAGTACGGAGTCACTTTGGATGCAAATCCAGTATTCCAAGAATAGGATTCTTAGAATGGGAGTAGTGTACAGGTCACCATCTCAGATGGAGGAGTTAGACAGGGAACTAGCGGGACAGATCAGGAGGACCTGCGAGAAGGGTAGTGTGGTGATTGTGGGGACTTCAATGCCAGGAGTGGACTGGAGTACCCCAACAACCAGGAACAGAAGGAAGCAGGTACTGCTGGATGCCTTCCAGGACAGCTTCCTGCTGCAAATGGTCAGTGAACCAACCAGGTTAGGGAATACCCTTGACCTTGTGATGGCAAATGGGGACTTTGTGAGAGAACTTATAGTGGAGGAACCGCTGTCAGAGAGTGACCACCACTCAGTATGGCTCACATTGGATATGGGCAAGGAAGGAGTGGAATCTGGCACAAGAGTGCTGGACTTCAGGAGGGCCGACTTTGGGAGGATGGGGGAAGTGGTAAAAGGGTATCTGTCCAGAATTCAATCTAGTATGGACACTAACCAGAGGTGGGAGCTCATAAAGCTGGGGATAGTGGAGGCAACCACAACCTGTTGCAAAGCCCAGAGCAAGAAGGCTAGGGCTAAGAAACCGAGCTGGTTGAGCAAGGAGGTCATGGAAAAGGTAAGGAGGAAAAGAACTGCCTTTAGGAAGTACAAGAAAACAGGGAGGGGGGAGGACAGGGAGGAGTACTTGACAGAATCGAAGGAGGTGACAAGGGCAGTAAGGGGAGCCAAAGCATCTACGGAACTCAGGCTGGCACAAGGCATTAAGAAGGGGGAGAAGGACTTCTTTAAGTACATCAGGGAGAAAAGGAGCTGTAAGGACCACATAGTAAGGATAAGGAAGGAGGGGGGTTGGGTGGAAGCAGGGTGTGATAAGGCAGAAGCACTAAATGAGTACTTCTGCTCAGTAATTACTAAAGAGAAGAGGGGGGTGATACCCAAGGTGGGAGAAATGGCAGAAGCAGGGGGGGAGTGGTGACAGATGGGGAAATCATGGAGGGCAGAGTTCGAGAGGGTTTGAAGGCACTGAGGGTGGACAAGGTGCCAGGCCCAGATGGCATCCACCCCAGGGTACTGAAGGAGCTGGCAGAGGTCCTTGCACACCTTTGGCAGACCTATTTAATGCCTCACTACTTTCGGGGTGTGTACCTCAGGACTGGAGGATGGCTCATGTGGTGCCCCTCCACAAGAGTGGCCCCAAGGATGAACCGGGAAACTACAGACCAGTGAGCCTCACATCCATCGTGGGTAAGCTAATGGAGACTATCATGAAGGAGAGGCTGGTGGCCCTCCTAGAGGCCAAAGGACTACAGGACAGCAGACAGCATGGCTTCATAGATGGCAGATCCTGCCAAACCAACCTGGTCGAGTTCTATGACCAAGGCCTCCACCCAAATGCGACTATGCCTCTCCCCCTTGCTACCCCACCTGACTCCTCTTAGTATTGAGTCCCCAGAACTAAGATTCCACCCCTCTTACTCCCTGCTTGCTTCCATTCATCTCCCTCTCTCATTTCCAGCTCCTCTTCTTCCTCCTGCACATTATTTCCCCCTTTTACCCCTGTTACAATTCTCCCAGCAGAACTTTCCCCCACTCCAGTTTGGTCCAGGCATTTATCAATTACTCCTCTAATTTCATCATTTCCCTCCTCCACCTTCTTCCTCTCTAGCAGTGCAAAACTATTTTCTGAAGACCCTTCACAAATGCCCTCCTCTCTCTTCATAGTAACTTCTTCTCCTTTCCACTCCCTGACTTTGCCATTTCTTCACCTCCCTCACAAGTCCCTATCTCCTCCTTCCATTTGTCTTTCGTCTCCTGACCTGGTTTCCCCGGCAATCGTTCTTCCTGGCCTGGGCCCCTTTGTCTCTGCTTCCCTTCTTCTGACCCTCTCCTCACCACTGTTGGCTTAAATCGCCCTCCCTCATCTCCCCTTCTTCCTCCTCCCTCCAGTATTGGGCTAAACCCACCCCCAATCTGCCTTGCCTGTCTTAGTTCTTCCTGCAGACCCTCAATCTCCTTTCCAAGTTTTTCTATGTGGTTGCACACTAAACATCCTCCCACACTCCAGGCAATTTTTAGAAAGACTGGTGCACTGCAGTTGTTGCAGCCTACCACCCTACCCATTGCTGTTGTTGCCCACCAGCGACCCCCCACCCTTCCAGATGCAGGATGCCAAACACTCCCCCAAGTCTCCCCTCTCCCCTCTATCAGTGCAAAACATTTTCTTTATTTCTCTTACCTCCTTTGTTGCACACGTTTAGATATATTGAGCAACTGCTTTTTATATTCCTATCCTTCCTATCCACACTCAAAAAGAGACTTTAAGTAGCCATTGCACAACCTTCTTCAAACTCCTACTCCTCCTTTCTCCACTGCAATATCAATGCGAATAAGTAATAATGAAAGCTCCTAGATTTGCATTTACTTCCCTTCCACTGAGATAGCAGTCACCTCTTCACTTGCTGCTGTTCCTTTCCTGAATGTCTGGTTCTGCTATGACAGGTGCATATCCTTTGCCTGTTTGAGGAAGTGATGTCAGAACCCTGGTATAAAGGAAATCATGGACCAGGGTGGGTGGGGTGAGGGTTTTGGGTGGGTGGGACCAGCCCAAGTCTTCCAGAAACAATCAGGTAGCTGAGACCTCTGGTCAGACCATTAGCATCCTTCCTCCACTCTGCACTAAAACTTTGCAGCCAGTGAAGCTGGCAACAATGAATCACCATGCTACTCAAAGCCCACAAAATAGGTTTGCTACCCAAAGAAACAGGACTCCAATTCAAACAGCTTCACCAACAACACATCAAAATAGGCTTGGAATTAGAAGATATATGTCTCCAATTCAAAGAAACAGACCCAGTTAAATCACAATTATGTTTTAAAACAGAAGAAATAGGCCTCTACAAATGCAGCCTGCCACACAGTGAATCAAACAAATGAGCCCACTTATAGCTACCAAAACAGGTTTCAAAATTCCAACAGCCCCAAACGATACCCTGCTAGCCCCTTAGTAGTAAGAAAGAAAATAAATAAATAACCTTCTACCAAGCAGAATCCACAAAAAAACAATGTAAAAAACAACAAGAAGCATCTGTACTGTAGGTCTGATCCTGTCCCCCTTCTAGTTCCTTCTGAGAAGCCAACGCACTGACTCCACACCTGATTCAGCTCTGCCTCCCTAACTGAGTGAGACCTGGCCAGACCATTAACAACCTTCCCCCTCTCTGCACTAAAACTTTGCAACTAGTGAAGCCAGCAACAATGAATCACCATGCTACTCAAAGCCCACAAAATAGGTTTGCTACCCAAAGAAACAGGACTCCAATTCAAACAGCTTCACCAACAACACATCAAAATAAGCTTGGAATTAGAAGATATAGGTCTCCAATTCAAAGAAACAGACCCAGTTAAATCACAATTATTGTTTTAAAACAGAAGAAATAGGCCTCTACAAATGCAGCCTGCCACATAGTGAATCAACAAATGAGCCCACTTATAGCTACCAAAACAGGTTTCAAAATTCCAACAGCCCCAAACAATACCCTGCTAGCCCCTTAGTAGTAAGAAATACAAGAAATAACCTTCTACCAAGTAGAATCCACAAAATTTAATGCCCATATGTATCAGGGTTGACCTGCCAAGCCCTCCATACACATCACACATCTTTCCCAGTATCCCTCCCCATTTTACCCAGCTCACAACCCCTGTGCCTTTTAAGCCAAAAGCCCAAATTTTGCAACTTATGCCTTCTCCCTAAACACAATCCGTGATGTTAGAAGGACCATAGTGCAAAATGGTGTGTCAACACTCACCACACAAACTGACTCTAAGGTTAGCTGCCTGCTTAAGTGTATGCGGGTGATAGTGGTCTGCCTAGTGTCTTTCCAAGATGATAGGCATACTGTAATAGGGGAACATAGTGGAGCTCATCAACATGTATACAACACAGAAGCAGCAACAGCTACAGGAAAACCCAAACACAATGCAGAACCCCAAGTGGCACACAACAATCCACAGCATGGCAAATGCTGGGAATTTGGGAACCAAAAGAAGGAAGCATTGGCTGCCACAGTAAGGGTTCAGAGCCCAGGAGAGTCAGAGATGCACAACCCAGAGACTGGCGAGAAGTCATAGAGGTGACGGGGCTATGGCCACTGAAATCCGAAGGGGAGAATTGGAACTGGACTGTAAAGCAGTAATGTTAAAAAAAGAAAGAAACATTGGGCATGAAGCCCAGAGTAAAGGACAACCTGCTATCAATCTGAAACAAAGGCACGCTTCTGTGATGGGCAAAAGTGAGGTGCCCATTTATGGTGCTCAGAGGAGGGTAGAGGTACAGTAGAGTTGTTCACAGCTCCCTCTGCCCATCACCACCAACATGGATGAATCCTTTCAATTATTTCCTCAAACAATGTGACTAAGTTTTTTTTTTCTATGAAGTACGTTTACTGTATTCATGTTGCAATGCTGAATCTTCATTTATTTGTTTAGCTTTTGTTGACCAGATAAGTACAGTAGACAAACATATGCCTATTTTCAGGTGCAACCCAGGAGATTACAATGAGTATTACAGATCCAAAGACAAGGTTTACACAGGATTAAGCAAGATCTCAAGGGGTATACAGGCAATGCAGGGTATAACAATGGGGCAAGCTTAGACAGCAATGACATAAACAGTATTATAGACAGTAGTACATAATAAAGCAACAGTCTATTTTTGAGATACTGCTCAAGTTTACGCTTATACTCGAGCCACACTCAACCAGCGAACAGACAGGACTAGTAAAGTGCTATCAATAAAAAAATCTTCGTAGTGTTTCCTTAGATGACCATGACTCCTGTCCGATAATTGCTTCCATCAATTTTCTGCAAAATTTCAATAAGGTGATTGGCTAAAATATTCTGGTTCTGATGTACAGTCTTTTGGGAAGATAGGGACTACATGGTCATAATCTAGTTATCATGTACACTTCCTGTCCAAAGTTCAAATTGATTTATTGAATAGTTTTAACAGTGGGTTATCATGTTATGATTATTATGGTATAAAGACTAGAATCGCAGTGCTTTGATGGATTATCTCATATGATGTCATGTAACTGTTTTTCCCATAGATAAATAATAGCCACCCTGACATCATCCAGGAAACAGACATGGGGCAGGCTCTTCATTGCCATGCTAGTCTTTATAATGTTACATTGCTATATGATGACCCATTTTTCTCAGAATTCTTGGATTAAACCCATCTGGTCTAAGAACAGTGTTAGTGTTAAATTTTCTCTCAAGTGACTGGCCACTTGTGTGGTCAGTGGTGGTAAGGGCTGAGGTGTTGAGCACCTTACTTTTGGCCATACCAATGACCCAGGTTCAGGAATGAACCATAGTCACTGGAGAGCCAGCCGTAGGAAGGATTATTTGAGTGTCCATAGATGGCTCTCCTCCTGGGAGAGGGGATAGCATGCGCAGCTGCTAGACTGCCACCCAGCAGAGGGTAGCTGGCATGACAGATAGACACCTCATTATGGGCAGGGCACAGGCATTCAATATGTGCAGCATCTTCATGTTGCATGCTCACACCAGTGCATATGCACTGACCTTGGGGGTAGGGACCAGAAAAGAGGAAAAGTGAGCCTCATCTCATCCATCACCCCAGACCCTGCTGACCAGATCCAGACTCTTGGGGGGGCGGGGAAGATGGTCCTTCCTCACCCAGCCCGCAGTGGGGAACAAATGCTGTGGGGGAAAAAGGTGGGTAAGAATCTGGGGGGGAGATGGTAGCTGGTCAAGGGGGGGAACAGTAAGGGCAGCAGAACCAGTCAGTACCCTGAAGCATTTAAAACCTATATATAAAAAAAAAAGATCTCTTGTGTAATTCTTCTGCCTCTTATATCGTTATTAACTTATGGGTAAGACAATAAAGCTATTAACAGAATGGTGAATGTATGAGTCTCTTTAGCCAATTGTCTACAATACATATTAACATATTAGACTTTGAAATCCATATAGTTTACACTTGGTGTGACACAAGATAACACAGCGCGAGTGTGCTATGCAATCCTATTATCTCGCATTAACACTTAGAACCTGATTTCAAAAAGGAACTTTGACTTGATGCCTACCTAAAAAGTCAATAAGGGCATAGTCCAAGTATGAGGAAGTTTTAAGTTTGAATGATACTTGTAGAGTGGGTGGAGGCAGTTATCTTTCTAGGAAGAGCAGTTTAACACGTTTCATGTGTTTAAAAAAGCACACAAGGCAGAATTCCTTTCTTTTTTATTCCTTGGTAACCAGGTAAGGCCTACTAGGCACAAATGCTTGTTTTCAGGGGCAACCCAGGAGCACTGTGTAGGTTAAATGACTTTCTCGGAATTGTACAATATGCAAGTAGATGCTGTGGGAATCAAACCCAGGTTTACTGGATGTATCAAGCTCATTTACAGCTCATTCCTCTAACCTCTAGGCCATACTGCCAGCCTCTAGGTTATACTGCCAGCTCTTTTAAAATAGATTCTTGTCTGTCCATCAAGAAGATAACCACAAAATCTAAAAAGGTTACACAGGAACTATTTTTAATGGTTACTTTTTTCATACAGTTTTTTTTTTCTTCAATAGGGCCAACATCCCAGTCCTCTGGTTTGGGAGAGGGTATCATACCCCCAGCAACCTAGCTAGACTGGACCCCCACCTTTCATTCCTTCTGTCGATTTGCCCTTGACAAATACTGTGTACTCAAGGCTTTTCTTTGTATACCTCCCTCCTCCCTCCCCTCTTGATACCAAGTGTTTTTTCCTACTGTGCCTCTTTTATCTCCAAATCAAATTTTGGGTTGGCTCTCTTCTCTCGTATCTTGCTTTTCTCCTATCTAGCCCCCCTTCTACCTCTTACTCCCTTTAAAATGCTTACGTTTTGCTCTCTTGCCCTCCCACAAATCAAATCTGCTGCTGGTCAAGCTGCTTTCTCGTTCCGCTTCCCTAAACTGTGCGTCTCTCTCCCACCTTCCATTCACTTTGCTCCTTCCCTTCCAGTTCTGAAATCTCTCCTCCATGGTTTCTCTAGTCACTCCAGCAGTTGTTACTGATATTGGAGAGGATTTCTGTCACCTGCCTTCCACACTACACAGACACTAGCTTGGCCTGTCTGCCCAAGTTCATCAGTCACTACTCTGTGCTCCACATATTACTGTTTTGTTGCTCACTGTTTAATGTTCATTTGTTTGTTTTGAATGTTACTGTGTGGTAATTAACTGTATGGTAATTTTATTCTTGAAGTGTTTTCTTGTAATTTGCATATTTTGTTATACTTATTTCAATATTGTTGTATTATTTTTGTACATTGTACTTTGGATCCATTCTGCTCTGTTCTCTTTCCCCCCTCACCCCAGGACGCTTCTGGAAATGAGTTGATACCAGCTCAGTATGGCTTTCCTGATAAAACTTTTGACATAAATAAATAAATAAACAAACAAACAAACCTCCAGGTCCCATCGTCACTATCCCCAATGACCACCTCTGGTTGGGGTCAGCGCAAAGCATTGTCTAGTAATACCAACAACTGTCATCATGACAGCACCCAGGTTTTTCCCTCCTTCTACTTTTTCATCCCACCTGATGGGGCCTGGTATAACCACTGTGCCCTCAAAACTACATAGCGTGCCCCTGTGGAAGAACACACTCTCTAGCCTGCCACAGGGGTTTCTGTGATGGTGAAACCTGATGCCTACCCTCCCCCAGCTTAAAATAATGTTGTGTGGCAGCACTGTCTCTATTCCACTGGGCTGCTTGAATCTGCTCCTGAACCTGGGTCTAAAGTATGTCAATGCAGTGTGCTTCCCCAGACCATCTGGTTGCTTTTAAAGGGGCACTGTCAATTTACTTAGGCCTCAGATGTTCCCAGGTTTAAACAGCACATGTTATGATTGCTCACATTCTGTAGAGATTGCTGATGCAGTTGGTTGTTTGATTCTGATTCATTTGTTCTTTCAAAAAGTAAAAAAACAGACTCCCCGCCATACTAGTGTTACCATACCAAAACATGTTTGTGTTCATTTTTTGGATCAACTCCCACTGCATCTTTTCTGGATTTGGGAACACCCCAACAGTCTAGACACTCAAGATACAGTGAGAGGAGAGGAGACAATTGCATCCAGCGTGACTGCACTGTTTGGGGATGTTCATCCTGTCTAGGAGATATGCAATAAGATTAGATCAAGGATTCAAAACAAAACAAGACTGGGTATAATTACACCATTTGCGTGCTTTACTAAGAAAGCAAGCAAATAAAACAACCGACAACATCAATGAATTTTAGACCAGCTAAGCAATTGTAAAATGTGGGTTTTCAGCTAGAAATGGTACCACACTGTCATCTACCTCTTGATGAAATGCATGAGCCTGAAAGCTCTTCCTTGTACCTAGCTAGCTTGATGTTTGTTGCTGTATACTTTCGTTTTTACTCCCATGCCTGTACCTATTGTGATTCTACCCTTCGCCCCAATGTCACTATGTCTCTTGCTTCTCTATGAACCCTGTCTGCCCGATGATCACAATGTACCTCTTAATGTAACCATTGTTTCAATGCTTTGTGTGCACCCTGTCTACCTGTTTACTCTGATTTGTACTCTTGTAATCCTCCCGGGTCACACCTGAAAATAGGCACGTGCTGTCTAGTGTGCTTACCTGGTTAACAAAAGCAAATAAATAAATAATATGATAGCAAAAGGGTTGACAGTGTCCCTTTAGAAGCTAAATTTTAAAGATGTGTATCTCTAAAAGGAATATGAGATCAGCAGCTAGCTTCCTGGACTGATGGTCACCTTTATAGAAAGGTCAGAACAAAAGCAAACAAAGTCACAGCAATCACAGAACTCAGTTATGCAACATTTAAAGGAGATAAAAATAAAATATTTTTGCTGGGTAAAGATAACACCTTTATTAGGCTAATGAAAAGTTAAAGTAAAGTTGTGAGATAATGTATTGGGCTTCATAACATGCTACCCTGTGGCAGCAACAGGCCCTCTGTGTTAAAATTATAAATTGTAATGCACTCTTTAAAGTTTGGGAAGGGATTGTAATTCTGGCTGAACTGCCAACCAGCAATCCCATTCCACTTCTCAGTCCACCTGCTTCGCCCCCATGCTGTTAGGTTTTCTGATGTAGAACCAGGGACAGCACGAGGATGTCCCACATAGAAGTTTATGGGGTTCGTTTTCAGAACGTTTTTACAAAATACATGTACTAGTAGGCGCGTATGTACAGAAAACTGTGGTGGCCATCTTGGACATGGCGCATTGTGCCGTGACTGCCATAACTGCCGATTTCTTTTTGTTTTCAATTATAGATATTACCCCCACCTGACCCTCCTTCTCAACATCAACTACCCCGTACCCCCACAGAAACATAAGAGTGACACTGGGGGTGTCCAATGCCCCAGTGTCATGATCAGGACATCCCTGAGTTGTTTGTTTCATAATCCCCCACCCGACCCTCCCTCTCAGTGCCCACCCGCCCACCCCTCAGTAACATAAGAGTGATACTGGGGTGCCCAATCCCAGTGCAGAAATCTTCAGTCTTTTTTTTTGTGCCTGTAAAAAAAACGTCCATCGTTGTTTTTGCAGCCAAGACTCACACCGACCCTCCCAGTCAGCACCCACCACCCCACAAACCCCCAGGTCCTTACCTACTGATCGGAGGTCCATCACTGTAATCCTTTCTGGACTACAGACACATCTTTACTCTTCAAAGACAGACCGTGAACTGAAGAAACAGATATACGGTTCGATGTATTTCAATGGTGTTTTGAACTTAGTGGCATAACTTGGGCATTTTTGCATATTTTTGACCCAAATTTTCAACTTGCCTTTTTGGGGACACCATCTCATGAACAATGTAAGTGACATTAGGTAAATCTGTCCTGAAATGTGATTTTGTGGTTGCTGTGCAAAATCACTTTTTGGGTAGGAGTTAAAAATGTTCTCCACCATTGTTCATGAGGTGAAGTCATAAGATGGCTATGTTGAAAATTTGGTGTAAAAATATTAAAAAACAGCAAAGTTATGAGGCTACGTTGAATGTTGCGAACACAGGCTCAAAACTTTGGTACGTTTCAATATTTCTACCCCAAATTTACAATACTGATATATCCTTACAGCACCTCATGAATGTGACAGTTGTCATTTTTCAAATCCTGGCCAAAATGTTTTTTTTACATCCTGAAAGGTGATTTTACTGTCCCTGTGTGAATTCACCTTTCGGGCAGGAGCTGAAAATGTTCTCTGCTATTGTTCATGAGGTGGGGTCATAAGAAGGCTATGTTCTAAATTTAGTATAAAGATATGTAAAAACTAAAAAATTATGAAGCTATGTTGAATTTTGCAAATGTAGGCTCGTACGTTTGGCAATATTCAATGTTTTTACCCCAAATTTTTAACATAGCCATTTCTTTATAGCACCTCATGAATGTGACAGTTGTCATTTTTCAACTCCTGCCCAAAATGTGTTTTTTCATCCGGAAAGTTGATTTCACAGTCCCTGCACTAAATCACATTTTGGGCAGGAGTTAAACATTTGCTCTGACCTTCATCATGAGGCAGGGTCATAACAAAGCTATGTTGAAAATTTTGTGTACAAATATTACAAAACAACAAATGTATGCGCCTACATTACATTTTGCTAACACAGGCTCATAACTTTGATAATGTTCAATATTTTTACCCCAAATTCCTCAGCTGCAGCCCTATGAACTCTGGCCAGAGTTTATTATTAAGGGTATCACCTGGCTCAGATTTGTTAAGTTTGCACTCACCTCTCTGGTAATTTCCTTAAATGGCTGGAGATGTAAAATTAAAAAATTTAGCATAGCCCACTGTGGTATGTGATTTAAACATCTGCATTACCAGTTTTTATTTTCCAAGACGTATTGTCTGACAGATTTCTTTTGTTCTAGAAGCCTTTGGCACATAAGAAAGACCTAATTCCACCTAGTAGGAATGTCTTGGATTATTCTGCGCAAAAGTAATTTGTGCTTCTCCTGTATTTTTTTTTTCAAATAAGTGATGGGCTTTGCTGGAGTGATTGAAATAAGTGCAGATTTTTTTGCAGTGCTAACAACAGCCTTAAAGGCCTGTCCTCAACAAGAACCTGTGAACTATTAAATTCAAGCAAATGTGCAAATCAGAGGATATGAACAGAGCCCCACTCTTCCAAGGCTTTCTTTATGTTTGATCCTTTATCTGCAACTATAAAGCCAAATGACAGTGCATGGGATGTGAGACATTGCTGTATTGGTTGTTTGAGCTCCTCACTGATGTTGTATGACTTGTTTTCATATCATATCATATCATATCATATCATATCATATCATATCATATCAAGTCTTTATTTAACCAGGCGTTCATCGTTGAGCAGAAGCTCATTTGCAAGATGGACCTGGGTGGAGCATGAACAATTGTATATACAGGTCAACACAGGTATTTACAAGGCAATACAGATAATACTCTTTACAGAGAGGAAGAAAAAGAAGTTCATATGTACATAGAATTATACAGATATTGTACAGATTACATGGTATTTACATACATAGAAGTGTCTATAGGAAGATAAAGCAGGTTATCTAAGGTTGCAGGAGGAATGTGGAAGAAAAAATAAAATATACACCAGGTAGAGGTGAAGGTAGGGGAAGAGAGGAGGAAGTAGGGAGAAAGGCTAGGAGGGCACAGTGCACAGAAAGGAGTTGGTAAAGCTGGATGTAGAAGGTGGATGGAGAAAAGGTATGTGTGAGCCCGGGTTGAATGCTATAAAGTACGGGCATGGTAGGATGTCACAACCCAGGGTAGAGAGCTCCTATCCGAGGTTGAGAAAGGAAGAATAAGGGGATGGATGGGCCTAGTGTTGATAAGACAGGGGGATAAGAGAGAGAACAATTAGGCTGGTGAGGAGCAAGCTGGGGGGGGTCAGTACTTAAAATTGGGTCTAGGCGTGGCTATATACCAGTGCAGACACTGGTACTGGGTCTGAGTGGGTGAAGCAGTTACATACTTCTCTGATTGTACAGAAATAAAACATCTTGAAAGCATTTATACCGATTAGAGTGCTTAATTTGAGGGTTTTTTGTAAATCGTTCCATAAGGTAGGTAGCACGAAGCTTATGGCTGCCCTGCCGAAGAGGGATTTTGCTTTGGGTACTTCAAGTGTAATAGCTGAGTAACTTCTTAACGCGTATTTCCCAATTATACTCAGGGGAAGACAGCAGGAGATATAGTAAGGCAGCTTATTAGAGATGGCTCTATAGGTCCAGAGAGCAGCATTTCTGTGGCACCTGAACTTTAGTGATGTCCATCCACTGCCGCATATAGGGTGCAGTGATGTGTGTCGAAGAGTCCCGTTATAAACCTCAGTGCTCGATGGTAGGTGTGTCCAGTTTACCATGTAAGAGTTGGGGCATTGGCTGTAGAGGAAGTCAGCGTAATCAACCAATGATAGGAAAATGGATTGGACCAGTTGTTTCTTGGCATCTCTGGTGAGAAATTGGCTGATTCTAAAAAACAGTCCAAGCCTTTGCCGAAGTCGTTTTAGCAAGTCCTCGATATGTTCAATGAAGGAGAGTCTTTGGTCTATCCAAACTCCCAGATACTTGAATTTTGTAACAAATTCTAGTTTTTCACCTAGAACTGTGGTAATTTGGGGAACTGTCCCACTGGACACAGGGTTAGCTGTACGGATAAAGGAGAGGACCATCACTTTAGTTTTTGGCATTAAGGAGTAGCTTTTTTGGAGGAGTTGGCTTTGCAAAAGGTTGAATTCTGACTGTAGGTCATTGCAGGCAGCTTCAGGTGTTGGGCGACTCACGTAGAGAACTGTATCATCTGCAAACAGATGGATGTTGGCTTCTTTTATACAGTAGTCGATGTTATTAAAGTAGATTGCAAAAAGTAAGGGCCCTAATATAGAACCTTGAGGTACCCCTCTTTGCAGAGTTTTTAAGGGGACAGGCCTCCTTCGGCTTTAACTTGTTGAAGGCACCCTGTAAGATAGTCAGTGAACCAAAGCAGAGAGGAGGGTCCACACCTATGGTTTGAAGGGCGGAGAGGGCAGACTATGGTCGACGGTGTCGAAAGCCTTGCTTAGATCAAGGAAAACAGCACAAATAAAGTTTTTGCTCTCAAGATTACGCTGCCAGTCATTAGTAACTTGGCGAGGGCTGAGATAGTGCTATGTTTAGCTCTGAATCTGGACTGCATAGGATTTAGCAGTTCCCTAGACTCAAGGTGAGTCCTCAGCTGTGCATTTACAATTTTCTCTAGGAGCTTGGACAGGACCGGAAGGAGGAAATTGGCCTGTAGTTATTGAGATGCCACGGTCACCTGATTTGAACAGTGGTATGACATGTGCTGTCTTCCATATAGGTGGTAAGGTGCCCTGAGACAGGGATAAGTTAAAAAGGTGGGTGGCGGTATTGCTAGTACGTGGTAGGCAATTTTAGGAAGTAAGGGTCAAGGGTGTCGGCCCCAGCACTTTTCTAGTATCCAACTGAAGCAAGAGGTCCTCTACCTCTTTCAGTGTGGCAGGTTGAAGTGAGAAAGAGTGAAGCTATCAGAGTTTCAGGCAGTTGGCTGGCAGTCTGGGGCGCAGTATGTTTGCAGGGAGTTATCAAATGCCATGCCTGCAGTAGTAAAGTGGTTATTGAATGCGCCAAGTATATCCATCTTTTCGGTTATAGTCAAGTTGCCAGAGGTAATCTTGGTCGGGAGTGAATTTCCTGGGAGTGGCCTAGCAGATCACTGATTGTGTTCCAGAGCTTGATTGGGCTCTTTGTGGCAGAGTCAAGTTCGGATTTGAAGAAGGTGGCCTTCGATTCTCTGATTGTTTTGGTACATAAATTTCGTAGTCTCCTGAACTGGTTCCAATCCTCTGCAGTGTTCAGTCTGCGTGCTTTTTTCCAGAGCTTATCTCTTTCTAGAAGCAAGGACTTGATCTGAGGGGTGAACCTTTCAGAAGGCAAATAAAACATTGTTATAACAGCAAACTGCATTTCAGTGCTCCACAAGAATTATCAGCAAAATATACCCAATGTGCAGTGATAGACATGAATGGTTGAGGTTTTCAAGCTTACATCTTATCCATATATCTGTGGTAAGATGCCCTGCTCTCCCAACAGCTTTGACCATAACTCATCTGAGTTTTTACATACAACATTATACAGATCTGGAATCTCTGCTGAGTAGAAATATTTTCTCTATGGTATATTATATCGAGGTTCAAGGTACTCAAGCAGGCACCTGAATCCTACATGTTCAACCACATTATTAGACAGCAAGTCAACAGCCATCATCTCTGAAATTTGCTTTGTTATTGTAACAGCAACAGGGTGGATCATGGAATATTTGGCTTTAGGATTGAATGTTACTGAGATGGTAAGCTGTTTCCTTGAAGGAGAGGGACTTTTGAACACATGGCCAGCATCAGCAACCTTATGAGTCATTTCAATGGAAGGAAGTGCTGAAGGTGTTTCTGTATTGCTGCCAGGGCTGCCACTGCTATCAAGTATCAGAGTTATCTTTGAGTGCAGTGGGCTATCATCACTGTCACTTTCTGTTCTATTTTCAAAAAACTGGATTTCTCATCAATGTTATGGCATCTGTCTAGGCGCCTTTCCAGTGCTGAAGTTCCCATTGCTCCTTTCTTTGTACTTCTGCTCTTTGCCTGTTTACATATACTGTAGAACATGTTGCTGCCATCTCATTAAAGGCACTAACAGAGAAGTATGACCTAACAAAAGTGATATCTTCTAGTTTTTTTTTGTTTGTTTTTTGCCAGGTAGGCACTGCAGGCCAGTCAAGTTTTCATTTGGTTTTTTACTAGATTTTCTTGTGTCCTGTTCCTGTTGTGATTTATTCCCTTCCTGTAACCCACTTTCCTTCTGATCAACCATAGAGACATCTGCTTTCAATTTTTCATAATTTGCAATTTCCATTCCCTTTTTCTCCTCCATGGCACCTTGTGTCCAAGCCTTGTCTTCATCATCCATACATTTATCCTTGAGGGCTCAGTTTCAAAGGAATTAGATGTTGTCTGTAAAGGACTAACAGCAGCATAGTATGCAACTGTTCCATACCTGGTTGTGACTCTACCTGTGGTACCCACCAACCCTTTACGTTTAACTAAAGAACTTTTTGTTTTTAATTGGGACTGAACCAACAGATGCATTGTTACTGGATTCAAGCATTCACTTGGAAGATGAAACTATGAAGTTACCAGAATAAGTTTTTTTCTTGCTGTGCAGGAGGATGATTTCTAAGCCTGGCACTAGTTAACACTCCCTTTTGGTTACCAGAAGCTATTGCGCCTACCTGAGACTCTGAAGTACTAGTACTAGTCTGAGCACTTTCATCCACTTTTTAAATATTTTTCTATTTTCTGCTGTATAAACAATTAATATCCCTTCTGAGTCCCTCTTCCTAATGCCCTGACTCTCACTCCCTATAGGCAAGGGCCAAATTGTACCCAGTGACAGCACACAATAAGGACCCTCACCACTTCATTCAAGGCTCAGTGCAGAACACAAAACAGTGACTCCTAGTGTTGCTGTTCAGTGACTGTTCAGCAGCTCAGCAACATTATGCTACTGTAACTATATGGCCTTGGAATTTAAAAAGGGTGATGCAGATATTTAATTTATCTGGAGCACACTGGTATGCTGGCAGTGATGAATGATAAGGATATGGAAGCGCTGACAACTGATGATGACACATCTGTTATAGGCACAGTTACGAGGCACTAGTGTTGTCTAGTTCAGTGGGGCGGGCAGGTTAGAGTAATTAGTTGTGAATAAGCTTGGTATATCCAGCAAGAGACTGAGTGTTGATTCCCACAGCCTCCACTTGTATACTGTGTGACTCTGAGCAAGTCACTTAACCTCCCCAGTACCCCCTGATCACCCCTGAAAAGAGGCACTTGTGCCGAGTGGGCCTTAACCAGTTGCCAAAAAAGAAAGTTGCAGTAGTGTCACATTAATAGAAACATAGAAATATAGATGACAGCAGACAAGGACCACTTGGCCCACCCCATCTATCCATTTCCCTACCCATTGGATAAGCTTCAGTTCCTAGTTAACCAACAGCCTACTTTTTCCTAACCCCCATCAGACTTGTCTTATGTCTGTCCCATGCATTTTTGAATTCCCCTACTGTTTTTGACCCTATGACCTCCTCAGGAAGGCCGTTCCATGTGTTCACCACCCTCTCCATGAACAAATACGTCCTCATGTTGCCCCTGAGCCATCCCCCTCTATCTTCAAATTGTGCCCCCTTGTTCTTGCACATCTCTTTTTCTGAAAAATGCTACCCTCTTTAATTTTATTGATTCCTTTGAAGTACTTGAAAGTTTCTATCATGTCCCCGGCCCCCCTTTTCCTCAAGGGTATAAATATTAAGCTCCTTTAGTCTCTGTTCTTATGGCTTCTGGTGCAGACCCTGCACCATTTTAGTTGCCCTCCTCTGGATTGCCTCCATCCTGTCTATGTCCTTGCAGAGATGAGGTCTCCAGAACTGCATGCAGTACTCCAGCTGGGGTCTCACCAACTGTCTGAACAGAGGGATAACAACTTCCTGTTTTCTACTGGTGATGCCTCTCCCTATACATCCCAGTATCCCCCCAGCCCTCCTTACTGCCTTCTCACATTGCTTGCTTACCTTTAGGTCATCTGATGTGACTATCCCCAGGTCCCTTTCTATTTTTGTTGTTGTTAGTACCCCCCCATGACTGCAAAAATGAAGAATGACTCTAGTCTCTCTTTTTGTCTCTCACTCAGTCTCTCATTACTTTGCTTTTTTTTTATTTTTTAATCACTTTTGCTACCAAGCCTCAGTATTTTTCCTTTTTTGTTACTGCAGCCCATAGGCAGGCACAGGGTGTAGGCACCACTGTGCTCAGTTTATTTTTTTGGCAAACTGCAGTGCACAGGCATCTGACCCAGCACCCCACCCTCACTGCTCTGGTTTCTCTTTTTCCTTCTCACTCAGACTCTCTCTTATCACTACCAAGCCTCAGTATTTTATTTTTACTTACTGCAGCCTTCTAACAAGCATAAGACAGCTCTACTGTGGTTGTTCTGTTTTTTTGGCAGCCTGCTCTGTATTTACATATTTTTCCAGACTGCAGACAGATATGGGCACCTCTGACTGCAATTGTATTACTTCTGTATTTTTTTGGGGGGTGGAGGGGTCCAGGCACAGGCAGCAAGCACAACTGCTGCACCATTTGATCTTTTTTCCTCTCTCATGCTCAGTTTCTCTAATCTGCTTTGTTTTTTCCTTCAATCCCTCCCTTTTTCTTGTTGCCATGCTTCAATCTGATTCTGTGCATCAGAGTCAGGCACCCAGTCACCACCTTATTCAATCTCTCTCTCAGTCTGTCTATATACTGTAGTCTCAGCTCTTTAATTCTTTTCTCATCTCTAACATCTTTTTTAATAAATCCTTTTTGCTTTGTTATTTTTGCTGCTCCAGCAGCAGCACAAAGACAGACTGCCTTAACCTGATCTTTTGCCATCCCCTGGGTCTACCCTACTACACTGCAGCCTATACACAAACAACATCTCAGCAACAGCCCCTTCTTTGTTTTAGGAGTTTCTTGAATTTTCTTTGTGGCTACTAATGTTGTTCCTTAATTTCTTTTATTCTCTGTGGACCTCCCTCCCATCTAATCCATCTCTCTCTCTTTCTCTTTCTCTTTCCATTCCAATCCATCTGATTCAGTTCTGCTGTCACCTTTCACTGTGCATTGTGCACTGTGAAACAAGATTATACACACTGTGAACCTGGTGTCACATGACCCTGTTGCTGCCACATCATTCATTGGATGCCACTGGTTGCCTGTGCTGATGCTGTACATGGAGCATGGTGTGCTGACATTAATCTGAGCAGTGACACTTGCACTGTGGCTAGCTACCACATCACCCACCCACTGACCCAATGCTCACACCCACCAGCACACGTAAGTTGAGAGCATCCCCCACCAGTTACCAATGTGTCACTGGAGGAGGGGAAAATGAACACAGAAGGAGAGGATGGATCAGGACCTGGCTGAGACATGCTTTAGCACTTACCCACAGACCTGGAACAGGACTTATTCAGCCAAGACCAAATTTATCTGAGTCCATGAATAAGCACTGGACCTGGAGGGAAGTTCTAATTTGCGATGGAACAGTCTGCACCACTCTACCAGTAGTACTAGGTGAAATCTTACTGACCAGGGGAGAACATGGTTTGCCACAGTGATAGCAATGGCATTGGACTACCCCCGGCATCTGCCAGACAGACCAGACATCCTAACTTAATCAACCACTCTGTTCCGACAAACTTGAAACTTACAGCCTGCCTTCTGAAAGGGAGAGACTGCTAAGGGCAGGGTATTACCACAGTATTCTCAACATGATACTACAATGCAGAAGAAACTTCACAACATCCACATATAGCCACCAATGGGGCATATTCAGAAACTGGTGCCACAAACATCAGATGCAGTCAACCACAGCTTCTATCCTCAGATACTCTTGTTCCTGCAACATGGCCTTGACAAAGGCCTCTCTTCTTCATCATTCAGAGTACAGCTGTCGGCTATCAGGGCAGCACTGGGACAGGTCAGGGACACTGGACCGTATCAGATTCTTGAAAGCAGTCACCAACAGCAGGCCCAAAACTAAACACCTCACTGCCACATGTGACTTAAACCTGGTTCTTAATACACTTACAGGATCATCATTTGAACTTCTGCAGAGCACCACTGTCTCCCTGGATGAGACTTAAAACAATGTTCTGGTAGCAGTATGCTCAGCAAGGAAGATCAGTGAACTGAGTGCACTATCATTTAAAGAACCATTTGTGGTATTTCACATGGACAGGGCAGTGCATAAAGAGAAGCTTACAAAACCACCTCTTGGTGAGTAAGCTACCAACGTATTTATAAACTGCTACAGGTTTATTTTAATTAGCACTGATAAATTTGACGTTGGTAGGTTGCACAAATAACAACTGCTATAGACTCGGTTTACCAGGCAAATTGCTCCAGGATCAGTTTAGCTGCCAAATGGATCCAGAATAAGTTTACCAGACAAAAGGGATCCTGCAACAGTTGTAGTATGGATGTGCTTTACCACACACTGGCAAAGAAGCAGTCAGCACATCTAGTGGTAACGGTACGTGACTGCAAACCAGAAGATCCAGGTCTGAGTCCCAACTCTCACAAATTTCATTTAACCTCAAATTTCACTGACATGGCAATCCATAGCAGCATGGTTTTAGAATATTAAATCTACACATAAGGGAGTTAAGTGCAAGAAAAGAAGTCTTGAAGTAAAATATTTATTTATTGAATTTTGTCGTCCAGGTAGGCCCACTGGGACTAGAAGTCTCTTTTTCAGGAGCAACTGGGGGGGATACAGATGGTAACCAATTGAAACTGAACCAGATTTAAGCTGTTGGTCATATTTTTAGTGAATGGGGGAAATTTGGGTAGGACACCGGGGAAATTCCTCTACTGAACTATAGGGGGAACTGCTGGTTGTCTTACAAAGATGGCCACTGTGTGTCCAACTCCAAGGAGGGAGTATGTGTGGGAGGAAGGGAGTGGGTCTCCTCCCCTACCTCAGCTGTGCTAGAGACCCAAGAAGAAGAAACTGTGAGTTTTTCTCCGATATCCAAAATGGAAGCTAAGATTGATACTGACCTTGGATCGACCTGTCCAGAAGACCTTCAAATGGAGGTCAAAGTTATGTCGGAAACCTTGGATAAATCTCAAGTATTAGATTCAGAGGAGGTGTCAGATGAAATATCCATTCAAAAGGAGAGAGAGTACACCAAAATGTTCAGCAACTAGCTTCTGAGGAGGAGGAAAAATTACAACAGGCTTTGTTAGAAAAAAAAGAACAGTTATTGAAACAAATTGAAGATGAAGAGGAAAAGTATAGTTTACCATGTGTGCGTCTCCAGCAAAAGACTGCACCCAGTGCCACAACAGCTGTCAAGAAAGGAAGCGTGAAACTGACACAAATCAGCGATCTGACTGGAAAACTTACTGCTGAAGTGACAGCGCTACTGGGAGACTGCTCAAAGAAAAAACCCTGGGACTCACTTTTAGGAAAAAAGCAGTCGTTGGTAAAACAGTAAAAGAAGGACAACAAGCAGAGGAGGAATAGTCAGCAGCCACAGCCTTGGGAGATGCAGACTGGGTGGCAGAACCAAGCGGCTCATGGATTCCTGACCCAGATGATTCAGCGGTGGTGCAGTTTGTAGACATTGAAGTGACCCACCCAGGTAAATTAATTTTTTCTCCAAAAAGTGTACATAAAGAAATGTCTGACCTAAAAACAAAAGAAGGGATGTTTAAAGGGGAAGAATTGATTTGGAGAGAACTGGCTGAACATACTCTTCCCAGAGTCAGTAACAATGGAGGGGCTGGGTCAACTGAACAGCCAGAGGGTAACTTTCAAAACATTACAAGGCCACAGGTTACCAATTTAAGCATTAATACAGTTAATTTAACTGCTAATGATGATAAAGAAATATTATCCCCCTGAATGTCTTTGGGACTGGGAGGAGAAGTGGCACACACCCCGAGACTTCAGGACCCTACTGTTTTAAACTATGAAAACCTTCCTATTGGAGTGAGGATCCAGAGGTTACAGGACCCTTTACAGAAAAAAGCATTTAAACCTTTACTAAGAATGGCTGATCTGTTCAAAAATAAAGGTGAACCTGCTCCGAGAAGGAATGTGATTTGCTTGCTGTACAAGGGAGGCCTTGAAACCCCCCAGACAGGGTATATATTGGTTGTACTCTGCTAAAAAACTCCTTAAAGTTCTATGCCTCTGAAGTTTTTGCCCTTATTCACACCAACGATCATAATTATGACATCAGCTTTAAAACAGTGGAAGCTCTGGACAGATTCTGGACCAAATACAACACCCTAAAAGATTCTCCATTGTGGATTCCTTTCCTAGCTATCCCCATTACGAAGCCAGCAGTCAGAACTTTAACAATCCTGTTTAAAAATGATGGTGTGAATATTGCAGCCATTTTATTATGGTTAAAAAAGCGATGTGAAGTTTTGGAACATCCTTCACCAATAATAGATTTGGAGCTGATTGGACAGGGGGCTGGAAGGTAAAATACAAACTTATTAAAAATGATGGTGTGAATATTGCAGCCATTTTATTATGGTTAAAAAAGTGATGTGAAGTTTTGGAACATCCTTCACCAATAATAGATTTGGAGCTGATTTGGACAGGGGGCTGGAAGGTAAAATACAAACTTATTATGTCCAACAAGGGCATAGTACACCTGCCAAGCTATTTTTATCTAGGCAGAGACCATGGCTCATTATTCTACCCTGGACAACCTAAATCTTGCCACAAATGTGGATCTCAGTTACATTTTTTTCCCCAATTGTTTAACCAGGTGAGACACACTAAGCTGAAAGCTTGTTTACAGGTGCAACCTGGGAGCACAGGGAAGTTAAGTGACTTGCTCAGGGTCACACAGTATTCAAGTGGGGGCTGTGGGATTCAAACACGGGTTTCCCTATTTGCAGCTCAGAGCCTTAAACCACTGCGCTATACTGCCTGCATTTGAATAATGCTTGTAATCTCCAAAGTGCACTCACTGTCTGGACATTGGCCACATGGCTGCAACGTACATAAGCACATTTAGTGTAATTTATGTGAAGAGAACAGTCACTCTTACGTCAGATGTCCTTGGGCATCTCATAATAATGATAAAGGCTCAACCCATGAGTCACTTGTGACCCAGGCCCAGGATAAAAGTTGCAAACAGGCATCGGAAAAAGGGTGAAGGAAATGCAAAAGAAAAAGAAAAAAACAACAAAAAAATGGATAGGTGGTGATCACCAGGAAACAAGAGAGGGAGAAAAGCAGTCTAGCCACCCAAAGAACAAAGCCCCACAAACAGAAACCATGGGAGACTTGGAAAAAATTATGGCAAAATAGGTAGAAACAACCGCCCAAATTGCTTCCACTAGTTACAGTATACAGACAGCTCCACCAGAACAAACTACAGAACAAGAAACTATCAAGAGCACAGAATAGGCCATAGAAGAAGTAGATGGGTCAATTCTAGTACCAGAAGATCCAAACATTGGTTTGGATTCTACAGTGCTTCTGCTGGAACAGACAAAAAATGCCCCACCCCCACCCCAAACCATCAGCAGAGTCAACCTTTAAGCCAGTAACCTACAAAAAAACATCCGAGAGGAGCTGCTGGGAAAAAAACTGAACTAAAAGGGAAAGAAAGGAAAGTCTATAAAGGAAAGCAAACTCTGGTAACCTCAAATAAGTACAAACCTCTACAAGACAAAATGTCAAATGAAAATTCAGAGGAGGATACTGAATCTGATTCATCATCTATCTCCTCTTCCACTAAAGATCTTTCCTCAGGAATGGAAGATGGAGGTCAAAAAGAAAAAGGAAAAAAGAAATGTTTTACAAGATCAAAACCCTGGGTGGTAGGTCTGTTCTGGACATATACGTTTTTGTTTTTTAGTATGGCAACCTTACTAGTGTCATCAATAAATGTAAATAGTATTAAAATTATTAAAAGAAGGTTGACCATACTGTCTGAACTATTGCAACAACCATCTGATATTGTTTGTATTCAAGATACTGGACTCAAAACTTTGCAGGAAATACCACAGGCATCAAAACTAATGGAGCAAGGGAGCTTCCTTTTGGTCTCAGGGACTTGACCTCTGTGATGGAGTAGGGATCCTGTTCTCAAATAATAATTTAAACATTTCTAGATTAATTGACTTAGAACCAGGTAGAACTTTGATATTAGATTTCCAATATGAAAACACTAGACTCTGCATAATAAACACTTAAGCTCCTCAAACCAAAGCCCAGCATATTGCCTTGTTTAAAAAGATACAACCCTTTTTGCACACAGCAAGATTAGTAATATGAGGTGAAGACTTTAACTGTGGTCTCCATCAATCCAACAGAGGCCTTTAAACTCCTAAAATGTTTTCTGACTCCACTGTGTTGAAAGATATAATCACTACAACAAATCTAAAAGATGCATATAGAGAAAAGCATCCACAAGGCGGTTTTACTTATCGTAGAAGTACTCTTCAAACCAGGCTAGATTTCCTATTTATTTTACATATACTTAAGATTTCACAGGTACTGGTTAAAGATCTGGCCTTTTCAGAACATTCGGCTATTTTTCTAGTCTGTTCCTGGAAAGACACCCCAGTATGTGAGAAAGGGCCATGGTGACTTAATGCCAACTTATTAACTGACGAGAAGTTACAACAAAACATGGCTAGATTATGGACAGCAAGGGAATCAGTAAAATATATGTATGAGACACTAGGTGACTGGTAGGAAGACACAAAAAAGAGTTTTAAAACTCTTTTTCAAAAGCTTGCAGGGAAACATACCCTAGATAATTATTTGGATTACTTTAAATTAAGAAACCAATTACACAAATTAATATCTGCATCAAAATCTAATAAACAAGACTCTAGTGTTCAAATCAGAGAAATAAAGAAACAAATGTACACACAGCAGTATGACAGAGCCAAAACCATACAACAAGAACTAAGATTTGGAATTGACAGCAAGAAACATACCTTTGACCCTTTCAAGGATACAAAAGCAGGGAAAACAAATAAGATAATAATACAGTTAGAAGACTCTCAAGATAAAAAATGGCAGACAAGCAAGGAATTCTGAAAATAATTAAAGAATATGTACAAGAAACATTTTCTACACCTCCCTTGATATTGGGCCAAGAGAGGTATTTACAGGAACCAGATTTCCAGAAAACAACTGAATATCAAAGTTGGAGCTAATAGCCGATATTACAGAACAAAAGGTAAGAGACATGATTAAAACTTTAAATAAAAACACATCTCCTGGTAGTGACAGCATCACAACAGAATTTTAGAAAGCACAAGTAGAGTCATTAGCACTGCAGCTAGTATTAGTATACAATGAAATTCTACAAACTCAGAAACTGCCAGAAAGCACGACATGTGCTGATCTAATATTTTTGAACAAAAAGGGAGAAAAAACAAACATTAAGAATGGGAACCCTATTAGTATACTATATACTGATTTTAAAATATTGAGTAAAATCTTAGCAAGAAGACTCACTAGAATTTCACATACTCTCATAAGTGATGTACAGGCATGTTCAATCCCAAAAAGAGGGATAAAGGATAATCTGAAAATGCTGAGGGAATTGTTTCAAAGGTGCCAGGCAGGAACAGAAGAAGGATACCTGCTAGGCATTGACCAATAAAAGGCATTCGACTCAGTATCTCACAACTACATGTTTACTGTTCTAGAGAAATATGGGATACCAGAAATGTTTATTAAAAGGATCAATAGATTTCTATTTCAGCAAAAGTTATACCTCAGGTTAATGGTTAGACAGAGGAGACAATGTGAGTATGCAGAGGAGTTAGATGGGGGTGCCCTCTTAGCCCCCTGCTTTATGTGTATTGTATAGACCCCTTACTTCACAACATACAGATGTATAAAAATATTTTGGGAATGCACTTAACAAGTAACAGTCCACCCCCAAAAGTATTGGCATATGCAGATGACGTAGTCCTAGTGGTTTAAAAAAACCTCAAGAAGCCCATGTAGAAGAGGAGCTGGAAAAATTATCAGGTGCATCAGGGTCCCAAATAAATGTGGATGAGAGCAAAGGTGTTTTTTTGGGGGGTCAGATGACTCAGGGAGGGATTCCTTTACCTCTATCCCTATAAATCTAGAGTCCATTTTGATTTTAGGCATCCTATTTTCTAAAGGAGATTTGGCAGTGTTGGACTGGGAAAATAAATGGATCCAAGCAGAGCAATCCTCGAGTAAGTGGACACATAGACAGTTAGCAAAAAGGAAAAGACTATTCTTAATAAAGAATCTGATTCTACCTGTGTTTTTGTACATTAGTTCACTGTCTCCTTACACTCACACAATTGGAAACCAGGTTATATAGTGTGTGTTTTTTCAGGGCGCTGTGGTGAAGCAGGCTAAACCCTGTTAAGGGGGAGATTACATATAAAAATATTTTTGAAGGGGGACTAAATATGTTTTCTTTTATAGTGTATTTTTGAAAACTAAAATTTTTGAACCCGTTGCCAAGCCTTGGAATGAACAGATTACCGAATAGGTAACGTTAGGGATGCAAGTATGGGAACAATGAAGTCAGATTATTTACTAGAGTTCAAGTAGTCCCTTATTGTTTAAAAAAACATGTTTCAAAAACGAACTAAATGGAATGTACCTTGCAATAGAAATTCCCAGATGACTAGACAAGAAAGCTGTGATTCCATTATACATTCACAATCCCCTGGACAATTATTCTACCTTACTATGAAGCTCATCAGAACAAAATAGTTATTCCCAACTCCATGACCCAAGAATACCAGTGTGTGCATGGGACTTACTATGGTTAACCATGCATGGAAAGCTCAATGTAAAGAATAACAACAAACATAAGCAGATACAGGAGAGATTTTGCCCAAGACCTGAGTGCAACCAAATATTGAAAACAAAGGAACACTTATTTCTTGAATGTGGATACACGGTACAATTGTGGGAACTAATTAAGACAAAATGGAAAATGGACTCCTTTGGTTCATTAATGTGCCAAGAACTAATGGGCTGGATTCACAAAGGTCTGCCGCAAGCTGTGACAATGGCAGCTTGCGCTGACCATCCCTGCGACCTGGACCTTGCATCCGATTCAGTATCAGAGCGGGTCCAGGTGCCTGCATCCTGTGACTTGTGGTAGCTACACAAGGTAGAGTACAGCTCCCAGGTATGCCACAGGTTGCAAGACAGGGTAGTCAGCAGATGCACCAGCTGAGGGGAATCATGGTACCCCCATGCCCACCTCTGATCTCTGTAAGGTGTGGGCTCCAGCCCCAAGCTCCCTTGACATGGATACCCCTCCATATAACAACACCCTTAACTGCCCTGGTAGCCCAGTGGTCCCCCACCCCCTTCCAGCAGTGTCAGCCCCCCACACACACACACACACACACACACACACACACAGTGGGTGAGTCGGCAGCTGGCCATGGTGCTGAACGGAAGACTGTGGCAGTTGCTGCCAGGCTATTGTGGGTGTGTGGATGGGCTTGCACTGTTGGGGGGATGGGGGCCACTAGACTACCAGGAAATTTTGGAAGTGATGGGGGGATCTTGCCCCAGGGCATAGGGGGGCTCTCAACATATGTGTGTGGGGGTCTGGGCATTGGGGGTGTTCCACTCACCCATCTTGGCACAGTGCGTATCATGTCTGGGACCTAGAGGCTATGGAGAGGCTGTAACCCACAGGGGATGTGGAGCTGGAGCACAGTGGCAACCTCCAGTGAATGGCAAAGACCACTTAGACCAGCTCTTTGTTAGCGTAAATGGTCTTTGACAGATGTTCACTGGTGGTTGTCCCGATTTGTGGATATAGCAGCCACCCTACCTGAATAGGGTGCAAATGCTGCCATAAACCCCCTTACGCTATGTCACAAGGGGGTTTATGGTGCATTGGTGCAATTGGGCACAGGCAGACTGCAGCATGTTGCAGGCTGCCTTTGTGAATTCCACCAGGATGCAACTCAGGACACAAGTACTACTTGCACGATTTTTCCTGATGCAAGTTGCCTTGCATCCTGAGTTGCCTTTTGTGAATATGGCCCAGTATGTGGTATATATCCAACAAGATGGAAAAACTTTAACATAGGCCAGCTACAAGTGATCTTTTCTTTGCTTAACCCTTGCAGGGCCATGGACTGATGTATCAGTCCAAAATTCCTATACGTTCAAATTCTGTTGACAGCCTAAAGGTTAAATATTACATCTGGCAAGCAAGATGCCAAAGGACATTGCAGCAGCATTTAGTGATGCAAGAAGTTCTCCTAAATATGTGCATACCACATTACAACAACTGTATGAACAAGATAAGAAATTTAGGACAAAAGAAAAACTCTGTACTATATGGAGAGCATGCAAACAGATTTTTGATGCCTTCTGAAGAAAAGATGGGTAACAGTAAAAGTGAAAGCACTTTAGTTTTCTTTTCAGTTTAGTTTTTTCTGAACATTTAGTAGCTAGATAAAGTTATGGAAATATATGTATGTTTTTAAATTCTGTTTTCCCTTTTTCCCAATAAAATTCCCCTACTCTTGTCAGTAGGGGGAACCCTTGGCCATCATGCCCAAGAAGGCTGCCAAGGAGGAGAGGATGGACGTTGAGGAGACAAGGGGGCAGGCCTCCCTCCCTGTTCTCTCACTGTAAGATGCCATGGAGGTTGTGACTGTATTGGGTGAACTTCAGGAAGAAATCATTTCTTCAGAAGATTTTCTGCCTACAGAAGACCAACGAGAAGATTCAGTACTGAACAAAGAAATTACAGAACAGAACGGGAGGCAGGACAAACATAACGCAAAACAGGTACCTAATAAAAGGCTAAAACTCTGAACAACAATTGTTAAGCTTGCTAAATGATGAAAAAGTAAAATACCTGAGGAGAAAACAGGAGTTACAGGATCAGCTGTGCAAGCTGAAAAGCAGCGCGTCTCCTGTCAGGTACGACTAGCAACCTGTCATGGTGAGTCATCCAACAGCTGACACTGACTCATCAAAAGGGAAAGCTGACACATGGCAGCCTTCAGATAGTTCACAGCACACAGAAACGCAAAATATGCAGAACGCAGCAGGCAGTTCTGATGGTTAATTGGCCGTGTGCCTAGAATCGTAAACTACTCCTCAGACCAAAAAAGCCCAAACCAAGCCGAAATAGACTTGGACTGCAGCGGCATTCTACTGCAGCCAAAGTTGGTTCAGCAAATCAAACAAAAAAGCATTTGGGCCAAATGACTAACTTCCCAGAGCATAGATCAGCCAGTTATTTGGCCTGGAGTGCAACAAGGCAGACCACCCCTGCTATAGCTCTTTCATGTTGCGATCCCCCCCCAAGAAATACAGACACTGGGGCAGGGAACTGGTCCCCAGTCCAAGCATTAGAAGATGATGGTTGGTTGCAAAATGAAGAGGGCAAGTGGATCCCTGTCCCCTTGGATGAAAATATGCAACAATATAACCTAGTAGCATCAGAAAATGCAACTCTTCAAAATGTGGCCTCTAGCAGTATGAGCTCCAATGAATCCCAGGGTTTTTCACATTCTGTCTGCAAGGAAACAGTTATGGGCCCAGAATCGGGCAACATAGCCCAGAACTGACTGGTCAGTCCACTCAGTTGCCTTTACATCCTGATTCTTCTCAAACTGGACAGCCCAGGGAGGAATCTAAAGTGGTTTAGGGAAATTCAGTACAAACAAATGGACAGGGTTCCAGATTTAAACAGTCAGATCTATTTCAGAATAAGGACAAACCAGCCCCTCGGAGGAATGCAATTCGGCTGATTTATAAGGGAGGACTTGAATCCCCTGATAGATTTTATGTGCAAGGTTATTGTTAAAATAATCAATGAAGTTTTTTTCATCAGAAACATTTGCTCTGATTAACATTGGTAATTCTAATTACGATGTCAGTTTTAAAACTGTTTCTAGCTTAGATAGGTTCTGGGCACAATATCAGAACCTTAAGAACACACCAATGTGGATTCCATTTATGGCAGTAACTCTTACAAAACCTCTAGTTAAAAATATTACTGTCACGTTTAAAAATGAAGGTGTGAATGTGAAAGATATATTGTTCTGGTTAAGACAAAGTTGTGAGGTTTTAAGTGGACCCACCCCAACATTGGATAGTGAGCAAATATGGGATGGAGGGTGGAGAATAATGGTCAAACTATTTACATCAAATACTGGCCCCATTCACCTTTCCAACTGTTTTTTTTTCTTGGCAGGGATAGAGGGGCCCTATTTTATGCTGGGCAACCTATGTCCTGTTTCAAATGTGGGTCTCGTGCTCATTTGAGCTCAGCCTGTGACACAGCCAGGTGCAGCCATTGTCTAGAATATGGGCATGTCTCTGCAAATTGCCTAAACCTTTTTAAATGCCATCTATGTGAGAGGACAGGACATACATATAGTAGATGCCCCTGGGCTTCTCATAATAGAGGAGACTGCTCCTCTCATGATGTCCTCATAGACAATGTACAACAGACACAGACCAAGAGAGTGGCAGAGCAAGGTCTTAGAGCTGCCAGATAGACACTGGATGTGGAGGACACTTCCCAGGTTTCAACAGAGCAAACAACACAGCACCTGGCTAGAAAAAAGGGGGAACAACAAACGACTATGGAAACTGCAGAATTAGCAGAAAATATAGATGCAACAGAAAATATTCTCCAAGATCCACCTCACAGATTGGGCAATACTGAAATTACTGAGATTCTGCCCCAGCACTTCCTGATCTAGAGATACCTTTTGAAAAATGGTATAGAAAAAAAGATCCAGAATGGAGAAACCTCTGATATCTCAGAGACTGGGAAAATACAGAGCAGGAAAAGAGAACGACACTTCTACATGGGTAAAAGGGAATATGTCTGCTGCACTGTCTACTGAAATATCAGAGGGAGACTCGGGATATGAGGAATTAGATACTTCCTCAATGATTTCCTCTATCAATGATACAGAAGGAGGGGGATGATTCAATTGCAAAGCGGACCAGACAGATGAGACTTTTAAAAACCCCTTAAGATGAGTTCATAGGGGTATAGGTTTCTTCTCATGTCTAAACATGCATCCCCTCACAATCACTACAATTAATGTTAATAGCATTAAAAGTGATAGAAAGTGGACAGGGACATTTCAAACATCACAAGACTACAGCAGTGATATCTATTGTCTTCAGGACACACGGTTCAAAACACATGGGAAATAATACCAGGCCTTGCAAGAATGGATTAAATGAGCTTCCTTTTGGTCAATGGGGAGGATGTATGTGATGGGATAGGAATTCTGTTTACTAATCCAGCATTGAAAGTTTCTTGACTTGTAGCTGTACACCCAGGTAGGGCCCTTCTCCTAGATATTAATGTTCCAGTAGGTCTGAGAGGTTCCATTTAATATCTATATACGCACTCCAGACCAAGGCTCTGAGAGTGTCCTTATTCAAAAAAATACAACCATTTTTTCATACTTCACATCTCATCATATGGGCAGGGGATTTTAATTGTGGGTTGCCGCAGTCTGACAGAGGGTTGAAAACAGAGAAATTGTTCTGTGACTCACATGTGTTACAGAATATTGTAACTACTGCACGATTGGTAGATACATATAGAAGCAAATTTACCACAGGGAGGCACACATATTTTAAAGGATCTCTGTCCACGCATATAGAGTATGTTTTTCTTTCCTTTGTGCTTAACATACTAAATGTTAAGAAATAGGCATGGGAATTTTCTGATCATGCCTCCATAACAGTTCAGGTGTCATGGGATAATGCACCTAGATGTCAAAAAAAAAAAATAAGTGTAGGCCCAATGAATCTCTACTGGAAGACCCTGGCATGATAAAAGCATGGAGAAAGGAATGGACAGCAAGGTTATCGGTCGTGGATTGTTATGATGACTTGGCTGATTGGTGGGATGACACAAAACATTCATGGCAGTCATTATTACAGAATAGAGCCAATCCCTCTGCAAATAGGGACTACATTAAGTATCTACAGCTCAGGAACCAACTACAGCACTTGATATCTCAGACTGAAATCAACAAGGTAGATTACAGTGCTCAGATTAAAATAATTAAAGATCAGATTGTCTCCCTGCAGTATAATAGAGCCAGGTCTTTGAATCAGGAACTTAGGTTCAGAATATATGTTAAAAAAGGCATGCTGGATCCATTTAAAGAGTGTAAATCTCACATTGATAAGATGGTTATGTCAGAAATCAAGACAAATTTTGGCCAGTTAGTCGCTACTCTGGAAGGTATTTTAGAAGTAGTTGAACAACATGTGGTATCCTTGTTTGGTACCATGCCTCACATAACTGGGGTTTTGAGGGGTCTGGAACTACTACACTTACCACAAGTGTCGGAGTTCAATTCACAAGTGCTACAAAGGGACATCACTTTCTGTGAAGTGGAGGTAGCAATCAGTAAGTTAAAAAGGGAAGCGACACCAGGGTCAGATGGTATTGGAGCAGGCCTCTATAAAATCTTTAGTAAGGAATTAGCTCCAGTTTTAGTAATACTCTATAACCATATGTTAAAGAATTCCAAATTTGTGGTATCTGTGAAAGAGGCAGTGCTTGTCTTGCTGTATAAGAAAGGGGGCAAGAGAGGAGATAGGGAACTGGAGGCCATTGAGCCTACTGAACACAGATTACAAAATTTTAAGCAAGATTCTTTTAGCTAAATTAACGAAACTGTCCTCCTATTTGATAAGTCCCCCTCAGGTGTATGCTATCCCGGACAGATGGCAGCATGACAATCTTATTGTCCTGAGGGAACTTTTTCATAAAGGAGAAGAAAAGGAGATCCAAGGATATGTGCTAGGTTTAGACCTGGAAAAAGCATTTGATAGGCTAGCACATGATTTTTGGTTTTCCACCTTAATTGTATTTGGGATTCCACAAACTATTGTGAATTGGATTAAACTAATGTACCTAGACACAGTACTCATTCCCAATATCAATGGCTGGTATGGTAAAAGAATCAAGATCAAAAGGAGGGGTTAGAAAGGGTTGTGCCCTCAGTCCACTGGTGTATGCATTTGGTATAGAAATTCTCCTTCAAAGTATAATCCTGAAGGATAGGATTAAAAGGCTCTCTATAGTCCCAGAGATGACTCCAATTAAAGTTATGGCATATGCAGACAATGTTGCATTAACTCTAGCTCCTGAGACATCAGAAACTGCACTGGTTAGAACTCAGGAAGAATTTTCATATATGTCAGGGTCTAAAATCAATCTAAAAAGTAGAGGGGTAGCACTAGGGAATATCCCCTTACATAAGGCAAACTAATTCTCAGGAATCTCAATTTCCAAAGAACCCATCAATATTTTGGGAGTAGAATTTGGCTCTGGAAATCTGGCAGTGAATAACTGGGAAAAGGATTAGTCAGGGCAAATAGCTTAGTTTTGGGATGGAAAGGTCAACAAATATCAAAGAAAAAGAGGGTAGTTTTGATCAGATCCCTTTTAATACCTGTTTTTCTGCACATATGTTATGTTCCCCCCTCCCCAAGTAATTATAATAGCATTACACAGTGTCTTTTTCCAAGCCTTTAAGGGAAATAGACTAAATCCAATAAAAATGGAGCATTCCTATAGGAGCATTAAGGATGGAGATATAGACATGGTAGATCATGTGTGTGATAGTTTAGACTACCCCCTGTTGAAAATAATGCTATGCCATTTTTCTTTGTACCCCTACAGTCTACTGCAGTAGCATTTCTTAAACCTTTCTGTATAACTAAACTTAAAATTTTTCTACTACTATGGGTAGGCCACCCATAATAGTACCTCTTCTCCCTTGTCTATTCCCTCTTTGTATTCCTTTCCTCCCCTGTCATATGCCGTTAGGAGAACGAGCACTAGAACAGTAAACTGACATAAAAAATAAAGACTAAATAATAATTAGCAGAAATAATCTACACAGAGTTTGTTATGTACTTGTTTACTGTGTTATGCCCTTTTAAAGAGTTAATAAATGCTTAGTCAGGGCGATATCTTTGTGAGCACTGTTGTGTTTTATAATATGTATTAAATTTTTGTATCCTGCAGAACTATGAAAGCAGCGAATAAATGTTGTTTCCAACGGCCTGAAACTGCAGCCATTGGGTGTGTTGAAAACAGATGTAGGATTTGTCTTTTTAAAGCAGTTTGTATATAAACACCTTAAAGAAGGCATAACTAATGTGCAAAAACTAAATATAGGAGTGTTTCTGTTAGTATTCTATGCAGAGATCGTTTTTTCATGAGCTAAGCCTTCTTGGAAAAAATGTTCTTCTAGGAGCCAGCAGCCCCATGATAAGGCTGTTATATAAGAAACTCCCAGCTGTCACTCAGCTGAAAAGGGGCGGAGTTTTCTTGTTTACAGGTAATTAAGAAGTCTTTCTCAACAGCTTCAGTGACACAGTGTTAAAGGCAGAATGAATTAACTCCTTATGATTGTATGTTTTCCATCTGTCGGTACAGTCAGTCTGATCCCCCATATGTTTGTACTAGCCAGAATATTCCCCTGTATTAGAAAAGAGGTGGATCAGCTGACACTAGTGTCATAGGAGGTCTGCACTATAAAAGCTGCCACTGATCTAAGGTTAGTCAGATCATCCTGGGAGAGTGTCCTGAAAGGCTGGTCTGAGAGCACAGAAGTTGGTAGAAAATCGTACTGGTTAAAGTATTCTATACTGCGGCAGAATCACTGCAGAGAAGTGATTCTGAAGCTCGAGGATAACTTATTTATTTCTTTATTTGATTTCTTTTGTTTATAGTCTGAAGTTTAAGACAGTATTACTCTATTATTGGTTTGTGTTTATTTTGGTATAGCATGACTTGCTCTATATTATTTTTACAAAAATAAACATCACACAGAATTTGTGTGTTGAACAAATCTCTGAGTACCGTGTATGCTTTCATTACCCTACCCCACGAATCCTACCACAATGTGGCTTTCTTCTATAGTTTGTTTATTTGTTATAATATAGGGCTAACACTGAAGCCTGGGAATAAATGATGGAGGCCATTAGTAATGAGTTGGTTATCACCCTGTATCTCCCTGTGGGAGCAAGGAAATCCCAGACTTCTGAATAAAATGTTTTCCTTGACCAAATACAGATTTAGAGTGTATCAAAATTATTATGAAATGGTGACTCTCTGTAACTTGATTTCAGATTTTAGATAAGAAAACTATCTATAAAGCTATTCTCAATGCAAAGAGGAGGAAGGAACTTTTTTTTTCACATTGCCCAGCTGGCAAGCTAGCTGGGGTGGTTCAGCAACTTTCAAATCCTAAGTTACCACCCTATGTATTGAACATGGTTTGGTAAGGAAACTTTGGCAGACTTAGCGTAAGAAGTAATAATAACCATAAGCAACTAACTGACAGATATTGCCTCAGGGAGTCTTGTATTCAGAAATTAGAAACCCAGGAACATTTGTTTTTATAATGTCCTCATACTAAAATCTTTTAGGCATTAATATCCCAAGTTTGGAAAGAACTGTTGTTTCTATCACTTAATTAAGCAGGATTGATATATGGTCCCACAACAAATGGGTAGGGTAAATGTAACGCTGACACCATTTATATAATATTTGCTGTTCTTCATTATTATATTTGGCAAGCCAGGTGCATGTGGGTAATATAGCAGAGAAAGGTATCTCATACACAAATGCTTACAAATATATAACAAGCATTACAGGTTGTTAGACTAAAAGATATGGAATGTTTTCCCTTGGGAGAAAGTCAAATACTTGTGTGGATAAATTGCAGCTCATGGGTGCCATAGATGGGTAAAAGTAATTGTTTCCTCTTTTGACAATAAGGAAGGAAAATTAAAAAAGGAACAAGCATTTGTCAATGCCGAATGTTTGCTTGCTGGCATTGGCAGTGGTAGTGTAGAAGTTACAGAGCTGCGTAATAGGAATGGCAGTGAAGTACTGAACTGAAGCCAACCCCACCACCACCCTGTAGAGAGTGACAGGCATTGGGGTGTGCGTTTGAGTCGTCAGGCATAACGGCCATGCCATTTCACCACACCCCACCCTGCAGAGAATGACAAGTGTCATGGTGTTCCTTGTGGTCTTTGGCCCTTATGCGCACCCCATTTCATTAGGAAATATGGTGAGATGGGTGCGATATAGAGAATGGGGGGAAGTTTGAAATAAGAGTACAAGGCATACCTCAATGTCTCTCACTGACTGCAGGGTGTGGAATGGTATGAGCATCACAGGCAAGAATCCCAAGTCACACCCCTGATGCCTGTCATTCTCTATAGGGTTGGGCGTTATAGTTGAAAACCCTAATACCTCAGGCATTTGTTGGTATTTTCACTCCAAATTTTCAACATGTTTGTTTTGTGACTCCACCTCATGAACAGGGGGAATATCAGTTTGTTAGGCGAAAGCTGCTAATGCACAGTGACTACGGCATTTAGCACCACAGGTGCAAAACATTCCGAACAGGATGTAAAAATGACAGCTGTACTCTTTCATGGGGAGGTGTAAAAATGGCTATGTTGCAAATCTGTAGTAAAATATAAAAAAATGGTGAAGTCACTTATATACATAGAAACTGTGCAACGCACACCCATAATATAATTAGGTTGGGGATTTTTACAGCAGATTGTCAACTCAGGCATTTTGGTGCCTCCGATCATGAACAGTGTCACTGTGATTTTCTTTATCTGTGCCGAACAATGATTTCCCACAGCGACAGCACCTCTGCACTGAAAGTGTGAAAACACACTTCAGAATGTTGTGAAAAATGACAGCTGTACTGTTCATAAGGAAGTGTGGAAAATGTCACTGGTGAAAATCTGGACTGAAAATATTACAGAGTCATGAACTAACGAGGGTGCGTGGAAACTGCGCAACACTCACTCATAACACAGTCATTTTATGGACTTTTGTCACCAAATTTTCAACATAGCCATTTTAAGACCTCTGCTCACGAACAGTGTAACTGTGATTTTCTTAATCTGTCCTAAACATTGCTTTTACACACCAACAGCACCATTGTGCGCTACATGTGCGAAAACACATTTTGGGCGAAATATGAAAAATTGCAGCTGTACTGTTCATAAGGAAGTTTAATAAAATGGACATGTTGAAAATCTGGAGTGAAAATGTTAAATTTGCAAACTTACGAGCATACATAGGAACTGCGCAACGCATGCTCATAAAAGTCATTTTAAGGAATTTTTTCACCAAATTTTTGACATAGCCATTTTAAGACCTCTGCTCATGAACAGTGTCACTGTGATTTTCTTAATTTGTCCTGTACATTGATTTCGCACACCCACTGCGTCATTGTGCGCTACATTGGCGGAAACACGTTTTGGGTGAGATGTGAAAAATGACAGCTGTACTAATCATAAGAAGGTGTGGCAAAATGGCAATGTTGAAATCTGGAGTCAAAATATTGAAAATTCGCGAACTTACGAAGCGCAGTATAGGAACTGTACAACGCGTCAAAACAGTCATTTTAGAATTTTTTCACCAAATTTTCAACATAGCCATTTTAAGACCTTTGCTCATGAACAGTGTCACTGTGATTTTCTTAATTTGTCCCGTACATTGATCTACGCACCAACTGCGCCATTGTGCGCCACGTGGGAAACACGCTTTGAGTGAGATGTGAAAAATGGCAGCTGTACTGCTCATAAGAAGGTGTGGTAAAATGGCAATGTTGAAAATCTGGAGTGAAAATATTGAAAATTCATGACCTTCTGATGGCATAGGAACTGCACAATGCCTGCGCTAAATCCTAATCATTTTGGGAATTTTAGCACCAAATTTTCAACTTGGGGTTTTTGGGACCCCTTCTCATGAATGATGTCATTGTCATGGCATTATTTAGGCCCAAAGGGTGATTTCACGCAGTGACTGAGCAGTGACTATGAAATCACCCTTCGGGCCCGAATAACGCCATGACAGTGACATCATTCATGAGAAGGGGTCCCAAAAACCCCATGTTGAAAATTTGGTGCAAAATTCCAAAAATGCCTGAGATATGCAACAAAGTTGAAACCCCCTATCTAGCCCATTATACAGCTTACCGGCATTTCCTCAGTTCGCGGTCGGCTTTGAAGAGTGCAGACGTGTTCCCGGTCCACCGAAGATCGTCGCGCTGAGGTCCGGAGGTAAGTATGGGGTGGGGGTGTGGGGAGGCTGGGTGCGCAGTGGGTGGGTGCAGGTTGTGGGAGGGGCGAGGAGACAATATTGGACCATTTTTTCTTTACAGGTTAAAAAAAAAAGCAGGACGACGTGGGGCGTTGCCACACTGGGTGAGCTCCCAGCATGGCACAGAAGCGGCTGTGGGCGGTTCAGCCGACGGGGATTGGGCACCCCGTCAGCCCTAAGGATACATTGCCATGCTGGGTGGGCTCCCAGCGTGGCACTTATTACTCAGGGGGGACAATGGAGCCGACGGGGGATTGGGCACCCCCGTTGGCTATATTATGAGTTGCCACGCTGGGGTGGGTACCCAGCGTGGCATTTTAGCCTTTGGGGGGGAGACGCAGCACAGCTGACGAGATTGGGCACCCCGTCGGCTACTGTCGCAGTGCGAAGGGGTGCGCACGCCTCGCGGGCTTCTGTCTGTGGGGGAGGGAGCTGCGTGGAGCAGCCTTATCTTATTGCTGCTCACTCAAGTGTAGCTCCCTCTTTCAACTGTATGCCACGGCATTTTGGAGCGTGTCATAGACAGCTCCAGAATGCATTGGCTTACAGGGGCCGCGCCTGCCAGTACACTGGCTGAATTGGAGGAGGAGGAGGTGACACACCTCCGAAATCTCCGATGATGGCACTATGTTTCTTGCACGTGCGTGCAAGCAAAGATAAAAAGTGTGTTTCTTTTTAAGCATGTAGGATTTATGCCTTTGTACTAGGTCTAGGTGCTGGTAGTAAGATATATGTATATGTTGGAATGTATCAATATGAAATCCATCGTATAATGTAGTTTGTCTTTTTTCATGCTGTATTGTATTATATTGTTTTGATGTTGTTATGAAGCCCACTTTTCAATAAAAATTCCCCTACTCTTTTTGAGAAGTGCCACTGGATCTTTAACCTCCTCCTGAACAGGCAATTGGGAACTTAGTTTAATGCCCCATCTAAAAGACAGCACCTCAGGAGTGCAGCATCCTCCTCTTGATGTGCTACAGTGTCAGTGTTGGGATTTACCCTGAGGCAAGAACCCACAACCTTATGATCGTCTGACCTCAGAGGCGAGTGTGCAGCTTGCTGAGCCACCGACACTGCTCACAAAATATGCTCACAGTAAACTAATCCCTGATACATTTGGCTGGTAAATTGATCCAAGACCAGCTTAACTGGTAAACAGATACAGGATCAGCCTGACTGGTAAATAGAACCAGGGTCAACTTGACTGGTAAACTTGATGCTGGATCATTCTGGCTGGCAAGCTGATCCTGAAGCTACAGTAGTGTTTCAGTCTTCTTAGAGCTTAGATGAATGGTTGAGTATGCTCCTCCTGTAGTAAGTATTTTATACAGTAATGTTGCACTGTGTAATACTGGTAATCCATCACTCTTCGATTTTCTGCTATATTAATTCTGTAAAATGTTTTAAGATACAATTTGCATGAAAAGTGCTTTACAATAGAAAAACTGTACTTTATTGCATAATTATCATTACACCTCTTTGATTTTTGTAGCTTATTTTTAACCAGAATGTTTGAAATGATGTTTTCATACCTGAACTGCATGCATGGCAGTTTGACCTAGGTCAGTGCCACATCTGCCAAGATCAAATGGCCACTCCAGAGATGAAGGACTGCAAAAAAATGTGTTATCCGAATTTAACTATACCCAATTCATAGCCCTTACATGGGCAGAGAAAAGATTATCTAAGCTGAAAGGTAAAACCTATTTAAAATGGATGAACTCAAAAAATGACTGCTCAGAATAAGCAGTCCCAATTTAGGATGCTCATCCCACCCACTTACAGTAGAAATTAGCAGAATCATAGTAACTACATTTGCTCTAATATTCTCACAGATGGTCTGCCTGCTGACATCCCTCAAACACTGATGAAAGCATTGGGAATGATGCCAGAATATGTTCCTTTCAAGTATTAGTAGTTTTAGAGGAGGAAATATGCTTTCCTAATATAATTTCACTAACAGACTTGATACTGGGATTGCAATTTGTGGTTATTTTTTTGAATAACAGTAGATGAGCAGTTTTGCTGGCCAGCTGTTTTATGAGCACAGTACAATATTTGTGCATGACTCCACTGTATAAACAGCCCATAATCCATTTGTTTAAGATGCAGACAAACTCAACAAACATTCAGGGAAAAAGAGTGTTTTGATCACTATCTGTGTTAAGTCTCAAAGTACAAAATCAGCCTTGATATGGTGAGAGTTGTGTGGTGATCGCTTTGAGTAAACAGTTCTTCTTCTGTGGAGGAATAATAAAACTAAAAGCAGCATGCTGAAAGTCCCTGTTTTACCTAAGGCAAACACCAAAGATAAATGAGGAGCCAAGTTCAAGATGCTCTTAGATGTTGGAATGTGGGTTTGATAACAACACCACACGATGTAGGCGTTTACTTGTTAGTACCTTTGAAACAAAAGCAGTACCATTGCGTGTCTTTTTGTTTTCTTCAAATCAGCAAGCCAGACTAAAAAAATTTGAATTCTCACTTTATGTGATTCAGTGCTTAATTTCTGCCATAAGGTCTGTCAAATGGCAGTGAGGAATACTGGAAATTAACTGGGATTCCAGTTCATCAGCATTCTTTCTGTTTCATTAAAATGTGATTTTCTGATTGGTTGGCTGATATCCAAATTTATTTTATTGATTTATTAATGAATGTACAAGTTTGGGCCTGTAGAGAAGTTCACACAAAACCAGTTTCCAGGCATGACCTGGGGATGGCAGGGTTACAGTGGAAGGTGTGTGTGTGTGTGTGTCAGAGCGAGAGAGAGAGAGAGAGAGAGATAGAGATAGAGCGAGAGAGAGAGAGAGAGAGAGAGAGAGGGGAGAGAGAGAGAGAAAGAGATAGTGTGTGTGTGTGTGTGTGTGTGTGTGTGTGTGTGTGTGTGTATGTAAGGTATAAGTTTACGAAATTGCCAGCAGATACAGGCCATTCAGTCTATCTAGTCTGCTCAAGTGTGCAACACTTGTGGGGGGAGGGGAGAGGGAGGAAACATGAATACTGAAGCTTGTCAACATTTAATACACATACAGTAGTGCATTCAGTAGATGGGTAAAGCAAGTCAGAATTCCAACAACAATCAATCCAATAAATAACCAACACCCAGCTTAATTCTGAATAGACACTGCAATGCAGTTACCACTGGGGAGGAACACAGTAGCCATTCTAAATAAACATAGCTATTTATTTCTCTTTTATTTAAAGCAGTAGTGTATGTTAACTGGGAGCATTTTTCACCACACCATTTGTTAGCAGGATCTATGTATTTCTGATATCCTTAGGGTCTCACTGCAACATAGTTCAATAGCCATTCGACCATTATAAATACGATTGATTATCAATTTTTTTTGTTAATTAGTATTTGTTTGCAGTAAAGATGGCAGCACCCATCATTTTTTGCAAACTCCCCTTCCCTGAAGTCTTTCTTTTGCTGTGAAAGCTATATTCAGATTACAGACATATCTAGATGAAGCTAGCATAGGTATATGACGACTGACAACGTAATGCTGTCCCAGCTAGCCTAGATTGATCAATGTGGGCCTGACAATGACAGAGGGCATTCTAAAAGTTTCAGAAACACTTAGCATTCCTTGGCCATGCAATGCAATGGCAGGATTGATCGGTGTTGTAAGGTTTTGTTTATTCCAACTGGTGAAGGGCTCTTTCAGTTTCTTTTGTATCATGAACTGCTGCTTAATTCTTGTGTCCTACTGAGATTAAAATCTCTTTTACAAGAGATTTTTGGCCATGATGCCAGCAATAAATACATATACCTCAAGATACTGTACATACAACACATACAAGTACTTTATCAGCGAATCTATGCCACACTCATTTTATAGGGTAGCACAGTCATGACATTTCCTGTAGCACAGCAGAAAGGGGAGGATCAAAGGGGTATCCATGCAGTGACCTCACTTACAGGTGCACAAGTAATTTAACTTGTTATAACAAGTTATACAAAAACAAACAAACAAAACAAAAATTCAAACTGGAATGGATTTATTAACTGCAGATACTGTGAGGCACTTTTCAAAAGGGCAGTTATACAAGATTTAGGACACTGTCCTATATGCTGGACCATTGGAGATCTAAGGGCTCAGCTCCAGGCAGCATGGGCAGAGATTGTGCACCTCAAATAGCATATTCAGGAGGAAATGTACTATAAGAACTGCCCACCCTTTTCCCAACATCCAACTGAAGCATTTTGACCACAGAGGGTAGTTGGTCCAAGAGGTTGGTAGGTGGTTAGGAAAGGCAAATCTGGTGCCCCATCAGTCAATGCTCTCCAACATATCATCTCCACAAACCATATAAAAACTACAAACAGGTATCTGCCTCTATCTCCAAAATCAGGGACACAGGACACTGCAGAGCAGGGCACTGCAGCACAGGAGCTAGCACAACAAAACTCACCCAAAATAGGGACCAAAACAAAAAAAGCAAAAAGGAAATCCAAAACACTTCTGATCATAGGAGACTCCATGATTGGGGAGCTAATACTTTCCTCCACCTGGGGGTAATGGTCAGATGTCTCCCAGGTACATCAGCATGGAAAGATACTGACCACATTGCTAAAATTGTACAGGAAGCAGGAGAAAACATTGACATCCTGGCACACATAGGGACTAATGATCTCGCCAGCCGGTCAGTTGTGGAGACCAAGGAACACCTGACCAGGCTGGGAGACAAACTGTCATCCATTTCATCCAGCATCTTCTTCTCTGAGATCCTGCCAGTCTGGGAGAGAGGAGCAGATGGACGGAAGGTCAGAGAAGGGGAGATAGGGGAGCTAAACATGTGGCTCAAGGGCTGGTGCCAGGAAAAAGGATATAAATTTGTAGTTAACTTGCAACAGTATTGGGAGCGAAAGTTCTTTAAATTTGATGGACTGCATCTGACTAAAGAGGGAGTCAGTGCATTGGGGCAGAAGTTTGATGTCTTTGCAGAATATTTAAACTAGCAAATGGGAAGAGGGGTGCTGCACCCAATATATCGAATGGGAAGAACACCCCTCCCCCTTCAGCTAGTGACCAAACAGGAGTTCAGCATGTTTATAGTTCAGTTGCATCACCAGGTAAGGAAAAAGGTCCATCTCCCCATATGACATGCAGGGGAAACACCGGACCTCGTCCAACACCAACTCACCAAAATCTGGCCAATGGAAAATCATGTACACAAATGTCCACAGTCTGGGAAACAAGAACCCAGACCTGCAGGCAACAATGACAGAGGCTAAATTGAACATAGTAGCCATTAACAAGACATGGTTCACCATTAACCACACTTGGGAGACTTCAGTACCTGGCTATGTACTGTTCAGAAAAGACCGAGGTGCAAAAAGGGGGGCTGGAGTGGCCCTTTATGTCACTGAAAATATCAAAGCTACAAAAATTCAGAATACATATAAGGAGCCAGAAGAACTGTGTGTCACTCTGGAAATAGGAAATGGGACAGCCATAAGAACGGGGTTGTCTACAGGCCTCCAGACCAGGGAAAGGACATAGACACATCACTATTAGAAGATATACATAATATGACAGCTAAAGGGGAGGTTCTGACAATGGGAGACTTCAACATGCCAGATACATACTGGTCAATACCAGCAAGAACATCTGCCATAACTAGACATATGGTGGATTCCCTGCAGGGGGAGGGCCTCAAACAACTGGTTCAACAACCCACAAGAGACAGGGCTATCCTAGATCTAGTACTGACTGATGGGGAAAGGATCACAGATCTCCAGGTAGAAGATCTCCTGGGGGCCAGTGACCATCACATGGTTTGGTTCAATTTGGCCACTAGAACTAAATCATCCCATTCCAAGGCAAAAATATGGGACTTCAGAGGAGCTGACTTTGATAAGATAGCCAAGAGGGTTAAGCTAGCCCTGGCAAGAAGAAATACAGGTGAGGGGGTACAGGCAAAGTGGGCAAGCATTAAGGATGCAATACTTAAAGCAACATCCCATTGTGTTAAAGAGAAAAGCAAGAGCAAAAGAAGGAAGAAACCACTTTAGTTCTCAAAAACAGTAGCAGAAAAGGTCAGAGCCAAAAGGCTGACCTTCAAGGAATATAAGGGAACGCAGCTGGCTGAAGATAGGGTGGCATACCAAACTTCCCTAGGGGAAGCATGGAAGGCAGTAAGGCAGGCAAAGGCCCAAACCAAGGAAGCACTAGCATGAACAGTAAAAGAAAGGGACAAGACTTTCTATAGATACATTAGTGAAAGGAGACGGTGCAGAGGGGGCATTGCTAAGATCAAAGCGGATAAGGGGGAGTGTGTGGAGGAGTACCAAGGAAAAGCATCTAGTCTAAATAGATACTTCTGCTCAGTATAGGAGAAGGTAGGGCAGGACCCACAGCTCAGCACCATGGGCACAGGGAGGGTGCACTAGTCCCTTCACAAGAGAAACGGTCCTACAAGAGCTCGCTAAGCTCATGGTGGACAAAACAATGGGACCCGATGGCATACATCCCAGGGTATTACAGGAGCTAAGGGTGGAACAAGCAGAGTCATTAGCAGAACTGTTTACTGAGTATCTGAGCACAGGAGAGGTCCCAGAAGACTGGAGAAGGGCTCATGTGATCCTACTCCACAAGAGTGATAGCAGGGAGGAGGCAGGGAACTACAGACTAGTCAGTCTTATCCCAGTAGTGGGCAAGATTATGGAGGCACTCCTTAAGGAAAGGATGGTGCAACACCTGGAATCCATAAGAGCACAGGATCCAAGAAAGCATGTGTTTACAAAAGGAAGGTCCTGTCAAACTAATCTCATAGATTTCTTTCACTGGGTAACCAGAGTGGTGGACCAAGGGAGTGCAGTTGATGTTGCGTACCTTGACTTCAGCAAAGCTTTTGATACTGTTCCACATAGAAGATTGATTAATAAGCTGGATAGGATTGGGGTGGGTCAGAGGCTGGTCAACTAGGTGGCAAACTGGTTGGCGGGCAGAAAACAGAGAGTGGTGGTAAATGGTATACAGTCAGAAGAGATGCAAGTCACAAGTAGGATACCGCAGGGATCAGTCCTAGGGCCAATCCTCTTCAATATCTTCATCAGTGACATTGGAGGGTAAGGTTTATCTGTTTGCAGATTACACCAAGCTCTGCAACAGAGTAGATGATCCAGATGGGGTGGGCAGAATGAGAAGAGATCTGGATAAACTGGCAAAATGGTTGGAAGAGTGGCAACTGAGGTTTAACACAAAGTGCAAGATCATGCACATAGGGAAGAGAAACCCTGAAGCCACCTATAGGCTGGGAGGGGAGTTGCTGGCAATCACAATGGAAGAAAGAGACTTGGGCATCATCATTACATATGACCTTAAATCATCCAAGCAAACCACTAAAGCAGTAGGTAAGGCTAGAGGGATGTTGGAGTGTATTAGTAGGGGTATCGCAAGTTGTAAGAGGGAGGTAACATAGAAACATAGAATTTGATGGCACATAAGGACCTTGGCCCCTAGTCTGCCCATTTCCCCTAATTAACGGATAAGCTGCAGATCCTAGTTAACCAATAGCCTACTTTCTCCTACCCCCCTCTTGGACTTTGTTGATTCCCTTGAGGTATTTAAAAGTTTTTATCATGCACCCCCTCTCCCTCCTTTCCTCAAGGCAATACCTCTTGAGCTCCTTTAGCTTTTCTTCATATGTCTTCTGGTGCAGACCCTGCACCATTTTGGTTGTCCTCCTCTGGACAGCCTCCACCCTGTCTATGTCTTTGCGGAGATGGGGTCTCCAGAACTGTACACCGTAGTCCATATGTGGTCTTACCAACTGTCTGTACAGAGGGCCAACAACTTCCTGTTTTCTACTGGTGATGCCTATCCCTATGCATCCCAGTATCCCCACAGCTCTCCTTACTGCCTTCTCACATTGCTGGCCCACCTTTAGGTCATCTGATATGACTACCCCAGGTCCCATTCCATTTTTGTTGTTGCCAGTATCTCACCCCCCCCCCATTGGGTACTCTCCCCTGGGTTTTTGTTTCCCAGGTGCATTACTTTGCACTTCTTTGTGTTGAATCTAATCTGCCATACATTTGACCATTCCTCCAACCTTGCCAAGTCCCTTTTCATCCTTTCCACCCCACCTTGCGTATCAACCCTGTTGCAGATCTTTGTGTCATCTACAAAGAGATATGCTTTCCCTTCCAGTCCCTCTGCAATGTCACTTATAAAGACATTAAAAAGGACTGGCCCCAGTACTGAACCCTGCGGTACCCCACTAGTAACCCTCCTTTCTTCACTGTGGACTCCATTTACTATTACCCGCTGTGTCCTGTTGTCCAGCCAGTGTTTTACCTTGGCTACCACCCTGGGACCCACTCCCAGGCTGGCTAATTTGTTTATTAATCTTTTGTGCAGGACTGTGTCAAATGTCTTGCTAAAGTCTAGGTAGGTCATGTCCACAGCCCCTCCCTGGTCTACTTCTTTGGTCACCCAGTCAAAGAAATCAATTGGATTTGTCTAACATGACCTTCCTGATGTGAATCTATACTGCCTTGGGTCCTATGCCCCACTGGCCTCTAGGTACTCAACAATTATTTCCTTCAGAAGTGATTCCATCATTTTCCCTACCACTGAGGTCAAACTGACAGGTCTGTAGTTTTCTGCCTCTGTCTTGCTCCCACTTTTGTGAAGGGGAATCACATTCGCCCTCCTCCAGTCCTCAGGTACCTCACCATCCTGTCATGATTTATTAAAAAGGGTAGTCAGTGGTGTTACTAGTTCTTCCCTTAGCTCTTTTAGAATTCTGGGGCGAATCCCATCAGGTCCCATTGCTTTATCCACCTTCAGTTTCAAGAGTTCTTTCAGAACACTTTTTTTCTGTGAAAGGACTAATATCAACCCCCCTATCCAGAGGGCTTCTATTGAGTGGATTAGGTATCTCCCCCTGCTTTTCCATTGTGAATACTGAGCAGAAGTAATTATTCAGTATCCCTGCTTTTTCACTGTCGCTCTCTGCCCAACCACCTTCCTTTTTATTCAGCCTCAGTATCCCTGCCTTAGTCTTTCTTCACTCCCTAATGTACCTATACAAGGTTTTATCCCCCTTCTTAACCGAGTTGGCTATCTTTTCCTCGGTTTGGGCCTTTGCTATTCTGACTGCCTTCCCCACTTCCTTCAGCTTTAACTGGTACAATTCTCTGTCCTGTTCCTTCTGTGTTTCCTTATACTTCTTGAATACTATCTTTTTCTCCCTTACCTTCCCCGCTACTTCTTTTGAGAACCATAGTGTTTTTTCTTTCATTTTGATTTGTTTATTTGCTTCACACAAAGGCTTGTTGCCTCTGTGATGGCAGTTTTGATGTTTCCCCATTGTTGCTCCACCCCACCTTCTTGCCTGTTTGCTAGTGCTTTTCTGAGGCGCTTTCCCATTTTGACAAAATCAGCCCTCCTGAAGTCCAGTACCTTCACTTTTGTGTGGCTTGACTCTACAGCTAAGTTTATCATGAACCACACTGTTTGGTGGTCACTTGTTCCCAGATGGCAACCCACTTCAAGATCAGAGATCCTCTCTCCGCCCCCATTTTAGAGTACCAGGTCTAAGATTGCTCCCTCCCAAGTGGGTTCCATAACTAGCTGTCTGAGGCATGCCCCTTGTGGGGCACCGAGAATGGCTCTCCTCTTGGATATGGCTGCAGCAAAGGTGCTCCAGTTAACATCTGGCATATTCAGGTCCCCCATCAGCAATATCTCCCCTTTTTAGCAAGGCATTTGACAGAATCTCACACAAAAGGTTAATATACAAGTTAGCCAGCCTTGGAGTGGGTCCCAAGGTGGTAGCTTGGATAAAAAACTGACTGGACAACAGGACGCAAAGGGTAATAGTAAACGGAGTCCACAGTGAAGAAAGGAGGGTAACTAGCGGGGTAGCGCAGGGTTCAGTACTGGGACTGGTCCTCTTTAATGTCTTTATAAGTGACATTGGAGAGCACCTGGAAGGAAAGGTATGTCTCTTTGCAGATGACACAAAGATCTGCAACAGGGTTGATACACAAGGTGGGGTGGAAAGAATGAAAAGGGACTTCTCAAGGTTGGAGGAATGGTCAAACATGTGGCAGTTCAGATTCAATGCAAAGAAGTGTAAGGTAATGCATCTGGGAAACAAAAACCCAGGGTAAGAGTACACAATGGGGGGTGAGATAATAACAGCAATAAAAATTGAAAGAGACCTAGGAGTAATTATATTAGATGACCTAAAGGTGGGCAAGCAATGTAAGAAGGCAGTAAGGAGGGCTGGGGGGATACTGGGATGCACAGGGAGAGGTAGCAACAGTAGAAAAGAGGCAGTTGTTATCCCTCTGTACAGACAGTTAGTGAGACCACATCTGGAGTACTGTGTGCAATTCTGGAGACTCCATCTCCACAAAGACATAGACAGAGTGGAGGCTGTTCAGAGGAGGGCAACCAAAATGGTGTAGGATCTGCACCAGAAGACATACAAGGAGAGACTAAAGCAGCTTAATATGTATACCCTGGAGGAAAGGAGGGAGGGGGGGACATAATAGAAACTTTCAAGTATCTCAAGGAAATTAACAAAGTACAAGAGGGTAGTATCTTTCAGAAGAAGCGATGTCCAAGAATAAGGGGCCACAATTTGAAGATAGAGGGGGGATGGCTCAGAGGTAATGTTATAAAGTATTTTTTCACAGAGAGGGTTGTGGATGCATGGAACAGTCTTCCTGAGGAGGTTGTGGAGTCAGGAACAGTGGGAGAATTCAAGAATGCATGGGACAGGCATAAGGCAATTCTGGTGGGGGATAGGAGGAAGTAAGCTGTTGATTAACTAGAATCTTCAGCTTATCCATCAGGTAGGGAAATGGGCAGACTAGGTGGGCCAAGCAGTCCTTATCTGCTGTCAGATTATTTGTTTCTATGTTTTGCTGCCATCCCAAGGATGCCTTCTATCATTTCCTTGTCCATTTCCTCCTCCTGAGACAGGGGTCTGTATATAACCCCTGTGTGGATTGTCAAGCCATTTCTAGTCTCCAGAGTGACCCACAGTGCCTCCTCTCCTCCCTGTTTACCCTTTATTTCTGTTGCTTTGATCCCTTCCCTAACATAGAGAGCTGCTCCTCCTCCTCTTCTTCCCTCCCTGTCCCTCCTATAGATTGTGTACCCTGGTATGTTGACATCCCAGTCATGGTTCTCTATGCACCATGTTTCAGTGACTGCCACAATATCCATGCATCCCTCTTCCATCATGGCCACCACTTTGGGGAGATTTTTACCTAGACTATGGGCATTAGTACTCTGCCCCATCCCTGTCCTTACTGCCTTTGTCTTTTTCTCCATTTACCCCTGCCCTTCTCCCTATCGACTGCTCTATCTTGGTGTTTACCTCACTAATTACCCTGATTTTTTGGGGGGGGGCTAGGATTTCCCTTCTCCCTTTAAGTGCCTCCCCCCTTGGCTAGTTTAAATGCTTGCCAATGAAGCATTTAAACCTATCACCTAGGATCCTGGTTCCCCTCCTGGATAGATGCAGACCATCGTGCCTGTATAGGCCTGCATCCCTCCAGGTTGGAGCCCCAGTCCCCAGTGAAGCCAAATCCCTGAACTCTGCACCAGTTTTTCAACCAGTCATTGAATCCCATGGTGCGGAGAACCCTAGCCTCATCCATGCCATAGACAGATAGCACTTCCGAGAAAGTTACCATGTGTGCTACTTGTCTAAGGCCCTTCCTCAACTCCACAAACTCCTGTTGCTCTGCTCTGATCCCATTCCCAGCCAGGTCATTTGTCCCTAGGTTGATAATAACATCCAGCTCTCTCCCCATTGTAGCTGCTACCATGATCCTGAGGATTCGTTTCCTGTCCCCCAAGCCATGGCACTGGGCAGGCACCTTACCTCCCTTTCCCTCCCTCCCTCCCTAGTTCTACCCTCCTAACAATTGAGTCTCTCACCAGGAGTTGTTTCCTTCCCCTGTGGGGTCCTGTGCCACACTCCTGTGGGTCTCCACTGTGGAGGATCCCAGCATCCTCCTTGGTCTCCACTGCAGGTGCCTCCATAGAGGAACCATGCTCTGCCAGAGTGGTGAATGAACTGTGGAAAGGCACAACTGGAAGGACGCACCTCTGTTTCACCATGCTCACCCTCTCTGAACCCACCGTGGTCCAACCACTCCTCTTTCTTGGCAACCTCTGAGGTAGTGGTGGTGGCCTGGGTGGTCGCTGGGTGGGGGAGCAGGTTTCCTAAATCCTTGCCAGGCCAGCATGGAGACGAACAACCTCTTCCCTCAGACCAGAGAGGTGCCTGCAAATAGGGCAGCAATGCAGGCTCCAGAATGTCTCCCGGAAGACTGCTGCTCCACAGCCAGTGCATTGCACCACTCCCCACATGTCTGTGTCCCTTCCAGTTACACATGCTTTTGTTTTGTTGTTTTTTTGTTCTTGTTTTAGTGTGTGCAAGCTTGTGAGTGTCTCTCCCCCTATTCGGTGTACTGTGCATTTAAGGATATGAACAGGTGTATGTTGTTAGCAGTTTTGGGAAAGTGATATCAGAACCCCTGCTATAAAGGAAGTTATGCGCTTGGGGTGGGTGGGGTGAGGGGAAGCATGGAAGGGAGTAAACCTATCCCGTCCAGAAACAATCAACTACAACTCTGACCCTCCACCCCAGGGAGTGCCTTCCTTCCTTTCAGACACCTATTTCACGGAGGTTAATTAACAGGTCTAGTCACAAATGACTGCAAATATCTCCCAGCTACAGTTCCTCCCTGGCAAATTAAAGTTAAAACTAAGAAAAGGCAACCCCAAAAACAGAATCAATATTAGTTACTTACACAGGTCCAAAAAGTAATAATTCAGTTCAGTGTAGTCTAGAAAATAACCTCCTTGATTCAAGGAAGCTGTGGCTGCTTTCTCACTCTCTGTCTCAGTCTCGGCACCAGTGTCTTGTAATCCCTCTTTACAAGACACTGGTTAGGCCCCATCTGGAGTACTGCATGCAGCACTGGAGGCCGCACCTGCAGAAGGACATTAACAAAATGGAGGCAGTCCAGAGTAGGGCAACCAAAATGGTGCAGTGACTGCATCAGAAAACATGTGAGGACAGATTAACGGAGCTCAATACGTATACCCTACAGCAAAGGAGGAAGAGAGGTGATATGATTGAAACATTCAAACATCTTAAGGGCATTAACAAGGTGAAAGAGTCTAACATGTTTCAATATAAGAAAAATAGCAGGACAAGAGGACACAGCATGAGATTAGAGGGAGGCTGATTAAGGGGTAACATGAGGAAGTTCTTTTTCACAGAAAGGGTGGTGGCTGCATGGAATGGCCTACCTCAGGAAGTGGTGGATGTGAATACAGTGCAGGGCTTCAAACAGGCATGGGATAGGCAAAAGGGAGCAATTCAATTGAGTATGAATAGATAGGTCATTGACAGAGTAAAGGCCTATGGCACATTCATAAGGTGGAAAAATGGGCCGACTGGATGGGCTTTGTGGTCCTTATCTGCTGTCAACTTTTATGTTTCTATGTTTCTATCTCATCTAAACTAAACAAAAATGTCAACAGATACAAATTAGCAGCAAAATGTTAGAACAGTATGCCAACCACAGCAGGAACATTCCTCAGTTAAATAATCTTCGTTTTTATATTAAAAGTCTTTCCATGTGGTTAGTTTACAATGTTTAGGTCCTACCAAATACTACAATGCATGTGACAGCTCCCATCTATCATAATGAGCTTCAGTAGTGAAATGAAGTAATCACTACTGAAACTGTATGTTCATAACCTTACGAGATCAGGAGAAGAAGTTTAAATCACTTGTGTTTACACTTACAGTTCTCGTTCATGTTTTCATCTTATTTATAGAGTGCTAATTTTAATATTAATCAAAAATGGGTAAAAATGAGTGATAGAAACCATGACCCATAATTGGTCAGGTGAGATCACATGATTGTGCATTATTTCAGCACAAGAACACAGATCAGAAATACTTAATGTTTTGAAACTTGTTACTCTTTTTTTAAAGAAAAAATCAGAAGAACCATTTTATAATCACAAGTCAACCCAGGGTGTGTGTAATTGTGAGGATAATTGGGGTTCTGTGTTGCCTTGTTCCTGTCTTCTCAAGGCATGCTGTTATCCCACAATAATGCACACTCATGCCTTATTGCTTATACATACACTACAGTTAAGTTCTCTCTGTATGTTTAAAAATATTCTGATCTTCAACAACTAAAGTGGCCAAGTAGTGTGACAAGGTAGTGGGGAGAGCTAGTGGGATGTTTGGGTGCATAGGAAGGGGTATCACCAGCAGAAAGAAGGAGGTGGTGATATTGCTGTACAAATCATTGGTGAGATCTCATCTAGAGTACTGTGTCCAGTTTTGGAGGCCTCATCTCTGGAAGGACACAGACAGAGTAGAGGCAGTCCAGAGTACAGCAACTAAAATGGTGCAGGATCTGCACCAAAAGCCCTATGAGGAGAGGCTAAAGAACCTCAATATGTACACCCTGGAGGAGAGGAGGGAGAGAGGAGATAGGATAGAGACTTTCAAATACTTCACAAGTATAAATAAGGTAAAGAGGGAAGCATTTTTCAGAGACAAAAATTCTCAAGACCAAGGGGTCATGCTATGAAGCTGGAGGGCTGGAGACTCGGGAGAAATGTAAGAAAGTACTTCTTCACAGAAAGGGTGGTGGATGCATGGAACAGCCTCCCAGCAGAAGTGGTGGGAGTAAAAATGGTAACGGAATTCAAAAATGTGTAGGATAGGCATAAGGGAACTTTAGTGGTTAGGAAAGAGTGGATAAAACCGCCGAGCAAGTAGGGACTGTGGTATTACAGTAGATAGGGGAAATCGACAGACTAGATGGGCCAAGTGGTCCTTGCCTGCCATCAATTTCTATGTTTCTATGTTTTTATGTAACTGACCATTCAAGATCTGTGTCACAGTCTGCCATCAAGAAGAATGAGATGTGATGTAATAAGCGACTATGAGGGCAGCGAAATCTCATTAATTTTTATATAGATTTTAAGAATCGACTGGCAATAACTTAATGTAAACTCTCAGAGCGACAACTGAGAATTGCAAAGTCATTCTCTAGCATACTGCAGTAGCTGAATACAATACTGTTTGTGTACAGTGATAGGTTTATGCAATAGAGGAAGTAGAATTGTTTGCTGCAGGACAGTTGGCACCAAAAATGTAGGAAGTAGCTAACCAGAGTTCCCGTGTCACAGATTTAGGGAACTAGGTAGGGACCTTATGTGCAGAACCTCTCATGTAGTATTCTTTAAGACACTACTGATGCCACAAACAGGACAAGTGAGGCAGCAGGAGATAAGGTCATGAATGCATAGCTATGGTTTTTGTGCTGAAAGCAAGGGTTTTGGTTTCTCGCACACTGGAAGGGACTTAGGGACAGGGAAATCACTCTACGGTGGACAGGCTTTACTTGCACCTAAAGAAGGGGGGTGCAGGCACACAAAGTACATAGAGCATTGAGGGAGGATTTAAACTAGGATGGGGTGGGTAGGCATAGGTGTAGAAGAACACTTATACCTCACCTGGGAGGTAGGGTTATGAAGGCCAGCTGAAAGTGTCCCAAAGTAGATATAGGGAGAAACTTTCATAATACTAAATGTGAGAAGTGTGGCTACCATGATGAATAAGCCAGAAGGTGAGCTTCCTTAGCCAAGTTTTAATGTAGTAAGACTCACAGTATCTAGGTGTAATGAAGGAATAATCTGTGACACCAGGGTAGAGGGGTATGATCTCTTCAGGAAGGACAGTGGGGATCAAGTGGTGGATGGACTGCTCTATCTGTCAAGGAAGGGATTGAAGCAAGCTAAGGAAAGGGAGACAGAAAGGGTAGGAGTCCTATGGAGAGTCTGTGGATAGAATTACAGTAGGATCCACAGGAGGCAAAAAATTGTTTGGGGAGCATGTTATACACTGCCAGATACTGTAGTACATGACAGAATGACCTGGACTTGTCAAGCAAAATTAAACATAGAAACACAGAAACATTGAAATTATCAGCAGATTAGAATCACTAGGCCCATCCAGTCTGGCCACTGACCTTACGTGATCAATGTCTTTTCATCACTCCTTCCCTCCCCTCTCAAGCTTTCCTTGTCCCTGTCCCCGGCATGCTTCAACTCCTCCACTGTACTTGCCCCCACTACCTCCTGTGGCAGACTGTTCCAAGTGTCGACTACCCATTCTGTGTAGAAAACCTTCCTCACATTACTTCTTAATCTACCCCCTTTCAATTTCGTATTGTGCCCCCTTGTTCTAGTTCTTTTTCTACATTGGAAAAGGCACCTGAACCTTGTTTATGCCCTTGAGGTACTTGAAAGTTTCAATCATGTCCCCTCGCTGTCTCCTCTCCTCCAGCGAGTACATACTGAGGTCCCTCAGTTTCTCCTCATATGTTTTGTGGTGCAAGCCCTGCACCATCTTTGTTACCTTTCTCTGGATAGTCTCCACCTTATCTATGTCCTTACGCAGGTGTGGCCTCCAGAACTGCATGCAGTACTCCAGGTGAGTCCTTACCAAGATTAAAGCAAAAGTGCAAAGAAATTGGGCAAAAAAAGTTTACCCTACCTTTTTTAACTATAAAATATTCTAGGCATTTTCCAGTTTATTTGGTGGCAAAATCTTCTAATTCCACCAAAACGTATTTTATAAATGGTTTAATTGAATTTTTTCTCAAGAAAGAAAGATGGTCACCACATTTTGCATAGAAATAGCATTGTAGGCCTGGCAAAGGTTAGGATAAAAAAATTAAAAAAGACTCATGGTGCACAGCATAGAAGGTACCTAGACAAGTACATTTTATTGGATATACTAATATTTTTCTTAACTGTAGCTGAAACTAGCTTTTTGGGAAAAACGTTTTTCATTGCACTGCTGCTTTAAGAGAGCAACAACTATGGGGACTATGGTTTTCTCATGGAAGATTTCAACCTACTTAACACTGACAGTAAGGTGGAAAGGGCCCAAGGAAAAGCAGGGGAGGATGTTATGTTGGTCATGTAGAATTGTTTCCTTCTTAAACAAGTCAAGCACAAGACATGAGGGGATATGGTTTCTGATATATTGCTGAGTAGTGGTAATGACATCGTCAGGGCAGTAGGATATGGAAAGTTGATAGCTAACGGTGTCCATAACAGGGCTGAATTTGAAGGGATTGCGAGGAGCTATGTCACCCAAAATAAGATCAGGCACAATAATTCAGTAGAGCTATTTTTATGTACTTCAAATGTATTGAATTTTAACATTCCTAACATGTAAATCATATCTTTACATATTGGATGGTAACCAGTCCATACCATGGGGGAAACAATACAGCATATAACAGTAAACAATCACAGAATTTTTTAAACATACTAAAGCAGCTAGCATTCATGCAATTTTAATTTCAGGCCTATATTAAAGTTAAATTTAAAACATATATTTAAACTCCCCTATACTGGAACTCAGAGCTGCAATAAGGTCTCCATTATGTCTATCAATATAATATATTACTGTCTCATTCTAGTTATCTAAGGCAATCAGTCAGTGAGCTTATAATGACACTTAGAGTGACATTAAATTAAATATTCCAAATCCTCTTACTATTTTGTATACCATTTACATTTTGTGCAGGTTATATGATATATTTTTAAATAATTCCTTCTTCTATTTCCAGAGTGGCAGCTGAAATGTTTTGTCCGAGTCATAGGGGGACTCCTCCCCCCAACCCAAGGAATCTTGATCATATTGTGTATGAGAGTAGAGCTAATTTTGTTAAGCTGTGGGAGATAGTATGGAAGTTGGCATATACACCACAAAGGAGAAGTGCTATTGCCAAGTGGATGGGCTTAAAATGGTGTGCAGTATAATGGAGACAGTGACTAGATACATTCTATGTAAAACAAGGTGTAAAAAGGTTACATGGACACAATCAAGCTTTTTCAAGGTACTCCATGGATCATTAAGAAGGAGAAAGTGGTTGCTTCTATGTGGAAGGAATTGGGAGACAAAGCAAGGAGACTCAGTTGTATAGGAAACTACAGATGGAATGCCAGGCCATGATTACTTAAGCCAAAACTAGTCTGGAAGATATCTCTGCACAGAGGATCAAGGGGAATAATAAACCCTTGTTTTAATGCACTGGGAACAAAAGAAGGGTAAGGGATATGATGGAGACCTAGATAATTTCAGATGGAGGTGGGATGCGATAGTGAACTGGAAGAAAAGCAGAGGCACTGAATAACAGCCTTGTGTTAGTATTTAGCCAGGAGAGCAGGGTGCATGGGGGATGGAAGTTATGGAAGCGGGGTAAGCTGATCAGGAAACAGTGCTACTCTCACTAAGATTAGTAGATAAATGTCTAGAGGGTATGAATACTTGAAAATGCCATGTCTAAACTGTATCAATCCAAAGATATTAGCAAAATCAATTGGCCTTCTGGTTGTCCCCCTGCTGATACCTTTCAGGATGCTTTACAGATAGAGAAAGAGCTAGATTACTGGAAAATGGCATATGTTGTCCTCCTGTTCAAGATGGAAGTGTGGTCGAACCAAGATCAATACAGACCTGTAAACCTTACTGTACATCAGTCCTTGGCAAAGTGTTTGAGTCAGTAATAAAGTATGCAGTGGTTTAGCACATGAAAGAGAATGAATTGTTCTCTAGCACGCAACATGACATTACGTAAGGTTGACCCTGCCATATCAACCTGATTGCCTTTTTTTTGAGGAAGTACTGTAACTAGGCAGGTGGGTCAGAGCTGAGCAGTGGATGTAGTGAATCTGAATTTCAGCAAGGCTTCTGGCACTGTACCATATGTCAACCCCAAGAATTAAGCAGCACAATATGGAATCCACCAAGTGTACAGGAACTGGATAGCAAATGGGCTGACAGGTAGGAAACAGACAGTGATGGTGGATGGTCACTATTCAGAGTGCAGGAGTGTTCTGAGTGCAGTACCCCAACACAAGTGCAGCTTCTGATGTTCTTTAATATAACTATTAGTGAACTGGGGGAGGAAGATCAGTGAAGTTTGCTGATGACATTAAACTGGCAAGAAAAGCGAACTAAGCAGAGAATGGCTGCATTACATGAGGACTTGCACATAGCAATGTGGGCTGAGAAATGAGGGGTTAAAGTAGATTTCATATGAGGAAGTACATGGTACTGTGCTCACCCTGAGTACAGTAACAGTGAACAGCAAAGAGTGTAAAATGATCAAGGGGTAAATGTGGGATCATGGGGTAATTGTGGCCAGTAAGCATAAGTCAGCCAGGCAATGGCCTGCCACAGTCAGGAGGGAAAATACAACCAGGGATGCATTAAAAGGGGTACTAAAATGATCACTGGAGGTTATTATATCCATCTACAAGGTCTTGGTTAGATCACATCTACAGTCCTGCATCCATTTCATGTCACTACAGTGCAGAAGGGGCTTTAAAGAGATTTGGAAGGTCCAACACAGGGCCGCCAAGCTGATAAGTGGGCTAGTTGACAAGAGCTAGGAAGAGAGAGACTGAACAAACTCAAATTATTCAGCCCAGAGAAGAGAAGGTGACAATGAAGCATAATAACAGGGCTGCAATTCTGAATAGTAAATCAAATAAAGCATATGGGTATACAAAGATATTTTTGGGTGCAAGCAGAACTAGGGGACATGCCTGGAAATTTTGTTTGAGGGGGCATTAGAAAAGCCTTACTTCACACAGATGGTGGGTAATGATGAATAATCTGCTGGGCAAGGCTGTAAATGCCTGCACTGTCCTGGCTTTCACAGTAGGACTAAATTGATTCCTTTGGGAGAATAGCATTGTGGTTTTGTTTCACTACATGAGTGCAAGAAGCATTCTGAATTACAAGTTTGAATGTGAATCCATATTAGAATTGGGTATAATCACTACTGTGACAGGAGTGGCAAACAAGATAGACCCAAAGTCCCTTACATCAATCGTCACAGTATTATATTGCTATGGGCACGATTTTAAAAGTCTTAGATCGCTACAAGCCTCAGTGCACCGAAGATGCAGTGCATGGGGCTTGCAGCGATCTAATGGGATTTTCTATCCTGTGCCACAATTGCCAAAAGTTAGAATAACTTTTTCTGGTCTAATTTGTGGTAATCCTGGGAGCTGTTTTTACAGATCTTCCACCAGATATCTGGAGCAAGCTGCTGTAATTCATGGCAACTATCACAACTGCGCATGAGACTGTAAAATTGGGTGCAGTTGCTGTGAAGCATTTGGTTCACAGCCAGAACCTAAGTGCCATGGTACAGGGCTGGATGCAAACTCTGCGCCATGCTTTGAAAATCTTGCCCCATGACTTTTATATAAACTGTTCCTCAAGACACTGCTTAGTATGGGCAAAACATCCCAAACAGAAAATTTCTGTACAGTAGTTAGCATACTGTACTACTGGGAAATACACAAATAAAATACAAGACAATATAGTACAATAGGCATACAATAAGCATTAGCTAAAAGAAGCTAATAGTAAATATTCAGTCTGATATGCAAGGGAGAAATATTTTTCGGCAAAACTTAAAGAGTGAGGGTGATGTGATTACGTGAAGTTAGGTGAAGACAGACAGATAAGCTGTTCCAGATGACATTGTAAGCTAAAAAGAAGGCTCAGTTTTTGAAAGTGCATACTGAAATAAATGCTAGGGGTCTGATTTTCACTGCATGGCCCATAGCATGAGCACTGAAGCTGCTTGCTCTATTATGAAACACCTGCTGTACCTAATTATGAACCCACTTTTGTAAGGGACAGCAGAGGAATTCCCCTAACCTTCATGAGCATGCAAATGAGCTGATCCAGTTGTGCTCTTATGAAACCATCCATTTTGCAAGGGCACAAAGGGTCATAATTGCCTCCTGCTCCATACATGACATTGGGGGACCATGCTTGTTATGGCCCTGATCTACATGAGGCCATAATCAGGGCTGGTGCATGCTCATTCGCAACCTGTAGAGCCTTTGTAATGGCCTTCTTTTTCTTTATAGTTTATGGTCCATTTTTCCTCCCGTTTTTGCCAGCCCCAGGCCTGGTCGCGCAAGTGTGTGTGGAGGCATGTGCACACCAATGCACTGAGGCACCCTCCCTGCTAGTTTACAGTCCCCAACCGCCTATGCTGCCTGTTGGACCTCCACCCAGTGGCAGCAGAACTACGGGGAAGCAACACAGATCCTCCCCAGGAAAGGTGAGCTGCCGTTATGGCTGCTCAATCCTGCTCCTTCCCTGCCCCCCCCCAGTGGCCAGCTCTCCAGCAACCCTGGCTCATTCCTGAACTTGGGTCACTGGCGCAGTGTGAGGTAAGGTGTCCAGCACTTCAGCCCTCTGCACCACTGGGCCGGCACTTGTAATGGACTTCTAAACACCACATCATTGGGTCCACCTCCCCTTGTTTCACCTACATACAGTCTGTGTTAGTGATTGCAAAATACCACTGATGTCCTGAGCAAAGCATTCTTCCCTGGTAGTCCAGGGGTTATGTGTATGGGTCCTTGCACTGCACAGGCACACATCTCTTTTCTACCACAGGATAAAGGGAGGAGAGGCACAGACATCCTCTCACTAATTGAATAAATCATTTTCAGAAATCAAAAACTCTCAAATGTAAATTAACTTATTTAATCAACCAACCAGAAACACAGCAAATGATTTCTGCAGCAACACACTGGAACTTCCCTTCATATAGTACTTTATGTGAGCAATCAACATAGGTTGTACTGGAAAGGACCTGAGCTGACTATTTCCTTTGCTCCCTATCAAGTTCTATTGAGAACACCCACAGGAAAGTGACAGGGGAGATGGAGTTTTTCATGATGTCAGTTGGTGGACAGGTGGTTGGACATTGGTAGCTAAAGTGGAAGGATACAGAGCTTTACAGACACTATGAGCTTAAGTGGGAGAATACAAAGCTGTACAGGAAGGACAGGGTGAACCTAAGTGATGTGGGTTTGTATGGTGTCCTGAGGAGCGTCTACGCTATGTTACAGGGAGGTTTGCCTATTGTGCTGGGTAGTGGGCCCCAAATAGGGCCCCTCCTGGAAATGGGTGGAGACAGTCAGATGGTAGGGTATCACATATCAGTAGGGATGCCTTGAGTCAACACCCAGAAATGAAAGGGGTGATGCACAGCACAGCCTGCTCCCGACCAAGGGGAGAAGGAAGGGAAAGTCACTTAGTCATACTTGGCACAGTAAATGGTTACTCCTCCCTTTTCCCCGAGGCCTCCTGGGCAACTAGAACCCCACCGCCCATGCAGAAGGGACTTGAAATGTAACCCTCATCACAGGGCTCTTCAGAGATTCACAGTACACCCACAGATGCAGTGGGGTTTAGTGGTGTGACTCCCCATTATGCGCAGTGCTCCAACAGATATACCCAGTGTTGGGTAAGTTACTTTTTCTATTACTTTCTATTACATTTGAAAACTTGTTCCAGAAAGCTCTGTGCAGTCACTAGCAAGGATGGAGAAGTACTGGAAGATGTAATACACCTTACAGTTACATTTACTTACTTCTTTTTATACAAAACAAATATGTAACTGTAACTGATTACATTTATTTGAAAGTAACTAGTAACTAACCTATTACTTTCAAAAAATGTAATCTGTTATAGTTATTTATTATTTTTGCATTATTTTTGTATTAAAAGAAATAAGTAACTATAATTGTAAGGTGTATTACTTTTTCTAGTACTTCATCCTTGCTAGTGACTGCACAGAGCTTCCTGGAACAAGTTTCCAAAAGTAATAAAAAGTAATAGAAAAAGTAACTTAACCAACACTGGATATACTTTTAACGTAAATAAACATATGACTGTCTCCATTCAGTGCAGAAGAACAGAATGGTTATTGTCTCTGCAAGGGATGCATGGAATCTTAACCAGCTAATGGCTCTTTTAAGAACTAGGAGGGGCTTTGGCTCTTGAAGTCCACCCCTCCGCTGGCTGGCTGGGATTTTCTCCCTCCCCTGCCCCTTTCTAGCTCTTGGACATCGGAGCCAGCTTGGTGGGAGGGGATTGATTTTGAGGCTTGTTGCAGAGAAGGAAGTGGTCAAGCAAGGCAGATATTTGGGTAATCAGAAGGGATGTGGGGCAATAAGCCAATGGGAGAGGACTAGCAGTACAGCTCCCTGTGGAATGGTAGGAGTGCCTAATGGTTTTGAAAAAGACATCTCCATTTGGTCCTTTCAGCCTGGGATCCCAGGGAGACAGCAACACCCACTCACCTTCCATTGAGAAAAGGAAGTTTGAAGGGAGAAACTATCTGTACAAAGGGAAGGATGGAGAGATGCATTGTTATGGCCTCAGTAGGTAGCACGCTTGCTTCTGGGGCCAGAAGATCAGATGGTCATGGGTTTTAGCTCCACATCAAGTACTTGGTATAATGCCTATAACTGACATTGTGGTGCAGCCCAAGGGGGGAGGGCTTCCAAACTGAGGTGGCCTCCTTTGGATGACATGTTTACATGGTTTGCATGTTTTTTTTAAGGTAAATGAAGGCCATATGACCCATCTAGTTTACCTCCCCACGCCTTGTGGGTTGTTTAATGAGGTACCCAGAATATATTTATCTAAATTTATCTTAAATTGTTCAATATCTTTTGAAATAACTACTGAGTGGGAAAGTTTATTCCAAAGTATTATTGCTCTGATAGAAAATAAACATTTCCTTTTGTTCCTGATTGCCCTTGGGATAAATAACTGATGATTATTACATCTAAGTATGTTTGGTTTATTAGCATATCTCATCCGACATTCCTTCATTAGTTGTTCATCTTGAAGTATTTTGAACAACATTAGTAGATCACCTCTCTGGCATCTTACCTTTAATTTATACAAATTGAGATCCCTACATCTATCTACAGGTATATACGGTAAATTTCTTAATCTTGGGATCAGTTTTGTAGCCCTTCTCTGGACACCCTCCAGCAACCTGTTGTCCTTAGTCAGATAAGGTGTCTAGAAGGCTGCACTGCAGTCCAGATGTGGTCTGATGTATAAGTTATAGGGAGGTAGGATACAGGCTTCATGCCTACTAATAAATGCTCTTTTGATGGAATTCAAAATATAATGAGACCTAAGGGACATTTGTCTACAATGGTCTCCAGGTAATAGTTGATCATTAATCAAGATGCCTAGGTCTTTTTCAGAGTTAACATGTTTAATTTGTTTATTGTTAAGGTAATATTTTATATTCTGATTTCTAGGTCCTAAATGCATTACTAAGCATTTTCCTCATTATAGAACATATTGTTATTTTTTGCCCAGTTTGCTAAGACTATATCATTTTGTAATGCTGATATGTTTTCATTAGTATATACTTCACTTAATTTGGTATCATCAGCAAATTTGCTGATGTGACCAGCAATACCCTCATGGAGATCTGATATGTATATTCTAAACAAAATGGGGCCCAATACTGATCCCTGGGGAACCCCACTTGACACTGTGATTCGGTTTGAGTGGACATTTTGGATTCCAACAACTTGGGATTTGTTGGTTAACCATTCTGATATCCATGATATAATATGTTGGTCAAATTTCATAACAGAGGTTCCTTCTGCCCATCTCTGATCACCGTCCAGGTGGAACTAAATGTTCTCAAGGCACTTATAGAAGAAGAGTATGAAGTTTCCCCAGTGTCATGGCCAGCCTTCTCCCATCAATAAAACAGGTCCATGAAATCTACCTCCAGGACTCACCTGGAAATACGCTATCACAGCTTAGAGTGCCTTTCCTGGCAAAAACTGTACATAAATAAATAAACACATAAATAAAATAAATAAAAGACAGAAGAACACAAGTGCAGTCCAATTTACAAGAGGACTGCTTCCATGATCATGAGGAAATGCTCAGTTCTGTACATGTGTTCAGTTCCGGAGTTCTTACCTAAGGAAGGACAGAGACAGGCTAGAGATGGTGCAGTGCAGGTTGCATAAGATGATTCAGTGCTAACAGGGCAGATGTTATAAGGATTGTCTCAATGCACTGAACATGTTCTCACTGGAGACCAGGTCAGGGGGTATGATAGAGACCTTCAAGTTTCTAAAGGGAAATAAACAAGGTGAACTGCAGAGAACTATTTAGTATGATTATAGAGTTAAGAACTTGAGGTCACATGTGGAAATTGGTGGGAGAAGGTTTATGAAGAATGCAGGAAACTTCTATTTTATGGAAAGGGTGGTGGAACCATGGAACAGTCTGCCAGAGGAGGTGGTGAATGCAAGACTGTAAATGGTTTAAAGGGACAGAGTGAAAGATTTGCTGGTTGCTCAGTTCAGTAGCAGTAGGGAGCAGGAGAAGGAGGGTGGACCAGGTGGGATAAAACCTTGCATGGACAATATGTTCCAGGTCAGATAGGGAACTTCAGGAAAACTACATGGTCCTATGATCTTTTTCTATAGTCAATGTCTATATTTCTACATTTCTATGACATTTTTCCCAGATTTCCTCTAGAATACAAAAATAGTTTTGTTTTTTTTCTTGTGGGTTTTTACCATCATCAGAGATTAGGTCATGTTGCACTGGGGAGCAGGGATAGTAAAATAATTGTTGGTCAAAGCCACTGTAAGTAGGTGGGAAGTCTCAGATGAAAGGGCATTGTGCAATGGCAGGGCATGTCCTGAGTCAGCAGCTGTAAAGGGAAGGGGTGGCACAGGGCACAACATGACTTACTCCTTACATGAGGTGGAGAAGGGAGGAGAAGTCGCAAAGTCACAATTGGCATGGTGAATGATAACTTCTGAGAAACCAAGAGATCACAGTGCTCACTGGTGCAAGTGGGGTGAAAACTGAGGGCTTGGCTAGCCCGAGTCCATATACAAACAAACTAGGTAGAAGTTGCACTCCAGAGGCAATGTGGCTGGTTTAATGAACAGATCCTGACGAAGCTCTAACCAGCGAAGCACTGAGGCTGCTGGGTAATGGTAACCTGGCTGATTTTAATGTGGCAAAGTGGATGTGTACTTCACGGTGTCCATGAATAAATGTTTGAACTAATTTCAAGTGTTGGATCTGTTCATTAAACCAGCCACACTGCCTCTGGAGTTCAACTTCTACCTGGTTTGTTCATGAATGATATCTCCTCCTTTTTTCCTGAGGCCTCCTGGGTAACTTGCAGTTCCCCTTCATATGGTGGGGAACCAGAAACATGACCCCCATAGGAGGATCCTTTGAGGCTGCATGGGATGCCCAACAACAGAAAGGCCTTCACCATTGAGACTCCCCCTCTGTGCACAAAACAAGCACATGTATACCTTTGACTTGAATAGACAGAGAATTCTGGATGGGCAACTATGCACAACCAGTGTGTTCTGCCACTAAGGAGCTCAATTACTTGTGACCTTGAGGCTCGAGAGATCCATGGAAATCAGAACCTCTAGGTGGCAGAACACACTGGTTGGGCATAAGGCTTTCCATCCAATATTTTTTATAGTGTATGATCCCCCCTCCAAATAATTTTAATAGTGATTAAGCACTTTTTGATTTTTTACATAACAAAAGAAATCGTTGGCTGCCGCGTCTTATTCTGGGAGTTAGGGCTGGTTGCTAGGGTGAGTTGTGTGGCTGCTAGAGACCAGATATCCTTACTTTTGTAGCGGACACTTCAATTGGTTGTCAATCAGATGTGAGAGGGATTTTCAGGAAAAAAATAGTGGCTGTATTTTTCGCTGAGTGAGAGGATATGGACCTAATCTTATTTAGTAAATATTATTAGATATCTGGTTGATCGTGTGTTGTATTTTTTTGTATAAATTAATTTATCTGTTTAATCCTGCATGTATTTTCTTTTTTGTTTGTTTTTTTGTATCTGGTTGATCCTGCATCTATGGGATTTGTTTTATTCATGGGATCAAGTGATCGGGCCACTGCCACTGTGAGTTTGTATCTGGTTAATCCTGCAGTTTCAGTTACATGTGGCTTATGTGCTTTTCAAATCGGTTGGAATATTATTGTACCCCAGAAGAGTACAATCGCATTCCATGATCTTTGAACTGTGGTACAACAAGGTTTCAGCTGATATGAAAAGTGGGTTAGAACAATGTTCCAGCATACACTATACTTATGGCTTTGGCCATTCAATCCATAAGAACAGTGTGGCTATCATCTCTGTGGAGGGGTGCATGAAACCCTAACCAGTTAATGTGAGCAATCCATGTAGCTTGTGCCGAGTAGGACCTGAGTTAGCGGTTTCATTTGCTCCCATTTGAACAAATTGGCAAAACCCCAATTTGGTTTCAACCTGGCCCCAAGCTGTATGAACAACTGGCCTTTGCTCCTGGAAGTAAATAAGTGTCTTTATATGTGAGAGAAGAGATTACATGTACCAGGGAGCAGGTGGTTGAAGGTAAACTGGAAGCACTATGGGTTCAGCTTCAGTCAGCAAAGGGGATGAAGGTTAGAATGAGAGTGGTATACAGAACACCTTCACAGGGAGAAGTGATAGACAGTGAACTAGGTGAGCAGATTAGATCGCAGGTGAATAGGGGTAAAGTAGTCATAGCTGGAGATTTCTATCTTCCTGGAGTTATCTGGAGGATCCCAGTGACCTCCTGCTCCAGAAAACAGGCCATCCTGGAAGCCTTTTAGGATGGTTTCCTGTTGCAGTCAATGATCCCACCAGGAATGGTGGTATACTGGACCTGGTACTGACCAATGTAAACCATGTCTAGGAAATAAAGGTACAAGATCCTCAGTGGGTAGCAATCACAGAGCAAAATGGTTCTATATAGTTCTGGGGCAGGAAATAACAAGGACCAAAACTAAGATGGTGGACCTCAGGAAGGCTAACTTTGGGAGGATAGATGAGATCCTGAGGGAGCATCTTGCCGGGATAAGGCCAGAGATGGGGTTGGAGTAGAAATGGTCTACTATTAAGAGGGGTCTCATCGAGGCCACAAAAATGTGTTCCAAGGTCTAAAGCAGCAAAGCCAGGCTAAAACAAAACTAGCTGGTTTATCAGGGAGGTGGCAGCTAGAGTGAGGGAAAAGAGAACAGCCTATCACAAGCATAAAAGCACACTGAAAGATGCTGACAGGGAGGCTTACTTGGAAAAGTCAAGGGAGGCAGGCAGAGTTGTCAGGGCGGCAAAAGCAAGCAAAGAATTACAACTGGCTGAGGGGATAAAGGTAGGGGAAAAGGATTTCTTTAGGTATGTAATGGAAAAAAGGAATAGGAAGGATGGCATAGTTAGATTGAAGAGAGGGGAGGAATGGGCAGAGAGTAGTGTGGAGCAGGCAGAAGTGCTAAATGAATACTTCAGCTCAGCCTTCACAAGAGAAAAGGACAGACCAGTGCTGCAGGGGAAGACTGGTGGACAGAAAGAAGAGCAGAGGGAAATGGAAGAGGTTATCCCAGAGGACAGGCTTTTAAAGGGTCTCAGAGCCCTTTGGGTGGATAAAGCGCCAAAGCCAGATGGTGTACATCCGAGAGTCCTGAAGGAGCTAGTGGAAATACTGGCTAGCCCCTTGGCAGACCTGTTTAATGCCTTGCTTGAGACAGGGTGCATGCAAGAGGACTGGAGAATGATACACATAGTGCCTCTCCACAGCAGTGGAACCAGAGATGAACCAGGAAACTACAAACCAGTCAGCCTCATCTCCATTATAAGTAAGCTGGTGGAGACCATACTAAAAGAATGGCTGGTGCACTTTCTGGAGGTAAATGGTCTTCAGGATGGTAGACAACATGGGTTTGTGTTAGGAAGATCCTGTCAGACAAACCTGATATACTTTTTCAACCGGGACACCAAAACTGTGAACAGAGGCTAGGCAGTTGATATCCTGTACCTGGATTTCAGCAAAGCATTTGACTTAGTGCCACACAAAAGGCAGCTGAGTAAACTGGAGGGTATGGGAGTGGCGGCGATGCTGGTAGGGTGGGTGAGGGACTGGCTTCACGGCAGAAGTCGAAGAGTGGTAGTTGGGGGTGAAAACTTGAAGCCTAAACCTGTAACCAGTGAGATCCCGCAGGGCTCAGTGCTTGGCCTGCTGTTGTTTAATATCTTTATCAGTGACATAGTGGAAGGGATAAAAGGTAAAATTTGCCTTTTCCTAGATGACACCAAGTTCTGTGGGAGAGTGGACACTGAGGAAGGGAGAAAAGATCTTGGGGAGGACCTGGCAAGGCTTGAAAATGGTCAGGTATCTGGCAGCTGGCCTTTAATGATGATAACATTTATTTTTATCCAGGTACCTACACTTTGGAATAAAATCCCTATTTTCATTGAATGACCTGTATAAATTACATAAGTACATACAGAACACACACATAAAAATAAATGAAAAACATATAAATTACAAATAGTTTTTAATGCAGAAAAGTGTAAGGTTATGCTCCTGGGAGCAAATAACCCAGGAACAGAATACTGGCTGGGGGGGGTAACAGGTGACAAAGATGGAGGAGAAGAGGAATCTAGGGGTGGTCATCACTAAGGACTTGAAGCACTCTGCCCAGTGTAATAAAGCAACAGCAGAAGCTACCAGAATGCTAGGGTGCATAGCCAGAGGATTTACCTCAAGGAGAAGAGAGGTCCTAATGCTGCTGTACAGATCATTGGTGAGACTGCAGCTGGAGTACGGTGAGCAGTATTGGTGCCTTCACCAGAAAAAGGACATCAAGTTACTGGAGGCAGTGCTACAAAGAGCAACAAAGATAGTGCAGGGCCTGCAGAACAAGCCCTATCAGGAGAGATTGAGAGAGCTCAACATGTATTCCCTGGGGGAGAAAAGTGAGAGAGGGGACATAATCGAAACCTTAAAGTACCTCAAAGGTATAAATAAGGTTAACACCTAAAGCATCTTCAATGTCAGAGGAAATGGAAAAATGAGGGGACACTCTGAAATCAGAGGGAGAAAAATTTCAAAGGGAGATAAGGAGAAACTTCTTCACTGAAAGAGTGGTGTCCAGGTGGAATGATCTCCTGGAGAAGGTAGTGGCATCAAGGACAGCTTTAAGGGGGTTGGGATAGGAAGAAAGGGAGGATCAAAGCAGAGGAAGGGCTCGTGAAGGGGGGGAGAGAGGGGAGGAAAGTAGAATATAAGGGGGTTGGGGAGGGGAGACAGCTCTAGATACACAATACAGAACTGCATACTTGAACAGACTTGATAGATCAAGGTGGCCTTTATCTGCTGGCATTGTCATATGTTTGTATGTATGTTTGTATGTAATCTAAGGTGTCATCCAATACCCTCTTACATTCTGTGTTGACCAGCTTTTCTCATGTTACAGCATTCTGAAAGGACAATGATGCAGTAAGCAAAAGCAATGCAGATGGATATAAAAATGTGGACTAAAAGAAGAATTATACAATTCTTAAAACCATTTACACCCATATGTCTTTGTCTCTCTTTATAGGACAGAGCAATGTATGGGCAAGGGAGCCAAGATAAACACAGAACCCACACTGCTAGCAGAATGTAAAGTACAGGCAATAAATACCAGCTGAGGGTGGGCAAATTAAAAGTGGACTGCAGATTGGAAGCGATAGTGTATTTTTAGATTGAGATAATGGTCCGGCAACATTCAAATGATCATTTTTCAAGTTTACAAAGGAATCCAGTAACTTGATAGCTGTCTTTCGTTATTCTAACATTTCTTTTTTTTTTCTTACAATAAATGTTGGCCTCTGCCCAGACGAAATTATGCCCTTGGTTCCATGCGTGCTTGGCAATAGCTCAAGCTCAGTGCAGTCTTGTATTTTTGACATCTTGTTTATGTTCACTTATTCTGACCGGAGGTAATTTTCAGTTTGTTGTACATTACAGTAATTCTACCAGAGTAGCAAAGATTTTTCCATATGTCTGTTTCATTTATTAATTTATTTCAAAAGGTTTCACCAAGAAAGACATACTGAGCTGGTAACAGCTCATTTCCAAATGCATCCTGGGAGTGGATAGAAGCAAGGACAATGAAGAACACCAAGAACAATGATACAATAATAGGTGAATAAGCATCATAAATAACAGTTGTGCAAAAATGAGGAATGTGAGAAGTAAAAGATATAACAATACAATACAGTGCTGGAGAATAACTGCATTTGCAATTACAATACAATAAAGTGCTTGAGGATAACAACATTTGCAGCATGCAGAGGCAATACTGAGTTCAGGGTGGGCACAAAGGTTGTCAAATGGGGAGGGTGGAATGGGGGCTGCACTTGTGTAGGTGTGGGGCAAAGGGGGAGCAAAGGTAGGAGGGTGGTAGGCGGCAGCCCAGGATCTAGTATCATGGGCAACTGTAGAAATGAGTAGTAAAGTCACAGAGTAGAGTGAGTGGTGGGTGGATGCCGAGTGGATGGTGAAGAGGACAGCCCCAACCCCCACCCCCATGGCTGGGGAAACTGGAAGGAGAAGGCAGCTTGAGCAGCAGTTGATTTTCTTGAGGGAAGAGTGAGACAGCAATAGCCAGAGTTGCAAAAGGGGTAAGAAGTGGTGGGGGAAGAGAGGAGGGAAGCAAGGTAGGTGGGGAGGGATCTAAGCCAGTATTTAGAGATGAAGGAAGCATAAAGGGCAAGGCATCTGGAAGGGAAAGGAGAAGGAGGAGTACAGGAAGCAGTGTGGGTGTGACAGAAATGTGATGTGGGTCCAGCTGGACCCTTAGGTACTTGAATAAGGGGACATCCTCAACTGCTGCACCATCAAGGGTATGAAGGAAGGGGAGAGAAGTGAGTCTGGTGAGCCTTTACCTAGTTACAAAGGTTGTAGAGACCATTTTCAGGGCATAGTGGGACAGCTGGTTTGCCAGGAACTAGTGCTGGATGTTAAAGTCCAGTTGGAGCCTGACCATATGGTCAGAGGCAGAGGAGCCACAGGCAAAGAGTAATATGTCATCTGTGTACACATAGATGGATGCAGGGGCACAGGCAGTGCAGAAATCATTCAGCAAGATGGAGAAGAGTATTGAGCCAAGGACAGACCTTTGGGGGACACCTGAGCTGATAGGGAGTGGGGAATACAGATTCTCCAATCTGGACAGCTTGAGACCTGTCCTTAAGGTAGGAGTAGAACCAACTGACTAAGAAGTCAGAGAGCTCCCCCCCACCTTGAGCACGTCTGAGAGGAGGAGGGGGTGGGCAACAGTGTTGAAGATTTTGGCCAGTCACAAAAATGGCAGCGGTGACCATGTCTTGATCTATGCCAGATAGAATGGAGTCAGTCAGCCAGAGGAGGAAGGTGGTGGTTGAGTGAGACTTCTTGAAGCCATGCTGGGAAAGGGTGAATCAAGGAAGGAGGAGAGCTGAGACAGCATAAGGTGCTCCTGGATCTTAGCCAGAGTGCACAGCAGGGAGATTGGGTGGTAGTTACCAGGAGAGGTGGAGTCTCCCCCCCTTGGGAAGGAGGATGAGAGGCTAAGGAGAAGGTGAAGTTAAGAAGAGAGGTAATAGGTAGAGCAATGTAATGAGTGGAGAGATGAAGGAGTCTGGGCTCAAGACCATCAGGGCTCATATCCTTGTGTGGGTTTAGAGCTGAGAGGACCTTAAGTAAAGTAGTAGGAGTGATACAAGAGAAGGGGCGGTGAGGGGTAGAAGGAGAAGGAGGAGGGTGAGGGAGGGGAGAGGAGGAGGAAAAGAGAAAGCAGGCACAGAAGGAAAAAAGAGTTGAAAGCTGACATAACTGAAGAGGGTCAGAAATAAGAGTGTTACCCATCCTGAATACAGAGGGAGTGGACTTGGTAAAGGGAGAAGATGGCATGGATAACCTTCCAGAACTTAGAGGGGTAATTAAGGTTGTTCTGGAGTGTGGATACAAAATATTTGGACTTGACAAGCATAGTAACTGGTACAGGCATTACAAAGCATCCAGTACTTGACTGTGTCAACAGGGGAGCTAAAGGACTTGAGAGTCCACCAGGCAAGATCAGATGCATGGAGGTAGACCAACAACTCAACCGAGATCCAAGGGAGGTGGGAACCCTAGTTTTACCAAGGGGGACATGGAGATTCCAGACTAACATAAATTTGGCATTGAAATGTTGGAGGGCAGTATTTGTGTAGCAGGCTGTACAGATGGATGACCAGTTGGAAGCCACCAGGTTATCAGGAAGGACAAGTTCAGTGACCAGAAGGACTGGATCAAATTTTTTTTTTTTTTTGGTGGGCTGCCTTTTGTATGCTGAATCCTTTACATGCAGTATACCATATGGTGGTTACTGAGGGTATCTGAGAGGGTACCAGCATCCAAAATATGGTTGGTGTGGGAGGTGAGAACACAGTCCAGAAGGGAGTGACTAAGGGGTCTGTGATTGTGCCTGGTTGGGTCTGTGATCAGTTGGGCAAGCTGAAGGGACTTTATGTTTTGGTACAATTTATTTACCAAGGAGAGACAATTAAGGTTAATGTCACTGAGGATGAGAAGCTCACCAGAACAGGCATGGGAGGAGTTAGTGATGAGAAGCTTGGTAACTGAAAGTATGGACTAGTCAGGAGAGCAGTAGGCACCAGCTATGAATACAGGGAGAGTGAAGGTGAGAGACAGCTTGAAGAGGAGCAACTCATAGACAGAGAGGGAGGAGACAGATCACAGTCTCAAACTGGATGCTAGAGTAGAGGGAGATAGTAACTCCACTGCCCCTCTTACTATGATCCTGCTAGGTGATTGTGAACCCCGAGGATGGCAACTATAGTATCAGGAATCCTGGGGGAGAGCCAAGACTCCAATATCACCAGTACATCAGGCTTGTGATAAACCATGAGCGGTTGCAACTGATCAGTCATGGGGAGGAGGCTTTGGATGTTGACATGGGTCACTCAGCCATTTAGGCAGATGGGAAGGAGATGACTGGGCAGGGCTGGGATTGAGCTCAATATCACCTGGTACTATAAGCAGCAGGGAGACAGGGAGCCTGAGGGAGCCTGTGAGTCACTTATGGGGAGAGGGGTGAAGGGAGGGTGGGAGGGTAAGAGGAGAGATGGGGAGGAGGTTCCTGAGGGCTTCAACATGAAGCCAAGGGGAATGAGAGAGACTGCACTGAGGACAGGTTGTAAATATGAAAAGAGTGAGAGCACACCAGTCTCCTAAAGGTGCTTCTGTACAGAAAAGCTGAAGGAATGCTGGGGAAATGGGGAAGGGTGGTGAGGCAGGGGGAAGGGAGGATGGTAGAGGGGATGGGGAAGGGAAATGAAGGGATGAAGGCAAGGATAAGCAGTAGGGGGGGAGGCAGGTCAGGGACAATAGCAGGGGGAAGAGAGATAGGGTTAGAGGCATCATTATTGGAGGGACAGTAAGCAGATGTCACCCTGTACTACAATAATCAATCTGTAGAATTTATTAGACAAATTGTTGGGTCGTCACTGTTGTACTTATTGTTACCACCAATGTCACTAAGTCTCCAATGTAATTTTAATTGTAGGCGATACTATACCATGAGAAAAAAATTTCATAAACTGTATGTAAGTTATCCCAGTTTGTCCTGAAAAAGGGACGCAAGTCTCAGTGAGCCAACCAGGTTTACAAAATCCAGTAAATAAATGACAAAATAGGTGGTATGTGAATAAGGTTAACTCTGGAGAGGAGGAAGAAAATCTAAGAATGTGAGTGGGGTAAATAAAGGTTGAAGAAGGATCAAGATTTTAAATCGGTGTAAATGTATTATTTAATTCTGAGCTTTACATGTGAAACATGTAGTGTTTAATGTTTTGTTTTCAAGTATTCATGATGCTTTACTTGAAGTGCCTGTGCAGAATACATTTCTTCCACGAGGACTTTTATTTTTCTCTTTGTTCTGGTTGCATTTTTCAGACACATTTATATTTTGTCATTATAATATTTATGGCTTTGGAAGGGTCATGTCTCTTCTGCAGGTCTATTGCAAGAATACAAAATACTCCTAGGACTGATGGCTGATAAATATGACTGTATAACTGATATGCCGCCAAGTTGCCATTGATATTGCCCTAGCTACTACCCCAGCCCTGTGGACAAAACAAGGTTGCGAGGCCTGGGTCCATTAAATTCCTGATTTTTTTTTTGGGGGGGGGGGTTCATATCCAAAGTTAGAATTAAGTAGTGCAGTGCCTTCACCCAGAGAAAGGTTTAAATGGGCTTAGCGCACAGTACGAATAGTAACATGCCCTGGGATGAAGTATGTACCTACCTCCCCACAGGGTCAACTCACCTATGAATGTGGTGTCAGTCCCCACTAAGCATGTAACTTATACGTTAATATAGCACGTGCACAGACGGTGACCGCAAACAAAATAACAAGATCTTTGTTAGAGTCTTTGCAAGGCTCTAATGAGGGGAAACGGGGGATAGCAACATGAGGTAGAGAAACATAGTATAAACCTGGCTGGTTCTTCCATGTCTTTCTATGTCCAGCCTATTTAACACAAGGGCTGTTCTTCAACTGTCCTTCCAGGTGCAGTCAAATAATATTCACTAGGGCTGTGCTTCCAGTGCCCTTCCAAGCGTGGCCCAAAATAGCAGTGCCCTTCCCCACAAACCACACCTGAAGGGGTAAGTTTGGTTGTGGTTGCCAATCTGTACTGGTAGGGTTACCCTTTCCCTACTGGTACAATTGTGTTCCTAGTGCTTAACTGGGTACCTGGCTATGGAAACAGTGTTCCCTGATGATGTTACATGTGGTTTGCCAATGGTGGTGTACTTCAACAAATAAGCAATACTTTCTAATTTAAAACCTCCAAAACCAATGGCTCTCAAATCCATGCAAAGCATTTGCAAATTCTCAATACCCATGAGAATGACTGCACTAAAGAGAGGGAGGGAGGGAGTTCAAAATGAATCAAAGAGGTGTTTCCAAATCCTGGCTGGATGATCCAGTACATTAAATGCTTTCTCAGACTGATACATGATGCAGGTTCAGAGCAACTCTTATGTTCTCACAGTTTCTCCCTGACCAAAGGATCTACCTCAATGTGCAGGGGTGATGATGCAGTTTGCAGTGAGACCTTCTATAGCTAGTTTTACCTCTATCAAGCCCTCAAGGCTTCTAGTGTTGGTGGATGCAAGTACTGTTTCTCCAATCCAGTAGTCCACAGTCTTCCATTTTCTCAATCCCTTCCTCTCATTCGGCTACCGTTTGAGGAGAAGGCTGCAGGGAAAGGGAGTCAGAGGGACACAAGTGGATGGTCGCACTCAGACCACTGCTGTACTGTAACTACGGCTGCTATAGTGAGGCTGACTTGAACAAATGGAAGCCTGCGAACTACTGGACTCGAGGACATCTTTGCCAAGTTTAGCAGTAACTTTGCCAACATCGGATGTGGTGGGGGATCGCTCTTCACACTCATGGACTAGGAGCCAGGGAATGGGTTGCTAGAGGGGGCTGACTGGCCGTGGACTAACTGTTCATTTCAGAGGGGGAATGAAGATGAGGCTGCCAGCTACGATACTGCTGCCTCATTTGGACCAAACTCCTCCAATCTGATCCTACGAACCTAGCTGAAGCATCACACAGGGAGTGGGATCACCCTAGACTGCTGCTGCTATAATCTATAAGGTAAGGGGAGGGAGGGAGTGAGGGAGGCAGGGAGATGAGATTGGGGGAGGGGAGAGGATTTTTCTTGTGGCCCAATAAGGGCTACTAGGCATTTTACAGGGTGAGAGGAGGTTGTGTGACCTTTGAATTTGGAGTCAGAAACAGAATTGGAATTTCTGATTCCGACTACAGTTCCAGCTCAGTGCCATAGTAGGCATCAGAATGGAATCAGAAACAGAACTGGATGTTTCAGTTATCTGACAAATGCATGACGAAATGGAATCAGCAAATGCGGAGCAACCTTCATTAAAAATATATACTTTTCTTTGTTAAAAGTGACTAATAAACGTAGTCCCTTTCTAACTGTTAATTATCTGTCTTTTCACAAATTCAATAGATAGCTTGTTTATCATAGAATACACTAATTTAAACTTCTGCAGGATTCTTCTGGTGGACCTTTCACCTTCCCACACACAACCAAAGGCCTCACTGACAGGATTGGGGTCTTAATTTTATCTGTGGCTGGGAAAGCAGCAGATATGTCTGTGGCAAGCTGGTAAGGATGGGAGGGGAATTTTTCATGGATCACCAAGGATGCAGCAGGACTAAAAAGAAATACTATTTATTATTTTGTTAATTTAAGGGCCTTTCTAGGGCCTTATTGAAGGTTTTCAGTGAGTAAAGGTGGCAGCCATGTTTGTGGTGGCAATCAGAAATGCAGCCATGTTTGTGGTGGCAATCAGAAATGCAGCCATGTTTGTGGTGGCAATCAGAAATGCAGCCATGTTTGTGGTGGCAATCAGAAATGCAGCCATGTTTGTGGTGGCAATCAGAAATGAGTGAAGTGGCTCATGAATTCTGTATGTGAGTTTACCCAGCTTCCACATCCCACTGCCTGAACTCTTGTTCCAGCCTGTGCATTTTTGGGAGATTAACGTATGTAGCTAATCAGGAAGCAGGAAATGTCCAATTCATTTTATAAAACATCCTAACAACACTGTCAGCCATAAGGTAATTTGACAGCACTGGAGGGACTCAATATTGTCAAGCATGTCTCATGCACTGCTCCAGATCAAATGTTCATATCCATGCCAACCACTTAATAACCAGCACCCTTAACAAAACAAAAAAAGGAAAGTGACACAAGCAAAAACCTAAGACTCATGACTGAGACATGAGCAGGCTTGTGTACTGGCATCTGTTCAGTCCTGCACAGAAGGCACCCTAGGGAAGGGGAACAAAACCAGGAAATGTCCATAAGCAGAAGCAGCATGATGCCAACCCCACATCACAGGCCCCATGCCACCAACTGTAGCACCCACCACAGAACCATGCTTCAACTGTGTTGGGAGTACAGTGTCCCCCTCCAGTAGCCCCACCCTGGGTGTACAAGCCAGGCAGGACCACGTAGTGGAGGTAAGTCCCAGGGAAGGTGGGTCACAGAGCTGGGGGCAGGGGACAGAGGTCATGGGTCAAGCCAATGAGGGCCTCCTGGGTGACAAAGGGAGGAAAGTACACTAAACAAAAACACCCTAGGTGAAATGAGAGTAGTTTCATTTACATTCTTAGAGTTACAGAACAGCTCAGCTTCTCTTGACTATTCCCTCACTCTAAAAACACACATGAAACTACTCTTTTTCACCAGTGGTGTCGCTGGCCCATGTATTAACACACACATCAACAACTGTGTTTCTGGCTGCTCTAGCCTTGGCTCTTCTATTATGGCCCTGGCCCATTCTGCTCTTACCCACTTGTTGTAGCTGAGCCTAGTCTAGGTTCAGAGTTCACTTGCTCTTTTTTCTGTGGGACTGTAGTAACAGCTTCAGCAACTCTACCAGATGTTAGTTCCCATGACCCCACGCCCGGTTTTGGGAGTCTTTCTCCTCTCCACTGAACAGATCATTAGGAATGAGAGTCCTCCTTGACTTGTTCCCTGCTTTCAAGTTCTGAATCCGATTTTCCATTCCCATTTGTGCTGTTGCTGAGTTTCTTGTTACTTATTCATCTTTTTTCACTCCATTCCTTTGATTTTGAAAATAAAATAAACCTCACAATCTTACGGCTAATAAAACTGCCTTATGAGTAAATTTCATAAAAAATGTCAAATGTCTGTAAAGTGTCATGTCTGCCATCACAACACAGAAGACTATGCTAGGTCATGAGGATAACATTGGGTGGCTAGTAGATATTTTAAGTCTACAGGCTTTTAAAACCTCTAATGTTTTTCCATCACATATGTGTTAAAATTGAAGCTCAAACCCCATTCTATAGGGCACAGAACTAAGAACTGCATTACAGCTCAAAGTACTTTGAATAAGATGGGTGACTGGATTTTCCCACTGAGCTGGTGGGAGGGAGGAACTTGAAGGTCCTGTGGTCTTCTCCAATTACTGTATGTATAATATGTATGTACTGTACCATACCCAAGGGTTCCACAGTGGATTGTGGGCAGCTGGCAGGTTCAGCTGCCTCACCTCATCCTGCTCAGGTTGTTATGCAATGCCAGGTCAATAAGGAATAAGACTGCCATAATGGCAGACTTGATATCCTCGGTCAACCTGTCTTGTATCACGGAGACCTAGCTGGATGAAAATGCCGCCCTCATTTTGGAGGCGACGGCGCCGGCCGAGTACTCCATGATACACAACCTGAGGGAGGATCACAGGGGTGGGGAGGGGGGTAGCCATTTGTTTTTAAACCAGCCTGAACCTCACGGTACTACCTGTAGGTCATACACAATCGTTTGAGTGTGTGTAGCTGCCCGAGGTGGTGTGGGGGCAGATTTCAGGGTCCTTATGCTTTATGGTTCCCCTGGTATGGATGGAGATTTTGTGTGTGAAGTCGAAGAGCTTGTCGCCAGCCTGGTGTTGGAGTCTCCCAGGTGGTTAATTCTGGGGGACTTCAATGCCTGGGTTCGACAATGGACTCTCAGATTTTGGGAGTGATCTCCTAGGAAGCATGGGGGCCCTGGGCCTGTCGCAAAAAGTAACAAGAGCTATGCACTCAGGTGGACACACATTGGATCTGGTCTTCTCATTAGATTTAGATGTGACTGACCTCAGTATTGATCCTGTAGTTTGGTCAGATTATAGCACCATGAGGTACATGCTTGGTGGCACCCCCCCAGATGGTCCTGCTTCAGTGAAGATGGTCTGGTACTGTCCGTTAAGAGGAGTTTCCTTGGGATTTGTGGTGGTGCTGGACCTATCGAGTGTTGGGGTGGCTTATGCAATTGCATCAGAGGAAGGAGTGGAAGCTTATAGGGGTGCCCCAGGGATCAATCTTGGGGCCCCTACTCTTCAGTATCTTCTTAAATGACCTCCACACTGCCTGCAACACCAAACTTATACTTTATGCTGATGATGCGGTGCTCCTGGGCATCAGATTGTCCCTTACTGATCTGTAAATAGAGCTTCAGGCCTCTTTCTCCTCTATGGAGATGTGATTCTGTAGTCATAAGTTACTATTTCACTATAAGAAGACCAAGGCCATGCTTATTACCAGCCCACACAAAAAAATCAAGCAACACCCCCTCATCATCACTAACTCCCTCAGTGAGCCACTGGAACAAGTCTGCATGTTCAAGTATCTGGGGGTCATACTGGATGAAACCCTCATATTTGCTCAACATTTTGACTCTGTAGTCAAGACAGTCAACATTAAGATTGGTGTCCTTTACAGACACAGGCAATGCCTCTCCCCCAAGGCCCTCCGCTTTGCAGTACACGGCTCCATATTATCTCATATCGACTATGGATTAGTGGTGTACAGGGTAGCAAAAGATACTGCGTTGAAATGGATCCAGGTGGCACTAAACAAGGCCTGCAGGCTATTCCCTGAAGTGGAGCATGATACACACACCTGTATGCTGTATGAGTTTACAAATTGGCTATCCCTAAGGAACAGGGTCATACACCAGACTTGCACCCTAGGGAAGAAAGCGCTCATGGATAAAACACTGCCATGTGTCGGTAATCTGTTAGTGGCAGCAAACATGCCACAGGCCACTAGGGGGAGGACAAGAGGGGTCCTGTCCATCCCCTTCTGCCATACCTCGCTCGGGCAATAGGCATTTGCCTACCATGCCCCCCTGTGGGTGAATGAACTGCCCGAGCACCTCCTCACCACCACCTGTTTAGCCAAGTTCAAAACTGACTTCAAACAACATCTTATTACAATCTCTAGATCAGTGGTTCTCAAATGGGGAGGCCAGCCTCCCAAGGGAGGCCCCATACCATTCCAGGGGAAGCCTAGTCAAGTCTGAGAATGTACATATTTAAATTTAAAGTTTTCGATGTTTAGTGAGAAGGGATGAAGCAAACTAAATATGGATAATGGCAGGTGACTGTCTTTACTTATGCACAAACTGGAGACCAGGAAAGGCCCTGAGCCAAAGCTTGTTTATACTGTAGGTGTGTATTTACATGTAAATTGGTGACTTAGAAGGCACACTGAGTTGAGGCTTGTTTCTACAGTAGGTGTTTATATACAAATTAGTGACTGAGGAAGGCACACTGAATCAAGGCTTGCTTCAACAGTAGGTGTTGTTTATATGCAAATTAGTAACTGGGAAAGGCACACACAGTCGAGACTTGTTTCTACAGTAGGCATTTATTTATATGTAAATTGGTGTCTGGGAAAGGCACACTGAGCCAATTCATGTTTTTCGGTGTGACCTTGGTAAGGGTACAAGAAGTTCCTTAACCAGGGTAAGAGGGGGACAGATGATGTGGTTAGATTAGTTGTTGAACATAAAGAGAAAGTAGAGTAATAAGGGTCCAAGAGTCAGAATGGTGGAGTGACAAGGATAACTTGGGGTGTGGGGTTGGGGGTGGAGAACAATAAGTCAAATAAAAAGAGAATATACCCCGTCAACATTATTAGTCCCGCTTGATTCCTGGTATACTGGGCAAAAGTATGATTTTTTTTTTTCTATGGGGAGGCAGAAAATTTTTTTTTAAATTTGAGGGAGGCTCGAAATCTGTTCCATGGCTTGGGGGAGGCTCACTATTACAAAGTATGAGAACTAATGCTCTAGATGCACCTGCAACTAACCTCAGGCATCTCAACTCTCCACCAGTTTATGACTGACTCAGCACTTGTTTCGCGTCATGACCTCCTGGTTTCACTTGATTATGACATGGCCTCCATGGCATACCCTTCACTCTACCCCCCCACCCATTGCTATACAATTCCGCTCAACCATCCCCTTCCCCTCAATCTGGTGACAAAGCTCCTTGGGGCTGCACTATTTTCTGCCTTTATAACCATGTTCATGCAATACATTGTTCTAATCTGTAACCATGATGTTTTTGTGTACTTGTTCATACTGGTTGTTGTACTTATGCTTTCTACTTTGTAACTTGCCTAATTCACTGACGTGGAATCTTTGTAGAAGAGCTTGCACTCAAAGGAATCTTCCGAATCAATAAAATTGAAATTGAATAATGGGGCGGTTACTGTGGTCTTCGATTCCATCACACCCATTTGTGTCCATCCCTTGTCTACTCTTGGCTTCCATGGTTTGATGAGTATCTCCGGAGTTTAAAGATTAAGGGGCGGAGGTTAAAGAGGTGCTGGAGGATATCTGGCCTGCTGGAGGACAGATTGGCCCTGAGGTTACAATATGTTAACTATCTGGGAGCAATCTCCCTTAAGAAGGTGGGATATTTGTCTAGGGAGATTGCTGCGGTGAGGAACAGACTGGCTCAGCTTTTCCACACAATGGACAGGCTAGTACATCCTGCCTGTCTCTGTGTTGGAGAAGCAAATTCTACCACTAGGTGCAAGAAGCTGTCTGTATTCTTCGTCGACAAGGTGTCCTCCATTAGGGATGGGGTCTCCTCAAGTACCTCTCAAAGGGGATGATGGTCCAGCCTGGAGTGTGTCGAAATACTCTTCCTGTCTGGGATGAGTTTGAGCTGGTTGGGGTGGAGGAGGTGGTAAAAATAATCTTGAAGCTGCAGCCAATCCAGGTCTAACAAGACTTTTGGTTGGATGTTCAGACCTGATTGGGCCTGTGATTGCTGGGGTTGTCTGGAGTTCCTTTAGGAGTGGGGTCTTCCCAATGGCCTTGAAAGAGGCCTTGGTTAGACCCCTTTTGAAGAAACTCTCCTTGGACCTGGACTGCCTCAGCAATTACAGGCCAGTCTCAAACCTCCCATTTTTAGGGAAGGTTATTGAAAAATTGGTGGCCATACAGCTCGAGAGACAGCTTGCCTCTTCCTCCACCTATGAGCCTTTCCAGTCTGGGTTTCATGTGGACCATAGTACAAAGATCACCATGGTGAGGGTGCTTAATGATCTCCTGATGGCAGGGGACTAGAGAGACCAGACTATCTTGGTCCTCCTGGACCTCTCTGTGGCATTTGACACCTTGGACCATGAGGTGTTGCTTGACCACCCGCTGTTCTGGTGTGGCCTGTCAGGTAATGTCATCAACTGGTTCAGGTCATACCTGACAGATAGAGTGGAAAGGGTGGCAATGGGGTTAGCCTCATCTAACTTGAAGCCTCTGTGCTGTGGGGTTCTGCAGGGTTTGGGTTTGTCACCCTTGTTGTTCACAGTGTACATGCTGCCATTGGGGGACATTATCAGGTGGTATAGGCTGGGTTTTCACTGCTATGCAGATGATACCCAGCTGTTCTTGTCCTGTGCGACCAATACCCAGGTGTCGGCCTCTGTATTTAACAGCTGCCTCAATGAGATCCAGGTATGGATGTTTCAAAACTAGTTCAAACTTAACCCAGACAAGACATAGGTACTTGTTCTGGAGCCAGTTCATCAGGGTGGAGGGCGGGGTGAGGGGTTACCCCCTGGCCTATTGTTGGGGGGTGTTCCCCTTACTCCACCTAGACAGGTGAAGTATTTGGGTGTGATCCTGGATGATGGTTTGATGTTTGATGCTCCGGTGTTGGCCATCATCAGGAGTGGATTTTATCATCTCAGGAACATCGCATGAATCCGAGCCCTGATCCCACCAGAGGATCTGACCACACTGGTGCATGCATTTGTTACTTCCAGGCTGGACTATTATAATCCCCTGTACCTAGGGTTATCTGGTGGCAACCTCTGCATGCTGCAGCTGGTGCCGAATGCAGTGGCAAGATTATTAACTGGGGTGAGTCGGGGTGATCATATCACCCTTGTCCTCTTCGGACTGCACTGGCTGCCAGTCAGGTGGAGGATTGTCTTCAAGGTAGGGCTCCTGACCTACAAGACCCTACACAAAAGGGGATCTGTCTATCTGCAAGATCTCTTTACCCCTACCATCCATTCTGGGCACTCTGTTCTGCTAGGAGAAGCCTCCTCGGAGTTCCCAGAGTATGGCTGAGGCATTCTGGGGACAGGGAATTCTCGATGGCAATGCCTACTCTGTGGAACTCCTTCACTAGTTATTTAAGGGAGGCCCCCTCAGTGGAAGCCTTTAGAAAGGGACTGAAGACATACCTGTTCCAGCAGGTTTTTAGTGATTGATATACTGGTTTTAATGGGATAGATAGAATTTTAAGTTTATGATGAATTGCTGCTTATATGTATTTTGTTGTTGATATGTACTGTACAGCACCCAGAATCTATGGAACTGGGTGCTTTATAAATAAAATAGCTATCTATCTATCTATCTATCTATCTATCTATCTATCTATCTATCTATCTATATGTATGTTTAGCCTACAGGTTAGATCATTCGGCTGTGAATGAATTTTGCACATTTAACAAACCTGGGTTTGATCCTCACAACCTCAACCTGCACACTGTGTGAACCAGAGCAAGTTATTTAACCTCTCTGTGCTCGTTGGATGTACCTGAAAATGACCTTTGGGTCAATACGTCTTTCCCAGTCAAAAACGATAAAATAAAACTTAGAAAAATAATACATGATGACATCAGTCTTAGTCAGTCAGGATTGTTTGTTTCTAAATGTTGCAGACACTCTTATAACCACATAATACATAGTATGCATGATTTTCCTGTGTTTTACAAAAGCTGATCTTCACATTTAAAATAAGGACAACATTCTAACCAGAGTCAGTTGTTCTTAAAACTTTAGAATGTGAAGAACAACTTTACTTAGGTGCTGTCATGAGACTCAGGTCAGTCATTGAATTTAAAACAATGAAAAAAAAACACTACTAACTTCAGTTGTTGTAAAGCATGCTTCCTGTACTATTACATAATAACATACCCTTCAGCACTAAGAGCTCATGGGTTCTCAAAACCATGTTACTGTGATGACATCATAAGGCACTTAAGCTTTGCTCTTGTGCCGATGATGTCACCACTCTAACGTGATGCTGAGATCCAGCTTGTTCTTAACATCCAGGGGTTAATTATTCTCTGTAACAAGGTTTTTAATGCAAACAGTTTTAAAATTCTGAAGATCTACATTCAGTTGGCATAGTCCATCTGCCATATGGGGGTTGTCTTTATTTTCTACAAAGTAAAACATTCTGATTAATATCAAGTTTCGTTTTGTGAAAATAGAAGCCTTTAACATGATTAATGGTATGCTTGTATGCACAGTTCTAGCATCTTCTTTGGTTAGAAGAGTGCTTTCTCAAGTCATTTGTGTGCCAGAACTGCTCAGCTTTGCTTCGCAGTTCTCTCACCCAAAGAACTCAAGAGGGCACTCATGGCTATAAGACATACTAGACTATGGATATACTGTAAATAGACAATATGCATGTAAGAGCAAGGAAACTATTTGTATAGGGTTAATATAAACAGAAGATAGGACTACTGGAGAGCTTTATCATTTGGAAAGTGTGATGATGGCAGGGCGTATCAGACAAAAAATGGTAAGGGTTTACAGTATTTCCAGTGTGTCTATTGTGTCAAATCTAGTATTTCAATCTTTAGTCACCTTTTACCGTGTTAAGTGCAAGGGGAAATTTCTCATGCTGGAGGCTGAACTTCTAAGTTATGTAATTGGACATGAATCATTTATCACAGTTTAATCCAGTGCCCAGAGTACTAAAGGTCCCCATGACTTTAAATTCTCATGCTATTCAGTCTCTTTGAGGGTTAATATTTCTCCTTAGAGCTGCTGCTCTCATATAGTACTACAGAATTCGTGGAACACCAAATTGCAGCACCACTAGCACAGTTTTATCTGATAACGTGCTGTAAGTGTCCAGACAACAATCTTTATGTGGGTGCAAGGGTTCGGACACTGTGGAAAGGAATGAATATGCATCACTACAGCATTAGAAACCATGTAACTTATGCCGTGGTGGGTGAACACTCCTCCAGTCCAGTACATGGTATGTATACAGTAGTATCTCAAGAGAATGGTACTTGTCAGTTTAATCTTGCTTCTTTCTTGTTTCTTCTCTTTCAGCACGGTCAATGTGCTTCTACCTTCTGAGATGCTCTCCCTTTCTGGTAATCAGGACTATGTGGGTAACATTCTAAGTGAGCGACTTGGTTTGATGGAAAATCTCCCTGAAATATGCCTACAATGCCACAATACTTCATGTGAGCTTTACAAAATATTCACTTCTTTGAAAATGTTTAGCAAAGTTGATGAGAAACAAAACAGCACTTGTAGCCATCAAGATGTCCAGATATTTCTAGATATTTCACCATATTTTCAAATGAAATCTCGCCGGTGGCCTTACAGTGGTATTGCAGGCAGGCATTAAATTTCTCGAGTGAAATCATTGAAATTTCAGGAAATATCATATTAGTGGTTGCAACTGACTGCCAATCACTGAAATTCCCTTCTCCGGTGAGGTATTTCAAACAGCTCTAACAATCAGATACAATGGGTCATTGACGACCCAGTGATTTTAAATTCCATTTTTATTCTAGCTATGAGGGATATAAATGTACTTTCAGTGCATCTAGGTTTCCCTGAGTTGTTTAGGACTTTTATTTCCATTTTAAAAATTATATTAAATGATAGCTTGCCATTCCCACTATGTTATACATTATAATCCAGAATAGTGGGAGCTGTGGACACATTTTGTTCTTGTAAGTAGCTCACAGTTTTTGAAAAGACATTCCAGAAGTGCAGAGAATTTCACACTTATGTAGCTTATCTGAAATCCAGCCCAGTGGCATAAAACCCCCTTACACAGTGCATTTTTTTTCTATTGTTCTAAACTAGGGATGCACAGATATCTAAATTTACCCAGATATTGGATCTGACTACCCAGTGTCTATTAACTGACTGGGTTGGATTATGCCTCAGGTTGGATAGCGGTATGCTGAAAACAATACAACATAAACAATATTAGTACTCTTATGGTGTATTATTTAGCAGTAACAAGTTGCATTTAGTACATGTATTTTAAAATTCTCAGTTTTTGTTTCTGGCCCTTAATCAGCGGGACAGCACTATGTGTAACAGAAACTCCTCCATTTTAAGAACTGGCAAGCGGAGACATACTGTACATCGAGGCTGAGGTGGCAGCAATATTAAATCTATAAATACATGTTACTGGAATCTTAATCAGCAGGACAGAGCAGTCATAGTGAGACAAAGGCTGAACATGCAGTAATGCAGTAAAGCATCAAGATGTCATTGAAGTTAAATGGAGCCTCCATTCTAAGAACTGACAGTCAGATTTTGAATAATGGGAAGGTACCTTGGGAGTTTAATAATTCATGAATAGCTCTGGCTGTTCTGCTGCTTATAATAGTTACCCTCCCATCATGAATTCAGCTTCCAAATATATTTATTTACTGAAAACTGTTGTCCAGGAAAGGTACACTGAGTTGAAGCTGATCTCCATGTGTGACCTAGAGGTTGTGATATGGTGGGAGATAAATAACAATAGGAGCAAATATAATAGGTGATGCCTGAGCAACAAACAAGCAATATAGTGTGACTTAATTTGAGTTCAGGATGGTCACTCACAACAAATTCTCACCGAACAGCTTCAGTGCATTGCTGCCAGTAACTACTCTTACAAGCGCTTTCGCAAGACTCTCTCTCTCTTTCTGCATCCCAAACCAGTAACAACCCAACTCATAACACCAGTATCTGATCAGACTAGATATGGTCAGAAAGCATGATATCTGACCAGATCAATACATCAGGTCGGATATCCATGCATCCCATTCTTAACATAACAGCATGGAAATTCTGGATCAGAAGGGAGAACAGATGAGTGGCAAGCAAACTATACTCCAAAATCTTTGTGTAGCAGTGACTGCTATACAACATGTGTTTTGTATTGCAATAGGCAAGCTTTGTGTAGCACTTGATTTTGAGTAAGTAACAACAGTTCTGTTGGCCCTCACCCCCAAGCACAGCCACCCACACCCACACATATACTCAAGGCTATACATTTTGGCCTTCTGGCTCTTTTCTAAATGTTTTCTCCAGGTTCTGTGCTCCATCCTCCTTTCTTTTTTCTGCCTTTACAAATTGTTCCTAGTTTTTTTTTCCTTTTTTTTTTCTTTTTTTAGTTTCTTTGCTCTTTGTCTTCTCTTGTTAACTGTTTTGTCCTACTAGGGAGGCAACCTGGCCTTGTGGTTAGAGAGAAGAGCTGTGCACCTGGAGACATAGATTTGAAAACTACAACTGAGGTGTACTTATATGACCCTGAGCAAGTCATTTAGCCTCCCTGACCCATCTCTCTTTTTATTTCTCTGTAATCTTTGCATTGTATATCTTTCCCACTTGAATCTCCCTACTGAACTTGCTGAAAACGGTAACAGCATTCTCTCAGCCTCCCTTTTTCCTGCCCTCCTGGATGGTAAAATACTTAATAGAGTGTGTCCCCTCTCCCACCAGCATTTCTGCTTCACTTAAGTTGGTACAATGTGGTAAACTCCACCCTTGCTAATCTGAGTCCTGCCACCTTGCCCACCTAGTTCTTAATCATGCCCTTTGAGTGGATTGTACTATAACATTAATGATTTAACAGTCTAAAGCAATGTGGAATGTCTCACGAGTTGATAATATAAAGTAAAATCCACCCCACCCTTTTGAATCCCACATGCCACTCCACAGAATCCTTTGTCAACCACTCTTAGCACCCAAGCCAATATCATAAAAATAAATGATTCTGCAGTCCAATGTAGTGAATGTCCTCATCTTCTCTGTTCCACCACCAGCTAAAATTCCAATAATCACACAAAGCACTGTAGGGGAGGTTTCCAACATTTGGGATAGGCGATGAGACAGAGAATCATTGCACTGCACTGGACTGTTGAATCACTATTTTTATAGTTCCAGGTACTCCAAGAGGGTTGAGAAAAGTGATGGGGCTCAGACTGGCAGTGGAGAGGATGGGTTACCAAATGTGACCAACAGTGTAGAATTCGAGCACCCACACATACATTTGAATCCCACAAATCCCAGGTGGCATCACTATGAGCCAGGGGGTGTGCAAATACCTTATTTTGAATACTCAGGCCAAATATTATATTTGGGTCTCCAATTATTTGGACATTCAGTGTTTACATTTGTTATTCAACTGTTTGTGTAGAAGGGTATATATATAGTTACATTAATTCACTAAAGAATAATAACATAAACAAAACTGGCCCAATTGACTGTAACAACACTACATCAAGTTCTCCGACCAAAATGGTGAATATCTTAAACTCATATTTCTGCTCAATCTATGCCCCAAAGAACAAAATCCCTCCTTTAAGGGCAGAAACCCCTGTCCAGAAACTAGAGATTTCAGTGGAAAAAATCAAAGATTGAATAAATAAATTAAAAGAAAATTCCTCACCAGGCCCTGATGAGGTCTCAGGAAAATTCCTTAAGATGGTTATTGATCATATTTTAACTTCATTAAGATACTTTTATGAGGACTCCATTAACACAGGTAATATACCAGTAGTCTGATGAGATGCCAGTTTTATCCCAATCTTCAAAAAAGGAACAAATTGGACACCAGCAACTATAGACCAATGAGTCTTACATCTGTATACGAAAAAATACTGGAAGGTATTATGAAGGACAAAATTAACATGCACTTCATTAACATGGATCCAGAACAAGATGGATTTACTCAATGAAGATTGTACATGCCTAACATTGTTTGCTTTTATGAGAAGTTTAACAAACTAAAAGGCTTTTGACTTGATGCCTCATTGGACCATTGTTAAAAAAAATAAAGGATGCAGAAGTTGACATAAGGCTAATAAATTGGACAAATGAGTGGCTGATTAACAGAAATCAAATAGGGATGGTAAATGACTTCCATTCTGACCAAGGGTCAGTTAATAGCAGAATCCCTTGGGGATCAGTATTGTGTCCATTAATATTTCAAATATAATTTCCAGTCCAACAGTAAGTCTAAAAAAATCAGTCAATAAAATATGCAGATAAGACAAAGCTTGGTGGCCCATGAGAAACTAAAGAACAGCATAATTCATTACAACAAAACTTCGATTTCATACATCTATGGGCTACAATGTAGGATATACAATTCAATATTGATAAGTGCAAAGTTAAGCACTTAGTAGGAAACAACCCATGCCAACAATATAAACTTGGCAATAAGACACTACCAACCTAAACTAATGATAAATACTTAGGAGTTAAAGTATTATAGGACCTAGAAAACAAAAACCAATGCAATATTGCAATCTTGAGAGCAAACAGCACATTGTGGGCAATAAGAAGAAACATTAAATCTTGAGGCCTTAAAGTGATTTTCCCTTTATATCGTGCCTACGTTCGTCCCCACCTTGACTATACTATGTAGTTATGGTGTCCGTATAAAAAAAGAGGTATTCAAGAAATAGAAAAAATACAGAGATGTGCCACCACAACCTTTAAAACATTAAATAATGTTACATACCAGGACAGATTGACAAAATTAAACCTTCTGTCCTTGGAACAACAAAAGGTTGTGTGGTGATTTGTTACTTATGTTTGATGTAATAAAAGATGAATATCTATTCTATCAAATGAACCTTGAATTTAAAAGCACAAATACCACCGGAGGGCACCAATTAAAAATTTGTAATAAAAGGTTTAAATGAAAAAAGGCAATACTTTTTTACCCAGAGAGTGGTAAACCCATGGAAAAGGCTACCTATTGAGGTAATTATAAGAAAATATAAAATGCAGTTCAAAAAGAGACTAGACAGACACTTGAGCCAAGGTAATATATTACATTATTACAACTAATGCAGCAAAATGGGCAACATGCCTAATAGCCCCTATTTCTCCTCATATGAACCTTTGCATGCATGAGGAAAGAAAAAGCCAAGCTTATCCTATTCCCTCACATAGTTGTCAGGTCTAATATCCTGGCCACCTTCTCAGCCATTCCCAGTCATTTCCCACCCACCTCCCCCTTTCCCAATGCCCCAGAGAAGGTGCCAGAATTAAATAATTAAAATGTTGGCTCCTGGCACTCTGCTGGGAACTGTCTTTTCAAGCTCACTCACACCATAGCCCAATTTACCATTCTTTCAATTATATGCTTTTTTTTTATTTGAGCCCCCCATGACCCCTTACCTTAATTGGAGGGCTAGTGTCACCAGTACCTATCCTGACTAGTCAGTTGCTCCCCCCCCAGTGTGTCCCTCTCAGCCCACAAGTGCTGTAGTGCTGCTTGCATAGTAGTGTCCCTCCCAGATGTGAGACTCTCACATGCTGGTCACCAACAGTAAATAAATAATATTGCATGCTTTCCATGGATAAAACTGAAGCACCTGGTCTTGTCAGAGGGGTGAGGATCACCATCAATGAGGGGCAGGTGATCACGAGCGAGAGGAGGGGCAGTTGTCATAGTGATGCTATGCTGCAACCAATCCTGCATAGCATCACTATGGGACAACTGCCCACCCCTCCATCATGATCGAACACTACCGTGTTGGTGCCCAATCCTCTGACAAGACCAGGTTCTCCTGTTTATCCTTAAAAATCACATGCAGTACTTTGGTTTGTACTAAAATGAAAAGGGACCTGGGGGTAGTCATATCAGATGACCTAAAGGTAGGCAAGCAATGTGAGAAGGCAGTAAGGAGGGCTGGGGAGATACTGGGATGCATAGGGAGAGGCATTACCTGTAGAAAACAGGAAGTTGTTATCCCTCTGTACAGACAGTTGTGAGACCCCATCTGGAGTACTGTGTGCAGTTCTGGAGACCCTATCTCCATAAGGACATAGACAGGATGGAGACAGTCCAGTGGAGGGCAACTAAAATGATGCATGGTCTGCCTGAGAAGCCATACAAAGAGGGACTAAAAGAGCTTAATCTGTATGCCCTCGAGAAAAAGGAGGGAGGGGGGACATGATAGAAACTTTCAAGTACCTCAAGGGAATCTACAAAGTCCAAGAGGGTAGCATCTTTCAGAAAAAGAGATGGGCAAGAACAAGGGAGCACAATTTGAAGATAGAGGAGTGACAGCTGAGGATCAACATAAGGAAGTATTTTTTCATGGAGAGGGTGGTGGACATTTGGAATGACCATCCTGAGAAGGTTGTGGCGTCAAAAACAGTGGGGGAATGTAAGAATGCATGGGACAGGCATAAGGCAGTTCTAGTGTAGGAGGAGGTAGGTTGCTGGTTAACTAGGATCTGCAGCCTATCCAATAGGTAGGGAAATGAGCAGACTGGGTGGGCCAAGCAGTCCTCATCTACCTTCAGAGTCTATGTTTCTATGTAATGATGGCCAGCATGTCAGACTCATACCACTGGGAGGGACACACCCTACTGCTACAAGCAACAGTGCAGTGCCAGCACTGTAGACTTGGTAAGAGGGACACAGCAGGAGGGGGCCAACAGACTAGTCTGGATATTCATGCCACTAGCCCCTCCCAATCAATTGGGGAAGCAGTATAGCGCAGTGGTTTAAGGCTCTAAGCTGCAAATCTGATGACTTGAGTTTGAATCCCACAGTCTCCACTTACATGCTATGTGACCTGAGCAAGTCACTTTTTATTTTTTTTATTTTATTTTAGCTTTTGTTGACTGGGTAAGTGCACTAGACAAATCCTGCCTATTTTCAGGAACGACCCGGGGAGGGGGATACAGATGAATGCCAACTGACCTTGAACCAGATTAAGCTGTTGGTGGTATTTTTACTGAATGAGGGAAATTTGGCCAGGACACGGGAAATTCCCCTACTCTTTTCGATAAGTGCCATGGGATCTTTAACATCCACCTGAACTACCACCAATCCAGGCAGATGGGACCTCGGTTTAACGTCTCATCCGAAAGACAGCACCTCAGAAGTGCAGCACCCCTCTCATGCTGCACTACAGTGTCAGTACTGGGATATTAACCCAAGTGCCAGATGTGGGAACTGAACCCACAGCCCTCTGATCTCCCGGCCTCAGAGGCGAGTGTGCTACCTACTGAGCCACTGACACTGCAACTTAACTTCCCTGTGCTCCCAGGTTGCACCTGTAAACAAGCTTTCAGCTTAGTGTGTCTCACCCGGTTAAACAATTGGAAAAAAAATCAAGGTAAGTGGACAACAGATGACTGAAATAAAAACTAACATTGTCAGAATGGGAAACAAGCTAAAGGGGGTAGTTTTAAATGGTGCTGTCAGCTCCTGGCAGGGTGCCAGGAATCAACAGTTTAATATATTATCTGTGTCACTTTCTTGGGTTCATGGGAAAGGAGGAGATGAGTGGAGAAAAACAACTTTAGTAAATTTTTTTAAGTAACTCTCCCAAAGTCGAGGAACATGAATAGTGCCTATTATTTGTTTTTCCTCCCAAATAACAAATAGATTATTATCTGTGGAATTCAGGAAATACTATTCATTACTCACACACTTCTTACTATGGCCTTCTAGCATGCTACTAGGTTAGCTGCACAATGCATTTATTTTAATTTTAAAAGAAGTGGTCTTCCTAAAAAGTTTAATATCAAAGTTCACAGTAAAAAGATATGTTCTCCTCTGTGGAAAAAAAATCAGGACTTAGTGTGTTGTATGTTCATTGGGAAATCACAGAATGCCATACTGTTATTCTGCTGAACATTAATCAAGTAAAGCTTTCCCAGTGCAAAAGATGCCATTCTCATTAACAAGCTGTCTTCTGGCGCCAAACAATTTTAACATTACATCTCTGTGAATTTTTAATGAAGATTTTTGCTTTTACTGGATTTAATGTACTGTTGTTGGGAGTCGAAGTTTATTAGCCTAATAGCAACAACAGCATTACAATGGACATCCCTATAATGAGGTTAGCGTGCACAGAGAAACATGAACTAGGAAAGGCAGCTGTATTTTTCTCCTAGCAGAAGGATATAAGAATTATACAGGGATGCAAGATTGACCTTGAAAAGGAAGCAGTGCACTGTATACAGCATCTACAGTGCAGTAAATCTTTGAGAATAGGAAGATGTAGTTCATGAACAAGAACATATTTAATGTCATACATCATTCCGACAGTGTAGTTTAAGATCATGTCCAAATGCATCCTGATAAAAGCATTCCAGCAGGGTGAAATGACAATGAAGTTGACACTTCAAAATGTTTGTTACTTGTAATCTAGATTTCAGACTTTTAAAGCCTCATAGCCAAGATATGGTATTGCAATGAGTGGTAATGTTGACAGTTGTGTAGGATGCCTACAAGCAAGTACAATATGGGAGTGTTCTGCAGATTTGGGGCTGGACCCTGGTATACTGCTTACCGTCTTTCTGATAGTGCTAATGCTTTCCCCTTTTAGTGTGACTGAAAGTTGTATTTTCATTATTATTAATTTCCTCTTACTCTGGCTACACCTCCAGACAAGCAAACATGCGTTTCTTATGCTTTGTGCTGGGACACTGCATATCTTTAGGGACGTGTCTATGAATACTGGCCCAGATCCCAGAACTAATGACCAGGGTGGTCTCATCTCATTTCCTTGTGTACAACAGCCCACAACTCAAAACAGTGCTAAAGAATTTGGCATCTTCCTTTAGCATAATTGGCAGTCTTTGCTGAAATTAGACCTGGCACTAAAAGCATTTGAAAGCAAGAGAGTTACTCTCTAACCACTGGTCCCATAAGACTGAGCCATACTGGTGCAGCTGTGTAAGGGGCTCTTTACTTTATTTGATCCTGCTGCTCATGTTCTTATGACAAGTAAAGGATGCATGATAGCACTATAGCGTCTGCTTACTTTTTTAATTTAATAAAATGATAGAAGGAAAATTAGCCCATGATGTCTGCAGTATATTTGGCTATTCAGCATACTTTGCTCACTGTCCCCAACTCCAAGTAGACATTCTGGCACATCACAAAACCTCTCTATTGCAGCCGGTCCTACTGCACAGCAGTAGTACTACCACTCGCTATGCCGGTGACCCAGGTTCAGGAATGGGCCAGGGACATCAGAGGCCCAGCCAGGGGAGGAGGCTTGAGTATCCAAGGGACCACTCATCATCTCTGGGGGTGGGGGAGCATACTGACTCGGTGCATGCCTGGCCTCTGGCAGTGGCCGGAGATACAGCTCACCCAAGTCTGTTCCAAGGTGGGGGGCTTGACAGACATCAGCATAAGCCTTGATGTCAGCACATGTCATGCCTCCAGGGGCGTATATAAGAAAAATACTGGCCCCAGTATGACACCGATGAGAGGGTCCGATATGGCCCTCATCCACTGACACCATGACCAACAAGGAGGATCCAATGAGATTAGAAGGTGTGTAGGGCTCAGGGCCCGTCCTCATCACATCCCCACCTGGTGGGTAAGCCATGGATTCGCGGGGGTCGCAGTGCCCTGTGGGGGAGTCAGGTGACAGCACTGGTGCAAGGGGGCTTAAAAAAACAAATTACAGAAAAAACTCTCTACTGCCTGTCCCACATCTAATAGAATCCTCCAACAAGCCTTGAACAATCTGTTCCTTAGACTGGATGAAGAGACTTCGAAGGTAGTGAAAGCTTAAGGTATCTGTTAACCCAGTAAAGGTATTGTCTGTACCTCACACAACCTTTCCTGCACAGCAGCTACTGCCAAGAAGCTCTGTTTTATCCATTAAACCGCATCTACTCCAAAAGCAACCACAGAGAGCACCCAAACTTTGTTGCATTTGTGCTATTCACAGAAGAAATGTCAGACGACTGAAAAGTATTCGGTGTTGTACCTACTCTATATGCGCTTCATAACTGGTTGGTGGGAGTCTTCATTGACTTGCTGTACATAGCAACATAGTAATTCAAGATCAGAAGGACACTAGGTCTATCATATCTGTGCAAGGAGAGGCAGCCACCCGAAGATACCAGCCAAGCTATGTCATATAGAGTTCAGTACAAGAAAACAGAAATTGACCAATCTAAGATCAAACTAGTCTTGGTTGTCTGATAAAAAAATTATGTATTTAATAAAACATGAACAGATGCAGCACTCACCCACCCATGTTAAATCTAGTCTTTAGTCATATTATAATTATTAAATGGCTGTCATTTTATGTACAAGTACAGGACTGGACGCTGTACTCTACACTTGTTCTAGGCCTTCTGACACCTTTAGAACTAATTACTGTAATAAGCACTGTACTTACCCTGTGATGCTGCTTTTTTTCCTTTATTTCATACCCACTCCAGTCCTTCTGCATCTTGCCTTTCCTCATCCTCAGTTTTTTCTTTCTCTCATTTCCTGCATCCTAACCCCATTCTCCTTTTAACCCCTTCCCATTTTTTCTGCCTGCTATTTATCCCTTCTCTCCATTACCCCTATTCCCCCCTTCCACCTTTCATCCCCACCACACTACCCTTTTGTTCCCTTTTTGCTACTGACTTGCACTTTAGTTATGAAATTTTTTATATATATTTTCTCTACTGTGGATGTGTGAAATATTTTGTTCAGTGGGGGGATTACTGCTTGTTTTACACATATGTTTTGCACATATATCTGTATTAGCACTTTAGTACAGTTTTACACAAATGTGGTAATGTACAGTACCTTTAAGAGACTGTGTATAAAGGTGTTTTTTCCTATCCTCCCATCATGCCTTGGCAAAGCGAACGTGATATGTGTGAAATGTTGGCATGGGTCCCTATTTCAAAAACAGGGCTGGGAAAGGTAGTCTCTGCAAACAGGTACTAATTCATCGGGTTTCCATACCCACTCTATAATGCAGGGTAATGACGACTGATTCCCAAGTAAGCAGGAATTTGGCCAGTCTTAACTTGTAGGACTGCACTGCCTTTACATCAACTGGCTCCACTGGTAGACTGTTCCAAAAGTTTCCAATCCTCTGTGAAAAAAGTGACTGCCAATGTTACTCCTGAATGTACCACCTCTGAGACTGAGGGAATGTTGCTTGTTCCATAATGGAGGACACCACTTCAAACATTTCTGTATGCTCAATCTTTTCCATGCTTTTGAGTATGCAGAAGACTGACAGCATGTCTCCTCTCACCCTCCTTTTCTACAGGGTGAACATGCTAAGGGTTTCTAGCCTCTCTGCTTATATTTTTTTGCCATACCCTTCACAGTTTTAGTGACTCTGCATTGCACCTTCTGAACCACATCAGTATCCTAACAAAAAGCAAGAGTAACTGCTCAGTGTTTTGTGCACAAAGTAAAAACAGCTTCAGGCAAAATGAAGAAATTGGCACTCACATACGTTGGATATAGACTACATAGTCAGACTAATTAGTCTCATTAGTTAGCACAAAATACCCAGAAAAAAACAGGTTTTATTCCTCGTATTTTGTGTCTCAATGACGTGCAGCTGCTGAATTTCATTAAAGGGACTTGAGCACCTTGAACTCTTTTGTTGGTGTCTGTGTCCAAGCGTGTGTGAGTGCCAATGTTTTTCATTTTACCTCAGTGTCCTGTTTGTACTGAGGAACCCAAATCTGCACATACAGAAGTACTCCATGTCTGCTGTGACCAGGACTTTGTAAACTGGCAAGATGACTTCCCCTACTCTACTGATCACTCCACGTCTGATTCAATCAAGCATTTTGCTGGCCCTCTTGAAAGCAGTTGCACACTGCTTATTCTGCTTCAGCCCCTTGTTTATTATGAACTCCAACTCCTTTTCCTCCTGCATGGCAGCAACTGGAACCCTGTTCAGTGTGTAGGTCCTACAACTGTAGACCAGACTGAATAGAAGGCTTCAGGGGCTAACAATTTCCCACCTTGTTCAAATCCTCTTGAAGTTTGTTCCATCCTCATGAGAGTCATCACCCCTGGGCATCTTTTTGCCATCTGTGAAAACAATCAGATTGCTGGAAACCCCAGCTTCCAGACCACTAATGGACATGTTAAGCAGCAGTGGCCCTAGCAATGATCCCTGATGGATGCCACTGAGCATCACTTTCCACTCAGTTTAGTGCTTCTCCACCTCAGTCTTCTAATTCCTGCCCCCAGGTTTGGGGAGTGATGAAAGTCCATTGATCACATAGGGTCAGTGGCCACATACAATGTAAAAGGCCTATGGGCAGACTGGATGGGCCTAGCGGTCCTTATCTGCTGACAATTTCTATGTCTCTATGTTACAGTTTATACCCCACTGACATACTTTGCCTAGAAGCTCGTCGAATACAACAGTATACAAGGCCTTGTTAAAGTCCAGGTAGACCATGTTCATGGCCCTGGCCAGGTCCACCTTGCTGTTTACAGACTAGAAGAAGGTGACCAGGCTGTTCTGCACAATCTGCCCCCCATAAATTCTTATTGTGAGAGGGCAAGAACTTTGGCCTCAATCAAGTGCTCCAATATTCTGCCCTTGAGAATTGCTGCCAGGACATTTCCCAATTGTACAGATGTCAGGTTGACTGGCCTGGTGTCAGGTTGTCCAACCTTGCTCCTTTCTTGAAAATGGGGACCACATTGGCCGCTTTCCAATCTTCTTGTACCACACTTGTCTGGAGAGACTCCTGAAAGATTATATCAAGTGGCCCTGTCAATTGTTCTCTCAGCACCATATTATTCTGTCTGCTCCACTGCACTTCCCTAGCTTGATCTTTGCCAGGTATTTAACTACCAGGGCATTGTGATATCTGCCAGCTGGAAAGTTGCTGCCTCTGATGCAGCTGGCCCTCCCACAGAGCACTTTATATACACACATGCATGCACGCCACACACACACACACACACACACACACACACACACACTGAAACCAAGTATTCATTCAGCATCTTTGTCATCTTCCCTGACTCTCTTGCAGGTGAAATCGACAGCAGGTCAGATTTCTGGCTGCCCCATCTCCTGAAGGTGAAAAAAGTAAGGAGTCAAGGAACTCTTCAATTTAAGAGAAAAACTAATTGAGCAAAGGAGAGAGTCCAACTCATATTACTTTAATGCAGTACTTCTTGTATTATTCTTTATGTGACCCTTAGTAGGCTTGGGAGTCAGCACCTCCACGCTAGCAATCTTATCAACCAATAATGGCACTGAATTCCCTGAGCAGTTTGGATAGGAGTGTAAACCTCCAGTGTTTATGAGAGCTGGCAAAGAATACAATTATTGTTTTGCAGCTGAAATACATATGATCTATTAAGGGAAACCACTGTTGTTTTATTTGAGAAAGTGGTAGTTACAATGACATATTGACCATGGATTTTGGTGGAAGCAAGACAGAATTACAGCATGAAAGAAATAGGAGTTGAACTCTTTTATTGGTTACCCTTCCCCTTGTTGTCAGGTGGTCAGTCTTGTCCTTTGACTTCCCAGCTTCTGTCAATTAGAAATGTCCTTTCTCATAGTGGTATCATAGCTCACAATGCTGATGGCCCAGGTTAAGGAATGAGCCTGGATCATCAGAGAGCTGGCTGAGGGAGGAGGACTAAGTGTCCCACAGGTTGCTCTTCTCCTTCAGCGATGGAGGGGTGATAACTGCCACCAAACAACTGCCACCTGGGTGCCAACAGGTGCTGGTGTAGGAAGCAGTGCAGTCTGGGGTCTGACATAGCTAATTGGCTGGATGGATGTGCCCACCTTGCGTGCCTCCATCATCCAGCATCCTGTAGAAGGGAAGAAAAACATTGCCAGGAAAAATGCAGCTGTGGACTATGATGGCTCTGTGCAGCCCACAGACCTTGCATCCCGTTGACCTAGAATCACACTGGGATCACCACAGAAACTGATCTGAGGGAACTGGCCCAGCCCAAGGACGTCTGCTGTGGGGAAGATATTACCAGATGGTCTCCCTCCTTGTCAAAGGTAAGTTCTAGGTGATGGCTTGGGTGATAGGTAATGGAGATGGAGCAGCCTAGAACTCAGAGAAGGAGTGTAGTTGGCTAGGGAGGGATAAACAGAAAGGGAAAAAAAGGCCTTTCAGCTCAGTGAATTAATGCAATTTGTCTTCAACTCTGAAAACAAATAACCTCACAACACTACTAGATGTTGCATCACTGCTACCCCTTGCTGGTCACTAAAAATTGAAAGCTGTCTAGACTAGCATAAATGGCCTGAATCCACTATATAACACCCAGTAGTCCTCTACATTTGCAACAAATGTGGAGCATTTTGGTATGCTGCATAATGTGATATGCATGGCAATGCTGTGATGCACTTAAGTGCCAACACTTCTGAAACCATACGTGTTGCATGCATATACTGCATACACTGCCACACTGCAGGTATTAATAAGACAACTGCCAGAGCAAAACCAATATAGGGCAAAAGGCTGTGAAGTGAATGAGGGTCCAGCTTCCTCTCATTCCTGCAACCCCCTCGGTTCCCACCCCACACCCATGTACTCCACATCTTCCTTTCTTTAAGCCTACTCTTTTGGTTCTCTCTGTTGCCATCTCTCTTTCTGGCTGTCTCTGTCTCTCTCTCTCTCTCTCTCTCTCTCTCTCTCTCTATCTCCTTCCCTCCGTCCCTCTTTGAACTGCTAACGTTGTTATGTATTCTTATTTTAATTGTTATGTATTTTGAATTATGGATTTTAATTGCATATTGTTTGTATTGAGTTGCTATGAATTTGTTATGCATTTTGTATTCGCTCCTTCCTTGTTTCCCTGCCTATGAATCATACCTGAAAATGAGCTTTGGCTCATTGTGCCTATCACGACCACAAAAATTGAAACAAAAAAAGTAAAGCCAGCCCACTGGCCCAGCAGTGGGGCTACCACTCACGATTCTGGCATCCCAGATTCAGGAACAAACTCAGATCACTGGGGGCCAGGATAGGAAAATGAAGTCTGAGCATCCCAGGGATAACTCTTCTCCATCAAGGTTAGAGGACACAACATGTCGTGGCTTTACTGCCACCTGTTGGAGGTCAGTTTGTAGTGCAAGTGAGCACATACTGCAGGTAAATAAGGGCCTTACATCAGATGCCTGCATGGTTACCACTGCATGACAGCAACCTAAGGAGAAAACCAGAGACAAAACAGCCCCAGTTTGGTCTGACTCCCCCCCCCCCCTCACAGCCCAAGTACGACCAATATGGCAGGTCACCAACCACAAGTGTGGTTCTGAGTATGTTGGGAACAACCCATAAGTCCATGAGAAGGTCAGTGATGGGATGGGAGGTGCCACAAGACCAGGGGTCAGAGACACAGAAACACAGGAGTGAAACAAATAAAAGTCAGAAGTAACTGTGTGTTGTTTGATGGTTGGTAAGAAGCATAACAGTACAAATTTTTCAAGGTCATTTTGCAGTCACTTGTCTGCTTTCTTCGCCACATAAGTAATCTTATAAAATTGAATCTGTCCACTTGTGTCAATATTTGACAGCAATTTTGCTTCAGAGCAGAACCTATCATTTCAAAGCTGAGAGGATCAGCAGGGAACCTACAACAGCTAAACTTTCAGGACCCAAAAGTCATTACTAGTTATGTAAATGTCTAAATGAATTTGTGTCATGCAGGCAAATATTTTCAAAAAACCCTCACGCATCACATTGATTGACAAACATAAACTACATTTTTACAACATGCCCACAGGGGTTGGCAGAGAATTAACACTTTATTTCTGCAACTTGTGTAAACTAACAAAATAACTGGTATTCTAATGATGTGGTTTTTAATACAGTTGTCCTTGCCTTAAATCTGTGAGAGGCAGCACAAACACCAGGCTAAAAAAAAAAAAGTGTGGGCCATTACTTTTTCTGCTGTAAAGAAGCTTAAAATGGAACATGCCTTGGGAGTGAATTACTTTCTCACTGCAGAGGAAGATATTCCCGCAGGGTTAAAGAGCACTGCTGGGAAGCATGCCTGGCCTTTAGATAAAAGTAGGTATTAAGTACCTTAGTCTGTCAAATCCCTCAGACACACACAATACAACCAAAAGGCATAAGAAAAAGTATGAAACTGGAGAAAGCCTGATGTTTTTTCATTAACATTTTGATTTCTGCACCACAGAGAAAGGAAACCTATCTGTGCTAGTGGAAAGACAAAAATGCCAGCATTACAATCTTCTCCAGAAGCTTCAGGAAAGGGTGCTCAAAACAGACTGAATTTTCTGTCATACTTAAAAAATGCCTCTCATTATTTAGTCACTTATTTATTTAAACAATGTTGCCCATTGCAGCAATCTCATAATGGGGCCAATGCACAAAGGGACGTAAAATGTGCCAAAAACTGTCGGACAGGCACAGGGTGCTTGAATTCAGTACCAAAAGCACACACAGGACACCTATCCCAGGCCACATCCCCTTCCCCCCAGCGTGCCGCTATGCAGATCCAGATCAGGCTGCACAGGAGTGGGGTGCTAGTTACAGGTTGGCATCCAATGGAATGCCCAACCTGGGTCCCGATGTAGATTCCTTGCAGCGCCCATGCAGGGGAACCTGGGATGGCACATATCCCATCCCATGTCAAACTATGGGCAAGTGCCTGAACGGCTGCCCCTGGCCCCACTGCCAGCCCTGTGGGCTGATGCAACAGTATGGCCATGGTCCTGGTGGCACCCTGCTGGCAGGTGTCCATTGGGTGAGCAAGCAACATTTTTGGCAGGGTCTTCAGGGCGTACCCCTGCCCGGCACCCTGTGCCACATATGCACCATTGTGAATGGCATGCCCCTAGACTGCCCCAGGTGCATAGCTGTGGGATTGGGAGGGGGATTGAGTGCGCAGGTGCCTTGTACACCCAGTCTTGAATGCCACCTGGGCTCCACAGAACCCCTGCTGTATGGTATTCCAACTTAGGTTAGCCTACATGCTGCACATATAGTATGTGATGTGTGGACTTTCTGCATAGGGCCCAATATGCAGGCCATGACATGGGCAACAGTCATCCCATTCATGCAAGAACATCATGTATTTAATAAATCTTACCTATCTGGTCATCTCCAATATGTACAGGTTGGCATTGCCTTGTCTTCTTTCCTCCCAATTCAGTGTGGGGTCTTTCAAGGCTCCATTCTGGGTACCATCATTTTCTCAGTTTTCCTGAATGAACTCCCATCCATCTGAGTCAACTTGCATACTGACATATATGGGGATGACACTGTACTCTTTGTCTCTGGTGCTTCAGCCTCTGGCTGGAAACATCACTCCAGTACAACTTTAACGATGTCCAACACTGGCTCTAATTAAACTAACTTTGGGACAACACCAAGCTTTTATTTAGTCACAGTTTAAAAATGCTGAAAAAGTTTACCCAATGGTGTTTTGTACTGAAAGGCACTTAAACAAGCATTCACTGCCACTGAATAAACTCCCTGCAGGCTGTGGAGTTATAGCACCTTGACGATATGCCCAGCACATTTTCAACATTTTTGTGCTGTAAGTAAATAAAAGCTTACTTTACTTGCTCAGAAACTCATGTAAAAAAGATTTAAAACAGGCCAAGCGACAGTACCTTAAGAACCTACAAACAAAAAATCTTTCTAATCCCAAGAAATTCTTGTCCCAAATAAACGTGCTCCTGAAAGGCCACCACACACAAACTGCCTGTGACATTGTTGTGGGAGATATCCACCACACAAACCCACAAGATGCTGCAAATGCTTTTAATGAATTCCTCACTGGGCTTGGCAAGTACAGGGTTCATCCTTGCAGCCCAAAACGACCATCTTCGGATGACTTTTTGAATCTCCCCCATCACCTAATTTTCACCTTAGGTTAACATCAAAAACTGAGGTCCTAAAACTCATTAGGAGCATTAAGACAAATGGTTCTCCAGGCTACGGCAAGGTTGAACCCAGGTTACTCAGACTGGCTGACCAAGAAATTGCTGTGCCAGTCAAGTGGTTGTTCAATAGGTTGCTGGTGGAAGGCAAAGTCCCCTCAGCTTGGAAAACAGCTTTGGTTACCCCTATCCCTAAGGGAGGACCCAGTAAGCTAGTAGAAAACTATAGGCCGATTTCTATTCTTTGCACACTAAATAAAATGCTTGAGAGAACTGTATACCAACAAGTCCAGGCATATGCTGAACAACATAGCCTCCTCACTCCACGACAACATGGATTCAGAAAACAACATGGTACTGATACTGCCTTGGTGAGTCTAACATCTGACATCCTTGCTGCCCAAGACAAAGGCCAACTTACTGGTGCGGTCTTCATAGACCTTACCAAGGCCTTTGATCTAGCAGACCATAAATTACTCATCCAGCAGCTTAGCTCTCTCGGACTGGACAACCACTCAACACAGTGGTTTAAAGATTACTTGCAAGACAGATCTCAGATAATCAGATGGCAGGGGGTGGAGTCAGGAAAGCGCTCCATTGCTGAGGGTGTCCCCCAAGGTTCAATACTGAGGCCCCTTCTATTCTCCCTGTTTATCAATAACCTACCAAAGCACTGCAGCAGAGCCAAAGTGACCCTCTATGCGGATGATGCAGTACTATACAGATCTGCTTCAAATGCTGCGCAGCTAAACCAACTCCTGAACCACAATCTCTCCCTACTGGAAACCTGGTTCCTGACAAATAGGCTAATCCTAAACGAGAAAAAAAACAAAGCCATCCTATTTGGACCCTGTAAATTGGGCCCCAACAGAACATGTTTACTATCCCCTTATCTGTCCAGTGGCTATCCTATTGAGGTGGTGGATTGTATCAAATACCTGGGAGTATATATCAATCAAGACTGCTCTTTCAAGATTCATGTTGAACAATTAACCAAGACGCTAAATCAAAAGCTTGGGCTCATGTACCGGCTAACCCCTTTTCTCACTCAGGCATCCAGGCTAAATATAGCCACGGGCATGCTCCTGCCCACCATATTTTATGGTGCCCCAGTGCTACATTCAATGCAAAACACAGAGATGCAAAAGCTAGGAAAATTGTACCACAGAGTCGGACGCTTTGCCCTGGAAGCCCAGCCCAGAGAACACCATTGTAATATACTCCACTCACTAAATTGGCCCTCCCTGGAGGGCAGACTGGCTTACAGTTCCCTATGCTTGGCTTTCAAGCTTCTACAAATGAATACTCCTCTCAGTCTGAGTCGTACCTTAGTACTCAAACAGCCTAAAAGAACACTTAGATCCCCGTGTCGTCGACTCCTCCACGTCCCAAAAGTCCGAACATGCCAAGGTCTTCGGTCGTTCGAAAATTACATCCCGTCCCTATGGAATAGCCTACCTAGCAATCTTCAAGACTGCAGCTCCTTTGGGGGTTTTAAAAAAGGCCTAAAGATGCACCTTCTAGAGCTACGCCTCTGTGCATGCCACCACTGAGGATCGATAATAGCACTCCACCTCTGATACTAAAAACCTGCCGCCTAATATGTTGGTATCCTATTTCAGTTGAATCTTATCACTTTTTAAACATTTGAAATTGTAACCTGTAAACTGACCTGATAAAAGAACCTTATGTAACTGCCACTTCTGTGAAACTAGTGTTTACCCCCATGTTATTCTCAACATTACCTAACCTGCCTGTGATTGTACTATATGTTCTGATTGTAATGTCTGCATTTGCACACTTTCCCTTGTATTGTTCCTACTTCTTATTGTACTGTTGATTGTAATTAACCCCGGGTCGCCCCTGAAAAAGGGACCATTACAATCTCAGTGGGCCTACCTGGTCATCAAAATTTAAGTAAAAATAAAAATAAAAATACGTGCATTTTTGGGATGCATCTCATTGCTCAGGTATTGTGTGTGTGAGGTTTTTATATTCAGTTACATATAGGGTCTTACCATACGCACCATCTTATCCGTGAGCAGACCCTTCCCGGCACAGCTACTGTTATTTATCTAAGCATTATGTTCCACTACAGTCTGTACACCATTTTTGTCTGCAGTTGCTGCACTTAAATACTATGCTTGTTTTGTTCTCCCTGTTCCCCTCCCTTGGGTTGCACCTGGAAATGAGCATTGGCTCAGTGTGCCTTTTTGGGCTCCCAATTTTCAATAAATAAATTCAGAGCTGGAGGGATTTGCTGGGCCACCAGGGAAGATATATCACTATTTATGGGGGACATCAGGGATGAGGGTCCACTAGACCACCAGGGAAGATATCACTATTTTGGGGGGGACATCGGAGAACGGGGATGCTTCTGCTAGACCACCAGGGAAGATATGTATACTGTACATATATAATAAAGTACAATGCAAATGTACCCCTCTAGGTGCCACATCATTACCACTGATGCCCAGTTGTCTCCCTGATTCCCTGTATGCCATCCTCATGCCCCTTCTGAACTCGGCAGCCCATTGTCTGACCCCGTCCCACTGGCGCAATCCACTTAGACCACCTCCTGGCTTACCTAAGTGTTGCCCCTTACTTTGTCCACAATGAGGCTTGCAAAAAAGGGTATGTTGCAGCCCCACCATGGCGCAAGCCCCCTTGTGATCTGGCACACGAGGTTGTTTGATGAAACCCTGGAGCAAGTGGGCTTTAGTGTAGCTGCATCAGAATTTGATGCAGGCTGCCTTTGAAATTTCCAATTGCCACAAATAGTGAGGCAAATTACCTTTTGCATCACAATTCTTTGACGCAAGTCACATGCATCAGTCTAAAGCTTTTTGAAAACTGGGCCTACAGTCTTCTTCTGTCCTTTAACAACTCTGTAGTTATTACTCTAACATCAATTTACTAAAAAGGAAAAAAGACCCCAGTACACATCTTTAAATACGACTTATTAATTGGGTTTTCAGGCCTCTTCTGGAGTTCTGTGTTCTGTTTCTGGCCTAGCACTTTTTAAGTAGTTCTAGAGTTCTATGCTTTTTTAGAGCTCAGACATTTTGGCCTGAAGAGACAGATAAGACTGAGAAACTAGACAGATTTCTGAGGGAGAATATCATTGAGGGGTACACAGCATGTGTAGGGGTAACATTCTGGCTGGGATGTTTGAATGTGTGTCTGTACTCAAATTCAGTATTGTTACTGCCATGGGGCAAGAGGAATAGACAAGACAGATCCAAAGCCCCTTCCAACATTACTATTATGTAACCATTAGAAACTCAGTGGGGTAAGAAACTAAAGAAAATGGCCTGTATTCTAAGCAAAGCAACACTGCAGTATGTCATTCTGTTTCACTGCACACAGTGAAGGAAAGGGAACATTATGCACCATTCAAATGCTGACAACAGCAACTGATATTATGTAGTTTGATACAGCAACATATACAGGTATGATAGATAAGCAATACAGCCTCCTATGTGACTCTCATTAAAGCATTTTAAAATGTTATTCACAAAAAAATAAGGCAAGAGGCCAGCCAGGTGGTGCTGAGGGTTGAGGCACTAGATGCCACACCTCGCTCTATGCCAGTGAACGGGTAAGGGAATGAGCCTGGGTTGTCGGGGGTCGGAAGGGGAGGTGAAGGATTGAGCATCCGATGGACTGCTCTCCTTCTCCGGCATGGGGGGTATGCAGCTGTTGGAGCACTGCTGGCCTCTAGTGGTGGCTGGGGGTGCTGCAGTGGCACAGGCAATCTGAGGGGACGTGATGGGGCCAACGCAGGGAGGAGCGCGCAGGGGAGTGTGCGTGCTCCATCCCTTGACATCATTGCATGCCTCACACGTCAAAGGGCTAGAACAGGGAAAAACAGGCACCAGTCACAGTGGGATGATGGCCATCTCCATGGAGAAACACTTGGCTCTGAGGGTATGTGACGCATACTGGATCATGTCCTAGTGGATGAGCATGGGGGGGCTCTCCACCACCCAGCCATGGGGGTAGAAGCTGCGAGACCTGAGTGGGAGCTGTGGGATCTTTGGGATGGCGGCAGGATGACCTTGGGGATGCCAGGATGTAAGGTAGGGCCTGGGAGAAAAAGGACTAACAAAAATAAATAAATAAATAAGGCAAGAGGGCTTTTCTTAAACAGACTAGCCATCCTGAGCATATTCATAAAAAGTCAAATAATGTAAGATTGTTAAATCCAACTTCAACATTTAAACCATTAACTTGGTCTATATAATTGGACTTCCCCATTATATTACTTTTCTGCCATGCTCCTGTCTCACTTCAAACTGGCATCACTTTTTTTAACATGGCTGAACAAACAAAAAACATGTTATTTAGTACTTAGAACATTTGATACTAAGAACCCCAGGTTGTTCTAGCTCTAAATTATACATTTTGATATTTGTTTGTTAACCAGCTGAGGGCATTGGTCCAAAGGACCTCCTTTTTTGCATGACCTGGCCTTGAGCGGCTATGCAATCAGTTGACAGATACTGATAGTATACATTGCATCTCATAGTACAGAACAAATTGCAGTGCATATAAATCAAACATTGCAATGCATATGATACAAAATAGAGTGCATAGAAATAAAGGTGTGTGCGTAGTGCATGATGTAACAATGATTAAGGAAAACTGTGGCTGACAGACCTGGACAACAAGTAGCCAATGAACTGAGCCTTAAAGCGGATATGGGTGGGGCAGACCAAAAACCATAACAGAAGGAGTTCCAGAGGGAGAGGGCAGTAGAGGTGTGTGAAAACAAAATTCTAGAAGCAGAATTTCTGCAAAAGTCTGACTTTCACTTCCACGAAAGCTCGGAAATCATTTTGGCAACTTTCGTGGAAATTCCACCTTAAAACCACAGAATAAATGTGTGGACTACAGGTTAATGTACTAAACTGCAGCAAAAAAATCTACAGAACTGATCACTGTCAGTGGTCAGTTCTGAGGCTTTTTTTCCCCACAGTTTAATACATTAACCAACCCCCCCACTCAATGATCACGGGTCCTATTTAAAAAAATACCTCCACTCTCCTGGTGGTGTCTAGTAGCCCTCCCACCCACCCACCAATTACGGGCCCCATGTAAAAATAAAAATCCTAATATCTAGTGGTCCCCCACCCTCCAATTTTAGGTCCCATGTTAAAAAAAAACAAAAAACTCCACTCCCTGGTGGTTAGTGGTCCCACCCCCACCTACTGACCGTGGGTCCCATCATGTTAAAATAAAAACCTCCACTCCCTGGTGGCTAGTGGTCCCACCACTACCTGCTGACTGCAGGTCCCACCATGTTAAAATAAAAACCTTTTCTCCCTGGTGGCTAGTGGTCTCACCCCATCCACTGATCATGAGCCCCATCATGTTAAAAAAAAAAACTCCACTGCTTGGTGGCTAGTGGTCCCACCCCCACCCATCAATCATGGGTCCAATCTAAAAAAAAAACTTCCACTCCCTGGTGGCTAGTGGTCCCTCCCACCCACTGCGTGTAGCCCCCCAAAAAGTTATAGTTTCCTGGTGTCTAGCGGATTCCCCTCCCTATTCATGATCCCCTTAATAAAAAAAGGCAGTCCATCGCCTCCATCCAAATTATTCCCTGGTATCTAGTGAACCCCCCTCCCTATCTCTTATCCCAGGTAAAAAAAAAAGTAATCCCCATTCCCTTGTGGAGGAGAGAGGAGGGCTGTGCTGATGGCCCACCTGGGGTCAAGCTGGGTGGGGAGTGGGGTGGTGGCAGACTAACTGTCAGGGTGGGGGGTCCACTAGACACCAGGAAATGGGTATTACTTTTTTTACCAGGGATCAGGGATAGGAAGGGGGCCCACCAGACACCAGGGAATAATTTGGATGGAGGCGATGGAATGCCTTTTTTTATTAAGGGGATCATGGGTTTGGGGGTTGTCCACCAGAAAGATTGTCACTGGGACTTACCAAAAAAAAAAAAAAAGGTTTTCTCTCTAGGAAAATATTTTTAGAATATATAAAAATTTAACTGGTTGTGCTGTCACTCTAAAAAGCTTACTGGTTTTTCAGTCATACAAAGTTGAGTTATGCCACTGTTATGTTAATACAGCTCTTTCTCATGTGGAACTGAACCACGTGACTGTGCTGTATATAAAACTAAAGCCAATGAATTATATCCCTAATGGGAACATAAGTACTGTACATCTGAAGTGAGCCTGTATGCGTTTGATGAACAAAAACATTATGTAAACATTACAATCAAAGGCTGCAACTGATGCTTAAATCTAGTTAAGGTAAAAAAAAACATTTTTATTATTTTAAAGAAATGTGAATCTTAAATGATATGATGCACATGTACACAACTGTGGGGCAAGAAAGCAACTGGCTAGTAACTACCTCAAAGAATGTTGAAGCAGGCAGGATTCCATGATGAATCCTTGACAATGTTGCAACTTTGTGAATACAAGTGTCTCTAGTTGGATAATATAATTGTCTAACAATTATGAATAATCCAATGACAACACTGAAAATAACAAACAAGAAATATCAGCCTTTTTTGTTTATTAAGGAGTCATGGATAGGGAGAGGGTCCACTAGATACCTGGGAATTATAACTTTTAAGGGGGCCACGATCGGCTGGTGGGGGGACCACTAGCCACCAGGGAGCAGAGGTTTTTATTTTAACATAACGTGACCCGCGATCGGCAGGTGAGGGTGGGACCACTAGTCACCAGGGAGCAGAAGTTTTTATTTTAACATGATGGGACCCCCAATCAGTGGGTGGGGTGGGACCACTAGCCACCCGGGAGCAGAGGTTTTTATTTTAACATGATGGGACCCACAATCAGTGGGTGGGGGTGAGACCACTAGCCACCAGGGAGCCGAGTCTTTTTTTAACATGGGTGCCGCAATCGGCAGGTGGGACCACTAGACATCAGACATTTCTTTTTTTTATTTTTGGACCCGTAATCGGAGGGGAGGGGCACTAGACAACAGGGTAATTTTTGGGACAGGGGCCAGCAATCAACGGGGTGGTCCATATTACAACATGAAATAATACATTAAACTGTGGATGGAATCAGTTCTGCAGTTTAGACGTATTATTCCACAGTTCAGTGAAAAAGTCTGTGGAACTGGGTGGAAATCCATGAAAGATCCCAATTTCACCAGTTCAAAAAATGTTGTGAAAATTTCTGAAATTTCGCGGAAGTTACACGAAAGCGGATTTCGCAACTTTCACCCACCTCTAGAGGGCAGCTATGGAGGCCACATTAGTGCTTCCATGAGGGACTGCTGGAAGTGACTGTTCAGTGGAGCTTAGCTCGCAGGGGCTAGTTTATGGGCTAAGGAGCTTAGATAAAGGAGAGAGTTCAGGGTTATTGCAATGATGGCACAGATGTCAATATGGTGAAACTGGTTGCTGTCAGGGCTGCTGTACATCTGTGCAAACTGTAAAACCTCTCTTCCTGCACCAGCACTATGCTTTCTGCCTGGAAACAGACTAATAGTTCTCCTATTTTCAAATCCAGAGATTCATCTAATTTAAATAATTATTGATCAAGTATACTGTTTTGTGTCCTGGTAACGGTCCTAAAATGGATTATTTTCGATTGTTTAATATCTTTGGTTAAGGAAACTGTCTTACAGAAGTCCACTAAGTGTTCAAACCCAAAATAGTGCTTTGATGACCTTGATGAGGTTCACACAAAACATGCTGAATGCATTAGATACAGTGAAGATGGCTGCTGCGGTCTTTGTGGACCTTGCCAAGGCCTTTGATTTAGTGCATCATAGTTTATTACCAGAGGTTATTTAGAACTTGGTGTTTTGACAGATGTTTGCGAATCATTGCCTCACCTGTCAACAGCAGAAGGTATGAATAGGGGATAGTTATTGTTCATTCTCAACAAATGATTTTGGTGTTCCCAAGGGATCAATCATAGGGCCCCTTCTTTTCAGTGTTTTTCAAACTCCCTTCCCTAAGCTTGCCATCCTATTAGCATGATTCTATACACTCAGGATGCTCTTCTTTATTGTGAAGGGAAGGATTTAATGTGTTTAAAAACTGAGGTGGAAACAAACTTTGACACACTCCAGTCTTGGCTCATTGATCATCATTTAACTTTGCGTGCTAAGAAAACAAAAACCATGATCTTCAGAAATGCGAGGAAAATAATTGACCAGTCCGAGGATTTTGTTCTATGTACCATGGTTGGAAGTTAATTGGAATTGGTGGAGAAATAGTCGCACCTAGGTGTAGTCTTGTATGAACCATATGTTGACCAGTCAACTAGAACCATTCACATGTGTCTAGTCAACTACAACCATTCACATGCATCTGGGTCTTCTATATCGGGTGAATGCATCCCTTCTTCCAGAAACTGAGAAGCTCCTAGCACAGAGCTTTGTTTTCAGTAACAGAGTGTGGCCTCCTTTGTTATGGCTCTGTCTCTATAGCAACACTGGATAAAGTGGATATTCTCTAAAAAAACATTACGTTTTGTTACATAACTTCTTTAAAGTACTTATAACTGTCACCTACTAAATATTGGGCTGTGTTTGTCTGTAAGGTGAAGGCATAGCTATCAGATGGCTTGTCTTCTGTTTAAAGCTTATTCCAACTGTTTGCCAAGGCATATCACGGACCTGTTTCCCTTAGCCTGGCCTTCTGTAGTTACCCGTTTCTCCAACAGAACACTCTTTGAAATACCTTTTGTGTATATTGAATAGGGACAGATATCTCTGGGTTTTTAGCCCCATCCACTGTTAATGCATTTCCTACAGATTTGTTTAATTATTCATAATTTCTTGGATTTAAAATTTGTTTGAGAACACATTTGTTAGCAAGTGAAATCTGTCAGTGCTTTGTTTATTGGGTCTTTTAATGTTTTTGTATTGTTGTTCATTGTTATTTATGCTTTTTATCTCTTTTGTATTTTCCTTTCTGGCCATCCATCTAAATGGGCCCATGGGCTAGCCAGTCTTTTAATAAACAAAATCAATCAGTCAGTCAATCAACCAACTAACCATTGTGACCTACCAGAGGCACATTGTGTCCTACAAGAGAGGAAGTTACTAAACCAGGAGGAAGCTCTTTTAGATTTGCTATGGTTTAATAGTTAAATGTAGAGACATCATGGTCAATAAGATTGAAAGTTTTTGTCAGATGTACAAAAAATGGTACCTGTGAGGTGGCCATTATCCATTCCTTTAAGGGTGTGGTCAGTGAATTTAATGAAGGCTGTACTTATATTGTGCTCTTTTCTGGAACCATGCTTTCCTGGAGTGAGAAATGTATTTGGCAATACAGGCAATGTGTTGGGAGGAGATTATTTTTGCTGCAGTTGGCTTAGGGCAGTACAGGATGGAAACTGGGAGGAAGTCCTCCATAAGGGAGGAATTTCCCACTTTGGGCACTGCTACTTTGAACTATTTCCATATTGATGGAAGAGATGAGGAGGCTTGTGGCATGTCAAAAAAAATTAGACAAAGAATGTGCAATGACATGTTCTGAGAGCTTTAGGAATCTGGAATCGAGACCATTACTGCCCGCATTACCACTAGCCAGTATTGAACATAAATGTTTGTAGATCTCGCCTGGACATGTTACTTTGAAACAAAATTTGGAATGCATAAAGCTGGTAGCTGGTCATTCAGATGCACTGGAAGGCCTGGGGATCTAGGGGGGGAAAATTAGATATGTAGTTGGACAAGTTAATAAAGTTCTCATTAAATAAGCTCACAATGAGTTTAGGATCAGAGATAACTGTTTCTTTGGAAAAGTCTTACAACCTTTTATATAGAATCAGGATTAATAAGGCAGTTTACTGTAGTTCAGAATTTCTTTGGGTTGCCATGATTCTGGGTCTGCTGAGATTTCAGATGGCTAGATTTAAGCATAATAATATCCTGTTTGCATAGATTCTGAGCTTGTTTGTGTTTTAATCAACCTCCAGGACAGGGAGAAAGCTTGTAATTAACTATGAACTACTCTGACTCATGCAGCAGTTTTGAAAAAAAAATCTAAATTTGAATCACTGAACTGTCCTTTTCATTCAAGCATGTTATTTTTACTGTTTTTGGCTGTTGTTTGTTCATTTAATTCATCTCTTTGAAACGCTTCCAATTTAGCATAGTTTTGATATGTTAATTACAAAGAAGCGATAACACAAAGGTCCTCTCAGCTCTAAGTTAGTTTTCAGCTTAGTTAATTATTGTTAATAATTCTGCTGTTAAAAAGCAGCCAGCACCTCCAGGAGAAACTTAAAAAACATAATTTTGAATGAAGTGCAGCTTATATTTCACCTTAGTTTTGTATTTCTCTTCAAAATTATTTATTATGCATGTCATATGCATGAAAACAGGCTACTTAGGTAGTTACTTAGGTAGTTATGGGTGGAAGTGCACCAAAGGGTTCTTTGTTCCATAAGAATGTATCAGCCTGTATTGTTTCTTGCCCACCTAACAACATAACACACACTGCTTGTGACATCACAGTATTTCCATGACAACAGACTGTGATGCCACAAAGACCTCTAAGGGAAAACCATTCTGTTTTCATGCAAATTTTTTCAGCAATTAATATGGTGGAGGATACGTCTATAGAAGATATATCAAATACAATAATTCTGTCAAAGTTTAATTTGTCTAAATGTTTTTCCAGAGGTGCCTGCAGCTCTTTAAAGTGGACTTGAACCTTAAAATATAACTTTTTATGTTGGCTTGCGCACGCATACGCAAGCGACATTTTGTGGTAGTAGCACTGTACTAGTACTTTCAAAGGTGTGTCAGTGTTGTGGCGAATCCAGGGGATGCTTTAGCTGGTGTGTCCCTCAGCCACCAACCAGTGAGCATGCTGCCGATGACAGCAGTTTCAGAGAGTTCCACCAACTTGAAAGAAATCCACCGCTGCAATGAGAGATAGGCTCGTCATTACAGCGGCAGATCTGACACACCTCCATTACATGCCATTCCTGGTGATACATTTCAATAAACATGGCAGTGGCTCCCACTGTCCGCCTCTTACAATCTCTGGAAAGCCAACTTCGCAGGTGCCCAGTCCTCCTGTCAGCATGCCCCCTCTCCAGTTCAATTTGTTTGCCAACGGGGGTGCCCAACCCCCATTGGCATAATGTCCCTCCCAAGTTTTATTTGTCTGCAGACGGGAGTGCCCAATCCCCCTCGGCATCATGCGTCCCCAACACAGACACACTTTCTTTGCTGACAGGGTGCCCAATCCCCATCAGCTTCAGTCCCCCCCCCCAAAAAAACAGGTGGCACATTGGGAGCCCACTCCAGTGTGCCCAAATGTCTTAATGTCACCAGTAAAAAAAAAAAACCTTCCCCCAATATTTTCTTTTTGTTTTTCCCCTACAAAACAAGAAAATGGTCCCTCATTGTCCGTGGCGACCCCTCCCCAAATCCGCACCCACCCTCTGTGCACCCACTTCCTCACACACCCCCTTCACCCCATACTTACCTCCAGAGGTTGGCGTGGCGATCTTCGTTAGAGCGTGAACACGTCTGCACTCTTCAAAGCCGACTGTGAACTGAAGAAATGCCAGTAAGCTGTATAATGGCACAAATGGAGGTGGTTCAACTTAGGTGGATATCTCAACCATTCTTTTGACTTTTGGCTCCAAATTTTCAGCTTGGGGTTCTTGGGACCTCACCACATGAAATCAGTCACTGTAATTTTGTTATTATGTCCCAAAAGGTGGTCACTGCACAGAATTATCTTCTGGGACCAATTAATGAAATGACAGTGCTACTGTTCATGAGGTGGGCTCCCAAAAAACATGTGTTGCAAATCTGGTGAAAAAATTCCCAAAAATAACTGCGTTACGAGCGTGCGTTGCACAGTTTCTCTGCCTTTCATCAACTTAGAGAATTTTTAATATTTTCACTCCAGATTTTCCACATTGCCATTTTTCATACCTCCTTATGAACACTACAGCTGTCATTTTTTACTTCCTGCCCAAAATGTGTTTTCGCACATGTGGTGCACAATGGCGCGATCGCTATGGGAAATCAATGTTCGGGACAGATTAAGAAAATCACAGTGACACTGTTCATGAGCTGAGGTCCCAAAATGCCTGTATTGAAAATTTGGTAAAAAAAATACCAAAAATGGCTGCATTATGGGCGTGTGTTGCGTAGCATCTACGCACACTCATAAGTTTTCAAATATTTCTCTCCAAATTTTCAACATTGCCATTTTTTTACACCTCCTCGTGAGCAGTGTAGCTGTCATTTTTTGCATCCTGCCTGAAATGCGTGTCTGCACCTGTGGCTCCCAATGGCACAGTTGCTGTGCAAAATCACCTTTCAGGATTGAGTAATGAAATGATAGCACCACTGTTCATGAGGTGGGGTGCCAAAAAGTCACTGTTGAACATTTGGAGTGAAAATACCAACAAACACCCGGGGCATTAAGGTTTCCAACCATACACCCACCCTGTAGAGACTGACAGGCATCGGGGATCGGGGACGTAACTTGAGTTCATCAGCCATAATGTTCACAGTATTCTACTCCCACCCCCACCCTACAGCCACTGACAGGCACTGAAGTGTGCTTTTGGTTCCATCACCCTAAATTTCACCCTATTCTCCTATATTGCACCCATCTCAGCTTATTTTCTTATGGAATGGGGTGAGCATAAAGGTCGAAGACACCAATGCACACCCCAACACCTGTCGCTCTCTGCAAGGTGGGGTGAGGTGGAATGGCATCAGCGTTATGGCCGACCCAAATCCACACTACCAATGCCTTTCAGTCTCTGTGGTGGGGGGTGTTGGCATTACTTCAATACTTCACTGCCATTCCTATTTTACATTTCTTTTTTTTTCTATGCACCTCCCTGCCGCCTCCCACGACCTGCCACTCCTTCAGAGCGCCAGAGCCTTCCACCACCCTCTGACACCCTACCACCTTCTACAAGCTCCTATAGTGGCCTACCTGAGAGTGACCCTGGTATATCCCTGTACCAGGTAGGTCCCTCTCCTCTGGGAGGAAATCACCTTGCGGCCCCTATTCAACTTCTCAGGTGCCGTGGGGCAGATCTGGGCTGGCTCCTGGGCTTTGGGTGGTAGGGGCCTCGGGCGCTCATCATCTAGGCCTTTGGTAGGGTGGCATTTTTCCATGTTCTGGTGCCTCACTCACTGCAGTTCTCAGACATGCATGGAGGATCCTGGGACAAGAGCGTGTGGTGGGCGTGTCGAGGCCACACATCTCCCAAGCACACTCACCAATATGCCCTCAGGTCTCTGGCTGAGCCCACCCCCGGGAGAAAGGCGTCAATGGGCGCCTGTAATCCCTCCTGCAGACTCCCTGACACCTGGCTCGGCCAACCCAGGTCGCCAGTGTGCCGAGCAAACCCCTTCACTTGGAGCCATGGAGACGGCCTTATTTTGCATTTCTAACTCCTGCACTACCAATGCCAATGCCAGCAAGCCAACATTCAGCATTGACAAATGCTTGTTTTACTAAACATAGCTTTTATTTTCAGGGATAGCATGTACAATACTAGCAATATAAATTATGTTTAAAGGGATTCTGCCATATTTAAGAACACTTTAAAAACACAATACTTAGACAGAATTCATCTTATATTTTTAGTGATCTTCTGTATTTCTAGTCCTTTAATTCTTCAGTGCTAGGTTCATTTAGGTGGAATCAGGATCCTTGGCACCCACAGCTGTCTTCAGCTCTGTAATCTTTTTCTGAAGCAGCTAACCTCTGTCTGTGACATCATAATCATTTCCACAGCAACAATGAATCTTAAATGCATAAATAAATACATAAATTGGGATATCACAAACAGAGAATCATGATGTCAGCAAATGAGTATGCATAAGATGCAGATGAACTCTTGGGGATAAGGGTCCTATTTCCTTGCAGATTACCTAGTTATGAAGAGTAAAGGAAAGAGAAAGTGAGGCAGTAAATAAAATATCATCTGAACTGTGTCTAAACATCATGCTTTTCAATGTTTCTCAAACATGTCTGTTGAGCTTCATCTCATTTCCTGATCTCCAAGGCCCATGATATTCTGAAGACATCATTTAGTTCTTAATTTCTAATTAATTCTATTCCAGCCCTTCATAATATATTTAAAGTTATAAAATACCAATTTAAAGTTATAGGATTAAATCTATACTATATATGCCAAGGGGTACATGATGCAATGTCTTACAGGGGAGTTGTCGGACTATAGCCTGAAGTCCTGGACCTTCATTTGCATGTGTAAAGTGTGACTATGGTGACATAAAGCAGCTGTATTTCTTAGTCATCAAGTCAGTTTTTAGTAATGTAGATCTGGCAAAAACATTATTATACAAATTTTTCTTTTCATTTTCTTTCATTTCTGAACTGTGATACAAGATTTTGATGTTGTTATAAGTTCTGGCTCCCATACAATACTCTGCATGAACAATATTAAATATTTTGGTGTGGTACGGTACTATTTAATATCAAAAACATGGGTAAGTACCATCTTAATATATTCATAGTAAAAAATTACCTATTTACTGTCAAAAGATACCCTCTGTGGTAGATATTTAAAAAAAACTGTGACTGGCAGCCATCTGAAGGGAAAGGAAAGGCAAATGCTATTTATCAAGTGCTCTATCTCTGGGGTTCAGGGTGCTGTACAAACAACAAATAAAATAATCATAATCATGAAATTGCTTTAAAATTATAACTAAAAAACAGTATTAACAAAAGTCAGCTTTAAAAACTAGACTGAGTATGTGAAATGATTAAACAAGTAAATGATCGCAGTCATTAATTACAAAAAAATAATTCACTATAAATACACCTCAGAGTAGTGGCAATAACAGAAAGTTCATTTTATATTGCTCTGGATCTTTCAGTTATAAAGCCTTTCCAGCTCAACATTTTGTATACACTGAGGTTGCATACCATAAATTCCCGCATAGGCTTGCTATATCAGCACAGAGCCTGTCTCCCCCCAGAAGCACGAAGACTTGCCATTGACTCATCTGTCCTGTCCCTAGTGGACTATGGACTCCTAATATATGGCGCAGCGGACAACACTGCCCTGGGCAAAATCAAGCTCTCAATCAACAAGGCCTGTCAGCTACTCATTGGGGTTGACAGGAAAACACATACCTGCACACTTTATGCCTTGTCTAACATCCTCTCCCTTGAAGAGCGGCTACTCTACCAGAACTGCCTGCTCACCCAAAGAATCCATGTCAGGTTAACCCACCCCCCGGACTGTCTAAACTAATCTGCACGGCCACCCCTCCTGTCCACACTCTTAGCTCCACTAAGACCCTGCTAGTAGTTCCCAGGGTTAGGACGACCCTCACTCAGAGATCCTGTCCCTACAGGGTACCCTCCTGGTTCAACACCTTCCCTCCTGATACCTTGTCTGAGCTCAGAATTGGACCATTCAAGTTATCCCTACATAGCCATCTTCTAAGCTACCATCATTGCAATTGTAAATAACTGCTCCACTATTGGTCCTCGTCCAACCACCTAACCCACACCACCCACCCTGTTCATATTCCAGTGTACATATTCCACAATTGCTGAGCTACAATCATATATAAGCCTGCACCTGCAATTTTGAGCTCAGCACCGCACTCATGCCATCTACCACTACTGTCCTCAAAGTATATATGCCCAATGATCACTCCTTCTTGCCTTAGCTACCATCACGTATAGGCCTGTCTCCTGCAAGAAGGGGCCTTCCTCTCACTGATACTGTATGGACCATCCACCTGTTCTCAACTGTACAAATTATAATTGCATATATTTCTGCCATGCTACTGTTCCTGCACTACTGTCTGTTCTCCACTCACTGTATGTTTTTCGCCTACCCTGTCCTATTCTGTGTAAGATGATGAGCCTTTGTAAATGAGTCTTTGACTCAAAGGGTTGTAATTCTGATATTGTAATAAATAAATAAAATAAAAATACAGAGAGGCTGACAGGAAAACAAGCAGAATGCAGGATCCATAAATGATACAAGGAAATTTTAATTCTTTAGTAGCTGGGTAAGGCCCGCTAGGCACTAGTACCTGTTTTCAAGGGTGACCTACTTGCTAAGAGTCACACAGTATGCAAGTGGAGCTTGTGGGAATCAGACCCAGGTCTGCTGCAGGTACCAAGCTCATTCACAGCTCGTTACTCTAACCACTAAACTATATTGCAAACCCAACAGTTTGTTTCTGTATATCTCTCCAAAACACACACATATACCTGTACATACACTACATGCCCAAACTGGCAAAAAGCATCATGGGCATACAAATCCTATTGTAGGAAGTAGGCTGACAAGGCTTCACCAAAACAATGCAGTTTGTATGCAGTATATAGAGACTTCCTTATAGATGAGTTGAGAATCAGAGTTGGCTCAATTAAAATGCTATAGCTGTTGTCAGCTTAAGGGGAGTCAGGACCTATCTCTTTGAAGTTACCTATATGTAGGAGCTTTCATTTATTAATAATATATCAAAGATAGTGGCAGAAGTTTTGTAGGTAAATAAGAAGCAGCTTTTTGAAACTGATCAGCGGGGAATTTGCTTTAGGTGATCATTTTCAGGCAGCTTTGTATAACCATGGGGGGGGGCCAAAAAAGCCCCTTTCCATATTCTTTCTTTTTCACCTAGTGACCTCTGAAGCTGAGTGCTTGGGGAAGGAGATGCTGCAACTTCATTCAAGGCCGGGAGGGAGCTATATATCATTGTCCACCTGGGAATAAATGACCTTGCAAGGGACAGGGTAGGGGAAGTGCAGGAAATTTCAGGGAGTTGGGGAAGAGCCTCAAGCAAGTGGGATGCACAATGGCTTTTGCCAAGTTGTTACATTTCTATGGCTGGTGTGAGGAAAGGACACTTTACACCAGGGCTTTTAACAATTGGTTGAAGACATGGTGCATGTAGGACTCGGATGGCTTTATTTACATTGGGAATGGGATCCAACCTGGGAGGATATGGGACTCTCTAGGGGAGATAGCCTGCATCCATTAAGGAAGGGGAACACAGTCCTCAGTGGGAGGTTTATATGCTGCTTGGATGAGCATTTAAACTAGATGGGGGAACCTTTAGAACTTTTGGGGAAATGGTTTCCTGCCTTGATAATGAAGAAGCAGGGAGGTCGGGCCCAAGGGGAGTAATCTCCCCCATGGCTGGGGCACAAGAAGACAGGAGTGGGGACAAGGCAGAGGGCAAGGGAATACAAATCAGGGAAGTAAGAAGAATGGAGTAAAGGAAACAGGTAATGGAGAAGGTAACAAGGAAATATGTGGTACAGGAGCAGCATCAGGGAACAGTATGGGGGGAGCAGGGAAGCAGGCAGCAAGCAGCATGCACCACTCTGGATGGCCCATCTCTTGAAGCAGTTCAGTCTTTCAAGTACCTTGCAGTGTGGCTAGGCAGTAAGCTTGACTTCTCAGCCCACTTCAATGCCATCCATGGAAAACTCCACCCAAAGCTCAGTGCCCTGTACCACAGCAAAGATTGCTTATCTTCACATGTCCACAGGAAGCTTGATACCAAAATGGTGCTCCCATCTTTGTCTACATGGATATGGTGTATGGCATCACCACTTCTACTTCTCCTGCCAGACTAGACACCCTCTGCAATTCCTTCTGCTTCTTTGCTAGAAACTCCCCCCTTAATACCCACCAACTGTCCACTGTATTCATCCCGATCCACCCTCCCTCTACCCTCATGTCACCAGACTCACTGTACCTCCATCATATCTAAATACTGGTTTGGTTCCCTTCCCTCTTACTTCTCCTCTCCCAGCTCTGCCCCTGCTTCCTGTTCCCTCTGTTCCAGGAATCATCATAATTTCACCACTCCTTGGTCCCACTCCTCTGCTGGGCAGTCTGCACTCTCCTCTTGACTTCCATCACTCTGGAACCAGCTCCCCCCCCTCCTTCCACCTTTCCCCATCCAATGACTTCCTACAGCATCAGGTGAAATTCCAACCCCACCCCTCGTTCCTGTTACCCTTCCTCCTCACACCTCCCCAGCCAAGCCTTAATCATCCTGGTAAGGCAGCTGGCTGGGTCCCCACTCCTGCCTTGGTTTCTTTACCTCACTACCACTGTTTCCTCCTCCCATTACCAGCTCAGGTAATAACCTACCATACTGGTCAATCCCCAGTTGTCAATATTGTTCTTGTGCACTGTGTATTGCTGCCACTTTTGCATTTGCACTTGTTATGTGTTTCTTACTGAGCTGTACCACACTTCATTTTCTGTACATTTCGTTTTTTATGTTGGCTTGCCGCGCTTGCACGCAAGTCAACATCTTGCTGTAGTGCAGCTTTTTGAGGCGCTGCCGCTGTTGGGCGTAATGGTGCACATTAGTAGGTGCGTCCCTCATTCCCCAATCAGCCTGCATGCCGGTAGCCACACCATGCATGCTAATGTGGCGAGCACATCTAAGGAAATGTCTGCTACAATCCAAGCAAAGCTCGTCAGACACAGCGGACCCTTCCTGCGTTCTCGCCACATTAGCACCATGGCGGGCGGCCACCCAACGGCCAACTTCAGGGGTGCCCAATCCCCCAGCTGGCTTACTGTGGCCGCACACATTTGCTGATGGGGGAGCTCATTCCCCATTGGCATACTGCAGCCCTTCATTTCCTATATGCCGAGGGGGTGCCCAATCCCCTAGTTCTTGCCTCCCCACTTTCATTAGGTGCCACGGGGAGCCCACCCCTGGCCAGCATAAATCAGCCCCCGCATTTCTTATATGCTGAGGGGGTGCCCAGTCCCCTCGGCTCTTGTCTCCCTCCGGCTGTCATTGTGTGCCGATGGGGTGCCCATCACCGCAGCATAAATGAACCCCCATTGTCTGCCGACGAGGGTGCCCAATCCCCCTCAGCTGCAGCAACCCCTCCCCAAAATAGTTAGTGGCATGCTGGGAGCCCACCCCAGCATGCTGTCCCTGAAAAAAAACTGTCCCATGATGTTAGTTTTTTTCCTCCCTGTAACATAAAAATGCTCCTTGTAGTCTCCTGCCCCCACCCACACCCACCCACTGCGCACCCTGCCTCCCCACACCCTCCCTCACCCCATACTTACCTCCAGAGTTCGGGCGCGATGATTCGGTGACCGGGAACACGCCCACTCTTCAAAGCCGACCACAAACTGGAGGAAATGCCGGTAAGCTGTATAATGGAATGAATAGGGTTTTTTCAACTTTGTTGAATTCAGGCATTTGTTGGATTTTTGGCACCAAATTTTCAACATGGGGTTTTGGGAACCCCTCCTCATGAATTCCATCACTGTCATGGCATTAATCAGCCTCGAAAGGTGATTTCGCAGTCACTGCGTGAAATCACCTTTCAGGACCCATTAATGAAATGACAGTGCCAGTGTTCATGAATTGGCCTCTCAAAAAGCCTATGTTCCAAATTTGGTGGAAAAAATCCAACAAATGCCTGTTTTACGAGCATGCATTGCGCAGTTGCTACGCAGGCTTGTAACTTCGCGAATTCGCAATATTTTAACGCCAGATTTTCAGCATTTCCATTTTTGTACACCTCCTTATGAACAGTACAGCTGTCATTTTCCACATCCTGCCCATTTCTTTAATCCATACAATACTGCCAAAGAATTGTAAGAAGGAAACAAAAAGGAAAACTTGTGAAGACATACAGATAAAAAAATAGCAGTACAAGCTTGAAAAACCCACAAATTATAACACCAAACTCTGGATATGTCTCCTTATCCTCAAGAGCTCCAAACAGGTCACCTCGGTTCTCTTTATATATAGCTTGTGCAGTTTGTTTTATAATGATTTCACTATGACATTCAATCAAGTCTCAGCTGTGCCTAAACTGGTAATCCAGGTCATATTTCCCCATAATTCTACTACATCCCTCTGGGATAGGTTACTACATTCTGTAATATATACAGTATGTACATCCTTTACAATTTTCCCACATAATTCCATATAAGAGCTCTCTTTCTGTTAGAGTGTGAACAAACACCTGGCCATCCAAATGCTCCATTTAATGATAACAAACAATGGGTGAAGTGTACTTAAATTGCACTTCCTCCAATCTGAGGAGACATAACCATACATTATGTTTTCATGTGTTATCTTCTTAAACAAGGGCTCACCCTAGGTCTCAGCTATGTACTCCCAAAACCCTTTAATGAAGGAGCACTGAAAAAAAGGTGCTCAATTGTTTCTAAAATGTTAATGCACCATAGTCTGCTGCATATTCTTTCTTGGAGTGGTTTATGGTTTTGATTATTTTTGATATTTATCTTTTTGTGGCACGAGAGCCAGTGAAAATCATATATATGAACTGGAATCCTTATGTTACACAAGAGAGTTTGTAATGAGTTCTGAAATTGATCTGGGCATTTCTCAAATGGTACTAAAACCCCACATAGTGTGTTAACTAGAGTTTTGTATAACACTTTATGTGAAGAAGCAGAGATAATCTGTTGGGTAGACACCCGCCATTGTTTTAACCTAAAAAAGGTACCTCTCAGATATTGCAAACACTCAGGTCCTTTCGAGTTCCATAGGGTATTCTGTTCCCATGAGTGAAACCATGTTTTGCAATTCTCATACAACTAGGGCTCCCATCCCTTACCAGCATTGATTAATAGAGGTTTTAAATTATACGTAAAAAAAATGCTGTTGAAAAATAAAATGGGATTGATCATATTCAAACCTCCCTCTCTGATAGATAAATATAAAATATTCCTTTTTATGGGGTTAAGTCTGCTTCCCCACACACCTTGAAAGAATATGCGTATTAAAGACGTTTCAAGCTTTTAAGGGATTGAGAAGACAGCTGAGATACAGAAACACTGATATCAGGAAGGTTTTTATTAAAAATACCCTTTTCTTTTTCCCAATCTTATTTCTGTTCCAGTGTGCTATTTTCTTTCTACCTATCTCCAGTTTCTCTTCCCAGTTTAAAACATCCATATCTATGGTCCCAAATGTTATACCTAGAATTGGCATAGGTGCTAATGTAAGTTGCAAAGGGCCTATCATGCCATCCTGCTGCATACTATTTCCAAGCGCCTTCCCAAGGCATTTCTCCATGTTTAAAGAAGCTCCTGATGTTGTTCCAAAAGCTGTACATAGAGAAAGTGCTTGCTGGGACGAAGGTTGATCTGCAGTTAGTATACACATCATCAGCATATGCTATGGCTTTAAAAGGGGCTTGAATACTCCGACTCACTATTGGGGAGATGGAACTTGACCTGTTCATCTTTTTTAACAAAGGGTCTATGAAAAAGGTATACAATGTAGAGCACATTAACACATCGCTAAATAGAGCCTACTCCAGCGTCCAGAAATGGTTAAACTCCCACCTCCTTATCCTAAATTCCTCCAAAACTAATGCCATGTTACTTGGCACCACTCAAAAGCTCCGAATGTGTACCACTCCCCTGAACATCCTTGATATAAATGGAAATCCTCTGCAGGTGGTTACCTCCTTTCATTACCTGGACATCCTACTAGATCAATCGCTGATTTAAACCTTCACATCTAATCCACATGCAAAACGTTAACTGCAAGTTGGGAGCAGCCTACAGAATGAGCTATATGCTTACCTCCTCTGCAAAGCTTGCCATAGCCAGGGGATCCTACTACCGACGCTTACCTACTGTGCTACTATACTCACCTCTCTGCCCACAATCTGCGCTGCACAAATGGGATGTTACATACAATAACATATGTCAATACGCCGCACAATCCCCACGACTTCAACATCACTGCCAGCTATATACTGACCTTGGGTGGCTCTCCCCCTCGGCCGTCAGGAGCTACTTCTTGGCCTGTCTAAATGACTCTATCCTTAGACAAAATCAGCCTGCTGCACTTGCGAAGCTCCTTCTTCCTTCGATTCCAATCCGCACGCTTAGATCTGCTGACAAAGATCTGCTGGATATTCCCCACTGCCGCACCAACAAAGGTACTGGCTCCTTCAAATATGCAGCCCCTAAGTTGTGGAACCAGCTCCCTCTGGACCTCAGACATGCACCCTCGCATCCTTCTTTCAAGCGTGGGCTGAGACTACACCTGGCCACCTTAGATCAATGCACCTGCTTTGACCCTACCTGATCCCTGAATTCCCATGTCTCTACTCCCTAATGCTTCTGCTACTGGTCTCCATACTTCCGCCCTTTGTTTTCTCTCCCATATCTTACCCTCTCCAAGCACACCTATCTTTATCTTCAAATTTAATTTAATGTATGAATATGTTTTGTGAATGTTTGCATTACTTACTGCTACTATGCTTATTTTTCCTTATTATTTATTGATTCTATCCTCTCGCTACCTGGGCACTGCCTAAACTAACTACAGATGGATGTTGGTACAGTTAGGCCTCACCTCCTCCCTCCCCCTCTTGCCTACCTTTACCACAGAATGTCCATGGCCAGGACTGCCACCGCTTTTTATGCCCAGCCTCGAACCATGAGCTCGGCACCTACCTCCTCCTACCGCTAAAGCCGTATTTCAAGCCACTTTTCCTCCTCATTCACCCTCCCAGTTTCCTCATCCCTGACAGTGGGGCCATGAACCTGTCCCCTAGCCTGCCGCCGACATGTCTCTGGCATCTTCCCTCACTTTCTTGGGCAGCCTGCTGCTGCTCGGCTGGCTGCTGCCGTCACCAGGTTATGGCTCCTTCCTATCCTTCCTCCCATCTATTTTTCGCTGCTGGGTGCTTTAACTGTCTCCCAATATGGCCCACCCCCTCCCTCCTGACACGCACTGGCCGACTACCTCCACCACGATTCTTGTTGCCTACACCCTTCCCTGCAACTCCACATCATCCTGCCCGGTTGGGAACCACAAACCCGCTAACTCTATATGCTTCCTGTAGCCGTAAGTTTCCCTAGTGGCTTTCAAACTCCCTTTCAGTACCTGCTACCTGTACCAACACTCCCTGTAACACCTCCTTGCTCTTGGCCTGCTGCTCATTGCCCAGTATAGCCTATATCATGTTAGACTAGCTGGAACTGCCTCTGTATATATTTGGAATGTACTCTGTATGGTTTTTGCCTCAATTTGTAATGTTGCTTCCTTGTGTTATCCTGTTTTGTACTCTCCCAGGTCATGCCTGAAAATAGTCACCTGCTGGCTAGCGCACCTATCCAGTAAACAAAAACTAAATAAACAATAAGGGGCTCATGGGGCACCCCTGCCTAACCCCTCCCCCTTTAATAGGCATCATTGGCCCTCTTCTTCCATTTACTATAGGTATGACCGTGGCAGTATTATACAGGGATTTGATCCAACCTGTCATCTTTGGTGGTATCCTATAGTGATACAGTATTTCCCACAGGAAAAAGTGACTAATTGAATCAAAAGCCTTTCTTTGGTCCAAGGAAACTACGTATCCAGGACATATGTTTGAATAGCTTGTTGCAAATATTTCTCTCAGAAAGATAAGATGATTTTGTATTGTCCGGTTTGGAACAGCACAAGCCTGTTCTGGGGAAATTACAATGTCAGCGTTGGGTAATAATTTTTTTGTTAAGATTTTTGTTAAAAGTTTGCAATCTGCATTGAGCATACAGATTGGCTTCCAGTTGCTTTATCCCTTTTTTTATGTAGAAAAATCAGACTTCCTCTGTTAAAATTTAGAGAGATATTGCCAGAGTCTAACATTGTGTTTAGGACTACTGTAAGTTCATCACTTAAAAGCTCTCCTATAATTTAATATAATTCATTGGGAAGCCCATCTGGGCCAGGTGAGATATTATTTTTTAACTGTTTGATATTTTCTAAAACTTCATCTTGTGTTATTGGCTGTTCTGTCTTGTTTAATACATGGAGGGAACATCTTAGACCTGTATTGTTTCTAAATAGTCTTGAATTTTCTGAGGGTTAGAGGAGATCTCTTCAAATAGTTTCATAGAATAATCAATGACCACCTGCACTATGTTCTTCTGTGATTGCTGTGAATGGCCTCCTGCATCTACTAAACTATGCATAATCTTTTTGCCCACCTGGCTGCCATTATATTCAAATGGATTTACCACTTGTGCAGTACTCTGGGTCCCAAATTTGTACTGATTATATAACTGTTCAGCTTTTTGCTGTAAAAAACACCTTTATTTCCTTTTGCACTAATTGGATCTGGGAACTAAGGTTTTGTCTTGTTGCATGTGAAATGGTTAATAAGTTTTGGAGATGGTGCCTCTAATGCAAATATTGCAGATAACTTAGGTTACATTTCTTCTTGCTGTATTGCATTAGTAATGATATTAAATCTAATTCTGTGTCCTCCCACCATCTTATGGGGTTATCATAACAGATCCACACAGACTTTCTTGCTAATAAGAATTGTTCTATTTTATTTAGGCACTCTCCATCTTGTAATAATGAGGTATTGAACTTCCATATTCCTGGACCCTTAAGGTCCAGGGGGACAGTACCTATTATTATAGAGACCCTCCTATGGTCTGTGAATTCTAAAGGAGAAACAACAGCGTTTACAGTCTGCAAGTTTCAGGACAAAAAAAACATAATCAATCCTGGTGGCCAGGACCCCTTTTTGGAAAGTGGGAGTATGTTTTTTGGTGAATTCCATGTAAGCATCCTTCAATTTGGCTGTCTGAATGGCTGTTTTTAATGAGCGAGAGTCACAATATATATTTTTTGTAGTAGCATACGAGCTTTTCTCCTAGTTACTCAGGCTACAGTTAAAGTCTCCGGCAAATATAACTTGCTTTGATGTATGCAAGTATGGCTGGATGAAGGAAATTAGCTCTATTCTTCCAGTTTTTGACTGAGATCCATATATATTTATCAGAAGGTATGGGGTCTGATCAATTAAGGCATCTCGTATTAGCACTCTACCGGGGACCACATTGTATAGTTTTAATAGCTTAAAGTTTATAGAGTGTACCAGAATGCCTACCCCTGTGCAGGTGTCCTGGCCAATAGACCAAAAAGCTGGTTCCTTTAGCCAATATCTTTGGGCCTGTTTTATTTCAAACAGAGTATGAAATCTTACATCCTGCAAGAAGATTATACCCAAAGGCAGTGAAGCAAGAAATGTAAATACAATATTTCTTTTAATGACTTTTTTTATGCTGTTTGCATTAATTGTATGGCAGTCAAAATTAGTGTGGGACATGCTTAGTTATTTGGAAGGAGGCACCAAATATTTTTATGTTACTACCCTGATTTACCACTATTTTCTTCTCCCTGATCCCTGAGACCCTTTTATTTTTGTCCTGCTTTCCTCTTTTGGGTTCCTCTGCCTTTTGGATTCAACTCAGTGTCAGTTATCCCATCTGGGTGTGAGGACGGGACTGAAGAAGTGTCAGAGTCTTCCCCTGATTCTTCTGATGATCCCTGCAAGATTTCATAACTGTTTGAAATCGGTATAGGAGAAGTCCTGACTGCTTTTTGGGGGTGCTGCTTTAGCTTAGACCTTGTAGATCTTCTAAAACTTTTTGTACAGGTTTGGGGGGCATTTCTGCTATTGCCAAGACATGGTCAGCTGTATTTTCTTTATTTGTTTCCTGTACCTGGGGGGGTCTGCTTGCTGACCCTGGGTTCTTCCCTGCAAGGGGAGGGATGCTGATGATGTAGAAGGTTCTTCTGGTTCATGAGTCTGAGGGACAGGATTCATTCTGAACCTATGGTTTGCTTTCTGAGCCTAGGAGATGATAAACTGCTGGTCTACCCCCCATCATGGTGTTCCTGGTTATGTGCAGCCCAGATGCAATTCTGGAATGTGTGCCCAAGTTCGTCACATAAATTACATTTGCATTCATTTAAACAGTTGGAACTGATATGACCTAGATCACCACAACGATTGCATTTTACAGTATCACACACACTGCTTAGGTGGGATGGATCCCCACACCTATAGCAGGCCTTAGGCTGTCCTGCATAGAAGAGCACCCCTCTGTCACGACCTAAAAAGAAAGAGTTCAGGAGGTGAAGCACACCATTATCATCTGATTTTAACAATACTTAAACCCTCCAGCTCCCAGTCTAAATGTTTTCAGTGTCCAAAATAGCCTCGGCCTCTCCTATCACAGTGCATCTCATTTTCAGCCAGTACAGTACATCTGATAAGTCCACTCCTTAATTCCTAAATAGAATGGTGATAGTTTTGAATGCTGGCTTAGTCAGGGGAATAGCTAGGTATGGGGTTCACAGTGCTGTACTCATCAGGGAGTGTTATTTCTCCCAGAATCTCTCTAGACCTTTGGATGTTTTAAAACTAACATCAAATGTTGTTTCCCCCAAAAATGTGGATTAAAGCATACACCTCATGGGAGAAAAATTTCATGGAGTCCTTAAGAAGATTCCTAGCTACATAAACTCGGTCTGGAGGTTCAGGTAGGCCCCCAACATAGGACAGTCTAACAGCGTTGTGACGCTTTGCAAGTAAAATAGGCAGTCGAAATAAAGAAGAAAATTTTTTTTATGTCTGTCTGGGATAGCATTCAGTGGTGCCTCAATCTGAATGTGTGGGGTTTCCTGTATTCTCATAGCCGTTTCTGTAAAAGATGAGTTCAAAATTGGATTTTGGGTTAAAGTCAAGTCTTCTAGAATCACCAGAGGGTCACTGTTTTCAGTTATGTACTCCATTGTGCATGTTTGAGCCTCTGTTACATTCTGAGGAGTAAAACAGACAACATCTCCCGGTGATGGCATTCTAATAGGCGAGCAGCCTGAGACCCATTGCCCTGATTCAGACTGCTTCCCCCAACCTGCTCCCTGGAGAGCAGCCTCTACTGATCAGGGCCTTGCTTCTGGTTTATTTTTATTTTGTTTGTTAAATAACATTTCATTTTGTGCAGTTAGATTGTCATTATTCAGGTTTGTACTTACAGGAGGAGGTATTTTCCTGGTCCCCGAAACACTCGCAGTCTCCATGCTACTTCCAGCAGTCAGCAGATTTTTAGGAGCATTTAAATTTCTATCCAGTTGTAGAGTACTGACAGTATCAGTTTTACTGCCAGCTTGAAGCTACCGCATCTTCTGCATAAGGAAACATTTTGTAGCTAAGAACTTACATTCTTCCAAGTCCAGGAGTTTCTGCAATTCAAGTGCTTCATTTGATTCCAAGCCTAGTCTTGTACCAGTGCCATTTTCTTCAGGACCATCAACATTACAATCCACTTCCATACCCTCCTCCTGTCTCTCCTCTTGTGCTTTAAAGGGTCCAGATGTCATCCCATGGGCTTCTTTATTCTCATTTAGTTCTACCATTTCCATATTTTGTTCTCCATCTAGTCGATTAGCCATTTCTTCAGTCTCTAACAGTGTTGAGGTGTGGAAGCAGACTAGCTCCCTCACCTCCACAGCAACCTGTTTTCCTCCAGGACTTTCATCCGCCATCTTGGTCCCACAGGAAAATGGGTCCCCTCTGCTCACAGGAAGCAAGAGTAGGGAAATTCCCCCGGTGTCCTGGCCAACTTTCCCTCATTCACTAAAAAATACCACCAACAGCTTAATCTGGTTCAAGGTCAGTTGGCATTCATCTGTATCCCCCTCCCCCGGGTTGTGCCTGAAAATAGGCAGGATTTGTCTAGTGCACTTACCTGGTCAACAAAAACTAAATAAAAAAATTAAAAAACTGTGTAGCCCTGCAGCCTACTGGTACTGCGTGCCAGGTGGTGCCTCTCTCTACTGCTCTCTCTCACTCTTGCTTGCTCACCAACCCGACGGCCAGGGTTTGGCCTAGCTCTGCTGTTGCTGGGCCTGGCTTGGTTTTGAACTATAGTATTTGGATTTTATATTTTCCTCCTAAATATTTTTTTCTCCATTCACCTTAGTAGGAGACCCTCCTGCTCCTGGCTCAGCCTACTCCCACTTCAGCTTTGACAGTACCACCAAATGTTGAATAGTATTGCTCAAACAGTATGCTAGAAATTAGGATACCAACAGATACCTCCCATTTGGCCAGATAGTTACTGTGGTAGGATAGCAGTGTTATCTGACCATTCATCATACCCGCTAGGATCCAGTGCATGGATCCTACAAATGTTGTGGATCCTAGCAACAGATCCAGCTTGGATCCTAACTATCTGACCTAGGATCCTTGGATCTGACCTAGGATCCATTACTATCTGACCACGGATCCTAACTATCTGATCTACGATCCCTGGATCTGACCTAGGATCCATCACTATCTGACTCCAGATCCTAACTATCTGACCTAGGGTCCCTGGATCCTAACAAGGATCCATCACTGTCTCTGGATCCTACATCTGTCTGCTAGAATTCCTAGTAGGATCCTAGGTAGCACACCAGCACTATTTGACAGATAGTGGTAGGATCCACAAAAGCACTATCTGAGCAATACTACACATGTTGAGGAGACTCACTCAGCAAAATAGCCCAGTTCAGAAACTTGCTCCCCCCACCAACACTTTAGCTGTCTGCTCCAAAGTTAGTTTTTATGGCAACTAACAGTCATTAGCCTGACTAGACTTCTGTCCCTGTTGAACCCACCTGACAATCTCAGACTACCTACTTCCTACCAATCTGCCATTGCCAAACAATAGCCACCTGGTAAAGTCACCAGAAGAGAGGTCCTCAAGATCAGTTGGCTGGCCAATGCTGACCTTAAGTTCCCTGAGCACCAGTGGGTCCCTCTGCTTAACTTGTCAAACTGACTGTTCAGAATATACTTACTGTCTATCTATCAGAGTCAGCAGCCTACACACCATGCTGTCAGCATTGGATGGTCCTGGAATTCAAGTCGACACACACACCATCTGCCACCGACCTTTCAACCAACAACCTCATCGCCTCCCGGCTGGTCTTCCCATGATCTGCCTCAGGCTCAGAGTCCATGCAGCTAGCAAGTCATTCCCAACTACTCCCTCATTCAAGATGACTGAACTGACCAGCCGCCACACCCTCACAAACAGATGACTAGGGTAAAGGGCATCAAAAGCTGAGATGCTGCGAAATACAGGCAGACATCGGTCAGTCCCCATTTGCACATGCACGGTGCATATTTCAGCATTTTAAGCTTGATGGGGAATGTGGTATTGACAATTAGTTTGACTATGGGTGCCAGACAGAGAGCACATCAGCAATCGGAGCAATGAAGTGGTGACCACCATACCAGAGTCAGTTGCCCCCCACCTCCCTGTAGAAGACTGTCTTCACTGACCTAAACTAAAAAACTAAAATCATGCTGCATTTCAATGCTTTGTTGCTTTACAGTTGACAGACAGGGGCCCCCTGAGGAAGTGGGAGAGGGTGGGTCTGAGACTCAGGGGTGGGGTGGCCCACTGGGAAGATGCCAGTATAGTGCTGCTGGGCTTTAAATCCTGTAAAAGTAATGCAAGGGTAGAGGAAAAGACTAGGGGGGGGCACCAGACTAAACTGATGAGGCTCATGCCCCCTTTTTTTGCTCTAACAATGCCCTTGGTAGAAGGAAACGCAGAGGGAGGAAGACAGGGAGGTGTACCAAGTAAAACAGAGGGTAGCAGGAAAGGCAGTGTGGGAGCAAAAGCAAAGGCAGAGGAAAGCATAGCCATGGGGTAGCTAAAGGAGATATGACTTAGATGCACAGATACATAGACAGTGTCAGCAGATAAGGGCCTATGGCCTACCCAGTCTGCCCATTTGAGCTTGTAAGTTCAGTTTATGTTTTCTTAGAAGTCTGTTGCACCTTACCCCTGACCTCCAGAATTCCTTTATGTCTATCCCATGCATTCTTAAATCTGCTGATTGTTTCAGCCCCCACCACTTCCTCTGGCAGAGTGTTCTACTTGTCTGCCACCCGTTCTGTGAAGAAATTCTTCCTCACGTTTCTTCTGAATCATTCTCCCTCCAACTTCATCCCATGCCCTCTAGTCCTGGAGCATCTTTTTCACTTAAAAATAGTGTATTCCTGCACCCTGTTTCTCTCTGTAAGATACTTGTATGTCTCTATCATAGCCCCTCTCTCCCTCCTCTCCTCCAGGGAGTACATGTTCAGTTTCTTCAACCTGTCCTCATAGGACTTGTGATGCAATCCATGCACCATCTTTGCTGCCTTCCTCTGAACCTTCTCTACCCTGTCTATGTCCTTACGTAAGTAAGGTCTCCAGAACTGTACATTGTACTCAAGGTGGGGCCTCACTAGTGTCTTGTATAGTGGAATTATGATCTCCCTTTTCCTGCTGGTGATGCCCCTGCCTATGCATCCCAGCATCCTATTTGCTTTACCTGCTGCTTTGTCACACTGTTTCCCTACCTTGAGGTCATCAGAGATGATAACCCCAAGATCCCTTTCCTGCTTGGTGCATGCTATATCCTCACCCCCAACTGATATATTGTGCCAGGGTTTTGTGCCCCATATGCATTATCTTGCACTTCTTTGCATTGAATTTCAACTGCCAAACCCCTGACCATTCTTCAAGTTTCTGCAGGTCCCTTCTCATTCTCTCTACACCCTCTGGTGTGTCTACTCTGTTACAGAGCTTTGTGTCATCAGCGAACAGTGAAATTCTGCCTTCTAGGTCCTGCACAATGTCACTGATGAAGATGTTGAATAGGACCAGTCCCAGCACTGATCCCTGTGGTACCCCACTGGTCACTCTTCCCTCTGTGGAGTGACAGACATTTACCACCACCCTCTGTGTCCTGCCACCCAGCCAGTTACCTACCCACCACACTACTGTCCTGCCCACACCCATATTCCCCAGTTTGTGTAATAGTCTTCTATGTGGCACAGTGTCAAAGGCCTTGCTGAAGTCCAGATAGGCCATGTCCACTGCCCTCCCATGATCCACCTTCCTAGTTACCCAGTCAAAAAATTCAATGAGGTTGGTCTGACATGACCTCCCCCTGGTGAAACCATGCTGCCTTGGGTCCTGTAGTCCATTGACAACGAGATGTTCCACCAATCTCTCCTTCAGTAGTGCTTCCATGATCTTCCCTACTACTGAGGTGAGGCTGACTGGTCTGTAGTTCCCCGCTTCCTCTTTGTTCCCACTTTCTATAAGGGACTACATCTGCTGTCCTCCAGTCTTTGGGTATCTCCCTGTTTCCAGTGATCAGCTAAACAGGATAGCCAGAGGTTCAGCCACCACCTCTCTTAGTTTTTAAGGACCCTGGGTGCACCCATCTGACCCCATTGCTTTATCAACTCTTATTACTTCCAGTTCCTTCAGGACCCTTTTCTCGTAAAGGGACTTGTGTCCATTTCTGCACCATTCTCACCCCTTGTACTCCCTTCAAACCCATTACCCTCCTCTTCCTCAGTAAAGACTGAGCAGAAATACCTGTTCAATATGTCAGCTTTACAGTTGTCATCCTCCACGCGGCCCCCATCCTCCCCCTTCAGTCTCACTATCCCTCCCTTTGTCTTTCTTTTTTCACTTGTGTATCTGTAAAAGGTTTTGTCCCCTCTACCCACTGATTTTGCAATGTGTTCTTCTGTCTGAGCATTGGCCTCCCTTACTGACCTCCCTGCCTCCCTTTGCTTCTCCTGGTACTTCTCCCTATCCCCTTCTGCCTGTGTCTTTTTGTATTGCCTGAATGCAATTTTTCTGGCTTTCACTTTCTTTGCTACCTCTTTGGAAAACCATAATGGTCTCCTCTTCCTTTTCCTCTTGCGAACCTGTTTAATGCATAATTCTGTTACTCTTGTAATCCCCATTTTAAATACTGCCCACTGTTCCTCAACCCCTGATTCCTCCCCCATTCCCCTTAATGCCTCTTTCAAGTATCTCCCCATTTTCCCAAAGTCTGCCCCCCTAAAATCCAGGATACGTGTTTTTGTGTGGTTTGGTTCTGCTCTTTCTGTGATTTCAAACCACAATGACTGGTGGTCACTGTTCCCCAGGTGCTCCCCCACTGTTACCCCCATCACACTGTCTCTGTTTGTGAACACAAGGTCCAGTATTGCCTTCTGCTGAGTTGGTTCCATGACCAGTTGCTTGAAGAAGGCACCTGAAGGAGTCCAGGATAAATCTGCTCCTAGTTGATGCTGCTGCTGGGATGCTCCAGTCCACGCCTGGAATATTGAGTCTCCAACCAGTACTACCTCACCCTTGTCTGCCATCCTTTGGATGGCTAGCATCAGCTCCCTATCTGTTTCTTCCTCCTGGGCTGGTGGTCTATAGACCACACCTGTGCATATGGCTGGCCCCATTTTCCTTTCCAGCTTAACCCACAGTATCTCTCCCCCATTTTGTTCATCCTGGATCTCTGTGGCCCTTATATCATTTTTTATATACAGTGCCACTCTTCCTCCTCCCTTTCTGCCTGCTCTGTCTCTTCTGAATATGTTGTAGCCAGGTATGGTCATCTCCCAGTCATGGTTATCATTACACCAGGTTTCAGTGATGGCCACAATGTCCAGGTCTGACTGCACCATGACAGCCTCCAGATCTTCCATCTTGCTGCTAAGGCTCCTGGCATTTGCACACATGGCTTTCCATGATTTGACCTCCCTAGACTGTTTCGCTGTTCTACTCCAGCCCCTTCCTTGGTTGTCCTTTATCCCTGGTTCTCCTTGCTGTCTGCTCTTCTGCTGAATTTTGCCCCTTTTCTGCCTATCCACCTCTTGGGTGCTAATCTCCATCTTTTGCACACTGCTTTGTAGAGATAGCCACTCCTCTGGTCCTTCAGGTACATAAGTGAGAAGAGGAAAGCTAGGGTAGAGATAGTGAGGATAAAGAGGATGGCAAGGAGACTGCACAAGGAGGACCAAGAAAAAGCAGACATCTTGAACAGGTACTTCTGCTCTATCTTCACAGTGGAACTAAGGGGGGACAGGACTCCGGGAGTAGCAGGGACAAAGGGGGGGACACAAGTCCATTTTCAGAGGAAAGAGTCATGAAGGGACTTGCACCTTTAAAAGTGGACAAGGCTATGGGACTGAATGGGATACACCCAAGGGTACTAAAAGAACTAAGGGAGGTGCTAGCTGCCCCACTGATGGCTTTATTAAACAGCTCTCTGGAAACAAGTGTAGATCTGGAGGACTGAGGGAGAACAGATGGAGTCCTTCTACATAAGAGTGGCAGCAGGGAGGAGGATGGCAACTATAGACCAGTCGGTCTCACCTCAGTTGTGTGACATTAATGTTTAGTGCAATAAATAATTTTTTAAAAATTTTAATGGCAATACTTATTTTATGACTGGTCCTTGAAAAATAAAATCTTTATAAATGACTGTTTATTTCTTTTTTCCTTTTTAGGTGTAACTCACCCCTCAACCAGCACAGACCCTCACCAGGATCACCATTTTTAAACAGAGTGCATTATGGTTACTATGAGAAACAAAATCTTAACCATAATACACAACTGTTTTCCCATGATGCAATTCTTTGTTTATGTTGTTGTGCCATGTGCATTCTCGGCCATTGTCAACAGTGAATGCTGTCAATATGACAACTGAAGTACCACTGTCAAGCCGCAGCACTACATGCAGAAGCTCTGTGTTTCATGTGATTTTGTCACCACAAGAGAACAAAAAATAGAATAACACATTCATTTAATGTTTTTTTTAATTTTCAAATGCATCATGAGTGCTGACTCCCTGTCCCCAACACACACAAACAAAGTAGTCTCACCCACATATGTACATAGTTGGTAAATCAGCATGACTGGAGCGGTTACATCAGCGTGGCAAGGCAGAATTTCATGCTCTAAAATCTGGCACTTTCAGCAACAACAGCTGCTGTGAATCCAAAGTAAAACTTGTAAAGCCAAACCTTCAGAAGAAAAAAAAGAAAGAGCACTCTGCTGATTGAGCATGCCATTCAACTTCCTGATAGTAGCCACACGCTTACTTATCGATGGCTAGTGTGTCATCATCAGAGCTCTGAAACTGCTGTGTTTTCAAGCACAGATTTCTGCCTTGCCACACAGATGTCTTTACTGATTCTTTGGATACACAATAAAGCTTTTTGCTAAAGACTGCGGTCTCCTGTCATGTGATACTGACCCATTCTCCACAGAGTGGAGTTACCTGTCCTGCAGTTTGAACTACTCTCCTGGGTACATGCATCACTAGCAGAACTCATTAAGGAATGAAACAAGAACACCTTTAACCTCAGTTTTACTGATATTATAGACAAAAGAAAGATAGTGTTTCTAGATCTGAAGTTAAAGATTGTGATCTCCCAATCTGTGTTCTCTATTAGTGTGTTTTTCATCATGTATTTTGTGCTGTGGTGAGCGCTTAACATGATCATCCACATTGTTCAGGGGACCATGATGGGGGGGGGCAGCAGTTAAATGAGTGTAACTCTGAGGAAACCATAAAAAGGGAGGCGTTGCTTTGTCATTTTCCATGCACACCAGCTCTACTATAGGGCACCTCCTGAATTTATAAGAATATTTCTACTGCCCAATTCTTATAAGCACATTTAAGCAGGTGAAACAGGGTGTTATCATCCTGCTCAATGTGCAGCCACTGTAAGTTGCTGTTAAAAAAAAAAATATAAATAAAACTTGTTCCTGAGTTTGAGTAGCGGTCACACTTTGCAAAATGTTAAATTCCTACACCAGTACAGACATAGAAGTTTACCAAGCTAAGTCACAATGCAGCAAAGCCTGCTATTTAGCTTAGTGTCTGAGTATACTACTGTAAACAAATAAGAGGCTGCAGTTACAATACAAATTTTCTGCTGATAGCTTGGGGTCAAGAACGCACTCCTTACAGCAAATATGCACAATGGAATTGTGGGATGCTTTTTCCAAAAACAAACACAGTGGAAAGTTATTTAATTTGCATGAATTAATGTACTATTTAAAAAAATATATGTATGCAGTTACAGGTTAAAAATGAATGGAGCAGAAGAGAGGGAACCAAATGTCACACTAAATCAGACACACAGGTTACAGACTATCTCATTTTTTCTGCTGAAGGCTCATTGCACTGCTGCTTTAAAGGCAAGGTTGGTACAGTATCTTGAATCCAATGGGCTGCAAGACCACAGGCAGCGTAGATTCTTGGTGGGGGGGGAGTCATGCCACACAAATATGATTGATTTCTTTGACTGTGTGATCAGGGAACTAGATCAGGGGAGGGCAGTGGATATGGCCCTATCTGGAACTTAGTAAGGTCTTTGATACTGTGCCACACAGGACACTGACAGAGAAACTAACCAGCTTGGTGGTGGGATCCAAAGTGGTGAATTGGCCCAGATAGGAGACAGAGGATGATGATTAACAGCACTCACCCTAATGATAGAAGAGTGAATAGCAGGGGCTGCTGGGCTCAGTACTGGGATTTGTCCTCCACAATGCCTTCATAAGTGACACTGCAACTGGAAGTAAAGGTATGACTTTTTGTAGATGACACCAAAATATGTAAACAGGGTGGACACTCAGAAAGGATCAGAGATAATGTGTAGGGATCTTCAGAATCTTAAGGAGTGGTCAAGAGCATAGCAGTTGGGGTTCAATGCCAGAAAAGTGCAAAATCGTGACCCTAGGGCATAGGAATCCAGGAGTTGTGTATAAGATAGGGAGTGGTGCTGACAGTCAATAAGCAGGAAAAGGACATTGGGGTCATCATATCTGATTACCTCAGAATGGCAGGGCAATGTGACAAAGCAGTGGGTAGGGCCAGTGGGATGATGGGATGTATAGGGAGACATATCTCCAGCAGAAAGAGGGAGGTAATGTTGCATTTTATCACTCACTGATGACATCTAACCTCGAGTATTTTGTCCTGTTCTAGAGGCCACACCTCAGAAAGGAGATATATAGATAGATAGATAGGATGGAGGCAGTCCACAGAAGGGCAGTTAAATGGTGCAGGGGGTTTGCACCAAAAGCCTCTATGAGGAGAGACTCAGGCATCTCAACATATAAACTGAAACCAAAAATGAGCTAGCACTCCTCAGCGTAAGGTGAGGTGCTCACTAGGCAGCAAAATCAAAGTCCAGCAAAGCATTTCAAAAAAGTCAGCACTCCAAAACAGGCACTCCTCACCAAATTGATGCAAAAATAAGTATTTTAATGTGAAGAATCAAAAATCCAACCACAGGCAAACACTCTACCATATGCCCCTGCACTTCAACTGTTAAGTCTTCCTCAGGGGGCAGGCCACATTAAAATACTTATTTTTGCATCAGTTTGGTGAGGAGTGCCTGTTTTAGAGTGCCAACGTTTTTGAATCTCAACATATAAACCCTGGAAGAGAGGAGAGAGAGAGAGAGAGGGGGGACATGATAGAAACCTACAAGTACCTCACTGGATGAACTGGATACAGGAGTGGAGTCTCTTGCAGATGGAGAAAAGCACCAGGATCAGATGGCATGCAATGAACTGTGGTGGGGGGGGGGGATTACAAGGGATAGGTAGAAGTACTACTTTACCAAAAGAGTGGTAGATGCTTGGAATGAACTGCCAGCAGAAGTGGTGGAATCAAAAACAGTAGGGGGCATCAAGCATGTGTGGGATAGAAAATGGGGGAATATTAGTAATTATACAATGGCAACACAATTTCTAGTGTCCTGATTGGTCAATGTGTACCTGAGACAGTGATGTTATTGACTGATAACATCACTGTGTGCACATCATGGCAGCCATCCACTTCTTTTTTTCAGAAACAAAGATATATTGCCACACTAAAAATCTACTAAAACCTTTCTTAAATATTTTTTTTATTTTGTACAACATCGAGCCATTGTATAATTGCAATAAGGCACTCTAAAGTGTGTGTTATTATGGGGGTCAAACACTCCTGGGGTAGTGGAAGCACTCAGCTTCGCCTCGTGCTTCAACCCACCCCAGGAGAGATATTATTACACGATAACATACACCTTGTCGTGCCTTATTGCTTAAATAGGCAGGGAGGAGGAAAGGTTGCCAGAGACCAGTTAAGGATTGTAGAAAGAGACTAGGCAGCAACAAGCTAAGACAGACTGGGTGGGCCAAGCAGTTCTTTTCTGTCAAAAAATACTGTTTCTATGGTACAATAGCACAAGCAATAGCCCAGGCCTTTTCACACCAGCACGTTTGAAAAGCAGGATGAACCAGTGGGCATTGTTGCAGGGATGGTTGCAGCAAGTTCAGTTGGTCATGAAGAACACAGTGATAATGTTTCACTTGTCTGATTGGACACATGTTTTGTATACAGCATCTAGTCCAGGGGGTTAGAGCATAATCTCTTCATGTGCTTCCTATAGGGATAAAGGGTTGGGCAAGCCAGACTCCTAGGAATGTGAAGTGGTCAACATTCAGTTAGCCAAAACCATCAATGGTATCAAACATGGCTGGCACACAGTGAAGGGCTTAGTGGTTATTTAGGGTCATAGCAGTAGGGCAGGGAGCTTGGGGGTATATAGTGTGAGTTAGAACCTTTGTGGACAATAGGTCCTAACTTTATTAATGCTCTATGTGCCGATGGGATGGACCAATGGTCTTTTTTTTTGCCATCATTGTCTATGTTTCTATCTGCACACTGTATGAAGCTTGGTCTGTTTTCAACACTAAAGCTCTAGAAACTGAGCCAACAAAGGGAGGAACAGTCAAGTGTCTCGGAGGCCATGGCTATCACTGCAACAGTGCAACTCTGTATTCCAGCTAGATAAAATCTCACCTGGATTAACTCAGTGAGCTAGCTCAACCTAGGAGGCAGAAGCTGAAGCCATGCTTGACTGAGAACAGTCTGATATATTAATGAGCCATAACAAGGAGCAGCAAACAATGGAAACAGGCACAACTGCAAATGTCACTGTGGCCACAGTGTACAAAGACCTGTAATGGTTCATGCCTTAGAGAGTGTTGCTGTTATAGTCTTTTCATTTTGGGGGTTTATTTTATAAATTTTTTTAGTAATGGCTAACACCAGTATTGACTGTAAGATTACAGTACTTAATATGTGCATAGTACCTTGTATAGTTCTTACAGTACTTTCATATATTTACAATATTTAGGATGAGATTTAGTTCAGAAGTGTGGCTGACATATTTGTCTTAGTACTGGTTGTATGTCTGCATTGGACTTGTTTTAAATATTATATGGCCCTAGAGTAAATATTATATACTAGGCATACCACACATTTCTGGGCTGGAGCCCTGAATTTGAAAGCTAGTACATTTTACCCCTTCTACTACATTTGCTCCACGGAGATTAGTGCAGTCTAGAAGAATATGTCCATCTGCTGGTGGAATTCATAGGTTTTACCTGTGATGTGAAATAGAACGGAGGTTGTGGAGTAGATTTTCAGAAAGTTATGGCCCCATAAGGCATATGTGTCACTCCAGTGTAGAGTCTGCGTACAAAAACTACCATCACATCAATTTATGGGATTCAGAATGTGGCCCTCTTGGGCTAGAAAACTGTTCTTCTGTGGTAGCAAATTGTAGATGTGGATCTCAGTCATCATCATCAAGTCTTTATTTAACCAGGCATTCATTGTTGAGCAGAAGCTCATTTGCAAGATGGACCTGGGTGGAGCATGAACAATTGTATATACAGGTCAACACAGGTATTTACAAGGCAGTACAGATAATACTCTTTACAGACAGGAAGAAAAAGAAGTTCATATGTACATAGAATTATACAGATATTGTACAGATTACACGGTATTTACATACATAGAAGTGTCTATAGGAAGATAAAGCAGGTTATCTGAGGAAGTAACGGAAGAAAAAATTAAAAATAAAAATATACACCAGGTAGAGGTGAAGGTAGCGGGGAAGAGAGGGAGGGAAGTAGAGGGAGAAAGGCTAGGAGGGCACAGTGCACAGAAAGGAGTTGGTAAAGCTGGATGTAGAGAAGGTGGATGGAGAAAAGGAGTATGTGAGCCCCGGATTGAATGTTATAAGCACTGGGCATGGTAGGATGTCACAACCCAGGGTAGTGAGCTCCTATCCGAGGTTGGGAAAGGAAGAATAAGGGGATGGATGGGCCTAGTGTTGATAAGACAGGGGGATAAGAGAGAGAACAATTAGGCTGGTGAGGAGCAAGCTGGGGGGTCAGTACTTAAAATTGGGTCTAGGCGTGGCTATATACCAGTGCAGACACCGGTACTGGGTCTGAGTGGGTGAAGCAGTTACATACTTCTCTGATTGTACAGAAATAAAGCATCTTGAAAGCATTTATACTGATTAGAGTGCTTAATTTGAGGGTTTTTTGTAGATCGTTCCATAAGGTAGGTAGCACGAAGCTTATGGCTGCCCTGCCGAAGCGGGATTTTGCTTTGGGTACTTTTAAGTGTATAGCTGAGTAACTTTAATGTATTTCCCAATTATACTCAGGGAAGACAGCAGGAGATATAGTAAGGCAGCTTATTAGAGATGGCTCTATAGGTCCAGAGAGCGCTGCTTCTGTGGCGCCTGAACTTTAGTGATGTCCATCCCACTGCCGCATATAGGGTGCAGTGATGTGTGTCAAGGGGAGTCCTGCTATAAACCTCAGTGCTCGATGGTAGAGTGTGTCCAGTTTAGCCATGTAAGAGTTGGGGCATTGGCTGTAGAGGAAGTCATGTATCAACCAATGATACTGAAATGGATTGGACCAGTTGTTTCTTGGCATCTCTGGTGAGAAATTGGCTGATTCTAAAAAACAGTCCAAGCCTTTGCCAAAGTCGTTTTAGCAAGTCCTCGATATGTTCAATGAAGGAGAGTCTTTGGTCTATACAAATTCCCAGATACTTGAATTTTGTAACAAATTCTAGTTTTTCACCTAGAACTGTGGTAATTTGGGGAACTGTCCCACTGGACACAGAGTTAGCTGTACGGATAAAAGGAGAGAGGACCATCGCTTTAGTTTTTTTGGCATTAAGGAGTAGCTTTTTTTGGAGGAGTTGTCTTTGCAAAAGGTTGAATTCTGACTGTAGGTCATTGCAGGCAGCTTCAGGTGTTGGGCGACTCACGTAGAGAACTGTATCATCTGCAAACAGATGGATGTTGGCTGCTTTTATAGTAGTTGATGTTATTAATGTAGATTACAAAAAGTAAGGGCCCTAATATAGAACCTTGAGGTACCCCTCTTTGCAGAGTTTTTAAGGGGGACAGGCCTCCTTCAGCTTTAACTTGTTGAAGGCGCCCTGTAAGATAGTCAGTGAACCAACGCAGAGAGGAGGGGTCCACACCTATGGTTTGAAGGGCGGAGAGGAGCAGACTATGGTCGACGGTGTCGAAAGCCTTGCTTAGATCAAGGAAAACAGCACAAATAAAGTTTTTGCTCTCAAGATTACGCTGCCAGTCGTTAGTAACTTTGGCGAGGGCTGAGATAGTGCTATGTTTAGCTCTGAATCCGGACTGCATAGGATTTAGCAGTTCCCTAGACTCAGGGTGAGTCCTCAGCTGTGCATTTACAATTTTCTCTAGGAGCTTGGACAGGACCAGAAGGAAGGAAATTGGCCTGTAGTTATTGAGATCGCCACAGTCACCTGATTTGAACAGTGGTATGACATGTGCTGTCTTCCATATAGGTGGTAAGGTGCCCTGAGACAGGGATAAGTTAAAAAGGTGGGTGACGGGTATTGCTACGTGGTAGGCAATTTTTAGGAAGTAAGGGTCAAGGGAGTCAGCCCCACACTTTTTCTAGTATCCAACTGAAGCAAGAGGTCCTCTACCTCTTTCAGTGTGGCAGGTTGAAGTGAGAAAGCGCGAAGCTATCGGAGTTTCAGGCAGTTGGCTGGCAGTCTGGGAGCAAGTATGTTTGCAGGGAGTTATCAAATGCCATGCCTGCAGTAGCAAAGTGGTTATTGAATGCGTCAAGTATATCCATCTTTTCGGTTATAGCAAGTTGCCAGAGGTAATCTTGGTGGGAGTGAATTTCCTGGGAGTGACCTAGCAGATCACTGATTGTGTTCCAGAGCTTGATTGGGCTCTTTGTGGCAGAGTCGAGTTCGGATTTGAAGAAGGTGGCCTTCGATTCTCTGATTGTTTTGGTACATAAATTTTGTAGTCTCCTGAACTGGTTCCAATCCTCTGCAGTGTTCAGTCTGCGTGCTTTTTTCCAGAGCTTATCTCTTTCTAGAAGCAAGGACTTGATCTGAGGGGTGAACCATTTACAGGTTTTGGTCCTAGTTCGAACTTTAATAAGGGGAGCATACTTATTAAGGGCCCTTGATAGAATGTTGTGGAAGATATTGTAAGCTGATGTAATCGTTTTGGCCAGGTAGAAATCTTGCCACTCAGGGGAGTACTTAAGCTCATTTAGGTAGGCATGTTCATTGAAGTTGCGCCTGGATCTCTTCATAGAGAACTTGCTGATGGGTGCTGGGTTGTTGGTGGATCTTACTCCCGCAATAAAACAATGGTCGCTGGCGTCTGAGAAGAAGACATCAGCGTGGGAGAAGAGATGAGGTTTGCTCACCATTATCACATCCAAAAGTGTACTTTTACTGGGGTTCTTCATGTTTGGGCGTGTTGGTTCAGTAATAAGTTGCGTCAGCCCATGTTCATCACAGAAGGATGCAAGGGGGGCAGCTGTGTTAGAGAGCCAGTCAAAGTTGAGGTCTCCTAAAATAATAGTTTCTGGCAGCCCCTGTCCCAACTTGTCACTTAGATATGACACAAGCTGTAGACCAGCAGACGGTGGTCTGTAGCATCCTATTATGCAGAGTGCAGTAGTCTATGTAATTTCCACTTTGAGAATTAGGCATTCGAATTCGCTGGCGACAGATGCCGAGGATAAGCAGGAGGCAGAAAATTTGTCTTTAACGTAGATAGCTACCCCTCCTCCTCTGGCATGCCTATCAGCTCTGAACAAGGCATAGTTGGGTATGTTTACTTCTCTATCAGTGGTGCTGGGTCTAAGCCAAGTTTCGGAAATCACAAGTATGTCAGGAGAGGATCTAACACATGTAATTTTGCTTTATTTGGTTTACCCAGCATAATGCAGCTGAGATGCAATATACTATATTCAGTAGGGTCTTTCTTCCACCCAATATCATAGCTAGGAGGAATGAAAGCACCTAAGGTCAAAGTCTGCACAGTTGATGGGCTTTTACATCCTGCCTGTCTACGTGTGGGATGAACAGGTTTGAGCAAGAGGTGTGAAGAGTTTGCTCTGTTCTTTGCTTACAAAGTGCACTCTATCAGAGCAGAGATCTCCTCCAGCATCACTCAAAGGGATTGCCAGATTCATCCTGAGACTTGTTGGAGCACTCCTCTTGAGTGGGCTGAGTTTGATCCAGTTTGAGTAGAGGAGGTGGTGAAGATTGTCTTGAGGCTGTGACCAACACAGTGTGATCTGGACCCAGGCCCAACCCGACTTTTGGTTGGATGTTTGGACCAGATTGGATCTGTGGTGGCTGAGACTGTCCGGAGTTCCATGAGGAGTGGGGTCTTTCCATCGGCCTTGAAAGAGGCCATGGTTAGGCCCTGTATTGAAGAAACCCTCAATGGACCCAGATTGTCTCAGCAACTACAGACTGGTCTCTAACCTCCCATTTTTATGGAAGGTTAGAGGAAAAAGTAGTGGCCATCTAGCTCGAGGAGCATCTTACCTCCTCCTCCTCCTCCATCTATAAGTCCTTCCAGTCTGGATTTAGAGCCAGGCACAGTACGGAGACCACCTTGGTGAAGGTGCTTAATGATCTCTTGATGGTGAGAGACAGGACAGAGCATACCATTCTAGTTCTCCTGGATCTCTCTCAGCAGTGTCTGACACCATGGGCCATGAGGTGCTGCTTGACTGACTGCGGTACTGGTGTGGACTGTCCAGAAATATAATCAAATGGTTCAGGTCATACTTAACAGGTAGAGTACAGAGGGTGATGATGGGGTTAGCTTCATCTAACCCAAAGCCGCTGCACTGTGGGGTTCTGCAAGGATCAGTCTTGTCACCTTGCTGTTCAGGGTGTACATGCTGCCATTTGGAGACATTATCAGGCAGTATGGGCTGGGTTTTCATTGCTATGCTGATGATACCCTGCTCTAATTGTCCTGTGCACTGGGTAACCAGATGGCAGACTCCATATTTAATGACTGCCTGGGGGGGATCCAGACTTGGATGACTCACAACTGGCTACGACTTAACCCAGACAAGACTGAGGTACTGGCAGTGGATCCAGGTCATCGTGGTCTGGGGGAGAATTTGGGAGACACTCCCTGGTCTTGTACTGGGAGGGGTCCCATTGACCCCATGCACATGGGTGAAAGATCTGGGTGTGATCCTTGATGACAGCTTGACATTGGATGTTCAGGTGCCTGCTGTTATAAAAGCTGGATTCTACCATTTAAGGAATATCACCCGGATCCGGAACCTTATACCATCTAAGGACCTGACCACACTGGAACATGCTTTTGTCACATCCAGGCTGGATTACTGCAATGCCCTGTACCTAGTGCTATCTGGAGGCAATCTCCACCGGCTGTAGCTAGTGCAGAACATTCCAGGCGAGGCTTTTGATGGGCATACAAAGGTGTGACCATATCATGCCTGTCTTGAGAGAAGTGCACTGGTTGCCAGTTAGGTGGAAGATTGTCTTCAAGGTTGGTTTGCTGACCTATATGAAAGGGGACCAGTCTACCTGCAAGATCTCCTCATTCCTCGTCATCTATCCCGCGCGCTCTCCGTTCCACTGAGGGTTGCCTCCTTAGGATCCCCAGGGTTAGGCTGCAGCATTCGGGTGCCATTTCTTTTTCTGTTGCTGTGCCTACCCTGGGGAACTCACTGCCTAACCACCTTTGGGAGGCTTCCTCGGTGGAAACCTTTAAAAAGTGTTTAAAGACCTCTTTATTTAACCAGGCTTTTAACTTATAAATAATATATGTTTTAGTGATGTATCTTACAGTGTAATGATAGATTTTAAGACTGTTGCTGTTAGCTCCATCTGGATCTGGTTTATGATTTCTGTGTTTTAAATTGATATGTGAAATGCTCCGAGTCTCCGAAAAGGGATGCTATAGAAATAAAGTATCTATCTATCTAGCCATCCATCCATCCATCCATCTATTTACCTATCTATCTATGGGATCTGCTTAGAGTCCCACAGTGAATAGATGGCTCTGATGGGATTTGATCCCTGTCTCCTGACTCCCAGGCCTGTGCTCTGTCCACTAGACCACCTTAACTCCATGAACCGTAATTGTCACGTAGGGAGTCTACTTTAAAGTCAGATCTCTCCCTTGCATTCAACTGCTTTTAAAGAGACCCTGATGCTGTTGGGATAACATTGAAAAAATGAAATATTTTTAAAGCAAAAGTCACCTTATGTTTCATATTTTTCTCTGTAATTCTCTTATTTATTGCTTTACTATTAAGGGTAAGTGCATAAAAACAAGATGTCTGCCCTGTCTACTGTGGCTGCTTATTCATATCTGGCATCACCATTCTGTTTATGACACAACAATATGTTGCTGTGGATATAATTATGGTCTCATAAACAGGGGGGTTTGATGTAGACAAGCTGCCAAAACAGATCAAGTCTAGGAGACAATGATTCTGTTTTCATGCAATAGGCCTCAGTAGTAATGAGAAGAAGAGGGAAAGAATAACAGAAAATGTATTATTATAAAATGAACTGTGTCTAAATCTTACTGACACTTTTATTTTTTCAAAGACACTTTTGCTGTCATCAACAGTGGGTGACAGATATACCATCTGTCAGGCCACTCACTCTTTGTTGGCTGTCACACTGCCATGACGAAGAAGGATTTGCCTCTTTAGTTGCCCCTTAACCACCTGCCCCAAGAGAATGTCAGCACAGAGACATGGGGCCCAGTTTTCAAACATCTTGTGAATGCCTCAAGCCATTGGTGGGCTGTTCATACGGCGCTGGGGGCTTGCGGCATTCTCTTGGCACCAATCAGGATTTTCATCCCTGTGCACCAAATGTGGCAAGATAGACCAGCTCCCTCATGGACTAACTTGCATCATTTAGGGGACCATCTTTATGGGCTTGCACTAAATATTTGGTGCAAGCTGCCATGAAGTGTGGAAACTGTTGCAACTGCACCCAATGTACTAAAATTGGGTGCGGTTACATCAAAGGAGTTTGGCACAGCTGCACCAAACAATGGGGTTGATGCAGAGCTTGATACTAACCCTGCGTCAACCTTTGAAAATTGGGCCTATTATGTCCAGACTGTCGGCATGCTAACACATACCCCAGCCAACTGCCTAACATTGTTCTCCCCAACCTACACCGCTGAACCTGCACTCCCACCCATGCATCTAGAGGTAGCAGTGATGGAGCAGTGTGACAGTCCTTCCTCAAATCAGTCAGCCCAAGATGACCCAGGTTACTGCCAATTTTTTAACATTTTCTCAATGGCAGCAGGGGCTCTTTAAATGCAAAATATGTATTTTCAGTACATTACCTGAGCTGTATATTTGTGAGCCGTAACTTGCACTTGTCACCAAAAAAAAACCTTCTAAAGATAGTAAATTAAAACAAACATTAGAACATTCATCCCTTCACTGAAAATATTAGGGATTTCTGCAGCTTTAAAGAATGTCTAGATATCTGGACTCACAACTGCATCTCATAAGTCTGGTATATTGGAAATATACATTCATGGCTTTGGAGGAGCACCCTCTTCACCTTTCTTGTCCACCCTCACAATTGCAATTGCTGTGGATATAAAATCTCAGCTATAACACCCTACCTCCTAATACAAGGGTAATAAATAATTTTAAAATGTTTTTAATCTAGTGTTAAGAAATCTGTAATTGATGCAGACCTGTGTGGGTGTATTTAATTGCTAAGCGCAATGAACCTTTATGTGTGAGCTGTATGAAAATTGTAACTGAATGTGCTGCTGCCAGCAGGACCCCTCGGCAAACAAGATATGTTATCTCAGTGGAGTTTGTCCAGAGAATGAACATTTTATTAACAAAATCAACAAATCCACAGCACAGATAGTATTCAAATAAATGACCATTAGCAAAATAATACATAACAAAGTGAAAGAAAAACAAGTACATTGTATTTATTTATATATCTGCCTGTTTATTTATTTTTATTTTTGCTACTTCATCAAGAATTTCAAATACACCTGCACATAACCTGTTAGCTACCTTGCTACTGCCAGACAAGATGCAAACCCAATCAGTGCTTAAGAAAGCACTGCAAATGTCAGCATCTATTATAATGCTGTTAGTCATTCCTCTCCATAAATCTGACTTTTCCTTTTGCTGCAGTGCTGTGTAGGTGCATATCCCACTCAGATAAACAGATTCTAATTATCAAATCATTCCTCATATTGTGCATATGGATGTGGTCCTATGCCCTTGCTGACATGTTCCTCTTGTTATGCAATTGGACTGTGGGAAGTATACTATTACAACAAGTACATAAAGAAGGTAGGAGGCTCCTCTCACTTCTACCACTGCATTTTACTTTGATGACAGCATCTAATGCTGCCTCTCTAAAAACACTATCCCCAAACTGCTTAGCCTGAGAGGAACCTTGATTTGAACATTTCCCATGTTAATAATTATTGTCAGCACAGAAGTGCAAATAGACACTCATCATCAACAATAAAGCAGTTTCAACATTTTCAATAACACAATTACTGGCTTCATTTAGAATGATTCAGAATAAAAAAGGAGTGACAGGCAGTGAGTGCTGTTTGTGTTTAAACACCCTATCATGTATCATACATTAGTCAAACCCTTTGTGAATGGTTCCTGTTATCACAAAGCTCTTGTAGGTATACCGTTACTGTCATTTGTCCCAGACTGCAGTTGCGTTAGTCTACTTGAGAATGGGGATAGTACAAATCCTTTATACAATAAGCAAGGCCTCCTTTGAAAGATAAGTTTACACAATGAAAACATTGCTAATTCCAAACTGGCAAGTAGCCAACCCTGACTCTGTGTTACATAGCTACATTTCATCCAGAAATCAGACCCTTAATCTTGACTTTGGGGCTGACTAATGTTCTGCGTTCCGGGAAAATTGCATTCAGTCCAAGCATTAGATTTTTTTGATTTTCTGCCATGCCCTCTCCTCAGGACATTAAGTATTATTTACACATGGATGTTTCTGCTGCTTGGTATTTGTCTCTGTCAGATGTAGGTATGGGTCAGTATAGACCACAACAACAAAACATAACAAACAAAAGTATTTTTTGTAAGTAACATGTTGTTTAACATTTGCCAGTTCTGTCTGCCTTTATCTTGTTCAAGATATAACAATGCGGTTAAATAGAAAAAGTATAAGTGGGGGAACAGGTTCCATGTTATAATAGCGACTATGGAATGGTGACGCATGATAATGGCACCGAACCCACATCGTGACTCCCTTATTATAGATACTAAGTCTGGTGGGGGGCAAAGTCGGGGATGGGAGGGAACCAGTGGTCACCCAGAAGTGTTGTCTCTGTGTTTCAGTCGCCATTTTCATGCGTCATCGTCCTGCAGTTGCCATCTTCTCTGGATACCAGGGGAATGCTCATTTCCAGATTTTTAAGTGGGGAAATGTCATTTATAGGTGGTGGAGCTCTCCTATATTATTCAATGGGGAAAGACAGCAGAAGTACTGAAAATGTCATATAATGTTGTAAGAGGTGGTGGGACTGAGTTCCTGTGGGCTCCTTCCCAAAGTAACCCCATAGGTAACTGGTATAAAGAGGGCATAAAGCCTTGGGGCCCTATTCTACAAAACAAAAAATTATGGGGATCTCTGGATCTGCCACTAAATATTCTTGTTGACCCTGCACAGTGGCGGAGGGGAGTTATAATATCCCCAGGATATTTGGCAAGAAAATGTTTTGCAGCTCTCTGGTGCACAAAAGGGTGTATAGGTCAGCAGTGTAACCTCTTACTTCCCCAGTAAATGAAATGACAGGGAAACTGCAGCATCAAACCCTTGCAGAAAAATTCACAGTCTAACCATATTTTGGATTGCCGCTGTTTAAAAAGGACCCATAAAATGCATGAAAGTGCATTGAATTAAGCAAGAAAATGCTACCATTTCTATGGATATATGCCTTCAGACCACCCTCCTACAGATTCAATGTTTTAGATTTGCTTCCTGCAGGCAGTAGTGTTTGCAGAGGGTGAAACTACACTCTGCATGTAAAACCTCTTCTTTACTGATGTCCTCCTGTTAGAGACAGTACTACAGTTTGTTGCTGAAGTGCCTAGATGTACACATACCGATCCTGCTGCTGTTTCCAGGCGAATTAAATTTAGGTTATGAGACAGGATACCTCTGTTATTGTGCATGTCATCATGACCATCCAGACAAGAGACAGAGTTCAGCCTAACTGGACCTTAGGTTAATGAGGGTTTATCTGACAATGTGATAGGTGCAACGAGTGGTTAGAGAACAGAACTGTGGACCAAAAGATCCCACGTCTGATTCCTATCATAGCTAATGATTCACTGTGTGACAATGAGCAAGTCGTTTTCATCCCCCACCCCACCCCCCCCCTCCCGCATCTGTCCTTTTAGCTGAAATGCACTGGAAGAAGCAGGGACACACTGGAAATGAGATAACATTAATGGATTTGAAATTTACATCATGCAGATGGCATATGATAATAGCCCCATGAGATGCAATATCACTGTTTCATTGGGGTCCCTTGGCACAGTTTGTGTAAAAAGTGCATATGTTATGCACTGCAGTGAGGGCCCTGGTTACAGGTCGAGTGGTCATGAACACTTATGTTAACATAAGTTACAGAAGGGATTTATCAGTATCTTAATAGCAGTTACAGGCTTTCCCTTAGTCACAGTTAAGGGGACAATGGGAGCCAGATATAGTCTGGTTAACCTGCACAAATCAATGTAAGAACTAAGGTACAGTACAAGTCACATTAAACTGTTCATCCAACTCACTGCTCTTTCATTTTTTTTTTGTGATGACAATGCAGTGCCATTTCTAAATTCTGCAACTGCAAACTGCTTTCCAACCACCCTTCAACTCTGATGCAACTCACATTCAACTGTCCTCAGCTCCTTTGCAATGTTGATGCAAAGCATTTTCAATGCAGTGGTTGTTCTTTCACAGTAATCCTTTAGAGTTGTTAGTCTCCTCCCATTCACTGCTTTTCCCTCTATCATTGCAGTTCTCTTCTGCATTTTTATTTTATTTTTTATTTTATTTATTGAATCTCAGATTAAACAACCTTTGAGCAAAACTGCTCCTTTACAAAGGTTCCACATCTTACGATTATAAGACAGTAAGCACAAAAACAAATTACACCTCTCCATACAACACAGAAGTAAGAACTGATATATAACAATGTATGAGGACAGTCAAACAATTAACAGGATAATTACATTGGTACAGTGATACATTGTTACAAGACATAGACTAAAAGTTGGTGTTTACTGAAGCTTGGTAAAATTGCCTTGACCAGAACTGGGTGAGATGGGGGGGGGGCCTGAGGGGGAAGTTAGCATATTGCGGAATGGAGCAAAATGCCAAAAAAGGGCAGGGTACCATGGCAGCAATGTAGCAGGACAGCAAGAGGTTAGAGGAGGAGCAACCCAGTGGGTTTTGTCAGTACAGTAAAAGAGGAGATGATCCTAGCAGGTGAAGAGATGGAAAAGTAGAGTAGCTGGCCCATTGTGTTTTACCGACCAGACCTAGGGAGTTTTGGCTCATGAAGTATAGGAAAGAAGAGGCCAACAGTCATGGGAAATACCAGAGTGCAAGGAGTGGATGGGAATAAGTGCAGAAGATGAGTAGTTCTGTACATTTGCCTAGCATCATTAGAAAGTGGGATCACAGTCACACACACTGCATGAAACGAGATGAGCATGCAGTTGAGACTTGAAAGGGCAAATCTTTGGTTCAGAAATAAGGGTAGTGCTAAGAGAATTTAGCCAGAGAGGGGCCCTGTACATGAAAGACCGCTGCCCTTGTGTAGTGTGATGAAACGGGCCTTGGAAGGCTGCTTTACTTGTGCCCCTGGTTTGTCAAGAGTTGGCGGTAGGGTTGAGGAGAATTGATACACTTGGGGGTGTTAGGCCAAGGGTGTTTTTTTTTTAAAGCAAGCATACCTGACATTTGGATCCCGTTGCTTAGGTTGAGCCATCCAGTGTTAGAGTAGAGCTCACATGTATGAGTTAAGGGGGGTGTGCCCTTAGAACAAGCCTGCAGGCTTTGTTTAGGGCAACTTCTATTCTCTTGAGTGCAGTGTCAGTAGCAGCCCCATAGACTATAAGACCGTAGTCTATGACTGACAGGACTGAGCTATTTACTGCTAGTTTGATGGCGCTTTGGCAACGCGATCAATATGCAGTCCATATGAGAGAGAGAGAGCAGTCAAGAGTGATCCCAAGGTATTTGAAATTGCTGACTGATTCCAGAAAGTCATTGCTGTAATTGTATATTTTGATAGGATATGCCTTATGGTGTTTATGAGGGGAGGTGAACATCATCATCTTAGTTTTTTTTGTAGTTCAGTAGAAGCCTGGACCTAAGGAACCAAGCCTCAACTGTGGTAAAGTCAGCTTGCATCTGTTTTTTGAGCAGTTTAGGTGCAGAGTGACGTGTGTACAGCACAGCATTGTCTGCATATAAGTACCTTGTTCTAGCATGCTTTGGGGAGGTCATTTAGGAACAGACTGAATAGCAGGGGGCCCAGGATAGAGCCTTCGGGTACTCCTGTGGAAACAATATAATGGTCGGATAGTGCACCATGTATTTTGACCTGCTGTGTTCTCATGGAGAGGTAGCTCCTGAACCAACCCATATATATAGAGAATATCCCAGTGTGGGCCAACTGGCTAAGAAGTAGTTCATTATTAACTGTATCAAAGGCCTTGGTGAAATCAATGTAGATGGCCCCCACCAAAAGCCCCTGGTCAAGTGCCTCATGAATGTAGTCAGTGTATTACACCAGGGCCATAGTCGTACTATGAGCCTTGCAGAAACCATGTTGCTGCTGAAACTGAAGCTTGTATTTGGCAAGGTAGTCAATTAGCTGGTCGTATACTATACTTTCAAAGTCTTTTGAAAGAGGTGTAAGAATTGATATTGGCTGGTAGTTAGAGAGATTAGATCTGTCACCGCTTTTGAATATGGGAGTGACAACAGCTGCTTTCCAGATCTGGGGAAATTTACCTGTGATGAGCGATAAATTAAAGATCCTGATTAGAGGGAAGAGCCATTTACAGTACTGAACTGTACCCTGTGTACCTCTACATTATTTTCTTAAATGTTCTACATATATGGTATTGTACTGTACTGTATAAGGAAAATTAAGGAATTATGGATCTAACAAACAGTAAGTGTCTCCTGAGTAACACCCTCCCATCTACTCACTCACTAGATGCCCTCCACATTATTGCCCGGGATTGTTTTTTATTTATTTATATCCTCGGCTGGTGGAGTTGTGCCTTTGGTTCCCCCTTCCAGTCTGCCTTTACGGGTGCCACCCCAGTCACAGCCAGAGCTCAGACCTCCCCACCACAGCCCCCTCCAGGCCACATCACAACGGGTACTTACCCCACCACTGTGGAGACCTGGAGGGCGGGACCAGGAGGGAGCTAACTCAAGTGTGTCCGTGGTGGTGCCATCAGGGCAGCCTTCATGTTGCCAGGGATTTTTTGTTTTCTCCCCTGCGGCAAGCGGCATGCAATGATGCCATTGGAGAGAACTCGCGCATGTCCACACGCACTCCTCCCAGTGTCTGCCCCATCTCTTCCCCTCTTCTGCAGCATCGGCGCACTGCCCCCAGCCTCCATCGGGGGCCATTTGAGCACCGACCATGGATGTCCCCCCTCCTCGGAGAAGGAGAGCAGTCCTTTGGATGCTCAATCATTCTCCAACCCTGCCGACCCCTGGCGGCCCGTGCTCATTCCCGAACACGGGTTACTGGTGTAGCGCGAGGTAAGGTGTCCAGCGCCTCAGACCTCAGTGCCACCAGGCTGGCGTTATCCAGGATTGTTATATTTATGTTGCACTGTTCTCTTACTGTTTCAAACTTTTGTTTTATTACACTACTTCTTCTCTATACTATACAATACATAAAACTCTGGAACAGTGTTGTGTTACTTGTGCAGCCCAACCTTTACTCACATACAGTACACATAACTTGCTTACGGGTTTGTGATTTGCAGCTTTCCTTTATGAAAGACTCCAGCAGTGCTTCCTGGTGTTTGCCAGTGTTATTTTAGGATTTTATTACACGCATTATATATAGTACATGGTGTGAGTTGTTTCTGGGTCCCCTTATTAACCACACAGTCCTGTCACCGGCTCTCCATTCCAACACCACACTGACACTGCTGTCACTTTTCCTTCTGTTTGCTCTCTCTGTCATGCAAGCTGCTGAATTTACGGTACTGTAGCTGCAGGTGCACAGTTTAGAGAGGCAAGCAGTCCAGGTGAGTGCGGTATTGTAGTGTGTAATGTATCTGGAGCTGCAGATGGGAAAGAGAGTTTAGAGAGGTGAGCAGCCAGGAATGAATGAATGTGGCACTGTACAATATATCTGGGGTTGCTGACAGGAGAGGGAGCTCAGGGAGGTAAGCATTCGGGGGTAATGCAGCAGTGTACATCCAGAGCAATCAAAAAAATATGAGCTAAATTATAAACAGAGGAACCTACAGTACATACATACTGGAAATGTTCTGTAAATATTCTGTATTTAATTGTAAGCAGTCAGAGGGTGCAGGCAGGAGTACAGTAGGAGAGTCTTCGCAAGTGAGGAAAACAACATGGTGGTGGGACTGGGGGTTCAATCCATATGTAGGATCTCTATTGGCTGGAATTGGGTGGGAGCTTCCTTGTGGAATTGGGTTGAATGGCATGTCAATTATGTTGTACTGCTTACTGCAGTAGTGAAATCATCTTTTCCCAATCAGTGGTTCAGTAATTTTTATGGGTTGCTTAATGTGTTGAAGTACATTGATAAAAGTTTCCAAAGAGCTGCAAAGTAAGCTGAAACTGAATAGCGGCAAAAGACAAATCATTTTAAACTTCTATTAATTCATTTGAGTGAGCAGTACACACATTAAGCAACTCATTGAAAAATGCTAAACCAGTGAGTTGGAGGACCAGTTTAATGTGACTTGTACTGTATCTGCTCCCCATGCAATCACAATATAAATGTCTGGCTATTCCATATTTCTCAAAATCTTTGAAAAGTCAATTTTTCTGAGAGGATGTTTGTAGTTGTTAAAGGACAAAGGCTGATGGTTCTTCTGTGCAAGGCTGTGCCAGAGAACAAAATACAGAGTGGACTCACAAGATGGCAGCAAGTCAGAGGCCAGGATGGAAGCATGTTTCACTCTCACTCCCTAATGAACTGCAGAAGAATGGCCTGGAGACCCCAAAGAGAGCTGTCACTTTGTTGATTAACCACTTTGCCTTGATAAGTCACCTGGTGATAATGTGTGGTGTTGTGTGATGTTTGTGGTTTCTTTTTTGGGGGGTGGGGGGGGTATAAACAGTATTCTAAAATTAGTCCTGTCTCAAAAGGACATCATGTGGTTTGCCCAGGGACTTAAAAAGAGTCAACGGCTATGCTAAGACTTGAACTGGAATGTCCTGATACAAAATGCTATGCCATAACAACTAAACTACACTGTTTTCTGAAGAGCATTCATTCTTGCTACAGCTAGTTCTACCTAAATAACTTTAGGGTCACAAGAGACCTCCCTCTCAGTCTTGTACTGCGGAACCCACTCTACAGTTCATTAGTAACAGCAGTATGCCTTCTCAAGCTGAGTCACATTCCAGTGCTACCATGGCAAGAGCCTACAGCTCGTTCACAAACAGCTGCTTGAACCTGCATGTCCATTATGATCCCCAGAAAGAGTTCTTGCTGTGCTTGGGAGTAAAATAAGAATCTGACAATTTGGTATTGTAGGGTTAGTTTCCTCTTTGGCTTCCATTCACATTACATGTTTCATATTCTTTATTCTTTCCTATTTTACCCCCATATTCCTCATGTCCCCCAGCTCTCATGGGTTATCTAAGGGGACCTAACTTCAGCCATGGGGCTGGGCGCATGATAGTAGGGCCAAAAAATATGATTCATTCATGTTCAGAAGTCCGCTGGTTTTATTTCCAATGTAGTTACCTTTCCCAGACAGTCATCCAATGCATCTGGTGAGGAAACCATTGTGAGCAATCCAGAAGTACAGCAGTTTCCCCCTCTTCCACCTTCCTGTGATTTCTGTTCTCTTACCTCGGATAGAAGAGATCCATCCAGATTTGCAAATGCAAGCCTACCCTCTATCCATCTTGTTCAAACAATATAGCAATAGCTGCAGCAGCAGCCTCAAGTGTGTGTGAGTGGATTAGTGCCTAAACAACTGCTAGTCTGCCTTGAAGCACTATATGATGTCTCCTGCATCCAGAACATGCTACAGCAGTGATACCACCCAACCCAATGCTGCTGCTGCTCAGTCTTCACATTAAGGAGGTGACAGGGAGTCTGGGTCTGGCATGAACACTACAGTTGTCTTGTCAGCAGACCAAAACATATAGTTATTCATGGGAGTAAAGGGCAGGGCTGGGGCAATGCAAAGTATACAAACACCACAGTTCTACAAAAGACAGCTTGTAGCATCACCACCAACGCAGCATATGGAAAGTGCCAGAGAGGAGAATATGGAAGTGGAGCTATCAGAGCAGAGGCATAACGGTCAGGAGGTAGCGGATAGAAAGGGACTTGAGACGTAGAAGAAAATACAAGCAAAAGCATGTAATTCATGCAAGGAGAAGGAGGGGCAGAGAGAAGAGGTACAAGAAGGGGAAAAGTAAGGGGAAGAAGCAGGAGAGGAGGAAAGGCATGAGGAAGCAGATGCAGGAGAGAATGAAGAACAAGAGGAGCTGGAAAACCTCCGGTTGGTCTGCTCTCAGTTATACCACCAACTAGTGTTGGTGATGAATGTGACAGTCAGGAGTGAAAAAAATTAAAAAGATCATAAAAAGGCAAGAAAGTAAGTTTCTCAGGTAGGGAAATCTAAAGCCCAGCACCCCCCCCCTCCCCCGGCACAATCCTCCGGCCCCTAGTATTCTATCTCCTCCTCCTGCTGCTGCTGTCATGCCTGACCTGGCCACATCATACCATACTGGTAGAAATAAGAAATGATTTTACAGTCCCTGTCCAGTTCTTCATGAAGCCCTCCACCCAAGAGTCCACTCATGCAGTGAAAAAAACAAAAACAAAACAGAGATCTTCTGCAGTGGGGAAGTATTTTACAGATAGCATTACGAATCCACAGAACACTTGTTGCAATTAATGTGGCAAAAAGCTTTGTTGGAATGGTATACCATCATATGGGTGACTGAGACTGAGTGACTCAAATATGATCAACTCAATCTCAGCGCCTGTCTTTTGAGCTACCCTGAAAAGGAAGCGACGGGCAAAAGGGAATGTGACCAGAACAATCGCAGGGAATGGAGGAGGAGGGAAGGTATGTGGGTGGCAGTGCAGTGGAAGGCTGCTGAGTTGGCAATGTGGAGTGGTGGTGAGGGTGGCTGGCTATAGTTGGGAGGGTGCAGGGTTTGGGTCTGGGGAGTGCAAGTAATTTTGTGGTCTGCAGTAATTATTTTCACCCCCCAGACACGCACCCTCCTGGAGTTGAGAATCTGTAGTTCGGGGGGGTGCATACGTAGAGATACGTATCAGCGCAGTTGTCTTCACTGTGAGTGTACATTGCCATTTTTATTTTCAGCAATGACCACTGACCCCAACAGCGATCGCCGTTTGGCGATCGCCATTATGACATGGTTGGAATTAGGTATGGGAATCCCGCTCTCCAGAAGATGCATTCAAAGTGAATAAACTTTACTGCACATAGTGCTATGCAAAGTACTGCTGCTTTGCATGTCCTTTTGCACAGTGCTGTGCACAGAGAAGTGACAGCTTCACATAGCAAAGTCTCTAAAGTTGAAGTGAAGTTGCACAAAGTGTCACATCACAGAATCTTGGGCCAGTGGACTGATGGTTTGCCAACCAAAAAACTAAAAACATTGTTCCTTCCCACACCCTCTCTAGCAATTAAGGACCTGCCCTGCTGACCCATCCAGACCTGACCATCATCTGAAATGTTTTACCTTCCCTCCATCCACCGAACAACACTCACCCTCCCTCCTCCTGCCTCATGCGAAGAAGTAACACCCCCTAGCCCACCCACTCAGCAATGCCCAACCCTCCTCCCTCCTGCCCTATAAAAAACGAACCTTCCCTCTCCACATCCACTCTGATCCCGCCATCTTCCACCTCCCATGTCACACTGAGTGGCACTGACCCGATCCATCAACTAACACACTCTTACAGTAAAGTGTATGCTCCAGTTCATTTAGATGGCAGCCAGTAAGGGTGACAAGAGAAGTTTCTACACCAGTCAACATTCCCCCCCCAACCCAGCTCCTTCCTTCTAGTATTCTTTGTCAGTGTTTTAGGTCGGGTAGGTGTCACTCTGAGTGGCATGGGTGGTGGGTGCTGAATGGATGGGGGAGGGGTGTCTTTTTTTTGCAAGGCACAGGGAGAAGGATGGATGGTTGCTGATAGAGTTGGCAGGCAATGGGGGTGTTAATTCTTTGTATGATGCAGGGGAAGAGGAGAGAGGTTGCATGGGTGTTACTGAGTAGGTGGGGCTAAGAATGTACTTTATATTTCATGATAGTTGTATCTGGGTGGAGCAGGTGGTTGGGTGGGGCTGTGCATGCTACCAATTGGGGGACATTGTTTTTCTGAACAGGGAAGTTTATTGTACTTCACATGATGAACTGCTGGCAAAGTGCCCGCACTGCATTACCTATGCTTAGTATGAAGTTTGCTGCTTTGCCATCAGTTTGGCATTGAAATTTTAATTTACAACACTCCTACTCTTTGACAGTCCATGTGTTCATGGACAAACATGTTTTCCATGGACATCAGTGGTCAAGCTTTTCTCTGCCCCTCCTGTAGTCCTTGTCCACTATAAATCCATCTATAGTTTGTCCATGATTCATGTACAAAATTGACCATGGGTGATGCACATGCACAAATGCCTGGAAAAAACACACAATCAAGAGAAACTTAGTAGTGACCCAAAGCACTATGTAATGTGGTACATGAAAGAAAAAAAGATGCTAATAACATGGGATTTTTTTTCCAGGTAGTAGCCATGGTTTTCAGTGCCGATTCTTGCTAATGGTTTTCATGGCTTGTTTTGAATTATGATATTAAATGAATAATCTGTGTTTTGTTAAAGATTACATAGAAACATAGACAGTGACAGCAGAAAAAGACCAGAAAGTTCCTCTTGTTTACCCAAGTTCCCTCTCTGCCCCAGGACTTATTGTCCATGTCAGGGTTCAGGTCCACCCCCCTACTCCCCTCCCTACTGCTACCAACCTGAGCAACCATCATAACCTTCACTCTGTCCCAGCCATACTTGAAACCATTTATAGTCTTTCCACCCACCACCTCCTCTGGTAGATGTTTTTGTGGCCCCACCACTCTCCATGTAAAACAGAACTTCCTCAAATCCCTCTTAACCCCCCCCCCCCGAGAGTTTCCACTCATAACGTTGGGTTCTTGACTCTGTGCTCATACCAAATAGTTTTCCACAGTTCACTTTGTGTATTCCCTTCAGGAACATGAAGGTCTCTATCATATTAGCCCTCTCTCACCTGGTCTCCAGCGAGTACATGTTCAGCATATTGAGATGATCTTCATTTGAACTGCCCTGTTGGCCCTGAATCATCTTGGTCACCCTGTACTACACTGTCTCAAACCTGTCCCTGTCCTTCCTTAGGTGATTACTCCAGAACTAAGCACAGTATTCCAGATGCTGCCTCACCAGTGGCCTATACAGAGGTAGTAGTACCTCCTTTTTCCTGCTGTCAATACCTCTACTGATACACCCCAGCATCCTATTAGCTTTACTATAGGCCTTGCTACATTGGCTAGATTGTTTGAGGGAATCACTATTGATGATTTCCAGGTCTCTTTCCTCTGCCATAGTGCTCAGTTCAACCCCTTCCATCCAATACACTGTCCTGTTTTATTCATCATGGATGGTATCCTGGTTATATTTAAAACGGTATTAATCGCATAGGTAGTTCCATCATTCAAACTACTCATGGTACCAAACACTTCTAGCTGCCAAATTTAGCCTCATTTTGTGATGGGTCCACATAAGCCATTTGCATGAGTCTGCAGTAAATACCTTAAGGTGGTGAATGTATCAACCCTAAGTATGACCAGCAGATAAAAAGACACAACTGTCTTGACTTATTTTTATTCAGCCTCTGTTTTAGTTTGTCATCTTTTGTCCAAGACCTTACTGAAAATGATTGATACCTAGTGTACCTTGTTCTTTTCAAACACTATACTTACCAGAAAGTAAGCATTAAGCCATGAGGAAGGAGGCTTCTACTAGGGAATCAATGCATTGTTGTGGGGGGTTGGCTCAAGGCTGTAGGCTGAGTGCCTACAACCACACAACCATGCATTAATTCCCCAGTAGAAGCCTCCTTTGGAGTGTCTTAATGCACTTGTAACATGGCAAGCGCTGTTCAAAACATTGTGCAACAAATGAGTAACTTAGGGTGCAATAGAAATGAGGATAAATACTGATTTCTAGTTTGTAAGATCATGTATGGTGTTTCTGTAATACAGCATTCAATAGGCAACATGTGTGTGCATGTTTCACCCAGTATTATTTATTTATTTAGCTTTTGTTGACCGGGTAAGTGCACTAGACAAATCCTGCCTATTTTCAGGCACGACCCGGGGGAGGGGGATACAGATGAATGCCAACTGACTTTGAAACCAGATTAAGCTTAAGTATATACATTTATATAGTGTCTAGAAATTCTTTTTTCACTTATGCGCCACTTGTACACCACTTTCTAGCATTCTTTCAGATAAAAGATTATACAAAATACAAACAGTATCTCCCTTGATAAATGCACTGTTTTGTGAACTCATTCCCTTTGTTTTTCCTTGACACTTAGAACTGCATTATGGGATAAGTAGGAATATTTGCATATATTTGTATTTAAAAACATCCTATAATATGGTTCTATGTGATAATGGTGACCACCAAAGGGCGATCGCTGTTACGGTGATGTCAGAGCACCGAAAATCAATTTCGGCACACTGACTCCCAGGCGCACAACAAAACGGCACTGGGACTTGTATTTTTATGTTTATGGGGCTGTGCCTCTGCACCTCCTACTAAAGGATTCTCAACTCCAGGGGGGTGCATGTTGCAGGGGGTAAAACATAAACAAAAATTAAATTCGGGTCGGGCAGCAAAAAAGAACCTGCACCCAGACCTAGCACCCTAACCATGGAAGCCACAAGCTAACCTGCTACACCATGGGGCCAGCTCGGCAGTCTACCACAACACCACCCCTCACATCCCCTTCCACCCCTCGCCATGCGTGCTTGCTCCCCCCCCCCGCATGCGTGTACATGTATCGACTTCCTGTCACTACAGGTCGCACACCCCCCCATCTGGTAACTCTCCCTCATCGGTAGCCCCTGTGACGGGTGCCACAATTGAGTCGCCCTTTTGCGGGTCACTCAATTGCGGTCACCCACATCATTGGTTACCTCTAATACAGATATGCAAATATTTCTCCTGTGCCCATAATGCATTACTGAAGAGAAAAAAATGAAGCCAATGACTTTGCACAGCAGTGTGTTTATTAAGGTGGTTACATTTATTTGCCCTTTTGACTTGGTTATTGTACAAAATATAATCCTGCTAACTGTTGCTTTTGTTGCCATTTTCTCACTGTAGGATGTCAACTCGTGCCACGGTTCTGACAGAGGGACAGGGAGAAACAGAAAGTCAACAATAACTGGTCTCTTGTCTGTTTCTGTCTGTCTCTGTCTCTCTCCACCCTCTGTGTTTCTTTCTTGATGGGGACAGTGACTGCTCCACTCCCAGAGTTCTGTGGGGCAGGTGGGTAGGAATGGATGGTGGATACAGGGAAAAATGTAGTGCAAAGGACAGCAAACAAAACAGAGACCACTTCTGCAAACTTTGTGTCTCTAAAAAATAGACAGTAGGATTCGAGGAGGAGGAGGGGGAACTGCATCATATTGAGGAGTTTTTGTCTGTCTCTTGGTAGCACCACCTATAGGGAGGAACTGAGACATGAGGAGGTTTTCGTCTGTCTCTCGGTAGCACTACCTATAAGGAGGAACTGAGACACGGGAAAAATGGCACAAAGAGATGTGGCAGAGGCAGTGATTCTTTCATGTCTCTGTCTGTGTCTCTCTTACTCAGTAAGCATGCTCCCAATGACAAGTGGTGTTCCTTCTGGGGATGGAGGCCTCTGACTTGGTGGTACAACCAGTTGGATGGCCAGACCATCACTCTATAAGGATGAGTTTCACAGCTCCCCCTGTGAGACCCACCCCATTGGAGATGGTCCAGTGCCGCCCTTTGAAGGGTGTCACCCCAGAGGGTCTGATGGCAGTGCTGGACCTATCGAAAGGGCCATTGAAATGCTCGGATCTGGGAGACCTAATAGTGCACTATAATACTGGGTAAGTGTAGTACTGAGGGCCCTGGATTCTGTAGCTCCTGTCCGAGTTGGCCCTCTCCTTCTCTGCCCTCGGTCCCCTCGGTTTGATAGGACTTTGAGGGAGCTGAGGAGAGTTGGGCAACGGTTGGAATGCTGTTGGCGGAAATCTGGCCTGGAGGAGGACAGACTTAGGTTGATAGCCCATTATTTTTTATTTAGTTCTTGTTGACTGGGTAAGTGCACTAGACAAGTCCTGCCTATTTTCAGGCACGACCCGGGGGGGGGGGATACAGATGAATGCCAACTGACCTTGAACCAGATTAAGCTGTTGGTGGTATTTTTAGTGAATGAGGGAAACTTGGCCAGGACACCAGGGGAAATTCCCCTACTCTTTTCGATAAGTGCCATGGGATCTTTAACATCCACCTGAACTATCACCAGTCCAGGCAGGCAGATGGGACCTTGGTTTAACGTCTCATCCTAAAGACGGCACCTCAGAAGTGCAGCACCCCTCTCATGCTGAACTACAGTGTCAGTACTGGGATATTAACCCAAGTGCCAGATGTGGGATCTGAACCCACAGCCCTCTGATCTCCCGGCCTCAGAGGTGAGTGTGCTACCTACTGAGCCACTGACTATTTGGACTATCAATCAGAAATCTCCTGTAAGAAGGCAGAGTTCCTGTCCAGGGAGATTGCTGCAGCAAGAAATTGACCGGTTCAGCTCTTTTGGACCATGGACAGGCTAGGCAATCCAACCTGCCTTCAGAGCCGGAGGGCCTTTTCACAATCTAAGTGTGATGAGTTTGCTAAGTTCTTTGCAGATAAGGTGTCTTCCATCAGGTCAGAGATCTGCTTGACTCATTCAAATGAGTATGGCGGCTGTCGATGTGAGGACGCAGGCACCCAGTCTGTCTGGACAGATTTTGACCAGCCAGCGATCGTGGATATCGTGAAGATTGTTTGGGATTTGTGACTGACTTACTGTAATTTGGATCCTTGTCCAACTCGCCTCCTGGTAGGGTACATGGATGTCATCAGACCAATCCTTGCCAAGACAGTCTGGTGCTCACTGGACCAAGGGGTGTTTCTGTACCCCCTGAAAGGAGGCCATTGTGACACCCCTTTAAAAGAAATCTTCCTGTGACCCAGACTGTCTTGCGAACTACAGACCTGTCTCTAACCTGCCCTTTATAGGCAAGGTTATTAAGAAGGTAGTTGCATTGCAGCTTGAGAACTTTCTTACCACCCACGAAGTCTATGATCCTCTCCAGTCCAGTTTCAGGAAGAGGCATAGTACCGAGATAACATTGGTTCAAGTACTTTGTGATCTCCTGATAGCGAAGGATTGGAGGAGCCATTCAGTCTTGGTCCTCCTTGAACTCTCTGCAGCATTTGACACCGTGGATCATGGGGTGTTGCTGGAAAGCCTGTGGCTACTCTGTGGACTGTCAGGGACAGTCCTCAGGTGGTTCCATTCTTTCCTTACAGGCAGGACCCAGAGGGTGGCGTAGGGTTTTTTTCCACTGCACCCTTTGCCCTGCCTTGTGGGGTGCTGCAGGGTTCTGTGCTGTCCCCCATGTTGTTCACAGTGTACATGTTGCCGTTAGGAGACATTATAAGGTGGTATGGGCTGAGTTTTCACTGCTACACAGACGATACTCACCTCTACATGTCCTTTGTACTAGAAAAGAACAATGCGATCCTGGTCTTTAACAACTGCCGCATTGAGATTCAGGACTGGATGAGTGCTAACTAGTTGAGACTGAATCCTGATAAGACTGAGGTGCTGGTAGTGGACCCAGGTCATCGCATAGAGAAGTTGACTCCTGGGCAACCATTTGGCCTTGTGTCTTGGGGCAACCAGTTGAGACCTTCTGAATGAGTGAGAAACCTGGGCATTGTGCTTGATAATGAACTGATGCTAAAAGCACAGGTGTTGGCAGTTGTCAAGTCCTCATTTTACCATCTGAGGAACATTGCCCAGATAAACCACCTTGGTCCACCCAAGGACCCTCCTATGTTGGATCACGCCTTTGTGTCCTCTCATCTTGATTACTGCAATACTCTATGCCTAGGGTTACCGGGGGTGGATCTCCATCTCCTGCAGCTGGTGCAGAACACTGTGGCCATATTGTTGACAGGGTTGTCAAGAACTAGCCATGTCACTCCTGTGCTGCACAAACTGCACTGGCTGCCGGTGCAATGGAGGAAAACCATCAAGGTCGCATTGCTGACCTATAAGACCCTACATGGACAGGGACCGGGTTACTTGCAAGACCTCCTTCGGCCCTACTGCCCCCTCCGCCCACTCCGTTACACTGACGAAGGATTGCTAGATGCTCCCAGGGTCCGTCTTCAGACATCAGGTGCTAGGGCTTTTTGTTTTGTGGCCCTAACACTGTGGAACTCTCTACCTCGTTGGATTAGAGAGTGCCTGCCCACCGAGACTTTTAAGTCCTCATTAAAAACCTATTTATTTGACCTGGCTTTTGGGGACAATGTTCAGTTTTATTACTGCTGCCTTTTTAGTTTATATTTCTTTTTTGATTGAATGTTTGGTTTTATACTGTATATGCGCTTTGGCTTTTGAAAAGTGCTTTATAAATAAAATTTGATTGATTGATTGAAGTGGGCATTACTAGGGAATTAATGCCTGCTTCATCTGCGTCATGTGCTGTGTTTCCACCAGTCTAAATGCTTCATTACAGCTGAACATTTATTGCCATGTTACAAGCTACCTTTACTGCTCCAGCACATGTCCACAGCACTTGCTGTTTGATATACTTTATGCATACAAAGGGGAATAAACATGTCTTTATATTTAATATCTAGTAGTGTTGCCATGCCACATAGTGTGAGTGCTCTAATGCCACCAAACCAATGCTGAGGAATACTGTACTTCTGCCACTGATGATGGAGGAGCTCTTAGCATTTGAGGGAGCAGTGCAAATATTTAGAGATAACCTGTACACTATCAAGTGTTACTTTTCAACTGTGCAAGTTTGTCAAGCACATGACTCACCACCAGATTAGTGCATGTCCAAAACAAGGTGTATGGTGGAAATCCCCATCATTAACTTCAGCATGTTACTGCCACTGTCTGCCACGAAGCTTCCCAGCCTCAGATTTCGAGGGTATATTAAGATGTCTAGCAGTGATTGTGTGACCCTCAGAATGTTTTCTGCACTGTGCTTCCACTCCATGACTGATACATTAAGTAAGGCAGTTCCTCTCTTGGTGTACCTCTGTAAGTCTGTCAGTTTTGATATGACTCTTGAAGGGCTGATGGTATAAAAGGCAGGCTGGGAAAGATGGTGGAGCTCGAGTTGGACACAACCAAATGGACAGTGCAACTAAGAAAGCTTTGGATTACACTTCCAGTATATATCACACTAGTGAAATTCACATACCCCCACCAACTTCAGAAGTGTCACCTTCTGCCTGCATATTGCCTTGTACATACTGGGGAGCCAATGCTGGTAAAACATAATGCGTGATGTAATGTTATATATCTTGTATTTGAAATAAGCCACTTGTTTATTAACATGAGCTATTAAGAAACCATAAATTCTAGAAATACAGCTACAAGTTGAACATATTTTGAGGAAATGTATTTAATTTTTTAATAACTGAGTAAGGCCCACATGCCTGTTTTTAGGAATAACCCAAGAGCACTGGGGTAGTTAACTGACTTTCTCTGAGTCACACAGTATGCAAGTGGAGGTTATGGGAATCAAACCCAGGTCTACTGGACTTACTAAGTTTATTCACACCTCATTACTCTAACCTCTAGGCTATACTGACAGCCACTGTTGTAGACATGTGATGCAGCAGTAAAGACAGCTTAAAAAAACTGGCAAGACTGTGCATACACAACCTCCTTGTGGTACTACAGCCCCCCTTTTGATTACTTTGCTTGGTGCCAGTAGTAGGTGTCAGTGAAACATGATAGAAAAAGAATTGGATAGTGATGATAATGGCACAACCATGGACATTTGGGCGATTTTCAGTGCTGGATACCGGCACCACATGAATATTTTAGTGGAAGGCTCGGACCTGTCACCAGAGCACTGCACATGATGCAGGCTTATCTTGCACATGGCTAGCAGAAACAGTCATTTAATTGAATTCTGTCAAGACAGATAAGACATTTGTTCTGCATTGGATAAAGTGGCTTTGTATTTTCTTGTATGACCTCCAACACTCATAGCTTAGGAAAGAAATGTAAGTACAACTGGGGATACTGCCTCACCACACTGCTCAACGTTAGATTCTGAGAATCCTGAATTCTTAGACCTTCTCAGACTTATCATACCATGCTTAAGCTTTAACTATCCATTCAACTGTTCACATATCCAACAAGTGAGGACTTCTACTAGTCCCACCCCTACCCCTATGCCACCTGATGGCATGTCTTTCCGGAATTCTTTCACTGAAACTAGCACCATAATCTTGCTCATCAGTCCCAGCAGTAACACCACAACTCCTCCTCTTGATAACACTACAACTTACACACTGTCATCACCATTGAGCGCAACACAATCAAGTGTGCCACTGAGCACACAAAGTCGATATCAGTTAAGTATGACCCATCACCCAATCCACCACAAATGGGATGGCAACTGAATGATCGACCTGAACAAGATACTGAAGTCCCTTAGGATTGCAACTGCATCTGACTTGGCTGCTCTTGCAATTTCCCTTACCAGCTGGTCCTTATGCTGAAATGAGCTGTTTTGACTACCCAGAAAACCCAACTGCCTAAATTTCATAATATAAAGTAACCAACCCGGGAGATCACATGATGTCTGCAGCCTAGTAGCAGCCTTCTGGTGGTGCTCTCCCCTCCCTCCACTTCATCCTTCTGCATCTACTGCTATTTTAATAGTTTTTAGCCTTCAAGTATTTATATTGGGAGGTAACTGGCTCCTATACACTATACTTGAAACCTTCACCTTCTCATTTCATGAATGGACACCAAAATATGGCAGGCATCAACACACCACATGCCACCTACCTCACCCGTGAAGGCCCGGAAAAAATCTAAAGCTCAAGGGGCCCAGTCAGCACGCCCTTCTCCACAGTCGGCCTCTTCAGGACTCCTCACTGAAGATTGATTTCTCTAGGAATTACTCCCCTTTTGTGAAACCTTAGCCGACATATCTTCAGAGATAAAATCCCTGCGAGCTGACCTGGTGGACCAAGGCCATAAGATTGGGGATATAGAGGCTCAAGCTGTCTCCTTAGAATCCTGGAGGGACAAGATCAACCCGGAGATCATTAAGCTACAGCAACAACTGTCGCGACTTCAGGCTAAAACTGAGGATCTCAAAGGGCAGAGCAGAAGAAATAATATCTTAAAATCTGGCCTGCCTGAATCAGAAGAAGGATCCAATGCCGTGGCTTTCATACAAAAATTCCTAGTCAAAATAGTGGACCCCTCTCCTTTCAAAGTAATCTATCAAGTAGCGAGGGCGCACAGGTCGCTTCGCCCAAGACCTCCTGACAATGCTCCCCCACGACCGATTATCTTAAAATTCTTGAGTTTTCGCGAAAAACAGCATGTGCTCTACAAAACAAGAGAGCTGCAATCAATCCACTGGGAAGGAAAACCAATACGCATTACTCAAGACCTACCTCTTGAGACCAGACAAAAGCGCTCTGCTTTACATCCAACACTCTCCAAGTTGATTGTGACTGGCATCAAGTACAGAATAGCCTACCCAGCTCGTCTTCAGGTTCAAGTAAATGATTCATGGTTATCCTTTGACAGTCCCAACTTGGCAAAGAAGTAACTCAGTCAGCGGCTACCCAACCTATTTGTGGACACTTGAATGTATTTTTTCTCTTTTTCATTCTAGCCACTGAATTGGGAATAATTACCTGTTTTATGTGGTGCTGTTCTTTTTTCATCTGCCTTGTTGTTGCTGTTCGGGTCGGGGGTAGAAGGGTAGGCCCCGATTGACCCGCGGGTATCCTGCCGAACCAGTCCGCTTGTGTTCCTGGGGCTTGGTGCCTTATTCTGTAGCTCCGACATTAATCTGGTAACCCTTCGCTCCACCCCTAACTGGAACCACATCAGTGGAATCTGTTTCCCCAGGCTAATTTTCGTGGTGCACAGGTTCCGTCTCACTTTCTGTCCCCTTACCTGGTTTAATCCAATCTAATTCTGAGACCATAATTAGAGGGGGGTTGTTGTTTTGAATGTCGTGGTCCTTCCATTTATCCCTGCGGAGATTCAGCTAAGTGATTCCCCTTGTTTAACATGTCCACCAGTGTTTCGGACAGCCCTGGAATGCCTACTGCCATGGTTCGGCTTTTTGTTTCCTCACATCTCACCTTACCCCTGTCAACAGCTAGCAACTGGATTTTTCCATTCCGCTATTAGGCACAGGCCTCAGGGAGACATTTAGATCCTCAGCTGTTTGGCTTGTGGCACTCCCAATTACCGGAGGTTGAGGAAGGTTGAGATTTCCTTCTTCACAGTGTCTTTAGGTAAGCAATTATTCATCTACTCTCTTATGTTGTTTAATCGAGCTGAGTAGGTGGGTGGGAGGAGGGGTAGTTGGGCTCTAGAAGTCGGTTCCCTAACTATGCCAACCGTCATCGCATCCTGGATACAAGGGGGGTTGAGCCTGCTTCTCTTCAAATTATGCTTTGCTTTTTACCTTTTTCAGGTTACAGTGTATACTTCTAGTGAGAGAAGTACTGGGCTCAATGGGTTTAGCTCCCTTTTATGGTTCGTTGTTTCTGCCATTCATTGGTTTTCTTCTCAGGGAGCTCTTTATGTAAATAGTTGGTTTGGTTGGGGTAAATTTAGTATCAAGGGGTGGGTAGTAAGAGGGGTGGGGGAAAGATTCCTTCAGAGTCCCTTCCTTAATATCGCGATCCATTCTAATTGCTTATCAACACCATGTTTTGGCTATTGTTATATTATGAAGGTTTACTTAGTTAATTACAGGACTCTGCTTTGTTGGTTTATCAGTCATGGGGGCAGGGGAGGGATGGAGCGTGCCTTACAGGGACGTTTTGTTTTTTCAATTTATTACTTCTGTCTGTTTTTTTACCTTTTAAATAGGACAAAATACTGAAAATTATAACTTGGAATGTCGAAGGGGTAAGAAATCAAGCCAAAAGATATCAAACCTTGAAACACTGCGCCCCCCTTAAATGCTCATATCATATTCTTACAAGAAACCCATTTACTGACTCAGGAGAGCACCTGGCTTCGCCGGCAGGGCGTGAAGCAGGTTTTTGCTGCAGGTGACTCATCCTCAAGCCATGGGGTAGCTATTCTACTTATGGGGACCATCTCCTTCTATGCAGATCTCTCTATTGTAGATCCAAATGAAAGGTACATCCTGGTTGAAGGTCTCCTGGACAGTAAGGAGGTGGTGCTGGGCAGTATTTATGACCCAGTGGGGGGGAAGCTCATTTTTTCATGAATCTGGTGAACAAACTGGCCTCTGTTCTTCCCATTAATCTAATTCTGAGAGGGGACTGGAATGTATCACCTACACAGGATCTAGACAGGACTTATCTGCCACTTAAACCCCCACCTCTACTCAGAGGGCCTTGAGTGACTTTACGGACATGCTGAGCCTATGCAATCCATGGCGAGTTCTTTACCCCTTACAATGTCTTCGCACCTTCTACTCGACTATTCACCAATCTTGGTCCCAACTAGATTACATACTGATCAGTCTTCCCCTTCTTTCTGGACTTTGCAATGCAGGCATCGAACCAATTGTCATCTCTGACCATTCAGTGGCTTGGTTATCTCTATCCCCTGATCCAGATTTCCATAAGGACTCCATCTGGAAGTTAAATACCCCGCTCCTGAAAGATGAGTCCATCATTTCCAAAATAAAAACCTCTATTCAAACTTTCACCGACTTCAACAGGGATTCAGTTCCCAGAATAGATCACAAATGGTGTGCACTTAAGTGCTTCCTAAGGGGAGAACTCATTAAACTTGCTTCCAAAAGGAAACAACTGGGGGAATCCCAGGCATTGTATCTCCCGTCACAAATAAGGTCCTTAGAGCTGTCCCTTTCTTTCTCCTCTTCATCTGATACAATAGAATCCCTTCTCTCTCTAAGAAATAAATATTCAGACCTCATACAGGAGAAGGCTGAATATTCTATCCTAAAGACTAAATCCACTTATGTGGATCAGGGCGAAAAAGCTGGGAGGCTCCTGGCCCTCTGCCTATGAAAACTGGAAGGATCCAGACTAATCCCATCTATTACAGCCCCAGATGGCTCTAATAAAGCTCTTCCCAGATAGATAGCTTCGGTGTTCGAAGGTTTTTACCATCAGCTATACAGTAAAAAACCCTCGCCTCCATCCTCTGAAGATATGGCAGTATACCTTGATGCCCTTCCACTGCTAACTCTTCTTGATCATGACCTGCCATCTTTATCTTCCACGATCTCTTTGGCTGAAATAGAAGATGCCATCACCAATTTGGCATTGGACAAAGCTCCCGGTCCAGATGGTTTTCCCTCTAACTTCTATAAGACCTTTTCCAAAGAGTTAGCCCCTCTCCTACTTCGACTATATACTTACATCCTGGAATCAGACTCCCTGGACCCTTCGCTCTTGGAGGCTATCATTGTTCTCCTGCTCAAACCAAACAAGAATCCCTCCCAGCCTATGCGCTACCGACCTATCTCTTTATTGAATAGTAACATCAAAATTCTCACCAAAATTTTGGCTGCTAGAATAAAGAAAGTCTGGGATCACTTGCTCAGCCCAGAGCAACTCGGGTTTGTACCAGGCAGCTCTTCGTCGGACCAGCTACTTAAAATAGATCATATCCTGCATGTAGCCCAAGTTTCTCACTCCCCCATGGCTTTAGTATCCCCCGATGCAGAGAAAGCCTTCAATAGGGTGGAGTGGAGGTTCCTCTGGGCCAGCCTACAAAAAATGGGCTTTTCTCCCCAGTTCCTGACCTGGTTAAAAGTATTATACTCATCTCCCTCTGCCAGGATATATCGTAATGGGTTGTTTTCTTCTCGCTTTCCCCTCTTCACAGGCACAAGACAAGGCTGCCCTCTGTCACCCTTCCTATTTAACCTATACCCGGAACCCCTTCTCAGACATCTTAAAACAAATCCCCAGATTCTCTGGATCCCGCTAGGTGGCACTGAACATCCTCTATCCGTTTACGCGGCTGACATTTTATTGCATTTAAACCACCCATCCACGTCACTTACCAGTGTCTTGACGGTCATCTCCCAGTTCAGTTTTCTATCCAATTACAGGTTAAATCTAAGTAAAACTGAAATTTTTCCTCTTAATCACTTCACTTACAAGGAGGATTTTGTTCAGTTTGGCATGAATTGGTCTGGCAAATATATTAGATATCTAGATATATCTCTTTCCACTGACCCTGCTATAGTCAAGAAACTAAATCTGGATGACTTGGTAGGTAACATTCAACAGGATCTCATGAGATGGGAGTCTCTCCCTCTCTCTCTCTATGGGGCCAAATCAATATTGTTAAAATGAATGTCCTTCCCCTGCTTTTTTATCCCCTGAATATATGAAACATATGGCTGCCCCTTTCCTTTCTTCAGCATATTCATTCTCTCATATCTAACTTCATTTGGCTACATAAATCCCCCAGACACTCCTTCCTTAAGTTGAGTCTTCCCAAAGAGGTCAGTGGTCTTTACTTACCAAATTTTCTTCTTTATTACTGGGCCAGACACTTCTCTAAATGGAGTCAATGGCTCTCTACACCTACAGGTGATTATACCCCACTTTGGTTATTAATAGAGAATCAATTGATGCAGCAACATAACCTTCTTCCATCTCTTATATTATACTTACCATGGAAAACTTTGCCGATCCCCATCAAAGAATCAGTAATTGGAACTTTGGTTAGAGTTTTCTCTCAGCTCTGCTCCTCTTTGAAGATCCCACTTTCCAGTGACATATACCAGCCGATAATCTCTAACCCTGTTATCAAGATTGGGGTAAACCTCTTTCTCCAGGGTGGTTACCCCAACTACGGGATGCCAGAGTTTCAAACTTCTATGGCCAGGATGTACTACTTTCCTCCCCTGACATTGTTCTTAAATTTAATATCAGTCACCTCCACATCTTCAAAGTATATCAACTGAGACACCTAATTTCTCAACTTTTTGGAACAAAGACCAAACCCTCACTGGTTCATCCTATTATGTCCCAGTTCTCAGAAACAGCTAGTGCTCCCCACAGAATCTCCTGCATGTATTTGTATCTTCTGTCAGTCTCTCGCCTGGATCCTCTAACAGGATCTAAAGTCTGGGACTTCCTATTACCCAACAAATCACTCAACTGGGCACAAATATGGAAGGACCTTTATATTTACAACACCCAGGACAAACTTAGACTCACCCAATATCATATTCTCAACAATATGTACTATACACCGTCAAGTTAACCAGAATGAGACATCTTCCCACCCCTGTTTGCTCCAGGTGTGGTAATGAAGAAGAGAATATTTTACATATCTTTTGGTCTTGTGGAAAAATTTCTCCCTTTTGGCAAATGATACAAACCAGATTGGATCCCATTCTGGGTCTTGATGGTCTGTTTACTGCAGAGATATGTATCTTGGGTTTTTATTCTAATATCAGTGTTAAGGAAAGAAGATTCCATATGGCTATCATATCTACGGCAGTCAAGAAACTGGTTCTTAGACACTGGATGGACCAGCTGGCCATTTCTTACAATGAATGGTTGAAAGAGCTCACACTGTACTTTCAGACTGAACACCTGACTGTCAGTGTCCGTAATAAACTCAAGCTTTTTGATAGAAAATGGGGGCAAACTGCATGCTGTGTACTTATTACAAATGGTTTGTAACTCCTCTGTCTTATCTAGTGTTAACTTTATTTGAATTTGTAATTTATTATAATATTGTAGGGTTATGGGGACACACTCCTAAGGGGATTGGGATTTGGGGGAGGGGAAGGTAGTAGTATGTAAAAGGTTTTCATTATGCCATTGTAATGTTCTGTTCATGTGCCTTAGGTGTTGTTTTTGTAATAAAATATTAATAAAACATTTAATTAAAAAAAAAAATAAAGTAACCAACCCTTGTAATGTCTTACCACTACAAGAATGCACAGTAAGGTGATTTGCTATTTGTTTGACAAAGCACTCTAGTTTCAGAACAATTAAGAACCTAACATAATTAATAAAATTAAGTTTTATATAAAAACAGAGTACAAAAAAGTTTAGTTTCAGTCCTATTAACTATATGAGGCCAAAATTAGGGCCTCCTTAAAAAGTTACCTTCCTCTCCTCCACCACCACCACCACCATCACCACACACACGTATTTTTGTTGTTATAAAGTCTTACATGCCTAAAATAATTTAGTTTCAATTTGTGACTAGAATAGATATCTACAAAAATGCAGGGCTAGATTAAGGCATAGGCAACATAAGGCATTTTTACACTACCAGTTGTGTAACGGAGTGACCGTTGCAGAACTAGTTTACCATTCCATCCACTGTCGTGTAAATTGCACTCCTTCTGATTCAAAGCGAACGCTCACATGGACTGCATTCCATGTTTGGCGTGGTTTGTCCTGATTTCTTCCGTTGTATCCCACAGTGTGAAAAGACCATTCCGGCAGCTGCATGTCCCATGCACTAGCTCTCATGCAAGATACTCCTCCGATAGGAATCGTGGGACAGGGTGTGCTGACTTGTTGCTGTGCATGTAAACTGAAGGCACAACAGAACAGACTGCAAAGGCACTACATAGGTAACGATCCTTTCAGCAGAGAAACCTGTGCATAAAAGCGCCTATAAGCATGTGCTTTGGGGCCCTGTCTGCCAGGGGGCCTATTGCAATCTCCAACATTTATTTACTATATTTTCTTCTACCCGAGATGCATTTTTTTGTAAAGGACTCAACTGCTAGGTATCCTGAGTGAGGCAGAGACTGAACTGTGACATGATTCTCACCTAACTAATTAGGTGTTAAGTGCAGCTGATCCCTTCAGAGGCCCATGGCCAGTCTGACCTGTAAGGTGTGAACATGCCCATTTCCTTTGCTTTGTCTCCCCCTCCTACTTAGAATCTTCACTTATGGAGTCTTACACTTAAATATAAAAGATTAACAGTGCAATTCAATATGTATGCTTTATATTTAAAGAGCCCCTGCGAGCATTAGGAAAACTTTAAAAAAAATAACATTTACATTTAGCTCCATCCAATTTTCCTTATTACTTCATACAGTTTCTGTAATTAATTCTCAGTTTCTTTATGACTGAAAACAGTTGCATGAAAACAAGATCCCTATGCAGTAGACTAGTTCAAGTTTCAAGTTTTTTTATAGGAATAACTCCATTGAGCAGACTTATTCACAAGGAGGTCCTGAGGACATAAATCAGGAACATATACAAATAAAAAGCAGGTAAAATACATACGGTACTAGCACATAAATAACATGGGGTAAATAATGTTCAATGTTACTACATGACAAATACAATATTTACAAAGCAAGACCTTGAGAATATGTTACGGAATATAGAAACCGTCAGACTAGGGAATTATATCTACTCTGACTGCTTCTCTACAGATTGCACCACAGTCCCCTATTTATGAGAACACAAATATCTTCACAGCAACGTATTTTAATGACACAATTATGATGTCAGGTGTAGATAGGCAGCCAGAGCTAAAAAGGGCAGAGATACTGTATTCTTGCAAATACCCTTAGTAATAAAATACAAAATATAAGCTACATCTATGCCCAAATGTTACATGTTGTGCCAGCTGTGTCAGGAACTCTTTAATCTCACTCCTAAAATCAAAAAAATTACCAAGCATTTCAATTGTCCTGTTAGAAATGTTACTTTTTTTTATTCCCTCATTCCACTCATTTTAAAGTTCTGGTGCTGATATAGTTCTGTTTTCAGGGTGAATCATGGAATGTATTTCCATCACCCCATCAATAAATCTTGCATTTATTTGATCCTGGTGTATTATCAATAATATACTGTAATTGTTTGATCCCTGAAATTATTTCTTCTAACAATCACTCACTTTGCAACATAATCTCTATAATTCCTCATGACTCCTTTAGTATACCACCAGTTTAACTCTCACACCACCCAGGACCTATGTTGTTTCAAAGATGGGCCCTACCCTACCCAAATAAAACTCCCATATCCTGGTTCATACACCTGACAGGACAAAATGATAACACTCACACTGTGAGTGCACATGCATCTGTTGGGGGGGTTCAGAAGTGCAAATCAAGACATTTCATACCCCCAAAAAATATTTGCACCAGTCCAATTACAAAATATATTTCTCTAAATGATCAAAACTAAGGCTGATTTTTTTTCATAGTGGTATTATTAGTTTAATTCATTTTGAAGCATTTTAGTTAGGTTATTTAGGTTTTATGCCACTTTTCTGGGACAGAAGAAAATATGTTTTAAAAATGTCAGTAACTGATATGCAGTAACCAAGGAGTGTGGTCACAGTGAAGGGGCACTGGTGCTGTGAGGGGGGCCTCAGATTTCTCCTAGGCCTAGGGCCCCAGATTGCCTTAATCTGGCCCTGCAAAAATGGTCTCCTGCCTGCAGAAAGTATCCACTTGAGCAGTCAAATGAGGGAACACTCCTGGCCCTCCCGTGCATTAACAGTGCATTTACATGAACAAGCTGGCCAGACTGAACATACGGTAAGAGATCTTACATCTCCCTGGTTAGGGAAGGATTGGGCATGGATGTACACAAAGTGAGCAGATTAATTTTGAAGATTGGCCTCATCAGAATCTGACCATAGGTTTTATTTTTAGGGCTGTCTAAGGAACCTTGAAGGCCCATGTGACCAACTATTGCTGCTGTACAAATAAAGTAATCTGTGAGAAAGTCTATGTGTGTATTGGTGAGGTCTCCTGTGTGTATAATATGTCTTTCATGTTTTATGGCTTATTTAGTTGGAAAGAGCTAGGCTGTAGCAGCAGTGGCATTACAACATTAATGTTCTCTTCCAAAAGGAAAAACTTGCAAGGGTGCAGCTGTTCTGCATCAATTGTTTGGGGACTGTAGTCCTTTCCTATTTGTTTACATTTGAGGTTTACATAGTTAAAATCCCTGTCTGATGTTAAGGGTTTTGATGCTATTTAAAGATTCAAAGTCTGCATGGAACATGAGCAAATTCAGATGTAAAATTGTGTAACTTTTGTGAAGTATGAGACCCATAAAGGGACACACAGGCCAAGGTGCAGAGTGGGTCAGTTTGTGCTTGTCCATTTGTACCCGGACCCGATAAGACGAAGCCAGAGTCACAACACTGAGGTTACCACCAAAGTGCTACCCAGCCCTTTGTTAATGAATTGTTCTTTTTGCATGAGAACTAACTCTGGATGTTAGCACCTGCATAGTGAACCAGCTCCCAGATCACAAGATGCAACCCTATCCTAGCCAATGGTCAGCATACCTAATAAGCCACAGAAGTGCTGTGGGCCACAATGAGTAATGAGGTCTCAGTGGCAACAAACTACACAGTTTCATCCTCCACCCCACACACACACACAGTACTGCAAACAACCCCCAACCTGATTAGCAAGAACCTCCCTATAATCTCAAAGTAGAACCCCCATCCAATATAATCCCACTTGATCACCAGTGCAACATATTATCACCCACCCTTGAAGCTCAGTGCAGCAGAACCTTCCCCCAATTCCTGCTACAGCATATACCCCTATACTGAATACTCATTACAGCATACTACTCACCCTCCCATATCCACCATAGCAGAACCCCTCACTCCTTAGCAGGGAAGAACACACATCCACAACATCACCCCTTGAGTTTTAGTGCAGGCTCCTCCATCCACTCACTGCTGCTGCTAATGACTCATTCTGTCTGGTTTCTAATGAACTCCAGTGGGGTGTAAAACATCCCTGTGCAATCCTTATGGCCATCAGTTCATAACATGCATGCAGTGCCTGTGGGATCTACCAATATGTGCATACAGAGTATGGTAATTAAAACTACTGTTCACCCAAAACAGCAGTGTGATGGTAGCACACTCACAGTCGTTAGAGTGAGCATGCCAGAGCCATAGCAGAGCACTTGCTAATTGGCATTTGAAAGCACTAAGGGTTTGCAACTACTAAATGGGGTGTAAATCCCTGCTAACATGTGCACACTCCTTTTAAATAAGGGTGAGCGAATGTGGAAATCAATAGTTTGGGATTAACTTTGATTTGGACCCCCTGTCTTCGCTTCAGCTTTTACAATTCCGCAACACTTCATGTCCTTGGTATTGGGGTTTAGTCAGCTACTAATAGACGTAACTGATACTCCTTAAGAACTCCTCACCTACCCCTGTCAATTCAAACTCTCCTCCGCCTCTCCCCTCGCCCCTCCAGTCAGCTAGTAATTGGTATAACAAGCGAAGAGTCGGACATTATTTTTTTTTATTAAACAAAATGTCTGGAGGAGGGGAAAGGAGGATGGACATGATAGGGGTGGATGAATGGGTGGCTATGGGACTAGCCCTGTCACCTGGTTAGGACCAAAGTACTTTTTTGTAATCAACAGGCCAAAGGTGTCAGTAATCCCAAAGTGTACCATAAGTTTAATTTTCTTACCTTAAAATACGGCACCTTAATACTCTTGCTTTTTATAATTCCTTTAGCACAGGTCTATTGTTAGTGTCAAAAGTATCAATTTTTTTTTTAAGAATTTTTCACGGTGAAGTGCACTCTGAGCTGAAGATCATTCCTATGTGCAGCCTGGGAACACTGGGAGGTTAATTGACTTGCTCAGGACCACACAGAGCTCAAGAGGCGGTTGTGGTATGCAAACCCATGCATGCTGGGTCTCCAGGTTAACAGATCAAGGCCCACACCTGCAGCTATAAGGAAGAAATAACCATGACAGAATTTGCATTCCTAGAGAATTAACGTACGCCCTGGGCAAATTAGAAGATACAAGGCCAATGGCCTTACTTCTCAAGAAATGCAAGTCCTGAGTGGGTTATTGAACTTATAAAATGGAAAAAAGTTATGTTTGTTAGTTTTTTATGGAAAAATGTTTTACTTTTGTGTAGCTAGGCTGCTGTTAGGTGCATTATGTTTGGATGGTGACAAACCATGCATTTACTAGGAAATATTGAACTGTCACATGATGTGTTTCAACCAATAAGTTTGCTAGGATTATGGAGACTTCTGAGGTCCATTTTATAATGCCTTTTACTGTTATGGTAGAACTACTGCGCTGCCTTTAACATACTGTAACACAGCGTAACTGTTTAACTGATAGACTGCAAAGAGAGCAGAGACTTTAGCACTAGGCTGAGCCAGTGACATCAGTTAATGCTTGTACCATCATACTGTTATATTAAATCTAACATAAGTTAACAGCATTGCATTTACAGGAGGCAGTATAGCTCAGTGGTTTAAGGCTCTGAGCTGCACATCTGGAGACATGGGTTTGAATCCCACAGCCCCCACTTTCATACTGTGTGACCCTGAGCAAGTCACTTAACTTCCCTGTGCACACTGACAGTCCCACTAGCAATTTTTGCTCTCTTTTTTTTTTTTTTTTCTTGTTACTGCTATGGATTTTTTTGGTCCTACACAAGCACCAGTCTCCTTTTAGGGGTACCCTTCTGCATTTCACAGTGCCCATGGGTATAAAGCAGTGCTGGAACTGGCAGTCTCAGCAATTAAACATGAAGTCAAGTAGCAGAGAGTGAGTCTCTTATTGTTGTTCACGGGGGACAGCCGGACATCTCAACATCAGGAAGAAAGATGAGTCCACCCCTAGCCATCGAAGAAGCAAACCCAGAAATGCCCTTAGCCTAGCTGCAAGGAAATTGCTTACAAGTGCTGAGCAGAATTAGTGACCACATTTTCCCTGCATCTTCAAAGACATTGCCAACAAAAAATGAGGAGAATGTACACAAATGTACTTCATTTGCAGGGGATTTCCTTGCCATATCTGTAAGCTAAAGCAGCATGTTTCCTTCTTTATGAACAGGTTCAGCTACAATGTATGGCAAGTTAGTATCCAAAACCCCACTGGCCAGTTTAAAAGGACCATTTTCATGTTTTTGTGGAAAGTGACACCACACACATCTGCAAAATTATTAGCTTTTAAAATATCCTGGATCCGTCCTTGTTCTTATATATTTTTAAACATACAAGTGCAAACAACATGATTTCACTAAAGGCAGATCCTGCCAAGCCCACCAAATTTCTTTTTTTGAGGGGGAGGTGGTTATAGTATATCTGGACTTCAACAAGACTGACAGTGTAGTACACAAAGACACATGAAGAAAGTAGCACAACATTCACTGTGTCATTTTATGATATGTTTTTGTAACTGCTATACCGCTATCCTTAATGTTTGACCTGGGGCATGGCTAACAATAGGATAGGATGCATATCCTAGCCTAGACTCCATGATAGAAAAATATAAATAAACAAATATTTAAATAGATAAATATACCAACACAGAATATGAAGTCCGCAAAGTGTACAGGAAGTGGATAGCAAATTAACTGACAGGTGGGAAGCCAAGTGATGGTGGATAGTCACCGTTCAGTGGAAGGATGTGTTGGGTGGAGCACCCTAGCTCATTTTCTTTCTGGTAAATATCTATAGCTGGCAGGAGAAAACATCCTCCTTCACTCCAGTACACATCTGTAGTTAGCAGCAACTTACTCAAAGCCACTCTAGGAGACATAGGTGGAAGTCTCCAGTTTAGATGCATATATTTAGCCAGCCAATCAACTTTGGGCTTATTTAAGTATTTCTAGGGGTACTTCACTACCTGCTTATCACAAATGGATAAATAATTTGGTGTTGATATGTGACATGTTTTCCACAAAAAAGAGTTTACATTGCTTTTTTTGTTTTAAAAAAATCTGTTTTGGGGGGTATTTTGGCTAGTATAAAAAACGAATTGCTTAGAATTGATTGCCTACCACTGTTAGAAAGGTAATTTTGTGCTAAGCCACTTTGCCACTCATACTTAGTGTATTGCAGTTATGGTTCATGAGGTATTTGCATTTTCATATAGTATGATGTGTATGGTTTCTATTTTTTTTTAAATTAGTTTTTTGGGTAGTTCAGCTGGTATAAAATAAAAACCAAATTGCTTAGAACTGATTACATACCACCATTAGAAAGGTAAGTTTGTGCTGAACAACTTTGCCACTCATACTTTGTGTGTAGCAGTTATGGATCATGAGGTAGTCACATTTGTTTATGGTATGGTGTGTATGGTTGACTTTTGTCCATCAAGCCTCAGAATAGCAGCTTAAATAAAAAGGACAAAACTACATGTTCTGTATTAGAAAGCTTGCTTTTTAGTACATAATTACTTTACCACCTTCTTAATTTATATGGATACATAATTTGGTGTAGATACGTTACTTGTTTCCCCCAAAAATGGTTTATGCTGGTTTTTTTTTATTTAAAAAATCAATTTTGGGGGTATTTCAAGTACTATAAAAAATCTAACTACATACCACTGTTACAAAGGTAATTTTATGCTAAAAAATTTTACCACTCATACTTTGTGTGTAGCACTTACGGTTCCTGAGGTATTTGCATTTGTTTATGGTATGGTACGTATGACTTCATTTTTGCGTAGAAAGGCCGGGGATGCCTTGTTAAGGGTATAGAGGGCAGCAGGGTAGAACTGTCAGCTGCTTTGGAGGTGATGAGCTAGGGTAGGTGCTGGGTCTGTTGTTCTTAAGATATTTATCAATGAACAGAATGAGTTCAGTTTGCATGAGACTGTGTCTTTTGTATATTTCTTACTTATTTTGTTTCAGCACTTGAACTTTATTAAGCACATAGTACAATAACATTTTTAAATGCAGATCCTTGTGTGCATTGCCTTTCAATGTTTTGCTGGTCTCAAGGTCCTCATACAGGACCTTGGAAGACTAGCTGTGTGTACTAGGATGAAGGAGGAGATAGGATCTGTGGGGTGTTCAGGTCATGCTGAGGAGGAAAAGGTGACATTCCAAAGATGTTGTGTGTTGTTGTTATTGCTGTTTTTAAAGCAAAGTAAGAGGGACTGTATGACTCCTTTGGGGTACCTATCAAGAAGAAGGAGGAGACTTATCCATGAGGTGTAGTGCTCTGCAACAGGTATCACTCTGTTAGCTCAGTGATTCCCCAAATAGTTGTGTTTGTCCAGGGAGCTAGGGAGAGTGGCATGCTGTTGGACCAGATGCCTAAATGTGCTGTGTGTCATTGGGAACTCTATGTTAGAAGGTTCCAGACCAGCCAGTCCAGTAGGTCTACGTGCTAGGGTCAAGGATGCTGGGCAAGCTGCCTCAAGTAGGAGCCCAACTGCCCAGAGGGCCCAGGGACACCACCACTGAAGAAAAGTGTTAAGGTGCTGCAAGGAATCAGCAGGTGTTACCTTTGGGAAAGGGACAAGTGGTCAGGGTGTCGATTCAAAAGGGCAGAAAAAAACATTGACTAGTATATACTATGCCAGTTTAAGAAAGGTGCTAATATACCATTGATGCTGTGTTTCGTTAAATGTCCAGACATCTACTCATTACTGGTGGGGCTAATGAATTTATTATTGGATGCGTATGTTGTTTCCACCAAATGAGCTCTGAGACTGGCCTCTGATATGCAGGTGCACCCCCATCCCCATCGGTGCTGGAAAGAGAAAAGGAAACAGCTGAAAAAGAAGGAGGAAAAGGCTAAGAAAGGATAAAGGAAGCAGCCGGATTAGGGAAAGAGAGAGAGAGAGAGAGGCTGGGGAGAATAGAGAAAGTCTGGAAAGTAAAAAGGAAAAGGGAGAGCCTGAAGAAAATCTGAAACAGGAACAGGAAAGGGAGATCCAGAAGAGAAACATAGAAATATAGACATTGTTGACAGAAAATGACCCGGTGGCCCATTCAAGTCTGCCCAGCCTACCTAATATTGACTGTGAGAGCTCGTACAAACCTTCACAGCTCCTTACCCCTCCCCTTTTTCCTCCATCTTTACCAGCCTTATATGACTGCCTCATCCATGCTTGAACCCCCTCATTGATTTCACATAGACCACCTCCTTTGACAGTCCATTCAACCAAACCATCTTCCTGATTGTGAAGAAATGCTTTCTGATGTCCCTCTTAAATCTCCCACCTGCCAACTTTATTGAGTTTCCTTTGGTACTTGTGTTCCCACTCAGCATAAATAATTCTCTTCTATCTACTTTATCCAAAGCAAATATTTGTACTGTATATCTCTGTCATGTCCCTTCACTCTCATCTTGACTCCAGTGTATACAGGTTGAGGTCTTGCAACCTCCTTTCTTCATGTAAATGTGTTCCTGCTGATCCGCGGTCATTTTGGTTATCTTCCTCTGCAGCACCTCCATGCTGCCCTTATCTTTCTTCAGGTGTGTGCCCATGAGTATTGTTCACAAGTAAAAGAGAGACTGACAAAAGTCTGAAAAAGGAAAGAGAGAGAAAAAAGGGAGGAAAGGAAAAAGGAGGCCCTGGAAAAAGGAATGGAACATCCTGGAAAAGGAAATTGGACCTGCATGGGAAAAGAAAAGAAACAGCATGGAAAGGGAACAGTGATCAGCCTAGAAATTGGAGAACCTAGGAGAAGAATTGAAGGAAACAGCCTGTAGAGAGGAAGGGAAGGGCCTGGACAGAAAAAGGGGCAAACAAGGGCAACAGATAAGCCTGGGCAGAGCATACAGACTGATTTGAAAGAGTAAGGCAGGACAACTTTACAGCAGAAGATTGGCAGTCTGAAAAATGAAAAAGGGGCACTGTGCACAGACCATCCATTTTATGAGAAATGTAATTAGAATGCCATCTTCCTCATTTTAATAACAACACAATCCACATACCTGACAGTGGCGCTTTCAGGAGTAATTCTCAAATGGAATTTGCACTGTTCTAATTAGATTTTCAGTCTAAACAACCTGACACCAGGATTGCATGAATGACAGTGAGAAAGATGTCAGTACAGCATTTTAAAAAGTCACAGACAGCAAAGTGAAATCATAGTGCAACTCAAAGGTGACATCCAATGCAAATATGACTTTTAAAAGGAATTTGTAAACAAGTCCCATTAATTACATTGTGACTGCTCAGGCAAAACTTCTTGTAATATCTATATAACCACAGGTACTGTCTAACAGCACACTACAATAGGTGTAAATCAAATATGGCTGTATTGAGCTACTGCATAGGGTCTCAGCATTTTATGCATACAAACGGATTGTGAATCACAAACCTAGAATATGTAAGTGAATCCCCTGCTGTAAGACTCCCAGGTGTTCATAACACACGTCATTAGCTACTTGAGCATTTTTACTCTTTCAGGTAACTCCTGCCCATTAGTTAGTAAGTGCCTTCACTATTCCATAAGGCCTATTGCTGGACATAGATCTACAAGATGTTGCCCTCTTTGTTGCTTAGCAGATAAAAATAGTAATATGTTCAACATATACAGGAGATAACAAACCCCATTTAAATGAATGAACCCTGTTAAATTAGTACATGTTTGCGCATCATGCTGTACTTATTCATCTCTGCTTATGAAGCCGGGGGAGGGGGAGCACATGGTGGGCCTTCTGACTTTAAAGTACTACTACATCAGTTGTGCTTATTCCTGAAACAGCTTGGTTTGCTTTGGGGAGAACCAAACACTTGCTGTCTGAAGCCAAGCTGACTACTGTTATTTCCAGAACCGACACTTTTTCCTATCCTTGCTGCTTTCTGTTCCTGCATGACATTTTAACTGACAGTGTTTGTGAATACCTGCAGAGGCTCACAAATTATCGCTGGCCTGATTACAGTAATTTCTGCTCCTCATCCCAATATGTGGCTGCAACAGCAAATGACAGTGCTGAGCACAAGAAGCTGTTTCACTTGTTTGTGTATGACTGGGCTACTCAAAAGTTATCAAGGTACCATGGATGCTGAATGATACAGTAAAGAGTTCAGTACAGGCTAGTGCTGCATGCTAGAACATGGACAGTCAATCTCTGAAAGGTAAGGCACTAGTGCTATGTGGGGTATTGCTATAAAGGAAGCATCCTTAGCTGATCACTAACTTACCGCTGTTCCTCTTTAGCCTTGGTTTACAGCCAGGCAGCATAACTTTAGTTTTTCAAGTATTCAGAACCATTTTACTCTCAGTCAGTCATTCATGTAACTGGCCAAAGTCATGATTTAAATTGCAATTTAGTCGAGTTATGTGTTTACAGCTGGTGTAAATGATCAGATCATCAACATAGTGTATTACACATAGTGCAGAATCGTGGTAAATCACTGATGCACACTGAGAATGGTAATGGTCCCAAAATGGAGCCAAATAAAACTCCATCCCTAATGTTGGTTCTCAGAACATTTCCTAGCTTGGCCTGTTTACAATTTTGCAGGTTATTTGTAAATCAACATGAAAGACTACAATATCATAGAGTCTACTGAGAAATAGGTCATAGTAGTTCAAAAAGGTTTACAGCAGAAGGAAATGAGCAGATTCAGTTCCACCATGCCAGTTCCTCCAAGTACAAGTTCTGTAAGCAGAGGTGGTGGAGAAGGAGATGGTCATGATGGAAGAGGCGCTGGAAGTCATGGTCATGGGGTTGTGAGGAAAAGAGCTGGACTCATGATGGCACAACCAAAGAAGCCATGGCTCCTTAGTCCCCAAACATACACTGGTTCCACTCCTACTGCACTGCAAACAGACTTCAGTCCTTGTTGGTCATCCTTTGCATCAGGCAATGAAACCATCTTGATCAATCTAGATGCACACTGGATCCCCAACCCCCTTCCTTCTTCAAATGCTTCCAGGTCCTCTTCTTGGGATAGAAGTGATGCATCCAAAAATGTAAAGCCTAGTCCCTGAACAATAAAACATCTTACATTCTTTGCCCAGTTCCTTGAAGTGCCCCCCAATTTTCACTAGTAGCTTATAAAAATAGCATTCGGAAAAGAAATAAAATGGCAAGCCCAAATCATAAGTTCAACGTCATGGAATAATATATAGACAACTATGTATTAAGGGGCTAGAATAACATCAAAATGGTCTAGTGACATGATAACCTAGAAAGTGAAGCATGAGAGGTTTCTGTCATCAAAACCTTGAGATGTTATTTTAGCTGAGTAAACACAGGTGCTAACTCTTAGTTTTGTAATACACATATCCACAAAAATGGCAGTTGAGTTAATTTGTGGTAGGTTGGCTTGGAATGGTTCAATATTTATGAATGGTGCTACTATAGCCACATTTGTAGTGGATGTAAATGTTCCTGAAGGAGGAGGTTTACCCACAGCAGTTTTTTGTTGAAAAGTGCATTTACATGCTTTGTGGTGTACCAGATGGCTTGTACTGTTTGTGACAGTTACAGTGAAAGCCGAATCACACTTGCACAAGGATTTCTGAAAACAGTCAGTCCTGTAATACTATTATTGTGACATAGCAACTATATTATGAAAAAAGTGACATCGCAAATGATGATATTCTGAGTTTTGAAAGCCACTGTTTCCTAGTGGGAAAAGTGACCATCTCTATATTACATTCGATTATATTATCTTCTTATACAGTATATTTAATAACTGTATCAGATTATATTATCTATTCATCTATCATATCATATCATATCATATAATTATGTATCATATTATATTAGATAATATTTTATCATACAGCATATCATATATTGAATCATAACAGATTATTTGTAAGCAATAAGACATGATGAGGTATGCATTAGACAGTTCTAATGCATGGCTAGGGGTATAGTGAGGCATAAGGCTGCAGGCCGAATGCGTCCAGTCCCCTAGCCATGCGTTAGAACTAACACACACCTCGGAGTGCCTTATTGCACTTATAAAATGGGCTTTTTTATATTACATGGATGCAGAGGTCATCTTTACTGTGTTTTGTTGCAAAATAGTTTCTCCACCTGCAATACTGTACATAGTTGGGGGTTTTTTGCCCCTTGGACTTTTGTCCTGTTTTGCCTACCATAGTTGAACAAGATTGCTATGGTCTGCAGGTGCGCCCCCCTTCCCATCCTTATCTGGAGATGCCCAGGAGGATGTGTGTGTGTGTGTGTGTGTGTGTGTGTGTGTGTGTATTGTTTGTTTTATTTTATTTTACTTATATACTTTTTTAAGTTTGCCCAGTTGTATGAGTGAACGCATTCAGGTGAAGCTGGAGACACTAGTGAGGGCAGCACTGTTGGAAGTGCTGGTAAGTGACTGAAAGAAAAAAGGAAAATAAAAGGCAAGAAAAACTTAAACCAGCTTGGACAGTTCTTTTTCCTTTGAGAATTGTTTATGCTCTTTTTTTTTGGGGGGGGGGCAAGCTGAAAATTGGCTGAGGCAGAAAGGGTCAATGAGCCGCTGAGCCAGGGGTTGTACAATCAGTCTGCAGGGGGAAAAAATGGTTTGAGGCAAAAAAAAGCTTTTTCCTGTAAGACATGGTATAGTTTTATATTTTCAAACAGATGAGCCACTGTGTTTTTTCCCCATTAACACGACTGAGAAGGGATTGAAGCAGGAGACCGGAGGTGGAGAGGGTGGGCTGGCGGCTGGTTGAAAGATACAGAGAAATGTCAAATAAGTGTGTTTAACAGTTATTAATGGCAGACTGTGTCTGCAGTGTTCTTTTTTGTTTGTTTATCTGTTGCTGTAAGTTTTGAGGAGAGGTTCAGTTAATGGGGCTGGGGTACCCCATCAAAAGGTTGACTGAAAGTGGGCGACTCGAATATGAGTGACTCGCTTTCAGCACTTGTCATGTAGGCTACCCTGCAAGGATAGCTACAGTTATGTGGATTGCTGCAAGGGTAGTGATGGGAAGATCAGGGTGACAGGAAGAGGAGGGAGGGTATGTAAGGGGTGGTGTGGAATGAGACTGCTGAGCTGGTGACTTGGTGTAGTGGTGAGGGTTGCTGGCTACAGTGTGGAGGGTGCAAGGTTCAGGGCTGGGGAGGGATACAGTATTTTGTAGCGGGGTTTCATTTTGTACTTTTATTTTTTTTCCTGGAATTTCACCCCCTCCCCATCATGCACCTCCCCTGGAGTTAGTAATCTATATTTAGGGTGGGTTCAGGGGGTGCAGCCCCCCCACAGAACAACATTTATTCTTGTCACCATTTTTCTTCACTGTGAGTGTACATTGCCTTTTTTTATCGGCAATGTACACTCACCATAACAGCGAATGCTATTCTGCGATCGCCATTATGACATAGAATCAACGAGGGCAGGAAGGGAGGGAGCTGTGGGCTGGTACAGCAGCAACGTTTAAGTTGTGGCTGCGATAATAATGGCTATAGGATTTTGAGCATGTAATTTGCCCTGTTTGGCTGGACTAGTTTTAGCCATGTGTTAGTTATTTCTAACACATGGCTATCAACCATTCAAGGTTGGTCACAATCCTTTGCCCATTTTATAATATCTTTTCATGCATCATAACATATTAGATTATATTATTTTGTCATATTATTATTATATCAGATTATATTACCTGCTCATATTTCATGTAAAAAAAAAAAAAAACAAGGCGCTGTGTCAGCATGTGGTCTAAAAGCAAAACAAAATGGTTATATTAAATGCCACTGAAAATAGAAAATAGAGTTAAAAATCTATGTTTCAACCTTAGGTCTTCTTCAGGAAATATGTAAAAGAGAGAAAAACAAAGTTAGTGTAGAGAGGAGGTAAAATGAGGGATATATATATATATTTATATATATATATATATCCTCCCAGGCCCCTTGCTGGCTAGCTGGAGGGCAGGCATAGCTAGGGGGGCTGAGGTGGTGGAGCTGATTCTTTTGGTGTCTGGGCTGCTCCAGAGGGCCCTTACAGTAACCAGCGTTCAGACTCAGACTGCTACCAAGGCCTTACATTTTTAAGAAGAACTTGGGGTTGTCCTTCCCATTGGAACCTGTTTTCTGGGACAACATTTTCTATATCATACTCGGAGCAGTGAGAGTGCCCAGTTTTTGAGGGCATCCAGGGAGTGAGAGTTCCTGACTGCTCACAAATTTGTACTATTTATTTAGTTTTTGTGGGAAAGTTTATTTTATTTTTATTTTCCGTGCACTGAAAGTGCTCGGTGGGCTGAGCATGCAAGTAGTGCGAGGACTTGTATTCCTAGCTAATTTATATTGTTTTGATTATTTTATGTGGGATGTTTTGTGTATTTTTATTTATCTGTTTTGATATCCTTTATTCTAAATTGGGATTTTTATTTTATTTTTTTGTTTTAGAAATGGGAATACCTTGTGTGAGGAGGGATACCTATTTTTATTATGTGGATGTAGTTTTGTTTCTTTTTCTTTCCTGAAAGCAGGTTCAAATGATGATTTAATTAGAGTTAATTGGATTTGAGTTAATTGACTTTTGTTTGCTTTTGTTTAGTTTTTTGTTTGAGTTATTTTAATTATTTGGATTTGGATTTGATTTTATATTAGTCACTACAACTAGAGTAGAAGCTTATTGATTTTTTGCACCATGTTGGAGGATTGGGATATGTATCACTGTCCCACTCCCCAGGTCATGCTCTATTCATCCCTGCTCTCCATGCCCTCCACCCTTTTTTTCCCCCACCATTGTTTTTTTCCATCTATCAATGCTGTCGGGCTTTTGGAATTTCCCGCAGGAGGATGGGGGGCCAGGGGTGTGAATAGCGGAGGGTGGACAAGAGGGGCATTCACATCGGGGTGGTTAAGCCCAGAAGATGCCCTGGGGTGAAATGGAGTCTAGAATGTGGGCCTCCTTGTCCGGTCTACATACCCAAGGGCACCACCACCATAAATGGTGGGCAGGTGGCTGGGGCATCCCTGGAGTTCTGTCCAACTCAGGTGGTGTTATGCAATGCCAGATCCATTATGAACAAAACTGCTACTGTTGCAGACTTGGTGGGTACAGCGGATCTGGCTTGCATCACCGAAACCTGGCTGGATGGTAATGCTGGCCCTGTACTCGAGGCGGCAGTTCCAGCCGGGTATTCAGTGATACACCATCTGAGATTGGATCGCAGGGGTGGGGGCATTGCGGTCTGTTTTAAGGCTGAATTGGATCTCACTAGTGTCCCAGTTGAGGAGACCAGATCATTCGAATGTGTCATAGTGGCAGGTGGGGGCTGTAGGCTGGCTCTCTTCTATCATCCACCTGGAGATGAGAAGCTATTCCTTAAGGAAGTGGCGGACTTCATGGTTGACCTCGTGTTTGAGTCGCCCAGGCTGATGGTACTGGGCGACTTTAATGCCTGGATCAACGACGAACTCTCCCAATTTGGACAGCACTTCCTCCAATTGATGAATTCATTGGGCATCTCACAGGTGGTTACCTCTACCACTCATAAACATGGCCATTCCCTTGACCTGGTCTTCCTCCTGGGGATGGAAGCCTCCGACGTAGGGGTGGAACCCGTCAGGTGGTCTGACCATTACACTGTGAGATTCAATTTTTGCACCCCTCTGCGTAGGCCAGCCCCTGTGGGGATGGTCAAGTACCACCCTTTACGGGATGTGACTCCTGATGGCCTAACTGTGGTGCTTGATCTATCAGAATTTCCAGTGGCGAGCTTGGATCCAGAGGTTTTGGTTCTGGCTTATAATAAGGCCATTACCTCTGCTCTGGATACCATTGCTCCAATCTGTGTGTGTCCTCTCTCCCTTCACCCTTGGCCGCCATGGTTTGACGGGGATTTGAGGGAGATGCGGCGACTAGGACACAGGTTAGAGAGGTACTGGTGGAAATCTGGCTTAGAGGCTGACCATCTTAGACTGCTAAAGCACTACCGACTCTATCAGTCAGCAATTGCCCGTAAGAAGGCAGTATTCCTGTTCAGGAAAATGGCTACTGCTCAGAACTGACCGGCCCAGCTCTTTCGAACCATAGACAGGCTGTGCAACCCAGCCTGTCTGCAGGTTCATAGAGCCTTTTCACAATTGCAGTGTGAGGAACTTGTTCGGTTATTTGCAGATAAGGTGGACGACATCAGGGCGGAGACCCACGCAGAACTCTCTACGAGAGTTGCTGTGGACCAGCCCCTGGTCACTATCCCTCTTTTTTCTTGGAGTTCCTTCAAAAGGCCGGAAATCATGGTTGCTATGAGGATTGTCCAGGGTATGCGCACTACCTGCTGTAGTTTAGACCCAGGTCCTACAGCCCTGATAATGTGCTGTGGGGAGGTTATCATCCTGGTTCTGGCGCAGGTAGTCTGGTGCTCCCTAGACTCTGGTGAGTACCCTTGCTCCCTGAAGGAGGCAGTGGTGACACCAGTGTTGAAGAAGGCTTCTTTGGACCCAGACTCTCTCGCTAACTATAGGCCTATCTCTAACCTTCCCTTTGTGGGGAAGGTAATTGAGAAAGTAGTGGCTGCACAGTTGGACAACCATTTGACCATCCATAGCATCTATGACCCTTTTCAATCTGGTTTTCGAAAGAGGCACAGCACCAAGACTGCACTGGTTCAGGTGCTCAATGATCTTCTGATGGCGAGAGACCAGAAAAAATGGTCCATTTTGGTTCTGCTTGATCTGACATCAGCATTTGACACCGTGGACCATGGGGTGCTGCTTGAGCGCCTGAGATGCATCTCAGGGCTTTGAGGTTTGGTACACAGATGGTTTACTTCTTTCCTCACTGGTAGACCTCAGAGGGTGGTGTCAGGGGTGTTTTCCTCTGATCCTACCTCTCTGTCCTGTGGGGTGCCTCAGGGCTCAGTGCTGTCTCCCATGTTGTTTGTGGTATACATGCTTCCCCTCGGAGACATTGTAAGACAGTATGAGCTGGAATTTCATTGTTATGCTGATGATACCCAGCTCTACCTGTCTTTTGCACCAGACCAGAATGGAGCACTCTCGGTGTTTAATAACTGCCTTGGCGAGATCCAAGGTTGGATGAGGTCCAGCTGGCTGAAGTTGAATTCTGGGAAGACGGAGGTGATGGTTGTGGATCCTGGTCACCGGATAGGGCGGTGGGGAGCAAATCATCCCACAGGTTTATTCCTTGGGGATGTTGAGCTCCCTATCTCTGAACAGGTGTGCGACCTAGGGGTGATTCTTGACGATCAGCTGACATTATGTTCTCAGGTGTCGTCTGTCATTAAGTTATCCTTTTACCATCTGAGGAACATCGCTAGGATCAAGCACCTTGTTCCGTCTGGGGACTTGCCTACATTGATCCATGCCTTTGTGACCTTTCGTTTGGATTATTGCAACTCCCTTTACTTTGGGCTTCCAGGGGTTGATATCCGCCGCTTACAGCTGGTGCAGAACTCCGCAGCCCAGTTGTTAATGGGGATTCCTCATTCCTCCCACATTACACTGGTGCTGCAGGAATTGCACTGGCTGCCGGTTCCATGGTGGATCACCTTTAAAGTCAGTTTACTGACTTATAAAGCCCTACACAGACTGGGCCCTGACTACCTGAAAGAGCTTCTGGTTCCTTACCTCCCGGAGCGAATGCTCCGCCCGGCCAACGAAGGGTTGCTGGAGATTCCGAGGGTGGTTTTAAAATCTTCTGGGGCCCGGGCTTTTATGTTCGTGGCACCGACCCTCTGGACTTCTCTACCCCATTGGATTAGAGAGTGCATGACTGTGGGGGGCTTTAAACAAGCATTGAAGCATTTACGGAATAAGGCATATGGGGATGGTGTCGACATGGATTGTTTGAACTTGTTTTAGCTATTTTATCATGATGTTTTATTGTGAAATTATTTTAAATATGTACTGCACCTTGATTTTGAAAGGTGCATTATAAATAAAGATTATCATATTATTATTATATGTATATGTGGGGAAAGAAAAAAGGGAGGCTCAGAGAGAAGAAGTGATAAATGGCAAGATTAAGAGAGAATCTGTGAAACAAAAAAGTGATGATGGGAAAGATAAAGCATAATAGGAGTGAAAGAGCTAGAGCATTAGTTCTCACACTTTGTGACAGAGAGCCTCCTCCAAGCCATGAAAAAGATGTTGAGCCTCCCTCAAATCTGGAAAAAAATCTTGGACCTCCCCACATAAAAAAAATAACTCCTACTTTGCACAGTACACCAGGAATAAGTGAAGCTAATTAATAAAGTCGACTGAGTATATTCTCTTTTTATTCAACTTATTGCTCTCCACCCCTGACCTGGCACCCCAGATTATACTTGTCACTTCTTTTTTCTGACTCTTGGGCCCTTATTACTCTGTTTCCTCTCTATCTGGAACAACCAAACCTAGCCACTTCATCTCTCCCTCTCTTACACTGTTGTTAAGCAACTTCTTGTACCCTTACCTCAGGTCACACCTGAAAACATGCATCGATCACTGTGCCTTTCCCAGTCACTAATTTGCATGTAAATACCTACTATAGAAATGAGCCTTAACTCAGCATGCCTTCCCCAGGCATAATTTACATATAAATAACTATAAACAAGCTTTGGCTTAATGTGGACTTCCTGGTCACAAATCTCTTCATAAGTAAAGAAATTCATCTGCAATTATCCATATTTAATTTGTTTTATCCTTTCACACAAAACAGACAAAATTTAAAATTTAAATGCTGTACATTCTCAGACTTGGCTGGGCCTCCCCTGGAACAATTTGGGGCCTCCCTTGGGAGGCTGGCCTCACCATTTGAGAACCACTGAGCTAGGGAAGTCCCCAGGTGGGGACTAATTAACAGGGCCTAGTAAGAAGGCTGAAAGGTGACAAATGTGTGGGAAGGAGACATAGATGGAGATTTATGGTGAACATGAAAAATAAATTAAATGTGTACAGATACAAACAGACTTTGGGGAAAATAAGGGGTGGCTGAAAGATGTTAGTGGAAAATAAGTCTAGCATTTAAACCAGAGGGCTGTTGGAAGCCAAGGCAGATGATCAGCTTGGCTTCCATGTTTTTTTTATGGTCAGAATCCCAGAAGCCCTGCTGAAGGACACAAACAGAAAAGTCATTAACACTGCGGTCCCTGGAGATAAAGTGGGATACAATGGGTTTAGCAGTGTCACCATTCCTGACTGCTCTGTAATGTTCCCTGAAATGGTCAGCAAGGTGCCTACCAGTCTATCCAATGTAAATAGCTGTACACTTCCTGCAAAGAATACAATATACTATATTAGTTGAGGTGCAGGAGAACTCCTTGGTGATGTGAAAAACACCTGTAGGTCCCCGAATTTCAGTCACACTGGAAATTAATTTGCAGGTATAGCAGCGAGTCCTGTTGCAAGATTTGGTACCTGGTAGGGAGGAACTGTTAGGAGTAGGTAGGCTGCTTTTAACCAGGAGATTCCACAGGTTAGATGGCCAGTGGTAGGATGCAATAGGTGGTTCTATAAAGAAAGCACCAATGTTAGGGTCAGTTTGCAAAATGGGAAAGTTACTGGTGATGATCTTGTGAAGAGAAGGTGTGCTCTGATGGAAAGGAAGCACTAGTGGAATTCATCGTTATTCTTGCATGACAGTATGCTTCCTGTGGGGGTCAAGGTTACAGGGCATGTTACTGACCCGGGAGAGTGCTCTGTTCACTGTGCTTTTAGTGTATCCCCTGTTGATAAAAAAACTGTGCATTATTTGGGTCTGCTCAGCAAAATCATCCTCTTCACTGCATAACCTGCGAAGTTTAAGAAACTGTGAAAAAGGCAGGCCATTCTTGACATGTTTAGGATGGAAGGAGCTGTGGAGGAGCAAACTGTGAGAGTCAGTGAGTTTGTAATAAACTGATGTCTTCAGACCAGTGTTCTGTACTGATGGTTGGATATCCAAAAAAGGTAGTGTAGAGGAGGATACTTCAACAGTGTATTGCAGGGAAGGATGGACCATGGTAAACTTGTCAAGGAAGACTTGGAAGATCTCCCTGGAGCAGGAGGTGGCCCCTACACAGTCATCTATGTAGCATTTCTAGAGTTCAGGCACAGTCCCTGTGAATGACAGAAGAAAACATTCCTCCACCCAACCCACAAACAGATTAGCAAAGCTGGGATCCATCTTGGTACCCATGGCAACTCCACTGACCTGCTGAAAAAAAATGCTGTTAAAAGAAAAAGCATTGAGTGTAAGAACAAGTTCTGCCAGACAAGTTAGTGTGTGTGTGTGTGTGGGGGTGGCTGCTGGACTTCCCACTTATTCAAGAAATGCAGCAAAGCTGTCAGACCACCATCATGGGGGATCACTGTGTAAAGAGATTTGATGGCCACGGTGAAGATGAGCTGATGAGAGTCTCTGAATCTGAGCCTGTCAAATAACTGGAGAGCATGGTTAGTGTCTATAACATAGGAGGCAGGGACTCAACGAGGGGTCTCATGAGGCTGTCCAAAAATGCAGAGATGTGGGATGTGGAGCAGGAACAAGTAGACACAATAGGACGACCAGGGTTACCTGTTTTGTGGATTTTGGGAAGGAGATAAAACCTGGATGTCTGGGGATGCTGAACTACGAGTCTCTTAGCAGAAGCAGGGAGCTCTTTGTTTTCAGTAGCAGAGGTGATGGTGGTGGTGACCTCAGTCTGAAAGTCAGCAGTGGGGTCCTGTGGAAGAGAAGAATAAAACCTGGTGTTGGAGAGTTGCTGTGTGGCTTCAGTGATGTATAGCTCCTTTTTCCAGACCACAACAGCACCTCCCTTATCAGCTGGTTTGATAACAATGTCATTCCTACATTGCAGAGATCTGAGGGCTGCAAGCTCACCAGGTGTAAGGTTGGAATGGTTGTGCCTGAAACGAAGACTGAAGTTAATGGTGTTTTCCATGCATTGGTTAACAAAATAATCAACAGCAGCAAAACATCCTGGAGGGGGTGTCCAGGCACTTCGCTGGAGATTGATATCATTGATTGTTCTGGTGATACTGTCATCATCTGCAAGAAGAGGAGTCTCATTAGAAAAATGAGCTGTAAGGCGTACTCTACGATAGAAGCACTGCAGATCAACTTGAACCTGGGGTGCGTCAAGATATCTGGGTGTGGGCACAAAAGAGAGACCTTTGCTAAGGAGTGATTGCTCATCTTGTGTCAGGGGAAGGTCTGGAGGAATACAAAATACCAAATTGTCAGGTTGTGTCTGACTCGAGGGCTCATGTTGGTTGCTGATCTGCTGGGTGAGAGACTGGAGTTTTGCTGATTTGGTATCCTTGAGGAACTGAAAGAGAGTGGAGTTAAGGTTTTGGATGCAGTGCTTAATAAAAGGAAGGTTATGTGGAGCCGTTCACTGCAGGAAATCCTTTTGCCTTTGAATGGTTTTGTCCACAGAGATAAGCTGTGTTTTAATGGAAAGAATGGTGTTCGTGATAAGTTTCTTGGAGAAAGTTTTCAAAAGTTGCTCATATTTCCGGTGCACCTCTTCAGGTCGACCACTCAACGGCGAAACAGAAAAAAAGAGCATTACGGCAACATTCATGGTAATGGTCCTTTTTCCATGTTCCGCCCCCTCCCCAGACCAACTCCGACCTGGAGTTGGAATCCTGAAGTCTGGGGGGTACGGAGGCAGAGCCCCCCGCATGGGGGTGTGGGGGGGCACAGCCCCCCACAGAAAACACTTTTGAAACAAGTGGCACGATACCTGCGTCGGTATTGTGCCGTCACTGTGGTGGAGATCAGCATTTTCACTGTTGACCTCCCTTGGTGCTTCCGTATTTCATATTATTTTATGTCACGTTATAGCAGATAATATTTTAATATACTGTACATCATATATCCTCTTATAACAGATTATATTATCTTCTCATATAACATAACATATCAGGTTAGATAAATTTCTGGTATATTATATTAGATTAGATTATACTAGATTATATTATCTGCTCTGCTGGATTTGCAGGTTCTCAACTTGGAGTTTTAACCTTCTTGAATAGCCTGCTTCCCTGTGTCTGCCTGCCTGTATTTATGAACAACATGACGCCAGCTGGAAGCACCACCATAGCCACCTGTGCACTGTGAGCATGGACAATTGTCTGTCTGCCTTGAGACAATATAGACAGTGCTATTATTATATATTTTTTTATTTATCATGTGTTCATTCAGAAATTGTTTTCTTGTGATATAAATAAAAAAATAGATTTAAAGTATTAAAAATGAAGCTATATTACTAAGAAGTACAGAAAGTCACTCCATACCTTTGAAGAAGTGCAACGAGAAAAAAACAAACAGCAGCAGAGGAACTCTGTTAAAGCACCCTCTAGTGGGTGCAGAACATTAGTTTCAAGTACCTACAATATATGGCGTGCAGGTGCTGTAGTTTTGTTGTTTCCAGCACTGTCTGCTGTTTTGGTTTTTCTTGCACTTTTCTGCATTTGCCTCTTTACATTTGGTACTTTGCTATTGCTTTTTATTCATGTCCGCAAAATAAATGTGGGAAATATCAGCATTTAGAAAGTGATTTTTTTATACATAACACAGTATGGTATACAGCTCACTAACCAAGAGGTGGGTGCACCAGCTGTTCCTCTGCTGCTGTACATTATATTACTACAAACTATGCCAATACATTTATTGTGATGTCACTCATATGACTGGGTCATGTGCCACTGCACTCTTCTGCCAGTACCAGAAGAAGCACAACAACCAGTGTGCTGGCACTCATTTGAGAACTCATTAGGGAGCAATGTTTGCTCTTGATCTACAGCCATTCTCCACTGTAGAAGACACAGGCTTTCAAAGACTCTTAAATGAAGAACTAAAGTACAAATACACTCCATCGTGTTATATTGTCTAGGAATGCCAAGACAAGACAGTGTACAATATGTGATAGTGTGAGCTGCAAATGCTTACTGTGTTTTGGCCATCAATGGACAGGCCTCGAAAGTGCAGAATAAGCAACTCTTACCGTGATCCTTCCCACAGTGAGTCCACTTGAATGCCACACACGCCATTATTTATGATCTTCTACAGCAACCAAATGATGCATACTATTGTGCTGTTATACAATTGTTTTTCTTGGTATATTTCTTGGTAGAGTAAATTAATAAAAATACATTAAAAGTCATCAAAGATGATTAATTCTAAACACAGAGGCCCAGATATTCAAACTGCTACTGAGCCATGATGCAGCTCCGTTGAATATCACCCAGTCCACACCCCAGCTCAACTTGGCTGCACAGGGGTGTGGACTGGGCGATATTCAACGGAGCTGCATCATGGCTCAGTAGCATTGAATATCACACCCTGTCCACCCGCAGTGTGCATGGCGTAGTGCCACTGCGCCAGTGCAAGTGGCCAGAGTGGAGCATGGGGATACGCTAGCGCAAGTTCCATTGCGCCATACACAGCAGACACGATATTCAAAAGTTAACATGCAAATGGGGCCATAATGTATGCAAGGTGCACATGGGGCCATTTGCATGTCATTATGGCCGCATTTGCATGCAGGTGCGCCGATCCCTGACAACTTGCACCTGGCGCCCTGCCAGGCAGCAGCTGTCAGGGACCTACGCCCCCTGCAGCCGGCAATGTGCTCCACAGCCCAATCGCGGGCATTTGTATAAATAAAAGAACATGTCCAATATCCCTGGTGGTACAGTGGACCGCTATCTGCCCGATCGTGGGCATCTGTATGAAAAATACACTTCGTCCAATATCCCTGGTGGTCCAGTGGACCGCTATCTGCCTGATCGTGGGCATCTGTATAAAAAATACACTTCATCCAATATCCCTTGTGGTCCAGTGGACCACTATCTGCCCGATCGCGGGCATTTTTAAAAAAAAATAATTCCAATATCCCTGGGGGTCTAGTGGTACCCCCCACCCACCCACTGAGCCACTGCCTGCTCCCCCTGGTCAGCCAGCTGACAGCACCCACCCGCCTGCCACCCAGCCGCCCCGACTGACACCTGGTAGGACTGTGCATGCCCATTGGTTCACAGTGTGAGCTATCGGCATGCAGCCCATATCAGGACAGTACATTCCAGATATGTGAAATGGGATCATTCATATATCTGGAATGTGTAATACAGTATGGACTGCACACCCATTGGCTCACGCCAGGACCAGGTGGGCGACAGCCTACTGAGCTGTCAGGCCAGGTGGCGGGCGGCAGGCAGGTGGTGTGCTGCCGCCCCGCCAGCTGACCGGGAGGGGAGTGGGGCGGGGCTCAGGGCGGTTGGGGGGGTAGCACTAGACCACCAGGGATATTGGAATTATTTTTTTTTTAAATGCCCGCGATCGGGCAGATAGCAGTCCACTGGACCACCAGTGATATTGGACATTAATCATTTTTATACAGATGCCCCGATCGGGCATGGGAGGCACCGCCAGGTGCAGCCAGCACTCGGGTGGCCACCCACAGGTGGCAGCTGCCGTGTTGCACCCTGCAATGCGGCAGCTCACCTGTGGGTGGCCATCAGTTGTTCCTTTTTTTTTTTTGGATCAACTTTGTGCTGGCGTAGGTAGGGGTTGCGCATGCATGGCTCTGCACATCCCAGGCTGAATATTGGGCTGTGCAGGGTATGCATGGGCATGCCCCCCCACCTGTGACTGTATACATTACTGATGTGCTCTGGCACATCGGGATTTGTGCCGCACACTTTTCCCTTTTGAATATAGCACCGGGGTGAATCAGTGGGTTGTGCATGGTACAACACTGTTGCGCCATGCACAACACTTTTGAATATCTGGGCCAGAATGTTCATTATTCACAAATCCTACTGTCTTGTCATATAAAGAAATAATCACATAAAAATCAGATTTTATATTATAATACTATCATCATATTACAATATAATAAATGGTGACCCCCCCATAATGACTGAATTTTCATTTCTAATAAAATGCCATACTAACCCACTTAATTCCATAATAACTCAATAGCAGGTTATTATGGCATTTTCCTCCTTGCACTCTCCACTGTATTTGTGTGAGTATGTTGGCTGCTCAGAGACACACTCCCTCACACAAATACAGGTTACAGTTTGCTTTCTGTTGAAATTTGCACTAGTTATTGTAAAAATAATGCCTGTGTGTGCAGTTTGCTTTATGAGGATTTTTCACACATCCTTAGTGTGCGATAATCTCATAACCCACACCTGCACATACATTATTCTCCATATATTATCAAATATATAAACACATAACACAGCAATAAAATTCAATCAATCAAACTTTATTTAACCAGGTGTAAGCACCATTGAGCAAGCTCATTTTCAAGGTGGTCCTGGACATCAAACAAATCACAGGCAGGAATAGGTAGACAAAAACAATACATCGTACATGTGAGAGGTCAATCAGGCCAAAATATTCAGAGATATCACAGTTACAAGCAATTAGAAAAAAACACAAAAACAAAACATTGTACATGAACATTGTACATGTGAGAGATAAATCAGGCCAATATATTCAGCGATAACACAGTTCAATGCAATTAAGAGAATAACAGACAAATAAGCAGAGAAGGTAAGAAGTTTAGACCTTGGACACTTGGGCACAAAAATAATAGAAGACATAGTATAAAATAATAATCATAATATAAAATGTCATTGTAAAACCTATGGAGCTGCAAGGAAGAATGTAGGAATTGGCGTGAGGTTAAGTGGAGAATCTGAGACTATAGGGGGTATATGTCTTGAGGTCAGCAACGAATAGTAACTATTATTAAAGCTCACACTGGGTTGTAGCAATCTTAGTGGGGTATGCAAGCTCAGTCACAACACCAGAAATGGCAATCCACAGCTGATGCATGCCAAAAGCATTCCAGTTCATTTGTGACACCAAGGCTCCCCCCCCCCCCATTTGTAGTCTGTCTCATTGAATGCCAATTTCTGTTATTTTTTTCCTGTATAAGCTGTATTCGAATATTGTTTCAGATTCTGCTATTGTTCGAGCTACACTTGCCTATTAGTAACCTCAGTGGTTGTTTCCTATTAATACTCTGGTGTTAAGTGCCATTTTAGAACTGCATGCTATAGCTTATGTCCCTCCCAACTATACAGTTCCATAGTAGAACATGGATGGATTGTGCCAATGATATAAGAGCTGAACAAGGGCATTAACAACATAATAAAGTTCACAAATGATAGTACTTGTGTGTAAATCAGAAACACCCACTAGGATAAGAAAACAGCCTGTAGAGATGGAACAGTAACAGAATTTGAATAAACATTTAAAAATCAGCTTATACAGGGGAATAAATGACTTACAGGTTTAGTGTAGTTCTTAAATCTTAACAAAAATTATTTAAAAACTTTTGTGATTTTTTTTGTTTTGTTACTTTTTTCTCTATTTTATAAGTGCACTATCCACACTTTCAGGTGCGAGTTTATTAAGCAATAAGGCATGACCAGGGGTTAGATTAACAGTCAGTTAATCACCCCTAGTGTAATGTGCACAAGGCTGCTTGCGCCATATTGCTCCTCTAGGGGTGATTAACTGACTGTTAATCTAACTCCTGGGAGTGTCTTATTGCTATTATAAAAAATGATTCCAATAGAAATGCATTAAAAGTATACTTTTTGAATGTTTTCCTCATTTACAGGGAGATTTTTAATAAAATAGTTCCCCCACCAACAGTTTAAGAATGCTGGTTCAAAATCAGAATGCATCATTCCACACATTCAGCAGTGCTAGAGAATGGAATGCTGACAGGAAGAATCCATGTGCCATGGTGATCAGGCTGTACATGACAGTATAACATGGATTAATGTAAGGCTGTTGGAATCCTAACAGTCAATCAGACTGCAGCATTTCTGAGACCCTTTTTATAATACATGGTAACTGCACTCCCATGTGGTTTCAGGCAGTCAGCTATGCCACGTGCATCACAATGCACTTATCTATGCACTTATAACAACTTGCCCCTTGTTATGACTTATGGTTTACCTCAGATATACTGCTGATGTAGTTACAAAGGGCAAGGGTCTCTTGGATTAGCGTGCAATTTAACACAGTATAATAAGGTGTCTTTCAAGTATTGGGCATACATGCCAAAAGGTTACATCTGCTCACTTCTGAGAAAAAACAGTCAGGTTGACATTGGACTTAATTACTTGAGCAAGGCAGCAGGAACACAATTTGTAGATTGTACAGCTGATAAACTGTGTGATGAGATGACTACATAAAGCAAGCCACAGCAGTTCCATACTGTACTGGCAGGTCCAGGCTTGAAGGGGTTGAGAAATTTGTGTGAATGTGTAGCTGCTTGTATTGATCTGATTTCATTAAGTTATATTCATACTCCAAATGTATATATAGTTAACTGCACTGTACCCCAATAAAATTTCAAATTATAAACTATGCTTTGCGTTAGTTTCTTAATATGCATACCAGTTTGTGTAGTTCCTTCAATGGAACCAGGAATTTAGAGTTTTCAAAATATCATTGCACAAACTCGGAGCATGAACTGTTGACATATCAGAATAGTGCTCAAATGTTCTGAATCCACACAGTGACATGGTCCAAACTCCATATTCATTATTCCATGAAAGGAACTATATAAAAAGGTGCCAATACTAAGAAACTCATACAAACACAGTTTACAGTTTTAACTTTTATTCAGGTACTGTTAAATATGTGAACAATAAGACACGACAGGGTGTGCATTAGAAGTGTATAATGCACATCCCTGGAGTGTCTTATTGTGCTTTTAAAATTGGCCACTGTATTCTACAAACATTAAAAAAGTAAAATTCACATGTTTAAATACCCTAATACTAAAATCTTTTCTGTGTTTTGCAGTAAAATAGTTCATCCGTCTGTATTATTGCCATAGTTTTTTTAGGTTTCTGACTTTTGACCTACTATGTTTCCATAGCTCTCTTTATGTAACTGTTGTTATATGGTTTCCACACCCTCAAAACCCTCCCCCTGAGTCAGTAAAATAAATATTTAGACTAAATCCACTGAGTGAGTGAGCGGATAGCATTCACAGTACTAAGAAAGTGAGATAAAAAAAAAATACTTCCCTGAGCTTCTGATCAACAGCATTTTCTTCTTGTCATCAGAGTATTTACATGATGGACGGCATGCCAGGGCTAGGTTACCAGGAGAATTATGAAATGTAAATACTGATCACATTTTTGATTATGATCAGGATTTGGCAGGTAATGGGAAGCGGAACATCAAGTAACGTGTGACTGACAAGAAGAGCAGTGGTGATTGTACAGCACAGTACAAGAATAAGGAGATGGGGAAAACTAATAATTCTTATATTTAAACATTAAGAGTGAACTGTGAGTTTTCTTTTCAATATCAGTGCTGACTGCTAAGAACATCTGCAGATGAAACAGGAAAGCAGATTTAACAGATTAGAGCGGGGTATGACTGGCAAACGGACAGTAGTTCTGTGAAAGAGTGATACAGATAAAATGAAACAGGACAGCATTGTTGGTAGAGATCTTTAGGCAGGGCTATTTTTAATTTGCTTGATTTGGAGCAGCAAGTGTTCATAGTACAAGAATCAATTAAGGTGTCAACTCTTTTTTTACAGTTCTGAGAAAGAAGCAAGAAGAAAAAGTGGTAGTGCCATGGGTAGGCAGGGTGTCATGGATGGTAAAGACTTGTTTCAAGTTTGAAAGTTTTAAGCCAAGCAGTTTGTCACTTACACTAAAAAAAATGTATGAGAGCAGTAACGAGGTTCAAGACACAGATTTTTTTGTCTGTTACAATGTTCATGTAAAAAAGAAAAAATGGCGGTCACTAAAATTCGGAGCAAAGTGAACATTCTATTGTGCACGTTGATTTTATTTCTGTATTGAGTCCCGGTTGCCAGCAATTGTTTCCAGCCATGCATTAGACACTTCTAATGCATGGCTAAGCACCAATAAGGACTCAGGGTTTTACTTGCCCATTTTGTAAGGATCCCTTGGGTGTATAAATGAAATGTATGATATTGGAAATATTACAAGCAGCTGCTCATCCAAAATAATTTAAGTGTCATAGCAGAAGCACTTTAGGAAGAAATGAGTTGTTTTCTTCAAGCATGCAAAAAAGAAGCAACAGTTTGAGACCCAGCCTGTTAGAAAGATACCAATGCATCAGACACAGCGGATGCCACTGACAGATCTGGAGAGTGGTGACTTCACTTTAGAAAACCAAGATGCTGCAACTGAGGTGGATCTCTGGCACCAATATTAATATAACTGAGAAATGACTTATCTGAGCTTTCTAGCTCTTTGTGTAATTAAAGCAGCAATTTATTTAAGCTGCAAAAAATCAGCACTTGATCTTTTGATTCACTGAGTGGGCAACAAGACTGAATCCAGTTATTTTCAACTAAAAAGAACTAACTTCAAATATTTTTTTTACCTTAAATGTTTTGTCCAGATCCACAGAAAGATGTCTCCAGTCTGCCCATCAGAAAGAGATGTTTATCCTCACTGATAGAGAGTTATCAGGGCAGGAGAATCATCTTCTTTGCATCTCAGAAGAAGTAACTAGAGTAAAAATAATGTATTTTACCATAGTTATTTCCCATATGTACTTTTATTCTCCTGTGTCTCCCCTCTGGCCCCCTTCTGATGGTGTCCTCTATCCTGGTCACTTAATCTTCTATGGGTGTTATCCTCACCACTTCCCAGTACCACTGTGTGGTGGGTGATAGACTCAGGTGTACAGGACATGTGAGGTGGTCGTCAACATCCTGCCAGTCTAGGTGTCTTTCCTGCTGAGTTTTGCTTCCCTGGTTTCCCCTGAGGTTGAACCATGTGTAATGGTGTTTATGGATATGCTGATGCACATGCACATTACAGGTAGCCACCATGGGCCATCTGTATGAAGCTCTTGCTTGCTGTACAACATAGCATCCAATGGGTAGCAACCAAACAGCGGGAAGGAGGAGGAGTTGTCCATAGGACACTCAATCCTCTGTCCCCAGCTGGCCCCTGAGTGACTGAGACCATTCCTAAACCTGTATCACCGGTGTGGCAGGTGGCAGTGCTACCACCATACTGCTGGGCTGGCTCTACCATAGTTATTCTTTGCATGAAATGAAACAATTCAATATGGAAGCTTCAACTTCCCTTAAGGAATCAGAAGTAAAGTTATTTGTTTTTTTACAGCTAACATGAACTGCTGTTTTAAGTACCCTTGATAGAGTAAAAGGCTTATATCACTCTTCCTGAGTTGGAGCAAAGTGTAAAGTGTATTAGGACTTTGCTTTCCTCCAAAATAGGGGAAGACAGCTTGTGGAAGTTTGTGAAGGTTAGCATGAGAAAGTAGTTCTGTTTGGAGATGTAAGATCTGCTAACTGGGATTTAGCAAAACCTCAAGGTATAAAAACTTCAGAAACATCTGGGAAATATGTAAGGATTAAGCCACGAGAAAGCATGGGTCATTGTGGTATTAATCCATGAGCTGAGGGGTTGGACTACTTAGGTCAAGGCCGAAAGTGGGTCCAACCAACCAACCATGGATTAATTCCACTGTAGACCCATCCTTTCGAGTGGCTTAATCCACTTGTAACATGGCAATGAGTGTATGACTAATAGTCTTTGAATAAACGAGTATAATCACACTGATTTATTTTCAGAATACTATAAGTTGAGCTATCAAACATGATGTACATATACTTGAAAACAATTGGAACATACCTATTGGAAATATCGTGGTTGCTATTTCACTTTTGTTAAAATAACTTTCATTACAAGCTTTAAGCTTTCTAACATCAAAACATATTTTACAACTTTTCAAAAACTTGCGATTCACTTTCTATTCTAGGTGCTTTCATTTTCCTCTCTGTGTATTAGAAGGTATGGGCTGCACTGCATGATGGGAGTGTGCTATGGTACATTTTAGTTTTCTTCCTCCAGTTCCTTTGCAGACCAATAGGTGGCTGTCACACAATCCTAGTAGCACAAGCACCTTTTCTCCAAATGTACTGAATTAAGCCAATCTGAAAAACAATTTATTGAACAACTACTATTTTGCGGAATATTATTTTCACTTTTTTTCCCTCTAAACTACCTAACTCAGCAGGACATAGAACAACATAATGTTTACTGCTTTCACCTTTCAAATACTTGTTTTGACTACTATCGTTAGTCTGTTTCTTTGATTTCTTTTTGTTTCTCTCAATTTATTTTTCTTTTCACCCACAGAAGTATCCTCTCTCTTTAATTTTGCTTTGTTTATCTCAGTGTCTGTTATTGTTGCTTTCGGTTATAGAAGCTGCATGCTCATCTTTACCACTGTGTATTCACCAAGAAAAGGCTAGGCCAGATAATGTTATTCAGTCATCCACAATGCATTAGCTCACAGTTGCTTAGAAAGCAGTAGATCAGAAGGGATGGTAACAGTATGTAACTGTTCACTTCTACAGAAATTTTGCTGCAGCATAATTAACAGTATATGTGGAGTTTAAATGTACAATCTTTAGCAACTCATGAACTTCTGTTGCAGTTACAACATAGAACAATCTTGAAAAAATCAAAAATCCTGTGTCAGGAAAATCCTTAGCAAATACAAGTTGGGACAACTACACACTGCAAACTATTTACATATTGCTTTCACTTGTATACTGCTTCTTATCTGTAGTGGATTGCCAAGGTATTACAATACAAACCATGATCTACTATGGTATTAGACCATAGTTTCTACTGTACCACATGGTGAGTTTGCACTTATCTGAGTGCTTCATTTTATTTTTCTTTTTTATGCCATGTTACAAATATATATATATATATCTTTCAATGCCATTCCCCATAAGGAGTCTGTTTAGTCTTGTTTTCAAAACCTAATCGTGCTTGCTTCCACAACCTCACCCGGTAGGCTATTCCACATGTTAATATTCCTATATGTGAAGTAATGCTTTCTAATGTTTCCCCTAACTCTGCCCCGTCCCTCAGTTTTTGAGCATGCCCTCTAAGTCTACGTGCACTCACAAGTTTAAACATCTCACCATCTAGCCCCTCTAATACCAGTATTAAGAAAACTGTGATCTTGTCCCCTCTCAGACTTCTTATTTCTAGGTTGAATAATTTTAGTATTGTAATGGACCCACTAAGGCAGGCCCACCCCCTGCGCTAAGAAGCATAGCAGGGGAAGGGACTCCTGTAGGCATCTGTGGAAAGGAGGGGCATTAAGTTCTGGCATGTTTTCTGTGTCCTGTGGGCTGTCAAGTTTCTGGAGTGACAGCCCCAGGTACAAACCAAGGCAGACTGTGAGCAGGGCCTATTAAGGTAGGACCATGATGGAGTAAGATAGATCTGGTGGAGATCTCATGGTGAAAAGATCTGTAGTGCTGGGATTGGGTCCAAGCTGTGCCATCCCTGGCCTCAGAAGTGGAAAGCAAACTGTGAACAGAGCTGCAGAGCTCTGGAGAGGAAGACAGTGGCAAACACATGCAAGTCAGCACTTGGGCAGCACTGAAGGTGTAGCATTGAGAAAAATGCCGAGGGCTGCTGACCTTGGTCCTATAACAGGCTCTACAGCATGGTGCTGGGCTGCCTTTGACCTAGAAGTTTGAAAACTAGGACATGTGAGGGTCAGATCAAAGCCTCAGCAATTGGAAATGAGTGGTAGGAAGTCAGAAGAACCTGCAACCAGTGCCAGTGGTATCCAGTTCAGCACAGACCAGAGGGAGGAAGACTACTTGCATTGTAGGCTGAATGGGAAAGCAGATATCCAGTGGTCTGCTGGGTTTACTGTCAATATCGCTCAACCAAAAAAGCACAAGGGAATACAGCGCTTACATTTTAGTGTCAGTTGTTAATCGCGAGCACTCAAAATAGCGAGTGCTCAGAACAGCGGCAAGATAAAAATGACTTTGGGGGCAGGTCTTTAGATATTTCTTCCACTGGGGAGCATTTTAGGTCTCTAATTACCCTTCCCTCTTGAAAAATTAAGTCCCTTACTTTGCTTATGTATGAAAATAATCATTGCTTATGTAGAACTGGGTGTCTGATTTTCATTTACCATTCTACAATGCATTCTAGTTTTGCTTCTTATACCTCTTCCACTTTATTTCTATGCAGTATTGTGCCTGTTCAATGCCCTGATTCGACATCATTGGTTTATTGCTGACTTTTCTTTCCTCTAATTTAGAAAAAGAACAATCTGTCACGTTCAGACCCCCACATTCAAGTGTCATTCCTATCTGAACCCCCCCAACTTTATTCATAAAAACTTTTTTTGCCTCTACTTAATACAGTGAGTGAGCTCCAGCATAGCAATCAACCACATACACAGCTATATTCTGATGCAGTAACAGGTGCTTGCATTTAAAATGGGACTATAGTGCTAGGTATCTGAAATGAGTATTGCCCCAGTGAGAAGTGAGCGTGAATTCAAGGATGGTAATGTCCCTGGCAAGGTAAAATTATGTGGTTATTGTACAAGCGCTGTTCTGTGCCAGCACTTGTAAAGCATGCGATGAAATTATAGCGCATTAATGACTCGCGCTATTTTTGATACGCGATTTTAACCGGATCCCGGCCTGCTGCATCAGGAGAAGCTATCTGGGTCCAGGAACTGTGAGTATGCCATAGTGTGGCACTGTTTCAAGGAACGGTGCTTGCTGTTTCACCGTGTTTCACTATCTGGAACATAAATACCCTGTGTGGTGGGGGTTTCTGCCATTTAAGCAATGACATACCCCGTGGTTTCTGAGGAATTGAGCATGCTGCTCTGGTTAAAGTGCACCAATGCCAGCCAACACATGGCAACATCTATGGGACTGCAGCAAGTCTACACCTACAGTACCCAAGGGACTGAGTTAAGGGAGCTTCCATTTGGGTCTGTTTAAAACCTGGTACCAGGAGGGAGGGAGGGAGGGGGTAAATCTGGTATGCCTGGAGGGCATCTAACATGGCTGTGTTTAAAGTTGACATTTGCACTAACCTCATTCTTGCAGGTGTTCAGTAGTTAATAAAGCTGTGTTACTTTGTTAAACTTGGGCTGGTTATTGACTCCCCATGTGGTAGAGAAACTGGTAGTTTCTTTACTGAGCCCAGCAAGAGCTGAAACTCTTGAGGCTTGGTTGATTAAAGTGTTTCCAGCACTCACCCCTGAACAACAATTTACTGGATGGCACTGGTTTACTAAAGGTGGTGGCAGCACATTTATAGTCTGGGCATGCCTTTCTGTGGGGTCTGTCACAGTATGTGAAATCTCTTCTCAAAACTCTTGCCGCATTAAACACCAGTTATATTATATTATATTATATTATATTATATTATATTATATTATATTATATTATATTGTGTTGTGTTGTGTTGTGTTGTGTTGTGTTGTGTTGCGCTGTGCTGTGCTGTGCTGTGTGGTGCTGTATTATATTATATTATATTATATTATATTATATTATATTATATATTATGAGCAGCTGTGAGTCTGTGCTGCATGCCTGGCCGTGGAGAGAGGTTATAGGTTCTAATAGGCTATGGAACAAACAAAAAAAAAACTAAGCCAAACAAAAACATTTTGATGGTCTGATGTTGGAAATGGATGTGCTTTTCTATTGGTCAAGTAACAAACCAAAAACATAAGGGATGATTAAGGCTATCAGTCTTTATTTTGTGGTAGTTTCTCGTGCAAGAAAAAAATGTTTGACACTTTTTTCAGAATCCTATACTTTTATGTGAGGAGAAGAAGAAGAATAGTCAGCATTTATATGGTGCTTTTCATACACAGTGTATCCCAAAGTGCTTTACAAGCAACGCTAAACTGGTAGTGAAGTGATTGAATGTATACTGGTGGCCATATCGCACATCAGCACTGTTGGCCAGGACACTGGGAATGTCCCCTACTCTTTGCAAAGAGTGCCATGGGTTCTTTTACTTCCACCTGGACACCCACCAGGATGGATAGAAGGGACCTCAGTTTAATGTCTCATCCAAAGGATTGCACACCCCAGCAGTACAGTACCACCCCAATACTGCACTTGGATACCAGCATTTTAGGTGCAAGTCCAATCCCAGTGTGGGACGAGAACCCATGACCTTCTGATTTAGAGGCGGATGTGCTACCAACTGAGCCACGCTGACTACCAGGATGGCTGAGCATTGTACTGCATTAATGCATTGTCTTGTGAGTGGCTTTAGCCAATCAAGATTATGAGATTTTCATACCCATTTTATAAGGGAAAAATAACATGGTCTATGTGAAAAGAAATATTTATCCCCAAACAACATCCATTTGTTTACACAATGTATTATTCACCATTAATGTGTCATCTAGGCAATAATGGTCCTTCACAACTGACAAGAAATTGCCCCTTGCTGTCCCTAGGGTGCTTGCCACCTCCTTGTCAGTGTCAGATGGGATGAAATCTCCTATGTCGACCATTGGCCCCATAGTTGTTGGGCTTTTAATTTCATTTACAAACTCAAGTCTTTCACAGCTGTATTGTACTACCTTGCAGTCTGTAACACAGTCCCAGGATTCTCTCCACACACCCCTCCTGTGGACCCTATTTCCAGTGACAGGCTTTCTGTAGGGCTCCCAGTGCTCCTTGCTAACTATTTCTCTTGCTCTTGTTTCATTGCATTACACTACATTACAGTGGTGTAGTATGTTTGGCAAAAGTTACAGACAGTAGACATCTTAAGTACTGAAACTGAAAATACATGCAAAACACACAGATTTAAAAAAATTACTAAAATATGAACCAAAAAAGTTCCAGCAATTAACTTAATTAAGTTGCATGATGCATTGACTCTTTTACAACACTAGTTTTAGGAAATGACTTTACCAACCAGTGGGTAATATAAGATTTAGATTGCAGTTTCCCAGTCTGCTTGCAAATTTCTAAGGGTAGTGAGTTACATAGAAACATCGACACTGCCAGTGGAAAAAGACTAGTAGTCCATCCAGTATTCCCAAATGGCTATTCCTACCTTAACTCCATGATCTAATGTCCTGATGGGGTTACTATCCCCACTCCTCACCTTGAATCCCTTCCCTACCTAGTTCCCTCTGGTGGAACAATTAGTCTCCATACCCTGTCCCAGCTGTGCCTGAACCTAATGATAGTCCCTGCCCTGCCACATGCTCTGCTTGGAAGACTCCCTCACATTCCTTCTGAACTTCCCCTCACCAGCTTCCATTCATTCCCCCCATTACTACCACCCTAGTCTTGTCGAACTGATCCTTGCTGTTCACATTATTTCCCTTAGGAACTTGAAGGTCTCTGTCAAATCTAATATCCCACTCTTCTAGCATCCAGCAAGTACATGTACATAGCCTCTAGCCAATCCTCCTGGCATTTGCCTTGCTGGCCATGAATCATCTTGGTGAACTTTTGCTGCAGTGGCTCTCGTCTTTCCCTATCCTTTCTCAGGTAAAGGTTCCAGAGCTTGGCACAGTACTCCAGATGGAGCCTCACCAATTCCAATCCAATGGAATTACTTCAGTCCCATTCTTGACGTAGCAAGCAACCATTCAAGTCTCTGACACTCCCTGCCTCTCCTGAAGAGGCTATATCCTTCAACTTTTCCTTCACACCTTATTCCATCCTTCCACTAGACCCCTACAAGACCCACTACAGTATAGCTAGCCCCAAGAAGTTCAGCCTTCAGTTCATCCTCTTTTTGTATTGTCCTCTATACATTTGCTGTCATGTAGCAAAGATTCATGTTTCTCTATCCTCCTTGCTTTAGGCCTCATACAACTGACCTTTTTACTCCCTGTTCTTAACTGTGGCATGGGTGTTCTCCTTCATAAGGACATAAGAAAAGCATCAGCAGATGGGGACCATGCAATCTATCTAGTCTGCCCTAGAAACTAGCCCCCCATGCAGCCTTTGTCCTAACTTGCCCTTTGTGTCTGTCCCATGCGAGTCTGAACTCCCTGATTGTCTGATGCTACCACCTCCCGGAGTAGGCTGTTCCATGGGTCTACCACTCTCTCTGTGAAGAAGTACTTCCTGAGTTTGCTTTTGAACCTTCCTCCTACCAGTCTCATATCATGCCCTCTCGTGTATGCTGCTGTGTTCTGTTGAAATAGATTGCCTGTCTGAGCTGGGTTAAATCCCTTCATGTACTTAAATGTTTCAATCATGTCCCCTCTGTTTCATCTCTGCTCAAGGGAGTACAGGTTCAGCTCCCTGAGTCTTGCTTCATATGACCAGTGATGCAGTCCATGCACCATCTTAGCAGCCTTTCTCTGCACTGTTTCCACATAGTCAATGTCCTTCTTGAAGTGAGTTCTCCAGAACTGAATGCAGTACTCCAAGTGTGGTCTCACCAAGGACCTGAAGAGTTGCATGATAATCTCCCTCTTTCTACTAGAAATACCTCTCCTTATATGTCTGAGGATGCCACCCACTTTCTGTGCTGCTTTCTCACATTGTTTTCCTACCTTTAAATTGTCAGTGATGATTATACCGAAATCTTGCTTCATTTGTGTCTCTTCAAGTTGATGTCCTCCCTGTGTGTACTTTTTTCCAGGGTTCCTCTTTCCCAAGTGCATTATTTTACACTTTTTGGCATTAAATTGCAACTGCCAGTCCCTGGACCAATCCTCTAGCCTTCTAAGGTCAGCTTCCATGTTGTCTGCCTCTTCCCTTGTGTCCACTCTGTTGCAGAGTTTTATATCATCTGCAAACAGGCAAGCCTTCCCCGTTAGTCTATTCATTATGCCTGCTATAAATATGTTAAACAGGATCGGTCCCAGTACCAATCCCTGCAGGACGCCACTGGTCACCATACTCTCCCTTGACAATGATCCATTGACTAGCACTCTCTGGGTCCTATCATTCAGCCAGTTATTGATCCAGCGGACCATCTTCTGGCCAACTCTTGTATGTTCCAGCTTGTTGGTTAGCTTTCTGTGAGGGACGATGTCAAAGGTCTTGCTGAAATCTTCACCTACCCCAACCAACATCTGTTTCAATTAAAAGTTTTCCCATTTCTCTACCCATTCTGTGTGCCAGCACCCCTACTACTTCTGGGCTCAGGTGAGGCTTGTCTGCAGTATACAGGCTTCTCCTGACAGAATTCCTTCCAGTCTGTGAGGAACCTATACCCTTGCTTCCTGTACCAAACCCTTAGCCACACATTGAGCTGTCCAATCTCCTGCTGCCTTGCTGGCCCTGCATGTGGTACTGATATTGCCACAAAGAATACAATGGTGTCTGCCAGGATCAAATGCATTATCCCAGTGTGTCACAGTTTCCTGCATGACAACTGCTATGGTATTGAGTCATGGAAAAGGATGGACTCATAGTCAGGATTCAAGGTTTAAAGCACCAAGCAAGGCCAATATTTTATTTACAGTCAGAAATAAAAATAAAAGCGGACTGGAAAATGGCAAAAATTAAACAAAAGCTTAATAGTTTTCTAGTAAGCAACTAGAGCTCCAGATGAGGTCAGCACTCCACCAATCCCTCCACTCATCTGAAGTGGTTACACAAAAGAGCTTCATTTATACCAGTGGGGTCAGGTGGCTTACCTTAAACTCTACCCACTACTGTTTTAAAACATCTAACTTCCAAATAAACCAACAGTTTTATGTGAAACATACAATAAAGCAGAAAAGAGAAGTATATGCTAATAATAAGGCTATTAAATCTTGATATTTTAGTTGCTTTGCTAATATTTACAAAATTCCTTAGCAGCTGGCCCCTTCCCTTGAGCTTGCCAGTATATAGTTATGAAGGAAAAGAGCTGCCGGCTCTTAGAAAACAATGGGAAGTCCAAGGGTGAGGACCTCCAGTTAGGTATGTAAGTACTCTTTGTTACTATTCTTTATACAATTCATTATGCAAAACCAGTTGTGCAGCAGAAACCAATTGCCATTAACATGCTTTTCATTATGCAGTTGTAACCCCCAGGGGGCGCTACCCTTAGGGCTACTACCCCTGCCTGCCTCAACTGTGACAGGGTGAGGGGCCCACATCCATTGACGGGTGCCTCCACCCAGAGGTCAGGGTTAAGACAGTCAAGATTGACTTGGTCACAGCCCTCTGGGTTACTGCAACCCCCCTTTCGTCCCACTAGTGGCTCACATGGCGTAATGACAATACTTTTCCCCTGTACACTTACCCCCCGGCTCGTATCTCTCAGCTCACTCCGGGACCCCCTGGAAAGTAAAGCACCGTTATCACACTTGCACTGTACAGTATATCCTCAGAAAAACACAATCCAGCCAGGGCACAGTTGCAAAAAAAAGCAATCTGATTTATTTAAGGGGGGATAACAAGGACAGGGGGAAATCAAGGTGACTGGCTTATCACTATACTTATCTACCTAGGACTCTGTGCACAGGCCTAAACCTATTAATTACTGTCCTTGGGTACCAAGCCCTAATGGCTAGTCCCTCGTGGCAGCTGGTTGGGGCCCTGACACAAATAAGCATTTACTTTCCTGAGCAGATTAGAATGAGCAGAGGGCTCAGTTAATGCAGGCAGCAGTATAACGAAAAGATTTTGGCTACTGCTTGTAAGCTTAACAGGGAACTACCCTGATCCAGTACTCACGACTCCCGCTAATACCCGGCCTTCACCACTTGCAGGGCTGGGCCTGAGCTTCAGAAGCCTACTCACACATTTATATGGCAAACGACAGAGGGGTACCATACCAGGCAGCGGCTTTCAGGACCCGCACGAACTCACGGCCCCTTCGGGGGATAGCAGCCACTCCAAATGTCCTAATGGACCGAGTGCGATTCAGCAGATTCTCCAGTCCCCTTCAGGTAAAGCCTGGTAGGTAGCTGTGTCCCTACACAGCCTCCTCTGACCGCACGCCGGCGGATTTAGTCCGAAGCACTGACAAAGAAAAACAGCTGCCTCAGGCCTTTCATGCACTTCCCGCGCGAACACTCAAATGGCGCAGAGCTCAGACCTTCTTTCACCGTCACAAAGCAGATCTGCCCCTAGCAGCATGGGGCACTCCCTACAGCTCGGGCGCTACCCGATCCCATTGGCTAGTGTCACATGCCAGTCAATTACTCCGGCCCTCAGTGGTTCGAAAGAGCGCCATAGCCCATAATGCCTTTCCTGAAATTACAAGCAGTTCCTCTATTGGTCAGACGGCTCTACTAGAGTCCCAAGGTACTGATTGGTCCAATTCGGCAATTCAGGACCAAAATGGAGGAGATAATCGGAACAGCCTTTACTGCAAGGAAAGCAGGTTAGAACAACCACATTATCATTATTACTCTACGCTATTTTCAATAACCAATTACATCTTTCCAGAGGCCGCCCACTGCACAACATAGCGAGGGCAGAACGGACCACTTACTGGGCAGCCCGGGTGGATCTCAGGCATAAAACCACACAGCCCCCCCCCTTTCAGCTGATTAGGACTACAAACAGGCAGCCCTTACAGAGACGGTACACAGAGGCTCTAAAAGCACGCACATCATTTCCATTTAAAACGGCTTAAGCGCTGAACGCCAACCACCAGGGGGAACTTTTGGGCAGCTCCTAGGAGGCTTTTAGGAACCCCCATTAGTAGGGGGGTTACACCCTTCCTGGCCTAAAAAGAACTTGGCGTCCACGTCAAGTAGTTACCCTTAGATTACTTCAAGGCAAGCATCTTAATTAACATAGTGTCACACTTTAGATCACATGTATTACTACTGTATTTACAGGTTACTACAGTTTATGCAACATTACACACACACATAACTTTCTCCTTTTCAAATCAGGTCATTACTCTCTGCCCATGACACCTGGAAAGAGGGGGCCCTTCCCTATCAGCTACTGGTGGGGTAGCCGGGGTTGGGGTACCCGACTCATAAGGTAATACTAACAGGCTGGAGTTATCCCCTAAGGCTAACTTGGGCAAGGAGCTCGTAGACACATACACCCTCTTATGGACCACATTTAAGGGCAGGTCCACAGGCTGACCCAGAGACTCATAACTCAACTTTATTACTGGCCGTACTTCCCGGCTAGATCATCTAAGGGTCTCGGAGAATCCCGTTACAGGCCCCGATTCCAACTCAACCTCATTGAGATTAGTAGGGGGAATCTCCACAGGGGAAAAGGACCCAGGGCTCATAGTACTGTCGGGGGCCTGACCCTCTACATCGGGACCCAAACTACTTGGCTCAACTGAGGCCTATTCAGATACTAGTAAAGAACCATCAGGGCATTCAAAATATTCTTCAGGGTCCGGGCATATCATTGGCTTGTTCCCCCACATCACTTTCCTCCTCTGAAAAGTCAGATAGTTCAGCCAGGCCAGACAGTTCAGCCAGGCTCAAGGACCCCAACCCTTGGGCCTTACTGCTACCCAGCTCATCCTCTTGAAGCATTGGCTCCGGAGACAAAGTAGGGGGCTCGAACAGTCCAGAAGGTCCAACCTCATCTCCAGAGTTAACAAGGGGATTGCCTCAAAACAGTTGGCTCAATTCATAAGAGGGATAGTATTCAACATCATTCTCATTGTCTTCAGACACAGATTGGCGATCATTTTCATCAGAGGGATTTGGACAAGACCCTCCTAGTTGGCTAGCTGAAGAATCAATTGGTCTGGTTCTTTTCCTGGCAGCAGATCTAGTCATAGGCCTGGAGGGGAGGGCAGTGGGGAGATTCAGCTTCAATCAGGATTTGCCCAATTGGCAGCAGATGATTTCTATGTATAGTTTTCACATCTTTGGAGTTGTTTTCAGGCCGCACTTTATATACAGGCAAATCTGCCAGTTTTCCCACAACAATGTGAGGGAGGTGATGCCATCTGTCAGCGATTTTATGTTTGCCATGCAGTCCCAGGTTTCTCAGTAACACTCTATCCCCTTCTCTCAGTTCCATTGTTTTCACTTTCTTATCATACCTCTCCTTGTTGGCCAGGTTTCATTTAGCAGCCATAGTCTGGGCCAGCTGATAGGCATGGTTCAACTGGGCCTTCAGCTTCTGCACGTATTGTAGATGATTTTCTGCTTGCACCCCATCAGGGAAACCCCAAAACACACATCCACGGGTAGTCTAGCTTCTCTCCCAAACATCAGTCTATACGGGGAAAATCCAGTGGCATCACTTTTGGTGCAATTATAAGCATGAACCAGGGTGTTAATCTGCTGGCTCCATCTAGGCTTTTCCTTGTGTTGCAGTGTGCCCAACATATCAAGCAGTGTGCGGTTAAACCTGTCAGGCTGGGGATCCCCTTGGGGATGGTATGGGGTGGTTCTTGACTTCCGCACCCCCCACAAAGATTGCATCTCTTTAATCAGGCGGCTCTCAAAGTCCCTCCCCTGGTTGGAATGGATCCGCTGGGGGGCCCCATAGTGGACAAAAAAGTTTTCAACAAGTATTTTAGCCACCGTGGTTGCTTTCTGATCTTTAGTAGGGAAGGCCTGTGCATACCGTGTGAAATGATCAGTGACTACCAATATGTTACTGATATTTTTCAGATCTGGTTCTAGACTCAAGAAATCAATGCAGACCAGTTCCATAGGTGCAGTAGTGGTAATATTGACCATGGGGGCATCTCTCTGGGGTAGGGCTTTTCTTTGCAAACAGCGGCTACAGGTCTTGACATAATGCTCTACATCTGTACTCATTTTTGGCCAGTAAAATCGGGTCCGTACCAGATCGAGAGTTCGTTCTATGCCAAGATGCCCCATGTGATTATGCAAGGGCCTCAGGACCAGTTCCCTAAAAGTTGAGGGCAGCACCCGTTGTTGTTTGTCTACCCGGCCCTCCTTATTCACAGTCTCTCTGTATACTAGTTGGTTAATCAGCCTTAATTTGGGCCCTTCTTTGTACAACAAGGCAGTTCTCAAGTCAGTGGAAAGCAACTTGGACACATCCCTTCCGGCCTGCAAAGCTTCCACGACCGTTTTTATCATAGAGTCTCGGGATTGGGCCCGTTGAAGACTAGCATTGTTAAACTGGGGCAGTAAACTAGTGTCCAATGCAGAAAAATGACAGTAAGCAGCAGGTATGCAGTTTTCGGATGGCCCCAAGCAATCCACCGTACAGTCCACAACATCAGGAGACACCTGTTCCTCCTTGTCAAATTTCTGACAAACGGTTCTTATGTCAGGCTCTGACAACCTGACCCAATCAGTTTGTGGCATAGGTCTCCGAGAGAGGGCATCCGCATCTATATGGTTTAGGCCTGCTCTGTACTCAACAGCATAGTCCTAGGTGGCCAAGGCAGAGAGCCACCTGTGGCCAGTGGTGTCCAACTTGACTGAGGTTTGTACATAGGTCAGAGGATTGTTATCAGTCTTCACCAATATCTTGGCACCATACAAATAGTCATGAAACTGATCAACAATGGCCCACTTCAGGGCCAGGAACTCTAGTTTATGCACTGGATAGTTTTTTCTGAAGGAGTCAGACTTCTGCTGGCAAAAGCTACAGGTCTCAGACCATTCGAGTGCTCCTGATATAACACAGCCCCCAATCCTTGTAGACTGGCATCAGTATGGAGAATGTATGGCTTGGCCGGGTCAGCATAGGCCAACACTGGGGCATGGGTAAGTTGATATATGATGTCATAGAAAGCTTCCTCACACTCAGCAGTCCAACGATCCCCAAACACATCATTCGACCGGAAATACTTCTTCTGTCCTCAGAGCGCACAACCTTCTTATACTTTTTGTGTGTAGGAGGGTACCCCTGAGTGAGGTTGAGGAGAGGCAACTACCCGAGAATAATCTTGGACAAACCGCCATAATATCCACAAAACCCCAGGAACTGCTAGTAGTTCTTTCAAATTACTGGGCTGAGGCCAAGTGTTAAAAGCCTCCACTTTGCTAGGTCAGTCTCTATGCCCTCAGTGGATGCTATGTGGCCTACATATTTCACAGAAGTTTGGAAGAATTGACACTTGTCTATAGACAGCTTGAGCCAAAATCCTCCAACCCATCCAAGACCTTGAACAATCGCTGCTCATGTTCTTCCAACGCAGCGCCAAACACTATGACATCATCTAAGCAGACCAAGCACTCGAAAGCAAATTCATGTCCCCACATGGCACGCTCCATCAGGCGCTGAAAGGTGGCTGGGGCACCTGAAATCCCTGAGGCATCCGCGATGAACCTTCAGGAAACCTAGGGGCAAATAAATGCAGTCTTCTCTCGGTCCTCTGGGGCCATCGGGATCTGGTAGTACCCACTGCGGAGGTCCAACACAGAGAACCACTTACTGCCATTTAAACAATCCAAGGCATCCTGTATGCGCGGCATGGTATACTGGTCTGGGATGGTCCACCGATTCAAAGTGCGATAGTCTGCACACATCCGAACGGCCCCATTCTTTTTCCTTACTACCACAATGGGGGAAGCATAGGAGTCCTGGACTCTTGTATCACACCAGCAGCCAACATCTCTTGCAAATGCCGCCTTACATCATCTATGTCAGCTGGGGCCAGGTGCTGGGATCTCTCTCGGAAAGGCCTTTCGTCATGCAGCCGAATGTGATGCTCAGCCCCTTGCACACATCCCACATCCCATTCTTTCAGGGAGAAAACCTGGTCCCTCTTGGCAAGCCTCTCACTGATCCTCCTTTTCCATTCAGCTGGCAATGGGGAGTCACCGAAATCAAACAAGTCAGGAGTAACTCTGTCATCTGTCCTGGAACCCTTGCTATTCGTCAGTACTGCAGTATCTTCACAATGTGCACTTGCCAAGGTGCTCCCTCTTCTTATCCGAATCTCTTTGTCGGACACATTATGCACTTGAACCATCACCCTCTTAACATAAGCATGAGCTCTAGCTGGCAAGATATTGGGTTTGACCAACAGTCCCTCAGATAATCTTCCCTCCCCAGGTGCATCCAACATCAACAACTTATTCTTAACCCCTGTTTTTAGTCATACTTCTCCATGCAGGACACACTGGGCATTCAGGGCAAGTATCACTGGGGCCGGATCCTTTTTCCACACCACACCCACCGGGCCTTCAGGTTCCTCCTGGCTAACCTTCTTCTGAGTTGCAACTGCCTTTTGAATCACAGCGGGTATCCTTAGGGCTTTTCTGGTCTTGAATGCTTGCTTTTCTGAACACAATTGGGCCAATCGTCCAAACATATGAGCATTCGTCCCAATCAGCAGGGGTACCCCATCATACAGTCCAGTAGGGGGGCAAACTAAAGCTAAGGTTTCCATCTGTTCATCCACTCCAGTCACAGAAGCAGAGAAGGACAACCAGACTCGGATATACCCCAAATACGGAGAAGCTTTGTTGCTCAACCCCACACATGTAGGGCATTCAAGGGTTGTAGGGGCACCTCAGGTAATGTGTCTGATACCAGTCCTGAAACATGATGGTTACCTGAGAGCCACTGTCTAATACAGCTCGGGTGGGAACCTATTTACCGCACTGGGTTCCATCGAGGCACAACCACATCAGACCATTCAAAGCACAGCATTGACAGTTGGTTGAGCATGGGCCCGGGTCACAAAGCTTTTCCTGGGGGGTTGAGGTTGGGCCCTGCGATGCCAAGTGATCAGTCTGCTGTTGACTTTCCTTAAATTCTCCAGCATCTGGCACTCAGGCTGAAAATGCCCATCCTCCCCACAATGGTAACAGAACTTGGGGTCCCGGGGATCACTATTGGGTGGTAGACACCGTATCTGTTGGGGACCCTGAGGGGGATGAGGGGTCCTTGACCAGGGTTCTGGTTTCTAGATAACTCAGGCCCCCCAGACCTAACAGGGTACATAGTAGATTGCTTCAAGTCCCTCACCAGTTCCCGTAAATTTCTGACCTCGACCCTCAACTCACTCTCTACGTGGGGGTCGGAGGAAATAGCTCACATTCCCACATCACCTGGAAAATCTGGGGATCCATCAGGCCTTCCTGACAGGCTGGTCTCTTCGGGGGTGCTAGGCTCAGGGGTCCCACTAGGGTTCACTGCCCCCACATATGGTTCCCACTCCTCTTCATCGGTCTCCACCTCCCTAATTTCTCTCATCAATTGACAATATTCAGGCGGGTAGCCTGTGTCATCATGTAGCTCAAGTTTTAACAGTATTACACTAGAGAATCTAGCAGACTTTAAAACATGTTCCAACCTGACCTGATTCAGGGCGTGGCAGTGATTCCCTTTTCTATAGGCCTTCTGCAAAGCCCCGCTCCACCCTAGTGACAAAGGCGGATAGCTTCTCATTTCTCCACTGCTTGGCAGACCTGAATTTTATAACAAATCTTCCCCAGTCTATGTACCCCAAACACCCTCTAAAGCAGAGAGGTACTCGATGGGTGGTGGCTTCTGGATTGGTGGCCCACAAAATCTAATGGTTTCTAAAGTGGGACCTCCAGGCTCTCCATCAGTCTCTTCCTTTCTCCCCTCAGAGCATTGCCACCCTGAACTAAGGGGTGGCATCAGTCCATCCAAGCTTCCAGGTCATCCTCCCTGTAGGCACTGGCACTGTGCCAGAAAAAGTTTCAGCCAGTGTAGGAATCAAGTTGTATAGGAGGGACCACTAAGGGCAGTGGAGCCAAAACAGAACTTTTTGGGGGACAGGAGGAGGTACCTGGGGAGACCTGGGGGGTAGCGTCACTAGACAAATCCAATGCTTGCAGCAATTCCTGGGTAGTCCTCCCCTCCACAGACAGCAATTTAAGCAGTTTATCTTTAAAACTATTAGTCTGGGGGGACCCCCCAGGAGTGACTGACCCACTCTGAATATGAACTAGCCTCCATCCCTGTGAAGCACCCTCCGGGTAAATCACTGGAGGTACCCTCTCGGGGTCAATGGCCACACTGCACAAAAGTAGCACCTGCAGCGTCTGGTCGAGCAGGTCAGCCATGCGCCCCTTTACCTCCACTTTGCCCAAACATTTAATACACTCTGCTGTGGAAACAATGTCAGCTGTTGAGGTTCTCAGGGGCACATCTAACAGTAACACAATTTTCTGGGAGTCCAGTTCTTCGGCTTCACCCCACCCCATCAGTTTGTGTACCATTGTCTTAATAGGACCCAACTTAATTTTGGCCAACATATCCCCTTCCAGTTTTTCCATTTCTTATGCACTTCACTCACTTGGCCACTAGGGGACGCTAATCCCAGCGGTGCCTCCAATTTGTAACCCCCAGGGGGCGCTACCCTTAGGGCTACTACCCCTGCCTGCCTCAACTGTGACAGGGTGAGGGGCCCAGATCTGTTGACGGGTGCCTCCACCCAGAGGTCAGGGTTAAGACAGTCAAGATTGACTTGGTCACAGCCCTCTGGGTTACTGCAACCCCTTCATCCCACTAGTGGCTCACTCGGAGTAATGACAATACTTTTCCCCCTGTACACTTACCCCCTGGCTCGTATCTCTCAGCTTACTCCGGGAACCCCCTGGAAAGTAAAGCACCGTTATCACACTTGCACTGTACAGTATATCCTCAGTAAAACACAATCCAGCCAGGGTAAAGTTGTAAAACAAACAATCTGATTTATTTAAGGGGGGATAACAAGGACAGGGGGAAATCAAGGTGATTGGCTTATCACTATACTTATCTACCTAGGACTCTGTGCACAGGCCTAAACCTATTAGTTACTGTCCCTGGGTACCCAAGCCCTAATGGCTAGTCCCTCGTGGCAGCTGATTGGGGCCCTGACTCAAATAAACATTTTGCTTTCCTGAGCAGATCAGAATGAGCAGAGGGCTCAGTTAATGCAGGCAGCAGTATAACGATAAGATTTTGGCCACTGCTTGTAAGCTTAACAGGGAACTACCCTGATCCAGTACTCATGACTCCTGCAGATACCCGGCCTTCACCACTTGCAGGACTGGGCCTGAGCTTCAGAATCTTCCTCACACATTTATATGGCAAACGACAGAGGGGTACCATACCAGGCAGCGGCTTTCAGGACCCGCACGAACTCACAGCCCCTTCGGGTGGTAGCAGCCACTCCAAACGTCCTGATGGACCGAGCATGATTCAGCAGATTCTCCAGTCCCCTTCAGGTGAAGCCTGGTAGGTAGCTGTGTCCCTACATAACCTCCTCCGACCGCACGCCAGTGGATTTAGTCTGAAACACTGACAAGGAAAAATGGCCGCCTCAGGCCTTTCACGCACTTCCTGCATGAACACTCAAATGGCGCAGAAGCTCAGAGCTCCCTTCCTCTTCACAGTCACAAACGAATCTGCCCCTAGCAGCATGGGGCACTCCTTACAGGTCAGGTGCTACCCAATCCCATTGGCTAGCGTCACATGCCAGTCAATTACTCCGGCCCTCAGTGGACCAAAAGAGCGCCATAGCCCATAATGCCTTTCCTGAAATTACAAGCAGTTCCTCTATTGGTCAGATGGCTCTACTAGAGTCCCAAGGTACTGAATGGTCCAATTCGGCAGTTCGGGACCAAAATGGAGGAGATAATCGGAACAGCCTTTACTGCAAGGAAAGCAGGTTAGAACAACCACATTATCATTATTACTCTATGCTATTTTCAATAACCGATTACATCTTTCCAGAGGCCTCCCACTGCACAACATAGCGAGGGCAGAACGGAGCTCTTACTGGGCAGCCCAGGTGGGACTCAGTCATAAAACCACACAGCCCCCCCCTTTCAGCTGATTAGGACTACAAACAGGCAGCCCTTAAAGAGACGGTACACACAGGCTCTAAAAGCACTCACATCATTTCCATTTAAAACGGCTTAAGCGCCGAACGCCAACCACCAGGGGGAACTTTTGGGCAGCTCCCAGGAGGCTTTTAGGAACCCCTATTGGTAGGGGGATTACACAGTAAAAGTTTTAACTTAAACCTTTTCCTGGTAATAGAATTATAAAACATTGGTGCACTCAGAAGTAAAACAATTCAACTTCATAGATTCCAGAACTGGATATGTCTGCTCTACCCATTTAGAAAGGGTAGCTTTGTTTTACTTTTCTAAATAATAAATGTCTCACTTAGTAACTTCAAACAAACATACATTCCGTTACAGGGAGTGTCAGGTCACTTTTTCTATCTGGTCCAATTTACATTACAAACCCAAGTGCTCCCTGTTTTTAAAACCTACACCCTCACTGTACAATCTTAACACAAGGTGCTTTCTTTTCCCTTATTTGAATTCAGTTTTCTTACTTTGTCTTTCTTGCACTCATTCATGAATTGTAGTGTTTGACTGCTTCCTAGCTTGCAAGTCTGCCACATTCAAATATCCATCTGCAAGATTGGCTGCTGGTTGTGAGGGACAAGGGATGTGCAAAGAAAAGAAAAACAATACAAGATAAGGCACTAGCATGGGGGGTAACCCCAGGAAACAAAAATAATGTTAAGCACTTCAAGGGAGACACTAACGGGTTTAGAGAGCTTTTCTAAACCTTCTGGTAAATTACAGGGTACAGCTATCGTCTCCCCAGCTCAGCAGTAGAAGCAATGATGCTTTTATTCCCTAAAGACAGCACTCTCTGTGTGCTATATTCTAGCAGCTTTTAAGTTTAACACAACCGTGGTCGCTGCATTTTAAATTTTTATTTAAGCCTTTGCCTACAAAAACAAATAGAGACTCATGAAAAATGAGGGGGGTACCAAGGGTCAGAAGACCGATGTATACTGGGTCCAGTTAGTAATAGCAGAGAACCTTCCCAGTTCGCCTAACTGGAAAGGGGGAAAAGACATATTTACATAGACAAAGTGCACAGGATGATAGAGGTGCTGCTGCAGCAGGCTTTTGTAGGAAGAAGAAAACAAATGGACACCAATTAACACACAAAGTCTCAACAGCCCTATGACATACTGTTTACCGCAGAATTCTGAAAATGTTTGCAGAATTCTACAGGATCAGACATTGTACTGCAATGGAGGTCCTGCTGTTGAGGCTACTGCCTGATTCTCTATTGCAGGACCACCGGTCTGCCTCTACCAATATCACTGGTGCAAAAATGCACCATACAAACAATTATACACAGAACATAGAGAATAATGCATGGGATGGTGTACATTATGAGAATATTAATGCATACCCGAGCTGTGGAATGCTAAATAAACCCTGCTAGAGAAGCTCAAGGGGTTCATAAAAGCATCCCACACCAAGGGCGTGCATCAAATTTGAGTATGGACACCAATCCATGCATTATTTTTTAGAATTACTGACCATCAATTTTTTTCCCTGCCCTTCCCCCCTTGGTAGTGCTGCTAATTCAGACTTACTGTACTTGTCTCCTTCAAGAAACTGCTCAACAGTTTCTGATCACTCTTTTTACAGAGTGCTATTCCAGTTCTCTTTCTTGAGTGAACTGGTGCCAGATAACTGCTGTTCCTTTTAAAAACTTTTCTTTGACACATTTTCTCAGTGTCAACATCTTTCTGACACTACTGCGCTGTGGTACTGATGACTTGCGAGGAAGCGATCAGACTGACTGTGGACTCAACTAAGGAGCTGAGGTAAATTTTTTATTTGCAGCAGTGGTTTTTTTTGGTTCCACCATCAGAATGCACCCGCGATCCGGCGCAGGACAATTAGGGCACCAATCAGCAATGTCGCCAATCACAGTCCCGCACACACTCCTTGTGGGTGGCTGTGCCCCCGCTCCCCCACTGATAGATTCCTACTCTAGGGGAGAGCGGACTGTAGGGAGGAGGAGAGCATATCCAGCATTTGGTGCCCCGATTGCCTGGAGCCGTACTTCTGCTTCTCTGAGCGCCTATAAGGTTTTTTTTGGGGGGGGGGGGATTGTTTGTTTTGCACAGGTAATAATTGTCTGGTTATTATAGCAAATAATAACTGGCCATCTCCATAGAAAAAATTGATGGCCAGTTTCTATAGTGTTTTATATGACTGGCGACATATCTAGTACTATTCTCCTAAAAAACTTGTCAACATTGTGACAATACTGATTATGACATCACAGATAACCCCTCATACTACAGGTTTCTTAATAAGAGAACTATCAAATGCGGGTTAGCAAAAGCATGGTACACATGTTGCCAGCCCATACAGCTCAGCTTCCTAATGTTGTTTCACCAGCCTAGCTCCTAGAGGCCATTCACATCCTCTAGCCTACTCTGTCAGCCACCACAGAGCTCCTGTTGGAGATGGGATGGGGTAGGGACAGGGAAAGAGCTGGACCAGACACTGGGCTTCTAATTAGAAGCCTAGGATAGGTATCTAGTGGATCCCCTGCTCTAGGCAAGAGGGGACTGTGGTATATGGCAGTCTCCCTTGAATTGCAATATCCCATTAAGGGGATAGTACATTTTGTTTTTAAATACACAGGTCGTTCAATATTATTAACAGCTATCCACAGCTTAGAGGGAAGCCAGCAGCAAGCCATAAGCAGTAAACACAAAGGCAGAATGAGGCAGATAGGGGTAACGTCAGGGATTCGATAGTGTAACTGGCTTTGGAGATGGCACAGAATATAGCCAAGCCCCTGAATGCTTCCTGACCTTACCACCACTGTACATCATCTGGTGGTGCTGATTAGGTCAGGTGGACATCAGGCCATGGGATATGGGGGGCTTTGTGGCTACCATGGAGTGCCCTGCATGTGTGAAGTGGCCTCTCTTCAGCTACTGGATCCCCAAATTGTTCTGTGGATTAGGCCCTTAAGTACAGAGGAATTATGGAGTATGAGGTGAAGCCAGTTGCTTTATGCCCTTGGGGTTACCTTGTGAAAAGCAACCTAAGCCCTTGAGTACTTTAATGTTATTAATAAACTAAACTGGTTTTATTATTTTAGCAAATCTTTTTGTACCTTAGCTATAGTTCAAAATGTTTTCTTGTACCTGAGGGTTTCCAGCCTTTAAAGGGAACACATACTGTGGCCTTTGTAGTTTACAAACCCTTGAAATGCTCTTGTAAATAAGGCATTGGATACAGCAGTAGCAGTAGCTGGCAGAAGTCCAGAGCAATAAATGACTAAGTCTGTTGCAGGCTAATACTACACTGCCACCATTTTATGGAGCCTTGTTATGTCAGACAGGGACACACTCTGTGTGAACACATATTGCTAAGCACAGTTTATCTCTGCCAGACATCACACGGCTCCAGTAAATAGTGGCAATGTAGTATCAGCATAAGGTTGGCTTGCTCCTGTAAAATCTCTGACTGCCGCCAGCTGCAGGTAAGACCAATGCTTTCTATTTAAAGAGGCTTTTCATTTGTTTCCAGACTATGAGGACCACTATTCATTAATGTTCCCCTTTGACATAACTCTAAAAGGAGTAGTACAGTCAAAATTTGCAAAAACATATGTTGTGCAGTGTTTTGATTTGTGTGTGTAGTCCTGGTGTGTCCTTCCCCTTTAGTTGCTATCATGTGTTTTTTCTAAAGTAGCCTGCTAGTTATATAGTAGTTTTATGGCCTCTCTGGATCTCCATCTTAGCAAGGTTTATTGCTCTTCTTTTTCCTACAATGCCTCCTGTCCCGTGTGACAGAGGAAGCACCAAGGGAAGTTGACAGTGAAAATGCTGACCTCCCCCACAGCGATGGCACAATACCGACGCAGGTATTGTGCTGCCCATGCAGCGAGTGTTTTCTGTGGGGAGCTGTGCACCCCACACCCCCCATACAGGGGGCTCTGCCTCCTGCACCCCCAAGACTTTAGGATTATCAACTCCAGGTCGGAGTTGGTCCGAGGGGGCAGAACACTGGCAGAAAGCGAAGCACCAAAAAAGGACCATTACAGCGACTGTTGCCGTATTGGTCCTTTTTTGTGTTTCGCCGTCAGGGTGTCAACCTGCAGGGGTGCACCATGTGACAGTGCTGCATCCAGGACCACTGATTCAGCAAGTATTAGAGATAGGAGCCTGATTTCCTGGCCTCCACGAAATAGCTCTATTCAATATTTTTGTGTTGTATGTGTGTGTCAAGTTTAGCCAGCAGGAGTAATTGTTTTGCTTTTAAAACTTTTCATTTCATCAAATTACACACATCTACAAAAAGCTTACAAATCATCCCAGATTACCAATGCTATAACTAGTAAAGACTCTAGCTGTTTTTGTACAGAATAACCTACACAATCAGCCCTCAAGTATAAGCGAAACTGTAAATGTAGCCATTAGTGCCTACTACATAGGGAAAACTCTGCTGTTGTAAACTGACTCTAAACCAGTGCCTTCTGAATCCACCATGGTCCCAGATACATTACTGTCACATGCGACAAGAGGCACTGTAGTAACAAGAAGAGTAATAAACCTTGCTGAGATGGAGATCCACAGGGGCCATAGAACTACCGTAAAACTAGCATGCTAATTTAGAAAAAAAAAGGGATGGACACACTAGGACTACACACACAAATCAAAACACTGTGCACAACATATGTTTCTGCAAGTTCCGACTATTATTCATTTCAAGAATGCAGTCAACATATCAGATTGCTCTGTTTTTTTTAAGTGTTATTTTATAAACTTTATTAATTATGATATCACAGATAAGGATGTCGCAGTATTGATGACATATCAAGATGAACAGGACTAGATAGGTCATTGTCTTGGTAGAGTGCTGTACTACACACCAAACCTTGTACTGCTATGCAGAGAATCATTTAAATCTGAAAAGATTAACAACCAAGTTCTGAAAAGAAAGTTAACTACATACTATAAAAAATAATATTATATAATTTGCTACAATATTTCCCAGAATATCCCAACTAAGATGGACATCTCATGCTCAGTACGGTCCTTCTTTGACCCAAGTTTATACTAGAGAGGGCTGATGGACACAATACTATAAAGGGAAGTCCTGCTGCGCAGTCCCATGCTAATGTTACTAGTTTGCACAACCTTCCAGTTCTACCTGTGTAAAGAAAGTTGGCTTTGTTCATTCTCATCATAGCAGTGTATTGGAATGACAAATCACTCACCAAGAATTAACATTCCAACACATGTTTTTATCAGATTTGCTTTTTTTCCGTTGCTCTCAGCAAGTTCCTCTCTCAGTTCCTGGGAGCCACAGAAAAACACATAACTGAAGTGGAAAGGGCACACAGTAATAGCCTCCCCAAACATGAGGAGGTGAGATACAAAGGGAAAAGGAGTAAAATAAGCAGACAGAGGTTCAGTAGTTGTGGTGTCATGCAGATATGACCTGTCCAACCTGAGAAAGACATCTTTCAGAACCCCAAAACACTGGTGGGGATACAGACACTTTGTTTAACCACACAAGATAATAAAAAAAGATTATTTGGGAATGTTATACGAGTGTGTCATCAATCCAGTCCACTGCAATAGTGTATCTTTTGTCCTAACTGGAACCAACTACTCCCTAAATACACAGAAACACAGAATTTGAAGGCAGATAAGGACCGCTTGGCCCACCTAGTCTGCCCATTTCCCTACCTGATGGATAAGCTGCAGATTCTAGTTAATCAACAGCTTACTTCCTCCTACTCCACACTAGAATTGCCTTATGCCTGTCCCATGCATTCTTGAATTCTCCCACTGTTCCTGACTCCACAACCTCCTCAGGAAGGCTGTTCCATGCATTCACAACCCTCTCAGAAAAATACTTTCTAACATTATCTCTGAGCCGCCCCATCTTCAAATTGTGCCTCTTGTTCTTGCACATCTCTTCTTCCTAAAGATACTACCCTCTTGTACTTTGTTAATTCCAATGAGATACTTGAAAGTTTCTATCATTTCCCCCCTCTCCCTACTTTCCTCAAGGATATACATATTAAGCTGCTTTAGTCTCTCCTCACATGTCTTCTGGTGCAGACCCTGCACCATTTTGGTTGCCCTCCTCTGAACAGCTTCCACTCTGTCTATGTCTTGTTCGGAGATGCCAGAATTGCACACAGTACTCCAGATGGGGTCTCACTGTCTGTACAGGGGGACAACAACTTCCTGTTTTCTACTGTTGATGCCTCTCCCTATGCATCCCAGTATCCCCCCAGCCCTCCTTACTGCCTTCTCACATTGCTAGCCGACCTTTAGGTCATCTGATATAATTACTCCTAGGTCTCTTTCGATTTTTGTTATTGTTATTAACTCACCCCCCATTGTGTACTCTTCCCCTGGGTTTTTGTTTCCCAGATGCACTACCTTGCACTTCTTTGCATTGAATCTGAGTTGCCACATATTTGACCATTCCTCAAACCTTGCCAAGTCCCTTTTCATTCTTTCCACCCCACCTTGTGTATCAACACTGTTGCAGATCTTTGTGTCATCTGCAAAGAGACATACCTTTCCTTCCAGGTGCTCTCCAATGTAACTTATAAAAGACATTAAAGAGGACCGGTCCCAGTACCGAACCCTGCGGTACCCCGCTAGTTACCCTCCTTTGTTCACTGTGAACTCCGTTTACTATTATCCTTTGCGTCCTGTTGTCCAGCCAGTTTTTCATCCAGGCTACCACCTTGGGACCCACTCCAAGGCTGGCTAACTTGTATATTAATCTTTTGTGTGAGACTGTGTCGAATGCCTTGCTAAAATCTAGGTAGGCCATATCCACAACCCCTCCCTGGTCTACTACTTTGATCACCCAGTCAAAGAAATCTATTAGGTTCATCTGACATGACCTTTCTGCTGTGAAACCATGCTGCCTTGGGTCCTGTGCCATACTGGCCTCTAGGTACTCAACAATTCTTTCCTTCAGAAGTGATTCCATCATTTTCCCTACCACTGAAGTCAAACTACCTGGTCTGTAGTTTCCTGCCTCTAGAGGCCCTGCTCCCACTTTTGTGAAGTGGAATCACATTTGCCCTCCTCCAGTCGTCAGGTACCATCCCATCCTCCCATGATTTGTTAAAGAGAGTAGTCAGTGGTGTTACTAGTTCTACCCTTAGTTCTTTTAGAATTCTTTGGGTGAATCCCATCAGGCACCATTGCTTTGCCCACCCTCAGTTTCAAGAGTTCTTTCAAAACCCGTTCTTCTGTGAATGGACTGGTATCAACCTCCCTATTCAGAGTTTCTCTCTTGTTTGGATCAGGTACCTCCCCTTCCTCTTCCGTTGTGAATACTAAGCAGAAATATTCGTTCAGTATCCCTGCTTTTTCACTGTCACCCTCTGCCCACATTCCCTCCCCTTTATTAAGTCTCTGTATCCCTCCCTTGGTCTTTCTTTGCTCCCTAATGTACCTATAAAAGGTTTTATTCCCCTTCTTAACAGAGTTGGCTATCTTTTCCTCAGTTTGTACCTTTGCTATTCTGATTGCCTTCTCTGCCTCCTTCTGCTTTAACTGATAAGGTTCTCTGTCCTGATCCTTCAGTGTTTCCTTATAGTTCCTGAATGCTATCCTTTTCTCCTTAACCATCCCTGCCACCTCTTTTGAGAATCATAGTGTTTTTTTCCTTCATCCTTCATTTTGTTTTGTTGATTTGCTTCACACAAAGGCTTGTTGCCTTTGCGATGGCTGTTTTGATTATTCCTCATTGTTCCTCCACCCCTCCTTCTTGCCTGTTTGCTAGTGCTTTTCTGAGGCACTCTCTCATTTTCCCAAAGTCAGCTTTCCTAAAGTCCAATACTCTTGTTTTTGTATGGCTTGACTCTATGGCTGCGTTTATTGTGAACCACACTGTTTGTTGGTCACTTGTTCCCAGATGGCTACCCACTTCTAAATCTGAGATCCTTTCTCCTTCCCCATTTGAGAGTACCAGATCTAAGATTGCTCCCTCCCGAGTGGGTTCCAACACTAACTGTCTGAGGCATGCCCCCTGTAGGGCATCAAGAATGACCCTGCTCTTTGATGTGCCTGCAGCAAAGGTGCTCCAGTTAACATCTGGCATATTCAGGTCCCCCATCAACAATATCTCCCCTTTTTCTGCCATTTTAAGGATGCCTTCTATCATTTCCTTGTCCATTTGCTCCCCAAGATAGAAACATAGAAAAATAGAAACATAGACTTTGACGGCAGACAAGGACCACTTGGCCCACCCAGTCAAATCAAGTGTATTTGTACCCATAGGGTCAGGGGGCTGAGCCAGAATAGTGATTGTTTGTCAGTTTTAAGGAGTAATGGAAAAGATGTCAGCTGCATATGAAATATGCAACTTACCTCACCCCCGATCTGGTAACAGTAATGTATGAAAAAGAGCAAGTCATTTGAACTTTTCACACCTTAACTATATAAAAGTCAGAAAAAAAAAAAATGGTAATCAATGCTTCATTTATACCCATTACTTTAAAGGGGAACAGAAACATAGAAACATAGAAACATAGACTTTTATGAGAGATAAGGACTGATTGACCCACCTAGTGTGCCCATTTCCCTACCTAGAGGATAAGCTGCAGATCCTATTTAACCAACAGCCTATTTCTTCCTACCCCCCCACACAAAAATTGCCTTATGTCTGTCCCATGCATTCTTGAATTCTCCCACAGTTTTAGACCCACAACCTCCTCAGGAAGGCTGTTCCATGCATCCACCACCCTCTCTGTGAAAAAATACTTCCTCACATTGCCCCTGAGCCATCCCCCCTCTATCTTCAAATTGTGTCCCCTTGTTCTTGCACATCTCTTTTTTCTGAAAGATGCCACCCTCTTGGACTTTGTTGATTCCACTGAGGTACTTAAACTTTTCTATCATGTCCACCCTCTCCCACCTTTCCTCAAGGGTATACATATTAAGCTCCTTTAGTCTCTCCTCATATGGCTTCTCTTGCACACCCTGCACCATTTTAGTTGCCCTCCTCTGAACTGCCTCCATCCTGTCTATGTCCTTGCAGAGATGGGGTCTCCAGAACTGGATGCAGTACTCCAGGTGGGGTCTCACCAACTGTCTGTACAGCGGCATAACAACCTCCTGTTTTCTGCTGGCGATGCCTCTCCCAGCACATCCCAGTATCCTCACAGCCCTCCCTACCACCTTCTCACATTGCTTGCCAACCTTAATGTCATCTGATACGATTACCCCCAGGTCCCTTTCCATTTTTGTTGTTGTTACTACCTCCCCCCAATTGTGTAATCTTCCCCTGGGTTTTTGTTTCCCATGTGCATTATTTTGCACTTCTTTGCATTGAATCCAAGCTGCCATACTTCTGACCATTCCTCCAACCTCGCCAAGTCCCTTCTCATCCTTTCCACTCCTCCTGATTGTGTATCAACCCTGTTGCAGATCTTTGTGTCATCTACAAAGCGGCATACTTTTCCTTCCAGTCCCTCTGCAATGTCACTTATAAAGACAATAAAAAGGACTGGACCCAGTACAGAACCCTGCGGTACCCCACTAGTAACCCCTCTTTCTTCAGAGTGGACTCCATTTACAATTACTTTCTGTGTCCTGTTGTCCAGCCAATGTTTTACCCAGGCTACCACCCTGGAACCCACTCCCAGGCTGGTTAATCTGACTATTAATCTTTTGTGTGGGACTATGTCAAATGCCTTGCTAAAGTCTAGGTAGGCCATGTCCGCAGTCCCTCCCTCGTCTACAACTTTGGTCACACAGTCAAAGAAATCAATTAGATTCATCTGACATGACCTTCCCGCTGTGAACCCATGCTGCCTTGGGTCCTGTGCCCCACTGGCCTCTAGGTACTCAACAATTCTTTCCTTCAGAAGTGATTCCATCACTTTCCCTACCACAAATGTCAAACTTGACAGGACTGTAGTTTCCTGCCTCTGTCTTGGTCCCACTTTTGTGAAGGGGAATCACATCTGCCTTCCTCCAGTCCTCAGGTACTATACCATCCTCCCATGATTTGCTAAAAAGGGTAGTCAGTGGTGTCACTAGTTTTCTGCTTAATTCTTTTAGAATTCTGGGGTGAATTCCATCTGGCCCCATTGCTTTGTCCACCTCCGGTTTTAGGAGTTCTTTCAGAACCCTTTCTTCTGTGACAGGACTGGGATCGATCCCTCTATCCAGAGTGCTTCTGTTAATTGGATTAGGGACATATCCCACCTCCTCTTTTGTGAATACTGAACAGAAGTATTCATTCAGTATCCCTGCTGTTTCACAGTCCCTCTCCCCACCCAGCGTCCATTCTATTCAGCCTCACTATCCCTCCCTTTGTCTTTCTATGCTCCCTGATATACCTATAAAAGGTTGTATCCCCCTTCTTAACAGAGTTGGCTATCTTTTCCTCAGTTTGGGCCTTTGCTATTTTGACTACCCTTCCTGCTGCCTTCTGCCTTAACTGGTACAGTTCTCTGTCCTGCTCCTTCTGTGTTTCCTTATACTTCCTAAATGCTATCTTTTTCTCCCTAACCTTCACCGCCATCTCTTTTGAGCACATTTATAATAACACAATAAAGGGCTACTCACAGAGCTGGTTTTAAAAAGAGGGAGACAGAAAAAGAAAGAGAGTGATGTACAGAAAGTGATAAGTCAAGTTGATTTGGGAATGATGCAGTGTTTCCACAGACAACTGGACACCATCAGTAGAGGTGTTGTGAAGTTTTAATTCACTGGTGAAGTTAAGGTAAAGTTGCCAAATTCGCCCTCGTGGATAATTTTGTGAAGTGTTTCTATTTAAAGAGCTGGTAACATGTTCAGGTGAACTTTAACAAAACATAATATTTAGACAGTCCAAATTGTATTTCCCATTAATTCTGCATTTCTCCTCCCCATTATTTATTACTGAGGTCATTTGTATGAAAACAGGATTTCTGCCCTTGAAAAGTTCATCTGTTCATGCTGCTTTCTCCATACCTGAAATCATAGAGCACTGCTTGTGACCTCATAGTTAGTCCCATGGCAACAGACTGTGATGTCACAACAGAGGATTATGATTTGGAGTAGTGAGTAAGCTATAGAGGCAGATGAATTCAAAATAAACTCTAAGGGACGCCGATCATATAGTCATACACATGTCCTTAGTAATAAATAATAGGGAGGAGAAATATATAAAATATAAATGGAATGCAAGCAGAATTGTACCTAATTATTATGTTTTTTAAAGTTTTCTTTGAGGTGTCAGTAGCTCTTTAATAGCAAATTCATCATTGGTTGCTTTGCCTGAAACGTCTCCTTAGAGTACACCAAGGCAAAGTTAGGTCAAAATGAAGCTACTGATACACAAAGTCTCTACGTCAGCAGTCCATTGCCCCCCCCCACACACTCCACAGCTTGAAGACCCTGTGCCATCCCCACACCCTGTGGTACACCACCACAGGCTGCATCCACTCATCACTCTGTCAGGAGCCATTTTAACATTCCCTGACCTATGTCTGTGATCTAGTTATACTCTTTACTGCCAGTCTGACATGCTGACAAATATCCATAATTGATACTACTATAATTGGGCGCAGTACAATTTTTTCCCCTGGACATAATCAAATACAACCCAGGTGCCTGTGCCCAATGTGCTGTAATGCACAGAAAGGAGCTATCAGGTGTTTGGCCACTGATTCACATATCCATACTGGTGACCTATTATCCAGATCAGGCTCAAAGCCACCAGCACTCAAGGGGGCATCAGTAACCTCCTCCTTCTTAATTGTTTCTGAGCCAGAGAGTTTGCTACAGCTCAGACCAATCAACATGTTGCTGCCTCCCCCAGCACCCACCAGCATGGATGCCACAAACGTGGCAGAGAATTGCTTGGCAACATGAATGCCACCACCCCAGTTCCACCAACTACTCCTTTTGATTGTTTTAGGCATAACTTGGTCAATTTTTGCTGAATTTGCCTGAAACTTGGTATGGTTTTAGTCAATGATGAGATACACATTTGATGCATTCTGGATGATTATCAGACTTAAATTGTAGATTTTGCACCATGGTGAAGTTGGGAAGTAATTTAGGGGTTCCTGTGCATACCCTAATAAATTTTTGTCTAGTTGTATTATGTGTTAGTCTTGTGGTACTCATTGAGACCATTTTTTATATATATAAATTGTTTCTTAACTCATCATAGTACTTATTGAGACCATTTTTTGATATGTAGATTGTCATTTAACTCCAAAGACTGATAGAATTAAAGCTTGTTAAAGCTCCCTCTGAATATCCATAGGGACAACATGGTAGAGGCCTTTAAGGCCTATTTGAAGACTTATTTATTTCAACAAGCATTCATTGATTAACTGTTTTGTCTCTACATATTGTAAAGTATACTTAATATTAGTGTTTGATTGTATGCTTATTCTGTACAGCGCTCAGAGCTTTTTTGGATTGAGCACTTTATAAATAAATTTTGCCTTGCCAGTGTTATCCTATGAGAATTTTTACTTTTCTTTTTTTGCTCTCCCCCCACAACCAGCCTCAGGCCACCTGGGAACCCACAGCCACCCTCCTCCCCAGCTGCCATCTGCTGCCCCCACTACTGCCAGTCTCGGGTGACCCAACACAACCCTTCATTGGGTGGGCCCCCCCTTTGGGGGAGAAGTGCCCTTTAGCACAACCAGGTAGCCCAGGGGCTGGCAGGGGGTCAGCATGGGCTATCCCAGGTTACCATGGTGTGCCGAGGACTGGTGACTGTTATCTGGTCAGTCAGGGGCCTTTTTCTACTTTTGTCACCCTCCCACTGTACCCTGATTGGGGACAGTGACCTGAGACTGGGACATGCAAGGGTGTGTTGAGGCTACACACCCCCTAGAACAACTTCCAATCCACTTCCAGGTGCCATGGCCCTACCAACCCCCACCAGGAAGGAAGCATCCAATGGATGCTCCAGATCCCCTCTATGCCGGTCTCTGCTTCCGGTACCCGGGTTCAGGATGTGAACCAGGGTCACCAGCATGCCAAGCGAATCCCTTCGCTCAGTGCCACGGAGCCAGTTACTTTTTAATTTTTATGTTTTTTATATGTCTATTTTTAATTGCTACTTCTTAGGGAGACAGGCTTGTAGCACCCACTAAGACCATTTTTGATATGTAGATTGTCCTTTAACTCCAAAGACTGAATGAATTATGGCTTGATAAAGTTGCAGTGTTATCCTATGGGAATGTTCACTTTTTAATTTTTATGTTTCTTATATGTCTATTTTCAGTTGGTATTTCTTAGGGACTTACTGTTGTAATACTCACTAAGACCTTTTTTGTCTATAGTTTGTCCCTTAACTCCAAAGACTGTTGGAGTTATGGCTTGTTAAGGTTGCAGTGTTAGCCTATGGGAATTTTCATTTTTTTATTTCTGTTTTTCCTATGTCTATATTCAGTTGGTATTTCTTAGGAGCTTAGCCTTGTAGAACTCATACATACCCCAAGTCCTCTCTTGTGTGCTGTTTGCCACTTGTGTGTTCTTTTATTACCTGTGATCCTAGTGACTGCAATGGGGTCAACTATGCAGTAAATGTGCCTGCCAGGGCAAGCAGGGGACCCACATGGTTACTGGAGGCCAGGGGACCATCCTCATGGCAAATCACTGTGCCAAGTGGGAGAAAAAGCAGCGGGAAGGGGTAAGTGGGGGTGGTGGAGGTGGTGGTCTGTCCGTGCTGGTAACGGTTTGTGGAGGGTATAAGAGAAGTTCCCGTGTCATGGTGGAGCAGCAGGCATACCCTGCAGAAGCGGCAATGTTCCCTGTTGAAGTTCAAGCACCTCCAGAACCAGCAGCACCTGCACAGCCACCACTACACGATAGGGATTCAGGGATTAAGGGGACACATGCAAGATGCAACAAATCAGGAAATTGTCACAACAGTACTATGTACATGAAAAAAGCTAATTTCTATCATTTAACAAAAATGAAATCAAGATACTCAAACTGTGCTGACAAAAATAATTCAGTAACACACACCTAACTGTTCTACAAAACTAAAATAACAAACCACAGAAATCAGGGGAAAATCACAAAAAACACTGACTACAGCAGTGCTGCCTACTAAAACAGAAAAGGCTGCTTAGTCTGCTTTTCTCTTGCAGGAAGTTGCTGCAGTTAAGCTCCCGTACCCTTCCCCCCCCCCAACAACATTGCCTCACTACACAGAATGCAGAAAATGAAACTACAACTTTAAACTAACTAAATCACAACAAATACCAGACATAATTGGTTATCTAGTCGCACAGGGCACAGTAGACACTTAATGGAGTGATTTGTTGGAAAAAAACTGTGTTTTAAATGCCTTTCAAAGCTTTTAAGGCACAGAGATACAGAGCACACTTAACACCAGCTGTCTCTTCCTTCCACTGCACTGAATTCAGCCTACACATGGTAATACAGCTCATTGCAGCATCATGTGACCTCCAATCCCATGAATCCTTGCAAACTTCACCTTAGAGAAACAATTTGCAGACGATGTTTGCATTTTTGCCATTTGTGAAGTTCTCTTTTAAGGCAAGGTAGAATCTGCCTTCAAGGAAAACTTTTGAATTCTGTAAAATTCATGAATTTCTCCACAAAGTGATGTTTTTGGACTTTGCCCACCACTAACCATCAGTCAGGACAGGTGTTTTCCTCCTTGCCCCCCCCCCCCCAACTGTTGCAAAAGTCATAGGGCACTGGTGGTGTGGACTTGAGGCAAACACTCACAGAGTGAGCTACCCTCCACAGCAGGAGTCACAGGACACTGGGCATAAGCATTTAAGATGAGCATTCACAGAGTGTGCCCCCTCCCCTGCAGGAGTTGCAGGACACTGATGTTGAAGACTCAAAGGCTGCACACACAGAGCATGCACACCCTTTCTTTAGGAGTTACAGGAAACTGATGGTGATGACTTGAAGTGCGCACTCACAGAGCATCACCCCTCCCCTAAAGGAGTCACAGGACAGTGATGATGAGGACTCAAGGTGAGCACACACGGAGCATACCCCCCTTGCAGGAGTCACAGTTCGCTAATTGCAGGGACACAAGGCAAGCCCTCGCAGAGCATGTCCCCTCCCCTGCAGGACTCGCAGGACACAGATGGTGAGCACTTAAGGCAAGCACTCACAAAGCATGAACCCTTTTCTGCAGGAGTTGCATGACACTGAGGGTGAGGACTCAAGGCAAGCACTCACAGAGCATGTCTCACTCCCCTACAGGAGTAACAAGATACTGATGATGAGGACTCAAGGTGAGAGTGTCCAGAGCATGCCCCCCCTTCCTGAGTCACAGATCACTGATGAGCACTTGAGACGAGCGTGTCCCCATCCCCTGTGGGAGTCATATGACACAGATGCTGAGGACTTGAGGTGAGTACATACAGTGCATACCCCCTTCTCCTGCAGGAGTCACAGGACACAGATGGTAAGGATTTAAGGTGAGCACTCACAAGCATGCCTCCTCCCTTGCAGGAGTCGCAGGACACTAATAGAGAGGACTCAAGGTAAGCACTCGCAAAGCATGCCCCCCTCCCCTGCAGGAACTGAAGGACACTGATAATGAAGACCAGAGGTGAGAGTTTGCAGAGCGTGTTCCCCTCCCCATCATGAGTTGTAGGTCACTGATGTTGAGCACTCAAGGTGAATTGAGTATGCCCTGCTCCCCTGCAGTAGTTGAAGGACACAGATGGTGAGAACGCGAGGTGAGCATATGAACAGTGTTTCCCCTTCCCCTGCTGGAGTCACAGGATACTAATAGTGAACACTTGAAGCCTGCACACACAGAGTGTGTCATCAGGGAACCATTAAGCCTCACCCCCTTTTGCTTGGTGCTCTCACTTGTCGTTATATGGGTGAGCAATCCCTCCTCCAATGATCCTCCAAGGCTCCTGGCTTGGGGCACAAAGTAGGGTCCCAGGTGTTGCAATCAGCAGTGTTGCTGCTGCATTGATAGTTTGACATTAGATGTACTTTTTTTTTCTATATAGGATTTTCTCCCTGGCCACTTCAGGTCTTACTCCCTATTCAAGCCTACATCTCCTGGACCACAGTAACCCACCATTCACCCCCACAGCTTTGCCTCCATGGCAGGGGCTCTGGGGAGAGCCCCCCCACCAAGGTAGTCCATTATGTGGACTAGGTCCAGCACTGGCAAGTACTGGAACTCAGGGGAGTCCCAGAGCCCAAGATCACCATACTGATGGTTGTGAGTTTTTCTGTACCTTGCAGGTCCTTTCTCCTCCCCCAAAATGAGCACAGCCTTCTGTTTTGGCCTTGCATGTGTAACCCCCAGGTGGCGCTATCCCAAGGGGTACTACTCCTGCCTGCTTGACTACGACAGGTTGAGGGGCCTAGGTTCTATGGCAGGTGCCTCCACCCAGAGGTCAGGGTTTATAGTGGTTAGACTAGCTTGATCACAGCCCTCTGGGACACCGTGACCCCTTTGGTTCCCTCTAGTGGCTCACACAATACACAGGAGTTACAGCCCCAATCCCCCATGTATACACACTGTTCACTCATAAAGCACCACTTACCCTCGAGACTGATTCTGCAGCACATCTCTGAGGATCCCCTGTAAAATAAGGTTAAACAACATACACAGTGAAATACAATACTGTTTCCATAAGTACCAACACCACAGACAGTATATAGTATAACAACAACAAATCTGATTTATTTAGGGGACAGTAACACGGAAGGGGGAAATCCGGTTAATTGGTGGCATTAAATCACAGTACTGTGCACACATACAGGGTCTGAAAAGTCACACTCTTGAGTACCCAGGTTGGGGGGGGGGCTAGCAAGGTCCATTGCCCAGGGTTGGCCGGCAGGTGCAGATGGATAGAGCCCTGTAGAAGCAAATATATGCACAAAACCCAATTGTAATCTGGAGCCGGATGGCTCAGTCCATGAAGCAGTGAAACAACAAGAATTAGATGACACACCTGTGATTGAAAACAGGCTGCAGGGGAATACCCTGATTTGTACTCACAATACCCAAGCTGAGAACCGGATGGTGGATGTTCTCTGGATTGTCAGAAATAACAGGGCATGGAGACAAGGTCCTTGTGACTGGACCCCACTGCAGTTTATAGCAAACAGATTTAGTCCAAGACAAGCTGGGGTTTGCTTCCAGCTTCAACACACAGCACACAGCACAGGAGATTGGAAATAGCGATTCCCCACAAGCACTATGCATATTCATATGTAAAAGAAAGTACTATACCAGGCAGGCTGCTCCTTGATCCCAATCGCACTTACTGCAAAATACCCGAGAGCACACACAGCAGCTTCAGTTCCTGGCAGACCGAGTGCGATTCAGCAATTTCTCCAGTCTTCTACAGGGTGAGCCTGGCTTCCACTCTTCAGACTTCCTTCTTTCTCCTCACAAATCGGATTCAGTCCGAACTGGCACTTACAACGGCTGCAGGCCAAACCTTAGGGCCTCACACGTGCTTCCTGTATGAAACTATACACCGCAGAAGCACAGAGCTTCTTCTCTCTTCACTGTCACAACTGATCTGATCTTTCCAATCACAGAGCAGGGCATTTTCTTTAGCTCCACATCACTCTGTTGGCTGGTTTGGCTGCCACTCACAATAAGACTCCTTCTGTTGGTGAAAAAAGGTGCCAAGGTCAAAACTACATTTCCCAGAGTCACTGCCCATACAATCCCCTTGTGGTTGGCTCCACTTGAGAGTACAAGTTCTGATTTGCCAGTAGGCTCCATTTTAAGGAACCCTTCCCCATTGATTGGTCCATTTCAGCAGTCTGGAACCAAACTGAAAAAGCTACACCACACAGTCCTTGCTGAAGGGAAAGCAGGTTAGACAAACTGTATTTTCATTACCACTCTAACAGATTTCAGGCAAACAGTTATATCTTTCAACAAGGCTTCCTCTGCGCATGTAGCGACGGCAGAAATGGAGCGAATTGACAGCAGCTCGGGCAGGATTCGAGCATTAAATACACAGTCCCTCCATGCAAACTAATTAAGTCTGCTAGCAGACAGCTCTTAAAGAAACAGTACGTGGAGGCTCAAATAGCACTCACTTGGAACCACATTTAAACAGGTCAGACGCCGAACACCGCCCAGACTTGGAGCATTCAGGCAAGCTCCTGGAAGACTTTTGGGAACCCCCATTTGCAGGGGGGTTACACATGCATATGGTAGACCTTGTGGCAGGACCAACTAGCTAGCTTCACCATAGGGGTCACTGTGGCACCAGAGCTAGACACCTACCATTCCTGACTGAGGTACACTGCTATGTAGCAACTGCACCAGCCTAACCTGCCTCCCGATGCAGTAAGTCAAGTTCACTCCTGCACCCAGGTCACTGGCATGGCTGGACAATTCATGCAGCCCCATTACTTGTAATTTTTAACCTTTGTGTGGATTTGTAGTTAGAGCAAATAGAGGTGTACATCTCTCCTTTTCATACAATAAGGGAGGTTGTATACATTTAGGGAAGACAGAACATGACAAGATTAATTTTTATCTCCAATTAAATCACTAGTCATGCTCCTGAATACTTACTGGAAATATTTTTATTGCATGTTAGAAACTATTGTCTGTGTACCATAACTTAAACATAACCAAGGCTGTCATTCATTCTAGCTCTGGGCACCATTTGATTAGAATTCACTTCCAGTGGCTAGCACAATAGCTGGGAGGGGTAAGGCATCAAGCCTCACCTGCCACCACAACAGTGACCCAGGACTGGGAGTGATCTTGGGGTGACAGGGGTTGGGAGAGGAGGACTGAGCATCTGGAGGACAGCTCTCCTTCTCTGGGGAGGGGGGACACTGGCCCTGGCATTCAATTGACCACTAGCAGTGGTTAGGGGTATAGAAAGCCAGGACCACAATGTGAGGAATGGAGGAGTCTGTCAATGTCCTATGCACAGGTGCGTGCATAGGCATGTCTGGATGGCATTGCATGTCCACTCCTTCAGTAAGAGGAAAAAAGGGGAAAAATAGCCAGTAGTGATGCAGGATGATACGACACTTCGCAGGCTCCACACCCAGGCTACAGGGCCCTCTCCCAGAAACTGGATCCAGTTCACTGGCAGGTGGGAGCTGCCAACCCCCACCATGGAGGAGCAAGCCATGGGGGAAGACCGGGATTGAGGTAAGTCCCTGGGATGCTGGGTGATGGGGCTGGAGGGGGGGTCGGTGCCTTGTCGGGGGAGAAAGAAAAAAATAGTTCACTTCCAGCAGAATTGAAATTGCCTTCTTCTATTCTTTGTTTGAAAAAAAAATTCACTAGGCCCATTTTAAGAATATTTTGTCTTGCAAATGTATGTCAGTACAGTATTTGCATTTATGACTGTATTTGTGGGTGGACATTTTACATCTTACATCTTTAATAATTTGTGCAGTGGTGCAGTATGAAGTTGTTGCATGCTTGACATGTCTAAATTCCTTTTTATCTCTACCCAGTCATATTAGCAAATATAGCATATTCTCTGGAAAGAAACTTCAAATAAATAATAAACAAATAAGGCTGTCTAAAGTAAATATAAAACTCATGAAACATACACTACTAAAGCAGGTGTGGAACTCATTCGAGACATATAATTTGTCTACCTAACCATGAATACTGATCGGTTTTGTAAAGGAAAGCAGAATATTGTACAAATACTGTTTATGGATTTTGGTAGTTTGAGCAATTTAAATGCTGCCTCTTACCACCCAGTTGTCCTCCATGCCTTGGCTATTTAAACCAATAGGCTGGCGGTGTTTACATTCAACAAACATGTTTCTTTCCCAGGGATCCTAGTAATTTATGTACCCTGGGAAATGAACAGAGTTGGAACCGATTCAAAGAAAGAGTACAAGAAAGCATGCCTAAGTACTGTACTTTTAATGAACTTTAGAACCAGAGAAAAGCCGAAAATCACCGGAGCACACACAGTCTGTTTCATACTCGTTACAGAATACGGATAAAGACCATAAATTATATTAATACCCAATACTTTTTCAGAAGACAAAATATCTGGTTAACACATCAAGCAAAGGTGCCTAAACACGAAAGGACATGTTGAATGCCTTGCTTCAAATAATGTAACTACTGTTAGCCAATTTTGTTATTTAAGACTTGACCTAAGTTAAAAAACCAGGAGTATTCACCCAGCTTTTTGATTCCTCTTAGGAGACCTGGGGCTGGATTTTCAAAGCATGGTGTAGGGCCTGCTCCAGCCCTGTGCCATTACACTTGGGTTTCAGCGGTGCACTGAATCCCTTTGCCACAACTGCACCCAATTTTAGTAGGCCAGGCACAGTTATGGCATGTTGTCCAATTTATGGTAGCTTGTACCAAATATTTGTCGCAAGCCCCGTAAAAAGGGTACTCAGGATTGCCACAAACTGGACAAGAAAAAGTTGATCTCACTTGTGTCAACTGATTCACAGGATAAAAAATCCCGATCACCAGCAGGGAGAGTGCTGCAGTCCCCATGTGCCATGTGTTTGGTGCAGCCGGGGCTTGTGGCATTTGGGCCTTTTGAAAATCCAGCCCCCTGGACTCCTGAACGGATTCAGACAGAGGTTTCCTATCTTAGAATCATCACAGGGTCAAGCATATCACAGAAAAGTGGCTCTTGGGTAAGTCAGGTATGGTACAACTGCCAGGTCTACATCCCCATACCAACCAACTCTCACACAACACTGGCATCATTTATGATGCCTGACAGTCACCCACCATTCCAACTGGAGGACAAGGTACTGCCACAGTATCCCCAATTTTCAGTCAGGGAATGGGAAGGTTGAAGCATTTTGTGGTTGCCAGCAGCTGCTGCTGTGAATTTTTTCTTTGCAGAACCTAATACTGTAGACACAGCTTCTTTAAAACATTAAAGTGTTTTCCAAGGTTTGATTGGGGAACTCCCAAGGTAAGCAATATAACTAACATACAAATAAATATCGCTTACAATATTTTGGAGTTCCCCATTAAGATCATATTGTACAAGAACGGAACTTTATTTTTTTTCTGCGGGCTGAGTGATGCCCTGGTGGCTGTCTTGTGAATTGCAGCTCCCAAACATCACTAGGGATGTAACACCAGAAGGAGGGGCCAGAGTGGAGCATTGACTACGCTAGCACTATCGCTAATGAATGCTCCAGCTTGCTCCACATCCAGCTGGAATGAGGAGCCATGGACCAAGTTGGAGCCCTCAGTAGCAACAGCACTGCTATAGTCAGTGCTACACTGGTGCTTGTCAGGTGGCTCCCTTGGTGGTGGCAGCAATGTGTTTTGGGGTTAGGCTACCCCGACTGCTACTACCAGGACTACCATGAGTTGAAACGGGCTGTTTCATGATCTTCACATATCCCAGAACTTACAGTCGGGATGGGGAAGATATATCCCGTCTACTTGTCAGCTCTGCTGCTGCTTCCATGCTGTTTACAATAAGGATTATTTTAAAAAAATGTTTAAATGCTGGAAAAACATTATTTGAGCCTTTGGGGATCTGAATCACTCATTGAGAGAACTCTGTGTCTCCAAGTGAGGGAATCTTAGCAAATTCCTTTAAAGAAAAGGTTGCCATGGTATTGAAGTTTCCAAACGTTGTCGAGGTTGGTGCTTTGCATTCCATGCAATTCTGGTGAAATTAAGTTTTTGAACTCCAGTGACTGGTGAAACAGAATTCTGCAATGCTCATGATTCTGGTGACATGGGGCTTTGAAATGCCTGTAATTGCAGTGACATGGGGTTTTGTAACTCTCATGATTCTGGTGAAGTGGAGCCATGAAACTCCTACGATTGTGGTGATATGTTTTTTTTTTCAACTCCATGATTCTAGTGACATGATGCTTTGAAACTCCTATTGGCGAGATAAAGCTTTGTAACGCCCGTGATTCTGGTGAAAAGGGCTTTGTAACTCCCAATATTCTGGTGCAGTCGGTCTTTGTACCTCCCATGATTCTAGCGAAATGGGGTTGTGAAACATCTATGGCTGTGGTGACATGGAGTTTTGAAACTCCCATGATTCTGATAAAAAGGGGCTTTGAAACTCCCATGATAGTAGTGAAATGGGGCTTTGAAACAACTATGACTGTGGTAACACAGAATTCTGTAACTCACTTGATTCTGGTGAAATATTGCTTTGTAACTCCCATGATTCTGATTAAATGGGGTTTTTAAACTCCCATGATTCTTGTGACTTTCTGGTGAAATGATGCTACTGTCCAGTCCAACATAAATCATCTTGCAAGTACATACCTCCATTGTTACAGTTACAGTAGACAATAGGCCATTCACAGAGTATGAATTTTACAGTAACACCTTCTTCATCCTCGCTTGAAGTTAGAGAATATCAAAACAAATATTCAGAGAAGCTAACTAAAAACTGCATCCAAAGAAAACTGATCCCTGAGATCCCATGAGAGTCTATGCAAATAAATCTTCTTTTGAAAAATCAGACAAACACATACAGACAATACCAAAAGAATAGAATTCCTGTTTTGTCTGCCCAATTTGCATAATTTCCATAAAGAGCAAATTTCTAATAGGTTTGACTACGTACTGTTTTATACCTTATTTATCGAGAAAAGACCAACTGACACGACTTGTCTGACTTGCACTAGGTGCCTGTGCTTCTGCCCACTTTTACAACTGGAAAGACACACAGTGGCTGGGATTTTCAAATGCAATGCATGCAGGCTTCTCTCCTGGATGTGTCTGGAGTCATATTGCCCCGACACATCCATCACCCACTTGGGCACTGCAGAATTTTTTTTTAAAAAGCCCACTCAATTGCAGTAATCATCACAGTTTATGACAATATGCATCTAATACTGGACTCATTTGTCTTTTTCAGGCTAAGTCAACAAGCCCATCAAACTGATGATCTAATCTAATTTAGGAACTAAAAGACACTGGCATGGGGGGAACACCAACTGCAACCTTCCAGAAGCCCACCGAGCACCCTACTGTCAGCACTCTGGATAACCTTAATAGCCCCTAGAGGTAGTACGACCCTATGATAGTCCTGATTGTAGCCTAATAGAATTCAGGATGAGATCTTGAAACAAATCTTTGGCCCTCTGCAACTGGAGGGGAAAAGCTCAGCCCTGTAGAATCCATTGTTTTTCCTCTGACACACATCTATGCCTGACATTACATCAGTATTGGTGAGTATAACCAGCACAACCTCCAGTGGATGCAACACATTTTGTTGCTGGATGCCTGTGCCCATCTTAGAAAATCCCACCCAGGCAAATCAGGACTGGTAAAGACCTTTAGAAAATCTGCACAAGCAGAAGAGGGATGCAGTGCAGGCTATGGCAAATCTTGTCCTGGCAGGTCAAGTGATTTGTTTAAGGTCATGCAATGAGCCAGGGGCTCTGGTGAACTTTAAACCTATGATCACCTAATTCACAGTTCAGTGCACTAACCACTAATCCACACTGTCTTTCCTTTGACTGAAAGACTTAACAGGTAGCCTTATGTTGCCTGCTAGTCCCAAGACCCTGCTACAGTAAAGAATGTGAATACAAACTACTCTGTCCAGCACCATTTTCACCACAGGGACTGCATGAGTTACAGATCTACAGTAGCAGTAATTTTATCACTTTTATAGAGGCCTGCCTCTTCCTCTTGCTCAGGACACTTTACAAATAAACTCAAGTACAAGACCGTGTGAAAGAGAATAATAAATACAAGGCACAGAGACATTTTTGGTGGATATGAGGAACAAAAGCAGGCAAAGATGTAGGGAAAAAAGGTCCTGCAGGAGCACACAGTTAATTAATACATCATAAATGCAGTCAACACCTGCAGAACAAGAACTAATCACTCTGAAGATCTGGCTTTTGGCAGGACAACATGCAAAACAGCAGTCCAAAAAGCAGTGAAAGGTAAGGGGGAAAAGGAAGGAGGAAAACTCCTCAAACAATAGGAATCTAATTGTTTAGAGGAGTAAAAGGGAAAACCCCTGTCTAGGGTAAAGGTACAAAGTGGCATAACAAACAAGAAAGAGAAAAACTAAAAACATCATATCAGTGGTAAGGTTACAAAAGTAGTTCCAGGTAACACAGGGAGAGCAGGAACTGGGAATGCTAAGAGTGTTGCAGTGCTGTGTCTATGGGTGGCAGTTTTCTACAGACTGCAGTGCTGTCACATTTGTACACACCTCTCTGAGCTGAGGAAAAAGGTTGCTAGACTCCAGGTCAAGTTGGCTAGAATTCAAGGACTTCTTCCACCAGTCAGGGGCCACGAAGTCTGCAACCGTTACCTCTGAGAATGGAAGGAAGGAGGAATGGCTGGACTATAGTGGGCTCTGGAAAGGTGGTGGTGGTGGGACAGAAGCATAGTCCTCAACTTGTACCACTGTGTAATTCCTACAGCACTGTGACAGGGTGGTATTGCTATGAGGAGGCACCCATGGTGGTGACCAGGGAGGATGTGGGGTTCTCGATAGCGGAGACCCCAAGGAGGGTGGTAGAGGACCCCAGAGGAAGAGGAGGAGGAAGTAACATCTAGCAGGGGACTTGACTGTGAGAGGGACAGACTTGGGAAAAGGAAGGGGAGAGAGGGACATTGGGTGCCTATGCAGTGTCACAGCCCAGAAGGATGGGAAGTGGATCCTGAGGATTACTAGTGCAGCAGGACAGGAGGGAGAGTTGGAAGTTGCTGTCCACCTTGGGACTAATGACCTGGCTAGGAAAGTGCTGGAATAGTGCAGGGGGATTCTAGGAAGCTGGGGAGGGGTCTTAGACAGGTAGTTAGCTCAGTGGCTTTTGTTGAGATGCTGCTGGTCTATGATGCGGGTAGAAGAGGGAGCTCTGCTCCAGTAGTTTCAACTCATGGTTGAAGGAATGGTGCAGAGGGAAGGGGTTTAGCCACACTGGGAACTCGAGACCCACCAGGAGGGATAACGACCTATACAGCTATGATGACCTGCATACCTCCAGGAAGGGAATTACAGTCCTCAGTGTATGTTTTAAATGTTACTTTGATGAACATTTAAACTAGCTGAAGGGATGGTGGAAAAAAAATCATGGAGGCAGAAACTCCCCACCCACATACAGAAGTAGAGAATAAGGAGAACACAAGGGGAGAGGAATCCCCCAGGGTACATATTAATAAAGGGAACAGGATGGTAAAAATGAAGGGGGTGGGAATGGAAGCATCAGAAAGAGTAGGGGTAAGCAGGAAGGGCAAAAAAAGTGGGGTAACAGGCAGATTGTTAAAAAAAATTGGAAGGCCATGTATATGAATGCAGGAGGCCTATGAAATAAGATTAGGAACCAAGAGAACACAATGGGAGAGGATGACCTGGGTATTGTGGCCATTACCAAGTCATAGTGCACTGAAAACAATGACTGAGATATGGCCATACCAGGCTCAGGTTATATTCTGATCAGAAAGGACAGGGTGGGAAGAAAAAGGGTGTTGGTACTTTATGTGAGGTAAAACATAAAAGCAACAGAGATACAGGAAAAGAGGGGACGGTACTATGGGACACCCTGAAAATGGGGAATGGAGCCATTATTTGATCTGGCAAAATCTACAGACATCCAGCACTGGGGGAGGCATTAGATAAGATATTGGTGAAAGCTAATGGCAAGATGACAGAAAAGGGGGGAGGTCCTGCTGCTGGGGGACTTCAGTCAGCCAGAATTAGCTTGGAGTCACTGAGATAGGGTTTCAGCTAGAAACAGGGACATCCTGGACTCCCTGAAGGGAGCATTCCTCGGGTAACTAGTCAAACCCAGACCTAAAAGTGGAAGGCCAGCAGGGGAGCAGTGATCACCACACAGTGTGCTTCAATATAAAGATGGTTGCAGAATCAAACTACATGAGGGCGAGGTTCCAGAAAGTCAGGATGGCAGATTTTATAAAGATGGGTGAATGCCTCAGGGATGACCTAATGAGGGGGGATAACCTGAATGGGGTGGAGGAACAGTGGGTGAAGTTAAAAAGTGGCATAGTAAAGGTAACTAACCTCTGTGTCAAGCAAGTGAGCAAAAGCAAGAGAAAACAGTGACTGCTATGGTTCTCTAAAGAGGTGGCTGAAAAGGAAAAGGGTAAAAGGGTAGTATTCAGAAGGTATAAGAGGATGCAGAGTGGGTAGGATACGAAGGTATACCAGGGAACAGAGAGAAGCAGGGAACACAGTAAAGAGCATGAATGCACAAACTGAAAAGAGAATAGCCCAGGTGGTAATGAAAGGGGAGAAGTTTTTTTTTTTTTTTTGGTATTTAAGTGAAAAGAGAATGACCAGGGGAGGGATTGTAGGGTTAAAAAGGAAGAGGGGGTGTATTGTGCAGAGGTAAACATCCTGAACAAACACATTTGTTCGGTGTTCAGGGAACAGAAGAGGGCCACAAAAAGTAACAGGAGCTTTTGGGGGGAGGTGACACTAGTCCTTTTCAAAGAGAGCCTTGAAGGACTCAGTAATCGGTGTTCATAGGGAAACAGAAGAGGGGCCACAAAAAAGTAACAGGAGCTTTGGGGGGGGGGGAGGTGGACACTAGTCCTTTTCCAAAAGAGAGAGCCTTGAAGGGACTCAGTAATCTGAAAGTGGACAAAGCAATGGGGCCAGACAGGATGAATACAAGGGTATTGAGGGAGCATACGGAGGTACTGGCTGCACCTCTGATAATCCTATTTAACAGCTCACTGGAAACATGCATAATTGCTTGATTTTGAGGAAGCTCCATCTATTAACCAGTAACTTACAGGACAAAGTTTCTACACTGTTAGCTTGTAGTTGTAGGCCAGCTCTGCATCGATAGTTACCAGTTGCAGCATGACTGAGCTTCCCCCCAAAGCTCTGCAGTCCAGAAGAGGTCAGATGAAGGCTTTTACTCTGGCTTTTACTCAACTAAAACTTGTTTCTTAGTCTAGACCTTTCCCACTGTTTGCAATGAACAAAACAGAAAATGGTATGGGATATAGGCTGTGCTGTAGTGAAGGACAAACTCATTTTTATTAACCCATTTAAATGTGGACTTGACTTTTAGTCATGGCATTCCCAATGCCTACATACATTGTTTGTCGGAGGAGGGGTTAAGAAAGAGGACAGATGCAAAGAATAAAGACAGCCATCCTGGGTGATCAAGCCATGGGGATGTTAGATATTTAGAAATAGAAAGGAAGAAAACCATCCAGCTCAAAAGTAAAGATATGGCACTAATATACTCTGTTGTTTTTTTTTCTTTCCACTTTAGGTCAATCTCTTGAAACGGATTGTTTAGTAGCCATATTGGTCCTAGTAAGAACAGATCCAGAAGCAAATGGTTTGATACCCTTTATTGGACCAACATAGATGTTACAAAAGAAAACAAGTACCTTGTTCTTTTTTTGTAACATCTATGTTGGTCCAATATATGGTATCAAACCATTTGCTTCTGGATCTCCTGAAATGGTAAATTCTTATTTTTAGTTAGCCAGTGAGTTTTAGAATAGTTGGTACTCACTGACAGGGTCAGTGTTGTAGACATCAAGGTGGGAGGCCACCAACGGACCAGTGATCACCATACAGTGTGGTTCAGTATAAGGACAGCTTCGAATTTAAATCACACAAGGTTGAGGGTCCTGGATGTCAGGAATGCTAATTTTATAAAGATGGGTGAATGCTTCAATAAAAGTTTAGTTTATTTATTTGTTAGGGTACTCTATCTCCTTATGACTCTAGGCACTTTATAAAATGCTCTAATAATATGAAGAAAATTTACCGTAGAATATCCAAAAAGATATAAAACTGAGCATAATAAATTAAAAAGGGGAAAGTTTTACTAAATAAAAAGTTTTCAGATCCCTCTTGAAGGCATCTACCAGTGCAGCCTCCCTATGCAACTGAGGCAGTGAATTCCCCAGGGTAGGCACAGCAACTGAAAAAGCCCAGGCACCAGATGATTATAAATGAACCCTGAGAATCACTAGAAGGCCTTCCTCAGATGACCGTAGAGGATGAAAAGGGTGTTAGGGCTGTAGAAAGTGTTGCAGGTAACTGGGCCCCAGATCATGAAGGGCTTTACAGGTCAGCAAACCGACCCTGAAGTTGATCCACCACCTGACAGGAAGCCAGTGCAGAAAGCGCTGCTCAGATGTAATATGACAAGACCTCAGAAGGTCAAGTCAACAGCCTGGCTGCTGCTTTGTGCACTAGCTGCAGGCAGCAAAGATCAGCCCCTGATAGCCCTAGGTAAAGGGCATTGCAGTAATCAAGCCATGGTGTCACAAAGGAATGAACCAGTGATGGCAGATCACTTGAGGGAATCAAGGATTTAATCCTGGCAATGTTTCACAGGTGGTAAAAACCACTTTGGACCATGGCTGACACCTGAGATTCAAGTGTTAGGCCACTATTCAGCACAATGCCAAGATTTTGTACCCTAAAGGAGGTGAGAAGCAGGGAATCTCCAAGCCAAAGCTCGGGGACTGGACCAGCTTGCACATCAACCCTCAGGGAACCAGGCTCAATCACTAGAACTTTCATCTTGTCTGGATTTAACAGACAATAAAAGGATAGCTGCAGAATCAAACCACACAAGGGCGAGGATCCTGGATGTCAGAAAGGCAGATTTTGTAAAGATGGGTGAATGCCTCTGAGATGACCTGGTGGGTGGGATGACACGAGTGGGGTGAAGCTAAAAGGGGGCATTTTGAAGGCAACAAACCTCTGCATCAAGCAAGTGAGTAAGAGTAAGAGGAAAAAGAAACCATTATGGTTCTCAAAAGAGGTGACTGAAAAGGTAAAGGATGAAATAGTAGGATTCACAAGATATAAGGAGATGCAGAGGGAGAAGGATAGGCAGGTGTATCAAGAGAAACAGAGAGAAGCAGGAAAAACAGCAAGGAGTGCAAAGAACCAAACTGAAGAGAGAATAGCCCAAGTGGTAACAAAAGGGGATAAGACATTTTTAAGATATGTAACTGGAAAGAGGAAGATTAGGGGAGGAATTGTATGGTTAAAAAGGGATGGGTGAGACAGTAAAGAGGGGGACAAGGAAAAGGCAGACATCCTGAACAGCTTATTCTGGTTCAAGGTCAGTTGGCATTCATATGTACCCCCCAGGTTGTGCCTGAAAATAGGCAGGATTTGTCTATTGCACTTACCCGGTCAACAAAAGCTAAATAAATAAATACTTTTGTGCACTGTTCACAGTGGAAGGAGAAGGAGAGGGGGCCACAAAAAAAGTAACAGGAGCTTTGAAGAAGGTAAAAATGACACTAGTCCTTTTTCAGAGGCAACAGTCCTAAAGGGACTGTCTAATCTGAAGGTTGACAAAGTAATAGGACCAGGTGGGGTCAGAGCCACAGAAATTGGGCGGAAAAGTGGGGATGTTGTCCAGAGCCCTGAGCTCAGGAGGGGCCCACCTGAGGAGCTAGCATTACCCCTGGCATTAGCTGGTTTGGGAAATGGGGCCCATTTCAAGTGACTTGTCTGGGGCCCCAAAATTCATAGCTGCAGCCCTGGGTGGGATACATCCTAGGGTACTGAGGGGCTCAGGGAGGTACTGGCTGCACCTCTGACAGCCCAATTTAACAGCCTTCTGAAAACAGGAGTGGTTCCTGAGGACTGAAGGACAGCAGATGCAGTGCCACTTCACCAAAGTGGTAAAAGGGAGGAGACTGGAAATTGTAGGCCAGTCAGCCTAACATTCATGGTAGGAAAGTTAATGGAATCACTGCTGAAGGAAAGGATAGTGGAATAACTTGACTCTAATCGGTTACAGGACTCAAGTAAGCATGGATTCTTGGGCAGGGGGTCATATCAAAGGAGTAAAAGCAGGATAGAGTAGTGGATGTGGCCTACCAAGATTTTAGTAAGCCATTCACCACTGTTCCACATAGGAGACAGTTACGCAAGCTGGAAAGCTTAGGAATGGGTTTAAAGGTGGTAAACTGGGTAAGAAATTGGTTAGGAGATAGGCAACAAAGGGCGGTGGGAAACTGAGTTCACTCCAAGGAGGGAAGGATGACCAGAGGTGTACCTCAGGGATCAGTGCTGGGACCAGTCCTTCTTAATATTTTTATATTTGACATTACAGAAGAGCTGGAGGGGAAAGTCTGCCTCTTTGTGGATGACACCAAAATCTGCAATAGGGTGGACACTTCGCTGGTTGGGGGGGGGGGAAGATAAGTAAAGAACTGAGAACTTGAGGAATGGTCAAGGGTAAGGCACCAGGATTTCAATGTAAAATAATGCACCTCAGGCACAGAAACTCAGGGTCAGAGTGCAAAATAATGGGGGTGATATTGATGACCACCAAGCAAGGCAAAGACCTGGGGTTAATCGTCTTTGATGACCTAAAAGTGGCCAGATAGTGTAACAAGATAGTTGGGAAGGCTAGATGATGGCTGGGGTGCATAGGAAGAAGCATCACCAGGGAAGGAGGAAGGCGGTGATGCCTCTATATAAATTGCTGGTAACACCTCATCTAGAATACTGTCTACAGTTCTGGAGGCCACGTCTCCGGAAGGAAATAGAAAGAGTAGATGCTGTCCAAAGGACAGCTACTAAAATGGTGAAGAGTCTGCATCAAAAGCCCTATGGAGAAAGACTAAAATAATTAAGTATGTACACCCTGAAAGAGATGAGGGACAAGGGGATGTGATAGAGACCTTTAAATACCTCAAGGAGGTAAATAAGGTACATAAGGAAAGTATTTTTCAGAAAAAAGGTGCTCAGGAACAAGGGGTCATGCTATGAAGTTGGAGGGTATAGATTCAGGAGAGATGTGAGGAAATGTTTCTCTACACCCTAAGTTTGAACGTATGTGATCCCCTTCCTAACTGTGTTATATATTCATGTGCCACGTCACATGTATGCTCATGTATTTCAAACTGTATTCTCCCAGGTCGTGCCTGAAAATAAGCATTCTTATGCTTAGTGCACCCACCCGGTTACCAAAAGCAAATAAATAAATAAATAAATACTTCACAAAAAGAGCAGTGGATTCCTGGAACAGCTTACCAGCCAGTGTGGTGGGGGTGAAAGTAGTGATGGGGTTCAAGAATACATAGGAGAGGAATAAGGGAATTTTAGTTGAATGGAACTGGAGAGAGCGAGAAAGGGTAGGGTCTGCGGTGACATTGTAGATAGGGAAAAATGGTCAGACTGGGTGGGCTAAGTGGTCCTCATATGCCGACAAATTCCATGTTTCTATGATGTGGGGAGGACTTACTCTGGCAATAATGCATCCCACTAATGCACTTTATTTGGCCCACAAGCAAAAAAAACAAGTAAAAAGAAACAAAGTGTCAGGATTCACACTGTCACAGTAAAGCCAACTGATTTAAGCCAAGCGGGTGGGCAACGGGAAAATCACCCTAGGAAACCCAAAATGACTAATAAATCATAACAAAGATTAATAAACAAAAAGGCACTGAACAGAAAAAAAGCCAAACAAAAGCATTCTAAACTTTAACTTAAACCTGAGTAATGACTGTGACAGGTGGATCTGAACAGGGAGAGGATTCCACAGGACAGGGCTGCCACCATAAAAATACAGTCCCCTGCCAACATAAACTGGGAAGGTGGTACCCTTAAAAGCCTCTGTCCTATGGATCTCAAGTCCTGCCAGGAATGCAGGGGATCTGGAGTTCACTGAGGTGTGGGGGGGCCTAGCTCAATCAGGGCTTTACAGTACTTTGTAGTAAATGGCCAAATAACAGGCTGCAAGCCCAGCATGCAGAGAGGGAGTGACATGATCCGATCACCTAATGGATGTCAGAAGCCTCACTGCAGTGTTGTGGACTAGCGCCAGACAGTGCACCTCATTAGTGGGTAAGCTCTTATAGTGACTTTATGCATGTCAATGAATGTCAGCCTACAGGCTAATGATCTTGTTACATTTTTAGGAACTTTACATTTGTTCAGTATACATTTTTTTCTTTGATAGAGTATGGTATAGTATCTTTTTATTTATTTTCTTGTAAGAACTTTGATGCTGCTTTCCGATGCTTTCACAACCCGCTCTAAAAAATTTGCAATTCACAGGGTGTTCTAAAAATATGGAGTCATAAAGGAGTTACACAAATCTGCCAGTTTTCTGCCTGTACACATTTCAGTGCTTATGATCCAAAGTTTGTCTTCTCCTTAACAAGGAAAAAAAATGGACATGGTTCAAGTATTCTTCATACAACACAAGTCAAAGGGTTGTAGAAATGGTTTGAGTCACCAAAGTGTGCCTCAAATCCAAATATTCCTAGTGTTAAGCCGACTGTACACTTTATTTCCACTGTAACCAGAGGTCTGGGCTATATTAGTCAAGTTCAAAAAAGTCAAGTTTACTACTAATTCGTTTCAGAACAAAAATAGATCCCAGCTAGCTGCAGCCTGTTTGTGTAACTGACTGAAATGCATTTCATTACCAGTTTCATGGTCGCCTGTATGAGAAGGTTCACAAATAATGAGGCTAATTATTTTCCAAATGTTTGCTTGCTAGGGCAGAATATACACTTAACCTTTCTAAAAATACCAACGGGGCAGAGTAGGTCACTTATGATATTATTTTGTACTTGGATTTGGGTTCCAGCCTGGATTCCATTCATGCTTTCCAGCATTTGTCCCCTCACCACCCCAGTGCTGCTCCTGCCCTTGATATTTCTCTCTCTCTCTCTCTCTCTCTCTCTCTCTCTCTCTCAGAAGTTACTTTGGCATCTTGATTCAACCTCTGTCTTTCTCCTGTTTCCTAAAATCCTACATTTCCTTTTTGATTTGCTTTTGTGCTTCCTTTTATCATGTCCCTGCACTCCTGTACAGTATTAGCTCTAGACAAGAAAAATAATTAGCCATTTGCTAAACTCTATATTTTTCTTTTAGCCACCACCAATTTTGTTTTAGCCCAGTAACCATTTTAGATTTTTTTCTCAAAAAGACAGTGTTGTCTTTGCATAAAAAACACTATCCCTCGGTGGCTAATTAAAAAAACATTTTTACTCACATTATTAATAAAAAGCCAAATGGTCAGTGGCTAATACGCTGAGCTAACATTGTCCTGTGGTCAAAATTTTGATGTTCTGATGTCAGACTTGTTGCTGTGGTCTGCATCTCCATGCCCTCGTCAGATTCACCTGACTCTAAGCATATCAGGTTGCCAAACAAAAACCCATCATTTACCAGTTCTAATCCAGCAGTCCTGTTTGTAAGGATACTGTCAGTGGAGCTCAGGGTGCAAGGCTCTCACATCTGGGTCACAAGGTTGTGAGCTCAAGTCATACTTGAGGAGCTTAAGCTCCTGTCCAAAAAGTGACACTGCATTTCATTGTAGGTGGAAAGGAAAGTTCCTACCATATGGCATTGCACAAAGACTATGCATATTCTCCCAGTGTTCTGGAAAACATTCTCCCATCCCAATGAAGCAGGTTCTGTTGCAAGTTTCCACTTGCTTCGAATGTGTGGTCAGTTCTTGAACACATAATGGCTGCCAAGTTTCCTTTAATACTATCACTGCACTTCCACATCCCAATATCAAACTCAAAATTTTGCAAAGAACTTTGAGACACAGCCATGTAATAAATGAAAGCGTCTCTTAAAAATGGCATATTGAAAAGGACCATTGTGAATGGATGAGCCATGTCACATGACTGTGTTAGGATTTGTCTATCTGCACAGCTGGCTACCAAAGTAGCAATAAATTTCAAACTGATAAAACATCTCATTAAGTCAACTGAAACAAGTTATGTTACAAGTACAGTATTCCACTTCTAGTTATGTGGTAAAAAAGATCACATATCTAAAATGACGAAAGGCACATGGTTTCAATGCCTCAAAATTTGCCTCGGCATGCATTCATCAAGTTATCAATAAGTCATGCATGTGTTGGACCATCAGCACAGAGGAAGGGCTACAGCTCATGATTCTGGCAACCTGGACTTGGGAACTAGCATTTGTCATCAGGGACCGGGAGGGAGAGGAAGGGGGATTGAACATGTGAGGGACAGCTCTCCTCTTTCAAGATGGGGGAACTGTGTGTCTCTCAGGCACAGGCCATTTGGTAGCACATGCAAACACATCAGTAGCTGAAAGGCTGCTAACTGACATGGGTTCACATGTATCAATGTGCAAACCTGCAGGTCATTGCATACCAGTGCCCAGGGAGAAACACTGGAGGAAAATTCCCTGGCTCTATCTGGCACCCCCTGCAAGCATCGCATGGCTGTTATGGCAGATCACCCGCCATCATGTGTGGTCCTAGGTAAGTGGTGGATAACCGCTACATCCTTGAGATGGTCATTGACAGGGCTGGGGGTGCCACAGGAACCAGGGGACACAGAAGCAGAAACATTTATCAGAATTATTAAAAATTAATTATTAAAAATTACCACTATTTCTAGCCTACAGGCCTCCTCACCTCCCTCAGTTTCCATATAGTTGCACTGGACTATGAATGTATTCTATTATGTATAAGACAAGGCCTCCTTGAGGTGGCTTACTACCAACTCATATCATGCATTGCTTTAGCTACCAATTGTATAGGTCTTAACCGCTCATTAAGTAAATATGTTGATAGCTCTGCCCTGTTTTAGCTACCAAATGTAGAGGCATTAACCCGTGCTCATTGTACTTACATTCTATGATTGCTCACCCACATTTATTCTATGTAAGTACTGTATGAGTGTCTATGTTTTATTCTGATGTGGAGCCTTTGGAAATGAGTCTATGAATCAAAGTGTTGTAATTCTGATTTCCTAAATAAATAAATAAACGCTATGCCAGGGTGAGCATTTTGGGGAATCGGCACAAGTCCCAAGTGTGTTGAGACATGAGACACTGATAAATGCCTTCAATCACTCAGGAGGGCATCAATTCCCTACATTACACTTCCATATGGGGCTTATTACACTTATAAAATTATTATTTTCTGAAAATTTAAGAAAACAGCATAACACTTAAAACATGATTTAAAATTTGTACACATTACAATTGCTGTTTTATCTTTTTAGAATATAAGTGCAATGCTACCAGACAGTCCAATAGAACTCTGTGATTGTTACTGTTTACATTGACAGCAGGCAAACATTTGCTTAAATAGTTGGCAGTATGTGTAAGTCATACCACATGACAGGGTATATCTTTAAGTGAATAATGCGTGCTTTAGGTGGTTGTTATTCACAAGCCATAGCTAAGTGCTGCAACCACCTGAGAAGTACATTATTCCCTTATGTCCATACACCATGGATTGTGTTATACCACTCGTAAAATGGGTTTTTATTTGTTAAAACAATTTGCTGCTTAGGTGAGGTTGCAAGTGTAACAGAATAATCAATGGTCATTTGACATGTTTTGACCAAGAGGTTACAGGATTTTCATGGCCCATTTCATAAGGGGGTATTAATGCTTTGTCATGTAAAACATGTCCATCAGTTACAAACCATAACTTCCTATGCCCATTTTCTAAGATCTGTCTTAGTTGCTGCACACCTGAAAATTGGTTACTGCTCACTTCACAAAAGCTGTGTCTCAAGCTGATTCCTATAGGAATGAGTTAGATATTGATAATGACATTTATGTCTACTCTATTATGTCAAAATCAGTCTCTCCTGGCCTTCTTTCCCCCATCTCACAGACCATCCCTACTCCTTACACTCCCATTCAACTGTACAACTAACTTCTAATGGGTTTGTCTGTGGCTATGTGTGACCACTAGGCACATTAAATAGCTTCTGCTAAGATTGTGCATAGACTGTCCATGCAGTACAATTATCTAATTCATTGGTAAATTAAAAGCAGTGTGAATTGTACAGTAACTACAACAAAACAAAACATTTTATTCAATTATGTATTGAAACTATTTCTTACCAAACACAGTCCCAAAGTAGAATGCTAAGTGACATTAAGTGTTAAATTGTCTAGCAGAAAACTGATTCATCATAGAAGGCCTCCAATCTCCCCTCATGTAAAAACAAAATGTAGCATGTTTCACCACATCCTAAGTCATCCCTGACCTTGTGGAGTTTTGAAACAGTGGATGCTATTTATTCATGTCATAAACTACAGTTTGCACAAGGAAGCTCTGAATCAGCATTTCTCCCAGTGCGCCCTTGGGCACCTACAGTATCTTCATGACAACCGTGATGTCACTGTGCAGAGATTGCTGCAATGATCTCCATACAGTACTGTGGAACACCTATTTTAAAGTCAAGGATTTTGATTTAAGTAATAAAGACAGAGGTTAATTGAACCTCTAGTCACAGTAAACCAACTAGGTTACAAAAACAGAAGGTCAAATTAGCCCCTGGTTGTAAGTCACAATATATAACTTAATATAATCCATCAGTAGTTCTGCATGGCGAACAAGTCAGAACTCTCCATTCATAAATATCAGTTACTAGGGAGATTTGTGCCCTTAAGCATGCTGGAAGACATGCTGCCAAGCTTCCTTATGCAATCAGTAGTTTTAAAACTGAACAGAACTAAATAATTGGCATACATACATATATACTGATATATATATATGTGTGTGTGTGTGTGTGTGCATATATATATATATATATATACAGTATTTATAATATATATATATTTTTTTTTTATAAAATGGAGGAGGACATACTCCTCCAAATCCAGTGTTCTGATTGTATAAAACACATCACATGCTCATGTGCATATCATTTCGCGGCCACACACCTGCACTTTTACCCCAAAAAAATATTTTACTATTTTATGAGATAGATAACCCACTCTGGGATGTGCGGTTGTGCCTGACATATGCACGCTTTGGGTTGATGCACACCAATCTGCATATATCAGAGCCGACCGACACCTAAGAGGTTATCTATTACATATATTGTTTACATAAATACTGTTTATATATATATATATCTATACTGTATGTGTGTGTATATATATATATATATATATATATGTATGCATGTATCTACTTTACATGTCTATTTTAGTTGATTAGGAAGTTAAAAAAGGTGCAAATCCACTTCATCAAAGAAGACTTAAGAAAATAAGAATAAAGTAAGAATACATCACATGAAGCACAAAATATTGATCACATTTTGGGACAGAAGGATGCACAAGCAAAACAAATTTCCATAACTCAATATATTAGTAGCTGTAAACTGTACAGCTGATACATTTGAATAAGTGAATTCAAGAAATACATTTTTATTTTTGATAGTCACTTTTTCATAGAGTTTATTACTATGAACATTTTTGTTAGAGAGATTTGTTTCTTGTCAGCACATATTTACTTGTATACATGCATTTCATTGTCGGACATAAAATTAACTAGAAAGAAAAAAAGAACAGAAATACTTGTTCACAAAGAACAGTTCTCGGTAATCATAGTTGCATCTATTTCAGGAGGTATTAGGGCATCCTCCTTGAGAAGACCAGGTCAAGGTAGTTATTAAATCACACAGGCAAAACTTGTACTAAGTGCTTAGAAAGGTAAAGCACCTTCAGGGACAGTTTTATTCTTTGCCGTTTAAAGCAGACTGAAGCTTTTCAAGAAACTCAGCCAACTCAAGATCTGAGTTTTCAGCGTCTAATTCAATGGATTTTATCAAATCTGAAGAAGAAAATGCTTACTGTCACGATTACAACTGAATAAAGCATGGCAGCTGGGCAGGGTCAAAGTTTATGTACAGTATGCTTTGCCTTCACAGAGTGTACAGCCTTTAGCTGGTTTGAGTAGAGAAAAGTTTGGACCAATAAACAGTACAGTACTTCACCTTGTACTGGTAGAAAGTGCCTTTCCTTTGCAGTGTGGAGTTTGAAAAATCAAGATATACTGTACTGTATGCAAAAGATTTTAGGTGGGGGCAATCGCAAAGCCTATGCCAAGGTGCAGTTTTCTATTGTGTACCAATTTGGGCATAGGCAAATTGGCCCAATGTCCTATTTTCAAAACTAGAACATAGTTACTGTACGTCCAATTTGAAAAACTTGGGCTTAGTTATGTCCGACTTGCAAAGTTCATATACTGTACAAACAGGTCGGGGTACAATTTTCAGACTGAGTGCAACCTGGTCTAAAAGTTACATTTAAGTCTAGAATTTTTCATACAACACTTGACATGAAGTATCACAAAACAGTTTCAAAGGCTGCATATATTGTATGTCAACTTTTGAAAATGACTCCAGTAAGATAGAAGATGGTCTAGGGATATCAGTGCAGTTCCAGACACTGATGTAATGGAAGTTGCGTCACTTTTGTGACATTTGAAAATCCTGCACTTTGCTCTCACAGGTAAGCATTAGGAATGTTGCAGAGTAAAACTTTGCTGGTAAAACTGTGACAACATGACAAACTTCATCTTTTATGATCTATGGGTAAAGTACTGGAAAATCTGACACTTCACCAAACTCCTTCCCAGAGTGTGCAAAGTGTCCTTCACCGGAGATGTTTCTCTTTAATTTTCCTTCAAGTCCCATTGCCAATGCACTGGATTTTGCAGGTGAAGAAAGGTTCAAACCCTTTAACTCTCCTCCCCCCACCCTCATAACATGTAGCTCTCCCCCTACAGTTATCCATGCAATATACCATACATAGACACTCTATCGTTTGCCACCAATTTGTTTTTAAGTTAATGTTTTTCACTCTGATTTTTTATTGTATGTATTCCAATTTATTGTTATAGTATGCACCGTACTGGTGCATGAGTTGTACCTGAAGAAGATTTTTTTTGTCAGTGCACCTCCTTGTCAATAAACAAAAATGAAATGAAATAGAACCTCATCACTCCTGCCCCCAAGATCTAAGTAATACACTCAAACACTCTTCTCTGTCCCAAACCCACTTAGGACCAACAACTTCCCCCTTGTATTATCCAAATGACATGTATTATTCCTGTATAAAAATGCATTTTTTTACTACTTTTACTACTACTACTTCTTCTCCTCCTCCACATGATCTTAATTAGAATAAAATCCCTCTTTCTCCCAATCCAGCTAATACACAATCACAACCTCCCACCCCCCCCGGGTGTGCTGACTTAGAAAAAAAAAGGATACATGGAGTGCCAGAGATGTAGCTCAGTGCAGCCCTCTTCTTAACAACTTGACTAGCCGCACTCTGAATGAGAGTGAGTGTGCTTCTGATGGTCCCCAGCTAAGGTGGTGAAATAAGGGCTGCACTAGTTGCTGTCTCAGATGCTCCGTGTAGCCTTTTTTTAATTAAGTGCACCCACAGAGGAGGAGGGTGGGTGATGAGTGTGAAGAGAGTTCAGGGAATGGAAGTATTTTATCTCTGTCAAGACCAGAGGGCAAGGGGGGAGATACTGGGTCCTTAGTGGGTTATGGGAAGGACTGGGTGTTTGTGTGTATTACTGGGGCCAGCATAGGGTAAAAATGTCACTAACAATAACCACATGGCAATAAATTCTGCAAGGAAAATAGCATCAGCTGGAATAAGGTAAGTGAAAAGAGCAATGATAACATAGATGGCACACACCATAAAGAACAATGGAACTTTTCTATTTTTATGGGGGCTACACCCCCGGCACCCTGCGACATGGAGGTCTTCATCCCCTGCACTCCCTAGACTAAATATGATCAACTCCAAGGATTGTGGACTTAGGGGATGGGGAGAAGTTCCAGAAGTGGAGAAAACTTTTTTTAAAAAAAAGAGTAGCAACACCAGGAGACCTGGGGGGGACTGAACTGTGGTCCCTGGTCTCCAACCCTGCCATGTGCTGGTGCCTTAGCCACTTCACCATGGGAGCAGCTTGACCAGGCACCCTAGCACATGGCAGTATACCGTCGCTACAGTGACAACATTACAGCGATGTGGTCAATACCAACAACATTGCCACATCGCTGTACAGTCCACCTAGGACCCCGGCACCCTTCTCCAAGGTCCTGTACGCTATCTCTGACTCAGCTCCATCTTGGAGTTGAGAATCCTAAAGAGAGGGTGTGGGGGGTGCACCCGCAAAACAATAAGTTATATCACACCAGCACCATCCTGACTAAGATTGCAGCTGATGTAGTGGTGTTGGGGTAACATCGCATCGACATGAATTTGTCGATGCAGTATCGTGGATCTGCACATGGCTACTTGATCCCTTCCCTGTTAAATTGCAGAGTGATGGGGTAGTGGTAATTCCCTACCACTATGATACCCCTGTCTCTAAATGTAGGCATGCTTTACACAGTATGGTTCTTCCCATGCTATTATTGTAGCACTATTTTGACCTGGTACACTGGGGCCATGGCGGGGAAGGAGATGTATGTTACAAGGATGAAAGGATGGGTTTTACTTTTTTTTGGTTACAGCAGCTACAATTTGTCTATCCACTTTGCCAGGAAGTGCCTGCAAAGCAGATGTGGCCTTAAGCCATGAGCTAAGAAACATGGACTGCGTCCCTCAAGAAGGGAGAACATTGCAGTTTTTTAACTTTAACAAAAAAAGACAATGATGAGCATAGTTTGCAAACTTCAACCACCTCTAGTAAGCACACCTCTTAGTCTTACTAGTTTAGCACCTATGTCCCTGCCCATCTCAAAGGTGAAGTTTGTTAATATTGTCTGAGACTTCCGAGAGTTCTGTAGCTCTTTTGCTGTTCTGGGATGATTGAATTCTCTTTAAGGGACTCAAAATGATTTTACTATGACGAGAGGATTGTCCATTGGTAGCTCAAGTTTCAATAATTATTGTACTTGGTGAATAAAGTCCTTTATGGATATCTGGAATTCTATTTCAGATTCTTTTGGAATGCTGATGAATCACACAATTCTGTACTGCAACTGATTCACCAGTTACTCTGTTTCTGTATGCATGGCCATCTTTTCATGTACTACTGCTGCTATAAGTGCATCTGATGTTCCAGGTTTGATGCTGGTTTTCTTTAAAGGTGAAAAGCAATACAACTAGAAATCAGGCTCATAAGCTAACATAAGTTTAAAGGCTGTAAGAGGACTTGAAATTGGTATCAGGCAATGCTGTCCACAAATTAGTTAATAGTATTGCAGCTTCATTACTAACTAATCAGCAAACCAGGAAACAGAAAAAGGGGCACGCAGCACCTGCTCCAGCAACACCAAAGGCTGCTTGGAAAAGTCCAGAAACAGTGACTACTGTGAAGGAAACAGCAGTGTAAGGTGTAAAATACTACCAGTTTTATTGTGTCAACAGGGGTACTGGTGTTTCAAATAATGGTTACTGTAAGTATTTGCTACTTTACAGCCATTAATGGCATGCTACCAGCACCAATAAACATTCCTTTTATTTTTCAATTTTTACTTTTACTTTTTAATTTCATTGCTCTTGGTCAGAATATTTTTTTTTAACTAGGAGATCCATACACTGATAGAAATGTGTCATCCATCGAGTTATAGAAATGTGACATCCATTGATTTATGTCAGTGAGCATTTTACTCATGTTTTTTAAAGTCCCTGCTTTAGATGTACAGTATTTGCAGATTGTGTTTTCTCAGACAGTAACGATGGCAGAATTTCAGCTCTTTAGCTTCATCATGACTAGAAGCACCAGTAGGACTGGGGTCTGTTCCCTCCTTATTCTCAATTTCTTGCATTATCTGCTCATGTAATGACAGTGGGACATAACTGCCAGTGATGCAGCCACTAGAGATAGATGCCACACTGGAAGACTCCAGGTCTGGTTATGGGCTAAGTCGGGTGGTAGAAATGTTTATCCATGGGGTCAAATTGGATGAGTCCTCAAAACAGGTAGATACTTTTTGCATTCATTTCTTATCTTCTCTTTTTTGTATATTTTCAAGCAGTTTTAATGGCACTAGAAGCATAAATGAGGCAAATAGCTGATCTGATCTGGTCTAGAGGCCCAAATTAAGGCTTCCTGAGTCATCTGTCATCATGGATTCCACAACCCCCAGTATCATGAACATAATGATTTTCCTGTATTGACTGAATAGTCCCCGGACAAAGTGTTGCGGTTATTAAGTCCCAGGGACAAAATGAAACAGTAAAAAATAGCCAAGATTCCTGTTTGGTAATGGACAAAATGTCACCACCTTAAACTGCAGCCAGATAAGCAGCTGAGTCAGTAAATGTGCCCAAGATGTGCCAGAAATTGTGTTATATACTTCATACTTCATACTGCCACCTTCTAAGTAGGTAAAATGATCAGGCAGGTTAAGGTTGGAGAGAATATTGCAGGCTATTGCGAACGGAAACACTGCCTACGCTATGGCCAAATTGTAACTCAAGACACAAACAACAGGTGTACATACTTACATATATATGTATTCCATACATAGCTTGCAGCAGTTGTTCAGATTGCAGAGAGGGTCCCCTCTCCAATCTGTTACCACCCATTATTACACGAACAGGCACCTTTAAAGCTTAGGGGGAAACTTCGGTATTTCATGTACTATTCCAGCAAATCAGCCTTATTTCTTGATATTCATCTATTCGTTTCATTAATATAATAAACAATATGTCAATCTGCAACCTTTAAGAATAAACAAAAGTCTAATACAGATATATAAATTAATCTGAGTATATTAAGATATTCAACAAGAAAAATCTCCTGAATGTATAAATAAACATTCAATTAGGTGTGTATAACAGTCCAGGGAGCAGTGAACCGCTAGGCAGAGAGAAGCCAGGTATATAAAGGTACAGCACACACTGTAGGGATCAATTACTTTTACTTTCCTGCACTTTAAGACAGTCTGGCTACAAAACAATGTCTCCAACTAGTCCAGGACTGCCTGCAAACTGAAACTGACTGGCCTGCAGGCCAGTTGAAGGCAGTCTTCCATTCTTCAAGCGAGTTTTACATACCATTATTCCGCCTCTGATTTGCCTGCTTTCTGCGCTTACACCTGGGGCATGATCCTCTCACTTGTGTCTAAATGCAACGTCATGAATACATGCACTTACTGCATTGGAGCTCTGAAAATTTGACTTCGAACAGTGATAAGAGTACTTGTCTGCTGGCCCTAATTGAGCCATTGCAAAATCAGTAGTTATCACATATTTATTAATTGGCTACCAATTTAGTATACAGCAACAATGGAGAAAATGTTGTGCTTCGGTGCATGGTAGACAGAATGTTACAATGAGCATATGCGACATTTTGTCTGCCACAATTAAGCTGGCGACTGCTTATCCACAAAGCATTTTGTCCACGGCAATGTAGCCACTGCATTTCTGCCGGCGACGTTCTGTCCACATGCCTGATTTTCCACAACAAACAGGAATGGCTTCAGACAGGCTAAGACAGCTCCCACTTTGTTTTAAACACATTTAAAGTAATCAAGATTAGTGCACCTTAACTGTACAAAAGAAGCCTTCCACATATTAATGTCTAAAACATATACTATATTTTCCCAGTTGCAAAAATTAATGCTATAGTACCTTGCTACTGTATGGAGAAGAGCAAAAGTTAATGTTCTGAGTGATTTTTATTATTTATCCCTTCTTGGCAGTTCATTTGGCTTGCTATTGTTATTTTGGTTGTTTGCTCATCTTGTTATGTATCAGCTATGTTCTGTACTCCCTTATATTGCTATATGTCATGCATGTTGTTATTCTGCTGAGGGACACTTAGAATAAGAAACATTCTGAGTCACACAAATAGAGATACAGCAGTTGTGGAGCTCTAGAAATGGTAAAACACTGCTTAATATATTTTGTCATGGTCTCCAATCAAATTGGGGAAATAGTATAGCATAGTGGTTTAGGGCACTAAGTTGCAAACCTGGAGACCTGGGTTTACATACCATCAGCCCACTCTTGCATACTGTGAGACCCTGAGCAAGTCTCTTAACTTCCTTGTGCTCCCAGGTCACACCTGGGAACAAACTCTGGCTTAGTGTGCCTTTCTAAGTTAAGCAATTCCACCCTTCCCTTTCCTAGCTGTTCCAGACATAATGAAAGAGTTTCAGAAACATATCAGAACAGTGTCTATTTCTTAAGCTAAAGCATGAAAGACATTGCACCAGCATACCACCTGAAATTAATATTAAAGGTGACCTGCAAACTAGCGTTGCAGCCCCCTCCCATCCTCACATACCTTGCAACACTGTTGCAGGAGTCTGGGGCTGCAATCGGCATTATTTTTCATATCCACATTTATTTTTAGTAAAGCACCAAAACTTTCGGCTGAATGTGAAAGTGCAAAGGGGACCCGACTGAGCGTTGCAAGGGTTCATGGGTATTACACCCATTTACTGATGTCGCAACCACCACTACTCTTATAATAGCAGCATTGGAAGTAGTTTATTATGCTGATTTTATTGCTTCCCCGAGGGTCTTGACACCCCAAATATTACTTACAGCAACAGCTTAGTGCAAAAGTATCATTGTCAGTTTCAACAGGAAATGGTCCTTTGTAAACTAAAATGGGGGATTAAATGGCTATATAACACATCATTTAATTCTGTGGGACAGTTATAATACTCTTTTAAAGGTATTAGGAAACAGTTGGAATACCTTTTGATTCCTTTCTATTTTCTTACTAACATACTAAAATGCCAGCAGAATAGGCCTAACGGTCTTTTGCATCTGCTCGTTTGGTCAGCCCCCACCCTGGGAAAACTGCAAACTTATTATTCTTATTAGTGTATCCTATTCTTATTAGTGTATCCTATATTTTGATCTGTGTAGACCCTGTTTTTGTTATTTTATTATTAATTTGCAGTTCGATTCACATTACACTGCCACACCAATGAGTTGGTTTTGGATTGTATTTTTCTAAGTTGACAACTGCCAGCAACTGGAGCAGCTCCCTCCCATTCTCTATCCCCCTGAAAAACTCCCTAAAAGATTACAAGCTGTCAATCAATGAGTGTGTGCTTGTACAAGAACAGGCACATTCATTAAGAGCTCAGTTGGGCTGCCGGCCATGGAGGTGAGTGGAGTGCTGTGCCAGTGACCTGCTCAGGGTGGACACGGGATGGAGGGAGCAGGGTGGTGCAGTGGCACTAATGTGGGGCATTCCTTGATGGGGTAGGGTGGGTGGGTTGGGAGAGGCCACTAGACACCAGGAAATGGGGGATTTATGTTTAAAAAAATTATTTATATTTTTACATTGTGGCCTACTGGCCGGCGATTGGTGTGTGTGTGTGTGTGTGTGTGTGTGGATGGCAAGTGACTGCACTAATTTTTCAAACTGTGTTTAGTGATTGACAGGGGAAGGTCCACTAGACACCAGGGAAATGGGGGAGTTAATTAAAAAAAAAAATTATGTGTATTTTTACGTTGTTGCCAACTGGCCGGCAATTGGTGAGTGGTGATTCTGAATGATTCAAACTTTGTCTGTCGATTGGCGGTGGAGGGGGGGACCACTAGACACCAGGGATTTTTATACTTTTTTAACACTATGGCCAAAGTTTGTGTGGGAAGTGTGGAATTCACCTGCAAAATTCCACACTTCACATTCGATCTGGCCTCAGCGAATTGACAAATTATGCTTATTGTGCTTCGCGTATTGAGCACAATACACAAAATATTTCACAGAGCGAAATTTGTCAACTTCGCCCATCTGTAATCTGTAGTTCCTTCAGTCCAATGGAATGCAAAACTGAGCTTCTACTCTGCAGCAACAGTTTCTGTAAGGTCCTGTGCTACAGACAGCTACATTTATTTATCCCATTGGAAAAAAAATATGAAACAACTCATTGATGGAACAGTTTCATGTCTGATTTACTGTAATTTCATGTTGCCTTTGTAACTGCCACAAATCTTGTTCTTTTCAGCAGCTACTGGTCACTGTCATTATACTGCCTGCACATTCTGTGACATGAGTTAACACCATTTTGGGCAATTCTGATGACTAACATAAAATTAGTGCAACTTGAGACTATTTATGTATGTATGTATGAAGTTTCAAAATACAGGAATTTCTATTAGGCCCTAGGGCCCTAGGTCTTGTTTACAAGAACCTCCTGATAAAGAAAACAACACAAAATACAACAACATGCACATTATGAAACCACACTTAAAATATTCATGGTTTATACAGTATTCATTACAGATCAGTTAGCTGAAACAACAATGCACATTTGAAAGTGAAGTGTCCTGGTATGTTTTGGAAATATGAAAAGTAAGAGCTTTAGTTGCTAAGGAGATGGGACCACAATGTAAATCTGAGGGCACCAAAACGTTCTGCCAGATTACTGTTTTATCCAACATTGGTTAAAGCATATCAAAATACATGGCCAACATGGGAAGGGAAATGGGCATTCAACAGTGTAAAACAATTTCCTATTGCCTTTAAAATTAGGGAAAAAAATATTGAAGCAAAGTTTCTTCAACACAGAGTGAACTATGTCAGTTATATTGAGGCCAGTCTCATTGCTGGCATGCAAACATTACGTGTTTTGTTCTACAGACTTATTTTTGGGCTTCTAAGCTATGCACCCTTATAATATCAGATGTTTATAAAGAAGCAAGGAAACTCCATGGGAGCAGTTGGAGATTTCGGAGACTCATCATTTACTGACATCTACACATACGTTCTGTAAAGTTGTAGTAAGACAAACAACAAGGGAGACACATTTTATCTCCTGGGATTCAAAACTTACTAAAAGTGTGCAAGGAAGGTAGTAAAGAATTATTTTCAATTAGCAGATAAAACAGTTTGGCTCAAATGTATAGGTTGGGAACCAAATGTTGGCTCCAATAAAACTGAACAATGTTTCCCAAAGTAGGAACTGTAAGGATTTGTACTTTTCTCCAGCTGCAGAAGGTAGTAAAAAAAAAAATAGGCAATTGCCACAATCTGATAAAAATTGAAAGGCTACTGTATGCCGGTAATTCATTGACCAAGCAGCCAGCGACTCCCCTTTCCTGAGCTATATAAGCAGTTCCTCCGAGCCTCTTTGTGATGCATTTTTTTCTTTGCAGCAGGAGGCTCTCTCAGTCTGTCTTCTCTCCTGGGGCATGCTGGGGCTTTTCCCTCCCCTAGCCCCCACCACCACCACCACCACCACCACCACCATGTGCTTGCTTGAACTCTGCTTGGTTTGTGCTGGATTTCTGTTTTTCTATTCTCCTGTTTTTGGTTTGCATTGCTGGCCTCTGCCTGCTCAGTGCTTCTGTGTGTGCTGCTTTCCTTCCTACTCCTGTCCTTGTGTTTACCTTGTTTGCTTCTTCTGGACTGTTTAGTTTTCTAGTACCCTATGTACACATTGCTAAACATGCTTCAGGTTACACACTGTGTTTCTTTGCCTCAAGCTGCCCTGTGCCTGTGCCCACAGGCTTCATTTCTCACCTCATATTGTGGGCCTCTGTTCACTTCATGGTTCTCTGTATGCTTTACCTCAACCTGCTTTTCTGTCAAACAGTCCTCAGTTCCTGCATTTATTATTGTATGTTTCAGCTCACACTGCAGTCTGCTGCCTTGCTTCCCTTAATTGCTTACACCTGGTTCATGGCTCTGCTGCTTAGTTAATAACTACTCCCTGTTTACTGCCCATTTATTCACAGGATTTCAGCAAACCCTCAGTGCAACTGCACTTGTTCTCCATATGTTTCAGCTCAGTTGTAGCTTCTCTGCTTCTGCTGTCTCAGGCTAATCCACCTTAATTCATTCCACCTGTTCAGCTTCACTCTGCCAAGCTAGCCCATGGCATTCAAACCTGCTTCATGCAATTGTACTAAGCTATCATTACTGTTGTTTTAGTGCATTGCCTCTCCCTATAATCCTATCAGTTTCTCTCTTTATTCAGCCTAGCTGCTCTTGGAAGCTATAGCTACTTGCAGCTGGATGCTGCTCACCTACTTTTGAACATTGCTTCTTTATACTCTGGAGGTCAGCCCAGCTACAGCTGTTGCTGTAAATTAGTTTTAAATCTGCATGTGCATCACAGCGCTTTACTGTTGCTTCCTTGTTTTTCCTACAGCAGGGGACTGGGGAGTCATAATGAAGTGTCATGGCCCATGTGACTAAAATACCTTATGTTCAGCTACTGCCTCTACCGCTAAAATACTCCAAGTATTTGTCACCTTTATTTGGTACACATTGATGGACTGGTTGGCTAGCTTGCTCTGCTAAAGGCCCAGATGACCTTGAGCTGAAGCTTGCTTTAAAACATTTATGACCTACATGATGGTCTCCAACACTCAGAGCTTCCTCCATTGTTACACATGCTTATCATGCTACTCATTGCTGCCTGTAAAGTACCTTCTGTGTTTCTGTCCTGCTTAGGAAATGATATTCTCTCCAGTGCCTTGTATGTCCGCTCCCTCCTGGAGTGGGACCTATGCGGGTGCCAAAAGAGGCCTCCTGCAGTCCTGTGTCCCACCAGATGCCAGCCAGCAAACAAGCCCACATACAGAGCTCCCTCCTGGAGCAGGACCTATGCAGGTGCCGAAAGAGGTAATTAAGTACCTCCAGAAGCAGCACCCTTGTGAGGGGGGTTAGCTCATCAATGCACTGCATGCGTCGACTGCCCTCCCTACCCTTCGAACCCTGCTCATTCCTTGTTCTCCTATGGCCTCCTCCCCATCCCAGCATACCCCCCAGAAGTTGACATACTGCCACCCCCTGGTAAGAGCCTTGGTCTTCCTACTACTCCTATCTGGTAATATACATCCAAGCCCAGGCCCTGCCCCCTCCAGCCCACCTGCTGGGTCCACTGGTCTTTGCATAGCCTCCATGAACATATGCAGCCTACTGAAAAAATGTGATGCCCTCCAGTGCTGGGCCATGTTACATCAACCAGACATCACAGCCCTGGTTGAAACCTGGCTGTACAACTCCACCCCTGACTCCTTTGTCTCCCTCCCAGACTATACTCTATACCGAGAGGACCGAGTAGGCAAATGCGGGGGTGGCTGTGCAATCTATACCAGGGACACAATCATCAGACAAGCACTCCCTGTCCCCATTCTTGTAAATGGGGCCCAGATCCTTACCCTCAAACTTACTCCTGACCCCTCCAGGGGCCCTATCTATCTCACCACTGCTTACATTACCCCAAAGAACCAGAACCCGGCCCTGATATCTATAACAGAATATCTTGCCACCCTCCACCACAAGGCAGAACAAATCCTAGTGGGGAATCTTAACGTGAACTGGCTTAGCACCTCCTCTTCCACTGCCTGAGATTCTTTCACTGCCCTAGACTTTACTCAACTCATCTCCCAGCCCACTAGAGTAAACCCAAAGAGAGGAACCAGTACCCTTCTGGACGTAATTATCAGCAACCGCCCCCAAAAAATCCATAACATCCAGGTCCTCTCAGACTCCCTAAATGACCACTCCCCTATCCTGTCCCTTTGGGCAACCCCCACTCCCAAACCCACAGCCCAGACCACACTCCACAGGTGCCTGACTGGGTGGGCTGATAAAACTCAAACAGTTTCTCACCCAGATTAATTAGTCCCCCATTCATCATGCTCCCGGCATAGACACTGCCTTTGCCTTTTTCTCCCAAACCTTTAACAAGGCCTGTGACCTCTTTGCACCCTCACCAGAATTCAATCCAAAAAATGTAATTCACCCTGGGTTTCCTCTGCTCTACTACAAATGCTCAGAAATAGGGATAACCTCTGGCACATCACCACTGAAAGGGGCCAGATGGCTGATAGACAGGCCTACAATGCTGCTTGGAACAGGTGCACATGGGCCATCCTTAAAGCCAAGGCCGACCATTACCAGGCCACCCTCACCTTCTCCTGGGGGTGTGCCCGGACTTTCTGGGACAATGTTAAACAGCTAAATGGGAAATCATGCTCCCCTCCCCCATCCCAGCTCACTACTGATGGCTCTACCTCCACTGACCCTGCCTGCATAGCAAACTACCTTAACACCTCCTTTACTGACCTTAGCTCTGTCCTCCCCAGTAATTTCATTGACCCTCCTCCCACCCTACCTCCCCCTGTCCTCCAATGCCCCAGCTTCCACCCACGCAAGGTATCTGCCCAGGAAGTCAGACCTCTCCTAATTAAAGCATTAAATAGCAATAGTCCCGGCAGTGACTCCCTGGACCCCAGTATTCTCTGGCTGGTGCTGGATGAAGTCCTTGCCCCACTCACCAGCCTACTTAATCAATCCCTCTGCCTGGGGCAAGTCCCCCCTGCATGGAAAACAGCCATAGTCACACCCATTCATAAAGGGGGTGACAGGTCCTCTGCTGGGAACTACCACCCAATCTCCATCCTCCCCCCCCAAAGCCCTAGAAAAAGTGGTGGCCATTCAAATCACTGAATATCTGACTAAGCATAACATCTTATGCCCAGAGCAGCACGGCTTCTGTGCTGGTCACAGTACCGGCACTGCACTAGTGGAGTTCTCCAATTTCCTACACTCCTCCCTGGACGCCAGCTCCCTAGCTGGTGCAGTGTTCATTGAACTCTCAAAGGCCTTTGACACTGTCTGCCACCCTCTTGTGCTGGATGCCCTCTGCCACACTGGTTTCTTTGCTGGCCCTCTCGCATGGTGCACAAGCTATCTATCCACTCTCTCCCAATGTGTAAAAATCAATGGGACACTCTCTGAAACTTGTCCCATCTGCTCAGGGGTACCCCAGGGCTCCATCCTGGGCCCCCTACTCTTTTCACTCTATCTAAACATCCTGCCCAGTGCATGCTCTGGCAAAATTCTTATGTATGCAGGCGATACTGTCATTTTTGCCACCCACTGCAATCCCATCTCCTTCCAGGACACCCTACAACAATCCTACAATGATGCCGAAGCCTGGTTTAAAGAGCACAGACTCATCATTAATCTCAAAAAAACCAAAACAATGCTTTTTGCCCACCCCCAAAACAAAGCCTGCAAATTCCCACTCCCTATCTTCCCTAGTACCAAACAACTACTTGAACAAGTCTGCTCCTACAAATACCTTGGGGTTACTTTCGATTCAGCCCTCACCTACCACACCCACATTAATGCCCTTGCATCCACCACTAATACACGGCTTGGCATCCTCTACCACTATAAAAACTGCCTCCCCCTGATGCTGTCCGACTTGCGGTTACGTCTTCAGTACTGTCCCTTGTAGACTATGGCCTGCCAGTCTATAGTGCTGCTGACACTACTGCCCTCAACAAAATTCGCCTCACCCTAAATAAGGCCTGCAGGCTGATCACTGGTGCCCCCAGGCTCACACATACTTGTCAACTCTATGATGAGGCAAAACTACTTAACCTAGATGAATGACTATGTTATCAAACCTGTCTCCTCACAAAAAAAACTCTACTCTGGCATTCTCCTCCTGGGGTGACAGCCTCCACCCACCACACCCAACCCACTATCGCAACCCAAACCTCCAAAAAGACCACTCTACTGGTCCCCAGATCCAGGACCACCCATGGTCAGAGGTCCTTCTGCTATAGAGCCCCATCCTGGTTTAACTCTCTCCCTGCTCCCATCTCCAATGCCCCCACAATCTTCAACTTCAAAACCGCCCTTCAGAGCCAACTGTTTAACACTAGCAGCTGCTCCTGTCTCTAAATGTGGCCTCAATCTCTCCACACTTGACAACGCCCACTGGGCGGCACTCCACCTCACCCCCCCACTTCCCCCCATTGCATCCTGCCTCTGTTAATTACCAGCATGCGCTCAGCTGTATCACTGTAATTGCTACTAAATTGTATAAATGTATGACATCCTTCTGTGTAACTCTAAGTCAGTGACTTTTATGCTGTAACCTAAAATTGTTCTGTCTGTCCTCAATGTGATGAGGTACCTTTGGAAATGAGCCTCTGGCTCAAAGGTTGTAAATTAATTTACTAATAAAATAAAAATTAAAAAATAAATACATGAGATTAGCTGACTATGTCCATCAATTTGGCTCAAGCTCGCTCACAGCTGATGGTTTTGCTCTGCACCTTAGTCTGCATCCTGAACATGTGATGCCTGATGTGGGGTCCTTCCTTTCTGGTCCATAGTGGGAATGTCCTCTCTCCAGGTGGATCATTAGCCACTTATGCACAGCGGAGCCTCTTGATGTCAAATTTTGACCAAACTACGAAGGGAGGATATATTGCTATCCTTTAGCTGCAGCACCAGCTGCCTAAGGCACCTTCTATGCTAGTCTCCTGATGACTGCCTCTGGTTCATTTGGTTTGTTTTTAGATTGGTAAGCCAGCTGAGCACCTCAGCAGTTGTTGCTCTCCTCTTCCTACCTTGGAGGAACTGTGTTGCAGAGTTCGCTCCCAACCCTTCATGGCATTCCCGTTAGAAGAATAGTGTGAGAGCTTTCCTCCAAATTGAAATATTTTCCACCTTCCTTTGATTGGGTTATCAAAATGCAGCAGCAGAGCCATCACTAAACAATCTATCCCATGCCTGGAGGGAAGGCAGCCTCGGCCTTGGACCCCAGAGATTTCCACCTCAAAGGGTTTTTTTCTCTCCTCCATACATCTGGTCATAATAATTAGTTAGCCTTAGTTAGTATTCCCTAGTTTACTTAGATAGAAGCCACTGATGGATGGAGGTGGATGGAGTCCCTATTTGCCATTCCCTCTCTCCTTAGGAAGCCCCCTGTAGTCATCAAGGCAATCTATTGTACCTGTGCTATTCTGCTAACCTGCATATATCAGTTATGTTTATCAAGCTGCCTGTTGTTGTCACTCCACTCTCTGCCTTATGGCCTCCAATCACTAATGTTCCTTTGGTGCTGCTACAATTTCCTTTGGGGATTCTTCCTAAGGTACCTTTAGCCAAGGGAAACTTCCTACGGCACCTCTAGGTATGGAACCCTCTTTGAGGGTTCCTTGCCTTTGGCACCCCTACAGGGTGGTAATTCCTCATGGAATAGAGAGTGAGAATGGCCAAAGTAACACAGTTACATAAGCATAACACTAAACTGGATGCATAGGCCATTGAATTAAAAGTCTATGCCTGTAGTTCAATGGCCAAGCAGCCAGCCACTCCCCCTTCTTGAGCTATATAAGCAGTTCCTCCCAGCATCTTTCTGAAACACTTTTTTCTTTGCCCCACCATCCTCCCTTCCTCCACCACTGGCTCACCCCCTTCTACTGGGATTCTTCCTAAGGTAAATTTAGCCAAGGGAATCTTCCTGTGGCACCGCTAGGGGTGGAACCATTTTCGAGGGTTCCTTGCATTTGGCATCCCTACAGGGTGGTAATTCCTCATGGAATAGAGAGTGTGAATAGCCAAAGTAACACAGTTGCACAAGCATAACAGTAAACTGGATACATAGGCCATTGAATGTATGGTTTAGCCTGCAGAGGCACACTAAGATATTTCCAAATGAGGGACCATTTTTTGAAACCTTATTAGCGAAGATAAACAAAATCAATAGTTATTTTATAAAAGGAGTCATTGCAAAGATGCAAGGGAATCATGTGAGGTACTGTATCTAGTCTCCAGACTCTGATAAACATACCTAGTCCAAAAAGAACAGATATCTAACAGGAATAAAGAATATTTATTTCATTTTGTTTTTTGGTAACTGGATAAGCCCACTGAAAGCAAATCCCTTTTACAAGGGTGACCAACAGACAAGCAGTAACAATAAATTACATGCTAATACAAATATGCAAACATAGTTATATACTGTAATTTAGACAATCTAAGACACATTTAGTAAATGACTTCCTGAAGCAAATCCCTTTTACAGGGTGACCAAGAGACTAGCAGTAACAATAAATGACATGATAATACAAATATGCAAACACTGTTATAATAAGTTAGACCATCTAAGACATATTTAGTTAATGGCTTCCTGATTGACAGTAAAAATAGATTTGGATTGATGTCCAACATTTAAATAATAAACAAGGAGTCTGAAGAGCTTACTTGAAAAGTTGGCACTAGAGTTTTTAAAACACAATATGTAGTAATATAATTTAATAATTAAAAAAATATGGGAAGACTAGAAAAATTCATCATGGAGGGAGCAGATCACATGCTTTGGAGAATGTTGAAAACTGGAAAATATAGGAGAGATCTGTTGGCAGATGTGGGGGAATCATACTGTAAACATACAGTAAATAATTTACAAGAAATTTTTTTTCTGACAGCCTTTACACAGAGTCAGATGTTAAAAATACACAAATAAGTGTTTTTCCCCTATTGTGGCCACTCCAGAACAGAACTGTAAGTGGTTGTAAAAAAAATCTCCCTCCAAGCAGTGAAGAATGTTGAGGCATGGTAAATGAGACTTCTTCAAACAGAGAAGCTGACAAACATTGTGAGACTGCAGAAGGATGCTTTTATATGCTTACAAACTGTGTATGGTATCATAAGCACAGTTATTTTGCCTTATATGGTTATAAGCATATCTACTTTAGGTATTCGGGTGATCATTATGTTTATTGTTAAGTACTGTTTTCCCATGTTGAGTTCTCTCCTGGTTATCAAAATTAAAAAAAAATAAATGAATGCTTCTTGGAACTTGAGAATTTTAAAACTATTTGAATGAAAGACACTCGTATGTGTGTTTAATGCATTCTATGTAGGTCCTCTTCTCAGTATTAGTGGAATCATGTGTTCTTATACTCACTTGTTTATATATATTCAATTGTTCATTGTATTAAAATATGTCATGGACTATTTTATGTTGTCATGTGATCAGTTATCGTTCCTGTACTGTGTAAAATGTCTATGCAACATTACCTGTAATTAAATCCGGGTCGCCCCTGAAAAAGGGACTGTAATGGTTGTAGTGGGCCTACTTGGTTACCAAAATTAAATAAATAAATACATAAATCTTCCTGTATAAGAACAACAAAGAAAAGCTGAGCTGTTCTGGCACATGAAGCATGCAAGTCATAACACACTTATACCAATAACAGTGCATCCACAGAATGCATTCACACATGATAGCTCCATGCAGTGTTTAGTCATTGTTGTTTTTAAAAACCACCGTACAGTATTAAATTAGTGGTGGTGGCCACTCAAGCACTCTGGTCACCATAGCGACCATACAGTTAGTGTGAGACACTCTTCGCAAAAGTGACTCTCATGCAAACAAAAGAGTTTCTGGTTAGGTATAACACTAAAGTGATCTATAGTGGTCATAATAGTCTAGGATGTTTATATATCATCCTGATTGGCTAATAATGATGTAATTATTTATAATGACAATAAATGGATAATATGAGTGATATACCACTTTGCCACAATTGGTGATTTTAAGTGTAAACTACCTCAACACCTCGTGGCTACTGCTTTCTGTGATTGCTTCTTATAATCCCTTCCAGGCATACTACCCTCAAGCATCCCTCCTCACTGTCCCAGCTCCTCCTCCTCCTCCTCCTCCTCTCCTAACCCCCCATTACTGGGTATAGGATGAATCTGTCTCCTCTTCCTTTTCATCCCCCCATTCCTCCTCCCTTGCTATTTCCCATATACCACATACCCACTGCAATGCCCTCCCTATTTCTCCCTCCTCCCTCTCTCTCTCCCATACCACCGCCTCACCACCACTCTTCTTTCTCTTTCCACCTAATCCACTCCTAACAAAACTTTACTGAGCCATCTATGACTTGTACCGTATAATTAACTCGCAATACAATTCCTTGACAATGCCTTTGGCTGCTATTATTGTAACCTTACTTGTCTTTTTTTTTTGTAAGTTCCATTGTAATGATCATGTTATGTTTTGTGCCTTATTGTCCTTATTGCCTTGACAGAAAACCTTTGTAAAAGAGCTCTCGGCTCAAAGGTGTCATCCAAAATACTAATAAATAAATAAAATAAATAAAATATTACTTAGAAACATAGACATTGCTAGCAGATAAAGACCAAGGATCCATCCCATCTGCCCATAGTTTTCAACCTATCCCCGTGACTAAATGTACTACTGAGCCTGTTAGCTGGTCCTGTACCAGAGCTGCCAGCTGTTCCTCTTGCAGCACTCTGCACAGCCTAGCTTACTGGTCCTGAGGCACTCTTTTGGTGAATTGGTGAATCTTCTATCACCCATCCACCAACCCCCACCCACAGCCTTAATTAAATAAGTTAAATCCCACCCGCTATTTATTATCCAACCACTGATTGTCAGCTGAAATATCAAGACCAGCCCAGTGACTATTTCTACCATAGACTGTCTTGTTGTAGACTCGGACCCATATTGCTGCAATGGCCTGTTCTTCTCACATTATTCTGGGACTCCTCATCACCCTCCTTCTTCAGGTAGGATACTATCTCCTCCCTACCACACCTCTAGAAAATGGACTCTGCCAGGCCTCCCTACCACCGCATGAACCTGGGTTTGGCATGACCTCACATGGAATAGGGGCACGAGGTGCCACTTACCTCCCATCCATGTAATCTTGTTCTCTATCAGTAGCAGCATCCTTGTACTGACCCAACTAACTGCTCTTACTAATAGCTCAAGATGGCATACTCCAATTTCTGCCAACTAAAGAGAGCGAAACTGGACCAAACGACTGCTCCTCTTTGCCTCCAAATTCTCATTCCTACTATTGCTTTTACTTTCTGAAGATGTACATCTGAACCCTGGACCATCGCCTGGCAGCAATATGGCTGATCATAAGGGCTGTGGTTTAAAAATAGCAGCCTTGAACATTTGCAGCCTTCTGCCTAAAATAACCCAGTTCCCTGCCTGGTCTAGACTTCACTCCCCTGACATTATTTGCTTGACTGAGACCTGGCTCACCCCAAAAACCAAGGATAACACAATTGCGGCACAGGGATATAGTACATACAGGCCTGACAGGATAGGGAAAGGGGGGGTGGCTGTCTCATTTATATTAGGGAAGGCATACAGGGGAGTGTGTCACCTATCTCGAGTGTGTCCAGTGATTCTGAGATGCTAGCAGTAGACCTCCTCATAGAGAAGCACGACAAATCCCTTACTATAGCCTCTGTCTACCTGCTATCTGGTAAGGCATAGTTGGGGCTTGGCCCCATCCTTGAAGTGCTCTCAAGAATTAAGAAGAACTTGGACATCATCATTACTGGTGACTTTGATTGTAATTGGCCCTGTAAGGAGTCTGGTACTTTCAAAGACCAGATCGCTGGTGTGTATCTTATGTAGATGCTAACTGAGTGTACTAGGCTGAATTATAACATTGGCAAAGGCATGCTACTGGACTGGATCCTAACCAACCATCCTTCTAGGATCAGACATGTAGTGGTGCTCTCTGATAGCCTTAGCAACCATTCCCCGGTCATGTGCAAATGGGTGAATAAAGTTGAAAAGGTTCCCCCATCACTATATGTAGCCATGTTATCAAGAGGTGCTGTATGCATGCCTTTAGATCAGACTTAGCCCAAGTGGAGTGCTCCCATTTGGACAGACTCTATGACATAGACCAGGCACTGAAATATTTTGTTGACAAATTCAATGAAATCTGTGATTTGTTTGCCCATTTAAGAAAAAGGAAAATCAGGACATTACCTAATGGGTGGATCACTCGGGATCTCCTGGATCAGTTCGGAGCTCAAGATAACCTATGGAGTATTGCCAGGAACTCTGGTAACCCACTCAACCACCAGAACCACATGGCAGCCAGAGACAAGTGCACGCACCTCACTAGCCTGACCAAGGCGAAATATTACAAAGAGCAGCTAAACAGTAGTTGGGGAAATGGTAAAAGGTTTTGGCAAAATATCAAGGAACTTTTGGGAAAGGAAGACAGGATGCACCCTACAGTGCTAAATGTCAATGGCACTCCCACCTTAGATCCTTGTTTAATTGCTAAAACCTTTAATTCAGCATTCACTGATAGTGCTGTTCTCCCTCCTGGCTGCCTTACTCCCACCAAACTGGTTATGTTGACTTCTAGACAGGAAACTAACACTCCCAACTTTTGCTTTAGGAGTGTTTCAATTAAGGAGACCAGAACCTATGTCAGGAAGGTTAGAAACATAGAAGTTGATGGCAGAAGGAGACCTCTAGGTCCATCTAGTCTGCCCATTTGTTTTAGACCTATTTTGACACTCTAGTTGCCCTTTGTAGTCAGTGCTCCCTTGTATCTATCCCATGCATTCTTGAATCCCCCCACAGTGTTGACCCCTACAACCTCTTGGGGAAGGCTGTTCCAAGCATCCACCACCCATTCTGTGAAGAAAAACTTCCTGGTGTGGGTAAAGAACCTCCCTCCTTGCAGCCTGAGGTCATGTCCCCTGGTCCTGGAGATCTTCTTGAAGTGAAAAAGTTCCTCTGCCTGTACCTTGTTAATGCCTTTTATGTACTTGAATGTTTCAATCATGTCCCTTCTCTCTCTTTTCTCTGCTCCAGGGAGTACATATCCAGTTCCCTAAGTCTTTCCTTGTAGGGCATGTATTGCAGACCCTGAATCATTTTTGTCACCTTTCTCTGTACTGTTTCCACCCAGTCAGTCTTTCCTGAGGTGAGGCCTCCAGAATTGGACTCCATATTCCAGGTGAGGCTTGACTAGTGATTTATACAGCGGTAGTACCGCCTCTCTCTTCCTGCTCGTGATTCCCCTCTCAATGCATCCCAGCATTCTGTTGGCCTTCATTGTTGCCATCTCACACTGCTTACTAACATTCAAGTCATCTGAGATTATGATACCCAGATCTCATTCCTGGTTTGAGGCTTCCAGTCTTTTGCCTCCTAGGTAATACTTCTTTCTTGGATTTTTCTTTCCTATTTGCATGACCTTGCACTTTTTGGCATTAAACCTCAGTTGCCACACTCCAGACCATTCTTCTAGTTCCTTGAGGTCAGCTTCCATCTTGCTTACTCCTTCTGGAGTGTCCACCCTACTACATATCTTGGTGTCATCTGCAAACACACACACCTTCCCTTCCAGTCCATCAGTGATGTCTGCTATAATAACATTAAAGAGCACAGGCCCTAGCACTGAGCCCTGGGGCACCCCGCTGGTCACCCTGCCTTCCGTCGATTGTGCTCCATTAACCTGTATCCTCTGGATTCTGCCTTGTAACCAGTTTTGTACCCATCTGACTACTTATGGACCAGTCCCTGTCTGGTCAAGCTTCTTTACCAGCCTTCTGTGTGGAACTGAGTCAAAGACCTTACTAAAAGTCTAGGTAGACCACATCCACTGCTCCACCGTCGTCCACTATCTTTGTAGCGTAGTCAAAAAACTCAAGCAAATTTGTCTGGCATGACCTATCTGCTGTGAAACCATGTTGTTTAGGGTCTAATCAGCCACTAGTTTTGAGGAATGGTATGATCCTCTGTTTGAATAGTGTCTCCATTAGTTTCATTACTATAGACTTGAGGCTCACCGGTCTGTAATTACTAGCCTCTTTGCAACTGCCTGATTTGTGAAGTGGAACCACTATTGCCTTTTTCCAAACTTCAGGTACCACACTGCTCTTCAAGGATTTCATAAATAGAAGTGCCAGAGGGGCTACTAATTCTGCCCCCAGTTCCTTAAGATTCTGGGTTACATCTCATCTGGTCCCATTGCTTTATCTGCTTTTAGTTTATTTAGCGCCTCCCGTACTTCGGCTTCTGTAAAGGGACTCATGTCTACCCCTGGTCCTGGGGTGTTGTGTTTTTTCAGGGCTGGGCCATCCCCTGGGTCCTCTCTGGTAAACGCCGAGCAGAAGTATTTGTTGAGGGTTTTGGCTTTCTCTGAGTCATGTTTGGTGCAATTCCCTTCTTCACTAGCAATCTTTACTATCACCCCTTTTTGTCTTTCTACATTCCATAATGTATCTAAAAAATGATTTGTCTCCTCTCTTTGCCCCTTCTGCTGTCTTTTCCTCTGTCTGGGCTTTTGCCTTTCTAATTTGTTTGACTCTCATTTTTTCCTTGTACAACTCCCAGTCTTTCTCAGTTTTGGTTTCCTGGTATATGCTGTACGCCTTCTTTTTTTCTTTGACTGTGGTAGCCACTTCCTTGGAAAACCACAGAGGATTTCTTTTTCTTTTTGCTTTGCTGACCCATCTGGCACATTGATCTGTGGCAGTCTTTATTGCTGTCTTGAGTCTCCCCCATTTGACCTCCACCTCCTCAACTTCTATTTCCATTAACTGGCTACTTATGTTGTTCCTCATTTTTTGGAAGTCAGCCTTTCTGAAATCTAGCACCTTTATCTCTGAGTGGCTGGTGTCCTGTGTTATGTTTAAATTAAAGCTTACCATGTGATGGTCACTGTTGCCCATATGACATCCCACCTCAATGTCTTTGATCCTTTCAGAGTTTGTGAGGACAAGATCGAGAATGGCATTTCCCCTTGTTGGGTGTTAACAAGCTGGTAGTCTTGCACCTTGTAGTGACAATAAGAAGTCCCTACTTCTTGTTGTTGCTGCTGTTAGTGTGCTCCAGTTAATATCTGGTAGGTTGAAGTCCCTCACCAGTATTACTTCACCTTTATCAGACATTCTGTGGATTTCCTCTATTAGGTCTTTGTCTCCTTTATCTCCTTGATTTGGGGGCCTGTATACGATGTCGATTCTGAAAGGTTTTCTCTTGCCCGTATCTGTTGTTAGTCAGAGTAACACGAAGTCCCTAGGTTGCCCTTTTACTTCTGTGGCTTTTATTTCTTCCTGAATGTAAATGGTTACGCCCCCCCCACCCTTTTTTGGCCCTGCCTATCTTTCCTGAACAGATTGTAACTGGGAATGGCCATATCCCATCCATGATTTTCTGTGAACCATGTTTCTGTTACAGCCACTCAGTCCAACCTTTCTGTTTCCAAGATGGCTGTTGGTTCCTGAAGTTTGTTGGTTAGGCTTCTAGTATTTGCAACCATTGCCTTCCAGGAATGTACATCCTCTGGCATGAGGTTGTACCTTCTTCCTGGACTGTTCCAGTTTGCTCTTTCCAGCCAAGAGATTATGGAGGTCGCTGGTTCTGGTGGATGTTGGCTGAGGTTTGTTTTCTGAGGATGTATGTGCACATTTAGCATTTTTGGGAGTGATGACCAGCCCATCAACAGCATGGGTGTGAGCTGCATCATACTCCCCTTTATTTAGTTTAAACTATCTGTATAGCCATCACATTTTTGTTCAAGTGCTCACACACCTTCTCTGTTTAGGTGCAATTTGTCATATTCAAAAAAAAAAAGCTCTTTCCCAAAAGTTGTGCCAGTTCCCTATGTGGTGGTATCCCTTGTCTTGGCACCAATCATGTAGTCATGAGCTGAATTTGCCTACTTCAATCTCTTTGACTGGCTTGGTGCTTTTTCCTTTTTCCCACACTGGCAGCACTTCTGAGAAGGCTAATTTGGACAGAAGGGAAGAAAGTTTGTCGGCCAGGTCCTCAAAGTGTTTCTTGTCCTCCTGAACTGTACGGTTTGCCAAGTCATTGGTACCAAGGTGCATTGTTATATGTGTGTAACATCCCCTGATTTCTGCACAATTGTCTTTATGCGGTTAGTGTCCTTGCTTGCAGAGGCTCCTGGTAGACACTTTGCCACAATGTCGCTTTTTTGTGTTAGGTGGTGTTCCACTCCTCAGATCATGGAATCCCCGATTATGAGAATTTTGCTTTTGTTTATATTTGTATCATTTTTATTTTGAGTTTTAGTATTTTTGCTGTTATTTCATTTGGTTTTAGTATTGTTGTTGGTTATATTTTGAGTAGTAGTATTTTTATTTTTATCATAGTTTGATTTGGTTTTAACTGGCGTGTTAGCCTTTTTTGGTGGTTTGATTTCTTTACCTTATATTACTTTGTCTGTGGTTGCTAGCAGTGGAGCGAACCTATTTTTTTGTTTGGATGGCCAGGAAATGCTCCTGGTTTTTGGCTTCCTTCCTGGGCCTCCTAAGATGCCTCTTTTTTCTTACTACCTGCTAGTCTCTGGGCCCAGCCTCAAGCCCTGTCACCCGACTGACATGCTGGTACAGGTGGTGGTGGTGGTTGAGGAGGTGTGCTATAGCATTCCCTGCATTGGAGGTCATATATTATAGTCCAAGCATCCTGTAGTTGGACTGCAAGATGTACTATGGTGCTGTTACTCCTTTCTGCTGAAAAAAACAATCAGTTTGTTAAGGACTGCCACTTAGTAGCACAACTAGAGACTGGAGGAGAGAAGAAGGTCTCTTTCCCAGTCATTGAAGAACAGTAAAGCTCAGTAGACAGAAAGGCTAGGGGCTGGACCACACTTGACATATGCCTCCTGGAGTTATCCTTTGTGTCTGAGTTGTTGCTTCTGGTCATTTCTGGCTAAGAGCTTTATATTAGCCGACCACTTTTTCAGTAGTGGGTACAGCAGACAGTAAGGCTAGGGGCTGGACCACTCTTGAGGTATGCCTCCTAGGGGTGCCCTTTGTGTCTCAGCTGTTGCTTGCAGCTGATAACTTTCTATTAGTTGACCACTATTTCAGTAGTGGTACAGCAGTACAAATGCTGATTTCTATACATCAGCTAGGAATTCTGGGTAAGTGTTCCAATTGCTTCTCATGCTGAGAGAGCAGCCACTGGCTGGGTCTCAGCAGAGCGATCGAGGAGAGAAGTTGCCTCAGCAGAGATAGGAGTCTGGACTGTGCACTCCAAGGGGATTCAGCCAGGTAGAACTGCTCTCAAGGAATCCCTGCTTCTGCACCTGTCAGATCTGCCTTCCCTCCATGACTGGTCTTTCTCCCAGGTGGTGAAGATCAGTGAAGCTCAGCAGACAGTAAGACTAGGGGCTGGACCACACTTGGCGTATGACTCCTAGATTTGCCCTTTGTGTCTGAGGTTCTTGGAAAAACTAGACTTGGGAGTGATAATATTGACATGAAGCTTGTGGCTGTTGCACTTGAAGAGCTGCTGGTCCCCATCACCAACATTTTTAGCAAATCGCTCTCCATGGCACAATTCCCAGCCACCTGGAAATTAGTGTTGGTGACCCCATGCTGAAAAGTGGTGATCGCTCTAGCACAACTAATTATCGGCTGATTTCATTTCTACCCCCCCCCCATCAAAAGCACTTGAGAGAATCCTGGCAGATCAGATCTCTGAGTAGCTTCAGAAACACATTCTCCAGTGTTCCCAGAAGCACAGCTTCTGAAAAGGCCACAGTACTACCACAGTTCTGATCAAATTCTCTGACTATGTGCACAAGGCCCTGGATGCCGGCAAACTAGTGGGATCTATTTTTATAGATCTCACTAAGGCCTTTGACATCGTAAACCATCTCTTACTTCTCCAACAACTACTTCATGTGGGGTTCTCCTCTGAAGTTGCTCTCTGGTTCAAGGATTATTTCTTTCATCATTACCAGAGTGTTAAGATTGGGCCAGTAACCTCCACAGCAAGGGAAATGAGACTCAGTGTCCCTCAGGGATCCATTTTGGGTCCCCTCTTCTTTAGTCTGTTCCTAAATAGATTCCCTGAAGCCTGTAAGTGTAAGATTATTCTGTATGCTGATGTATGTGGTCATCCTGAGTACCAGCACTCATCTTGACCAGCTACAGAATGACCTGCAGTCCACTTTCCACTCCTTAGAAGGTTGGTTCAGCACACAGAATCTGCTTCTTAATTATAAGAAAACTAAAACAATGCTGATCGCTAGCTCCCAGCACAAGAAATCTTACCCTGACATGACAATTGTCAATAATAAGGACACTCCCCTTGAACAGGTATGCACTTTCAAGTGCCTTGGGGTACACATGGATGACACTCTTTTCTATGTGCAGTACACTGATCAGGTTGTTTATTTATTGAAAAGTTTCACCAGGAAAGGCACACTGAACAATATAAAATTGCTAGTCCCATGGAGTGTCCTGGAGGAAGGGGAACATTGGAGTACAGTAATCAAAAGCACATTCTATGCAGTATTATAGAAAGGTATATATACAATACTCAACACATTTCCAAAAGTAATATAAAACAGAGAAGCAACAGAGTGAAAAAACAATACATCAGTAGCATTAGATAAACATTGGGATTTGAAGTGAGAGGAGCAAATTAACAGCACTGCAGACTAGTACATACAATGCGGACAAGGAAGTGCAATAAAGTACGTAGGCTCACGTTAAGTGCTAGGCTGGGAAAGGAGATGGGGAAACAAGAGGGGAGATTAGGAGAGAGAGAAGCCAGAGGGGAAATTAGGAACAGCTGCAGGATGGAGAGAGGTTGATATGGACCATGGGGAGGAGTGCCTGATTTGATGAGGCATTGAGTTCCAGAGCTTAGGGAACCTATAGGAGAATGACGATTGGCTAATAGAGGTGGTGCGTCGTGGTATAGCTAGGGTGCAGGAGTCACTGGATCTGAGGGAGAGAGGGGCAGTGGAGCAGGACAATGAGGAGGCAAGGTAAGTGAGAAGTGTATCAAACCAGAATTTAGAGACAAATTTTATGCAGTGGGCTAGATGGCAGTTTTCCAAAGAAGGAAATGCTAGAGAGCGATATAGATTGCAGTGGTGGGTAAAGGAAGGGGCATCCAGAGTGAAACAACAGAAAGCACTGAAAAGGGTGTCCAATCTCATTAAGGATGACTTTGGTGCAGCACTGTAGACTACATTGCAGTAGTCAAAGATGGGTAGTATCATTTTCTGGACAATCTCCCACCTGGCCTGTAGAGGTAGGCAGCTTCGATTCCTGTAAAAGGCACCCAATTTGGGGCACAGCTTTTTCACTGTGTCCAGTGAAGATTAGGTGCTGGTCTAGCCAGACCCTGAGATACCTAAAGGAGGAGGTGTCCCCTAGAGTACAGCCATCAAGGGCGTGAAAGGAGGGCAATTTAGTTAGCCTAGAGAGTCTCTGCCTAGTGCCAAAGGTCATGGAGACTGTTTTCTTGCTGTTGAGGAAAAGCTGATGGGAGCTTAACCATTGCTGAACTTTCTCAAAGTCATGCTGAAGTGTGGAAGTGACATCAGTTGGTGATTGGCCAGAGTAGAAAAGGACAGTATCATCGGCATACATATGGATGGAGAAGGAGGTGCACACTGACAGGAGGTCATTAAGTAATATGGAGAATAGTAGAGGGCCAAGGACGAAGCCTTAGGGTACGCCAGCATTAATCTGGAGTGGGAAGAGATGGAATCAGCAGTTTTGACTGCCTATGTCTGGTCTGTTAGGTAGGAGATAAGTCTGTGGCTGAATCAGATAGGCCAGCAGATTGCAGAGTATCTAGGAGGATGTTAAAGCAGTCAGTGCCAAACTGGGTGTCTTGTACAGGCACAAACAATACCTCACGCCCTCTGCCCTCCGGTTATCAGTCTCCAGCTCCATTCTGTTAATAATAGACTATGGCTTGATGGTCTATGGGTCTGCTTCAGACACAGTGATTAAGCGAGTCACAACTGCCCTCAGTAAGGCCTGAAGATTAATCCTGGGTGCTAACAACCAGTCACACACCTGTTCACTCTATGAACACACTAACTGGTTGAACCTCAACAACAGAATAAAGTACCAGATATGCATTCTGGGCAAGAAAATCCTACTCAGAATAGCTCTCCCCTCTCTCAAACCCATGGTGCAGGCTAGTCACTCTTCCTACCACACCAGGGGTATGACCCACTATTCACTAGCCATCCCATTTAGGAAAACCTCACTCGGACAAAGGTCCTTTGCTTACAGGGCATCCCATGGCTAAATGAGATCCCAACACACATAACTAGGACTCCCAGCCACCCTGCCTTTAAACTGTAACTGAAGCAACACCTTACTGCCACTTGTACCTGTGTTTGCAGGTAATCCAGCTAGTCCACTATGTCAAACGCTAGGATGGTGGGGGGGATATGCCCCACCCCTTTCTCTGCTTTAGCCCTAGCTCCCTGTCCTCTGCACTTAACTAATCTCTGGTCCCTTCTGGGCCTTTTGTGCTACCTGTTCCTGCTCTCATTGCATTTAGCCTCCCCTGCACTAACCCCACCCTATTTCTTTCCACTTAATCCCACACAATGCCTGTATTCAGGCAGCTCTGCCTGTTGAACTCTTAAGTTCTTTATATACCTTTTGTGCCTTAATGTAGAACTCAGCCCTTCATTGCTTCAATTGTAGCAGTATCTCCTCCTGCTATTGTTGTACCTGCACTTGAATTTTGTATCACATTTATAGCTGCATTTTGTGTTGTCCTTATTGTACCTTTTTACGTCATTGATTGAGAACCTTATTAATTGTACCTTTTTACTTTGTTGATTGAGAACCTTATTAATTGTTATGTACCTGTTGTATTAATAATGTTCCTAATCTTGACTTGGAACCTTTGAAAAAGAGCATTTTGCTCAAATGTTATCTTCCAAATAATGAAATAAATAAAAAAATAAAAATATGTCTCAAAGGGGTTTCTACCGGAAACCCTCCATCTCTCCCTCTAGTCCACCTCACCTCCCTAGCTATCCTCCTCCTAGAATTATCAACCCTTTAAACCAGTTCCAGATGTATTTGAACCCATTTATAGTGCATGCCCAAACCACTTCTGCCAGTAATCTGTTCTATGGACTCCAGCACCCTCTCGGTGAAGAACTTCTTTATGTTCCTCTGAAGTTTCCATTGACTAGTTTCTATTTATGTCTTCTCAGGACTGCACTAGTATTCCTGTTGAATATGTCTCAACAGTTCACTCTATTAAATTCCCCTCAGGAACTTGTATGTCTCTATCATGTCACCCCTCTCCCTTTTGATTTCCAGCGAGCACATGTTAAAGGCCTCAAGTAGTTCCATATAGGATATCCTGTGTTGCCCTGGATCAGCTTGGTGGTCATCAGCTGCACAGACTAACATATCCCTGCCCTTTCTCAGGTGTGGACTCCAGAACTTGACACATACTCCAGGTAAGCCTTCATCAAAGATCTGTACACGGGCATGATCACCTCTCCTCCTCCTGACAGATCCCCTGCCAGTGCATTCATCATAGCATCATTGTTGCCTTGCTGTGTGCTTTACTACACTCGCTGCTAATAATGACTCTTAGATCCCTTTTCTCTAGTGTTATGGTCAACCTTACCCCGCCCCAATGCAATAGTATCCTGTATGGAGGTTCCTCTTGTACATCACTTTTCACTTTTTAGTATTGAAATTCAACTGCCTAATTTTTGAACACCTCTCCAGTCTCTCTGTATCCCTCTCTACCTCCCTCACTACTTCCTCACTGTCTATACTGCCACATAGTGCTGTGTCATCTGCAAAGATACACATCATGTCCTGGATGCCATCCCCTATGTTATTGATGGAACGCATTGAACAGGATGGGTCTGAGGACTGACCCCTACAGCATCCCACTTGAGACTCCCTGCCCTCTGACTTGACTCTGTCCACTACCATTCTTTGTTTACTTCTCTCCAATCAGTGTCTTACCCATCTGACCTAGTCACTCCTTACTCCCGGGTCTTCCAGTTTCCTCCTGTGTGGCACAGAGTCAAAGGCCCTGCCAAAACTGAAGTGTAGTAAATCTAATACCTGTTCTCTATCAATCGCCCTGGTGAGACAGTCAAAAATACCACAAGGTTGATGTGAAATGATCTCCATGCAATGAGTCCATGCCACTTGCTTGCCTGCCTGTAACTCATTTTCCTCTTGGTAGGCCACTAGGATTTGTTTGACCCGGATCTCCATCAACTTACCTACAATGAAGGCAAGACTGACCACTCTGTAGTTTCCCAGGTCTTCCCTTGTCCCCCCTCTTATGGTGAGAAGTCATGTCTGCAGACCTTCAGTCCCCTGTCATCATACAAAATTTCCATGAACATCTGAAAAGCTCAGCCAGCTCTGAACTCAGCTCCATTAGCACCCTTGGGTCTAAGCATCCTTTCCTGGTGACTTCTCTACCTTGAGGACTGCAGGCTCCTTCTTTACCATGTCTACCATGTCTACCAGGACCATAGATGGCCCCATTTCCTGCACACTCCTTGTGAAGTCCATAATGCTACTCCCTGGTAAAGGCCCTTTTTCCTCCACCATGAATACTGAGCAGAAGTAATTGTCTAAAACATTAGCCTTCTGCTCATCATACCTTACTACCCTTCCACCCCGATAGCCTGATAGCCTGTTTCCTCCCCTCATCTTTCTTTTCTCCTTGATAAACCTAAAGAATTCTTATCCGCCCCGACACCAGCTTTGTGTCTGCCTTTGCCCTCCTGTTCATCCCCTTTGCATCTTTTAGCTTGTCCCAATATTCCCCACATTCTTTAGCCTCTTGCTTCTCCTTGTATCTTTTAAATGCCCTCTGTTAAGCACCCACTGCCTCCTTCACATCCTTGGAGAGCTAAACCATCCTTTTATATTTGTTCATAGTTAGTCAACTCCAAGATAACCCCTTAATAACTATCCATTTTTCCTCTACCCTTTTGATCACCTCAACTCCTTCCAGCTTTTCCCTGACCCTTTCCCTCATTTTACTGAAATTTACCCTTCTTAGATCAAGAACCACAGTCTTCAAAGAGGGTCTGCAGTTGTCCAGGGCTAGTACAAACCATACAGTATTGTGGTCACAATATAGCAGTGGTTTCTTCACCATAACCCCTTCCACCCCTTCTGAATTGTTAAGCCCCAAATTAAGAATATGCCTTATTCCTGATCAACTGTACCAGTACACAGTCCTGAATTGTGTCCAGCAGTGCATGACTTCTAGTTCTCTTAGCTGCTTGGGTAGCTTGACTCCTTTTCTCTTCCATCCTTCCAAAGGCTCCCCCACTTCAGTCTCCCCCCACTCAATTTAAATGCCTAGCTATGTAGATTTTCAAGTTCTGTCTGAGTGCATTAATTCCTTCCTTCACAAGATTAAGGCCATCTTCTTTAAAGAGCTGTCTATCCCAGAAGTCACCCCAGTCACCCACAAACTAAAACCCTTCTTGCTGAAACCACCCCTTCAGCCAGTCATTGAAAGCCTCTACTTTATTCTGCCTCACCATCATCTCATACTGTTAAGACCTTAAAGAAAGTCAGCAAAGCTGCCTTCCCCCTCAACTTATTGCCCCAGCTTCCAGAATTTAGACTCAACTACCTCCTGGTGCTCATCGGCCAGGTCTTTAGAAGCGAAGTATGCTAGCACCTCTGTCCTTCCCATCTGACTTATCATCCCCTCAATTCTGGCTCCATCTCTCCCTGCCAAGGCCCTTGGTAGGCATCTGACCACTCTACTCCCTTTCTCTCTCTCCCCCACATGCCACCCTCTCAATACCATTAACCACTGAGTCAACATCCACTAGTACTCTGCCAGCTTTCTTCTTCCCCACTCCCCACCCCCATGGGTGTTGCCCTCCCAGCTTGTACTGGCTCCTGGCTTCCCTCTGGAGATTCAGGTGCCTGCATCTCTTCCAGGGGTGCAAAGTGGTTTGTAATTTATACTTGGGTTGCAGGGGGATAAGGTGGTAGGCTCATAAACAATCAGCCCCCCCTTCTTAGTGGTCATGGCTAGGCATATAGCATTCACTATGAGCTTATCTGATTTATTTTTAAAACTTACAAGACTAGTGCAAGTCACAATCCATACTGGTAACCTGTTCCATAATCTGACTGTCCTTGGAATGAAAGCATACTTTCTGATGCCTCTATTAGTTTTTTTTTCTATAAATTGTAACTGGTGCCCTTGTAAATTATACATTGGTTTCTTGAATTCTAATCCCAGCTCTTGGAATAACTGTTTGTCTTTGATTATATTAGTAGGAGTAAGTCTTCTCTTATTTGCCTATCCCTCAAGGTGAACAATCCCAGTCTTCTCAGGCTGTCATCATTGGGTTTGTTTCTATAACAAGTGATCAGCTTTGTCATCCTTCTTTGAGGTGCCTCAAGCAGGTTGACATCCTTCTTTAAGAAAGGGGTTCCAAATCTTAGAACTATAATCCAAATGTTGTGAATGAAGGACTCTTTTCAATACACATGTGCCAAGCTTTATACCCCACTTCTTTAGTCAACCTGTTTACACAGTCAACATATTTCATTCTGTGCTGCAACATGCTCTGTGTGACTAGAGTTCAGCAAATCTACTACAGATGGGTCAGTGACCCACTCTAGAGAACACAGCCTTGGAAAGATTGCCTTACAATCTCTATTTCTAGCTAGTCCTAGTCATAACTACCCTGTTTACTGCTTCATGCCCCTTAGCTGCTACTTACTACTTCACAGTCCTTTCCTGCATTTTCCTCCCAAATTCTCATATTTATTTGCCACTTTATGCTAACTCAGAAATGGTTTTAGGGTAGCTCATCACTTACCACCTGTATTACAACTGGACTGAGACACAAAGCCTGGTTTCTACTTTGTTTATAGTCTCCTGTCCCTCTTCCTTCAAGTCCCTCTTCTTTTATGTCCTTTATGGCAATTAGCCTCATGGCACTTCATGGACTGGCACAACACAGAGTATCCCAACACACTGCCACTGCTAGAAGTTGCAGCTTTAAACTCCTGAACTAAGATGTAACAGCACCACCACCTGACATGGGTGCCCTATAGTTGATCGTACAGACAAGAAACTGGTTTACACCATCAATCAGTTTGATATCTGACTACAAGCAGTAACTACTCACAGTAGCTGTTGAAAATTCCCTAGTTTCTGGAACCCCTGGCTTGCTCTCATCCCACGTGATGAATCTCACTGAAGAAAGGCTAACTAATTTTGTTACATGAGGAGGAGATAACATGAAATACAAAAGACCTAAAGAGATCTGCACAGCTGGGAGAGACACTGGTGTAGAAAGAGAGGTGCTGTGCACTAACATCTAATGGTCTAGGTGGGTAGATGATTTTTGCTTTTTTAAAGTGAGCATGTAGGAAATGGAAACTGTGTTTAAATTACACAGTACCATTTTAGACTTTGCATCTCATGACACATGCCAATAAACAGCAAGTTATGCATCTTGTAGTATAATATTGATAAGGGTTATTAAGGGATAAAATACTTAATGTCATATAAAAAGCACTTTAGCGCATCGTGATAAATATTATTAACCCAAGCTGCCATCACTCCATATGTCAGTTCAATAAAAAACATATGTTTATAACCCGTTCAGTGTTGCTTATGATGTATTATGATTCAGTCTAAAGTGCTTGTAAAAATCATTACATTGATACCACATGAACCCCTGGACAATACCAGCAGCAGAAAAGGGCTGCAGTTATTGTTTGATGTATTTTTAGGTCTCTTGTTGATATTCTTTGTAACAAATATGTATCCCATGCCAGCTCTCCAGAAATGAGTCATGTAACATCAGCACCTAGGGAACCCGCACAGTGTCCATTTAAGCATGCTACTCCATTCTAAACCGAAGTTGCCAGAGCTCTACCCAGAGAAACTTTATCAAGTGACAGGATGTACCATATGTTTTTAAACTTTGTTGGTACCTGCTAGTTTTGGCTTAAAGTAGTATTTCTTATATAATTAGATGCCTGCACATCTGCTGTAACAGTACATAGGCATCACACTGGGTATCAAGACAATCATTACTTGTCTTTAGTACACATACCTAACTGCAGTAATTTTCACTTCTTGAAATTACCAATGTGTTATGTAGCTAATGTACTAATTAAAATAATAATATTTCAATGAATTAAAAAATACTGCAAGACAAATAAAAGAACATTTAGAATGCTCAGAATACATTCTCAGTGCAACGGTACATTTGATGATATCTTTTTCTACTATAATGTTCAACAGCAGAAATCGCCAGGGTTCATTAGTTCCTAATTAGGCCCTTTTTCATTGTTTATAGAGCAGGCATGTTGATGGTACTGTGTGTATCGAATGGCAGGCCAGCTCTTGGGTTTGAGTAACCACAAGGTATCTGTTTAGAATCAGCACCACATTTCAGACTGGACTGCAGCACAAAAATGCCATTATGTAAAGTAGTAGGACTGCAATGTTGTTTTTATTCATTAACTGTAAATAACAATCAGCATACCTACAGTAAATGCACAGTATCATGTCTGAGAGAGCACAGCATGTCTAAGCTTTCTAACTTCTGTCGTAATAGATTCTACGTGGGGGCTGTAAAGCTGCCACCTATAGATATATCTTTTTTCCAATTGTTTAACTAGGTAAGACATACTAAGCTGAAAGCTTGTTTACATGTGCAGCCTGGAAGCACAGGGAGGTTAAGTGACTTGCTCAGGGTCACACAGTATGCAAGTGGGGGCTGTGAGATTCAAACCCAGGTCTCCAGATTTGTAGCTCAGAGCTTTAAACCACTGCGCCACACTGCCTCACTTATTAATGCAGGTAATATCATAAAAAATGATTTTCATTGATTAATCCCTGTATTTTGCTGACATTTGTTTAAATAGGGCCTGTCATTTTTTTTAATAGAGTAAAATAGAATCATCACAGTTTTTCCTGTGGTTATGTAGTGTTTAGCATACAGGTAATCATACTTCATTTATGTGGTAAGTACACTTTCTTGTTCATCCTCTTTTTATATTGGAAAAGGAGCTTTCACTTTCCTGAATGGCTCAAATCAAGAGGACAACCAGCAAAAGTGGATGGAGGGCTGTGCTGATCACCCACCATGTGGCCATATCCAAGTACTGCATGTACTGAGTGACTTGGGGGAGATGGGTGGCATGGCTTACAGAGGGTGGGAGGGTTAATTTTACGCAATAAGCTGGATCTGGAAAAGGGTGAGGAGAAGTACAGTAATGAACAGTAGGTTGGGGAAGGGCTTTCATGTATAAACTGCCACTGGGATTGTGATGCTGTTGTCAAGAAGAGGATACAGAATCCAACACCTAGATTGGGCACCCAGTGTCAGGATGAAATGAATGGGGGGTGTTAGTGAGCCACGAAGGATAGGCACCCAGTGGCCACAAAAATATTTACAAAACTGACTCTGGATTGGGCACTCAGTGTCTGATGAAATGAGGAAGGGGATCTGACACTGAGACTGAACACCCAGTGTCAGAAAATGTACAGGGGGAAAGATAGGCTCTAAAGTAAATAGCCTTTTTCTTTTTTCATTCATCAACCACAGATGAAAAAAAGGGTTCCTTTTTTAAATATTTGTTCATTCATAATTTTTGTTTCTGCATGCACCCGCTCCACATTTGAAAAGTACTTACAATTTCTTAATCTGGGCTTTTCGCCGAAACAGAGGGACATTTCTTGTGCTCCCCGGAGGATCTTCCTGCCCACAGCCACTGGATCCCAACTGAAAATGCCAAGGTAGCCAAAGGACCTCGCTCCCAGTAACAAAGGGAGCAGCTCTGTTCGCGCCTTTTTTTTGCTTAAAGCTTTCTCCATTTTTTTTTGTTTTTTTTTTTTTTACCCACAACAGTTTAGATAGGTTTTTCAGTTCTTTTAAACTCATGATTGCACCGTATTATTACTGCTTTTATGGTTACCTTAATCAATCTTGAAGGCATAGACAAGTAAGAACTGTAGAACTGCTTTAAATCGAATTACTGTGATCACTCTGCCTGCTCCCTTTCCTGCAATTGCTAATCTTGGCCAGTCAAACGGAAAAAAAAAATATCTGTAATCCCTGCTCTGATCAGCTTGCCAAAACACTATTTAAAGCCTGCCTACCTTTCACTCTGCAGGCAGTCACCAAAAGCTGAGGTGCAGCACCAGGGACTCTCCCCAACCCCCCGAACAGAGCTCCGAGCTCCAGGACGTCGCGAGGAGCAGCCAAGCATAGAGGCTCTCTCCCCATCCCCAGAAAGGAGCTCCGCGCTCCCGCCAAAACAGAGTGGCATATCTTATGCTCCCCGGAGGCTCTTACTGCCCACAACCACTGGATCCCAACTGAAAACACCAAGGTAGCCAAAGGACCTCGCTCCCAGTAACAAAGGGAGCAGCTCTGTTCGTGCCTTTTTTTGCTTAAAGCTTTCTCCATTTTTTTTTTGACCCCACAACAGTTTAGATAGGTTTTTCAGTTCTTTTAAACTCATGATTGCACTGTATTATTACTGTTTTTATGGTTACCTTAATTAATCTTGAAGACATAGACAAGTAAGAACTGTAGAACTGCTTTAAATTGAATTACTGTGATCACTCTGCCTGCTCCCTTTCCTACAATTGCTAATCTTGGCCAGTCAAATGGAAAAAAAAATATCTGTAATCCCTGCTCTGATCAGCTTGCCAAAACACTATTTAAAGACTGCCTACCTTTCAGTCCTCAGGCAGTCACTGAAAACTGAGGTGCAGCACCAGGGGCTCTCCCCTACCCCCCGAACAGAGCTCCGAGCTCCAGGAAGTCACGAGGGCCAGCCAAGCATAGGGGCTCTCCCCCCATCCACAGAAAGGAGCTCTGCGCTCCCGACGAAACAGAGAGACATTGTTTGTGCTCCCCGGAGGCTCTTCCTGCCCACAGCCACTGGATCCCAACTGAAAACGCCAAGGTAGCAAAGGACCTGCTCCCAGTAACAAAGGAGCAGCTCTCTGTATTTCTTCCCCATGATGGCTATGCGACTGCTCCCCTCACCCCAATACCTGCCACCCTTGGCTGGTGTTACATATATGAGGGAAACCTTCGAGAAACCTTGCGAGATCTTGGCGCTCTCACGTTATTTTTTCTATCAGCCTACTTCTCCATTAGCTCCTTATATTCTCTGGGCACTAGAGGGAGCCTGATCTGTTTTGAGCAAACTTGCTCACTCTGCATCAAACGTAATCTATAACCTGCCACTCCAGGTTGGTAATTTCAGCAGGTACTTAAACACTTCTCTAAGCACTCAGCGGCTCTGTTCCCTCAATCTCTCCCCACTTCCCTATATTTATAATGGCCCCCCTCTCGCCTGCTGGCTCTCCTCATGGGGTCACTTTGTCTTCTTACTCTCTCTGAGCTATCCTGCCCAAACGCTCTGTCTGCTAATTCAAATGCTCACTCATATGATGACTTTCACTTCTCCAACCTTCTTGCTACTGCCACACCCCCACCTCGTCCCCCTATTGCTCTCATCAACAGGTGCATGTGGCCTATAGCCAGATACCTTCACTTTAATTTGAAGCTCTCCATTAGAGCCTCAGTCAGGGCCTGCTTCACTATACCCCTTTGGATATTCATCCTGTCACTTATGCTAGCTGGGGACATCGAGGACAATCTAGGCCCTTCTCAAGTTCCCATCCAATCCCTGCCCCCCCCGGTCACCTCCCTCCCAAAATCCAATGGCCTAACTATGGCTCACTCTAGGAGCCTTCTGGCCAACCTCCCTGACCTTCAGGTCTGGGTGGGAGTGAATGGCCCAGACATCCTTGCCATCACTGAAACCTGGCTAAAGCCTACAGTCACTGCCTGTCAGTGCTCTTTCCAGGATACAATATGCTACATGCTGACCGACTCGGGGCAAAAAGGGGGGGTGGCCTTGCCCTCTACTACAAAACTCACCTTAACATCACTCTTTTGCAGGACCCCACTCTACCTAATTGTGAAATCCTCCATTCTCTCCTTCTTCTGGGGGGGAGTTAAGAAACTCCATATTTTTTGTATTTATGTCCCTCCAAAAAATGCTAAACAGGGTATTCTTGAATTCCTGGAGAGCCTGCCAACAGTAACAGGCAAAAATGACATTATCTGCCTTGGGGATTTTAATCTCGACTGGTCTGAGAAAAACTCAGCCAACCTATCCTCTATGGTTAGTAAGGCAAACCTAACACAGCTTATCCAGGAACCCACTAGGGTCTCCCGGGGAGGGGGTGACTGCGCCACCCAACTCGACTGGATACTCACAAACAGGAAGGAATGTGCCACCTCGGCTGGAGTGCTTCCTGACACCATTAGTGATCACTATCCTGTTTACTGTGTCTGGGATACCGTCACCCCATCTTTCCCTTCCAAAATTGTTACCTTTCCTAACCTCTCCCACCTAAGAGCCGATGCTTTCAAAAATGATCTCAACCTGGTTGACTGGTCTCCTCTCTACCTGACCAAGGACATCAACTTTGCTACTGACTATTTCAACTCTGTCTTCATCGCTCTACAACACCTTCATATCCCAGTCACCACACGTAGGGTGGCAGGGAAGGTAACCAAGTGGCTAACACGCCCCCTGCTTCAATTTCTCAAAAGCAGGGACAAACTATGGTCAGTGTGGAAGGTATCTCATCTTCGCACTGACTTCAAAGCCTATTGAGCCTCGTGGAACAAATGCAAAAGAGAAATATGACTTGCCAAAAGTACCTACTACAGGAACCTACTGTAATCCTCATCCGAAAACCCTCAAAAGTACTGGTCCCAAATAAAGGAAATTCTTGGCAATGACAAGCAGCAGATTCCAACCAACATGAACATTCTAGGCGTTCACTGCAACAACCAGATTACTACTGCCAACTCCTTCAATTCCCTATTTTCCATGTCACCTTGTACAACCCAGGCTATCCCCCAAACCTACTGTCCTCCTGCCCCTTCTTTGCTCCTTGCACCACCCTCCCTAGTGCTGGCTCCAACAACATACCGAGAAGTACACAAGCTACTTAACACCCTTCTGTCATGAGGGGGCCAGGGGCCAGACAGCATCCATCCTGATATACTAAAGCAGTTCGCACCATGGCTGGTCAGGCCTGTCACCAGGCTCTTCAACCTCTTGATCCTTACATCTACTGTCCCATCTACTTGGAAAATGGCCAGAACTATCCCCATTCACAAAAAGGGTGGTGTCAAACTTATGTCCAACTACCGCTCCATCTCTGTCCTACCCACTGTCAGTAAACTTCTTGAAAAAATAGTCCACCGCCAGCTCGCTGAACACCTTGCTAAGTTTAAACTCCAAACCCCCTGACAACAAGGTTTTAGGCCTGGCCACAGCACCACTACAGCCCTGACACAACTAACCAGCGACATCAAAAGTAACATGGACCGGGGCCTGCTCACTGGTGCTGTCTTCATAGACCTGTCCAAAGCTTTTGACATGGTTCATCACCCTTTCATGCTTAATAAGCTCCAATCCGTAGGAGCATCTGACTCAACTCTATCTTGGTTCCGCAGTTATCTGGACAATCGCACCCAGGTGGTAGCTTTTCACAAGGCCCTTTCCTCCCCCATAAAGATCTCCCAGGGAGTCCCACAGGGGTAAACTCTCGACCCTCCCCTTTTCTCCCTCTTCCTAAATGATATTCCCGCTCTTTCCCAACACAGCTGCACTCTAATATACACTGACGACCTTGTCCTCTACTCAGGGTCTAAATCGATAGAGGACATCAACTCCACCCTCTCAAATGATTTCCAAGTCCTTTAACTCTGGCTCTCGAACAGCCATCAAAACCTTAACCAGGACAAAATGCATGCCATGCTATTTGGTTCCTCAAAAAAACTGCCCCCAGGCTCTTGGTTCACTGCCTAGATGGTACCCCCATCACCAACACAATGTCCTTTAAATATCTGGGGGTCACTCTTGATCCCTCCCTTGACCTGTCATTACATGTCAACATGGTTTGTCGTGCTGTCAATGCAAAAATTGGTGGCGCCTATCGAGTCCGCCACTCCCTCACACCTTCTACCAGATTATCAGCAGCTAGGGGAATCCTTTTACCCCAACTCCAATATGCTCTTCCCCCATCTACGCTGCCAACTCTTCTATACTTAGCAAGTGGGACACCGTCTATAACAACATCTGCAGATTCGCCTTAACTGCCCCTCGCCTTACTCATCACTGTTTCCTCTACTCTGGTCTAAATTGGCTGTCACCTAAGGATCTACGGGCCTACTCCCTGGGGTGCTTTATTGACTCACTGTCCAGACCTCATAGCCTGGACTATCTGGCTAATCTGCTGACTCCTGCCACCCAAACCCGTACCCTCAGGTCCACCTCTGTCCCAATGCTCTCTACCAGACCTTGCGCAACTAAAATGGGCGAACAGGTATTCTCTCACTTTGCTCCTAAGTTCTGGAACTCACTCCCCCTTCAGGTTAAAAATTCTGCCTCACACAGGGAATTTAAAAACTTGCTTTTCTCTCACCTTCACGCCCTTGGTCATTGCAAATGCTAATCTGCTTCACCCTACTGCCGGCCTGTGGCACGTACCTTAGTCTATTTTGTTACTATATGTCTTTTTATGCACTGTATCTGATGTTGATGCTCTAATCACCTTATGTTGTTATTTGCTCTTGCTGTCATTGTTTACCCTGATTGTTATTATGTTCTACTGTAATATGTTATTATGTACTACTGTGCTATGTACACCAATGTCCTGTACTCTCCTGGGTCATGCCTGAAAATAGGCAGGATTGTTGCCTAGCACACTTACACGGTTACCAAAAGCTAATAAATAAATAAACCAGTGAAAGGCCTGACTGTGATCTGGTATCTAATGAACCTATAGGTTTCAGGATTTACACTGGTATATTTGTCGGTTAACTATGTACAAATGAAAGTCACATTTTCTAGCAATCGTTCATAGTTTTGGTGCTCAACAGCATCAAATCTACTGGACCTCTTCGTTGGAAAATTATATAGAAACATAGACTTTGATGGCAGATAAGGACTGCTTGACCCAACCAGTCTGCCCATTTCCCTCTCTTTTGGATAAATTTCAGATCCTAGTTAACCAATAGCCTGCTTCCTCCTACTCCCTACTAGAATTGCCTTATGTCTGTCCCATGCATTCTTAAATTCCCCCCACTGTTTTTGATCCCACAACTTCCTCGGGAAGGCCATTCCATGCGTCCACTACCCTCCCCCTGAAAAAATACTTCCTTATGTTGCACCTGAGCTGCCCCCCCATCTTCAAATTGTGCCCCCTTGTTCTTAGACATCTCTTTTTCTGAAAGATGCTACCTTCTTGGACTTTGTTGTGTCCCTTGAGGTACTTTAAAGTTCCTATCATGCCCCCCTATCCTCTCCTTGAGGGTATACATATTAAGCTCCTTTAGTCCAATTGGCATACAATTAGCCTCTAGGACTGAAAGGACACATGTTAGTTTTTAAAAGCCTAGGTCCTAGGATGGGTGAGTTATAAACTCTCAACAGTAGGGGTTTAGACACAAACACTAACTGAATCCAAACTACTGTATAGTGGTGCTACTGTTAATTTATAAGGTTAAATCTTCTACCATGATTTAACATACTGAAATCAATATTTGTTTGTATCTATAGTATCTACAGCATCAAGGGCAGTTGCTCATTAGAATATATATATTTTCATGTTTTAGATGGCTCAGAAATTTATATATATATATATATATATATATATATATATATAAAGACAAAGAGCCTCTGTGAGCAAACACTGACGAGGAGTTTACCCAAAGGGCATTTGGCTGGGAAATCCAAGCTTCAAGAAAATACAAAATCACACATGCCCCCACAATGCAAAGCATCATGGGCTGCATATGCAAATCACCACAGAATGTTATGCTGGTCCAACTTTAAGCAGAATTGCATGGTGCCTGAAGTTCTCACACAGTTTGCAAAGGGTGCTAACAGAAGACATAGACACGTGTTTTGTCCTACCAGGACTCATCAGTATGCCTCGCCTGTTTGACACCCCAGTGGAATGGACCAGCTACCCTTAAGGCAGTGTGCCTTGGATATATTGTGTGAACCCATTAAAATAAAAAACTATTTATATATATATATATATATATATATATATATATATGTGTGTGTGTGTTTTCATGTTTTAGATGGCTAAAAAATATTCTGCTACCTGGAATGACACTGAGGTCAGCATGCCTTACAATGGACTACTAGTTTATCCTTATGAGGGTACCGGGGCCGGCATTTACAAGGTGGGATTGGTCACAACGTTTTTAAATGTTATTTGAAGAAACATTTTTTTAGTCAGTTGAAATGTGAATGTTTCTAATGATGCTGCTGCATTGTATTGTTCCAGATATTATATATTTATCTATATGTCATATTTATAGAATCATTGTTGTATTGTTTGCTATTGTTTACATTTATGTTACATCAAGGCTGTTGCTTGCGGTCGTGCGCCATGGATGTAAAAAGGGCCTTGGTTCATTGCACTTACCTGCTCAACAAAAGTTTAAATAAAAATAATAAAAAATTAGACCTAAAACTGTGATAGCAATTTGAGCTATATAACAAGGAACTCTTTAACAATAAGCAGTAACCAGTGGCAATAAGAGAAGCACACAGGCTTTAATACTATTCCCATCAGGATAATTTATAATACAAGTTATCTACAAATAAAGAAAAGTAAGACAATGACATTTAAATATTTATTCAGCTATGCAACTGCATTTGAAGCCAAGGGCAAGTCAGTAAAATGCTTATTTAAATGTTCCAGTCCAATTGTCCCAAATAGAAGGTCAAAAACTTAAACTCAGATGAAAATGATTTAAACTACCGACCAGAGAAAATGCATTTTTTTGCATCACATTCCTTAAAGCACCAGTAACTGATACCAGTAATTCTAAATTACTTTTCAAACGTGTTTATAACTAGAATAGATGAAACAGAACAGTGTTACTTCAATTATTATTGTTCAGTGTCTTTGCAGGAGAAGCCTGTGAAAGCACAAACGAGTAGGGGTTACTAGAGGGAAGAGTGAAATGTTTGTAATGCAGTAAAAGGATAAGATGAATGAAAATTAAGCTGCAAGCTACACAGTTACCAATAAAATAATGTGTATTATTATAAAAATTCAGAAAAAAGTAGATGACAAAATGTTATAATTTTTGTCTAAAACTGTCATGTAACTATGTATCGATGCAAAGATAGTATTAATACAATCTGTTGATACAAAAAATAGTATCAGTACTATGTGATTGCCATTTTATTGACTGTGTTGCAACTAACAAACATGTATGTATAAAATACTTTAAAGTCATTTTAGAAACATAGAAAGATTGAATTTGTCAGCAGAAAAGGACTGCTTGGTCCCATTCTGTCTCAGAAAACCCTAATTGGTTTCCGGTAACCCTCCCTCTTCTCTGTGTATTGTCCAGTATCCCGCTATGTCTAGCACACGAATGCCTGAAGCCCTCCACTGTTTTTGCCCTCATCACTTCTGCTGGCAGTCTTCTCCAGGCATCTACCATCCTTTCAGTGAAGAAATATTGTATATTTATATAATGATTTGAATAGAATTGTTATACATAGAATAGTACTGACGGACAAAAACTATCAATAGGACAATACTGTGAGTTCATTTAAACACAAGAGAGATTTATGAGTACCAAGTGAATCTATGGATACCCATCCTAAGTAGTTGCAGACAAACTAGAAAAAAGCCATTTTTGACTTTTTTTCACCCATACTTTCCTATGTTTCTGTACAGTTATGGAACAATCACCTATCAAAGGATAAGGACCACCTGGACTCATTCCAAAGGAGAGCGACTAGAATGACAATGGACAAGCAGGGGAGGACATATGTGGAAAGACTGGCCGACCTCAATATGTACAGTATTCACTGGAAGCAAGGAAAGAGAGGGAAGACAAGACTAAAATCTTCAGATTCCCAAAGGGTATACACAGGATAGAAGTCAATAACTGCTTAAACTTAGTAAGGAGTCCATCACAAGGGGTCATGACCATAAGCTGCCTGGAGGCGGCTTTAAGAGGGATATGAGGAACTACTTTTACAGAGAGGGTGGTGGAAAAGTAGAATGGGCTGCCAGTGGTTGTGGTCAATGCTGACATAGTGTTAAACTTTTAGAGTGGGTGGGACAGACATATGGGACTGGTGAGATTGCTGGGGAGGGGTTGGAGTAAATGGGAGAGGAGTTCAAGTGCACTATGGGACATTGATCAGCTAGGGGCCAAGCCAGTGCTGGACTGGTATGGTCCTTGGAAGGAACCAGGGAGACTAGATGGACCATAAGTCTTTATCTTTCCATAAATATCTATGTATCTACAGTATGTCTAGGCAGAGTAGTGGAAAGTATGGAGAGGAGAGTTAAGGGCCAAGAAGCAAAATGATTAGAAAAGGGTGTTCAGTCTGGTCAGTCTTGATTTAGGGGTGCATTACAGAACACATGTGCATAATCAAACACAGGACCCTCTTTAGGGTGAACTAATAACAGGCTGGAAGTAGAAGCCAGGTCCAGTTATGAAATGAGGCAACAAGCATGGAGTGGAGCATTTTGTACATGGCATTAGCTTGAGAGATGCCAAGGCTTTAATCCAAACTCACACCCACACCCACATAGTTTAAATACAGGAATTCTAAGAGGGTGGAATCATTCATGAGCACCAAGACTGGAGAGGGGTTGAGTCTGGCAAGTATATGATTACTACCAAAAGTCATAGACAGTTGCTTTTGCATTGAAAAAGAGATAGAGTAGACCAGCACTGGATATTTACAAAGTGCTATGAAGGGTAAGTTCCAGATCAAGATCTAAAGTGTCTGAGGCAAAAGGAACTGTGCCATCAACATATAGGTAGAAGCTCACAGAGACAGACAGAGGAGAGGTCATTCAGAAATAAAGAAAATAGTGTAGGACCCAAGATTGAGCCCTGGAGGACTCCCAAACTAATAGGGGAAGGGCATCACCTGCTTGGTGGATTGGTGTTTGTCAGACAAGTAAAACAAGAACCAGCTGATCATCCAGCATCTGCTATTTTGTCAAGTAATGAGGCCGAGAGACAATGTCCAACTGCTTGGCTAAGTACGGTGTGTTTTTTAAAGCTTGCAGTGTCTCATCCTCCTTTGTCAGGCCTGATGGCATCCAATGTATGGAGCATTAGTTTCCTACATGAGTGCCCTCCTCATGTTTCCCACTGTCCCCTGATCCTTGTGTTCATCCCCTGGTTTTCTAGCCTCCCTTGATCCTGTTACTACAGTACTCCTCACTAATTTCCTAGTTGCCTGTCACTATTGTAGTGCTCTTTTCACCCAATCTGCATTTGTTATGATATATGCAGACGCTGATGTTCTGTGAGCCATAAAAACAATTCCAGAGTCAACCTCGACTGCCAAAACCCAGAGAGCATCAATTGTTGCTCCAGATGAAGCCTGAACTGTTGCTTTACTTGACACTTCAATCTCTGTTCTTCTGGTGGTGCCAATCACTGTGCCCTGGTGGTCTCAACTGCTTCATTTCTAGTGGCCCTGATCACCACTCCAACTGTGGCCCCACTGCCACATTCCTGGCAGTCCCAGTGAGTGAAAATGTTCTTATCACTAGCAGGGACAAGGATGGGGAAGGAATAGGATAACTGCTGGGAAGGTGTAAAACCTTGATTGGCGCCAGATCATGGGGGTTATATAGAGACTAATGGGCAGACTGGATGGACCATTGGTGTTTTTCTAGCTTCATCTTCTATGTTTCTGTGTTCCATAAGTGGCCCTACTTACCTCTTCATGCAAGCACCAAATGTGACCCCATGTATATCTTTTCTGATAGCCCTGACCTAGCGCGAGAGACGTTGCAGCAATAAGTCTATGATGGGGAGGTATAGCTAGTCAGAGCTGTAATAAGAAGGAGCAGTGGACTGACTGTGGAGTGGGTCAGGAGGGTTGCTTTCAGGTACAGGTCTAGTCTTCAATCAGGAGCAGAGTGGGCCTGTGAAACTGAGACAATCACTTTACAAGCAGTCTGGACAGCTCCCCACTGGAACTTAGGGGAGCTATTCCATTGCTCATGGGTGAAGTATTACTCATTAGTGGCCCAGTCAACTGTAATTTGGTGACAGAAAGAGCTGCAGTGCTGGAGTAGCTATTCCACGGGTAACTAGAGATGTGTGAAGTCCGTGAAATTCACTCTGCAATGCAATTTGCGGATTTCATGGAGCAATTTCAGGTTTGACTGGCAAGCCAGAACTCCACAAATTCCGCGAAGTGCAAATTTTTGGTGCTTCATGTGAAATTTTCAGGTGAAGTTTAACTTCACAACATCTGTACTGGTAACCCGTACAGCCACTCCCAACACCTCTGGAAGGTAATATGGACTGTCTGTCTGTCCTTCATCAAAGGACACTGCCCCAGTTACTTTGTCAAATTAACCCCATATGAAGCTGTTCTTCTTAGGACCCATTAAACAAGGTTCCATTTTACATTTGCTTGTGCGCATGCACAAGAAACATTATGCGGCAGCTTAGGAGAGAAGTGTGTTATGGAGGTATGGCACTGTGACAGCCAATGGTGGCACTGCATTTGGGGGTTTGGCACTGGTAGACCAATGCAGGCACACTGTGCTGATGATACTGGTTTCCAAAAGTGCCACCAAGTTGAAACAATTTTGTCGCTGAAATGAGGGGACGCCTCATCATTGCAGTGTCAGCCATTCCAGTGCAATGAGGGAGCGACCTGTCATTGCAGGGCAGTATCTTGCCTAGTGTAACATTTATAGTAAACATGGCAGTGGCTTGCCTCCACCTCACAGCCCTATGAAAGCCGACGGGGGTGGCCAATCCCCCGATTGGTATGCCCCCGACCCAGTTCATTTTCCGACATGAGATCCCACTCCCCGTCGGCATAATGTAACCCCCTCCCCAATTTGTTGTGTGCTGAGGGGGTGTCCAATCTCCCTCGGCATCATGCCCCCTCCAAACAGTCATTCTTTGCTGACAGGGAGCCCAGTCCTCATTGGCTTAAGTCCCCCACCCCAAAAAATGCAGATGGCACACTGGGAGCTCATCCCAGTGTGCTGTAACCAAGCCTGACAAAAATAACCTTCCTGCAACATCTTTTATTTTTTCTACCCTGAAAGAAAGGAAATGGTCCCACATTGCCATCTCTGCACACCTCCCTTTTAATGGTACAGCTGTCATTCTTCACATCCTGCCTGATCTCTGTTTTCATACATCTGGTGCAGGATAGCACAGTCATTGTGGGAACTTAAAGTTTGGGACACATTAACAAAACCACAGTGCCACTGTTCATGAGAAGAGGTCCCAAATGCTTTCATGACGTGGGGGTCACAAAAAGGCCAAGCTGAACATTTGTAGTGCAAATTCCACCAAACGCCAGGGGCGTTAGGGTTTCTAACCATAATGTCCCACCCTGTACAGACTGACAGGCATCAGGGGTGTGCCTTTGGATTGTCGACTGTAATGCCCATGCCATTCCATTCCCACCCCACAATCCTGCAGCCAGTGACAGGCATCGAGGTGTGCCTTGGACACTTTGGCCCCAGAGTTCACCCCATTCTCCTATACTGCACCCATTTCAGTGTATGTTCTTATGGAATGGGGTGACTGTAAAGCCGAACACCCCAAGGCACACCTCAACATGTATCGGTATCTGTAGGATAGGATGAAGTGAAATGGCATGAACATTATGGGTGACGACCAAAACGCATACTCCAATGCCTGTCCATTTCTGCAGGGTGGAGGTGGGGTTGGCATGAAGTTCAATACTTCACTGCCATTGCTATTCTGCATCTCTCTAACTCCTGCATTTTCAATGCTAATACCAGCAAGCAAACATTCAGTATTGACAAATGCTTGTTTCCCATTTCTGGTTGCTGTCTTGGTGAAAGTTAAAGTTCCTCTTACACTTTTTGCAAGTGGATTACCCCAGTACTGTATTCTGAATAACATTTCACCTCTCAGTTAAACAGGTTCCATTGAGGTTGTCCATGGTTATGGGCTGAACTGGAGTATATGATAGCTGCTTCATCTGATACCTTATGGTCACGACACTTTCAGTGCATAACAAAAGACTTGGCAAAGCACTCTGAGACTTGCTATATATGAAAAGTACCACGTACAGTAACTGCTGTGTAAGAACATGGTCTACTGTATTCCTAGTTGACATTTGCCCCATTTATTAAACCACACATCCTCCTTACACCTGTAGATATGTGTTTCACTGTGCTCTGGGACTTGTCCTAAGTTCAGTTTTTGGAGCCCTTGGCACTGTAGAGGTAATGTAGTCAACTCATGTCTATGTGGGAGTAGACCTTGATACTGTGACAAACTAATTAAGCTCCAGGGTGTTAATTTGCCATGAAGCTCATGCCACATCACATCCATTATACTAAGATACTAACATACTAAAATGCCAGCAGAATAGGACTAACGGTCTTTCGAGTCTGCTCGATTGGTCAGCCCCCACCCTGGGTGCTGACCTTGCTGCCCCCCTTGCCTTCTCTGGCTTCTCCCTTCCCAGTTCCAGATATTCTTGCTGCATTGGATTTTGCTTCCAGGACCCTTCCCCTGTACCTGTCCCAGCCCCTCTTGAACCCCTCCACTGTCTCTGCCTCCACCAGCCCACTAGGCAGTGCATTCCATGGCTCCACCACCCTCTCAGTGAAGTAGCACCTCCTCCTTTCTCCCCTGAATCTTCCCCCCTCCAGCTTCCACCCATGCCCTCTAGTGGCCCCCTCCTCCTTCCTTCGAAGCACCCTGACAGTTCCTCCCCTATTTACCCTCTTCATGTACTTGAAGACCTCTATCATGCTCCCCCGGTCCCTTCTCTCTTCCAATGTGTACATATTTAGCTCTTCGAGCCTCTCCTCATAGGTCCTGTCCCCCAAGCCCCAAATCATTTTGGTTGCCGTCCTCTGGACCCTTTCCAGGAGTTTAATGTCCCTCTTTAAGTGTGGCCTCCAAAACAGCATGCAGTACTCAAGGTGTGGCCTCACCAAGGAGTTATACAGAGGGAGTATCACTTCCCTCCTTCTGGAGGTGATCCCCCTAGCGATGCATCCCAGCATCCTGTTGGCCTTGGCTGCTGCCCACCTACAAGTCTCCGAGTTGTTCATCTTGACATCCACCACCACCCCCAGGTCCCTCTCAGCCATAGAGACTTGTAGCATCCCCAGGGTGTACACTTGGCCCGGGTTTCTGGCCCCCAGGTGCAGTACCTTGCATTTCCCTGCATTGAACCTCAGCTTCCACTTTCTAGACCATCTTTCCAGAGCCTCCAGGTCCCCCTGTAGGGCCACCCTCCCCTCCTCCCCATCCACCACCGCCCCCAGTTTTGAGTCATCCGCAAAGAGACTCATCTCACTCCTGATTCCTGTCCTTATGTCAGAGACATAGGCATTGAACAGGAGGGGCCCAAGGACTGATCCCTGTGGGACCCCACTAATGACCCTCTTTAGGGATGAGACTATCCCGCCAACTATGACCCTCTGGGTCCAATCCTGGAGCCAATTGCCTATCCATCTGATCATCTGGTTCCCCACCCCCATTTCTCCCAGCTTATCCAACAGGCCCACATGAGGAACAGAGTCAAATGCCTTGCTGAAGTCTAGAAAGAGGACGTCCACTGGTCTACCCAGGTCCAAGGCACTCGTCACCCAGTCATAGAACTCCACAAGGTTTGTCTGACATGATTTTGTTGGTGAGATGTGAAGACAGTTCCATTTCTCCAAGGCATCAAAACAAAATTGTGTAGATGCAGACACTGCTGTCCTGTTAAAAGTAATGAAGTGCAATCACCTGCATGTTTATTTGCAATGGGCTCTCTATACAGTTCACCACCACAAGTGATGGAAGCCACTGCTCTCCCCAAGGGTAACATATTTGAACTGTGTGGCTAAACTAAAGGAGGCACAGCATGATAACACTTTAGTCTGGGTATTGAGTGATACTGGGGTTGAGTATATAAGACAGTAAGTGTTCCCCATGCTTTGGAATACAGTACCTAAGCAACAGACTGCGGCAGAGTTTCCTCAAATGGTGAGGTCAACCTCCCTCGGGAAGGCCCAATCTGTCCCAGGGGTGGCTCAAGCAGGTCTAAAAAAGTACTATATATATATTTTGAGTTTTAGACTGAAATTAACTTGTGTATTTATTTACAAATCAGTGACCAGGAAAGGCACACTGAGGCAATGTTAATTTCAGGTGTACCTGAGGAAGGGTAGGGAGTAAATACTATTCAAAAGGTAACTGCAAACCAGTCAAGCAATACAAAATGGACAATGCTGAAAACAAATAGGAACAGTAAACAAATAACGAGAGGTAACAATTGACCAGTTTGACCAGCAGCAGAACAGCCCAAATACAAGGACTAAGTCAAGAAGTAACAGGAGCAAGAGCAGGTGGGAGCAAAAGGATCCCTGAGAAGTTGCTTAAGAACAGGGTATTGGGGGAGGAGAGGCAGAGGTGGGGAGGAAGGTTATTCCTGATAGAGGGAAAACAGACAAAGAATGCAGTCTGACACATGAAGGTGCTGCAACAAGGGATAACAATGGTTCAGTAGTCAAAATAGCAGAAAAAGTAGTCTGGCCTAGGGTGAGGGTTTACAAGGGGGGTTAAAATAAGCTTAATAAAATAAGAGCCAGCTACTCGAACAAATTTCACTTTACTCCTGATATGCTGTGAAATGTATGCTGTTTTGGAGAGGTCCAAGATTATTTTAATATTTGGCAGATGCTCAAGATCTGTTCCATGGCTTGGGTACTGGGTCAATATAGCACTACAATAACAGCGCTGGAAGAACTGCACTGTGAAAATCACAAATGGATTTAGAGCAACAGGGGTATAATAGTGATGGTGAATTACCACTACCCCTGTCAATCTGCACAGTTATATATCGAGGATCGTGTTGCCCATGTGGTGTGGTGCCTGGTTGAGCCACTCCCGTGGTGAAGTGGCTATGGCACCAGCACACAGCAGGGTTGGAGACCTGGGATCACTGTTTGGTTCCCTCCAGGTGTTGCTATTATTTTCACTGTGTTTATTGTTTAGAAAAATTTATTTGTTCCCCCTCCCAAGTTTCTCCCCATCCCCGAAGTCCACACCCCCTCTGAGTATGTTATGTTTAGTTTGGGGGGGTGGGAGTGAAGCCTCCCACAAATACAAAGAATTCCTATTATGTTCAATGTTGTGCACCATTTTTGGTGGGTTTGGTGTTGTTACCCATGCTATTGCAGTAGACGCTGTTTTCCTTGCAGCACTGATTGCTGTGCTGTTTTGTTTGGCAACCTTATGACCCCGTGCCATGGCTTGAGGGAGGCTAACTATGGCAAAGTCTGAGAACTAATGGACTATGGGCTTTGAGCAGCACAGGGTGTTTATTTAAGCTACCAACATGTGTGGTTGCTATAATATGGGCTATTTAGGTAAGAAATGTGAATTATTAATTAATTAATTGATTGGCTGATTGATTATTTGATTGGAAGAGGCTGTATAAACTAGTGGTTAGATTTATTTATTTATTTATGTATGTATGTCTTTGGTTACCAGGTAGGTTTATCTGCTTGGGAATCAGAAGATCACAGGTTCAGATCACACTGCGCCAAATGATCATGGTGTGATCCTGAGAAACTCATTTAACCTCTCAATTCCAAAGTCCACCTACCTGCTGCAATGGGTAGAAGGAGGACCCCCATGGAAACGAGATGTTGAATCTCAGCTGGGCTATCCTGGGGGAAATACATTGTTGAGAAACAAAAAACAGCTGGTGGGATGGCCCATGAAATATACAATGCCTCATTTTCTTGGGAGGGAAGTCCCTTAAGTCAATGATCATGAACATACACACTTTATAGCCCCCAACCCAATTTCCTGAACCCAATTGCTTCTAAGTAACCCCTCTCAGATCTGGTAAGTCTCAAGCAATGGTTTACCGTTGCCATATGGCAGCTAGTGTGTACAGAATGCCATTGGGTGGCATTATTCTTCTCCTGCAGGTGGAACGCATCATTTCTATGACAGCCCCAGCCTCCACAGGGCTGAGTCTGCAGGATAAGTTTATTCTGGACCTCAAGTCTCCAAGTTCATAAAGCATGCTGCTGCTGTACCAACACACCAACACATAAATATTAGATTCTGCATGCATGTGGGCAGGGGTGTGCACACATCAAATGACTCGGATCTTCTCTAGGTTCAGCTGATATCTCCGATTCTTTTTCTTCCATGTTTTTAGTTTTTTTTCCCCCAGGAAAGCACGCCTGAGAAGAAAATTTCCATTTTTCAGTAATGTCCTCCTTCTGCAAAGTTTTACAACAAGGGAGACTAAATTACCAGAAGGCCAAGGGAGTACCACAAGGTGACACACGAAGAGTGTGGCTCTGCCTGGTAGGATAGGAGCCTGGGATCATGTGATACACAGTTGCGTTCTCTAGTCACTGTCTCTTCTACACCAGTTCTGATATTTCTATTCTAATTCAGACAGAACAGAACCAATTCAATCTCATTTAAATACATAACTTCAAGATTTCTGTTTTCTCAGGCTGTAAAACTTAATGAAGTTTTTATCTAAAAGGATGGTATTCTGTTTAATCTTTTCATTCCCAGTAGCTTTGATGTTAGGCAGTTCTGAAGCTGTGTAGCTGTGGATGACAGTTACAGTTCCATCACATGATGGGTTCACATATTAAAAATTAATTGTAAGAATCAGTTAAAACTCAAAAGTCATAAAAGTTTGAGTGCAAGGGATAATTTGATCTTGCTGTTCACACTGTATAGAAACGTAGAAACATAGAATCTGATGGTAGATAAGGACCTCTTGGCCCATCTAGTCTGCCCATTCCCCTACCTGATGAATAGGCTGCAGATTCTAGTTAATCAACAGCTTACTTCCTCCTACTCCCCACTAGAATTGCCTTATGTCTGTCTCATGTATTCTTGAATTATCCCACTGTTCCTGACTCTGAAATCTCCTCGGGAAGGCTGTTCCATGCATCCACAACCCTCTCTGTGAAAAAATACTTTCAAACATTACCTCTTAGCCGTCCCCCATCTATCATCAAATTGTGCCCCCTTGTGCTTGCACATCTCTTTTTCGGAAAGATGCTACCCTCTTGTACTTTAATTCCCTTGAGATACTTGAACGTTTCTATCATGTCCCCACCTCTGTCTTCTTTCCTCAAGGGTAAATATATTCAGCTGCTTTAGTCTCTCCTCATATGTTTTCTGCTGCACACCCTGCATCATTTTGGTTGCCCTCCTGTGAACAGCCTCCACTCTGTCTATGTCTTTGCGGAGATGGGGTCTCCAGAATTGCATGCAGTGCTCCAGATGGGGTCTCACCAACTATCTGTACAGAGGGATAACAACTTCCTTTTTCTACAGTTGATGTCTCTCCCTATGCATCCCAGTATACCCCCAGCCCTCCTTACTGCTTTCTCACATTGCTTGCCCACCTTTAGGTCATCTGATATAATTACTCCTAGGTCTCTTTCGATTTTTGTTGTTATTATCTCACCCCCCATTGTGTACTCTTCCCCTGGGTTGTTGTTTCCCAGATGCATTACCTTAGAAACATAGAAACATAGACTTTGACGGCAGACAAGGACCGCTTGGCCCACCTAGTCTGCCCATTTTCCTACCTAACAGATAAGCTGCAGATCCTAGTTAACCAACGGCTTACTTCCTCCTACCCCCCTCTAGGACTGCCTTATGCCTGTCCCATGCATTCTTGAAGTCCCCCACTGTTCTTGACTCCACGACCTCCTCAGGGAGGCTGTTCCATGCATCCACAACCCTCAGTGAAAAAATACTTCCTCACATTACCTCTGATCCGTCCCCCCTCTATCTTCAAATTGTGCCCTCTTGTTCTTGCACATCTCTTTTTCTGAAAGGTGCTACCCTCTTGGACTTTGCTAATTCCCTGGAGGTACTTGAAAGTTTCTATCATGTCCCCTCTCTCCCTTCATTCCTCAAAGGTATACATATTAAGCTCCTTTAGTCGTTCTTCGTATGTCTTCTGGTGCAGATCCTGCACCATTTTGGTTGCCCTCCTCTGGACAGCCTCCACTCTGTCTATGTCTTTGCGGAGATGGGGTCTCCAGAACTGCACACAGTACTCCAGATGGGGTCTCACCAACTGTCTGTACAGAGGGATAACAACTTCCTGTTTTCTACTATTGATGCCTCTTCCTATGCATCCCAGTATCCCCCCAGCCTTCCTTACCTTGCACTTCTTTACATTGAATCTGAGCTGCCATATATTTGACCATTCCTCCAGCCTTGCCAAGCCCCTTTTCATCCTTTCCACCCCAGCTTGTGTATCAACCCTGTTGCAGATCTTTGTGTCATTTGCAAAGAGACATACTTTTCCTTCCAGGTGCTCTCCAATGTCACTTACAAAGACATTAAAGAGGACCAGTCCCAGTACCGAACCCTGCTGTACCCCACTAATTACCCTCCTTTCTTCAATGTGGACTTCATTTACTATTACCCTTTGCATCCTGTTGTCCAGCCAGTTTTTTATCCAGGCTACCATCTTGGGACTCACTCCAAGGCTGGCTAACTTGTATATTAATCTTTTGTGTGAGACTGTGTCAGATACCTTGCTAAAATCTAGGTAGGCAATATCCACAGCTACTCCCTGGTCTACTACTTTGGTCACCCAGTCAAAGAAATCTATTAGGTTCATCTGACATGATCTTCCTGCTGTGAAACCATGCTGCCTTGGGTCCTGTGCCCCACTGGCCTCTAGGTACTCAATAATTCTTTCCTTCAGAAGTGATTCATCATTTTCCCTACCACTGAGGTCAAACTAACTGGGCTGTAGTTTCCTGCCTCTGCCCTTCTCCCTCTTTTGTGAAGTGGAATCACATCTGCCCTCCTCCAGTCCTCAGGTACCACCTCATCCTCCCATGATTTGTTAAAGAGAGTAGTCAGTGGCGTTACTAGTTCTACCCTTAGTTCTTTTAGAATTCTAGGGTGAATCCTATCAGGCCCCATTGCTTTGTCCACCCTCAGTTTCAAGAGTTCTTTCAAAACCCTTTCTTCTATGAATGGACTGGTATCAACCCCCCTATTCAGAGTGTTACTCTTGTTTTGTTTAGGTACCTCCCCCTCCTCTTCCATTGTGAATACTGAGTAGAAATATTCATTCAGTATCCCTGCTTTTTCACTGTCACCCTCTGCCCACATTCCTTCCCCTTTATTAAGTCTCTGTATCCCTCTCTTGGTCTTTCTTAGCCCCCTAATGTATCTATAAAATGTTTTATCCCCCTTCTTAACAGAGTTGGCTATCTTTTCCTCAGTTTGGTACCTTTGCTATTCTGACTGCCTTCCCTGCCTCCTTCTGCTTTAACTAATAAAGTTCTCTGTCTTGCTCCTTCTGTGTTTCCTTATATTTTCTGAACACTATCCTTTTTCTCCTTAACGTTCCCTTCCACCTCTTTTGAGAACCATAGTGTTTTTTTCCTTCATTTTGTTTTGTTGATTTGCTTCACACAAAGGCTTGTTGCCTCTGTGATGGCTGTTTTGATTATTCCCCATTGTTCCTCCATTCCTCCTTCTTGCCCATTTGCTAGTGCTTTTCTGAGGCACTCTCTCATTTTCCCAAAGTCAGCCCTCCTAAAGTCCAATACTCTTGATTTTGTATGGCTTGACTCTACGGCTGTGTTTATTGTGAACCACACTGTTTGGCGGTCACTTGTTCCCAGATGGCTACCCACTTCCAAATCTGAGGTCCTGTCTCCTTCCCCATTTGAGAGTATGAGGTCTAAGACTGCTCCCTCCCGAGTGGGTTCCAACACTAGCTGTCTGAGACATGTCCCCTGTAGGGCATCAAGAATGGACCTGCTCTTGGATGTGCCTGCAACAAAGGTACTCCAGTTAACATCTAGCATATTCAGCTCCCCCGTCAACAATATCTCCCCTTTTTCAGCCATTTTAAGGATGCATTCTATCATTTCCTTGTCCATTTCCTCCCCCTTGAGATGGGGGTCTGTACACAACCCCCATGTGGATTGTGGTGCTATTTCCTGTCTCCAGGGTGACTGATAGTGACTCATCAACTTCCTGTTTACTCTTTAGTTCTGTTGCTTTAATCCCTTACCTTATATAGAGAGCTACTCCAGTGCCATTGCCAGGTGGTGTTCGTCAGGTTTGAACGAACCCCACCCCCGGATTATTTTTTTTTCTGACTGCTAAAATCAGATTCTGCCCCTTTAAATAATGAGTCTCCGTTTTAAATGTGCTTCAGGCTAAGCCTCTCCTGTGACGTGTCAGTGATTTTCTGCAGCGCCCCCCTCCCCGTTCACCGCAGCAAAGACTGAATGATCAGCTTTAATGCCCCAGAATGGTTTGCACTCGGCCTGGAGCGGCGCCCCCCCCCAACCAATTGTTTCAGTTGTGACATTCCCGACGGATTAGACATCAGGCGTCTAATTCCAACGTCGAGTGAGACAGTTCACATGGCGAGAGTGAGCTGAGTCTGTGGAAAAGACAAGACTGCAGCCGGGGGCCGTGCTATCAGAAACTGGGTGACGTGACCGTCGACCGAAGAAAACTGGTAAGAATCTGCCGTGGGTTGGGCTAATTACTGACTTTTTCGGCCAGCCACTGGCGCCACCTGGTAACTGCTCAGCTGTACTCTACTACTGTAATTTAGCACTCTGGAGATCGTATTGTGGGTGGGAAATGTGTGGCACGCAGTTGAGAGGTAGCTGTTGGGCAGAGGTGAAGGAGAAAAGGCTTGATTTTATAAAAAGCATCTGAGAGGTTTAAATTGAACATGATTTACCAGAAACATTATGCCTCACAGAGTAAACACTTGGGTGTGTCTCACTTAGTACGACACTATGGAACTCCACTGGTATGTCTCCCCTCGTACCTGAACACAGTTAACTGCATGAACCTTATCTTGTCTGTGATGGCCATGTTGAATTAAGTGAATGCAATGTTCTGCTTCCTAAACGTGATAATGTAGGGACTGTGCTGAAAACTGTTTGGTTTGTCGTGATGTCCCTATCTCAGACCCAGTATGGTACTTTTATTGAAAAGTAGTTTCCATTTTTTTTCTGGGTTCCTAAGCTGGTCAGCTGTGTGCTTGTTACCGTCCAGAAGCCAATGCGGACCTGTGAGCCCTAATGAAAAAATTACATGTGAAACAAAAGGTTTAAATGTCCCTATCCCATCTTTCTATGGCAGGTTTTTCAGTGATAAGCACTACAAGTGGAAATTAGAGTGGGTGGGGAAGTCGGTGAGGCAGTTTAGGTGCAGGCCTAGGCCAACATCTGCATAACATATGTAGGGCTGCTACATGGATATGCCCCTTTAAGAGTTGTGCTAACGCTGACTTTATTGATTGCCCATATAATTAAAGTCCAAGGTATTTGTAATTTACTCTTTTACTGAGCAAATAAGGTTGAGTCCACATGTTTGTGTATTTCTATTCATGGCAGATGAGCAATGAGGTTTCCAAGTTACCTTTCTAGTTCAGCAAATGATTTCTAGAAGGTCGAAGCTGCCACATAGAAAAGTAGAAACAGCCAAATGTGAGACTGAATTGCATAAAAGTGGGGGAGAAATGAAAGCAGGTTTAAGTGTCTTGTGATGTACTGCTGCAGCACCACTATAGGAAGTATACACATATCTGCCTAGTTCAGGAAGTCACCCTGATTTTGCCTGTTTTCTACATCCCTCTGCTTCCTATGGCACATTCCAATTCCCCAAAATTCATCCGAATCAAAGAACACGTGTGGGGAGCAATTGGTTAGCTCAGCAGTAATTGATAAAGCTTTGCCCTTGAGATTTAAACTGCTTGCAGAGTGTCCCCTAGGCTTTTCTAAACCCCAGCAAATATTTAAAGTATGTAAAGAAAAGTTTCATCATAGAACCTAATAAGCACCCCTACAACATCTCAGGTGCCAGCTGAGCTATAACCTTGTGGTGCTCATACAGCTACAGGTGCTGGCATGCAGAACAGCCAAGAAGTTGGGCGAGAGTTTTAGGAGGAAACAGTGCACAGCAAGCAGGCTAGGGTGTGATAACATTTTTTTCAGCATGTTAGGAGTACCATTGCAGAGCCTTAATAGTTTTCCCACCTCCCTCTATCTCCCCTATGGCACAGAAATAGCAGATGTGGATGCTGCAGGAGGGTGGCTCCACAGCCGCAAGCAACATGAAGAGCTACTCCTACTTAATGTTATCATAGGGATGCTACAAGGTGGTCCCTTTTGTCAGGTTTGCTGCACATGTGAGGGGTGGCAGAGACACTACAGAAAGGTCCTAGCCCCAGCAAACCCATCTGCTGACCACATGCTGGATGCTGTATGAGGGTCCAGCCTACTCATGCTGTATCAGTCTCAGTGGGTGATAGTTTAAGCAGTGGTTGTCTGCTGGACTGGTTTCTTTCCACAGGTGTGGAAGTTGTTAAAATTCATGCAAGTAGAAATGTAATGTTATCATGTGACCAAGCAACCTCTGGGGATGCAGAAAGTAAACAGGGGTTTTCTGGGATGGACTAAGGGCTGGCCTTTGGCCAGTCTGAATTTCATTAGATTGTGCATCATCCTACAGGATCAGCAAGGGATATTCCACAGGTGGCGACTGTGGAGTACTATAAAGTGATGATATGTAAAGGTCTGCAATTTGTAGACAGGGGGTGTGATGATGTAGATTGCAGCCTCTGAAATATGGAACAAATGTGGATTATGTGTGTGTTTCACATCTTAATCTAAGCACTGAAATTTAAGGTTAAAGGTCGTGGTGTTTAGATAATTGGTTCTGTATATAAAACTATTTTCTCATATTCTGTCCATTACAGAGAGAGCAGCTGACAGACAGTGACCGTATAAAAAGCCCTTAGGTTGCTGACAGAATTAGACCATATAAAACTTAACCCATGCTTAACAAAATCAGTGTTATCTTTTACTTTGACCAAACTAGGCTTGTAAATCTAGAAAGCTGCAGAAAAGTAGTGTGGTCCCCACTGCTTAGAGCAAAGCACTGAACAAGGAAGGTATGAATATAACTAACTGGAGAAGTGGAAACATATTGACCCTGTGGGGTATAATTAATAATTTGTCATGTTATTTGTGCTCATGCAGCAAATTATGTCCATTTTCTCTTTGGACAGGCTACGGGGGCAAATGTTCAGCAGCTCGGCAAGGTGGTTGGATGGTTGGAGTTTGGAAAACGGGAGGGGGGCAGCTGAATTACAGTGGCGCTTGGCTACAACTTTCCTAGTGAAACTAAGAATATAAGCTGGCACATGCAAGTCTCATTAGATTTACACTGCTTGCTTTTTGAACATGCTGCATAATTAGTTTCTTTGGTTGGGTTTACTGGCAAGCCTCAGTAGGCTGACTAGTTGGTCTGTGGGATAATAATATTGCTGCTGTTTGTAATGAAGGGAAAAAAAGTTGCCTCATAGCAACCTGTTAACAAAGGCAAAGTAATGCTGCATCAAAGCTGCAGACCATTCAAAGTGCAGTGAAGGGCTCCTGGCTATTCTTATAAGTTTCCATCCTACACATTTCTTGCCCACTGCTAACAGGATCTTTGGCGGGATAATACTTTGGTCCAGCTGATGTAAATTGAAATGTTGCCTTTCCAAAGATGAGGAGACTAGTTAAGGGAAAAATGTCACAGAACATACCAGCATTGGGCTAATGCAGTAGTTCTCACAGTTTGTCACAGTGAGCATCCCCCAAGGTTTGGAAAAGATCTTGCACCCCCCCCCCCCAATACAGAAATAATTTCGGGCCTCCCCATAGTTAGAACACTTATCATACTTTGCATAATAGACAAGGAATACTGTGACACTCCTTTGAGTAGTTGCGTTTATTCTCATTTTATTGAACTTATTATTCTCCCTCTGTATAACCCCCACCCCATGTCAGCCTGCTCACTCCCCGCTTCTGGGTTTTGGAACCTATTAACTGTACCCCTCATTGCAATACCTCCATGAGTCAGATTGCTTTCTTTGTCAGTCTTACCTTTTCCTTAAACACCTTCTCAGGGACCATTTTCCTTTTGTCCTACTCTTGCTCCTAGTACCTCTCAACCTAGCCTTTGCATTTGTGCTTTTCTGCAGACAGTATAATGGGTCAGCTGTTACATTGTATCTATTCATTTGTATTATTTTGCATTTTGTTTTGCACAGTTTCTAAGAACTGTACTTCCCCCATTCAGCTTTTCCCCCCAATGTCATACCAGGAAACAAGTGTTTGTTGAGTACGACTTTCCTGGTCACCCATTTTGTACATAAATTTGCACGCCATTAATCACTTTAGTTTGCTGCATCCTATCACATAAAGCATCCAAAACCTGACACTTAAATATAGTACATTTTAAGGCTTGCTAGAGCCTCCCCTGGAACAGGTTGGGGCCTCCCCTGGCAGGCTAGCCTCCATACCTCTCAACCTTTTGTCCCCCAAATGTGGAACATTCCCTGTCAAAATGTGGAACAAATGGACAAAATGTGGAACACTTATTCAAATCTTTACCTAAGAAGCTCAAAACACTGTTAAAATGTTGCATTTATGTTCAGAAAGTCTGTTATTAATTGAATAATATATTTTTTGCATCATTTACTACGGATTTTTGCTTTAAAATGTTGACTTTGAATGTGGAACAAGTCCTCATATTGTGGAACAGGAAGCATTTGTGAAGTAAAATGAGGAACGTTCCTCGTAATGTGGTACAGTTGAGAGGTATGCTAGCCTCACCATTTGAGAAACCCTGGGCTAGTGTTTTGAAATAGGACAACTCCATAGAAACTGAATTTCCCATCGCTCAAAGCTTGCTCCATTGTGTCTGCACAGCCAGCTTCTCAGCAGTTAGGAGTTAGAGGCCCTGGATGAAATTACAATGAAGGGTCTTTTAATTATGGGATATAAGTAACAGAGCCCGGGGATGAAATTGTCACCGGTGCACTAGCCAAATGCTGGTACATTTTGTATTGGGCTAGTAAGATTTTCATTAAACTATTAAACTAGCCCTGTGGACTTTTGCTGGTCCGAGAAGGGAACACCTCAGTATGTACATCAACTGGGTCAGTGGAATTTTTTTTTTTTTTACTGGTTTGTTCAGCAGGCATTCACTTTCAGCTGCTGGAGTTCTGGACAAGTTGGGCGGGTAATTTTATTGTAATGGTTTAAATTGGTGTGGCTGCCCAAACCTTAGATTTTCAAAGCAAAAGGAAGAGTCTGGGTCGGTGGCAGGGGCTGTGACAGGTAGGGGAGAGATCGTGGGGGAGGAGGATGGGGCAGCTGCAATCTAGGGTAGTAGCTGCACACTCGGGCAGACTTTGATAGACTGGTTGGTCTGTTTCTGCTGGGAGATTCATATGTATGTATGTATGTTTGTATTTTTATGATTTGTTCACTTTATTTGAGGGTGTGTGGGCTTGCTTTCAGTTGCTGTGGGTGGGGGTTTGAATGAGTAACAAAACAGGTATTGTAATGGTTGAGACTTGAACCCAGGCCACCTGGAACACCGTTCGAATTGCGCTAACCAGTTGTGCCACTGTGAGAAGTAGGACCTATGGTGTCCTCATGCACATTACTCTTTCTCAATTGCACAACCTAATGGCAACAAAATAGTTACTTTTAATAATCATACACGAATGTGTTTTGCATATTTCATGGAACACATACAAACAGAAGTGAGAGAGTAAGTGCCACAGCTGGGACTTGAACCTAGGCAGCCCGGTCAAATACCATTCCGATTGCACTAACTAGCTGTCACTTGGGCAACTGAAATATGGGTATTCTGAAATGTATTCCAGTTGGCCTGGGTTCAAGTCCCAGCTGAGGTACTTATTCTTTCTTACCGCTTTTTTGTATGTGTTCCATGAAATATGCACACCACAGTCCTGTGTAAAAAAGTACATATTTTTGTTGCTATTGGGTTGTACATTAGGGAAAGGTGGATAGGGTCCACCTCGATGGTGGTAGCTGGGCAACTTCACTTCAGGGCCCTGAGGCGAATACCTGAGTCCCCACTCATTTTGAAATTAAATTAGTAAAATTGCCAATCACGGCTGCACAAACATTTTTGTTGCTGTTACTCTGCAGGGGGTACATTTCCTTTTTTGGGGGGGTTAAGCATACCATAAATATGCAGTAGCACCCCTCTTTTTACAATGCCATTCATAGTTTGTACACAGACCATTTGGGACAGTTGCTGTTTACAGTAGACACAGCCGAGGGTGATAGCAAACTGGGTGACTTTGCTGCAGGGCCCTGAGGTGAATACCAAGAGACACCCACTCCTTATGAAATTACTGCATTGCCAATGGGGAGGGATGCATGGACTTTGTTTGTTGATGTATGCATTAGCTCTCTGTAAGAATGATATAGTTTCGGAATGATCAAAGGTGACCAGCACTAACCTTGGATAAGGTTTGCATTGCATCTCTAAGTGGCCATACATTTGATTATTCCAGCTTTAATAAGTCTTGCATCTTGAGTCTGCCATGGGAAGCCTTAATAATATAGGGGTCAATTGTTTAACTAGTGTACATTGACCAGGGCTAGGGCAGCTAACTGTATTTGTCTGTCTTGCCTACTGCAGGGTTTCCATGGCTGCCAAGAAAGTTAACAAGTCCCTACTTCATTAATCTCTTCTCATGATAATCTCCCGTGGTGTTCCATGACCTGGTGGGATTAACACCTCTTTAAGAGCTGCAATTATCTGGCAGTGCAAAATGGGAACCAGCCCCATAAAAATGAGTAATTATCCCTCCATTGTGGGGCTTTTAGCTAGTGTCCAGGTCGTGATCAGAGGTGCAAATGCTGTTAAATCACTTGGGCAACAGTTTTTTTGGCAATGCTTCTGAGTCTGACTTGTCTCACATTAGGAGTGTCTGTGACCAACATTTCAGTAACTGGTTACAGTATATACAGGGTTTATGTAGAATTGTCAGGAGATACAAGGACTGAGTGCTAGGTCCTTCCAGTCTGCCTGTAAAGGCCCTATGTGTGATCAAGGGCCTTTCATCACTCCCTCCCCTCTCATGCTTCCCTTTTGTGCCTGTCACAACCATTGCTTAAACCCCTCAAGTGTGCTTGCCCCCACTGCCATTGTGTGGCAAACTATTCAGAGTGTCAACTGCCCTTTCTGTGTAGAAAAACTTCCTCACATTACCTCTGAATCTACCCTTCCAATTTTATAACATGCCCCCTTGTTCTAGTACTTTTTCCTACATTGGAAAAGATCCCCCGCCTGCACCTTGTTTATCCCAGTCCTGTCCCCCTGCAGTCTCCTCTCCTCCAGTGAGTACATATTGGTCCCTTAGTCCCTCCTCATATGTTTTGTGGTATCCCTGTACCCATCTTTGTTGCCCTTCTCTGGATAGTCTCCACCTCTATGTCTTTGTGCAGGTGGTAATCCACAACTGCATACACAACTCCAGGTGAGGCCTTACCAATGTGTTTTACACAACAATGGCATCAATACCTCCCACCTCCTGCTAGCAATACCACTGCCTTTGTACCCAAGTATGCCACTGGCCCTCCCTGTCACCTTTTGAACACTGCTTTGATACCATAGGGTCATCAGAGATAACCCCTAGGGGCCCTTTGTTTCCTCTTTGGTGACAGTCAGTGCCCCTCCAACCTGTGAGTGGGTTCCCTCTGCCCAGGTGTATTATTTTGCACTTCTTTGGACCGAATCTCAGTTTGTACACCTCTGAACATCTTTCATGCTTCTCCAGGCCCCTCTTCATTTTCTACACCCCTTCTAGAGTATCCACCCTGTTGCAGATCTTGGTGTCTTCTGCAAACAGGCAGAGCAATCTTCCTTCCAGCCCCTCTGTAATGTCACATGAAGACATTGAACATGATTGGTCCAGTACTGATCCCTGTGGTACCCCACTGGTCACCACCCTCTTTGCCAGTTAGCACCACCCTTTCTGTCTGACCAGTTCCTGACCCACTTCACCACCTTGTCTCCCATGCCCAGATTACCCATCTTGTTAACCTTCTATGTGGGAATGGTGTCTAAGGCTTTTCTGAAATGTAGGTAGGTGATGTCTACTGCCCCTCCCTGATTACGTTCCCTAGGCACCCAATACAAAACAACTATTATTCATTTGACATGACCAGGGCTCTTGGCTCGGGCACCCGCATCCTTTACGCACATTTTGCACGTTGGGACACTTAGTCTTTTTTCACAAAGGTCCCCAGGACACTCAGCCACCAAGCCTTGGGAGTCACTAAACTTTGAGGCATTTTTTATGTTACAGAGGCCATGGGGAGTTATAACATATTACAGCCACTGCTCAACTAACAAAGCCCTTGTTACTTTAGCAGTGGCCATAATTGGTTCGAATACACTCTCTGAAACAGAATGTAGATTGAAATGCCCCAACAGAAATTAATGGAGCTTTCTGCAGAATAATACAGTAAAAATAGTGCTGGCACAGGGGCCGGCTCCCATGTATTTGAATGGGGACCCCTGGAAATTTTACAAGGACTTGCTTTTCAGTTCCGGACCCCTTTTGTTTTTCAAAGCAAGTCTCGGACCCCCACTGGACCCTCAAAAAATCCTACTGAGAGCCCTGATGATGATGATCCTGCTGTGAGTCCATGTTGCCTCAGATCCTGAGCACCACTGGATTCCATATGTGCCACCATCCTTTCTTTCAGCAGTGTCCCCATGATCTTTCCCACCACCGAGTCATGAGTGTGGGGATGCACTCAGTTCCTAAAACTGCATGTCTTACAAATTTATTCTCCGGATTGCATATTATGTAAGGTTTTGGTACTTGGTGACGTTAGAAGTCAACTAATTACAGTTCTTGTTAGTCAGAGTATGCCATCACTAGATGCCAAAACCTGATGCATAATCAGGAAAGTGGAGGAAAGGCGCTTCACTGAAAGACACAGACCATGCTCTGCTATAAAAATGTCAAAGAGCACGGGATGTTGCTAGGATCAGGAAGTGGGAGGTGATCATGTGAGCAACTCCTTGGGGCAAATGTGGGCCGTTCCTTTATGTGGGGCCAGACAAGAAAGAGACTGCAAGGAGACAGCATGGAGGAGTTCCCCAAGAGATAAGGGAGCTTCCTGTTTAATACTGTTATGGTTTGTAAAGGGGAGATGGTAACTTTGCACTGGGATGCCACCAAGTTATCTTTGCCTCACTCCCTTGATATGCTTTTTGAAACGGGGAAAAAAAGACACTACGAGAATCCTGACTCACTGCCACCTTGTGAGATTGTTGGCCACAGTTCAGAAGCTGAAGGAAGGGATGAAGATATAAATACCCAGTTCATTCCTACTGAAGGTGCCATCTCAGACCGTGCAATACTTCCTATGGATGCTGATCAACCAACAGTTTCTGGCCAAGTTGAAGACAATGAAACTGTCGCTGACCTTCACAATGACTGCAGCAGTGCAGAGTCTTCAAATTACCCTGAAGAACTGAGGAATGAATATTCTCAACACAGTAAGTAACAATATTTGTTTTAACATACTGACATACTAAAAGCCAGCAGAATAGGCCAAATGGTCTGTCTTGTCTGCTCGAAAGCCAGCAACCTAGTGGCTGCTCGCCTTACCACCCCCCCAGCCCCCAAGAGGGTCTTCTTTAGTTTCAGTTTCCCCTTGTACCTGTCCCATCCCTTCTTAAAACCATCCACTGTGTCTTCCTCCAACAGTCTCCCTGGAAGCGTATTCACCGACTCCACCACCCTCTCAGTGAAAAAATGCTTTCTATGTTCCCCCTGAAATTCCCCCTTCCAACTTGCACTCATGGCCCCTGGTCACTCCCCCCTTCTTCAGCCTAAACAACTCCCTGGTTCCACTCCAAATTATTCCCTTTACATACTTGAAAATCTCTATCATGTCCCCCCCATCCCTCCTCTCCTCTAGTGAGTAAAGCCCAAGCTCATCCAGTCTCTCCTCATAAGGCCTCTCCTCCATGCCTCGAATCATCCTGGTCCCTCTCATCTGGACCCTCTCCAGCAGTGCTATGTTCTTCTTCAGATGAGGTCTCCAGAACTGCACACAGTACTTCAGCTGCGGCCTGACCAAGGCATTATACAGAGGGAGGATCACCTCCCTGCTTCTGGACGTAATTCCCCTGGCTATGCAACCCAATATCCTGTTTGCCTTGGTTGTAATTCTTCTACAGTTTTCAGAGTTATTCATTTTGACATCCACCACCACCCCTAAATCCCTTTCACCCAATGTGGCATGCAATGGGACCCCCCCGGGTATATTCATGCCCTGGGTTTTTGACCCCCAAATGAAGAACTTTACATTTCCTGGCATTAAACTTCAGTCCCCATCTCCTTGACCACCCCTCCAGGGTATCCAGATCTTCATGGACTGTCTCCCTCGCTTCCTCACTATCCACCAGTGCTCCCAATTTTGAATCATCTGCAAAAGACTCAACCTATTTCTAACTCCCCTCCCTATATCCAAGGCATAGGCATTGAACAAGAGTGGCCCCAATACTGAACCCTGAGGGACTCCACTGATTACCTTCCTAGGGGAGAATATTATCCCACCCACCATTACCATCGCATCTCTTAGTTCAATAGATGGTGATACAGCAATGATTCAACTATTTTCTACCTGTATCCTACCTTGCATGTTTTGAAGTTTATTTTCTGGTATTTTTTTAATAAACATTTCATGCCGGCCCATGAAGGCACATGTTTGTGGTCACATTCTTTATAACAGGTGCAGGCACATTCACGTTGCAGTACTGCAATTGCCTCCTGATGCATGCCCCCCCCCCACTAACTGCACTAGCTTCAGGTCTCAATCTGGGGGCAGTTGTACTATAAGGGATGACACTGTCCCTCCCTCACCCCCTCACCCCCACTGACCTATGACACAGGCTTCTTCACAAGCCAGGCTGTGGTGAATGAATGCATAGTGTGAAGTAGGCAGAAGTTATGCAGGAAGTGTCTGTTCACAATGGTTGTGGTTGGTATGTGCTAACTCTGCTTAATGGAAGCCAAATAAGGGCACATCACACAGCACCCTGATCTTGCATGCTTCAGTGTGTAGGGGACATTCAGTCCACCTTGAAGTTGAAGAGAATTGCTGACTGCCATGGGGGGCCAATCTATGGTTCTTTCCACTTGCAGAAAAACAAAACAGAATAGTAAAATACACAAACTGACTTTATAACATAAGCCACAAAGTGCTGCATATCTTGCTTAGCGCTGACAACTTCTGTTAGAAAGCCATGCTTGGAATAAATGGCCACTGTGTACATGTAGTAGGCAGTAGACATCACCCAATGTGTTTACTTTGTTTCCAGCAATTGATAGTAATTATTGCTCTTCTTCTTTTTCAGGTGACTACGATGCATATGCAATTGAGGACATTGGAAACTTCATTAATGCAACAAGGTGTACATCAGAAATAGGTAAAATATTAGCAACACTATCCAGTGGCCAGAAATACCATTTACTAAGGAACCACTTCAAGCCAAGCAGTGACTATTTATATCCGTCGATGTACATGAATGGGTGTAACCATGGATTCAATGGTAGCAAGTGGTTGACTATGTACAAGTGGCTAGTGTATAGTCCGAAACTTGATGGAGTGTTTTCCCTCTTGTTCGCATTGTTTGTTCATAAACAGGATGACAAGGGGATTCTAGTGAACAAACCATCTACAACATGGAAAAAATATCACACATCTTAAGTGGACATGCCATCAAACCATATCACAGATTAGCCTTACAGGCAGCTGATGCATTCAGAATACAAATGGAGAAGCCAGAGAACAGTATTCCTGTTATTCTCAATCAGCGAAGGTTGGAAAACATTTCCCAGAATCGTCATATACTTAAACTAATAGCCAAGGCAGTATTATACTGTGGAAGGCAATGCATTGCTTAAAGGGGTAGCAATGAGAGATTATCGGACTGTGGAAATCACGGAAATTTCATTGCACTACTGCAGCTTCTTGGAAAATCTGATGCAATTCTGAAGCAACATATTGAAGCCTGGCGAAAAAAACAAATTGAAAACAAACTAAGTCTGGTACATTATATGTCCCTTATGTCACAAAATGAGATTATTGAAATGATTGGACAACAGATTATTCAGAAGCACATAATCCGTGCAGTACAGGAAGCACAGTACTTTGCTATACTTGCTGACGAGGTAACATGCCATAACCACGAACAGATGCATTTAGTTATTAGATATGTAGACAAGAAAAAAACCATTAGAGAGGAATTTATAGAATTTGTTGATCTAAAGGTTACAGCGGGTGTTGCCATTGCAAATGAAATCATCCGTGTCCCTGAGAAAGGTGGACTGAATCTAAAGAACATTAGAGGCCGGGGTATGATGGCGCTGCTACAATGTCAAGTAACAGAGTTGGAGTACAGGCTTGGATTAAACAGAATGCACCTTTAGCAACATATGTCCACTGCAGTGGACATTGACTGAACCTTGTTATTGTGCATTCTTGCAAAATCCCTACAGTACGCAACACATTGGATAAAATGAAGGAAATTTGCATGTTTTTTAACCACATGCCAAAGAGAGGGATTACTGAAATGCATTATAAGCAAACATGTTGAAGGATCAAAATCATGGAAACCATTATTAGATTTGTGCCACCCCAGATGGGCTGAACGCGATGAGGCATTTCAACATTTTTACCAGGCATATGTTTACACGGTGACTGCCATGGAAGTAATAGCATATGGCCATCATGCAGAACAGTACGATGAATCATTTACCAGAAGCAACTGGGACTGAAGACAAAAACTGATGCATGCGGCCTTCTTCATACTCTTACCACCTTTGACTTCATCATTAATTTAATGACCATATATTCAACATTGTCACATCTGCATGGCATTTCTCTGAAACTTCAGAGTACCACAAATGACATTATCAATGCATATTCATTGGTGAGCAGTATTCAGTTCCTAACTACTGTACCAGTACAGCTTGAGAATTTTTTACATTTTAGAATGACCTAAGGAGCACAACCTCACTTCAGCACATGCTTTTATGCTTTTCATTATAGGAAACAGTCACTCTTTAACTATTTGTCATTTCCATAGGTATCTGATGTGAAGCAAACATATGCTGCTCTTTGAGAAGATGTGCAGGCGGCTTTCAGCAAAATATACACACAGAGCATCAGACAGGTAGAAAAGCTGGAAGTTGAACCTTGTAGACCAAGAATGGCTGGGAGACAACAGCACAGAGCTAATGTACCAGCTCAGACCATGGAGGAATATTATCTACGAAACCTGGCTATCCCATTTATAGATCATATTGCTTCTGAACTAGAGGCACAGTTTACAGGTAATTAAAAGTTTCTTCTATTTATGTCTTTTGTAACCGGGTAAGCAAAATGATACGGAACAGTTTTCAGCTACAATCTGGCCCACAAGTGTGGCAGACATTACACATCAGAAAGAAAGTACAATACAGTGCCACAACAAAACAAGACAACTGAGCATGCTTTACTATGCGGTCAAACTACATAACTCAGCATTCTGAAGAATACAGAAAAATCAGTACATACAGGTGCAAATAAGATGCAAGAAATGGATACACAATTTAAGGCGCCTTAAACTACTACAAGCATATAGGATGCAGACAGTCACTGGGAGCCATGTAAATAATTCATTAAGTCGGAGTGGTACATAATTTTAACAGGAGTGCTAGTCATAAGTAACTACAGAGTCATTGTCGGGTGTGTGTTGTATTAATTTGAAGTACATGCTAATAGTTCAGTAAGACAGGTAGACATTATATAAAAACAGAACAGCATACAGTGCAGTGGGTAGGGGCATTAGATTAGGGTGGGGTATTTCATAAATCAGAGCAAAATTGCCAATTATTCATTCCTGATTGTCTTCTCTGCTTCTTTCAGGTTTATCCATCACAGTGAGTAAAATTATGCATCTGGTCCCTTCAGTCCTGTGCTCTGCAAATGTGGAACTTCCAAATGTAGATCAACTTCTTGAAGCTTACAGTGATTACCTACCCTCTCCAGCACTGTTTCAAGAGGAACTTTTTTCGCTGGAAAGTCAGCTGTTGTAACAGATATAGTAATGTTAAAGACATGCCAAATACTGTTGCACAGAGTATCAAAATCTGTGACAGTGATATGTTTCCAAACATTTATATGCTGCAGAAGATATTCCCCACTTTACCAGTGACTTCATGTGAATGTGAGCGAAGTGCTAGTACCCTGCGGAGGTTAAGTACTTAACTGCGTTCAACAATGGGATAGCAGCGACTGAGTGCTCTTGCACTAATGCACATTAACAGTGACTTTAATGTAGACATTGACATGGTTGTAGACTTATTTGCAAAAATGCACCCTCTCAGAATGCAGCTTTCATCTGTTTTATACAGCTGAATTAGACTCAAGAATGCACACATGGACTGCGATTTTCTGTACTCAGTAGACTGCACTGTTTCTGCAGTGTTTCAGTTAGGACAGGCAAATATTGGTTTATGGTGCACTGAGTGGACCATAAACCAATGTTTGCACATCCAGATTACTTACAGTAGGTGATGCTGGCTTAATCAGTCAAACCTCATTTAAAGGGAAACTCCTAACGAGTCCCTCAGTTAGTGCAGCAGCAGCTGCAGAAATACCTGACTATGGCTCAGCACATTAGAATTTTTATTTACTACCTGATGCCCCGGAATTTTGTTGAAAAAAAGTATTTGACAATGATGATGATACAAGTTTGATATCCAGTCAAATTGTTTTTTTAAACTGTAAGCCACAGTTGGTCTGTCTTTATTTTTAGTACTTTAATATTTTTGGTACTTGAAGTAATTTTAAGTGTCTGTGTGAAGGAACTTATAGTATATTCCACCTGGCTCATAAGTTAGGTTTTGTTTGTCAGTCCTATCCCATTATCTGTCTATAACGATAAGCAGAATAAGCAAGAAAATGTACCACAGAGCATCTAGTACCCATAGCTTCTGCCTCGCTGCTCCCAGACACAGCTTTTTTAAATACAATTTTTGCATAATGCACTGTGTGCAAATATACCACTCATTGCAAAAAGAATCCCACCCCCACAAAAATCCTGGCAATTGCCCTGTATTCCACCTCTTCTACCCTCCCTGTCCCTCCTGTAGAGTGTGTATCCTGGTATGTTGACATCCCAGTCATGGTTCTCTGTGTACCATGTTTCAGTGACTGCCACAATATCCAGGCATCCCTCTTCCATCAAAGCCACTAGTTCGGGGAACTTGTTACACAGACTGCGGGCATTGGTACTCATCACCTTCCATTTTTTGATGGCCTTACCCCTTTTAGCCCCATCCCTGTTCTTACCACCTTTTTCTGCATTTAACCCTGTCCAGCTCCCTACTGACTTCTCTACCTTGGTGTTTACCTCTCTAACTACTGTGTTTTGGGGTGGGAAGCTGGGACTTCCCTGTTCCTTTTCAGTGCCTCCCCCCTTGGCTAGTTTAAATGCTTGCCAATGAAGCATTTAAATCTACCACCTATGATCCTGGTTCCCCCCCCGACAGATGCAGACCATCATGCCAGTACAGGCCTGCATCCCTCCAGGTGGCTCCCCAGTCCCCAGTGAAGCCAAAACCCTGAGCTCCACACCAATTTTTCAACCATTCATTGAATACCATGGTGCGGAATACCCTAGCATCATCCTTGCCATAGACAGGCAGCACCTCTGAGAAGGTTACCATACATGCTACTTGTCTAAGGCCCCTCCCCAACTCTACAAACTCCTCTTGCACTGCTGTGATCCCATTCACAGCCTAGGTGGACAATGACATCCAGCTCCCTCCCTCGTACAGCTGCTCCTGCGATCCTGAGGATTCACTTTCTGTCCCTCCAAACTGTGGCACCAGGCAGGCACCTTACCTCTCTGTCCACTTCCTCTGCCACTTCTACCCCCCTAATGATTGAGTCCCCCACCAGGAGTTGTTTCTTTCCCCATGGGGTCTTGTGCCCAGGAGTGTAGCCAGAAAGAAGTTGTGCTACCCTCCTGTGGGTCTCCTTTGTGGAGGTTTCCAGCATCCTTTTTGGTCTCCACTGCAGGTGTCTCCATAGAGGAACCACTCCTCACCAGAACAGCATATGAATTGTGGAGAGGTACAACTGGAGGGATGCACCTCTGTTGCACCACCCTCTCCTTCCCTGAACCCACATTGGTCCAACCACTCCTCTTTCTTGGCAACCTCTGAGGTAGCGGTGGTGGCCCTGGTGGTCTCTGGGGGGGGGAAAGAAGTTTCACAAATCCTTACCAGGTCAGCCTGGAGACAGGCAACCTCCTCCCTCAGACCAGAGAGGTGCCTGCAAACAGGGTAGCAGTGCAGCCTTCAGAATGTCGTCCAGAAAACTGCTGCCCCACAGCCATTGCACTGCACCACTCCCATCTTGATTTATTTTGTGTTCCCTCTCCTGTTGCTTTGTATGCTTACTGTCTCCTCCCTCTATGTATTTTCACACTTAATTTCCTACTGCCTATGTGCACTTACATCTCTCGCCCTTCCTGTTCGGGAACAGGAACTTCCTGTAGTCTTCAGTAGTCTCCTTCTTCTGTGCTTGGATTCAGACCTCCAGCAACCGGGTGTGGGGAGAGAAAGAGCTATTTTTTTGGTTCCTTCAAGGTTGATGAAACTAATGTATCATCCAAAGAGATTGTTTTTTTATGAAATCATGATGAACATGTCTAATCCCTCACACAGTATCAAATACAGAAGCTAGTGCCATCGGCTACATCATGTTTTTTGCCTTATGAAAGACATGCAGTGAGTATGAAAAAAATTAACAGTGCAGGAAATTTAAGCTGATAAATTACTGTAGAGAAACAGGAACTACTGGTGCTCAAAGAGCAGTTGTGAACGTGTGCTGCAAGAACATTCAGGAGTCCAAGTACAACATGTAACAAATCTGTGCTTGAACATCTGTGTCAAAAAGAGTGACAGTTTTTGATTTTTAACATATTTTACACTTATTAAATCCTGTGACTTCACATTGGAAAAGGATTCAACTCTGCATGTTTCCAAAGGATGGACAACCAAAGAAGCAATATACTGTACTATATTATGGGGTCAAGTAGCCTTCCATAACCCTGGCCTTTCCTGTCCTATTGTTGCTATTTGCATGAGCCACTGCACATCACGCTAACACTATCCATGCCATTTTGGTTTCCTTGTGCAGTGTGTTCATTGCAGTTATGTTGGCACATCTGCACATGGAAACTTAGTGAGGCCGACAGTCAGGCATCGCATTCTGGAGGACGAATCTTGGCTCTGTAATGCTGCAGGATATGGGAAATGCTCATACCATATAGGAGCAAAACACTCCTGAAGTGTTTTGACTGCCCACTGCCTGAGAGACTCTGCATTGCTGAAGCAGACAAAGTCCAGGAATATCCAGACTACTCTGCCTTCAGTGGTAAAGTGACTGTAAGCCACTTACTGTACAACAGGACAACAGCTTTACTCATAAGCTTTCTTCTTGCTCATTACACAGCAAGTGTTCCCCAATGTGATATACCCGTACAAACTCTCTAACTTTTTAAGTCTTGCTTTCCTTATTTCTTTATTCTCTTCACTCCAACAGGCCATTTCCAATTGATGCCCCCTCAGTCTCATCCCAGGATTCTCCCAAACTTGCCAGGACTCCCATTCCCTCATGGCTTACCTTCAGTGGTGGAGGTGGCATGGAGCTTTTCAACTCACTACAGACAGGATTCAGTTGGGGTTAGACCATAGGTCACCAGTGCAAGGCCAGCAAGGGGCCAGCTGTTCATCCTGCCAGCTGGGCATTTTCCCCTTCTTAGTTCCAGCCCTCCAGATGCCAGCAAATGGGAGTGCTAATGTGCAAGCACACATGCAGGAGTGGGTGGCACCAGCCGGCATCCGCCCAACTACAGGTGATTCTGACTGCTATGCCATTTGTGGCCACTTAGGTGGCAGTGTTGTGCAGTGTGCCAATTCCCTTCCCACCCCGAAGAAGGAACGTTTATTTATTGATTTTTATTTATTGAAATGTTTCACCAGGAGGGCACACTGAACAACAAGTTGTTGTTCTCAAGGTGCGACCTGAGGGGGGTGTTACATAGGGTTGTGAAGGATGATCAGTTACAATAGTATGTGGGTAGTACAAACAATACAACATTGTAAGATTGTGCAACAGTTGAAACACAAGGTATTGTAGAATAAAGAGTAGTGGAACACTGGGTAAATTACAATACATGTCCAAAATCATAATAAAATAACATATAAAAGTACAAAACAGTAATAATGCGATAGAACCATTTATAGTGCATGAGTGTGCCAGGAACAGGCGCGAGGTAATACGCAAGTGCTATTGGAGTAAAAAGGATGGGGTTAGATCCTCTAGGATGCTTGAGCCTCCTTTTCCCAGTCAGTCCCAGTGACCCAAGCTTGCATCTGATCCTTGGTCACCGTCAGTGACATGAGAGATAACCCTACTGCTGTACAGATGGAACAGTTAATTAAATTTTTTTAAAAACTTGTATGATTTCATTCTTAATTATAAGAGGTAATTTTAATTGAAATTGAACTGTAGCTAAGCTGCTCTACCTGTGCCCTCTCTTTGGCCTAAAGGGACCATGAATCTCAATTATATGTACAATACCTGGCCATGTGTGGCCAACTCACACTCATCTGGTGGGTAACATGTCAAAAGCGCGAACAAATAATGATGATGATGACTGATCTAAAGGGCAATGGAACAACAGCGCCAACACATTTAAGCAGCCTGGTTTTACTCCCATCCCTGAATTTTGTCCCCCCCCCCCCCGGAGTAGGAATCTACAATAAGGGGTGTATGGGGAGCAAAGACCCCCATAGGGGTGCAGCAACAAAGCCCCCCACATGAAAACACTACCCAAAAAGTTTTTGCCCTGGGGGTTTGGCGCCCTTTTGATGGGTTACTCTTATTCATTCGCCCTTTTGACATGGAACCCATATGGCATGCTCTGGGCCCCCACCCTGGCCCAAACAACATGTGTTCATCAGCTGACGCGTAACATATTGTTGCAAGTGGGCAAGGCCCACATGTGATGCATGAGCGTAGCTGGTAGGGAATCCACAAATAAAATAAAAATACTAATAAAAATCTGCCTGCTACTTACAGTACTGTAGGTACCTACGTGCAGGCTGATCTTTACATACCCCTCACCTGCAACTTGTAGATCACTATAGATAAAGAAGAAAAAGTTATTTGTCAAGGAAATCAGGGATGTGTTCAAAAGAGCAGACCTGCAGTTACTTAGGAAGAACAATGGGGGTGGGTTAGAAACATAGACTATTGGAACAGAAAAAGGCCATTTGTCACATCCAATCTGCCTAACCCTGCCTATTAACTGTGTGATGACCCAATTTGCAATCCATCCCCTTGTTTCTCTCCCCTACTCTAATATCCCCATACCTGATCAGGCCCCAGTGCCTGTCCCACCCTTGTTTTAATCCCACATCTTTTAGCACATACCACCTCACTCTGCAGTCTGTGCCACTTGTCCACCATTCTTTCCATAAAAAAATATACTTTTTGACATCCCTCCTGAACTTCCCCCAGTCAACTTCAGTGGATTATCACTTGTGCTTGTATTTACACTTAGGGTGAATAACTCATTTCAGTTTACCCTGTTTATCAAATGGAGGTATTTCTAGGTGTCCATCACGACCTCCCTCTCACTCCTTGTCATCAAGGTATACTGTAGACATTGAGGTCTCTTAACCTTTCTTCGTATGTATTCTCCCATAGATCCTGGATCATTTGGGTCCCCACCCCATAGACTGCCTCCACTCTGTCATAGTCCTGCCACAGGTATGGGCTCCAGAACCTTATTCAGCACTTCAGGTGGGGGTGAACCAGGAATCTATACGGGAGATTGAAACCCTTCCTGCTTCTACTGCTTATCCCTCTTCCTATACACCCTGGAATCCTGTCAGGTCTGTTCACTGCTCTGTTGCACTTGATTGGGGAACTTTGGAGTAAGAGATACTGGATCCCTCCATCACAAAGGTGTATTTTTGTGAGCTGCATAGAGCCCACCCCTCAACAACAATCAGGATTCTCCCTCGTAATTGTGGGGTTGCTTTTGACACAATGATTAATAACATGGAATTTTATAATAAGTAGTACTGCTACTTTAAAAAAGATAGAGAAAACATTTCTTTCCCCATGTAAAAATCTAAATGGGAGTGCCCTCTGAACTGAGCAATGTCAAACGAAGTTTTCTACACAGAAATTCCCCTTTCAGTTTAAAAAGGGGTTTGATGTGTTTGTTTAATGTTCTCTGGTACTGCATAAATTTTCCTGTTAGCTTATCCGCAGATCTTTGCAAATTTCACTGAGTCACTGAAATTCATTTTTAGCTTTTATATCAATAGGTGCCTTTAATAATAATAATAAACTTTATTTAACTACGCCTTTCTTAAAACCAAGGCGCATTACAATAAAATACAGAATAAAAACATACTAAAACATCATAAAACTGAATTAACAGCAGGGCAATTAATAGGCATCAACATTATCTAAAAATGCCTTATTCCATAAAAAAGACTTTAGGCCCTTTTTAAAACCCTCCACCGTCATGCACTCTCAAATCCAATGTGGTAGAGAATTCCAGAGGGTCGGCGCCACGAACATAAAAGCTCGGGTGCCAGAAGATTTTAAAATGACCCTCGGGATCTCTAGCAACCCCTCGTTGGCTGAGCAGAGTGGTCGCATCGGTCGGTAAGGCACCAGCAGCTCTTTCAGGTAATCCGGGCCCAACCCGTGTAGGGCTTTATAAGTCAGAAGACCGACTTTAAAGGTGATCCGCCACTGAATCGGCAGCCAGTGCAGATCTCGGAGCACCGGTGTAATATGAGAGGAACGAGAGGGCCCTGTTAACAACCGGGCTGCTGAGTTCTGCACTAGCTGCAGGTGACGGATATCAACCCCAGGCAGCCCAAAGTAAAGGGAGTTGCAGTAGTCCAGATGCGAGGTCACAAAGGCATGGATCAGCGTGGGTAGGTCACCGGATGGAACAAAGTGCTTGATCCTGGTGATGTTCCTAAGATGGTAAAAGAATGCCTTAACGACCGCCGACACTTGCACACGCAATGTCAGCTGATCGTCAAGGATCACCCCCAGGTCTCGCACCCATTCGGAAATCGAGAGCTCCGCATCTCCCAGGAATAAACCAGAGGTTTGAAGTGCCTCAGACCCCTCAATCTGGTGGCCAGGATCCACAACCAACACCTCCATTTTTCCGGAGTTCAACTTTAACCAGCTGGACCTCATCCAATCCTGGATCTCCCTGAGACAGTTGTTAAACACTGAGAGTGCTCTATTCTGGTCAGGTACAAAAGACAGATAGAGCTGGGTATCATCAGCATAACAATGAAACTCCAGCCCATAGCATCTTACAATGTCTCCGAGGGGAAGCATGTACACCGCAAACAACATGGGGGATAGCACAGAGCGCTGGGGCACCCCACAGGTCAGAGCAGTAGGATCGGAGGAAAAAATCCCCGATACCACCCTCTGAGTTCTACCTGTGAGGAAGGAAGTAAACCATCTGTGTACCAAGCGCGACAACTCACAGATGCATCTCAGGCGCTCAAGCTGCACCCCATGGTCTATGGTGTCAAATGCTGCTGATAAATCCAGAAGGACCAAAATGGACCGTTTTTTCTGATCTCTCACCATCAGGAAATCATTGAGGACCCGAACCAGCGCAGTCTCAGTGCTGTGTCTCTTACAAAAACCTGATTGAAGAGGATCGTAGATGTTATGGATGGTAAGATGGTTGTCCAACTGGGCTGCCACCACTTTCTCGATAACCTTCCCAACAAAGGGGAGGTTCGAGATGGGTCTGTAGTTTGCCAGGGAGTCGGGGTGCAAAGATGCCTTTTTCAACACTGGTGTTACCACCGCTTCCTTCAGGGAGCGGGGATATTCACCAGTGTCCAAGGAACACCAGACTATCCTGGCTAGAACCGGGAAGATGACCTCCCCACAGCCCATAATCAGGCCTGTGGGACTCGGGTCTAAACTACAGCTTGTGGTGCGCATACCCTGGACAATCCTCATAACATCCTCGATTTCCGGTCTTATGAAGGAACTCCAGGTGAACAGTGTGCTTGCGACCATAGGCTGGACCACCACAACTCCCATGGAGGGGGCGGCGCAAATCTCGGCCCTGATGTCGGCCACCTTATCAGCAAAGAATCGAGCAAGCTCCATACACTGTAACTGTGAAAAGGCTCAACAAACCTGCAGACAGGCTGGGTTGCACAGCCTGTCTACTGTTCGGAAGAGCTGGGCTGGTCGATTCTGAGCAGCAGCAATTTCTCCGGACAGGAACACTGCCTTCTTATGAGTAATTGCTGACTGATAGAGTTTATAATGCTCTAGGAGTCTAAGATGGTCGGCATCTAAGCCGGACTTCCGCCAACATCTCTCCAACCTGCGATCAAATCTCCGCGAACTCCCCAGATCCTGATCAAACCAGGGGATCGGGGTGAAGGGAGAGAGGCTGCACATCGGTGGGGAGCAATTAACCAAAGCGGAGGTGACGGCCTTATTATAGGCTAGCACCATTACTTTCGGATTTAAGCTCAACCCAGGAAATTCTGATAGGTCAAGAACCGCAGTTAGACCGGTGGGAGTAACATCTCGTAAAGGGCGGTACTTGACCATCTCCACTGGGGTAGGTCTATGCAGGCAGGTGCAAAAATTGAACCTCACAGTGTGGTGGTCAGACCAACCAACTGGTTCCACCCCCACCTCGGAGGCCTCCAACCCCAGCAGGAAGACCAGATCGAGTGAGTGCCCACGTTTATGAGTTTATCTCTAAAACTATACTGAGCATTGTTAATGCAGCATTTCAAGACAGTTTTTCCTAGTAGTGCACATTTTTATGGACTGTCTATTGCTTGTATGGTTGGTATTGTACCATCATATAATTCAAATAAACTACCTCCCTACGCATCACACTTGACGTCATGGTATTCTATATTTTGTAACCATGTTTTCCATTACCAAACAACTTGAAAAAATATTTTTTTAGTTAATTAAGAAAGACCGCAGATATTCAACAACATGTTTTCAAGGAGGGGAAGGCAGCCTGCCATCTATCCAGTTCCATAGCAGAAAGGACTGTAAAACAATGAGATCACGTGACTTGTTCATGGTCACACAGTGAGCCAATGAATACATCTTAATTCACAGTTCAGTGCTGCAACCATCAGGCCATGCTGCTTTTTAGTTGGATGAATGCAGTATGATAAGGACATATGGTAATCCTGGATATCCTTATGGAAAAAGCAAAATGCAACTTTCTTGGAGCCCATGACAGAGAAAGAAAGAGAGAGAGAGAGAGAGAGAGACTGTATGAGAACTCATTAAGAAATATGTCCTCAAGCAATTCTGGCTGGTATCACTACTTGTGGTGCATGCCAAAAATCCTACATCATCATCGCACACAATATATGAATTACACTACTCTTAAAGACAGCTAAACAGTCTGTGTTGGAGTTCTTGAGTGTAGAAAGGTTGTGACCATTGGGGTAACTAAAGTTAGATATATTTGTCTATTACTGAATACACACTCATCATACAGTCACCCAGCCTATGTACAGCTACAGATACTGCAGACATATCCTCACATGGGAACTTTTGCTTTCCCTTAAAAAATAAGTTCTTGATAATAGGGCTAGTTATTCGGAGCTTGTTTGAGAAACAGGGTGCCCTAAGTACTATTCAGGTGGGTACACACCAGAAAAGGCATGTTCTGGACTGTCCAGCGCCATGCTGTGGAGTGGCCCCAAAAGGACATGTGACCCTCTGGACCAGCATTCATTATCTCCCACCCCAGCAATGTCTCCTCTGGGCCTGGATAACAAAAAACAAATGATGTCATTTTACTGGATTATAGTAAGGCCTTTGATAAGGTTCCTCATGGACATCTCATTAAAAAATTGAAATCTTTAGGTTTTGCCAGCTGTCTAGTCAACTGGGTAAATGCATGGTTGACAAACAGAACCCAGTGAGTTGCCATTAATGACAGCTTTTCTGACCTCGGCTTAGTCACAAGCGGGGTTCCTCAGGGTTCTGTGCTTGGACCGATACTATTCAATATCTACATTACTGACATGCAAATAAGCAGCCATAATTGGTTATCCAAATTTGCTGATGATTCTAAACTTAGGGGACTGGTGGATAATCAATACAATCTTGATTCACTTAAATTAGATTTACATAACATCGAAAAGTGGGCCCTAGAAAATAAAATGGAATTCAACACGAACAAATGTGTGGTCTTGCACTTTGGAACACATAACCCCAAAAACATTTACTACATAAACAACATTCAGCTTAAACCTACTAACAAAGAAAGGGATTTGGGGATACTGGTCAATTCTAAACTCACTTCCACCGACCATTGTTTAAAAGTGGCAAATACGACCAATGGGCTACTCAGACAGATACAGCATTCTTTTGTCTCGAGATCTGAACAGTGTCTGATCCCACTTTACAGGGCATGTGTCAGACCACTCATTGATTATGGGGTCTCCATTCTGCAACCTGCATCTCAAGGGAGACATTGATAGGCTGGAGAGGCTCCAAAGATGGGCAACTAGGATGGTCCCTAGATTATCAACAAACATCTATCAATCTAGACTCCAAAAAACAGGTTTAAATTTATTGCAAAATAGAAGAATTAGAGGGGATCTACTACAACTATATAAGCTGCTGAAATTCCCAGACATCATGAATAAACGTGAACTTACCTTCACCACTAGTCGAATTGTTCCTAGACGCCATACTAAACAACATACAGTCCCCAGAGCTAGGACCAATCTCAGACTTAACCTTTTTTTCAGTAAGGGCACCTAAGCTCTGGAACAAAATGCCACAGGAACTGGTTGACTGTGGTAGTACTGAATCATTTAAAAAAGGTCTTGATCATTGGCTAAACCAAAATCAAACTATATAAATTGCCCACACTATTGTGGGGGGAAATCTAGATGGGCCTTTGCTTTCTTTTTTCCTATACAAACCTAGTAAACCTAGTAAGCAAGCAGCAGCAAAGAGCAGAAGGCCATGGCTTGAGGGGGACAGAATATATCAGCTCCAAAGTAGATCACCTACTCTGTTGAAGCAGGGCATCATAGGACATGGAAGTCTACATCTAGGATTGCCACAACCCTTTCTCCCTCCTAATGTGTCCTATTCACATTTGTGTCCCAGCACATAAATGGAACAGAACAGGCAAGGAAAAGTGAAGAGATTGGCGTCTTGGGCATTGGCAAGTGTCTGCAGCTCACAGCAGGCATGCAGGGATCTCTGCTGGTCCAGTAAGGTAATCTAGACTAACTGTATATGTGTTGCTGCCTGCTGCGTAAGGGATTGCAGGAACTAAAAGCTCCTGTTAAGTGGGAATAAATATAACACCCTACTTAGAGTAAGGGTAAAAAGAGAGAGAAAAAGAGGGCGAAAAAAAAGAAAACTTAAAAAGCTATCTAGGGTCAGGTAGCAAAGAGAGAAACAAACAAAATGGGGAGAGCTAGAAAAACTCTTAGTAAAAGCAAGAGGGGAAAACCTAAAAAAAAGAACTTTCTAGGGTCAAGGAACAAAGGGATAAACAAAACAAAAAGGGAAAATTTAGAGTCACCCCATCTGGGATAAGGGTACGAAGTTCTTTTCAAGGATCCCAGGGAGTGTAGAAATGAAAATGTTGGTGGTGGTACAGTGCAGTGGCTGTGGAGTGACAGTCATCAGAGAGACATTTTGGGGACAGAGGTGCTGCACCATCTACATACACCTCTCTGGGCAGACTCTGGGCTGAGTTGGCTAGGATTTAAGGGACATCTTTCCCCATCCAGTGGCCACCAAGTCAACCATCGCTGCCTGAGAGGGTGCCAAGGAAGAGGGCTCCCTCAGACTCTGGTGGGCTCTGTGATGGTGGGGGTGGAGGGTCAGGAACATATTCCTCAGTTGGTACCACTATGCAACTCATTCACTGCTCTGTAAGGATGGTACTGCCAGGAGAGGGCCCCAGTGGTAGTGGCCAGGGAGGATGTGAGGGTCCTCCATGGGTGGCCCCAAGGTGGAAGGCAGAGGACTCCTGAAGAGAAGGAAGCAACTTCTGGTAGGGACTCCGTCATTAGAAGGTAGTTTTGGGATCAGCACAGAACGGAAAGAGGGAGCTGAGGTACCTACCTGGCACCTTGGCATGGAGGAATGGACACATATCTTCAGGACTGGCAGGGTGGCAGGGCAAGAAGGGGAGCTGGAAGTCATTGTCTGTCTATGCAGTAGGGGTGGTGCAGGTAGGTTTAGGGAGTTGGGGAGGGGACTGAAGCTAATAGTGTCACATGGTGGCCTTCACTGAGGTACTACCTATATATGGCTGGTGGGATGCTAGGGAACACTGCACCTAAGTCTGCAGTGAGTGGTTGAAAGCATGATGCAGGGAGGATGGTTTTGACTACATCAGGGTCTGGAGTTATACCCGGGTGATAGAGGCCTGCACAAAGGATTTAGCGTCCATCCATCCAGGAGGGGGAATGGCAGACCTGGTTGGAAGGCTTAGATGCCACTTTGATGGGCATCACACTAGTCAAGGGGGGACACAGAATACACAAAGAAGGTAGAGATTGATCCCCCCAAGAGAACAGAGCAGCAGAAAGGAGAAACAAAAGTGAAAGTGAATTAGTAGAGGTGTATAAGGACAAGGGGGAGAGCAGGACAGGCAGGTCAGAAGGTGGATCTTAGGCTGAAAAAAGGGTTAAGGAGGGTAGATAGAGGGACAATGAAAAAGGGGAGGACAGTTCCAGGGAAACGGGAGGGGCAAAGGATGAAAACAGAAAAGGAGGCCAAAATAGGTGGCAAGAGGGACAAAAAGTGTGGAGAGCTAAATGTGCAACACAAGCAGCCTAGGAAATTAAATTCCTGACCTTGAAGCAATCATTGTGGAGGCAGACCTGGATCTGGTGGCTATAAAAGAGTCATGGTGCACTGACAACCACAGCTGGGACATAGCCATACCAGGCTACATCTTGTTCAGGAGGGACAAAACAGGGTTGAAAGGTTGGGGGGGTTTATGAGAGAAGGTATAAAGGCCACAGAGATAAAGAGACACCAGGGGGATAAGGAAAGGCTGGAGGTACTTTGGGTAGGCTTAGAGACAGGGTCCTGGGCCATCATCCACATGGAAGTGGTGTACAGACCACCAAAATAGGGGGGAGGAGTTAGAAAAAGTTTTGAGGATGCCACTGGCAAAATGGCAAGCAAAGGGGAGGTATTCATTATGAGGGATATTAATCTGCTGGATGTAGACTGGAGTATTCTGTCCATAGCTAGTAAGTAAGTAAGTAAGTAGAACTTTATCCAGCACCAAATCCCGGAAGCTCTGGGCACCTAACAGAACATGTAAGAAAACATAACAAAGTTATACATACAGACATACAGGGTCAATAAATAACAATATTTATAATCAGACATAAAGAATAACAATAAAATCAGCTGCAACTAATCAGGAAAGGCTTCTTTAAAAAGGTGAATGTTCAGACCCCTCTTAAAAGCCTCCATTGATGGGGTCTCCCTCAGACATCTGGGAAGTGAGTTCCAGAGGACCGGGCTGGCCACCTTGAATGTATGGTCTCCCAAGGTTTTCAGTCTGGCCCTCAGTACCGCAAGGAGGCCCTCGGTGGGGGAGCGGATGGAACATACTGGGAGGGGAGGGATCAGGAGGTCACTCAGATACTCAGGATCTGATCCATATAGAGCCTTACAGGTGAACAAGTCCATCTTGAAGATGATCCTCTATCTGACAGGCAGCCAGTGCAGATCTCATAGCACAGGGCCACATGACAGGACCTGGGCAAGCCTGTCAGTAACCTGGCTGCTGCATTCTGCACCAGCTGCAGTCAACAGAGCTTCCCTCCATTGACCATGGAATAAAGAGCATTACAGAAGTCCAGCCTTGATGTAACAAAGGCATGTACCAGCACGGGTAAGTCAACAGGAAGAACTTGGGGTTTAATCCGGGTGACATTCCTTTAGTGGTAAAAAACACTTTGGACGATGGATGACAACTGAGCTTCAAGCGTCAAGCCATCTTCAAGGATGATGCCCAGATTCCTCACCCTAGTGGAAGCCACCAATGGAGTAGGTCCAAGGAACAGCCCTGTACCAGACCTAAAGGCAGCCACATCACTCTGGAGACCAGGCTCAATTACTAGTACCTCTGTCTTGTCAGGGTTCAGTCATAGCCAGTTAGAGGACATTCAGTCTTGGATCTCAGTCAGACAGTTGTTTAGCACTTCCACAGTGCTACTTGTCCCAGGAGCATAAGGCATATCTATCTGGGTATCATCTGCGTAACAGTGAAAACCCATACTGTAACATCTAATGAGCTCACCCAAGGATAGCATATACACCGCAAACAACATCAGTGATACGATCGAGCATTGCGGGTTTCCACAGGGCAGGAGCCTCGGATAGGAAGAGAAATTCCCTATCACTACCCATTGCATCCTGCCCGTGAGAAAGGACTCAAACAAGTTGATGATAGTACAGGTGAGTCCACAATTCTCTTTAAAGTGATCCAGAGACACAACGTGGTCCACGGTGTCAAATGCTGAGGAAAGATCTAAGAGAACGAGAATTGATCGATCTCCTCTATCTCTCGGCCTGAGGAGATCATTTTGCACCCTGACCAATGTTGTCTCAGTGCTATGCCTTGCTCTAAATCCAGACTGGAATCACTCATAGATGTCAAAGGCCTTGAGGTGCACCTTGAGCTGCACAGCCACCACTTTCTCAAAAACCTTCCCCAGAAATGGGAGGTTGTAGATAGGTCCATAATTCACCAGGACATCTGGGTTGAGTGATGGTTTCTTCAGAAGGGGATTCACTAACGCCTACTTCAAGGTACCAGAGAAGACACCCCCCCACAGAGTGAACAACAGACTATCCCAGAGAACACTGGTCCAACAGACTGAACACACCTCTCTAGGAGATGAGTTGAGCCTGGGTCCAGTTCATACCAGGTGGGCTACAACTTTGAGATCAATTCAATTACCTCAGCCACCCCCACTGGACGACACTCCTCCCTGACAATATGTGTGCCTCTGCTCACACCAGACTGACCACTGCGAGGCTGATCTTGTCCCACTGGGGAGATCCTGGACTGAATGGAGAACATGCTGTCAGAGAATAGCTGAGCAAATCCTTCACACAAAGTGACTGAAAATGCTCTTTTCAGCTGAAGATAGGCTGGATGAAGTAGCCTGTCCATAGTCCGAAAGAGCAGAGCTGGTCTGTTCCCCCCCGTGGCAATTTCCCTGGACAGGAACTCTGCCTTCTTACAGTTGATTGCCTTTTGATAGTCACTGTACTTAGCTCACAAAGTCAGTTTGTCCTCCTCAGACTGGGTCCTCCACCAGCAATGCTCTAACTTCTGTCCCTTGGTCTTCATCTCCTTTAGAACCCCATCAAACCATGGGGGTCTCATGCGCGAAGACCTGGGTCATATACAGACTGGTGCAATGGCATTGAGTGCCTTGAAGACAGCCCTCTTATAAACTGATATCACATTGCTTGGGCCTATCACACATGCAGCACTCACACTAGAGAAATCTACCACCTCTAGAAGTCCCTCTGGGAATAATCCCCTCAATGGGCAGTGGTGGATCATCTCGACAGTGGGAGGACTATCAAGGGGGCCGCAAACAAGAACACCATGTAGAGATCGAACCAAGTGATCTGATCAATCCTGAGATCAGTGACCTTAAGCCCCAGTGAGAATACCAAATCCAAGGCATGGCCATGGTGGCGGGTTACAGAAGCAACCGCTTGTGCAAGGCCCAGTGATGTCACTAACTGGAGGAAGTGATGTCCACAAAGCAAACATTTGTTGTTAATCTGGGCATTGAAGTCACCCAGAATCAACCATTTAGGCAACTCCAACACTCTGTCAGCAATGAAGTCCATGACTAACTGCAGGAATTCTCTCCAATGCCCAGGAGGATGGTATACAAGGAGAATGCTGCAACCTGCACCTGAACCCCCAGGAACAGCCATGCATTCAAACAATGAGGTAGAATCCATTGGGCACATGGAGACATTCAGGATGGATCTAAAACAAATGGAATTACCCTCACCCCTGTGTTCCCTCTTTGAGCAGTTCACTACAGAGAACCCAGCCGGGACCAATGCCTCCAAAACTGGACCTTCATCATTCTCCAGCCAGGTCTTTGCAATGCAAGCCAGACTGGCTGAGGAAATCAGGTCCACCATAATTGCAGTCTTATTCCTCGTCAATATAGTGTTGCACTGCACTGCCCCAAGGGGACCAGTGAAGGCTTCAGGCCCAGCTACAACAAGAAACAGGGCCTTCCTAGACTCCATCGGAGGGCATTTCACAGGCAACTGGTTATGGAACCCTATTAAGGACAGGGAAGTGATGGACCTGGTACCTATGAACAGGGATAGCACTGCAGACACCACAGTGGATAGTTCCCTGAGTACAAGCGATTACTGTACTGTGTGGATTGGCATTCAAATTGTACAAGAGAAAAACCACACAAAGACAAAGGTCTTGGACTTCAGAAAGGCAGATTAAAAAAAAGGGGGGGGGGACTGCCTCGGTAAATACCTTGAAGGAGTGATGGCTAAAAGGGAGTGGAAATCCAATAGAAAAAGATCAAGGAGGAAATAACTATGGCAATGGCATGCTGTTTGAAGGAAGTAAGCAAGAGTAGGAGGAGGAAGAGGCCACTGTGGTTCCCAAAAGAGGTGGCTAAGGTTATAAGGAAGGATAAAATAGCATTAAGGAAGGACAAAGAGACCCAGACAGAGGTACACAGGGAGTTATATCTGGAAAAACAAAGGGAGTCAGGAATTTAGGCACCTGGTGTAAAAATAATGATCAGCATTTAATATTTACTATTAATAATACTTCTGTACATAGGGCTATCAATAAGGCTGAGGAAATGGCGCATCATCATCTCACGTTAATACTAGCAAGAATGGGAGCAGATGTCAGCGCCATGCTCGAAAATGCTGGCTGCACCAGGGGCTTTCATTAATTTTACGAGAGTGCAGGTAATTTATCTATGCATTTTACAGGGTGACTGCAGGGGGGATTTGAACAGTGAAGCCCCAATCTGTGAAGTGGTCGGGGCATCACTTTTGCCAAGTAGAACTCTTTTAGACATAATAAAGATAACTAACAAACAAGACGTTTGTTTCTGTATTATTGGTCATGCTCACAACAGTTATGTTAATTAACTTGCATATATCTAGATCGGGGTTTCTCAAATGATGAAACCAGCCTCCCAAGGGAGACCCAACCTGTCCCTGGGGAGACTCAAGCAAGTCTGAAAAAGGACTGTATATAATCTTTGAGTTTTAGATATTTTGTGTAAAGGGATTTGGCAAAATGAAAGAGGATCGCAAAAGTGAATTGATGTATTTATTTACAAATCAGTGACCAGGAATGGCACACTGAGCCAAGGTACCTATGGAAGGATGAAGTGAATACTGTTCAAAAGGTAACTGCAGAACAGTCAAGCAATACAAAATGAACAATAGTGCAAACAAATAAGAACAATGAACAATTACTTGCTTCTATGCATGATCCCAACACGCCCGCAGAAATTGAGTGCATACAGAATGTATGCAAGAATGCCATGGAGCAGGGTCTGTGCAGCATGCACCATCACAGTGCACAACTGTTATGTGCCTGATCCCCCGACCGTGCAGAGAGCAATGCACTGGGGGTGTGCAGGGGGCGTGGCAGCACTATACACCATTCACAAAGGTGCATAGTGCAGTCCACAAGGGTGCAGAGAAGGGCACAGGTTATGGCAGTGAGGACTCTGCTGTAATCCACCATGCACCCCAATGGATGTACCCTGCCAGTCACAGGCGGGACCAGGTAAAGACCCTCTGTGCCACCCCAGCCCAGTAGGCAGCTTGAGAGGGCAGGGGCAGCCAATCTGGTGGGTATGGGGGATGGGGGTGGGCAGTCGGTGCCATGGGGGGGTGACACTGCACACCACTGGGGGTATGGGGGTGCTGGGATTGTGGGTTGCAGGTATGCCTTCAGTTCTGTCCCTGGCAGGGTATTCATGTAGGGCTCATGAGGGAGGTACCCCATCAGTATGGGGCATGAGGGACTCAGAGTGTGTGACCACATCGACCGTGGGACGAGGGTGGGTCCTCCTTCTGGGAGTGATGCAGTGCACTGGGGGGGCACTTTGTAGCAGAAACTGGGCCAGGGGGTATGCTGGATGATGGGGCTATGCTGTGCAGGTCTTGGTGCCTGTTGTAGGCATTCATGCACCTGGACGCACACCTGTTTGCGTAAAGGATCCAAAGTGGGACCCAGGGTGGGCATTTCATTGGTAGCCCATCTGGGTCTGCAACCCTACTCACATCCACCCTGCATGGCCCTGCGTGCCATGTGGGTGGGGCCACGGATGGGTGGCCACCAGTTGTGAATACCAACATGTGCACACCCATCTGTGGGTGTGGAGCTACGCAGGTGGGGTACACATCTTTTGTGTGTACCTCTGCCCCATTCATGCATAGCGGTCAATGAGAGGTAACAATTGATCAGACTCATAGCACAATAGCCCAAAGAGCATAGATGTAGTAGGAACAAGAGCAGGAGGGAGCACAAGGATACCTGAGAAGTTGCTTAAAGGGTATACACCCCTGACATCGACATTTCGACAGTAGAGTCTTCTGCAGCAACAACAGTGCTATGTTGCTGTAGGGAACCCACTGGAACCCGGCACTGTCTGTCGGGGGTCCTGCACCCTCCCCCAGAATCAGCTCCAACTCGGAATTGAGAATCCTAAGTGGGGAGGGATATGAGGGGTGCTGCCCCCCACATGGGGAGTTCGAGGAGCGAAGCCCTCCCAATGAAAACACTTGTGGCTGTTGGAAACTGGTAGCCAGCTGCAAAATGCAGTCTACCTGCTGGGTTCACTGTCGGGTTGTTCGACAAATATGTTTGTCAACCACCAATCATGGATCTGCTTAAAGCACAAGGACACCTGAGAAGTTGCTTAACAGCAGGGAAAGAGGGGTATAGGCAGAGATGGGTAGGAAGGTTATTGCTATTGCATCAAAGCCAAGGGTAACAATGGTTCAAGAGTCAAAATAGTGAAGCAAATAGAGTGTCTTGGGGAGGGGAGTTATAAGTTGGGGGGTTTTACAATAAGCTGAATAAAATAAGAGTCAACTACTTAAAGGAGTTTCACTTTACTCCTGGTGTACTGTGCAAAGTATGTTGTTTTTCTGTGGGGAGGCCCAAGATTATTTCAGCATTTGAGGGAGGCTCAAATCTTTTGCATGGTGTGGGGGAGGCTCAATATAACAAAGTCTGAGAATTAATCATCCAGACAGAAGGGCAAATACATTATTTATATTGCTTTTGAATATACATTTATTTTTTGGTGCCTTTGATCTAGCCTATTCTTCTTGCTGAGACATTCCTTTTTCCCATTTTTCAACTTTCACTCTGTCTCAGTAAGGGAAGGAGGGAGCCAGGAGCCAGCATATCCTTGAGGTATTCCCTGTTCCCAAGAAATGATTTTTCAGCTCACATTTTCTGTTAGTTTGTGTGCTGCATTTTGACATCATGGCACAAGTCCTATCAAGGAATACTACAAAACGTAGCTCACTTTAGGAGTTCGTTAGCAAAGGTTTTCTACCAAAGGTGATGCTTTAGTTCCACTAGACTTCCAAGAAGCTGAAATAGTAAGTACTCATCTATGCAGTAAAAGCCCACTTTTGTCAACAGGATCAGCTAAGCACCTTCTAGGAATCCCCTTGCCATTCAAATGAAACTGTTTTTTTGGTTTTTTTTTGAAAGAAGCAGTCTTCTCTCTAGGAAGTCTTTTTCTGAGAAAGCAGCAATTAACGGAAGAGACTAGAACAAGAGAGAAAACGTAGACTGAAAGTGTCTTGAACACATTCACTAAGTACTTTAATGCTTTGTTGGTAATGGAAAATATTGATATTTGATTTTTCCCATCGCCACAATATGTATTTATATATCGGTGTGGGAGGAGTTTACTGGTTTGCTGAAGCTTTTACTGTATTTACACGTGCATAATCTCTCTGGGCAATCTATCTTATCATTTTCACACTGATGGTTTTGGTAGTTTTTTTCATTATTTAGTGATACATATTCCTGCTTTATAAGGATATCTTTTGTAAGTAAGTTAATGGAGATACCAGAATGGGAAAAGGAAGTTGTCCTTCTATATAGGCTGAAAAATGCCCTGGATGGAATAAGATCTTTACTGTTTCAGACTTCGTCATGCAGTTGTTATGGAACGATGACGACTGGCCCCTTTGCATTCATACTGCCGATTATCTTGCAATGTTATGGCTATTTGTTCCCCACAAAAGCTACAGTAAGCCTTGGTTGCATTGTAAATATTTTATCTAACTTTTAATATGCCCTTATTGACGAGGCTGAATGTTCTTATTTACAATACCATCAGATACAGAGTAGCAATAGTTTTTTCATTATTGTCGCGATACCTTCCAAGACACCCTAGTTAGTCACTGCAAGCTGATTTGCTCACTCAATCACTCTGCCGCCAGCCTGGTCATGACTCACTATGGTCTCTTTTCATTCAGTCCTGTTACAGGCTCCTGCCCACACAGAATAGGGGCAGGTTCTTGTTCACACAGCACAGGCCCTCTGAGACATAGATTATCCTTGGCAATCAGGTATACCTTGCCCCTGCACTGTATCAGATTCAGGTTTACTTTTAACATGGCAGTACTCTTTGGGTGTCAGATCACAGAACTGCCCAGGAAATAGATTACCTCTACTTAATTATTAACATACTACAGTCAAATATATATGAAATATAAAATGTAAATTTTTTCCACAAAATTTACAATATGTTTAATATTGAAGTAATGGAGAAATACACACTCTAGGGAATGCATAATATTAAGGTTTAAACATAAAAGCTCAGCGTATTGCACACAGCAAACAAGTCACATGAAACTGGTAATTCCAGCCACATCAGAGAGTTTCTTTGTTCCCCAGTCTCTGCCGGACTTCATGTCACTGTCTTTTAATCATCCAACAATGCACAAATGGCCTCTTTAAATTGAAACTAAGGATTAACACAGTTACTGTAAACAGTGTCCCTCCATACTTCAGATGCTGTAAGATAATTCCCACAATCCCTGTAAACAGTATATTATCACACAGCAATTCTTGTAAAAAATCAGAGACTCCAGAAAAAATATAACAGAAAGTAAGATAACCTGTTTTATAGCTATTACAATTATTTATTTATATATATAGTCCCTCTCGGTGATTTCAGTTGGCTTTGCAGTAACAGCACCAAGGATAAAGTTACATTTTACAAAATCAACAGTTATGACTAAGAAGGTATCATAGACTTAAAAAGTCAATAGTGCTTGTTTTTTTTAATAGTGCTTGCTGAGTAGAAATTTCTAACAGTAAAATAAAAAGAAAGGTTTAGATTGTTTATCAATTTGCTATCAAAAATCATCCTGACCAAGCTACCCAGCTTATTATGTTTTCTATGTACTACATGAATATACTACATTTTCATTATCTGTCTACTTTCTATGAATGTACCCCAGCCACCATCATCAACAGGACACCCCTGCAACTCAATGGGCCAAACTAGGAAAGAAGTTGCAACAGTCCAGGGCCAGATACACTAAAGCTCGTAGTTTTCACCAGGCATGTCACTCCAGCACAATACAAATAGAATAATAGATAGGAGATGGTGTATTACAAGGGAGTAATACCATCAAAAAGATCTGGGGACATGGGAACCTCAAGAGCAAAACTCTCAAGGTTCCCATGTCCCCAGATTCTCTTGATGGTTTGACTCCCTTGTCATATACCCTCTCTTATTTTTTACAGTATTGTTTGTAATATATGAATCCAATATAAAATACTAGGACTCAGAATTTTTTTGTGCTCTCTCCTGTGATAACGGCCCCCACAGCACTGTACTGCTAACTCAATGCTTGCTCACCCACTCACTGCAAAAACTCTGTCAAGTGTTGCTTTCACATGGGCTATAGTCATCAGCTTTGGTGGGCAGTCCTACCTGTCAGTTGGTTTGCAGAGGTGAGTGAAGGCAGGATCAACTAGACAGCAGTTTACATGTACAAAAGAAAATCACAGCACCGAATACACGAGGGCTACAAATTAATCTCACTAAGACAGAGAGACAGCCACCATGTTTCCCATACTGTTCTGCCCACCCAAGGACAGAAAACAACCAACCACATATCATGCTTTGAAGATTGTCATGTTGCCTCTCTAGCATTAGGACTTGGCACCATAGCAACCAGCTTTACAATGTATGCTTGTGCTGCTGTATTTCTCCCATAATACTATCGTTCAGAGCTCCAAGCAATAGTATTATAGGCTCTGAATGATAGTATTATCACTAAGGAATAATAGTAATATCAGTTTCAGGGAGTGCTATTTCAGGAATTTTTTTGTATACTTTAGTGCATTATTAAAATGGCATATCCATATATGATATATAGAGTAATACATGTGGTGGTGCCTGTAATAAGAATTTTATACCCACTTTTATACACACCTTCTCAACAAGAGAGACAGACAGCAGGGAAAAGAAAGAGAAAGAGAGTGTTTTGTTTACTGTACATGCTGTCTACTCTTAACTATGGAAGAATTGCAGCAGAGAAGGCAACCACAGGTAACAAATCATGTTTCAAATGACAAATCTGTTGTGTAATTTAGAGAGGATTTCAATCAGTGTTTAATGCAGGAAATCTGTGTACAGTTGTGTAAGTAGGTATGTGGTTACAAGGGGAGTTCTGTGGTATGTAAATGTCAGTATAAATGGTTGGTTATAATGGAAAATTAATGTTTCTTTCTATTGCAAAAAAAAAAAACATTGTCCAGTGATAAAGTTATTAGATGTATATATAAACAACCATTTGTCAATGCCGAACGTTCGCTTGCAGGTATTTGCAGTGGTATTTGGCACTTGGACATGGCTTAAAAAAAAATCAGTGACAAAGAAGTACAAGCATTTTTCAGTGCCAAATGTTGCTTGCTTCTATGTGCTGTTTAGATATTTGAAAGTCATTGGAGTGCAAATATTGAAAATTCACGAACTTACGAGCGTGCGTAGGAACTGTGCAACACACGCTCGTAAAACAGTCATTTTTAGGAATTTTTTTCACCAAATTTTCAACATAGCCATTTTAAGATCTCTGCTCATGAACAGCAACACTGTGATTATCTTAATGTGTCCCATACATTGAGTTCACACACCGACTGTGCCATTGTGCGCTACATGGGTGGAAACACATTTTGGGCAAGGTGTGAAAAATGACAGCTGCACTGCTCATAAGGAGGTGTGGTAAAATGGCAATGTTGAAAATCTGGAGTGAAAATATTGAAAATTCAAGAAACTATGAGCGTATGAGAACTGCGCAACGCACTCTCGTAAAACAGTCATTTTTAAGAATTTTTTCACCAAATTTTCAACATAGCCATTTTAAGACCTCTGCTCATGAACAGTGTCACTGTGATTTTCTTAATGTGTCCCATACATTGATTTCGCACACCGACTTTGCCATTGTGCGCTACATGGGCGGAAACATGTTTTGGGTGAGATGTGAAAAATGACAGCTGCACTACTCGTAAGAAGGTGTGGTAAAATGGCAATGTTGAAAATCTGGAGTAAAAATATTGAAAATTCTTGAACTTACGAGCCTGCGTAGGAACTGCACAACGCACGCTCGTAAAACGGTCATTTATAGGAATTTTCCACCAAATTTTCAAAATAGGCTTTTTGAGGCCATATGAGCAGCTGGCACTGTCATTTTCATTAATCAGGCCCAAAAGGTGATTTCGCGCAGTGACTGAGAAATCACCCTTCGGGCCTGAATAATGCCATGACAGTGACAGAATTCATGAGAAGGGGTCCCAAAAACCCCATGTTGAAAATTTGGTGCAAAAATTCCAAAAAATGCCTGAGATATGCAACAAAGTTGAAAAACCCATCTAGCCCATTATACAGCTTACCAGCATTTCCTCAGTTCGCGTCGGCTTTGAAGAGTGCAGACGTGTTCCCGGTCCAGCGATGATCGCCGCGCCCAAACTCCGGAGGTAAGTATGGGGTGAGGGGGTGGGGAGGCAGGTACACAGTGGGTGGGTGCGGCTGTGGGAGGGGGGCCAGGGAGAAGCGCCGTGGGACCATTTTTAATTTACAGGTTTTTTTTAAAAAAAGACAACGCGGGACATTTGCCACGCTGGGGTGGGCTCCCAGCGTGGCAGAAGGATGGCTGGAGAGGGCCGTGGAGCTGACAGGGGATTGGGCACCCCCGTCAGCAGACGACATCGGACGCTTGCCACGCTGAGGTGGGCCCCAGCGCGCAGCAAAGATTTGGGGGGGGCGTAACGTGGTGCAAGCACACAGTGGCGGTTTTCTTTGAAGAGAAGACCACCGCTGTCATACACAGCACCGCATCTGATTGGTGCAGGACTGCCATGCCTGCTCAATGGAGCAGGGGATTGCACAGGAGGGGCACACCTCCAAAATGTCCCATTCTCCCATGATGTTCCTTGCGCATGCGCGCATGCGAACGTAAAAAGACCCCTTGAAAGAACACACAGTGTAGAAAGTGCAATTGATATAAGAAGCAGTTTATGTTACAATAAATGTATGTAACTAATTATGCACTTCCTTGCAACCTCCAGCATTGATTGCTGCTGGTTGTTGTTATTTCCAAATCCATTTATATAGTCTTACTATTAAGCTTATGTTCACCATGTCAGAACTTAAGGTTCATGGCCTGGAGTTAGAAATGAAGTGATTCCCCCATGGCCCAGTGTTGAATAAGGTTAGTGAGCAGTGTCCTAAATCTTGGATGCTGGTTTATCTGAGTTGCATGAAACGCAAACTAAATTATGTTTTTTTAAAGGCCTTCAAGGGCCTAGCATAAGAATTCTGATGCAGTAGCACGATTTTTACTTGACAGTTTCACCACCTGATAGGTGACCTAACATGCATGCAGAACTGATGCAAATTGCACTTTAAAAATTATGCATGCATTAAAAAAACTGGTGCACAACTCATTTATTGCTATAACATGAGGAAAATACCGTACATCTGCCTGAACCTTTTAAACTAGCATTCATAAGTTCATACACATTTGGCATGACATGGGTTGAGTGGAAAATCAGACACCATGACTCTGTTATCCCTTTTATAAGCCTCACCCTAGGAGTTCAACTATAGCTGAGAATATTGATGAAAACCTTGCATCAACCATATTTAATGATGTTTGCCATTATTTAAAATCTAAACAACAATGCTGAAGTAGATTTAAAACAAGAGAAAGAGGCCACCACACAAGACAGGAGAAAAAAATTATGATTTAAAATGGAATTAAGAGCTATAGATGAAAGATGTTCATAGTAACATGAACTGCTGTTCAAGTCAGAAGAACCTTAAATTAAATTCTCAAACACAGTAACAGGCAATTCATGTTCTTGAGCAAAGCAGTGTCACTCTCACAGTGAGAATTGCTGTAACAGTCTTCCATACAATTCTGGATATATTGTAATATCTGAATGGAGGAAACTGGGAGACACAACAAGATGAAGTAACAGTAATTGAACCATGATATTAGAGCTGTGTGAAATTATTTTCCAGTTTTGTGCAATCCACCAGTTGAATGCAACAAATTCATTGTAAAATTTTGTGAAAGTTCCCAAAATGTGGACTGTCTTACAAGAATCTCATGAAGAGTCTATGAAAGATGGATGTTCATTGATATTTTGAAAAATTACACCGAATATAAATGTGGCAGAATAGTCATTCAGCACTAATTATGCTACTTGAATTGAATTCTTCAGAAACTCTATCTACATAATAATATTAAAGTATGAACCAAATGTTTTTTCAGAAGTGTGAGAAAATTATGCATCTGAGGAGTTTTTAGCATTTGAAATGCACATAACTTCACAGATATAATGTACTGTTGAACAGAAAGCTCAGGGTTAAATAAATCTCCTTGAACCCGAACCACAGTTACTGGATGAATCAGATTAGGGACAGCCATTAACCTGTTACAACTGCTTTGATTCAGTAACTGCTCTGGTCACAGAAACAAAATCTCAGTCTAGTCCAGTCATACTCAATTTACAATAGCTATGTTTTATCCAGTCAGATATAATTGACCAGCCACCTTAAAATACAAATTGTATTGGCATCATTAAAATTGTGAAAGTAGTAGAGATGGGGATATCATCAGCATAAACACTGGATACCAAAATACTTCTGTGTTGATTATCACAGAAGATAGTTGCAGTGAGACAATAAAGAGTAGGTCCTGCTGAGCCCCCACTGAAAAAAATACATTAGATGTGAGAGTTGTTGCTGCTGCATGCAATCTAGTAGGAGCAACTCAGTGAATAAAATACAAGCAGTTATCAGCGATGCCATGCAAACTAAACAAAGACAATCCATGAAGGACTGAATTATCAGTTGTATCAAAGGCAAAAAGCCAGCTCAAGGAGGTTCTACGTTGATGTCAAACTCTGATTCCTGCATTCATTGTTCTCTCACCAAATACACTGAATTGGTTCGGCAGCTACCTTACGGATAGGACACAGTGAGTAAAGATTAACAACATTGTCTCTGAGCTACAAAACATTTGATTGAGTGTCTCACAAGGGTCCATTCTTGGTTCCCTCCTGTTTAGTATCTTCCTAAACAACCTACCACTCGCCTGCCACCTAAAAACGCTCCTATACGCTGATGATGTTATCATTTTTACAAGCAATTCTGATCCCGCTGCACTCAAGGACAACCTTCAGCTTGGTTTCCTTGAAGTCAAAATATGGTTCCATGCAAATAAACTTGTCCTAAACTACAAAAAAAAACAACAAAGCTCCTGTTGTTCTCTTCCTCCCTCGACAAGCATAGGACACATCCTATGACTGTAAAAAATGGAGCCCCTCTAGAACAAGTTCAGCAATCCAAATATCTAGGTGTAACCTTGAACTGCCATCTCACCTATGTGCCTCACATTGAGACCGTTGCCAAATCTGCAAATGCAAAATTAGGCTTGTTATTCAGGCATAGAAGAAATCTAACCTCTGAAGCACTTAAACTTGCAGTGTATAGTTTGGTACTATCCAGCATCAATTATGGCCTGGTTATCTATGGAGTCGCCTCCTCTACATCCCTAAAAAGACTTAACTTAACCTTAAACAAAAGCATGTCAGCTTATCACTGATTCAGACCGATGCATCTACACCTGTAATCTGGATGCACAAACAGGCTGGCTAAATCTCCAAGGCCGTATCAAGTACAATCCTTGCATAATAGCGAAAAAAGTGCTCCTAGGAGCCCTACCACCTGGAATTTCCTGCCTTCTACCCAGAACTCTCAAGGCTCATCACACTCAGACCTCTGATACTGACCTTCTTCTTGTTCCGAGATTCTAGACTACACAGTGCCAGCAGTCTTTCCTCTACAGAGCCCCATACTGGCTAAATGGTTTTGACAGGAAACTGACAAACCTGACCCATATGACCCAATTTAAATGCCATCTTCACCAGCGCATCATGAATGATAGCACCTGTAATTGCCCTAACACTGGCTCTTCCCACCATTGTACTTGTCTCTGCTTCTACAGCTTGTTGGGTCTCCCTTTCCTCTAACTGCCCCTGACTCCCACCCCTGCTCACCTACCTCCCTATGTTTGCTCCTAATTAATCCCACCTTCTTTTAAAAGCTGCATATATCCCTCTGGATTCCACTGACCCTCTGTTCACTCCTTCCTCCCCTTTTTAAGCCCCTTCCCCTTTCTTCCACTGTACACCCTTTCACACCTACCCCTCACTATCCTCTTTGACTATTTTTACCCCATCTTTCAATCCTTACTACTGCCCTGACAAGCCCACCTGGCTGCAACCTTTTCCCTTCTCTCTTTCCTTTCTTCTACTGCTACCTTTGCCTGTTTCAAACCTAGCATATACCACTTGAATTAACTGAAAATGCAGCTGAAAATGTTCTGTTGATTGTATAATATGATGCTTCACTTGTATCTATAAAAAGTTTTATTATCCTCTGTCTGTCTATGTCTACCCCACACCATCACTGATGTGGAACCTTTGTAAATGAGTCCCTCAGTGCTCAAAGGTATTTGTACTACAAGAATGAATGAATAAATAAATAAACAAATAAATAAATAAATAGACTCAGGCCAGGGAACTCCCAGTGGAAAAAGTAAACTAAAACTGGAGATGTATACAATATGCTAGTCAGATACTCTTCTATAAGACAGGGCATGATCTGAGCAAAAAAAATCTTTTTGGATAGTTTAGAAGTAAAATAAAAAAGGGAAGTAGGGCAATAAATATAGAGTTGCTGGCCATCCAGATTATGTTTCTGAAGCATAAGATTAACAAATGATCTTTTAAATCAAATGAGAAAGAGCTATATTCCTGATACAGATCAATGATCTTGTTTAGATAGCAGCTAAAGACCAAAAATAACTTGCTGAGTAAGCTATGTTTTAAGAAACAGGGCCAATTAAAAAATGGCTCCTTTTATATGACCAAAGACAGAGCTGCCAAAGAGAACAGGATTATGCATCACAGAATCCTCAATCATGTTATTTATTTTATAAATAGACATCACAAATTTACCAAGCTACAGACCCAAGTTCATGGAGAATCAATGATATTGAAGCATTTATTGTAAGTATGGAAACAAAATAGAAAGAAAAAACACCCAGTGCCCTAAACCAGAATGCAGGCATGCAAATGTGCCTTCTGCACATTTCTGCCCAGTGTAGCTCCAGTGATGCTTTACATGGATATCTAGGGACTGGAGCTGGGCTGGATACTGGGCTTCCAATCATAAGCCTTAGTTGGCCCTTTAGATCTCCTGCTCTGTATAAGCAAGTGATTATGGATATGCTAGTACACCTCAGACTGCCATATCCTCTTTCCGAGCAGGAACTTAAGGTTTATAAAATGAAATGCATCACTGCTGCACCAGCCCTCCTTGTTGTAGTGGAGCACTGGTGAACACTTGGATGGGGTGTAAGCAGGTACCAGAATGCTGTGGGGTCCTGTGGCAGGGGTATGTGGAGGATTTACAGCATGATTCCCCTACCTCTCCACACAGCCTACACATGCTAGTTTAGCCTAAACCAGATGGTTCAACTTGGAAGATGCCAGAGGGTGTGGCCCCACCACTTTACTGGCACCCCAACCAACCATGGAGATCTACCAAAAATGCAGGATCCAGATGGGCCAGCCATGAACAGGTGTGGAGGATTTCTGGATGCTGAGAAGGGTCGCTTTAGTTCAGGTGCTGCATTACACACCTGCATAGTGTTGCATAAGGGTCTCTGAATTGGGACCTTAAAGCATGATATTAAAAAGTAATTAGCTCCTGAAAATTAAATTTACATACAGTAAGCAACAGGGATTGAACATACTGTACATATGAACATGCAAAAATACAATGAGCCAGCAGAATAGAACTGTTCATAGTACATACTAAACCTCTCTCTCACCACAGCCACGGTCCTCTCTGTCTGGAAAGTAGCCAAAATCCTTCCTCTCCACAAAGGTGGTGACCCTTCCCAACTGGGAAATTATAGACCTATCTCACTCCTCCCTTCCCTCACCAAAATCCAAGAATCCCTCATGCTGTCCAAATTGTCCTCTTTCCCCTCCATAAACAGCTCCCTCTCCCCCTTTCAATCAGGATTCAGAAAACATCACTCCACTACCACCACCCTGCTATGAGTAACTGACTCAATTCTCTCTGCCATGGACAATGGTCAAACCACCACCACTATTTTCATTGACCTGGGAAAAGCCTTAGATTCTTTCTCCCACCCTCTGCTGGTTTGCAAATTAAGCTCTTTCAGCCTTGCTTAACCTGCCATGAACTGGTTCCACTCCTATCTCCAAAATAGGCAACAGTCAGTACAAATAAGTGACACCCTCTCCCCCCCTTCCCATCTTCTCAGGCATTCCCCAAAGTTCTATCCTTGGCCCCATCCTTTTCTCCCTATTCATAAATGATCTCCCCTCTGCCTGCCTCTCCTCAAATGTGCATTTACACACCGATGACACTATCATCTGTGCCTCTGACCCCTCTCATATAAGTGTGCTCCCTAATCTCCAAACAGAATTCAACCGAGTACAAGCCTGGCTCCTGAAAAACCAGCTTAAACTAAATACCAAAAAAAACAGTCACCATAGCATTCGGCACCAGACAAAAGCTCACCTCCCTACCCACCCTGCCACCAACATCCACTTTGGATGGTGCTCCCCTCGAGTCAGTACCCACCTTTAAGTACTTGGGAGTCTGGCTGGATACCCACCCAAACTTCTCCACCCACATTGATGCCATCTGCACCAAACTCTGGCCCAAACTGGCCATCCTCTATCAAAGCCAGCATTCCCCTTCCCACCCAGAGTGAACTCATATGCAAAACTATCTTGCCAGTGCTGGACTATGTGGACATCATCTATGGCACAGCCCCAACCTCCTCCCCCTCAAAACTTTTGATGTCCTGCTCATCTCTTTCTGCCATTTCATCACTGCCTCCCCCCCCCACTTACTCATCACTGCCTCCTATATTCCATGCTATCCCTGATGCCACTCTCACATAGGAGGACTCTCCACAGCACCTCCCTCATAACAAAATATTGGCTTGGCTCCTTTCCCTCCTACCTCTCTTCCCGCATCACTCCAGCCATCTTCCCAAGCTACTCTCTCCTCCATAGACACGCTTGTACCTTCCACCTCTCATGCCCCCCTCTCTGCCACTGGGCAAGCTGCCTTTTTCTACTGGCTCCCCCTACTTTGGAATAATTTCCCACCCAACCTTCACCACGCCTCCTCCCTATCAGCCTTTAAACAACTCCTCAGGCTCCTCCCTCCACCTCCCTGCCAAAGATGCTCATCCGAACCCTCCCTGACTCAGGTCTAGCCTACCCTGGGTGATCCCCCCAGGTCAAAGTGTATGCACTCGCCAACCCCAAACTGTATTAACTGCTTACCTACTGCACTTTTTCTGTGCTAGTTTACCAAACTCGGGGCATCCACTACTTGTAAAATGTTTTTATGTACGCTTGTACTATACTCTAAATACGAATTGTTTGAATTGAAATGTCTAGGTATTTTTAAATCGTCTGTACTAGCTATACTTATTGCTTTTCTGCATACCACTTTGTAATTGTCCTTATACTGTACTATTCATCTCTAACAATAAATTTTGTTTGTACTCTCTACCTTCTACAGCATACACCTTGTACCCAGGTCGCACCTGGAAATGAGCCTCGGCTCAGTGTGCCTTTCTCAGTCACCAATTTTAAATAAATAAATACTTCAGGTCTGTAGTTATCATTACCCCATATCCTTTTCCTCCACAGATGCAAATACCTGGCCCCCACCCAGGCTGTACTCGGTCCTCGAGTTCTTAACTCCAATGTTTTACTTATTTATTTATTTATTGAAATGTTTCATGACATTGGAGAGCACCTGGAAGGAAAGGTATGCCTCTTTGCAGATGACACAAAGTTCTGCAACAGGGTTGATACACAAGGTGGGGCAGAAAGAATGAAAAGGGACTTGGCAACATTGGAGGAATGGTCAAATAAGTGGCAGCTCAGATTCGATGCAAAGAAGTGCAAGGTAATGCATCTGGCAAACAAAAACCTAGGGGAAGAGTACACAATGGAGGGTGAGTTAATAACAACAACAACAATTGAAAGAGACCTAGGAGTAATTATATCAGATGACTTAAAGGTGGGCAAGCAATGTGAGAAGGCAGTAAGGAGGGCTGGGGAGATACTGGGATGCATAGGGAGAGGCATCAACAGTAGAAAACAGGAACCTGTTATCCCTCTGTACAGACAGTTAGTGAGACCCCATCTGGAGTACTGCATGCAATTCTGGAGACCCCATCTCTGCAAAGACATAGACAGAGTGGAGGTTGTTCAGAGGAGGACAACCAAAATGGTGCAGGGTCTGCAGCAGAAGACATACGAGGAGAGACTAAAGCAGCTTAATATGTATACCCTTGAGGAAAGGAGGGAGGGGGGACATGATAGAAACTTTCAAGTATCTCAAGGGAATTAACAAAGTACAAGAGGGTAGTATCTTTCAGAAGAAGAGATGTGCAAGAACAAGGGGGCACAATTTGAAGATAGAGGGGGGACGGCTCAGAGGTAATGTTAGAAAGTATTTTTTCACAGAGAGGGTTGTGGATGCATGGAGTAGCCTTCCTGAGGAGGCTGTGGAGTCAGGAACAGTGGGAGAATTCAAGAATGCATGGGACAAGCATAAGGCAATTCTAGTGGGAGGTGGGAGGAAGTAAGCTGTTGATTAACTAGAATCTGCAGCTTATCCATCAGGTAGGGAAATGGGCAGACTATATAGGCCAAGCAGTCCTTATCTGCCATCAAATTCTATGTTTCACCAGGAAGACACACTGAACAACAAGTTGCTCATCTCCCGGTGTGACCTGGGGGAAGGGGTACAATAGGGATGAGACATTTTACATTCAAGTTACAAAGATCAGCAAAGCACGCAATTAATTAAGACTGTTGTTACAGTGTTGCATACATATGTAATTTGTGAGAACAATTAATAAGTGCAATGGTAATAAGTGAACAAGTGCTATTGTGAAATAAGGGATGAAGGAGACAGAGGATGAGATGACAGTGCAGTCATGTCCCGAAGAAGCCCCTTCAGGATGCAGGGAATCCTGCAAGGAGACAAGGGACTGGAGTAGGGATTAGAGAGGGAGAGAAAGAGGAAGTAAGTGTGATTAACACCTAGGAATGGAAATAAAGCATGACCCAAAAAGAGAACCCAACAGGATGCGATCGACCCTGCAAGGTTGCAGGGAAGTTCCAGTGATTGTAAACCCTCCTTTGGTTAGGCATTGTAATTATAGAGGGATAGTGAGAGGGAAGGAATGAGAAATAACACCTGAGAGGGGATTAGGCCTGATCCAAGGAACCCTCCAGAATGCTGGGGACCCTGCAAAGGGACCTGGAAGGTCAAGGATAGGTAGATGGGGGAAGAAAAAGTGGCAAGCCTAGGCACTATAGGACCCCTTCAGGATGCTGAGAACCCTGCAAGGGGAGTGTGAAGGCTAGGGAAAAAGGGGGAGAGAGTAGGGGAAGGAAGAAAGGTATTAGAACTAGCACCTAGGAGGGACTAGGGTTGATAGAGGCAGCAGAGTCAATAGAGGCATTGGGTAAAGTCCAAAGGGGGACAAACCATAAGGAGCAAAATGAAGGAAATTAAGGTGGGTCATAAAACAAATAGTTAGGTGCAAGATAGTTGGAGAGGGCAGTGTTGATGGAATAAAGGGAGCAGGAGTGTCATATTTGGGGATGTAGAGAGTTCCATATTTTAGGGATATGGTGAGAGTACCCAGACTGGCTAGACAGGATGGAGCAGTGGGGGACAGTTAGTGTGTGAGTGTCGGTAGATCTGAGGAAGTGGGAAGGAGGGGGGGTGTTATAAATGAGGAGGAGAGGTAGGAAGGGATTTTACCCAATCAGTGTTTAGTGGTGAATTTAGCGCAGTGTGAGAGGTGTGTATTTGTAAGGGAGGGGAAGGAAAGGGCTCGATAGAGGCCACAGTGGTGGGTGTGAGAGGGAGCATCAAGGGCAAAGCGGCAGAAGGAGTTGAAGAGAGTGTCCAATTTAGTCAGAGAGGACCTAGAAGCAGCACCATAGATGATGTTGCAGTAATGAAAAATGGGGAGGATCATCTTCTGGACAAGCTCACGCCTAGCTGCAGGAGGGATGCAACTGCAGTTCCTGAACAAGACACCAAGTTTGGTGCACAATTTTTTCTGGATAGCACCAATGTGTCCAGAGAAGTTGAGGTGTTGGTCTAACCAAATCCCAAGGTATTTTGAAGGATTAGGTGTCCTCAAGTAAAGCCCCGTCAAGAGTGCAGAAAGTGAGCAGGGAGGGAAGCCTAGAGAGTCTCTGCCTTGTGCCAAAGGTCATGGACACTGTCTTCTTGGTGTTGAGGAATAATTGCTGGTTTACAAACCAGAGCTGGACCTCGTTGAAGTTGTGCTGCAAGCTGAATGTAACCTCAGCTGGGCATGTGCCAGATGCATACAGGACAGTATAATCAGCCTTCATGTGTATGGTGGAGAAGGGGGAGCAAACAGATGGCAGGTCATTAAGGAAGATGGAGAACAGAAGGGGACCAAGCATGGAGCCCTCAGGGACACCAGTGTAGATCAGGAGGGGTGGCGAGATGGCATCTGCAATCTTAACTGACTGGGTTCTACCATTAAGGTAGGCCTTAAACCAATTAGTGGCTGAAGGGGTTAGACCCGCAGATAAGAGGGAGCCAAGGAGAAGGGAGTGGGAAACAGTGTCAAAATCCTTGGCAAGGTCAGCAAATATGGCTGAGGTGATTTGACCATTGTCCATCCCGGAGAGGATGGAGTCAGTGAGCCGACGTAGGGAGGTGGTGGTAGAGTGTTTTTTCCTGAAACCAGATTGGAATGGGGTGAAGAAGGAGGTATTAGATAGAAAGGAGGTGAGTTGAGAGAGGACTAGATGTTCTTGTAGTTTGGCTAGGGTAGGGAGTAGCAAGATGGGGTGATAGTTACCAGGGGATGAGGGGTCTCCATGTTTAGGTAAGGGGAGAACAACTGTGTGCTTCCATGTGGTAGGGACATTTCTTTCCATTGAAGCCAAGTTGCCAGATCTTTGATCACTTCTCTAGCCTTTCCAGAACTTGCCTTAGGTCCTATATCCCTTCTGCTGTGTCTACCCTCCACAGAACTTACTGTCATCTGAGAATAAGCGAATTTTGCCCATAATGCCAACCCTAATGTCACTGACGAAGACACTAAAGAGCACCAGTCCAAACACCAACCCCTGTAGGACCCCACCGGTAACCTTCCTGGTACTTGAGAGCTCACCCCCGCCATGTTCTGGGTTCTGCCCCCAGCCAGTTTGCTACTCAGTTAATTTCTCACCTACCCCCAGATCCTTCAACTTCCTGATAAACCTCTTGTTGGGCACAGAGTCAAAGACCTTATTGAAATCCAGGTATAGGATGCCCACCATTTGGGTCTTATCCACTGTTTTAGTGACACAGTCAAATAAGTCCATCATATGTGTTTGACATGATCTCCCTTCTATAAAACCATGCTGCTGCTCATCCTGGAGACCATTCCCTTCAAGGTACTCTACTAACCTTTCCTTAAGTATGGCCTCCATGAGCTTGCACACTATCGAGGTCAGAGTGACCCGTCTATAGTTTTACTTGTCATCAGTAGGACAACTCTTATGCTGAGGCACTGCATGTGCTGTTCTCCAGTCCTTTGGCACCACCCCCAGCTCCAGTGAACTATTGAGCAGGTCAGCTTAGGGACCTGAAAACTCCTCCACCAGCTTACTCAGCATCCTTGGATATATACCATCTGGGCCTGGGGATTTATCCACCCTCAAGGCTAGCAACTCCTTCCTTAACCTATCCACCGCTATTAAGTAATCCTTCCTCCCCTTTCTCCTCCACTTCTTCCCTCTTGTGGCACTGGTCCATCTCTCTCTCCCAAGTAGAGATCAAACAGAAGTACTCATTCATTACATCTGCTTTATCCCCATCCCTTTCTATCCAACCCTCCTCCTTCTGAGCCTAACTATCCCACCCTTTTTGTCCCTCTTCTCATTTATATAATAAAGAAAGGACTTCTCTCCTTTTATAATTCCCTCTGCTAGTAGCAGTTCTTTTGGAGCTTTTGCCTGCTGAACTACCCTACTTGCTAAACTAGCCTTCTTCAGGTAGTCCTCTCTATCGCCTTCCCTCTGGGTCCTCCTGCACTTCTTGTAGGCAGCCCTGTTATCCCTTACTGCCTGGGCAACCTCTAAGCTAAACCAGCTGAGTGCTCTGACCCTCAAGTTTCTCCCTACAATCCTAACACACTCCCCTGTGGCTGCCATTATTCCCTTCTTGATGATGCTTCACATTTGGTCCACCACCGTTTTTACCGTGATACCCTCCAGGTGACCCCTTAGCATCTTGACCATCCCCCAAAGTATTCCCTCCTGAAATCCAGGATTTTAGCCTTTGTGAGTGCCTTTTCCCTGTTCATATCCAACTAGAACCACACTGTACAATGGTCACTCCCACCCATGGGCCCCTCACTCTTGATGTAGTGCACATAGTCCCTGTTTGTCAATAGCAGGTCAAGGATTGCCCCTTCCCTGGTAGAGTCCATGATATCCTGTGTCAGGAATCCACCTTGCACTGCATCTAATATCACCTGACTCCTGAAGCATGTTGTGTTTGGGACCTTCCAGTCCACCTTGGGCAGGTTAAAGTCTCCCACAATTACCTTCTCACCTTTCCCTGCAACTGTCATTATTGCCAAGCCCAATATCTGTCTCTTTCCTACTCCTGGCTGGGTGGTTGTTATACCACCCCAAACCTCACCTTCCTCCTTCTATATGACAGTAAGTGAACATACATCACTTCTGCCTTCCCCCTTCCGATTCTTCCTATGTACAAATTATAACCTCCCTTATGAAAGTTACCACCCCCCTTGCCCTACTCCCATGTCCCTCCTGTACAGTTTGTACCCTGGGATCAAGAGGTTCCAGTCATGATTAGATGTGGCTCTTGTCTCTGTGACCGCAGCTATGTCTATGCTCCCCTCGTCCAAATATGAAATAAAAATAATAAATAAAATGAACTTGAGATATGTGTTTGCACAGTGACATCAAGTGCAAGCAATATGAGCTGCTTGTGCCAGAGCCACATCACACCAAAGTGGCCAGGGACCATATTTACATGCATGAGCATACCTCTCAACTGTACCACATTACGAGGAACGTTCCTCATTTTACTTCAGAAAAGGTCCCTGTTCCACATTGTGAGGACTTGTTCCACATTCAGAGTCAACATTTTAAAGCAAATATCCATAGTAAATGATGGAAAAAATAACTTATTCAATTAATAACAGACATTCTCAACATAAATGCAACATTTTAATAGTGTTTTGAGTTTCTTAGGTAAAGATTTGATTCAGTGTTCCACATTTTGCCCATTTGTTCCACATTGTAACAGGCAATGTTCCACATTTGGGGGACAAAAGGTTGAGAGATATGTGCATGAGCTATCCATGTGACTTCAACAAATGTATGTTGCATGTGTTGATGGTATAACATATGCAGAAAATATTTCTTCTTCTGCCACCCACAACTAATAGACTGCTGAGAAAGCATGTCTTTAGACACGAGAAGCAGGGATTTTCAAAACCAAAAGCAAGAAGGTAGTTTATGTGGAGCAAAGGAAAGAAGAGGAGTGCTCATTGTCCTGGAACATAAATTTTAAAGAAGCCCAAAGTTTAACTTGTTTTCTTAAGGCAAATGAGCAATTATGAGAGCCTTACTTTGGGAGGTGATTGGAGCCAGTAGAGCACATGTACTGGCTTATTTACCTTTGAAAAACAAGTTACAGTCAGCCCGCTGGCACAGCTGTAGGGCTACTGCTTGTGACACCGATGACCCGGGTTCAGGAATGGGCCTAGGTCATTGTAGGACTGGCCAGGGTAGAAGGCTTGAGTGTCCAAGGGACTACCATCTCCTCCGGGGTGCCTGTGCATGCATGACCCTTGATAGTGGCTAGAGGTAACGGGTTGCGCTCAAAGTCTGAACTTAGGGTGGAGGCGTGAGATGCCAGCATATGCCTTGGTGTCAGCACATGTCACATCTCTGGGGGGGGGCATACATGTAAAAATGCTCTGCCCTAATGCAACACCAACGAGAGGGTATGAACATTGTCCCTCACTCTCCGGCACCGTGATCCGTGAGGAGGACCACACTGAGATATAAGGTATGGGTGGAGGGCCTAAGGGGAGGGGCACCCAACTCATCCCTGCCTGAGGGGGGATAGCCAAGGCTCCATGGGGGGGTCCTTCGGGATCACGGTGTCTGATGGGGTGTGTCGGGTGACAGTACCAGAGATATGGGGGCTTAAATAGTAACTGCAAAAAAAAAAAAAAAAAAGAAAAACAAGACAGAATTGAGCAATACTGAACTGCCTGGGTCAGTACTGGTGCCAGATGAATTACTGCTGATGCACAGGTGTAGTTCACCCCCCCCCTTGCCCTCACAGCAATCATCTGAAATGCATTTATCTCTGGGTATCTATCAAGCTTAGTATTAGATAAGTACACAGTCTTCTCTGATTTGCTCTTCCAGTAACTTGTATCACAGCCCCATCACTTTCTAGATCACAAAAGGATTCTTTCATTACCCCGTGCCTATCTTCTTAGTTTGTAGTCATATCCCCTGGTAATTGTCAATTTTAATAATACCATTAATAATTTGGGAATGCCTTAATCATCTTGCATCTCATGTCTCAATTTCCTTTTTTTCCAGGAAGAACTACCCCTCTTGCTCCGAACTCTCTGTTCCTATAATTCTTCAGCCCTCTTTTTATATTTGGAGCTTTGTGTCGTACATTGCTCAGATCTGTTGTGTCGAATTTCTCATGACTTCCACAAAATTGCACAAAATTCTCCAGGTCAGATCAAGCCAGTGCCCAATACAATGGTATTGCCACCTTTTCCTTACCATGTATACCTTTTTTCATGCAGTCTAGCATATTGTTGGCATTACTAACTCTTGCCAAGCATTTTCTGGACAGCTCTAAAATATCATCCAAGCCTCCCTCCAGATTTATTGCATCCAGTTCCATATATATATATATATCTATATATGTATATATTTATAAAATGGGTAGGGAAATTGCTTGGGATTTATTGGATATTGAGCATCACATGATCATGCGTATATCAGAGCACGACCGCACACCTGCACTTTTACCCCCCTCCAAAACAATTTTGACATTTTATAATATAGATAAACAACTCTGAGGTGTGCGGTCACACTCTGATATACGTACGTCTTGGGTGGTTGACACACTCGGCCTGCGGCCTCTTGCGTAACAACGCACACCAAGGCATGCTTATATCAGAGCATGACTGCACACCTCAGAGTGGTTTTTAATATATGGATTGTTGGAATAATAGGGTTGAAAAGCATACAAAAAAATCCTCATAATAGCATCGTCCCTGAAGTGATAATACCATACTTGGCAGCTGATAATACTATCGTTCTGAATCTGTACTGGTATCGTTCGGAGTTCTGAACAATAGTATTATCATAAAAATGGAACAGCACAAGTGCAAGCTCTCCCACAGCACACTGTGTTGCCAGTGTCAATCAACATTATTGTCTGAAAATGTGGCTTATGATTGGCCACTTTCTCTTTCTGGGCGGGCAGAATATTTTGAATAGCATGGCGGCCATCTCTCGCTTAGCGAGACAAAATGGCAACCCAGATATTTCTTTTTTTTTATTTTAATTCTTACAGAAAGTGGAACTATCCGGTTGATCCTGTGTTCTGGGGGGAAAAAAGAAAGAAAAGGTAAGTCTGCCTACCAAAAAAAAGCTTTTCCCCTTGATAGAGGAGTCAGTGCCTGGCCGTGGGATGGGTTAGAAGAGCAAGACAGTGCAGTAGGTGAGAGGAGCAAGACAGTGCGGCGGTCAGCCAGAACAGAGTCTTCCCATGGCTGACCACCCTTACAAAAGAAACTGGATCCATATATTAAAAAATAACAAATACCTAAATGTATGCTAGGTAGTATTCATCTCGAGGTTTTAGGGACTTTGGGAACTTCTCAAGCTTCGCTCTCAAGGTTCCAAGTCCCCAAAACCTCTCAATGAGATTACTGCCTGGAAATTACACACACACACTTAGGTATCTATTATTCTATTTATCTATTACATATACACTGTAAATCGCTGGTACACCCAATTTTTGTATCTGGTTTCTAAGTGCATCACCTTGCACATCCTCCTTAATTACGTCTCGTATTTGTTCAATAAATAATTCTGTGTCCAGGTTCTGCTATTATTTTTTACAGCTTTCTTCACATGTTGCCATGCTTTTAGTTAAATATTTATTTATTTGTTTGTTTGTTTGTTTTACTTTACTGGGTAAGGCTTCTGGAAACAAACTAGCAACATCCTGGAGGATACAAGAAAGAAAGAAAGAAAGAAAGAAAGGAAAAACAAGCAGACATAATTATAATCACACATACTATTACATAAATCATTTAAAGCATTTACATATGTAATGCTCAAACAAGTAGTTTCTAAACCTAATTTTAAAAGTCCCAAAAGTTTGAATCTGCCTTAGATGCAGGGGCATTGAATTCTGGAACTCTGGTGGGTAATTTCCAATTCATATTTTGTACCATTATGTAATGTTCTGCTGTTTGTATGTTATATTATGTTATTAATTTGTATCATCTTTAGCTGCTATTATCACGGCTCCGGTCATTCTTGAAAAGGGGCTATTGCTCAGTATACTTACTTGGTGAACAAAGTAAATAAATAAATTGACCACTGACACAACTGTGATCTCATGTTGAAACGCAGAGCAGATTTTTAGCAAAATTTGGGTGACTAGAGTGAAGTGTTCATACGGGAAATAGGAACTGAGCAAAACTGAAAGGAGAACCAGTATCCATTTTTTTGCACACGTGTACCATTTTTTTTATATAATCTTCCAACTTAACCATTAGGCTTGTCCCACCTGATCCTAGATTATTAATACACAAATTGTACAGATGCTAGCCCAAACCAACCCTGTGATGCTCCACTTGTCAGTTCCATCTAGCTGGGCATGTTTCCTCCTATCTCCACTTACTGACTTCAGTTATCTTACTGATTTATAAACTACAGTAGCAGCAGTTCCGCCCAATCACACCCCCCAGCTGTTGATTTTATGTATCAGCCTAAAACTGGGTAACTTGCTCAGAATAAATAAAATCTAATGTTTTCCCCATCAATCCATTTAGCTAACTCATAAAAACACTTAATTTGTTTGGCTGCCTCCTACAAAATCATGCTAGTAATCACCTATTGTCCTGTGCTTTATTTATTAATTTCATTTATTAATTTATTGAAATGTTTCACCAGGAAAGGCATGCTGAACAACAAGTTGCTCATCTCACTGAGCATCCTGGGGAGGAGGGGGGGAATGGGACCAAGGGAGATCAATACTTTTCTCTACATATGTAAACATACATCATGATAGTTACAAACTGTACATACAATACAACAGTACATAACCAACAGCTTTAGAATACAATTTACAGTTATGCAAGAAGTCATTTTACAAACTTAAAATGGCAGAAAATGCATTTAAGTGCAACAAAGTGTTGTTAATGTTGTTTACAGTCTCCAGGAACACTGGCAAAAATCAAGTAGTAAGCTAGATTAACAGGAGTGTAAACCGAGTAGGGGTCAGCAGAGAGGTGATTTCCCACAGGAATAATTTACAGAGAGGAAGTTTTGTATCGCAAGGGAGATGGAGTGATGATGGGATGAGTTTTGCCAATGACAAGAGAACCTTCATAATAGTCTCTTCAGAATTCATCTCAACAATGTTGCCAGAGCAGTTGACACCTGAATTGGAATGCTGCACAGGCACAAGCACTGCCTGACCACTGAGGTGCTCAGGATAGCAATATATAGCTCAACTACCTCCATCATTGATTCTGGCCTGGTTATCTATGGCACGGCAGCTGACAATACCCTAAATAGGATCATGACGGCACTTAAAAAAGCCTGTAGACAGCTAACACATACTTGTGGTCTATATGCTCAAATGGGGTAACTCCACCTGAAATGCAGGATCAAGCAGCAGACCTGCTTGCTGGCTAAAATAAAAACAAGTCTGGGCCTAACACCCCTGGGAGTTCAGAACCTGTTAAGTCGAACTACAAACCTCCGACAAACTAGAGGTACTGAATTTCAAGGTTCCTTTCTGACACACCTCACAAGGTCAGAGGTTGTTCATTTACTGCACTCCCAACTGGCTCAACTCCCTACAGTGACTTTCTAAGGGAATCAGAACTAAGTCCTTTCAGATCTAAGCTCCGCCAACACTGCACAGCACTTAGTGGCTGTGACAGCTTTCCCTAAGCTGGAATCTCACGAATTTTCTATGCAAGTCCTCCATTGCACTTAGCATCTGAGTCTGCCTCCCTTGGTCACCCTTCTCCCCTTTACACCCACCTCACAGCCCACCTACCCCCCATCCTGCCTCTTCTATTCCTCCAACCCCGTCACCCTCACATGCACCCCACCTACCTCCCATACCCTCCACACCCACCTCACATTCCCCCTAGTCCCCCATCCTACCTCCGCTATTCCTCCAACCTCCTTACCCTTCCATGAGCCCCCACCTACCTCCCCTTACCCTTCCTCATCTACCCCACCTACCGCTCCTTCCTCCCTCATTACCTCTAGACAAAGCCTCCTTGTCTGATTCTCATTGTTGATTTGTTTCCTGCAATGTCTTTTTTACCAGTTGTTAAGTGCATTTTGATTGTTTGTAACCTGTTTATATTGTCTCTTGACTTTTATATTGTACTTTATTTATACATTACTCTCTTGTCTTATTTTGCATTTGTATTATTCACTAACGTGGAACCTTTGTAAAACCTCCCAGCTCAAGGTAATTGTAATCTAAGATCTTATAAAATAAATAAATAAAGTCTCTAGCATTTAACATGCAACTAAATAAAGTTAGACTAAATGGCCTGTTGTCCCCTGCATCCTCTCTAAATCCTTTTTAAGGTGGCAAACAAAGGTTGCAGCACCTCTTGGAGTCATGCATTTTCTTTTGTGCAGATTTGTTGTTATTTTTTTTTCTACTGTGTTTTACTTTTATTGATGCCTTCCTCAGATCCCATCCAGGGTATCCATCCTAATTGGCTTGGTCTCCCTTCAAACCAAGTCTCTTGTGTCCACTGGCTTGCCCATGGGGCAGGGGCCCTACTTCCGGCTGCCTCCTGTAGCATACTCCAGGGCAGGCTCAGGATTACTGAGTCATGGCCTATGGGGGAGTTGTCCTTTTCGTGTCTGGCAGAAGTGGGTGGCACCAGGCCCAGTATAATTCTACATCCAATTAAGGTCAATCCCCCACCCTTAGCTTTTTGCTCCCACCTCCTCCCTCTGCAGAAGCATGCAGGCTCATAATGCTCCTGATAGGGAAGACATCAGGCAATGCATGGTAACCCAGATTGCCAGCAGCGTCACCACCAGGTGTCGCTGTATTAGCAGTGTAGCACTAAACCCCCACCCGCCCAAGAGAGCATCTGCACAGACACTCTGCCCTCTCCTTGCTAGCCTCCACTCCTGACATCAGAGGCTTAGGAGGTGAACCTGGTTCAGTAGCATGCCAGACTGGTCCCCCAATGTACAGTACCAGGAAGCCAGTAGATGTTTATTGTTACATTAGTATGTATGAGTTGGCTGCAGTGAGGTCTATGTAGTTACATGGCAATCAGAATGTAGTGCCAGGTGAGAGACTATACAATCCCCCCAAACACACACAAAGACTCATGCCCACAAGGATTTTCATACCCCTGATGCTATGTAACTGTGTTTTATGCTTTAAAATGTATGCATGTGCCTTGGAGATATTCACAAAAAAACTCTGAAAATACTCTAGCTCCTTGTATTATTTATGCATTCAACATACTGCACTTGCTGCAAACTGCATTTGTCAGGCTACATTTCATGCATTTCATACCTGCTGTAATGGGTGTCTCTCACATACAGTAGGTCAAGACATTTTACAGCAAGAGTATATGCACTGTAAAATACTGTCATGGTTCTCTGTGGCTGGAAGTGATTACAAAAGCCAGTTGCTTACTGTTGTCCATTGCTGATCATGAAAATTGACACTCAGTATGGTCTCAGAATCCAGAAGATGCAACAGTGAAAAAGTGAGAAAGAAAGTGTAGAGGCATTTGAAGTAATTAAGGCAACATTAGGATAGCTTAGCACCTCTCCCTCAGTAGGACTGGTGTTTTAATCAAGTACAGTATTTGTGAAGTGTGACCTTTAGAGTAGTATAGAATTGCCATTTATATAGTGTTTTTCATATGCTGTATTCCAAAGTGCTTTACAAGCAATTTGTTTACATAGGATAGCATAGCTGAGATGCCCCATCTCATTTCCTGTGGCGTCCTGCTTTTGCTTGGGACAGCTTGGTGCCTCTTAATACCATTGGTTCTTTGATTAACAAGTTGTTCATGTGAATTGTTCATCAATTCCCTGATACCTGAATTGTTTCTATTGACTTATTACAAATTACTGTTGGCAGCTATACCAATTCCTCCCTGTGTTCTTCTGTATTCTAGGGTATAACATGTCTGTCCCTGGCACCTTAATAATGTTTACCTTATCCAAAGCATAGAAACATAGGAACATAGACTTTGACGGCAGATAAGGACCACTTGGCCCACCTAGTCTGCCCATTTCCCTACCTACAGGATAAGCTGCAGATCCTAGTTAACCAATAGCCTATTTCTTCCTAGCCCCCACAAGAATTGCCTTATGTCTTGTGCATTTTCTTTTTTTCTGCAACTAAAATATTTAACTCAGTCTCTGTTCAATCTTTCCCTTAGTGTTTTAACCTCCTGCTAAGGCAGGTCAGCCCCTAAGCAGATTTTAAAATTAACACTTGAATAAATCCCCCTCCTTGAACTGGTTATATGTCACAGGTATTTTTTCTAAGGACTGGCACAAAATAACTGTTCAGCTCTCACAACTTAACAATCTATTTTAAAGGCAGTGTAGCCTAGTGAGAGCACTGAACTGTGAACAATGAGATCTAGATTAAAATCCCAACAGAGCCGCTTACTCACTGTACAGCCTGGAGCAAGTTATTTAACCTTTTAGTAGACCATCTGTAAAAACTGAAGAAAGCAGAGTCCTAGAAAAAATAATGTTGTTTCCCAGCAGGTCTTTCCAGACTGAATCAATTATTTGGGGAAATAATAACTGTCCCTTCCAGAAGCTATGGGCCTGCTTCTGTATTGTACCCTTCTTACATTCAGCATTTCCAAAATATATTTTTTCCTATATGCTTGTATGGACAGAATATGAAGAAAAGACCCACTCACCAAAGTATATTGTTTTTGTATAGTTATTTTATTTTTGATACAAAATATGATTATGTATGACCCACGTATACATCAGTGTGTCCTGACTTCATTAAGTTACTTCAACAGTGAACCACAATCATGGATTATCATCTTGTTTTCTTTTTTTATTACATATTCTTGTGCATTTTCATTTTTTCTGTAACTAAAACGTTTAACTCAGTCTCTGTTCAATTTTTCCTTTAGTGTTTTAACCTCCTGCTAAGGCAGGTCAGCCCCTAATGCCCTATAAGCAGAGCTTGTTAGTTGTACAAACCTGGCCACTTGGCTCCTAGAGCTCTGAAACAAGGGCTTATAATGTGGTGCTTATTACTGGGCCACTCTCTTCACTGTGCTGTTAAGCTGGAGCCCTTCTTACTCACCATGCCAATATATTTTGTTGTAAATGTCACTGTTCACTATGACTTTGGCAACTCTCCGAATCCCATTCTCAAGACTATAACAATGGCACCCTATGAAACTTTGGCTTCAAAATAAGTGCACAGATTTCTTGAAAAGGAACTGTCCAGAGAACAGTGCTCTTCTACCTCATTAGAAAAATAGTTGGACCAGGCTCTCCCATTAAGTAAGTTAGGGTAGAACTACATGTTAGATTTTCACTGTGAAGGTATACATTCTGTCTAATGCAGTTATAGATGGTTTTATAGACATAGATACGTACACATTGTTGAATGATAAAGGCCTACCAGCCCAGGCTATATTACCACCCTACTCAACTACTCTGTTCTGTCCCTAGTGGCTATACCAACCCTTAGTCTCTGCATCCCTCACCCCCTTTTCTGACATCTGTATGCCTCTCCCATCCCGCCTTGAAACTGCTTGTGGATCTAAATGGTTGCTTCTGACATGTGCAATAATGCATGATAATTAATGGTCTCCGTTTTTTGCCATTGACAAAACCGTGTGTTAAATACCGTAACACCTGAGTAGGTGTTACGGCATTCACGCGCTCCCTTTCAACAACACAGCTCTCGAGACAACTAACAAGACATAACGTGAGCTTCTAACTGTCCCTGTCACCTCAAGCGGCACTGACTGAAAAAAACATTTGCTTCTCAGCAGTTACCTCCATCCCAAATAGCCTCCAGCAGCCTCACATCACCTAGAAGTTAAAAAAAAAATGTTAAGCCGATTCCAAACAGCGGACAAAACCGAAAGACAAAAGTTCGTTGAAGAGCAGGAAAACCACAACACAATTCGGAAAACAAAAAGCGACCTCAAACTTTTCACAACCTACTTGTCTAAGTTGGACAGCCACAACATTTCAAAACTCTTGACATCCTACAATTAGACAAACTACTACCTAATTTCCTCAACATATTAAAAAAGCAAGACAGCTCAGAATATGAGCCAGGCACCATACCAGGCATAGTAGCGAGTATCGAGAGGCATTTGTCCTCACATAAGTATTCATAAGTATTTGCAAAAAATGGAGCCCTTCAATTATATAAAATAAAATATGGGGAGAAGTGTGTCAAACTCGAATTTAACACACACCCTTGTTGTTGGATGGCATTCATAAACCCCTCGGGCTTCGCCCTTGGGGTTTATGTGCCATCAAACAACTCGGATGTGTGTTAAATTCTCGTAACACACTTCTCCCCATACTTTATCCTATATTTAATATAGCAGCTGAGACCATTCTTATGGTAAGTGTGGTCTCATGCAAATTCTTATGGTATGAGAACCATGAACCAAATGACAGTGGTTCTGATACCCTAAGAATGTAAGTGAGACCATTCTTACAAGTGTAAGAGTGGTATCAGCAGCTATATTAATATATTAATATTGGGCTCAATGTAGTTATTATATTATATTATATTATATTATATTATATTATATTATATTATATTTTTTAAAAACCTTACCTGATCGTGTCTGTTTCCAGGGCAGCTGCACATGAGACACTGTTCACAGAATAAGAACGTCTAATGAGCAGTGGACTATACAAGACTATAGAAATCAACATTATAGGAAGATTATTTCATGATTTGTCATGAGTGGTGGTGTGGCAACCCATTTTCATTTAAATTACAAGCATTCTTGTAAAATCTAGGCCATAGTACAGACATTTCATTGCTGCATCAAGAAGAATTCATAACAATATCTGGAACAACATATAAATAATTACTCAGATTCTTCTTTTTCATACATCAAATATGCCACTACACTAAAAGGATAGACTGTAAATTATATGCCAGGTGATAAGAACATAAGTATGTGATCAGGAGGGAGTGAATGGTCCTTGAAATTCAAATGGATGATATGGAGGGCTCTCTATACTTTTCACTGCAGATATAGTGTAATGTCTTGTTAATTAAGTTTATACTGTATGATTTGATCCCTGAACAAACTGAGTACATTTTATATAAAGCTAAATGAAAATTCTATGATGAGGGCTGGGGATGGGTTAGAAAAAACTTTAGTGGATAGAATGAGGTAAATTGAGGCTAACATTGGTAATTAAAGACCAAATGATGAAGTTTGTTACTGATCCAAAAGAGTGAAATGAAGCTTTCATCAACTTTTTGTAGACCTTGTATAGTTCAATGCCACTATACTACAGCGGAAATAAGGAATTTTAAGGGGAAACTCTATTAAACCTATTCAGGAGAATATTCTATATAAAATAATATAAATTACTTTGAGTTGTCAGCATGACTTAGCTGGTAGCACACTTGCCTCTGGACCAGAATTTTCCAAGTGTGGTGCAAGGTTTACATCCAGCCCTGTGCCACAGCACTTAGGTTCTGGCAGTGTACCAAACCTTTCACAGCAACTGTACCTGATTTTACAATATCGGGTGCAGTTGAGACAGTTTCCACAAATTACAGCAGTTTATGCCAAATATCTGGCACAAGCTCTGTAAAAACAGCCCCCAGAATTGCTGTAAGTTAGAACAGAAAAAAGTGGTCTAACTTGCATCAATTGCTGAATAGGATAGAAAATCCCCATTAGATCGCTGCAAGCGCCATGCACTGTATCATTGGTGCACCAGGGCTTGCGGTGATCTAAAGCTTTTGAAAACCCTGTGCAATGTCTCGTAGTTCCACACTAGGAATAGGCTTACACCATAAAAGCTGGCATCTGAGTGCAGTACAAAGGGGATGCTCTACTGTCAGAGTGTGCCTAAATTAAAGTCCTGCCTGCTCTGGTGGGTGTTCAGGTGGTTGTTAAAGATCCCATGGCACTTCTTGAAAAGAGTGGGGGGAGTTTTATTTAGTAAAAGAAACACTACATACAGTCATACAGGTCAAAGTCATCTGTATGAGAAACTTACAGGATATCCATTTAATTCAAGAAAATAAAACACAGATAAGTTAAGTAACCCAGTATATATTGAAAAGCAAAATTCTACACACGGTGGCTAGGATTTTTAATGGTTTGGATGAAGTACCTGCATCAGCATTTTTGACGCAAGCATGCTGCATTCAGGTAAATGTGTCAGGATACTTGCGTCATATTTTCAAACATCCTGACACATTTATGAGTGACACATGCCTCAGTTTACAGCAAAATAAATGATGCATGCATAATTTTTGAACCACAAGTTGTGGCAATCCCTCGTGGAAGTTAGTAATAGTAGTAGTTTATCATTTATACACCTCCCTTTCCCAGGGGCTCTGTGCACCTTTCAAAACTTATAAATAATATAAATACAAACAATTGAAACAATCTCAGAACTAAACAAACATTTAAACAAGTAAACAAACAAATGCTGATAAAAAATGACTGGCATCATAACAGACAGAGGTTTTTAGGTGGTCTAACTGTCCAGGTGGATTCCAAACACATATGTCCAAAAAACGGACAGGAGTGTTTGAAAATCTCACCCATCTTCTCATGAATCAATGCAAATAAGGGAAACTAATAGTTATACATATCTACAAAGAATATTCCTTATAATGGGGGAACAACTTTTTACAATTTTTAACAATGCATTTAGGTCGCTCCTTCAGTAATCCGGGAGCATGCTACCCAATAAGAGTTAAATGGATGCAGAGGCAAGTGGCGCATTTCTGCCCTGCATAACCACTGTAGTGCATTAGACACCTAGACAACCACCTAAAAGAGCGAGAGGAATTCCCCAGTGTCCTAACCAAAGTTCCCACCTTTCAGTAAAATACAACCAACAGCTTAAGCTGGTCTAATTTCAGTCAGCACTGCCCCCCAGAACAAAGTTGACAGTCAGCAGTATTGTCCAGTCCTCTTTTCCTGGTCAACAAAACAAAATAAACAAACAGCTAAAGAGCTATCCCTCAGCATGAAATCTAAGCGTAGTCTCCAAAGGCAGAAAAACTGAAATTGTACAGTGGTATGTCAATCATATTCTCTGTATTGTTGCTGAATGTTATTTACATATAATGCAAAAAGGTGTTGGCACAAAAGGAATCATTTTACGGCTTGTTTTACCACAGAGACATATATAATTATAAATATAAATAATACTTGTATTTGTAATGATGTACCATGACCACTGCTTATTGTAGACAAGTCTATGTAAGATTGCTTTGCCCACTATTGCACTTGTTCACGGTAACCTAATTACATAAAGGGCCACCTCGGGATGAGTGCTTTCCTGTGCTGCTATCTTTCACAGTTTGCTTCCCACCCCTGCTGACTACATTGGCTGCACTGTCTCCCAATGCTGTTTCCTTCTCATCTCACTCCCACAGGCATCATACCATAGTCATGTCTCACGCTCACTTCAAATCCGACATCTAGATTCTGTCTCTCCTCTACTCTAGCCTTGGGGCAAAGCTTGACTTCAGGTAATTGTCTATGGGTGTCATGCTTTGTTGTCTCCTACTATCTCAAAATGCTGCATCTTTCTTGTCCCTGTCACACGCAGCATGCCTAATTTGTATCCCACTCACATACACCTCAAATCAGATGTTTAAAGGTAGCCACTACCAAGTCTACTCCCTACTTCAGCAGGTGAAACTTGTTGGACTTTGATAGGACAGTATGCCCCATCTTTTCTACACCCTGGCCTGGATATTCAAAGCAGTTGCACCGGCGCAAGTGTGGACTTGCGCCAAGGAGCGATATTCAGTGGGAACCAGTGCACAGCACAAATCTCATTGTGCCAATGCACAACTATAATGAATGCAAGTGCAAGTGCAGGGCGAATGCCCATGAATATCCAGCACAGTGCAATATTCAACCGTGAAACCATGGTGCAAGTGTGGAGCAAATCAGAGATGCACTGAGCAGACTTGTTCATATAAATACAAGGTGCAAGCACACAGAAAGCACTTGCACCAGGCAAGAGGGAGTGAGAGAGAGAGAAAAGGAAAAACAGACAGAAAGACAGAGAGAGACAGAGTGAGAGACAGACAGATAAATCGAGGCAGACACAGAAAGAGAGAGAGGGACAGAGGTGGCAGTGGAGAAGGAGACAGGGGCAGACAGAGTGTGAGAGACAGGCAGACACACTGCCAGGCAGTGCACCAGGGTGGCACACAGTCTGCAGCAGCCAATCGCCCAGGGGGATATTGGACATCAGGGTCCATGGACAGCGTGCCCTTCATGATGGAGGCCATAAAGAGGGGTGTGAGGGGGCAGGAGGAACAGTGACATGGCCGAGGAAGGGCCCATCAGTGATATGCCTGACACAGGTGGTACTGTGCCTGCATCACCTTTGAGAACTACAGTGATATGGAGATAGTGGGCTGGTACCACCTGAACAGGGCCATTCTGAGGCAGCTCTGTGAGCTGTGCAGTGAGGAGATGCAGGCACCCACAAGACGGAACCACGCAATGTCTGTGGAGATGAAGGTAACATCCGTCATGTGCCTGCTCACCACGGGCACCTTCCAGAGATCAACATGGGACACCACAGGCATAACCCATTTGGCCACGTCCCGCCTCCTCACACAGTTCCTCAATGCTGTACTGCCACGTGCTTCAGAACACATCTATTTCCCCAGCACACAAGCGGAGTGTACAGCAACCATGCAGGACTTCCACAGGATAGCACATATGCCTAGCATGATTGGGACCATTGACTGCACCCACATGGGCATCCGCATGCCACCTGGCCCCCAGGGTGTGGCACACATCAATAGGAAGGGGAGCCCAAGTGTCAACTGACAGGTGGTGTGAGATGCCACAGGGCACATAACCAATGTCTGCACCACACACCCTGGGAGTGCACATGATGTGTTCATCTGGTACCGCTCTGTGCTGTGCCACAGGTTTGAACATGGGGATATCCCCACGGGCCACCTAGTGGATGAGTATGGCACAGGCAAGGGGCGATGGGCCAAGCAGACCTTGGGATGGGGAGGGAAGGGTGTGCATGTTGGCGTGGGCACCAGGGACAGGCAAGGGGTGCAGCAGAGAATAGCAGAGGGCTAACCATGTCAATATCCACACAGGGGACAGTGTCTAGCCACTGCAGCCCTGGCTGCTCACCCCCTACTTGTGCCTGTCATTCCCAGCAGAGGAATGCTACAATGAGGCACACTCCAGTACATGCAACATCATTGAGTGAGTCTTTGGCATGCTGAAAGCACAGTTCCATTGCCTAGACAGGTCAGGCAGTGCCCTACAGTACAGCCCCTGGAAAGCCTGTGGCTTATTCCTGGCTTGCTGCATACTGCACAACATGGCCATTGACCATGGGATAGTTGTTGAGGCTGATGAGGGTGACAGTAGTGGGGACAATGGAGGCAGTGAGTCAGAGGGAAGTGGACTGCCACCTCCTGGGTGGAGGGATCCCTGGCTGATCCAGCAGGTAAGACGGCACAGGGACACCATAGCACGGCAGCACTATGGTGCACACAGGTAGGTGGTGTGATACATGCATAGGCCACACAAACAGGTACAGTACACATGCAGGGTCATCCATGGCAATGGGCATGCATCCACTGAGCTGGGAAGCAGGGGTAAGGGTGACAGGGTACACACCCACACACAACCACACACAGCACCCCTCACAGCCCACCCAGCACACACACACAGGCGTGGGTTTGTGGCATAGATCAGATGCATCACACCAGTGCACAGGTGCAACCAGTGCAGGACTGCTGTCATCACACCAACACCATATGGCCCAGCAGCAGGGCACGCATGCACACAGGCAGCATGTGGCATGACACATATGCGCCACAAAAGGAGGAAGCCTGGTCCTCCGGGGCCGGTCCAGTGGCCATGGCTGCTGCCACTGCCAGCACCCCATCATCTGCATGGAGGCATGCTGGTGCTTCAAGAGAAAGAGAGGTGTGTTAGTGATGCATTGCCCACATGTGCCCCCCCACACTGCCACTGCCTGTGTCCTGCAGTATGGCATGTGCACACTTGCACATGACAGACATGCCGACTGCATGCACACCAACACGGCCATGTACGCACCCTCCATGCCCCCAACTGTGTGTGGCTGACACTTATACCATGCAGTGATGGGCTGCCATCTATCTGGAATCCATCTCCAGGCATACCCTCCACCTTGCTGTGGCATATGGTGGTTGCCACCATCTCCTCCTGTGCCATGAGCAGTGGCGCAGCTGCAGGCCCCCCTCCGGTAGCATTCTGGGAGGCACAGATGGCTGCTACCATCTCCTTGATGTGCCTCTTGTCTGGGCCCACCTTCTTCCTGCACTGATTACTGGTGACTGCCCTGCTTTTTGACACATGCCACCACCTCCACCCAGGTCCCAGCCCTGGCCTGTGGTGTGCCCGTGGCACCACTCAACAAGGGCTCCCTGTCAAGGTAGGTGTCAAACAGTGCCTCTGTGAAATTGGGCCTGTGCTTGTGCAGGCCCACGCTCCTTACTCTCCTCACATTCTGACATGTCGCTTCCTGTGGACATGGACAGCACAGTGTGTCAGTATGTCAGTGGCAGTATCACCCTGTTCTGTCCCCCCTGCTTCGATGGCTGCTCCCATTAAGCTGCAGCAGCATGTGCAACTTACCCAGAAAGGAAGCAATACCGGCCCATGGCCAGTGCTGTTCCATGGTGCTTTTATAGTGCATCGCATACAAATGGGCTTTGGCGCAATGGTAATGACATGCTAATTCCCCCAGTGCACCGTGCACTGGCTGATGAGCTCATTTGTATGTGGCATCTGAATATCGCAATTTTGCTTTGTGCACAATGAGAAGTCGCAGCACAATGTGCACGCATCTGCAGTGCACAGGCCCACAGTGCACTGTTGCCAAATGGTATCATGTTGTCAACCACACACTGTGTGCCAACTGCATGATGGGGGCCATGGTGCATGGTGCACCAGGCCCATTATTGTGCATGTGGGCACTGCGCAGAGGCAGCTGACCCCTGACTCCTGCGGTGACCTCTGCCCCTGGGTGACCCCTACACCCGTGACCCCATCTAGCCACACCCATGCCATGCATCTCTGAGACTGTGCAATGGGTGGACACAGTGCATGTTCCCTCAGATCGCGCATCTGGCGTATGCCATGGCCACGAGTGCTTACTGCCACCATTTTGATCACTGGCTACTACCTGCAGCATGGCACAGCAAAAGGCACCAAGGGAAGCAAACTGGATGCAGGTGGAGCTGGTGAACCTGGTTACCTGTGTCCAGCCCCACGCACCCCAATTCTATGGCCAGGTGCCCCTGCAGCAGCCCAGCGTCACAGTGTGGCAGGGCATTGCTACCACACTGCAGCAGTGGACCAGGGTGGCCAGGATGGGGGAGCAGTGCCACCACCACTATGGAGACCTGGCAAGGAGGGACCCAGAGCACCTGAGGAGGCTGGAGGTGCGAGTCAGGCATGGGGCTGTGCCACAGCCAGGTGAGTAGGCCCATACTGCATGTGTGCCCTGGTGCTGTACTGCGGTGTTGGCTAGGCTGCCTGGCATGCCCTGCAGAGTGGTGCATTGTGGGGTGGCATTGCCAGCCACTGCTTGCGTTGCAATGCAGCTGTGTGGAATATGTTAGGCAGGAGCTCACCCTGTGCACAGGGATGGGGATGGTGGACAGCTGCTGTGGATGTTTACTGATGCGTACCTGCCTATGTTCCATTCCCAGGGCATGAAAATCAAAAGACAGAAGTAGCGGCAGCAGCAGCTGCAGGACGGCAGACCACAGTGGGCCAGGGTGGTGGCGTAGAAGCAGCTCTGGCACCAGAGGGGCCACAAAGGGCAGGTAGGCACTGTCATGGTCCTTCAAAATGTACATGGGGTGGCAGGGGCATGGGTGCGGGCATGGATGCCTGTGCTGTGTGCCATGGCAGCTGTGTATGTCACACTGTGTGTGGTGCCTGCCGCTGTGGCACATCCATTGGACATATGTGCCAGCTGTTGGTGGGGTGGGCGTGTGCCTGGCTGCCACTGACATTGCTGTGGTGCTGCCAGTGCACTGTGCCATGTGACTGCCATTGCACAGTCGGATGGCCACTGTGCAGTGGGGACCACCGCTGTGCACTGTCGTGATGTGCCGCATTGCTGGCAGGTGTTGGCCCACCCCCCTGTGGGATGGCTGGTACGGGCCCTCCGAGGGTGTGTAATCCCACTGCCCATTGCGCGCTGTGGCTGGGCATGGTTCCTTGGGACATTGCACTGATCACCTGTCCTGTCCCTTGTCAGAGGTGTCCGGCAGAGGTGTAGGATGCCCCTTTACTGCCAGCTGCTCCGGCAGCTTATCTTAATCACCTCAACCACCATGGAGGCAGTGCTGCAGGTGCAGAGGATGTTGCTTGCCAACCAAAGGTGGTGAAGACAGCAAGGGGTGGCAGGACGTGGCCACCGGTAGTTTGGATCCTGCATTCCCCTGTTTCCCCAGCTGTACCTCCCCCTACAGTCCCCCTTGCCACTGTACAATCCTTGTTCCCTGTCCCCTTACCTCACTTTCCTATCCTTTCCCAAATCCTTGTTTTGTACATAGTTCAGTTCTTTAATATATCTATCTTTTGACATACCTGCCTGTGTCTGTGTCTGCTTTGCAGGTGGCGTGAGGAGCCATGCTGCAGTGGCCCAGTACCCATCCATGTGGTGTGCTTGAGTCGGGGTGCATGTTGTGCTTCTGTGGTTCACTGCTGTGTGCTGTGGTGTGTCCCACTGTGGTGGTGTCCCTTCCCTTGGTCGGTGGCTTTGTCTTGGGGTGCCCATGAGGTGGCTGTCAGGGCTATGTGGAGGATGTGTGCGTAGTGATGGCACACGGCCATGGTCTTCAGTTGGGTACTGGCCGCACACAGTGTTGGGGCCCCTGCTTGTCGATGTGCGGCCTGTCCCATGTGAGCTGCTGCACTACATGCCTCCTGGTGCATTCCGTGCCTACTGTGTAGGCTGCCTGTGTGCCTGTGTGGTGTGTGTGTGTGTGCTTGGCTACATGGTCCTGGGTATGGCCTGCTCTGGTCTGGGTGTGTAGGGGGGGCACGGCCTGAAGCCTTCTGGGGGGGCCCCTTGTGGCCCTCCATTGGCACCTCCTGTTGCCTACTATCTGTGCCACTGTTGTGCTCTTGAGAGGGGGGTCTGGGTGCCTGTGTGCACCCTGCTGTGCCCAGCTGGTGGTGGCCTGTCATTGTGGCCTGTCATTGTGTCCTGTGGCCTGTCATTGTGCTTCCCTGTCTCTGTCTCTGGGTCACTGCTCTGTGCCGTGCCCTCCTCTGTTGCTCTGCTCCCACAGTTGTGCTGGGGCATCTCTTTCTGTGCCATGGCGCAACTGTGTTTGCGCCACGGCACACCTCTGGTTGTGCCATGGCACAAACACAGTTGTACCATGGCACAACTGTGCCATATTCAGCCAAGTTGCGCTTGCGTAGTGCGGCCAGCGCAACCTCTGAATATGGCTCCTGTTGCACCACAGCACATTGGATTTGCACTGTGCCAGACTTGCGCCACCCTTTGGCACATTTCTGAATATCTGGGCCCTTTATGTCCATGCTGCAATATGTAATGTGTTAAAAATCCTTTTGAAATTATTTTAAAATTATGCTTTACTTGTACTGAAAAGATTACAATATTTTGCAGCAAGTACATGTCTACATGCCTGTGTCTGATTTTACAAGTCTTTGTAGAATGTTCTATATAATACTGCTACTGACAGTGCTGAACTTATAGAAAAAAATCCATGGTAATACCATGTACAACCTATGAAGGATTGAAATTCGCACCTAGTGATTTTTTGTATTTATAACACTTGCACCTGGCAGACAATGGTGCATAGCTTTGGTGAATTATTATTGAGTCAAGCTGACTCTAGGATTCAAAAATTCATTGTTCTTCATTTTCCCATGGCAACCCCCTTTTTTTCTGTTGTAAAGGTTGCACTGTATTGTTACTGTAGGCGACATGATTAAGATCTACAAGTACCTCACAGGGTGAACAGGGTGCAAGTGTGGAGCCTCTTTCAAATGAGGACCAGCACAAGTCCTGGGGGGCATGCATTGATGATGGGGGGGTCAGGACAGATGTGAGGAAATATTTCTTCGCTGAGAGGGTGGTAGATGCCTAGAACAGACTGCCAGCTGAAGTGGTGGAGACTAGAAAAGTGTGTGTGTATGTGTGTGTGGAGGGGAGCTTCAAGTATGCATGGAATAAACACAGAGGTATAGTAAAACAGAGGCAGGGAGGGGAAAGGGTTGCCAGAGACCACATGGGGTCTGCAGATATAGAATAGGCATGGAACACCTGGACAGACTGGATGGGCCAAGTTGATCCATTTCTGCCAATAAATTCTATGTTTTTATATATTATTTTCCCACTACTACTGCTCAAGAATGGTCCTGTAGGAAATAAAAAGCTCTACAGAAACTGCAAATTATCATGGCAGGCAGTCTGATTCAGTGCTCTGGCATACAGCTGATGCCATACCAAAGTGCTTATCGGTACCCTAACTTTGATGACATGGTATAAATAAACCAGATATTATTGGGTCTTAATACTGCAGAAACATGCTTCACAGTCTGACAGCTACCTTAAATGACCACAGTTCACTTGAATAGGCCAGAAGCTAAAGGTATGTTTACAGTGCATGCTGCAATGTACAGGATTTTGCCCTAATTTACACTGCCCACCACTCTACCAGCTCCCTGGCAAATCCCTACACAAGACTCCAGTACTGGACACAAATTACTCTCCCTACTACTCTCTCCATCTGCATGCACACTCCTCTAGCCCCTGACCCTTGTCCCCATACTCAGATGTGTCATTGCAGCTGGTTGGGAACAACCCCACATAGACATAAAATGCCTGCAATGTTTCTGCTGCCCACCACCACCGCGCCACCACTGCCACCACACTGAATGAAAACATTCACACTGGAGTACATATGTAATGCTCCCATCATGTCCACACCAATCCACAGGGAGCTGCAGTGTAGAAACGTAAGCGTAAATGTACCTTTTGATTGATGACCATCACCAGTGTTTATGGTACCTTTCTATAGATCTCTTTGTGGTATGCATGTTTGTATTTAGATAATAAATTGCATGTTTTAAATTCCCCCAAAAGTTACTTTCATTTAACAGACCATTCTTTCTTACTTGTATGACTTGATGAAAATGTTGTGATTTGACTATGAATATTTTGTGGCTATTGGTCAATACACCATAGAATCTTGAATTCCAGCTGAAACAGCATTACATGCATTTTATTTATTTAACTCATTTAAAATATTCCTACCCAGGATAGGGTGATCAGGACAGGGAGGCAGTATAGTTATAGTGATTAAGAGCATTGAACTGCAGACCTGGAGAACTGGGTTTGAATCCCACAGCCGCCACTTGCATACTGTGGTTATGCAGAATGTTGAGCATTTTCTTACAGTGTGTTTGATTTTGTACATCTGCTTTTATAATGTATTGCATTTACTTGTCATTGGCATCTATTCACCTTGTTCTTAATTCTCCTAAGACATGCCTGAAAATAGGCAAACGTTTGTCTAGAGCACCTTACCTGGTAAATAAAAATTTAAATAAATAGTGTGGCATTGAGCAAGACACTTAACTTCTCTGCACTCCCAGAATGCACCTGGAAACAGGCCTCAGCTTAGTTTGTCTTTCCATGCCAAAAAAAAATAATAACAATTGTAATAACATGCATCCACACATAAAAAAAATTCTGACATTTGTTCATTCCGTGTCTCCGGTTTAATCTTCTAGTGGAGGTGGTGGGGGTGAAGACATGGCGGGGTTCAAGAATGCATGGGATAGGCACAAGGGAATCATAGTGGAAAGGAAACTGGAGGGAGAAAGAGCAGTTGATGAATTATGGTCTGAAGTAACAACGTAGGTTGGGAAAAAAGATCAGACTGGGTGGGCCAAGCGGTCATCATCTGCCATCAAATTCTATGTTTCTATGTTTCTGTAATACAAGACTAAGACAGTGACTGATTTGCATTGACTAGTCACAAAAGGGCAAAATGTGTTTGTGGTTAGTTGCTTTCACCTGCTCTAGGTCAACAGTAAAAGACAGTTTATGGGCAATTTGTAGTCCTATGCAAATCTTGTCCGCTAATCCTACGCATGGATTTGCATCCTGCTACTCGTATGTTTTGTACTAGGTGGGACCTTAGTTTGTGCACGTAGTTGGACAGGAACTGCAAAAAACATCCCTACTTTCATAACAATACTCAGTCACAAAATTAGACTATGGCAAATGCAAAGAGGGTCACTTTATTCTCATATAGCCACCTGCTTAAAGTATGGTTTATTTAGAAAGTTGTGCAATACATTTCTAAAACTGAGTAGGGTAGCTCATGTTACCTATCTATACCTTACGGTAAGAGATTTCAGATCATATTATTTATTTGATTCTGATTTGACGAGGAGAGAAAATGCTGAGCTGGAAGCAACTCATTTTCAGGTATGATGGGGGGGGTTACAAAATCTAAAATGCAGTATTAAATACTGTAATTAGAACAAAAAAATACATTTTAAATATAATTGATTGGAAGCTAAAAGCAGAATGTGATCTGTAGCAAAAACAAATCAAGGCAAGTAGATGTGTAGTACTTCCAGGGCTACTAATTTCACTGCCACTCCTATCAGACATACTACCCTCTCCCCAAGTCTCTGCTGAATATCCCCACTATGTCTCTTAAAGATTCTTAAAGATTTTAGATACTCCAGCCTACCACTAGCTGCTTACCAACCTCCCAGCACTGCTGCACTTATCAGTTGAAAACTGCTGTTCCTCACAGAGTCTCACACTGACAAGGACTCCCTCTAGCTCATACACACAATGCTAGGTAAGCAAAAACTCACAGCACTATGGACCCACATACTTTACCTCCGCCTGACTGAAGAAATCAAACTAAACACAGGTCCTCTCTCCCCCTCACTGTGGTCAGACCTTAAATGGCCTTAAAAATGTCCATATTAACTCCCGTAGTATCCTGGCTAATAAAACTGACCTTGAGGCCTATGTGTCACACTACACCCCTGACATCAAAGGTATATATGAGTCATGGATGAGGATACAGCATGCACCAAGCAGGAAAGGGATCTTGGGGTTATCATCTCTTATGACCTCAAGGTAGGGAAACAGTGTGACAAGGTAGCAGGTAAAACAAATAGGATACTGGGATGCATATGCAAGGGCATCACCAGCAGGAAAAGGGAGGTCATAATTCCACTATGCAAGACACTAGTGAGGCCCCACCTGGAGTACAGTGTACAGTTCTGGAGACCTTACTTACGTAAGGACATAGACAGGGTAGAGAAGGTTCAGAGGAGGGCAACAAAGATGGTACATGGATTGCATCACAAGTCCTATGAGGACAGGTTGAAGGAATTGAATATGTACTCCCTGGAGGAGAGGAGGAACAGAGGGGATATGATAGAGACATACAAGTATCTTACAGGGAGGAACAGGGTGAAGGAATACACTATTTTTAAGTGAAAAAAATGTTCCAGGACTAGAGGGTATGGGATGAAGTTGGAGGGATGACGATTCAGAGGAAACGTGAGGAAGAATTTCTTCACAGAACAGGTGGTGGACAAGTGGAACACCCTGCCAGAGGAAGGGATGGGGGCTGAAACAATCACCAGATTTAAGGAATTCTGGAGGTCAGGGTTAAGGGGCAACAGACTTCTAGGAAAACATAAAGCAAACTTACAAGCTCAAATGGGCAGACTCGGTGGGCTGTAGGCCCTTATCTGCCGACACTGTCTATGTATCTATGTATTAAACTTTTCAATAAAAGACTCTCAAATATATTGACAATTTAGCATGCAGACTTGGGTTTGGCCGAAACAATGCAGTGCAAGGTGGAGAAGGGTTTTATGTGACATTGCTTTCTTTTGAATCCTTGCCTGGTTTGGTTTCAAAATCCACTGGTCACGCATAAGTACACTTAAACACTTAACATTTGATTTGTGTTGAAGCAGTCCATCAGCAGGGACCCTGGTTTTCCATTTTTACTGGTAACACCGGTAACAATCATGGAATCCTGCTTGGTTTGCGGATTTTGAATTCTTGTACCGGTGCCTCACGGAAATTGCATGTCACTGCACAGAATCTCTAAGATTTCAGCATCTTTTAAAAAAAAAAAATTTTCAACCCTTCTCACAGCATCAGTCTCTACTTTTCAGAGATCCCTAGGCTGGGTATCCCCTAGCTTTATCCCCAGGTAATGCTCAGGAGCTCCTGTGGGCCTGCGCCCATCCTGTCTGGATTGTACCCCCCCCAGGTGGGAAGGGGGGGACCCCAGGGGTCCCCTAGACACTCATTTAGTGTGTGTCGGGCAGCTCAGTGGGTCCCTCATGGAGCCTGGTAATGAAGTCTGGGGCACCTGGGTCCCTTCTGCCAGTGGCCGATGTGGAGTGATTGTTCCTAGTTTTCTGGTCTCTGTCCCTGAGGGCACCAGCATTAGAGATCAAAGGAGGTAGGTCACAGAGACATGCCACTGCTCCAGATCCTGGCTAGTGTCCTCCACTCCTGATCACTCTGCAGCACCTTTGCATCACCACCCATGGTCACACAGGTGGTGGTAAAGAAGCAGGACCTGCAGCCCACCCTCCCTGGAGAAGGAGAGCAGTCCCCCGGGTGCTCTATCCTACTCCCCTGGCCAGACCTCCAGCAACCCGAGTTTGCTTCTGACCCTGGGTCACTGGCATTGCAAGGCAAGCAACAGTGCTACCGCAGCACCAGCAGGCTGACCCAGATTTCAGCATCTTAAAATGAATGCTGCTGTGCTTTGCATTCTTTCTGCTTTGCTGCATATACAGCCAGTAAGGAAATTACCCGCACTGCTTTGTTGTAATCAGCCATTCAGTTTAACCACCCATGCCTAGTGGTTAGAGTAACAAATGGTGATTGAACTGGATACATCCAACAGACTTTGGTTTGAGTCCCACAACATCCACTTGCATACTGTGTGACTCCAAACAAGTCACTTAACCTCCCCAGTGCTTTTAGGTCACTCCTTAAAACAGACAGTTCTACCCAGTGGACCTTATCTGCTTTACAAAGAATATAAAAAAAAATACCAATATATGTTTACTACATCATAGCATGGTAGTCAGGGTACCACGTAATTTACCCAAGTTTTACTTGGGCTACAATGATTTTGCATAGGTAAAGATAAATGTTCAGATACATTTTATGTGTTTTGTAAGCTTGTTTTTAGATTTTTGTCAGGTTTTTATTGTATCCTTTGCATATAAGCATCTAGGTTGTAGATTGCTAAATGCAGGATCACTGTTACTAACTAACTTATTCAAGTTTATAATCAGTAGAGCCATCCAAAATCCTCAGTTGTTTGAATGAAAACTAGTCTGAATGAAAGTATGTTCACGAAGAAGAAACTGCCTTACTACTTATGAAAAGACTCCACAGTTAGCACCCCATTTAGGTGAATTGGACCATTTACACCTTTTCCCCACCTGCTGTTTCAGTCTCTGTGACAACAAAAAGTTTTCTGATAGACTGCTTCAACAAAAAGCAAATGTTAAGTATTTAAGAGTACTTATGTTTGGCCAGTGGATTTTGAAAGCACAGTCGATGACATACAGAAGGTAAGACCCCAGGGGCTGTATGATGCTGGTGGGCAGAGTAGTGTTCAATTCACATCTGAACAAAGACATGAAAACTGGGAGACACCCTTTTCATGGACACCAAATAAAAAAAAAAAAAAAAAGCAGTCACATGTCTGGGAGATGCAAGAATCCATTTGAAGGTCCTCCACTAATCACTTGTGGATTTTTTAGGTAAAGACACTTTATTTCAAAGAAGCAAATTCAAGCAGTTTTTTTGTTGCTCCTACTACCCCCTGGCCATCCACTCCTTCAAGCCTGCCAAGACCCCCTACCACCTGCTGAGTCCCGACCACCATCCGCTGACCCTTACTGCTGTGCTACCAGGTAACCCAAAGTAACCCTTCATTGAGTGGGCCCCTACCACTGTGGGAGGCTACCAGGGAAAGAGAATTGCCCCAAAAAGCTTCCTGTGTATTCTGGGCATGACAGGGGTCAGACCAGACACATGTCTGGGGCTTCTGGCTTATGGAGGGACCAACGGCCATCCTTCGGTTGGTCAGCGGGTGTTTTCCCATTTTCTTGGGAGCGTGACAGGCCACATGATGTCAAGGCACAAGCTGACATCCATCATGCTCCCTCCTGCAGTGAGGGCTGACATGTTGTTGTGCCTCTGGCCTCCACCACTGGCCAGCAAATGCTGAGCCATGAACCCACTCTCCCTCCCAGGAGAAGGTGAGTGGTTGTTGGACACTCAAGCCTTCACCCACCAGCTGGCCCTACAACACCCAAGTCTGTTCCCTAATCCTGGTCAGCGGCGTCACAGGCAGAAATCCAATTCAGGCAGTTAAATTATACATGGGTGAAAAAAACAAAGGTAGTCCGCCTTAGCAGTGATAGTTCAGATTAATTCATTTCTGAGTTCTAACAAGCAAAGAGACCCAAGTCATTTGAAACTTGTGCATGTGGGGTGTGGGTGTTGAAGAAAGGGGATCATAGTGCTGTCACTACTGCCACCACCCCAGAGGGATGTGGACTGCATTGCTGCTACTGCCACCACACCGAAAGGGTAGGGGCTGTAGTGCTTTTGCCATCACCACTGGTGGATGGGGAATGTAGTACTGCTGCCATCCCACCTGAGGGATGGGGGCCAAGGTGCTGATACTGCCATCACGCATGAGGAATGGTGAATGTAGTACTGCTGCGTCTGTCACACCTGAAGGAGGGAGATCGTAGTGCTGTTGTTGCTGCCATCACACTAGAGGTATGGGGGCCGTAGTGCTGCTTCCATCACACATTAGGGATGGGGGCTGTAGTGTTGCTGCTGCCATCACATCTTGTACCTAAAATAACTTTAAATTGGTACAAGGATGGAAGGGTGTGTAATAGTGGAGGTCAAAATTGCTAAAATGCATGTTAGCAGAGTTAAAAATTGTTAAATAAAGTACACAAAACCAAACACCCAAACACCGGTAAAACTGGATTTTGACTTAGCAGACACCGGTGACAATACCGTTTTTTACAATGTGCAAAATGGAATATGCCCTTTCTTAATCCCGGTAAACCAGTGTCCCTGTCCATCAGTAAACTTTTTGTTGCCACAGAGAATGAAACAGCAGGTAGGGGAAAAGGTGCAAATTATCCTATTCACCTAAATAGGGTGCTAACAACAAAGCCTTTTTTAGAGCAGGTTTTACCTTGTGAATATACTTTCAGTCAGACTAGTTTTGTTTCAAACAGTGGAGGATTTTAATTGGCCCTGCTGATTATAAACTTGAATAAGGCAGTTGGTAAGTAATCCCATGTTTAGCGATCTACAGCCTAGAAGCTCACATACAAAGACTGCAATAACAGCCTGATTAAAGTCTGAAAACAAGCTTATAAAACATATAAAATGTATCTGAACATTTATCTTTGACTAACTTCCATCATTTCATGTTTTCCAAGGACCAATATGGCTGGAATCTCTTTAACTAAACACATTCACTGCAGCCAGAGTAAAACAAAGGTTCATTACATGGTACCTTGACTACTGTATGAAGCAGTAAAAATATATTGGCATTGTTTTATATTTTCTTTGGTAACCAGGTAAGGCTCACTAGGCACAAGTGCCTGTTTTCAGGGATGACCCAGGAGCACTGGGGAGGTTAACTGACTTCCTTGGAGTCACACAGAATGCAAATGAGGTTGTGGGAATCAAACCCAGGTCTGTTGGATATACCCAGCTCATTCATCGTTTGTTACTCTAACCTCTAGACTATATGCCAGCCCCAATAACCTCCAGATTTAATGTTTTAATATGTGATTCCAAAAACAGTGTGCAGTACCTACAGTGCAAATTATGAACATAAAACACTTTAACAGCATTTTGCTAAAACCTGATTATTTGCTACTTTATCTGCTTGTTTTTTCTGGCACCAAAATTAGTGAATAGTTAACAGAGCACTGTAGATAGCTTTTGATCAAGCTTCATTATTCTACATCCAGAAACACAAAAGATTTGTTGATTCTGGATTTATTTAATATTGATATGCTGTGCTCAATAAATAGAATCTTTTCAGTAATGTATGAGGCAGATGTTTTACATTTTGGAAGATAGGCAACACATCTGTTAGTTTAGTATTCATTTCAGGAACATAAGCTTTTCTTCATATTTAAAACATTTGCATGGCAGTGTATTCATTTAACAGTTTATGCTAATATATGCTGCAAAAAAACAGTAAACAAATTATTGTGAAGCACTCAGGGTCTATAGTAAAACTCCCACAATTTCCCTGCAATTTTTGCAAAAACTCAGCAACTTGGGATAACTTTTTCCATAATTTTCAGTGGCCCTGCTCATTACCAAGACCAATCTCACCCAAATAATTTCTAGTCCCACCCGCCTCTCCTACCATGGTACTTCCTCCACTCTACTTGATTGGATGTTTACAAACAGGCAGACAGGATTCATGCATCTGGGGTGCTCCCTTACTCAATCAGTGATCACTCCTCCACTAGGATTGCTGGCAAAGGCACCTAACTTCACTTGAGGTCTCTTCTTCTAGGTTGCTTGAAAGGACAGAGCAAAAATCTTTACCAGAGCAAGGAAAAGGATTAAGGTTTCTTTTGGCTAGGCAGATTTACTGTGTGTTATTATTTTCTTTTGTACTCACAAGGATTGTTACTGTTTGTTGCTAACATTGTATTGCTTTATTTTTATCTGATTCAAATTGTTGTTGCTGGGTATACCTTCTGCTGCATTAATACAGGGCGCACACTGCCTACAGGTGTGTGCTTACAAAGTACTGCTGTAATCTTCTGATTCAAATTGTCTTTTGCAAGGTATATCTTCTGTTATTGCTTTATTTTTCTCTGTAGCAAATGGTTTCTTACAGGGTATATCTTCTGTGAAACTATTACAGGTGGTACTTTACAGGTTTTACAGTTTTATCTATCATTAGGATAAGCTTTCAGGGCTACTGCATTCGTTGCTGGCTGATTGTTTCTGCTCTTACCTCCTTGTTTCTTTCATCTGTGGTTCTTCTTTTTCTGCAGGGGAAGGGCCCAGCCACCCACCCCCATCCCCAACCACCCCACACTACACTCCTTTTATAGGGTAGCACAGTCATGACATTTCTGTAGCAAAGCAGGAAGGGGCGGATCAGAGGGCTATCCACACAGTGACCTCATTTACAGGGGCACAAGTAATTTAACTTGTTATAGCAAGTTATACAAAAACAAACAAAACACAAAATCAAACCTTTGCTTTCATTTTCCTTCACTTACTCTGACCAGGTTATAAACCCAGTAACTTATCTGGAATGGATATTATTAACTGCAGGTACCGTGGGACACTTTCCAAAAGGGTAGTTTTATAGGATTTAGGACACTGTTCTATTTGTTGGGCTGTTGGAGATCTAAGGGCTCAGCTCCAGGCAGCATGGGCAGATATTGTGTGCCTCAAATTGTATATTCAGGAGGAATTATATTCTAAGAGCTGCCCGCCATTTCCCCAACATCCAACAGAAGCACCTCATCCACAGACGGTATTTGGCAGGTGGTTAGGAGGGGCAAATCAAGTGCCCCATCACTCGGTGCTCTCCAACATATCACCTCCACAAACTATATAAAAACTACAAACCAGTATCTGCCTCTATCTTTGAAATCAAACAAAGGGGCAGAGGGCACTGCAAAGCAGGACACTATAGCACAGGAGCTAACACAACAAAAATCACCCAAAACAGGAACCAAGACAAAAAAAGTAAAAAGGAAATACAAAAAAACTTCTGATCATAGGAGACTCCATGATTTGGGGAGTTAATACCTATCTCCATCTAAGTGTAATGGTCAGATGCCTCCCAGGTACATCAGCATGGAGAGACACTGACCACATTGCTAAAATTGAACAGGAAGCAAGAGAAAACATTGATGTTCTGGTACACATAGGGACTAATGATCTCACCAGCCAGTCAGTTGTGGAGGCCAAGGAACACCTGACCAAGCTGGATGACAAACTATCATCCATTTCATCCTGCTGCTCCTTCTCTGAGATCCTGCCAGTCTGGGAGAGGGGGGGAAGATGGATGGAAGGTCAGAAAAGGGGAGATAGAGGAGCTAAATATGTGGCTCAAGGGCTGGTGCCAGGAAAAAGGACACAAATTTGTAGGGAACTGACAACAGTTTTGGGAGCGAAAGTTTTTCAGATTTGATGGCCTGCATCTGACTAAGGAGGGAGTCAGTGCATTGGGGCAGAAGTTTGACATCTTTGCAGAATATTTAAACTAGCAAATGGGGACAGGGGTGCAGCACCCGAAGCATCGAATGGGAAGAACACCCCTCAGCTAGTGGTCAAACAGGAGTTCAGCATGTCTGTCGTTCATTTGCATCACCAGGTAAGGAAAAAGGTCTGGCTCCCCATACGATGCACAAGGGAAATGCCAGAACTCTCCCAACAACTAACCCACCAAAATCTGGCCAATGGAAAATCACGTACACAAATGCTCGCAGTCTGGGAAACAAGATCCCAGACCTGCAGACAATAATGACAGAGGCTAAACTGAACATAGTAGCCATTAACGAGACATGGTTTATCAGTAACCACACTTGGGAGACTTCAGTACCTGGCTATGTACTGTTCAGAAGAGACCGAGGTGCAAAAAGGGTGGGGGGTTGGAGTGGCCCTTTATATCAATGAAAATATCAAAGCTACAGAAATTCAGAATACACATAAGGAGGCAGAAGAACTATGGGTCACCCCGGAAACAGGAAATGGGACAGCCATACAAACTGGGGTTGTCTACAGGCCTCCAGACCAGGGGGAGGACATATACATATTACTGTTGAACGATATACAAAACATGACAGCTAAAGAGGAGGTTCTGATAATGGGAGACTTCAACATGCCAGATACAGATTGATCAATACCAGCAGGAACATCTGCCAGAACTAGACACATAGTGGATTCCCTGCAGGGGTAGGGCTTCAAACAACTGGTACAACAACCCACAAGAGACAGGGCTATCCTAGATCAAGTACTGACTATCAGGGAAAGGATCACAGATCTCCAGGTAGAAGGTCACCTGGGAGCCAGTGACCATCACGTGGTATGGTTCAATTTGGCCACTAGAACTAAATCATCCCATTCCAAGGCAAAAATATGGGACTTCAGAGGAGCTAACTTTGATAAGATGGCCAACAGAGTTAAGCTAGCCCTGGCAAAAAGAAATACAGGTGAGGGGGTACAGGCAAAGTGGGCAAGCATTAGGGATGCAATACTTTAAGCAACATCCCATTATGTTAGAGAGACAAGGAAATGCAAAAGAAGAAGGAAACCACTTTGGTTCTCAAAAACAGTAGCAGAAAAGGTCAGAGCCAAAAGGCTGGCCTTCAGGAAATATAAGGGAATGTAGCGGGATGAAGATAGGGAGGCATACCAAACTTCCCTAAGGGAAGCAGAGAAGGCAGCAAGGCAGGCAAAGCCCCAAACCGAAACAGTAAAAGAAGGTGACAAGACTTTCTATAGATACATTAGTGAAAGGAGAAAGTCCAGAGGGGGTATTGCTAAGATCAAAGAGGATAAGGGGGCATGTGAGGAGGGCCATGTTAAAGCATCTATCCTAAATAGATACTTCTGCTCTGCATTTACTGAAGAGAAAGTAGGGCAGGGCTCATAGCTCAGCACCATGGACACAGGGGGAGGGATGTGTGCACTAGTCCCTTTACAAAAGAAAGGGTCCTACAAGAGCTCGATAAGCTCAGGGTGGACAACGCAATGGGACCTGATGGCATACATCCCAGGGTACTAAATAAGCTAAGGGTGGAACTAGCAGAGCCATTATCAGAATGGTTTAGTGAGTCTCTGAGCACAGGAGAAGTCCCAGAAGACTGGAGAAGGGCTCATGTGATCCCGCTCCACAAGAGTGGTAGCAGGGAGGAGGCAGGGAACTACAGACCAGTCAGTCTTACATCAGTAGTGGGCAAGATTATAGAGGCTCTCCTTAAGGAAAGGATAGTGCAACACCTGGAATCCATAGGAGCACAGGATCCAAGACAGAATGGGTTTACAACAGGAAGGTCCTGTCAAACTAATCTCATAGATTTCTTTGACTGGGTAACCAGAGTGGTGGACCAAAGGAGAGCAGTTGATGTGCCTACCTTGACTTCAGCAAAGCTTTCGATACTGTTCCTCGTTGAAGATTGATTAATATGCTGGGTAGGCTCGGGTGGGTCAGAAGTTGGTCAACTGGGTGGCAAACTGGTCGACGGCAGAAAACAGAGAGTCGTGGTAAACGGTATACAGTCAGAAGAGATGCAGGTCACAAGTGGGGCCAGTCCTCTTCAATATCTTCATCTGTGACATTATAGATGGACTGGAGGGTAAGGTTTGTCTGTTTGCAGATGACACCAAGATCTGCAACAGAGTAGATGATCCAGATGGGGTGGGCAGAATGAGAAGAGATATGGATAAACTGGCAAAATGGTGGGAAGAGTGGCAACTGGGGTTTAACGCAAAGAAGTGCAAGATCATGCATATAGGGAAGAAACCCGAAGCCACCTATAGGCTGGGAGGGAGTTGCTGGCAGTCACAGGGGAAGAAGAGACTTGGGCATCATCATCACCGATGACCTGAAATCATCCAAGCAGACCACTAAAGCAATAGGTAAGAGCTAGGGGATGTTGGGGTGTATTATAGTAGTCATCAAGTTGTAAGAGGGAGGTAATAATCCCTCTTTACAAGACACTAGTTAGGCCCCATCTGGAGTACTGCGTGCAGTACTGGAGGCCACACCTTCACAAGGACATTAATCAAATTGAGGCAGTCCAGAGAAGGGCAACTAAAATGGTGCAGAGACTGCATCAGAAAACATATGAGGACAGATTAACAGAGCTCAATATGTATATCCTAGAGCAAAGGAGGGTGAGAGGTGATATCATCGAAACATTGAAACACCTTAAGGGCATTAATAAGGTGAAAGAGTCTAACATGTTTCAATATAAGAAAAATAGCAAGACAAGTGGACACAGCATGAGATTAGAGGGTGGCCAATTAAGGGATAATGTGAGGAAGTTCTTTTTCACAGAAAGGGTGATGGATGCATGGAACGGCCTACCTCAGGAAGTGATGGATATGAATACAGTGCAGGGCTTCAAACAGGCATGGATTAGGCATAAGGGAGCAATACAGATGAGTATGACTAGATAAGCCATTGACAGAGCAAAGGCTGATGGCACATACTGTATATAAGGTAGAAAAAGAAATGGGCAGACTGGATCGGCCTTGCGGTCCTTATCTTCTATGTTTCTATGTTACTGCCTATGGAATGTGCAAATTCCAAAAGTCTCTCCCAAGGTGATTACCCATAGGAAATACTGTAACCTAGACCCCACTACCCTGAATGCTGAGCTCTCTCTTGTTGATTGGTCCCCAATCCTAGTCACCTCTGATGTTAACTCTGCCCTAGATATTTTTCAGTCCCTCCTCTCCTGTTATCTCCTGCCTCTATGATATGCTAATTCACCAATCTAAGAGAATAGTTTGAGGCATAACCACCCCCTCACAGCAGAGAAACCTTCTTTTCCTCTACAGAAGAAGAGATAAATGCTGGGCTTCTTTTAAAACCTTGTCCAAACTACTAGATTGACTCACATACCGGAAACTGCAAAATCAATGCAAAAAGCCTAACCCCTCAGCCGAAAGCTCCTTCTACAAGAAGAAACTCAAGTCTTTGCTGGCAAACCACATATTTTCAGGGGGCACATAAAGGGGCTCATGGGAGCTCCTTCTAATGTCTCACATAAGGATATGATCATAAATGGTGTACATTGTAATAACCAACTCACCACAGCAAATACTGAAGATATACTGCACTCTAAAAGGCAAACTGATCACACCAAAGTTGATGCTGAAGCTATTTTTTTAGCCCAAATGGGTATCTATGGCACAACAACAAATACCAGGGCTAAGGCTAGAACCCCAGTGCTATGACCTAGAGGTCTTCATCAGGGAGTTCAACTGCGGTGTGATTTATTTGTCTTTTGAGTTCACTGTATATCTTGTTTTGTCTGCATTGGAGGAGCTTAGCACATCACTCACAGCTGCACCACAGAGTGTTTGGAGTAGAGTGCTGTCCCCTTAGAGTTATGTCACCATAGCAAATGCCTTCAATGCCCAATTCTCAGATCTCGCCTCCTTCTCTGCCTGCTTTACTGCAGCCCAGGACAGCATCCAGACTTCCCTTACTCCAAACCACCTCATTTTCTATCTGAAAAATGTCACCAGGAAAGAAGTCTGCAGACTCTTAAACTCCCTTCCCCTTTACACCAGTCTGGTGCCAGACAGGCTTGAGTCTAAATTGCTCAGACTAGGGTCCCAGGCTCTCTCTCTTCCTATTACCCATATATTCAGTCTCTCTCCCTTGTCTCTGGTGAGGTCTCATCACAATGGAAAGTTGACAAGGTTGTCCCTGGCCCCAAAAAGGGTGCCCTCAAAATTATTTCACAACACTGACAACCTATTACTCTTCTTCCTGTCCTCAGCAAGCTACTCAAAAAGGTGGTAGCCTCTCAGCTGCTGAACTACCTATAAACCCACCACCTCCTTACTCTATGCCAGCACGGTTTCCTCAAAGAACACAGTACCACATTTTCCCTCATTAAGATTACTGACAACATTAAATCTGCGATGGACAAAGAAGCTCTTGCTGCAGTCATCTTCACTGATTTGTCCAATGCATTCGACCTTGTTGATCATGCCCTTCTGTCCCACAAACTAAATGACATTGGTGTCTCCCCCCATGCCAACACCTGGTTTAACAACTACTTGTTAGACAAGCACCAACTCATCAAATTTGGGCATACCTCCTCCAGCCAGTTGCCAATTACCCAAGGCATCCTCTAGGGATCTATCCTAGGCCCACTTCTCTTCTCAATTTTCATAAATTACCTCCCCTCGTCTCAACCTCATGTTCCATCATAATGTATCCTGACAATATTGCATTATACCACAGTGCCCAGAGCCTCCAACTCATCAAACCAAAATTACCAAGGCCTTCATCCATATTCAGAACTGGCTTGTGGCCAATAACCTAGTTCTTAATGCCTCCAAAACACAAGCAATGTTATTTGGTTCCAGGGCTCACAGATCTTCCTGCTCTCACCCCTGGCTGTTAGGTATGTAGACAGCTCTCCTCTCTCCATAGTCAAAAAATTTAGGGACTTGCTTTTTACCCTTGACCCTGCAGTGGATTCCCATCTACACATCTGAAGTCTATGCAAATCTATTAATTCCTGAGTTGGTCTGGTATATCATCTCTGACATTTCCTTACTCTAAAAGCTCATCTAGCTGTCCCCAAGGTACTTAATCCCTTTCCTACAGTATAGTTCACTTCTTTTATTAATCCCCCACTTCTACTCTATTCAAATGGGATGTCACCTACAACAACATATGCTGCTTCACTCTTTCCTCTCCATGACTCACACATCACTGTTCCCTCTATTCTTCTTTGGAACTCCCTCCCATCCGATGTCTGCAGTTCTCCCACCCCCTTCAAAACTGCCCTTAAGACTCATCTAAATTTTTCACAACCTGCAACTGTTTCTAGCCCCATTGTCTGCACACTTCCATGCTTCTCATTCCACCCTACCTATATCCTCCTCAAACTTTTTGTCATTTGCTTCCCTACTTGCTTGTAGCCTTGCTTGATTTATTATGCCTCAGATTTGTCTGCATTTTAAAATGTACCTGATCAACATATTTTGTATTCTGTTCACTATTTTCAGTTTTGTGATTGTTTCACATTACAACTTTCCCTACTTTGGAATTGTGATTTCTCCAAATGTGTCTCTGTATTTGTTTAAAAAATGTTGTTCTCTACCCTCCCAAGTCATACCTGAAAAAAGGCATTCTGTTGTCTTATGTACCTATCCGGTTACCAATAAATAAAAATTGGCTGTAGATGTATATAATGTATGATCAAGTGTCCTAGCACATGTCCATACACAGCTAGCATGGAAAGCAATCTTAGGTGGGCCTGGTCAGCTCTCAAACATGCCTCTTAAGTGTCATCTCCAGAAGCATGGTGACATCAAGCAGTAAGGAAATAGTGGGGAGTGGGGATTAGGATGAAGGAAGGGTACACATAGGTAGGAATAGGAGGATATGTGTGTGTATATATATATATATATATATATATATATATATATATATATAATAACACACTGTATGTATATGTGTGTATATATATATATATATATATAAAATATATGACAAAGAACCTTAGTGTAGAGCACTGAGGCAAACATTTTAGCTTGTTTTTTGTTTTTATTGGGCTCACCACAACCCAACCCTGATAGACCAACTTAGGGTAGCTGGTTCATTCCACTGGAGTGTCATACAGATGAGGCACACTGATGAGCCCTGATAGGATGAAACTGAGTCCGTGTCTTCTGTTGACTCCTTTTGCAGACTGTGTGAGGGGCATTTTGACACCATGCATTTCTGCTTAAAGTTGAACCAACATAATATTTTGTGGTGATTTGCATATACAGCCCATGATGCTTTGCATTATGGGGGTATGTGTGATTTTGTATGATATATATGTGTGTGTGTGTATATATATATATATATATATATAGTATTATATTATAGTGGCACAGTAGTGCCACTACAGTTAGTGTTGAGTAGCCCATTTAAGGTTAAATCTGAAATTTGGCAGCTTAATAACTTTGCCACTGTATGACAGATTTGCCTGAAATTTGAAATACTTGGTCTGGTACCATAGATCTCTGGACTTGCCATGTTTTGTTATGGTTGGGAGTAAGGTTGCGGAGCTACAGAGTGCCGAAAAATGCACAAGTTACGCATTTTTGCGCATTCTTTGTTCATGCCTACAGCCCACACAGTTTGCACATCTGGTCCAAAACCTTCAGGAAACATGCAGCCAAGGTCCTGATGTGCCTTCTGAAGATTTCATGAAAAAATATTAAACGGTTCAAAAGCTATTCAAAAAAGACTTTTCCCATTATAGTCTACGGGAAATGTTAACATATGCGAAAGTGTTGCAAATGCACTTTTTACTTTCGCAAATGACCCTTGTAGTGCCACAAATTGGCCATCTTGTTTTCAGTTGGTGATCACAGAAATGCTTGGCATTTAAATTTGGGACCCTGTAGGGATACAATTCTTGTTGTGTTCACCTAGCCGAGCATTGAGGATGCTAGCCATGTCTTTTTTTCAGGGTGAAACACCCCAGAAATATGTTTTTTAAATTTTTATAAAATGTAGTGTCATGAAGTACTTTTACATATGCGACACTTTTGTGATTTTATTTGCGAAAGGGTCATGATTTGCAAAAGTACTTTGCAACACTATGGCCAAATTTATAGGGAATCTTTGCCACCCTGCTGCAAAAGAATGGTTTAGTCTTTTGGGCTGAAATTTGAAGGGAAGAAAGCCAAGATCCCACAGATGTGACTTTTGGTGGTTTGGTGACAAAATATTAGAGGTCTGCAAAGTTATGGCACTCCAAAGTTGACAATTTTTCCCATAGGCTAACATTACGGCATCGTTACTGCTTCGAGGCCTATCTCGAAAATGGTTCGAGATAATGGACTTTCATAGTTAGAATGCTTAGTCCCCACTAGGGGCTAAGCACAAAACTAGCCTGGAAAGTTATAGATAATATGAGATTTTACATTTTTTTCTATGTCGTACGGTTCGCGAGATATAAATAATTTAGTATTCCAAGTGCTCATTTTCTGCTCCGAGGGCCATTATTATGCATACATTCTTTGAATTCACTGTGCTTCTGAATGCACCTTTTTGGGAAAAAAAGGGTGTGCATTTGTGTTACTGTTACCGTTAGCATTTTTGCTTCAATTTCTGTTACCGTTACCGTTTGCATTTACGTCTACATCACCACGTGCATTACCCTTTGTGTTTGCATTTGTGCTTGCACTTGGTTTGCATTACTGTTACCATTTGTGTTTCCATTACCATTTATGTTTGCATTTACTTTTGTGTCACTATGTGTATTACCATTTGCATTTGCATACATGCTTGCATTTGCATTTCCATTTGCATTACTGTTTCCTTTGGCATCATCATTGGTATTACTGTAACCATTTGCATTTCTAATTGTGTTACCGTTACCATTTGCGTGTTTGTTACCATTTGCGTTTCCATTGGTCTTAGCATTTGCATTTCCGGTAGCCTGTCTATTGTTGAGTGCATTACTGTTTCCTTCTGCGTTGCTGCTGCCGTTACCATGTGTGTTTCTGTTTGTGTTTCTGTTGCCATTTGCATTTTCATTATCGTTTTTTTACTGTTTGCATTTCCATTGCCATTAACATTTGCGTTACTGTTTGTGTTACCATTTTTGTTTTCATTTACGTTTGCGCTTGCGTTTCTCTTACCTTTTGCATTATCGTTTCCGTTTGGGCCACCGTGTGCGTTATCATTTCCACTTATGTTTGCATTACTATTTTCTTTTACCTCACTGTTGCCATCACTGTTTGCATTAACATTACCATTTGTGTTCTTAGATTTGCGCAGTACAGTGCAAAACATTATGTTTTTGCTATTTTTCTGCATGGTCTTCCGTGACACATAGCATAGCCAATGTGTAGTTGATTGATCTGAAACTTGCCACATAGAAAGACCTATGTTCACGAAACATGGCAGGTTTTGTTTGGCGAAAAAATTGTGTTCTTTTCCAGAGTTATTGCCATTTGAAATTGGCTCCCCTCATGGTTACAGATTTTTCGCCCACCAGGTCCACCATTTTAGCACATTTTCAGCCACAATTTCTACCATTTTGTGTTGAAAGACTTCTTAGAGGTGCAGAAACATAAAAATTGAATACCTCTGGAATGGTTTGGTCTTTTAATATGCAATTTGGAGGGTATTGAGTGGATGTCCTGGGGATGTGAATAATGTTGTGTACATGTTGGAAAAAAAATCTGCTGCAGAGATACTGTATGATGCAGTTAATGTTTTGCGTATAGCATTCTGCATAGTGCTACTGGCTTGAAATTTATAGCATAGGTAGCCCTAGTGGTACAGATGTGCCTTGCAATTGGTTTGGTGTGTAAAACATTAACCAGTGCAGAATTATGCCACTCCGCCGAATGAAAATTTGGTTCATCACGCTTCAATAACTTCTGAACTGTCTGTTCAATTTGTCTGGCATTTGGAATGTACAAAGATTTATAATACATCTTTGACTGTGAAATTGTTTGGGTCACTGGCATGTATGGTTGCTGAATTGTGCATGTTACGTTGTTTGCTTGTGGCGCTGTGCGACCATTGAACGGATGTACAGAGAATTCTGGACACACAGTGTGCTATGGTACAGGTCTTCTTTTAACAATTTTTGGTTCCATTGGATATATGGTTCTTGTGTAGCAAAGTGGCAGAAATGTTCTTTTCAGCACTCCTGCGCAGTTTTTCTGGCATGACACTGTGCAACTGTTGAACAAATTCAGATAATATTTGTTATCATGTTGTGGTATGGTACATGACTTCCTTCACCAATTTTTGTTTCAGTTGGTCATACAGTTTTTACGCAGCGAAGTGACAAAAATTCACATGGTGGTAGTGCAGGGCCTCCCACCACCACATTCCATTCATTATTTATAGTGCACATTCTCAGAAAGAAGGGAAATTCATGGCAAAAAACTCCATTTCATGCATCAGTTAGGGTTGTTCCACGGTGACAAAAGCAAGGAAATTCAGTGTTAGGGTTGCCATCCCTTGCACCCCATGCCCACCCTGCCCCCAGCAACAGGCATCGAGGTGTGCATTGGGATCATCAGCCCTAGCTCACAACCCATTCCATGTGTAAATAAGCTGAGGTGTTGGAGTATAGGAGAATGGGGTGAGAGTTAGGACTGACAACCCCAACACACTCCCTGATGCCTGTTGGTTGTGGGTGGGTGGGCATGGGTGAGGGTTGCAACCCTAACACTGAATTTCCTCACTTTTGTCACTGTAGAACGACCCTAACTGATGCATTAAATTGAGTTTTTTTTATACTAATATATATTTATATATATATTTATCTGATATACAGACACACATATATATGCCTTCTTACCTTCAGTTCCCCTTGTTCTTGGTACACACATATTCAATTTGGACCACAGCTCACGTATCTTGGAAGTTTGCCAGCTGAATAGCAAAGTTAGCCAATGGAATTTGTGTTTAAATATTTATATTAGTGGTACCACATTTAGTTTTTGTACAACTTGGTGATAATATATGTCAAATTGTTTTCCTTAAGCTTAACTCTATCTGTCTTGGGGTTTATACTTGCTGTTACCACTGGTACAAAAAACTGTATATTTGAACTCAAAGCACTACAGATCACAACAAAAGTAATTTCTAATAAACAGTGATTATACCTTGAGATTCAACAGACTAGTACATGAATCTCTGCTGTGTCATGCTATTCATCAGTACTCAGTTAGTGTTCCATAGTGGGCAATGTAGCTCTTCAGGGGACCCCCACAATCAAGAAGCTAGGCTGTACTATCCATTTATCAGTTCATCCCTCAGAGGTACAGTAATAAGTGATTCAATTATATAGTGTCATAACTGGCTACTAAGCTGTTCAAGGAGCTAGGCTATACTATCCATTTATCACTTCATCCCTCAGAGGTACAGTAATAACTGGTTCAATTATATAGTTTCATAACTGGCTACTAAGCTGTTCTAAACAGTGTATGCCAAGACTTACATCAGCTGTTCATATTCTCTGTTTAGTACCCTTTGCACCATTGCTGTGGCCCCCATGCTACAACATTGACCTAGAACTTCCGTTAAACTAGTAATATGCATGTGACATTTGAAACTGTATTCAGTTGTAACATCTCCCACACTGCACTATCAACAATGTTTGTGCTCTCAGTGTTCATAAGTAGCATAGAAAAGGTTACTGTGACATACCTGAAGTATTTGGGCTTTTAAAACAACAATGGAATTGAAGATACTACTTGAGTTTCACATAACTTTCAGTGCCTTGCTAGAATAGAGAGCCCTAAGCTACACAATTTCTTATGTATGTCATAAACTGTTTATATGGTAGTTTGCCACCTACAGTAAATTATAGAATAGCGTCTCACAATCAATTGAGCAGCTTGAAAACAATGACCAGGGCAGTAAGGCAATAAGAAAATGATAAAATCTTATTGTGGTACAACTTTTGAAAATCTAATTTGAATTTTTCTTTCTGAAGCCATAATTCAATAATAGTTGCAGTCTCCATTCTAGAAGTTACTTCATAGTACAAACAGAGTGCATCACTGTTGGCACATAACACCATCAATCAATCAATCTTTATTTAATCATGTGAAATGCCATTGAAAAAAATTCATTTATAAGATGGACCTGGTGGTCTCATAAAAGCAACCCGCCACAGATACAAACACACAGACCAAAACAAAATATATAGTAGCATACTAGAATACATACGTACATAAGAAGAATTGATACTATTTAGACAATTTGGTCTAGACAATGGATCCATAAAGTGCATTAACAAATACATTGAATACATGTGGGGCATAGCCCGAGGTTGGACATTGCATGCGGTAGGTACATACTGATACTAGTCCAAGAACAATGAATATGCTGGCAGGTGCTAACCTAGAGTGGATCACATGTTATCATACAGATGGACAGGATGATGAGTGGGTCGAAACCATACAGTAGTAAGAACTGCAAGTGGGGATTGCAGAAGGTAGGAGTAACAAGAATGAGTATTGTGAGTATAGGGATGAAAAGGTCATTGTCAAGCTGCTTTGTAAGAGAGAGTGCAGAAGCAGAGGCTAACAGCAGTTTGTGGTGATGGTAGCTACCTAGAAGAGGTGATTGTGGTGACAAAAGGCACTTAGGGGAGAGGAAGACAGGTCTTAGGTGATGCAGTTACAGGGGTCCTGAATCACCTGTCTGAGTAGAGTTTTGAACCTTGCTAAACTGACAAACTTTGAAAGTTTGAGGAACTTTTTCAGATTATTCCATAAAGGGTGTGACTTAATGAGTGAGATCCATAGTGAGTTCTAACTCTGGGGATTTCTAGCAAAATATGGGAGTATCTCCTAAGCCAATAGGACCCATGAGCAATGGTCAGGAGGCTGTTGATGTATTTGAGGAGTTTATTGGCCAGGGCTTTAAGTCCAAATCACTGTATTTTTTAATCTTCTTGCTTTCAGGGAATGCCAACCCATCAGTGGGTAGAGGGAGCAATGATGTGTGTTATAGGTAGCGCCAGTGATGAACCTTATAGCCCTATGGCAAAGGGTGTCCAGTTTGGTCAAGGCCGTACCAGGATCATGACTATAAACAGGGTCCGCATAGTCCAGGAGCAGGAGGAAGGTTGATTGTACCAACCTGACTTTGGCATCATAGATAAGGAAGTGTTTAATTCGAAAGAAAAGACCCAGTCTTTGTTTTAGTGTTTTTGCTTGTTCCTCAATGTGTACAGAGAAGATGAGTGTACAGACCAACTAGAAACCTAGATATTTAAATTTGTCCACTGATATAAGGGTTTCTTCTAATAGTGTAGTGATCTATGATGTAGACATTGCAGATTGGGGAGTGGTAGGCTGTACTTGCAGGGTTAGAAACATGGACTTAGATTTTTTAGCTTTAAGCAACAATTTCAGATGCAAAAGGTTATACTGTAATGCGATGCAGGTTATCTGAGGGGCAGTTTTTGTTCATAGGACCTAGAACACCTCCTGATTTGATGATAAAAATAATACAAGACATGGCCAAACATAGTCAGTGGCAGAAAAGGGATTGGAAGCCCCCCCCCCCCCAAAAAAAACGTCTGTTTTATTGTTAATGCAAAACAACATGGGCTGGTTGGCAATAAAACCAATTTTAATTTTAGAAATTTTAAATCCCTTTGCCATGTCCATCAGGCACTACACAGTTTTTGAAGGTAGTCAAAATGGAAATTCTTACAGCTTTCCCTGTGGATTAGCTTAAATTGGAAGCAATACATAATTGAAAGAAAGTACGAGTCTTCTCATTTCAAATAGAAAAATTCTACCTCCCCCTGACTTTTTTCCATTTGTACAAATTCTAAAGAAGATATGTCAGATAGTTGAAGATTCACTGAGTCTGATTTTATTGAATCAGTTACAGGGCTTTCTAGGGAAATAACCCTCTCAGCATTTTGACCAGAGCATCTCTTTATTTAATCACTGCCTAGGTTCTTAAAAATGATTCCCTATTCCATGCACCCTTACATACCTGTGCACTTGGTGCTACAGTAATGTTTTAAATTTGGTGCCTGATCTTGTCTGTCTCACCTCATACTGTACTCTCACCTAAAACTGTATTCAAATTGTTTTGTCATACTAGAACTTAATATGAATTCCCCTTGTACCACTTTCCCCATGACATGTCTGAAACAAGGTGATTACAGCATAATAGCCATTTCTGGTGAAACAATTTAAAATACATAAAGCAAATTGTAGCTTGTTCTTCGGTCTGAGAAAAACATCTCAAATATACATACTCAGAAAGTGATATGAACAAGATATAAGAAACTACATATGTCCTAACATGTTTAAGCATTAACCTTAGGCAATAAAATGCCCTACAAGTTAAAGAAACTTAAGGAATGAACCTGTAATCCTCCCTTTAGAAGCTCAAAGGCTAACCATTTTAGTGATTTCAGTTTACTTAAGAAAACCATATAAAACTGAATTGCTATATAGCACATTGTTTTTGAGCTTACATCATCTTGTAGAAGCTCTGGAAGATGGGAAAGAAGATACTGTGAAAGTCGGAGGAAATCAAAGACATCAGAAGAAATATAGCATGTGTGGACCACCCAATGGCACAACTGATGCCTGTAACTCTTCTATGCCAATCACCTGGGATGGGAAGGGAACTCTGGAGATGGTGCTTGGGTGGCCAGTTTGGATGATGCGCACTGCAGCAAGGGGAAGACAGGCAGCATGCTGCAGCACTGCAGCGGGTCCTGCTGGTGGTACGGGGAGCTTGCTCTGCAGGCAGGAGCATGCTGCCTGCATTTAAGGAGGCCCTCACACACACCATTTATGCCACCACAGGAGAGGGGGGGAAAATACAGGAGGAATATGGATGCTGGCCTATCAGGATGACTACTTACTCCCACACCACTAACCATGACTCTTGATTCACCCGTGATCCTAACCCTGGATTAGAAGGACGACAGCCCCTGCAAGGGCAGCTGCCATCTGTGGAGATTGGCTAAGCCCTGGAGATTGCAGGTGATAGGGTTGGGGGAGCCGGGCTCAAACCAGCAGGCCAAGCAGGAGAATGCAAACTTAAATAAAAAAGAACTATTGCATGTGATCACTGAATGTGAGGTGTTGTCTATTTCCATTAAAAAGAAGACTGAAGGAATATTTGGGAATATTCTGATCAAGCTACTGTAAATTATCCACTGACACTGACATAAGTCAGTTCTACAGTAAACTGACTTAGTTGCACACACATTAGTAGACATGCGCCATTTAGCACTTCGCTATGCAGAGTGCCCCATAGGAAAGTCTCACTTTGCCTTGTTATTATTACTTCGCATTGTCATTCCGCTTTAAACGTGAAATAAGGTGGAGTGGCAACAATATTGGCAGCACCCCACCCACACCGTCACTAGAATTAATGTGCTTTCCCTAAGTGCTACTGTCTTGTGTCCAGAAAACTCCCCAGTGCTGATGAAGTGAAATGAGAGCATAACAAGAAAAGCAAAGTCTCACAGAATTAATGGCGCACTCAGTCATGCATGCAGTGGTCACACACAGAGTCACCAGAATTAATGTGCATCCCCAAAATGCTACTGTCTTATGTCCAGAAAATTCTCCAATTCTGATGAAATGCTACTGTCTTGTGTCAAGAAAATTCCCCAGTGCTAACGAAGTGAAATGAGAGCGTAAAAAGAAATGCAGTCTCCCAGAATTAATGGTGCACTGCAAATGCACAGACAGATTAAGATAGTGCTGCACACTCAAGGGATGCATATGAAAAGGCACAACAATACCTAACTAGTGCACACAAGTCACAAATCCAAATCTGGAAAGGAATACATTTTGCCAATTGTGGGATTAGTGCACGGCAGTAACAATCCACTACCAGTAAAGATACCATAAAGCAGTATGAAAAGTTCATGACGGTGCGATGGATAGCAGGTTCACAGTGCTGCAATTACTCTATGGCACAGTAAAAGGTGTCTGATTTAATGGCACACATCACACACACACTTACACACACACTACAAGTAATGCGTAGTGAATTGAAAACCTTTAGTAATATAACCAAATGTTTTAAACAGACAAATTATACACTGCTGTACCACAGCAATCAGCAATAAAATGTCAAGAATTACTGAAAATATTACTGTGTGCACATTAACACAGTTATACAAGAAAAGTATAACCAAATCAGAAAGACTGCCTTTTCCTCCCAGTTAATGTACCTACACCACAAACACGCCCCTCCCCGTAGCACACTTCACTGTACACAGACTGACTGTTCTAAATTAACATTCAAAATCCACACACAACAATAATCACTCAATGGTATGAGCACAGAAGGGTTTCCTAGTACATTCTGAGCAAAATAAATGACTCAAAAAGTCATTTTAAACAACTAGAGGTTTTGAATCACAGAGCTCTGAGAACAAACTTTCTCCAGCTACCACTACACACACACTACCCAGGTCAGAACTGAGGCTGTGCAGGACTATCTAGAGCCCACATGACCTGCAATCCCATGAATCACTGTAGAATTTCATTTGGAGCTCAATTACAAGATGAAGTGAGGCAAATTATATTGATTATAATGTACTTTCGCCTTAAAATTGGTGGAGAAGTGGTTTGGGGAAGGCGGAATAACGCAAAGTCATTGGTTTCAATGGACTTTGCATTCCTCATTATGAAGCAAAGTACTCTGCTTCACATTGTGGAGTACTCCATGGGTTCCACGTTACTCCAGGAATCACTTCGTGGAACGAATTAGGGCCACTTCACCCACCACTACTTAGAGTACTGTAACTCACACGCTGTACAGGAAGGAATGCAAATGCCTATGGCTGTACTTCCCTGATGAGTTGCAGCACAAAACTCCCTGACTTAAAAACACGCATTAATGAGTACAATGGTGGAGTGGTAAAGCCTGGAGAGATACTACAAAACAGGCTTACAATACATCCAAGTAACTACAAAAAAAATTATGTTGTTATTCGTGACGTGATCATGAATCGTGATTTGTGACTGCATTTGTCACCGTGATAGTGAAGAATGTGATTCAGTGACGATGGTGTGAGATAACCAATATGAAACTGTATTGAGAATGTGAATGCCTACCGCTGTACTTCCCAGATGAGCTGTAGCTTAAAACTCCCTGACTTAAAAACACGTATCAATTGTCGGCCCATTGGTGCAGCAGTAGCGCTACCACTCACGACGTTGGTGACCCAGGTTTGGGAACGAGCCTGGGGAGCTGAGGACAGCTGGGGGGATAAGGCTGAGCATCTGCGGACTGCTTGGCTTCTCCAGCGAGGAAGGGGGGGACAAGGTTCAGTGCTTGATTGACTCCAGGCAGAGGCCTGGGGTACAGCAAGTGCTTGGCCATTCCAGGAGGGTCGGGCATGCCTGACATTGGCAGAGCTCCACCTTGACATCAGGGCACATGGCACGTCAAAGAAACAGGGAAAAACACCTCCTTCGCTCCAGGTAGACAGAGCACCAGCACAGACCTTAATGGTCCCCTGCCTGTCCCGTGGTGGCCCCGACGAAGTGCCATTAGTTCAGGGTGAAAAGGCCCCACCTCGTCTCCACTTGGGGGGAAATCCAAGGCTACATGGGGGACCACCGCAGGGCTCCAGAAATGGAAGGAACTGAGGCAGATACCAGGCGCTCGCCAAGAAGTAGAGTGCAGGGGGCAGGAGAAGGCAGAAAAATAGAAAGTAAAAAAAAAAAATGTGTATCAATTAGCACAATGGTGGGGTGGTGAAGCCTGGAGAGATAATACAAAACAGGCTTACAATACATCCAAGTAACTAGAAAAAAAATTAATGTTGTGATTCTTGACGTGATTGTGAATTGTGACTGCATTTATGATCGTGATAATGAAGAACGTGATTCGGTGTCGATGGTGTGAGTTAACCAATATGAAACTGTATGGGGAACACGAATGCCTATGGCTGTACTTCCCCGATGAACTGTATCTGAAAACTCCCCGACTTAAAAACATGTATCAGTGAGTACAATGGTGAGGTGGTGAAACCTGGAGAGATACTACAAAACAGGCTTACAATACATCCAAGTAACTAGTAAAAAAATTTATGTTGTGATTCATGACGTGATTGTGAATCATAATTTGTGACTGCATTTGTGACCTTGATGATGAAGAATGTGATTTGTATCACGAGTGACTCATGATGATGGTCCTGACTTAAAGATGCATATTAATGAGTACAATGTTCATGCAGAATTATGCACCACACCAGTCCAGTACTCTGAAGGGAAGCCAAAGAAACAACTGTGACTTAAGTTACAGATGGATATTAGGCCCTAAAGAAATACAAATGCACAGATAGATTAAGATTGCGCTGAGCACTGAAGAGATGCAGACACAAAGACACAACACCTAACCAGTGCTCACCATCAGAAATTCAAATCTGGAAAATAATACCTTTGCCAGTTGGGGCGGGCCATGGGGAGGGGGACAGTGTACTGCACTGCTGCAGTAACAGTCACTATTACTAGTACCAGTAAAGATACCACAAAGAGGTACAAAAATCACACAGCTGCAGTGCATAGCAGGTTCACATTGCTGAAATTACTATGCGGCACAATAAAAGGTGTCTGATTTGATGACACGCGTCACACATACTTACACACACACACTAAGTAATGCGTAGTAAATTGAAAACTTCAGTAATATAACCACATATTTTAAGCAAACTAAAATTATGCACTGATGCACCACAACAATCAACAAAAAAATGTCAAGAATTATTGAAAATATCACTGTGTGTACATTAACACAATTATAAGAAAATATCACCAAAACAGAAATAACTGTCTTTTTCTTCAAGTTAATCTACCTACACCACAGATACGCCCCCCCCCAAAGCACACTTCCACAGTCTCTCAGTACACAGACTGAGTGTTGTACATTAACATTCAAAATCCACACACATAAACAAGGAACGCTCGATGATATGAGCACAGGAGGGTTTCCTACAATTGATGAACTAAAGTTTCAGCAACAAAAGACTCAAAAAGGCTTTTTTAACAGCTTTTAGAAGGTTTGAATTGCAGAGAGCTCTCAGAGCAGATTGTCTCCTACAGTTTCCTACACACACTACCCCGAACTGAGGCTGTGCAGAACGATCTAGAGCCCATGTGACCTAAAATCCCATGAGGCACTGGTACCCAGCTGGTGGAGAGTGACTTCACATTCTCCAACCTATTAGCTAGAGGCAGATCCTCCCCCTGGGTTCTCTGCAGTCTTGACCTGAGGTGTCTCCTGTGCCCTGCCCTCATGGTCAGGCGATATGGCCACAAGCAGCCTGCCAGGGATGGCTCCCCTCCCTTAAGGCATCTCCTGTGGCTACTACTGGTGACCCTAGCGCTAGCGGGTGACATTGAGCTTAACCCTGGTTTTCCCTGCCAAGCCTCACCCTCAGTGGTGGGCGGGTCGGCTGTCAACGATAGTAAAAGACTGAAAATAGCTCATCTCAGTATTCGAAGCCTCCTGCCCAATTTGGAGGAATATCTTGCTTGGGTCACCTACCACAGCCCGGACATCCTAGGCATAACAGAAACTTGGCTTAAACCCTGTACTCCAAACTGTGTGTGTGCCCTTCCTGGTTATGACCTTGTCAGGCTTGATCACCCAGGAAAAAAAACACGGGGGGGGGTGGCATCTTGGTCTATGACAAGTGCCACCTCAACCTGTCGGTTTTACCCTGTCAACAGCCACTGCAGTCCCCCTGCGAGTTACTGCACACGATGCTGTTGCTTGGGATGACCAAAAAGATACATATTATATTTACCTACAATCCTCCCAAGGGGAGCCTAGAGGGGTTGTCCGTCCTCCTCAACTCAGTTGGTGCTGTGATCTGGCACAGTGAGCTAATTATTCTAGGTGATCTCAACCTTAACTGGCTTGGTAGTAACACCAAAGCATTTGAGCCATTGCTTGCTGGTCTCTCCTTGCCGCAGCTCATCAAGGATCCTACCAGGTGCTCACTCAGTGGTGGAGTGAGCTCTCTTCTGGACTGGGTCCTGACAAACAGACCGGAGAGGATCAGCTCATCGGGCATCCTTACCGACTCCATCTCTGACCACTCCCCTGTGTACTGTGTGTGGAAGATCCCTTCCCTGAAAATTCTGCATAAGATCATTCAGGTCAGAGACTACTCCGGGTTTGATCTTGGCTCCTTCCATGATGATCTCCAGCACACCGATTGATCTGCAGTATGGAATGCCCAGGACTCCTCATCTGTTGTCAGTCACTTCCTCATCACTTTTAGGGCTCTGCAGGAAAAGCATGCCCCCCTCATCAGACGGAGGGTCAGGGGGTCAGCTACAAAGTGGTTACATGGTAGCTTTCTAGCCCTTATGAAGTATAGAGATAAGTGCTGGGCAAAATTCAAGGCCACTGCGGATCTGGTTGTATTTCAGCAGTACAGGAAACTCAGAAATGAGTGTAAGAAGGCTATAAGGACTGCTAAAAGTGAGTTTTGCAAAACTGTACTGATGAACCCAGCCAGGGACCCCAGGAGGTTCTGGAGGAACATTAAAAACATAGTCAGTGGTTCCCAGAGGGGTGAGACCTCTGATATGATTATTGATGGTGCTAGCTGCAACAACTCGCTAACCATCGCAAATGCATTTAACCTGTATTTCTCTGACCTGTCTGCTTTCACCTTGTCATTCCCCTCTGGTGGAGGTGATAATGGTGAACAGGTCCCAGCCTCTCCTTCACCCCAGCCGCCCTTTCATTTTAAGGCTGTAAGGGTACAAGAGGTGCAGAGATTGCTCTCTGGCCTCTCCCCCTACTCGAGTGCCAGCCATGATGGGTTGGAACCGAAGCTCCTCAGTCTTGGTGCTAGTAATATTGCCCCCCTTGTCCCTATCATCTGGTGTTGTTCTGGAAATATGGAAGGTCACCAGGTGGTCCCTTTACTTAAACAGGGGAACCCCAAACTAATTGATAACTACCGACCGATATCCATTTTGTCTGCTGTCAGCAAACTTCTTGAGAAAGTTGTGGCAGGGCAACTCTCGAAGTACTTAGAGTCACATGACTTATTGTCACCTCTGCAGCATGGCCTTAAGAAGGGGCACAGTACGTCCTCTGCCCTTGTCACCGTCTCATCCTGGATCAGGGTGGCTATGGACCAGGGCAAACTCTCTGGGGCTGTCTTTATAGATCTCTCCAAGGCCTTCGACCTTGTTGATCATGCCATGCTCTCTGCCTAGCTTAGATCCTATGGTCTATCACCTGGTGTGCATAGTTGGTTATCCAACTATCTACACGACAGAAAGCAGCTTGTTAAATATGGCAAGGAGCTCTCAGGCTCTATCCCTGTAACCATGGGTGTCCCCCAAGGCTCTGTCCTGGGGCCCCTGCTGTTCCCCATTTTTGTGAATAATCTCCCTACTGTTTCTGTCCACTGTAAGCCAATCCTCTATGCAGATGACTTGGTCATTCTAATTCACTCCCTGGACATAGGGGCCATTAATCGCCACCTGAGTGAGGACTTGGGGAACATCCAGTCCTGGATCTCGTCCCACAAGTTGGTTCTTAATCTTAAAAAAAACCCAGGCCATGCTCTTTGGCTCCCAGGCCAAGATTAAGGCCTCTCCTGCCCCGTTATGCATTGCTGGTACCAACGGTGTTCTGATTCCTGTTACTGACAACTTTAAATACCTTGGGGTAACACTGGACCTGCAGCTTGACCTGGGTTGCCACATCCAGAATATATACAAGACTGTCAACTGCAAACTGGATATGGCCTACAGAGCGAAAAGCAACCTTACTCCTGCGGCCTGTATGGCTCTTGCCAGAGGTATGCTCCTCCCTACGCTCAGCTATGGGCTCCTTTTGTTTGCCTGCTCCTCCAAAGCTCACCTCACTAGGTGGTCTACTGCCTACAACAATGTCTGCCGCTTCGCTCTGGCTGCCCTTCGTCTCACCCACCATTGTGACCTCTACAGCAAGCTGAACTGGCTCGCACCCTCAAATCACATAGACTTTGTCTTAAGGTGCTTCACAGGAAAGGTCCTTGGCACTGGCCCCCCTCCAGGGCTGGCAAAAATCCTTGTCCCGGCTGCCTCCTCATCCTATTCCCTCAGGTCTCAGGGGTCTGCTATCCTTAAGATGCCTGCTACCCAGACTCAAATGGGTGGTAGAGATTTGGCTGCATGTGCTCCTAGACTGTGGAACACATTCCCTGCCCAGGTCCGCTCCTCCCACTCACAGGTGTGCCTTCGTTCCTCCCTATGGAACCACCTCAAAATCTCTTTGGCCTGTGGTTGCCCCAAACCCCCATGATCTATTCTGACTCTTCACAGCACTCCTCTCCCCTGGACAAAGTCTTGACTTCCTGGGGCCATTAAGTTGTAAATAGTGTTGCTGCATCTCAACTTGTACCTTTTGTACTGCTCTTAGTTGCTACATGTGATATTCTGTTGTGTACAAAGTTATTCTGTTGTGCACAAACTGTACAAAACTATGCCTTACATGACTTGTAAGCTGTGTTAATCTATATCATGTTGTCCGCACATGACTTGTAAGCTGTTTATATCTGTATCATGTTGTCCTATGTATTTAAATCTGTTATTCCTGTACTCTCCCAGGTCGTACATGAAAATAGGCAATTGTCTTGTCTAGTGTACTTACCTGGTCAACAAAAGTTAAATAAATAAATAAAATTACTGCAAACTTTGCCTTTGGAGCTTAAAACAAGGTGAAGTGAGACGAAATACATTGTTTTCAATATACTTCGCCTTAAGAATTGGTGGAGTAGTGGTTTGGGAAGGCAGAGTAATGCAAAGTCATTGTTTTCAATGGACTTCGCATTACCCATCATAAAGCGAAGTACTCCATTGCGGAGCACTTTGTGAATTCCTCTTCACTCCACAGATCACTTCATGGAGCAAATTGGGGCCACTTCGCACATCCCTAATAATCTGTATCCATGCCACCCCAACACTGAATCTACACATCATGATAAAATGTCTACAGTGCTATTGTTTTTTACATCTTACTCTTGAATAATTTTACACTGACCATTTTATTTCTGTATCAGGTGTTTACACAGCATCAAACCGGGCAATAAGAAATGGTATGAGATTCCAACAGTTCTAAACCATGTAAGACTGCATTATCTTGTTTTGCTGTTCTCTGCTATTTATTTGCTGAACTGGTTTTCCTTTTGTATTTTTGGGATTCTGGTCAGCTTGTTTTTGAGGAATTCCGCAGTAGTTGGACACTTTGGTCCAGATATTCAAACTGCGCCAGGCTGTGCCACAAGCCTGGGCGCAGCGCAACTTGGCTGCACAGGGCATTGACTGGGCAATATTCAACAGAGCTGCGCCATGGCACAGCATCATTGAATATCACACCCTGGCCACCCGCAGTGTGCATGGTGCAGTGACACTGTGCCAGCGCAAGTGGCCAGAGTGGAGCAGGGGGATATGCTAACGCAAGTTCCGTTACGCTATGCGCACAACCGTGATATTCAAAAGTGCACATGCAAATGGGGCCATAATGTATGCAAGGCACAAATGAGGCAATTTTCATGTCATTATGGCCCCATTTGCATGCAGGTGCACCGATCCCCAGTGACTTGCGCCTGGTGCCCTGCCAGGCAGCAGTCATCGGGGACCGACGCCCCCTGTACAGTGTGGCAGTGTGCCCCACAGCCCGATCGTGGGCTGAAGAAGACATGAATCACCTCCAATATCCCTGGTGGTCCAGTGGACCACTGTCAGCCTGATCATGGGCATTTGTATAAAAGACGAAGTCCAATATCCCTGGTGGTCCAGCGGGCTGCTCATGCCCGTTCATGAACAGGTATAAATAAATAAGTCCAATATCCGCTGGTCCAGCGGACTGCTGTCAGCCGATCACTGGCATTTGTACTACGTCCAATATCCCTGGTGGTCAGTGGACCCCCCCACCAGCCCACTGACCCCACCGCCCGCTCCCCACGGTCGGTGGTGGCAGCAGCACCACCCGCCTGCCACCCGCCGCCTGCCAGCTGACACCATGGGTAGGGCTGTGTGACCATTGGTCAAAGCGTGAGCCAATGGGCATGCAGCCCGTGCCGTACTACACATTCCACATATGTGAATGGATCCATTCACATATCTGGAAGTGTAATATACGATCTGAGCTACACACCATTGACTCGCGCTAGCGGACCAATAGTGACAACCCCACCTGCGGTGTCAGTTGATGGTGATAATTAACGAAGCGGTCGAGCTGCTGCCACTGACGAAGGCGAGGCGGTGAAACGATGGCGGCTGAAAGGGGTCCACTGTTCTAAAGATCAACGTAATTTTGCTCTAAATGCGATCGGGCTGACGTGATCACTGGACCACCGAAGACTGAACTTTATTATTATACCTAAGCCGCTATTGAACGAGCAGTCTACTGGACCACCGGGATGCTATTGCCTTACTATACCATACCTAAGCCCGCGGTCGGGTTGTGAAACAGATCCACTGGACCACCAGAGATGGGATGTGATTTTTGAACAGATGCCCACGATCAGGCATGGGTGGGGCGCCACCACAGAGGTGCAGCTGGAGCTCAGGTGGCCACCCACAGGTGGCAGCTGCCATGTTGCACCCTGCACTACGGCAGCTCACCTGTGGGTGGCCAGCCATTGTTCCTTTTTTTTTTTGGCTCACCTGCATGCGGTGCAAGTAGGGGTTGTGCATGCATGGACTCAGCTCATCCTGGGCTGAATATCGGGATGTGCAGAGTATGCATGGGCACGCCCCCCTATCTGCACCGCATACATTACTGATGCGCTCCGGCACATCGGGATTTGTGCCAGGCACAATTCCCATTTGAATATCACGCTGGGGCGCAACCCTTTTGAATATCTGGGCCTTTATATTTTCTGTGCATTTCTTTCAGAGTGCCAGACAAAAGAAAAACAACATAGAAAACAATATGGACTTTAATTGCAGGTATAAATTGTTTCTAGTGCAGCATGCAAGTCTCTGTTGTTTTTATTTTTGTGACAAAGTCAAATAAATTTCTTGTTTAACAGTGTTATTAGAGGTGGGAGTAGATGGAAATCACATATTAAAGGAAACGTTGCTGCAGTATGGCATAAAAAATGTAAGACTAAGTTAATGCAGTTTCACTTTACATAATCATACTTCTAGCCCCAATAGTCAAATGTTGTCCTGTTGCTCATTCAGTTTATGAGATGAGTTGACATAGCAACATTTAAACTTATTTGTTAAAATGATGATGATGGAGTCCCATTAGCCTAAAGAGCAAATGTGGCTTATCCAGTTATGCTGCCAGGAACCTCCTGATTTGTAGAAGCCCACATGTTATAATGGTGCACCTTCCTAATTTCTCATTGGCGCAAAACTCCAAGCAGTATTACTTCTCCTAAGCTACTGAGGAACATAGAGTGTGGCTAGCAATACTTTTGTTTGGGCTCATGTAATCCCGTACATTAAGCTGAAAATGCGGCTTGGGTTCCACAATCAACACTGCCATCCCATTGAGCTTTTTTAACATTTAAAAGCCAGGTTTCCTGCAAAATGTCTTCCTTACCCGGTAGGATAGTGGTGGGAGGGGTGAAAATATACTTGTTACTCAACATATACCCCTTTGCTTACAACAATCAAGAGGCAAGAATTTGGGACTAAACATATTTGGCTTACACATAGCTTCCATTCACCTATCCCATGTTATGGCACCAACATAAGCAACATACAATACTAACATTATATTTCCATGAGTCCCAGTGGTCCAGAATGTGGCGACTAACTACCCAGTGTTGTGTGCCACACTGATGCTTCTGTATCTTACCCATTATTAAGTAAACAAAGTTCAAAGATTCAAATTAAAACAATTCACTGCAGTACCCCTTATTTACATCACAAATGTATGTAATTAAACAATGAAGCCTAAGAAAATATTATTAATTTCAAACTGTTATAATTCTAATGAAGTCCCATTTTGAAAAGAGATAATTTGTTCTTGTTGAAGTGATTTTCTTCATAGTTCCTACAGACAGAATGATGTCATGGTCCTGCAAACACAATCAATAATCAAATAATCAAAGAACAAATAAAATGCTGGTGGTACTAATACACAATTATTGACATAAAACCTAATGCTTCATTCTCAATAGGTTATTGCACAAACAAGCAACTACATCACTATCGTTGATTTTTTGAAAGCATACAAAAAAGGACTTCAATGCAAAATGTCATTGTGTCCACCTAGGGATACTAACTCCAACTAATGGATTCATCTGGACTCAGACTGTAGTAACAGCGGTACTCAATCATCCTCCACTTCAGTTCCATGTCAAGACAGCGGCTACAAGACAGTGACTGTCAAAAGGGAACATGGTTAATGCTGAATGGGAAATTTGTCGATGTCTCTTTTTGTTGGGGGCTGCATCCCCTTACCCCCCCATGTGGAGGCAGTGGCCTCCACCCCCCTTACTAAATATACTAACTCTAGGGGGAGTGGACCTTAGGGAGGGGGTACAGAGACTTCACTGAATTTCCCATTCGGCATTATCCATTCACCCTTTTGACGTTCACTGTTATTTAGTCACCATCTTCACGTGATAGCACCCCCCCCCCTTCTTTCTGCAGGGCATGACCTGTTCCTGCAAATTTCAAGCACAGAAGATGTATGCCATGTTCTGTAAGAAAATACTGCTCAAATTCATTGTCTCTGAGACCATTGTAATGGACTTTAGAAGCTCCTGTATGTGGATTTTTAACTTGCAAATGGTTCTCCGTTTAATTTCTAGCAACAGTACCAAGCCACACAGACAACATATTCAGTATTGCAGCTGATGGGCTCATTTACTGCAGTTGATGCTGAGTTACCAGGACCTTTTTCCAGGTTGGGCAGAGTTTCAAATGGTACAGTTGTAGCATTTGTAAAAACCAGGGGACTTTGTACGTATTGTAACTATGATATGTTTGGTGCTGGTAGGTTATGGCTTTGCCCCAGAGTGTAATTCAGATTTCTACCTGGAATGAATGCCACTCTGGGGGAGCATTCCACCTATAGTGCGATTTTGGGGTCATCAGCCACTACAAACCAGTGTTTCGTCAATATTTTCAACAGTTTTAGAGCCGCATAATTGTATTCTGTTGCCAAGGTGATAGGCTGCCATTTTTTATTAGTTCTTTTTCTTGGAACCAGCAGGGTGTCATGTGATGTTATTTTGTTCTCTTCCATATGCCTTATTTATTGCTTTCAGTGAATACCCTAAGTTCTTGAATCTCATCTTCAGGTCTAACAGCTGCTTTTCAAACTCTTCTTGTCCTGAGCAATTCGTGTCTATTCTGAGAAAATGCCCGCTGGGAATTTTTATAGAAACCTTTGCATTTTGTTTACATAACTGCACTTTTGTGCACTAATAATTGTCCTTACACATTCATTTTCTATGCCCTTGTACAGCTCCTCATATCACATACTTGAAATTCTAATTTGGAGTTTAAAAATAATGAATTTGTCAAACATGTAGTCCCTTTCCTTATAAGATCCATATATAAAATGGGCACTGTACACACCAGCTCCATCCATTGCAGAAGCATCAGTGTGATGCTAAACATTTATTTATTTATATGTATTTATTTATTTATTTTATTTAAATGTTTCACCAGGAAGAACATACTGAGCATAGGAATGCTCATTTCCAGATGCATCCTTGGGGAATGAGATGGGGACAACACAACACAGACAGAGGTACAGTTAAGTTTGGTACATGACAGTGCAGGTGAAATAGCATTTACAGGAATACAAGTGCCTTAACAATGCAGAATAGATGTACAAAATCAGTTCACAGTATAGGCAGAGACAGCAGTTACAGAAGACAAGTGATGACAGTATCTTTTTTGCAACTTGACTCTCTTTACGAGGTCATATACATTTGCAATATAGTACAGGCACAGCACTTAAGGAACAATAGGGTAATAGGAGGTAAAAGGAAGAGGGAACAAGAGGAACATTAGGTGTAGGAGCAGGATGGAGAGATGAATGTATGCAGTAGGGAAGAGAGGGCACGGGAGAAGGAGCATTTCTGATGATGGAGGGAAGGGCATTCCATAGCTTGGGGAAGCAATGGGAGGTCAATCTAGTGGGAATAGCAAGGGTTCGTGCATCAATATTCCTGAGGGAGACAGAGAGGTTAGGAGGAGGGGGGAGAGAGAGGAGGAGAGATAGGATGGAAGAGAGCCGAACCAGACCTTGCCAAGGAAGGTGGTGCAGTGGGCTAGTTGTCTATCCTCAAAAAGAAGGGAGGTCTAGAGATTGATATAAAGAGCAGTGGTGAGAACAAGGAGGGCAGTCAAGAGCAAAGAGTGGAAAAGAGTGCCGTCATGTTCTACAGCACTGACACCCATGTGAATATGGAGTGTGACTATACATTTGTAAAATCTCACTCAGCTGTAAATACCTTGTGTGTGTTAACCTTTCTTGAGAACATGCCTTTGTGAACTCAAACCTGGGGTATTGTCTTCCGTTCTGAGACCCATATTTGAAAAAGAACCAGGGCAGGATGGAGACAGTACAAAAGATAATTAAGCTTGCCACTAAAAAGTAATCCAGGTTGTCCTGGGACCCAAGCCAAAAAGGAATAAGAAAGGAAGGGGGAGGTGAGCTAGGGAGAGGGTGGAGACAGGGGGAAAAGGGGAGGGGTTATGACCTCACAGGTGTGTCATCTGACTAGGACTTGGGGCTCGCTGGCTATTGGCCAAGGGGAGGGGCAAGATAGGGTCCTGATTGGGGTCCATAGGGGCTTCCTAAAGGCCTGTAACCCTCAGAGAGCCCTCTTTCTTGCTGTAATTTCAGAGCTTGAACTACAACACATCATTGGCAATCTGAGGTAAGGCACTGAAGATCTGGGGGCCTTTCTTTGTAAGGCATCCAGGCAAGAGGTGGTGGCATTTTATAACAGGGTGGTTTGTTTACATGCCTTGGCTGAATTGTTCATGCAGGACTGGTAGTTTGTTTAAGCAAGAAACAGTAAAAAAAAAAAAAAAAGAAAGGTTCAGAAAGGCATAACTGTAAGAAGCAGAGGAGTGTAGGGCAGAGTGTTTAGAGGCTGGGCCCAGAATTAGAGGTTGTATTGCTGATCCAAGGTCCCAGTGGCCTGCCCTGGTAAGTAGGATTTTGGAATTGGTTGGAAAGCAGAGAGGTGCTGTTGGCATGATGCGCTGTGATGGGAAAGCTGTTGTGGGGAAGGGGGGGTACTTTATTTGTTGTTGTTGCACATGCGATAGCGTTTTGCCAGAATGGTGTTTGTGAGGAGGGCAGACAAGGTCAGTAGGCCAGCGGGAGTGGTGCGGGATCTTGAGCGTGTGGATGGCCAGTGAGGCCAGTGGAGGAGTCATGCAGTAGTGTGGCCGCCCTGTGAGGTGGTGGGATAAGGGAGTAGTGGAAATGGGTCAGCAGGACGAGGACGACCAGGGAGGCCAATGAGGCCCAGCTGCGTGGTGCGGCCACCATGTTGGAGCAGTGGGACGCCAGGCGGTGTCGTACTGATGTAGGATATGGTGAATGGTGCCATTGTAGGCCTGGCAGGGGAGCGAGGGCCCTGCGTGTGGCGTGGCTGCCTGGGTAGAGCAGGGGACACCAGAGGCATCTTGGATGACTTGCTGATGTGCCAATGAGGGCCATTTAAGGTCTGTGCAATGAAAAGGGGCCCAGACACGTGGTGCATCCACCATTTTGAGTGGTGTGACACCAGGAGGCATCCGCCTGATGAAGGGATGCTCGGATGGAGCCAGCTTAGGCCAGACAGAAGGATGAGAGCCCACAGAGGCCAGCTGCAGGGCCTGGTAATTGTGGTGGTGGCGCTGGCTTCCACCCCTCAAGACAGATGGGCCAAAGTGCCTGAAGAGGCAACTCATGCAATTCAGGGGTAGGGCAGGCCATGTGGTGCAGTCACCATTTTGGGTGTGGGGCTGGGCAGTTTGGCGCCACATGGGCGAGCACTGGGTGGAGCAGTTCTTGGTGCCCAGATGTGTGCAGGAGGCAATAGGGGAGGGGCGTAGTGGGGCACTAGCCACTGTGTGCGATGCCACGAGAAGTGTGGGGGAAGGGGGCAGGCTACATGGGGTGTAGCACCCCTGGAGCAAATATGGGGTGGCTGGATCCTTGATCAGTGTGCGAGCTGGTTGCTGGGGCTGCTAGTTTGGGGGTGGAATGAAGGGTAAGGCCTTCCCCAGGCATAGTGCAGGCCCCAGCAGCAGCCACAAGGTAGCCTGGGGGGTCACTGCTGGGGCCAGATCAGCAGCACATGGTCCACTCAGCATGGTTAATGTGCTGTGGGTGAGGGGGGTTTATATTAGGCCTGGTGGTTCTCATGGGGAGGCAGTGATCTGGGTTTGGGCGTGGGACAGTTCATGGCAGAACCATGGTTTTCCAGGCATGCCTGCTCCCATTTGGGGTGTGATTGCTGCTGATGATCGTTGAAAGGATAGGGCAAAGAGCTGGGAGGTGAGTTTGGGGGGAGCCGGCAGAACAGACCGGTTCACTCTCACAGCCCTTGCAACTCTTCACTGCTTGCCCAAAAAAAAATTTATATACATATATTTAATAAAAACCACAAAAGTTGATAGGGGTGGGTATTAATGATAAGACCGTGTCATGAGTGGGTGGGTGCACTGCTAAATGTGGTCGCGGGGTCAGCGCACAGGCTGGGGCCCATCTGTTTGCACATGCAGGGAAGCTCCACTGCTGAAGGAGAGCAGTAACCTCGGTGAAATAGGTGGAGCAGTGGCATCATAAAGCCCACACTGGAGAGCTGAGGGGCACCAGCTTGAGGGCTGTGGGGCACTGAGGGGCCCAGTGGGAAGCAGTTGGATGCCAGGAGTAGCCAGGCTGATGGGCCTCCGAAGCCACGTCCCCACCGTGGGGGGGGGGGCCCAGGATCTGGAGGGAGCTGGAGCCCTCAAGGGGAGAGTAGCAGAGGGTCGCAAGGTACCTTGATTCTCAAGTGTGCTTGTTGTGTACTCTAGTCACAAGACAAAGAAAATGGCACCCAAGAAAACTCCAGTGTTCAGTTTGAAGATGATGGCGGAGGCAGCGAAGCTAATGAGCCAGATGGCGGAGCTGGTGAAGACAGCAAAAAGAAGGGAAGCGGAGGAGGAAACCCAGAGAAAATGAAAGGAGTGGGATGAGAAGGCAGGTGCTGGGAAGGCGAACAAGAGGCCAAAGAGGGTGGGACCCAGCCCTCCGCCTGCACCCAGGCCAGCACCCGAGCCAGTCCCAGTCCTGGCTGGACCACGGCCGGATAGTGGTAAGGATGAAGTGGATGTTAACAATGAAACAGATTTAAAGGATTATATTGAGGGTCTGTTAGGAGACATGGGGGAGGAAGGAGTTAAGAAAATGGAGTGGGCCTTGCAGGCAATTAAGGATGGAGGCAAACATGGCAACATGGAGGGGGCACAGGGGGTGAGGAAGCTGTATGATGGACCACAGGTTTTACACTGGGCAACCACATGCCAGCCTCGATAAAAGAAAAAATATGGAAAGGAGAGTATGTCAACATTTTCGGCTTGGTTGACGAGGAGACAGCCAAAAAATATGAGCAAAAGGAGTCAGTGGGCAAGTCGGAGATGGCAGTGGCATTGGCGGTGGTACAGGGGTCGATCTTAACATTGTTTTACTAGCCCAAACCCTAGTGCAAATTGACCAGGGCTATTGCAGCTAACTCTCTACTTGCCCATCTTTACTAGTGCAGATTTTCATGGCTGTTAATGAAGTTAAAAAAGTCTCTACTTTAGCAGACTCTAGTCCTCATGCTAATTTCTTTCAATGTTTCAGATGGCCTGGTGTGATTAACAGCTCATTAAGAGCTGCAGTTATCTGGCAGTTCAAGAAGGGGATCCCAAAAAAAGACTCAATGTGAGTCATTATCACTCCACTGTTAGGACTTTCAGCAAGTGTCTAGGGAGTGATCAAGGGTAGAGTGCTGTTAAGTCACTAGCTTCTAGTTTTCTGAATGTGTCTCTGTTTAACAATTTGTCCCAGTGCCCCTCATTTCCTTACATTTTGAGTGTCTGTATCCAACATTTCGGAGACAAAATGCAAGGAGGTATACAGGGTCAGCCCTGCAGGTGGTGGGTTTTATCCCAGCCTCATCATAACCTCACTCTCCCCTCCGTATCTCTTAACTCTGTTTTTTTCCCTGGACACCACTGCAGTCCAGACTCTGAAATGACCGTCCACAGAAGCATAGCTGCCATTGCTGACAAGTGTAGGGAGTCCCTGGCTCTGCTTAAATGGACCATGCCAGCCATTACCATCCATACAGTCCCACCCTTATCCCACTCATCATGTCCTTTTATCCTAGAAGCAAAGCTTCGGATCATGTATGGTACAAAAATAAACCTTAATAAAATACATAATTTGAAAGCTTAAAATAGGCATTCCTGGGATACACAGATCATTCTGTACAGAAATAGAGATAGTATAGCATTATGCCTGTGTACTGTTTCCCCTGGGCTGATGAAAGGACAATGTTAAAGAAAAATCTGTATTGTTGGGGCAGAACATATTAAAATCAATACTTTTAAAAATAAAAATGTCATAGTTTTCTATTTCCCAAGCCCCTTATGTTTGTTTAGTTCCTACCCCCAAAGAAATCTTACATGTGCTCCTGGATCACTTGAGACTGTACAAAGATTTCCAGAAGTGCACATCTCCAGTTGACTATAGGTTGGGGGCTGAGATTGTCATTCCCTGCCTGACTCTGTTCATTGCCCCAAGGGTGGTGGTGACAGTGTGGCGAGGTGCATGATGTTGTCAGCTGTTGTGTGTGCAGAGCTAGGACTGCTTGGTTGAACATTTGCTGTTGTGATGTCCTCTGGCTTGGTTGGGGGGCAGAAATTAGAAGAGAGGAGGCCATGGTACAAAACGGGGGGGGGGGGGGCTCACTGTGTGTGATGGCATTGCAGTTTTGTTTTTCAGTTGGGTAGCTGGAAGCAATGTGGGAGCAGGATAAATGTGCAAAGTATTTCTTGGCTTGCATTGTTTCCTGTGTAAGTGATCAAAATGTACCATTATAATTAAGGGCTAGTGCAACCTTCTGCGGGCTAGTGCAATTCTGAATCAACTTGCCCTGCTGGCTAGTGCAAAAAAAGGTTAAGGTTGATCCTGCGGTGGTAGGACACAAAGCAGAGGATGCGAAGTTCAAAGGGAAGAACACTGACACATGGCAAGCTGGTTTCCTGATTTATAGCACACTGGTACTGGAGAAACAGCCAGAACAGGCAATCCCACTTCTGACTTATTTGACGATCATCAGGGATGCATATAAGGTGAAACTGGGTTTCGGGTGGCTTAAATATGATGAGGCATTTTGGAGGAGAATGGTGGCGAAAGGAGATCTGAGGTGGGATTGCACCTACTCAGAGTTGTGGGTAAGTACCCTCTCGGGGACAGTGGTGGAACAGGTAATGGAGCAGGCAAAAAGGGTCACACTGGCCCAGGGCACCAAGGCCTGTTGGGCTTTCAATACGGCATTGTGCACATGGCCTAGCTGCAAGTTCAGGCACATTTGTTTGCATTGCGGGAGGGTCACACCCAGCAATGGCCTGCAGGCAGGGGGGCAACAAAGCCAGGCAATCGTAGGGGGGCAGCTCCAGGAACACCCCTTTCAAGGTGGAAGTGGGGGATCGGGGAGGGTCTGGGGGGGGCTCCAGGAGATGGGGATATAATTCCAGCTATGGATGGAATTAGGATGGGCCCAGCTGGCAGGAGGTGGGGCTACACACTGGCCTACACACCCATCAAGCTGGGGGTGGAAAGGCATGGACAGAAGGAAACCCTATAAGAGAGGAGCTGAACTGCTGAGGGAAGGTTTTCAGGGAGGTTTCCCACTGGGTTTCGTGGGTGATCGGGTAGGGATGTGGGCAAAGAACTTGGATTCAGTAAGAGGGAAGGAAGACATAGTCTGGGCAAAGATTCAGAAGGAAATCAGGGCAGATAGTGTGGAAGGACCACTGCGAGAACCCCCTTGCAGGCAGTTCCAGGTGTCACCCTTATGGGTGGTTCTCAAGAAGCAGGCAGGGGAAGTTCAGGCTCATACACCACTTGTCCTGCCTGGATGAGGGGGTCAGTGAATGAGGGGATCCTAGAATCACTGAGCATGGTCTCTTACACCTTGTTAGACCAGGCAGTGGAGTTGATCTGGGCAATGGAGGGGGCCTAGCTGGCGAAGACAGACATTGAGTCTGCATTGCATTTGTTGCCGGTCTGACCGTCGGACTGGGACATGCTAGGTTTTTAGTTTAAGGATGGGCTGTATTTCAACAAGGCCATGCCTATGGCCTGCTCAGTGGCATGCTCGACATTCAAGATTTTCAGTTCATGGGTGCAGTGGGTATTTGGGAACCAGTATGGGCACAGGAGGGTGGTCCACTACCTGGATGACTTCCTGTTGATCATGGCTAGCCAGGCGAAGACCCAAGGGATGTTGAGGGACTTCCAGGATATGTGCAACACCATGGGGATCCCCTGGCAGCAGACAAGATGGAGGGCCCAGCCTGCAAGCTGGAGTTCCTTGGAATCAAGGTAGACACCAAGCAGGAGTGTTTTCAGCAGCCTGGAGACAACGTAGCATGGCTAAAAGGGCTGTTAGTGCCAGCGGGCAGGAGGAGAAAGGTGCCGCTGGTACAGATACAACAGCTGCTGGGGCACCTTAATTTTGCCTGCAAGGCCATAAGCCTGGGCAGGGCATTTACAAGGAGATTGGGGAGGGCCACAGGGAAGGTGAAGCAGCCCCACTACTGGGTGGACATCAACAAAGGAGTGAGGGAGTATCTCTATGTATGGGAGACCTTTCTAGAGTCATACAATGGGGTGACATTCTGGCAGGAGGAATGGGCCTACAATACAGACATGGAGCTGTACACGGACATAGCTGGAGGTTTCGGGATGGGGCTTACTTCCAAGGGGAGTGGATCTCCGAGGTGTGGACAGCACAGTGGTGAGAGTGGGGATGGACCAAGGACATCACATTTTTGGAGATCTTCCCTATATGGGTAGCTTTGGAGATATGGGGGGACCAGATGGCAGGGCGGCGCATTCTTTTTTGGTGCAATAATAAGGGCATGGTGGAGGTGAATAATGGGCAGAGGGGACATATGGAGTCGGTAGGGCAGGTCCTAAGGCATATGGTGCTATTGGGGCTGCATTTGAACCCGTTCTTTAGGGCACAGCACATTGAGGGATACGAAATGAGGTGGCTGACTGTCTTTCTCATTTTTAGATAAAGCGGTTCTGGGAGCTGGCGCCACATGCCACACCTGCCTGGAACAAAGTCCCGGACTGCTTGTGGGAGATTGGAGGGTGAAAGCCAGGGCCCTGTACAGAGGGTCATGGTCAGCCAACACCCTGAGAGTCTACGAGGAGGTTTGGGTAGGCATCCAGACATTTCAGTCCAGAATGGACTGGAATATGGCAGAGCCAGTTCAAGAAGAGCAGGTGATGCAGTAGATAGTGGAAAAATTGGAAGAAGGGTTGGCTCACACCACCATGGTGGTCCAGCTGGCAGGCATCAGCTGGATGTGTAGGGACTGGTGGTAGTCAGATGCAGCAGGAGGTCAGGCCGTTAGACGGATGGTCACAGGTTAGTAGAGGGGGCAGGGTGCAAGGCAGGACATGAGAAGGCCCATAATGGGGCTCTATTTCATCATGAAGGTGGTAGGGGCATCGGACCACGTTTGCAGTTCAGCAAAAGAAGCCTGTTTATTTAGGGCCATTTTTGCAATCATGTCCAGGGGAGCTTTCAGGGTGGGAGAGATTGTGGTGCCCAGAAAGGGGGCGGCCAACATGTGTTTGCAATGGGAGAATGTGAGAGTGGATGAGGATAGGGTGGTCATTTGGCTGCGGAGGTCCAAAGCAGATCAGTGGGGCAAGGGCACTGCAATGGAGATGCACAGGCTGTCGGGGGCAGGAGTGCATGCAGTCCAGGCCATGGGGGACTATGGCAGGGAAACAGGTCCAATGAAGGGAGCCTGGTTCTTACACAGGGATGAGTCCTTGGTAACGGGGTTCCAGGTAGGAGCAGTGCTGAAGAAAGCATTGATGTTCATGGGGGAGAACCCCAGCGAGTTCGCCCTGCATTCATTTAGAATAGGTGTGGCAACAATGCAGTCTCCATGATATGTATCACAAATTTAACCTGTGTTGTGGACTGTGTAAAACTTAATAAAGCATATTTAATTAAAAAATGGATAGTTGTGGCATTGGAGGCAGCCGCTAGGGGTGCAGTGGGGGACAAAGTCAAATGGGTCGGGAGATGGAAATCCAACTGTTACAGGAGATATGTAAGATGCTAACATGGCTAATTTGTGCCTTTTCTTTTTCCACAATGCTCCAAGAGGCAGGTGTGGATCATGGGGCACTTGTTCATCTACTGGCCGGAGAGGTTTGCAGCCGCCACAAGGAGAGGGACGCAGTTGCGTCTGGAGGCAGAGCACACCAAAGTACAGTGGAGAGGGTTGAGGGGCATGAGGTGGTTGCAGTTGCTACCCCTACTGGAGGAGCTATGGGTGCACTGGGCCAGATCTGACTGTATCATTGTCCATCTGGGGGGGTAATGATCTGGTTGTATTACCATGGGGGTCTCTGATGAGGGACATGATCTCAGGCTTGGAGAGGATAAAGAACTGGTGGCTGGGGGTGGTGATCAGCTGGTCCGAGATCACATCCCGGAGGGTGTGGAGGGGAGCAAAAGGGGTTAAGGCAGTGGGGGTGGTGCAGAAGCACCTGAACAGGAAAGTGGCTAGGGTGGTGATTGAAATGGGGGGGGGTGCACATTCTGCATAGAGACATCTCTTACAAGCAGTCCGAGGTGTACCAGTCAGATGGGGTGCACCTGACGGAGTTTGGCACATGCCTGTTCCCGCAGCCCTCTGGGAAACTAGTGTGGGAAACTAATAAAAAAGGCCTGAGATTTTAACCCGGGGAGAACCCCATCTTCCATCGCAAGCTGGGATGGGTCAGTGGAAAGGGTTGGGAGCAAGAGGAAAAGGGGGGTAGGTAGAGGGAGGGGAGGGGAAGGCACCTGGCCTGTGGACAAAGGAACCCAGGCATGGGAGTAACATGGGAGGGGGAGGGATATAGAACTAGTGGGTGGATCACTGTGTCTGCCGCACCTAGTGGGGGGGGGGAGAGTTCTGGATATGTGTGGTGACACAGTTATGGTGATGGAAGGGAGGGCTGGATCACAGTGTCTGGACCCTGAGAAGCAACCTCGAACGAGAAAGAGAACAAGAAGGAAGAACCCCAAGAGGGAAGACAGGACAAGGGTGATTCAGGCAGGGAGCCAATGCGCCGGCACAACCCTGATGTGCTGGTGCATCCCTGATGCACCGCATACCACCAGTAATGCTATGCAGCACATCTGGAGGGGCTGTGAGTGGGAGTGTGCCCTATTCATAGCCCATTTCTGTGGAGCAACCTCGGGGCAAGTCCAGGGATGCGCCACAGAAAGATAAGTCTATAAAACTAGACTTATGTCGCTGGACACCTACAGGCAGGCCGCTGCACTGTGGATAGACACACGGGTGCCCACATACCCTGGCAGTCCAGTGAGCCCCCCCCCAAGCCCCCGTACAATGCCTCCCCTGGCAGTGGTAATGGACATGCACCCCCATTCCCCATATGATGCCTCTCCGGAGGCTTTGGCAGGAACGATGCCCCCAAGCATCTGTACGATGCCGCATTCGACGGAGGATGGAATGATGAACATCCCCAGCCACAAGCCCTCAGTGAACCACTCATCAGCAGTCTGCTGGTGCAGTTAGCCCCAAGCACCCACCACCCCCACCTGGCAGGGTCCTGCTGCTGCAGCACCACCCACATACTGCCACACTTCGCAGATAGAGCCGTCTGAGAATGGCAGCGAGTTACAGCCCGAAGCCCAGCCGGCTTCAGGCTGCACGATAGCTGCCACCCTCAGACAGCCCTGCAGCCGGGCGCCGGGCGGCGCGGGTGGTGGCTGCCCACCAACAGCAGGACCCCTGCTGGGTGGGGGGGATGGGGTGCTTGAGGGCCTGACTGCACCAGCAGACTGCCACGAAGCAGCTGTAGAGACACATGGAAACATAGCAACTGAGACCTGGATGGCAGATAAGGGCCACTTGGCCCACCGTGTCTGACCATTACCCTATCGAGGCTCCATAGTGGCCGGATCCTGTCCTGTCCCCCCACATCCCAGACATTGGCATGATGGTTCTGCATGTTACTGTTTCGACGTGGGACCCCACAGTGGGGATGGTTGTGACCGACTGGCCCAGGTATAGTAGGTATAGTTTGTGGGCTGTCCAGCTGCAGTCAAGCCATGCATCATGATCCGCATCACCGTAGTGCCAGGGATCCTTGACAGCAGCTGCCCCAGTCACGCTGTTCTGGGTATATTCCATATGACTGGAACAAGATGGAGCGTCAGTCCTGTCGGCATCCTTCCCCATGACACTGCCCAGCAACCAACAGCCGTGTGAGGCAGTCACCTCTCAGCCCCTCGCGCATGCTCACAGTGCCTAGAATCTCTCCCCCTTGCACTACTGAGTCCACCGGGTGGCTCACACCTAGCTCCTCACACCATCACCCCGAGCCTAGATGGCATCTGCGATCGTTCACTGGCTGGGTTGGGTATGTGGACGGTGGGCAGTTGTCAAGCACTATTCACGGCGCAGCACTAACAGTCGACATGGCTCCCTGGTTTCTGCTGCTCACTGTCCGGGATGGGAACAGGCATGGGTGGAGACATTAGTCATGTATCGTTGCTTTACACACAGACCCAGGATTCAGCAGCAGGCATTTCCGCAGTCTGTTACACCCCGTTACTGTGTGTTACGGCACTGTTATGCCGCTGCTTCCAGTGGCTTAGGCATCTATCTATCCCAAGGGCTTGGGGCTGGGGGGGGGTTTATCGCCTCATTCGCCACCAGGGGAGGCATGACTCGGGCTGGGGTCAGGCGGGGGGGTGACCACAGGTCACTGCATTGTGCTGGGGCATCCCAGCCGGCGCAATGCAAATGGGGCTATAATGGCATGCTAATGGCCCAATTGCACCATGCATGCCTAATGGCCTCATTTGCATGCTCCTGGCTGTGAATCGCATTTTTGGGCTCAGGACATCCTGAAATGCCCTGCCCAATGGACTCACAGCCTGTCATGGGGGATGCTCCAGAGCAGCCAGGAATGCTCTGGGGCATCCTGGGCTGGGCGCACCTGTGCTATTCACAGAGGGGATGTGCTGGAGGCATCTCCCTGTGCCTCCTCTGTGAATAGCCCATTCTGCACTAAGTGCATCTCCCCTGCGCCGGGGCAGCCGAGATGCACTGGGCGCATCTTCTTTGTGAATCCAACCCTAAATCTGTTGTTGGGTTTAAATCTAGATGAGACTGTTTCAGGAGGCAGTTGATGATGGGACAAGGGGGTATTGAGGAGGACACTGTACCATGAAGGAGTGAGCCACAGGACTGTCCATCAAGTTGGGCATGCATCCCAATTAGCTGGGGTTCCCAAACAGAGGGGGTGGACTGCAGGCCCTTTTCAGCCTGTAAATGTACATGTTTTAATAAATACCTTTACATATTTAATTTGTCAGTGTGTATGAAGAAAGGAATGATTTCACACATTGTACTTCTATGATCCAGTAAGGAGCATAGCTTTATGTTATATAACAGACATGTCTGGACTGTAATGAAGTATGCAGTATTTTTTTTAATATTAATATTTCCAGTGGGTATAAAATTAATTTTAGCAAGAAATGTGTTCCCAGGATTGGACATGATTTCCTGACATTAAAATATAATAATTGCTAAATTAAAATGAGGAATTATAATAAAAAAAGAATAAAGATACTTGAAACAAAAATATTTTTGCATAGAACATAGAAACATAGAAGTTGACGGCAGATAAGGACCGCAAGGCCCATCCAGTCTGCCCATTTCTTTTTCTACCTTATAAATGTGCCATCGGCCTTTGCTCTGTCAGTGGCCTATCTATTCATAGTCATTTGTATTGCTCCCTTATGCCTATCCCATGCCTGCTTGAAGCCCTGCACTGTATTCATAGCCACCACTTCTTGTGGTAAGCCATTCCATGCATCCACCACCCTTTCTGTGAAAAAGAATTTCCTCACATTCCCCCTTAATCGGCCTCCCTCTAATCTCATGCTGTGTCCTCTTGTCCTGCTAATTTTCTTATATTTAAACATGTTTGACTCTTTCACCTTGTTTATGCCCTTAAGGTGTTTGAATGCCTCGATCATATCACCTCTCTCCCTCCTTTGCTCAAGGGTATACATATTGAGCTCCATTAATCTGTCCTCATATGTCTTCTGATGCAGTCCCTGCACCATTTTGGTTGCCCTTCTCTGGACTGCCTCAATTTGGTTAATGTCCTTGTGAAGGTGTGGCCTCCAATACTGCACGCAGTACTCCAGATGGGGCCTTACCAGTGTCTTGTACAGAGGGATTATTACCTCCTCTTATGACTTGTGATACCCTACTAATACACCCTAACACCCCCTAGCCTTACCTACTGCTTTAGAGGTCTGCTTGATGATTTTAGGTCATCAGTGATGATGATGCCCAAGTCTCTTTCTTCCTTTGTGACTGCTAGCAACTCCCTCCCAGCCTATAGGTGGCCAGGGTTTCTCTTCCTATGTGCATGATTTTGCACTTCTTTGCATTAAATCCCAGTTGCCACTCTTCTGACCATTCTGCTAGTTTATCCAGATCTCTTCTCATTCTGCCCACCCCATCTGGATCATCTACTCTGTTGCAGATCTTGGTGTCATCTGCAAACAGACAAGCCTCTAGTCCATCTGCAAGGTCACTAATGAAGATGTTGAGAGGACTGACCCCAGGACTGATCCCTGAGGTACCCACTTGTGACTTGCATCTCTTCTGACTGTATACCATTTACCACCACCTCTCTTTTTCTGCCCGTCAACCAGTTTGCCACCCAGTTGACCAACTTCTGACTCACCCGAGCCTACCCAGCTTATTTATCAATCTTCTATGTGGAACAGTGTCAAAGCTTTGCTGAAGTCAAGGTAGGCGACATCAACTGCTCCCCTTGGTCCACCACTCTGGTTACCCAGTCAAAGAAATCTATGAGATTAGTTTGACAGGACCTTCCTTTGTAAACCCATGCTGTCTTGGATCCTGTGCCCCTATGGATTCCAGGTGTTGCACTATCCTTTCCTTAAGGAGTGCCTCATAATCTTGCCCACTACTGAGGTAAGACTGACCGGTCTGTAGTTCCCCTCTCCTGCTACCACTCTTGTGGAGCGGGATCACATGAGCCCTTCTCCAGTCTTCTGGGACCTCTCCTGTGCTCAGAGACTCACTAAACAATTCTGCTAATGGCTCTGCTAGTTCCTCCTTTAGCTCCTTAAGTACCCGGGATGTATGCCATCAGGTCCCATTGCCTTATCCACCTGAGGCTTAGCAAGCTCTTGTAGGGGACCCTTTCTTTTGTGAAGGGAGTAGTGCTAGCCTCCTCCCCCTGTGTCCATGATGCTGAGCTGTGGGCCTGCCTACCCTTCTCTTCAGTAAATACTGAGCAAAAGTATCTATTTAGGATAGATGCCTTTACAGGGTCCTCCTCCTCCTCACATGCTCCCTTTTCTCCATTAAGCTTAGCAATACCCCTCTGGACTTTCTCCTTTCACTAATGTATCTATAGAAAGTCTTGTCACCTTCTTTTACTGTTACGTACTAGTGTTTCCTCAGTTTGGGACTTTGCCTGCCTTACTGCCTTACCTGCTTCCCTTAGGGCAGTTTGGTATGCCTCCCTATCTTCATCCCGCTGTGTTCCTTATATTTCCTGAAGGCCAGCCTTTTGGCTCTGACCTTTTCTGCTACTGTATTTGAGAACCAAAGTGGTTTCCTTCTTCTTTGCACTTCCTTTTCTGTCTAACACAATGGGATGTTGCTTCAAGTATTGCATCCTTAATGCTTGCCCACTTTGCCTGTACCCCTCACCTGTGTTTCTTTTGCCAGGGCTAGCTTAACTCTGTTGGCCATCTTATCAAAGTCAGCTCCTCTGAAGTCCCATATTTTTGCCTTGGAATGGGATGATTTAGATGTAGTAGCCAAATTGAACCATACCATGTGATGGTCACTGGCCCCCAGGTGACCTTCTACCTGGAGATCTGTGATCCCTACTTTGTTAGTCAGTACTAGATCTAGGTTGCACTCCCAGTATTTAACTTAATTTGCATGTTAAACTGCACATGCAATACTTTATGTAAAAAAATCTCAAATTATGGCTATTACAATTCAGTATTAAAACAAAGTACTGAAGGAAAGTAAATGAACAGAAAAAAATCTTATTAATGTGAACTCACCTTTAGTGGAAAGGGTTTTCCTTTGAGGTAATATAAACAAAAAATTGGTATTTCCTTATATTTGAAAGAAAAGAGACAGGTATTCTCCTCTATAACGAGCACCATACCTGCATTTGGTAAGTAATGTAATGCTAGGATGGTTATGAATTTTAAATCAGTACCAACCTGCATTTGGTAAGTAATACTTAAATGGCTATGACACACATGTAATTATGGATAAAATGCATTAATAACAACATTAGGAATTCTCTTCCATGAATAAGACAGTCATAAACATTTTTTTATATAAATAAGATCTTAAAATCTTAAAATCAAAGTTATAATCATTATTTAATATCTTGAAATAAGAATCAATATCTTCAAATATGATCCTCATTACTTGAAACAATATGTAATACCCTGCCAATGTCACAAAATATTAATATGCATTGCCTTGTTTTATACAACACTCAAATTCTGAAAATAATATTTTCTTACTTTAAAAAAATCTTATTAAGATAACTATTTTTTCCCAAAGGCAGATAATGGGGCTTATTTTAAACATAAAGACCTCTGTCCATATTCAAAAGGTCAGTGTAATGCTAACAGAAATAGTACAGCAACAAGTGGACAGAGTTTTTTTAAATGTGTCTGGAACCATGGTGACAGGGCCTACTAATGTGGCATGATGCGGATAGCACTGTCATGCTAAATACACCACTGCGCCCATGCAAATAAGGCAACCCACTTGCATACAGGGCACAGTGGTATAATGAGCAAATTTTTGGAACACTAAAAGGATGCCATGGCAACACTAATTGCTGTTTACAACCTGCTGGCCTTAACGAGCATGGTGGTGCACAACCACACCACCTCTGGCATCACTGGTGTCTGTCACTGACACAACAAATGGTCCCACTTGTGCCCTGATCCCCCATGAAGTTATGTATATATCCCCCTGTCACTGTGATCCTCACTAAAACACTATATGCAGTATATCCCTGGTAGTCCGGTGGCACCCCTCTCACCCTTATCCCCATTGAAACAGGGCCCAATTCACAAAGCCCTTAGAATGATGCAAGGTGCCTACATCAAACATAAATGATGCAAGTGGCACCTTGTGCCAAAAGCTGCCCCAGGAGCGATTCAGAAAACAGCCTGTGTCAAATGCAGGCTGCATGTGCCAAAGGAGCTTGCACCAGCCTTGCACCACAAAATGGTGTGCAACATGTTGCTAGAGGGCTTGCAGAAGATGCAGCTGCCATATCCCCCAATGTGGTTTTCACAAACCCCTCCCAGAGGGCAAATGTCAAGTATCATTAGACCAACATGGACTGGTCTAAGGGTACTTAGCTGTGTGTCCTGGGAGGATTTTGACATTTGTGGCAATGTGCTGTGCCCCCCAGCCCCAATCCCAGTCATTAAATATAATTAAAATCCCTGATGGTCTATTGGACCCCGATCAGCCCTGATCCCAGTTAGTAATTATTAAAAGAAATCCTTGGTGGTCTGGTGGGTCCACAATCAGCCCCAATCCCAGTTAGTAATTATTAAAAACAATCCCTGGTGGTCTAGCACACCCCACAAGTAGCCCCAATCCCTTTTAGGAATTATAAAAAACAACTCCCTGGTGATCTAATGGTCCCCTTCCATACCCCCAATCGTCCATTATGTAAAAACAGCCCCGGTGATCTAGTGGCCATCCAAGCCCCACCCCAGCAGGCAGTGAGTATCCCATCACCCCACTACCCCAACCTGAAACAGAGCCAGCATCTGGCACAGCCCTCCTCACACCACCATGTCTGGATGTCAACTGAGCTATTCAATAAGGAGTGCATACTGTATATGCTCATTATTGACAGCTCAGTTGGTGGCCAGACATGGTGGTTGTGAGGAGGGCTGTGCCTGTTGCCATCTCTGTTTTGGGTGGGGAGGGGAGTGGGGTGGTGGGACACTGCCTACCGGGGTGGGGGCCACCAAATCACCAGGGCTGTTTAATTATACATAATGGGGGATTGGGGCTGGGGGGACCACTAGACCACCAGGGTGTTTTTTTCTATAATTCCTAAGAGGGATTGGGGATGATTGGGGGTCTGCTAGCTGATTGGGGGGTCTGCTAAACCACCAGATTTTGTTAATATCTTTTTTTTTGTTTAAGCCTTCTTTATTAGATTATTACAGGTTTCATACATACACACATTAATCCTGAGTGGGCCCAGGATCCACAAACCCAAAACTGGTTGTGTAACCTATGTACAATAACAACTATGTACACACACAGCCATGGGGATGGCCCCTCCATTATATGAAACCAAATCTAGTCATAACTATATCTTGAATAGACATTATCATTGAAAACACTTGACACTCATAGGTGATGCCTCTACATTAATAGTCAAATTGTCCACTAAATTTATTAAATTAAAGCCACCTACATTAAATGCAGGATACCCTGGAGGTAGTCCCCCGTTGTGCCCCTGGAAAGAGAGAGAATCCCCACCCATTCCTAAACCCCAGCAGACAAAGGCCTTTATTCTACTATCAATTCCTGATGTGTGTTTAAGCCGAAAATAGTCACCAATAATTTTACCTTTTGACACTGAAAAGAATCCATATAATACTGCATAATTCTGCACTATCGAAATCTATTGCTATTCACAACCCGACAGACAGTACTGTGTTTGGCCATTGCCTATCTACAGTAGATAGATAGCCTCTAGAGTCAACCATCTTTTGTCATATAGCCCTTTCTTACCCTCCAAACACATGAACCTCTTTATTCTTCCCAAAGCCCAGATAAGGTCTCTCACCCAATGCACATAGGCATATCTTTGTTCATCCTTCCAATGTTTCAAAATAAAAGACTTGACCATTGCTGCCATCAAGGATATGTGATATTTGTGTGTGACACCTGATATTTGTGACATATCACCTAATATGCAAATGTTGGGCAGTATAAAGTCAGAATAGTCCAACATAGGGTCCATGTGTTGTTTAATTTCAACCCAAAGTGAGCTTATTTTACTGCAGTCCCACATAACATGTAGGATGTCTCCTGACTTGGTTCTGCATCTAAAACACAGGTCTGTCTGTCTCAGCTGCCTATCACATAGTTTCTTAGGAGTATAATACATATTTGAGGCTATAAAGAACTGCATAATTCTATATTTGGGTATAGGTATATATTTATTACACCTCCAGATATCCTCCCAAGCAAGCTGTTGGGGGGCCAAAATTCTATCCCAACATAGAACCATTGTTGGTGAGTTCAGACTGAAATAGTCTAATAGCACCTTATACACTTTTGACAGAGGGTTAGATGAGGGATCTACCACGTTCAAATTTTCCCAAGTGAAGGAATTTATTGGAGGATCTCCTAACCCTTTCCGCATCCCCTCCAACATTTTAACAAGCTGTAATCTTCTAAAGAAGTGAACTGCATCACACCTCACTGGGAGAGACATCATATTATCTTCTATAACATCCCTTACCATCAGTCCCTCCAGCTGGTTAATCCAGCGTTTTGTGATTACCTGACCCCCAATCAGTAAACTGGGATTACCCAGCACAGGCTGGTCCCAGGTCTTCAGTTGATCCCTTCTCTGAGAAGGAGTAAGGTACAGTCACCAGGCCATTACTGTCTTGACAATTGGAGTCATGGATGCTTTTTTAAGATATCTTCCTAAATTAGTAAAGAGCAACACAGAGGATAGAGAACTTATCTGTTCAATTCTTTTATTAACTGCCTATCTGGAGCCATACTGGAGTATACATCTCGCCCTCCTCATTTCTTCCCCAATGAATCATGAGACCCAGTTGACCAGTCACATAATATAAGTGAAGATCAGGCAGTTTAATCCCACCCAATTTATATGGCAAGCACAAAATACTATGTTTTTTTTTTCCTGGGGGGCTTGGAATTCCACAAAAATGCAGAAAGTAACTTTCTAATTTTAGTGAACCAGAATTTGGGGATACTGTTTGGGGCTAAGTAGATTGGCTATAGTATCCTTGGCAAAAGATTAATCTTGATTAATCCCAATCTCATTACAAAGTTTAAAGGTAGTTTATTCAATTGAAGTATATCCCCTTTAATGGCTGCCAACACCTTATCCATATTCGTTGCTGTCCCGTCCTCCAGATGCACAGTGACCCATATACCCAAATATTTAATCTTATCCTCCACCCAATTTATTTGTAGTGGCACAAAGTCAGATCTACATACATGCAGAGACAAAGGGAGAATCTGTGTTTTGTTCAAATTTAGTTTATAGTTCGAAACTCTGGAAAATTGCTCTATAATTTCCACTGATCTTTGAAAGCTTTCTGCCGGATCTTGTAAATGCAGCAATATATCATCTGCAAAAACCGAAAATTTCAACTCCCTGCCCGCAATTGTGATCCCCTTTACATTGGCATCTGTGTTAATAGCAATTAACAAGGGCTCCAAATATATATTAAACAATATTGGCAAGAGGGGGCATCTCTGTCTAGTCCCATTTTTTAGCTGGATCTCTTGTGAAATATACCCATTACACAATACTCTGGCTGTAGGGGCAGCATATACATTTTTAATGCCTCTGAGAAGGCCCTCGGGGAATCCCATCCCTTCCATTGTAGCAAAAAGAAAATGGGAGGGAGACCCAATCAAAGGCCCTCTCAGCATCTAGAGATATCAAGGCTAATGGAAGTTGGGAGTCCGGAGCTTAGCTAAGTACAGGTATATGGTGGAGTTTTCTAAGTGCATCATGCACCCCCCTCCCTGGCATAAATCCTACCTGTTCAGGGCTAATTAAATTTGGAGCAACATTCAATATGTGATTGGCAATAATCCTTGTCAGGATTTTAATATCCTGATTCATCAGAGCAATGGGTCTATAACTGCCAGGCAAGTCCTTTGATTTGTCCAGTTTAGGAACCAATGTAATATAAGCTTGATACAGTGGAGGGTGGAACACCCCTTCTTGCATTATGTTACTAAAAAGTTCCTTAAGAAAGGGGAGTATAGTACCGATATGCACCTTATAAAATTTAGCTGTGAGGCCATTCAGCCCTGGAGCTTTACCAGAGGGAAAAGCTTGAATCACTTCTACTATCTCAGCTCCTCTTATTGTGACAGCTAGTTCTCTAATCTGGTCCAGGTCCAACACCGGTAATGGGATACCATCTAGGAATGTCCTGATTTCCTTCTCCCCACCCACTTGTCGTAGTTGATAAGTTTCTTGGAAATAGGAAGCAAATGCGACTACCATTTTCTGTGGATTAGTGAAAACTGTCCCATCATACTTTATGGCAGTGACTGTTCTAGAGGCTTCCCATTCCTTAACCCTAGCTGCTAATAAATGCCCAGGAACATCCCCTTGCAACAAATATTTAGCCTGAATCTTTTCTAGCCAAAATTCTGCTTTACTATATTGAATATCCGCCATTTCCCTTCTTAGACTTTGGAGTTCAGAATCTATTTCCTCAGAGGTCCCCTCCAGTGCAGCCAGGGATTCAATAGCCACCACTAAAAACTCCTCTTTAGCTCATCTCATTCTATTTCTCCACACTGCATAACCCTGTGCTATGCTGGCATATAAGACCTTACAAGTTGGCCAAGCTAAGGATTTATTCTGTAACGTAGAGAGTTGAGTCTGAATTATCTCCAGAAGGGCATCCTCTAATTTAGTCTTAACAGAAGTCTCTGAAAATAAGAATTCATTCAACCTCCACCTACATGGCCTAGCAGGAGTAATTGTTGGCTGCCGGGTCAACTGGGTGGGGAAATGGTCTGACAACATCCTACATCTAGTCATCACCTTTTTGACCTCCCTAAGTGCCTCCCTATTTACCAGAAAAAAATCAATTCTAGAATGACTCTTGTGGGCTGTTGAATAGAATGTCATATTATCTCCTCCTGTGGAGAAAGTCCGGAGTGGGTCTACCAGAGCTGTAACCTCCAACAGTCTAATAATAGCTTCCTGAGCTCTAGATAAAGGCCCTCTGGATGGCGGCAATCTATCCTCCCAGTTATTTAGACAAAGATGCCAATCCCCTGCTAGTATAATAGGGTGTGGGGAAAACAGAGCAATAACCATCTCCAATGACACAAAAAATTCTGGATAAGAAGGAGTTCGGCCATAAATAGAGGCGATTGAAAGTTCCATACCCAAAATATTGCCTGAAAGGAAAATCCCTCTACAATCTTCCCTAGTTGTCACCTGCACTATATCATAGGAACAGTTTTTCCCAATTAAAATTGCAGCACCCCCGAGGCCATTTCCTTACCCGCCCCATATACCTGGCTCACCCACATCCACCTAAGGAGACTCAGTTCCTCTATCAACAAGTGAGTCTCTTGTAAAGTAGCTATATGACCCCCATCTGTTCAATATGCCTCAAAATTAATATTCTTTTACATCTACCCCAAGACCTTTTACATTCCATGATATAATTTAAACACACAACATCTTACATAAGGTCTGCATCACTCTCTTATTCCATATTGGACTCTTTCTCTTTCCAGATCCCTTAAACCCACCCATCCCCTTCCCCGATCCCTGGATAGACCTCCTATATAACATTGATTCACAGACGAGCCATTTCCGTGCACTCCCCAGCCCAACAAGCTACTAAAACAGCTAAATACCCCACCCCTCATATAAACCTTTAGGACATTCCTACTCCACCTACATCACACCCTTAATTATATAGTTCACTGTGAAGTCACTCTTCCCCTTAGGCCCACCCCATATACCTTATATCCCCGTCTATACTGGTTTATCATGTTGCCTATTAAATACCCTTATTCCTTTGCTTACCCAAATTGGGAATGAGTTAGGCAACCAAATCGGGACCCAAAACCTTAGACCTCCCCAAGGGGGAGGACCCCCCCTGCCAGCTGAATTAAGTGTCCCCCAGTGTGCCCACCACCATCATTTGGCTATTATCCAGCTTCCACTCACCTTCCTAATGGCACACTATCAGGGCATGGAGTCCCACCTAAAAAGGAGTGGCAAAAGAACCCCAAATTACCTATTAGATATGATGAACCAACCTCTTAAAATAATAGATCAGTTGTCGCACTTCTATTCAAGACATAGGGCAAAAGATTAGAGATTAACCTCTCTGGCATAGACATGTAGCTTTATATCCATCCTTACCATATTGCCCCAAGTTCCATTCAAATTCAATTCCCTAAAAAGGGGAGGTTCATTTCTGGAATTTTCCTCACCCATAGGTTCCATCCCCCAATAATCTCTAACTTCCTTCCCCCAGTCTCACACCCAATGAGCAACCAACAAGGAGCCCAGAAACATTGTGGCAAAAAGCTTCGCATCCTTACCTCTGCACCATGGCAATGTTTAAGCAACGTTTAAGCTAAGTAAATAAATTCAACCTGAAAAAAAAGAAAACAATTGCATCTCTTTTCTATTTCTCAAGTCCCATATCTGTAGGATCATGCCAGCTCACCACTTTTCTACAAGAACTCAGGTCAACGACTGGAATAATGCTGGAAGTTCGATCCGCAGGCCCTCCAGGGCATCCCACACTGTCAGATACATTTTCTCCATGGTTTGCAGCTGTACAGACAAAGTCACAGGATATTGCATCTGGAATTTAATTCCAGCAAGATACATTTTTTTTCTTTATCTCCGAATATTCCTTTTGCTTCTCTCTCACTGTGGGTGTCAGGTCTTGAAATAACCAGATAGATGCTCCATTCCACTGCAAAGCTTTATTTTTCCTGGTATAAGCAAGCACGTGTGATTTTTCCTTATAATTCAAGAGCCTCGTGATTAGGACTCTGGGTCTTGCTCCCAGAGGGGGCATCTCTCTTAGTGCCCTATGTGCTCTCTCCAGATTGTAGGCCTCTCCAAATAGCAGGGGCCCAGTAGCTTAAGGAGTAGATCTTGCAGAGAGAAAGCACAATCTGAGCCTTCAGCCCTTTCAGATAACCCTGCTAAAATAAGGTTATTCCTCCGACTTCTGTATTCCTGATCTTCCAAGCAATCCTCGAGCTTCTTAATTTGTTTATGGGCTATCATCATCTCTTGTTCTATAGTAGAGACCTTCCTTTCTTGTGAAGAGACCCTAGCTTCCACATCCCTCATCTGTTGGGCCAAAGAGAGTAGTGCTGGCTTAACAGTGGTATAATCTGCCACCAGCCCCTGTAATAATTGTTTTATTTCCAGCAGATCATCGGAGTTCTTATTATCGCCTCCGTCTCCATCCCTTCGATCCGTTTGCTCGTTCGGTACCGGCAACTGGGGCTTTGGTTGCTTGACTGCTGGCAATCTCGCTGATAAGGGCTCAATAGCACCAGACTCCATCCTGATACGAGAATGTGGCCTAACACAACCGCCGAGAGCACAAGGTTGGGGGAGAGAAAATCATTTATAATTACCGTGACTCGCAGTATTTTTGTTAAAGAGCCACAGAGAAGCACTTCTCCAACTGAGCTGGTAGGCAAAGCAAATATATCATGTTGAGAGGGGCTTAAAAAGCTATATAAATTGAATAGGGCCTAGAAGCAGCACAGCCAACATCCTCTCATGCCAGGTTCATCACGTGATCTCCGTTTTTTTTATATCTTAATTGGGATCAGGGCTGGGGGGAGTGATAGCCCCGAGAGACTGTTGTCCATGGTGCTATTGCCATACGGCTGCCCTGAGGCTTGCAGCACAGCTTTAAGATGTGTCATCTGTTTGGCACAGTGCCAGGGTTGCTGTAAGCCATGGGACTTTGCTGCTGGGATCCCTACCTAATAGTGAATCAAATGCAGGGTCCCTGATGCACCAGTGGTCAGTGCAAGCTGCCTTCAGTGCAGCTTGCACAGACATTTGTGAATTGAGCCCTAAATATTTATCCCTGGTAGTCCAGTGGTACCTCTTCCTGCCCTGATCACCACTGTAATTATATAAAGAGCTACGGTAGTCCAGTGGTGCCCCCTCCTGCTTCAAGGTTATAAACATTGTTTCATTGAGGATTGGATGGAAGGGATTAATGCTGGGCTATCAAGAATCTATACATGATTATAAGGGGGATCAAGGCAGGACATGACAGGAATTTAAACCTACAGGACTTTGGGTAAGGTAGGGGGCTAACATCTGGCATTTTGCTCAATACCTTGGTGCATACAAAGGTGCAGACTAAGCATTGTGCAAAGCTGCTAATGGCCACATAATGGAACGCAAATGGCCTTATAGTGTCTTGCATGGTAAATAGTGTACTAGAATTTGAAAATGGCACCCAGGAGCAATGGTGCCATCCCATTTGGTATGTGCTATCAAACTTTGCTCCTGGGTACCTGTTGCCAGAATGCACATATGGTGTGCTATGCCTCTGCACTTTCTGCGGCACAACCACAGCTAGATATTCATACAAGCAGCACATACTAGACAGGATATGCTTCTTGGACAAATATGCCTCCACAACATCTGTGTGATATTTAGTGTAAGGTCCTTTGATTTTCATGATACTACACACTCCACCGTTTCTGAATACATGGGGATAAAAAATCTCATTTTTAATTTGTTCTCATTTTCAGTTTTTTCTCATTTTTAGGAGATTCATTTTTATAGTGCCAGAATGGGAAAAGTAAAAAAGAAATTGTAAAAAAAACTAAAGTTTAACATAACTGTTGTAAAGTAAATATTTTGCTTGTAGTAGAAAGACATTCTTTAATAATGATGTGAGAGCAAGGTTCCATGTTGAATAGCCCTTTATAATCTTATCAGTTATAAGAACTGATATTATTTTTCTGACAAAGCAGATTTAGTTTAAATTTAAAACTCTGTATATGACCTCGACTGTACAGTCAGTCTCTGTGAAGTGGTATTTCCTGGTGTGAACCATTATTTATTTATTTAGTTAGTTATTGATGTATTTTATTTATTAATTTTGTTGACCAGGTAGGCAGACTAGAGATAAAAGTTCTCCATTTTCAGGAAAGACGTGGGAGTTTGAGCTCAATAATGCACAGCACAAAGATGGCACAAAAGACATGGCCTAACAAGCACAGCAACATTTTACAGTGAACCATTTACAATAAACATGTTTTATCCAAAGCAAGTGTATTACCCTGTCTCTCCTGAGACCCCTTACCTTCATATTCCAATACCTTTTATTACTTTGAGAAAGTTGCAAAGGTCTGTCTTCTCATGCCCTATCTTCTCGTACCCATGCAATATCTGGGACACCTATATCATGCCCCCAAACCTGGAGTTCTCCTGAGACTCTATACCCTCTGGTTCAACAACATTTTATTACTGTCAGAAAGTTACAATGGTCTATCTTATCATGCTCATGCAATATTTGGAATACCTCTATCATGCCCCCTGAAATGGAGTCATGTGTTTGCCAAGGAAAATGATCCCAAGTGTTCTAGCTTTTTCTTCTCAACTCAGTCTAATTATTCATTTTAGTAGACTTGTACTATACCTTTTAAAACTCATCTATGTCTTTATTGTAGTATGGTGCCCAGTACTGCACACAATACTCCACGTGTGGCTTAACCAATGCCTTGTATTGTACAAGGGTCATATAACCTTCCTTGACATGATTTATGTCCATAGCTTTGTGTATCCCAGCATCCTACTTACCTTTTTGATTGGAACTGCTTTCAATGTTTAAGAGCTCCCTCTACTATTATTTCAAAGTCCTCCTCTTGATCTGTAGCTGTGATTTCCTTCCCATTTAGTGCATATTTTCTGCCCCAGTGTCTAGCTTCTAGGGGCTTTTCATTACATTTATTCAAACTGAGGCCCATTTGCCACTTGTTTGTCTAGCTTCCTAGTTTGTCCCAGTCAATCTCTACTCATTTGCATTTCTTGTTGCAGCTACACTGGCTTGGTGTCATCTGCAGATGTATCTATTCTCGAGAAGTTCTCCTTTAAGACATTAAAGAGCTTCTGACACCTCTGGAAAAGCTTAGAAAACATAACATTAGGACACAATTCAGGTTGTATTTCATGTACATTCTTTAAAATTGACCTCCCCTTATTTATTACTGAGGAATTTGTACAAAACATGACTGTTATCTCTGAGAATTCATCTGCCCCTACAGTTTATCCCCCATTTGAAGTCAGAATCCTTTGTTCTGACATCACAGTCTATTCCCATGGCAATAACTGTGATATCACAAGAATAGTATTATGACATCTGGTAAAGAAAATACAATGGGAGGTAATGAATTATCAAGGAACAAAGATGCTGTTTACATACAAATGGTCTCAGTAACAAATAAGGGGAGCAAAATACTGAACTAATGTGAAATACAAGCTGAACTGTGTCCACATATTATGCATGTCAAAGTTCTCCATGTCAGATGCTCTTTAATTGATTTAGTGAATAAGAGAGGATATAGTGCCAGTTCTTGAATGACTCCACCTTTCACACTTGTTGGCTTGAGGTACTGTCCCTTTACAGCCACTCTTGGTATCAGACTTAGCCAGAACTAATCAAGTTATGTATCCTTCCCACCATGCCATGCATACAGACATTGTAAAACATCTTCCTGTATGGAACAGTATCAAATGCCTTACTGAGATCCAGACATACACTATTCACTATTTCACCTTTGTCATGACTTTCTCTGATACTCTCAGGTTGTTGGGTATGTTTGATAGCTGTTAGTCATTTGTCAGTTTATAGGATCTGCAATTATTGAATATTGCCACAGCATGTGGTTAACTGAAAGATGATTAAAGCAATCCCTTCCTAGACATTACGTAAAAACACGTTTCACATTGTGTTATTCAACATTGCAAATAGCATTAAAATGTATTGAATAGCTTTTTCAGAGTGCATTTTAATACTCATAAAGGCTATTTGCCATACATTGTCTAATTTTAAGCACATTAATATTGTAGAAAACTATTAGTACTTAATAACATTTGCAATGAATTGCCTTTACACTTCTATTTCCATTTTTGAGATAAGTGGCTTCTGGCTTCTAGAGAGGAAATATGATTAAATATTTTAAAAGGGTACAACATATCTCTCTTGCCTCTCCTTGGCACAGTCCATCAATCAAACAAGAAATCTTCAAAACAATACTGAATATGCAATGATGGGAGCAGTACACACCTCAGGTATCGGGATGTATCCTTGCTAGAGGCTAATGCCTCCCAGAAATTTTGCTCCCACACATACCATGCTAGAATGCTTTTGAGAAGATGGGAGCACAGCAGGTATATACTTTCCTTTCTCGAGGCTAAACATTTCTCTTAACATACTGGGCTTGATTTTCAGAGCCCTGAGAATGCTGCAATCCCTGATGTGCCAATTGTTTGGTGCACGGGGATTGCAACATTCTCCCAGCCAGTGATCAGGATTTTCTATCCCAAGCATCAAATGCCCCAAGTTAGACTAGCTTTTCCCAGGTTTAATTTGTGCCATTTGGTGGACCCATTTTATAGGGCTTGCACCAAAGATTTAGCGCAAGCTGTAGTAAACTGAGGACATTTTTGCAACTGTGCACGATGTACTAAAATCGGTTGCAATTGCATCAAAGGAGTTTGGCACAGCTGTGCCGAAGAATGGGGTCAATGAAGGGATTGATGAAAATCCTGTGTCACCCTTCGAAAATCGAGTCCACTGTATCCGTAACTCTAAAATTTTTATTTAGCATAAGTATATAGTAATCAGCTGTAACTAGAGATCAGAATGAACATGATTAGAATAATACATGTTTGGAGAGTTATATTTTTGCTTTTTTCCATCTTGTGTTTTACATTACAGCTGTTTATGACATTCAGATATGGGAAATGATAGAAAAATGTTTATGTGGCCATTGTGTCCATCTCTTGACATTCAAGCAAGTGTAGAATTGATCATTATGAGAAATAGCTGCAGCCATTGTTCCGTGGGAGACAGTGCCATGATATTTTATGGACTTTAGCATTATGGACAGGAAACCAGTCAATGGGAGAAACATCTTGGAACCTGAGGCTGTTTGATACACCCATTCCGCCCAGGCATACTAATTCTGCTATTTAGTAAGTGTTTATGTTCAAGAATATAAATAAAAAAAATCTGTCCAATCCATTGGGGCCAGCTGTGAGAGTCAGGTTGTGGTCAGACTCGAGATTCCCATCAAGGGGCCAAGCATGTCATGGAAGTAAGAAGCATCATACATAGCCACAGTAAGTGGTGGTACAAAGTCAATGTGCAAAAAAAGCTCTCCCCATTGTGTTGCCAGAAAAATATTCAATACGCAAAAGTCTGACTTAGTCACTGGGGGAAGAGACTCCCTGTGATTAAGTCAGCCAGTTGATAGGGTGTGTAGGCTGGGATTGCATTTCCTAACATACTACAGTAGCTTGCAACATACATGGAGGTCTGGGGATGGCATAACACCAGTCACATGGTGCTTTGCCATGGTCAGAGATCCAGAAATCCAGCACTACTGTCACAATATCCCGACACCATCCCAAGGCCATCTCTCACCTTTAGGCTTGCTTTTGGGTCACTGAATCATTGAATTATCACAGACTCCATGGACAATCCTTGGTATTCCATTCCCATCCTCCCAACCTGCCAGAACCATTTTAGACTGGTTTAGGTTCTTCCTTATGGACCCCCTATAGGTGTGTGTTTTCATGCTTTTAAATCTTCCTCGTTCACTTTAGAGTATCTATGTGTGAGTCAGGTGAGTCACAGGGATTAATTTCATTCCAGTTGTTATTTGTGGCCTGAACACTGCCACTGGGAATGGTGATCCAAAGGCAAGGTTGGAGTTTTCAGTTGCTATGTGGATGACACTTAGCTGTATCTTTTGTTTTCACATGGCCTGGGTGACCTGGTTTCTGTGCTAAGAAAAACAACTCTCTAACCAATATCAAAGAATGGATGACCATTATTTGACTAAGATTAAACCCCAATAAGACTAAGAAGTTGCTTGCAGGGACAAATGAAAATCGATCCAGCAGTTTTATTGCAGAATCTGTCATTCTCACGACTCTCTACAAAAAAAAAATGATATGTCCCACAATTTCTGGCAATGTTTTGTTTTTGTTTTTGTTTTTTTGCCTCAGATTTTATAACAATTATTACAATTTTCAAGAGAAGACTTTGAAACATACTGTCAATTTGGCATGCAGACTTGTGTTTGGCCAAAACAATGCTTTGTGAAGTGGAATACTGATTTATGTGACACTGCTTTCATTTGAATCCCTACTTGACTTGGATTCAAAATCCTCTGACCAAGCCTAGGTTCACTTAAGCACTTAACATTTGATTTGTGTCAAAGCAGTCTATCAGAAAACATTTCATTTGCTACAGATGCAGAAGCAATATGTGGGAAAAAAGGTGGAGATTCTGCTATTCACTTAGAGCACTAACTATCAAGTCTTTTTGTAAGTGGTAGGGTGCATTTTTCTTTGTGAGCATTCTTTTATTCAGAACCCTACCTACCTATCTTGACTACAGCAATGAGCTCTGCTGTACCAGGGTCTGCCTCTGAATCCATTAAGCCTCCTGCAGCTAATGCAGAATATATAGTAGCTACATGTCTTGTGATCCGCATGCAGAGGTCAATGAATATTACACATACACTTTGTCAGCTGCATTGGTGGCCACTAAGGTGATGATGATTAGTGTTGAAAGTTTTACTTTGAGTGTTCAAGCCCCAAAATGGACTGGCCCTCTCTGAAGTACAGTACATCCATAAGCTGTTAACCACTCTCTGGGCAAATCCTCTAACTGGTAAATGTTTGTGCTGCAGCAGCCAGGGTTTTTTTTAAAGTCCTTATTGACAAATTGAGATTGTAAGTGAATCGAGCATTGACTGTAGCTGCCATTAGGCTCTAAACCCCTCCTCAGATCCATCTGAGAAGCACCCTTTGTGGAAGTCTTTCGATCAGTACTGAAACTCTGTCATCTTAGGCATTCCAAAAGTAATGCCACAGAGACTATTTTGTTTTTACACAAAATGGACAATTTTTACTTAAATTATTGAATGCAAGCAAATATTGTGTGTATCTTATTATTGTGTTTTAATATCTATTTTGCACATATTTATACTGATTTCTGTTCAGCACCTTGAGCCCATGCAGGGTGATCTATTAAGTATCTATCTATCTATCTATCTATCTATCTATCTATCTATCTATCTATCTATCTATCTGTCTATCTATCTATCTACTCTATGACCAACTCCATCCATGGTGTCCAGTGGATCCCCCTCTCCCTAATCACTATCCCTCATGATGCTGTTCAAAGTACATGGTCCCACAATGTTCACCATCCCTCACTGTCTCCTTGGTTCCAGGTCATAATCTAGCCATACCCCTACCACATGCCTGTAACACTTCTGCAGGCAGTGACTGTTGATACATGTTGCAGCCAGGACTGTGAGGGTCACCCCATGCTTCCTGAATGGTAGACCATTCCCCCTTCACCATGCCATTGCAATGTGTTTAGTGACTTCACAGATAATGCTTGTACAACAGGGTGCAAAGCAAGAGTCTGACACCAAGTGGTTATTGTACTTAGTGATTGGCCCTTGCCAGTGTGTTTGGCACCCTATGTGCTTAGCTCCCAGGGAGGTAAGATACTTAGATACTTTAATGGTTTAGCACAGATAAGGGGCAGCTTTTTCAAACAACCATGTCCATTTTTTGGCTGGGGACATTTGATATCCAGATAGTTAGACCACCTAAAAGTGGTCAAACTCTTGGATGCAATTCCCGTGACTTGCATACCAAAAATGATGCATGTGTCATAATTTTGATGCATGCATCATTGTTTGCCATTAACTGTAGCAAGTGTCACAAAAGCTTCAGGATGTTTGAAAAGCTGATGCAAGCATCCTGATGCATCTGCCTGGGCACAGCAAGGGTTTGAAATACAGATGCAACTACTGTATCCTGTCTTTTGAAAATCCCCTCCAGGGACTGTATCAGTCTAGTCTTCACTGTTACTTTACTTACAATAGCTTAACTAGGTTCCCCCTCCTCTGAAACACCATAATCCTGCTTTTCCCTAACAGCCCCATGTGTCTTTTCTATTTGATCTTTGTCTGCTACTGTACACAGCCAGTGTTCACCACCTCTCACAGCAATCTGTTCTACTGATGCACCAGCAGTTTAGTAAAGAAAAATGATGTCTTTTCTGAACTGTCATCCTGCTAGTTTAGAGTTACAACCCCTTGTGTTTTTATTTGTCTTTTTTAGTCACAATAACTCACTGAAGTCATTGTAATAAATCCCTCATGTAATTGCAGGTTTCTATCATGTCCCCTCTCACCCTCCTCTCCTTTAATGAGTATGTGTTAAGGTTTTTAAGCATCTCCTGGTAGTTACTAATCTGTTACCTGTGCATTATTCTAGTCACCCTTTGCTATATTCTATCAAATCCGCCCATTTCATTTTTTAATATAAGGGTTCCAAAACTGTACATAGTATCCTAGTCATGGCATGAACAGTGATCAAGACAGCAGCATGATTATTGGAATCTCTGGCTAATACATCAACATAATCTGTTAGCTTTGGATATGTTTTTTCATACTGCCTGGAACTATTCAGGTTCCTGACTACCATAATGCCCAGTTCTGTTTCCTGATGTGAGGCTTGCACAGTAACTTCAACTATGCTATATTTTACTTGTGGGTTCTTCTTTCCAATATGCATATCTTTACAATTCTGGGCATAGATTTTTTGTTGCAATATGCCCAACCACTTTCAAGGCTCCCCACATCCTTCTGCATGCTTCTTATTCCTTCTTCTGTGTCCATCCTCTCGCATAGCCTGGTATCCTCTGCAAACAGGCTTACCTTGTTGTTTGATCCTTTCCTTATGTCAGTCATGAATATATTGAACATGACTGGTCCCAACACTGACCCATGCAGGACCAAACTTGTAATGGTATACCATCAAATGGGTGACTGCAAATGAGTGACTCAAATATAAGCATCTGTGTATATAGTGATGGTAGGGATAGCAACTGTGGGAGGTTGTAATTTATTTATTTAATTTTTGTTGACTGGGTAAGTGTGCTAGAAAAATTCTACCTATTTTCAGGCATGGTCTGGGGGAGGTGGATACAGATGAATGCCAACTGACCTTGAATCAGATTAAGCTGTTGGTGGTATTTTTAGTGAATGGGGGAAAATTTGGCAATGGCACCGTGGAAATTCCCCAGCTGTTTTCAAGAAGTGCCATGGGATCTTTAACATCCATTTAACATCCACCTGAACTACTACCAGAACAGGCAGATGGGTCCTCGGTTTACAATCTCATCTGAAAGACGGCAATGACAGTAATGGTGAGAGCGAATGACAGGGAGCAATACTGTTGCTGGTGAAGTACTGCAATGAGGCCTGCTACTGATAAACTGTCCACCTGGTGTGGTGGATATGGTGATGGACTGCCGTAGCAATGGTCCCAGGTTCGGGACTCCTGTAGGTAAACCTTTTTTGTGAATGGTTTGAGCTGTTAGAATTGTTTTTTCCTCAAAATAATATGGGCGGTTGGCCCAGTCATGCAGAGGACTGAGGCACTGGGTGCCTTACCTTGCACCGTGTCAATGATCCAGGTTTGGGAACAAGCACAGGCTGCCAGAGGCCGGCGGGGGGGGTGGGTACAGAGCTGAATGGAGTGGCTGAAAGGCAGCTGTCCACTCCAGGGAGGATTGGGTGCATCCCTCAGCTCATGTCTGCCTCCTGGTGGAGGCCAGGGTGCAGAACAGCTAGAGGGTGCACAGGCATTAGGCTGTCAGGTAGCAGAAGGGGCTGTTACAGGGGTCTTAGTGCACATGCATGCCTCCACGTGCATGTGTCTCTACTCCTGGGGCTCTGGGTAACTGGGGAGAAAATGGAGGAGAAATATTCCAGAGGCAGGATGATGCCCGACCCTCCACAGGACTGCTCCTGGGCCAGGCATAAGGTAAGCCCCAGTAATTCTGGGTGTCGGGGCTGGGGGGGCTGGTCAGGCTGAATGGGACTGCTGGGAAGGAGACAGATAATACTGTGAAAAAATGGTTTGTGCTGTTAGAATTGTTTTTTGTCCTCACTGTGTTCCCCTGACTGATGGTGCCCCAGTCACAGTACCCCCTACACACTGTTGCCCCCTCCCATGTATTCCCCTTTCTCCAGTGCCCATTCCCCCCCTGGAGTTGATTTTAATCATTTGAGGTATGCAGCAGGCTTGGGTTCCCTGTTGTCACCATGACAGGAAATTTGCTGACCATCATTACAGTGACAGCACAATGCTGACAATTGGCATTGTGCCATCACTTTACAAAAGTGTTGGAGTTGGTTCGGAGATGGGGTGAACTCCCCAGAGACAGCTGCATCAGGAAACCAGTGGACTATCACAGCAAACTGTCAATTTTGTTGCTGTGATGGTCTTCGCTGTTTTCCCATTGCAGTGTGAATGTGATACTGGGGGCTCACCCCTGTAAAGGGGGGTGCAAGAGTGTAGCCCCCCAACTTAAATCCTAATTTGAATGTCTGTCTGGTTGCCAAATTGGTGGTCATTTATGTAGGTTAGGGGCCGATTTTTTCTTTTTCGGTGAAATGTACTTGCTATTGTGTGAGTCGCTGTAGAAAATTCACCCTTATGACATGGAACCTCTTGTAACATTTCTTACATCTGAGAATGTACCATAATGACACCCTTTGATTCTTGTCCATTAGCCTGATGTCTATCCATCTTGTCACTATCTCCCCTAGCCCCATTTGTCCTATTTTCTTGATAAGCCTTCTGTGTGTCACCAAGACTAAGGTTTTGCCAAAGTCTAGGTAAAGGATGTCAAGTGTGCTACCCATCGATGCAGCTGAATTGGAGTTGGCTGCCAAGACAATGTCAATGACTTATTCCCTTTCCCAATGGGATGTAAAGCTGTGGCTGCAACAACCTAATGATCAAGGGGAGAGACAGGTAAAACTGAGAGTAGAAGGATTTTGACATAAAAAACTCTTTTTGGGACTTTAGTATTCATTCTGCATCATCATGTTTCAATTTCCACTAGATATGAAGTAAATGCTGCCAAGGAAGAGAATGTGGGTGGGTGCCCTTTGTATAAAGTAGTCCATATGTTCCTATTGTGTGTTTGTTAAATGGTAGACTTCAATGAAGAAGAGAAAAAGTATCTGGAGACCAGTCACTCAGTTCATCATAAGAAATGTAGTTTTATTGTGTTTTTTTTCTTAGAACACCATGATCCCCTAGGTACACCCAACGTGTCACCCAACACTGGGCTTCCTCAGGGGCTTAGGATCTTGTGTTCCTAAATCAATTCTTTCATTATTGGTTTTAGAATAACTAGGATTCAGTTTCCTGTTTGTTTCTAACTTCAGATTATAACTTTTATAAGTGAAACAAGTTACAGCCACTTTCAGTATGTGCTTAATTTCATTTCAGACCGCCCAGGGTTACCATTCCAAACTTCCCTTCACTCTGATTTCTAGCATTACAATGCTCATTTCTTTCCTAAGCTGAATGACATGTAGTGCAGTTTCAACTGAAACTGCATCACATGCTATTCAGCTTAGGTAAGAAATGGAATTGATTGATTCAGAAACACAAGATCTTAAGCCCCTGAGGAAGCCCAGTGTTGGGTGAAATGTTGGGCATGCCTAGGGCATCATGGTGTTCTAAGAAAAAATCACAATAAAACTACATTTCTTATGATGAACTGAGTGTCTGGTCTCCAGATACTTTTTTCCTTCTACATCAATTTCCACTAGAAAATAATTAAAACCAAAATTTAAAATATGATTGTATGGTAGCAGAAAAGTGAAAAACAAAATAGTATTTCCTTAAAGGGGCACCATTAGCTTTTTTCATGATTTCAAGTTTTTTTCGCAGTACATATTATCTGCGGCCTTTGCTGCAAATAGTCTGCCAATAAAATTCAAACATGCCAATACAGTTGCATAAATGTAATATTTACCCATTAAGTGGGATAAAAAATGCATTTTGTTTGCCGATGCGACTGCACATGCCTGGAATCACTGCTTGAATTTTCAAGCACTAATTTATAATGGTTAGAGTGTTCATTTTGAAATGGGCATCACTTTCCTGAGTTCAGAAAAGGATACAGAAATGGGGAAGGTAGTTTACTGATATGCATAAAATATTTCTAAACTAATTTGTGAACAAGTGTACCCTGCGGCTCGGTGCCATACTTCATCCTGGACACATGGAAGCATCGGCCAGTAGGCCTTCAGGTCAAAATGAACAAAAGGTAATTTTAGCCCAAATAATAAGTACATTTTACATTTATGCAACTGTATTGACATGTTTGAATTTTGAAGGTAAAGTATTTGCAACAAGGGCCAAATATACCATATACAGTGAAAAGACTTGAAATCATAAAAACAACTGACAGTGTCCATTTAACTCTGGCTCCTGCAGCTAGTGCAGAAATCAGCAACCAGAATTATGCCATCCACACGGATGTCAGATCATAATACTGCTTTTCTTTGTAAGTTCACTGGTTGCCCACTAGGTGAAGAACTGAATTCAATGTCTCAGTCTGTGTGTGTAAAGTTTATCCACATCTATCTCAGCAATCTCCTAATGCCTTACTATTCCTTGCTATCAGGTATGGGCCAGGATCTGTTAGATCAAGCTGATGCGGCTTTGAGATGCATGGCTAGCAGGGTATATGTGGTTGCAGGCCACGCAATGCCCTGCCTCTTTCCCTGAACATGACACACCTCAGAAGCTGCAGTACGTTAAAAACATGAAGACTTAACATTTCAAAAAAGCTTTCTTCTCTAATTATCATTAGTTTTTCATAGTAGGTTTTATTAAAAGTTTTCATATTCAAAAACACTAATCATAAAAGTCAAACTAAAAGTGATGGTCAACTGAAGGTCACTAGCTATACGGAAATTTCATAAACATGGCTTGAAACCGCCAGCTCAGTGGTGTAGTAGCAGAAAATTCACTGTTACCTGGGGTTCACATTCCAACTCTGGAATCCCATACTAGAGCTGACTGTCAGTTGGGCAAGTCATGAAGATAAGATGAATGGATCATGGGGAGGGAGGGTGGGGCCATTCAACATTCACATGCCCCTGCTGGATGACCATGGAGCAGCACTGGCATTGGGTGTGAAAGCAGTCACTCACTTTCCCACCCTTCATGCAAAGAGGAAGGCTACAAAAGACACCTGTCCTGAGAATCAGGATGGCACAAATGGGAACTAGTGGAAAAAACAGATAAAACAATAAAAGCAAGTACCATAATAATACATGACAGAGCATTGGTAGTACTGAGACAACTGCATTACTAGGGGCATAGTAAAGCACTAGATCACAGGCTGAGTGCCTTTAGCCTCTGGAAGTGCAGCAGTCATAGTACTACCAGTGCCCTGTCTTATTGTGCTTATTAAAAAGGGTTTATGAGGAACATTTTAAAAATAAAAACAAAAGAAAATGAAAACTAGAAAAGCATGTGCTTATTGTTAAACAGAACAACCACTAGTATCTTTCAACCATTTCCAAAAATTATCTTATATATTTTTATAATACTTGAGGCAACGTTTTAAAAGCTGTAAGATTTGAAGAGTTAATACAATTCTGTGTTGCTACATGCATGCACATGTCAATATAATATGTTAAAAATGATGGGACTCTAAAAATGCAGTGAACCATTTTATTTTTTATATTGATATGAAACATTTTATGTTTTTTTTTAATATCACTATATGGTCTTTGTATTGATATGTTAATAATAAATCTACTTTACTCACACCAAGATAAGTCTCTAGCCTTAACAGTTCCAAAGTTATCACATTTTAAGGAAAATATTTTTTGAAAGGTCTAACTCTGGAACTGTTGGGGCTATAAATGTAATCTGTAACTTTTTTAATGAAATCTTACAGGGGGTTCTAGCTATAGTGATATACATATCTACTGCACATCATGATAGAATAATTTTTCTGTGAAATAAATGTTATCGATATACTTTTTCCATAACAATAAAGTATATTGATGTACTTTATTAATGTCAATATGGAACATTTCATGATGGTTTTATAAAATAAAATTAAAGGAAAATGTTTGTTTGCACTTTTTCTGAAGTTTGGTACTAATCCCCATAATTTAATTGGTATCTATATAAGTGTAATGCCCATAAACATTCATCTTATACCTTAAATTGTGTGGCTAATATTTCACTCTCCTCCTCAACGGTACCAGTTATTCCTTGCTTTCATAGTCAAAGACTATAAAAGCATCAGAAGATAGTAAAAAAATATATACCTATTGGTAGTTCTATAACCATGCAGAAGCCTGGTCAATCAGTATGCAGGGATTAAAAAAAGAGAAAAAACACCTCATGCTGCATAGCACAGGAGGTGCCCAGAAAAGTAGATTTGACAAATATGCTAATATTTTTATCCATTTTATAATAAAGAAAACGGCCTGGAATTCCTGTTCCATTGCAAAAAAAAATGATTGGAAAGATATGAGTTGGGTTGGATGATAGGCTAATTTGTGGTTTGGGTAAGGAAAGTTGAAAAGATCTACTCACCTTAAACAGCCTCAAAGAAACTTAAAAAAAACACAATAATTGGGTACAATTCTGCTTGCATTCCATTTATATTTTATATATTTTTCCTTCCCATAATTTATTACTAAAGTAATGTGTATGAATATATGATTGCTGTCCTTATAGTTCATTTTGAGTTCATCTACCTCTACAGCTTACTCCCTACTTCAAGTCATAATCCCTGTTGTGACATCACAATCTGTTGCCATGGGAGTAACTGTGAGGACACAAGCAGTGCTCTATGACTTCAGTTAGGGAGGAAGCAGCAGAAACAGATGAACTCTTCGGGGGCAAAGGTCCTGATTTCCTGCAGATGGCCTGACTACTAAATAATGGGGAGGCGGAATACAGAACAAATGAAAAATGCAAGCTGGACAGTGCCTGAACGTTATGTCTTGTTAAAGTTCTCCTGAGCCTGTCTCCAACTCTATAAAGCAGCAGTGAAACAAAACTGGGCAAAACATTTAACCCTGCCTTTTTTTTTAATGTTAAAATATTCCTGACATCTTCAAATTTTATTTGGTGGTAAAATGTTATAGTTCTACCTATGTCTGATTATTTTATAAATGTTTTAATTTCGTTTTTTACTCAAGAAAAGAAAGATGGCTGTCACAGTTAGCTTAGAAATATTATTATAGCCCTGGTAAGGCTTAGGATCATGAGAGAAAGAAAAAAACCCTCATGCTGCACAGCATAGGAGATACCCAGAAAAGTAGATTTGACAAGTATGCTAATATTTTTATTGATTGTAGCGGAAACTAGCTTTTTGAAAAATATTTTTCCACTGCACTTCTGCTTTAATTGGCATGATATCAGAACTGAAACAAATTTATATGACTCAAAGCTATACCACTGAGTTTAGACAGTCATTTGGTCCATTTCATTAAAAAAAAAACATTTCAGGTCATCTACACTGCCTACTCATGATGACTATTTGCTGTTGTTTGGGTATGTTACAGAGCCTGTGACATTTTTTGGAAAATTTTGCAAAACATAATATTTGACCACACAATTCTATTTGTATTTTTCCTTATTTCTGTATTTATCTTTCTTTGTTGTTTATCGCTAAGGGAAGCTGCATGAAATTAGGACCCTTGTCTCTCAGTTGTCATCTGCTTCTGTAGCCTGTATCCGCATGATGTCACAATCATCTGTTTATACATTACTATTACTGTAGCTGTCATGGAAAATAATATGATGTCACAAGCAGGAGATTATGACACAATGGGCAGTCAAGCAGCAGGAACCTTTGGTCCAAAGGCCAATGGTTTTGTTTCAATCCACATTTCCTTAGTTATTGAGAATAAGGGGAATATACAAATAGATGCACAATTCTCAGTGTAGCCCCTGAGCCCTATGCATAGACATATATTGTGAGGAGTCTGGCTATTGACTGATACCCAAGCATGAAATAAGACCTGAAAAACTGCAGATTTGGACTCACCAAATTAATAAAATATATTTGAAATATATATATTTTTCTTTGTTTTGTTTTTTAGTCTGGTACAGCACAACAGTCCCATCAATGTTTTGCAGCAGCAACTGTGCAATTCCTCAGAAGCACCACTTGAGGTCAACAGTAAATATGCCAACCTCCTGCACAATGATGGTACAATACTGTCACCAGTATTGTGCCACCCCAAAAGGAAGTGTCACTGTGATGGTCTGTTTTCAGGTTTTGCTGTTAGGGTGTTGTGCTGGTAACCACAGCTCTTCAGGCTGGATAATGACAATCCCTAATGGATAAAAAAAATAATGTGCACTCTTAGGTATCCTGAGTCATTCCACTAAATAAGAGATATCCTGCCCTCATATGTTTCTTCTGTTGTACCTGTTATTTTTATCTTCTTCTCATTATGTTTCTTTTGTTTGCACATTCTGTCTCTCTCCAGTCCTCACTGTGCTCTGTGAAAGGAACCAATCACCACAAAAAGTTGATGTGTCCTTATGGTGAACCAGACCAAAAAAGATATATGCCAAATATATGTATTTAATCAATTTGATAAGCTGAAGTTCTTCATGGATGTACTGCTAGAAAATATAGTGAATACAACCAAAATTTAAATATGGACATTTTTTAGAATCATGGTAGCGATATTACAGATCTTTGTATGACTTATTAGAATGCGTCATGTATTATATTATGATTCATTCGAGCAACATATGGTGTAATTTTCTTTCACCTTTATGTAATTTTAAAAATCAATAAAGGTCATCAATTAAAAAAACTTTAAAATCTATTAAAAGTTGGATTACACTGCAGTTTCAATTCAAATATAATCATTACATATAAAACAGATATAAGTTTTACCAGGAAAGTCATACTGAGCTGGTATCAGCTCATTTCCAGATATATCCTGGGGGGAAGAAGAAGAGGACAGAACAGTGGAAATACAAAGTGTAATATACAGAAATGCCATAACATGGAACTAAGTAGATTACAGGCAATGCTTCAGAGCAGAAATGTTATAATGCAATACATTGCAGACAGAAGAGCAAAAGAACAATGAGCAGTGAACAACAATGCAATAATATGAGGGTAAGGGTAGTGACTAATAACTGGGGAAGAAGGGATGTACTAGTGAAAAATATAACTATCAATAAATATAAATATCACTGACATCTTGATCAAGAAAACAGAAAATTTAGTTTTATCACACATGAATTGTGTCAAACCACTGTCATGGCTGCAACTACTATTTATTCATCATGTTTTTAAGCTGAGCTCCATCTTAACCCATAAACTCTGTTCATGAAATTATCAAATCTGCCCCATGTGTAAAAGCTCACAACCCCTCCATTACCCCTACATCTGTACATGTTTGTTTCAAAGGCAGCATTTAAGGCCAAATTAACAGCAAATGTCCAGTTTCAGTGGTTTGGGGGTTTTCCACAGATTGAGAATGACTTTCATGCAAGCATATTATAGCTGCAGTATATAAATTAGTTCTAGTAAAATAAGTTTATTAGTTAAGCATAGCCAGTAAAGCAGCAGTTCATTTTCAATGTTTTCCTAGAGAAGCTTACATAACCTTATAATAATACAGTATAATTTAAACACAATATAGTAACAGATAATAGACAAGAACACACAATGCATGTATTTAAACAAATAGTTATGCTTACAGATGCTTACAAAGGCAATAGAGTTTATCACCTAGGACAAGTAATACATGGTTGATTATAGAGTTTTAGGAACCATTGTTTTAAAGAATGGGTGGTATAACTTGCTGCCCAGAAGAAGCAGAAGCTATGTATATAGTAGAAGGAAATCCAGATTAATGGGCCAGCAGAAGGAAAGGAACTGCTGGCAGTAGTACACTTAGCAGTGAAAGAAAAAAACTGAGTGCCTTTGTAGGAGCATAAATCCAATCTGGAACACTTAATGAGATTTTGGAGGTAAACAGGATCCTTTCCTAGCACACACTTGAACATTAGTTGAGCCTGAATAAGATTATAAAAACACATTTTTTATCACCTGTGTTAAGGTTCAAAAATGAGAGAAGGTCACACAGGAGTATGAGTTTTAGGTCAAATCCAGCTTGAATATAATTTGAGGTTAAATTTATATAGTGCTTCAGACCACAAGGGAGTTTATGGCAGGCTGTAAGCATGTGAAGAAGATCTACATTCTCTGCTTGGTGTCTGGGACTCCAACCATCTTGCACAGCTACTATCTTCTTTAACCTTCCCAGTAAGACATTGCTGGTTCTGAAGAGGCAGTAGCCTCTTCCCACTTTGCATGGCCACTTCGAGACTGTCTTCAACTAGTTGTAACCAATCTGTTTTTGAAATCTCCTACTCTTGAAATTCCTCCCACTGCTGTTTGACACAGATCTAGTCTGTTATGCACTGATAAATATCAACAGATTCTAAAGATTAGTCCCCTACTTTGTATAGCAGGAGAGCATTTTCTATTCATAAAGGTCCAGTCAGCTTCATTCTCTGTCTTTGTGCTGTCATAATATAACAGGAATCCCCCCAAAAAATAGGTGCAAGGCATCTCAAACTTATTAGAGAGTCACTCGATGACAGGAAATTGCCATTATGATACAGATGCCTCAATTGCATGATTCCCCATTACACCATGTGTGGTTTGCTTTTTCTTAAAAGTCTGGCATTTCCCCTATAGTTAGGGCTGAGTAAGCAGTTTAATGTTAAACCCCATAGTTTGCACATTAATAACTTTGCAAACGTTCACAGATTTGCATGAAATTCAGAATGTGCAGTTTTGGATGGTAGATCTCTTGATATGCCAAGTTGCGCTTTGATTGGATTTGTGGTTTTTGTGCAATGAAATGCCACAAAACATGTTTTTCACTTTTTTTTTGCCCATTTTTGCTGATTTTTTTTCCATTGTACTGCAACTACACCATTTGGAATTTTGGTCTGAAATTGTCTGGGTAGAAAGAGGTTTCCCAAAAGAACAATCAAGCATTGGTTTGGTGAAAACCTATTAATCTGTTCAAAAGTTATTTAATTTTGACTTTTCGGGTTCTGAGCATGCTCAGTTCAGTCTTTCGAATATATGTATGTTTTGCAAAAAACGATTTTCCTTGTGATCAAGCATTTTGTCACCTTATGAATGGGGAGTTATAAAATCCCCATTCATCAGGAAAAACTCCCCTTTCATGAGCCATCTTGTTTTCATTTTCCCCCATGAACAAACTGTTGTAATTTGCCCCACAGATGTGTTGTGTAGTAATTGAAGCAAGGGTTTTCTTCAGGGCGATGCCCTCTAGAAACCCATGGCTTTGGTTTGCTTTGTTTTTGTGAAAAAATGGCCATTTTAAGTTTTAAAATCCTTGTTTGTCACTCGCTTCTGATCCTTGTTAGCAAGGTGACAAAATCCCCTTTTGCAAGCCAATCCCCTTTCACAAGCTGACAAAATCCTTAGTTGCGACTTCTGGACCAGATGGCCCTATCTCATGAACAAGGATTAGCTCACGAACAGGGATTTTGTCAGCTCATGAAAGGGGATTAGCTCATGATAGGGGGATTTTGACAGCTCACAAAAGGGGAATGGTTTTTTGAATCCCCTTTCTCAAGCTGTCAAAATCTCCTTTTGTGAGCTGTCAAAATCCTCTTTTTGTGAGCAGATCCCCTTTCGCAAGTTGACAACATCCTTGATCGGGATTTATTTTATTTATTTATTAGATCATCGGTTTACAGACCTTTGAGTCAAAGATTCATTTACAAAGGCACCTCATCAAGACAGCAATACATCACAGCAAACGAAACGGTACAGTACATAATGCTTAGATTAAAAAAGCAACCAGTGTTACAGGAATTCACTAGCGGTACAAGCTTGGTACTAGGTAAATCACAGTGGTCATAATGTAGGTACACGAGTACCACGTCAGGTAGTAACCAGAGATATTTTATTACATAAGTCAGCAGATTTCCACACCAGATGGCCCTATCTTGCGAACAAGAATTGGCTTGTAAACAGGGATTTTGTCACCTCAAGAAAGGGGATCAGATTGCAAAAGGGGGTTTTGACAGCTCATGAAAGAGGATTATTTTTTTAAATCCTCTTTCGCCAGCTGTCAAAATCCCCTTTCGCGAGCTGTCAAAATCCCCTTTCGCGAGCTGATCCCCTTTTGTGAGCTGACAAAATCCTTGTTCGTGAGATCAGGACCAGATGGGCAAAATCTGATGAACAAGACATTCTCCTGAATGGGGATTCTGACAGCTCATGAGCGGGGATTTTGACACCTCACAAACAAGAAATTTAAAAACTTTCTAAGTGTACTGCTAATAAATGGTTTGGTCTTTTGGCTTGAAATTTGCAGGGTAAAAAGTGAGCATCCCAGAGATGTGAATTATGCTTTTTTAGGTGCAAAAATTGTCATTGGTTCCATAACTATGCCACTATGAAGCTGAGACATTTCCCATAGGATAACATTGTGGTACCTGCAGTGCCTTTTGGTGCCTGTATCTTGGAAACAATTAGAGATACAGATTTTTCATTCTAGGCAGATTAATTCACCTTCAGGTGAACTAAGCACACATGGAAGTTTCAAAGCCATGATTAAAACTGCAGTGGAATTTTTTTCATGACTACTACGGTTACTGAGATATTGGCAAATCAGTGTTACAAAGGCTCCTTTTCAGCCCCACAGGGCTGCTGTATGGCTCCATAGTTATGTGTAAGTGGGAGCGCAGAGCCCAGAGAGCCCACACTCCCACATACACATCTTATTATACAAAAATGGGCAGCTTGTAGGGAGAGCGGAACCCAAAGGGCCGGTGCTTCCATCAACACATATCAGCTACATTACACTTTCTCAAAAAGTAAGGCCATTCATTGAAAAAACTTCATTAATGCATCAGTTAGGGTTGAAGCAACACAAGTAGGGAAATGAGGCATTAGGGTTGACACTCTAACAGCCACCCACACCCTACCACCCCACCCCACCACAGATCAACAGGTGATAGGGTGTGCCTTGGGGTTGTCGGACCTAATTCTCACCCCATTCTCCTATACTGTATCATGTGAGGTTTGTTACACATGGAAGGGTGTGGGGGGTTGTTAGGGTGTCACTTTGTTTCAACCCTAACTGATGCATTTTTTGCAGTAAATATATATATATATATATATATATAGAGTGAGAGAGAGAGAGAGAGTGAGAGAGAAAGAAATATATATATATATATATATATATATATATATTAGAGCCAAAAAAACTCTGTTTAATGCATCAGTTAGAGTTGTTCCCCAGCGACAAATGCGAGGAAATTCAATGTTAGGGTTCAAACCCCCCTTGGACCCCTCCAGTCCACCCTCCAACTGGCATCAGGGTGTGCAATGGGGTCGTTGTCCATAACTCTCACCCCATCACATGTGTAAAGAAGCCAAGGAATAGGAGAATGGGGTGAGAGTTAGGACCGATGACTCCAATGCCCACCCCAATGCTGGTTGGGGGGGTGGGCTGGAGGTCCAAGTGGGTTTCAACCCTAACATTGAATTTCCTTGCTTTTGTCGCTGTGGAACAACCCTAACTGATGCATTAAACAGAGTTTTTGGCCTCTAATTTCCCTTCTTTTTGAGAATGATGATGAGAAATAGTGAATGTAATACAGTGGCAGAACAGCAACGCAAACAGAAGTGCGAACAGTGGTGCTCATGGTAACATAAACGTAAATGGTAAAGGAAACGGTAAAAGAAATGCAACACAAAGTGACGCCAAAGCGAACAGTGATGCAAATGGACATTGAAGCACGTACAAAAATGCAACTGGTAACACAAACAGTGATGGCACCGGTATTTTAAATGTAAATGTTAAGTGTCACAGCAAAAAGAATGCTAAAGGGAACAGAAATGGAAATCTGAATGCAAATTACTGTAGCATAAACCGTAATGCGCTGGGCACAATACATAATTGTAAATAAAATGGTAAGTTAACATGAAGGATAACACCAAAGGAAAGAGAAACAGAAAGCGGAACAGAAGCACATGGAAAGCACTAAACCAGCAGCGCATTGGCACAATACCACAATTGTAGCGCAAATTGTAATGGTAACCAACAACAGCAAAGCAAAACAGAAGTGCAAAGGAAATGCAAGCAGCTATGGAAATGCAAACCGTGACGCGACGGGCACAGTAAACACAATTGCAAATGCAAATGGCAACAGTAACAGCAAGAAAGGCATAAAACAAAAGAAAACAGCAAGCAAACGAAAGGGCTGCCAGAAATGCAAATGGCAATTCGCACAGTGGCGCAAACGAAAACAGTAGTGGAAACACAAATGGTAACAGTAAGGATGACAACGCAAAGGGTAACGCACCGGCGGCATACAAGGAGCGATGCGCCAAATGGGGACATAAATGCAAGTGGAAACAGTAACTGTAACAGTAATGGAAGTGCATACCCTGTTTTTGCCAAACAGGTGCATACAGAAATACAGTGTGTACAAAGAATGTATGCACTGTAATAGGGATCGAAGCTTAAAATGAGCATTGGAAGTACTTAACTGCTAATATCTCAGCAACCGCACGACGTAGAAAAAAAATTTAAATTTCACAAAAATCTTGATTTTCCTGGCTAGGTTTTTGTTGTTCCATAGCCATAAGGCTATGCAACTCACAACAAAAAATCTGTATCTCGTATTGTTTTCGAGATACGGGCCCCGAAAGGCACGGCGTATGCCACCATGTTAGTCTACGGAAAAAATGACAAATTAGGAGTACTGTAACTTGCCATCCTTGCAATATTTTTTCACCAAACCACCACAAGGCACATCTGTGAGATGTTGGCTGCCTTCCCTCCAAATTTGAGCCCAAAAGACCAAACCGTTCTTCGCAGCAGGGTGGCGAAAACTCCTATCATTTAGCCATAGTCTGGAAAAGTAGTGTACTTAATTTCAGAGGTTAAAATTTGCAAAAGTATCACAAGTGCGACACTACTTTGTGACACTACTTTTTCCAAAAACTTTAAAAACATATTTCTAGGGTGTTTAACCCCAAAATAAAGACATGACTAGCATCATGAGGGTCCGACTAGGTGAACACAAAAAGAATTGTGTCCCTAGAGGGTCCCAAATTTAAATGCCAAGTATTTTTCTGATCACCAACTGAAAACAAAATGGCAGATTTGCGACACTACTAGGGTCATTTGCCATATTAAAAAGTGCATTTGCAAAAGTGTTGCACTTTTTGTTAACTCTTCCCATTGACTTATCATGGGAACTTGTTTTTTGAATAACTTTTAAACTGTTTAATATTTTTTCACAAAATCTTCAAAAGGCACATTGGGGTCCCTGGCCGCACGTTCCCTGAAGTTTTTGGACTGGTTGCGCAAACCGTGCGACCTGTAGGTGAGAGCAAAGAAATCACAAAAAGGCGTAATTGTGCAATTCGTTGTCGCTTAATAACTCCTCAGCTGTATATCCTACCAGAATGAAACGTGGCAGTTCCCAAGATCTACCATGCCCAATCATGCATACCAAATTTCAAGTAAATCCGTTGAACGATGGCAATGTTATTAAGGTGCAAAATTTGACCCTTTAACTTTAAAAGTGCTACTCAACTATAACTAGTAGCACTATCATGCCTGCACAGTAGTGCAGGAATAGTTAGGGTTGGCAGCCCACTTCTATGTTAAACCCCAATATTTGCACTTTAATAACTTTCCAACTGTTTGTCCGATTTGCTTGACATTTTGCATGCGCGCTGTCCAGCCATAGATCTCTGGATCCAGAAAGTTTCATTCCAGTCAGATGCACAGCTGCTGAGCTGTGGAGTGTCAAAAATGTGAAAAATGCTTGGTTTCAAATGTGCATTTGTATATGTGGTCTGGGTCAGGGTGGTGCATTTTGAAGATCTGGTGAAAAAATATTAATTCATTCAAAAATTATGTAGGGTTTTCATGTCCCATTTCGTCCTTTGGCAAAATTTAAATGGGTGATGCGAAAACTTTTGGTTTTTATGCTGCTGCCATCATGTTTTCAGTTAGCAAGAGACAAAAAGCATTGTAAATCAAAGAATAGTGCCTCCTCCTAAATACCAACACTTGTGTTTACCTATTCGGGCCTTGGGGAACTTGTCCCTGGCATCAGATTTTGTTCAGGTAGTCTGAAAATATGTTTTTCAAAATGTTTCCACCATTTCGCCATTTTTTTGTAATGCAGAGAATATTTTTGTGCACGGATAAAAAAAATTGCTGTGTGACAACATATTTTTTGTTGCAAGGCAACATGTTTCTTTGCATGACAACATTTTATTATAGCTAATAGATATGCCACGAAAATAAAAAAGTTGCTGTGAAAACAATGGTTGTAAACATTGCCCCATAAGCTGTTTCTCTGTCAGCTCACTGCAAGTAAACGGTTTGGACTCTTGGGCTGAAATTTGCAGGGCGGCAAGCCCTTGACTCTCAGATGTTCCTTTTGCTGATTTAGTGAAAAAATCTCCACCAGTTCCCTAGATACAACATTCCAGCACTGAGAAATGTCCTATAGTACAACATTGTGGTGCCCCTGGCACCTTTCAGTGCCCCTTACCTTGAAAATGATTTGAGATACGGAAATATCGCTACCTGCAGCTTAGTCCATGCTTCTGTGAATGCTTTAAAGTCATGATTACTACTGCAGTGGAATTGTATTTGTAGTTGCTATGGTTACTGAGATATTGCCAAATTACTGTTACAAGGGTTCCTTTTCATGACTATAGGGCTGTGGTATGACTCCGTACTTATGTGTAAGTGGGAGCGCGGGGCCCAGAGGACCAGCACTCTAACCTCTAACTTATGCATCTCAGTATGTGCTATTGGGGAGCTTGAGGGAAGTGCATGACCCAGAGAGCCCACACTCCCCCCTCCAAAACAGTGTTCCCACCCGACCCATGTTACAGGGGGGACAGTGAACCCTCCTCCAAAATTTTCAGGGGTACTAATTTAGTTTTGAGGGTATGGCACACCCTTGCATTCAACACACCCCTGCATTTAAAAATACACACTGGCTCCTTTACAGTGATAATTATGCAAAAGTATACCAGCGAGTGTGATATACTGTTACCGCTCAACATGTATACCTCTACCACATCATTATGCGATCACCACTGTACCTGTAGTGAACCATCTTCACAGACAGATGAACGTGAATTTCATTTTTTTTTTACATTATTCACATACATCTATGAGTGAAAGGGAACACATTGCCCCAGAGTCTCAGTTTTGTCTGTGCATAATGATATGGGTCCCACATTTGCCTATTGTTATGCCCCCAAAAAATGTGACTTTGAGGGAGGGGAGCACAGGGCCGGGAGGACCCATGCTCCCAGATGTGCATTTCAGTATGCAAAAATGGACAGTGTGAGGGGAGCGCAAAGCTACAGTGGGACCACAGGGCCTGAAGGGCCCCCACTCCCATGTATTTGTTTTTATTTTATTTTTTTTATAAGTGCACTAGACAAATTCTGCCTATTTTCAGGCATGACCTGGAGGAGGGGGATACAGATGAATGCCAACTGACTTTGAACCAGATTAAGCTGTTGGTGGTATTTTAGTGAATGGGGGGAAATTTGGCCAGGGCACCGGGGAAATTCCCCTACTGTTGACCAGTAGGAGTACTGAGTGACTGTGGGTCTGGTCACTTTCGTTCGGTTCATGAAGAAAGATGAACATCTCAGGGGAAGGAGAGCAGCTGTCGAGCTCTGCTCTGGATTCTACGGAGACTGATGTGGATAATGCTGTGTGTAATAATATGATGCTAGAAGACAAACAGATACCTGTTTCTACTAAGGATTCGGCTCAGCCTATGATTAGGCCAGTGAGCAGTACAAATTTTATTGATACCTCTAATCAGGATGCTCTTCAAGAGCAGCTTAGGCTTCAGCTCACTGCTTTGGCAAAAGAACAAGACCGACTTCAGCAACAGCTGTGCTTATTACATTCCTCAGCTACACCTGTCAGTATTCCCGACCAGGCTGTCATCTGCCGTGATGCTGAGACTAGCAGGGAGCTTCCTGATTTTGACCAGTCTGGTGAGTCTTTACAAACTTCTACAAATGTGAAACCTTTGGAAAATGGTCCCATGTCGTCTGGCAGTTTAGAATCAGTAATGATTCGGTGCCTAGAGCCCTCACCGGACTTAGGATAACTGCAACATGTTTTGAACTTGCCACTTGCTGATCAAGCACAATATAAGGACCTGGATGAGCCCAACTTGGTCAGCGGTAGCTCCGTTTCTATGCTACACCCTACCACGCTCTCTAAAGCTGCAGGGTTTGTGTTTTGGAACCTGTTAGTAACATCTCCAGCTGACAGCCCTAACCCTGAGGTTTCCTGTGTATTTCAAACTACCTCCTTAAACCAAGACGGGGTTTCAGAATTCTCTTTGTCAAAACAACATCAGCTGCTGCATGAAAAGCCTGGGGATGACTGTTGACAGTAAGAACAAATGGCAGCTATTATTTTCTCTAAACGACATTTGGGGACAGTGGACACTTTGAAAGCCTCTACATCTCAAGGGCCTCTGGAACTTAACTCGGGCTCAATTCCACCTGGTCCACACTCACAACCCCTTGCAGCAGATTTATGGTCCCCACAACAAGCTTTGAGTGAAGCAGGGTGCACCTTGAATAAAGGTACCTGGATTCCCACACCTGGTTGGGACCCAAAATTGAACTTCTCACAAAATGAACCGGCCTGGAAACCCAAGTCAACTGCTGAACTTTTGATACCTGCTGCTAGTTCTGATGTTCTACCCCTGGTAGGGCCCTCTACTGCAGCCTCACAGACCAATACTTCTATAACTACTGAAATTTCTGATTCTGCTTTAATTAAAGGAACTGAACATTTTTCTAATATATCACAAACTAAATGTGATCTTGAGAAGCCATTAATGTCAGATCTATTTTTTAAGATTAAGAAGGAAGATGCACCTCGTAGAAATGCAGTCAGGCTGCATTATGAAGGGGGGTTGGAAGTTAGGCCTGATAGGCATCATGTGGGGAAAATTTTATTGAAGGATTCTCTACATTTTTCACCTAGAGAGGTCTTCACTTTTATTAACATTTCAGGCGAAGACAACGTTGACATTAATTTTTGTTCTGCCTATGCTTTGGATTTGTTTTGGGAGCGGTATAACCAGGTAAAGTTTTCACCCATATGGACCCCCTTTCTAGTCATACCATTGTCTAAACCTTTGATAAAATATGTGATGATTATGTTTAGGAATGAGGGGATTCATGTGGATGATATTACCTACTGGTTGTCCCAAAAAAGTGAGGTACTGAGCCCTCCTGAAGCCATTCTCGATTCTGAGCAGTTTTGAACTGGAGGCTGGAGGTTTAAAGTAAAACTGCGACAAACTGATTGTGGTATTGAACATATTCCCAACTCTTTTTCGCTGGGGAGGGACAGAGGGGTTTGTTTTTATGCTGGGAAGCCTAGATCCTGTTATAAATGTGGGTCTCACACCCATTTGTCTAGTTTCTGCGACAAGCCTCACTGTGATAATTGTGGGGAAATAGGTCATATTGCTTTCCAATGTGCTAATCTTACCAAGTGTGACCTATGTGAAGACACTGGACATGTCTTCTCAGAATGTATATGGGCAGCTAAAAATAAAGCTTCTAGTGGTAGCCCTGATCTTCTTATTCAGAAGGCCCAGGATTTGGTGGCTGGTCCTCTTCAGACAGAGGCTGCCCTCTTAATAGAAGTTGGAACCCCACCCTTGGATATATCTCAGACTATGGGACAGTCTGATGGATAACCTCTCCCTGCCACTTCTGAACCCCCCCCCCTCCTTTCTCCTATTTGTTATGGGTCACAGCAGAAGATTTTAGCTCCAGATCCTCCAGTTCCTCCCCCAGTGGTTACTGTTCGGAGGTCCTCAAGGAACCTAAAACCTCCTCCCCCCCAAGTGGATATTGAATCTGGCAATCCCTTCACTGTTCTATCCACACAGTGGGGTGATACAGACATGGATTGTGGAGAACCTGATTCTCAGTTAGTACAAGACAGTCCCCATCCCCCTTTCATTCGCAGGAAGGGTACACTCGGGAAAAACAAGCAACACAAGCAGCTCACCTGAGGAGCTGAGGAAGCCGAATTTCCAGCCTGATAACTTTCGAGGCAGCCCCCCCCCAAGCTAGGCACTCAGGACAAACAAGCAACACAAGCAACACAAGCAGCTCACCTGAGGAGCTGAGGAAGCCAAATTTCCAGCTGATAACTTTCGAGGCAGCCCCCCCCCTCCAAGCTAGGCACTCGGGACAAACAAGCAACACAAGCAACACAAGCAGCTCACCTGAGGAGCTGAGGAAGCTGAATTTCCAGCCTGATAACTTTCGAGGTAAAGAGAGCCTCTTCTCTTTGTCTGGATGCCTGCAGGGGGGTGCTAGCCCACCCAACCACCACCCACCCAGGGGCGGTCAATTTAAGGATCCACCCTATGACATCACATCCGGTGACATCACGTCCTGTTGCCCAGAACCTATCTTCCCACTTTCCCATTTGCAGGTTATACCTGCTGGCCACTAGAGGGACCTATGCTCCCTCGCTACTTCCTACTCCTACCTGTACAGTACTACTTCCCTTGGATCTTGCTCACCACAATGTATTGGCCCTGCCTCACGCTCTGCCTGTGCCTATCCCCACTAGCAGTGCACTTGCCCACTTACCCATCTGCTACTCCACACTGTGCCCTGGCACCCCTCCCTCCCTTGCTCCTGAACCTGCTCTCCTGCCCTTGGGACCTCTATGTGTCTCGATCCTCCCTACCCTCCCCTAGCTTCCTCTTCCCTCAGGCACATCTGGGTGTCTTCTTATCTTGCCTTCCCTCCTGTACCACCCTGCCCCACCCCTGCTCCTTAGCCTCCCCTCCTGACTCCCTAGTCTCCTTCCTGGTTTCACCCGCTTCGGTCTGACCATGTTGGGAGGCGGGGCGGTGGCTGCGCTATTTATGTCAAGGAATCTCTCCCCATACTAGCCCTGCCTGCTCCCATCCTTGACTCCAGGGCCCTGGCGCTTATGCTGAAACTAACCCCTGACCCTTTAACGGGACCCCTTTATCTGACTACTGCATACATGCCCCCCAGGGACCAAACACAGGCCATTGCCTCTCTTACAGAATACCTTACCTCACTACCTCCTTCCGCTGATCAAATTCTGGTGGGTGACTTAAATGTCAACTGGCTCAGCCCCTCCTCCTCCTCTACCCGAGACTCCTTTTCTGCAATAGACCTAACGCAACCAGTTACCCACCCTACCAGGACTAACCCCAAGAGAGGCTCCAGTACCCTGCTTGATGTGGTACTCACCAACTGCCCTAATCGGATCCCCAATGTACAAGTCCTCCCAGACTCTCTCAGTGATCACTCCCCCATTCTATTCCACTGGTCATCCTCAGTCCCCAAACCCACAACACAGTCCACATGCCGGCGGTGTCTAATACCTGGTGGACTGATAAAACTTAAGGAACTTCTGTCCCAAACTGACTGGTCTCCTATACAGGCAACTCCTGACATCAACACAGCTCTCTCCTTCTTTACCCGAACTTTTAATAATGCCTGTGATATCTTTGCCCCAATGTTGACCCACCGTTCTAAAAGGCAGAATGCCCCCTGGGTTACCCCAGCTTTGATCCACCAGCTCAAACATAGGGACAACCTATGGCACCGTGCCATTGAGACTGGCCGGCCCAATGACAGGCAGTTATATGCTGCCGCCCGAAACAAGTGCACTCGGGCCATCAGAAAGGCCAAGTCTGAGCACTATCGGTCCTCACTCATTGCCTCATGGGGGAATCCCAGAACCTTCTGGGATAACATTAAACAGTTAAATGGGAGTGCACACTCCCCACCCACCCAGATCAACATTAATGGCGTGATCTCCTCAGACCCAGCCCTCATAGCCAACCACCTCAACACCTCATTCACTGACCTTAGCCCTATCCTTCCCTACAAATTTTTGACCCTCCTCCCCCAGCACCTGCCGTAAATCTTTCTCACACTTATTTTCTCCTCGCATGTTTCTGCTCAAGAACTTAGGCCGCACCTTGTCACTGCCCTCAAGAGTAATAGTACAGGCAGTGACACCCTGGATCCGTGTATCCTACGGCTGGTCTTAGACACAGTCCTGCCCTGATCACGTGCCTCATCAACCACTCTCTTTGCCTGGGGAAGGTTCCAACTGCCTGGAAAGTCGCCACTGTCACCCCTATCTTTAAAGGTGGTGATAGGACTGTAGCTGGAAACTATCGGCCAATCTCCATTCTCTCTCCTCTCTCCAAGGCCTTGGAAAAAGTGGTGGCCTCTCAAATCTCTGACTACCTCTCCACCTACAATGTCCTATGTCCTGAGCAGCATGGCTTCCGAGCGGGCCACAGTACCAACACAGCCCTCCTAGAGTTCTTCAACTTTTTCCACTCCTCCTTAGACACTGGTTCTCTGGCTGGTGCGGTCTTCATTGACCTCTCTAAAGCTTTCGACACTGTCTCCCACCCCCTCCTTTTTGATGCCCTTAGTCTCTCTGGTTTTGCTGCTGGGCCTATCTCCTGGTGCACCAGTTATCTGTCTGACTGCTCACAGCGTGTAAAAATTAATGGGACCTACTCAGACATCTGTCCCATCTTTCCTGGGGTTCCCCAGGACTCCATTCTGGGCCCCTTACTATTCTCCTTTACATTAACACCCTTCCACGCTCTTGTCTGGGAACATTCTATTGTATCTGATGATGCAGTCATCTTTGCCTCAAGTCGAAACCCTATTGCCCTCCAGGACTCGCAGAAGTCCTTCTGAAGCCGAGGGCTAGTTCAAGGAACATAGATTGGTGATAAATCTCAAAAAACAAAACCATGTTCTTCACTCATCCTCAAACAAGTCCTGCAACTTCAAACTCCTCATTCACTCTGGGTCCTCTTCCCACTCAAACAAGTTTGCTCCTATAAATACATAGGATCCATTTGACCCCTCCTCTCCTTCCATGGACACATCGCTGCCCTAGCCACTGCCACTAATATCCGATTGGGCATCTTACATCGGTATAAGCGCTGCCTCCCCGGGCTCTTCGACTCAGATCACCTCCTCTATCCTGTCCCTAGTGGACTATGGACTGCCGTGTATGGTGCTGCTGATCAGACCGCACTCCATAAAATTCACACTACTCTGAATAAGGCCTGCAGGTTAATTACTGGGGCACCTAGGCTAACACACACCTGTCTACTGTACGCTAAAGTGCTGGTACTTGATCTTGATGAGCGCCTCAAATATCTGACCTGTACACTTACAAAAAAGACCCTCCTTGGGCTATCCCCGCCAGGATTGACCACCACCATACGCCACGCTGTCCCACTAGTTCATACTTGGACCTCTGGGAAAACCTCTCTTGTTATCCCTAGAGCTAGGACCTCTCACGGCCAAAGAGCCTTCAGCTTTAGGGCCCCCTCCTGGTTCAACACACTGCCCCCCTCCATCTCCGAAGCTCCAACTATATCGTGCTTCAAAACTTCCTTACATAACCACCTTATTAACACCCGAAGCTGTAATTGCCACTAGTCAAAGCCGTACTCAATACTTATGACACAGCTTTTTACTAAGCTGCTAAGGACAACATAACTCTGGTATTGTTTGCATCAATCCTATCTGTACCAGCTTGTTTGTATCTATGTCTTAAGTTACTGTTATACTGTGTTGTACTGTTATACTGTGTATTTTCGTTTGTCTTACTGTGACAAGGTTCCTTTGTAAATGAGCCTATGGCTCAAAGGTTTTCCAAACTACTGCTTAAATAAATAAAAAAAATAAATAAAGGGAAAAAGAAAAAACGACGGAAAAAAGATGGTTAAACTGTACTCTTTCAAATGGTGTTTACAATTGGGTCCTTAAACGTTCATAGTTTATTAAATCCATGTTGATGCCAGACAGTTTATGATTATATTCATAGTACTTCTGTTAATATCTGTCTCCTTCAAGAAACGTGGATGTTTACACTTGATCAAGCCAGGTTTTTTTCAGAAGGAATGGTGTTGGGGCCCTTCCTACTGGTCCTTTGGTCAACAGACTGCCGATGGACTTGGCTTTCTTTTTAATTCATATGATTTTTCTCTCATCAAAATTATTGATTTAATTCCAGGGAGACTGATGATTCTTGATGGAAAATGGAACTCCATGGTATGCAGATTTATTAATGTTTACTGTTCTCAGATAAAAACAGAATGGGTTGCTCTTTTTTCAATGATTCGGCCCTGTTTAATCACTTCTTTTCATGTCTTTTTATGTGGCGACTTCAACTGTGAGTTACAGCAAGTAAAAGGTGGACTTACAGGTAAAGGGAAAAAGATCTATTGTGATTCCAGTGCTTTATTTCAATTATGAGACACATCTGGAATGATAGACAGTAGACGGTTCCAACAAGGGGGTCCAAAATTTACTTTTAAAAGGAATTCCCTTACGTCTACAATTGATTATATTTTTCTATCTAATAGCCTCCCCCCTTGTAAATTCTATACCTTCCCAATGCCTTTTTTGGACCATTTGCTCCTTCAGTGTGTTTTTTCTTCCAGTACAGTATTATCCCCCAAAAAACCAAGGTGGAAATTGAGTTCCCCTATGTTAATGCGTCCACTTGTGCTAAATCATATTAAATCATTGATCAGTGCTCGGCTCTCAGTCTCCATCCTTTATGAAGATTTAGGAGAATGGTGGAGGGAGTCTAAAGAGGACCTAAAAATAATGTTACTACACCTTGGAAGGTCTAGTGAAAATTTTAAATTTCTGCATTACTTGAAATTGCGCCAGCAGTTGTATTATTTATTTTCAATGGCAAATACTCCAAAATTTGATTATTCTTCCCAAATAACAACCATAAAACAGCAATTACAGGCAGTTCAATATGATAGGGCTAATACTATGAAAGTACTTTTTCAAGAGGGTACTCAGAAACAAACTTATGGGATCCCTATGAGGCTTTTAAACAATATAAATCCAAAATAACAATGTCCTCTCTGATAACACAGGAAGGGTGCCAGATACAACAATTCCTGTTATTACATAACCCAGTGGAGCCCTCTAGTGTGGAGGATGTGGAGATTTTTTTGAGAATAATAAAACTTCCAAAAATTGGGTTTGACATGTCTAGTTTAACTGCACCTATTACAGTCATAGAAATTGAGGCTGCTATTAAATCTCAAAAGAGTGGGACCTCCCAAGGGATTGATGGACTAACATCGGAATTATATAAAATATTTCCCTCTGAATTTTCAGAATGTTTTGGCTTTAGTATTTAATTTTTTCCTCTCTACCTGTAAATTTCACGTTTGGTTTTCATAGAGTTTGTTGATTTTTTTGTTTAAATCAGGAGATAAAGAGAACCTAGACAACTGGAGACCAATTACAATCCTTAACTCGGACTATAAATTATTGACTGGAATGTTAAACTCACGATTCAGGACTTTTGCAAATATAGTAATCTCTCCTTCTCAATATTGTGGGCTCCCATGAAGAAAGATACAGCAGGATCTTATGATTATCAGGGATATAAGTGAGCATTTTTCTTCAAGTGAGCAGTCAGGGTGTATCATTTCACTAGACCAAATGAAGGCATTTGATCAGGTTTATCACCCCTTTTTGTTTTTAACTTTACAACATTATGGGGTTCCAGTTTTCTTTTTGATGTGGATAAAAACACTTTATGACACTGCAATCATCCATCCAGTTATTCATAATAACATTGCAGAAGGCTTTCATATAACTACAGGGGTACGTCAGGGGTGTCCATTAAGCCCACTACTATATTTATTCACGATAGATACATTAACACAATCCTTAACACAACATCCAAGGTGGAAGGGGGTATTGGGATCCCCTGTTCTGGATGAACTACATTTGCAAGCATATGCAGATGATATTTGTGGGGTTTTTTTCCGATTATACTCAAATTCCTTCCTTTTTGGAATTTTTGGTCACTTACTCTCACGTTTCTAATTCAAAAATTAATAAACAAAAAAGTCATGGCATATTTATTGGAGTTAATTTTCCTAATGAGATTCATATTCAAGGTCTTCAAATCTCCTCAAATCCAGTTACGATTCTGGGATTATTATATGGGCCTCAGAATCTTCCAAATTTGAATTGGGAGATTGCATTATCGTCAGTTAATAATAAAGTACAAGTTTGGAAACACTGGAGATTGGCTAAACTAAAAAGGGTACAGGTGATTAGACAGTTTTTAATTCCCAAATTATTATATACTGCAATGATATTTCCACTCCCTCAAGAATTTGAAACTAGAATATACAGTGTATTTTTTCAAATGCTTTGGGGTAACAGACTTAATCCCATCAAAAGACAATATACCTATCTGGCTGAAAACAAAGGGGGGTTAGGAATGGTGGACCCAGTCAGATTTTTATTACTTTATTCATTTCACAAAATGTTATGGTGGGATTATTACCATCAGTATCTCGGTGCAGTTCTTTACTAAAACATGTTTTAAGTCATTATTTTTCAGCCTGGTTTATAAATCCCCGAAACTATCATAACTTTTACAGGTTCCACAATTTTTTTAAACCATTGGCAAAAAAACTTTACAAGTGGGGTCTTTCTAAACAGACTATTAAAGAGAGTAAGGGGCCTAAATTGTATGAAATTGTAATGTTATAATTATATCCTTCTGTGCCAGCTTTAAAAAATTGTCCTTCCACATTAATCCCAGGGGTACTTTTTCAACTAAATAATCCCAGAATACCAGGCTATATGTGGGAGTTTTTTATGGTTAACTGTATATGGCAGGATTGGGATTAGGGGAAATGCCAAACATAAGGTTAAAGAGGAATGGGTATGTCCTTTTTGTGGTTGTATAAACCAGGAAGAAACAGTTGAACATTTTTTCCTTCATTGTTTCTATGCTAGTTCCCTTTGGAAATTCCTGGCTTTCAAATGGCATATGAAATGGTTATTACATCTTAATTATGATATCCTGGTTTTGGGTCATTTCCCTCAGTTTGGGAAATATTATAATACCGAAACTTTACAAATGTTTTGTTGTTGTTTAAAATACTATTTATGGCAGGCTAGATGCCAATGGGTCCTCTAGCAAAGAGTGATATCTTATGAAACGATCAGTTTGCTGATTCAAGGAGATATGGAGAGGGTTTATTTAAAAGATTTACAATTTGGTACTGCGTGAAAGGTAACTAACTGGTGGAAAGGGCTTAAGCTTTTTATAAAATATAAATAGATTATGAGTATCTATAGGTGGTTCTTTTTGAATATTACTTCAGAAAAAAATAGGGGAAAGAAAGAAGGTTTTTTTTTTAGGATAGGTGTGGGTGACGGGTTATATATATTTTGTAAGTAATATTGTTTGTGGAAATTTGACTGATAACTCTTTATTTCTGATCTGTATTATGTCTTATTCACCTTGTTATTAATTTTGTACTTCTTATGTTTTTTTGATGTTGTCATAATAAAAAATTCCTCTACTCTTTTCAAGAAGTGCTATGGGATCTTTAACATCCACCTGAACTACCATCAGAACAGGCAGATGGGACCTCAGTTTAACGTCTCATCTGAAAGACGGCACTTCAGGAGTGCAGCACCCTCCTCATGATGCACTGCAGTGTCAGTATTAGGATATTAACCCAAGTGCCTGATGTGGGGATAGAACCCACAACCTTCTGATCTCCCGGCCTCAGAGGCGAGTGTGCTACCTGCTCAGCCACTGACACTATGCATATGCATATCAGTATTCGAAAATGGGCAGTGACAGAGGAGCACAGGGCCCGCATGGGAGCTCTGGGTCCAGAGGCTCCATGCTCCCACTTATACATATCACAATGCAAAACTGGGCAGTGTGAAGAGAGCGCAGGGCCCTCAGGGCCCTGCTCCCAAAACCACACACCACTTACATTACACTTTCTTAAGAAGAAGGGGAACTTCTTTTCAAAAACTCGATTAATGCATCAGTTAGGAATATAGCACACCTACAAAAGCATGGAAATTCCACATTAGGGTTCCCACCCCTACCACCCCACACCCAACCACCCCTCCCTCCACACACAAACAGGTGTTGGGGCATGCCATGGGGTAAGCCTCCCTCCTCCCTGCCTATTTATTTACATTGCCCTATGTTATATCCCATGCATGCTTGAAGTTCTCTGCTGTTTTTACTTCTACCACTTCTTTGAGCAGTCAGTTCCAGGCACCTACAACTCATTCTGTGAAGTAGTACTTCCTCACATCCCTCTTAACACCCCCCCCCGCTTCATCACATGCCTTCTGGTCCTGGTGCTCTTTCTCATTTGAAAGAGATTCCCCTTCAGCACAATGTTTAAGCCTGTGAGGTACACATAGGTCTCTATCATATCTACTCTTACTCTTCTATATTTCAGGGTGTACATGTTGTGATCTCTAAGTCTCTCTTCATAGAGCTTTTGGGTACAACACCTGCACCATTTTAGTTATCCTCCTATGGACTTCTTCCACCCTGACTATGTCCTTTCTGAGATGCGACCTCCAGAACAGGACATAGTACTCACTCACTACCTGGTGCCTGGACAAATGGTTTTGGTGGCATGCTTCTCCCTTGCTTCCTGTATCCCCTCTGGGGAGGAGGGGATGCCCTTGGGGAGAGACTGAGCTAACCCAGGCATCTGAGAACACCACTGGGAGACAGCAGACAAGGTAAGTGACAGTGAATCCAGCAAGTGGTGGAGTAGCAGAGATAAGAGTGCCTAAAAGAGTGAGGCTCTTGGGAGCAAGGAAGGAGTTTGTATTTTTCTGAAGGGAAACATTTAATTCTATTGCATAGGTGGCCTGAAGTACAGTCCTTGGGATTGGAATATTACTGTGGCTCCAATGAATTATTGAATAGACAGTCCTTTTTGTGGCTCTGAACACAGTCTTGATTTGTGAGCTGCAAAATTAAACTGACATTATAGGCGCTTTTGCAAATTCCTATCCTTTCAAACATGTCTTGAGAATTAAAACACTTTCTTGAAGAACATGGCAGCCACAGTTCTAAAAATACTATAGCCATTGTTTTTGAAGACATTGAAAAGACTTGTTTATTTTTAAAACATAATTTACAAAACACATTAATTCCTTTGTAGACTCTTCAACCCTCAGCCAAGCTCTCCCACTTGCAAATGCATACTTCCCAACACAATTATTTCTTCTGTTATTGCTTTGTTTTATACTTCTTTAACACAGGGGACTTGGGGGAGAGAGAGCAGCAACAGAATGTTGCAATGGTCAGCTTTAGATACAGCAAGCAAGCCCACAGCTATAGGAATAAAAACACAAATGACAGCAGCAGGACAACACACTTCTTTTCAAGAAAAGTAAATCACCTGCAAAAACTAATTAAAATGCTAACAAACATGCTAACATTACTTGAAGGGAAACCTTGCCTCTCTAAGTCCATGGTCCTGACTTATCTGTGGCAGTTTGGTCTTACTTTATGTGTCTGGACTCCCAGATGCAATGGTAGAGGTTGCTCATGTCTGTGACCTAGATTATTCATTTCTACAGCAGACTTCAGACCAGCTATTAGCTTAGACATCATTTCATGCCATCAATGGCATCACTTTCTGAGAAAGTAGGCAGGACTTCAAGGCAAACAAAGAGGGGAAATGAGCCAGGCATGATATGCAAATTATGTATTTTAAAGAAAAATCACCACAGTTAATTCTGCTGCACAACTTACTGTATATTCTGAGGTTGGATACAATTACAAATTCACAATATCACAAGTGGCCCTTAGCATTACAAAGTGATCAGTGGAAGTTATTCTGTAAGCAGCAGGGAAAGCACATGTAAAGGAATTAGAAATGTTTCAAAGAAAAGTGAAAAATGGAGGCAGTAGTGCCGGCTGGGGGGGTGGACTATGATGTGTTGATCACTGTATGTGCATAAATGTAAGGGAGGACATTCATACACATAGTAGCTCAGATTTAAAAAAAATCTATCACAGGTCTACTGTGTCTGCACCTACTAAGTTCATATACAGTATATAGTCCTACAATACAGACAGACATATATACTATGTGTGTGGTATATATATATATATATATATATATATATTGATATATATTGATATATATATTGATATAGATATATATATTCATTGCAAAAAAGTTGTTAATGCATCAGTTGGGATTAAAGTGACAAAAGTAGGGAAATGTGGTGTTAGGGTTCCCAGCCCTAACATCCCACCCCAACCATGCAGGCAGCAACATGAAAAAATAAACATTATGGTTTCACCTCTCCTGCATCTTTGCATTTGAGGCATGGGGTGTACCTTGGGGTTCTTAACCCCAATGCTTTCCCCATTCTATCAGTAAATAATCTGAGATATGTAGGGTATAGAGTATATGAGTATGGGGTGAACATTAGGGTTAACAACCCCAAGGTACACCACAAGCCTGATTTGTGAAGATGTAGGAGGGGTGAAACTGCAATGGTTTTTCCTGTTGCTGTCTGCAGGGTGGGGGGGTGTTAGGATTGGGAACCCTAACACCACATTTCCTTACTTTTGTCACTTTAACCCTTACTGGTGTATTTTGCAATTAATTTCCTTACTTTTTGAGATAGTATAATTGTATACTCATTTGCCTATGGGAGTGCAGGACCCTCTGGTCCCTGCTCTTCCATCCCTCCATAGATGCATACATTTATTTAGTTAGTTAGTTTTTGTTAACAGGGTTAGGTGTGCTAGCCAAAGATGACTATTTTCAGGCATGACCCTGGAGAATATATGCATAAAATGAGATGAGATTATACAATACATAGTATATAGTACAGGTACATAGTATATAGTACAGGTAGGTTAGAATACAGATCAAGTCAGACAGTACTCGAGATAATACATATAGCTATGCAGAGATGACAAAAGTGACATTAGTACATGCAAATAACTGAAACTGGGCTAAGTGGCAGCTATAAAGACATTTTATAGTAAAGCTTGTTTAGAAGTGCAGCAGTGTCTTGGGTGAAATAGGGTGGTTAGCTGTGAGGCATTAAGTGGGATCAAACCATGTGCAGGGATCCCAGGATAGGTGGCGATATAGTTCTTTTTTGAAGATTGGGTGGGAGATAGCCTGCCTCCGGGCAGGAGGGAGGGAGTTGAAGGTGGCTGGGGCAGTGCAGTGAAATGCTCCAGAGCCTTTTGAAGTAAGACACCAGGGTACGGTAAATAGAAATTTGTTTGCCAAGCATAGTCCGTGGCAGGTGTCTGTGGTATAAGTAGAGCTGCAAGCAAGGTGGGGGGGTTGGTTATGGATTACAGAGTCTGTGAGGGTCCCTAGGGAGTATAGTCAGTAGGCAATTGGGGAGAGCAAGCCTAGGTTACTATACAGTGTGCAGTGGTGCTTGAGGCGATGGGAAGAGGAGGCATACCGATATACATTTTTATACGTGACATCCCATTTATGGAAAGCAGCCTTATGGGCATTAGCAAAAGTGGAGACACCATATGTCAGCGCTGGAAGCAGAATACCCTTGGCAATTGCCAGTTTGGCAGATGGTGTTAGCAGGTGACAAGTCTTATAGGTGATTCAAAGTTTGGCATTTGTTGCTTTACAGGTTGACTGGATGTGCAGACTGAAATCAAGGGATTTATCAAGGAGGACCGGCAGGTATTTGAAGGATGTGACACAGTCAATGAGAGACCCCCCAGAGTCATGGACTAGGAGGGGTTCCTTACAGGCCCTGAGTTTGGGGGCAGAGCCAAATAGCATGGCTTGGGTCTTTTCTATGCTGGTTTGGAGGCACAGGGCCCTTTGTGCCCTGTGGGCTTCCATTTCTGGCAAAACAGGAATTTATTTGCTTGATTGTATAGCTTGTTAAATGACAGACCAACTTATACTGCCATTGTATAATTTTCTGGTAAAGCCACACTGCAATATAGACTTTGTTACTGGTGTCCACACCTAAAAAGCATATTAACCTACTGGAGAAGTTCTGTAGGATAGCTACAAAGATGATAATGGATCACCATGGTAAGACATATTATGAGAGGTTTAGGGCACTGAACATCTACTCAGTACAGAACAGGACAGAGAGAGGGGACATGACTTAGACCTTTAAGTACTAGAAACAGATAAATAACATTGATATAGAAACTCTATTTAACTGGCAACCATAACATAACAAGCCACAGTGTTAAGATGCAGGCAGGGAGGTGTAGGAGCAAACTGACAATGTACTTTTTCACACATAGAGTGATGGACACTTACAATGCACTGCACTGCAAGGGGGCTAGAATAGCCATAGGAGAAAAGTATTCGCCATGAGTAGTAAAGATGGGAATCATGGGAGAAATGAGGAGGTGGAGCAGAACCAGTACATCAACCTCTGCACGCTGCAATAGAAGCAGACTACATAGACCAAATTTCCTTCTTCTCGTCGCTTCTTCATATTTTTGTATTTTCTACTTCAACAACCAAAAGTTGAACTTTGAACTACATTTTGTGCTTCACAAACCAGAAGTAGTAGGTTGAACTACATTTTTTGGTTCATGAATCAAACACAATACTATGGAGCAGATTTTCAGCTTTGAGAACAAAATGTACTAGTTGGAACCACATTTTCTGGGTTGTGCACCAGAATAACAAGTTAGAACTATTTTTTTCTGGTTCATGAACTAGAATTAGTATTTCAAACCAGTTTTCCTGATTAGCAAACCAGAACATTTTTAGTCTGAACCCCCAAAAAATGGTTTAAACCACAAAGACCGCTCAGGAGATATTATAGATGTGTGAAATATAAAGTTTTGGCAAATTTCCCCATAAACAGACTGTACAATCCTGCTTAGAGAAAACACTGTACATCAGAGATGTTTTAGTTTTGCTAAAACTATCCCTTTACAAGTGTTTTCCAACTTCAGTAGTAACAGAAATAAAGAAACAAGAGGGCAACCGTCGAGAACCCCAAAAAAAGTGGTTTGTGAGACCCATATTTGGTTCATGATAAATCAAATCAGCATACCAAAAAAACATTCTTGCAAACCAGAAATTTCTGGTCCATATGGGCATCTATCCAAAATCAGTTTTTAAAATCCTTATACTCATGAACCGTTTAATATTTTCTCACCAAACCTTCAAAAAAAAACTCAGCACAGACATCGTGTACCCTGAAGGTTTTGTGCAGAAATTCAGTACCACGTAGCCTGTACATGAGAGTAAACATACACACAAAACAAACATGTTAAGTATAGGGAAAATGTGACCCTTTTACAAAATAAGAAGTATCCAGATCTTGGAAACCATACAAGGTGCCATTATGAAACTCTCAAAGTTTTCACAACATGGCATGTCCATGGAAAATGCAAATTTTTGACCTATTCGAACAAACCCCACCAAAGTTATTAAACTGCGAAGTTAGGGATTTATCAATGAGCACACTCCTCAGCCTTAAGTACAGGGGTGCTACTGTGCGCCTATAATATATACCAGTATATACTGTATATCTATAGATTTACAGTCCTGCCATTTCAGAAACTCCATCATTCCCGAAGCTTCCCACAATTACATCAGCACTGGTTTGCAGCTGTGGATTCAGTTAAGTTTAATTGACTAAGGAGGTTAATAAAACTGATTCCCCAGTTACTGTACCAGTTCCGCTGTACTCGTGAGGCAATGTGCAGGCTGTACATTAGGGCTTAAAATTTGCTTTTGTGTCATAGGGGGATTCTCCATAGGATCTTAAAAGTAGAGAGATTACCAAAATTAAAGAGGGAAATCAAAACATTGTACTTTCTTTCTTAAACTACTCTTGCCACTTCCGTTCTTTTCACAGCTATCTTTTCCACTTTAGCTATACTGTCCAAAATCTGTTTTTAGTTTTCTGTCTAATCTTTACCATGACTGCTATCTGATTGCCCACGCTCCTTATTTCTCTCACTTGTCTCATTCTGCAGGTCTTGTACTTGGCTTTCCTTTAGTTGGCAGTGCTTTATTTATTTTCTTTTCTTGTTGTCTCCACTTTTGTTCCATTTCTAGCTTTCGTTTTGCTTTGCCTCATTTTGTATTCTCTCTTTCAGTGCTGTACTATTCACAATGCTGCTGTTTCCTGAATCACTGAGAATCTGGAAGTTTATTTTGTTTGAAGTATCAAATTCAGACAAGAAAAGCCAGTCAGCTTCACTTCACTGCCAATGCTTTAGGAACTGGCAGAGTTGTAAATAATATGTAGTGGAGAAAAAAATAACACATTCTTTTTGCCCCCCACCCCATGTTCCCAAACCTGTGAGACTTGGTTACAAGATGTGAACATGCCTTCTCCTTTTTAAGCGTGTATTCAGCACTAGGTGCACAGTGCAGCTGGGGGAACTGATTTCACCAGGCACAGTTAATACTGCAGAGGATGTGAACAAGTTACAGGAAGACCTAAATAGCCAAGGGAAATGGATAGATAATTGTCAAATGCAGTTCAAAGTAGAACAATGCAAAGCATTGCTCTTATGGGCAAGGTGCAAACAATGGATTGCATGACAAATGGGATAATATTGATCAAAAAAGCGCAGAAAAGGGGTCTTGGGGTTATAACCTACAGGTAACTCAAAATACCAACTCATGTGTCAGTTATAGAAAAAAACACAAGGACAGAATCAATTATCTAATTTGGGTGAAAAGAGAAGGCTGAGAGGAGACATTGAGGTATTTAAAGTGAATCACACCATTCTGCTTCCTGAAGTATGTGAAATGCAACTACCACAGGAAGCAGCACAAATCTAGATGAAAGACTACCTACAGTACCAAACAGAACACAGGCAATCAAGGCTAACAGCTCTCTTTCTCTCTCTTTTCTCTTAACTTGCTCAACCCTTAAGGTTTCATATTTGTGCCATTTATTGCCTTCAGTCTATTTATAAAGGATCCCTGTTCCACCTTTTCTGGCTCTTCAACTCATAGCACAGTGTATCACCAAAACTGTTCAAAGATCTCATAAAAAGAAGGACAGCTATACTGAAAATAGGACTTGCCTCATCATGAATACCAGAAAGCTGCAGCACTGCAATGGTTCCTACTACTTGTCATAGAAAACAACAGTGAAATTAGCAGATCCCCAACCTCTTCTACACTGCAAAATTTAACTGTAGTCTTCCTCAGCATGTACTGTACAGACATGCACTATGATGTGACAAACACATTCACCACAACATTTACAATACTCTAAACCTTCTTTCTCCAACAAAGAGGGGAGAGTCATAATACACAAATGGATAAATGGTGTCTGTCCTTCATATCTACATGATCTGTTATCCAGCTCTCCCCCCATAAAAAACTTTTCAAGTTAGGTTGCAGTCTAGAAATCTGTTAATTTTCTGAGAGCGAACATATTCATGATAAAAACATACTCCTTTGCAGCCCCAGCAAACTTTGCAACACAAACAGTTTCTAATGTAGCCCCAACAACCTGGAAGGCCTTCTGTGATGATGTATTGTTGTCCTTCAAGCAAACCCTGTCCAACCACCTCCACAAATGGTGTGACTGCTAATCTCTTCCATCATGCTCCTATAGCCCTAATCTGCTATCCCCATTATTTAGTTTGTCTTACACATGCAGTTTATAGAATGTGTCACACTATTTGTGTGTTTCATTTTTTTCCTTGGTTATAACTATCATGTGAAAGAATCCCAGGACAGAGTACTACCTGTGTGGAGTCCGAGTATTTGCATCAGAGGAGGAGAAGGACCTGGGAGTGATGATCACTGGTGACCTGAAGCACTCCGTGCAGTGCAAGAAAGCAGCAGCAAAGGCAATCAAGATGCTGGGATACATATCTAGGGGGATCAGTAGTAGGAGAGAGGAGGTTATACAGCCCTTTCACAGGTCACTGGTAAGGCTGCTTCTAGAGTATGGAGTTCAGTACTGGTGCCCACACCTCAAAAAGGACATTAACCTGCTGAAGAAGGTCAGCAGAAGGGCTACAAAGATGATAGTGGGTCAGCAGGGTAGGGCATATGAGGAGAGGTTGAGGGTACTGAAGATGTACTCCCTGGAAGACAGGAGAGAGAGATGGGACATGATCGGAACCTTCAAGTACTTGAAAGGGACGAATAAGGCTAATAAGGAGAGTCTCTTTACGTTGAGTGGCAACCATAACACTAGGGGGCACAGTCTTAAGCTGGAGGGTGGGAGGTTTAGGAGGGAGGTCAGGAAGCACTTCTTCACTGAGAGGGTGGTGGACACTTGGAATGCACTACCAGAAGAGGTCATCTCATTGAAGACAGTGGGCAGCTTTAAGAGAGGCTGGGACAGGCATAGTGGGAAAGTAAGGATCATGGGTAGGGAGCACTGGAGGAGTGGGGAGGGAGAAGAGGGACATTAGCTCAAGCTGTGTACTCTGCAATACAAGCAGACTTGATAGACTAAATGGCCTTCTTCTGCTGGCTTCTTCATATGTTCGTATTTAATTACTCACTCTTCTGCTATATTAGTTCCCCCAGGACTCCATAGGTGCTCCACCTGTACAAGGTTATCATGGCATGCACAATTTCAAACAAATATTCAAAATGGAAAAGTTGAGAGATGAGGTAGATGAAGAATTGCTTACATTGGCAAAGGATAGCCTAGCACAGGAACATGAGTTTAAACCAAAGCGGTAATGTTGTCAAGTGATCTCAGAAAACATTTTTCTGGCAGGGTGGGTAATGCTTTGCATAGTTTACCACTGGAGGTAGAACAAGCACGTAGCTTAGATATGTTCAGGATAAACATTCCTGACTATAACTGCCGTAGATAGGCACCTGTTCTTTTCTAGCATTAATGTGTCTCAGTTTCTTTGTTTCAAGCACACCTAGTATGTCAAATTCCTCTTGTTATCAAGTGCTCAGTGCAACTGCAGTTCTCAAGTTTTCACAACTACAGTATTTACTAACAAAGGCAAGAACAGAAAAATAAATGCACTGGAAAATATTTAAATTGTAAACAGTTGAAAACATGATGAAATAGCAGCAAAGTAGTAATCATTCAAAATTAAGGTATTTGTAATAACTGACCCATCGTCTACTAAGGAGCCTGCATTTTCTGTAATTGTTAAATATTTATTATTTAATATCTTTGATATCATCTTATTGCATGTTAGCCAATTAGTATAATGAACTGGTGGCATGCTTGCTCTCATGAAAAAAATTGAGTTAAACATTTTCATAACCATCCATAAACAAAAAAACAACAGTAAAATAAACCCACTGGAAACAGTTTAAAGGAGTACTGCACCTTCATATCTTGTATATGTTATGTACGCAATAAGACACAACAGGGTGTGCTTTGTACAGATATTACTGCACACCCAGGGGTGTAGTGGCCTCGTGCCCTCAGCTCCTGGGCTAGCAGTAATATCTGTTCAATGCACACCCCAGAGTGTCTTATTGCGCTTATAAAATGGGCTTTATTTTTCTAATATTTCTCTGACAGCAAAAGGATATTCTTACATAGGAAAAAAAGAGCTTGAATCGGATGAATTAATCGTAAATAGTCCTTCCGTTTATTAGATTTTTTTTTTTTTGCTTATAGGCATTTGTCCTGTTCTGCTATCCCTAGTTGTGGTTTCTGAGAGTGTAATTAAGCATGCCCTCCCCCACATATACACACACACACACACACACACACAAAATGCAGTATGATTGTTTGCTGAAACTTTTCTGAACAGTTGTTATCTTTTTTACCCAGTTTGCCTGCCATTTCACTTGTCTACATGTATGGGTGATATATGAGGGAACAGTAGGCTGTGAAACAGAATCACATGTATGCAGGGGATGGGGGCGGCACTTCAACACAGAACATGAATGTGAGAAATGTGGGATCCATACCTGTGTTTGTGAAAGTGGCGCCCCTCACCCACACACAAATGTAACACTTAGGGGTTCCCCCGACCACCCCCTTAATTAACCCTCCATCTGCACGAACAATGTATTAGCTACGAACAACAAAAAAAAAATATGCCCTGTCAGACAAACTGTGTCTTCAAAAGGTGTCTTCCGGGTCAGACAGTGTCGGTCTGTCAGTTCTGATCCTCTGTGCCTTGCCCTGTCTCCCGATAGTGACAACAGGTACTGACCAGCTATTCTGAAAAGTTGTGGGCTTTATTTTAAGATTAAAAATTAAAACATATTGTTTATACATGCGGAGATGGCAGCACAGTCAGCACTGCAGATGGAGGAAGGAGACGCAGTGGAAGCAGTAGCAAGCTCTATGGCTCAAAAAAAGTAAATACATGCTTTTCTTTAAATTTAACTGTTTCATAACTGCAGGACTGAAAAGAATGATTAAAAAAAGGCCAAATATGTATATGGATGGATGGTTTCATCAGTTACAGTGGGAATAAAATGGTGGCATTTTAAAAGCTCAGTATTCTAATGGCACCGTGATTTTTTCTGTAATGCGGTTTCCTTTACAGTACTTGTTTTTACCTGTGCATCAAAAGGATTTGATGCACAGGCAATAACCAATCAGGATGCAGGAATTTCCCTACCCATTTTGTGTTTCCTTGTCAACAAACAACTCTTCACGTAACTATTGGGATAGATACGTTTTCTTGAGTTTATTTTCACTGTTAATACTAGTCCCTGTAACTATCCTGGGGGTCTCCATTTTCTGGTTTTTGAAATCTCATTGTGCCTGAGAATCAGCACTCATTAGACTCCATAGTATGTCTGCCTGCTTACTTAGAACTCAACAAAATGGATTGCAACAAGATATGAAATACCAAATTTATCTTCAATTAGCTTTTCAAGCTGTCTTTGATGTACTAACGTACTAAAATGCCAGCAGAATAGGCCTAACGGTCTTTCGTGTCTGCTCATTTGGTCATCCCCACCCTGGGAGCTGACCTTGCTGCCCCCACCCTGGGAGCTGACCTTGCTGCCCCTCTCTATCTCTGGCTTCCCCCTTCTCAGTACCAGATATTCTCGCTGCACTGGTTTTTGCTTCCAGAACCTTTCCCCTATACCTGTCCCACCCCCTCTTGAACCCCTCCACCATCTCTGCCTCCACCAGCCCCCTGGACAGCACATTCCATGGCTCCACCACCCTCTCAGTGAAGTAGCACCTCCTCCTTTCTCACCTGAATCTCCCCCTCTCCAGCTTCCACCCATGCCCTCTAGTTGCCCCCCCTCCTTCCTTCGGAGCACCCTGACTGCTCCTCCCCTATTTATCCCCTTCATGTACCTGAAGACCTCTATCATGTCCCCTCCGGTCCCCTCTCTCTTCTAATGTGAACATATTTTAGCTCTTCAAGCTTCTCCCCATAGGTCCTATACCCCAAGCCCCAAATCATTTTGGTTGCCCTCCTCTGGACCCTCTCCAGGAGTTCAATGTCCCTCTTTAAATTTGGCCTCCAAAACTACACGCAGTACTCAAGGTGCGGCCTCATCAAGCAGTTATGCAGTAGGAGCATCACTTCCCTCCTTCTGTAATGCAGGGTTTTTCCTTTAAATTACATTTAATCTATGTGTTTCCAAATAATTTTTTTCCAGTTATTTGTACTTTCAGCATAGAGATACATGGTGTAAATAGGTGCTGTTACACCATGTTTTCATATGCTAATGCAGCTTTCAGACACTATGAGACTTCAACAACCACAAACTGGAGACCCACAGGCTAGATACAAGGGTAGGTATGAACAGTGAAAATAAACTAAAGCAAACATATACAGCATATCCTCAACAGCCACATGAAAAGAGGTGTCTGTTGATAAGGAAACAAACATTTACAAGATATGAGGTTGTAGTATTCCTTTAATTTATAAAATGGGTCAAAGTAGATCTAACTGTAACAACCAAACCACCATAGCCAATACCTTCAAAGTTGGCAAGCATTAAGGATGCAATACTTGAAGCAACATCCCATTGTGTTAGAGAGAAAAGGAAATGCAAAAGAAGAAGGAAACCACTTTGGTTCTCAAAAACAGTAGCAGAAAAGGTCAGAGCCAAAAGGCTGGCCTTTAGGAAATACAAGGGAACACAGCAGGATGAAGATAGAGAGGCATACCAAACTTCCCTAAGGGAAGTAGGGAAGGCAGTAAGGCAGGCAAAGGCTCAAACTGAGGAAACACTGGCACAGACAGTAAAAGAAGGTGACAAGACTTTCCAGAGATACATTAGTGAAAGGAGAAAGTCCAGAGGGGGTATTGCTAAGATCAAAGGAGACACAGGGGCATGTAAGGAGGAGGACAATGTACAAGCATCTATCCTAAATAGATACTTCTGCTGAGTATTAACTGAAGAGAAGGTAGAACAGGGCCCACAGCTCAGCACCATGGACACAGGGGGAAGGGAGGTAGGCACTAGTCCCTTCACAAAAGAAAGGGTCCTACAAGAGCTCGATAAGCTCAGGGTGGACAAGGCAATGGGGCCTGATGGCATACATCCCAGAGTACTAAAGGAGCTAAGGGTGAAACTAGCAGAGCCATTATCAGAACTGTTTAGTGAGTCTCTGAGCACAGGAGAGGTCCCAGAAGACTGGAGAAGGGCTCTTGTGATCCCACTCCACAAGAGTGGTAGCAGGGAGGAAGCAGGGAACTACAGACCAGTCAGTCTTACCTCAGTAGTGGGCAAGATTACGGAGGCACTCCTTAAGGAAAGGATAGTGCAACACCTGGAATCCATAGGAGCACAGGATTCAAGAAAGCATGGGTTTACAAAAGGAAGGTCCTGTCAAACTAATCTCATAGATTTCTTTGACTGGGTAACCAGAGTGGTGGACCAAGTGGGCGCAGTTGATGTCGCCTACCTTGACTTCAGCAAAGTTTTTGATACTGTTCCACATAGAATATTGAATAATAAGCTGAGTAGGCTCAGGGTGGGACAGAAGTTGGTCAACTGGGTGGCAAACTGGTTGACGGGCAGAAAGCAGAAAGTGGGGGTAAGTGGTATACAGTCAGAAGAGATGCAAGACACAAGTGGAGTACCTCAGGGATCAGTTCTGGGACCAGTCCTCTTCAATATCTTCATCAGTGACATTACAGATGGACTGGAGGGTAAGGGTTGCCTGTTTGCAGATGACACCAAGATCTGCAACAGAGTAGATGATCCAGATGGGGTGGACAGAATAAGAAGAGATCTAGATAAACTAGCAAAATGGTCGGAAGAGTGGCAACTGGGGTTTAATGCAAAGAAGTGCAAAATCATGCACATAGGGAAGAGAAACACTGAAGCCACCTATAGGCTGGGAGGGGAGTTGCTGGCAGTCACAAGGGAAGAAACAGACTTGGGCATCATCATTACCGACGACCTGAAATCATCCAAGCAGACCACTAAAGCAGTAGGTAAGGCTAGGGGGATGTTAGGGTGTATTAGTAGGGGTATCATAAGTTGGAAGAGGGAGGTAATAATCCCTCTTTACAAGACACTGGTTAGGCCCCATCTGGAGAACTGCGTGCAGTACTGGAGGCCACACCTTCACAAGGAAATTAACTAAATTGAGGCAGTCCAGAGAAGGGCAACCAAAATGGTGCAGGGACTGTATCAGCAAACATATGAGGATAGATTAATGGAGCTCAATATGTATACCTAGAGCAAAGGGGGGAGAGAGGTGATATGATTGAAACATTCAAACATCTTAAGGCCATTAACAAGGTGAAAGAGTCTAACATGTTTCAATATAAGAAAAATAGCAGGACAAGAGGACACAGCATGAAATTAGAGGGAGGCCGATTAAGGGGTAATGTGAGGAAGTTCTTTTTCACAGAAAGGGTGGTAGATGCATGGAATGGCCTACCTCAGGAAGTGGTGGATATAAATACAGTGCAGGGCTTCAAACAGGCATGAGATAGGCATAAGGGAGCAAAAAAGATGAGTATGAATCGATAGGCCATTGACAGAGCAAAGGCCGATGACACATTCATAATGTAGAAAAAGAAATGGGCAGACTGGATGGGTCTTGCGGTTCTTATCTGCCGTCAACTTCTATGTTTCCATGTTTCTTAATATGACAAAACAGTAGCACATTCTTTGCCATAATGAAGACAGCTGTAAATTGTCTAAGATTTTTAAAAGGATCAGACACACAGTAGCAGCATGATCTGCCTGCATCCAAGTCCGATCTAATGCATCAGGACTCAAGAGTCCTAATTTTAAAGGGCCATAGCATTTGAGACAAAAGTGATGACTTTTAACAGATATTGTAGAAAAGTGATTCAGTCATCATTTTTTTATGCAAGCACTGATTAAACTGATGCACTGATACAACTGTATCAGAGCTGCAGATACTGGTGCAGTAGATCTAACTGTAACAACCAAACCACCATGGCCAATACCTTCAAAGCACAATTCACCAACTTCTCAGCCTTCTCTAATAGGCCCCCCCCCCACACACACACACACATACACACTGCCTAGGTCATGTTCACATTCCAATCCCTCCTCTCCACTTCCTCTAACCACCCCCCTTTCTTCTGAAAGTTGTAACCAGGAGGGATGTTTTCATCTTTTTATTTATTTATTGAAATTTATTGACCTGGTGAGCCCAAAGAGACAGCAGAGTACCTTTTTCAGGGGTGACCCAGAATGAATTACAAATGAAAGGCAAATTAGCATACAGGAGACAAAGGTAGGTCAATTAATTACATTGATTCACACATAAGAAGCATACAGTAGACATAAAACAGGTAGCAGTAGAGGTAGTAAGAAAGAGGGACAGTACCTTCCCTGACCGGGAATCGAACCCGGGCCACGTCGGTGAGAGCACCAAATCCTAACCACTAGACCATCAGGGGGCTTTCTCGAGTCTCTCCCCCCTTGGTGCCAGCCCTGGTTCCAATGGGATAGAACCAAGAATTGTATGACAAGGTGCCTTTATCCTCTGTCTCCCCATCTCACATGTGTAACCTTTTCTTTACTTCCAGAACTGTTCCCTGCTCCTGAAAGACTGCTACAATTGTCCCAGTACTTAAAAAATAGGATCTCTAGGTCATCTCCCAATTTCACCTGATTTACCTTCTACTAGCCCTCAGCAAACTACACAAAAGTTTGTTGTACCCACCTTAATAACTATCTGCAGAAGTACAAATTGCTCACCCTTGCCAGCTTGGGTTTCAAAAAGAACGTAGCACCAGCACTTCCATTGTCCAGTTGATCAACAACATCAGGACTGCTATGGATAGAGGCTCCCTCACCAGAGAAGTCTTCACTGACTTTTCCAAAGTTTTCAGTCTCATTGATGACTCCTTTCTCCAATACAAACTGACTAAAATCAGTCTTTCCTTGTATTCCTCTACCTGTCTCTCCAGCTACCTTCTGGACAGATGGCGATTTGGCAATTCCTCTTCCAGAGAAGAAGCCAGAAGGGGAAGGAAGGAGACATATTCAATTCAGTGCTTTAGAGTAACTGGTAATTGCTATTTTTCTTTTAAACTTAGATTGTGGGCTTTTAGTGACACTATACTTTCTTTGTTGTCTTTACTTATAATTGTTTTTGGGCTGTTGAAAATTTAAAACATAGTGGTGGTGTAATTCTGTGCTGTCTTTAATTGCTGCAAATTTTCGCCCCCCCCCTTCCCCAACTCTTAATTATATGCCCTGTTAAATCTGATTGACAGGAGCTAAACACAGGGTATAGTAAGGTGTGAGTAGGAGGGGCAGGCGCCAAGAAGCCCACCCTCAGCACGCGGCCAAGTGTTTTGACTCATTTATTTATTTATTTATTGGTTTCTTTTTCTTAAAAAAAAATTATCTGAGGATCAGTGGCAGGATTTTTAGTACAGTAAATTAATAAAAGGGAACTAGAAGAGCTTCAGTAGCAGACAAGTAGTGGAATTGCAGTATAATGTGGGGTGGTGCAATGCAGTGGCTGTGGGGCAGCCATATTCAGGCAGACCTTCTGGATACTGAGGTGCTGCCCTATCTGCATGCATCTCTGGACTGCAGGATGAGGTAGCCAGACTCAGAGTGGAAGTAAACTGGGTCAGAGTACCATCACCCCTATCCAGGGACCACCCAGTCCAATGCAACTGCCTCAAAGAATGCCGAGAGCGAAGAGCACTTGGATGACAGTGGGCTCAGGGAGGTTAGAGCAGTCAGGCAGAGGCACATCCCAGATCCTATTCCACTCAAGAACTCATATGCCACACTGGCAAATGAGGACAACCAAATAGAGGTACCCAGGAAGTGGAAGGAAAGGATGTGGAGGTTAGCCAAGGAGGTGACCTCAGCAGGGAAAGCAGTGGACCCCAGAGGAGGAGGAAGTGAATCCTGGTGGGGGACTCCATCATAAGAGGGATCCAGCTAGGAACACAGGAGGGGGAGGATAGGGAGGTGAGGTGCCTACCAGGTGCCACGGCATGGAGGGATGGAAGGAAGATCCTGGGGATCACTGGGAAGGCAAGATGGCAGGGTGAGCTGGATGTCATTATTCACCTAGGTACTAATGACCTGGAAAATGGGGAGCCAAAGGAAGTTCAGGAAGAGTTTAGGAAACTGGGGAGGGGTCTCAAGCAAGTAGCTACTTCTGTCACTTTCTCAGAAGTACTACCTGTGAGAGGCAAGGGAGAGCATAGGAGTGCATGCACCAGGAACTTTAACTCATGGTTGAAGAACTGGTGCTGTGAGGAAGGTTTGGATTCATTGGTGACTGGGGACCCACCTGGAGGGATGGAGGTTTGTTCAAGCCTGACGGCCTGCATCCATCCTGGAGGAATCAAGCACTCAATGATAAGTTTAAATGCTACATTGACAAGCATTTAAACTAGCAAGGGGTGGCAGGCCAGCAAGGAGGTACCTACTCTCATCCCCACAGCTAGCAGTGGAACCAGTGAACCAGAGGGTGGCTATCTCTGCAAAGCAGTGTGCAAAGATGGAGATTAGTGCCCAAGAGGTGGATAAGCAGAAAAGGGGCAAAATTCAGCAGAAGGGCAGACAGCAAGGAGAACCAGAGATAAATGACAGCCAAGGAAGGGGCTGGAGTAGAACAGTGAAACAGTCTAGGGAGGTCAAATCATGGAAAGCCATGTGTGCAAATGCCAGGACCCTTAGCAACAAGATGGAAGATCTGGAGGCTGTCATGGTACAGTCAGACCTGGACATTGTGGCCATCACTGAAACCTGGTGTAATGATAACCATGACTGGGAGATGGCCATACCTGGCTACAACATATTCAGAAGAGACAGAGCAGGCAGGAAGGGAGGAGGAGTGGCACTGTATGTGAAAAATGACATAAGGGCCACAGAGATCCAGGAGGAACAAAATGGGGGAGAGATACTGTGGGTTAAGCTGGAAAGGAAAATGGGGACAGCCATCCGCACAGGTGTGGTCTATAGACCACCAGCCCAGGAGGAAGAAACAGATGAGGGCTGATGCTAGCCATCCAAGGATGTCAGACAAGGGTGAGGTAGTACTGGTTGGAGACTTCAATATTCCAGAAGTGGACTGGGGCATCCCAGCTGCAGCATCAACTAGGAGCAGATTTATCCTGGACTCCCTTCAGGGTGCCTTCCTCAAGCAACTGGTCATGGAACCAACTCGGAAGAAGGCAATACTGGACCTTGTGCTCACAAACAGGGACAGTGTGATGGGGGTAACAGTGGGGGAGCACCTGGGAAACAGTGACCACCACTCATTGTGGTTTGAAATCACAGAAAGAGCAGAACCAAACCACACAAAAACACGTATCCTGGATTTTAGGGGGCAGACTTTGGGAAAATGGGGAGATACTTGAAAGAGGCATCAAGGGGAATGGGACAGGAATCAGGGTTGAGGAACAGTGGGCAGTATTTAAAATGGGGATTACAAGAACAACAGAATTATGCATTAAGCAGGTTAGCAGGAGGAAAAGGAAGAGGAGACCATTATGGTTTCCAAGAGGTAGCAAAAAGTGAAAGCCAAAAGATTGCATTCAGGCAATACAAAAGACACAGGCAGAAGGGGATAGGGAGAAGTACCAGGAGAAGCAAAGGGAGGCAGGGAGGTCAGTAAGGAAGCCAAGCTCAGACAGAAGAACACATTGCAAAATCAGTGGGTGAGGGACAAAACCTTTTACAGGTACATAAGTGAAATAAGAAAGACAAAGGGAGGGATAGTGAGACTGAAGGGGAGGATGGGGGCGCGTGAGGATGACAACAGTAAAGCTGACATATTGAACAGGTATTTCTGCTCAGTCTTTACTGAGGAAGAGGAGGGTAATGGGTCTGAAGGGAGTACAAGGGGTGAGAATGGTGCAGAAATGGACACAAGTCCCTTTACATGAGAAAGGGTCCTGAAGGAACTGGAAGTAATAAGAGTTGATAAAGCAATGGGGCCAGATGGGGTGCACCCCAGGGTCCTTAAAGAACTAAGAGGTGGTGGCTGAACCTCTGGCTATCCTGTTTAGCCGATCAATGGAAACAGGGGAGGTACCCAAAGACTGGAGGACAGCAGATGTAGTCCCCTTATACAAAAGTGGGAACAAAAGGAAGCAGAGAACTACAGACCAGTCAGCCTCACCTCGGTAGTGGGGAAGATCATGGAAGCACTACTGAAGGAGAGATTGGTGGAACATCTGGTTGTCAATGGACTACAGGACCCAAGGCAGCATGGTTTCACCAGGGGGAGGTCATGTCAGACCAACCTCGTTGAATTTTTGACTGGGTGACTAGGGAGGTGGATCAGGGAGGGCAGTGGACATGGCCTATCTGGACTTCAGCAAGGCCTTTGACACTGTGCCACATGAAGACTATTACACAAACTGGGGAATATGGGTGTGGGCAGGACAGTAGGGTGGTGGGTAGGTAACTGGCTGGGTGGCAGGACACAGAGGGTGGTGGTAAATGGCTGTCACTCCACAGAGGGAAGAGAGACCAGTGGGGTACCACAGGGATCAGTGCTGGGACCGGTCCTATTCAACATCTTCATCAGTGACATTGCCCTAGAAGGCAGAATTTCACTGTTCGCTGATGACACAAAGCTCTGTAACAGAGTAGACACACCAGAGGGTGTAGACAGAATGAGAAGCGACCTGCAGAAACTTGAAGAATGGTCAGGGGTTTGGCAGTTGAAATTCAATGCAAAGAACTGCAAGATAATGCATATGGGGCACAAAAACCCTGGCACAATATATCAGTTGGGGGTGAGGATATAGCATGCACCAAGCAGGAAAGGGATCTTGGGGTTGTCATCTCTGATGACCTCAAGGTAGAAACAGTGAGACAAGGCAGCAGGTAAAGCAAATAGGATGCTGGGATGTATAGGCAGGGCATCACTAGCAGGAAAAGGAGGTCATAATTCCGCTATACAAGACACTAGTGAGGCCCCACCTGGAGTACAGTGTACAGTTCTGGAGACCATACCTACGTGAAGGACATAGACAGGGTAGAGAAGGTTCAGAGGAGGGCAACAAAGATGGTGCATGGATTGCATCACAAGTCCTATGAAGACAGGTTGAAGGAACTGAACATGTACTCCCTGGAGGAGAGGAGGGAGAGAGGGGATATGATAGAGACATACAAGTATCTTACAGGGAGGAACAGGGTGCAGGAAAACACTATTTTTAAGCGAAAAAGATGTTCCAGGACTAGAGGGCATGGGATGAAGTTGGAAGGAGGACGATTCAGAGGAAACATGAGAAAGAATTTCTTCACAGAATGGGTGGTGGACAAGTGGAACACCCTGCCAGAGGAAGTGGTGGGGGCTGAAGCAATCACGGGATTTATGAATGCATGGGATAGACATAAAGGAATTCTGGAGGTCAGGGGTAAGGGGCAACAGACTTCTAGGAAAACAAACTGAACTTACAAGCTCAAATGGGCAGACTGGGTGGGCCATAGGCCCTTATCTGCCGACACCGTCTATGTATCTATGTATCTAGTCTTGTCCCAATCAAATGAATAATTCTAAAGGGCTCTGTTCTTTGTTCATTGCTCTTCTCCATAAGTTTCAACAACTGCCCGTTCAGTTACCGCCTCCTGCTCTACCATAATGTGCACTGAGACATTTGCTTTTACTTTAGCTCCCCTCACCCCACTAGCATTGATGCCAAACTCAACACTGACTTCTCCATTATTCAGAGCAGGCTTGATGACAATAAATTAGTTCTCAATGCCTCCAAAACCCAAGTCAAGCTTTGGCTTCAATTTACACAGGTCTGCGACACCTACCACTTTTCTACAAAATGCTCATCCATCCTACAGAATAGACAGGACAGATATGATGTTAAATACACTATACTGGGGTGCTTAGCACTATGCCCCACCCAAGTCTTTGCACTACCAGCACAGCATCAGCCCAAGGTGGTTTGCACTTTGCCCCAGACAAGTCTGTACATTAGCCAGCACAGACAGGTATGAGAGTGAATGCACAGCCTAAGACACTTTGCACTATGCCCCCCAAAATCTGGGGTTTCGCTAGAAGCATCTTATTGGCTAATAGTTTTCAGTAATTTGATGTTAACTAATTAATAGTGCAGCTCAACCTACATTAAAATGAATGATACGAGGTTCTTTTTTTTTATACTTCTTTTATTTAGTAGCATAGTTTAATACAAGTTCAAGTGAAAGTACAGACTGCCATTATATGTAGCCTGTTCAATTCCAAACAATAACAGCAAAACTTTATAAATTTGGCATTTAGCGCAGGGCGATATCATCAATTCATGGGCATCTCTTCCAATTTTATACAATCAGTTTACACACAGTTCAGTCTAGACCAGGGGTTCTCAAATGGTGAGGCCAGCCTCCCTGGGGAGGCCCCAACCTGTTCCAGGGGAGGCTCAAGCAAGTCTTGAAAAAGTATTAGATTTCAATTTAGAACTTTATAGATTTTGTGTGAAGGGATAAGGCAAACTGAAAGAGGATAATAGGTGAATTTATGTATTCATTCACAAGAATAATAGTAGGTGAATTAATGTATTTATTCACAAGTATGTGACCAGAGAAGGTGCTGTACTCTGAGCCATGGTTTATTTCAGGTGTACCCAGGGAAGGTGGTGAGAGAACACATTTCAAAATGTAGCTGCAAAACACACGAGCAATACAAAATGAACAAAAGTGCAAACAAGTTAAGAACAATAAACTAACAATGCAAGGAACAACTGATCAATTAGACTGGCAGTAAAACTATCCAAATACAAGAGTTAACCATACAGGTACTAGGGGTAAGAGCAGGAAGCAGCAAAACAATCCCTGAGAAGTTGCTTAAGAGCAGAGTGAGAGGCAGAGGTCAGCAGGAAGGTTATTCCAGATAGAGGGGAAACAGAAAAAGCAGTCTGACCCATGAAGGCATGGCAGTAAGGGGTAACAATGGTTCAAGAGTCAAAATATTGGAGAAAGTAGGTTGTCCTGTTGTGGGGGGCGGGTTACAATAAGCTTAATAACATGAGAGCCACCTATGCAAACAGGTTTAACTTTATTCCTGATGTACTGTGAAAAGTAGGCTGTTTTTCTATGGGGAGGCCCAAAAATATTTCAGTATTTTGGGGGAGGCTCAAGATCTTTTCCATGACTTAAGGAAGGCTCACTCTGACAAAGTTTGAGAACTGTTGGTCTAGACAAGTAATTCACATCAGCATTAGTACAGACAAATTTATAGAAGTACATCAGCCTTCCCCCGTTAACCCATATTTCAAGACTCAGTCCATTAGGCTCTATTTTATTACTCCTGTTGCCAAGTTTAAGGCCCCTTTCTTTAATTAATTAGCTTCAATTTTATATTTATAATACCTGATCCTGGTATAGTTTCCACCTTGTCAATCTTGTAGTGTAAGTCTCCATCTTATCTTGGAGGTTTAAGTACATCTGTTCATTGTGCTGAATATTTTGTATTAGTGACTTCCACTCAGAAATCTGAGGGGAAGTCTTCTGTAGCCACTTTCTAGTGATAGATTTACAGGCTGAGGCCAAAAATATCGACCATAAGTATATCTTTGTTTTATCTCTTACCTCTTCAGGGGGAATTCCCAATACCAAATTAAGCCCCTTCAGTGAGCTTTGAATATTTAATATCAGCTTGACATGGTTTGTTACCTGTTGCCAAAAGGCTTGTATCTTCGGGCAATCTATAAAAATATGTTTATGAGAGGCCTTTGGTTCCCCACACTCCCTCCAACACTGGGATGTATTTCTGGGATTCCTCTGAGCCGTTACTGAGGGTACCAGAAAGAACCTCGCCCTTATCTTCCAAGTAAACTCCTTCCAGATAGGGGAGGAAGTGGTAGTCCATGTTCCCCGCCATATCTTAATCCAATGCTTAGAAGATATTGGGTGTGTCAGCTCTTGTTCCCATCTAGACCGGCCCGATGCCATTGCATGGGAAGTTTGTAAAACTAGGGACTTATGTATTATAGATATCACTTTTTCACCATGAGATGACATCCGTATCTGTCTGTAGGGGGTATTGTCTTCTTCAAACCTAGAGCCTCTCTCACTGGACCTAGTTTGTGTTAAGATATAATCCTTAATCTGGTAATAATGTAGTCTTTCTCCCTCGGACTACCCAAAAACCCTCTAGGTTTCCTCAAAGCTCAGAATCTCCCTTCCTTTTAGCACCTGCCATGAATGATAAGAGGTTCAGGCATACTTTGGATTTATTATTTGTTTCACCTACCATAACAGTCACTCAGTATCACATAAGAACATCACACTTACGTGCTTATAACACTATCCATAGTAAAACAAACAAAACTAAATTAAAACTCAGCAAGATCATGCAAAAACATTGTTTTAAAAGTTTTAACTGAGTTAAATTTGTCAAAACTGGGGGACAGAATATTGGGAAAGAATGTTTGAATTCCAGATTTAGACAGGGCAGTAACTGAGCTTACTATATGTTTTACAAAGTTGTAATTTGCACGCTCCAAATAAAATGATAAAGGTAAAAAAAAAAGCAATCACACGCATACAAGGAATAACTGAAAAATTAATCGAATTAATCAAAACTGTATCTAAGAAAGATGACACAACATTAAATAAGGATAACTGAAATACATTTAAATTAGCTAGAAATCATTGTAAATGGATGATAAGAAAGGAAAATCAAAAATGTTTCCTAAATAAAATAACTGTACTACTGATACTCACAAATATTGGAATGTACTGCATATAAAAGCTATTAAAATCAAAGTTAAACTCCTAAGTCATTCCTGAAAATATGCACATGCCTGTGTTTGTCTAGTGTACATACCTGCTCAACAAACACTAAATACGTTAATTGATTAAATAAAAAACTGCCCAGACAATAAAACTAAAAGTAGAAAATAATATCAGTTTAAATCCCATTGCTCTGCCAAATGTTTTGATTGTGTATTTTACTACACTGCCAAACATATCTATCTGTCCTAGTCAGAGTGGTTCCTTGGACAGGTGTAGGAGATAATACAGGTAGGGCAGACTGGCATGCATGTGAGTCAGCAGCAACTCCCTTGATTTAATTTAAAATAAAGTAAAAGAAGTGCAAAAAGCAATAAATAAAACAAACTCAAACAAAGCATGTAGCCTGGACCAAATAGAGACAAAATTCATAAAAGAAGCAGGTAATTTTATAGCTCAGTAGTTAGCAACATACTTTCATTGGAATATTAAGGAAGCCAACAGTCCTTTGGCCTAGAAGCAGGCAAATGTAGCACCCACTTTATTTATTTATTTATTTCCATTTGTTGGTAACTGGGCTTTAAAGGAGGTGATTCAGAATGTCCATCTATGGTAACTACAGGTTGTTTGTTTTGCTGTCTGTCCTCTCAAAACTATTGAAGTGGCTAGTACATAACTGACTGTTTTAATATACTGAAAAGTATTCATTGTTGACAGATTATCAAAGGGGTTTTAGAAAGAAATTTTCTATGACCACAGCACTTACTGACTTTGTCGATATAATTGCTACTTTACTTGACAATCATAGGAGCATTGGTTCCACATCAAAACCGCACAAATAAAGACTGTGCAGTCAATCCATAGCGCCATAAATAATGTGAAATAAACAAGCATATAAACAGGATTACAACACCATCAAGGAAAAAAATGTCTGAGGCAAAAACTGGGTGTGCTAAAACACATGCTCACACCAAATGGTATATTCTATAAGCTGTTGATTAAATGCAGTCAGTAATTTTTACCTTTCGCTTTTCCATCTGGTACAATTATGACAGAGTGGTCTTGACCATGTGGCCTTTGTTTGCATCATACCACTCAACTGTCCCTGATTTTGCCTCATAATTTTACTCTGTCCTTCCTAAAATGTGTGTTTTCGTGACTAAACAGAGGGGACTGTAAGTACAAAATAATGTCAAATATTAAAGTTACAGACTTGTTCTTCCTTAGAAAATGCATTTTACACTAAGCCTCTTATTCTACCAGCTTCCTGAGTGGATATCATCAATTTGGAAGACGTTATCTCTAATTTCTGTCCTTTGTCCCTGATTCTTTAAAGTCTTGTCCCTGATTTATGAGGCAGGAGGCTGAGAGCTATGGTGTGCATGGTTTTTAGAGGATATAAGGACCATGAGTGCTATGTTCCTGGACCATTCTAAGGCATTCAATTTAGTGGATCTTTCACTGTTATTTTTTTAAGCAAATTAAGTGATATTGGTGTAGCATCAGATGCTCCCAAATGGTTCAAATCCTTCGTGGAAGGATGAGCACAAAGAATGGTTGTGGAAGGCAAATTATCTGTGCTATACCCATTTACAGGAAAACTCCCACAAGGGTCCATATTGGCCCTGACCTTGTTTTATGTTTATATGAATAATTTGCTTTTCCATATTAAAAAAATTCTGCAGTTAGATTATATGTTGATGGTGTTCACTGCCACTTTAACCTCAATGAAAGAATCCGAATAAAGTATTTTTTTTGTTTGCTTTGTTTTGTTTTTAATGCATGAACTGTTTAAAAATAACAATGCAATGAAATTGTGCAAACATTTTGACCCTGCCTTTTTAACTCTAAAAGATTCCAGGAATTTTTCAGTTTTATTTACTGGTAAAATGTTCTCATTTCACCAAGATTTGAATATTTTAAAACATGTTTTTAATTTTTTCTTAACAAAAATGCCAACCACATTCGGCTTAGAAATAGCATTATAAACCTAGCCAGAGTTAGGGTTGAAAAAAAAAACCATGGTGCCCAGCATAGCAGGAACCCTGAAAATTTGGTTTGACAAGTATGCTAATATTTTTATTAACTGTAGTTAAAATCAGTGTTGGAGCCAGCCTGGTGGCACTCAGGGTTGACGTGCTGAATGCCACACCTCACGCCACATTGGCAACCCGAGTTCAGGAGCAGACTCGGGATGCCAGGGGTCACCGGGGGGAGGAGAGGATTGAGCATCCAGAGGACTGTTCTCCTCTTCTGGGGTGGGTTGTTGGGGGTTTTCCACTCTGCAGCATCTCCCAGTGGAGACCAAAGATACTACAAGGAGCAGGGGCTGCAGATGGGATAAGGTGATGATGAATATCAGTGGGAGAGGATGGAGCATGTCCTCTGCACACAAACATCATTGTACGTCTGTGCCTTGTGGGAATAACTATGGTGGAAGGAAAAACATTGGCTACAGGGGAGGTGACTGCGGGGGGCTCAGGTGCCCAGCCCACATGCCCAATGCTGACCTTGACCTGACTTGACACTCCATGGTCCCCACCTTTTCCAGTAAGGGACCAGTGGAAGAGGGGGGCCCCAGCACCCAATCCCTCAGTTGGGATAGGTTTCAGGTGGACTGTAGATGCTGGATGGGTGGGTTACTGCCTGAGAGGTGCCCTGGTAGTCTGTGACCAAGAGGGAAACAGAGTTTTAAAAAAAAGCAGTGTTGGAATTACAGAGGAGCTTGCCAGAGCTTGGTCCTGGTAGCTCTGAAGTGAGCCACGGTAGCTCACACATCACTGACATTGACTAATACTTGGAAGGGGGCTCAATTTAAAGATAGGACCCTTATGCCCCCTCCCTAGTTCCCAAAGCTCATAAGTGTAAATGTTTTTCCAAAACGTTAGTTTTAACTAACATTTTGGAAAATCATCTGTTCATTGCATTGCTGCTTTAAGCAACTTTCTTAGAAATGGTAAAAAGACCCAGCTATTGGCTTTCCATCAGTGTCCTTCTGAGTATAAAAATCAAATCTATAATTAAGAAATTAAAGGAGCACTAAGTCTTCACGTGTTGCAAATTTGATTTTCTGGTTGTTGTAACCTCACATGGTCCTAGGAGCTGCATTAGCACTGAGATGATAACACTCATTGTTCTCCACAGTATGCTTCTCTGCTGGTTTAAAAAAAAAGAAAACAAATAGCAGGAGAGGTGTGAAAAGCCCACATTTACCTTTAATTAGTTTCAAAAATTTCTTGAGTATGGTACAGCAGATTTTGTTTTGTTAATCACTTTCACTTTGTGTATTTGACAGTTTTTAAGGTTAATTAGACTTGCTGTATTGAGGTTCATAATGTAAATGGGTGCAGTGACTATCTTCTTTTTGCTAATGTTATTTTTGAGAACACTGTGAGATTTCAAACAAAAAAAAAAAAACACAAAGAAAGAGGCTCCCAGGACAGTTACAGAGGACTACTTCTAAGCGTAAAAAGTAAACTTAAACACATGTTTATATCCTGCCAACTGCTATATAAACGGAGCTGTCTGTGACAAGAAAAAAATAACATTTACAATATGTGAGGGTGGGGTGCTCTTTAAGGCTAAAAATGAAAATCTCATTACAAATACAAAACAGTAGAAGTGTGGTGGCATTGTCATAGAGCAATTAAATTTCATAGAATAAATAAAAACAATTTGATTAAAAAAATGAATTGCTCTCACTGAAGTGCTGAGACAGATTGCTTTTGTTCTGCCAGTGCAGACAAGATCAACAGTCTTAAACCACTTGATCATCCCTGTTCTGGATTAAGGTAGTTTGATTTAATGGTGTGCTGACATAAACAGTTTAAATAAATAAATATACAATGCTGGGTAACAAATCAGCTTGATTTATACTGTAATGTAGTTATGATAAAAGCCATTGCCTTACGTACAACAAACTAAATTGGGATAATCTCTGGCTTACTGAGTTATTACTATTATGTGAGTAGGTGTTTTGAAACCAAGATTTTAAAATCTCTGTGACAGTTGAAGTGGAAGTTGTCAGTAATGCATTTGTTTTCCTTTTCTGTGTGGGCAAGATGTAAATAAACTATTAAGGGTGTGTCTCAAAAGGAGTATAGCCAAGCAATACCTTGCCAACAGTTATTTAATTAAAACAGTGACTTATCTAAAAGAAGATAAATATATATGATTTTAGTTTTAGCAAAACGAATATTTTTAGGCACAGTGTTAATTTAACATAGCTGCAAAACATGAGAACAACTCATAATTGTCTGAAGTCTAAGAACCTGATCCATAGAAAGGAAACAATGCCCCTGCAGGTGTGGCTGGTCATTGGCAGCCATGAGGGCCCACTACACACATGCAGGGCACTCTGCGGTAGCCACAGAGTGAGGCATGTTGACCATTAGCACTCGATCCCACTCTGCCCACACATCTTCACTGAGGTCAGGGGTGGGCATAGAGGAGCAGTCACTATTGCACCAACTTGTACTAACTGTAAGGCTATATTGAAAAGCATAGCCAAGAGAAGATACAGTATACTGTATGTAAAAGGCATACAGTTTCAACAAATGAGTACACCTTTGTAAGATGAATACAGTTACAAAATAACAATAGCTACACAATAATGTTACATATAATCACTGAAGAAGTACAAGAGTGATGCTGTGTCTTTGCTACATTGACAGTATCACTTCAGTTTATTTTTATGTCCTGTCCTAATTCTTCAGAGAAAAACTCTATGCATTTAAATACACTACCTGCAAGTTCTGTAACAGAAATGCTATGGTAAAACATTGCTCTTAAAGCAGCAGTGCTAGATAATCAGGAAGTGATTATCAAAATTCTTTTTTTTTGCTGTAAGCATGTAGCCATAGATAAGGTTTCCATATCTATACATATTTTTTCTAGCGGTCTTTAGTTTTTTAGATATTTAAAATGTATTTCAATTGTTGTGGCACCACAATAAACATGGCGGCTGCCTAATTTTCTGCTGTACTCCACCTTTACGTCAAATCACGTCTTTTGGTTACTGTAGTGGGATCCTGTGCTGAACATTCCTGATGTCCCTGTGTGTAGTACTGCCAGTCATACACATTTGCAATTGGCAGCAGAGGGGGTTCCAGTACAACATGGCCAGTGGCAGAAATGTAAACAAAAACAAAGAAAAACTGAGCACATTACAGGGTGGTAGTACAATGCCAGTGAGAAAGATTACCAGGGAAATGCTCAGCAGAGCATAAGGAATAAACTGTCGAAAAAGAGCAATTTGTGTTTTACATTGCACTGCTGCTTTAACAATGTAGCTTGCTTGCTGAACTCTCAGTGCACCTGCTTTTCATGCAACAGTAGTAGAAGGATATAGCATCTGAAAAATGGTGTTGCCTTTAATGGTTTCATGAGTGCCCATCACAGAGAATACATCACTGCTGCTTGTCATGCTTGAGAGCTCAAATGAAAGTTAAAAAGCCAGCTGGCAGAAAAATATAATAAAAACTCATAACATTTTGATGTTTGAGAATCATCTGTAATTTATATATCTGTATAGCAAAGTATATAAAAATGTAGCAACACTTGGGTTAACCCTTTACTGACACCCCCAGACAAGGATTCTAAATAATGAAAGTTGTGCTTCAGAACCTACTCCATATATTAAAGGTTTGCATCCTTATTATTATAAAAAAAAATGCAGACACTGCAACACCACCTTTTCAGGACACACAGGTTTCTTGGGCTGACCCCCAGATTGAGGAGCCCAGGGTCTACTTCACCATCATCTTTCTTTCAGATGAGACATTACAATGAGTTCCCATTTCTTCTTCTGGCAGTTGTTTAAGTACACATTAAAGATACCATGGCACTTCTCAAAAAGAATAAGGGGGGGTTTCCCATTGTCCTTGCCAAATGTCCCTCATTCATGAATTAGCCAACAAATGTTCCTATTTTAATATTAATCCTGGTTTGCAAAATAACATAAATAAATAATTTTACCAGTGCTAGCAGAAATCATGTTGTAGTGTTTGTAAATGGATGATCCGCAGCCCTATGCTAAGCCACAACCAACATCAGCTAGTTTCCCCAAAATACTGTGCTGTTATGTATTAAGGGTTTAATCCACAAAGGTATGAGCAAAAGGCATGTATTTGGGAAAGTTCCCCCCACCACCACAACACCACTGGACTCAGCTGCACATGGCTGGCTCCACAGTCCCCAGCCTCCCCACTATAAGTGCAGAGAATAGGATGGAGATGGCAGAGATGGAAGGTGTATCAGGACTGAAGCAGGGTCATACTGCATTCAGCCAACTGGATACCAATGTCAGCATGAGCACGGATCTTCTACTCTGCACAGAGCAGGGATCATGAAGTAGAGCAGGTCTCAAAGGACCAATCGCATACGTATAAAAAAAAATTCAATAAAAAATTAAAGATAAGCCCCGAAACCCTTGATGCCAGGTCAGAGGCACAACAGTACCCAGGCAGGCTTTGCCTAGAAGGTACACAAGTGTTATAGCTGGGTCCCCATAGATGTAATGCTATCACCCTCTACCCTGTGCCCCTTCATGGCATGTACTGTACTTTTATTTTAGATTCAGCTGAAGGCTCAGTTTTGCCCCACACCCATTCCAGACCTAGCTGCTTGTGTAGATGCACAGGTAGAGCAGGATCTGGTACAGAGGGGACACGCATTCACAATTGTCGATACCAGGAGTGGACCTGCGTAAAAAGAGGGACTATTCTGCAGCTGTGCATGGCTTCCGCACATGTGGAAGACAAAAAAGTATTTTGTGGATTGGGCCTAAGTTTGATTCGGAAGAATGGACTACATCAGGGTCGTTTGATCTCCATGTATATATAATAATTGGCCTTATTAGGAGCCAGTGCTTAATTGTGCTCAGTTGTGTGTAGTACTTTATAGATCAAGAAACCTATTTGGTTTGTAAAAAGAGTTGAGATTCAAACTTTGTTTCTTAGAAGTAAGACTTAGTGGATTACGCCACAATGTTACACAGGCCCTCAGAACTCCAGTACTAAAAAGAATAATGTGTGACTTTATTCCAGTTTTATGCGTATAAGGTCTTTGATTAAAAGGTTGTAATGAATGATCACAACACTACATTTGTATGTAAACCCTGTGCTCCTACAGTAAGTGAACAGTGAGAGTCCTGCTGTTACTAGTCATTAGAAACATAGAAGCATAGGCAATTATGGCACACAAGGTCAGAACCAAAGGCCCATTCAGTCTGCCAGATTTCCCTATTTAATCCTGAGGCCTACTGTTCCTCCAGGGTCGTAGCCCTCCCCTCAGTTCTCCTCCCCAATTCTGATGCCCCGAGCAACCACTATACCCATCATTCTGTCCCAGCCATGCTTAAAACCATGAACAGTTTTTTCACCCACCATCTCAGCTGGCAGCCTGTTCTCTGGCTCCACCACCCTTTCTGTAAAATAGTATTTCTTCACATCCCTCCTGAACCTCCTTTCTGTTAGCTTACACTCATGACCATTTGACCTCAAGGTGGTATTCAAGTTAAATAGTTCCCAGCATTTCACCCTGTTAATTCCTTTTAACAATCTGAAGATTTCTGTCATATCTCTCCTCTCCCTTCTGAGCTCCAGTGAGTACATTTTTAGTGCCTCGAGGCACTCCACCAAGGACATGCCCTGCTGGCCCTGAATCATTTTTGTTACCCTGCACTGCACTGTCTCGAGCTTATCCCTATCCTTCCTGAGGTGAGGACCCCAGAACTGGGTACTGGATTCCAGGTGTGGCTTCACCAACGATAGAGGTGAAGTATTATCTCCCTTTCTCTGCTATCAGTACTCCTCCCAATACATACAAGCATCCTGTTTGCCTTGCTATAAACCTTGTTGCCAAAAACACAGAATGGCTGTGAACAACAGAACCGGTCTGGTGCACGCCTTCAGAGGCGGCTTACCTCTCACACATGCACAAGCTCCAAGAAAAACAGATGGCACTCAAAGGAAATCCAAGGACTAGTGGACCCCTAGTGCCTCAAGGGGGGAGAAACCCATGAGAGTCGAGGCACTAGGAGTTGTGTTGTGCCACTGAGCCTGCTATTACTTGCAAGGATGGTCTAATAAATTGATTTTGTGACTTCACTAGTCCTTGGATTTCCTTAGAGTGCCATCTATTTTTCTTGGAGCTCATAAACCTAGTGGAACTGACTCGATTGATTTAGGAAGTCACTGATGATAACTTCAAGGTCTCTTTCCTCAGCTGTAACATTGAGTTTCACTCCTCCCATCCAGTATTTTATCCTGGGGTTCTTGATCCCTTGGTGTATCACCTTGCACTTTTTGATGTTGAAATTCAACCCTCTCTGCATTTCCTTTATTCCCTCATCACTATCCACTCTCCCACAGAGCTTGGTGTCATCAGTGAAGAGATTCACTCTGCCCTTGATCCCCTCACCAATGTCACTCATGAACATGTTGAAGAGTTCCAGATCCAGGGCAGATCCCTATGGAACCCTGCTCATGACCTCCCACTTTTTTAATTTAACCCCATTGACCACTACATTCTGCTGCCTTCCCTTTAGCTGTAAAGACCTACTGATTAACTCGGCCAATGATCCCAGAAAATTCTGGTCTCACAGCAAATCCTTCCTAGGATCCTCACAGTCAACTACCCCTGGTGATATGCTGATAAATGATGTGCATTACAATGACTCACAAACCATAGCTAATTCTTTCAATCTGCATTTCTCTGATCTCTCCCAATATACCTCTTCCTTCAATCCCACTGCAGTGTCCTCCCACTCCTCATCAGGAACCTGTCTGGATAAGCTGGAAATGTTGTCCCCTGTGACTACTTATAGTCCTCCATTCTATTTTAAGGCTGTGTCTAGAAAGGAAGTCCTGAAGCTCCTGAGGCACATCTCTGATCATACCAGCTCTGGCTCAGACTCCCTGGAACCCCGCCTCTTGAAACTTGCAGCTCCCCTTATTGCATTACAGCTGGCCAAAATTTATACATTATCACTTTCAGGTGGAATGGTTTCAGACCTCTGGAAAGCTGCTCGGATCACACCTGTACTTAAAAAAGGGGATCCTAAGGTTGTCATGAACTACAGACCAATTGCCATACTCTTGGTACTGAGCAAAATCCTGGAGAAAATTGTCACAACTCAGACAACTGACTATCTACTTAAGCACAGTCTGCTCTCGGATACCCAACAGGGCTTCAGGAAAGGACATAGCACAATGACTGCACTCCTTAAATTTGCCAAAAATCTCTTTCAAAAATGGATACTGGCAATCTGACTGGGGCTGTCTTTATTGACATCACAAAGGCTTTTGACCGTGTTGATCACAACTTTGCTTCTCTCCTCACTTCGACACCTGCATTTCTCCTCCTCTGTTGTTGACTGGTATGAAAGCTACCTGACAAATAGAACTCAAGTGGTGAAATTTAATTCCTCTCTATTGAACAGTACCACCATTAACATTGGTGTACCTCAGGGCTCCATTCTAGGGCCCCTCCTATTCTCTCTTTATATAAATAACGTTGGAGCTGCTCTAAAAATCCTGCTCTGCTATTCTATATGCTAATGATCTTGTCATCTATACAAGTTCTACTAATATAGACACCATCAATACAACCCTTTCCTCTGACTTTAACAATATCCAAAACTGGCTATAAGACCACAAACTGGCTGTCAACACTAGCAAAACTAAAGCCATGCTGCTTGGATCGGCCCCAAAGCTCCGGGCTTGCACAACAGCACTGACGGTGCAGGACTTAGAAGGTCAATAACTGGAATGTGTGACCTCTTTCAAGTACCTGGGCATCCTGCTAGATCAATCTCTTGATCTTAATCTTCATGTACAGTCTGTTTGCAGAGCTGTCAACTCCAAACTGGGTGTTGCATATAAGACTAGTTATATGCTCATGCCATCGGCTAAAATGGCCATTGCGAGGGGGATTCTGCTCCCCACCCTAACCTATGGGGCTCCCTTATTTGGAGCTGCTCATAAAACTGACCTATTCAGATGGTATATTACGTATAACAACATATGTCACTATGCCTCTTCTGCTCCTCGGCTTAAACATCACTGTCAACTTTAGAATGATCTTGGTTGGCTTACTCCATTAGCTAGTAGGAAATACTACCTTGGCTCTCTTTTTGATTTGATAATTCGAAATCAAACCCCTAGGTGTCTTGCAGCTAGGCTTGTTCCTCAGGATACACTGCATGGTCTACGATCAGCTGATAAATCATTTCTGAATTTGCCGAGGTGCCACACTAGGAAAGGAACTGTTACATTTGAGCATGCGGCTCCACAGCTGTGGAATTCCCTTCCCCTCGTCATTAGACTTTCTAGCCCCCACACATACTTTAAGAGAAAATTGCGCTCAAATCTGCTGATTGCTGATACCTGTTCCTGCTTTCACCCTACCTAATGACTGATGTCTCTTGCCATACAATAGTATTTCCTCACCTCTATATAACCCTCTTACTGCCTTAGCCTGTCCTGGCTCCCTTTCTCTGCCCATATACAATCTTGCACTGCAGGCATCTCCCTTACACTTACATATACTCATATGATCTAATTTCATGGCTTGCTCCCCTTTTCCTTACTTACCGACCTTTTCCTTAATGACACCCCCTACTCTCAATGGTTATTTCTTCCTTATGTATTACCTGTTTTTGTTTTGTGTACCTTGTTCTGTTTATATGATACATGTATGTCACCTGATAATTTATTGTCCAAGGTCCTCTCTATTCATTGCATAGGTAGGCACCTATGAACTTCTGTATGGTCTACTCTGTATGCCTCTGATATATTGTATCCACTTTAACTGATTGTATGTAAAGCATTTTACTTTGTATGTTCCGCTATATTGTATCCTCTTTAACTCGTTGTATGTAAAACACTTATAAACTGTTATCCTGTTAAGTTTCTGCATGTCTATACTCTCCTGGGTCATACCTGAAAATAGTCATTTTATGGCTAGTGCACTTACCCAGTTAACTAAAGCTAAATAAATAAATAAAAATAAATAGTTAGTTACCTACCCTGTTTACTATGACCTTAGATGCACCCAGATCCTCCATCTTCTTCAACATGCATCCCTGGGGGTACCAAGCTGAAAACCTTGCTGAAGTCAAAGTATAGCAAATCCACAGCATAGTCTCTATCTAGTTCCTTTATCACCCAAAAAAAACTATCAGGTTAGCCTGGCAAGACCTCCTTGCCACGAATCTGTGCTGCTTGCTATCCTGGACACCACTGTTCTCTAAGTAGTCCACGAGATCCTCTTTGACTCCACCAGTTTCTCTATAATAGATATAAGACTGACAGATAAGTCACTCACTGCTTATTCCTTTTCCACCCCCCATCCCCTTCATGGAGCAAAACTACATCTGCCACTCTCCAATCCTTCAGAACCACCCCTGTCCTTAGAGAGCTGTTGAACAGACATACCGGGGGATCAGCCAGTTCTCTGCCAATTCCCTGAAAATACCCAGATGCAACCATCTGGTCCTGGGGCCTTATCAATCTTTAGGGCTGCCAGCCCTTTTAGGACCCTTACACTGGTAAATGTTGGCTTCCTCATCTCTGGGACCCCCTTAATGGACACTTTGTTGTCACTGTCTGGCAAGGGCCTACCATCGTTCACAGTGAAAACTGAGCAAAATTACTCATTAGGGACAACGGCCTTCTGACCATCTGCCTCAATCACCCTATTCCCCTCTGTTAGCCTCACAATTCCCCTTCCTTTCTTCCTTTCTTCACTAATATACCTGAAGAGCTGTTTTTCTCCACTGTTGAACCCCTCTGCAATATATGCAGCCTGTGTCTGCTTTTGTTTTCCTAACTATCTTCTTTGCCTCCCTATTTTTCCGCAAATATTCCTCCCATTCTTCTTCCTGCTGCTTTTCTTATGGAATTAATTATGGAAATTAAGCTCACTGCTTCAGACCAGCCCAATAACTTGATGACAGCACACCACGTTGTCATGTAAAGGCATAGAGTTTGACAACAAACCCAGTGAAGGTTGAAAGAGGTCAAACAGCATCACAGATGTGGCATCAGGAAGGGAAAATGCAAATATGAAACATGTCCGTACTCTCTTGCAGCCAGCATTTGCAAAGGACTGTAGCCAAAGTGCCATACCTTCTGGTAGGGATAAAGAGGAGCTTCAAAGGAAGGGACGCGAACTACAGATAAAAAAGGGATAGGGGACACCCAGTCTCTGTGCAAGAGTGGTCCATTGCTTAGAGCACAGAGTGGTGAACCAAGTGCTTCCATGTTCTAATCCCACCACAGCTACTGGATCATTATGCCACCCTGTCCAAATCATTTGACCTCACTATACATCTGCCTTGCTCGGTAGGAAAAAACAGGACCCCACCATAAATGAGATACTGCACAGCACTTGAGGTTTCCCCAGTATAGTAACTGCAAACAAATTACACTCGGAGTCAAACTTCTTAAGAGATTCAAAACCATGCATTCCCTAGTTGGGCTGTGACACCAGATGTTAGTTGCTTGCATGAGGGGACTGAATGGTATTTGCCCCTGATGGATGATCATGTAAACATTGACTAGAAACTCCATCTTGGCACATTTGGAGCCACTTAAATTTGTAAACCAAGATAAGCATTTCATTGTATTTCTTGAGTGTCACAAGGGTCATTTAATGTAGGACAGTAACAATACTGATGGCATAAAGTCACTACAACTGGAAGTGGGGGTAGAGATAAAATTAGAAATTGGAACTGCTGACAGTGAAAAGGCAGCAGAAACAATATATTGTTATATAGCACTTTTAAAAGGAGACTACAACAAACATTTTGGGTTATTATATACAATATAGTACATGAAAGGAATGCAAATGAACTAGCACATGACATTGTAATATAAAAAAAAATTACTTGATAGAAGAAGCAAATATAACCTTATCACAGACTAAAAGGGGAAAAGAAACAATGCAACAATCCTTATTCATATTTGTGCACCGCAAACTGGTTTCCATACATCTCTATCTTTTGTTTTCTGTGCCACTGGTCTTCAAACCAGCTGTGTGAGTAGTTCAAGTACTGCATCACTATGAATGCTCCAACCAGTGACATCATCAGTTAGAATAAGTCAGTGACGCCTATGCTAATGCTACTATTTGTATAGTATGTTAGTTTGCTGTGGAATGAGTACATTGAGGAGCTGCTCCTTTTTCATTAATGCAGCAGTCCATGTCACTAACAGTACTGGTGTCAGAAGCCACAGACTGATTCTAACCAATGTCACTGGTGAAAATATTTATAATAACACAATGGAGGGCTACATACAGAGTTGGATTAAGTGCGTGTGTGTGTGTGTGTATATATACTGTATATACAGTATATCTATCTATATATATATATATATATATATATATATACACACATATCTACACAATAGTCTGACTTAAAATATTCACTTTATCTTCAAGTGTGAAGGGGTAGGACCAAAAGGTATGAATGGAAGAGTAACAAGTGAGTTGTGAAGGTCCTGCCCCATCAGAAGTGAAGAGAAACTACTTATACTGAGTCAGACCATCATGTATTTTATATATACAACAGTAGTTTACTAGTTACAACTTTCAAACCTGCTATTTGTTTGAAGATTTACCTATTTTTCTTTCATTTCAACAGCTGGCTTCGGTACTACACTAAACAACTGTGATGCCATTAGCACTGTGAAAGCTGCGCTCTGATTAGTTCAGTATTCCATTGTGATGGCAGTAACTTTCAACATATCCATTATGACAACTGTAACAAAAATGTGTTTTTGATGTGTTGCTGTTACTGATGTCACTAGCCAAGATATCACTTTTTATCTTGTCATTTTCACTTCCACTCCTGTTGTGTATGTATGTATATATTTTATACATATGCAACAGGCATAGGGATAAAAATGATGAGATAAAGATTATATCTTACCCAGTGACATCAGTAACACCAACATATGAAAAGTATGTTATTGTTACTGTCATAATTATATCATTATGGTTACATTTATCACAGTGGAATACTGAACCAATCAGAGAGCAGCTTTCACAATACTGATGATATCAAAATACTTGATGCAGCACTGAAGCTAGCGGTTAAAGTCAAAGAAAATTAAAAAAATCTTCAAACTGCAGATTTAAAAACTATAATATGTAAACTACTGTTGTACAGTGTATATCGAATATGCAATGGACTGACTCAAAATAGCAAGTAATCATCACTTGTAAGCAGGCAGGATTTTCATAACTCATTAGTGGTTCTTGTAAGTTATGGTCCTGCCCCCTCACACATGAAGATAAATTGCATACTTTGAGTCAACCAGTTGCATATTCCATATATTTATAAAGATAGATGGATGGAGAAACACAAAAACATAGAAACATAGACTCTGATGGCAGATAATGACCGCTTGGCCCACCAAGTCTGCCCATTTCCCTTCCTATTGGATAAGCTACAGATCCTAGTTAACCAACAGCCTACTTCCTCCTACTCCCCAACAGAATTGCTTTATGTCTGTCCCATGCATTCTTGAATTGTCCCACTGTTTTTGACCCCATGACCTCCTCAGAAAGGCCATTCCATGTGCCCACCACCCATCTCTGTGAAAAAATACTTCTTCACATTGCCCTGGAGCCTTCCCCCTCTATCTTTAAATTGTGCCCCCTTGTTCTTATACATCTCTTTTTCTGAAAGCTGCTACCCTCTTGGACTTTGTTGATTCCCTTGAGGGACTTGAAAGTTTCTATCATGCCCCCCCCCCCGGACTGCCTCCACTCTGTCTATGTCCTTGCGGAGATGGGGTCTATAGAACTACACACAGTACTCCAGATGGGATCTCACCAACTGTCTGTATGGAAGGATAACAACTTCTTGTTTTCTACTGGTGATGCTTCTCCCTATGCATCCCAGTATCCCCAGCCCTCCTTACTGCCTTCTCACATTGCCTGCCTAATTTTAGGTAATCTGATATGACTACCCCAAGGTCCTTTTCCAATGTTGTTGTTGTTAGTACCCCCCGCCATTGTGTACTCTTCCCCTGGGTTTTTGTTTACCAGGTGCATTACTTTGCCCTTCTTTGCATTGAATCTGAGCTGCCATACTTTTGACCATTCCTACAACCTTGCCAAGTCCCTTCTCATCCTTTCCACCTCCCTCCCCCAGTGTATCAACGCTGTTGCAGATCTTTGTGTAGTCTGCAAAGAGGCATAATTTTCCTTCCAGACCCTTGCAATGTCACCTATAAAGACATTAAAGAGGACCGGTCCAAGTACTGAACCCTGCAGTACCCCACTAGTAATCCCCCTTTCTTTGAAGTGGACTCCGTTTACTATTACCCTCTGCGTCCTGTTGTCCATTCAATTTTTTAACCCAGGCTACCACCCTGGGACCCACTCGCAGGCTGGCTAACTTGTTTATTAATCTTTTGGGTGGGACTGTGTCAAATGCCTTGCTAAAGTCTAGGTAGGCCATGTTCACAGCCCCTCCCTGGTCTACTACTTTGGTCACCCAGTCAAAGAAATCTATTATATTCATCTGACATGACCTTCCCTCTGTGAATCCATGCTGTCTTGGGTCCTGAGAGATAGATAGATAAATAGATAGATAGATAGATAGATAGATAGATAGATAGATAGAGGCAGATCAATAGAGATGTATACACAGCATAGACATAGAACAGGGATAAGTCAGCAAGAACTGAAAATCTTGCAATGTTTCTATTCCCCATTAGGGCTGCAAACAAGCATGTTATCACATCTGCATATGTTGACATCATCGAATTAATTCAAAGTAATGATTGCCCCTGAATGATTGATGTGCCAGAATCACTTGCATTTTTAATCCAAGCAACTAACATAATTGATGCATCTAATTTGTTTTGAATCTCAGTTTACTGAACTAAATATAAAATATCACTTGTGTACTTCATTTCATACTAATTTAATACACACTGCTGCTGAACTCATAAGACAATCCTAAAAAATAAAGCATGTGCTCCTTTTTGATGATAATCAGAGAAAAAGACTGTTATGCAGCTTCATTTCCGTATACCACTGATCAAGAAAGCGAAAATGAAGATGTGTCCAACACATAATGAAGAAACACAATAAAGGATTCTAACTTTAAACAAAAGGAATGGAGCTTTCTATTGCTTTATATCTCCCTTAATATTAAAGAAAAGCATATAATCCATTGAGAGATGTCCACTGCACTAAGCTGATAAAAAAAAGTTTTGTTCAGTGGTACATTGGGCAACTTATGCAAGAATGCTTAGTTATTGTAATTGGAATGATTAGTAGGATAATTGGTAGGAAGTTAGGTACTGAGCTGTACAATTACTGGGGAACATGACAATTCACTCCCGACAACTCTACCCATGACTTTTCACTCCTGTCATTACGCTCTGGAAACAAGTCACTCCGACAACTCGCTCCTGTGACTATTCACTCCCAAATCCAATACTTAGACGAGTTAGGCATATAACCAAAAGGTCCTCAGACCATTACCCAACATAGGCACACAGCCCCAAGCCAAATGAACAGGGAAACACAGTGCTCACAGTTCAGATTCAGACAAACATGCCAGCAAGCAGCAAACACTTCTACAGCACCCCAATCTTCCACCCAGTGTCAGTAATGGAGACCCACATAGACCAAATCACAGGTACAACAACAGCATTTGGCACAGTACCTTTATTTGTCTGACTCCGTAGCATGACACAGTGAGCTCTCACCTCACTAGTTGCCAGCTGAGTAACCACTCTCACCCCACTGAACATCTCAAAAGTAGTTTTTGGGAAATGGCCCCCACAAAATATCCTCTGTCAAATCAAGGTGCTTTCGAGCCACTGCAGCTATCTCCCTCGGCAGCTATAGTCCAAAGACATGCTGTACCAGTCCATTGAGAAACAGTAATACTCAGAGAACTGTGACCAGAAGTGCAGTTCCTAGCCCCTGCAGCCTGAATGCTCGCTGAAGGAAAGTTGTTTCCCAGCCGAACCTTTTGCAGCTACAACTGCAGCACTAGTTTCAAAACCCTCTGCAGTCAGGGAAAAACCTAAAAATAAGAACACTAACTCCAATGCTGTTTCACTGAAGATTTCTCTATCTAACACTGTGACCCAGTCCTCAACACTAAAACACTTACTTATAACAAATATAATAAATAAAATAGGATTCTCCTAAGTTTCTCCTAAATTTCTCAAAAGTTATAGACAAAAACAAAAGACGAATGAAACTGAGGTATTTTTTTAGGGAGCCAATTGACTGTGAGCTAACTGTTACAGGAGTGCAATGTCAGGAGTGAATTGATGGGGGGGTGAGAAATCGGGAGCGAATTGTCATGTAACCCAATTACTGTACAGTTTCAATGCTTGTGTAGTGTAGGTAGACAGGTTTCAATCCAAGTGTAATGCAGATCTGGCAGCTCACTGTCTCTCTCTGTCCTTGCTACTGGGACTACACCCTTATTGAGGTGCCAGGATGACACAGAAATCCTATAGAGGAAGATTACACCCTAGACATGCTGCAGGGACAAGGTCTCCTTAGACCAAATGCAACTTAGCAAGAAGCCCAAAAGTTCATTGCTGAAGGCATTGACTGGTATGTTTGAAACACTTCCTGTAAGGAAAGAGCAAATGAGGCCCATGATAGACAAAGTACTTGATAGAGAAGCAACTGACAAGGAAAATATAGAACCACTTTCCAGACCTACTCACAGCAGAATTAGTATATTATACTATGATATTATTGTCTTTCATGCAGAGGAGTAGAACAATTTTCTGTAGAGGAAACCTCTTGGGATCTCAAGTCTTAGGTCACAACTTATAGGCATAATATTTTATTCTGATTGTCAATAACTTTGAGGAGGAAACCCCAACATGCTGTTACAATTAGAAAGGATGAAGAGTCTTCTTCTGCCTCTTATGAAACTTCCACCCTCCTGAAGGGCAACAATACACTGGTCCCACCCACCTCAGAGTAACAGACATTTCGAGCAGTACAGTAATACACTGAAAATTCAGGATGCCTAGGCTGGTTGCAGCTTTGCTTGCTGACACTATATGGACAGATATAATCCTGCTCTGCCCCACCTTGGTTAACTGTCCAGCCTGTCTCTGTATAGGTAGCTACCGCTCACTGCTAGACCTCCACACTTAACACATGAATGTTCCCTCATTGTCATTCTAGAGCATGCTTGCTTCAGTGTGCGACATGGCACATTAGTTCTGTACCTACTGCTGTACCCTTCCTCCCAAGATTTGGGATATCATAACAGAGATGTTTGGGTACTCTATGGGGTTGATGCCCCACCACCCTCCAATGACCCTCTTGAAAGGTAGGTGGTCTGTTTAAAGTGTCCTACCTTGGTATGCAGGACCACAAGGGTCATGTGGGGAGGCAGAGCCATCATCCCCATAGAGTCTCATATGTCTCTGTTATGATATCCCCGATCCGGGGGGGGGGGTTACAGCAGCAGAAATAGACCTAACATGTCATGTCAGGCTGAAGCTAGCATAATCTAGAATATCAAAGAGGGATCACTCATGTACGAGGAAGTGTCAAGGGGTGCCTTGCGGCAGTGTGTGGTGGTCAGCTGCCACAGAGGCAGGGTGGATAGTTAACTAGAGTGGTGTGGGGCAGGATTACATCTGTCCATACAGTGTCTACAAGTGAAGCTGTAATAAGACAAGGCAGCCTGCATTTATGCTGTAGTACTGTACTACTCAAAACTTCTGTTACTCTTAGGAGGGGAGGGACCAGTGTCTCAACCCCAGCAGCGGGGCTACAGTAGCTGTTATTGGGCGCTTGGCTGTGCTGGGCCACTGAGGTGGGCTAGTTAGGAGGCACATGAGACCCCAGCAGTCCAGGTTTGAAGTTCACCACTACCCATATCACACTGGACCCTCCCTGTGAATCACCTCTCTTTCCTGTCACTCTGATCTATCACCATGCTGTTGGATGTGCCCTATGTGCTTGACATTGCAGCAGCAGTCATCCATCTCAATTCTAGATTGTAGGTGCATTATGGTACAGGTGGCATAAATGGTACAATTAGCCCATGTCCAGTTCTCGCCATCCTATGTATGGCCTATTCTAGTATGCACGCTCACTGCAGCTCATGTGATGGCCGGCTGAGAAGGTGTGAGGAGGGCTATGCTGGTCACCATAGTGTGATGTGCTGCACAGTCCCACCCAGAGCTGCAGCTATGAATCCTGGGGCCCCGGACAAGTCACTTGGAATGGGCCCCCGTTTCCCAAACCAGCTAATGACAGAGGTAATGCCAGCTCCTCAGGAGGGCCCCTCCTGAGCTTGGGGCCCCGGACAACTTCCCCACTTACCCCCCCATTACTGTGGCCCTGGTCCCACCACACCCAGTAAGGGGGAAATCACAGTGAGTGATGTGTTAGGTGTGGTTGGTTCAGGCAGGGCGCCTCAGAACCACCACTGTGCGGAGGTCTGTCCAGTGGGGTCCTCTAGACAGGAGGAAATACATCAGCAGGTCAGGAACAGGTGTTCAGGAGATGGAGTGTGCTGCTAGCCACCAGAAACAATCTTGTAGGCACTGGTATGGGTGATTGAAGGGGCCACTGGACAACTGGGACATTTTGATACACGCTGGGACATGTGATCAGCAGGCAGGGGATGCCACTGGACACCAGGGACATGGTGATACACACTGGGAAGGGTGATCAAAGGGCAGAGGGTTCCAGTAGACACCATGGAGTACATTATCATAGAAAGGACAGGAGGTATGGGGGGCTGGTTGCCACCATGTCTCATGTATCAGGTGACCATAGGATGGGCACAAACTTGGCTCTGCTTCCCATGAAAATTAGCCCATAATGGGCATGCTTATGACCCCTTAGCACCTTGCATTCTGCAGCTGAATATCATGCCACAGCTCCTGGTGCTAACTGATGGGAGATGCAAAACACTGTGGGCTGCATACAGACCTGGTCCATGTCAGACAGTGCAGCTTGCCTTAATGCTGCACTGATATGGCCCTATATTCTGTGGAATAGCCCTGGTGTGCTATCTGACTGTATATATATATATATACACAGTTATATATATAATTTTCAGATCATGTGCTAGCGCAATGCAATGATTTGCACTCTGCTTTAGTGTTTGTTTGCATATCTAGCCACAGGAGAGTTAGTGTACAACTTGTATGATAATTCTTCTCTCTTCAATACATCCTACTCTATAAGTATTTAAAACTAAATTAACAAAGAGGTCAGCTACACTCATGATAAATAATTATACTGTGACATCATAATTTATTAAATCACTGCTTCACTCTCACAGAATCCTAAGCAAAATGATTTTATCAGTTACAAATACAATATATCAAATACTGTGAAGAATTCTCAAATGCAAAACTTACAGGGGCAACCAAACAAACTGTTAAATTAAAGATATGTCTCACTTACCTTGTTTTGATCTGTCCAGTAGAGGAAAAATCCTTGTGGATCCAGTCTCACATAAATAGGTGAAATGGTGGTGGAGTCCTAGTAACAAAGAAAACAATAGCTAACATTGAATTCTCACAGCATGTTGAAGCCTTATCTTCCTTAGTAAGTGTTAATGTATAACAGCTTAAAACCTTCAAGGCACGTTATAGGGAAATGTACCCTAGTGATGCATAATAATGTTTCTGTATAAACATGTTAGGAAGAGTTTTCTTGATAATTAATCAAAATCATATCTTGTAGACTAAAACTAGAATTTTCAAAATGCTCTGTCCTGTGTCGGACAGAACCATGTCACAAGTTTGAATGCACCATTATGTTTTGCAGAATGTCACAAATTGTGAAAACTATCACAAAAACTCAGAACCCTTTGAAAATAGGTAGCCCAGATTTTGGTGCACTTGGGTGGATGCAGATGTTGGCAAAATATGCATGTGAATCTGTATCTTCAATTTTGAAAACCTGGACCAAAGTCATGATAGTTGGAGTCGTTAAAAAATTCCCTTCAAAATTAAAATCTATTCTTCTGACAAAGTTTTCACATATTTTAGCAACTTTACTTTGAAGCACATTGGGATGTCTACAAGTAAGGAGCTACATAAATAAAATAGCACATTTGCATATGAGTACCTCCTCCACTGATCCCTTTCTAACATTATCTCGGTCTACTTTCCAGTCCTTCTCTCTACATCAAAACAGTTGCTGTCTCTCCCTCCTCTAAAACCCTTTGCTAAAGTTTGACTCCCCCTTCAGCTACTACTCAGTCTCTAACATACCCTTCTTCTGCAAAGGGCAGAAGAAAGTCATAATTGCATAGCTGTCCAACTGTCCCTTCCTCAGCAACAGTCAAACAGGATTCTGCCCCAGCCACAGGATGGTGTTGGTCTTTCATTATGTTGTCAATGTCAATAACATCTTACTAGGCAGGAAACATGTCTATATATTTCTGCTAGTTCTCTTAAGCTTAATAGCAACTTTAAACAGTGACAAGGATATCCTCCTCAAACACCTTCAAAATTTCATGGGTATTTAAGGTGCTCCCCTGACCTTGCTCTACTCTTTCCTCTCTAACCATTCATTCTTGCCTTATGGTAGACGATACTATGTACTCAACAAGACAGTCTGCTTATGTCTTTCAAGGCTCAGTCACTGCCTTTCTGCTGTTCTTCCTCATGGTTATCTACTGCCATTTCACTGTTTAACCTGGGACAACATTTCTTTGCAAACAGTATTTAAGGGTACATTTTTTTTCACCTCCTTTAGTGTGACTCAATAGCTCCCCAGTCCTCGTGTGTCACCCCCATTCACTTCCCAGGCATCTCAATGTCTGAAAATCTTTTCTAGGGCAAAAAGAACATTGTTTTATGCACCTCCATTTTTCTATCAGCTTCCTGTGTATCAATCACTCACTTTTAGCTATGCCATGAATCATAATGTTTTCTTATCCATAAGGCTAGCCTTTTGAAAAACAGATCTACAATCAGTCATTGACAAAAATCTTGTCGAAGGCCCGTACAGTGAAACCATTATGTTGACCGGATTTGTGGTCGGCATAACGTTTTTCACTGCCTACCATGTCTTCTTTGGGGGGCTTTGCCCCCCGCACCTCCCCACTAAATATAATCAACTCTGAGTCAGAGCTGATTAGAGGAGGGGATGCAGGACACCCAGAATACAGTGCTGGGGTCCAGCGCTGACACTATAGTGACCTGGCGCTGTAGTCACTTTAGTGCTGGTCGCTGTCAAAATGTCATTGTTAGAGAGGTATACCTTGAAAAACAGTCCTTTGGGCCAAGTAAGGTGTGTGTGTGTGTGTGTGTGTGGAGGGGGAGGGGGGAGTCGAGGTACTGAAAGCATGAATAAAGTAAAAGACTGTTTTATGTCCTACCACAATGTCAGTGCCTGCTAACTTTTTTTCTTTTTTTATTACAGTGACCGTATGGAAGATGGAAGAAGCTGGAGGATGACCATAGGTGGATAAGTAGTGGTCATGGGACTAGTCTTAGCCACCTGGGGAGGACTGGAGTGTTTATTCACCTTCTTATTAATTTTAATTGAATAGCAGATTATTTAGAATGCAGAGTATACGAGATGGTACTTGGACACGTTTATGTTTCAACAATCCTTAATTATCTCCACAAGTTCCTTACCCATATGAAAATCCAGGTAAAGGTTTCCCTTCTTGCCTTCAAAATCCTTTATGCTTGCCACGTCCAACCTTGTTGAAGTTATGATACTGTCCTCCTCAATTCATCTTCTTCACTCATCTGGCTCCTAGCTTTTCTGTCTGTCCCTCTATTCTACCTCTCTTGTTCTTTTACAAAACATTCAGTCACTTCACTTCATCCACTGGAACTACATTTCCACTGCACATCTGTACATTCATTCCCATAACCCCATCAAATTCCTTGTAGCCTTCTCCATTCTAAGTTACTGTTTTGTTCTGTAGATGGCTGTCAATCATTTTATGATATGTTCAACAAATTACTATATAAACCTATACACCATTATAAACTACAAATGTTATCTTGACTTGGTTTTTCCTGTTAATTCATTCTGAAATAAAACCAAATAATAACTAAACTAAATATACCAATTAACATTGTACTGTACTGCACAATAAATTGTTGTATAAATACTGCATGTTGTCTTGCTTTGGTAACACAGTCATGAAACTGTTGTTGTCCCATGGATGGCCATGAAAGTCGGAGGGCGATGAGTGGGAGAAAAACAAAAACAATGTTCTGGGATTGTTATGGAGGTTACTGCTACAAAACATCTGCTGTGGTTATCTGTAGTTGTCTTTTCATGCCAATAGTACCCTGTAGGGCGCAATATCCAGGAAAATGGCATTACTGTAGTACGGCAATGATTTTCTGCTTTCAACAGAAAAAAAAAATAAAATAAAGCACTGAATTTGTTATTTTTTAACCAGTATGTAGAACTACTTTTCCATGAAAAAACTCTGTTTGCACCACAGTATTATGAAAGCAACCCCTCTTTGCACCAAGTTTTTGTGCATCCCTGTTTGAGCCAAAGTTTTGTTTAAAGCATGCTTTGCTCTCTGTTTGGGTAAAACAGAAAAAAAATGTTTGTTTAAGATTTTGTCAAATGGAACTGGCTATTTTTGAAAACAGAAAATCACTGGCCCTACTGTAGCTATTCAGATTCACTGCTGTGACTCCTGGAGTTGCCCCCAGCCACACTCTGGAAGGGGAAGGAGAGAAACTTCAGTTATTACTCTCTTCAGGAGGGAGACGATGAGGTGATTTGCATGCAATAATGGATTATTACTTTAGCCTAAATATCTCATGGATCTATGTGATAATGGTGATCGCCGTTAGGCCAACAGCACATTGCCAAAAAAATATTTCAGCGATGTACTCCCCGGTACACAGCAAAACAGTGCCGGGGAGTTAGGATTTTTTGTTTTATGCAGGGGTCTGTGCCCCCACACCCCCCTACTTAAGCATTCTCAACTCCAGAGGGGTGCATGTCGGGGGGTGCAAATGCTCCATAAATAAAAAGTCGGTCCGGGTGCAACAAAAAGTACCTGTACCTGGATCCAAACCCAGCACCATTCCAGCCGCAGCCCTGAACCCACTCACCACACTATGGCAGCAGCTTGGCAGGTCACCGTGGCACCACCCTTCAACTCCTCCATCCCCTCCCACCCCACACTCGGCATGCTCACTCCCCCCACACACACACACACATGTAGGCATGTAGTGACAGGATGTTGCTATTTCACACATTCCCCTATCCGGTCAGCCATCTTCCCCAGTCACCCCAAAGACAGGTGCCACAATTGTTGCCGTTTCAGTAGGCACCCAATCGCAGTCTCCAGAGTCACTGGATACTGTATCTCACATCCAAAATGTGGATACTTAGCAGTGGGTGGGTTTTATATGTTACACTTAATCAATATATTATGACAGGGTGTGTGTATATTGTGGGATTTCCACCATACATCCACACCATGTCATGGTATATTATGATTATGCAATGGTCCCCATTTTTTTTTTTACTAAGAAAAAAAATAAATAGAAAGTTGTTTTCCCAATTTTATTTATTTCTTATTGTATTTATTGCTGTGCTACAAAAATATAGTCCTTGATTGCCAGATCTTGGTGGCACTGTGCATGTGCAGTTCTATTTTGTCATTCCCTCACAGCTCCTATTCTGAGTCACAGACACACAGTAATGTATTTATTTTTTTGTTTTGATGAGAGCTTGTGGAGCATTTCTCTTTTGTTTTCCCCTCACACAGAGCATAGCACTTGTGATTGCCACTACATCTTTGTGCAGTGCAGTGCAAGCCATGATGCTGTCGACATCTGCTTCTGGGTTTTTTATGGGTTTGCCGGTTCCAGCTTTACTGTTTGGGAGCAACCGATGGTGTCTCTCAGTGTGTTTTAGAGAAGCAGAAATGGACCCAAGCAAGAAATGTTCTGAGACACTGAGGTGAGGTGGGTGCTCTGTGGGAGTTGTGAGACAGTGTACATTAGAAAAAGGTGCTTTTTCCTGGTATATTTAAAGGGTTACAGCAAGAGGGAGTGAGTGCTTTCAGAGCAGTAATGGTCGCTACTGTGGCATTCTGCATCTCGCTGTCCCTTGCCATCTTTGCTCTGGCTTTGTGGTGCTCAGAGTGATTTGAGAGACATTTGCTGATGCATTTGAAGGTGAGCTGGCACCCTTTCCCATTGGTATGTCGAAGGATTTACAATGGAGAAAAGGTGCCAATCAGAATGCATGATTTTCAGTTTAATTCCTTGCCCATTGTATCATTTCACTTTTCTGCCACAATCATACCTATGCAGCAGTTTCCTTGATGGCTCGGAAATAGGATTCAGGGCCATGACTGTAGACATTTGGGGTTTGAACTCTTGAGGACCATTAATGGTTTATTTAAATACAAAATTGACCTCATATTCAAGTCCCAAATATCACCAGGAGGATGACAATTTTTTTTGTTCACAGTTCCCACTATTCAGTACTTTCAAAATGCATGTTTTGACTTTGTGTGCACCTCTAATTTTTATACCCCGCCCCAATACACCAAAAACATATATGGGGTAAGACAGACTCATTTAAAACAGAGTCAGCATACTTTTTTGTTATGCTAATGTTTACACTTTAAAAAATGTTGCCTGTCATGGAAGGTTGAAAGAAAGATGGCTGAGAAGGGTCAGAGGAAAACCTTAACCAAATATGCATCATTATTTACTTTAGACACTAAACAGCACACATAACTATGTACCCAAAAGTAAATCATTTATTTGATTTTTCTGGAAAATACCAGTAAGAATGTTGCCATTTCCAGTAAATATTTTGAAAAAAGGTATCCTTACAAGTCTAAGTGCTGACATAAATAAAACTACTTCTGTCTTATTGTGTGTAAATTCGCAGGTACTGCTTAGCATTATATGCATCTGTGCACCTGAACCTAATTCATATCCATGCCTTCTAATCCTCCATGTACTACCTGCAGAATGATCATTATCTCTGTAAGTGCAAGTACATATCATGTTCTACCTCTGTATACCTAATTGTTTACTTTATTACAGTATTTTCTTCCATTATATTAGTTGTGCCTATTTGTAACATGCTTGAACTTACTGGAATGTACTTACATCTCTGCTTGTTTTTGTGAAGTTTTTATCTCTCTGTAGCTTCCCACGTTGCACATGAAAACAGAACATTTCTTTGTCTAGAACACTGGGCAGTTTCTTTGTCTAGTGTACTTACCTGGCTACCAAAAACTAAATAGATAAAAAGTTCATTTTCTGCATCCTCAGAACTACAAAACACGCTCCAGTACACTCACTGACTGGCTACTCTGCTCCAACCCCGATCACATATTAGAGGTTAAGGCTCTGCCTGATAGCCTCAGCGACCACTCGCCAGTCGTGTGCTACCTGGTTATCAAATAAATAAATACATTGCTAAATGAGAAAACATCGTACTTCCTAGTTTCAGACACTACTGTTTTGGTGTGTCTAGAGATTCAAACCACCCATTTGGTGAGGTGAATTGGTAACCACCTGTAACTGTGCAAGAAAATTATTTGACATATTCCTCCTGCCTTATCCCCCACCTCCTCACCTCTTCCTCTCCCCACTTCCCCCCCTCCTTCGACTTATAACCCTCCTACACCACCTTTCCCATTTACTCCTGTCTCACTCCACCTCTAGCTACTTTGACAACACCTATCTGGCTGCTTACCTTTTCTCCATCATCCCTAAAGCTTAACACTACATAGAAACATAGAATTTGACGGCAGATAAGGACCGCTTGGCCCACCCAGTCTGCTCATTTCCCTACCTACTGGATAAGCTGCAGATCTTAGTTAACCAGCAGCCTACTTCTTCCTACCCCAACCCCCTAGAATTGCCTTATGACTGCCCATGCATGCTTGAATTCCACCACTGATTTTGACTCCACAACCTCCTCCGGAAGGCCATTCCATGCATCCACAACCCTCTCTGTGAAAAAATACTTCCTTAAATTACCTCTGAGCCGCCTCTATCTTCAAATTGTGCCCTCTTGTTCTTGCACACCACTTTTTTAGAAAGATGCTACCCTCCTGGACTTTGTTGATTCCCTTGAGGTACTTAAACGTTTCTATCATGTCCCCCCTCTCCCTCCTTTCCTTGAGACTATACATATTAAGCTCCTTTCGTCTCTCTTCATATGTCTTCTGGTGCAGACCCTGCACCATTTTAGTTGCCCTCCTCTGGACAGCTTCCATTCTGTCTATGTCTTTTCGGAGATTGGGTCTCCAGAACTGCACACAGTACTCCAGATGGGGTCTGACCAGCTGTCTGTACAAAGGAATAATAACTTCCTGTTTTCTACTGGTGATGCCTCTCCCTATGCATCCCAGTATCCCCCCAGCCCTCCTTGCTGCCCTCTCACATTGCTTGCCCACCTTTAGGTCATCTGATATGATTACCCCCAGGTCCCTTTCCATTTTTGTTGTTGTTAGTATCTCACCCCCCATTGTGTACTCTTCCCCTGGGTTTTTGTTTCCCAGGTGCATTACCTTGCACTTCTTAGCATTGAATCTAAGCTGCCATACATTTGACCATTCCTCTAACCTTGCCAAGTCCCTTCTCATCCTTTCCACCCCACCCTGTGCATCAACTCTGTTGCAGATCTTTGTGTCATCTGCAAAGAGACATACTTTCCTTCCAGTCCTTCTGCAATGTCGCTTATAAAGACATTGAAGAGGACCGGTCCTAATACTGAACCCTGCGGTACCCCACTAGTAACCGTCCTTTCTTCTGAGTGGACTCCATTTACTATTACTCTCTGTGTCCTATTCTCCAGCCAATTCTTTACCCAGGCTGTCATCTTGGGACCCACACCCAGGCTGGCTAACTTGTACATTAATCTTTTGTGTGGGACTGTGTCAAATGCCCTGCTAAAGTCTAGGTAGGCCATGTCCACAGCCCCTCCCTGATCTACTACTTTGGTCACCCAGTCAAAGAAATCTATCAGATTCGTCTGGCATGACCTTCCTGCTGTGAATCCATGCTGCCTAGGGTCCTGTGTCCCTCTGGCCTCTAGATACTGACAATTCTTTCCTTCAGAAGTGATTCCATCATTTCCTATCACTGAGGTTAAACTAACAGGTCTGTAGTTTCCTGCTTCTGTCTTGCTCCCACTTTTGTGAAGGAATCACATTTGCCCTCCTCCAGTCTCGGGTACCACCCCATCTCCATGATTTGTTAAAAGGGTAGTCAGTGGTGTCACAAAGTTCTACTCTTAGTTCTTTTAGAATTCTGGGATGAATCCCATCAGGCCCCATTGCTTTGTCCACCTTCAGTTTTAAGAGTTCTTTCAGAACCCTTCTTCTGTAAATGGTCTGGTATCAACTTCTGTATCCAGAGTGTTTCTACTGTTTGTTTTATGTACCTCCCCTCTTCATTTGTAAATACTGAGCAAAAATATTTGTTTAGTATCTCTGCCTTTTCACAGTCTCCCCTGCCCACCTCCCTCCCTTTATTAAGCCTCACTATCCCTCCTTGGTCTTCCTTCGCTCCCTGATGTACCTATAAAGGTTTTATCCCCCTTCTTAACTGAGTTGGCTATCTTTTCCTCGGTTTGGGCCTTTGCTGTTCTGACTGCCTTCCCAGACTCCTTTTGTTTTAACTGATACAGTTCTCTGTCCTGCTCCTTCTGCAATTCCTTGTACTTCCTGAATGCTGTCTTTTTCGCTTGAACCTTCACTGCCACTTCCTTTGAGAACCATAGTGGTTTCTTACATCGTTTTGTTTTGTTTATTTGCTTCACACAAAGGCTCATTACCTCTGTGATGGCAGTTTTTATTCCCCATTGTTCTTCCACCCCTCCTTCCTGCCCATTTGCTAGTGCATTCCTTAGGCACTCACCCATTTTGGCAAAGTCAGCCCTCCTAAAGTCCAGTACTTTTGTCTTTGTATGGCTTGACCTCTATTGCTGTGTTTATTGTGAACCATACTGTTCGGATGGTCGCTAGTTCCCAGATGGCTACCCACTTCTACATCTGTGATCTCTATCCATCTTCATTTGAGAGAATCAAGTCTAATATTGCTCCCTCTCAAGTGGGCTCCAGTACTAGTTGTCTAAGGCATGCTCCCTGTAGGGCATCTAGAATAACTCCACTCTTCGAAGTGGCAGCTGCAACTGCACTCCAGTTAACATCTGGCATATTCAGATCACCCATCAGCAATATCTCCCCTTTCTCTGCCATTCTAAGTATACTTTCTATCATTTCCTTGTCCATTTCCTCCCCCTGAGAAGGGGGTCTGTATACAACCCCTGTTCAGATTGTGGTGCCATTGCCTGTCTCCAAATTTACCCACAGTGTTTCTTCTCCTCCTGTTTACCCTTTTGTTCTGTTGCTTTATTCCTTCCCTTATGTAAAGAGCTACTCCTCCTCTTTACCCTCCCTGTCCCTCCTGTAGATAGTGTATCCTGGTATGTTTACGTCCCAGTCATGGTTTTGTGTGTACCATGTTTCTGTGACTGCCACGATATCCAGATGTTCCTCCTCCATCAAGGCCACTAATTCAGGAAGCTTGTTACCCAGACTACGGGCATTGGTACTCCTTGCTCTCCATTTTTTGATGGCTTTACCTTCTGTTGCAGCATCCTCCACTGACCGTTTCTACCTCAGTCTTTTTTCATTTAGTACCCTGTTTTGAAGGGAGGCTGGATTTTCCTGCTGCTTGTCAGTGCTCTCCCTTTGACTAGTTTAAAAGCTTGCCAATGAAGCATTTAAACCATTGCTCAAAAGACTTGTTCCTTCCTGGACAGATGCAGACCATCCTGCCAGTATAGGCTGGTGTCCTCCAGGTGGAACTCCCAGTCCCGAATGAAGCCAAACCCTGTGCTCCGCACCATTTTCAACCATTCATTAAACTGCATGGTGCTAATTACCCGCCTCCCCCATGCCTTTGACAGGCAGCACCTCTGAGAAGGATACTGTGTGCTACTTGTCTTAGGCCCTCCCAACTCTGCAACGCCCTCCTGCACTGCTCTAATCTCATGATGAGCCAAGTCATTTGTCTCTAGGTGGACAATTACGTCCAGCTCAGACTCCCTTGCAGCTGTTCTCATGATCCTGAGGATGCGCTTCCTGTCCCTCCAAGTCATGGCACCAGGCAGGCACCTTACTTCAGTTTTCCCAGCTCCCCCCAGTTCTATACCCCTAATAATTGAGTCCCCCACCAGGAGCTGCTTTCTTTCCCTTTGGTGTCCTCTGCCTCCTTTCTGACCTATTATTGACATGTCTCTCTATTTCCCTGTGTATACCTACCCTGCAACAACATGTTGTAATGTAATTTACTCTACTTTTAAGATATACCTGAAACTAGCAAGTCCTGTACCTCATGTGCCATTTTAATGATGTTCATGATGACTACCATGTTTTTCTTTTTTCAGTTATCTTAATTTTTACTTATTGTATTATATTTGTATTGCTCTGTTTTGTCCCTGACTTGGAATCTTTGAAAATGAGTCTTTGACTCAAACGTATTAATCCCAATTGAAATAAATAAATTAAATAAATTGCTAACTACCTCCTGTAATGCATTTATTGGGATATCAAATACCTTGTAAATAGGTTCCTACCAATACCTGTTTGACTCCTGTATGCTTGCCTAGAGGTCTGTGTTGACCCTGAAATTGAGCACTTTGGTTCCAGGGAACCTACCTGGTTATCAAATAAATAAATGCATTGCTAAATGAGAAAACATCATACTTTCTAGTTTCAGATACTACTGCTTTGGCATGTGTAGAGATTCAAACCACCCCAGTCGGTGGGTGAATTGATTTACAGTCATTATGGATGTTTTTGTGAATCAATTTGGATTTGACAGAGGTATCGAAGTTTCTCTATTTGGTTTATTTGTCCAGGAAAGGCCCACTAAGCTGTGACAGCTTGTTTCCAGGTGTGTCCTGGGGGAGGGGTTGCATGGAACTGTTTTAAATATGGGGGAATTTTGGTCATGACACAAGGGAACACCCCATACTCTAGGAAGCTGTTGTATGCCTCTATTATGGAACAATAATTTTTCTGTGACCCCAGAATTCCCTTTGTGCTCTATTTCAGTTGTACCTACTGTTCAAGAATTATTAATTGAAGGGGCACTGTGGAGCCTGAGCAGTGAGCAGCAGTTTTCGCCAGCTCCAATATTAGTATTAAAAGATCTGCCTTGACCCTACCTTTTCCACTCCAGGAAATTGAAAACTGACAGCACCAGCAGAAAGAGCAACCTCAAATTAGGTAAAATAGGCAATCTGAAGAAGGGTAAATCAATCGGAGGAGCAGGGAAAAGAAAAGGAGTTGCTGAGGCCTTGTGACCTGAGGACACCACACAGGCTGATGAAACATCCAGTTCTAGTGAGACTATTGGAACTTTGGTGCATAAACTCCAGTTACTGATTGCTTCTGTGACCTCTCTCAACCAAAAGGTTGATGACTTCAATGGTAGGGTGGTGGTCCTCAAATCTGCTGTGGATGGGTTAAAGGGAGAAATGAAAGACATGCATAAACAAGTAAAGACCTCCTTGGGTGTGTCCGCCCTCATGGTGAAAGAAAATCAACACCTAAGGGCCAGACTGGAAGCTCTCAAAAATCAGAGCCGGTCAGCAAATGTTTGTATACTGGGGCTACCCGAGGGGTCTGAAGGAGACCACCCAATCATGTTTATTTCTGACTGGCTTACCAGCAAGTTACTGCCAGAAGGCTCCGATGGTCAGTAGAAGATCCAGAAGGTCTATCGGATCATGTGCCGAAGTCACCCACAAAATTCTGAAGAACCCAGGACCTTGATGTTAATCACCACCGGTGTTGGGGTGAGGGATGAGATCCTTCATCATGCCCATCGCACTGCTCCTTTGACTCAAGATGAAAACTTAGTCCATATTTTCCCCTGCATCAGTTATGCCACCAGGCATTGCTGAAATAAATTTGATGGAGTTCGGAGGGCTCTACGGGACCTGGGAGTGCCACATTCTATTATTTTCCCAGCACGGCTCCGGATTGTGTATGGCAGTAAAACATATATTTTTAAAGATCCTGTGGAAGCTGGGAAATGGGCCAATCAAAGAGCAGCTGAATCCCATACTCATGAGGATGTCTTTGAAGATGAGGATGTACCCTGAGTGGACCTGAAGGAGATGCAAGCCTATTCTTTATATGATACAGGACATTAGGTTTACTGATCACGTCTGGTAGTGAGCTGAACTACTGTTATGGGGTTATGATTTATTTTAACAGTTTTGTAAACTCATCTCAGGTTGAAAGTTGTTGTTTTCCATGGGTTAAATATTAAAGATAATGTCTTTTTAGATGGGTTTTAGTTGCCTGAAGATTGCCTGTTGGACTTAGGAAGAGGTGCTCCTTTAACAATGGCGCACGAGTGAGGTGGTTGGAGGAGATTCTTTATTTTATAATTAAAAAAAAAGTGTTACCTGGTGCATGAAAAGCATATTGAATGTTTTTTTACATTTAGACAAAACAATTGGCCCATATGGGGCGCTGTATTGCTTTGGACTGGAGTTGCTTGGCAATCCTATTGCATGAAGAAACTGCCATGAGGCTCATGGACTTGTTTACATAGAATAAACTTAGCTTTGTTTATTGGAATATTTTAAATCTAGAATTCCTCCGATGATGTAATAATATGTAGCAGATGCAAATGTTAACCTTTAATTAAGGGAGTTATCTCCCCAAAGTTATTCTGCCGAATGGTAGTTGGTCTGTTTGCTATATGGTTTTAACAGATGTCATATCTACGATAAATGAATAAAAATAAAGTATATAAAAAAAAAGAATTGTTAATTGATAGGAGAATCCCTAGCTATGTGCTGGACATACAGTGACTATGTGTGCATGGTAAGCTAGGTGTCTGTAACTCCCTGAAACATAAAGCAGTTAAAGACAGGTACTGGCCACAGGACACTTGTGCCCAAATTATTGAGGTACAAACTCATTTCCTGATTCATTGTCTCTTTTCTATACACACTTCTAGATGACTGAGGAACATAAATGGAAAAATACTGTATGGGCTAAGGTCACTTACTGAGGAAGTAGTTTTATTTATTTATTTATTTGTGGTTAATCTTTTTATTGAAAGGTTAGGAAATACAATACTGAAAGCACATACATTGTTACACATTGCCCGGTTCAGTTACATCAGCATTACATTGGTACATAAAAACAAGGAGTAGATCTTATGGCAGAGTTGGAGTATTGGTTACAAATACATATTATGAGTCAAAACCATTACCTTCCAGGTCATTCAGTTATGCACTGCATCTCATGGGAGCTTCAGTGAGTCCTTAGTGGTCTTCACTTTGTGTTGTGGGTTGAGAGCGTTCATATAGTGTGCCCAAATTTCTTGAAATATATGGCTGGTATTTTTGGCAAAATGTGCTAGGTGCATCTGGGAGATGCCCTCAGCCATTCTTGGGACCTTGGGATATCCTGGGTTCTCCATTTCCTATGAATTAGCCTTATGAGCTCAACGGAGACTTGGGAGAGCCACAGCATATAGTTATTTCTTGCTGGACAATCCTCTGGAGCTAGGCTTAATAACCAAAAGCTGGGGGAGCTAGGTAGCTCCTGGTTCAAGATTTGGGAGCAGAAGTGTATTACCTTGTTCCACACTGGTTGAAGAGGATCACATTGCCAAAGTATATGAAGCAGATCTGCTTCAGGTTCATTACACCTCCAACAGTTATCCTGATGTAGGACACCCATTCTTTTTAGCTGGGCAGGGGTGTGGTACCATAAGTGCAATACCTTATTTCTAATCAGCAGGCTATGCTGATCTACACATGCTTTATGTGCTGTCTTCCATCATGCACTCCATTCCAGATTGGTAATCCATATTCTCAGCATGGACTCCCACTTGGTCTTAGCTGGGGTGGAGGGGCTGGGGTCACTATCCCTAGACCACCCCTGTATCCTTCCAGCTAGTCCCTTTGTCTATTGAGCCCAGAATCATATAGGCATTTTATCTTTGGGCATTTTTAGGGAGTTGCTACAGGTAAGGCAATAGCATAGGCTTCTAATCCTTTTTTGATACAAACTTCTGAGCTGTAAATATTGCCAAAAACACTCTTTGGGCATGTGGGTTCTTTCCCTTAACTGCTGGAAGGTTACAAAGGTTTTATTTTTCTTCCTGTACCAGGTCTTGAAAGGTGTTAATCTGCCTTTTGCTCATATCTTCCCACTGTATGGTCTTGTGCTGTATACACAGGTGGGGATTCTTCCATAGGGGACTTAAAAGCCCAAGGCCTATACATTTATTAGCCACCTTGCTCATTTTATGCCATGCCTGGTGGCTGGCTCTGATTGTTAATCAAGTTTTTGCCCTCTTAGGTAGAGGAAGCCCTAAATGTCTAAATGGTGAGGTGCCAGCCAGCACTGCTGTTTTGATATCTAGCTATGTTGGTGTGGATTAATTTGATGTACCAATCCCCCTGCACATCTTAGCAACAAGATAGGCCTGTGAGTATCTTGAAAAGTTGGGGAGGTTCCATCCACCTCTTACCCAGGAGACCCTGAGTCTAGCTCTACTGTACTTTGGTGTCTTGGGTCCCCAGAGAAATTTACTCATTAGGACATATAATTTCTGCACCCAAACATCTGGAAGCATTACTGGTAGATGGGAGAGTAGGAAGTATATTTTAGGGGCCAGCATTAATTTTATTGCTGTGATCTTCCCTGCCAGTGACAGATGTAGATGCTCCCATCTTATCACATCCTTAGATTGCTGGGCCCATACTGGGACAAAATTCCTGTCTGCCAGGCTGGCCAGGTCTGGGGAGAGCTTAACTCCTAAATATTTGATCTCTGTGGGGGCCCAGTTTAGACCTGCTGTTGTCACCATATCTGAAGAGGTTAGGGAATTCAGGGGAAGTACTTCAGATTTAGATATGTTGATTCTCAGGCCTGATAGGTCTCCAAAGTCCTTTAAGACTTGTAATATTGGCTTTATACTGGCTTAACGTCACTGGTTACTATCAAGCAATCATCATATGGTATTGCTTGTTCCCTACCTGTATTTCCTTTATCTCTGGAAGTGTCCATATGGTTGCTGACAAGGGTTCCATAGCAATGCAAAATAATAATGGAAAGAGGAGACAATCCTGTCTTGTACCCCTGTGTAGCTCAAACATGGGTTTCTAGTAGTGGACCAGGAATATAGAGGAAGTGGTTTTAGGCTTATCTGATTCTAAATGGGGTGGGTTATTCCACAGCTCTCTACATGTAGCATGTTGTATTCTAAAGTACTACTTATGGCAGGGGAGATATGATCTTATGGTTAATCAGAAATTGTGTTCCCAAGGGAATATTCTGAGGATGACATTTCATGCTATTTATCAGATACGTGAACAGGAATTAGTGTACCAAAATAAATTGTGGTTCACAGTAGTTCAGAATAAATTTGATTGGCTCCAGGACTGGGTTGTTTCCAGTGCATCTATTGATAAATTTAGAGGTTTAACATTTCATACTTACTATAATTACATCTACATTTTCTCTTTTTTGCAATTGGTGATAATATTTATGCTTGGGCTATGATTTACTTTGCACAGTATATATTCTTTTGTTTTTTGCATGTGTTTATCATGGTAGTTTGCATTTTATTTTTTTTTTTTGGTACTATCTTTTGGATTTTTTTAAATAAACTTCCCCTGCTCTTCAATGATAAGTGGCATGGATTCCTTTACTTCCACCTGGAGAGTAACCAGAGATGGGGAGAAAGAACCTCAGTTTAATGCCTCATCCAAAAGACATCACCTCAAAAGTGCAGCACATCCCTCGTACTTCACTACAGAGTCATTTATGGGTTTTACCCCAGCTGCCTGGTGTGAAGCTAGAACTCATGACCTTGTGATCTTCTGGCACCAGAGGTGAGTGTGCTACCTACTGAACCACTAACACTAACCTTAAGGAGGCCTTTCTTCCATATGCCATCAAACCTATACATTTACTTCACATTCACTACCAACTGGAGTGATGCTTCCAACAGGTCTGTAGCATCAATGTCCTCTGAGTCTATCCCAAGGAAGAGTCAGCAGACTGAGCTTCTGACTTGGCAGCTGGTGATACCAGAGACAACTGTAATATACTCACTGGCAGTGCTGTCAGTGCCATTTGCTAGTACCTTTCCTTTTGTTTTCTTCCCTTGGTGCCAATGTAGCCAAGGCCTCTCCCTCAGCTTGCATGTCCAACCACTGTTGACCCTCACCCAATAGCACGTCACTCTTACCAGTTTCCAAAATCTACCACTCCCCCACATGCTGCAGGAATGAAGGTCTGTCAAATTATCTTTGTTCACTTTATCCATCGTTTACTTCTTCTCCAACTCTATGACTATGTTTAAATATGTATTTGTATGTCATCCATAGTCTACTGCTCTTATTTAATCACTCTGTTCTTTTGACACTCTTTATGCATTTTTCTTACACAGCAGCTGTTTGTGAGAGACTGCTAGGGACTGTTTCTGAATTGGCCACATGTCTTTCCTTCTGCTTATGTGCAGAGAGCATTGCCAGTCCTATAGAGGAGTTGTTTAGGCACTTCTTTGCTGACCAGTTCACATAATTTTATGAACATAAATCTAGATTTCAGCTGAAGATTGCATTTATAGATTGTTTGAGCAGTTCAGGTTTGGGGTTGTGTTCATCTTGAGCAAACTGTTGCATAGCACTAAATCCTGCTGTGGTATAGTGCAGCCCGGTTAAAGGTGTGCAGTATGTGAGGAGTGAATATGGACTAGTTTAATTATTCTTCTGATCTTTTAATGTGACTTTTATGATCTGAATGATTTTTTTTTTCTGCATCCATCAATGTTTAATGTAGGTCTTGAGGGAGACAGAAGAGTTTGTTTGAGTAGTTGTTCTGTTTAATATTTTCATAAATGACTTGGATGATGGGTACAAAGAGCACTGGATAATCTGAGGGGTTGATACAAAAAATGTGAGTGGCTGACTCTATCATTGAGGGGGAATTGGGGAATAATCTGCAGGGAACTCTAAATATCCTGTTGGGGTGCATGAGAGATGGTAAATGATATTCAATAAAGACAAGTGTAAATTATTGTGCTATGGATCCAGGAATAAGGATTGTAAAAATATTATTAATGTTAACAGTTACAGACTGAGGGGGCAATCTCTGGTGGTAAACTAAGTGCAGTAACTGTGAACAATGCCAGCTATGTGCCCAGAGGCATAAAAAAGAAGAATTGTTTGGAGGAAATAATGAAACTACCATACTGTCTGTACAGTGGTCTAGTGAGGCTGCATTTTGCATATTGCATATAATTTGGTTTCTGAAGTAGCAGAGGCATTTATGGCAACTGGAAAAAAAAACTGTAACAGAGGATGAACAAACTAATAAAAGACATGGAGGGCCTCAGGTACGAGAAGAGACTGGGTAAGCTTGTCATGTTTACCCTGAATAAAATTAAGGTTTCAGGAGAGACATGAATATAAATTTAAAAACACAAAATTCAATAACATACAGAAAGCAGGATAGTCTTTATGATCTGGTAATTGGCATGCAATAGGGGTGGACAAGAAACACCTTATGACCCTTATGTCAACAGAATTCTACGTTTCCATGCCACAATGAAAGGCTGCACTAACAGCATCTTATAGCTTCACATACAAATTCTGCATAATAATTGATTTTGCCATTTATGTTGCAACTTTTGTGATAATTACCCTTTTAGTGCAACACAGTTTACCCATATATTCTGAACACTCACATTCTTAGAAAGTCGCATGACGATTATAATGAAATATCACCTTTTCTAAAATGGGTACATTCATCATGGATGTATCATGAAATTCATATTTTATTTTATGCTAAATTAACACATAAAATGCCATGTATTTAAATATGATCACAAAAAAAATCCACATTGTATGTTTACAAAGTACAACAGCAATCTCTGAAGCTTTTTTGTTTCCACGGCAACAGTAAAATGTGGTAATTTAAATCGAAGCCTTAGACTGCTGAAATCTGCACAGCATATTTATAGAAAGTAGGTACAGTTGACTTCAATTGAGACATTTACTGAAAAGGTAATTTCAAGAATATCAAGCAATAAACCAAATAGATTTAGTATCCTGATACATCTTTTATTACCTGTCACAAAAGATACAAAGCAAACTCCTAAGGATGAAAAACCAGTGTCTAATTTATACTGCAGTTAATCTTAAAAGTCTTGGAACTGGTGCAGTAGGTATGATGTTTTATATGTAGAGTACATAGTTTCCACTTGGCAACTGCCATTATAAGGTCATCACTGAGGGCAGCAGATGTTGATTGTTACTATACTGAAAATTATAAACAGTGGCAGTGATGCAAATATACTGTAACTCATTACAGTTGAGAGACATGATAAAACAGTTTTATACCCCAATGGGAATTTTACAACTAAGTGCCTTAAACAGAAGGTAGAGTATGTTAGAGTAATTATATTGTTCAGTATCCCTGCTTCAAAATGTGTGTGAGTTCTGCAATGCACTCAGCAAGTGGGGCATTTTGAATGACCATTATTTCTAAATTATCAATAAATGATTTATAAATGCTTAGCAAGCTAACTCTGAAACTGTGGAGAATTTTATTCTTGTAGAGCATGATGTTACAATTAGTACTATATTGGGTGAGCTTTATTGTTTCACTTATTTAAAGTCATTTTATTATGATAAAGTTAAAAATAGATGAACAACACATATAAACATGTTGAACGACAGTAAGCAATATGAGCTCCAGGGTGTAATTCATATAGCTTGACTCTCATATCAATATAGGTACGTAGCAGTATTCATATGTGCCATAAGGAGTCTCTTTTGTTTGATTAGTTTCAAGAAATTGACAACTTTTTCCAAGGAGGTTATGCCCAATAGTTTAAATAGATAAGCCAAACATTATAGTCAGTCATTAGTAATTATTAAATGTTTCACCCTGAATGAGAACTATGTCACAGATCTCAAACATAAACATGTCTCTTGTATTGCCTAGGTATTTCTTGTACTGGAAGATATAATGTAATAACATTTCCTGGAAACCTGATGTTCAGTTTTGTTAGGTAAAACTAAAAAAAGGAATTTTCAGTTTTGCACTGAAATAAGCATCTTGTTCTTTACATAATTTCTAAATCAGTTGATTACATCCAAAAAGCTGTTTCTGGATGAGTGTTACAAATACATTCAGGTTTCATGTAGATGTTTTTCTAAGCTTTAGACTGTGGGATACCAGCCATAATCATCATGCTTCATACTACTGCTAGAAAAAGAATTGCCACTAAATCCTTCGGGTGACAAAGAGAGCGCTGTGCAGTGCTAATGATAAAAATGAAACCCTCATCATGCTTCAGTGGTCTTCTTAATTAGATCTTTGCTTCAGGTTGTCAAAATGAAGACAACATTTAGATTTATGGAGGCTCTGACTATTTCCTTATGATACAGGAAAAGGACTTGTACAATAAGTGAAATCACTTGGAAAAAGAATTTACGGTACATCAAAAGGAATGCCAGACAGCTGACCAGACCTTCCTCTGTTTGCCTCCTACTGTTGTTGGCATCCAACTCTGGTTCATGAATTCATCTCATCCACTGTTTGCTTATTGTTTATCCATATTTGTATATAATTATGCCCTATACTGGTGTTTTCAAATACCCATATGTTACATATGTTTGCTGTTCACTGTCTGGTCCATTAACTTACTGCAATTTAATATTTTGCCATGTTAATCCCAAGTACCCTCATCATGTTTTCTCCAGATCAAAACTTTAAAATTAATAAATAAATAAATCTGATTTTCTGCCCAGCATTTGACAGAAAATTTGAAATTGGAAATAATTGTAACATAATAACACACAAACCAAGCATGCCAAATTTTGAAAGTTAACATCCCCCAGCAATAAAGTTAAAGAGCCACTGAAGCCTCAAGAAGAGCTTTGAAAAACATAATATTCAGACACAATACATCTTATATTTCTCATTAGCTCTGTATTTCTTATCCCCATTACTGAGGTCATATGCATAAATACAGGAGAGCTGTTCCTTGAGGGGTTGTCTGCTCCTATTGCATCTTCCCAACTTAATGTTATAGTATTCTGCTTATGACATCACAGTTAATCCCATATCAATAGACTGTGACGTCACAACCGAACATTATGATTTTAAGTAGGGAGCAAGCTAAAGAGGCAGATGAACTCTAGGGATAAAGATCTTGTTTTTCTGGGAATTTCTTCAGAAATAAATAATGGAGAGGAGAAATCTGTTGAAGATACATAAATTACAAGCTGAATTGTGTCCAGCTATTATGTTTTCCAATATTTTCCCAATGGTGTCAGCTGCTTTCTTAAAATAAAGGTAAGCCCCAAACACATATAGTACCTAAGATACTTTTAGATATTTTTCTTTTAAAAAAAGCTACAGATGTGATTCCTTTGTAATACAGTGTAATATCTTTGTGGTAACAAGTGCTTAATACAGTATGCTAACAAAGAATAGTCACTAAAATGGGGGAAAACACTTTGAAGTGCAGCCCTTACCACTTTCAAAAATATTTTTGTATAAATTAAAGACCTTTTCACTCTTTGGGATGTAATTAGGTTAGCAGTAATTCAATACACACAGTGACACAGACACACGCACCACATTTTTTGTGACATACTGTACTGTAGGAAGACTGCAGTACTGTTGCCACATGAAAAGTTTTTAGTTACCTCACTGGGCCTGACAAAGAGATGTGCAAAGAAAGGAGACTGAATTTTTAAATATAGAATAAGAAGTAAAGTGTCCATTAAACAGGACAAAGGCTGCAGTTGTTAAAATATTGGTACAGTGTTATTAGCTTAATATCTTTGTGTACTGATGATTTGATTGATTGATGGACTGATGGATTGATTGATTGATGTACTGTATGTATTTCAAAAGTTTTATCAGTAAGGGCATACTGCGCTGTAAGCTGTTAGCAGAATGTTTGCAACCTGGGGGAGGAGGGAACTAGGGATCAGTGCAGTAATAACATTAATATGCAGTATGAGGGGCACATCACATCACATTACAGTGCCAATAACAGGTGTGCTAACAGGTTTAGCATGATAACATAACAAAACAAATACCTAACCATACTTTGTTTTTGCCATTCAAACTCTGTGGCAGACAAAAATCTAAATGCAGTTACAAAATTGGGCTCTAGCATTCCAAATGTAATACATTTATGTACGGGATAAATAACATTAATGCACCTGGTGCTGTAGTGTGTGCAGTCAAGTGAGGAGCTACAGTTACTGCATTTGTGGCATATCGTTAAGGATATGTGCACTAAAAGTTTTTATCTGATAATGCTGTCCTAAGCCAACATCCATAAAGAAATAACTTTGGAAAGCAGGTGGCTTACCACCATGACAACCCAACTACTGAATGCCATGAAACCTCATGAATTCAGACTTTAACAAAACAGTCTCGATTTTACAATAACAATAGTAAGAGTATGTTTACACTACTGCATCTAGAATGATGACTATCATCTGGAGCACATCTGTATGGTATGGGTTCAATACATACTGTACACTTGCAATAAACATTAATGCGCACCAAGTTCCCACGTTTCATGCCATTTGGCAAATACACTATTTCAGTAATTCTATTCAGGGTTCAGTTCAACATGAAATATTGCCTTTAAATCTTAATATAGTTACTTCCTACGCTACACCCCTTAGCCTTTCATCAACCGAATGAAAGATGTGGGCTCTTAGCGTGTGGGAAACGCCATGGTAACTAAGACACTGTGGTGCTCAGATTGTGGTAGGTTGGGTATCAGCTGAGGATATCGTCAAGTGCTTTGATTTAATGCACAAGAGAAAGGTCAGGAGCTTTAAAACCCCACTACACAGACGATGTGGGGAGCCCGCTTTCCAGTACTGAAGAGAAGAGGTTACTAATAGAAAGGAAGGCATAAGGCATGCTTCCCAGCTGTTCTGATTTGGGACTGTCGTGTGGTATAGTTTGCTCTTCCACGAAGGAAAATAAAACCTATAACCTCGGAGCGTGTGTTACTGGGGTGAAACTAATCCTTCCCCTGATTTGCACACTTTATGTGCTTACATCATCTCGATTTCTCTTGGACCAGTTACTGACACCATACTATTACAGAATGTGCACTTCCCCGTAGCCCGACATTTGCTTTAACAGTGCAATGGTACTTTCGACCACTTATTTAGTCAAAATCGTAACACCAAATTTTCTACTCACATCGTCCCATTTCAAGAATTTGGTGCCCTTCTTCAGGTTTTCAGAGACGCTTACAGGTTTGAGCTGCAATGCATGAACTCCTGGCTGTGCCCCAGCCATTTAAACACATTTACACTATCCAGCAGAGAGAATGCAGAGCAAAGGATTGTTCTTAGAAAAATTCAATCAGTCAAGTGAAACAGAGGTGCCAAAATGAGTCTCACTTTCCGAGAGCTATATCCTTCTTCATAGACCCCTGTCAGTAAATTGATGCAAAGAGAAAAACTGACGTCTTGACAGCCAGCAGCGGTCAGCAACGCTCTGCAGGAACTACCTCCTCCTCAACTGCGCTGTAGTTCTCCCGTCTCACCATGCTGCAGAGGGATTGTGCCCACAACGTCTGAGCCAGGATCAGATTACCAGATTTGCTCCACCCACACCACGACGTCACTAGCTCTGCCCATTGATGTGATGTTTTCTGCCAACTCACTTCTTCCCCCAGGTCCAGCCACACAATATCTCTAGCCCTACCCACAACTGCCAGTAGGAGGGAAGCCCGCCCGTTTTGAACGACCACAGAAGAGTGACGCTGCTAAAATCTCAATAGGGAAGCATTTTGCTGCAATAGATGCAAGGTAACGCTTCTTCTTAAGATTTCATAGACTTAGATGTCCGCTTCATCGTCGCTTTAAATCAGTGGGTCTGCTGTAGAGACAGGCTACCAGCCTCTTCACAGCGTACATTTACAAGTTTCGTGTGCAATACAGTAAATATTTTCAATGGACTCTTATAGACAAGCCGTATCGCCCTTTGCTTCAGAAGTCGTTCATACCAGGTAATGACACTTTTAGGGTAGCCGATGAAATGCAGTACGTCCAGCAAGCAACTGCAAAAGAGCTACATCAGCTCAGTATGTCTTTCCTGGTGTGCATGGTTGCGTGCTCTGTATAGTATTCCTCGCAGCTCTACTAGAACGCAACAAGAGGTCTGATGAATGGAACAGCATTGACTTCTGCCATTAATACTCTCAGTGCCCACTAGGCTCTATTACTGCAGTACTATAGTTCATGGCCATACTCAAAGTTGTGGGTTGTACAACCACATACAAAAGACTGGACTTGAACTTGGTCTTCCCACACGAGCCGCCAGTGGCACTTGCTAAGATGGTGTTTTCTTGAGTTACAGGTCTGTATGTATTGTTTGTTTTGTGTGTTCCGATATGTATGAAAGAACAATACAATTTTCATAAAAAATATATATTTATGTAATGCCTTTTTAAATAAACTTCACCAAATAACCCTGCTATTTTTTTCTTGTCATTGACCTACTGTGTCCTGGGAAAATCACAGTATATTTAAAAGCTGCTTCTGTACCATGTTCCAGGAAAAGAATGTAAGTAGTAAACCATTTTATTCATACAATATGAACAGAGATGGAACTCCATTGAGCAAAACTAATTCGCAAGGAGGTCCCTTGGTTGCACTTTTCATGTTACAGGTATATGTGAAGGTTAGTGGCTGGGACAGATGCACAGACTCAGGTAAAAGGTGTAGAACACACTTTACGGTATTTATTTTCCAAAATAATAACCATACAGAAAGGAAATAGGAATTAGTCATTCAGTTCTGCAAAAATCAGTGCATAATTCCCATAGTGCACAACTTCCAGGCTTAGTTCCAGTCAAACAGATTCCTATCACATGAAAACTTGCATACACTATGAGAAACAGTGCACAATTCCCTCAGTGCACAATGTCCAGGATTCATTCCAGCCGAATAGATTTCTAGCACATGAAAATGTACATGTACTATGAGGAACAGTGCACAATTCTCTCAGTGCACAACTTATGGGCTTTGTTCCAGCCAAATAAATTCCTAGCACATGAAAACTTGCTTGTACTATGAGATGCTTCCTCCATGACAGTCAGATCTCCACTGACTGACCCATCTGTTTTGCATCTTAGAAGGTAGGCTTTTATCCCTGCCTACTGATGATGTCAGCATCATATGAACTGCCTGACTCACAATTTTCTAAGCAAACACAGGTAGACTGACTCATCCTGAATAAACACATTTCTCTAAGTAAACACATGCAGGTTGACTCATCCTAAATAAACACAGACAGGTTGACTCATCTGTCCTTTACACATCTCTGCTTCACCTAGGAAAGAATGTTTTGTTTTTGGCTTCTTGCAAACCCAAAGCAGTTTACACAGAGTGCAAGGCCCTGTTGTTTCAATTCTTTTCCATTAATTGCATTCCCTCTGTGTCTGCCTGCAGTACAGCACAGGAGAAGTCAAGCTACTTACTGCCTTACTTGTCTTACATACATGTTCCTTATACAGTACTTGGGAGGGGGGACTACAAGACTGAAAATGGCCAGATTTCAACCTGTAGCTAGAAAAATAAAATTACAAGAACAGGACAGTGTAAAAGAAAATGCAGCACGAATTCAGACAGGGGCTCTGACCTTGTCATATATCCCCGTCTTTAAAAGGGAACCAGTCTTCACTTTTTTTTTCTTGCTTAGTAAGACTGGTTTCCAACCTTTTTACTTATTTCTACAAAAAAAATACCTTACTCCTGCTATGTTTAAATGTAAGCTGTCATACATTTTCAGATTTACTTTTACTTTTAACTCACATCCCCAAATCTTTCAGGAGTAGTCACATATTTCAATAAGCATACAAACTTAACATTAGCAGCATTTCTCCATTTCATTGTCACTACAGACAGGAACATTATCAATTGTTTAGACATAGGCATACAGTTTCCTAATTTTCATCTCATCAGTTTGCATCTTACTCAAGTCAACCTCATCAGAGGGAATCACCTCATAAAATAATGATTTAGTCCCTTCTAGTTATAAGTAGACCTCTTAAGTGCTGCCTCCTGTAGAGCTTCCATACACCTTCTAAACATCTGGACCCAAGAAAAAGTAAACATAGTAGGCTCTGTTCCTCTTTTCCACTCCATTTACATCTGTTTAATACACAGCCACTTTAAGAGCTTGCTGACCTTTTCTGGCGGTGCAGAAGCAATGTCCTCTTCGGCCTCTAGTATGCCATACTTGACTTCAGGTTTGGTTTTCCTCCAGGCCCCTAGGTCTAATCCTGGAAGAGGCTTTTAGCCTGTCTTCTCTGCCATTGCTCTGGTCAAGATAAGGGACTTGTATTCCACACATTTACATTCCTGCACCTGCTATTACTGTGACATCTGCCAGGATGTCAGGGAAAAATTCCCTGGTAACATCTCTCTCAAAGCCTAGATACACCAGTATCCCACTTCTGACACCAGATGTGAAGGTTAGTGGGTGAGACAGATGCACAGACTCAGGTGAAAGGTGTAAAATGCACTTTGCGGTATTTATTTTCCAAAATAATAAACATACAGAACGGAAATAGGTGAATAGTCATTCAGTTCTGCAAGAATAGTGCATAATTCCCTTAGTGCAGAACTTCCAGGATTAGTTCCAGCTAAATAGATTCCAAGCACATGAAAACTTGCATGCACTATGAAAAACAATGCACAATTCCCTCAGTGCACAATGTCCAGCCTTAGTTCCAGCCAAATAGATACCTAGCACATGAAAACTTGCATGCACTATGAGAAATAGTGCACAGCTCCCTTTGTGCACAATATCCAGGCTTCATTCCAGTCAAATAGATTCCTAGCACATGAAAACTTGCAAGTACTATGAGAAACAGTGCACAATTCCCTTTGTGCACAATTTCCAGGCTTCGTTCCAGCCAGATTCCTAGCACATGAAAATTTGCATGTACTATGAGATGCTTCTTCCACAGCAGTCTGGTTTCCACTAACTGACCCATCTGTTTTGCATCTTAGAAGGTAGGCTTTTATCCCTGCCTACCAATGATGTCAGCACCATGTGAACTGTCTGACTCACAATTACTCACTAAGCAAACACAGGCAGGCTGACTCATTCTGAATAAACACATTTCTCTAAGTAAACACATGCAGGCTGACTCATCCTAAATAAACACAGAAAGGTTGACTCATCTGTCCTTTACACACCTCTGCTTCACCTAGGAAAGAATGTTTTGTTTTTGGCTTCTTGCAAACCCAGAGCAGTTTACACATAATAAAACACAGAGTGCAAGGCTCTGTTGTTTCAATTCTTTTCCATTACTGACATTCCCTTTGTATCTGCATGCAGTACCACACAGGAGAAGGCAATCAACTTACTGCCCTACTTGTCTTATGTATATGTTCCTTATACAGTACTTGGGGGGGAATACAAGACTGAGAGTGACGAAATTTCAACCAGTAGCTAGAAAAAAAAAATTACAAGAATAGGACAGTGTAAAAGAAAATGCAGCACAGATTCAGACAGGGGCTCTGACCCTGTCACATACCCCCATCTTTAAAAGGGAACCAGTCTTCACTATTTTTTTCTTGCTTAGTGAGACTGGTTTCCAATCTTTTTACTGATTTCTACAAACACCATACCCGACTCTTGCTATGTTTAAATGTCAGCTGCCATACATTTTCAGATTTACTTTTACTTTTAACTCACATCCCCCAAATATTTCAGGAGTAGTCATTTATTTCAGTAAGTATAAAAACATAAAATTAGCAACATTTCTCCATTTCATTGTCACTACAGACAGGGACATTATGAGTTATTTAGACATAGGCATACAGTTTTCTGATTTTCATCTCATTAGTTTGCATCCTGCCCAAGTCCACCTCATCACAGGGAATCACCTCATGAAACAATGATTTAGCCCTTCCTAGTTATAAGTAGACCTCTTCACTGCTGCCTCCTGTATAGCTTCCATACACCTTCTAGACACCTGGACCCAAGTCCTGAAAAAGTAACCATGGTAGGCTCTGTTCATCTTTTCCACTCCATTTACATCTGTTTAATGCACAGCCACTTTAGGAGCTCACTGACCTCTTCTGGTGGTGCAGATGTGATGTCCTCTTCGGTGTCTAGTGTGTCATACGTGACTTCCAGCTTGGTTTTGCTCCTGGCCCCTAGGTCCAATCCTGGAAGAGGCTTTTCACCTGTGTTCTTTGCTATTGCTCTGGTCAAGATAGGTGATTTGTATTCCACACATTTACCTTCCTGCACCTGGTATTACTGTGACATCTGCCAGGATATCAGGGAAATATTCCCTGGTAACAACTCTCTCCCAGCCTTGATACACCAGTATCCCACTTCTGACACCAGATGTGAAGGTTAGTGGGTGAGACAGATGCACAGACTCAGGTGACAGGTGTAGAATGCACTTTGCAGTATTTATTTACCAAAATAATAAACATACAGAATGGAAATAGGTGATTAGTCATTCAGTTCTGCAAGAATAGTGCATAATTCCCTTAGTGCATAACTTCCAGGATTAGTTCTAGCCAAATAGATTCCTAGCACATGAAAACTTGCATGCACTATGAAAAACAGTGCACAATTCCCTCAGTGCACAATGTCCAGCCTTTGTTCCAGGAAAATACATACCTAGCACATGAAAACTTGCCTACAGTGAGAAACAGTGCACAACTCCCTCCGTGCACAATATCCAGGCTTCATTCCAGCCAAATAGATTCCTAGACCATGAAAACTTGCAAGTACTATGAGAAACAGTGCACAATTCCCTTTGTGCACAATTTCCAGGCTTCGGTCCAGCCAAACAGATTCCTAGCGCATGAAAATTTGCATGTACTATGAGATGCTTCCTCCACGACAGTCTGGTTTCAACTGACTGACCCATCTGTTTTACATGTTAGAAGGTAGGCTTTTATCCCTGCCTACCGATGATGTCAGCACCATGTGAACTGTCTGACTCACAATTCTCTAAGCAAACACAGGCAGGCTGACTCATTCTGAATAAACACATTTCTCTAAGTAAACACATGCAGGCTGACTCATCCTAAATAAATACAGACAGGCTGACTCATCTGTCCTTTACACACCTCTGCTTCACCTAGGAAAGAATGTTTTGTTTTTGGCTTCTTGCAATCCCAAAGTAGTTTACACAGAATAAAACACAGAGTGCAAGGATCTGTTGTTTCAATTCTTTTCCATTACTTACATTCCCTTTGTATCTGCATGCAGTACCACACAGGAGAAGGCAATCAACTTACTGCCCTACTTGCCTTATGTACATGTTCCTTATACAGTACTTGGGGGGAATACAAGACTGAAAGTGACCAGATTTCAACCTGTAGCTAGAAAAATAAAATTACGGGAACAGGACAGTGTAAAAGAAAATGCATCACAGATTCAGACAGAGGCTCTGACCCTGTCACATACCCCCATCTTTAAAAGGGAACCAGTTTTCACTATTTTTTTCTTGCCAAGTGAGACTGGTTTTCAATCTTTTTACTGATTTCTACAAACACCATACCCGACTCCTGCTATGTTTAAATGTCAGCTGCCACACATTTTCAGATTTACTTTTACTTTTAACTCACATCTCCCAAATATTTCAGGAGTAGTCACATATTTCGGTAAGTATAAAAACGTAACATTAGCAACATTTCTCCATTTCATTGTCACTACACACAGGGACATTATGAGTTATTTAGACATAGGCCTACGTTCTGATTTTCATCTCACTAGTTTGCATCTTACCCAAGTCCACTTCATCACAGGAATCACCTCATGAAACAATGATTTAGTCCCTTCTAGTGATAAGTAGACCTCTTCACTGCTGCCTCTTGTATAGCTTCCATACACTTTCTGGACACCTTGACCCAAGTCCTGAAAAAATCCATGGCAGGCTCTGTTCTTCTTTGCACCCATTTACATTTGTTTAATACACAGCCACTTTAGGAGCTTGCTGACCTTTTCTGGTGGTGCAGATGCAATGTCCTCTTCAGCCTCTGGTATGCCATACTCAGCTTCAGGTTTGGTTTTGCTCCTGGCCCCTAGGTCCAATCCTGGAAGAGGCTTTTCACCTGTCTTCTCTGCCATCGCTCTAGTCAAGATAAGTGACTTGTATTCCAGACATTTACCTTCCTGCACCTGCTATTACTGTGACATCTACCAGGATATCATGGTGATATCCCTTGGGAACATTTCTCTCCAGGCCTAGCTACACCAGTATCCCACTTCTAACAGCAGATCTGAAGGTTAGTGGGTGAGACAGACACCCAGACTCAGGTGAAAGGTGTAGAATACACTTTGCGGTATTTATTTTCCAATAAACATACAGAAAGGAAATAGATGATTAGCCATTCAGTTCTGCAAAAACAGTGCATCATTCCCTTGAGTGCACAAGTTCCAGGATTAGTTCCTGCCAAATAGATTCCTAGCGCATGAAAACTTGCACGCACTATGAGAAACAGTGCACAATGTCCAGGCTTCATTCCAACCAAATAGATTCCTAGCACATGAAAACTTGCATGTACTATGAGAAACAGAGCACAATTCCCTCTGTGCACAACTTCCAGGCTTCGTTCCAGCCAAATAGATTCCTAGCATATGAAAATTTGCATGTACTATGAGATGCTTCCACCACAACAGTCAGGTCTTCACTGGTTGATCCATCTGATCCATCTGTTTTGCATCTTAGAAGGTAGGCTTTTATCCCTGCCTACCGATGATGTCAGCACCATGTGTACTGTCTGACTCACAATTTGCTAAGCAAACACAGGCAGGCTGACTCATCCTGAATAAGCACATTTCTCTAAGTAAACACATGCAGGCTGACTCATCCTAAATAAACACAGACAGGCTGACTCATCTGTCCTTTACACACCTCTGCTTCACGTAAGAAAGGAAGTTTTGTTTTTGGCTTCTTGCAAACCCAGAGCAGTTTACACAGAATAAAACACAGAGTGCAAGGCTCTGTTGTTTCAATGCTTTTCCATTACGTACATTCCCTTTGTATCTGCATGCAGTACCACACAGACGAAGGCAATCAACTTACTGCCCTACTTGTCTTACGTATATGTTCCGTATACAGTACTTGGGTTGGGGAATACAAGACTGAAAGTGACCAGATTTCAAACTGTAGCTAGAAAAATAAATTTACAAGAACAGGACAGTGTAAAGGAAAATGCAGCACAGATTCAGACAGGGGCTCTGACCCTGTCACATACCCCCATCTTTAAAAGGGAACCAGTCTTCACTATTTTTTTCTTGCTTAGTGAGACTGGTTTCCAATCTTTTTACTGATTTCTACAAACACCATACCCGACTCCTGCTATGTTTAAATGTCAGCTGCCACACATTTTCAGATTTACTTTTACTTTTAACTCACATTCCCCAAATATTTCAGGAGTAGTCACATATTTCAGTAAGTATAAAAACATAACATTAGCAACATTTCTACATTTCATTGTCACTACACACAGACACATTATCAGTTATTTAGACATAGGCATACAGTTTCCTGATTTTCATCTCATTAGTTTGCATCTTACCCAAGTCCGCTTCATCACAGGGAATCACCTCATGAAACAATGATTTAGTCCCTTCTAGTTATAAGTAGACCTCTTCACAGCTGCCTCCTGTATAGCTTCAATACACCTTCTAGACACCTTGACCCAAGTCCTGAAAAAGTAAACACGGCAGGCTCTGTTCCTCTTTTCCACTCCATTTACATCTGTTTAATACACAGCCACTTTAGGAGCTTGCTGACCTTTTCTGGTGGTGCAGATGCAATGTCCTCTTCAGCATCTGGTATGCCATACTCAGCTTCAGGTTTGGTTTTGCTCCTGGCCCCTATGTCCAATCCTGGAAGAGGCTTTTCATCTGTTTTCTCTGCCATCATTCTAGTCAAGATAAGTGATTTGTATTCCACACATTTACCTTCCTGCACCTACTATTACTGTGACATCTACCAGGATATCAGGGCGCTATCCCCTGGGAACGTTTCTCTCCCAGCCTAGCTACACCAGTATCCCACTTCTGACACCAGATGTGAAGGTTAGTGGGTGAGACAGATGCACAGACTCAGGTGAACGGTGTAGAATGCACTCTACGGTATTTATTTTCCAAAATAATAAACATACAGAAAGGAAATAGATGATTAGCCATTCAGTTCTGCAAAAACAGTACATCATTCCCTTAGTGCGCAAGTTCCAGAATTAGTTCCTGCCAAATAGATTCCTAGCACATGAAAACTTGCATGCACTATGAGAAACAGTGCACAATGTCCAGGCTTAGTTCCAGCCAAATAGATTCCTATCACATGACAAATTGCATGCACTATGAGAAACAGTGCATAACTCCCTCCGTGCACAATGTCCAGGCTTCATTCCAACCAGATTCCTAGCACATGAAAACTTGCATGTACCATGAGATACAGTGCACAATTCCCTCTGTGCACAACTTCCAGGCTTCATTCCAGCCAAATAGATTCCTAGCACTTGAAAATTTGCATGTACTATGAGATGCTTCCTCCACAACAGTCAGGTCTTCACTGGTTGACCCATCTGATCCATCTGTTTTGCATCTTAGAAGTTAGACTTTTATCTCTGCCTACTGATGATGTCAGCACCATGTGAACTGTCTGACTCACAATTTGCTAAGCAATCACAGGCAAGCTGACTCATCCTGAATAAGCACATTTCTCTAAGTAAACACATGCAGGCTGACTCATCCTAAATAAACACAGACAGGCTGACTCATCTGACCTTTACACACCTCTGCTTCAACTAGGATAGAATTATTTGTTTTTGGCTTCTTGCAAACCCATAGCAGTTTACACATAATAAAACACAGAGTGCAAGGCTCTGTTGCTTCAATTATTTTCCATTACTTACATTCCCTTTGTATCTGCATGCAGTACCACACAGGAGAAGGCAATCAACTTACTGCCCTACTTGTCTTACGTTTATGTTCCTTACACAGTACTTGGGGGAATACAAGACTGAAAGTGACCAGATTTCAACCTATAGCTAGAAAAATAAACGTACAAGAACAGGGCAGTGTAAAAGAAAATGCAGCACATATTCAGACAGGGGCTCTGGCCCTGTCACATACCCCCTCTTTAAAAGGGAACCAGTCATCGCTATTTTTTTCTTGCTTTAGTGAGACTGGCTTCCAACCTTTTTACTTATTTCTACAAAACCATACCTGACTCCTGCCATGTTTAAATGTCAGCTGCCACACATTTTCATATTTTCTTTTAACTCACATCCCCCCAAATTATTCAGGAGTATTCACATATATCAATAAGCATACAAACTTAACATTAGTAACATTTCTCCATTTCATTGTCATTATAGACAGGAACATTATCAATTGTTTAGACATAGGCATACAGTTTCCTGATTTTCATCTAATTAGTTTGCATCCTACCCAAGTCCACCTCATCACAGGGAATTACCTCATGAAACAATGATTTAGTCCCTTCTAGTTATCAGTAGACCTCTTCAGTGCTGTCTCCTGTATAGCTTCCATACACCTTCTAGACACCTGGACCCAAGTCCTGAAAAAGTAAATATGGCAGGCTCTGTTCATCTTTTCCACTCCATTTACATCTGTTCAATACACAGCCACTTTAGGAGCTCACTGACCTCTTCTGGTGGTGCAGATGTGATGTCCTCTTTGGCGTCTAGTGTGTCATACTTGATTTCCGGCTTGGTTTTGCTCCTGGCCCCTAGGTCCAATCCTGGAAGAGGCTTTTCACCTGTGTTCTTTGCTATTTCTCTGGTCAAGATAGGTGATTTGTATTCCACACATTTACCTTCCTGCACCTGGTATTACTGTGACATCTGCCAGGATATAAGGGAAATATTCCCTGGTAACAACTCTCTCCCAGCCTTGATACACCAGTATCCCACTTCTGACACCAGATGTGAAGGTTAGTGGGTGAGACAGATGCACAGACTCAGGTGACAGGTGTAGAATGCACTTGCAGTATTTATTTACCAAAATAATAAACATACAGAATGGAAATAGGTGATTAGTCATTCAGTTCTGCAAGAATAGTGCATAATTCCCTTAGTATAACTTCCAGATTAGTTCTAGCCAAATAGATTCCTAGCACATGAAAACTTGCATGCACTATGAAAACAGTGCACAATTCCCTCAGTGCACAATGTCCAGCTTACTGTTCCAGGAAAATACATACCTAGCACATGAAACTTGCATGCACAGTGAGAAACAGTGCACAACTCCCTCCGTGCACAATATCCAGGCTTCATTCCAGCCAAATAGATTCCTAGACCATGAAAACTTGTAAGTACTATGAGAAACAGTGCACAATTCCTTGTGACAATTTCTAGCTTCAGTCCAGCCAAACAGATTCCTAAGCGCATGAAAATTTGCATGTACTATGAGATGCTTCCTCCACGACAGTCTGGTTTCAACTGACTGACCCATCTGTTTTACATGTTAGAAGGTGAGGCTTTTATCCTGCTCACCGATGATGCTCAGCACCATGTGAACTGTCTGACTCACAATTCTCTAAACAAACATAGGCAGGCTGACTCATTCTGAATAAACACATTTCTCTAAGTAAACACATGCAGGCTGACTCATCCTAAATAAACACAGACAGGCAGACTCATCTCGTCCTTTACACACCTCTGCTTCACCTAGGAAAGAATGTTTTGTTTTGGCTTCTTGCAATCCCAAAGTAGTTTACACAGAATAAAACACAGAGTGCAAGGATCTGTTGTTTCAATTCTTTTCCATTACTTCATTCCTTTGTATCTGCATGCAGCACACAGGAGAAGGCAATCAACTTACTGCCCTACTTGTCTTATGTACATGTTCCTTATACAGTACTTGGGGGGGGGGGGAATACAAGACTGAAAGTGACCAGATTTCAACCTGTAGCTAGAAAAATAAAATTACGGGAACAGGACAGTGTAAAAGAAAATGCATCACAGATTCAGACAGAGGCTCTGACCCTGTCACATATTCCCATCTTTAAAAGGGAACCAGTTTTCACTATTTTTTTCTTGCTTAGTGAGACTGGTTTCCAATCTTTTTACTGATTTCTACAAACACCATACCCGACTCCTGCTATGTTTAAATGTCAGCTGCCACACATTTTCAGATTTACTTTTACTTTTAACTCACATCTCCCAAATATTTCAGGAGTAGTCACATATTTCAGTAAGTATAAAAACGTAACATTAGCAACATTTCTCCATTTCATTGTCACTACACACAGGGACATTATGAGTTATTTAGACATAGGCCTACAGTTTCCTGATTTTCATCTCACTAGTTTGCATCTTACCCAAGTCCACTTCATCACAGGGAATCACCTCATGAAACAATGATTTAGTCCCTTCTAGTGATAAGTAGACCTCTTCACTGCTGCCTCTTGTATAGCTTCCATACACTTTCTAGACACCTTGACCCAAGTCCTGAAAAAGTAAACATGGCAGGCTCTGTTCCTCTTTTCCACTCCATTTACATCTGTTTAATACACAGCCACTTTAGGAGCTTGCTGACCTTTTCTGGTGGTGCAGATGCAATGTCCTCTTCAGCCTCTGGTATGCCATACTCAGCTTCAGGTTTGGTTTTGCTCCTGGCCCCTAGGTCCAATCCTGGAAGAGGCTTTTCACCTGTCTTCTCTGCCATCGCTCTAGTCAAGATAAGTGACTTGTATTCCAGACATTTACCTTCCTGCACCTGCTATTACTGTGACATCTGCCAGGATATCATGGCGATATCCTCTGGGAACATTTCTCTCCAGCCTAGCTACACCAGTATCCCACTTCTAACAGCAGATGTGAAGGTTAGTGGGTGAGACAGACACCAGACTCAGGTGAAAGGTGTAGAATACACTTGTGTATTTATTTTCCAATAAACATACAGAAAGGAAATAGATGATTAGCCATTCAGTTCTGCAAAACAGTGCATCATTCCTTTAGTGCACAAGTTCCAGGATTAGTTCCTGCCAAATAGATTCCTAGCACATGAAAACTTGCATGCACTATGAGAAACAGTGCACAATGTCCAGGCTTCATTCCAACTAAATAGATTCCAAGCACATGAAAACTTGCATGTACTATGAGAAACAGAGCACAATTCCCTCTGTGCACAACTTCCAGGCTTCGTTCCAGCCAAATAGATTCCTAGCACATGAAAATTTGCATGTACTATGAGATGCTTCCTCCACAACAGTCAGGTCTTCACTGGTTGATCCATCTGATCCATCTGTTTTGCATCTTAGAAGGTAGGCTTTTATCCCTGCCTACCGATGATGTCAGCACCATGTGTACTGTCTGACTCACAATTTGCTAAGCAAACACAGGCAGGCTGACTCAATCCTGAATAAGCACATTTCTCTAAGTAAACACATGCAGGCTGACTCATCCTAAATAAACACAGACAGGCTGACTCATCTGTCCTTTACACACCTCTGCTTCACCTAGGAAAGAAGTTTTGTTTTGGCTTCTTAAACCCAGAGCAGTTTACATAGAATAAAACACAGAGTGCAAGGCTCTGTTGTTTCAATTGCTTTTCCATTACTTACATTCTCTTTGTATCTGCATGCAGTACCACACAGGAGAAGGCAATCAACTTACTGCCCTACTTGTCTTACATTGATATGTTCCTATACAGTACTTGGGGGGATATAAGACTGAAAGTGACCAGATTTCAACCTGTAGCTAGAAAAATAAACATACAAGAACAGGACAGTGTAAAAGAAAATGCAGCACAGATTCAGACAGGGCTCTGACCCTGTCACATACCCCATCTTTAAAAAGGGAACCAGTCTTCACTATTTTTTCTTGCTTAGTGAGACTGGTTTCCAATCTTTACTGATTTCTACAAACACATACCCGACTCCTGCTATGTTTAAATGTCAGCTGCCATTTCAGTTTCACTTTTCTTTTAACTCACATTCCCAAATATTTCAGGAGTAGTCACATATTTCAAGTAAGTATAAAACATAACATTAGCAACATTTCTACATTTCATTGTCACTACACATAGGACATTATCAGTTATTTAGACATAGGCATACAGTTTCCTGATTTTCATCTCATTAGTTTGCATCTTACCCAAGTCCGCTTCATCACAGGGAATCACCTCATGAAACAATGATTTAGTCCCTTCTAGTTATAAGTAGACCTCTTCACAGCTGTCTCCTGTATAGCTTCAATACACCTTCTAGACACCTGGACCCAAGTCCTGAAAAAGTAAACATGGCAGGCTCTGTTCCTCTTTTCCACTCCATTTACATCTGTTTAATACACAGCCACTTTAGAGCTTGTTGACCTTTTCTGGTGGTGCTGTAGATGTCCTCTTCAGCATCTGGTATGCCTATACTCAGCTTCAGGTTTGGTTTGCCCTGGCCCCTAGGTCCAATCCTGGAAGAGGCTTTCTTTCACCTGTTTTCTCTGCCATCATTCTAGTCAAGATAAGTGATTTGTATTCACATTTACACCTTCCTGCACCTTCTATTACTGTGACATCTACCAGGATATCAGGCGCTATCCCCTCTGACCGCTTTCTCTCCCAGCCTAGCTACACCAGTATCCCACTTCTGACACCAGATGTGAAAGGTTAGTGGGTGAGCAGATGACAGACTCAGGTGAACGTGTGTAGAATGCACTCTACGGTATTTATTTTCCAAAATAATAAACATACAGAAAGGAAATAGATGATTAGCCATTCAGTTCTGCAAAACAGTACATCATTCCCTTATGCACAAGTTCCAGAATTAGTTCCTGCCAAATAGATTCCTAGCACATGAAAACCTGCATGCACTATGAGAAACAGTGCTCAATGTCCAGGCTTAGTTCCAGCCAAATAGATTCCTATCACATGACAAATTGCATGCACTATGAGAAAAGTGTAACTCCTCCGTGTACAATGTCCAGGCTTCATTCCAATCAGATTCCTAGCACATGAAAACTTGCATGTACTATGAGATACAGTGCACAATTCCTCTGTGCACAACTCCAGGCTTCATTCCAGCCAAATAGATTCCTAGCACTTGAAAATTTGCATGTACTATGAGATGCTTCCTCCACAACAGTCAGGTCTTCACTGGTTGACCCATCTGATCCATCTGTTTTGCATCTTAGAAGTTAGACTTTTATCTCTGCCTACTGATGATGTCAGCACCATGTGAACTGTCTGACTCACAATTTGCTAAGCAATCACAGGCAAGCTGACTCATCCTGAATAAGCACATTTCTCTAAGTAAACACATGCAGGCTGACTCATCCTAAATAAACACAGACAGGCTGACTCATCTGTCCTTTACACACCTCTGCTTCACCTAGGAATAGAATGTTTTGTTTTGGCTTTGCAAACCCAGAGCAGTTTACATAATAAAACACAGAGTGCAAGGCTCTGATGTTTCAATTATTTTACATTAATTACTTTCCCTTTGTATCTGCATGCAGTACCACACAGGAGAAGGCAATCAACTTACTGCCCTACTTGTCTTACGTATATGTTCCTTATACAGTGCTTGGGGAGAATACAAGACTGAGAGTGACCAGATTTCAACCTGTAGCTAGAAAAATAAAATTACGAGAACAGGACAGTGTAAAAGAAAATGCAGCACAGATTCAGACAGGGGCTCTGGCCCTCTCACATACCCCCTCTTTAAAAGGGAACCAGTCATCACTATTTTTTTTTTGCTTAGTGAGTCTGGTTTCAATCTTTTACTGATTTTCTACAAACACCATACCTGACTCCTGCTATGTTTAAAATGTCAGCTGCCATACATTTTCAGATATTTTCTTTTAACACACATCCCCAAATCATTCAGGAGTATTCACATATATCAATAAGTATAAAACTTAACATTAGCAACATTTCTCCATTTCATTGTCACTATAGACAGGACATTATCAGTTATTTAGACATAGGCATACAGTTTCCTGATTTTCATCTCATTAGTTTGCATCTACCCAAGTCCACTTCATCACAGGAATCACCTCATGAAACAATGATTTAGTCCTTTCTAGTTATAAGTAGACCTCTTCACGTGATGCCTCCTGTATAGCTTCCATACACCTTCTAGACACCTGGACCCAAGTCCTGAAAAAGTAAACATGGCAGGCTCTGTTCATCTTTTCCACTCCATTTACATCTGTTTAATGCACAGCCACTTTAGGAGCTTCATGACCTTTTCTGGTGGTGCAGATGTATGTCCTCTTCAGCCTAGTGTGTCACTACTTGCTTCAGGTTTGGTTTTGCTCCTGGCCCCTAGGTCCAATCCTGGAAGAGGCTTTTCACCTGTTTTCTTTGCTATCGTTCTAGTCAAGATAGTGATTTGTATTCCAGACATTTACCTTCCTGCACCTGCTATTACTGTGACATCTGCCAGGATATCAGGAAATATCTCTGGTAACATCTCTCTCCAGCCTAGATACACCAGTATCCTACTTCTGACACCAAATGTGAAGGTTAGTGGGTGAGACAGATGCACAGACTCAGGTGAAAGGTGTAGAATGCACTTATGTATTTATTTTCCAAAATAATAAACATACAGAAAGGAAATAGATGATTAGCCATTCAGTTCTGCAAAACAGTACATCATTCCCTTAGTGCACAAGTTCCAGAATTAGTTCCTGCCAAATAGATTCCTAGCACATGAAAACTTGCATGCACTATGAGAAACAGTGCACAATGTCCAGGATTAGTTTCAGCCAAATAGATTCCTAGCACATGACAACTTGCATGCACTATGAGAAACAGTGCATAACTCCCTCCGTGCACAATGTCCAGGCTTCATTCCAACCGAATAGATTCCAAGCACACGAAAACTTGCATGTACTATGAGAAACAGTGCACAATTCCCTCTGTGCACAACTTCCAGGCTTTGTTCCAGCCAAATAGATTCCTAGCACATGAAAATTTACATGTACTATGAGATGCTTCCTCCACAACAGTCAGGTCTACACTGGTTGACCCATCTGATCCATCTGTTTTGCATCTTAGAAGGTAGGCTTTTATCTCTGCCTACTGATGATGTCTGCACCATGTGAACTGCCTGACTCACAATTTGCTAAGCAAACACAGGCAGGCTGACTCATCCTGAATAAGCACATTTCTCTAAGTAAACACATGCAGGCTGACTCATCCTAAATAAACACAGACAGGCTGACTCATCTGTCCTTTACACACGTCTGCTTCAACTAGGAAAGAATGTTTTGTTTTGGCTTTGCAAACCCATAGCAGTTATACATAATAAAACACGAGTGCAAGGCTCTGTTGTTTCAATTATTTTCCATTACTTACATTCCCTCTGTATCTGCATGCAGTACCACACAGGAGAAGGCAATCAACTTACTGCCCTACTTGTCTTACGTATATGTTACTTATACAGTACTTGGGGGAATACAAGACTGAAAGTGACCAGATTTCAGCCTGTAGCTAGAAAAATAAACGTACAAGAACAGGACAGTGTAAAAGAAAATGCAGCACAGATTCAGACAGGGGCTCTGGCCCTCTCATATACCCCCTCTTTAAAAGGGAACCAGTCATCACTATTTTTTTTTGCTTTAGTGAGACTGGTTTCCAATCTTTTTACTGATTTCTACAAACACCATACCCGACTCCTGCTATGTTTAAATGTCAGCTGCCACACATTTTCAGATTTACTTTTACTTTTAACTCACATCCCCCAAATATTTCAGGAGTAGTCACATATTTCAGTAAGTATAAAAACGTAACATTAGCAACATTTCTCCATTTCATTGTCATTACACACAGGGACATTATGAGTTATTTAGACTTAGGCATGCAGTTTCCTGATTTTCATCTCACTAGTTTGCATCTTACCCAAGTCCACTTCATCACAGGAATCACCTCATGAAACAAATGATTTAGTCACTTCTAGTTATAAGTAGACCTCTTCACAGCTGCCTCCTGTATAGCTTCCATACACCTTCTAGACACCTGGACCCAAGTCCTGAAAAGTAAACATGGCAGGCTCTGTTCCTCTTTTCCACTCCATTTACATCTGTTTAATACACAGCCACTTTAGGAGATTGCTGACCTTTTCTGGTGGTGCAGATGCAATGTCCTCTTCAGCCTCTGGTATGCCATACTCAACTTCAGGTCTGGTTTTCTCCTGGCCCTAGGTCCAAACCTGGAAGAGGCATTTCACCTGTCTTCTCTGCCATCACTCTAGTCAAGATAAGTGACTTGTATTCCACTCATTTACCTTTCTGCACCTGCTATTACTGTGACATCTGCCAGGATATCATGGCGATATCCTCTGGGAACATTTCTTTCTCAGCCTAGCTACACCAGTATCCCACTTCTAACACCAGATGTGAAGGTTAGTGGGTGAGACAGACACCCAGACTCAGGTGAAAGGTGTAGAATACACTTTGCGGTATTTATTTTCCAATAAACATACAGAGAGGAAATAGATGATTAGCCATTCAGTTCTGCAAAAACAGTGCTTCATTCCCCTAGTGCACAAGTTCCAGGATTAGTTCCTGCCAAATAGATTCCTAGCACATGAAAACTTGCATGCACTATGAGAAACAGTGCACAATGTCAGGGCTTCATTCCAACCAAATAGATTCCTACACATGAAAACTTGTATGTACTATGAGAAACAGTGCACAATTCCCTCTGTGCACAACTTCAGGCTTTGCTCCAGCTAAATAGATTCCTAGCACATGAAAAATTTGCATGTACTATGAGATGCTTCTCCACAACAGTCAGGTCTTCACTGGTTGACCCATCTGATCCATCTGTTTTGCATCTTAGAAGGTAGGCTTTTATCCTGCCTACCGATGATGTCAGCACCATGTAACTGTCTGACTCACAGTTTGCTAAGCAAACACAGGCAGGCTGACTCATCCTGAATAAGCACATTTCTCTAAGTAAACACATGCAGGCTGACTCATCCTAAATAAACACAGACAGGCTGACTCATCTGTCCTTACACACCTCTGCTTCAACTAGGAAGGAATGTTTTGTTTTGGCTTCTTGCAAACCCAGAGCAGTTTACACATAATAAACACAGAGTGCAAGGCTCTGTTGTTTCAATTATTTTCCATTACTTACATTCTCTTTGTATCTGCATGCAGTACCACACAGGAGAAGGCAATCAACTTACTGCCCTACTTGTCTTACGTATTTGTTCCTTATACAGTACTTGGGGGAATACAAGACTGAAAGTGACTAGATTTCAGCCTGTAGCTAGAAAAACAAACGTACAAGAACAGGACAGTGTAAAAGAAAATGCAGCACAGATTCAGAGAGGGGCTCTGGCCCTGTCACATACCCCCTCTTTAAAAGGGAACCAGTCATCACTATTTTTTCTTCCTTTAGTGAGACTGGCTTCCAACCTTTTTACTTATTTCTACAAAACCATATCCAACTCCTGCCATGTTTAAATGTCAGCTGCCATACATTTTCATATTTTCTTTTAACTCACATCCCCAAATCATTCAGGAGTATTCACATATATCAATAAGCATACAAACTTAACATTAGCAACATTTCTCCATTTCATTGTCATTATAGACAGGAACATTATCAATTGTTTAGACATAGGCATCAGTTTTCTGATTTTCATCTAATTAGTTTGCATCCTACCCAAGTCCACCTCATCACAGGGAATCACCTCATGAAACAATGATTTAGTCCTTCTAGTTATAAGTGGACCTCTTCAGTGCTGTCTCCTGATAGCTTCCATACACCTTCTAGACACCTGACCCAAGTCCTGAAAAGTAAATATGGCATGCTCTGTTCATCTTTCAACTCCATTTACATCTGTTCACTGCACAGCCACTTTACGAGCTCACTGACCTCTTCTGGTGGTGCAGATGTGATGTCCTCTTACGCTCTCGTGTGTCATACTTGACTTCTGGTTTGTTTTGCTCCTGGCCCGGAGGTCCAATCCTGGAAGAGGCTTTTCACCTGTGTTCTTTGCTATTACTCTGGTCAAGATAGATGATTTGTATTCCACACATTTACCTCCCTGCACCTGGTATTACTGTGACATCTGCCAGGATATCAGGGAAATATTCCCTTGTAACATCTCACTCCCAGCCTAGATACACCAGTATCCCACTTCTGACACCAGATGTGAAGGTTAGTGGGTGAGACAGATGCACACACTCAGGTGAAAGGTGTAGAATGCACTCTATGTATTTATTTTCCAAAATAATAAACATACAGAACGAAATAGGTGATTAGTCATTCAGTTCTGCAAGAATAGTGATAATTCCCTTAGTGCATAACTTCCAGCATTAGTTCCAGCTATATAGATTCCTAGCACATGAAACTTGCATGCACTATGAAACAGTGCACAATTCTCAGTGCACAATGTCCAGCCTTAGTTCCAGCCAAATAGATACCTAGCACATGAAACTTGCATGCACTGTGAGAAACAGTGCACAACTCCTCCATGCACAATGTCCAGGCTTCATTCCAGCCAAATAGATTCCTAGTACATGAAAACTTGCATGTACTATGAGAAACAGTGCACAATTCCCTCTGTGCACAACTTCCAGGCTTCGCTTCAGCCAAACAGATTCCTAGCACATGAAAATTTGCATGTACTATGAGATGCTTCCTCCACGACAGTCAGGTTTCCACTGATCTGACCCATCTGTTTTGCATCTTAGAAGGTAGGCTTTTATCCCTGCCTACCGATGATGTCAGCACCATGTGAACTGTCTGACTCACATTTCTCAGCAAACACAGGCAGGCTGACTCATCCTGAATAAGAACATTTCTCTAAGTAAACACATGCAGGCTGACTCATCCTAAATAAACACAGACAGGCTGACTCATCTGTCCTTTACACACCTCTGCTTCACCTAGGAAAGAATGTTTTGTTTTTGGCTTCTTGCAAACCCAGAGCAGTTTACACAGAATAAAACACAGAGTGCAAGGCTCTGTTGTTTCAATTCTTTTCCATTACTTACATTCCCTTTGTATCTGCATGCAGTACCACACAGGAGAAGGCAATCAACTTACTGCCCTACTTGTCTTACGTATATGTTCCGTATACAGTACTTGGGGGGGAATACAAGACTGAAAGTGACCAGATTTCAGCCTGTAGCTAGAAAAATAAAATTACAAGAACAGGACAGTGTAAAAGAAAATGCAGCTCAGATTCAGACAGGGGCTCTGACCCTGTCACATACCCCCATCTTTAAAAGGGAACCAGTCTTCACTATTTTTTTCTTTCTTAGTGAGACTGGTTTCCAATCTTTTTACTGATTTCTACAAACACCATACCTGACTCCTGCTATGTTTAAATGTCAGCTGCCACACATTTTCAGATTTACTTTTACTTTTAACTCACATCCCCAAATATTTCAGGAGTAGTCACATATTTCAGTAAGTATAAAACTGAACATTAGCAACATTTCTACATTTCATTGTCACTACACATAGGACATTATGAGTTATTTAGACATAGGCATACAGTTTCCTGATTTTCATCTCATTAGTTTGCATCTTACTGAAGTCCACCTCATCACAGGAATCACCTCATGAAACAATGATTTAGTCACTTCTAGTTATAAGTAGACCTCTTCACTGTTGCTTCCTGTATAGCTTCCATACACCTTCTAGACACCTGGACCCAAGTCCTGAAAAAGTAAACATGGCAGGCTCTGTTCCTCTTTTCCACTCCATTTACATCTGTTTAATACACAGCCACTTTAGGAGCTTGCTGACCTTTTCTGGTGGTGCAGATGCAATGTCCTCTTCAGCATCTGGTATGCCATACTCAGCTTCAGGTTTGGTTTTGCTCCTGGCCCCTAGGTCCAATCCTGGAAGAGGCTTTTCACCTGTTTTCTCTGCCATCATTCTAGTCAAGATAAGTGATTGTATTCCAGACATTTACCTTCCTGCACCTGGTATTACTGTGACATCTGCCAGGATATCAGGGAAATATTCCCTGGTAACATCTCTCTCCCAGCCTAGATACACCAGTATCCCACTTCTGACACCAAATGTGAAGGTTAGTGGGTGAGACAGATGCACAGACTCAGGTGAAAGGTGTAGAATGCACTTTGCGGTATTTATTTTCCAAAATAATAAACATACAGAAAGGAAATAGATGATTAGCCATTCAGTTCTGCAAAAACAGTGCATCATTCCCTTAGTGCACAAGTTCCAGAATTAGTTCCTGCCAAATAGATTCCTAGCACATGAAAACTTGCATGCACTATGAGAAACAGTGCACAATGTCCAGGATTAGTTTCAGCCAAATAGATTCCTAGCACATGACAACTTGCATGCACTATGAGAAACAGTGCATAACTCCCTCCGTGCACAATGTCCAGGCTTCATTCCAACCGAATAGATTCCAAGCACATGAAAACTTGCATGTACTATGAGAAACAGTGCACAATTCCCTCTGTGCACAACTTCCAGGCTTTGTTCCAGCCAAATAGATTCCTAGCACATGAAAATTTACATGTACTATGAGATGCTTCCTCCACAACAGTCAGGTCTACACTGGTTGACCCATCTGATCCATCTGTTTTGCATCTTAGAAGGTAGGCTTTTATCTCTGCCTACTGATGATGTCTGCACCATGTGAACTGCCTGACTCACAATTTGCTAAGCAAACACAGGCAGGCTGACTCATCCTGAATAAGCACATTTCTCTAAGTAAACACATGCAGGCTGACTCATCCTAAATAAACACAGACAGGCTGACTCATCTGTCCTTTACACGTCTGCTTCACCTAGGAAAGAATGTTTTGTTTTGGCTTTGCAAACCCATAGCAGTTTACACATAATAAAACACAGAGTGCAAGGCTCTGTTGTTTCAATTATTTTCCATTACTTACATTCCTCTGTATCTGCATGCAGTACCACACAGAGAAGGCAATCAACTTACTGCCCTACTTGTCTTAATGATATGTTACTTACAGTACTTGGGGGAATACAAGACTGAAAGTGACCAGATTTCAGCCTGTAGCTAGAAAAATAAAAGTACAAGAACAGGACAGTGTAAAAGAAAATGCAGCACAGATTCAGACAGGGGCTCTGGCCCTCTCATATACCCCCTCTTTAAAAGGGAACCAGTCATCACTATTTTTTTTTGCTTTAGTGAGACTGGTTTCCAATCTTTTTACTGATTTCTACAAACACCATACCCGACTCCTGCTATGTTTAAATGTCAGCTGCCACACATTTTCAGATTTACTTTTACTTTTAACTCACATCCCCCAAATATTTCAGGAGTAGTCACATATTTCAGTAAGTATAAAAACGTAACATTAGCAACATTTCTCCATTTCATTGTCATTACACACAGGGACATTATGAGTTATTTAGACTTAGGCATGCAGTTTCCTGATTTTCATCTCACTAGTTTGCATCTTACCCAAGTCCACTTCATCACAGGGAATCACCTCATGAAACAATGATTTAGTCACTTCTAGTTATAAGTAGACCTCTTCACAGCTGCCTCCTGTATAGCTTCCATACACCTTCTAGACACCTGGACCCAAGTCCTGAAAAAGTAAACATGGCAGGCTCTGTTCCTCTTTTCCACTCCATTTACATCTGTTTAATACACAGCCACTTTAGGAGATTGCTGACCTTTTCTGGTGGTGCAGATGCAATGTCCTCTTCAGCCTCTGGTATGCCATACTCAACTTCAGGTCTGGTTTTCCTCCTGGCCCCTAGGTCCAAACCTGGAAGAGGCATTTCACCTGTCTTCTCTGCCATCACTCTAGTCAAGATAAGTGACTTGTATTCCACTCATTTACCTTTCTGCACCTGCTATTACTGTGACATCTGCCAGGATATCATGGCGGATATCCTCTGGGAACATTTCTTTCTCAGCCTAGCTACACCAGTATCCCACTTCTAACACCAGATGTGAAGGTTAGTGGGTGAGACAGACACCCAGACTCAGGTGAAAGGTGTAGAATACACTTTGCGGTATTTATTTTCCAATAAACATACAGAAAGGAAATAGATGATTAGCCATTCAGTTCTGCAAAAAACAGTGCTTCATTCCCCTAGTGCACAAGTTCCAGGATTAGTTCCTGCCAAATAGATTCCTAGCACATGAAAACTTGCATGCACTATGAGAAACAGTGCACAATGTCCAGGCTTCATTCCAACCAAATAGATTCCTAGCACATGAAAACTTGCATGTACTATGAGAAACAGTGCACAATTCCCTCTGTGCACAACTTCCAGGCTTCGTTCCAGCCAAATAGATTCCTAGCACATGAAAATTTGCATGTACTATGAGATGCTTCCTCCACAACAGTCAGGTCTTCACTGGTTGACCCATCTGATCCATCTGTTTTGCATCTTAGAAGGTAGGCTTTTATCCCTGCCTACCGATGATGTCAGCACCATGTGAACTGTCTGACTCACAGTTTGCTAAGCAAACACAGGCAGGCTGACTCATCCTGAATAAGCACATTTCTCTAAGTAAACACATGCAGGCTGACTCATCCTAAATAAACACAGACAGGCTGACTCATCTGTCCTTTACACACCTCTGCTTCAACTAGGAAGGAATGTTTTGTTTTTGGCTTCTTGCAAACCCAGAGCAGTTTACACATAATAAAACACAGAGTGCAAGGCTCTGTTGTTTCAATTATTTTCCATTACTTACATTCTCTTTGTATCTGCATGCAGTACCACACAGGAGAAGGCAATCAACTTACTGCCCTACTTGTCTTATGTATTTGTTCCTTATACAGTACTTGGGGGAATACAAGACTGAAAGTGACCAGATTTCAGCCTGTAGCTAGAAAAACAAACGTACAAGAACAGGACAGTGTAAAAGAAAATGCAGCACAGATTCAGAGAGGGGCTCTGGCCCTGTCACATACCCCCTCTTTAAAAGGGAACCAGTCATCACTATTTTTTCTTCCTTTAGTGAGACTGGCTTCCAACCTTTTTACTTATTTCTACAAAACCATATCCAACTCCTGCCATGTTTAAATGTCAGCTGCCATACATTTTCATATTTTCTTTTAACTCACATCCCCAAATCATTCAGGAGTATTCACATATATCAATAAGCATACAAACTTAACATTAGCAACATTTCTCCATTTCATTGTCATTATAGACAGGAACATTATCAATTGTTTAGACATAGGCATACAGTTTTCTGATTTTCATCTAATTAGTTTGCATCCTACCCAAGTCCACCTCATCACAGGGAATCACCTCATGAAACAATGATTTAGTCCCTTCTAGTTATAAGTGGACCTCTTCAGTGCTGTCTCCTGTATAGCTTCCATACACCTTCTAGACACCTGGACCCAAGTCCTGAAAAAGTAAATATGGCATGCTCTGTTCATCTTTTCAACTCCATTTACATCTGTTCAATGCACAGCCACTTTACGAGCTCACTGACCTCTTCTGGTGGTGCAGATGTGATGTCCTCTTTGGCGTCTCGTGTGTCATACTTGACTTTCGGCTTGGTTTTGCTCCTGGCCCGTAGGTCCAATCCTGGAAGAGGCTTTTCACCTGTGTTCTTTGCTATTACTCTGGTCAAGATAGATGATTTGTATTCCACACATTTACCTCCCTGCACCTGGTATTACTGTGACATCTGCCAGGATATCAGGGAAATATTCCCTTGTAACATCTCACTCCCAGCCTAGATACACCAGTATCCCACTTCTGACACCAGATGTGAAGGTTAGTGGGTGAGACAGATGCACACACTCAGGTGAAAGGTGTAGAATGCACTTTGCGGTATTTATTTTCCAAAATAATAAACATACAGAACGGAAATAGGTGATTAGTCATTCAGTTCTGCAAGAATAGTGCATAATTCCCTTAGTGCATAACTTCCAGTATTAGTTCCAGCCATATAGATTCCTAGCACATGAAAACTTGCATGCACTATGAAAAACAGTGCACAATTCCCTCAGTGCACAATGTCCAGCCTTAGTTCCAGCCAAATATATACCTAGCACATGAAAACTTGCATGCACTGTGAGAAACAGTGCACAACTCCCTCCATGCACAATATCCAGGCTTCATTCCAGCCAAATAGATTCCTATACCATGAAAACTTGCAAGTACTATGAGAAACAGTGCACAATTCCCTTTGTGCACAATTTCCAGGCTTCGTTTCAGCCAAACAGATTCCTAGCACATGAAAATTTGCATGTACTATGAGATGCTTCCTCCACGACAGTCTGGTTTCCACTGACTGACCCATCTGTTTTGCATCTTAGAAGGTAGGCTTTTATCCCTGTCTACCGATGATGTCAGCACCATGTGAACTGTCTGACTCACAATTCTCTAAGCAAACACAGGCAGGCTGACTCATTCTGAATAAACACATTTCTCTAAGTAAACACATGCAGGCTGACTCATCCTAAATAAACACAGACAGGCTGACTCATCTGTCCTTTACACACCTCTGCTTCACCTAGGAAAGAATGTTTTGTTTTTGGCTTCTTGCAAACCCAGAGCAGTTTACACAGAATAAAACACAGAGTGCAAGGCTCTGTTGTTTCAATTCTTTTCCATTACTTACATTCCCTTTGTTTCTGCATGCAGTACCACACAGGAGAAGGCAATCAACTTATGCTCTACTTGTTCTTACGATATGTTCCATGATACAGTACTTGGGGGAATACAAGACTGAAAGTGACCAGATTTCAGCCTGTAGCTAGAAAAATAAATACAAGAACAGGACAGTGTAAAAGAAAATGCAGCTCAGATTCAGACAGGGGCTCTGACCCTGTCACATACCCCCATCTTTAAAAGGGAACCAGTCTTCACTATTTTTTTCTTTCTTAGTGAGACTGGTTTCCAATCTTTTTACTGATTTCTACAAACACCATACCTGACTCCTGCTATGTTTAAATGTCAGCTGCCACACATTTTCAGATTTACTTTTACTTTTAACTCACATCCCCCAAATATTTCAGGAGTAGTCACATATTTCAGTAAGTATAAAAACGTAACATTAGCAACATTTCTACATTTCATTGTCACTACACACAGGGACATTATGAGTTATTTAGACATAGGCATACAGTTTCCTGATTTTCATCTCATTAGTTTGCATCTTACTGAAGTCCACTTCATCACAGGGAATCACCTCATGAAACAATGATTTAGTCACTTCTAGTTATAAGTAGACCTCTTCACTGTTGCTTCCTGTATAGCTTCCATACACCTTCTAGACACCTTGACCCAAGTCCTGAAAAAGTAAACATGGCAGGCTCTGTTCCTCTTTTCCACTCCATTTACATCTGTTTTATACACAGCCACTTTAGGAACTTGCTGACCTTTTCTGGTGGTGCAGATGCAATGTCCTCTTCAGACTCTGGTATGCCATACTCAGCTTCAGGTTTGGTTTTGCTCCTGGCCCCTAGGTCCAATCCTGGAAGAGGCTTTTCACCTGTTTTCTCTGCCATCGCTCTAGTCAAGATAAGTGACTTGTATTCCAGACATTTACCTTCCTGCACCTGCTATTACTGTGACATCTACCAGGATATCATGGCAATATCCCCTGGGAACATTTCTCTCCCAGCCTAGCTACACCAGTATCCCACTTCTAACACCAGCTGTGAAGGTTAGTGGGTGAGACAGATGCCCAGACTCAGGTGAAAGGTGTAGAATACACTTTGCGGTATTTATTTTCCAATAAACATACAGAAAGGAAATTGATGATTAGCCATTTAGTTCTGCAAAAACAGTGCATCATTCCCTTAGTGCACAAGTTCCAGGATTAGTTCCTGCCAAATAGATTCCTAGCACATGAAAACTTGCATGCACTATGAGAAACAGTGCACAATGTCCAGGCTTCATTCCAACCAAATAGATTCCTAGCACATGAAAACTTGCATGTACTATGAGAAACAGTGCACAATTCCCTCTGTGCACAACTTCCAGGCTTCGTTCCAGCCAAATAGATTCCTAGCACATGAAAATTTGTATGTACTATGAGATGCTTCCTCCACAACAGTCAGGTCTTCACTGGTTGACCCATCTGATCCATATGTTTGGCATCTTAGAAGGTAGGCTTTTATCCCTGCCTACCGATGATGTCAGCACCATGTGAACTGTCTGACTCACAATTTGCTAACCAAACACAGGCAGGCTGACTCAACCTGAATAAGCACATTTCTCTAAGTAAACACATGCAGGCTGACTCATCCTAAATAAACACAGACAGGCTGACTCATCTGTCCTTTACACACCTCTGCTTCAGCTAGGAAAGAATGTTTTGTTTTTGGCTTCTTGCAAACCCAGAGCAGTTTACACATAATAAAACACAGAGTGCAAGGCTCTGTTGTTTCAATTATTTTCCATTACTTACATTCCCTTTGTATCTGCATGCAGTACCACACAGGAGTAGGCAATCAACTTACTGCCCTACTTGTCTTACGTATATGTTCCTTATACAGTACTTGGGGTGAATACAAGTCTGAAAGTGACCAGATTTCATCCTGTAGCTAGAAAAATAAACATACAAGAACAGGACAGTGTAAAAGAAAATGCAGCACAGATTAAGACAGGAGCTCTGGCCCTGTCACATACCGCCTTTTTAAAAGGAACCAGTCATCACTATTTTTTTCTTGCTTTAGTGAGGCTGGCTTCTAACCTTTTTACTTATTTCTACAAAACCATACCTGACTCCTGCCATGTTTAAATGTCAGCTGCCATATATTTTCATATTTTCTTTTAACTCACATCCCCCAAATCATTCAGGATTATTCACATATATCAATAAGCATGCAAACTTAACATTAGCAACATTTCTCCATTTCATTGTCATTATAGACAGGAATATTATCAATTATTTAGACATAGGCATACAGTTTCCTGATTTTCATCTAATTAGTTTGCATCCTACCCAAGTCCACCTCATCACAGGGCTTCATTGACTTCATTGTCACCACGCTAAACGAGCCTCTGGAAGTTGTAACCAAATTTAAATATCTAGGTATCTGGATCGACAATAAATTATCTTTCAGTCACCACATCGAAGATGTCTCTAGAAGGTTAAAAGCAAGGTTAGGTTTCTTCTACAGAAAAGGCCCTTTTCCCCTTGAAACTCGGAAACAAGCTTGTACAGGCCACTTTTCTGCCCTACTCGACTATGGCAATGTAATCTATTCCTCCACCACTCTTGCAAATCTAAGTAAACTGACATCCTTTATCACCGTATGCTATGGTTCATTATCAACTCCCTACCGCTCGCACCACTGTGACTTATATGCAGCTGTTGGTTGGACATCCTTACTACTAGACGCCTGCTCCATGCTGGGCTATGGACTCTAAACTGCTCCTACAGAAATTGCCAAGCTATCTCTCTTCCTTATTAGTATCTCACATAGTGCATACTCATTAAGAAAATCTGACTTTATTATGCTTGACATACCAAGGATCGCTGACTTCCTTTGTAAACATGCTATTGCATATGCCCTTCCCTCCATTTGGAACCAATTACAAACCGTATTGAAACTAACTAGCACAGTTTCAATAAACTTCTACAAATCGCTAAGTTCAACCAAAATAAAAGACACCTGTAACTGTCATTAAGTCTCTTCCTTCCCCATGTGTGCCATATTTATCCACTGGTAAGGTATAATTGATTTGTCATATTAACTGCTTTCCCTTCCCCTTCTACTCTTGGCTTTATCTTTGCTTACGCTCCACTGCTACTCTATCAAATCTCTCCTCCCTCCCATATCAGTAGTAGACTGTTGTTTGTCCTAGCTGCCAAAATACTGTATATTTGATTTGATTTGATTTGATTAAATCAAATCACACCAGTCATCATGTTTCATTTATCAGTATGCGACCTATAAGTCGCTTCCCTGTCTCATATCAATGTTTACCACCTGCGGTCACCCTATGTGGTACCCTTGTATGTATATCCAGCCTGCATCATGTAACGTGTATTTCATGTATATACTGTTATTACCTATCTGTGTTTGTACTTTAAGTGTTTATGTCACAGGACCTCCTTGTGAATGAGCTTGCTCAATGGAGTTTTCCTGCAATAAACTTGAACTTGAACAGGGAATCACCTCATGAAACAATGATTTAGTCCCTTCTAGTTATAAGTAGACCTCTTCAGTGCTGCCCCCTGTATAGCTTCCATGCACCTTCTAGACACCTGGACCCAAGTCCTGAAAAAGTAAATATGGCAGGCTCTGTTCATCTTTTCCACTCCATTTACATCTGTTTAATGCACAGCCACTTTAGGAGCTCACTGACCTCTTCTGGTGGTGCAGATGTGATGTCTTCTTCGGCGTCTAGTGTGTCATACTTGACTTCCAGCTTGGTTTTGCTCCTGGCTCCTAGGTCCAATCCTGGAAGAGGCTTTTCAACTGTGTTCTTTGCTATTGCTCTGGTCAAGATAGGTGATTTGTATTCCACACATTTACCTTCCTGCACCTGGTATTACTGTGACATCTGGCAGGATATCAGGGAAATATTCCTTGGCAACATCTCTCTTCCAGCCTAAATGCACCAGTATCCCACTTTTGACACCAGATGTGAAGGTTAGTGGGTGAGACAGATGCACAGACTCAGGTAAAAGATGTAGAACACACTTTGTGGCATTTATTTTTCAAAATAATAAACATGCAGAAAGGAAATAGGTGATTAGTCATTCAGTTCTGCAAAAATGGTGCACAATTCCCTTAACGCACAACTTCTAGGCTTCATTCCAGTCAAATAGATTCCTAGCACATGAAAATCAGCATGTACTATGAGAAACAATGCACACTTCCCTCAGTGCACAACTTCCAGGCTTTGCTCTGGCCAACTAGATTCCTAGCACATGAAAACTTGCATGTACTATGAAAAACAATGCACATTTCCCTCAGTGTACAACTTCCAGACTTTGTTCTAGCCAAAGAGATTTCTAGCTCATGAAAACTTGCATGTACTATGAGATGCTTCCTGCATGACAGTCAGGTCTCTACTGACTAACTCATCTGACTCAACTGTTTTGCATCTTAGGAGGTAGGCTTTTATCCCTACCTACTGACGATGTCAGCATCATGCGAACCATCTGACTCACAGTTCTCTAAGTAAATACATGCAGGCTGACTAATCCTTAATAGACACAGACAGACTGAGTCATCTGACCTTTTCACATCTCTGCTTCACTTAGGAAAGAATGTTTTGTTTTTGGCTTCTTGTAAACCCAAAGCAGTTTACACAAAATAAAACACAGAATGCAAGACTCTGTTGTTTCAATTCTTTTCCATTACTTACATTCCCTCTGTGTCTGCCTGCAGTACAGCACAGGAGAAGGCAAGCAACTTACTGCCTCTTTTACTTATATGTTCCTTATATAGTACTTGGGAGAAGGGGGGAGAGACTACAAGACTGAAAGTGGCTAGATTTCAGCCTGTAGCTAGAACAATAAACTTTCAAGAACAGGACAACGTAAAAGAAAATGCAGCTCAAATTCAGACAGGGGCTGTGGCCCTGTCATAGTATATAAGTAACAAGACAAAGCAATAATATTTTACTTCAAGTATACAGGCAACAATACCAAAATGATTACAGTCACTGCAAAAATAATCTACAGTAACAACATATGACCTATTTATAAAGAGTTTCCTTGATTGCACTCATCTGATTATACAAATAAATAACAAGACAAAGACTCTTTATTCAAGAATACAAACAGTAGCCCAGAATTATTCAGTCTCCCTAAATATTAAGCTGATAACGTGCAACCTTATGTTCTCTCTTTTAAACAGCATAGTTTAGGAGTTTTGGTTAAATTAGTAAACCATTTTTTATGGATCCCAAATGAGTTGGTACATTTAACCCTCACAATTGTAAGGGTAATGTATTCCATATAATGGGGCTCCTATTTGCGATTGAAGATCTACCTATCCCCAGGTTGCACTAAGGGACAGTAAATTCAAAACCCAGTGGGAATCTCAATCTCTCTCTCAGCTCCCTGACCCCAAAATTACCCAGTACATATCTAGGTAGTTTACTCCTCCTAATTTTTATCATAAAGGCTATTTAATGCCAGTTCCTTCTTTCTTCCTGGCTGCACCAGCCCAGGGCTTTTTACATATCACAATGGTATGTCCTCCTGGGGGCATCGAGGATGAAGCGAGCAGGCCTGCTGTACATAACATCCAGCCTTGCCAGCTCTGTCCCTGAGGCCCCCTCATACACTAAATCACCATAGTCTAGGACTGGTAAGATCATAACATCCACAATCCTATGCCATACTTCAGCAGTCATAAAGCATTCAATCTGTACAGAATGCCCAATTTCCTACTTAAATGTGTTATTAATTGATCAAGATGGACATCCCACCTAACTCTGTGGTCTAGCCAGATGCCTAAATACTTATAGTGTGTGACCTGCTGCACTCACTCCCCACTCAGGGTGTTTATCTCCAAAGACTGGACAGCCCCATTACTGCCCTGAAAAAGCACTGCCTGTTTTTTTGTTTGTTTGTTTAATTTGTAATTTTGTGCTCCTGTGCACTGAGGGATGAGGACTCAGCCCATATTGTCTACCTGCACTCCCTCTCCTGCCACCAACCATCCCCAAGACCTCCCACAGCTTGCCCCCTGTGGCGGGGATGGGAAGGGAGCTTCCCTCCTCCATGGAGCACAATCCAAATCCAGGGAGGCAGCGGATCAGTGCTATGGGGAAGGGCTTCTTGAAGCTCCTCAGCCACCATTTTTTCTCTTCCATTTAATATTAACTTATGTGTTTCCAGAAAAGTTTGAAACTAGGAGAAGGCAATTTGCAATTAGGTAGAAATATTTTCTGTCAAGTCACCCTGAACATAAATCAGGTTATCATCAGAATAAATATGATACTTAATCTCTGGGTCCCTAAACTGAATGTTATTCAAATAAATATTAAAGAAAAGGGGGCCCAGTATTGAACCCTTACCTAATTGGGAGTGTTGATGATTTATAAGGGCTTAACTCCACCGTTTGCTTTTGACCTGTTAAGTAGGTATTAAACCAGTTCTGTTCCATTCCCTGCACCCCAATCTTCCAGAGCCTGGACCAGAGAATATCATGGTTTAAGGTGTCAAATGCCTTTGATAAGTTGATAAATAACGCTCCCACTAATCTTCTCCTGTCTAGGTTCTGCTGGATATCTCCCACAACCTTAACTAATCAATTCTGGGTACTGCGTACAGGCCAGAACCCTAACTGATATATATTTAGCAAATCACCCTCCTCTAGGCACTTCTTCAGCTGACCAGATACTATCTTTTCTATCATTTTTGATAACTGGGAAAGCAGGGAGATGGGCCAATAATTACCAAGTTCCGTTTCAGAACCCCCTTTATTTATAGTCACTACTTTTGTGATCTTCCATGTCTTTGGAAATTCCCCTGTATAAGAGGGAGAAATTAAATATATGCGTCAAAGGGTAAGCTATATAGGGGGCTACATATTTTAGCAGCCTTGAAGGGATATTATCCAGACCCTTTGCTTTTGTAATATCCATTTTCAAAAACTCTTCCCTAACTTGTTGAACCTGTATGCTTTGAGACTTAAAAACCTTTTGCCTGTCTATTCTCTGTGCATCCTTATTTATATTTACTAAGGACCCTGCAGTACACTGATGGCAAGGACTTAGTCCTTGTGTCTGAATCCCTACTTCATTAAAATATTTGTGAAAAGCATTTGCAACATAGTTATTTATGGATACCGATTGTCCATCTATTTCAATTCTGTTTATTTCTAAATTTTTATTTTTCCTCATCAAATTTGTTATACTGTTTCCAAACAGTCTTGGGTTCTGTGTACTGTTTGTATGTAGTTTTGTTTTTAGATAGCCTTGTTTTACCTTCCTAATTTCACTTGTATATTTGTTGAATGCTTGCCTATAAGAATTCCAATCCCCACTTAAACCAACTTTTCTTGCCTTTTGCCATTTCTTATTTCTATCTATTTTAGATCTGTGTAAAGCTGCATCGCACCATGCAACATTAGTAATCTTGATCTTTCTTTGTCTCATAGGAGCATAAGAGTCACAGATATGCAAAAACTTCTGATGGAAGTACAACCATGCCTCTGAAGCATCTGGAATTAACTCCTGTCTATCCATTCACATGCTCTCTACTTCCAGCATAAACCCAACATAATCAAAACCTTTGAAACTTCTCCAATTAATAAATTAAGTCTGTTTTTGTAATTTTGTGCATAGCAAAAATAACTTGGTGATCAGAAAAGGCATCTGCAAGGACACCACTTTTGGAATAGGCATTATGGCAATTTGAAAATATAAGGTCCAACGTAGTGGAATCTTCTAAGTTTTTAGTATTCAGTCTAGTTGGCTTATTAATTAATTGTACAAGGCCCAAGCTTTCTTTTAAATAAGTCTGGCTATTTGTGGGGTCTATTTGCATCCCATTTATATTAAAATCACCCTTTATTAGTAACTCATTAGTGTCCCTTAATTTCATACAAAAATCTTGCAATGCATTAAAAACATTATTGTTCACTTTTGATGGTTTATAAACAGCTGCAATCAAAACGGGTTTGATGTACGGTAACTTGATAACAATAGAGAGCACTTCCAAGCCTCCCTCCATTATTTTACTATCAAGCTTTGAAGTTTCTAACTCTGAATTTATATAAATTAATTTTCCTCCCCCCTTTTTGCTCTGATCTTTTCAAAACATTTGATAATGCTCTAATTCCACTGATGCATCAGTGATTCTATGATTCTGCCAGATTTCTGTGCCTACAATGATCTTGGGCTGGTATTCCCCACCCAGTCTTTAATGAGGTCAAATTTCTTATGAATACTTCTGGTATTGAAATGTACCACACTAAATTTATCTTTATTATAAGTAACCCATTTGAATACAGCTGCTGAAGTTGGTCCATGATTTGGGTGAATATCACCACACAACATTAAATGTATAACTAGGATATATTTAAATAGCCTCATACACCATAATCTCTTTTTTTTTGTTTACTACACTCTGCTCCAGAGAAAGTTGTATTTTAACCAATTGTATGTTTCTGAGTACTAGTTTTATTTATTGTTAGGTGATGATTTCCCCAAACCTGGAACACACTCATCAAAGCTGTAAAGTAACTTCCTTTATTAATCCTGGGTACACAGTATGATATCCTGGCAAAAAAATTATTTAACCCTACTTCATCAGTTCCCCCTTTGCTAAAACTCATAACTTCCACAGAAAAATACAAACTAACAACCCCCCCCCCCAGTGGAAGCTGAGGTGGTGGCCATAAAATAAAGCAAGGCTATTATGACCCAGGTGCAACACATTTTTTTAAGATTATATGGACCAAGGGCCAGATATTCAAAACTTTGCTCCGGGGCTAAATTAGCACTGCCTGGTGGGCAAAGTTAGCCCAGAGCACAAAGCAAGCTATATTGAAAAGGAATAGCCCAGGGCAAACTGCCTCTGAATATAGCATGGGAATGAGGGAGGGCAAACTGGGCTGGGAGTGCAGGGCAAATGTAGCCATGTAATATGACAGCTCTGAATGTAGCAACCAGGAAGTGCAGACCACAACAGCAACACAGTGCACAGTGATGTGAAGGTAGGTAGAGGTGACCTATGTGGCCAACCTGTGTTCCAGCAAGTGCGTGGACCTAGTACAACTGCACAGAGCAGCCTATGGGACAGTGCAGTGTGCAAAACAGTATAATATTCCCCTAACCATTTGTGCAGAGCTAACACGTTTGTACGGGATTAGCGTGGAGCTTAGCTGCTTGCTCGGTGCAAACACATTTGCCCAGCACTAAACTTTGCCATATTCAAAAGAGACATGCAAATGAGCCTACTTAGGTAGTCTCTGGGCAAACAGCCACATTAGCATCTCATTATGCCCTGATTTGCATGCAGTTTGCCCAGCATTACTGCAGGGTCCCACAGCTCCACCTGTAGGTCAGTCTGGAAGTACAGGGGCTGGTCAGGTCTGACCGCAGCTCCACCTGTAGGCCAGTCAGGCAGTGCATGATGATGGCTGCAGGCTACATGTAAACAGCATAGCATAGCATATCGGACCCCAAGGGACAACACAGCATAGACACAGGTGGTGGTGGTACTGCATACAACTGTCACACTGTAGGTCATGCTGTAGTGCACAGCAGACACTACAGTAGCAAGGGGGCCAGTAGTGTGAGGGACATGGTAATATCTATGGTATGTAGGGCAGCGATGACCACTGCACTGTATACAGTGACAGGCCCAGATTGCAGGTGAATACTGACAGTGGACAATACTGTTATGCAGTTGTGTGATCCACAGATGCTGCACCTGTGGCATGGGATGCTCACAGTGACATATACATGGCTGGCTGTGTGTGCTGTGGCATCTGTACAGTTGTGCGGTATATGGCTGTGGGGCACATAAGATCTGACAGGAACACAGGGGGTGGGGTATTCCCACTACTGGCCCATGTGCACTACATGATGTGTCCCAGCCTTATGGCCACATCTGGGCTATGCTGAGGTCTGTCCACTTGTACACTCTCCCCTCAATGGCCACCATGCCCACAGTGCTGCATGTGTGTGCTGGCATCTGTTGGTCACCACAGATGTATGGTCTTCAGGTGTGTGCTGTTTGGCCACACTACCATGATGTCCCCTGTGGGCCAGATCATCCCTTACTGCCTGGCATGGCTGGGACTGGTGGCAGCTGTTGGCATCATGGTGGTGCTATCAGTGAGCAACATGTGTCCTCCATGTCTGGCATTTTCTAAGTGTCATATACATAAGTTAGGGTCATGCAAGCCACACAAATCCCATGCAAATACCACACAAAGCACTACTGTCATGCAAAGCTCTTTTCCCAGGGTTAAACCAGCTTTTCCTGGGTGGTAATTTGTACCACGCTAAGGGTCACGCTAAGTCATGCTAAACACCTTAGCACGGTGCTAGCCGATGAATATCCCACAGTCCCTGTATTCATGTTCAGTGTGCCCCTTGCATATAATCATGGTTTGTCTGGTGCTAATGCGATTTGCGTGCTCTATTTGGCCTTTTGAATATAGCAGACCAGCCCTAAACCCACGCAAATGGTTTGCGCACTGCACAAAGCTTTGAATATCTGGGCCCAAGTTTCTAAAAAGATCATCCCTTATAATTTATGGAATCCTCCCCTCTTCCAATACTCAGTTATAGGTCAGTTAAACCTTAACATGCATGTAAACCCTTGCACATTAAACAAATGAATATACCCTTATATCCAACTATAAAATCAAGTGCTAGATTATTTACTATGCAGCCTCCCCACAGCCTCCCACAGTAGACTCACACAAGTGACCCTACTGTGTGAGCCACTCATGCATGCAGCCACTTCATGGGCAGCCACTAGTGTGGCTGCTCTTTTATCCCTGCAGTCTCCAACCCTCATAGTACCTGCACCACTTCCTCCTGTCCAATACCCCCCCCCCCACTTACCAGAAAATGGAGCTTGGATTCAGGCAACAGTCTTAGCAAGCAGGTAGACATTGATGACTCTTCACAGGGTACAGTGATGCTTCAGTGGCACCCTTTGATGTCTGTATGGTACTGAGGAGATCTGCCAAGCAGTTCAAGTGCACAACAGTTGGCATGGCAATACTAAAGAAACAATACTAATATAGAAAGGAGATTTACTAAGGGAAATTAAATTACTGAAAGTGTATAAAGCAGTAGGGCCAGATGGAATATCACCACACACACACTTCCAAAGAATTAGCTGATAGCCTAGCTGCCCCCTTAGCATATACAGTATATACATATATGTAGAGAGAGAGAGAGAGAGAGAGCGAGAGAGAGAGAAAGAAAAAAGAGATAGGCAAACAGACATATTTAATAAATCTCTGAATGCCGGTGAGGTGCTGGAGGACTGGAGAAAGGTGGAAGTGGTACCAATTCATGAGAAAGCTAATATGCAGGATCCCAAGAACAGTAGGCTAATAGGTATTACACCTACTGTGGGCAACATAATGGAATCAATACAAAAGGCAATAATTAGATCAACTGGAATTACACATAACAATACAGACAAAACACAACATAGCTTCACAAAGGGGAGGTCCTCCAATACAAATCTGATAATCTTCTGTGAGCCAATAAGCAAAGTGTTAGATGAGGGGAATGTGCTGGACATGATTTACTTGAATCTAAGCAAAGCTTTTGATGGGGTACCTTGTGATAAATTAATACAGAAGCTGAGAATTAATTTTCCTTATGTTCATCTGAACATAACAATTCAGATCTCCATCTGGCTGTCAACTTAAATGATCAGGATAAATTGGTTCCTATCAGTGGATGGTAGTGTGTTCAGTGGATTCCCACAGGAATCCATGTTGGGACCAATATTGTTTGGATTTATATCTGAGTTGGTAAGAGGGGCCACAAATCGGCATAACAGGTTTGCGGATGATGCCAAACATGATGGCACAGTTACTAATGTGGAGCATTACAGCAGCTTACAGAGGGATTTAGATCATATGGCAGCACAGACTGATGAGTGGTGCTGAAATACAATGAAAAAAATGCACTTGATTCACATGGGAAAAAATAATCTGTATAGAAATAATTTTCTTAGTGGAATACAACTAACACTAGTTGTATCAGAAAAAAAACTTGGGGTAATAATAAGCTCTGAATTTAAGGCTAAGAGCATATAAATTGATTATTTAATAAAACCATTTAATAAAATCAATTAAGAGGCACTTCAGCCAAAAAGCTGAAGAAGTACTATTGCAATTTTATTAATCATATATAAGACTATACAACAATTTCTGTTCACAGTTGGGGGGGTTAAATATAGGAGGTAGAAATAAAATTGAAAGAATCCAACACAAAGTCACCAAAATGATGAGAGGTCTGGAAAACTTACATTATGAAGACAGATGTAAAAACTATCTTTGCATAGCCTACATAGGAGAAGAATCAGAGAGGAAATCTCACTATTTTAGAAAATACATCATGCAGAAGAACTATTAAATGATCTCAACATTACTCTTAGGAATGAAGCCCATAATAAAAGAAGTAACAATAAGCAAATTTCAAACAAATTTTAGGGAAAAAAACAGGAAATTGTATTTTAAATGTAAGATAAATTTATGAATGGGGATAACTTAAAAGATTATTATAATTAATATTACGGTAGCTAGAACATGGCCGTGTAACATGTACTGCTGCCTTCACTACAAGTAAGAATAGTCTCAATCTAGGTGAATAACAAAGCACATATTTTCACTGTGCTGTAGGTCCTTCATAACAGAAGCATGACATTTTATCCTATAACTTAATTGTTCTTAGAAAGTTCTGCTCATAGTACCTGAATGGTACCATCCTTGAGACAGCGGCACATCTAATCATGTTTCCACATAAATCTAAGCCGTTACATAAATCAAATATGGCATGGGCCCAATAAAAATATGCCAGATATTTTACTTGTGAATAAAGATCTAGAAAACATAACAGAGATCTTTTTGAGTCAATAAATTTTAGGTAGCGAACCAACAGTGGCTTTTTTGTTATATATTTTTAGTAGGCCCATGTCATATCCCAGTTATATACCTTTCCATATTTTTTAAATTATACGTATACACACATACCTACAGTTGTGATAGCCGCTGTATATTAGAATTAAGTAGGCTACCAATTTGCCTGAAATTTGGCATGCCTGAAAGTGGTGCCAGTATCTCTGGATTGCATAAATTTAGAAATAAGTGGTTTAGTCAGTGCAGTGTTCTGGAAACTTGAAAATACATAAATTCAACAAAATTAAGATTTTGTTTGCTTGTCAATAGCTTAAACACTGCTGGGATTTGAAATCTGAAACTTTCAGATTTGATAGTGTTTGCTACAAGAAGATTCTTTGCTAATTAGTTTTTCTACTCACTTTTTTAAGACCTTTGTAAAAAATGTGTTCCTTTTTTGAGCATGTGCAGTAGCAAAAATTAAAGTTCTAAGGATAAGCAAATTCTTAAGAAAGCATTTTTAAAACAGAGAATTCAGTGTGCATACCAACAAATTTAATTTGGAAATCCACAATCACATGAGCAAGTAACTAGTTAGAAGCCAACTCTTGAGATAGCCATACATCTCAAAAGCATAAAACAACCACAAAAATGAACAGTTCAACCATTGCTGATTCACAAACTTTAAATGGCTTTGTAGTTACGGGTGCTACTGCTTTATGGCATGCAACAGTTAAAACAGACAATTCCATGCACACTTTCCCACCTCATGGCAGATTTTGCAAATGTAATATTCTCTCTGCCTGAAATGGCCACTTATTTTATCTCCAATGGGGGGGTCTTTTGGTGTTCATATCAGGGCCCTGTTGTGAAGTTGCTGAGCTATTAGGTAGACCACTCATCAGTTGGGTCCATATTCAAAAATAGAACTGCCTGAAATGGCTTCTTTTATTACAGTGGTTGGTGAATAGCGTAGTGCTTGTGTATACTTGTAAAACTTTGGCCTTTCTCTTTTCCCACCCTTGGTAGATAAACCAGGTAGTGTGTAGGGAACAGAAGGCCCATCATAATAGCTGAGCAGAGTGATGGAGGAGGAGAAGGAGGTTGGGGAGGATAGTGGGTGCTTGGAAACACAGTAAGCATGGGTAGCTGGAAAAGGCTGGATTTTATAGGGGATGTGGGAGGATCCATTCCCCCACAATGACCCACAGGCTTCAGCACTCCTATTCAATGTTTGGTGAATAATGTAGTACTTGTGTATACTTGTAAAACTTGGTTTTTCTTTGTTCCCATCATTGGCAGATAAGCTGGGTAGCATGCAGGGAATAGAAGGCCCAAAAAAGTTAGCTTCCTCCAACTCATGGAGAGTTTGGCTAGTAGCATGCAAGAGTGGAAAAAAAACCCAGTGGAGGAAACCTCTGAGGACCTATAGCTACTAACCTGCCTGTCCTCTGAGCAAACTAAGAGGAGATGATCCTATAAGGATGAATGATTTCTGCTTCTGGATTAGGACTGACTTGTTCAAAGGCTGGCAAATTTCATCTTTCACATCTCTTGATGAGCTGTGAAGAAATGTCATTCTTCAGTGTTGAAGAAGCTGTTCCAAGTCAAAAGAAAGTACTGAAAAGGCATAAATGTTGGGACCAAGTCAATGTGGAGTTTCCAGGAACCTTTTATGTCAACATGAGTGTTTGGTTATCCATGGTCAAGATAAGATAAGATGATCTGAGCATATATGGAAATTAGGAGTTGGTTAAACATGTTATTGCAGTCAGCTGGTATAGGTCTGGAAATAAATTATTAAATTCCTATATGAAATCTGTCAGTCTTGAGGAAGAAGTGGCAGGATATTATGATTAATTTACTTCTGGAATTTGAAATCTTTAAGAAATGTAGCAGAGGAGAATGATAAAATAGAATTCTGCAGGATTCAGGGATCCATGGATGTTATAAGATGTTGGAGGTACCGAGATATTTGAAGGGAACTGGCTTCAGTGAGTCCAGATATTTTGTGATGAAGCCATCAATTGGGAAATGATGAGTTCAGGTTTTTGATGATTTTAAAGGTAGGCTTAACTGTCCGTATGATGAGTTCATGACTTGATGGCCTAGTGAGGAATGCAAGAGCATGATTCACATGAGCAAGGAACTCTAGGAGCATTAGTGTATGTGGAAGGAGGAGTGCTTTAGCATACTGTTGCATATGCATCTAGGTGACTGGAGTTAGGGCAGCCCACACAATGATGCTGGCCTGCTGGTGAAAGTTATGAGTTCAATGGATGAAAGAGGAGGGGACATAACTGAGGCTGCTGAAGGATGGAGGCAATAAATGTCTGGAACTGAATATCAAGATAATGAATCAGCTGCTTCATTTAGCATAGCACGGAATATGAAAACAATGTGGTGCAACACTAAGACAGAAAACCTAAGTCAGTTTCAGATGGTCTGTAAAATCAAATGGGATGAAAGTTTCTCTTGTTGAAACAATCCATTATGGTATGATTGACAGGAAAATGAAGACTGGCTGAAGTTGCTGAAAGATGTAGGTAATGAAAGGTCTGCAATTGGAATTGAGATAATGAATCAGCTGCTTCAATTAACATAGCCTAGAATATGAAAACAATGAGGTGTACCACCAAGACAGAGAAACCAAGTCAGTCTCAGATGGTCTGAATAATCGAATGGGATGAAGACCTCCCTTGTTGAAATAACCATTATGAGTTTATTGACAAGAAAATAGAGGCTAACTGGAGGGATCCATAATGTTCCCATACAGAGGCAGTATTTCATATTAGGTGATCTTACGAGGGAAGATGTTAATGACAGTACTACAGAGATGCAAAACCATCGGCCAGGGAGCAGGGGTCCAGGATTGCTTGAAATTAGCAGCATAGTCATTTCAATGGTGGTGTATTGATGTATACCAGTGTGAAATAGGAGAAGGGTCTTTGTAGTAGGTTGGACCACCATTCTAGTAAGATAAAATGGGCCCAACTAGATATTTCAGATTTTCAGCAGTCAGGGCATGAAAGTAATATTGTAGCTCAGGAACCTATGATATCCAAGTCAGGAGGTGGGAATTGAATGATTGACCTTAAGGGATTATCTGGATTGCACAAAAGAGGTCCCATTTTTTGCAAGAACATCCAGTCGATGAGGATATCACTAAGATAGTATCTCATGATAGTGGTGGGAGGTAGCCTGATTTCAGTATGTTCTATAGCCAATGTCGTGCTGACAAATTTGAGGAATGTCCCTGGACTGAAGATTTTCTCTTCAAGAAGGAAACTGATAGCTCCTGGAACAGCTGGATAAGAGCGGGAATGCAGCCATGAGGAGAATTCCAGCTGATCTATCAGAAAAGGTCAGTTAACAGATAAATGACTGCTGGATGGTGGCAAATGCTAAGAAGGTCCAAATGCACTGCAGAGAACATAATGAAGAGCCAGTGGCTTAAGCAGAGGCCAGATTAACAGTACAGGAATAGCAGTCCATCCCAAGCATAACCCAGAGATGCCAAAGGTGAATGACTGGGAAACTAATTGGATGCAGGGGCCAAACCATGCTTGACAGCCAGTAGGCAGGGCCATAATATGTAATGACAGCTAGAGCGTAGTGAATATGCACATAGGATGGAGATAGTCATGGAAGGTTTTTGAGGACTTGATGCTCTGACTGAGGAGTGAAAAGCAGATAAATTGAGAATGAGGCATTTCACACTGGAAAGCCATCCAGTGGCAACACACATTGGAGTAAGTGAGAAGGCAGGAATGACTACGCTGTAGGTTCTATACAGAACTGATGAACACTGGTAGGACCCTGCACCACAAAATACAGAGCAGGGAAACAATGACATGGAGCACTGAATGGAGGAAGAGTACCTGGGGACCAGAGGTAACAGGAGCATGGCTGATAGACTGCTGTATGCTGAACCTGAAGGTTGAAGGCAGGCAAAGGTGGACCCAGAAAGGAAAATTCAATATCCAGCCATGAAATGACAAGGAGGAAACTGAGGAGGCAAGTTGAGCTATGACATCCAGAATCACAGATGAAGGAGCAGGATTCAGTGGTGGCACAGCTAATTCAAACAAGGACCCTAAATAGGAGGAAATAGAAGCCTTAGAGGTTGCATGCGACTGCGTCTGTGGGTACAAGTCAGGAACGGAGAGCAGCGGATATCTGGTATAGACTGGAATGCACTACAGACTGGAACTGGATGAGACCAGCTGCCATCTCTGGTAAACAGCATGCCCAACTTCACTCAAATACAGCAAGAAGGGAGGAATGAATAACTATGAGCACACAGCAGAAAATATCAAACTAGAGATACAACAAAATAGCATTAGGAGAGAGAAAATGGGATGCATGGAGAGGAGATGAACACAGTGCCATATATTCTGGGTGACTGGTTGAGAATAGGCAGCATATATGAATGCAGTAGGGTTGAATTAGAAAATAGTACCAAGTCATTTTGCTACTGATTGATATGACAAACTGAATGTGACAGACTGATATGAGAGTCTGATGTGACAGACTGATATTGTCAACTGATATGATAGACTGAATATGACAGATTAATATGATGGACAGATAGGACAGACTGATAGGACTGGATAACTAGACTGTGAAAGCATGCAGCATAAAGCAGGTGAACAAATGCATTAATGTAATTGAATAGTTTAGTATTACCAGTTAGGTCCCTTGATAAAAATGTTTGGAGCAATCCAAGTTGGAGAAATCCAGGGAGTACAATTTGTATGAAATGGAGCTGAAAAAGATAGAAGGTTTATTGTGGTGCTAGTGGTATGTTGAGGTTGCTTGTTGTAATCGGTAGAATTATAAAAATGGATAAAAGATGCATGGTTATTGGCATTAAATTGAATATTGCTCCCAGTCTGAGGTCATTTGAAAGTACGAGGTCATCCAAATAGGTGAGCACCATGTGAGCCGAGTAAGGCTGATGGCTAGGTGGTTTGGGAGCTTGTACAACCCAGAAGCATTGGTAGAGGAATAGCAGTGTCTCCAAGGGAGTGAAAATGCCCACAAAGAAAACACTCAGAAGGAGGTAGGAAAACAACTAAACAGGAGAGAGGAATGGGAAGGAAATGGAGGGGAGAGGAGGGGAGAAGCATAAAGAAACAAGATATGAAGAATGGCAACTGTCGGTGATGGGAATGACAGAGGCAGACAGAGGATGGTGATTACAGAGTGATAGGAAATGGGGGAAGGAACAGATTATATGAGAAGGGGAAGAAAAAGGGGAGGGGAAACAACAGGCACAGGAGAAAAAGTACAGAGACAAACAGGAATTCCAAACCCTGAGCACTAGGCAAACTCCCATGTAAGAGAAACGGGGCACCAAACACAAAACAACCAGCAGGGACAAATCCAAACTACAGGAGCATGAGAAACAAAGCACGCAAGGAAGGAGAGAGAGCAGGAAGTTTCAGAAAATCAAGGAGAGTCAGCCACTTGAGCTTCACAGGAGCTCAGAGGTCCTCCAAATGCCCACTGCTTGGAAACATGCCAAGTATGGGCTGCTGGGAGAGGCTGGATTTTACAGGGGATGTGGGAGGAGCTATTCCCCCACACTGAACCACAGGCTTCAGCCCTCCCAGTAAGGTGCACTGCCTGAATTGACTTCCTTTAATCAAGATACTGTTCCCAGTCAATGGGAACTAGTGAGGAGCCAGATAACGAGAGAGAGAGAGAGAGAGAGAGAGAGCCATACATCTCCAAAGTAAAAACAAACACAATTAGTAGCTCAACCCTTTCTCGTTCATACACTTTGAATGGCTTTCTTATTAGAGGTGTTGCCACTTTCCATGGCAAGTTTTACAAATATAATATTCTTTCTGCCTAAATTGGACACTTCCTTATTTTACCTCCAATAGGAGTGTGGATCTTTTGTGCAACCTTTGCTCATTTGCAAACTTTAAATGGGTTTCCATGAAAGCATTTTCTATTGTTTTGTCAGTTATAAATGGGTTTTGTGAGGTAAAAAACACTATTTCATGAGAGTTAGCAGTCATGAAAGGATAAAAAATAAAATAACTTTGCACACTAAAAAAACAGAAAACTGAAGTGATGAGATGGTCAGTGGTCTGAGTGGATGATATGTTGATGTGAAATGAGGATTGAAAACAGAAAAAAGTGCTCCAATGCTTATGTACCATTTATTAAACATGAGCTTCAAACAAAACTGAGCAGGGTCTTTGTAGTAGGTTGGACAGCTGTTCTAATAAGAAAAAATGGGCTTAACTAGCTATATCAGATTTTGAGTAGTCAGGACGTGAAAATAATGGCATAGTTCAGAAACCAATGATGTCCACATCAAGAGGTGGGAATTGAATGATTGACCTTGAGGAATTATCTGGATTGCACAGAAGAGGTTCACATTTTTTGCAAGAGCACCCAGTCAACAAGGACATCACTAAGATAGTATCCCATGATGGTGCGGGAGGTAGCCTGGCTTCAATACCTTCTATCAAATGTCGCACTGGGGAATTTGAGGAATGTCACTGGACTGAAGATTTTCATTTTGAGCAGGAAACTGATAACTGCTGGAGCAGCTGGATAACAGCTGGAATGTAGCCATGAGGAGAATTCTGGCTGATCTACCAGAACAGGTCAGTTAACAGATGAACGACTACTGGATGGCAGCAAACACTAAGAAGATCGAAAAACACTGTAGAGAACATAGCGAAGAGCCAATGGCTGAGGCAAAGGCCAGATGAACAGTACAGGGATAGCAGTGCTTCCCAATCATAACATAGAGATGCCAGAGGTGAATGACTGGATAACGAATTGGATGCAGAGGCCAAGCTATGCTTGACAGCCAGGAGCCAGGGCTGTAACGGGTGATGAAAACTAGAGCATAGTGAATATGAGCATAGGATGGAGATTGTCATGGAAGGATTTTGAGGACTTGATGCTCTGGCTGACTGAGGAGTGAGAAGCAGAGCAATTGAAAATGATGTGTTTCTCACTGGAAAGCCATTCAGTGGCAATACACATGGGAGTAAGTGAGAAGGTGAGAATGACTAAGCTGAAACTGATGCAGACGGAAGTTCCCTGTAGGTTCTGTACAGAGTTGATGGATGATGGTTGGCTCCTGCACCACAGAATATAGAGCAGGATATCACAGGGAAACAATGACATAGAGTACTGAATGTAGGAAAAGTACCCGGGGGACCAGAGGTAACAGGAGCATGGTTGGTAGACTGCCGTACACTGAAACTGATAGTTGAAGGCAGGCAAAGTCAAAGCCAGAAAGCAAACTTCAATATCCAGCCATGGGATGACAAGGAAGAAACTGAGGAGGCAAGTTGCACTGTAACTTCCAGAATCATAGATGAAGGAGCAGGTTCCAGTGGAGGCACAGCTGATTTGGACAAGGACCCCAAATAGGAGGAAACAAGCCTTAAAGAAAGCATGTGAATGCATCTGTGGGTATAAGTCAGGAACGGAGACCTGTGGACAGCTGTAATAGACTGGAATGCACTGCAAACTGCAACTGGATGAGACCAGCTCCCACCTGCAGTAGACTGCATGCCTACCTTTAAGTACTTCAGAAGGTATGAATTAGAGATGGAGGCTGATGGACTACTGAAATTAATGATTGACTGAGATGGTCCCTTACTCTTCACCATTTATATTAACAACATAGATGCCCCCATCAAAGAAGCGCAAATACACCTATTCGCGGATGATATGGTACTCTATGCTAGTAGCCCCACACCTGAAGCAGCCTGTAAAGCCCTTCAAAATGAATTTAGTCTGCTGCAACAGCAGCTTATAAACCAGAAACTGCTCTTAAATGCAAAAAAAAACAAAGCAATGTTCCTCTCACCCCTTCAAAATGCAATAAATCCTGCAATTGCTGGGACACTCCCGCAGATCACTACCATTCTAGGTGAGCAGTTGAACTACGTACCAAAGTTCAAGTACCTGGGGTCTGGTTAGACCATAGACTTACTTTCACAGATCACTTAGAAGAACTGGCAAAGAAACTTAGACAAAGACTTGGTCTGTTCTTTAGGATTAATAATCTCCTCACAAGAGACACTAAACTGAAACTGATTCAAACTACCTTTCTTTCCCTATTGGATTACGCAGACTTTCTATATAGTCAGGGACCTGCAGGTACCCTAGCCAAACTCGATACGCTTTATCACAGAGCCATAAGATTTATCACGGGTCTTCCATACTCAACCCACCACTGTGCATTGTACTCGGCAGTGGGATGGTCATCCCTTGCTTACAGATGGCAAAAAAATGCTGCAGTTTGGACATACAAAGCTATCTCAAATAAGCTACCCCAGTATATTTATTTCTGTTAACCTTTGTGCACTCTGGGGAAGTATGCCCCGAGAAGCACCTCATATATCTACCTTTATGTTTACAAAGCAAAATCTCGCATTGGCAGAGCAGCCATCAGCTTTGTGCTCCCTCAACTGTGGAACAAGCTGCAAAAAACTGTGAAATTAACTCATCCCATCAGCCTAGCAGCTTTTAAATCTCTATATCTGCATCATAATGAGTCCTGTGCCTGTCTACCCTAAATAGTGACTCCTATAAGTCCAAGCACACTCTAATTACTACTGTTAAAAGACTGATCACATCTATAATTGACTCTTCCCTCTCCCCTTTTTCTACCCCCATATCTGTCCCTTCCACATTCCTTTGACCCTAATTCCAGCTCTAAATTCTCCATATCATATCACTATATATATTTTTATATTAGGTTTTATTTGTGTTCGGTGCACCTGATATGTATATTTCTTTACTTTTATGAAAAATTGTGTCCTACCCAAAACTAGCTGTATCTTCTGTTCCAAACATATACTACTGTCAGTGCTACCTGCTGATACTTTGTATATGCTGTATTATTGTATCTCACTTTATTTGTATTATTACTATTTTCTTGTGTGTTTCATCCCATGTATATTGTTCCTTGTTAACAAACCCAGGTCCACCTCGAAAATGAGCTTGCTCAACGGTGATCACCTGGTTAAATAAATAAAGACTTTGATTGACTGAGATGATAGACTGATGCAATTGACTGATATGATGGACTGATATTATTGACTGACTGAAATGGACTCCTGTCCTTGAAGGACCAGGTAAATCCACCTTCAATCAATACCTCACAAGGCAGAGTTGGGATGGAGACCATTGGGCTGCTGATAAGAATGACTGATATGAGTGGCTGACTGAAATGCACTCCCATCCCCAGAAGACTGAACTAGCCCAACTTCACTCAATACATTACGAAGTAGTGTTAGGGATGAGGCCATTAGATTGCTGGTATGAGCTGAGCAAGGAAAGAACAGCAGGCTGCTGCTGTAAGAAAGATACAAAGGTAGAGGTAAGCATCAGGAGGAAAGAGGGAAAGGAGCAAGACAAGGAGAGCAGAAAACAGCAAGAAGAGAGGAATGAATATCGGTAGACAACATAAGATATCAAACTAGAGGCATAAAAAAATAGCATTAGGAGAGAGAAAATGGGATGCATGAAGAGGAGATGAACACAATGCCATACATTCTTGGTAACTGGGTTTAGAAAATGAATGCAGAAGGATTGAATTAAGAAAAAGTACCTGTGGTGAGCTAGCCACTGCCAGTCATTTTTTACAAATATCGCTATTGAATATTGTTTTTCTTATGTGATTTGGGGTGTGGTAAAATGCCACAAAATAATGCCATTTTTTTTTTAAACATGGAGTGCACAGGGTTACTGAAAACCCCCAGGAAATGAGAGAGGGTCTTGCCACATGTGTGACATTCCTAATTTAATCAGTAAGCTGAAAAGTGTGGCCTCCTAGGGAAATTATGTTTACTCCATGTCTAAGAACAGTCTACTGACAGGAACTGACAAGTAAATCTTCAAAGGGTTGGTGGTCCCTGCTTAGCTAATTGGTATAAAAAAATCCCAGGATTAGAGAAGCTATCTCCGCGGTCATAAACCTTTAACATCAAAAGGGAAAAGGTCTTAGACAAGAGGTGACAGAAAAGGTCCCCACAGTACACTGATGATTTTTTATAAGGACAGGAAGTGAAGGTGTGTGTCCTTTGTTAAGACTTTTGGTGACAGAGTAGGAGTGACACCCGGTGGCCTGAAATGGAAGTACCAGCCTCTATTTACAGTCTCTGGTTGGTCGACCCTATTCAAACACTCAAATACAGACACTCAGAGTCATTTTGCTTGGCCTCTATCTCTCCTGAACACAAGAGAACAGCTGCCAGCACAGAGGCTGCCTAAGAATCAAAAGCTGCTACAGAAACACTGAAATATTTTTCCGGCCAACAATTCTTTGGACTTTGAAATCTTCATAACTAAGGTAGAACTTAGCTAACAGCTTTAAGGCGTTCTTTTTTGTACATGGTCTACTTTTTATTTTTCTGTTTATTCTCTGACAAATTTACCAAAGTTAAAAACCTTTTAAGTGTGAATGTATGTTTAGTAATTATTTTAGTAAAAACATGTGTTTTGTTAAGAAAACTTGCCTTGAGAGAATTTATTATATTGTGTGTGTGTGTGTGTGTGTGTGATTGTACAAGGTTATAAATAATCAGGGACTAAACTGTTATTGCCAAAGGAGTGTCATCAAAAAGCTACCAAATCAAGGTTCTGTAGCAGGGGTAAAGACTGGATAAAGATAGGGAAAATGTGAAAGTCTCAAGAAGGGTTAGTGGGAATTTGAACTAGGTCTTTGTATGCCTAGTGGGAGAAGGCACAATCAGCCTTACAATGCTAACCCAAAGAGGTTGTAATTCTGGATCTCCTCGTTTGTGTAATAACCAAGAGAAGGTTCTTATTTGGCTACAAGACTCAAGACTGGTATTATACCCTACCCAGATGTAAAGAGGGATTCCCTGGAACCTCATAGTGAGGGTTCAGTCATGACCTCAGCAAGCATTCTAGAAGCACAGGGGGTGGGTCTTCCTGTTTTCCCCATCCCTGTCATGGATTGTACTTAGGGGTGGGCACTGTGAGCCCTGTGGCCTTGACTCTCAGGAGTGGGTTCATGACAGTACCAAGTCATTTTGCTACTGATTGATATGACAAACTGAATATGGTAGACTGATATGAGAGACCGATGTGACATACTGATATGAATGACTGATAAGATAGACTGAAAATGACAGATTAATAAGACAGACAAATTGGACAGGCTGATAGGACTAGATGACTAGCTTGTGAAAGCATGTAGCATAAAGTGGGTGAACAAATGCAGTAATGGAATTGAATAGTTAAGTATTACCAGTTATGTCCCTTAAATAAAAATGTTTGGAACAATCCAAGTTGGAGAAATTCAGGGAGTACAAGTTGTATGAAGTGGAGTTGAAAAAGCTAGAAGGTTTATAGAAGTGCTAGCGGTATGATGAGATTGCTTGCTGTAATGGGTAGAATTATAAAAAATGGTTAAAAGATGCATGGTCATGGACACTGAATCGAATATTGCTCCCAGTGTGAGGTCATTTGAAAATACGATGTCATCCAAATAGATGAGCACCATGTGAGCTGAGTAAGGCTGATGGCTGAGTGGTTTGGGAGCATGCACAACTAAGAAACACTGGTAAAGGAATAGTAGCAACTCTGAGGGAGTGAAAATGCTTAAAAGCAAAACACCCAGGAAGAGGTAGGAAAACAACTAAACAGGAGAGTGGAATGGGAAGGAGACAGAGGGAAGGGGAGAAGCACAAAGAAACAAGATATGATGGGAATGGCAGAGGCAGACAGAGGATAGCGATGATGGAGTGATAGGAAATGGGGTATGAACAGATGACATGGAAGGGGAAGAAAAAAGGGGAGGGGAAACAACAGAGACAGGAGCAAAAATACAAAGACAAACAGGGAGTCCAATCCCTGAGCACTAGGCAAACTCCCACGTAGGAAAAATGGAGCACAAACACAAAACAACCAGCAGAGGCAGAGTCAAAGTACAGGAGCACAAGAAACAAAGCAGGCAAGGAAGGCGAGAGCAGGAAGCTGCAGAAATTCAAGGAGGCTCAGTCACATGAGCCACACAGGAGCGTAGAGGGCCTCCAAATGCCCACTGCTTGGCAACATGCTAAGCATGGGCTGCTGGGAGAGGCTGGACTTTATAGGGAATGTAGGAGGAGCTATTCCCCCACACTGAACCACGGGCTTCAGCCCTCTTAATGAGGTGCATAGCCTGAATTGGCTTCCTTTAATCAAGATACTGTCCCCAACCAATAGGAAAGTAACTAGAGAGGAGCCAGCTAATGAGAGAGTGAGAGACAGCCATACATCTCCAAATAAAAAAAAACATAATTAGTAGCTCAAACCTTGCTTATTCACAAACTTTGAATGGCTTTCTTATTAGAGTTGCCGACACTTTCCATGGCAAATTTTACAAATATAATATTCTTTTTGCCTCAATTGGATACTTCCTTATTTTACCTCCGATAGAAGTATGGATCTTTTGTACAACTTTTTCTTATTTGCAAACTTTAAATAGCTTTTCATGAAAGCATTTTCTATGGTTTTGTTAGTTATAAATAGGTTTTGTGAAGTAAAAAATCAGATTTCATGAGACTTAGCAGTCATGAAAGCATGAAAAACAAAATTATTTGCACACTGGAAAAAACAGAAAACTGAGGTGATCTGTGGTTTGAGTAGTTGACATGTTGATATGAAAGGAGGATTGCAAACAAAAACAAGATGCTCCAATGCTCATGTACCATGTCTTCAAACATGAGTGTCAACAACCAAAAGCAAAGATGGTACCATCCATGAGCCAAATGCTTGCTACATAAATATTTTGTTGATAAAAGTACAAACATTACTCACATGGCTGGTGCCATAGGGACCACACCACCCACCCTCATAAAAAGTTCCAGCCAGTTTTGCTTGTGCGTGCTTCATCAGGTAGGCTGGCCTGTATCACACATACTCTTAAAAAGTGACAAGTTATAGTACCAGTGCAAAATACTGTGAAAGACAGGTAAAATTTAAAAACAAGCAAGCCGATGCAATCCATTTGGCGAATGTGCAATCTTAATACGAAAAAATGCATTACTCGTATAAAACTGTTAATGAGTTTAGACAGAGCGTTATAATTTAATATCTTTTGCTCTATGTAGAAAGTGCTTCCTGAGGTGCAGGATTACAATAGATCACAGCATCTAGTACCTATATAGGGAACAGAAACCACTTATGCGGTTACTTCCCAGGATGATAATTATGGATAGCTATTTGACACTCTTTGACCTGGGTCATACAATCCAATCCACCCCAGCACCCTGGCTACCTGATCAACCCAAGGGCTGCATCCACTGTGATCATTGCATCTATTGTCAGGTGATAACAAAAACATTCACAGTCTGGTTAGTCAATGCCCAGAAGAGATATGACATAAGACAGTTTATTAACTGTTCAAATGTGGGGGTTATCTATTTGGCAACATCCATCTTCCAGGTCTTCTATGTTTGAAAGACTAAGAAGGCTTTTAAATTAAGGGTGGGTGAACAGCAGAGTGAGATGGACTGATGTGATATGGATAACACCCTGGCAAAGCATTTAATGAAATGTTCAGGGGCATTACACATTGCTTTACCTTTTGTGGGATAGAGAGAGTCACACTAGGCCCAGAGGGTGGGGGGCCTGGATCACAAGATCCTACAAAAAGAAGCTTTTTGGATTTACCAGTTGGGGGCACTCAAACTCCCATGTCTTAATGAACATTATGAAATTGTTTTAAATAATCCTGGCTCCTGACTGGTCAAGGGTTACTTTCACCTGGGCCATTATCCCACCACAGCAGCACAGGTGAAAGTAGCTCCAGGACTCAGTGCCTAAATAAATACCAATATGCTGTTGTCTGACAGCAAATTCACACACACAAAAAATGGCTGCTTGTCCTATACACTACAACCTACCTTAGCCCCAATAGCAGTTACCTGGCTCCTATCTCTCCTGTTTCACGCTTCCTCATTGTCCTACTTGGCAAACAGCTGTCTGGTAATGTTTTATTATTTTTTTTAATCCTGACTGCAACACCTACATCTCACAGACTGCAATTGAGATGGACAGCAAAAATGCAAGCTTTTTTTTAATAAAAAAAGACATGCTGACTCTGACTACTGACTGCCGAAAGGACCTGCTGCTCCACCAATCTGACAGGCAGCTTCTAAAAAGTAATCAGTGGTCAAGGTGGCCTAGTCTGCCCCAACACCTGCTGCTAAGGCAGGGATCAGACCCGACCAGTAGCTTTTCTCCCGATGCTACACTTGCATCTGAAGCCACTGCCTGCCCTCCCTTTGCCCTTACTAAACTAAACTATATGCAGACTCTGCGCCTCCTACTGACAGGCTCACATTTATACTTTGTCTAAATTGGACTACTTTTTTTAAATCCAGAACCTGAATTGGAATACTAAAGAAAGTGTTTTTTAAATAATACCAAAAATACCTCAGAAGAGACCAGAAGGGGAAGTATCCAGATTCATTTTAATGCAGTGCAGTAACTGTGCATTGCTGTTTTTGTTTTAAACCTAGATTTGTGTGCTTTTCATGGTGCTGTTATTAATTTGCTGTCTTTACTTGGAATTGTTTTGGGGCTGTTGAAAATTTGAAGCCTAGTTTTGTGTGCATTTAGTGGTGCTATTGTTCCTGTGCTGTTTTTACTTGGAATTGTTTTGAGGCTGTTGAAAATGTGAAACCTAGTTTGGTGTGTTTTTTGTGGCACGGTTCTCCTTTGCTGTCTTTATTTGCTGCAAATTTTGCCTTGTCTGTCTTTCCCTGTAGTTTGGGGGATGGGTACTAATTGTCTGACCTCTGGCCTCAGCTACATGATAACTGAAGGCAGGGCTAAGTCAGATTTGAGGTAGCAGGTTGATTTTTGGTTTCTCAGTAGAGGCCAGAAGGGGAAGGATCCAGATTAATTTCAGTGCAGTGCAGGAGCTGCTCATTGCTGTTTTTGTTTTAAAGCTAGATGTGTGTGCTTTTAGTGGTGCTGTTATTTTTTTGCTACCTTTACTTGGAATTGTTTTGGGGCTGTTTAAAATGTGAAGCCTAGTTTTGTGTGCTTTTAGTGGTGTTGTTATTCCTTTGCTGTCTTTACTTGGAATTGTTTTAGAGCTGTTGAAAATTTGAAACCTAAAGTAGTTTGGTGTGCTTTTAGTGGTGCTGTTATTCCCTTGCTGTCTTTACTCAAAAATGTTTTGGGGCTGTTTAAAATTTGAAACCTAGTTTAATGTGCTTTTAGTGGTGCTGTTTTCCTTTGCTGTCTTTATTTGCTGCAAATTTTGTCTTGTCTGTCTTGCCCTGCAGTTTGGGGATGGGTACTATTTGTCTGGCCTCTGGCCTCAGCTACATGATAACTGAAGGCAGGACTAAGTCAGATTTGAGGTAGCAGGTTGATTTTGGGGTTCTCAGTAGAAGCCAGAAGGGGAAGGATCCAGATTCATTTCAGTGCAGTGCACAAACCACTCATTGCCATTTTTTGTTTTAAACCTAGTTTTGTGTGCTTTTAGTAGTGCTGTTTTTCTTTGTTGTCTTTACTTGGAATTGTTTTGGAGCTGTTGAAAATGTTAAGCCTAGTTTGGTGTGTTTTTAGGGGTGCTGTTATTATTTTGCTGTCTTTACTTTGAATTGTTTTGGGGCTGTTGAACATTTGAAACCTACAGTAGTTTGGTGTGCTTTTAGTGGTGCTGTTATTCCTTTGCTGTCTTTAATTAGAATTGTTTTGGGGCTGTTGAAAATTTGAAACCTAATTTGGTGTGCTTTTAGGTGGTGCTGTTATTCCTTTGTTGTCTTTACTTGGAATTGTTTTGGTGCTGTTGAAAATTTGAAACCTAGTTTGGTGTGCTTTTAGGGGTGCTGCTATTCCTTTGCTGTCTTTACTTGGAATTGTTTTGGGACTGTTGTAAATATGAAACCTAGTTTGGTATGCTTTTAGTGATGCTGTTGTTCCTTTGCCATCTTTAATTAGAATTATTTTGGGGATATTGAAAATTTGAAACCTAGTTTGGTGTGCTTTTAGGGGTGCTGTTATTCCTTTGATGTCTTTACTTGGAATTGGTTTGGGGCTGGTGAAAATTTGAAACCTAGTTTGGTGTGCTTTTAGTGGTGCTGTTATTCCTTTGCCGTTTTTACTTGGAATTGTTTTGGGGCTGTTGAAAATGCAAAACTTGGCTTAATGTGCTTTTAGTGGTGCTGTTTTCCTTTGCTGTCTTTATGTGCTGCAAGTTTTCACTCCCCCGTCCCCACCCCCTCTTAATTAAATGCACCGTTAAATCTGATTGGCAGGAGCCAAGTACATGGAATAACAGAGGTTGTGGAGTAGGAGGGACATAAGAGGGAGGAAGCGTGCCCTCAGCACAAGTGTTTTGACTAATTTTTTGTTGTTTCCTTCTTTAAAAAAAGTATCTGAGGATTGGTGGCAGGATTTTCAGGACAGTAAATTAATAAAGAGGGAACTAGAAAGAGATCTTCAATAACAGACAACTACTGGAATAGCAGTATACATGCAGTATAATGTGGGGAGTGATGCAATGCAGTGCATGTGGGGCAGCAGTATTCAGGCAGATCTTCTGGATGCTGAACTGCTGCCCTATCTGCAGGCATCTCTCTGGACTGAAAGATGAGGTAGCCAGACTTGGAGCAGAAGTAAACTGGGTCAGGAGTACCTTTGCCCCTATCCAGAGACCACCCAGTCTAATTCCACTACCTCAAAGGATGCCAAGAACAAGGAGCACTTGGATAATGGTGGGCTTGGGGAGGGTTAGAGCAGTCAGGTGGAGGCATATGCCAAATCTTATTCCACTCCAGAACTCATATGCCACACTGACAAATGGGGAAAACTAAACAGAGGTACCCAGAGAAGTGGAAAGGAAGGATTTGTAGGTCATCTGAGGAGGTGACCTCAGTGGGGAGAGCAGTGGACCCCAGCAGAGGAGGAGGAAGCAAATTCTGGTGGGGGATTCTACCATAAAAGGGATCCAGCTAGGGACACACAAGGGGGAGGACAGGGAGGTGAGGTGCCTTCCAGGTTCCATGGCATAGAGGAATGGGAAGAAGATCCTGGGGATCACAAGGAAGGCAAGATGGGATGGTGAGCTGGATGTCATGATCCACCTAGGTACTAATGACCTGGCAAACAGGGAGCCTAAGGAAGTTCAGGAAGAGTTTAGGAAATTGGGGAGGTGTTTCAAGCAAGTAGCTATATCTGTCACTTTCTTGGAAGTACTACCTGTGAGAGGCATGCTAGAGCAGAGGGGCACATGTACCAGGAACTTTAACACATGGCTGAAGAACTGGTACTGTGAGAAAGGGTTTGGATTCATTGGTGACTGGGGACCCACCTGGAGGGTTGGGGACTTGTTCAAGCCCGATGGCCTGCATCCATCCTGGAGGGGAATCCAAGCACTCAATGATAAGCTTAAATGCTACATGGAAAAACATTTAAACTAGCCAAGGGGGTGGAAAGCCACCAAGGAGGGTACCTAATTGCCCACCCCATGGCTAGCAGTGGTTCCAGTGAACAGGAGAAGGGGATATCTCTACAAAGCATGTGCAAAAGATGGAGTTAGGCACCCAAGAGAACTCTAGGCAGAAAGGGGCCAAAATTAAACAGAAGGGAAGAGAGCAGGAGAATCATTGATGAAGGACAACCAGGAAGGGGGCTGAAGTAGAACAGCTTAACAGTCTAGGGAGTTCACAACACAGAAAGCCATGTGTGCCAATGCCAGGAGCTTTAGCAATAAGATGGAGGATCTGGAGGCTGCCATGGTGCAGTCAGACTGAGACATTGGGGCCATCACAGAAATCTGGTGTAATGATAACCATGACTGGGAGATGGCATTACCAAGCTACAACATATTCAGAAGAGACAGGGCAGGCAGAAAGGGAGAAGGAGTGTCACTTTATGTAAAAGATGGCATAAAGGCCACAGAGATCCAGGAGGAACAAAATGGGGGAGAGATACTGTGGGTTAAACTGAAATGAAAATGGGGTCAGACATCCGCATGGGGTGGTCTACAGACCACCAGCCCAGCAGGAAGAGACAGATAGGGAGTTAATGCTAGCTATCCAAAGGATGGCAGACAAGGGGGAGGTGGTGCAAGTTGGAGACTTCAATATTCCAGATATGGACTAGAGCCTCCCAGCAGTAGCATCAACCAGGAGCAGATTTTTCCTGGACTCCCTTCAAGGTGCCTTTCTTAAGCAACTGGTCATGGAACCAACACAGCAGAAGGCAATACCAGACCTCATGCTCACAAATGGGGACAGTGTGATGGGGTAACAGTGGGGGAGCACCTGGGAAACAGTGACCACTGGTCACTGTGGTTTGAAATCACAGAAGGAGCAGAACCAAATTGCACAAAAAACACATATCCTGGATTTTAGGTCAGACTTTGAGAAAATGGGGACATGTTTGAAAGAGGTACTAATGGGAATGGGGAGGGAATCAGGGGTGGATGAACAGTGGGCAATATTTAAAACAGGGATTACAAGAGCAACAGAATTATATATTAAGCAGGTTAGCAAGAGGAAAAGGAAGAGAAGGCCATTATGGTTTCCAAGGGGGTAGCGGAAAATGTGAAAGTCAAAAAGATTGCATTCAGGCAATACAAAAAGACACAGGCAGGAGGGGATAGGGAGAAGTACCAAGACAAGCAAAGGGAGGTAGGGAGGTCCATAAGGGAAGCCAAAGCTCAGACAGAAGAGTGCATCAAAAAATCAGTTGGTAGAGGGGACAAAACATTTGACAGGTGCATAAGTGAAAAAAGAAGGGCAAAGGGAGGGATAGTGAGACTGAAGCGGGAGGACAGGGGCTGCGAAGAGGATGACAGCAGTAAAGCTGACATACTGAACAGATATTTCTGCTCAGTCTTTACTGAGGAAAAATAGGGCAAAGAGTCTGAAGGGAGTACAAGTGGTGGGAACGGCGCAAAAATGGACACAAGTCCCTTTACACGGGAATGGATCCTAAAGGAACTGGAAGGAATAAGAGTTGACAAAGCAATGGGGCCAGATGGGGTGCACCCCAGGGTCCTAAAGGAACTAAGAGAAGTGGTGGCTCAACCTCTGGATATCCTGTTTAACCAATTAATGGAAACAGTGAAGTACCCAAAGACTGGAGGACAGCAGATGTAGTCTCCTTATACAAAAGCAGGAACAAAGAGGATGCGGGGAACTGCAGAACAGTCAGCCTGACCTCGGTAGTGGGGAAGATCATGGAAGCACTACTGAAGGAGAGATTGGTGGAACATCTGGTTGCCAATAGGCTACAGGACCCAAGGCAGCATGGTTTCACTGGGGGGAGGTCATGCCAGACCATCCTCATTGAATTTTTTGACTGGGTGACAAAGGAGGTGGATCAGGGGAGGGCAGTGGATGTGGTCTACCTGGACTTCAGTAAGGCCTTTGGCACTGTGCCACATAGAAGGCTATTAAACAAACTGCAGAATATGGGAGTGGACAGGACAGTAGTGTGGTGGGTGGGTAATTGGCTGTGTGGCAGGACACATAGGATGGTGGTAAATGTCTGTCACTCCACAAAGGGAAGAGTGACTAGTGGGGCACCACAGGGATCAGTGCTGGGATTGGTCCTATTCAACATCTTCATCAGTGATATTGTGCAGTACCTAGAAGACAGAATTTCCCTTTTTGCTGATGACATGAAGCTCTGTAACAGAGTGGACATGCCAGAGGGTGTAGACAGAATGAGGAGGGACCCACAGAAGCTTGAAGAATAGTCAAGGGTTTGGAAGTTGAAATTCAATGCAAAGAAGTGCAAGATAATGCATATGGGGCACAAAAACCCTAGAATAACATATCAGTTGAGGGGTGAGGATATAGCATGCACCAAGCAGGAAAGGAACCTTGGGATTATCATCTCTGATGACCTCAAAGAAGGAAAACAGTGTGACAAGGCAGCAGGTAAGCAAATAAGATGCTGGAATGCACAGGCAGGAGCATCTCCAGTAGGAAAAAGGGAGCTCATAATTCTACTATACAAGACACTAGTGAGGCCCCACCTGGAGCATAGTGTACAGTTCTGGAGACCTTGCCTACATAATAACATAGACAGGGAGAAAAGGTTCAGAGGAGGGCAACAAAGATGGTACAGGGATTGCAGTACAAGTCCTATGAGGACAGGCTGAAAGACTTGAATATGTACTCCCTGCAGGAGAGGAGGGAGAGAGGAGATAGGAAAGAGACATACAAGTACCATACGAGGAGGATCAGGGTGCAGGAATACATTATTTTCCAATGAAAAAGATGTTCCAGGACTAGAGGACATGGGGTGAAGTTGGAGGGAGGGTGATTCAGAAGAAACTTGAGGAAGAATTTCTTTACAGGAAGGGTGGTGGACAAGTGGAACACCCGGCCAGAAGAAGTGGTGGGGGGCTGAAACAATCACAGGATTTAAGAATGCATGGGATAAACATAAGAGAATTCTGGAGGTCAGGGGTAAGGGGCAACAGACTTCTACAAAAATGTAAAGGAACTTACAAGCTCAAATGGGAAGACTGGGTGGGCCATAGGCCCTTATCTGCTGACAGTGTCTATGTATCTATGTAATATAAAAAACAATGTTAACTTGATTAAATTTGACCTAGTTTGTAACTGCAATAAGGCACTCCAGGGGGTGCGTTATGGTGGCCTAACAGTCATTCTCGGGTGGTGGAAGCACTTGGCTTCACCTCATGCTTCAACTCACCCAGGGCAGGCCATTATCTCACCATAACACACCCCCCTGTTGTGCCTTAATACTTAATTTTGATATAGTGTAATTCCTTTAATGACTACTAGCTTCTGCCATACTGTTACTGTTTAATGAAGCAATCTTTTCTATGTTTCTATCTCTCACTGTCTGATGACTACTTATACAACCCCCAAACCCAGTTTTCTCACTGACTGCTTTCTTCTCTTACTTTTTCTTCCCCTTGCACCCCACTTTTTCTTTTCATTTTTTATTTCCTACTGTTTAGTCATAGATCTATTTAAACATGGTTGTGCTCAACTATAATTGTTGTTTCAAATAATGTTGTTTTTCTTTATTTTTAATAACTCTCCATAATTATCACCTTGGAAGCTAACTTTGCAAGGGGTTTCTGTTCCCCATATATGGACTGGGTGCTATGATCTATTAGAATCCTGCATCTCGGCAAGCACTTTATGAATAGAGCAAAAAAATGTATAATGCTGTGTCTAAACACATTAATATTTATACATGAGTAATGCAGTATTTTGTATTAAGCGTGCACAGTCACCGAATGGATTACATTGACTTGCTTGTTTTTAAATTGCACCTGTTTTTCACAATATTTTGCACTGGCACTTTAACTTGTCAATATTTAAGAGAAAAAAAATGTTTTTACTTTTCATAAAAAAGATTGTTTAATTGAAAATTAGCACTGGAATGTGGAACTGCCAACCTTTGAAGCTGTGAGCAAGCACACAGCCATTCATGCTGCTGCGATTGCAAGTGGGATGTCAGGAGTTAAGAGAAAACCAGAACTGGGAACAAATATTTTAGCTGTAGAAGTGTAGTACAGAATCAGATTGGAAACAGAGCTCTTGAATAAGTATTTTGTCAAAAATAGTTCACTGTGTTTTGGTGATAGCATGGGTGAGCATGAAAACTGGAGAAAACATCCACCAGGAACTTTTTTAAACACTTTCTGTTAAGCACTGATATTTAAATGTGTTACATCCTGTTTTTTTTTCTTTAATTTTCTTTATCCTTCTATTCACTGGCCCCATAGACCTCTCTCTGGTGAGGTCACTCAGAGATGCCTTATCCCACTCTTCCTGAGGTCCTCCTGAGTCTGGTCTTCTGCTTCCCAGGAACTCCCCTCCAGCTGCACCGACTACCCCGCCCCTGGCCCTGAACCCCCCCCCGGGGTTGGACTGCTATTCTCCGGTGCTCTATCTACAATCTAGAAGTACAGCTGGGGAGTGGAGAAAAGAGACAGTGACCAGCCAGGAAGGACCCAGCAGCGGGCATGGGGCAATCCACTGGACCCACCTTTGCCTGTCTGGGTGCCAGGGTGTTTCCATGTTTTCAGTTGCCTCCAGGGGTGTGGATGTGCAATGAAACCCTGCATGCTACCAGCATGCTCCCGTACCTGCACGTAAGGTGTCCACTGACACCCCTATCCCTGGAAAAGTGCATCGCAAGTTGTGCTACCCTTAGTCTCCACTGGGAGCTGCTAGTACTGTGGCGGGTGCACCCACTCCCAGGAGAGGAGAGTAGTCCTCCAGATGCTCAATCCTCTCCTGCTCCTGCTGACCCCTGACAACCTGAGCTCATTACCGAACCCAGGTTGCTGGCATAGTGTGAGGTGCAGCATCCAGCACCTCAACCCTCAGCAGCACCAGGTCAGCACTACATCCTGGTTGCTGGAGGAAGTGCAAAGCTGTGGATTTCAATTCCTAACTGTCTGGCAGTATAGCCTAGAAGTTAGATTAATGAGCTGCAAGTCAGCATGGTACATCCAGCAAATCAGAGTTTGGTTCCACAACCTCCATTTGCATACTGTGTGACTCTGTGAAGTCATCTAACCTCCCCAGTGCTTCCAGGTCACCACTGAAAACAGGCACTTGTGCCTAGTGGGCCTTACTTGGTTACCAAAAACTGAAAATGAAATAAACACCATGGCTTTAGGATTTTTTCTGCAATTCAGGATGTAGGATTTTTCTAACCTATTTTTTTTTAATTCTTTGGTATAGTGGTAGCCATTGCCATTTTCAAAGATTTTGCACCATGATCTCAATCAATCAATCTCAATCTTTATTTATTTATTTAAGGCGCCTTTCTAAAAACCAAGGCGCCTGTACAATACTAGATAAAACAATTACAAATACAATAAACAACAATATTAAAAATCATTATATGCTTTACTAAAGAGGTGAGTCTTTAAAGATTCTTTAAAACTATGGACAGTAGGGCTTTCCCGCACCTGACGAGGTAGAGAATTCCACAGGGTCGGGGCCATAAAACTAAATGATCTTGCCCCTGAAGTTTTTAAATGAACCCTGGGAATCTCTAGCAATCCCTCGTCAGTGGATCGGAGAGAGTGGGAGGGACAGTAGGGATGAAGGAGATCTTTCAGGTAAACTGGTCCCTGATCATGTAGGGCCTTATAGGTCAGCAAACCGACCTTGAAAGTGATTCGCCAGCAAACTGGCAACCAGTGCAGACCATGGAGCACAGGCGTTATATGACTGGCCCTAGATGAGCCCGTCAACAGCCTGGCTGCTGCATTCTGCACTAGCTGCAGGCGGCGAATCTCAATCCCAGGAAGCCCTAGGTAGAGCGTAGTTGCAGTCAAGGAAGTAACGGCGGACCAAAATAGCAGATCGTCAGGGGAACCAGGTGTTTCACCCGGCGGCGTTCCTCAGATGGTAAAAGAGGTTTTGACAACCGCTGACACCTGAGATTTAAATGTCAAGCGGTCATCAAATACAATGCCCAGATTCCGCACTCGGTTTCGAGGTAATTAGCGGATATCCTCGAGCCATAAACCCGAGGGTAATCCAACCAATAAACCCGCCCCGTGATCCTGGCCCACAACCAACACCTCAGTTTTATCAGGGTTCGACCTCAGCCAACTCACATTCATCCAGTCCTGGATTTCAGCAAGACAGTTATTAAAGACCGAAAGGCAGCATCTTGACCGAGCGCAAGGACATGTACAGCTGAGTATCATCTGCATAGCAGTGAAAACTCAGACCATACCGCCTAATAATCGCTCCTAATGGCAGCATATATACTGCAAACAACATGGTGCCAAATGGAACCCTGCGGTACTTACAGGATAGGGAGAATGATGCTGAGGAAAAATCCCAGACACCATTTCTGAGTCCTACCTTGAGGTAGGACCGAACCAACTGAGGACTGTACCAGACAGTCCACAGATAGACCGCAGGCTCCAATAGCACACCATGGTCTACAGTATCAAATGCTGCAGAGAGATCAAAAAGGACCAGAATGGAACGAGATCTTCATCTCTCGCTATTAGAAGGTCATTTAGCACCCGAATCAGAACTGTCTCGCACTATGTCTTTTTCAACCGGACTGGAGAGAATCGTAGAGATTGTGGCTGGTCAAATGATCATTTAACTGCAAAGCAACCACCTTCTCAATAACTTTACCAACAAAGGGTAAGTTAGAGACAGGCCTGTAGTTTGCCAGGCAGTCCAGGTCCAAGGAGGATTTCTTAAGGAGGGGCTGGACCACCGCCTCCTTTAGAGGATTTGGAAAAATCCCCATCTCCATGGACCTACAGACTATCAAAGCTAGGATGGGGATGATTTTATCCACACACCCCACTAAGAGACGTGTGGGGCCCGGATCCAAACTACAGTTGGTCGGACGCAATAATTGTATGATCATCACAATTTCTTCAATTGTGGGAAGGCCGAAGTCAGACCACACGAACTGGGTGTCCGACATCTCCTGCCGACCATCACTACTCCCATTAGAGAGGGTTAGATGGATGTCCGATCTGATTGTGGCAACCTTATCTGAAAAGAATAGAGCAAACTCCTCACACCGTTTGAGAAAACGCTTTCTGGCTGCAGACAGATTGGATTGCACAATCTGTCCACAGTCCAGAAGAGCTGAGCTGGTCTATTCTGTGCAGCAGCAATCTCTCTGGACAGGAATTCTGCCTTCTACGAGAGATTGCTGATTGATAGATCACATAGTGATCCATCAAACTAAGTCTGTCACAATCCTGACCCGACCTCCGCCAGCACCTCTCCAACCTTCGTCCAACTCTCCTCAACTCCTCAAAGTCTCATCAAACCAAGGAGACTTGGGTCAAGAGTGAGAGGACGAACTAACAGGAGCAATGGAATCCAGGGCCCTGCCACCGCCTCATTATAGGCAAGTACCAGCTCTCCTGGATCCATGCAATCCTTGGTAAGCTCGATAGGTCCAGCACCGCCATCAAGCCGTCAGGGGAAACACCCCTTAAAGGGAAATACCGGACCATCTCCATAGGGGCCGGCCTACAAGGGGTGGCCACAAAACTGAGCCCAATGGAGTGATTATCAGACCATCCGACTGGTTCCACCACCAGGTCGGATATCTCCATCCCCAGAAGGAACACCAAATCCAATGAGTGACCACCAATATGGGTCGAGGAGGAAATAACCTGTGTGAGGCCCAGTGACATCATTAACTGGAGGAAGTCTTGACCAAACTGCGAGACCTCATCGTCAACCCAGGCATTGAAGTCCCCCAGAACCAACCATCTGGGGGACCCCAATGTCAGGTCGACAACGAGGTCCGCGACTTCCCGCAGGAAAACATTCCCATCACCTGGTGGACGGTATACAAGAAGTATCCTGCACCCCACACCCTCGCCTACGATACATTCAAAGGATTTGGTAGTTCCCACCGATACCAGACATTGTTCTTGTGCTATCATTTTTTTGTTTGTTTCATTCCAATATCTGAATTTTTCTGGCACAGAAGTTCTTGCAGTGGCCTGCAGATGTCACTATTCAGCATTTATACTGTGCATGTGTCACTCTCCAGCATGGTCTAGGGACAATAGTGTGCAGGTGCTCTAGGGCAATAAACACTCTAATATACACTTTGTAACACTGCATTAACATATGAGAAAAGTGGGCCATTTGAAACACTCTGTGATATTCCCAATGGAATACCCAGGGGGACAGTGGTGTCCTATGCAAACACTCCTTGCCACTCCCAACTGAATATTAAGGATTCAGCAGGCCAGTGGATTATGCTTTAACTGTGCATACCTCTCAATCTTTTGTCACTCAAAATGAGGTACAGTATAATAAGGGACACTTCCTCATCTCACTGAGGAGTTGGGGTCCTTGGAAACACTGTCACAATTCCAGCTGAGGAGAGGAGGCCCTTGGAAACATTCTTTCACATTCCCAGCCAAATACTTAACAAATCAGCATGCCAGGGTTTCAGTTAGGAGAGAGATCCCTTGGAAGCACTCTATCAAATTCCCAGCTGAATAATTAACAAATCAGCATGCCGAGGTTTCACTTAGGAGATGGGGCCCTTGGAAACACTCTGTCACACTCCCAGATAACTGCTTAATGAATCAGCATGCCAGAGGTTTCACATAGGGAGTGGGGTCCTTGGAAACACTGTCACATTCACAGCTGAATACTTAATGAATCAGCATGCTAGAGGTTTCACTTAGGATAGGGGTCCTTGGAAACACCCTGTCACATTCCCAGCTGAATAATTAACAAATCCGCATGCCAGAGATTTCACTTAGAAGATGGGGCCCTTGGAAACACTCTCTCACATTCCCAGATAACTGCTTAACGAATCAACATGCCAGAGGTTTCACATAGGGAGAAGGGTCCTTGGAAACACCCTGTCACATTCCCAGCTGAATAATTAACAAACTAGCATACCCGGGGTTTCACTTAGGAGAGGGGGCTCTTGGAGACACCCTGTCACATTCCCAGTTGAATAATTAACAAATCAGCATGCCAGGGGTCTCACTTCAGAGAGGGGGCTCTTGGAAGCACCCTGTCACATTCCCAGCTGAATAATTAGCAAATCAGCATGCCAGGAGTTTCACTTAGGAGAAGGGGCTCTTGGAACCACTCTTTCCCATTCCCAGCTGAATACAGTATGACAGACTCAGCAAGTGGCATATCTTCATCTGCTGTAATAAAAATGAGACAGATGTAGTACAGTATATAAATATTTATTTATATAAAACAACATTAAACTGCATCCCATCGACAGATGGAGAAATTACTGGAGAAGAAATCACTGGAGTGCTAGCCTTCCTCACCTCCTCCTGTAAATCTTCACTAAATCCCTTGTGGGTGGTGGTTGTGTACCCCCCCCTTTCATCAACACCATCTTGAGCAGAGGACCACAATAGTGCTTAAATGAGACAAACTCAGGTGACAGTCATGAGCTGTCTACACAGGCAAGCCTATAGCTGTATACAGCCAGCACATAGGGCCCCCCCACCACCACCACACATATACCTTTGATGACTCTTCCAGGACCCATAACTCCCAAACATCATCCTTATAGTGGGTGTCCCTGCTGCCCCCAGGACAGGAAGTCCTGAATGTACAGTGGCCACAGCCACTGATGCCTCATGCCACCACCACAGATGTGGCCCCATCAGATTGGTCCCTCCTCTTCAGGATTATCTATCTGGACCTCAATGGAAATTCTTTGGAGACATAAAGATAAAGACAACATCAGTGACAATGTCCACATACACAAACTGATAAAACATGCAGCATCAACCCATGACAAGTATGAATTGTACATGTATGTACCTCTGCAGGCTAGACCACCTGCTGGATGACCCCTCCACACACACACACACACACACACACACACAGACACACACACACACACGCACACAGGGAGTCCTGATACACAGAGAGGGACACTATCCACAACTTTGGGGGGTATAACCCAAGCCTCCCTACACTTGGCACTGGTACACAACACTTGCATAGCTAATTTAATGCAAGGTACTAGATCAGACCAGGACAGCGTGCTGAATGTCAAAGGTCATGCAGGTGAGATGTTCTGTGAAATTCATATTGCGGGGTGACATTTCAGGGAAAATGGTTTGTATGAAGTGAAACACAACTTCACACATCAAATACCCAGAAAGCACATCAGCATCCAACAAAGTATCATAGTTTCAATGTGCTTACACTACTTACTGTGGTGTTGTGCTTATGTAACTTGCTGAATAAACTTTGTTGTAGCTGATGAATGAACTTTATTATGGCCGTTCACCTCTCTGTGCCAAGGGAATATCACCTTGTATGGATGTCAAAGCTAGGAACCTGAAGGAGGGTACCACCCCTAGAGATGCCACAGGAAGAATTCCCTTAGGTTAAAGGTAGCTTAGAAAATGTCCAAAAAGAAGCAGATTGAAAGCATTGCAGAGGTAATGAGCTGGTATTCAGATTGGAATATACACATGGTCATTGGAGATGAGGGTGATTTTGACATGGGTTACATAAATTATGACAAGAGGGCATACTTTTCTGAGGAGAGAGAGGAAACAGAAAAGGAGGGCCACCATCTATTCCCATCCACTAGCAGAACCTACCTAAATAACTGCAGAAACTACCTAATTAATTTAAGGGGTAACAAAGATTATGACCCTTGGCATGGAGGAAAGGAAAAAAAAAACACTTTGAGGGGGAAACCTCTGAGGACTTGAGGCCTAGGTCACCTTCTCTCCAGGCTAGGGGTGTTTCATTTAGTGACAGTACTACTGATGTAATTTAGAAACCCAATCCAAGGGGAGGAAAATGCTCCAATTTGGTGGAAAGCTTTCACGATCCTTCTAATGGGAACACTATGAAGGGTTACGAGAGGTCTCTGCAACAATGGAAGCTCTGAAGGTTAAGCAGGACCCCAAACATGGGAGGAGAAGAGCTATGACCACTGAGGCACTTAGCTGGCCTACCGACTAAAACAGACCGGGTGAACCAGAGGTGGTCATGGGGAGAATAACACAGAGGGCGTCGCTGAACCCAATTTGGTCAGCTAAAGGTGGGAGGACCCCAAAGGTGGGAGGTGAAGAACAATGACCATTGAGGCACTTAGCTGGCCTACCGACTAAAACAGACTGGGTGAAACAGAAGTGGTCATGGGGAGAATAACATAGAGTGCATCGCTGAACCCAATTCGGTCAGCTAAAGGAACACTCTTGGGCGTGAGGACCCCATCACTCATAGCTGAAGTCTTAAATTCTACTTCAAGAGGTGCCATCAATGGTGGAAGTGGCTAAAGCTCCACCCGGAGTGAGGACATTGCCACTATGGACCAGATCAGAAGGACACCACCCAGAGTTTCACATGCTCAAGATGCGGACTTCAGTGTAGAGTGAGACCGTCGGCTGCAGGGGGCCCTGAACCATAGAAGGTAATGGTCATGGTTGGCAAACTTCTAATTTATAAAAGAAAGCATACAAAAACTATGAATCACTATATATGAGGTGGCCAGGTGAAGCTAGAGGCTATCAGTTAGGTATTGGTATATGGTACAATTATCTGAGATGACTGACTGATACAATGGATTGATATGATTTATTGATTGATGAGATTGATGGAAAGAATGCTTAATATGAAGGAGTGATATGAGAAAAACCAGGGAAAGCAAACCAACCAATTCCACTAGGGAAGCCAAATTAATGATGCCATGGAAGGTAGGTGATTGAGTAGTGAGAGGCTATCTATTTATTTATTTATTGAAATGTTTCACCAGGAAGGCACACTGAGTGACACGTTACTCATCTCCTGGTATGACCTGGGAGGAAGGGGTACAATAGGAGTGAGACAATAAGCAGTCAAGTTACAAGATCAACATTAACATACAGTTATAAGACAGGTGTTACAAGCAGTGTTACAACAGTGTTGCACATTATAGGTCCTGTTTGAGGAATTAGCCAATCAGTGTTTTCCTTTACATAGCTCGTGAAGCACTCTTATAAAATGAATAGCATTTCACGAGCTATGTAAAATGTCCTGAACACTCCAGAATTCAAGTTCCATAAGCACACTGTACTTGCTCACCAGTTTTCAAACTCTCAGCAGACACTGCAAGGCACATAACCTAAGAGAGACAACAGCCAAAAAAACAAATCACAAAAACAATGAAATAAAAATAAATAACTCAGTGACAGTCACTGTTCATAAGTTATTTCTCTGTGTCAGTTAGCCCCAATCACATTAGGTAATGCCACACAGTAAAGCTTCAATATGTGGCTGTACAATGCCTATGTATTGTTTGAGGTCATACAAGGCACTCTTGATAGTATTGACATTTAACCCCACCTGCTCTTAAACAGCTGAAATGAACCTATTGAGAGGAATGGCAAAAAACAACAAGACCAGTGGTAGGCACCCAAAAGCCACAAACAGCTTGTCCTCTTCATGATCAGCCACAGAGCACAGCTAGAAAAAAGGAGCATAAAAAAAATGCAGCCCAACTATCTCTATCAGATGCACTTTCAGTTACAACAGTGAGTAGACATTGATTACAATGGGCAACATTTAAAAGAATAATAGTTTTTTTCCACACAGGACATCAGGGATTTGGTTTTACACTTGCAGGACCTATAATATTTTCATATGTCCCATGTCACCACTCATTGCTAGATAACAGTAGTTTCCATGTGCATCCTGCTCATGCCAGAACAGCTCAGCTTCTAGCAATGAGTGACTCCATGGGACATATAAATACATATAATAGGTAGAAAGAATGGGCAATAATAAGTGCCTGGTTTATAAGTAAACAAGTACTTACATGAAAGAAAAGGGGACGGGGAGGGAAGGGTGAGGTGGGGAAGGGGGGAGAGTCATGTCCCTGGAGACCCCTTCAGGATGCGAGGGACCCTGCAAGGGGACTCAGGGAACCAGAGAGAAGTGGATAAGGCAATGTCCCAGAGAGACCACTTCAGGATTTTGGGAACCCTGCAAGGAGGCTATGGGGCTAGACAGAAAGGGGGATAAGGCTGTAGGGATTTAAAGAGGAAGGAGAAAGAGAAGGAGGAGGTGTGACTTAAATGCTAGTAGGAAGAAAAGGACCTAACCCAAGAGAAGACATTTCAGGATGCAGGGTACCCTACCAGGGGGTTGGGGAAGGTCAGTAGATAGGGATTAAGAGAGTGTTAGGAGAGGGAGAGAGGGAGAATTGAACCCTTGTGGGGGAGAGAATTGGCACCTTTGAAGGGAATGGGGCCTAATCAAGAGTCCATCAGGATACATTGGACCCTGCTAGTAGTAATGGAAAACCAAGATAGTGATTAGATAGAATAGGGGAGATATGCTAAGGCTCAGTTGGACCCCATCAGGATGCTGAGAACCCTGTGAGGGGACTGTAATGGCCAGGGAGAAAGATAAATGGGGGAGAGGAAGGAGAGGAGACAAGACTAAGCACAGTAGAACCCCTCAGAATGCTGAGAATCCTGCAAGGGGGACTTCGAAGACTAGGGAGAAAGGTAGAAGGGGAAGGGGAAGGAAAGAAGACAAGCCTAGGCTCAGTAAGACCCTTTCAGGTTGCTGAGAACCCTGCAAGGGGACTGCAAAGGCTAAGCAGAAAAGGTAGAATGGGGTTGGGGAAGGAGAGGAGAGGAGACTTGCCTAGGTGCAGTAGGGCACCTTCAGGATGCTGAGAACCCTGCAAGGGGAGTGCAAAGGCCAGGGGGACCGGTAGATGGGGGAGGGGGAAGGAGTGGAGACAAGCCTTGATGCAGTAGGGCTCCTTCAGGATGCTAAGAACCCTGCAAGAGGACTGAAAATCTAGGGATATAGGAGGGATGGTTGGGGAAGAGAGCAGATGAGGGATACAAGCCCCTTGGGGTAGGAGATGGACCCATGGAGAGCATTTGGGGTCCCTTACATTCTGTGAGAGATCAAGGGCAGTTAGTAAGGGGAAGCAATTTGTGGGAAGGGGAGGAGAGCTAGAAATTTGGGGGTAGTAGTGCACAGGGTAAAACGAAGGTGACCATAAAGGGGTAGAGTTTATCCTGGGCTTAAAGGAGGGACTTAGGAAATGACATGGCAGGAACAGCTAGATGCAAGATAATTACTGAGGGCAGAGCTGATGGAGTAGGCAGAGGATGAGTGCCGGATTTGAGAGGGGAGGGAATTCCAAATTTTTTGGAGGCAGTGAGAGTAACTGGATTGGCCGATTAGGGTGGATCTGCAGAGGACTACCAGGGTGCAGGAGTCGGTTGATTTAAGGGAATGGGAGGATGGGAGGTTTTTATAAAGGAGGAGGTGAGGTAGGAAGGGAGCTCACCCAACCAGTGCTTGGAGGTGAATTTAGCACAGTGGGAGAGTCGCCTTATTGTAAGAGTGGGGAAGAATAGGGCACGATAAAGATCACAGTGGTGGGTGCAAGAGGGGACATCCAGGGCAAAGTGGCAGAAGGAATTGAAGAGGGTGTCCAGTCTGGCCAGGAAGGACTTAGTGGCAGCACCATAGACTATATCACAGTAGTCAAAATTGGGCAGGTTCATCTTCTGAACAAGTTCACACCTAGCCATAGGAGGGATGCAACCATGGTTCCTGAACAGGGCACCAAACTTGGGGTCGCAGTTTTTTCTGGATGGCTTCGATATGTCCAGAGAAGTTTAGGTGTTGGTCCAACCAAACACCTAAGTACCTGAAGGAGGATGTGTCTTCAAGTAAAGTCCCATCAAGGCTGTGGAAAGTGGGTAGGAAGGGAAGCCTAGAGAGTCTCTGCCTTGTGCCAAAGGTCATGGAGACAGTCTTCTTGGCATTGGGGAAATGTTGATGGTTAGCAAACCAGAACTGAACCTTGTCGAAGTCTTGCTGGAAGCTGGTTGTAACCTCAGCAGGACAGGCACCAGATGCATACAGAACTGTATCATTGGCATACATATGTATAGTGGAGGAGGTGGAGACAACAGAGGTAAGGTAATTTAAGAAGATGGAGAATAAGATGGGCCCTAATACAGAGCTCTGGGGATGCCAATGCTAATTGAGAGGGAAGGTGAAGTGGCATCCAAGATCTTAACTGATTGGGTTCTGCTAATAAGGTAGGCCTTGAACCAGTTTGTGATGGCGGGAGATAGGCCAGCTGCCAGGAGTGAGTCGAGGAGAAGGGAGTGTGAGACGGTGTCGAAGGCCTTGGCCAGGTCGACAAAAATGGCAGAGGTAATTTGGCCACTGTCCATCCCAGTTAGAATGGAATCTGTGAGCCATAGGAGAGAGATGGTGGTTGAGTGTTTTTTCCTGAAACCAGACTGGAATGGGGTGAAAAAGGAAGTGTCAAATAGAAAACAGGTGAGTTGGGAGAGGACAATGTGTTCTTGAAGTTTGGCAAGGGTAGGGAGGAGAGAAATGGTAAAATTGTTGCCAGGGGATGAGGGGTCACCCTCTTTGGGTAGAAGGAGGGCCACTGCATGTTTCCATGAAGAAGGGATCGAGGCAGTAGAGAATGAGAGATTTAGGATTATTGAGAGGGGGTAGGCAATGGCCAAAGCAGAGAGGGAGAGGAGTTTTGGGTTGAGGCCATCAGGGGAGGCACCTTAAGAGGGGTGGATGGTGAGGAAGGCACTTAAGGCATCACTTGGGGTTACAGTGGTGAAAGAGAAGGGGAGGTGGGAGGGTGAGGAGGGTGATGGGTAGGAGGGGAGGGATTTCAGTAGCTCAGTGATGCAAGAGGAATAGTAGGAGTTAAATTACTCAGCTATGGCTGGTGGGTCGGACTCTAGTGAGCTATTTACTTTAAAGACTGGGGGGCAAGATGAGGGGGGTAAATAGGGCATGGACCACCTTCCAGAACTTTGAAGGGGAATTTATGTTGGTGATGAAGGCAGATTTGAAATATTCGGACTTGGCTAACCTTGTAGCCCTGGTACAAGCGTTTCAGAACATGCAGTATTTCATGAGGTCACTAGGATGCTGGGTAGCTTTATGACACTTCCAGGCTCGATCTCTAGCCCTGAGGCAGGCCAGAAGTTCAGGAGTTATCCAAGGTAAGTAGTTACCTCTGACTCTGGTTTGTTTGAGTGGGGCAAAGGCGTTCCAGTTTACAAGAAAGATTTCTTTGAAGTAGGCAAGGGTCTTATCACCCGAGGGGAAGGAGGTTAAGGGGGACCAGTCAGAAGTGGCAAGGTTACTCAGGAGACGTTCAAGGTCAAGAGACTTTAAATAGTGTAGTTGTATGGTTTTGAGTGGTGATTTAGTTCTGCAGAATTTTCTAACTATGAATATTGGGTTATGGTCACTGAGAGCATCGAGGAGAATTTCAGAGGTGATGATTCAGTGGGGGTGGGAGGTAAGGGCCCAGTCAAGTAGGTAGTGTTGTTGTGTCTTGTTGTTTGGATGGGTGGGTTCAGAGATCAGTTGGGAGACATTTAGGGCTACAATTTCATTTTTAGTTTTGGTAGTTTTAGGTGACAATCAATTTATATTGAAGTCGCCTAGGATGAATAATTCCCCAGAGCGAGCAAGGGAAGTGATGGAGGTTAGGAGGTCTAGCATGACTGAGGGAATGAACATTTGGGCAGCAGTAAATGCTGGCTATGAAGATTGGGAGACTGAAGGGGGGGTTACTTGGATAGCTAGGGCATCATGGGTCTCAGGACTGAAGGGTGTGTAGATGGTGGAATATTGGATGGAGGCTAGGACATAAACAGCCACAGCACAGTGAGTAGCCAGGAATGGAGACTGAGTGGTCAGGGATAGTGCTCTTTAGCCAAATTTCTGAGATGCTTAGAATGTCTGGTTTTAGAGTGCACATCATGGTATGAATCTGGTCTATTTCTTGCAACAAGCTGCTGATGTTTAGATAAAGTATCTTTAAGCACTTTGAGAGGTCTGAGAGAAGAGTGCAGGGGGGAGGTAGTAGAGGAAGAAGCACCAGAGGAGCTAGGGGCATAGGACCTGGGTTAGGGTGAATATCCCTGGCAGACAGCAAGAGAAGAGTGAGTATGAGAGAGTGGAGCTTAGAGGAGTTTGAAGGGGCTGGTGAGGAGGTTGGGAGGTTTGAGGAGAAGGGAGTGTATGAGTGAGGAAGAAGAAGGTGGAGAACCGCAGTGAAAGTGGATACCATTATCAAAGCTACATAAGGAATCATGGTAGAGTGAGACCATATTTCAAATGGGGGAGAGGGAGTGATAGCATGGATGTGGGTAGGGGACTGGAGATAGCAACTAATGGGGCTGGGAGAGTTATTAGAAATAGATGAGTAGTGAGCAAGTGGTGGTGGTAAAGAGAGGGATACAAGCAGAACAAGGAGGAGAGAGGAGAGAGAAGAGATGGGGATGAATCGTTGATAGAGGCAGAAAAATTGGTGAACAATTGATTTAGGAACAGGAGGAATTTGTAAGCAGGGAGCATGGAGGGGGGCTGTCAGATGGAGGGGGTAGCTGTAGCTTAGGAAGGTATCTATATGAACAACAGGCAGGGATCACTTTAGATAAAGACTTTGTCCCTCTAGTGGCAATACAGTATAACTTGCTAATGGGAAAAAGAAGAACCTATGCTGGCATAGACAGAAAACAGCCAATCCTGGAGAAAGCTTGGAAGCGCCAAACTCAAACCTCAGATGCTTGTAGAAAGACCGTACTTTGCTATGCTGGCAGCAGTGATAGTTGGACAAGGTAAGGCGGGCAGCAGTAAGCTGATGAAATTGCTGCCCCACTGGAAACAGACCGCCCTTGTCAGGGGTTCTCTGATCTGTAGGGGAAAAGAGAGGTTTAGCAATAGATAAATCAAAGACGGGGGGGTGTTAGCTAGTGGAGAAGACAGAGGCACAGCAGTGTGCTAGAGGACACAGTGAAAAAAACAGTTTGGTCAGATGGCAGGAATTAACACCAGAGGAAGAGTAGAATCATAGGGAAACAGGGGGTGGGGTGGGGTAGGGCAATGCCAAGTCTGAAGGGGAGTTTAGAAAGAGTGAGAGAACAAAGACAGGAGAGCTAAATTAAAAAGGCAAATTATTAATTTCTGAGAATTTACAAAGAAGGGCAATCTAGAAACAAAGAAGGGTATAGTGCTGGTCAGTGCCAGGTTCGGGGGGGGGGGTTATAAGAGAAAGTGAAAGAACACAGACAGAAGGATTATTAACTTGGCACATTAATAAATTAATTAGGCACAGTAACCAGCTAAGCACAACAGTAAAATTATCTAACCACAGTACAATCAGCTAAGCAGTTTAGAACACATTTGTACATTAATAATAAAGACAACAGCAGTAAAAATTATTCCAGGAAAGCATGCTCAGAGAAACTGGCTCAAGCAAAACAATAGTGCTGGAAGATGCTGTCTGGCTGCAGCATCAGGAGCCAATCTGGGATAAAACATAGACAGAAAACAGCCAATCCTGGAGAAAGCTTGCAAGCGCCAAACTCAAATCTCAGGTGCTTGTAGGAAGAGTGTACCTTGCTATGATGGCAGCAGTGATAGTTGGACAGGGTGAGGCGGGCAGTAGCAAGCTGGTGAAATTGCTGCCCCACTGGAAGTAGAGCACCCTTGTCAGGGGGTCTCTGATCTTGCTATGCTGGAAGCAGTGATAGTTGGACAGGGTGAGGCGGGCAGCAGTAAGCTGGTGAAATTGCTGCCCCACTGGAAGCAGAGCACCCTTGTCAGGAGGTCTCTGATCTTGCTATGATGGCAGCAGTGATAGTTGGACAGGATGAGGCGGGCAGCAGCAAGCTGGTGAAATGAAGTGACTATGAAGCCATTAAGCAGTGAAAAGCTGTGATGCCAGAAATTGATTCAATTAGGTTTAGTAAATTGAATCGATGAGGATTAGCAGTGATTGCTATAGTTTCAGCATAAATAGAGAACTGATATGGGTGGCATGAATGCCTTAAATGCCTTTAAGGTGGAGTTAAGTTATTCGAGTAAGGAGCATTTGCAACATGGTAATGGAATGGAATTAAAATGTTAGCATCCATGCCATAAATATTGTACAAGCAATGTCAGCTATGAGGTTACTATATGTATGCATAGATAGCTGAGAAGCCATGTAACAAAAATCATCTACACTGGGAGCCCACCCCAGCATGGCAAAGCTTGTTATAGCCGACTGGGGTGCCCAATTCACCGCCGGCTCCACAGCTGTACGCCTCCCCCAAAGGCTTTCCAGGTGCCACGCTGGGAGCCCACCCCAGCATGGCAAAGCTTGTTATGGCCGACGGGGGTGCCCAATCCCCCATCAGTTCCAGCCCCCCGACACAGTCTTTCCAGCTGCCTCGCTGGGAGTACACCCCAGTGTGGCAAACGTCCTGCATCATCTTAATTAAAAAAAATAAACCTGTAACAAAAAAAGGTCCCTTGTAGTCTCCCTGCCCCCCACAACCTGCACCACCCACTGCACACCCTGTCTCCCCACACCCCCTCACCCTATACTTACCTCCGGACCTCGGTGTGACGATCTTCGGTGGAGCGGGAACACGTCTGCACTCTTCAAAGTTGACCGCGAACTGAGGAAATGCCGGTAAGCTGTATAATGTGATGAATAGGGTTTTTTCAATTTTGTTGCATATCTTAGGCATTTTGGGGAATTTCAGGCCCAAATTTTCAACATGGGGTTTTTAGGACATCTCCTCATGAATTCTTACACTGTCATGGCATTAATCAGGCCTGAATGGTGATTTCATGGTCACTGCATGAAATCACCTTTTGGGACCAATTAACAAAATGACACTGCCAGTGTTCATAAGGTGGGCTCTCAAAAAGTCTAAGCTGAAAATTTGGTGAAAAAATTCCTAAAAATGACTGTTTTACAAGCGTGCGTTGCGCAGTTCCTATGGATGCTCATAAGTTCACTAATTTTCAATATTTTCACTCCAGATTTTCAACATTACCATTTTACCACTCCTCCTTTTGAGCAGTATAGCTGTCATTTTTCACATCTCACCCAAAACGTGTTTCTGGCCATGTAGCGCACAATGGCGCAGCCAGTGTCTTGAGGAAATCAATGTATGGGACACATTAAGAAAATCACAGTGATGCTGTTCATGAGCAGAGGTGTTAAATGGCTATGTTGAAATTTAGTGAAATCCTAAAATGACTGTTTTACGAAAGTGTGCCCCAGTTCCTACCACGCTCAAGTCTTCGTGACATTTTTAATATTTGAACTCCAGATTTTCAACAGTGCCATTTTACCACACCTCCTTATGAGCAGTACAGCTGTCATTTTTCACATGTCATCCAAAATGTTTTTCTGTGCATGTAGCACACAATGGCGCAGTCAGTGTGCGCAATCAATGTTTGTGACACATTAAGAAAATCACAGTGACACTGTTCATGAGCAGAGGTTTTAAAATGGCTATGTTGAAAATTTGGTGAAAAAATTCCCTTCAGCTGTTCTGCAATGTTACTAATGAAGACCCTGCAGCACCCCACTGGTCACCCCCTCTCCCCAGACTGCACCCCATTTACCACCACTCTCTGCCTCCTGTCTGTTAGCCAGTTTCTAACCCAGTTTACCACCCTTTCCCCCATGCCCAGCCTACCCAGCTAGTTTATCAGCCTTCTATGTGGGATGGTGTCAAAGGCTTTGCTGAAATCAAGGTAAGCGTTGTTCACTGCCCCACCCTGATTCACTTCCTTTGTCGCCCAGTCAAAGAAATCAACCAGATTTGTCTGACATGATGCCCCCCACTGTGAATCCATGTTGTCGATGGTCCTGGGCTCTGAGGGCTTCTAGATGCCCCACTATCCTTTTTTTAAGCAATGTCTCCATGATCTTCCTCACTACTGAGGTGAGGCTGAATGGCCTATTGTTCCCTGCCTCCTCCCTGCTGCTGCAATTGTTAGAGGGACCACTTGTGCCCTCCTCCAATTCACTCATGTTGAATGACTCAGTGAACATGGCTGCCAGAGGTACTGCTATCTCCCTTCGCAGTTCTCTTAATATCCTTGGGCGTATCCCATCTGGTTCCATCACTTTGTCCACCTTCAATTTAGTGAGCTCCTGCAGGACTCTTTTGCCTTTGAATGGACTATTGTCCACCTTTTCACCCCCTTGGCAACTGCTGTACTGCTGTGGCCCTTGCCTCTCCCACTCTTCTGTGAATACTGAAAGGAAAGACACAGTGGATGACTTGGGAGGAATGCATGGAACTATCACTTTCAAATACCTAAACAGCACATACAAGCCAGCAACATCTGGCATTGACAAATGCTTGTTTATGCTGAAATAATCTGCTTTGTGGTAATCTCTTATTTTGGTGATTCCTCTGTTGATATTAGTAAATCTTTTTAAATTAAACTGGACCATATTGTGGTCACTATCACCAATTGGTGGTAATATTAATGGTAATGATTCCATATCCTCGATGTTCCAAGTATATTATTATTTCTAGTGGGTTCTGTCACAAGTTGTTCCAAATTATGTTGGAGAGTGACTTCCAAGAATCTTTTCTCCAGCTGACCTTTAACCTCTAATGTTGACCATTTAATATTTGGTAAATTAAAATCACCCATTAGAATGTAACCCTCAAGCACTTCCATATTTTCTATTTCAGCAACAAAGATTCTGTTTGTTTCTGCTCCTAAATTTGGAGAGCAATTTCCTCAGCCTATTAATATTTTTTTGTCAACATGTATTTTGTCCATATAATTTCAGTGCTTGTATCCTGTTGTCCTGTCTGATAACATTTATACTTTCCTGTAGTATACAGAGCAATGCCGCTACCTTTTTTGTCTTTCCTATTGTTAGAGGTCTTTATGTATCCTGGTATATCTGTACACCAGTCATTATCTGATAACCACGTCTCAGTGATGCCACTTATATTAATGTTGTTAGATGCTAATGTGTATTTTAGCTTCTCCATTTTATTTGCAAGACTTCTTGCGTTTACCAATAATATTCTTAGTTAATGAATGTTTTTCTGGTTTTTAGACCTTATGGTCAGTCTTACCTCAACGGGGCATTTTCTCCTACTCTGTTTTTGTTTGTTATTTATTTCATTTTTATTTTTAACTGATACGTCATAGGTTTGTATTCATGAATCTGTAGTCGACTAATGATGCAATAACATACATTCCTTATAGCGTGCTGTGGCTTGCTCAAGGCCACAGAAGTAGCCCCAGAACATTTCAGTGTCTTATAGTTTATTGTACCTTATTCAAGGCCATACAGGCAGCCCTGAAACATCTTACTACCTTGTAATGAACTGCAGCTTATTCAAGGCCACAGAAGTAGCTCCTAAATATCTCATTGCCTTGTAGAGTATTGGGCTTGCTCAAGGCCACTGAGGCAGCCCTGGATCATCTCACAGCCTTGTAGTGTACTGTAGCTTATTCAAGGCCACAGAGGCAGCCCCAGAACATCTCAACACCTTGTAGTGTAGTGTGTCATGCTCAAGGCCACAGAGGCAGCACTAGACCACGTGCTTATGGTGTGTATGATGTCAAAGATGCCCACCTGGCACACACTGTCTTCTTGTGTGGCTGTTCTTTGTGTGGTCAAATGTGTTTGTAGAGGCCAGAGAGAGAATCATGATTCCAGCCATTGCAAGGTAGTTCTGTATATCCAGCACTGGAGTTCCATTTTTGTGCATTTCATCGACAGCATTGTTATGTCTCTCATTCAGATTCTTGGTCATATTGAAAGTGTAAAGGTGGTGGTTTCTTGGTCTGCAAATTTTCTCCAAAAGATGTGGATAAATGCCACAAAAATGCACCATATTTATAAAGCAGTGTCAGTGGCTCAGCAGGTTGCACACTTACCTATGAGACCAGAAGATCAGAAAGCTGTGGGTTCTATCCCCACATCAGACACTTGGGTTAAATCTCAGAACTGACACTGTGGTGCAGCATGAGCAGGAGCAGGACTGGATTAACCTTTTTTGGTCCTGGTGCCAAAAAGTTTCGTGGGACCCTATTTTCATGGGAGGGGGTGCAGGGAGGGCAGTGTTCAGACAATCTACTTAGCTGAGATCAGCATCACACAGGAGAAATCAAAATGCTCAGAGCTACGATAACCAAGGGTGGGCACCATTTCAGATTTCCAACAACCAGTGTGGGTTAGGTGTCAGTTAGGCCCCTCTCACAGTCACACACAGGCACTGTGCACTGACTGCTGTGTGCATGTTCGAGCAATCACCTGCCTGCTCAGTCATGCAAGCTGATTCACTATAGCAGAACTTCTGCTGTACTAAATCAGCTCATAAGTTCAAGGTGGCAAGCAGCTGCTCAAACATGTGCATATGGCAGAACAACATGTTAACATTCAAGTAAATAAACACAACCTACAAGTGTGGATGAGAAGAAATTGTGATAACTTACTTACCCAGCCATCTAGCCAGAACCTGCAGCTAGCCACTCACCACCAGCACAGTAAGCCCAGCAGTTAAGACCTCCTCTTTGAGTCCTCTCCTCCTCCTGGATCCGAACCGTCCTGACCACAACCCAAAGGGTCCTGTGCTTGCTTGCAGCCAGACCCACTGAGTTTCTCAGTGAAATGGAGGAGATCAAAATTCTTTATGATATCACCAAGCAAGAGTCCACTTCATCACTGACCAGGGTGTAGCCTGTCTGTAGCACTGGGGAAAGTGTGGGTCATTCAACTCATGTGCTCTGCTCCTCCATGTTACATGATGTCACTGATGACTTGGCTGCAGCATGAGTGCACACAAGGGCAGGCAGGGCACTTATTGTGCAAAAAAAAAAAATAATGCCACACCAAAGAACAATCAGCAACTTCCACAAGGCATGCAGGCAACGGCTGCCTCTGGGCCAGAGGGCACCCTTCCAAGTGTGGGCCTGGCTCCATGGAGCAGTTGGAGCCACTGTTAATCCAGTACTGAGCATGAGCAGGGTGCTGCACTTCTGAGATGCAATCTTTCAGATGAGATGTTAAACTGAGGTCCCATCTGCCTGTTCTGGTGGTAGTTCAGGTGGATATTAAAGATCCCATAGCACTTCTTGAAAAGAGTAGGGAATTTTTTTATTGAAAGAAAGAATAATGCAACTTAAACTTACAAAACAGATCAAAACATTTCTATCAAGTACAAATCACAACGAACCAGAAGGGATTCAAGAAAACAAGCTCACATAAAATAACTATTTAAACATTCAAAAACCAAGTACAGTGTCTCCAATGTGACTTGAAGATAGTTAATGCAGTTGTATCTTTCTCTTTCCCATAAATGGTTTGTAAACCAAAAGAAATCTGTGATAAGATATGAGCAACTGCGTATTCTTTTTGCTGTAGCAGAAGTGCACACCTGGCTTGCCACAGATAAAATCAACATGGTACAAAAATGAGTCGCATTGTACTGGGGTGAAATTTAAAAAATTCAGGTGGATATAATCCCAATATTAGCATTTCATACAGTATGTAATCAGAGAGAGGCACTTGTCTCCCCACGTATCTAAAAATGATAACCAAAATTGTTTTGAAAAAGGGCATTGTAGGAAAAAGTGTTCCATAGTTTCCAATATTGCAGTGCAGGAAGATCTTGGACACATTCATTCCTCCATTGCCTTATGTTTGTGTGTATTCTGCAGCCCAAGTTGCCAGTGCCATGATACCCAAGTAATATCCCACAATTTTAGGGGGATTCTTTTATCACTGAGTTCAGAAAATATTTTGTCAATGTTAGCTTCCTGATCCCCTACCACTGGAGGAGATTCATGGAAATGTTCTCAAAGGATTATAGAATAAATTGTTTTCCTGGTATTTGCCATTAGAAAATATGGCATAAGTTTCTATTGTCATAATTTGAGAAAGACCGGAATTAAAAATGTGGGAATATCAAGGATCTAAAATTTCTCAGAATCAAAAAGGTGTGTGTAAACTAAGCATTGCATTATTTTTGAAGCCAAGATTGTAAAATAATGTACCGGGGAAATTTTATCCATCCAACAAAGGCAGAATATTCCAATATACAAACAAGCTATGAAAAAATAGAACTGGATGTACCATTCTAACTCCACTCTGACAGTAGTCATGGTATGTGTATAGCCATTTATTGGGGTTCAAATGGCTACCCCAAAAACCCTGAAAAAACAATATTTATTTTAGCTTCCATATTCAACGGAGGTGGAAAAATATGTGCTAAATGCAAAAGAAGTGGAAGTATAAATCTTTTTAACAAAAATACTCTCTTCCTTTTGGAAACAAACATGTTTACATGGTTGAATAATTCCTGCTGCTTTCCCAGCAAAAGTGTTCCTGTTCAGGGTTGCGTCATCTGTGCTACCAAAATATCATCTCAGAATTTGAATTGGGCAATTAAAGATTTCAATGTTAGCTATTTGTTGTACTGGGGTATTTCTATCTGATGGAAACAGCCAAATTCCTCTGCTTTTATTATAATTTAATTTTGAGCCAGAGATAATTTCAGACTCAGAAATTACTGAAGTAAGAGCAAGGCCTACTACCTCATCTGTAGTGCAGATACAGACATCATCTGCATAAGCACAAACTGAGGGTGTCATCTGCAGGTTTGAGAGCCTGATTCTGTGTATATCTGGGTGGGACAATGTTTTTCTAAGAAAAGGGTCTATCTGAAAGATGTACAGAAGGGGATTTAAGGGGCAACCTTGATGGACCCCTGTGCATCCTAAAAAGGCAGTACACAGGACCCCATTAAAATATGGCTAGATCCATGCATTAAAGTATAACTGTTGGTATCATGTGATAAATATTGAGGGGATATGATATGCTTTCAAAACTTGAAATAAATAGTATTGATCCACTCTATCAAATGCTTTGGCTTGGTCTAACAAGAGGATAATATCATGGTCATCACCTTTCTTACTGAGGAGAAGGTCTCAAATATAAGATTATGGAAGATTGATTTGTTGGCAATTGCAGAAGACTGTACCAGGCATATTACTGTATCAGCAACAGAAGACAACCTTTTCATAGCCAGAATTTTGTAATCCACATTTAAGAGACTAATCGATCTCCAATTAGTCAAATCAGATTTTTCTCCATTCTTAAATAATAGCATCATTATGGCTTGCACCATGGGGCCTGGAAAAGAAGCTGAATATAATATAGCATTAAACACCAAAGTTAAGACAAGTGCCAGTAGTTCAACAAAGGCCTGGTAAAATTCAGTAGTTAATCCATCTTGGCCTTGTGAAGAACATTTTTTCAGGATTTTAACTGCCTGTGTAGTTTCCTCTGGTGTAATATATGTAATTAAATTATCTTGTAGTTCCTGAGGAATGGTTGGAATAACTAAATCCTATAGGTATGTCTCATTCAAGATGGCTGAGGATGGTGTACTAAACATATGTTCTAGATAGGTTTGCCCTATTTTGTGAATTCTTCCTTGATTTGTGTGTAGAGACTGTGATCCTTCATTTCCTCAGATTTTGCACTGTGAAGTCTATCCTTACAACTTTAAAAATATCAAGTGCAGGTGTTTTCCCTTGTGTTCCATATTGTGCTTCCATTTTCAATGTATCCACCCTATTATATTGGTAGGCGCCCATTTCTACCTTAATACTATGAATTTTTTGTTCTTGAGCCATTGAAATGAAATTTAACAATTTCTGTTGTAGACTAAGGTATTTAAAATAGGAATCCTGGTGCTTCCTCCACGCACAGGCTACAAAAAAAGGATTTAAGATCCTTCTTTGCATCTAGCCACCAGTCTGTGAGAGCGTCATAAGCATCTACAGTATCACAGAAATGTGAGCTCAGATGCAGTCTGCACATTGACTTTTAATTTTGGGATCAAGCACTAAGTTATTATTTAATTTCCATCTGAATTTAATATTGGAATTGTAAGTGTCACTCTTGTATGTGCAAAATAGGGATACGGCTAGATGATCCTAGGTTTCACATGGAATAGTACTTGCACGAAAGGTTAAAAGGTTCTGTGAAATAAATAAAAAATCTATTCTAGTGGCTAAGGTCCCTCTCACATAGTTTTTTTCCCCACAGGGCTGAGTTCCAAATAGCCATCATTCAAACCTGCTGTAGTAAGAATGGTCTTTAAACAATTTGCATCCCCAAAGATTTTCATTGTGGTCCCACCACAGTCCATAGGTGAGAGTTCTCAATTAAAATCTCCACCAAAAATAACATGTCTACTGGTGTGTAAATAAAGTTGTATACTGCAAAACAGTTCAGTTCTTGAAGCAAGACCGTGTGGGCATCAATATTTATGAAACAGAATTTTTTGTTCCCACACTTTACATCCAACAGCATTGCCCTACCTGTGTATGTATCAACAGTTTTTGTTAATTGAAAATCAAAACCTTTAAACAGGAAACCCACCAGTCACACACATCCATCCCATGTGACCAATATGATGCTTCTATTGGCCAAGCTCATTTCACATGAAACACTTCGTATGATGTTTTCATTCTAGTGTCTTGAATGAAGATTACATTATTTGGGAAATCTTTTAATATTTGTAGAGTGGTCACACATTTTTTATATGATTTAATTCTACAAACATTACGTGTCAAAAGTGAAATGTTAAGACTGGTGTACATTTTGATAGGTTATATATCAGGTGTTATCTGTTTTCCTCTTCAGAGATTTCTTTTGACTCTTGGCCTTTTTAGAGACGAAAGCTCCATTTGTGAGTCAGAAGAGAAAGCCATCCTAGAGGATGCTATTGAGGATGTGTCTGAGTCCTCCCCTTTTCTTCTGTGTCTCCCCATTGTTTCTGTTTGGACAAGGCTTGAAAACAATTCCTAGTGACCACTAATGGCTTTGTAAAAGTATTCCCTGCTTTCTTTTTACCCCTCCCTCTCCTTGCTGGTTTCACCAATACCAAAGGTTGTTCTGGCAAAGGGGGGGGTGCATTTCAACTATGAGGGGAACATGGTAAGAATCCATAGGGTTAATACCATCTTGTTCAGAGATGACAAGATCAGAGGGTAAAGGGGTGGGGATCGAGGGTGTAGTGGCTTGTTCCATTTATGTTTTGGAATGATCACTGCCAGAAGAAATGTGATCAAGCTGAGCATCTATAGCAGGTTCCACCTAAGAAATTTGAAGTTCTGGCCATTTGTGCTTGAGCTTGTGACTCAGTTATCAGTTGTTTCTGATACTGAGGGGCCCAGTGCAGCATGTTGTGATCTGCCCAGGGGCATTGTCTGTAGGAATGCCCTGCCTTGCCACAGAGATCACATCTAAAGGGGTTGGGACAGCCTAGGCTAACATGTCCATACTCTAAGCACTGATTGCAGTGAGGTTTATCATAAACCGAGCTTAAGTGTGTCCTGGACCCACATTTGTGACATGTCCTTGGCTGTCCCTGATAAAAACAAAGTTCCCCATCTCTTCCAATATGAAAACTCCCTGGTAAATGCATAATGCCTACATTTGTCTGTTTTAGCTGATCTTTGACTTTCCAGTCCCCAGTCCAGACCAAATCTTCATTAAGATGGGGAAGGGGTGATCCATGAGATTGCAGCACTGCTTTATCCAATATTGGACATCAGCTATACTAACTCCTTCATTTCAAAAGAGCAGCATGATGGTTTTCACTGTTGGGTTTGTTAGGGGAATAGGAAAGAAAGGAGACCATAAAGGGTTATCTTTAACTATGAGATACTTTTGCAAGAATTTATGTAGGGTAGTAACATATTTATAACTGATGTTGTATACTGCTTCTCCTTTTACATGTATAAATGCAAACAATTCAGAGGCACATATTCCCATAGAGTCTTTCAGCATTTTGTGTAAAACAGTTCTCTTATCCAGTGAGCCATTCACAACCCCAGTAAACTGAAAGCATACTGCATTGCATCTTTTGGCTGGTTCACCCACCTTCTGATAGAGATAGGACATTCTGTATGTATTGTGCTGGGGATGTCTAACATCCATTGTTTCCAGCATCACATCTGTGGGATCTTCTATTGTAGCTGCATCCCACAGTTATTGTTGTTCACCTCGAGGCTCTTCAAGGGGAGCACCTGTATGTTCAGATGTTGCTGTTGCACCAGTCTCTGTTTGATGTGAAATTGCACCAACACTTGAGGTATCTTTGTTTTCGTAAAAAAAAGTATTTTTTTTTTAATTGGTTCTGTTCTTATGACTAGAATGATGTTTATTAGATTTGGGCAGTACACATTTATGCATGTTCACTGAGTTTCCCAGCTGTCGGCTCCCATTTTCCACAATGATATCTGTGGCCCATACCAGGCCAGGTGAGTCCCAATGTGTTTCATCCTGTGATTTTTGGCAGCCAGCTGCTCGCACAGCAGCATCCAGACTCCAGACTGCTGCGGTCTCTTCTGATGGTTGGCTCTGCCAGAGTCCCAGTGAAAGCAGAGGTACAGCCTGAGACGGGGCAGTCTTAGATACAGGGACAGCTACGGTATTGGTTTGTGACCCATCTGAAAATTGAGATGGGATAGTAAGAGAGTCAACATCAGAGATGGATGCAGTAGAATTTTCTGCAGAGTTAGCACAGGCAGCATCTTCTTGTAAATGTTTTATCAGGAAGTCTTTGTGTGCTTTTATAGCTTGCATTTGAATTCCTTCTTGAAGTGTAGCAGGTACGTCTAGTCCTTCTGTGGCAGAATGTCCCATTCGAGTCATGTTTGTCTTATCCAGACCATCCATTACAACAGAGGTAGACACCTCCTCATCTCCCAGCATTGTACTGGAGGAAAAAAATCTATTGTAGCAGTTCCAATCCTCCTTGATCTCCAACAGTAATTTCCATAGCTCTGGTAACACTGACCCCTCTAGCTCCTCCAATTCCACCACCAACCTCCTCTGCATCCACTATCTTGGAAATGGCCAACAAGGGCTCCCTTACTGCAAAGAGTAGGAGATTTTACCTGGTGTCCTGGCTAAATTTCCCCACATTCACTAAAAATGCTACTAACTGCTTAAAATGGTTCAATGTCATTTGGTATCCATCTGTATCCCCTCTCCCCCTCCCCCTGGCACGAGACTGAAAATTGGCAGAACTGTCTAGTCTTCCTTTCCCAGTCAACAAAAACTAAATAAATAAATAGTAGAGGAACAGGTACAGTGGATGTGGCAATGAACTTGAATCACAAGCTGGGGATTAAGGAGCAGACAAATCAGATGTTGAGGATCTGGGAGGCATGACATAACTATGACATAAGAAACAGTGTTAGCCAATCAGCTCCAAACTAACGGCAGTCTTGAAATTGGGGTACAGTATATAATGGGGGCTTTGTCGAACTTGAAAAATGAGATTACATACTGTACATCTGACTGAGAGGCAATACTCTGTATCACTGTATGTTGGATTAAAGATGGCTACCAGATTCAGAACCACAAACGTTTATGGGACCCCAAATGTAAGCAGACCTGACAGGAAGAGAGATGCAATAAGAACTGAAAAGTAGTACAAATGTGAACAGAAAGAGAGGGGGAAAGGAAAATACCACACCATTAGTAAAATGGAGATTTTCAGAAAGGATCCAAAGAACTACACGGTTATACAATATTGCTTTGTATTATTGTTGTGATTAATACATATATAAATAGCTCTCAACTGCTATGATGTTCATATGGTGCCATGAATCTGATACACACATGTGCCCTTGCTCACCAAATACTGTGTTTACTTATATGCTTTATAATGTTAACACTGTTTATACAAATTACCAGAAAAGTTAAGTAGCTTGATAGAAACTGTCCTTAACACTAGATGAATGTTGCCACCAGCCTATTTTCCAGATGGGCACCCTGCACCTCAGTCAGACCATGATGAGTGTAGTTTGCAGGCAGGGTTGTTTCCAAACAGTGTGATATCATCACCAGCAATAGTGAACTGTTCTTTGATAAACAGCACGACAAAAACCTCATTTCAGTGTCCCATGCATAGGAGGAGACAGCAGCATAGGACAGGGCAACACCTGAGCAGCAGGCCCATCCAGATGATATGGAAGCACCAGAACAGTTGGCCCATCTGAAGAACACAGAAGCACCAGAGCAGCTGGGCTGTCCAGAGGACAAGGAATTGCCCAAGCTGCTGCCCAGAAGACCAGGAAGCACCAGACCAGCAAGAGGAGGGTACATACGGGGAAAAGGCAGCTACAGGACACCAAAGAACAGGGGCTGATGTGAAAACAGCTACATATGGAACATAGAACAGAGTGGGAGAGACAGCCAGATTCAAGCATTTTAAGTGGAATGGAAGCAGGAATGCCAACAGGTGGAGGCAACTATGGAAAATTGAAAGGCATGGCAACCCCATCTGCAGGCAATGATTCAAATCTTGAAAAGGAGAATGAGTGAGATGCAGCAGAAAATGTCAGTACTATGGACATTAACACCTCTGGAGAGGCACAGTACAGCTAGTCTTTCACATTTGAACTTGCCAGCAGAAACAAGCTATAATGGTCTGTCAAGTATGTTCGAGTGTGCAGCTCAGTTTAATTCCCTGGAGTAGCCCCTCATCCACTACACCTCTTGGAGTCATCTACCTCCACCCCAATACACTCCCCCATCCACTTCCCAGTAGTGATTCGTCACATTCTCATTCTCATTCTCTTTTTCACCCTGTCCCACACCCCTCCCTTGAAAGTGGCCACTGTATTTGCTGCAGCTACTTACCCCAGGAACTCATTCCACCCTGTCACCACCATTTCAGTGAAAAAGTGCCTCCTCATTTCCTTCTTAAATCTACCTCCCACTAGTTTCAAGCTATGACCCCTTGTTGTACCTTCCTTTCTTAAATTGAAGATGCCCTCTGCTCCAACCCTGTTTATACCCTTAAGGCACTTGAAGGTTTCTATCATGCCCCCCTTTCTCTTCTATTCTCCAGGGAGTACAGTACATGTTAAGCTCCCTCAGCCTCTCCTCATATGTTCTGTCCCCCATGCCCTGGATCATTTTGGTTGCCATCCGCTGGACCCCCTCCACTGGTTTGATATCCATCTTCAGATAAGGGCACCAGAACTGAACACAATATTCCAAGTATGGTCTCACCAGTGACCTGTACAGTGGTAGAATAACTTCCTCCCTCCTAGAGGTGATTCCTCTGGCAATGCAGCCCAGCATTTTGTTTGCTTTGGCTACTGCATTACAGCACTGCGCAGAGTGTTTCATGTTGCCCCTGACCAGCACTACAAGATCTTTTTCCTCCTCTGAGATGGTCACCTCTACTCCCCCAGCCTGTAGCTGGCCCCTGGGTTCCTGGCTGCCAGGTGCATGACCTTACATTTCTTATCATTGAATCACAACTACCAGATGCCCAACCATTTCTTCAGCCTTGCCAGATCTTATCTTAGCCAGATCAGCCTAGCCAGATCTACAAAAACAAGAAACAGAACTAGAAATTATGGGATAAATGCAGCGTCAGGATGCTGGTCAGGATGCAAGGTGTATGAGACTTATGTAATTCTTTATTTTCCATAAGAAAATGTAGAGAACATTATATCCTGTACCTCAGAAAAAATAGCATGCATAGAAATACATTCTGGAGAACATATAGCAATGAATCAGTTAGCTGGTGTCAGGACTAAGTCATAGGGACAACACTTCGGTTGAATGGCTGGTTCTGCTCACTACATCTCTTTCTCTCTATTCTGCTCTCCAGCCCAGCTGTCAGACTTTCCATGCAGCTGTATGATATGAATGTGCAATAAGTATTTGCAGAGAGAGTAAGAGTGCTCATTAACTGAACTCACTCGAACCTGTACCTTCAGATCAAGTATTTCTCCCCTCACTGAGGAAATAGGCCTATACAAAAAAAAAACACAAAGGCAATACTACACAATCTACATATTGTAAAAAAAACAACAACCTATTCCTTGTTTTTATATATGTGGAAGCATACAATATCAACCAGCCTTGAAAGTGCCACCACTGGGAACGTCCCCTCCCTTCTGTATCCCCCTAACAGACAGGTAGGTGTTAACCTATTAGTGTATCTGTATTTCAGAAATTTGGTACTCTGTACTCAGAAAATGTGCTGTTGTCAATCATGCAAGAACATTCTGTAATGTTCTATAGTTCCTGTAAACAACATAATTGCCAACTGAATAAAAGGTGGGGGTTTTCAGAGATTGGGGCCTTCCCTGATTCTACCCCATTGGGCATTGGCTGGAAATGAGTCAGCAAAGGAGATATCAGTTCTAACCACTAACAGGGTTACCTTCAAGTTAATGGAGCCTGAACTCTTTTGGGAGTTCAAAGTTCATGCCAGTTGTGACCTATCCTCAGGGTCTTACCAACTTCGAAGGCTGGCAGTTGGCCTTGGACCTGCGCGTGACATGGGTCCCTTGAGGTCTTTGTTCCCAGTGGCCTGAGAAACATCTGCAGAGAGCTACCTATATGCATTAAAAGGCCTAAGAAGGTATCTGTGCACCCACATTGTAAGCTGTTATGCATCTGGGGGTCTATTCCAGAGTGTAGCATTTAGTGGGTCTTAAATAATCATCTCAGAGGGTATTATCAAAAAGGGTGTAATACTTAATCCTGTGCATATGATTTCAGGGACATAGCAGCAGTGGCTATGGGAGGACAATAGTGTAAGTAGCCTTGGGGTCTGCCAATGTCCAATAGCCCAATTTAACTACAGTGAAGTGTTAGGCTTGTGTATGTAATCATGGGGACATGTCAATTTGTCCTGGTCATTTCACTCTGTGACAACTCACCCTGGGCTATTAGATCCAGCATCAATCAACTCCCACATTAATTCATCCCCAGACAGTTCAATCCCACTACATATCATACTGTACTCCAACAACAACTACAGTACGACTTCCACTTCTACAACCCTCAAGCACATTGCCTTATCTTGTGGGTAAATTGTACCCACCTGGAGTTTATTTTATAATATTTGCTCTGGGGGGTGAATTGCCCAGGGACAAATTGACATGGGAGTTGATTGACACTGGAGCTAATAGTCCGAGGTGAGTTGTCACAGAGTGATATGACCGGGATAAATTGTCATGTAGCCATGCATCACAACCAAGGAAAATGTGAGAACAGAGAATGTAAAAAGAGACCAAAAATGCAACTGGGGATAAGAGTCCTATGGCACTGGAGGTGGTAGTTCCAACTTCCAACTTATACATTTATGTAAGATCAGTTAGAGGTGGTTGTGGAAGGCCTTAGTATCAATTTAAGACCACGGGTGGAAGAGGTGAGATTCATGACTCAGAAACCCTAAGTTTGATCTGTAAATGTCTGTGGGCTAAATCTTCACCACTGGGTAGCAGCATAGCATAAAAGGGATCCTGAGGGTCTTGTTCTACACACCAGTAAGGTATATTTCTGTTAGAAGCATAGTGTACAACTGATGAGGCTCAGAGACTAGACTAGAAAGGAAAAGCCAGATAAGCATGTCCTCTGTTTGGGACCAGCATTTATTCCAGCCTGTAAATGTACTGAGTATTTCGTACACTAGAGCTAGGAGGTGGGAGGCAAGGTTCCCCTGTCTGATACTAATCATTGTTCCCTATAAACCTGATAGTCAGGCACTGTTCAGCTTGCCCTTTCTAATCCAGTGTGACCATTGCAAGATTGCTAGTTCTCTAAAACCAGAGGACCCACAGAACTACAGCAGCTACTGAGAATGTACTACTGTATGTGCTGAATGGCATTTGTCTGCTTTCTGAGTCTGCTTGTTAACAGCCAAGATTTTAACCATCATTTAAGGCCAGTGCACACTGTAAATAAAGTATTAAATTAAAACCGAAATCAAATGTTTTCATAACTTGTTTGTTCCTGCCTGTTGAGGATGCAGAGATGAAACTACAGTACCATACTGCAAGCTAAAAAGGAAAAGGTAACCTTTGGGAACTGCATAAAGTAGGCATGTAGCCACTTCTACATTTGCCAGGTACCCAGACACTATGGAAATTGCTAGCCTCTGATCACTGGCATCATGGAACCCTCTCCACAGGAAACAGCTGCCGAAACCCAATGTAAAGAAAAAGCTTGTATTTTCCCTCGAGGAGCAGTCTCTCTACTTTTGCCTGCAGAAAGGAGCCACTTCAGGAGGAGGCACTGTTAAAAATATTGATTTTTATGTTTTTTGTACCTCTGTAACTTTACCCCCACTGAACCGATCTACTTGAAGTTTTCAGGATCAAGAGATCCTGGCACAAAGGCTGTGCTTTCCAAACGTCATGTATATCGGTTAAATGGGGGCAAAGTTTTTAGGTGCAAAAATTGGGGTTTAACATTAAAGTGCTTATTCAACCCTAATATACAGGTGCGACTGCACCTGTATAATATAGATATACACACACACACATAAAACACTGACTCCCCATTGGCCCATGATCTGATAGATTTAAAGATTCATGTCCAGACAGTAAAACTGCTACTATACTTGGGGGCTGAACTGTCATACTGCTGTTTTTTGTTGTTGTTGTTAGTTATGTCAGCTGCTTAAAAGGTTTTACAACCCAGCTGTACAGATTATTTTGTCTCAGTGCTGACTGTAATCCTGAAGCTGCAGTTTCAGAGCTAACTGCAAACCCAGTGTTCAGATCAGGATAGGGGCAGTGATAACTGTTAGCCCATAGGGGAGTTGAGATCAGTGCTGGGTTTATGCTCTGAGTTGCAGGTAGCACTGGCTGCATTTCCTAAGCATAGGGAGATAGTGCTGACAAGGCAATATGCCCCGAGTTGGGTGGCCAGTGCTGTTTGTGAGCCCTACATTAGGAGGCTATGCTGACTGATGCTCTGAGCTCAGAGGCAGTGCTGGCTGAATGAACTCCTGAGATCAGAGTGTGACAGCCATGGCTGCATGCAGTGAGTTATGGAGATAGTAGAGGCTGTGAGCCCCATGTTGAGGGTAGAGGCAGATTCATGCCCTGTGTTTAGAAGGCAATGAGCCCAGAATTGGTAGATTAGGTCAGTGCTTGCCACATGTACTGAGGTGAGGAGGAGTACAGTACTTGAAACAAGCTCTAAGTTGAAGGTAGGGGTAGTGCTGGCTACAAGTATTTAACTGGGGGAATACTGGCTATGAGCCTTATATAGCCCCCCCTTCCCAATGTCTAGGGGCCAGCATGTTCCAGGGAAGAGGTCCCCAGACTGCAGAACCTCACCAAGCACTTCTCAGAATTATAGCAGCAATTGAAATGGGGTTTCTTACCTTAAGATGTTTTCGCCCACCATCTCTGAGCCCCAAAAGGCATTCACATCTCCCAGCAGGTCAGACCAGCAGGCGGATAGAACATTTCATCTTCAGGCTTCTCACCCACCGGTCCCAGAGCAGGAGGGTGCAGGAAAAATAAAATGCTTCAAGACCACAGGGAAACCATGGAAATCCCTAAAACTAAAGAACTTTTTATTTCATTTAAATCATTCATCAGAAATGATCAAACTGGTCTCTGGTTTCTCCCCAAAACAAATCAGATTTATTCTCCTGAACTCTTTAAAGATCACCAAAGCTCAGGGTTTTGGTTACTTTAAAAGCTTTAAGTAAACAATTCCATGGGGCTAACTTTTTACATTGAGCTATCAAACAAGAGAGAAAGCAATGGGCATTTCTTAGGCATAGCTTTTCCATCTAACAGAACCAGAAGCAAGCACTTTACTCAGGACCAGAAATCTAAACTTGACTTTTTCCAGAAGGATGAAGCTTCCACTAGACCACCAGCACTGGTAAGTACCTGGAACTTTGTTACTATGTCAATTTACACAGAGCTTCACCTCAAAACTGGTCTCTTTCCAAAACATTCACTTCTTCTGTTTAAGCACCTCTACCAGGGTTGTGATGTGCTCTTCTGATGCCGCTAAGCTAATTCACACTCGGTGCAGAAGTTTCATAGTCTGCTAAATCCGCAGCTGTCTCTTCACAAAACACTGCTCACTTTATTCAGTTTAGCTCTTGTCCTGTCTCTCTCTGTCTCCGTCTCTCTCTCCATTTCCGTCTCTCTCTCTCTCCATCACTCTCTCTCCCTCTCTCTCTCTCTCCCCTCCCGAAGCTCTATCTGAAGATGAGCCTCCCAAAGCAGTCACAGTAGCTCCCTCACTTCTGAATCCTTGTTGCCACAGCTGAGCCATGGCCTGTGTTGGCATAAAGGCCTACTCCCTCATGTAGGCCCTGGGACCTGCCCCCAGCAGACGGGAAACAGGCCCCATCATTCCAGGCTGCCACCCATTCCCATCTTCCTCACCGAGCCAAAGTGCCACTGAGGAACAGAACTGGAGGAAGCTGCCACCAAACCCCCCAATCCCATGTAGAGGCCTTGCCACAAGCTCTTCAACTCCCATTGGCTCAATAACTCCACTCCTTAATTCTGGGCCCAACGCCCCCAGGATCCTACTCTATCTGCCCTCCAAACTACCTGAATGCTCTCACCACCCAGTTCTAAGGGGACCCAGAACCCAAATGACTGCAAACTGCCTTTCTGCTCACCTCTCTCAGAGCCCCAATCCTAGGAACCCGGCACTCTGCCACCAAAACCGCCGACCTGCGTAAGAGAATGGGGGGGGGCACCCCTTCGAGCTGCCCTACAGCAATGCCCGCCGGTCTCTCCTCCTATTTCTCTCCTGACCCCTCTATATATAGTCATCCACATTGCTGCTCCAAGTGGTGGCAAGCATAAATTACACCCCCAGTGCACCAGAACTCCCTAAGCACAAGGGGGGGTCCCTAAGGGTGAGCCATAAGCCCTCCTGTGAGGAGGGATTACACTCTGCCCCACTTAAGAAACCATGCCTTCCTGGGAATGGAGGCAGAGGGCCAAGCAGGCCCCCCAGCCAACAAGCCAGGTATGCACACTCCCCAGCATGCTGGAGGGAGTACCCACTAAACTGATCCAAAGGAGTAAAACACTCCCTAGCTACCACCAAACCTCTCTGAAACCCTAAAAGAAATCCTACCTCACCTGTGCCAGGAGGTCTTAAAACTTTAAACTACCATTTGGAAAACTTTTCAAACATTTTTGAACATTGGATACATTTTTGGTCATCACATTTTTTATATATTTGAGGTAGATTAAGTTGCATCTCCCCTGGTTCCCCTTATACTACCCACCAAATTGGATAGGAATACTCCAACACTTTATCACCATTGAATTTTTGATAGTCACTCACACACTCATGCACTCTCACACTCACCCAAGACAGAGATTAATATCCCAACCTTACTTATTAAAACAATTAAAAATAAATGCCACTAAAAACACCACCAAAGATTAAAATCTGGTTCAATTTCAGTTGGCACCCATCTGTATCCCCCCCACACAGAACGAGGCAAAAATTGGCAAAACATTATCTAGTCTTCCTTCCTGGTCAACAAAATAAAATAAAAAAAATCAGAATCACTTTCATTGGCTCTTTCTTTTGAAACAACATGAAAATTATTATTGTCCTTGATTATTACAGTCATTAATTTAAAAGATAAGCTGGAAACACCAACAGTCTCAAATCAACACCCGCTCCAGTGGGCAGTCTTCCTGGCACAGTTCACAATTTGCTGGGGCTCAAATGGCACGACCTCCACCTTGTGGAAAATAGAAATCTGGGTTTGGCTTCACTGCAAGGTCCCCAAACAAGTTCTTGGCAATTATATAATATTTCACTCAGCATCCTGCTAAGTCCTGCACTAGAGAAAACTTCTTGAACAAAGTTAGCCAGAAAAAGGTGCAGTATGACACATGGCACGTGCTTTCTGGAATAGCTGCTGGGATGGCTGACCACAACTTCTAGGCTTTGACCACAGTTTTTGCAGCTGTTTCTTGTATACCCACTCCTCTTGCATTTCCTCAATCACATCCCATGTTCTTTCTGACACATATGGGTAATCTGCAGAAGGATATTCAAGGTGAATACTCCTCCTGATTCACTTTTCCACCTGGGACCATTCGGGTAGCTCCCTTACACTGGTCCTCCTGGCCAGTCCTGGCTCCAGCCTTGTTCCATTCCTGTAGGTGACATTAAAAGGGTCACTTCTCATTAGCCAATCCATCCGACCCTTAGAGCTTTAGATCATGTAGGCATATGTGGGGTTCTATCTGCCAAGGTGATTACAGGGTGGTGAAAAGGCCAGGAAATGGCTCGCTGAACTTCATAATCAGCTAAATGAAATATTTCAAAGAGCAGATTCTCCTCATCAAACTTTGTCTCTTCTGGTAACTCTCCTCTCTCAATGGACACTCCAGCCACTCCCAGCTTAATCAGAGGATGTGTTTTTACAGCAGGAGACACCTCTGATTTTAATGAAAGGGCCAGGGGGCTGCCGCCAAAGTGGGACACAGGTGGGGACCCCCTGGGTCCTGGGGGGTCACCCAATGGACTTTACAGGCCCCTCCCTCTGCCACAGTGATAGTGGGCAACCAACGATTAGAAGCTTGGCAGATGTCAGCGTTCCTCATCACCCCCCTCTTTTAACTCCTATTCCACTGCTTCTACAACCACATTTGGGGAAGGATCTCTTGGCTTTTTCCCCTCATCTCCTCTGTCCTGCAATGTAAGCTTTTCAAGGGCCCCAACTTTGGTACTCTCTTGAGACCCTATGGATGGCAGTCCTTCTGAAGCACTGGAGGAGTATCCCCAATGGAAAACAGGTGGGGTACGATCGAATATTCAACCGGGGCAGAGCTGTAGCAAATTGTACACACAGGCGAGCCTAATTCTATCTCCCTATATCTACATCAGATGCATCTCCATCTGCTTGATCTCTCCTCATGATTTCATAGACAGGCCAGCAGTGAAGTAGGAACCATAGCCTATGATTCTGCTGGAAGAGCAATCTGTCTTCCGACTGAAATCTTCTGCTAGCCATCTTGTAACTCCATCTCATCGAATTGCCTTCCAACCCTTTTGCTGTTTAACTCCGGTGAAGGGGAGAACAAAGCTATTTAGAAATAAGGCCTCACTTCCTCTGAAACACCACTCAGGAGTTTTCTAGCCAAGCTTCCACTCTCTCTTCAGACGTCTCCATAAAATGGCACCAAGCAAAAAGGTAATAATAAACGGAGTCCACAGTGAAGAAAAGAGGGTTACTAGTAGGGTACCGCAGGGTTCAGTACTGGGACCAGTCCTCTTTAATATCTTTATAAGTTACATTGGAGAGCACCTGGAAGGAAAGGTTTGCCTCTTTGCAGATGACACAAAGATCTGCAACAGGGTTGATACACAAGGTGGGGCGGAAAGAATGAAGAGGGACTTGGCAGGGTTGGAGGAATGGTCAAATACGTGGCAGCTTAGATTCAATGCAAAGAAGTGCAGGGTAATGCATCTGGGAAACAAAAACCCAGGTGAAGAGTACACAATGGGGTATGAGTTAATAACAACAACAAAAATCGAAAGAGACCTAGGAGTAATTATATCAGATGACCTAAAGGTGGGCAAGCAATGTGAGAAGGCAGTAAGGAGGGCTGGGGGGATCCTGGGATGTATAGGGAAAGGCATCAACAGTAGAAAACAGGAAGTTGTTATCCCTCTCTACAGACAGTTAGTGAGACCCCATCTGAAGACTGAACTGTTTGTTTCTCTCCTTTAGCTGGTTTTAGGTACATTGTCTTTTTGCCTTGTATATATGTAAATATTTGTATATCTATCTGTCTCACAAATGATTGTATTTGTGCTTATTCAGTTTCATGTTCTTGTGTATAATTTGTAACCTTGTTTTGTTATGACCACTCAGGTCCATCTTGTAAATGAGCTACACTCAATGATGTTCGCCTGAATAAATAAAGATTTGATTGATTGATTGATTGAAGTACTGCATGCAATTCTGGGAAATCCCATCTCCGAAAGACATAGACAGAGTGAAGGCTGTTCAGAGGAGGGCAACCAAAATGGTGCAAGGTCTGCACCAGAAGACATACAAGGAGAGGCTAAAGCAGCTTAATGTGTATACCCTTGAGGAAAGGAGGGAGAGGGGGGACATGATAGAAACTTTCAAGTATCTCAAGGGAATTAAGGTACAAGAGTATAGTATCTTTCAGAAGAAGAGATGTGCAAGAACAAGGAGGCACAATTTGAAGATAGAGGGGGGACAGCTCAGAGGTAATGTTAGAAAGTATTTTTTTCACACAGAGAGAGTTGTGGATGCATGGAACAGCCTTCCTGAGGAGGTTGTGGAGTCAGGAACAGTGGGACAATTCAAGAATGCATGGGACAGGCATAAGGCAACTCTAGTGGGGGTCAGGAGGAAGTAAGCTGTTGATCAACTAGAATCTGCAGCTTATCCATCAGGTAGGGAAATGGGAAGACTGGGTGGGCCAAGCGGTCCTTATCTGCTGTCAAATTCTATGTTTCTATAAGCTCACAGTCCTTCTTTCCCCTCCACATACCATCAACCAATTAGAGAGACTGAAACATGCATGTGACCCACCAGTCACGTGCAGGCACCAATGACTACCAGAAGGATAGAGGCCTAACCATCCAGAATGCCTTACCCCACACCACCACCCTTTTAAAATTGCATCACAAGGAGTTGGCCTAAGGTGGCCAGTCCTGCCATCTCCTCCAAGCTCCAGAAGGGGCAAATTCACCTGCTGGGGCTGAGAAAGAGATCCCAGATGAGCCCTCACAATCTGTAGCCCCCCCTTCCAAATGTCTAGGGATCAGCATGTTCTGGGGAAGGGGGACACAGACTCAGAACCTCACCAAGCACTTCTCAGAATCATAGCAGCACTTGAAATGGGTTTTCTTACCTTAAGATATCTTCACCCACCGTCTCTGAGCCTCAGAAGGTATTCGCATATCCCAGCAGGTCAGACCACCAGGCAGATCGAACAGTTCATCTTCAGGCTTCTCATCCACCAGTCTTGGAGCAGGAAAGTGCAGGAAAAACAAAATGCTTCAAGACCCAAGGGAAACCATGGAAATCCCTTAAAATTAAAGGACTTGTTATTTCATTTAAATCCTTCATCAGAAATTATCAAACAGGACTACAGTTTCTCCCCAAAACAAATCAGATTTATCCTCCTGAACTCTTTAAAGATTGCAAGAGCTCAGGGTTTTGGTTACTTTAAAAGCTATAAGTAAAGAGCTCCATGGGGCTAACATTTTACATTGAGCTATCAAATACAAACAAAAGCAATGGGGATTTCTTAGGCATAGCTTTTCCATCTAACAGAACCAGCAGTAACCACTTTGCTCAGGACCAGAAATTTGCACTTGACTTTTTCCCAGAAGGATGAAGCTTCCACTAGATCACCAGCACTGGTAAGTACCTGGAACTTTGTCACTGTCTCACTTTACACAGAGCTTCACCTCAAAATTGGTCTCTTTTCCAAACATTCACTTCTTCTGCTTAAGCACCTCTACCAGGGGAGCGATGTGCTCCTCTGATGCCACTGAGCTATTTCATACTTGGAGTTCAAGTTTCACAGCCTGCTAATTCCACAGCTGCCTCTTCACAAAACACTGTTCACTTTATTCAGTTTAGCCCTTGTCCTGCTCCCTCTCTCTCTCTCTCTGTCTCTCTCTCTCCCTCCCTCTCCTCTCCCTCTCCCTCTCCTCTTCCTCTCCCTCTTCCTCTCCCCTCTCTCTCTCCCTCTCCCCTCCAAAGCTCTCCCTGAAGCTGAGCCTCCCAAAGCAGTCACAGTGGCTCCCTCCCTTTTGCATCCTTGTTACCCGAGCTAAGCCATGGTCTATATTGGTCTAAAGGCATACTCCCTCACATTGGCCCTGGAACCTGCCACCAGCACATGGGAAATGACCGGCCACATCAACTCAAGGCCGCCTCCCACTCCCATCTTCCTCACCAAGCCAAAGTGCCACTGGGGAATGGAACTGGAGGAAGCTGCCACCAACCTCCACTTCCCTGTAGAGGCCCTGCCACAACCTCTACAGCCCCAAATGACTCAGTAACTCCACTCCCTAATTCTGGGCCCAGCACCCCGGGGTCCTATTGTACCTGCCCTCCAAACTACCTGAATGCTGTCACCACCCAGTCCCAAGAGGACCCAGGACCCAAACTACCACAAACTGCCTTTCTGCTCATCTCCCCCAGAGCCCCAATCCTAGGAACCTGGTGCTCCACCACCGAAACTGCCTGCCTGCCTGCCTAACAGAAGAGGGGAACCTCCTTCAAACTGCCCTACAGCAATGCCCACCAGTCTCTCTTCCTATCTCTCTACAGACCCCTCTAAATATAGCCACCCACACTGCTGCCCCCATGTGGCGGCAAGCAGAAAATACACCCTCCAGTGCGCCAGAACTCCCTAAGCACAAGGAGGGATGTCACTAACAGTTAGCCATAATCCTTCCCATGAGGAGGGCTTTCACTTAAATTTGGGGTGAGCAGTGGTGCAGTGGCAGAGATGAGCTCAGCAATGGGGAGGCAATCACAATTGCAAGCCCTGAGCTGTGTGGGATTCTAATAGCTGCAAGTGTGAGTTAGAGGGCGGTGGTATTTTTTTGAACAATTGCTACTACTGTACAGCATAGGTGATAAGGCAGAGGTAAGGAGTGTGGCAGTGGGTGGATATTAGCTGCCAGTGTTCTGAAACTGCTATTCTGCTGATTTGATTTTTATGTTTGCTTGCATGCATGTGCAAGAAACATAGTGACACCATATGAGTTTTTGTAGGTGTGCCACCCCCACTTCCAATGACCTGCTCCTTTTTGCAGGCTCGGCCATATCGCACCAATGAATGTCTGAGCTGTCTATGGCAGCCGTTCAGATGCAGTGCCATACATTTCTGAGAAAACCACCACTACAATCAGCGGTGGTAATGTGTAGACAATTTGCATACTGCAGTTGGCAGGCAATTTGAATAATGTCGTCAGCAATATGCAAATTGACTACATGTTAGCACTGCGTCTGAACTGTCATAGACAGTTGGTTTCTGATCCCCGTAGGATTCAGTCCCCCCTCCCCACGAACACCTAGTTAGCATGCTGGCAGCCCACTCCAGTGTGTTAATCCACTCCCCTCCACCCCCACAAACTGTATGACTGATGGGGGTGCCCAATCCCCCATTGGCTCCACTGCCCCCCAAAAGCAAACTTCCAGGTGCCATGCTGGGAGCCCACCTCAGCATGGCAAAAATCTGGGGCCCACTGGGGTACCCAATCCCCTGTCGGCTCCACTGCCCCCCACAACAGACTTCCAGGTGCCATGCTGCAAGCCCACCCTTGCATACCAAAAGTCCCACGTTGTCCACTGCCCCCCCAACAAACTTCCAGGTGCCATGCTGGGAGCCCACCCCAGCATGGCAAAAGTCCCACATCATCTTTATAAAAAAAAACCTCCTAGAATAAAAGAAAACGGTCTCTCGTTGACTCTCTTGCCCCCACCTCCAACCCGCACCCACCCTCTGCATACCCCACCTCCCCACACACCTCTCACCCTATACATACCTCCAGAGGCCTGCACAATGATCTTCAGTAGACCGGGAACAACGTCTGCACTCTTCAAAGCCGACCGCGAACTGAAGAAATGCCGGTATGTGGTTTTTTTCAACTTTGGTGCATATCTCAGCCATTTTGGGGAATTTTTTTTCACCACATTTTCAGCATGGGGTTCTTTGGACCCCACCTCATGAACTCAGCCACTGTCATTTTGTTATTCAGTCCCGAAAGGTCATTTCCCGGTCACTGTGCGGAACCACCTTTCGGGACACAGTAATGAAATGACAGTATCACAGTTCATGAGACAGGCCCCCCAAAACTCTATGTTGAAAATTTGGTGAAAAAATTCCCAAAAATGACTGTTTTACGAGCGTGCATTGCGCAGTTCCTACACACGCTCGTAACTTCGAGAATTTTTTATACTTTCACTCCAGATTTTCAACATTGCCATTTTACCACACCTCCTTATGAGCAGTACAGCTGTCATTTTTCATATCTTGCCCAAAATGTGTTTTCGCACATGTAGTACACAATGACGCAGTTGGTTTGCGAAATCAATGTTTGGGACAGAGTAAGAAAATCACAGTGACACTGTTCATGAGCAGAGGTCTTAAAATGGCTATGTTGAAAATTTTATTTATTTATTTATTTAGTTAGTTTTTGTTGACTGGGTAAGTGCACTAGACAAATCCTGCCTATTTTCAGGCACTACCCCGGGGAGGAGGATACAGATGAATGTCAACCTTGAACCAGATTAAGCTGTTGGTGGTATTTTTTTCAGTGAATGAGGGAAATTTGGCCAGGACACCAGGGAAATTCCCCTACTCTTTTCGATAAGTGCCATGGGATCTTTAACATCCACCTGAACTACCACCAATCCAGGCAGATGGGACCTCGGTTTAATGTCTCATTCGAAAGACAGCACCTCAGAAGTGCAGCACCCCTCTCATGCTGCACTACAGTGTCAGTACCGGGATATTAACCCAAGTGCCAGATGTAGGAACTGAACCCACAGCCCTCTGATCTCCAGGCCTCAGAGGCGAGTGTGCTACCTACTAAGCCACTGACATTGACAATTTGGTGACAAAAGTCCATGAAATGACTGTGTTACGAGCGTGCATTGCGCAGTTTCCACGCACCCTAGTAAGTTCACGAATTTGTAACATTTTCATTCCAGATTTTCAACACTGGCATTTTCGAACCTCCTTATGAAGAGTACAGCTGTCATTTTTCACACCCTGGCCAAAATGTGTTTTTGCACTTCTGGCACAGACATATGCGGTCGCTATGGGAAATCAGTGTTCGGGACAGATTAAGACAATGACAGTGACACTGTTCATGAGTGGAGGTCCCAAAATGCCTGTGTTGACAATCTGCTGTAAAAAATCTCCAAACTAATTACATTACGGGTGTGTGTTGCGCAGTTTCTACACACACTCGTGACTTCACCAGTTTTTTTTATATTTTCACTCCAGATTTTCAATATTGCCATTTTTCACACCTCCCCATGAACAATACAGCTGTCATTTTTTCACATCCTGTTCAGAATGTGTTTTTGGACCTGTGGTGCCAAATGGAGTAGTCGCTGTGCAAAATCAGCTTTCAGCTAAGGACCTGATGTTGCCACTGTTCATGAGATGAGGTCACAAAAAACCCATGTTGAAAATTTGGAGTGAAAATACCAATGAACACATGGGACATTAGGGTTTCCAACCATAACACCCCACCCTGTAGAGATTGACAGGCAACAGGGGTGTGACTGGGGATTGTCGCCTGTAATGCTCATGTCATTCCACCCCCACCCATACCCTGCAGCCAGTGACAGGTATCGAGATGTGCATTGGACTCTTCAGCCCCAAATTTCACCTCATTCTCTTATACTGCACCCATCTCACTGTATTTCCTTATGGAATGGGGTGAGCATAAGGCCCGAAGACCCCAAGGCACACCATGACACCTGTGAGTGTCTGCAGGGTAGGGTGTGGTGAAATGGCATGTGTGTTATGGCTGACGACCCAAAGGCACACCCCAATGCCTGTCAGTCTCTGCAGGGTGGTGTTGGGGTTGGCTTCAGTTCAATATTTCACTGCCATTCCTATTATGTATCTCTCTAACTCCCACACTACCAATGCCAGCAAGCAAACATTCAGCATTGACAAATGCTTGTTACTTTGTGAATTATTGGGAAGAGTGAGTGCTGTGCTTTGCTGGGTGAGGAAGGTAGTGAAAGAGGGGAGAAAATGTGTGAAATGCATGTTGGAGCAAAGCACTGTGGGAATCTATAGAATGACAATCTAATTGATAAGTTTGGATGCATGTCCATAGCCCAAATTTGGTAAGTTACTGCCATGGAGCAGAAGGTACAAACAAGAAGGACCTTTAGTCCCCTTCATCACCACAGTATTATGTTACCATGTTACTATAGTTTTACTGACCCATGTGCCCTATTGACTGAAACTAAGAAGGAACTGGGGGACTTGTAAGCAAATGGCTCATTTAGGAAACAATTAGAATATAAAGTGTAATATTAAAATTCTGTAATATTCATTAGTTTTCATAGAGGTGCAAGATTAAAGCTTTGGTGACAGAGTCTGAAACCAGTTTCCTGCATTGTGATGTATCTCTTGGACACATTATTTTCTCAGGCTCTGAGTTGTGAGCTGAGTTCACTTCCAGTCAGTTGGACTTTAAGTGAGATCATATGTTAGCCATATAACCCACAACTTGAAATTATCCTTACTAGGAGCAGTGATAGCTTTTGTGCAATAAAGTAAATACTGAAACATTTGCAATTTTTCCTGCTGACAACACTTCCAGTTAGCATAACTGAAAGTTACGTAGAGGATAAAATAACTCACGCCTAAGTAAATATGAGGAGAGACTAAAAGAGCTTAATATGTATACACTTGAGGAAAGGAGGGAGAGGCGGGACATGATAGAAACGTTTAAGTACCTCAGTGGAATCAACAAAGTCCGAGAGGGTAGCATCTTTCAGAAAAAGAGACATGCAAGAACAAGGGGACACAATTTAAAGATGGGGGGCAGTTCAGGGGCAATGTGAGGACGTAATTTTTCACAGAGAGGATAGTGGATGCATGGAACAGCCTTCCTGAGGAGGTTGTGGGATCTAAAACTGTGGGAGAATTCAAGAATACATGGGACAGACATAAGGCAATTCTTGTCGGGGGGTAGAAAGAAATAGGCTGTTGGTTAACTAGGATCTGTGGCTTATCCTGTAGGTAGGGAAATCGGCAGACTAGGTGGGCCAAGTGGTCCTTATCTGCCATCAAAGTCTGTGTTTCTATGTTTCTAGTATGGGCTCCAATAGAATATTTTGTGTGCTAGAACTCTGTGCTGTGGGAGATAGATTGTGCCAGATATAGTTTCAAATAACCTGGTTTTGTGGCAAAGATTCTCAGTCTGTGCTAATGTTCCTTCCAGCTGAGGGAGATAAAAAATGAAAATGGGATTGAAATACCTACTGCAGCAGCAATGAAGACCCACACCTTGCTTTATGATGAAAGGGTAATGCAGTAGAGGAAACAAGGTGAAGGTATAGAGTCTGCTGGTGTGAGGAGTCTGGGTGCCAAGAGTCCTGTCCCACCAAAGCTATAGTACATACTGTAGTTCTACAGGCCAAGTGCAGTTTCATTGAGGACCATGACATTGGAGAGCAGAAACAAGTGCAAACAATGGAAGATGTGAGAATGTTCAGGGTGAAGTGGGTGTGGGGCCAATATATGATGTGTAACTGTTATTCAAGGAGGGGAAATAGCAAGAGGCACATGTGTGCATAAGATGCATACTGGTAAGAAGTATACGGCAGCATGTTAAGAAGTGGGAAAGTTAAAGAGAATGCATGAGATCAGGAAGCTGGAAGCAGTTTGTAGCCCAAGTCCTGGGGAGCATACAGGTGTGGTGAAGTGAATAAATGGACTAAGGGTCTGGTAAAAAAAATTGGAGGCTAAGAATATGGCCACTGAGAAAAGTAAAAGACTGCAGGGGGGAAAGGATCAGAAAGATGACTGGCAAATGGTTGTAGGGGGAGGAGACACAAAAGGGTACAACATCTGATCATTCACTACTAATCTGTCTAAGTAATAGTTTTGAGGTACTCCAAGACAAGCATGTGGGTAATGAGTCTGTGAATGAAGACATAAGAAAGAGGAGACAATTAAGTTCAATTCCTTCCTAATACAATTGCAGCCATTGCCACAGTCAGATTGTTCCTGTCATTTTGGTGCTATCTCTAGAGAAATTCCTGCCTGTCTATTTGCCTGTAGTACCACTTTAGGGCCATGAGAATCACTTTAAAAATATTGCAAAATATCTGAACACGTCAATGGCTGCAACTGTATCTGCCTTCCTAGATCATTACTGTAAAACAAAAATAAAGCATACACCACTGGCTAGAACAAGTGATTTCATTAAATCACACACAGACAACCACCTCTACATAATGCCTACTTTCTAGGCATCATCAAGGCCCCTCGATGTAAGCCTAGTAAGTAGGCACTGCATGGGTGTGGTTGCCTGTGTGTGATTTCATAAAATCAATTTCTCTAGCCAGTAGGGTGTGCACTTTATTTTTTTAATTCAAGTTTTCCAAGTTACATTGGTGTGAATGGCACCTCTAAAAATGGTTGGTGTAAGTGGCCTCCACAGGACAGAAATCTACATCATTAGTGCCCAAATACGGAACCACTACTAGCTCCAATCTTATCCCTTGAAGTGTGTCTCTAGCAATATAGTCTAGAAGGTTAGAACACCAAGCTGTGAACCTGGAAACCTACCAGACAGGGATTTGAAAACCACAGCCACCATTTTCAAGCTGTGTGAACCTGAGCAAGTCACTTACAAACATACGAGATTGCCAGTAGAAATAAACCATGATGGTCTATCTAGTCTGCTCGCGTGCATGGCTTGGTTATTCCCCTGGAGCTGACTCCCCCCTTCCCTACTCCTTCTGGAGTCATGCCCCACCATCCCATTCCCCTCCTCTATTCCCTCCCCGCAATGCCCCCTTCTGTCCTAGTCTTCTTTGTCACCCTGTCCCTTGAAACTGGTCACCGTCTTTTCCACCACCACCTCCTCAGACAACTCATTCCACCCCTTCACCACTCTTTCTGTGTAAAAATGGCTCCTCATTTCCTACTTGACTCTACCCCCCCCCACCACCACCAATGTCAGGCTATGGCCCCTTGTTGTACCCTCCTTTCTTAAGTTAAAGATGCATTCTATACCAACCCTGTTTATGCCCTTTCGGTACTTGAAGGTTTCAATCAAATCCCCCCACTTAAACTCTCCGTGCTGCCAGGATGTGCATTTCCCAACAAGAACTTCGAAGAAAAAAAGCTGGAGTCTGAACTTACCAAGGTAGTATTGTAGCACACATTCAATAGTTAGATTTATAAACAGCATAGTTGTAGGGAGCAAGGAAACTAGGATGGAATGCTGTGTTGCAGGGGTCAGACTGATGAATTTGAAGAGTAGGATGGGAGATGAAGTAAGATTGGTAGGAAAGGAACCAGTAGTGGTTTTGCATTTGGGAACTCATGATATAGGAAGGGGGGATAGTAGGAAAGATTTTGATGAACTGAAGGAGAATCTTAATGAGAAAGGTTGCAAGGTTATCATATCAGAGATACTGCCTCTGTGAAATGCTAGACTTATTAGATAGAGGGCAGTCAGTCTGGCCAAAGAGATTATTTATGATTTCTGAGGAACTGGGGCACATTTTAGCATAGGTAGGTGCTCTAGAGGCAGGATGGGCTACATCTGACAAGGAAAGGAGCAAGAAATCTTGGGAAAATAATTTTGAGTGTTGGCTAGGACTGTAAACTGATGGTGAATGTGAGTTACAGGGAGGACACATGTAATAGTAACTCAGAATAGCAGTATACAGAGACAAGCAAGCTAGATTAGCAGATGATAAATGTGCACAGTCCAAAACGGAAAATTGTAAAAACAGATATACTGTAGAGATATGTAAGAAGACTATGGCCAACACTCCTCAATCAATATAAAACTGGTCCATGTAACCCCAGGATGTACCCGAAACACACTGCCATAGTTTAGTATGCCTTCACTGGTAAAACATAATTAATTAATTATTAAATAAATAAATAAACAAACATGTACATACATAAATCAATAGAGGAACTCAAGCCATTATTTTTTCAGAACAGACACAGTTTGGGAGTAATTAAAACCTGATGGGTCACAAATGGCAAATGGTATAATGTGATAGAGGGTTTAAAACTGTACAGGAATGACATAAAGGGAAGGACAGGAAGGAGTAGATTTAAATGTAAGGCACAAAGGTAGGAAGGCAGAAGGGATTCAAATGCTTAACAGCTGGTGCCAAAGCCATCTGTGTTAAGGGTGAGAATTATAAAATTGAATCAATTTCCTTAGGGATATGCTATAAGCCACCAGAGCTAGATACAGTTTAGAACAATGGGCCCCATGTATGACACAGGTACAGGTACAAGAAAAAAGTGGGTACCCCACCCGCATACCTGCACACCCATGTACAGATGCACCCATACCTGCATTCACTAACTCTGGCCACCTGTCCATGGCTCCTCCCCCCCAAGTGCACAGGACTCCACAGGGCAGCCGGGGGAGGAGTTGAGGTCCTGGGAGGGCATCCAATAGGATGCCCCTCCCGAGGCACATAGTGGATTCCTTGCATAGGGAGGCATGGGTCTGGGGTAGTGCATGCCTACAGCAAGCACCCGGACTCATGCACCCAGTGATGGGCTGTGTTCCACCCATCCCCCCGGCACCACCACTGCCACTGCCTCCCCCTCATCACCCATACATGCCAGGCACTCACCCGACCGACAATCACAGCCCCCCTTACTGTCTAATGGGTCATGGCAGCATGGGGAGGTCATGTCCATGTACCACTGCATCAGGCAGGAAGTATCCATAGGGTTGTGCAGTAGGTTATGGCAGGTCTACCCTGGCATACCCTGGATCTCTCTCTGCACCCACGTGGCCAGCACTATGTGGTTTAGTGTATATCGCGTAGTGCTGGCACACTCCCGGAATGCATCCTGCATGTTGCAGTCCATGCAGTCGGGGGAGCAGCTGCTTTCTTGACTTGCGCTTTATTCGTGAATGCTGCATGGAGTCTGTGGGACCCCGCTCCATAGCATTCAAGCATATCGATGCCAACGTGCCCCATTTATGCGTCGCATTGGCATCATGCATGGGGCCCATAGAGAGGAATGAGGAGATAGAGCAGGCTGATCTGAAAGGGGACACAGTCCTTATGTGTGATTTTAATGCTAGTGTTAAAATAAAGAAAAGGAAACAGCATCAGGAGATGCCAGTAAAACCTTCCTAGATGCCTTTTCTGTGTGTAAGAGTTGTAAGTTAATCACAGTTTGTAATCCCAATCATTTTATCATTTATTATTCTATTAGTAAATATATTATTTATTATATTGTAAAATATAGTGTTCAGCCTGAGGAAAAGAAACTAACCAAAATGTTTCATTTATAGCTCAACACTATGACAACTGGGACCAGATATTCAAATATGTGCGAAGCACAAAAATTTATGATGTGCCTTGCAACTTCCTGGGTGCCTGAAGATACTATATTCAATTGAATAGTGCACCAGTGCTATTCAACTGAATATAGGGCCATGACAGCCCAGAACTAAGTCACTTAGCGCTGCCCTGACAGGGCTTCCAAAGTATGCCGCCAGAATGGATCATGCCAGAGCACTATTTCCAGTATTCAAAGGGGCCCGTGCAAATGAGACCATTGGGCATGCAAGATGGTAAGGGGCCATTTGCATTGCCATTATCATCTTATTTGCATACATAGCAAGGAAGGTTAGCATGGTGCCACCCCCCTCCCAATTCCTAGTCCCATACATGTACAGTTCTGTTAGAAATATAATCCCTGGTGCTAGTGATCTTCCCACACCAATTGCCGGCCTGTTCTGTACAATACTACTATACTTGGTGCTAGTGGTCCCCGTCACTAATGCCCGGCCTGTTCTGTATGACAATACTATCCCTGGTGTTAGTGGTCTCCCCGCTAATCACCAGCTTATTCTGTATAGTAATACATCCTTGTTGCTAGTGGTCCCCCAGCTGATCACCATCCCTGTGTAAATAATATGATCCCTGGTGGTAGTGCTGTCCTCCCCCCTTTTGATCCCAGCCCTGTAATTTGAAAAACTGCCCTGGTGGTAGTGATACCCTCCCTCCATCTAATCCCAGCCCCATGAATTGAAAAACTGCACTGTTGGTAGTGATGCCCTCCCTCCAATCCCAGCCCCGTCATACAATTTCCCTGGTAGTAGTGGTGCCCTCCTTCTCTCTCTTCAATCCCAGCCCCGTCATGCAATTTTATATCCCTAGATGCAGTGTTCCTCCCCATTGCCAGTTCAGAGGTACAAACAACCCCTCCCTGGCAGCACCGGGCCCCCGCAACTCACCATATCCTCAGAGGTGGTACATATGGCAACCAGAACAGCCCTCCTCACACCTACATGGCTGACTGCCATATGTCCAGGCAGGGATCATGCCTCTTATTTATAGGACAGGACACATATGTGCACAGCAGGGTGTCAACAGAATTGGGGACTGGGAAGGCCTTGGTTTTGTAGATGAATGTGGGAAGGTGTCATGGCTTGTTGGATTCTGGCACAATGGGCAGACGTTACCAATGTAAATGATGGGCCTAACCTGGGGGGAACAAGGCAGAGGGTGATGCTGTCAGTGGGTGGGGGCAGATACAGCAATATTCTACACCTACACGAGGCAGCAATATGGGTTTTGGCAGCCCCCAGAAAGAGGGGGTATTCACCCTTTACATTCATGACCCTGCAACTGTTTAGACTCTTCCATCACCCACATCTGCAATATGCTGCATATCTCTGTGGCTGGCCAATGGATGTCCTTGTGTGACCTGCCATGCAAGATGCATGGCTGTAGGGACATCACCTCATGGGTTGGGGTAGGAAAACTCACCCTGCACATGGGACATTGGCTCACTGCAGTGGGGAACCCCCTGTGCTGCTGAACTGGTGCCACAAGAGGCTGGTGGTGATGCTCACAGCCCAGTTGTGATGTCATCACTGTTAGTCAGGTCTGTATTGCCATATGCTTAGGACTATGTATGCGTGGCTGTCATCATGTGGTTGCATTGTCCACTGTAGCAGTGGTACACCACCATGTCCAGCCATGCACATCATAAAGTCACTGTGGTAGTCCACCTGCACAGGTGCCATATGCACTGTGTTGCATGCCTTTGTAGCTCAATGGAACCCTGCATATGTGGCATAAGTTTGGTGGCCAGTGTCGCCATCAGTGGGTGGTGTATACAGAGTATCATATGTGACTTGACATTGTTATGCAGCTGCTGTGGTGACTAATCAACACTGTGATAACTAGGGTATGATTATGCAACTGTACATGGACATCCATGCAACTGGACATGACAGGGCTGTGCAGGGCCAGTGTCTTGCGCAAGTTTTGCACTGGGGGACACTCCGCTTAGGGTGGCACCAGCATCTGCTGGGATGGCAGGTGCCTTCATGCTGCAGTGCATCATACACCAGTGTTGTGGTGACTAGAACACAGTGTGTCAGGTGCCCACCCATGTACAACACCGCTGAGCTTGTGCATGCATGTGTTACCATGCTTGCTGCACACAGTGCTGCATAATAGTCCCAGCCATGTACAGCTGTGTTGTGTGCACCACATGTGTGTGCCTGAGCCCCATCCTTGCTGCCACCCAGGGAGACTCCTGGATGTCTGTTACCTGTACACCAGTGTTGGCCTGTGAGCTGGATATCTGGTCAGTGGCCGTAGGTTGTGTGGGTGTGACTCTTTTCCACTCAGACCATGATACTGCCAATCAGACTCTAGCTTGGTGCTGCAGTTGCATGTGCTGCATTCATATTTCTGGCATGCCTGCCGATGGTGTCCATTCCATGGCTCTGGCATGCTCTGGTACAGCACAGCAGAGTCATTGCATGTGCAGTCCTCCACTGTACGGGTCCCCAGTGATATTTTTAGTATGCCAGGACTGGTCCATTGTAGATGTCTGACTCCTATCATCCATGTGTGGCATGGTAGCCCATGTGTTGGCTGGTTGTACCTGGATTGCATACTTTAGGCTGCACCTGCATTTCCCATCCTGTGTGCATTGGCTGGCTTCATTGTCTTTCTGTCCATAGGCACTCAGAGGACTGCCAGTCATCAGGGCTGACTAAAAAATTACAAGGGATGGGATGACCTGCTGAATAGGCTGATCCAGCTGCAGCAACTACTGATCTGGTTGGTGGAGGAAAATATCCAGGCTATCCAGCATCTGGCCACAACTCACTGGCAGCAAACCACCACCATTGGCAGTGGCAGAGGACCAGTGATGTGGGCCATGCATTTGAGGGGGAATGGGTGTCCCTATGGGTCCCCCCCCCATTTATGAGTGGTTGCCACACTTTTGTTTTCCCAACCCCCTGTTGTCTAGACTGTTGCATTTTTCTGTTTGGCTTTGTATAGCCTGTTGCCTACAGTATTTATTATATTAAAGTTTATTTTTGATATATATGCTGCTGTGGCATGTGTCTGTCATTTCTGCCCTCCTCTCCCACCCACAGCCACCCCTAGTGTGCAGCTCTGTACCCAGTAGTCTGGTCAGGGCTATGCCACTGTTTGCCCACTTGTAGTCAACATTATCCTCAGTGCTACATTCAGAGCTGCGCTACTACAATGTGCTGCGCAATCGCCTGTCATTTGCACGGCACACAATAACCTGCCATTTGTGTGGTGCACAATCTGTCCTATATTTATAGAGTTTAGCACCAGTGCATTGCCTCTGCATATGGCATGCTAAGGGTCCAATGCAAGCACTGGCTCAGGCACAGTGCAAATATTGTGCTTGTGTGCACTTGGTAATATATAGGCCCAGGTGCATAAACAAATATATTAATCAACACAACCATTACAGTTTCTATTATTCTATGTAAGGACTTGCTGAAAATGGATTTGTTTCAATCCAGTTAATCTCTTGCTTAAATATATTTTATTTATTTAGAAATTGGTGACCGGGAATGGCATACTGAACCAAGGCATGTTCTCTGATGTGACAAGGGGGAAAAGATTACAGAGCAGTGGTTGCGACAAAATGATAACTGGTTGCACCGTGATACAGGGGATAAGTAGGCAAAGCAATATACAGTATAATGCAACATTAGGCAACAGCCAAAATGCTGGCAGAATGATATGTTCTGTCAAAACTGTGCATTATCTACAATATAAACATAGAAACATCAGTCTGTGTGGTTTTTGGAGTACATGGGACATAATGTGCTGAACACAAAAACATGTGTTCTTGACTTCAAAAGGATGGATTCTGTATGCATGAGAACGATGCTAGGGAAAGACTGTGGGAACTTGGAGAGGACATTGGTGTAGAGGATAGAGGGGTAGCAAATGTATACCGTTAGGTGGGTGTCCCAATCAAGGCACTGCAATTAGGGTGATGGGAAAAGGTCATGAGTGACAGGGGCATTCTAGATTTCGAAGTGCCCTGCACTCATTATGTTTTCACTGTCCACACTGTTCTCCTCCCTTCTACTCATGCCCAGACCTGGATGTGATTATAATTAGTGTTGGGGTGTGAGGGGGCAAAGCCCCCTTCATGAAGAGGTGCATTGGGTGAAGCCCCATGCAAAAATTAACTCTTCTTCACTACTGTCCATTGGTGGCTTAGATGTGTTGCGGCAGAATGTGGGGCCATTGTCTTTGTGGATTACATGTTTCTGGTGCTCTAATTTAAGGCAACCAGATTCTTGTCACACCGCCGTGGGTGAACCAGTAGTAAATAGGGAGGGGGTCCAGGCAGTGACTGTAGCGTGCCTTTAACAGAAGGATAAAAGGAGCAAAAGGAGGAAGCCACTGTTATTTACAGAGAAGGTGGGTAGAACAGTGTGTGAAAAAAGGGCTTCCTACAGGAAATTCCAGAAGTCCCAAAAGGAAAAGGACAGGGCATAATACACAGGATAACAGAAATCAACCTGATGGGCAGTAAGACAAGCCAAAGTGGAAACAGAGCTTAGAATAGCTAAGGGGTCAAAGAGAGTGACTTGAACTTCCTCTGATACATCTGTGAGAAAAGAACAACAAAAGATGAAATAGTGAAGCTGAGAAGGGGGACGGAGTGGGTGGAGGAAAACAGAGAGAAGGTGGAAGTACTGTACTGAATGATTACTTCTGCACAGTCTTCACTAAGGAGAAGGATGGGCCACCACTAGGGCTGTGCACGGACCAAATATTATTTTGCGAGTACCATGAATAATGGGCTGTCTGAATATTCTGAACCGAACAGCCCATTATTTGAGTGGTATTTGTTATTTGGCCAGGGTGAGTTGTTTAAAAATTAAAAAAAAAAAAAAAAATCCTGCCCCTCCTGGCCAACATTAAAATAAATCTCATCAATCCCAACAATCACAGGCCCAATATGAAGAACCCCCCCCACCGAGATTCACACCCCATCCCCTGTTCAGAAATGTAATTATAAATAAACATTTCTCTAGAGTCTAGTGCCCCCCACTGCTGATCGCTGGCCCAATATGAACCCCCCCGCAGAGATTCACACCCCGTCCCCTGTCCAGTGCATCCACACATTTAATTTAAACAGTTAAACATTTCACTGGTGTCTAGTGGATCCTCCTACCCCACACCATCTCAGGTAGTGCCCCTACCCCACTTCACCCCACCCATGACCCCAGCAGGCCACTGGCACAGCCTTCCACTCACCTCTATGGCCAGCAGCCCGACTGAGCTTTCAGTGAATGAGTTGCTGGCCATGGAGGTGAGTGGAAGGCTGAGCCAGTGGCTCACTGGGGTTATGGATGGGGGGAAGTGGGGTAGGGGCACTACCTGACAGGGTGTGAGGTCCACTTGACACCAGGGACAATTTTATTTGTTTTAATTAAATGTGGACACACTGAATGGGGACTTGAGGACGGGGTGTGAATCTCCAAGGGGGGATTCATTCTTCATATTGGGCCCACTTGACACAGGGAGGTGGGACCACTAGACACCAGGGAAATTTTTTTATCAAATTCCTGGACGGGGAACGGGGTGTGAATCTTAGTGGGGAGGGGGTTCTTCATATTGGACTGGCATTGGCCAGGGGGGTGGGACCACTAGACACCAGAGATTGATATGTTTTTAATGTTGGCCAGGAGGGGGGCAAAGCCAGAAAAGGCTTTTTTAAATTTGTAAACAACCCCCCTCCACTCCACAAATAGCAAATACCTAATACCAAATATTTTGGCACCGAATAACAAATATTCAGCTGAATATTCGGGAAAAGATATTTGCACAGCTCTAGCCACTACCACATGGGAAAATAAGGATGAGTGGCAATGGGGATGAGGGAGAAGGCAGTAACAGAGAACAGAGTCCCCAAAGGACTCAAGGCTCTCAATGTGGACAAGTCCCCAGGGCTGGATGGCATGCACCCGAAGGTGCTGAGAGAGCTAGCAGCAGTCCTTTCAGTACCCCTGGCTGGCCTGTTCAACCACTTGCTGGACACAGGAGTGGTTTTATGGAACTGGAGAACAGCAGATGTGGTGCCCTTGCACAAGAGTGGACCTAGGGTCAAACCGGGGAACTATACAGCAGTCAGCTTGACATTAATTGTTGGCAAGCTGTTGGAAACCAACCTAAAAGAAAGGCTGGATGAGTTCCTTAAGGCAAATGGAATCCAGGATAACAGGAAGTACAGGTTCATGGTAGGGAAGTCATCTTCTTCGATTAGATCACTAGAGTGGTGGACAATGCCAAGCAGAGGACATACTATTTCTGGACTTCAGCAATACCTTGAAGACCTGGAGATAGCAAATTATAAGAAACATTAAACCATCAACGTAATGCAAACAGGGTGCAGAGATGGTGAAAATAATGCTGGATTCTCCAGCAGGAGCAAATCGGTCATTCTGCCCCTGTACAGCTCCATGGTGCACCTGCATCTGGAGTATTGTATGCAATATTGAAGCCCCTACCTTAAGAAAGACATAAACCAGATGAGACAGTACAGAGGAGGGCTGCCAAGATGGTTCTGGGTATAAACCCATAGGAACAGAAGCTGGTGAACCTAAACTTTTATTCACTGGAGGAGAGAAGAGAGAGGGAGAGTGTTTGAGATCCTCAAATATCTTAAAGGAATAACAACTGCCAGACCAGAGGCATGGAGGGCTAAGGACAAGGTCAATATATGGGATCTTTTTTTTGTAAAAGTGGGAACAAAAACACCGGAGGGCCCAACTACAAGTTAGTGGGAGGAGTACAGGAAAAAGGACAGATGGTGTGCAGATGTTTTAGATATAAGGTATTTATAAAGATGATCTAATATTCCATGGTGCATTCACGTGTTAGAGCACTCTTGTTTGAGTTAAAACTATAATGAGCACATTTCTATTATTTTTATTTTTATTTTTTCCTTCTTCCCACTCCTTTTTCCCCCATTTATTTTCATCTCTTCAGTAATAAGAATGTGGTTTAAAATGGTAAAATAAATAAGTACTTGAGGAGAAGCATAAAATTATATTTGAGATGTTGTAGGCCATTTTGTGCCTTAAAAAATCAGAAAGGTTAATAACTTAATAGTTTAGGCACTATGGTATTTATTAGTAAAAATTAAACAAATTAAAAATCACTTAATAGCTTTCCTAGAATTGCAGTACTAAATAATATATAAGAATGCTGTAGCACAGATCTGGTACTGGGAATATATTAATGTGAACAGTGCAGCTGTTGATCCATCTAACAAGGTACAACAATTATTTTGAAATGTTTTAAAATAGAACTTATTAATGCCTCTTTAGCTGTGGGCACTAGGACCCAGCCAAATTATGTCCATGGAGAAAGGTCCGAATGTGGCTCAGCAACAGCTGAGTTTGTCATCACATGACTTTCTCCACAGACATAAAAGAAGAGTAGAATACAGCAATTTGGTTGCTGCCAGTTGGTAACGAGGAGGAACAGACGTTGTAGAGCTAATCCAAGTAAACCAGCTTTGTGTAGTTTATAAGAAAGTGAACCCTTTTGTGATCTGTAAGCTCATCATGGCATTATATATGCTAGAACCTAGTTGATTTTGTGCGAGAGCGAAAATGAGAATATAACATAATTAGTATAGTGTGTTGTGGGACGCTGAATATACATTTTGAAGGCAACGAGTAAATGAGTGGAGAGATAGATATATCATCTAGGTGAAAATCGATTAACTAATGCAACCTCCATGTAACACATAACAGCCGTTTACCCATAGAGCAGAATATATTAAGGAATGTTCAGTTCATTAAGCAAATAAGGCTGAATTCTGTACTGTTGTTGGCTTACAGAGGAAGCTCACGCATGAGTACTAACTTGGCTAAATAAAATTAGAAGGTGATACATGAGTAAATAAAAGACAGGTAAATTGTAAACATATGGTAACTCCAGATTTCATACAAATTTTATGAATTGAAATGAAAAATATGAGATGATATACTTTTCCTTATACCTAGAAGTTGAGTATCACCACGAAGAGCTGGACAAGAAAAAAATGCTGTTCTGACAGTAGCAGTGTCCCTGAAAACTTGGTTAGAAAATAAGGCAATGTTTTTATACAAGCAGTTTATACTGGTGGCTGGTGTAGGGTGATACAGTTGTGCTGGAAAATGAGTGTTGCTAGTATCTGTAAATAATATTTTATTTAATCATTATTTAAGTTGTGTAATTACACTTATGTGACAATGATTTGATTTGAATGTCAGATAAATTTTCACTGGTTGAGCATTTAGAAATGGAATTTTGGATCTTCGAATTTATCATTTACAAAGCTTTCATTCTTGAACTTGAAACTAATATAATACTTATGTATATTTATTATAGTTCCCCAGAAGAAGCCTGATTGCCAGGCAAAACGTTAGGACTACTGAATAAAGAAATTTTATAATTTGAAGAACTATGGTGTTGGTGATATTTCATTACTAGAGCTAGCTGGGTCTCTTTTTTTGGATTTGTTTCTGCCGATTTACGAACGACCAGCTCCACTGTCTTTAAAAATAATTAACATTTCATGGCGATTTCCCAGAGGAATTACTTTGTGTGTTTGACAGTCCCTCAAAAGAGGCTGTTCAAAAAGCTGGCAGATGTGGAGATGGGGAGAAACTAACCAGGTGGATGGCAAACTGGCTAGTAGATGGAACACAGCAAGTGGTGGTGAGGGGAGCACACCATGCTGAGAGAGGTTACTAGCGGGGTCCCACAGGAGTCAGTGCTTGATACTTCCTGTTCAATATGTTTATCAATAACAATGGGGACAGCATCAAAAGAAAGATATGTCTTTTCATGGATGATACCCAGCTCTGTAGAAAGGTGGACACTAAGGAGGGCATATAGAATTTAAGGAAGGACCTAGCAAGGTTGGAAAGGTGATCTGGAATCTGACAGGATTCAGTGCTAAAAAGTGCAAGGTGTTACATACAGGATGTATGAACTCCAGGGCCGAGTGCAGTCATAGAGGGATGAAGGTCACAGATTTAGAGGAGGAGAAAGACCTGGAGATAACAAATTACAAGCAACATGAAACCATCAACATAATGCAAACAGGGTGCAGAGATGGTGAAAATAATGCTGGGTGCTCCAACAGGAAGAAATAGGTAATTCTGCCCCTGTACAGCTCCATGGTACACCTGCATCTGGAGTATTATATGCAATATTGGAGCCCCTACTTTAAGAAAGACATAAACCAGATGTAACAGTTCAGAGGAGGGCTGCCAAGATGGTTCTGGGTATAACCCATATGAACAGAAGCTGGTGAACCTAAACATTTACTCACTGGAGGAGAGAAGAGAGAGAGAGAGAGAGGGAAAGTGATTGAGATCTTCAAATATCTTAAAGGAATAACAACTGCCAGACCAGAGGCATGGAGGGCTAAGGACAAGGTCAATATATGGGATCTTTTTTTTGTAAAAGTGGGAACAAAAACACCAGAGGGCCCAACTACAAGTTAGTGGGGGGGGTACAGGAAGAAGGACAGAAAGCACTTCTTCACTGAAAGGGTTGTGTCAGGATGAATACATTGCCAGAGCGAGTAGTAAATCACAGTAAAGTTGGGGGAGGTTTAAAAGAGGCTGGCATAGATTCAAGGGGAGGGTTAGTGTGACAGTGGAGGGGAGCGACATGTAGCATACACGTATGAGCTCCTCACTGAGTAGACTCAATAGACCTTCAGACCTTCTTCTGCCCTTTTGTAGGTTTGCATGTTGCATATTTATAAGACTTAGTGATGTCTCTGAGATAGCTCCAAAAAACAAAATATTTCAGTGCAATGTTGCTTATATTTCATTTAGCTACAGTACTTCGGCTCCCCTGGGTCTTTGTTATCAAGGACATGTGCGCGAGAATGGGATCTTGCCCCTTCACCTTTATAGTTCATCTGCTCCTGCTTCTTATTTACCACCTGAAAAAAATCCTCAGCTTCATGTATGTATCACAGTATGCTGCTGTAGAAATGTTTAGGATATCTCAAGCAAAAGTTGGTGGGATTTCTTAAAAGCCTACATCCGTCATTCACTTGGGCAGATCTTCATAGACGCTGCTCCACATCCTGATGCACCTGAGAAAGATATTCAAATAGATGACAGGGAGCCAGAGGACAAAATCTCCAGAACTGGCAAAATGTTCAGAACTGCATCAAAATCTGAATACATGGCTTTATAGATGGTTAAGGACACATAAGAACTTTCATCTTTCATGTCTGCTCTGCCATAAACTATGTCCAATTTTCACAACTGAGCAGAGTTTAGAAAATTGCACTTGATGCATCGGATGCTTTGGGTGCTGTCGAAATCAGACACATCTCATAGACAAGATTGTAATAATACTATAAGATTTCTGGACACATCATACATTATCCTATATTGGCTGGTAAGGCAATCTCACACACTGTCATATTTTTATATTAAATGCCATTATTTCTACTTGGTTTACTACAGTAATACTTAATAGAATCAGCAAGTGAGTAAAGAGCCTGATAAGGGGTTTCATGCTCTACTGTGAATTTTGATCAGGGTAATTCCATATACATCACTGCTAATGTCATTCAAACACTGGTGAAATGGGGCATTCTGTTGCTGTTGTAATGTGTTTGACAGTAATGAAAATGTTTATGCTAAAATCACAACTTACCTGTAAGACATGGTAATAATAAACAATAAGGAATTTGGTACTGCCTTTTATATACACTGTATCATCCATTAATCAAATAGAGAGAGATTATGTGAGCTCTAGGGAGTTTAAGAGAGAATGATAGGACTGTCAAGCATATGGAGGTTAAGGGAGTCACTCAATATCATACAATGCAAGTGGCTCTGGTAGGATTCAAACCTGGGTTTTCAAGTGCACAGATCTACCCACTGGGCTGCATGGCCAAAAATCATATTTTGCAGAAATTTCTGAGGCTGGAGGCAGTTTCTTGGGCAGATGTAGAGCATGTCTTTCAAAAAGGGGAAGGCAATCTAAGGAGTAAAACATTTATTGTGAGATAATGTTGCATTTCCCAAGTGAATTAACCTTTTCCAGACCTCCTAGCTCCATCTAGAGGTCAATGATACATATGCTAGGCTGGTTCTGATCATAAGCCCTATTCTTAGGTGTTTATGGCCTTCTGTGTATCCTCAGTGAAAAAGGATCAACGATTTGCTATCATAAGGCTAACAGTCTGGGAGTTTTATTTTCAACATGTGAAACCATATAAATATGCGTTATTTTAACAGACAATACCTAGAAAAGAACAGGCTGGATCCTATTTATGTGAGAATAAATCTGATCAAGTTAATAAGATTAGAATGATTATTGGCACTGGCTACGGATATTCATTATGAAATGGGTTTGAACAATGGTGAACCCTGATTGGCTGAGGGCTAATTTTCCTGTGCTGTTATCTCAGCACAACATCACTGGATGAAGATCAAGTAGCCTCTTCACAATAAAATCAATACTAACCACACATCCTTCACTGCCACCACCAACATGGCTGCAACCTTTACTAAATTAAAAACTTGAATTAGGCCCTAAAAATAAAACTTCAAATTTAAAAAAATAATAGCTAAATGTTATTTGTCCTCATAATCCTCCTCTTACACTCACATACACACATTTAAAAATGAAGTGCCACCATACTTACAGTTTTAATTGTTGGAATTTATTTGCTGACCATTAAAAATCCTCCTCCTATACTTACCTGCTTATCATGGAAATTTCTGCTGTTTAACCTTCTACAGATACAACAGAAGACCTGGTACCATCGGAGGCCTTCTGTTGTGTGTGTGTGTGTGGGGGGGGGGCATTCTGCCAGTAGGACTGAGCAGAGATTTAAATTCATGTATTGCACTCATAGTAAACAGTCAATCTATTGAGTGTAGGAAAGACAGAATAGAAACAAGGTGGGGAAAAGAGATTAAATAATATAAACAATATGGAGAAAAGGTGAGTAAACAGATAAATGGTGTGAGTTTAGGAAAATAGAGGAGTCAAGGGCTAATTTAAAAATGTGTTTAGCTGTGTGCTATATTTGAGATTGAGATGGCATGCCAAAAGTTGGGATGTGCTGGGGCTATTTTGTTAGGGTGGATGAACATTTAAAAAAATAATTAAAATTATTTTTGTGCATTTTTTACAGCGCCCCCCCAAACAAATGTTTATATCCCTATTATAATCACAATAAGACATTCAAAGGTGTGCTTTGTGATGGGATAATGGCACTTCTTGGGTGGTTGAAGGCACTTGGTGATGTCTCATTGTGGGAAGGAGGAGAAGGGCCAGGGACTGGGAAGGGGTGGCTGAGCCGAGCAGCCCGATTGGGGTAGTGGGGACTATAAGACACCCTGGGGCAAAATGGTGCACTGAATGAGGGCCTTCTTGTTTAGTGCCCATACCCAAGGGCTCTGTTTCTAATGGGTTGGTACCTCGAACTGCTCCAGTTTCTCGCCCAACCCACACGGTGTTGTGCAATGCCAGATCTATTAGAAACAAGTCAACTATTATAGCTGATCTTGTTGGATCATCTGATTAGGCATGCATCACCAAGACCTGGCTGGATGACAATGCTGGTCCCATTTTGGAGTCGGCAATTCCAGATGGTTTCTCAGTGATACACTGCACGAGGTTGGGTCGCAGGGGCGGGGGTGTAGCAATTTATTTTTAATCAAAATTGGGCCTTGTTGATGTGTCAGTTGAGGACACCAGATCCTTTGAGTGTACCATAGCTGCAGGTGTGGGGTGCAAAATTGTTCTCATCTATCGACCACCAGGTGGTGAGAATCGGTTTTTGCAGGAAGTCACGGACTTCATCGTTGACACGGTGTTGGACTACCCCAGGCTGATGGTACTAGGGGATTTCAATGCCTGGATCGATGATGAACTCTCGTAGTTTGGCCAACACTTCCTCCAGCTTATAAGTTCTCTGGGCTTCACACAGGTAGTTTTCTCTGCAACTCATAATCATGGTCACTCACTGGACCTAGTCTTCCTCCTGGGGTTGGAGGCCTCCGATTTGGTGGTGGAACCTGTCAGATGGTCCGACCATCACATCATCAGGTTCATTTTCTTGGCTCTCACTTGTAGGCCTGCCCCCAAGGAGATGGTCTGATACCGCCCTTTACAAGGTTTGACCTCTGATGGCCTTTCGGCAGGGTTGGACCTATTGGGTATTCCGGATGTAAGCGAGGGTCCGAAGAACCTACTCCAGGCTTTTAATTGAGCAGTGGAGGGAGCTCTGGATTCCCTCACTCCATTCCGTGTTTGTCTGCTCACTCTCTGACCTCAGTCCCCCTGGTTTGATGGGACCTTGATGGGGATGAAGTGGGTGGGATGAAGGCTACAGCATGCTTGACTTAGATCTGGCTTAGATGTCAACAAGCTTAGACCGATGGAACATTATAGATTCTATCAGTCATCAATCTCCCATAAGAAGGCAGAATTCCTGTCCAAGGAGATTGTTACTGCACAGAACCAACCAGCCCAGCTGTTCCAAACCATGGACAGACTGTGCAATCCAGCCTGTCTATGAGTCCGGAAAGCCTGGTCGTAAGTGAAGTGTGATGAGTTTGCTCGCTTCTTTGCTGATGAGGTTGCCGACATCAGGTTGAAGAGTCTCTTATCACATCCTGTGGGGTTTACTGGTGGTCAGGAGTAGATCGTGACTCCTCCATTTTGCTGGGCAGATTTTGACCGACTGGTGATCGAGGATATAATGCGACTTCTCCAGAGTATGCACCCAACTTACCGATCCAGGCCCTACTCACCTTTTAATGGGGTGCATAGACATGGTCAGCCCAGTTCTAGCAGAATTAATCTGGTGTTCTTTGGAGTCGGGGGAGTTTCCGTTCTCTGAAAGAGGCTGTGGTTACCCCCCTTCTCAAGAAATCATCTCTTGACCCTGATTCCCCCGCAAACTACAGACCAATCTCTAACCTTCCCTTTATAGGAAAGGTTATTGAGAAAGTTGTTGCACAACAATTAGAGAACCATCTTACCATTCATGCTATCTACGATCCTCTCCAGTCTGGTTTTTGTAAGAGACACAGTACTGAGACTGCTCTGGTTCAGGTACTCAATGATCTTCTAATGGCCAGAGACCAGAAGCGACACTCCATCTTGGTCCTCCTAGATCTCTCTTCAGCTTTTGACACCATGGATCATGGGGTACTTCTTGATTGCCTGTTGTTCATTTGTGGCCTGTCTGGCACAGTCTTCAGATGGTTCCACTCTTTCCTCACTGGCAGGTTGCACAGGGTAGTATCAGAGATTTTTTCCTCTGATGCCTACTGTCTGCCATGTGGGGTACTGCAGGGTTTGGTGTTGTCCCCCATGTTGTTCATGGTGTATATGCTCCGATTAGGAGACATTGTAAGATGGTACAGACTGAGTTTTCACTGTTATGCAGATGACACTCAGCTGTACCTGTCTTTTGTGCCCGACCAGGATAGTGCACTCTCAGTCTTTTCTAACTGTCTCACTGAAATCCAAGACTGGATGAATTTCAGCTGGCTGAGATTGAACCCTGACAAGACAGAGGTGTTAGTGGTGGACCCGGGTAGCCGGATAGGGGGGTCGGTTGCCGGGCGGCCATCCAGACTCTGGCTCAGGGGCTCCCAGCTCCTGGCCTCTGAATGGGCACAGAATCTGAGGGTGATATTTGATAATGGGTTGACACTTCATTCACAAGTGTCAGCTGTGGTCAAGTCCTCTTTCTACCATCCGAGGAACATCACCCAGATTAAGAACCTTGTTCTGTCTGGTGACCTTCCAACGTTGGTCCACGCTTTTGAGACCTCATGCCTTGACTACTGTAAGCCCCTGTACCTAGGGCTTCCAGGGGTTGATATCTGCCACTTGCAGCTAGTGCAGAATGCTGAGGCCAGGTTACTGTCTGGGTCAGATCGATCCAGTCATATATCACTTGTGCTCCACACTCTGCACTAGCTGCATGTTCTGTGGTGGATCACCTTTAAAGTTGGTTTGCTGACTTTTAGAGCCCTACATGGTTTGGGGCCAAGTTACCTACAAGTGCTTCTGAGCCCCTACTGCTACCTCAGACCGCTCCACTTAACAGACGAGGGATTGCTAGAGATTCCCAGGGTGCGTTTGAAGACCTCGGGAGCTCAGGCCTTTGCTTTTGCTGCTCCCTCCCTGTGAAATTCTCTACTCTTTGGGTATGAGCATGCCAGACAGTGGAGAGCTTTAAAACTGCCTTAAAAACATACCTATTTACATGTGCCTTTCCTGACTTTTAGTATGTGTAATTGTACATTTTAATTTTTTTTAATTGTTTTATTTATTTGTTGAATTGTTTGGTTTTTAGAAAATTGTACAATGCTTTGATAGTTTTGATATTGTGCTTTTAAATAAATGTATTATTATTATTTATTATTTTATTATTAAAATACTCCTAAGGTGTGCCCTTTTACCACCACAGTGCACACCCTGTCACATCTTATTGCTTAATTAATAAAAAAGCATCCAGATTTATAGTTCACCAAATGAGTATATACAAAGTATATTTAGTCATAAATGTAGTCAGTCTCCCCAATTTTTGTTTGATTTCTGATCAGACTATTAAATATTCAAATGACCGTTAGGATGTTGTGGCTTCATTTGTTGCAACACCTTATTTTCATGATGGCCCTAGTGGACAGCTTTAATGCACTATTCAATCATGGACATATTGCAGCAGTGCTTTAAAATACTGTATGTATCCTTCTGTATTATTTTTCTTTTCTATATATGTATCTATGACTGCTATGCATGCTACAGAATGTGTCCAGTGGCTTTGATTTGCTTCTATCTTGATGAAATATGATCATAGGTTAAAAGCCAACGGTTACTGTGCAGTCAAGTCTTTGAAGATCTTAAAGAAACAACCATCATGACTAACATGTCTAATTTTGGTCATGTCTTTGAACATCTTAAAGAATCAGCCATCATGACTAACATATCTAATTTTGTCTTACATGGCATTTTAATGTAAACAAAAAAAATGCATTTATTCCCAGAAGAGCTAGGAAAGTTAAATATAGACATTATTGGGTATGAATACTATACCTCACTAGATACATATGTTGGTTCAACATTAATGCCAGTTAACTTCATTTGCATGAGTAAATATCATCCATAGAGTGTTTAAGCCTATCACTTACTCCTTCAAACCTGCTTAGTGTAGCTTTACCAGACTTAATGGCTGTACTAACCACAGCAATGGGTCACAGATATGTGTAGTCTTAATTGTTTTGAAGAATGCTAATATCAGCTTTATTGTTTGTTTTTTATCAACACGTTTTCCAAACTGCAAGTATTTTCCAGTAATAAAGTTACATTTCATGAGCTTTAGGAACTATGAAGACCTATCCCTTAAACTGCACCCTCCAGTATAATAAGGGTCTAGAAGCACTGCTGGGTCTACTAGAGCAGTGGGTGCTGAACCTCTGTGGGGGTCACCATACAATTCCAACTTTCTGTCAATGTAGCAACAGTTTGTATTCAACACGTGCATACTGGAGCTGGGAATTTGAATCCCTATGCTGGTCACAAAAGTAGGGTTTTGATGTGCTCATCTAATCCATAAATGGCATCAAAGACTGCTAGATTTGGGTTTATAATGTAGTTAAAGGATCAACTATGCTAATTGCTCAATTTCTATCCAGTTTTAATTGATGATTTCATTGGAATGGTAGAAAAGATTACTTACTGTATGTGTAACTTTATTTCCACTGATATTTGTTTTTTGCAGAGACTTCTAACAGTACAGTGGCAGAAAAGAATTGCTGAAGCCACTTGGGAAATAACCTCTTCAGAACAGCAACCCCTATGTCTCTATGAGACAGTAGGTCCACAGTGTGGTATGAGGGAATGTCAAGGATGAATGGGATGGCCTGAGGCAGAGCCTCCAAATGTAATTAACAGCTGCCTTACCTAGTCCTTTATGGGTTTAGTCCTACTTAACAACTCAGAGTTGTCTTCACATCCCAGTGATGAAGGATAACTGAATCCTGGCTGATTTTGGTTTGAGAAAAACACCGGCAGCAACATATATAGATTGAAAGAGAATTCAGAGACAACTCTTGGGCAACATCATGAAGAGAAGGTCCTCTCGGCCTATTTTCTATGTACCTGTGTAGTCTGTAGGCATGAAGAATGATTCCCTCTTACATCCCCCTAATTGCATCCTAATTTAAACATACATGAGGTTGCTTCACTCTGTTTTGCCCTGGTGTGAAAACCTGTTTGTCTGCATTGCAAAGGTCACAACCCCATTTGTGCAAGGTATCATGTGAGGTGATGCATACCTGCACAAGCCAGCAGAAGTTGTACTCTCATTCAGTTATGTTACATGTCTTGTGAAGTTCCTGTATTCTCTAAAAGCATTTTTTTTTTCTAACTCAGATACACTTTCAACTACAGAAAACAGCAGGGCACTTACTATGCCTTAAAAAGTTTCATGGCCACCATAAGACAAGATTATAGATATTGTACTTCAGAGGACAGCAACAAAACTGACAGCAACAGAACTAATACACTATAACTACTACAGCCTTTAGCACTAAAACATCATAAAATTCCAGGATGCCTTTCATGAGTCAGGTCATGACCTTTGCAACAGAATCAAGCAGGTTTTCATACCATTCTTAAGTGCCTTCATTTACATTTAAATCTTGATAAAATTAGGAGGGTGCAATAGAAGCAATTATTGTTTATGTCTACAAACTACACAGGTAAATGGAATAAAAAAAACAAGAGTTGGTGTGCTTGTCTGAGCTGGGGGAAGGGAATTGTTATCTGTGCTATTAGCTAGGTGAAGAGAAGAACTGTAAATTAGGGTGCGTGGCTTAGGCAACAGAAAGCCAGGTGTCTGTATTTAAAACTTCCCCAGTTAGCTTATGGCACAGAGCAGCAAGACAAAGGTGGCAGCTGCTAGAACTCTTCTACTGGGATTGTAAAGAAGAGCTGTAAATTAGGGGGTGTGGCTTAGGCAACAGAAAGCCAGGTGTCTGTATTTAAAACTTCCCTAGTTAGCTTTTGGCAGAGAGCAGCAAAGGAAGGTGGCAGCTGCTAGAACTCTTCTACTTGGACTGTATAGCCTCCTCCCTCCCCCACCCTTAGCCAGTTCCACTTTTATAGGCACTGGATTTGACTGACAACAGGAACTTCCTGTTTGGGAGAAGGAAGTGAGTGATCACAGAGGTGCAAAAGACTCACCATCCTAGAAGGAAAAGAGTAGCTCTCCCTTACCCCCTAGCTGCTGTAGATCTGTCTCTGGGCAAGTAAGAAAGAGACTACAGAGAAATACAGGAACTTCATGTCCAAGAACAGGAATGGCAGGAGCTGTAAAGGCATGGAGGCAGTAGGAAAGTAGGGAGAAAAAAAGCAAACATTGAGAGGTAAGAGTAAGCATACAAAACAACAGTTGAGGGGCCACAAATAAGACATGAAGGGACTGATGCAGTGCAGTGGCTGTGGAGTGGCAGTCTTCTGGGAGACATTCTAGAGGATGCAGTGTTGTCCCATATGCAGGCACCTCTCTGGGCTGTGGGAGGAGGTTGCTTGTCTCCAAGCTGAGTTGACCAGGATTTAGGAGACCTCCTCTGTCACCCAGGGACCACCAGGGCCAACGCTGCTGCCTCAGAGGTTGCCAAGAAAGAGGAATGATTGTGGTGGGCTTAGGCAGGGTGAGGGTGGAGGAACAGAGGTGCATCCCTCCAGCTGTACTTCTCCACAATCCAAATGCCATTCTGGCAGAGCATGATTCCTCTATGGAGGCACCCACAGTGGAGACCAAGAAGGATGCTGGGAACCTTCACAAAGGAGACCCACAGGAGGGTGGAATGGGACCCCACAGGGAAAGGAAACAACTCTTGGTGGGGGACTCAATTCTTAGGAGGGTAGAACTGGGGGAGGAAGGGGAGAGGGAGGTAAGGTGCCTGCCCAGTGCAATGGCTTGGGAGACAGAGAGTGAATCCTCAGGATCGCTGGAGCAGCTGCACGGAGAGGGGGCTGAATGTCATTGTCCACCTAGGGACAAATGACCTGGCTGGAAATGGGATCACAGCAGTGCAGGAGGAGTTTGTGGAGTTTGGGAGGGGACTTAGACAAGTAGCATGCATGGTAACCTTCTCAGAGGTGCTGTCTGTCTATGGCATGGGTGAGGCTAGGGTGCTCTGCACCATGGGATTCAATCAATGGTTGAAAACTGGTGCAGAGCTCAAAGATTTGGCTTCCTTGGGACTGGGGGTCCACCTGGAGGGATACAGGCCTATACTAGTGTAATGGTCTGCATCTGTCCAGAAGAGGGACCAGGATACTAGGTGATAGGTTTAAATGCTTCATTGGCAAGCATTTAAACTAGCCAAGGGGGGAAGCACTGAAAAGGAGCAGGGAAATCCCAGCCCTCCCCCAAAAAAACAGGGTAGTTAGTGAGGTAAACATGAAGATAGAGAAGTCAATAGGGAGAAGGGCAGAGGTAAATGGAGACATCAGCAAAGGCAGTAGGGACAGGGATGGGGCTAAAAGGGGTAATGCCATCAAAAAATGGAGGCAATGAGTACCATCGCCCATAGTCTGGGTAACAAGTTTCTTGAACTAGTGGCCTTGATGGAAGAAGGATGCCTGGATATAGTGGCAATCACAGAAACATGGTACACAGAGAACCATGACTGAGATGTCAGCATACCAGGTTACACAGTCTACAGGAGGGACAGGGAGAGTAGAAGAGGAGGAGGAGTAGCTCTCTACATAAGGGAAGGGATCAAAGCAATGGAACTAAAGGGTAAACAGGGTGGAGAGAAGACACTATGGGTCACCCTGGAGACAGGAAATTGCACCACAATATGTATGGGTGTTGTATACAGCCCCCATGTCAGGGGAGGAAATGGACATGGAAATGATAGAAGGCATCCATAGGATGGCAGAAAAAGGGAAGATATTGTTGATGGGGGACCCGAATATACCAGATGTTAACTGGAGCACCTTTGCTGCAGCCACATCCAAGAGTAGGGTCATTCTCAATGCCCTGCAGGTGGCATGCTTCAGACAGCTAGTGTTGGAACCCACTCAGGAGGGAGCAATCTTAGACCTGGTACTCTCAAATGGTAATGGAGAGAGGATCTCAAATTTAGAAGTGGGTAACCATCTAGGAATAAGTGGCCACCAAGCAGTGTGGTTCACAATAAACACATCTATAGAGTCAAGCCATACAAAAGTGAGGGTACTGGACTTTAGGAGGGCTGGCTTTGTCAAAATGGGAGAGTGTCTCAGAAAAGCACTAGCAAATGGGCAAGAAGAAGGGGTGGAGGAACAATGGGGAAACATCAAAACTGCTATCACAGATGCAACAAGCATCTGTGGGAAGCAAATAAACAAATCAAAATGAAGGAAAAAAATACTATGGTTCTCAAGTGTGGCGGGGAAGGTTAGGGAGAAAAAGATAGCATTCAGGAAGTATAAGGAAACACAGAAGGAACAGGACAGAGAACTATACCAGTTAAAGCAGAAGGAAGCAGAGAAGGCACTCAGAATAGCAAAGGCCCAAACTGAGAAAAAGATAGCCAGCTTGGTTAAGAATGGGGATAAAACCTTTTACAGGTACCTTAGGGAGTGAAGAAAGACCAAGGGAAGGATAGTGAGGCTTAATAAGGGGGAGAGTGGGTGAGCAGAGGGTGACAGTAAAAAAGCAGGGATACTGAACAAATACTTCTGCTCAGTATCCACAAAAGAAGAGGAGGGGGAGGAACTTAATCCAATTAATAGAAGCACTCTGGATAGGGCGGGTTGATACCAGTCCATTCACAGAAGAAAAGGTTCTGAAAGAACTCCTAAAACTGAAGGTGGACGAAGCAATGGGTCCTGATGGGATTCACCCCAGAATTCTAAAAGGACTAAGGGGAGAACTAGTGACACCACTGACTACCCTTTTTAACAAATCATGGGAGGATGGTGTGGTACCTAAGGACTGGAGGAGGGTGGATATGATTCCCTTTCACAAAAGTGGGAGCAAAGCAGAGGCAGAAAACTACAGACCTGTTAGTTTGACCTCAGTGGTAGGGAAAATGATGGAATCACTTCTGAAAGAAAGAATTGTTGAGTACCTAGAGGCCAGGAGGGCACAGGACCCAAGGCAGCATGGATTCACAGCAGGAAGGTCATGTCAGATGAATCTAATAGGTTTCTTTGACTGGGTAACCAAAGTAGTAGACCAGGGAGGGGCTGTGGACATGGCCTACTTAGACTTTAGCAAGGCATTTGACACAGTCCCACATAAAAAATTAAACAAATTAGCCAGCCTGGGAGTGGGTTACAGGGTGGTAGCCTGGGTAAAAAATTGTCTGGACAACAGGACACAAAGAGTAATAGTAAATGGAGTCCACTCAAAAGAAAGGAGAGGTCACTAGTAGGGTACTGCAGGGTTCAGTACTGGGTCTGGTCCTATTTAATGTCTATAAGTGACATTGCAGAGGGACTGGAAGGAAAAGCATGCCTCTTTGCAGATGATACAAATATCTGCAACAGGGCTGAGACACAAGGGGAGATGGAAAGGATGAGAAGGGACTTGGCAAGGTTGGAGGACTGGTCAAATGTATGGCAGCTTAAATTTAATGCAAAGAAGTGCAAAGTAATGCACCTGAGAAACAAAAACCCAGGGGAAGAGTACACAGTGGAGGGGAGGTACTAACAACAACAAAAAATGGAAAGTGATCTGGAGGTAGTCACATCAGATTACCTAAAGGTAAGCAAGCAATGTGAGAAGGCAGTAAGGAGGGCTGGGGAGATACTGGGATGTATAGGAAGAGGCATCACCAGTAGAAAACAGGAAGTTATCATCTGTCTGTACAGACAGTTGTTACTACCCCATCTGGAGTCCTTTATGCAGTTCTGGAGACCTCATCTCTGCAAGGACATAGACAGAATGGAGGCAGTCCAGAGGAGGGCAACAAAAATTGTGCAGGGTCTGCACCAGAAGCCATATGAAGAGAGACTAATGGAGCTTAATATGTTTACCCTCAAGAAAAGGAGGGAGAGGGGGGACATGATAGAAACTTTCAAGTACCTCAAGGAGGGTAGCATCTTTCAGAAAAAGAGATGTGCAAGAAAAAGGCCACACAATTTGAAGACAGAGGGGGGATGGCTTAAGGGCAATGTGAGGAAGTATTTTTTCATGGAGAGGGTGGTGGACACATGGAACAGCCTTCCTGAGGAGGTCATGAGGTCAAAAACAGTGGGGGAATTCAAGAATGCATGGGACAGACATAAGGCAATTCTGGGGGGGGGTTAGGAAGAAGTAGGCTGTTGGCTAACTAGGATCTGCAAGTTATACAATAGGTAGGGAAATGGGCAGACTGGGTGGGCCAAGCGGTCCTTATCTGCCGTCAAAGTCTATGTTTCTATGTTTCTATAAAAGGCTAAGGGGACCTACTCTTTAAATGTGTCCTAAGGACTAGCTTATTCTTGTGAAAGTCCAGATAGTTAGGATTCATGCAGACAATCTGAAATTCACTTGGGCCCAGATATTCAAACTGCGCCAGGCTGTGGCACAAGCTGGGGCGCAGCTCAACTGGGCTGCGCAGGGGTGTGGACTGGGCGATATTCAATGGAGCTGTGCCATGGCTCAGCAGCCTTGAATATAGCACCCTGGTCACCCCCAGTGTGCATGACGCAGTGGCACTGTGCCAGCGCAAGCGGCCAGAGTGGAGCATGGGGATGCGCTAGCACAAGTTCCATTGCGCTATACACAGCAACCGCAATATTCAAAAGTTAACATGCAAATGGGGCCATAATGTATGCAAGGCACACAAGGGGCCATTTGCATGTCATTATGGCCTCATTTGCATGCAGGTGCGCCGATCCCCGACGACTTGCACCTGGTGCCCTGCCAGGCAGCAGCCGCTTGGGACTGATGACCCTGCAGCCGGCAATGTAACCCACAGCCTAATCGTGGGCATATGTATAATAAAGAAATAACTCCAATATCCCTGGTCCGGTCCAGCGGACGATCTTGCGACGGCATCTGTGTAAAGAAGACTCCTTCCCTATATCCTGGTGGTCCAGTGGACTGCTATCTGCTCATTAGCAGGCATCTGTGTAAAAGATGACTACGTCCAATATCTCAGGTGGTCACAATGGACGCTATTCTGGCAATGTGGGAATTTGTAAAAACAAATTAATTCCAAATTCTGGTGGTCTGGTGCCCCCACCCGCCCACTGAGCCCCACGGCCTCGCTCCCCGGTCAGCCGGAGGGCAGCACCCACCAGCCTGCCGCCCGCCGCCCGCCGACCGATCACAGTCGGGCTGTACGCCCATTGGTCCACAGCGTGAGCCAATGGGCATGCAGCCCATACCATACTACACATTCCAGGCATACAGCCCTACTGACGGTGTCAATGGTGGGAGGCGGGCAGCAGGTGGGTGGGGTGCTACTGCCTGCCCGGCTGACCGGGGAAGCAGGCAGGGGCTCAGTGGGCGGGTGGGTGGGGTACCACTAGACCACCAGGGATATTGGAATTAATTTTTGTTTTTACAAATGCCCACAATCGGGCAGATAGCGGTCCACTGGACCACCAGGGATATTGGACAAGTCTTCTTTTTACACAGATGCCCACGATCGGGCAGATAGCGGTCTACTGGACCACCAGGGATATAGGACGGAGTCTTCTTTTTACAAAGATGCCCGCGATCAGGCAGACAGCGGTCCACTGGACCACCAGGGATATAGGACGGAGTCTTTTTTTTACACAGATGCCAGCGATCAGGCAGGTAGCGGTCCACTGGACCACCAGGGATTTTGGGGAATTCATTTTTTTATTACAAATGCCCGTGATCGGGCATGGGGGGGCACTGCCAGATGCAGCCGGAACTCGGGTGGGCACCCACAGGTGGCAGCTGCCATGTTGCGCCCTGCAATGCAGCAGCTCATCTGTGGGTGGCCATCAGTTGTTCCTTTTTTTGGGGGGTCAACTTTGTGATGGTGCAGGTAGGGGTTGCGCATGCATGGCTCTGCACATCCCGAGCTGAATACTGGGCTGTGCAGGGTATGCATGGGCACGCCCCCCCCCCCCACCTGCACCTGCATACATTAGTGATGCGCTCTGGTGCATCGGGATTTGTGCAGCGCACTTTTCCATTTTGAACATCATGCTGGGTGCATCAGTGGGTTGCGCGTGGTGCAACACTGTTGTGCCATGTGCAACCCATTTGAATATCTGGGCCTTTATCTTCTGGCAGATGTCATTAATGTTATGAAAGCAATGTTCCAAGTCAAAAGCTAAATCACAAGTCTGAATGCCCAGAGGGTGAATTAACAACTTAGACAAAGCTAAATGATGGTACCATGTGGAGACTGAATCCTAAGGTAGGGACTATAAATGATTCAACATCTTTAAGAATTTTTTGAAAATAGAAGCTGATGCCAAAGAATTAGTCCCTTCTTGGGCTTGCATACAGAAATAGCTGTCATAAAGGTTGATTTTAATCCTAAGGAAACCAATGACAGCAGCTCGTCCAAACACCTGACAAATGAGCAAGAGGCAGGGTTAAAGGATGGCTTGCTGCATCCAATGAACAATCTTTTCCACTTGAAGGCATACACACTCTTGTTAGCTGTTTTTTCTACAGATTATCATAACATTAAGGACCCCATCTGACAGTCCCAGGTCCTGAACCATGATTCTTTCAGGAGTCATGCTTTAGGTGCAGTGAGTAAATATATGGATGGCCTATTCTCCCTTTGAGCCTGGTGAGATGTCCTGCCTGATGAGAAGGGGGTTGGGATTATATGCATGCATACTGAGGTGTGACAGCTCACTTCCAGGCTTGTCATGGGGAACAGGTTTGATGGACCTGACTGACAGAGAGAATGTTGGCCAGGACACCACTACTCTTACAAGGCTTAGATGAAAGAAGACCAAGTACCAAACCTGTCTGGACCAACCTACAGTTATAAGAATCATCCAAGGTTAGTCCTGGCAAACCTTGAGTACAACATTTGTCAGATGTGAGATGGAAGGCAAGACATAAAGGAACCTTCCTTCCCAAGTTTTGGAGAGAGCTCCCACTAAATGATTTTCTCTTTCTGCTGCCCTTGTGCAAACCGCAGGAGGTTTTCTATTTTCCATGATGAGAATAAATGTGCCTAGGTAGTTCCTCACTCCTCAAAGATGCTATCCCATTTTAGAGATCACTTGTGTGGTGGTCTTCATACAGTTGTGACACACTGTAAGACATTTCAGTCCACCTATTAGACATACTGCAAGAAAGTGAATGTGAATGGAAAGTCTACTTTCCATAGGCTCAAGGCTTTCTTACAGAGCATGGGCAACATGGCACCCACTGCACGTTCAGGTAGAACATTGCAGGGGTGATGTCAAGGTTTACCTGATGTGTGATCTGACACTTTTAGACCAAATGACTGAAGATTCAAGCAAACTGCTCCAATATGTTGATTTGCAGGGAGTGTACCCTTCTGGAGCATGTCCCATACATCAACTCCTACCCAAGCCGGCCCCCAAATACTTTCTTTGAGGTATCTATGATCAGATGGAATATATGATATGTGCGTTGAGTGGTCACTCCTTCTCAGTGATTGTGTTCCATGTACCACCAAGGTAGTGTGTCCCTCAGCTGCATGGTCATAGCTACGTTGTGCTCCATGGAGTCCCTCTGGTGATAACACCATTCCTTCAAGTACTATTGAACAGGCCTCATGTGCAGTGGAACCCAATGAACCATTACTATGGTTGAAGCCATTGGACCCTGGACTAGAGAGAACTCCCTGGCTGGAAACATTTCCCCCACCCCTGAAATAACTAGTCAAATGCTTGGAGTGTCTTACTTCTCTAGATTCAGGAAGAACCAGTTTCTGAAATGTATTCACTCTAACGTCCAGAGCCCTCACAGTTGCCTTAGCTGAGCTGGCTTTGATTAGCCGGCCATCTTGATGTGGATACACTGTCACTCCCAACCTATGGTGGTAAGCAGCTACCAGTAACAGGCATTTAGGGAAAAGACTCTGCACAGGTATGTTTGATCCTTCCTTTCTGAATCTCAGAAATGTTAGAAGAGATGACCTGATTGGGATGTGAAATAGCACATCCTACAGACCCAGAAAGCAGAACTAATCACCTTTTTGGAATAATAGAATTTTATCTATCAAGAAACCTTCTTGACTGTTGTGATTCTCAGATATTAGTTAAGGTTTCTGAGATCTAGTATGGGTATACACCTTCCTGATGATCTGAGGACCATTTGGAAAAATACATTTATTCTTTTTTAGGATTCTGTGATCTCCTCTAATGCTCCTGCTAGCATGAGGCTTAGTATCTCCTTTCCCAAGCCATTCTGCTTAAGGTTGGAAAATATCCTGTCTTGGGGAGTGGCATAGAGGAGAAGGTGGAAGAGGAGTTAAAAGTTCCAGAGACCGACTTTCATGACATTTTTAACTGCCCACCTCTCTGTGGTACTGCAGTGGCAGTTGGAGTAGAAATAGAGGATCCTGCCTCGTACCAGGACTGAGAGAGCCTGAGGAGTGTCAAGCAGGGAGTCTATTCTGCTGATCTGTGGTTTGATCCAAAGTACAGTAGTAGCAGTATAAGTTTATTTCTATGAGGCAAACCTCCAATGCTTGGAGCTCCTGTACAAAAAAAAAAAAAAAACAAATCAACCAGTCAATCAATCAACAATATACAATATACTCAAATGAATACAACAGCTATACAAAATTATTAATACAATAAATGTGCATTCCAAGTGAGCCATCCTGGTAGCACAGAGGACTGAGGTTCCAGTGACTTGAATTTGACAACAAACTCTGGTTGCCAGGGACTGGCCAGGGCAGGAGAGGGTCAAGCATCCGATGGACTGCTTTTCTCTCCCAGGGTGAGGAGGGATCTTAGCCTGGACATAGACTGCCATCAGGTAAAAACCTGGTGAGAGTGCATCTTGGGCAGCAAGAAGAGAGAGACTGCAAGTGCAATGTATGTGCCTCCATGTATACTCAAGCATGCCGTGTAGAAGGGTTGCGTATGCAAGACAATGGAAGTGATAGCAGGGACTTGATGAAGTCCAACTGCCTACATCTGACCCAAACTGCTGACTGAAGCTCCTGGTCTGACCTGGATTATTGGACAGGGGGGAGAATGGCCTTGTCTCCTCCTCCCACCCCATCATGGGGACAAGCTGTGGGGGGCTTCCCAGATCAGGTAGATCTCTGGGGTAACAGGCACTGGTCAAGTGGAAGTTGGGACAGGGGTGAGCAACTATGCCCTGTCATCAGAATGCTTTAGAGAAAAAAATATATATATATATATAAATATATATATATATATATATATATATATAAATATATATATATATATATATGTATGTACTGTGTGTGTATATACTGTATATATATAGTATATATACTGTATATGTGTGTGTGTGTGTGTATATATATATATATATATATACATATATACACATATATATATACACACACATATATATTTCATAGAGGTGCAGTGGCACCCCTGTAGTTAGGGTTGATCAGGCACTTTAATGTTAAACTCCAAATTATGCACTTAACTTTGCAACCGTTCAATGAATTTGCAAAAAAATTTGGAATTGACGGTGTCGGGTGGTAGGTCTTTTGATATGTCAAGTTGAGTTTTGATCGGATTTGCAGATTTCATGCAGAGAATTGTGAACAAATGCATTTTTCGCAATTTTCCAATTTTTCCCTGTTTTTTCCTCATCACACTGCAACCACATCATTTGGAATTTTGACCTGAACTTTTCAGGATGGAAAAAAGTTATCCTACAGAACAATTTAGAATTGGTTTGGTGAACAAATATTAATCTGTTCCAAAGTTACACATTTTTAACAATTTGGGTTCCGTGTATGCTCAGTTCAGTCTTTGGGATAGACGTACAGTTTCGATCAAGGATTCCTGGTCGTGAAGGGCTGGCAAAGAAGGATTACAAAGATGGACTGGGAAATCTCCAAAAATCCCTTTTTGAGAGGAAAATCCCTCTTCAGCCACCATCTTGTTTTCTCCATTAGCGAAGAGAGAAAACAAAACCCCACAACTTGCCCCAGGGTCGTCTTTACTAAAAACCAAGGCATGGATTTTGGTGAGGGGGATGTTCTCTACCCGCCCATGCCATTGTTTTTGTTTTTTCACTTTAATAATGGCACTTTTGCACTTTAAAATCCCTTTTCGTAATCCCTTTTCACCAGCTGATCCCTTTTCACCAGATCGGCTGGTGAAAAGGGATTGCAAAAAGGAATTCTTAAAGCTAACTGTGCCATTTCTCTGGTGTCTAGTGGACCCCCTGACTCCCTTAAAATATTTATTCCCTGGTGTCTAGTGGCCCCCCACTCTCTGACTGCCCTCCCTTGTTTGTTTTTTTCTGACACCGGGATGTCCATCCCCCGGTGTTGGACAACCTCAACTGCAGCCCATTACTTTGAAATGTGCGTACATTGAGGGGTCCAATCCCCATGTTGGCTTTTACCTTCTCAACCCCCCCCCAGTAGCTTTGGACACTGGGGAGTCCAGCCCCAGTGTCCAAAAATGTGTGTGTGTTTTTTTATGTACCTGAAAAAAGAAAACAGTCCCCCAATGTCTTTTTTTCTATGAAGAATTCTTCATTGAAATTTTCAATGCAGAATCCTGCATCAAACTAGTCTGCCCCTCTAGGCTCATTTTTCACCAACAACAGGGTGCTCAATCCCAGTGATGGTATGTATCCTCCCCCCCCCCCCACTACTGTGGCACACTGGAAACCCACTCCAGTGTGCCAAAATGTGCTTTTAAAAAAAAAACTGTGAAAAATTGTCCCCAATATCTTTTTTTGATGCAGAATGCTGTATCAAAATTTTCAATGCAGAATCCTGTATCAAACTAGTCTGCCCCTCTATGCTCATTTTTCACCGGCATGCACTCTTCAAAGCTGAACCACAAACTGAAGAATCAAGGTAAGCTCCACATAATGGCAGTAAATGGGATTTTCAACTTATGTTAATATCTCAGCCATGTTTAGGAATGTTGGCCCCAAATTTTTAACATGGAGTGCTTGGGATCCCACCTCATGAACACTGGCACTGTCATTTTGCTACTTGGTCGCTGTCCCTGCGTGCAATCACCTTTTGGGACTGATTAATGAAATGACAGTACCACTGTTCATGAGGTGGGATTCCAAAAAGGCTATGTTGCAAATTTGGTGAAAAAGTTCAAAAAAATGATTGCGTTATGAGCGTGCGTTGTGCAGTTTCTGCGCACGCTTATAACTTCACCAATTTTTAATATTTTCATTCCAGATTTTCAACATTGCTATTTTATTACATCTCCTTATGATCAGTATAGTTGTTATTTTTCACATACTGCCCAAAATATTTTTTTGCACCTGTGGCACAGACTGGTGTGGTCACTGTGTGAAATCAACTTTTGGAATAGACTAACAAAATCACAGCGCCAGTGTTCATGAGGGGAGGTCCCAAAAAGCCCATGTTGAAAATTTGGTAAAAAAATTCCAAAAAATGACACATTACGAGCATGTGTTGTGCAGTTTCTATGTACTCTTGTAACTTCACTAATTTTTCATATTTTCACTCCATATTTTTAACATTTCCATTTGTTCACACCATCTCATGAATAGTACAGCTGTAATTTTTCAAATCCTCCCAAAAATGTTTTTATGCACCTGTGGCCAAAAAGGTGCTACAATTGCGCAGAATTATATTTTGACTGGGGTTTAAAAGTTTTCTGTACTGGGTACATGTGGGGAGGTGATAAGAAGGTTATGTTGAACATTTGGTGTGAAAATTATTTAAGATGGCATACTTATGACTATTTGTTGCAATTTCACTATGCCTGCTTGTAACTTAAAGTGTGGAAGTGCAGGGAGCAGAGACCCCTGTATTTCCACAGCTAGATTCATATGTGTATCTGTGGAGAGGTGGGAGCACAGGGTCTGAAGGACCCTCTGCTCCAACAGTAAAATATAGATACTATTATACTATCTCAAAATGTGAGGAAATAAATTGCAAAAACCGTTGTTAATGTATCAGTTAGGGTTGAAGCGACAAAAGTAGGGAAATGAAAAATTAGGGTTGAGCCTCTAACACCCCCCACCCAACCCCAGCAGCCCATTTTTCCTATACTGTATCATGTAAATTTATTACACATGGAATGGGGTGAGAGTTAGGCCTGATGACCCCAAGGTACACCCTGATGCCTGTTGGTCTGTAGAGGGTGGGTCTGGGGTGGGCTGGTAGGGTTGGTAGGTTGTTAGTGATTCAACCCTAATGTCTCATTTCCTATGTTTGTTGCTTCAACCCTAACTGATGCATTAATGAAGTTTTTTGCCACATATATATATATATATATATATATATATATATATATATATATTTTTATGGTAGCACGGTAGTGCTACCATAGTTAGGTTGAGGAGCCATTTACATGTTAAACCCAAAATTTTGCACCTTAATAACTTTGCAACCATTTGACGGATTTACCTGAAATTTGAAATACACAATCAAGACTCCATACGCGGGATCTGCCAAGTTTTGTACCAGTCAGATACACGGCTGCAGAGTTATTAAGCGTGATCTACACGTGTGTTTATGCTTTTTCTGGAATTCTACTGTTGCGCCTACAGGTCGCAAAGTTTGCGCGATCTATCTGAAATCTTCAGGGAAAGTGCGTCCAGGGTCCCTGGTGTGCCTTTTGAAGATTTCGTGAAAAAATATTAAACGGTTCAAAAGTTATTCAAAAAACAATTTCCCATTATAAGTCAATGGGAAAAGTTAACAAAAAGTTCGACAGTGTTGCAAATGCACTTTTTACTGTCGCAAATCCGCCATTTTGTTTTCAGTTAGTGATCAGAAAAATGCTTGGCATTTAAAATTGGGATCCTTTAGCAACCTAATTCTTTTTGTACTCACCTAGTCGGGCCCTGAGGATGCTAGCCATGTCTTTATTTTGGGGTAAAACACCCCAGAAATATGTTTTTCAAATTTCTGGAAAAAGTACTTTTGCAAAGTACTGTTGCACTTGTGACACTGTCGAATGCATTTGTGAAAGCTTTCGCAAATTGCGACAGTACTTTTCTAGGCTGTGGGAAAATGACAGCAATTCTTTGGCACCCTGCTGCAAAAGAACGGTTTGGTGCATTGGCCTGAAATTTAGAGAGAACGCAGCTGATATCTCACAGATGTGACTTTTGGTGTTGCATTGAAAAAATATTACATGGCGGAAAAGTTACGGCACTCCAAAGTTGATGCTTTTTCCCATAGGATAACATTACGGCATCCGACGCATGGCAGCAATCCTTTGGTGCCCTGCTGCAAAATAACGGCTCAGTCTTTTGGGCTGCAATTTGGAGGGAAGACAACCAACATCCCACAGATGTGCCTTTTAGTGGTTTGGTGAAAAAATATTACAGGGAGCCAAAGTTATGGTACTCCGAACTTCTCTTTTTTCCCCATAGGATAACATTACGGCGTTCGCCGCAGCTTTCAGGGCCTGTATCTCGGAAACGGTGCGAGATACGGACTTTTCGTTGGAAAAATGGGGCTAAGTACAAAACTAGCCAGGAAAGTCATAAATCATATGACTTAAATTTTTTCTATGTCGACGTGTTCCTGAGATATAAGCAATTTAGTATTCCAACTCCTCATTTTCTGCTCCAAGACCCATTATTATGCATATATTTTTTGTACTCACTGTCTTTCTGTATGCAGCTTTTGGGGAAAACCAGCCTGTGCGCTTACATTACTGTTACCGTTGCCCTTTCTGCTTGCAGTTCCTTACCCATTTCACTTACCGTTCACGTCTACGCCACCATGTGAGTTATCCTTTGCGTTTCCATTTGCGCTTGTGTTTCGGTTATTTTTTGCCATTTGTGTCTACAGTACTGTTTCTCTTTCTGTTTTGCTTTGCGTCACCATGCCCATTGCCATTTCTGTTTGTGGGCACCATTTTACTATGTGACAAGACATCACGTGGTGGACCGTTCCCATCTATGCCACCATGTGCATTACCCCTTCTGTTCTCATTCACGCTTGCGTTACCATGTGCGCCACTGTTAGTGCTTCTGTTTGCTTTGCTGTTCCTGTTACTATGTCACAAGACATCACGTGGCGGGAGTGGCCGCCGCATTACATTAACCATTTCTCATTATCATTCTCAAAAAGAAGGGAAATTAGAGGCAAAAACTCCATTTAATGCATCAGTTAAGGTTGTTCCACAGCAACAAAAGTGAGGAAATTCGGTGTTAAGGTTGAAAACCCCTTGACCCCTCAGCCCACCCCCACCCAGCACTGGGGTGCGCATTGGGGTGTTCGGTCCTAACTCTGTCCCCATTCTCCTATACCTCTGCTTCTTACACATGTGATGGGGTGAGAGTTAGGGCTAAGACCCCAATGCAAACCCAATGCTGGTTGGGGGTGGGCTGGTGGGTCCAAGGGGGTTTTCAACCCTAACACTGAATTTACTCACTTTTGTCACTGTGGAACAACCCTAACTGATGCATTAAATGGAGATTTTCCTAATCAATATATATATATATATATATATATAGATATAGAGATATATTATGGTAGTACAGTAGTGCTACCATAGTTAGGGTTGAGGAGCCATTTACATGTTAAACCTAAACTTTTTTCACCTTAATAACTTTGCAACCGTTCAACAGATTTGCCTGAAATTTGGACTACATGATCAAGAACCATAGGTCTTGGGATCTGCCAGCTTTCATACTGTTCAGATATACCGCTGCAGAGTTATTAAGCATGATCTGTGCGGACATTTACGCTTTTTTTGGAATTCTTTGGTCATTTCTAGAGGTTGCACGGTTTGCACGACCGGTCCAAAATCTTCAGAGAACGTGCGGCCGGGATCCCCGATGTGCCTTTTGAAGATTTCATGAAAAAATATTAAACAGTTCAAAAGTTATTCAAAAAACAAGTTCCCATTATAAGTCAATGGGGAAAGTTAACAAAAAGTTTGACAGTACTTTTCCAGGCTGTGGGAAAATGACAGCAATTTTTTTGCCACCCTGCTGCAAAAGAACAGTTTAGTCTTTTGGGCTGAAATTTGGCGGGAATGCAGCCAACATCCCATAGATATGCCTTTCAGGGCTTTGGTGAAAAAATAGTACAGGGCGGCAAAGTTACAGCACTCCAAACTTGATGCTTTTTCCCATAGGATAACATTACGGCATCCGCTGCATTACAGGAATCCTTTGCCACCCTGCTGCAAAATGAAAGTTTGATCTTTTGGGCTAAAATTTGGAGAGAAGAAAGCCAACATCCCACAGATGTGCCTTTCAGTGGTTTGGTGAAAAAATATTACAGGGAGCCAAAGTTATGGCACTCCAAACTTCTCTTTTTTTCCCATAGGATAACATTACGGCGTTCGCCACACCTTTCAGGGCCCGTATCTCAGAAATGGTGTGAGATACGGACTTTTCATCAGAAAAATGCTTAGCCCCTTAGTATAAAACTAGCCAGGAAAATCATAAATCATATGACTTTTAAATTTTTTTTCTAAGTCATACGGTTCCTGAGATATAAGCAATTTAGTATTCCAACTCCTCATTTTCTGCTCCAAGACCCACTATCATGCATACATTCTTTCTACTCACTGTCTTTCTCTATGCAGCTTTTGGGGAAAACCAGCCTGTGCGCTTACATTACTGTTACCCTTACCGCTTCTGCTTGCAGTTCCGTACCCATTTCACTTACTGTTCCTGTCTACAGCACCATTTACGTTACCCTTTGCTTTTTCATTTGCACTTGCATTTGCGTTATTTTAACCATTTGTGTCTATAGTACTGTTCATCTTTCTGTTTCGCTTTTCATCACCATGCGCATTACCATTTGCATTTGTGGGCACCGTGTTACTATGTGACAAGACATCATGTGGTGGGAGCACGGGGCCCTTTGTGATAAGACATTACATGGCGGGAGCGCGGGGCCCTTTTCACTATTTCTCATTATCCTTCTCAAAAAGAAGGGAAATTTGAGGCAAAAAACTCTGTTTAATGCATTAGTTAGAGTTGTTCCACAGCAACAAAAGTGAGGAAATTCAGTGTTAGGGTTGAAAGCCCCCCTTGGACCCCCCACCCACACCCCCAACTGGAATCGGGGTGCGCATTGGGGTTGTCTGTCCCAACTCTCACCCCATTCTTCTATACCTCTGCTTCTTCACACATGTGATGGGGTGAGAGTTAGGGCCGGCAACCCCAATGTGCACCCCGATGCCAGTTGGGGTGTGGGCAGGGGGGTCCAAGGGGGGCTTTCAACCCTAACACTGAATTTCTTTGCTTTTGTCACTGTGGAACAACCGTAACTAATGTATTAAACAGAGTTTTTTGCCTTTAAAATATATATATATATATATATATTATGGTAGCACGGTAGTGCTACCATAGTTAGGGTTGAGGAGCCATTTCTATGTTAAACACCAAAACTTTGCACCTTAATAACTTTGCAACCGTTTGATGGATTTGCCTGAAATTTGGAATACTTGATAAAGAACCATAGGCCTTGGGTTCTGCCAAGTTTCATACTGGTCAGATATACAGCTGCGGAGTTATTAAGCATGATCTGTGCACAGTTACTCTTTTTCTGGAATTCTACGGTCGCGCCTACAGGTCATACGGTTTGCGCGACTGGCCCAAAATCTTCAGAAAACATGCGAGGGTCCCCAATGTGCCTTTCAAAGATTTCCTGAAAAATATTAAACGGTTCAAAAGTTATTCAAAAACAGTTTCCCATTATAAGTCAATGGGAAAGTTAACAAAAGTTCAACACTTTCAGAATGCATTTTTACTTTCTCAAATGGGCCTGTTACTTTTGCAAATTGGCCATTTTGTTTTCAGTTGGTGATCAGAAAAATGGTTGGCATTTAAATTTGGGACCCTCTAGCAACCTAATTCTTTTTGTATTCACCTAGTCGGACCCTGAGGATGCTTGCCATTTCTTTATTTTGTGGTAAAAGACCCCAGAAATATGTTTTTCAAATTTCTGGAAAAAGTACTTTCGCAAATTACTTTCGTGCTCATGAAAGTGTTGAACTTTTATGCGAAAGCTTTCGCAAATTGCGACAGTAGTTTTCCATCTGTGGGAAAGTAACAGCGATTCTTTGGCACTGCGCTGCAAAAGAACCGTTGGGAGTTTTGGGCTGAAATTTGGAGGGAATGGAGCTGACATCTCACAGATGTGCCTTTCAGTGTTGCATTGAAAAAATATTACACGGTGGAAAAGTTACAGCACTCCAAAGTTGACAGTTTTTCCCATAGGATAACATTACGGCGCCCGACGCATTACAGAAATACTTTGGATCCCTTCTGCAAAATAACGGTTTGGTCTTTTTTCCTGAAATTTGAAGGGAAGACAGCCAACAGCCCACAGATGTGCCTTTCAGTGGTTTGGTGAAAAAACATTACAGGGAGGGAAAGTTATGGTGCTCCAAACTTTTCTTTTTTTCCCCATAGGATAACATTACGGCGTTCGCCGCACCTTTCAGGGCCCGTATCTCGGAAACAGTGCGAGATACGGACTTTTCTTCAGAAAATATCTTAGCCCCCTACTGGGGGCTAAGTATCAAATTAGCCAGGACAGTTGTAAATAATATGACTTTTAAATTTTTTTTCTACGTCATACGGTTCCTGAGATATAATGTATTTAGTATTCCAAGTTCTCATTTTCTGCGCCGATACTCATTATTATGCATACATTATTTGTACTCACTGTCTTTCTCTATGCAGGTTTTGGGGAAAACTAGCCTGTGCGCTTACATTACTGTTACTGTTGCCCTTTCCGCTATGTGTTCAGACCTTTAATTTCACTGCTGACGCCTGGCGCCACCATGTGCGTATCCTTTATGCTTTCATTTGCACTTGCGTTTCTGTTATTTTTTGCCATTTGTGTATACCGTACTGTTTCTCTTTCTGTTTCACTTTGCATCACCATGCCCATTGACATTTCCATTTACAGGCACCATGTTACTATGTGACAAGACATCACGTGGCACACCGTTCCTGTCTATGCCACCGTGTGCGTTACCCTTTCTGTTCTCATTCACGCTTGTGTTACCATGTGTGCCACTGTTAGCATTTCTGTTTGCGTTGCTCTTCCTGTTACTATGCCACAAAACATCATGTGGTGGGGGCCCCGCGCTCCCGCCGCCGCATTACATTCACTATTTCTCGTTATCATTCTCAAAAAGAAGGGAAATTAGAGGCAAAACTCCGTTTAATGCATTAGTTAGGGTTGTTCCACAGCTTACAAAGTGAGGAATTGGCCGTGTTAGGGTTGAAACCCTAACTCGAATTCACCCCCCAGCACCACACACACACACACACACATATGCAAGTATGGGGAGGACCAAGTCAACACAACCAATGACAGACATCCAGCAGCAGGTGACAGAAATAACAAACAATTGTCTAAATGTACTATGAGACATCCCCACCCACCTGACCAGGTACTGCATGCTCAGTGGAGATCAACAGCAAAACTGAGGCCATGTACACCAAACGCATACATCCCTGATTGCAGCTGCACACAACGTACCACACTTAGTAGTTGCATGGCCTTACCTACCTATGCCCCACACCACACCACAACTGGTACTGTGCCATTAGTCAATATAAATGCTGAAGGTGCATGATGACAGTTGTAGAAAGGTTTTAACACTAGTGAGTATACATTAATTAAGAGAAGTACATAAATTAACTACAAGACACTAGCATGCTCAAGATAAAAGTAGAGTTACATTTAGTATGTGATTTACATAGTAGTACATTTACTGCAACGGTTTACTCAAGATAGAGAGGCTGATGTAAACGTGATGGAAAAGCATTGCCTGTTCAACGCTAGAAATTGCACTGCCAGTATCAGATGCATTCTTACTGATGAAGGTGTACTGCTGATGTACATACATAGACCTTCAGTGTGTTTCAATACTAAAGATGCAGTAAGTATTCTTTGTAAGAAACAGTGTAATTGCATGGATCAGGCCAAGCAACTTCTAAATATCACAGTACTACTGAGCCAACAATGACGTACCTGTATCAGAGATGTATATAGGATAGATTTTCCTGTAGGCACTTAATGACTATGTTGTACCTGATAAAGACAATCTCATTGCATTGTGATGACTAACTTATTCAAATAGTAATACATTTACTATTGTTGCAATGAGTGATCTATGCCACTTATGGACACAGTATAATTTTTTTAACAGTTGTTTTATACTCAGGCTGTATGCCTAGTGTTTGGGTTTGTCACACTTCTGTCACTGATGCTATCAAAGTGATAACTATGTTAATTGTGGTACAACAGGAATCAAGTAGGTATGGTGTAGATATAAACAGAATGTCTTTTAGTATTGATTTAACTCACAATGGGGTAAGTGTACTCGGACAGCAAGGGTTATTCTCTATCACTGACTCTGTCAGTTATAATCACACTAAGGTTTCAATGACTGTAATGATCAAGTTACACTGTTCATCTTCATGAGTTCATATTCACAGCCATTCTCCAGTAACTAGACAGTGTATGATGTAACTGGGTGGGACACTGTGTTGCAAAGCTGCTGCAGTGCCTAGCAGAGGGAGAGTATCTACTCATAAAGACAATTAAGCAATAAGGCATGACCAACAGTTAAATGTTAAATGGTCTGTTAATCACCCTGTAGGGGGGTTTAATGTTGAATGTGGCATAGCTGAGTGCCACATGTCGCTAGACAGTGATAAACTGACCATTAACATAATACCTGGGAGTGGCTTATTGCTATCATAATAAAACTGTTTTTTAAACAACATTAAAGCATGTTCATCATATGGTTAGGCTCTACATGTATGTTAATAAAAACTAAACATAAGGCTGTTACAATGTTTACAGTCAATTAGAAAGCTGCATTTCTCAAACCCTTGTTATAATCAGAGATATTATACCTGTACAACTCCTTGGTTTTGCTGAACTCTATTGCTCAGGTGGCCCACCACATGTGGTGTGGTGTGGTCTGGTGTGGGGCATCGGTAGGTAAGGCCATGCAACTACTAAGTGTGGTATGTTGTGTGCAGCTGCAATCAGGGATGTGTACATTTGGTGTACATGGCCTCAATTTTGCTGTTGATCTCCACTGAGCATGCAGTACCTGGTCAGGTGGGTGGGGATGCTCTGTAGTACATTTAGACAATTGTTTGTTATTTCTGTCACCTGCTGCTGGATGTCTGTCATTGGTTGTGTTGACTTGGTCCTCCCCCATACTTGCATATATGTGTGTGTGTGTGTCTGTGTGTGTGTGGTGCTGGGGGGGTGAATTCGGAGTTAGGGTTTTCAACCCTAACAGCGAATTTCCTCACTTTTGTCGCTGTGGAATAACACTAACTAATGCATTAAACTGAGTTTTTTGCCTCTAATATATATATATACATACACACACACACACAGTGCAGCCCACCAGGATGAAGCACAGCACTCCAGAATTCTGCAGTAGAGTTACTGCAGCAAACAATGTAATTTCAATGGGAGTTAATCCCTTTTATCATGCAGTAAACCTGTGACACTGCACTTAATCCTAGCGAGCTTCACTGTGTGTATGTATATATATAGATATAGATACAGTATATATGTATATTGCAAAAAACTTTGTTAGGGTCAAAGTGACAAAGTAGGGAAATGTGCCGTTAGGGTTTCCAACCCTAACACGCCATTCCACACCCTGCACAGACTCACAGGCTGGGGATCTGTCTTGGGGCTGTCAATCCTAACGCTCACCACATTAGAAAATAAGGTAACATGGGTACAGCTTAGGAGAATGGGGTGAGTGTTAGGGTTAATGGCTCCAAGACAGACCCACCACCTGTGGGTCTGTACAGGTTGGGGAATGGGGTGTTAGGGTTTGAAACCCTAATGCCATATTTCCCTACATTTGTCACCTTGACCCTAACTGGTGCATTAACAAAGTTTTTTTGCAGCTTATTTCCTTACTTTTTGAGACAGTATAATTGTAAACTTATTTGCCTCTGGGAGCACAGGGTCCATGTATATTTATCTAGCTGTGGAAGCACAGGGGCCCAGTCATAGGAAAACAGTCACCAAATTGTCACCATAGCCATGTTATTATCCCACCTCATGTACCCGGTGCAGAAAATATTTCAATACCCACCAAAATGTAACTCCACACAAGGGCAATGCCAATCCACACCACAAGTGCAAAAACACATTTTGGACAGGATTTGAAAAATGACAGCTGTGACATACATAAGGTAGTGTAAAAAGAAGGCTATGTTGAAAATTTGGGCTCAAAATATTTCAAATTCACAAAGCTACGGGCATGGGTACTGAAATTGTAACAAATGGTTAGAACTGTGCTATTTTTATTCATTTTGACCCTAAATTTTCAACATAGCTTTCTTATGACCTCACCCAGTACAGAAAATTTCCAAATCCCTGCCAAAACATAATTCTGCACAAGTGCAATGCCAATCTGTGCCACAGGTGCAAAAACACATTTTGGGCAGGATCTAAAAAATGACAGCTGTGACATACGTGACATGGGGTAATAAAAAGGCTATGTTGGAAATATGGGGTGAAAATATTGAACATTTTCAAAGGTATGAGTATGCGTAGCAAAATTCAAAGGAACCGTCATAATGCACCCATTTTTTAAAATTTTGACCCCAAATTTTCAATATAGCCTTCTTATGACCCCAACTCATCAACAATATGACTGTCATTATACAAATCCCACCAGAAAGGTGATTTTTGCCAACTGACCATGAAATCACCTTTCTGATGGGACTTGCTTAACAACAGTCATATTGTTCATCAGGTGGGGTCCCCAAAAGGCCATGTTGAAAATTTGGAGTTAAAATCTCAAAACACAGCTGAGTTATTCATAAAAGTTGAAACCCTATTGAAATACATTGAAGGGCATTAACTTTAGTTTGTCACATTGCAGTCGCCAGTTGCAGCAGTAAGAAGTGTCTTCGATCGGGAGAGCAGATCTTGAACCTAGGACCTCTGCAGGTGAGTGACAGTCAGTGGGCTTGTCAAGGGGGTGTGGGGAGGTGGGTGCACAGTGGGTGGTTGGGTGGAGGGTGTGGGAGTGATCAGCAATGGATCTTTTTTTTACAGGTAAAAAAAGGTAATGAGAAATGGTTCTCATTTTCAGCAAAAAACACAACTGGGAGGGTGGGGGATGCCACTAACCACCAATGAATAAAGGGGGTAAAAACCAGAGGGTAAGAAGGGGTACCACTAGACACCAGGGATAGAACCATAGTGGCAGAATGCCACAATTGGTAAAAAAAATTATAAAAAACAAAGAAAAAAAATAAAACAATGAAAAAAACATAAATATAAATATTTAAATAAAACATATGGGGATTGAGGGTGGGGGATGCCACTAGACACCAGGGATTATTTATACAGCCATACAAAGGGGATGGTGACCAGATGGCTATATTTTTCAGGAACAGATAGTCCCCAAACCTATTTTCATGACCAGATGGTCATGCCAAGTAGCGACAATCCTTTGTTGCCATCCAATGTCCTTTTTCGCCACCCTTATTCATCATGGCAAAGGAAATTAGCTGGAAAAAGGATTTCACCTTTTACCGACCAGATGGCGTGCCAGTAAGCTCTTGTGCTAAAGTGCAAGTCCTTGCTATCCTTTTTCATCATGGCAAAAAGGAAATTGTAAGCAAGAAATGATTGAGAGCGACATGGCCATCTGGTCATGAAAAGGGAAACTTTTTCATCAGCCAGTTTCTTTCACCATGACAAAAAAGGAATGATAATAGAAGAAGATAGCGAGTGTTGAAAAAGGATTACAATAGTTTAAAAAAATGTATTAGGGCATACAGAAGTCAGAAACCACAAAGAACTGCTCGTCAACTCCTGATGAGCAAGATACACAGTTCAATGTCTGCAACAGACATCCCAGGGCACAGCTAGAACACTTTTATTCGGTCAACAATTAAAAACAAGGTGGTGGCTCATGAAAAAAGATTTTTTTCTGGCAAACAAGGATTGGCCTCTCAAGAAAAAGAATCCTTGTTCATCAGAGCAAAATTCTTTTTCATTCCATTCCTCTATTCTGGAAAGTAAAAATCCCATTGAAAATAATGGAACCTTAAAAATGCTATAACTTTGGGGCAGATTAATATTTTTTTCACCAAATAATTGCTGGGCTGTTCTGTAGCCCAAGCACTTTCTACAGTAAAAATGCAAGGCCAAAATTCAACACTGTCTGTACGCAGGGTGATGAGAAAAAACCTGCAAAAAGTGGCGAATTGTAAGTTTTTTTCACTATCTGAATCTCAGAATCCACACATCAAACTAAAACAAAACTTGGTATGTCTAGAGAGCTACCACAGGAGACTGTGCATGCAAACTTTTGTGCAAATCCATTGAACAATTGCAAAGTTATTAAAGTGCAAAATCTGAGGTTTCACATTAAAGTGCCTTCTCAACCCTAACTATAGTGGTACTACTGTGCCACTATTATTTATATATTCCATGACTACATAACCTGAGATAGACCCTAACACTCAACCCATTCTTCTATAGTGTGTCTATCTCAGCTTATTTAGTTATGGAATGAGGTGAGCATTATGGTCCATCTCAGCTTATGTAGTCATGTACTGGGGTGAGTGTTGTGGCTGATGACTGCAAGGCACACCCCAATGCCTGTTAGTGTGTGAAGGTTGCAGGGGTGGGATGGTGTGGTACGGTTGGGTGGGGGAGGATGGGATGGGGTGGTAGGGTTAGGAACCCTAACACCACATTTCTATACTTTGAAAGGCATGATATCAACCCTAACTAATGCATTAACAAAGATTTTTGCAGTTAATATATATTAAACTAGCCAAGGGGGGAGGCACTGGAAAGGAACAGGGAAATCCTATCCCCCCCAAATATCAGGGTACTAAGTGAGGTAGACACCAACATAGAGATGTCAATAGGGAGAAGCGCAAGGGTAAATGGAGAAAATGACAAATGCAATAAGGACAGGGATGGGGCAGAAAGGGGTAAGGCCATCAAGAAATGGAGGGTAATGAGTACCAACACCCATAGTCTGGGCAACAAGCTTCCTGAACTGGTGGCCTGGATGGAAGAGGGATGCCTGGATATCGTAGCAGTCACAGAGACATGGTACACAAAGAACCATGACTGGGATGTTAACATACCAGGGTATACAACCTACAGGAGAGACAGGGAGGGCAGAAGAGTGGGGGTTGCTCTCTATGTAAGGGAAGGGATAAAAACAACTGAACAAAAGAGCAAACAGGGAGGAGAGGAGGCACTGTGGGTCACCTTAGAGACTGGAAATGGCACCACAATCTGCACAGGGGTTGTATATAGGCCCCCATGTCAGGGGGAGGGAATGGACAAGGATATGATAGAAGGCATGCTTAGGATGACAAAGAAAGGGGAGATACTGTTGATGGGGGACCTTAATATGCCAGATGATGTCCCATGTATGTATGTATGTCTTTGTCCTCCTTGTGACGAGGTACCTTTGTAAATGAGCCTCCAGCTCAAAGGTTGTTAAACTGATGTTAAAATAAATAAAAATAAATAAAGATGTTAACTGGAGCACCTTTGCAGCAGCCACATCCAAAAGCAGGGCCATTCTTGATGCACTTCAGGTGGTATGCCTCAAATAGCTAGTTTTGGAACCTACTCATGAGGGAGCAATCTTAGACCTCATACTCTCAAATGAGGACAGTGAGAGGATCTCAGATCTAGAAGTGGGTAGCCATTTGGGAACAAGTGACCACCAAACAGTGTGGTTCATGACAAACTCAGCTACAGAGTCAAGCCATACAAAAGTGAGGGTTCTGGACTTCAGGAGGGCTGACTTTGGCAAGATGGGAGAGAGACTTAGAAAAGCACTAGCAAAGAGGCTAGAAGGAGGGGTGGAGCAACAATGGGGAAATATCAGAACTGCCATCACAGAGGCAACAAGCTTTTGTGTGAAGCAAATAAACAAATCAAAACAAAAGGAAAAGCCACTATGGTTCTCAAAAGAGGTGGCGGTGAAGGGTAGGGAGAAAAAGATAGCATTTAGGAAGTATAAGGAAACACAGAAGGAGCAGGACAGAGAACTGTACTAGTTAAGGCAGAAGGAAGCAGGGAGGGTAGTCAGAATAGCAAAGGCACAAACTGAGGAAAAGATCGCTAACTCAGTTAAGAAAGGGGATAAAACCTTTTATAGGTATAACAGGGAGCATAGAAAGACAAAGGGAGGGATAGTGAGGCTGAATAGAATGGATGGTGGGTGGGAAGAGAGTGACAGTGAAAAAGCAGGGATACTGAATTAATACTTCTGTTCATTATTCACAAAAGAGGAAGTGGGGGAGGTGCCTAATCCAATTAACAGAAGCATTCTGGACAAGGGGGTCAATCCCAGTCCCTTCACAGAAGAAAGGGTTCTGAAAGAACTCCTAAAACTGAAGGTGGACAAAGCAATGGGGCCAGATGGAATTCACCCCAGAATTCTAAAAGAATTAAGCAGTGAACTAGTGACACCACTGACTACCCTTTTTAACAAATCATGGGAGGATGGTGTGGTACCTGAGGACTGGAAGAAGGCAAATGATTCCCTTCGCTAAGGGGACCAAGACAGAGGCAGGAAACTACAGACCCGTCAGTTTGACCTCTGTGGTAGGGAAAGTGATGGAATCACTTCTGAAGGAAAGAATTGTTGAGTACCTAGAGGCCAGTGGGACACAGGACCCAAGGCAGCATGGGTTCACAGCAGGAAGGTCATGTCAGATGAATCTAATTGATTTCTTTGACTGGGTGACCAAAGTAGTAGATCAGGGAGGGGCTGTGGACATGGCCTACCTAGACTTTAGCAAGGCATTTGACACAGTCCCACACAAAAGATTAGTAGTCAAATTAACCAGCCTGGGATAGGGTCCCAGGGTGGTAGCCTGAGTAAAACATTGGCTGAACAACAGGACACAGAAGGTAATTGTAAATGGAGTCCACTCTGAAGAAAGAGTAGTTATTAGTGGGGTACCACAGGGTTCAGTACTGGGTCAAGTCCTTTTTAATGTCTTTGTAAGTGACATTGCAGAGGGACTAGAAGGAAAAGTATGCCTCTTTGCAGATGACACAAAGATCTGCAACAGGGTTGATACACAAGGAGGCATGGAAAGGATGAGAAGGGACTTGGCAAGGTTGGAGGAATGGTCCGAAGTATGGCAGCTTGGATTCAATGCAAAGAAGTGCAAAGTAATGCACCTGGGAAACAAAAATCAAGGGGAAGATTACACAATGGGAGGGGAGGTAGTAACAACAAAAAAAATGGAAAGGGACCTGGGGGTAATCATAACAGATGACCTTAAGGTTGACAAGCAATGTGAGAAGGCAGTAGGGAGGGCTGGGGGGATACTGGGATGCATAGGGAGAGGTATCACCAGCAGAAAACAGGAAGTTGTTATCCCCCTGTACAGACAGTTGGTGAGACCCCATCTGGAGTACTGCATCCAGTTCTGGAGACCCCATCTCCTCAAGGACATAGACAGGATGGAGGCAGTTCAGAGGAGAGCAACTAAAATGGTGCAGGGTCTGCAAGAGAAGCCATATGAGGAGAGACTAAAGGAGCTTAATATGTATACCCTTGAGGAAAGGAGGGAGAGGGGGGACATGATAGAAATGTTTAAGTACCTCAGTGGAATCAACAAAGTCCAAGAGGGTAGCATCTTTCAGAAAAAGAGATGTGCAAGAACAAGGGGATACAATTTGAAGATAGAGGGGGGACGGCTCAGGGGCAATGTGAGGAAGTATTTTTTCACAGAGAGGGTGGTGGACGCATGGAACAGCCTTCCTGAGGAGGTTGTGAGGTCTAAAACTGTGGGAGAATTCAAGAATGCATGGGACAGACATAAGACAATTTTTGTGGGGGTTAGGAAGAAATAGGCTGATGGTTAAATAGGATCTGCAGCTTATCCTCTAGGTAGGGAAATGGGCAGACTAGGTGGACCAAGCGGTCCTTATCTGCTGTCAAAGTCTATGTTACTGGCCCAGTAGGGCCAGTATAGTTAGGGTTGGAGGGCCACTTTAATGTTAAACCCTAAAGTTTGCACTTTAATAACTTTGCAACTGTTTGTCCAATTTGCCTGAAATTTTGCATATGCTGCTTTCAACCATAGATCCCTGGATCAGGAAAGGTTCATTCAGGTTGGTTGTACGGTTATGGAATTGTAGAGTGTCAAAAAAGTGAAATCCCCGACTTTTGTGTATTTTTCCGCCGGACTTAAAAGACTGAACAATGTGTCTGAGTGGATTCAGATTTGCATGCCTATATGTGGCCTGTGTTAAACTGGGGCCTTTTAAAGATTTGGTGAAGAAAATCTTAATTCATTCAAAAGTTATGTATGTTTTTCATGTCCCATTTTAGCCTATGGAAATATTTATATGTGCATTGCGGAAACTTTCATGATCACTTTTTTGTTGTCGTGCTCCCAAATTTTGTTTTCGTGCTGTCGCCATCTTGTTTTCAGTTAACAAGAGACAAAAAAACACTGTAAATCGAAAAATAATTTTCTTTGGTAAACACCAACAGTTGTGTTTACATAATCAGGCCCTTAGGAACATGCCCCTGTCATTAGTTTTTCTGCTGGTGGTCTGGAAATATGTTTTTCAAATTTTTTCTATTATTTTGTCATTTTGTTGCCCCAATGACTGATAAAAAAAAAGCACTTCAGCAACATTTTTTTGTACATGAAAGCATTTCATTATAAGGTATAGGGGTGTCACAAAAACATTTTTGTTTTTGCTATAATAAAGCTTGAAAACATTGTCCCATGTGTTCTTTCTTTGTCACTTCATTGTGCCAAAGTGGATTGTGCTTTAGGGCTGAAATTTGTAGGATGGCAAGCCCTGGTCCCACACATGTACCTTTTCATGGTTTGGTCCCAAAACATTCAATAGGCCCATAGTTACAGCATTCCAAAATTGAGAAACCTGCAGTGTCTTTTAGCACCCATATCTCAAAAACGATTCAAGATACGGATTTTTTGCTACCAACAGCTTAGTTCACCATTTGGTGGACTAAACATGCATGGATGTTTTGAAGTCATGATTATAACTGCAGTGGAATTTTTTCCATAGTTGCTACGCTTACTGAGATATTGCCAAATAAGTGTTACAAGGGTTATTTTTCAGTACTATGGGGCTGCTGTATACTGTAGCTCTGTATTTAAGTGTAAGTGTAAGGCTTAGGTTGATGGACCATTATAGAGTCTATCAATCAGCAATCACCCACAAGAAGGCATAATTCCTGTCCGGGGAGATTGCTGCTGCATGGAATCGACCTGCTCAACTCTTTCAGACTGTTGACAGATTGTGCAATCCACTCTGTCTGCAGTCTGGAAGAGATTTCTCACAAATAAAGTGTGATGAGCTTGCTTGATTCTTCGCAGATAAGATTGCCAGCATCAGGTCAGGTATCCATCTTGTTCCTTCTTTAGGGAGTTGCGGTGATCAGCAAGAGGAAGCGAACCCTTGTGTCACCTGGTCTGACTTTAGTAGGCCGGAATTCATGGATGTTGTGAGGATTGTTCAGACTGCACGACCAACCAGCTGTAGTTTGGATCTGGGCCCTACGCTACTTTTAACAGGTTGCATAGATGTTATCCGCCCGATCCTTACTGAAATTGTCTGGAAGTCTTTGGAGCAGGGGGTCTTTCCTGCACCCCTAAAGGAGGCAGTCGTTTGACCACTCCTTAAAAAACCTTAATTGAACCCAGACTGTCCAGCTAACTACAGACCTATCTCTAACCTGCACTTTGTGGGTAAGGTTATTGAAAAGGCGGTTGCGCTGCAGCTAGATGACCACCTTACAAATCACAACATCTATGATGCTCTCTAGTCGGGATTTAGGAAAAAACATAGCACTGAGACTGCTCTTGTCCTGGTCTTAAATGATCTCCTAATTGCGAGAGATCGAAAAGCTCATACTATTCTAGTCCTTCTTGATCTCTCTGCAGCATTTGATACCATAGACCATGGTGTGCTGTTGGAGCACCTGCGGCTTCTTTGTGGACAGTCTGGTACAGTTCTACATTGGTTTTGATCTTTCCTCACTGGACGGACTCAGAGGATCGTTGCAGGAATTTATTCCTCTGATGCCATCTTTCTGTCCTGTGGGATACTGCAGGGCTCCATCTTGGAGCCCATGTTGTTCACATTTCATATGCTGCCATTAGGAGAGATCATTAGGTGTTACAGTCTGGGTTTTCACTGCTATGCAGATGATACCTAGCTGTATCTGTCCTTTATTCCCAGCCAAGATGATGCAGTCCCTCTGCTTAACAGCTGTCTAGCTGAGATCAATGACTGGATGAGTGCCAGCTGGCTGAGGTTAAACCCTGATAAGACCGAGGTGTTGGTCGTGGACCCAAGTCACCTTGAGGCAAGCCATAGGGCTGAGATACTGTCAGGCCTTTGGCTTAACAGTGTCCAGCTCTTGACCTCAGGCCAGGTGCATAATCTGGGCATTATTGTTGACAATGGTTTGACCTTGAAATCTCAGGTGTTGGCCATTGTTAAGTCCTCTTTCTACCATCTGAGAAATATCGCCCGGGTGAAACACCTGGTTCCTTCAGCTGACCTTCCTACTCTGGTCCACGCCTTTGTGACCACTCACCTTGATTACTGCAACTCCCTCCACCTGGGGCTACCGGGGGTTAATATCCACCACCTGCAGCTAGTGCAACATGCAGCAGCCAGGCTTTTGACTGGAACATCTAGAAATAGTCATATAACGCCTGTTTTGCGTGGGCTGCACTGGTTGCCGTTTCAATGGTGGATCACCTTCAAGGTCGGATTACTGACCTATAAACCCTACATGAACAGGGACCACAGTATGTGAAAGATCTCCTTACTCCCTACTTCCCCTCTTGCTCACTCTGATCCACCAATGAGGGATTGCTAGCGATACCCAGGGTTCATTTGAAAACATCTGAGGCACGTGTGTTTTCGTATGCTGCCTCTGCACTGTGGAATTCTCTACCTCATTGGATACGAAGCTGCCTGATCATTGAGAGCTTTAAAGTGGAGTTAAAAGCATTCTTATTTGCAAAAGCCTGTGGTGCATGATTTTATTATTATTGATGTTTGTATTTATCTGTTATTTGTACAGCGCTTTGGTTTTTGGAAAGCACTTAAAAATAAATTTTACTTACTTTTACTTACTAAGTGGGAATGTAGGATCTGGAGTGCCTGCGCTCCCACATACACATACCATTACACAAAAAATGGGCAAAAAATACCCAACATTTGGCACACTGGGTTGGGCTCCTAGTGTGTCACACTAGTGGGGGGGCACAACCTGACTCAGGGATTGGACACCCAAATGTTGGAATAAAAAAATGGCTGGGGGAGGGCATGTGACACTGGGAGGGGGGCATCCTGGTGTCAGAAATATTTCATATTTAAGTGGCACACTGCGGTGGGCTCCCAGTGTGCCACACTAGTGGGGTGTGGGGGAACACAACCTGACTTAGGGATTGGGCACCCCGATGTTGGGCTTTTGGCAAAAAAAATGGGCTGGGGGCAGGCATCCAACACCAGGAGGGGGGCATCCCAGTGTTGGAAACATTTAATATAACATTGAATGCATGCCGGCACAAGGATTGGACACACCAATGTTGGCCAAAAAACTGGACAAGATACTTTGATGCAGGATCCTGCATCAAAATTTTCAATGCAGGATTCTGCATTGAAGTAAATAAATGGGGCAACACTGGCATCGGGACACTGGGGGTGGGCTACCCAGTGTCCCACATTGAGGGGGATGTGGAGGAGCTACTGTGACCATGGGGAATGGGTACCCCATGTCAGAAAATATATAGATGCACTGTCATATTTCAAACTGCCATGCTGTTTGGCAAAGCATGGCAGTTCAATGCAGGATGGAGCATCGTACCTGAGCCACGTCGGGACTTGCAATATAAAAAAATGTCTGGAGTGTGTTCCTTGGTCCCCCATTAGGTAAACACAACTGTTAGTGTTTATCTAGGAGCATTGTTTATTTTTTAATATTTCATTTTCCAGCCTGGCTAACTGAAAACAAGATGGTGGCAATAGGCATTAAAAACTGTGACCGCGAAAAGTAAAGTGCGAATGGTAAATGTCTTACCATTCGAACATTTGCTGTTAGAACAGTAAATGACATTTACCTTTTGCGCATTTACAGTTCGAACAGTAAATGCTATTTACCCTGCGCAATGCCTATCTTGCATCTATCACAAAAAATTTCATAATTCAAAAATGGTTATATATATTTTCATCAAACCATCCAAAGGCACAACCTTGGCATACATCCCATCCTCCCTAAAAGTATCAGAGGCAAACCTAATTCCACATGTGCTGTACATGAGAGCAAAAAATCCCATGTTATCCTATGGAAAAAAAGTTTCTCTTTGCATTTTTGACCACTTTATATATCCAAAACCATAAAAGCTGCTATCATGAGACTTTCAACATCTCACAACACTGACAACATGACAGCACATATCAATTTTTGTGTCATTTGATTGAAAAATGACAAAGTTATTAAGGTGCAACAATTGAGATTTAACGCTGAAAGGCTGTACAAACCCTAACTATAGGGGGTGCTATCACTTCCCTATTTAAAAAAAAAGATATATATATATATAGTAGGGTTGAGTAGCATGTTTAATGTTAAACCTCATATTTTGCACTTTAATAACTTTGTAACCGATCAATGGATTTGCACAAAATTTGGTATGCTTTGTCCCATGGGGATGATCTCTTGATGCAGTAAGTTCTGCTCTGGTTGGATGCACGGATTCTGAGATACGGATATTGCAAAAACTTTAAAAGTTGTCATTTTTTGCAGTTTTTATTTCATCGCCTTTCGTCCAGACAATGTGGAATTATGGTGTGATTTTTCTATAGTAGATACAGTTTGGGTAACAGAACTACCATGCTCTGTTTGGTGAAAAAATATTAATCTGTTGCAAATGTACTCAGTTTTTAAGTTCTCATTGTTTTCAATGGGAAGTGCACTGTCCAGACTAGAGGGATAAAGTTTGACCAAGGATTGACCTAGCAGAAAAGGATTCTTTCTCACAAGACCTGTTCCTTTTCTGTGAGAATAAAATCCTTTTCTCATGAGCAAAAAATCCTTTTTCCTGAGCTGCCATCTTGTTTTTTCTTCCACCAAGTAAAAAACATGGAAAATACATAAAAATGTTATCATTTTTAAAAAAACAAACATCAGAGCCTAGGTAAATGGGACCTTTACAATTAGGGCCAGAAATACTTTTTCTGGGCACCCGAAATCCTGGGTGCCCAGCTTGGTGAGAGGATCATTCCACCATGTTCTCTGTATGAGAACAGAGGATTGCATTTAGTTCTGCAGGTGCAACTTAACTCCTTCTTCCAGCTGCAGTTTATTTTTTCTATCCTGCTGTCACTCTGCCTTTACTCTATGGGCTGGATATTCAAACTGCACCATTCTGTGGTGCAAGCCCTTGCGCTGCTCAAAAAAGTTGCGCAGGGGTGTAGCCAGGGCGATATTCAACGGAGTTGCGCTATTGAGCAACTCCTTTGAATATCGCCCCCATTCCACAGCCACTGTGCATGGCACAGTGGAACTTATACCTCATGCAGTGGTCAGAGTGGAGCATTCAGATGCGGTGTGCCAAGTTCCATTGCGCCATGTGCAAATATCCGATATTCAAAAGGTGACATGCAAATGAGGCCATAATTTATGCAAGGCACACGGGGGGCCATTTGCATCTAATTACAGCCCCATTTGCATGCCATTAACATGCAGGTGCACCGATCCCCGATGACTTGTGCCTGGCGCCCTGCCAAGCAGCAGCCTTCGGGGACCGACGCCCCCTGCAGCCCGATTGCAGGCATAATGTAAATCTCCCCCCCACTGGCCCAATTGCGGGCATATTGTAAAAGAACTCCCCCACTAGCCCGATCACGGGCATATTGTAAAGAACTCCCCCGACTAGCCCGATGGCTGGCATACTATAACTGAACCCCCTGACTAGCCTGATTGCGGGCATATTGTAACTGAACCCCCGACTAGCCCGATTGCGGGCAGAATGGAGTTCAACCCCCAAAGACCAATATCCCTGGTGGTCCAGTGGACTCGCGGCCCATCGCGGGCATAAGAATCAAACCCACCACCCTCCAAAGACCAGTATCCCCAGTGGTCCAGTGGCCCCCCACCCTACTCCACGGAGTCCCACCACTCCGCTTTCCACTCCACCCCTGGCTGGGCTGGCTGGTGACCACTCGCTTGTTTCTGTCACACTGATCAGTCGCAGGGTTGCATACCATTGGTTCAGCAAGAGACATTGGCGGCAGCTACCATAAGGTGTCCAGATATGTGGGAATGAATGAATCTTATTCATATCTGACTGTTTTAGATTTAGAGTGGATGTGCCACCCATTGGCTTTTGTTCTTGAAACTACGGTGTGCAGTTTCATTGAGCTGTCAGTCAGTCACGGGCGGTGGGGCGGACAGGCGTGGGGTGCTGCCGCTCCGCTGATGGGGAGCAGGTGGTGGGGCTGTGGTGGTGGGTGGGGTGGGGCCATTGGACCACCAGGGATATTGGTCTTTGGGGGGTTGAATCTCAGTTCTGCCCATGATCGGGCTAGTCAGGGGGTTCAGTTACAGTATGCCTGCAATCGAGCTAGTCGGGGAGTTCTTTTTAAATATGCCCAAGGATCGGGTTGTCAGGGGAGTTCTTTTATAATATGCCCAAGGATCGGGCTAGTTGGGGAGTTCTTTAATATGCCTGTGATCGGGCCAGTCGGGGGTTCTTTTACATTATGCGTGCGATCGGGCTAGTAGGACGAAAGTGTGTTCTGTCCACGATTGGGTTGCTGGGGTTACTATTATGCCCACGATCGGGCTGCAGGGGGCACAGGGAACAAGGTGGAGGCCACCCACAGGTGGCAGCTGCTGTGTTGTGCCCTGCAATGCGGCAGCTCACCTGTGGGTGGCCCTCGACTTAATCCTTTTTTTTGGCTCAAAGTTGTGCTGGCACAGGTAGGGGGTTGCGCCTGCACAACTCTGCATGCCCAGCTGAATAGCAGGCTGTGCAGTTTATGCATGGTTCCTCCCCTTCCGGTTGATATGCCTTCATTAGCATTGCGCTGTTCCTCAGCATGACTTGGGGGGTGCAACTGCCTCCTGCTGAATATCGCAGAATGGTGCAATTCCGGACTTGCGCAGGCACAACCCTATTGTGCATGGCGCAACCCTTTTGAATATCCAGCCCTATATATTTAACCTCTGGTGCTTTGTTTGCCATTAGTGTGGCTGTATGGTCTCTGTGTATCACATAGCCATGGCAAACAATGTTCAGTGTATCTACATAGGGCCCCCCACCCACCCCAATGACACCATATTATTTGATAATTAGAGCCCAGAGAGCAAGAGATTGGTTTCTGTTAATGTTTAATCATTAGTTTGTCAGATTGTATCCCAGAAGTAATTAAAAAGTAAGGTGTACCATTTGCAACTCAATGTTTTCAACTCAGTGGGATAAACCCTGATGGTGTGTAACTCTGGAGCAGTGCAAGACCACTATACTTCATGTTTTTGCCACCCATTGTGTCCATATTAGTGCAGCAAGTCAGTCATGCAGCTACACAGAGAGGTAATCAATGTTTTTCCCAGCCCGTTCAGTCCATATTAGCTCAGCAAGTCAGCCGTGCAGCTTTACAAAGTGAGAGAGAGTAACAGAAAAAGTAAGGTGTCGCCGGGTAAAAATAAAATAAAAGGGGATGTGTTTTTGTTGGGCAAACAGTTTTTAAAATGAGGTGATTGTTCTAGGTGTTCTCATGCTTAGCAACATTACAGAAGCAATATTACAACTCACCAATTAGCACCGGAGGGAGAGACAGCATCAATGGCTCCAGAGTCACCAAACCATGTCTCCCAGTAGAACCAAGGTACTTCTGTTCTGCATTAAGAGGAGCTGACTGCCTTGAATGTGTCACACCTAATTTGACAGACTACTCCCATGATACGGACACAGTGTGATTTGTAGCAGGCACACAGTTCAGTAATACAGTTCTCAGATGTGTGACATTTTCACCTGTTATTCACATTGTATTGCAAGACAGCAGCATATCCTCTGAGTGGTCGGAGCCACACAATTCATTCAAAACGTCCTTGGTTGTTCCACAGTCCTCACCACTGCCGTCTGGTGTTTGCAGTTGCCATACCCAGATTTTGCACTTAGTGAACTACAGACACATTGTTATGACTATGGCAAAGCTGGTTAAGCACAGTGTTATGACTAAAGCAAAGTTGTTATTGAACTTGCATTGTAACCCAGTGGCATGTTTTGTGAATGGTCACAAGCACACAGTTCCCTGAAGATGTGCCCAGTTGTTTGACATTCTGCAGCAATGGTGTCCAGTGTTTGCCATTCCTGACCCAGGGAGGTATGTGGCACACAGCAGCAATTTCTAAGCAGTGCAGCAGATTGGGTGCAGTATACTTGTTCTTGCCATGCATAGTAGAGGCTGACTTCTTCCGTGCACTCCTGATAGTCTGTACCCATGCTGGTATCGTGCACAGGCAGTGAGAAACACATGGGCTATAGCACAGTTCCCATTGTCATGCATAGTACCCTTCCTCACACCTGGTTGCTGCACTGCTGTTTGTAGACCCCCCCAGCAGTGTGGCACACTGGGAAGCCCACCTCTAGTGTCCCAAAATATTTATTGAGCAACCCTGTAAAAAGAAAACAGTCCCCCTGACATTTTTTTTTGTTTTAAACCTGAAAAAAGAAATGGTTCCTCGTTGCCCCTCCCCCAACCTGACCCTCCCACTGAGCACTCACAACCCCAAACCCCCACCCTATACTTTACCACTGGAGGTCATAGGTTGTCATCTTCTGTGGACCGGACATGTCTGCATTCTTCAAAGCTGAACCGTGAACTGAGGAATCAAGGTAAGTGCTGTATAATGCATTTCAAAGGCGTTTTGAACATATGTTCATAACATTGCCATTTTTGGAATTTTTCACAAAATTTTCAACATGGCCTGTTTTGGGACCCCACCTAATGAACACTGACACTGTTATCTCATTAATCAGGCCCAAAAGATGATTTTGCATTTGCTGCATGAAATTATCTTTTGTGCACGATTAACAAAATGACAGTGTCAGTGTTCATGAGGTGGGGTTCCCAAAAAAGCCATGTTGAAAATGTGATGAAAAAATTCCTAAAAATGGACGAGTTAGCGTATGTTGAAATTTTTCTACACATGTGCATGACTTTGGTAATTTTCCATATTTTGATTCTAAATTTTCAACATGGCTATTTTTCACACCACCTCATGAACAGTACAACTGTCATTTTTCACATCCTGTCCAAAATGTGTTTTTTGCACCTATGGCATGGATTTTAATATTTTAACCTATGGGGTTTATGAGGTGGGGTCATAAGAAGATTATGTTAAAAATGTGGGGTCACAATATGAAAAAATGCCAAAGTTATGACCATTCATTGCAATTTTCCTATGCCCGCTCCTAAATTTGGAAATTTTAAATATTTTGACCTCAGATGTTCAACATAGCTTTCCTCATGTATGTCACAGCTGTCATTTTCAAATCCTGCCCAAAAAATATTTTCACACCTGTGGTGCTGAATGGCATTGCAGGTGTGCAGAATTATGTTTTGGTGAGGATTCAAAAATTTTCTATACTGGGTACATAAGGCGGGGTAATAAGGTGGCTATGCTAACAATTTGGTCACTGTTGTCCTATAAATGGAAGTGCAGGGCATGGAGGGCCTTGTTCTTCCACAGCTACATACATATACACATCTGTGGAGAGATGGAAGCGCAGGGTCCAAAGGACCCAGAGCTCCTACAGTAAAATAAAAAGACTATTATACTATCTCAAAAAGTAAGGAAATAAGTTCCAAAAAACTTTGTTAATGCTTCAGTTAGGGTCAAAGTGACAAAAGTTGGGAAATGAGGCATGAGGCTTTCCCTAATGCCCCACCCTCACAAACCAGGCAGGACAGCAGGTGTGGGGTGTGCCTGGGGTATTAGAGAAATCTAATCTTTACACCTCATTTCCCAACTTTAGTCACTTTGATCCTAAATGGAACATTAATGAAGTTTTTTTTGCAACATAGATTTACTGTGTGTGTGTGTGTGTGTGTGTGTGTGTGTGTGTGTGTGTGTGTGCAGATTATAGAGATAGAGGGTTTAATGAAGAAGAGTTATGACAGCGAATAGCGATGTTGTTGAAATTTCTTGATTCATTTTCACCGGTATTGGTAAGATTAGACGTTGTTCCCAACTCTCACCCACATTACGTAAGCAGCAGAAGTAGTTAGGAGAATGGGGTGAGAGTTAGGACCCACGATCCCAAATGTGCAACCCCAATGCCGTTGGGGTGGGCGTGGTCCATGGGGGCTTTCAACCCCAACAGCCAATTTCTCACTTTTGTCAGCTAGAAACAACCCTAACTAATGCATTAAATGGAGTTTTTTGCCTCTACTTTCCCTTCTTTTGAGAATGATAATGAGAAATAGTGAATGTAATGTGAAGCGGAGCTGCTGGGCCCGCCTGCTGTATAATGATGTTTTGTGGCATACTAACAGGACAGCAACACAAACAGAATGCTAACAGTGGCACATGGTAAACAAGCATGAATGAGAACAGAAAGGGTAACGACATGGTGGTATGACGGAGGTCGGTCTGCTACGGATGTGTTGCCACATAGTAACATGGTGCCTGCAAACAGAAATGTCAATGGGCATGAGATAAACTGAAACAGTAAGATAAACAGTACTTGTAGACAGAAATGGCAAAAATAACAAACGCAAGTGCAAATGAAAACTAAAGCGATAACGCACTATGGTGGCTAGACGCCAATGGTAAGTGAACGGGTATGGATCCTGCCGAAAAGGGGCAACAGTAACAGTAATGTGGGTGCACAGGCTGGTTTTCCCAAACTGCATTGAGAAAAGACAGTGAGTACAAATAATGTGGCGCAAAATAATGAGTATCAGCGAGAAACAATGATCTTGGAATACTAAATACATTATATCTCAGGAACCGTACGACGAGAAAAAAATTTTAAAGTCATGTATTTACAACTGTCCTGGCTAATTTAGATCTTAGCCCCAACTAGAAGTCTAAGAAATTTTCCGATGAAAAGTCCGTATCTCGCATGACCGCTTCCCGAGATACGGCCCTGAAAGTAGCGATAACTCCGTAATGTTATCCTATGGGAAAAAAAAGAAAAGTTCGGAGCACCATAACCTTTGCCTCCCGTGTAATGTTTTTTCACCAAACTACTGAAAGGCACATCTGTGGGCTGTTGGCTGTCTTCCTCCAAATTTCAGGAAAAAGACCAAACCGTTATTTTGCAGCAGGGCTCCAAATGATTTCTATAAGTGTTGGGTGTCAGAATGTTATCCTATGGGAAAACTGTCAATTTTGAGTGCCGCAGAATTTTGCCGCCATGTGATATTTTTTCACCAAACTACTGAAAGGCACATCTGTGTACTGTTGGCTGTCTTCCTCCAAATTTCAGGAAAAAGACCAAACCGCTATTTTGCAGCAGGGTGCCAAAGGATTCCTGTAATGCTTTTGGCGCCGTGAATGTTATCCTATGGGAAAACTGTCAACTTTGGAGTGCCATAACTTGCCGCTGGTGTAAAATCTTTTCAAACAACACTGAAAGGCACATCTGTGAGATATGTCGGCTATGCTCTCCAAATTTCAGCCCAAAACTCCTAACGTTAGCTTGCAGTGCCAAAGAATTGCTGTCATTTTCCCACAGACTAGAAAAATTACTGCCTAATTTATGTAAAGCTTTTGCAGTGGCTTGAGACACTTTCGTGAGACGAAAGTAATTTTATGAAAGTACTTTTTCCAGAAATTTGAAAAACGTATTTCTGGGGTGTTTACCACAAAATAAAGACATGGCAAGCATCCTCAGGGCTCGACTAGGTGAATACAAAAATACCTGAAGCGTTAGAGGGCCCTAAATTTAAATGCCAACCATTTTCTGATCACCAACTGAAACAAAATGGTTTACTGGCAGCAATAAGCCCATTTGACGTAAAGTAAAATGTATTTATGTAAGTGTTGAACTTTGTTAACTTTCCCATTGACTTATAATGGGAAACTGTTTTTGAATAACTTTGAACCGCTTAATATTTTTCACCGAATCTTCGGAAGGCACATCGGGGACCCTACGCATGTTCCTTGAAGATTTTGGGTCATCACAACCGTGACACCTGTAGGCCAATTCACAGAATTCCAGAAAACTTAAACGCGTAACAGACTGGTTAATTTTAATAACTCAAGTAGCTGTATATCTGACCAAGTACGAAACTTGGCAGATCCCAAGGCCTATAGTTCTTGGATCATAAATTTAAATTTCAGGCAAATCCATCAAACCAGCTGCAAAGTTATTAAGGTGCAAAGTTTTGGGGTTAACACATAGAATGGCTCCTCAACCTTAATCATGGTAGCACTATCGCTACCATACATATATATATATATAGCAGAGGTGAAAACTCCATTTACCGAGTTGTTAGTTACTATTAGTGAAAGTGAGGCCTGCTGTTAGATTGAAATCTCGATTTTGCTCACCTTGCAGCAGGTGACAGATCAGCCAGCCCAACTCTCACCCCATGACATGTAAATCAGCAGAAGTATAGAGAATGGTGAGAGTTAGGACCCACGATCCCAATGCGCCCCAATGCCGTTGGGGTATGGGGGTCCAAGGGGTTTCAACCCAATAGTGAATTTCCTCACTTTGTCGCGTGGAACAAACCCTAACCAATAAATTAAATGGAGTTTTTGCCTCATTTTCCTTCTTTGAGAATGATAACGAGAAATAGTGAATGTAATGCAGCGGGCGTGCAGGGTCTCCCCTGCGCTGCCTGCTGCAGCAGCGGGGAGGGCCCCACGCTCCCGCTTCACATGATGTGTTGTGCACAGTAACAGGGACAGCAACGCAAAACAGAAATGCTAACAGTGGTGCACATGGTAACACAAGCACGAATGAGAACAGAAAGGGTAACGCACATGGTGGTGTAGACGGGATGGTCTGCCCGGATGTGTTGTCACATAGTAACATGGTGCCTGCAAACAGAAATGTCAATGGGCATGGTGATGTAAAGTGAAACAGTAAGATAAACAGTACTGTAGACATAAATGGCAAAAATAACAGAAATGCAAGCGCAAATGAAAGCATAAGGATAACGCACATGGTGGCGCAGGCGTCAATGGTAAGTGAAAGCGACTCGGATCCATAAGCGGAAAGGCAACAGTAACAGTAATGTAGCGCACATGCTGGTTTTCCCCAAAACCTGCATTGAGAAAGACAGTGATACAAATAATGTGCAAAATAATGAGTATCGGAAGCAGAAAATGAGATCTTGGAATACTAAATACATTATACCTCAGGAACCGTATTTATGAAAAAAAATTTAAAAGTCATATTATTTACAACTGTCCTGGCTAATTTGAATCTTAGCCCCATTATAGGCTAAGAAATTTTCGACGAAAGTCCATTATCTCCACCGTTCCTAGATATCGGGCCCTGAAAGGCGCCGACAAACGCCGTAATGTTATCCTATGGGAAAAAAGAAAAATTCAGAGCACCATAACTTTGCTCTCCTGTAATGTTTTTTCACCAAACTACTGAAAGGCACATCTGTGGGCTGTTGGCTGTCTTCCTTCCAAATTTCAGGAAAAAAGACCAAACCGTTATTTTGCAGCAGGGCTCCAAATGATTTCTGTTAAGTGTTGGGTGCCGTAATGTTATCCTATGGGAAAACCGTCAATTTTGGAGTGCCGTAACTTTGCCGCCATGTGATATTTTTTCACCAAGCTACTGAAAGGCACATCTGTGTACTGTTGGCTGTCTTCCCTCCAAATTTCAGGAAAAAAGACCAAACCGTTATTTTGCAGCAGGGTGCCAAAGGATTCCTGTAATGCTTTGGGCGCCGTAATGTTATCCTATGGGAAAAACTGTCAACTTTGGAGTGCCATAACTTTGCCGCCATGTAATATTTTTTCAATACAACACTGAAAGGCACATCTGTGAGATGTCGGCTGCATTCCTCAAATTTCAGCCCAAAACTCCCAGCAGTTAGGTTGCAGTGCAGTGCCAAAGAATTGCTGTCATTTTCCACAGACTAGAAAATTACTGTGCAATTTTGAAGCTTTCTAGATTTCATGACACTTTCGTAGAGCACCAAAGTAATTTATGAAGTACTTTTTCCAGAAATTTGAAAACGATTTCTGGGGTGTTTTTACCACAAAATAAAGACATGGCAAGCATCCTCAGGGCCCGACTAGGTGAATACAAAAAAAAATTAGATTGCTAGAGGGTCCCAAATTTAAATGCCAACCATTTTTCTGATCACCAACTGAAAACAAAATGGCCGATTTGCAAAAGTAACAGGCCCATTTGTGAAAGTTAAAATGCATTTGCGAAAGTGTTGAACTTTTTGTTAACTTTTCCCATTGACTTATAATGGGAAACTGTTTTTTGAATAACTTTTGAACCGTTTAATATTTTTTCATGAAATCTTTGAAAGGCACATCGGGACCCCGGCTGCATGTTCCCTGAAGATTTTGGGCTGGTCACACAAACCGTACGACCTGTAGGCGTGACCACAGAATTCCAGAAAAGCGTAAACGCGTGCACAGATCATGCTTAATAACTCCGCAACCGTATATCCGATCAGTACAAAACTTGTCAGATCCCAAGGCCTATGGGTCTTGATCATACATTCCAAATTTCAGGCAAATCCATCAAATGGTTGCAAAGTTATTAAGGTGCAAAATTTTGGGTTTAACATGGAGATGGCTCTCATCCCTAACTATGGTAGCACTACGTGTTACATAATATATATATATATATATATATATATATATATATATATATATATATATATATATATATATATATATATATATGTGTGTATATATATATATATATATATATACACACACACACACACACACACACATTGAAAAAACTTTGATCATGTACTAGTTAGGTTAAACTGACAAAGTATGGAATCTGGTATCAGAGTTGCCAGCCCTAATGCCCCAACCCCATCTTGCAGGCAGCAACAGGAAAAATCATTGTGCTTTGACCTCTCCTGTGTCTTTTCAAATCAGGCATAGTGTGTGCCTTAGGGCTGTCAGCCTTAACGCTCACCCCATTCCATCAGTAAATAAGCTGAGATGTGTACAGTATATGACAATGGGGTGAGCGTTAGGGTTGACAACCCCAAGGAACATGCCATGTCTGATTTGTGAAGATGCAGGAATGGTCAAAGTGTAATGGTTTTTCCTGTTGCTGCCTGCAGGGTGAGCGAAGGGTGGTAGGGATGGCAACCCTATCGCCACATTTGGAAAGTTGACAAAAAAGGGACACCCAAGAGTCCATCAAATCTGCCCAGAATTTCCCAAGACCATTTCTGATCCTGGGGCCTAGCCCCCTCCAAGCCATCACAAACCTTCCCCTTGGTTTTCAATCCATCATTCAATTTGTCCCAACCCAAGCTGAATGATGTCACCATCAGCAGGCAGCCTATTCCAAGTCTCTACCAACCTTTCTGAGAAGCAGTGTTTTCTGCATTCTTTTTTGAAGCCCCCCCTTAGTTTCCATTTGTGCCCCCTAGTGTTAGAGCTTGGAGCCCTGTTGAACAGGTCAGGGTAGGGTACCCTGTTTATTCCTTTCAGAAACTTGAAGGTCTCTATCATATCCCACCTCTCCCACCTAGTCTCCAGTGAGAACATGTTCAGCTCCTCTAAGCGTCCCTCATATGAAAGCTCTTGTAGGTCCTGGATCATTTTTGTCACTCTCCTCTGCACTGTCTCCAGACTGCTAATGTCCTTCTTTAGGGGAGGGCTCTAAAACTGGACACAGTACTCCAGATGAGGCTTCACCAGTGATCTATATAGAGCAGAACTACCTTCCTACTCCTGCTGTCAAATCCTCTCCCAACGCGTACCAACATTTTGCTGAGCTTACTGTAAGCTGTGGTGCACTGCCTGGCCTGCTTTTGTATGTCACAGATGATGATACTCAGGTCTCTGTCTTCCTGAGAGACACTGAGTCTGATTCCATTTAGCTGATATGCAGTTCTAGGATTCTTTTTACCCAGGTGAATCACTTTACATTTCTTGGCATTAAATTTTAGCTGCCAGATGCTAGCCCATTTCTCCAGCCTCTGAAGATCTTTTTCAAGGTTCATAACTGCATCCTCACTGTCTATCCTACAACCTACCTTTGTATCATCTGTGAATAAGACTATCTCACCCTGAATACCAACCCTGATGTAGCTGATGGACATGTTAAACAATACCAGACCCAGGACAGAACCCTGTGGTACACCACTAGTGATGTCCACCTCCTCCAATTTCTCCCCATTGATGGCTACTCTCTGTTTCCTATCCTTCAACCAGTTACTTACCCACCTTACATTGCACTTTGCAGCATCCAGATCCTCCAACTTCTTCAGCAGGTGGTTATGTGGCACCCAATCAAAGGCCTTGCTGAAGTCAAAGTAGAGGAGATCTACTGGATGTCCACTGTCCAATTCCCTAGTCATTCAGTCAAAGAATGTAATCAGATTCATCTGACATGATCTACTTGCCACAAACCCATGTTGTCTGATATCCTGAAGGTCAGGTATTCCACCAGACCCTGGTTAATCAAGGTTTCAATTAATTTTCCCATCACTGATGTGAGATTAATTGGTCTGTAGTTACCAGGCTACTTCTTGCTTCCACCCTTGTGAAGTGGTACCACTTCTGCTCATCTCCAGTCCTCCAGCACAATGCTTGTCTGAAGTGACTCATTGAACAGATGAGCCAAAGGGTCCACCAGCACCTCTGCCATTTCCTTCAGCACCCTTGGATGGATCCCATCTGGTCCTGGTGATTCTTTCTGCTTTATGCTTTTTAGTGCCTCTTTAACCATAGTTGTGGTGAAAGCTGCCATTTCCATATCTGAGACCCCTTGCCAACTGCCCCAATACCTCTGTCAGGTATTGGTCCTAAGTGTTCCTTGGTGAACACTGAACAGAAGAATTTGTTCAAGACAGTGACTTTTAGCCTATCATCCTCCACTGTTCTGTCCCCATCTTTTAGCTTGACTACCACATCTCCTTTCTTCCTTTTATTCCTGAATATACCAAAATAACTGTTTATTGCTCTTCTTGATCCCTTCTGCACCTGACAGTCACCTTGGAATTTGGGCTTCCACTAAAGTAAGACTCAACTCCCCCTACCATTGAGTCACACATGACAATTGTATGCACACATTTGCTCTTATCTTGTTTCTGTTTTCTAGCATAGGATGCCTTCTGACTACTCTGCCTCTCCTTCATGACTGCCTCAGCTGCCATGATGTCTTCCCTCACTGAATCTTGATTTTGATCCATCTTCAGGGGGGTAAAGTGGTTGGTAGTCAAGATGCTGCAGGGTCGAACAGATCTCACCTGGGCCATGCTTGCAGCTTTCTTTCCCATTCTTCCTACCACCTTCCATCCTCCTGGGCTAGTGGTTCTCTGTGGGAGAGGTTGAGGTGGTAGTGAACTCCAGTTCAGTGGAAGATGAAGCTTAGTGATTTCCCTTATTTTGTCAGTTTAACCGTAACTAGTGCATTAAAAAGGTTTTTTGCAATGAATTTCCTTACTTTTTGAGATAGTACAATTGTATCCTCATTTGCCTGTGGGAGCACAGGGCCCTCGTCCCCAGTGCTTCCATCCCTCCATAGATGCATACATCCATGTTGCTGTGAAAGTGCCAGGTCCTCTGGGCCATGCACTTACATTTCTGTCAAAACAGCAATTTCCTTCCTTTGTTGTATGACTTATTAAAGTTCCAGTGTTATCCTATGGGAATTTACATTTTACGTTTTTCATGATTTTTCATATTGCCCCTAATTTTTTATTTGAAGGTGGGAATATGTGTTACTCTTGTAGTATGCATTAAGACCTTTGTTTTGATCAATAGATTGCCCCTTAAGTCCCAATATTGAGGGAGTTATGGCTTGTTGAAGTCCAAATATTATCCTATGGGAATTTGACTTTTTTATTGTTTTTTTAATATTGCCCTTAAATATGTGAGGTGCAAATATGTGTCATTCTTGTAGTACAAAATAAGACCTTTGTTTTGATATATACATTGTCCCTTAAGTCCAGGTATTGAGGGAGTTATGGCTTGTTGAAGTTCCAATGATATGCTATGGGAATTGAAATGTTTTGTTTTTTATATTGCCTTTACATGTTCAGGGTGTTCAGGGCAGATATGTGTTATTCATCTAGTACTCATTAAGACCTTTGTTTTGATATATAAATTGTCCCTGAAGTCCAAATACTGACAGAGTTATGGCTTGTTGAAGTTCCAATGTTATGCTACTGGAATTTTTGTTTGTTTGTTTTATTTTTTTATATTGCCCCTAAATGCTTAGTTGAGAATATGTTTTTAATCTCATAGGGCTCATTAAGACCTTTGTTTTGATATATGGATTGTCCCTTAAGTCCAAGTATTGAGGGAGTGATGGGTGGTTGAAGTTCCAATGTTATCCTATGGGAACTGTCATTTGTTATTGTTTTTCATATTGCCTCAAGAATTCCCCTAAATGTTGGTGGGGGGGTATTCTTCTAGTACTCATTAAGTCATTTGTTTTTATATATACAGTAGATTTTCCCTTAAGTCCAAATATTGAGGGAGCTATGGCTTGTTGAAGTTCCAATGTTATGCTATGGGAATTTAATCTTTTATTGTCTTTTTCTTTATATTGCTCCTACATGCTACATGTTTAGGGGGAATAGGTGTTATTCTTCTAGTTATTCATTAAGAACTTTGTTTTGATATTTAGACTGTCCCTGACATCCCAGTATTAAGGGAGTTATGGCTTACTGAAGTTCCAGTGTTGGATCTGGCCAGTAACATTGTGGAAAAAATATCATGGCACACAACAAAGCAGGCAAAACATCACTGCCTGTAATATCAGCATGTAAAAACATCGCCGACTCAAAACTCATGGGCAGTGCAATGTAAGAATAGGCCTGGTGATCACCGAGTCCCTTATCCCACCCACTGAATGATGGCCCCAAGAACAGCAATGGCAGCCAGTCCCAGTGTGAAGGCCAGTCCCCACCCAACCCACCACCGCCGCTGATTGCTTACCTGTGTCCCATGACAGAGTGCAGTTTACTATATCCCTGGTGTCTAGTGGACCCCCCCCAGCAGATAGATCTCCCCAACCCCGGACCCCCTCAACACATCCCAACAATGGGTGGGTGGCCAGCACAGCCCTCCAGTCATCGCCATGGCTGGCCACCTGACTGAACTGAATGAATGAGCATGTATACGTGTACACCCGTAAAAGAAAGGATCCTATTTTGTATAGATCAAATTCTTTTCTTGTTCCAAGCAGCTATCTAAAAGACTGTACTGAGCATGCTCAAAACTGAAATGTTAACATTTTATAACTTTGGAATGGAATCATGTTTTTTTCACCAAACAAGTGAAAGGCACATCTATGGGCCAAGCCCTTTCCACCCTGAAAATCTCAGACCAAAATTGCAAACTGTCAGTGCTCTAAGCGATGACAGAAAAACAGCAAAAAACAGCAATTTTCTATTTTTTTTACTATCCAGATCTTGGAATTCACACATCAGACCTGAATGAAACTTGGCATGTCAAGAGATCTACCCCTAAGCCCGCACAAGCAAAAGTTTGTGCAAATCCATGGAACCGTTGTGAAGATATTAAAGTGCAAAATTTGAGGTTTAACATAGAAACCCCTGCTTAACCATAACTATTGTGGTTCTACCATGCCACTAGAAAATATATTCATATACAGTGGTGATCGAACAAAAGTATACCGGTAGCACGGTATACTGCTACCACGCAAACACGGTACCCAATTCAATAACATGCATACTGCTACTGCGCAATGATGCACAGTGTGTGATAATGGTATATTTATGAGTGATCACTGCTGTAGATATATATATTTATAAATCTATCTATCTATATATACTATAGTGGCATGATAGCGCCATTATAGTTAGGGTTGAGTATGCAGTTTAATGTTAAACCCCAAATTGTGCACTTTAATAACTTTGCAACCATTTATCTGATTTGCACAAAATTTGGTATGCACAGTGCTGTGGGGTAGATCTCTTGATGTGCCAAATTTCACTTTGATCAGATGTGCAGATTGTGTGCAACGCATAGTGAATAAAGTGTAAAAGTTGCTTTTATCGCCCATTTTTGCTGATTTTTTCTCATTGCGCTGCTGCCCCACTGTTTGGAATTTTGGCCTGACATTTTCAGGGTAGAAAGAGCTTGGCTCAAAGAACAAGCCAGCTTTGGGTTGGTGACAAAATATAATCCATTCCAAAGCTATTCAATTTTGAAATTTTGGGTTCTGAGCTTGCTCAGTTCAGTCCTTTGGATAGCTGCACAGTACAAAAAAGGATTTCAGCCTCATGAACAGGGATTTTGACAGCTGATGAAGAGAAATTGATAAAATCCCTCTTCATGAGGAAAAATTCCCTCTCGCGAGCTGTCATTTTGTTGTCATTTTTCCCGAAAAACAAAATGTTATAACTTGACCCAAGGGATGTCTTCTGAAGACATCCAAGCATGGGTTTTGTTTATTAGGGACTCCTCTACAAAACTATGCCTTTGGTTTACTTTACTTCAGCCTGGAAATGCTAGTTTTTACATTTTAAAATCCCTCTTCATGACTCGCTTCCGATCCCTTTTTGTGAGCTGTCAAATTCCCTCTTCATGAGGGGATGACCAAATGGCCCAGTCTCACAAGAAGGGATTGGCTCGCGAATAGGGATTTTGACAGCTCAAGAAAAGGGATTCATTTTTCAAATCCCTTTTCATTGGCTGTCAAAATCTCTCTTCGTGAACTGTCAAAATCCCTCTTCATGAGAAATCCCTTTTCGTGAGCTGTCCAAATCCCTCTTTATGAGGGGACGACCAGATGGCCAGCCTCACAAAAAGAGAATGGTTCACGAAGAGGGATTTTGACAGCTCACAATAAGGATCAGGTTTACTAAGAGGATTTTCAACAGCTCATGAATAGATTCATTTTATATCCCTTTCATGAGCTGTCAAATACCTCTTCGTGAGCTATCAAAACTCTCTTCATGAGAAATTCCTTTTGAAGTTTTCAAATCCCTTTTGTGAGGAGAGGACCAGATGGCCCTACCTTTCAAAAAGGGATTTCTCATGAACAGGGATTTTGGCACTTCATGATAAGGGATTCAGCTCATGAACTTGGATTTTGACAGCTTGCAAAAAGGGATTTTTAAAGGTTGCTGTTTCTTTGTCACGTCATTGTAAAGAAAGTCTGGAATTAAGGGCTGACATTTTTAGGGTAGAAAGGGCTTGCCCCACAGATGTGACTTTTGCTGGTTTGGGTATAAAATTTATATTGCTTCCCTAATTATAACATTTTGAAGTTTAGAAATTTCCCATAGGATAACATTGTGGTGTGCACAGTACCTTTCAACTGCTATACTATATCTCAAAAACGGTTCACGATACAGATTTTTCAGTAAGCTCAGCTTAGTACACTAAGCATGCGTGCAGGTTGCCAGGTCATGATTACAACTGCAGTGGAATTTTTTCTGAAATTCCTATGGTTACTGAGATATTGCCACATTTGCAGCACAAGGATTACTTGGAATGTCTGTAGGCATGTGCTACATCTCTACAATTATAGGTAGATGGGGCCCTGTACTTCCACATATGGATACTACTATGCAGCACTAGGTGTGCAGGGCCTTCCATTAGGAAGTAGTAGTAGTAGATGACAGTTCATGACAATGTCTATGGGCCCTGTGCTCCCACAAATGGATACCATTATGGAGTGATGGGAGCATGATCAGAGCCCAGGTCTCCCACAGGAAGATGAGGGTTGATTACAATGTGGATACAGTTATGGTCCCTGCACTCCCACATGATGGATGGTCCTATGCAACCACAATGCACTATGGCCCTGCACTCCCACAAACATATAAGGGTATGATTAAACTATCTCAAAAAGTAAGGAAATTCATTGCAAAAAACTTTGTTAATGCATCAGTTAGGGTTGAAGTGACAAAAATAGGGAAATGAGGCATTAGTATTGACACCCTAACAGCCCCCCTCCCAACCACCCCATGCCAACCCCACCCTTCACAGACCAATAGGCAACAGGGTGTGCCTTGGGGTCATTGGGCCTAACTCTCACCCCATTCTCCTATACTGTACCATGTCAGCTTTCTTACACATGGAATAGGGTGAAAGTTAGGGCCAACAATCCCAAGGCACACCCCATCGCCTGTTGGTCTGTGGAGGGTGGGGATATTTAATGTTAAACCTCAAATTTTGCACTTTAATAACTTTGCAACCAAACAATGGATTTGTACACAATTTAGTATGCATTGTCCTGTGGTATAGACCTCCTGACATGGCAAGTTTCACTCCAGTTGGATATAAGAATTCTGAGATACAGATAGGGCAAAAACCTTAAAAGTCAGAATTTTTGGCATTTTTCTCCCATCACCCTGTGTCCAGTTAGTGTGGAATTTTCGTGTGATTTTTTTCATGGTAGATACAGCCTGGGTACCAGAACTGCCATGCATTTGTTTGGTAAAAAAATACTAAACTGTTGCAAAGTTATTCAATTTGTAAGATCCCATTGTTTTCAATGGGATGATCCCTTTCCAGGATAGAGGGTGCAAGTTCAAGAAAATATTGATCTCATGAAAAAAGGATTCTTTCTCATGAGATCTTTTCCTTTTTTGTGAGGAAAAAATCATTTTTTGTGAGCCGCCATCTTGTTTTTTTTATTCCACAAACTAAAAAGTGTAGAAATTAAAAACATTATTGTCATTTTAAAAATCAAATACCAGAACCTAGCTAAACAGAACCTGTTAGCTATATTATGGTGTTTTTTTTTCACAAGTAGTGCCAGAAATACTTTTTCTGGGCATCCAAAATCCCGGGTACCCAGCTTAGCGAGAGGAGAGCTTACACCGCATTCTTTGTATGAGAACCAAAGATTTTCTTGACTTCTGCAGCCACAGCTGAACTCATGCTGCTGGCTGCAGTGTGAATGTGAGCCTCCTTGGCCTGGTGTCTAGTGGCACCCCTCACTCCCTGATCACTGTCCTCCTAAATAAAATATAAATTCCCTAGTGTCTAGTGGCACCCCCACACTCTGATCACTATCCCAAAATTTTTATTTTAGTTTCTGGTGTGTAGTGGCACCCCCCCACCCTCCGACCACTGCCCCCTTATTTTTAGATAGACAGATAGGGGATATAAGATGGGCATGAGTGTGATATGGTGAATATTGTCACTTCTGCAGAGTAAGCTCTGAATATCTCATGAGTGCCGAAGGCACGAGTGAGATGTCCAGAGCTCATGATGCAGAAGTGACAATATTTGCCATAGCACATGATCTGCACATCATGTATTCGATATATACAATAGGGCCAAGAGTTTTAGAAGTTTTGTTATGCTGTCTTGTGTTCTGTTCCTGTTTATGTGCTTGCTCATTCTGTGTGTGAGCTTTTCTGAATGGTCTGGCAGTGTTATAAACTCTGGGAGACATATGAGTGTGTTCTGCAATGCTAAATGCGTTAGTTTTAGGTAGGAGTGAGAAACATACTTTTGTGAAGCTGTATTGTTTAGAAGTCTGGCTGCAGTGAAGCTGAGAGCATCACAGTAATTGTAATGGGTGAGAATCAGAGTTTGAGGAACAAGTGAGAGTGTGTTTCAGTGGTAATTCAGTTAGCTGCAGGCAGCAGTTTAGACTTGTGAGCTTGCATGGGATAGGAAAACGCTCAGACAAAATTAGCAGTAGACAAAATAAATTTAATTTATACAGCGGACTTGAGAACGACAAAGAAAAGGTACAAAAATTAAATAATACAACACTTCAATTCAGGAGCTAGAAAATAGCTAACTCAAATCAGGGTGCTGACAGGTACACACCCTTCTCAATACTAAAAAAAACTCCCTTAACCATGTTCTTTATATAGCAATTGCAAACATGTGACCAAAAGGCTCCACCTTATTGTAATCAGTTTTGAACAAAAAAGTGTAATAAACACATTAATTTCTTTTATAATCATCAGATAATATATTTTTCAGTTGCCCACGTAAAGGGGTCCATACATCATGAAATAACAGGCTTTCTTTAATTTAATATGTGTAGAAATAAATTCAGTAGGTCTGCCCCTCGGACCAGTAGCATAAATACAGGGTAGTTTCGGCCAGCCGGCTCATAACAGGGGAAAGAAAATGAAGTAGAAGAAGCAAGAGGAGCTTTAAAAATACAGGTCTGAACAGAAATCCACTCGTTATCTTAAAACATTTTTCCACATCTTTTCTGTATTCCAGTAAGATAAAAGCCAAGTTATATCTTGGCATTACCCTGAGCCGGTTATAAATTTACTTCCCGTACTGTTTCCCTTTTTATTTAACTTACAGTCCATCGCGATAGTGCGAGCATTCGCGCGGTAAAATTTACCGGAGCTCCGCACTACAGTGATGTATTTGCCTACTGCCATTGGAGATTCTGACCAGAAGGAACGAAAACTGCTCAAAAATAAAAGATTCACTGGGATTCAGTATACTAGCTCAGGTCCCCACACTATTTGGACACCTAAAATCGGGAACCCAGAAGCAAACAAGGATTTAAAGCGGTTTGTGCTTCACAGTACAAACAATTAGGAGTTAGCTCAGCGAGACGAACCCTGATTATTTTAAACATTTTACAACCTCAGACCAAATTCTTTTAAGCTTAAGGATGACTTATCCTACCATTATGACTCCGATTAAGGAGGGCTGAAATCTCTATTTCTCTACACACATATCCAAATTCTCCTTTGTAAAGATTTGGATATACATTTTTGTTTTCTAAAAATTAAAAAAAAGGATAGGGGAAGGCAAACAAAGGGGACTGGATTGCACCAAAGGGGGGGACTCTATCACAAGACTATTCTGTGAAGCTGTGCTGTTTAGAATTCTGACTGCAGTCAAGCTGAGAGTATCACAGTAATGAACTGGCAGTTGGGAGGATAGGTGTGTTTTGTAATGCTCACTGAGTCAGCTGTAGGCAGCAGTGAGACCTCTCATGTAGTTCTGCATTTGTGTCTATGGTAACAGCACAGGTGTTTCTTGCATGCTGAGGGAAAAGCTGCCTAGACTGATGATATCAGTGATCTTTTGTGACCTGTGTGTGTAAATGGGTGATATCATCACAGTACAGCAGAGGGTAAAAATATCACACTGCAGTGGATGATACACTGTTTTATCTCCCTCATTTATCACTCACCCCTACTGTATATATAGGGGATACATGATGGGCATGAATGTGATATGGCAAATATTGTCACTCCTGCAGAGTGAGATATCCAAGCTCATGATGCAGGAGTGACACTATTTGCCATGGCACACAATCTGTCCATCATGTATTCAATATATACAACAGAGCCAAGAGTTTTAGAAGTTTTGTTATGCTGTTTTGTGTTCTCTTCCTGTTTATGTGTTTGCTCATTCTGTGTGTGAGCTTTTCTGAATGGGCTGACAGTGTTATAAACTCTGAGAGACACATGAGTGTGTTTGCAATGCTAAATGAGTTAGTTTTAAGTAGGAGTGAGAAACATACTTTTGTGAAGCTGTATTGTTTAGAAGTATGGCTGCAGTGAAGCTGAGAGCTCACAGTAATTGTAATGGGTGAGAATCAGAGTTTGAGGAACAAGTGAGAGTGTGCTTCAGTGGTAATTCAGTTAGTTGCAGGCAGCAGTTTAGACTGTTCTGTGAAGCTGTGCCGTTTAGAATTGTGGCTGCAGTCAAGCTGAAAGTATCACAGTAATGAGCTGGAAGTTGGGAGGGGATAGGTGTGTTTTGTAATGCTCACTGAGTTAGCTGTAGGCAGCAGTGAAACCTCTGAAGTAGTTCTTCATTTGTGTCTATGGTAACAGCACAGGTGTTTCTTGCATGCTGAGGGGAAAGCTGCCTAGAGTGATGATATCAGTGACCTTTTGTGACCTGTGTGTGTAAATGGGTGATATCATCACAGTAGAGCAGAGGGTAAAAATATCACACTGCAGTGGATGATATACTGTTTTATCTCACTCATTTACCACTCACCCCATTGTATGTATGTGTGTGTATATATATATATATATATATATATATATTTTCCTGGTGTTGAGTATATAACTATATCTATATATATATATATATATATATATATATATATATATATATAGATATAGTTATATACTCCAACACCAGGAACTCCCCTGTTGTTGGATGCCCCCCACAACCTTTTGTTCTTATTTATAGTGCCGACATTGAGGGCCCAATCCCCATGTCAGCATTACAAGCCCCCCCTTGCAGTGTGGGACATTGGGGAGCCCACCCCCAGTGCTTCAAAATATTTATTTACTTTGGTCTTGTAAAAAGAGAACAGTCCCCGACATCTTTTTTTAACGTGAAAAAAAGTCCCTCATCATCCCCACTGTCCCCTCCCCATCCTGACCCTCCCACAGAGCACCCACCACCCCACACACCCCTTACTCTATACAGCACCAAAGGTCATTGGCTGTCATCTTCTGTGGACCAAGACATGTCTTCACACTTCAAAGCTGAACTGTGAACTGAGGAATCAAGGTAAGTGCCGTATAATGTATTTCAATTGCGTTTTGAAGTTATGTTCATAACGTTACCATTTTTAGGAATTGTTTCACCAAATTTTCAACATGGCCTTTTTGGGACCCCACCTTATGAACACTGGTACTGTCATTTGGTTAATCAGGCCCAGAAGGTGATTTTGCAGTTGCTGTATAAAATCACTGTTCATGACTGAATAACAAAATGTCACACCAGTGTTCATAAGGTGGGGTCCCAAAAAGACCATATTGAAAATTTGCTGAAAACATTCCAAAAAATGGCCTAGTTATTTGCATTTGTTGAAATATTTCTATGCATGTGCATAACTTTGGTAATCCAAATTTTCAACAGAGCACTTCACACCACCTCATGAACAGTACAGCTGTCATTTTTCACATTCTGTCCAAAATGTGTTTTCATACCTGTGGCATGGAATGGTGTTTTGGTATGAATTTGAATATTTTCACCTACGGGTTTAATGAGGAGGGATCATACGAATACTATGTTTAAAATGCGGGGTCAAAATATGAAAAAATGCCAAAGTTATGACCATTCCTTGCAATTTCTATATGCCTGCTCATAACTTCAGAAATTTTAAATATTTTGACCCCCGCTTTTCAACATACCCTTGTTATTACCCTACCTCATGTATGTCACAGCTGTTATTTTTCAAATCCTACCCAAAATGTGTTTTCGCACCTGTTGCATGGGATGGCATTGCAGTTGCACAGAATTACATTCATAGGTCTCATAGGTAGGTACAAAGCCAAGGAGACCAAAATCCATAATGGCCTGCCATATATTAATAGCCTATAATGCCCTGTTCAAATACTCATCCAATCTTGCCTTGAATTCTGTCATAGTCCTGCTTGCTACTACCTCTACTGGTAGACTAGTCCATATTCTGGTAACCCTAGTACTAAACCAATATTTCCTGCTATTTGTACAATAAGTGTGGATCTTTATTTGAAGTGAATGTACCCTAGTGTCATATACCAAGATCCTTAACTCAAATCCCAATTGGGCCCATAAATCATCATCCAGAAGTGCTCTGTATACCATGCACATGTCACCCTGGAGTCTGCGGAACTCCAGTGAATAAAGGCCTAGTTCCTGCAATCTCCGCTGGTAACATAGCCCTTATAGGCCTACCACTAGCTTGGTTGCCCTTCTTTGTACTTGTTCAAGAGGATTTATCACTATTTTCCCCCCAGTGACCAAAACTGGGCACAGTACTGTACAGGGGATGACCAATGCTTTGTACAGGGGCATCACCACTTGTCTATCTTTACTTTTGATATGTTTATTTATGCAGTATAATAACCCACTGACTTTTGTAATAGCCTGATTACAGTGAGTCTTAAAACTAAGATCACTAGTAATATGAATACCTAGATCCTTTTCATCTGCTGTTGCTTGAAGCTCTACTCTATTTAGGCTATATTTATAATGGTTATTATTTTTCCCCAAGTGCATTACTCTGCACTTATCAATATCAAAGGTGGATTGTTTCTTTATTGCCCATTGTTCAAGTTCTTTTAAAGCCAGTTGTAAAGTGTCTGCATCCTCTTTAGAGTTTATTGTAAAACCAATCCTAGTATCATCAGCAAACTTAGAAAGCAATACTGGTGTTAAAGTTTGCATAGATGAAATGTATAAATTAAAAAGGCAAGGGCCCAAAACCAAGCCCTGGGGAACCCCACTAGTCACCTGCCCCCATCCTGACAAGGAACCCCTTACAGAAATCCTCTGTCTTCTGTCCGTCAGCCAATTTTCAATCCAGAGGGAAATATTTGCATGTATACCATGCAAAATTAAGGCCTCAATAAGAAGGCCATGGGGGACTTTATCAAAGGCCTTGGTGAAATCCAGAAAAATAATATCCACTGCATTACGAGAGTCTAGTGCCTGATTTACCCTGCCATAGAATTCCAGCAAGTTTGTTTGGCATGACTTACCCTTCCAAAAACCATGTTGGTGATGGTCTGTATCTCCTGACTGGGTCAATTTATCAGTAATGTGAATTTTAATAATACTTTTCAATATTTTCCCCAATATCAATGTCAGGCTGATTGGTCTGTAGTTGGAAGCCTCTTGCCTGGACCCCTTCTTATATAAGGGAATAACCGCCACCTGCCTCCATTCCTCCAAGACATCTGCCTTATCTAGGGAATATTGAAATAAATAGGCCACAGGGGCTGCCAACACATCGGCCAACTCCTTAAAGACCCTAGGCTGGAGACCGTCAGGTCCCTGGGCTTTATTTTGATCCAATGCCTTTAATCTGTCTCTCACTTCATTAACTCTAATGTTGAGTGATTGGCCTGCATTTTGTACCTGATGTTTCATAGTATTATAAGTTTTTTGGTTGTAAACTGAGGCAAAAGAAGTGTTGTAGTGGCAAGCCATATCCTTGTCCTTTATTATTAATTCACCATTTGGTTGCCTTAAAGGTCCAACTGTTTTATTACTGCCTTTTTTATTATGTATGTAAGAGAAAAAAGATTTATAATTATCCTGAACTTTTGCTGCTAGTTTATATTCATAGTCTGCTTTTGCCTTGTGAATACTTAATCTACATTTTTTTAGTTAGACTTTATATTTTGCCCAGCTTTCCTGCTGCCCGCATTTATTAGTCTTACTGTATGCCTTATTTTTGGATTTAATATTTTTCTTGACAGTAGAAGTAAACCAAAGGTGGATTTTTGTGGGACTTTGTAAACTTCCTAGAACTAGGGATAAACTCCTGTACAAGAGATCTGATTTTATTACATAATGTATTCCACATATGATGTAACCTCTGTCCAATTAAGTCTGACTGCCATTCCCATGATGCAAAATGAGCTACTGAAGTCAGCCCTGCTGTAGTTATATACTGCAGAAATGCTACCTGGCTTCACTGTAACCTTGCTAATAATTCACCATATTGTGGTCACTAGAGCCTAAGGGGTGCAAGACCCTGCAATCCTGTATATCATAATCCATATTACTAAAAACTAAGTCCAAAGTGTGAGAACCCCTAGTATGATCTTTAATATGCTGCTCTAAACCAGTTAATAAGAAAGTCTCAAGGAATCTTTGCTCACTTGATGACTCAGCTTGTGGGGGGTCCCAATTTATCCTTGGGAGACTAAAATCACCTACTAACAGGGTGTTACCAGCCAGCATAAGGTTTTGTATAAACTCTAACAGCTGAAGGTCCTCTAACTGTGAGCTGGATGGTGGTCTATATACAATACCCACATTTATTTTTGGCATATTCGGGGGAGATAGTTTGACCCAAATCACTTCTGTTATGTCATACTGGGAGGTGTCTACACTTTCTGAAATAATATGGTCAGCTACATATAGGGCAACACCACCACCACCACCCTTTGAATGTGGCCTATCCTTATGGTACAGAACAAATCCAGGGATTTGTTTATCCCAAGAATCTTCATGGTTTCACCAAGTCTCCATAATAGCACATAAATTGGTATGGTATTTATTTAATGTAAACACCAATTCATCCAGCTTATTATTTAGACTTCTTGCATTTATTAGAAGACATCTCCACTGTTCCAGTGGTGCTGGCCCTGGGTGTACTGGTGCCTGTGACGTGCATCTCCCTTCCCCCCATCCTGGAAGTTTAAAACTTTATCAATATTCTGTTTTAATGTTTGTGAAAACAGGCACTTTCCTTGTCTATTTTAAATGTATCCCATCTAATGCAAACAGCCTTGTGTCATAGAAGTTGTCCCAATTATCTAATAAGCAATAATCCTCTCTGAGGCACCACCTTTTTAGCCAACCATTTAGGCCCTCAATTTCTAATCTCCTTTTAAAATTAACCCCTGGGCTTGGGAGAATGCCTGAGACAATCAGGTCACAGCCTCTGGTTTTTAAGTCTGCACCTACATAATCAAAATCCCTTTGAATGTCTAATCTTTTCTTTTTCCCACTTTTTATACCCCTACATGCAGCAACACCATTGGTTGTGAAGTGTTTTCAAGAAGACCAGGTATAAGGTGCCTAATATCTAAAATCCCAGCACCAGGTAATGCGCTGACCATAGTGCTACTGTTCCTGTGTTTACATAAAACTAAATCAGTATATCTCACCATAGAGTCTCCAATTACCAGGACATCTCCATAAGATGTACTGTGTGAAGTGTTGACCTGTTCTGCTTGCTTTTCTGGACAAACCACACCCGGGCCTATAATATGAGTCTGCTGACTAGGAGGTTGTACTCCCTGCTCAGGCATAACATCATGTGCAAGAAGGCTAAATCTGTTTGGTGTTAATATGTTTGAGTTACCCCTGATATTCCGTCTACCCTTCTTTCCTTTTTGGGAGACCTTACACCACTCCTCTTCTTTCACAGTATCCTGCAACATTGATGCTTCTGAGTATTTATGGGGACCTACAGTAACCTGACTGAGGCTAGAGCTTACCTCTTCAACTACAGACTCTATATAATCCTCCAGGTTGCTAATATCAGCCTGTGTTTTTAATCTCTTCTGTAGTGCCCAAATCTCTGCATGTAATACCTCAATCATTACACACATTTTTCACAAGTAAAGTCCTTTATGGACTCTCCCAATAAATACATTTTGCATTTAATGCATACACTACCTAGACATTGACCGGTACTAGATGGGTCCATATTTATGCTGCCTGTGCCGTCTTCATCTGTACTTCTAGATGACATGGCCCTGTGCCCTATTGGCACTATTGACATGAGTGATATGCACCGATGTGCGTATTTCTGTGCGCGTTTCCGTGCATGGTGATGCGTGCCCTGTACGCACTCACCCTGCTCACAGCAGGCCAAGTATTAAAGGCTGAACTATCCCAGAAGTGCCTCGGGTGAGTCGCTGGTCGCTCACAACACAAAGTTGCTTACAATATCATTGCGCGCCTCTGCTCATTCACAAGGCAGGCACAACACATAAAAAATATGTGCCCAAAGAATTATGACATTCAAGCAGTGGTTTGTAGTTCTGTAGGCTCACCCCAAGAAACTACCCACTCTCTTCCTACTTCCTGGAACGTCAGAACGTAGGGCTCCAAAATAAGGACACCTAAAAACTCGGTATTAAAACCAATTAAGTGTTGTTTTTATTTCATCATAGGCACCCAAGGACCTAGTAAATTTCCCACACAGCTCAAATCACTTATCAGTTGTTTATCACTTGCCCGCATGCAGCAGGCTGAGTATTTAAGGCGGAACTACCCTGGAAGTGCCTCGGGGGGGGCCACTGGTTGCTCGCAACACAAAGTTGCTAAAATAAACTTAAAATATCATTGTGCATCTCCTGCTCATTTGCATGGGAGGCACAATACATAAAAAATATGTCCCCAAAGAATTATGACGTGCAACCAGTGGTTTGTAGTTCTGTAGGCTCACCCCAAGAAATATTTTGGCATGATTTTGAAAATTTTTTGTACCAGGTTCATGAGGTTGGGTAATAAGATGGCTATGCTGTTAATTTGGTCACTGTTTTCTTATAAATGGAAGCACAGGGCCCAGAGGGCCCTGCGCTTCCACAGCTACACACATATATGCATCTATAGAAGGATGGGAGTGCAGGGTCCGCAGCACCCTGTGCTCCCACACTAAATTAAGGATACTATTATACAATCTTGAAAAGTAAGGAAATAATCTGCAATAAACTTAATTAATACTTCATTTAGGGTCAGAGCACCAAAAGCTGGAAAATGAGGTTTTAGGGTTTCCTTAACATCCCACTCTCCCAAACCAGGCAGAAAATCAGCCCCAAGACAGACCCCTGCCTGTGGGTCTGCGCATGGTGGGGAATGGGGTGTTAGGGTCAGAAACCATAATGCCACATTTCCCTGCTTTTGTTGATTTAACCCTAACCGATGCATTAACAAAGCTCTTTGCAATCTATTTCCTTACTTTTACTTATGGCCCCTGTGCTTCCAGTTATAGGATGACAGTCACCAAATTGTCACTATAGCCATGTTATTATCCCACCTCATGTACCCAGTGCAGAAAATATTTAAATCCCTGTCAAAACGTAACTCCACGCAAGTACAATGCCAAACCACAGTGCAGGTGCAAAAACACATTTTGTACAGAATTTAAAAAATAACAGCTATAACATACATGAGGTGGTGTGATCAGAAAGCTGTGTTGAAAATTTGGGCTCAAAATATTTAAATTTCATGAAGTTACGAGCATGTGTAGCAAAATTGCAACAAATAGTCATAACTATGCCATTTTTAATAATTTTGACCCCAAATTTTCAGCATAGCTTGCATAGCTTTCTTACTCACAGCATGTACCCAGTACAGAAGATTTTCAAATCCTCACATAAATGTATTTCTGTACAACTACAATGTCATTCTGCACCACAGGTACAAAAACACATTCTGGCCAGGATTTGAAAAATGACAGCTGTGACCTACATGAGGTGGTGTAATAAGAAGGCTATGTTGAAGATATGGGGTGAAAATATTGAAAATGTCCAAAGTTACAAGAGTGCTTAGTGACATTGCAAGGAATGGTCATAATGCAGCCATTTTTTGAAATTTGACCCTACATTTTCAAAATAGCCTTCTTATGTCCCCCACCTCATGAACAATATGACTGTCATTCACAGATCCCACCAGAAAAGTGATTGTACCAACTGACCATGAAATCACCTTTTTGACAGGAGAGGCCTAATGACAGCCATATTGTTCACAACCTTGGGTCCCCAAAAGGCCATGTTGAAAATTTGTGGTCAAAATCTCTAAAAATGGCTGAGTTATGGACCAAAGTTGAAACCCACTTTGAAATATATAGAAGCACATTTACCTTAGTTTCTCATATTGCAGTCGCTGGTTGCAGAAGCAAGACATATCTTTGACTGGGAGAGTGGATCTCAAACCTGGGACCTCTGGAGGTAAGTGACAGTCTGTGGGGTGTCAAGGGGGGGTGTGGGTGCACAGTGAGTGGTTGGGTATGGGGTGTGGGACTGACCGATGATGGATTGTTCTTTTTTTACAAGTTAAAAAAAGACAATGAGGGACAGTTTTCTCATTTTTAGGTCACAACAGACCTGGAAGGGTGAGGGGATGCCACTAACCACCAGCAAAAAAAATTGCATAACATTTGGACAGTGGGGAGGGGTACCACTAGACACCAGGGATAGAACAAAAGTGGCATAATGTTACAACTGCTTTAATAAAATAATAAAAATAAAAGAAAAAAAGAAAACAGGGCTACAATTTGGAGGGTGGGAAGGGGTACCACTAGACAACAGGGATAGGAGCTTAGTGGCAAAACACCACAATTGTTTAAAAAATATAAAAAAAAGCATAACAGGAAAGAAAAGAAAACAAATACATTTATGTTAAAAAAATATGGAGATTGAGGGTGAGGGGCATGCCACTAGACACCAGGGATATTTCAGGGGCGAACATGAGCAAATGGATCTATTTTTCCACACCAGATGAACCCCAAACCATTTCCAATGATGTGATGGCTGTAGAAATAATCCTTTTTTGCCATCCTGTTTTCTTTTTTTGACATCCTTTTCCATCATGGCAGAAAAGGAAATCAGCTGGCAAGAAAGGATGGCCCCTTTTGTGGACCAGATGGCCCCTTTTCATGATGAGATGGCCATGCCAGTAATGCTTTTTTGACAGCTGATCTCCTTTTTTGCCATCCTTTTTTGTCATGGCAAAAAGGGAAATTGGCTGGTGAAAAAGGATTACTTGCATGGCCTTCTTGCCATGAAAATGGGCCATCTGGTTGTCAAAAGAGAAAATCCTTTTTTACCAGCTGATTTTCTTTTTCACCATGATGAAAAAGGAATGGCAGAAAAGGAAATTAGTGAGTGACAAAAAAGAATTTAAATTGTAAAAAAAAAAACATTTCTGGGGCATACAAAGGTCAGAAACCATGAAGAACGCTCATCAACTCCCGATGAGCAAAAAATATACTTGCATGTCTGTAACAGAGATCCATAGACACAGTTATGACACTTTTTGGGAGTGAAAATAAAAAACAAGATTTGGCTCACAAAAAAGGAATTTTTTCTGATGAGCAAGGATTGGCCACTCAAGGAAGAGGCTCCTTTTTCATCAGAGCAAATTCCTTTTTTGTTCCATGCAGCTATCCAAAAGACTGGACTGAGCATGCTCAGAACCTGATATTTTAAAATTAAATAACTTTGGAAAGGATTAATATGTTTTCACCAAACCAACACTGAGTTTTCTTTGGGACAAGCCTGTTCTACCCTGAAAATTTCAGACCAAAAGTCCAAACCATTGGACCACAGCGTGATGACAAAAAAACTGCAAAAAAATAGCAAATGTTCACATTTCTTTCATTGTGCTCAGCACAAAATCTTCTTATCTGACTGACATGCAACTTGGCACATCAAGAGACCTACTCCAGCAGATTGCATATGCAAACGTTTGTGCAAATTCATTGAACGGTTATAAAGTTATTAAAGAGCAAAATTTGGGGTTTAACATTAAAGTGCCTGCTCGGTCCTAACTATAGGGGTACTACCACACCCCTATAATATATGAATATACTTATAAATTAATTATTTACAAAAACTGTATTAATGCACCAGTTCGGGTAAATTAATGCCACAAAAGTAAGGAAATGAGAAGTTAGGGGTTCCAACCCTAATGCCACCCCAACCCCACAAGCAGCAAAAGGAAAAAATGTTAGGGTTTGAGGTCTCCAGAGTCTTTGTGAATCAGTGGTGGGGTCTTCCTAGGGATTTGTCAACCCTAATTCTCACCCCATTCCATGAGCAAACAACATCACACATGATCTCCTTTCTTCACACAGGGCGTGGAGGTGCATTTATTAGTGTTGACAACTCCCATGGAAGACCCCACCACTGAGTCACCAAGACTCTGGAGACCAAAACCCCTAATGCTTTTGCCTTCTGCTGCTTGAGGGGTTGGGGGTGGAGTTAAGGTAGAAAATCCTAAAGCCACATTTCCCTACTTTTGTGGCATTAAGTTACATTAACTGGTGAATTAACTCAGTTTTTTCAAAGATTTTCCTTACTTTTTGAGATACTGTAATCATATCCTCATTTTCCTGTGGGAGCGCAGGACCCTCTGGGACCTGTACTCCCATCCCTCCATATATGTGTATATGTATGTTTCTGTGGAGGGCCCTGCACTTACATTTCAGCCAAAACATCAACCAAACTGGCAACATAGCCTTGTTATTACCGCAACTCATGAACGCCATGCTGAGAATTTTCAAATCCACACCACAACATCAGTCTGTGCCACCGCAACGTCATTCTATGCCACAGGTGAGAAAACACATTTTAGCCATGAGTTGAAAAATGGCAGCTGTCAGTTCATGAGGTGATGTAAAAAAATGGCTACGTTGAAAATTTGGAGTGAGAATATTTAACATTTCCATAGTTGCAAGTGAGCATAGTAAAATTTCAATGCATGCACATAACTTTGCTATTTTTATATATTTTGACCCCACATTTTCAACATAGTCTTCTTATGACCCCACCTCATGAACAAGGGCAGAGATAATTTTCAATTGCTGCCCAAAAGGTGATTTTGCCAAGTGACCACAAAATCACCTTTAGGACCAGATTTGTGGAATTACACCACCAGTGTTCATGAGGTGTGGTCCCAAAAAGGCCATGTTGAAAATGTGGGTTCAAAATATGAAAAAATAGTGAAGTTATGCATCAAAGTTGAAAACCCCCTTGAAATACATTGAATCACACTTACCTTAGTTTCTCAAATTGCAGTTGGTGGTTTCAGCAGCAAGACATGTCTTTGATCAGAGAGTGGATCTATGCCCTGTGACCTGTTCTGGTGAGTGAGGGTGTGTGAGTGTGGGTGGTGGGTGTTGAGTGGGGGGGTGAGATCAGCGAGGCACCATTTTTCATTTTTGCAGGTCTATAAAAAAACATCGAGGGACTGTTTTCTTTATTTTTTGTATATAAACATTTTATTGAAACAATTAATACACAACACAAATCAGTAAATCCAAAAAGATAAACTCACAATGCACAAAAACAATAGCAGGCACAAACACATCATCCATAAAACAGATATCAGAGTGCCATATAAAATTATGTATAATTGTTTTCTTTATTTCAGATACGGACAATGATCGAAGGGTGGGGGTGGCATTAGACACCAGGGAAAGAAACAAAATAACAGAGACTGCAATTGGAGGGTGGTGTGCCACTAGACACCAGCGCAAGCAAAACTAAATATGAGGCCGGCATTCAGAGGGTGGGGGTTGCCACTAGACACCAGGGAAAGATAATTCAATTATGGAGATGGCAATTGGAGGGTGGAAGTGCCACTAGACACCAGGGAAAGATGAACAACATGCAGGGATGGTGATCGTAGGGTGGGGGGCACCATTAGGCACCAGGAAAATTGTGGCTCATTGTTTTCACTCCAGTTTGTAGCACGAGTTCCAGCTGCAGCTGCAGAAGTCAAGAAAGTCCTACTGTTCTCATACAGAGAGCACAGGTGAAGGGCTCCTCTCACCAAGCTGGGCACCCTGGATCTTGGGTGCCCAGAAAAGGTATTTCTTCCCCTCATGTAAAAAACAAACATCAGAATCTAGCTGTTTAGCTGGGTTCTGGTGTATTTTTTTAAGTTATAGCATTTTTATGTATTTTCCATGCTTTGTTGGTTCAAGGAAAAATACTACAAGATGGCAGTCTCATGGCATAAAAATATTTTGTGCTGTGCCAAGCAAGTGGTGAGAAAGCAAAACAAGGTTCCTGTGGCACCCAATTTTTCATTTTGCACCAGAAAGTTATCTCAAAAACCCTACTGCACATGCTCAGAACAGAAAACACAAAACTGTAAAGCTTTATAGCTCTGGAACCATTTAATATTTTTTTCACCAGATCTATCAGACACTCCCTTAGGACATGACATGTCCCCTGCAAGTCTGGGAAAAAATTCCATTCCATGTAGGCTGTCGGTGACAGCAACAAAAAAAAGAAAGTTTACCATTTACATAAATCTCAGAAACCGCATAAGCTGCCCTCACAAAACTTTTCACAGATCAATACCTTGCCTCCTAGACAACACATGCAACATTTCAGCTGATTTCATCAAGTGGTGCCAAAGATATTAATCTGCAAATTTAGACGTTTAACATGCAACACCCTAGTCAACCCTAACTATAATGGTGCTACTATGCCACTATAAGATAGATAGATAGATAGATAGATAGATAACATAGAAGTGACCCAAATTCCATTATGAAAACCATAATTTATTTCTCAGTATACAGCATTCCTCAAAATAGCATGCGATGGCAATTAAACTCAAATATCACAGCAATTAAACTCAGTAGCTACAACTAAAAACCTCACCAAAAACACAGAAATCCCACACACAAAATATAAAACACCTACTTTATTAAAACAAAAATTAATTAAAATGACTAAGCGGTCTACTGTAGTAGGACAGATGGCCTTCTCACATTCCCTAGCTATGGAATGCCCTTCCTCCCTGGATTCACAACTCTTCCTCCCACCACTCCATCTCCTTAGCCCTACAAAACTTTCTTGTGGTAAATTGTACCTGTGGCTAAGTTTCTATTCCCTCCCTTGTCATCTGGCTCACTGTATTCTATCACCTGTTTGGTTAGCTGCTCTCTGTTCTATTGTGTATGCATACACTTGTGAGTTTTTTTACAACACTTCAAGTAAATTCCTTGTTATAGTTTTGCACTGTTTAATTTGTCATGTTCACTGAAGAATTGTACCAATTGCTTTTATATACTCAGTGTATGTATTGTAAGTTTGTATGTTCACTCTCCTTATGACCCTCCCCCCTCCCGGTCGCACCGGGAGACAGCTTGTTGCTGAGTGTGCCTTTCCTGGTGAAACACTTCAATAAATACACAATAAAAAAACTAAGCAATAGAAAAACAAACTTAGTAACTGAAAGTAAATAAGCAATTAACACCACATGTTAATGACTACAACTAACTACCTAAGCAGCCAACAATGAATATAATTGTTGTAGAAATGAAACAATAAATCCTGCTTGTAGTGGGGGTGTGAGCATGAAAGATAGCAGTACACAGGTGATAAGGTGTAAATGCCCTGAGATGCATGTTTATTCAAATAATAAGTTGAACAGAAGGCAAAATGGTTGTTAGTTCTTGTAAGGATAAAGTCTTTATTGCAAAAAAAAATCCACTTGAAAAGAAAACAAGGCAGATTTCCTTCTTACTTGTAATGTCTGTCTGTCTCTTTAGGGCTAGAAATCTTTTCTTTCATTGCTGTATGCTCTCCTCCTGGTGAGTTTCACTCAGCTTTTCTTCCTTCAGTTCAGAGCTCATGCTTGAGATCCTCCTGCTTCACACAGCAGCTTCACACTCACTCCAACTCTCTCTCTCTCTCTCTCTTTCACTTTCTAGGGCTCCCTTTTTGTACATCTCCTGGTGTCTGGTGATTGGCCTCATTGTACCTCATTAACATCATTAGTACATGTTATCATTTTTATGAAGGCATTCTTTTAAGCAAACATAAGAAACTTTAATAAATGAACAACAGTAAAATCACATATGTGCACACCTTAAAACATCTTCCCTATTATTTGTGTTATGATATTTATTTACAAATGTGTTTCCATGAGGGGCAGATCTTAGTTATGAGCTTCTCACACCTTTGTACCTTCCCTAAATCAGCCTTCAATTATACTAAGTCTGTAACCGAGCATCACCTTGGAAACATCACCAGCTGCAGGTTAATGAACTGGAATTGCTGAGGCTGTGCACTGAAACAGTTTCACATTTAATTTACCTTTTAGTTAACCCCTTCTATTTTGGATCTCAGGGGAACCAGACTATCTATTTGTTTCAAATGTGAGCTAATAGTGTATAATAAAACATACTAACTTTGTTCTTTTGTAGTTGTTTCTATGTTAGTATTAATTCAGGCAGAACTATAGGGATGTTAATGTGTGTAACCTGCATGTGCATTTCACATATGTCTCTGTCTCTGTCTCTGTCTCTATATGTCAAAAATCCTAATGTATTACATAAAACAAATGATAGGAAAGTGTTGTATGTGAGGATATAATGCCATCTTGGGGGCTAAGTAGCTCAATAAACCTATTCGCCCTTCAGGCTCATGGGTTATTGGCTACTTAGTCCCCTCAATGGCATTATATCCTCATATATTATACTTTCCTAGCATTTATTCTCAATATCTATATCTATATGCATTGCAAAAAACTCTGTTAATGCATCAGTTAAGGTTGATGCCACACCAACAAGAGTCTGGAAATTTGTTGTTGGGGTTACCAACCCCCCACACCCTACACAAACCAACAGGAATTGGGGTGTGCTTTGGGGTCATTGGCCCTTACTCTCACCCCATTCCATTAGTAAGGAAGCTGAGATGGTACAGTATAAGAAAATGGGGTAATAGTTAGGCCCGATGACCCCAAGGCACACTCCGATGCCTGTTAGTCTGTGTATGGTGGGGTGTGTGGGGGGGTAGGGTTGGTAACCATAACATTGAATTTGCAAACTATTGTTGGTGTGGATTCAACCCTAACTGATGCAATATCAGAGTATTTTGCAATGACTTTCCCTTCTTTTTGAGAAAGTGAAATGCTACTCATATGTAATCCATAGGTTGAAGTGCAGGCGTTCTGGGCCCTGCACTCCAACCCACCCATAACTATGTCCTCAGGTTTGCAAAATGGTAGCCATAGCCCACTCATAACTATGTCCTCAGGTTTGGAAAATGGCATGCATAGATGGGAGTGTGGGTCCTCCGGGCCCTGTGCTCCCACCCCTAACTATGTCCTCAGGTTTACAAAATGGTATCCATTGGTGGGAGTGTGGGCCCTCCAGGCCCTGTACTCCCACCTACCCATCAGTGTAAAGGCATAGCACAGGAGGGCCCTGTGCTCCCATTTTTTGCACAATGGAATGCATATTTGGGAGTGCGGGCCCTCTGGGCCCTGTGTTTCACCAACACATAAGTGTAGAGACACAGCGCCTGAGGGCCCTGTGCTCCAAGCATTGCAAGATGGTATCCATAGGGCCCACACTCCCACCTACCTATAAGTAAAGAAACATAGTGCAGGAGGTCCCTGTGCTTTTAGTTTTGCATAATCATATCCATAGGTGGGAGTGCAGGCCCTCTGGTGCCTGTGCTCCTACCCATCCAGGAATGTAGAGGCATAGCATAGGAGGGCCCAGTGCTCCCAGTTTAGCATAAATAGTATGCATAGGTGGGAGGATGGGCCCCTCTGGGTCCTGTGCTCCTAGATACCTACAAGTACAGAAACATAGCACAGGCCTAGAGGCATTCCAAGTAACCCATGTAATGTTTATTTGGCAATATCTCAGTAACCATAGCAACTGTGTAAAAAATTATTTTGCAGTTGTATTCATGACCTAGCCACCTTCATGCTTGCTTAGTAAAAGTGTACTAAGCTGCATTTAGTGAAAAATCTGTATCTCAAACCGTTTTTGAGATATAGGCACCGAAAGGCACTGCGGTCACCATAATATTATCCTACAGGAAAATGTGCAACTTCAGAGTGCTGTAACTCTGGAGCTGGTGTAAATATTTTCACCAAACCAGAAAACGGTACATCTGTGGGTCATGGTCTTGCCACCCTGCAAATTGCAGCTCAAAAGTCCTAACCGTTGTCTTGCTATGAAGGTCATGCCAGACAAATCTGATAGATTTCTTTGACTGGGTGACCAAAGTAGTTGATCAGGGAGGGGCTGTGGACATGGCCTACCTAGACTTTAGCAAGGCATTTGACACAGTCCCACACAAAAGATTAATATACAAGTTAGCCAGCCTGGGAGTGGGTCCCAAGATGACAGCCTGGGTAAAGAATTGGCTGGAGAATAGGACACAGAGTAATAGTAAATAGAGTCCACTCTGAAAAAGGGGGTTAGTAGTAGGGTACCGCAGGGTTCAGTATTAGAGACCAGTCCTCTTCAATATCTTTATAAGTGACATTGCAGAGGGACTGGAAGGAAAAGTATGTCTCTTTGCAGATGACACAAAGATCTGCAACAGAGTTGACGCACAGAGTGGGGTGGAAAGGATGAGAAGGGACTTGGCAAGGTTAGAGGAATGGTCAAATGTATGGCAGCTTAGATTCAATGCTAAGAAGTGCAAGGTAATGCACCTGGGAAACAAAAACCCAGGGGAAGAGTACACAATGTGGGTTGAGATGCTAACAACAACAAAAATGGAAAGGGACCTGGGGGTAGTCATATCAGATGACCTAAAGGTGGGCAAGCAATGTGAGAGGGCAGCAAGGAGGGCTGGGGGGATACGGGGATGCATAGGGAGAGGCATCACCAGTAGAAAACAGGAAGTTATCCCTCTGTACAGACAGCTAGTGAGACCCCATCTGGAGTACTGCGTGCAGTTCTGGAGACCCAATCTCCGCAAAGACATAGACAGGATGGAAGCTGTCCAGAGGAGGGCAACTAAAATGGTGCAGGGTCTGCACCGGAAGACATATGAAGAGAGACTTAAGGAGCTGAATATGTATAGCCTCGAGGAAAGGAGGGAGAGGGGGGACATGATAGAAACTTTCAAGTACCTCAAGGGAATCAACAAAGTCCAAGAGGGTAGCATAAAAAGAGGTGTGCAAGAACAAGGGGGCACAATTTGAAGATAGAAGGGGGGCGGCTCAGAGGTAATTTAAGTAAGTATTTTTTCACAGAGAGGGTGGTGGATGTATGGAACGGCCTTCCAGAGGAGGTTGTGGAGTCACAAACAGTGGTGGAATTCAAGCATGCATGGGCCAGTCATAAGGCAGTTCTAGGGGGTGTGGGTAGGAAGAAGTAGGCTGCTGGTTAACTAGGATCTGCAGCTTATCCATCAGGTAGGGAAATGGGCAGACTGGTCCTTATCTGCCATCAAATTCTATGTTTCTATGTTTCTATGAAGTGGCAAAGAAACTAGGCTTTTGGGGCTGTTTACCTGTGGTACTTTCATGAAATTCATATACTTTCACGGAAGTCCCATTGGTTTACATGGGAGAGCTTTCATGGTAGTACTGTGGTACTTGTACGAAAGTCCTGCCATTATACGTGTGGGACTTTAACGAAAGTACCCACTGGAGTTTTGCGAAAGTCCGTGAAAGTTGCATGAAAGTTCCACAGTTACAATGGCAGAAAAAGAAAAAAAAAATATTTCTGGGCATCCTGGTGAAAACCTAATGCCAGGGTTGCGTTCCTAGGGCCCCGATTAGGTAAACCCAACTGTTGGTATTTACCTAGGGGCAGTATTTTTCTGAACTATGTTTTTTTTCCACCTCACTAACTGAAAACAAGATGGTGGCAGCATGAAAGTACCAAAACCATTTGCAAAAGTAAAAAGTGCTTTCGCGAAAATAAAGAGTTTTTGAGGGCGATATATATTTTTTTCCCATAGGCTATGATGGGAAATTTTACTCTAGAATAACTTTTGAACAGATTAATATTTTTTCACCAAACCTTCAAAAGACACTTCCCTGAACCAGTCCTCATATACCCTGAACATTTCGGGCCAGATGGAAAAACTGTTTGGGTTGTAGAGTTGAGCAAATAATGTGCCATAAATAGCAAAAACAAAGTGTTGATTTACACTTTTTATGGCACTCCCCAGCTCCACAACTGCACATCCAACTGGAACGCAACTTACCAGATCCAGAGCTCTATGGCAGAAGATGGCACATGCAAAAGGTCAGGCAAATCAGAAAAACAGTTGAAAAATTATTAAAGTGGAAACTTGAGGTTTTAACATTAAAGTGCATACTCAATCCTAACTATAGCTGCGGTACCATGCAGCTGTAATGTGTGCATATATATTATAGGGGTGCAGTCGTGCCCGTACATTTAGGGTCGAGTGGGCAGTTTAATGTTAAAACTCAATTTTTTCACTTTAATAACATCACAAACGCCCAGCAGATTTGCATGAAAGTATGCATGTGCAGTCCCATGTGGTAGTTCTCTGGATGTGCCAAGTTTCCTTCCAGCCGAATGTGCAGATTCCAAGTTCTGGATAGTGAAAAAAGTGCATTTTTGTAAGTTTTACTGGGATTCTGTCTGACACCTGTGGGTGGTACAGAGACAGTTTGGAATTTTTGCATTAAATTTTCAGGGTAGAAGGAGCCGGCCCACAGATGTGCCTTTTGCTGGTTTGGTGGAAAAATATTAATCCATTCCAAAGTTATTTAATTTTAAAAACATGTCATAAATTGGTTATGATCATGCTCAGTAAGCACCCCAAGATAGCTGTATGAGATGAAAAAAGAATTATTTTTTTCGTATTGATGTCATCCTTTTTTGTTAGGGAAAAATCCTTTTTCATTTGATGCCATCCTGTTTTCTTGTTTTTCCATAACAATTCAAATAAAAAAAAACACAAAAATGACATTCTGGTGAGCAACCAACACATGTAGCTTGCTTATCAGGGCCCTCTTGCCTAGATTCTGCACTTAACTGTTCAAGAAATGCACTTCAAATATTTTTTTTAAGATTATAAATCTTTTTTCATATCGCGTGATACAAACAATTTTTTTTTGTATCACAAGTCACAAATAAGATCCTTTTTCATGATGGGAAACTGCTTTTTTGTTTTGCAGGCATCTTTTTCCTTGTGATTAGTTGGAATTTTGGTCTGAAATATTCAGGGTAGAAAGGGGTGGCCCACAGATGTGCCTTTTGTGTACAAATAATAATGTATTTTGAAGTTATTGCATTTTAAAATGTCAGGATCTGAGCATGCTCAGTTAGCACTTGCTGATAGCTGTATCAAACAGCTGGTGTTCTCTTCTTCTGACACCTGCAGCATCCAGGTGCTCTGGGATTTTGCACTGAAATTTTCAGGGTGGAAAGGGGAAGGCCCACAAATGTACATTTTGCTAATTTGGTGTAAAAATAATAATGTGCTCAAAAGTTATTGGGTTCTGAGCATACTCAGTTACCACTTGCAGATAGCTGTATCAAACAGCTGCTGTTCTCTTCTTCTGACACCTGCAGCATCCAGGTGCTTTGGAATTTTGCTCTGAAATTTTCAGGGTCAAAAAAGGAAGGCCCACAAATGTGCCTTTCGTGTATTTGGTGTAAAAATAATAATGTGTTCAAAATATATTGGGTTCTGAGCCAACGGTGTAAGCAGGCATACTCACTGTACACATTTGTGTACAGTTTTGTTGAGTGCCTTTCCCAACCATATGCATTTTTTTAACATTTAAAGGGGGCAGCGGTTGGAGAGTGTGTGTGTGCAAAATGGAAATTTCTGGCTACAACCCCGTTCTGAGCAAGCTCAGCTACCATTTGCAGATAGCTGTATCAAACAGCTGCTGTTCTCGCCTTCTGACACTTGGTAGCACCCAGGTGAAACATAGAAACATAGAAATATAAACTTTGATGGCAGATAAGGACCGCTTGGCCCACCCAGTCAGCCCATTTCCCTACCTATTGGATAAGCTGCAGATCCTAGTTAACCAAAAACCTACTTCTTCCTACACCCCACCAGAATTGCCTTATGTCTGTCCCATGCATTCTTGAATTCCTTTACTGTTTTTGACCCCATGACCTCCTCAGGATGACCGTTACATGCGTCCACCACCCTCTCCATGAAAAAATACTTTCTCATGTTGTCCATGAGCCATCCCCCATCTTCAAATTGTGCCCCCTTGTTCTTGCACATCTCTTTTTCTGAAAAATGCTACCCTCTTGGACTTTGTTGATTCTCTTGAGGTACTTAAAAGTTTCTATCATGTCTCCCTCTCCCTCCTTTCCTCAAGGGTATACATATTAAGCTCCTTTAGTCTCTCTTTGTATGGCTTCTGGGGCAAACCCTGCACATCTTTAGTTGCCCTCCTCTGGACTGCCTCCATTCTGTCTATGTCCTCGTGGAAATGGGGTTTCCAGAACTGCATGTAGAACTCCAGATGGGGTCTCACCAACTGTCTGTACAGAGGGATGACAACTTCTTGTTTTCTACTGGTTATGCCTCTCCCTATACATCTCAGTATCCCCCCCCTCCTTACTACATTCTCACATTGCTTGCCTACCTTTAGGTCATCTGATATGACTACCCCCAGGTCCCTTTCCATTTTTGTTGTTGTTAGTATCTCAACCCGCATTGTGTACTCTTCCCCTGGGTTTTTGTTTCCCAGGTGCATTACTTTGCACTTCTTTGCATTGAATCTAAGCTACCATGCATTTGACTATTCCTCCAACTGTGCCAAGTCCCTTCTCATACTTTCCACCCCCCCATGTATCAACCCTGTTACAGATCTTTGTGTTGTCTGCAAAGAGGCATACTTTTCCCTCCAGTCCCTCCACAATGTCACTTATAAAGATATTAAAAAGGACCGGTCCTAGTAGTGAATCCTGTAGTACCCTACTAGTAACCCCCCTTTCTTTGGAGTGGACTCCATTTACTATTACCCTCTGTGTCCTGTTGTCTAGCCAATTTTTTACCCAGGCTACCACCCTGGGACCCACTTCTAGGCTGGCTAACTTGTTTATTAATCTTTTGTGTGGGACTGTGTCAAATGCCTTACTAAAGTCTAGGTAGGCCATGTTCACAGCCCCTCCCTAGTCTACTACTTTGGTCACCCAGTCAAAGAAATCTATTAGATTCATCTGACATGACCTTCCTGCTGTGAATCCATGCTGCCTTGGGTCCTGTGCTCCACTGGCCTCTAGGTACTCAACAATTTTTTCTTTCAGAAGTGATTCCATCATTTTCCCTACCTGCTTTGTAGTTTTGCTCTGACATTTTCATGGAAGAAAGGGAAAGGCCCACAGATGTGCCTTTTGCTAGTTTAGTGCAAAAATATTCAGCCAGTCAAAAGTTATGAACCCCAGTATCAAAAGGAAAATTTGGTTCATACAAAAAATTTCATTTGATACTTGCTGATGTTCTCTTAAAGAGGGATAAAATTGTATTATATTATCTCAAAAAGTAAGGAAATTCTTTGCAAAAAAAAACTGTGTTAATGCGACATTTAGGGTTGAGGCTACAGCAAAAAAAGTAGGGAAATATGACATTAGGGTTTCCAACCTTAAAACCTCACTCCAACCCCTGAAACAAATCAGGGGTGCAGTATTCCTTGGGGTTGTCAACCCTAAAGCTCACCCCATTCCATACACTTTGGAAAATATACTGTACACACTTAATGGGGTGAGCTTTAGGGTTGACAAACCCAAGGAAGACTGCACCACTGATTTTCTTCAGGGGTGGGGATTGTAAAACAGTCTTGGACACTCCCACGTGCTTCTCAAGTCTGTCCAGCAAACCCAAAGGATCCAGTGTCAAAGGTCCAGGATAGATTAAAAAGGATCATGACAGATCCACCTGCCATTCTTCCCCAGAAAGAGATAATTCCTAACCCTGACCATGGAAGTCTCCATGTTGTGCCTACTGTGGAAATCAGATTGAAATGGCTCAAAGACATCATTTCCCACCAAGTGTGCCACCAACTGTGTAGCAACAACTTTCTCATAGAAACATAGAATTTGAAGGCAGATAAGGACCACTTGGCCCACCTAGTCTGCCAATTTTTCCATAATAATAATAACAATAACTTTATTTATAAAGTGCCTTTCCAGAAGACCAAGGCACTGAACATAAAATTTAAAACACATACAAATTACACCTTCAACATTCCATAAGATCCAATTAAAATCAGTTTCCCATAATATAAATAACATCAGCATAAGTTAATGACTAAGACTATCAGCCGGCACTATCTGGAAAGGCTAAACTAAATAAATATGTCTTTAAAGCTGAATTAAAACTTTGGATGGTCAGGCACTCCCTCACCCAATGAGGTAGAGAATTTCACAGAGTAGCGGCTATGTAAGCAAAAGATTGAGTCCCAGATGTCTTCAAATGCACCCTAGGAATCTCTAGCAATCCCTCATCGGTGGATTGGAGAAGGAGGGAGGGGTAGTAGGGGCAAAGGAGATCTTTCAGGTTGTGGGTCCTTGCTCATGTAGGGCTTTATAGGTCAGCAAACCAACCTTGAAGGTGATCTGCCACTGTACAGGCAGCCAGTGCAGACTGCAAAGCAGAGGTGTAATGTGACTGGTCCTAGAAGCACCATTCACTAGCCTGGCTGCTGCATTCTGCACCAGCTGCAATTGGTGGATATCAACCCCCAGACTCCCTAGGTACAAGGCCCTGCAGTAGTCAAAGCGAGTGGTCACAAAGGCGTGGACCAGGGTAGAAAGATCATCAGGAGGAACCAGATGCTTCACCCGGGCAATATTCCTCAGGTAAAAAAATGAGGTCTTGACAACTACCAACACCTGAAATTTCAGGACAGCTCCTTGTCAAAAAAACGCCCAGGTTTTGCATCTGATGTGAGGCAGCCAGATGAGCATCTCCAAGCCATAGCCCTGATGATTGTCCAGCCAGTATACCCACCGCCCAGCGATTTGGGTCCACCACCAATGCCTCAGTCTTATCCAGATTAAGCCTCAGCCAGCTGGCACTTATCCAGTCCTGGATCTCGGAAAGACAGTTGTTAAATACCCAGATTGCATCCCCCTGCCCAGGTACAAAGGAGAGGTACAGCTGAGAATCATCTGCGTAACAGTGAAAACTCAAGCCATACTGCCTAACAAAGTCTCCTAGTTGCAGCATATACACTGTGAACAACATGGGTGCCAAAATGGAACCATATGGAACCCCACAGGATAGGGGGAGAGCATCAGAAGAATAAATCCTAGTGACCACCCTCTGAGTCCTACCCTGGAGGAAAGAGCTAAACCAACTGAGGACCGTACCAGACAGTCCACAGATGAACCACATGTGCTCCAATAGCACACCATGGTCCACAGTATCAAATGCCGCAGAAAGATCAAAAAGGACCAAGATGGAACGAGACCTCCAATCTCTCACTATTAGGAGATCATTTAGCACCCAGACAAGAGCCGTCTTAGTACTATGTCTCTTCCTAAATCTGGACGGAAGAGAATCATAGACATCATGGATGGTAGGATGGTTATCCAGCTGCAGGGCAACCACTTTCTCAATAACCTTACCCACAAAGGGCAGGTTAGAGACAGGTCTATAGTTAGCAGGACAATCCGGGTCAAGGGAGGTTTTTTCCAAGAGCGGTCGCACAACCGCCTCCTTTAGGGGGTCAAGAAAGATTCTCCTCTCCAATAAACTCCAGAATATCTCTGCAAGGATCAGGCTGATCTCATCCATGCAACCCACTAGTAGTCACATGGGGCCTGAATCCAAACTACAGCTGACTGGCCGCAGAATCTGGATGACCCTTATGATGTCCATGAGTTGCAGCTGGCTAAAGTCTGTCCAAACAAACCAGGCACTTGTGACCTCACGATGACCACCACAACACCCCTTGTAGGTGGTCTGGCTGATCTTGGACCTGATGGCGGCAACCTTATCTACAAAACATTGAGCAAACTCATCACACTTTTCTTGTGAAAAAGTTCCCCCAGACTGAAGACAGATTCAATTGCACAATCTGTCCAAAGTCCAGAACAGCTGAGCAGGTCGATTTTGTGCAGCAGCTATCTCCCTGGATAGGAATTTTGCCTTTTTACATGTGATTGTCGATTGATAGGTCATATAATGTTCCATCAATCTAAGCCTGATGACCTCCAGGCCTGATTTCCGCTGGGCCCTCTCCAGCCTTCACCCCACTCTCCTTAACTCCTTCAAGATACCATCAAACAATGGAGATGTTGGACTAAGTGTGAAGGGGCAAACACGAAACATAGAAACAGAAACAGACGTTGATGGCAGATAAGGACTACAAGGCCCATCCAGTCTGCCCATTTCTTTTTCTACCTTATGAATGTTCCATCGGCCTTTGCTCTGTCAATGGCCTATCTATTCATACTTATCTGTATTGCTCCCTTATGCCTATCCCATGCCTGTCTGAAGCCCTGCACTGTATTCACATCCACCACTTCCTGAGGTAGGCCATTCCATGCATCCACCACCCTTTCTGTGAAAAAGAACTTCCTCAAATTACCCCTTAATCGGCCTCCCTCTAATCTCATGCTGTGCCCTCTTGTCCTGCTAATTTTCTTATATTGAAACATGTTAGACTCTTTCACCTTGTTAATGCCCTTAAGGTGTTTCAATGTTTTGATCATATCACCTCTCTCCCTCCTTTGCTCTAGGGTATGCATATTGAGCTCCATTAATCTGTCCTCATGTGTTTTCTGACGCAGTCCCTGCACTATTTTGGTTGCCCTTCTCTGGACTGCCTCAATTTGGTTAATGTCCTTGTGAAGGTGTGGCCTCCAGTACTGCACACAGTACTCCAGATATGGTCTAATCAGTGTCTTGTAAAGAGGGATTATTACCGCACTCTTCCGACTTGTGATATCCCTACTGATAAACCCCAACATCCCCCTAGCCTTACCTACTGCTTTAGTGGTCTGCTTTGATTATTTCAGTACATCAGTGATGATGATGCCCAAGTCTCTTTCTTCTCTTGTGACTGCCAGCAACTACCCTCCCAGTCTATAGGTGGCTTAAGGGTTTCTTTTCCCTATGTGCATGATCTTGCAATTCTTTGTGTTAAACCCCAGTTGCCCCACTTCTGACCATTTTGCTAGTTTATCCAGATCTCTCCTCATTCTGCCCACCCTATCTGGATCATCTACACTGTTGAAGATCTTGGTGTCATCTGCAAACAAACAAACCTTACCCTTCAGTCCATCTGCAATGTCACTGATGAAGATATTGAAGAGGACTGGCCCAGAACTGATCCCTGAGGTACCCCACTTGTAACTTGCATCTATTCTGACTGTATACCATTTATCACCACTCTGTTTTCTGCCCATCGACCAGCTTGCTACCCAGTTGACCCACCCCATGCCTACCCAGCTTATTGATCAATCTTCTATGTGGAACAGTATCAAAAGCTTTGCTGAAGTCAAGGTAGGTGACATCAACTGCTAGCCCTTGGTCCACCACTCTGGTTACCCAGTCAAAGAAATCAATGAGATTAGTTTGACAGGACCTTCCATTTGTAAACCCATGCTGTCTTGGATCCTGTGCTCCTATGGATTTCAGGAGTTGCACTATCCTTTCCTTAAGGAGTGCTTCCATAATCTTACCCACTACTGTGGTAAGACTGACTGGTCTGTAGTTCCCTGCCTCCTCCCTGCTACCACTCTTGTGGAGCGGGGTCACATGAGCCCTTCTCCAGTAGCAGGAGCAATAGAATCCAGGGCCTCCGTTACTGCCATATTATAGGCAAGCACCAGGTCACCTGGATCCAAGCACTCCCTTGGCACACTCAATAGATCCAGCACTGCCATTAGACCATCCAGGGTCACATCCCACAAAGGGCAGTACTGGACCATCTCCATAAGGGTAGGCCTGTTGGGGGAGCCACAAAACTGAAATCTGTGGTGTGATGATCACACTATCCTACTGGTTCCACCGCCAAGTCAGATATCTCCATCATCAGGAGGAACACCAAGTCCAATGAGTGACCTCTAATGTGGGCTGCAGAGGTAACAACCTGTGTGAGGCCCAATGAAGTCATTAGTTGGATGAAGTCACAACCAAATTGTGAGAGTTCATCATTGACCCAGGCATTGAAATCCCCCATGTCTATAGTATCACCACAGATTCTGCTTGATCTCTGACCCATTCATCCACCCTCCCTTCACTTTTCCTAAGATTCTCTTATGCCTATCTGATGCATTCTTGAACCCCACCACTGTTTTTGCCCCCACCACCTCTGCTGGAACACTATTCCAGGAATCCACCACTCTTTCTGTGAAGAAGTACTTCCTCACATCTCTCTTGAATATACACCCTCCAGCTTCTTGTCATGCCCCTTTGTACTTGAGCACCTTTTTTTCTGAAAAATACTTCCCTTCTGTACCTTATTTACCACCATGAGGTGTTTAAAAGTCTCTATCATATCAATCCTCTCCCTTTTCTCTTCTAGGGTGTACATATTTAGGTTCTTAAGTCTCTCTTTGTAGGGCTTCTGATGCAGACCCTGCACCATTTTAATTATCCTCCTCTGGACTGCCTCCACTTTGTAAACATCCTTCCATAGATGTGGTCTCCAGAAGTGGACACAATACTCTAGGTGGGTTCTTACTAGTGATCTATACCAAAGCAATTTCACCTCCCTCTTTCTGCTGGTGATACCTTTGCTATGAATCACAGCATCCCACTGTTGCTTCCTAATGCCTTGTTGGCCTGCATGGCCAAATTTAGGTCATGCAGTATGATATTCCCCATGTATCGTTCCTGACTGGTGGTCATCAGTACCACTCCTCACATTTTGTACTCTGACCCTGGGTTTCTGTGCCCCGAGTGCATTACTTTGAACATTTTCATGTTTAAACCCAGCTGCCATACCCTGACCACTCTTTGAGTTTTCTCAGGTCTCTGCTCAAACTTTCTATCCCCCACCCCCGCCGAGTATCCACCCAACTACAGATTTTGGAGTCATCCATAAAGAGGCAGACCTTCCCTTCCAGATCTTCTGCAATGTCATTTATGAAGACATTAAAGAGTACCGGTCCCAGCACTAGTCCTTGAGGAACCCTGTTTGTCACCCTCACTTTCTCAGAGTGAACTCCATTTACAACTACCCTCTGCAGTCTATCCCCTGACTAATTTCTTACCCATTTTGCCACATTTGGGCCACTTCTAAGCTACCCAGCTTACTTCTTAGTCTCCTACATGGAACAGTGTCAAAAGCCTTACTGAAAGCTAGGTAGCCAACATCCAATGCTCAACTCCAATTTAAGTTCTTGGTCAAATAAATCAATTAGATTCATTTAACATGTCCTCCCCCATCATGAATCCCTGCTGCTTCAAATCTTGTAAACCACTGGATTCAAGATATTCCACAATTCTTTCCTTCAGCAGTGACTTCATTAACTTTCCCACCATTGATGTCAGGCTGACTGATCTATAATTGCCAGCCTCTTCCCTGCTACCAGTTTTGTGAAGTGGGACTTAATCTGCTCTCCTTCATTCCTCATGAACCACTCTTGTTTCTAATGAGCTGTTAAATAGGACTATCAGAGGTACAACCAGTACTTCCCTGAGCTTTCTCAATACCTTTAGATGCACCCCATCTGGCTCCATGGCTTGTCCACCTTTTTTTAACTTAATATGCTTTATACTGCTTCTGGTGGCAACCTTTTCATCCCCCCCCCTCCACAAGCAGACTCAGCATCATCTGCTCACAGTGCCCCCTGTATTTCTTCCCAGGGAGAAGCCTCTGGGCCCCCTGGCATGGCCCATTGGATCTGTGTCTCAGTTTTGGTGGGGAACCAGGTCTGTAATTGGGTGTGGGCATCATTGGGCATGCCAATGGATTTTTTTTCATGTTTCTTTGTGTTGCGGAGGGCATGTTTGCTGGATGCCATGATGAGACCCCATCATTCATCCAACATGCCCTCCCCAGGATGGCACTAGCCGGTGATCTGGTATCAGTGCATCTCATGGTCACTCAGGAGAACCAGACCAGAGTCACTCTACTCCCCCAGAGATGGAGATCATGCTGTGGCCGCTCAATCCCCCTCTGACCCAGCCAGCCCTCAAGTGTCCTGAGTCCATTCCCAAACCCAGGTCACCCACGTCACAGTGGTCAGTCTTTTCACTGGGCCATCCTGGCTTATCCACTTTTAGATTAGTGATTCCCTGTGGGACATTCCCCTCTGAAAACAGACCAGTGTCCACCTCCCTCCTTCCAATGCTCCTGTTGCTGTTCTGTGGACCCTCCCCTACTCCTTCCTCTGTAAACACTGAACTGAAGTATTTGTTCAGGATGTCTGCCTTTTCTTCGTCCCCCTCTGCAGAGTCTCCACTTCTCTTATTAACCTTATGACCCTACCCCTGCTCTTCCTCCTTTTGCTTACATACCTAAAAAAGTATTTTACCCTTCATCGCCACCCAGCCTATTCCCTATTCAGTTTGCACCTTTGTGCTTCTTACTGCTCTCCCTGCTTCCTTGTTTTCCCTGCTACTCCAGCATATCCTCCTTCCTCTGCATCTCCTTCTACCTTCTGAATTCTACACTTTTAGCCTTTTCCTCCACATCTTTCAAGAACAATAGTGGCCTTTTTCCTCTTGCTTTTGCTGACTTTCTTGGCACATATGTTTGTTGCCTTCTCTTTGGCCTTTTTAGCTTTGCACCTTGTTTCTGCACCCCACACAGGTCATTCCCCTGCCAGGTTATCTCTGATGCATTCATTCATCTTTCTAAAGTCCACCCTTGTGAAGTCCAGCACCCTCACCCTTGTGTGGTTCAGTTCTGTAGCCAACTTAATATTGAACCACACTGATCATTATTCCCCAAGCAGTCTCCTCTCTTGATGTATACACCACTGTCCCTGTTAGTAAGCACTAGGTCCAGTACTGCCCCATCATGAGTGAGTTCACTGACTAGGTGCCTGAGGACCTCCCTCTGAAGGGAGTCCAGGATGTCACTGCTCCTAGCTGAAGCCACAGTTGGAAGATTTCAATCTACATCTGGCAGACTAAAGTCCCTCACCAGCGGCACCTCATCCTTTTCTGCCATCTTGCCAGTAGTTTACACCATTACCTTATCTAACTCTTCCCCTGTACTGGAGGTCTGTAGATTACACCAGTACAAATAGATACTCCATTCTCTACCTCTAGGGTGACCCACAGCACCTCTGCTACCCATGAATTCCTTGTATCTCCATCACTTTAATGCCCTCCCTGACATAAAGTACCATACCCCCTCCTTTCCTTCCCACATTGACCCTCTTGAACAGAGTATAGCCTAGTATGCCCATGTCCCGGTCTTGACAAATATAGAAGGTTGGATACAGGTCAGAAGCTTGCTGGATTGACAGGCTATAATGATGCATTTTCAGGATGGGTCTTACCACCACTTTTTTCAGGGGAGCAGGCAGTATGCCCTGTGAGGCCAGTGCTTCTGCAGCCACGGACACAAATCCATGAAGGTAGCACTTCAGTGCTACTGCATTTGTGTCATCTGAAAACAGTTGTATGTTGTTTGTCTTACCTAATTATGGCTGTCTGTGATCTGTTTGCTGCTTTGGGGGTGCAGTTAAGGTAGGAAACCCTAACACCACATTTCTCTACTTTTGAGTCTTTATGTTGAACCCTAACTGGTCCATTAATGCAGTTTTTTGCAAAGAATTTCCTTTCCTTTTGAGATAGTTGAAGACCTGCTTGAACAGATGCAGCTGCACAGGGCCCACAGGGCCATGTGTCAAGGGAAGCATCTGTCTGTCTATGGATGTGCAGGGCCCAAAGAATTTTTAGGTCTGTCTAGTTGGCTGCAGAAGTGCAGGGCCCTTTGGGCCCTGTACTTCCATGTGGTGACAGACAAAGAAGCACAGGGCATAGAGTCCATTTGTTAGCCAAAGCACAGGGCCCTATAGCTCACATGGGTGCAGAGGTAAGGGACCTATGCCAAGCGAAGAGTTCTCTTCACTATATGTTACACAGGGCCATGCAGGCAATCCTGCACCTTTCCTTTCAGGCTGGGGGATAGTGCCACATGATAGTGCCACCCCCTCTTAGGCTCAGCCCATCCATCTGGCTCACTGAGCTTGCCCCCAAACTCTGCTTCCTGGCACAGGAGCAGAAAGCACTACCCACTGGGCTAAAGGTTGGCAGTGCACATAACTTTTCTTAATAATATTTTTTTTTTTTAATTTTGACCACAAATTTTCAAGATGGTCATTCTATGACTCCCTCTCATAAACATGGCATGTAGCATTTATAGAATAGTGGGTGAAACAGGATTTTGCACCACAAATGCAAAAGCACACTTCATCCAAGATTTGAAAAATGACACCAGTCACATTTATGAGATGGTATGAACAAAATTGCTATGTGAAAAGTTTGGAATCAAAAAGTTATGAGCAAGCATGGAAAAATTTCAATGTACATTCATAACTTTGTTGGCCTTTAATATTTGGACACAAAGGGCCTGCTTTTCAAAGGTGTTAGAATGGTGCAAGGGACTTACATCAAAAGAGTTTGATGCAGTGGTGACTTGTGTCACAACTTGCATCAAATGGGATTTTAGAAGCAGTCTGCATCTGATCCAGACACTGCTGCTCCAAAGCCCCTCTGCATTAGGGTTGTGTCAAACAACTCAGTGCTCCAGGTCACAAGGGGGCTTGCATCATGGTGGGGTTACAACATCCCCTTTAGGGGATTTTGCAAGCCCCACAATAGATGCAGGATGGTTCACCACTTAGACTAGCCATTTTGTGGTCTAAGTGGGTTGTGCCAGTGGGGTCAAGTCAAGTCAATCTTTATATAGCACCTTTCAATATCAAGGCACTATACAGAATATAGCCACAATATACAAAAATACAACAGTATACATTTTAAAATTCAGTCTGGGAATGCCTGAGAAAATTAATCTAAAACTGCTGATGGTCAGGCATTCTCTTAACCGATAAGGTAGAGAATTCCACAGGGTCGGTGCTGCAAAAAAAAAGCACAAGTTCCAGATGTTTTATGAATCCTGGGTATCTCTAGCAATCTCTCATTGGTGGATCAGAGAGGACGAATGGGGATGTAGGGAGCCAGGAGATATTTCAGGTAGTCCAGTCGCTGATCATGTAGGGCTTTAAAGGTAAGCAAACCTACCTTATAGGTGATCTGCCATTGAACCAGCAGCCAGTGCAGTCCACACAGCACAGGCATTATGTGACTGGACCGAGAAGTACCAGTCAACAGTCTGGCCACAGCATTCTGCACCAGCTGCAAGCAGTGCATATCAGCCCCAGACAGCCCTAGGTAGAGGTCATTGCAATAGTCAAGACGAGTGGTAATGAAGGCATGAACCAATGTTGGAAGGTCACCCAGGGGAACCTGGTGTTTCAGCCGGGTGATATTCCTCAGATGATAACATAAGGACTTAACCATGGCTGACACCTGATATTTCAGGGTCAAACCATCATCAAAAATAATGCCCAGGTTCTGCACCTGGTCTGAGGTAATGAGCTGGACACTGTCAAGCCATAGGCTGGACACTTGCTCAGCCCCAAAACTCACCCCCAGGTGGCCTGGGTCCACAACCAACACTTCAGTCTTATCCAGATTCAGTGTCAACCAACTGGAACCCATCCATTGTTTGATCTCGGAAAGGCATTTATTTAGCACAGAAACTGCGTCAACTTGTCTGGGCGCAAAGGACATATACAGCTGAATATCATCTGCATAGCAGTGAAAACTCAAGCTGTATTACCTGATGATATCTCCCAATGGCAGCATATACATTGCAAACAACATGGGTGCCAATATGGAGCCCTGCGGCACCCTGTAAAACAGAGGGAGGGCATCAGAGGAATAAATTCCAGTAACCACCCTCTGAGATCTGCCTGCAAGGAGCGATTGAAACCATTCAAGGACCGTTTCCAACAGTCCACAAAGTAACTGCAGGGTCTCCAGAAGCACTCCAAGGTCCACAGTGTCAAAGGGTGCTGAGAGACTGAGAAGGACCAGGATGTTACAAGCCTTTCAATCTTTCACCATTAGGAGATCATTTAGTACCCAAACAAGAGCAGTCTCTGTGCTATACCTTTTCCTGAAACCAGACTGAAGGGTTTCATAGACATTGTGAGTTATAAGATGATCCTTCAGATGCAACACAACCACCTTCTCAATAACCTTCCCTCCAAAGGGAAGGTTAGAGACAGGTCAGTAGTTAGCTGGATCGTTGGGGTCCAAGGAGGTTTTTTTAAGGAGTGGTCAAATGACCGTCTCTTTCAGGGGGTCTGTAAAGACTCTCCTCTCCAAGGATTTCCATACAATTTCAGCTAGGATCGGGCAGGTAACATCTACACACCACACTAAAAGGGGGGTAGGGCCTGGATCCAAACTACAACAGGTGGGCACAAAGTCTGGATGATCTTTACAGGGTCCATGAACTCCAGTCAGCTAAAGTCTTACCAGACAGACTGGGTGCTCAGCACCTCCCATCGACCTCTGCAACCACCCACAGAGAGAGCAGGGCTGATTCCGGACCTGATGCTGGCAACCTTATCTGTGAATCGAGCTAGCTCATCACACTTATTTTGTGGGGTGTGGTGGTACAGGGGGCAGTAGGACTGCACCAGGGGCACAGAAGGTGGTAGTAGGTGTATTGGAGCACAGGTGGAGATCAGCTGCTGTGATGTGGCACTGGGCAGGATGCTGTCATCGTGTGCTGTAATAAAAGTGTTGTGTCTACAGAGAACCCATACTGTAATCCTATCTGCCCTGGTAGTCTTAAGGCTCCCCATCCCCAATGTTGACATTGATTCCTGGTGGTGTAGTGGACCCTTCCCCCAATCACCCCTGACTATATTGATAAAACTGTCCCTGTCCTATAGTACTCCCTGATCCCCTATGTCACCTAAGTACATGACAATAAAAGTACCTGGTGGTCTGCAGGAACTTTTATTTAATATAAGGATTGAAAAGATGATTGCCAGTCTACATAATTGTATGCTGCTGTTTGAAAAGATATGGGGCAGGTTGCACACTCTCTACACATTGTCATTGGAGAAGAGTTTCCCTTACAGATATTTTACTTATCATGTCTCAGAAGATTTAGACAGGGCTATTGAACTTACCATCAGATATGGGTAAGATGCCACTCTGCAGCAGGTAGGGAAGGGGAGGAGGGTGGGTCTTAGGGATTGTTGTTATTGTTATTGTTATTGTTGTCATTAGTGTTGTTGTGATTGTGTGTATTGTGTTAGTATTGTAATGTGTGAAACTTCAATAAAGCTTATTAAATTTAAAAAAGTATCTGGTGGTCTAGTAGACTCCCCCAACCTCCCCACCCCATTAGGCATTGCCCAACCAACCCTTTCCCTGGCATGATCCTGTGAGCAGCACTGCGCTCCATGCACCACCATGGCCAGCTGCAGAATGCATTATGCATGTACTTTATACAGTATACAGTATGTGCACATTGATAATGCATTCTGCAGCTGGCTGTGGTGGTGTACAGAGAGCTGTGCCAGTTGCAGGACCATGCCAGGAACTGGGGGGAGCAGGGAGGTTGGGCAATGCTTAATGGGGTGGTGAGGTCATGGTTTCTACTAGACCACCAGGTACTTTTGCTGTCATGTGCTTGGGTGAGATCAGGGATCGGTGGGGCTATAGGACTGGAGCAGTTTTTTCAGTATAGTCAGGGGAGATCAGGAATCATAGTGGGGGCCCACTACACCACCAAGAATCAATGTCAATATCGGGGAATGGGGGGACACTGGACTACCAGGGCAGAGATGATAACAGTATGGGTTCAGTGTAGACAGAACACTTTTATTACAGCACACTATGGTGGCACTCCATCTTGTGCCACATCATAATGGCTGATATCCACTTGTGCACTGATGCCTCAACTTCCTCCTTCCTTCATCCATCCACCTATGCCCCAGGGCCCCTCTGGCAATGTGTTTCATCACCCCCCCCCAACATCCCAGCCCCTCTAGTGTTGTACCAGGCAGGGGGGCAGATACCTGTGCCAATTTCTGAAGGTGTGCTAACTGTTTGGTGCACTCTGTGATCTACAGAAAATCCAGGGAGTTTGGCGCAGGGACCCTACATTTTGTAAAATCTGGCAGAGGGTCCCTGGTGCAGCCAGAGTTTGCTGCAGCCCTTAGATCAGTGCAGCTTGCATCAATCTAAGGTCTCTTTGAAAATTGAGCCCAAATGTTGAACATTGTGTTCTTATGACCCCACATCATGAACCCAATAGATGAAAAATTTTAAATCCTGCTCAAAACATGATTTTTCAGAGCAACTTTGAAATCACCTTTCAGCCTGGATTTGAAAGGTTTTTCATAGCCTTGTTCATAAGATGGGGTCTCAGAAAAGGCCATGTGGGAAGTATGGTAAAAATACTGAAAATTGGCAATGTTATGAGTGAATGTTGAAATATTTCAGTGTTCACTCATAGCTTGGCTTAGCATCATATTTTTCCATGAAATTTCCAGCACAGTCTTTTAAGACCCCCACTTCATGACTCACTAGGTGACAATTCTCAAATCCTGCCCAAAGGGGGATTTTGCAGAGTAACTGCAGAATCACCTTTTGGGATGACGTGGAAAAGTTTCACCTACTTTGTTCATTAGGAGGGGTCCAAAAAAAGCCATGTTGAAAATTCAGTATAAAAATGATGAATAATGACAAAGTTATGAATCAAGGTTCACAGTACATTAAAACACATTAACTGGACTTACCTTATCTCATATTAAAGTAGTGGTTCCCAGAGGAGGATGTCTTTTCAGTCAGGCAGTGGAACTACCCTGTGGGACAAGTTTAGGTGAGTGATGGTATTTGGGGAGTGTGGGGTGGTGGTTATTGAGTGGGTGTGGTCAGAGTGGGGGGTTGGGGGCTCAGGTTGGCAAGGAACTGTTTTTGTTTTTGTAGGATAAATTAAAAAAATAAACAATAACTAGGATCTGCAGCTTATCCTGTAAGTAAGGAAACGGGCAGACTAGGTGGGCGAAGCAGTCCTTATCTGCCATCAAAGTCTATGTTTCTATCTTTCTAATGAGGGACTATCTCCCTCCTTATAGGGCCCAGACTTAAAGACTAGACAAAATGGGATGCTTCAGAATGCTGTGCCGGTGCTTCACCAAGAACAAAGTTCCAATTCAGTCAATGAAAAGCAGCAAAGGTTCCACTCTGGAAAGGAAGACAATGACGCTTGTATTTAAATATTAAAGGTGAGTTTATTCAGGACACATACTGGAACACTAAAATAATGACCCCAGCACTTTGATCACATGGGTCTTCATCAGGAGGCATATCCACACAGAAGGTTTGACAGACTCAACATTTATAGTGTCATTGTAAAGCTACAAAACCAAATAGTATTAGTGAATAAAGCAATAAGTGCAATATCTTAAAACCCTTCACAAAAAAACATTGTTATTACAATTCAATGTACTAATTAGATGTGTAAATGTATCCATGAGATATCTGATAGTCACTATTAGCTAGTTTATAAATTTAGGTAATAAATATAATTTCTAAAAAAGAACACACACTTGAAGCATTAAACCAGAGCATATATGTTAATAGGTTACTAAATAGTGGGATCACAATAGGCAAAAGGAATACAGGTACAATCCTATAGGAGGAGTATATTTATATAATAAATATTGTTTTTTTAAAATATTGGGTTTTTTAAACAAAAATTATGAATTATAAATAAGGCTGAAAATCCACTTCTTCATTTAGAAATTTTGGAGTAACAGTATCCAACGTAATAATCCACTTTTTTAAAAAAAGTAGTTATTTTCTATTGCTACCCCTAGGTAGAGATGGCACATACTCTATACCCATGAAATATAAGTCATTCACCCTAGAACTATAAAAATGCTTAAAATGGAAACCTAATGTGTTTCTCTCATCCTGCTTTAAAATGGCTCTAGTGTGTATCTGGATTCTCTTTTTAAGTGCTCAAATGGTTTAACCAATGTAACATTTCCCACATGAACACCAAGCAGCATATACCATGAATGTGGCATTGCAAGTAATTAATTCTTTAATGTCCAAATTTAAAGTACCTTTAATCAAATTCTTACACTTATGTGCATATTTACAGCTAATACAATTTTTCCAGGCATAGAAACAACTGTTACAATCTGTTTTTTTATACTCACAAAATGACTCTGGGTTAAAATATCACCCAGGCTTTTGCCCTTTCTAAATGATATTGTGTACTTTCCTTGAGTTTAGCATTAAGAATTTTTTTTATCAGCTTTCAAAACTGGCCACAGTTTGTGTACTAATGCTTCTACTTTCCCAGCCAAGGAATTAAACTCAGTAGAGAACTTAATTAACCTCTTAGTACTCTCAGTGTAGTTTTGTTGGCCAGCAGGAGTCAATAAGGAAGATCTATCCATTCCCCAAACCTTAATTAATGTTGTTTTTTTTTTCCAGGACATCTGAGTTAAACCCCTATGCAAAAATCTGTGTTTAAGTTCAGAAGATCTTAATTCGAACCAATCTTCGTCAGTGCAATTCCAGCGGAGTTTCAAATATTGCCCATAGGGGATTTGCTTCTTTAAGCTTTCTGGGATGATGACTATGGTAATGTAACAAGGAGTCACCAGCACTTGGTTTTCTAAAGCTACATGATGATATCACTTGCTCTGGGAAGAAGTGAAGGGTCAAATCCAAACAATTTATACTGTTCAAATTAGTGCTATATTTAATCTTTAAATTCAAAGTGTTGTTGATCAGACCTTTGATAAAGGCTTCCTTTTCCCTTTCAGTCCCATCCCATATGTAAAGGGTGTCATCAATAAAGTGTGCCCAGGAAATAATGTTTTTACTGAATTCATTGTTCTGAAAGATGTGCCCATCCTCCCAGAACCCCATGTACAAATTGACGTATGAGGGTGCTACTGCTGCCCCCATCACCGTGCCCCATTTCTGAAGATATATATCCCAATCAAAACCAAAAAAAAATGTGTAAAATAAAATTAAGAGCTGGCAAAATAAATTCCGTTTTTACAGATGTCTGAGCAGTTTTGTTGAAATGGTATTTTACAGTGTCTATACCCTGATCGTGGGGATGTACGTATATAAATCAACCACATATATAGCAAGCCAAGAATAAGTATCTTTCCAAATAAAGCCCTCTAAATTTTGTAATAAATGCATTCTGTCCCTCAGGTAAGAGGGTAGTGTAGTAATCACAGGTTGAAGATAAAAGTCTATTAATTTACACAGATTGTAAGAAACAGAATTAATCCCCAAAATGATAGGTCTCATTGGAGGATTTTTATTATCTTTATGCATTTTTGGGAGTGAATAGAGGGTGGGTATAACCGGGTACTCCACTTTAAAAAAATCCACTTCAGCTTTAGTTAGCCACCTGTCCTGTGCTGTCACATCAGTCAGCTCGTACAACTCAATTAAAGCAATGCGGGTCGGATATGTGGTCATTTTTTCATATTCACCTTTATTGTTGAGTAATTTCTGCAGTTTCAATTAACTTCTGTGTGGATGTGCCCCCTGATGAAGACCCACATGGTTGAGGCACCAGGGCCATTATTTCAGCATTCCAGTATGTAATTTAAATAAACTGACCTCTAATATTTGAATACAAGCATCATAGCCTTCCTTTCCAGAGGGTCCAGACCTGACACTTGGGATTGGACACCCCAGTGTTGACTTTTACTTTACAGTTTCACCAAGAGTGGACACCATGGTGTAGTCATCTAACCATTGAGGGGGTGGGCAATCTGGAGGGAATGAGGTGTTAAAGTGGTAGCAGGGGTGGACACCCTGGTCAGCATAGATTAGTATAACATAAAAGATGTGTATGTGTTAAATGTGGCCTTCTTTATCCAGATTTTACAATATAACTGCCATAATTTCTCATTACCACTACACCAACATGAAGTGTTATTTACATTACTTTTTTCTTTCTGCCAAAGCAGATCCCTTATCTAGTAAAACATGAAAAAATTAATTTAAACAAATGTCAACAGATAAGAATAGCAGGCAAGCAGGAGCCTTTTTTTTAGATTGTTTATTCTCCTGCCTCACAGCCCTCACAATCTGGGGGGAGCCCCAGCCTCATCACCCTGGCATCCACCAGTTGGTACAGTAGTGGCTCCAGGGCTTACCCCCCCAGGAGGGGTCAGAGGGGGGCCCCTTCCTCAGAGATCGGATTAAGTGTTACTGTGCCATGGCTGGCCGAGTGCGAGGCACGCAAGCTCCCTCATTCATCCTCTGTGGGCATTGTTTCCTGGTGTTTTCCCTGCTTGCTGGGGTGGTGCGTGCAATGACACCTGCGACGGCACCACACATGCTCCCATGCACACCGCCATCAAGCATCAGCACTGCTCCAGACCCCCATCTTGCGGCATCGGTGCATCAGCCCCCAGCCACTGCTAGGGGCCAGGCAAGTGCCAACTGCCAAACCCCCCAGAGAAGGAGAGCTGTCCTCTGGATGCTCAATCCTTCTCCTCTCTGCTGAGCCCCGGAGGCCCATGCTCATTCCCGAACACTGGTTGTCGGCATGGTGCGAGGTGTGGCGCCCAGTGCCTCTACCCTCAGCACCACCAGGCTGGCCCAGCAGGAGCCTTTTTAAGCATTAAAAGCAGAGAATAAATGAAAGATTTGTATCATAATGTTGGACCCCACCCCTACCCACCCTTCATTGCATAACTGGTCTATAAAGCTATAATAAATTTAAATAGCAAATATCAGAAATGTGGTTGCTAAAAGTTTTTTTGTTCAATCTGAACAGAACAGATGCGTGTTTTTTGGGCCTTCAGTTATATATATATATTGTCAATTATAAATATAAATATATATTCTAAATATAAAAAAATAAAAAACTGCATTCTGAAAGAGATTCAGTGCTTCAGTTTGTTGCCTCACAAGTACTGTGAAAAGCTATGAGGTGTACAGTCCCTCTCGCTAAGCTGGGCACTCAGGTTTTTGTGGTGCCCAGCAAATGTACATCTGGCCTTATTTTTAAAAAATACAAACATCAAAATCTATCTAAGTGGGTCCTATTTAGCTAGATTCAGGTGTTTATTTTTTTTTAAATACATCATTTTTATGTATTTTCCATGGGTTTTAGTTTGGAAAAAAAAAACAAGATGGTGGCCATTGCGACCTGAAATGCCAACTAAGTGGTGCAAATGGAAAACAGTCTTGTGACCCCAACATTTTGAAGTCCTATCACAGGGTTATCTAAAACCCTACTAAGCATACTCAGAAAATTTTTTTAAATCCACATAACTCTGGAACAGATTAATATTTTTTCACTAAATCTTTAAAAGGCACTACCTTGTCATAGGATGCTACTATTATAAAGGTTTTTGAAAAAAAAAATTCCATACTGTCTAGGTGGTACATGAGAGCAAAAACAAGTGTAACAAATATAGAAAAAAATGTTCCTTTTCATTACAAATTAAAATTTTGGGGGTGTGGCCTGGCAGCCAGTAAGATGTCAGCCTAATTCCATAGCTCTGAAGCTCCCCTTTTTAATCTGTCAGCACCTGCAGTAGTACATGTTGACTTACCAGATATGTCAACAGCTACTTGAATGGCTCTCACCTTAGGACTGGGCTGTTCTGTTCTCTGCCCAGTTCACTTCAGTCTTGGGTGGGGATTTGCTCTGTATGGTCCCAGTACTGTCTGTCCTTCCTGACATGTGAAATTCCTCAGGCATGGCAACCTCCCAATTTTCACAGATGGACTCAGAGCTAAAATAAATTAAGACCATGTTTGAAACAACGATGGCACAAATGGATAAACTGGAGGTAACTTCCCAAAGAACAACAGTGGACATAATTGATCTTTCCCAGTGCTTGAATGTATCAGAGCAGATAATTGTGGTCACTGAAGATCAGAGAGACCACTTAATGTCATATATCAGGGAACAAGATAGAACCATCCGACTTCTAAGAGACAGAATTGGGGAACTTGAAAATAGAGGCTGATGAAATAATCTTTGATTCGTTGGCTTCCCAGAGGGTTGTGAGAGCCGGAATCCAGTAAAATTTCTACAAGCTAGGTTACCCCAATAGCTCAGCCATCATTGGCCTGGCCCACTTGAAATGGATTGGGCCCACCAGTCCTTAGAGCCTAAACTGCTGGCTGGGAGTCGTTCATGTTCAATTCTCACCCAGTTCCTGTGATTTATGGTGAAGGGCAACATTATGTAGGCCACCCAGGAGAAGAGAAAGCGGTCCTGGCAGAGCCAAAAGATACAGATATTTGCAGACTTTTTACAGGCCCTTTCGGAGAACAGAAGGGCCTTCACCACTGACTACAGAGTCTGTACAGATCTGGGCCTAGAATACTCCCTATGATAACCAACTATCCTGTGGATCAGCAGCAATGAGGCCTCCCAGACCATTGATACCCTCAAAGCAGCAGAGTCTTTCTTGGCCAAGCAAGCCCCACACCAGAACTGAAAGACAAAAGGATCAATCATCATGGTTTCACTCCCCTAGCTGGAGCCACAGCAAAGACTCCTGCTCCTCATCGGGCTCAGCCCTGGTGACCCTGGAGGGAAACAGATTTGCACCACTGACTCATCTGTTCCTTGAAGACTGGGATACCCTCACCAGTCAGACCTTGGTGGCCGATTCTGAAGGTGTGCTGCCAGGTGACCATACAAAATTATAGGCTGAAGTAGCCTCCCACACCAAGTTGCTTTCTAGCGATGCCACCAGTGTGGATGATACAACAGAGACTCACCAAGATGACTGAACCAAGCGGACCTGCTCTCACAGTATGCCACAATATGCAGAATCCTCCATCCAAGCTACTAAATGAGTGGCACACCTCGGGGCATGTGAAAATAATCGGCCTAAAATACTCCTTTTTTTTCTGTCACCCTACCTCCGCCACATGCACCCGGATGGGCCACTGGTGAGGAGAGATCACAACCTAATCCTGACAACAAGACAATTAAGTCCTCTCCTCCTCCTTCTTAAAGTGGTAAAGCTCACTGTGGGTATACAGGAATACATTAGGTGTCATAGAGGCCATTTCCTGTTTAGGCCCCTCAGGGATACACATGTGTACTGGTTGTAAGACCTATTTTAAATGTTTCTTTTTGCTCTTCGTGTATCCCTGGGAACCAAGTAGACTATTCCAGTGAATGCCTCTGCCTTGCGTGAGTTCTTTCTATGTATCTACACTGCTTCATCGGTCAGTTTATGGTTGTACTGGCTACTACCTATTGATGCTAGTGGGTGGGCTAAGTAAATAAAAACGGGGGGTGAAGTATGTTATGGTCATAGCTGGGCCTCTATAGGTGAAGGATGCTGTTTTTTTCCTGTCATGCTCAGTCAGCCTTCAAGCTCAGCCCAACCAATTTACAAGCTTCCTGGATCTTGCATGATGGTACACCAAGATCAATGGCAAGGCTTAAGTACCTCCACCTGGTGAATGGAGTGGTCAAGTGGGGGAGGTTCTCCATTGTCCTAGTAGCAGACCACTGCCTTCACTGTGGGGAGCCCCCCTTACTCACCCTCCCTGTGCATGTCAGTCCCTCATTTAATATCAAGCCATACACTGGGCTCCTACCAGACTGGCAGTAAGGACTGCATGGCATTGAATCTGCACTAACCCGCGAGGCATGGTACATATCAGCCATTCCACCTCAATGCTCCTAATGAAGCAATCAGACAAGAGGCAGTATTTATTTCCAGATGCTCTTCACACTTAAGGTGCCCTCTACATCTCTGCAAATGTCAATGCAAGGGGTATAAGGTAAGGGATTCAATCCGTCACCTCCTTTCAGCCAATATTTACCACTACTACAGACTGCAGCTAATTGCAAGTAACAGGGGTGTTTCAACCCGCAAAGTGATATATTGGCTACACCTGGCTTAGGTTACTGGTTCTTTGGAATCATTTTTTCTGGTGTTTAATGCAGAGCTTTTGCAATTTAGGATAAGAGGAAGGGGAAAGCGTTGTTCCAAAGTTATAAGTTTGTTCTGTTTTTTATCTTTTCTACTACTGCCTAAGTCTAACTTCGCTGTGTATTTTCACTCTTGTGTTTTCATATCACTGCTGTGCTTGAAGAGGGCATTGGAGGTGTGCTTTGGGGTATAGTCAGGGGATTTTGCAATGCATGTAACAGTCCATAGTGTTATTAAGTTCACTAAATATGGATTTACATTGTATTGATTGGAATGAAAGGGGTTTAAATTCTACAGTTAAGAGAAAAAAGGCCTGGTCTTATCTCAAAAAAACGTAAGCCTCATCTAGTATTTTTGCAGGAGACCAAATTAACCTCACAAGAGGCTGCTAAACTTAATCAAGACTGGTTGGGAGCAGAAGTCCACAGTGTAGCCCCCACTAAGAAAAGAAAGGTGTCTATACTTATCCACAAAACCCTAGGGTGGAAATTTACATGTCAAGCAGGATAAAGAAGGGATGTGGGTTATTGGAGTAGCTGATACTCCACAGGGGCTGTTCCTTTTAGCTAACATATACGGCCCAAACTGTGATGACCCACCTTTTTTCATCTATTAAGCCAAAACATTCTAGACCTCAGTGCTTCTCAAATGCCTGTTTTGCTAGGGTGAGACTTTAACTTATCACTAAATGCAGCACTAGAAAGGAGTTCGGGGAAGGTAGAGACCCACACCAGGGTCCGACAAACTCTAGAGGATCTGATGTCAACACACCAGTTGTTAGATGCATTGAGGGTGCAGCACTCCAGGGTGCATAACTATACCTGCTTTTCTGTGACCCATGGCTCTGCAAGTAGGATAGACCTCTGGCTTATATCCTCCTCCTTAACCCACAGGTCACTGTGGCCACCATTCACCCTATCATAATATTGGACTATGCTCCCTTAGAAAGTGGGTTGATATGGGGCCCACCTCAAGAAAGATCGATGTCTTGGAGGCTAGATCTTCTCTTGTTAGAGGACCCCTCCTTTATACCCTGGCTTAAAAAAAGAAGTCCACCATTACTGGGAACTAATGATATGGGAGAAATAGTTGATCACACATTATGGGAAGCCTTTAAGGCCACTATAAGGCCCTGTATCATGACATACACTGCCCACTGCTGGTACACTAGAAAGGCAGAACAGACTCGGCTAGAAGTGGAGATAAAAGAGCTGGAGAACCAATACAAAGAGGCATCTCCCAAGCCCCACACTTAACTGATTGCTCAACTCATCAGTGCTTATATCAAGCTGGATGACCTCCTAAATAGGAAGGTGGAACTGGCTGTCAGGAGGCTCTGACATGCCTTCTGGGAAGACAAGGAGAAGTTAGGAAAACTGCTCACCTACAGGCTGAAACACAGGCAAGCCGCAAGAGCAATAAGGGAGCTTCAAGACCCTACAGGCTGCTTAGACAACACCCCAAGCAGTATAAAAAGTATCATGCTGCAATTCTATAAATCCCTATATGCCTCCCCTAATCCACCTAGAGTGGAGGACATCAGATCCTTTCTGGACTCCCTGCCCATTCCCATGATCACCCTACAGCAAACCCTCCTGCTAGATGCCCCAATCACCCAAGATGAAATTCTGGAATGGATGCAGGCATGAACCCTCACAAGGCCCCCATGGCCAATGGTTCTCCCATAGAGTTCTACCAAGTCCTTGGCAGATATCACACCATACCTGCAGCAGGTTTCCAAAATGCCTTTACTCAATGTACCTTCCTCAGTCTATGAGGGAAGCAGTCATTACAGTACTTCCCAAAAAGGACAAGGACCCTTCTCTATGGAGCAGTTATTGTCCTATAACCCTTACCAACACTGACACCAACATTCTGGTGAAAATCCTTGCCAGCAGGCTGGAAATTGTCTTGCCAGGCTTGATTCATCCATCTCAGGTAGGGTTTATAAAAGGTCATCTAAGTTCTGACCACCTGTGGTCCCTAATATTGCTCATACACCACTCACAGTTGACCTCACCCCCAACCGCTGCCCAAGCAGTGGACTTCAAAAAAGGTTTTGACTCTGTAGAATGTAGCTATCTTTTCATGAGACCCTAGCTAAGATGGGGATAGATACCACATTCGGGAATTGGGATGGTCTGTTGTATTTCTCACCTGTGGCATCAGTTTTGATGAATGCTACCAAATCATCTCTGTTTCCCTTGCAAAAGAGCACCAGACAAGGGAGCTCCTTATCCCCCCTGCTCTTCATGATGCTGTGGAACCCTTGGCCATAGCCATTCATGCTAATCTTAACTTTCAGGGAATCAAGATGGGACAAGGGGAGTACAAAACATTCATATATGCAGATGATTTCTCCTCACCCTCTCGGATGTAGATCAATCTATCGTGCATGTTCTCCCCATTTTCCACACTTTCACTAGAATATAAGGGCTTAAGGTGAATCGGTCAAAGACTGAAGTTTTACCACTCAATTCTAGCTGCACTGCCAACCTGTTTATGTCAACAAGCCTGAAATGGAAGCTAGAAGGTATAACCTACCTAGGCATAAAATTACACCCAACCTCTCTAAACTCATAACCCCTCAATCTAGGCCCCTTGCTCTCTTCCTCCAATCAGGAAGTTGAGTGTTGGAAAGCTCTACTGCTGGCCCTGGTGGGTACAATTTAGGCAGTTAAGCTAATGATAGCCCCCAGATTCCTTCATATTTCATATTATTTACCCCTTCATATCCCACCTATGTGGTTTCATAAAATTGATAGCCTGATTGGCCAGTTCCTGTGGGAAGGGAAGCCCCTGCATTTTAGCAGAGCTAAACTCCATAATCATTGCACCAGAGATGGGTGGAGCCTGCCTGCTTTCAAAAGTACCACTGCTTACATCACCACCCAAATGACCAAGTGGTTTTTCACCCCCAGAGTCGCAGGACCCTCATGGCTTCATATTGAATCTGCTCTGCTGGGTAATAAAATACCGACAGTCCACTTTTATATTCCATGAAAAAATGCATCCTTGCCATCCCCTACTATGCAAGTACCCTCCAATTACTGCATCAAGGTCCACAAAGATTTATTGGAGGACCCCTCCCTACTGGACCTTACCCCTTTATGGGATAACCCCTTCATACAGATAGGTGGGTGATCAATCAGATGGAAATTTTGGGAGGTACAGGGCATCCATTTCATTAAAGACTTATACATGCCTGGTACTAGGATAATAAACTCCTTCACCTCTCTTGCAACACACTATAAGCTTCACAAAAATTATTTTTGGAAGTATCTTCAAATTAGAGCTGTGATCTTCCAATTGCACAAACTTCAATCTGAGTCTCCTGACAGTAGTCACCCCCTGTCCCCTATCCACTAGGGGGAAAGCAAAAAGGGAGAGCAAGCTGTATATACAGTACCAAACTTTAAGAGATGCCCAACTTGATTGTACAATGAAAGCAAGAGCTGATTGGTAGGAGGAGCCAGAGATAGTTATAACTGATACACAGTGGGCTTCATTCTTGGTTCAGAGAACACAAAATCTGTAGAGACAGTAGAAGTCAACTCCATCCTGCGAAATATGGCCGCCCCCCCCCCCAGGTTCTGAAGCAGTTGGGACTATGAATCATGACAGGTATTGGAGATGTGGGCATGCCTCTGCACACCTCTTCCATATCCTATGGGACTGATCTCTCCTGAACCCATTCTGGCATGAAATTAAATTGATATCTGAAGAAATTGTAGGCTCTAAAATTCAGGTTAATACCCCTCCTCTATTGCTAGGTTGTTACACAGGGGGCACCAAGCACTCTCTAGAGGCACAATGGGTCACATCGGTGGGAGCAGTGGCCAAAAGATTAATACTATATAACTGGAGATTCACTAAAGTTCCCATCACAGCAGAGTGGTTGCAGGCAGTTGGACAGCTGGCTACCTATGGGAAGCTATCCAATTTTGCAGCAAAAACATTGTCCCACTACAACAGGTGCTGGGACCCATTTCTGCAATCTAGATTTTGCAATAATATAGAACTACAGGCATCCTCTTCAGCAGTGGCAAACATGCCCCCTACAGCATCAGCAGTGAATTAAGGGTTCATTCTGTACTCCTTGTTTTGTGTCCAGCCACTTCTCTGTAGCAGATATAGCAGATGATACCGTTGAATTTGTTATGTGGTTTTGTTTGTTTATTTTACCTGTTCCTGTTATATGGGGCACACTTTGGTACCACATGGGAGCATTACCTGAACTCATGTCACCTGCTAGTAAAGTGCAGATGATGTATATGTTGCATAGGACATGGCTGGACTTCCTTTCTCTACAGGTTAACTTCTGCTATTGAATGGTATGGCAGTATCCTTCAGTGATTGACACATCGGTCTACAAACTGAAATTGTAGCACAGTATAGTGTATTTGCATACTGCATCTATGTGAAATGTATGCAGGCACATAATGTTTGTCAAATCCTGTAACTTTTTCTAAGTGTGCTGTTGTTTCCTTGTTGTTGTATTTACCAACAAAAAGATTAACTGTAAAATAAAAATCAACATTCTGTATCTCAGAAACCATGAAAGCTGCCATCATGGAACTTCTCATGTCATGGGAATTTGCTTCAAAGACAGTTGCTTCCAAAGTTAGGGCAATTTTGATGAATGCCACCAAAGTTATTAAGGTGCAAAAATTGGGGATTAGCATAAAACACCTGACTCAGCCCTAACTGTACTAGCTCTACCACATCAGTATGAGATATATACATATATTCATTGTGAAAAATCTACGTTAATGCAGACAAGGTTGAAGAACGCAAAGTGTACAAAGTAGGAAAATGAAATTTTAGGGTTTTGGATCTCTGGGGTCTTGGCAAATATTTGGTGGGGTGTTCCTTTGGGTTGTCAACCCTAATGCCCACCCTCTCCCCAGCCTGTAGCCTCCTTTCTGAAGCACAAGATACAGCTCCAAGCCAGTGCCTCATAGTGATATACTCTTTGGAGGCAGAGAAGTATGACTCTCCACATGTGGCCAACAGAGCCATCCTATCCAAACTGCTTGAAAAAATTGTCAGTTCCCAACTTAGAAAACACTTGGAAACATTTAATCTCCTGAACCCAGTGCAGTCCAGATTTAGGCCATTTCATAGTACAGCGTTTGCCCTTGCTAAGGTATCCAATGACTGGTTAAAGTTACTAGATGATAAAAGTCATGTCTGTGCCTTATTTCTTGACCTTAGCAAGGCCTTTGACTCTGTGGATCATGACCTGCTCCTGCTGTCACTACAAAACATTGGCCTAGATTCCCAAATGCTGAACTGGTTTACTAGCTGTCTTACTGGCCTTCATCAGCAAATAAAAGCTGATGGAGACCTCTCTCCACTAAAACCTTTAATGAAGGGTATGACAAAGGATCTATTTAAGCCCTTTACTATTTGCAATATATATATATATATATATAGATACGTATATATATATATATATCTATATCTATATATATATATATATCTCAATAACATCAATTCGGTATGAAATCTCCTAATATCCACTTTTTTCCAGATGATACTTTTCTTTACATCAGCAGGTCTACCCCAGAGCTTACCTGCAAAGACTTACAACTAGACTTTAACCTTCTACAGCAGAATCTCCTTCATCTAAAGCTTTTGCTAAATGCCAAAAAAAAAACAAGGCTATGCTTCTTTCACCTTCAGCTAAAACTTCCAGCCACTGCCCTGGACTTCAAATTGCCACCCTACTGGGAGAAAATTTGGAATTCATAACTAACTTCAAATATCTGGGTTTCTGGATTGATCAAAAGCTGTCCTTTACAGGCCCTATTGAAGAACTAGTGGAAAAACTAAAGCAAAGGCTTGGTCTGTTCTTCCATATCAGGCACCTACTCACGCAAGAAGCTAAAATTCATTTGGTCCAGTCCACCTTTCTTCCACTACTTGATTATGCTGACTTCATTTATGGACAAGGCCCTACTACTGCCTTAGCTAAACTTGATATTCTCTACCACCATGCACTAAGAATTATTACCGGGGCCCCATACTCCACCCATCACTGCTCCCTATATTTCAGACTCAGATGGTTATCTCTTAAACTTAGATGACAGAAAAATACAGTCACCCGGACATATCAAGCAATAATTAACAAGCTGCCCCAGTATATCTCTGATTGTCTGCCTGCCTGCACTATGAGGAATTACCCCCTTAGGAGCCATCTCTTATATTACCTTAGTCATCCCCAGAGTTACTGCAGAACGTGCTTTGGTATGGCTTCTATAAGTCATACCCTGCCTGTACCCTGGAACAGCATTCAAAAGACCTTGAAAATAGCAATCCCTGTCAAACTGGCCACCTTCAAAACTTTTCTGGCATGTTCCTTCACCGAATCTTGCAACTGCTTTCAGAGATGACCAGCACCCCTATCTTCTGGTTTCTGACTCTCTCACTAACAGAAACACCTCTCTGCTCTGTCTCGACTCCCTGCCTTATGAAGTGTCAGTGGCTCAGCACGTTGCACACTCACCTCTGAGGCTGGAAGATCAGAAGGCTGCTGGTTCTATCCCCACTCCAGGCACTTGAGTTAAATCCTAATACTGACATTGTAGTGCAGCATGAGGGGGGTGCTGCACTCCTGAGGTGCATTCTCTCAGATGAGACTTTAAACCAAAACTTGTCTGCCTGTTCTGGTGGTAGTTCAGGTGGATGTTAAAGATCCCATGGCGCTTCTCAGAAAGAGATGGGGAATTTTTTATTACAACTTAAAAGCAAATTATAAACATAATAGTGTTACTGCACACAAATCATAGTAAAAAATAAAATTAAACATAAATAAGTATTACATCATACTTTTTATACAAAAACTCCAGTTTTGTAATCCCAAAATTTGATAATAAATACTAAAAATGGACCCCCCCCCCCCCACACATGCACACACACTAAAAGAGTAGGGGAATTTTTAATCAGAACTTCAATAAACAAATAACATAAACAGTGTTAACACACACAAGAATTATGTACAAATCATAAAAGAAACCAAATAAGTCATACTTTTATGAAATATCAGAAGAATTTGCCAATAAAAATGAAAATGAAACTAGCAAGCTGTCTAATGTACTCCCCCCCACCCACCCCGGAAAAGGAATGAGGAAAACCCACCTTTTTTAGCAAATAATACAAATAGTGTTAAATTCACACAAACCCATTAAATTACATACAATAATATGGTAGATATGAACTAAAAGGAAATGATAATAAATAAAACCAAGAATATAAGTATCTTCAGCACATGTTCTATCCATCAATATCAGGAAAGAGAGAGCCCCACATGATGTTTATTGGATCTTAAATTTCTTAATAAGCCAGAAGATAAGTCATACAATAACAGTTCCATCATGTTATACTGTATCTTCTATCTGAGAGATGAACTTCGTATTCCCTGTACACTGTTTGAAAAATCATAACCCTAAAAGGAAAACCATAGCCCCCCCCCCAACTCCACTGCACAAGGAAGAGGCAGCAAAAGTATGCCCTATACCAGAAGAAGGACATTTGAAAAGACAAACCTATTGCACCCAAGGGAAAAGCCCAAAATGTAATCATTTATTACACTTCCTCATCGACGTATGATAGTATGAAGGTATATGTGTACTTACTCCATTCCAAAACGAGGCATAAAGGGAAGCAGGATACTTGCACCACTTAAATAATCCAGTTGATAGTGGCCTACCTTGATTGGAATACCTGCTGAGGAAGTAAACAAAAAATCTTTAGCTTTAGCCGTAATTATGTGATGCTCTATCATAGAGAACAACTGTTCATCAGAAATTACCAATTGCTGCAAAGACAGTCTGCACTGAGCTTGCCATATGAAATATTTAAAACACACCAGAAAGAGCCACATCATCTGTCTATCATGTTTCATCCATACATTTGGTAAAATACCTAAGCATAAAATATCCATATTGAGATTAAACAAAGGAGAAGCAGGCCATTTTTGCCTAAGTGCCAAAAATGCACAACATGTGGACAATCAAAAAAAAAGATGAGATTGTCTCAATTGTAGCAATGCAGGTAGATCTTAAACAATATCTCTCATCCATACCTTTATGCTTTAAGTTACCTTTCACATTAAGCTTCCCATGTACTGAGAGCCATAACACATCCCACATTAAAGGGGGGATCCTTGGAGAAATCAACATTTTTCCTGTCATTTCTCTGTCAGAATTAGGTCTACCTATATAGTGAGTGTCTTCCTTAAAAAAACAAATCACTATGGGCCGGATTTTCAAAGCCCCAGGCATGACGCAAGGAGCCTGCACCAAACAACAGTGGCACAAGACAGCCCTGCATCAAACAGTGTGCCAGACCCAAATTTCAAAGGCGCCCTGCGTCAAAGCCAAACAACCCTGCGCCAAAGGTGACTGCATCAGCCCCGCACCAAAATAATGGCAGTGCCATAATGCAAGACAGTTTGTGCCACAGCAATGGTGCAAGATCACACCCATGGGAATTTCTAACATGCAGCCCTGACAACCAACAGGTCAAAGTACTGTCAGTCGCTAGACCAGCCAGAGCCAGTCTAAGCAGCCCTGGAGCATACATAAAGGCACACAGCACAACAGACAATGCTGAAAGCTGGACATGGCTGAGGCTCTGAGAGACTAAGAGGTGGAAGACAACACAGAGGAATGCCAGGAGCAGCTGCAATACTCCTCCACATGGCAGCAAGGGCAGCCAGGAGGTGACAACATGCCAGGCAGTGGCAACAGGAGGCTGCTAGAAAACTAGCACTGGTTAGACAAAAGCAGCAACACTCAGCACAGTGCCCATATAAGTCAAGGGAGCACCGCAGAAGAATCATGTACACAGACGTGACAAATGAATGGTACAGGCTGCACAAAGACACCATCACACAGCTCTGCAATGAGCTAAGTGAAGACCTACAAAGCAGGACAGGCAGAGGCAACCCTCTATCAGTGGAGATAAAGGTCACAGCTGCACTCTGGGTCCTTGCAACAGGCACCTTCCAGATGCCCACAGGAGACACACTTGGAATATCACAATCAGCAGGCTCAACAAGCTTACGGCAGTTCCTGGAGGCACTACTGCACAGTACATTGGATTCCCATGGGACACCCATGAGCAGCAGGCCATCCAGCAGGGCTTCTACAGTGTTGCCCAACTACCATGGGTACTGGGCGCAATAGACTGCACCCACTTCACTATAAAGGCATCATCAGTGGATGGGGATGCATATGTGAACAGAAAGAGATACCATTCAATAAACATCCAGGTCATATGTGACAGTCTCTGTAGGATCCTGGATGTAGTGGCACGGTACCCAGGGTCATGCCATGATGCCTACATCTATAGGCAAAGTGGCCTGCATGATGGATTTGAGCATGGAGTAATACAGGATGGCTGGCTAATAGGTAGGTGCATGTGCAACAGTATGCAAAGTGACACACAGGTAATGCTGAACATAGCCAACTCTGAACCCAGGACATGTATGGTATCCCATGAGACATGGGAAAACACTGTTGACACACAAACACACACAGCAGGTGCACATGACAATTTGTGGGCACCAGAGGACTGGCCAACCACAGAACCCACCCCCCATGACAGGTAACACATATGCACACACGACATAGTGACAGGCAACACAGGAATGGCACTGGGGGTGCCTCTGGAAGCCACAGTGCCACGGGGAGCACAGCACAACATGCAACCATGACCAAGACCAGGATGGCAGTGCCCATGGAAGTGCAACCTTGGGTGCAAGTGTACAAACACAGGCATGTGTGGCATGTGGGATGTCCCCACCCCAACCCCCATACACACACCCCGACCCAGCACCACACAGCAACACAGCCATGCAATGCAACACAGCATGCAGCTATTGGGAGGCATACTGGCCATGCAGGTGACAGAAATGCAGCAAACACAGGGAACACACACGGTACAGATGTGGCCATGAATGAAGGGACAGACAGTGTGAGTCGGGTGCAACAGCCATCATGGTAACTGCAGTACAAAAGCATGCATGGTGGGTGGAGGACACAGTGGGATGCCAGAAGAGATGCACACAGTACCAACAATGCAGGCACAACAACTAACCAGTGCCAACATGTTCACAGGTGACAGTGGATACCCTCTACTGTCATGGCTAATGACACCAATCAGAAGACCACAGAGCATAGCCGAAGCACAATACAATGAAGCACATGCAGCCTCAAGGGCTGTGATCAAGCGAACATTGAGACTCCTGAAAATGCGGTTCCAGTGTCTGGACCGCTCTGGAGGCGCACTGCAGTACACATCCGGCATGGCATGCAAGATCGCTGTGGCCTGCTGCATCCTCCACAACATTGCCATAGACAACAGAGTGAACATGCTGGATGAGGGGGACATGGATGACAGTGATGATGAGGTGGGTGACAATGAAGGAGCCAATGCAGTACAGGACAACAACCAAGGCCAACACCCAAGAGGAACAGCGGCAGCCAGATACAGGGCCAGGGCACAGCTGGTACGGAACCACTATGCATAACACCATGCCACAGCAAGCAGCACCATGAGCAGGACAGAACAGCCAATGACCACAACCAGAACACACACCACACAATGCGCACACGCCAATTGTGCAGCACCACACCATGGTGCCATACGAACATGCAGAACAAACCAGGCCAGACACCTATGGAACACAGATGCCGGAACAACATCCCAGGACATGCATGCTGTGCCATAAGCTGCCCATCAGACAGTGACTAGTGATGTTACACAGACACTGTCTGCTGAATGACTGACAGCCCATGGCAGCAGTACACAGCAACAACCAGAGAAGGACCATGGCAACAGAGGAAGGCACACACTACCACGGTACCAAGTGATGTGCACTGCACAGTGTGGATGTGTGGATGTGTGAATGGTGGGACACATGCCCAGAAACACATGCCAGGCACATGCTGAGGTGATCTTGACATGGCCAATGTGAGGATGGGCCTGGGTCTGGATGCTACTGAAGGACACATTGGCAACTGGCATGTCCAAACACAGATGTACAGAAGCACACGGCTACTGATGTGTGTAGGCACCCCGGGTACAAGTGTGGTGATGTGGCACTGAACCGTAACCAGGCGGGTCATGAGTGCCACCACATGTCCACACAGGTGTGCTGATGGATGCACCAGTACAATGACACACCACCGCAAGGCCCATGTGCCCTTAGCCAAGGTAACTAACGATTGGCAGACTGCCTTGGATAAGAAAAATTGTACCTGTGCTGTGTTCCTGGATTTGAGTAAAGCCTTTGACACAGTGGATCATGACTTATTAATCACCTCCCTTAACTCACTAGGCCTGGATTCCCTATCACTCAACTGGTTTAAGGATTACCTTTCAGATAGGTCACAACTGGTTAAAAATGGAAATTACCTATCCACCTCAAAACCACTGCTAAAGGTGTACCACAAGGCTCTATTCTTGGCCCTATCCTCTTTGCCATTTATATAAACAATATTGATGCCAACCTCACTCAATCTAACATTCATCTGTTTGCTGATGATACTGTATTATATGTCAGCAATCCTCACCTTCTAAAGCCTGTGAACTTTACAACCGAATTTCCATTCTGCAGCACAATCTACTTGACAAAAACTACTTCAAATGCCAAAAACAAAAGCTATGTTCTTTGCCACAAAGAGTTGCTTACCACTACCCCAACATCCACCACCCTACAATTATCCACCTTACTTGGAGAGAAACTGGAATTTGTTGATAACTTCAAATACCTTGAGTCTGGATAGATAACAGGCTTGACTATTCTGTCCATATTGAAGAGCTACTAAAAGCTAAGACAGAGGCTTGGACTATTTTTAGAATAAAACATTACCTAAACAGTGATTCCAAAAAAGGTTAATTCAGGCCTCATTCCTATCCCTCATTGACTATGCTGATTTTCTACTGCCATTGTTCACGCCATCTCTTACATAAACTGGACACCCTGCATCACAGGTCCATAAGATTTATTACTGACCTTCCCTCCAGCACCCATCATTGCTCCCTTTATATGGCAGTCAACTGGACATCATTACAACACAGAAGAAATAGGAATGCTGCTATCTGGATATTCAAAGCGCTAACAGGCAAACTACCTACCTATATCACTGATTGCTTTACCCAAATTACAACTAGGCCTTACACCTTAAGGATCAGTAAACTCATCATATTAAAGGTCCCAATGCCTGCACCGGGTTTGGGAGGGCTGCTTCAGCTATACCTTAGCAGTTGCATGGAACTCTCTCCAAAAATCCATGAAGCTAGATAGCCTACTCTCTGGCATCTTTCAAAGATTGTTCTCCACCCTTTTCCAGAGCTCTGCAATTGCTTTATACAGCCTAATCCCCTACCCTACCTGACCCACCTTCCTTTTTCCCGCCATTATATTAATTCAATTTCTATCTTCCAAATCACCTATTATATTCTCATAAAACTAGTTAGACCCCATAATTTATATTTTATGCTCATGATTCCTTTGTCCCCTTTTTTCTTTACAGGCTAAATGGTTCTACTGTTCCTTGTATATATATGTAAATTGTTGTATATAACCATTTCATGTCATTGTATTGCTGTTTATGCTATTCTTGTCTATGTAATAATACTTGTATCCTCATTTGTATGACCACTCAGGTCCATCTTGTAAATGAGCTTTGCTCAATGATGTTCACCTGAATAAATAAAGATTTTGATTGATTTTTGATTGATTGATTGACCAAGGACGACACCACTGCCATGTAGAATGGATACCACACACGACAGACAGCCAGGCAGTGCTCAGATGTGGCCTGGGTCCCTGGGCCATGTGCACCACTTGGAAGACGAACCCGGACACACATGGCCAGCATGGAGGAAGGGCACCAGCACCCGTGCAGCACCACACTTGGGGTGGCACAAGCAGTGGTGATTGCCCACACCCCCCTAGAAGGCACACCCATGGGAAAGGGGCACCAAACACTACCGCCAAAATGGAAACCCATGCAAAACAGAGATAGGGGGTGCACGTTCCAAACATGCTGGATGTGGGGTGCAATGCCTTGACAGCAGTGCACCATCGCTGGCATGGCATGTGGCTGTGGACACCATGATAGGTCCCAACCCCCCACCCATGAAGTATGGCATATGGACACCACTGTGGGGTGTGGCATCACTGGTAAGGTACACATGGGACTGCATGGCCAACAGCCATGCTAGCCCATGCACCACAATGCCCACACACAGCGCCACACTATCCCTGCCATGTGCCACCAATTGGCACAGGCCACCGCACCCACCACAGCCAGCAACAGACCCACCACTGACTGAGGGACACCACAGTGATGAGACGCAGCATGCCACATGATGTAGGTGTCACAGTGCAAAGTAGGGTGCCAGAATAGGACAGAGGCCATGCAGTGCAATACCAAACCCTGTGACAGTGCAGTGCAATGTGTGCAGCTGACGCCACCGGTGGCACAAACGAACATACAAACAGACGAAGTAGCCAGCAGAGGATGGCCAACTGGACCAATATGCCTGCTCATATTGCAGGGTCCACAGCCTGAGCAAATGCCCTGCCCTCCACCCCGCCCCTCCCATCCCCCTACCATGAGTCCCATCATCCTCTATGCCTAACACAGTCTCCTATTGCTGGTCACTGTCGACAACAGGATGCCCACACCGGCAGTGCAGACAGGTGGCCACCACCCACGAGTGAGGGGGTGCCTCCCGACCCCCACCCAAACCACCCACCCCCCAGCAGATGTCTGTGCCCCCATGTGACATGGGTGCCACTTGGTCTCAGATGACACCCCCATGGACCACATGCATCTCTGGCAAATATCTGTACAACCTACCCATGACACCCCACACCCACCTGTCACCCAGGGAGTACATGGGCAGTGCCCTCAACCCACCCACATATACCAGTACCCACTGACCAGCAGCCAGCTATGTAGCCCTCCCCGTACTATCACCAGAAGGAGAATATCCTTGGTGAGGTGTGGGCACTGGTACTGTACACTGCACTGTAGATCCGGCCCTACCAGTGACCTGTACAAGGGCACTACATCCTCCCCACCTCTACTACCGATCAACCTAGCTATACATCCCAGCGGCATGCATGCCTGTGCTGCTGTGTACTCACACAGAATGGCATGCGTCAGGTCCCTAGTGTGCATCACACCCATGGCCCCTTCCCCCTCCAATGCAGGGGCTCAGTCTGCACCCAGGTAATAACCTGTCCTGGGTGTCTAGCCCCCCCGGATGCATAACCCCACAGCCCTTGGCACTGAAGCCATGCAGCCAGACCCCAGGCCACCTCCCCAGCCATCCAAGAATGCCCTGTGTGTGCACCACCCCATGCCCTGCACACTGATGCAGTGGTTGGGTGTGTGCATGTGCAATACAGGCACCATTGCATCACAGCCACCAGTGACCCCCAGGACCCCGTGCCACAGTGCGGCACATCAGGTAATGCAGAGACTGATGTGGCAGAACCCCAACCCTGCATCACAGTGAGCCAGGCAGGTGACACCGACACCGTTGAGGCAGAACCCCGTAGCTGCATCATGGTGAGTCAGACAGGTGACGCAGACACCGGTGCGACAGAACACCATCGCTGCATCACGGTGCATCATGGCAGGTGACGCAGAGACCATTGCGTGAGAGCCCCAACCCCATGTCACAGTGCGTCATGGCAGGCGATACAGCCATATTGGCGTCGGTACCACAGCCCTGTGTACCGCTGCATTAGGGCATCCAGTGCACGTGCAGCTGGAGTGTGCCACGCTGCACAGAGGACAGTCAGTGGAGTCACACTGTGTCAGGAGCCTGCATGTGGACAACTGCCACAGTATACGCTGCCCACATCAGCGCTCACAGGGGTGCAGAAACACCTTCCCAGCCTACTGCACCACAATCCCTTGGGTAGGCACTGTAGGGCCCTCCCACAGCTGGCAGCATGTGCAGGCAGGTCTAGGGGGAACTGTAGGCAGCAGGCCAAGCACACCCCTACAGGTGTGGTACACAAAGACACCACATCCCCAGTAGGTGCAATAGGTGTGGCTAACCCAGTACTGCACAGCATGGAAGGTCCAGGGCCCAGGAAACCGAACTTCACTGATGAGGAGACTTCCATGCTGGTCAGCTGTGTGACAAAGTGATCAAGACTGCTGTTGCCACCAGGCTCAGCAAGGCACCCCGTGAGGGACAGGGACAGGGTGTGGCACAGCATAGCCAGCAGACTGCAGACGCTGACAGGTGTCAAGCACACAGTCCTACAGCTGAAGCACAAACTGAATGATATGTTCCGCAGGGAGCCAGGGATACTGAAGAGCCTCACAGACCAGGCCAGAGAGGCAGACATACGGATGTGTGGTGGCCATCATAGACAGACAGGTGGGTGGCACACCACATGCACATAGTGGCAGAGACATGGCCTACAAAAGGGCCTGTGCCAACCTCATGTCTAACCCATGTGATGTCACTGTCTCCACAGATCCACAGGCATGTGCGACTGCAGAGGAACATGGAGCCACACAGCAGGACACAGAGATGACCGGGCAATGTGAGGATGGCTTGAGTACGAGCGAGGAGGGTAAGTGACACATGCCATGTGTGTGATGTGTGCATGGGCAATGCAATGGATGCACAGTTGAGGGCCGGGGCAGACAGCCATGGCTGTGCAAAGGTGTACAGCCCACAAGGTAACAGGGGCAGCAAGGCAACCATGCATGCTGTGTGTGTGTGTGGGGGGGGATCACAGGGTACCTGGGCAGATATGCGCAGCATGTGCAGGTACTGTGTGCCACTGTTCCCCACAGCATAGCACTCCAATGCACCCACAGCACAGTACTGTGGACAGTGAAGGTGTAATCAGACCACCCAGCACAGTGAGCCCATAGCACCCCAGCAACAAGCGCTCTAGGGGGTGTGCCAGGGTACACGTGTGAATAATGCAGGCCCAGCATGTCACATGACTGACAGGGCACAGATGCATAACCACCATGCCACTGGCATGCAGGACATGTATGCCTGAACACAAATGCCTGGGCAAGCATGACAGTACCGCTGCCTGCACATGGTCATGCACATGGACAGTGCCATGCCACAGTGTGACATTGGGCAAGGTGTATGTGGACAGGGGCAGCCGACACCACAGGCAACATGGTACAGCTGCATGGGTGCAATAGACAACTGACAGTAGGAACCTGGCAACCAGTACACACAGATGTCATGGCATGGACACAGTCAGGCACAGTGTGTGCTGACCTGCACTGCCACTGTGCTGAGCCATGACACCCTGCTGCAGGCACCACTGCCTCCTGTGGCTATAGCACCCCTGACCGTGTACAGTGCTTGTGGGCACATGAGAGGAGGGGCCTGGCACATGTAGGTGCACAACACCAGGGCATTGGCGGGTGTGTCACCCAGGATATGGTGGAGGGACAGCGGCACTGGAGTGGCAACAGGGACGGCTGTATGTGGCATGTGCACACACCCTGCACCAACAGTGGGCATGCTGTACACAGATGTGGTGGTGGGCAACTGACATGCACACCGCCCACAAGGCCATGGGTATGTGGCCCAGAACAGACACCATATGCATGCTACACAGGGTGCAGGGGTACATGCCACACTGTCCATGCAACGCGGCACCATGGCTACAGCCTACACTGCCAGGTATGGCCAACATCCGTGATATCTGGGGTATGTCCACAGATAGGATAGGTGACATTGTTGTGTGCATGCACGGCTGAATGCTACTCATGGCCCACCTCTATTGTCGTTGCCGGGGACAGTGAGGATGATGAAGATAATGCGGATGAGGTGGATGAGGACATGCCAACACAGTGTCTGAGAGCCATCACAATGGCAATGAGGAACCTGAAGCAGCAAGAGGCACAGAGTTACAAAGAGCACACAAGGCAGATGCAGGCCCATGCATGTCCGACAACAGGTACAGGACATGGTGGTGAATAGTCAACGGTGACCCAGTCTGGGTGCAGTACAGCTCAGGGCACACAGTCTCCTGCTGTGGACTGTGCACCCCAACAGTGCACACAACAGCTGGCCGCTGCCCCTTCCACAGTGGTGGGAACCACTGCAACAGCAGGACACACAGGATGGGACAATGTGGAAAGTGGAGCTCATGTGGACCAGGCCACACGGCCTGCTGTCCCTGCTGGTGATGGCCATGGACATGATGATGCTGTGGGGGCTGTGGGCAGTGCTTGCCATGATGCCCATGTGCAGCGTGTCGCTGCCACTGCCAGCAACAATTACAGGATGTGGTAAGGCTGTTGGGTAGCCTACTGGTGTCCATAAGAGTGGTCATAGACACACTTGGGGAGCTTGAACATTAATGTGGTGCTGCCACGCATGCATGCATCACCTCAGTGGTGTAGTATGCATCTGTGGTGTGCCATGACACACAGTACTGGCAGTGTGGGACTGTGTGTAACACATTGCCTGGGGGACTGGTGACTTGTAAAATTATTGTAGCTGACCGTCTCTTGGTATATAGCGTAGCATGCGCTGAACAGCAGAGTTGGCACAGTCACCACAGTGTTTGGGTTTGCATATGTGTGTGTGTACTGGGTCATGCTGATGTGTACACAGCTGGGCTGTGGCACATGGTGTCACCATTGCAGTGTTCACTGTTGCTGTTCAGCCATGCCCATGTTGATACGTAGTGTACTAATTGAATCACACCTGCAGCAGAGTTAATGTACAGTTGTTGGCTGTACTTGTTGTTACTGTTCTTACACAATATATGCACTGTTGAGTTGCCATACCCACTGTTGTCTGTGTCATTCCTACACTGTGAGGTTCCATATGTTGCACTGGGGGGGATGCCGACACAGTCATGTATTGTTGGGCATTGTGCGATGAACAGGTATGTGCCATCACAGGCACGGCATGTCACAGCCCATGTACATGCACAGGGCACTGTCACTCGGTAGGGTCAGTGGGTCGCTGTGCTGGCCACCATGGGCAACAGTCCATGGCCATGTAGGGACTGGCATGACAGTGTACGCCAGTGTTATGGATGGTGGGCACATCTGTGATGCTATGCTGGCTGGGGGTACCAAGAGTGCCATGCTGCTAGGGGATAGTAGACATCGTGGGTGACCAAGGTCACACGTCTATCCTGAATGTCATGCACCCACTGGAGATGGCTGCAATGGCATATATCTGTGTGTGCCAGCACACTGACCTGGCATGCACCTCTCTGGGCACAGGGGAATGTCAGCAGGGCAGTGGTTGTGCACGCGTATTGGCCCACCACATGTGTGGCACGCACGCCAGCCCACTGATGGACAGACCAGTAGGCCACAGGGCACATCCCATGCACAGTGGGTTCAGTTGCTGAATGCACACCCTGCAGCAGCCACCCAGTGACCACTGGTTCACAGCCTCACACATGGCCATCCCCCTGGTGGCGGTGTATCAGGGCATACTGCGACGTCTCCATCCCATACACAGGACGTACACAGCTACATGGCTGTCACAGATGTCCGTGACACCGTTGCACACCATGGTCCACATGGCCTGTGTTCCACTTGCATAGGTGATGGACAGCATATGTGCACAGTGTGACAGGCACATTGTAATGTACATAACGGCAGTGCGGCAGCGCACAGTGCACGTTGCCGGGCACGTCATATATGGGGTTGCACAGGATCTGGTACGGGAGACACACGTGTGTGGGGTGTGTTTGCCTGGCCACACTATTGCCCGCACATGGTGTCTGACAACACCTGTCAGCAGTCCCATCACAGGTTCATTCAGCCCTATCTGGGAGCCTGACAACTGGGTATGGTGGCACTGTGGGCCCTCACAGATGCCACATGGCAGGCATGCCCGAATGGGTGGTTGGACTGGGTGATGCAGGTACAGTGTGTCATCCGTCTGATGTCCATGCAACTGCTGTGTGTGGGTGTGTGAACACCAAGATATGTCTACAGGGGCCCAGTGGCAGAAGGGGGTGTGCGCACACTCATGGGGCAGGGGCAGGGAAGTTTCACAGCTATGTCACTGTGGTGGTGGGAGCCGGTGGTGGGTGAACACCTGTCCAGCCATGTGTGGCATGGCTGGTAGCCACAGGGCTGCCGGCAACACCCTGTGCACACAGTGTCCACCATGATGGGTATGGACCATGGCAATGGGTGTTGGGCAGGCAAGTGTTCGAAGGTGCCTGTGCTGGAACAGTGGTGACACACTCACTGTCGACCGGTGGTGAAAGGCGCACATCAGGGGTGGGCTGTGCTGGTGTACAAGGGCCACACCACATGGCAGGGCACACATGTGGACCGCTGAGCATGGTACCAGGGGAAGGTCATAGGACTGTGCGTGGATCAGATAGTGGACAGCATGGTACGGACCAGCTGCGGTGTCCACATCCAGTCAGATGGGTCACGCTGCAGAGTGCATGTGGACAGCTCACTACACAGAGGCGGTGTATGTTACATTGCATGATGGGTCCCAGCCAGATGTCAGGATAGGCACCCACCCCTGTTCAGGTCTATGCCCCCAGCACCATTGGGATCTGTGTCAGTGGCGCATATGGTGGCACACATGCCACAGGGTCCGGGTGGGCGGGCGTGCTGGGCCAGGCCCACAACAGGCACACGGTTGGTATCCAATACTGCCACTGTATTGCAGTATGGGCATGGTGGCGCCATGGGCATCCACCATTTGGCTGAGCCATATGATGGGGCCACAATGGGCAGTAGTGCTGCCTGTCCTGGCGGCCACCAGGGTCCACATGCCATGGTACGCACGCGGTACTGGCCTGTACCCATTGGACTGGGCATATGTCCCCCAGTCATTGGCCCACACACAACAGGCCCCATCCGGGCATTGATACTTGCCAGTAATCCATGACAGTGTGTGGGGGGGAGGGTAGTAGTCACTATGTGTTGCTATCCACAGACAAGCATGCAGACATGCCACCCCTGTTTTAGCCACTGGCTGTTATCCATGTTGGTGCATACACCCGTTGTGCGGTAGTGGCCTGACCGTCACCGGCAGGCTGTGTGTTGGCTGCTGATGTGCAGAGGGGGCACACTGGGATGGGCCAGGTGCCAGAAGGGACCGACCCCCATGCGCAGCATGCCCGATGTCATTGTACTCCCTGGTGGTGTTGTGCATTCGTGGACATGGGAATGACACCTCTGTGTACAAGTAGGGCAGTGTCAGCCCAGGCTTGTATGTGCCATTCCAGACAGTGTGGTGGTGCAGCACGGGGGCACATGGAACCATGTTGTCAGTGGGACATTACCAGGGGTGCTGTTGGGGGGGGCACTGCGCAGTGTGGGCCATGGTTACAGTGGACTGTGCACCACCCAATGTGGTATCTTCTGGGTGGGTGGTCAGCTGTGTCAGGCCATGGCACATGGTGCACCATGTGGCTGGAGCATAGGCATGTGGGCGGGTAGGTGCCGCTATGCTGTGCATGTGTGCTCTGCACATATAGCCATGCTGGATGGACCCCTAGGGCTGTGTCAGCCACCTGACATGTGTGTCCTGTGCCCAGACCGTGTATACTGAGCACATGCATTGTGTGCCTTACATGGCTGTGCATTGCATTGGCTTGCCAGGTGGGACACATGTGCCGTGTGCCACTGTGCAAGTCAATAGGTGCAGGTGTCGCTATGTGTGGGTGGTGCATCTGGGGGAACGGGATTGGTGTCCAGTGGTGTACCATTGACCTCAGAGCAGGGGCAGTGCTGGTGACTGCCTCCCTCAGTGTTCCTGGGGATGTCACTGTGGTCAGCCTTTGCCCACCAGCGGGGGCCCCATGGCCGGTGGGAGTGTGGACACAGCGGTCTGGCTACAGGACCCATAGGCCACACATGCATGGCTGGAGTGGTGCTCCAGCATCTCACAGCATGGCTCCACTGACAGTCCATGCAGCGGTGTGCATAGTGGGACATGTATCAGAGGACACAGGTCCACCTGTGTGTGGTGCCAGCAGCTGCATCAGTGGAGCTACCAATCCTGGTAGTGATGCTCACCATTTTGCTGCCATGCACCACGTGGCTTGGGTCAGTGGCCCCAATGGCACAAAGGCTGCTGGGATGCATGGTCAGTTGGCTCAGTAGTGGTTGTGGAGCTGTGCGGACACCCTTGCACTGGTCACTGCCTGGTCAGCGGCACATGTCAGGTGGCCGGCACCACCGCCCACAACATGTCGCAGACTGTGCCCTACCACGCTGATGCACTACTGATGGCTGGACCACGGCGTATGGCTTCCGATGGGGCATGTGTGCACTGCACCTGTACATCCTAGATGACAGGGTGGAGGCCATGTGTGGGCCCCACAGGTCCATGATGGTGGTGGATACGGATCTCTCTATCCTGCTGTGTGGCAGCCTTAGTTCGAGGGGGCACTGTCAGTGGCTAACAGGTGGGGGGGTGTTGGTGGGTGGCCATGATCCAGGACTATGTGGCGTTGACATTGGGGACCTGGTATGCATGTCCGGGGGGGGGTGACACTCTGCCAAAGAGTGGTCAGATCACGGTACTACTGCAACAGGGCGTGGGCGTGGATGCATGCACCGTGCTCCTAGGATGGGTGGCCTGGGGGAGTAGGGGCTGGGTCATCGCCACATGCTGTGCCTGATCGGCCACATGGCCATCATCCACTGCCATTGTCTGTTGCTTGCAGGACCATCTGTGTCACTGTCAGCCATCTGTGCACCATTCTGTCCTGTGGTACATGCCCTTGTGTGGACACCACCCGGGTGCACGCATTCCTGTGACTGGTGTGGTTGGGGTGCCTCGGCGGCCACTCCAGGTGTGTCTTGCATGCACTGCCATTGCATGGTCGACTGTGTACTGTACTCTGTGCAGTCATGGCCACAGATGCGTGCATGTGTCGTCAGCAGATGCATGTACCCTAGTGCACTTGAGGGAGTGCAGTGTAATGATTGGAACACTCAGTCTCCTGCAGGACAGTGCCATGTTGGGAGGGCCTCACAGGTTACTATGCCAGCCACATAGCAGGACAGGTGTACACTGCATGTTTGAGGAAGCAGCGGTATACAGGGTACTGTGCTGGTGTGTAATGTACAGCATGGGCGGTGGCTGCAAGGTACAGTCTTCCCCAGGGTGTGGCCATTCCCCAACCTGTGCAGGGCATTGCACAGGCATGGCACTGGCATGTGGGGGCAGTACGGCTGTGTGTGTGTTACCAGCCCGGTGACAGTGCAATGACAGATGTCATGTTCATTGGTAAAACATGGACATGGGCAGTCTGGATGTGCAATGCGGTACCCCTGTGCAACGCCCTCTATGATCCTATGTGTCCATCCCTACAGTGGTGCATTGCGTACCTGTCATGTCGGACATCGGTGCATCATGGGTTGCTACCGGTGGTCCATGGGTGTGACCTGCGTCATGTGTGTGTGTTGCCGTGCAGTGCTACCCATGCACAGGATGTGTGTCATGGGTGGGCATGTGTGTTCAGGGACCACAGTGTTATGTGTTCAGGGCTGTGGGGTGCTATGTGCGATGTCCACCGTCCCGGCCACCATTCATTGCTGTGTGTGACAGTCCCATCAGCACGACCTCCCCATACCGTGTGTGTGTGTGTGTCTGTGTGTGTGTGCTGTCCTAGCACTGTGCATGTGCAGTGTGGTGGGGCATGTCATTCCATGTCTGTCTTCGGCATCTTCCCTTGCCGTTCAGTGGTCACTTGTGTTTGCACTGCCGCTGACACCCTTTTGCAGCATTGATTCTGCACCGCACTGGTCCTGCACTGCTGCACATCTGCTGTTCCACTCCGAGTGGTGTCCATGGTTCCAACAGCAGCTGCACTGGATACCGCACATGCCTCCATAGCTGTCACCTGTACTGTGCTCGCTCTTGCCTTGTTGACCTCTGTGTGCCCATGTTGTCCAGCACCAGTTGCCTCGCATGCCGCCGCTGTGTTCAGCGCTGAAGTTCCACCGGGTATGACAGATACGTTGCGTGGCCTTCCCCTGGTGCGTACGGTGTGTACTGGCTGTTGTACTGACTCCTTTGCAGCCTTGCTGTGTTGCACACTGTGTGGCATGGTGGAGCTTGCACTGTCAGTGCTGCCCATGGTGGGCAGTGCTGTTTGTGGACCTGTGGTGTGGTCCATGCTGCTATGCCATGCCTGTGTCTGCCCTGTTGCTGTGTGTGGACATGTGTCACCCGACTGTGTGTCTGTCATGCTCTGTTAGCTGCTGCAGTGTGCAGAAGTGACATGCATCTGTCCCTCCATGCTGGCTGTGCTGTCATGCACAGTGGTTGACAGTGCACCCTGGCCACATGTTGCCTGTGGTGTCATTGCACTGTGGGACTGCTGTGCCATGTTGGGCTGGTCATGTTCTGCTGTGCTGCTGTGGGTCTCAGTGTGTCTGTGGACCATTGTCCATTCCGTGGGTCTGCATGTCCCACCTCTGCTGTTGTCATCCACCATGGTATCGGATGGTATAGTGGCATCCTGTGTATTGCCATACTCTCCAGTCTGTGGTGCTGCTATGCCACCTGTGTATTGCTCCTGCTAATGTTGTGCACCAGCCACAGGATACATATGTTTGGCAGATGGTTTGCTGGTCTGCATCGTCGGGTGCCATTCTGTCCTGCATCTGTCGGTGACCTGCCTGTTGCGTGACATAACCACTGCTGTGCCCATGTCCACTGTACATGTATGGTCCATGCAGTGTGCGTTGTACACCTCCATACACAGGTGGATGTCCCTCCCCATGGACATGTGTAGTACCATCTCCATATGGTGCAATGGCCTGTGTCATGTATGGGCCGGCCAGCATTGGCACTGGGCATGTGTCAGTGTGTTGGGCATGTGCAGTGGGATACACATCACTGTGGGTGTTGCTGCTGAGTGTTCCATATCACTGGGACCCTCCCTCCATTGCTGATGCCGACAGCACATTGCTGAGAGGTGCCTTATATGGGTGGTGTATTGTGCATGTGGTGAACTTCCTGCCTGGCTCATGTTATGGTATGTGTCCTGTGGCCCTGTGTCACATGCTGCATTGTGACATTGGCTACCCCCACCATGCATGGCATGGCCTTCTGCCTGACCACTGACCGTGACCTGGGCCATTACCTGCAATGCTATGGCCATGGCTTGTGCAGCCTGTGATTTCTCCCACTGTGACTGCACCAGTTGCTGCAGTAATGCTGTCATCATCTCCTGGCTGTTTGCCTGCTGCTGGATACTTGCCTGTATGCCCAGCAGTATGGCCTCCATGTGTGCCTGTTAGCCCTGTGTATTGGCCACACTGGCCTGCACCATTACATGTATCGCAGCTATGATCCCCTTGATGCAGTCCAGGCTTGCTGTGGTGGCACTGGTGTGTGCCTTCAGTGCTGCATGCACCCCACTCATGCTACCTGCCATGGACTCCTCATTGTTCACCACTTCCTGGAAGTACTGTCTCAGCCCATCATTACTGTGTGTCTGTCCTCCATCACCGTCCTCTGTTGGTTGTGGGGTGTCCACGTGCATGTCCACTGCTGACGTGCCGTCACTGTCTGCCTCCCCTGCTTGGCCATGCACACCCTGTTTGGTGTCACCTTTCTCATCAGCTGACACTGCAGGGTCCTCCACTGAATCCTCCACATCTTCTGTTGTGGTGGCTGTCGCAGGGCTGTCTGTGTCTGGCAGTTCGCCTGTGTACCACTCTTCCTCACCCTCACTGGGCCTTGCGTTTGGCTCACTGTGGTGCTGCTGCACCTCCTCCTCCACCTCCTCCTGTGCCACTGCATCTGTTTGTGTGCCTGGGCTGCACGGTGGCATTTTCGTGCTGCTTGTCTCGCTGCCTGTCATGGAGCTTCAGTCCTCCATGGCATCATCTTGGGTATAAAGCACATACATTATGTGGCTGGGTCCTTATCATGTGATCCCCATTGGTGTCCCCATGTTGTGCTGTGTGGGTGCAGTTCTGTTGTGTCATGTGTACACCTGCCTGTGTGCAGTCCACAGTACATGTGTGTTGCATGGTGCCATTGGGTCTGGCCTGTCCACACCCCCTCGCATTGCATTCCCGAAGCTGTGTTGCTGCTGTTGTGTGACTGCCAGATATCAGTGCTGTGTTACATGCATGTTGTGTGGCTGGCATTGTTGGTACCATGCTGTGTGCCACCGGGAATTGCATGTGCACACAGTGTGGGCCGGATGGGTGCGGGAGCTGTGCTTGTGTCATACAGTGTCCCTTCTTGACATGGACTGTGGGGTGCTATATGGCCTGTGTTTCTGTTCGCATTCACAATGCCATGACTGGGTACTGACAGGGGATGGGTTCATGGGTACCATGGGGCTGTAGTGCTGTAGTGCTGTACAGAGGGGGCATGGGACTGTGCCCTAGTCTGTGTGCTACAGTGTTGTGTGCATGTCTGGACTGTGCATTCCGCAGGCCTGGGCAATGCTGGGAGGCATGGTGTGTACTGGGGGATACCGGTTATGTGTGCATGTTGGGGGGCTGTGGTGTGTGTTGGGGCCCTGGTGACTTGCCACGTACTGTTGACTGTTGGAGCCTGGGCTGCCTGGTTGGGGCTGTGTGTTCCTCCGTTAGCATTGTTCACAGTACTGTCGCATACACCATGCTGCTGGGTCGGTTTTCTGTGCATCTGTGTGGCTCACCTTGTGAGGTCAGTCATGTGCCTGCACCCATGGTCCAGTGGACTCAATTTCTGCCTGCCAGTGTGCCTTGTGTGCAGCGGCCGTGCTGTTCTCCAGTCCTGTCTGCATTGCTGGCATGGGCTGCACATGGTCGGCCTGTCATGGGTGGCTGGTGCTGGGGTGGACCCACATTGCAGGTGTGCTGTTCCTACCGGTGGTGAGGGGGATACCACACAGTGGTTGCTAAGTGCACCTGTGGTGTGGCAGTGCCAGCCCCATGTTGTGTGCTTCAGCTCTCTGCTATACCTACTATCATGTTCCCACTGCTGTCCTGCTCTTACAGCTGCTGGTGGGGTTGGGGGGGCTTTCAATGTCTGCACACCACCCATTACATCGACTGTGTACCCTCTGATGTGCTCTGGTATCCCACCATTCAGTCTCCAGCCTGCTTGCTGCACATGGGCATGGTTCCTATCACACCACGCTGCTGTTCCGTGTGTTGCTCCACACTTGTATCCGCTACTGTTTCTGTCCCCTTGGCCAGGACATGATGCGGTGACAGGCTGTCTTCATCCACACACTGTGGTTGGCCAGGTCTCAGGATTCCCTATTGGTGCAGCACATGGTGCCTTTGGGGCCAGGCATGTTGTTTGCCATCACATTTCCATGTGCTGGCAGGGGTGTTGTGTACACAGTACCTCCTGCAGTTGCTCCCCCCCCATTGCTACATGTACACATCCCTTCCATATGGTACCCCCTTCCATACACATTGGTATCTTTACAGATGCTTCCTGTCATGGCTACTGGGGTTGGACATGTCCCTGTCTCCGAACCAGCAGAGGTTTCCAGTGATACACTACTCAGATGCATACACTGTCCATTACCTACAGATTCGACTGGACATGTTCTCAGGCTGGCATATGCCTGGTAGCGTGCACTCAACAGTACTGTGCACATCTGGGTACAGTGCGTAATGCCTTACCTCCGCAATGTGCAGAGGCTATCTGTGCATGTGTTGCACCCCCAGAGCTGTCCTGTCTCTGCATGGTGTGTACCATTTGCCTCTGTTGGCTTGTACCTTGCGTGGCAGTCTGCTGCCTGAAGAGGTTGAGCTCACTGTCTCCTGCAATGGTGCAGCATCTCAGGTGGCTAGCGACACTCTCCTCCTGTGGGATGAACACCTGGACCTCTAATGGGCCACCTCCTGTGGCTGTCGCACAGCGTGCATTGTGTGCCATTTTATCCTTGGACCACCTCTTGAGGTCATGGTACCATTTCTGCAGTTCCCTGATAGTCCGCTTTGCTGGTGCAATGATGTTTACATTTGTTGCCACCTGTGTCCATGCCTGCTGCCTCTTGTCCCTTTGTTGCTTGTCCCCACCCCGGGATAGCAGTAGTTTGTGCTGTTTGTTCACCTCCTCGATGAGGACATCTGTTTCTCTGTCCATGAAGTTGTGTTTCCAGGTATGGCGTGGTTCCCCTCTCCGTCTGGTAGCCTGTGCCATTCTCCTTGCCGTAGGCCTTCTGGGTACCTTGCGTCATTCCACACCATGCATCATATTTATGGGGCAGGCTGACCTTTGCATCATTCTCCTGGTCTTTGTGGCTGCGGGTCCATTTCTTGCAATTTCTGGCACATGGGGTTTGATGCAGCATGTTTGATGCAGGGTGGCCCTTTAGCGCACCGTATGCCACTGTACGGCACGTTTGAAGTTCCAGTCCTATATATTTATATAAGGCCTTTCTAGTGAAGACTTGATTATGGTGTTTGGTTAATAACCATAATTTAATTTTACTGAAAGCTACTTGGAAATGATTCGGTAACTGTTTTAAGGTTCTTTGCCTAGGGAGTTCACCATGTTCAGGCCAAAAAGGCATGACTGAAGTAAAAGCATCCAGTACCCATGGGTACCATAATTTGTGTTGGGAGTTAAAAAGAGGTTTTATATTAGTTACAATAAACATTGAGAAAAAAAATACAACTGAGTTAACCATTCTGATACCACCTGGTTTGCTTTCCAGAAATAAGATACCTCTTTTAATCAGATTTAATCTACTTCCCCATCCTCCAGATAACAAACACCCATATGATTTAGTTTCTAATTCTTTCAGAACAGAGAAGATACAACTAAGATGTAAAAACATAGATAACAAAAAGGTTTTAATCATAAAAACTCATAAGTTTTGCCATCCTCCACCTATTCCAAAGTCAAACCTTTTCAGTAGCTTGCTGAATTTTATCCTGCCAGTTTATCCAGGCTAGGTTACCTGATATAAATTTAATATCTAAAATGGTACAAGTACCTCAAATTATGGGAATGCTGAAAATGGAGTCCTCAGAACAGGGAAGAACTCCTATTAGCAAACATTTGCTCTTCTCATAATTTATTCTGGACCCCAACACTCTGAAAAAATCCATTAATATGGAGCCCACATTATTACATGAATGTATATCAGCCATAAGTAAGCAAATATCATCTGCATATGCAATAGTTGTAATCTCACTATGCTGACTAGAGAATGACAAGCCTGTAATAATGGGTGATTTATTAATTCTACGTAATAAGGAATCCACAGTAAATACTGTACCTATAACAAATGGCTGAGGGGACAGCCCTGTCTAACTCCTTTACTTACCACACAGGGATAGCCTACCCAACCATTACAATATGGCCTAGCGGTTGCCTGAGAATAGCAGGCCTCTACCCAGGAAATGAATTCCGGTGGTATGCAATATGCTGCCAAACATTTCCATAAAAACTCATGTGAAATACTGTCGAAAGCCTTAACTTGGTCTATACTCAGCAGGAATCCTGAGAATTCCCCTTCCTGTCCCTTGGCAATAATTTTCCGTATAAGAATCAAATTTTCTGTGATGTTTCTTCCTGGAATGGCACATGTCTGTGATGCATGAATTTAACCTCCTGCCACCAGAGACAACCAATTGCATAACAATTTTGACAATAATTTAAAGTCTGCGTTTAACAGGGTGATAGGTCTCCAGTTGGAGAGAAGGCCCTTATCCCCCACCTTATGCATAAGTACTACTAAACCCTCATACATACTACCAGGAATACATTTTGATGACAATATTTCATTAAACACAGCTACTATCTCATCCAGCAGTTCTGGGAGCAGTATTTTGTATAGTTCTTATGGAATGCCATCATATCCTGAGGCTGACCCTTCTTTTAAAGTAGCCAGAACCCCTAATAACTCCTGTTTCATTACTGGGGTAATCAACATCCCTTTCAAAGAAATGGATAGCAGAGGTAAAAAGCACCCGGAGAACCAATGTTCAAAATCTGTAGGGACACCAGAGGACCCTTTAAACAAGTCAGACACATGTTGCTCTACTATAGTCAAAATACCTGATTTACTAGTAACAGTATGACCCCTAGTGGTGAGAACATGGGATATGATTTTCTTTTTCCCTTGGTCAGAGCAGAACTGATAGGGATTCATAAAATCTTGACAGCCTTGGGTTCCAAATTTTTGTTCCTACTCTAGGAATTTATACCGATCATATTGCAGAACTGAAATTTGCAGCTTAAGATGAGATATTTGGGCTGTCAAATCAATACCAGTCATACTCTGTTCTGCTAGGGAGGCAGTATAGCGCAGCAGTTTAAGGCTCTGTGCTGCAAATCTGGTGACATTCAGCAGACCAGACCTGGGTTTGAATCCCACAGCTTCTACTTGCATACTGTGTGACCCTAAGCAAGTCACTTAACTTCCCTGTGCTCCCAGGTTGCTCCTGTAAAAAAGCTTTCAGCTTAGTGTGCTACTCCTGGTTAAACAACTAAAACAAAACATAAAAGGGAACCCAACAATGACTGGCATTCCATCAGTGAATCTGTATATTGTTTCCCATTTAACTTGCCCATCAACTTAAAAAAATCTCTTATGTATGTTTTAGTATCTCCCCACCACTCCAGGGTAGAATCATACAAAAAGGCCACAGACCACTGTGCAGCCAAAAGATGCATGAAACCTTGCTTTATCATGTCGTTATCCAATAACATCAAATTCAAATGCCAATATCCCGTCCCTCAGCTCATTTTATCATAGTTTGCCACAGTTAATTCCAGCAACCCATGGTCCGAGGAGGCAATTGTCGAAACCTCTGATTTTTTTATTTCTAATCCTTTTGAAATAAACCACTAGTCAATTCTGGTGGCCAATAAGCCTCTGAAATAGGTTTTTGGGGGTGTAATGTTACTTTGAACAAATACATCAATTAAATCAGCTTGTTCCAATAAGTTATTCAAGTATGAAGCATCACAGAACACCTTAGTTGTCTGTAGGCCCCTATCAGAGTTTAAACAACTACAATTAAAATCACCTCCCCACAACAAATGTTTTGCTGTAAAAAGAAGAAGCTATATGTTTTTTAAAAGGTGGATTCTTGCCACCTTTGTCTGAGGGGAGTAAATATTGATCAAGCAAAACTCCAAACCTTGTATAACTACATCAGTCAGTAAAGCCCTGCCTGGCATAAGAGCAATCACATGTATAACTTTAATAGCAGGATTAGTGAAAATAACTGCTACCCCACTACAGAGATCATCCCCTATGGACCAATAGGAATCGCCCCAAAGCCATAAATCTTTGGCCTCTTGCACTTCCCTATCAGTTTGTAAGCTGGTATCCTGTAAAAAAAATCACATCATATTTATTAGAGTGAAAAAGTGCAAAGGCGAGAGTTCTCTTCCTGTCTGATTTGCTACTATTGGCATTCAGAGATGACAGAGATAAGTCTTACAGGGAGCCCAGAGAGGTCAGTCAGGTAGTTTATTTTTCATTTTTACCCATGTTCTGGTGCCCAATCTTTTCTTCTGGGGTTTAGGTCCCTTATTGTCCCCCATATGATCAACATCTGATCCCCCGTCATGCTGGGAGGAATGTGAGGAGGCGGAATCAGGCTCAGTTTCCAAATCTCCATCTTCTGACTGTAAAACAGTATATGAATTCCGAGTTTCCATTGGAGTAGTGGTTTCAGCTGTCACCCCCTTGGTTTTGATTTTTTTTCTGAACCCTTTCTTCCATTGCACCATAGTATAGGGCCCATCCAATGGGGGGAGCATATCAGGTGCAGGGGGATCAGGCATTTGTGTGGGAGGTACTTGGGCACCCTCATTAGGGGGCTCAGGGTCTCAGACAATATCTCTATGAGATGTGTCGGAAGCAGGGACCATCATGGCAGCCATTGTTGCAGATGTATGACTAGGAGGAGCTGGGGTTCTGATAGCTTTAACAGCGTTGTTGATATAAAAGTCCTGTATACCATAGTCAGCCTCAGCAGTATTATGGGCAGCCCATGGACAGTCAGTAAATGAGTGGCCTTCTTTGCACAAACTACATTTCAGCAGATTCCTACAATGGAACATGGTATGACCAACTCCTCCACATTGTGCACACTCCACCACATCACATGTCCTGCTCAGATGACGAGAGGAACTACATTTATAACAGTGACGTAGTTGCTCAAGATAGAAAATAAACCCCTTATCCCAGCCTAGATAGAAACAACTGGGGAGATGCTGTAACCCTGAATTCTCTTGGTGGAGGTTGATTTTTATCCTCCATCCCCTATTCCAGAAGCTCTCATCATCCAATATGGGCTCTGGATTCCCCTACACCTTACATTTCTTCTCTAACCAATAGAGGATGTCAGAAATATTCTCCCCCTCATTTCAAAATAACACTGTAATAACCTTAATGGTTTGTTTGGTTACAGATATTGCCTGAAAATGTACCCAGGCTGGATTTGTCTTTGGAATAGCATATTTCACCCAAAATCTATTCAGGATATTGGGCGTGCGAAAACTGATGTCATAAGTAGATTCACCAGGAGTGTGAATCAAGGTATATACTTCAGCAGGGGAGAAGCCTAACATCTGCTTGAGGAGAACTTTCCACACATAGAACTGGTCTAGCATTTCTTCTGGGACCCTCAGATATCTCAGACATACTGCAGTACGTCATTTTGCTAGCTCTACTGATTTTTTAGTAGGCTAGTGTAGGTAGGTGGGGGGTGCTCCTCAGGAACCTGTGTTTCCTCATGAACCCCAGGCTCAGACTCCTCTGCCCCCCCCCCCCATTGTTGTAGGCCCGGATCACCATCAAAAAATTCCTCCACTACTCCATCCATAATTGGGGAATCATCAATGTTACCTGCAAAGGAATCCTTTGACTGCTGGGACATAGCTGCAATAGGTAGATCCTTGGGTGATGTTGCAGGAGCAACCATGCTGGTTGCTGTGGAATCTTGGCCCGGAATAGGAATATTTGGGTTGGGAGCCCAGAAGCCTCTGCCTGCTTGCAGCCAGCCTGCTTTATTGAGCGCTGCCACTGGAAACCAACCTCACCCGCCTGGAACCTCCATGTCTAAAGGTGCTTCCTCCAGATCTCCGTGGGCTGAAAAAATGAAAACTTTTGTTGCTTGTTCTGCTGGGGTGCTTGGTGAGTTGTAGGTACCTCTTTTGCACTTCTTTTCATCCTCCTCGCATAAACGTTTCATCCGTTGAACTTCTAGCTCCGCCTGCTCCAAGTGGCACCGGGATACATCCAATTGCTCTTTCAAATGCACCATAGAAGTCTGTGCATCCACAGGATCCTTCCTTTGTGGAACAGCGGCATGCACATCCCCTACTACAGTGCTCCCAGCACCTTACAACCCACTGCTCAAAATCAGTGTTTCATTTTCCAGGAGGCCCGTACCACTGCCAATACTGTCACTTCCTGTCTCCACTTCCATCGCCAGAATGACTTCCTCAGTCATCCTCCTGGAGTCCAGCACCCCCCTACCACAGAGTTAGGGAATTTCCCTGGTATCCTGGCCAAATCTCCCCCATTCACTAAAAATACGACCAACAGTTTAAAATCAGGTTTAATTTCAGTTGGCATCCATCTGTATCCCCCTCCCCCCCCCGGTACGAGGCTGAAAATAGGCAAAAATTGTCTAGTCCTCCTTCCTGGTCAACAAAAACTAAATAAATAAATAAGTCACCTGTGTCAGTGTGCAAATATTAACTATGGTACATATGTTTTTTTGTAGTTTGTACATTGAATAGTGTATGTAGTATATATATGTTTTACCTTGATGTACCTTTTTTTTATTACCTGTAGCACACCCTGTACTATCTTATGCATTCCTTATTATTTTCTTGTTAAGTTTTGTTATCACACCCAGGTCCATCTTGTAAATGAGTTTTACTCAATGGTGTTTCACCTGGTAAAATAAAGATTGGTTGATTGATTGATTGATTGATTGATTGATTGACTGAGAATCAGTCATAGCTTTCCTGTGGGCTCTGCATGAAGAAATGAGATCAAAGTTGACCTTGTTTGTTTAAGGGATGGTGTGGGAATTAGTGTTGAGAACTGCAAAAATACATTGTTTTTTACAGTGAATTTCCCTTCTTTTTGTGATAGGGGAATCATATACTCACTTGGGACCAGTGCAAAATGAAATACATAGAATAGTGGTAATATTTCTAGCCCTGCTTCGATAACCAACTAACAAGTGAAAAAGAACAGTGTCTTAATACTTGTAGTTGCACCTTTATACCATACCATACCATCCTAGTATACTGTAGCTACAGTACTAATAATAAAGATTTTTTTTACCTAACTTCTAGGGATTCTGGGATGGAGGTTGGATGGCTAGAGGAAACATCCAGTCATACCTGTAAAATAAAAATAGCAACAGGTCACAAAGGATCTGCAGCTCCTTAGTAACTAACTGTGACAAACAAGGCACTTTAAACATAAAACAATACTCATCTGATACACATGGTCAGTGTCCTCTGTCAGGATTGGCATCCTGTTGTGCCATGTTTATCATTCCATTGGACCTGTAAATATAAAGCAGAAAATGGGGTAGTATGAGTAATAAAAAAAAACAATCAGCTGTGTCTGGTGAGAAGGGCATGTAGGTTTCTAGGGGGGGTTAAAGAGGGTTGTTAGGGAAGGAAAATACTGATACAATGGCTTTGGTAACAGATTTGGGAACAGACTTGGGTCACTCATGGAAGCCAGTGTGGGAGATCTGGACAGAAGTCAGCATCCCTAGGATCACTCTCCTGTCAGTGAGGAGGACATGTTGCTCTACCCATTGAACACTTCCAAGGCAGGATGAACCAACCACCTTTCGCATGCCTTGCATCACTGACAGTGTCATGGCTTCCAAAGTAGCTGAGATTCAAGGGGGTGTAGATGTCCCTGTCCCTCCTGTCCCCTTAATGGGGGGAATCTGTGGGGGTGCCAAAGGTACATGGTAATTTCCTGAGATGAAGGGTGAATGGGCTGGATGGCCAACAGCAGTAGGGTGCCTGTCAGTGATGTGGGGCCTATAGTGACCCAACCTTCATCTTGTTAGCTGCTCTTTTCCCCACTTGTCCTGATGCAGTGCATGACCACATCAGGTCTTGACACACATACCAACACTTTGTGAAGGGAGGCTCCCTGGCCTGTCACAAGGTGTCACCTGTGTGGCTAAACACTGCTCTGTCCCTCTCGAGGCTGAAGCCAGTGCCATCCACATGCCACTGTGCCTTCCCTCTAACCTTAGCTTATCCAGTTGGCTCAGTGATCAAGTACCCAAACTCAGGTCATCGGCACGGGGTGGAAATGTGGTACCTACTGTTCCAACAATTGGCCCTGCAAGCAATGTTATTTGATTTTTTTGTGTGTGACATTTTGATCACAAATTTTAAAATATTTTTTATGGTTTCAACTTCTGAACATGACAGGTGTCATTTATAAAATGGTGGTCGAAGCTTCACTTTGTGTTGCACGTGTAAAAATATATTTTGACCTGGATTTAAATAGTGGCACCTGTCATGTTCATGAGATGGTGTGAAAAAATGGTTATGCTGAAAATTTGAGTCAACATATTGAAAATTGCCAAAGTTATGAGTGAGCGCTGAAAATATCAATATACCTTCATAACTGTATTGTTTTCCAATATTTTGACCCTAAATATTCAACATAGTCTTCTTATGATCCCATCTCATGAACTAGGTTGGTTAAAATGTTCTAATCCCACCCAAGAGGTGATTTTGCAGAGTGACTGCAAAATCACTTTTCAGGCCAGATTTTAAATTTTCTCTTGCCTTGTTCACAAAGTGGAGTCCCAAAAAGGCCATGTTGAAACTCTGGGGCACAATATTAAAAAATGACTAAGTCATGAGTAAAGGCTCAAAACACACTGAAATACATTAACTGCACTTACCTTGTTTCCTCAGTTCATGATTCAGCATTTAAGCAGGAGGATGTGTCTCCAGTTCAGGCAGAATTATGGCATTGGACCGTGGGAGGTAAGTAAGGTATACAGGGCAGGTGTGGGGTGATCAGTGCTGAGTGAAATGGTTAGGTGTGGTGGTTGGGAAGGGGAACAGCAAGGGTGCAATGGACATTAGTGGATGCTTTTTTTTATTATAGGATTGAAAAAATAAAGACGTTGAGGGACTGTTTTTATTTTGCAGGTACAGCACTGGGGACTGGGCACCCTAGTGTCAGCTTATTGTTGTACGGCACTGGGGGTGGGCACCCCAGTGTCATACACTGTTGAATCAGAGGAAAGGGATGGTCAGAGAAGGCACCAGAGGGTTGAGTGCCTCTGTATCAGAATCTTGGTGTGGTGGATGGGTAAGTTGTGAAAATGGAGCGGACAGTTAACTGACACTGGGGGTTGGCACCCTAGTGTCAGAATCATGCATTATTTAGTTAGCACCAGTGATTGGGCACACTGGTATCTAGTTTAAAGAAATTAGGCCATGGATATAGCTAATGGCTGTCAAAAAGGTGTTTTAAAAACACACACATGCACAGTTCCATTCAATGAGGCCGGAGCTATGCACCGATGTGTGGTGCCAACCCCACTGAATTAATGCTGTTGAAAATGGAACAGATGCAGTATATAGCATCAAGCTAGCCCTGCCCCCACAGACATGCATGTTTTATCACCAAACAACCGCATTCAGAAATGCAGTCATAAAAAAAGGTTATCTTTAGAATGTTCAATTTTTAAACTGCACATGCACGGATTTTTTGGTTAATTTCTCAGTAATAGGGTATAGTAGGGAGATAAAAAGCACAAAAGCATACAACTTGGTACAAACTCCAGCAAACCTAAAAGTTCCAGGTTTGAAATCCTCCTGGTTCTTTAGTAATGGGTTGAAAAAAAGTTTTAATCTTGGCCACTTTTATGTTCTTGTTCACCTCTGTAACTTTTCCCAAGTGAACCAACTGTCACAAAACTTGCAGAATCCAGTGATCCTGGCACCAACTCTGGGCCTATCAAATTATAAGCAGATTAATTGAATCAGGGCAGAGTTATTAAGGTGCAAAATCAGGGTTTAACATTTAAGTGCATACTGAACCAGAATATACAGATACTACTATATCTGTATTATACAGGGCTGAGGAAGCACTTTAATGTTAAACCCCAATTTTTGGACCATAATAATTCTACCCCCATTCAAATGATTTACTTGAAATTTAGCATGCACTTTGTTGGTGCCAGGATCTCTGGATGCTGAAAATATTGCGGCAATGGGTTCAGCCTGGGGTAAAGTTACAGAGGTGCCAAAAACATACAATGGGACAAAATTAATACCTTGTTTGGCCCACCCATAACTAAAAAATCTAGGAAGATTTCAAATCTAAATCTTTCAAATTTGCTAGTTTCCCCAAGATTTGTGCTTTGTGCTTTTTGTGTCCCTAACTTTCCCTGTTCTGTAGAAATTAAGCAAAAATCATGCATATTCTCAGTTTGAAAAATGAACATTCTAAAGATAACAGATTTTTTTTATGACTGTATTTCTAAATATGGACCATTTAGCAAAAATATGGTATGTCTGTTGGGGTGGGGCTAGCTCAACATTGTACACAGCATCTATTAACAGAGTTCATTCAGTGGGATTGGGGCTATGCATCAGTGCATAGCCTCAACTTGTGAATGTAGCTTTGCCTGCTTCTGTTTAGAAATGGCCTTTTAGTTGCCATTAGCCACATTAGTGGCCTAATTTCTTTAACTGAACACTGGGATGTAAGATCCTCAGTGCCAGCTAAATCATTTGGTATTCCTACAATGAGGTGCCCAACCCTGGTGCTGGTTCATTCCCCCTCTCCATCATTATTTCCCCACCTGCCACACTGAGATCCCAACAGTGGGGTGCCCAATCCCCAGGACCAGCTCAAAATATCCTTCCCCAGCAGCAATCATGTGCAGTACCAGGGTGCACACCCCTGGTGCTGTCTGTGACAGAGTTGGGTATGACCCTCTCCATCTGTTATGCAGAGAGAGTTAAAAGCAAGGATTGATTTTTTTTTCTCTCCTATTCTGCCACTTACCTGTTTCTTCCTTGTCTGACTGCACAAATTTTCTTGTGGCACCTAGGAACTGGCCACTCCAATGGTCCCACAATTCCCCCCATTATCTCCCTTCTTTCACTTGCTGTTTCTATTCTTTCTTTCTCCTCTTGCTTTTCTGTAGTTAAAAAAAATATATGTGAATATTTATGTGAAACCTGGATACCTTGGTTTGCAAATGTATATAATTATATTATTGAAATTATTGCAGAAAGCTATTTAAGTTTCTTAAAAAATAACAATCTGTAATACAAGGGGTTGACCTTGAGATAGATTTTGACCTCCACAAGCTTGTTTACAGAATTTTTAACAGGAAACCAGCTCTGGTACAAAATGTATTATTTTGTTGCACCTGTTAGGACTAGATATGTTCTTCAGACTGGTTTCAGGAAAGAAACTGACAAAGTTTTGGTCCATTTTTTTGAGAAACAGAAGATGCAAGTTACGAAAGCAGGATACAGAATATTAACTGCCAGGAAAATACATCCTATAAAAAGAGAGCAATGTTTTGCTTAGAGAGGGATAGAGAGATTGAGATTTAAATTGAGAGAGAGAGAGAGAGAGACTCAGATGAAGGATTTTTGTTTGTAATTCTTTTTTGAAGAGCTATCCTGTACAATTTTATTTTTTTTATTCTATTGTTATTGATAGTATTAAAATGCTACTTATGAATTTTATAACTTCTCTTGGTCTGTCTATGCTTCCTGACTTGTGCTTCTATCACAGCTGGTGTCAGACAAATTGGGAGTTATGCTGTACATATTCTCCACCAAGGGATTTGTGCATGGGTAATAGACCTGGTATCAGAGAAGCACAGAAGAAAGGTATAGATCCTGTAACAGCAAGCCCTGGCAGGATTACCAGAAGAACTGTCAAACTAGAAGTAGAAACACAAGTCTAAACTGAGACTGCACAGCCTGCACCAGTGATGAAAGAAGAAGAACAGGCAGAGACAGAACCTAAAAGTATGTCTACCGTTTTCAAATGTTGGGCTATACAACAAAGAGAGACTGAGAAACAGACAGAAAAAGAGATTTGATGTCTAGAGGCATAGAGAAGAGAAGTGATGCAGCAACAGGAGCAACGATGGCTGGGTGCCTTGCAAGCTATCAAAGTTGGAGGATCTGGTTCAAGTCCAGTAGATCAACAAAACACAAACAGCTTAAAATACTTTAAACATACAAAGCAGTGTCCCTTGGATGATACAGCATACCTGACAACTTCTGAAAGGGTCATTGGATCCTACCAATGACCAAAATAGCAAAGGGCAATCAGACTGGTACATTGTCTGATAGGTAAAGTCCAACTTGCCTACAGCAATAAGGACACTGCACAGTCATAACATTGTGACCTTGTGAAATGAGAAATCCTTAAATGATATGACATCTCAGTAGAGACCTACAGGCAGAGATTTCAGTCCCTGAATTATTACTCCATTGATAATCTTCAAGAAACCTTCATATGACTCAGAGAACTACTCATTAAATGGCTGCAACCAGAGGGCAAAACAGTCCCATGGATCACAGACATATTTGCAATGGAGTACTTAATCAGCATTCTTCCTACAAATGTGCAGTTTTGGGTAAAAGTACACCAAACAGAAAGTAGGAAAAAGGCTGTTTCTTTGCCTATCAGATGGCCAAACAGATGCCGCAGCAGCAAAGTAACAGCCAAGGATGGTAAGACCATTGTTTTCCTTGTTTAACTCCAGATCAGATAAGAGTGCTGATTGGGTGTAACAAATACACACATAAAGGCTTTAGTTGCTAAAACTGTAATAAGCCAGGCCATTCTGCAAGAAAATGCCATAGAAATAAGCAAAGTAACACTGGGGCTAACTTGGCCTTAGCAAAATGTGGCAAGTATTTCACAGATGTCAAGATGGGAGATAAGACTTATAGATTCAGGAAACAGACAAATGCTGGTACATGCTGAAGTTCTGTGAAAAGACTGTACAAAAGGGACAGGTACTGGGTCATCTGCATCCACAGTGACACTCAGTGCTATCCCACTGCCCAAGTGACAGGGAACATTAATGGGTGTCACATCAAATGAATGTGGGGGTAGTACCAAAGTTACCTGTACCTGTGATTATTGGAAATGACTTTCCAGGATTTGCTTAGTTAACCACAGAGGCAGTAAACCCTGCTGTTTCAGCAGCTGCGATAACACGAACACAGGCAAAGAAAATCTCTGATGTTGAGGACTCTTTTCCTTTTGGTAACTTTGATTCAGACTTGCTTGAACCTAGCTCTAAGATCTGGAAGTCCAGGAAAGAAAGATGCCTAAAAAAACAGTGGCAACAAAAAATCGATGGACATAAGGGGTTGATATATGAAAATGCTGGAACAACACTGATAACTGATTGTAATTTTGTTTCTGAGAAAACTAACAATGTTTCTCTCCAAGGTTATTTTAAGCAGTAGGAGGTGAAACAAAAGCAGGGTGAATGAGTGTTTAAAAATGTAACAGACTACTGTACAGAGTTTGGGTTAATCCTCAGACACAGAAACTGATACAACAATTGATCATTCCAAACAAGTATAGAACTGAGTTGTTACAGATAGCACATGATAATACTATGGCTGGTCACTCGTGGGAGGGAGCACACCCTTGTCAGATTATTGTACAGATTTTACTGGCCTGGTATTCATGAAGATGTTGCTTCCTATTGCAGTTGTTGTGCTGAATGTACAAAAGTATCTCCAGTGACTGAAAAAGACAAGGTGCCCCTGATGCCCCAACCATTGTTAGATGTGCTTTTTGAGAGACTTGCAATGGATGTGGTTGACCCTTAGACAAAAGCAGAAAGGTAACCTATTCATTCTGGTAATATGTAACCATGCTACTGAATACCCAGAGGCAATTCCAAAGTGTATTGTCCCAGCCCCAGAAGTGGCTGCAGAGCTTGCCAAAATTTTCAGCAGGGTGGGCATACCTAAAGAGATTATTATTGATCAGGGTAGTAATTCTGGTGCAGCATTGCTGAAGAAGCTATACCAACTACTAGGTAACACTGCCATAAGAACCTCCCTTTATCACTCTCAGACAGTCAGTCTTGTTGAGCATTTTTATCAAACCCTAAAATGCATGTTGAAAAGGTTTGTGAAAGGTGAAGAAAAAGATTGCAACTGATACTTACTTTACCTGCTTTCTGCTTACCAAGAAGTGCCGTAAGCATCAATGGGTTTTTCACCCTTTGAGATGTTGTATGGTAGACAACCTAGAGGACCACTAGATGTAATAAAAGGCACATGAGAACATAGCACACTCAGAAAAAATCTGTTACAGCTTATACTGTATGTGTGCACTGAGAAAGAACCTGTCAAAATATGTTGAGATTGCCCACAGTAATCAGGAAAAGCCCCAAAACAGCAGAAGGTGTATTAGGACCATGAGGTAAAAGGAAAAGTTGAGCCATGTGAAATGGTGTGCTACTGTTACCAACTACAGAAAACAAGCTTTTAATGAAGTGGCAAGGGCCTTATGAAGTGATTAGATGTAGTAGCACAATTAACTACGAGACTGAGACCCCTGATAGGAAAAATCCTACCAAGATATACCATGCTAGCCTCCTGAAGAAATGGGTTGAAAAAACACCAAATGTCGCTTAGTTAGTATTACCAGAAACAACTAACAGAAATATATTAGTTGCTGTATTGGTCCTTGTAAAAACAGATCCAGAAGCAAATGGTTTGATACCTTTTATTGGACCAACATACTGTAGATGTTACAAAAAGAAAACAACTAAAAAGAAACAACTAAAGAAGATATCGATACAGCTTATGACACACTGGAACAAACTGTTAACTATTGATACCATAAAGGTAAATGTTTCCTTATTGGCAGAACAAACTGCAGAAATCTGTAACTTGGTAAAGACATTTAAAAGTACTTTTACCACAGTTCCAGGCCGAGAGAAAGGGGCCAATCGCATAATAGTGACAGAGAATATTCACCCTATCAGACAAAACACATATACAGTAGATTACTAGAGCAGTTAAGAGTAGATGTGGTTAAGGAAATACAAAAATATGAAAGAGCTGGGTATTACTGAAGAATTGAGAAGTGCTTGGTCTTCACCAGTGGTGACTGTAAATAAAAAAGAAGAGGTGTAAGAATCCACCTTGATTTTATGAAACTTAGGCCCTGCCCACACTAGGGCTCCTGTAATGTTACAGGCATGTGAAAACATTACAGGTTCCCCTAAACATGGTTTGCATCCACATTGGTAATGTTTTCAAACTGTGTTAGAAAACTGTCTTTAAATCCTGAGAATATCAGGGTGTTAGCATGGTTTTCAACATGGTTTGAAACCGAATACGGTTAGCACACCAGTGTAGATGGGAGTCTGTACCGTGTTTGCCCAACCATTATTGGTCCTCCAAGGAGCCAGAATGCACTGCTTCTCAATAACAGTAGCCTCTCACAATTTGTGCAAAGCTGTACCCTCCCCCCAGACCCTCCCATTGCTGGCAACCTCCCTCCACAGTTCCCGAAACCTTGCAGTTGTGTTGTTTTTGTTTTGTTTTGTTTTGTTTTACTGAAGTCAAACAAGGATTATTTGGCTGATCCTGCTCTGCCATGTCCCACACTCTAGCAGCGGTGTACATAGCCATGTTTCCACTTCCGTTGCATGGCAACACCCACATGCATACTGGGACTCACATCGTGCTGGCAGCACATCCCACAAAGCACTATGGACAGCTGCTATGCATTGTGGGACAGTGGGCAAGATGAAATGCAGCAGGGTTCTGGAACCGTGTTTCCCTGCCATGGAATCCCCCTCCAGTGTGGATGCACTGCACAACCATGCTCACAAACGGTATGGCGAATGCGGACGCCTATGCACAGTAGGTACTAACCCATTTTTAATAACATTATATCAAAACCGTGCTCAGTGTGGACAGAGTCCTAATCAAGTGTTTGTATTCGACAGCTATCCTGTGCTTAGGATAGATGATTTGGTGGGCAGATTAGGAAGTGCCAAGTACATTAGTATTATCAATCTCACCAAGAGTTAGTAGCAAACTCAAACACAAAATGCTGCACCCAGCCCACCAGTCACAGTTCAAATCCTTAGAATATCATTAGAAGCATAATTTATTTGTTGCAAAAAAGTGCCTTGGTGAATAAACATAAGAAGCACAACTCACTCCAACTAAAAGCCAGAAAGGTAGGAATACAATTGCAAAAGAGCCCTGACACATTTTGTAACCCACTGGTTACTTTATCAAGGGAGGTGGGCATAGCTTCCACAATGCTTTACATGGTCTTCTTAAAGGGCCAATGCTCCCATTCTTAAAGGGATACTCTCTCCCATTTTGGTTTGTCCTAACTGCCCACCAAGTTATTTAAAATAGTCTTAACTAGTACTGTTGCTTTAAAGAGAATGCATTGTTGTGAAATGAGCAAAGGAGTCCCTTAAGTTTTATCTGCTAGGAGCTGACTTTGAATTTATAACAGATCACAGTCCTCTCTGTTGGCTTAATCAAATGAAGGATAACAATCCTAGAATCACAAGGTAGTACCTGACACTACAACCATTTAAATTCAAAATGATGCACAAATCCAGAAAAGAGAATGTCAACGATGATTTTCTGTTAAGATATGGTTCAGGAACTGAGCATTCAGATGGTTGGAAAGAATGTGTGTGCTTAACTAAAACGTTTGCTGCAAATGTGTTAGAAAAAGGAATACTGCATGTGCAAAGAACTGTAAATGGTATATGGTAATATTAAAAGAGAAATAAAAGAAGGTTTTGGAAACCTGTTTTTTTTTTCTTTTAAATAAAGAAAAAAACAAGTTCCCTTTTAACGATGAGGGCATGTGAGAGAGTTGAGTAAGACCCTGTACCATTTGTTATGCAGGGAGTTAAAAACAAGAATATATTTTGTCCTTTCATATTCTGCCACTTATCTGTCTCTTGACTGTCTGATTGAGGAATCAAATTTTCTTGTCACACTTGGGAATTGGCCACTCTGATGGGCCCACAATTTCCCACATTATCTCTCTTCCTTCACTTGCTGTTTCTATTCTTTCTTTTTCCCCCTTGCTTCTGTGTAATTAGAAACTATATGTGAATCTTCATGTGAAAGTGGGATCCCTTGGTTTGCAAATGTATATAACTACATTGTTGAAATGGTTGCAGAAAGCTATTTGGGTTTCTTAGAAATATAATAATCTGTAATAAAAGGGGTTGACCTTGAGATGTATTTTGACCTCCACAAACTTGTTTACAGAATTGTCAGCAGGAAACCAACTCTGGGATAAAATGTATTATTTTGTTGCACCTTCTAAGACTAGATGTGCTCTTCAGACCAGCATTAGGAAGGAAACTGACAAAGTTTTGGTACATATTTCGAGGAACAGAAAGTGCAACTTGCAAGAGCAGGTTGCAGAATTTAAACTACCAGGAAAAGATATCTTATAAAAAGAAAACAATTTTTTGTTTAGAGAGGGATACAGGCACTGAGATTTAAATTGAGAAAGACTCAGATTAATGATTTTTGTTTGTACTGCTTTTATGAAAAACTATCATGTAAAATGTTATTTTTTATTCTATTGTTATTGGTAATAAAATGCTACTTGTGAATGTTATTACTTCTCCTGGTCTGCCTATGCTTTCTGATTTATGCCTCTACTACACTGCCAAACATCAAGCTGACACTGGCGTGCCCAATCCCCAGTGTCGGAACATGTAAACAGAAAAATGGTCCTTGGACGTAAGATAGAAAACATTCCATCAATGTCTGTTGTGCCACCATCCCCTCCCCTCACCCACCCCATACTTACTCCTCACTCAGCACCCAACACCCCCCCACCCCCTCACTCACCTACAATCACTCCACCTTTGTAGATCCAGTTTCTGAGCCTAAAAATATCCTCCTCATGGAACCATAACTGTGAATTGAGGAAATAAGGTAAGTGCTGTTAATTTATTTCCAAAGCATTTTGAACTTTTACTCATAACTTGATCATTTAATATTTCCCCAAAATTTTCAACATGGCCTTTTTAAGACCCAACCTCATGAACAAGGTAGGTGAGTGTTTTCAAATGTGGCCCATAAAGTAATTTCACAGTCGCTCCACAAAATTACCTTTTGGGTAGGATCTGAACATTTTTACCAACAGGGTTCTTGAGGCAGGTTCATACGAAGACTATGCTGAAAAATCTGGAGGCAAAATGCTGAAACACAGCAAAGTTATGACGGTACATTGAAATTTTAAATGTTTACTCATAGATTTCCTAATTTTCAATATTTTGATCCCAAATTTTCAACAAAGCCATTTTTTTTACAACATCTCATGAAGGTGACAGATATCGTTTTCCAAATCCTGGCTCAAATGTGTTTTTGCACTTGTGACTTGGAACGACAGTTCAGTCAATATTTTATAAGTGATACCTATCATGTTCTGAAGGGGGTCATAAAAAGACTATCTTGCAAATTTGGAGTTAAAATGCCACAAAAAAAATTATGAAGTACACTACAAGTCACATTAAGCTGTTCATCCAATAAGTTGTTTTAGCATTTCTGATTGAGTTGCATAAGTGTTGCTAGATCCAGCATAAAGCCTTGCACAAACAGTTTCTTAACAGTTAAAACTCAGTTTTGCATTTCATTGTGACTGGACTGCTGTTGCATTCCAAATGAGTTGCAAAAACATTTTATAAACATTGTTCTTGAGCTGGTTAAGCATTGAAAACAATGCAATATTAGTTGTCAGTGCATTGCCTACTGTAAAAAACAATGGTAAACCAACTCATTGGTGGAACAGTTTAATGTGACTTGTACCGTAGTGTTGTTTGTTGGTATGGCTGTTTGCCCAGTGGGGACAACCTTGCCTTCCCTTGCCAGTGACCTGAGTTCAGGTACAAGCTCAGTGAGAGAGCTACATAGGCCAAGGCTGAGGGGGAAGACCTTGTGGCGTGCAGCACTGACCCCAGCCTGAGAAGGGACAGAGGAGTGTTCTGGGACAGAAACTACACCTTGTGGTGGGCCAGTGAACCTACCCTCACAAGGGATTGATGTGCATGTCGAGGCCTGATGAGTCCATGCACTGAATTGGGACAAGTGAAGTGGTAATAAAAATAGGAAAAAGATTACCTGGTAGGATGAATGTTGGGTTGCTGCAAGCCCGACAGACCCCCAACAGCTGTCATCCACCCAGTCCCATCACCCTCAAACTCAAGAACTTACCTTGTACCTTTAGTATCCCCCACAGATTCCACTCATGACAGGAATAGAAGGGGAAGGGACATCCATCCCCTGGACAGTCAGCCAGATTGGCAGTCCATCACTCTGTCAGTGTTAAAGGCCTGTGAAAGGTGGTGGCTTCATCCTTCCATGGTGGTGGGGATGAGCTGAGCAAGAGCAACTTGCCCTCCATGAGGGAAGTAGGCTCAGGGACACTGAATCCTGTCCACATCCCCCACACTGACCTCCATAAGTTACCAAGTCTGTTCCAAACCTGGGTCACTGCTGTGGTACCAGTATCTACCATCCCAACCAACCCACTTTAAATCCTGCAAAAAACTATAATCCCTTTTCACCTGAAACATCTGGTCAGTTTTTTATTACTTATACTAACCCATTTTCCACTGTTTGACTACAGGTCTCTACAGGTCCATTGGAACGATGAAGACATCCCAACAGGAAATCTTCCCCAACATTGGAGGATACTGACTATGGGATTGATTTTCAAAGATTTGGGAATGATGCAAGCTGTGTGCATCAACCAGACACGATGCAAGGGGCACGCTGTGCCACACTTTGTGTCATTCCTGATTTTCAAAGGGTGCTAGCAGCACCCACTGGATTCCCTGCACCAAATAGCCATGTGCCAGGCTTGAGGCAGTCTGCAGGCAGTGCTATGTTTTTGAGTAGGCATGCGCCACACCTCGGCTGCATTATCCCCAACTGCAGGATTCTCAAATGCCTGCTGTGACCGCAAGCCTTGCCTGCTGTTAGACCAGCCAGAGCTGATCTACTAGCCCCATGCATCACCTTTGTCCCAAGTTGCTGGACAGCCACTGAGACTGACACAGACTGGGAGGTAAGCTGTGTCTGCCAAAACCACTGTAAGGGAACCTGGGGTAAAGGTGTATGGCAGAGCTATGGAAGGCATGGACGTTGGGTTCTGCTATTCACCTTCACACATGCAATGATATAGTCCTGGTTGTTTGACAATTTGTAAGGTTCCCTTGTAGGTGAAATGCATGCCAGTGTATGCTGTTACTGCATCCCCCTATTTCCTGTGCTCCAAACCCTGGGACACATCTGAGCTGGAAACAAGTTCTGCACACCACAGCATGGCAGTCATGGGCCCACATTGTACACAAACCCTTACAGTGGCCAACCGTGCTCTACCTAACCTAGGTCATGATGAGAGCCAGGAAATCCACAGTAGCTGACAGTACAACTGTAAGGTAGGCATGTAGCATGGTCTGATGTTGCACTGCTACTATAAACTCATAGCAACTGCAGTATGACATTGCTGAGTGGCCAACAGAGGTGCTGATGTTTGCAGAATGGCACATTATACCTTCCACAGTACAACAGATATGATGAAATCAGTATATATGTTGAAGCCCCCCCCCCCCCCCCCCGCAGCCAATACAGGGCATTCACATTGCACAAGAATCCCACACACTCTGGGGTGCCATGCTGACAGTCTGCACATATGTGTCCATGAGAATGTCCCCAGCCCAACTGCTGTCAGCAACATGTAGAGGTCAAGACATGGGACTGTAACAGTATTCGTAAGGCTGTATATTCCAAGGATGGATCCAGTGGCACTACTTCATAGAGGGTATGGTGAGCAATAGCGTGGGTACCGTACATCCCTCTTGTGTTACCACGGTTTGGTCATGTAGGCCATGCTTTGTAGGGGTAAAAACCTTCATGGAGCACAACAGACCTACACATCATGAACAGTGCTCCTTCCTTCACTGATGTCTGCTTTTGCAGCTCCTTTCGCATATCCTGGGATTGTCTGCCAAGGGAGTATGGAGCCGGATTATCACACTCCTTGGATTGACAGAAGCCTCTACCATGCCCCTCCCATGCACCAGCTTCTTGATGCATGGGATTGCTTGTAGCCTTATTGAGGACTTTGCTGCTGGGACCCCCCCACCTACCAAAATCCAACACAGGCAGTTTGCCACAAGCGGGGTTCAGTCCAACATGCATCGTTCTAACAGGGCTCAGAAAATCAAGCCACATGTGTGTCAGATACAGTATATATTGCTTTATGTTTAAAGTGCATTGTTTGTCCCAGTTAGTTGCTAAAGAGTTGCAGATCCAATGTGACCCCATTGCTATTCTTATTTTACAGGTATGACTGGATGTTCCCTCAAGCCACCCAATGCCCATCCCACAATCCCCAGGCCCCAGGTAAGAAATCTTTATTATCACTACTGTATCTAAGCTATGATTTTATGGTATAATGGTGCAATTACAAGTATTAAGATACTACTCTTTTCTTGTTAGTTGATTGGTGAAGCAGAGCTAGAAATATCTCCACTATTTTGTTTATTTCATTTTGTGCTAGTCATGAAGGTTGACAAACACAAGGAACACCCCACTACTGATTTGCCAAGACTCCAAAACCCAAAACCTTAATGTTTTTTTCATTTCCTTACATTGTGCATTTAGTGTTCTGCAACCCAAATGTCTGCATTAATGTAGCTTTTTGCAATGACAAATACATAATATATGTGTATAGGGCACTAGGTCAAAATGCCATAGTCAATTACAGGGTAGTCAAGAACCGTGCAGTAAAAACATCGCCAACAAAAACATCCCCCAAGCAAAATGCCATATGTAACAATGCCACCAATGGCAGTGGTTCGAAAACACATGGAGGACCGCTACCATAGGTCCTACACCCCCCTGCTATTTAGATAATCAACTCCGGGGGGTGGAACTTGGGGATGGGGAGAACCTTGTGGGGGAAGGGAATCAGGCAATACAACAGTCCAGGGAAAAAAAAACAATGCTGGGGAAGGAGTGTGGAAAACACAAACAAAATTTAAAAATCTCCAAATTGGGAGACTGGAAACAGAACCCAGATCTTCGTGTTTCCTCTGATCTGGGAGCTAGTGCCTTAGCCTCTCCACCACCAAAGCAGCTCAAACAGGTACCTCAGTTCCAGCTCCTTGACTCCTTCCCATCTGCCTTGACTGCCACAGGGGTAGCAGTAACTGACGCGCGCTATTCTACCCTGTTTCTGTCTAGGCAGACACAGTTTTTGAAGCACTGTTTTGACAGTGCTATTCTTGAAATGCTGTTTTAACTGGTTACCTGTGTATAACATATATCTAAAAAAAAATATCATATAAAAGGAACTACTGTTATCGAGGTCCTTACCGAGCTGATAAATCCGCAAGCCCAAAGGGTGAGTGGCTTTTTTGAGCTCATTAGCTCTAGGGATTGTAATATTTCAGGAGTGTATGGGACTTTCTATCAGATGTTTAATATCTAAGGATGGACACAAAATAAATTGTTTAGAAGTTTTATTATAGTTGTATTGTAGTATGGTGGTTGTTAAGACATGTCAATAATGTTGCAATAAGTTGGTTGTTACACATGTTAGTAATGTTGCAATAAGGTGTATATTTTGTATCTATAGTTGAAATAATTTGTGACTAGATGCAGATATTGTACAAATCTACAAAGGTAGTATATCTGTGCTGCTGCATTTGTATAATCTAGAAACAGTTGAATGTTGTTTGCTTTACCTGATGAAGGTTGTCTGTGGTTTCTTGTGTGGTCTTTTCCTTTTGCTGCTTTAGTGGGGGGGAGTTAGAATTGGAAACCCTAACATCACATTTCCCTACTTATGTGACAATATGTTAAACTCTAACTGGTGCATTAACATAGTTTTTTGCAAATAATTTTCTTTCTTTTTGAGCTAATTTGTGTCTTCATTCACGCAGATTCAAGTGTAGACACACAGAGCCCTCTGGGCCCTATGCCCACAGGAATTGCCAGGCAGTCACACAGAGGTGGTACTTTTCAGCTTGAAGAGACTCTGACACACAGAAGCCGATGCAAAAATATTTATTGTAATAATCCCAAGCAGTACAGGCAGTTCATGAAGTAAGGTCAGTGATCTCTAGACACAGGTTTTTTGCTAAGAATTTCCTTGCTTTTTGAGATAGTGAAATCATATCCTCATTCAGAACAGATGCAGATGTGCAGGGTCTTCTGGGCCCTGTGCAAGGAAAGAATCCACCTGCCAGTTGAAGTGCAGGTCCCTCTATCAACCACAGGTGCAGTGGTGCAGAGTCCTATGCCAAGAGCAGATTTCTCTTCACTCTATGGCACTTGAGCCCATGCACTGTAGGCAACCCTGCACCTTCTATTCCCATGCTGGGGTGGTGGTGCTGCATGACAGTGTCATCACCCAACCTTGCCCAATCCAGTTGACTCACTGAGCTCACCCCCAATATTAGCTTTCCAGCATGGGATCACAAAGCAGTAGCCACTGGGCCACATGCGGGTACTGTAGATGTTTAATACATTTTTTTTTATTTTGACCCTAAATTTTCAACATAGACATTTTATGACTCCTCATTATGAAAACGACATGTGTCATTTATATCATACTGGGCAAAATGTAATTTTGCACCACAAGTGTGAAAAGATGTTTCGGACTGAAATTGAAAAATGACATCTGTGACGTTTAGGAGGTGGTATGAAAAAATGGCTAAGTTGAAAGTGTGTCGTGAAAATAATGAAAATTATCAAGGACACTGGTTTACTGTGATTGAAAAAGAGCAAAATCCCTTTTGCAGAATGATAAAACCAGTATTGTCACTATGTCTTCCAAGTAAAATTCTGTTTTCACTGGTGCTGGGTTTTTTAACTTTTTTTAACAAGTTATCTCTCTGCTAGTATGATTTTAAATATTTCTGTGGTGCTACTATTGCGGCCTATGCACAACACCTACACAGTGTGCATAGGCCATGCAAGAGTAGCACATATGCGGCTATGCGCCCAGGCCTGTAAGCAGGGTTGGAACGGCATGCATGACCACTATGCAGTGCAGCACTCAAGGCATCCACGTGCCACAATGCAGGACCAGTACGCATCATGTACATGGGGGTGGGACAGCATTGAGCAGGTGTAGATGGCAGTAGCGTGCATGCACAAAGGCATGGGCACCACAAATCTGCGTGGTGTAGGGCATGCATTGATACAAGGCCTGGAGGGCAGCCATAACTGTCTGCACATGCATGGCAGAGTGATGGCAGTGCATGTAGAAGAGGCAGCCAGTCATGCACAGTGATGGCAGCATGATTTGTGAACCTGCAACAGTGCCCAGCGCTAGGTGGAGTAGCCCAGCACCACATGGACAGCAGCAGAGCGCATTGCATGGAACCATGTCCTCCATGGGCACATGGCATGCATGACACACCCATGACTGCAACAATTCTGGAGCATGGGTCCACAGTGCAGTGCCACACAGGCCTGGAGCCATCACAGCACATGTATCTACAATGGGGTATGGCCCCAGCACCACCCAGCATAGGGCAGAGCCGCACCACACCTGTGTGGGCTAACACATTGTGCCACAGACAGCCAGACCACCCCCACCACATGCAGCATAAGATGAACACAACCGATGCACCCTTGACATGGCCCTGCCTGCCCCCCCCACACCTCCATGACAGTGCCCTGGAGGCCTCACCCACAGACCCCTGACAGTGTCGTGGGAGCCCCCCACACACAACACAGCCAGATGCCACAGGGGCATACCCACCCGACATGCACACACCATACACACAGCCACATGCTCACTGGAGTCAATGACCACACAGGTTGAGGCATCACAGTACTTTATTTGTACAGAAAAGAATGCCAGCAGCAAGACCAAATATGCCCAAGGGGCAACCAGTGCCAACACAGACACAGTGCAGATAGAAACAAAAACAAACAGTTCCACAGAAACAGGTGCAAGTTGGCTTGGGGAGTCCTGGCCAGCCTAGTCCTCCTCCAAAGTGTCCCAGCTGAGGCCATCATGTGGCAGCCACACCACCACCCTCTCCAACACCATCCTCCACAATGGGCCCAGGTAACGCTGTGGAGAGAAGACAAACATCAATGTCACACATGGTGATACAGTATGAGCCCCCCCAGCATGGCTCATGCCACGCCACCCCCTTGGCATGGCTCTTGCCATGCCACCTGCCTTGGCATAGCTCATGCCACGCCACCCCCAGCATAGCATCAGTCATGCCAGCCCTGTCACACTGTCCCCCCGGACTGTATCTGCCACACTGCCTCCCGGCATGGCATCCGCCATGACGCCCTCCAGATGGCATCTGCCACTCTGCCCCCCAGAAGGTGTCTGCCACGGTGCCCCCCGGTATGGTGTCCGCCATGCTGCCCCCTTGGACGGCATGTGCCACACTGCCCCCCCAGATGGCATCTGTCATGCTGCACCCCCTGCCATGCCATGCATTCCACCACTGCAGGTGGGGACATGCCCACAGCTCCAGCAGCAACTCGGTGATGTCCAAGGCCCATGGTGTGTGATACCAGGCCATTGTCTGACAATGCAGGCCCTGCACTAATAAACACTAGCCCCACACATGCACGGTACTTACCCGTGACAGGACCATCACCTGCCAGTGGGTGATGGTGCCCACGTCATTGTGCTCCCCCTTGTATGTGACCTCTGCCCCCTTGCCCTTCTTACCAAGGCACCGTGGGAACTGGAGTCACCACCTCCTCTTCCAACAGCCCTGGGGGTGCACCACCATAATGGAAGCTCCATCCCTCTGCTCGACTCGCTCCAACTCGAGCTTCCACAGTCATCCATTGGAGTCCTGTGAGGGGAAGGGTGGGGGAGACACAGTACACAGAGTGATTAGGCCGCTGCATGGGAAACACTGCTAATGCTGCAACCCAGCACAGACATACACACATGGGTACTCACCCACTCATGACCGTGGACCCTCCACAGGAGCCCGTAACCCTCAGAGTCACAATACTCTCCCTCAGCCACCCTCCACAGGTCTGAAGGGAAGTGCTTAGCACCCCTGTCACCAGCAGTCACCATCATTCATCCAACAACATAGCTGTGTGCTACGTACGACACAATGGGCGGGGTGCATGTGTATCCACGTGTGCCCACCTCCCATGTCAGGCAAACACACATGTGCCACATGTTGCACACAGTCACAGACACACTGCAGGCAACAGAACACAGCTACAGACATACCGTGACATAGCAGCAGGCAGCATGTGACTATGCAGGGAGTAGTGCCTGCGATGTGCAATAAAAGCAGGTGTACTCGAGTGTCTCCCTGTACATACCCATGCTACTGACCAAACAGTGCTGCTGGACAAATGCTTGCCAGGGAACATGTGTTTGGTGTACTGTACACCAGACACCTAGTGGTTGCAGGCCACCCCGGACCAACTGGTTGCATTGCAACCCACTGACCATGCTGCCATACAGTTGCTGACCCCAGCACAAGGCACCTGCATGGACATAATGCACACATGGGACAACAGTGTGGCATTGCACTGTGGATGTGAACAAATGCAGCAGAGACCTGCGAGAAGAAAATAAATGCATGTGTCATGTTGTCACCCTGTGGTCAGGTATGCACAGAGGATGTGCAGGGTGTGCAATAGAGACATTGTAGCAATCGGTGTTCTGCAGGTCAGCAGGTAAGTGATATGGGCAATGTCAAGAACATACATTATAAACATAGTTCACTACCTACATCAGCAGACAGACTCCGTACAACCACCTGTGTGGCAGTGCCAATGCACATGTGGCCAGTACTGCAGTGCCAACTGCACCACACAGATGCCCCACACATGACACTGTATCATGACACGTGCTGGGCATGCACATGTACATGGTGGTATAAGGCCGATGCACAGTACGGCACCACGGACATCCAGAAACAGAACTGTGTACCGAGATGTGTCCCGGTATGCTGCTACACGTAGGACTCAAACACAAGGAGATGCTGTTGCAGAGGCATCCACAATCATGGTCACGGGTATTCAGGCCGACATTAGACACTGACATGCTGAATGACATGCATTTTATAGAGCGTTTCAACCTGCCATGGCCCGTGATCATCATCCTATGTGACAAGGTCCGTGACCACATCGCCTCTCCCAGACACGAAGGTCGAGGGCAATGTCAGTGCAGACTAAGGTCCTTAGTGCACTGGCCTACTATGCCACAGGCTCCTTTCAGAGGGTGATAGATGATACCATTGGTGTCAGCCAGTCCTCTGTGTTCCATGCAGTTACAGAGGTCACGGACGCCATGCTGCTGCACATGACCACTCACATCTCGCTTCCATCCACCGATGCTGAACTATGGTGCACCAAGCAGGCATTTTACGACATGCATGGGATGCCTAACATGTATAGGGTCATTGACTGCACACACATCACTATCCTGGCACCACCTATGGACAAGGATGCATACCAGAACCATAAGGGGTTCCACAGTTTTAACTGCCAGGCATTGTGTGATGCCTGCAGCATGTTCACCAATGTCTGCGCTAGATTTCCTGGCTCTCATCATGACTCAAACGTCCTTGATGAATTGCAGCTGCTATGGGAGGATGCCACTGATAGGTGGATACTAGGTGGGTATTGACCAGACCTCCAATGTGTAACCATTGTCACAGTGCAATGCATGTACTACCATGCCATCACTCCTACTCTCCCCCCCTTACAGGTGACAGTGGCTACCCCCTACGACCGAACCTGATGACACCAATTGTGGCACCCGCTATAGCAGCAGAGGAGGCATACAACTCTACTCATTGCAAGACAAGGAACTTCGTGGAGCACACCATCGGCTTACTGAAGATGAGTTCTGGTGTTTGGATCACACCGGTGGGATGATCATGCTGTCACTGGAAAAGGCATGCCATGTGTTCACTGTGCGTGCCATGCTGCACAACCTCACTGTGTGTGGTGATGTTCCCCTCCCATGTCTGGTTCCACTGCCGATGCCACCTCACGGTAATGATCCCGACGCGGTGAGGGCTCCATAGACCATTGGTGACCATGAGGCTCAGGCTGCACTGGTGCAGGGTACATTCCACAGGTAGGCAGTGTGTGTATTGCAATGGACACATCAGTGTGGGTGTCAGGGGTGTGTGCATGTGGGCATCTGTAGCTTTTAGGTGCATTGCCCTGTGGTGACACACCCATGGTGTGGCACGGTGTGGGCGTGGTGCTATGCACTCTGTGTGGGCATCCAATGTTGTGGGAGCTGTGTGCACTACGATGACACTATTGCTTAATGCACATGGACATGGACAACCACTGCCTGTGGCAGGACACTGCCATGCATTCTGTGGCTGTGCTGTGTGGCTCTGTCCACCTGCAGGACACATTAGGTGACCAGGTGATGTCGCACATGCGTGGGCCATCAGGGGGTCCAATATGCCATGGCAGGCCCTGTGCATCATCATGGCTGTGCCCAAGGCAGGTGTTTCATGGGTGGGTGTGTGCTGCTGTGCATGGTGTTTGTGGGGGGAGTGGGCTGATTGGCATTCTCATCGTAGTGTGTGTGCTGCTTGTGTGTTCTGCACTCCCCTTGCTGGTGCATGTCGTGGGGGTGGTGGTGTGTGTGCTGTGCAGTCTCACTGTATCATGCTCTCAGTGTGTGGCCCTTAATGCCTGTAGGCCCTGCTACTGTTGTGTCAGGTCACTGGGGCGTGCCTGCAGGCAGGCCAAGGCGCACATGCCCAGACGTTGTAATGTGGCTCATTGTCTGACACTGCCACGTCCACACCATCCACCAGTGGTATGTCCCATCTGCTGTTCTGGGTAGTACTGATGTGCTCTCCGTGCCACTGTCTGCTGTGCCCCCTGTGTTGCAGTGCTCTGTGGTCTGTGTATGCATCTCCACGGGTGCATCCAGGGGTCAGGTGTAACTATGTGCTGGGCCTCCATTGTGCACTTTGTGTCCATGTCCCCTGGTGTCTCTGCATCACCAATGGCACCGTGTGAGGGTGGGTTGCGTTCACAGTCCTGTACCATGGGGGTGTCTGGGCACTCCCGCTGTGGGGTGTGGACAACGCGGCGGCAGTCATCGGTGTGCCGCACCAGCCACTCTATCACATCAGCAATGCGTGTCATGCAACATCGCATTCCACAGACCTCCTCCGTCAGTTCTTGGATTGCCGCCGCTGTGCACCGCTGCTCAGCCAGCATTTCTTCCTCCATCTGGTGAACCTTACAGTACCTGTCTGCAAGGGTGGCATGTATCTGGTCCTTGTGGCAGCATGGTGGCAGCTGCATGGAGTGTCCCTTCACTGGGCTGTCCTCTGCATTGTGGGTGTCCCTGTTATCTGACCAATGGCCAACCAGTGTTACTCTGACATGCACAGTGTGTGTTGGTGGTGCAGTGTGCCCAGAGTGCACATTGCATCCATGGGCACTGTGTCGATGGCACTGCCTGTCCCCCTCCATGCTCATCTGGTAGGTCTGGGGTGTTTCCAACCTCACTCTCGGACTGCATCTGGACCTCTGTCTCCTGCTCAGTACCTGTGGGGGTGGGAGAGGACAGTTAGTGGGTGCTTCTATGACACACACTGGCCATCACTCACGGGTGCTCCTTGTTACATTACTCACCAGTCTCATGGGCATCCTGGCTGGCATTCTCCTCCACAGCTGCATGGCTTGTGGTCACCCTTCTCCAGCTGTCAATAGCCGCTGTGGCATCAAGTCACCCTCTTGGCTCTGTGGGGTGGGGGGGGATAGGGTACAGTTAGGGATACATGGTGCCATCGCACAGGTTCACACATTTCATGGCGTCGGATACTTACCATCCAGCATGTTCACTCCATCTACCTCCCTGTGCACACCAATGTCCATGAGGGTGTCAGCAACCATGCGCTCCAATGGGGTGAGCTGGGTGTCCTCCCCTGGTGATCCACCACCAGTGGCAGTGCGTTCCCTGACCACTCTGGTTACCTTCCTGTTCATGACAGAATGCAAGTCCTGCCATTTGTACTTTATTGTCTCGATGGTCCAGGCTTCAGGGCAAGTGGTATTTATGGCTGACTGTATCTCCAGCCACAGCCATGACTTAACATCAGTGGGTGTGTTGAGGGGCTCTAGGCCATACAGACATTGGTAGTGTGTCCTGATGTCGAACACCATCATGACCTCCTGGCCACCTGTGAAGTTCATGGATCAGGATCATGCATGCCTGCGCAACCTCACACCGCCGTGGCCCTAGACTGTGGCGTGTTTGCCCTGCTGGGGTCGATCCATGGCCTGGTTCTCTACCTGCACGCCACTTGGCTGGTCTGCCATTGCAGTCGCGTGTGCTGTGCTTTGCATATGCACTTATGTATTGTTATGTGGGGCATGTGTTCCTGCCATATATGGTGGGGTCAAGGGGCGGTTCCACATAGTGCTGCATTGCCTATGTGCACTATGGGCCACGCTGTGCATCGCATGTTGGACACACAATTTTTCCATGTGACACAGGTGTTCTTGGTGAATTCAGCATAGCATGCCTGTCCTGCGTGCCATGTAGCAGCTAGCTGGCATTACGTCATTTTCCTGCATATTTCACACTCGTTCGTGCATAGGCCCTATTGTGTATATTACTTCTGTGCTTGCTGAAAATCATAATAAAGTCTATTAGAAGATGAACATGTTTCTCTATTTGTTGTGTGTAATATATATGGATTCCTCTCTCTATTATCCGCTTGGTCACGGTGTGTTGGACTACACAGACTAGCAAGACTGCACCCCCTCTTTTGCTACTCTTTGTTCACAAGTTTTATTTATTTATTTATTTAAAAGTTGATAACTGGGAAAGGCATTATGAGCCAATGCTCATTTCCAGATGTGACCCAGGGAAAAGGGAACAAGGGAGAGAGCACAAAATACAGCACACAACATATAAAAACAAGTCAAGGGCCAAGGTTACAAGACCCAGTTACAAGTATAAAGTCACACAGCAACTATGATGATACATTACACAGACAAGAGTCGAGTAACTAGGACTAACTCTAAGTGGGAGTTAGGCTATACAAGCCCCCATGATGCCAGGTTATTCTCCCCATGCCCACCACAGTTCCCTCCATCTTCATCACTTCCCACCAGCATCTCGAAGGGTGTCTCATTGCTCTTCCTTTGTCTGCAAATACTCGTTAGCTTCCTTCCCTGCTAACTCTCTTCAAACTTGCAGCTCTTTATTCTCTTGTCTCTTGTCAGTATCTCACTGAAACACCATGGCTGGTCTAAGTGTTCTCTGTCTGCCTCACCTCTAACGGTGTCCAAAGAGGAGCACTTTCGCTTCAACAGGCATTTTGCAATGTTTGCAGACTTCACTGCGCTGGAGAGAATGCACTTTATAGTTTTCACCAGGTGCAGTGCCTACCTTCACCCAATGAACACTACGACTACTGGCACTTTGTTGGCAAGTGTAAGTGAAGTACTGTTTCATAAACATTCAAAAAAAAATTAGCCACTATGTTCACCCACATCCACACCAAACCTTCTAGCAGCAGCAACTTTTATACCCTCTCCTGCAGTTTTATAGAAACTGTGCTGGGAATGTGTGTGTGGAGGGGGAGGAGGTTGCGAGAAGGTGGTGATGCATGCTGTCTGGAGATCTATGTGGATGTGTGTGACATTTGTTCTGTGGTTGGTGGGGGTGGCTTGAGAGTTTTACAGGTTTAAAATACAAAAACAAACTTTGCTGTGACATGTTGGGATGCAGCCTGGAAACTTTGCCTTGCTACATGTAGTGTTAGGTTCCAGTTATTTTGTACAGCTTCACCAGCAAATTAAATTTGCTGCATCTTCACTTGCTTCCCTCTGGAACAAAATTCCTCTAATATCTACCTTTCCTTTTTCCACCTCTTAAAACTGTTCCATAATCAGGTCCCTTGCTACTCCTTTACAGCAGTATTCTCCTGCCCATGAATCTTTAATATGTGTCATCTTCCCCATCACCTGTTTTCAGTGTTCTGTCCTCTACCTGAACTAGCCCCTTGCAGTCTTCTCTCCTCTTGGGCCTCTGAGACACTGCCTTACTGTCTCTCCCTCACTAGGCTGATATACCCATCAGGACTGGGGTGACATCATTTTGTACTATGCTATATGGAAAGGAGCATTGGTTCAGTGGGTCTTTTCAGGTCACCAATTTTGTAATGAATAAAATTAGATTCAACAAAATGAAGAACAGCTGCATTATCAGATAAAAAGCAGTGTTTATAAAAAAAATGTGCAAAAAGTGGTAAAAAAATGTAACAGTGAAAAAAATATATATATATAAATATATGTAATAGATATACCACTCTGAGGTGTGCGGTCGCACTCTGATATCATGACGCTTTGGTGTGCATGCGCTGCGCCGCAGGCCGTCGGGCATCAACCACTTCCGCGCGGCGATATCAGAACGCCGACCGCACACCCTGAGTGGTTTATCTATCTTATAAAATGTCAAAATTGTTTTGAGGGGGTAAAAGTGCAGGGTGTGGTCGCGCTCTGATATACATACGGTCATGTGATGCTCGTCATCCAATAAAACAACAACAATTTCCTTACCCATTTTATAATATATATATATATATATATATATATATATATATATATATATACACATTACCTACATGTGCATTAGTGGTACTGTACAACAAAAATGCTTAACAGTGCAATACAATAAACCAAATCCTGTAAAGATATAAATTAAATTGGATAGAAAATAGTACACTAAAAGTGTGGAAACTGCAGCAAACCAGATGCATTTGAACTACTGTAAAATTCAAATATACAATAACATAATGTGCAAAATGTTGAACCAAAAGTGAACAGTGCAACAAAATAGATTCTTACAAAAAATCAAACTAAAGCCTGCATCAAACAATATATGTAAAAACTGACAGGTGCAACAAATACAAAAAATGTAAACTGTGCAACATGTAACGCAGTGAACAACTGAACTCTACAATATGCCAAAGAAAGAATGGGAAAACCACCAAAATATGTAATCCATGCAACAAAATGAAAAACACTTCAAATAAGAGGGAGATAAATACAAAACAAACTGCTCAATTACAATTTTCTTTTAAGGTGGTGTCAACAAATCAATGAAGTTCCTTACTATATATCTGCTCCAGCTATTGCAACCTCTCTTGCCTCTCTTCTAAACCTCTCCTTCTCACTTGCATCTGTACCATCCATCTAGAAACAAGCCACTGTAATCCCTCTGCTTAAAAGTGATGATCCCACCTCCCTGGCAACTACCAGCCCATCTCTTTACTACCCATTCTTGCTAAGCTTCAAGAGCTTTTGGTTCTTTCCTAACTCTCTGCCTACCTTGACTCATCCTCTTTTTTCACACCTTACTAGTCTGGATTCCAGAAAGGTCACTCCACAACCTTGTCCCTCCTTAGGCTCACAGACTCCATACTTACCAACATGGATCAGGGAATTACCACTTCTGCAATCTTTGTTGACCTAGCCAAGGCTTTCGACACTGTCCCCCATTCCCTCTTGCTTAACTATCTCTCTGCTGCTGGGCTCTCAGATACTGCTACCAGCTGGTTCCATTCTTACCTAGTTGGAAGAACACAATCTGTTCAGATCTCAGATAAAACATCCCCCCCCCCAACACTTCCCATAACTACAGGGGTCCCTCAATGCTCAGTGCTCCACCTGCTGTTATTTTCTATCTTCTTAAATTACGTTTCCTCTGCTTGTCTTACCACCTCCATCCATATGTATGCTGATGATACTGTCCTGTACACATCTGGATCCTTCCATGCTGATGTAACATCTAGACTAAAGGCTAATTTGGATAACATTCAGCACTGGTTTCACTCAAGTCAACTTCCCTGAATGCCAAGAAGACAGTCTCCATGACCTTCAGCACTAGGTAGACTCTCTGCTCACATTCCCTTTCTCCTTCCACACCCATGACGGGACTTTGCTCGAGGACACCTCTTCATTTCACTATCTAGGGGTCTGGATTGACCAGAACTTTCATTTCTCTGGATACATCGATGCCATTCACAAAAAGTTGCATCCCAAACTGGGTGCCCTATATAAAAATCATGGATGTATCCCACTGCTGGCTCACTGTGCACTGATCCAGAAAATGATACTCCCCATTTATGACTACAGTGATGTAGTCTACAGTGCTGCTCCCGAATCTTCCTTAGCCAGGCTGGACACTCTTTTTCATTCCTTCTGCCATTTTGCTCTTGACAGTTCCCCATGCACCCATCACTGCAGCCTCTACCACTCTCTCTCCCCCCTCCCCTCCCAAGCTGACAGATGACATAGCTACTGTGCCTCCTTCCTTGCTAAATTCTGGTTTCACACTCTCCCTTCTTACCTTTCAGCACCTATCTCTCCCAAACCTTCTTCCAATCACTCCCTTAGAAACCAAGACTCACAAACCTTAAACCTTCCTCACAGATCCTCATATGCAGGCCAATCAGCTTTCTCCTACCACTTCCCAAAAATATGGAATTCCCTCCCTCAGCCTGCCCAGCACTCAGCCTCACCTAAAATCCTCTCTTTCCTCTTAAGGAACCTTTTCCCCCTTGTCTGTTCCTGTGCCTAATTCTAAACATACTAAATAAATACTCTCTCACCTTATTTTTCCCCCTAGGTTGCACAAGTACTACTAGCATTTATAATGTTAAATAGCTAAATCACTCTGTCCCGTGTAATATTTTGGTGTGGTAATGTGTATTTTGTTGTTTTGATCTCTATTTTTTTTTGCACTGTTTATAACTTTTCCTGTATCTGACTCAGTATTCTCCTTGTCTTCCAATGTGCACTATATATCAAACTTTATACCCTCTGTAAATATTTTATCATTATATTGTATAAGTTTATACCGCTTGTGATGCTTGTATCTGTTTGCATCCCTAACCTTTATCCCTATCCCCTCTCCCCCAGGATGCATCTGGAAATGAGCTTTTGCTCAGTATGCCTTTCCTGGTAAAACATTTTAAATACATAAATAAATTATTAAACCTTAGCATTAAGAGCACTCTTTACCCATAGGTTTCTCTTTGATCTGTGTGGATCTAACATTACACTGAAAAGGATCTATCAAAATCAGTACTGGAAACTGGTATCCAGATTGCTTGCTGAGCAACTCTATCCAAAACTGGTAGTTGAGTCTCTATGGACATCCAATATTGCCTGAGATCAAAGTCCAACATCTCACTAGGTCTCACAGGGCCTGCCTGATGTACACATCTTAGTCCTTTTGAAGAGCTGCAGTGCTGTGGAGTCCAGAAAGCGGAATATCCTGTGCATACTGTGGGAAGTCCCTGCTCAGTTTTGGCAGGTTGAAAGGGTCCAGTATGCAGCAAAATCTGAAGCATTGTACTGAGGGATTTAACCCAATATGCTTACTGAGTTTGTTCAATGCTACACTGAAAGTTTTCTGGAACAACAAAACCTGCTCCTGCTTGGCCTGGGCTCTAAGCTGATTAAGAGCCTCATTCATCTTTTCTCCATAGATGCCCATTTTAAACATAGCTGCCTCAAATCTGTTTTGTATCATCATCAGTGTATCATAAATGCAGTGTCAGTGGCTCAGCAAGTAGCACACTCACCTCTGAGGACAGGAGATCAAAAGGCTGTGGGTTCTAGTCCCACGCCAGGCACTTGGGTAAATATCCCAATACTGACACTGCAGTGCAGCATGAGGGGGTGCTGCACTCCTGAGGTGTCGTCTTTCAGATGAGATGTTAAACCGAGGTCCCATCTGCCTGGTCTGGTGGTAGTTCAGGTGGATGTTAAAGATCCCATGGCACTTCTAGAAAAGAGATGGGGAAGATTTTTTGAGAAATCATACAAAGCAAAACAAAGAAACAGAAACAAAATAAAATACAAAATAACAGAAATACAAATATTCAAGTAACAGGTACATCAGAGTCCGTGATCCAGGGTAAGGTTCTCCAAAGTTGCAACAGATGAGGTCTATCAAAAACTTTCAGTTCAGAAATGTAGAATTTGTGCAAGTCAGATAAAAGTTTGCCATACAATTCGACATAAGAAATCTGGATCGGCTGTAAAGTAAAAAAGCACCTGGAATTCCAAATGTACCATTTGATGAAAACAAAAATAATATTTAAAGTACTACTATCCCATTTAAGCCAGGCAAGAGGATAATCCCCATATAAAAGTCTTGAATAAGTGACCTGGCGAAAAAAAGGCAAGTTAGTCATGGTAAACAAAAAATCCCAGAAAACAGAAATATAGGAACAAGAAAAAACAAATGATCAATAGTTTCAGATTGAAGGATGCAGAAAGGCCTGGAACAATTCTGTTCCAAGACCTGTTTATGCTTTTGGTTCACCTTAATATCAAGCGTTCATAACAAGTCAGCCAGTGGAAATCCTTCAACTTGTCAGGCAGTGGTTTATCCACAAGAGAACAAAGCAGAGACACCTGAGAAGAAAGCGGACATTTAGGAAAAGGGACAGTGTCCCAAAAATGGGTCTGCAGTTTCAAGACATAAAGCTGTTTTTCTGAGTGAAGATGCACAGAATCAGGGGACGCTCCCCACATCCAAAACTTAACAAACGTATCTCACAGAAAAAGTAGTGGAGGTTCAGGTTGGGTAAGCCTTCCAAGTCACTCATGTACCCAGGCCTCATAACAGGGCAAAATCGAGTGATGGAAACAGGCACCCCAAAAACCAGCAGTGGCTTGCAACAAGGAAAGAAAATTAGCAAAAAGAAACTGACAAAAGAAAAAAGAATAGGATTAACCATATTCGGACCTCCCTTCGTCAAGAGCAACTAAAGAACAGTACGACGGATGGGACTGAGCCTGCTGCCCCAAGAGGCCTGAAAAAAATGCTATACACAGCAGCCTCCCGAGATTTAGGCACAGGAAAAAGGGCACTAAGGAACAAAAAAGTGGTAAAAAAAAGGTTCTGATCAAGTAGACCTTTTTCCAAAAAGACATCTTCTGTTTAGACCAAGAGAGTAACATGGATTTCCCCAGTTGAAGCTAAGCATCCCAATTAACAACATCCATATGCGGGCAGCCAAAAGAGATCCCCAAGATACATAAATCTGAATCAGATATCGGGACCCCGGCCACTGTGGATCAAATGGGGTCTGAGGCCCCAAAAAGTCTGCCCTTACTTTTAAGGACATTAAGTTGCATCCCTGAAAAAACTCTGAACTCTCGATAGTGGTCAAGAGCCATTTTTGCAGAAGCAACATCCTCGGTCAGGATGATAAGGTCGTCAGTGTAAGTAAGAGCAGAGTAAGAAACCTGTTGACCAGGCAAACAGAGTGGACGAACAGCTGGAGCAGAATGGAGACAGTGCAAAAGTGGATCTATGGAAAAAATATATAACAACGGACTAAGAGGACAACCTTGTCTGACTCCCTTGCGAATGGGGATGAAAGGTCCCAGAAAACCATTCACACAAGGTTTGATCATGGCCGTCCTATACAATGCCGTCAACCAATGGATAAAGGCACCAGGAATACTGTATTGGGCCAAGGTATACCATAAAAAGGAATGACTTACATTATCGAAAGCTTGTTTCTGGCCCAAGGAAAGAAGTACCCTTGTTAAGGGTGAGAGGGCATGACAGGTAAATACCTCATGTAAAAAAATCAAGGGGTCAGTGATAGACCTCCCGGGTACAGTACAAAACTGAGCAGGGGATATGAGGTACGGTGACACAGTAAGAAGCCTAGCATTCAAAATCTTAGCCAACAACTTAAAGTCAGTGTTCAGGAAACAAATTGGTCTCCAATTAGTGAGATCAAATCTGTCTCCTTTTTTAAATAAAAGAATCAGCACTCCAGTTGCCATATCCAAAGGAAGCTAGGAATGCCGTAAAAGGAAGTTAAACACCTCAGTCAGTTTTTCAGGGATTTCCTGACCCAAAGCTTTAAACAATTCAGAGGGAAGACCATCCGGACCGGGAGATTTTTTAGGAGCCAAAGAGGAGATTGCAGAGGAAAGCTCAGATACCGTAAAAGGAGCAGATAAAACCTGAAGCAGGTCGGGGGGGGCCTGCAGAAGAGGAAAGGTATTAAAAAAAACAGTGCAAAATCCAGGAAGCACAATGAGGCTGACCAAGTAGAGAGGTAACATGATCAGTGACTACTCATAAAAGATCAGAAGGGGAGGAGCGGAGGGTACCTCCAGAATCACGGAGTAAAGTCATCAATCGGTGATCTAAATGCTTCTGGTTATGAAGCAATGGACACACCTCAGGAAGAGAACCTGTCATACAAAACCGCTGTTTAAGGTGTAAACTTACACATTGGGCCGAATGATACAACATCATTTGACATTTAATACAGGAAATTTGGGCAGAAAAATCATGAGAAGTAGAATAGGAAAGGGAAAGAAGATGATGCAGATGTTTATGATCTTTCAAATAAGCCACATAAATGGAAGAGTGAACACTTTTAGAACGTCTCAAAAGGAAAGCCCGAAGGTCAGATTTATTCTCCTGCCACCAAGACAGAGGAGAATCATAGAGGTCAAAGGTTGTCTTCCTACAACGCAAAAAGTAATCAACCTGTTGAAGAAAAGAGGGTTGGGACAAAAAAGAAGAGTTGAATTTCCAATAACCAGGGCCAGAAGTGGCCAATGGACCACTCAAAAATAAGAATAAAGAATAGTGATCAGAGTACTCCACCGCCCGTGCATCTGCACTATCAATATGCAAGGATTGAGAAATAAGCATAAAACCAATATGGGTTGACAGAATCCCTTTAGAAAAAGTGTGTTCCCATTTCCCAGAATAAGTAAAAAATGCATCCTTCAACCTAGCCAAATGGGTAACAGAATTCAAAGCAGACATGTCCCCAAAAATCGTATCTGTCATGGTACAAGAACCTCTGTCATGTTTACTAAGCCCACAATTAAAATCTCCCCCCCAGGCAACATTATGGGCAACATGAAGGAATGGGCTGATAAGAAACAACAGAGTCGAGCACTTTTCCTTACTCTGAGGGGCATAGATAGAAATAATATAGAAGGAGACCCCTTGGATAAGAAAGTCCAACAACAGGGCTCGGCCAGGAACTAAGTCCAAGAGCCTCAAGACTGTTGGCTGGAGGTGATGGAATAAAATACCCACCCCAGAACAGCTCTCAGTACCTAGAGACCAAAAGGAGACATCAGAAGCCCATTCCTTAATGGCCAAGGCTACTGCAGGAAGGGAGTTGAGCCGTGTATCTTGCAAAAGAAAAATGCCCAGAGGACGAGAACCGAGGTGATAAAAACAGCCCCTAATTTTTTGGCCTGCTGGATGCTGTTCACATTGGAGGAGAGAAACAGCAAGGAAGAAATAAAGGACATAGAAAGGAAATAGAAAGAGCTCAACTCTTCTTTTCCTTTTTGACTCTACCCCATCCAGGTTGGGGAGAAGAGTCAGCAGAAGGGACAGCTGTGGGAAAAACAGCAGTAGGCTGATCAACGGACTGGGAATCAACTGAAGAAGCAGCTGACTCAACCTCAGAGACAACGTCGTCTTCCAACACCTGATACTGGTTAGATATCGTAGTAGGCATCATCCTAGAGACCTTAGGTAAAGGCTGAGACCCAGACTGACATTTTCTGGTTGTCATCCTCCCACCCTGAGGGTCAGGGATGGGGGGGACATAACAGGTAAGGAAGGACCAGAGAAAGCCTCTGGGAAAGAGGGCCAACCATCACAAGAGCAACAGGAGGCTCAACATGAGAAACAGAAAGCAGGTCAATGGCCTCAGTTGGGGGGGGAGGCACAGTGTCCGGAGGGGTTGTGGGAGGAGGAGGAGCCCTCTCCAAAACCGGGAGCCCCGAAGGAGCAAGCCAAGAGGTCTGTGGACGCTGAGGTAAAGGGTCAAGATGGGTATCCAAGGCAAGGAGTTTGGAAAACTCCCGTTGAGCAGTAGTTACCAACAGCTGTTGTTCTTCAGAATCAGCCGAGGCAGGTTGTCGGTGGGCAGCTGCAGGGCAGGAAGCATAAGCATGGCCAGTGTCACCACATAGGTTATATCTGACCAGATTTCTACAGTGAGAACTGGAATGACCCATTTCATGACACAAGGAACACTTCTGAAAGTCACAAACACTACTGATATGCCTCACCTGTCCACACTTATAACAAGTACAAGGTTGGCCCAGATAGAAGAGAACCTCTCTATCCTACCCAGAAAAAAGCTATTGGGCAAGTGTTGGAAGCTCACCTCATCTGAACATAGGATCACCTTAATATGCCAACCCCCAGTCCATATGCCCTCGGAATCAAAAATGGCCTCAGGATTCCAGTAACAGTGCAGCATTTTTTCAGCCAAAATAAGAGGTCAGTGACACTAACCCCTTCATTACAGAACAAGACTGTAATGCTTTTATTGGCAGGCCTGGCTAAAGGAATTACCTCAAAAGGGGACCAAAGGGGAGTTTGTTTTTTTCTGATGGTATCGAGCCCAAAACTTATCCAGCCCACTACAGAGCTTGAAGCTAATGTCAAAGACATTTTCCCCTGACACATGAATTAATGCATATAGTTCTGAGACAGAAAATTGTAAATCATCTTTCAAAAGAGTTTTGCCAACATATACTCGGTTCGGGAAAATGTCAAGGCCACCCTTATGCAGAAGCCAGACCGCATTATGACATTTAGCAGGGTAAACATGCTGCTGAAAAAAAGAAGCATATGTCTTTCTGGTAGGAGGTAGGTCAGGAGGAGATATAGGTAAAGCTGTAGGGAGAGGCCCATTCTGAATGTCAGCAGGAATATTCCTGGGGATGTCAGAAAAATCTGAGATGTCACTGAGTCGATCTTCAGACATTTCCTGAGGCATGCCCACCGAGTCAGGAACAGCAGGGACAGGAAAGACAGGGTGTTGGGTCCGGACTAAGTCCAGAGTTAAATGCAAGGGAGAAGAAACCGGGTCAGGAGGCAGGGCCAAAGGAACAGGTCCATCGAGGGACCGGGGAACTGTATTGTCAGAAACAATTGAGGTACTCACAGCAAGTGGCATGGGAGATGGTACCAAAGACACCCCAGGAATCTGTATCAGTGTAAAACCTGAAATCCAATGAGGAGAGTCAGGAGTACAGACCCAGCCCACCACCCTGAGGGATTTCTCCACCAACCAGGTATCCTCTCCATGGAGAGGTGAATCAGCCCAACAAAATTTCCCAGAAGAAACCTTCTTTAAAGTCCGACCTTGGGGTGTTGAAGATGGAGAAGCAGAAAAGAAGGAAACCGTGGCAGGGCTCTGATCCTGACCCGTTGAGAAGACCGGAGGCAGAGCAGCATGCGCAGTGTCTGAAGTTGAGTCCATAGCAACCACCGGCTCAGCCGTGTGCGCGAGAGAATTAGTCCGTCCCACAGAATCCAAATCTGAAGAATGAAAACATTCCAAAAGCGCTTGTTTCTTCCAGAGATAATCAGCCTCCTCGCGAAGTAAGAGCTGATCAAGAGTGGGATGTGCTTCGTTCCTATCACCAGAGATCACAGCAGAATGAGCAGAAGTAGGAGGCAATCGATCAGGAACCATTTTCGGAAGCAGGCAAAAGAACATCCACAACAGTGTCCACAGGAAGGTCAGCAGGAGTATCCACAGTGAGCTGCAGCATCGAAAAAGACGGTTGGTTCAAGCAACTCAGGTGCCAAGGAGGAGACAGACTCCACAACCTGCCATCCCTCCTGCACCTCGCTCGTCCGTCCAGAAACTGAGTCAGCCATCCTCCGATAGCCAAAGGGTCCCCCTACTGACAAGTAGGGGAACTTCCCCGGTGCACTGGCCAAATTTCCCCCCATTCACTAAAATACCACCAACAGCTTAATCTGGTTCAAAGTTAATTAGCATTCATCTGTATCCCCCTCCCCGGGTCGTGCCTGAAAATAGGCAGAATTTGTCTAGTGCACTTACCCGGTCAACAAAAACTAAATAAAAAAATAAAATAAATGGACACTGCCAACGGCATACCTTTGAACTGCAACATCCATATTGCCTCTATTATGTCTGTACTATTTTCTACTATAAATGAAGTCTGCACTTAGAACTCAGCAAACCATTCAGTAAATAAATCACATAGTGACTTCTCTGAATTAGTATTGCTATGGTCTTGCTCAAAGAAATCCCTTAGATGTTTTAAGTAGATGGTCAGGTATTTTACAGCTTCAAACGATGTGTTCCAGTATGTAAGTACTGGAACAGGAGGTAAAGTTTTTTTTTTCTCCACACCCATCTCCATGAGGAAAACCAGGTTCTCCCTTTTAGTTAGTTCTGCTGCAAGCCACTCAGTAGGGAGGTCACTAGTGGACTGGCCAAGAAGGGTGGCAGTGCATGAGTTGTGGTAGTACAGAAGTACCCCTTCACCACGGCGGGAAGTAGTACGATCTTGGCGAAGGAAGGTTTAACCAGGTAGGGAGTAGAAGTGGTAGTTGTAGAGCTTCTTAGCCAGGTCTCAGAGATGTCCAGTATGTCAATGCCCAATGCAGATCTTTGCTGTGTATCATACTGTATATGAATCCTAACTCAGTGCAGACCCCCTCCCATACAAGACTGGAATGGAGTTTAGTATTAAGTCTCTGCAATTCAAATACTTCCTACTCAAGATGCATTTAAACCTACACACAAGCCTAAGCCAGAACTAATTACATTGAATGTCTGTAACATAGAACTAACAGTTCTGTGATCCACAAACCTACTACAAGACCTATCACTAACATCAGCAACTAAATCATTCAGAATAATAGGGGATATGTGATGTCCTGGTGTGTGATACACTATGTATCACAAGGAGTGGACAGTGACCTCATGAAACTTCATGGAGGTGGAGCATAGCAGAGCCATGAGTGATGGTTTCTGAGTTCACTGTCCATGAGTTAAGATACATAGGGTATCACACACTGGGACATCATGTGTTTCATTTATACAATAGGGCTTTTTGTTTCTGACTTAGTTTTCTTTTTGTTTGGTTCAGCAGCATGGCATGGTCCGGCATGTGGAGCAAGTTGGGAGAGAATGACGTGTACACTGTGTAGATAAATGGCGATGACAATACACAATGTGTATAAATGCCTGGTATTTTCACAGTGTACATGTCATCTTCTGTTTATCACAGGGGGTGAAGATATACAGGTTACTCACCTGTAACAGGAGTTCTAGGAGTGGTATATGTTGTTCATCCACACTTACTGGCAGGTTCCTTGCCGCTTTAAATCTTGCAGGAAGGTCTTCAAGCTGGCTCCTCCCACCCACCCAGGTGGTAAAACTCTCAGCTCCACCCATGATGCCAGATCTAGCCCACTGGAAGCCAGGTTGCGCGTCGGAGCCGGGGAGGTCGGGTGGGTTGTGTGGATGAACAACATATACCACTCCTAGAACTCCTGTTACAGGTGAGTAACCCGCATTTCTAGGGACGTGGATATGTTGTTCAATCCACACTTACTGGCAGACTCCTAGCAGCTCTCCAGGAGGAGGGAGGCAAGGCTTGCACCCCTACTTAGGAAATAAGGACTGGAGAACCGAGGTCCCAAAACCAGCATCCCGGCGTGACTCAAGGTCGATGTGGTAGTGGGTAATGAAGGTGTGTGCTGACTTCCAGGTAGCAGCCCTGCAGATTTCCTGGATAGGGACGTCCCTGGAAGCAGCCACCGAAGCAGTGGTATGGCAGGTAGAATGAGCTCTTATCCCTTTGGGAGGCTCCATGCCCGCAAACCTATAGCAGAGATCTATGCAGGAGGTGACCCACCTGCCTATCGTCTGCTTGGCTGCAGGTCTGCCAGGTGCGGCTTCAACATAGGTGAAAAACAGCTGGTGAACCTCTCCCCCGAACTTCAGCTGTCCGCTCTTTATAATAAGAGAGCGCTCTTCTAGAGTCCACAGTATGGAGCCTATATTCGGCCTCCGAGGTGTGACTGGGGTAGAACACCGGCAGAGTCAACACTTGGTTAAGGTGAAACTCTGACACCACCTTCGGAAGGAATTCCGGAAGGGGGAACAGGACAATCTTGCCCCTGTGGAAGACCAGATAAGGAGATTCGAGGGAAAGTGCCTTGGGCTCTCCCATCCTTCTGGCTGATGTGATAGCCACCAAGAAGGTGGTCTTCCACGACAGGTGAGAGATGTCACACCTGTGCATCAGTTCAAATGGCTTGCCCATGAGCTTAGCCAATACCAGCAGTAGATCCCATGAAGGTGGAGGTTCTCGCACCACAGGGGATATGTGATCAAGGCCTTTGAAAAAGCACCCCGACCACCTTTTCCTGTGCCACCGACTTCTTGCCCGCCCATGCCCAGTAAGCAGAGATGGCTTCCAGGTGCACCTTAAGGGTCATCGATCAAAGCCCTAGCTGAGAAAGGGACCACAGGTAGTCCAGAATGCTAGCCAAAGAACAGGAGGAAGGGTCCAACCCCTTATCCTGACACCAAATGGAGAATCTCTTCCATTTGAAGGCATAGCATTTTCTGGTCAGCTCCCTTACAGGATGCCTCAATGATGTTGAGGACCTCATCAGAAAGACCCAAGGCCTGGAACTCTAGCCACTCAGGAACCAGACCATCAAGTGCAGGGATTGAAGATCCAGGTGGAGTAACTTCCCTTTGTTGACTGAGATCAGGTCCGGGTGGGCTGGAAGCCGCCTCAGAAGCCTGGAGCTGAGGCTGAGGAGATCTGGATACCAGAACTGGTGGGGCCAGTCTGGGGCTACTAGAATTACCTGCGCCTTGTCCCTCTTCACCTTAAGAAGCACCTTGTGGATCAAGGGAAATGGAGGAAAGGCATAGAAGAGGCCCAGGGTCCACAGCCTCGAGAAGGCATCCCCCTGCAGTGAGCCATGCTGAGGGAGGTGGGCATGGAACAGCCTCAGCTTTGCATTCTCCCTGGGAGGCAAACAGGTCCACCTGAGGGGTGCCCCAGTGGGAGAACAGATTTTGTACTATCTCCGGCAGGAGAGATCACTCATAAGATGCAGCGCCTATCCAGCTTAGGGCATCGGCCAGACTGTAGGAGGCTCCTGCCACATGGATGGCTAGGAGATCCGCCTCCAGGCTGATCACAACAGACCAAGTGCAGAGAGCCTACTTGCACAGAGGCAAGGAGTGTTTCCGCCCTGTCAGTTGAGGTAGTACATGGTCGTGGTGTTGTCCATCTGGACCTGGACCACTTGACCCCATACAAACAGAGCAAAAGCGGTGAGGGCTAGTCAGACCACTCGAAGCTCCAGCAGGTTGATGTGGCATCGAGACTCCTGAAGGAACCAGAAGCCATGAACTCTTAGCTCCCCCAGATGGGCACCCCAACCCTTCAGAGAGGTGTCGGTCGTCAGAGTGACCGTTGGCTCGGGGTGGACAAACGGGATACCCTCCTGCAGATGAGCAGAAATGAGCCACCACTGGAGGCCATTCCACATCTCCTGGGTCACTGTCACTGGCTGGTCCAGAGGACCAGAGCACTGTGACCATTGGCGGGCCAGCCCCCATTGCAGGGGATGCATATGCCAGTGGGCCCAATGGACCACGCTGGTGCAGGCTGCCATGAGGCCCAGAAGGCACAGGAAGTCCCGGGCAGGGTGCAATTGCCCAACCAGAAATGATTGGGCAAAGGAGGAAAGGACCTCGGCCCTGTCCGCCAGGAGTCATGCTCTGGCTCGAAGAGAGTCGAGCTCTGCCCCGATGAACTGAATCACCTGCGATGGCATGAGTTCCAATTTGGCCTCATTGATGAGGAGGCCAATCTGAGAACAGACCTGGAGGGTCAGATCCTTGGACCACTCCACCTCCAACCTGGAGGGGGCTGCAATCAGCCAGTCATCCAGGTAAGGGTACACCTGGACCCCTCGGCACTGCAGGAATGCTGTCACCACTGCCATGCATTTGGTGAAGACCCTGGGAGCTGGAGAGAGGCCAAAGGGCATGGCCCGGAACTCATAAAGGGATCCCTCTGCCCTGAAGTGGAGGAATCACTGGTGAGACGGATGGATTGGGAAATGAAAGAACGCGTCCTGAAGGTCCAGAGAACAGAACCGCATGCCTCATTCCAAGGATGGAATGATCTGAGCCAGAGTGACCATCCTGAAGGTGCGAGACCTTAGGAACTTGTTCAGATCATGTAGGTCGAGAATGGGACGCCAGCTCCCTGTCTGTTTTGGGATCAGGAAGTACATGGACACAAACCCTGGGTCTAGAGGAGGATCCGCCACCTCCCTGATCACCTCCTTCTGGAGGAGCAGGGCAATGTTGGCTCGACGAGCTGACAGAGAGGCTGCGGAACCCATAGCCCCCCGAGGGAGGATGGCTCGATAGGATGGGGACTGCTCGAATTCCAGAGGCAGACCCCTGCCTACCACTACCAACACCCAGTGGTCCATGGTGATATCAGACCAGGCAGAAAGGAAGTGGCGGAGCCATCCCTCCACGGGGGGAACCCGGGGGGTAGTGACGAGGTTGGGGGCGACACCTCTCAACCGTCACTGGGCAGGCTTGGAGGAAGGGCCAGCGAGGTTGCCTGGGCCTTCCCCTCAGGCTTCCTGCTGGAGGAAGCAGCAGGCTTGGCTTTGAGTGCCAAGTGCAAGCCTGCTGGCCCTGATGCTTGTGTTGCTGGGCCCAGGCGTGCTGTAGGGGCTGAAGGATGAAAGGGCTTACACTGCTGCTGGTGGCCTTTGTCCTTCTGGGCAGACATGACCGAGTCCAAGGTGGCATTGGACTTCTCAATCCATTTGGAGATGACCCTCCACCACGGGACCGAACAAGTCGGTACCCAAGAAGGGGACGTCTGCCAGCTTGTGCTGGGTATCCACCATAAAGGTGGAGATCCGCAGCCAAGCTCTGTGGTGCATGGCTACTGTGGCTGCTACTTGACTAGGCACATGAGTCAGCAATGTCCAATGAAGTTTGGAGCTGCTGTTTGGCTACTGCCCTTCCCTGGTCCTGCACCTGCTTGACTGTCGTTTGAAGGTTAGCCGGGGAGATGAGGATTCACCTCATCCAGGGAGCCCAAAAGTGCGTGTGAAAAGTGTGCCATCAGGATGGCCGAGCTAGCCTGACAAAGGCCTATGAAGGAAGCAGCATACACTTTCTGCCCTGAATAGTCCAATTTCTTGGACTTCTTATCAGGTGGTTTGTCCACATCCCGAGCGGAACACCGGAAAACGCTGTCGGTCACTAACCCTTCCAAAGAAGGGTGCTCCGAGAAACCAGAGAGTGAACCTGTAGGGACCGCATAGTTCTGAGCCATCCTGGCCGAAGGTGCTGGACAAGAAGCTGGTCACTGCCACAGCTCCAGAGCTGGGCAAACAATGGCTTTGACCACCGGAAAGGCCTCCGTAGGGGAATCCCTTCAGTCCAGTATCTCCGTGAGGGGATACTTGGCCCATTTTGAAATGGTTTCGAGCTTCATCCCAGTGGATTCTGAGATGAGTCAAAGCATTCCTAAGAAAGAGGATGGGCTCTCATCCACTGACTGACCCCCAGTGGACTCCAGGTCAAGCAGCCTGGAGAACAAGGAAGAGTTATCATTAGACTCCGAGGAGTCTATGAACAGCTGCCGAGCACCTGAGCCACCCTCCACATGCTGAGGTCGATCGGGAGTGAGGGTGACCGACAACTTATGGGGCAAACCCTGACCCAACCAAGAATCCTTGGTCGGGGCTCCAGTCTTCAGTTGTGGAGGTGGAGGTTCAACCACAATGGGTGGTGCAGCCAGTTTCAGCCATACAACCGGTGCCGGATTCGGCTCCTCGACCACTATGAGGGGTTATTTTGGCCGCTCTGGTGACAGCCACTTAATGGCCGGAGAAGATGACGGAGACGGCTTTTTCCCAGACAATAAGAGCTGCTGCCACATTAAATCCTCATAGCGCCGATGCAACTTGTGCCAGAGTCTATCCTCCAAAGAGGACAATAAGGATGAGCAGCACTGCCGCTTTCCATGGTGCCGAGACCAAGACCCCCGACGGTGGGACCGACTGGACCTGAAAGAGGTCCGAGACTGAAACCAAGACCTTCGGGGATTCCGAGGGTGGGTCAGAGAGGGGCCGGGGGAACCCTCTCATCTCTCGTTTCAGGGACCTTAACCGGGGACTCCGGCACAGGAGGCACAGGCAAGTCCTTGGTTTCCACCGGGGGAACCGGTGAAGAACGGTTGTCGGCTTCTCCAGTCGACAAACCGTCCGATGGGTTGAGAAAAATCTTGACTGCTTCGATGGGTGTCTCAGCCAGCTGACCTGACGGGGACACTGTGAAGCCAGCGGCCTTAGCCGCAACCTCAACCGAAGTCGACTGTCGACTATCTGGTGAAGGGGATCTCTCCCGCTCCCACGAAAGTCGACAGTGGGACTTACTTTTGGAGTCCTTCTTTTTGGACTGACTGGAATGTCCCGATGGTCCTTCTCCCTTGGTGGAGAGGGATTGGCAAAGCTCCTTAAAAGAAGCGGTATAAAAAGAGCCCAAGGAGAGCGGGAAAAATGCCGCGACCGAGGAAGATGAAGATGCGGCCTGGGCTGCCACCTCCTCGAGGGCGATCATCTGCTCCAGCTGGTCTGCCAAGCCTGCCGCTGTGGATACCATCCAATGGGCCTCCTTTGACTTAACCGGGAGGATAAAGTTTTTCAGGGCACCCCAAAAGCAGTCGGGCAGTGCGCTCCTCCAAAACCGAAGCCGAAAAGGATTTGCATAATTCGCAAGCCTGTGAGTGATGTCTGAGTCCTAGGCAGTAAACGCACGTGGAGTGCGGGTCGGTCCGGGACATCTTCTGCCCACAGGGGCACCAACGAAATCTGGGAGCTGATTTGTCCATCGCAGCCACGAGGAAAAATGAAGACCGAAGTCTTTTAAACTTTAAAATAAGTTTCAGTTTAACCGAACAGTGTGGATCCAGGCCTAAAACGCAGAGCGCTAAGGAGGGAACCTGAGCTTCCAAACGGTAAGGAAGATCTGGTGTCATGGAGCAGAGCCGAGAGAGTTTTACCACCCAGGTGGGTGGGAGGAGCCAGCTTGACGACCTTCCAGCAAGATTTAAAGTGGCAAGAAACCTGCCAGTGAGTGTGGATTGAACAACATATCCATGTCCCTAGAAACACAGATTTATCGCACCATGTATCAGCTCACCACTATTGTATAAAATGAAGCCCTAATCGTTAGTAAATGCAGAAAAGAGTATACATGGCTACAAGAGGTGCTACAAGCTACTCTTGTTGGCATCTAAAAAGGAATCAGGTTTGATAAATGCAATGTATCCAATACTGAAAATGAACACATCAATAAAATGAGGAGGAAGAGAGAGACATGCACTCACTGACATGCACAAACTAAAGCAGCACTCAGCTAGAGGCTTCTGCTTTAAAGTTTTTAAGTGCAGTGATACTTGCACAGCATAAAACAGCAGGGATACTGGTACACAAACTATGCTTCCTTCTTGTGTGGACCCTTTAAGTAACTGATAAAACGGCAACCAACAGAGACGGTAAATGTCTCTTGGCAGAACTCTATGTAAGAGAGCAAAATGCTGAGATGTTTGTGTTCTGGTTTCTTTGCTGTTCGTATGCTGCACTTGTGTCACTGCAATTAAAGACTTCAGAATGGAAGCCTCTAGCCAAGTACTGCTTTAATTTGTGGGCAATAATGAATGCATGGCTTTCTCTTCTTCCTCTGTATGTGTTTTCCCTTCAGCACCGCTGGTCTGTGAAGTAACCTTTTGATGATTTTTTTGCACATTAATAAAATGCTTAAACAGAAGCAGAGTGTGGTGGCTTCCTTTTTGTACCACAGGTGCATACTTTGATGTAAAACATTTTGTCACAGAGACTGATATGGCATGCTTGAGGGGCATTCTTAAAAGACAGGTGCAGAAGCTGGCCCGCCAGCACAGCAGTAGTGCTACTACTTGAGAAGCCGCCAACCCAGGTTCAGGAATGAGCCCGGGGAGGCAGAGGGCCAGCCGGGGGGAGAAGGCTCAAGTGTCCGTGTACCACTCATTTTCTCCGGGTAGGGATGGGGGATGGGGGATGAGGCTTGGTGCTTGACTGACCTCAAACAGAGGCCCGAGGTACAGCAAGTGCTCAGCCACAAGGGGGGGGAGCATGACAGACATCGGTGGGTCCCGCCTCCAGTGTCCCCTGCCTGTCCCAGCCAGTAGCCCGGTGAAATCTAAGTGTTCGGGGTGTACGGGCCCAACCTCTTCCCCGCCTTTGGGGGGATACCAAGGCTACATGGGGGGGGGGACTACCGTGGACTCCAGGCAGGAAGGAACAGGAGCAGATACCAGGCGTCTCCCAATGGGGTGGAGCACAGTGGGCAGGGGGAGCATAAATAGAAAGTGAAAAAAAAAAAAAAAAAGACAGGTGCAGAGACAGTTCACACTATGCTGGACTCTGAAGAAAAGACACCAACACAAACATAGGATACTGCAGTAGAAAACATATCACAGGAGGTGTAGCCCAAGGAAATGGATGTGGGTGAAAAAGACTATATTGTTCCATCATCTCCAAGACCAAGAATGGCTGCTGCTTTAATAATCTGGTTTATTGCTTTTTGAACATGCAAAATCCAGCCACTTCCTGAGAGGGACACAAGCTAGTTTTACAGTGTAATTATCCCCTAATTTTGCAAAAAAATGATTGAGGCATTGCTCACTGACACAGCAGGCAGGGTCTGTTGAACGTTTAGGAGGGTTGGCTCAAATTTGGCCTGCTTTATCATAAACCGGCATGTACTACATTTCCTGCTCATGTGACAGTGTCTGTTTTGAACAAGTCTTCAGTGCAGCTTGCGCCATTATTACTGATGCAAATCCCGCACTAAGTCCTGATAATGTGAAGTACAGCATCTAATTTTCCAAGAGATAAACCTGGAAAATGTCGGGCACAGAACAAGTCAGAGAGATCTACTCTTGATTTAAGACTGAACAGCAGGTCAGCATAAAGCCAGGATTGATGAGAACCAGAAGAGATAATGGTTACATTCTATTAGTCCTGGACAATTGAGAGGAAGACAAATTCCTATTTTTTTCAAATGACACCTCTGTGACAACTTCATAAAGCACCCATGTCACTCAAAGAATGAATAAGTAGAATCCCCCAAAACATACTGGCATGGTGTAACTGCTACACTACTGATTCCTTACTTAGCTCTAACCTCTAAATCCAATCTTGCATACCTCAAGAGTGTGGGCAGGAGGCTGCAGCTGCTGCTTTCCTCAGCTATACAATGGCTTTATGCCTGCTCTGAATCTTCAAATATTCTTCTCTTTGTGAGATATCTTTGATATGTTGCACAACGTTTTCCTGTCTTTCCAACATCCAATAGGAAGAAGGAACATGGACATAGAGGCTTTCACTGGGTGATGGAGGAACGTTTTTTGTTTAGCTGCCCCTGCCAAGGTGGCTCACACTTTCCTTTTTACTCTCTAAGCTGGTAGCGTACCTGTTTTCTGGTCATATTTTTTGCACTTAGTGATGTTTCTCCAGTGCCCCGAGCCACCCTCTGGATGATGGGCACCCCAGCACCACTCCTCTGCCTTCCTTCAGGACTTACCTTCAAACTAGTGAAGAGTGGCCTAGGTGCTCAACAGGGTATAGGGACAGTGAGTGCCCAGGGTCAGCGTCAGCTTGGATATCCATTTCCATTTTTCTCACTCAAGTTGTGGCATGCAGTGCTGACCAGATATCTCCACACATGCTGCCATGTGTGGGGCATCAGCAGCTGCCACTCCCTCCCTCTATGCCAACTGTCCCAGCCTGCCTCATCCCCAACCAACATGGGAGCCAAGCAAACACTAGGCACTGGAACCCTCCCTCCCCAAGAGAGCACAGCAGTCCCCTGGGTGCTCAGTCCTCTCCCTCCCTGACTGACCCCTAGTGACCCAAGTCTGCATCAGAACCCAAGGTGTGAGATGTGGCATCCAGCACCTCAACCCTCAGCACCACCAGGCAGGCTGTTTCTAGGTCATGTTGCAGTCAGAACATTGCAGGTAATATCTAGCAAGTACAGCAGAGAACATAGTAGCACAGTAACATAGTACTGCAATAACAGGAGGGAAATAGTGTTAATTTCAGCTACCAACAGCCAGAACATCACAGCCTGATAGCGCTCAGCTCACAGTGCAGTATTGCCGGCAGGGGAACACTAGCACTCAAGATTCCAGTGGTATGAACTGACTTGCTGTGTGTTACACACAAAAAGACTGTGAGCACCTGTGAGAATCTGCACTAATTGTCCAAACTGACTGCGGTAGAGGGGGCTTGGCAGCGAGCCAATAGGAAACACATGTCAGTACCTTGGAGGTGGGGTTTGACCCCTTTAAATACTGTTCTGCTGCACACACACCAGACCAGCCAGAACATCATAGCTTGACAGCACCCAGCTCACAGTGTAGTATTGCCGGCAGTAGAACACCAGTGCTCAAGATTCCAGTGGTATGAACTGGACTTGCTGTGTATTACACAAAACAGAATGTTAGCACCTGTGAGCACTTGCATTAATTGTTCAAACTGACTGCAGATGGGAAGGCTCTGTGGTGAGCCAATAGGAAATAGGTGTCAGTGCCTTGGAGGTGGGGTATGACCCATTTAAAGACAGTGCTGCTCCACAGTGTGAGAGCTCTGCTCAAGCACCACTAGGGGAAGAAATATCAACCAAAGCATTTGTAAAAGTTTTTTTAATTTTATAGGGGTTAGAAAATGAAGAATTTTCTTTCCGGATGTGGAGAGTTCCAGAGACATACTCCTATGGTAAGAAATTATATAATGGGAGGTGTATTATTAAGTAACAAATGTATAAATTTGTTTGAAAATATTGGATAATATTTTCTTGAGAAGAGTCATGTTTCTGTAACACCAGATGTTCAGAATTACAGATTTGTATGGATTTTTATTTTTTAAGGGGGCAATAACTGAAACACTAGGGACTAGGGGCCTGATTCCAAGATGGCCAGCATAACTCACACACACTTTCGAGTTACACCAGTTGATTCTATGCCATGTACCCTACGCCGCATTCCAGAAGTGACTTGCGAGATATGCCATGTGTGTGATGGTAGCCCAAGCATGGCGTATCAATGCCGCAGGTCACATCTTGCAGCAAGCATCAGGTGGCCCCCCAGAGGCCCCCCACCACAGACCACTGCAGAACACATCAGGGGGCATGGAGGGGCATGGACAGATGGCACAGGCATCCGGGGGATGCTACTGACACGGAACCCTGGGGGTCCCTCATCGGGGGGTGGGGTGTGCTAGTGGGGGCCATTGCCATGGTGCTGCAAGGCTGCTTATGATGGTGCCAGCTGTCAGGTGCCAGTTATGACAGCTCCGAGCTGTCGGAAATCAGCTATGCCCCTGCATGTCCTGGAATCGCAGTTGTGGGTTGTAACAGTGGGCCTTCTGGAATTGGGCTAAGTTGCTGTCACAACCCGGAGCTGCATCAGATGTTGCAGGCTGCAGCGTATGTGTGGTCGTATCTTGCGATTGTCGCAGCCTGCAGACGCAATGGCGTAGGTGCCCTTGTGGAATAGCAATGGGTGTATCGCATGGCGTAGGTTGCAGGATACGCCATGGGGATTGACATATCCCGCCTTACGCCTGCATAACCCATCTTGGAATTGGGCACTAAGACATTTAGATAGATCTTGTTACTCCAATATATAAATGCTTTTTCATTTTTCCAGGTGGTCAAGTTTGTTACTTTGGGGACCAAGCACTTTGGGAAGAATTTGTTATATCTATTGGTCTCTGGGATTTCTAGTTATAAATCAGTTTCAACAGTTAGTTAGTTAGTTAGTTAAAGTAGTTAGTTAGTTAGTTAGTTAGTTAGTTAGTTAGTAAGTAATGTAGTTTTCAAGTGCCAAAAGCATTGTGGACTTTGAGAAATAGACTCAGAAATATGCCCTTAAAGTTTCAAGTGCTTAGTGTGCAAATTGGTGGAGTCGTTAGAGAAAATGTCCAGAAACTGTTGTAAAAATGGTCAAAATGGTGCTCCCACTATTGAAAATTGTAGCCGAGAAAAAAAGTTACAGTTTGCAGTTCAAATGCAGTTTGCAGTTTAAATTTGCTCTGGCTCAATGATCACCATGAAGGAAAAGCAAGCAAGAAAAGAGAGAGTCTCATTTGCACGGCGTTGAGTGATTGATGCAGCTGCATCCAGTCCCGCACCCTGCCCAGCGTCTGTGTGCTGCAGAGTGTTCAAGGAGGAGAAAGAGAGTGGCATGCAAGCTGGGTAGACCAAGTTTAACCATAGATGAGCTTGTGAGCATTCTAAACTTTAGTAAACAGACTTGTAAAGGTGTAATTTCAGGATCAACCCATCTTCCGACTGACTGGAAAGCGATTGAGGCAATCATAGCAATGATCAGCGGGACCGCCAGCCTGTTTCACCCCAAAGGCGTTCCTCAAATCAGCAGCAGGCTGAAATTTTCCATTGGACGGAACCAGCTACTGATTTCAGTGAGTAAACAAGTGAACTGTGCAAACAAACTGTGTGTAAATGTAAAGCCAGCTAAAACTTGTGTGCAAGCAGTGTGATTTATGTGCAAAGAAGGACTGCGAGTTGTAAAGACAGGTGCAACAAACAGAAAATTCTGAGCATAGAGAGTGAGCAATGAGAAATGGGTTCAGCAACAGTAAATTTCTAAGCAGCAAGACTGTGAGTTATACAGGTAGGATGCAGCAAACATGCAATTCTCTGCAAAGACTGTAGGGCTTAAAAGTGACTTTGAGCATGTGTAACTAGAATTTTCCTGAACTATGCTGATCGCAAAGTCAATATAAATCCACATGAATGTGTTGAAATGTACCAGCAGAGACAGTCGTTTACAATTTAAAGTAATTTCAGTAGCCAGAAAGGTAGGAAACACAGTTTTTGAGCAAGTTGAACAGATTTTGATGCATGAGAAAAGTTACAGATGCCATGACAGGGCGGGCTCAACAATGTACAGTAATGAAAGGTTTGTGTGTTTGCTTTCAGACATGGCTTCTGGAACACCCCACTATCCAGATCATGCCTGAACTGTGATCAATGAGGTGGTGGCAGCACTGAGAGAGGTACAGAGAGCCTACTATGGTGAAAGGTTACCTCTGGATGTAGCAATTCCTAACTATCCAGTGAGACTATGCATTGTGTGTCTAAGGGGTGGAAGGGATGTGTTTCTCATACCCCATAGCTCGGACTGCCTTGTGAAAATTTGGAATGAGCAGGAGTGCAGTTCCAGAGAGGGCAACACGAATTTGATTAGCTCCCACAAGGAACCTGTCGGGAGACCCTGCCAATAGCAGCACACAGCACCAGACTGAACCTGTTGGGGAAAGTTCTTCAGAGTGTGTTGCAGAAAGAGCAAGTAAAATTGATCTTGATCAACTGCAAGGGCAGGAACAGAGAGAGGTTTCCATGACTGTGTCCCAAATGGACAGTGCAACAGAGGGATCAGTTAACCCTTGGAATCAGAGTCCAAGTCCTAGCCTAGTGGAGGGAGGATGAATTACAAGAGACATTGAATTGGGAGGTGTCTACCTCCGTGCCCAGTGAGGAATGGAACATCTCAGGAGTGAGGACATTTGCTCACTCTTGGGCACAGATCATGAGTGAAGAAGAGGGGGATGAAGAAGAGTATTTTCATGTTGAGGGCTACTGTGAGTCACCCCAAGCTCTTGCCTCAGAGGAGACAGAGACAATTGGAGATGGCTGTAGCAACTTGTCCAAAGAAGAAGTGGGGGACAAGTTCTTTTGTTCTTTGAGTCTGAGACACTAGCTCGACCAGAACTGGCCACTCCAAGCCAGGCCATGGGCCGCAGACTAGTAAAGAGTAGTAAGGAAGAGAGATTGATTCATAGGAGAGATGATGCCACATATGGGAAGTCCTTTCCTGCCTTTACTTGCCGAGTCTGGGAGGAAATCAAACAGAACAGGCAATCCTGGCTAATGGAAGAGGCAAGTAAGAATTTGCACCCTCGTGCGGCAGAATGTGTAAGGGACAAAATCATCAGTGATCTCCTTAGATTCTGGAGACTGGGGAGGACTCTGTTAATAGGAAACTGTGCAAGCTGTGGATGGGGCTGGACAAAATACATTTCACAACATTAACTTGGAACTCCCAGATGGGGTCATAGTTCTCACCCCACACCCTGAGTGGTGCTATCCTTAATGGTGCCACTCCCTTTGAATATGCTGAGCATGCCTTAAGGAAGTGAGCAGTGGCAGGCCAAATGCCTGTCATCTGAATCCATGGAGGAAGAGGTAGCTCTTCTGGTATTCCAGGATTTCTTCCGGTGTATCTAGATTCGTCAACCCAGCAGTTTTCCTGTTCCATCATCTGGCCTTCCAGAGGGCATCAGTCCAGCAGTGTTCCTGTTTCATTGTTTGGTTTTCCAGAAGGATGAGCCAGCAGTTATCCTGTTTCATTGTTTGGTTATCAACAAGCCATCAGCCCCGCAGTTTTCCTGTGTTATCGTTTGTTTTTCCAGAGGACATCTTCCCAGCAGTATCCGAAGATGCCATCTGATCTGAAGGGAAAAAGTCCTCAGCTTGCAGAGTAAGAAAAAAATGTTTCATTCTTCAAGGAGCTAGTAAGAACATTTTTTATTTACATTAACTGACTTTGTACAACACATCCCATATTTGAAGACTATTCAAGGAACTTTAATTTTCATCAAAGACTCTCCCCATGGATTGCAGTGCTATACGGGCCCTGTCCTGTCCAAGAACTGTTCTTCAGCAGGCTTTGGCCTAGGAAAGACTCTTTAATGGACAATGCCTATGGGCAACAGTGACATTGACCTTTAGCTTGGGACATTTCAGGGAGTTCCATCCCCAAATGTGTTGTATAGATGTCTTCTTTCCATATTTATTGATTACTTTTGTACTTTTATAAAAAATATTTTTGGGGTTCTTTAGTGTTAGGTGGAAGTTTAGGCACTGTAATGAAAGGCAGAATGTGTTTTGTGTTTTTCTTCTCTTGCAGATGTTCCTGAAAAAGAAAAGAAGAACAGAAGAGGATGTTGGAACTCATCTGAGTTCCTCTTTTCTTAGTGTTTTTTAGAATTGCGTATGGTTAACAGGGTATTAACATGTTGTTTTCCTTATAGGTGTGGTATTTTGAGAAATGTGATGCAAAGTGTTTGGTGGATAGGTTCGCAGGTAGGTAGTCAAAGTCAGATAGATTTTCCCCAGAGGGTTAGGGGGATGTACAGGCTAGAGGTTTTAACTCGAGTATGGGCTTTCAGTTCTGTCTGTCAGCTCATGCTTCAAGCAGTTTTCTGGGAGCCACTGAGAATCCATAGATAGATCATAGGATTGGGGCTCAAGTTTCTTCAGCCAGACTCTGTTCCTTTAGTGTTACCTGCCTGTGCCTGCCACATGGTAGGTGAGAACTAGCGCTACCTCCCCACAGATAACACAGAGGTTAGGATGGCCAAGTGTCAGATGGATATATGACTGCTGACAGTCATTCATCTGGTTGCAGTGAGTGTAACTACCCAGTCCCCTGGGGTTACTAGAATCCTCTCAATATCAGTGCTAGGCAGGGAGAGGAAGCTGGTGACTGACTAGTTAAATGGGTTTTTCACCTGCTCACTCTTCTGTTTACTTGGCTTCAGCAGAGATGGAAGTGATCAACTCATTTGGAACTCTTGCAGCAGTTTAAGCCTTAGCCAGCTGTGAGAAGGGAGTTTAGAATGTTGAGACGAGAATCAGTGTGAGTCAGTAGTTGGGAACAGCAGCTTGAAGCTGGAGGAGTGAGAAGCGCTCAGCTGTGGGATCTGAGCTTGAGGGCCCTGCATTCTCACTCTAGTCCAAGTAATTATCCAGCTTGCTAAGAGGAGTGGTGGAAACTGTTGTCTACAGCAGGATCTCCTGATTTTCTTCCCTGGACGGGTGAAAAGGACTGCTTATGGACGGATACAAGGGGCAATCCCCTTTTTAATCCAGGACGTTTTGAAGCTGTCTGAAATGTCTAACAGTGAGTAGGATCTGACTTTTGGTACAGAAAGCAAGTACTTATGCTGTTGTGTTCCCTGGCTAAAAGGGAAGGCAAAACTTTTCTGTGAGTTCAGAAACACGAGACCATTCTAATTTAAAGTTGGCTGAAGTGTGTGATGTTCAGAGGTATGACTATAGCACATTGTTTTGGCATTTAATTTTTCCACTACCAGTTGTAGTGGTTTAAAATGCTGGATGTCAAATTCCATTCAATAAGCATTTCTGAAGTGTGTTTCCAAATGTTTAAGTATAACTCTGAAAGAATGGCTGAGTATGAATTTGGGAGTGAAGGGCGGGCAGACCCCATCTGGAGTAAGCAGTTCAGGACTACAGGTTCAGTAAAGACACCTGGTTACTTTAGACAAAGGGCCAATGTCTGAAGAGAATTTTACCCCCTGAAGTGGGTTACAGTTTCTTCTCTGGGTATTAAGAATGGTGCTAGTTCTTAGCAAAAATGTGTGTTCAGTTGTGGCCAGTGCCACTTGAAGCAATGTTCAATGTCCTACAAAATGTGGGAATCCAAGTCTAAGTTGTTCAACATCCTATAAAATGTGGGAAAACAAAGTGCAAGTGTCCTGTTAGCAGATGTGTTTGCAGTTGTGGCCAGTTGCCACTGGAAGAAATGTCCTATGTCCTACTGCAGTGGGAATACAGAGTTTTCTGTCATATACAGTCGATTTGTTGTTCTGCAAGTTCCTAGTGCCAAGATGTGTAAGCCTTGGGGGTCCACCCTTGCTCTGAAGAACATCTTTTGGAATAAAGTCACACTCTAGAACTCCAACTATGGTCTAGACATTTATGTTATTGCTTCCTGTGTGGAGTTACTGTGTACCCCTCTAGAAGTTAGGTCTAGCATATCCCTAGCAAAATGTTTTCTCCCCAGGACCTAGTTTTGGTAAATACTAAATCTTTTGTACACCTCCACCTCTAGAAGAATGAGCCTGATATACATTCCCAAAGTTAGGGGTGGAACTAATTGTCTAAATGTTTCTGAATCTGCACCCAGTATGGGTGCCAGGGGTCACTGACTGTATAAAGAAGTGGGGGGAGGGGGGTTACACTTAAAATAATGTATGATAATGCCAGGAGTTTAAAACATAAAATCAATATATTAAGCACAGGGGTCTCTATTGAGTCTCCTGATGTAATTTCATTGACAGAAACATGGTTAACCCAAAAAATAAATGACACTGAAATTGATTTAGATGGTTACTACATGCATCAGTGGGATATCAGGGGGAGGTATTTTATTATTTACAAGATGGGGATTGGAATATCCAATAGTCACCTATGCAGGACAGATAGAAAATGTGGAATGCTTACTAGTAACCATTCAGAAATCTTTGGAGTAGTCTACTCACCCCCTCCAAACTGAAGATCAGCTCATTTGATTCAGTGGCTCAGCAGGTAGCACACTCACCTCTGAGGCTGGGAGATCAGAAGGTTGTGGGTTCTATCCCCACTCCAGGCACTTGGGTTAAATCCCAATACTGACACTGCAGTGCAGCATGAGGGAGGTGCTGCACTCCTAAGGTGCCATCTTTCAGATGAGACATTGAACTGAGGTCCCATCTGCCTGTTCTGGTGGTAGTTCAGGTGGATATTAAAGATCTCATGGCACTTCTGGAAAAGAGTAGGGGTATTTAGTTTTCATTGAAATCATACAATAGAATACATTTCATACAATACAGAGAAAAATAAATAAAAGAAAAATAAGAAATGCATATTATATAAAGGAAATAAATAAAGGGAAAACAAAATAAAACAATATTCTGAGGTCTGTTATATTTGCACAGATATCCATAAATAATACTTAATTCTTATTCTGTAAATTATGTTCTCAGAAAAAAAAAAGAATATTGTACTGACATATACCTAGTCACATCCTGGAAGAAATATTTTTACTTTAAGTAACAGGAGCATCTGTAAATGTAACCCAGGGCATGTTCCTCCATAACTGTAGTAAATAACTGTCATTTTTGTTTTTAACTTCTGATAAATATATAAACTTCAATTATGACATACTGTAATTTTCTGTAAGAGTTCTACATGAGAAATGTCTTTCTGTTGCAGAGTATATAAACATCTAGAGTTCCAAATGAACCACTTTATGACAACAAACATTACATTTAATGTGTGCTTATCCCAATGTTTCCAAGATTTATTAAAGTGCCCATATACAGTAGAATTATGTCAGTGTTGACCTCCTCAAAACATTTAACCTTCCATTGTTGGGTCATGGATTTCCAAAATTCAGTTATATACTGTAACTGCATGTAAAAAATAAGTGATGTATGGTCTTCTGTTGTTGGTGACATAATGGCCTGGAACACTGCTTCTGGTTCACTTTGACATTGTTTGTTGTGACAACAGAGCCAATGTACACCAAGCATTTTCTCAGGAATTCTTGGGTTATTTAATAATTCTAAGAGTGAAGGAAGAAAAGCTGCAGGACATGTTGGAAAGCATGGTTCAGAAAAGTTGTTTTTAATAATGTGTTTATAAAGAAGCTTTCTTGTCATGGTAGCCACCAGATATCAGCTAGCTTTTACATTGAATAAAAACTTCCCTAAGATATGTGGGGGCTAATTGTGAACGCTTAACTACACGCAGAGAGTTTCCACTCTACTGCATCAACCAAGGTTCACAGGTTGTACCATATAAGGGTAACCAGACTTTCCTGGTTTGTAATAGGAGTGGTCTTAAATTTGTTACCATATACAGTATCTACTGTACAAAAATACAAGTGGATTTACCATATGCAACCCCCCTTATTTTACTAGGAGATAAAAGATATTATGTTTTGGAGGGTTTAACCTGCTCCTCCAAACTGCTTGGAAAAATATGCTATAAATCATGGTTTCCAAAGTTTTTTTGGGGGGGGATAAGTAACTTATAAATAAAAAAGTAGGTAACAGGAAAATTTTGATCGTGTATTCTTTTGTGCTTGCCCACGTGCCACCTGTTCCAATTTTGTACCATCCTGCATCCTTGTTCTATCTTAGGTACCCAGTAATTCAAGATCCTCAGATCCAAAAAGTATTCCTAGTATAGTAATGGGGTCCTCTGTAATTTTTATATTCGCTATTTCTGTCAGAGGGTATCTGGTTTCCCAAGTTGCCTACTTATACATTTCTGTAAGTTTGGTGCAGCTCCTGATATTTTACTAAACTAATTACATATATTCATGATCTGTAGTACAGATGACTTATCTTTTGTTATGATGGTTATATCATCAAGATAGGCTATTGCAGTATGTGGGATAGTATATGATTCTAACGTACTAACATACTAAAATGCCAGCAGAATAGGCCTAACGGTCTTTCGCGTCTGCTCGTTTGGTCAGCCCCCACCCTGGGAGTTGACCTTGCTGCCCCCCTCGCCTTCTCTGGCTTCTCCCTTCCCAGTTCCGGATATTCTCGCTGCATTGTATTTTGCTTCCAGAACCCTTCCCCTGTACCTGTCCAACCCCCTCTTGAACCCCTCCACCGTCTCAGCCTCCACCAGCCCCTAGGCAGCGCATTCCATGGCTCCACTACCCTCTCAATGAAGTAGCACCTCCTCCTTTCTCCCCTGAATCTTCCCCCTCCAGCTTCCACCCATGCCCTCTAGTGGCCCCTCCTCCTTCCTTTGAAGCACCCTGACTGTTCCTCCCTATTTACCCCCTTCATGTACCTAAACCTCTATCATGTCCCCCGGTCCCTTCTCTCTTCCAATGTGTACATATTTAGCTCTTGAGCCTCTCCTCATAGGTCCTGTCCCCAAGCCCCAAATCATTTTGGTTGCCCTCCTCTGGACCCTCTCCAGGAGTTTAATGTCCCTTTTAAGTGTGGCCTCCAAAGACTGCATGCAGTACTCGAGTGCAGCCTCACCAAGCAGTTATACAGAGGGAGTATCACTTCCCTCCTTCTGGAGGTGATCCCCCTAGCGATGCATCCCAGCATCCTGTTGGCCTTGGCTGCTGCCCACCTACAAGTCTCTGAGTTGTTCATCTTGACATCCACCACCACCCCCAGGTCCCTCTCAGCCATCGAGACTTGTAGTATTCCCTCCCCTAGGGTGTACACTTGGCCCAGGTTTCCGGCCCCCAGGTGCAGTACCTTGCATTTCCCTGCATTGAACCTCAGCTTCCACTTTCTAGACCATCTTTCCAGGGCCTCCAGGTCCCCCTGTAGGGCCACCTTCCCCTCCTCCCCATCCACCACAGCCCCCAGTTTTGAGTCATCCGCAAAGAGACTCATCTCAATCCTGATACCTGTCCTTATGTCAGAGACATAGGCGTTGAACAAGAGGGGCCCAAGAACTGATCCCTGTGGGACCCCACTAATGACCCTCCTTGGGGATGAGACTATCCCACCAACTACGACCCTCTGGGTCTGGTCCTGGAGCCAATTGCCTATCCATCTGATTATCTGGTTCCCACCCCATTTCTCCAGCTTATCCAACAGGCCACGTGAGGAACAGAGTCAAATGCCTTGCTGAAGTCTAGAAAGAGGACATCCACTAGTCTACCCAGGTCCAAGGCACTTGTCACCCAGTCATAGAACTCCACAGGTTTGTCTGACATGATTTCCCAGGATGAATCCATGCTGTCTATCCTCCAGGCCCCCTGACTTTCCAGGTCCCCCAGCCTCTTCTTGATAATGCCTCCATCACCTTGCCCACCACCAATGTCAGGCTGACAGGCCTGTAGTTCCCTGCCACCTCCCTTGATCCCCCCTTGTGGATAGGCACTATATGTGCCACCTTCCAGTCCTGGGGCACCCACCCTGTCCTCAGAGAGATGGTGAAAAGCTCTGCCAGGGGTTTCGCCAGGACATCTGCAAGTTCCTTCAGCACTCTGGGATGTATTTTATCCGGCCCCGGTGCTTTCTCCATCTTAAGGGACCTGAGGGCTTCCCTCACTCTCTCTGCTGTGATTTCCACTTCCACTACCTCTTCTCCCTGCTTAACCTTCTCCCCTCCTGCCAGTGATACCTCCCCCTCTCCCCAGACCCGCCGATCGGTAAGGGTCCCCCCCTCCTCAGTATCACTGTCTCCTCCCATGTATGATGCAGTACCCTCATTTTCCTTGGTGAAAACTGAGGTGAAGTACTCATTTAGTACCTCAGCCTGCTCCCCCGGGTCTTGTGCCCATCTTTCCCCTGTTTTAATCCTGCTAATCTTCCCCTTCACCCTTTGCTTTTCCCCAATGTATCTAAAGAACCCCTTGTTCCCTCTCCTAATTTCCCTGGCCAGGTTCTGCTCCTTCCTTGCCTTAGTCGCTGTCACCACCCTAGTGGCCCTTCTAGCCATCAGCTCGTACTCCCCTAGATCCCTTTCTACTTGTATATGTCTTATCTGAGGTGAGAGATTTAAAGCTCTGAGTAAGGGGTCTATACTGAACACATAATGTAGTGGGTTTAGGGGGCATCCCTGCCTAACCCCCCTTTGTATGTGTATTATGGGGCCTTACCAACCATTTGTTTGTGGCGTGACTGTGGCTCTGTGATATAGAGCTGGTATCCAGTTAACAAACTTGTTAGGGATACTAAAAAATTGTAATATCTCCCATAAGTATTGGTGGTCCACTGCGCCAAAGGCTTGTTTTTGATCTATAGAAATTATAAAACCTTCTGTGCCTGTCCTATTATCTTGTTCTATGGTTTCTCTTAACAGAATGAGGTGGTCTACCATTTTTCTCTCTGGTATTGAACAAGACTGTGTCGATAAAATAAGGTAAATGGCTGCTTGTAATAATCTGGTATTAACAATTTTAGTTTGTATTTTAAAATAGTATTTAATAGGCTTATGGGCCTCCAGTTGGTCATAAGTTTTTTGTCTCTTTTTTTCAATAGGTAAATCAACACGCCTTCTTACATGTGTAATGAAATAGAGTTAGTGTGTAACAAATAATTGTTAGGAAGGTAGAACTGGGGGAGGAAGGGGAGAGGGAGGTAAGGTGGTTGCCTAGCGCCATGGCTTGGAGGGACAGGGAGCGAATCCTTAGGATTGCCAGAGCAGCTGCACAGGGGAGGGAGCTGGATGTCATTGTCCACCTAGGGATAAATGCCTGGCTAAGAAAGGATTAGAGAAGTGCAGGAAGAGTTTGTGGAATTGGGGAGGGCCTTGGTCAAGTAGCACTGCAGTAACCTTCTCCGGAGGTGCTGCCCATCTATGGCGTAGGAGAGGCTAGGGTGTTCCACACCATGGGATTCAATCAGTGGTTGAAAAACTGGTGTGGAGCTCAGGGATTTGGCTTCAATGGGGACTGGGGATCCACCTGGAGTGATGCAAGCCTATACTGGCATGATGGGCTGCATCTGTCCAGGAGGGGAACCAGGATCCTAGGTGACAGGTTTAAATGCTTCATTGGCAAGCATTTTAACTAGCCAAGGGGGGAGGCACTGGAAAGGAGCAGGGAATCCTAGACCCCCCCCCAAAAAATCACAGTAGTAAGTGTGGCAAACACCAACATAGAGTTGTCGATAGGGAGAAGGACAGGGGTAAATGGAGAAAGTGACAAAGGCAAGAAGGACAGGGATGGGAAAAAAGGGAGTAAGGCCATCAGGAAATGGAGGGTAATGAGTACCAATGCCCGTAGTCTGGGCAACAAGCTCCCTGAGCTGGTGGCCTTGATGGAAGAGGGATGCCTGGATATTGTAGCAGTCACAGAAACATGGTACACAGAGAACCATGACTGGGATGTTAACATACCAGGGTACATAACCTACAGGAGAGACAGGCAGGGGAGAAGAGGGGGAGGAGTAGCTCTCTATGTAAAGGAAGGGATAAAAGCAACTGAACAAAAGAGTAAACAGGGAGGAGAGGAGGCACTGTGGGTCACCTTGGAGACTGGAAAGGGCACCACAATCCGCACAGGGGTTGTGTACAGACCCTCATGTCAGGGGAAGGGAATGGACAAGGATATGACAGAAGGCATTCTTAGAGTGGCAGAGAAAGAGGAGATACTGTTGTTGGGAGACCTGAATATGCCAGATGTTAACTGGAGCACATTTGCTGCAGCCACATCCAAGAGCAGGGCCATTATTGATGCCCTACAGGTGGCAGGCCTCAGACAGCTAGTTTCGGAACCCACTCATGAGGGAGCAATCTTAGACCTCGTACTCTCAAATGGGAGCAGTGAGAGGATCTCAGATCTAGAAGTGGGTTACCATCTGGGGACAAGTGACCATCAGTGTGGTTCACGTTAAACTCAGCTACAGAGTCAAGCCATACAAAAGTGAGGGTACAGGACTTTAGTAGGGCTGACTTTGGCAAGATGGGAGAGTGCCTCAGAAAAGCACTAGCAAACAGGCTAGAAGGAGGTGTGGAGCAACAATGGGGAATCATCAAAACTGCCATTACAGAGGCAACAAGCCTTTGTGAAACAAATAAACAAATCAAAATGAAAAAAAAGCCACTATGGTTTCACAAAGGGGTGCCTGTGAAAGTCAGGAAGAAAAGATAGCATTCCGGAGTATAAAGGAAACACAGAAGGAGCAGGACAGAGGCTGTACCAGTTAAGGCAGAAGGAAGCAGGGAGGGAAGTCAGAGTAGCAAAGGCCCAAACTGAGGAAAAGATAGCCAACTCAGTTAAGAAGGAGATAAAACCTTTTATAAGTACATCAGCGAGCGTAGAAAGACAAAGGGAGGTATAGTGAGGCTGAATAGAATTAACGGTGGGTGGGCAGAGAGGGACAGTGAAAAAGCAGGGATACTGAATGAATATTTCTGCTCAGTATTCACAAAAGAGGAGGGGGAAGTGCCTAATCCAATTAACAGAAGCACTCTTGATAGGGGGGTCGATCCCAGTCCTTTCACAGAAGAAAGGGTTCTGCAAGAACTCCTAAAACTGCAGGTGGACAAAGCAATGGGTCCTGATGGAATTCACCCCAGAATTCTAAAAGAATTAAGGGAGGAACTAGTGAAACCACTGGCTACTCTTTTTTAATAAATCATGGGAGGATGGTGTGGTACCCGAGGACTGGAGGAAGGCGGATGTGATTCCCCTTCACAAAAGTGGGACCAAGACAGAGGCAGGAAACTACAGACCTGTCAGTCTGACCTCTGTGGTAGGGAAAGTGATGGAGTCACTTCTGAAGGAAAGAATAGCTGAGTACCTAGAGGCCAGTGGGGCACAGGACCCAAGGCAGCATGGGTTCATAGTGGGAAGGTCATGTCAGACAAATCTATTAGATTTCTTTGACTGGGTGACCAAAGTAGTAGACCAGGGAGGGGCTGTGGGACATGGCCTACCTAGACTTTAGCAAGACATTTGACACAGTCCCACACAAAAGATTAATAGTCAAATTAACCAGCCTGGGAGTGGGTCTCAGGGTGGTAGCCTGGGTAAAACATTGGCTGCACAACAGGACACAGAAGGTAATTGTAAATGGAGTCCACTCTGAAGAAAGAGGGCTTACTAGTGGGGTACCGCAGGGTTCAGTATTGGGTCCAGTCCTTTATAATGTCTTCATCAGTGACATTGCAGAGGGACTGGAAGGAAAAGTATGCTTTTTGCAGATGACGCAAAGATCTGCAACAGGGTTGATACACAAGGAGGTATGGAAAGGATGAAAGGGGCTTGGCAAGGTTGGAGGAATGGTCAGAAGTATGGCAGCTAGGATTCAATGCAAAGAAGTGCAAAATAATGCACCTGGGAAACAAGAACCCAGGGAAGAATACACAATGGGTGGGGAGGTAGTAACAACAACAAAAAGGAAAGGGACCGGGGTAATCATATCAGATGACCTTAAGGTTAGCAAGCAATGTGAGAAGGCAGTAGGGAGGGCTGGGGTATACTGGGATGTATAGGGAGAGGCATCAGCAGCAGAAAACATGAAGTTGTTATCCCTGTACAGACAGTTGGTGAGACCCCATCTGGAGTACTCGTCCAGTTCTGGAGACCCCATCTCCGCAAGGACATAGACAGGATAGAGGCAGTCAGAGGAGGGCAACTAAAATGGTGCAGGGTCTGCAAGAGAAGCCATATGAGGAGAGACTAAAGGAGCTTAATATGTATACCCTTGAGGAAAGAAGGGAAAGGGGGATATGATAGAAACTTTTAAGTACCTCAGTGGAATCAACAAAGTGAAGAGGTAGCATCTTTCAGAAAAGAGATGTGCAAGAACAAGGGGACACAATTTAAAATAGAAGGGGCGGTTCAGGGGCAATGTGAGGAAGTATTATTTCACAGAGAGGTAGTGAATGCATGGAACAGCCTTCCTGAGGAGGTTGTGGGGTCTAAAACTGTGGGAGAATTCAAGAATGCATGGGACAGACATAAGGCAATTTTTGTGGGGGGGTAGGAAGAAATAGGCTGTTGGTTAACTAGGATCTGCGGCCTATCCTGTAGGTAGGGAAATGGGCAGACTAGATGGGCCAAGCAGTCCTTATCTGCCGTCAAAGTCTATGTTTCTATGTTTCTAAGGCAGCTGCCAGTTCTTTTGAAATTCCTGAACTTATAATTTTGTATAACTCTGGCGTTAATCCATCTTTATCAGGAGCTTTATTGGTGTGTAGGGATTTAGTAGCAATTTCCACTTCAAGATGGGAAATATTTATAATAAGATTATCCAGTACATGATTAGGACATGTAGGTGTAGGGAGGGAAAGTAGAAAATCTGACAGTGCATCAGTTTCAGTCTATATTTTTTTAAATAAAACTTTAGAGTGTTGTGATACTAGTCTTAATAAATTATCTTTCTCGGAGTAAGCCATGCCATCTTGATCTATCAAATGTGTCATGGATTTAGTCTTGATTCTGCCTTTACAGTGTAAAAAAGGACAAATCACTTCTTCTTTCCCCTGAGTGCAGAAGGATTGTTGTTTTTGTAGGCTTTCCTGTTGTCTTAAGTGAAACATCTGCATTTCTTGTTTGATTAACTGAATCTAATTGGTGAAATTGTGGTTGGTGGTTCTGGCTAAAGTTTGCAGTTTTTGCAGTTGTTGTCTATTGCATAGATATCATATGCAAGTATCATTTTTACATGATTTACTTACAGACTGTAATAGTTGTCTTAAATCGTTTTTGTATACTCCAACCAGATGGCAAGGTTGTCATACCTTTCAGTAATGGATTTTTTTGTGGTCAAAAAGTACATTATGCTTTGGAGAACTTCAGGGTTAGCCAACAGTGAAGAGTTAAATTTCTAGGAGCCTGGGCCATGTGCATTAGTTGTTAAGGGGCCTATCTGCAGTTTGAGAAGTTTGTGGTCTGAGAATTCCACCTCTTCCACAGATGTAGAGGAAATATGTAGTGATGGCGATACAAAGAACACAATTAATCCTAGTAACTAGTATTCCCTTTTGAAAAGTGGGTTTTGGTTGTTGTTGTTGGACATGTATGCATCTACCAAATTAGAGTCAGAAATGATGTTTTTCATAGTAGACATATCACAGAATATTTTCTCAATCTTAGTTTTTTTCCCCTCTGTCCTGAATGTCCATCCCACAATTAAAATTTACCCAAGTATTACATAATGAGATGAAAATAAATATGGTTGGATTGCTTGGAAAATGTTGATTCTGTCTGCTTTGGTTTGTGGTGCATATACGTTTATAAATCTGCAATATTTATTGTTGATTTTTGTATCTAGAATTAAAGCCCTTCCAGGCAAAAGAGCAACCAGTTTGATTAAATGAACTTGTATATGGTTTCTAAAAAGTATACCCATTGTTGAACAGGTGTCTGACCCCACTGACCAATATGAGGGGCCTATATATCATGCTTTAATTGCTATGTTTATTTCTGCTATGGTATGTAATCTTGTGTCCTCTACAAAAAAAATATCAAAACAGCTAGAAAGTAGGTAAGAAATAATCACTTGTCTCTTCCTGCAGCTCTTTATGCTGTTTACATTGACAGTACCGATAGACAGAGGTGTTTGCGTCAGACATTTTTTGGGTGTATAGGAGGCCTACCAACCAAACTCATATCCTCAGGGAGGTTTTTTTATTTGCTTTGTGTGGCTTCCTTTGTTTTTTTTACTGATTTTTGAGGTGTCTGGGTACTGACTTCCTGATCAGAGGTGGGATCAGGTTGCGAGGACCAGAGTAAAGAGTCCTCAGAATCAGCATCAGACACCTCAAAATTATTTTGAAAGGTTTCAAACCTGTTAGACAAAGGTAGTTCAGTGTTTTTTGAGATTTTTGGGGCAGGCTGATTCTGAGTCTGACTACACCTAGTAATTGTCTTACTTTTGGTCATAGTTTGCTGGGGGGGGGTGGCATAGATGTGGGGTCTGTGAAAATAGATTCCTTGATGGGGGAGGAAGGTGGGTCCTGCTCCATGGTTACTACATTGTCCTGGGGGGTTGCTGAGGTTCTTTCTGTTGTGGTATTCACCACAGACTGCTGATATTGCCCTGGGGAAGGAGGGGAAACAGAAGTTGTAGGAACTACAGGACATGCTCTGGGGAAAAGTTGCTCTTTGGGCAATAGCTATTAACAAGCATTGTTCTGAATAATCCGAGGGATCTACCTGATTGTGGGCTGCCCAGAAGCAACTTTGATAGCTACTGTATGGCCTAGACTGTCACAAAGATTACATTTTGGTTCATTAAGACAATGACCACTGGTACGGCCTAGTTCGTGGCATAAGGTTCATGTAACCTGATCACAGATGCTGCTTAAATGCGCTGTCTACCCACACTTGTAGCAGGCCTTTGATTGTCCTGCATAATATAGAACACATCTGTCCCTGCCAAGAAAAAAACAGGCAAATGGCTTAAACCAACATCAGAAGAATGTAACATCATTTTAACCCTCCATCCCCCACATCCAAATATGTTTAGTGTCAAAAATTGCCTCGGTGCATCTAGCACAGTACATCTTTGTTTTAACCAATAGGTTAAGTCCATTGCACTGACCCTTTCATTTCTGAATAAGACAGTTATGGTTTTATAAGCCAGTTTTGTTAAGGGGATAGCATCAAAGGGTGCACATAGGGTTTGTTTCAAGGTATGGAATTGTGTCCAGAACCTCTGAAGCCCTGCATTCAGCTTAAAGCCAATGTCAAAACTTGTTTCACCTGAAACATGAATCACTGCATGAATTTCATTAGTGAAGAACTTCATAGAGTCCTTTAGCAGAGTCTTAGCAACAAATACTCAGCATTATGCCTCTTTGCAGGATAAGTGGGTTGGTGGAATAACGAGGCATAAGGTCGGGAAGATGTCCTATAAATTCTGTTGGGACGTGCTTCTGGGGGCCCCATTGTTGCAGCTGTTTGCATTCTTTCAGTAGCTGCAGATGCTATTGATGCTTCAGAAGTATCATTTTTATGATTAATTACATTTTGTACCAATACATAATTTCTAAATGGAAGTATTGGGTTGTCAGTTAATGGAGGTTCCTCAGGTAAATTTAGAGAAGAGTCAGAAATTCCAGTAATGCCACCAGAGACATGCAAAGGTTGCATACAAGTTTTCTCATTCTGTGCAGTACTAGTTTGAAGTTTTTGGTTTTTACATGCTCTTTTGTTAGTGAAGTAATAATTGGGTTTGGACCAGAGATCCACTTAACCGACTCTGTTTGTACCCAGCCTGCGCCTTTTAATGCAATGTCTGCAGACTATTGTTCCTCATTCAATATGGCAGCTTAAGAAGTCAGGGAGCATCTTAGGCCAGATAAAGTGTCTCTACATGCCATTCCCAGCGCATCCTCAACAGATCCAATTGCCGTAGTAACCTCTGTCAGTGGTCCAGTTTGCTCCATGGGTGTGATTTCTTTCCTCGTTAGGTCATCTGTCACAATTGCTCTTTGCTCTGCCACACAGCCATCAGCAGCTGTTCCTGATGCATTTGCAGCTATAAGCAGCTGCTTCTCTGAGTCAGGCGTGGTTATCTGGGAGTCTGTTCTTGCCGTAGAAAGTGCATTCGCAAGTTCTTAGTGCCATTGTGCAGGACCTCTCTTCCTCAAGTAGAAGTACCTGTACTTGTTCTGCCAAGAGTTTATTAGGCTGCAGTCCATTAGTTACTGTCTCCAGTCTCGATTCATTTCCAGTGCCTACTATGTTTAAAGGCACGTCAGTCCTGTCTACATCCATAGGTAAATTCTTATCTGTATTTTCCGTGGCATCAAAAAAAGATTGGTCTCATGCAAAGATGAAGCAGGGGTGGAGACCTTCTCCCCAGCCTCCTGGACTTCCATCAGCTCCTCCATCTCCACCAGAGGAGTCATCTTGGCAGAATGCCAGGATGACAAATGTTCCCATAGAGGCGAGATGGGGAATTTTGCATTGTAACAAAACCAAAAAAATGCAAAACAAATCATACAACACTTAATGACAGTTACACATACACATAAATCAAAGTATCTTACACATTTTTCCAACATTTCTTTTTCCTTCCTAAACTTCAATAGAAAAAAGGAAAAAAAATTGCAATTTATTGTCCCAAAGTACTTTCCCCTTTTTTTTCTAGTACCCATTTACCTATCCTGTGTCTATTTTCAACAACCAGTGATAGGAGACTGTACCTTTCTAGAAGGTCTCCTCTGATTGGGAACACTCCTCTAGCAACCACCTTCACTAAGAAACTACAGTGGAGACATCAGAGCAAGGAAAAAGACGGGGAAACGTGGTGAGCAGATTGTGAGATGAGGGTGGAACACACTGAGGTGCTGAGGAGGAACGCTTGCAGCAAGAGTCAGCAAAAACATGCTTTTTGCTTATGGCAGGTATGCCACTGTTGCCTCTTTAGTGAGGATCTTTTGCTGACCTTTCCAGTCCAGCTTTGGGTTCACCCTCAGGAAAAGAATGTTAGAGTGTTGAGAGGGGGAAGGTGAAGCTGTAGGCCTTTGGATGCCCCCCCATGGTGGTGTGGAATCGGATGCAGTGGCCCAGCCGCACTATCAGGGATGAAAGTATCAGTAAGACCTGCGGAGGTTTAAGGGCCTACTTATTCTCCACCTTCCATTTCACTCGATATGCTCGATTCACTGAAACTCTGCTTGTAATTTTTAACTATTCTGCTTGTGCATAGCCTTGATCAGATTTGATCAGTATATGCTAATAAATTTAAAATAAATAAATAAATAAAACAGCAGGCTGCGGAAGGAGTACACTTAGAAGGAGCCTTCTTTATATAATTTTTTGAGTGAAGATTTTTATTGGTACTCACATGTTTACAGTTTATAGTTTATAACTTTTATGATAGTATACTTATATTTTTATATATTTTACGGTGTTCTTGTGTCTTGACTCACACCTTGTGAGGTTTTAAATTGTGAGAGTGGTTAAACCTCTCTTCTTTCTCTGTGTTTTTTACTTCACTTCACTAGCCTGTTTTATGGTATAAAATAGATGGAGCTGGAGCTATGTTTTACCTGCTTGCCAAAAAGTGGTTAAAAATGAGAATAATAATAAGAAGAAATTTGATATTTGATATATTTTATTCTGAGTAAAAAATCAGGAAGTGGACCTAGCTCACCTCAATGGCGGGTGGGGTGACACACGGTTAGGTCCACATAGAAGCGTAAACTCAGTTGCTGAAGAACAACTTGTGCACTTGATCATTCAGTCATTGGGAGCGAGGTGGAGCGGCCAAACTTACTCCGGTTTCTGGTTTCATAATATAGATGCAAGCATGTGCTGGTATTTGGTGATATTATTTTATTTTTGTGATTTAGCATTTTATTGATTCAGCACTGATATCTTGTTATTAGTTTTATTTTTCTTTTACTGAGATATACCGTTCAACTACGCTTTGTAGCTCTATGTAGCTCGTTGGAACGATGATTGGTGAAATTGCCAGGCGCACTCTTGTTCCTTTTGATAACAGTTCTATCTCCAGAAGTAAGTTTAGTAAGTCTAACTCTTAGTAGTTATATTTACAAGGTGTATTTGGTGAAGTTTTTTACTGAATCTTTTGTAGAAATATCTGATAATTAGATGTTAGTTGCTAGTGTATTATTGCAAAAAAGTACATTTAGCACTATATTTGCACTGTAACATTGCAGCACATTTGCACAATAGTCTAGACATACATTATTAATCTGGCAGTTCAGCAAGTTTGGATCTTTTATGATTTTTGGGATATTATTGGGATGCTATTTTACTTCCAGTTTATCTTTTTGCTTTTCTTCCCATTCCCTCATTACACTCCCCCTAGTGACATTTCAAAGTTCTTATCACCTGGACTTGATTGAGAAAGAAAGGGAATAAGTTATCATTGAAAGAGTATTGAGAACCTGACTGGACTGGGCTGATTTAATGACAGAAGGAATATTACCAGTATTGGCATTATATCTGAATTTGGACTCAAGATTGGACTAAGACTTAAATCTCTGAGCATGGTCAAGAGCTTTCAAGATTTCTGGTAACTGTATGGGACTTCTACAAAGAATTGTGGAATGTGAGGAACTCACTGTGAGGTGTTAATCGGAATGCAATTAAGCCTAATAAGAATTTGAGAGACACTTTCCTTTTTTCTTTTAGTGTGGTAATATTGAATGCTTGACTACTTCTAGGATTAATTTTGTGTACCTACAGTAATTGATAATATCTGACATCTATTTCTGGGTTTCTGCTTGGAATATTTTGAGCATTTGGGTGCCCCTCAGGTGTTCACTATTTACTTAGAGGGATTTGGGCTGTGAAATAAAGATGCCCATGAAAACAAGAAGCAGGAAATCACCCACTGTTGAAATTAAAATGAAAACAAAGAAGAGCAAATTAATCCCTGAAATGAGAACACTTAGGGGAAATGAGAACTCTAATACTAAAAATAGGCTTTACAAAAACAAGACAAAGCTTACAGAAAAAAACAACATTAAGAAAAATAAGGAAAACCCAGAGGAGGTAAATGAGAAAGATAAAATACAAGATATAGACAATGCTGAAAAACTAGTTACTGAAAAAGGGAGAACTAAGTTCCAACCCTAATTTACTGATTTATGGAAGTCCAATCAAAAACAGAGTGAGGAACGGGAATGAGAACAAAAGAGCAGCTGTCTCAGACAGAATCCAGATCTAATTGAGCTGGTAAACAGCGAAGTAACTAAAACAGTTGAAGATATAAGGGAAACTATTAGAACTAACCATAGGATTGAACAGAAAATTAGTGATTAAAAAAAAACTTTAGGCTGAATTTATATGGATCTAATAATCCAGCTCTAAAAAGTAATTGGGGCCTTTTTCTGATTACAACAGGAAGGAGGAGTTTACATATATTACAAAGGACAATAACAATGACAGTAGTATACAGTTGGGTACAGAGTATGGAGGGGAGAATGAAATTTTGTATATGAGCCCAGAAGAAGAAAATTTCCCTGAAATGGAGACATTGACTAGGGATTGCATCATTGCACTGCAAAATCCTCTGACAGCAAATGAAATGATTTATGAACAACTGATCATGTCCAAACAAGAATGATCATTTATTAAGGGAATATGTATGGAAAACAAAAAAAAAAGATACTTTATTTCTGAATGCTTTACCAAGGATGTCAAACACCAGACAGAATATTCGGAAAAACAGGACACCAATGCTGAAATGAGACAATCAGTTTGTGATCTACCCCCAAACTCTGAGATTCTTAACATAAGTATGAGTGATGAGTCACACTCTGTTTTCAAAATAAATGAAGACTCTCTAGAACAGGACTTGGAATTAATTATGTTACCAAAGGGATATGAAAACCCGAATAGCATAATGGAAGAAATAAAGGCAGGAAATCCAGAATTATGGGATAAGGGGATATCTCAAGAAAAGAAGGTGACTGTAAAATTAAAAAGGGGAGATCAGGATTGGAACCTTTCAGGAAGATTGATTACAGAACTAAGTAATAGAATGGTAGAAATTGTTGATGATAATATAATGAAGGACAAGAAGGGGAAACAAATTAAGGTAGGAAAAAATATTAATAGACAAAACAATAAAAAGCTTATACAGAAACTTGGGGCTAGAACTATGGGTAAGAAATGCAATGTAAAGACAAAAATAAAGAAAGCATCAATAAATAAAATTAAGAAAGAAAAGGAAGACAAAGCCCTAAGTACTAATAAGGAGTAAAATGAAACATTATAATGGATCTTACAGATAATACAGAATTTAGGAGTCTGACAGAAGAGGTTGTAAATGATAGAAACGAAAACATTGAAGTAGAGCAACATTTAAACATTTTTTTTTGAAAAGGACATTGGAAACAGATTACATGTTACCTATTTATAAAGTTTCAATTATGCCAGAAGAAATGGAATGCAAATTAGACATTCACTTGAAAAAACTAATAGAGGTAATCCTACATGGGAATGGAAAATATGGGGATGTAACAAACAAGATCAGTGTCATCAGACTCCTCCCTGACACAGAATTGGTTTTCTTTATTGCTAACCAGTACTTTGCATTTGAAGTAATAGAAAATCAGAAGAAAAGAATGAAAGACCTAGGCTTTGAACTGGATAGAGTGGTAACTATGAAGGCCATGTTTCCTGAGTATTTTGCAGAGAATAAAGAACTGCTGGAAAAGGAATACCCAATCTCAATTTTTGGGATTGGTAATTTCTTAAACAAATCTTCCCACAATTTGCAATTTAAGATTATAGATTATTTACAAAACTTGCTAAAAGACAATAAATTATATGGAAAAATTGTCAAAGTAAAATGGTGGGAAGATCAAGGGTAAATAACGATTTGGTTTAACAGTGAGCAAGAGTACCAATCCTTCCTCTCTAACTCAGAAAGGCTGGACAGGATAGATATAAACTTAAAAGATGAAAATGAGAATATGTGGGATAGTAAGGAAAGTAAAGATAACCTGCAGTGGTTACATTTAATTAAAATGGCCAACAGGTTTCAGATCCTACAATACATAGATGATGAATGACAGATGGAAAGAGATGATTCAGAAAATATTATAAGTACAGATATTAACATCCTATCTTGGAATGTCACTGGACTAGGGGAAAGATTAGCAGACCCAACATTCATAAATTATTTAAAGCAGTTTAATATTATTTGTCTGCAAGAAATGTGGACTAACAAGGAATTAGACATTGATGGATACAAGATGTTCTGTAAAGGGGCAAGCAGTACAAGTAAATTTGGTAGATTATCGGGTGGTCTTTTAACTTGGGGAAAGATTGCAAATCAAATAAAGTATGATGAATATACAGTAAACTCTAATCTCATATTAGCAACCACTCTTGTAATAAAAAACAAGAGAACTCTCATCCTCAATGTTTATTTCCTCCCAGTGGGATCTAAATACGAAGATAACAATATTGTTGATAAACTCAGCTCTGCAATAGAACAACGGAAATCATGTGAGACTGATGCAAGAATATTTATTTTGGGGGATTTCAATGCTAGGGTGGGACACAGCCTGGAACACGCCAGTGAAATTTGGGAGACCTGTGCAGCCCTGGGATCACAGAAACTAAAAATGAGTAGGGTGACAAAAGACAAGAAGAGCTGCAAAAGAGGAAAACAAGTTGTACTAGGTTTGGAAGATAATAATATGCTTCTGATCAATGGACATTCTAATGGAGATTCCCTCAGAGAATTCACATATCTGGGGGTAAGGGGTGTCTCTATAATTGATCTCTGTTGGATAACTTTGAATTTAGTGAAATATGTTGTGGATTTCTCCATAGGTAAATGCTCAGATAGTGAGCATAATCCATTAGAGATCAAAATTAAAATTAAACAAGGGGAAAAAGATAGAAACAATCAAAATCTACAAATCTGAAGAGTTAAGAAAGGGCTAAAATGGGATTTGATAGAAAACTACAAATCAATATCATTATTAAAAGATAATAGGATAAGGAATGATATTATAGTTAATTTACAGTATGTGCCCTGTGATCAATTTTTAGATTTATATATAATGACTATGGCAAAGATCTCCAAGATTATAATTAAAGCCATGACATTTAAGGAAAAAAGAGGCAGCAAATGGTATGATGGGGAGTACAAGGACAAAAAGAGAAGGTAAATCAACATGCAAGGTATACTGTTAAAAATCCGATCAAAATCAATAAATATACTTTAAACAGATTAAGAAAAGAAAAGAATATAAAAAACTTTTTGAAAAAAAGAAACACCTCTTCAGAAAAAGATTATGGGAACAATTCGAGAAGGCTGCTTGGGCAAAAGATAATAGAAAATATCGGCAAATGGTAACCTATGGTTGGGACATTATACCTTATACAATAAAGAATCATATAGATCCTACTTTGTGGCATAGTTATTATAAAAACCTTTTTTATAATTTGGATGTTCGAATGAGTCAATATATGAGGAAAATGGAGACCACCGAAGATAAAATATCTGAAGAAGAAATTATTTTAGCTATTGATACAGCTAAAGATATAAAGCTCCAGGACCAGACGGAATTCCCATTGACATTATAAAAAATGATCCAGATCTTTGGATTCCAATCCTCAAGAGACTGTTTAATCTTATAAATGAAACAGGAAGGATTCCATTAACATGGTAAGAAAATATTATTATTCCAATTTATAAAATGGGTGAAAAATCTAATTCAAGTAATTATAGACCCATAAGTCTTTTAGATACAACACAAAAATGATTTACTAAGATAATTCATAGCAGAATACTGACATAGTTGCCCAAAAAAGAAATCCTGAATGAAGGACAAGCAGGTTTTCAACAGGATCATTCCACATTAGATCAATGCTTTGTATTATCACGCTTGGTCCACAAATATATTTATATTAAGAAACAAAAATTCTTCTGTGTGTTTGTCAACCTTAAATCAGTGTTTGATAGGGTTAACGGGGAAAATTATAGGAAACCTTGAGAAAATATAAGTTAGATGAGTCAATTATCTGTTTGCTTAAACAGTTATACAGTAATAATCATACTACTGTAAGATATAACAAGTTAGGTGATACTGCCTCTAAACTCCCATCTAATACTGGTCTGAGACAAGATTGTGTTTTGTCACCTATACTCTTTAACTTATTTTTAAATGAAGTATTGGAAGTTTTGGATGACCCAGGGCTGCACATGCCCATGTTGGTCTCCAGGCGTTGTCCCTACCTAGCATATGCTGATGATGTTGTTTTAATGGCAACTAGCTTCCTGGGTATTAAAAGAAGCTTGATGAAATTTTATGAAAAATATGTTAAAGCTGACTTAACAATTAACTATGACAAAACAAATTTATGATATTTAATAGAAACTATTTGAGATCGAATAATATACCAGATTTATATTGTATAAATAACAAGATTGAATATATGGAGAAATTCTGCTACCTGGGTTTAGTATTTAAATATAATCTGGGGTGGCAAGAACACATATCCACTTTGACTCAGAAAATCAAACGATTGACTCCGTCAATCGAATCCTTTTCTTATAAATATGGAGGCCAGTCTATCAAGGGCTCACTAAAGGTGTTTAATGCAAAGATCAAGTCACAAATTCTTTATGGGTCTGAAATATGGGGACACTATGATATTGATAGACTTGAACCTGGCACGAATAAATTTTATAAAAAATTATTAGGATTGCCAAATAGTGAAGCTTCTGTGCTAGCTAGACTTGAAATTGGACAGATTCCAATAAGGAAAGAAATCAAACAAAGATTATGTACACACTGGTTAAAAGTATACAACATGCCAAATGAAAGATTACCCAGGGCATGCATGGAGGAAGTACTATACTATAACCAATTAGGATATAAGTGCCCTGGTTTATATGCATTACAGGAACTCCTTAAACCATATGGACTCCTTCAGAGTATAGCTGACAGCTTGGTAAAACCAGCTATAGAAATTAAGCAAGAAGTTAAAACCAGAATTAGGGATATTCATGCCCAGAGAGAAATGGCCTTAAGCAAGAATTATAAAGTAAGTGCCTGGCTATTAACTAATAATACGAGTGTATTGGATAAAAAAATACTTATATATAATACAAAATCCCACTTTACGAAAGATATTTACCAAACTCAGATTTGCATATATAGATAGCCAGACTTTAAGACAATTATATGGAAAATCAAACTCGGATTTGTGTGCTTGTCACAAAAGTAAAGATGATTTAGCTCACCATCTTTTATTTTGTCCACTATATAATAAGGAAAGGTCACAAATACTAGGGGATGTTCTTGCCACCCTGGAAATGGATTCACTCTACCAAATTAATTATTTATTGAACTAAGAAGAAAAGATCATTTTGAAGTAAATAGCAAGGTTTGCTAGACTGTTGAAAAATAGAAAAAGACATATTTAAAAGAATGAAAAACTTGACTTAAGTGCAATATAAGATGAAGCGTGTCTTTGTATGATATTTATTTGTACTTTTATTGATAATATTTGAATAATGTGTGTTTTTTATTTACTAATGTTTTTTAATTGTGATGACAACTGCGTTTGTCAACAATGGAGTTTGCCCTTTAAGGGGCAGACCAGGTTGTCCTGGTGCACGCTTCCCTCCTGCATAGAATGGTTGTGCTCAGAAAGGGAGGGGGGAAGGAAGGGGAGGGGCTAAGGGCTAGAACAATTGGCAGGTAGCAGGAAGGGGAGGGGCAAAGAGAGGTACATAAGGGACAGCACAAGGGGGCCTCAGCCACTTTTTTCTGCTGTTTTGACCTACATAAACTGCAGCACATTGGATTGGCAAATTCTTTAAGGTTTGTGCTCCAGAAGAGAGAGGCAAGGAAACAAACAGTTGATATTGCAGGAAGATATGTGAAGTGTTAAAAAAAAAGAAAGAGAGAGAAGGAGAGGAAGAATATATACAGTATTAAGATAATAGATGTTACAGTATACAACTGAGCAAGTGTGGGAGATCCTGAGTAGCGATGGGGATCAGAATGTGGATAAGAGAGCAACCCAAGACCACGTGGGGTGACGTACACGGCTCATGGGGGTCTATTTGTAAAGATTTTTTTTTGATTATTGTGATGCTGTGTGGTACTTTGAGGACTGTTTTTTGCTGGCAGCTAGGAATTTGTATACTTGAAAGAGCCCCTGAGCAGGGGAGAGGGTGCATGAGCAGGGAACACAGGGCATGGCATCACGCACAGTTTTTGGGATGTGGTAACAAAGCATTTCCATGAATTTGCATTTAGTGGCAGTTTATCCCTTTGTGTGGCTGACTGGGATGAATAGTGGGCCTGGAAGAGGCTGTTGAGATGGGAGAGAGCGCGAGTCGAGACCAGGAGGCATGACATCACATGCCAAGTGGGGGGCTGTAGAGACCCTTTTTGGTCCTTTCTGGAGCTCTGGTAGCTGTTTGGTGGCCTTTCTGGGCCTGAGGAGGAATGGGAGGCCTAGAAGAGGCCCTGAGCCTATGGTCAGCGTGGCGTGCGTCACACGCCACGTGGGCTATTGCTAGACAGGCACTTGCCTTTGGTTTTCTTGGCTTAAGGTGGCACTGGGAGGATGTTTTCTTGGACTTTTAAGATCAGGAGGCCTTGAAGAAGCTGTGAAGATGGGAAGGGCGAGCGCGATCCTGGGACCACGTGGCGAGCGTCATGGTGTCTTGCTGTTGTGCGCTGGTGGTGGTTTGGGGTCTGCTAAGTTGCCTGGAATGAATGGTAGGCCTGGAAAAGACCCCAACAAATGGACCACGTGATGTGTGGCACATGCCTTGTGGGGCTGCATAAGAGAGCACTCGCCTGGTTTCTTTGGGTGGCTACTGGGGTGGGGTGAGGCATTTTTGGGGCAAATAAGGAGAGCAGGCCTGGGAAAAGGCCCTGGAACAAGGGAGAGTGAGTACAACAGGGGACCATGCAGCGTGACGTCACACACCGCTGGGGGGTTGGGACAGAAGCGTGCCCATGCGATAGGGTGATTTTCATGGCTCTGGGGGTTCCTCCCCTTTTGGTGAGGCATGCTGGGGGGAATAAGGGGCCTGGAAGAGGCCAAGGGCAGAGCGAGGGGGATCACAACCCAGGACCTTGCGGGCAATGTCCCACACTGGGAATGAATCCCATTGGGAGCGGTGCCCTCACTTTTTGGGGGCTGCTTGCTGTTTTGGCCTTTCCCCTCCTTTTTTGGGTATCGCAAGTGAAAAGAAGCTGGCACAGGCAGGAATAGGAGGGAAGGGGCCAGTTATTGGACTATGCAGTGCGTCTGCTTCCTATAGTAGGGATACTGATTGGGGGTGCCTTGGTCAGCCCAGGCAGGCAGGGAGGCTGGAAAATGGCAGCATTCAGAAGGAGGAAGCTCCTGGGGAGGCCAACACAGTGCAGCATGGCTGAGGGATGGCAAGATGCTGCTAGAGGCTCAAGGCCCAATTATAAATAAGAGGAGGCACTAGAGTGGAGGACAGGGTGGTGCCGGGTCATTCTCAATGTGGTCTTGGTAGGGCATGGCTGAGAACAGCCAAGGGACCTGGCGACCTGTCAAGCAGGATGGGGGCCTTCGCTGGTGGCCCGGTCTGTTTTAAGAGGGTGGGTGGTGTGAAGGACAGGAGGAAGGTGTACAAGAAGGTACAGATATACAAATAACCCTGTTTTTCTTTTCCTGTAGTTGTCTTCACAGAGCAAAGATAAGACAGACATGGCACCAAAGAAGAGCAGGCCATCAAAGGGAGATGCTTGCAAGGCTATAATTGAATTGGCAGAAAAGGCAAACAGAATGTGGGAACTGGTGGAGGGGGAGGAACCAGGGAGATCCAGGGAGAAGAGAAAAGCGGGCCTGGGAAAAAGTGGCAGGAGGAAACAACCAGCCAAAGGGCTATGTAGTCATGCTAGGGTACCACCAGTGATAGCAGGGCCCGCCAGGGTGGTTGATCCAGTACCTCTGCGGCCTGTGGACCCAGTGATGCCAGTACCCACCCCAGATCAAGGGGGGGATCTCCCTGGCTGAACCCAGACACGATGCCCAGAACAGGGTGTTCCCTTCGCAGACCCCAGTAGTTCACCCTCCACCTCAACCACAGGGAGAAGCAAGGGGAACTTTGGAGGACTCCAGGCAGCTTGGCCTGGACAAGATTACAGGTAACACATCCAGTGCAATGGGTGACAGTATAAAAGAATATATTGGGCAAATTGTGGTGGCACTGGGGACAGGAGGGTTGGGGCAGATGGAATCAGCTCTGGCGGAGATTAGGATGGAGAAAGAGGTGCCAGAAAATAATGAAAAGGGAGCGGAAAGAGAAGGGAAAGGTACAAGAGAGATAGGTGGGCCTGGGATGAGGATAGGCGAGCATGTGCCACTGGCCACAAAGGAAAAAAATATGGAAAGGGGAATATATAGATATATTCACTTTGGTGAGCCGGGAGGTGGCAGCCAAGTACGAGGAAACTGAGGGCATAGGTAAGAGTGAGATAGAGCTTTTAGAAAAAAAAGAGGACAACAAGATCACAAAAGGGAAGACTTGGGATGGGTGGTTCCTAGGTTTTGCCACTTTTTCATCCATCATTCTGGAAAAAAGGCCGGAGCTAGGCATCCCGCTCATTACCTAGTCATTGATAATATGGAGAGCAAAAGCAAAGGTCAGGGTGGGGTGGTTATACTACGATGAATGTTTTCAGCAGAGAATGGCAACATTTGGGGATGTGAGATGGGACACCAAGCAGATAGATTTATGGATGGATTATGTAACAGATCAGTCCACACCTGAAGGTGTGGGGGGCAAAAAGGGGTTTATTCCCCAGATATGCTGTTGGGCTTATAACATGACTTTTTGCTCATGGCCTCAATGTCATTTCCGGCATGCCTGCTCAAAATGCGGAGGAGGGCACCCGGCAAACAAATGCAGAATGACATGGACCCAGGGAGCATAAGGGCATGGGGGGCAAGGATCAGGTCAACAGTTTTTTTGAGATGGCCAGGGGTTTAAAGGGCAAACATGGAACAGGGGAGGGTGGGGTAGGGGGAATGGGAATAGAGGGGGTCAGAACCACTGAGGGAAGAAAGGTCGGACAAAACAAGAGGGAGGGGTCAGGGAGGAGTGGCGGGGGCACAACAGGGAACATTTTGGGATGGCCAGAACCCCCATCAACTTGAAGGCATGGACAGTTTGCCTGGACAGATATCCAGACATGAGCATGCCAGATATGATTTTAAGGGGTTTTAACACAGGTTTTTCATTGCAGTGTAGGGGACTCAGGCAAGCGAGGGAGGCGAGCAACCTTGGGTCAGTAAAAGGAAAGGAGGAAATGCTAAGATAGAAGATTGAGAAAGAAAAGGCAGCAGGTAGGGTAGAGGGCCCATTTAACACCCCCATTGCCAAACATGCGGATCTTGCCATTGGGTTTGGTATCCAAGAAACAAGAAGGGGAGTACAGGGTGATCCACCACCTGTCCTATCCGGAAGGGAGTAGGTGAATGATTTTAACAGTGAGGAACATAGTAAGGTGACATATGCAACACTAGAGGATGCAGTCCGGATAATCCGGGCCACAGAGGATGTCATGGATGGCAAAAACGGACACTGAGTCCGCTTTCAGACTGCTTCCGGTCAGGAGGGAGGACTGGGATCTATTGGGTTTTAAAAGTGGGGGACAGTATTATTTTGACAAAGCAATGCCAATGGGTTGTTCCACAGCATGTGCTACATTTGAGGCATTCAGCACATGTTTGTAGTGGATATTCCAAGAAAGAACGGGTTATAGGATAGTCATCCGTTATCTGGATGACTTTCTTTTCATTGGGAAGGGTGAAAGGGAGACACAGAGGATGCTGGGTAAGTTTCAGGAATTGTCCCGGGAGCTGGGGGTCCCATTGGCACCAGAAAAAACAGAGAGGCCCCGCAGGGTTATGGAATTTCTGAGGATCGAGATAGATGCCCCGAGCGAAGTATTTAGACTACCGGACAAAAAAATAAAGAAGTTGAAGGAACTAATCCAGGTACATACCAGCAGGAGATGGGTACAACTAAAGTTGGTGCAGCAGGTACTGGGGCACCTGAACTTCACATGCAGGGAGCACAATGGGTGCTCTTTCTGGCAAGAGGAGTGGCTATGCAACACAGACCTCAACCTCTACACAGACGCTGCTGGGGGGCTAGGCATGGGGGGGTACCTGAGGGGTAGATGGTTCGCAGAACCCTGGCCTGCCAGTTGGGTGAAGAAGGGGAAAGTAAAAGATATAACATTACTAGAGATCATGCCCATATGGGCGTGTACCTTGGTCTGGGAGGAGGAATTACGGGATCAGAAAGTGACATTTTGGTGTGATAATAGAGCAGTGGTGGATGTGCTGAACAACAGGAGAGCCAGGTCAGGCACAGTCATGCAGGCATTACAACTTTTAGTTTTAAGTGAGTTGCAGCTGAACATGTCATTTAGAGCACAACACATAGAAGGGGTACACAATACCCTGGCTGACAGCCTTTCCCATCTGCAGCTGGACTGTTTTCAGAGGCTGGCACCGACAGCAGAAGAACTAAAAACACCCATACCAATGAACATCTGGGACATTGGCAAGAAGGAGCAGAATTGCTGTTTCACAGTTCATGGGCGCCTTGGACTCTGAGGGCCTACGATTGGGCCTGGTGAGTGTTTCAAACATTCAGGGCAGGGCACCGGATGGAGGTAAATAGGCCACTCACAGAGGAGCAGTTGGGCATGTTCACCGTGGAACAGTGGAAAAAAGGCACAGCCCGCACCACTATGGGAGTCTATTTGGCAGGGATTAGTGTTATCTGCAGTCTAAAAGGGTGGAAGGACCTGACAAAATTATTACTCATCAGAAGAATGATGCAAGGATGGAGCAGGTTGAAACAAGGGTTAGCAGATAATAGAAGGCCGATAGGGGAGCAGTGGCTAATAAGGCTGCAGGATGTGCTCCCGGCAATATGCAGATCAAAGGCCGAGGCCCAACTATTTCACACAATTTACGTGGTAATGTTTGCAGGGGCTATGAGAGTCAGCAAGGTGGTAGGCCATGGGAGAGAAGACAAAGAAGGGGGGTTAGAATGGGAGGATGCAAACTGGGGGGCAACAGAGATACGGATCAAGATAAGGAGATCAAAAATGGATCAAAGGGGCATGGTTGCATAGTGACGCTGAAAGGGCAAGCAGAGGGTGCAATATGCCCAGTACAGGCTCTGTGGGCTTTCGCCACAAGGCATAGGAACAGGACGGGAAAATTATTTGTACATGGTGATGGAAAAAGGGTCACTGGCTACCAAGTCACAGCATTACTCAAAAAAGGCATGCAATTCATGGGGGGAGACCCAGCTAATTACTCATCCCATTTCTTGCAGAGTAGGGCTGCCTCACAGTGGGCAGCAGCAGGAGAGATGGTGAACGGGATATTGGAAAAGGGACACTGGCAATCAGCCAGTTATAAGAGATACATTAGAGCACTGAAGTAAAAAAAAATGTTTTTTGTTTGAAGGTGGTGCTCCTGGTTGGAGCTGCAGAACTGGGGGGGGGGGTGGCAAGACAAGGAAAAAGATGGTCTGAGGACACCAAAAAAAAAAAAGAATAATGAGGGGGAGAATACGGGAATGACACTATGAGCAAGTGTAAAATAATGAATTTTGCTTGAACCCCATAGGTAGACGGAGGATCATGGAAGTTTGGATCTGCGGCCATTCCTATATTTATTGAGCTGGAAAAAGAGCAGAGAAGAAGGCTGGGGGAAGGCAGCTGTACCAGGATGCAAGACAGTGTAGGTTGGTCTGGCATGGCATATGGGGGATGAGATGGGCACAGCTGCTTCCAACCTTAAAAGAACTCAAGGGATGGCGACCCAGTCCAGACCTCATTATTATACATCTAGGGGGCAACGACCTGGCAGGCAGACCTTGGGTAGACACATACTTACAAATTAAAAGGGATTTAGGGGCATTACAACAGTGGTGGCCACAGGTGTGCATTGCCTGGTCAGATATGACACCACGGAGCATGTGGAGCAAGAGCACAGCCACAGAGTGGCAGAGAGGGACAGGATGAAGATGAATAGGAGGGTTGGGACGTTGGCAATGCAGATGGGAGGACAGGTGATACTGAGAGGGGTAGAAGAATGGGTAGAAGATTTCTACAGGGCAGATGGTGTGCACCTGTCGGACCTAGCCATAGATATGTTCAATACAGAAACAATGGGTGTTATAGAAGCATGGAGAAAACATGCAAAAAATGGAATATAAAAAAAAGGGGGGAGGAAAGAAAGAAGAAATAAAAAGGATATTCCCCGAGGTAAGGGAGAATGGTACGCTAAGAATGGGGGAAGCTAGCCATCCAACGCAAGCTGGAGACTGGCTAGTGGGGAAAAGGGGGGGTAAGGAATAACACAAGAAGAGGAAGAAGATGAAGGAGAAAGCAGTCTCGGTTTTCATCATTACCTAACGGAAAGGAGAAGAAGAAGGCACCCAGATTTTCACCTGGGGGAAGGATAATCAGAGATTGATATATGGATGGAAATAAAAGAAATTTTGAAAATATGATAATAAAGAAATGGAAATGGAATATGGAATTATGAATATAAATAAATTAATTGCCAATCTGAGCACAACAACAAATGGTCTCTGTCTTGTGTGAGGGAGAAGGGGGGAATCCAGGACAATGGAGTTTGCCCTTTAAGGGGCAGACCAGGTTATCCTGGTGCACCCCTTCCCTCCTGCATAGAATGGTTGTGCTCAGAAGGGAAGGGGGGAAGGAAGGAGAGGGGCTAAGGGCTAGAACAATGGGCAGGTAGCAGGAAGGGAAGGGGCGAAGTGAGGTACATAGGGGACAGCACAAGGGGCCTCGGGCACTTTTGCTGAAGTTTTGATCCTCCCACCCACCCTACTAGGCAGAGCAAGAGGGAAGACAGTCAAGATGGGACTGTATGGTGGGTCTGTCAGGGTGGATGACAGGCATCCAGTCGGACAGTTTGGACTGCCAAAAGTGGATTGCATGTGATAATATGGTTATGGACTGCCAAGGTGGATGGCAGGAGGAAAAGGGGGGAAGGGGGGAGGAGGGAGGGTGAAGAAAAAAGGAATAACACAAGAAGAGGAAGAAGATGAAAGAGAAAGCGGTCTTGGTTTTCACCGTTACCTAACGGAAAAGGAGAAGAAGAAGGCACCCAGGTTTTCACCTGGGGGAAGGATAATCAGAGATTGATATATGGATGTAAATAAAAGAAATTTCAAAAATATGATAATAAAGAAATGGAAATGGAATATGGAATTATGAATATAAATAAATTAATTGCCAGTCTGAGCACAACAACAAACAATGGTCTCTGTCTTTTGTGAGGGAAAAGGGGGGAATCCGAGACAATAAAGTTAACTTGAACTTGAAAAAAAAAATCAAAATTTCTCCATATTCCTGGCCTGCATCTTTTTTCGTTTTCCTCCTCATGAATTTTCCTTATATTCATAGTTATTTGAGAAACAATTTGTTGTGGTCTATAATATTGCTGCTGCAAAATCCAAGCAGATCTTGCCTGCCACAAATAATATTTGCAAAATGGAAAAAAACAGCCTCAGCGTACTAGGATAATATTTCCCTAGTGGTGCAGGGTATAGGCCTAAAACAATAGTTTCATATTGTTTCACTAGATTAAGATTAATCCCCCATTCCCTTGTGACCAGTTCCCGAAACCTTTCCGTATAAGGGCAATCTAATATAAAATGTGTTTGGGTTTCCTCTATCCCTGGACACGTGTCCCTAGGACACATACGTTCAGTCAAGGCCTTATGCTTATGTGGCCCTCTCACTCCCAGTCTGTTAAAACAAGATAACTACACCACATCCCATACTTTTGGTGGTATTCTTTTATCTATAAGCTGAGCAAAAATTAAAGAAAGTCGGGGTTCATACAACTTTAGGACTTGGGGGATCTCGTAGTATTTATTACTAATTATTAAAGCATAAAAGCCCTTTCTTGAATGGTTCCTTAACATCTGGGGATTTACCTGCCATGTTTTCAGTTTACACGTACAGCATGCAAATACTGTGGATACTGTAATATCTTTAAGTTCCTGGGTATAGATACAGAAGTAACTGTTCAAACCTTAAGAACCGGATGCAATAATGCATTCATAAATGAATGACTTACAGGGATACTTTGTGCTAAAAGTGGAAGTATATTATGGTAAAAGAAGAGACTACTGAAAAATAATACCAGATTTACCATTCTAACCCATCTTAAAACGTAATCATGATATGTGTACTGTCTCTTTATAGGATTTATTTTACCCCAAAAAAAGCCTTGAAAGAAAATATTCATTAATCTAGCTTCTAAAATTAAAGGTACTGGGAATATATAAGCTATGTAAAGAAAAATTGGATTTATTAGAGAATATAAAAGTGAAACTCTTCTCTTTTTTGAAATTGTCCTATATTTCCAATTATTTATTGTCATTTCTGCCTTCTGGAGAGTTTGATCTCAATTTAGGGAGGCATCATCAGGACCCCCTAGTAATAAAACTAACACTTTAATTTCTTCCTTGATAATGGTTATGTTAGCAATTTTTTCCATTTCTTCTGAAGGGGGCAGCCCAGGTAGAATTTTGACTTTAATATTTTCATAGTTATTTTTGCCCCAATGCTGACTTGAAAGCATTTATTTCTTGAATTAAACATTGCTGTTTTATATCTAGTGTAGTACAAATGCAAAGGTAATCCACATATGCACATATTTTGGGGGCATATGTACCATTGGGGAAGGGAATTAAAAGAATACTATTATTGTCTGAAATTCTCCTAATCAATGGGTCTACTTGGAAAATAAATAACAAGGGCTTAATGGACAACCTTGACGTACCCCTTTCCTTGCCTTAAAAGACGATCCTAAGATACCATTAATTAAAGGGGTTATTGTTGCAGTGTTATATAAAGAGGATATCCATCTAATAAACTTATCTGGTACCTGATAGAAATGAAGAACTTTAAACAGGTAAACATGGTCCACCCGATCAAAAGCTTTTTCCAAGTCAAAAAATATTATTAAACATCTCAGATTATGTTCTGTAATATGTGATAGCAAATCCCTCAAATAAACCAAATGGTTACCTATTATTCTGCCTCCTACAGCACAGGATTGTGAGGTACTAATCACTAGTTTAGCTATTTTCCTAAGCCGACCCTAGAGAATGGAGGCCAACATTTTGTAGTCTACATTTAATAAAATAATAGGTCTCCAATTTACAAGATTATTTCTATCCCTTTTTTTATAAAGAAGGATGACGGAAGCGTGGGACATCTTATCTGGCAAATGCTCTGAGGCCAAGATCTCTGTAAATACATCCATTAAAATGGGAGAAAAAACTTAGCATATCATGTATGCACTTCACTTGGTAGCCCATCTATTCCAGGGGCTGTGTTTTTCTTTAATTTTCCCAAGACCTCTAGCACCTCTGCTGGTGTGACTGGGACCAGCAAAGAGGTGATAGTGTCCTGGTCAACTGCTGGTATCTGAACTTTTCTTAAATAATTCCCCCCACACACACACACACACACACACACACACACACACACACACACTGCTGAGGTTGGTATGACAAATAATTCCTGTAAATATGTTTGAGCTATATTCTGTATTTTGCCATGATTTGTATAGTGTTTTTTGGTTTGCGGATCCAAAACTGCTTCTATTTGTGACTGATGTATTCTTTTTTGACAATCCTTAAACATGTCAAGGGAGGGTTTAGTCCCTTGTGTGCCACATTGTGCCTCAAATTTCAGTGACTCTGCTCTATTACACTGAAATGTTATCATTCCAGCTTTAATTTCCTTTATTTCCTCCTGTAAATCTATTTGAAACTCATAAGCTCTGGATAATGTTTTGAACAGTTTTTCCCTTAATTTTAAATGCTGTAAATAATTAGAATTTGCCTTTTTAATTGCCTGTTTAATAAACAAAGCTTTTAAGTCTGCCTTGGTATCTATCCACCAATCTATTATAGAATCATAGGCCTCTACTACCGATATTCTATCTGCTAGAAAGTCTGCTATTTTGTTTTCCATATCTGGCTGAGATAACAAGGAAGTGTTTAACCTCCACCATCTCCTCTCTTTGTTTTTGTCCCCACCCAAATTGCTACTATTGTATCTTGTGGCCACTGCCAGATGGTCTGAAGTCTCACACAGTACTGCCTGAGCCTGGAGAATTTGAAGAGAATTTGAAATAAACAGATAGTCTATATGGGTTGCCAACTTCCCCTTAAAAAAGGTTTTTGCACCCTTTGTGTGCAAGGCCATAAATCCATCAGTTATGCCCACTGTTTGAATAATTCAAGTAAGGTGATTTGAGTCTCCATACAATTCCATGGTGCTCCTCCTTTTATCTGACAAGTCCATAGGACAATTGAAATCACTCCCTATTATGATATGTTTCTTCATATGAAGAAAGGGTTGTATTAAAGAAAAGACAGTAGAGCAAGTCACAATACTCTGGGGTGCATATACACTAATTACACGAAGCGCCTCACCTTCCCGACTACAGTCAAGCATTAAAGCACGTCCTGGGCTGATGTCTATGATCCTTTGTATTATGAATTGAAAACCTTTTATTAATATTCCTACCCCATCACACTCTTCAGGGCCTTGTGACCAAAAGGAGGGCCCCTCAGTCCATAACCATTTAGAGTGTGACACCTAATGGGTAGTTTTTATTCTTGTATCTTGAATTAGTGAAATGTCCATGTTTAAATCTTTCAAAATTTGGAATGTGGTCAGCCTCTTCTTAGTTTTTTATGCTATTTACTGTACATTTAGCATTAAGAAGGAAAGTGCATAATTCTTGCACATGTTGGGTGGTAGGGGCTTTTATTTCTTCTTTTTCTCATCTTTTATCTTTACCATGTCTCCCTGAGAATCTGATGTTGTGTCAAAATTTATCGACCTAGCTGATGAATCAGAGTCATCTCCCTCATCTTCCTCATCACCCCACTGTCTGCACTTAGCTATGGCTTGATAGCTATTCCTAGTAACCACCTGATGTCTTTGAGGGGGGTTACCATTGCCTTCCTTTTCCCATTCTTTCTTTTTGGATCTACAAGTATAAAACCTGGTTGTGAGGGGGGGAGGCATGTCTTCTTTCCCTATCGCTTCTTCCAACACTACCTCTGGGGTGGGGTACTGAAGACACTATTTCTGGTGTCTGGGCAACTCCATTGTGACCTGGTGATTATATTACTTCTGGTATTTCTAGTGGGGGAGAGGTTTCTGGCTTTGTGCCTGTTGAATTAGTGAAATGTCTATGTTTAAATCTTTCAAAATTTGGAATGTGGTCACAACTTGAAGATAGAGGGGGGATGGCTCAGGAGCAATGTGAGGAAGTATTTTTTCACAGAGAGGGTGGTGGATGCATGGAACAGCCTTCCTGAGGAAGTTGTGGGTCCTAAAACTGTGGGAGAATTCAAGAATCCATGAGACAGACATAAGGCAATTCTTGTGGGGGGGGTAGGAAGAAATAGGCTATTGGTTAACTAGGATTTGTAGCTTATCCTGTAGGTAGAGAAATGGGCAGACTAGGTTGGCCAAGTGGTCTTTATTTGCCATCAAAGTCTATGTTTCTATGTTACTCTAAAATTTTCCTTTTTTTCCAAAGCCTGGGATTGGCATTTTTCTATAAACTGCACTGGGTCCTGTGCAGCTTTATCCATTGTATTGCATTCTGCCCAGGGACAGTTCCTATAAACATGCCCTGCCTCTTCCAATAGATTACACTTTAAGGGATTAGGGAAGTTTGTGCTAGTATGCCCATACTCTAAACACAGGTTGTACCTTGGTTGTTCACAGACATAACTTAAATGTGTAAGAGCCCCACACTTAAGACATGTTCTGGGCTGTCCCTGATAAACACATAGCCTCCTATCCTTTCCTATGAAGAAACTTCCTGATAAGTGAGTGATTCCAGAATCTGACTGATTTAATTGGATTTTTACTTTTCAATTACCTGTCCATACCATGTCCTCATTCAATACTGGTTGAGGAATTTCTAAAATGGTGCATTGTTGTCTTAACCAGTATTGTACATCCTGTATGTTAACACATTCATTCCTAAACAACAGAGTAATCAGCTTTACTGTTGGTTTTATCAGTGAAATAAGAAAAAAAGATTGCCATAAAGTCGAATTCTGCACCCTCGGGTATGTTTCCCAAAACCTGTCCAAAGTTGCACTTGTTTTAAAACCGATGTCATAGATCACTTCCCCTTTTACATGAAGTACAGCAAACAACTCAGAAGGACTTATGCCCATTTAATCTTTTTACATTTGCTGCAGTACTACTCTCCTTTCTGGTGCTTTAACTGCATCCCCATTAAATTTTAACCTGAAGACATTCCTAAGCTGCATTGGCTCATTGATATTTCTAAACAAATCAGACATGTAAAATCTTTTTGGTTGTTGTGCAGTGTTAGATTCATTTTTGGTAATGTTACCTTCTATTTGTCCCAGGACACTATCTGCAGTGGTAGCTACAATTTTTACTTCTGCTGAAAGTTGCTCAGACCTCAAAATGTCTTGTTCCATTTCATCCTGTGCATTCATCATATTATCTGTTTTCTGACTGCTTTTTCCCCATTTTTTCCTCACTGATATCCTTTGTTGCTTTCGGTGAACAAGTTTTAATAATTTCCCCAGTGTTTACAGGACCCAGAAATTTCCATTGCTTAGTGCTCTCATCCTGATGCCAGCCTACTGCCTTTAACGCATCCTCTGATGACCATATCTGGGAATCCTTAGCAACCTCCTCCCTTTCCTTAAAGTGATATTCATCGTTAATGCTGGAGCAGTATTTGACTCATCTGAATAAGCCACTGGAGTTAGTTTGGAGGGAATTGAAAAGAATGAGGTTGCTTCATCAGCCTCTCAGTCAGTCATGTCCTCATGTAACAATTTCAGGAGAAATTCTTTATTTATTTTTATCGCTGCACTTAACAAGTCCTCTTGTGTTTCATTATGCTTCTCAACACTTCCGGGATCACCACTTGATTCCTTTGGACTATATTTACAGTATCGCCACTGCTACATGGTGTAGTATTCAACTTTCTTCCTTGCCTTGCCTGTTCCTTGGAGATTCATTCCTCTTCCATTCTCCCAGAGTTTGGAACATCCATAGGTTTGCTTTGTAGATTGATTACTGGTGAGTTTTGTGAAATATCTATGATTTCACTTTCCACAATAACATTAGCAGAGTTGCCAACACTCCATCCTCCTCCTACAAACCAACCATCCGCCATTTTGCAGGGACAGACAAAGGTTTCCCCTACAACTAACAAAGAAGGGATCACAGATCTCCAGGTAGAAGGTCACCTGGGGGCCAGTGACCATCACATGGTATGGTTCAATTTGGCTACTACATCTAAATCATCCCATTCCAAGGCAAAAATATGGGACTTCAGAGGAGCTGACTTTGATAAGATGGCCAACAGAGTTAAGCTAGCCCTGGCAAAAGAAACACAGGTGAGGAGGTACAGGCAAAGTGGGCAAGCATTAAGGATACAATACTTGAAGCAACATCCCATTGTGTTAGACAGAAAAGGAAGTGCAAAGAGAAGAAAACCACTTTGGTTCTCAAATACAGTAGCAGAAAAGGTCAGAGCCAAAAGGCTGGCCTTCAGGAAATATAAGGGAACACAGCGGGATGAAGATAGGGAGGCATACCAAACTGCCCTAAGGGAAGCAGGTAAGGCAGTAAGGCAGGCAAAGTCCCAAACTGAGGAAACACTAGCACGAACAGTAAAAGAAGGTGAAAAGACTTTCTATAAATACATTAGTGAAAGGAGAAAGTCCAGAGGGGGTATTGCTAAGCTTAATGGAGAAAAGGGAGCATGTGAGGAGGAGGACCCTGTAAAGGCATCTATCCTAAATAGATACTTTGCTCAGTATTTACTGAAGAAGGTGAAGGCAGGGCCCACAGCTCAGCATCATGGACACAGGGGAGGGAGGTGAGCACTCTCCCTTCACAAAGAAAGGGTCCTACAAGAGCTTGCTAAGCTCAGGGTGGATAAGGCAATGGGACCTGATGGCATACATCCCAGGGGCACTTAAGGAGCTAAAGGAGGAACTAGCAGAGCCATTAGCAGAATTGTTTAGTGAGTCTCTGAGCACAGGAGAGGTCCCAGAAGACTGGAGAAGGGCTTATGTGATCCCGCCCACAAGAGTGGTAGCAGGGAGGAGGCGGGAACTACAGACCAGTCAGTCTTACCTCAGTAGTGGGCAAGATTATGGAGGCACTCCTTAAGGAAAGGATAGTGCAACACCTGGAATCCATAGGGGCACAGGATCCAAGACAGCATGGGTTTACAAAGGAAGGTCCTGTCAAACTAATCTCATAGATTTCTTTGACTGGGTAACCAGAGTGGTGGACCAAGGGGAGCAGTTGATGTCGCCTACCTTGACTTCAGCAAAGCTTTTGACACTGTTCCATATAGAAGATTGATAAATAAGCTAGGTAGGCTCGGGTGGGTCAGAAGTTGGTCAAGTGGGTGGCAAACTGGTTGACTGGCAGAAAACAGAGAGTGGTGGTAAATGGTATACAGTCAGAAGAGATGCAAGTCACAAGTGGGTACCTCAGGGATCAGTCCTGGGGCCAGTCCTATTCAACATCTTCATTAGTGACCTCGCAGATGGACTAGAGGGTAAGGCTTGTCTGTTTGCAGATGACACCAAGATCTGCAACAGAGTAGATGATCCAGATGGGGTGGGCAGAATGAGAAGAGATCTGGATAAACTAGCAAAATGGTCAGAAGAGTGGCAACTGGGATTTAATGCAAAGAAGTGCAAAATCATGCACATAGGGAAGAAAACCTGAAGCCACTTATAGGCTGGGAGGGAGTTGCTAGCAGTCACAAAGGAAGAAAGAGACTTGGGCATCATCATCACTGATGACCTAAAATCATCAAGCAGACCTCTAAAGCAGTAGGTAAGGCTAGGGGTGTTAGGGTGTATTAGTAGGGGTATCTAAGTCGTAAGAGGAGTAATAATTCCTCTGTACAAGACATTGGTTAGGCCCCATCTGGAGTACTGCGTGCAGTATTGGAGGCCACACCTTCACAAGGACATTAACCAAATTGAGGCAGTCCAGAGAAGGGCAACCAAAATGGTGCAGGGACTGCATCAGAAGACATATGAGGACAGATTAACGGAGCTCAATATGTATACCCTTGAGCAAAGGAGGAGAGGTGATATGATCGAGACATTTAAACACCTTAAGGGCATAAACAAGGTGAAAGAGTCTAACATGTTTAAATATAAGAAAATAGCAGGACAAGAGGACACAGCATGAGATTGAGGGAGGCCGATTAAGGGGAATGGAGAAATTCTTTTCACAGAAAGGGTGGTAGATGCATGGAATAGCTTACCACAAGAAGTGGTGGCTATGAATACAGTGCAGGGCTTCAAACAGGCATGGGATAGGCATAAGGAGCAATACAAATGACTATGAATAGATAGGTCACTGACACAGCAAAGGCCGATGGCACATTTATAAGGTAGAAAAAGAAATGGGCAGACTGGATGGGCCTTGCGGTCCTTATCTGCCATCAACTTCTATGTTTCTATGTTACAGGAAGAGTAGGGGAATTTCCCTGGTGCCCTGGCCAAATTTCCCCCCATTCATTAAACTACCACCAACAGCTTAATCTGGTTCAAGGTCACTTGGTATTCATTTGTATCCCCCTCCCTAGGGTCATGTCTGAAAATAGGAAACATTTGTCCAGTGCACTTACCTGGTCAACAAAAACTAAATAAATAACTAAGTAAATTATGCGTTTTCCCAACTCATCTTAAATAAAACCATGGGTAAGAGTTTAATACTGACTGGTGACTTCAATGCTGCCTGGGGACAAGCAAGAGGCAAAGCCTTAGAAAAAAACTTTAAACCATTAGAAATTACTCAGGTGATTCCAGTGGCCACCAGGAAAAGACTCAAACAAGTGTAGGAAACATATTGGGCTTGTTTTTTGTATCAGCTAATGTTCGACTATTGAATGTCACAATAAATCAACCAATCTTGGGGGATCATTGCTCAATAAGTATCACTTTTGAGAGTATAGATAAAAGATGGGACCAACCTACACCTGGCACAACAAATATCAGATGTAGATCCTTTAAAAATTATGGTAAGGACCAGCTTAGTGTGTTGATAGAAGAGGTAAATTGGGACAGACTATTTTTAACTCCTTCTTTAGATCTCACAGTGCAGAAGTTCACAAACTGCTTTAAGGCAGTATGTGACAAGATAGCTTGCTTTATAAAAATATCTCAAATGAAAAATCATGTACCATGGATCTCTGAGAAACTGAAAAAGAAATCCGTATTAAAAATCGATTATGGAAAATTGCAAATAGAACTTTAGAACCTGAAAACTGGGACATGTATAAAACAAGGCGAAAATAAAAATTAAGAAACACATAGCAAAAATTTTATAATAACAAAATAAATGAAACCACTGATCCTTGATGGTACTGGTCGCTAATACAATCTTTAGACAAGCTGATAAACAACAAACCCCCAATACCAATGATAAGTGAAGGGTTTCTCCAGACCAACAAATCTTCTGCAAATTTACTTAATGAATAATTTACCTCATTACTGGATGTTAACATACCAATGTCAAAAGTAAATTTGAATACAAAACACATTGGGCTGGATATTCAAAAGAGTTGCGCCATGCACAATAGGGTTGCGCCTGCGCAAGTCTGAAATTGCGCCATTCTGCCATATTCAGCAGGAGGCAGTTGCACCCCCCAAGTCAAGCTGAGCAGCAGCGCAATGCTAATGAATGCATGCTCAACCGGAGGGGGAGGAACCATGCATAAACTGTACAGCCCAATATTCAGCGGGCTGTGCAGAGTTGTGCAGGCACAACCCCAACCTGCACCTGCACAACTTTGAGCCAAAAAAAGGAAGAGTCAGGGCCACCACAGGTGAGCTGCTGCATTGCAGGGCACAACACAGCAGCTGCCACCTGTGGGTGGCCTGTTTCTCCTACTCCTGCAGCCCAATCACGGGCATGATAGTAACCCCTCCCCCAACTGGCCCAATTGCGGGCATAAGTGAATAATCCCCCACCCCTGACTGGCCCGATCGCGGGCATAAGTGGCTGTTCCCCACCCACCGACTGGCCCGATCGCGAGCATAAGTAGAAACATCCCCCACCCACCGACTGGCCCCGATCGCGGGCATAAGTGACATCCCCCACCCCGACTGGCCCGATCGGACATAAGTGAATAATCCCCCACCCCAGCTGGCCCGATCGCGGGCATAGTGAAACATCCCCCACCCACCCGACTGGCCGATTACGGCTAAGTGAAAACATCCCCACCTCCCCGACTGGCCCGATCGCGGGCATAAGTGAATAATCCCCACCCCTGACTGGTCCGATCACGAGCATAAGTAAAACATCCCCCACGATTAGCCCGATGGCGGGCATAAGTGAAAAAAAACACCCCCACTAGCCCAATCGTGGGCGAAAGAGTTCAATCCCCAAGAACATATCCCTGGTGGTCAGTGAACCACGAAGCCCAATCGCGGGCATTAGAGTCCACCTCCCCAAGGTCCACCTACCTGGTGATCTAGTGGCCCCCACCCCACCACCCATGGACCCCACCACCCCTCCCCCCCGTCAGCGGCGTGTGGCAGCATCCACCCGCCTACCACCCGCCGACTGACTGCCGGTATAGCTGCATGACCATTGGTTCAGGCAAGAGCCAATGGGCATGCAGCCCTCCCCGTACAAGGCTGTCCAGATATGTGAATTCATTCAATATCTGGACTGCCTTGTACAGTATGGGCTGCATGCCCATTGGCTCTTGCTCTGAACCAATGGGCGGCAGCCATACCGCAGTCAGTCAGCGGCGGGCGGGTGGCAGGCGGGTGGATGCTGCCACCCGCCGGCTGACGGGGGCGGGGTGGGGGTCCATGGGTGGGTGGGGTGGGGGCCACCAGATCACCAGGGTAGGTGGACCTTGGGGTGGACTCTAATGTCCGCGATCAGGCTTTGCGTGTTCACTGGACCACCAGGGACATGTTCTTGGGGGTTGAACTTTTCTGCCCGCCATCAGGCTAGTCGGGGTGGGGGATTTTCACCTATGCCCGCAATCAGGCCAGTCAGGGGTTGGGGGGATGTTTTCACTTATGCCCGCGATCGGGCCAGTCGGGGGGTGGGGGATGTTTTCACTTATGCCCGCAATCGGCCAGTCAGAGGGTGGGGGTATGTTTTCACTTTTGCCCGCGATTGGGCTGCAGGGAGCATTGGTCCCCAATGGCTGCTGCCTGGCAGGGTGCCAGACGCAAGTCCTCGGGGATCGGCACACCTGCATGCTAATGGCATGCAAATGAAGAGAATAGATGCAAATGGCCCTCCCTGCACCTTGCATGAATTATGGACCCATTTGCATGTCACCTTTTGAATATCGGAAATTTGTGCATTGCGCAATGGAACTTGCGCCATCGTATCTTGAATGCTCCACTCTGACCACTTGCAGTGGCACAAGTTCCACTGCACCATGCACAGTGGCTGTGGCCAGGGGGTGATATTCAAAGGAGTTGCTCAATAGCACAATTCCATTGAATATCGCCCCAGCCACACCCCTGCGCAACTATTTTGTGCAGTGCAAGGGCTTGCACCACAGAATGGCGCAGTTTGAATATCCAGCCCATTGAAAATAAGAGGTCCCATGATATTCCCATGTTTAAATTTAAAGTGATCTCATGAAAAGATGTGAAAGAATCAATTTGAGAACTGAATGTTAAAAAATAATTTGGCCTAGATGGGATTGAGGGCAAATTTTTGAGGGATTCCATTGATATAATTTCTCCAGTGTTGACTAAAATGTTTAACTGGAGTCTAGCAGAAGGTTACTTCCCATCAAGTTGAAAAAGGGCAAAAATAATTCCCATTTATAAGGGTGGTGCACCTACCGACCCTACAAACTATCAACCACTTGCACTCTTACCTGTGATCTCCAAGTTATTGGAGGGCCTTGTACAGGGGCAGTTGAGTGAATATCTGGGGAAATAGATGTTATTATCCAGATATCAGTTACGGTTTCATAAGGGCTACTCCACGGACACCACACTCACCAACCTGGTGGACCTCATTGCCTCATCTTTGGATGGGGGCTTGGTAGTGTGTGTGGCATTCATAGGCTTGTCAAAGGCATTTGACACTGTGGACCATAGTATTTTAGAGCAAAGATTGCTGGCTATTGACTTAGCTGAGGAGACATGCAAATGGCTCAACTCCTATTTAATCAATTGATCTCAACAAGTTTTAATTGGTAATGACCTATTGAAAAATGCTTTGATCCAAAGGGGGAGCTCCAGGAATAGATTCTGGATCCCACCCTGTTTTTGATTTATACAAATCAACTCATGGAACATATGTAAAGCACTATTGCCAGGCTTTATGTGGATCACACCGTACACATAGCAAGTGGAACAAATTTTGAAATGATGGAGAAAAATCTACAAAATTATTTTTCTAAATTATGCAAGTGGTAATGGACTTTAAGCTGGTACAAAACAATAAAAAATATAAAACTGCAATTGTTTGGTCCCATATTAAAGAAAAGGGACAGCAAACATTCTGAAATTATCATAAAAACTAATACAAATGAAGTCACAGCACAAGTTAAGGAATACAAATACTTGAGTGTGGTTTAATGAAAATTTAAAATGTGATTATCACATAGATGATTTAGTTAAAAGAATCAATTGTAGACTCGGTGAGTCTAGACATACTAGTTTTTGTATAAACCACCAAATGAAAAAACAAATAGTTAACCAATTACTGATCCCATTTTGGAGTATGGCGACCACGTATATGGACTAGCTAGCAAAACATTACTGAGCAAAGTAGAAGTGGTTTACAATAGATTAGCCAGATTTATCTTAAAGTGTGATTTTTAAAACACATCACTGTAACATGCATACTGCCTTAGGATGGACAACCCTAGAAAACAGAAGGAAACTTAAATGGGCAAACCAAATATACTATATAATGTTATGTATTTTGAAAAGCCTGTGTACTTGTTTGAAAAATTGCACGTAAAAGAACATAAATGTGCTTTGAGGAGAAGTAAAACAAGTAAATTTAAACTCCCTAGGTCAATAAGCAAATATGGTGACATGACCTTCCCCTATATAGACGTGACTTTTTGGGACTCTTTAAACCATTCTATTAAAGTAGTGGTGGGAAACCCAAAACTTTTCATTGCACATCTAAAACAGGAACTCAAAGTCCACTGCATATATAATGGACAACCACATCAAATATGAAAACATGTGTAAGCAAGTTAGTTGATGTATGTTTGAATTGTATATGATTGTGAAACATTAGTCTATAGTCCTCAAGTATCATATACAGTAGCTCATTTTTGTAATAGCCCCATGGACTGTATGGAACTATAGTATGAATGTTTAGGGATATTATTTTTTATTACCTTAATTTTATACTTCATATAGGACCACCTTGTAAATAGGACCTACAGTCCTAATGGTGTGATTACCAGCTATTCCTGTATAAAAATAAAGATTGTACTACTGTCCTTTCTGCCACATGGTAGTAATAATAGCTAATTATAATATAGACATACATATCAAAGCTTAACACCCAAGGTAGCTGTCTACGTACTAGCCACACCCCACATATACAGACACACCACACAGACATACACAAACACACACACATACACACACACTACCTGAGCTCTGGAAACAAAAAATGGTGCTGCACACTCCTCTATGTATCCTTTAAGTCTGCTAATACTTACCATTACTGTTGTTAATTCCTCTGCTCTTGCAGTGTAATAGTCCATTACTTGAAACTCACCATAGACTTGCTACCTAGCACCTTTTGGCATGAATCTGAAATTGTGTGCTGTCATCTCTTTCTTCAGTGGGTAGAACTGGTGCATTCAGTGTTTTGGATGAACAACTGTACATTTATTTGACTGACCCTCTCACACAACAGTAAAGTTATTGACAACAAACAGTTTGCATGGAGAAGAAGAATCTCAGATACGTTCTCAGCACTGATCTGACGCAGTGAAATGATAAATACTGAGGTCACATCAGATTTGGCTATGGTCTGTATAATTTACTTAGTTTTTGTTGACTGGGAACAGAAGGCTATGAAATATCTCCTGCTATCAACCTGATCAAGGGGAAGGGGGATCAATAGGCTGTTGCTGTTTTTTTTCTTTTTCTTTGTTTAGAGAATAGGGAAATATGGCCATGATACTAGGGACATTCCCCCACTTTTTAGAGAGGTGCCATGGGACTTTTAATGTCAGCCTGAACAACTACCAGAACAGGCAGACAGGACCTTATCTGACAGATGGCACCTACGACAGCACAGTGTCCCCCAACCACCATGCTGAGGGATCAGTGTGGTTACTTAAAACAAAGGGGAGAGTGCCTGTAGAATTACCAACAGTACTTTGTGTATCACCAGCTGTTCATTGGAGAGCTCCCATCCTACTACTGGCCAAGACATATCTGTTGGAGAGTACCCCACTCTACCCCTATTCAAGCACTTCTTCTTGAAGAGTGAGTTCAGTGAATCTATAAGTCTTAGCTGTATATAGCTAGGTTTTTTTTTTTTATTTAATAATGGGAGGACAGGTAATGTTGCAATTGAGGAAAATATATAGGCATTATTTTGACACTTCTGTCAGAAGTATGCTACTGTCTAAGCTCTGACAGATAGTGATGGACTCAATTAAATTACTCCAGTCTTTCAAACAGAAAGTGAAAAATAACAGTCCTTTAACATTGGAAAAATAAAACAAGATGAAGCAAAGTCAAATTGAGTAAATACAGCTGAAATAATCAACAGAGCTTGACTTTATGGTTCTGGTCATGGTTCAGGTTTTAGACGTTATAGAAAGGTGACACGTAAATTGATTTTGACTACATTAAATCTGACATGCCTTTTAGGGGTGATCTAATAAATGTGAACATAAATATTCCTGCCAATACTGTCTCTACTGCTCTCTGATATACTAATTGAATATAGGCAGTTTGCATACAGTACCAATTAGTGACATGCTCAGAGTCTAAGGTTTGATCTTCGCTGCTGCTGCTTGGGAAAATACAAGATAGCTATACTTAACTAATAGAGGAAACAGAATCCTGCTATAAAATCAGAAGCACTACTTGCTTCATGATCTGCTCTGGATGTCAAATGTCAGAGACAGAGACTGTCATACTCTCTGGCCCCCAGAAATGGGGTAAATTGTGGTGGTGATGAGGGCCATTGGATGTGGATTGAGGAGGATCAGAAAATAAAACAAATTAAGTGATGAAAACAGTATATGAAACAAAGTTAAAACAAAAAACAATCTTGCATTGATACTTAGCTTGTACACCAGACTCTGATGCACAAGGTAAGTACCGATACATATGCTGATAAGTACATATACTGCCAATATCTAGCATTTCAAAACAGTGCCCATAGGTTTTAATGGAAGAAGCAGAGTGGGCTCACTCTGATGACATCATCATATAGGCACATTGTTACCATTTTGTGAGACGAGCAGCGGCTTGACATCTAAACTACTAAGAGGGTTTGTTTACATTTCAGGGAACATTTCAACAGAGCAAAAAACTTTATAAAGCAGCAAAATACAAGTAAACACTACCATGAGGTAAGTAGGCATCCCCTATTGTACCAATCCACAGGAGCATTTGCCATTTCATTCACACCCAGATTTTGTTTACTTGTCCTTTAAAGACAACATAACAGTTGAATCTCTCCCTCCTGATTTCTAGAGATGACCTATTCAACTGAAGTAGTAATGAACAATAGTGAAACACTGAGGGTGGACCTACCAGGCCTAAAACAAATCTGGCTAAACAATATTGTAATCTGTCTAATCTCAGCAAATTATCTTTGCATGCAAAATGATAGACCATACTACCATAATCTATAATAGGTAAAAAGACAGTAGTCCTGCCCTTCATTCTTGTGTCCCTGGTCAAGCAATAGTTATGCCACTGAAGAGTACCAAGTTTTTGAGAGACTTTTGTACAGATCTTCTCTACATGGGTATCAAATTTCAATTTCAAATCTACCCAGACCATAAATATTTGTAGGACTTAGCCTGTTCAATTACAGATTCTTTAACCAAGTAGATCACAAGTTCATTTTATGGGTGCTGCTTCTTCTGTCTCAGACCTAAACAATATAGTGTTAGTTTTTTCTCATTAAAAATAAGCTTATTCTCAATCAACCAATGTTCCAACTTGTTACATTGATGCTGCAAAATTAATTTTACACAGTGTCAGTCGATGGCAGGGAAGAGCAGGACCATGTAAACCATATATAATTTTACTGTGCACTTGGTGCATACTTTTGCAAGCTCATCAATAAAGTATAATAAATAGAAGTGGGCCCAAAACTGAGCCTAGTGGAACACCCCTATTTACTTCCCTGGCTTCAGACATTAACCCCCTAAGGGCCACCACTTGAGAACAATCATGGAGGTAAGATTGAAACCATTTTAGGACATCATAATTAAAGTCCTTTAAGGCCAATTTCTGAAGTAACAGTGGATAATCCACTGCATCAAAGGCCTTAGATGGACCCACAAACACTGCTCTCACGCACTGTTTATTTTCCAGTGTGAAGGAGATGTGGTCCACAAAATCCACCAAGGCTGACTTGAGCTGAATGCAATAGCCTAAAATCAGACTGCTGGGAAGCGAGGAGATTTTACTCAGATAGGTAAGCATAGTCCTGTTTGTGAATTGCTCTTTCTAGTAACTTGATACAAGGTAAAGCAGAGCAATTGGTCTACAGTTATGTATCTGCGAGGAGTCCCCACCTTTATATACCAGGACAATTTTAGCAAGCTTCCAGGATGAATGAAAAGAACCTATGCATAAACTACAATTAAACAATTTAGTTAGAGGCAAAGCAACTACATCTGCCCCTTCCCTAAGAAGTCTGGCTTCCAAGCCATCCATTCCATTTGATTTCATTATAATAAAAGATTTTAACTGCTTCCAAATATCTTTTGTATCCAAAATTTTAAATCTAAATTGCAGACGACTACCAGCCAGAATGTCAGGTATTTCATTTACACTGGCAGGAAAACCATTGGAGTCAATATTAAAGTTGTCAGGCAAAGGTAAGTTAATAAAGAAATTGTTAAAATCCTCAGCCATCTATTTTGGATCGCTTATTACTGACCCTTCAATATTGATGGAACCAGGAAAGGTGGAAGCCATAGGAGACTGCAACTGTTTAATAACTTTCCAGAATTCATTGGGAATTAGTAGCTGACATGGATATGAGGACCATTGAAAGTGGGTTGAGGAGGATCAGAAAATAAACTAACAAATGAAGTGGTGAACACAGCAAATGAAATGAAGTTGAAAGAGAAAACAATCTTGAATGAAAAGAAAAGCTAAAAAAGGGACCTGGCCCGTCTGTTGGTGGTAGCAGTTCTGCATCAGAACTCTAAATCCCTCATGTGAGCAGAACCTGTTAATGGTCATGCTGGTCCAATTGAGATGCAGCTGGTCTGAGGCAGAAGATCGGAATGCTGTCCTCATCAAGTATTCATAACATAATGTGGTATCTGGTATGCAGGCATGCAGGCAAGCAGAAGCACTGTAAGTTGGGAATGAGGGCAGGGAAGTGGTAAAAAATCAAGCATTCCCTAGAAATGTGTATTGTACTTAGGGCAGGGTCTTCTGCTTGCCCTGACAATAATAGGCCCTTATGTCACTATAGCAGACAGGGGGATCATGTGGCTTCTTTATTGTCAACAAGAAATACTGACCACCCTGCTATGGTGGATTGTTTACCCAAAAGCCCCTACTGGTATTTTCTTTTTGGGTACACTACCTGTCATTGCTGATACCTTTCATTAGGTAGATGTGGCATAGGAAGCCCTGGAAGAAAACAAGGAAGCTTGCATGTTTTTTGTGGTAGAAGGATGCTGTCTGTAATGGCCGCCTTTCTTGTTTGTACTCCCAAAGACCTGGTGGTGGCCATTCTGTTGCCTATGTGAACAGAATGAAAAACCCTCATCATAATTAGTTTATACTTCTGCACTTTCCACTGGGAGGCAGGTGAGGTGCAAGTAGAGCTCAATCAGGCTCACCTTACCATTTCTCTCAGGGGACTTAGAAGGCAAGATTACAGTGGCATTGGGATGATATTGGTGTGAGTGGTAGTGCTAGTAGCTGAAATGGTTGTCATAGTGGCTATTGTGAGACAAACAGTGGTGTCTGGGCTGGAGTGATTGACATGACAGTTGCATTAGCCTAGTGGCTATGGCTGTAGATGTGGTGTTGCAGTAATAGAAGTAGCACTACTAGCATGTGTGTTGCAGGGACTCTCAGTAACACTACTTTGCCTCTCACTGAGAGTAATGGCACTGTCAGCAGTCACAGTTGTCATAGCAAAAGACCAAAAGGCAGAACAGCCACAACAGTAGTGCTGACACTCTGTAATGGGAAACCAAACTGCACAGATGATACAGACACTGAAGTATTATGACTAGCAGTAGAAGCAGCTTCATTACCATCAGCAGTAGGCTTGGATGACATAAACAATGCTTTTGGTCTCTAAGCATGTCTAGATGTTTGTCTTAGCTGCCAAAGGTTTTGGTGGGCTATACCCCCGGGCTGGATCACAAAAGTTATCAGAATGAATAATGACTCAATGGCAGTTTAGGATTCATACACACACATAATCCAGTACACATAAGTAAAGATCTTTACATTAAAAGAAAATTAATGACCTGCAATTGAGCTTGAGTATAATTACTGTAGAATTACATGCAAAATTAGTATTAAGGACCTGTATACAAAAGCCTTTAAATACAAGATGATGTTTTTGGACTGCTACCTGTTCCTCTCCACTCCCCAAAGTATTCTGCATTACGTGGGTTTTCCACAATTCTGTGATGCACAACAAAGACAATCGACTAGGCAGTGTTCTACAGGAAATCATGAATCCATTATTTTTATAATCACTTTTTAACACTGGCATCAATTAAAAACCTTATAAAATGCTACAAAGCACACAATTATCTTCCCAGGTAATTAATTAGCAGTCATTTTCATGCAGATAACTAGCCATTAACATAAATAATACATCAGGCATGAACTGTGTAAATATTTTAATTAAAACAGCACTTTAATATTAGCAAAATGGTTAGATATGCTGGGTGGGTCTACCATGGAAAAAAACATGATATAGGAGAGATACCTGTATGACTTTGGCTTTTAACATTTTTCAGGTGACTGAACATGATCAGTTAAGGTAAGCTGTTTCTCTTTGTTTATGACAGTAGAAATAAGGATCATGCTCTGTACTTTTGGAGGTAGAATTAGGTGTAATATGAGGAAGTATGTTTCACTATTGCACAAAATGGGGTTTTCCTGGCATCCCTTTCTTCCTGGTTAGATATGAAATGGGGAAATTATTGTGGAGTGGTCGGTCACTCATGGCCATTAGATTATAAACAAACAAAAATGAGTTTAGGACTCTAATCCTTATTAATATTTCATTGTATTAGTATGACAACCACTGTTTTATACCACCAAATATGAGAATGACATTTCATGGTCTTAATCCACCACTTTTCAAGGTTAGTCATGTTCAACATTCTTAAGATTTTCACTTTCTCTCCTAACATAAATGAGGTATGGCCTTATGTGTTTATACAGGTCTACAAGCCATTGAAACTGGCAACTCTATCTCACCTATACATAATCCAATGTCAGAATCTTGGTGTAACGAAGGTGATGTGGTAGGCCTTGGCAATTCCTCTAATGAAATAAACTCTAAGAATCCATTTTGAAGCTGCTCTAAGCAATATTTGCTGACAATAGGCCTTGAAATATCAGCTTTGTCCTAGTGGTGGCAAATAAATTTGTACAGTATATAACTTTTCAAGATACTCAGGAGTTAAACTCTATTCTTCTGTTTTTATGGTCTCCTGCTATGAGATGTTCCTCCCAATTACAGTACTTATACGCCCTGCCCCATATATTCAAACTGCGCCAGGCTGTGGCGCAAGCCTGGGCGCAGTGCAACTTGGCTGCACAGGGGCATTGACTGGGTGATATTCAACGGAGCTGCACCAAGGCACAGCATCATTGAATAATGCATCCTGGCCACCCACAGTGTGCACGGCACAGTGGCACTGTGCCAGCACAAGTGGCCAGAGTGGAGCAGGGGGATGCGCTAGTGCAAGTTCCGTTGCGCTATGCGCAGCAACTGTGATATTCAAAAGTGCACATGCAAATGTGGCCATAATGTATGCAAGGTGCAAATGGAGCCATCTGCATGTCATTATGGCCCCATTTGCATGCAGGTGCACCAATCCCCGGCGACTTGCACCTGGCACCCTGCTAGGCAGCAGCTATTGGGGACCAACACCCCCTGCACAGTGCGGCAATGTGCCCCACAGCCCGATCGCGGGCTTCAGTAAATATAAATAGCGTCCTATATCCCTGGTGGTCCAGTGGACTGCTGTCAGGCCAATCGTGGACATTTATAAAATAGAATAATGTTCAATATCCCTGGTGGTCCAATGGACCGCTCGCAGCCCGATCACGGGCATTTGTAAAATAGAATAATGTCCAATATCCCTGGTGGTCCAATGGACATCCATTCACATATCTGGAATGTGTAATACGGTAAGGGCTGCACGCCCATTGGCTCACACTGTGGATCAATGGGTTTACAGCCCTACCTATGGTGTCAGTTGGTGGGCGGCAGGCGGTTGGGGTGCTGCCGCCTGCCGCTGACCGGGGAGCAGGGCAGTGGGGATCAGTGGGTGGGTGGGAGGGGTCCACAGGACCACCAGGGATATTGGATTCAATTTATTTTACTTAAGCCCACGATAGGGCTGACAGCAGTCCACTGGACCACCAGGTATATTGGACGTCATTATTTTAACAGATGCCGCGATCAGGCATGGGCGCTGCCACGGAGGTGCAGCGGAGCTCGGTGGCCACCCACAGGTGGCAGCTGCTGTGTTGCACCCTGCAATACGGCAGCTCACCTGTGGGTGGCCAGCTGTTGTTCCTTCCTTCTTTGGCTCACCTGTGTGCGGCGCAAGTAGGGGTTGTGCTTGCATGGACTCAGCACATCCCGGGCTGAATATTAGGATGTGCAGAGTATGCATGGGCACGCCCCCCCCACCAGCGCCGCATACATTACTGATGCCTCCAGCGCATCGGGATTTGTGCCAGGCACAATCCACGTTTGAATATCGCGCCGGGGAACATCGGTGGGTTGCGCATGGTGCAACACTGTTGCACCATGCACAACCCTTTTGAATATCTGGACCCCTGTGTAACAGGCTTTAGGCATCCTGGGGCAACTCCCATTTGTTGTTTCCTACTTGAGATGCAGCAAATTTTTTATCTGCCGGCGAAGTGGATGCGAAGTGGCCACTGCGCGTTAGAGGTGCACAATGCGAAGTGGGCACTGCAAGGTGCTCACTTCGCATCATTATTATTACCACTTCACATTGCCATTATGCCTTAACGCGATGTAAGGCGAAGTGAGAAGAGAATAGGCAGCTCCCCACACATCACATGGCTTACAGTACTGTAAGTCACATGCTTTAGCCAGGAAGGAAGTGAGTCAGAGAAGCAGTTTCACTTTCTCCTTTGCATTTGTAGAGGGAGAAAGCATTGTGAGAGGAGACTAGGAGTTAAAGTGCTTGATTGCCTTGCCACTTGCATTTCATAAGAAAACCAACAGCTTTTTTAAAAGCTATATCTTTATTTAGTTTTTGAATTGTATTTGTGTTTTTTTTTGTTAGTGAAATTTTTTGTATAAGTTTTGTTTTGTTTTGTGTGTGTGACTGACTGCGTGTGCCAGTGAGTGTCAGTGTGTGTGTCTGTGTGTGTGTGTCAGCCCCGGGACTTGTTTTGTGTGTCAGGATGGACCCAGGAGAAGGCGAGTAGCTGGCGCAGTCAGAGGGGAGTGCGGACCCATGGGGGGCGGGGTGGTCGTGTCATGCTGGACTGCTCCCGACTCCTGGATGTTGCTTCCCCATGTTGAAGCAACAGGAGCAGCAGCAGCACCAGTGCCACCGGTGGCTGCTGTGTCCACCTTCTTCGCCACTACCACCACCATCACCGGTAGCAGCAGATTTAGGGGCTCCAGCAGCACCCCTCCACCACCTCCACAGCCACAGGAGGTCGCCCTGGAAAATGTAGGTGGTGGGACTCATGCAAGGACTGTGTCTGGTCCCCCCCCTGGCAACTACCCAGTGTGGGAGTTTTTTAACTCTGCGGGGGGAGACAGTACAGTGGTGATGTGCTATCTGTGTGGTGTGCTGGTGTGCCACGGCTCCGGTGGGACATATTTGGGAACCAGTGGCCAGCGCACCCACATGCTGAACCACCACAGGGCAGAGTGGCAGGCTTCCATGGAAGGGGCCAGGCGTCCTCCTGCTGGCCCTTCCATGGCAATGGCTGAGGGTGCTGCTGGGGTGGGAGTTGTGCCTCATCACCACTGCAGCAGGAGAAGGGCTAGTACAGCAGCTGCTCCATCACCACTGCCACCACAGCCACCAGCACCACCCTCTCCACCACCACCCCCACTACCTGGATTTCCTGCCGCAGTGGACCCCGCCACAGTCCCTGCAACACAGGCTGACATTGCCCTGGTGTGGGCAGCTCTTGTAGAAAACAATGAGTGGTTTGGTGCTTTGCAGCAGTAGGTGAACAGACTAGAAGAACAGCAGCAGCAAATAGTTTCAATGCTGCACCTGCTGCTGGACCACCATGGCATCTCATGGCCACAGTAAGTTAGGGATTGTTTTCTGCATCACCACCCCACCCACCACCCACCCACTACTGTGTTGTACTGTTTTGTGTGTTTTTCTTTGTTGTTGTTTAATCATACACATTTTCCCTTCAAGGGGAATCTTTCTTGCACCACATAGTGCAATACATTTGTGTGAAAACTGCCCATAATTTCATTACAGGGTGTCACGTGATGGAGGAATTCCCATTCTGAAAATCTGCCCACATTCCGACTCCCTTCTCAGCAACGGTAGGACGTGATGGCAGGGAGAGCACGTGTGCGTGCTCCTTTCAGTGAATATCCAATTGTCCAGCAAGTTTCCGAATGTTTCTTTATGTTATAATGGTCAGTTTGTGGTGAAACGTGTGGACACGTTTCCAGTAAGAAGAGCCTTGTTAGTGGAAATATTCCCACATTTCACCACAAAGACAACCTTATAACATAAGGAAACATTGGGATAGCTGCCAGACATTCACTATAGTGGAGCATGCACCTGCACTCCCCTGGCATCCGTCTACGTGCTGCAAAGGGCAGAATGTGGTGGCTTTCTGATCGGTAATTCCTCCGTCATGATACACTGTAATATGAAGTATGGAGTAGTTTCCGCGAAAATATATTGCACTCTGTGGAGCAAGAAATATTCCAGTGGGAGTAATGCCCCCACATATCAGTTTATGTGCATGACCGTAACTATGTAATGTGGTGAATCTCTGTAAAGCAGCAGTATAACAATCTGTTGAGAACTCTGACCTATATTTTTTAATGCTGTGTTACAACTTCCTTTACTTACATATTGACTAACTGGAATGATACGAGAATTTGCAGTAGTTGAGTCTGCTGTACTACCTTTTTTCACATATGAAATAATGAAAGGAGCATTCCTTTTAAATTGGTGCTGACCAGGTCTTTGTCATTGTTTTCCTCTGCTTTTTTCCATCACATCAATTAGTTGTTATATATCACTTCTGTTGTTAATTAACAGTTATGCAGCAGGCAGTGTTTTATGACACCATGGAACAATAGTTATTGAAAAGCAGCTGCAAATAAATACAAACCTGGTCCGAACAATATTGGAAGGTGTACTAATTTTTTTTTCATACATGACAAAAAGTAGTCAAGTAAGTAAAGCAGACATAAATTGTGAAAAGAAGTGTATCATTCAAGTCATGACTCTGAGGTAACTAGTGGTGGCTGTGGCAATATAAAGTAGCATAAAAAAGTGCAGTTCAAAACTGTCAAGACATTCTTGCAATGCTGCTTTAATTGTAAAAATGTCAGTAGGACATCATGACCTCACAGCAACAATCACAGAACACACAAAAGTGACACAGAGTCCCCAGATTTTTTCTGCAGGCCCAAAATGCATCCTGCTTGTGTGCAGAAAACTTCACAAGTGGTAACACAGTGGAATGAGACTGTTTCAGCACATACAAAGTCCCCCAGAATTAATTGCGCACTCAGTCATGCGCTCAGTGGTGGAACAGAGTCCCAGATTTTTTCTGTGGGCCCAAAATGCATCCTCCTTGTGTGTAGAAAATTGACTAGTGGTAACACAGTCAAATGAGAGTGTTTCAGCACATACAAAGTCCCCCAGAATTAATTGTGCACTCAGTCATGCGCGCAGTGGTGGCACAGAATCCAAGATATTTTCTGTAGGCCCAAACTGTATCCTCCTTGTGTGCAGAAAATTAACAAGTGGTAACACAGCGGAATGAGAGTGTTTCAACACATAAAAAGTCCCCCAAAATTAATTGCGCACTCAGTCATGTGCGCAGTGGTGGCACAGAGTCTCCGATTTTTTTCTGCAGGCCCAAAATGCATCCTCCTGGTGTTCAGAAAATTGACAAGTGGTAACACAGTGGAATGAAAGTGTTTCAGCACATACAAAGTCCCCCAGAATTAATGGTGCATTCAGTCATGCACGCAGTGGTGGCATGGAGTCCCAGATTTTTTCTGGAGGCCCAAAATGCATCCTCCTTGTGTTCAAAAAATTGACAAGTGGTAACACAGTGGAATGAGAGTGTTTCAGCACATACAAAGTCCCCCAGAATTAATTGCGCACTCAGTCATGCGCGCAGTGGTGGCACAGAGTCCCAGATTTTTTCTGTAGGCCCAAAATGCATCCTCCTTGTGTGTAGAAAATTGACAAGTGGTAACACAGTGGAATGAAAGTGTTTCAGCACATACAAAGTCCCCCAGAATTAAAGGTGCATTCAGTCATGCACGCAGTGGTGGCATGGAGTCCCAGATTTTTTCTGGAGGCCCAAAATGCATCCTCCTTGTGTGCAAAAAATTGACAAGTGGTAACACAGTGGAATGAGAGTGTTTCAGCACATACAAAGTCCCCAAATTAATTAGCATTCAGTCATGCAGCGCAGTGGTCAACACAGTCCCAGATTTTTTCTGTAGGCCCAAAATGCATCCTCCTTGTGTACAGAAAATTGACAAGTGGTAACACAGTGGAATGAGAGTGTTTCAGCACATACAAAGTCCCCCAGAATTAATTGTGCACTCAGTCATGCGCGCAGTGGTGGCACAGAGTCCCAGATTTTTTCTGTAGGCCCAAAATGCATCCTCCTTGTGTGTAGAAAATTGACAAGTGGTAACACAGTGAAATGAGAGTGTTTCAACACATACAAAGTCCCCCAGAATTAATTGCGGACTCTGTCATGCGCGCAGTGGTGACATACAGTCCGAGATGTTTTCTGCAGGCCCAAAATGCATCCTCCTTGTGTGCAGTAAATTAACAAGAGGTAACACAGTGGAATGAGAGTGTTTCAATGCATACAAAGTCCCCCAAAATTAATCACACACTCAGTCATGCGCGCAGTGGTGGCAAAGATTTCCACATTTTTTCTGTAGGCCCAAACTGCATCCTCCTTGTGTGCAAAAAATTGACTAGTGGTAACATAGTGAAATGAGAGTGTTTCAGCACATACAAAGTCGCCCAGAATTAATTGCGCACTCAGTCATGCACGCAGTGGTGGCACAGAGTCCCAGATTTTTTTCTGCAGGCCCAAAATGCATCCTCCTTGTGTGTAGAAAATTGACAAGTGGGAACACAGTGAAATGAGAGTGTTTCAGCACATACAAAGTCCCCCAGAATTAATTGCGCAATCAGTCATGTGCACAGTGGTGGCAAAGATTCCCAGATATTTTCTGGAGGCCCAAAATACATCCTTCTTGTGTGCAGAATATTGACAAGTGGTAACACAGTGGAATGAGAGTGTTTCAGCACATACAAAGTCCCCCAGAATTAATGGCACATTCAGTCATGCACGCAGTGGTGGCATGGAGTCCCAGATTTTTTATGTAGGCCCAAAATGCATCCTCCTTGTGTGCAAAAAATTGAAAAGTGGTAATACAGTGGAATGAGAGTGTTTCAGTGCATACAAAGTCCCCCAGAATTAATTGCGCACTCAGTCATGCGCGCAGTGGTGGCACAGAGTCCCAGATTTTTTCTGTAGGCCCAAAATTCATCCTCCTTGTGTGCAGAAAATTAACAAGTGATAACACAGTGGAATGAGAGTGTTTCAACACACACAAATTCCCCCAAACTTAATTGCGCACTCTGTCATTGCGCGCAATGGTGGCATACAGTCCGAGATTTTTTCTGTAGGCCCAAAATGCATCCTCCTTGTGTGCAGAAAATTGAAAAGTCATAACACAGTGGAATGAGAGTGTTTCAGTGCATACAAAGTCCCCCAGAATTAATTGCGCACTCAGTCATGCGCGCAGTGATGGCACAGAGCCCCAGATTTTTTCTGTAGGCCCAAAATGCATTCTCCTTGTGTGCAGAAAATTGACAAGTGGTAACACAGTGAAATGAGAGTGTTTCAACACATACAAAGTCCCCCAGAATTAATTGCGCACTCAGTCATGCGCGCAGTGATGGCACAGAGTCCCAGATTTTTTCTGTACGCCCAAAATGCATCCTCCTTGTGTGCAGAAAACTGACAAGTGGTAACACAGTGGAGTGAGAGTGTTTCAGCACATTCAAAGTCCCCCACAATTAATTACGCACTCAGTCATGCATGCAGTGGTGGCACATAGTCCCAGATTTTTTCTGTAGGCCCAAAATGCATCCTCCTTGTGTGCAGAAAATTAACAAATGGTAACACAGTGGAATGAGAGTGTTTCAGTAAATATAAAGTCCCCCAGAATTAATTACGCACTCAGTCATGTGCGCAGTGGTGACATACAGTCCAAGATTTTTTCTGTAGGCCCAAAATGCATCCTTCTTGTGTGCATAAAATTAACAAGTGGTAACACAGTGGAATGAGAGTGTTTCAACACATACGAATTCCCACAGAATTAATTGCGCACTCTGTCATGCGCACAGTGGTGGCATACAGTCCGAGATTTTTTCTGTAGGCCCAAAAATGCATCCTCCTTGTGTGCAGAAAATTGACAAGTGGTAACACAGTGGAATGAGAGTGTTTCAGTACATATGAAGTCCCCCAGAATAAATAGCGCACTCAGTCTTGCACGCAGTGGTGGCACAGAGTCCCAGATATTTTCTGTAGGCCCAAAATGCATCCTCCTTATGTGTAGAAAATTGACAAGTGGTAACACAGTGGAATGAGAGTGCTTCAGCACATACAAAGTCCCCCAGAATTAATTACGCAATCAGTCATGCACGCAGTGGTGGCAAAGATTCACAGATTTTTTCTGTAGGCCCAAAATGCATCCTCCTTGTGTGTAGAAAATTGACAAGTGGTAACACAGTGGAATGAGAGTGTTTCAGCACAAAGTTCCCCAGAATTAATGGCGCATTCAGTCATGCGCGTAGTGGTGGCAAAGATTCCCAGACTTTTTCTGTAGGCCCAAAATGCATCCTCCTTGTGTGCAAAAAATGGACAAGTGGTAACACAGTGAAATGAAAGTGTTTCAGCACATACAAAGTGCCCCAGAATTAATTGCGCACTCAGTCATGTGCACAATGGTGGCACAGAGTCCCAGACTTTTTCTGCAGGCCCAAAATGCATCCTCCTTGTGTGCAGAAAATTGACAAGTGGTAACACAGTGGAATGGGAGTGTTTTAGCACATACCCCAGTATAAAATGATGATTATGAGTGTTGTGTTTCTGGTCCAATGTGTTCTGTGAGACGATTCGAGCAAATGCAATGTGATCATCTCAACTGGATTGAAGGGTGCCCTTTGGCTGTACACTAATAGTAGCCTTGGTGAGTAGATATATATATATATATATATAGATATATGGTTGTGTATTTTGCAGGTGAGGAGGGGGGTTGACATGGACATGTACTCATGGTATTTTTCTGCATCACAGGTCACACAGAAACTGATGGTGTGCAAATTCCAGTTCACAATGAGAATTTTGTAGCTGAAATTGGAACGGATAACTCTCAAACACATGAAGGTAAGTATTTTTGGGGGAGTGGGGAATCATATTTGCAGGTTTGTCTGTAATGGTTTCTTATTTTGTTACTTCTTCACAGATTTCATCAGCATCCTTCTGGAGTCCGGTTGTTAGAGATGGTCATGGTCATCTAATGAAACGACTTCTGTGTGTTGCATGTGTGGCCAAGCTTGGGGGGGGGTGCCTGATGTTGAAGAACTTTTTTGGATAAGGCCACTTTGACAGAACAGCAAAGCATCTGGAAGTTTCCTAAAAAAATAAATGAATGACTTCTTACAACTTGTTATTTTTCCCTCCCTGGTTCTCAAATCTCAATCTAAAGTCAAGTTACATTTCAAACCCACATCTTGTCAACTAACACAACCTATGAGCAATATTTGCTGCAGTCTTTCCAAAACAATGAAACAGATGAAATAAAATCTTCATACTTACCAGAATGGATTTCACATGGATATTACATCACTTCCTCTCTGTACGGTACAGCTACAGTACCATTCCCAATGAGTTTTAGTGATGGAGCCTTTTTTTGTTACCCTCTAAAAGAAACAAAATAAGTGTACCGTATGTGTTTTACCATTGTGGCTCTGAAAAGCTACAGAAAACAAAACATATAACTAAAGGAAGTGAAGCAGCATAACAAACATGAGTTCACATACTCACTGTATGGTTTAAATATTAAGAAGCTTTGCATCTGTGGCTGATGGATGTGGTGGTCCAGACAAACTCAGGCTCAGTGGTGGCAGTGGCTAACATCAGTCCCGGTGGTGGTGGTCCGGGGGCAGACAGAGTCATGCTCAGTGGTGGCAGTGGCTAACATCAGTCCCAGTGATGGTGGTCTGGGGGGGGCACACCGCCTTTTAAAAACTTCAGTTAAAACCTGCTAACATTAACCACATCATCAGCCTCATAAAGAAAGCTGCCCTCATAGTCATTGATGTCTGAAGTCTGACCACTGGGAAATTCTTTCTCCATTGTGTTGTCATCTACATCAGTGGTGGGCCGTTTCAGGCAGCCACTGCCAGTGCCACCAGGATGCTCCATTTCCAATCAGCAAGACCACCATGACTAGGCCGGGGTATGAATACCGAGGTTGCAGTCTGTGCTGGTATGTGCTTCTCATTCATTTTAATGAATGTTAGCAAACTAACATTTGCAGGAGACAGGTTTGTCCGATGATCCCTGACTATTGCACCTGCTGAGCTGAATACCCTCTCAACACTTACACTGGAGGGTGGGCATGTGAGGTACTTCAGTGTCACTTCAGTCAGCTCTGGCCATTCACTGACCTTTCCACTCCAGTACAAAAGAGGATCTTCAGTTAGTGTCAGATGCCTGTTTTCAGACAAATATGACTCAACCATTCTCTGTGCCACACTAAGTCCAGTTGTTGATGCATCATCCTGTTCTCCTGAATCATTTATTTCACAAATACCCACTTGGGACAAGGCCTCCAAAAGTGGGTTGACACCAGCCACTTTGGATGACAGACCACCTGGAACTGCAGTCCCCTTCCCCTTGCAGGATATGCTTGATGGTCCTCCACGTGCACCTTCAGCCGGATTATGCTGCTGAGGTTTGCTATCCTTGGCACATGACTTCTGTGCCCCATGAACCAAGCACACCAGTTGACCACTGATATTATTTACCTGTTCAGGCCCTCCCTCCAGTACTGATGTAATTCCACGTTTGTATCATGGGTCCAGCATTGTTGTTATGGCAAAGTTGTCACTACACTGAATGCTCACAACATGACGATTCTGGTCGAATACTGTCAGCATGTGTTGCAGCAACATACTGCTACCACCGTCTCCAGCAACATCAAGGCTATGCTGTACATTCACCAATGTCTGCCTCAGCACCCACAGCAGTGGAATTGATTAGCTGATGGAGGCAGACATGCCACTCACTGCCTGTGTGGCATGTTCAAAAGGCCACAAAATTGTTATTACAGAGTCCATGAGGTGCCACTGTTCAGTCGTCATAGACATGGAGGCCCCGGAATTGTCATGGCTAGTGTGCATAACAAGATATTCTGAGATGGCTTTGTATTGTTCATACAACCTCTCTGCCATGTATAAAGTGGAGTTCCATCGGGTGACAATTTCCAGCTTCAAGCTGTGCTGAGGCAGGCTGTTTTGTATCTGCAACTGCTGCAGTTGGTCATGGGCCTTTCCAGATCTTGAAAAGTAAGAGCAGATACGTCGTGCAACGGTCAGCATTTCCTTTATATCAGGGTGCTGCAGAAACTCCTGAACCACAAGATTTAAACAGTGGGCCATGCATGGAACACGAAAAAAAACACCATTCATGATGCATTTCACCACATTTGACCCATTGTCACTTGCTATGAACCCTGCTCTCAAGGTCAGAGGGTTTAGCCATCTGTCAATTTCAGTCAGTACCACATCCAACATGTTCTCACCAGTGTGTGAACAGGTCACATTGTGCATAGCAATCATTGCATGCTGTCAAATTCCTGGAAGATTGCTACCGCAACAATCCACCTTACTGCACTGATTATTCACACTACCAACATCACAAACAACCCCCGGCACCTGCGCCCAGTGTGCAGTTATACACAAATATGAACTCCCCACTGTTTTGCCACTTGTCCACATATCCATACTTAAATGGATGAATGGAGAGGATGAATGTTGAAGGGCATGTCTTACTGAGTCGGACACAGTGCAGAACAACTCTGGGACAGCACAGGTAGAAAAGTATGTCCTGGATGGGACTTTCCATTTTGGACACGCACGTGCAGCAAACCGCTGGAACCCAGAATTCTCCACAAAGGAGAAGGGAAAAAGGTCAATTGCCAGCATTTCCGCTACAGCAGTATTAAGTTCATGTGACACTGTATGATTCGGGGGGGTACTTCACCTTATGCTCAAAAACACTCTGTAACGTGGGCTGACTTAAACGTTTTACACGGGGTGTGTTGATCACAAATGGTTGTGCTCTGTGATGAATGGCATTGGCAGGGGGTGGAGTGTGGACATTTGATGAAGACGGTTGCACAGGTGATGATAACAAACCCAGAAATGTTGTTATTTTGTCAGATTTGCCAACCGGGGTTGATGTACAACTTGCACTAGACATACTACATTCACCACAACTACTACCACCACCACAAAAACTGCTACTCTCACCAGCACTGGACATAGAAACATAGAAACATAGAATTTGACGGCAGATAAGGACCGCTTGGCCCACCTAGTTTGCACATCTCCCTACCTGATGGATAAGCTACAGATTCTAGTTAATCAATAGCTTACTTCCTCCTACACCCCACTAGAATTGCCTTATGCCTGTCCCATGTATTTTTGAATTCTCCCACTGTTCCTGACTCCACACCCTCCTCAGGAAGGCTGTTCCATGCATCCACAACCCTCTCTGTGAAAAAACACTTTCTAACATTACCTCTGAGCCGTCCCCCCTCTATCTTCAAATTGTGCCCCCTTGTTCTTGCACATCTCTTTTTCTGAAAGATACTATCCTCTTGTACTTTGTTAATTCCCTTGAGATACTTGAAAGTTTCTATCATGTCCCCCCTCTCCCTCCTTTCCTCAAGGGTATATATATTAAGCTGCTTTAGTCTCTCCTTGTATGTCTTCTGGTGCAGATCCTGCACCATTTTGGCTGCACTCCTCTGAACAGCCTCCACTTTGTCTATATCTTTGCAGAGATGGGGTCTCCAGAACTGCACGCAGTACTCCAGATGGGGTCTCACTAACTGTCTGTACAGAGGGATAACAACTTCCTGTTTTGTACTGTTGATGCCTCTCCCTATGCATCCTAGTATTCCCCCAGCCCTCCTTTCTGCTTTCTCACATTGCTTGCCCACCTTTAGGTCATCTGATATAATTACTCCTAGGTCTCTTTTGATTTTTGTTGTTGTTGTTAACTCATCCCCCATCGTGTACTCTTCCCCTGGGTTTTTGTTTCCCAGATGCATTACCTTGCACTTCTTTGCATTGAATCTGAGCTGCCACATATTTGACCATTCCTCCAACCTTGCCAAGTCCCTTTTCATTCTTTCCACTCCACCTTGTGTACAGTATCGACCCTGTTGCAGATCTTTGTGTCATCTGCAAAGAGACATACCTTTCCTTACGGGTGCTCTCCAATGTCACTTATAAAGACATGAAAGAGGACCGGTCCCAGTACTGAACCCTGCGGTACCCCGCTAGTTACCTTCCTTCCTTTCTTCACTGTGGACTCTGTTTACTATTACCCTTTGCGTCCTGTTGTCCAGCCAGTTTTTTATCCAGGCTACCACCTTGGGACCCACTCCAAGGCTGGCTAACTTGTATATTTATCTTTTGTGTGAGACTGTGTCAAATGCCTTGCTAAAATCTAGGTAGGCCATATCCACAGCCCCTCCCTGGTCTACTACTTTGGTCACCCAGTCAAAGAAATCTATTAGGTTCATCTGACATGACCTCCCTGCTGTGAAACCATGCTGCCTTGGGTCCTGTGCCCTACTGGCCTCTAGGTACTCAACAATTCTTTCCTTCAGAAGTGATTCCATCATTTTGCCTGCCACTGAAGTCAAACTGACTGGTCTGTAGTTTCCTGCCTCTGCCCTGTTCCCACTTTTGTGAAGTGGAATCACATTTACCCTCCTCCAGTCCTCAGGTACCACCCCATCCTCCCATGATTTGTTAAAGAGTGTAGTCAGGGGTGTTACTAGTTTGACGCTTAGTTCTTTTAGAATTCTTGGGTGAATCCCATCAGACCCCACTGCTTTGTCCACCCTCAGTTTCAAGAGTTCTTTCAAAACCCTTTCTTCTGTGAATGGACTGGTATCAACCTCCTTATTCAGTGTTTCCCCCTTGTTTGGTTTAGGTACCTCCTCCTCCTTTTCTGCTGTGAATACTGAGCAGAAATATTCATTCAGTATCCCTGCTTTTTCACTGTCACCCTCTGCCCACATTCCTTCCCCATTATTAAGTCTCTGTAACCCTCCCTTGATTTTTCTTCACTCCCTAGTGTACATATAAAAGGTTTTATCCCCCTTCTTAACAGAGTTGGCTATCTTTTCCTCAGTTTGTGCCTTTGCTATTCTGACTGCCTTCCCTGCCTCCTTCTGCTTTAACTGATAAAGTTTTCTGTCCTGCTCCTTCTGTGTTTCCTTATAGTTTCTGAATGCTATCCTTTTCTTCTTAACCATCCCTGCCACCTCTTTTGAGAACCATAGTGGTTTTTTCCTTCATTTTGTTTTGTTGATTTGCTTCACACAAAGGCTTGTTGCCTCTGCGATGGCTGTTTTTATTATTCCCATTGTTCCTCCACCCCTCCTTCTTGCCCATTTACTAGTGCTTTTCTGAGGCACTCTCTCATTTTCCCAAAGTCAGCCTTCCTAAAGTCCAATACTCTTGTTTTTGTATGGCTTGACTCTATGGCTGTGTTTATTGTGAACCACACCATTTGGTGGTCACTTGTTCCCAGATGGCTATCCACTTCTAAATCTGAGATCCTTTCTCCTTCACCATTTGAGAGTACCAAGTCTAAGATTGCTCCCTCCTGAGTGGGTTCCAACACTAGCTGTCTGAGGCATGCCCCCTGTAGGGCATCAAGAATGACCCTACTCTGGGATGTGCCTGCAGCAAAGGTACTCCAGTTAACATCTGGCATATTCAGGTCCCCCATCAACAATATCTCCCCTTTTTCTGCCATTTTAAGGATGCCTTCTATCATTTCCTTGTCCATTTCCTCCCCCTGAGATGGGGGTCTGTACACAACCCCCATGCGGATTGTGGTGCCATTTCCTGTCTCCAGGGTGACCCATAGTGACTCATCAACTTCCTGTTTACTCTTTAGTTCTGTTGTTTTAATCCCTTCCATTATATGAGAGCTACTCCTCCTCCTCTTTTACCCACCCTGTCCCTCCTGTAGACTGTGTATCCTGGTATGTTGACATCCCAGTCATGGTTCTCTATGTACCATGTTTCAGTGACTGCCACAATATCCAGTAATCCCTCTTCCATCAAGGCCACTGGTTCAGGGAGCTTGTTGCACAGACCATAGGCATTGGTACTCATCACCTTCCATGTATTTTTGATGGCCTTACCCTTTTAGCCCCATCCCTGCCCTTACCGCCTTTTCTGCATTTATCCCTGTCCTGCTCCCTACTAACTTCTCTACCTTGTTGTTTACCTCTCTAACTACTGTGTTTTGTGGGGGAGAAGGCTGGGATTTCCCTGTTCTTTTTCAGTGCCTCCGCCCCATGGCTAGTTTAAATGCTTGCCAATGAAGCACTTAAACCTGTCACCTAGGATCCTGGCTCCCCCATGACAGATGCAGACCATCATGCCAGTATAAGCCTGCATCCCTCCAGGTGGCTCCCCAGCCCCCAATGAAGCCAAAACCCTGAGCTCCACACCAGTTTTTCAAACATTCATTGAATCCCATGGTGTGGAATACCCTAGCATCATCCTTGCCATAGACAGGCAGCACCTCCGAGAAGGTTACCATACATGCTTCTTGTCTAAGGCCACTCTCCTCAACTCCACAAACTCCTCTTGCACTGCTCTGATCCCATTAACTGCCAGGTCATTTGTCCCTAGGTGGACAATGACATCCAGCTCCCTCCCTCATGCAGCTGCTCCTGTGATCCTGAGGATTCGCTTCTTGTTCCTCCGAGCCATGGCACCAGGCAGGCACCTTACCTCCCTATCCCCTTCATCCCCCACTTCTATCCCCTTAATGACTGAGTCCCCCCCAAGGAGTTGTTTCCTTCCCCTGTGGGGTCTCATGCCACCCTCCTGTGGGTCTCCTTTGTAGAGGTTTCCAACATCCTCCTTGGTCTCCACTGCAGGTGCTTCCACAGAGGAACCACTCTTTGCTAGAACAGCATATGAATTGTGGAGAGGTACAACTGGAGGGATGCACATCTGTTCCACCACCCTCTCTCTCCCTGAGCCCACCTTGGTCCAACCGCTCCTCTTTCTTGGCAACCTCTGAGGTAACGGTGGTGGCCCTGGTGGTCCCTGGGTGGGGGAAGAGGTTTCACGAATCCTAGCCAGGTCAGCCTGGAGAGGGGCAACCTCCTCCCTCAGACCAGAGAGGTACCTGCAAACAGGGCAACATCACAGCCTCCAGAATGTCTCCCGGAACACTGCTGCCCCACAGCCATTGCACTGCACCACTCCAATCCTGACTTATTTTATGTCCCCTCTCCTGTTGCTTTGTGTGCTTACTGTCTCCTCCCTCTATGTATTTTTACACTTACTTTCCTACTGCCTATGTGCACTTACAACTCTTGCCCTTTCTGTTCCGGGACAGGAACTTTCTGTAGTCTTCAGTAGTCTCCTTCTTCTGTGCTTGGATTCAGACCTCCAGCAGCTGGGGGGTGGAAAAAGAGTTATTTTTTTTTAGGTTCCTTCAAGACTGATGAAACTAATGTGTCTCAGTGATCCTTCCCTTCCTACTGCCAAACAGGAAGTTCCTGTTGTCAGTCAAATCCAGTGGTTATAAAGTAGAACTGGCTTTGGGTGGGAAGGAGAGCAATTAGTAAAAAATCTATAATTCTAGACTGCTGTATCTTGCTCTGAAACCAAAGTGTTCTCTTCTGTCAAAAACAACAGGAAGCTATAATTGGAGACAGTTGCTTTTGTACTACTAAGCTGCTAAGCCACATCCCTAATTAGATTCACCCTCTGCTCTGACTCAGTAACTTAAACTGATACAGCCCCCTTCCTCAGAGAAACACACAGTGACTTTCTTCTTCTTTTTTTTTTTTACTTAAATGAGACCCCTTCTTCTATTAAAGCATCTGTTTGCTTAATCCAAACAGGTACTAACTCCAGCAGAGACAGAAGTGATTTTATCAGTAAAAAATCTGTAGTTCTAGACTGCTGTATCTTGCTCTGAAACCAAAGTGTTCTCTTCTGTCAAAAACAGCAGCAACAGGACAAACAGGGCAACATTTCAAAGTCATGATGGTCCTCCACCTCATCATGCCTGTAGTAATCCTCTGCTATTATTACTTCACTACTGCACACATTTAATTTACTACTGGACTTAACAGTCATGGAAGGGGATAACATGCTGGCTATGGTTGCCGGTGACAAGGGTGAAAGCCCCACTGTGGTATTAGCTGCCAGCTTGTGCTGGGTCCACAGTGCCAAGTGCCTATTCTTAAGATGTGTATGCTGTCCTCCTCTGCCCAGATAGCTCCCCTTTCTACCTCGACTCACACGCACATGGCAAACCTGGCAGATTGCAACTGACTCATCGTTTGCATCTTGAACAAAAAAATCCCAAACAAGGGATTGTGATGCTGTTCTTTTAACATGTCCATGATGTGGCTTATTTAAGTCCATTATTTTAAGCACTGAAGTGGGGTGGGGGCACGTGATGTTTTGGGCACTGCACGCCTGGACTGCAACTGACCACCACGACTACCTATCATATTGATTACTGGGTCATCATCATCAATAGACCAGGGAGGGGCTGTGGATATGGCCTACCTAGACTTTAGCAAGGCATTTGACACAGTCCCACACAAAAGATTAATAATCAAGTTAGCCAGCCTGGGAGTGGGTCCCAGGGTGGTAGCCTGGGTAGCAAACTGGCTGCACAACAGGACACAGAAGGTAATAGTGAATGCAACACATTCTGAAGAAAAGGGGGTTACTAGTGGAGTACCTCAGGGCTCAGTACTGGGTCCAGTCCTCTTTAATGTCTTTATAGGTGACATTGCAGAGGGTCTGGAAGGAAAGGTATGCCTCTTTGCAGATGACACAAAGATCTATAACAGAGTTGATACACAAGGGGGGAGTAGAAAGGATGAGAAGGGACTTGGCAAGGTTGGAGGAATGGTCAGACATATGGCAACTTAGATTCAATGCAAAGAAGTGCAAAGTAATGCACCTGGGAAATAAAAATCCAGGAGAAGAGTACACAATAGCAGGGGAGGTACTAACAACAACAATAATGGAAAGGGATCTGGGTGTAGTCATATCAGATGACCTAAAGGTGGGTAAGCAATGTGAGAAGTCAGTAAGGAGAGCCAGGGGGATACTGGGATGCATAGTGAGGGACATCACAAGTAGAAAAAGGGAAGTGGTTATCCCTCTGTACAGACAGTTGGTGAGACCCCATCTGGAGTACTGCGTGCAGTTTTGGAGACCTCATCTACGCAAGGACATAAACAGGATGGAAGCAGTCCAGAGGAGGGCAACTAAAATGGTGCAGGGTCTACATCAGAAACCATATGAAGAGAGACTGAGAGAGCTTAATATGTATACCCTTGATGAAAGGAGGGACAGGGGGACATGATAGAAACTTTTAAGTACCTCAAGGGAATCAACAAAGTCCAGGAGGGTAGCATCTTTCAGAAAAAGAGATGTGCAAGAACAAGGGGGCACAATTTAAAGTTAGAGGGGGGATGGTTCAGGGGTAATGTGAGGAAATTCTTTTTCACAGGGAGAGTGGTGGACGCATGGAACCGCCTTCCTGGAGAGGTTGTGGGGTCTAAAACAGTGGGGGAATTCAAACATGCATGGGACAGACATAAGGCAATTATAGTGGGGGGTTGCAGGAAGTAGGCTGTTGGTTAACTAGAATCTGCAACTTATCCAATAGGTAGGGAAATGGGCAGACTGGGTGGGCCAAGTGGTCCTTATCTGCTGTCATAGTCTGTGTTTCTATATGTTTCAACTAAAACTGGTAGATCACAAGTTTTTATGGGGGGGGGGATTCCTGCAAACAGACTCAGACACAGACACTTTGAATTTCTTTTTCTCCTGTTCCCAACTGGGGTCAATTACATCATCATCATATTCATCAACATCACACACATCCACATCTTCTGCTTGGATGCTAACATGTGGACTGCATGTTGCAACAACAGCAACATCATCGTCATCATCACATTCATCATCAGCATCTACACCACCATCACCTGATATTTTTTCACCACACTGTGAATCACTGCATAGAAAATATGTGACGTTAAGTGCCACAGTGGATGGAATATCACATTGTATGCTATCATTGACATGATTATCAGAATCCTCAGGTTCAATTACTGGGATGTTACTGGGAAGAATGACATCATCTACGCTGCCACTCACTTGCACTGCTTCACACTGAATATTTTTGGATACTGTACACTGGTCGGAATTAGAACTTGATGCAACAATACTAATACTACCTCCACCACCACTAACACCAGTAACACTAACACCACCAGCTGGGAAAACATAATCTCCTCCAACTATGAGTGAAGCTACTGATTGGGCTGTAAAAAATATTGCAGGAGAAATACCTTTCCTCACAACAGCAATGCACTTCTGCGTCTGCATACTAGTACCACTCCCACAGATCATCTTGCTGCCAACATTGCCATGGTGAGAAACAGCTTTGCTTGCATGTCTCTTTGCAGGCATTTTGGGGGGTCAACCACAATATTATAACCAAATTCAGATTTTGATATGTTCACTCTCTGATAGGAGGGACACTGGATGTGAAGCCAAATAAACAACTGTGGCTTCAGCGACAGATAAGAGACTACTCTGAGACTGTCATGCAATTAAAACAACTTTGGTAACCAGTGGTGCTGATGAGGTCACAAAAACAATCCAATCTGGTAAAAAATACCTTTTGAACGTGGGGGTGGGGGGCAGCACTGAATGCAGATAATGCAGATTTTTACGGCACTACAAGTAGCAAAACTAAGAACAGATAACACGATCGCAGTACAAAATCAGGTAGCTGCAGTGGATAGTAGGTTCACACTGCTGCATCTGCAATTACACTAGTCTGTGGCACAATAGAAGGTGTATTATTTGATGCACACAACACTGCACACACACACTCACACACAGAACAGTTAGTGTACAATGCTGAACGAGGAATGCATAGCAAATGCAAAAGCTCAGTACTATGCCACGTTACGTATTGTAAATTTGTAATGTAAACAACCTGAACTTATGAACTGCTGCACCACATCCACACAACAAACAGCAAGAAAATGTCAACAATTACTGACAATATTACTGTGTGTACATTAACACAGTCAGTTATATAAAAAAAATAACCAAAAAACAAAGAAATCACTATTTCTCCAACTTAAATCTACCTACACCACAGATACGCCCCTCCCCCAAAGCACACTTTCACTGTCTTTCACCACACACACTCAATGTTGTAAATTAACATTCAAAATCCACACAAAAACAAAAACGCTTGATGATATGAGCACAGGAGGGCTTCCTACAATCAATGAACTAAAGTTGGAGCCCCCCAAAAAATGCAAAAATGCTTTTTGAACAGCTTTTACAAGATTTCTATCACAGACAGCTATCAGAGCACACTGTCTCCTACTCCTTCCTACTCATACTACCCGAACTGAGGCTGTGCAGATCAATATAGAGCCCATGTGACCTGAAATCCCATGAATCACTGCAAAATTTGCCTTGGAGATCAAAAAGCAAAGTGCACTGCGCCAATGATCGCCTTAAATTAACAGAGTAGTGGTCTGAGGAGGCGGAGTAACGTGAAGTCATTGTTTCCAATGGACTTCACGCTCCTCATTATAACGCGAAGTACTCCGCGGAGCAGATTGAACCCACTTCGCCCACTACTATTTCCTACTGAAGTCCTAAATTTTTCCCACAGAGCACTGCATATGTCACTCGTCATCTCTTTAACACCATTCTTGGACCTTCAGTGCTTCCAACTCTAATTTATGAATGAAGTATTTATACCAGCTTGAGATGGAGTTGTAGCATTTTCCATGAGCTAACAGCTTGTTCCCCTTGTTCCCCTTTACCTTGAAGGCTCTGGAGTTGCTTCACTGCATTGAGACAGCATGGGTTATTGGCACATGAATGAATCAAGCATACATATTTAGACTATACTCTGCCTTTAACCCTACATTAGGTTTAACTATATTGTTGGGTAATTAGTTGTTGTACCTAGGTCTGACCTAACTGTGCCTACCTGAGGTTTTTAGCTGACATGTTACTGATTATGATATTGTTGTTCCCCCTCAGTGGTTGATCCATGTGCTGTGCTATTGAGCACTGCAACTTTTGCAAATTCTTAGATATTGTCCTCTTATAGTTTGTCCAAGTGTGCATGTCTTCAGCGATGTTGGTATGTCTGCAAATAGACATTCTGTTAGAGAGTGTCCATAGCAGTTACACAGTGTTTCTTCCATTGTCACTCAGTCCAGTTTATACTCTCTTGGTACATAATCCTAAGGTAACCTCAGATAATGATATGCCCTCCAGAGTCAGAATTTGATTACAAGAGAGTCTGGACATTTCAGACACCCTTGTTTGTGGAGTCTGACTAATTAAGCAATAAACCATGTCAGGATGTGGGTTATGCTGAGATTTACCCATGCCTGGTGTGGTTTGGTCAGGAGGCCGCAGATCGAGTGACTAAATCCATACCAGAAGTGGTTAAATCCCAGCATAAACCACACCCTGGAGTGGTTTATTGCAATTACACAATGTCCCCCTTAACTTGTTCTATCTAAAAGTTAAAGAAAAATACAGTTTTTTGCCAGTTGTAATGATTTTTATGGAATGTATTCTTGTGCAAGGGAAAATAGTTCCCCACTGGAAAGCAAAATATTTAGGAGATGTTTATTAGATTGCTGTTTTTTTCTGTAATCACAGTGTAGATTGCGGTAGAGATGAGCAGCTGCAAGAGGGAGAGGCATCCTGTCAGCTTCGTTCACCAACTACAAGAGCTGCATGTCACTGTTACAGGATGTGGCACTCACTGTTACCTGTGTCCGTTAAGTGAATGGTAGCCAGGATGTTGCGGCTCCAAGTAGGTTCTGTAGGAGAGCAGTTTAGGGTAATTACTCTCAGAAAGAAAAAATGACAGGGATCTGGCATCCATTGCTCAGTGATGTGCAGTGAGACCAAATGTATTATGAGGCCAAGACAAACTCGAAGGTTGGTCCAACAGCCGCTCACAGCAGCCATATGTAGCTGGGAGGGACACAACAAAAAGCCACTGTCTCACATTGGCCTGAATTGCATTTCGGAGGTACATTATATTTCTGCATAGTAAAAACAGTAGTAGATGTATTTTACAAAAAAAAAAAGGTTTGTGATTTTTAAAGTAAGTTTGGGAACTGGTGGGGTGTATGACTTCATAAGTGGCTTCAAGTCTCCATTTTGTGCCGCAGTTCCCAGTGTAATTAATATGGCAGTTAAATTATTTGGTTTTAGGGGGTCAGATTAATTTTTTTTCCTGTGATTGGAGATGTGGCTGACTATGTCTTTATCCATGAGTTATGCTAGGATTTACTCATGAATGAATGACCCATTTAGCCAATCAGGTTTCTCCTTTTCAAAGTGCCATTGTTTAATTTCTGATATACACTTCTGGGTCTTTTTTGTGAGTACATGAATAAGTTAGCCATTGCATTCACCTCTTTAAACCATTGTGCTGGAATTTCTGTTGGTAGCTTAGATAGCATAAATGCAGCTCTTGGTAGAATGTTCATTTTTATTGTGATGATTCTGTGGCTCATTGACTTTGGAGTTTTTTGCCATCTGAATAGATATCTGTACTTTATGATCATTTAAATTTTGTTTGGTTGTTTCAAGCAGAGACCAGCTTAGCTTAATCCCAAAGTGTCTGACAAATTGCTGCCCCCCCCCACAACTCAAGATGTTCTATTTGTGATTTGTTACGTGTGGTTGAGATCTAGTAGTTCTGTCTTCTCCTTGTTGATGCTGTAGAAACACAGAAACATAGACTGTGTTAGCAGAAAAGGACTGGTAAGCCCATCTATTCTGCTGTTTTCCCTGCTTATCACTATACCATGGACTCTGTTTGGTCACAGGTGTCTTTCCCTTCTCCCTTACTTCTATTTATTATGCTAATGTGCCTGTCCCATGCATGTTTGTAGCTCCCACTGTCTTTGTCCCCACCACCTCCTCTGGCAGGCTAGTCCAGGCATCCACCACCCTTTCTGTGAAGTATTTCCTCACATCCCCTTTAAACTCCCTCATTCAAGCTTCATAGCATGCCCCCATGCTTTGGTGCTCCTCCTGTGAAACAGACTCCCCTCTTGTACTTTGTTCACCCCTGTGAGGTACTGATAGGTCTTAATCATGTCCCCTCTTGCCCTCCTCTCCTCCAGGGAGTACATGTTGGGTTCCTGCAGCCTCTCTTTATGTGGTTTATCAGGCATTCCCTGTACATTTTAGTAGTCTTCCTCTGGACCGTTTCTAACCTATCAGTGCCTTTTCAGAGGTGCATCCTCCAGAACTGGCCATGGTACCACAGGTGGGGTCTCACAAGTGACCAATACAGAGGCAACACCACTTCCCTTTTCCTGCTAGAAATCCTCCCTCACTGTGCACCCCAGCATCTGACTCACCTTGTCTACTGTATTGTGGCACTGCCCTGCCACCTTGAGATAATCAGATATGATAACCCCAAGGTCCCTTTCTTGCTTGGTAACTGTAAGTGCCTCACGCCATTTTATACACAGCCCCTGGGTTCCCCCACCCCAGGTACAGTACATGAATTGGCACTTTTTGGCATTGAAACCCAGTTACTGCTCAATAGACCACTCCTCTAGTTTCCCCAGGTCCCTTTCCATTCTCTCCAACCCCTTCTGGGTGTTCACCCTGTTGCAGGTTTATGCGTGATCTCAAAGAGACACATCTTCCCCTCCAGTTCTTCAGAGATGTCACTTATGAAGACATTGAAGAGGATGGACCCTATGGTACTTCACCGGTCACTCACTTGTCCTCTAAGTGACTGCCATTTACCATCACCCTCTGCCTCTTGTTTTTCAACCAGTTAGATATCCAGCTCACCACCTTCTCCCTCACTCCCAGGTTAAGTTTCTTTATCAGCCTCCTGTGTTTTATAGAGTCCATGGCCTTACTGAAGTATAGACAGGCCACAATCACTGCCATCTCCTGATCCACCTCCCTAGTTACCTAGTCAAAGAACCTATGAGATTTGTTTGATATGACCTCCCCCTGTGAAGCCATGCAGCCAGTTGTCCTGCAGCCCATTTGTCTGCAGGTACTCTAGCAGTCTCTCCTTCAGCAGGAGCTCCATTAATTTCCCCACCACTGATGTGAGACTGATTGGTCTGCAATTGCTAGTCTCCTCCCTGCTGCCACTCATGTGCAGAGGGACCACATCAGCCCTCCTCCAGTCCTCTGGAACCACCCTCAACTTCAATGAGGAGCTAAACAGTGTTGCTAGAGAGGTGACTAGCACTGTATTTAGTTCCATTAGTACTCTTGGTGGGATCCTTTCTGGCCCCATCACCTTGTTTTCCTTTACGGCTTCCAACCCCCTGCAAAATCACTCTTCTGTAAAGAGACTTGTGTCGCCCCCCCCCCATCCCGATGCATGTTTATGTATGTTGGTCCAGCCATCCATCTCTCCTTCCACTAGGAACACCAAGTAAAAGTATTGTTTAAAATTTTAGCTTTTTCTTTGCGTTCCTGTGTACAGTCCTCTGCTCCCACCCCCCGGACTTGTGATCCTCACTCTACCACCCCTTGCCTTCCTCATTTCACTAGGACTGTGCAGGGGCCAAATATTATTTCTTTTTTTATATATATATATATATATTTTTTTTTATAGGCTTTTTCTGGTTTTCTCCCTGTATCCTCCCCCCGCCCCCAGGGCCCTGGCATATGGCTGTACATGCACATGGAGGTGTGCACGCACACTGGAAACCAGTTCAGCCCCTTCCACCCACCTGTACTGCCAGCCCATCCACCTACATTACCCCACCAGACCTCCACCTGTGGGGATGGAACTGCGGAAGGGGTGACAAACCATCCCCACCACCACCAGGAGAGGAGAACAGCCTGATGGCTTGCTCAATCCCACTCCTTCCACCCCCCCATGCTGGCACCCCGATGACCCAAGATTGTTCCTGAACCTGAGCTGCCAGCACAGCACGAGGTAGGGCATCCAGTGCCTCAACCCTCAGCGCCACTGGGCTGGTGCCAAATATTATTTTTGGAATACCATGAATTTTAGGGTTCTCAAATACTCGACAGGCCTTCCCAATTAGGGGACTATTTGTATTCGGGAAATTATTCAGCTACCTGCAAAAAAAAAAAGAAAAAGAAAAAGTCCTCTCCCTCCTCTCCCAGCCTAACCAGGTAAAATTCAACCCATCCCCCCACCCTCTATCAAAAGCACAATCCCCCATCCTCCCCCCAATACCACCTTTATTTTAAACAATTTTAATAAAACTTTAACCCCACAATGGGTAACTGACTCAACCCGCCCATCTCCACAGCCAGCCACCACCTTAAGGTAAAGTGCTATTTGTACTAAAAAAAGTGTAAATTATCTCCCCACCCCTACCCCTGCACAGAACCTGAACCTAGTCCAACCCACCAGTACCCAGTTCTGATATACAGAAGGTGACTGGCACAACCCTCCTTCCTCCACGGCTGTCCACCATCTTAATGTAAAGTGCTATTTGCACTTAACAAAGTATAAATTATGTCCCCATCCTGACCCCCTGGCACAGCATCCCACCCTAGTCTCACTCACCAGCACTCAGTTCTGTTCAGATATACATCAAGAAGTTGACCAGCACAACCCTCCCTCCTCCACGGCTGGCCACCTTCTCATGAATGAAAGTACTCATGCGCTTCCTATAGTAAAACCAGCTGATTTTACTATAGCAACCGTGTGAGCACTTTCATTCATGAAAGCTGGCAGGCAGTGGAGGAGAAGGTTGTGCTGGTTACCTCTCGATGTATATCCAGAACAGGGCTGTCGCTGATGTAACAATAGTGTCAGGCGCTGTGCGGGGATTTGGGGGACATAACTGATACTTTTTTGAAGTGTAAATAGCATTTACATTGCGATGGTGACTGGCTGTGAAGGAGTGAGGGTTGTGCCGGTCACCTTCTGTACATCAGAACTGGTTTGCTGGTGGGTAGAAGTAGGATTGGGTGCTGTGCCGGGGTGGGAACATAATTTATACTTTTTTAAGCACAAATAGTGCTTTACATTAAGATGGTGGCTGGAAATGGAGGCAGGCAGGTTGAGTCTGACACCCATGTGGGGGGGTCCAATTAAAAAACAACTTGTGGGTGCTGGGGGGGAGAAGAGTGGGACTGTGTTTTTACTAGATGGTGGGGGGATGGGGCTTACATTTTCTTGGTTGGGCAAAGAAAGAGGGAGGTGGATGTTTCTTTCTTGTTTTTAATGGCCAGATAATTTCCCAAATACCGAATACCTGAATATTTGGTTGCCAAATACCAAATATTTGGCTGAATATTGGGGAAAAAGTAGTCACACAGCCCTATTTTTCACTTATGTACCTGAAGAAACCCTTATCTCCATTTCTGACCTCCTGAGCGATCCTTTCCTCAGTTGGAGCCTTTGCTGTCCTTATCCTCCTTCCTGTCTCCATTTCTTTATCTAAGTATGCCTCCCTGTCAACATCCATTTGGTCTCTATGTACTTCCTGAAAGCTGTGTTTTTTCCCCTTACTGCTAATTCAACTCATTTGAGAAACACAGAGGCCTTGTTCTCCTCCTACTATTGCTTGTTACCTTTAAACAGCTTGCCATTACCTTAGTTATTCCCTCCTTTATTCTTATCCATTGTGCCTCCATCTCCCCAGCTATCCACCCTTTCAAGGTATTTCCTAAGGTCATCTCTCATTTCTTTAAAATCTGCTCTCCTGATGTCCAGAGCCTTCATCTTAGTGTGTTTATTCTCCTGACAAATCCATATGCCAAACCATACTGCATGATGATCATGTATGTACCCAGGGAGCTACCTACGGTGATATCTGCAATGCTGTCCTTGTTCATAAGTACCAGATCCAGCACTGCCCCAGCAACCTTCCACACAGAACTGTTGTTCCCCTCCTGGATGGATGAGACCATCTCCTTTGTACAGGCCTTTATCCCTCCAGGTAGGACTCCAGTCTCCAAAGTATTCAAACCTCTCCTCCCTCCATCTTGCCTTCAATCAGTCATTGAAGATCATGGTGCAGTGTTCCTTCTCCTCCCCTCAGTCATGCACAGGTAACACCTCACTGAAGTCCACCATGCATGCTAGCTGCTTCAGGCCCCATCCCCAGCTACTTAAGCCTATCCTCCACTGCCCCTGCTGCATCCCCTGCCAGGTCATTTGTCCCCAGATAGACAATGACATCCAACACCCACTCTTGCCCCACCAATCTAGCAATCCTAAGAATCTGCTCCTCATCCCTCTTTGCTGAGGTGCCAGGTAGGTACCTCATCTTCCTCCTTCCCATCCGTGGTGTTCCTAAAACTATCCTCCTAACGACTGAGTCCCCCCCCAGAAGTTGCTTCCTTTTCTGCTGGGATCCTCTTCCTCCCACCTTGGGCCATCTGCTCTGATTGACCCTCATATCCACCCATGCCACTACCAAGGGTACCTTGTCTCAGCAGTCCATCTCACCAGAGCCGCAAAAGAGTTTTGTAGTGGTGCCGGCTGGGGAATGTGTTCCCTTTCCCCCACCCTCCCAGAGCCCACCACTATCTAGTCAGCCCTCCTTCTTGGCTCCCTCTGAGGCAATGGTGGAGGACTTGGTGGCCCTCTGGTGGGGAAAGGGGTGATCTGAATCCTAACCAATGGGGCCCAGAGTCTAGAGACCTCCTCCCTCAGCCCAGATAGGGCAGCATCTTTTTTTCCAAGATCTTCCTGAAGACTGCCACTCCACAGCACCACTCCCATCACTCTGAAATCACTCTTCCTATTACCTGAAAAGTATCAATGCCTTTACCCCCAGATAAGGTATTTTTCAATTTCCCATATTTTTTGTGTGGATTACCCCCTGTTATTATACCCTAGTTAGGTTACTAATTTTCTTTCCCATTAAGCTTTTAATTAGACTTTACTAGTTTTCCCCTTTGTGCCCTGACACCAGATAGGGTGCTATTAGGGTGTTATTAGTTTTCCCTATTCTGCCTTAATCCCTTTGTATTCCTGTCTCTACAACTGTTCCACTCCTGTGCTGCTCCACTCAGGTTCTGGGACACGAATTTGTGTGGGACACATTAACAGTGCTTGCCTATATACACCTGTGGAACCTTCCCAGGTCGGATGCCCTGTTTCAGCCCATGTCTCTAATTGATGATTTAGTGTGCCACATCATTCACCCACATCCACTCAAAGCCCTGATCTTGTAAGTCAGTGAGAAAGATAAAGAGAGGGAAGGTGACAGCTGCTGACCTGACCAGTAATTACATAGAAACATAGAAGTTGACGGTAGATAAGGACCTCAAGGCCCATCCAGTCTGCCCATTTCTTTTTCTACCTTATAAATGTGCCATCGGCCTTTGCTCTGTCAATGGCCTATCTACTGATACTCATCTCTATTGCTCCCTTATGCGTATCCCATGCCTGTCTGAAGCCCTGCACTGTATTCAATTGCCTCAGCAGGTTAGTAACACACAATCTAGTTATTTTTACATCAGAAAAGGCAGCAAACCCTGTTGCTCAACATGAGTAACTCACACAAGCAGGTGATCTGAAGAGGCAGCAACCCCTGTAGCTCTTGATTAAACAAGCACCACCACTTTAGTGTTAATATTTCAGCTGTGTTCCTCGAGATACTCCCAAACTGTTCTATGATGTCCAGCAATGGTGTAATAGATTTGTGTGTTTTCAAGACAGAAATGAAGAGGACATCCTCATACCCAAATAATTTTGTGATCATTGTTCCCAGATCAGATGCCCTGTATCTCTTTGTCTGTGTTTTGCCATCTGATGGAAGGCTTAGTAGCCAGGTTATAAAGCAGTGGGTACAGTGGGCACCCTTGTCTGGTGCCCCTTTCCAGGTAGCATTGTTCTGACCAGAGACCAGCCATGTTGGCTCTAGCAATCATATTTTTAGAAGAGATGCATCCTTCCAATGTAGTCCAAGGAAAGGTACAATTTATCCAAAACCTCAAACAGGTAGGACCATTCCACCTTGTTGAACAATGTCTCTGCATCAACTATGATTAGGGGTGTGGGTGTTGGTGCCTTTTACACTAACCAGGTGAGGTATGCAGCCCTCTGAGCATTGTCAAAAATGTTTATGGCTCTCATTAAGCCAACTTGACTTGCCCCAATCAGCATTGATATTACTTTCTGTAGTTTATTGGCTAGGACAATAACTAGAATCTTGGTGTCCAGATTTATCAGTGTAATCAGCCTACAGTTGTAGTCATTAACATGGTCAGATTGCTCCAGATATTTCACAGTATTTCTAAAGAGATTCTCTCTGGTGGCCCTAAAGCAGTACTGCAGCCAGGCAGCAATTTCTGTAGAGACATTACAGAAATTTCAGGTATATTTGACCATGGCAATGGCTTCCAGTGTATGCAGTAAGTCTTAGTTTCAATGGGATCTATGTCAGGCTTCAGCAGTATACTGATCAGACTCCTACTCATGGATTTTGAAAGCGACCCATTTTGCAGTGTATCAATGTATTTTATTGTTTGACTGTTTAGTCATTACAAAAAATTTTGAAGACACAACATAACTTCAGAAAACACATTGACATAAAGTTACAAATCCAAAGTTTACACATATATTTAAAAAAACTACTTTCCTTAAAATATCTCATCAAATATTGCACTTAGACAAAACTTCACTTTATGCTGTTACATACTATTATTTTCACATAACTGAATTCTTAAGCATTTTTTTAAATATCCAATTTACATAATTTGCCATATCTTTGGCAATGAACTCAAGTGGTGGGTTCATCAAAATTCTCAATACCTCATTTTCTGTTAGTGTATTTGTTGAGAAATATGGGAATACAGTCTTATCTCATAGTTCTGTATATTTTGGACAATATAATATAGTGTGCTCTAGTGTTTCTGGTTGTTTTAGACCACACTAACAAGTTATATCCTGAATTTCACTCTTATCTTTAGAATACACATATTGCCTATATTTCAGGGGTGTAATTCTAGTCTGAATTTTGTAAACAGAAATCTCAGACTTTTGTCCATTAAAAAACTTAGATAGGGTTCCAAAATGTGGTTGATTTTATTTTGGGCACACCAATGGTGGTCCTTCAGTGACCTTATACTTGCCATATCTTCCTCAAATGAATAATCAATTTTTAATTAATGGAATGAACTTAGATGTACTTTTTATGCCTTTCTGTTGTAGGGCAGTCCATAGATGGCCAAACCCTGTTTTATTTAAAGTAGAAACTTCTTGCTTTAGCCATGTAGAAGGGGAACCCTGCATTATCCACTTTGCTTTTTCTCCTAGGCATTTGTATGCTAATCTGTTTGAATCCAGATCTGAACATCTAAGCCAGTACCGTAATTGTGTTAAATGTGCCAAATATTTAATTTGAACCCTTCCTAATTCTGCTGTTGCCACTGTTGCTGGGGTGGACCTTGGTAAGCCTAGTATAATTTTATACAATGTATCAAATGTTTTTTCTAATTTTCTAATATATTTATCGAGCCAGATTTCAATAGCATATATGGCTATCGGATTAATTTTCATCTCCGCAGCATGAATTACAGCTGTAACGGTGTTTCCTCCAAATTTGGCGTTAACTCTTAACAATGCATTTTTAGACTGTATTAATTTGTTTAGTCCATAAATTCTTTGCATATGCAATGTACAATTGATAGAAACTTGGAGTCCAAGATATCTGTAATCTGTAGTAATCTTAAGAGGTATATTGTTTATATGCCATTTATACTTGGTTGATCACTTTCCAATTGTCATAATTTGTGTCTTAATCTGTGTTTATTGTTAGATCATTTTCAGTACAATACATTTGAACAAGTTTCAGTTGTCTGTCCATTCCAATGGGTGAAAGTGAGATAAGGGCCAGATTGTCAACGTAAATAATGACTTGAACCACAGTGCCATCTACTGAGGGTGACTGATTTAAAGCAGGAATAAGTTTTTCTGGAAAATCATTAATGAAAAGATTAAACAGTGTTGGGGACAAAATGTAACCTTGTTTGACACCTTGGTTAGAATGAAAAGACTCTGTCAAATTACCAACTAAATCATATCTTATGAATGTTTTATTATCTGAGTAAAGATGTATTATTATTCTCAAGATAGTCTGATTTTTTTGTAAATTTTTAAGTTTTTGCCATAGTTTATTTATATTTACTCTGTCAAATGCCCCTTAAAAATCTACAAAAGTGATGTATATTGGTAAATGTTTCTTTGTGTAATATTTCTGTAAAATGTGTGTCAGTAAAAAACATTGATCTACTGTTAAGTGTATTTGTCTGAAATTTGCTTGAAATTCATTAATTATATTTTTTTCTTGTAACCATGTATTTATTCTGAACAACATTGTTCTTATGAAAATGTTACTTAAACTGTCCAGGAGACTTATGGATCTGTAGTTTTCTGGCATTTTGGGATTACCTTTCTTATGAAGAGGTATAATTATGTTTTCTTTCCATGACTGGGGATCACCTTACCATGTATTATTTTTGATAAATAGCATTGCCAGTAAACCACATCACCATTCCTGCTCTACCTTATATAAAACTGGTGGGACACGATCTGTGCCTGGTGCTTTATTTGACTTAGTTGCTGAAATAGCTAAGAAGACTTCCCATGGAGTAATATTTAAGGATTTGTGAGCATCTTTTAATTGTAAAAGAAAAGTATTTTGTATACTAGAATCAATTTCTCAAAAAAATAATTTTTCATAATAAGTAATCCAATTACCTGCTGGAATGTATGCAGAAATATTTTGAACAAACTTCCCTGTCCCTTTTGTGACCTTAAGCCAAAAGCTTTTAATATTGCCACTTTCAATTATTTCTAACATGGATTTCCATTGTTCCTGGATGTACTCATTATGTTTCTTTGTTAGTAAAATCTTATATTCTCTTCTGTTTGTTCAGATATTGAATATTTTCAGTAGATCTATTTGATTGTACTGTTTTTATTAATTTATTAAGATTTTTCTTGAATTTTGGCATTCTTTATCCTATCAAGAGCTTTGTTGCCTTGGTCTGTTTGCTTTGTAAAGTATAGGCAGAATCACATTTGTTATGTCTTGAACAAGTTATAGATTTCTAGTGTTGTTTTTTTCCTCTGTAATATTTTCTCTTAAAGTTTTTCTCTCTGCAGACTTTAATATTGTACTGACATCCATATCTACTTCCCATGAATTTTGCACCCTTTTTTGATTTCTAATTTGAATTTCTGGAGCCATCTCTGACTGTATACTCTTATTTCCTTTTAGTAACTCTGAGGCCACCTTTAGGGGTAATGATCACTTTCTGGACATACTGTAGTATGACTTCAAACTTTGCTATGTTGTATATTTCCCAAGGAAAAATACAAAAGTAATCAATTACACTCGCCTTTTTCCCACTTAGATAAGTGAAGTATGTGGTGTTCTCCCCCAATATACTACCATTTAAAGTAATTAATCCATGTTTTCCCAAAACATAATATAGAGCTTTCCCCTGAGCATTGGTTGTTCTAGCCTGCATGTAGTTTTGTACAACTGAGGTATCGCTCAGCAATCCATTTGTAAGTTGTACCAATCTAGCATTAAAGTCTCCCATCAACATTAAATTTGCATTAGGATATTTGTTAAGTACTGTATCCAGGTGTGCATCCAGATTTGTCCAGAACATATTCTAAAATAATTTTGTGTTTGCTGGGGAGAAGTATACATTCATAATTATAAACAGATTTTAAGCCATATCAACTACCGCAGTTATTATATTAGAGGAGATACGTTCTATTTTCCTAATTCTAATACTTTCTGTAATTTTAATAAATGTTACTATGCTGCCTGAAGGCCGGCCTTGTTTAGAAGTTTTTTGAGCCTTTGCCTGAAAAGAGGTAAAACCACTTAGATGCAAATCTTCACATGCCTATGTTTCCTGCAGGCAAACAATTGAATTAGCTTAGAGGAACCTTTCCAGTTTTATATCTATCAATTGTTTTTGAAAAACCAGAGATATTCCAGGACATTATACAATTCTGTGCTTGGATTTTTTTCAATGGGTGTTTCATCCTGATGTCATTGTTGTTCCTCCTGCATGAGTATATGAAATCTATTTTGGGTGGGAACACTATACACCTGTGTCTGTCTTGACAATTGTTCATTAGATGTTGCTTCTTTGGGCCATTCTGTTATTAACTTTATTTGCTTTCTGGCTTGTTCATACTCAGCCTGTGAGCATATAAAAATGCCAATATCATCTATTCTTGTGGCTGACCTTAATATTAGATGAAATAGAATTTGATCTCTTACAGCAAAAGTTATCTGTCCCTGATTTATGAATCCTTCCACCGTACATGCCCACAGCACTCCTGTTTTTCCCAATTTAACCCCCATGGCTTCAGTCAGGATATAACAGACTGTTCTTATTAAATATCTTTCTGTTTCTAATTGAGGTTGTTCCACCCCATGTATTGATAAAATGTAATGTTTTTCCTCATTGGCAAATAATTTTAAATGGCATTTTTATATACTGTAGCTAAGGTTAGATCATGTTCCAACACAAAAAGGTCATTTGTGCTGGCCAGGTGGTGAAGAGGGCTAAGGCACTGGCACCTTACCTCGACCCATGCTAGCAACCTGGGTTCAGGAATGAGCCCAGGGCATCAGTGGTCGGCATGGGGGGAGAGTGGAGCTGAATGGAGCTGCCAACAGGCAAGCTCTCTTCTCTGGGGAGGGAGTACAGTGTCCCTTGGCTGATGGGCAACCCCAGTGGAAGCTGGAAGAAGCTCGGGCTGAGGTGGCCTAGGCACTATGCCTGGGGTGGGGGAAGGAGGCTGTGACCGGGGCTGTTTGGTGCATGCGTGCCTTCACGTGCATGCATGCTGACTCCTGGGGCCTCCGGGAGAAAACACTTTGAGGAAAAATGCCAGTCGGAAGGGTGAAGACTGACCCCCCACAGGCACCACTCCTGGGCTGGGTAGGTGAGAGCTAGTGATTGATTCCGGGGGACAGGGCTGGGGGGGTCAGTCAGATGGGGACTGACTGACAGGGAGGAGTATAAAGAAATATATAAAAAAAGCCATTTGTAAAGTTTATTGTATCCTTATTTAGGATTTGCTCTATAGTTATGACAGATTTACATTCTATCCCATCCACTCCTGCTTTGTTTTTGCTGCCAAGTCCAATTTGCAATCTGTTTATCAGAGAGAAGAATCAATAACTTTGTGATTCCCTCTATATGAGTACTTGTGACATGGATAATATTATTTCTCCCTTGGGGAATTTCGAAAATGACTTCTAAAATTTTAATAGCAGTATCTAGCATGACCTCCTTATCTATTAAGTTGTTTGAATGTACCCCGGTGGAAACTAACATGGCTTCATTTCTAGTCAGCCATGTGCCTGGGTTAGTCCTATGTTTATGCCCATGGTCAAGATGTTCAGCCCTGCTTATAATTTTTCCCCAAGAAGAGTTGTCCTTAATCTTTTCTGAACCTTGATGTGGAGCCAGTTTATCAGCTGAGTTCTGTTTATTGATATCTATTTCTATTATACTGGTTTCTTTCCCTTGTTCTCTGATTTTCCTTCCTACCTTTCTGCTTTTTCTCTTCCCTTTTTCTTTTTTTGTTTTTCCTATCAAGATCTGGGGAGATTGTTGAAATTTTACTTGAGATTTAACTTGTTCCATATTCTGGGCTACAACCTCCCTTTTTTCTCCCCAATTTACTTTTTTTTTACTTTTTTTCTTTGTATTCTTTCTCCCCCTTACAATAGACACCAATTCAAGCAATAAAGAGTTTGCTTGTTCTCCAGTATTATGGAGGGGACCTTTAACCATAGAGTCCCCTTCTGACCCCAGATCTATTTTGGCTAGTTCTTTCAATAAATTCTGTATGATGCTTTGTGGCGAGCTAGGGTCAATTTTACTGTGGTTATCTCATCCCTTAATATGTGTAGTTGTTCCAATAAAAGAACATTTGCCACATGTGTATCTTTAAGGGCATTAATTAGTCTGAGGGTGAAGGGGGTTGGATAATTCACTACCAACTCCGGGTGATTTGTTAGCTGATGAATAGATTTTTGGGGAGGTTAGTCCTTGGACTGGATTCCTGTGACTCTAAAATAGAATAAACTTCCATAGACAGAGCAGAGTAATCCAATTTAGTAGTAGATTCAGGAAAAGGTTTCCATTCAAATTCTGTTGAATTATGAATTGAAATTTTGTCCCTTAATTTTTTAGAATGGCTTTGAAAAGTGTTTAAAAAATAAAGTTTTACATACTTACTTTACAGAACATGGTAGGCTCATTTCTGGATCCAGCTGTAAGACTGATACTGAATCACGTACCAAGTCATGTGATCTTTCACATGAATCATAAGCTATTTCAATGGGGGGGCACATTTACCCTGTCACTACTTATTTTTGATGTTAGAGCAGTTTTATTCAATTTTTTCTGTAAATTTGGTGTAGATGTGCACAAAAACCTGTCTAGTGTAGCCAGATTCCCTTTGTGCATGAGCAAGTTCTTGTGGGCTTGAGGTTCTGTTTCATTTTTACCCAATTCGTACTTCATATCTAAACTATCCTGTTGTACATGGGTTTTAGCAGATTTGTTTTGAGAACCCTGATTCATAGTACTTTTTCAGCCAGCCTTAGTTTTTTTTGATGACTTATTGTTATTGCTGCCTGATGTTTTTGGCCCCTGCTATTATGTTTTCTTGACTTGCCACTGGTGACCACTACCATTTTCACAATTTTTATCCAGAATCTTAAATGCATGTGCTGTAACAGAAAACAGTTAGTAAACAACTAGCAAACTCTAGGCTCTAAGCTCTGAGCTCTGAGCTTAAGACTGTGAGTCATGACTAAAGTGCTCAATTCTTTGTAAAGTGCATTAATGTTCAGAGCATAGAATAAAGTACAGTAAAGTGCTTTGCATAATAGGTGCTGAAAGGTAAGTCTCTAGTGCGTATTTGGCTTCTCCCACTAAAATAAGTCTCTTAAAGCACTAGTATGGATGCTTCAAAGAACGTCTGAATTCTGATGTATCTCTCTCAAATTGCACTTATAATCTACTCAGACTCTTGAATTTTGCTTTCTCTAAAGTTCCTCAATTCCTTCAAATTTTGAGACTTGATCAATGCATGAAACAGACTAATTAGCAGACTTTAATCTCTCATTCATTCAGAAGTCCAACTGACCTAAAAATCTGTTTTCAAAACCACTCCCTCGAAAACCAACAGATGGAACTTTGTCAAGTACCGGGGTTGAGTGGGTTAATTCAATTTAGTCCAAATTAGTCCACCAAAAAGCTGGATCTTTGCAATGTTATCACTAAACCAAAACAGAATTGTGGCACTCAGTAAATAAATCGATAATCTTTAAATCAGTGAAATGAAAGCAGAATAATCTTTAAACATTATTCTTTCTCCATTAAAATACATCCTTTAAAATGTAAAAATTAATTTTAAAAAATTGAGCATCGTATAGTACTAGTTAAAAAAAGAAATTAAAAAATGGGCTTAGGGGTGCAGTTAATAGTCTTACTTGAAAGTTTCAGTGTATCACCTCAGCCTCAGGATCCACCTCTGCTCACACAAAGCCCAGCCACAGTAATAACAATACAAAAAAGTGTTCTTTACTATGGGTGAAAAAGAGTACAGCAGTTGTCGGAGATGCGGTATAAACTTCTTCGAGCACCACAAAAATTATACTTTACTTGTTAAGAGAGTAATACAATTTGCTAAACTCTCCAAGTAGGTTTCGGCTACCAATGAATCTGACACAAAATAAATATAAACTATAGCTGTTGCATCCACCTCAGAGTTAGCATGTTATCTCCCAAAATGGCGAGTGGGGATTAAAGAACACCGAGACATGCACACTAAAATATCGTCTGATAGTCATATGATAGTCATATGACCAAAGTGTCATCTGGCATGAAAACAAAATTAAATACAAAAAGCAATTACAATTACATTTGCAGTGTAAAATATAACTCTCCAATCCCCTTTAGTAAATTTAGTTGGTATTTGACTACTCCAGCAGACCACTAACCTAGTCGAACAGCCTAATAATCTAATTCTGACCCAGAATGTACATCAGTTAGTCGAACTCCACATCACCCTGCAAAGTTAGTCGGGCAAGAGCTCAAAATAGAGAAGAATGAAGGTGAGAAATAAATTTAACTCCAACTCCCCTTCAGGTTTTAGCCGCTGGTGTGCACCACACTTATTCTCAGGGTCTGCCGGCTTTCTTTATGGGTTTTTCAGTCCCCTGTTCTCAACTCTCACTGCCTCCTGTTGTGGCCGCACAACCCGCCCTCGCTCACCACCACAGCTCCAACCTCTGCGAGCAACTTCTCTCTGGCTTCCTCCTGTGTCTGGCGAGAGAAGCAACAGGGCAAAAACTAAGCAGACCAGATGGGTATGCAATAAGTTTATCTGTTAAGGTTGCTGTTCTAGGCAGTAGGTGGCATACCTTACATAAGTTTAAAACAAGCTCAGCAACCCTGCTGTCTGCGCCTTCTCCTCAAACACAGATGCGCGTAGCATGAACCTCACCCTCTCCGGCAACGCCAGACATCAGCATCCATTTTGCAGTACTTAATTAAATAGATTGACTAACCTTGGCACTAGACAGTCTTTGTACATGGAGTAAATGCTTGACATTGTTCCATCCATACCCACAGCTTTATCTTGTTGGAGTGAGACTATTGCTTCTTTAACTTCAGCGAGGTGTATTAATGTTATGTAACTTGCAGGTGTCCAGAGTGTTCTGATTTGTACAGCTTCGTGCAATATTTCTTAAACTCCATATTAGTCATTTTCAGTTCAGTGCTGATTAGCCCCTGTGCAATTGTTCTTTTACTGCATGTCTTGTGTTTCCGCTCTTCTTCACAGCCTGAGTAATAGGATCTTAGTGGCTTTGGGCCTGCTCAAAATGTAGTTCAACTTAAAATGCCTCCAAGCATAGCCTGCCACACATCAAAAGTTCTCACTGTACAGTATTCCATCTTCATTTTCCCCCACTATTGCTACTGCTCCTCTTACTGATCTAGGTTTAGCACTTTTCCCATCTCCTTTATGTTGTTTAGTCAATCTAGTGATTTACTGTGAGATTCTTTCTTCAGATGGGTGGCAATTCTGATAATTTTGCTCCTGAGTGCACATTTGAATGCCTGCCACATACACTTCCAGGATGTGTCCTCTGGTCTGTTTCTCTCAAAAACATATATGCTAAACCTACTGGACAGGATTTTCAAACAGTTGTGTCTGTTTTTTTGGATGCAGTTGCCTGAAATCTGCCTAGACAGTTAAACCACCTAAAAATGATCCAACTGCTGTACGTGATTGCTGCAGCTTACATTCTGAAAATGATGCATGCATCAGAATTTTGATACATGCATCACTTTTATGTCATAAAGTATGTAAAGTATTGGAAATGTTTCAGGATGTTTGAAAATATGACGCAAACATCCTGCTGCATTTGCCTGGATCCAGCAAGCATCATAAATACCAATGCAAGTGTCACAACCAGGGCTTTGAAAATCCCCCCCCTTTATGTTCTGCATAGGGAGTTCGTGAGAAGGAAGTTATTTAGCCTCCAGAATCATGTTCTGGGTGTATTCATTTCTATCTTAACTTCCAGGTAAATAAGAATATGATCAGAGATGACCACTGGTTGGATGGATACCTCTATTACTCCTGTCATGATAATAAACCAATAGTCTATCTTGGAACTAGTTTGATGACAAGGTACTCTTTATATAAAATCCTATATGTTGAAGATTCATACCCACCATGCACTAAGTAGGTGGACTTCAGTTAGGAGTTCAGTATAATACAATCAATCCATTTTAATCTCTTAATATTCTGAGAAAACACAATAGTAATTATCCCTAAAACATGTACTAACAGATGACATTACTGTTCGGTGTATGGATTGGGTCCTCCAAAGCCCCTTATCCCCCATATCACATGAATACTATAAAAGCAAACATTGCATTAGCAACAGTTAAACTTTTTCAGCTTGAACTATGAATACCAGTAGGAAACATAAAGCAATTCAATACGTACCATGAAGCCCACCAAAATGCAATGTAGTGTCACAGACTCCTGCATGACAAAAAAGACTAATTGCCATTGAAATTGCCTTGCTTTCTTCAGTACCTTTGCTGCAGAATTCTGCAGAATTGGTTGCATCTCGGTGGGCTCCAATGTATACGGGTAGCTTAGGAAACACTCTCCACCTCTCCACCATGAGTTGGTAGGAGTTAGTAAGGTATCACATGAACAAGGCAACCAAAATTGGGTGCCTACAAAAAAAGCAACTCAGCTACGGTGCCTGTGTTCATGGCTATTGAGTAGGGGGGTGACTAGATACTGGGGTGGGTGAATAGAATGACAGGAAGTACATCCATATACACGTGTGTACACATGTGTGGGGGGAGAAGCAGGGGAGGGATGGCATGTGGGAGGGGGCGTGACAGCCAGCTGCCGAGCTGGTCTGCTAGCATGGTGGGAAGGGTGGTCAGCTGGGAGGTGTAGGGTGCAAGGTTCGGGTCCAGTGCAGTGTGTTTTTGTTTCCACAGGTGGCTTTACATTTTCTTAAGTTTTTAACCCCCCCTGACATGCACCCCTCTGGAGCTGAGAATCTATAAGAAGGGGGTGCAGGGGCAAAGCCCCCCATGGAGAACACAGGGGTACATCCCCCCCACATTAAAAACTAAACCCATAGGTCTCAGGTGCCTTTTTTTTTCTTGTCGAGATAGTGCATCACCAAAATTTATTTTCGGCGATGTACACTCACCCTAACAGCGATCACTATTTTTCGATCACCCTTATGACATGGAAGCATTAGTAATTATAAAGAAAAGGTCCCAAACACATCAAACAATTAGAGGCAGACCAGTGTGTGCTGTTACTAAGGAGAAGAAGAAAAGTACAGCAACACGGCTACAGGAGACAAAAGCACTGGAGCCACGCCTAAAAAACAGACCGCAAGCAAATAGCATAGCAGTGCGCTCAACAGCTCACAGGAAGGCTCCACAACATGTAATACAATAAAAAATATTTTATTTAGAAGCATGTAAGCTTACAAATAGCACCCCCAGGTGAAAACAAAGCAGCATCAATGTTTTAAGCTGCCCTGGCTTTCAAGATGTCTCGAAAAGCACCAGGCCCGGCGTAAGCGTTAACATTGCTGTTTGCACCGGAAACCTGTTGTAGCTTACGTATCTAAATAAAATATTTTTATCGTATACATATTGGAACCTTCCTGTGAGTGTGAACCGCTGCTGTGCTTTTTTACTAAGGAGGAGAAAACAGAAATATAGAAGTTGATGGCAGAACGAGATCACTAGGTCCATCTAATCTGCCCATTTATTTTAAACCTATTGTGACACTCTAGCTGCCCTTTGTAGTCAGGGCTCCCTTGTGTCTGTCCCATGCATTCTTGAAATCCCCCACAGTGTTGACCCCCACAACCTGTTGGGGAAGCTGTTCCAGGCATCCACCACTCTTTCTGTGAAGAAAAACTTCTTGGTGTTGGTAGAGAACTTCCCTCCTTGCAGCTTGATGTCAGGTCTCCTGGTCCTGGAGTCCTTCTTGAAGTGAAAAAGTTCCTGTGCCTGTACCTTTTTAATGCCTTTTATGTACCTGAAAGTTTCAATCATGTCCCCTCTCTTTCTTCTCTACTCCAGGGAGTACATATTCCGTTCTCTAAGTCCTTCCTTGTAGGACATGTACTGCAAACCCTGAATAATTTTTGTTGCCTTTCTCTGTACTATTTCCACCCAGTCAATGTCCTTCCTGAGGTAAGGCCTCCAGAACTGGACTTCATATTCCAGGTGAGGTCTGACAGCGATCTACACAGTGGTAGTACCACCTCTCTCCTCCTGCTTGTGTTTCCCCTCCCAATGCAGCCCAGCATTCTGTTGGCCTTCAATGTTTCCTTCTCACACTGCTTACTAACTTTCAAGTTGTCTGAGATTATGATTCCCAAGTCTTGTTCGTCATTTGAGGCCGCCAGTCTTTTGCCTTCTAGACAATACTCCTTTCTTGGATTTTTCTTTCCTATGTGCATGACCTTGCACTTTTTGGCATTAAATCTGAGCTGCCACACTCCAGATCATTCTTCTAGTTTCTTGAAGTCAGCTTCCATGTTGCTTACTCCTTCTGAGGTGTCCACCCTGTTACATATCTTGGTGTCATCTGCGAACAGTCACACCTTCCCTTTCAGTCCATCAGCGATGTCTGCTATAAAAACATTTTTTTTAAACTTTATTTTTATTGTGTTTACTTTAGAGGTACAATATCTTTCATACATTTTATTGCATACAGAGATAAAATTCCATGTCCTTATTACAGTCAGATAATGGCAATACATTGGTAGTGTTAAAAATACTTTCAGCTTCTTTTGTGGTCCTAGATCACTACAAACATATAGCTCCCTATGCCCCAGATCATATTTCTTCTGGCCAATTATTCTCCTCAGATACCTGATAAATAGGCAGTTTAATTCACCCCCTTGTAAACTTTCCCTTATTACATGTATAAGTTCCTTCATGGAACAAATGTGGGGTCTCTTGCTGAATTGTAAAAAACCCAAGACCTCCACCTTAGGTCAAACTGTTCTTTCCATCCCTGAGCCCCTGCTATCAGTCTCTCTCTCTAATAAGTAATGTTCTACAATCAGATCATGCCATTTCTCTACCATGGGGGGGGTCTGACCTGTTTCCATAATAAGGTTATTACCTTTTTGGCAATGATAAGAAAGATAGGTATAAGGGACCTTTTTTGTATCTTGTACCCATCTGGGGGGATTAACAAAAGTACCCACTCTGGATTCAATATTAGATCTGGAGAATAAATCTCCTGAAGGACTCTCTCAATCTGTTGCCAGTAGCTGTGTAATTTTGATTAGCTGCAAAAAATGTGTACCTGATCAGCCACTGTCTCCCCACATTGTCTCCAACAGTCAGCGCCAACTGTGTGTGAGATTTTAGCTAATCTGGCCAGAGTATTATAGTATCTATTACGAGATTTCCATGCAAACTCTCACCAGTAAGGAGCCAGGGAGATCCCCAACAAAGGGGGGGCATATTGAATCCAGAACTGATATGTTACTACAGATGGCAATTCCTTATTCCAAGCTTCTAGCACTGACTGAGATGAGTCAGATATGAGCTGTCTTACTGCTTTATATAATAATCCAATCATATGGGCCTGGTCAGATCCCCAAATGGTTTTAATAACCAAGCTCAAAAAGAGAGGCACAGGAGTAGGCAGGTGACTTCTCTGCAGACCTTTATGTAAGGGAAATTCTCGAACCTGTAAGTACCTGTAATGGTCTCTATTCTCTAAATCAAATTCTCTTTGTAGCTGAGCAAATGAGATCACCCCTGTGGATCCAAAAATTGAAAAATAAAAGTTAGACCTTTCCTGTGCCAGACCCGAAATGTTAAATCAAATTGATTTGGTAAGAATTCTGTTTCTGCAATTAGTAACCACAGAAAATAGAACACAGTGTCCAGAGCCGGATTAGCTCTGAGTCTATACCAACTTTGTAGGATCTGTCTTGCCCCACTCTCAAACTCTATTACTTTTGGAAGATTAGCTAGAGGGGCGAAAACTACCCTCGGAGGATCTTGCATATCATTAAGAAAGCATTCTATTTTCTTCCAAGGCAGTTGGACACTTGGATTTACCCAAGACAGAATGTGAGTTATTCCCATCGACATTGCATATTGTTTCAGGTCTGGGAGATTTAGGCCACACCTGTCTTTTGGTAGTTGGAGCAGAGACCATCGAATCCATGGTTTACGGCCCTCCCATACAAATCTGGATAAAATTTTATTCCATGTATCAAAATATACCTTGGCGGGCTAAAAGGGATTGTTTGAAATAAATATAATAGTCTGGGCAAAATATTAGATCGAATGATTTCTATTCTGGTATATAGAGGGAATCTCATTTGGGACCATTTATGTATATCTAATTCTAATACCTATGTCATTGGCTCATAGTTAACTAAGACTACATTAGACACATTAAGGGGTAACTGTATACCTAAATACTTTAGCTTCATGGCCCTCCACCTAAATGAGATTGTTTGGTTTAAGTGGGGGGAAGGAGAAAAATTAAGAGCAAGGACCTCTGTCTTCAAGGAATTAATGACATAACCAGAGACGGAGGCAAAATCCCCTAAGACCCGCCAAGCCCCTCTTAATGAAACTTCCGGGTCTGTTAATGTTACGAGCACATCATCTGCATAAAGTGACATGGTGTAGCTTTCTCCACCCAGTTCTATGCCCTGTACATCTCTAGTAGCCCTCATTCCTAGTGCCAGTGGCTCTATGTAGAGCACAAACAATAAAGGCGACAGGGGGCAGTTGTGTCTGGTTCCCCAATCCAACACGTGAGGAGAAGACAAGGAATCATTCACTTTTAAATACACCTTAGGGTAAGCATACAGGTTATTTAGCCATGTAACCATTTCCCGAGAGAATTCAAATGCTTTCAGTACCTGCCAAAGGTACCCCCAAAGCACCAGATCAAATGCTTTATATGCATCTAGGCTCACCACAACTGTTGGCAACAAAGTCTTAGAAATATAGGTAAGCAGATGGATAGCTCTAAAGGTATTATCTGATGTCTGTCTATTCTTTAAAAACCCAGACTGGTCATGGTGCAAAAGATTGGGAGAATATCTTCCATTCCCCTGGTCCAAATTGCCATATACAATTTATAATCACAATTTAATATAGAAATGGGCCTATATGATTCTGGGTGTCTATGGTCTCTGCCTGGTTTAGGAATTGTTGAAATCACCACATATGCCCATGAGGCGGAGATGAATCCCCAGACTGCACTTCTGTAAAGGCTTGTTTCAGCAGGTTGATTAATTGGGGAAGATAAGCTTTATACCACTCCTGTGAGAATCCATCCTGACCTGGTGACTTAAGGGTCTTCACTTGCCTGACTGCCGTCCTGATCTCTGCCTCTGTCAATGGGGTCCTAAGCATCTCCTGCTGAAGAGGAGTTAATTTCTTAAAGGGTAAGGATGACAAGAACCATGCAATATTCTGTTCTGATGGGGGGGCTACGTTTGAGTATAACTCTCTGTAATATTTATGAAAAATTTCGAGAATTTCCGGGGTATTTCCCTTCACCACCCCTGTTGTTGGATCCTTAAGTTTTGTTATCGTAGATGCCTGTCTTGAACCCCTCAGTCTCTTAGCCAAATTTCGTGCGCCCCTTGGCCCACCTTCATAATAATACCACTTTAATTGTTGTAACTTTGCTTGTACCTGATAGTCTATTATAGCCTGAAGGTCCACTTTAAGACATCTTATTTCCTGTTCACTAGACCCATCTGATTGGCCCCACCCCTGTTGGAGAAGCGCCAGTCAAGACTGCAGCTGTTTATATCTAATGTCCCTCTGCTTTTGCTTTCTGGCACTATATGCAATGAAATCCCCACGTATTACTGCTTTCAATGTGTCCCAAACCAACACTGCCGAGATATCAGGAGTTGTATTTTCACCAATTATCTGTGGTATTCTTGTTACCAGGATTTCTTTAAGTTCTTGGTCTTTAAGCAGGGATAGATTAAATCTCCAGAGTGTCTGCTTGCTTGGTCTCCCCATGTCTATTTTAAGAAGCAATGGAGTATGGTCTGATAGGAACCACCCCTTTAAAGAGAGATCTCTTAAAACAAATAGATGTTCTACAGAGATGAAAAAATAGTCTATTCTGGACATTGTTTTAAACCGAGGTGATTCATAAGTATATCCTTCCACTTTTGAATAAAAGTGTCTCCACACATCTAGAAACCCGAGGGCAAAATGGTCGAGTATCATACAAAGTGGGATGCTTATCTCCACTCACAAATTTGCAATGTGCCCCCCCACCACAGAACCCCCCTATTACTCCTATTATTTAAGGGTAAAAGTGAATCGAGGTGGGCTTATTTCATGCCACATACTCTCCTCTATGGTGTGTAGACTCCGTAACATTCTTCTCTTTCTCTTTTCCTGCCTGAATTGATATAATGGCTGAATTGTTGTCTTACTGTTTTCTACATTACCCTAACTATATCTATAATTCAAGTATAATCCAGTGGGTCTGGTGGGCACAAGCCGATTAGAAGTGTATATTTAGTAATCACCTAATGTTTAAACAGAAAGGTCTGTGCTGCTATGCAAGATTTCATTCTATTGTATGTTTCGTAACTATTTATCTGTGTCCAATCTTAGAGTATAGTAATTAGTATAATACATATTTAGGACAGGTCTCCTACTAAGGTTATTAGGGGCATGGACATTGTATAATTGATACTTTGTACAGAGTTAACCTGGCAGCTAGGAAGAGTTTTGAAGACGGCAATGTCTTAGATATCCTGTGCTTGGAATCAGTATCTAAATCATATGGTGAATATGCTGCTATGTGTTAAGTGAACCAAATGAAAACTGAAAACTTCAATAAAACATTATATGTTAGAAACCCAAGGGCCTTTATCTGGGAAGAGAGCCACTTCTGGGCTGGGGAACAGCTGTGGGCCAGTGGATTTGTAGTGTCTACATTAGGATTTAATGTGACATTGAATCCCCCCCCCAATTATCAATTGGCCTTTTTGTAGGTCCACCACTTTATTGAGAAGTTGACTTATTCTCAACTGAGGGGAAGCTGGTGGGAGATATACATTTACCAAAGTTAATTCTTGGCCATACAGTGTGCCATGCACAATAATATAGCAGCCTGCCGGATCCTCGAACTCATCCCCCACCTCAAAAGGCAAAGTGGCCGGCAGCAGAATAGCCACTCCATGTCTCCGTCCTGTTTTACTAGAGGCTGAGTGTACCTTATACCTGCCTCCAGCCCCCAACTTCAAATGCTCAGCCTGTGTCAAATGTGTTTCCTGTATATATATGATGTCTGGTGCCTGCCGTTTATTATACTGCTGTAATCTAGAACGTTTTATAGGACTATTAATTCCATTAATATTAACCGAGAGTACTGCCCATGTAGAACTAGCCATTTTTTCTACGTCTTAAAAGGCATCTCATATTTCTGAAGAAAGCACTTGGTTTGCCCCACGCTTCCTGACTGTTTTCCATCTCCATTGCCGCCAATTACCCCAGTATCCAGCATTCCATCCCTCTGAAATTCTGGATTCAGATCTTTGTCAGGCATTATCTTTGTAATTTGCCTTTAAACCAGATCTTCTGCCCTTTGTTTATGTTCTGTACCTCTTATAAACCTTTTCTGTAACATTAAACTACACAACTGTAGAAAACCCATGTCCCAGACTGGGAGGTCTCTTAATAACAAATGTGTCAACAATAGCTGACTATTATAAAACTTTTTAAAACTTGCATACACTATATAACTGGTTACTTCCAAGGTGGGGGAGGATAATCTCTTCCTGCCTAAATTTCCAATGGGGTATTCCAGTAAAAAAACAGATCCCATAGGAAAGGAGGTAAAGCCCTGGTCAAAAAAGCCTGGGGCCTCCTGGGAGCAACTATAAGCGCCAACATAACTTTGAACTAGGAAAACATAAAAAGTTAGTAGGGTAAGGTATTTTATCGTCACTGATCTCCTTTAAGCGCATCCCAACCCCCCCATATAGATCGCTTCTATTTAAGACTGATGTTTTAATTCAACTAAGAGTTCAAGCAATAGGTGCCAACATTAAATATTGATGTCCTTAGCCTGTCCCTTTTTACAACTGAGACGTATTTCAATTCTGGTTAGTTCCTGAGTCCCACATTTTAAACTTCCATGTTGGAGACCAGGTCCTCCATAAGGAAAGAGGAGGGGGGGAAAGACAGGATCCGATTCCAACACCCCCTCAGCAGATGGCCCATTTAGGTTCTTCATAATTTTATTTCAATAATTTCCAAATGCTGGGCCTAGAGTTGGGGCAGTAGAGGAACGAGGAAGGCCCAGGGATTTACCCCTCACCCACCCACTTACCTTCCAGTAGATCAGCTTCTGCCCTATGATATCTCTGAGGGCTATTCAGGTCTGCACGGTCCCAGAGATGGGTTCAGAATGGTGAAATGCAGCCAATGCTTTCTTCAGGTCCTGGGCAATATTATTACTCTGTCCCTTTTTTGTGTTCGCCTGAGTTGTTTGCCATCATGGAGGCCGTGAGGTGAATTCTACTGTTTCCTTCATGCGGTCAGGGAAATAAAGGCCCATCTTTGAAAGATCCTGCCTTGCTTCTTGAGCTGTAGCATATTCTTTTCTGCCATTTGGAAGATGAACAATCAGGTGGGCAGGATAAGGGTTAAAAAACTTGTGACATACTGCTTTTATCACAGGAAGCAAGGGTAAATAAACTCTTCATTGCCTCATACTTTTTGGAGCGTAATCATGGTTGAGATAAAAATGTCTTTGACCAAAATAGATTTTTTGTTTGCACCACGCCATCATAAGAACTTGCTCCTTAGTAGCAAAACTATTGAATCGAGCAATTATCGACCTCGAAGGGGCTGCAGGGTCAGATTGTTTTGAGGCCAAGGCTCAGTGAACTCTCTCCAAATTAAGTTGAAACCCTTCAGGAAGCTCTAGGGTCGAGCATAGCAAAGTGTCAACAAACTCTTTAATATTAGAGCCCTCAGCGTTCTCAAGAATGCAGTATATGCGGGCATTCTCTCGCCTGGCCCTGTTTTTGGCATCCTCTTGCCTGGCTTCTAGTAATTCTTGTTGTTGCTGCATTTGTTGTATCTGGATTTCTAAGTCATCTACTCGATTTACAGCTGCCGTAAGTTGCCCCTCTGTGTCATCCGCCTTCTGCTCTAATACCATCACATCCTTATGGAGCTCCCCATATAGCTGTCTTACCTCTGCCCGAAGTGATAGTATTTCCGATAAATGAGGTCTAGCTTCGCTTTTTTAGCTTTAGGTTTGGTCGTGGAGCATGGGCCCTTCTGCGTACACTTGCGGGAGGCCATGCATGTTATTGCCTGCTTGCATTCTGAGCCTGGGGCCTCCGATTCAGACCACTCAACATCGCTTTCCATTACTGCTTCCTAATCACACCAAACGCCAGAATTTGAAAAGAGCTTCCCTCCGTTGCCTTTCTGATAAGTTATCTGGTTGATCTGGATCACGTAACATGCTTGATGGAGGGAATTTGTTCACGGGATATCATGGAGTGCTAGACTAAGTGGCCATTAGTCATGAGGGCAGAAGCAGAAGTCTGTCTCTGCTATAAAAACATTGAAGAGCAGAGGCCCCAGCACTGAGCTCTGGGGCACCCCGCTGGTCACCCTGTCTTCCGTTGATTGCATTCCATTAACCTGTACTATCTGGATTCTGCCCTGTAACCAGTTTTGTACCCATTTGACCACTTCTGGACCAACCCCTGTGTGGTCAAGCTTCTTTACCAGCCTTCTGTGTAGAACCGAGTCAAAGGCCCTACTAAAGTCTAGGTAGACCACATCTACTGCCCCACCATCGTCCACTATTTTTGTAGGGTAGTCAAAAACCTCTAGCAGACTTGTCTGGCATGACCTACCTGCTGTGAAACCGTGCTATTTAGGGTCTTGTTGGTCACTAGTTTTGAGGAATGCTATGATACTCTGTTTAAGTAGTGTCTCCATTAGTTTCCCTACTATAGATGTCTGTAATTACTAGCCTCTTTGCAACTGCCTGATTTGTGAAGTGGAACCACTATTGCCTTTTTCCAGTCTTCGGGTACCACACCGCTCTTCAAGGATATTGTGAATAGAGATGCCAGAGGGGCTGCTAATTCTGCCCCCAGTTCCTTAAGGATTCTGGGGTGCATCTCATCTGGTCCTATGGCTTTGTCTGCTTTTACTTTATTTAGTGCCTCCCGTACTTCAGCTTCTGTAAAGGAACTCGTGTCTACTCCTGGTCCTGGGGTGTTGTGTTTTTTCAAGGCTGGGCCATCCCCTGGGTCCTCTTTGGTAAACACCAAGCTGATCCATCTGGCATATTGATCTGTGGTAGTCTTTATTGCTCTCTTGAGTCTCCCCCACATGGCCTCCACCTCCTCAACCATTAACTGGCTACTTATGTTGTTTCTCATTTTTTGGAAGTCAGCCTTTCCGAAAGGCTTAGCACCCGTATCTTTGAGTGGCTGGTGTCCTGTGTTATGTTTACCTTAAAGCTTATCATGCGATGGTTGCTGTTGCCCATATGGCATCCCACTTCAATGTCCTTGATCCTTTCCGAGTTTGTGAGGACAAGATCGAGAATGGCATCTCCACTTGTTGGGGTGTTAACAAATTGGCACAATCCCATGCCTTGTAGTGACAATAAGAAGTCCTTACTACTTGTTGTTGCTGTCATTAGTGTGCTCCAGTTAATATCTCATAGGTTGAAGTCTCCCACCAGTATTACTTCACCTTTATCAGACATTTTGTGGATTTTCTCTATTAGGTCTTTGTCGCCTTTATCTCCTTGATCTGGGGGCTTGTACATGACACTGATGCTGGAGGGTTTTCCCTTGCCCGTGTCTACTGTTAGCCACAGTTACTTGAAGTCCCCAAGTTGCCCTTTTACTTCGGTGGCTTTTATTTCCTCCCTAATGAAAATGGTTACACCCCTCCCTTTGTTTCCCTGCCTATCTTTCCTGAACAGATTGTAACTGGGAATGGCTGTGTCCCATCCATGGTTGTCCATGAACCACGTTTCTGTTACAGCCACCCAGTCCAACCTTTCTGCTTCCAAGATGGCTGTGAGTTCGGGAAATTTGTTTGTTAGGCTCCTAGTATTTGCAACCATTGCCTTCCAGGAATGTACATCCTCTTTGGTGCAAGGTTGTACCCTCTTCCTGGACTGTTCCAGTTTGCTCTTTCTGGCCAAGAGGTTATGGAGGTTTGGGCAGATGTTGGCTCTGATTTGTTTTCTGAGGATGTACTGTATGTGTGCATTTGGCATTTTGGGGAGTGATGACCAGCCCACCGATGGCAGGGGTGTGAGCTGCATCATACTCCCCTTTATTAAGTTTAAACAACCTGTATAGACATCAAATTTTTGTTTGAGTGCTTGCACACCTTCTCTATTTAGATGCAATCTGTCGTATTTAAAAAAGTAATTCCCCAAAAGTTGTGCCAGTTCCCCATGTAGTGGTATCCCTTGTCTTGGCACCAATCACACAGCCATGTGTTGAATTCACCTACTTCAATCTCTCTGACTTGCTTGGTGCTTTTTTCTTTTTCCCACACTGGCAGCACTTCTGAGAAGGATAATTTGGATGGAAGGGAAGCAACTTTGTTGGCCAAGTCCTCAGAGTGTTTCTTGGCTTCCTGAACTGTGTGATTTGCCAAGTCATTGGTATCAAGGTGTATTGTTATATGTGTAACATCCCCAGACTCCTGCACAATTGTCTTTATGCGGTTAGTGTCCCTACTTACAGAGACTTCTGGTAGACACTTTACCATGATGTCACTTTTAACATTTTGTGTTAAGTGGTGTTCCACTCCTCGGATCATGGAATCCCCAATTATGAGAATTTTGCTTTGTTTATATTTGTGCCTTTTTTGTTTTGAGTTTTAGTATTTTTTTGTTATTGCATTTGGTTTTGGTATTGTTGTTGGTTATATTTTGAGTATTAGTATTTTTGTTTTTATTGTAGTTTGTATTGGTTTTAATTGGTGTGTTAGCCTTTTTTATTGGTTTGATTTCTTCACATTGTATTACTTTGTCTGTGGTTGGTAGCAGTGGAGCGAACATGCTTTTTGTTTGGATGGCCGGGAAATGCTCTTGGGTTTTGGCTTCCTTTCTGGGCCTCCTATGATGCCTTATGGCCTGCCAGTCTCTGGGCCCTGCCTCGAGTCCTGTCCCCTGGCTTACATGCTGGTGCTGGTGGTGGGTGGGGTTGAGGAGGTGTGCTATAGAGTTCCCTGTAATGGAGATCATATATTATAGTCCAAGCATCCTGTAGTTGGGCTGCAGTATCTGCTGTGGCACAGCATGCATGGCAGGGTCCTGGCTGCCATTTGTAGATCCTATTGCACCACAGTTTTTGCAACTGACAAGGTCCATTTTTTTAATTTGTTCGTTTTGTTTTTTGTTTTAGTTGAGAGATAGTACTTATTCCTGTTTCTCGACAGGAACTGTAGATGAAAAAGAAAACAGAACAGTGAGGTTTTTTTGTTTTTTGTACCTTACTACCTCCTATGAGGTGTTGTCGTCGGCGCTGCACACCTGTAAAGCAAAAGCACTTGAGGGAGGGTGGGATTGGAGGAGGGTGGGTGGACATATCCGACTGCTCCCTGTATGCTGTAGAAAACAATCAGGTAGCTGTTGAACAGATGATGTCTAGCTTGTACTCCTGCAAGGTAAGAAGGAATCTGGATACTAGCTCAGTTGTTCTGTCCTTTGACTCAGAACAGCTCCATGGAGTCCCCGCTGCTTGCAGTAAAAAAACCTGCCTGTGATCCATGCATCCCAGTGCCCTGCTGCTGGGAGGGAGAGGGGACTGATCCTCTGGCTGCAGGACAATACCCACCCTTCTCAAATGCAGGAGTGCCCAGGGAACTGCTGCAGCAGAAGCTGCTGATGAGGGTAGAAGCCACCACCAAGATGGAACCTGGATGCAGCTATGCTGCTGTGAGTTCCACTTGTAGTGCTTCAGTTGGCAGACCTGCAGGCAAGAGCATAGGAGAATTTAAATCTCCTACTTGCACTTCTCCCAGGTGAAGATCAGTGAAGTTCAGTAGACATTAAGGCTAGGAGCTGGACAGCAGTTGGTGTATGCCTCCTAGGGTTGCCCTTTGTGTCTGAGCTGTTCTGTTGGAGAGAATCGAAAGGTAGAGAACTTTTTTTTTCAAAAGTTTTTTTTTTTTAAGGTTTTTTTTTGCCTTTTAGTCAGTTCAGGTAGGAAGTGGGTGATGACATGCAGAAGCTATATAGGAAGAGGACCCAGGGGTGGGTGAGATTAGGGGTGGGGGGAAGAACCTTTGTTTCTTCTTCCTGCTGAAAACAAAATCAGTTTAAGATCTGACACTTAGTAGCACAACTAGAGACTGGAGGAGAGGAGGTCTTTCTCCCAGTCAGTGTAGATCAGTGAAGCTCAGCAGACAGTAAGGCTAGGGGCTAGACAACACTTGGCGTATGCCTCCTAGGGTTGCTCTTTTTGTTTGAGCTGTTGCTTCTGGTTATTTCTGTCTGAGAGCTTTTTTATTAGCCGACCACTATTCCAGTAGTGGGTACAGCAGACAGTAAGGCTTGGGGCTGGACCGCTCTTGGTGTATATCTTCTAGGGGTGTCCTTTGGGTCTAAGCTGTTGCTTCTAGCTGAGAGCTTTCAATTAGTCTACCACTATTTCAGTAGTGGTACAGCAGTACAAATGTTGATTTATATGCAGCAGCCAGGAATTCTGGGTAAGTGTTCCAACTGCTCCTTATGCTAAGAGAGCTGCCGCTGGCTGAGTCTGAGCAGAGTGATCGAGGAAAGAAGTCGCCTCAGTAGAGACAGGAATCCAGACTGTGCACTCCAAGAGGAATTCAGCCAGGTGGAACTTCTGTCAAGGAATCCCTGCTTCTGCACCTGTTGTAGTCTGCCTTCCCTCCATGACCGGTCTCTCTCCCAGTCAGTGAAGATCAGTGAAGCTCAGCAGACAGTAAGGCTAGGGGCTGGACCGCACTTGGCATATGCCTCCTAGGGTTGCCCTTTGTGTCTGAGCTGTTGGGTGGCATGTCTCATTTACAATTTTACCAGCCACTGCACAGACAGTCTAGGCTTCAGTCAGGTAAAACAGCAAGAATGCAGTTTATAAGTGTTCATCTCTGCTGAAATGTATAATAGGCATTGACCACCACAGTGCCTTTTGCACAATCCTTCTGTTGTGGACTGCAGCTTCAGCCACCCATTGAATATCTCCATGCCATGTATTCTTTGAAAAGGACTTGATAATGTCTTTAGGCAAATTATATCATACACGTACATGGTGACAAGCTTCTGTTTTTTTGCTCGGCCCCTAGCTAGAGGGACGAACATGAGTGGGGTGAGCACACACAGGGCCGCACATGGAGATGCACACAGAGACAAGCACATCTGCACATGTTTGCAGTGTCCACAGGGGCAGATGGGGCTGAGAGCCTACCACTTATATACGGTAAACGCTGTTTGTTTGCAGTCTGCTCTTTGTTCTTATTTAATCCTGGTGGTAAGCCTGTAAATAACACTTGTGTTACCCTGCCATCCAATTGCAGGGGAATTGTCTATTAAGCTGATAATTCCTGTGCAACCATCTCTCATCTGGGATTCACTTTACTATCATTTTGATAAGAGGGAGCTGTCTGGGTGTTGCTTAACAGTGTCTACAGTAAAGGTATACCTGCCTCTGGGTTACATTGCTGTACTTGTGACCTTCTGGATGCTACCAATGAATACTTCATAATAAACTGGAAAACACAAATGAACTATCCAATCTGTGGATATAGGACTGAGTTCATACATATAACAAAAGAAAAAAATAATGATTTTTGCTCTGTTTGACTTTCACTAGTCTTTTCTTCTTGCTGAGACAATTCAGACTTATCCTTGGAATAGATTAGTGTCACTGTTATTTTTCTTGCTACTGTACTAGAGAATCACCGCATTTACCCCTTCCCCCAGTTGGGACTTGATCCCATGGTATAGCTTCAGAATGAATTTAGATAACAACATGAACATAAGCACTGGAATTGTTACATTAAGCTCTGAAGAAATAGGAATAGCCTATGTTATATGTCATATATTTAGCCTCTCATCAGATTCAAACTTTGAGGCCTTTAGATGTACACAATGTACAGAAATACAGCAACTAAAGATGAAAATTCTAGAACTAGAGATAGAAGTAAGTAGACTCTAAAGTACCTCTGTGCTTAGTACACTGGGTAATAACAAACCAGTCTTTAGTCTTATGCTTACAAGGGACAATCTGAGTGAGCACAATGACATTAACCATAAAAGGCATAGAGAGGAGGACACTGAGGATGAGCAGGAATGGATATCTGTACAAAGTAAAGTAAAAAAAGGGTGAAAAGCCATGGACTTTGTCTCCCCCTTAGAAAATTCCTTTGAACCACTTTTGCTTCTGGATGAGGAAGCCTTTTCAGGCAATGCTGATGATGCTGTGATCCCAACTGTCAGTACTTCCTCAACCCATGTTAATACTGCTCCCAGTCAGGTTACCCCAGCCATCCATTGTTATGACAATTCATCCCCAGTTGCTGTTGTTAGTATGTGTCCCAACACATGTTAATAATGACCCCAGTCAGGTTACCCCAGCAATTGACCCTCAGTCCCTGTCAATGCCACCTCTCCAATGCATACCAACTGGGAACAGGGAAAGGCTGATGCACCAAAGCAAACTATAATACTAGGGGACTGTATCCTAAAATATGCAGATGGCTATATATGCAATACTGACAAATACGATTGTACAGTACATGTTGCAGCTTTAGGGGAGCAAAAATATCAGACATTACATGACTGTCTCATAATATTTTAAAAAATGCTGGGAAAAAGCCCTTGGTCAATGCTCACATTGGGATAAATGACATACACAGATCAAATCTGAAGATATAAAGAATGATTTCCCCACTAAGTACAAAATTATTCACCTGGGAACAAACAACAAACATCATGTGTACAAACTAGGGAACATTGTTCTTCTTGAAACCAACCAAGAAATGGATCTTGGAATAATTGTCTACCCTGACTTGAAATTCAGAACCCACTGTAAAATCCAAATTAATAAAGCTAATCAAAACCTCAACTGTATATTCAGGCATGTATCTAATCATAAGAGTGAAGTATTACTCCCCTTATACATTGCCTTAGTGAGGCCACATCTTGAATGCTGTGCCCAGGTGTGGTCCCCATACTGCAAGGAATACATTCTAAGAATTGAGAGAGTACAAAAGATGATTCACTAGAGCCATTATAGGTATAGGAGACAAGTCATATGAATCCAGGTTGAGACTGCTTAACATGTATATGCTCCAGTATAGAATACTGAGGGGAGACGTGTCTACTATTTAGAGCTTTAAGCAACCCTATCCTTAGCAACAAACTAGGAATCATTATTACTGACAATAGTGTCAGTAACAGAAGACATTCTAAGCAATTATACTTGGCCAAATAGAATACTCTGCAAAGAAGGTATTGGTTTAGTCATAGGGTTATTTCAACATGGAATCACCTCCCAGCCGAGGTAGTAAAAAGCCCAAATATGGACTCTTTCAAAATAAACTTAGACTCAGCAATTGGGGACAATGTTAAATTCTGTGTTAATTAATATTTCTGGCAAGTACCACGGATGCAATGTCCATATTAGCTTGAAGTACCTATGATGATGGCTTCATCACACTCATTGACACACTGGATAAATGGATGTGATGTCTGTACAGTATATCAGAGATACTACTGGTACCAAGAGCTGGCTGGGTAAAGGAAAATAAAATTAAGACAATCAATGAGTGGTTACGAAAATGGACCCTCAAGAAAGGGATCAAATGTCTAACCCACTGGGAATTATTTTCAAGAATTACAGCTTATTTAGCTGGGATGGTCTTCACCTTAGTAAAAGGGGAATTCACTGTTGGGGAAAAAATAGTGAACTACTGTACATCTCAGAGCATTTAAACTAGTTGTTTTGGGGGTTCAGGTCCTTTCTGCCATACACATTGGTAGAGTAAAACATAAAAAAAATAGCTCAGGAATACAAATTCCTAGTGTCCAATGCCAGAAGCCTGACTATTACTTAAAAAGTGAGTTAGAAACTGTACCCAGTCAGCATAACATTGACATCACTACCATAACTGAGACGTGGAGGGATGACACGTCTGATTGGTTTAGGCAGATATCTGGATATAAGTTATTTTACAATGATAGAAAAGGTGGTGGAGTCTGCCTATATGTTAAATGTAATCTAGAATGCTATGAATACCACCCTGACTTTGATACAGAATATGCTGTTGAAAGTGTATGGGTACAGATTTAGCCAAACAATAGTAAGAAACTTCTAATTGGAAAATACTATAGACCCCTCCTTTCTACTCAAGAATGTTTATTTTTTTATTTATTTATTTCATTTTTGTTGACCAGGTAAGTGCACTAGGCAAATCCTGCCTATTTTCAGGCACGACCCGGGGAGGGGGATACAGATTAATGCCAACTGACCTTGAGCCAGATTAAGCTGTTGGTGGTATTTTTATTGAATGAGGAAAATTTGGCCAGGACACTGGGGAAATTCCCCTACTCTTCCAGCAGGAGGCTTGACTTCCTGAGAGCAGAGTGGAGGGGCACAGTTTGGAGCCGGACAGCAGAGGAGGAGGAAGTGATGATGTGGCAGGGGAGAGGGCCTTCTTCCCTGTCTTGCATACCACTAGAGGCCTGAAAATAAGTTCAGACACTTTTATGGATCAAGAAGATTGAAGTGAGGAGCTGGAAAGGAAAAAGAAGGAATTAAGACAGAAAACTTCTTCCGTGGAGATGGAGGGAGGAGATGTTGCAAGCGTGAGTAAAAAAAATGTTTTGGAAAATAATCAGCAATAGAGTAAAGAAACAGGAGGTCTTATACAGCCAGATATTTCTGTTGTGGAAAGCAAAGAAAATAGGCCGGACTCCTATCAGGCTAAATTGAGAAGCAATGATGTGGCAGTATCAAAGCAAGCTGCACCTGCTGAGATGGGGAAAAAACAAGTGAAAGTATCAGCACAGAAAGGAAAGGCGAAAGTAAGTCAGAAATGGCTTGGCCTGAAAAGGATTGTAGAAAGCAAGACAGAAAGTAAAGAAAGAGCTAAAACAAATAAAGAAAACACAAATTTTGAAGATATTGAGGAAGTCACAGGAAAAAAGGGCCCATTAGGAAACAGTAAAGGAGAAAAAAAGGAGGTTTCAGATTCAGAAGAAAGAACTTTTGGAGACTTTGCAGACACACCTGAATGGGTAACAGAAGCCTTATTACAAGCAGGTTGGAAAAGAAAGGATGATGGGTCTGGGTGGGATCAAACAGGCCCAGTACATCAGGAATTAGTAAAAACAAAAGAAGACACAAGGGATGTGAAAGTAAATTTGGGAAAAATGGATGAAGCCAAAACAGAAAGATGTAACATCAGAGGCAGAAAAACCAAAAGAGATCATTTTTGATGGACTTGATAGCAATAATGAAGAGTCATCTATGGAGCTTGAGCAGAAAATGATATTAACAGATAAAGAAATGCAGGAGGAAGGGAAGGCCATAAGGAGAAACCCTGGGGTGGGAATACTAAAGAAAGATTATTTCCTAAAGATATAAAACCACAGCAAGCTAAAAGAAGAAATGCGGTATGCCTGAGATTTAGAGGGCCCTCTGAGGATGTGCCCAACAGAATTTTTATTGGGAAAGAACTCTTAATGAATAAAATGAAGTTTTATCCATATGAAATAGATGCCCTTATTCATGTACTAGGAAGTACAGAATTTGACATAAGTTTTAAACATGGAGGAGGGTTGGACTGCTTTTGGAAATTATATCAGCAAATGAAATATACAGACTTATGGAAGGATTTCTCAGTTATTCCCTTATCAAAACCTGCTTTTAAGATAGTGACTGTGTTATTTCAAAATGAAGATGTCAGTTTGGTCGACTTTAATTTCTGGATCAAGCAGAGGGCTGTAATGTATGGGCTGCCGGAACCGATATTGGATGAAAAATGGTCTGTGGACAGGTGGATGGAAATATAAACTAACACTTAAACAAGTAGATGGGGAAATTCAACATTTGCTGAACTGTTTCTTTCTAGGCCAAGATACGGGCATTGTTTTTTATGCAGGCCAAGTGCAGGCCTGCTACTTATGTGGAGAGTGAGGTCACTTAAGTAATGTCTGTGTAAAGTCAAGTGTGGCCTATGTGGGGTTGTTGGGCATTTTTGGGCAGAATGCACAAACCAAGTTAAATCTAGTTTGTGTGAAGAGGAAGGGCACACCTTTGCAAAATGTCCCTGGGCTTCCCATAACATCCCCAAAACTGGAGAAAGAGCAAAGCAAGATGTCTACCTGGCTGTGGTGCAGAAAGAGAAGCATGATAAGGTAATAAGGGAAGCCATTATCAGAGAGGACGTGGAAAAAGGAATAAAGGTACAACCTCGGACTAAAGGGTTGGTAATACCAGAGCAAAAATAATCAAAAGAAAAAACAGGAACTTTTAAAATGGAAGGGAAGACAGAAAAAGAAACTGGATTTACTATGGTTACAAGCTCTAAAAACAAAAAGAAGAGTACAGCAAAACAGACAATTTCATTGGAAAAAGATTGTGAAGGTGTAGAGTTAACAAATAAATACATCTTATTACAAGACAATAAATGGTCCACTAGGGAGGAGGGCTCTGATTGGTCCAACACGGATCTTTCTGAAGGTGCAGAAGAGGAAGATGGAGACACAACCGACACTCAGGTGTCAAAGAAAAGGAAAAAGTCTAAAAAGGCAGGGTAAAAGTGAGGGGAAAATGAAATGGGAAGTTTAAAATGCCTCATGCATAATACAAATAGTATTAAAAATAGAAGGAAGAGGCTGGTAACTTTTAAATTACTATATGACTTCAAAAGTGACTTATATGTATTCCAAGACACAAGGTTACACACTATAGATGAAATTCAACAAACTCAGAAAGACTGGACATGGAGACCATCCTTATGGTCCTTTGGGATAGATAGGTGTACAGGGTTGGGGGTAGCTTTCTCTTCTCATGATGTTCAAATTTTAAAAGTAATAGATTTGGTACCTGGAAGAGCTATGATTATTGATGTTATCTTAAAAAAGAATTCTGTGAGAATTATTGTAATTTATCATCCACAAAGGAAAAAAGAAAGGAATATGCTAATAGATCAAATAGAGACTTATTTGCATATTTCAAAACTTGTGGTGTGGGGGGAGACTTTAACTGTGGGTTATCTAGAGCAGATTGGGGAGGGCAACATCAAAAAATGTTTGTGATATGACTCACTTGAAAATAATGTTAGATAAAGCTGGGATGGAGGATGGATATAAGTTAAAAGGGAAAAAAGGAGAACACACATATTTCAAGGGTTCACGTTCCACTCGTATAGATTTCTGGATGGTGCAAAAAAAAGTGGAGGTAGTTGATATTAGGAGTATACCGATTGAGACATCAGATCATATAGCAGTAGAAGTTGAAATTTACTTGGGGAATAGGATGAGAATAGGAAAAGGCTATTGTAGGATGAATACAGCTAAGCTACAAGAAGATACTTGTATAAAAAAGATTAAAATAATACTGGAAGATAAATTAACAGTTATGGAATTATATGATAATGGAACAGAATGGTGGAAAGATACTAAAAATGAAATCAAACAATATATGATCAAAGAAGGACAGAAAGTAGAGGCAACAAATTATGGGAAGTACTTAAAATTAAGGGCTAGATTATATAAACTTATGACAAGGCAGGTTAAAGATAAGATGGATGAATCTAAACAAATTGAAGAAATTAAGGTTAAAATGAAAGAATACCAATATAATAGCGTCACGTCTTTAATTATGGAACAAAAAAGTGGTACCAAGGGAACAAAATATCATACAAATCCTTATGATAGTAGTAAAGAAAGAATAGAAAATTGAGTTATGTACAAATTACAGGATGGAAAAGGGAGGATACATACAGATACAGAAAATATTAAATGTACAGTACAAGAGTTTTTGAAGGAAAAGTACCAACAACAAAGAAGTAGGAAAAGTAAGAATTTTTTTCTGACAATTGAGATGCCAGAGTTGGAGGAAGATGAGGCAGAGGCAATAAAGGAGGAAATTAAAGAAGAAGAAGTGAAAGAGGCAATAAAATCTTTGTCAAATAACACGGCACCTGGGGTGGATGGGATTCTGAATATGTTCTATAAAATTTTGGAAAAACAAATAGCTCCCATTTTAACAAGAGTATACAATGGTATAATGAATGGAGACAGTTTGGCAGAAAGCATGAAAAAAGGAATAATGATTTTTTTTGCATAAAAAGGAGAAAAAACACAACTTAAAAACTGGAGGCCCATTAGTTTATTGACTTCAGATTAGAAACTTTTAGCCAAGGTAATATATAATAGGTTAAGGACTTTTTCAGAGAAATTGATAATGCAGTCTCAAACGTGTGCTATTCCTGGACAGAGCATACAACAACATTTAATTTATATTAGGGAAGTCATAAATAAAGGACAGGAGGATTCTTTGCAAGGGTATTTGTATGCCTTGGATCAAGAAACGGGCATTTGATGTTGTAAATCATCAGTATGTATGGGATACCTTAGAAAAGTTTAAAATTCCAACAGAATTAATTAGTTTAATAAAAGCAATATATAAGGAAGCACAAATTTGTCCTATGGTTAATGGGCATCTAGGGACTTCAATGTATATAAGGAATGGAGTTCAGCAAGGGTGCCCATTAAGTCCCCTACTATATGTATTTTGTCTAGACCCACTTCTGAGGAGAATAGAGGTGGAGAAAGAGATTAAAAGTATTGTATGGCAAAATAGGGGAACTGAATAAAACAAGTGCTTATGCAGATGATTGCTTAGTTTTAGTAAAAGATCAGAGTTCAGGGGATAAGTTAATAGAGACAGTAGAGAAGTATAGCCAATATACAGGGATTAAGATAAATAAAGGGAAAAGTAGAATTTATCCATTGGGGGCAGTGGAGAAAAAGAAAAGAGGAGATTTGGAGATAGCAAAATGAAGCATTAAGGTGCTGGGAATAGGATTTGGAGGGGATGATGCAATACAGCAAAACTGGGAAGGAAAGTATGAAATAGCCCCAAATAAAAGTACATAAATGGAAACAAAGGAGTATGACACAAGAAAAAATAATTTCCTTATTAAAACGTTTATTGTCCCAATATTTTTATTTTTAGCATACATTTTTCCAGTACCATTTCAAATGCAATCCAAAATTCAAAGTATTTTTTTCAGTTATTGTGGTGTAGCAAGTTAAATCCTATTAAAAGGGGGACAATGTATAGAACCATAAATGATGGAGGTTTAAACATGATAAATCCAATTGTTTTTTATATTAATATTTTTGTGTTTTCAAATACTGTACCATTAGTAAAAGGTGAGAACAAAGCTTGGTCTTGGTTAACACAGCAATGGAATGTACTTTTCATTAAATGTATTGGGAAGAAAGGGAATATAGTAGGAGGTAAAGTGTGGCCAAAATATATGGAAATTGGAAGGAAGTATTTAACCCAGAGGGGGGGTAACAATGGATGCTCTAATTAAGGGTAACAGAAAACAGATGTATAAAGAAATTATGGAGAGGAATTTCTGGGAAAAACAAGTTTTTAAGGCAGAAAAAGGAATAAAAGAGCAGGAAATTTTAGCTGTTACATTAGAAAAAAGAATTCCAGTAAAAATGAAAGATGTAGTATGGATGTGTAGTCATGGGAAGTTAAACGTGAGAGGTAACCACAAACATAAAAGAATGGAGGAAAGAATATGTGGAGAAAGAGATTGTGGGACAAAAGAGGAAAGCATGCAGCATTTATTTTTTGATTGTGATTTTATTAAACCTTTTTGGGGTATGGTAGCCAGTTATTGGGGGATGCAAGCTTTTAAAAATATGACATACGAGATTTTGATCTATGGTCAGTTAACAAAAGAATGGGAAAAAGTTAATAAAAATGCAGTCTATGTTATTTTGGCAGTTTTGAAATGGTCTATATGGCAAAACAGATGCTCAAGATTTTTGCAGAATAAGGATTTGACTGTACATGATTTTTTTTTAAGTTTCAAGATGAAGTAGATAAAATTTTTCAAGATGAATGTAAATTATGGGGGAAAGAGAAAGCAAGAGAGCTGTGGAAAAATGTTACTGGAATTGGGTAGATAATATGGATATCATAATGACTGTGTGATTTGTTTTTGTTTTGGAAAAAAAGTGTGTTTTTGTTTTAATAAAAACTTCCCCTACTCTTTTCGATAAGTGCCATGGGATCTTTAACATCCACCTGAACTACCACCAATCCAGGCAAATGGAACCTCGGTTTAACGTCTCATCTGAAAGACGGCACCTCAGAAGTGCAGCACCCCTCTCATGCTGCACTACAGTGTCAGTACTGGGATATTAACCCAAGTGCCAGATGTGGGAACTGAACCCACAGCCCTCTGATCTCTCAGCCTCAGAGGCGAGTGTGCTACCTACTGAGCCACTGACACTGGCATTACAATGATTCTATCTTCCAAGAATTAACAGAAGCTGCAAAGTCATCAGATGTAATTATAGTAGGTGATTTTAATCTGCCGGGGATCCAGTGGGACTCATTGACTGATAGTACCCCCAACAGAATCTGCCTTTACTGTTACAGTACTAATGGCTGGACTTGAACAAATGGTAATGGATACTACTAGGGGAAATAACATCCTAGATTTAGACATTTAGACATCACAAATTTAACATCTGAAATTAAGGACTTAATAAAAGCACCTCTAGGTAACAGCAATCATAATTCTGTAATGTTTAATTTAATGTCAGGAAGGTCACAAACAAGTTACAGTAGTTTCCAACATAACTACTCAAAAAGGTAACTATAACATAATTAGTAACAATCTTACTTCTTTTGACAGACCCACATTATTAAATGACCGTTCTGTAGATGAATGCTGGGAATTACTAAAAAGCATCGTTAAAGATCAGGAAGAACAACACTTACCTCTTAAGAGGGTGCACAACACAGTAAGGGCAAAATACCATCATGGTTGACTCAGAAAATCAGTAGATAAATCCAAAAAAAAGAAAGAGCTTTCAAAAATGTTAAGAAAAAGAAAACCGATTTAACAAAGGCTATATACAAGGCTGAATTAAAGAAAACTAAAAAACTAATAAAACAAGAAAGACGAACACTAGAGTTTAAAACAGCCAACACCAAGGACAATCAGAAAACATTCTTCTCTTATATTAATAATAATAGGTATCAAGATAACACAGTAGGACCCCTTATGGACAATGGTAAGGCATTGTGTGAACCCAGTCTGATTGCAAACAATGTTAATAGGTTTTTCAGCTCTGTGTTCGGTTCTAAGAACAACAAGAAAGTGGGGTGTATATCCGTGGTATCAAAATGTCAGGATTTTTCTAAAAATGATGTCCTATTACCAATAAAATCCTTAAAACCCCATTCGTCCCTGAGCCCTGATGGTATTAATCCAAAATGTTTAAAAGAGTTAGTTGACCTATTGTCTGTTCCATTGACCATACTGTTTAATAAATCATACAGGCAGGGTGTTGTTCCCATGGATTGGAAGAAGGTAACAGTTATTCCCGTTCTCAAAAAGGGTTGTAGAATCCTAGCTGATAATTACAGGCCTATTAGCCTCACATCTGTTGTGTACTCGATCATGGAAAGGTTATTAAAAGTTAGACTAGAGGACAAAACTACGGTAATGGGAATACTTGACATTACACAGCACAGATTCACTGCAGGGAGGTTCTGTTCCAGCAGTCTTCTGTTTTTATGACAACATCAGCCTAAGTCTAGATAAAGGAAAATCGGTGGATGTCATCTACCTTGACTTTGAAAAGGCTTTCAATACTGTTCCCTACTATGAGTTAGTTAAAAAAATGAAAGATCTGGGTTTTACTCAACATCTGATTAACTGGGTCAAAGAATGGCTGACAAACAGGGACCAGCCATTCAGAGTGTATAATGCATTATCTGGGGAGGTTGGTGTTAGTAGTGGTGTCCCACAGGGCTCCGTACTAGGACAATCATTGCACTCCAATGTAAATAAAAATCTTCTGAAATTCATTGATGACACTAAGCTGAGTGCAGAGGCTGACAGTGAAGAGAAATACCTATCATTGGTTAGAGACCTACAGAACATTAAACAGTGGGCAAAAAATAAAAAATAAGATGTTATTTAATGTTAAAAAATGCACTGCGCTTAACCTTGGTAAGAGTAATCAGAGAAGATCATACAACACAGATGGAGTTAATATCAGACATGTTAGTAGTGAAACAGATGGGGAGTCATGTGATGCCTAGATAGGGTTAGCAGCTCCTCTACTCTGCTCCCACCCACCTCACCTAGTTTTTACTAAATTCTACAAATATTTCATCTATTTTCTTCAATCCTGCCACTACTGCACTGAGACTAACCCTTCTGTGGTGACTTCTTCACTTTTTACTGCGAATCTAGGATGTCTGCTGAAGCGGAGATGTGGCAAAGTTTGTCATGTCACACTTCACCTCAGACGCCGGAGAAAACTTCAAAGAAAACAAAAGGCCAGAGCTCTAAATCCAGGCAGGCTTCTACTCCTACAACACTTGCTACCCTACTTACAAAAGAAAGGTTTCTACTCAATTTACAACCCATAAAAGAAGCACTGACAGTGCTTGCCACAGAGGTCGCATCAATGAGAAAGGACATTGGGGGTGTCACTCGGAGGATTGGATACATGGAAGCTCAGTCTGTCTCGCTTGAAAAATGGTGTGAAAAGATAGACCAGGAGATAATTTTCCTACATCAGAAACTGCACAAAGTTGAACTCAAACTGGAAGATTTGGAGGACAGGAGCAAACGTAACAATTTGGTTATCCTCGGGCTTCCCGAGGATGCCAAAAGTCCCAGTCCTCTTCAATTTTCCCAAAAGCTTCTGGAAAAACTTGCAGGCCCATTGCCTAATGGCCTGACTTACATTGTGGAGAAAGTACACAGGGCTCTGCAGCCTAGATCTCCCCAACTCCCCACCTTGACCTTTCCTCCTGCAACTGCTCAATTTTCTCGACAAACAACAAGTCCTGCATAATCTTCGGGAGATGCACAATTTCTTGGGAAGGCCACAGACTCCGTATATATCAAGATTTACCTGCTTCAGTCCAACAAAAATGGGCTTCCTTCCACCTGATTGTCTCTAAACTAATTCCTGCCAGCCTCAGATTTTGGATGCTCTCTCCAGCCCACCTGCAAGTCTGGGTCAAAGACAACTGGCTTTCCTATGATATGCACGATCTAGCCCTGAGAGATCTCCAACAGCTTCTTCCAGATTTATTCACAGCTGGCTGAACCTGCCCTAAAGCCCTGGTTTTAAATCCCAGACCTCTGGGCACATGTCTTCATCGGTGATTTAATTTGGCCATCTGGCTTGGTTCCATGTTGTAGGAATGTGTTATTATAGCATTGGATATTTTATTATCCTTCTTTGTGACACTTTGACATTTCATCCTGAAACTGAGAACTGGTTAATTTCTGTGGGACCCTGAATGGATTTCTTTTTGTTTATTCCCTTGTCTGATTTTGTACTTTCATGAGTGATTTTATGGTTATTGAGACTTAAACTGACATGGTTAATTACTCTTCATCCTGGAGCTGGTACACAATCATCAATTTGCCAGACTTTTTTCCTGTTCTACATAGATTTACTTGCTACCAGCTTTCAAATTTTTCATTAGTGCTAACAGTATATCTTTTCAAGTTTTATTTCTTTTTATTTAGGATATTGGGCTGTATTTACTAATTGGTATAATGCCTATACTTAACAAAGGGACAGAGATTCCTGTTTGTTTAGGATTTAATACTAGTTGCCTTAGGATGGTGCTGTATTTACTGTTTCTTTTTCTTGTTTCAGCGTGGTTCTGGGCCACAGCGGGGGATGTTCTGATGCTCAGGGTCACACAGTATGCAAGTGGAAGCTTGAAGGTATCCAGGAGAATGGCCTTCTCTCCCAATGAATAATTATACTGGAATCTAAGATTTTCGAATTGTTCCCATTCTGATGGAGGAGAGGCTTGTGAAATGCGCTCTACCGAGTACAAGCTGTCTGCCTATGCAGATGATATACTATTACACATTTCTTCCCCAGCTACATCACTGCCCGCTGCTCTGCAACTAATTTCTCAATTTGGAGATATCTCCAACTATAAACTGAACCTCACAAAAACTGAGGTCATGCCTCTTAATAATCATATCCATAAAGCAGAAGTAGACCACCTTGGTCTTGTATGGAAACAAAACAAACTGAAATATCTTGGGATTCTCCTTAGTACCACATCCCACCAGATGAAAAAACTTAACTTGGGTTCGGCATTGTCTTGTATCAAAGCAGAATTGGGCCGTTGGTCCTTACTACCCCTATCTCTGTGGAGCCGCTTGAATATTATTAAAATGAACGTTTCGCCCCGGTTATTGTACCCCTTACAGATGTTCAGCTTTGCTTTACCTCAGTTGTGGTTTAACCAGGTGCACAGAATCCTTGCCTCTTTCCTGTGGAAAGGCAGGGTGGCCTGCCGGGCTTTATCCAAACTAATGCGTACTAAACAGGATGGTAGCCTACAGGCCCCTAACTTCTTTTTGTACTATCTGGTGGGGCATCCTACCAGACTTTCTCGTTGGGCTGGGCTACCAGTAGAAACCCCCTCAGAACCCTATATTCCACATTGGTTGGATATAGAACATTCCCTGTGCTCTGGTCAAGGACTGGATATCCGGTTGCTGCTTTACCTCCCCAGGAAGAAAATTCCCCGTCCATTCAAGGACACTCCTCTAGAAGCATTCATTATTGTATATTTACAATTTTGTTCCTTAATAAAAATTTACCTGTATAGGGATATATCCCAACCTCTATTTGGGAATCCTAATCTTCAGATTGTGGGGCGGACTCTCCCTAGAGGGTTTTGGCCAGGCATTGGGGTGGATACAGTGGAGGATGTTACTCACAACCAGAAACTCCTATCTTTCCAAGAGGCTTCTTCCCTATACCATTGGCCCAATTCCTCTTGTTTTCAATATTTCCAACTATCCCACATGCTTCTACAATTTTTTGGCAACAGATTATGGTCTAGCTCCCTAAACTCTTTTTTTCTTCCTATTTTTTCCAATGCTCCCACTTCCCATCATATCTCATATTATTAACAAACCCTGCAGGAACATCTGACTCCCACTGAGGGGCCCAGGTTCTATTACTGGGACCAAGCTCTTCCAGTCCACAACCCCACATGAAACTGGACCACTATCTGGAAGCACTTATACAAATACATTAAATGGGATAGATACCAGTTTATGCAATTTCAGGTCATTCATAACCTTTGCTTCACTCCAGTTAAATTGCATAAGATGAGCAGACTACTCATAGAATTGTGTTCCAGATGTGACAAAGAACCTGGCACTTTGTTTCACATCTTGTGGTCTTGTGAAACTGTGGCCTCCTTCTGGGATTCATAGATACATAGATATATAGACAGTGTCGGCATATAAGGGCCTATGGCCCACCCAGTCTGCCCATTTGAGCTTGTAAGTTCAGTTTATGTTTTCCTAGAAGTCTGTTGCCCCTTACCCCTGACCTCCAGAATTCCTTTATGTCTATCCCATGCATTCTTAAATCCCGTGATTGTTTCAGCCCCACCACTTCCTCTGGCAGGGTGTTCCACTTGTCCACCACCCGTTCTGTGAAGAATTCTTCCTCACGTTTCCTCTGAATCAACCTCCTCCAACTTCATCCCATGCCCTCTAGTCCTGGAACATCTTTTTCGCTTAAAAATAGTGTATTCCTGCACCCTGTTCCTCCCTGTAAGATACCTGTAGGTCTCTATCATATCCCCTCTCTTCCTCCTCTCCTCCAGGGAGTACATGTTCAGTTCCTTCAGCCTGTCCTCATAGGACTTGTGATGCAATCCATGCACCATCTTTGTTTCCCTTCTCTGAACCTTCTCTACCTTGTCTACATCCTTACGTAGGTAAGGTCTCCAGAACTGTACACTGTACTCCAGGTGGGGCCTCACTAGTGTCTTGTATAGTGGAATTATGACCTTCCTTTTCCTGCTGGTGATGCCCCTGCCTATGCATCCCAGCATCCTATTTGCTTTACCTGCTGCCTTGTCACACTGTTTCCCTACCTTGAGGTCATCAGAGATGATAACCCCAAGATCCCTTTCCTGCTTGGTGCATGCTATATCCTCCACCCCCAACTGATATATTGTGCCAGGGTTTTGTGCCAAAAATGCATTATCTTGTACTTCTTTGCATTGAATTTCAACTGCCAAACCCTGACCATTCTTCAAGTTTCTGCAGGTCCTTCTCATTCTGTCTACACCCTCTGGTGTGTCTACTCTGTTACAGAGCTTTGTGTCATCAACAAACAGTGAAATTCTGCCTTCTAGGTCCATGCGAATGTCACTGATGAAGATGTTGAATAGAACCGTCCCAGCACTGATCCCTGTGGTACCCCACTGGTCACTCTTCCTCTGTGGAGTGACAGCCATTTACCACCACCCTCTGTGTCCTGCCGCCCACAGTTACCTACCCACCACACTGTCCTACCCACACCCATATTCCCCAGTTTGTGTAATAGTCTTCAATGTGGCACAGTGTCAAAGGCCTTGCTGAAGTCCAGATAGGCCATGTCCACTGCCCTCCCCTGATTAACCTCCCTAGTCACCCAGTCAAAAAATTTAATGAGGTTGGTCTAACATGACCTCCCCCTGGTGAAACCATGCTGCCTTGGGTCCTGTAGTCCATTGACAACCAGATGTACCACCAATCTCTCCTTCAGTAGTGCTTCCATGATCTTCCCCACTACCAAGGTGAGGCTGACTGGTCTGTAGTTCCCCGCTTCCTTTTTGTTCCCACTTTTGTATAAGGGGACTACATCTGCTATCCTCCAGTCTTTGGGTACATCCCCTGTTTCCAGTGATCAGCTAAACAGGATATCCAGAGATTCAGCCACCACCTCTCTTAGTTCTTTAGGGACCCTGGGGTGCACTCCATCTGGCCCCATTGCTTTATCAACTCTTATTACTTCCAGTTCCTTCAGGACCCTTTCTCGTGTAAAGGGACTTGTGCCCATTTCTGCACCATTCTCACCCCTTGTACTCCCTTCAGATCCATTACCCTCCTCTTCCTCAGTAAAGACTGAGCAGAAATACCTGTTCAATATGTCAACTTTACTGTTGTCATCCTCCATGCGGCCCCCATCCTCCCCCTTCAGTCTCACTATCCATCCCTTTGCCTTTCTTTTTTCACTTATGTACCTGTAAAAGCTTTTGTTCCCTCTACCCACTGATTTTGCAATGTGTTCTTCTGTCTGAGCTTTGGCTTCCCTTACTGACCTCCCTGCCTCCCTTTGTTTCTCCTGGTACTTCTCCCTATCCCCTTCTGCCTGTGTCTTTTTGTATTGCCTGAATGCAATCTTTTTGGCTTTCACTTTCTTTGCTACCTCTTTGGAAAACCATAATGGTCTCCTCTTCCTTTTCTTCTTGCTAACCTGCATAATGCATAATTCTGTTGCTCTTGTAATCCCCATTTTAAATACTGCCCACTGTTCCTCAACCCCTGATTCCTGTCCCATTCCCCTTAATGCCTCTTTCAAGTATCTCCCCATTTTCCCAAAGTCTGTCCCCCTAAAATCCAGGATACGTGTTTTTGTGTGGTTTGGTTCTGCTCTTTCTGTGATTTCAAACACAATGACTGCTGGTCACTGTTCCCCAGGTGCTCCCCTACTGTTACCCCCATCACACTGTCCCTGTTTGTGAGCACAAGGTCCAGTATTGCCTTCTGCCGAGTTGGTTCTATGACCAGTTGCTTGAGGAAGGCACCCTGAAGGGAGTCCAGGATAAATCTGCTCCTAGTTGATGCTGCTGCTGATATGCTCCAGTCCACGTCTGGAATATTGAAGTCTCAAACCAGTACTACCTCACCCTTGTCTGCCATCCTTTGGATGGCTAGTATCAGCTCCCTATCTGTTTCTTCCTCCTGGGCTGGTGGTCTATAGACCACACCTGTGCCGATGGCTGGCCCCATTTTCCTTTCCAGCTTAACCCACAGTATCTCTCCCCCATTTTGTTCCTCCTGGATCTCTGTGGCCCTTATGTCATTTTTCACATACAGTGCCACTCCTCCTCCCTTCCTGCCTGCCCTGTCTCTTCTGAATATGTTGTAGTCAGGTATGGCCATCTCCCAGTCATGGTTATCATTACACCAGGTTTCAGTGATGGCCACAATGTCCAGGTCTGACTGCACCATGACAGCCTCCAGATCTTCCATCTTGTTGCTAAGGCTCCTGGCATTTGCACACATGGCTTTCCATGATTTGACCTCCCTAGACTGTTTCACTGTTCTATTCCAGCCCCTTCCTTGGTTGTCCATTATCCCTGGTTCCCTTTGTTGTCTGCCCTTCTGCTGAATTTTGCCCCATTTCTGCCTATCCACCTCTTGGGCACTAATCTCCATCTTTGCACACTGCTTTGTAGAGATAGCCACTCCTCTGATTCACTGGTTCCACTGCTAGCTGTGGGGTGAGTGCAGTAATTCCCATTGTCTGGCGTGCCACCCCTTTGCTAGTTTAAATGCTTGTCAATGTAGCATTTAAACTTATCATTGAGTGCTTGGATTCCCCTCCAGGATGGATGCAGGCCATCAGGCTTGAACAACCCTCCATCCTTCCATGTGGGTCCCCAGTCACCAATGAATCCAAACCCTTCCTCACAGCACCAGTTCTTCAACCATGAGTTAAAGTTCCTGGTGCATGCACCCCTATGCTCTCCCTTGCCTCTCACAGGTAGTACTTCTGAGAAAGTGACAGAAGTCGCTACTTGCTTGAGACCCCTCCCCAATTTCCTAAACTCTTCCTGAACTTCCTTTGGCTCCCCATTTGCCAAGTTATTAGTACCTAGGTGGATAATGACATCCAGCTCACCCTCCCGTCTTGTCTTCCCAGTGATCCCCAGGATCTTCCTTCCATCCCTCCATGCCGTGGCACCTGGTAGGCACCTCACACCTCCCTGTCCTCCCTCTCCTGTGTTCCTAGCTGGATCCCTCTTGTGATGGAGTCACCCACCAGGATTTGCTTCCTCCTCCTCCTCCTCTGGGGTCCACTGCTTTCCCCACTGAGGTTACCTCCTTGGCTAACCTCCACATCCTTTCCTTCCACTTCTGGGTACCTCTATTTGGTTGTCTCCATTTGCCAGAGTGGCATATGAGTTCTTGAGTGGAATAGGATCTGGGATGTGCCTCTGCCTGACCACTCTAACCCTCCCTGAGCCCACTGTCATCCAAGTGCCCCTCGTTATTGGCATCCTTTGAGGCAGTTGCATTGGACTGGGTGGTCCCTGGATAGGGATGATGGTACTCCTGACCCAGTTTACTTCTGCTCTGAGTCTGGCTACCTCATCCTGCAGTCCAGAGCAGATAGGGCAGCACCTCAGTGTCCAGAAGGTCTGCCTGAATATGGCTGCCCCACAGCCACTGCATTGCACCACTTCCCACATTATACTGCAATTATACTGCTATTCCATGACTTGTCTGCTACTGAAGCTCTCCTAGTTCCCTTTTTATTAATTTACTGTCCTAAAAATCCTGACACTGATCCTCAGATACTTTTCTTTTAAAAAAAAGAAAATAAACCAATAAATAAATAAATGAGTCAAAACACTTGTGCTGAGGGTGGGCTTCTTCACCCTTATGCCCCTCCTACTCCACACCCTTTACTATACCCTGTGTTTAGCTCCTGTCAATCAGATTTAACAGGGCATATAATTAAGAGTTGGAGGAAGGGAAGGGGGGTGAAAATGTGCAGCAATTAAAGACAGCAAAGAAATACACCACCACTACGTTTTAAATTTTCAACAGCCCAAAAACAATTCTAAGTATAGACAACAAAGAAAGTACAGTGTCACTAAAAGCCCACAATCTAAGTTTAAAAGAAAAATAGCAATTACCAGTTACTGTAAAGCACTGAATTGAATATGTTTCCTTCCCCTTCTGGCTTCTTCTGAGATTCAATTCAAAATCGCCTAGACCCCCACTGGGGTTGTCTGATGTGGTCTCTCCTGAAATATGTATTTTGGGTGAATATAATTACTTCTTCATTGGTAACCAGAAACCTCATATGGCCTTAATTTTGGCCTGTGCAAAAAAGGTCATTCTCCACCATTGGCTGGATCAATACCCACCCCAGCGCTTTGAGTGGTACAGGGAGATCTCATTTGCCCTACAGGCAGAGCACCTTATAGCTAGTATGTCGGACAAGACTAACAAATATAAGAGTATCTGGGAACCACTCTAAGTTTTGTTAACAGTATAAAGATTGTCTCACACACATAATTGCTTCTCTATTGACTGGCCTAAATTGGGTCGGGACACTCTGAGCCGTATCCCCTTTAATATCTTGGATTTGTACCTCCAGTGGTGGGATGGGTGGGCTTTGTGGGGGGAGATGGGAAGGGTGTTGGGGTGGTGGAGTAATCATCCTATCCACGTTATGCTGGTGGACTTGCCTATGACCACTTTTATACTCATTTGTACTTCCAGGATCTGATTACTTCTATATGTACTGTCATATATTTCTTGTTTTTGTCTTAATAAAGTTTATTCAATTTGAAAAAAAGTAGTGAACAGATCTGATAGCTTTGATCACTAATAGATTGATTCGATCAATCTGAAAGGCATTCGTTTCCAGAAATTAAACATGTATTATCCTGCTCTACAGGGCATACATAAGGCCTAACCTAGATTATACAGCATCTTTTTGGTCACCATATCTTTGAAAAGATATTAACATACTAGTTAACATACAGAAAAGGGTCAGACACTTAATACTTAGACTGAGAGGCATGTCTTACCCTGATAGACTAACTGAGTTAAACTTGTATGATCTGGAGACCAGAAGGATGAGAGGTGATCTTTTGTTGCTTTTCAATATCCTGCACGATGAACAACTTTTAAATCAATATGATATTTCTCTGGTAATTAGAACTTTTTTAAGATCACATGATAAGCTGTCAAGGATACAGAGGGTGTTTACCAATAAAAGGGATCATTTTTTTACTATAAGAGACTGTAAATTATGGAACAGCCTGCCAAAGTACCTAGTCGATCTGTCTGATTTTAACAAATTTAAGACACAGCTGGATGAATATCTGTTAGGGTTCTAGGTACTTTACCCCGACTAGGAAAGGGAGACAGTCTTAGAGGGCCTAGTGCCTTCTTCTGTCTTCAGATACCGAGTAATACCGAGTAATACAGTATGAGACAGCTCCCATTGTTTTAATTTTTATTTCTAAATTGAATAACCCATTGAGTATGTGCCCCAAGGTCCTGAGTGGCTTTGATAGGTGCCAAACAACAGTTCCTAAAAGCACCTCATTCCCCTAAATGACAGTGTGAAGCTGCTATCTTCTCTATATAATTCTATTGAGTAATGCTTGAAAATGGTGCCAAAAACCTGACTATTTATTGCAGTTTAGCTGTTCGTCATATCCCAGAGATAAGTTGTTCATCCCACAGTAATGACAGCCAACTGTTAATAAATTACAATGTCAAAGTCTATTGCTTTAGTGCATGTTTCTCTCCTCTCATATCTAGCCATTTACTTCAGTCCACCCCCAAGTTCTCATACTGTATGTTAATGGAAGAGTAGGACCATGAAAGAAAAAAAACAAAATAGGGTCAATCCTATTTACTCATGCGTTGAGTTAGATATAAAGTGGTCACACACGCTGACCCACTTGGTGATCACAGGTTGAAGAGCAATAAGTGAACATTCCCAGTGGTGCAAATTGTGTTGAGACTTTGTTCTCTCAGATGTTATAATACCTACAACTTATGTGCTGTGCTTCATCTGGGCCCACCAACCTCTGCCTTCCGCTCCAACTGTTGCCCACCTGGTCTGGTCTTTTTCCCCTGACATCCTCCTCCTCACATCTTTCCCCTCTGCTGGGTCTAGTGCTCCTTTCTTACCAGTTGCTTTGGCTTATGTCTCCTATTATCAAAAATGGCCTCATCATAGCCTTTGCAGTTTGTCCCCTGTCACTGCTGTGGAGGTGAAGAACTTGATCCTGCTGGGTAGCCATGCCTTCATTCAGATGGGGAACATATGGTGAAACTTCACAGCCATTTTATGTAAGCCTTTCTTTCCCTCCTGAAACATTGTCCTGTTTATCTTTGGTTGATTTATTGTAATTGTGTAATGCCAAATACTATTTATTCTGTCAGGTGAGCCATATAGCATCTTTTGTCCATCTCGGAATAAAGATCTTTTTCCTTGAAGGGCAGGACTTGAATGCTCATCACCTTGGCTTTTTCAGTCCAGTTTTCTCTCAAAGGGCTTGGTGTGCCCTTTCAAAAGTGTAGCTGGCTTTCCTGAGTGGCAACCTGCATTTCTCCTGAAACATTTTATTGGTGAAAGCCTGGGTGTCCACTCTCTCCACATCTTATTGCAGGCTCACTAAGGTAGTTCCAGCATAACAATTTTGCTATTTGATTTTTCCTTTTTTCCAGTCTACTGATTTTTGTTGAGTTATTTGCCCATTTTTTGTATTCTCTATACTCTATGCTAGAAATTCTACTTTCAGCATACCCTACTAAGAAAGTTCAAGTACCTCAAGGGAATCAACAAAGTCCAAGAGGGTAGCATCTTTCAGAAAAACAGATGTGCAATATGAGGAAGTATTTTTTCACAGAGAGGATGGTGGATGCATGGAACGGCCTTCCTGAGGAGGTTGTGGGGTCAAAAACAGAGGGGTAATTCAAAAAAGCATAGGACAGACATAAGGCAATTCTAGTGGGGGGTAGGAAGAAGTAGCCTGTTAGTTAACTAGGATCTGCAGCTTATCCAATAGGTAGGGAAGTGGGAAGACTGGGTGGGCCAAGCAGTCCTTATCTGCCATCAAAGTCTGTGTTTCTATGTTAATATCCTGTTGATCATTTGGAAATCCTCTTTCAAGATTTATATTTTTGTTATGGCCTCTGTAACTATCAACTGCAAGGCCATCATATCCAAGAGTATCTGGGTCATCAGAGCTACTAGAACACTGGCACCATGCTTCTTGCAATGGTGGTGAATCAGTTTAGTATCACATATATGGAAATGCTCCTGACTCTGTTTTAGAAAGGGAAGGGACCTGCATATCCTCCCACCATATCCACAATCATGTAATTTCCTAGTTCTTATCAATGTATGAGGTTAAACATGTAAAATGTTTTTTTAGCATGGCCTCACTAACAGAGCTCTGTCCACGCATGTCCACCTACTCCGCTGTCATCACCTGAATCCCACAGATTTTATTAATGTTCATTCTAATCAACTGTGTTTGTTTTATAATGCAGTAATTGAACAGGCTACTGGATAAACTGGCAAATCAAGTGTAGGCTTATAGATCTAGGGCCCAATTCTAGAAGGATGGTGCAAGTCACTGCCAAATGCAACTTGCACCACCAGCAACTGTGACATTGACCCTGCACCATATTCTAAAAGGGGTAGGATCACCGCAGCTAAGTCCTGTGATTTGTGACATGCAGCCAGGTACGCCGAACAGAGGGTGCACCTGGCAAGCATGCTGCAACGCAGGTAGCAAGTGCCCCCCCATGCCCAGCATGTCACAGTAGGTGCCCCACAGGGCTGCTCACACCCCCTGCCCCCAAACTCATCAATCACTGCCCCACAGGGCTGTCCACAGCAACTGACCCCAAACCCATCAATCACTGCCCCGCAGGGCTGCCCACACCAACTGACCCTCCCAGAAGCATCCAGTACATGCCCTGCAGGGCTGGCCACATCTCATGTCCCCAATGCCTCCAGTAAATGCCCTGCAGGGCTTTCCACACCCCAGCCCCCCCAAATCCCCCACTGAGATATGCCCCACAGGGCGGGCTGTCATCCCCATGTGCCGACCCTGAGTAGCAGCTGCAAGTACAGCAAATGCCCCCTGCCCTGGCAGCCTAGTAGCCCCTCCCACATCATGCCAGCCCACCCAGCACCCCCACCTTCCCCAGCCATGGCTGGCACAGCCCGCCTTTCACCACCTTGGCCAGCCACTGACTGAGTTTAGTATGAGCTAGATGAAAGCACATGCCTCAGAAATTAATTTCTGAGCATGTCTTACAGCACACGCCATACTGAACTCAGTCAGTGGCTGGCCATCATGGTGAGAAGAAGGTTGTGCCAGTCACCAGCTGGGGATGGGTGGGGGGTGCTGGGTGAGCTGGAACAGCTGGGTGGGGGGATGGGAGCCACTAGGCTGCCAGGACAGGGTATTTGCCACATTTGTGGCTGCAACTTGGGATCGGGGCATGGGAAGGGGGATGACAGCACTGCCCTGTGGGGCAATGCACAACAGGGGTTTCAGGGGGCTGGGAGTGTGGGTAGCCCTGCGGGGCATTATGTGTACACCTTGGGGCAGTTGCAGTGGGTAGCCCTGTGGGGCATTACATATACACTTGGGAGGGTTGCAGTGGGTCACCCTGTGGGGCATTATGTATACACTTGGGGCAGTTGGTGTGGGTAGCCCTGTGGGGCACCCACTGGGGTATGCTGGGCTTGGGGGAGGACAACTGTGGCATGACTACAGGTGGATCTATAGGACCCCTGGGAGGCGTCCGTAAGTTACACCAGCTAAAAGCTGGTGTAACTTACATTGCCAGTTCTCCTCCGGGGGTTCTTGTAGAATCCTGACATTGGGGACTTTGTTGCTGCCCTTCTGGAATGGGGTGCAACTGCTGCCATAAACCCCCTAGTGCCATGTCGCAGGAGGTTTATGGCACAACTGCTGGCGTAACAGCTGTTCAGTGCAAATTGCCTGTGACATGTCACAGGCCACTTTGTAGAATCATGCATGTCGCAACTGCTGGCATAAGTTGCTACATGCACCATTCTACTTGGCACAAGTGTTGTTATGCCAGGCATAACTTTTCTAGAATTGAGCCCCTAATCTCTTGCCTCTGGCTTGAATATTTATTTAGGTGAAAAGATTGCTCTTATCCAATGTTATTATTTAATGAGATTGCAATATGTTGTGTATCAAAGGGATTTCAATAAGTACTCTTTGGACAGCATATTGGAAATGCTTGCAAAAGAACTCACAAAGCCAGTTTCATACTCTCAATGTAGTGAGTGTGTGTGGCAGTAGGTTTAATTGAACAGCCACAATATAACATCTGAAAGCAGAAACAGAGATTAAATATAGTGTAGTGTAGGAACATTAAAAATTGCAGCACAAGCCCTAGTTCACTTGCAAAGCACACCATCTGACCACAGTCACAAAAGACTTGGCAAGAATCCCCTAATGTGAGGAAGCTGGGAACATCTAAAAGCAATCTGCATGTTTGTAGGCACAAAATAACTGCATATGAGTCTTTTAGCAGGTGTGTGTATTAACACCAAATGCACATATTGTAAGCTATTATGCAAATAAACCCACTCTGACATCAACTGTCAAAACTATCATTAGAATGAGTGCTGAAGAGACTACATAATCTAAACATAAACAAGTCCTCATTGCCAAAAGGACTATGCTCGTGGGTGCTGAGGGAGATGAGTAATGCCCTTGCAGCACCCTTGGTAGCTTACTCAATGAGTTACTGGCAACAAGTGACATTTCATAGGACTAGAGGATGGGGAACATGGTTCCCTGCACAACTGTGGGCATAGGGATAACCCAGGTAATTGCAGTTCAGTGAGCCTTACGTCAATAGAGGGAAAGCTACAAAATACAATTATAAAAGAAAAGTTGACTTCTTAGAGGATAATTGGATTACAAACAGGAATCAACATGGGTTCATGAGAGGCAGATCATAGATGGTGAATATGGGCCGGGCAATTAGCATCGTGTACCTGGACTTCAACAAGGTCTTTTATTGGCTGCCTACATAGGAGGCTAGTAAACAAAAAGGTAGGTGACATTGAACTAGGGGAAGCGCTAACTAGGTGGACTGGAAACTAGTTGACAGATAAGACTCAGAGAGTAGTCCTACTGTAGATGGAAAGTTCTCTGATATCAGGAGGGGTCACTAGAGTAGTGCACAGGGGGTCGGTCCTGGGGCTGATACTTTCTAAAATGTTCTTTAGTGACATTGGGTTGAGGTTGAAAAGGAAAGTGAGTCTGTTTGCAGATGATGCAAAACTGCTGGAAAGTGGATAATGAGGAGAAAATAACATAAAAAGGAATGTGGAGAGGCTAGAGCAGTGGTTGGAAATTTGACAAATGAAATTCAAAGTCAAAAAATGTAATGATGTAGATTGGCAAAACAAAATACACAGGGAGTACTGTATCAACAGAGTTAAGTTACAGCACTTGAGGGAGGGAAAGAGACCAGAGGGTGATGCTTAGCAACAGTTTCAGATGCATCAGGTGGGGTTTCACTAGTCAAGGGAAGGATGTGATAGTGCCACTGTTCAGGTCATTCGTTTGACTGCACCTTGAATAACGCATACAGTTTTGGAGCCCCATCCCAGGAAGGACTGGAAGAGGTCATAGACTATTCAATGGGGGTCTGAAAAGGTTTCAGGGCAGCAGGGCTGATCCTATGAAGAGAGATTGGAAAGTCTCAACATTTGCTCTCTAAAGAACATAAGGTAAAAAGAAGACATGACAGAAATATACAAATACATGCAGGGATATAACAGAGTGGACTACACATTGATGGAACACTCTCAACCAAATGGAGTGCTCCTTTCCTCTGTGTGAGACACTCTTATACTGTGAAGAGTGTCTCATGCACAGCTGTCCTGGAAATGGGCATGTTTGATTAAGGTTTTTTAAAAAAATAATATATTGTTGATCAAGCTCATTCAATAATATATTAATACTGCCACCGAGACACAGTTGTAAGAGTTGTCTCACATTCTTAGAGTATCAGAGCTACTCACCTTCAGTTTGCGGTTCACATGCCCTAAGGATGAGCATGAGACCACCCTTACAATGGTCAGAGTGGTCATGGTGGTGGTATTAACATACACAACATGAGGCTCTTGTTGAGGAGCAGTACAATCTTTAGGAGGTGCAAACTCAAGCTAGGAGGGGGATTTTGACAGGACATCAGAAAATATTTTTTCACGGAGCAGATGGTGGACAGGTGGAACAATCTACCTAGCAATGTGATCAATGCTGAGACTACATCAGGTTTCAAGATACAATGGAATATCTTCAAAGGAGTTGCTAGGAAAAAAAAGAAAGGCAAGGGGATGGTGAGAGCTCTGGAAGAACAGTCATTTCAATGTAGGACACTAGGGCAGGAGGCAGTATGGCACTGGCTATGAGCACTGAGCTGCAAACCTGGAGACCTGGGTTGAATCCCACAGCCCCCACTTGCATACTGTGTGCCCCTGAGCAAGTCACAAAACTTCCTTGTGCTTCCAGGTCACACCTGGAAACAAGCTTCAGCTTAGTGTGCTTTCCTGGTTAAACAATTACTACTGTTGGGGCAGACTCGATGGACTCAGTGTGTCTTTTCATTCCTCAATCATCTACAGCATGTTTCTATGTTTCTTCAATACTATATCATTGACAGCAGTAGGCATCTGCACATAATGTAAGGGCATCTTCACTTCACAATGTGCAAAGGCTGAATACTACTTAATGAAAACAGACAGGCATCATCCCCTTCACTGTCTAAGAAGGTTGTATGCTGCTTAGTAAAACAGATGAGCATTATCCCTTCACAGTGCAAGAAGGCTGCATACTGCTTAGTAAAACATGCAGGCATTATCCCCACTTCATATAAGAAGGCAGTATGCTGCTTAGCAAAAAAGATAAGCACATCCCCATCAAAATGTATGGAGGCTGTGTGTTGCTTAATAAAGCATGCAGGCATTAGTCATTCAGTGCATGGAAGCTGTATGCTGCTTAGTAAAATAGGCAGGCATCATCCCTACTTCAATATAAGAAGACTGTATGCTGTTTAGTAAAACATAGAAACATAGACTTTGATGACAGATAAGGACCACTTGGTCCACCCAGTCTGCCCATTTCCCTACCTATTGGATAAGCAGCAGATCCTAGTTGACCAACAGCCTACTTCTTCCTACCGAGGAACATACAGGCATCAGTTATTCAATGCATGGAAGCTGTATGCTGCTTAGCAAAACAGGCAGGCATCATGCCTTAACAATGTAAGAAGAGTGTGACTATGCTGATTAGTAAAACAGGCAGGCATTTTCCACTTTACAGTGTAAGAAGGTTGTATGCTGCTTAGAAAAACAGGCAGGTATCATCCCTACTTCAATATAAGAAGACTGTATGCTGCTTAGTAAAACATACAGGCACATCCCCATCAAAGTGTTTGAAGGCTTTATGCTGCTGAGTAAAACATACAGGTATCAATCATTCAGTGCATGACTACTGTAAGCTGCTTAGTAAAACAGGCAAGCATCATCCCTTAATAATATAACAAAACTGTGACTGTGTACTGCTTAGTAAAACAGGCAGGCATCCTCCTCTTTACAGTATAAGAAGGCTGTATGTTGCTTAGTAAAATAAACAAGCATCATCCACTTCATAGTGTAAGAAGCTTATACACTGCTTTGTAAAACAAATAGGCATAATCCTTTCAGAGTAGTATAGTGGAGTGGTAGTGACACTATAGTTAGGGTTGAGTAGGATGTTTAATGTTAAAGTCCTAACTTTGCACTTTATTAGCTTTGCCACTGTTCAACAGATTTGCATGAAATTTTGCATGTGTAGTCTTGGGGGCAAGGATTCCAAGATCTGGATAGTTAGAATGTGAAAAAAAGGGTATTTTGTTTTGCTGGGGGTTTTTTTTGTCATCTCCTAGCACCCTGAAAGTTTGAAATTTTGGTCTGAAATTTTCAGGGTAGAAAAGGCTTGGCCCAGATTGGTGCATTTCATTAGTTTGTTAAAAAAATATTAATCCATTCCAGAGTTACATGGATTTGAAATTTCAGATAGCTCTTTCAAATGAAAAAATAATTTGGCCATACAAAACAAGATTCTGTTTCATACTGGGAGTAATCTTGTTTCATGAGAAGATGAGAAAACATTTTTTTTTATGGCTGCCATCTTGTTTCTATTTTGTTTAAAAACTTTTTTGAAAACCCATAAAAATCATATCATGGAAACACACCAATAATGTATCTTGTTAATTGGGACCCCATTAGCTGGATTCTGCAGTTAGATTTTAGAAAAAGGGCCCAGAAATGTGATTTTAACACATTTTAAAATTATTTTTTGTTAGACGATTTTCTTTATTTGTATGGCAATACGAAACAGGAATAGGGCCATACAAAACAAAACAAGATTATTTTCATACGAGAAAAAGAATTTGGACTTAGTTTTTTTTATGTTATTTTCTTGTATGAAGGCATCTTTTATCATGAAAATGACATAATCTCAAGAAAAAGATTCCTTATATAAAAAAAGTTTGAACATAGTTTTTTCCACATTCTTTTTTCATATAAAGGAATCTTTTTTTTTTTTTTGGTGAGAATGACAGTGTCACGAAAAAGATTCCTTTATATGAAAAAATCATTTGGACATAGGCTTTTTTCCACATTCTTTTTTTCATATGAAGGAATCCTGTTTCATGAGAACAACACAATCTCACAAAAAAGGATTCCTTCATACAAAAAACAAATTTTGGACTTGTTTTTTTTTCACATTTCAACTTTAACAAGCCATATCTCTGTCAATACTTGCAGTTAAGGGACACTCTATATATATAGAAAGAAATATCTTAATGAGCACTACAATACTAACACACAATACCCTACAAAACAATTCAGGGGCCCTATAGAAAAAAAATATTTACAAATTACAATTCCCATGGGATAACATTGAAAATTTAACAAGCTGTAAGTCTGTCACTCTTTGAAGTTAAGGGACAATCTATATATGAAAAAGGGTCTCAATGAGTACTACAACACTAATACATAATACCCCCACAAAATTTTAGGGGCCATATAAAAAAAACATGAAAATAAAAAAAAATGAAAATGATAACATTGCAACTTTAACAAGCCATAACTTCATCACTCTGTGGAGTTAAGAAACAATCTACAATATGTATTAAAAAAGTCTCTACAAGTAATACTACACTAACACATGCACCCCCCCAAAAAAATTTAGGGGCCATATAAAAAACCTTAAAGATTAAACAATGACAATTTTCATAGGATATCACTGCAACTTTAACAAGCCATATGTCCATCAATAATTGGAGTTAAGGGACAATGTATATATCAAGAAGGTTAATTGACTACTATGACACTAACACATAATCTCCCCCTAAGCATTGATGAGTATGCGCTGTACCACAAAATTACCTACAATCTTCACCATGGTGCCAAATCCACAATAAAAGTGTGATCATCATCAAAAATGTACCAAAGGTGTATCTTGTCTTCCACTACAACCATGCAAATTTCATAGCAAATCAACAAACATTTATTGAATTATGGGTAACAAAGTGAAAAACACATTTTTGGCTATATACAATGAACCACTGTCTATTAAGAGGGACACGTGATATATTTTTTTCCTTTGAAGTGAGCCCAACAAAAAAAAAATTACAAGCAAGCATATACATTGCTGTTCTGAAGGCATGGAAGTGCAGGGCTCAGATCCGCAGCCAGATGGATGTGTGCATCTATGGAGGGATGGAAAGAAGGGCCCTCTGGGCCCTGCACTTCCCTAGCCTGATGGATGTGTTCACATGGATGTGTTTATGCAGGTCTCAAAGGGGTCTGCACTAATGCAGATACAATGCTACTGTCTCAAAAAGTACAGAAATTCTTTGCAAAAACAGCATTAATGCATCAGTTAGGGTTCAGATTAAACCAACAAAAGTAGGGAAATGTGGTGTTACAGTTTCCAACCCTAACTCCCTACCGCCAACTCCCCAAGCAGGAAAAGGCAAAAACAGTACAGATTTTGGTGTCCTGATTCTTGGTGAATCAGGGGTGGGGTCTTTCTTGGCATTCTGAACCCTAATGCTCACACCATTCCATGACCAAATAAGAAGACTTGTGGTATGTTTTCTTCCGGCAGGGATAAAGGTTATTGGCAACATGGGGGGAGACACAGTTCTATAGGTTTGAAGGCTATATCACAATGCGGTGAGCGTTAGGCTTGAGAATCTCAAGGAAGACCACACCCCTGATTCACCAAGAGTTAGGACAGTGAAAACTGTACTGCTTTTTCCTTTTTCTGCTTGGAGGGTGGGGAGTTAGGGTTGGAAACCGTAACCTCACATTTCCCTACTTTTGTTGGTTTAATCTTAATCCTAATGGATGCATTAGCCCAGTTTTTTGCAAGAATAAGAATATTGCATGCTGCTTAATAAAACAGGAAAACATCACCCCTTAACAGTATAAGAAGACTGTGACTATATGTTGCTTAGTTAAAGAAGGAAGGCATCATCCCCTTCACAGTGGAAGAAGGCTGTGTGCTGCTTAGTAAAATGGACATAATAATGCAGAGATGTCAGCATCAGTGGTGCTGGCACTGTATGTGGGAATGGGTCTTGTGGTGATGCCGCACAGCAACTGTACTCACAGGGCAGAGTAACAGTGTTTTCTTGTGTTTGTTTTACTTTTTATGCCTTGGAAAAGCTATACATTATTATATGACTCTGTAGTATCACAAGGTACAGTATGTTTAAAGTGTATCACAGTACAGTGTTGTCAAGAAAGACATTCTCACTAAGATAAACATTTAAATAAGTAATACATTAACACCTCCATCCCTGTAATGTATGTTCTTGCCAGTTTTGCAAATTTGTGAGGCAGTGTGGTGTAGTAGTTGAAGAACTAGGTTGGGACTGGGAGATCACAGTTTCAGATCACATCAGAGCCAACATACTCACAGTGCAACCTGGGGAAAATAACCTCCCAATGCTACAGTTCATCCAGCTGAAATTGGCAGAAGGGCCACTGTTCTGCCAACTCAAACCAAGCAGCTATTTGCCATTCACACTCACTTACACACAATAACAGTACAATAAGTATAGCAAGCCAAAGCTTTATTATAGCAAAATATAATATAAAAGGTTATAATAAGTACAGCAAGCCAAAGCTTTATTATAGCAAAATATAATACAAAAGGTTATACATCACCGATTCCAAAAGCTACATCAAACCTGTTCCAATGGCTGGAAGCCCCTTGTCAGCCTGGCTAGGAGTCTCACGAACGAGGAATTGGCCCCACAGTGATCGTCCACCCTGCAGGTGAGGCTTCTAACCAGGCATTGAGAAAGCTACATTTATATCTTATTCTATGCTAAAATAACCGTGCAGCCTTCATAGTGTTGTCTCGCCACATTCTAGAAGCTGGCGGGCTCCCAGGATGCTTGCAATTCACACCATAAGGACTGCTCAGAATTCCCTACACCTGCTAGGTCACTGTGCTCCAAACACTGGCCGGGTGCCTAGAACACTATGAGCTAAGCAGAAGTTTAAACAAAACTACAAAAACAGGTTGCCTGATAATATGCAACCTTCAAGTTAGCAAAATACACTGTCTGAAGCAAAACATAATAATGAGGCTATCTAAAGAGCAAAACACCAATTAAATGAAGCAGCATGTAAAAGGAGTCACACAATACAAAATGGAGTATAAAATGACATACATTACATGAAATAGCATACAAAATGGAGTGACAATAATCAACATATTATACTATCACTACATTCGGTCCTTTGATTATTGTGAATACGATTTGTATGATATTGGTACCATAGCAAAATTACTACTGAATATAACATGATAAGTAACAAGTCCAAATAAGCAAGATAATTGTCACTACAGCAATGATTATGATAGGATGTATCAGAATATTTAACACTTTTGTAGCTGATGGAGACCATCCTGTAAAATATCCCACCAATAATGAGTAGTCTCTTGTTGAATCTTGGAACTTAAATCAATCATTTTATTTTTAACTATCGTAGTTTGCACCTGACTTTGCACTAATGATTTATTTCTTATTGCCAAATGAGCCTGCATTACATCTGTTTCCTGAATTATGTGTTTAATTTTATTTAATGAGATACTCAATCTTGATTGATCTAAAATATTGGCTGCCAATACAAAATAAGCTTCTGCTCATTATCAGGGACAAAGGTGTAAGTAGTATTTTCCACCACAAATGAGTCACATTTCTTAAACAACCTGAAAAGGGACGGTTAAGTTATGCATCCTAACAGTATTCTCCTGATTAGTTACTATACAAACATACTGGGGTCCTATTTCTGTAAACATGGTAAAGGTTATGGGTAAAATTGTCCATTGACACAAATTTATCGAATGCTCCAGTAAACAAGGTTCATAATGTCTGGAATGCTGTCACATAGTATTCCATCAGCTGTTTTGAACACAGACTTAAGTCATGGGTGGTGTTCTGACTATCTATATAATCTCCGTTAAAATGTGGTAACCAAAACTCAGGATCAAATAATGGGGACCAAAATTACAGGTAATATTACATATTTATCTGTGCATTTTACTGTGGTGGATGACATTACAATCCAATGATTACTAGGAATCCATGATTTGAACAGGTCCTCCACACATATTCATTATTACTCATCAAATCACTCTGGGCCTTATTTCTTTGCATTATAGAATACATATGTCGCATTGTGCATTCTGTCCAATCAATAAATCGCGAAATATTTTCTGCTACTCCATTCCCCATACCTGTGAAGCATTAAATAACTGCAAGAACTCAAAATCATAATTCAAAGTTAATCTTTGGGTAAGAAAACAGTTGGCATCCATTGAGCTTGTAAGTTAATTAAGCTAAATACATCAATTCCTACTGCCTGAAGCCTGTTAGTCAGTGTTTCTATATCAACACTATTTAAAATTCCCATGCCTGCCCCTTGCCCTAATAGCGTATCATACCAAGCTCTTTTATATTTGCATTTTCTACTAAACATAAACGTTATGTTAAAATGGATTACATTTTTCTGATACCACTCGCTACTGATGTACATGTGGATGGAACCTTAACTATACTATCATTGCTAATTACAGGATGATTTTTCAACACTGTAATGTGATCTGCCCAAGTAGTTCTATTAGTTATTGCAGTAGCATTCATGCAGAATAACGTGTCTATGTCAATCAAAGTAATACTTGCATTGAAAATGTCTGTTTGATTCATGCAGCAATCAAGTCTATGTTGTACAGTCACCATGCAACTATTCGATGATTGCAGCATCTAATAGCAGTCTGGTTCTGTAATTTAATCCAATTTGTGTCCTGCATAGGTTGGACATATAATCGTCCTGCCATTGTCTCAACTGGTTTCCAAATGTTCACATCTGGTGAAAAGTAATGTTCACTATAGGACATCCTTGGTTTTCAGGGCAAGTAAAGTTGTCTTGCACCCGTAAGCTGGTGGAAGATTTCCAACCCCATTGTACAAGTGGTGCGTCAAGCTTCAATATTCTTCCACCTGGGGGTAATAGGCTTTACCGAATGGACCGAGAGAGAGTGTTATTCCTTTTAGAATCCATTGAAGAACCTAGAAAATACACAGACTGATTATTCTCGAAGATAACATGTGTTGCTGGTACATCCATCTCTTTTCCTGACCTGATAATTAACACTGTGTTGTCTCGTCCGTGGCTATCACCTCAGCTGGTTCAGGAGGGCCATTTGGGTTTGTAACCCATATTTTGGCACCATTGTTAAAACCTCCTGTAGATCTAAAACCTTTATCCCCCCTTGCTGTTAAGAGTGTGGGGGCTTGTCCCTTTATAGGGGTCACTTTGTTAACTGGAATAATTAACAATTGAGCCACTCTGTCATACTGTTGAATTAACAGATTTTGTTCTCTACTATTCAACAAAATTACTTTCACTTCTCCTTGGTAATCACAATCAATCACCCCTCCCAAAATTTGTATTCCCTTGAGGGCTAGTTCTGATTTAGGTGCTATCCAACCAAAATGTCTCAGTGGAATTTGTATTCCAATACCAGTTTCTATCACTTGAATGTTTCTGATGTTTATTCTGTATTCTTGAAGGGCATGTAAATCAAGTCCAGCAGCTTCTGGGTTGCCCTGCAAGGAGACAGAGCTCCTGTGTAATTTCCCAATATAACACTGTTTCTGTAGTTGAGTAAGCCTGCACTTGCAAATTAGGAGTTATCATTCATTAAGGGGTCTCAGATTCTCCAATTGGTCTATTATTTAAAATCTGTAATGCTTCATGCAAATTCTCTTCCATTTCGTGGCTCCCCCAATTTCCTAAACTGTTCTTTCAGCAATCCATTCATTCTCTCAATTAACCCTGCTGCTCATGGGTAATAAGGGATGTGAAATACCCACTGTATGTTATGGGCTTGAGCATAAGCTTGTACCATTTTCCCAAAATGGGAACCATTGTCACTTTGTATCTGCAAGGGTATTCCATAGTACAACATAATTAAGTTAATTGCCTTAATGGTGTTTTTCTGTAGCTTGTTTACAAGGGTATGCCAATAAATACCCTGAATATGTATCTACAACTGTGCAAGCATATCGACATCCTCCACTAAGGGGTAGAGGTCCAATGTAATCAATCTGCCAAATTTGTCCCGGTAATTTTCCCCTCCCCAATTGTCCTTTCACAATATGAGGGATTGGTCTTTGTTGCCCATGTTGGCATATAGGACACTGAGCAATAACAGTTTTAACCAAATCCAATGTTAGGGGTACACCCCTACTATATGCCCACCTGTAAGTGGCTTTCTCCCAAATGTCCACATTTTTGATGCGTCCCATTTTGCCAGCCCTGATAACTGCTGACTTTGAGTTTCTTCAATATCCACTGAAGAATCTTAGCTTTTTCATCTGCAATAGAATTATACCATCGTTCTAGTGTATCTGAGCACAATGAGCATCAACATGAAATACAGTGGTCTGAGTATTTTGCACCATAGTCCATATTTCCTGCCACAGTTCTTTTCCCCATATTTCTTTCAATAAATTTTCCACTCATCCTTAGCCCAAGTGGGCAGCCAGGTTGTTAAACCATTGGCTACAGACCATGAATCAGTATAAATATGACATGTACCTTGCAACCTTTGTGGGTATTACACTGAAGGAGGAAGGGTAGCCATCCTCCCTCCAAGCTCCTACTGGTGGAAGACGAGCTCGAGGTGCAAGAGACAGCTCGAATACTGTAGCAATAAAAGGTTAGCTGTGAAACACAGACAAACAACAAAACAAACACACATCAGTTTAAAAATAAAACAAGATTATTTCCATAGGATAAAAGAAGCCAAGCGCCCTGGCTTCCCTTATCCTAAGCATGACAAAATGTCCAGATTGATGGTAATACCATACGACGTATCTCTGTAGATGGTAAACTCTCAAAACAGCTGTAATAGTCCTTTTTCAAAATTGTAAAAGTTTGTTCCTCTTCACTTAGAATACTAGTTTTGCAATAAAAGTCAAATTACATGGTTCACTCTTGTGTGCTTTCATGAAAACATACATTTTGTGAAAAGTTGTGCTTTAGGCATGGAATACACATCAAGTTTGAACTGGTAGTAACATAAAATGTTGAAACACAAGAAGGTCATATAACGTGCAAAGGTCACAGTGTTGCAAGGGTCATTCAAACCCAGCCATTCCTGTAGTGCCCTTGAACACCACCAATATTAAAATATCTTTAAATAACAATAGAGCACACATGAAACTGCTGGCCAAGACAGTACACACACATACACATACACAAAAGAAATACTTAACACAAAATAAGACTGACATTGTTTCACACCAATTTGCTGAGGTAATGCCTATAGTTCCATTAGAAAACTGTACGTGGTTTAGATATATGTGCTGCCTCCTGCCTGTCTTGTAACACTGACAATTTTAAACCAACACATTTATACATATTGCCATGCCAAATCTTTCCAGAACAAAACACTGTTTAAACACATCATCTGTAAGGAACACATCTCGTATAACATGATTACACCTTTTGGCACATAACTTAAAATATGGCACTCTGCCATTTTGCAAAAAGTTTCTGGTTTTAACTAGAAGTATGATAAAGCCATTTATAGCTGTTAACACATTACATTTCACCTAGCAGTGGCTTAGCACGTTGCTTTGCAAACTACAACTCTTTCGCACATTGCAAACTATATGACGTCATAATTCTTCACCATCAACACTACCTGCTCCAAGCAACAACCACAAACAAAAGTTTTCACTGACCCTATCTAGGCAGCACAAATGTTCCATTACAAATAAAGCCAATTAAAACAGTCAGCTATGAGGCAAAGAAGCTTCTTCTTTCTCTTTTTTCTGTAACATGTTGTGCACTGAAGGCAGTCAATCCTATCTCGCAACCTTGACAATAGAACATAATTACAGAACACAGATATAAGCTAGAAAATATGCATGAAAAGACGGAGCATTACCTTGTTTAGTATACGTGATTACAGAAATAAAACAGACAGACATAAAACAACTTTGAATAAAAAATTCAGACTTACCCGGTGCCAAGGTATTTTTCTTCTTTTTCCGATATACTAGTCTAAGTAAGAAAACTGACTGCAGGACCTTCGTGATAATTTCCAAACGCTGCAGCTATTAACTCTTTCAAAGGTTTTAACCCTTTCAAAGTTTTCTTTTGGCCATTTTAGTAACCTGCCAAACCAAGTCTTTTCCAGAGCTCTGGTTTGCAGTTTAAAAACAAAACAAACAAAATCTCTAACAGTACTAGGTTGAGATCCATCTGGTAGAGGTCCCCAGTACTTGGTTTAGGATCAAATGTTTCAGCCTCTATAGGAGGCAAGGGAACTTGAAATTGATACAGAAAACTTGAAACTACACAGATAGGCAACATGGGGGAGGATTTTCAAATCATCCGTCTGTAGTCACCTACTGTGTGTACATCCACAGTAGTTTATTTTTCTTTTCTAGATGTTGCTTATCTAACTTTATTAACCAGCTGCTGCTTTCTCCTAAAAGCAGCCTGAACTGTGAAAAGCCATCATTGGCTCTAACAGTATATACTTGCAGCAAGCACAAATTACAAGTACAAAGGGCAGTTGCCCTTGCTTGTTTGAGCCTTAATACACCTTTAAAAAGAACTCATCTTTTCCTAAAAATAGACATTTTATTTCGAATCCTGCCCACTCACTAAAAATGTTCTGCCAACTCAAACCAAGCAGCTATTTGCCATTCACACTCACATACACACAATAACTGTACAATAAGTATAGCAAGCCAAAGCTTTATTATAGCAAAATATAATATAAAGGTTACAATAAGTACAGCAAGCCAAAGCTTTATTATAGCAAATATAATACAAAAGGTTATACATCACGATTCCAAAAGCTACATCCAAGCCTGTTCCAATGGCTGGAAGCCTCTCGTCAGCCTGGCTAGGAGTCTCATGAACCGGGAATTGGCCCACAGCGAAAGCGCCCACCCTGCATGTGAGGCTTCTAACCAGGCATTGAGAAAGCTACATTTATATCTTATTCTATGCTAAAATAACCGTGCAGCCTTCATAGTGTTGTCTCACCACATTCTAGAAGCTGGCTGGCTCCCAGGATGCTGCAACCACACCATAAGGACTGCTCAGAATTCCCCACACCTGCCAGGTCACTGTGCTCCAAACACTGGCCGGGTGCCTAGAACACTATGAGCTAAGCAGAAGTTTAAACAAAACTACAAAAACAGGTTGCCTGATAATATGCAACCTTCAAGTTAGCAAAATACACTGTCTGAAGCAAAACATAATAATGAGGCTATCTAAAGAGCAAAACACCAATTAAATGAAGCAGCATGTAAAATGGAGTCACACAATACAAAATGGAGTATAAAATGACATACATTACATGAAATAGCATACAAAATGGAGTGACAATAATCAACATATTATACTATCACTACAGCCACCCACTGAAAATAAGATTTTGCATCTCAGATGTACTATCAAGTTTAACAAAATTATAAAATAGAACAAGCAGAAAAAGAAAACTATTGAAATGTCTGGTGTACTTAATACAAAATTGTTTATTGAAACTGTAAACAGATACAATAATTGTGATCTCGAAAATTCCATTACATTCAATAATTCCATAGGTTTTTCATTGTTTGCATCTCAGCTTATAGGTGATCATATAAGCGCGCTTAAAGATAATGTTAACACACTTTTAAAACTGACAGTATCAAATCTGCACCCAGTCACAATATTGAAAATACAATGATAGCATTCACTGGCATGAGAATCAGCCTTATAATTTGCCCCTTGCAGTGGGATTCACTTAGGGTGCCCTTGTATTACTTATTTTTCCCAGATCCTATCTTGTTCTCTATAAAACATTATACAATGGGAAGAAGGGGAGCATCCAAGAGTAGGGTTTCACTGGTGGCATAGGGGTATGCTACACAAGTGAGAACTACAGAACATTTACCACTTGTTGGAGTATTCTGCTTCCCTGTGGATAGCTTTGTGTGATAGCCTCTTGAACTGACATCATTTCATCACGATCAGGTGCTTGGCTACCATCAATGTAGCCATTAACTATCTCAACAGATTCTCTCTAATGTGGGGATATAAGAGGCATACCCTAATAGGATGAGACTAGATAAGTTTAGCATTGAGGAACCAGTGATAGTCCTGCAGTCCAGCAGAATCCCTATCCAAGTAGGCTGCAACTTGCCACAGCTCAAAAAATATGGGGGCAGTGGCTCCACAAAATATGAGGGCAAGACCAACACTGGGCATGTAGGGGAAGTTCATGCCTGGGAATGTTATGCAAAATAAGACAACAGCTGCTGCTACATTCAAGATTAAAAGCAGTTAATTACATTATTATCCCTTTTATTGAGTATGGGGATGTTGTGTATGGGGGAGCCTTGGTGACGGACCTTGCAAGGACAGATGTAATAGAACATTGCCTTGCTAGGTTCATTCTTGACTCAACATGGCACACACATCATTGTAAATTATACAGAGAACTGAATTGGTTACCTTTAGGTCAGAGAATACAATTACACAGTAAGTCAGATGCTTAAATATTATAAAAAACCCAGCTCCCAGACCATATATGTGAAAATGTGAATTTGAAAGTCTCCAAAGCTGGGTGAAGGTCAACATCTGGCATTGAATTTGAGATCCCTTTTAAGAGATCTAAAACAGGATGCTTTTCCTTCTATTACCAGGGCCCTCAGTCTTGAAATAGTTTTCTAAAGCATCTGAGATTGCAAAATAAACAGGTGAGTTGAAATAAAAAGTAAGACTGGTTTGTATCACAAGCTTCATCACCAAGGGAATGTTGCTTGAACTCTGAATTTGGTTAATGTTCATTGTTAGAGCAAATCAGTTATAACACATCTTCCATGATGAAATGTACCTACCTTTGTATGTCCAGTATCAATAGTGGATGTTTTACTTCAGTGCATTGTTGTAATGTTTGCACAAAGTATTTATTGTATTATTTTGTATATTGCTACAGTGCTTTTTTATCCTATTGTAACCAGGATTTTAGAAATAAGGGGCTTGATTCTCAAAGCTTCCGGTATGGCTCAAGGGGCTTGCATCACAAAGAATGGCACAAAGTGTCCCTTGCATCAAAAGATGCACTGGGAGCAATTCTCAATGTCAGCCTGTGTCAACCACAGGCTGCCTGCCCCAAATGGGGCTTGCACCACCTGTACACCCATAAATGGGCTGCAGCATGGTGCTAAGGGGCTTGTGGCAGACACAGGCAGCCATATCCTCTAATTCTCAGAACTCTCCCAGAGGAAAACATTCTAAGTACCCTTAGACCAGACAGGGCTGGTCTAAGGGAGCTTAGCAGATCCTTCTCTGGGAGACCTGACCGGTTTGACAATCTGCCGGGGACCCCCTTCCCCAGCCAAGATGTTGCCCTTTATAGATATATAATGAAGTTAGCCAAGATAAAGTGCAGTGCTGCAGAATTCTGCAGTAGAGTTACTGCAGTAAACAATGCAATTTCAATGGGAGTTAATCCCTTTTGTCATGCAGTAAACCTGTGACACTGTGCTTTATCCTGGCTGACTTATCTGTATATGTTATGCCCCCATCCCTAGTGGCCACCCCAGCCCAATCTTCGAACACACCCATAAAATATATATATATATATATATTTATATATTTATATATTATACAGGTGCAGTCGAGCCCCTATAGTTAGGGTTGAGTAGGCACTTTAATGTTAAACCTCAATTTTTGTGCATTAATAACTTTGCAACTATTCAATGGATTTGCATGAAATTTGGAATGCATGGTGTGGTATGGTAGATCTCTTGATTTACCAAGTTGCAGTTTGGTGGATATACAGTTTTTACGCACCACTTTTGATAATTTTTTTCCATATGGCGCTGCAACCACACCGTTTGATGTTTTGGTCTGAGATTTGGAACATAGAAAGAGTGTGAGTCAAAGAACAATCCAGCATTAGTTTGGTTAAAAAAACAATCCACTCTAATGTTATTTAATTTTTAATTTTTGGGTTCTGAACATGCTCAGTTCACTCCAAGATTTAGATGTATGTTTTTTGAACTAGGATCAGGCTCACGGTCAAAGATTTTGTCAGCTTGGGGATGAGGATTTTAAACAATTCTAGTCCATCAGAAAAATTCTTGTTTTCATTTTTTCCCTCCAAACAAAATGTTGTAGTTTTCTCCATGGGTGACTTTTTGGTGTAATGAGGCATGGGTTTTGTTCAGGATGATTCCCTCTACAAACCCATACCTTTGGTTTGCTTCATTTTGTTAAAAAAATAGCCTTTTGAAATTTAAAAATTCTTTGACCATGACTCGCTAATGATCCTCTTTCATGAGGTGACAAAATCCTAGTCCGCCACTGATCCTCTTGCAAAATCCTTGTATGTCACTTTGTGACCAGATGGCCCTTCTCGAGGGTGAGGATTAAACTGACGGTCAAGGATTTTGCTACCTCATAAAAGAGGATCAGCTCACAGACTAGGATTTTGTCAGCTCACAAAATGGGATTGTGTTTTTGAATCCTCTTTCATGAGGTGACAAAATCACGGTCCACGAGCTGTCAAAATCTGAATCCACTAGACGATCCTCTTTCACGAGGTAGTAAAATCTTTGACCACCACTTAGGGACCAGATGGCCAAAATCTGACAGCCAAGGATTTCTCACGGATGGCAATTTTGACAGCTCACAAACTGGGATTGATCTGACGGTTGGCGATTTTCCTACCTCATGAACTAGGAATTTTTAAACTTGTAAAAACTTTCTCACTGCATTGTAAATCAATGGTTTGGTCTTTTTACTTGCAATTTTCAGGGTATTATGTGAATTATGCTATTCAGCTGTTGGAAAGTTAAGTGGTTCCATAGATATGCCATCACAAAGTTGCGATTTTTCACATAGGATAACATTGTGGCATCCATTGCACTTTTCGGCACCTGAATCTCAGAAATGAAGCGAGATATGGACTTTTCACTACTTGTGGCTTAGATCACCTTTTGGTGATCTAAGCCATAGGAATAAGATTGGAAACCACAGACTATACCTGCAGTTGAATTTTTTTCGTAGGTTGAACAGTTACTGAGGTATGGGCAAATTAGTCTCACAAGGGTTCTAAGGGTGTCTTTTCAGCACTTTTTGCCCACATCTCATAAACGATGCAAGATACGGATTTGTTTGATGTATGTTGCATGGACATCTCACTGTCATGATTACAATAAAACTTGAATTTTTTTCCTAGCTGCTATGGTTCCTGAGATATTGGCAGATTAGTGTTACAAGGGTTCCTTGTCCTATAGGGCTGCTGGAGGGCTCCATAGCTATGTGTAAGTGGGAGTGGGAGTGCAAGGTCCAGAGGGCCCATGCTCCCACAGATGCATATCATTATGCACAAGCTCCCACCAACACATGCTATTTACTAGTTATATTACACTTTTTCAAAAAGTAAGGAAATTCTTTGCAAAAAACTTTGTCTTATGTATCAGTTAGGGTTAAAGTGACAAAAGTGGGGAAATAAGATGTCATGGGTGAGCCCCTAACCCCCCACCATCACCCCATCCTCCACAGACTGACAGACTCCGGGAAGTGCCATTGGGTCATGAGGCCTAACTTCGCCAATTTTTTTATATTTTTACTTCAGATTTTCAACATTGCCATTTTTTTACACCTCCTTATGAAAAGTACAGCTGTCATTTTGCACATCCTGTCTGGAACATGTTTTCACACCTATGGCACAGAATGGCGAGGCTGCTGTGTGAAATCAACTTTTGAGATGGAGTAACAAAATCACAGTTGCACTGTTCATGAGGGGAGGCCCCAAAATGCTGACAATGAAAATTTGGCAAAAAAAATCCAGAAAATGGTCGCATTATGAGCATGTGTTGTGCATTTTCTACTCCCTCTTGTAACTTTGCCAATTTTTCCTATTTCCAGTCCAGATTTTTAACATTGCATTTTTTTCACACTACCTCATGAACAGTACAGCTGTCATTTTTCAAATCCTACTTAAAATGTTTTCCCTCTACTGTGGCTCAAAAATAGTGTTACAGTTGCACGGAATTACATTTTGATGGGGATTTGAAAGTTTGCTGTACTGGGTACTTGTGGTGAGGTGCTAAGAAGGTTAGGTTGAACATTTGGGGTGAAAATCATTTCAGATGGCACAGTTATGACTATTTTTTGCTATCTCTCTATGCCTGCCGGTAACTTTATGTGTGGAAGCTCAGAGGCCAGAGACCCCGACATATATATGTGCATCTGTGGAGGGAAGGGTGTGCAGGGTCTGAAGAACCCTGTGCTCCCACCATCACATATGGACACTGTTGTACTATCTGGATGGAGAGATGGGTACAGTAAAATGAGCATACAATTATACTATCTGAAAAAGAAGGGAAATTCTTTGCAAAAAACTCTGTTAATGCATCAGTTAGGGGAAATACCACAGCAACAAAAGCAGGGAAATGAAGTGCTAGGGTTTCCAACCTGAATGCCCCACCCCCAGGGTTCCCACCATACCACCCTATCCCATCCCCACACCCTCCACACACCAACAGGCATTGGGGTGTGCCATTGGGTCATCCGGCCTAACTCTCACCCCATTGTCCTATACTGTACTGTAGCATGTAAGGTTGTTTACATGAGGAATGGATGAGAGTTAGGTCTGATGACCCAATGGCACACACCCCAATGCCTGTTGATATGTGGAGGGTGGGGGATGGGGTAGGGTGGTAGGGTGGGAACCTGGTGGTAGCGCAGGGTTGGGAACCCTAACACTTCATTTCACTGCTTTTTTCACTGTGGTATTCACCCTAATTGACGCATTAACAGAGTTTTTTGTAAAGAATATATATATATATACACACATATATATATTCATGGAAAAAAAACTTTGTTTAATGCATTAGTTAGGATTAAAGTGACAAAAGTGGGGAAATGACATGCTAGGGTTGAGTCCCTAAACCACCCACTACCCCACCCCATCCTCCTCAGATAACAGATGCCAGTGTGTTCCATGGGGTCATGAGGCCCAACTCTCACCCCATTCCATGTGTAAATAGGTTGACATGCTACAGTAAAGGAGAATAGGGTGAGAGTTAGGCCTCACAACCCCATGGCAAGCCCTGGCATCTGTCGGTCTGTAGAGGATGGGGGTGGGTTGGTGGGTGGTTTAGGGGAGCAACCCTAACATGTCATTTCCACACTTTTGTCACTTTAATCCTAACTGATGCATTAAACTAAGTTTTTTGCCACGAATTTTCTTACTTTTTGAAAATGTGTAATATATGTAATAAGTTGCACGTGTTGGTCCCACCAAGCTGCCCATTTGTGCATAATGATATGCATCTGTGGAAGCAAGGGCCCTCTGGGCCCTGTGCTCCCACTTATACATAGCTACAGAGCCATACAGCAGCCCTATAGGGCAAGGAACCCTCGTAACACTAATTTGCCAATATCTCGTGAACTGCAGCAGCTGGAAAAAAATTCAAGTGTTGTTGTAATCATGACAGTGAGTACTGCATGCAACAACAACAACTGAACCCCTATCTTGCATCATTAATGAGATATGGCCACTGAACAGTTCTGGAAACTCGCCCTTGGAATCCTTGTGACACTAATTTGCCAATATCTCTGTAACCATGGCATGTAGGAAAAAATGTCACTGCACTTTTTATCTATGATTTCCAAACTTATTTCTACAGCTTATTTCACCTGAAGGTGAACTAAGCTTTAAGTAAGTTATAAGTAGCGAAAAATCCATATCTTGCTTCATTTTTGAGATATGGGAGCCAAAAGGCATCATGAGCGTTGCAGTGTTATCCTATGGGAAATGTCTCAACTTTGGAATGTCATAATTATGTAACTAATGCAATGTTTTACACCACCAGTATATGTCACATCTGTGGGACACCCCTTTTGCACCCTGCAAAATTCAAGTCAAAAGTCCTTACCGTTTCTTTGCAGTGAACTGGCAAAGTTTTACAAATCCTTGTTTGTGAGCTGTCAAAATCCCCATTCATGAGCTGAACCCCATTTGTGAGGTGACAAAATCCCCATTCATGAACTGATCACCATTCATAAGATATAGCCATCTGGTCTTCCTCTCACAAACGGGGATTTTGCCAGCTCACGAACGGGGATTCCTGTTCGTGAGACATGGCCATCTGGTCACATTCTCATGAACGAGGATTCAAAATCCCCATTCATGAGTCAAACCAACACTGTTCTGTTCCTTCAGGTAAGCTTTTTCTACCCTGAAAATTTTGTGCTAAAATTCTAAATGGTGTGGGTGCAGGGTGGTGAGGAAAATTCAGGAAAAATTGGAAAAAAAGTGAAAAACACACTTTTTCCATTTGTGCTGCGCAAAATCTGTATATCCGATTGAAAAAAAACTTGGCACTTCAAGAGACCTTCCCCAGGGGACAGCACATACCAAATTTTATGTAAATCCATTAAACAGTTACAAAGTTATTAAGGTGAAAATTGGGGGTTAACATTAAACTGCACACTCAACCTTAACTAGAGGCGCGACTGCGCCCATAATATATATATATAAAATTCCCCATCCATAGTGGTCTAGTGGCAACCCTCCCCAATCCCCAATCTTGCTGCCATGAAATATATATATATATATATATATATATATATATATATATATATATATATATATTATAGTGCCACAGTAGTGGTACTATAGTTAGGGTTGAGTAAGCACTTTAATATTAAATCTCAAATTTTGCACCTTAATAACTTTGCCACTGTATGATGAATTTGCCTGAAATTGTGCATGCATGGTCTGGTACCACAGATCTCTGGATCTGGCAAGTTGCATTATGGTCGGACATATGGTTGTGGAGCTGCAGAACCCCAAAAAATGCAAAAAAAAAGGACTTTTTGTGTGATTCTTTGCTCGCACCCACAGCCCGCATGATTTGTCTGTTTGGTCTGAAAACTTCAGAGAAGATGCAGTCTGAGTCACTAATGTGCCTTTTGAAGATTTGGTTTAAAATATTAAACTGTTCAAAAGTTATTCAGAAAACAAATTTCCCATTATAGTTAATAGAAAAAAAAATACATGTGTCTCACGAAAGCTGCCACCACTACATTTTCCTCTTGCAAATGGCCCTTTTACTTTTGTGATGATGCCATCATGTTTTCAGTTAGTGAAAGATAAAAATGCCTGGTGTTTAAATTTGGGACCCCCTAGGTAAACACTGACTGTTGGGTTTACCTAGTCAGGTCCTGAGGATGCCAACCCTATCTTCATTTTTCAGGTAAAACTCCCCAGAAATACCTTTTTAAAACTCGGAGTCCCAGTACTTTTGCAAATCGTGGGAAAAACTGTGGTGACACTTTTGCAAATGTGAAAGTTTCATGCTGTTTTTTGCTAAATATTAGCAATTTGTGAAAGAACTTTGCCCAAAACCTGCAAATCTTTGCTGTCCCCCTGCAACAAAACAGTTAGGGTTTGGAGGCTTAAATTTGCAAAGTGACAAGCCCTGGTCCCACAAATGTGCTTTTTGGTGTCTGGTGCCAAAACATTTAACTGGCCAAAAGTTAAAATGTTCTGAAGTTGAGAAATTTCCCATAGGATAATATTGCGGCACCAGTGACGCCTTTCGGCACCTGTATCTCGAGAACTAAGTGAGATACAGAGTTTTCACTACCTGCAGCTCAGCTCACCTTTGAGTGAACTAATTTGTGGAAACAAGTTTGGAAATCATAGGTTACACCAGCAGTGGAATTTTTTTCCTACTTGCTATGGTTATGGAGAGACTGGCAAATTAGTGTCACAAGGGTTCCAAGGGTGCCTTTTTAGTGTATTTTAGTGCCCATATCTTGTAAACCATGTGAGATATGGATTACACATCTCAGTGCCCATAACTTGTAAACCATGAGAGATATGGATTTAGTCGACTTATCTCACATGGAGGATACACTGTCATGATTACAACAGCATTGGAATTTTTTTTCCTAGCTGCTACAGTTGCTGAGATATTAGCAAATTAGTGTTACAAGGGTTCCTTGCCCTGTAGGGCTGCTGTATGGCTCCATAATTATGTGTAAGTGGGCGCACAGGGCTTGGAGGGCCCATACTCCCACATACACATACCATTATGCACTAAATGGGAAATATGAAGGGAGTGCAGGGCCCAGAGGGTCTGCACTCCCACTAACACATACCACTTACCAGTTACATTACACTTTCTCAAAAAGAAGGGAAATTTATGGCAAAAAACTCTGTTAATGCACCAGATAGGGTTTATAGCACAGCGACAAAAGCATGGAAATGTGGTGTTAGGGTTACCACACCTACCACCCCACCTCACCCCCCTACCCTCCACACACCAACAGGCATCGAGGTGTGCATTGGGGTTGTCGTGCCTAACTCTCACCCAATTCTCCTATACTGCACCACCTCAGCTTGTTTACACATGGAATGGGGTGAGAGTTAGTCCGATGACCCCAAAGCACACCCCAATGCCTGTTGGTATGTGGAGGGTGGGGGTTGGGAGTGGAGTGGTAGGTGTGGTAATCCTAACACTACATTTCCATGCTTTTGTCACTGTGCTATGAACCCTAGCTGATGCATTAATGGATTTTCTTGCCATGAATATGTATATGTGTGCATGTGTGTGTGTGTGTGTGTGTGTGTGTGTGTGTGTGAGGCATACTGTATTATACGGTACATGCTCATTGATTGACAGCTTGTCAGTCAATGAGCATGTAAGGTATTATACAGTGAATTTTTGCCTTGTTCATGTTTTCATGAATATAGTTAAAACTAATACTATATGTCTAGGAGGGCTTTAGCAGTACATTACCAGTAATTCAGTATCCTACTTAAGCAATAAGACATGAAGGGGGGGTTATGGTGAGATAACGGCCCACCTCGGGTGGATTGAAGTACAAGGCAAAGCCGAGTGCTTCCACCACCGAGAAGGACCATTATCCCACCATAATGCCCACCCCTGGAGTGTCTTATTGTGACTATGAAATGGCTCCTTTAAAATAAAAACTGTATATTGTTTTTTTAAATCATTTTATACTTCTAAATTTTGGAGAGAAAGCCTAAATAATTTCAAATAAAAATGTTAAAAGAAAAATAGTCTGAAGTGGACATTGAGTTGCTGTTACTTTGCCAGTAGGTGATATCAATGTTGCATATGTATGGCTGAAGTAAGGGCAAAGGAAGGGCAAGTAGTGGGTTCAGAAGCTAGGATAGTGTCAGGGCAAAGGAGGTCACGTTCACCGGCTGTCAGTCTGATTGGGGCCCGACCATATTATCGGATGTGTGGACTGAGCAGACCACTGAAACAAAAGTTCATACAAGGAGGAGAGATGATGTGATGGCTCTAATGGAGTAGCAGCTCCTTTGCAGCTCTCGGATCACTAGCTCTATTTTTAATCCCTAACCTAAACAAATCTTAACAATTTTGATCAACCCAAGAAATTTTTTTAATGAGGAGCATCTACGATTTCTGGAAGCTGACTTTTCTTAAAATGGAAGCTGAAATGAGGGCTCCTCTTGCCAGATGTACTCCACCACCAACTCCAGATCATTCGTCTGAGGTCAAGCAAGCTAAACAGACCTTACCTAAGGGGAATGCAACAAATTCTGGAGCTTCAGCACTTGCAAAATAAAAATTCCTTTCAGAGCTGACACCCTTGAAAGAAGCTCTAGAAACTTTGCTGAACGACACCAAAATAATTAGAATGAAAATGGAGGAACTTACCAGAAGAGTAACTGATGCAGAAGCAAGGATTCCATCGGTTGAAGGTTGGTGTTTGAGAACAGAACTGAAGCTCCTAACATTAAGGCACAGAATCTCTAAACTAGAATCAAAGTGTGATGATTTAGAAGGAAGAAGTCAATATAATAATATTGTTATCTTTGGTCTGTCAGAAAAGTCAGAAGGCTCTAACCGGGTGCACTTTGCACAAGTACTTTGTGAAAATCTTCCAGGTCCTTCACCCAACAGACAGATTTATGTTACGCAATGTGTGTTTTTATGCCTTAATAAAAACATATATTGATAAAATGAGACCTGTGCCCTTGAAAGTCTGTTCGAGGTTGGTGAGTGCTCAACTTTTTTTAAGTATTGTTAACCCTAATGAACAAGATTTGATTAGATTTCAAAATTTAGGGGATAATTATTTTGAAATTACTGGAGAAGAGGCAGAACATTCAATTCTAAAAACCAAAGCCATATACACAGACCAAGGAGAAAAACCTGAAAAATTACTTACCCACAGGCTTAAAAGGACTCAGTCTAACAGATACATCACAGTTATAAAATCAGGTAAGGACAACACAGTTAAAATCCTTCCAAAAGATATTATATATGAGTTTGAACAATATTTTAGGTAATTATATAAACTTGCTGATGAAGATCTAACTAATAGGGATTACCAAAGCTATCTTGAAAATTTTAAAAGCCCTACCTTGTCATCTCAGATGGCTTCAGAATTGGTCTCCCCTATTACAACACAAGAAATTATTAATGTAATTAACACTTTTAAATTGGAGAAATCTCCAGGCCCTGATGTCTTAACTCCAAATTATTATAAATTATTCTGTGATGACTTAGTCTTTCTCCTTAAAGGATTTTTTACTTATATTTTAGAACATGGGTCTCAGACTATTGTGTTTTAGAGGCATTGATTATTCTAATTCATACGCCTGACAAACCTAAGGATCAGCTAGGTAGTTACAGACCTATCTCTCTTATAAATGGAGATATTAAAATTCTAGCTAAGATCCTTGATCAGAGGATTAAGGCATTATGGGCAGTCTTAATCTCTACAGAACAGGTAGGGTTTATGTCTGTCAGATCACCCTTAGATCATATTAGAAAACTTGTTCACATTTTTTCTGTGTCTAGGCATTCAGGGACCCCTGCGGTCCTTGTTTCCCTAGACAAAGAAAAAGCCTTTGATAGGGTCAATATTTCCTTCTTACTAGGAAACTTTACTAAAATGTGGCTTTCTGTCCTCTCTTCTTAATTGGTTAAAAGTTCTATGTTCTCGTCCTTCAGCAAAGATTTATGCCAATGGTCTTTTTTCTACTGTTATTCATTTCCATTCAGGTACGAGACAGGGCTGCCCTCTTTCCCCAGTTCTATATAATTTCTATTTGGAACCTCTTCTCTATTATTTATAGCACAATCCTATTATTAAGGGCATCAAGATTGATTCTTATTTCCTAAAACTGTCAGCTTATGCAGATGATATTTTGTTGCATGCTTCTCAAACAAAACACTCAATTCTGGCAATTTTAGATTCAGTTCAAAAATTCAGTAGGGTTTCTAATTATAAAATAAACAAAACAAAAACAATTGTGATGCCTTTCAATAACAAGGTATACAGGGAGGATGTTCGTAAATTGGATTTACACTTGGGGTGGGATATTCAGACTGCACCAGATTCATTCACATATCTGGACTGTGTAGTACGGTACGGTCTGCATGCCCATTGGCCCATGCTGTGCATCAATGGGCGTACAGCTGTACTGTATGCAATTAGTCAGTGGGTGGCTTTGGGTGGGGAGCTGCCACCCGCTGATGACTGGGGGTGGGACGAGGGGGCTCAGTGGGAGGGTGTGGGAGGGGGCACCTCTGGACCACCAAGGATGGGATTTATCTTTTTATATAACTCTGCCCGCGATCGGGCTGCAAGTGGTCCACTGGACCACCAGGGATTTTGGACTGTTCATTTTACTACATCTGCCCGTGATTGGGCATGGGGGTAGCACTACCCGACGGACGGTGCCATCAGAGCTCAGGTGGCCACCCACAGCTGGCAGCTGCCATGTTGCGCCCTGCAATATGGCAGCTCACCTGTGGGTGGCTGGCTGTTGCTCCTTTATTTTTGGAACAACTGCATGTGGCGCATATAGGGTTGCTGCCATGATCCCACACACACATCCCGGGCTGAATATCCGGGATGTGCAGGGGTACATGGGCACACCCCCCACTACTTGCACCGCATACATTACTGATGTACCCCGGCTCATTGGGATTTGTGCCACTCACTTTCCCCTTTTGAATATCATGCTGGGGCACATCAGTGGGTTGCCCATGGTGCAGTCATGTTGCGCCATGTGCAACCCTTCTGAATATCCCACCCTTGGACCCCTAAGTTTGTTAAATATTTAGGTTGATTTCTTTCCCAAGATAAAATGTTGATGAGATCCCTAAATTTCACCAGTCTAATTTTCACTACAAAACAGGATTTAGATAGATGGAAAAAAAACTCCCTCTTTCACTTATGGGCAGGGTTAATGTTATTAAAATGTATATTTTTCTAAGAATTTTCTATCCCTTAAACATATTGGGCCTGATTCACAAAGGGGCTGCATTCAGTGCAAGCTGCAGCAAACAGCAGCTTGCATCAAAGCCTCATATGCCAGGGACCCTGCACCAGATTCTGGTATAGGAGGGGTCCAGGTTCCTATGTCCCTACACCTGCGGTAACCACCCCATGCAGCACATGGGAATGCTGTGCCACAAGCTGCTGCAGCAAAGGAAAGCAGTCCTGCACCTCATCCCTGCTCCTGCCCAGGAATGAAATTAATAATTATCCCCTCCTGATGGTCTAGTGCCCCACCCCCTGCCCAATCCCCGATGTTGGCAGCAGTGAAGAATGTAAATTACATGCCCCGATCTCCAATGCTGTCATCTGTGAAAAGGTAAATTACATGCTCTGATCAAAAATGCTGTCATCTGTAACAAAGTAATATACATGTCCTGATCCCCGAGGCTGTCATCTTGACATAGATAATATACATGCCCCAATCTCTGATGCTGTCATCTTGACATAGATAATGTACATGCCCCGATCCCTGATGCTGTCATCTGTAAAAAATGTAATATATATGCCACAATCCCCAATTCTGTCATCCTGAAATACAGTATTCACTCCCCCTCTCCCCAGATCCCCGATGTTGCCAGGGTTAATAAGTAGTACCACCTTATGCCCCCCTCCCCGACCCAAGGGTGCCAGCACTAATAGTAATGGTCAGAGCTGGTCACTGGCACAGACCCACCTCACACCTCTGCAGCTGGCTGCCAACTGAACTGTCAATCGGCCTACTGTAGTACAGTAGGCTCATTGACAATTCAGTCGGCAGCCAGCCACAGAGGTGTGAGGTGGGTCTGTGCTGGTCACTGTCTCTGATCATTACTATTAGTGCTCATACCCTTGGCTTGGGGAGGGGGGCATTGGGGGTACTGCTTATTAACTCTGGCAACATCGGGGATCTGGGGAGTGGGGGTGTGATTACTCTATTTCAGGATGACAGCATCGGAGATCAGGGCATGTATATCAATTTTCTACAGATGACATCATCGGGATTGGGACATTTATATTATCTATTTCAAGATGTCGGCATTGGGGATCGGGGCATGTACTTTACATTATTTACCATTGCCAGCATCGGGGATTGGGCCATGAACATTAATACTGTGACATCGAAGCTCATGGAGAATGGGTTTACTGTTATATATGTATACAGTATATCTAGTTATATGTATTATATAGGGCTTTGGCACCATCGGGGATCCCGCAGCATGTTGTCGTAACCAGGCATCTCTCAGGTAGATGACATTTCTAAGTCCCCTTAAACTAGCCCTGGCTGGTCTAAGGGTACTTAGAATTTCTCCCTCTGGGAGATGTCTGTGAATTGCATTTCAAGGCTGTGGCAGCTTACATCTGCCATGGGGCCCCTAGCACCTTGTCTTAGCCCATTTCTGGGCACAGGGATGGCTCAAGTCCCATTTGAGGCATGCAACCTGCATTTGACGCACACTACCTTTGAGAATTGCTATTGGTGTACCTTTCAGTGCAAGGTGCATCATTCTTTTTGGCAGAAGCCCCTTGCACCATGTTGGAGGTTTTGTAAATTGGGTCCATTAAATTTATTCTTTCCTCTTTCGTGGTTTAATAATCTACACTTGCTTCTAGCTAGGTTTCTTTGGCTCAATAAACCCCCTAGAATAGCTTATAATAAGTTGACTCTAACTAAACAAGGAGGTTGCAAAATCCCAAATTTTGCTTTGTACTATATGGCTAGTAATATAAACAAATGCTATAGATGAGTGGTCACTAGTAATGAAAATCCTCTATATCAACAAGTATGGCTGTTTCTAGAGTGGGCTATTCTGAAGAAATATAACATCTCAAACCATTCTACTTTCTATACCAAATATAAAAATTTGCCTCAGGCTTTGAAAAATTCTACAACTGGAATTTCATTTAGAATACATGAACAAACATCTAAATATCTAGGCATCTCATTAGTGGAGGACATAAATCAACCTTTGCTTAACAATTATAATTTCAAATAGAATAAAAAGCACTTTCCCATTAATCGGTTCCTTTCTGTTAAAGATGTAACAGTTGCTGCGTTTCTTTCTAAGGGACTTCTGCTTCTCTTAGAGGATGTTAGAAACAAGCTTAATCTCTGCAAGAGTTACTTCACTAAGTTATTTGTCTTAAAACAGGCCTTATTAGCTAATTTTGGGCATTTACCTTGGTTGCATAACAATAAAAGGTTCATCAAAGATATTTTATAAGAATTAAGAAACCTCATTCAGTTTCTCTACTTTATCAATTACTTCTATCTTATAAATCATCCTCGGTTAACTTGGTTATACCAGATTTTAAGGAGCTAGTTTAGTCTAAGGTTTGGAGAAATTTATATAAATCTATTTCGATCAATAAATTAAGATTGTTAAAAATTAAAATGTTACATGATGCGTATTACACTCCAGTTAAGCTATGCATATTTGATCTTTTACATTCTGCAATTTGTACTCGATGTGGAGATGCTAAAGGCACACTCCTCCATATGCTTTGTGAATGCTATAGGGTGAGACCCCTATGGATGGGTATTAAAAATAATCTAATTAGAGAGCTTGGAATTGATCATTATATTAAACCTGAGACCAGCATTTTAGGCAATTTCAGTTGTTTAAGTTCCATTGATTTAAAATGCCACCTAACTACAATAGCCTTATCTGCAAAAATGGTTATTGTAAAACATTGGAATGATCAACAAATACCTTCATTTATTGAATGGAGCCAAGAACTTTTGTTAAATCTTTGATTTGAAAAAATGATAGTGAGTATGAATCATAATCTACATGGTTTTACCAAGAAATGGGGGAAACTTTATGATGCAGTTATCTCCATTTGAGTTAGTTCTGGCCCTTTTTTATATTTTTTACTGGATATTCCTGATTAAGTGTGTCCCTTGTTTCCCTGTTCCTCATGTTCCCTTGGGTAATGAGGGGTATCCTACCATAATTTGTGAATTTGGATCATGTGGAGCACTTTTCTTTTCTGCTGTTATTTCTTCCTATTGTTCTTTATAGGTCTCAAATGGTTGGGGGGGTGACTTTCTAAAGGGGTGGATTTATTTTTTTAGTTTGTGTTTTTATTTATTTTTTAATGTTGACTTTACTTTTTTAAAGGGTTTTATTTCATATGCACTTATTGTCTTCTGAAACCTTGTATGTATTCCCTTGTACTGTCACTTTTGATCTTGTGATATATCATTGAAATTAATAAAGATTATAGAATTTGAAAAAAAGTTCATACAGTACAAGGAGGCCACAGTTGGATCAGGTGGAGGGGTTGGTAGCTCAGATCTATTAATACTGTCAGCCTGCCTGTTTTTTTTTGTTTTTTTTCAAATATTGACTGCGCGGGCAAGCGGCTGAGTGAGCGGGTGATGGCAGAGTGGCAGCAGAGTTTGAGCTGGCAGAAAACCAAATTTTTGCCACATTCTGCTGCTAAGGTAAATTAAAATGTTTTTTCTTTGTTTGTTTTATAGCAGTCATTGTTTTAGAGAAGACCACACAATATGCCCCTGTGTAACTGGAGGATTACCGGGAATGATGTAGGTAATGTTACATTATTATGGGCATTTTGTGACACATTTATTTATTTATTTATTTATTTATTTATTTATTGGTAACCGGGTAGGTGAGCTAGACACGAAAGTGACTATTTTCAGGCACAACCCGGGAGGTCAACAACATAGAGAGATAACAGTTACATAGAATACAGTGTCAGGAGCTGTGCAATACATCGCAAACATAAAGTGAGACAAAGCTAGGACAAATAAAGATACAAGGCACGAATGGTTTAAAATTATACAATTGGAGATAAGTGCCCATGTGTGGATTATCATAGTAATAACACAAGATATGAGGTACAGAGAGAAGAAATATATTGACGGCGGCATTATAACAACTTACTGAGAGTGAGAGGGTGTTGGTTTGGAAGGGGCAAGGAGAGAGGTAAAGTTAGGATAGGTTTAATGGAGGCTGAAGGAGCAAGGTGTCATCTCACATTGTAGAAGGTGTTACCAAGGGTGGCTAGGGCAGAGTAAGTCTAGATCTATGGAGGGTTGAAGCAGGTACATTGAGCACAAGTAGTAAGGAGGGAGCGGTGCCATTTCTTAAACGTGGCATGATTACGTGCAAGGCGGACATCTAGGGGCAGCGAGTTCCAGTAGGAGGGACCTACATATGAGAAACCTGATTTCCCTTTGGTAGTTCTACATCTGGGAATGCAAAACAAGGAAAGGTCAGTAGATCAGAGACCATAAGAGATGGGCTGAGGGATAAGCAGGGAGGCTAGGTAGGTGGGCATACTAGATCGAAGTACACTGTCCAGCAGGTTCCCAAGAGAGAGGAGATGTTGTGCAGTAGGAGAAGGCCAATTGAGATCAAAGTACAGCAAGCAGTGATGTTTTAGTCTGGAGGAAGCAGAGGCGTAGCGGCATATATTGTTGTAAGTAGTGTCCCACCTATGAAGATTAGCTTTAGATGTATTTGTATAGATTATGGATCCGTAAGAAAGTGATGGAAGAAGGATTCCTCTAGCAATGGCAGTCCTAGCAGTGGGGGTAAGAATATAGCTTGTTTTGTAGGCTAAGCCCAGTTTGGCATTCACAGCCTTACAGGTGGAGGTAATATGGGCATTATAGGTGAGGGATTCATCGAGTAAGACCCCCAGATAATTATAAGAAGTTACCATCTCCAATGGGGAGCTGTCAGCCCAGGTGATCTGGAAAGATTTACGGTGCTGTTTTAATTTAATAGAGGAACCTAAGAGCATGGCCTTGGTCTTTCCAACATTTAAAACAAGTTTATTATTGGTGATCCAGGATTGAATATTTTGTAGGTCCATAGAGTGCTTGTGATTAATAGAGTGGATATTATCTGAGTTGATATAAAGGACAAGGTCATCGGCATAAAGCAACGATGAACAGGAGGCTACCCTTGAGGAATGTTGTTAACAAACATCGAGAAAAGTAGGGGTCCGAGGATAGAACCCTGAGGTACACCAATACTGACGAGTGCTTTTTCTGAGGTGGCCGAATTGAATTTCACGGTTTGATACCTGTTTGATAGGTAGCTATGGAACCAATTTACAACTTTGGGTGAGAAACCCAGGGAGTGGAGATTGGTAAGCAGAAGAGGGTGGTTAACTAGATCGAAGGCTTTTGTCAAATCGATAAAAACTGCACCAGTTAGGTGACCCTGGTCCATAGTTTGAAGAATATCATTTGTCAGCTGTAGTAGAGCAGTTTGAGTACTATGACCTTTTCTGAAACCGTGCTCGTTTGGGTGCAAGAGGTTATGTTTTGTAAGGTGTTCTGAGATCTGAGCTCAGATGAGCTTCTCAAGGACTTTATTTAGTGTTGACAATATTGCTATTGGTCTGTAGTTGGCTATAGCTTTTTTGTCACCTTTTTTGAATGCTGGTATGATTCTAGCAAGTTTCCATACCTCGGGCACCACGCCTTCACTCAGGGACAGGTTGAATATGCAGGCCAGAGGTCCTGAGATGAAAGGTGCTGCCAGTTTGAGGAGTCTAGGCTCAAGGCAGTCTGACCCAACAGCAGTACTGTCTGATATAGAATTTAAATGTTTGAGGACATCATTTTTCGATATAGCTTTAAAGTAGAAGGTGGGCATCTGTGAAGTTTCTTTTGGGTGGGGGGATCCAGGTATTAAGTTAGTGAAGGAGAGAGTATTTGTGTAGCTCAAGAGGTCGGAGAAGTAAGAGTTAAAAGCATTGACAATGGTGCCTGGGTCATTGCAATGGACGCCTTTCAATATCATGTCATTAATTAGTGGCCTTTTGTTAGAGCCGAGGAAAGTCTTGACATGAGACCAAAATTTCTTTGGGTCACCTGCATCATCCAGCAGAAGGCCTTTGCAGTACTGGCTTTTTGTAAGTCTTATTTGTGATTTGCATTTTGACCGCTGTTCTCTATAGTTGTTATAATCCACTGGGAGACCAGATGCTTTAAACTTTCTCCAGCATTTGTTCCTGTTTTTGAGGGCAGTGAGGAGGTCTTTGTGCAGCCATCTGGTTTGTTTACCACGAACGTGCCGAGTAATGACTGGGGTATGCTTATCTTGAAGGAGGATGAACCTGCTCAGGAAGGCATGCAGGGCAGCTTTAGTACTAGTAGAATGGAAGACAGGGGACCAGTCAGTGTGAGACGCATCATACAGGAAATTACCTTGATTTAAATTAGTATAATTTCTGAAGCATATATAGTTTTGGTAGGACGTGGAGTTTGTGGAGGTGCTCCATATGCAAAAGACGGGGAAGTGGTCACTGATATTGTCTGGCATGGTACCAGATTTTGCAATTCTATCCACACGATTTGTTAAGACCCAGTCAATAAGGGTGCTGGAGTCTGTGTTGACTGATACCCTTGTGTAATCAGTAATGATTTGGTGCAAATTGTAGCTCTGTACCAGGGATAACATTGGTATGTTGGTGCTGAGTCCAGATTGTGTGGGGGCTATTTTCAGCTGGGCTGTTGTGCTGGGATAACAGCCCAGCTGAAAGTACCTTTCAGACAATCAGGCTTTGGCATTCTTACTAGACATTTAATAATCTAGATTAAGCAACCACTGGTATTATGATACACAAATGTGCTAGTTTAATGAAGGATGTCCACATCTGTAGAGTGATGGGTTGATGAACCCATTTGATAAGGTGGTATTCCATAACATAAAGGGCTACATCCCTTAGATATCTAAGGGATGCAACCCCTGAGTCTTGTTTTTCCCTCCTGCCCTAAATTGCTGGTCTCCCCTCATCCCCCTCCAGTGCTGTGAACAGTATCATTCCCCCTTAGACCCTAGGTCTGTGTGGCCTTGTACTGCTCATTTTCACTGACTCACCTTGGTAATGTTTAGCTCCTGTACCTACTTAATACACTGGCACTGGCAACTCCAGCACCCACACAAGTTGGGTGGTATTATACTGCTCCTTTCTGGATTCACATCCAACACTTTATTTTGCACTTGTACCTTAATACCTTTGTTTAATTATTTTGTGTTAGCACTATTGTCTGTACAATGTGGATGCATAACTGCTATGTATTCTCCACTGTTTCATATTGCTATTATTTTTATTGCTATGTATTTTTTTGTATTGTTTTTATTTTACTGTTTTTCCTTCATTATTATCTTCATTTTGTCATCTTTGTATTGTGCACTACTCACCTTTCCCCCAGGATGCATCTGGAAATAAGCTCCTACCAGCTCAGAATGTCTTTCTTGGTAAAACTTTTGAAAGAAAGAAATATAATCTATATACCTTTCCTGCTAGACCCATTCGAGCCTCTATAACAGAGGTAATATCATTAATGAACAGTGGTACTTCTGGTGTTAATCCTATGGAATACGTCTGGTGCCTAGTATACCTGATTTATAGAAACCTTCAGAAGTCAGTGCAAAGAAGTTGTCACCTTTCTGAAAACAGTTGGCATGACATTAATACATTGAAGTCAGGTAGCATGATGTCATTTACAGTGTGTATTCCTTCGGTGAGCCATGATAGTCATAGGAATGTGCAGCCCTCAATTATGTAGTAGAATTTAGTAGTAGTAGATTTTATTTCTTTTGAGCACCCTTCCCTGAAGGATCAGAGTGTCCTTACAAAATATACATTAACATACAGCATACAGAACAAACTCCAACAACAATAAAAATACATAGGGGTGGTTCACCAGGTCAAGGCTTACTATGAATATCAAAAAACAAAACTGATGTGTTTTGCGTCGAAATATAATAAATCTTGTCAACTAGAGATTCACACAAACAATCACACCAAACTGGAATTGGTGGATAGTATTGCTATCTGGGTGTGACTTTCGATTCGCAATTAATGAATAGTAATCACATAATAAATACCATTAGGAAAGTCAATAACAAACTAGGAGTTTTAAAGAGGACAACAAAATGTTTAAAATTATATGATAGGAAAAAAACAGCTGAACAGCTAATTTTACCGACCTTAAAATATAATGAATTGGTATACAGAATGGCAAATAAACAATTGTTAGATCAATTAGATAAAACTCAGTATAAAATAGCAAGATACGTACTTCAGTGAAGTATCTGAACACATCATTGCCAACTACTGAGTAGACTTGACTGGCAGCCTCTTGAAACAGGTTACACAAGAAATTGGATGACACTTATACATAAATTGAAGTCATCCTTTCCTGAACATCCCATCTCTCAACTCCTTTTCCCATTGGAAACCAAAAACAAGATGGAACTATCAAGACTAGTTCATTCAAATAACTTTTATTTAGATAAAAGAATGAACAAATACAGAGATGAAACCTTGAATTCTAGGGCAGCTGATATATGGAATACACTTTCTCCCACTATTCGTGCAATATCAGAACATCAAGCTTTTTTACATGCAATCAAGGGATTGTTGCTTTTTACCTGTCAGTGTGCTTAACTAATCTAGTTAACTTTTGTATGTTACTGTAAATGCTGTAGATATGCAAACTAGGAGTGTACTTGTTACTATGTCCCCTGTATTTTAACAACATGTAATTTGTTTTGTACGCGATTTGTCAGTTTTAACTTTAATGTTCTATGTACTGAAACTTTGGATGTTTAAACACAGGACTGTCTTATAAACTAAACTGTAAAGTCCAAATCACATGTATTTCCTGTATAAAAATAAAGTTTTACCTACCTACCTATATAAATAGCATCCTCTGATACATAAATTAATCCTAACTATCTAAAACAATAAAATCACTCATCATATTCAAATATTACCTTGGACCCCAAAGGCTTGTTAAAAGAAAAAGGATTTCAAATTTCTTTTAAATATCTCTAAAGAGCAAGCCTCCTGAAGGTGCCCTGGCAAGGAATTCCAGAGGTATGGGGCAGCCACTTCAAAAGCCCGATCCCCAGATGACATTAATCTTGCTCTGGGAATCTCGAGGAGGGCCTCCTCCACTGATTGGAGGGAGCATCCAGGGGTACAGGGATGCATAATCTCCCTCAAGTAACCCAGCCCCAGCCCATGCAGGACCTTATAGGTCAACAGACCTATTTCAAAGGAGATGCACCAGCACATCAGCAGCCAATGCAGTTTGTGCAGCACTGGCATAATATGACAGGACCTTGAGAGACCCATCAATAGCTTTGCCACAGTGTTCTGCACCACATCACACCCCTCTGATCCTGAGGTAGAGGGCACTGCAGTAATCAAGTATTTAGGGAACAAACACATGTACCAGTGTGGCTAGATTGTCAGATATGCAGATTCTGCTACAAATAAACCCTGCTGTAGCTCTTGATGGCCTTGGTTCCTCATCAAAGGTTTTACACATTGACCCCAAGACTAATGGGTAGGTGCAATGACTGGATGGCTAGGAAGGCTCTGAAGAAGACTGGCACCTAGTCAGACCCTGAGACATCTGACTTTGCTTATGGCAGTTTCTGGGAAGGGCGATATATTTAGACACTTGTTAAATTCTGTAGGCTAGATAACCTGTAAACAAAGGATGCCCCAGACCCACCCCAAGATCAATGTGCTAATAATTTGGTTATGCTTAGTGGGAGGGGGGGTTGATCACCCATAGAACCTGTCCTGTAGTGTGGTCTATATGTCTGACAATGAGTTATAGCAAAGCTTGCCAGGATGCAACACAATTCTGCAGAATTCTGCAGCATAGTTACTGCAGGAAATATGGCAAATTCAATTGGAGTTAATCTCTTTATTCAAGCAGGAAAGCATGACACTGTATTTCATTTTAGGGGGCTTCACTGCCCCCTTTTGGTAGTAGTACAAGATACCGACTGCAAAAATCCCGAGCTGCAAAAGCCTGAGCCCACTATCCCAGAATACCACTTGCCCAACAAACGAACATCCTGATGGCTGACTGCCCGACACTGCAATGTACCACAAGGCAAAGTTGACCATATTAATTTAGGGGGGTGCGGGGGCGATATGCCCCCAAAAGGGGGTCCAGGGGCACAGCACCCCACTGCCAACATACATAACGTAAATGCAGTGTTGGGTAGTCAGTCATCAGGATGTTCATCTGTCGGGCAATTGGCATTTTGGAATATTGGACTTGGGCTTGGGCTTGTGAGGCTCAGAATTTTCAGAGTCGGGATTTAGTATGAAGGAAAACATAGAATTTGGGAACAGCAAATATTTCAATAGCTTCAATTTTGCCCATCAGAGTAAGATTGTGCTTTTTCCAGCTACAACATTCTACTTCAAGGTTTACAGGGAGATAATTAGCTTTCAAGAGAGATGAACTCCTAGAGGAAACCGTTAATCCCCAAATATTTGAAAGAAGAGCCTTCTGAGGCTTGCTGTGTACCTGTGCAACATTCTTCACTGCAATGAGAGTTCAGGGGAAGGAGGACAGTTTTGGACTAGTTTACTTCTAGGCCTCATAAATGGACAAATTAATTGAGAGTGTCTATTGGATGGGGTATTGACTGAGGAGTAAGAGATGGCGGTCATCTGCAAATAAATTTGCTAAGTGAACTCGCTCCTTGATTTTAACCCCACTGAATGTTGATGGAGTTTATCGGTTTTCTGGTGAGTGGTTCAAGGGCAAAAAAAATTAAAAATAGAAGAGGAGAGAGGGGGAAACCCTGCCATGACCATCTCTGGAAAGGGAAGGGGGCAGATAACAGCCAATTAGTGAGTACTGAGGCTGTGGGACTAGTGTGTAGAGTCCTGATACTGGTTCAGAAAATTAAGCCGAATGCAAAAGCATCTAAAGCTTGATGGAGGTTCTCCCACCACATAGAGTCAAATGCTTTCTGTAAGTTAACAACCAGCATTCATATGCATGTTGTGTTGTTTAGCATTGCACAGCAGATCGAGCAGCATTCTTATGCATGTTGTGTTTTTTAGCGTAGCACAGCAGATCGAACAGCATTCTGATGTTGTCAGCATCCTTTCTGCCCTTACAGAATTCTGCCAGGGAGGGATGTATGATTAGAGGCAATGCTTTATCCAGTCTTGAGGTCAGTGCCCTCACTTGAATTTTATTATCTGCCAAGATTGAGGAGATGGATCTGTAGTTACCATTGTGTAGAGAATTCTTGCTGCTTTTAGGGAATAAGGTAAGGATTACCCTACTCAGTGTGGGAGTAGCTGCATTTGCCTGAGAGCAGTGTTGTGCATGTTCAGGAGAGGAGGGATAATCTGGTCAGATACAGCTTGATAGAAGTCCATTATGAAGCAACCTTTGCCAGGTGCCTTTCCCAATGCCAGAGGGCATGGGGCATCTTTAAGCTCAATCTCTGTGAGCAAGGCTTCCAGGTCCTAGATATCCTGAGCAGTTAACTGTGGGATGGTGATGGTGTGGCCTAGAAACTGCACAGAGAAAAACAGCAGAGAGAGAATAATCCTTTCTATGATACTCCCTTCTTTTGACTACATGGTCATTTTCGTCTATTGTGCCCTCATGTCCAGTTTGGCAAAACATGATGTTCTTTACAACAGGCTAGCCAGGCTGATACCAGGCTGCCCTTATGACACTCATTACTGTCGCAGCCCCTATTTTTCTGTGGCACTTTAGAGCAAAGTTCTGCGGCGGTGGATGGATATTTCTACGGCAATTCTGCGACACAAATTTGTTGCACTATTCCCCTTATTTTTATACTTCATTGTTATTTTTCTTCACATCAGATATTTTCTTTGTAGAGTCAAGTGTATATATTGTGACATTCAGTGTTAATATTCAGTACATAAAGACACGAGCCTGAAGGGCTAGTGGTAATAAAGAAGACAAAGCAAGCCTCTGCATACGTTTGTACGGTTATGGAATTTTTCATCACAATACTGTATGCTGTGAAAAGTTTTTATTTTGGGGGTGTAATGTGACATACATATTATATATATATTTTCTCTTGAACTAATTTCATACCCCTCACCCACAGGATGCATCTGGAAACAAGCTATTTCAGATCAGTATTGCTGGTAATAGTTTTGAAAGATGTTTGACAGACAGACAGACAGATAGTTTGACAGACAGACAATATAGATAAGATAGATAGACAGACAGGCAGACAGACTTATTTGTGTATGTATATGTTAATATGTGTTGGCGTACATGTTATGTCACTTTCGGTAAGACACAATGTTTTCATCTGCTAATAAATCCTTTTCACAACTATGTGCATCTTTGTTTTATTTGTACTGTGAAATTAAAGATGTGAGATTCACTGCACACCACCTTCACATACCTTCATGTGGTTCATGATGTTTCAGGCATGCCACATAAAACATAGTATTAATATTGCATTTCTTAGAACACCAGACAAGCCTTACACACAGCAAGAGCATGTTTTTTGGCTAGAATTTGACACACATACACATACACCTGATGAATAAATACTTTTGTATGTTTCATACATTTATTTTTACATCACAGCAGGGGTTCAGTTGATTAATTTAGAATAGATAGTTTTTTTTTTTTGTTATTGTAGCATGATGTGCAGTGAGTTGGAGGCCAGAAGAGCCACAGAGGGTTCAGTTAAAATTTAAATCCCAGTTCTGAGCCTAACTTAGCCTTGGAGGATATAAAATCCATGCTTCCACGTAATTTACTCTGGCTGGGTGCCAGCCAGGACAGGGACACAACAAATCTTCAAACTCTGTATATAACCTAAATTAAGTCAGGAAAAGTAAGTGTTAGAAAACTAATTTTGGTTACACAGTGTACAGATTTCTTTTGTCACTGACCTGGTTGCATCCCAGAAACAATTATTAATTTTTTTTTTAAAGAGAACATAAAATATTAAAGTGGGTGTTAATCACCACATCATGAGAAAGATGTATGTCAGTTTGTGGCACATTTATTTTAGTTCAAAGTTTTTACAGATTCATTTTTTTTTATTTTAATGAAGACTATTAAGTCCACACTACTGAAAGTAGCTAGATGTAAACAGAACCTACTCACACAGATAGACAGATAGCACTCACACTTGTTGAGAAGTTTATAAAATAAATTTCTATCTAAGCACAAAAGCACTTTCAAACTAGATTATGCCATAAACAAATATTTAGAGACAATTATTTCATTATTATTTACATAATGGGGTGGAGATAAATGTAATGTGAAACACAAGCATTTTAAAATAAAGAACTCATGAAAAATACAACAAATAACCATACGAAGCACCAAATAGTGTTTGGAACAGGATGTAGATCCAAAGGGTGATAAGGATGAGAAAGTCCTTCAAACCAGTACAGAAGCAGTGCAGGAATACATGTTGCAAAAAAGGGGATGAAAGTCAAAATAAAAGGAAGACTAAGAAGTATGTACAACTTAAGGCAGAGGTGGCTATGAAAGGGTGGTGCAAGTAATCAGAAGGGAGTACTAGAGATTAGTGGGAAAAATTATGTTACAGTTAACAGTTTTTAGATTTGTTTTTGACCAAGTAATAAAAAATTGCCTAAATGCAGCCTGAGTCCTGTCATTATTTCACTTAACGTACACAGTCTGGCATGTTTCAGGGACTACTCACTGACTCAGTTGCTATCTTCTGCATTTAAACTGTAATTACGAGTGGGGAAAAAAGCAATTCAATTACATCAATCATCTTTGCTGTAATCCATAGTAAAAAGGAAGTACAACTTTATTTTAAATGCAGTGCAAAAATTCACAACACAATCAATTCTGTTACATCAAGCCTCTGTGCCTTGCATACGGTAACCGTGGTCACGCTACATCATCATTAATGAAAAATAGTCAAACCTTATTTTGAAAAGTAAATACATTTGACAGATGAAAAACAGAATTGCTGTACATGTTTCCTATAGGAGAAAAGCAAAACCTACATTAAAACAGAAGGTGCCTTTGGTTAGGAAACGAGTCTCATGGCTATACAAAAGAAAGTCATGCAGATAGGAGCTCATTCATTAAATGTCTGCCACAATTAAAACAAAAATCAAATAAAAGATCGGCAGTTGAGGGAATTACCCAAGCAAGGGGGTACTGGAAAGTCTATGGCACTGCTTCTCTTTTTCTTATATAGGCTTCTGCTTAGCAGATTTTCAATTCAGTAATTCAGGAGGACTTGACAGGTCCCAAATTTTGCATGCGATGCACTTTGTCGACCACTGGTTAAACCATAATCCCTGCTTGATCCTGCTGTTGTGCTGTTCTGACTTTTCATCAAAGTAGCCTGTCTGACAGCATACTAGAATCCCTCATGGCTGAGAACAGAGCTGGGCTGTAGCTGTGAGGGATTCAATCGACAGACACGGGTACAGAGCTTTACAAAATCTTTGATCAGCTATTTTTCAGTTCTGCGGTCCACTACTGCTGAGTACTACCTGTGCTTTACTCTGGGTGCTACTGGAGCAGCATGTGCAGTGAAATGTTAGAACAGCAGAATGTCAGGATTTACCAGATATGATCTATATTAAATAGTGAGTTAGGGAGGTGACTTTTTGTTACTATAGCTGTACATCGAGGCCAGCCCCAGATGTGGGTGTGGGGATCTTAGTAATGACTGTTTCCTTTTAACAACTTTGGCCAACATTCCGTGGCACCTGCCACTTCATCAGTAATAACGGGGGTTCCTAAGTAAAAGCAGAGATAAAAATGTGAGCAGTACTCAGGAACCAACTAACTGCTGTCTGTACAGTTATAAGCTATAGCCGTAAAATGGTAAATGGAAAAGATTCACAACCCTCTCACTGATCTACAGCCTCGCAGTTTGTAAAGTACATTCTCAAATCGGGAATGTTTCATCATTCAGACTTGCATGGCTGGTATTCAGACCGTGTGCAGGACAGAGTTCACAGGGTTAGATTGGGCCATTTTGTTCCTTCTAAGGCACCTGTACAGTTGAGGGTCTCCCAAGGTTCAATTTCAGTGCCCAAGTTGTTCAGTCTCTTTATCAAGGATATCCCAGACATCTGAAAGTACACAAATATAATTTTACATGCAGACGAAGCATTACGTTTTCAAGCAGTAACATTTTTTTATTCGATATGACCAGTAATCTTCAGTCAGATTTTGAGCACCTACTTCTATGTATTTATTTAGAAATTGGTGACCAGGAAAGGCACAGTCAGGCCAGATTTCCTCATCTCCTGTTGCTGGTGGTCACTCTGACGGTCTGCAGCCTAAAATTCCACGGGCGGACACTAATTCTGTGGGCGGCTGCGAATTCTGCGGGTGGCCACTAATTCTGCGGGCAGCTGCGAATTCCGTGGGTGGCCACTAATTCTGTGAGTGCCCAAAAATTCTGCGGTTAATTCCGCGGGTGGCCGCATCCACAGAACCGCGGAAAACTCGGGGCCTTGATTATTGTAAGCTCTACAGTACAAAATAAAAAGGTCCCATGACAAAGCTCAAGATGTTTGCACTTATACAATAAATTTTTGCACTACTGCAGTCTTCTTTTGTGCCAGTACCTTTTTGTTTTGTCTTGTGAGTATCCTGTGACTGGCTACCCTGGCACTGTGTACTCCTTATCAGTGGAGGGTGACCTCTGTCCCTACTCTTGTAAGCTTTACAGTGCATTAAACTCACTGTTCCTTGGGTGACAGAAAGGAATAGCACTTCATCCTGTTCTCTCTAAGATGCAGCAAAGGAACTGTCCACTCTTATTTGCACTCCATGCATATCCATCGGTCCTGTCTTAGATCCTTGCGCTCACTGGATCAGACAAGCTGATGGTTCTGCACACAAATACAACCCTTGCCTTCAGTCCCAGGTGCCCAACTGTGTGAAACTCCCTGTCAGTATCCCTATACCTGGTAAACCACCCCTTGCCCTCCAGTATAAAAGTCATGGAATAGTTCTTTTCAGTTTTTTCTGGGTATAAACTATGCTGCCATCATTCCAGAGGTGTAACATAGGTAGCAACAACTGTGAGCTTCCATTCCCATATCCCCTGCACTGGGCCTTAACTTCCATTTTAAACTTTGTTATGCCTATGTTAACGTACAATGTTGTGTAAGCTATGCACTATATCTAGCACTATTTATGTCTGCAATATGTTCGCTTGACATCAGAAGTTTAGCCTTAACAGGACACTGTTGTAAACAATCTATGCACAGCAGTTTTTATCTTGAATAAAACTGAATTGAATTGAATTGAACTGAAACTGAAAACTGTGGAGGGGAGTTATCAGTATGCACAGAGAAACAGAGTTGTGAGCAAAAGTTCCTTGTGATGTTATTAACGTCTCCCTCAGTGGGAATAAGTTGGCCTGTATGATCCTGGAGAGCATCACTGCGAGAATCAGCTATCTGTTTTCTCAACTGATAAGTTAGGAGTTTGCCCAGAATTCCTCCCACTTTCCAATATTTGTGTTTGGATCTAAGAAGGAGCCACTTCGACTGGAATTGCAGGAGAGTGTTCAGTTTGTATTTTAACTCTATAATAATTGATAGAAGGAGGAGATGTGAATGAGAGTCTTATTTGTATGAGCCTTTAGCAATGACAGCTGTTTCTACAGGTATTCTTTCTCCATCTCTCGCCATTATTGTTTAGTCAATGAGAAGGCTATGATACATCTTGTATGAATACTTTAAAGGCTTCCCAGATTGTGCCTGATGACACCACAAGGGATAAATTGAGATAGAAACAGGAAGAGACTTCTGGCTGAGCCCAGCTTTTGAACCCAGGGTCATGGAGGAGGAGGGAGTTATAGCACCACCTGGGGAAGCCAGTTAAACCACCCATAATGGATAACAGATGTGAAACTGGGGTGTGATCCAAAATCAAAACAGTAAATGTAGCAGTGTTCAGTGATCCTGCAGCAGCTGTGGCATCAGCTAGGAAGAAACATATCTATCTGTAAGAGTTATAAACTGGTGAGTGATAGGAATAGCCTCACCTCATGGGATTATCCCTGCACCGCACATCTAGTAATCCCCATTCTGCCATGAGGTGTGTTATGGTGCTTGTGGCCTATGGGTGGTTATCCCTGTCTACACAAGATCTGTCTAGGAGGGGGTCTAGCATTAAATTAAAGTTGTTTGCTATGATTACTGAGGTGTGCAACTCAATTTTTAGTGACTGTATTCTCTGGCTGACATCCACAAAAAACTCAGGATCAGTTGGATACATACAGATTGTGAATAATTTGTGTTCCCCTGGTGTTGCGAGTCAGACTAAGAGCCACCTACTATGAAAGTGCATACTGACCTCCTCTATTTTTCATGGGATAGTTCTATGAACTAGGACTGTCACCTTTTTTGAGCTATTTGCAGTGGAGTTCTGTATCATCTGTCCCACCCATCCATTTTTGAGCCACTGTACTATGTGCGTGGTAAGCTGTGACCCTTGCAGTAGTATCACTTTTGTTGTAAGTGATTGAAGGTACTGCAATACTTTGTATCTTTTAACAGGATGGTCCAACCCCTTAACATTCCAGGAAACTATTTTTGTGGCTTAGTCTTTAGATGTGTCAGCCATGTTTATTTTTTAAGTAGAAGGTCAGCTGTCGGAGGAACCATAATATAAAAAGGAGAGTAAGGGGAACAGTGAATAAATGGATTAATGGATTACTCTGGAGATGTTTAAATTGATGAAATAAAGAGATCAAGCATGGAAACAATTTTGCTTGAGTAAAAATATTAGTGATTTTCAAAGCTATCGGAAATTAAGAAATGAATGTAAGATACAATTAAGGTTATGTAAATCTGATTATTATACAAAACAACAAGATCTAAATTTGTCAAATCCAAAAAAATTCTGGTCTTCAATCAAATCTTTGGTGTCTTCTCCCATAGATGTACAATCAGGTGAGTTCCTTGTTGAGGAAGTTACAATAAAAGATCCACAAGAAATAAGTACAGCCTTTTTACAACAATTTTTGGATATGGGTAAATATAGTGTAGATAAATATGATCAGGACTTAAAGAACACAGTTATAGCATCTCAAAATGATTTAATATTTCATTTTAAAGAAATAGAGCCCGATCAGGTACTGAAAATTTTGAAGAAAATTCCTTTAAAAAATGTTGGAATTGATGATATTCAGCCAAGGTTTTTGAAGTTAATATCTTCATACATTTATAAGCCTTTGACAAAAATATTTAATTTGTCCTTAGAAATAGGGATCTTTCCACAACAATGGAAAAAAAAAAGGCAATAAGACCAATTTTTAAGGAGGTAAATAGTAAAGATTTGGGGAATTACCGCCCTATTTCTCTTCCCCATCCTTTAGGTAAAATTTTAGAAAAGATAACAGAGGTACAAATTAGTGATTACTTACAATTGACTGGGCTTCAGGCTCCTGAGCAGAACGGCTTTAGGAAATTTCATAGTATAGGAACTGCCTTGGCCAGGTTCACAAACCACATCAGATAGGCTATGGAGAGGGGTGAGCTCACTGGTGCTGTTTTTGTGGACCTGTCCAAGGCATTTGACCTTTGTTAACAATCGCCTGCTGCTCAGGAGCCTAGCTGCCAAGGGATTATCCAGATTATCATTAGAATGGGTGGAGAGTTATTTATCAGGTAGGGAACTATAAGTTCTTTATGAGGGTTCAGTGTCAAAGAGTAGAATTTTAGAAAAGGGTGTACCTCAAGGGTCAATCTTGGGACCCCTATTGTTTTCCATATTTGTGGATATTATACCAAGTAAAATTCTTATGGCTAAGACAATCTTATATGCTGATGATATAATATTATATAATAGCTCTAATTCATTAGATAAAATTGCCCAAGATTTGACTGTAGATTTTCAGAGTCTAGAAAATTGTTTGTTGGACTTAAAATTATCATTGAGTATTTCAAAAACCAAGAGTATGATATTTGCCTCTAAACAAAAGTTGGCTAAATTAGGGAAACTGAATATTTTTGGTAAAAATTGAACTAATTTGGAGCAGGTGCAATGTTTTAGATATTTGGTAATGAATTTGGACTCAAATTTAACATTTTCAAATCATATATTGACTTTAACAAAAATCAGTAAATCAAAAATTAGGGTTTTTATTCAGACTACAGAATGTGTTAACTTTACAAGCCAGGAAACATACAGCCCAAAGTATACTACTTTCTCAACTGAATTATAATTCATTTTTGTTTACTAGTTTGTCTAAACATGTGGTAAATAACTTAATGACTTTTCATAGTATTTGTAGATTTGTTTATAGATTGCCTTATAGTACACATCATTGTACTTTATATCAAGTTTCAGGGTTTCTACCACCTAACTTGAGTTCCATTTACTCTCTTTGTCGTAAAACGGATAATGTATTGAGACAAAAAAGTCTCTCTCCCTTATATTCTTTGATATCTGTAAGGGAAGCTCAGAGAAACCTGAGATCAAATTTTCTTTCTTGTTTAAATTTGAAAGTCACTAAAACTAAAATGGGTGCTCAAGCTTTTTCTATCCAAGCACCAAAATACTGGAATGATCTTCCAATTGAATAGAGAACTATGAGTAGTCATAATTTATTCAAAAAGAAATTGAAGCATCATTTATTGAGCAGCTTGCAATGTCACTGCTATTTTAAATAAATTGTATTATATTGTTTGTCTTATATGTCATGTATTTGTATTCCTGTATTAAGTGAATGTAAAAGTTATCTTTTTGTATAACATCTTGTGACTATTTTATAGTCTCGGGTCACATATGAAAAAGGGCCTTGGCTCATATGTTTACCCAGTTAACAAAAGAAATAAATAAAAAAATTGTAATATTGAAAGCAGTTACAGGATAGAGAGCCATCTGATTCCCATAAGTCTGTGCTAATTATCAGAATAAAATCCTAAATCTCCTAACAATAACAATAGATGTAAGCAACATTTTAGAACTTGTTATCATGGTCTTAGTGTGAGACAAACTAAGCTAACTTGAACAGACTGCAAATGTGTGGAATTTGCTTTCTATAGATGTGTATCCTGTTGCGGAGACGGGTTGAAATAGGGAGGCTAGCAGGTTGGGGTCATCCTAGGATGAGAGTCAGCCCTGAGAAAGGGAAGAACATTGAGTTGACCATGATAAGGCATGAGATGGGGAGGGGCTAGTGGTATATCATTCCTTTGCAGTGCCTATGCTGTGTGGATAAGCAGAGAAAGCTTAAGGTACACCCTGTGTTACAGATATTTATTTTTATTTTATTTAGTTTTTGTTGACTGGGTAAGTGCTCTAGACAAGACACTGCCTATTTTCAGGCATGGCATGACATGACTCTTGGGAGGGGAATGCCTCTGGACTTCCCTATGGGGAAGAAGGGTCCTGTCCCCCTGAGCTATCCAGCTGGCAGAGTAGTCTGGGGTCCAAAATGGAAAACCCTGCCTAAATTTGAAATTGATAGCATCCCCTACAGAAAAGGTTTAACACTCTTTTATGAAGTAATGAACCCCCAAGAGTGATTTTAGGGGGATGTGGTATTATGCAGTGATAACTTTAAGAAATATGGATGCTTTTCTAAATCATGTGAAATTGCCTTCACAAATTTCTTGAAAAAGTCAAAATAATGACTCTCCTTTAACATGGGTATAATTTTACAGTGTTTTCATCCTATATTGATTTCATTATGGCAAATGTACTTTAAAGTAAATGTTGAAGGTTCCCCAAATGCCTTTTGCACATGGTATGCCATTGCCAGACATGCTTTAGATGTTGAAGCTGCAATTTTTTTTTGTAAAAAAAACAGACATAGTCATTTGTTTTTATGTTTTATCAAGGTTTTGTCATCCAGTCTTCTGTGTGTGGCCACACCACCAAAATGATGTCATACCAGGGAGCTGTCAATGTTTTACATACAGCGACAAGGAATTCAGGGTAATTTTTAATGTTGACTTTGTTTGTTTTAGTTATTTAACCAGGTGAGACACACTAAGCTGAAAGCTTTTTTACAGGCGCAACCTGGGAGCACAGGGAAGTTAAGTGACTTGCTCAGGGTCACACAGTATGCAAGTGGAAGCTGTGGGATTCAACCCCAGGTCTGGTCTGCTGGATGTCACCAGATTTGCAGCTCAGAGCCCTAAACCACTGCGCTATACTGCCTCCCTAAATGTTCCTTACTCAGAAGTACAGTCCCCTATGTTGGTAGTGGTGAGCAGTAATATGTAAATGTACATAGCAAGGCTTTGTGGGTAAAATAAGAACCTGTTTTCCAGTTTCCTTACTGTGAGATGCTATCCGATATTCCTGTAATGGTGTCAACAATATACGTTTTTATATGTTTATTTTCACAACAATGCACTGTGCATACTGTATCTAGCTACAAAACTTCTATACTGAGAGATATAGTCTCCTATTTCTGCAGTGAGCACAGAAATATAATACCCTGTATACTAATTTACATAGTGAGGCATTGTGGGTACCATGCATAGCTGATTTATCTATCTAAAACTAAAAACTGACAGTGTCCCTTTAATAACTTTGTTTTTCTGGTATGATGTCAGAGTTGGGGGTTGCAGCACTAAGAAAAAAAGGTGTGGGTTATGCAAATGAAGCAGAGCACCAAAAATAAAAGGATTTTTTTCACGGAAAACAGCACAATTTTGCAGTTTGAATGGTAGGAGACTGTTTCACAACACCTACAGGTTACTACTCCCATTTGCTATGGGAACCTTCAACATTTACTTTAAATATGTTCTCTGCTTGTTGTTTTGTCTATATGTATAATTTATGAACCGCTTACACTATATAATTTATAAAAAAAAAATAGCCTATTTCAACATCATGTTTTACAGCTATAAAACATGGACAAAGGGTGTTCTCTTTTTATAATTTTACAAGATGAATAATGTACTAATGAAAATATTTCTAATAGCATTTCTCTTTTTTCAGGTAATAATAACAACTAAGAGGCAACGAACTGGCTGAAGCCCCTGCTGAGACTTTCACCCTACTCACCAAAAACAAAATGCCTGACTAGTGACTGGTCCAAGTGTATCATCTGCCAAATAACAACACTGGAACACCTGAGGACTGCAACCCCTGGAGGACTAAATACATTTTATAATGTATGCCTTGTTGGAAATGACCATGCTTATCAGCAATTACAGCCATTAGACATTGACGCATTATTAGCTTTGCCTGCAGTACATTATCATCCATGACATCATCAGTCCTACACCAGCAAAACAAATATGAAATATTTTGAAGGTCAAGGAAGAAGCTCAAGTTCTGGCTCTTCCACTGATGCTGGTTAGTGTTCAACCTCACGGAGTAGGTGATCGACTCACCAGCCTGTTAACTGTAATTTGTGTATAATATGCCAGAACGCATATCACAAAAAAGACAAAAATATATCACAGATTGTAACCTTCAGAGGGCAAGAAACTCTGCTTGATGCAGCTGAAGCCAGAGAAGATGACAGTCTTAATGCGAATAGCTGGACTGGACTTAATTGCACTTGAAGCAAAGTGCCACTAAGACTGCCATAGCACTTTCACCAGCAAAAGAAACACATAGACAAAATGTTCACTATCCAGTGACAAGGAAGATAAGTCTGTGTATAAAGCATGCTTCAGTGAACAGATTTCTGAAATTGAGAATGACCTTGTTATCAGCAGAAAAGCCTTGTCCATCTCTTACCTGTTACAGAGATACCGGGATATTCTGAAAGGCAAAGTTCCAAGCAGTGAGAGTTACTGAAGTGAGAAGCTAAAGGGATGACTAACAAACTATTTTGGTGACCATATCATTTTTCAAACGTAGTGTGACCCAAGTAAACCAGAGCTTGTGTATAGCAGTGCTGCATCTTTGAAAGATGTCATCAACACAGCTTCCTGTTTGACTTCAAAGCAACAGTATGAAGAGGAAAATCCTCTCCCTACTTCCGAAAATAAAGATAAATATTCAACCACATCTACGCTGATTCATGCAGCACAGGTCCTCCGTAGCGAACTCAAAATATGTGAGGGACTGAATATCAATCCAATAGATAATTCCACTATCAATTTAGAAAAAGCATTAGACATGATTCCTGACAATGTGTATAGGTTCCTGAAATGGTTATTACAAGGGATGTTGGTGATGAACCTATTGAAGATGGCAGTCCTTTATTAACAATCACTAGCAAGACCCTCCACAGACAGATATTATCAGTTGGTCAGGACTTCATTCATATAGTATCCAGAGGTGCAAAGTGTACATCTAAACATGTTAGGCTTCCAATGTCCATATGCCATATGACAGGCTCTAAACAGGTAGTAACAATTGTGCACAAGCTAGCACACTGTCATTTATGAAGCCCTAGAGAGAACTGACACAGCTATTGCAATGGATCAGAATGAAAAAGCTGCCAGGGACAATATCATCATTATATCAAACATACAGCATGGGGAGTTTGTTCAGTTTGCTGCTGACAATAACAATATAAATGAGGAAACGTTAGATGGAAAGCACACAACCCATGCCACAACTATGGTAGTATATCAGCGTTAAACTTCCACAATTCTGGAAGGCAGCTTCTGCACAGTAGTAGCTCAGGCTCAGACAAATAAAATAGCACCATTAACACAATCACTCGAAACTCCTGCAATGTGCCAAGCCATTCTGGAGTACAATCCTCATGGCAGACGCCCTACACCAAATCTTGTGGGAAAGGTAAAAAGTAACTGGTAAACTGATGTTGAGGCTTGTCGACAAGCCACCAAACTTGATCTGCAGTGGCTATTTATAAGAAGCTGTCCAACCAAGCTATTTGAGGATGAGTTTGAAAAGGTGAATGCTCAGCAAATGAAAGGATGGACAGCTTTTAATGTGATGATGATGATTTCATCTACCATACCAACAGTAACATCTATTAGGTACTGTTCAATGCTGCCAGCATCACATGCTGAATGGAGTACAGTTTTCACTGTGATGAAGAACTTCTGCAAGATATCTAGGACACTTGGCCAAGATTACGGTGTCTTAACATTTGACTATGCTATATATTGTAAGGCCAAAGAGACTCCGTGGAGGTGCCCAGAGGAATTTCAGAAATGAGTCTTGAAAATGGGTGGTTTCCACATAGCACAGACATTTCTGGATGTAATTAGAAAGAAGTATGAAGAGAGTGGTCTGGAAGACATCCTTATAGAATCACAGGTGTATGGTAGCAACACAGCAAGCAATCTACTTAAAGGCAAATCATACAATCGTGGCATGAAGGCCCACAAGCTGGTAATGGAGGCTCTGTCCAAACTGAGGTGGCAGGCATTTTGTAACTGGGAACAATACAACGAAATTGATTGTGATGTATAATAGACCTCATCAACAGCAAGCTCCAGGAATGTCAAAATGAGGTCTCAAACAATGATGTAACAAGCCTAACAGCAACACTTTCCCAACTCAGTGATGTCCTCAAGAATGTACAGGATGCATTGCACAGATTCCACAATTTTGGAAAAGCAACTTCCCAAACATTTGCATTCTGGGATGATTACATCGAAATGGTTAACATCCTAATGTGTTTCATTAAAGCAGAACATGAAAGCAACTGGGACCTGCATCTTGCAGCTGATGTAGAGATGATACCACCATGTTTTGCCTTTGACCGCACCAACTATGCTCTCTGGGTATCTGAATACATAAGTGAGATGAAGCTTCTGCCAGATTGTGTATCCGAAGTTCATGAGCAGTTTGTGCAAGAAAATCATGCGGTAGCTCAGTCAGAAATAAATTCAACGAAGTCTGGACAAACATGGCACTTGAACAAACAGTAAACTATGATAGTAAAGTAAAAGGGGTTATAGTGGGTTTCACTTTGTAACCAGGAGCCTTGGCTAGATGATTCATCACTGCTCAAGAGCGCTAAGCTATCACAACTTCCATGAAGGTAATGTGTGATATGGTAGACAGATGTTTGACAGGGAAAATACAAGGAAGCTTCACCTCGTCGCATGCAACAAAATGAAGAAGATTGTTAACACAGTCACCGACTCCATGACAAATCCATTTAATTTGAATGCTTACTTGATAGCACTCACCAGCATTGCAACTGGCATTGTTGTACCCGCAGAGGTTGCCACCAAACTTTTTACTGTGAATGAGACAGGAATCAAAGCAATGAAACAGTTTGTGGAACACAGACTAAATTCAAATTCCACTGGATTCTTTGAACCACTGTACAAGCTCAACATCAAGACATTTGCATCTCTAAGCAAGAAGATCAAATCAGAAGATAGTAGTGATAAGACAGTGACTATCAATGCAGACAGGGAGTTGTTTAACCATCTTGTAGTAGCTGAACAAACAAGAGAGATTGATCTGAAGGAAGTTTTCACACATGAACTTTCCACAGTTCCATATGCTCTAGCACACTCTGATGGTAAGCTGAACAAAACTGCAAAGACTAAGCTATTGCTTGAATTAGAAAAAGAAGTAGAGTCAATGTATCAGCTGCTAGCATCCAATATGCCCACAGCCTGGATAGTGGATGGCATGGAGAGGGTTGTGGATGCATGGAACAGCCTCCCTGAGGAGGTCGTGGAGTCAAGAACAGTGGGGGAATTCAAGAATGCATGGGACAGACATAAGGCAGTCCTAGTGGGGGGGGTAGGAGGAAGTAAGCTGTTGGTTAACTAGGATCTGCAGCTTATCTGTTAGGCAGGAAAATGGGCAGACTAGGTGGGCCAAGCGGTCCTTATCTGCCATCAAATTCTATGTTTCTATGAAATTGTATCTTCATTCATACAGGTCCCTTTGGAAATGGAATAAACAGAATAGAGGAGATTTTGCAAAACTCATTTTTCATGCCAACCTGCTTCCCCTGACACACTATGTAACACCATCAGGCCATGGCATGCATGTGAACCCATTGTGAGATAAAGCTCTCCAGCCCATCACAATGTGTCCCCCGTGTGACAGAACACTGCACCATACATTCCCAGGCTCAGAGCAGTGATGTGTTCTCCCAATCCTTGTGCTGCCCAGCCAGCTCCCAGAGCTCATCACTAAACCTGAGTTGCCAGCATGGGAACACAACATACTACCCTCTGGCCCAACAGCTGGCCCTGCACACAACATTTCTCCATAACTTTTAGGTGATTATATCAACCAGTGACAATATGTAATCAATAACCCTGGCAAAAATGTGTACAGCGCAATTATTTAACAGCTCTATTCTTTCAACAGGTCTACACATTATTATATTCCACTTTTCTGGGCAGAATTACTTTATTTTTCTTAAAAAGTACAGGTAACTTTATTTTACCAGTTATTCATTTCAGATGGCATCTCTATACCTTAAAGGCAAAAATAAGTTTGTGTAAAGTAAGGTATGGACTTAACAGGTCTATGCTATTGTCAAGGTTTTGTTTACGTTGGCCCTAGTGTAATAACATAAGACTGAAAATTGTATTAGGCTGTAGTGCAGGTTGGCAAATATCACCATGCCTGATGTACTGTGCCACCACCTCTGGCAGTGGCAGCTGTGGTAGATAAGTGACTATTCATTTCTGTGGCAGAATTCAGCCATTTCATTAGCTAATATATTATGTTATAGCATTGATAACATCACATTCTGAGCATAGAGGGGTTTGGGATATAAAAAGAGGGGAAGGGAACCAGGTTCTATGGATAAATGGAAATATTAATAAAGAATCGTCAAGAACAGTGAATTCTGTAGCACCACAGAAGTTCTGCGGTAGGTTGCAAGTTCTGTGCAAAATTCTGCAGCCGCAGAATTCTAGGGGCCTTGGGTATATCAGCAATAGGAGAAAGGTGAGTGGGGGAATTAGTAGGCTGAAAGGGGCAGAGGGAGAAAGCATCAAAGGGGATCAGTAAAAAGTGAATGTACTAAACCAATACTCATGTTCGGTGTTTACAATGGAAAGGGATAGGGAGGGGCCACGGATTACAGATAGGAATAATAAAGGTGAGGAAGTGGACACTACGTCTTTTATGGTGGAAAAAGTACCGGAGGAACTAGGTAAGCTAAGGGTGGACAAGGTGATGGGACCCGATACTGTGCATCCCAGGGTATTAAGGGAACTCAGAAAACATTTAGCAGCACCACTAGAGCAGCTATTCAACTGGTCACTGGAAACAGGGGTGGTTCCCAAGGACTGGAGGAGGGCAAATTTCACCACATTCCACAAGAGTGGAAGCAGATAGGAGGCAGGAAACTACAGGCCAGTCAGCCTGACCTCTTTGGCGGGAAGGTTATGGAGGTACTGTTGAAGGAGAGGAGAGGATCATGGGGTACTTAAAGGCCTTTGACCTGCAAGAACACAGGCAGCATGGCTTCACAACAGGCAGGTCATATCAAACAAACTTCCTGGACTTTTTTGACTGGGTGACCAGAGAGATCAACAGAGGGGGGGAGTGGTAGATCTTGTGTACCTCAGCTTCAGCAAAGCATTTGATGCAGGTCCCCACAGGAGGTTCTTAAACAAACTGGGAAGTCTGGGAGTGGGCACAAAGATAATTAACTAGGTGAGATATTGGCTATGGGATAGGGAACAGTGGTGGTAAATGGGGTCCATTCAGATGAGGGGAAGGTGACCATTGGAGTGCCACAGGGGTCAGTCCTAGGGACATTACTTTTCAACGTATTTATCAGGGACACTGCAGAAGGAATTGAAGGGAAAATATGTCTATTTGCTGATGATACAAAGATCTGTAACCGGGTGGACAGAGAAGAAGTAGTGGGCAAGATGAAGAGGAATTTAGACAGTCTGGAGGAGTGGTTGAGGACTTGCCAATTAGGATTCAGTGCTAAAAAATGCAGGGTCATGCACTTGGAGCATAACAGCCCAGGGGTGGGCTATGCAATGGTAGGGGTGGTGCTCGAGACAACAAAGAAGGAAAGAGATCTGAGAGTGATTATATCTGAAGATCTAAAGGTAGACAGTCAATGTTATAAAGCAGTGAGGAGGGCCAGTGGAGTGCTGGGGTGTATAGGAAGGGGCATAACCAGTAGGAAGACAGAGGTAATGATACCACTGTACAAAACCTTGGTGAGACCCCACCTTGAATACTGTGCTCTAATTTGAAGACCATACCTGAGAAAGGACAGGGACAGGGTGGAGGCAGTGCAGAGGAGATCTACATAAATGGTGCAAGGGACGAAGTTTATGACCAAAGAGGACAGGCTCAGATAGCTGAATATGTACACCTTGGAGTAGAGGAGGGCGAGAGGGGGACATGATGGAAACAATTAAATACCTAACAGGTAAAAACAGGGTACCAGAGAGTAGCATTTTTCAAAGAAGGGGATACCAGACAACCAGGGGACACATAATGAGACTGGAGGGGGGAAGGATCAAGGGGCACATAGTGCAGCACTACTTCACAGAGAGGGTGGTAGACAAGTGTAATGGCCTACCTGCAACTGTGGTGGGGGCCAGAACAATCACAGAATTCAAAAGGGCTTGGGACAAGCATAAGGGCATTCTGAGGGGAGGGGGTGGGGGAACACAAGAGGGAGAAACAGAAGGAGGGGACTAGGCAGGACACAGGGGCAGACTGGGTGGGCCAAGTGTTCTTTTTTCTGCCATCAAATGTCTATGTTTCTAGTTTAGTCCATTCATGCCATGAATAGAGTTAGTGAACCTCCTCTGCACCTTCTCAATATCTGTTATATCATTCTTAGATACGGGGACCAGAACTGAGAGCAGTAATCCAAATGTGGATGTACCAAACCTCTATATAGTGGTACCATGACATCTTTGTGTCTTCTGGTGATATTTCTTTTAATACAACCAATTATTTTGCTAGCTTTTGCAGTGGCAACTGAGCTGTTAAATCTAAATGCTAGGTTTTGCAGAATTATAACCCCTAGATCTCTGTTCCCTTTTACTGCCCTTAATACAGAGCTACCCAAGTTATAGGATGCAAGGATGCTATTTTTCCCTAGGTGGAGCACAACACATTTATCAAAATTAAATTTCTTTTCCAACCTAACAAAGCACTGAAATAACACATCAGGGTCCACCTGAATTCTAGCAATATCAACAGGATTTTGGGCTCTGCAACCAATTTTAGAATTGTCTGCAAACATTTTTACAAATACACCAAGACCCGAATGCAAGTCACTTAAAAATATACTAAACAGAACAGGGCCCAAGACAGATCCCTGAGGTATGCCACTAGTAACATTTATGTAACCAGAAATGGCACCACCTATTCCGACACATTGTTTTCTGTCAACCAGTTTCAGATTCAAAAGTTTACTCTACTGCCCATATTAAGGTGTTCAAATTTACCTAGTAGCTTGCCATAATGTACCCTGTCAAAAGCTTTGCTGAAATCCAAAACTATGACATTGCATGGTATATTCTGATTTAATGATTCACTAATAGGCTCATGAAATGATATCAGGTTGGTCACACAAGAACAACCTCCATGAAACCATGCTGGGTTCTATCACTGTAGCCACCGGTGTTCATATTTTCTAACATGAACTCCTTTAAAAGACCCCTTATAATTTTACCCAGAACTGAGGTGAGACTAATGGGCCTATAATTCTCAGTGGAATGTTCATTTCCCTTTTTAGGGCTGCATTGGGCAAAGCCCTGCAGACCTCTTGTGAGCAAAAAAGGATTCACTCCAACCGAGCAACAATTCTGGAGTTGCATCACAGTCGCCTCTGCAGTCTATGAAGTACTCCCTTGTATCAATGCAGTTTTCTCATAGGCACTGTTTTAGGGGCTGGAGGAGTAGTGACATGGAACTGCTTGCAGCCGCACCAAGAATGTGCGAGTTGGCAGTCCACGCATGCTCATTAGTGCACATCCATTTTCTCTCCACAACAGCAGCACATCAGGAGCTCTCTTGGTGCTCCCGGACCCTGAGATCACTTAGTTGGAGTCCGGAGACACGAGGACCACGGTGCAAAAGCCGCAAAACTATTTGTTTAAAGAGTGCCAGTGACCACTCTGGGACTGAATATATACATAACAAAAAGCTGCTCATGCATATTAATGAACTCTATTAATGAGCAGCTCATTATTATGTATATATTCAGTCCTAGATTGGTCATTGGTGCTGTTTAAACAAATAGTTTTGTGGCTTCTGCACCACAGCTCTTGTGTCTTCAGACCCCAACTAAAAGAACTCGGGGTCCAGGAGCTCTGAGGGAGCTTCTGATGCGCTGCTATTGTGACAAGAAAATGGATACACACCAACGCGCATGTGCAAACTGCCAGCTAGCGCATTCTCAGTGCAGCTGCAAGCAGTTCCATGTCTCTGCTCCTCTGGTCCCTCTTCCATGACCTGTGCTGCAGCTCTATTGGATCTGGCCAGAGTTTGTTATATTTGGGGGAAACATTAGCTGTCCTCCAATCCTCAGGGACCTCGCCAGTATTATAAGAAGATGAATATATAAGACTTAAGGGTTCAGAAACTAGGTGAACCATGTTCTTAATAGTATGGGAGTGGATTTCATCAGGCCCTGGTGCTTTGCTAGGTTTTATCCTATTTAGTTCTCTTAATGTTTTATCAGGGGAGAAAACGTAGCTTCCCAAATCATTTCTCAAGACATCATTGCTTGTATTACTGACTGGTTTAAAAGCAATTTTATTAAAGTTGGATCCAAAGTAATTATTTAGATATTCTACCATTTGTTTTGGGTCACCATCCAGGTTTTCTTGGATGGAAAGCGGGCCAACTATAGTCTTTCTGCCTTTTAAGGAGTTTATATACCCAAAAAAGGCTTTGGGGTTTGCTTTATTTCTGGCAAGATTGGCTTCGTATTTATGTTTTCCCCTTCTTATGGTGTTTCTACATTTTTTAAAATCATATTTGTAAATGCTACAATTTATGAGGTACTGGGTGATAACCACACATGTAAGACAGCGTGGTATTAACCGTGTTGTCTATACAGTGATTGATCTTACAGCGACAGGGGTAGAATAGCGGTAGGGGAATACTGCTACCCCTGTTGCTGCACACAGAATGGGAGGCTGGACAAGTTGCCATGTGCTGGGTGCCTGGCTGAGCCGCTCCCATGGAGGAGTGGCTAAGGCACCAGCACACAGTGCAGTTAGGAGACCTGGGACCATGGTTCAGTCCCCCCCCCCCCAGGTCTCCCCTGCTGCAAGTTTTTGGAATGTTTTTATTTAAAAAAAAAACTCCCTAGTTTCTCCCCATGCCTGAGGTCCCCAACCCCCGGAGTTAGTTATTAAGTTCTGGGGGTGGGGTGTGGGGGACAAAGCCCCCCCCCCAAAAAAACACATGAAAACCCATTGTAGTCAATGGGCGCGGTATGAGGAACACGTTGGTGTTTTGCCTGACTGTTATTGTCCTGCACTTTTTTGCTGTGGCATTTTTAGCCACACGGTTTTGACTTGCGGTGACATTACTCCATGCCAATTAGTGCTACTTGGGTCATTTTTAAACCTGTAAAACTATCTTTTTTGTTTATTTATTAATATTTTGATGCTCATAGTGAGACATTTGGGCCTCATCCTATTGCATGAATACTTTTTTTCTTTTGGGGACCCACTTAACCTGAAAATATAGCAATATATTCTTTAAACAGATCCATTTTTTGATTGTAGATTTTCCTTCAAATTATGCTTCTCAGTCTCAACTGAATAGCTCCTTAGGCATTCATATAAAGCTAGCCCTGCCATAGTTGTAAATCAACCAAGACCTACAAATATTCCTTGACTTATGGTGGAAAATTACATGAACCATGCAATGATCGCTACCTGTCAGCGGATGCAGCACCTCACAATTTATTTCTCTATTTTTGATGTTAGTCAGGACCAGATCTAATAAATTTCTCCCTCTTATATGTGCTCTCAATAATTTTTGTAGGTCACCCTAATATCAAGTAAGGCTGAACCTACGTTGTCTGTCAATATACTTGTTTCCCAGTCTATGATACTGATGTTAAAATCCCCCAATATAATAATGTCCCTTTTAGTCATACACTTATTGTAAATAGTATTTAGCAGCTGTAAATTATAAGACAAGTCTTACCAGGGGGGGGGAGAGGCATAACAGATCCCGCTAATAACTCGTCTGGGTTTATCTTCTATTTTTGTCCATAAACATTCAAGGTTAACCCTCATCCTGTTCTTGTTGACTAATTAGTGGTCTGCTAGTTAGCTTGTTAGTGACTTATAATGCCACCCCACCACACCTACGACCTTTATGATCTAAATGGTGCCAATTATAACTTTCCAGTTGGTGACCCCAATCCTCTTAATCTTTTTATTTAATTTGTTAACCGCATAAGAGCACTGGACCAAGGGTCCTTTATCAGGCTCAACCTGGACAGATTATACAATACAGAAAATACAAAACATAAAATAAACATTAAATAACAGCTACAAATATATAGATCAATTAAATATAACTTTAGATGTTTTTCAAAAACTTGTAAATAGCAACCAACATGTAAAGAGTCAAGTAAGCTATTCTGAAAACGTGGAGCAGCTGCAATAAAAGCACATAATCCTGCTCTAGTTTTACAAAGCCCTTCATTAAGAATAACCATTTGGCAGACCTTAAACTAGGTAACAAATCCCTAACTAAAAGAAGATCAGAAAGGGGAGAAACAGAACAAAAAATATTTTAAAAAATCCAACAACCAAAAAAATACTGCATACGATGAATTGGAAATAAACAGCCAAACTGAGAATATAACTGACAGTGGTGAGTACGTACAGGAGCGAATAAGACAAAAAGGCAAACTTAGTTGTAAACAACAGAAAGATTTTGTACCATAGTAAAACCAAGATGAAAAAAAGAGGAGATACTTTTTATTTAATTTATTTGTTTAAAATGTGCTAACCGGGAAAAGCACACTAAGCTGAGGCTTGTTTTCAGGTGCGACCCGAGGGTATGTACACAGGTAAGGAAGAGAAAAAAACAACAGACAATTTCATAATCAGGTAAAATACAACACTCAAGTATGTGCAAATGAAACAGAGGGATTACAGTGATAATAAATAACATTCAGTTAAAGTACAGGCACAAAAATTGTTGTACAAAGTAATACCCTATACGTGAAAGGCCCACAACTGTATATGGGAAACAAATAAACAGTCCAACTGTGTTCCAAGCCAGTACGAGAAAGTACAGAATAAATTAATGTCGGAGGAAATTGGTGACTGTGGCTATAGCAGAGACAGAGGAAACCCGATTGGGTTAGCAAGACTGGCAGTGAAAAGAAAAGAGAAGGACCATTAGTCCCTGGGATGGGGGTCCCTTAAGTAGGAGAGGGACTTGGACATTAGGGTATTGAAGGGGTAGGGTTTGGAGGGGTGGACAGAGTTGCGGTAGGAGAGGAGGGGCAAGTGCAGGGAATAGAGGGAATGGTGCAAAGCAGGGATTTGAGGGCAGAGGGGGGGGGCATGGTGGTTGGCCCATGGAAGTTGATTCCAGAGGTGAGGGAGGCAGTAGGAGAAAGCAGCTTAGCCTGAGCATGTGTGAGGGAGTGGGAGGGAGAATGTACAGGCATCCCAAGAGTGAAGGGAGTACTCAGAGGAGCTGACAGTAGAAAGACATGAACTGAGACATGGCGGGAGAGACCTGAACCAGAATTTACCAATGAAAATGAGGCTGTGCATCTAGCACCTTGTGGGAATGGGCATAAGGGAAAGAGAGGAGTAAAGAGTTCAGTGATGCGTGAGAGGGAGAGAGGGAGAGGGAGAGGGAGAGGGAGAGAGGAGGTGGCAAAGTGGCAGAAAAAATTTACCAGGGTGTCCAGTCTGGCTAGAGAGGTTGCCGGAGCTGAGTCACAGACAATATCAACATAGTCGACTACAGTCTTTGTGCCAGTAAATGGCACCGGGTTTGGGGCGAAGCTTTGAACAGATGGAGTCTACGTGTACAGAGAAGCTGAGACTGCTATCCAGCCAAACCCCCAGGTATTTAAATGAGTTCACTGATTGGAAGGGTGAGCCATTGCAGATGGTAAAGGTGGGAGGGTTAGGAGATTTGAGCCATTTTTGCCTGGAACCAAAGAACATTGAAACTGTTCTTTTAGAGTTAAGTTTTAGTTGGTTTTGTTGGAACCAGGATTGCACTTTGTTGTAGTTGTACTGAAGTGGGGGCTGTGACATCGATGGCAGAGGGACCAGAGCAGAATAACACAGTGTCTTCCATGTACATATGAATTCTGAAGGGGGAACAGACAGAGGGGAGATTATTTCTGAATATAGAGAAAAGTATGGGACCCAGTATGGACCCTTGGGGGACACCAGCTAAAATAGGAAGGTGGGTGGAGAGGGAGGTAGCTACAAGAATAGATTGCTGCCTATGCTGAAGATATGAACTGAACCAGTGAGTTGTAGCAGGAGCTAGGCCCAAGGGAATGCAATTTATGGACAAAAAGGGTGTGGAAGACAGAGTCAAAGGCCTTAGCCAAGTCCTCAAAGATGGATCCAGTGACAAGGCCTTTATCCATGGCTGACTGGATTGAGTCAGTTAGTGCAAAACAGGGAGGAGACTGTGGAGTGCTGTTTCCTAAACCTGGACTGGTAAGGTGAAAGACTGTCAGTGAAAGTTAAGGGTATCCCGTGACTTTGGCGACCTCAATTAGGCACCTACCAAAAGGGCGACTCAATCGCGATGCCTGTCATCAGGGCGACTGGGGAAGGTGGGCGACCAGATGGGGGGTGCACAAATTAGTGACATCGTGTCGCTACATGCCTACACATGGGGGAGTGAGCATGCCGAGCGTGGGTGGGAGGGAAGGAGAAGTTGTGGGGTGGTGCTGCAGCAACTTGCTGAGCTGCTTCCATGGTGTGGTGGGTGGGTTCAGGGCTGCGGCGGAATGATGGGTTCAGGTCCGGGTGCAGGTACTTTTGTTGCGCCCGGCCCAAAATTTTATTTTGCTAAATTTGCACCCCTCTGGAGTTAAGAATCCTTAGAAAGTAGGGGTGGGTGTGCCGCATAAACATAAAATCCCAACTCCCCGGCACCGCTTTTGCTGTGTGTGCCGGGAGTACATCACCAAAATATTTTTTCGGCGATGTGCCATCATCCTAACGGTGATTGCCATTATCACATAGATCCAGAGTTAGGTATTCCAGGAGCCTAGCATAGATTAGAGATGCCTGGAGCTTAGCAAGAGTTGGAAGGAGAGAAATGGGTCTATAATTACCAGGGGAGGTTGGGTCCCCACCTTTGTGTAGGGGGAGCACTTTGGCAAGTTTCCAGGCCTGGGGAATGGAGCTGGTGGAGAGGGAAAGGTTAAGGAGATGAGCTAGTGGGGCTGCTATGGTGGGTGCAGAGATACGGAGAAACTTCTGGTGGAGACCATCTGGGCTGGCTTTTGAGGGGTTTAGGGCCATTAATGCCCTGTAGACTTCTTATGAACATACAAACTTGCCGGCAGAAAAAGCCCCACAGGTCTATCAAGTCTGCCTGAATGTGCAACTCTTAGTTTCATATTACTCAGCTGTCCCAGCCCCACCCAAACCCCTCCCTTCCTCCCCTTTCCTGGTCTTTTCTCCCTTTGTGTTCCTGTCTGTACTAATCCTGCCCTTGACTCTATCCCAACCACGCTTAAAGCTATCCACTGTCCTCAGTTCGATTAACTCCTCCGGCAGTGTGTTTCATCTCACCACCACTCTCTCTCTCTGTAAAGTAGTGCCTCCTCATCTCCCTCCTGAACCTTCCCCATTCCAGCTTCAAACTGTGCCCCCTAGTGACCCTTCCCCCCTTTAAGCGGTACAATCCTCCCTCTCTGACTTTGTTTGTGCCTTTCAAGCACTTAAAGGTCTCTGTCATGTCCCCTCTTTCCCTTCTTTCTTCCAGCGAATACATGTTGAGCTCCCTCAATCTTTCCTCATACAGCAAGTCCCCCAATCCCATGATTATTTTCATAGCCCTGCACTGCACTCCCTCCAGTAATCTCACATCCTTATTGAGATATGGGCACCAGAACTGTACACAGTAGTCTAAATGCAGCCTCACAAGTGATCTATACAATGGCAGGATGACCTCCTCCTTTCTAGAGGTGATCCCTCTGGCAATGCACCCCAGCATCCTATTTGTCCTTGCTGCTGCCCTCCTACACTGTGCTGATACCTTCATGTCCCATGTGACTATTACCCTGAGGTCCCTTTCCTCCTCTGAAGCTGTTACCTGCACTCCCCCCCCAGCCAGTAGCTGGTCCTGGGATTTCTTGCTCCGAGGTGCATGATCTTGCACTTTTTAGCTTTAAATCACAACTGCCACTCCCTAGACCAGTGTTCAAGTTTAACTAGATCATCCCTGAGTGCCTGCCTCCCTTCCTCATTGTCCACTTTTGCACAAATCTTAGTGTCATCTGCGAACAGGCTGATCTTACTTTTGACCCCCTCCACAATGTCTCCAGTGAAGACATTGAACTAAACAGGGCCCAGCACTGAACCCTGTAGTACCCCACTTGTTACTGGCCTTGGTTTGGATGTCTCCCCCCTTACAACTACCCTCTATTGTCTGTTCTGCAAGCAGCTCTCAACCCATCCCACCAGTTTCTCCCCCACCCATGTCCCTCAGCTTGCTCATTAACCTCCCATGGGGCACTGAGTCAAAAGCCTTGCTGAAGTCCAGGTCAAAACATCCACAGTGTGTCCTTCATCAACCATCCTCTTGGGAGGAGATGGCTGGCAGTATAGCCTAGTGGTTACAGTAACGAGCTGTGAATGAGCTTGCTACATCCAACAGACCTGGGTTTGATTCCCACAACTTCGATTTGCATACTGTGTGACACTGAGCAACTCACTTAATTACCCAGTGCTCCCAGGCTGCCCCTGAAAACAGGCACCTGTACCTAGTGGGCCTTACCCTGTTACCAAAGAATTAAAAAAAGACCCAGCAAGCAGGAGGGGGTGTGATTGTCAGGGAGGGTGCAGGAGGTAAAGATTTTGTTGAAAGCTTCTGCACTAATGGTTGAGTCAGAGACGGACGTTCCCTCAATGTTTAGCATTTGGGGGGGATGGTGCAGAGGGGGGGGTCTAAGAGGTTATGGAGAGTTTGCCAGAAATTTGCAGGGGAGTCTGATTAAGTTAGTAGCTGGGATTTAAAGTAGTTGGATTTAGCCTTTCTGATGGCTTAAGTGCAGGCATTTCTGAGGGACCTGTAGAGCTGGAAGTCCGAAGGACAGAGGGATGCCTTAAATTCTACCCAGCTTTTGTCATGTGATCTACAGAGGGATAGGAAGTTAAGTGTAATCCAGGGGAGGTGATGATATTTTACTCCTGCCTTTTTTAAAGGGGCATAAATGTTCCAGACACTGGTAAATGTGTCGGAGAACAGTTGGAGAGCAGAGTCTACATTAGGAGCAGAGTACACAGGTGACCAATCTGCATGGCAGAGATTGTGAAGGAAGGAGTTTGAATCAAGGTGGCAGAAGGGGTGAAACAAAATATATTTGAGTGCAGACTTAGGGGTTGTGGCTTTGCGTACACAGATAGTGATACAGTGGTCGTTAAGGGCATTGGGAAGTATTCTGTCAGCAGAGATGTGGTGAGGGTGGGACGTAAGCACCCAGTTAAGGAGAGAGTGCTTGGAGGATTTGGGATTCAGATGAGTGGGCTCAGTGAACATCTGGGAGAGGTTTAATGACTCAATTTTGAGGATAGAGGGTTTAGTGGAGGGGACGAGCCAGTCTTGGTTGAAGTCGCCTAGCAGGATGAGCTCACAATTACCTGAGTGAGTGGAGATTGTGGAAATGCATTTGATCACTGCATTGTGGGGTGCTTTGGGAGGGCAATAAAGTACTGCTGAATAGTTAGGGAGGATGGAAAGAAGGACGAGATGGATTATACAAAATGCTTGGGAGGAGGGCTTGGTGTCAATAAGGGGGATGGAGCAGGAGAGGGAGTCCCTGGCATAGATAGCCACTTCTCCGCCTCGTTTACCACGGTCCTGTTAGAATAGGTTGCATTCGTAAATGGAGGGAGGAGTCAGAGATCCTGGTGGAGAGCCAAGTCTCAGAGATGCAAAGTGTATCAGAGAGTGTTGGGAAACCCAGACTTTTAGGTAATCTAATTTGGGAAGGAGGCTCCATGCATTTAGGTGAAAGATGTGCAAGACCTTAGACTGCGCAGAAGGAGTCTGAGTTTGTGGGGGGCCAGGGTTAATTTTAATGTCCCTGCAGAGGAGCAAGAGGAGAAGGTAGAGGGAAAATTGAGGGGGGTACTTAGACCTTTTGCGGGAACAAGGGCAGAGGGAAGGAGAGGAGCGGCAGACACAATGGAGGAGAGCCTCAAGATTTAGAGAAGAGGAAGAAAGAGGGGGTGTATGAGGGGTCGAGGTGGAGAGGACGGTCTAGGACAGGCTAGGGAGATGAAAGAGGAGATAGGTAAGAGAGGGTGGTGTAACAGAGAAGGAAGGGGGCGTAGTCCAGGGGAAGACCAAGAAGGGAAGTGGAAAGGCAAAGGGTTATTGAGAAATGGGAAGAGAGAAGGGGAGAGACTGACGAGAAGGTAAGAGAAAGTTATAAGGGAAAACATATATATGGCTACATGGGGGAGGATGGATAGAGGTGTGAGGGAGAGATATGTTGAGGAGGTAAAGGGATGATCATATGGGCAGACTGTGAGGTGTGGCTCTTGTTTTAATTCACACCCAAAGTGAAGGGGTAAAGTATGTATGGAGGGTGGGGGGGGGATAGCGGACTGCTTGGAAAGGATGTGCTAGCCCTTTGCATGCAGGTGGTGTGATACTAGTCAGATATAACAGGGCTAGGTCGATATGTAAAGGTATTGCGGGCCCTCTAGTGGACAAATAGTAAAAAGAGCCAATGGCAAAATGGGTAGATAGAATTTTCACTGTCAGACAATCAGACCGTAGCACAGAGCCTATAAAAGTAATCGTCCAGATAGGGCAGGTGGGGAGATGCCATGAAACGGCAGCTGGTAGAAGCTCCAATTAAACTATTGACTGCATATGCTGAAAATACTGGCTGAAAATACAGCCTAAGTACAGCCGCTCCGATAGAATTACTGGCTAAGGTAGGCTGAAAGTTAGAGAGCTGGGGCAGTGTCCATTTGAAAAAGGAGCCAATTCAGCTGAGCCTTCTGCTGGAGATTAGGAGTGGAGGGCCATACCTTTTGTGCTGCAGTCTGATCCTTGGGGGGTCGCAGGTGACTGCTGGTGGCTTTCCGAGGGAGGAGTGGGCTGAAAGGTAAGGGGAGAGCAGTTAAACTGAGAGCAGGAGGTGGGAGGGCCAGATGGGGGGAGGGGAGAAATGCAAGTAACTTTGGCTTGTTTAGCAAATAAAATAACTCACTAAAGAAAGGCAAAAGCTGTCATTTAACCGGGAATAGAAAATAAGGTGAAATGTAAAGACTGGGCAGAGAGTGGGGTAAAAGTAGGCAAGAGACTAGCATTTAGCACAGAGCACAGAAAAATAAAGTCTGGTACACAGAGGCAATGAAATTAAATTACACTTATGAGGAGAAAGTCTGCAAGTGGCTGTAATCACTTAGTAAACCCATAAACTCTTTGGGCAAAAGGGAACCAATAGCTATGGCTTTACGAGACTCGAAGGAAAAAAAAATTCAACTTACATAGAATTCCAATTTTTTGGTTAATATTACTACAAACAAATTTATTGTGATCAGAAAAGAAAGCAAAGGACTCAAAACAACACCACGTTTCTGTTATGGCAATTATATCATAATGGTGTTCATGTAACTCTGCCATAAGCTGTTCCATCTTATTACTGAGACTCCTTGCATTCAGAAGTCAGATATTCCCTATGCATCCCAGCATCCCACTGGCTCTACCCACCACTTTGTCACACTGCCCTGACACTGTGAGGTCATCAGATATGATAACCTCAAGGTCCTTTTCCAGCATAGTGACTGTCAGTACCTCCCCTTCATCTTATGCTCAGCTCCTGGGCTCCTATGCCCCAGGTGCATGATTTAGCACTTTCTGGCATTGAACCCCAGCTACCATGCTCTTAACCACTCCTTGAGTTTCCCAAGATCCCTACAAATTTTCTCCACCCCCTCCTGGGTGTCCACTCTATTACAGATTTCTGTATCACTTCACTTTGTCAGTGGGGAAGGTATTTAATACATATGGGTAATGTGCTCCCCCATTGGGGTAGTGGTACAATTCCAAAGTTGTGACCTCAGCACCTACCTCCAGGGACACGGTACATTCCAGCTGCATTCCACCTCTGTTTCAGCTGTAGCATGACACAGCTAGCAGCACAGAAGAACCCTCCGGAAGATTTACACATTGTTTGTAATTTTTTGTTTAGGACTGTGTAACTCTGGGCAAATTGAGGCTTCCTGGTGAAACGGAGCATGCCTAAATTTAGAAATCCTACCTCTTAATCTGAGGCTTTCAAACTGAATAACCTGCTAGCTAACTTCCATTTCCAGTGCATACAGTGCCTGGATGGAGACCACTTGTCTTGTAGGGTGTTATTTTTCGGGTACCTCTGCATGTAGTAAAAATATCTAGCCTAGAGCACCAGATAAATAAATTTTGTCTTGGGGAGGTGTTCAGTCAGATAGGTTTGTTGCTGTCTCTTTTTTTAGCCCTCTATCTCCCCTGCATGTCTTTTCTTTGTTTATTCCTCTTTGTTTTGAACTTTTTTTTTTGTCTTAGACAGGAAGCTAGTGTATTCAATTTTGCCTGTTTCTCCTCTGGTGAATTAGCTGCTGGGGTATCATCTTTTCACCTGTTGGTAAAGTATCTTGTGGTTTGCCACCCCCATGTTGCTAAGATGTAGCTATATTTTCCCTTTAGTGCAGAGTTTCTTGCCTGAGAGGCAGCTCCCCTACCCCTGTTTTGCTGACACGCAGCCCTGTTTTCCCTTCACTATAGTTTTTCTGCCTCAGAGGCAGCTCTAATCTTCTTCTTCAAGGATATCTCTTTCATCAGGCTACACCTTTGGGACATATAGCCACCAGGCACTGGGACTACATGGAAACTTTTGCAAGGAGTCAGCCAGGGGCCACCCACAATGATGTAAAGTATTAGCATATATGTAAATGTGGGTGGCCTCTCGCCTCAGTTCTTTTCCCGCAGTTGATCAGACTTGTCGGATCTGCAGAAATGTCACTGCTCTTAGCCGCCATTTACTTTTTTCTATATATGTAAGTCATCTCTTTTAGAAGTGATTTTTGGTGACCTGTATGTCATCAAAAGAACCCTATAAACTCTTCCAGTACTGTGAGTACAGAAAGAAGTTCTACATGAGAAACTCCCGCAACATCTGTATCTGATGTTTAGGCCTCGACCACAACATGAAGACTTAAGAGATCTGCAAGGGGTTCAGATCCACAACCAGGCAAAGCAGAAAGAGGGCTTTGGAGAAATTTCTACTTCATAAGACTTTAGCTAGAATGGAAAAGCAGCTTCGAGAAAAATCCACATTGCCAGCTTGTTGACTGATTTGTGATCATCGAAGTCCCAGGAGAAATCTTCAGGGAGTCATAAACACAAGCACCGTGACAAGGATAAGACTTTCCTGGCCAAATCCAGGTCGCCCCTGTAGACTACAGGTATGACCTCTACTATAACATTGTCCACTCCAGTGGCAATGTCGACTCCCCCCCCAACCATTGACTAGACACCAAGGTCGGGGGCTTGGCATAGGAACTAGCAGGTCTATTATGACCGGTACGTCTCCATTGTCGATGGGGATTCAACCTTCACCATCGACCATTCCAGTCACGCCCACCGACCAAAGCAGTGCCAATGCTCAGGCAGTCCTTATCATCTTTTCAAATCTTATAAGCAACTACTGCCTGGCCTCCCTTTTCCAGGGGGACCATCAATGGGGACTTTGATAACTACCCATCAACACTGCAAGGTATTCCCCCTAGACCTCATCAGCTGCCACTGACATTGCAGTCCTCACCTCCCATCGATGTTAGAGTCGACAATGAGTACGAATACAACACTGCTCTTATGATGCAGGAAGAAGATGAGGAGGAGGAGGAGTAAGATTATGCTGAGAGCCACTATGAACATAGCACCAGCTCCACAGTCTCCTCCTGTAGTGAAAACTCCTAGATCACCTCCAGAGGAGCCCTCATTTTTCATCATGGTGCAGTAAATGCAATTTGCCATGGGATTCATTTTAGAGGAGCAGGATTCTATTAAAAAAAACATGATGAAACTTTTGGAGATGCCAGAACCCCTCTGTACTGTGGTTCCTCCTCTGTTCCCAGCCTTGGAGGATGCTACCTATGCAGCCTGGCATAGACCAAACAATATACCAACTGTGCCCATAAAGGCAGACAAAATGTATTCTGCACCCTCTGGGAAGCCATTTTATACTGTTTATGCTAACCAGCCTGAGCCTGACTTTGTCAATGAGCCATGACAGGTCCAGGGTACGTAAGCACCTCAGCTCCCTCTTCATAAAGAATCCAGGAGATTTGACATTCTAGGCAAGCATACATATGCCTCTGACTCATTGGGCCTATATATTGTTAATTATCAGGCCCGTATGATGAAGCATCAGGACACGCTCTGGAGGAAGGCCAAGACTGCCGCACAGGCCTTGCCAGAGAGATCTACCAAGCAGGAGTTAATGAAAACTCTTACTGCAGGTGCTGATTTGGGGAAACATTTGCTCCACACAGCATATAGGGAAATTGTTTAACTTAGAAAGGCACACTAAGCCAGAATTTGTTTCCAGGTGCGACCTGGGAGCACAAGGAAGTTAAGTGACTTGCTCAGGGTCACACAGTATGCAAATTGGGGCTGATGGGATTCAAACCCAGGTCTCCAGGTTTGCAGCTCAATGCCTTTAACACTACACTATATTGCTTCCACATTGACATTTCTGATGCTTCAGCCAGGGCTGCAGCCTCTGGCATTTGTCTCAGGCACTACTCTTGGCTCAGGGTAAAAGGTTTTGCCACTGATGTACAACAGACAATTCTTAATGCTCCATCCAGAGGACAAACATTGTTTAGCCATAAGGTATAACAGGTTTTAAAAGATTTTCAGTCCTCTGACAAGACCTTAAAAATCTGTACACTCCCTGTACCATACCCAACAAAGGGGTAGGGGCAGGGGTACTTTTCATCTAGCTGGTGTCGGGGGCAGCACTCTGCCTTCAGACAGACAGGAAGGGGCCATGCATCTCCATTTTCCCTTTACTGCAGAGTTTTTTCTGCCAGAGAGGCAGCTCCATTCTTTCTCCTGATGCAGAGTTTTGTTGACTCTCACCTATCAAGTTAGCCGAGGTTTTTTTGCATATGTAGCATTAGCACGTGGTGCAGTTTGGCACCATTTTCCTCTCAACGGATTATGGCTGTTGCTGACTTTTTGCCAGACAGTTTGGCTGCTGCTCCTCATGCAGTTACTGAATGGCAGTTCTTCATTGGCCGCTTGCCAGACCTTTCTCCTCAGTACTGTTGGTGTACTTTTTCTGATGGACAGCAGGCTCAATGGTTTATTTCTGAGTGGAAATTATTAGCACAGCTCATCGGCATTAGCACAGCTCATCGGAATGTTGTGATGTCATACACTCCTTGTGATGCTGATACTCACACCCACTTGATTGTGCCCAGTACAGAGCAGTCTGGCAGTGGAATTCAAGGTACAATGAGCCACTTTACTGGTTTTGCCCAGCATACAATGCAGAGCAGCCTGGCAGTGGACTACAGGGCACAGTGAGTCACCTCTTTAGTTTTGCTCAGCACTCCTAGAGTAAAGAACAGCCTGGCAGCAGAGTACAAGGCACAGTGAGTCACTGGAGCTGGCAGTGTAGCCTACAGGTTAGAGTCATGAGTTGTGAATGAGCTTGGTACATTCAGCAGACCTGTGTTTGATTCCCACAACCTGAGTCGCCATACTATGTGACTCTGAGCAAGACACTTCACCTCCCCAGTGCTCCTCAGTCTCCTCTGAAAACAGGCAATTGTGCCTAGAGGGCATTACCTGGTTACCAAAAAAATTTTAAAAAAAAAGTGTTAGTTTTCTCCTGGCATTCCTAGAGTGGGGTGCTTATACTAGATAGCAGCATGACAAAGACAGCTAGTTGGATTTCCTACAGAGCACAGTGAGTGGGAGTATGTGGTGCTGGAATCATGTTTATGAGCTTGGGAGTGAGGGGGGGGCCATAAGAGCTACTTTTTGTTCACAGAGTTTTTCATTTTCCCATTTTACATCACTTGTAATGATGTGTGAACTGGGAGCTCACTTCAAAGTTGGGAGGGCAGAGTCGTGACCAATTCTCCCTGCAGTTACAACACTGGTGATATCAACCTGGGGAAGGGGGGAGTGCTGCTCAGCTGCATGGTTCTACAGAGTTTCTCTGTTCCATCACACGAGAGGTCTGTAGGTATGGTTTGTTTGCTCATTCAGGGTGCAGTATCCTGCTGATAAGTGTGTGATTAAATGTTGATTTGTTACTGAGATATTTTAGTTTAATATTAAATGTGCAGGCCATTTAAGGGTCATTATTGCCAAGATTTTGAAGGTTGTTTAATAAGTAAATGTGTAAACCATTACAGGGGACAGTGTATCTGTGTTCCCAGGTCAGCCAGACAGAAGCTGCAGCCCCCCTCAGTCCCCCCGTGTGTAAGACTGCATATTTCAGTCTATGGTGCCTTTTTGCCCCCTTTTTCTAGGATTGGATTTGAAAAGCATACTGTGGAGCCTAAGTCATAAGTAATGAAAATTACTTTTTTTTGTTTTCAGGTATTTGCAGTGGCACCATGGCTTATCGCAGACCAGAAAAAATAAACAATACATGTAACACAGACCTGCAGATCACTGGTAACCCTGCTCCTGTGTTCTAGTATTCATGTTCCATTTACTAGATTCTTCACTGTTATTGAAAAATTAGTTGTTGAAATTGTTTGTATCTAAGAAAATTTATTTGCCCTAGTCTAACTTCTACACTGTATTCCTACTACCATTCGTGTGCCAGTTAAACTTCTGATTTATCATAATTATGTCCTGTATAATGCTCTCTGTGTTACTATTATGACCTTGCATTTCAACCCTGTATTGCATTGCATTGTACTGTATTATAGTCTTAGTGGAGTGTTGTTCTGTATAGAATTCCATCCCTTTCAAAATGCTGTTCTACCACAGTTCCAAGGTCATGGAATGCTGTTCTACCCTACTGTGGTAGAACAGCATTCTAGAACCTCTAGAAACTGCATGAGTCAGTTTCATTTTGAAAGCAAAAGAACTCACAAAACACATTTTTCACACAGTACTATACACTATAAAAAATACAGGATGAGCAACTCTATGCACAACCAGTGTGTTTTGCCACCTTGAGGTTCCAATTCCTATGGACCTCTCGAGCTTCACTCTCGAGGTCAGAGGGAATCAGAATCCCTCTGTGGCAGAACACACTGGTTCTGCATAATTGCCCATCCAGTATTCTGTATGTATTGTATTGTAATCTCCTGGGTTGTGACTGAAAATAGGCAAATGTTTGCCTAGTGCACCCTACCCAGTTAACAAAACTTAAATAAATAAATACCTGCAGTATGACTGTGAGGCCCATCATTCAAGGGACCTATTGCCCGCACTGTGTAATCAAGCCTTAATATGTCTGTTCCAGTTACCCCCAGTCTAACCATCGCACTGGAGTGGGTGGAGCACCTGTAGTACTATTGGCAGCTGTAAAGCTGAATTACACAATGTCTTTGTTGTTTTGTCTTATATGGAATATTCTGTATTCAAGTTTACCAGTGATTTACAGATACAGCCTGCAAATACACCTGATTCCATAAGGGTCCCTTGGGTCAGGGAGTGGGCTCTACAGCCACATATAGTTGTGCCAGAGTAGAGCAATCCAGCTCGTCTATTTGCATGTGCCCCCCCCACGGCCTTGACAGCAGGTCAACAGGTGGATATTGAGCAGGTATGACTATAGTCCTGAATGAATGGAGCCAGAGTCGTCATGGGGAGGTTGTATGGGGGAAGGGGAGGAGTGACTGAAAATGCAAGGTGGCAGGTTCCCCTTTTGTTTTGGTTGGTACCAGGCTCTTGCACTATGTTACAAAATATTGGACGGCTCCGGAAAGTGTTTTTATAGCCTCCCATCATGGTGTATATGATAGACCTGAAATGGGCAAGGGTGGCCAGGTCACAACTTCCCTAGGCTAAACTGTCTTGTTGTCTTGCCTAGAGGCTTCCTTTTTATTGTTTGTGGTAAGTGAACTCTGATATCAGATGAGGTATATATAGAGCCATGTGGAACCCAGCCTTATCATATCACACTATGTTACTTGGCAGATGCTAAGGACAAAGGTAAACAGTGCAGGCAGAGTGACCTGAACTCCTTTCACAGCATCTGCAAATGAGGGATGCCTGCTAAGTTCTATTCAAGGGGCATTATGGGCATGCCCTTCACCCTCAGACTGCTGCCTTGGCATGTTGACTTGATCAATCTATCCTACTGTGACACCCAGGCAGTGGTGGGCACTCCATTGGACCATAAGTTTCTACCTCTTTAAATCAAGATGGCACCATCCACCTTTTTGCTGTGGTCTTAATCCTTGGCCATAACTGAACAGAATGAGGCATAGCCACTTCCAACCCCCAGTCAATAGCAAAAGGTAATCTTACTGTTGGGAGTGGGGGTTTGGCCGCATCAGGCAGGTAGCAATAAAGGGGCAGCTTCCCTTATTAGCACAGGGCATGTACAGGTGAAAGAGGCAGCTATCCACAATATGCAAAGTTTGGGTCTTCCTTCCCTTACAACTACTTCACCACATGCAGCCATCCATGGCTGGTTGTTAGGAAGTCACAAGTTTTTTCTGCCCATTCTGATGTTGTTCCTTTTGAAGGAGTTGTCTAACACATAACAGCTAAGAGATAATCCAGTCTCCCATGCAGCACATTCAGAGAGCTGCAATCCAGGGATGTCATGTTCAGCTAATTTTCACTAATGGGTTTAGAAGTTGTGCCAAATGCTTTTCTCTCGGGAGTCTTGCTGCTGTTTAAGGCATCCCTGAGACAGGAAGGGGCATCACATATAACACTGTCATGATGATTCCTCAGCAGGAGGTCATGGTGTTGATGGAAGAGCAGTAGATGGAAAAACACTAGGAGCCAAGGGAGATGCTGAGTTCAATGAGCAGCAAGGGGAGGTGCTCCTATCTCATCCACAGAGGTAGAACTGCTTGGGGTTTTCCAAAGGACAGGTAGGAAGCTTTTGTTTTCCTATTCCCAGCTAGGAAGGAGAATGTAGCCCGGGGATCACAGTGGCTGAGGTCCATACAAGTTGGTACACTTTCAGACAAGGGAACTGGTGCCATGGTGCACTGTCTACATAAGGTTCCTCAAGTATGGACTGCTATCATTGTGGCCCTCCCCGGCATGGAGGTTCTCCAGAATTCTGTTTAGTTGTCTAGACCACTGCTGTTCTGTAGGACATGCCAGAAGAGTTCCGAGCTAGTTTCAAGGGGGGCTTGCCTCAAAGCTTCTTCTAAGCTGATGTATTTCAATTGACAGATGGACAGCTGCTGATGGGGGTCTTTTTTCCAGATCAGATCCTGGCACAGGAGGTCCAGGCCAGCAGCATCTGTGTATCCAGATCAATGGTTTGGCAAGCAGAAAGGCATACTTTGTATGAATACCTTGCATTTCATGGACTAGGTTGGTCTAACATGATGAGTATATGTTCTGATAGCACTAACACTGGGGCATTCTTCATAGTCATGGAGGCACAAGAATTGCAACCTGCTCATGGGAGTGTCTGGGGGCTTCAGTGGGTGGCATATGGTCACTGCCTAGTGGTACTTTTCACAGCAGGAGAACAGAATGTTACACAGTAGGTCAAGGATGTAACTATGTACACCCCAGGATGAGCAATCCTTGGTCCTAGGTGTACTTTGACCTGCAGAGTGGAAGACTGGTCTTCAGCGGGCTGAAGTATATGACCACAGGAGATCTTTCAGATGATGAGGCCCTTCAGATGCTTCCGGTGGTCTGTGGGAGGAGGCAGTATATGCTTACTTGGCAGTGGATTTTCATCATCTACAGTATATCTGCTTACTGTTTTTCTCTATTGTCCTATATCAGTCAAGGGTTCAGGGGTCAGAAGGAAGCCCCCACCCAAATAGCTTCAGAGTGGCCAAGACAAATGTGTCCTTTAAGTCATGGTTAACTTATCTATGAATACAGTCAGCAGCCTGGTCCCCCTGGATAGGAGGAGTCTCCAGAAGCAGTGGTCTTGGACCAGGTCAGTCTAGGTGAGGTTCATCTCTGTGGCCTTCACACAGTGAATTTGTTTTTCTCATGCTGGTCACAAGATCAGGGTGTTAGGACCCTAAAGACCATGATTCTACACATTTTTAATGTTTTTTTTTTTTGTAGATGGTTGTCACCAATACCTCCACCATAGTCCCTCTACTCAATAGTGTCTTGACCAGGAGAGTGGAGGACTATAGATGCTTGTTTTCTCCTGAGTTGGGTATTCCACCCAATAAGGCATTGAGACCGGATAATGAATTACTCTAAGGTCAGAGAAATGGAGAGTAATTAGAGGAATTAAAATTTCTTTTAGTTGTCCTTTCAGTTCTTTACTATTGTTTCTGGTCTGAGCAGCAAGAGAGGTGAAGACTTGGCAGTTGTATAAGCCGAAGGATAAAGTCTCTTGAGAAGGATAGGTTCACTCAGGACAGAGTTTTCTTTCCTTTCAGGGTGCTCATGGCTTCCTAGCCTGAAAGGGCCAAGTTTGCTACAGAATTTGGCAATCAGTAGCATAGAATTTTAATCTTAGCTGTTCTAAGCCCCTACATGGGCTATGCAGTGAGTTCTGTGTATACAGACATCTAGTACTCAGTATGACAAGTAGTAGTTATCAGATGAATCCAGTAGTTGTCTGTTAGGGAATTATATGGAACAGTATTCTCCCCTGCCTTACTTAGTGGATACTGTTTTTTAGAACCCATATGTATTAACTACCTCACCCATTGACAACGTGGAGTGAATACAGGAAGGAGAAATTCCAGCATATTTAATGTAATTTCCTTTTCTATTACCTCCAGCATTGTCAATGGGGCCTCTCCCTGGAGCCGTCTGCTCGTCTGAAGAATATTGTCATATATATATATATATTTATAGGTGTACATTATTTATTTATTTATTTTTTACTGTAGGTCACCTACAGTGTTCTTTCATGGTTTGGGATACATTAGCTTTATCTGAACGCTTTTGTACAATACATTATGGTTTTTGTAATGAACCATAGGTTTCAAGGTAAGACATACAAGATTATGTTTTCCTCTGGAACTTACGCGGGTATCCACCAGTTATGTACATTCAGTTATATCTCTTTTAACAAACATTTCTCTGTATTTAAGACAAGCTTTCAGGAGTAGAAGAAAATAAGATCCAATAGTGAATGTGGTGTCCAGTGTTGGAGTCCATGAATGGCAGTTGTACATCTCAAATTGGGGTCCTATTCTTCAAGACAGGTAGGCCTGCATTTTCCATTCATCTCTGTTTTTTTCTGGTATATGTTTATGCAGGGATTCATCTGAGGATGTGGTATTAATAGTAGGTGGAACTAACAGAAAAGAAAATTATGATAAGTATGATGGAATTTCTCCTTTTAGTGTCATTAGCAAAAAATCATGCCTTCTTTTCCAGTTCTTCTGCAATGTCCCTTATGAAGGCATTGAAGAAGACCAGTCCCAGCATTAAGTGCTGTGGCACCCCACTTGTAACTCTCCCATTATTAGAATGAGTGCTGTTAATTACATCACTCTGTCATCTACCCATTAACCAGTTGCTATCCCAATTCACACCTAAGCTGCTCAGTTTCTCTATCAGTCTCCTCTGCAGCAGGGTATTGAAGGCCTTGTTAAAGTCCAGATATGCCATATCCACTGCCCTCCCTGATCTATTTCTCTGGTCACCTAGTCAAAGAAATCAATCAGATTAATTTGGCATGATTCCCCCCCCCCCATAAATACATGCTGCCTGTGGTCTTACAGCCCATTGGATTCAAGGTGGAACTATAGCAAAGAAAAAGTTTCGCGTGTTGCTTCAATAAAGAAAAAAGTATTTTAACGTGCTGTATGGAGGAACCCACCTATGCAACACCTAGTGGACTGTGATTCACCTGCACATGAGATGGTGTAGTCAGATTCTTTGCAAAATCTATGTCCCACCTCGTAAGAATGTGCACCTGCTGCTGTGATGCCCCAAAGCTTGTGTGCCCTATGTGATTCTGAAACCTGCACCCACAAGGGAGAGGCTATGTCCAGAGAGCCCTTGGTAAGTGGTGAGAGAGCAGTTTGCCAATGAAAGTGGTCAGCATGATCACTTGGCTTGAGAGTGCAGTTACTTTCACTGGTGGAAGGGTGCCTTATGAATACCAATGCCTCTCAGCCTCAGCCTCACTCATGGCTGCCCTATTGTCCTCATTGCCAGCTATGGTACTGTAGATCTGGCAGATGCTGCCCTGAAGAAGTTGGCATCAGTGATGTTTCCTCATCCAGACATTTAGATTTGACTGAATCATCCAGTTCAGCTGCAGTTCCAAAGAGAACCCACAGATTTGCCCATCAAAACATATGTGGTTGAATCCTAGGTGCACCTGACAATGGGAATCCATGAGTCAGAGGAGGGAAGATCACCTTCACCACCCAATACAGATGAAGGTGTGCCTCTGAGCCCTGAGTTAAGTGACTCTAGGGGGCCCTGTTAGAGACTGTGTCAGCTAAAATATGCATGGGGTCCCGAGCCATTTGGATGCTTGTTGTTTTTACTGCAGAAAACAGCAGGTACTGGATGCTCCTTGGGAGGACAGGAACACAGGAAAAGTTGCTTCAAATTTGGGTCTGAGGGCTTCTGAGGACACTAATGAACACTGAGGTGGAGGAAGAGGAGGGAACTGCTGCCTATCTGTATTCCGTTCCAGGTAAGCGCTACTATACTCACAGTAGGACATGGAGCTGCAGGAAGCTACTGCATATGGTATCTTCCTGGGCACCCTATGAACAGGACCTGTGTAAATTACATAATGCTAACAGAGAGATTGGGAAACAGATTGAATTCATCTGGAAAAAATATTACCCTATATGCCTGTGTGGCTCATGGACCACACTGAACAATTCAGGGCCAATTGTGGGTTTATGTGCATGTCATAGAGGTAGTTTCCCAGCATCAGAGACAGAGCATTGTGAACTCAGAAGCTTTAAAATCTAAGGTGATGGGGGTTTCATTGTGGTGGCAATCGATTCGCAGTATCCACAATCATGTGATTATCTGTCAGTCTCAGCAGGCCCACCTGGAGCTTTTTGCCAAAATGGTGCTCCTGGTCTTCTCCTACCACTTAAAATAGTCAGTGTCCATAACAGAGGTTGTCCTCCAAGTAGAGATGGGGAGGATGTCCCAGCACCCTTCTCTACATTTTTCCAAGAGATAATATTTGTTCATTGCCAGTCTGCTATTTCCCATGTGTGAAAAAAGATGATGTGTAAACCTTTTCAAACTTTTTCTGAATTTTTCAGTGTACTGTACATCACTTTTGATTTGCCGCAAAGTAATGCTGACTGCCCATTTTACATGCAAATTGCTGACTTTATTTCTGTTTAGAAGTATAGCATTCCCCTTTTCAATACATCTAAATGGGTCTCTCCTGGATGTTGTCTCCAGCTATAAATACCTTGGAGTCATATTTAATTCCACATTGTCCTTCAAGCCTCATATTGAGCTTATTTTATCTAGGGTCAGGGCTGCCCTAGGCAGTCTGTGACATGCTGAACATTGTCTGTCTCAGTTTGATAGGCAGAGAAGTATTTAACAACCTATATAGTGTATAGTAGAGCATTGTTCTATACAGTAATCCATCCTTTTCAAAATGCTGTTTTACCACAGTTCAAAGGTCATGCAATGTGATTGTACCCTTCTGTGGCAGAACAGCATTCTAGAACCTCTAGAGACTGCACGAGTCAACTTCACTGTGAAAGAGAAAGAAAAAACACAATGCACACATTTTGCATAATACTGTACACTATAAAAAATACAAAATGAGCAACTTTATGCATAACCAGTGTGTTCTGCCACCTCTGGGTTCTGATTCCCATGGACCTCTAGAGCTTCACTGTCAAGGTCAGAGGGAATCAGAACCCCTTTGTGGCAGAACACACTGGTTCCAGTATTTTCTATATTGCCCCTTTGTTGATTACAGGGATTCCACTACTAAGACCACTTTTAAGCTTCTTACTGGGCTATCTTGTATAATGAGCTCTTAACATTCATCTTAAACTAATTTTGATACCCATAGGTACTTAATGTTGTAGCAGATGGGTTGGTTCCTTTGGAGTTCAGAAGGCAGGAAAATTGAATTAAATTGGAATATATGTCTGTACATAACCTCTCTGCTCATTACCTGCATATTAGATTTTTCGTTACTATTCATAGATGTACTTTGCAATACATTCCACTGTGCACGTCTTTTGCTGAACTGTTCGATTAAGTTTGGTAGGGTAGCTTTTTCACATGCTGCCCCCGTTTCATGGAATGTACTTGATCCTAGCCTTAGAAACTGCATCAATTTGTCTGCCATTTGTCATGAATCTGTTTTAAGTAACTAGTTTGTAAATTTTCATCTTGTATTTTTATTTTGTTTTAGTTTTGCATTATTTTAGGATATTCCATTTAATGAGACTTTCATCTCATGGGACCTACCCTATGTGCACAAAATGCTAAATAAATAGCTATGTACCTTTATTGAATTACTTTTTTTTCAGTCTGTCAGAGAATGTAACCTGTTAGAGCAGAATGGATACTGGCACCTGCTTAAAGGCTCATACAAATTTTTGCTTCCCGTTTGTTTAGGGCAAACTCTTTCCTCTAAAAAGATGGACTTGACAAATTTTCTTTCTTAGTGTAGAAATTCTGTCTTTATTCAAAATCAAGGTGAATTAAAAAGGCAGTTTCTCACTCACAGTTTCCCAAACAGTTTTGACAAAGTGCAGCAAAGTTAAAAGTCCATTGTCCGTTTATGAAAAGTATAGGCACAATTCAAAAAGCCACCCTTGCAGTTCCCAAACACAAACCTCATCCTCTCTCCTCTTCTGGAGTGGTCACCTGACACATTTTATAATTGGCTCACTTTCTCAAAGGCTAACCAGTCAGTTCAGGGGTCTCAATTTATGCTAGCACACTTAAAGATACAATTACCATTTTCCCATTGCATGTAATGAGTTCCATTCTCAGACATTGCACTTATACATATAAATATGTCAAATCACCATGTACAATGCATATATATAATTAAATTCACTGCCTAATAAAAAACAGCCCATTTAAACATTCTTAAAAGGCACACTTAACATACAAAGCCTTTGTTGCATTTAAATCACAATCATTTTCTAATTACAATATTCTTTTGTGCTGGGGTAACCTTTGCATAACCCGTATTGTATGAATATATAAACTATATTGTTTAGGAAAAGTTACAATCTCTTATCCTGAACTGCATGCAATTGGTGATGCTCCCATTTTTTACATGAAACTACAGGTAGATAAAAAGCACTGTTGAAATATTACTTGAGTAAATTTTGGTATACAGCAACTTTTCTATGCGGATTTGTTAAATGGCTGTTTAAGCAATAAACCATAACAGGGTGTGGGTTATGCTGGGATTTACCCACACCTGGTGTGGTTTGGTCACGAGGCCTCAGACCAAGTAACCAAATCCACACCAGAAGTGGGTAAATCCCAGAATAGCCGACACCCTGGAGTGGTTTATTGTGATTATACAACGGGAAAATTGCTAAAATAAATTTAAAATAAAAAAGTTGTTTTTCAGTTGTTTTATAGATTTTTTTTCTATAAATATTATTCCACAGTAATTAGAAATAGTCCTTTGTTGCTGGATAGGTTATAGTTCACTATGTTGCCTGCCACTGGCTGCATCACTTCTAGTTTTTGTGAACTTTTTAATATTATTTTTTTTCTATTGGGCAGATTTGTTCCTCCCCCTGTGTCCTTTTTTGTTTTATGGCAGCATCCAGAGAGCGAGCGAGCAGTGGTGTACTGAAGGTTCAGGAAGAGGAGGGAGTGTGTTGTGAGTGGGGAGAGGCTGAGAGACCAAGCGACTGGGGGCCCAAGACAGCAGGGAGTCAGAGAGCAAGGTTTTCCATTTTTCAGTATGTGGTGTAAGTGAAGCCGTAGGCTGAGAAGGTAACCATCCCAAGCAAGTGCCTTGTTATCATTCTGCAAGTGGGCTGATTTCAGCCAGCATGACAACCATGTTTTGTGTGGGCTGGGAAATGATGAGAGTGACGTTTGTTTGTTTTTTTAATAGAAACAGGAGCAAGATGGAAAGACAGTGTAAGGGGAGCATGACAACAGTCTTTTTTTTTTTTTTTTTTTGTTTCACATTAATGCATGTGTAATGCTATGTGAAAAGGCTCCTTGTCATGATTGGAGAGCCAGGGCTTTACACAATTTATATTATTCAAAAGTGCAGTCGGTGTTTACTCCCATTTTTGCATTCCACTGGTTCAGTGGGGAAATCAACATGGTGGCTGCAATGTTTCCATTTTCGGGGGTCAGATGGATTACTCTTCCAGATGCAGCTGACTGGCACCTTTTGCATGGGTAATGCCAGAATGTACCATGGCTGAAAAGTGCCAGTCAGCCAATCTTTCACTATTCTGACACCTCATTGTATAATGTAAAACAAACACTATATAAACAAATTCTGGTCAGATCCACCATGACTGCATAATGAAGTTAAAGTTGTGTGGAATTGTTAAGGAGGTATGAAGAAACAACGCAATGATTTGTAAGTAGAAAGATTTGTTTTAGTTTCTGTTCTAAGGGAGGCAAACACATTATTAGGAAAATATATGGAGGTGTACATTTTAATGGAAGGAACAGGGAGCTTAGAAAAGAACCCCAGAGCAAATGCCACTGATGTATGTGTTATCCCAGATGATATTGGCCAGACAGCCAAATTTTAAAGAAAACATAATTGCACATATCTCAATAATGCAAAGCATCAAGTGAAACATGTGCAAATCCCCATGATGATACAGAAGGTGGCAGTACATGAAAAAGTAATGGCTGGCATATGTTCAGCCTTGGGATTATTTACACATTTTTATTATTTATTTATTTTTTCAAGAGAAACGGGGTTTTGTCCATGAGGTGATGTAAGTTATATTTAAGCAATGTGTTGATGTCAGGAAGTCAGGTGTAATGATGATGGACTGTTAGAGAAAATGTGATATTAACTTTCAGAGGGGGGTGCTTTTGATAAGGGCAAGGTAGTTATGCTTGTAATAATGGGAATATTAGGAAAGTATGAAGTCTCGCAGAAGTGGAGTACAAATATGCACAGTTTCATAAGTATGTGCTCAGAGTGCAGGCAAATGTGATATGCAGGTTTGTTTTAGAATAGCTAAAAATAGTGATACATGCAATTAATAGAAAGATAGATAATTACATAGACATATATATATATAGAGAGAGAGAGAGAGACACAGACAGACAGGCAGAATAGGAATGGCAGTGAAGTACTGAAGTGACGCCAACCCTACCCCCACCCTGCAGACATGGACAGGCATTGGGGTGTGCCTTTGGGTCATTGCCCATAACGCTCATGCCATTTCACCTCACCCTACCCTGCAGACACAGACAAGAGTCGAGGTGTGCCTTGGGGTTTTCAGACTTTACACTCACCCCATTCCATAAGGAAATATGCTGAAATGGGTACAGCATAAGAGAATGGAGTGAACTTTGGGGCTGAAGAGTCAAAGACACACCTCGATACCTGTCACTGGCTGTAGGGTGGGGATGGGGGTGGAATGGCATGAGCATTACTGTTGACAGTCCCAAGTCACACCCCTGATGCCTGTCAGTCCCTACAGTGTAGGGTGTTATGGTCAGAAACCCTAATGCCCTGGGCATTTCTTGGTATTTTCAATCCAAGTTTTCAGAATGTGCTTTTTGTGACCCCACCACATGAACAGTGACACTATCAGTTCATTAGCCAAAAGGAGATTTTGCACAGTGACTGTGCCATTTGGCACCACAGGTGCAAAAACACATTTGAACAGGATGTAAAAAATGACAGCTGTACATTTCTTGCTTCAGTAACAGTAACACACACACACACACACACACACACACGAGAACACGCCAGAACATAGTGATAAAATGATTAGATTTTTCTACAAGCATTATTTTCTATGGAAGTTGGAGCACGGTGGGGGGGGGGAGTTAAGGCTGGAGATCAGTTATGGTCCATGACATAACCACATGGTCAGAATATTACATATTTTAAAATAAACATAAATGTAAAAGTAACCATTTCAAGAAGAAAATGCAAACTGTGATGTTTAAGAGTTATAGGGCAAGTTAGCACATCTGGACTTATTTGCTGCATATGCATCTCAATTGCTAAGGGGTCCTGACCATGTGCACCCTTCCTCAAGCCAAGCTAGCTACAGGATGTCTAACAATAACATGGATGGCAAAATGATGCCATATTTTCAACAAGAAGTTAGCATTTTAAAAAGACAGTGCTGTAGACTGAGAAGCAGCTTGTGTAGGTACATTTATCATGCTAGCCAAGATATGTTCAGGTTGCATTCCATAGGGCTAACCAGTGGGAGAAGTAGGGGAAAGGGACAGAAATCTAAAATAGAACCATTTAATCCATTTGTGATTTAAAACTGCATGACAGAAATGCGGCTTCCAGAACTGGACACCATATTCCAAATGAGACCTCACCAGTGATCTACACAGTGACATCACCACCTCCTTCCTTCTGCTGGTAATACCTTTCCCTATGCACCACAGCATTCCCCTGGCTCTCCTCACAGCTTTGGTACATTGTTTAGCCACATGTAGGTCATCCAATATGATTACCCCAAAATCCCTTTTCATTTTGATGACCATCAGCCCCCCCCCCCCGTAATCATTCCCTGGGTTCCTGCAACCCTTCCTTATTCAGCAGGCAGTTAGCGCATCTGGATTTATTTGCTGCATATGCATCTCAATTGCTAAGGGGTCCTGACCATGTTCACCCTTTCTCAATCCAAGCTTGCTGCAGTATGTCTAGCAATAACATGAATTGAAAGATTATGCATATGAAAACTTATTAATTATGCTGTAACAGAGGAAGTGGTAAGAGCACCCGCAAAAATAAGAGAGCACAGGACTTTGATGAAAAAATGAAGTCCTTTTATTTAAATATAAAACTGCATATTACTTGTGCATGAAGTCCCAAAAATAAGTGGTAAAAGCTGTACCAATACTAACGTTTCCCCTGACCACTGTCAGGCATCATCAGAGTGAATCTAAAACATCACAACAGTGCCTCCATATAAATAGTGATTAAATTACATGTTAATAAATAATTCTAACCAATCATAAACTACAAGCAATTTAGTTTTATTATTAAAAGCAGTTTTCAATAAACAACTCTAGTAACCATTAATTCAGACTTGAAATAGCAGCAAGGTTTGCGTAGAACTTTTTACTGCACATTTAAATCACACTGTTGTCCTTTACATGGGTTACCACTCTCATATATTGCTAGTTGCAGCACCTAATTTTATTTCATATTGCTACCTCATATTTCATTTAAATATTTTTGACCTATGATCCATATAAAGAATCAAATACCGAATAGAGGAAAAAGAGGGTGCAACTACAGCAAATGTCTTGAGCTGACTATTTGTTGTGAGGTTTGGATAAAAAAACTGTTGGGCTCCAACCCTTCTGCTTAAATTGCACTATTGCTATTTAAAACTAAAACAATTACCATGCTCATGCATTGTTAGTTGCAGCACCTTATTATATTGTGTTTTGCTACCTCATATGTTATTTAAATATTTCTGACCTATGATCCGTATACAGAATCAAATAAATCCATAACTGGAGGAACAAAGAGGGTGCAACAACAGCAAATGTCTTTAGCTACCTATTTGTTAAGAGGGTTAAATAGAAAACTATATTAGGCTCCAACCCATCTGTATAATATATAATGTTCAACAAAGTTACCAATAAATTATTTTGTTTCATTGCCCTCAAATACAACCCCATTTTATAAATCACAAATCCTTTGCAGTTACAATATACAAAAATGAGCTGCTATTACAGGCACTGCACTTACTGTGTTGAGGATGCAACCATACTTTACAAAATTAATATGCTATATCCACAAAAATGTTTTTTATATTTATTAACCTTTGTGCCTTAAACCAAAATAAAAAGGTCATCATCATGTGTCATGTTGCACCCTCAGTCACAAAAGAACTGGACATATATGAAACATTTTCCTAAAAACATTCTGGAATTATTGGAACTCATTTTATATGTTAGCTAATTCACCCCAACTTCGTGGTACAAATTATTTCTTCATAAATTTCTTTAAAAATGATGCTAAATCAATGGCGTCATTTAAACCCTGTCCATATCTGCTCCTCAGTTCATAAATCCAAAAACTTTCTCATCTGCTAATCATTTGTTTGATGCCTCCCCCCCAAAAAAACAAGTCTAACCACTTCTATGCCAACATAATTAATCTTGTGGTTCACTCTACTATTACCTTTTATGTGCTGGACAATGGCATAAGTCATGTCATTTTTAGCTAGGGAAAGCAGATGCTCCCCTACCCTTATTTTAAAACTTCTTATGGTCCATCCTACATATCTCCCACAACTGCATTGAAGTAAATAGACTACACATTTGGTGACACAGTTAATAAAGTCTTTAGCTTGTACATACTGTCCTCTATGTAGATTAACAAATCCCTGTCATGTAGCTCCTTTGTTCATCTCCCCCCACCCATTACCAGCCCGCCCCTGCTAGTTAATCATTTGCCCTCCCATCTGCATTATTTAAACCCACTCTCTCTCTCCATTTCTCTGCAGAGACCACCCCCTTCCCCCGTGGAGACCGGAGGTCACGAGGGCCAGCCCAGATGCTCTCCCTGCCCAGAAGCCGAATTCCAAAGACCAACCCAGGTAATCAGCTCACCTGCAACTGGCTGTTGCCATGACCATTGGCCTCTGGTGCCTTTTTTAAATGGCCGCCAGCCCCCAGCCTTGCCGCATGACTCCCCAGCCAAACCAGCTGCCTTGCACCACGACTTGCTGCCCAGGCTGAGCCCCGCCGAACGCTATGCATTCAGCTCCCCTCCACCCCCACCACCACCCTTGGTCGGCTCTCGAATTTATAGCCTGAGTTAGTCAGGTGACAAGGCAAAAATAACCTATCAGTCAACTTCTCCAGCTGCAGGTTATACAGACCCAGCCCTAGTGGCTGCTGTTTTCACTACTCACACCTATTACACTCACAATGCATTTCCTTCTTATCACAGCGCTGCTGACTTCCAGGCTCACACTCCTTGCTCTACAACCCCCCCCCACTTGGATCCTATAACACATGACCCTATCTTCAACACTAATCCCTCAGCTATCACAGATAATTACTGGCCCAGACCCCCCAAAGCCCCACGTCTGTGCCCATTTGTGCCAAAATACTTTTACTCACACACACCCTCATTAACACCCACACTGTACACGGGGAAGCACTGTACCTCAGCTCTTTCCCAACCCACATCCCAGCCTCCCTCTACCCACGTTAACGCAATGTTGGTCCCCCTAGCTGCCATCTCCCTCCTTCCCAGCATCATCTCGAGTCTCCCAGTACCCACCTACAACAAAAAAAAACAGTCATCCTACCATTCCCAGCATGCGTCTCCCAAACTCTGCAGGCTTTCCCTCCTGCGGCACACCCTCCTACTACTTCTCCTATCTGGCAATATCCACCCCAACCCAGGACCCCCATCACAAAAACCTCCCCAAACAATCCACAGGGAAGACTGCTGCTAGCATCACTTAATATCTGCAGCCTTCCCAAAAAACACACCCTTCTACAAGGTTGGATTGCCCAACATGCCCCAGACATTCTAGCCCTCCCCGACACCTGGCTATCTGATAAAATCCCCAATGATGCTGTCTCCCTAAATAACTATAACATCTTTAGGGCTGATAGGTCCAGTAAGCGAGGCGGTGGCTGTGCAATATTCATTAAATCCACACTCAATGCCACTGTTGTTAATACCCCCCTCCTGCAACATGGAGCCCAGACACTAACTGTCAAACTTAGTCTTGGTTCAAAATCAATCCACATCATCTCGGCCTATATCCCCCCGAGAAACCAGAAACTCGCATTTGAATCTATCCTACACACCAACTCTCACCTTCCTAATACTGATGAAACCATATCAATGGGTGACTTCAATGTCGACTGGCTATCCCCATCCGCATCCAGCTACAAAGACGCAGCCCAAGCCTTGGACTTTACCTAGATAGTCACCTCTCTGACAAGGCGGGACACAAGGTCTGAGACTTCCACCCTTTTAGACCTCATTTTTACCAACAGGCCACGAAACCTCACCCAGGCAACCGTGCTCTCTGACTCTATCAGTGACCATTCCCCGGTTACCAGCTGGTGGTCGGGTAAACTGCCCCCAGCCCCTCCAAAAACCTCCTGGCACCAGAAACTCAAAAAAGGAGGCCTTAAACACCTCAAAGAATGCCTTTCCAATAGCTACTGGCTCCCCATATACACCGCACAGTCAGTAGATACTGCTCTCACCCACTTTATAACTACCTTCAACAAAGCTTGTGATATATTTGCTTCCCTCACAAAGCAAGTTGTGAAAACCAGGACAACTCCCTGGATCACACCCTCCCTCCTAAACCTTATGCAACAGAGGGACAACCTTTGGCACAGAGCCATTGACACCCAACGCACCCAGGATAGACAGCCATATAGGGAGGCTTACAATAAATGCACATGGGCCACGCGGCAGGCAAAAGTTAATTACTACCAGCATACCCTCTCCTCCTCCTGGGGAGATGGAAAAAAATTGTGGAACAACATACAAGAAATCAGTGGCAAATCCCATTCCCCCACCGCTACCCAACTCAATTTGAACGGGGACGTAACCCAAGATCCTGCCAAAATCGCTGAAGCCCTCAATGACTCCTTCTCGGACCTCTCACATATCCTCCCTCCAAATTTCTTCCACCCTGCCAAATCTCCCCCCCACCCAAAACGACGAGTATAGACCTCGCACCCCCTTTCCGACTCCGAGTCATCCCTTGTTATGTGGCCAAACGCTATATCACCAAAGCTATCACCAATACCCACTACAGCAATGACTCCCTGGACCTAAAACTCATTAGACTTACCCTCGATGTCACACTACATCACCTCACAAAAATTCTCAACCTTTCACTTTGTCTCGGCCAGTTCCCCTCAACCTGGAAGAAAGCCTTAATCACTCCTATTCTGAAGAAAGGTGACCCCACCTACACCAGCAACTATAGGCCAATCTCAATACTTCCTCCTCTCTCCAAAGCCCTGGAAAAAATAGTCTCGGACCAGCTAACAGTACACCTAACTAAGCACAACCTCCTTAGCAAGGAACAGCATGGTTTCTGGTCTGGCCACAGCACCATCACGGCACTCACTGAACTCACCACGTTCATCCACAAGGCTCTTGACCAAGGCTCTATAGCAGGGGCCATTTATGTAGACTTGACAAAGGCTTTCGACACAGTCAGTCACCAACTACTCCTCTATGTCCTTCCACAACTCAATGTGGTCCCTGAGGCCACGGCCTGGTTCAAGGACTACCTCACTGGATGGTCACAGCAAGTAAGGATAAACTCCACCATCTCCACCCCCAAAGCTGTTTGTTCAGGGTTCCATAGGGTCTATTCTGGGCCCACTGCTCTTCACCCTCTTCCTCAACTCGCTCCCAAAGCGTGCAGCGGTCATCTCTTACTCTATGCTGATGATGCGGTTCTGTACTGGAAACACCCTCAGCCGAACACCCTCCAACTTGCCCTTCAGGGTTTTTTTGGGGAGTTAGAGAACTGGTTCACTGATCACCGCCTGATCATTAACTATTGCAAAACTAAGTCCATGATCTTTGCTCATCGCCAAAGCCCACACAGCCAGATGGCACTCCAAATTAAGAACTCACTTGGCTCCCTACTGGAACATGTTACCCACTTTAAATACCTGGGTATCACTTTGGATACCTCCCTCTCCTACCACAGACATGTACGTCTCCTCTCGTCTGCAGTCAACACCAGAGTGGGTACCCTCTACAGGCTCAAAAGCAACCTGCCTGCACAAGCCATGCAGATAGCAGTCACCTCCTCCATCCTCTCCCTAATCGATTATGGGATTGTTATTTATGGCACAGCTGACAACACCACCCTTAGCAGTATAAACACTGTGCTTAATAAAGCCTGACGCCTAGTAACAGGTTATGACAGACTCACCCATACCTGCGATCTGTACACACTGATTGGTTGGCTAAACTTCCAACAAAGACTCAAGTACCATACCTGCATTCTAGCAAAAAAAATTCACCTCCAGCTCGCACCAGCCGGTCTACTCCCCATCATCAGTCCAGCCCCCATCAGGCGTAATACAAGACTCACAGCAACATCATGTTTCCTGGTTCCCCCCTGTTGAACATCCCTTGGTCAGAGATCTTTCAGCTACTGTGCCCCCCTATGGCTCAACACACTTCCCCATACTCTCTCCCAGTCCCATAGCATCTCACTTTTCAAATCAGGTCTTAAAACCAAACTCATGGAAATCGCTAAATGTGACTGCAAATAGATCTGCCCACCTTCCTCTCCCACCTCTTCGCCTGACACTGGGGCTCCCTAGACCCTACGAAACAGCATCCTTCAAAGCTCTGTCTAGAGATCACAGGCATGCCTCCTAATTTCCTAACCTTCTAAATAAGTTTCTCGACTACCATGTCAGTACTGTAACTGTAAATAATACATGTCAAAATTAGTCATATACTGTCTTGTTTCCCTCCACCCCCTGTAACCCACATAGAGCCTTGTATAAAAGATTGTCTGTACTGAAATCTATATATAATTACCTGTTCCGTCTGTCATCATTGTATTTTGTCTACCCTCCACCCCCTGTAACGAGGATTGTAATTCCAATTGTACTCAATAAATAAATAAATAAATGTATTTACAGTAAATGCACCTCCCATGTCTATGTGTGCCCTCGGGGGGGGGGGGGCAGACTAAATTGCTTGCGTAAAGGTTCTGGACTTGGAACTGAGTTAGTTACCAGTAAATCTTTTAGGGTTTTACTCCTCCTGAATACTATTTTAGGACCCTCCTGTACCAATTATTTTAATCTCGGCTCTAATTGCAGTATGGGCCAGTTATTCGTTATGATTTCCTTTATTTTGTCACTTTGTTTGGAATATGTAGTCACAAAAGGACAGTTATGGATTTATTTGATTCTGTATATGGATCATAGGTCAGAAATATTTAAATAAAATATGAGGTAGCAAAACACAATATAATGAGATGCTGCAATTAGCAATGCATGAGTGTGGTAATTGTTTTAGTTTTTAAATAGCAATATTGCAATTTAAACAGATGGGTTGGAGCCCAACATAGTTTTTTATCCAAACCTCACAACAAATAGTCAGCTCAAGACATTTGCTGTAGTTGCACCCTCTTTTTCCTCTATTCACAGTATTTGATTCTTTATATGGATCATAGGCCAGAAATATTTATATGAAATATGAGGTAGCAATATGAAATAAAATTAGGTGCTGCAACTAGCAATATATGAGCGTGGTAACCCATGTAAAGGACAACAGTGTGATTTAAATGTGCAGTATAAAGTTCCACACAAACTTTGCTGCTATTTCAAGTCTGAATTAATGGTTACTAGAGTTATTTATTGAAAATTGCTTTTAGTAATAAAACTAAATTGTTTTTAGTTTATGATTGGTTAGAATGAATTAGTAACATGTAATTTAATCACTATTTATATGGAGGCACTGTTGTGATATTTAGATTCACTCTGATGATACCTGACAGTGGTCAGGGGAAACATTAGTGTTGGTACAGCTTTTACCACTTATTTTTGGGACTTGGTGCACATGTAATATGCAGTTTTGTATTTAAATAAAAGGATTTCATTTGTCTCATCAAAGTCCTGTGCTCTCTGATTTTTGTGGGTGCTCTTACCACTTCCTCTGTTACTTTTTGTCAAAGTGAGCACCACAGTAAATTGCCTGGTGCTCCACTTCATTGTTTTTCTGTTAATTATGCTGTAAATACCCTAAGACTCAGTGTGTCTCCTTTGGCTGCCATGATGTCTGTGCTTAATTTGAAACGAAAAATGTAACAAGACACTGGCCCCCATTGGAGATATTAAACAATAGAGCAAACTGCACTCTGGGAAGATTGCTGGGGACAAGACGCAATGAAAAACCTGAATGACAGGTTCCAAGGAGTATAAACTCACCAGGAATTTTATAAAACTACCCTTCCCCATTCATTCAGAGCTGTCAATGAATTTATTTGCTAACCATGCTGGTTCATCTTCTTACTTCCCTCATGGTAAAAATGTGAAACTACATGGCAGGGGGATGGCAGCTCTGATAGTTGTTTCAGTCTTTCTTTTCACTGATATAAACTGAGCCAGGAAAAAAGTAAGTAGGAAAACAATAAACAGCCTTTTGTTTCTACAAGTAGTTGTTAATTGCAGCTGGTATTTTTAACATGTGCAAGGCAACTCCACTTCTCAAACTTAAAAGAAAAAAAATATGGTAAATATATATATATATATGATAAATAAATATTACGAGCAGTTACTTCACATTTCATAAACCCTTACTTCAATCCTTCCTTCTTAAGCATTATATACTTAGTCTCCTTATACTTCCAGTTTTTTACTTCCCCAGTCCATCCCCCTCCCCCCTTGACCTACTATTGATCCCTCTTTGACACGGCCTTTTCCACTTCTTCCTTTTCACCACCCCCACACAACATTCTGTATACATCCTTTCATCCCCCTGTCACTGCTTCAGCCGTATTTGCCTCCTACAAATCACTCCTGTAGATATATCTTCCAGATGTCCACACAGCTCATCACCTGAGTTTAAAAACTTTCTAATAATTCCCCTGACACATTTAACCTTCACCAAAAAGTGTTAATTTCTAAAGTGTCCTCCACTAACAAGCTCTCTATTTGATGAATCATGTATATATGTAATATATATTTTTTCTTGTTATTAGCTGTTCAAAGCACTCTGTCTTGGAGTTGTTGTTTTTGTATTCATTTGCTATCCTCTCAAGGTTGTGTATTCTCTGCATGTTATATGTCATACAAATTGTATCTTGACCTTACCAGGTCCATCTTGCAAATGATCATTGCTCAATGATGTTCGCCTGGATACATAAAGATTTGATTGATTGATTGATTGATTGTTAATCCCAAAAGCTGAACTTTGTTTTCAGTATATAAATGTTTAAAAAAATACCTGTGGTTCTTTCAACCAGAAAGTGGTTTATTTTCCCTGGAAGCTGTAGTTTCAGACACTTCTTAGTCCTTCCTTTTGAGACACCAGGTGACTCTGACAATCATTTGTTCCAAAGGTTTTTAAGTCAGTTTGAAGGCATTAAGTATCTTCTGTTCTACTAATCCTTACCAAAATGCAAGGACTCCACAGACTTGTTCTGTTCCATGGTCCAGATCCCAAACTAGTGAGTCTTGTTTCAACATGATAGATCCACCTCATGCCCCTCCCACATGAATTAAAAAAAAGGCAGGGGTGGATCTTTGGAGTTTCTCGGGTGGCGGTGGGGTGGATCTTACTCCCCCCCAAAAAAACAATGCTGCCTCCCACAACTCAGGTTCCAGTTATTGTACCACCCATTTAAGAAAGAAAATAGTACCCTGCAATCATTGACTACATTGAAAGCATATTTGTTTGAGGGCAGAAGACATTTCTTGGAGGAGGGTAAGGCGGAGGAGACTATTTACACCTTCAGTCAGTTCCACGGACAGAAAACATGACATCACTCCTTTTGTACACGCAAAACGTCTGCAGTCTCCACCTACTGCAGCTGTAAAAAGAGAGATTGTAGATCTAGAAATTAGACTGCTCATTTCCTGCCCCCTTCTTCTTCTTCTTTTAAAGGTAGTTAGAACTGCAAATTGGAGATAAAGGTTACAGGATATAAAAATGTTTTCAAACAAAGATCAATGGTCCTAGTTCATACTTGTTTATTTTAAGAAATAAGTTCCTTTTAGTATTTTAGAAATATGTTAGCAAATAGTTATCACTATTCCTTAATACATACTTGCTTGAGGTTTCTAAAATAAAAATGAAATTAATCACCTATTTTCAATATTTGGTACTGACACTGTTGGTTGTATGTCAGCTAAATTTAAAATGTAGTGTCCAACTAGAATATTGTTCACCAGAGGGACAATGTGGAAATCTGCAGAATAGAGTCAGTGTATGGCTTTCAGTGACACCTCCCAGTATCCTTGAGAGTCCAAAAATCAGAAGAAACATATTTTCTTTTTGGTGGAAACTTTTAAACTATACAAAAAAACTGAAGCTGGAGGAACTTTCAGGGAACTCAATAAGGTATACTAAAACACCTGTGTTAACTACACTACCATTAGTTCTTTTATTAGTAGGTGATATTGAAGTCAATCCAGGTCCAGAACCATTAAAAACATCAAGTTTAAAAATAGCTCATGAGAAAGCGAGAAGTCTTGTTAAAAAAGTAAATGAGTTAAGAATCTGGGTTTCACAGCATGAACTAGAGATAATTGGCCTTTCCAAAACTTGGTTGACTTCACAGATAAAATACTCTGAGAATCAACTAGATGATTTCAACAGCTTCAGACAAGACAGGGGAAACCGGGGAGGGGGTGTACTACTATACACTCACTCCAAGTTAGGATTTTTTGAAGTTGCTTTCTCTGGGATAATTGCAGGGGTTGAGTGTTTGTTTATTACTGCTAGACAGTCAAGGTTGTTTGTTGGTTGATATATTCTCCCCCAAGGAACAACAATGACAGTTTTGAAGCAGTAGTCCAGAATTTAACTCTACTTGCAGTGGAGAGGGACATTATTTCAGTTGGTGATTTTAATGCCACTTGTGGCAAACTAAGAGGTAAGAAGTTAGAGCAATATTTCCAGATTCTGAATGTTCAGCGGTACCAGGTGAAATAATCGCGGACACAGTATCGCCGCACATAACAAAGTAGGCTACACATTGCCGACTACAATGTTGGCATGTAACCTAATTGCCCACCCAAACCCCATGGTCAGTGCACAATATGAAATGGCAAGGTGCCACTGAGACCTCAGCCCACCGAATGGTGCCCCGGGCACCATACCTGCAGCCACTCACAATGTGTTTCCCAGCTCCCTCAACTCACTGTGATGCAGTAGTCTACGTCCCTGGTGTCCAGTGGCCCCCTTCCACCACCCCAGCAGGTAGCTGCCCACCACTTGCACCTCAACACCCAGCTATGGCAGGTGGTCAGCACAGCCCTCATTCACACCGCCATGGCTGGCCACTCCACTGAATGTATTGGATGAGCATGTAGCAGTTCATTCAGTGGAGCGGCCAGCCATTGCAGTGTATGGAGGGCTGTGCTGGCCACCTGCCCATTGCCAGGGTATGTTGGGGGATGCGGGGGGTAGGCAACTACCTGCTGGGGTGGTGAAGGGGGCCACTAGACACCAGGGATGTAGACTACTGCATCATGGTGAGTTGGGGGGACCGGTGAACACACTGTGGGTGGCTGCAGGTCCGGTGCCCAGAGCACCATTCGGTGGGCTGGGGTCTCAGTGGCACCTTGCCGTTTTGTGCCGTGCATGGACCACGGGGATTGGGTGGGTGATTAAGTTACATGCCGACATTGTAGTTGGCAATGTGTAGCCTACTTTGTTATGTGCGGCGATATTGTGTACGCAATGACTTCACAACTGTTCAGCAGGTGATGAACCAAGTCACCAGGAAAGTCTGCACTCAGAATGCTGGAAACATATTGGATTTAATGTTTTTGTCAAAGACTCTTGATATCAAAGGGTTGTTTAGTTCTCCCCCAAACCTTGGTGATCACAATCCGATTATTTGTACTATACATGACAAAAATCAATATAAGGCTAAATCAACATATATTAAAAGAAGAAGTTTTTTTTTTTTTTATTTAGTTGTTTAACCAGGTATAGCACACTAAGCTGGAAGCTTTTTTACAGGAGCGACCTGGGAGCACAAGTTACTCAAATTATGACTCCACCAACTTCTGTAATGACCTAAAACACCAAAGATGGGATAGGTTACACTTAATACCAGATGCTGATCTGGGGACAAAGACTTTACTAACACTATTTTAAAAATTTGTAATAAACACACACCACTTCAAATGCAGAGACTAAGGATTGGGAGCTTTATAAAAAAGTGAAATAGATGCAAGTCACTTATAAAACAAGTCAAATGGAAGTACTATCAAAATAAGATTGCTAACTCATCTCAACCTAAACAATACTGGAATATTATCAAGTAACTAGAAAACCCAGTAAAAACAGGTACACTAGTACATTGACAGACAGTGATGGTAACATTTTAAACTCTAAAAAGGCTACTGATGCATTAAACTGGTACTTTATAGCTTTGCCAGACATCATTATTCCAAATATAGCACAGGAGGAAGATAAAAACATTACAGAGAATATGGATCTTGGACATGATACTCTGCTGCTTTGTCAAAGGAAAATAAAGGTAAAAGAAGTGCTGTCAGAAATCAAAAAATTAAACATAAAGAATTCCTGTGGCTTTGATAACAATGAAATAACATTTTTAAAAGATGCAGTAACTATAGTGTCACACGTTATAACTAAAATATTTAATCAGAGCTTGATGAAAGGTGTCTTTCCTGATAGTTGGAAGAAGCAAAAATTGTTCCAATCCTTAAAGGTGGAATTTCCAATACATTTTCAAACTATAGACAAATAGCGCTGTTGTCAGTTCTTTGAAAACTATTAGAATATATGGTAAATAATCAATTATATGAATACTTGGAGAAATACTTCGAGTTAACACAATTCCAACATGGCTTTAGGGCAGGACACTCAACAAGCACCTCACTCATGGATTTCGTGGATAAGGTGGCACATGCGTTGGATACGGGGAGTCCACAGGTGCTGTGTTTGTTGATCTGTCCAAAGCCTTTGATTTAGTGGACCACAAAATTTTAACTGCTAGACTGAAAAAGATTGGCTTGGCCTCTCACACGATATGTTGGCTTGAATCATATCTTGGTGGTAGGAGACAGCAAATGTTTATAGATGGTCAGCTATCTGAAGTAGGACAATTAGATATAGGTGTTCCTCAGGGGCTCAATCCTGGGGCCACTGCTTTTTTTTGATATACATAAATGACTTACCAGGTAAAATTCATAACACTAATATATGGTTATAAGCAGATGATACTGTGATATTAGCAACAACAAACTCACAAAGAACAATGTTGGGCAAGCTCCACGCTGATTTTCATATACTCGAGGAGGGTTTTGTAGATCACAGTTAATGTTAAGTCCTAAGAAAACTCAGGTTATGATTTTTCAAACCAAACAAAACAAAAATGGTTCACAAGGTACACAGGATTCTGAAATAGTTACTTTGGATGGTCAAAAATTACAAATCACTAAAAACTACAAATATTTAGGAATTCTGTTAGACAGTGTTCTGTCATTTGAAGATCACATAGACAATACAGTACATAAAGTAAATTCACGAACTGGTGCATTAAGGAGGTCAGCTTCAATAGTTACATTTAAGATGAGAAAGATGACAGTTATACAGCTAATTTTACCAGTGCTGTAGTATGGAAGTCTAGTCTATGGGTTTGCCAGTCAGAAATCATTAGGCAGAGCGAATGCCATATACAACCAACTGGGCAGATTTGTCTTAGGCTGTTCCTTTTCAACTCATCTCTGTGTAATGTACCATCATTTGAATTGGGACAGCCTAGCACTGGGATTCAAGAAGCAGTGGTTGTATCTGATGTTCAAAGTGAACAATTGATTAATAAAGGGTAATCTATTTGTGGAGCATGAGAGGGATGCTCAAAGCCATCATTTTAGGGATGTGGTGCACAGAGGTCTAAAAATTCCAAGAATTAGAAATAGATACAGTCAGATGACCTTGCAGTATAATGCTGCAAGGCTGTGGAATGTAACTTCTCCATAGGTACGAAACTTGACTAAATTTAGTTATTTTGCAACAGCGATTAGTGCGTCCTATAACGAAGTTTGTACTTGTACTTAGTTTTAAAATTACATCTCCATGATGTCAAATCCACTGCAAATTTTTAAGTTATAACATTTTTTGTACACTTTTGTAAAACATTGTTTATCTCTGATGAAATGTTATGTGACGTAATATGTGAATTTACATTTGCATATATGTAAGTATGTATGTTACGGAAACAGATGTTTTATGTATGCACAGGACAACTTTGTAAAAAGGTCCATCGGGCCTAAAGTTTTATATCCTGTCAAAAAATAAAGTTTTAACTAACTAACTAGTTCATTTCATAATAAAAAAATAGAAACGTAGAAGTTGACGGCAGATAAGGACTGCTAGACCCATCCAGAAGATTGCCTGTATGAATGTGCCATAGGCCTTTACTCTGTCAATGGCCTATCTATTCATACTCATCTGTATTGCTCCCTTGTGTCTATCCCATGCCTGTTTGAAGCCCTGCACTGTATTCATATCCACCACTTCCTAAGGAAGGCCATTCCATTCATCCACCACCCTTTCTGTGAAAAAGAACTTCCTCACATTACCCCTTAATTGGCCTCACTCTAATTTCATGCTGTGTCCTCTTGTCCTGCTATTTCTCTTATATTGAAACATGTAGACCCTTTCACCTTGTTAATGCCCTTAAGGTGTTTGAATGTTTTGATCATATCACCTCTCTCCCTCCTTTGCTCTAGGGTATACATATTGAGCTCCATTAATCTGTCCTCATACATTTTCTGATGCAGTCCCTGTACCATTTTGGTTGCCCTTCTCTGGACTGCCTCCATTTTGTTAATGTCCTTGTGCAGGTGAGGCCTCCAGTACTGCACACAGTACACCAGATGGAACCTAACCAGTGTACTAATAAACTGTTCACAATATTAATAAACTTGTGCCTCACAATAAAAAACAGACACTAAGAATTAATGATCCATGCACACACACAGTAAAACATTACGTAGACTTAATATACAAAAAAAAAGTGTAATCCCATGATGCAGGAAAAAGTGTTTGCCTAGTTCTGTACAAATAAATAACAGTTCGGTTAGTTTTTCCACTTCTACATGACTATAAAACTGGGGAGGAAAGCAACTTTGCCTTTTTCTAAGGAATGTTTTTATTTCAATCTTTTCATTTAACCCTTTGCCCTCCATAGTTTTACAGGTGAAAATCCAATATTGTTCCCTTTTTAATAATAAGTTGTTATAATCACTCCCCCTTGTCATAACCAGATTTTCCAGACCAACAAAAGAAAAACAGTGATCCGTCTTTTTCCTGACTTTCCAAACATGGGCCTCCAGGGCATTTGACATCTCTCTATTCTCCACTGCTCTAATGTGTTCCCCAATGCGAGTCTTAAAAAATCTTTTCATTTTTCCATTATAATTGGACTCACATTTACAGTTAGCCATGTAGGTAAACCTGAAGTTTTACAAGTAATGAAGCCTCTAAACTTATATGCTCTCCTAGTAGATGGATTTTCAAAAGAACGTGCAGTTAGTACCTTTTCACAATACTTGCAATTGCCACATCTAAAACAACCCTCCCCCCAGGTGGGAGTCACATTTTAGGTTTTTCCATTGGTGGTTGCACTGAATGCACTACAAGATCTCTAATACTCTTACCTCTATGGTATACAAACCGGGGACAGTCAGGGGCTATTTCTGCCAAACTAGAATCACATTTGGCTATGTGTCAATGTTTTTTGATGATTGCCAACATTTCAGAAGTCTATGGGCTAAAAGTGGAAACAAATGACATCTGTGCATTATATGTATGTTTAACCTCTTTCTCCTGTAACAAATTCTGTCTTGGTATTTTGTCCACTTCCATTTTTGTCCTTTCCACCTTTTCATCATCGTAACCCCTTGTATATAATCTATTCATTAGTTCCCCAGCCCTTTTCTGATAGTCTTCCTCTGATCCACAATTTCTCTTCATAAATATAAACTGGCCCTTCGGGATTGCATTAATGATATGCCTTGGTTGATTGCTAGTGGCCAGTAAAAGGGTATTTCTATCAGTTTTTTTTTTTTTTTTTGCAGTACAGGTCAGTAGTCACTCCCCCATTACCATCTTTTTTGATTAATATATCCAAAAAACTGATTTGTGTTTTACTAAAGGCTACACAAAATTTTAAATTAGGATTACTGTTTTCCAAAAATTCCATGAATGCCATTAATTAATTTTCCGTGCCCTTCCACACCAAAAAATGTCATCCAAAAACCTTTTCCACAAATCAGTTTCCTGGAGCTAAGGGTTAGCATTTTCATATGAACATACGAACATACGAAAGTTGACAGCAGTAAAAGGCCATCCTGGTCTATCTAGGCTGCTTGAGATTGCAGCTAGCTCCCTATTCAGCAGCTGCCTCACCCCCCTCCCCTTCCCACGCTTTACCCTCTTCTTTGCCCTGTTCCACCCCTTCTTGAAGCATTCCACTATGTTACATGCCACCACCTCAACAGGTAGTCCATTCAACTTTGCCACCACCCTCTCCATAAAGAAATGCCTCCTCATCTTCCTCCTGAATCTACCCCCCTCCAATCTCATGTTATGGCTCCTGGTGTCTCTCCCCACCCTCCTCCTGAATAGACCCTCTGTGTCTGTTTTGATTATCCCCTTCATGTATTTCAAGGTTTCAATCATGTCCCCCCGTCCCTCCTCCTCCTCCAGTGTGTACATGTTTAACTCACTTAGTCTGACCTCATATGGCAATTCCCCCAGGCCCTGAATCATCTTCGTTGCCCTGTGCTGCACCTCCTCCAGCAGCCTAATGTCCTTTTGTAGGTATGGGCACCAGTACTTCATGCAGTATTCCAGGTAGGGTACAACCAACGATCTGTATAATGGTAGAATAACCTCCCTTCTTCTCAAGGTAATGCCCCTTGCAATGCAACCCAGCATTTTGTTGGCCATTGCTGCTGCCTTTCTGCATTGTGCAGAATTGTTCATTGCTCCCATGATGAGCACCCCCAGATACTTCTCCTCTTCTGTTACCTCCATCCGCACCCCTCCAAATGGTAGCTTCTCCTCATAGTTTTTGTTCTGAAATGCAGTGCCTAGGATTTCTTTGCATTGAACTCCAGCTGCCATCTGTCAGACCATGCCTGTAGCCTTGCGAGATCCTCCTGTAGCCCCTGCCACCCAACTTGGTCATTCACCACTGCTCCCATCTTGGCGTCATCCACAAATAGGCTGATTTTGCTGCTGATGCCCTCCAAGATGTCTGCAATAAATATGCCAAACAGCACTGGGCCCAACACCAACCCGTGTGGAATACCACTTGTCACAGGCTGAGGGGATGAATATTCCCCACCTATCACCACCCTCTACTGCCTACCTTTTAGCCAGTTCTCCACCCACCCCACCAGTTTGCTCCTGCCCCTGTGCCCCATAGCTTGCTTCCAAGTCTCCCATGCAGTTCTGAATTGAAGACCTTACTGAAGTCTATGTACAGGACATCCACTGCATGGTCCCCATCAATTTGTCTAGTCACCCAGTCATAGTATTCCACCAGCTTGGTCTGGCATGACCTGCTCTTGACAAAGCCATGCTGCCTCCCATCCTGCACCCAGTTCACCTCCAGTAGTACCACTAGCCTCTCCTTTAGGATGGTCTGTATTAGCTTCCCCACTATGGACATTAGACTTACTGGCCCATAATTCCCCGGTTCGTCCTTGGGTCCACTCTTGTGGAGGGGAACCACGTGAGCCAGTCTGCAGTCATGGGATATGCATTCTGTGTCTAGAGATGAATTAAATAATTCTACCAAGGGTCCTGCCAGGACCTCTGCCAGCTCCTTCATCACTCTTGGATGTACTCCATCCAGTCCTGGTGCCTTGTCCACCCTCAATGCCCTTAACCTCCCCAGCACCCTCCCCACTGTGATTTCTCCATCTGTCACCCCACATCTGTTTCTATCCTTCATCCTACTATGGGTAGCAATCCCTCCCTTTCTTTCGTAAAAGACTGAACAGAATTAATCATTGAGTACTTCTGCCTTCTCACCGCCCTCTTCCACCTATCTCCCCCTCCTTCTTAATTCTTACAATTTGGTCCTTACAGCTTCTTTTCTCCTTGATGTACCTAAAGAAATCTTTTTCCCCTTTTTTTATGCCCTGCGCCAGCCTGAGTTCTCTTGCTGCCTTGGCTGCCCTTACCCCCCTGGTCACTTCCTTTGCTTCTTGCAGGTATTCCTCCCTATCATCCTCCTTCCCCGATTTTCTGTATCTCCTGTAAGCTGCCCTTTTCCTCCTCACCCTGTCTAACACCCCTTCGCTTATCCAGCTGGGTTTCTTTCCCCTGGCCTTCTTAGTCTGGGCCCCTACAGTAAGTTTCTGTTGCCTTCACTATCTCCTATCTTATCAGTTCCCACCCTTATTGTGTGTCCATACCCGGTTGAACTTTGCATAGACCCCTGTACCACTTCCCTCATCATCTTAAAGTTGGCATTCCTGAAATCCAGCACCCTTGTTCCAGATGCCCCCCTCTCTTTAGCCATCTGTAATTGGAACCAAACTGTCCGGTGGTCACTTCCCCCCATCGTGGTTCCTCCACCCTCACATCCCTCACCTACTCCCCATTTGTAAGAATGAGGTCAAGGGTGTTCCTTTCCCTAGTTGGTTCCTTGACTAACTGTACTAGAAAGCTTTCCTGGAAGGCATCTAGTATTACCTGCTCCCTTCTGTTCTTTGTGGTAGGTGTGTCCCACTCCACCCCTGGCAGGTTGAAGTCCCCTACTATCACCATCCTCCCCTTCCTGCAGTTCCTCCTGATCTGTTCTGCCAGTACCCTGTTCATCCCCTCAGGCTGAGAGGGTGGCCTGTACACCACCCCCAGTCTTAATGATCTATTTTTGGGATCCTGTAGTTGCACCCACAGTGCTTCTGTATCTCCCTCATCTCCCTCCTCCCTTACACATTTTAATCCCTCCTTTACATACAGTGCCACCCCCCCTCCCTCTTCCCCTTTTCTCTATCCTTCTGGTGTAATCTGTACCCCGGAACCGTCATGTCCCAGTCATGGATTTAGGTGGTCCATGTCTCGGTTATAGCCACCAAGTCCACTCCCCCCTCCTCCAGGAGGGCCTGTAGTTCTGCCCCCTTATTCCCCAGACTCAAAACAATTAGTGTTATCTCTACCTTCCCCCCACCTCTCTCCCCTTATGTCCACTCCCTTAGTAGTTGACTTTCTCCTTACCATGCTATCACGGGGGTAAGCACATTTGGTTTCACATCACAAGGCCTCTGAATGCCTCTATCCATCCTGCTACCCCCCCCCCAGTTTAAATGGTCTTCAGTCTGCTTCCTTATCCTTGCCTTCAGTACATTTTTTCCTTCCTCATTTAGTTGCAGTCTATCTTTTGTGTACAGACTGCTGTTCTTCCAGGCCCCCCCACACCCTCCTACCAGCTTGTACCCCTTTTCCTGACACCAGGCCCCAGCCATTTGTTAAACTCTTAAATTCTCCCTTTTCTTGTCATACTTGCTCTGGGAACAGGAAGTACCTCTGAGAAGGTGACAGATCTGCCCGCTCCCTCACACAGAGGTCCAGCTCCTCAAACCTCCTCTTTACCTCCCCTACTGTTCCATCAGCCAGGTCATTCGTCCCTAGGTGTATTATTAGATGAGGCCTTTCCCTTCCCCTGCTTGCATACCTTAGCAAGGATTGCCCCACCCTTTCCACCTTCATTCCTGGCATGGTTTCCACCCATATTCTACTGTGCCTCTTCCCTTTGCTGCCCCACCTGACCTCTCTTAGTATCGAGTCCCCCAATACCAAGGCACCTCCCTTCTTCCCCCTCCCATCTTCTCCCTTCTCCTCGCCTTCATCCTCCTGCACAATGTTCCCTCCTATTGTCGCTGTTTCTCCCCCAGTGTTTTTCACTGTACTCAACCCTTCTTGCCCCAATTAAGCTATTTCTCCATCACCCTCCCCAGATGTTTTGTTCTTTGTACCCATGGACCGTGAGTCCCTTTCCTCCTACCCTTCCTTTGACCCCCTGTAAGAGGTCAGCCCCCATCTGAGCTTACTGTTTTACCATCACAGGCACAATCAATTTCCCATTTCCCCATGTAAAGGTTAGTGTAATTGGGAATGAAACTAGAACCCATCGCTGTACCCTTTCTTTGGAGATAAAAATCATCCTGGTAAAAAAAGTACTGAACTCCAATATAAACCTAGCAGGATGTAATAAAACTACTGTAGGTGGATTATTACCTTCCCTTTCATTCAAAAAGTATTCCATTGCCACCAGTCCCCTATCATGAGGTATACTGGAAAACAACAAGACAACATCCAGTGTAACCAATAGATTATCAGGTTCAATTGCCAAATCTTCTAAAACATACAGCATAAATTGAGACCCCTGGACTGATTGATCAGCCTTTGAGAAAGCGAGCCAATTGCGAAACACATCAGGTGATCACTCCAGAAGTGGAGAGAGAGGACGAGGTTTGAGTCTGAGAACTGCAAGGGTGACTTTTTGAATTGTGCCTATACTTTTCATATATGGACAATGGACTTTGAACTTTGCTGCACTTTATCAGAACTGTTTGGGAAACTGCGAGTGAGAAATTGCCCTTTTAATTCACCTTGATTTTGAATAAGAACAGACTTTCTACATTAAGAAAGAAAAGTTGTCAAGCCCATCTTTTTAAAGGGAAGAGTTTGCTCTAAGCAAATGGGAAGCAAACATTTGCATGAGCCTTTAAGCAGGTGCCAGTATCCATTCTGCTCTAATGTGTCACTGTTTTACACGGAGCACTGCTATTCCCTGGTGCAGGCTGCAGAGAACTGTTCTCTCCAATGTAACCTGTTACTTGCATTTCTGATGGGCCAAATATGGACAAGGATACTGTTGTTAAACACACTTGAATTTGTGTGCTTTCCTAAGAAGAAAAATGTTTGGGTTTAAAAATCTGCTGATGTTTTGGGTACCACTGGTACATATTGCTACTTTTATACTTTTCTTAAAATGTTGTCTTCTGCATTTTTTAAATGTAATGTTGCTATCCAGAGGATCTGCATGCTTCTATGTATGACTGCCTGACCCACAAAGTCTGTGAAGCCTGTTAGATAGTATCTGGGTAGAATCTATAAGGCCTTCATGTGGACGGGGCCGGAGTTTGGGGTTTATGAGGGAAATTAGAATATGACATGGCAACTTTACCTCCGAAGATCCCCTTGACAGGGTGCTTCCCCACAGGAAACATATACAACCCTCAGCCTCAGTGACAGAGATCCTAATTACACAATCTTCTCCCCACTTACCACTCTAAGCATAACAAATACTCAATAATTATAATCAAATTGGATGCATTTAAAAATTAAAAAATTGCAACAAAGGATTTATTGAAGCCTAGAAACAGGATTTGAGATAGGGAAAATGAGAAAAATGTACTAACCTCCAGCTCCAATCCCACCAAACTTTGGTAAGCAGACCCAGTCCCACAACTCCCACCAGTGGAGGACCAGGCAACCCCACAGTGTCTTTGAGAGCTCCCACAGTATAATAACTGCACTCAGTGCAGTTGTTGTAGGCCTGGGATGATAGACTTCAGTGTGATACTGATCGAGCTAGGTGGCTGAGGATTTGAACACAAAACACAGAAGAAATATTTTGTAGTTTCTGCTAGCTTGAACGGTCTGTCTTCCTGGTATGGAGCTATAATCATACAGGAAGCTCAGGATCTATCTGACTATCCCTATCTGTTTTAGAAAGGTATTTCTGCTGTGGTCCAGTAGTCATGACCTCCAGTAATCAGTGGAGTAACCAGCCTTAAAAAAAGTGTACACACCTTAAATATAGACCAGAGGCTGGTGGTCTGGGGGCCACCTAGGCCTCCATAAAATTTTTGTTTTTTGGTGCATTCTGGTGCATTTTGGGGGTAATCTAAAGCATAATTTGCTATCCTGTTACCCCCTCCCCATGCCCAGTAAATTGCACTCTAGCCCCCTCCACAGAGTACCCCCCCAAGTCCAGCATGTTGCCTGAATCCTGCTCCAAGAGCGATGGAGTTGTTCTAAAAGTGTGTGGGGGGCAAGGTCTGTGTAATGAGGAGTAACTGAAAAGGGGAGTCTGGGGGCCACTAGGCCCCCAGAAGCTCTGGGGTTTTAGATGCTCTGTGGTGAGTTTTGAGGCCTTTATTGAAAAATAACAGACACTTTTGTCGCATCTTCCCTACCCTAGACTCCATAGAAAAAAATGTGTTTTTTTTACCCCTGGAGTCAGGGGTGTGAGAGACTCTGGCTGGCCTTAAAATCTGCAGCTGCAACTAGGGTGGTTACCTTGTATCCTAAACCCCTGACCTCTTTAGACTGCTAAGCCAGGTGTTCACCTCAGAGCTAGGGGTGATGCCTATTGTTTTGCCAACTTGTTGCCTGTTGCCTTGTCTGTGGCATGAGTTTGGGGGGGGGGCCCAGTCTGCTCCTGGACAGGGCATGAGTTACATAAAGGCCAATGATCCATGTAGACTAGACACAACAGCAGTGTTGAGGAATAAGCAACTGTATCTTCCTCTTAATATATTCCAAATTTATCAATTTTTACACCACATGACAGACCATGCCTCTGATAAATTCTAACCCAAATACAAAAAAAAGACAGCTCTCTGAACAGTGAGTACCTTCCCCTTCTTCAGATCTGTCAGGCATGTCCTGTTGTGCATCAGCTACCAGGCTGCCATGCCACTGCCACATCAATTTATGTAACATGACCATTTCTCTTCTTGGACTCAGATGGTGCAGGTTTGCAGTCAGGGCAGGTTTGAAATGAATCCCCAGAACTATTTATTGGGTTATATCAGTTCTTAAATTAACAGTTGGTAGGACCGGGAATCTGGGATATACATGTGTAGTCCCCCCGACCCCAACCTATCCCCCCCCCCACACACACACACACACATACACAGCTCCTTGTGTGCAGCTAGCTCCAGTCCAGAGTGAGAGATAGACATGAAGTTGGTTGGACAGGGTTTTAAGTCAAATTAAAGCTAACCACCTTATTAAAAGTGCTTAGCTTTAATCTGACTTACACCTCCTCTAGCTAGGCTCCCCTGGACAGCTTACAACCTGAAGATGTCTGCATCCACTTGTCTTTTGGCCTACAACTTTAGGAGAACCAAGAGTGACTCAAAACCCCTGAAAAAGCCCTAGTTACTGGGCTGGCTCATGGATGAAAAAACCCAACCCCAGCCCACTCAATCAGCCAAAAGTTTGGATCCCAGATCCAGAGGGATCCCTCATCCCTCAGTCACACACAGTGAACAGCCGTGGCTGGCTCTAAAGCACCTCTATTTCTGAGGCAGGTTGTCTTGTTGGAAATTCAAACAAGATAACCTGCCTCAGAAATCAGAAACAGAGGTACTTTACAGCCAGCCAGATGTTGCACTGCTGCAGGGGGAGACTTCGATATACCACCTGATCCCAGCCAGCCACCAGGCCTGGCCCACATCAAAAATTATTAATAAAACAGCTAGTCCCACTCCCTCCCAGTCAATCCAATTGCCATCCCAAGCAAACAGGCTGAGACAGTCACAGCACAACAGCAACTAAACTAATTTTATTTAAACTGCTTATCCAGGCCAACTCAGTAACTACCTCTGCCACAGTGCCACTCATTTGACGACAGTCTCCACCATCGATCCGACAATGCAACGACCCAAGAAAGTTTTCAATACCTGAGCACAGATTATTTCTGCTGTCTTCTTGATTCCATCCCTCAGCTCCATCCCTCATGTCATTCTTCTGCACTTCTGTAGCTGCTCTAGCGGGTGGGAGCCCGGGGCCTGTTCTCTGCTTATTGTCTCCCTCACACTCAGTCACCAGTGGTGCAGCAGTCGACACTTTGTGACCACAGAGGTAGCTTTCTTGCTCGGCGGGCACGTGACTCAGGAGGTGGTGACTTGGCTCAAAAGGAGGAGTGGATGGAGGGCACTAGTCTCTGTGACTATTGGAGTGGCTTTCTTGCTCGACCAGTGCAGGACATGGTGACTTGGCTTAAGTTCTTCCCACCAGTCAGACAAGCTCTGTCGGTGACTGGTTGGCAGAACTAGGAAACATGTGGACATAACTGTCCAGTCTGCTCCTCCCAGCTTGGACATTAGTGTATCGCGAGTAAGCTGCTTCGTGCCTGCATGTCTGGTAGCTGAGGGAGAATGGAGAAGGGAGAGATGGAGACTGAGCTTTTGAGCCTCCCCTAGCATTATTGTATGGCATCAGCAGCCCCAGAAAGATATAACTGATACCTAGATTTTTTTTAAACCACTCAAAAATAAAAAATAAAAAAGACATCATAAAAATATGTCACTAACATTTTTTTCTGTACGCACGTGCGTACGGGAAGTATGCCTGGTTACGTCACTGCCAGTAATGCTGAGCTGCAAGCTTCCTCAAGATGTCTCCCTCTGGATAGGCAGATGCAGTCTGCATTAAGGTGCAACACACCCAATGTGCTTCCAGTAGTAAGGAGTGGGGGCCAGGATGCTTTCTGATAACTCTGACCCCCTTCACTTCTAGGGACACTTTCCTTCATGTACCCTAAAAGGCAGGCAGTTACTAAGGGCTATTGAGGCTCTGCCCCTACCAGTACAAGTCCTGACACCACATTGAGAGAACGGTGACTGACCACCTTCACAGCACTGTAGCTGCAGCAAGGCAACCCTTGCTATTTTACAGCAAAGCCCTGTGAAGCACTTTGGCAGAGTTAAAGTTATTTCAGCAGTTTTTTCAGCCAAAAGGCTGACAGGCACAACAAAGCACACTTGTCTTCTTTACACATTCAGGCTGTTCTCATATCATGCAACAGAGAATTCTCTGAGCTCAGATCTGGGAAGTCGGTGTCTATTTACTAAGGAGTCTCTCTGGGCTGGCTTGTGGAAATATCTGACTGTTTGTTCATCATCATCAGTTTGTAAGCAAAAGCATGCAGAAAAAAAAAAAAACAAGGGCTTGCAGCTTGCAAAATCTACAAAGCTGAACTTTTATTTTGCTGGCTTTTCTCGACTGGCCATGTGCCCTCTGAATCTTTCCCATCAGTCTCCGGATCCAGAGTGACAACAGAGACGGAGGCCCCCATATATCCTCTCTTTTCATTTTAAACAATTCTGTCCTCTCTTTTTTATTTAAATAATTTTGTTCCTCCTGCTGTCTGGTGAGATCAAGTGGTGTGTGTGTTCCTCATGAGTGGGGGGGGGGGGTGTGCAGTTTGGTTTTGCAGTTCCGTTGCTGAATATTTTAGGGAAAAGAAATGGACAATCTATGTAAAAGATAGAATAAAGTCATATAGCAGCTCTGAGGCTGCTTCACTCAAAGGGCCAGTGAGCCAGTGGCTTCATTTTCTACCCCTTCTGTGCTACTGATCCCACCCAACTTAATTGAAGTCACACAGGAGGGGGGAAATCTGTGATCTCATCATTACCCTGTAAAGCTTGAATAATCCAATATCTTCCTCCACACTACTTAAATCCTCTGAATCGCTTAAACACTTGTGTCTAGCTGAGCTGCTGCATGGGGGCTGGCCACCATGATACAAAACCAATAAAGAGTGCAGGACAATTAAAACATTCATTTAGCAAGGCTCCAACTGTATGCCAAGATCTCCCAGTGCTTTGCACCTCATTGTCACTTCATGGGGATATCAACACACTATTCAGAACCTTATCTTTCTAAATAAATGTTTAAATTGTTCTAATTTCTTTGCCTATTGCACTCTTTTTTTTATAACCTCCTCCCTCATTTCCCTTTTTAAATCTATGCCACCACTACTCCAAACCCAGTTTTTTCTCCTGCTTCCTTACCTTTTTGGTGTCTTGAGCAGCACAGTACTGTGTGCCCCCATTCTTTCCCTCTGTGCCTGTAATGGTTGTGGGTACTGCAGCAAAAGTCTTGGCAGGCTTGACAGTGAATAGTAGGCACCTCAAGCTTCAGGGGGCTCAGCTGTGTGCCTCCCGTCCTAAATCAGCCACTCAAGAAATACACCCCCTGAGGTCCATAGATAATGGCTGCTGGCATTGGCTGCTCTCCTCATATCCTGTTGCATGGGAAGCAACAGAAACATCCAAGTGGCTGGCAGCACAGGCCTACATAAGGGCAGGCCTCTGCAATCCTCCAGTTTTAAAAATAAAATACAGTCTAACTTTATCTTCAGGGGAGAAAGCTTTGTGTAGACCCCATCTTTCAAACTCTCCTACAAGTTTATGCCTGCTCACTCCTACCCTCAATGCACTGTTACACTGGGGGAGCAGCCAATTTCCAGAGCAGATTATCAGCCATGTGGCTGTTGACTAGGCATGAGAAGCACAGCAAGCTTGGTTTGCATGCAACAGAGGGACAGATCTCGTGTAAAAGCATCTTTTGTGATTGGATGCTTTTACACAACTCCCCCCCCCCCAAGATGCATCACGGAGGATTGATTTGTTTATCACCTCCTCTCTACCTAGTGATGACTGGACACATGTGTGTTACTCCCTCCATGTAATGAGGATTGGAGAGCAGGCAATTAACTTATGGGGCAGACTGGAAGCTGGAAGGCACACAGAGATGTGCCATCTGAAGAAATGGGATTTTTTTGGTTCCGGGAGGTAAGAGGGAGAGTGATGAAAGGAAAACTTTTGCTTAAATTTGCTTAATGAGCACCTGTGTGCCCCAGTTTGACAAATGTTTTTATTGTTGCTTTGGACCAGTGGATTCATCATTAAGCATATTTTTCAAAAGGTGGAGAGTGTCCTTCAATTTCAGTTAAGGATTTTGGCTGGGGAAAGTGTAACCCCTGCCATTTGGGGTTACTGGTATAGCCCCTAATCAAACTCTTCTGCATGGTAAATCACAAATGGTATGGCCTATGGTTACAAAACAGGAGCCCAGGAAAATCTAGGGAGGGAGGGAGAAGTAGCAGTGGAAGAGAGGAAAGAGTATCAGGTTGCAGCACCGATGGATACTTCAGTGGACAACATGATGAGGAGGGCTCTCCAGCCTGGGGGTCTTGTCCAGTCCCTAGGTTCAGAAGGGTGAAGGGTTCAGTACTGGTACTGGTACCCAGGAGCCCTGGGCTTGAGAAATCTGGGACAATAATTGTGGCTGCAACCATGTTACTGAGGGGGCACTGTGACCCTAAAAGTTAAAGACAGATAAAGTAATGTGCAGCTAGGACTATCCTTGACAACTTTCCCAGCTTACTTCCTGACTGGTTTTGACCAAATTAGTCATCATCTGGTGGTTTTAGTGTCTTTACCTACTGGAAGAAAATGGAATATGAATGATCAGTTTTGAATAAAGCATGCTTGAAAGTTTAAAAGCAATGTGTGGACATCAGTGATGAGTGCAGAATATGTTTCCTACAAGATTCCACAGCATGTTGGCAGACATGGGGGGGGGGGAGGCAGTCAAGAGTGATTGTTATCACTTGGGATGGGCTCCTTGTGCCTGACATAATCTTTTGCAGGGGGTCTAGGAATGTTTTCTGGCACCGAAATGGTCTCGCAGTGGTTGGTATAAAGATGGAGGGGGTGTCCAGAGTGTTTGCAGGCACTGGTGTTGATTTCCCAGCATTAGATTACATGATTAGGGAGATTGGTGGTCTTTGCCAGCACCAGTGATGAGCTTCCACTGCCAAACATAAAGTTTGGTCAGGGGAGCTCAGGGAGTGTTTGCTGGCACCATGGATGTGCCCCTGGGGCCACGTTTATTGGTTCATGGATCAACAGTTGTAGAGCAACATTGTTGCCAAAATATTTTGGCAATAGAGTTGCCATATCCAATTAACAGCCAGTGATCATTTGAGCTGTTACTGCTCAGCATAGGAAACTTCTTATCAGTTATAAGATTCTGGGCCATGAGGGTACAGCCAGAAGCTGCAAAAGCTGACATATGCCACTTGAGAGCTGAATCCACTAGGCCACTTAAGACGCTTCTGCCACAATCACCTAATAGGCCATCTCAGGCTTGAGAAGGCAGCTGGACAGTAATGGAAATGTGAAGGAAAGATGGGTGGAGGGGAGCCAAAGCCTGAGGAATCAGGGCTGTGCACCAGCAATAGGTTCACCCTGTTGGAACAAGAGGTTCCCCAATCTCCCACAAAGAGAGAAGAGGGAGGTAACATGCTCAACAGGCAGGCTTAGCCAGAGACCAGAGACCAGACTGGGGGACAGGGTCAAGCCCCAAAAGGTGTGAGAAGAAGGTACATGTAGTGAGAGACTCAATAGTAAGGTGCACTGGAAATGAACTGGGTCTCACCCTTGATGTCATAGGTGTGGTCTGCTGTTATCCTGGGGTGACAGCAGACAGAAATTGCCAGGATCGTGAAACTCACAGGAGAGGGAGTGAAAGGAAAGATCTGATTATGCATGTGGGCACAAATTATTTGAGCAAGTGGGAACATGGAACAAGTGAAAGCAGAAATCTGTGCTCTGGGAAAGATAGCAAAGGAAAAAGGGCAGGAGTGGTAGCATTCTCTGTGGTACTACCACAGCCATACCTAAATTAAAGGAAACAGTTCCACTTCAATGAATGGTTTTATTTTTTTTTTTTATTTAGTTGTTTAACCAGGTATAGCATACTAAGCTGAAAGCTTTTTTACAGGAGCAACCTGGGAGCACAAGGAGGTTAAGTGACTTGCTTAGGGTCACACAGTATGCAAGTGGAAGCTGTGGGATTCAAACCCAGGTCTGGTCTGCTGGATGTCACCAAATTTGCAGCTCAGAGCCTTAGACCACTGCGCTATACTGCCTCCATACTGCCGCTGTACTGGTTAAAGGATTGGTGAAGGGATGAAATGTTTTCAGTTCCTGGGGGACTGAGGCTCAACTTGGAGGTGTAGGAGGATGTTCAATGGGACAGCTTGCACCCCAACAAGGAAGGCAGAAAGATTCTGGCAGAACGGTGGGCACAGCACATAGCTAGTTTAAACTAGTAACGGGGGAGTCGGAGTGGCAAGGCATACACTAAGTACCACAAACAAAGGGGGGCTTTTCTGTTTTCCTCCCACTGAAGTCAGCAGGATCAAGTAAATTTGTGGAAAAGGGAAGAGATGGGCAGGAGAAAATGTTGGGAAATGGTATGCACCAACACTAGGAGTCTAGGCAACACAATTCTGGAATTTTAGGTATTGGTCATGGGGCGGGTGGGTTTGCATGACCTTGTGGCAGTAACAGAAACATGGGCAACCTCAAACAATGACTGGGACATGACCATACCAGGCTACACTTTATTCAGAACAGACAGAGTAAAGGGCAGGGCAGGAGGGATAGAACTGTATGTTAAGAAGGGATTGAAGCAATAGCACTAGGTAGTCTAGGTTGGTCAGATGAATTGGAGACCCTGTGTGTACTAGCAGGAACAAGGATGGGGAAACAAATCTGGATTGGGGTGGTTTGCAGGTCACTGGACTAGGATCAATGGATAGATGGGGCACTGGGAGAGACACCTAAGAGGGTACCAAGTCTAGGGGAAGTGGTGGTAGTTGAGGATTTCAGCATGCCAGATGTGAACTGGAAAGTTCCAATCACACCTAGTACTAGGAATCAGATTCTGATGGGAGCCTGCCAGGAGGCATTTTTTAAACAATTAGTTCAGGGCCCGAAAAGGAAGGAGGCCCTGCAGGATATGGTGCTCACCATCAGAGAGATGATTCAGAATATAGCAGTCTTGGAACCACTCAGTTCCAACGACAACAGAACAGCAGCATTGGAGGTCCAGGTGGAGCATCCAAAGGGTCAAAAGGAATAAGGATATGAGACTTTAAAAAAGCAGACTTTGGTAAAATGAGGAAAAAAATCAGAGAATAGCATGAATGACATACTGACAGTAGAGGGAGTAGTACAACGTAAGCAACATTTGAAAAGGTGATGATAGAAGTAAGTACTATAAGTAAGTAAAACTTTATTTGTTAAGCACCCAATCCCAGAGGCTCTGAGCGCCATACAGGCAGGCAAAGGTAAAATAAATAACATACAACAGTACAAAACATATGTTAATAACATTCCATTCCTAAGGTATCCAAGGGTAAAAGGGCTAAGAGGCTAATGTAGTTCACAGCTAATGTAAAGGCAACAGTAAGAACCAAAAGGTGGGCATTTTGCAAGTATGAGGTAGTCAATGGGAGGAAAACATGGTGAAATATCTGGAAGCAACAAAACAAAACACCAGAAAGGTGAGGGAGGCCAAAACAGAGATGGAGCTCTGGCTGGCAAGGGGGTAAAGAAAGGGGATAAGGCAATCCTCTGGTACATCTGAGAGAAGCACAAGGTCAAAGGGGATATGAGACCGGAGAGCAATGAGGGGTGTGAGGAGGGGACAAGCGGAAGACCGAGATATTGAACAATTAATTTTGTTTGATATTTACGAAGGAGAAGGATGGGCTACTGCCAGATTGTAGGGTGAGAAAGGGAGGGAGCTAAGATGCTGGGGCAAATGTCAGATACTGGAGAAAAGGGTGTAGGAAAAGCCAGCAGCGTTGACAGTAGGTAAGTCTATGAGACCAGAGAGCTTATACTTAAGGATGCTACAAGAGGCAGCAGGGGATCATAGCAGGGCCACTATCAGACATTTTTAATAACCCACTGGCCACTGGGATGGTCTCTAGAGACTGGAGGACAGTTGATGTGGTCCCACTACACAAGAGTGGGAAGAGGGATAAGCCAGGGAACTATAGGCCAGTCTGCTTGATAACTATAGTGGAGATAAACATCATCAGTCTCTACTGAGGGAGGATCTGATGGACTTCCTTGAAGGGAACAGGCTGCAGGTCCCCAGACAACATGGATTCACAAGGTGAATGTCTTGCCAGATGCATCTGGCTGAGCTCTTCAACTGGGTTACCACAGCAGTAGACAAGGAGCAGGCAACTGATATTGTATATCTCGACTTCAGCAAGGTTTTTGACTTAGTCCCCCACAGGAGGCTGGTAAAAGTGATTAGGGACCTTGACATAAAGGATAAGCTGGTGAATTTGGTAGTGAGCTGGCTGGGGGTGGGGGGGGGTTACAACACACAGAGGATGGCAGTAAATGGGACGTTTTCAGATATGAAGGAAGTGACCAGAGGGATACCTCATGGGTTGGTACTGAGACCGGTTCTCTTTAATATTTTCATCTGTGATGTAGGTGAAGGTATCAAGGGTAAGACCTACCTCTTTTTAGATAACACAATAATCTCTGCAAGGGTAGACATGGAGGAAGAGAGAAGAGTGCTAAGGAAGGGTCTGGCAGGTTGGAGGGCTGGTCAAAGACTTGCCAGCTGAACGTTAACACTAAAAAATGTAAAGTAATGCATATTGCCAAAAGGTACCCAACGGTGCAATACAAAATGGGAGGGGTGGTACTGAATAGCACTCCAAAAGAGAAGGGTTTAGGGTTGATGATATCAGAGACCCTGAAAACATCTGCAAACCACAACAGAGTAGTAAGCAAAGTGAACAGAATGCTGAGATGCACAGAAAGGGGATTAAGCAGTAGAAGGTGGGAGGTGATCCTCTTCTTGTATCAATCACAGGTGCGGCAACACCTGGAATATTGCACAAGGTATTGGAGCCCACACCTGAGGAAAGACTGCAACAAGGTGGGGGCAGTACAGCACAGGGAAACTACGATGTTGCACGGCCTTGAAGATTTGACATATGATGAGAGGCTGCAGGACTTAAACATGTATGATCTACAAAAAAGGAGGAAAAGGAGTGGCATAATTGAGACATACAAGTACCTGCATGGTATAAATAGAGTAGAGGCCAAGGAACTATTCTTCTTGAGTTCAAACACAGGGATGAGGGGGAATTCTGTAAAGCTGGCAGGGGTGAGATTCAAAAAAGACATCCAGAAGCACTTCTACTTGGAAAGGACAAGCTACCAGAAGAAATGCTGCACACCAGATCAATTGGAAGCTTCAGGCAGATGTGGAATAGGCAGGTGCATTTAGTTAGAAAAGGAGGGGACAATAAAAAGGGGAGGGCTGCCACTAGAGCAAGGCAGAATAGTTAAATAGAGCTGGCAGACTGGATGGGCCAAGAGTTGTTTTCTGCCATCAGTGTCTAGGGGTATCCAGTGATGATAGCAACTGAAAATAAGTGACTGTCAAAAGAGCAACTCATTTACAACGCTACCCTGTTGACCTACCCTGTAACGGTAGTGATGGAACGTGAAGGCAAAGGTAGGGATGAGTTTGTGAGGGTTATGAGGGTGACCAGAAGGGCAAGTATAGGGAGGAGGGTTTGTGTGGGGTAGTGTGGCCACATGCCGCTGAGCTAGCCATGTGGTGTGGTGGTGAGGTTTGCTAGCTTTGGTGCAGTAGATGCTGGTTTCAGGGCTGGAGACTGGGAAGTATTTTGTTGCTTGTGCTGTGATTTTTTTTGCTGACTGTCTCCCCATCCCCAACATGCATATGGTTTAGGGTTGATGTATGGAAATCCATACACTTCCAGATGTTGTTGTACCATGGTAGTGATGTCAGAATTCCGTTGTACCACAGTAGCTACAATATGTCACTACTGTGGTACAATAGCATAGAATCCCACATCTATTAGGATTTCTCAAACTTACTTACATTGCAGACTACTCACGATAAAGAGATTTGCAAGACAGTGAGCATCCAAAGGAAACTGTTTAAAGATGAATTACTACAAATGCTGCCAGCTCATGTAACTGTTACAGTGCTTAAATCATATTAAATGTTTTTAGTCTTATCCTGTTTTTTGCTGTTTGATGCTCATTTGGCCACTGTTCAAGACAGAGTTAGAAAGAAGAAAAATTAATTACAACCAACCTATATTATACAAAAAAATGTATGGGCTACAATATGTAACAAAGATGATGTTTTCATCTTGGGGTGAGACAACAACAAAGAGACCTCCTGAGCTCCAGTGCCAAGGTCTATGATGTCACCTCACTCCTTGATGGAAACACATCCTTTTATTTTTTTGTTGTTGTTTATGTAGCATGATTTTTGGGTTCCAGTCCTCCAAGAGCTCAGCCCCTGAGTCCTCCGACCTCTACCCACCCCCCTGAGCGGTGCTCCACCCTGGCTTGCCCCATCTTGGAGGGTCCATCAGGCAGGCACAGCCTCCACAAGAGACTATAAAAGGTTCTCTGCGGAAGAACCACCGTGAGACCTCCCTGGTTTACCCCCAAGTCTTGTTGTGTATGGCTGCCCATACATTAGTGTGTGTGTGTGTGCGTGTGTATGTGTGCAATGACATGATATTTTGTACTTAACCTCATTTGCTGCCTATTCCCTTTTTTTGTTCAGCTCCTCCAAACCCATTCTCATCATGAACTATCTTCTCAAAATTTGCTCTGCTACATTTTGGTGGTTCAGTTTTACTGTTACTCAACCACACAGAGGTAGTGTGGTCCACCTGGTACCTGTAAGCTAATTCAAACCACCAAGAGGGAACATGCTCCACATACCTTAATAAGAACTAGTCCAGACATAGGGACAATAGACCCACTCAGTGGTATAAATTTTAGAATGTTATTCACAATCTACAGAGCTCAATAGCTTGTCCACCAAAATATTCAATAAATGTTTCATAGTATACCCACTACTTCTTCAGGATATGTGAACATAAAATACAGTATTCTTTCAAATTTGATTCTATTATCTATACAAATAGCTCTTAACTATATCATCAACACATCTTTATGGTGACTCTATTTTCTTAAGTACCATACTGTACATAAATTTCTGCAAGCTAACAATAGTTAATGTCCTTTCATTGATTTGTATTTACACTCAATACATAAAACCTTAGTAATAAAAATATTCAAATTATAAAGCATAAATTCAATTATTTTTTAATTTTAAAAATGTTTTTGATTTAAGTATGATTATCAAATTACTTTTAATAAAGTTCCCACCTTTTGGTAGAAGTAGCCATCTCCTTAATTGAGTCAAGCTGTTCAACGTTATCTATTATAAAAATAAATAAAAGAGAGTATTTAGGTCATGGTGGGGAGGAGGTCATGGATGGGGAGATCACAGTGGGAATGGTGCTGGAGGGCATTAAGTTCCTGAGGGTAGATTAGGCACCTGGGACAGAAGGAGTTCATCCTAGTGTCCTGAGAGGGTTGACAGAAGTCCTGGTGGGGCCACTGGCAGACCTGTTCAACACCTCTCTGGACATGGGGTGCATGCCCAGGGATTAGAGGGTGGTACATGTGGTGCCCTTCCATAAGAGTGGGACCAGGGACAAACCAGGAAACTATAGACCAATGAGCCTCTGCAATTGTAGGCAAGCTAATGGAGACTATCCTCAAGGAAAGGCTGGTAAAATTTCTGGAGGATAATGGTCTCCAGGATGGCAAGCAGCACAGGTTTGTTTTGGGCAGATCCTGCCAGATGAATCTGGTTGACCTTTTTGATTGGGTGATGGAGGCACTGAATAAGGGTCATGCAATGGAAGTCCTTTACCTGGACTTCAGCAAGGCCTTTGACTTGGTTCCTCATTGAAGGCTGACCAGCAAGTTGTGCAACCTGGGAGCAGGGAGGAAACTGGTTGGATGGGTCAAGAGCTGGTTACAGGATAGGCAGCATAAGGTAGTCATAAGGAGTGAACTATTGGAGCCCAGAGTGGTAACAAGTGGGGTCAAACAGGGCTTAGTGCTGGGACCAGTGTTGCTTAACATTTTCATTGCTGGCATATCAGATGGGATAAAAAGTATGATCGGCCTATTCGCTGACGACACTAAGATCTGTGCAGAAGTGGATGGGGGGGGCGATAAAGTACCCCAGGAGGATTTTGCAAGACCGGAGGGATGGTCAAACACATGGCACCTTGGGTTCAATGCCAAGAAGTGTAAAGTCATGCACTTGGGAGCCAGAAATCATGGAACTTGTTACTGGTTAGGGGGATTGCAGTTATCCATGTCAGTGGAGGAGAAGGATCTGAGTGTACTAGTAACAGGGGAAATGAACCCCTCAGCCCAGTGCAGGAAGGCAGCGGCAAAGGCCAACAGAATGCTGGAATGCATCACAAGAGAAATCATATCTAGGAGAGGAGAAGTCATCCTGCACCTGTACAGGTTCTTGGTGAGGCCACACTTAGAGTACTGCATGCAGTACTGGCACCCCACTTGAAAAAGGGCATCAAGCTACTGGAGGGAGTACAGCACAGGGCAACGAGGATGATCCTGGGATTGGGAGATAAATCTTATGAGGAGAGACACTGAGAAAGCTCAATATGTATTCCCTGGAAGATAGAAGGGAGAGGGGATATGGTTGGGACCTTCAAGTACCTGAAGGGCATGAACAGGGTAAACACCGAGAGTATTTTTAAATTAAAGGATAGAAGGGAAACCAGGGGCACAGTCTGAAATTGGAAGGAGGCAGATTCTGGAGGTAAATGTGGAGGCACTATTTCACTGAGAGAGTGGTTGCAAGGTAGAACATGCTGCCGGATGAGGTAGTATCATTGAGGTCAGTGAGCAACCTCAAGAGGGGTGGGACAGGGTCAAAGGGAGGGTCCAAACTGAGAGTGGATGGGGGGAGTTGTGAGAAGGAAACAGGAGGAATAACAGAGGGCGGGGAGGCAAAGGGAGGGCAGCTGCAGTCTAAATGGCTGAAGTGCTGCACACTTGAGCAGACTAGATAGACCATAAGGCCTGTATCTGCTGGCAGCTTTGAATGTTCATATGTTAGATATATGGTGTTAAACATTATTCCCATGAATTTGTTGTTAAAGTATCATTTATTTTGTATGAAAACCTCACTTGACTAAGATTAATTTTTGCTTCGATTTTTCACTGACATTTTCTGTTTTGGTAATTTTCAACAGAAGCTGCATACAAAACATAAAATTTACACATCAGTATATGTACCCATATTTAACTACTTTACATGCTCAAGTGTCGGCGGTCGTCAAGACTTCCTTTTATCATTTTAGGAATATCTCCAGGATTAAGCACCTGGTTCCATCTGGGGATTTGCCTACATTGGTCCATGCTTTTGTGACTTCACACCTTGATTATTGCAACTCCCTGTACTTAGGACTACCTGGAGTTGATATCTGCCACCTGCAGCTCATGCAGAACGCAGCAGCATGATTGTTGATGGGGGCTTCTCGAGCTGCCCATATTACTCCAGTGCTGCGCGATCTGCACTGGCTACCAATTAGGTGGCAGATCACCTTTAAAGTTGGTTTACTGACTTATAAAGCCCTACATGGACTGGGCCCCGACAACTTGAAAGAGCTTCTTGTGCCTTACCGCCCAATGCCACAGTTACGTTCGGCTGACGAGGGGTTGCTGGAGATTCCAAGGGTGTCTTTGAAATCTTCAGGGGCCCGTGCAATCTCTACCCCATCAGCTTCAAAAGTGCATGACTGTGAGAGGGTTTAAACAGGCACTGAAAAACTTTTTATGGTGTAGAGCTTTTGGTGGCACCGAATAATTTGGATCCTCTGTCATTTATTTTAATTACTATGCTTACTGTTTTTATCATGGTTGTTTTATCTTTTTGTAAAGTGCCTTGATGGCTTGAAAGGCACTTTTGTGAAATAAAATGTATTATTATTATTATTTTATTATTTATTATTATTATTATTATTTTATTGAGTATATATAAAATGTTTTACATTTGCACCACTTACAAAGAGAAGCCTCCAACTTCTTCTTGGTCCACACATAGGGCCAATTTTAGAAGGTTAACACAGGGCTTGCTTCAAGTCCTGTGTGAACCATATGGCTTGGCACAGCTGCGAAAAGGTTTTTTAATGCACCACAGCCCAGTTTTACAAGGGATGGCACAGGTGCAACATTTTTCTCACTTTATGGCAGCTTGCACCAAAGCTTTGGTCACCGCCCCATAAGTACAATGCAATCCAAAGTCAGTAGCACTGCCAGAAAAGAATTTACATGGACAACATTAGATATATGCACCAAATTCACATTTATTTGAGCAACTTGCTCTAACATGAAGTCCTCAGCCAAAAAACCTTGGCTCTATCCCAGTGCTTCACCCTATTGGTAAGGCTTCATGAGGGGATAGATACAATGGAGCCTCTCATACAATTATACTGCCCCTTTACATGACATCACAATGATATAATTCAATTAGTGCTTTCAAAAAAATTAAAGTTACATACCTATATAGAGTTTTAACTAATTACCCCAAAAAAATGTTTTAACAAAATACCAGCATCGCCATGGTAGTTATCTAACAACACATACCATTAAACAAAATCTAAGGTACTGTATCTATATTGACACCTTAAAGAATGCATTTTAAATTACATATAAGACACTTCTTACTATTACTTAATATCCATGGCTATCTAGATACACAGTAATAGCTAAAACTAAAAACAAAAACAGATCTCAGGAGCACGGTAAAGAGAAGACACCAAATCTACTGAAAGTTAATCTTTTTTACAGTATAATGCATTCTACTGACACACAATTTTAGGATCAATTTCATTTCATATCAAAATTATTAAATGTTGCAAAGCATCTAATATATAGAAAGGTTGTGTGTCAGAGATACTAACTTTTATCTAATTGTATTGAGTAATAGAGCGTAAACAGCTACACTATTAAGAGATCACACAGACTACGAAAAAGGACATATCTTCAGTTGGCCACCGAGCTTTGAACAATGTAGTAGCTCATACAGTAGGGGAAGACAGAGAAACAGGAATTATAACAATAAAAGTAAATCTCCACAGACACCAAGAGGGAAGAACGTCCATTTTTTAGAGAAACCACAAACACATACACCACCTCAGGAGATAGCAGTGGAGGAGGGAGATGGAGAGGCTGAAGGAAGGTGAGATGTGGAGGTAGAGGAGAAGGTTAATCTAAGTGCAAAAATGGCACTGAGGGAAAATAAATAAATTACCTACAAATTGTGACCCTTTCATCTGTGGAATTAATACAAACTGAATTTTCAGTTCCCAGCAAGGGCTTGAACTTTGCACCTACCCCCTTCCCTAATGATTTTGATATTCAAATTGATTTATTTAAGTTTTTTAGCAAAATAAGAATTAAATATCTCTTCAAACATAAGGACATTAATAATTACCAAGCATCTACTATGGGGTTTCTGGAAATCAGTGATGAGCCACCTTTTGAATACTTGGATTTAATTTTACAGGAAATAGAAGCCATAAGAGACAATCAAGAGCAGGGCATGAGTAATAATGATGTGGATCCAGAGGGACTTGAACATACTACTGATAATTTGTGTAATAATGACTAACACATTGGAAGGATTATGGGAAGGCAACCAAGTTAACCAGATTTCTATTTTTAATAGAAATAGAAGGTATTTTTTTAAAGAGACATGCACCTTTTGCCCTGTAACTCGGAATAATTCTATTTTGGCTTTGAGAAAGCTGTTACTCATCAAGTTAAGATATTATTAGAGAACAAGAAAACACCTAGACACAACATCTATTCCTTTGAAAGAAAAGCTTTGAAAGAATCATCAGAACAAAAAGAAATAATTATGAAACCAGCCGATAAAGGGGGAATTGTTGTGCTTATAGATAAAGCAACTTACAGGGAGATGGTTCTTAAACTATTGAATGTCACTACTGATACTATAAAGTTACCACATAATTCCATTTTGAAATACAGAAATGAGCTTTCTAAAATGTTAAATGAAGCAGTAAATGAAGGGCATATTTCTAATGAGGAATTTAAGTATAGGTATAATGAGTACCCTGTTGTGTCAACTATATATGCCTTCCCCAAGGTCCATAAAAATCTTGAAAAGCCCCCATGGAGGCCAATTATTTCAGGAATTGGCTCCCTAACTGAAAATGTTGGCAATTTTATAGACTATTTCCTGAAAATTCCTGTGACCCAGCTTCCATCCTACCTAAGAGATACAAGTGATACTACTACCAAATGTTTGGATTTAGAATGGAAACAAAACTATATCTGGTTGGCAATTGATGTAGAGGCGTTATATACCATCATCAAACACAAAGATGGACTTACTGCTTGTAGGTGTTTTTCAGAAACTAGTGAAATGTGTACTGTTACCCCTGTTGATTTTCTTGTTAGGGATATAGAGTTTGTTCTAACTCATAATGTTTTTGAATTTGAGGAGACATACTAGTTACAAGCATGTGGTACTGCGATGGGGGCCACAATGGCCCCTTCATATGCAAATTTAACTTTAGGATATTGGGAGTTGCTGTACATTCAAAATCCGACTGTAAATAGATACCACAAGCAGATTATTAGGTGGTACAGATATTTGGATGATTGTATTTGTGTGTGGGAGGGTAGTAGGGAACTAGTCCTAGAATTCATTGATTAGCTTAATGATAATTGCCTGAACCTAAAATGTACATGTACTATGGATGAAAAAATGGTTGATTTCTTAGATTTGAAGCTAATTGGAGACCCTGTCCAGAAAGCGGTTTAACTAAAGGGTTCAGGAAGAAAACAGCAACCAATGCACTTCTTAGACAGAATAGTGCACATCCTGACAATCTAAAGAAATCTATACCCTATAGCCAGATGCTATGGGTAAGATGTAACTGTACAAATGATGATGATTTTGAGATACAATCAAAGGATCTGAGAGATCATTTTGAGGAGAGGGGCTACAAGAGAGAAACGTTAGATGAGGCATATATAAAAGTCAAACATAAAACACAAAGGGAATTAGTAACCACGAAGCAGAAGAATGTAGGAAAGGAATGGGGTCCTGTAGTATTCTCTACACAGTACAGTAATATAGCTGGGGCCATGCTGTAGGTAATGTTATTTGGAGAAATTGGCCTACCCTATTGGGAGATGCAGTGGTTAGAAAAGCTGTAGGAGCATCACCTAGAGTTACCTTTAAAAAGGCACCACGATTAGAGACAAGCTAGTACATAGCTATATGCCAGCAATAGAATCACCTACAGGCAATTGGCTTTCACACAGAAAACCAGGAGTTTGCAAATGTCATAACTGTAATATTTGTAAATATGTTCAAACAGGAACCACCATTAAAAAGGGAAACAAAGTCTTGGCAATAGTGAAAGATTTTATGACATGTAACACTGGCTTTGTGATTTATCTTATATGGTATAGCTGTAATTTAGGTTATGTGGGGAAAACTGTCAGGACTTTTAAAGAAAGGATTCAGGAACATGTTCATTATATAATTAACAAAAGAACAGATAAAACAGTTGGAAGACATTTTGCAGAAAAGCACAAGTCTGACCCTAGTAGTATGAAATGTATGGTAATTGAACAGGTGAGCTGTGGTAAGAGAGGAGGAAATAGAGCAGAACTACTATCCAAGAGGGAAACACTTTGGATTTATAAATTTAACACAGTCACTCCAAATGGGCTTAATGAAATGACAGATTATGAACCGCACCTGAAATGAAGGACAACATTTTTTGGTTGAAAGAAATAATACTGTGTATACTCTGATCCCCACCCCCACTCTGAGTTCTTCTAATTTCCCCCCACACACATATACATATAACCCCTCCTCTACTGATTACTTCTGAATGTATATCTTAAAACTTTAATACACACACACACACACACACATATATATATATGAATTTTTAATATATGTAGATATACATTAATTTTTATTTATATTTTTTCTGTGTTTGTTCCCTTCTCCAGGTATATAGCCATATGCCATGTGTGATGAAATACTTTGAGATCTTGCCACCAGATTTAATTTCACTGAACCTAATGATCCCCAGGGAATGCCCTGAAATATTTTGGGAGATCTTTGGACCTGCTTTGTAAGATGGAATTTTAGAAATATATTAAGAATTAACACTGGTGTACAGTGCTTTATATAGAAGTTTTGCATTTGTTATGTTATAATGTACTTTATTGATTTTTACTTTACTCAATGCAATTAAATAAAAATGAACATCTTTAACACACAACTTTTCTATGTATTAGGTGCTTTGCATAATTTAATAATTTTGATATGAAATGAAATTGATCCTAAAATTGTGTGTCAGTAGAATGCATTATACTGTATAAAAGATGAACTTTAAGTAGATTTCATGTCTTCTCTTTACCATGCTCCTGAGATCTGTTTTTGTTTTTAGTTTTAGCACTACTGTATATCTAGATAGCTATGAATATTAAATAATAGTAAGAAGTGTCTTACATGTAATTTAAAATGCCTTCTTTATGTTGTCGATATAGGTACAGTACCTTAGGTTTTGTTTAATGGTATGTGTTGTTAGATAACTACAGTATCACAGTGATGCTGTTACTTTGTTAACACATTTATTTTTGGTAATTAGTTAAAACTCTATATAGGTATATCACTTTAATTTTTTGAAAGCACTAATTCAATTACATCATTGTGATGTCATGGAAAGTGGCAGTTTAATTGTATGAGAGGCTCCATTGTATCTTATCCCCTTATGAAGCCCTACCAATAGGGTGAAGCGCTGGGATAGAGCTGAGTTTTTTTGGCTGTGGACTTTATGTTAGAGCAAGTTGCTCAAATAAATGTGAATTTGGTGCATATATCTTATGTTGTCCATGTAAGTTATTTTCAGGAAGCGCTACTGACTTTGGATTGAGCTGTTTTGGGGTTAGCTATCCTTCCTTGTATGCACCCACCTGACTAGTGTGAGCGCAGGAGCGGTCTTTTTGAACGTCCCCATAAGTACAATGGTCAAACCCTGGCCCTGGTACTCCTGGCTCCCAATGACCATACAAGAAGGAAGAAGCATGCTGCTAAACCCTACCACGTAATGTCAATGCAAGAACTCCTATGTCCCAAAGGTAGTCTGTGTAAAACACATGCCTCATGATTCACCTAATCCAGATTGCCCCATAATGTGATACCAAAACACTGCACACAACAGCATGAGGGGAATGGTCATATTGCCACCTGAACCTGGTACTGGAGGCACCCCCTAACACCTGTCCCTGAGTTCCGATCACCCTGTGCCACCATCAGACAGAGACCATCCACCAGGTATTGGTGACAAACCCCCATCCCATCCCCGATCATCCCAAAATAACAACTGTAAACCCCTGTCCCCCCAAGTAATACAGGCATAACCCCTGCCCCCATCTTCGAGTACTGATTGGTAGAAACATCCGGCCATGGCCATCTTCCAGGTAGAGCTGCCAAGCCCCTCATCCCATCCCCTATCCCCAATCGCACCATAATAACAAATGACAACCCCCTTCCCACTGATAATGCAAGCTACCACCCACCCCAATGACAATGCACTGTAATTTATTACTATATTTCACAATGCTGGTAATCCAGTTGCCCCCCCAACCCTGTAGGCTGAGAACTATTCTGCACCCTCCCAATGTGACCCCAGTCAGAGACTGGCACAGCCCTCTTCACCCTTCCATGGCCAGCTGCCAACTGATCAGTACGGGAGATCATACAGTAAATATTACCTTCTCAGTGGTTGTCCAATGAGCTGGTACTATTTACTGGGACAATGGGATGCAATTGGCTCTACCGCACCACTATTTTTTATACATATATATATATATATATATACAGCTATATATATATATATTTATATATATACAGCTATATATATATATATATATATATATATAAATATATATATATATATATATTCTCTGCAAAAAATGTTGTTAATGGACCATTAGGGTTCCAGTGTCAAAGTAAGGAAATGACATCTTAGGGTTCCCAACCCAATGACCCCACCCCCACCCTTGGTTTCCAACCCAACACTTAACCCCCCACTCCTGCAAGCAGGAACAAGTGTGAAAGGTGTGCTTTGGGGTTATGACTCTAAATGCTGCAATGTTACTAAAGCACAAAATATTAAGTTTAACACAGAAGTGAAGAAAGAATTTGAGAAAAAATGGCGATGTACACATTTTGGGACTCCATATCTCCAGACCTGCACAACCAACTAAAATGCAATTTGCCAAATAAAGAGATCTTTGGTCTCTGAGTGTGCATACCAAATGTCATGCAAATTGCAAGAACAGCTGCAAAGTTATTAAGGAGCAAAGTGCAAAAGAATCCTTTTTTTTGCGAATGAGAAACACACTTTTGCACGGCACATCTCATTTTCCCATAGGAAATAATGATAAATTTGAAAATTAAATAACTTTTGAATGAATTAATATTTTTTCACCAAGGCGCATCTGTGACCCAAGACCTATATACCCTGAACATTTCAGACCAAAACCCCAAGCAGTTTTTTGTGTAGTATCGTGACAAAGAATTTGACAAAAAGTGGTAATTTTCACATTTTTTGACCCTGCATTTCTCACAATTGACCGGAATGCAAATTGCCACATCAAGAGATCTTTGGTCCCTGAAAGTGTGTGCAACATTTCATATGAATCAGTTGAATGGTTGCAAAGTTATTAAAGTTCAGAATTTTGGATTTCATATAGAAGCGACTGTTGAACCCTAATATACAGGCGTGACTGCACCTGTATAATATAAATATAAATATAAATATAAATATACTACAGGGGTGAGAGCTTTCTCATTAGGATATCCTGTGTTATTTCCTCCGCAGTGAGGATAAATCCTGATGACATCAGCAGAGTGAGAATATCGACATTTATCCACACTCTGCTGATGTCACCAGAGTGAGAATATTTGCACTGCAGCTTGCATTCTAAAGAAAACTTCAGAAAACAGTTTCTCTTTCTCACTGAAGCTGCAACTTACTCAATTAACTTTGCAAAACACTCTCACCTGTGTCCCATTGTGTTTCTAACACTCCTAGCCAATTACTGTGCTGATCTCAGCTTAAAAACAGCCTGAATTCTAAATGAAATTCTTTTACAAAACAGTTTCTCTTTCCCAGTGCTAGCTGCAGCAGTTTGCCTTTCTCACTGAACCTCTAACTTACTCAGTTAGCTTTGCAAAACACACGCACTTGTGTTTCTGACTCCCAGTCCATTCAGAACACACACACACACACACACACACACTGACACCACACACAGAATGAGCAGGAAACACACAGAAACAGAAAAAAATGTTTCTAAAGCTCTCAACCCTGTGGTGTGTATATATATATATATATATATATATATATATATATATATTATAGTAGCAGTAAGTGGCACAGTAGCACCACTATAGTTAGAGTTGAGTGCAAATTTCTATGTTAAAGCCACATTTTTGAACTTCAATAACTTTGGAACTGTTCAATGCATGTGCAAAAAATGTGGCCTGCATAATCTCTAGGGATAGGTCTCTTGATGTGCCAAATGTTGTGTGAATCCGTTGTGTCATTTTTGAGACACAGAGTGCCAACAAATCCTAAGTTTACCACCGTTTTGCCATTTTGTTCTACAGCTGTTTCTTAGAAATGCCCTTAGCTTGGGGTCTGAGATTTTTAGGATAGAAAGCCTTTGCTTCAGAGATGTCATTTTGAAAGTTTGGTGAAAAAATATTAATCCATTCAAAAGTTATTCAATTTTTAAATGTCCCATTATTTCTCATGGGAAAATTTATATGTCAGGCACGTAAGTATTTTTGTTATCGCAGGAGCTAGTATTTGCACACACAGGGTCAAAGTGTTTTCACAGATGGCACCTGTGTCTGCCATCTTGTTTTCCAGTTAGCAAGGCAATGTAAGTGAAGAAAACACATTAAAATGAATGGAATTAAAAAAACAAATATCAGAACCTAGCTAAACTGGAGCCATTTAGTAGGGCTGAGTGGACTGTTCTGCCCAAGATCCGAACCCTGGATCGAACCCATAATCCACAAACCCAGATAAATATGGACTTTGCTGCAGAAGTTTGGGTCAGTGGAGTGCCATTTAGTGTACTGTTGCCATCGGCACACTCGCCCCATGTACAGGCGGTCAGCGGCGTCCAGTCAGGAAACAGATCAGGACAGTCAGTCATGTGATGCACTCACAGGATATAACCATGGTGAGTGTGCAATGTGGGCCCAGAGCAAGTTGGAGGATGGTCAGAGGAGTGTGTGCTGCTGCTGCAGAGCAGAGCCGGCAGAAGTTGCACACCACAGAGAGAGAGAAAATATAGAAACTAAATAAAATATAAAATACAAAAAAATGACTATTTTTGAAGCAGAGCTGGAGGTGAGGAAAGAAAGAAAGGAGAGAGAAAGGAGACTTACTGGGGCATGGGGAGAAAGTTATCGTCGGGAAGGGTGAGGACTGGAGAGGAAACTAAGGGGGGACTGAGAGAGAGGAGAGATAGTGGTGGGTGGCTGCTGGAAGGGAGACAAGCAAGGCAAATAAAAAAGGTAGTGTGACAATGTACTACAGGGCAAGGGCAGGCTGACAAAATAAATCATTGACTTCTGCCATCCAGAAATTGAATCCAGAAGAACCTTCAGATGAGAGAAAGAGTAAGAGACTACTAGGGGCCCTAGAGAAATTTTACAGTTACAGAAAATCCCAAATAAAAGTGTATTTCTTTTTTTGGACTCAGACAGTGTGGCTGCATGTACATGAGCAAGGGCAGGCTGGCAAAATCTTAGACTTGTGCCATTCCAGATCCAGAAGAGAGAGGGAGAGACTACTGGGGGCCCAAGAGAAATGTTACAGTGCCAGAAATCCATAAATGTTTTTTCCTTTTTTTGGCCTCAATGTGGCTGTGTAGTAAAGGCCAGGGCAAGGGCAAGTTGGCAAAATAAATCTTTGACTTGTGCCATCCAGATCCAGAGGAGAGAGACAGAGAGCGAGAGAGACTATGGGGGGGGGCACAAGAAATTTAACAGTCCCAGAAACCCCAAATAAAAGTTTATTTTTTTCCAGGCTTCAGTTGTGTGGACAGGGCAAGGGCAGATTGGCAAAATAAATCTTTGACTTGTGCAATCCAGAGGAGAAAGAAAGGGAGAATGTGTGTGTGTGTGTCTGGTGGGGGTGAGAAATGTAGTAGTCACAGAAATCCCAAATAAAAATGTATTTTTTTTTCCTGGCTTTAGTGTGGCTGTGTGTACAGGGCAAGGGCAGGCTGGCAAAGTAAATCTTTGACTTGTGCCATCCATTCACGATCACTTGTTAACATTCATTCATGATTTCATGTATTTAAAAAAACAACATACAAGTTGATGCACCTGCGCTGCTGGCTGTCGGTGGCCCAGGGGATAATCTGACTTTGTGACTCATAGCAGTCTGTTTACACTACAACGCAAGTAAAGTACACACAAGTGTCATCATCATCACTCGTTCCCCATTATTCTTCCTTATCCTTAGTTTCATAGTATATCATGTTACATAGAAACATAGAAACATAGAATTTGATGGCAGATAAGGACCAATTGGCCCACCTAGTCTGCCTATTTCCTTACCTAATGCATAGGCTGCAGATCCTAGCATATAAGCATCAATCAACCCCAGTGTGGGACTGTGTTGCATGCAGCTATGCACCAGATGTGTCTGCATCTCCAGTTCAAATTCTGAGGCACACTTAACAGTTGCTGAATTTGGTCACTGAACAGTAACTGTAGGAGTCAGTCGGGTAATCTTGGAAGAAAGTGGTGGTGGTGGACTGCTGTGCTGTTGGTGTGCTGTGTACAGTCATGAGTCATGACAGTAAATTTGTTTCTGGCCTGTGGGTGTGGGCGGGAGTCATCAGAGGGACATTACATTAGTTAGAGTGCTCTTTTATTACAGGTTAGAATACTAAGAAAAAATGGATCAAAGCATTGATGAGCCACATTCTATCTCTCAGGTGAGCAGTGGCACTGCAAAAGATAGCAATCAACCTGAAAAGGGAAAACAAAACCCAAAAATTGATGTTTTCACATCTAAGATTTCATCTCCCATCCAAAAGGGTGAATGTCTTGGATCATCATCAGTCCCAAGTAAAAAAACAAAAGTTATGTAGTTAAAAAAATCAAAGGCTTGGTGGGTACCACCCGAAGAGGCACCCAAAGATATGGAACAATTGCATACTATGCTACTGCCAGTCTCTCATCTGATTCTTCTGAGGTTAAACCCGACAAGGGTAATAATAAAGATGAATAGAATGATCGGGCAGCACAAGGTTAGTGGAGGGGATGGAAATTGCAGATGAGGAAGAAACAGATAGAAATGTTTTAATTGAGGAGGGGGGCAGTAGGAATAAATCACAAGAGGAACAGGCCCAAGAAAAGTCCGGGTGGGAAAAAAAACCCTGAAAAGGTGACCAAGGTGATGTGCCTTCCTGGGAAAAAAACAAAAAAAAACATCATCTTTTGTTTGGTCATACTTCTCCATTATTGCTTCCAATGAGTTGGTGGCAACATGCTCTATTTGTAAACAGCCAGTCAGCAGGGGTGAAAAGAAAGGAGCACTGGGAACTTCAGCACTGAAAAGGCACCTAGACAGATGTCATAACATTACAGAGAACTCCAGTTGTGAGTCTTGAAGAGAAAGTGATGTGATAGCTCACTACATTCAGGGGTAACTCCCATAAATGAAAGCAGGGGCAGACCCCGCAGCACTACTGAAACACCTCCACCACCACTTCCTCCCATTCAAAGGACTCCTTCTACTGTTACTGAAAGTGACCATTTGTTCAAAGGCCCTCCTCCTTCAAGGAGATAGCTTACCATCTCAGAAATATATGAGCTTAAAGCCAAATATGCCTTGACTCACCCTGTTGCTGTTACAACCCAAAAATATTCCAGAAATGATAGCTGTTAATTTGCTACCACATAACGTGGTTGAACATATAGGATTCAGGCAGCTTCTTGAGTACCTCAAACAACAGGGATTCCAGATCTTTATGATGTCGAATGTAAAAAATTAAGACAAGTCTTGTGCAGTGCTGTTGGGAGGGTGGTGCATCTCACAACAGATATCTGGACAAGTTGTCAGCCTGAACCCTTCATGTCTGTCATGCAACATGGGCATGTTTCAATAAATCACATGGGACTGGGGACAGTGAAGCATTGCAGTTTGCTGTTCTAAGAATGTTTTATTTTCAGTCTGAACATACCTCATACAACATCAATGAAGAGCTCCAAAAACCAATACAGCAATGGCTCACTTCACAGGGACTGTCAGTTGGTTTTATAGTTGCAGATAATTGGTCCAACATAAGGAAGGCCTTGGAGGAGGGGGGCTTTGTTCACATCTGCTGCTTTACGCATTGCTTAAATTTAATAGTTCATGGTTTTCTTGATGATGACATGGAGATTAAGGCTCTCATTAGCACAGCTAAAAGAATATGCACTCATTTCAGTAACTCAAGCAAAGACCTACACTTGTTTGAAAAAATACAGCAGGGGCAGTTTACTTTTGCACAGACTGATCCAAGACATTTCTACTTGATGGAATTCAACCTTTTATATGTTCCAAAGGCTGCTGGAACAAAAGAAAGCTGTCAGGCAATACACCTTGGAAAATAAAATTGATGATGCAGACATCTGTATTATTCCATCACAGTGGGCCATGCTGGAGTTTCTCATTGTACTGCTCCAGCCATTTGAGGAAATCACCAGGGAGGTTAGTGCTAACACAGCAACTCTCAGCCAGGTGATACCCATAATAAAAATGTTAAGGTGCTGCTGACATATGCAGGTTTTCCCCCAGAATACAAGTTCTAATGAAACATATGATCAAAATTGTTGAAGAAGACAAACTATGTAAAATACTTCATTCTGAGTATTACATTAAAGCAACAATCTTGAACCCATGATACAAACTGAAGCAACTACTGAGTGATGATGATGACACCTGTTTCAAGATAAACAAACAAGAAATAATTGACGAGGTGCGTGCTGTCATGGAACAGATCACAACAGCAGCACCACATTCAGAATCTTCTTCACGACACAGAAAAGCATCAGGTGGCCCATCCTGTAGTGTTGTGGTATTTTCTCCCTCTTCCTCCTCAGCCACTGCAGCCAAATCTTCTTCTTCACCACGAGCCAAACATAGCACTGTGCCACAGTCACTTGGTTCAGCTTCATGTCACTGGAGTCATTTACAAGATATAATTGTAATATTTTCTTCATCTGCATCATGTAACACAGCCTCAGCACAGACCATTGTTGAAATGCACCTGGCAGAGCCCAATATCAGCTGGAATGCTGATCCTTTGAAATACTGGAAATCCAAACAAAATATGTGGCCTGGTTTAGTAAACATTGCAATGAAGTTCATGAATTGCCCTCTGACTAATGTCTGTTCAGAACAATTGTTTAGTTCAGCTAGTAACATCATTACTGACCCACGATCCTGTTTGACACCAGAAGATACTGAGCGTCTGACATTTCTGAAAGTCAACATTCCTCACTTTAATTTCAAATATGATACTTGAATAAAACGTACACTGACTGCTCTGAGCAGGCCCTATCCAGAAAACACTTTCAAGAATTTGTGCCTGTGGTGAAAATCTTTTATGAATAGGGTCTACTACATGAGGTAGCAATTAACTGCAACAAGTCAGGTCAAGACAGACTAGGCCAGGCCACTATTACTCGAATGATCACATGAGCAGCACAGAATAGAAAAAAAATAACATCAGTGGGTTCAGAGTCCAAATACAGCAAGCAACTGCATTTCATGTCACAAACTTACTTGGTGGTACCAGGTACCACTATCTGATCTGGAAGGTAGGGTACTGCTGTCTAATTAATTATTTATTTACTTATTTATTTAATTTCTGTAACCTGGTAAGCCCACCGGGACCATGACAGTCCCTTTTTCGGGGGTGACCCTGAGTTAATTACATACAGTACAGCTGCAATTGCAGACTGTAGAAATGTATACAGACACATTCAGTGAGTTTCTCACTTTACAACATTCACTTACAGTAACTGTTCACAATCCAGTAACAACAATCATTTGTACCTGACATTTGCCAATCCATGTAAGACAGTTTTGGTTACAGATAATCACAGTAATAACTTCAGGTGTAAATGGTGACTGAACTAAGGGTATCAATGGTAGCAGTTGCATTGGTTGAGCTCAGACAGGTGCACCGTGAGCCCCTCTTTTTAAAATCCCCAAGGGAGGTACATTCCTGTATATTTGCTGGGAGTGTGTTTCAGAAGGGTGGAATGCTAGCAGGAAATTACCTCTGCCCTTGGGATGATCTGACTTTGGGCACATTAAGGAGCTGGCTGACTCGAGGACCTAAGGGTCCTCCTGTTAGGTTTAGCCGATAGTGTTCTGGTCAGGCTTGGGGGGGGCATTTTCCTGCATAAGTTGGTAGGCCAAACATAGTGAGGGGTACTGTAGTCGCCCTTCAAGTGGCAGAAATGAAAAAGCTTGCAGCACCTGGCAGTGATGCTCACGGGGTTGGGCTCCTGATGCAAACCAGCTTACCCGGTAGTATATGGTTCTACGCTTTTGCATTTCTGCCCCTTTGACAGTGAGTAGTACCAGCACACCATAGAACAGGGTGGGTAGTAAGGTGCCCAGTTGCCACCTTTAGCTGAGATTCCTGTGTAAGAAAAGAGCTTAGGTGATGTAGCAGACCAAGTTTCTGGTTCACAGACTTGGTCAGCTAGCCAGTGTGTGCCTTGAAAGTGCAAGTTTGATCTAAGGTTATGCCTAAGTACTTTATGGATTCAACCACCTCAACCTTTGGTCAGCTGGAGAGAGTTGGTGTCACACACACACAAAGTTTATTGTTAGGCTCAAATAGCCATCAACAAATACAAATACAATTTAAAAAAACATATCTCATTCACATTGCATATTTAAAACATTTCTGTGATACTAAAAAGAAATAATCAATATTATAAATATCCTATTTAACACATGTCCTAACTTTACTCATTTCCTATATGATACACTTATTATATTGCAAAATTCACCAGCCTATTGCACTTAATATTTAATAAATACATCAGTTAATAGTACACCAATCAATTCTACATGAGTCTTTCATTTAATCTTTGTTTCTTTTTACTAATTGCCTTAAAATGGTTTGCCACTCTTAATATAGACCAACTGCCCTCTGTCTGCAGTATAATAGATGTCAATGTTTCTAGATCTATCTCATATCTCGTATCCATAAAAGGGGATAGCCAGAACTTCCATTCTTTTGAATACCACGTACAGTGCCACATAACATGTAACAAGTCCTCAGACTCTTCCTTTGTACAGCTGCATTTTTCATCAGCTATTTCCTTATATCTGCATCTCAACAGATTACCATCAAATTGCTCGAATTTGTATTTAATAAATATTTTCCTTAATTCCAGGTCACTAAAAGCATCCAAGTAGTATTTATAACCAAATTTTTCATTATTCTTGGCAAACCATCTTGAGTACCTGGAGTTTTTAATTTCTTTTAGATCTTGGTTTTGCCAGAAAACTTTGATTTTTGCAAACAAATATTTGTTATACTTATAGCTTATTTGAATGTTCCTTTCTATATATTTTGTCAGTGCCTGGAACTTATATTTGTTTACTAATAAGCATATTTTTGAATACCACAGCTTATTTCTATATCCTAGTTTGTGCCAAAACTGTTTTTCCTGTAGGCACTGATAGGACATATGCGTTTGCGGGAGTCTAGTTAACCGTAACCAGAAACCAATTTGTTTACAGTCAAATAATCCATTTATATTTGTAATTCCCAGTTCAGACCTTACATATGTGGAGGGACACGAAAGTCCAATCTCCATAAATTTTCTCAACATTTTAAATAATGGGATTACTAATTTCTTTCGATATTTCACATCCCAAATTTCAGCTCCATAAAGGAGTTGAGGTTCTACTTTTGCTTTTATTATATCAATTAGGGGTCTAATACATGCCCCGCCAATTCTGTAATTAAATCTTGCCAATGCCTGAACTGTTTTTTTTTATAGTTTGAAGGGTTGTTTGGAACTGTATGTTCCAATTTCTGTTTTCGTTAAATTCCACTCCAAGGTACACATAGGATTTACCTCTCTACTTTGCCTTCAGCAATTCTCCACTTCCCACTCCTGTTGCATCCTTTGGCTCCAAAAACTACTACTTTAGTTTTGTTTAAATTGATTTTTAGCTGTAATTCCCTTGAGCCATTATCTAACTTATTGAGCATATTCTGTAAGCCTTTCCGTGTTAAGGATAACAAGGCCAAATCATCGGCATATGCCATTACAGCCCATCTATGCTCATTTATTTTTGGAGAATCAATCTCAATCATTCCAAGTACATTTAAAAGGCTGTCAATATACAAGGAAAAAAGAGCAGGAGCGAGGACACAGCCTTGACCTACACCTCTATTCACTTTAAAATAATTAATCATTTGTCCTTCTTTTCCCATCCTGACCCTGGCCCAGGTATCCTGGTATAGGTTTGATATAATCTTTACCATTGCCTCATCTATTCCCTTCCTTAACAAGATTTCCCACAGAATTTTCCTTGATATAGTATCAAATGCTGTGGTGTAGTCCACAAAGGCTACATACAATCTTTGTCCTCTTATCACTGCATATTTTTATATTAGATGGTCCAAAATGAACATATTATCAAGTGTTGAATAATTCCTTCTAAAACCCGCCTGATAAAGAGATAAGCCCCCTGCTCTACCTATTTCTTCCATAAGTCTGCTAAATAAGATCCTAGAAAAAATGTTCAGGTTTATGTCCACTAGACTAATGGGGCGGTACATGGCTGGGTTTATTAGACTTCATTTTTGTGAATTGGAATTATGTATGCTCCTTTCCATGTATCAGGATAATTGTTTTCTTGAATGCACTCATTGTATAGTGCTACTGATAATTTTGTCCACAGACCAATTTGACATTTATAAATTTCTGCTGGAATACTATCTGGTCCTGGGGCTTTTAGATTCTTTAGTGAATTGATAGCTAGCATAATTTCACAGTTGTCTATAACAATAGCATTTCTAACCTTCCTTACTGTTATTTCTGGCAAAATGTTTTCTTTTTCTTGGGATACATTAAAAATCTTAGTAAAATAATCTATCTAAACTTGTTCCGAAATATAAGAGTCAGACTCCTCTTTGTACACACTGGTTCCTTTTGCCACCAATCTCCAAAAATCTTTCTGGTCCTTATTTTTCATCACCTCACTCATTTCCTCCCATCGCTTTTTTTAATATTGTTTATGTTTTTCATTAGTGAGAAGCTTGTATTCCTTTCTTTTTTTGTTAATTCTTTTTAAAAGTTCTTTATTTTTGTTCTTTAAATATTGCCTACAACTTTTCCTTAATCATTTTTTATATTCTTTACATTCGTCATCAAACCATCCTCCTCTCTTCTTTTCCTTTCTGAATGTGTTTCTCCCTAATTTATTTATAATTTGCTGAAAGATTTGATACAGTTTTTCAATCATTTGAGTGCTATTTAGTTCTGAAAAATGCACTTGACTCCCTACGGTTATTTCACTCATTAAGAGATTAGTCAGGCCATACCTCTCAACTGTACCACATTACGAGGAATGTTCCTCATTTTACTACACAAAAGCTCCCTGTTCCACATTGTGAGGACTTGTCCCACATTCAGTGTTAACATTTTAAAGCAAAAATCTATAGTAAATGATGCAAAAAATATATTATTCAATTAATAACAGACTTTCTGAACATAAATGCAAACATTTTAACAGTGTTCTGAGCTTCTTAGGTAAAGATTTGATTAAGTGTTCCACATTTTGCTCATTTGTTCCACATTCTGAGAGGCAATGTTCCACATTTGGGGGACAAAAGGTTGAGAGGTATGAGTCAGGCAGATATCCAACTCAGATCTCCACATAATTCTTCTATTAGACACAGTTTCAAACTCCAAAAGTTGTCTTGTCCTTGACTTCTCTATATCGCTATTCTTACTCTGTGTCAATACTATAAGGAAATGATCACTCTCTGAACGCTGTATTACTTCCATATTTTCCCATTCATCAGGAATACCGGACCACAATGCAAAATCAATTACCGATGTATCTTTAGTGGAAATATGAGTATACTCTCCCTTAACATCTCCGCTTAAATGACTGTTTAATGCATATAAATTGCACTCTTTCATTATCAAGATCAGTTGTTCACCCGCCTTATTAATCACATGATCTTTCGATTCCCTTTGTTTCCAGACATATGGACTTAATGCACTTGTAAAGAAAGAGTTGTCTCCTATGCCATTGAAATTACCAATTTGTGCATTAAAATCCCCCACAATAAAATATATCGTTCAGAAAATAAATAAGTAGTTTCAATAATTGCTGTATTAAGTTGTTCCCACACAGACTCCTTATAATATTTTGAACTAATTGGAAGGATGTATCCATTTAGTACTATAAAATTCTGACCTTTTCTTTTCATTGAGACAAGAATACTGTTCTGTTTTCTTAATTGGTGATACCTGTGCAAAACTGCCTATTCTAGTAAAAGTCACTACTCCACCAGATTTCCTGCCCATAAGCTTGTTTTTCAAACAACATGAAGTCTTGCTGTATTCTGACAATTTCAGTTAGCCCCAGCCTTTAAACTGCCCCAGAGAACAAAGGGTTAACTTTTCTATGCATGGCATAGAATGTTCATCTCGAGCGCGGTTAAATCCTTTGCCTGTTGTTATTCGAACTGCAACTGTCAGATTCTTTACTCCGCCTCACTGAACAGTTGCTCCGGAGATTTCTCCTGCTGCTCGGTTCAAAGTCGGTTGAAGTGTCATTTTTTCGGTTGGTTTTTATACCGAAATTGTTGTTTCCGCATAGTCGGTTCAAGTCTCCGTCTGTGGTACCGTGAGTACTAGATAGATTTGTTCTGTTTTCTGTGTGGAACTTGTAAAAGTGTGGATCGGTTCAGCTGAACCGATCATTTTCAGGTAAAATTTGTACTTTGTTTTAGTGTGTGGTTACCGGTCCATATCGATTCTAAAAAAAACAGGTTTTAGTACGTTTTTTTCCAAGACCAGTGACACGGTCAGGAACCGATAGGGGAGTCTTGCCTGGAGGTTGCCAAAAAAAGGTTAAGTTTGGTTAGGTTGGCCATGTCTGAGAAACCCAAGAAAAACCGGCCCACTGGGTTTCAACACTGCAGTGTGTGTGGGAGGTCTTTCAAAGCCGCATCCCCACACCACCTGTGTTTATTGTCTGGGGTTTGACCACCTCGATTCAGACTGCCAAATTTGTAAACATTTTCCCAAATCTACCCTGGAAAAGAGATTAGGTAGACTGAGGGAAAGGGAGGCTGAGAAGTCCGCTGACCCAGATGGCCAGCCCAGTTCAGTTCTGACCGAACCAGAAGGAGTGCCCTCTGACCAGGGCGATACTTCTTTGGGCAAAAGGAGAGCCAATTCCGAGGAATTGGTTCCGACAAAAAGAAAAAGAAAAGACAAGTCGACCATTTTGGATCCAGAATTTCATACTCCGACCGCCGAAGGAATAGCCAAAGTGATTCATACTGTGGAATCGCTTTGATCGGTTCCAACTGATCTGGCACCTTTTGGCAGGGGCTCGGTTCAGTTGGTTCCCCCAGTTCCGGATTATACCCTGGAAGAATTTTATGAACTGGAGTTTGAGGAGGAAGGAGAGTTGGAAGATGATTATGGTGATGGTGAAAGTCTGGATGTGCCTATTGACCCGGACATCTCCCCAGACAGACCTTCAGGTGTTTCCCCTCCTAGGCTTTCTGAGACCCCCTCACACTTCATGTTTTACAGAAAGGTGGCTGATACCCTCCAGCTTCCTGTGGAGGAGGCAGTGGAGGATCAGAAAGAGCCTGACTATGTAGAGATGATGGACATCCCAGAGTCCAGGAGACTGTCTATTCCCCTCCACAAATCTTTTGGGAAACAGACACAAAAAATTCTCAAGTCTCCCAATTCCATACCTCCTGTGGACAGAAGAATGGACAAGAGGTATACTCTTTCAGGCTCAGATACGGAGTTCCTATATTGCAATGCAGCCATGTTGGGGTTATACAGGCTGCTGCCTGTGATAAGGCAAGCATTCCCTTGGCATCACCCCCCAGACAAGGACTCCAGGAAGACTGATGCCATGGCAAAGAAGCAGTACATGGCATCATCCTTGGGACTCAGGCAGGGTAATTATATGGCCTATGCAGCCAGGTACCAGAAGTCCAGGTGGGACACTGTACTGGAACTGTCTAAACAGGCTTCCCCCCCAGCTGGCCAAGGAGCATGAGGAGGTGGCTGCAGATGGGATTGAGGCATCAAAAGTTCAGTTTCATGCTGATGTAGACTCCAATGATGTATCATCAAGAGTCATGGCTACATGTGTGGCTCTTTAGAGAATGGCTTGGCTCAGATGTACTAGCCTCTCACAGGATACCCAGGCTAAGGCCATGGATTTTCCTGTAGTGGGTAATTCTCTGTTTGGGAAGCAGACAGAGCATTACATGAAGAAAATGGATGAATACAGGACCACTTACAGGAGTGCTCAGGCCAAGGAAAGGCAAGCAACTCCTCAAAGATGGCAGTCCAGGGGCAGGGGCAGGCCTTTCCAAAGGCCTTTTTACAAAGCACAGGCCTCTTCTTCCTTTTCACAGAGGGGGTTCTTCAGAGGGAGAGGCAGAAGGGGGATGAGCAGGCCTGCATACACCCCTCAGCATAAAGCCCCTGCCAAGCAGACACCCTGATGGGTCTGCCCGGGTCGATTCTCCTATCCCAGTAGGGGGCAGGCTGGCTTACTTTGTCCAGGACTGGATGTCTGTTACATCAGACAAGTGGGTCCTGGAATTAGTAAGCCAGGGACTGGTTCTCAGCTTCAAAAAATTTCCCAAGATGAGAGCCAGGTCTTTTCCACCTGCAAATCTCTCAGAAACCTTTGCCCTAAAGGCAGAGGTTTCTTCTCTTCTAGTTCTAAGAGCTATAGAGAGAGTGTCTACCCTACACTGGGGCAAAGGACTGTACTCCAGGTACTTTCTAACCCCCAAAAAGACAGAAGAGTGGTGACCCATCCTGGACCTAAGATACCTGAACAAACATCTTTTAAAGCCAAAGTTCAAGATGATAACTCTGGGAATTATCCTTCTCTCTCTAAGGCCAGGGGACTGGCTAGCCTCCCTGGACCTCAAAGATGCCTATTTTCACATTCCCATCAGGTGCTCCCACAGAAAGTACCTCAGGTTCATGTTGCCCTCAGGCCATTATCAGTTCAGAGCAATGCCCTTTGGCCTAACATCAGCCCCAAGGATCTTCACAAAGTGCCTGGCAGTAGTTGTTGCCTTCCTAAGAAGACAAAAGATTTCCATTTTTCCATATTTGGATGACTGGCTCATAGTGGGCCAGTCCCCAGACCAAGTCAAGTCACACCTGCAAGTGACCCAGCAAGTGAGCAAGTGCTCACTTCTTTAGAATTTCTTCTCAACCTTCCAAAGTCAGTTCTCAAACCAGTGCAGCTCCTCACCTTCATAGGGGCAGAGCTGGATACAGTAAAAGCAAGAGCCTTTCTTCCTCTGGACAGGGAAGGGCTCTCATGGAACTGGTGTCTTCATTCAGCCTTCAGGTGTCTCGACCAGCAAGGCACTTCCTACAGCTATTGGGCCACATGGCAGCTTCTACAGCAGTGGTCCAATGTGCAAGATTCCAAATGAAGGACATTCAGTTCCACTTAAGAGCTTTTTGGTCCCAAAGAAAGGATTCCCTCACCAAACTAATTCCAGTGACTCAAACCCTGATCCAAGCCCTGCAATGGTGGCAAGATCAGGACAATTTGAGGCAAGGGGTTCCATTTGCTACTCGGTCTCATTCAGTGGTCCTCACCACAGATGCTCCCCTGCTGGGCTGGGGAGCTCATTTGGGAGAACTTACCACCCAGGGACTGTGGTTGCCTCAGGAATCTCTTCTACACAGCAATCTCTTGGAACTCAGGGCAGTGTTTCTGGCACTGCAAGCTTTTTCCAAATCAGTACAGAACAAGGTGGTTCAGGTCAGAACAGACAACACCACCACCATGTGGTACATCAACAAGCAAGGAGGCACTCAGTCTATGGCCTTGTGCACAGAAGCAATGAAGTTGTGGTCCCTGGCTTATTCCCTGCAAACCTCTCTGATAGCAGTTCACCTTCCAGGAAAGGACAATGGTCTAGCAGATGCACTGAGCAGAATATGCCAGGGCCATCACGAATGGGCCCTAGATCCCCTGGTGTTGAAGGTGATTTTCTCAAGATGAGGCACTCCAGAGATAGATCTTTTTGCAGCCCCAGACAATCACCAACTTCCTCTTTTTCATTGCAGACCCCCAGTCTTGGGCTCAGTCCCCCTGGATGCTCTGATTCTGAACTGGGAAGGGAAATTTCTGTATGCTTTCCCCCTTCCCTCTCCTGTTCAAAGTGTTAGTCAAGATAAGGTCACAACCATGCAAAGTGATTCTGATTGCTCCAGACTGGGCCAGGCAGCCATGGTATCCCTTGTTGCTGTCCCTAGTAGTCCATCTTTCCCTGTCTCTTCCCAGGAATTACAACCTGTTAACATCCTCTCAGGGGAGGATTTGGTACCCCAATCTTCAGTATCTCAATCTCAAGGTTTGGCTCTTGAAGAGTTAGAGTTTGCAGATCTGCATCTTTCCCAAGGGGTTCTAGATATCCTTAAGGCTTCTCGAAAGCCTTCCACCAGAAAGACTTACAACTACAAATAGAAAAGATTCAGCATTTGGTGTTCTAAGAAGAATATTTCTCCAGACTCTGCTGAATTGCCTACGGTTCTGGATTATATGGTCCATCTCAATAGCCTAGGTCTCAGACCAGGTACTCTTAAGGTACACTTGGCAGCTGTTTCTGTTTTCCTGTCAGTAGGCAAGTCTTCCTCACTGTCATCCCATCCTCTATTCTGTAAGTTTTTCAAGGGATTGCTTCACACCAATCCCCCCCCCTTTAGGGATCCTGCTCCTGCTTGGGATCTTAATGTTTGCATTGCTCAGCTATTGCAACCCCCTTTTGAGTCTTTGTCCTCAGCAGGGCTTAAGTACTTGACTTGGAAAACTGTGTTTTTGGTAGCAATTACTTCTGCTAGACGTATCAGTGAATTGCAAGCCCTGTCAGTGGAATCTGATTTCATCTCTTTTCACAGAGATAAAGTGGTCCTTAGAACTAACATAAAGTTTTTGCCTAAAGTGGTCTCAGATTTCCACCTGAATCAGTCTATATCTCTCCCTGTTTTCTTCACTGATCATTCTTCCTCGGGAGAGAGGAGGCTACACAGTTTGGATGTTAAAAGAGCCCTTAGCTACTACATAGAGTGCACCAAGGGCCACAGGTTTGACTCCCTCCAGTTGTTCCTCACTTATGGAGAAGTTGGGAAGGGCAAACCTGCCACCATGAGATCTATTGCCAGGTGGATTGTTTCTTGTATACAATTCTGCTATGAAAACTGGTAAACTCCACCCTCAGGCCTGAGGGTTCATTCCACAAGAGGTACAGCTGCTTTCCTGGCTGCTGCCAGGATATCCTCTTTAGAAATTTGTCAAGCAGCCACCTGGAAAACAGTCCATACTTTTACCAAGCTTTACTCTCTGGATATCCAGGCTAGGAGTGATGCCTGCCTGGCACAGCAGTACTCAGAGCCTATTCCCAAAGTAGGTTCTGTCCCTCCTCCACGGAGGTACTGCTTGTAGTCTGCAATAGTCAGACTACAGCAAGACTTCATGTTGTTTGGAAGAAAATTACTCACCTTAGTAATTATGTTTCTTCTAGTGAGTATTGCTGTATTCTGACCCTCCCCCCGCCTCCCTCTCAGAACCTAGATTTTTGGGATGTGGGTGGGTAGACACAGTGTTGGCACCCTAGAGGTGCCCCCTTTTACACCCTCTTTTTCTTTGGGTGGAATGTTACTTCATTTGATTGGTTTTGGTTTTTGGGTTTCCTGATTTGAGTCTTCCTTTGAGGACCCAAAACATTATTTGTCTGCCAGTTGGCTAGTTAAAAATTTTACAGTTTCCACACAGAACACCTAGTGAGTTTTGTTTGTAAAGATCTGATGGTTGCAGTTCGAATAACAACAGGCAGAGGCTTCAACCGAGCTCAAAATGAACATTCTATGCCATGCATAGAAAAGTTAATCCTTTGTTCTCCGGGGCAGTTTAAAGGCTGGGGCTAACTGCAATTGTCAGAATACAGCAAGACTCCACTAGAAGAAACATAATTACTAAGGTGAGTAATTTTTTCTTCCTTCCTATCTGATGAAAACACTAGAAACCATTAATAGCAATAAAATCATCTTCAAAATGGCAAGTCTCCTGTAGACAAATTACATCAAAATTTGAAATATATTTAATCTAGTCATCATCAACTGGTTTATCTCTTAATCCTGCGATATTTCATGAAACAATTTGTATCCCCTTACATTTGCCTGTTGAACTAGCTCCATCTGTGCTTTCAACATCATCTAGTGAACTATTAAGACTGGCTTCTAAACTTTCTATCTGTCATTCCTCACAACCAGCCAATACTTGATATTTATTTCTAAGTGACATTTGACTTCCTCCTTCATTAACTTCATGGACACCATTTAATGTTGCAGTCGTACCCGTTATTTCATCTAGGTCCAACAAGTTTAACCCCCATCATGTCTAGGACCATGACTTTTTCTAAAATTTGATTTGCCACTGTTCTATTTTTTACCACCATATTAATCTGTGTGTCTTGTTCTTTCCCAACTCGTTCCATTATTTCTATTTCATTCCATCCTAATTGTATTCCCCCAAAATTTCTTAATAAGTTATATACTTCTCTTATTAATTTAGCATTTGTTTCTCTGTGTAACTGTTTCAGCCCAAATAGAGCTAGTTCAACTTTTTCTTCTACTGAATCACATTTCACTTCATCAATCTTTGTAAACAGTTGTCTATTAGGGAACAGTATAGTAACATCTTTACATTTCATATTTGCTGCATTGAGCCATACATAGTTAGCAATTCTAGGTGAATTAAAATAAGTATCCAAAATAGTACCCAAGTCAACTGGCATATTTTTAATCTCCAATATGTCTTTCTTATTAATACCTATATCTAATTCTCTGTTTAACCTTTCTACTACTAAATGTGGAACATTGGCAATTTCTTTCATTATCCAATCTAGGGAGCTCACAATCCTTATCAATGGCACACACATTATTTCCCTTTCTGAACTGTTTAGGTAGCAGTTGGAGTTTGGGTTCTCTTTTATTGTAATCTTCTCCTCATAATTCAGTTTTCCAGTAACTTCGCTAACTTTGTTAGAAGCATCAGTTACCGTAGTATTTTGAAATGGAATTCCCCACTGACTTACTCCACTTTTAATATGATTGTTTAAGTTCAATATCTCCTTTTCCAGCTGTCTCAAGTTGCTTTGTATACCAACACTCTCTATTTGCATCTCTATTTCCTTATTAAGTATATTTTTTACATTTTGTTCTTTTTCCAGTGTATTTACATCATTTTGACCTAATCCAAGACAGTTTTCTTTTTTTACAGATTTACCCTCCTTTGACACTATCCTCTTGTACTTTCCCTTCCCCTTTTTTCCATTTACTTTATTCAAAGCACCAGTTTCTAATTTGGTTAGCCTTTTGTTTCTAAGACCCTTATCTTTTCTCATTTCTTTCTTTATTTTCATCTGTCTCTTACTACTTTTTTCCTCCTTAGATGTCTCCAGGAACTCCATACTACTAAAATCAGGTCTAATCTTTCCTTCCTGAGTAGTCTCTTGTTCTAAGCTGTTCTCTTGTACTGTCTTCTTATTATTTCTCTTTTTGTCCTGTCCTTGAGACTTCTGATTTTGGAGAATTTCAATCAGTATTGTGCCCTGTTTATTTATATACTTCATAACATCTATCATATCCCTATTAACAAGCAGTTGTTCCATAATTAAGATATTAGCTATATGCTGTTTAGCAAGGAGATTTACCAGTTTATCACTTAGGAAACTTGTTTGATATTCTACATTGCTCTCCCTTAAGGCTTCCTCATTGATTTCTTGAACCTCTTTATGATCGCACCTAGGCTCATGGTTAATCTGTTTCAATCCTGTTATAATACCTCTCAAATCTCGAGATACTTCTTCTAGTGCCACTTTGCTTTTTACCAAGTAATTACTTTCATTATTTGACCTTAACTCATTACTTATACCTGACAATATAGAGTCTTCAGTCCCGCTGTTATAATGATTTAAGGTCTCACCACAATTTTCTATGATCAAACAATCCAAATCCATCTGTGTATAATTTGGAGCAAATTCCATCTCTGTCTCTGCAACCCCTACTTCCCCTCCATGTGCACCATGAGCATTTATACCTTTATTAGTGCTTCTCCCCTCTGTATTCATTATATCTAGTTTGCTACTTCTTAAACATGGAGTCGAGGTCTTACTAGCACTAGGAATTAACTTATGTCTTACTCTGTCTGTGTGCTCCATTATTTTAGACTGCTTTAAATTTCTTTGGCTCTGACTTGGTTCATTCATTTTAGGCTTATTAGAAGAGCTGATTTGAGAATCTTGCTGTCTTTGCTTTCTAGTTTTCACCATTATAGCAACTCTTGCAGCGCTCGCTGCTTACAGCTCTTATCAGTTCTTATCAGCACTTATCAACACTTTTCTTATAACGAAATGAAACCAAAAGAGTTTTGACTAATTTCAAAGAATTATTGCACCTATCTACCAAACAAACAAATTATATCCCGCATTGTGTGTAATTAGTATCTCGCATCAATCAGCATACCCCACTTTCCCACCAGTATTCATTAAATTACAAAACACTAGAGACAACAGAGACAATAGTTCAGTCAACAGTCCAGACCATCCAAGATCCAAGAAGCACTGTGATAATCCACTCGTATACCTCTCAACTTCTCACTTGAGTATTCACTCAGTCTGCGTTTGTTCCACAGGCTTCACAAGTACCACAAGTTCCACAGTAATCCTTCTCACAAAACACAGTTCCTTAAAATGTCATCTTGTCCATAATTCCCCCCTTTCTTTTGTAAAATGTTCACAGAACTTCTCACTGGCCACTGTCTGCTCAGTCTCTTGAAAAATATTTTCAACTTTTTTCCAATGTTCCTGCTTTAATGAAAAAAATGTAACTTTTCCCATATGCAGTTCTTAAAAGGAAAAGAAAAACATAAAGGGTATCAGCAGTATTCAATTCATATAACAAAGACTCGTATCTCTGATTGGACAAAAATTAAAAACGGACTTACATAATCTTAAGTACGTAATTTTTAAACAAGCCAAACAATTTCTACTTCTCCGCAACCTGATTTTTAAATCTCAACTAAAGCACTACTATCTCACCAGAATTAAAACCACATAGATCTAACCACATTAATGGGGAGAAAAAGTAAATCAAACTGGTGAATTACTATAAGAAATAGTAAAATACTAAAAAACACACTAAAGAAGGACGCTTACTTAGTTTTCATTTTGTCTCACTTCACTTGCTTAAAATACAGCGGAGCTCTTAACATCTCCATTTTCACCCTTCAAGGCTTACAACATCTGCACAGCTCGGTGTAGCTTTTTTCAGCAGCCGCAAATAATCCAGTGAAATATACCCCTATCCTTACTGCTCGTAGTTGCTCATAGTTTACAGCGCATACTCATTGCTCGTAGCCCAAGCACTCCTTCGAAAATGGAGATTCTGAATACCAGAACGCTACTCCTGCACATTAAATGGTTGAACCACCTGACCTAAGTGCACAAAAACTCACAAGAAAACCAAAGCTAAAAGTTTTAAAATTATAAAATATGTAATTGTTAAGAAACTTTCCACTGATTATACTAAGAACAGATTACATATTATCAGTATACTGTTGAGATGCCTAAATGTTACGAGTGCTGTATGCAAGGACCCATGCGTACAACGCACACCCAGGCGTGCATATATTAGAGCAAGACCACACACCTAAGAGTGGGTTATCTATTATATATAGACATACATATACACAGTATATACAGTCAGCTCAAATCAGACACCAGTCTGTATTTTTGCAATGAATATATACACATATATATATATATATATATATATATATATATATTAGAGGCAAAAAACTAATGCATTAAATGGATTTTTTTGCCTCTAATTTCCCTTCTTTTTGAGAATGATAATGAGAAATAGTGAATGTAATGCGGCAGCGGAGGGCCCCATACTCTCGCCACATGATGTCTTGTCACATAGTAACACGGTGCCCGCAAACTCAAATGGTAATGTGCATGGTGATGCAAAGCAAAACAGAAAGAGAAACAGTACTGTAGACACAAATGGTAAAAATAATGCAAATGCAAGCGCAAATGAAAACACAAAGGGTAACGCACATGGTAGCGTAGACGGGAACGGTAAGTGAAACGGGTATGGAACCGCAAGCGGAAGCAATAACGGTAACAGTAATGTAAGCGCACAGGCTGGTTTTCCCCAAAAGCTGCATAGAGAAAGACAGTGAGTACAAAGAATGTATGCATAATAATGGGTCTCGGAGCAGAAAATGAGGAGTTGGAATACTAAATTGCTTATATCTCAGGAACCGTACAACATAGAAAAAAATGTAAAAGTCATACGATTTATGACTTTCCTGGCTAGTTTTGTACTTAGCTTCTACTAGGGGGCTAAGAATTTTTCTGACAAAAAGTCCATATCTTGCACCGTTTCCAAGATACGGGCCCTGAAAGGCGCAGCGAACGCCGTAATGTTATCCTATGGGAAAAAAAGAGAAGTTCGGAGTGCCATAACTTTCGTTCCCTGTAATATTTTTTCACCAAACCACTGAAAGGCACATCTGAGGGATGTTGGCTTTCTTCCCTCCAAATGTCAGCCCAAAAGAGCAAGCCAAAGGATTCCTGTAATGCGGCGGATGCCCTAATGTTATCCTATGGGAAAAAGCATCAAATTTGGAGTGCCATAACTTTACCACCCTGTAATATTTTTTTCACTGAAATACTGAAAGGCACATCTGTGAGATGTTGGCTGCGTTCCCTCCAAATTTCAGCCCAAAACTCCAAACCATTCTTTTGCAGCGGGGTGCCAAAGAATTGCTGTCATTTTCCCACAACCTGGAAAAGTACTGTCGAATTTTGTGAAAGCTTTCGCAAATTCATTCAACACTGTCGCAAGTGCGAAAGTACTTTGCAAAAGTACTTTTTCCAGAAATCTGAAAAACATATTTCTGGGGTGTTTTACTCCAAAATAAAAGACATGCCTAGCACCCTCAGGGTCCGCCTAGGTGAATACAAAAATAATTAAGTTGCTGGAGGGTCCCAAATTTAAATGCCAAGCATTTTTCTGATGGCCAACTGAAAACAAAATGGTGGATTTGCAACAGTAAATGGGCCATTTGCGAAAGTAAAAACTGCATTTGCGACACTGTAGAACTTTTTGTTAACTTTTCCCATTGACTTATAATGGGAACTTGTTTTTTGAATAACTTTTGAACCGTTTAATATTTTTTCACGAAATCTTCAAAAGGCACATCAGGGACCCTGCTGCATGTTCCCTGAAGATTTTGGACTGGTCATGCAAACCGTGCGACCTGTAGTTGCGACCATAAAATTCCAAAAAAGCGTAAATGTGCACGCAGATCACGCTTAATAACTCCACAGCCATATATGCGACTGGTACGAAACTTGGCAGATCCAAAGGTGTATGGGTTTTGATCATGTATTCCAAATTTCAGGCAAATCCAGTTAACAGTTGCAAAGTTATTAAGGTGCAAACTTTTGGGTTTAACATGTAACTGGCTACTCAACCCTAACTATGGTAGCACTACCGTGCTACCATAATATATATATATATATATATATATATATATATATATATATATATATATATGTATATATTATAGTGACGTGGTCGCACCACTATATTTAGGGTTGAGATGTCACTTCTATGTTAGTCAAAATTTTGCGCATTAATAATTTTGGACCCATTCAATGGATTTGCCTGAAATTTGGAATGTGCGGTGGGGCATGGTAGATCTCTTGATTTACCAAATTGCATTTCAGTTGGACTTACAGTCTTTGTGCACGAAAATGCTTAAAAATGCAAATGATCCAGTTTTGGAGGCAGTTTTTGGGATATTGTCCGTGGCACTGTGCGGCCGTTGTGTGGCGTGCCGCTCTGCGACATGGCTCGTTTGAAAGAGCTTCACTGGCTGAACATGCCGCTTTTCATTTGGTGAAAAAAAATATATATATATATATATATATATATATATATATATATATATAATACTGGCCCGTATAGTTAGGGTTGCATGTCCACTTCTGTGTTAAACCCCAAGGTTTGCACTTTAATAACATTGCAACTGTTTGTCCAATTTCCCTGAAATTGTGCACGCATGGTGCCCAACCAGAGATCTCTGGATCTGAAAAGTTTTATTCCAGTTGGATGTATGGTCACAGAACTGTAGAGTGTCCAAAAAGTGAACAATGCACATTTTTCAGTCAGTCTTAAAGGACTTAAAGGACTGAAGAATGCTTCTGAGTGGATTCAAATCTGCATGTATATATGTGGCCTAGGTTAAACTGGAGCCTTTTGAAGATTTGGTGAAAAAAACCTTAATTCATTCAAAAGTTACGCAAGTTTTAGAAACCTGACCCTCCATGTGGAAGACACCGAGGCCAGAGCTCGCCGTAACAATATTCTAATTTTAGGCATCCCAGAAGGTGTAGAACAAGCCAATATGGAAGACTACCTAGACTGCTGGCTGCATAAAGAACTGGACATGGAGGAGAGTTTCGCCTTAGAAATTGAAAGAGCTCACCGAGCGTTCACCCCAAGCCAAAGCAAGGTGCACCTCCTCTGTCTATTCCAATTAAATTCCTGCACTATACCACCAAGGAAAAGATCGTATGACTTGCATGGGCCAAAAGAGACCTAAACATGGATGGACAAAAAGTCTATGTTGATCAGGACTATCCACCTCTTATGTTGGCCAAAAGAAAAAAATATTGCAAATGATAAAATCCGTCAGAGAAAAAGGCCTGAAAGCATAGTTGCGATATTCTGCACGGCTTTGGGTACAACATAAAGAGGGAACAAAGAACTTTGAGTCACTTTTGGCAGCTACTCCATTTCTACAATCCCTGGGAGTCCCAATCCTGGATATCAAGGAAGAGCAAGCAGAACAGGGGATAGAGGACCTGCTGTGGTCCACCGCACCAGGAGGCAGACATCCAAGCAAAGGAAGATCAGAAATGCTGCTCCCATTACATGCTGAATTGGCTAAATGGCTCCAGCTAAAAAATACAACCTGAGGCTTCACTGACATACTCACTTTTCTCCTGTTAGTGAATTGAAATGCTGCCCCATGGAGGTACCAAAGAGAGGGCTGTTCTGTGACTGGGGGTCTAAATAAGTTTTATTTTGGAAGCAGACCTCACTTCTGTTTATTTTAAAGCTGGTCCACTTAATTAGTATTGAGGAAGGGGACTCCCCCCCCCCCCAGGACTGGTTTCCTACCGACCACTTCTGCGAGGGAACCATTTTACTTGGTGTCAGGCTTTATTCTGTCCCCCGTCTATGGCACAGCTACAATTAGTGATGGGCAAAGTGGCCCAAATTCGCTCTGCGGAGTGATCCACGGAGTGAAGGCAAATTCGCGGAATGCTCCGCCGAGTACTTCACGTTATTAATGGGTAACGCGAAGTCCATTGAAAACACCGACTTCAAGTTACTCCGCCTTCCCAAACCACTACTCCACCAATTCTTAAGGTGAAGTACATTGAAAACAATGTACTTCGCCTCACTTCACCTTGTTTTTAAGCCCCAAAGGTGAATTTTGCAGTGATTCATGGGATTTCAGGTCACATGGGCTCTAGATTGTTCTGCACAGCCTCAGTTTGGGGTAGTGTGTGTAGGAAGCTGTAGGAGACAATCTGATCTGAGAGCTCTCTGCGATTCAAATCTTCAAAAAGCTGTTAAAGCCATTTTGAGTAATTTATTTTGCTGAAACTTTAGTTCATCGATTATAAGAAACCCTCCTGTGCTCATATCATCGAGCATTTATTGTCTGTGTATGGATTTTGAATGTTAATGTACAACATTCTGTCTGTGTACTGAGAGACAGTAGAAGTGTGCTTTGGGGGAGGGGCATATCTGTGGTGTAGGTAGATTAACTTGGAGAAAAGGACAGTGTTTTCTGTTGTGGTGATATTTTTCTTGTATAACTATGTTAATGTACACACAGTAATATTTTCAATATTTCTTGCCTTTATTTTGCTGATTGTTGTGGTGCAGCAGTGCATAATTTTAGTTTGTTTAAAATATTTGGTTATATTACTGAAGTTTTCAATTTGCTATGCATTACTTAGTGTGTGTGTGAGTATGTGTGTGACGCGTGTTATCAAATTAGACACCTTTTATTGTTCCACATAATAATTTCAGCAATGTGAAGCTGCTATCCACTGCAGCTGTGTGATTTTTGTACTTCTTTGTGGTATCTTTACTGGTACTAGTACTAGTGACTGTTACTGCCGCAGTGCATAATTTTAGTTTGTTTAAAATATGTGGTTATATTACTGAAGTTTTCAATTTGCTATGCATCACAAATCACGATTCATGATCATTCACGTTATGAATCACAACATTAATTTTTTTTCTAGTTACTTGTATGTATTGTAAGCCTGTTTTGTAGTATCTCTCCAGGCTTCACAACCCCATCATTGTACTCACTGATACATGTTTGTAAGTCTGGGAGTTATAAGCTACAGCTCATCGGGGAAGTACAGCCGTAGGTGGTAGGCATTCATGTTTCTTCATTATCAGGGTCACAAATGCAGTCACAAATCACGATTCACGATCACGTCACGAATCACATTAATTTTTTTTAATAGTTACTTGGATGTATTGTAAGCCTGTTTTGTAATATCTCTCCATGCTTCACCACCCCACCATTGTACTCATTAATGTTTGTTTTTAAGTCAGGGAGTTGGACAGTGTCTGCAGTACATACACAGACTGGAAAGAAGACTGACTGCACACATGCAGTTCAGTACAGTATACTTGCACTGCTCAGAATACAAAGTGTCACGCATACGGAAGACAACAAAACAAGGGCATAATTACATACAAGGGTCAGGGATGGTGGAGGAATACATTTTATAACACAGCAATGAAGGTGTGGGGAGGCACCTGGTGTGAGGAAAAAAAAAATAACGTGGGATCCCATGGTGATCCAGCAGCAGTTCCAGCATGGACATAATTTGCTACTGATGTTCCTCTATGTGATCCAGCTGCTGCTCCACAGCACTCACCCTCTTGTTGTTATCCTCGAGAACTGTCAAGTCAGCCTGTGTTACATGCAGTTCTCTGGGGTCCTCACATTCTACAGGCTGACCTGCTGGTGGTGGTGGTGGGGGTGGTGGGGTGGGGTGCTGGTGGAGCAGTAGGTGCTGCTGTGGCCCTCTCTTCTTAGGGATGCCACAATGCACAGCTACACCCTCTGCCACAGAAAGGCCAGCAGGTGCAGGCATGGTCCATTCTGTGGCAGCCTGCCTCCAACTGCTGATGATTGAGCATATGGGTGTGCTGGCCACCAGACCCCAAGTGAGTCCCCCAGGGCCACGGCGCACCTCCACCTCACATAGGTGGCACTTGACCACACTGCTGTCCCCCAGCCGACACAGTCAAAAAACTGCCAAACAACGGAAGTGCAGGGAGGACCAGGCACAGGCAGGGGATGGCCAGATGAACTGGCAGCCGGCTGGTCACAGTGCTGGATCCACACCTGGGCCCAGGAGAACAGGCACATCCTGCTCCAGAGGACCTGGTGCTGGACTTGGTGGGGGGGAGGTGGTTCAACTGCCTCAGAGTCAGGACAGGAGGCAGTGCTGGTCCTGCTTCTGGGGGGGGACACTCACAAGTTTTGAGCGGTCCAACAGGAATGGACACCCATGCCCTCCATAGATGCGCCCGGTACGACGCCTACCACTACCACACTCTCCCAGAGCTGCCCCCACCCCAGACATTCCTTCACCCTGGTCCATATCTCCTACTGAGCTCCCTCAGTCTGAGCAATCACTACTCACACTGTCACACAACACACACACACACACACAGTCACACAGACACAGACAAACAACTAAGTACTTATAAAGGTAAGAAAAATAACATTTACAGAAAGAGCAAATTAAGTAAAAAAGAGTACAGAAAAGACAAAAAAATGTAGCTTTTAAAAAAGCTGTTGGGTCTAAATCAAAGTTTAAATCTCCTCCTCGCTCTGATCTCAAAGTATCAGCAGTCACAAAACACACTACTCTCTCTCCATCTGCACAGCAGAAAGTAAAAGTGTCTGCTTGTATGACTCACTTTCTTCCTGCCTAGCTAAAGAGCATGTGACTTACAGTACTGTAAGCCATGTGATGTGTGGGGAAGGGGGGCTGCCAAATCTGAAACACCAAGTGGGTCACTTAGAATCATAATGAGGAACGCGAAGTCCATTAAAAACAATGACTTTACCTTACCTCGCATTGCCATTCCGCCTTAACGTGAAGTGGTAATGACAAGGTGGAGTGAGCACTTTGCATTGCCCACTCCGCATAGTGGAGTGGCAACGCAAAGTGTCCACTTTCCATTCACTTTGCTGGCGGAATTTAAATTCTCTGCATTTCTAGCTACAATTCATACTTCAGTAGGCTTGCTGAAATGCTTTGTACAGCGAGAGTGGTTCCGTTGGATCTCCAAGTTGGTTTCTGCAAGTATATTGTTTTTTCACTTCGATGGGGTGTTAATTCAGCATAGGTTATTGTAATACTCATATTTGTATGGACTAAATTCTGACTTTTTGTAAGCACACGAAGACAGATGAACTATGCCCTGGACTTGCTTTAAGGCCCCCAGATTCGGTGGGTACAACTTGCAGTAAAGATCCCTTACCCATTAGTGGATAATTTAATGTTAAATAAATGTTTTACTGTTGAATGGGTATTAGGTTCACTAGTGGGAACCTCGATGTATATGGTAATAAGGTGGGGGACCAGATTGTTTCCACCATGCATAAATCCCTGATACATGTGATTTTCTGTTTTGTTCAGTAATGGTGAATGTGAATGAGCAAGATAATTCTGGGTGGCTGTTTCAAATATTTTAACATCAAACTGGTCCCCAAACATGTTGGAACCTGGAGGTAAACTGATATAGCCACTCCTTCTAAGAGGTTGACACCCGAGGTCCTTCGCTAAAGCAGCCATGACTCCCAGAGTGTCCACAACTAGGAGAAGGCTAATACTCCTGGCGGAAGCTGGGATTATAAACCTTAAGCACCTAGCAGTGCTTTTCCTCCTGGTATAAAAACAAACTCATTGAGGCAATACACCACTGCCTCAGAAGCTCACTATAGCAGCCTGAGCTTCACAAGCAGTGGCAAGACCTAATCGCTGCTCCGACGTAAGGAGGTATAAAGTGTGTTGACTGCTCCCCCTTACTCCCTTCATGACTCACTGTTCGAGTCACATTGTTTCTAAGGTTCATGTTTGTTCTTTTTACTTTTCTCTTTATTTTATTTACTACATGCACACTGGAAAAACTTTGAAAGATCCAAATATGTATGTGGGGGATAGGGGAGTGTCTACTATGATGTTTCACTAGTATTTAATTATGGCGTCCCTTAAGATCTGCTCTATTAATGTCAAAGGCATTAATAATGTTGTTAAAAGGGCAAGAATACTACAGGAGCTTAGTAGGGCAAAATGTGACATTGCATGTGTACAAGAAACAAAACTTATACAAGCAGACGATAACCAGCTACGCAGGTCCTAGGTGGGAACAGTATTTTCTGACTCACACCCAGAATCCTCCAAGTCTGGTGTGGTTATCTTACTGAGAAAAGGACTCCCTTTTGGGGTTCAAGAAGTGCAGATAGTGGGCTTGGGTCATATGGTTCTTCTATCTGGTGAATTTAGAGGGACTCCCCCTCATATAGCCTCTATATATGCCCATACACCCCGACGGGGGAGTTTTTCCACTACCTCTTTCACACGGTCTCAGCCCTCCCGGAAGGCAAAATCATTTTGGCAGGGGACTGGAAATGTGTGGAGAACCCAGTCCTGGAGAAGAATCCAAGCTGCTGTAAGGGAGAAATGCAGAGTTCCAAACTGCTTTGAACACTTGTTTCTGAGGCAGGGTTGGTTGACCCTTGGTGCCTTTACAACCCAGAGAAATGGGACTATACATTCTACTCCCCTGCATCAAACTCTTATTCCAGAATCGACAGATTCTACACCCAGTTGGCACAAGCCCACTCTTTCCACGAAATGGGCATACATCCAGTCACCTTCTCCGATCACGCCATGATTCAGTCAGTGATAAAGAGGGATGGCAATGGTAAAGGAGGAGGCTGGAGGTTCAATAATGGTCTACTACACGACAAGATCTTTGTGGACTCCTTGAGAGATACAATAAAACATTATTTAAACGAAAACCTAGACAGAGTCACCCCCAAATTCATTTGAGCTGGAATGAAAGCGGTCCTTAAAGACCACATTATTAGCTACTCCTCTTATCAAAATAAGCAACACCAAAAGAAAATTACTCAAATATTAAAAGAAATAAGATACCCGGAGGGGGAACATAAAAGGCAAAGGGACAAAACTCTCCTTCCTAAACTTCTAGAAGCTAGAGATAAATATAATAGTCTGATGATGAGAAGGATGGAGAATGCCCTACGATTTACTAGGCAAAAATACTATGAATCAGGGGAGAGGGCGGGCAGACTGCTGGCCCTGAGGTTAAGGAGGCAAGAGGCCAATAGAAATATTCCCAACGTTAAAAAATGGAACTAGCCAGGGCAGACCCTCTTGCATTCTAACCAGATTGCACAGGAATTAATGGAGTTCTACGCCCTCCTGTACACCAAGAAGAGGGGACCAGACCATATTCGGAAGGTATGTAACTTCTTGGAGGGGGTGGAGTTATCTCCCCTGTCAGAAGTTCAGAGTGAGGGGTTGGAGGCGTAAATCACTGAAGGGGAAGTTAGAATGGTCATCAAATCCTTTAGCTCAGGTAAGGCTCCTGGATCTGATGGGTTCACTGAGGAGTTTTTCAAATGCTTTGCGGTGGATCTGTCCCCCATATTAACTAAAGTGTGTAATGAAGCACACAGCGGAGGGGTGATGCCTGATATATGGGGAGCTGCCATGATAACAGTGATTCCAAAACCTGGAAAAGACCCCTTGGAATGCTCTAGCTACTGCCCCATCTCCATATTAAATCAGGATGCAAAAATCTTCAGTAAGATTACTGGGCTACGCCTCCAGACACTGATCCCCTCAGTGGTCCATGTCGATCAGACCGGTTTTATTCCAGGAAGGCACATGCAGGATAACATCTGCCTCTTGCTGAACACATTATCCACCTCCAAGGCCTTTTCCCCACAAACCCTGCATGCAGTTATATTCCTAGATATGGAGAAAGCATTTGATCACTTAGACTGGGACTATTTATACCACACCATCAAAAAATTTGGTTTTGGAGATAAGTTTAGAAATTCGATTGGAAATTTGTGTAGTGACCATTGGGCCCAGGTCAAGGTGGATGGGGTTCTTTCATCTAGATTTATGATAATGAGGAGAACCAGGCAGGGCTGCCCACTCTCATCCCTTTTGTTTGCCCTTAGCATGGAACCCCTGGCTGCCTTTATTAGACAATCAGACACCTACCAGGGTATCAGAGTGGGTGGGACAGAGCTCCAGATATTGTTATATGCAGATGATACCTTGTTGTACATCACAGATCCAGTGGGTCAAGCCCCATTCCTTGACTCCATACTTAAAACTTTTGGGAAAGTGGCAGGTTTTAAGGTGAATGAGTCCAAAACAGAATTTCTCCAGATTGGAACATTCCTCCTGGGTGTTTTACCCACAGTGGGCCAATTTAAATGGGCTAGGGATGGTGTCAAAGACCTAGGTATCTGGATTCCTAGGGAGATAACAAAATTATACCAGGCTAACCACCTTAAATTGCTGCAGGTGGTTCAATACGATTTAGTTAGATGGAACAAACTCCCCATACCCCTACTAGGGTGGATACAATGTATAAGAAATGAACATACTCCCCAGAATCCTTTTTCTGTTTCTCTCCCTGCCTCTGAAACCACCTGGCTCATTCTGGAAGGCCCTTAAAAATGCTATTTCTAAATTCATCTGGGCAGGGACACCACCCAGGATAAGATGGTAAACATTACTAAGATCCAAATCTCGGGGGGGGTTGGGTCTCCCTGACTTAAGCAAATACTTCTGGGCCATGTAGTTGCAGGCCCTGATCCCCTTAATGAGGGTGACAGAGGTTCCTCTTTGGGTGGAACTGGAAAGGCCCCAGGCATCTCTGGGCACAATTAGAGATTTAATTTGTATGGATTAGGCCAGTCTCAATAATCCAAGATTGAATAACCCCAGGTCAGAGGTTGTGCAAGACACATGGTTAAAGGTGTGCAATAAATTTGAAATAAAGCTTAAACTGAGTGTTTCCACTCCCATTAAGGCTTTCTTGGACTGTACCCCTCTAGGGATGGATCTAGGGTTTTGTAGGTGGGCTAGAAGGAGTCTATTCCGAATAGGACAGCTTTATACTGGTAGCACAATTAAATCATATCAGCAACTAGCAAAGGAATTCGCTCTACCCCCCAAGATTTTTTTTAGATATTTACAGATTAAACATTACTTAACTGAAAAGGACCGTGAGTCCAGTTTCCTAGATGACACTAGTCCATTTCTGGATTTCCTCCTATCCCTAACCTCCCAGCCCGGGACAAGGAGAACAGTGTCAAAGATAGTCGCCTTCTTCACAACTTTGGAGACTGACTCCCTAGATTACCTCAAGGAAACATGGTATTCAGATGCAGACTTTAAGTTCCAAAATACAGAATGGGAACAGGTCTGGAGAGGTATCCACTCCACAACGGAGTCCAAAATTGGGAGACAGTTCAGGTGGCAGGTGGCCTTGCGCTACTTTCATGCTCTGATACTTACCAAGTACTTCAGGCACCAAACCTCGAATCTCTTTTGGAGGGGTTGTAAACAGAGGGGCACTTACACCCATATACTTTGGACATGTCCCAAGTTACAAAACTTCTGGGATCAGATTATTCACACGACGGCCCACATCTTTGAAGTGCAGCTCTCCTTTGAACCACAGAACTGGCTGATGGGACTCCTGCCCCCATGGATTAAATCAAAAGCCCAAAGATACCTCTACAATATTGTGGTTGCCTCAGCTCTCAGAGCCATCACTCATAAATAGATGACTCCAGAGGCACCCACAATTGACTCCTGGTACTCAATATGCCTTTGCGTACTGGAGATGGAGGAGGTCACAGCCAAACTAAGGCTCAGTAAAGATAAATTTATAGCCATATGGCTGACCTTCTTCTATTTCCAGGCAGAGAGAGAGAGAGAGAATAAAGACATTGGCTATCCTGGCGGAACATGGTTAACTCCTGTTCTTTAGTCTGGTACTGACTATGCCCTGGGCCTCCGAGTCTCTTCTAGAGGGTTGGACACCAATCTTTGGCCTCTGATTTATCCCCTTCCCCCTTTCTTTCTAGGGGGATCACCACACATACTAAGCATATATTGAAATGAGAAGAGGTGGGATTCTCTTACACCTCTCAGACTGTACCCACGGATGTATCTGTCTTTTTCTGTTCTTTTTTTAACTAGTTAATGTTTGTTAGTTCATGTTGAAATCTTATGTTTTCCTTAGCGATGTGACTACGGTCACGGAATTCCACCCACTGATAGCACTATAGAAGGTGTAAAGATGAAACCCATTGTATTTTTATGACAGTGATGATTTTAAATGTATGTGACTCAATTTATGTATTCAAGGTTTTTATATTATATTCCTCCTAAAGTTTACTTAATTAGTAAAATATGTAACAGGCATATCAATTCTGATAGAGGTTTTACACCAGGCTACCCTACATTTGTTCATTTATCTCCTTCTCCTTCTTGAATATTTCCCCTGGTAATTTAAACAAGATTTGGTGGAATGTGTACAGTTATGAATAGAACTATGTTTTTTCTTTCTCTGTTCTTTGTCTTATGAAAAATAATAAAAATTATGATTTCAAAAAAAAAGTGAATCAAGTTTTTCATGTCCCATTGTAGCCTATGGGAAAATTTGTACCGTAAGTGCATAGCAAAAACTTTCATGATCACATTTTTGTTTTCGTGCTCACTAATTTTATTTTCGTGCTGCCGCCATCTTGTTTTCAGTTAGTGAGAGACAAAAAAAGTTGTAGCTCGAGAAATGATGCCCTTTGGTAAACACCAACAGTTGTGTCTACCTAATCGAGCCCTTAGGAACATGGCCCTGACATTACTTTTTCAGCAGGTGGCCTGGAAATATGTTTTTCAAAGTTTTTCCATCATTCTGACATTTTGTTATCGTGACAACATTTTTTGCTGTCGAGGCAATGAACACAATAAAAAAAAAGAAACCTCGACAACATTTTTCTGTGCATGAAAAGATTCTCATTATAGAGATAGGAGTGCTGTGAACACATTAAAGTTATCGCAAAAACAATACACAAACACATTTTCCCATGTGTTGTTTTCTTTGTCACTTATTGTGCCAAGGTGGATTGTGCTGTTGTGCTGAAATTTGCAGAGTTGCAAGCCCTAGTCCCACAGATGTTTTGTCCCAAACATTTAATGGGCCCATAGTTACAGCATTCTGAAGTTGAGAAATTTCCCATACGATAACATTGTAGCACCCATTGCACCTTTCGGCACCCTTATCTCGAAAACAATTTGAGATACGGATTTTTTGCTACCCGCAGCTTAAGCATGAATGGAGGTTTCGAAGTCATAATTATAACTGTAGTGGAATTTTTTCCATAGTTGCTATGGTTACTGAGACATTGCCAAATAAGTGTTACAAGGGTTACTTTTCTGTACTATGGGGCTGCTGTATGGCTCCTTATTTAAGTGTAAGTGGGAGCACAGGGCCCAGAGGTTCTGCGCTCCCACAGACACATACCATTACACAAAAATTGGGGAACATGGAGGGAGCACAGGGCCCAGAGGGCCCGCGCTCCCACCATCACATACCACTAATCACTTACATTACACTTTCTCAAAAAGAAGGAACATTCATTGAAAAAAAGTCTGTTAATGCATCAGGTACAGTTGATGTCACAATGACAAAAGTTTGGTAATTCAGTGTTAGGGTTACCACCCCTACCATCCCACCCCACCTATCCTACTGGCACCAACAGGCATTGGGGCATGCCATGGGATCATCAGATCTAACTCTCACCCCATTCTCCTATACTGTACAGTGTCAGCTTGTTTACACATGAAATGGGGTGAGAGTTCAGCCTGATGACCCATGGCACTCCCCAATGCCTGTTGGTGCCTGTAGGGTGAGAGGATGGGGGTGGCATGGTAGGGGTGGTAACTCTAACATCGAATTTCCAAACTTTTGTTGTTGTGACATCAACCCTAACTGATGCATTAACAGAGTTTTTTTCAATGAATATATATATATATATATATATATATATATATATATAGTCAGCTCAAATCAGACACCATGACCAGTCTGTATAAATGGTCAAAAAATATATATGCAAAAGGTCTAGCGTGTAAGCAACAAACAAGGACATGTCTGAAAATTGACAAATAGCAAAGCAAAGCTCGAGAGGTTCCCTGGTTGCCATAAAAAACTAGAGATGAAGACACAGGCTTGTCTATGTATGGATGCCCATACATTATATTTATAGTGAATGGGCATCCAAGCCTATTTTTGACACTCTGCTTCCTTTCAGTGAACTGGTAGTTGGGGGGGGGCACTTGAGGGTTGGTGGTGGGCTCAAATACAGAATTAATGTGCTGCAGCTTTTTCTGTAAGTTCAAGTTAAAAAAAAAAAGCTTCCAGCTTGAATGGATAGTGTGGTAACATTCTAAGTTGTTGTGCTGCATCACTACTGCAGCACAACAAGATTATGATGTCACTACTGCAGCACAACAAGCATATTCCAGGAATGGAATTCCATGCATAACAGGGTTCCACCATCTTCCCTGCTATGTAACTTTTTTGCCCCATCTTAATTCCCCCCTACCTTCTGCATCATTATCCCCCTCCCTCTCTACCCCTTTCTCTCAACTCTACCCCACGATGTTTCCTTTGCCCCATCTTTATGCCCTACCCACTCTGCCCCACCTCTCAAATTTCACTACCCCTGCCCCTATCTGATTACACCTAAACTGAACTCTAACTTTGCGATTTTGCCACTGTGAATATGGAGCCCTCTGTATCTGCACTCTGCCCGCTGCTGTTATGCTAAGTCCTTTCTCCACTATTTAGCCTGCCTCCAACAATTGCACTTAGTCAAGGTATATAAATGGAAATTACTCAATCTGCTGTTGACGTGTTAACCATGTTGTTGTCACCATACACTTCTTGTAAGCCTTTCCCCCACCTGCCACAGGATGCACCCAGGAATGAGCCGTGCTGCTCAGTGTGCCTTCCTGGTGAAACTTTTAAATAAATAAACAATACACTACAATATCTTGCCTGTTGGGTTCAGTACAATGGAATACTGAACCAGTCAAACAGCAATGTTCACAATGCAGATGGCATCACAATACCATGTGTTGCACTGAATGCAACAGTTGAAATGAAATAAAAACGGTTACAGCCTCATATAAACAGCTGAATTAAAAACTATAACTAGTAAAGCAGTGTTTTATAAATTTAATTTACAATTATCTGACTCAAAATTTGCAGTTTCTCATCACTGTAAAGGGACATTCATAACTTACTCATGACTCCTGCACTTGTGTGTTTGTTTGTTTGCTTATTTTATTTTGTTTTTAATGCCATGCAAGTTACACTAAGCATTCATATGCCTATCTGAAGGCACAACCTGGTAGAATTACAGACTTACATCATCACCATCAAACAAGTAGTACAGTCTAAACCAACAGTGGTGGTCACAATAACTGAGTACATTAATACATGAAGAAATGTAACAGAGCACAATAAAATAGCATCAGGAACATCGCTGGTAATTACAATAAGCAGCATAAGTGACATTTATAAAATGGGCATCCAAAATAAAGAAGTTTCAATGGTCAAAACATATTTATTTATTTTATTTATTTCAGATCCGGATTAATACTTTTGAGGCAAGATGGCCCTTTTACAAAGGTTCCAAGTCAGTAGACACAAACATAATAGTACAATACATAAACTGAGTAAAATATTACACACATGCAAGAAACATGTAACAAGAATTGGTCTAAGGTTAGGTAATTACATAAGTGCAAGTAGATGATCAATACCATAACATGATAGAAGTTAAACAGTGGTAAGCTTAATCAAGCAGTAAATTGTTAAGTGCAAGGTAGTGCAGAGGTAGCAGCCAAAGAGGGCTTTGCCCAGAGAGGGTTCCTAGGGAGGGGTAGGAAGGTAGGGAGAAGGGTTGGGATAAGAGGGAATGGGTAGACATCCATGGTAGGGGTAGGGATTCCCTGTTTTAGGAAGGGTAGTCATATTGGTAAGATTGAGCCAGGAGGATTCAGAGATCTCTTCTGAAAGTGGCAATTTTAGTGTGCTCTAAAAGGGAAGAGGGGAGGTCATTTACCCGCTGGGACTCCCAATAAGCAAGTGATCGCTGGGCAAAGGAGGTTCTTTTGAAAGGGACAAGGAGTGCACCCTTGGCTGATCTTTTAGTTATTTTGGTGGTTAAATTGCGTTGGAACAAAGCAGCAGTAGAATCAGGTGCAAGTCCTAGCAGGGCTTTTTAACCAATCATTCAGGCCTGGTACCTAGCCCTAAAGTGCAGTGGGAGCCACCCAGTTGAGGAGTAGAGGCTACAAGTATGAGTTAGGTGTTTAGCCCCTAGGACCAGACAACAGGCCTTGTTAAGTAGTAATCTGACATGTTTCAGCACAGTTTCAATGGCAGCACTGTAGATGACTAGCCCGTAGTCTATTGTTGACAGTACTGAGCTCTGTGTAACAAGACTTTGGGCCTCTGGTGTCATGGCTTGCCTGTGACGATATAAGATACCTAGTTTAGTCTTTGCAGATTTAATTACATGGTTGATGTGAGAGGTGAACAAGACTGTGTCATTTATATCGATGCTGAGATATTTGAAGGTAGTTACCTGTTCAATGTTGTCTCCCTTAAGGCTAAGGAGAGTCAATGGATCAGTATTCTTCTTCGAGTGAGGCAGTGTGAAGTGCATAAGTTTAGTTTTTTATAATTAAGAAGGAGTCGCTTATGAGAGAACCAGGACTCGAGCTTTGTGAAACTATTTTGTAGTGTTTCAGTTATTTCAGATGGGTGGTTACCTGGAACAGAGATCACTGCATCATCTGCATAAAGTAGCATCTTAGCTGGGCAGGCATTAGGGAGTGTATTTATAAATAGGCTAAATAGTAGTGGTCCTAATATTGATCCTTGAGGGACCCCCAAAGTTACATTTCTAGGATCAGACATTACCCATTTTATCATTACACACTGCAACCTGTGTGAAAGGTAGTTGCTGAACCATGAGACAGGGTTGTTGGACAGCCCTGGTGCCATTAGGTTGTTGAGAGTAAAATGTGGTGATTCTCAGTATTGAAAGCTTTAGTGATGTCTATAAAGATGTACCCCGCTGACTTTCCAGAGTTCAGAGCACCATACAAGTGAGAGGTAAAGTCTATGAGTGCTGTGATGGTGCTGTGGCTTTGACAAAACCCATGCTGTTGTGGGCAAAGTAGATTATATTTGTTCAAGTGTTCAGTGAGTTGATCTGAAACAATTCTCTCTAGAGCTTTTGAGAGGGGGAGCAAAATAGAAATGTGGCAGTTATTGGCCAGGCTGGTTCTATCCCCATTTCTGAATACTGGGGTGATGAGGGCCATCTTCCACTGATCCGGGAATACTGCAGTTCTGAGGGATATATTAAATAATTTAGTGAGAGGAAGAGCTAATTCATTGAGGGTGAGGGCGATTAGCTTCATATAGTTTTTGTCACTACCAAGTCTGGTTTCGCCGAGAACCCCTTTAACATATTTGATGGTATGTAGCCTGGTGATTTGCTTAAAGTAGAATAAGGGTTGTCCAGTGTTAAGAGAGGAGGAAGTGTCAGTGTTAGGGGTCTTACTGTTAGACTGAGTTTTTAGATACCCTGGTGGAAATACTGAGCTTAGATCTGAGAATGCAAGGTTAAAGGCATTTGCCAGGTCCTTAGGTTGCTGTACTGGGCCTGCTGGGGTGACAATGAGGTCAGGTGGAATTCTGGATTCCTAACCAGTCAGGGATTTGATGTTGTTCCAGAATTCCCTCCCGTTACCCCAGTTTCTTTCTGCTTGTTCCCTGTAGTAGGTTGCCTTTGCATTTCTCACTAGCCTAGTACATTTATTTCTGGCTGTTTTATAGGCAGTATAATCATTCTGCCTACCGGTCGCTCTAGCTTTGTGCCAGAGGTTGTCCCGAAGTTTCAATTGCTCGATGAGGGGCCCAATGAGCCAAGGGTTACTGGTTCCTTTGACTTTGGAGGTTCTGACAGGAGCAAATAAATTGCAGGCATTGTCAAATATTGTGACTAGGTAGTCGAAGGCTTGGTTAGCATCACTACAGTCATCTAATGGTGTCCAATCAGCAGTTTTTATGTACCTTTTGAAGTGTTCCAACTGCCCTTTTCTCAGAGATCAGTTTTTGGTGAGCTGGGGGGGTCTTTTGGACCCTTGTTTGTCCATGAGCAGGCTACTAGAAAGTGGTCACTCAGGATGTCGGGCAGAACTGAGACATTTTTAATATGCTCAGGGCAGGTAGAGAGAATCCAATTGATAAGGGTGTTGGTAGTAATGTGGTAATTCATTCTAGTGGCTTGGGAGACCATTTGCATAAGGTAAAGGCTGTGAATTTTATCTCTGGTAGCTATGGTGTTCTCAGCTAACCAGTTGGTATTAAAGTCCCCTAGGATGATTTGTTCCCAATCCTGTTTAACCTGACTGAGGTGTGTGAAAAATTGATCTAATCCTTGTCCTTGTTTACCTAGGAGTATATTGACAGTGGTTGGCAGCAGAGTCTTACATTGGCAGCCTTTGGAAAGTTTGATTGAGAGTATTTGAGCTTCTTTAGTATTGATATAGTTAGGCATGACCTGACCCCTAATATTATTGGTCAGATAAACAAGGCACCCACCCCTTCGTTTGGCCAGTCTGTCCAGTTAGAAGGTGTTGTAGCCATCGAGTGAGACTGTGGCACCTAGTATCTTGTTAGAGAGCCAAATTTTGGTGAGCAAGATTATATCAGGCTTGTGCATTCAACCCATACCTGGAACTGGGGAAGTTTGGGTAGAAGGTTGCCAATATTAATTGATACAATTTTGATGTGTCCGTGTGGTGTGGCGTTCCCTGTGCCAGTAGGGCCAGGGTTTTGATGTACCTTTCCTGACAGGAGTAACAGGAGGAGGATTATCCTTTTAATGTAGTGTTTCCACCAGGCTCTCAGCCTGCAGGTCTGTCTGTGCCTGTCGAGGCTGTTTCCAGGACCCTTTTGTGGCGGAATGTGTGTACATCAGGGCCATTCCGATCTCAGGAGTGATGGGCAATGATTGGTTTGCTCAGGAAGGGTAATTACACATGAGGGGGCTTCCTTGGTTAGCAACCTAATTTGCAATGGTTTCTGATTTTTGTGTTATAAGGCAGTAGACTGATGGCAAGTCATTATGTGTGGGGTCCTGAGTCATTTCCTCAGTCACACCTAGTAGTGTGGGTAGGAGTATGAGAGCCATTATTTTGGGACACCTGGTTGAGCCCCATTTAGTTAAGCAGTGTGTGTACATGGCAGGGTCCGAGGAGTCTGTCCCTTTAATAGAGAGAAGATGTCAGTAGCTCTTGGGGGGCCTGGGCCCAGAGAGTAGAAACTGTATCTAAAGAGTGCTGGGGTCGGGGAAGGGGAGAAAATTCAAGTTTAAATGCTAGTTAATATTAATGCAGGCAGCAATAGTATTCCAAAGAACAGTTTGGCAATAGCAGTGAATAGGAGAGGTGAGGTACCCAATAGTATTGGCTCTCCCCGAGGAACCAGCCAATCGCGGGCATCTGCTAAGAGCCGGTGTCCAGTGAGAGTGGATTCCTAGGCTGTGGCTTACCTGAGTTCTTGGAGCCAGAGGGGGGCAGTCTGCAGTGGCTGTGCAAGCCCAGCCACACTGGGGAGGTGCCCAATCAAGGGCATAGGCTGCAAAGAGTAGAAAGAAGTAGGTTAGGGCAAAATAAAGTGGCCATGGGGAATCAGACAGAACTCTTAATCAGGGAAAGAGTTTGTGAAGACAAAAGGAGAGCTATTGTCTAAAGCAGGGGGTGGAAGTCCGTCAGAGAGAGAGATTGTGCTTTGGCACCAGAGATATTTAAAGGAATTGGAAAATGAATTTGGGTGCGAGGGGGGTAGCAAGTGATCACCTCAGATAGGGAGAGTATCTGTAAAAGCAGAACAGGTTCCCAGGAATAATGCAGGGAGGAAAAAGATAGGGCTTTGTGCAGGGAAATCAGTTAGACAGACAGAGACAGAGCAGTGCAGGTTTCACAAGGATTATTTAATCATAATAAATATCAAGACATAGTGCAGAGAGGATTACAAAGCAATTGTGAAGGCAATCAATCCAGCCAGCAATACTGTTCAAGATACTGTGAAATTCTACCGCTAACAGTTCTTCGTAAAATTCAAAGTAAACAAACATTAAAAATTCAACTTTAAATGCTAGTGTATAGTTATGCAGGCAGCAGTAGAATTTCAAATTACAGTTTGGCAATAGCAGTGAATAGAAGAGGCAAGGTAGCCAATAGTTTTAACTGTCCCGGAGAAAAACCAACTAATCGCGGACAGCTACTGACAGCCGGTGTCCAATGAGAGTGGATCCTTAGGCTGCAGCGTACCTGAGTTCTTGGAGACAGAGGGGAGGCAGTCTGCAGCAGCAGTGCAAGCTGAGCTGCACCAGGGAGGCACCTGATCAAGGGCATAGGCTGCAAAGAGTAGAAAGAAGTAGGTTAGGGCAAAATAAAGTGGCTGTGAGGAATCAGGCAGAACACTTAATCAGGGGAAGGGTTTGTGAAGACAAAAGGAGAGGTGCTGGCTAAAGTGGGAGGTGGGAGTCAGTCAGAGAGAGAGAGAGAGAGAGATTGTGTTTTGATGCCAGAGACATTTAAAGCAATTGGAATATTAAATTTGGGCCCGGGGGGGGGGTAGCGAGTGATCACCTCAGATAGGGAGAGTATCTGTAAAAGCAGGGCAGGTTCCCAGGAATAATGCAGGGAGAAAAAAGATAGGGCTTTTGTGCAGGGAAATCAGCTAGATAGACAGAGAGAGAGAGAGAGCAGTGCAGGTTTCACAAGGATTATTTCATCATAATAATATCAAGACGTAGTGCAGAGAGGATTACAGAGCAATTGTGAAGGCAATCAATCCAGCCAGCAATGCTGTTCAAGCTACTGTGAAAACCTACTGTAACCCCCCTGCAAATGGGGGTTACCAAAAGACTTCCAGGAGCTTGCTTGAATGCTCCAAGCCTGAATGGTGTTTGGCGTTTAAGCCATTTATCAGTGAGTGTTTTTAGAACGTCTGGTACTGTCTCTTTAAGAGCTGTCTGCTTGCAGACATAATTAGTTTATATGGGGGGACTATGTGTTTCTCTGTTTGAGTACCACTCAAGCTGCTGCCAATTCACTTCATTTTTGCAGTCACTAGGAGTGCAAAGGAACCTATCTGAAAGATGTAACTGTTTGCCAGAAATTATTTAGAGTAATAATGAAATTACAGTTTGTCTAACCTGCTTTCTTTGCAGTCAGAACTGTGTCTGCTAGTTCCCCATTCTAGTTTTGAACTGCTGAACTGGACCAATCAGTGGGGTAAGCTAGCTCTAAAATGGTGCCTTGGACGAATCAGAACTTGGACTCATAATCTGAGCCAGCCACAAGAGGATTGTATGGGCAGTGACTCTGGGAGATGTAGTTTAGACTTCAGTGCCTTTTTGGACCAACAGCAGCAGTCTATTGTGAGTGACAGCCAATCCAGTCAAGAACTGGGAGGAACTCAAAGGAAGTGCCCGGTTTTGTCGGGTGGAGTTTCAGTTGAGCTTTGGCAGTGAAGAAGGAAGGAGCCCTGTGCTTTTTCAGTGTGCAGTTTTAGTCAAAAACCGTGTGTAAGGCCCAGAGTTCCGGTCTGCAGCTTGTGTAACAGCTTGTTAGGACTGAATCCGTCCTGTGAAAAGAATCAAAGGATCTCTGAAGAGTAGAAACCAGGCTCACCCTGTAGAAGACTGGAGGAATTGCTGAAAATTGACTGGGTCTGTCAGAACTGAATCTGCTGTGTGTTCTCCCGGTATTGTGCAGTAATTGCGATCGGGATACAGATGCAGCCTGCCTGGTATAGTGCTTTCTTTATATGGATGTGTGAAGAGGTTTAATTCCTCAAGTGAGCCCTGCTGACATTGAAGGACCCCATCTTATTTGGAGGTCGTGAGTACTAATTCAGGGTCGCCTCCTGTTGAATTGCCACATTAAATCCAAATGGAATTACTGTACTGCTGACTGTTTAATTCTCCTTTCTCTGTGTGAAAGGGACCCTACCAGCTGCCGTGGTTTGGACTAGCCACTAGGGCTTGGGTACCCAGGGACAGTAACTGATAGGATAGGCCTGTGCACAGAGCCATAGGTAGATTATTAGAGTGATAAGCTAATTAACCTGATTTCCCTGTCCTTGTTATATCCCCTAATAAATCAGAGCTGCTTGTTTCAGCAAAGTTATACTGCCTGAGGTATTTGTCTATGTTAAAGTACTGTACTGTGATTGTTGCACTGTATCTCATTTCACAGGAGGTCCCAGTGCTGGAACCAGACCTGGGGTAAGTGTATACTGTAAGGTAATTCTGATATATTGTGTGGGCCACTAGTGGGAAGAAAGGGGGGTTGCAGTGTCCCAGAGGGCTGTGACCAAGTTAGTTTAACTATTGCAAACCCTGACCTCTGGATGGAGACACCCGCCATTGGATCCAGGCCCCTCAACCTGTTAGTGGCAAATCAGGCAGGGGTAGTAGCCCCTGGGATAGCGCCATCTAGGGGTTACACTACCACTAACAGTTCTTAGAAAAATTCAAAGTAAACAATTAAACATTGAAAAGTTTAAACGCTAGTTTATATTAATGCAGGCAGCAATAGAATTCCAAAGAACAGTTTGGCAATAGCAGTGACAAGAAAAGGCGAGGTAGACAATAGTATTGGCTCTCCTGGAGGAACCAGCCAATCATAGGAAGCTGCTGAGAGCCGGTGTCCAATGAGAGCAGATCCTTAGGCTGCAGTGTACCTGAGTTCTTGGAGCCAGAGGGGAGGCGGTCTGCAGTGGCTGTGCAAGCTAAGCCACACCAGGGAGGGAGTTCTTGCAGCCAGAGAGGAGGCAGTCTGCATTGGCTGTGCAAGTCAAGCTGCACTGGGGAGGCACCTGATCAAGGGCGTAGACTGAGTTCTTGGAGTAGGAGGTGAGGCAGACTGCGGCAGCTGTGCAAGCCGAGCCACACCGGGAAGGCACCTGATCAAGGGCGTAGGCTGTAATATATCATGTGACCATGCATGAAATGTGTTTCATGCACAGTCATCCTGGTCCTAAACCACATCACACAATGAGCAAATCAGTCCTCCTACAACCAGAACAATCTTCCATCAATCCCCCTACATCTAGAATTGACCTTTCATCACAAATATGGCTGCTACCTTTACATTGTAAAAAAAAACCTTCAACTGGGCCTAAAAATAAAACTACCTTAAATAAAAAATAAATTAATTAATTAAATGTTGTTTCCCTGATCATCACACTTTCCTTACACACATAAACAAATTAGAAATATTAAGAATTGTTTATAGTTTTCATAACAACTGTTTCTTTGCTGACAATGAAAACTCCCCCTTCTATCTTTTCTTGCTCGTCAGGGAAATCTCTTCTGTTTGCCCAGACAGTGAGATAATTGAGTCTCTGGCTGTAAAAGAGACCTTTGTTATGTGTGTGTGTGTGTACAGTATATTAGGAGAGGAACATTCTGCCAGTGAAACTGAGCAGCATTTTGAATCCATGTATTCCATGGTAAACATTCCATGATAAACATTCTATATCTTGAGACTTGTTGCCAACAAAGGACAAACTTTGTACAGCAGTAATACAATGACATCACCAATGACGTCATTTGCAGTGATTGGAAGGACTATTTTATCATAAATGCACACAAGTAAGTCTATTGTTTCTACATATAAACATGCTTTTCCCAACTGTAAAAAGCTAAAAAAGGATCCCATTTTATAAGTGCAATAAGACACTCCAGTGGTGAGTATGGAACAGATTTTACTGCATTTCCAGGGGCTGAAGGCACTTAGCATATGGCCTTGTGCCTCACTACACCTCTGGGCATGCAATAATATATGTTCCATGCACACCCCATTGTATCTTATTACTTACATACATCATTGGTAAAAACAACTCACACTCTAGGAACATAATCATAGTCACAGTGTTAGTGACTATTGCTTGCTATGCAAAACAAGATACAATTTATTACAACATACAGTATGTAGGCAGGTGAATGTGAATGAAATTAGCATGATTTTAACATGACTATGTAGGGGAAACATCCACTGTGCTACGTCAAAAACTAGGCTAAATTAAGCAAGCCATAAGACGGACAAGAACGACGACCGGTCAGGCAAAGAGAGTCCTTTAGAGCCTTGCATAAAATCAAGTGACTGGAAGAGCAACGCAAAGCTGGGAGGATGGAGTTCTAGAAAGTTGTGGCATAGAGTGCAAAGGCAAGTTTGCCAAGACCCATGGAACATCTGCACTCCAGGAGATGTTGAAAGTCCACAATCTCAATGAGTTTGTACAGTAGGAGGTGGGCACTTCAGGAAGTTGGTTAGGGAAGATGGAGAGCCTGACTTTAAGAGTTTGTCAACAAAACAGCCCAGAGCAAAGGAACAGGACAGGGACAGCCCAGGCCAGTATAAAGAGGCAGTGGTGCATAAGTCTAAAGGGGGGACAAGGCAAAATGACATACATTGTTGTAGGTAACATCCCATTTATATAGGACAGCTTTACTATTGTAGCACCCAGGAATGCCAGAAGGTCATAGATAAATCTAAGCAGAAGTACTCCCTGAGCTATGGACAGTTGGGCAGCAGGGGATAAGCAATGGGAGTATTAGTAGGGGTATCACAAGTCGTAAGAGGGAGGTAATAATCCCTCTTTACAAGACACTGGTTAGGCCCCATCTGGAGTACTGCGTGCAGTATTGGAGGCCACACCTTCACAAGGACATTAACCAAATTGAGGCAGTCCAGAGAAGGGCAACCAAATTGGTGCAGGGACTGCATCAGAAGACATATGAGGACAGATTAGCAGAGCTCAATATGTGTACCCTTGAGCAAAGGAGGCATTCAAACACCTTAAGGGCATTAACAAGGTGAAAGAGTCTAACATGTATAAATATAAGAAAAATAGCAGGACAAGAGGACACAGCATGAGATTGAAGGGGGGCCGATTAAGGGGGAATGTGAGGAAATTCTTTTACACAGAAAGGGTGGTGGATGCATGGAATGGCTTACCACAAGAAGTGGTGGCTATGAATACAGTGCAGGGCTTCAAACAGGCATGGGATAGGCATAAGGGAGCAATACAAATGACTATGAATAGATAGGCCACTGACAGAGCAAAGGTCGATGGCACATTTATAAGGTAGAAAAAGAAATGGGCAGACTGGATGGGCCTTGCGGTCCTTATCTGCCGTCAACTTCTATGTTTCTATGTTTCTATGGATGGTGGTATGAGCTGAGACATAGCAGGTGGGGCTTCATGCAGCCTGTCTAGCTCTTTTGTCTGTTTTCTTCTCTTTCCTTCACAGTAGCAGCATGTAGGCGTTTGTATGCAGAGGCTTGCACATGCCACAGAACTGCCACACCTCCTTTCGAGTTGCTTACACCTGCACTACCACCAGGCTTCCACCACATGGCTGTCGGGAGAGGAGAGCAGTCCCCGAGATACTCAGTCCTCTCCCCCTGCTGCCCCCTAGTGGCCCAAGTCCATTCCTGAACATGGGTCACTGGTGCAGTGGCAGGTGTGCTGCAAGTACCTCGGTCCTCCATGCTACTGGGCCAGCCTCTTCTTTGCCTTTTTCATGTTACTTAACCTTGTCGAAACATCTGTATTTTTGTTTATATACTTGTTATGCTAATATCTGTACAGTTGTGCCTAATCTGAAGTCTCTTTTAATTGTTTCTGAATACCAGATTGATTATCAAGACATTAACGAGGGTTTACTTCTTTTCAGTGCTTTATTCCTAATGTAGCTGGTTGTTTCTTGTTGGAAAATTTGAATAAAGTTTATTCAATTAACAACAAAGAAAATAGCAAGACATTTACTGTTCTCAAATAGTACATCAATTATATTATCAGTTTTGACAGATGGGGCTGATTCTGGAAGGTGCCCATGCCAGGTGCAAACTACAGCACAATGGGGGACTGTGGCTAGTGCAGCTGTGACAATCGCAAAATGTGCTATTCCAGAAAGTTTGCCACTTGCAGCAAATGATCTGGAATAGCCACACACTGTGGCCTTGCATCAAAAGGAGGGGCTCAAAGGGCAGCATCGTTGCAGGTCCATGATCAAGGGGAGGATGTGTGTCATCCAGGCACAGACTGGGCATTCCTTGCATGTGGCCCCTGTAGGTCACTGTCCCGGTACTGCTGGGACACCCCTGTGCCTCCATCATGGACTACCTGTTATGGCAGGCTAGTGCCAACCCCGCAATCCCCGATGATGTCAGTGGTGCAATTGAGCCCCCTCCCCCACTGAGCAGAAGCCCCGATCCCTGACGGATCCCCCCATGCACCCCCATGCCCACACAGAACTGCCCTAACATTGCCTGGTGGTCTAGTAGTAGTAATAGTAGTAGTAATAGTAGTAGTAGTAGTAGTAAAAATTTTATTCATTACATACACAAGATGAATGAATCGGATAGCTCAACTGAGACAAGCTCATTTCCAGTGAGGTCCTTTGTGGAAAATTACAAAAGTTGCATACATACATACAATACAAAAATACATACATAGCACAAAAATATACTATACAGAACTGTACAGGTGTAATACAATCTTTGTGTCACATATATCTGATTTCCTACAAAAACCCCAAAACCTAACCCCGCCATACTCTTAGGGCCACTAGGACAATTCTAATATAGTTCTATCTCTTGCCTCTTTTATAAACCAGTATTTTATTGCACCTGATCTGATAGTATCATGTTTTAATCGGAAATCCTGGGGTACTGAATTCCAAAGCATTGGTCCCCTGTAAAAGAAATGTGTTCCGTCAATTGTTCCGTAATTTGGCTGGCTATATTCTAGTCCTAATGCTGACCTCAGATCTTGTTTTATGGGCCTTGGGTGCAACTTGTCGATGATATAATCTGGGGCCTTCCCTAAAACACATTTTGTCATGAACTGTAGTGCATGTAAAAGTCATCTTTCTTTTAGGCTAAGCCACTGAAGTTTTTCATAAAGTTCTATTTTATGTGTTCTCTTTGGGGCATTTAAAATAAATCTCACTAACCTGCGGTATACTATATCTAATCTGTTTAAGCTACTTTGTGTAGCACCTGCATAAACTAAGTCACCACAGTCTATTAAAAGCAAAATCAAAGAGTTAACCAAATGCTTTCTTATTACTTCGGTCAAGGAAAACTTAGTTCTATATAGGCAACCTAGACATTTCCCTACTTTTTTTTCTATTAACTCTATATGCAAATTCAATTTCAAAGCTGAATCTAGAAGTACTCCTAAGTATTTATCAATCAATCAATCAATCAAAATCTTTATTTAACCAGGCGGGCACCGTTGAGCAGAGCTCATTTTCGAGGTGAACCTGGGATAAGGTACAACTACAGAAAGAAACAACAGCATTGTGAGTGGTGCCAATGCAGCAGTATACAAAAGAACAGATATGAGCAGGCTTTACACAGAGCCACCATACACAAAAATTACTAAGTATACAAAAATACAGTATCATAAGAGAAATGTATAAGTTTATAACTCTGCACATGTTCTAGTAAGATATTATTGGAAGTTTTAATTTGCAGGGCAGGTTCAGATGTTTTTTGCTGTCTAGAAAAGATCATTACTTGAGACTTTTTGGGGTTCAAAATCAATGTAGACCTCAGCAGGTAATCTTGTAGCTCGTTAAAGGCCTGCTGAAGTATAGATGGAATTTTTTCTATCGAAGTATCTTCTACATACACTACAGTATCATCTACATACAGATGAAATTTTACCGTAGAATCTGACATACAAATATTGTTCATGTATATGTTATACAAAACAGGGTCCAAAATGGAGCCCTGAGGTACTCCTGCCATTATAATTCTTTGACTAGATGTCCAGTATCCAATGGTAACCATTTGTTTTCTATGTGCAAAATATTGCTGAAACCATTTTATTACACGATCAGACATACCAACAGTTTTGAGGTTGGACAGGAGGATGTCATGGTTCAAGGGGTTGAAAGCTTTAGACAAGTCTATAAAGACTGCCCCCAATGACATCCCCCCTGTCCAAAACCTCTAAAATGTCTCCAGTAACTTTCACCAAAGCAGTAGAGGTACTATGTAGAGACCTAAAGTCTGACTAGAATTTATTTATTATCTTCTTGTCCACCAGAAAATGCTGAAGTTGAATACTCAACAATCTTTCAAATGTTTTAGCTATTATTGGTAAGAGGCATATTGGACAATAATTTTCAATTAAAGTTTTTGGCCCATTTTTATAAATTGGTGTTACTCTCACTGTTTTCCATTGGACTGGAATGTCTATTTGTATAAAGGACATATTAAAAATTTTTGTTAGTGGATGAGCTATGATGGGAGCTGCAAATTTTAAGAGTAACATAGGTAATTCATCCGGGCCGCAAGCTTTCTTTGTGTTCAATTTAAGTAGAGCATCACCTACTTCTTGGATATTATTTGGCCGGAAAGTCTAGTGGCCCCCCATCCTCCCCACTCCAATAGGCAGTAGTGCAATGCACCACTCCCCCCTGTCCCTGACCCGTGTCTGAGACTGACACTTCCTTCCTCACACCACCATGGCCAGCCACAGAATGCCTTATGTACATACTGTATAACACTATACAATATGCGCATAAGGCATTCTGCGGCTGGCCATGGTGGTGTAAAGAGGAAAGTGCCAGTCGCAGATGCAGGTCAAGATGGGGAGCAGGCACTGCACCACTGCCTGCCTGGGTGGGGAGGTGGGAATGCCACTGGACCACCAGGGAGTACTTTTCATATTTACTGTTCCCAGGAGATCGAGGATCGGGGGTCTATACCACAGGGTCATTTCCAGCAGCATTCTAGGGGGTGAACAGGGAGTGTGGTGGGGTGTTGCTCCACCATATCACCAGGGCAGATACTTTACAGTGGGGAATGGGGGGGCACTGTACCAGGGAACGTGGGTGTGCTGTTGCTGGCATGCATCTACACCTGTCTACAGGGCACCATCCAGCTGGGTACCATGCCACAAGGGTTGATGGACAGCTGTGCCCTGACAATCAGCAGTGCTCCTCCCCTGCTCATACTGCATACCCCGCCCACAGCTGTCCCATGTCCTAATGGCACAACCCTCTTAGACCACCTCCTGGCTGGTCTAAGTGGTGCCCCCTGCTGTGTCCATGATGGGGCTTCCGGAATCCAAAGAAAGGGGATGTGGCAGCCCTGCCATGGTGCAAGTCTCCTTGCAACCTGGAGCTCTGGTTTGCTGGACGCAACCCTGGCACAAGGGGGCTTTGGCGCATTGTGTCTGCAGCAGTCGCAGGCTGCCTACCAGAATCATAGGGTGATGCAAGGTGTGACGCAAGTCACCACTTGCATCATAATTTTTTGATGCAAGTCCCTTGCATCCTGCTAACCCATTTTAGAATCAACCCCATAAAGTTTTTGAACAGGAGCGCCTCTAGTGGCTTTGTTATAAAACCAATGTTCTGAAACAGTGTTTAAAAAGTGTTTAAAAATAATAAAGAGTTTGTTCTATAGGGTATTGGTCTCTAACCTTAAAGAAAGGCCTGTTTAGAGATGAGCCCCTGTAGTATCTGGAATCTATGTTTTTGTGAACAATTGTAATCAAAATTCTATGTTAAAATGTATAAACTAAGTATGGAGTATATTTTACCAAAACAAGAACAGAGTTTAATCAAACTTCTCCCTTCTCAGCAGAAACTTTCCATACCAGAATTCATTGTAAAATGTACTATAAACAAATTCTGCACATCCTTCTTTCAGTTTAATGACATGGGGGAGACATGCATGCTCCACAAAATTGATTGTATGCAAATATGAACACTTTCCAGGAGAGATGTGGTGTGGTATCTTTTTAACATCTAGGTGTCATCATCATCATCACCATCATCACGGCATCTTTTCAACATCTAATGATACCCTCACCAGAGATATGATATCTTTGAAACTTCTAAGGACAATGTAAGGATGTCATTTCTACAGTATCTTTGGGTCTGACTGCAATATCCAATATGCTGTCTCCTGTGTCATCTACCATGCCTTAGAAGCAAAACAAGAGAAGCAAGCCTGGAGCACCTCCCACCAGCTCCAAACACCTAGCACTGGATCAGATCAGAGAGAGATAGAGACAGAGAGACAGAGACAGAGCAAGACAGTTAGAATTACACCCTGGAAGCCCACCAGAGTACGGTAAAAACAATTACTTCTTAAAGTGACTGCTCTTGCCAGATATGCTGTACATTCTACAGCCTAATTAAAAATTCATATTTGGCAAGTGATTTAAAGACTGTAACTGAGGTTTTACCTAGGGAGCTGAGGGTTAATCAAGTGGCCCAGGTGTGTTCAGAAATATATTGCCCAGAAGTGCAATCACCATCTGCATGTGACTGTCACTAAGAAGAGGCTGCTGCCATCTGGACTGTGTATGTGCCAAGTTGTTCTTCATCATTTAAAGTCAGGCTTGCCATTATGAACATTCCAGCTAAAAACTGTTAAAAGAATAAAACTTTTCCACTACCCCTGGGGGGGCACCTGGGAAACAAAAACTCAGGGGAAGAGTACACTATGGGGGGTGAGATACTAACAACAACAAAATGGAAAGGGACCTGGGGGTAGTCATATCAGATGACCTAAAGGTGGGCAAGCAATGTGAGAGGGCAGTAAAGAGGGCTGGGGGGATACTGGGATGTATAGGGAGAGGCATCACCAGTAGAAAACAGAAAGTTGTTATCCCTCTGTACAGAGAGCTGGTGAGACCCCATCTGGAGTACTGCATGCAGTTCTGAGACCCAATCTCCACAAGAACATAGACAGGATAGAGGCAGTCCAGAGGAGGGCAACTAAAATGGTGCAGGGTCTGCACCAAAAGACATAAGAAGAGAGACTAAAGGAGCTTAATATGTATACCCTCGAGGAAAGAAGGGACAGGGAACATGATAGAAACTTTCAAGTACCTCAAGGGAATCAACAATGTCCAAGAGGGTAGCATCTTTCGGAAAAAGAGATGTGCAAGAACAAGAGGGCACAATTTGAAGATAGAAGGTGAATGGCTCAGAGGTAATGTGCGGAAGTATTTTTTCACGGAGAAGGTTGTGGATGCATGGAATGGCCTTCCTGTGGAGGTGTGGAGTCAAAAACAGTGGGGGAATTTAAGAATGCATGGGACAGCCATAAGGCAATTCTAGGGATTGGGGGTAGGAGGAAGTAGGCTGTTGGTTAACTAGGATCTGCAGCTTATCCATTAGGTAGGGAAATGGGCAGACTGGGTGGGCCAAGCAGTCCTTATCTGCTGTCAAATTCTATGTTTCTATAGAGAGACAAAGACTATCACCATATTAACTGGCTTCTAATGACAGAATATTGGTATCATTGTATCTGAATAAAACTGTTGCTTAAGTGCTTGTTAGTTGACTATGAAATATATATTCTGTCTGTACTGCTTGATCAAATGTAACTGAATTAAACTATTATGTTCCACCGCTGACTTGGTCAGTTCCTCATACTGCCTCCCTACCAAAGAACTGCTGACATCAGTAAGAGGGTGCCAGGACAAGCTACTGTACAACAGACTCTGGCAGTTTCATTAAAATGCCCTTTTTTCGGACTTCCAAAATGCTTCAGCTGTGTGGAGTCCATAATGCCCTCCCAAGTCTACCCCAACTGTGCCAACACTGACTCTTTCATTTCCTTGTGATGCCACCCTACTGGAGAACTGCCAACATCAGTAAGGGGATGGGGCTACTACACTACATTTGCAGGTCCTCTAGTGTGCAGGAGTCACAGGCAGGAGGCTCAGCAGAAGGCAATCTAAAAAAATGAAGAAATATTACATTTCTTATCATATGACTTGTAGAATTTGTAGTGTGTTTAGACTTATAATGCTCTTAGAAAGGGTTTTCTTTTAAAGGTGTATTTACTTGTCTAAGCAAGCAATAATACCCAACAGGGTGGGCGGTATTGGGCTATACCTGCCTGCCCAGGGGTGTAATGAGGCCCGTAGCCACTGGCGGAGGGCCTTATAGCCCCTTGAAGGGTGGGTATAGCTCATTCCGCCCACCCTGAAGGGTATTATTGTGCTTAGAAATTGGGCAAGTATATTAAATAACGTTTTTTTAATTATTTTAATTTTTAAGTGTTAAAACTCAATAAAATAGTTCTTCCGCCTGCATTTGAATTTTTGTTGTTGTTGGAGCTGCTTGTCATGCTTAAGTCCCCCCCACACACACACACACACACACACAGAGCTACAAGTGAAAGAAACAAGCCTTGTATAGAGGTACATTTTAATGGTTTGCCTTTCAATTTACCTTTGGTTCTCAGCTAGGTAACTGAAGAGAGCTGTACTTTTAAAGAAGAGAGAACCGTAAATCAGGAGAGGAACGGAGGTGCCTGACGGGTGGGCAGGTATAGTGTACAGCATGTTGAGAATCAGGAAAGTGTGGTCGGGAGCCAGTTATTGAGGCTGCATTTGTTTTTTACGTTTCCTGGTCCTTCCTGCCTGCTGTAAGTACTGGAACCGAGTTATTTTTGTTAACTTTTTTTTGTTGTTGTTCTTGTTCTTTTACGAGTTCCTTGTCCTCGCTGCATTCCAAGAGGACTGGGAGTGTGAAAGTGGAGCTTCTGTTCAGTGAGAATGTTGTGGTTTCTGACGCACTTAATGGACAGAGAACAGGGAACTTGGCTGATGAACTCTGCACTGAAAGGAAGGTACTTTGATTTTGAGCAAAAATGCCGTGTTTTTATTTTTGGTAATGATAAGTATGGCAGCGGTGCAGTGGTGCCGACCACAGTGACAAGCAGCCTGGTATGGATGGAAGGGCCATTATGTTTTGAACAAGGGATTGACCACTGTTGTTTTCTCTGGTTTTCTGTTTGGGAGGCACAAACATTTCTCTGGTCCAGGCTTCAAGCTCAGGGATGTTTTTTAAACTCTAAAATGTAAATCAAAAAATCACAGAAGTACAAAAGATTGGGAAAAGGACTGGAGGACTGGAGTCAGCTCTTACCTCTCATTAAGTGAGACAAACAAATGTTGGACATTTGAAAATGAAATGAGGGGGTTTTACCAATTAGAGACCAGGCTGGGCAGCAGGAATCTGGTAATGGGGTTAGCTGGGCTGGTACTTTTAATAGCCAGGCATCTGTTGTCTGATAGATGCCCAGCTAGAGAAGTCCCTCAGCCAATCAGAAACTTGGAATACTTTTACCCATTTTCTAAACTACAATAGTGATACCTGGATGGGTAGAGAAGATATGACAAAATGACTTGGCTGGGTTTATTACTTGCGTAACCCTGGTGCCCTGTATCTAAAGGCTACACTACACCTGCCTTGCAGGCCTGACCAAGGTTGAGGGGCCTGGGTTCCTATTTCAATTAAAACTGGTTCTTTCCCAAAAGATAACATTATTGTGCAGTGCCTCTACCCAGAGTATACTTTTAAGTGGGCTAGATAATACCTGGCACAACCCCCTGGGGTGCTGTACCCACCCACAATACCATGTAATGTCACCCCACACATGACCCAACAACCAAAACCCCAAATTTCAGCATTTCTAAATTACTGACTTTCACTAATAATATGCTCATGCACCAAGGCTTATGAAAATGATTAACCAACATTTATTTACAAGAGGGATAAGGGTTAGGAAAGGGCAACTGGAATTAGAAGTTAAGCAAACAGTAGACTGGCATGTAATTAGGCATTTAAGGCATTTCAATCAACATAATCATTTTGCATTCTTGAATTCAAACCCCTCTATCACATTAGGCCACCCACCAACCTTCTGATGGATTCAGGTATTAAATGCTTTCTGACTATCTAGCTGCATAGAGGGCAGAACATGTGTTAGATGCCCACAAAATACCAGTCCCCAGATCTGAAATTAGAACCCTGCAATTCTAAAACCTTTTCTGGGTACCCAGTACTAGAGTTCTTAAAAGTTGCAGGCCTGTTAAATGGTGCAGCTGAGGTGGCCGGCATTGCAGCTGGTTGGGGCCCTTAAAGAAAATCAGGTTAACTTTACCTTAAATCCTTGGACACATCCTGACTGTAGATTTGCAGACATTAACACTCCCTTCATTGGCTAAACTTAGATTACTGAACTTGGCAACTTGAAACTATTTACAGTTCTCGCTTGGTTGGCAGACAGTGAGTCTGCCTACTTAGGGTTTTGAAGTCCTTATCCAGCATAGAGAAGCTGTAACTGAGGTTATAGGCTGGAGCTCTGGATGACGCCTTGATTAGCAAGCTTTTACAGTTTACAGACTGGAAATTTCTCTCAGCTTGGAGGTGCTGCCCCTTCTCTGTAGGCTTACAGTCACATCAGGGTTGGCTTGAGGTCACATGATGAACAGACCAGGCCGGGACTGGGGCCGGCACACTTCAGACCCCCACGACTAGGCTATACCCCTCAGGGGGAATCGCATATGGCAGTGCATAGCTGGTACACTACCAGGCTGACTCCTAGGCCAATCTGGAAACAGTCTCTATCATTCAGCACATTTATATTAGCACATTTATATTCAGACTTTTTAATTACTTGAAGTGGTCACACTTTCTTTTAACCATGTACCAGCGTGGCCATCGTGGTCCTTTAGGCTTTCAGATCACAGTCTCTTAAAGATGGGTGCTTTTCCCCTAAGGCTAGGGCCAACCCAAACTCACACTGTCCATGCAGTGACAAATTCTCTTTCTTTTTCAGATTTCAGATGGAGCTTGAGGCATGACTCCCAACCACTTTGGACTTTACTTGTTAGCAAACTGGATTACTGTAGTATTCTCACAGGCTCTTTAGGCTTCTCTCAAGCCATATCACAGTTTCACAGTCCCACTTGGCTATGCTGGCATTTGCAGTTCCAAAGGACATTTTGGCACAACAACCAAGTCCCTTTTTGCTATGCTGGCATTCGCAGCTCCAATTTGGACATTTACTAGCCTCACAGGCACTGTCAGAGAAAGCTCCGCATGCTTAGGTTACTCCCCTTCCAGTACTGTAGGCACTTCACACAGTCACAATAGGCATTTCACAAACTGCTGGACCCTTCTTTGGTCACTAGCAACAGGTGTCCACCCTTTTGGGTGCAGACAGACATTAAGCACTTCTGAGCTTTCTGGGCTTCTCTGCCCCACACAGATCTCTCAATAACTTGCACTTTTAAATAGAAGTTTACTCACTCCAGATACTTTCGAAAGTGTTTCTTTCTCTCTGAAGGTTCAGACTTGATCAGCACTCTCACTGCTGAGGCAGAACATTCAAGCAGCTATCTCACAACTGAAGATGAAGTCAGGCTTTCACCGCATTTTCCCCAAAATGTGGAAAGACAGATGCTGGCCCTGAGGGACAAATTCTGGTAACCCACGGGCCAGTGACTTTCATTTGCTTACAGACACTATTTCTCTAGAAGAGGTCAAAGCCCCCTTCCCCTCTGGAGGAGCTCCCACAGAATACACTAGGCCCATTTTCTCAGCTAGGGACTGGAGCCCCTTCCCTCAGGAGGGGCTCGTGCCGAAATGAACTCATCCTCGGACAGAATGAGAAGGGACCTGCAGAAACTTGAAGAATGGTCAGGGGTTTGGCAGTTGAAATGCAATGCAAGGAAGAGCAAGATAATGCATATGGGGCACAAAAACCCTGGCACAATACATCAGTTGGGGGGTGAGGATATCGATGCATCAAGCAGGAAAGGGATCTTGGGGTTGTCAGCTCTGATGACCTCAAGGTAGGGAAACAGTGTGACAAGGCAGCAGGTAAAGCAAATAGGATGCTGGGATGTATAGTGGGGGCATCACCAGCAGGAAAAGGAGGTCATAATTCCACTATACAAGACACTAGTGAGGCCCCACCTGGAGTACAGTGTACAGTTCTGGAGACCATACCTATGTAGGACATAGACAGGGTAGAGAAGGTTCAGAGGAGGCAACAAAGATGGTGCATGGATTGCATTACAAGTCCTGTGAAGACAGGTTGAAGGAACTGAACATGTACTCCTGGAGAGAGAGGAGGAGAGAGGGATATGATAGAGACATACAAGTATCTTACAGGAGGAACAGGGTGCAGGAATACACTATTTTTAAGCGAAAAAGATGTTCCAGGACTAGAGGGCATGGGATGAAGTTGGAGGGAGGACGATTCAGAGGAAACATGAGGAAGAATTTCTTCACAGAATGGGTGGTGGACAAGTGGAACACCCTGCCAGAGGAAGTGGTGGGGGCTGAAACAATCACGGGATTTAAGAATGCATGGGATAGACATAAAGGAATTCTGGAGGTCAGGGGTAAGGGGCAACAGACTTCTAGGAAAACATAAACTGAACTTACAAGCTCAAATGGGCAGACTGGGTGGGCCATAGGCCCTTATCTGCCGACACTGTCTATGTATCTATGTATCTATGTATCCTGCAAAGTCTCTGGGTTTTGAGTAGCTCTCTGAGGCTCCTGATTGGTTGAAATCACTTGTCGGTCCCAAAAATGAATATTCATTAGGCTTCTTCGACTCCTGATAGGCTTTCTGCTTAGGCACCTAAATCAGGTCCCTGCTTCTTCCCCCTACAAGCCTTTAGCAAAGTCCCACTAGCCCTTTCAGTGAATCCTGGCTTTCCAGTTGGCTGCTGGCTGCTAAAAATGGCTGCTAGTATCACAGTCCCCGAGAAGTCCACACATTGTCCTAACATTATAGTTCTGGTACAGCCAGTACATTTATTTTATCTACATTATTTCCCCATAGTTCAGTATCCTCTTTAATGCTCTAGTGAGCGCTGCCCCCATTAAACATTTTATTTTACTTCTGCACCTGTCACTACTGCTGAAATATCCCCTGGCAGCAGAAAGGCAGCTTATAAGAATCCCAGTATAACAATCTGATGCTGCCAGAATAATCATTATTTATTTAAATGGTCCCCTTTATTTGATAGCCCCCCTTGGGCCCTCATACATACTCACAAATATTTATATTTATCTTTACTTCTGTGCCCATCATTAGCACCAATATTTTACTTGCCATTATGCTAGGACGGGTTGGTCATGAATATTGATACTTGCCCTCATTAATATTCATGAGCCAAATGGAGCACACTTGGTGTTCTTTATTTACAAAAAATTCAGAGGCTTTTCTCCAGTCTTGTTCTGGTCCCTGGTCTCCACTCAGCCCAATAGTGGGACCGGGACCTCCGGGAAGCCATCTGTTAGACCGCAACCACAGTCTGACAACAAAGGAGCGAACCATCTGCCCACCAGAACAAGTAGGGGAGAACGGGCGTCGGCTCCAATAATGCTCCCCGAGCCCACAGAGGGCACAACTTCTGGGGCTATTCAGGGCCCAGGGGCACAACTCAGGCCAGAGGTGATGCAAGCACTGGAAGATCAGGGGACACCAGAGGCCGAAACGGGAGACAGACAGGAGCAAAATGGGCAATCAAGATAAGCCCCCATTTGGGGTGGCATTACACTTGCTGTGTTTTATATACCAATTTTTATTTCAACTGATTATATGTGACAAGGCAGTCTGAAGTGCTCGTGGGATGCTAGGGTACATTGGTAGGGGTATGACCATGAGGAAGATGGAGGTGGTGTTGCCCCTATATAAATCACTGGTAAGATCCCACCTCAAGCACTCTGTCCACTTCTGGAGACCACATCTTGGGAAAGACATAGACAGAATGGAGGTGGTCCAGAAGAGGGTTACCAAAATGGTGGATATCCTATCAGGATACTGAAGCTAAGGGTCCCGACACTCATGAACCCAGCTTCGGTATCCCAAAATTAGGGATGCCTGAAAGTGTTGCCCGACAGTGAAATTGTATTTCGCTGAGTGAAATGCTAGGTTACACCTGCGGAACATGGTTCCACCTGGCGTAACCTTGTGAGGGTGGCAGAGGCGAGGTGCTGGCTGAGCTGTTCCATGGTGTGGCTTGCTAATGCTCCTAAGCAGCCAGCAAGATTTCAGGATGGGGTTCTGTTCCCAGTAAGGAACTTTTACAAATTTGTTTTGCACACACACACCCTCCTCAACTTAACTACCAACTTTGAGGTCTGCTCCCCCTTGGAGTTGGCTATATTAGTTAGGGGGTGCAGGGCCAAAGCCCCCGCATAACAAAAGTCCCCATCGGGATTGTGAAATTTGGTCTCCCAACCTTGGTATAGTGCAGGTCGGGACACCGAATTTGAGGAATACATAAGTACTCCAAATGGTGCAAGGTCTGTGTCACAAGCCCTATATGGAGATGCTAAAGGAGGGATATGATAGAGACCTTTAAATACCTCATGGGGTTTACTAAGGTACAGACGGGGGGTGTTTTTCAGAGAAAAAGGTGCACTACAACAAGGGGACATACTGTAAAGATGGAAGGAGATAGATTCAGGAGAGATGTAAGGAAGTACTTCTTCATAGAAAGCGTGATGTATTCCTGGAACAACCTTCCTGCAGAAGTAGTAGGGGCGAAAACAGTGGCGGGGTTAAAAAATGCCTGTGAAAAGCATAAGGAAATCCTTGAGATAAGGAAGGAAGGGGAAGAGACAGTGCTATAGATCAAGTAGGGTCTGCAGCAAAAATGAAGATAATGAAAATGGGCAGACTTGATGGGTCCAGCAACCCTTTTCTGCAATCAGTTTCAGTAAGTTTCCATGTTATACAGACAATGTCATTGGTGGATGGAGAGGAACAATATAGTGATGGATATTATTATGATTTAATGACTCAGGATAAATTGGCTCAAGTTAAATTGTGGCTCTACACAAAACAAATTATATAACTGGATTGGGGTTTTATGTGAAAAGATATGTTATTCTCTCTGCTATCTTGAGTTATTTAAAATGTATTTTGCTAAGTCTGATGATATAAAACAAAATCCCTGACCTGTTGCTGAACCAGATAATGATATGTTTGAAATAAATCAACATTGTTTTCAGCAAACTGCTTTATGAATTGCACATATGAACATCTGCAGTATGCTTTCAAAAAAGAGTGAACTAGAAGCCTGGATGCATGTTAATGCTCTGGATAAAAACATAGAAATTTGCCATCAGAAGAAAGCCTTGCAGTTGATCAAGTCTGGTCGATGTGGGGGTGCTCATCCTTTATAGGTCCAAGTCCCCACACCCTTGCCCCCCAAAACTTTCCTTTATACTCCTTATTGGTGCTATGCACCAAGTGGTCGGGGGTATGCGGAAAAGCCACGTACCTCGCCTGCAGCACTTCGCACCCACAGACAGGTGCACCCATACTGGCAGTCACGAATGCTGGCCAGATGTCTGTGGCTCTTCCCCTTCCCCCAGCACTCTGCAGGGTGCCAGGGACAGAGTCATGGACCTGGGTGGGGATCCAACGGGATGCCCATCCCAGGTCCAACAGTGGATCCCTCGCACTGTGATGCGTGGGTCCGGGGTTGTGCATGCCTTCTGCAGGCACCTGGACCATGCGGCATGGCCCCTATGGCCAGTCAGCACACTGGCCCAGCCATGGCAAACAGCACCCTCCCAATGCACTGCAGGACCCTGGCATCAGGACCCACCTCCAGCCCACAATGGCAGATGAGCTCCACCCACAATGTGGCCATACCCCCATGCCCTGAGCCCCCGTAGGTGGGCATGTGCCACTGATCCCCCCACAACATCCTGGTGCAGCAGCTACTGTGCAGTGTCGGGCACTCACCAGTCCCACTGCTCCTGCCCTTTCCAGCCACCTAGTGGGCAGCGGCAACACTGAGAGCACTGTCCAGGTCCCCCGGCATCCGGCGAATGGAGTCCCTGCAGGCATGCAGAGGGTTACGGCAGGGTCTACCATGGCATACCCTGTGCCACCCTCTGCACCTATGTGGCCAGCACTACATGGTTTAGTGAATACCATGTAGTGCTGACATGCCCCCGGAATGCCCCCTACACAGTGCAGTCCATGGATGTCGGGGATCAGGTGTGGTCGGTCTGCTTGCCCCCCATTTGTGCATCCCATGCCGAGGGGGCACACTGGGTGTGGGGTGACTATGTACCCAAGTTATGCAGCATGTAGCCCCTCCACACCTCCATGCATAGTGCCCTATGGTCTTAGCATTAACCACATCCTCTGGTAGCTTGTTCCAACTCTCTACCACCTTTTCTGTGAAACAGTACTTTCTGGCATCCCTCCTGACCTTATCTTCCTCCAACTTGCTGCTAGTTCCCCTGCTACACATAAACTCACTGTGCCTAAACAATTTACTAGAGTCTACCACATTCATGCTCTTCATGTGTTTGATGGTTTCTATCATGTTCTCCCACCCCCTGTTCTGTTCTCTAGTGAGTACATGTTCAGGCTGTCCAGTCTTCATTAGTAAGAGTTCCTATTTTGAACCTGGACCATCTTAGTCTCCTCTGCACTGCTTCAAGCTTGTTCACCTCCTTTCTCAGATGGGGATTACAGAGCAGGATAAAGTATCAGAGGTCTGATCAAACCAGGGGTCTGTATGGGGATAGTATGGCTTCATTCCTGCTACTGATCCCTCTGCTTATGCAGCCCAGCATTCTGTTTGTTTTCCCCACTGCCTTGACACATTGTGCAGTTGACTTGAGGCTGCTCATAACTGCTACTCTCAAATCCTTTTCTTCATCTGACACTGTGATGCCACCCCCCACCCCCACCCTAACCTGTGCTAGGCCCTCAGGTTTTCCTTCTGAATGTGCATAACCTTGCACTTCTTGAGACTGAAGCCCATCTCTCTAGTTTCTTCACGTCCTCCCTAACAAGGGAACTTCTTTTCCTGCATCATCACATAAACTGCCTTCATCTTTATCATAAGACAGTGAAATTGTGGGGGCAGGTGAGGAGGTGGAAGAGGAGGGGGGGCAGTTTTAGACCCACGTCCATGACACTGTGTAAAACAAAGGGCTAAGGCAGTGAAGATGGCAAGGGTGGTGCAAAGGAAAATGGCAGCACAGGTTGGCTGCAAGCAGTGAGACAGTGGAGGTAGTAGTGGCAAAGGCAAGGCAATGCAAATTTTATTTAAAAGACACCCAATCCCCAAGGCTCTGGGCACTGTACAAAAATAAAACACAGCATCAATAACAAACAGTAATACACATACTAAGAGAATCATAAATATCAAATAATAAATAATTAGAATTAAATCTAACTAACAGAAAACAAAGGTCAGGAACAATCTACAAAACGGTCAGGTATAGGATGTTACACAGCAAGATCAGGGAACACCTGCATAAACAAGAAGGCCTTGAGGCAGGTCTTAAATACCTCAACTGAAGGGGCCTCCCTTACATATGGTGGAAACAAATTCCACAGGATGGGGCTGGTGACACTAAAAGCTCTGTTTTTAGCCTTGTGCTGGGAATCGCTCAGAGGCCCCTAGAGAAGGAACGCAGACAGCAGACTGAAGTGGCCGGTGTAACAAGGTCAGCCAGGTAGCCAGGGCTCAGTCCATGTAGGGCCTTAAAGATGAGCAAGCCCACCTTAAAGAGGACCTTCCACCTGACTGGCAGCCTGTGCAATTCTCGCAGCACCGGGGTGATGTGACAATATTTAGACTGCCCCATCAACAGCCTGGCAGCTGCGTTCCGCACCAGCTGCAGTTGGCAGAAGAGTACCCCCCGAGACCCCGAGGTAGAGTGCATTACAGCAATCAAGCCTCATCATCACAAAGGCATGCACCAAGTTGGGAGGTCCAGAGGCAGAACTAGGGGACTGATCCTAGTGATATTCCTCAGATGGTAGAAACTGAGATGGACAGCGGCCGACACCCGAGCCTCAAACATCAGACCGCTATCCAGAATAAGGCCCAGGTTCCACACCTTAGAGGTGGCCTTCAAGAGTACAGATCTCAGAAATAATACTGTCTCTGCACCCGAGGCCACCCTATCATGCCCTCTGTTCGACTCCACAACTTGTACCTCTGTCTTATCCAGGTTCAGTCGCAACCAGCTGGAGGCCATCCAGTCATTGATTTCAGTAAGGCAATTATTTTATTTATTTATTTATTTTATTTATTTATGTCGTTGGTGATTGGGTAGGTGCACTGATCCCGAGGCCCGTTTTAAGTCATGACCCAGGCCACAAGGTGGCAAAAAATAGGTGCAGGTACAAACAGTCAATTACAAGATACAATACATGCACGCCCAACAGCTGGTGACGAGGGTGTAGAGAGAGAAACAGTGGTAATGCAATGACAATGTACAGACAGGGTAGACAGGTAATGCTATATCAGTATGTACATAAGCATAGCCAAAATACAGATGGTGCAAGACACAAGCGGTAATAGTATACAGGTACATGGTCCAGTTCAAGTACAAGTCAGAAAAAACATTTGCCATACTAAAAATTCAAATAGAAAAACAATTATTTAGCACATTAACTGTGTCAGATGTTCTAGGGACAAAGGAAAGATATAGCTGGGTATCATCGGCATAGCAATGAAAACCCAAGCCATACTTCCTAATTATCCTTCCCAGGGGAAGCATGTACATGGCGAACAACATTGGCGACAAGACCAATCCTTGAGGTACTCCACAGGACAGGAGGCTAGGGGAGGAGGAGGAGAAATTCCCCATAACTACCCTTTGCCTTCTGTTTGTGAGATAGGACTCAAGCCAGCAGATGACCATGCCGGTGAGTGCACCATGTCAAAAACTGAGGAGAGATCGTGGAGAACAAGAACTGTCCCCTTCCCTCAATCTCTCACCCTGAGAAGGTCATTGTGCACCCGAACTAATGCAGTTTCAGTGCTATGCTTCACCTGAAACCCAGACTGAAAAGGCTCGTACAGATCATAGGCCAAGAGGTGCTCCTGAAGCTGAAGCATCATAATCTCCTCTACAATCTTTCCCAAAAATGGGAGGTTAAAATACCTAGCACTGGCATTAAAAGTATGCCCCAGTCCACAGGCATACCATTATCTGGTCCAGTGACCCTAGTATGACCAACCATGCAATAGTCACTGTCTAAGCAAATCACATATCACCATAACCACCCAGTGACAAGAGAATGGAACGCATGTACAGAACAAATGCTAGCAATGGACATGCTGTCCTACCCATTTATGGAAAATCCTGGTATCAGGCACTTAATGAGTAGGGCAGCCCAAAGTAAATCATTCCATCGTGTACATATTTTATGACTACGGCTGACTCAGAGGTGTACATGAACTTGAAAGCATTCACATTGCATGCCCTTTCCCATTCTACTATGGCCACAATGCACTTCACATCTGATAAGTGGAGTTGTTAGCCTGGCGCTGCATCATCAGACATGTGTATAACAGGAACAGTGGGCTGGTTTGTCAAATGATTGTGGTAGTAAGTACTGTGATGCCCCATCGTGCTCACGTTAACCCTGTCTTGCTGGTGTGTGCTAGCAGGTGATACTCAGCAGGATGTGCGTGGTTCCATTTTGCATAATGCCCAGGATATTTTGCCTGAGTTGAACATTAAAACTGAATAGTGGCTAACATCCCAAAACTTTAAATCTGTCTATATTGCCAGTGACAATGGCAGGAGCATGGTGAAGGCTATTGAAGATGGTTCATTCCACCATGTGCTATGTTTTGCTTACTTTCATAAAGAACATTTTTTTTATTAAATATATACAATTTTGGTAGTATAAAATGCTATTTCTCTATGAAAATCTGAAAACAGGTTTACAGTTTCCCATTAAAATGCACTGACAGCCTTGCCAGTAAAAGTTTTCTGACACCACAAGACAAGAATTCCATTGGATTCTTTTTTCACTAGTAGTTGGCAAAGTACAACTAAAATGAAGAAAGGGTAATTAAAAACACAAATAAAAGCAAACTAAATTATTACAGAGGCATCTGAAGACCCCAGATTTTCATTCTTTAAGATATAGATCCTACTTAACACTTGCTCTTTAATCTGATTGTTCAGGTCTTCATGAATAAATGGTGAACTAGACAACATTTTGACTACTGCCCATCATCTGTGTGGCCACTTTAGTCATTAAACAAAAGCCATGAACCATCTGAAATATTTGTAGTCCCAAAACAGGCTACTATACCACGGGCTGAACCAAGACATGGCAACAAGGTGGACGTCAGCATTGTACAGTACATGGCAGAATAACTGTACAGTATAAGGCACTGACAGACTTAATCATGCTGCACCGTGACCGTGACACATTCACTCTTTCTCTTAGTGTTGAGCAGTGGAGGCTGATGGATACCCTGATTCTGATACTCCAGCTATGTTAGCATGCTACCCAAGCAGTAAGTGCAACAAATAGAGAATAATGCATAGGTAACTGTGTGTTATAATGTATTTTTATACACTCAAAGTGAATGATGACCCATAAATCGAGAGAGAGAGAGAGAGAGAGAGAGAGAGAGAAGCTCAGGAGGTTTATGTGGTTATCACACACTAAGGGTGTATAAAAACACTTGATAAGCTCACAGTTGCTTATGTTTTGTTTTTTATAATAACTGGTGCAGAGACATGAGCACAATAATCAAGTTTCCCAACAGGGAAAGTGAAGCATGAACACTCCAAATGCTGTACTAACTAGGTATGTTGTCATACCCAGTTATTATGGCACTGGATCACACTGATAATCAGTGTGATAAAGGTGGCCACCAGTCAGTATATGCATGTATCAGTCAGACCATTCCACTGATTTGTGTCCTGCTGCAGGCACTTGTTAATATCCAGGAAAGGTTTCAAAGGACCGATGACACTGGAGACAGCAAAGTGATTGAGAGACTGCTTAAGTGTGTGCCCTCAGAAGAACATTTTTGCAGTATGGTGGAGTCCCAAGACTATACAGTGGCAACTCTGTAAGATTCCCTTGGAAAAGCACAGGATCATGTCACTTCTGGATGAAGGAAAAGTAGAGGTGAACAGGCACATTTGGGCACTGTGAGCGCTGGTATGAAAATACATGGTGGCACTGCAAAAAGGGATGGAATGCATTGGCGTCAAGGAATTTGTCACAAAGAAGACTTTTTCATGTCGTCTTCAGTTGCAAAAATATCTCACTTATCTTTCTTATGCACTCCCACAGGTAGTACTATTAAGTCTGGTATTGCTGATGCTCAACCCTCTTTGGGCTGTTTTGCCTCAGGTGGGGGTACCAAGCAGAAGGTGGTTTCCCTGCAGCCAGATACCCAGCCTCTGTGGTCCAGATCTATAAGGATGACCCAGAACAGCTAAGGTTAGATGATGAAACCCTGTTATATTGGCAGCATAAATTCAACGTGTGTCCTGCACTGGAGAAAGTCCAGTAGCTAATGTCAGCTCAGAGAGAGAGTGTTTAGCACAGCAGGGGCAATAATAACAGTCCATTGAACATGTCTATCAATCAGGAATGTGAAGATGTTAACATTCATAAAAATGAATAATGTGCATATCCCACCTGACTACAAAATAAGTTTAAAATCAAGGTTCACTGATGATGACCATGAGGATAGCAGACCTTATACACAGGTGATGATGGAGGAGAAGGAAAATGCACTGGATTTTGATCACTCTGATGAGGAGAACACAGAAGGCCATTTCATGTATGGTTAGCTAGCCCATACAGCAGAATAAATCCAGAGCAGCAATGCTGTATTGTGCAAATACCTTGGGTCACACCAATATTTGGAAAAAGCAACATTTTCTAAGACCAATTGTCACAAAATTCAGATGTTGATTTAGGCCATTTCCTGTAATTTTTCTTGTTTTGTGGCTTATTATTATTTAATATTTTCTTTATTTTTATTATTGCTGTATTTATTGCCACTGATTTAATTCAGGACAGCAAACAGAGTGCATTTCAAAAGAAAATCCTTTTTCCAGTTTTGGTTAGGGAAGGGTAGCTGATACAGTGATGTTGTAAATAAAAAACAACAGAAAGTGAGTGAGGCAATAACAAAAACAAGATACCTTGAAATCAGCAAACAAGTAATATGACTTCATTTGCAGACAGACACACATAGCCCAGGCTTGTCACATATACAGGAACATCCATCCCTGTTACAGTTGTTTTTCCTAAACTGTGTGCCCACACCTGCCCATCTTCTACCAACACGTATAATGTCACTATTACTCCCAATATTAAGTACAACATGCCTTCCTGAATAGCCCATTGTTAGGGCCATGTGAATACTATACCTTTTCCTGAATATCCTGTATTTAGTTGCCAAATATCACAGTACTCTGGAATCAGCCATATTTAGTAATTACAAAAAAAGCTTCCACCCAACCATATAGCACACTACCCTCTTCTCTTCCTCATTCCCCAATTAGTCTATCCAATTTCTACAGTGGCAAATAGCAAACATTTTGTCCATTGGACCCAACCGACCATGCTTCATGCTCTGGCCTCCTGTGAGTACAGTAACTTGCTCACTGTAGTAGCCTGTTGCCAGTTTGGTCAGGGGTCGGGTGATGATTCGGTCATCATTGTCAGGTGGCTCCATGGCTCAGGCTGCCATTGCTGCTCTACTCGGTGGTAGTGCCAGTGTTTTTTTGGAGCTGTGTGCTCCCTCCTCCCAACCCACACAGTCAGTTCCTAACCCAGACCCATGTCCCTACTCCAGTACTCTGCATAGTGTAACTAGTGCACCTACCACTCCTCCTCCTCAGTAACTCTGAATACCTGACCAAGACTGAGTGAGAGTCACCCAATGGGCCCAGCTGATGGGGTCATGGACTTATTCCAACCACAACTAGACCACTGAGATGCTGCCTTCACACAACTGCTGCCTGGCTTTGCTGGAGGACTGATTGGGACCTGCACAACCATACACTAGTCTCTCTCTGGGCACTGGACACATCAGGACAGTGGACACAATGAACTTATTTTTAAATTAAAGGCTGAACCACCAAACTTCATCCCTGCAGAAAAATGCTGCTCTCTCCATTGTCCACACACCAACACTGATGCCTCCTCTCCTGACAGTCTGCTCTCCTACCTAAGCACTCTCTCCCCACCACCTCATGCAGCCAGTCACAGAAACTCTCAAGTTCCTGGCTCCTCCTTCTATCTCTTCTAATTGATGGATGCTTCATGTCCAGGACCCAGGGGTGCATTTTATTGGCTGTAAGGCATGGTGCCGGTGTTTGAGGACCATTAGATATTTGTGGCCCCCCTCCCCCTTCCACCGGAAAGAAGAAAAGAGAAAACACACTGCAGTGTACCACAAAAACAAACCTGGACGGATCACAGAATCGTCAACTGCAGTGGATTTCAACTCCACTATTTTATGACTGCATTCCAATGCAATTGCAACTGATTGCAACTGCACTGAATTACAACTGACTATTTCAACTGCCGACAACTGCTCCGGGATCTATGCCAGCCCCTTCCCCCGCAGAGACTAAAAGGCACTGGGGTGTGCCTTTGGGTCAACAGCCATAACACTGAAGCCATTCCTCCTCACCCCACCCTGCAGACAGCAACAGGTGTCGCAGTGTGTCTTGGGGTCTTTGGCCCTTATGCTCACCCCATTCCATAAGGAAATAAGCTGAGATGGGTGCAGTATAGGAGAATGGGGTGATCGTTAGGGCCAAAGACCCCAAGGCACACCTTGATGCCTGTCAGTGACTGTAGGGTGGGGGTAGAATGCCGTGAGCATTATGGCCGATGAATCTAAGTCACAACCCCTGAAGCCTGTCAGTCTCTACAGGGTGGGGGTTATGGTTGGAAACCTTAATGCCCTGGCATTTGTCAGTACTTTTGCTCCAAACTTTCGAAATGGGCCTTTTGGGACCCCACCTCATGAATAATGGCACTATCATTTCATTACTAGTCCTGAAAGGTGATTTCACACAGCAACTACGCCATTTGTTGCCACAGGTGCAGAAGCACATTTTGGGCAGGATGTGAAAAATGACAGTTGTACTGCTCATGAGGAGGTGTACAAAAATGGCAATGTTGAAAATCTGGAGTGAAAATATGAAAAATTTGCGAAGTTACAAGCGTGCATAGAAACTGCGTAATGCACGCCTGTAATGTGGTCATTTTTTTGAATTTTATCACCAGATTTTTAACATGGGCTTTTTGGGACCTCCCCTCATGAAGAGTGCCACAGTGATTTTGTTAATCTATCCCAAAAGTTGATTTTGCACAGCGACTGCGCCATTCTGCGCCACAAGTGTGAAAACATATTTCAGGCAGAATGTGAAAAATTTACAGCTATACTGTTCATAAGGAGGTGTTAAAAAATAGCAATGTTGAAAATGTGGAGTGAAGCTATTAAAAACTGGCGAAGTTATGAGCATGCGTAGAAAATGCGAAACGCACGCCCGTATGTGGTCATTTTTTGAAATTTTTTCACCAAATTTTGAACATGGGCTTTTTGGGACTCTACCTCACGAGTAGAGGTACTGTCATTTTGTTAATCTGTCCCAAAAGGTTATTCCATGCAGTGACCGCAAAATCGCCTTTCGGGACCAAGAAACGAAACGACAGTGACATGTTCATGAGGTGGGGTCTCAAGAACCCCATGTTGAAAATTTGTGGCCAAAATTCCTAAAAATGGCTGACAGCCTAAATTGAAATCCTCCATTGAGTCCCATTATACAGCGCTTACCCGATTCCTCAGTTCATAGTTCAGCTTTGAAGAGTACAGATGCATTCCAGTCCACAGAAGATCTCTGCTTCTGAACACCAGAGGGTAAGTATGGGTGAGGGGGGGTGCGGGGAGGTAGGTACTGAGATGGAGGGTTGGGGTGGGGAGGGAACTGGGAGACAACGCTGGATGGTTTTCTTTTTTAAAGTTTAACAAACAAACAAAAAGGACTCTGGGGGACTGTTTTCTTTATTTATAGGTTAAAAACAAAACAAAAAAAAACTTTCGGGCATACTGGAGTTGGCTCCCAGTGTGTAACATGAGTTTGGGGGGGCATGATGCTGACTGGGATCGGGCACCCCCGTTGGCAAGCTTGGGGGGAGAGAAACATAATGTCGATGGGGATTAGGCACTCCCATCAGCAAAGAAATTGAGCTTGGGGGCATCCGACACTGGGAATGGGCATGCCAGTGTTGGGAAAATAAAAAAAAATGGGCACACTGGGGTGGGCTCCCAGTGTGCCGGAATGTGGCTGGGGGGGTGGGGATACATGCTGACATGGGGATTGGACACCCCAATGTCAGCTTCGTGGGAGTATGTGGCTGGTGGCCGGAGCTGCCATTGTGGAAAGCCATGACAGTGACTGTTTTATTTATTTTTTTACGTTTCACCAGGAACGGCACACCGAGCAACTGCTTGTAACTCCAGCCATGCGCATTACAGTGCACTGTAATGAGCATGGTTGGAGTCTTGTCATCTGGCACTGCAATGAAGAAACTGCACCTCACTGGAGCTGCAAATTTATTTCAAGGTTTTGGCTCTCTTTGAAGTTTGCTGTCATCGCCAGCATGCTCACTGATTGGCAGCTGAGAGACGCACCCACTAAAGCATCCCCTGCATTGGCCACAACACTGACACACCTCTGAAATGTGCTACTACCACATGATGTTGCTTGTGCATGCACAAGCCAACATTAAAAGGGCTCCTGTACTGAATAAACTGTGCCAAAGGTCAAATTGTGGCTCCTGTGTTGGAAATTGATTAAGGTGAAAAGGCACAGACAGCAACAGAAAGTGAAAACACTCCATTCTCTTCAAACTGCGTAGTTAAAATAGTGAACCACTAAACATTTAGCAAAAGGAATGTGGTATTCTGCCAAAATAGTCACAGTAGCCAGGTAGGATATTATCTGGTTCATGGGAATCAAACAGGAGCTGGAAAAACCTTAATTTCAGAAAACCCTAGTTAAATGCAGAGTAATCAAGAACACTAACTAAAATACACATTTTTGATGTAACTACTGTATAAAATGAAAATCCAATTGGAGGACCAGACATTACGGGAGTTCACTATGGGGTGACTGCTCTCTACAGGTGGGGAAAGAGATCTGAGCAACAGCCAGAGTGGAGCATGGTTGCAGAGTTTGAACCTACATTCCAAATTCAAAAAATGTGCATAGGTGCTATTTCTGGGGCATGATTTTCAGCCGAGATGACTACATAAAGTGTAAATACGTAAGTGAAGGATTCCTGGGGTTAGAATTTGGTGTTTATAATATTTATACCAAAAAAACAAAGATATTCCTGAACTTTTCACAAATGTTTTCTTTAACTTGTGGACTTTCTGCCTCTGTATATAATAACAGGGGCCAGATATTCAAAACTTTGCCCCGGGGCTAAATTAGCACTGCCCAGCTTGCTAAATTAGCCCAGAACCAATAGCCTGCTATATTCAAAAGGGATAACCCCAGTGCTAAACCTGCTGAAGATAGCATGCTAAGGAAGCCAGGCAAACTGGGCTGAGAGTGCAGTGCAAAAATAGCCCGGGGAAATAAGACAGTTCTGAATATAGCTACCAGGAAGTGCAAACCACAACAGCATCCCAGTTCACAGTGACATGAAGGAAGGGAGAGGTGAACTATGTGGCCAATGTGTGTGCTAGCAAAGGAGTGGATTCATTAAAGCTGCAAACACCAGTGCATGTAAAATTAAATTGTGCAGAAATGTACAATGTTTCTGAAATGTTTGTGTGGTACAAACATGTTTGCATGGCACAAGCACATCTGCGCAGATTTTATACAGAGCTAAGCCCTTTGCCCAGCACTATCATATTTGCCAGGGGTAACATTTTGCTATATTCAAAAACGACATGCAAATAAGCCTACTTAGGTAGTCTGTAGGAAAACATCCAGATTAGCATCTCATTATGTCCTGATTTGCATGCAGTTTGCCCAGCGCTATAGCAGGGTCCCACAGCTCTACCTGTAGGTCAGTCTGGAAGTACAGGGGCTGGCTACGTCTGCCCACAGCTCCACCTGTAGGTTAGTCTGGCAGTGCATGGTGGTAGCTGCAGGCTACATTTGTACAGAACCACATAGCATATTGTGCCCCAGCGGACTGTACAGCACAGGCAAAGGTGGTGGTGCTGCATGCAATTGTCAAACTGTACTTCCTGCTACAGTGCACAGCAGACACTACAGTAGCAAGGGGGTCAGTAGTGTGAGGGACACAGCAATTCCTATGGTGTGTGGGGCATCAATGACCACTGCACTGTACATGGTGACAGGCCCAACTTGCAGGTGTGCACTGACAGTGGACATTACTGTTATGCTGTTGTGCAACCCACCGATGCTGCACCACTGGCATGGAATACTCACAGTGACATATACACGGCTGGCTGTATGTGCTGTGGTGTCTGTACATATGCGCAGTACGTGGCTGGGGGGACACATACCATCAGACAGGCACACTGGTGTTGGGGTATTCCCAACACTGGATCATTTGCACTGTGTGGCTTGTTCCCTGCCTTGTGTCTGCACCCAGTCTATGGTTCAGCCTGGCCACCTGCACAACCTCCCCCTCAACACCCTCCATGCCCACAGTGCTGCATGTGTGTGCTGGCTTCTGTTGGTGTCCACCAAAGGGTGGTCTGCAGGTGTGTGCCGTAAGGCCACACTGCCATGGTGTCCATTTGGAGCCAGGTCACCACTTACTGCCTGGCATGGCTGGGACCGGTGGCAGATGACAGCATCATAGGGATGCCATCCATGTACAGCATGTTGTTTTCTATGTCTGGTTAATTTCTATGTTTAATACTTACTGGTTAGGGTCACTCAAAGCCCTGCAAAAGTCAAGCAAAGCCACAAAGTCATGCAAATCTGGTTTGCCCAGAGTTAAGACTACCTTTTCCTGGGCGGTAATTTGCACCGCGCAAAGTGTTGTGCAAAGTCGCGCAAAAACACTTTGCACAGTGCTATTTGCTGAATATAGCATTGCACCTGTATTCATCTACATGTCCCCTTTGTTTGCCCCTTGCATATATTATACTTTTGTCCGGGGCTAACACAGTTTGCTTGTGCTATTTTACCTTTTGAATATAGCGGACCCGGGCAAACCCAGCACTAACCCTGTGCAAATGGTTTGCGCCCAGTGCAAAGTTTTGAATATCTGGCCCCAGGAGACTTAAACATCATGTTAGGCAATCTAGATAAATCTCTTTGATTGAAAGAAGCAAAAGCAAAAAAAAAAAACAAACAGCCTTGAATTTGCAGTCTCTTGGGAGACATTAATATGGTAGATGTTTTTAGGTTTTATAATCCACAGCAAGAATCATATTATTTTATCTGAAACAGGCACAAAACATTCTCCAGGATAGATATATGCTTTTCATCACATGATATTGCTTTAAAGATAATAGATATTTCCTATGGAAATATTCATATATCAGATCATGCACCACTTTTCATTAAAATAATCTTGGACAGTATTAAAAGAAAACAGAATAAAACTGAAGGCTAAATGCCTGTTTACTCAAAGGTTATGCTTATCGAATATATGTTTAAAAAAAATAACTACAGATTTTTTTTTCAGTTAAATGACCCTCAAGACACCTTACCTAATATAGTATGGGATACTTTTCAATGCGAAATAAGAGGAGCCACAGTAAACTATGAAGTAAGCAAGAAAAGAAGAAATACAAAAATCAGGGTCTAAAGATAACAGAGCTGAATCTATCTGGAAGAGGCAGAATTAAACTATATTACCTTAACAGAAGAATCAATCAATTTATCATTCTTGGAGATGAAAAGGCCCTATTAAGAATGAGGGTGCATTACTTCTTAATGGGGAAAGTCAAACAGAATATTAGCCCTGCAACTGCAACAGGAAAGCTCACACAACTCAATTAATCAAATAAAAAATATGGAGAGTGAGCTAACCAGAGATGCACAAGAAATTAATAAAATACTCCAAAAATTCTACAAGAGATTGTATACCCCTGAATATATTGTAGAACTACAGGATATACAATCTTTCTGAAACAAAATATAGCTTCCAACAACTATGGAAGATCATAAAAAATGTATACTAGACAAAGACATTGAAATGAAGAAAGAGATTTTGGCAGGTATACAAGATCTGAAGGTACTGTAGGTAAGTCTCCAAGACCAGATAAAGTATCTGCAGATTTTTTGTTTCTTTCTCCACAGAACTATAAATTTTCTTGATGCAGGTGTTCAATCAGTTTAAGAAAAAAGTTGGCCTTCATTTTTCATTGAACGCCTTATAACTTTAATCCCAAAACTAGAAAACACATTAGAAGAATGCACATCTTATAGACCAATTTCACTATTAAACTGAATTACAGAATCTACATGAAAATAGTAAAAAAGGTTATAAAAAATATTTAAAAAATATTAATGAAGATAAATTACGCTTCATTGAAGGATGACAGCTGAGCCTGTCACACAATATACAGAGGGACACAAACTTGATTCTTCTTGAACCTACAGATACTTCGGTTATGATAGCACTGGATGCTGAAAAGGCCTTTGACAGGGTCTCTTGGCCTTTTTTTTTGACTGGAGACCCTGTCAAAGATCAGTATAGGCCAGCCATTTCTATAATAGCTCAGGCTGATTTTTTTCTTCTCTGACTGCCAAAATAGAAAGAACTATGGACATCTCTGCTGTTTTCAGATTAAAAAGAGGGACTTGTCAGGGATGTCCTTTATCACCACTCCTCTATGACATTTATATAGAGCCTTCTGCACAAACAATAAAGGAATCAAATGATAAAATCTGATTTTACACAGATAATGTGCTTGTCTTCCTTGAAGACCGTATATCCTCTGTAGACCCTTTTTCATGATTTTTTTTTTCAGATTTTACAAAAGTTGCCATCTATAACATTAATATTCTTAAATCAGAAAGTTGTACTAGATTTACTTATTTAAAAATTGGTGACTGGGAAAGACACACTGAGCCAAGGCTAGTTTCCAGGTGCAACCCAGCGGAGAGGGAAAAAGGGAGTACACAAATATAAAATTACAACAAGCAGACAGAAAGCAATTATAGCGAATTTGCAAGTGCAAAAGTAGAATGATGAACAACAAGTAAACAATTCCATGGAGCATCATACAACCAATCAAAATAAAGTGCACTGTGCCTAACAGAGGAGCAGATAATGCTTGGGGTGAGTGTCAGTCCAATGGCACAACCTAAAACATGAGGGGGGAGGGTAAATTGCAAAAGGGGAGAACAGGAGGAATGGGTTGGATGGTCAAAGTTTCACCTGGAAAGACATACAGAGCTGCTAACAGCTCATTTCCAGATGTGTCATTGGGTGTGGGGAAGTGGAGATGAATCAAGACATGGTAAAACTGAATATTATTAACAACATTACAAAAACAGAAGTCATATACAACGCTATAACATATCAGACATATACAGCACATAATCATAAACATTATAAGGCAAATCAGTGCAACAGATACATGTAGTAGATAAAATTAAGTTCTGATAAAATTAAGTTTTGATAGGTAGGTGGAAACTACCCATACAGGTATAGCTTGGGATGGGGGCATAAATGGCCAGGGCAATACTAGTAGGGGGAAGGAAATCAAGAGGAAGAGGGTCATGGACAGTTGCAGGTGGGAGTAGACAAGTCACAAAGAAGAGACTTTAGGGAAAATGCAGAAGAATCAGGGTGGATTTACAGGGCAAGGGAGGACCAGAGTTTAGGGAAGCCATAGAAGAAAGCAGATTGACCAATAGTAGATTCCTTAGAAGGAACAGAAAGGGAATGGAAAATACAGTATTACTGTGGACAGAGTAAGAGGAAGAATGGAAAAAGGCCAGCATGGATATAAGGTATGAGGTAAGGGAACCAAACCAGAATTTGGATATAAGGGAGGCACAATGGGAAAGGCACCTAGCATCTAGAGAGGGGAGTGAAAAGGTAGAGTAGAGCGAACAGTGATGGGTACAAGGAGGACAGTCTAATGAAAAATTACACAAAGAGTGAAAAAGGGGTTCTAGTCTGGCAAGATAAAGTTTGAGAGCTCCACTGGAGATAAAAATGTCCAACTCATTACAAAACCTAAAGTGCAATTAGTTTTTTATAAACCTCACATTAAATATCTTGGTAAATACAGTGGTAGCCACCATCACTTTCAATAATATCACACAATGGTGTGAGCTGGCAAATCCAGATACCAGAAATGCTGCATTAAGATGAATGCAGCTTTGAGCAATGGTATTGGACTGTGTCGCACCATACCATCCTATACTGTTGAATGTGGTGGTGGCTGGCACTGTATTTAGACTGTACATATCTATCTATCTATCTATCTATCTATCTATCTATCTATCTATCTATCTATCTGTCTGTCTGTCTGTCTGTCTATCTATCTATCTATCTATCTATCTATCTGTCTGTCTGTCTGTCTACCTATCTATTGACATATATCTGGGAGCCACACAGATGAGGCACACTGATGAGTCCTGGTAGGGCGAAACAGGTGTATGTGTCTTCTGTTTGCACCCTTTGCAGACTGTGTGAGAGACCTTTTGGTTCCATGTATTTCTGCTTAAAGTTGAACCAGAATAAACATAATATGCTGTGGTGATTTGCATATACAGCCCATGGTGCTTTGCATTATGGGGGTATGTTTAACTTTGTATTTCTTTCTCTCTCCCTCTCTCTATATACACACATATATATATATATATATATATATATATATATATACACACACACACACACACACACACACACACACATATTCTTTGCAAAAAACTTTATTAATGCACAAGTTAGGGTTAAAGTGACAAAAGTAGGGAAATGTGTTAGGATTTCCAACCTTAACACCCCACCCACCAGGCAGCAAGAGGAAACACCATTACAGTTTCACCTCTCCTGCATCTTTGCTATTCAAACATGGAGTGTGCCTTGGAGTTGTCAGCCCTAACATTAACCCCATTTAATCATGAAAGAAGCTGAGATGTGTAGAGTATATGAGAATGGGGTGAGGGTTAGAGCTGACAACTTCAAGGCACACCCTATGCCTAAATAGCAAAGACCCAGGAGAGGTGAAACTGTAATGATTTTTCCTGTTGCTACCTGGTGGTTGGGGGTTGGGTGTTAGGGTTAGAAACCCTAATGCCACATTTCCCTACTTTTGTCACTTTAATCCTAACTAGTGCATTAACAAAGTTCTTTGCAAATAATTTCCTTACTTTTTGAGGTAGTATAATTGTATCCTGATTTGTCTATGAAAGCATAGGGTCCTCTGGGCCCTGTACTCCCATCCCCTCCTTATATATGTACATATATGATGCTGTGGAAGCCTCTGGGCCATGAGCTTGCATGTGTAGTAAAACAGGGATGAAATTGTCAGCATAGCCTTCTTATTACACAACCTCATGAACCAGATAATGACAATTTTGAAATGCCTACCAAAATGTGATTCCGTGCCACCATAATGCCATTGCGCCCTGCTCTTCCATTTGTAGTAGCAGCGGCATGAAAAAATATTTCCCATTTGTGACACAGGATAACTCATTTGCGAAAAAGGATTACCCATTTGTGAAAAGGGATCCTTTTTCAAGCCTCACATCTAACAGAGTGCTACTGAGCATGTTCAGAACCAGAATTTGCAAATTCTTATAACTCTGAACTGGAGTAATAGTTCTTTACCAAACTAGCAAAAGGCATATCTGTGGGGGCAAGCCCTTTCTACCCTGAAAATTTCAGACCAGAATTCCAAACTGTTTCTTCACTGAGGAGTGACAAAAAAAGTCTGTGTTATAATCCTTTTGTGTGTTCTTTTTCTGCAAATTTGTGAAACAGAATCCTTTTATGTGTTCTTTTTTCACAATTTGTGAAATAGAATCAATTTCCTTGTCCTTTTTTTGCAATTTGTGAAAAAGGATTCATGAGCATGAAAAAAGACATGGAAGAGGATTTAAAACACTGAAAAAAAAAACATTTCCAACTCCTTCATCCAAAACCTAACACCAGAATTAGCTGAAACAGGTCCCAATTAGCAGAACACATGTGTTGGCTTCTACTAAGCACATCATTTTTTTGAGTTATTTAATTTCGTTTCCCTCTCTAACTGAAAAACAAAAAAGTGATAACATGAAAAAAAGATTTCCCATTTATGACACAGGATGGCACAAGACTTGACCCTTATGGGGACAGCTAGATTATTAAAATGAATGCACTACCAAGATTCTCATTTTTGTTCAAAGCTCTTCCCATAAGAATTGATCAAGATTTGTTCAGGGAATGGGAAAAAAGCACTTAAGAACTTTTTGGGAGGAAAAAAGCACTGCGTATAAGTTTAGAAAAAATATACTCAACAGAAGAAAAGGAGGGAGTCCACTAGTTCCAGATATATATGAATAGTATCTTGCCTGCCAGATGGTGCCAATACATATGTGGTACAGGAAAGGTGAGATAGAGATACCTACATGGCTATATTTGGAGCAGAACTATTGTATATATAAATCAGGATTTAAGGAATGCTTTATATATGTACTGTATAAACCACTCAAACAGTTTATGTTTATAGGAACCTCATTTATGATCTTTACCATAACAGTATGCGGATAAATTCATAAGCAAATGAAATATAAAAATATTCTCTCTTTTTACCCCAGTTCAACATAATTCAGAAATTAAGGGTTAAGAAAACAGCTTATGGAAAGAAAGCTGTATTACACAAATTAGTGACTTTTTTTCACAGATGGAATTATGTATATCCTTTGAACAATTTGGAAACACATATCATTTACCAGCAGGTCACTAACCTTTTCACAGGTAAGACATTACATAACAGAAAAACTGGAAAGAAATGATAGCAATCTTCAGCTTTAAGTTTCAGAATCAGAGAAATGAATGATAGATGGTGAAAATAATGGTGAAAAATTGGTAAACTACACAGATTATCAATAAATACCCCCAAAATTGACTGGCCTTTTTTATTTAATACATGGGAAAAGGACTTAGGTCAAGAAGTAACAGATCAAAACTGGAGTAAAATGTTGATGTCTCATATTACTGTCTCTAAAAATATAAGACTAAGACAAATACAGCAAAACACAATTCACCATACCTACCTGACACCAAAGAAGTTACACAAGTTTAATCCTGAGATTCTAGGTAGCTGCCACAGGTGTAAAGATCTCATCTTCTTATGATTGCTACTTGCCCAAAGTTAAAAGACTTTTGGATTGCAATACAACAACTGATCTCAAAAATATAGATCTAAACTTCCCCTTTTACTCTGGCATTAAACTCTTGGGTATTAGTGTTAAGGATACTACTATGGACTTGACAAACTTATATAACCTTTAAAATATACTGTTAATAATAGCGAGAAAATTATCTTGCTAAATTGGAAACATCATAAGTCAAATACTTTTTTGCAATGGCTTAACATAGTTAAGCAATAAGGCATGACCAGGGGTTAGAGTAACAGTCAATTAATCACCCCCTAGGGGTGTAATGTGGCATGAGGCCCAGCCGAGTGCCATATTGCCCCTGGGGTGATTGACTGTTGATCTACCTCCTGAGAGTGCCTTATTGCTATTATAAAAAATTATTCCAAAACAAAAGTGTTAAAAGTATACTTTTTGAATGTTTTCCTCATTTAGAGGGAGATTTTTAATAAAATAGTTCTTCCACCAACAGTTTAAGAATGCTAGTTCAAAATCAGAATGCATCATTCCAGTCATTCAGCAGTGCTAGAAGAATGGAATGCTGAAAGGAAGAATCCATGTGCCATGGTGATCAGGCTGTACATGACAGTGTAACAGGGATTAATGTAAGGCTGTTGGAGTCCTAATCAGATTGCAGCATTTCTGAGACCCTTTTTATAATTTATAGACAATAGTAACAGGAAATGTATTACACAAAGGAATGGAATAATTTGGGATATGAAGATCTTTGGAAACCCTTTTTAACAATTTTAGAGGGGAAGATCTAATAAAAAATGTGAATTAGATGCCAAAACATTTCAACATATATGAATACCTATAGGTGTAGAACTGAATGAATAACCCCTGCTTTTTGGAGTTCTGAAAGGCACTCACAAATAGAATAATTTGTAGGCACAAATAATGATTAGTTTTCCACTTGCTTATATTGGTAATACAAATCCAGTATCCTGAAAATCAACAACTACAATCTGAGCTAAAAAAAAAAAACACCTGGCAGAACGCACCCTTCTTCTTTGGTCAGCTGCCATCTAATGAATTAAAGTGGTTTCACTCTTAGGCTAAGTATAGTAAGTCAGAAAGAAAACGTTTTGGGAGCTGCTGATATGTATCTCCAGAGTTTACACAGAACATCCGGGGTTAGTTAAAGGACTTTAAGTGTACCATTTCCCACAGTATCTGTAATATTTTGGACTAAATATAGTAAGTACCAGCTTATCAGTCGGCAGCAGGTTTCCATACTTGCCACAAGTATGCAAACACATTAATTTATTATACAGTGGCTGGATGAAGGAGGGTGGGTTGTGCCAGTCCTGCAGTGTGACACCTCCATTGACTAGGCTTGTGTGGTGGAGTAGGAGGAAAGAGGGTGAGATTGTTGCTTGGACTTTGTCAATGTGAGTGGGGGGTGTCTTTTCTCTTTGCTAGGTTACGCTGGGGGAGAAGGCTGTGAATAGGGTTGTTACAAAGGAGGGGGAAGGGTTTTGTTTAGTTTTAATTTGCTAATTGAATCTAAACATCCTAGGGATGGGATGGATGGGTGGGTGGATGGAGAGGGAATGAAGGTTACTGGGGTGCTAACATGTTAGGGGTAATCTGATACTAATTCTTTTAAATGGTTATGGGTGGGTGGAGTTGGGTGTTGAGGATTTTGCCATGAGGGTGGGTGACATTGTTTATATATTTTAAAAAAAGGTCAAACAATTCTGAATATAAGTACTCTCCTATTTATGAAGTGCTCCCAAATAATTTGTTTCCAACAACTACTATAGTATTCCTGATTTTTGTGAAATAATATAATATGCTGGCTATTGCACATCCTGATTTGGTATTGATATTGGTCTGTTGTGCTTACTACAAGGTCATAACTTGCATGTGCAACCCATTAACACATTCATATCTCCCCCCCTCTTTCTTTAACATCCTCCCCAAAGTAACATTTGACTCAATGATGAAACTCACTCTGTGTAACTGCTAAAAGGACTTCACTAAACCTCGCTCACCCTGCCCTTGCAATTTCACACTTATTAAGCACAGCTCAGTATTCAGAAGTAGAGTATCCAGAATCAATATTCAAAAGTACGATATTCAGAATTCGGGTTTCTTAAGCTTTTGCAATCTCTCTGAAGCCACTTTGCTTTCAATGGTTGAGATGTCAACAGTCACTCTCTGAGTCAGTGTTGACCCTGCTTCTGCATACACATCCTCAGTTCTCACAGTCCTTGCAATCCATACTAGTTCCTTAGTTTGAGCTATGATCGCTCTTCCTGGCTCATGAATTACAATCCTACCAAGAAGCATCAAGATGCTGAGTTGCCATGCCACAGTGTCTGGAAAGCCACTAGAAAATTATCTCTCTGTTACTCATGAATATGGGTACTTGAAACTGAAGGTACAATAATGTCTGTTACTTTATAAACTTTTATAGTTTTTGTGTATCAATATGTATGTTGTAAGTTATATGTTTTATTATAATGTATTGGTAGTCTAATGTATTTGATGTTTTTTGTCTTACTTTGTAATCATACTGTGTTTAATTTAATATTGGATATAATCTAGGACTTCACTGAAAATTAGCTTGTCACAGTCAAGTTGTACCCATTCACTGTTATTTTCAGTTGAATAAAATGTTTTACTACAACTACTACATCCAACTGCATGGTGACAATGTAAGGGTTGTAATTTAACAAATTCTCTTCAGTTTATTTAATTAAAAACATCTTTTTGGGGGCACTTGAATAGAATTACAGAAAAAAGAAGAACAATCTATTTTTTTTTCTAACTCTAATGCTAAACGCTGAACAGTTGCCAACCATATAGTGAGCGAGCACTGATAACATCTCATAGCACTGGTGACATCTTGTGGTACAAGTCCTATATTAAAACATAGGAGGAAATGCTGTTAGTCCGTTATAGCAGCCAAACTGACATAAAGATGGGGCACTAAAATCCAGTGGTGGTGAACTGTAGAAACAGTAGTATCGGAGATCACACTAAATATAGTGCACAGCACACAAAAATGAAGGCACAAGTCAGGAAAATTGCATAACTTGCAAGGTGGTTTATTGAACCAACATAAAATCAACAGGTGCAAGTACCAAGCTGAGACACCCCCAGTACGTCACCTCTGTTACATGAGGCTTCATCAGGGGCATGGACACATTGCAATTTCATGATTTTTGAAGTAGAAATGATGTCATGAATAAGAGTCAAAAAAGGGTGCAGTACCAAAGTGTTATGGCAGTGGGACATGGATCACTATATAAGAAATGCCTGTAGTAGGAACATTTAATACTGAAGAAATAAATGTGTTCCTGTGTCTCCTATGAAATAACAATAATAATGCATTGTCAGTGCAACCCAAGACGATAAATATGTTGCTACAGTACTAAAGTGAATATATCAAAATTACGCCAACATTATTAAATTGAACTAGCTCACTTGTCATAGGGAGAACACATTACAAAAAAAAAAGATTCAATGACTAATACTCGCTAGGATATCTATCCTAGGTATCACTTTAATACCCAACATGGACACGATGAACAAATCAGGTTCATTCTGTGTGTGGTATCAAATTGTTGCCTGTAAAAAAAATATATATATTTTATATAAGAGCCAGAATGCATTATTTGTATATACATATAGATATAAGAAGCAGTCATAGAAAATGAAAATCAAACATAGCCACAATATCAAAGAACAACAATATTCTATCTGAAAGCAACCAAGTCTAAACAAAATCAACATAACCTTTTAGAGGAAGGGGATTAAAGCTGTATGGTCATTCAAAGCATTGGGATGCAGATCTCTGAGGGGGAAAAATCCAACAAAATTCTATCTGTAGCAAAATCTTTGTCTGATCACCCCATCTGGGGTTTGCTTTGACATGCTCTATATCTGCAATAAACATTTGTTGGGAACTGCTGTTATGGCATACCTGAAAGTGACTGCACGAGGATGTGTCAGTAATGGCTCTCACGAGTGAATGTTTATGTTCTTGGATATGTTCTTTCATTGAGTGAATAGTCTGGCCCACAAACAACATTTTACAGGGACACCAAATAATGTAGATCACAAATGCTGTGATGTATGTGATATATTGTTCAATTTTGACAGCTGGTATGCCTATTGGATGAATGAATGTAGTCCCTTTCATACAGTACTGGCACACATTACAGTGATCACAGGGATGAGAACCAATGGAAGGAGGGTCAAGCCATGTAAAGGCTGGATTTTTTGGGTGATTCCTGGTAGTGACTATGAGTTAGTATGTCACCCATATTTTTGCTACAGTAATTCACTACTGTTGGTCAGTCCTTATGCTACAATCATACACTACTGTTGGGCAGTCCTTAATAGCTGCTGCCAAATCCAGTTCACTCTCAAGTATGCCCCAATGCTTAGCAACAACTCCAGCTATACAAGATGCAACATTGTTGAACTCTGTAACACAATCAATTTCTTTATTGTCAGGACCATTGCTTTGATACTGTTTAGGGATAAGAAGCTGAGTTGTAGGGATTTTCTAAACCCTCTCGTTGGCTGATTTCAAAAGATCTGCCTGATAACCGCTTTTTAAAAAATGCTCGGTTAGTTCCTGTGCTTATGTTTCAAACATATTCTCAATGCAACACACATTACCCATGCAGAATATCTTTAAGCAAGTGTGGTGGATGGGCACTATTTGCATGCAGTAGAGTATTGCCAGTCATATGCTTTCTGTAGGTACCTGTAGTGATAATACCTGAGGCTGATTTTTCTAACTTAAGATCCAAGAAAAATCTATCTGGCATTGATCTGTTTTATACAAAAAACTTAAATTAACTGTATTTTTATTTAAGTAGCGCATAAATTTATGCACTGCAGTGTCTAATCCATGCTATGTGACCAGTACATTGTTTATGAAGTGACCCCAAAACTTAATATCACCATAAAAGGGGTTCACATTAAAGACCAGGATGGCACCTCCCTGACCAGCCTATAAAAAGACTGGTGTAGGAGGGGGCCATCACTGTCCCCATGGCCTTACCCTGGTCTGCAAGTAAAATTGCCTGTTCAAAAGAAAATAGTTTGTTATTAATATAAACTCAATTGCTTCTGTAAAAAAAAAATCTACTGAAATATCATTTGGAGCTAAACCATCACTCATGAGTTCACATACAGCCTGGATACCAAAAGCATGTACTATGGAGGTATACAATGAGGTGTACAATGAGTTAACATCAATGGTAATCCATCTGCAGTCACCACTCCATATCCAGTCATGCAACTTGGATAAATTATCCATGCTGTCCTGACATATGAAGGTAATAATTTGACTGGGTTGCAAAAAGTGAACTACAAAGGCTGATAAACTTGTAGACATGCTGCCAACTCCAGGTATACTGTAATTAGTTTACCTGGAAGATATATTTGGTCTTTATGCAGTTTTGGCACAATGTATACTGTAGATATTGTTGGCTATTCATTCTGTAAGCATTTTGCCCCAATGACTATCTTCTCTGAAATGGCAACTTGCAGTAGCTGATGTACCTTAATTTTAGAACCAGAAATTAGATCACCATCCAGTTTTCTGTAACTTGTCTTGTCATCTAGTTGGCTTTGAATTTCGGCACAATATTCTTCCTTTTTCATGACAACAATTTTGTCACTTTTATCTGCTGATTTGATTTCAGTTGTAGGTATTTCCAAGATTTCCTGTAATGTTTGTTCTTCAGCCAAAGTCAAATTTTTATGATTAGTAAACCATTTTTCTTGAAATGATTTATTCTGTGTTCTTAAAAATTGGATTTTGGAATGTTGTTATTGCAGGAGAAATAGCATGGGGAGGGCAAAAAGTGGAGCAATGTCTGTAATTAGTTTTAGGTTTGCTAGACAGGAAAAAGTTGTCTCTTTGGGGTATATCTAGCAAGTCCAGTACATTTTCAGTTGGTATCCTAGCCAGCAACTGAAATTCATTTTGATCAACCCTTTGATCATCTTGTACTATTTGTGACAAATCTAGTAACGCTTGTACATCTTCATGATAAGTTGGAACTGTTTGTAAAGAAATCATTTGAAAATCCATTTTTCTTTTTAGTGTTATTTTTTCAAACTTATTTTCCATACCAGCTTTCTTAGATTGACTTAGGTAGTAAACAGATTTGGTTTTGGCCTGGAAATAAAGGACAAACCTTTACTGAGTAACTGAGGTTGTGCAGTGCACAGCTATTGTATGTTGAGAAAAGATTTACTATCTGCCAGTCTTGTTGCATAGGTCGTGTATCCAAATGACTGTTTCTCTGAGCACCCTTTTTGCCCCTCCTTGTTGTTTTGTAATAGCTGTCCGGTTGTTGATGCCCTGCTTGAATTGCTCCCTTCAATCTCAAAAACAGGTTGCAGATCATATTTCATCAGAATGATGGCTGTGATTGGTATTAACAGGTGAACTGGAGTTTGCTGACCATGTTTTATTGCAGCATTTTGATTCTGAGCTGCCCTGACTGCGACTACGACTTTGTGAATGAACAGGTCTCTCCACCTGAGTAGGTGATTGTTGGTGTAGTGTCTTGTATCATAGGAAAACTATTATTTTTCCATCATAGATTCCTTTTTCAAGGGAATCGTAACCTTTTTTTGCAAATTTGGTTCATATTTCTCAAAGCCTGGTTGTGCTTTTGAGGGAATCAGTTGTTTCACTTCATTACTTTCTTCAGTTGCTAACTAGTATTGTTCAATGTCCTGCTCAAATAATATGTCCATAAGTGTATTAGCATAAACTGAGAGGGCTGTCTCCCAATGTTTTTTCTATGTCTCTTTAAGAAACTCACCTGCTGGCGATTTATCAGCTGTGAGTCCCCATGGTGTCCAGCCATTCTCTTTATAGTTCTGTAATGAAGTTTTACTGAAATTTAAATAAACCTCTTACAACTTTCGTTTTTCAAATTGTTAAACAAGTTATTTTAGTGTTACCTCTTGTGGATGTTCCTTCAGGCTTAATGTGTGTTTTTTAATGATCTGCCCAAAAATTGTGGTAGAGCTAATATGTTGTTTTATGTGGCTGATGCTGTGCTGTATTGATGTTCTGCTGACATAGTGCAGAGAAGTAGTCTTCTAACTACTGATCACTGGGAACTTGAAAAGTGGTTTACCAACAACGGACTTGTACTAAATGCTAAGAAGACCAAAGCTGTTCTGTTTGGCCTCAAGCACCTGGGCACTTCTAGACAACACCTGATACCATTGGTAATCTCTACAGGCATCCCCACTGAGATGGTAGCATCAGTGAAATACATTGGGGTTTACCTGGACTGGGATGTCTCTTTCAAACACCATGTTGACTACATTTCCAAGTCTCTCTACAAGAAAATTGGTTTACTGTACCATCTTAATAACCATCTGTCTAATGATTCTTGACTCTAATACACTATTCCCTGTGCTGCTGTATGATGCACCAATCCTGTAATCCTTAAGTTGCTCTGAATAAACAAACTATCAGTTCTTTACAACTGCATTAGTTGATTGTCTGCTGGTGTCCTCTCCAGGGTGTACCATTGTGATGTCTTTCACTACCTGAACTGACCCTCATTTGAAGGGTGACTTAACTTCCCCATAAGACCTTGTATTTAAGCTTGTTAAAGGTACCCAACCTCATCAATATTTTGGCCATCAAAACTCCCAGGAGAATACTTTGCTCATCCTCCAATATCTTGCGTTATACACTGAGGCCTAGAACTTGTGTGAGCAGATATTTTGCCTTAACAGGCCCCTCCCCATGGAATGCACTCCTGGAAACTCTCCTTAACTGTTCCTCACTTGGTGGCTTTAAAAAAGAACTCAAGACTTACCGCCTGGAACATTGCGTTTGTACCTGTAATTGTTAAACAGAATCATCTTTGCTTCTGATGCACTGTTATTGGTACCCCAAAGTCCACTGTATGCCCCTACTTGTACTTTTTTACTTCTGTTACCCTCTGTCTATTGTTGTCTATTTGTGCCTATTGTGACATGTATTGTTTTAACCATAATATGCGTATACATGTAATTAATTCTGGGTCACCCCTGAAAAAGGAACTCTTAGTCTCAGTTGGCCCATCTAGTCAACAAAAGTCAATAAATAAAGTACATGGTGGTGGTGTTGTCTGTCCTGTCCTGATCTGGACTGACCCTTGATGTGGGAGGAAAAAGCCTGCATTGCCAGATATATAGTCCTGACCTCCAGGAGGTTTATGTGCTCCTGGGACTCTAGTGGGGTCCACACTCTGCTTACAGTGAAGTTCTCCAGGTGGGCGCCTCAGCCCAGGAGGGAGACATCTGTAATGTGCACCATTGTGGGTGATTGCTGGAGGAAGGGAACTCCTCCCTGAGGTTTTCCTCCTCCTTCCACCAGCCCAGTGCCCTTGGATGACACCTTGCAACTGGTACCAGCCTTGACAGAGGGTCCTACATTTGGGACCAGTGAAACTCTAAGTGGTACTGAATATCCCTCATTTGAAATTTGTCACCTTGTACCACAGCTGTGGTGGCATCCATGTGCCCCAGCAACTGAAGAAAGACTCTTGTTGGTCTGGGCTGTCATATCTTGAAAGACTTTGTGAGGCCTATGAGACATGCCACCCTTTCCTGAGGGAGGAAAGCCTTTCCCTGCTGGGTGTCCCATTCTGCTGCTATAAAGTCCAGCACCTGGACAGGTTCTATCTGGGACTTTGGAACATTTACCAGGAAGCCTAGATCCTGTAGAGTTTTCTGAGTGAGCTGAAGGGAGGCTTTGGCCTTCTGATATGATCCTCCTGAGACTAGCCAGTCATCCAGGTAAGGGAAGTCCAACATGCCTTATATTATCTAGTGTGCTGCAACTACTGCCAGGCACTTTGTGAAGACTCCTGGTGCTGATTACAGAGCAAAGGGAAGGGCCATGAACTGGTAGTGGCAGTTCCCCAACCTGAACCTAGATACTTTCTGTGAGAGGGTCTTACTAGAATATGAAAGTAGGCATCCCTTAAACCCAGTGACCCCAGCCAATATCCCTGTTGCAGAGACTGGCCCACTGTGGGCAGTGTCATGTCACCATCTTGAACTTTTCTTTTTTCAAGTGTGTTTTCAGAAATCTTAGATCTAAAATGGGTTGCTACTCTCCATTTTTTATTGAGATCCAGAAACAAATGGTTTGATACCTTTAATTGGACTAACATAGATGTAACAAAAGATAACAGTACCTAAGCTTTCGGACCAAACTTCTGAGGAAGGACTTGGTTGGTCCAAAAGCTTAGACACTGTTTTCTTTTGTTACATCTATGTTGGTTCAATAAAAGGTATCAAATCATTTGTTTCTGGATCTGTTCATACAAGGACAGATATGGGAACTAACTAATTCTGTGGTTTTTTTGAGGGTCAGAAAGTATCTTGAGTACAACACCTACCCACACTGGGAAGGGGGACCTCTTTCCATTGCACTGGCCTGCAGCAGCTTTTTCACCTTCAACTCCAGCAGTAGCTTTTCTGCTGGGTACGAGATGGGAAGGCCCTGTACACCTGCAGTATTGGGAACTTCTTGAACTGCAGGTAGAGACTCTGTCTCACTATCTCCAGGACCTACTTGTCTGTGGTAATGTTTTTCCACACCTGAAAATAGTCAGCCAAGCTTCCACCCACTGGAAATGCTTGGGTGACATGGATAGACATATCAGGGGTTCTGTTTTGCCTGCACCTTGGGGACTGGAGTGGCTTCAGACCACTTGGCACTCCTCTTGCCTCTTCCCCTGAAGAAATCTCTCTGAGAGGGTAATCATAAGTCACATAAGCTCAGGGAAAATAACACTAGCCCCTACCTCCCCTACGATAAGCCTATGGGAAGTGGAGGTCTTCTCCTTCTCAGTATTACTCTTACAGGTGGTCTTATACTCATCACCTTTTTCATATAGGTCTCTGTTTTGTCCCCAAAGAAGACATTTCCTTCACACAGGAAATCCGTGGCCCTAGTCTGAGTGTCCTGTGAGAGGTTTCTAGTCCTGAACCATGCAAACCTCCTCTAGTATACCACATGTGCCATTATTCTGGAAGCAGTGCCATTGACATCCACAGTCATATGAAACTGGTACTTGTTAGCATCTATGGCAGCCTTTGCTGTGCCAGCCAGGTCTTGGGCTAAGTCACCATCAGCTTTCTCACTCATAGACATTACAGAGCTCCAGAGTGTCTTCTAGTGCTGGGCTGTGTAGGCCATATAAACTGCCTGCCTCAGCAAAAGAGAAGCTGAAGTATATACCTTTTTACTCATGCTGTCCAGTTTCCTGGAATCCCTTTCTGGGGGATGTGAGGAAAGGGGTACCCTGGCCTTGTCACAGGCAGCAGTTTGTACCACCCCTTCATGGTCAAGGTGAGTATACAGGTACTTAGCACCCTATCTAGCCACCTGGTATTTCTTTTCAACATTTTTTACCAGCTGCAGAAGTGGGGAATGCCTGAATCTTGAGGGTGGCCTTCTTGAGAGATTTGTGAACAGGCTGGAACAACCTCTTTGTAGGTGTTAAGCCCATCATATCCAGAAACTTCACCTCATCCTCATCCTCTGCTGTCTGTTGTGGAGAGAGGTTGAGGGTGCTTGCCATCTGCCTCACAAAAAAGTAGTGTGAGGCATAATCCTCAGAGGACTGGAGAAGGGAACTGAACTCCTGAACAGGGGAACCATCAGGCTGTATGAGTTTACCCTCTTCCTCCTGTTTCTCATGAAAAAGTTCAGCCTCCTCCACTGAAGAAATTGGTATAGGTACAGGAGCCTGGGGAGGGGGGGGAATGGCATGAACATAAACGCTTCCATAGCCTGGAATGTCTGGGAAAAACTGCCATGCCTTAGCTATGTCTTCTGCAGAGGGCATTCTAGATTTGTCAGCTGGCATCTCCTCTGCTTCTTCAGCAGGAGAGGCAATGACATGCTTGTCTTTCTGCTTTTTCTTAGCAGGCACCTGTTCAAATGCCTGCTCAACAGCCCTTTTCATCTTAGAGGGCTCAGAGATCTCCCTGTCAGACACTCTGACCTCTGTGTCACCCTTCACAGACTTGACCTTCTGCTTGCTACAGTATGAGGAACTGGACTCTCCCCAAAGCCTGGTTATGAGAAAGAGACAGACTGAGAAGACATAATATCTTCAAGTTCTTTAGCCCTCATTTTAAGAGTTCAAAACCTGAAAAATCAAGGTCAGGACCCAGGCAATTAAAAAGACAACTTGTGGCATTCTGCCTCAGCTGGTAGTTTAAAACACTTAGCACAATTTTTAAAACATGTGGATCCTGTCCTTTTCTAGGGTCTGTCAGACATACCAGTCACTGACAAACCAAAAGAAAAAAGTAGTTCCGATAAAGCTAGCGGTTCGGTTCCCACAGAAATTGGAACTGCAAATTAAAATGTTAATTAGTATAAAAATGTCCATATGATGAAAACATAATTTCAGTTCCCAAAGTTGGAATTGGGACCTAATTAGAAAGGAACTGCAAATCAGTGAGGAAAAAACAGGTGCTGCTAGCTAAAGAAGTAAAATTACTTCACTTTACTTTTTTTGGCATGTGGGGATCTGCAGGGCTCCATCCTATCCCCCATGTTGTTTGCAGTGTATATGCTGCCATTGGGAGACATTATAAGGCAGTATGGGCTGAGTTTTCACTGCTATGTGGATGATACTCAGCTCTACATGTCCTTTGTGCCTGAACAGGGTGGGGCGGTCTTGGTTTTTATCAACTACCTCTCAGAAATTCAGGGATGGATGAGCGCCAATTGGCTGAAGTTGAACTCTGACAAGATGGAGGTGTTGGTAGTAGAGCCAGGTCACCAAGGCATTGGGTTGCAAGCTGGTCAACCGTCAGGGCTTTGGCTCGGAGGTGACCAGTTGCTTACCTCAAACCAGGTGAAAAATATGGGCATTGTCTTCAACAGCAGACTGACATTAATATTTCAGGTGTTAGCAGGCATTAGGACTTAATTTTATCATCTGAGGAACATCGCCCAGATCAAGCACCTGGTTCTGCCTGGCAATATGCCAACACTGGTTCATGCCTTTGTAACCTCATGCCTTGATTACTGCAATGCTCTATACCTAGGGCTATTGGGGGTTGATATCTGTTGATTGCAGCTAGTGCAGAATGTGGCAGCCAGGTTGTTGACTGGCTTATCGAGATCTTACCATGTCACTCCTGTGCTCTGTGGCCTGCACTGGCTGTCTGTACATTGGCAGATCACTATCAAGATCAGGTTACTGACCTATAAAGCCCTACATGGACAGGGACCTGGCTACTTGCAAGATCTTCTCTGCCCCTACTGTCCTCTCTGCTCACTCCACTCCACCATTGAGGGATTGCTAGAGGTTCCTAGTGTACATTTAAAGACCTCTGAGGTACGTACTTTTGCTTTTTTGGCCCCAACCCTGTGGAACACTCTATCTCGTCGGATTAGAGAGTGCCTGACCACTCATAGCTTTAAAGCTGCATTAAAAACATACTTGTTGAGTCAACATTTCCTGATGTAAGCGAAGCTTAGTTGTACCGCCATTAGTTATATTGAAATAATGTTTCAATTCTGTTATTTTAATTTATTTTATTTTATCTTATTGATGTTTATATTGAATGTTATTGATTTTAGGATGTAAATTGTCTTGATCAATCTGGAATTGCGCTGATCAATAAAGCATGATTGATGATTGACTGATTTTTAAATAAATAAATAAATGTGGTTTTAGTAAGGTGGGACCTCTGCCTCAAGGTCTTTCCTCAGTTCCATGGAGCCATAAGGAAACTGTAGAAATAAATGAAACTAAATGAAAACCACTCTAACTAATGCAGAGTTATCAAAAACTAACTAAACAAGAAACTGACAAAGTGAAATAAACACGAAATAAACCAAAAGGTCAAAACTGTGTAGAGTAACTTCAGGCAATGATTCCTCTCAGGCAGAGAAATAAATGACTTTAGAGGGCAGGGGAGAGCGTGACCACAACAGAGTCTCAAATTTCACTTTAAAGTTCTCTGGTTGACATAAAATTCTAGGCTCCAGGGCAGCTGATTCAAGGGAATGATGCACTTGTGAAGCTTAGTGAGGAATTCCTGGGGTTTGAAATATTGACTTGTTATGCTGGATACTGCAACCCTGCAACCACCCACTCTCCACCCCCACAACTGAATGTAGCAATATATATATATATATATATATATATATATATATATATAGTGGGAGCAATATTAGTGTGATAACCTCAGTTATTTCCACTGGAGTGTAATATCTGAAGATGATATCAGTAGAGTTAAACTATCTGACAGATATATGTACTCTGCTGATGTCACTACTCACTCACTATGGCCTGCATTCTAAATGGAACTGCTTCACAAAACTGTTTCTGTTTCTGTTTCTCACTGCTACCTGCAGCTAACTCAATTAGCATTGCAAAAGACACTCACCTGTGTCCCATAGTGTTTCTGAGGCTCCCAGCCCATTCAGAAAAACTCACACACACTCAAACCACGCACAGAAAGAGCAGAAAGCACACAGAAACAGGAAAAGAACACAGGAAAACATAACAATATTTCTGAAGCTCCCACCCCATTGTATAAATAGCACACATGATGTGCAGATCGGGTGGTATGGAAAATATTCTCAGTCCTGCAGAGTGAGCTCTGGATACTCTCACTCGTGCCTTCGGCATTCATGAGTATCCAGAGGTCACTCTTCAGGAGTGAAAATATTTTCCATATCACACTCCTGCCCATCATGTATCCTCTGTTTTCATATATATATATATATATATATATATATATATATAACACACACACATTGTAAAACACTATGTTAACGCATCAGTTAGGGTTGGTATTAAAGTGTCAAAAGCTGGGAAATTTGACGTTAGGGTTTCCAACCCTAACTCCCCACTCCCCAAGCAGCAAAAGGACCACACAAGCACAGATACACAGATACACAGACAGTGTCGCCAGATAAGGGCCTACGGCCCACCCAGTCTGCCCATTTGAGCTTGTAAGTTCACTTTATGTTTTCGTAGCAGCCACAGACAGCCATCATCAGGTCAGACAAACAACATACAATGGTTGTTGCTGCAGATAGAAATCCACAATATTGATAGATGCCAGGAACATCCTGCCAGCATAGGTGGTGGGGCAAAAATGATAACAGGAGTCAAGGATGCATGGGGGTAGGCATAAAGGAACCTTAGTGTTAAGGAAAGGTGGGGCAGAGATCAAGTATGGTATGCGGTATGACAGTAGGTAGGAAAATGACAGACTAGGTGGGCAAAACAGTCCTTTCATCCTTTCTGTAGTCTCATCCCACCATGGACACTGTAAAACATATACACAATTGATGGGCTTGCACTTCTGCAGCTGCAGTGTAAGACATACACACCGACCTCTGCGTGCAGAAGCAGAGATACCACAAAATCAATGATACAAAAAGTGCAGCAGTACTTCTGACAGCAGAAGCAAAGTTCTCTGAGGGTCCTGTGTCTCTTCAGAGGTTCTCTATATGCAAGGGACTTCTCTTCTGAAGCCAGAAGTTGGTGTACGTCTTACACCTCTGAAAAAAAAATGAAACCTATATTAATAGACTAAATAACTTAGGTCTGCACAGTTTAGAATTAAGAAGACTAAGGGGGGGGCATGCTACTTTTCTATGATATTCTAAATGACCCTGAATTGATGACAGAATTAAAGAAGACAACATAGGTACGAGAGGGCATCCATTACAAATAAAACCCAGTAGATTTAAAACAACCCACAGAAAATATTTTTACACTATATGTGCATCCAATTTATGGAATAGATTTCCTTTTAATGTAATAAGTAGTTCTAACAAAGAACAATTCAAAAATAACTTGGACAAATATATTGCAACAGGGGCCAACTTAAATTATTACATTCTTTCTTAAACAGGAGTTAACTATTGGGCTATGCCCTTTTTCTCACTCCTACAACTCAGTGAACTCAGTGAACTCTGGCTGAAGAGACACAGGACACTCTTGTCTTTGCTACAGAAAGGCTGGCCACATAGGGGCCTAGAGAGAAGAAGTCTTGTAATTTGGCTATAATGGGTTTGTATCTGGCTGGAAGGGCCTGTGCTTCTGTAAACAGAAGCAGTGTGGTGATTTCAGTATAGAAACATAGACTTTAATGGCAGATAAGGACTGCTTTGCCCACCTAGTCTGTCATAATATTACCCACTGTAACACTGCAGACCCTATTTGATCTCGGCCCCCCCTTTCCTTACCATTAAGGTTCCCTAATGACTACCCCATGCATTCTTGAATCCTGTTATCATTTTTGCCACCACCACCTATGCTGGGAGGATGTTCCATGCATCCATCAGTATCATGGACTCCAATCTGCAGCGACAAATGAGTGTGTATATTTTGCAGTTTGCATGCTGCAGATACATATCCATGAAGGTAGCACACCAGTACTACTGCATTTGTGTCATCTGGAAACAGATGTATGTTGTTTGTATTACCTGCTGATGGCTGTCTGTGGTTGCCTGTGTGGTCTTGTCCTTTTGCTACTTGGGGGGGCAGGGAGTTAGTGTTTGAAACCCTAACATCGAATTTCCCAGCTTTTAACGCTTTAATACCAACCCTAACTGATGCATTAACATTGTTATTTTTGCAATGAATTTCCTTACTTTTTGAGATAGTGTAATCATAGCCTTATTTGCCTGTGGGAGCTCAGAGCCCTCTGGGTCCTGTGGTCCAACCCATGTATAGTTTTTGAGATAGAGTAATCATATCCTTGTTTGCCTGAGGGATATAAATGCATATATGTATGTAGCTGTGGAAGGGCCCTGCACTTCCATTTATAGGACACCAGTGATCAAATTGTCAGCATAAACATCTTATTACCCCAACTCATGTACCCGGTACAGAAAATGTTCACATTCCCGTCAAAATGTTATTCTGCGTAACTGCAACACCATTCTGCACCACAGGTGTGAAAACACATTTTGAGCAGGATTTGAAAAATAAAAGCTGTCACATACATGAGGTGGGGTAATTAGAATTCCATGTTGAAAATTTCAGGTAAAATGATTGTATATCTCTGAAGTTATGAGCGTGCATAACAAAATTGCAACTAATGGTCATAACGCTGCCCTTTCTACATATTTTGACACCACATTTTAAACATAGCCTTCTTATTATCCAACTTTATGAACAAGAGCAGGAAAAATTGTCAAATCCTGCCCAAAAGGTAATTTCACCAACTAACCATGAAATTACCTTTCAGGAGGGAGTTACGTAACAACAGTCATATTTGTCATGAGGTGGGGTCACCAAAAGGTCATGTTGAAAATTTGTAGTCAATATGTCAAAAAATGGCTGAGTTATGCATTAAAGTTGAAACCCCCATTGAAATACACTGAACTGCAGTTTACCTTAGTTTCTCATTTTGTAGTCACTGGTTCCAGCAGTAAGATGTGTTTTCCATCGGGAGAATAGATCTTGAGCCTGGGACCTGCTCAGGTGAGTGACAGTGTGGGGGTGTACTGGGGATTGTGGGATGGTGGGTACTGAGTGGGAGGTAGGGATGGGGGTGCTGATTGGCGAGGAACCGTTTTGTTTTTTGCAGCCAAATAAAAAAAAATCAATGGACAGTTTTCTTTATTGCAGGAACAGACTCGGGGGCAGCCACTAGCCACCAGGGACTTAAGGCAGTAGGGGGACGGTGATCGGAGAACAGGGGAGGGACCAATGAAAATAAAAAAATATTAAAAAAAATAACATGGAGGTGGCAATCGGAGAATGCAGGATGGGGAGGGACCACTAGACTACCAGGGAATGTATTGGAAACATTGAGGCTGGCAGTTGAAGAATGGGAAGGGGGGAGGGACCACAGGACCACCAACGTAAAACATATATGACACAGGACAGCGATCTGAGAACAGGGAAGGGGGGAGGGACCACTGGACCACTAATGAAAAAAAAAATATAAGATGGGGGTGGTGATCAGAGAATGGGTGAGGGGGAGGGACCACTAGACTACAAGAAAATGTATTAGAAGTATTGGGGTTGGTGATCATACAACAGGGGAATGGGGAGGGACCACTGGACCACCAATGTATAATGATATATACTGTATAACAGAGGGATGGCAATTGAAGAACTGGGGAAGGACCACTGGACTACCAAATGGAAATTTGCAGTTCGAACAGTAAAGTTTGATCTATTAATAAGTGCAAATGGTTATTTACCACTTGAACGGTAAAGTTCGAATAGTTAATAATAAATCGAATGGTAATTAGTTAGCGAGTGACCGAGGACATGCTTTTCAGTTAAAAAACACATTTGCCATGGAGCTATAATAATATTGCAAGATATGTGTGACTAATTTGTTTTCTCTCTTGTTAAAGAGCAACTCTCTATTATAATAAAAAGCTTAAAAACACTAGATTTACATCAATTATCTTTTAATGTTATTGTTTTCTAGTTATTTATTATTTTCTCTTACTTCCCTTGTTGTTGATCTACTAAATATTGTAGGTAATGCAGCAATTATTTCACTGAGTCTTTCAGACTGTATCTAACTCTACCCTGCTAACTACACAATTGCTGTTTGTGACATTACAGTCTGTTGTCATGGTGAGCACTATGATGTCATAAACAAAAGCACTATGAGGTTAACAGGGGACAGGCAAATGTTTTCTATATAGACTTTTCAGATGGACTATCAAGATGTGCTGTAAATCTTGAAAAGGAACATAATGAAAAACACTTATTCTCTAATAAATTGTAACAGCTGAAACATCTTATTTATGAAAGGCACACTGATGTGCAGAGTTGCTCTTTAAGAGCTGTAAGTAGCTCAGGAAAGGGAAAGCAAGAAGGAGTCAATAAATGGGTAGTTTAAAGCAGAAACAGTGCATGCCGCAGCAGAGAACTGAGAGAAAGATTACCCAATTTCGATGGTGCACCATGACAGGAATATGTGAAAAATCAAACTGGCTGGGGAAAAGTATTTACCAAAAAAGATATACATTCACCAAAAGACACCTTAAGATTGGTCCCGCATGCCAGATTCAGCTTCCAAGGTGTATGTACATGGGTAAAGCCAGGCAAGCAAGTTATGTTAGTTAGTTAGTTAGTTAGTTAGTTAGTTAGTTAGTTAGTTAGTTAGTTAGTTAGTTAGTGTTGGGAGGGTTTAGAAAACACACAGTGTGAACAGACCTCAGTGCCAGACACTCAAGTGAACTGCTTAGCTAGTGGACGGGGAGAGTGAAATGTTTCATAAGAAATGTTTTCCATTTCAAACAGAAACTCAGAGACAGTCACAAATAACTGTATTTAGTTTCTTTTCTCTCAAATACTGCGATTGTTTATAATACACATAATTAAAGCAAGACTGAAACTGTACTCATATTTTTTTCTCTGAATTCACCTTAAATGGTTTAGAAAAAATAGAAGCCTTATACCTGCAAATGCAGAGATTAAAGTTGGTTTAATTGTTTTCTGAAGTTGTATTTATTTATTTTCAGTAAAAATAGTAGTTGAAATGGCCACCCAAAACTCAGAGTGCTGGTCTCCTGACATACGATGTGCAACAGATTTTGCTTTCACCATGGGTCAGGAGATGGACCCTTTGAGTTGTGGATGCACTGGAATGTGACTACAATCCAGATGCATGAGAGTTGTGAATGCGCCAGTCTGTGTCTTCAAGGCATTCACAGCATGACAGCTTCCAGTTTGACTGACAGTTTCTACCTCTCATGTTTTGCTGAATTTTATCACAATATACTCATCCTCTGAGGTGAGCTGTCAGTAGTTTATAAAATAATCATCTTTCAGTAACTCCATTGGGATTCTGGCATCCAAAGTTTAAAACTATATTTACATGATGTTTTACCATAATCCGCTGTCTTTGTCTTCTGGTTAGAAGACCGATAGCCTTTTGGATACAGGAAGTGAAAAAAATGGATTACTGTATTGTTCTCCAAATTTCTTTGTGGCCCTTCTATGTCGATTTGTGTAACAGCTCAGTCTAACTCCACCCCGTGCCACTTTCACTCACTGACTCGCTCACTAACACACACACACACACACACACACACACACACACACACACTGTCACAGTTACATTCACACTCGCTGTCACTCATATTCTCAAACATTGTCTCTGTCAATTCAGAGAGGTTTTTCTTTTATTTCTCAATCCAGCACTGTCATAGAAGTCATAACTGGCAATTTGGGTTGCAATGATGATTGCTGTAATTGTCCTCCACAGCTTTCATACTGGACCCTGTAATTTTTTTTTTCAATACTGGGGCACTGTGACTGGCTGATGGTTGAATTGACAGCTACAACCATGCATAGAGTGAGAATGTGAACAACTGCTGAGCAAGGTATATGTTGGCAGAACAATAAGATGCACAAAATAAATAATTCAAGAACCTCTTAGAGCAATCCAGCAGCGCAGTTGTCAGAGTGCACCACCTCAGCTTTTTTCTTTAGAGCCCTAGACCACGCACCATGAAATGGTAGATGGGGAACATGTTAAAGTCCATCCTCAAGAAAGAACCTGAAATATTGCATCAACTCACTGGTTCCAATTGATCTGAATGCAGAAATTGACTAAGGACCAAGGCCTGGGTATTCAGAAGGGTTGCGCATGGCACAACACTGTTGCACCATGCACAACCCACAGATGTGCCCTGGTGCGATATTCAAACGGGGATTGTGTCTGGCACAAATCCTGATGCGCCGGAGCACATCAGTAATGTAGGCGGTGCAGGTGTGGGGGGGGCATGCCCATGCATGCTCCACATCCGATATCAGCCGGGATGTGCTGGCCCATGCATCGCAACCCTACTTGCGCTGCACACAGGTGAGCCAAAAAAGGAACAATGGCTGGCCACCCACAGGTGAGCTGCTGTATTGCAAGGTGAAACATGGCAGCTACCATGTGGGTGTCTAGCAACTCAAGCTGCACCTCCATTGGCTTCCCCATGCCCGATCGCGGAGGCGCGCAGGAAAACAAATGTCCATTATCCTGGTGGTCCAGTGGACTGCTCGAGCCCGATCATGGGCTTATGTGGTAAAATGTGCTTGTCCCATATCCTGGGGGTCCAGTGGACAGCTTGCAGCCCGATCATGGGCATAAGTTGAATAAACTCAACATCCTATATCCCTGGTGGTCAGTGGACCACTTGCAGCCGAACGCAGGCATAAGTTGAATAAACTCAGCGTCCTATATCCTGGTGGTCAGTGGTACCCCTCCCACCTGCCCACTGAGCCCGCCGCCCGTCCCCCGGTCAGCGGGTGGCAGCACCACCGCCTGCTGCCCCACCCACCGACTGACACCATACCGGTGGGCTGTATGCTTATTGGCTCATGCTGTGGACCAATGGGCGTGCGGCCCTGCCATACAGTGTCAGTCAGCGGGCAGTGGGGGCTGACAGGTGGTGGTGCTACCACCGCTGCGGGGGAGGCAGGCAGTGGGGTCAGTGGGAGGTGAGGAGGAAGCCTGGACCTGTATAAGTTTGTTAATTATTCAGATATGCCAGCGATCGAACTGCAATGACACTGACCCTCGAAACCCTAGACATTTTATTTCTACATATGCCCATGATTGGACTGCAAGTGGTTCACTGGACAACCAGGGTTATTGGATGTTTTTATTTCTACATATGCCCGTGATTGGGCTGCAAGCGTTCCACTGGACCACCAAGGATATTGGATGTTTTTATTTCTACATGTGCCCGCGATCGGGATGCAAGCGGTCCACTGGACCACCAGGGATATAGGAATGCTTGTATTTTTGCTTTTGCCCGCGATCAGGCAGTGGGGCACATTGCCACGCTGTGCAGGGGGTGTAGGTCCCCAATGGCTGCAGCCTGGCAGGGCGCCAGGTGCAAGTCACCGGGGATCGGCGCACCTGCATGCAAATGAGGCTATAATGACATGCAAATGGCCCCATTTGCACCTTGCATGCATTATGGCCCCATTTGCATGTGCACTTTTGAATATCGCAGTTATTGCACCTAGCGCAACGTAACTTGTGCTAGCGCATCCCACTGTTCCACTCTGGCCACTTGTGCTGGTGCAGTGCCACTGCGCCATGCGCACTGCAGGTGGCCAGGGTGCGATATTCAATGCTGCTGTGCCATGGCACAGCTCTGTTGAATATCACCCTGTCAACGCCCCTGCGCAGCCAAGTTGCGCTGCACCCAGGCTTGCACCACAGCCTGGCGCAGTCTGAATATCCGGGCCCATGTTTTTAAAAACAGTTAGGAAGACTGGAATTTAACTGTTCAGAGTAGCCTCGGCATATGTAATAATGAGTATACAAAATTATGATTCTTCAGTAATCTTCCTTGAAAGAACTGTAGCATGTTGAGCCTTGCAAAGTACAAAACATGAGGGGAAATTATAGCTTTTTGAAATGATCAGATGGCTGTTATTCACTTAAAAGAAAGTAGTCATACACAAAAGTATATAAAACTAATAGTTCCTGCACTCTGTTTCAACATCCTAAACCTGATTGTGTGGAAACATTAGTAAACTGATAGTTTTTATTAGTTATATACCTTTTATACTGTCTTTGTGTGTTGAGCCCTGCTTCACATCTACCGGAAGCAGGAAGAGAGCTGGTGGTTCAGGAATAGTAATTACCAAACTACTGCCAGCTAAACTTGGTATTTTTTTATATTTAAAATGGTCTACTTTTGTTTTTTGAGCCACGAATGAGTGGCTCTTGCACTTCTGCTAAATAACACCACTTTGCGGGCTTTCTGTGTTGCGAGGGACCTTGTGACCCCTGCGATCACTTCGAATGCGTTGAACCGTACATAACTTGTCCCTACGGTGAGCAGGGCGGCTGCGTGCAGAGCTGCATGGTTATGCGAGATGCGGCAGAGACACGTATGCGTTCACGTGTGTCTGCCGTGTCTGCCGGGACTGCAGGGATTTAGGCCTTCATATAGTAAGTAATCAGTTTTTGATGTGTATGTGAGTGATCTATAGCCTGGTTACTGAAGTTTATTGATAACATGGAGGTTCCAAATAATCATTGTTTGTCATGTTCAATGTATGCTGTTGGTCCCTAGATTACTAACTACGTATGTAGCAAATGTTTAATGATTGAAACTCTCCATGAAGAAATAAACCGTTTATTGGCCTCTACAACTGTTAGTCCTGAGATTGAAGCACTGGAGGACTATATTGACTCCATGCTTGGTCAGTCTTCATCATCAAGTCCCCCTTTGGTTGAAGAGGTAACACCCTCTGTTATGTGTAACAATTTTATTACCTCTCCTACACCTGCTGTAACTTTAGAGGACTCTGATAATTGGGCGGTGGTACCTAAGGGCAAATCAAAACATGGGGGGAATTGGTATAATGTTCCATCTCTACCCTTATACAATAAATTCAATGCCCTAAAACATGACACTACTGTCTTAACCCATGATGGTTCTTTAAATGTCCACCATAGTGAACCTTTAGATTTTAGTCCATCCCATAAAAGGGCAGAAAGCAAAATTGTAACTCTATCACTTAAACAAAACAAATTTCAATTAAGAGATCAAACTTAAGAATCTGTTACCTTGTTACCTTCTCCTAGTAATATGGATCTCCACTCATCACCCAAACAAATCTTTGTTATTGGTGATTCCATTATTAAACATTTGGATCGCCCTATATGTAACATGGACAAATTTAACCATACCTATTCTAGTTTGAGAGGTGCTCGTGTATCAGATATCACTTCTACAGTGAAAAATATACTAAAGGGGGCTGGTGAAAACCAATTGTTTATAATACATGCAGGTACTAATGATGTAAATAGAGGTAGCCTGGATGAGCTCAAACAGGACATTATAGCACTCAATAATGTACTAGCTGAAAAAATAGTCTTGTATGTTTTTTGGAAATTCTTCCTGTACCCAGAGCTTCTGATGTTATCATAACTAAGATTAAGGCCTTTAATGATTGGCTGAGACATTGGTGTCTTCAGCAGGACATTCTTTGCCTTGCCCATTGGGAAACTTTCTACCTAAGAGACTCACTGTTCTGCTGGGATGGACTCCACCTCAGTCGTAGGGGTAGTTCTCTCTTAGGTAAAAGCATTACAACAGCCATCAATAAACTTTTAAACTAAAAACCGGGGGCGAGATCAGAGAAAAAATATCCTGTTCTCTAAAGAGACCTATTACTGATTCTACTGAGTGTGAGGTACTTAGTCTTAATGCTAGATCCTTAAACCAGGTTAAGATGGCTGACCTGGAGGCTATGTGCCGTTTGAATAAATACGGACTTATTTCCATTGCTGAAACTTGATGGGATCCCGATACTACTTGGATCCAGCATATTCCTGAGTATAAATTATATCACAAGGATCATCAAGGCCAGTTGGGGGCGGGGTCTGTCTCTATGTTAGGGACGACATAGTCTCATTCCAACTCCCCCTTATCAGTAATTTTGAAACTATCTGGGTAAATATCCAGTTTAAGGGGTATCCACAACTGCTGGTAGGGACATGTTATAGGCCCCCATCATTCAATACAGAATATTCTATATGCCTTCACAAGGAGATTTCAGATATGGCTTTTAAAGGAAATATCCTTATATTGTGTGACTTTAATATGCCTACTATAAATTGGAATTCCTTAACTGGTAGTGCGCAGGCCGAGAAAAACTTAATAGCACTCATAGTTGATATGGGACTTGAACAAATTATTACAGAACCTATGTGAGGAGTTAATATTTTGGACTTAGTCATTACTAACATAGGGAGTCTAATATCCAAGGTTTTAGTCGGTGCCCCATTAGGATCAAGTGATCATTATTCAATTTCCTTTTCTTTGTTATTCTGCCAATATATCTCCAACTTTACAGAATTCAAGAATTATAATATTGCTAACTTTAACGCTATTAACGATCAAATAAATTCAATTTCCTGGGATGTAACACTATCTCCTCTCTCCCTGGAGGAATCCTGGGATCATTTTAAATCTGCTATTTATTATTTAGAAGATTTACACGTCCCTACTACAAAAAAGTATAATAAAAAGGGGAAAATACCCTTGTGGTTTAATAAAACTATCAAAGTATTAATTAAGGATAAACAAAGGCTTTTTTCACGTGTAAAGAACAGTGAGGGTGATGCCAAAGAATTATTATTCATTCAATATAGAAAAACTTTAAAATTATTAAAGCAAGCTATTTTACCATCTAAAAATAAACTTGAGTTTCGTTTGGCCCATACTAAAGACAACTATAAATCATTATTCTCCTATCTCAACAACAAAAAAATTAATAATAGGTATATGGGGCCCTTATGCGTAAATAACACAATTATATCTATGGATAGGGACATAGCTGATACATTTAATAAGCAATTTTGTTCCGTTTTTACTAAGAAAGAAGTTCCTAAATTCTTTAGGCAATTAAATAATATTACTCCCTCTTATACTATTACTGAAGACGATACACTAAAAGCAATTTTGTCCCTAAAACCTAATTCTAGTCCTGGACCAGATAACATCAATCCCAGATTCTTAATTGAGACAGCTGCTGCTATTAATAAACCCCTTTCAATTATTTTTAATAAATCTTTATGTGAAGGAGTCATCCCTCAGGATTGGACAATGGCTACGGTAATCCCAATCTTTAAGAAGGGCAATCATTCCAAGCCAGAAAATTATCGACTGATAAGTCTAACATCTGTTATAAGTAAGACCATGGAGAAAGTTATTAAGAAATTGTTAGATTATGAATCTACCTTGGGTAACATAACTGATGTTACACAACATGGTTTTAGACAGGGATATTCTTGTACCACTAATCTGGTTTCTTTTTATAATTATATTAGTATGGGTTTGGATAGTGGTATTCCTATGGATGTAATACTTCTCGACTACAGCAGAGCATTTGATAAAGTTCCTCTTGATATCCTGCTTGACAAAATGGAAAAAATGGGTTTTTCTCACTATATAGTCAAATGGGTGTCAAGTTGGTTGAATAAAAGACAACAGCAAGTTAGAATAAACGGCATGCTTTCTCAGGCTCTGAGCATGACCAGTGGGGTCCCGCAGGGATCTGTGCTGGGACCAACCCTATTTAACATCTTTATTAGTGACCTGCAGGTTGGTCCTGACAATGTTCTCTCGAAATTTGCTTATGACACCAAGCTGGGTGGCTCTGTTCTTACATTATTAAATAGAGAATCCATGAGAAATAATTTAAAATCTATCGAAGAATGGGCAGTCTTAAATAAGATGACACTCAATTCAGATAAATGCCATGTTGTACATTTTGGTAAGAACAACCCCAAGCAGACTTATTTATTAAATAATGTTCCCCTTCACGTGTCACCGTTAAAGCGAGATCTTGGGGTTATTATTAATAATAAACTATCTTCCAATGATCATTGTATGATGATAGTTAGGAAAGCTAATGCTTTGCTCACTCGGATTCAACATTCATTTGTATCAAGGACCCAAGAATGCGTTATTCCCTTGTACAGAGCTTTCGTTAAGCCCCATTTAGACTACAGATCTCCTTGCTGGAATCCTTACTTAAAGCAGGATATTGATAGAGTTGAGAGGGTGCAGAGGAGAGCTACAAAAATGGTCCCATATCTATCTAAATTGGACTATAGGGGAAGACTAAAGGTTACCGGGTTACACTCACTCTGTATAAGACGTACTAGAGGAGATCTTCTTCTCTTACATAAAATTCAGAATTCCCAGGAGTTAATGCATCACTGTGGCTTAAATTTTTCTACTAGTTGGACCTCTCCTCAGTACCATAATAAACAAATTATTGTTTCAAAAACAAAAACAACTAAAAGGTTAAATTATTTCACTGTAAGAACATCTAGAATGTGGAATCTTCTTCCTCAACATTTAGTAGATAGTCGTTCTAATATAATTTTCAAGAAAAGGTTGGATTGTTGGCTGGAGTGTAATAACCTCAAGGTATAATTATCCTACCATGGTGGTGGGGGACAATCTCGATGGGCAGTAGCCTCCTTTTTTCCCTTGAGACCAAGTAAACCAAGTAAACTCCTGCCTTGCCCCTCCACCTCAGCCGCAGCAAAGTAACTGTATAGTTGGAAATGCAGCTGGTAATACAACCACTGATCAGTTCCAGCAGTATGTCAGTCCAAAAGGGATCAAGAAAGCACCTTGCAAAGAGCCTTGTTATTAATCTTGTTTTGCTGCCACAGAAAAAGGAATGTTGTGAGGCAAAACGCCCGAGGAATTGATCTGCACCCTTTATTTCCAGCATGAGCTATCAAGCCCTGCAAATCTGTTTGGGTGCATGCCCAAGCCAGCAGTAAGCCAGTCCTCATCAAATACCCAGCATGCCTGCCCCAACAGCTTGGTGTGTGACGAGCTGCCTGTCTACAACCATGGGGTCTGCATCTCACCGGAGCATATTGTCCAAAATAGAGAAGTCGATACGGAAAAGGACAGGGGTAAATGGAGAAAAAGGCAAAGGACAGGGATGGGGCTAAAAGGGGTAAGGCCATCAAAAAATGAAGGGCAATGAGTACCAGTGCCCATAGTCTGGGTAACAAGCTGCCTGAACTAGTGGCCTTGATGTCAGAGGGAAGTCGGGATATTGTGGCAGTCACAGAAACATGGTATACAGAGAACTATGACTAGGATGACAACATACCAGGGTACACAATCTACAGGGGGTGAGGGAGGGTAGAAGATGATGAGGAGGGGGTCTCTATGTAAGGGAAGGGATCAAAGCAATGGAACTAAAGGGTAAACAGGGAGGAGAGGAGGCACTGTGAGTCACCCTGGAGACAGAAAATGGCAACACAATCCACACTGGGGTTGTATACAGACCCCCCCATCTTAGGGGGAGGAAATGGACAAGGAAATGATAGAAGGCATACTTAGGATGGCAGAAAAAGAGGAGATATTGTTGATAGGGGACCTGAATAAGCAGATGTTAACTGGATCATCTTTGCTGAAGCCACATCCAAGAGCAGGCTCAGTCTTGATGCCCTATAGGGGGCATGCCTCAGATAGTTAGCGCTAGAACCCACTCGAGAGGGAGCAAACCTAGACCTGGTACTCTCAAACGGGGATGGAGAGATCTTAGATTTAGAAGTGGGTAGCCATCTGGGAACAAGTGACCACCAAACAGTGTGGTTCATGATAAACATAGCTGTAGAGTCAAGCCATACAAAGGTGAGGGTACTGGAGTTTAGGAGCGCTGACTTTGGCAAAATGAGAGAGTGCCTCAGAAAAGCACTAGCAAACAGGCAAGAAGGAGGGGTGGAAGAACAATGGGAAAACATCAAAACTGCCATCACAGAGGCAGCAAGCCATTGTGTGAAGCAAATAAACAAATCAAAATGAAGGAAAAAAACACTATGGTTCTCAAAAGAGGTGGCGGGGAAGGTTAGGGAGAAAAAGATAGTATTCAGGAAGTATAAGGAAACACAGAAGGAGCAGGACAGAGAACTGTACCAGTTAAAGCAGAAGGAAGCGGGGAAGGCAGTCAGACTAGTAAAGGCTCAAACCAAGGAAAAGATAGCTAACTCAGTTAAGAAGGGGGATAAAACCTTTTATAGGTACCTTAGGAAGCAAAGAAAGACCAATGGAGGGATAGTGAGGCTTAATAAAGGGGAAGGGAGTGAGCAGAGGGTGACAGTGAAAAAGCAGGGACACTGAACAAATACTTCTACTCAGTATTCACAAAAGAATAGGAGGGGGAGGTACCTAATCCAACCAAAATAAGCACTCTGGATAGGGAAGTCAATACCAGTCCATTCACAGAAGAAAGGGTTCTGAAAGAACTCCTGAAACTAAATGTGGACAAAGCAATGGGACTTGATGGGATTCACCCCTGAATTCTAAAAGAACTAAGGGAAGAACTAGTGACACCACTGACCACCCTTTTTAACAAATCATGGGAGGGTGGTGGGGTGCCTGAGGACTGGAGAAGGGTGGATGTGATTCCCCTTCACAAAAGTGGAAGCAAAGCAGAGGCAGGACTTGTTAGTCTGACCTCAGTGGTAGGGAAAATGATGGAATCACTTCTGAAAGAAAGAATTGTTGAGTACCTAGAGGCCAGCAGGGTACAGGACCCCAGGCAGCAAGGAGTCACAGAGGAAAGGTCATGTCAGACAAATCTAATAGATTTCTTTGACTGGGTGACCAAAGTAGTAGACCAGGGAGGGGCTGTGAACATGGTCTACCTAGACTTTAGCAAGGCATTTGACACAGTCCCACATGAAAGATTAATAAATAAGTTAGCCAGCCTGGGAGTGGGTCCCAGGCTGGTAGCCTGCCTAAAAAATTGGCTAGACGAGGAGGACACAGAGGATAATAGCAAACGGGGTCCACTCCGAAGAAAGGGGGGTTACTAGCGGGGTACTGCAGGGTTTAGTACTGGGACCAGTCCTTTTTAATTTCTTTTTAAGTGACAGAGGGACTGGAAGGAAAAGTATGCCTCTTTGCAGATGACACAAAGATCTGCAACAGGGTTGAGATGCAAGGTGGGGTGAAAAGGATGAGAAAGGACTTGGAAAGGTTGGAGGAATGGTTAAAAGTATGACAGCTTAAATTCAATATAAAGAACTGCAAAGTAATGCACCTGGGAAACAAAAACCCAGGGGAAGAGTACACAATGGAGGGCAGTACTAACAACAACAAAAAATGGAAAGGGACCTGGGGGTAGTCATATCAGATAACCTAAAGGTAAGCAAGCAATGTGAGAGGGCAGCAAGGAGGGCTGGGGGACTGGGATGTACAAGGAGAGGCATCACCAGTCGAAAGCAGGAAGTTGTTATCCCTCTGTACAGACAGTTGGTAAGACCCCATCTGGAGTACTATGTGCAGTTCTGGAGACCCCATCTTCGCAAGAACATAGACAGGATGGAGGCAGTCCAGATGAGGGCAACAGAAAATGGTGAAGGGTCTGCACCAGAAGCCATACAAAGAGAGATTGAAGGAGCTTAATATATACACTCAAGGAAAGGAGGGAGAGGGGAGACATGATAGAAACGTTCAAGTACCTCAAGGGAATCAACAAAGTCCAAGAGGGGAGCATCTTTCAGAAAAAGAGATGTGCAAGAACAAGGAGACACAATCTGAAGACAGAGGGGGCATAGCTCAGGGGCAATGTGAGAAAGCATTTTTTCACAGAGAGGGTGGTGGACACATAGAACGGCCTTCTTGAGGAGATCGTGGGAGTCAAAAACAGTGGAGGAATTCAAGAATGCATGAGACAGACATAAGGCAGTTCTGGTGGGGGTTATGAAAAAGCAGGCTGTTGGTTAACTAGGATCTGCAGCTTATCCAATAGGTAGGGACATGGGCAGACTGAGTGGGCTAAGCGGTCCTTATCTGCCATCAAAGTCTATGTTTCTATGTCCCCAAAAAGAGAACTGGTAAGTACAGCAGTGGATGTGGGGAATAGGCAGATCAGAGTGGAGGTGGATGATAGGTATATGGAGAGAGAGGTTGGTGGGGATGCAGGTCCTACAAATGACTCTACTGCTGAGATTCCACATCATGAGCTTCGGGGGTGGGGTGGGGGGAGTATCTTTAACCAGAGTCACCTTCCATTACATGACAGTGCCAAGTCATACAGTGGTTACTTCAAGACTACTTGCCAGAATTCTGGTGTGCCCCTCTATAGTTTTCAACACCACTGTCAACTATCCTTAATTTTGTCGCAGTTATTCCCATCTCCACTAAAACCCTGCGATTCAATCACTGAAAAGTAGCAATTGAATAAAGCACAAAAGAATGTCAAGCATTCAAGCTGCACATTAGTTCTTCTTTCCACACACACCCAACAACTACCATACACTCACACAGACACACACTAAGCCTTCGTGTATGTTATTACAGCTTTCAGAGTTTCTACTGACATTTTTAATTGTCCCTGATTTTGGATATTAGTTATTTTTTTTTGTTTTGTTTTTTGTTATGGTGCCCCTGATTTTATATCAGATTTTTGGGAGACATGATCCTCACAATTTAATCTGCCATATAGCCTATATGCTGCCCATAGCTGTTTACTAGAGCTCTGCCATTGGCACCATAAGTCATCTTTCCCTCTTGGGCAGTCCATATGCTGAAACAACCTCTCTGCCTGAGGGGACAGAGGTGGTCATTTCTGAGGATGAGCTAGAGAGGAGTGGAATAGAAACTTTTGGTGGTTTATCATGCAGCTCTGCCATTACCCTTACAATCAGCCTTCCTCATGGCTATCTTATGCTGACTTGACCCAGGCTTTTCCACACCTACTCATTCCTACTCAGCATCATTGCAATATACTTAACTGCATTTACCATACTTTCTCACATTGCAGTCACCGGTTCTAGCAGCAAGATGTGTCTTCGATCAGGAGAGTGGATCTCGAACCTAGGACCTGTTCAGGTGAGTGAGGGTGTGTGGGGGTGTACTGGGGAGTGTGAGGTGGTGGGTGCTGAGTGGGAGGAAGGGATGGGAGTGGGGGTCTGTTTGTCAAGGCACCTTTTTTTCAGCACAAAAGTAAAAAAATTAAACATCAAGGGATCTTTTTTTGCAGCAACAGGTGGGGTGGGGGGTGCCACTAGACACCAGGGACAAGACCTGCATTGGTGGGGATGAATGGACAATGAGGGAGGGTAGAGAGATCACTGGACTACCAATGAAAAAGGAAATAAAAAAAACTATAATAAAATATGGGGACAATGATTGGAGAATGGTGGGTGGGGGGACAACTGGACTACCAGGGCTTCATTTTTTATTACTGGGGATGACAATCAGATAATGGGGAGGGAGGGACCACTGGACTACTAGAGCTTTATTTTCTATTACTAGAGCGGCAATCGGAGAATGGGGGAGGACCACTAGACTACCAGGGCTTTATTTTTTAATTACCAGGGATGACAATCAGAGAACGGGGAGGGGGAGGGATCACTGGACTACCAGGGCCTTATTTTTTATTACTGTATTACTGGGGACTGTGATGGTAGAATGGGGAGGAGGGAGGGATCATTATACTACCAATGAGAAATACAGGATGACCAGATACTATGGAAGTTCGAACTATTAATGAGTGCAAACGGTTATTTACCATTGAAACAGTAAAGTTTAAATGGTCAATAACCAACTGAATGGCAATTACTTAGCGAGAGATAGAGGGCATGAATTTCAGTTAAAAAACACATACTGTATTTGCCATTGAGATGTACTGCTTTTAAGGCACACATCGAACTAAGCATATCCCCGATACCTAAATCCAGGTGTTGTGCTGTGCCTACCGTGCAGTGGTTATGTACAACAGTGTTTTGAAAAGTATTAGATGGCTGACATCTTGAACAGTATTTGTCTGAGAATGGACAACCGTTTTAATGGTTATTTACCATTCAATCTGTTTTTATTTACCTGCCTGTCTTGCGGCTATCACAAAAATCATTATAATTCAAAAATGTTGATGTATTTTTTCACAAAACCATCCAGAAACACACCCTTGGCACATGCCCCATCATCTATAAAAATTACAGATGAATGTTTCATTCCATGTGAGCTGTTAATGATGGCAAAATATCCCATGTTAACCTATGAGGAAAAAAAAATAATTTTTACTGCTTTTTACCACTTAATATCTCAAAAACCATACAAGATGCCATCCTGAAACTTTCCAGATCTTGCAACGCTGGCAGAATAACCGCACATCCCAATTTTTGGGCTACTTCATCAAACAATGCTAAAGGTATTAAGGTATATATATATATATATGTGTGTGTGTGCGTGTGTGTAAACCCTCTGCAAAAGTGGGGCTTATATGCCCAGTTTAGGCATCCCTTTTCCCCTCCTACCTCCCCCCAGAGCTAGGAAATGGGTTTAGTGCTCTGGGGGTTAGTGCTCTGAATGTCTCAAGGGGGCAGCAGAGGGCAGCAGATAGGGTATACAAGGGAGTGTACAGGAAGTATCTGGGCCTTTCCAGCCCGGGCAGCAGGCTTGGGACTAAAAGGGGAGGCTGGAGAGTAGAACCAGGACCAGGATAGGTGGGAAAATGAGGGAGCTTGGCGGTCCAGGAGGGCCAGTGGGAACCCCCCCTCCAATGTAAGTGCAGTCAGGATGGTTATGCACCGTGGCCGATGAGGAGTAGGGATATGGAGCTCTGGTGGGGACCAGGTAGCCAGGTTTTGTATCAAGGGGGCTAGGGTATTAGGGAGGCTTTAGCAAGCCCAGTGATAGGATTTAGGGGCCCTTTTAGGAAGCCCGGTTGGTGCTTTTCCAGGTTGCCAGGGCTGGGAGGGCTGTGGCAGGGCCCTCTCAGGAGGGGAACTGGTGGCAGAGGTTCCCCTCATACCCAGTGTGGCAGGGAAGCCTGGGGTGTTAAGGAAGCCAGGGAGCCTTCCACCCAAAAAAGGGGCCTGTATGGAGGGACAGGTCCTGGGGTGCTGGTCCAGCTAAAGGCCAGGCAGGTTGTGGTGGTCCCCATGCTGGTCTTTAATTCAAGCCCAGGAACCACTGTAGGGATGTGGGCCTGGCAGGGATTCCCTGTAGGAAAGAGATGGTGACAGCAATACAACCCCGGAGAAGAGTGGGGGCCATGGAGACTGACAGTTGGTGGTGGTTAGTGATGCAGTCACTGTGTGGATAAATGGGTGATGATGTAATCACTATGTGGATAACTTGAAGTTATCCACATAGTGATTATATCACCACCAATTTATCCACACAGTGACTCAGATAACTGAAGTTATGTTTCAGTTTTTATCCTGACACCTGTTGCAATATATATATATATATATATATACAGTATATATATATATATATATATGTATACATATATATTCATTGCAAAAAACTGCATTAATGAATCATTAGGGTTGCAACATCAAAAGTAGGGAAATTTGACCTTAGGGTTCCAAGCGTAAGACAGCACCTCCAATGCACATGCAGGGACAGGCATGATGGATGTGTTTTGGCATTTTAAACCCTAGTGCTCACCCCATTGTCATATACTATGCCTATCTTACCTTACTCATGGAAAGGGGTAAGCATTAGGGTTCAAAACACCAAAACAGTCAGTCATGCCTGTCCCTGCATGCACAGTGGGGGTGCAGTCTTACGCTTGGGAACCCTAAGTTTGAATTTCCCTACTTTTGATGTTGCAACCCTAATCATGCATTAAAGAAGTTTTTTGCAATGAATTTCCCTTCTTTTTGAAAAAGTGCAATGTAAGCGGTATGTCGTTGTGGGAGTGCAGGGCCCAGAGGGACCTGCACATCCTTCATGTTGCCAAGAATGCTTAATGTTCTTCATTTCTTGAAGCACAGGGCCCTGTGGGCCCTACACTACCATATATCCATAAGCGTAGAGACATTGCCATGAACCCTCCACTCCCAGCACTTCATAATGGCATGGCCCCTACTCCCATTTTATGCATAATGGTATGTATATGTGGGAGCAAAGGCCCTCTGGGCCCTGCGCTCCCACTTATACATAAGTACAGAGACATACTGCAGGCCTAGAGACACGAAAAGGAACCCTCATAACACAAATTCGGCAATATCTCAGTAACCGTAGCAACTATGAAAGAAATTCCACTGCAGTCATAGTCATGACTTGGAAACATCCACGCATCCTCAGTCCTAAAGGTGTACTAAGTGACGAGTAGTGAAAAATCTGTATCTTGAACCATTTTCGAGATACGGGAGCCGAAAGACACCATGGGTGATACAATGTTATCCTATGGGAAATTATGCAACTTCGGAGAACAGTACCTATGGAACCAATGTAAATTCTTTCACCAATCCACCACAAGGCACATCGGTAGGGCAAGGGCTTGTCACCCTGCAAATTTCAGCCCAAAAGCCCTATCCATTCTTTTGCTATGAAGTGGCAAAGAAACATGGGCGGTGCAATGTTATCTTATGGGAAATTGCACAACTTCAGGCACTGCATAATGGCATGGCCCCCACTCTCATTTTATGCATAATGGTATACATATGTGGAAGCATGGGCCCTCTGGTCAATGCACTCCCACTTACACATCAGTACGGATACATACCGCAGGCCTAGAGACGTGAAAAGGAACCCTTGTAACACAAATTTGGCAAAATCTCAGTAACCATAGCAACTATGAAAAAAATTCCACTGCTGTTGTAATCATGACTTGGAAATCTCAACACGTGTTTAGTCCACCTAAATGTGGACTAAACTGCATGTAGCAAAAAATCCATATCTCGAACCTTTTTCGAGATACATTTACCAAAAGGCGCCGCGGATGCCGTAATTTTATCCTATGGGAAATCGCACAACCTCGGAGTGCTGTAACTATTAAACTGGTGTAAATTCTTTCACCAAACCACCAAAAGGCACATTGGCAGAGCAAGGGCTTGCCACTCTGCAAATTTCAGCCCAAAAGCCATATCAGTTCTTTTGCTATGAAGTGGTAAAGAAACTGATTGTTTGGGGTTGTTTCCAATGTTATTCTATGGGACATTTTCACAACTTCTTGCACCCACAACATCTGGAATTTTGGACTGACATTTTCAGGGCAGAAAGAGGTTATGCTACGGAACAATCCAGCATTGGTTTGGTGAAAAAATAATGTGTTCAAAAGTTATTACATTTTGAAATTTCGGGTTCTAAGCATGCTCAGTTTGTGGTGCACAAATATTTTTCCCATAGGCTATAATGGGAAAACTTTAATAACTTTTGAACAGATTAATATTTTTTCACCAAACCTTCAAAAGGCACTTCCCTGACCCAGTGTGCATATACCCTGAAAATTTCTGGCCAGACGGACATACCGTTCGGGCTGTGGGGACAAGCAAAGAATTTCATAAAGGTGAGGATTTTTCACACTTTTTCACTCTCTGCAGTTTTGCAACTGCAAAGCTGACTGGAACAAAACTTTCCAGATCCAGAGATCTATGGTACCATATTGGGCATGCAAAGTTTCAGGCAAATCAGAGTAATGGTTGCAAAGTTATTAAAATGCAAAATGTTTAGCTTAACATAGACGTGGCTGTGCAACCCTAATATACTGGTCCTACCAGGCCAGTATAATATATATATATTTTAGTGGCACAGTAGTACCACTACAGTTAGGGTGAAAGGTAACTTCTATGTTAAACCCAAGTTTATGAATCTTAATAACTTTGGAACAGTTCAATGGATTTGTATGAAATTTGTCATTTCTTATATTCATGAGAGGGGGCTGGTCTGTTGATACTGTATCTCACAAGTGGCACAGCCACAAGTGAGATAACAATGGACCAGTACCCTCGAATGACAATAAAAATAATATCTTAAGTCAGCCCATGTCATATTTGATTTATACAACAGGACCCAGATATTCAAACTGTGCCAGGCTGTGGCGCAAGCCTGGGCGCAGCTCAACATGGCTGCGCAGGGGTGTGGACTGGGCGATATTCAACGGAGCTGCGCCATGGCTCAGCAGCATTGAATATTGCACCCTGGCCACCCACAGTGCACATGGCAGAGTGGCACTGTGCCAGCACCAGTGGCCAGAGTGGAGCATGGGGATGCGCTAGCGCAAGTTCCATTGTGCAAGGCACAGCAACTGCGATATTCAAAAGTTGACATGCAAATGGGGCATAATGTATGCAAGGTGCACATTGGGCCATTTGCATGTCATTATGGCACCATTTGCATGCAGGTGCACTGATCCCCGATGACTTGCACCTGGCACCCTGCCAGGCAGCAGCCGCCGGGGACCGACGCCTCGTACAGAGCGGCAATGTGCCCCACAGCCCTATCGCGAGCTTCAGTAAAAGGAAATTAATCCTATATCCCTGGTGGTCCAGTAGACTGCTGCCCGCCTGACCATGGGCTAACTTAAAAAAGTAACCTATATCCCTGGTGTTCCAGTGGACCTGTCTGCCCGATCGTGGGATGAATTAAAAAAAAAAGAAAACTATTATCCCTGGTGGACCAGTGGACCTGTCCACCCAATCGTGGGCTTAAGTAAAATAGAAGGAAACCTCTATCCCTGGTGGTCCAGTGGACTTGTCCGCCCGATCGTGGGCTGAATTAAAAAGAAATAAAAATATTATTCCTGGTGGTCCAGTGGACCTGTCTGCCCGATCGTGGGCTGAAGTAAAATAGAAGGAAACCTCTATCCCTGGTGGTCCAGTGGACCTGTCTGCCCGATCGCAGGCTGAAGTAAAAATAAAAGAAACCTATTATCTCTGGTGGTCCAGTGGACCTGTCTGCCCAATTGTGGACTGAAGTAAAAAATGAAAGAAACCTATTATCCCTGGTGGTCCAGTGGACCCCCTCCCCACCGCCCACATATCTGGAATGTGCAATGCGGTATGGGCTGCACCCATTGGCTCACGCTGTGGACCAATGGATGTACAGCCCGGCGGTGTCAATCAGTGACGGTGGGGCGGCAGGCGGGTGGTGCTGCCGCCACCACTGACCGGGGAGGCGGGGCGGTGGGGATCAGTGGGCGGGTGGGGAGGGGGTCCACTGGACCACCAGGGATAATAGGTTTCTTTCTATTTTTACCAGACCGCGATCGGGCAGACAGGTCCACTGGACCACCAGGGATATAGGTTACTTTTTTAACTTAGCCCGCGATCGGGTGGGCAGCGGTCCACTGGACCACCAGAGATTTAGGATTAACCCTTTTTTTACTGATGCCCTCAATCGGGCATGAGGGGGCGCCACCACAGAGGTACAGCCGGAGCTCGGGTGGCCACCCACAGGTGGCAGCTGCCGTGTTGCGCCTGCAATGTGGCAGCTCACCTGTGGGTGGCCATCCGCTGTTCCTTTTGGGGGATCAACTTTGTGCTGGTGCAGGTAGAGGTTGCATGCATGGCTCCGCACATCCCGGGCTGAATATCCGGGCTGTGCAGAGTATAGCATGGCACCCCCACCTGGCGCCTGCATACGATTACCGATGCGGCTCCGCGCATTGGGATTTATGTGCCAGGTGCAATTCCCGTATGAATATCACACGCGGTTCATCAGTGGGTTGTGCATGGTGCAACACTGTTGCGCCATGCACAACCCTTTTGAATATCTGGGCCCCGGTGTTCAGGTGGTCTTGTGCTGGAAATGCTCAAAAGCTACAAAAGAAATAAGCAATGTAAACTATTTAGACTCTGTATATTCAATCAGAAAATAAATGGCATCTCACATTTTACTTTTTTATTGAAATAGTTTTATCAGAAAAGGCCAAATGAGCCATACAACTCATGTTCAGTGGTGCTCTGGGGAAAAATAAATGAAACTGGTTACTAAGCATGCTCATAAACTTATCTTCACATATGAGAATAAATTTCTGAGCATGCTCAGTGTGGATACAATGAATGAGATCAATTTCTGATCATGCTCAGTAACCAACTTCATTTATCTTGCTCATGTTGCCCAAGATAACATGTTTATCTTGGAAAATTTATTTTCACACCTGTTGTATAAATCTATGAACTGCATATTATACAGGAGCAGTCATGCCTGTATATTAGGGTTCAACAGTCACTTCTATGTTAAACTCAAAATTATGAACTTTAATAACTTCCCAACCATTGGATCAATTTGCATGAAATGTTACATGAACTTTTGGAGTCCAAAGATCTCTTGATGTGCCAAGTTTCATTCTGTTCAATTGTGCGGGTGCAGAGATACACAGTGTCAACAAATGTGAAAATCACTTTTGTCAAATTCTTTGTCATGCCTCTGTGCTAAAATGGCTTGGGGTTTTGGTCCGAAATATTCAGGGTATATAGGGCAGATCACGTGATGCAGGGCTTCTGGTAGCAGCACTGATTCGGAGCTCCCGCTGCCTCGCACCTATCTCGCTTATTTTGAATGTTTTATTAATATACTCACTAATTAAAAGAGTACTAGGAAGTTCTGTCTACTTTTGGGCCTGATTTGTATTGGTCTTGTGTCTCGAAAGTCATGATTCCTGCCTTTTATGGAGGCCGACATGAAGCCAGCCTTGCCAAGGCATACTCTGCCAGCCTCACCAGAAAAAATGCCTAAGAAGCAACATGCCCAAGGAGCTGGATCTGACTAGCTGAACCCTTCATCCACGGCTGTTACTCCGTTATCTGAGGATCATTTTCTTCAGGAAATGCTCCCTTTTAAAGAATCACTCTTGGATATATCAGCAGAGCTGAAATCTCTTCGCAGTGACTTAAATGGTCTCACACGAAGGGTGGGAGATATGGAGGCCCGGTCGGTCTCGTTAGAGAAATGGAGAGAAAAGACGAATATATCCTATTTGCGTCAACAGATTCACAAACTCCAATTAAAGATGGATGATTTGGAGGGCAGGAGTCGACGGAATAATATTTTGATTCTTGGTCTACCTGAATCAGAAGAAGGCCCCAATATTATTCTCTTTGTCCAGAAGCTTCTACAGAAATTGGTAGGCCCGTCCCCTCTCAGTCCTAGTTACCAAATCGAGAGGGCTCACCGCTCTCTTCGACCTCGACCTCCTTCAGAAGCTCCCCCCTGGCCAATTATTGTAAAGTTCTTAAGCTATGTAGAGAGACAACATGTTCTCAGTAAAGTAAAAGATCTGCAGAAAGTCATATGGGAGAACGCAACCCTCAGGTTTACTCAGGATTTACCTCGGGACACGCACCAGAAGCGGGCTGCCTACCATTCTACAGTTAGCAAATTAATACTTGCTGGAATCCCCTTCAGGATGCAATACCCAGCCAAATTAAGGGTTTATGTGCATGGCTCCTGGTTGGCGTATGACACTCCTGAACAAGCAGCTTCGGACTTAGCTACACGGCTGCCGGATCTCTTCAAACAAGACTGAACTTTTATAATGATGACCTGTCTTCTTTTTGTTTAGATTGCTAATGATATGATGAATCTGGTTTGTTTTACCTGCTGATGTGATGTGGAGTGTTCTGGTTTGGTGGGTTCTGGGGGGGATCTCTGGTCTCTGGCTAGGTTAGCCCAGAGGGGGAACTCTGGTTTCATATGGGGAACTTTTTGTCCATGGTGGGAGGTTGCCTGGGGGGAAGGACCGTCTGATGCGCTTTTAGTTCCCTTCCCCAATTTGTTCCCCAGGATTGGTATGGCGTAGTATCAGGTTAGTCTTTTAGGACACAGGCGGTACTTGTAAGAGGGGTCTCTCCGACAGATGCAGGTAAATTACCAATGTTCTTCTTTTAGGGTTATAGTCTGAGGCATCTCTATGCATCGCTGGTCAAGGTCTCTAGTTTTACACTGATCCAGTATGTGGTAGGCCTCTTTCCGGTCAGGACAATTTGGTTTAAGGCTTGCATAGGTTTTTATTACACTGGTTAAATTGGTAGGGGGGCTAGCGGATGGTATACTATAGTGAACATAGCAGATAGAAGGTTTTCATGTGCATCCCGTTCTTCCCTGGGTATCTCTCTGACTTGACCTGGCTTTAAGGTGACGGGGCTTGAGGCTTAGTCCTCTCCATGTGGTGCGAGGTTCTCTGGTATAGCCTCAGGTATATTAGGGGTTATTTCCTGATTTCTGTTGGATTGGTGGGGGAGGGCCTCCCATTGCATAAAGGATTCAGCATTAAAGGTGTGTTTCCCTGATGGGTACCCGCTGGGGTTGACGGGAGTGCCCTTATTTTCCTTTTCTAAGTGGCCCTCAGTACAGTGAGTGTCGGGGAGTCTGGTCGGTTAATTTGGACACTTCCACCATTTTGCTAAATAGATCTTTTGCTATTATGAGGGTGTTAGGTGAAATAGTGTGTGAATGGGTCAGGGCTAATTGTTTTTGTTGCTGCACTTGGGCTTGGACAGCTGGGTGGCTTCTGGTGTGGCAGGTATTTTTACATGCCTGGGTAGTTTGGGTCAGGGTATATTTCTATTTCTATTTTTAGGGGTACTACTTTTGATCAGGTGGCAAAGAAGGAGAGGGCGGCCTGGGGAATTGGAGGGGTAGGTGATCCGTCAGTGCCGCTCGTTCTTTGGGGGTGCCCGCCTTTGGTCACTCAGACTTAGGGTCAGTGTGATTTATGGTCACTTGTTTTTCCTAGCTTGGGTGAGGCATTTATCTCAGCTAATTCAGGGAAGGGGAGATGGGATGGGGAGAGCGGGAGCTCCGGTTTGGAATAAGACCGGGTAGGCTGCATAGCGTACTAGTTAAAGGGGGGGATGGCATCTTGGTTTTCTTTTGCTTGGCTGTTTCCAGTATTAGTTGTTCTTTCAGGCTAGGTTTCGATATTATGACAGAGAAGTTTTTAGTGCTGATAGGATATCTTCTTAGCTTTTTTTGTATTAAAGGGACAAACAATGCCATCAAGGGTTGGCTATGTGCTACTTTATTAAATAATTATAGATATTTTCCATTTTGGATCGATAAGCCTATTGTAAATAGTTTTGGGGTTTCATCGGGGGGGAGGTGGGGTTTCTGTGGTTTCCTGGACCACTGACATTTCTAGTTAACATCGCATTTATTGATTGTATTTTGTATCTAAGGCTAATTGGGGGGGAGGGGTTTCTACGGTTTCCTGGGTTGTTGTTATTTCTCGTAAACACCGTAATTAATGATAGTTTTTTGTATCTAAGGCTAAATGGGGTGAGGGTTATGGCATGTGGTGTTTACATATTGTTTGAGCTTTTGTATAACTATGTGTTAACGGGGGGGAGGGTTTGGGGTGGGATGGAGTGTGCCTTAAGGGTTTAGTTTATGTAAGGATGGGTTTATTATTTAGCATGTTTTGCAAGGTTAAATATGGCTTATAGCCCTGTGAAAATTGTAACATGGAATGTCAGAGGAGCTAGAGACGTATCAAAAAGGTATCAGATTCTTAAGCACTGTGCCCTTTTGAATGCGGGTATTATTTTGCTTCAAGAAACGCATTTGGTAAGCTCAGAAGTACTTAGGCTACGTAGGCAGGGAATCTCTCAGGTGTTTGCAGCTGGTGATTCATCCTTGAGTCAGGGAGTATCTATATTAATTAGGAGGAATATCTTTTTCCAAGAGGAGATGATCCTCACTGACCCCAGGGGGAGATATGTATTAGTCAAAGGGATTTTGAATAGCAGTACAGTGGTTTTGGGTTCTGTATATGGTCCGCCGGGAGGGGACCCAGATTTCTTAATGGAGCTGGCTAATAAAATCGCATCATGCTTACCCTCCCTTTTGATTTTAGGGGGGGATTGGAACATCCCACCTACCCAGGATTCAGATAGAACATATAGGCCGTTGAAACCACTGTCACCTTCACAGAATGCTTTGAAGGATTTAACAGCTATGTTGGGCTTGTGTGATCCATGGCGGACAGTGAATCCTTCACAGCAGCTCTACACATTTTATTCGAACATTCATCAATCGTGGTCAAGGATTGATTACTTCTTAATTTGTTCTTCCCCTATGCAGGGACTCTGTCAATCTGGTATTGAGCCCATAGTTATCTCTGACCATTCAGTAACCTGGATAGTTATCTCTCTGGATGTTAAGACCCAGCGGGATATGGTTTGGAAGCTGAATACTCAGATATTAAAAGATAATACTTCGGTTTCTCACATTAAAACTTTGATTTCCACTTTTCTGGAACATAATGGAGATCTCAATATGAGTGGTGACCTTCTCTGTTGTTCCCTAAAATGTTACCTCCGGGGAGGTTGTATTAAAAATAGCTTCTAGAGGAAAAAGGTTAGGGGAGGCTAGAATATAGCTCAGATTAAAGAAGGAGAAATCACTTAGCTCTAGACATCTCTGGCTACCTGGAAGAGTTGATGTGCGTAATCATTATACAGGTTGACTCAGGAGAAGGCAGAATATGCCCTCATTAAGACTCAGGCCAGTATGTCGACCAGGGTGAAAAGGCTGGTAGGATGCTAGCTTCTGGCTCCACCAATTAGAGAGTTTCCGCCTAATTCCCTCCATTCGGTCTTCAGATGGCTCTATTAAAACGGAACCTCGAGAGGTCGCCCAGGTTTTTGAGACATTTTATAAAACACTATATGGAAAATGTCCTTTTCAAATACCACCTCAGGAGACGGAGGCCTTTCTGGACTCTTTGGATCTTGCCATCTTGGATGGCACATCTCAGGCTTCTTTGCTTTCTCCAATAACAGTAGAAGAAATCACAAAGGCTATTAACAGCCTCGCTCTGGATAAAGCACCCGGTCCCGATGGGTTTCCTTTGAATTTTTATAAAATATTTTCTTAGGAGTTATCCCCCCTATTGCTTAGCTTGTATAATTATATGTTTACAGCAGACAAACTAGACCCAACCCTTCTGGAGGCAACAATTGTCCTTTTGCCTAAACCAAATAAACCCCAACAGGATCCAACTAGTTATCGGCCGATTTCTCTTTTAAATTGTGATATTAAAATTTTAGCTAAAGTACTCTCTCTTCAGATAAAGGCCTTGTGGACTCCACTCTTAAGTCCGGAACAAGTAGGGTTTGTGCCCGGTCACTCTTCAGCAGACCATTTGAGAACTCTCACACATATTTTTCACACGGCCCAATCCTCTCAGTCTCCAATGGCCCTAATTTCTCTTGATGCTGAGAAGGCCTTCGACAGAGTGTATTGGGAATTTCTATGGGTAACTCTGAAGAAATTAAGTTTTCCTTCCCCCTTCATTGCAATGATTCAATCAATATACTCCTCTCCCTCGGCTAGGATCTATTGTAATGGGGTCTTCTCAGCTAGATTTCTATTATTTACCGGTACTAGGCAGGGGTGTCCCCTCTCACCCTTTCTCTTTAATCTTTATTTGGAACCCCTCCTTCACCAGTTAAAACAGTGTCCTCAAATTAAGGGTATTCCAGTCTCTAACCAGATCTTAACACTCTCGGCATACGCAGACGATATTCTTCTTCATCTGGACCAGCCGGTACATTCCCTGGAGTTCGTGTAAGGAGTTATTGGCCAATATGGCAGGCTATCTAACTACAAATTGAATATCTCTAAAATGGATATTTTCCCACTCAACAGTTATACAGTGAAATCGGATTTTGCTCATTTCGGCATTAAATGGTCTTCCCAAACAATTAAATATCTCGGCGTTTACTTAACTAGGGACCCCACTTACACCAAGAAACTTAATCTGGATGATCTGATGGTGACCATTCAGCATGATCTCCAAAGATGGCAAAAGTTGCCCTTACCCTTATGGGCGCAGATTAATGTGATTAAGATGAAAACGTTTTGCCTCGTCTCTATTATCCTATAAACCTGCTGAATTTGTGGCTTCCGATATCTTTTTTTAAACATCTTCATTCCTTGGTTTCTGGGTTCATTTGGGGTGGCAAGCATCCCCGCCACGCTTACGGTAAACTCAGTTTGCCCAAGGATATGGGAGGTCTTCGTCTTCCTAACTTTTTATTCTATTACTAGGCTAGTCATTTAACCAAGTTGGGGAGATGGTTTCCACAAAGGGAGATGACTTATACCCCTATTTGGCTCCATATAGAGAACAATCTTTTAAGTGCTAATCTCATTAATCCATCCACGGTTTTTTATTTGGGTAAAAATTCATTGCCTGCGATACTGTGCGACTCAGTAATTGCCACCTCGATCAAAGTTCTGTCTCAATGTTGCGCATACTTTAAGATATTCCCTAAATATGATATGGAGCAACCAATTCTGGCAAATCCTAATATTAGAATAGGTGGTTCCTGGCTTCCGAATCAATGGCTCCCTCAGCTGATCGAGGCAAGAGTGGAGGACCTATTCTCCCAGGATAATCTGCTTTCTTCCCCTGAAATTCTTTCTAAATTTTATATCCCAAGGAATCAGATATTTAAAGTGCTTCAATTAAGGCATCTTATAGGTGCCTTTTTTGGTTCTAAGCCTAAGACAGCAAGTGTTAGATCCCTATTGGCTCAATTATTTGACTACGCTTTGAAACCACACAGTGTTTCTACAATATATTCCCTCCTGCTGTCTATTGCCAGCTCCAACCCCCTCTCTGGTTCAACTAGCTGGAATACCTTACTCCCTGATCTGTACCTTGATTGGGCTCAGATTTGGAAGGATCTTTACTTATACCATTCCCAGGACAGACTCAGGCTTATTCAATACCATATACTAAATAATATGTACTATACGCCTGTTAGATTAGCTAAAATTGGCAGATTACCAGATTCTAACTGTACACGTTGTGGTAAAACGGAAGGCAATATGGTGCACATATTCTGGTACTGCGAAAAGGTATTCCTGGTTTGGCAGGAAATCCACTCTAATTTGGATCCCTGGTTAGGATTGGAGGACCTGTTTACAATTGAAGTTTGTTTGTTAGGTAAATACTCAGGTATTCAAGTCAAAGAGCGTAGATTCCACATAGCGTTGATATCTATTATTGTTAAAAAGTTAGTCCTTAAACATTGGATGGATAAGTTAACCATTTCCTATAGTGAGTGGTTAAATGATATTTCGGTGTTTTTTAGAACAGAACGCTTAATTGCAGGATTTCGTAACAACATGGCAGGTTTTGATAGGAAATTAGGTAAATTATATGCGTTATACTTAAATAAAGGTGTTGTTAGTTAGAGCTAGTTAGGTTAACTAGAGGTCTTTCTGTCAAAGTGGCCGGTCTCTTTCTCCTCTGTCACTCTTAGGGTTGTCACACTCCTAGGGGTGGGAAGGAGAGGGTTTCGGGGGGTGGGGAGTGGGGGGGCTTATTTGGTCTATGTATCACGAAGTTTGTTGTGGTTCTACTACTGTATTTATGTATGCTTTCTCTCATGTAAGTGTAATAAGCCCCTTGCTTTCGAAACTAATAAAAATTTCTTAAATTTCAAAACAAACAAAAAAATTCAGGGTATATAGGTCTTGGGTCACAGATATGCCTTTTGAAGGTTTAGTGAAAAAATATTAATCTGTTCAAAAGTTATTAAATATCAAAGTTTCCCATTATTTCCTATGGGGAAAGTTAAGATGTGCCATGTGAAAATGCAGTTGTCTTTTTCGAAAACAGGATTCTTTCACATTTTGAGCTTTAATAACTTTGTAGTTGTTTTTGCAATTTGCATGACATTTGGCATGCTTCCTCAGAGACTAAAGGTCTCTTGACTAGGCAAGTTGTATTCCAATTGGATGTGAGGGTCAGGAGATATGGAATTACAAAATACGTACATCACCATTTTTTGTCAAATTTTTTCTTCACTTCTATGTTAAAGATAATATTTTGTGCTTCAATAACTTTGCAACTATTCTGGTGATATGCATGATAGTTGGTATATCCCATCATGAAGCAAAGATCTCATAACGTAGCAAGATTTGCTTCAGTTGGATGTGACAGCTTGGAGATATAGAGCCCCAAAATGTGTAAATCACCATTTTTTGTCAAAATCTGTCTTCACTTCTATGTTAAACTGAATATTTTGTGGTTTAATAACCTAGCAAGCGTTCAAGGAGATTTACATAAAATTTTGCATACCTCATTAGAAACCAATGGTCTCTAGATATGGCAAGTTTTTTTTCAGTTAGATGTGCGGGTGTGGAGATATAGAGTCCTAAAATGTGTAAATCAAATTTTTTTGTCAAATTCTTTCTTCATTTCTGTTAAACTGAAACTTTTGTGCTTTAATAACTTTGCAACTGTTCAAGAGATTTTGATAAAATTTGGCATGTGCCATCAGGGACCAATGCTTTGTTGATCTGGCAAGCTTTGATCCAGTTGGATGTGCAGGTGTGGAGATATTGGGCCTGATATTTAGAAATGTGCCTGGCACTGGCACAAGTGGTGGCACAGTGCAACTGAGCTGTGCTGGAGCAATTAAGGGATATATTCAAAAGAGATGTGCCATGGTACATCACCTCTGAATATATCAAATAATGCATGCTGCGCAAATACAATGTGCCAGCGCAATCCCCCAGACAGGTCTGAATACCCGGAATGGGAAATGCACCAGTGCATCAGAGATACGCCATACACAAATTCCTTATATTCAGGCACCAATATGCAAATGGGGCCATAATGCATGCAAGATGCAAATGGGCCCATTTGCATGCCATTATGGCCACATTTGCATGTGTTGTGCAGGGCTGAACAGCGAAATACGCCTGGTGCCCTGCACAGCATGCAGTCTCTGTACCAGGGACCACAGTAGTACCCCCTCCCCATCCCATATCACCATTCACATTATACTGAGTCCTTGATATCCCAGGTGATCCAGTGGTTATCCCCCTCCCTCCCATACCTCAGATTGCTATGATTATATTTAATATAATGTCCCTGGTGGTCCAGTGGTTCCCCCTCCCCCCCACATCTCCAATCACCAAAAACAAATGTTTAAAGTGCCCCGGTGGTCTAGTGGTACCCGCCCACCCAATGCAATCCTCTGATCACTGAAAAGAAATGTTTCCCTGGTAGTCCAGTGGTATCCCCTTCCCTGCCTGAATCCCCAATCACCAAAAAGAAAGTTATTTAATAACCTTGGTAGTCCAGTGGTACCCCCCTCCCCACCCAAATCCCTGATCACTGAAAATAAAGTTATTTAATACCCCTGGTAGTCTAGTGGTACCCCCTCCCCATCCAAACCACCGATTGCCAAAAATATATATTTCTATCATCCCTGGTAGTCCAGTGATACCCCCATCCCGACCCTCTGATCACCATGAAATGGTCATTTCAACACCCTGGCAGTCTAGTGGTACCCCACCCCCCACCCACACAGAACCCCAGCCCACCCAGCTCCACCACCCCCAATCATCGGCGGGCAGCATACCCACCTGCATACTTCCATGGCTGCCCGCCAAAAAAGCACTTACAGTATGAGCTGCAAGCTCACTGGTCCACACTGTGGACCAATGGGCTGGCAGTGTATGCTGTAATAGTTATTCACAACTTTGTGAATGGTTCATTCACAAAGTTGTGAATGACTATTACAGTATGCACTACCAGTCCATTGGTCCAGAATGTGGACCAATGAGCTTGTGGGTCATATTTTAAGCTGTAATTTGCTATGCAGCCACAGAGGAATGCAGGGTATGCTGGCCCACCAATGACAGGGGTGCTGGGTGGGCTGGGGTCCTGTGTGGGTGGGGGGTGGCGATACCACTAGACTGTCAGGTGTCATAATGGCCATTTCATGGTGATCAGAGGGTCTGGATGGGGAGGGGTTACTATTAGACTACCAGGGTTATTAAATAATTTTCTTTTCAGCGAGTGGGAATTTGGGCAGGAAGGGGGTACCACTGGACTACCAGGGATAATAGAAACATTTCTGTTTTGGGATCATGGGGGTCAGGATGGGGTGGGGGTACCACTAGACTACCAGGGCTCTTTAAACATAAAGTTTCAGTGATCAGAGGTACCAGAGGGTAGGGGGGAAACACTGGATCACCGAGGAAATTATATTAAATATAATCACAGTGATCAGAGGTATGGGAGGGGAGGGGATACCACTGGATCACCAGGGACTGTTGTGTGTGATTGTGCACGGTGTTGGGGGGGTTGCCACCCACGGCCTGTGGCTGCTGTGCTGCACACTGCACTACAGCGGCCCACCTGTGGGTGGCTAGCACTTGAGCCAGTTTTTCTGGGCTCAGCTGTGAGCCCAGGTACACAGTACATCTCTGGGTTGTGCCAGCAGATGCACCACACATCTCAGGCAGAATATCGGGATGTGTCACATATGCATGGGCACGCTCCCTGGAGATGTGCTGCATACATTATCTTTATGCTCTGGTGCATCGGGAATTGCGCTGCACAATTCCCACTTTTGAATATTGCCCTGGGGCATAGTTCTGGGGTTGTGCTGGTGCAGCTCAGTTGCGCCAGGTGCAACTCCTTTGAATATCTCGGCCATTGTGTTGCAAAAATGTGTAAATTACCATTTTTGTCAAATTCTTTGTCACGCCCCTGTGCAAAAATGGTTTGCTGTTTTGGTCTGAAATTCTCTAGGTATATAGGTCTTGGGTCACAGATGTGCTGTTTGAAAGTTTGGTGAAAAAATATTAATCCTTTCAAAAGTTATTAAATGTCAAAGTTTTCCATTATTTCCTAATATATTTTATATTATTGTAAGACACAGTACATAACATATTTTCCCTTTGTCCCATTCCCATCTGCTTTTGCCACTGCTTGTTAGTTATTTTATTGTATGTCCAGTTCATCAGCATTTCCCCTTCTATCTAGTCATTTATTTATTGTTATTTTGCTTAATTTTGTAAATTCCTGACTGACACTAGTCTGCATTGCTGAAAAATCTATATTGTGGCTAACAAATAACTGCTGGTTTAAATTTAACTTATAAACAGATACTGCTGGTTTTAAATTTAACTTATGTCATTATGAAATATAGTGACCGCAGCAATGCCAGTGAGCTGACAAATTTTCACTCACTAATAGTCAAGCCTCACTAGTAAATAAATTATGAAGAAAAAATATTTATGTTTTAAATTTCTTCTTAGGCATGAAGCCACAAACTTACATTTTTCTTGAGTGCACATAGTGTGCACTAACACAGAACAAAACGGCAGCTAGCTGCTTAGAACTGGTGCGGGTCAGACAGCTTATCCCACTCTACCATCTAATAAATACAGTGGTGCACTCGCAGTTGTACTAACAGCCATGGAGGTACTTGAGCCTGGGTTCCTCTTTCTCAAGGGAAAAGATCAGTATAATATTAAATTGAAATTATTATAGGGGCACAGTAGCACCGCTATAGTTAGGTGTGAGTAGGCTGTTTAATGTTAAACCCCAATTTTTGCACCTTAATAACTTTGGCATTACTTGACAAAATAGCTCAAAATTTGGCACACACAGTCAGGCTGCCAGAGTCGCAAGATGTGAAAAGTTCTATGATGGCATCTTGTTTAGTTTTCGAGATACTGAGCACCAAAAAACAAAAACAATAAAAAACCCACGTTTGGTTTCCCTATACGTAACACTGGGTATTTTTTACTCTCACCTACGGCCTAGATGGTGTGGAATTGTTTCATGAAATTTTCAGGGTTAAATGGGCCCATGCCAAGGGTATGCCTTTGGAAGGTTTCATGAAAAAATATTATATGGTTCCAGAGTTATAATGATTTTAGAGTTAAAGCCCTGATATGAACAGTAAAAAAAAGAAATTACAGTTGTTTAGTTTCATGATTTATCTCGCAAATGGTAAAAAAAAAGATTGTGACTGCTTATTTTCATGAGTTACCTCTCGTGCTGACAAAAATATTGGCCACCATTTGTTTCTCATTTTAAACTCACACACATTGAAAATGCATAAAAATAATCTCCTAACAAAAAAAAAAAAACACCTGAACCTAGTTAAAGGGTTATAGTAAGAATCCCCAAATGCCTTTTTCACATAGTATGCCATTGCTAGCCATGCTTCAGATGTTGCAGCTGCAATTTGTTTTGTTAAAAAATCTGTCAGTCATTTTTTTAATGTTTTATCAGTGTTGTCGTCCAGTTCTCTGTGTGTGACCACACCCCCAGAATGATATCATACCAGGGAGCTGTCAATGTTTTACATACAGCAACAAGGAATTCTGGGTCATTTATAACATTGACTTACATGTGCCTTACTCAGAAGTACAGTCCCATACCTTGCTAGTGGTGAGCACTTATATGTAAATATAGATAGCAAAGTATTGTGGGTAAAATAAGAACCCGTTTGTCAATTTCCTTACTGTGAGATGCTGTCTCATATTTCTGTGGTGGTGTCTACAATATAAGTTTTTGTATATATTTTTTCACAACAATGTATTGTGCACACAGTACCTAGCTGCAAGACTTCTATATTGAAAGATGTAGTCTCCTATTTCTGCAGTGAGCAAAGAAATATAATAGCCTGTATACTAATGTACTTTGTGAGGCATTGTGGGTATAGTACATAGCTGATTTGTCTAGCTAAAACTAAAAAGTGACACTGTTCCTTTAAAAGCATTGTTTCCCTGGTATGATGTCACAGTTGGATGTTGTAGCACTGCGAAAAACAAGCATTTGTCAATGCCGAATGTTGTCACACTGGCATTGGCTTTGGTAGTGCAGTGCGGAAACACATTTTGGGCAGGATGTGAAAAATGACAGCTGTACTGTTCATAAGGAGGTGTAAAAAAATGGCAGTGTTGAAAATGTGGCATGTAAATATTGCAAATTTGCGAAGTTACAAGGGTGCGTGGGAAATGCACAATGCACGCTTGTAACACAGTCATTTTATGGACTTTTGGGACCAAATTTTCAACATGGGTATTTTAGCACCTCTGCTCATGTACAGTGTGACTGTCATTTCCTCAAACTTTCCCAAAAAGTGATTTCGCACAGCGACCGCGCTATTCTGCGCCGGACGTGCGAAAACACATTTTGGCCAAGATATGTAAAATGACAGCTGTACTGTTCATCAAGAGGTGTGGAAAAATGCCAATGGTGAAAATCCAGAGTGAAAATATTACAAATGTACGTTACGAGCCTGCGTGCAAACTGCGCAATACACGCTCATAACACGGTCATTTTATGGAGTATCATCACCAAATCTTCAACATAGGCATTTTACAACCTCTGCTCATGAACAGTGTCACTGTCATTTTCATAATCTGTCCCGAACATCGATTTCCCACAGCGACCGCACTATTGTGAGCCGGAAGTGCAGAAACACATTTTGGCCAGGATGTGAAAAATGACAGCTGTACTGTTCACAAGGAGGTGTGGAAAAATGACAATGTTGAAAATCTGGCATGAAAATATTGTGAATTCGCGAAGTTACGAGCGTGCGTAGCAACTACGCAACGCACGCTCATAACACAGTCATTTTATGGAGTATCGTCACCAAATCTTCAACATAGGCATTTTACAACCTCTGCTCATGAATGATGTGATTGTCATTTTCGTAATCTGTCCCAAACACCGATTTCCCACAGCGACCATGCAATTGTGCGCCGGAAGTGCGGAAACACATTTTGGCCAGGATGTGAAAAATGACAGCTGTACTGTTCACAAGGAGGTGTAGAAAAATGAAAATGTTGAAAATCTGGCATGAAAATATTGTGAATTCGCAGAGTTACGAGCGTGTAGCAACTGCGTAACGCACGCTGAAACAGCTATTTTTTGATTCTTCCACCAGATTTGCAACATAGCCTTTTTGAGAGCCCACCTCATGAACACTACCACTGTCTTTGCATTAATCAGTCCAGAAAGGTGATTCCGTGCAGTGACTGAGAAATCACCTTTCAGGACCGATTATCGTCATAACAGTGACAGAATTCATGAGGAGGGGCCCCAAAGACCGCATGTTGAAAATTTGGTGCAAAAATTCCAAAAAATGCCCGAGATATGCATCAAAGTTGAAAAAACTCTATTTATTACATTATACAGCTTACCAGCATTTCCTCAGTTCGCGGTCGGCTTTGAAGAGTGCAGACGTGTTCCCGTCCACAAGATCGCTGCTGGACCGGAGGTAAGTATGGTGAGGGGGTGTGGGAGGCAGGGTGCGAGTGGTGTGGTGGGTAGGGAGACTACGAGGAACTGTTTTGTATTACAGGGTGAATGAAAAAACATTATGGGACAGTTGTTTTTTGTTTTACAGGGTATTTGGCATGCTGGGGTGGGCTCCAGTGTGCCACTTAACTGTTTGGGGGTTGCTGCAGCTGACGGGGATTGGGCACCCTCATCGGCACACAACACAAGGGGGTTAATTTATGCTGATGGGGATTGGGCACCCCGCCAGCACAAGGAAAGCTGGGGAGAGCCAGGGGACTGGGCACCCCTCGCATATCACAAATGGGGGGGAGAGTGCTTTATGCCGACGGGGAGTGGGCTTCTCCATCAGCACATACATTGGGGCACAGGATGCTGGCAGGGGGATTGGGCACCCCCGAAGTTGGCAGTTGGGCAGCCGTCACATACACAATGTGGTGAGCACGTCCAGGGAAGGTCCGCTGGATCTGACAAGCTTTGCTCGGATTGCAGCGGACCTTTTCTTAGATGTGCTCGCCACATTATGTATGCATGGTGTGGCGCCGGTATGCAGGCTGATTGGGGAATGAGGGACGTACCTACTGGTGCGTGCCCTGCATTCGCCCAACAGCGACCCCGCCTCCAAAGCTGCACTACTGGAAAGATGTTGGCTGCGCAAGCGCGCCAACATAAAAAGGTTAGGTTATGCAAATGAAGCAGAGCACCAAAATAAAAGGGTTTCTTTCGTGGAAAACAGCACTATTTGGCAATTTGAATGGTAAATGACTGATTCACAATGCCTACAGGTTACTATTCCCATTTGTTATGACAAAGGTTGGTAACTCCCTTTAAACGGAACCCATTTAGTTAAATATTGCTGTGGGTTTTTTTGGGTTTTTTTTTTATCTTTCCAGAAAAACCTTTGTTGGGCACCCCAAAATCCAGAGTGCCTACCTTAGTGAGAGGAGCCGTTCACCCATGTTTTCAGTATAACAACAGTGGGACTTTCTTGAGTTCTGCAGCTGGAACATCTGCTGCTGGCTGCAATGAGACTAATGAGCCACTGGCCCCCTCTTCTGTCGGCCTGTCTCTGTCTATCCATTTCTTTGTCTGTCTATATCTATCTATCTATCTATCTATCTATCTATCTATCTATCTATCTATCTATCTATCTATCTATCTATCAAGTGGACTGGGGTACCCATCCCTGGTATCACTTCTTTCTCCCCCTCCCCTCCAGGTTGCCTGCCTGCCCTTCCCAATGTTTTTTTTAAATTTATATATTATGTTTTGTAAGCAGAGCAGGGTGCTCACCCATTGTACTGCTTTTCTTGACCTCCCCCCCTCCAGGTCACCCACCCCTGTTCTCATTTTCTAGCTGGCAGTATCGATGCCCACCCCGGTGCTGCCAAACAGTTGCCCAACACTGGGAAGCCAATCCTAGTGTCACAGTCTCAGTGTCCTCTGAAATAAAGAAATCCATCCCTTGTTTTTGAGGTTTTTTTCCCTGCAAAAAAGAAAATGGTCCCTCGTGGATCTTAGCCCCCACTCCTACCTTCCACTCAGCACCCCCCTCCACACACACACACCCTCATTCACCTGAACATGTTCCATGGTGAAGATCCCCTCTCCCATCGAAGACAAATCTTGCTGCTGGAACCAGCAACTGCAATATGAGAAACTAAGGTAAGAGTGTTCAATGTATTTCAATGGGGTTTTGAACTTTGATGCATAACTTTCTTGGTTTTTCATATTTTGACCCCAAATTGTCAACATGGCCTTTTTAGGACCCCACCTCATGACCAATGGTGGTAGAATTATGCAAATCAGGCCTGAAAGGCAATTTTGAGGTCACTTGGCAAAATCACCTTTCAGGCAGGATTTGAAAATTTTCACTACCCTTGTTTACTGAGGTGGGGTCATAAGAAGACTATGTTGAAAAATGTGAGTCAGAACTGGTAAAAATGGCAAAGTTATGCACATGTGTTGAAATTTTACTATGCTTGCTCGTAACTTTGGTAATTTTACATATTTTGACCCCAAATTTTCAACATAGCCATTTTTTTACATCACCTCCGTATTGCGACAGCTGTCATTTTTCAAATACTGGCCAAAATGTGTTTTTGCACCTGTGGCTCAGAATGACATTTCGGTGGCACAGAATGATGTTTCAGTGTGGATTTGAACATTTTCACTGCCAGGTTCATGAGGAGGGGAAATAAGAAGGCTATGCTGACAATTTGGTGTACAAATATGGTAAAATGCCCAGGTTACTTATGAGTGAACGTCGCAATATGTCAAGATTCACTGATAACATCACTAATTTTCAATATTTTGACTCCAAACTTTCAGCATAGCCACTTTTCCACACCATCTCATAAACGTGATGTGTCATTTTTTAAATCCTGGATGAGATGTGTTTTCACATTTCTAGTGTGAAATGACATTTTGGCCAGTATACTGTAAATGGTACCTGTCATGTTTATAAAGCGAATCATAAAACGAGTATCTTGAAAATGTTGAGGTCAGAATTGAAAAAAATATATCATTAACAATTTGGGATCAAAATTGAAAAAAATATATAATTGTTAACAAACTTTGTGTGTAGTGCAACTCTTGAGCCTAGTGGTATATTTTTGATCCCGTGCCAGTGAGCTGAATTTGGGGGTGAGCTCAGTGACCCAGCTGGATGAAGTGAGTGCGGGGGATGGCATTGTTATGCAGTAACCCCCCACCCAAGCCAGGGAATGAAAGGTACAGAGTTGTCCACACTGCCACTGGTACCATATAGTGAAGACAACTGTCCTTTTGGCATAGGGCCCTGGACTTCCATATCTATGTGTGGCAGAGACCCTGTGCATTGGCTGCAAGATGTACTCTTTGTCCTGTGCATCTATATCTGCGGCCACATGAAGTGCAGGCACCACCAGGCCCTATACTTCTGCAGCTCACCAGACAATCCCATGAATTCTTCTCATCCATTGCTGCATGGATCTGTAGGCTGACAGAGTCTTCCCTTGGTGCACGGGACCTGTCTGATTGAAGATATGATTCCACTGTCAAAAAGAAAGAAAGATATTTGCAAAAAACTTTGTTATGCCCCAGTTAGGGTAACCTAATGCCATAAAAGTAGGGAAATGTGGCATTATGGTTTCCACCCCCAACTTCCCATCCCCCAAGCAGCAAAAGGAAAAAAAAAACATTAGGTTTTGGGTCTCTGTAGTCTTGGAGAATCAGTGGTGGGGTCTTCCTTGGGGTTCTCAATCCTAATGTCCACCCCTCTCCCTGAGCAAGCAATGTTACACTTGTAAAAAACAAAAACAAGGCGCTGCGTCAGCATGTGGTCTAAAAGCAAAACAAAATGGTTATATTAAATGCACGCTGAAAATAGAAAATAGAGTTAAAAATCTACGTTTCGACCTTAGGTCTTCTTCAGGAAATATCTAAAAGAGAAAAAAAACAAAGTTAGTGTAGAGGGGAGGTAAAATGAGATATATATACAATATATATATATATGTGGGGAAAGAAGAAAGGGGAGGCTCAGGGATAAGAAGTGATAAATGGTAAGATTAAGAGAGAATCTGTTAAACAAAAAGGTGCTGATGGGAAAGATAAAGCATAATGGGAGTGAAAGAGCTAGGGAAGTTCCCAGGTGGGGACTAATTAACAGGGCCTAGTAAGAAGGCTGAAAGGTGACAAATGTGTGGGAAGGAGACAGAGATGCAGACTTATGGTGAAAATGAAAAATAAATTAAATGAGTACAAAAACAAATAGACTATAGGGAAAAAAGGGGATGGCTGAACGATGTTAGTGGAAAATAAGTCTATCATTTCAATGATCATATCAATGTTACACTTGATTGCCTTTCTTCATGCATGGTCCTCAGGGAAGAAAGCTACAACAAATTGTGTTGGCAACATGTGGCGAGACATACTTCTCTACCTTTGTAGAGTGTATCACTATGAGGCAGTGGCTTACAGATGTACCTTGTGCTTCAGACAGGAGGCTGTGGGCTGGGTGGACAGGTGAGCATTAGGGCTGACAACCCCAAGGAAGACCCCACCACTGATTCGCCAAGACTCCATAGCCCGAAAACTCTAATATTTTTTTTTCATTTTGCTGCTTGTGGGGAGTTAGGTTGTAAACCCTAATGCCACATTTCCTACTTTAGTGGCATTAATTTACCCTAACTGGTGCATTAACAATGTTTTTGCAAGGAATTATATTATGAAATATAGTAGTCATCAGTCACTCACTGTGACAATGCCAGTGAGCTACATCTTGCTCTCGGTAGTCAATCCTGACTAGTCAATAAATTAAGAAGAAAAAAATATTTTTGTTTTAAATTTCTCAGGCACGAAGCCAGTAACCCATGAACTTACAAGAATGACTTTCTTGAGTGCACACATTGTGCACACACACAGAACTAAATGCAATTAACTACCCAGAAGTGGCGGGAGTCAGACAATGAGTCCTACCCTGCCAGCTGACAAATACAGAAGTGTACTCACAGTTACTCAAACAGCTGTGGAAGGACTTGAGTCTGGGTTCCTCACAGGAAGATATCTGAAATGAAATTTAAATTATATTATAGTGTATGGTTGATGCTTATTGTTAATCAATTTTGATCAGAAGACAGGCTTGTTGTACTATTGTTGTGATGTCAGGATGCTGTTGTATCATCCTGAGTCAGTCACAGCAATGGTACAACAGTTTGGAATGCCAGCCCATGCCACATTGCCCCAACGCATCAGTGAGCACTCATTTCTGGCAGATCACATTTGAAAGTGTTTGAAAGTTGCTGTGTGTAGAAACGAGTGATCGCGATGTAAGCCACCATGTCTAATCAATTTGTACTTTCTGATTGGAATGCATTTCATTTCACACACCACCAGAAACAGCAAAAAAATATGTGTTTTCTTTTTTTTCCTGTCCCCATCTCCTAATCGGTACCTGTCTGCTGCATCTCCACTATGACCTTCCTTACATCAGGACGACACCTTACACCCACGCAGTGCAGCCACAACATCATTGTGACACTTTGCCCTTGCGTGTCGGATGACCTGACACTGACCATTTTTTTTCTTGTTTTTTGGAATGCAGCGTTTGTGTTTATAGCTTTTATACAGTAGTTACTTAATAGCTGAATCACACAGTTTGTGTGGCACTACTGTAAGAAGAGAAAAAAAATAAAACATTTACCGAAGAAGACGAAGCTTCTCGTCGGTTTGTGTGTAAGGTACGGGGTAAGATGGGGGAGAGGAGAGGGATGGTGCAGGCATGAAAGGAATATCAGAAACTATGTTGCTTTATGTTTTTCAGTGGCAATACCTGTATTCATTTTTAAAAGGAACCTGGTTGTGTGCCATACACTATACAAGATAATGTATGACCAACAGGTAACAACCTCGCTGAGCACACTTCTCGAGGCTGTCATGGCAACTGTAGACCTCTCAAGATGCGCTCTCGAGGTCCATCAGGTTGCCATGAGAACCTCTCGAAGTGTGCACAGTGTGGTTGTTAACTGTTGGTCATACATTACCCTCTATATTAAGTATAGTGGTCTAGTTACTCACTGCAACAATGCCACTGAGCAGTGAGCAGTGGCAAGTCTCTCTCACTACCAGTCAGGCCTGACTAGAAAAAAAAATGTAAAAAAACAAATATGAATAAAAAATATTTCTATTTTAAATTCTTCTTAGGCATGAAGCACAAACTTAAAACAATGTCTTTCTTGACGGCACACAATGTGTGCACGCACGTATACACACACACACACACACACACACACATATAGAACATACTTGATAATGACATATAATACAACAAAAACGTAAGTTATATCTGTGTCAGAAAAATTTAAAGAGCTAGTGTACTGCCTTAAACTAATATTAGTTTTTAAAAGCAGTCAACCATTACCTTTTATATCTGAGGTACTGTTTGTTTTCCCCTTTGTTTAATTAGAAGATTGTTTTCCTGATGTTAGTAGGTGTGATGTATGGAACAGCACTCTGCCTGGCAGCTGACATATCTAGTTGCACTACCCCCATGCTACAGCATCAGTATTGTTACCTTACTGACTGTGACATTACTGCTGCTTTGGAACAGTCACTCAGTGGCTGCCAGTTCAGTCATCTGTGATGTCACTGTCAGTGAGATCACAATGCTAGTGATGTAGTGGTAGGAAGGAGATAGAGATATATATGTCAGCTGCCAGGCTAACAGCTGATCTGCACATCCTGCACAATATTATCACATAGAAGACCTTCAAATGAGCAAAAGGAGGCCCAGTGGTGCTGAGGGCTGAGGCGCTGGATGCCTTACCTCGTATCGCGCCAGCGACCCGTGTTCGGGAGCGAGCACAGGTCACTGGGGGTCAGCCGGGGTGGAGAAGGATAGAGCGCCCGACGGCTGCTCTCCTTCTCCAGGGGGGGTTCACTGCAGACTCCTGCTGCAATGCCGCCACCTAGGGGAGCCCAGGTGGATGGCATGGTAAGGTGGAGAGCAGTAAGGGCATTGGGTGGATGTTGGCAGAGGGCCGGAGCAGGTGATACGTCTCAGCATGCCTCCTAGCTCATAGCCCCTCATTGCACACCGACATCATGGAAGGAAACCAGAAAAATACCTCAGTCCCTCCTAGGTGACGACACATCTCTGGGGATTCCTCTGGGCTTATCAGGCAGACTCCACTGTGCCAGCTCTACATACACGGATACAGTATGTTGGTTTGGGGAGGTAAGCATGGGGGATCCCTCTCCACCCCTACCCGGGGGGTATACCGGGGGATATGATGTGTGTGTGGCACCATAGGCACTCTAGGGGCAGACCATGACGGGACTGGGAGGAGTCCACAGATAGAGGATGTCTGAAAGAGTGGAGGGAGGAGGCAGAATGGGAGCATAAAAATACAAGTAAAAAAAAAATGAGCAAAAGGAAAAATGAAAAATACTTCAGAAATAAAAAGTTACAACTGACTACTTCTTAAAATGTGTCATATTTTCCTGCCTGCCCTTTCTAGTTCCACTAGCTCTTTAATGCAAGATAATTGTGTGTGGTGACTACACCCTGAGCATCGCTCTGCACTGCAAGTATGACCTGCTCCTTGCTGTTCTACACCTACTGTAGCTTTGCTGAAGCTTGTTTAGGGGAATGTTCCTATTGCTATAACTTTACTATCCCTTTCTTGCTTACAATTATTTATTGTAAAAAGGGAATCTACTTTCATCTACTTGTTAAAATTAGCCACAAAGCAAAAATCTTGACAGTTTTGTTCCTTTTCTAAATCCCAAGCTAGAGAGAGAATAAATACATTTTTTTCACACTTCCATGTGCTGATTTAAATTTTCAGTGTTTCTTAGGAGAACCACTAGGCAAGTGTTTTTTTTTCCCCTGAAAGTGAAACAAAATAGTCATAATACTAGGCCAGGCTTGTTTCTGCTCTGCAAGCAAGAATCAGTCACAGCCCTTGTGCAAATCCTCCTAATTTTAGTATAATGATAAAGAAGATCTCATTAGGTGTTTTAATGTAGACAGGCCACTCAATCAGCAGTTGTAGACTGTACAAAGCCAAGAAATACAGAACATTTCCAAAATCAAGATTTTTTTTCCATTAAAATCACACATATTGCCGGCCCTGTAACGTAGAGGGCTCAGGTGCTGGTGCCTTACCTCACACTACGCTGGCGACCCATGTTTGGGAACTACCTCGGGTCACCGGGGTGCCAGCTCAGGAAGGGGAGGGCTGGAGTGCGATTAAGTCATGGCTCTCCCCTCCAAGGGGTGGATGCCCACCTGTCCGTAGTCCCGCTCCCACTGGGTGGAGGTCTGGAGGGCGCATAGGTGGCACAGGCAGTGACAGAAAGTCAGAGATGGGGCAGAGGGGCCACCGGATCCTGGCATGTGTGTGCTCCTCCATGCGCATACACGCATGTGCACGCCGTGGCCCCAGGGGGGGAAGGGAGTAAAAACAAAAAAAGAAAAAATATATAAAATCACACTATTAACCCAGGACATTAGGACATTAATGTCTCAGTCACAGTGGCAGGAGTAGTATGCATCACAGTGGCAGGAGTGATCTGGGTCACAGTGGCAGGACTGATCTGGGTCACTGTGGCAGGAGTGGTCTCAGTCAGTGGCAGGAGTAGTCTGGGTCACAGTGGCAGGACTGATCTGGGTCGTGCTGACAGGACTGGTATGAGTCACGGTGGCAGGAGTGGTTTGGATCATAGTTGCAGGAGTGGCCTGGGTCACAGTGGCAGGAGTGGTCTCAGTTACAGTGGCAGTAGTAGGTGACAGGGCCACTGTTGCAGCAGAGGTTGGGATGCTAGCAAACGCAGTGGATGGATGGTGGATCAGAGCAGTGGTGGTTATTAAGGAGGATGTCCTTGTCCTGGTGGAACAGGTGGCATTGGCAAGGGATGAAGAGGATATATTAAATTTGGTAGTACCAGTGGCAGTTAATGACATGGTAATGTCCTCCTACCAACACTACTAGTGATTTGAATGGTACTTTTACTTTTTTTCCTGGTGTCAGCCGACACCATACTAGTGCTGGTGGAGACTACAGGTTTGATAGGGTAAAACATAATTTGGTGTGGTGAATGTACCCTATACATTGCTCTGCAGTATGCTCACCCTCTCCTGGTACTCTACATGAGCTGCAGTTTTGCTGGGGCTGCTAGATCAACTACATTTTCTGGTACTGTATCTTCTGACTGCTATGGTTGTGTTCCTCACAAAAAGCTGTATTAAATATAAATGATATTATTATGAACGCAAGTCAGTCAAGTCCCTGCAGCAATGCTGGGCTGACATGTCTCACTCACTAATACTCAAGCTTGACTAAATTCTCATAAAGTTTTTAAAAATGTCTTCTTGGGCACGCAGCCACAAACTTAGAAAAATGTCTTGTGTGCACAGCCATACACACACAGAACAGAAAAGCAGCTAATTGAAACAGTGGGAGTCAGTCAGCTAGTCTCACCCTACCAGCTAGGGTGTACTCGCACTTATGGAAGTGGCCATTGTAAGGAAAGTTTGCTAGTGTCTGTGAAGGTACCAGTTATAATAAAGGCACAGTAGGTTATCCATTTAGTTCACAGGAAAATGGGGAAAAAAGGCATAGTAAACATATAACTTTTAAACTCTTAGGTTCATAATTACTACTTGTATTAAGTTGTGTAATAATATCATTCAGTTTAGGGGTGTGCAAGTAACAAATAATATTTTCTGAATATCATGAATAAATAGGCTATGTATTACTCGGGAACAAAATCAAATAAATTGGTGCGATTTGGGGCCATGTGGCATTTTGCTATTTGGCAGGCATTCAAGATGTTCCAAGACTTCCTGGACAATCAGAGGCCACCGTGGAAGCTCACTGAAGGCAGGTCATGTGACCCAGTGCTTGCAGAAGCTTCAGACAGGAGACATAGACGACTTGAGCTGCTGCAGAGAAAGAATCTACTTCCACCCACTTTTTAAAATTAGACAAAAATCAGAAAGCGTGACATTTTTCATTTCCTCTCTAACCCCCAGGCTTGTGAAGGTTGATTTTATACACTGTAGACTGAAAATCAGGCTTTTTAAGGAAGGGAAAATCGAAGGGCTGTTTGGTGTTTGCTGAGAGAGACAGGCAGGTTGGCCCCAACAACACACACACACACGTAGGCTGTGTGTGTGTGTGTGTGTGTGTGTGTGTGTGTGTGTGTGTGTATACATATACTGTCCTAAATTTAGGATTTAAACCTGCAGTGTAGTGTTTTAAAGACTAACAGCTGAATTTATTTATGGTATTCGGAAAATATTATTCATTACTTGCACACCCTAAACTGAATGTTATTATTACAATACAAGTAGTAATTCTGAACCTAAGATTTTAAAAAGTTATATGTGGAACATGTTTTTTTCTTTATTTTCCTCTTGACTAAACAAACAACCTACTGTGGGTGTGTCTGAAATGTGTATAACTTACTGTGGGCACATCTGAAATGTGGATAACTTACTGTGGGCATATCTGAAATGTAGATAACTTACTGTGGGTGCATCTGAAACATGGTTGCACTAGTCTGTGATATAGTAAATGACAGTCTTCCTGGGCTCTGGTTGGCTGACAAGAGATACATGTCATATACTGTAATTGCTCTTAATCTTAATTCATGGGCTGCCTGTAGTACCCTGTCATACAGAATGGCAGACATACCCATACATATGGATGGTGCCAATTTACAGCTGCAGACTGATCCTGCTTGCTCTGGGCTATGGAGATGGTTATCTCCTCCACAGATTTGTTGACTGACTGTGGCCACTTGCCAGTAAAGAGTAGTTTGGCAAGATAGTTGGCAAGCACACATGAGGAGACCCTATAAAAAAAGCATACTGTAGGTCAGCAAATCACTGAAAGGTCCAGCACTGTCAACAAACAATTCATAGTCAGACATGTAGTGGTGTTACTGGTAGACGGGACTTGCTGAGAATCCGTGGAGCACAGAGCCCTACCTGTGGAATGGGTGTTTGTTAGGTAACTGGAGCAACATTTTTTTTTTTTGGCAAAAAAAAAAAAAAAATGCTATTGGGCTGTCAATGCAGTAATGTAAGAGGATAAAAGAAAGACACAGCAGAGGACAAACCTCCACCCTATCCCACCCATCAAGCCAACAGAAAATGGTGTCACGGTGGCACGCAACATGGTGTTCAACTGGACAAGCAACTAACTCAGCTGGAATACAGCTGAACAACATCATAACAGACATAAACAAAATTATAAGGAACAAATAGAAAATGCAAGCAGCTGCACCACAGCTTGCTGTCACTGCAATGACACTGGTCCAATACTTATGTGGTAACACCCCATCACCTCTAAACCTGTGGTATCTCTGTGTACTGCAAGTGCAACAACAAAGTCATTTATTTTTATTAGAAAATGGGTAGGTAATTTTTTTTAATCTGATTAGGCGTTCTAATGCCATGAGTTTATCTGCCAACACTGACCAGAAAAGAAAAGATCCAGTGCCTCCTAGCCACGTTACAGAAACATATAATTGTGCAAAGTCTCATCCCAGCTAGTCCTTCACTTCCCCCACTGTCCCCTCAATTTAACCACTTGTAAACAAAAACAAACTACTATTACAGGAATACAGACTTCTGTATTAGTCTGTATGTGAAATCAGAAAAAAGGAAAGAATTTGTAGCACTACTACAGTGTTCTCACTGCAGCACCCTCACCCCCACTCTCACCTCAGATGTTCTGCCATCTGGCCCAACCGCACTCACTCTGCCTTTCCAACCATGTTCAAAGTGTTTCCTGAAAGTCATAGTACAAAATGCTCATAAATGCCATAATTCTGAAAAAGAAAACTGCCGTCTGCTTACTGCTACTCCAGGGGTTGGGGGATCCAGAAATGAAAGTGGTTACTGTGTAGAGCACAGAAAACATAAAATGCTTTTTAAAACAGCAGTGTCCTCTACTGGTAATGGTACCAGTGGAAGGACTGCTTTACAAGACAATTTTTTTATTCACTTTCGTCCATTTTTCTTTTTTTTTGCATTTTTTAAAGATTTCATTTTGAAATCACTGAATTTTGAATCTCAAAAAATACTCATTTTCTACCTGCAATAATTCACAACAGGGTGGGCGATGTTAGTTATACCCAGCTTTCAGGGGCAGTAAAGCCCTCCGCCTGTGGTGGTGGGATTCACGATACACCTGGGAGGGTGAATATAGGCCTACAACACCCACCCTGCTGTGCATTATTACTTTAAGTAATAACACATGACAGGGTGTGCATTGTGGTGGGATAGCAACACACCCCAGGTGTGTTGTGAGGCATGAGGCATCTCCAAGTGCCTTCAACCACCCAAGTAGTGCCACTATCACTACAAAATATACACCATGGAGTGTTTTATTGTGATAGAACATGGATACAAGATTTTTTTGGGGGGAGGTATTAAAAGTATATTTTAATGATTTTGTTATAACATTCATCCACCTCAGCAAAATGGTGCCAGCACATTCCAGCACTGGTGTGCCATCTCAGTTTCAAGTATTATGCACAACAAAATACATTTGCTTTTAATTAGCCCTTAAACCTCTTTTTTTTCCTAACCCACCCCAATTTACCTGTTACCACACCTCTCCTCCATCTAGATATTATTTATTCCCTCTTCCTCATGTTCCTTTTCTATCTTTTCTACATTAAATAGATGAAATATTTACAATGGATGGAATACAAGCATGCAAATTTCTGCTGTATTCTACTAGCAGAATGTTCACACCTACAACCACGCAACAGAAGGCATCAGATGGAGCCAGGGCTTCTGTTTTGTCTGTAGCAGGTTAAACAGTAGATATTTCCCTGGTACGCAGGTAAGGATAGGAGAGGGATTTTTTATGGTCAGCAAAAAACACCAGTAATTAAAAACTAAGTATTGAAGTACTTAATTTTATAGCATATGTATGTGTGTAGAAGAGAATTATGAGGGCAAAAAACATTTACCTTTATTTTCATTTAAGGCAGTTTTATTATAGGGCACAATTGAAGGTTTAAGTAACTAAAGGTGGCAGCTATGTTTGTGATGGAAAACTGTGATTGACAAGGCTCATTGATTTTAAGAGGGTGAAAAGGCTGATGGCCATGAACTTCAATGAAGTGTGGTTTGGTACTGTGATAACAACTCTGTTTATAATGGTCTCTAACAAATCAGAAGTCAGAAAAATTCCATGCTCTTTTATATTTAAGTAATAAGGCAAAACAGGGGATGCATTATGATGGGATAAATGACCACCTCAAGTGGATTGAAGTACAAGGTGAAGTCAAGTGCTTCTACTACCCAAGAAGGGATGTTGGTCCACCATGCCTCATTCCCTGGAGTGCCTTACTGCTGTTATGAAACAGGTCCTTTTTAGTAAGTTGGATGTATTTTTTGAACATATTTTTGTTGAGCTACTTTCAGCTGGGCTGTTGTGCTGGGATAATGGCCCTGCTGAAAGGACCTCTTGGCCAATCAGGAGTCAGCATTCTTTCTACTCATTTCATAACAGATAATATAACATGACTTCATGTTTAATATGAGTGAAAGTGATAAGTATGGTAACACTCACCAACAGATGGTGTTTCTGCTCTGCAGATTTTGTGACCATGCCTCACAGGCTCTCCAGTATATGGGTGCCTTATCTCTAAAGGTCATCCCAGCAATGCTTTAGCTGCTTATTGGAGTGTTCCAGTTACACTCCACCACTGCTGACCAAGGCCATAATACTGCCCCAATTTTTTTCTCTCTGGAGGAGTAGTCCACCCTTTTGAATCCAGTTCCAAACAGGTCTCCTGCCTTTTTTGGCTGCTCAAGGGAAAAGGATGCAGATAGAATCCTAGCCTTAGTGGCATTACTTGCCTGTCCCTCATCAGTGGAAATTTCAGTTTTAATAAAAAGTTACCAACTGAAACTCAAACTCTTCAATCTGCTTTCCATCTCTCTTAACTCTCACAGCAAGCTGAAACTCTTCGTTATCTCTATGGTAAAATGCTGGAACTGCAGAATCACATTACCGAGATAAATGCAATAATTCTATGGTTTACAGTAACACTGTTGAATAGATAAGGAATTGCACTCTTGTGCTTTTCTCATGTCATCAAAAATGCATGACGGGATACTATTCTGTGGTTCTAATGAACTGCAGAATATGACTCCGCTGAACTCAATGGAAAAATCCTATATGATTCAAATTAATTAGCACTCAAGACAACATTTATAGACTCCCAGGTAGATGTGGAAAAGTGGTAAACCAAACTCAGTACCAAACAATAGGCTGTTAAGCACCTGGGTTACAAAAATCCTAATACAACATAGTATAGTGATGGAATTAGCATCAAGGAGACTAAAGAAAGACTTAGGTATTATCATAATCCCTGACTGTAAATATAACAATGTCAAATAGTTACAATAGGGTGAATAAAATACTGGGCAATATCCTAAGGGTGATACACAGTAGGAGTAGCAAGATTACTATATCTTTGTATATGGGATACATCAGGCTGATTTTTTTAATTAAGGCTCACAGCTGTGGTCCCATCTGCTGAGGAAATATTAGAAAAAAAGGATTCAGCATAGGGCTACAAAGATGATAGAACATGTATAATCTTACATATGAAGTGAGTCTATCCAGGCTCAAACTGATGAGCTTGGATAAATGAAGATTATGAGGGGACCTTCTTTATGATATCATGCAGGATAGAGGCTTGTTATTAGAGCTTGGTTTTGAATTTAAAAATGAACAGCATATGACAAAGGTCATAACTTAGGGTTATTCTACTGGCAATACGGTCCTATTTACCTCTAGTTCCTCTCCCTCTGATCTGATGGCCAGGCTTGAACTGGACTTCAACAACATCCAGCAGTGGTTCCTGTCTAACCAGTTGTCACTAAATGTCAAAAAAATAGTCTCCATGACCTTTGGCAACAGGCAGAAGCTTACAAAGCTTACTACCCTTCCCTCCTTCCACAACTTGGGTGGGGCTACAATTGACGATGTTCCCTCATTCAAATACCTAGGAGTCTGTCTTGACCTACAATTGATGAGGTTCCCTCATTCAAATATCTAGAAGTCTGGCTCAGCCTACAATTGATGAGTTTCCCTCATTCAAATACCTAGGAGTCTGACTCGACCGTCACCTTGACTTTTCCGGGCATGCGGATGTTATCCAAACAAAAAGTTCTACCCTAAACAGGAATAGAGGTTGTATACATCTTTCTGCTCATTGTGCTACTGTCCAGAAAATGATCCTTCCCACCTTCAACTTTGGTGACATTGTCTACAGTGCTGCTCCTACAACTACCCTAGCCAGACTGGACCCCCTCTTTCACTACTTTTGCCACTTTGCTTTGGACTGCACCCGCCACTGCTCCCTCTACTCCTCTCCTCCCTCCCCTCCCTTGACGCTAGATGCTTCACTCACTGTACTTCTTTTATCTTTAAATACTGACTAGGCTCCTTCCCCTCCTACCTTACATTCCTTTTCCCCACCCCCTCCCTTACTCTCTTCATAACTCTGCCTATTGTTCCTTTGCTCTCCCTTCTAGAAAATCATCAGCTGGCCAGGCTGCTTTCTCATACTATTTTCCCAAACTATGGAATTCCCTCCCCCTAAATATTTGCTCTGCCTCTTCCCGGAGATCACTCTCTGTACTTCATGATTTCTCAGTCCACACCTGTAATTGTACCTGATAGCTGTCTCTATTACTCCATTCTCTACCTTCTTCCCTCATCTCCTCCTGATCTTCTGTTGTCCTCTTTTGTGCAAAGAAAAAAAAGTAATTTGAAATGACTGAAAACCACAAGGCACTTTCTGACCCTACCCCCACCAGCCCAACTGATGCTGCCGACAACACTTGTTAACACCCGAAGCTATAATTGCCACTAGTTAAAGCCATACTCAATACTAATGACAAAGCTTACTACTAAGCTGCTAAGGACAACATAACTCTGGTATTGTTTGCATCAATCCTACCTGTACCAGCTTGTTTGTATCTATGTCTTAAGTTACTGTTATACTGTGTTATACTGTGTATTTGCGTTTGTCTTACTGTGACAAGGTACCTTTGTAAATGAGCCTATGGCTCAAAGGTTTTCCAAACTGCTGTCTAAATAAATAAATAAAAACATTGGAGGACATGGACAATCCCCCACCCTCGACTCTGTGTCTGAGTTGGACTGGCACTGCTGGAGTCTTTTTTCCTTGTTTTTTTTTCCTCCTTAAAACAACAATGAATGAAATGAAGGTAGCTAGTCACCAGCAAGGAAGTGAATGTAAAACAATGACCGCTCACGTCTTTGTGATTTAATCATTTTTGGCACTTCCCCACCAACCTCTAACTGCTTGCTTGTGCTCAGTGTCAGTTAGGCTGCAGCAGTTGATGTTTCCGACAACAGTTTAGAACCGTTCACTCTCGTCTCTCTGTCTGACTTGGACTGGCAGTGCAGCAGTCTTTTTGCCTCACTAAAAGGTGGAGATTGCATTTTTACAGCAAAATAAAAACGTGACTTTTGTTTTTGGTGCAGTTAATCTGATACCCCACCTGCCAACTACAGATGTCGTGTGGAATGGGAAACAGAGGTCATAGCGGCACATGTGGAGAGCTCAGTTGGGTGCTCCGTGCCTCTTTTGACGGAGGAGAGATTTTTTCTATTTGTGATTTCTGTGTGTATTTTCATGAGTAACTCTTTCATATTTTGTGTGTTGTGCCCTGAGTTGTGTTCCGTGACTGCATTCAGTTCTGTTGCCACTGAAAGTGATGATTTGGGCTGGATCGAAATAAGAGCAGAGCTGCAGTTCTGTGAGATGGGTATTTAGTGGGGATTGCTTTTTTTGCCAGTCCCTGGTTAGTGATGGTCAGAGTGATATTGGGGAGAATTTTCTGATGCAGCTGACTGGCGGCTGGCACCTTTTCCTGTGGGGTGATGCTAGGATTTCCAACACCTAGAAGGTGCCAGCCAGCCAATCAGAATGCTTTATTTTTCTAGCCATTATATAATTCCACATCCATCACAGCACTAATGTCCTGCTAAGAGGAAAAAAGTTACTATAAACTGCTCTCTCTCCATTCTCCTATACTTTATATTGTACATGCTGTAGTCCTATTCCTCACTTAGCATCTTCAAAATGCTATTTTAATGGTGGGGCTACAGCTTGAGACTGTGCAGCAGTATAAGACCTAAAGAATGCAAGCAAGCACTACAAAGGTTTGCATCTAATTAACCACTGTATAACAAGCATTAAAACTGATTACTTAGACCCTGGGGAAGGTAGAACCATGGTGTGATCTTCTGGCTTTGTTCATGCCAGCTGCAATTTAAATGTATCTATTACTTCTTTTCCCAAATAACAATACCATCTGTGTATTAAGTACTATTTTTGAGGTGCTTTCAAGTTCAGCTTCATACCCTGGGCCAGATTTTCACAGCTCTTAAAAATGCCACAAGCCCCTGATCCACCAATTATACAGTTCATTGAGCTTGTGGCGTTCTCCCAGTCAGTGATTGGGATTTTCAGTCCCATGTGCCAAGTGACAGAATTTAGACCAGCTTCCCATGGTCTAGCTTGTGGCATTCAGGGAACCCTTTTTAAGGGGCTTGCACCCAATATTTGATGCAAGTTGGTGTAAAGGGAGTAAACGGTCATATCTATGCCCAAGAATACAATTGTGGCAAAGGTGTTTGGTGCAGCTGCACCAAAAAATGGGTTCAACACAAGCCCTGTGTTGGCCTTTGAAAATCCAGCCCCTGTTTAAATTTCTTTTCTCGATGTGTACAAGCTACTATTTTTCTCATTCTGTCAAAATCTGCTTTATGGGACACAGGCTTCCTTTCTGGTTTAGGAAAATAGACCAGGGGAGGGCAGCGAACATAGCTTAGCAGGACTTCAAGAAGGCCTTCAACACTGTACCACAAAGGAGGCTGATTAGGAAGTTGGCCAGCTTAGGAGTGGGGCCCAAATTTATAAGCTGTGTTCAAAACTGGTTAACAGATAGAAGTCAGGGGGTGTTGGATAATGGCATTCACTTTAATTATGGGAGAGTGACCAGCAGTGTACCAGATGATTCAGTACCAGGACCAAACTTTTTCAGAGTCTTCATAGGGAACATTGTAGAAGAGCTGGGAGGAATGTATGCCTTTTTACAAATGACACCAAAATCTGCAATAGGGTGGTGAGGATGGAGAGAAGGAGTAGGAAGCTAGGAAAACTTGAGGAGTGGTCAAAGGCAAGGCAGTGGGGGTTCAATGCCAAAAAGTGCAAAATCATGCACCTAGGGTGCAGGAACCCAGGTGCAATGTATAGAACAGGAGGAGGTACTGACAGTCTGACAGTCATTAGACAGGAAAGGACATTGGGGTTACTATATCAGAGGTCCTCAAGGTAGCAGTGCAGTGTGACAAAGCTGTGGGCAGGGCTAGTGGGATACTAGGGTATAAAGGAGGGGATATCTCCAGCAGGAGGAACATGGTGATGGTGGTTCCACTGTATTGCTCACTGGTACAGCTCTATCTGGAGGACTGTGTCCAGTTTTGGAGACTGCACCTCAGAAAGGACATACTGTAGACACAGTGAAGGTGGTCAAGAGGAAGGCAGCTAAAATGGTGCAGGGTTTGCAAGTGAAACCCTATAAGGAGAGACTGATGGATCTCAACATGTACACCATGGAAGAGAGTAGAGAGATGTGGGATGATCGAGACCTACAGTACCTCACATGGGTGAGGTACTAGAGGGGGTGAGGTACAGAAGGAGAGAATCTTCCAAATGAGGAAGAGCACACAAACTAGGGGGCATGCAGTGAAGCTGGGGGGAGTTCAGGAGAGATAGGAGGAAATATTTAGTCACTGAAAGGGTGGTAGATGCCTGGAACAGGCTGACAGCCACAGCGGTGGAGGTTAAAATAGAGTGGAGCTTCAATCATGCATGGGATAAACATAAGGGTATATTAGAGCAGAAGTAGGAAAGGGGGAGGGTCACCACAGACCAGATAGGGTCAGCAGATGTAGAATACGCAGGAAACACTTGGGAAGACTGCATGGGCCAAGCCGCCCTTTTCTGCCAACAAATTCTATGTTTCGATGGTTACTCCAGGGCCATTTGTTTGTCCCAGCTTTAAGCTAAACCTAACCAAGCTGTTATAGACACTATCATGCTGCACCCCCACATACACTCACACTTTGACACCTATTTTGTTATCATCCCCGTTTAATAATGCTAGATCGAGTAATGACCCCAATGTGGCCCTTCCCTCACATGCTATGTTTAGAAACAGTCTTTGATTATCTCCTTGAATCCTCAATTTAATCAAATTGATAAGGTGAAATCCTTGTGAAGTGACAAAATTGCATTGAACTGAACTAACCTATGACCCTTCTCTGCAAATGTTCCAATTGATCTCAGGGAAATTGAGGTCACCCATCAATATGAGCAACTCACTCAGCAGCTCTCCTAATTTATTCAACTAGATTGGCACCTATACCCTTCTCTTGACCTAGAGTACAGTAATAGATGTTTAATATGGTCCAAGGTGCTTTCATCACAGAACCTTGCAGCCATAGTGATTCTGTTTCAATTGTCCCTAGACTGTTGCTTTCTGCCAAGTCGAAGGACCATTCAGTACACTGTAATATAACTTCCTCCTGGTTGTTGACGTTTCTAAGTAGTTTCTACTTTTGTCTTCCAGGCCAGATCTATGATAATTACCTGAACAGATTTTAGAAATTAAATTTAAAATTGCTGTTTTGAACATAGATCTTCTTCAGAAATTATGCATGGAGAAAAAAGTAGCATAGGCAGATGGCAGGGATGCATATACAGTATATATTCTCTGAAAAAAACTGCGTTAATGCAAAAGTTAGGTTTCAACCTAAGGCCACAACACTAGGGAAATGTAGCATTAGGGTTTCCAACCTTAATTCTCCCCACAGACAGAAAAAGAACAAGACAACACAAACAACCACAGACAGCCATCATCAGGTAAGACAAACAATACACAGCTGTTTCCAGATGATACCAATGCAGTGGCACTGATGTGCTACCTTCGTGGATTTGTATCTGTGGAATGCACACCACAGCACATACTCGTTCACTTCTGGCTACAGATGGAAATCCAATATAATCAAATCACAACACTACTGTGTACAGAAGCACAGGCCCCTACAGCCACAGATACAAATCCATGACACCCAAATTACAAGAATTTTTTTTTGTCTGCAGAAATGAAGGCCCTTACAGGGGCCAGTGATTCTGTAGCCACAGGTACTCATCCAACCTGTACGACATACACACAGTACTGTCTGCAGAACTGCAGGCACCTGAGGGCCTGCACTTCTGGAATTGCATGTGTGAAATATACACATTGACCTCTGGTTGCAGAAGCGCAGGTGCCACAAAATCCATGATACCAAAATTGCAACAGTACTTCTGTCTGCAGAAGTGCAGGTCCCTGAGGAGTGTGCACATCTTCAGCCACAGGTGTAAGACATACACATCGTCTTCTGACTGCAGAAGCACAGGGCTTTGCGATGCTTGCACATATGCAGCTGCTTATAGAAACCAAGCAGTAGCAGATCCAGCTCTGTAGCAAGGCACCTCCTGCTACCTCCTTAGACCAACAAAAAGTAGCTTTTTAACCTAATCTGAGCTTTAAAAGAGAACATTTTACTTTTTTGGGGAACGTGCCACGTGCCACCTCCTAGACAAAACTGCTACCACCTTGAAAAATTTCTAGATCCACTGCTGAAATCAAGATACTCTCATTGCAACAGTACTTCTGTCTGCAAGAGCATAGGCCCCAATGAGCCTACACTTCTGTAGCCAGAGGTACTCATGGACACTTTGTGATACACACACACACACACACACACACACACACACACACACACACCTGTCACTGCAGAAGCACAAGCCCCTGTGGAGTGTGTGCTCCTGCAACCACAGATACAAATGCATGAAGGTAGCACATCAGTGCTACTGCAATTGTGTCATCTGGTTCATGTTGTTTGTCTTATCTGATGATGCCTGTCTGTGGTTCCTCATTTGGTCTTGTACTTCTCTGGCTGCTTCGGGGGGTTAGGGTTGGAAACTCTAATTCCACATTTCCTTACTTTTGTTGCATTAAATTGAATTTTATCTGGTGCATTAACACTTTTTTTTGGCAAGACTTTCTTTTCTTTTTGAGACAATGGAATCGTATCCTCATTCAGAATAGATGCAGATGCACAGGGCCCTCTGAGCCCTGCACCAAAGGAAAAGTCCATCTTCCTACGGAAGTGCAGAGCCCTGTGTGCCAAGCACCTCCATGTGACAATGGATGTCATGAATTTGTGGGTCTGTCTGGTGTGCTGCAGAAGCGCAGGGCCATCTGGTCCCTGTGCTTCAATGAGGTGATAGATATCAGCACACAGTCAAACAGTCCATCTGTCAGCCGAAGCTCATAACCCTGTGGCACCCACAGGTGCAGAAATACAGGGCCCTATGCCAAGAGAAGAGTTTTCCTCACTATATGGCACTAGGGTCTGTGCAGGCAACCCTGCGCCTTCCCTTCCCAGGCTAGGGGGTGGTGCCACATGACAGCACCATCCCCCCAGCCTTGGCCCATCCATCAGGCTCACCGACCTCACCCCTGAACTCTGCTCACCAGCATGGGATCACAAAGCACCCCGGGGGTAAAGGCTGCCAGTACGTACAACATTTCTTAATAATTATTGCTTTTTAAATATTAAGCACACCTTTTTCAAGAGAATCATTTTATGACCCCCCCCCCATAAACATTACACGTGGCATTTATAGAATAGTGGGTGAAATGTCATTTCATGCCACTAGTGTGAAAACACATTTTGTCCAGCATTTGTAAAATGACACCAGACACTTTTAAGAGGTGGTGTGAAAAAATGGGTATGTTGAACTTTTGGAGTAAAAATATTGAAAATTACCAAAGTTACGAGTGAGCATGGAAAAATTTAAACATACATTCATAACTTTGTGGGGTTTTTTAATATTTCGACCCCAAACTTTAAAAACAGTGTTCTTATAACCCCATGTCATAAACCTGGTAGTTGAAAATGTTCAAGACCCACTAAAAATGAGATTTTGCCTAGCAACTGCAAAATCACCTTTGGCCTAGATTTGAACAATTTTACCTGCTCAGTTCATAAGATGGAGTCCCAAAAGGGTCATGTTGAAAGTTTGGTGAAATATATTGAAAACTGACAAAGTGACATATGATCGCTGAAATATTTCAATGCTCACTCATAGCGTAATCATTTTATCATATTTTTCCACCAACATAGTCTTCCTATGACCCTACCTCATGAACCTGGTAGGTTAAAATTTTCAAATTTCACCCAAACAGGGATTTCATGGAGTGACCGCAAAATAACCTTTTGAAATTGATTTAAAAAATGTCACCTACCTTGTTCATGAGGTGGGATCCCAAAAAGGCTATGTTGAAATTTGGTGGAAAAATATTGAAAAATGGCAGCGTTATGTGTAAAGGTGTAAAAGCCATTGAAATACCTTAAAGGGGCACTGTCAGCTTTTTGCACAATTTTTTTTAATCATTACAGTACAATACTGCCTGCTGCCATTGGTGGTCTGACAGCATAATGTTCCAGATTTTGATAGAATTGTGAATTCCTTGTTGCTTTTATAAAAATCCTAATAAGAATGGTCTGCCTGTTTAGCCACTGCCCAAACCACATGCAGGTTCATGTTATCAATATGGTGCTGAGCTGCTGGTAAACTCATGCATTCACGAGTATGTCAGTTTTAATGCAGTTTGAGATGGTAGTATTCCTAAAAAGCTGGCAGTCACCTAAACTTACTAAGCTCTCTTTATAGTGAAAACAAGCTCTGTAACATAAACAAATATTGATCCGAAATCTGAAGCCCAGATATTTCAGATTGGACTTACCTTATTTTCTCATATCACAGTCGCAGTTCCAGCAGGAAGATGTCTTTTTGATCAGAAAGTGGATCTGCCTGTTGGGACAATTTTAGGTTAGTGAGGGTGTGTGTGTGGGGAAGGGGTGCTGGATACTGAGTGAGGGTCTGGGGTGGGTGAGGGGTGTGGGGACTCAGAAACATAGAAACATAAAATTTGACAGCAGATAATGACCGCTTGGCCCAACAAGTTGGCTGATTTTTTCCATACCTACAGCATCACTGCAGACCCTAATCCTTTCATTGATGCTGTTTGCAGTGTACATGCTGTCTCTGGGTGAACTCATTAGACATTACAGTCTGGGTTTCCACTGTTATGCAGATGACACCCAGCTGTATATGTCATTTGTCCCTGGAACAGATGGCACAGCTGAAGTGCTGAACAAGTGCCATGCCAAAATTCAGGATTGGATGCCCTCTAACTGGCTGGGGCTGAACCCCAACAAGATGGAGGTACTGGTGATTGAGCCTGGTAACTGGCATGATGAAGGTGCCTCTGGGTGGTCACAGGTTTGGTCCTGGGATCTACCTCATTGATGGCATCCCCCAAGGTGAAACATCTGTGTGTCATCCTTGATGACAGACTGATGCTGGATGCCCAGGTGTCATCTGTGGTCTGAAGTGGCTTCTACCACTTAAAGAACATTACCCAGATTAAACCCTTGATTCTGCCAAAAGGCCTGCCTTCACTGGTACATGCCTTTGTGACATCCAGGCTGGACTACTGTAATGCTCTATATTTCGAGGTCAGTGGAGGGAACCTCAGCTGACTGCAGCTGGTGCAGAACACGGCAGCCAGGTTGCTATGGGGCCTGTTTAGGTCCAGTCATGTAACCTCAGTCCTGCAAGATCTGCACTGGCTGCCTATCAGGTGGAGGATCATCTTCAAGGTGGGCTTGCTCATCTATAAGGCCCTATATGGCTCCAGCTTTGGCTGCCTGTCTGACATCCTTACACCTGCCATCCTGGTACGTTCCCTCCTGTCCTCCACCGATGGCCTCTTAGCGGTTTTGAGGGCCAGGCTGAAAACCTTGGGAGAGTGCTCCTTTGAGGTCGCCAGCCCAGCCCTCTGGAACTCACTTCCAAAATCTTTGAGGGAGACCCCTTTGGTGGAGGCATTTGAAAGGGGCCTCAAGATCTATCTTTTTAGGAAAGCGTTTTTAGAAAGTTTAAGCTGATTTTAATATTACCTATTCATTTATTAATTTATTATGTATTTATATGTCTCGTATGTTGTCTGTTTCACCCTGTTTTTTTTACCCATAAGGCACTCAGAGCCCCCGGGATTGGGCGCCATATATAAATAACATTTTACTTACTTACAGTACTAACTGATCTTTGGCTCTTTCTCCTTCCCCTCTTCCTTTCTACTAAGCTTCCCTTAGGCCTATCCATGCATTCTTGAACCCCACCACTGTTTTTGCCCTCACCATCTCTGCTGGAAGGCAGTTACAGGTTACAGGAGTCCACCACTGTTTCTGTGAGGAAGTACTTCCTCACATCTCCCCTGAATGTACCTACTCCAGCTTTGCAGCATATCCCCTTGCTCTTTAGCTCCTCTTTTTTCTGAAAAATACTTCCCCCTGTACCTTATTTACCCCTGTAAGCTACATAAAGGTCTCAATCATATCCCCCTCTCACACCTCTCTTCCAGGGTGTATATATATTGAGGTTCCCTAATCTCTCATAATAGGGCTTTTGGTGCAAACCCTGCACTGTTTCAGTTGCTCTCCTCTGGACTATCTCCACTCTCTCTATGTCCTTCCAGAGATGTGCTCTATGGAACTGGACACAGTACTCAAGGTGGAGTCTTACCAATGATCTATACAGGGGCAACACCGCCTCCCTTTTTCTGCTGGTGATACCCTTCCCTATGCACCCCAGCATCCCACTAGCCCTCCCAACTGCCTTGTTGCACTGCCTGGCCACCTTTATTTATTTATTTATTTATTGTAGTCATCGGAATTACAACCCTTTGAGTCAGGGACTCGTTTCCAAAGGCTCCACATCAGAGTTACAGGGAAGTACAATCAATTACATGTGAGCATCCCTTATAGACATAAGCAATACAGGGGTACAGGGTACAGATATAGTAGGAACACAGCAGGATTTTAAGAACTGTTGCAAATTGTATACAGGTGGCGTTACAGGCCTATACATCAAGGTAGCTAAGGACACTTATCAAACGTGCCAGTTGATCAATTTTGAGACTAAGGGCTGATTAAACTGGCTAGTAAGCCATTGTTTAGGTAATCAGATATGATTACCCAAAGAGCATTTTACATCTGCCCCTTGGCAAAGGGGGCATGGCACTGCCCAACATAAAGTATTATTACTGGGCTTGACCATTTTATAAACAGGTTTATTACATGGGAATCTGCTGCTTGCTTTAACAGAGATGTCATTTTCCCCAGAGAGTAATCACTACACATGACAATTAGCTAGGATTGGTTGGGCACCCAGAAATTTATTAGCCATCCAAAGAGCATGTCACCTCATGCATGCCTGGTTGCTGTTTTCAAACAGATGAGGGGGTATAATGTCCCCTTGCACCAAGCAATATTAAGATGGAACATGAAGAGGTAAAAATATGTATAAGAACTCTATGAGGGGGGCACACTGAAATGTTTCACTGCAATTAGACAGGCATTCTCCCTGCAATGAGGGGACTTTTTGTATATCTTCATATCAGGCAGTATCTATCCAGTCGTCCTGTTTTAACATCCCCCATAGAAGAAATTATCTTTGGATTACAACTCAGTACCAGACCTCCAACAGCCTTTTACAAATTACTGGTAGGAGCACACCCTCCTCTCCATATCATAGCACAGGAGCAATGGAGAGATGATCTAGATGTTGTATTGGTTGCTGGGGAGTGGCCAGCAACATTAACATTTGCACAAGTGTTCCAGCTCAAACAAGCTGAGAAGAATTCAGTTTAAGTACCTGCACAGAACTAATCTGGCGCCAAAACAGCTGTACCAGTATCAAACTTTTTATGACCTGTGATGTCCTAAATGTCTTGCAGTGGAGGGTGATTACATCCACATGGCACTGTCATGTAACAAGATAGCCCCTTTCTGGATAGAGGTGCACAAACTCATGGAATCAACACTATGGTGCCCACTTTCTAGCAAACCCTCAGAATTTATATTGAGCCTATGAGAGGGCCTGAATCCCAGCAGCAGAGGTGGGACAAATCACAGGTTATGGGGTATTCAGCTGATTAGTGCCAGAAAAACTGTTGCATAGCAATGGTGCAGTACCTCTCCCCCTACTATAGCACACTGGTTGAATAACTTTTTACTATGTATGGAGTTGGAGAGCTATTATCTTAACTCATTGTACCCAATTTCTCCATATAAAGTCCAAACCATCCACTGATTCTCCAGTTACAAAATGGCCGCCCACGGTATAATGAGTTAATGCTAAGGGACAGGGAAATCTGTTTCATCAAACATGGCAGCCACTGTGCTCTGCTATTGATAACAATGAAATTACACTTTGAGTAGCATGTCTTTCACTAGGTATGGTCTAGGACTATATTCAAAAGTAATCAGCCAGTCTCTGGCGGTGGCTGGGTTCCTACATCAGCTTATAAACCTCATGTGTTCTGATTATATAAAATGGACCAAAATTATATATTTTTGACTCAGTATGCATTAACTGTTCTCTAAGTTTATGTATTAAATGCAGAGACCTATAGGCAGGTATTAAATAAGCCAAAAAAATTAATTAGCAGTTATTTGCTTGAAAGTGCTAATCAGCTGTAAAAATGCATAGCACTTAGTACAGAATGATTAGCACAATTTAAAAAATAAAAATAGTTTTTATTCATTTTGTCTATTGTGCCACGGACTCAGTCAGAAAATGGTTAGTAGTCTACTACTACTCATTTCTGGAAATGGTTAGCAACACCCCCTGTTTTGTGTAGTATTTTGTTGTGCTATACCAGCTATTTAATACCCTGCTATTGGCATTGTCTTTATAGTGTTATGACTTGTAATGTATGTATTTCATCATTCTGAAGTACTTCAATAAAATATGTTTCCCAAAAGAGTAGCTCAGGGGGAAAGTTAAGCTGCATCTGCAGCTGGTGATAAGAGCCGTATCCTAGGCAGCAGAGTTTGGCAGCTGTAGCCACAAGGGAGAGGAGGGCTGCATCTGCTGCAGCTGAGTAGAGCAGCATCCGCGGCTGGGAGGGTCAGAGGCCATAGCAGTGAGGGAAGGGCACCAGCCGGAGCCAATCAGGTGCCAGAGGAGGAAGCACACCAATCTTGACAATATTTTCTCCCACCCACCCATCCCACACAGCCTCCATTTTAAATTAACACCACAGCCACTCCCAGAAGTGGGTCTCACCAATCGGGGAGAGCAGAGTTTAGAGGAGTGGGCACAAGGAGAGCTCTGGGACAGGGACCATTTTGGCTAGTGTGAAATTGGTCACAAAGCAAGGTACTGTGACTACTTTAAAAACCATGACTCTGCTTTGTTAACAATGTGGGGGTTTTACCACTGCAAGGTTACTCAGGGAATCAACCAAGCAGGATTGTTAATACATTGCAGGCAGGTTTTGGCTAGTACATAATCTACTGTAATATTAGGTATTCAACACAGTTATTGCATTTCTATTAGTTAGCCTTATACTGCAAATGAGAGAAGGAGTGTATCTTTTTTAAGGCACACTACTGTAATGCTTAAAAATGTTTAATTAGTTTTTAATAGCTTCAATTGTGAAAAGGAGAGATAGGAGTTTAAAAGGAGACTGCTCAATAGTTGTAACAGCTGTGTTTGTGTGAAAAGGAGGGTTGGAGCTTTAAAGGAAGCTGCTCAATCAATATAAATGTAATGCAAGGGGGTAAGGAAAATAGAGAAAAGGAAGAAAATGTTTAGAAATAGTAGAGGAGGGAGGGGGGAAGCTTGGGGGAGCTTTGGGTATCCTTCATCTGGAAGGGTGGGGGCGCTGGTGGGCAAAGAGAGAAATGAGAAGGGTGGTGGCCTGCAACAACTGCGGTGCTCAAATCTTTTTAAAAATTGCATGGAGAGCGGAGGGATGTTTAGTGTGCAACCAAATACTGAAACTTAAAAATTAGATCAAGAGTCTGCAGGAGGAGCTAAGGCTGGCAAGACAGGCTGGAGGGGGTTATGGCTCAACAGCTGAAGGAGGTAGGAGGGTAACTGAGGAGGGAGGTCAATTTTGGCCAACAGAGGGGAGAAGAGGGTCAGAGAAGGGGGCGCTGAGACAGGGGGGACCCAAGCCAAGGGGCACTGTGTCAGGGGAACCCAGGTCGAAGGACAGATGAAAACAGGAAGGAAGAGAAAGGGATTGGTAGGGGGAGGAGGAGTTGTGGTAACAGACGTGGAGTCAAAAGGAGGGAATGTGCTAGCGTGAGGAAGGAGGAAAGAGGCACAACAGAAGGGTCTTCAGAAAATCAATTTGCAGTTCTAGAGGGGAAGGAGGACAGAGGGCATGAGCTTGGAGGAGTAACTGATGGTGGTCAGGATGAAATCGAGGAGAGGGGAAAGTTCTGCAGGGGGAATTACAACAGGGGCAGAAGGGGGAACTACTGTGCTAGAGGAAGAGGAGAAGTCAGGAGGGAGAGGTGGGGAGGAAGTGAAGCAAGCAGATGAAAAAGGGGTGGAATCTTAGTGCTGGGGACTCAGTACTAAGAGGAGTCAGGTTGGGTAGCAAGGGGGAGAGGCATAGTCACATTTGGATGGAGGCCATGCCAGGAATTACAGCGGAAAGGGTGGGACAATCTGTTCTGAAATATGCTAGAAGAGGTAGAGAGAAACCTCATTTAATTCAACATTTGGGGACAAACAACCTGGCTGACAGGACGCTAGATGTAGTTCAGAGGAGGTTTGATGAACTAGGACAAATATGTGAGGGGGCAGGAAGATCAATAACTTTCTCAGAGATACTTCCAGTGCCCAGGGTGATAACATCAAGAAAACTGAAAATATAGGAATTTAACAAATAGCTAAGAACCTGGTGTCATCGCAAAGGGTACAGGCTGCTGGGGGGGACTGGAAGGACAGTAGTCTCTACACCAAGGATAGACTGCACTTGAGTGGGGAGGGAAAGAAAGTGTTGAAACAGAGGATGCATGATTACATAGAAGAAGAGGTGAAGTTAAACTAGGAGCGGGGGTGGCAAGTTGGCAAGCGGCTTGCAGAGACCACAGGATGGGAAGCCATACGAGCTTACGCCCATAACAGAGACAAAAGACTACAGGCAAGTACTAGTGGAGATGCTACTAAAGGAGGGCAGGAGGGAGGGGGGGGAGTGAAGGGGTGGAAGGTAATCACCTTGAATGCTAGGAGCCTTGAGAAGAAAACTGCCGCGCTACAGACTCTCATGGCAGAGGCGGTGGTGGGACATGGTTGCCATCACCAAAACATGGGCCACCCAATACAATGATTGAGAACTGTCGGTACCAGGGTTCAGGATAGTCTGCAGGGATAGAGTGAATGGGGAGGGAAGGGGAGGGTGCTGTATGTGAGAGAAGGACTGAAGTGTGTACAGGAGAAAGGTGAGGAGCGCAGTATGGAGTCATTATGGATGCAAATCCAGGACTCCAAGAATAGGACTGTCAGGATGGGAGTGGCGTACAGGCCACCCTCTCAGACAGAGGAGTGAGACAGGGAACTAGCTGGACAGATCAGGAGGACCTGCGAGAAGGGGAGTGTGGTGATCGTGGGGGACTTCAACCTGCCAGGAGTGAATTGAAGTACCCCAACAACCAGGAACAGAAGAGAGTAGGTACTGCTGGATGCCTTCCATTACAGCTGCCTGATGCAAATGGTCAGCGAACCAACCAGGTTAGGGAATACCCTTGACCTCATGCTAGCAAATGGGGAATTTGTGAGGGAACTTAGGGTGGAAGAACCGCTGGCGGGGAGTGACCACCACTCAGTATGGTTCACGTGAATATGGTTAGAGAAGGAGTAGAATCCAGCACAAGGGTGCTGGACTTCAGGAGGGCCAACTTCGGGAGGATGGGGAAGTAGCAAAAGGGTACCTGACCAGAATTCAACCTGGTATGGGCACTAACCAGAGGTGGGAGCTAACAAAAAACACAAGAAAGAAGCACTCAGACTTATGCCAAAAATAAACACACAGAGACTCAAAACATTCGAGCAATGAAAAACCCGCAGCACACTACCCCAGTGCTTAGTGTCCTCTGTGTTTTTTTTTTGTGGGAGCTAACAAAGCTGGAGATAGTGGAGGCAACCAGCACCTGCAACAAGGCCCAGAGCAAGAAGACTAGTGCAAAGAAGCCAGTTGGGTGACCAAGGGGGTCATGGAAAAGGTAAGGAAGAAAAGAACTGCCTTTAGAAGTTACAAAAAAACAGGGAGGGCAGGGAGGATTACGTGAAGGAATCGAAGGAGGTAACAAGGGCCGTAAAGGCAGCCAAGGTGTCTAATGAGCTCAGGCTGGTGCAGGGTATTAAGAAGGGGGAGAAGGACTTCTTCAGGTACATCAGGGAGAAAAGGAGCTGTAAGGACCATATAGTAATGATTAGGAGGGAGGGGTGGGTGGAAGCAGGGGTGAAAAGGCTGAAGTGCTAAACAACTACTTCTGCTCAGTATTTACTAAAGAGAATGGAGGGGGTGATACCCAACGGGGTGGAAGGGCAGGAATGGAGGGGGAGGGGTGACGGACAGGGAAATCACAGAGGGCAGGGTTCTAGAGGGCTTGAGGGCACTGAGGGTGGACAAGGCTCCAGGACCAGATGGCATTCACCCCAGGGTACTGAAGGAGCTGGTGGAGGTCTGGTGGGGCCCTTGGCAGACCTATTCAATGCCTCACTATACTCAGGGTGTGTACCTCAAGATTGGAGGTTGGCTGATGAACCGGGGAACTACAGACCGGTGAGCCTCACATCCAACGGTGGTAAGCTGATGGAGACTATCCTGAAGGAGAGGCTGGTGTCCCTCCTGGAGGCCAACAGGCTGCAGGACAGCAAGCAGCATGGCTCTGTCACTGGCAGATCCTGCCAGACCAACCTGGTGGATTACTATGACAGGGTAACTAGACAATTGGACAGGGGCCATGCAGTGGATGTCCTGTGCCTGGCCTTGAGTAAGGCATTGAACTTGGTGCTGCACAGGAGGCTAGGAAGGAAGTTACAAGACACAAGGGTGGGTGCGAAGTTGGTGAGATGGGTAGTGAACTAGCTTCAGAGAAGGCAACAGAGGGTGGTAGTGGTTGGGGAGCTCTCATCCCCAAGGGCAGTGATGAGAGGTGTTCCACAGAGCTAGGTGAGGGGACCAGTTTTGTTTGGGATATTCATTGCAGACATATCACTGGGCATCAAGAGGAAGATCAGTCTGTTTGCTGATGACACCAAGATAAGAGCAGTGGTGGATGACCTAGAGGGATGGCAGGGGTTGCAGGATGATCTGGAAAAGCAGGAAACCTAGTCAGACACCTTGCAACTGGGGTTCAATGCCAAAAAGTGCAAGGTGCTGTATTTTGGGGTGAAAAACCCAAGGAGGAGCTACCAGCTTGGGGGAGTGCAGCTAGCCATGGCAGAGGAAGAGAAGGATCTGGGGGTGCTCATTACAGGATCAATGAATAACACAGCACAAAGTAGAAAGGCAGCTGCAAAGGCCAACAAAATGCTAGGTTGTATTGCAAGGGGTATATCCTTGAGGAGGGGGGAGGTGATTTTGCCATTGTATAGATCACTGGTTAGACCACACCTGGAGTATTACGTGCAGGAATGGCACCCGTATCTGAAGAGGGACATTAAGTTACTGGAGGGGGTGCAACGCAGGATGACAAAGATGATCCACAGTCTGGGGGACTTACCATACGAGAGGAGGCTGAGGGAGTTGAACATGTACTTGCTGGAGGAGAGGAGGGACGGGGAGATATGACTGAAACCTTCAAGTACATGAAAGGAATAAACAAGACAGGTATGGAGGGACTCTTCAAAGTAAGGAAGGGGAGGGACATCCAGGGCCATGATATGAGACTGGAGGAAGGAAGGTTCAGGAGGGAGATGAGGAGACACTTTTTTACAGAGATGGTGGTGGCCAGGTGGGCACTGTTCACCAGTGGAAGTGGTATCCAGTAGAACAGTGGGCTGCTTCAAGGGGCTGGGACAGAACAGAAGGAGGGTCTGGGAGGGGAGGGAGGTGCAGCTGTAGAATAAGTGGATGCTAGCTGCACAATCGAGCAGACTTGATAGACTAGTAGGCCTTTATCTGCTGGCAATTTTCATACATTTGTATGTTCGGATGTTTATAAAAAAATATATAATTACCACCAGATCTCTTTCCTGCTTGGTGGTTGTCAATACCATTATACCACTCCATTCATTCTGTATTCTGCACCAGGTTTCTGTGCTCTATGTGCATTATTTTGCACTTTTCTGAATTGAAATCCAGCTGCCATAGTCTTGGTCACTTTGAATGTTCTCAGGTCTCTGCTCATCATTTTTACCACCCCGGAATATCCACCTGAGGGAGCTGGCAGAAGTCCTTGCGTGGCCACTGGCAGACCTGTTCAATACCTCCCTGGACACAGGATGTGTACCACAGGAGGAGGAGGATGGCCCACATAGTGCACATCCATAAAAGTGGGCCAAAGGATGAATCAGGGAACTACAGGCCAGTAAGCCTCACCTCAATTGTATGCAAACTCATGGAGACCATCCTAAAGGAGAGGCCCATGAGCTTCTGGGAAGCAAATGGTATCCAGGAGGACCATCAACAAGGGTTTGTCATGGGCAGATCGTGCCAGACAAACCTGGTAGAGTTCTATGACTGGGTGACACAGGAACTGGGAAAAGGGCCATACTGTGGACGTCCTGTACTTGGACTTCAATAAGGCCTTTGATTCAGTGTTGCATGGGAGATTGGGGGGGGGAGCTGGAGTATGTAGGAGCAGGACCAAAAATGGTGACCTGGATCAGGAACTGGCTGAGGGGGAGACAGCAAAGGGGCATGGCGGGGGAGAACTCTCATCACCAAGAGTGGTGACAAGCAGGGTACCAAAGGGATCCATGCTGGGACCAGTACTCTTCAGGATTTTCATTGCAGATATCTCAAATGGCATCTGGAGCAAAGTCAGTCTGTTCGCAGACGATACCAAGATGAGAGCTGTGGTAGATGACACGGGGGGGGGGGAGAGGTTGCAGGAGGACCTGAATAAGCTACAGGAGTGGGCAGATAAATGGCAGCTGGAGTTCAACGCCAAGAAGTACAATGTTCTGCACTTCACAGCCTAGAACCAGGGGGAGGGATTATTACTTAAATGGGGTTCAGTGGGGTTGCTCCACAGAAGACAAGAACCTAGGAGTGATCATAACAGGGAACATGAACAACTCTGTTCAATGCAGAAGGGCGGTGGCAAAAGGCAACAAAATGCTGGGTTGTATAGCTAGGGAGATCTCCTCCAGAAGCAGGGAGGTTATCCTGCCCCATATAGGTCGCTGGTCAGGCCCCACCTGGAGTAATGCATGCAATACTGGCACCCGTTCCTGAAGAAGGACATCAGATTGTTGGAGGGGGTACAGCGTAGAACTACAAAGGTGATCCAGGGATTGGAGGGCAAGCCATATGAGGAAAGGCTGGGGGAGTTGAATATGTACTCTCTGGAAGAGAGGCAGGACAGGGGGAGATATGATTGAGACCTTTAAGTACCTGAAGGGAATAAACAAGACTAATACAGAGAAGATTTTCCAGAGGTGAAAGGGGAGGGACATGAGAGGACACCAACTGAGATTGGAGGGGGGTAGATTCAGGAGAGAGATGAGGAGACATTTTTTCATGGAAAGAGTGGTGGACAAGTGGAAGTCCTTGCTGGGTGAGGTGGTGGCCTGCAAGACGGTAGACAGCTTCAAGAGGGGTTGGGATAGGGGAAAGGGAAGGAGTAATAGGATGGGGAGGAAGGGAGGGGCAGCAGCATTATAAGGTCCTAGCTGTGCACTCGAGCAGACTCGATAGACTGTGAAGCCTGTTTCTGCTGGCATTTTCATATGTTTGTATGTTCGTATGTCCATCCTGTTGCAGATTTTGGTGTCATATGCAAAGAGGCAGACCTTTCCTTCCAGCTTCTCTGCAATGTCACTCACAAAGACATTAAAGAGAACTGGACCCAGCACTAATGCCTGAGACACCACCCCACTGGTCACCCTCCCTTCCTGGCTGTGAACTTTGTTTGCCACCACCCTTTGTCGCCTATCCCCCAACCAGTTCCTTACCCAGTTTGCCACCTTTGGACCCCCTCCTAAAGTCTCCTATGTGGAACGATGTCAAAAACCTTGCTGAATCTAGGTAGATCTCGCCCATCACGCCACCCTGATCTAATTCCTTGGTCACCCAGTCAAAGAAATCTATCTGATTTGTTTGACATGACCCCCCAACCCCTCACCCCCATGAACCCATGCTGCCTCAGATCTTGTAACCTGCTGAATTCAAGATATTCCATAATCCTTTCCCTCAGCAGTGTTTCCATTAGATTCCCTATCACTGATGCCACACTGACTGGCTTATAATTGTCAGTTCCCTCCCTCCTACCACTTTTGTGAAGTGGGACTACGTGTGCTCTCCTCCAGTGATCCAGAACCATTTCTGTTTCCAGTGAGTTGTTAAATAGGATTGTCAAAGGTGCAGCCAGTACTTCCTGGAGCTTCCACAATACATTTGGATGCACCCCATCTGGTCCCATTGCTCTGTCCACTTTCAGATTAGTGAGTTCTTTTGGGGCTGTCTCCTCTGAAAAAGGACTAGTGTCCCATCTCCCCCCACAAAGCTCCTATAACCTTTTTGTGGCCCCTCTCCTTCTCCTTTATCTGTGAATGCTAAGCAGAAGCATGGGCTGGCAGTATAGCCTAGAGGTTAGAGGAACAAGGTGTGAACGAGCTTGGTACATCCAGGAGACCAGACCTAAGTTTGATTCTTACAACCTTCACTTGCATACTGTGTGACTCTGAGCAAGTCACGTAACCGCCCAGTGCTTCCAAGTCACCCCTGAAAACAGGTACTTGTGCCTAGTTGGCCTTACCTAGTTACCAAAGACTAAAAAAAAAAAAAAGTATTTGTTCAGGATATCTGCCTTTTCCTCATCCCACTCTGCACACACCCCTTCATTTTTAACCTTAAATCCCTTCCCTCATCTTCCTCTTTTCACTTACATACTTAAACAATGTCTTGTCCCTTTTGTTACTGCCTATGCTAGTCTCTCTTCAGTTTGCATCTTCATTCTCCTTACTGCTTTCCCTGCTTCCCTCTGTTTACCATGATACACCTCTCTATCCTTCTCCCTCTACATCTCCTTATACTTTCTGAATGCTACCCTTTTAGTCTGTACCTTTTTCACCACCTCTTTCACATAGTAGGTTCTTTTTCCCCTTGCTTTTGCTCATTTGCTTGACTCAGAGGTTTCTCACCTTAACTATGCCCCCTTTTAGCTTTGCCCACTGTCCCCCCCCCCCATCATCCACCCATGTCAGGTCATCCCTGAGGCATTCAACCATCTTTATGAATTCTGCCTTCCTGAAGTCCAGGACCCTCACCCTTGTGTGGTTCAGTTCAGTAGCCACACTTATATTGAACCACACTACGGCAGTCACTGGTCTCCAGGTGGCCTCCCACCTTGATGTCTGCAACACTGTTAGTGAGTACCAGGTCCAGTACTGCCCAGTCATGAGTGGGTTCACTGACTAGTTGCCTGAGGAATGCCCCCCACAGTGAGCCCAGGATGTCCCTGCCATGGCGCTTTGACCAGGCTAGGCCTTCATCAGTGGGCACCCCAGACAAAGAACTATTCTGGTTGAAGTGTCAGTGCATGGGTGTCCTCCATACTGGCAGTCAAGTAAAACTTTGTTTAGCAGCTTCATGGTATCCTGGTTATTATTTCCAGAGTGGGATTCCTCATTTTATTGCTAAGTGACTGGGATGAGCCACCCATAACCTGTGCCGCCACATTTCCCGGACACGCTGCTACTTGTCCCAAATGGGTATAGATGTGCAAAAAAAAAAAAAAAAAAAAACTTTCCATTGGTGGAATTTATGTGAAAGTCAGACTTTCGCTTCCACGAAAGTGCAGAAATCAAATTACAACTTTCGCAGAAATTCCAACTTAGAACGGTGGAATAAACATATAAATTGTAGATTATTGTATTAAACTACAGAGAAAAAAGTCTGCAGAACTGATCACTGAACTCTAGAATAATTACATGTATTGTGGAATAATTCATTAAACTGCAGGAAAAAAATTCCTTAGAGCTGTTATTCTGCAGTTTATGTGTATTATTCCAAAGTTCAGCCAAAAAGTTCCATGGAACAGGGCAAAAATCCACCAACCACATTCGCAACATTCTGATCTCACCAATGGTGGAAGTTCAGAAAATTCCACAAAATTTCCAAACTTTTGCAAGAATTAAACAAAAGCGAAATTTGTAACTTTTGCCCGCCTCTATAAATAGGGGAGATGTTTTCTGCCTCCATGATTTTTTTTCTGCCCCCCCCAGCTAGTTTAAATGTTCATCAAAAATAACATTTAAATTGTCCAGCGAGGACTGTGGTTCCCCTCCCGGATGGATACAGGCCATCATCCCCTATAGGACTTCATCTGTCTAGGTGGATTCCCAGTCCCCAACATAGCTGAACCATTCTTCTCTGCACAATTCCTGGAACAATGAGTTGAAGCTCCTCATGTGGAGATCCCTCTCTTTCCCCCTGTCATAGACAGACAGCACCTGAAAAAGTCACTGAGCATGCTACCTGCCTAAGACCTCTCCCCAGTGCCCTAAACTCCCCCTGCACTATCCCAGCCCTAGCCCTAGCCAGATCATTGGTCGCCAGGTGGACAATGACATCCAGTTCCCCCTTTTGTCTTGCTGCCCTAGCAATCCCCAGGAACCACTTCTCATCCCTCTGGGCCAGACAGACAAGACAACGATACAAATTTTAAGAAGTAGTCAGCTGTAACTTTTTATTTCAGAAGTATTTTTCTTGTTCCCTTTGCTCATTAGAACGTTTTCTATGTGATAATATTGTTCTGGATATGCAGAACAGCTCTCAGCCTGGCAGCTGACATATCTATCTCTATTCCCCCATCTGTATTATCAGCATTGTGATCTCACTGACAGTGACATCACAGGTAACTGACCTGGCAGTTACTGAGTGGCTGTTCCTAAGCAGCAGTGATGGTTCTGTCAGTGAGGTCACAATGCTGATAATGTAACAGAGCTAGATATTTCAACTGGCAGATTGAGTACTGTCTAAACATCACACTTACTAATATCAGGTAAACAGTCTTCAAATTAACCAAAGGGAAAATAAAAAGTACCTCAGATATACTGTAAAAGGTAATGGATGACTGCTTTTAAAAACTCATTAGTTTTAGGCAGTACACTGGCTCTTTAAGTAGCCGTCTTACGCAGCAGAACAAGTCACCCAGCAAGGGGCGATCATAGTATGCAAGAGAAGAAAATGCCCATGTAACAGGTGAAACCTAAGTACAAAGGTACCATACTTCAACAAAAGGTCATTGCTGCAGATATTGTAATTGACTGTGTATGAGGCAGACAAAGACCAATCTCCACTGCTCCAACTTAGTGGGTGGGAAAATAAAGTTAAACATCTGTACTGCCCTTTGTACCTTATTGTCAACCTTCTTGTTCAGCTTCCACTTTCTGAGCCCACTGATCTACATCACAAGCATCTGAGAACACATCAATTTTATTTTTATAGTTCACCCTCAGTTCCATTAAAAACATATCGTGAGACATCCCCATCTTCCTTAACTGAGCCTTCACTCAACCAAACTGTTTTTGGTAATTATGGGTGGTGTAATTTAGATATGGACAATGGAAATGGGGTGGAACTTATAGAATTACTGTTCTTCAGACAAAACCAAGTGCAGAATTACGTCCTGCACCCCAACACCAGACTATACTATCAGAAACTGAAGCCATAGCTTGGCAGGAGGGTAATGGTATGCCCACTAATGCTTCCCCCTCCAGATACATCCTTAGAACACTAGACAGCATTCCAACAAAAAGTATACTGGAACATCTTCTTCAGCCCCTTCTGGGAGTTCATTGGTATAAATATTTGGTGCTCAGATTGTTTTTTCCGGGATTCCAGATGAACATGACGGTGAAGTGCTTTCCTCCACTAATTAAGTCACTGTATTTGCTGCTCTACCCACTGCTGCCAGTATCTGTACACCCATCTCTCTCATTGGATTCATACCAGCCTCCACTTTCAATATCCTGTCAGTCATACCATACATTTTCTTATTAATAGCAGTGACTTCTGAAATTTGATACTGTCCATTTCTAAGGGCTACAAAGACTCCACTGAGGCCTTTCTCGCAGCCTCCTCTGGTCCTGCTTCACTTTACATTCTCATGGCATCTGTGAGATTATTCCTCAGTTCATTTCAGGAGTTGGATTTACTTAGTTTACCTATCATGAGCTAAAGTTTAAAAGCAGCATGGGCAGCCATAAAAGCAGTGACATGCTAGAAAAACAGTCAAAACATGAGTTAAAGTGTTAGTGTCTAGGAGCTCAAGGGAAAACATCCTCGCAGCTTGGCTGTGGGCTGCTCCCCTGTATTCCAGTTTGGTTCCTAGCTGGACAATGATTTTGCAATGTATGAAAAATAAACTCTAGAATGTTACTTAGTTAACCCCACACACTATCAGTGCCTGTTTACAAAACTGCAGAATTAAACAACAGTCATGTCAGATCTTAGCCAATTTAACCCTAAAGATTCTAGTAATGAATCTGAAAGAATGAAGACAAAGAAAGACTAAAGGAGCTTAATATGTATAGCCTCGAGGAAAGGGGGGCATGATAGAAACTTTCAAGTACCTCAAGGAATCAGCAAAGTCCAGAAGGGTAGCATCTTTCAAAAAAGAGGTGTGCAAGAACAAGGGGTACAATTTGAAGATGGGGGTGGATCGGAGGTAATGTAAGGAAGTGTTTTTTCACAGAGAGGGTTGTGGATGCATGGAACGGCCTTCCGGAGGAGGTTGCGGAGTCAAAAACAGTGGTTGAATTCAAGCATGCATGGGAAAGTCATAAGGCAATTCTAGGGGGTGGTGGTAGAAAGAAGTAGGCTGCTGGTTAACTAGGATCTGCATCTTATCCATTAGGTAGGAAAATGGGCAGACTGGGTGGGCCAAGCAGTCCTTATCTGCCGTCAAATTCTATGTTTCAATGTATCTATGTTTCTTCCAGTAAATCATTTCAGTGTAAATTTAGTCACTCACACATACATGCACCTAACACATACTACCACCCCAACACACTTACATGTATATACATATATACACACACACGCACACACACGCACATTCACTCACTGAAATGTCTCTTGAACTGCACTGGTCTTTGGTTCAACATCAAATTCATCATACTTACTGGTCACAATAAAGATCTGAAGCATAAGTTTGCATTGCTTTTGACAACTGCAATGAAATCAGAAAGCAGTTTTAGGCATTATAAGGCTGTACACCTACAATAAAACCCAAAACGAATCTGATTTCCATACTGTTACCAATAATGCCTTAAATAGTACTTTCCTTTGTCAAGAACAGTGAGGATTTCTAAGAACTTTAATTGCCCTTTTTAAGGCAATTTAATCCTAAAGATTCTAGTAGTGAATTTGAAAGAATGAAAACAAAGAAAGGCATTTTGCTGCAGTGATTTTGTCTTATTTAGGTACTGTGAAGACTCACATGGATTAGGTCAATATACTCTGGTCTCTCGGGAAGGAGGTAAGTTGTCATTATCCATCTTTGTTAGTGTTGAGAAAAAAGGTTGAGATAAGCACCTGCTTATAGAGCTTCAGTGCAAAGTTAAAGTGACTAGGAGTCAAACAATGAGAAAATCTATGTGAAATTTATAAATTACCTGCAAGTCTCATCAGGGGAAACAGACTATGAATGTTGCTGCTATACATGAATGAACAACTATAGCTCAGGGGAATTTTAGAGACAGGCATATCAGAGCAGTTTTCTCATCTGCACTCTCAGGTTGAGTATGCTTACTGGGTCATTTTCAGGGTACAGAAGCTTCAGGGCTATGATGAAGCCAGGCGGTTCAATCACTTCTACTTACTGAGAGTCATGTGTGCTTCTGCTCTACGTGCAGTGTGCTGGGATTAAAGGAGTTACAATATACCAGAGCTACAGTATGTGCCACTTTAGAAGGGTTTTATTAGAGGTGAAGTACAGTATCTCATATAAACTGACAGTTGTGTACTGAACTATCTAAGCTATAATGCAACTTCAAATCTACCTGACCTAAAATATGACTCTCTCAACAGTTGGCAGAGCATCAGTGTGGCTTAGCTAGTTACAGCAGCTCTTGTTTTCTGTGTGCTTTATGTCTGCCTGTTTTAAACAGCATGAAATTATTCACTAAATAAGGAACAAGCTAAAGCAGACTGTGGTTGAAAGGATTTTGATGCACACCACAGAGCCATAAAGACATGAAGATAAAGGTTGAGTGGCCTTGTAGCCCTTGGAGGGCATCAACATATTTTAAACAACAGCCTGAAGAGGTTTATTCTGCTTATCAATGGTCATTTAGAAGTTGTAGCATAATGAAATAAACAGAAACATGCTTATTTGAGATTCAATCAATGAAGTAATTTTTTATGTTCACTGTGCGCACACAAAGCGAACATTCAGTTATGAAAATAGGGTTTTTTTGTTTGTTTTGGTTTTTTTAGTATTGTATTTTATCCCCTACACTCCCTGGCAGCCCCGTTCTTAACCCTCCCCCCAAGCCCTGTCACCTGGCTCCTCCGGAGCTTGCCTTTACCTTGGTCCTCAGCCAGAGGACTATGGTTGTGCTCTGCCGCCGCTGCAGAGCCTGCAGAAGGTTGATAAATCATCTTGCCACCTGTGAGGTTTTTTCCTCCATTTTTGCCCGTCCCTTCCTGTTGCTGGGGCATGACACAGCAACATGCATATGTGGAGGCATGCGCAAGCTGCGGAGTTCTGCAGCACTCTCTCTTCTTCTGGCATCCCCAACCCTTTCCACCCTCTGGCCATCACCTAGGTGCAGTTATTCAGAGGAACTGCCAAACCACCCTCCCTGGGAGAGGAGAGCCATCCTCTGGATGCTCGATCCTCTCCCTCCCTCCCCCGGCCGACACCCAGTGACCCATGTCTGCTTGCGAACATGGGTTATTGGTGTAGAAGGAGGTAAGACTTGATACCTCAGCCCTCCGTGACACTGGACCAGTTCTTTGAGAGTGGATTTTAAAAGGTGTAGCACTGTCAGACCAATTCAGAGCAGTCTGCAAGGGGCTCGTCAGCATCACACCAATCATCAGCCACTCTGATTTTGACACTGTTCTGGCTTGCTGGGCAGAGACTTTGTGTAAATCAAAAGAGAGAACTGACCCAGTCATGGGGTGGCTCTTTCCTTTGATCTATATAATGCCACCCAGCAAGCACAGCTGATTTGCCTTGTTCAGCCTGTTGTGGTTCCTCACTCCAACGTAATCCCTGGTGACAGCTACACCCCCCACCTACCCATTTTCATTGTGTAACACTAGGGAGCCCACCACTGATGCTGCCAAACATAAAGAAAGCCCTCCCTCAATCTCTCCCGCCCCTTCCATGTTAATATTCCAGCAGAGGGGTGCCCAATCCCCCATGCTGGCTGCTACCACCCATCCTTCCCATTCTGATTGTGAGACACCAGGGAGTCCACCCCCAGTGCCGCCAAACACTAACACTGGAGGTGCCAAATCCCCTGGATTGGTGCCTGAAATAAAGAAAACCATCCCTCGTATTTTTTTTTTCCTGTCAAATACACCCTGTAAAAAAGAAACCATCCATCGATGTCTGTTGCCGCCACTGCAGTTACTGTTCCCCACTCGACCCTCCCACTCAGCACCCACCACCCCACTAAACAAAATGAAGAAGGCTCAGCACTCAGTTTTCGTGAAAAATGTGCACTCTTCAACCCTCAAGCGGGTCTTCCTTAGAGGCAGATCTCATCTATACCCATCAATTAAAGACCTGAGACTTGACCTTCTCCTCAGTCTCCACCTCAGCAGAAGCAAGTTGAACACTAAGGACTAAGAAACAATCTCTGATTCCTGGCATTCCCAGAAGGCTGTGGGGGCAGAGCTATAAATGCAGTCTAGAAAACTCTTTAGGCCCTCATGTGGCATCACTGGCCCACTCCGGTGGAGGTGGAATGCTCAGACCTATCCCTGGCACACACACCCAAACCCAGGGGCTACCCAAGGCCCATACTTTAAAGTTCCTCCATTTCACAGTGAAGGAGGATATTCTGTACTTGGCCAAAGGAAAAGGGTTGCTGGACTGGCAAGGACACTTGACAAAGATCTTTCCTGATGTAACCAGCCTCTCTCATCTTCCAGCTCGAGGCAGGTTACCAGAGAGAAATGGAAACGTTAAACCTGACCCTGATAGATGTTCTGTAGTGGGCCTCAGCTTGGAGACAATGTGTTTGCTGTTTATGCTCTGAGTTTCCTTACTCAGACAGAGGTGGGATACTCAGATATGAATATTTCTGGAACTGTCCTTCCCCCTTTACACTACAAGAGGGGAAAACTAGCTGAGAGCCAAGAGAAATGAAGGATCCCTGGGTTCAGTTTCTCTGGCTGAGACATTGTGAGGGGGCCTGCGGGCCCAGGTAGAAGAGAGAAGAAGGGGTAGAGTGTGGGTGAGAGAAAGTTTCAGTTTATCTGGCTGTGACTGGACAAAGGGCAGGGTCCCTAGGTCTGGGTGGCACTGGTCCCCTCTAGTGCGGGTCTCTGGAAGTTCAGGCCCCAGCTGGAACCCAGGAGCAAAAAAGAACCCCACAGATACCAGCTAGGAGAAGAATTACTAGATAAAAAGTCTTGCCCAAGAAAAGGAAGATCGAGACCCGAAAGGCCCTCAGAAGTAGTGGTGGGCACCCTCAAGGGAGGTCACTAGGATACTTACAGATCCACTCCCATCCACAGTATACAAGGGAGAGAGCAGATATGCAAATGAAACTTCATTGAAATACTCTGTAAGAGGATAGGAAAGGTACCTACAAAATAGAAACCCGCCCAGGAAAGGGAAAATATAAATAATAATGGTTTTCAGGATAGAAAGCCTTAAAAGAGTTGGGGTCAGTAAGTCCCAAGGATGGGGCCAGGTATGCAGAGCCTTCACTGTTTGTGCCACTAGGTCTATCAATGTAATGCCGGAAACGAGGTATGCACGGCTGGACCAAATGAACAAAATTTAGGAGTAGACCATAAGACTGATCTGATAATCCACTTTGATTTCAACTGCTGGCACAGTATGCATGCCCAGTTGCTCCCAGGGTAGTTTTTGCCATGGTCATGGGAGCACCAATGCTCCAGGGAGCCCAAAAGGGAGATAGGTTTTTTTCTAAAAGAAGCAGCATTAACAGAGCATGGCTAAAGTGAGGGGTAGCAGTAATGAAATGCAATAATGCACGGTTAGTGCAGTGTGTAGAGAATGTACTTAATGGTGCTGAACATGGCCTACAAAAATTAAGCAACGATCATGACTGACAAGGGTAATGCCCTTTCAGACTGTGTACCAACAATGCAGCAATAAACATGCATCCTGCTTGATCCCAGCCCCCAGCATGGACAGTTGTATTGCATGGGGTTTCATGGTTAGTGATGCCACTGCAAATGTGATTGGTTGACCTGGTCCTCATCTATCCTGACCTGTGGTGGCAACAGTAGGTGAGCGGTACAGGTTTCATGGCATAAGGTGGGTGCTCTTCTGGAAAGAAATGCCACCATATATCTCTGGACACAGGAGGGTGCCTTGTCCTTACACTGATTTCTTACAGGCACGCTTAGAAGGTTGAAAAACTTTTCTGGCTGCCTGAAGAGCCCTAATGGACTTGCAAGTCCCCTATAGTCTAGCATATCCTGTGAAATTAAGGACTGTTAAAAACAGGGTACATCAGTCATATGACACTTTGAAATCAGCAAATGCCTTAATTACATAGTCTTGGCCACAAACTAACTGGCAGAATATAAAAAAATGTCTTAACAACCCCACAGGTGCTCGCAATAGCCCCTAGCCCATGGACACTGCTCTGATCCCTGATCCCTCCTATAGGCCTGCATATCTGAGAGGACCTCCAGTGTCATCTCTACCTGCAGGCGAAGTCTCTTGGTACCCCACCCCTAAAGAACACTTTAAGAACAAAAATAAGAAGTCTGGAAAGGGGAAAAGGAGGGACCACTTATTAGCCCAAAAGATCCAGAAGCTGGAGTCACAGTAGAGTTGGGAATTTCATTGGACGGCTACTCAGTAAATATGGGAGACATAGCTTTGCTCCCACTCAAAAGGCCTCTTCATCAGGAAAGAAGGAAAGATCACCTGGGTTTCTGTGACCAGCACAATGTGCCATTAGCCCTTAGGGTGGTGCACTCATGGAAGTGCCTTCTGGCTGAGTATACTGAAGAAATCAGACCAACAATTCTAGCTGATATTGGTAAATGAGGGGTTAGAGATAACACTACATGCTTGGAGCTCAGTCATCCCTTCTTCGGCCACATCAGTTGGGCCTCTAGTGTATGGTAACTGTGCACCTCAAGGAGAATCCTGAGAAATGGGATGTACAGTGGTGAGGAGAGGTGGGGGAGGGAGGAAGAATTTCCCTGCTCTCAGGATTCAATTTACAAGGCTCAAAGGTGGGAGAGAGGGATAAGACTACTGACTGTTCATGGGGGAAGGGAAGTGCAATGTTCAGTTTATGTTTACTAACCCTGGTTGAACTGTAGTTTTTAGTGATCATAAATGGTCAACTGTTCAAGGGTTACCATGTTGCTACAATAAACTGAACCTATGGCCTTTCATCACCTTCTGATATCAAAAGCATGTAAAACAATGTCTATGTAAACAGTCTCCGACTACAGATCCCACAAATATATCTCCACTGTCCCAGAAAGTTATGACAGAAATTAGGACAGTCAGCGGAAACATACAAAGGCTTAACTCCCTGATGATGAGAAAAACATGCTTACGCACTTAAAATGTCTCTGAAGCTATGTAGCTTTTCTACAATAGACTCGGTTAATGTTGGCAAAGGCAACCAAATTAAAAATGGAATGGGTGAGGGTGGAGGGGCATAGCACTGCCTCCGTTAAAAAACTATGGGTTATCTATCCTCCTTCACAAATCACTGCAGTGACGTGCTAACTGCACAAAGAAAGACTGGGAGGGCAGATGTCTTCTCATGAGAGTGGACACCCCTGAGGGCCTCCTGTGCTTCGCTAATGCATATGACCCCAGTATTATAAATAACCTGCAGCTATTCCACACCCTAAGTGAAGAGATGGAGGATTTCAGTAACTCCCAAGCTCTTATAATGCTTGGTGGTGATTTTAATATTACATTGGAGAGCTACCTGTACCACAGTTCTGGATATCCCAAACTTCATGCTAGGGGTCTAGGTGTGCTATGGGTGCTCACAAAGGAACTTGTCCTGGTGGATGCCTGGTGCCTGCAGCACCTTAGCACTAAAGACTTACTCTATTTCTCTGCTGTGCATTCCACTTCCAGCAGACTAGATATGCAGTTTACCTCTCCAGTGTCACACAGAAAATTCTTGACTCTAGCATCCACCCCACTGTCATCTTGGGTCATGCTCCTCTGTCCCCATCGATGTTATGGGGGCCTCCATGCCCCTCCCCCCCCAAGTCCAGCAAGGAGACTTGACCCACTGCTACTGAATGATGCTCAGTTTAAAATATGGGCCAAAGAGAAAACAAAGTCTTTCCTATCTATAAAGGATTATGGGGAGGTTTCCAAAGGCACTCTGTAGGAGGCATACAAGGCCACCATGAGGAGCAAAATTATATGTTATGTGGCACATAGTCAATGAGAGTGGGAGGTTGAAATGGCCAACCTGGAAAAAATGCTAAAACAAGTAGATGCCACATAAAAAGCATAGCCCCCACCATCAGTGAAGATGTTAGCTAAGATCACTAGTTCCAGAATTAAACTAATTATGCTTCCCACAAGAAAGGCTGAATTGGCACTTCGACATCTAAAGCGTACCTACTAGGAGGGATTGGAACAGGCTACTAAGCTGCTTTCCTATAGATGAAAGAAATTGCAGGCAGAAAAGCATATTGCTGGGCTCAGAGATTATTAAGATGCAGTGCGTACTGCACCTAATGAGATTTATGACATCATGATAACATTCAACACTATGCTGTACTCATCTCTTACCCTGGCCAGGGCTGACACTATCTCCAAATTCCTTGACACCCTCTCAAGCCATGGAATTGCCCTACACAAGCCACTATCTTAGAGACTCCAATCTTCATATGAGAGATCGAGTCTGCCATCAAATCCATGAATGGTCACAAGGAACTAGGTGGGGTTGGATTATAGCACTTACATTACTGTACCCCACTTGCTGCCATGAGTGGAACCAGAGGAGCAGGTGGGGCCTGTTCCTGCACAGCAGAGAAATAAGCAGTGCTGCCTGGTACTAAGGGACCAAGGAGGGGTATACCCACCAGCACATACATTCATACAGGACATGGAGGCAGTTTAAGCTGCAGCTGTGGTGGCCTGCCCCAAGCCTGCATCTGTACCTCCAGTGGGGGTCAGAGTCAGTAGCTCACATGCTTCTAAACTGATAGTGGCTTGAAAACAGAACAGCTCTGCCCCCTGCCTCAGATGTGCTGAACCTCAGAGCCTGCTGCTCTAATATTCTGCCACTCGCGCACACACAATGCTCTTGTTCAAAACCAAGTCCCTTGCATAGGAGTTGTCTGCTAATCTCACCACCATTCACAGGATACAGGGCAGATAGATCGGATACCATCAACAGATCCTCCTTGAGGGTGAGTCTCCAAAAGGCCCCCATTGTTCCTGATCCTGGACTCCTGTTAGAGCTCAAGCTTCCAAAGATCCACACCAGAAGGGCCAGTGCCACCCAGACCCAGAGACCCTTCCAACATTCCTGGACCTCTAGGCCCTCTCCAGCCAGTTACAGCTGGAGAAGCATACTCATAAATGCTAAAGATGGAACTGCACACAGCACCTTGGACCAGGATACACACCAGAAGAAAAAATTACTTGCCATAGTAATATTGTTTCTTTCAAGGAATACTTCACTATGCTTACTGTTGCAATCAGTCTGCAGGTCTGAGCTGCCACAGAGAGAGAAATTTTATGCAAATTAAAGAATGATGGAATGAAACTCAAATCTCTGCTGCATGGTCATGCTCCATTCTGCCCTCTAATGTCAGATTTATTTCAACGGCCAGGGGAGCAATGACCGCTAAACTAGCTGGACTTAACCAAAGAAAATAGAGAACCCTAAAAATGATTAGCCCCCACTGGGACAAACTATGGCAGACTAAAATTATGCATCAAAAACAGCCAAAAATTGATTGTAGGCAATGCAAAAGTAATACTCAAGCAAAACTGAAGACTGAAATAATAACTGATTCTTGGAGAACCCTACCCAGGTTCTGGAAGGGGAGGTGGGGTTGGTGTGTTAAGCATAATGAGGGTTCCCTTGGAAGAAACCATATTATTACGGTAAGTGCTTTTTCCTTCACACCCAAGGAATCCCTCACTATGCTTGCTGTTCCAGACTATAAAGCAGTACCTTGGGAGAATGGATACAGAACCTATTTAGGGAAAACATTCTGGAAGACAGCAGTGCCAAACATGGCATCCCTTCTGGACTGCACATCCAGACAATAGTGTTTTGTAAAGGTGTATACTGTTCTCCACATAGCTGCTTTACAAATTTCTAGCAAGGGAACATCCCAGCGATAGCATGTCATTACAGCGATGCAATTACAGCGATGCAATTACAGCAAGTGAAATATAGTGATTACAATAATAGCACATGGCATGTAATAGTGAATGCATTAATACAGTGATTAATAATCACAGCGACAGTAAATTATAGTGACTACCGAATAGTTAATAACCTTGTGTCCAAGTGCGCCGTGGTGTTATAATCCTAGAAATGTGGGGGGGTCTGGGGGCGCAGGCCCTCTGCATCACCAGGATCAATGTGGAAGAGGGCAAGGAGCAGTACAGAGAGTACATGTTGTGTTACAGAGCACAGTCGCTGCCACCGATGATGTTGCAGGAGCTCTACCTGATGTGCGGTTGATGCGTTGCACAATTCAGAGGATCCGGCACTCCAAAAGAGTATATCCTGTAATGCAGGTGAGTGTTTCCGAGCTCATGATTCCACCACAGTATTCTACAACCCTTGAAGGTGAGAGAGTTTGCTGTGGGACAGTGGCAATGCAGACCACATTTTGATATTTGCTCAGAGCATGCTTAGAACCCAAAAGTTAACAATTAGTTCATTGAAAATACTGTAGCTGAAAAATAGTTGCTAAAAAAAAACAATGCTGAAAATGGCGTCACTATATTTGAGTCACTGAAATTGTCAGACGGTGAAATTGCATCACTGTATTGACATGGAGCCCCTTACAGCTGCAACAAAGGCAGAGGTGCCACACATGGAGTGTGTCCTGAGGCCTTGTTATGGTAGTTTGCCAGCTTTGCAGTAACAAAACTGCATGCAGGAGGTGATCCAGTGAGCAATAGTTCTCTTGGAGGCTGGCCTACCCTTGCCCCCTTCACCATATGTGAGAAACAGCTGTGAGTTGGAAGACCTGAGATTCTTAGTGCAGTCCAGGTAGTAACTAAGTGACCTCTTAACATCCAGGCTATGGAGCCTCTGCTCTCCAGAGCTGGATTTTGCTGTAAAGACCACTGGAAGGGTGATGGACTGGTTCAACTGAAACTCAGACACCACCTTAGGTAGAAATTTTCTGTTTGTCCTTAGGACTACCTTGTTTCTGTGAAAGATGATGTAATTCAGATCTGTGCAGATGGCCTGCAATTCCCACACCCTTCTGGCAGAAGTTATGGCAACCAGGAATAGTTTTCCAAGTGACATACATCAAATCAGTTGTAGCCATGGGCTCCGAAGGGGAGTCCATATGCTTCACTATGCACAGGTTCAAATCCCAAGGGGAGACCGGATCCATAATCAGAAGATGTAAGTGCAGAAGCCCTTTAAAGAACCTCCTGAAAATGGGGTGTGAAGCCACAGTTTTCTCTTTACCTGCCAAGACATAAGTGGATACTGCAGCCAGGTGCACCTTAAGGGTTGAAGGCTGAGGCCCAGGGACTAAAGGTGGACTAGGTAGTCTAGGATTGTGGACAGATCTGCTTGTAAAGGAATGAGCTTCTTAATGGCACACCTCAGAGAGAACCTTTTCCATTTGGAAGCACAGGTTTTTCCTAGTTGCTGGTCTTCTGGAGACCCTGAGAACTTTTAGGACTTCCTCAGAGAGGTGAAAGTCAGAATACTCTAGCTCTTCAAGAACCATGCCTTGAGGCACAGTGACCTGGGGTTTTGGAAGGTGAATCTACCCTGAGACATAGTCAGCAGGTTGTGCCTCAGTAGGAGGCAGATGGGCTGCTTGTTGGAGAGAGTCAGGAGAAGGGAATACCGGATCTGCCTGGCCCAATCTGGGGCTATTAGTATTGAGGTCACAGACTGGCTCCTCAGCTTCAGTAATGCTCTCAGCAAGAGTGGGAAGGGGTACAGGAACCTCCCTGACCAGTCTAGGATCACGGCATCCAATGGGGCCGAGCCCATTGCTGGAACCCTGCAACAAAAATGGGGGAGCTGGTGATTCTCCCAGGAAGCAAACAGAGCTATCTCTGGTGTTTCCCACCTCCTGATCTTTGCGGCCAAGACCTACTTGTTCAGGGTCCATTCGTGATGTCCCTGGCTGATCCTGCTGAGGCAATCTGCCAAAACATTGTCTTTTCCTGGCAGGTGAACTGCTGAAAGCTGCACCTCTAAGGAGTAAACCAGATTCCAGATCTTCATTGCTTCTGTACACAGTTTTAAGGATAGTGTGCTCCCTTGTTTATTGATGTAGTACATGGTAGTGGTGCTGCCTGCCCTCACCTGGACTGACTGCCCCTGCTGTGAGGAAAACTGCCCTGAGTTTCTTGGGATTCCTTGGAGGACTACACGCCACTTACTGCCACGTCAACCCACCAGTCTAGGAGGGAGGTATTTGTTGTCAGAACTACTGCGGGTGACTGCTGTAGGGAGGACACACTATCCCTGAGGATGTCCTATTCTTTCCACTAGTCCAGTGCTTTTAAGAGAGACTTTGTCACAGGCACTAGCCTTGAGAGATGGTCTCGTTTTTGGGACTAGTGGGCCCTTAGGTGCTACTGTATGTCTTTCATTTGGAACCTGACCCCTGCCACCACTACTGTGGAGGAGGCTATATGACCTAACAGCTGGAGGAAGTCTCTTGCTGACCTGGGCTGACCCAGGATGAAGGACTTCACCAGATTGATGAGACTTCTCACTCTAACTTGGAGGAAAGCCTTCCCATGAAGGACATCCAATTCTGCTCCTATGAACTCCAGCATTTGAACTGTATCTGTCTGGGACTTTTGGGTGTTTATGAGAAAACCCAGGTCCAGGGTACTCTGAGTGAGGAGAAGAGATGCATTGGCCTCCTGATGTGAGTTTCCTGTGACCAGTCAGTCATCTAGGTAAGGGAAAGCCTGTACTCCCTGTCTCCTGCAGTGTGCTGTCACCACAGTTAAGCACTTTGTGAACACCCTGGGAGCTGAGGGAAGTACAAAGGAAAGGGCTGCAAACTGGTGGTGATCAGTCCCTACCCTGAATCTTAAATACTTCCTGTGACTGGGCCTGATTGGAATATGGAAGTAGGCATCTTTCAGGTCCAGGCGCCCAAGTCAGTCCCCTTGCTGAAGGGATGGGATCACTGCAGCCAGGGTTACCATCTTGACCTTTTTCTTTTTGTGGTGTTTGTTTGGATATCTGAATCCAAAACGGGTCACCACTCCCCATTGTTCTTGTGAATGAGGAAGTACCTTGAGTAAAGCACCTTTCCTCACTAAGATGGGGGGACTTTTTCTGCTGCTTTTGCCTGTAGCAAGTTTTTGATCTCTAACTCCAGCAGGATCTTTTCTGCTGGGATTGGAGGCATAAAGTTTTTGCAAACCTGCATCCTGGGGAATTATTTGAACTACAGTGTGAGACCCCTGCTAACTACTTCTAGGGGTTCACCCACTTCATTGCACCAGGAATCACAGTGACAGTAATTAGAGCACCAAAAAAATACTGCAGGTATAGAGAGCACCAAACAAAGACATTGACTGTAATGGCACTCAAATGCCAGCAACCAAAAGATGTCACCCCTATAACAGTATACCACTTCCAGGACCCACTTGTCTGTGGTTATGTTCTTCCATTCCTGAAAAAAGTGAGCCAGTTTAGGAGGCAGTATAGCACAGTGGTTTAAGGCTCTGAGCTGCAAAACTGGAGACCTGGGTTTGAATCCCACAGCCCCCACTTGCATACTGTGTGACCCTGAGCAAGTCACTTAACTTCCTTGTGCTTCCAGGTCACACCTGTAAACAAGCTTTCAGCTTAGTGTATCTTTCCTGGTTAAAAAGAAAAGTTTCTCCTGTGGCAATCAGCAAGGATGCCCCCACACACAGTGAACAGCACCAAGTAGTGCAAACCTGCAGTACAAAAACAAATATTCACACGATCCACACACCCCAGTTATAATTATAACTAACTCCAAGGCACACATCCACTGGGCACAAGGGCAAGAAAGGTGCAAGAGGTGTTCAAGATGCATGCTGTGAGCTTATTGTGTGCACCCTGTACCCCACCAGAAAACATCACCACATGTGCTACTATGTGTCTTAGGATTGCAGTTCATTTTAGAGGCACTGCCCCAGCTATGCACTGGACAATGTCCTTATCTGTCCCAATCAGGCAATCTGTAGCTGACACTGTCACACCTGCAGCTGAAAGTTCATGTCAATGCCCAACAGCTCCCCGTGGCATGTTGCCCCATACACCTGTCTGGCCAATACTTGATGCATTTGCAATACGTCTTCTCCCCTCTGGAGCTCTGCTTCCGGTAGACAAAGCCTTGAAAGGGCAGCAAAATGTTGCCTCTCGCGCTCTCCACCTACTCCGCCGTCATACCCGCAGCACAGTTCAGAGCACGACGCACACTACCTCCCCGATACCCACACAGATACTCTCTGAATACACATATCCTCAAGGCCAATTAACACCATCTGCCCAGTGTGAAACAACATGCTGACCTGCCTACCTAAAAGTGACTCCAGCTGTCGAAGAAACACTCTGCACTGCCTGATGTCACCCTACAATCCAGCGCTCCACCTTCCCAGTAGCTCACATTACAGCCGCTTTCATGACAGCACTCAAATGCCAGCAAACAAAAGACATCACCCCTATAACAGTATACCACTTCCAGGACCCACTTGTCTGTGATTATGTTCTTCTATTCCTGCAAAAAGTGAGCCAGCCTTCCCCCCCACTGGCAATGCATGGGCAACTGGAATTGATTCATCAGAGGTTCTGCCTGGGCTGACCCTTGGGTGCTGGGGTTTGGTCAGCACATTTGGAGCCTCTCCTACTCCTGCCTCTGAAGAAGCCTCTCAGATGGGAAAAGTCATAATAAAGGAAACAACAGGGAAAATAACCCCTACCCCTACCTCCCATTCCATGAGGCCTATAGAAAGTAGAAGCCTTTTCCTTCTCAATGTTTCTTTTATAGGTAGGTTTACACTCCATCATCTTTCTCACAAAAGCTTCTATCTTGTCACCAGATAGGGAATTTCCTTCACAGGGAAAATCCATAGGCTTTACTTGAGTATCTTGGAACAGATTTATAGTCCTGAGCCAAGCATGACCCTGGAGGCAGTGTCATTTGTATCCACTGCCATATGAAACTAGTACTCAGTAGCATCCAGGCTGATTTTGCAGTGTCTGTTAAATCCTGTGCCAAATCCCCGAAGCCTGTTCACTCATGACCAGGATGGAGCTCCATAAAGCTTTCTGATACTTGGCAGCACAACATGTAGGCTGCCTGATTTAGCAGCAGGGAAGCAGAGGTATATTCTTTCTTCCCCATACTATCCATCCTCCTGGAATCCTTGTCTGGGGGCTGGGTAGAGAGTGTGACCATTGCCTTATCACAAGCCATAGCCTGTACTACCTCTTCATGGTCAGGATAAGAATAGAAGTACTCAGCATCCTGTTTATTAAGCTGGTATTTCTTTTTCAGTCTTTTTGCCAATACCAGAAGTGGAAGTGGGGTCTGTAACAGCCTACAGGTTGCCTTCTTAAAAGGTTTATGCACCAGAAAGAGCAACCTCTTGGTTGGGGTTAAGCCCATCATATCCAAAAACTCTGCTTCATACTCATCCTCCACAGTCTCCTGGGTAGAAAGGTTGAGGGTGTTCACCATCTGCCTCACAAAAGCATAATGTACTGTAAGGAGAAATCATTCTGGCCCCCAGGCAGAGGACTGCACTCCTGCTCAGAACCATCGGGCTCTACAGGCTCCCCCTCTTCCTCCTCTTCATCATAACAGTGTTCAGCCCCCTGATCCTCCAGAACAGGGGTGGGAGCCGGAATCGGAGGGGGAAGCAGCATGCCCATAAGTGACCCCATAGCCTGAAAGGCCTAGAATAACTGCCATGCCTTAGCCATGTCCTCCATAGAGGGCATTTTATTTCTGTCATTTGATAGCTCCTTTCCTTCTTCAGGAGGAGGGCCAGCATCATGCTTTTTGTTTTTTCTTAGCAGGTACCATCTCTGGAACCTGCTCTGAGGCTTTTTTATGTTTACTTGAATCAGGGTTCCCTCGTTCAGACACCCTGGCCTCTGAGGCATCTTTAACAGGCTTTTTCTTCAGCTTTCTATGAAAGGATGGACCCTCATTAGTGTGCTTAAGTGACATAGAGGCAGAGAAGCCATTAAGTCTTCCAACTTTTTGGCCTTTTCTTAAGGGTTTTAGGGCAGAACTTAATACAAAGCTCACAATCAGAGAAAAGGTGGTCTGGACCCAGGTATCTTAAACACAACTTGTGGCAGTCTGGCTTAGCCAGGAGACTGAAGCACTTTATGCAGTTTTTAAAGTCTGTAGGTCCTGTTTTCTTTTTGGGCTTGTCAGAAATGAAAAAATTACTTACCGTAGTAATCATGTTTCTTCCCAGTGATACTGAGGTATTCATAACTTTCTGCAGTGTCCCTTTAAGCCAGAACTGCCCAGAAAGGATAGAACACATGCAAATGATGGAACTCTTTGCACGTGACAACTATTCAAATGCTGCCTTGAACTAACTGTCTTAGTTCCAAACCCTTCAGATTTCCTGGATGCCTGGAAAGGCAGGTCCACAAGAACTATGAATACTAAATGGTATTAATAATCAATAATAATAATAATAGTGATAAATAAAACCCATAACCTCCTAAATAAACCTTCCAACTGGAGGGGAAAAACACAATAGATAACCCCAAAATGTCAGAGTCACCTGAAAGAAGGGAAAACACAACATGAACCTTGTTTATCCAACTTGGGCCAGAAAGTGGCAGGTATACCCCTGAGAGCACAGTATGCAGGAGTGCATAGGCAAAAGGTTGTGGAAGGGGAAGCAGGGTGGGAAGTTACGAATACCTGAGTATCACTGGGAAGAAACAAGATTACTATGGTAAGTAATTTTTTCTTCTAACCGCAGTAATACTCAGGTATTCATAACTTTTTGCAGACTAAAAAGCAGTACCTTTGGAGGTGGGCACAGAACCTTATTTTGGAAACAGATTTTGCAGGACTGCTGTGGCAAACCTAGCATCACCCCTGGACTGAATATCCAGGTTGTAGTGCTTTGTAAAGGTGTACTGTTTTCCTGGTAGCTGCTTTACAGATGTCCACTAGTGGAACATCCCTGGCAGCTGCTAAGGTAGCAGCTGTCCCTCTTGTGGAGTGGGCCCTCAATTCTGTTGGAGGTTCCCTTCCAGCTTTAGTGTAATAGAACTGGATACACTGGACTATCAGAGAAATGGACCTTTTCTATGCTGGGTTACCCTTTCCCACATCCCCATAAGTCAGGGACAGCTGTTTTCTGTCCTGCCTATGGTTCTATGGCTTAGTAGCTGAGAGCTCTCTTGACATCCAGACTGTGAAGCCTGCTTTCACCAGAGGTGGAATGCTCAGTGAAAAAGACAGGTAGGGTAATGGTTTGGTTCAGGTGGAAATCAGAGACCACTTTAGGGAGAAATTTCCCATGTGTTCTCAGGACCACTTTATCCCTGTGGAATGAAATGTAGTCCTGTTCAATGCAGAGAGCCTGGAGCTCATTGATTCTTCTTGTGGAAGTCATTGCCACTTGGAAAACTGTTTTCCAAGTGACATATTTCAGATGAGCAGAGGACATGGGCTCAAAAGGGGGTCCCATGAGCTTAGCTATGCACACATTAAGGTCCCATGCTGGCACCGGTTCCCTATGAGGAGGGTACAAATGGGCCAGACTCTTGAAGAACCTCTTAAAGATAATGTCTGAAGCTATTGACACATTCCTTCCAGCAGAAATGTAAGTGGATGCTGCAGCCAGGTGGACCTTCAGGGTACTGGATGGCAATCCCAGGGAATGTAAATAAGAGAAGTAATCAAGAACTGCTGGAACCCCGGTCTGTGTTGGTACCAGCTCCCTGGCTGAGCACCAAGTAGAAAACCGTTTCCATTTTGAAGAATAGATTTTCTTAGTGGAAGGCTTCCTGTAACCTCTCAGAATGTCCAAAACAGCTTCAGAGAGGTGTTAACCTATGTCGCAGGTTCGGGTACAGATGGACCACAGAGGCAAATTGCAGCACAAAAATTATAATATTTATTTTTAAAGGAAATTTAAGCGGACTGAGAATGACAAAATAACAAAAGTAGATTCCAAGAAATAATATTAAAACAAGCTAGAAGTCACTAGCTATTTGGAAGCTTACAATGGTCTCAGCTCATATTCAGACTGGAGAATTTGGTAGCAGGTCTTCTACAGCAGCATTCCAGGTAACATCTGACTCACAAAGAACCAACTTAAGCCTTAAGTACTTTTCAGGCGACATGTGACCATATAACTCCACCTCTTTATTACATTTAAAATTCAAAAGATTTAGTATAGGTTATTTATTTTATTTACAGTGACTAGGCTCCTTTAATATACTTCAGCATTTTAATGTGACCTTCACACATGAAAGGCTAAGCTTTTTAACATTTTTCAAAACGCTATACAGCCTCAAAAGCACCTCCCCTTTCATTAGCAGCATAAAGGTAGCAAGAGAGAGGCCGGCCGGCTCATAAGAAGTGCTGCGATGAAAGGGAAGGGTTGTGTGGCGTTCTGAGAGTTCCAAACACCAGCAGGACTCTCCTCACTCCAAAAAATCATCAAAATGACGGCTTTACACCTGCAAACTATGAATTCAACAGCATTTAGTAAGCGCTCTTATTTACCTACGTTCTTTTAAGCTTTCTATCATGTTTGGGCTGAATTTGGAAGGAAATACCATCGCGACTGTGCGCACATTCATGCAGGAGCAGCAAATCGGCATTCGCAACAGTCGCGATGTATTAACTCAAACATTTAGCAATTTGCCAGCCTGATTCCTTTTAGTTTGGGGTTTTAATGTTTTTAAATAGCTGTGAGCACATACTCTTCTAATAATTATTGAAATAGGAGTATATTTTCAGCAATGATAAAACATCAAAGGGGGGGGGGTTAACCTCTGACATGAACCCAGAGCAACAGGCTTGTTAAGAATAACAACATACAAGTCACCAAGATAAATATTACTTTGATTCCCTCCAAATGGGTATTTTAGGATCTCTAGACAAACATTTAAGACAGTAGACAGGACAAACAAATATGATTTTATTATTTTAAACAAAGTGGGTGGCCAGCCCAACGAACACAATACAAACAATACATAACACAGGACATTGCCTAGAGTTCTTTAACCTCCCATTAGAGACAATAAAACAATGTACTTGGCAAAAGACAAAAGGAGGTGTAAAAGAAAAAAGAAAAACAAAAAGGAGGGCGGGGATCCTTCTCACATTCTGCATATTCTAGGTCTTCAACAGCCAAGCTTTGAGATTGAGAGATCTGAGATTTGGATACAGGAGTCTCCCCTGGTCGGAGGTTAACATATTGTGCCTCCGAGGGAGGTGTATTGGCTTGGCTACAGACATGGAGAGCAGAAGAGAGTACCATGGATGCCTGGGCCAGTCTGGAGCTATCACGATCATTGACGCTGAGTGGGACATAAGCTTAAGCAATATCCTGTACACCAGAGGGAGGGGAGGAAAAGCATATAGGTGCTTCCCTGACCAGTCTAAAGCCAACGAACCCCGATCTGGTGGCCTGCAACAGTATTGTGACAGGTGGTGGTTCTGATGGGATGTGAACAAGTCTATCTCTGGGATGCTCCACCTTCTGAAGATTACTTCCACCACTTGCCTGTTCAGGGACCATTCGTGATGGGCCTGGTCAATTCGACTCAGAGCATCTGCTAGGGTGTTGTCCTTTCCTGGCAGATGGATTGCCTGTAGAGAAACTCCTGAGGAGTAAGCCAGGCTCCAAATTTTCATGGCCTCTGTGCAGAGAGGGCTCGACCTGGTGCCTCCCTGCTTGTTTACGTAGTACCTTGTGGTGGTATTGTCTGTTCTGACCTGTACCACCTTTCCTTGTACCAGAGTTATGAAGGCTTTTAGTGCCAGAAACACTGCTCTGAGTTCCAGCAAGTTTATGTGCTGGAGTGACTCTGCACTTGACCAAGTGCTCTGGGTTGTGTGGTCCCCTAAATGAGCGCACCACCCCAGTAGAGATGCCTCTGTTGTGAGAACAACTGATGGGGTCTCTCATTGGAAAGGAACCCCTTCCCTCAGGTTGGATTCCTCTTTTCACCAGTGAAGTGCTTGTAACAAAGTTTTTGTTACTGGAATCGACTTTGAGAGGGGATCTCTTCCCCAGCACCAGTGTGCCCTTAGGGGGAACTGGATGTTTTTCATTTGGAACCTGGAGCCTAGGACCGTGCCTGTGGCCGCAGTCATGTGGCCAAGGAGCTGTAGGAACTGCCTTGCAGTTTTTTGCTTGTGCAGGCTGAATGAGTTTGCAATCAGCTGCAGACTTCTTACCCTGTCCAGAGGCAGGTAGGCCCTGCCCTGCAGGGTGTTGATCTCTGCTCCTACGAACTGCAGCACTTGTGCAGGTAGAAGGACTGATTTTTTGTGATTTATCAAAAACCCCAGGGACTCCAGAAGCCCTTGGATGGTCTGCAGATGCTGTCTGACCTGGTCTGGTGATTTTCCTACCACCAGCCAGTCATCCAAATATGGAAACACCGTGAACCCTGTCTTCGAAGGTGTGCCACAACCACTGCCATGTAGTTTGTGAATAGTCTTAGGGCCGAAGTTAGGCCAAATGGCAGGGTTGAAAATGGGTAGTGACCTGATGGAAGTCTGAATCTGAGATATTTTCTGTGAGACTCCCTTATGGGGATGTAGAAATAGGCATCTTTTAGGTCCAGTGATGCCAACCAGTCTCCTTTTTGGAGTGCTGGCAGAATCAGTGCCAAAGTTACCATTTTGAACTTTGGTTTTGTCAAATGCTTGTTTAGGACCCTGAGGTCCAAGATAGGCCACCACTCCTCATTTTTCTTTGCAGTAAGGAAGTACCCTGAAAAAAACCCCTTCCCTTTCTGCTGAGTTGGGACGGGTTCCACTGCCCGTGACAGCAGCAGATTTCGAACCTCTGCCTCCAGAAGCTTTTTTTCTGTGAGGGAAGATGGTCTGAACACCCTGGATCTCAGAAGAGGAAGGGATTTGAAGCTCAGAGACAGTCCCTGGCTCACTACCCCCAGAACTCACTTGTCTGTGGTGATCTTTTGCCAAGCCTGGAGGTGGTGAGACAGTCTGCCTCTGACAGGTAGAGAGGAGGTGGCCTGTGAAGACATGTCAGGGTGTTTGCTTGCTCTGTAGTTGAGGCTGAGTTTGAGATCCCCTCCTGAAACCCCTTCTGCCCCTACCGCTGAAGTACCCTTGGTGGGGATACTGTTGGTATTGGGATGCAGCCATTGCCTGTAAAAAGGGCCTAGTATGAAAGGACCTGCTCCTGCCTTCCCTTCCATAGGGTCTGGTGGATGGACAGGCTTTCTCTTTAGCAGAATTGCTCTTGAAGGTGGCCTTATATTCAACCACCTTCTTCACATAAGCCACTGTTGTTTTACAGAAAAGTGAATTACCCTCCAGGGGGAAATCCAGAGTCTTAGTTTGAGTATCCTGGGTAAGATTTGTAACTCTGAGCCAGGCAAATTTATGTTGAGCAAAAATGTTTGCCATCCACCTGGCTGCAGTATCATTGGTATCACCAGCCATTTGGAACTGATACTTGGCTGCCTCAAGCCAAACCTGGCAGTTTCTGCCAGGTCATTAGACAAGGGTGAAGGGGCTTTGTGTGCCATGGCCAGGGAAGCTTACAAGTATCCTTTTTTGGCCATACTGTCAATCTTCCTGGACTCCTTATCTGGTGGGTGAGAAGCCAAGGGCACCTTAGCCTTGTCACAGGCAGCTGTCTGAACCACCCCCTGGTGGTCAGAGGGGAAAACAGAAATTCTGCCCCTTCCTTTTCCAGTTGATACTTCTTGTCCAGCCTCTTATCAAGAGGGGGAACAGAATTAGGGGTCTGTAAAATCTTCAGTTCATCTTTCTTGAAGAATGTATTGACAGGCAAGAGAAGCTTCTTTGTGGGGGTTAACCCCATCATTTTGAGGTATTCCAGCTCTTCCGCATCCTCTGTTTCTTCACTTGTGGTGATGTCTAAGGCATCAGCCATCTTCCTCACAAAACTAAAATATGAGGAATAATCCTCAGTGGTTCTAGGAGGTGAACCAAAATCCTGTTCAGGGGAGACCTCAGGCTCAATAGGTTCCCCTTCATATTCCTCTTCACATTCATCATAATCCTCTTCTTCAATAAATGAGGATTTACCTGTGCAGCCAGTCTGTCCATCTGGGACTTGAACAGGTGGCTGCTGTCCAGTTGGGAAAAGACTTTGTAAGGCCTGGACCACTTTAAAGGCCTGAGCTATTTCCTGAGGAGAAGGCAGAGCCAGAGCACCCACAGAAGTCCCCTTTTTTCAGTTGGGGGTTCTGTGTGCTTTACTTTCTTTGTCTTTTTAGAGGGAACCAGGGAGTCAGATGGTTCAGCAAGTCTCTTAGTGCCCTTATCACCCGTCTCAGGGGTTGAGGCAATTATTGTAGTGGTTTCACCCACAGTAGAAGAGGGTGTTGGCTGGCCAGAGACAGAGGGACCCTTAGCTGGAGGAAGTTTTTTCCTAAGCCGTTCAAGGTGTTTCTCCACTGTTTCTCTGGGAAGGTTTTACAGATACCATAATCTTCCTTAAGGTGATCATAGCCCAGGCAAGCCACACATAAACTATGTTTGTCTGCCTTGGCAAACACTTCCCCACAATCAGTGCAATTTTTAAAACCAGGTTCACGGGTTTCCTTTTTTGGTTTCTCTGACATTTTATTGGTAACCAATAAAAATGTTAGCTGCTAAATAAAGCTTTTTTTTTCTCATTCAAAGTTTATTAAAGTTTTCAACATACAACAAACATCACAGCATGAGACACATGGATTGCATCCAGAAATAACCGGGAGAACCCAAATGTCCCTCCCCCCCTTACCCTTTTCTCATCCCCCAACAAAACAACATCCTGCTAGAGACAAGAAAATAAAAATAAAAGTATCTGTTCCAGTTCCTTCCCTGCCCAACTCCACTCCCTCCCATCCCGGCTTGCATGATTAGGACTTACTCAATCCGCAGCCCATCCACCTAAGCCTACTCCTCTACACAGTTTGAAGTGAATAAAGAGTTAATAATGGAGCCCAAATTTGATTAAACCTCTTCATTCTGTTCATAACACTGGCCACCATTTTTTCTACCCTGAGATTATTCAGAAATTCCCGCAGCCGCTCCACATATGATATCTCCACAGTATCTTTCCAGTGTCTAAGCGTTAGTTTTTTAACTGACATGGATATTAGAGCCATGTGATATTTACGAACAGTTGTTGGGATACCAGAGTAATCGCCTAAAAGACATATTTTTATCATGAACAGATTATTAAAACCTAGTAAGGGATCTGCTCTCAGCCTAATCTGCGACCATAGGGGGACTATCTTGGGACAGGACCAGAAAATGTGCAATAAATTACCATCCCCATGGGCACACCTTGTACAGGTAGGAGAGGAGACCAGACCAAATTTGGCCATTTTTTGAGGGGTATAGTATAAATTGTGTAATATCTGAAGTTGCATAAGGCGGAGCCTGTCTTGTGTAATAAATTGGTGGCACCCTTGCCAGAGCTTCACCGAGTTAATGGGTATCTCCGGAAGAAGCTGGGCCCAGTAACTGGAAGGTCCGAAAGGTTCAGGGTAAATCCAATCATAGAGAACACTGAAGATTCTCGACACCGCATGTGGAAGCCCAGCCATTTGGGCTAGTTCCCCCCAGAAAGCCGGACTCCTGGATAGCCGGGGTGTCAGTCCTATGACTTTCACAAGCAAATGGCATAACTGGAAAACTTTGAATACATTAGAGGCCGGAATATCCAATTTAACTAAAATCTCCATGGAAGACAGCCAGTTCCCTCTTGTGTCATCCCAGAGGCATGAGAGGCTGACCTCCCTGGCCTGCGGGAGCCACAAGGAGGAAAGAACCCTCCCATCTAGTCTGAGGTTAGGGTTGCCTAGTAACGGTTGCTCCAGATCTAGGCAGTGGTTATACTTAAGAAAATTACAAAACTGAGAATGTACTTTTACAGATATTGCAATTGGAGACGAATGCAGCTGCATAGGAAGATATTTAAGCTTCGTATATAACAAAGAAACCGGAGAGAGATTATAATATTGGATTTACGCCAATTCTATCTTAAGCCATAGAGGTTCATAGTCAGCAGAATTTCCAGAAACACTGCGTTTGACCCACCTGAAATATTTATTCGCATGACTGGCCCAGAAGTAGAGGCCAACATGGGGCAGGCGGAGACCACCCTTAGTTTTAGGAGCCACTAAGTTATGAAAAGCCAAGCGGGGATACTTTCCAGCCCAGATAAAATTAACAAAAATATTATGTACTTTCTTGAACCACAACAGTGGCATCCATAGAGTCATGTGACTAAGTGGATAATAGAGACGGGGAAAGATATTCATCTTAATTAAATTAATTTTACCCCATAGTTACAACGGGAGGTGGGACCACCTGCTAAGATCTTGTGTAATAATATACAATAAGAAATCCAAGTTTTTCTTTTGAAAAAGCGTCGCACTTCTTGTGAGAACAATACCTAAATATTTCAATGAGTCTTTTACCCAGGCCAATCCTTGATCACTAATTTCGTGTTTTAGCACTCTCTGGTTGAGAGGAAATACCGAAATCTTCTCCACATTTAACTTATAATTGGAAAAGGAACTATACTCATTTATAATTTCCAACATATGTGGTATAGACTCTCTAGGGTGGGAAATTTGAAGTAATAAGTCATCCGCATATGCTAATACTTTAATTTCTAAATCATGTATAACTATACCTCGGATCCTAGGACAAACAACCAGCCTCCGTATAAGGGGCTCCAGGTATAAGTTAAAAAGTAAAGGCAATAAGGGGCAACCCTGTCTAGTACCAGAACCAAGGAAAATAAATCAGATATGTTTCCATTACATGAGACCCGACGTGAGGAGCTGTAAATTGCCCGTATCCAGGATTGAAATTCCAAGGAAAACCCAAAAGCATGTAGTGTCCGGAAAAGGAAGTTCCAGTCTACTCTGTCGAATGCCTTCTCGGCATCCAGGGACACCAAGACAGCTGGAAACTCTGCATCCCTAGACACCGAGAAGACATGGGCCAGAGTGCGCAAATGATTAATTTTAAAGTTTTAATGGGAGGACTTTAAGCCAGAGGTTCGATGGGCAGAGCAACAACATCACTCCCCCATCAGGCTTAAAAGGTCACACATCCTGGAGCCCAATCCAGGATTCATTTTTTCGTTTCGGACGGAGGTGCCACCCATCCACCCACCTTCCTTTCACTGTTCTTTTCTTTGGGCTTTTGTGGTCACCTCCAGCCGCCTGCCTGCTCGTTTTGATCCCTGACCTACTTTGTTGCTTCCCATTTTCCCGCATCTGCCTTAATTTTCTCCCCCCTTCCCCCTACCTGGTTCTGTCTTTCCTGCTCCCCAGCTGTGCCTCGTCCCCTCCAGGCTCTCACCTGCTCACCAATGTCCAAGTTCACGGCAGCTTGCTTGTCCTGGAAATAAATCAGTTTAACCTGTGCCTTTGCTGGCTACCTTGCTCAGCCGCTCACCTCCATTTTTCCTTCTTGTTTCTGCTGTCCCCTTTGCTTGCTGAGCCATTCTGTGTCTCCTCCCTTCCCACCAGTTGGCATGCTCAGCGGCTGTCTGCTGCCCACTGCATTTCTCTGCTGCTGCCGACTCCGTGGACCACCAACCTTGTTCCTCACTGGGTTTCTCTGCTGCTGTTCTTTTTTACTTCTCTAGCCCTGCATCTTCAAGTCGGCTGGTGCCACTCCCTCTGGTTGCCATGCAGTGCCAGATTTGCTTCATTCTCGCCGACTGCCTTATTCTACGGTGCACTTCTGGGTTTACCGTCACCCACCCAGCAACAAGAACAACAACAGGGGAGACGGGGAGCAGCTGGACGTCTGTGATTCTCTGGCTTGCACTCCCCCCCATCTTTTGGTCATTGGCCAATGCTACCAGCTCATCCTTTTGACTCCTGCTCCTACCAGCCATACCACTGCCTGTGCCAGCCTCCGACCCAGCTTTTTACCAGTGTGTACCTCACTGTTGTAACGGAATCGTTATTGTGCTTATGTCGTGGATTGTGCCTGCTTGATTTTCAGTAGGGGATATGAGCGAGGGTTGCCTGGCCTTTTCCTGGCCTGGGGATTTGCAGCAGTTTGCTCTGGGCTGACAGCCCTCGCTGGGTAGAACTGTATGTCCTTTGTTCTCCCTTTTGATGCGCTCTTTTTGCTTTCTGCTGCAGTTTCATACATGGTGCAGCTCATCCTGCCTGCATAGAACTCTCCTCCACACTTCATTGCAGATGGCCTGACTGTGGAGCACTTTCTTCTTGTGCAGACTCAAAAGTCTAGGAATCGTGGGTCCCTTATAGTTCGTGCTCCAGAATGTTTCTGTCTACTTAGTTACATGATTTGACAGTTTGTGTGTCCAGAACCAGCTCTATCATTATTCAGGACCTCAGTAACCCTATGCAGTGCTCGGGTAACTCTTGAGTGTGCAAAATCATAGCGCTATGTAAAATGAATAGCTGTTGAGGGGTATGTTTCTGCATGTGATGGTCTGCCGCTGCACCTGCCATTTATGAGTCAGAGTTCTCTGTGGGTGCCCTGGCTATTGTGTGGTATGCCTAGCGCTCTGCTGCTTCACTTTGTGCTATATTTGCATGCTTTTCTGTACCCTTTCTGAGCATGTGGATCTGGATGTATACCTTCTCTGCTACTGCTGTATACTTCTGTCATTTGTCCTCGATATCCTGTGTTGGTTTCTCCTGGTCTTTTCCTCACTGGGACCGTGGTTCTGAGCCTATGTTTTCTGTGTCCCGTTCTGTCCAGTGCCCCTGCATTCCCTTTGGTGGGCTCTCGCCAGGTGTCTGCCACTGTCGACTCTGCTTAGTCTAGCCTGCAGTTCTCATCCCATACTGGCCATCCAGGATTCACTCCTCTCAAGGCCTGTGATCGATATTTCTTTTGGGCATACCTATCATGAATCCTATGCCTCCTCATTGAACTGTGGCCTTCCTGCCGCATCTATTCTGGTTCCTGGCTACCGTCTTCTCGCCATTTATCAAGGATTCCCTCCAATTCAGGCCTTCAATCGATATTTACCCATTCCGTCCTTCATGGCTTCTCTCCCTGACTCCTATGGCCTCCAAACCTTCTCCTGGCAGGCTGATTCTGTATGGCTGCACCAGCCATCAAGGCTTCACTCCGATCACAGCCTGCAATTGATATTCTTTTGGGTATACCTATCCTGCATCCTATGCCACCTCATTGAACAGCGGACCTCCTGCCACATACATTCAGGTTCCTGACTCCCTCTCGTTCCCTTACCTCATGTTTTCTCTATTTTTTAATCACATCTGGCTACTCATTCCCATCGTATAATCAAGCTCCTCATCGAACCGCCATGCCGTCTTGGCTTCAGAGTCTGCTTACTCACATCAATCAATCAAGTTCATCATCCTGCTCCTCTCGATTACACGACCCGTGCACAACTGTTCTCCACCATTATTCAAGTTAATTTCCAGTTCATCGCTACCCCATTGACCTCTCTACCGTCCTTTGTCCTTTCATACCATGCTTTCCTGTACCAGCCTCCATGACTTCAATCCATCATCGTACCTCATCCGTTGTCTCTGTTTACCTTCCTTGTCCTAGCGTCTTTTCTAGTACCAGCCATCATGGCTTCACTCCACTCTTAGCTTCACTCCTCATCATACATCGTCCAATTTTGCTCCTCGATAGCTCAACCTGAGTTGCTCATCTGATGTTCCTCCTGAGCATACCCTCTGGTTCGCAAACCCTCTGGTTCTGGGCATGCCTTCTTGGCCTCAGAGTCTCCCTCCTTTTGAGGAGCCTACTTATTCCTACTGCCTTCATACAAGTTCATTACATGTTCATTCCTGTCTCCTCCTCTTCACGTTCCATACCAGCTATCAAGGATTTACTCCAATCGAGGCCTGCAATCGATGTTTCTTTTGGGTGTACCTGTCATGGCTCCTATGCCATCTCATCGACCCGCGGCCATCCTACCGCATGTATTGGGTTCATAACTCCAGTCATCATTCATTCAACCTTACCTCAAGATTTATATATTTACATTGCTTACTCGAGCATTCCTATCACTGAATCCCATGCAACTCTGCCCTCAGGGCCTGATAAATTGCAGCACATAATCCTCAGCATCTACATACTCGCATCGCTCAATCAAGCATTCCTCTCATTAGGTCTTCTGATACCTCATCAATCTGCTGCCATCCTGCGGCGATCATCATCATCAGTCTTCATTGCTGCCTCATGTTCTTTCTTCAATCTGTGCCTTCTTTTGGGGTTTTCCCCTATCCCATCATTATCTTCCCTACTCATATCCTCTCTTTAATGAATCCTTCTCTTTATCGACATACGTCCTCTGATCAAATGTCATCCTCAAATCAAATGTCGTCAGCCTGGAGGGAAGGCAACCTATGCCTTGGATCCCCAGAGGTTTCCTCCTCAAAGGGGTTTTTTCCTCTCCTACATGCCAATGGTCATAATATTAGTTAGAGTTAGTGCTGTCTTAGGTTAGTTAATTAGGTTCCGCTGTTGGATGGAGGCAGATGGTGGCTCCAGCTTTCCCCTCTCTCATTAGGAAGTCAGCCCTTATCTTCTCAGAATTCATTCATTCATCATCCTCGCCTCTTCAATGCTCGACACCTTTAGGTATTCTTTTTGGGCTTCTTCCTAACCTACCTTTAGCCGAGGCTATAATTCCCATGGCACCTGTAAGGGGGAAACCCTCCTCTAGGGTTCCTTGTGTCATACCCCTACAGGGTGGTATATCCCATGGATTGAGAGGCAGAAAGACACATATCAAATCAAGTTACACAAGCAACATCTCTTATAATCTCATCAGGTTGTGTAAGCACATCAAATGGGAGGGCTTTAAGCCCGCGGTTCGATGGGCAGAACAACAACATCACTCCCCCATCAGGCTTAAAGGTCACATATCCTGGAGCCCAATCCAATATTCGTTTTTTCGTTGCCCACCATCCACCCCTCCTCCTCCAGTGGCTCATCTCTCTTACCCATGGGCTTCTTCCTAACCTACCTTTAGCCGACGCTCTCATTCCCATGGCACCTGTAAGGGGGGAACCCTCCTCTAGAGTTCCTTGTGTTGTATTCCTACAGGGTGGTATATCCCACAGATAGAGAGGCAGAAAGCCACATATCAAACAAGTTACACAAGCATCATCTCATATCATCTCATTAGGTTGCGTAAGCACATCAAACAAAAGATTAGCGGTTGCAGTTCTTTCTGGAACTGATAAGGAACTGATGGGAACCAAAACCAATGTACAAAAAATGAACTTGAGGCTATTGGTTCAGTAACCGATAAAGTGGTTACTAAAATAAAATATTTAAAATAAAATTAAACTAAACTAATGGTGCTTTTTTTAGTCAGAAAATGCCTGAACTAATAAATTGAAGTCGGTTCCCCGACCGGTTATACTGAACCGGGAGGAACCGATAAAAACACCAAATTTAACACTAAAACAAAGGTTTAGCTAAAATTAACAATAAGTAAAAGGCAGCAAATGATAGAAAAAGATACTTATATGAAATTATAAGTTTCTTCACATCACAGGAACAAGTTGAAGAGCGAGAGACTCTGAGCGACTAGACTTTAGAGGCAGAGAGTGAAATCTAAGGGGTTTGGAACTAAGGCAGTTAGTTCAAGGCAACATTTGAATAGTTGTCACGTGCAAAGAGTTCCATCATTTGCATGGGTTCTATCCTCTCTGGGCAGTTCTGGCTTAAAGGGACACTGCAGAAAGTTTGGAATACTTGAGTATTACTGGGGTTAGAAGCCAATCGCAACAAACCCACCAAAAAAATTGGTTCCCAGAAGCAGAAAAGCAGAGCTTTGCAGTTTGGTTCCTAATAAACATGAACCGCTGACAAAAACATATTTTTTGAAGTAGATATACTAAATAAAATGAAAATCACCAATGCTTCTCAGTTTCAGGGGACCAGGGAACTGAACCAATGAAAGCCACAAATTGTCTAAAAGGAGATATTTAGTAAAATGTTATTTAAAACAAGATATTAGTGCTTAGAGCAGTTTAAAATGAGACAGTCATGAGGAAAAAAAGGATTTTTTTCTGGTTCCTGGGAACCGCTTGGGAACTAGAGAAAAACACTAAAAACACTAAAACTAAACCTAACCTAAAGTAGAGATTGGAATGGAAAATAAAAGAACTGAGAAAAAAGAAAGAAATCTGCCAAGAAACATTCTAAACTTGAAGAGAGATGAAGAGAGCTCTTCGGAGCAACTTATTCCTCAGGCAGAGAAATAAATCTGATGTTAGAGGGCAGAGTGGAGCATGACCACGCAGCATAGATCTGAATTTCATTCCATCGTTCTCTAATTTGCATAACATTCCACTCTCCTGGGCAGTTCAGGCCTACAGGCTGATTGCAGCAGTAAGCACAGTGAGGGATTCCTGGGATGTGAACTGCTTTTGGCAGGTCAGAGCCCCTATTTACATGCCCCTAGTGGGGGGGGACATTGCTTGGAAACCCCTGCCAACCAATGGGCAATAGAGGTGCAGGACTTGCAATCAAGTCATCAAGCCTGAACACATTACATAAAAAGAATATACAGGAATCACCTTGTTGAACAGTTCAGAACAAACTGCAGGAACACATTTCACCAAGTTTGGTTGGGATAAAGTTAACTCTACAAGTGCCCTTACACTAGCAATTTATTTTACACAGGACATACACTATATCCTCGAACACTGGCTCCTGGGTTCTCGTAACCTGCCATGCTGACAACTGGATTACATAGATGGCAAAGTTACCACATTATGCAAAGAACACTCCACCTAAAAAAACAAAGAAACATGGAATTTGTCACCAGAAAAGGACCCCTTGGCCCACCCAGTCTGCCCAGATGGTCCCTGTCTAGTGTGTCTCCACAGACCCTAACTGGCATTTGGTGACCCTCCCTGCCTGTTTACTAATATTCCTCTTTGTCTGTTGCACATACTTGATGCCCCTTAATGTTTTCACCTCCACTGCTTCTGCTGGCAGTCTATTCCAGGTGTCTACAACTCTTTAAGTGAAGTAGTGCTACCATGCATCCCTCTTAACCAGCACCCCCCACTTCATCACATACCCTCTGATCCTGGTGTGCATTCTCATTTGAAAGAGATTCCCCTTCTGCACCCTGTTTACCCCTGTGAGATGCTTGAAGATCTCTATAATGTTCCCTCTTGCTCTCCTTTCTTCCAGGGTGTATATATTCTCCTGCTGGAGATACCTTTCCTTATGCATCCCAGCATCCCACTGTTCCTACTCAGTGCTTTATCACCTTGCTTTGCCACTTTAAGGTAATCAGATATGATAACGTAAGGTTCCACTCCTACTTAGTGACTGTCAATACCTCCCCCCATCCTATGCTCAGCTCCTGGGTTCCTATGCCCTAGATACATGATTTTGCACTTTTTGGCACTGAACCCCAACTGCCATGCTCTTGACCATTCCTTGAGTTTCCCAAGAACCCTGTGCATTCTCTCCAACTCTCCTGAGTGTCCACCCTGTTATAGATTTTGGTGTTGTCTGCAAAAAGGCATACCCTACCTTCCAGTTCTTCTGCAATGTTGCTTATTAAGACATTGAAGAGGACTGGTCCCAGCACTAAGCTTTGTGGTACCACACTCATCACTCTCCTCTCATTAGAGTGAGTGCCATTAACCACAGAGCTCTTATCCATTAACCAGTTTGTAACTTAATTCACCCCTTCAGATCCCAGCCATAGGCTGTTCAATTTCCTATCATTCTCCTGTGCGGCATAGTGTCAAAAGCCTTTGTAAAATCCAGATTGGCCATGTCACTTGCCCTCCCCTGATCTAGTTCCCTGGTCACCCAGTCAAAAAAATCAATCATATTTAGAAACATAGAAATTGTCGGCAGATAAGGACCGCTAGGCCCATCCAGTCTGCCCATAAGCCCTATACATTGTATGTGGCCACTGACTCTATATGATCAATGGCTTTTTATCACTCCCTTCCCTCTCAAGCTTCCTTTGTGCCTATCCCAGGCATGCTTAAACCCCTCCACTGTGCTTGCCTCCACTACCTCCTGTGGCAGACTATTCCAAGCGTCGACTACCCTTTCTGTGTAGAAAAACTTCCTCACATTATTTCTTAATCTACCCCCTTCCAATTTCATATTGTGCCCCCTTGTTCTTTACTTTTTCTACATTGGAACAGGTCCCCCACCTGCACCTTGTTTATGCCCTTGAGGTACTTGAAAGTTTCAATCATGTCCCCCGCTGTCTAAGGAATGCACTAGCAAATGGGCAGGAAGGAGGGGTGGAAGAACAATGGGGAATAATAAAAACTGCCATTACAGAGGTAACAAGCCTTTGTGTGAAGCAAATAAACAAAACAAAATGATGTAAGAAACCACTATGGTTCTCAAAGGAAGTGGCAGTGAAGGTTCAAGAGAAAAATAACGCATTCAGGAAGTACAAGGAATCACAGAAGGAGCAGGACAGAGAACTGCATCAGTTAAAGCAAAAGGAAGCTCGGAAGGCAGTCAGAACAGCAAAGGCCCAAACCAAGGAAAAGATAGCCAACTCAGTTAAGAAGGGGGATAAAACCTTTTATAGGTACATCAGGGAGCGAAGGAAGACCAAGGGAGGGTTAGTGAGGCTTAATAAAGGGAAGGGAGGTTGGGCAGAGGGTGACTGTGAAAAGGCAGACATACTAAACAAATATTTTGATCAGTATTTACAAAGGAAGAGGGAGGTACCTAAAACAAACAGTAGAAACACTCTGGATACAGAAGTTGATACCAGCCTATTTTTTAGAAGAAAGAGTTCTGAAAGAACTCTTAAAACTGAAGGTGGACAAAGCAATGGGGCCTGATGGGATTCATCCCAGAATTCTAAAAGAACTAAGGGTAGAACTAGTGACACCACTGACTACCCTCTTTAACAAATCATGGAGGATGGGGTGGTACCGAGGACTGGAGGAGGGCAGATGTGATTCCTCTTCACAAAAGTGGGAGCAAAGCAGAAGCAGGAAACTACAGACCTGTTAGTTTAACCTCAGTGGTAGGGAAAATGATGGAATCACTTCTGAAGGAAAGAATTGTTGAGTATCTAGAGGCCAGAGGGGCACAGGACCCAAGGCAGCATGGATTCACAGCAGGAAGATCATGCCAGACAAATCTGATAGATTTCTTTGACTGGGTGACCAAAGTAGTAGATCAGGGAGGGGCTGTGGACATGGCCTACCTAGACTTTAGCAAGGCATTTGACACAGTCCCACACAAAAGATTAATTTACAAGTTAGCCAGCCTGGGAGTGGGTCCCAAGATGACAGCCTGGGTAAAGAATTGGCTGGAGAAGAGGACACAGAGATAGTAGTAAATGGAGTCCACTCTGAAGAAGAGAGTTACTAGTGGGGTACCACAGGGTTCAGTATAGGACCGGTCCTCTTCAATGTCTTTATAAACGACATTGCAGAGGACTGAAGAAAGTATGTCTCTTTGCAGATGACACAAGATCTACAACAGAGTTGATGCACAAGGTGGGGTGGAAAGGATGAGAAGGGACTTGTGAGATTAGAGGAATGGTCAAATGTATGCAGCTTAGATTCAATGGTAAGAAGTGCAGGTAATGCACCTGGAAACAAAAACCAGGGAAGTGTACACAATGGGGTGAGATACTAACAACAACAAAAATGGAAAGGGACCTGAGGGTAGTCATATCAGATGACCTAAAGGTGGGCAAGCAATGTGAGAGGGCAGCAAGGAGGGCTGGGGGATACTGGGATGCATAGGGAGAGGTATCACCAGTAGAAAACAGGAAGTTATTATCCCCTGTACAGACAGTTGTTGAGACCCTTTGGGTACTGCGTGCAGTTCTGGGAGACCAGTCTCTACAAAGACATAGACAGGATGGAAGCTGTCCAGAAGAGGCAACTAAAATGGTGCAGGGTCTGCACCAGAAGACATATGAAGAGAGACTTAAGGAGCTTTATATGTATAGCCTCGAGGAAAGGAGGGAGGGGGGACATGATAGAAACTTTCCAAGTACCTCAAGGGAATCAACAAAGTCCAAGAGGTAGCATCTTTCAAAAAAGAGGTGTGCAAGAACAAGGGGCACAATTTGAAGATGGGGTGTGGCTCAGAGGTAATTTAAAGAATATTTTTTCACAGAGAGGTTGTGGATGCATGGAACGGCCTTCCGAGGAGGTTGTGGAGTCAAAACAGTGGTGGAATTCAAGCATGCATGGGACAGTCATAAGGGCAATTCTAGGGGTGGGGTAGGAAGAAGTAGGCTGCTGGTTAACTAGGATCTGCAGTTTATCCATTAGGTAAGGAAATGGGCAGGCTGGGTGGGCCAAGCGGTCCTTGTCTGCCGTCAAAATCTATGTTTCTCTCCTCCAGTAAGTACATATTGAGGTCCCTTAGTCTTTCCTCATATGTTTTATGGTGCAAACCATGCACCATCTTTGTATCCCTTCTCTGGATAGTCTCCACCTTAACTATGTCCTTGCACAGGTGTGTCCTCCAGAACTGCACACAGTACTCCATGTGAAGCCTTACCAATGTTTTTGAGTAGCCTGGCAGAAGACACCAGGAGAAAGGACTGCTGTGTGACTGGACTTCTCTACTGGTACTAAAGAAGTAGAACTCTTGTACTTGGAACTTTAATTTAGGGTAAAAAAAATTAACAAACAAAACAAATAAAAGTGTGTGTTTGTCTGAGTTAACTGAGCTGAATGGTTATCTGAACAGTTATCTAGGTGTAAATCTCAGGTGATTGAAAGGACTTAAGCTGTGAGGTTTAAATTACTTGTAGAAAGATCTAGTAAGTAGGGGGATGGCTTAGCTAGAAGGAAGCTACATTTAAAGACTGCCTTAGAAAGATTCTCCTAGTAGCTTGGCAGAAGACACCAGGAGAAAGGACTGCTGTGTGACTGGACTTCTCTGGGACTATATAGACAAAGGGAGGGATAGTGAGGCTGAATAGAATGAAGGTGGTGGGCAGAGGGGACAGTGAAAAGCAGGGATACTGAACGAATATTTCTGCTCAGTATTCACAAAGAGATGGGGAAGTGCCTAATCCAATTAACAGAAGCACTCTTGATAGGGGGTCAATCCCAGTCCTTTCACAGAAGAAAGGGTTCTGCAAGAATTCCTAAAACTGAAGGTGGACAAAGCAATGGGGCTTGATGGAATTCACCCCAGAATTCTAAAAGAATTAAGGGGGAACTAGTGAAACCACTGGCTACTCTTTTTAATAAATCATGGGAGGATGGTGTGGTACCAGAGGACTGGAGGAAGGTGGATGTGATTCCTCTTCACAAAAGTGGGACCAAGACAGAGGCAGGAAACTACAGACCTGTCAGTCTGACCTCTGTGGTAGGGAAAGTGATGGAGTCACTTCTGAAGGAAAGAATAGTTGAGTACCTAGAGGCCAGTGGGGCACAGGACCCAAGGCAGCATGGGTTCACAGCGGGGAAGGTCATGTCAGACGAATCTAATAGATTTCTTTGACTGGGTGACCAAAGTAGTAGACCAGGGAGGGGCTGTGGACATGGCCTACCTAGACTTTAGCAAGGCATTTGACACAGTCCCACACAAAAGATTAATAGTCAAATTAACCAGCCTGGGAGTGGGTCCCAGGGTGGTAGCCTGGGTAAAACATTGGCTAGACAACAGGACACAGAAGGTAATTGTAAATGGAGTCCACTCTGAAGAAAGAGGGTTACTAGTGGGTACTGCAGGGTTCAGTATTGGGTCCAGTCCTTTTAATGTCTTCATAAGGACATTGCAGAGGGACTGAAGAAAAGTATGCTCTCTTGCAGATGACACAAAGATCTGCAATAGGGTTGATACACAAGGAGGCGTGGAAAGGATGAGAAGGGACTTGGCAAGGTTGGAGGAATGGTCAGAAGTATGGCAGCTAGATTCAATGCAAAGAAGTGCAAAATAATGCACCTGGGAAACAAGAACCCAGGGAAGAATACACAATGGGGGAGGTAGTAACAACAACAAAAAGGAAAGGGACCTGGGGTTTAATCATATCAGATGACCTTAAGGTTAGCAAGCAATGTGAGAAGGCAGAGGGAGGGCTGGGGGTATACTGGGATGCAGAGGAGAGGCATCAGCTGCAGAAAACAGGAAGTTGTTATCCCTATGTACAGACAGTTGGTGAGACCCCATCTGGAGTACTGTGTCCAGTTCTGGAGACCCCATCTCCGCAAGGACATAGACAGGATAGAGGCAGTCCAGAGGAGGGCAACTAAAATGGTGCAGGGTCTGCAAGATAAGTCGTATGAGGAAAAACTAAAGGAGCTTAATATGTATACCCTTGAGGAAAGAAGGGAGAGGGGGGACATGATAGAAACTTTTAAGTACCTCAGTGGAATCAACAAAGTCCAAGAGGGTAGCATCTTTCAGAAAAGAGGCGTTGCAAGAACAAGGGACACAATTTAAAGATGGGGGCGGTTCAGGGCAATGTGAGGAAGTATTATTTCACAGAAGGGTAGTGGATGCATGGAACAGCCTTCCTGAGGAGGTTGTGGGGTCTAAATCTGTGGAGAATTCAAGAATGCATGGGACAGACATAAGGCAATTCTTATGGGGGTAGGAAGAAATAGGCTGTTGGTTAATTAGGATCTGCGGCCTATCCTGTAGGTAGGGAAATGGGCAGACTAGATGGGCCAAGCGGTCCTTATCTGCCGTCAAAGTCTATGTTTCTATGTTTCTATGTTTATACAATGGCATCACCATCTCCCACCTCCTGCTAGTGATACCCCTGCCTATGCACCCCAGCATGCCACTGGCCCTCCCTGCTGCTTTTGTGCACTGCTTGGATACCTTAAGGTCATCAGAGATGATAACCCCTAGGTCCCTTTCCTCTTTGGTGACGGCTTCTCTGCCCCCCAACCTGTAGCTCACCCCATGGTTCCCTCAACCTAGATGCATTATTTTGCACTTCTTTGCATTGAACCTCAGTTGACACATCTCCGACTATCTTTCAAGCTTCTCCAGGTCCTTCTTCATTTTCTGCACCCCTTCTGGAGTATCCACCCTGTTGTAGATCTTGGTGTCATCTGCAAACAGGCAGACCTTTCCTTCCAGCCCCTCTGCAGTGTCACTAATGAAGACATGAACAGGACTGGTCCTAGTACTGACCCTGGGTACTCCACTGGTCATCTCCCTCTCCTCAGATTGTACCCATTTACCACCACTATGTCTCCTGTCTGTTAACCAGTTCTTAACCCAGTTCACCACCTTGTCTCCCATGCTGAGACTACCCATCTTGTTAATTAACCTTCTGTGTGGGACAGTGTCAAAGGCTTTGTTGAACTCTAGGTAGGCGATGTCTACCACCCCTACCTGATTTATTTCCCTCATCACCCAATCAAAAAAATCTATTAGATTCATTTGACATGACCTTCCTGCTGTGAATCCATGTTGTCTCAGATCCTGAGCACCTCTGGATTCGCTATGTGCCATTATCCTTTTCTTTTAGCAGTGTCTCCATGATCTTTCCCACCACTGAGGTGAGGCTGACTGGCCTGTAGTTCCCCGCCTCCTCCCTACTGCCACTTTTGTGCAGTGGGACTATATGTGCCCTCCTCCAGTCCTCTGGAACGACACCCATGTTGAGTGATTCTGTGAACAGGGCCACCAGAGGCACTGCTAGTTCCCTTCGCAGCTCCCTTAATATCCTCGGGTGGATGCCATCTGGCCCCATGGCCTTACTTTGCCCCTAGGTTTTGGAACTCTCTTCCCGTCCATGTCAAGAATTCCACATTTCACCCTTCATTTAAGCATACTCTATTTTCCCACTTCATAGCTCTTGGCAACTGTGACTGCACATAACTTCTGTTCTGTCTCTCTGTCAAGTCCTTGTTTGTGACCTTGCCCTATTTCGGGATTTTGCCTTGTGCTTAACAGTCAGTATCTGTTCTGTTTCTCCCTTGCTGGGTCTAATGTCTTGTCTACTGTACTATGATGTATCATTTTGTAATCTGTGCCTACCTGTCTGTTTTTCTCCCTCAGCTAGGCCTGATGATCTGTCAACCTTGCTTTCTGTAAAAATTGTATGCTGCAATAACGTCAACCTTCCTTCCTGTAAAAATTGTTTGCTGCAATAAACTCACTACTGTTGCTGATATCCATGTGGTGTATAATCTACTATGGTTGCCTCTGCATTTGTATTTTACGGACAGTTCTCCAGCCATCTGAAACTGATTGTTTGTCAATGCTGCATTGTTATATTGTTATATTGCTATATTGTTATATTGTACTCTCCCGGGTCATGCCTGAAAATAGGCAGGATTTTTGTCTGGTGCACTTACCAGGTTACCAAAAGCAAATAAATAAATAAATAAAATATCCATCTTCAGCTTTGTGAGTTCTTCCAGAACTCTCTCCATTGTGAATGGACTGGTGTCCACTTCTCTATCCCCCCCCCATTGCCTGTGCAACCCAACTGTGGTCCTTGACCCTCTGCCTCAGTGAATACTGAGTGGAAGTATTTGTTCAGTAATTCTGCTTTGTCCAGATCCAGCTCCTTACACTCTCCCTTCTCCCCTTTGAGCCTCCCAACCCCCATTTTTCTTCTTTCACTGATGTACCTGTAAAATGCCCTTTCTCCTTTGTTTACAGACTGTGCTAAACCCTCTTTTGTCTGTGCCTTTGCCCTCCTAACAGCCTTCCCTGTTTCCCTTAGACATTCAAGGTACACCTCCCTGTCCTCCTCCCTTTGACTCCCCTTATATTTCCTGAAACTCAGTCTTTTACCCCTGACTTTGTCCCCTGCATTTTTGGAGAACCATAGTGGTTTCCTTCTTCTTTTCCCTTAGGCCATTATCCTAATGCATTGGTTTGTTTTCTCCACTATGGCTCCTTTCAGTTTCTCCCATTGTTCTTCCACCCCCTCTATTAACCCTCCCTTCCCCAGGACTGCTTGTATACATCTGCCCATTTCAGTGAAATCCGCCATCCTGTAATCTAATACTCTTGCTCTTGTGTGGCTTAACTGAGTCCATGTCTCCATGCTGAATCACACCATGTGGTGGTCACTGGACCCCAGCTGCCCTTCCACTTGTATTTCTTCAACTCTGTTCCCATTGGTCCATACCAGGTCAAGAAATGGAAATTATGTACTTACCAAAATTATTGATCTTCTTGGATAGTCTCCATCACTCATTCACACTAGTGGGATAGCACCGGAGGCACTAGGACCAAGTGGGAGCCTAAAATTTTCAGAAGGGTCAGCGGCGAGACAGAACCACGCATGCACGGCACAGCGAGACAACTCATGCCTGTGTAGGCTATCTCGGTGTTGACCCTCCAACCGCCTCAGTATCTTTTCGAAAGAGGAGGTGCAGCATAACTAATGAGGATAACTCATCCTGAGTTTATGGGCCTGAGAGGGCCCAGATGGCCTTTGCAAGAAAGGTCAAAGAACAATGTCTTCACAGTCTGAACCATAGGACCATGAAGACCAGGAAAGAAAATGAGTGAACCCAGGGGATGGTGGATGGGTATGTGAATGCGTGATGGAGACTGTCCAAGAAGATCAATAATTACGGTAAGTACGTAATTTCCATATCTTCCTGGACTAAGTCTCCACCACTCATTCACACTAGTGGGAGAGTACCAAGCTAAAACCAACAACCATGAGTAGGGTGGTAGGAGATAGGGTTCACTCAGAAAGGACGGCCGAGGACTGTCCTGCTAATAAAAAGAGCTGTCTTGCAAAGAGCATCTAGAACATAGTGCTTACAAAATAAGTGCTCGAGTTGTAACTCACCACTTTGCAGACAACTGCAATGGGCACAAAATGAAAGTCTGCCAAGAAGCCAAAACCACTCTAGAAGAGTGGCAAGAACCTGGCCTCACAATTTGGTCTAGGACTAAAAGTAATAGAGTCAAAGACATGTACTAATGTAATGTAAAGGGACCTCAGGAACTGAAAGAGTCGGAGGTAAAGTCTACTGGTTTAGGGTAGGCCGGAAAGTGCAGATGGAAACCCCCACTATCAAGAATGGCTGACCTGTGAACAACAGGTCCAGGAGCACTTGAACCCCTTACTTGGTGAGCAAAGGGGGTCCAGGTGGGGTTAGCCCATCAAGGAGAATAGCATCCACTTAGTCACTGGAACCCCCCTGATGGAAGGCCAAGCACAACTTAGAAGCCTCTTGAGGTGGTCTAGTAGAACCAGATCCTACCCACTGCATATTCCAAAAGGGAACCATCCTGCCCCTGTATGTACAACTGTAGTAGCAGTCTCTGAGCTCAGGGAAGAAAGTAAAAATGTACAGGAGGACATGTTCACTGCGGAAAAAAACAGTCTGACAGAAAAAAACAGCGGCTGGATTTCTAAGGCAAATAGAGGCAGATGTGCGTCGAGGAGGGGCACAGCAGGACCAAGTTAGGGCTAACCCATTCGTTGAAAGTGACTGGAAGCGGCAGTGACTCAATGCGGTGAGGCACTACTCACTCTGGCCTCCCTGAAAGAAGTAGGAAAGGATTCAGGTTTGTTTGCTGAAAAACAAACATCACAACTCTGTCACACACTTGGAGAGAATAGCTTCATGAGTGATTGGCATGGAACCAGTGTACCAGAATTGAAGGTGTGTATATTTGAGAAGCTACCTCAGAAAAAAGACCTACTTGACCTTTGGTCAAGAAGGAGTATATCGCCTGTTAAGTTAAAGCAAGCAAGGAAGTAGGAACCTGAGTTCTGTCTCAGTTGAGAGTCGCTTCCGTTGTTGCAAGGCTCTGCTCAAGAGAAGAAAGCCTGATAAAAAGAAAGGGTAATTAACAGACTGGGAAGTCACCTAGGTCTAGGAAATGTCTCTGAATGAGAGGAATCTCTCTTGGAGAAAGAGATGACCCATACCACCACTGGATCGGACTCCCCCTAGGGGAAGAAGTAGTCAGGTATTCTTTTCCATACTCTGGAGACGAGCGCCTCAGGTGCTGAGGTGGAACCTGACCAGATCCAAAAAGGCAGGTATCAGGTAATTTCGGCTAGGCCCTGTGCTGTGGTAAATTTTTTTTTTTTTTTATAGTCTGAGCCTAACAAGGCTTTCAGGCTGCTATTTCGCCAGGATTGTCTTGATACAAAATGACGAAGATGTTTTCCATCTGAGTGCAGAAGGAGCCTGAGCATCCATACTGAAATCATAACCAGACTAATAATCACAGCTGGAGAGATGCTAACCACCTGTGCCAAAGAAGCCACTGAAGGGGCAATATCACAAGGGGGCCATATACCCCTATCCAAAGGGCGGAAGAGTCTGAGCAGCTCCCAACCATTAAATTAGAATGTTCCACAGAGTGTAATTGTCTTGACGACTGAAAAAGTCTAGACGCAGAAGCGTATGGTCCACGGATGCAGTCTGAAATACTACAGTGGGCCCCATTACTGAGGAACTACTGAAAAGATCTTCCATCACAGCCTCTGATGATAGAGAGGGCGTGCCCTTCAGTATATAAAATGAGTCGTCCGCTGTATTACTGACCAGAAGGAAAGGGAAAGACCCATCTAGATGCACTTCTACCCCAGAAGGACCTCTAAGGGAGGTCTAGATCAGAGCCACTAGAGACTCCACCATCAGGAAGGATGTCGAGGAGCTTGGTACCATGTAGGAAGCCAAGAAAGTGCTAAGCAGAATGAGAGATTCTGCAGGCAGAGCGGTACAGCAGAGTTCCATCAGCAGAAAACCACTGGATGACACAAGATCCCACATGGACCACCACTCACTAAGATGTGCAGAAAAATAATACGCAGAACAGGACTTCATTCTGCGGAAAACATCCCACCACATGTTCTGTGGAGAAGAAGTCCGAAAAGGAAAAATGTGTCACTAGTTCTGCCACACAGCACCCACTAGCACCCCCATGGCACCAGCATCACTCGTGGCACAGGAGGGCACCAAGCAGTGCCTATGCCAATCTGGGCAATACCCGAGGACACCTGCAGCAGTACCCGCAGGCACCCCTGACACCCATGCAGCAATGGCACCCAAGGGCACCCTCAACACCTATGGTACCATGGTACCCATGGCAAAAATAGCACCCAAGGACACCAGTGGCACCCATGGCACCCAAGGGCACCAGTGGCACCATGGCACCTGTGGCACCCATGGGCACCTGCAGTGCCACCCATGGCACCCATGGGTGCCCCAGCACCACCCACAGCACCCATGGCACCCAAGGTACCCCTGGCACTCATGGCACCTGCAGGTGCCTGCTGCACCACCCGTGGGTGCATGGCACCACCCACGGGTGCATGGCACCACCTAGACACCATGCTGACAACCAATGGCAGCAAAAACAGCACCCACAGCACCAAACACAGTGATGTGCCAACCCACAGTGCATCGATGGCACCGACCCATGGTGCCGACTAAGGCACGGTGCCGACCAAAGCACCGAGGCACAGCACTGACCAAGGCACCGAGCCACAGTGCCGAACCCCGGTGCTGAAGGAAAATGCCAATGGAAATCCTGAAAAGAAGGGGAGAAGGAAAAAGGTGGTGCACGTGCTGGCCCCTGCATTGAAAATGGAGAGGGGGGTAGGCACTAGGGGATGACACGATGGCAAAGGCACCAAGAGGGCACCTCGCCTATCGTGATCCAATTGGCCCGGCTCTGGTCCAATGGCTCTGAGGTCTGGAGACCCCAAATTCAGGAGCAGAGCCAGCAGAACTGGAAAAGTCAAACCCCCTGCTCCACAGGAGCAGCCCAGAGGTGAAACTGCCCACCAGAGCTCCAACGAGGACAGAGATGGAGTTTGGAGTCGAGAATGCAGCCATTAGGAGCGGGGCCAAGGGGAACCCACCAAAGCTGGTTCAGGCCAAACACCCCTCCCGACGAACAATCCTCATGCAGACGTACCAATGGGCAACCTCGAGCGGCACCGATTCTTCTTCCCCCAACGAGGAAGAAGAGCTTGAGGTTAAGCAGAGCCGGATCCCTGGAATTGCTAGATTTGTGCTTTGGTGGACTATCCTGCCTGAGCACAGGACTGTCCGTAGTCATACCCCCACCATTAATTAAGGGTGGCGGACTGGACACAGTCCCTCTGCCATAAAAACTTTCAACGAAGTCCTCCTACCATCACCGCTACCGTTTGAGGATGACTCCGTTGATGGCAGGAAAGAATTTCTTTTTCTTCTTCTTCATAATCTTCTTTTCTTGTTCTTAAAATAAGAAAGTACTACTTAAAATATTAAATGCTAAAAGCTGCTCTTGTATAGATGAAAACTTAGACTCCGGCAGATGAGCGATGTCGACATCCAAGTGCACTCGATGGCAGGAGAAAAAGAACTGAGGCAGTTGGAGGATCGACACAGAGATAGCCTACACAGGCGTGAGCTAGTCTCATGGTGCCACGCATGTGTGGTCCTGTCTCGGCGCCAACCCTTCTGAACATTTTAGGCTCCCGCTTGGTCCTAGCACCTCCGGTGCTATCCCACTGGTGTGAATGAGTGATGGAGACTTAGTCCAGGAAGATCTGACTTGTCCCTGGTTGGCTCATGCACCAGCTGCCTGGGTCCAACCCCTTGCAGGGATTCTAGGATGGCTGTGCTTCTTTCTGAAGCAACCACCTGGGTGGCCCAATCCACGTCCTGCATATTGAAATCCCCCAGTAGCAGGATTTCGCCTTTCGCTGCCATGTCATGTATGTTCTCCACTAGTTCTCTGTCTACTTCCTCCCTCTGTGCTGGAGGTCTGTAAATCTGTTACCTCCCTGTTGACTCTGCTAAAACACATTGTATTGATATCCTATGTTTTTTTCTGATGTTCTAATTATTTCCCTGAACAATGTTAACTTCAATCCTGTATGTGGTAAATTGTTGATCTCATTTGTCCTCCTGTATCCTCAAAAAAAACTGTACACTGTTTCTCTGTACCAAGTTGTTATCACTGTATTGTCCTCTCTGTGATGAGGTACCTTTGTAAACAAGCCTCTGGCTCAAAGGTTGTAAACTGATGCTTAATAAATAAAAATAAAAATAAATCACCCCTGTGTATATTGCTGTTCCATTCCCTGGTTCAGGGTGACCCACATTATCTCTGCCTCTCCCTGTCTTCCCTGAACTTCTGTATCCTTTATACCATCTCTGATGTACAGGGCCACCTGCCCACCCTTTTTACCCTCCGTGTCCCTCCTGAACAGTGTAAAGCTTGGTACACTGACTTCCTAGCCATGATTAGCAGAGTACCAAGTCTCTGTTTATGCTGCTGTGTCAAGGTCTGCATCTGCCAACAGGGCCTCCAGGTCTGGAACCTTATTTCCTAGGCTACAGGCATTCATTAGCATGACCTTCCATGTTTTACAGTTTGCCCTCCCTCTGCTCTTGTTCTCCCTCTCCAGCATCTTCCCCCCATGCCAGTTTCCTTTCATATGTTCTCTCACCCCCCACTTCCATCCTTCCTGGTCCCAGCCTCGGGCTCATGAGTGGGGCTTTCCTGTTCCTCCAAAACAGTGTAGGAGTTGCTAAGTGGTACTGATTGAGGAATGTGCTTTTGACCCCCTCACCCTCCCTGAGCCCACCGTAGTCCAATCACTCTTCCTCCCCGGCATCCTTTGAGGTACAAGTTGTGGACGTAGTGGTCTCTGGGTGGGGGTGGATGCCACTTTCAGCTTAACCAACTATGCTTGGAGACAGGCAACCTCCTCCCTCAGCCCAGAGAGGTGCCTGCAAATTGGGCAGCATCACAGCCTCAAGAACATCTCCCTGAAGACAACTGCTCCACAACCACTGCACTGCACTGCATCACTCCCATCATGTCTGTTTCCCTCCTCAATCTACTGCCTGCTTAAGATGGTTATTTGTTATCTCACAAATATTTGTGTTTTTTCTGTTTTTTCTTGTTATGCTTTCTCTCTTCACTACTTCCTGTGTGGATGCAGGATGTTGCAAGGCACTATGGGACTCACCCTACAAATGTAGGGTGAGCCTTGAGTAGGTGGGTTGTGGGGTGGGAGGGTGGGACTACACCACAGGCTGTTTTCAAAACAATCAGCCAAGGAGTCCTCTGGCAGTGGCTTCTCACTCCACTCACTGTGGTCCAGATACAGCCAATTACAAACACACAGTTACAAACTTATGAGCCAGAATCCCTCAGTCCTGCCCAAATGAAATGGAAAAGCACACTGAAATGGCAGTTAAGAAAATACCTCAAATTCAGTTTCAAACACACAGTCACAAATTCACCAGCTAGAATCCCTTAATCTTGCCCAAGCTAAATGAAGAAGTATGCAGAAATGGCAGTTAAGACCTCACATTCAGACTACACTAATCCCTGTAATATGATGCCTGCACTTAAAGTTCAGACACAGCCAATTACAAACACACAGTCACAAACTTATCAGCTAGAATCCCTCAATACTTCCCAAGCTAAATGGAAAAGCACGCTGAAATGGCAGTTAAGAAAAGACCTCAAATTCAGTTTCAAACACACAGTCACAAACTCACCAGCTAGAATTCCTCAATACTGCCCAAGCTAAATGAAGACGCACACATTTGTCAGGCAAGAACCCACCCGTCCCCCATGAATCCATGCTGCCTGTCATCTTGCAGCCTATGGGATTCAAGATACTTTACCAAGCTTTCCTTTAAAGAGGTCAGGAAATCATTTATAACTGGCAGCTGTTTATAAGGTTCTTATTCTCAGAAATGATATGCATTCCCTAAATTATCCATATTTAACTGTATTTGACATTGTTTTGTTTTTATGGGCAGTATTCTGTTACAGTTCTCATCGTGGAACCAGTAATTTGGAGTTTTTACTATGTCATGGTTTGTGTACAGAATGCTTATTATGAGCTGTTGGCCTATTAGAATCCTGTTTAGAGTTCTGTGCACAAACTGTGACATAGCTAAAACTCCAAATTATTGGTTCCATGATGAGAACTGTAACAGAATGCTTTCCATGAAAACAAAACAATGTAAAATAAGTTTTTCGTATCACTTTTTATTCAGGTACACTGAAATATGGATAGTTTAGGGAATGCATATAATTTCTGAGAACAAGAAGTTTATAAATAGTTGCCAGCTAGAAATTATTTTCTGTCCTCTTTAACAGGATTTCATTTAATTTCCCCACCACTGAGGTGAGACTGACGAGCCTATAGTTTCTAGTATCCTCCCTCCTGCTCCCACTCATATGTAGAGAGACTACATCTGCTCTCCTTCAGTCCTCTGGAACTATGCCTGCTTCCAGACAGCTGCTGAATAAGGCTGTCAGAGGGGTAGCTAGCCTCTCCATGAGATCCTTTAGTAACCCAGGAAAACACATAGTACTACCTCCCAGGCATAATATCCTAGTGCACTTGCTCCCATCATGAAACAAATGAACCAGAAACAAGAGACTTCTCTTCTCAACTCCTGCAGCCAGGCTACCACCAAGGAACTGTGTAAAGAAATTTCATACATGCTCAAAAACAAAGTCATAAAAGTTTCATGTTGGTAGTGATAGAAAATAACTTCTCTGAGTGTCAAATCAGCAAACACAAGAGGCAGTTAACGTACAAGTGTTTAGATTTTTAAACACAGCAACAGCTTAAATGTGTATACACATTGTAAACAGAGTGGTGACTGTACTCCTCCAAACGGTTCCAGTTCTCCAACAAGTGAAATAGCAGCACATGTAGGAATGCTGAAAAGCTGTTCTACTTCTCTTACACACCCACACATAAAGCCCTGAATATAAGCTTTTTGTATTTCATTTGTAGCAGTAAAAAAATTCCAAGTTCAGAAAACTATTAAATTCAGGCAGATCTTGGTTCCCACAGACAACACTTATTCAAATGTTAGTTGCATTTCCATGTTGCCCTTTTTTGGATACAAATAAAGAGCAAACAATGTGCAGGGTAACATGCTGATGCTGTGCTGACCAATTCAAAGCAAACCGCACAACTGCAGCTGGTAAAGTGCTTGTGCAGTGCTAAAACACTCAAGTACTGCAGAAATATAAGGTGCCAGAAGATTAAATGTTTGCTTATAAATGCTCAAATCAAAAGTAGAATCCAGATTGTATAAAGCTAATTCAGGGTCTCATAACCATTGCTGGAAAACGTAGTTCTGTTGTGTAATTTATAATTGCTTGGCCCCAAAACGCCTCAGAGTTCTGAGTAATACGCAAGGAAAGATTGCTTTTATGTAGCTCAGTTCTATTACAAAATAACAGCAATAGCTCCTGAGGAGTCGTTGAGCAGCTAATCAGGAGGTCAAAGGTCCAAAAGAGGCACAAACTCTGCATAAGCCCAAATGAGCTATTTGTTATTTGAAAATGTTTTAAAGGGATTTACACTGCACTTATATCACAAAGTGCGGAGCATGGACCAAAGAACAATAATGCTTTATATCAGTAGCACAACCCCAGTAAAACAGTACAGTAAAAGAGTGCTTGTATAGTGTGGTTGCTTGTATCTTGCTGAAACTTAAATGTGTTGAACTGGCAAATGCATAAATAACCACACTCAGTGTTTGTAAGGCATAGAGAAAATCGATCTCCACAAAATATAACAAGCAACTCAGAAAACCAAGCTTAAATGAGTAGTACAGTTAGAATTTGCAAAAACGTATGTTGTGCAGAGTATGTGTGCATAGCCTTAGTGTGTCCTTCCCTTTGTCTGGTATTAGGTGTTTTTTTTCTAAGTTAACCTGAAAGTTTTATAGTAGTTTTATGGCCCCTGGGGATCTCTGTTTTAGCATGGTTTATTGCTTTTCTTGTTTCTATAATGCCTCCTGTCCCACGTGACAGTGATGTATATGTGACCACTGAGTCAGCAAACACTGGTATAAAGTCAATTTACAACAGCAGAGCTTTTAAAGTAAGTAACTTTCCTTATCCAATGAGCACTAATGACTACATTAACAGTTTAGCAAATACTTGAGGGCTAACTGGGTGGGTTGTTCCATAAGAAAACAGCTGGCTAGACCTGACACACACATAGAAAACAAAAATATTGAATTAGAGGTATTTAGTGGAGGCCAGAACATAAGACTCCTATCGTCAGTATTTGCTGAATCAATGGTCCTAGATGCATCACTGTCACATGCAACAGGAGGCATTGTAGGAAAAAGAAGAGCAATACACATTGCTAAGATGGAGATTCTCAGGGGCCATCAAACTATTACATAACTAGAAGGCTAATTTAGAAAAAACTCTTAATAGCAAACAAAGGGAAGGACACACTGAGACTACAGATAAAAATCAAAGCACTCTTCACAACGTATGTTTTTACAGATTTTGACTGTACTACTCCTTTAATGTGGAACAGCAGGCTACTACTGCACAAACAGCTGAGAATTAAGCAATATACCATGACAGGGAGTGGGTATATGAGTGAATTTACCATGCCTGGTGTGGTTTGGTCACGAGGCGCAGCCAAGTGACTTAATCATACCAGAAGTGGTAAATCCACCCATACACCCACTCCCTGGAGGGGTATATTGCTATTATACAGTGTCCCTTTTTCTGTTTATTTATAAACAGACAAAAATGTTGTTACATATTTTTTAAAAGTTAATTTTATTTACTTTGTTGCTCCATGAGAAAAAACAGCGCTTGGTTGGTATCCTGGATTGCTTGGGCATACTGCACACATGCAGGAGCATGTGGCGTACTGGCTCCATTTCTGTGGTATGCAGGGAACCATCCTAGGCAGTGACACTGCTGCCATGATGTATGATAGCCTTCCCCAGCCCTCTTGCATTTCTGGGTTGGGGAAACAATACTAAAAAATTTTTTTTGTTGTTGCATTTTTCTGCCGCCTGCCTCGTTCACCAGGAGAGGGACAGAGGTGAGAGACAGCAGCAGATTTGAAGTGTGAACGCGCTGACTAAAGAAGAAGAGGAGCAAGCGGTGACAGAGAGATAAACTCAGCGAGGGATTTGGTAATTGAGGTGAAGTGCTTTTGAAAAATAGTCAGGATACTGTGTGTTGATGAGGGTTTTTTTTTTTTTTAAATTTGACAGAACTTGGGAGTTTGCATGGCGGGTTTTCTGGTCGCCAGTCACTTTCATGTTTTGAATGTGGCAGAGTGAGCAGTAGGAGTTGTACCAGACAGGGGGTTGGCAAGCTCGGATTGATTTTGAGGAGAGTTACAGATGCAGCAGATTGGTGGCTGGCACCTTTTCCAGTGGGTACACTGGAGGATTTATCATGCTGAAAAGATGCCAGTCAATGAATTAGATTGTTGGATTCACATCTTTGGATTTACACCATTGTATAATGGGGGATTTACCTTCCTGTGACTGGATATACCAGATGGAAGTGCTGCTAATAAAGAATAAGCTGTGTGAGGTGGGGCAAAAAGGTGTGGTGGGAAATGAAGTACTTGCAAGGTGTAGCAGGAGTAGGAGTCTCCTGTTCCTGTTTCCTTTAGTACCTTTTGGGTGTATCCTGTCTTGTCCCACAGCCTTGTCCACTTTCAAAGCTGCAAGTCCCTTCAGAACTCTTTTCTCTGAAAATGGACTTGTGTCAAGCTCTTCTCCCCTTTGTTCCTGCTGCTCCCTGGGGGTCTGTCCCTTCCTCCCTCCAATGTGAAGACTGAGCAGAACTATGTGTACAGGATGTCTGCTTTTTCTTGGTTCTCTTCTGCGCAGTCCTCCTAACAACCTCCTTATCCTCAGTGTCCCTCCCCTAGTCTTCCTCTTCTCAGTTATGTACCTGAAGAATGTCTTGTTCTCTTTTACTACACCCTTGGCTGTCCTTTGCTCTTCCTGCACCTTTGGTCCCTTCACTGCCTTTCCTGTTTCCCTCTGTTTTACCTGGTAAACCTCCCTGTCTTCCTCCCTTTTAATACCTTCTCAGTGCCATCCTTTCTTCTTCTCCACATTGGCCACTTCGCTAGAGATGTAATGGCTTCTTTTTCCTCAATCTTTCACTCACGTCCTTCCTCCCATTTCTTTAAAATCTTCCCTCCTAAAGTCCAGGACTCTCGCATTTTGTGGTTTGTCTCAGTTCCTATGTTACTGTTAAACCACACTGTATGGTGATCACTGGTACCTGGGAGACTGCACACTCTAATATCTTCAATGCCATCCCTGTTTGTAAACACTAGGTCCAGCACTGCTCCATCTCTAGAGTGTTCGTTGACTAGCTGCCTAAGAAAAGCACCTTGCAGGGAGTCAAGGATGGCCCTGCTCCCTGCCAAAGCTGCAGTTGGAAGGCTCCAATCCACATCTTTCAGACTGAAGTCACCAGCTAGCAGCACTCCTCCTTACTTGCCATTCTGATGATCGCTGTCCCAACTGCCTTACCCAACTCCTCTCTCTGTGCTGGAGGTCTGTATACCACCCCTGTACAGACATCAGCCCCAGCACCTGTCTCCAGGATGACCCACAGCACCTCCAGTCCTTACTTTTCCTCTGGGTGCCCCTGCACACCCATAGACTTGATTCATCCCTTACATATAGTTCAATCCCTCTCCCCCTCTTCCCTGTCTCTCCTGCGCAGAGAGTAGTCCAGTATGGCCGTTTCCTAGTTGTAGCTGTTAGTGCACGATGACTCCATTCCAGCCACCAAATCCAGGCTAGCCTCCACCATGATGGCTCCAGGTCCAGAATTTTATTTCCCAGATTCCTTGTGTTGGCACAGTTGGCTCTCCATACCTCACTCCCTCCTTCCCTGACTGCTTCTCTACTTTCCTCCCCCCCGCCTGTGCTGTTAACTGACACTCCCCTGGCCCACCTCTTTTCTTGTTGTCTTCTCGGTTACCTGTCTCCTTTACTCCTTCCTTCTTGATTCCCTGGTTTTTAACACCTCCTTGTCCCAACCCCTCTCTTCCTGCACCCCTGTCCCAGAGGAGTTTACTCACCTGAGGCCCTCCCTCCCTGCTGCTTCATGATTATCATGGGGCAACTGTTGCCCCATTGAGTTCTACAGCCTCCATCAGCCTAGTCTAAATGCTCATCCAGATAGCATTTGAACTTCCCACTAAGGACTGTGGTCCCCTTCCTGGAAGGATGCATGCCATCTTCCCTATAGAGGCCCATATCTCCCAGGTTGGCTCCCAGTTCCCCATATAGCTGAAGCCCTTCTCCATGCATCATGCCTTCATACAGTTGTTAAAGCACTGGTGTGGAGTGTCCTTTCTTTTACCTGGTCCTTTAGAAGTAACACCTCAGCAAAAGTCACTGTGCACATCAGCTGCTTAATGCCCCTCCTCAGCTCCCCAAAATTTCCCTGCACTACCTTATCCTATCCCTTACCAGGTCATTTGTCCCCAGGTAGACAATGACATCTAGTATCACTCTGCCTGTAACTAGACAGTACTGGCATAAACTGCATGCTTAGCTGGGAACTGACCCGGTGCCCATAGAGCTGGCACCTCTGTGGGGCAATAAGATTGCCTGCATAGGGAGTATTCCCCCACAATGGCTGGGGTGGAAAAAGAAAGGTATATGCCAGGTGAGGGTTTTACTCATTCCATACTGTAAATATATGGAGTCCTTTGCCTTCCTGTCACAAAGGGTCCCTTCCCAAGCAGGACTGCTGGAGGTTCCTCCAAATCAGAAGCCTCTTTTCTTCAAGTTCACCAGGAGAAAGGATAGCACACTAAAAACCTAATTTCCTCTTACCTCTCAGTGGATGAAGATACAGTACATAAAAGGAGAGTGAGTCTGATTTATCAGGTAATCAGGGGGTCAAAACTAGACCATTCTGCTCACCTACAACTGGTGTGGTAGACAGTACTGCAGGCGCCCATATCTGATGTGGAGCGGTCTGTATGCTGGCATAGAGCCAAAAAGATTGAAAAGATGGGAAAAACAGATTAATACAAAACAAAGTTTTACATGCATATTATAGAAAACTGCTGGATCTCAAAACCATTGGATTTTGCTAACTGATCAGTGCTGGAGATGTGGTTCAAGTGGGGCCATTCTATCTTGCAGTCTTTTGGCATGCTTCAACATTTATACCAGCTGGTCTAGTATTATACAGATCTGCACTGATGCTGTAGGGCACAATACTGAACTAGATGCTCATTTATTCCTCCTACAACACAGCCTACCAAAGATACCTAAACACTCATCATGACTCCAGTGGCTAGTGGCAGTGAGTGTGGTCACTAAATTACTGCCCTACAGAGGGAGATCCTTGGAGGTACCCATACTGGCTGAATGGCTATAAGCCGTAGGAAAATTGTTTACCTTTGAGAATGTCCCACATTGCAACAGGAACCCTAAAGGCATTTTATAGTACCTGGGGTCCCTTCCTCTCATGCACATAATGTCATTCCACTAAGTTAGCTGATAACATAATTGCTATGTAAGCAGGAATGGAAAGATAATAATGTTTCAATATGGTGATTGCAAGGCTTGTATTATGCACTTACTGTATCTGATGTTTTTGACTGTTATCCTACACTTGCCTGAAAGTTGACTGTGTGGATTGTTCTTCGATAAAATCATTCATGAAATCATCAATCAATGTTTCAATAAAATACAGTATTAACTGAAAAAGAACTAAAACCTCAGATGTACAGTATAAGCAGCAGTTCTATGCAAAGGGATTTAATCAAGGGATAGAGCAGTGTATTGCTCTGTAATTAGGTTGCAAATACCAGGATGACCTTAGATTGATCTGAGACAAAAGATCCAACATCTAATCGTGTATCAGTTGTGATTTAGACTATGGTCAGGTGATGGTTTTTAGCCAATTAAGTTTATAGATTCTCTCTTCCCATTTTATAAATGTTTATCTGAACTGTCATGTGTTACCACGATAGCATTCATACAGTTGTCTTGAATTTATAACACTTGAGGTTGCTACAACTGCTGCTGAGAGGAAGGATGTGGGTCTGTCTTCACAGCTGATACTAATGCTGCTTCTTGGTAATCCAGCGAGGGGGGTTGCAAATGACAGGCTCATGCCAGCAACCTGCCTCTCCAGGAGTCGTCTGCCTCATCTCATCAACGCATACAGTCCCCATGTGTTGTGTACTGTTAAAAATTGCAATTTTAACAATGAGTCAATATTATTTTTTGACAAACTGATTAGCTACAGATTAAAAAACAGGACTGCAAACTCTGTTGGAAAAATACTAATTTAATAAAATCCATTTATTTCCTGGCAAGAAGCTGGCACAGTCTGCTTAGCTGTGTAAAGCCTCTTTGGAGGAAGGGCAGCATCTGCCATTACAGGGCTGTCAGCTGGTGGTCTAGTGAGCTTGAAGAATGTGCTGGCATAAATCATCCTAGCACATTTCAAACACGGGCAGGCCAAAGATCTGTTTTTGTGTCATGGGGTATACATGTCCCCATGAGCTGGCAAAGCATGCAATCACATGAAGACACTTGTTCCCTCTATTGAATTCTTCTACCAACGCAGGATTATTTTCCATCTGTGATAGCTGGGGATTTGAAGGGGGTAGGGGGAGCCATGGAGAAGGTCAGTCCCAGAGAGGTTCTCAGAGAAGCAATGCTGAAGGGTGGGACCTGGCCAGACTGAAAGAGTTTCAGAAGGTATACAAGTAGGAACTGTAGGAGAGAGGGTGGGATCTAGGGAGAACAGACAAAAACAGATAAATACTGAATAACTAAAATCCATTTGTTTTAATACTTACAAACTGAAGTAGCCTTCAGTGCTATAATAGGGTGTCTAATGTTGCGAAGACTTCAGTCTCCTCAAGGTTTGTAAAAAAATGTTTAGCATTTGCTCAGCTCCTGATTTAATCCATGAACTGAATTAACCTATTACATTATGAACATCAAGACCTTGGCAGGACACAAGGGCAACAGCAGCATATCAGCCTCTTTCTTTTATGGAACAAATAACCCTCCTTAGTCCTTACTATTTTGTAGCAAGGTGATACTTCGTAATACAAATCTTACATTTTGACTGCCTGATACTGACATCAAAATACAAACTCTTATTTAAAGACTACCATGCTGCCTAGATACTGCATGATCCTTCTTGTAAAGTCTGTTCTAGTTATCACATTTCATGTTTCTTCTGATTCATAGAACGCTATCACTGCTGGTTAATGGGTAGCTCTTTATTACGTGCCAAATGAGTCTTAAATATGGACTATGAGCAAAATTATCATTGGACAGATAAAAGATATATATATAATGATAACTGATAGATGGACAATGTCTTTCCATTACATATGCACCAGCAGTGCCACAGTTTGACAATTGATATACCCTACTCTTCAAACCACAGGTAATCAGTCTATAATTCTGAGAGCACCTGCTTCATTACACTGCAACAGACAAAGACTGACAGTAATAGGAAGTGGCATTTGCGATCACCCATGAATAAAATTAGGTTTGCGATCCCCTAGGAACCTAAAAGGAGTCTATGAAAAGTGTCAGCTGGAAAATGGGTATTCACTCACACTGGTAGATGCCTTTACAACTGCTTCCATCAGCAATTTCTCTAAAAATTCCTTTCCTATGACCCATCCATATGGTATACTTAATAGATTAAAAAAAAAAGATCTTGAATTTTGATTCTAAAAAGAACAGTATACTTACACATTCTTTATGGTTAATGACTCAAATATTTCATCTACCGTATTTAAAATACCTTTGTTTGCCAAACCTAACTGGAAACGTGAACCATTTGCTGAGGATATTGCACTTGTATAAGCCATGAGACAATATTTACATAAAAAATATTTTGCATGATAATCATAATGAGTAACAAAGACTGTTTTCTTTCAGTAATTCAGGTTTGTACATTCCAAAAGGAAAAACAATGCTTTAACAGGAGGATACTCAGAGTAAATAAGAAAATGTGGTGTATGGTAGACAGAAAAATATTGAAAAACATACATACTCATATATACTAATATAGCAATATTATATAGAATTATTCAAAATGTACCTGAAGGAATTCACTTTTGATTAAATACCTCATTTATCACTGAAACTCAAATAACAACTTCCTGAAGGGAAATAAATTTAGTTGTGCCTCAAATTCAATATTAGGAGAATATTGAAAAGAACACTATACAGTATTATCACCTTAATAAAAAAAGTTAATTCCATACAAGAAAATTGTTGTTATATAAGATACACCTGTTAATATATACAACCAGTCAAAACTATGTCCTTGCAAATATTAAATATTTAGATACATGTCTCTATTTTATTGTGCTTCATTATGGCACTTCCAGTATCAATCAAATGGGTTTGTTTCTATTACCAAGTAATGCTTTAAAATATCCATACTTCTAATAAATATTATTAGACCTACTTTATCCTTGGAAGAGGGAAAACTACTGTAACCCCTGGTACTTCTGGGGTTCCTAGACAGGCAGTTGTTTTCTGGCCTGAAAAGCAATGGTTACTATCGGGAATCCTCCCTAGCACCCATGTCATGTGGTATGGGCACAGGAGTCAGAGGCAGAGCTTCATTGCTAGTCACTGGAAAGTTCTAGTAATTTTCAGTGATTTCCATGGTGTGAGAGTACTGCCAGACAGATTACTCCAATCAGTTCTGTGACAGATTCTCTTGACAGAGGGAAGATGCCAGCCCACATCTGAAGTGACAGAGGTATTCTATTTGGACCACACAGCCAGGGGCTGCCTGGTTGATTAAATAGCCAGTTATTCTCTGAATCATTCAGCACTTTTCCTATCAGGACATCAGCACAACTACTGTTGCAGCACTAGAGGTATGGTTTTATCTGAGCTACTGAATCAGTGAAATATGAGGGCTGGTGTGTATCTGAGATGTGCACATAGAATGAATACTTCAGGACCACCAAGGGGTACTCCTAAACTGAGTGAAAAAAACGTCCCAAGCATTTAAGCTATACTGGTCTATGGAAGATGGTGGTATTGCCTTATGAGGGTAGTCTGACTGAGTGGAGGGGGAGTCAAGCCTGCATTAACTGTTAATCTATAAATCAGGAGGCAGCTTTGAGAGACAGTGGTCCACTCAGCATACAAAATTAGGCAGTACTTGCAAAAACCTGGGCTACGTGCCTCGCCATATGTAAAAGTCAAGACTGAATCATCTTGTGCAAATAAACTTAATTCTGCAATCAGGCATCAGTTACTCCATCCCTAAAATGTCATTTGATGCCAAATTATGCACTTTTTCAAGGATGCATGCCTCCTACAGGTGAATAGCTTTGTACAGGCATCTTAATGTGATAGTGCTCCAATTCCACTCAGTCAATCATAACATCCAGAGGACAGCCTGCAATGCACTGCAGCAGGTGAGGATTAGTTGGTGGACCCTCCCCTGTATGCCTGAACTAATTAGGTAAGCTTCGGTAGTTGCCTCCCCAAGGGGAAGGGCCAGGTAAGGCCACCTACTAGGTAAGGGTTCCATCTGAAGGGATGAAGCAACAGTTAAAAAGTCTTGCTCAGACTCAGGCCCCCCTGTTCTCTCCATTCAGCTGGAGTTCTCACTCACCCTTCCTCATAGTAGCAGGGTCCCTCTGGCAAGCTGGTGTAGTGTAGGGAACACTGCCGTCCCAGTATGGTGATCTCCTTAGGGATCAGGAAGGAATTTTCCTGTTTTTTTCCCATGGGATTTTCACAGGGTTTTTTTTGAATAATCCAAAATGTTGCAGTATATTACTGTCACAGTCATTATAAACAAGTCATGGGATGGTAGTCTTGTAAGGAGTAGTAAAGGGAAAGCAGGGAGATTCTGCTTCTGTTCTGCACATATTTCCCATGGCTGGCATGAGATGAGGCCTTGATGACTGGGGTCCCAGTATAAGTTGGACAGGAGGTAACCTCACTGGGCTTGTCCTGTTAGTGAAGCAACATCTGATGGGGGATGGGCATATGTCACATAGACCTAGCCCCCCCCCACACATCGAAGGTGGGTATTCCTCCAGGGGCTGTATCTTTTGGACCTGGGTCCACTCAGGGTCCTTCGGAATAAGGGACAGACTTGTGTGAGGTACTGACCATCCAGAACCAAGGTGAGACTCCTGAACTGTGCACGTCCTGCTGCATGATGTAGTTTGCATTCATCTAATGAATACACGGCTATGGCCATTTGCTCCAAGACACTGTACATGATTATTTGTGGAGGTAGAAGGGGATAATGGTACCTACAGGACAATGGCAAGGCATGCATACAATGTCAACTCCAGTCTTCATTTTATGACGCTCAATAAAAACAATAAAGACAACCCCCCTTGAGTTTATGGATCATATAATTTAAACATCCTATATCTAAACCAAAAATATACTAACTGTACATTTATGATAGAGACCTTCAAATACTTGAAGGCGATAAATAGCATGGACAGGGAATGTCTCTTAAAGCTAGCAGACAACCGAAGCACTAGGGAGCAGAGTTTAAGGCTGGTGGGGAGGGAGGTTTAGGAGGGATGTTAGAAAAAATGTCTTTACAGAGGGGGGTGATGGCCAAATGAATGCGCTGTAAGTGGTCTCAGAGAAGACAGAGGGTGGCTTTAAGGTGACCTTGGATAGGGATAAGGGGAAACCATTAAACCATGAGAGGTAGATGGAGAGGGAGGGAAGACCGTAGACTCGACAGACCTAATGACTTCCTGCTGGCTCTTTCATATGTTTGTATGTTCATATATACTGTACATATATATATATATATATATATATATATATATATATATATATATATATATATACAATACTGATTTTAAAAACAGCTAATAATGCCGGTTTTAGTCAATTGGAGGGGCATACAAGGAAGGTGTTCTAACTCAGCTGATTATAACAGATAAACAATTGCTGGGGGGCTGAGAGGTCATAGCATCAAAGGACAGTGACATTTCATTTCATTTTTCATTTTTTTATTTTTAACCAGGAGTTAAACTGGGCATAGACCTTTTTCAGTCACACCTGACACGCAACAATCAACAGCAGTAACATACAGAACAAATAAATACAACATTTAGGACAAGTACAATTCAATTGAACAAACACCGAAGGGTCGCCTCAGAAGCTAAGGTACGTAAGTCAAAAAAATAATCAAACAAGTACAAGAAGGCATGCATGCAATACGAAAGCAACATTATCACACCACACAAAAAAAATTCAGATATTTTATTTACTGTACTTACAACAAGAAAACAAATGATGGACACATAGCTAATGCACTTCCATAGCCTGTTACTAGCATCCAACGGCATTTTGTTCCCCTAATGGCACTTTTTCAAGGGTGATTCATCTCTATAGGTGTGCTGTTTAAATAACTATAATTACAAAAATTGGAGCCTATTCACTAAGGAGCATAGGGTATGTGTGATATGTGTGTACCTGGCCAGCATAGCTCTGCACCCTTGGGCAGGTGCAGGGTGCGCAGTATTCACTATCACGATCACTTGCAGGGCACCTGTCTGTGGCCCTGCCCCCATGCTCAGCTCCACGGGGGTGGATCACAGGGCACAGGCGGGCACTCAATGGGATGCCTACCCTGGGTCTCACAGTAAATCCCCTACTGAACATGTGCAGTGGATCTTGGGAAGGCACATGACCTAACCTTTTTGACACCATGGGCGTGTGCCTGACTGGCTGCCCCCAGTCCTTCCCATCAGCCTGGTGGGCAGGGCGACAATATGGAGGTGGTTCCCGTCATGCAGCTGCCAGTGGGTTTCTGTTGAGGGGATGCTCAGTAGTTATGGCAGAGTGCACCCTCACATAACTCATGCTCCCCTTGCCCAGCACTCTATGCCAACTCCATGTCTTAGTGCATAGCAGGTATGTTCCCTGGCATGCCTCTGACTGCCCATGCATGCAGCTGAGGGATCGAGTGTGCACTGGGCTCATGCATAGAGCTGTGAATGCTTCCAGGGGTCTGCTTGACCCCCAGAGTGCAGTATTCCATTTTAGGGTCACCTACATGCCTTAGATATGCAGTGCATAAGTAATCCAGACCTTTGTGAATAAGACCCATTGACATGAATAGCCGAGACTGAGTGGGACCTGGCCACATGATCACACAGACCAACTGGGAGCAACCAGGAAGCAGCAGGAAAATTAAAAGGCTGCTGTAGTAAAATTTTGGCATGCATTTCAACCATTTTGCTGAGCGGCAGCATTAGGTGAGGGGTAAACTGTCTAACAAGCTTATTGCTGTATTTGTTTCACTAACCTGCCATTCTGTTCCAGGTTTTTGATGTGGGGTCTGGGAGGTCATAGGATCGAAGGTGGGTGGCAGCAGAAACTGAGGGGGGAACTGGTCACATGATCATACAGACATATCAGAGCAACCATGAAGCAGCAGAGATTTAAAAGCCTGCAGCAATAGTATTTCGGTGTGCATTTCAACCATTTTGCTAAGTGCCAGCATCGGGTGAGTGGGCAACTGGCTAAAAAGCTTTCTGCTGTAATTGTTTCACAACCTGCCATTCAGTTCTAGGTTTTTGGAATAGGGGCTGGAAGGTAATTGGTGGCAGCAGAGGCTGAGTGGGGAACTGGTCACATGAACACACAAACCAACTGGGAACAACCAGGAAGCAGCAGGAGGAAAAGGTCATCTATTCAATGTGTCCCAGTCACATGCATATCTCAGAGCATGAATGGAACAGAGCAGGAGTGTAACAACTGAAGGGATTGGTATCTTATTTATTGACAGGCATCCAACGGCAACAGCAGGCATGCAGGGAAATCTGCCAGTCAGCTGTGGTGTGTCTTGTTGCTGCTAGCTTTATAAGGGATTACTGTGACTGAAAGTACCTGTGGTGTGGGAATAGAATAGCTCCAGAGGGTGCCAAGGAGGAGTGCTGGCTGGACTGTTATGAGATCGAGGAATGTGGGGGTGGAGGGTCAAGGTCACTTTCCTCAGCTGGTATCTTACAAAATGAATTCACTGCTCTGGCAGGATGGGACTGCCAGGAGGAGGCACCTATAGTACTGGCCAAGAAGGATATGGGGTCTTCCCTGCAGGAGGCTCCAAGGTGTGAGGGAGAGGACCACAGCAAAAGAGGAAGCAACTTTTGGTGTGGGACTCAATCATCAGGGGGATAGATTTGGGAACAAAAACAGAGGGAAAGAGGAAGGTGAGGAGCCTACATGGTGCCTGTGCTCAGAGAGATGGAAAGCAGATTCTAAGGATCACTAGGACAGCGGGGTAGGAGGGGAGCTGTGTGCCATTATTTGCCTGTGGAAGAATGACCTGGCTAGGGATGGGGATGGAACTGTTCAGTAGGAGTACTGGGAATTGGTGAGGGGCCTTAGGCAGGTAGCATCATCAGTGGCTTTCGCTGAGGTGCTGCCTGTCTATGGCAGGGGGCAGGTTAGGGATCACTGCAATAAAAGCTTCAACTCATAGTTGAAGGAATGGTGTAGAAAGGAGGGGTTCCGCTTCAATGAGGACTGGAGACCCAGTTATGGGATACGGGCCTATACAGGGGTGATGGCCTGCATCCATCTAGGAGGGGAATCGCAGACCTCAGTGGATGGTTTAAATACTACTTTAACATTTTAACTAGCCAAGGGGGGGGGGGCAGAAGAAATCAGGGAGGCATTACCTGCCCCCACTCTGACTAAAGTAGGGAGAAGGGATCCCTCGAGGGGAGGTATATCCACCAGGATACAAAATAAAAATAAAAGCAGAGTAGTAGGAAGGAAAGAGGATAGGAACATGAGCTGTAAAAAGAGAGGGGGAAAAGGAGGCAGGACAAAAAGGAAAAAAGGGAGGGCACAGGTAGAGTGGAAACAAAATATGGAAGGCCATGTGTGCAAATGCAACAAGTCAGGAAAAAAATTCCAGACCTAGGAACAATGATGGTGGAGGCAGACCTGAATATCATGGCCATTACCTAGTCATGGTGCACAGGAAACCATAACCGAGACATGGCCATACCAGTCTATATGCAGTCAGGGAAAGACAGAGTGGGGAGAAAGGGGGAAGGGGTTGTACTGTACATAAGAGAGGGTATAAAAGTGATGAAGGTACAGGGAATCATGGGGGGAAATGGAGGGCTGGAGGTACTGTGGATCACCCTGAAAATGGGAAACGGAGCCACTATTCACACATGCATGATCTACAGACCTCCAACAGAGAGGCAGAACTTAGATGAGGCACTGGAGGTCAAGGAAGCCACAGTCAGGAGGGGCATTGCAGTATACACCACAGACGGTGTGCCAGATATTTGTTGCCTGCTGCATCCTGCACAATATTGCACTGTTCTGCGAGACATGGTGCAGGACCCTGACCAGGAGTAGGATGAAGAGGAACAGGCCTGGGACAACAGAGGTGGACAGCTGATGGGATGATGGAGCACATCTGCAGTAGGTCATCATTTCAGAGTCTAACTAATCTAGAGCCACTTTACCTAATCACACACACATTGTATGGAGTGTGATGCATGAAAACAGCAAGCATGTGCCTAGGCATTGTACCAGAAAAGACCCTTCTACCTGGGGCTGTCATCAAGGAATATTGGCTCACCACCTTTCAGTGCACCCACTGCTGGGTGGTTGCTCCTAGTGAGGGGTGCAACACCATCATGGCCCATTAAAGGCCATCTGGGAACAAGTGAGGCTGATGGAGACATGGCCAGGCAAGGAAGGGGAAATAGGCATTATTGCACGTGCACATGCGCACACACACACACACACACACACACACACACACACACACACACAGTGACGAGGCAGGAGAGTGACTGTGCAGGGTGTAGGGGACAGCGTGCTGGGAATGTTGGCATGTGTGGCACAGAGACAGCATAGAATACTGCCATGGTACTGGGTGAAAATGACCCAAGAGGCCAGACCATGTGGTACGGTAGTGACTAAGCAGGACCAAGTGGGTTGGTGGTGTGCAAGCTGATGTCAGTAGTTGCAGAGGATCACAGTATATGAGGAACAGGAGTGTAACCTGGGAGTGTAGGGGAAGGGCACATGCCCAATACTGTGGAGGGTGGGGCATGAACAATGGCATGTCCGTGTAGGCTGCGTGTGATTTGGTGTCTGTCGAATGTGATCTTTAGTGTGTGGGATGACAGCCAGTGAGTGCTGTGCACATTATGCAGGAGTGTACCACACAGAGTACAGGGGACATGCCTGGGATTGCAACATCACATGTGATGTTATGCAAGTGGGAGGTATGGGCAGATTGCACAGATGTGTAAGTGCCAGCCTGAGTAGGGGATGTCAGAGCAAGTGGAACATGCTGGAGCACTGTGCTGGCATCCATGTACATTGTGTGACATCAACCAATCACACTTAATGCCTAGAGAAGTCATCTGCCAGGTGAAACAGTGGGCTCCTAAGAGTTGTGTACTTGTCCCATGACAGGAAGCTGGCACCTTCCTGAGAATGTGGGCTACCTGTGTTGGGGTTAGGGTAATAAAAGGAGTGCGTGGGCAGGGGGGGCCAGACAGTAGGGAGACAGTGGCAAGCTTTGCATGTGAGGAACTCAAGGAGGTGTTCCTGAGGCCCAGCCTGAATATGTGTCCACAAAATGTGACGACACAGAATGATCACAAACAAGTGTGGCACATTCGGACTGCGTTGATGCATCTTACATCAATGAACTGTTTTTCGCTGACACAAGTTGCGTCATGGCCAGAAATGCCGCAAAGTGCATGGCTCATGCATGTTGCGTGACCTACCCAGAAATACGCACACTGACCATGTGGCGGGCCAGCGAGCAATGTGCTACACAGAACATAACCGAGGATGTAGTTTGTGGGACAAGCTCCAGCACTACACAGACTATGCAGCTCTGAGTGCAAGCCCCCTGCAACAATTTAATGCTTTTTAATGGGAAAGATAATCAACATGGCCAGAGCACACAACACGGCTCTCAACCTCACTGAGGAGGAGACTGTTGTCTTCGTGAGCTCAGTGGAGCAATAAGCCAGGGTCACCTGCCCCCAGGCAGCAAGCAAAGCACCATACCCAGGCTGAGAATGACAGGGTGTGGCATATCATTGTAGAAAGGCTGCACCACCTGTCTGGTGTCTGAAGGACCATAAGACAGGTCAAGCACAGATGGAATGATCTGTAACTGAGGAACCCATTACCTTAAGGAGGCTGCAGGAGATAGCTCAGAAGGAGGACATCACCATGCCGGGAGGACACAGGCATGCCCTGAGGTAAGTGGATATTTAATCAACACATGACCCTTGCCAGCCCCCCAAAACAATACATATAAAGTGGTGGTTTTGTTCATGCTTATATCTCCTGCACAGACATTCCCACTAAACAGGAGAGGGAGCAAGCATCCTCAGGAGCAGCAGCAGTGCATGAGGAGGAGGAAGGTGGAGAAGGCAGCAGCCAAAGTAGGAACCATGTGTGTGCTATGCCCTTTGCAGCAAAGGTCTTGCATGCGTAGTGAGGACAGTGATAACACTTCATGTAACAGCACTGTTTGACATGTTGGGCCACACCCACGCTGAACACTGTGATGGAAGGATGAGTGCAGTGTGGCTTTTGGGGGGGGACAAAGCTATGCAGCAAAAGGAAGCACCCTGTTCTCACCTCACAACTGGCATGGCAATGGGTAAGGGAATGGACCACCCTGGGCACCAGTGCTGGGGAAGATGTGGCCCTGTTGCCAGGGACAGTGGCCCACCATGTCTGCATATGACCACAGGCAACCCACACAGGGAGGTCCCCTGAGTGTGCCGTAAACTGACCATCAGTGCAGCTCACTGCAACACAGCAGTGACATGTGTGCCATGAGGGGTGTGCTGCCAGGGCAAAATGTTGGCTTCCTTCGAGTATCAGTGCCACCATCACTAGGCCTATGGTAGAACTGCAGACCCCAGCAACACATGCTCTGAGACATCCCGTCCTATGTGTCATGGGGGTGTATGACAGCCCAACACTGATGACTGGGCTGCCGTCTGTGCTGTAACTTGTCACAGAAGGGGGGGGGTTAACCTGCACAGGGGTGTGGTGTGAGATGCATTACTGCATGTACCTCTTGGCACATGCTTCAGTTCTTGTGCAAGTGGATGGGGCCAGCAGATAGATTGGAGGGGGGAGAAGGAGGACAGTTTCATGACAGGAGTCATCACATGCAATGTATGCTTGAGGGACAGTTGAACAGTCAGACATGTGTGACCTGTTATCCACAGTCCCCCCCTGCAAGGCTGTACACATAGTAAGGACTCCCAACATAACTGCACACGGGAGTGTGGACTACAAGCCTGTTGGCAGTATGCATGTGATAGAGATTGTCAGAAACCAGGGGACACAGACATGTCCGTGGTGTCATGCATGGTCCACACAGGCAGGTTGGGGGCAAATGATAAAAGCAACATGGCACGCACAGGACACAGTGGGCAATGTGCAGCACCCAAAATGTAGAGCAGTGGACTTTAACTAGATGTCCCTGATAGTAAACTGCCATGTGCAGCAGATGCGGTGTCTGAGGGTGACTGTCACTCCGGGAACTGGGTTGTGACTGCTGGTCCAGTTAAAGTGCCCACAGTGAGGGATATGCTGTGGCATAGTACTCTACAGGGTGTGGGATGACAGGCGTGCATGACTGTTGCGCGGTATGTACATGAGCAACAAGGTGAGGCCTTTGTGTGTTCCATTTGCTGGAGGTATGGGGTGGAGCATGGTGTACGTCATAAATGCTGTGTGGATCTACATGGGTGGCCAATGGAGTGACGGTGCAGACCATCACTGAGGTTTATAGGACTGGACTGAAGGTTGCTGCAGTGGAGCATGGGAGTGTTTTACAGTGCATGGCTGTATCCTGCGGTGACACACCAGGGTAAGGTTAGGGCTACATGGCCCCTCCCCCACCCAGCTGGCAGGACAAGTCATGTAGTGGGTTACCATAAGCCAAGGGTGCAGAAGTGTGAACACAGGTCTTTTAGGGGATGAAGCATGCAGTGACATGGGGATGTCTGTAGGAAGTGTGTGGCATGTGGCACTGTGTACCGGAGTCTATGGAGAATGCACTGTAGGGGCAGACGTCGACACCCACATGTGCACCATCACACCACGTGACAGTGACCAGAAGGGCACTTGTGCCCATGCTGTGGTCTGCCCCCATTCTTCCAGGAACACACACCTGTGTGCCTACAAGGGAGGTCATGCATACCTACTCATTAGCAGGACATGTCGAGGTGGTGTGTCCCGCTGACCATCCCTATGTTGGGAGGAGGGGGGATTAGGGGAGTTGACAGAACCCCTGTATCTGTATGACTGGCATGAGGCACACCTCGGTTATAGTTCAACACTGTACCAGTGTGCAGCTGCACAGCTGTACACAGCACACCATGTCACGCAACCATCAAATACAGTGACACTGATATTCACCAAGTGTGGGTCACAAAGGATGAGCATGCATGCAATGTTGGCATGGAATGGGTGGTGTAGCCATGCCTATCTCCTGTCAGGGTGTAGGAAATATGAGCTTCAAGCAGAGGTACATGGCTGACATGTACAGCCATGGTCCAGAGACATCTGACTGTGAGTGCCCGGTAGTCTGTGGTCAATCACCACATGCAACATGGTCACATGGCACAGTAGCAACTGTTAGGGGCCATGAAGTACTGGAGAGCCATGGCATCCTGCATCTGATTGTAGTTATGTGAGGCATCGCGTGTGCAGCCAGTGGGACCTGGATCGCATGCATTCACAGTACGTACACGTGGGAGAGGCCTGCATTACCCCTTTGCATGTTTCCCAACCCCTCCAAATGGTGTGTCCCCCCCACTGTGGAACGTGTAGTGATCTCCCCTGAACTTCTCATCCCCCACAGTATGGCTGAAGCTGTGCTGGACACGTGCAACTGGGGTTGGGAGCTCGGGACATGGGCAGCAGTCATGTTGCCCATCACACTGGTGGAGCGCTGCCAGAAAGTGTCACTGGATGGCAGGTTACCCAGGCTGAGGTCACCTGGGCTGTGACATCATCAGCCGTAGCTTGGACATCTCCCTCAACATGCCTGTACCTCTGTCGTACCCCAATTAATGTCCATCATGGCAGGTCCAAAATATGAAGTCCCTGTGAATCTGGGTGGCTGCAATTAGGACTCCACACCCCATGCAGGACATGTATTGGTAGGTGTACTGCAGTCACATGGGTTCAACAGAGATGCTGGACACAAGTTGACCCCATCAGGGCACGTGGGTGGGGCACACAGACCCATGCCTTGGACAGCAACAGTCACCCTGTCAACATGTGGATGACACCTGACCTAATGCCCCCAGACAAGGGATACAGGCTGTATGTTGCCTGAGTAGCAAGCCCACTGGGGTATCCCCTTGCATTGGAGAACATCTCGCACATGTGCACAGTGTTGCACTTTGTTGCCCAGTGATTCATGTGCACCCCCCCCATGGCACACATAACATGTGACGATGTTTGCTCAACAACACCCATTGACACACTTGGACGCAGCAGTCAGACAGACAACACTACACCAATGTGCCATATGGAATCACATGGAGTTACACCTTTTGAAGGGGGCAAAACATTCAGCATACACCCACCCACTGGTCACATCTGCACCACGTGTTGTGCCACATGCCTGTGCAGTGTGGCCCATGGGCACATTGGCCCTGTCCAACCTGTGTAGTGCATGATGGCATAGGGATCCTCATCATACCTCACATGACATTCTTGTGTGTTACACTTGTAACCTGCCACTGACAAGAACAGATCCCGTAGCTGCACACCTGTACTGCACTAATGGCCGGCATCTTGTTCCCCACAGGTGCTGTCCAGACTGCTGGGAGGCAGATGGAGCCTCAATTGCCATGACAGTATGCCCTAGAGCATGCTAAGAGGCACCTCAAACAGAGGATGTCCAGAAGGTATGTGGTGAGGACCCATCGCAGATGGGCAGCAGCTACAGCAACAGCAGCAGTGCATCAAGGGGGTGATGAGAACAGCTCCCCTGAGCAGGTTGAGAAGGGGGCTGCAGCACAACACACACAGGGAAGAAAGGACCATGACACCAATCACCAGTCTTCCACCAAAGTGCAGCAGGCAGGGTCCAGGGGTAGATCTCAGGACATACCAGCCACCACAGTCCAGGCCCTAGAGGAGGAGGCTCCTGGAATGGTGCTGAATCTGGACATTGAGGACGTATGGGAGGACCAGCAGGAAGCTAATACTGTGCAGTCCCCCCTCGCCCCAGCAACAGCAAGCATAGGACAGGCAGGGAAGTCCTGAACACAGGAGGGTGGAGCAGCTGGCAGATATTCTGTTGGAAGGGGCTGCAGAACATAGTAGGTGACCTGCAGAAGATGCAGAGGAACATTGCACAACTAATGGGGGCCATCAGGGCCTGGCAGCACTGAGGGATGTGGTCGGCTACAGGACAAATCCCCTGCACTAGATGTTAGTTTTGCTGTAATCAGTAGAAAGAGTTTAGTGTTTTTCTTTTTGCAATTGTTCATATTACCTTCCTATGTTGTTGTTGGATATGTACCCCCCCCACCACTACCAGTATGTCCAGTTGATTGTTCCTCTCTGTTCCAATTTTCTAACTGCATTTTGTTTTTGACTTTCCAGTTGCTGTTCAGACCTGTAATGTGTTTCCCAGTTGATGTTGTTTTACTCAGTGCAGACCCTGTTAACCTTTGCAAAGCTGTGGTCAGACTCATTCTTTCTATCACGGTCACATAATGCTGTGTGTTGCTTGGAACCCCATGCAGGTCACATATCATGCTGTTTTAATGCCTTGCCAAACCTGAGACAACAGGCCTAGTCACCCATAATCCCCTCCTTCTTCTGTACACTAGGTCCCATGAGGATGCTGTCATGTGGCACCCATGTCAAACTGCTGCTTTGTGGTGTGATCTACGTAGGGCAACATTAATGGCTGGGGGGGCCACTAAAGCCTGTGATGTCCACCAACTGTACTTGCTCATGGACCCCTACACTGTGTACTGCAGGCACAGCATGTGTGCCTTGATGCACATACACAGTCCCTTGATGCCATGCACTATCTTGGGACCCATATGTACCCAATGCCCCATACATCACATTGATGTGTGTTGCCTGGGTATCACTGTGTGCCTATGACTGGCCTTCAGCTGGTATGTGTAACATAAGGGTTTGTCCTCACCAGTGGTGGACAAGGGATACCCCATCCAGGGGGATCATTGTCCACAAGGGGATGTGTCGCACATCATTCCTTGTGTCACAGTCATTCCATCCTGGCCTCCACATTCTGGCTGCAGTAACTCCGAGTGACTGTGTGACTTGCCTACACACATACAAACTGCACAAGTGCACAGCCAGCCACAGTACCATACACGTGTGGAGGAGTTGTTCGCCTGCCTACAGTGTTACCCACAAGTGTCAGTGCAATTGTCAAGGGAAAACACACAAGGTTGTAGTGCAAGGCAAACCTTTATTGACAGGATAGCAGATGCTTCACAAAGTCCCATTTTGATTTTGTCTCACATACATAGTGGAAGGCAGGACTCCCCCAGGCCCCACTACCACACTCACTCACCTCACAATCACACTCCACCATACACCACCCCACAGGTCCCACCCGCCTCCCCAACATGCCCCATAATGGCACACCTTCACACACCGGCATCCCTTCTCCCAACAACACATGCCTGCCATGATTCTCCAGGCACGGCTCCCCTATAATAACAATCTTGAGGTCACCCCTCACGGCCATGTGCACTGCTACTGTCTAGCTACCTGAGCATCACACCTGTGTGTGTTGCTACACCTTAGTCATTCCCTGTGCTGACATGTGGACCATGGCTTCCATGGTCTCCTTGCCTGACTACAGACCTCCTTGCTGCGGTTCTCTCTGCCCTCCTCAACAGTGGCACTGTACTGGGCATGGCATGGTCTCTGGACCCTGTGGTCAACGTTCTGCACACAGGCCTCCATCCTCTACGATACTGTGGCCCATGTGTAAACATCTGTGGGCCCAGTGCCATGAAGTTGTCCCCTGCTGTTCCACTGCTTGCACCTGTACTGACAGGCACTGTGCTTGGGGCCCCTACGTGCCCCAGACCCCTAGCACCCACTGCAGGGCACTCAGATGACTGCTGCTGGGTCTCTCCAGAGTGTGCAGGTGTGGTACCTGCTGACAGATATGTGCCAATGTCCCCCATGGCAACTACACTCCAGTCCACAGTGCTGCACAGCGTTACATCACAGTGTAGAGGTCCTGTGTGGCAAGGCCCCATTCTGTCATGCAGACCAGTTGGTGATGCCTCCAGTGACAGCTCCATTGCCTCCACATACTGACCATTTCCTTCACTGGTAAACCCATATGGCCACGCAGCCTGCTGGGTCCCACTACCGGAGGGTGCTACTTGGTCCATCATAATGCCAACATGTCCCGATGATTGCATCATTCTCCCGTGGTTAGTGCCTGGGGCTGCTTGTTCCTGCAGAATGTCAGACTGGCATGCCTCTACTTGATGGTCCTGGCTTTCTTTACTGGCTCTGCCCATGAACATGTTAACAGTGGGGTGCCTCAGAATATGTCTGTGACTGGCCTGTGGCACAGTTCCATACCCTGCAATGCCAATGCCATATCCCTGGCCACTGCAGACCGTAGTGCCTCCCCAGCATCGGTCACTATAGACATTGGTGTACTGCCCTCTGCCTCTTGGCCTGGCATCTCCCTACACATGCAGTGATCTTCCTGCACTGGGATCATGGTCCAGCCTACCCCCCCCCACAAGAAAACATTGATCTCTGCGGTGGTAGATCCATTGCCAGTGTCCTGATGCATCCCACGCATCGTACTGTGTATGGGGTTCACACTGCCAGCAGTGTACTGGGTATCTCCTGGACTGGTGACAGAATACACGAGTAATGCACTGCCTGTGATGTCAGATGGTTCTGCCACATGTAGTTGCCAACTTTTTTGCTGCAGTACTACAAACTGCTCAAGCATGAGTGACACACATTCCAGAATGGATGTTTGCTGCTCGGCCTGAGCTTGAATCCCCTCCAGGACAGCTGTCAGCCATGCATCATGGGTAGCCAGCTGCTGCTGCAGGCCCTGGGAGATGGCATTGGTCATACAACTGAGTTTCCCTTCCACACGCTGATGATGTTGCCATGCAGCACTGTGGTATTCCTCAATGGCCATGCTGATGGATCTAAGTTAACAGCCTAACACAATCTCCAATTCCAACATCTTTTGGCAGAGGTGGTCCCCCCTCATCCAAATCCATGGCCATGTCGGGTGACCCTGTTGCTTCCACTGCCCCAGTCCCCTCCTCCTGGATGGATGTTGCTGGGAACAGGTCCTGTGCAACATTGTCCTATATTGTGTCTGCTGGACTGGTAGCACTGGCCTCACAGTCCACTGGTTCTGCTAACAGTGACTGTTCCCTCTCCTCACACTGTGTGGTCAGCAGTATGAGGTTCTTGTCCTCTGTGCTGTCTTTGACCTGTGTGTCAGCAGGAGACGTTGTCTCTCCTCCGCGACTTGTGGGATTGTCACTCTCAGTATCGCTTGGAACATGACCTTGTGTCCCTCCTGTGCCTCCACTGAGCCCTGCTGTGTCTGTGGTGCTGCTGCTACCTGGAATGAGAGTGGCAACAGTTGACATTTGTTTAGTCCAGTACCACAGTCACACATGTCTTGCTCACTTGTTTGTTTGTTTAAAAGTTTATTTTTATATAGGTTAGTTTGTTGGAGAATTAAATCCCCATTTACAACAAATTCCTGTAAAACTTGCCACATTGCCAGCACGTGCAGTACGTCCCATCACCTACAACTGTGTCGGCCAACTACCTGCAGATGCATGCAACCCTTGTAGTGCAAATGGTGTGACACAGGCTCCATAACCCAGGCAGCATGACAGGTGGTATCATAGACTATGCATTCTGGTGGTAGCCCTTGCCCCTTTCAGAGTGCAGCAAGTGCCACGCAGTATTGACCACTGGCTCACTGCAGGGTATCTCTCTCTGTAAGTCATCCATTGTATTTTCTTCCCCACCCCCAGATGCACAGCGGAGTGATTCACACCTCTTGCCTGACCAGTGTGCACTATGCTAGTTGCGTACTGCAGGACAACATACACCTCCTGGGCTCCAGTGTGGAACAATAGACACTTACCATCCCACACATGTGAACCTTGGGAACATGTGTTCTTCACAATGGTGGCCCATGAGGTCACTCCCTCCTTGCATATGCTCCCATGGGACTGTTCATGGCAGTGTCCCACATGCCCTGGAACACCTGCCTACACTGTTTGGCCTGACTGCCAACTGTGGGGATACTTGACATCCTCCTCCTCCTGCACAAACCACATTGGTGCATGTGTTACCACCCCCCTTTCGGCCACACATGGCCAACATTGGAATAAACCTACAGCCACCGCACCCCATGCCCACCTCCTCAAGTCCAAAGCTGTGCAGTTAACCACCACAACCACCAGTGGTACACATCATGACCCACGATAAACTCCACACATTCCCCCCAAAACAGTGCAACAGCACCCCCCCCCGGCAGTCCAGCACTGTCTCCCTCTGCAAGCCATTGTACCTGCGGCCTCTGCTGGCATATCCAGACCACGTGCTCCAGTGTGTTATGGTCTACTGCATCTACCTGGCAGCTGTTTCTGGAATTAGAGGGTCCATCCTCTGTGAGTGGCGCCTGGGACTGTCGGAGGAATGGTCCAGCATTTGTGGATGTGGGGCCAGATCCCTGGGGCTCTCGTTGCCTCCCCCTTATCCAGGGTTTTTCTGTTCATTTTTTTGCCCCCCTGGAGCGCGGATGTGCAATGACATCTATGGCGATGACGCACCAACACCCGCCAATGCTCCACCCCCACGTCTGTCAGTGCCGCATGTTCCCAACACTACCCCTGGCCACCACCAGGAGCCACGCAGGAGCAGCGCTAACCCCAGATCCTTCCCCAGGAAGGGAGAGCAGTCCTCTGGATGCTCAATCCCATCCCTCCCTTCCCCTGCCGATCCCTGGTGGCCTGAGTCTGATCCTGAACCCAGGTTGCCGGTATGGCACAAGGTGTGGTATTCAGGGCCTAAACCCTCAGGCGCCACCGGGCCCACCTTAACCCAGGACATTTTATTTGCATTAATACTATGGAGTATATGCCTACAGGGGCATGCCTCAGACAGCTAGTATTGGAACCCACTCGGGAGGAGCAATCTTAGACCTGGTACTCTCAAATGGGATGGAGAAAGAATCTCAGATTTAGAATGCGTAGCCATCTGGGAACAAGCAACCACCAAACAGTGTGGTTCCACGATAAACATGGCCATACAATCAAAGCCATACAAAAGCAAGAGTACTGGACTTTAGGAGGGCTGACTTTGGGAGAAATGAGAGAGTGCCTCAGAAAAGCACTAGCAAACAGGCAAGAAGGAGGGTGGAGGAACAATGGGGAGTGATCAAACAGCCATCACAGAGGCAACAAGCCTTTGTGTAAACAAATCAATAAAACACAACGAAGAAAAACGTTATGGTTCTCAAAAGAGGTGGCAGGGAAGGTTAAGGAGAAAAGGACAGCATTCACTAAATATAAGGAAACACAGAAGGAGCAGGACAGAGAACTTTTTCAGTTAAAGCAGAAAGAGGCTGGGAAGGCAGTCAGAATAGCAAAGGCCAAAACCGAGGAAGGATAGCCAATTCTGTTAAGAGGGATAAGACCTTTATAGGTACATTAGGGGCGAAAAAAAAGACAAAAGGAGGGATACTGAAGCTTAATAAAGGGGAGGGAATGTGGGTAGAGGGTGACAGTGAAAAAGCAGGGATACTGAACGAATATTTCTGCTCAGTATTCACAAAGGAAGAGGAGGGGGAGTTACCTAAACCAAACAAGAGAAACACTCTGAAGACGGGGGTCGATAACAGTCCATTTACAGAAGAAAGGGTTCTGAAAGAACTAATAAAATTGAAGGTGGACAAAGCAATGGGGCCTGGTGGGGTTCACTCAAGAATTCTAAAAGAACTAAGGGTAGAACTAGTGACACCACTGACTACTCTGTTTAACAAATCATGGGAGGATGGGGTGGTACCCGAGGACTGGAGGAGGGCAGATGTGATTCTTCTTCACAAAAGTGGGAGCAGGACAGAGGCAGGAAACTACAGACCGGTTAGTTTGACCTCAGTGGTAGGGAAAATGATGGAATCACTTCTGAAGGAAAGAATTGTTGAGTACCTAGAGGCCAGTGGGGCACAGGACCCAAGGCAGCATGGATTCACGATGGGAAGGTCGTGTCAGACAGAATCGAATAGATTTCTTTGACTGGGTTACCAAGTAGTAGACCAGGAGGGCTGTGGACATGGCCTACCTAGATTTTAGCAAGGCATTTGATACAGTCCCACACAAAGATTAATACACAAGATAGCCAGCCTTGGGTGGGTCCCAAGGTGGTAGCCTGGATAAAAAATTGGCTAGACAACAGGACTCAAAGGGTAGTAGTAAATGGAGTACACAGTGAAGAAAGGAGGGTTACTAGCGGGGTACCGCAGGGTTCAGAACTGGGACCGGTCCTTTTTAATGTCTTTATAAGTGACATTGCAGAGGAACTGGAAGGAACAGTATGTCTCTTAGCAGATGACACAAAGATCTGCAACAGGGTTGATACACAAGATGGAGTGGAAAGGATGAGAAGGGACTTGGCAAGGTTGGAGGAATGGTCAAATGTATGGCAGATTCAATGCAAAGAAGTGCAAGGTAATGCACATGGGGAACAAAAACCCAGGGGCGTGCACCATGGGGATGAGATACTGACAACAGTAAAATAGAAAGGGACCTGGGGTAATTATATCAGATGACCTAAAGGTGGGCAAGCAATGAGAAGGCAGTAGGGAAGGATGAGGGGATACTGGGATGCATAGGAAGAGGCATCAATAGTAGAAAACAGGAAGTTGTTATCCCTCTGTAGAGACAGTTGGTGAGACCCCATCTGCAGTACTGTGTGCAGTTCTGGAGACCTCATCTCTGCAAAGACATAGACAGAGTGGAGGCTGTCCAGGAGGGCAACCAAAATGGTGCAGGGTCTGCACCAGAAGACATACGAAGAAAGACTAAAGGAGCTTAATATGTATACCCTTGAGGAAAGAAGGGAGAGAGGGACATGATGGAAACTTTCAAGTATCTCATGGGAATTAACAAAGTCCAAGAGGTAGCATCTTCCAGAAAAGAGATGTGCAAGAACAAGGGGCACAATTTGAAGATAGAAGGGGAGCGGCTCAGAGGTAATGTGAGGAAGTATTTTTCACTGAGAGGGTTGTGGATGCATGGAACAGCCTCCCTGAGGAGTCGTGGGGTCCAAGAACAGTGAGGACTTCAAGATGCATGGGATACATATAAGGCAGTCCTAGTGGGGGTAGGAGGAAGTAAGCTGTTGGTTAACTAGGATCTGCAGCTTATCTGTTAGGTAGAAAAATGGGCAGACTAGGTGGGCTAAGCAGTCCTTATCTGCCGTCAAATTTATGTTTCTATGTTATATATATATATATATATATATATATATATATATATAAAATACAGATATATATATATATATTGCAAAAAAACTTTGTTAATGCATCAGTAAGGGTTAAAGCGACAAAAGTAGGGAAATGTGGTGTTAGGGTTTCCAACTCTAACATCCCATTCCCCACCCTGCACAGACTGACAGGTGAGGGAGAGGGAGGGGGATGTCTTGGGGCTTATGGACCCTAATGCTCACCCCATTCATAAAATCATAGAAATTGTCAGCAGATAAAGACTGCTAGGCCCACTCAGTCTGCCCATAAGCCCTATACATTGTATGTGGCCACTGACCCTATGTGATCAATGGCTTTTCATCACTCCCTACCATCTCAAGGTTCCCTTGTGCCTGTCCCAGGCATGCTTAAACCCCTCCACTATGCTTGCTCTCACTCTGTCCTGTCACAGACTATTACAAGCATCAACTACCCTCTGTGTAGAAAAACTTCCTCACATTACCTTGCCCCCCCCCGCTCTCTCTTCTCCTCCAGTGAGAACATATTGAGATCCTTTAGTCTCTCCTCATATGTTTTGTGGTGCAAGCCATGCACAGTCTTTGTCACCCTTCTCTGAATAGTCTCCACCTTGTTTATGTCTGTGTGCAGGTGTGGCCTCCAGAACTGCACACAGTACTCCAGATGAGGCCTTACCAATGTTTTATACAGTGGAATCACCACCTCCTGCCTCCTGCTAGTAATACCCCTGCCTATGCACCCCAGCATGCCACTGACCCTCCTCACCACCTTTGCGAACTGCTTTGATACCTTAAGGTCATCAGAGATGATAACCCCTAGGTCCCTTTCCTCCTTGGTGACAGTCAGCTCCTCCCCCCAACCTGTAACTCTCCCCAGGGTTCCCTCAACCCAGGTGCATTATTTTGCATTGAACCTCAGTTGTCAAATCTCCAACCATCTTTCAAGCTTCTCCAGGTCCCTCTTCATTTTCTGCTCCCCTTCTGGAGTTTCCACCCTTTTCTATATCTTGGTGTCATCTGCAAACAAGCATACCTTTCCTTCCAGTCCCTCTGCAATGTCACTAATTAAGACATTGAACAGGACTGGTCCCAGTAGTGATCCCTGTGGTACCCCGCTGGTTACCCCCCTCTCCCTAGATTGTACGCCATTTACCACCACCCTGTCTCCTGTCTGTTAACCAGTTCCTAACCCAGTCCACAACCTTGTCTCCCATGCCCAGACTACTCATCTTGTTAACCAGCCACCTATGTGGGAAGGTGTCAAAGGCTTTGCTGAAATCTAAGTAGGCAACATCTACTGCCCCTCCCTGATACTTCCCTAGTCACCCAATCAAGAAAAATCTATCAGATTCATTTGACATGATCTTCCTGCTATGAATCCATGTTGTCTCAGATCCTGGGAACCCCTGGATTCCAGGTGTGTCACTATCCTTTCCTTCAGCAGTGTCTCCATGATCTTTCCCATCACTGCGGTGAGGCTGACTGGCCCGCAGTTCCCCACCTCCTCCCTACTGCCGCTTTTGTGCAGTGGGACCACATGTGCCCTTCTCCAGTCCTCTGGATCCACACCCGTGTTGAGCGACTCCGTGAACAGGGCTGCCAGAGGCACTACCCGTTCCCTTCTCAGCTCCCTTAATATCCTTGGGTGGATGCCATCTGGCCCCATGGCCTTATCCACCTTCAGCTTTGTGAGTTCTCTCAGAAATCTCTCCACTGTGAATGGACTGGTGTCCACTCTCTCCCCCCATTGCCTCTTCTACCCTTCTGTGGTCTTTGACCTTCCCCCTCCCTAGTGAATACTGAGCAGAAGTATTTGTTCAGTATTTCTGCCTTGCCCAGATCCCCCTCCTTACACTCTCCCTCCTCCCCTTTGAGCCTCACAAACCCCGTTTTTTTTTCATTCGCTGATGTACCTATAAAATGCCTTGCCCCTTTCTTCACAGAACATGCTAAACTCTCTTGTGTCTGTGCTTTAGCTCTTCTTATAGACTTCCCTGCTTCCCTTAGACATTCCAAGTACACATCCATGTCCTCCTCCCTTTGAGTCCCCTTACATTTCCTGAAACTCAATCTTTTAGTCTTTACAAGAACAAATTAAGCTTTTGGAGGCATAGCAAAAGGAGATGTATGTTAGAGCTAGGGCCAGGGACCTTAAAGAGTTTAAAAAAACAACTTGGTGACCTACTAGATTTTTATGTAGAACAAAAATTAGTTTCTTTTGTGACGTAAATATTATGAGGGGGGTCCCTACTCTTTGAAGCTATTAGCCAGCAGGCTCCAAATCCAGAGGGCAAGGGCACATATCCCTTCTCTACATCACCTACAAACTAATGAAGCTGTATACCAGATCCCGGAACTTTCTGAAGCCTTTTGCACCTACTATGAGATGTTATATGCACCAGAATCCCCACCACCACCACCACCACCACCAGATAGTCAGGAGTTTGAAAACTTTTTGCAAAAGTTAACTCTTCCGAAGCTACCCAGAAACAGTGTGAACAACTGTTACTTCCTTTTTCCATGCAGAAGTTGAAAAGTGAGATGGCTAGATTAACCAGCATTGGTCAATGCCAAATGTTCACTTGCTGGTATTTGCAGTGGTGTTTGGCATTGATGCAGCCCCCCCCCCCTTAGTTGTATCCATGTCCCTTCAGCACCCATGTCCCAACAGAGTACCTCTCTGTGACTCCTCTTGCATCTCATTTACATTTTAGCCTCATACTTCTTAACTGTCTGTCTTTGAAATATGGGATACTGACAGTCAGAATGGGGATAATATGAGGCACATCATCAAACAGTGAGGTAGAAGCTGAGAACACTGGGGAAACACATGCCTTTATTGTGCAAAGTTTTATTTTTATTGATAGGAAACAATTGTCTGCTGAAATTAACTGTTAAATAAGTTAGAAATAAGAAACAGTGGCGTGTGTTTTTTTGTATGTTTCGATGTTTAGAGTTCACATTTATTTTTATGCTCTTTGTGTTAAGCATCATCATCAGCTTGCCCCTGTGTGTTTTTGTATTGGGAGTCAGCACGTGGCAAGTTTTGAAATGCCCACCTCACAGACTCGCGATACAGCCATTACTTGCAGCATCCACTTCAACTGTACTCGTCAATTGCTGTAACACTGGCGCTTCTAACACGCATTTGTCAATGCTGAATGTTTGCTTGCTGGTATTACCATAGGAAGTGCAAGAGTTAGACAGATGCAGAATAGGAATGGCAGTGAAGTACTGAAGTGATGGTAACCCCACCCCACCCTGCAGAGATGGACAGGCATTGTGGTGTACCTTTGGATCGTTGACCATAGTGCTCACGCCATTTCATCTCACCTTATCCTGCAGACACCACCAAGTGTTGAGGTGTGCGTTGGGGTGTTCAGCTTTACAGTCACCCCATTCCATAAAGAGATATGCTGAAATGGGTGCAGTATTGGAGAATGAGGTGATCTCTGGGGGGCAAAGAGTCCAAGGCACACCTCTGTGCCTGTCACTGGCTGCAGGGTGGGGGTGGGGGCGGAATGCTGTGAGCATTACAGCCAGCAATCTAAAGGTACACCCTTGATGCCTGTCAGTCTGTACAGAGTGGGATGTTACGGTTAGAAACCCTAACGTCCTGGTCGTTTGCTGGTATTTGCACTATAGAGTTTCAACATGGCCTTTTTGTGACCCCCCCCCCAACCTCATAAAGGCATTTTGGACCTCTACTAATGAACAGTGGCACTGCGATTTTGTTAATCTGTCCTGAACATTGATTGCCCACAGCGACCACGCCGTTCTGCGCCACATGTGCGAAAACACAGTTCAGTCAGGATGGGAAAAATGACAGCTGTACCATTCATAGGGGGGTGAAGAGATGGCAAAAATCTGGAGGGAAAATATAAAATATTCTCAAACTTTCGAGCTTACGTGGAAACTGCGCAACGCACAATCGTAACACAGTCATTTCATGGACTTCTATCATCAGATTTTCAACATAGGCATTTTGTGACCTCTTGTCATGAACAGTGGCACTATGATTTTTATATTCTGTCCCGAACATTGATTTCCCAAAGCAACCGCATCATTGTACACCGGATGTGCGAAAACACATTTTGGCCAGGATGAGAAAAATGACAGCTGTACTGTTCATAAGGAGGTGTGAAAAAATGCCAATGTTGAAAATCTGGAGTGAGAATATTACAAATTCATGAAGTTATGAGTGTGCATGGAAATTGCACAACGCACGCTCATAACACAGTCATTCTGGGGAATTCTTTTACCAAATTTGCAAAATAGGCTTTTTTGGGAGCCTACCTCATGAACAGTGACACTGTTGTTTCGTTAATTGGTCCCGAAAGGTGATTCCACACAGTGACCATGAAATTACCTTTTGGAACTGAATATTTCATTTCATTTCATTATATTATTTACCCTTGTAAGTCTGATGAGCAAACTGCCTGTTTTCACAGACGACAAGCAATACGAATAACAATGAACAATACAATAACATGACATGACAATGACATGACAGTGAATAATGACATGACAGTGACTGGATTTATGAGGTGGGGTCCCAAGAACCCCATGTTGAAAATTTGGTGCCAAAATTGGCAAAAATGGCTGAGATAGCCACAAAAATTGAGAAAAACCCATTTATGCCATTATACAACTTACTGGCATTTCTTCAGTTCATGGTAGGCTTTGAAGAGTGCAGATGTGTTCCAGCTCCACTGAAGATCGTCATGCTGGGCTCCGGAGGTACATATGGGGTGAGGGGGGTGCAGGGAGGTGGGGTGCACAGAGGGTGAGTGTGGATTGGGGAAGGGGCCACCAGAGACAGCGAGGGACCATTTTCTGTTTTTACAGGGGAAAAAACCTAAAAAAGAACCCCAAACAATGCAGAAGGGTTTTGGCACACTGGGTTGGGCTCCCAGTGTGCCACCTGGGTGTTTGTTGGAGGGGCTGGAGCCGATGGGGATTGAGCATCCCCGCTGGCCATACAATGTGCATGGGGTGCATGAGCACGCTGGGGTGGGCTCCCATCATGCCACCTGGGTGTTTGTTGGGGGGGCTGGAGCTGACAAGGACTGGGCACCCCCATCAGCCATACAGTGTGCTTGGGGGGGCACATGAGCCGAGGGGGATTGGGCACCCCCCTCGGCTCACAACATGGGAGGAGGGCAATAACAAGGGAGTGGGGAGGACAGCAGCAGAGGGAGGAAGTGGGAGGGATTTTGAGCAGCCAAGGGTGATGTCAATATGCTAAATACATGCATGTTACCCCTGCTGATTGCAGCAATGGCTGTCTTTCAAGTGAAGACCACTGTAGCTGAACTGCTGTCATAGACAGCTCGGCATCTATTGGTGCGGTAGGGTTGTGCCTGCTACACTGAGCACTGCATTGGATAGGAGGGTCACACACCTCCAAAAAGTCATACTGTGACAAGACGTTCCTTGCGCATGCACGCAAGTGAACGCAAAAAATGGCAACTGTCCAAGAAATGATGGACTGGCTGCAGAATTCTATAAAGTTTTCTTTGACATACTCTGCCCCATTATGCTAAAAGTATATTAGGATGTATATTCAGGTGAAGGGAAGATCCCTCCATCTTGGGTGCAAGCTATTATTTCAGTCATACCCAGGACTGGAAAGGACCCTACAAAGTGCCCTTCTTACTGCCCTATATCCTTGTTAAATAATGACTGTAAATTATTGACTTCTATTTTAGCACACCATCTTCAAGCGGTGCTCCCTGGCCTAATCTGTTTGGATCAGATGGGTTTTGTCTCGGATCAACAGGCCCAAGATAATTTACAACGTACAATACATCTTATAGATCATAATAATGCCATACAAACCCCTTCCCTTCTGATGAGTCTGGATGCCAAAAAGGCTTTTTTTAAAGTGCTGTGGCATTTTTTGCAGCAGGTCCTTTCTGGGTTTGGGTTCCCTGACATTTTCATTAATAATGTTTCTAAGTCCTATGATAGAACCTTGGGTTATGTTCGAGCTAACGGCCATGTATCCAAGAGGTTTAGCTTGGTGGGGGGACGAGACAGGGGTGTCCTTTCTCCCCATTGTTATTTGCTTTATATATAGAACCCTTGGCCAAAAACATTCTACAGAATCCTCTTATAAAAGGAATACAGCTTGGGAGCATGGAACATAAATTGGCTTTTTATGCTGATGATGTATTATTATATCTGTCAACCCCAGATGTATCCTTACCAACAGTGTTTGAGCAGATAGAAATATACACTGCCCTTTTGGGATACACCTTAAATAAAGCCAAAACAGAAGTACTTAATTTCTTTTACTTCCCTTCTATGGATATTAAAAGGAGATTTCCAATGAAATGGGGACTACCAAAAATGAGATATTTAGGCATCCACATCGGTTCTACATCTGCCCAACAATATGACTTAAAGTAGCCTCCCCTTATCGTCCAACTTAGGACTGATCTTAAACGGTGGTCTTTACTCCCAATTTCCCTACTGGCCAGAATACAATCATTAAAAATGAATGCCCTTCCACATTTATTATTTATTTTTCAATGTGTTCCTTGCAAGGTACCACATGGGATATTGGACAATTGGCAGCACCTATTTTTTACTTTTGCATGTGGCTCCATTTGCCCTAGAGTGAGGCAGCCTTTATTGTTTCTTCCTAAGTCACAGGGTGGCTTGGCATTCTCGGACTCATCAGGCTATTGGGTTGCCACCCAAATGAGAGTGGTGCTGCTTTGGGGTAACCACAATTACAATGACATCTGAAAAAGGATTGACATAGCCTCTGAAGTGGACCCTCCCTTACCGGCACTCATTTTTCAAAATCAAGGTAAACCTCTGTGTGCTTCCATTTATTCAGGGTTGAAGACAATATTAAAGGGTTGGAGAAAGGGGGTTGTGAAAGGTCACACTAAAATCTGCTTATGGCAGTACAAATGGTGGTCTTATGATTTGAGGTTTGAGCCAGTGAGGCAAGATGGATGGTTTATCCACCAAGTTAGAAAAGGTGTTACCTCACCGTTCCAGTTTATTAGTAATGGTCAGTAATGACATTTGAAACTGCTCAAAGAAAGTTTGGATGGGGTAATGCAGATAGACTTCGGTTCACCAATTATGAGATTACATACATAATCAATCAATCAATCAATCAAATCTTTATTTATTCAGGCAGACATCATTGAGCAAAGCTCATTTACAAGATGGACCTGATAGGTCAAGGATCAAATTGAAGGTACAACAGCAGACATATACAGAACACTTATATTTAAACAGATACAGTAATATAAACATACATACAAATGAAGGATAAGGATGATTCAACCTAACAGGACAAGGTAGGATACAATAGAAGTACCCTAGAAGAAACCAGAATGTCCAAGATCCAATAGAGGAGCCAAAGCAACACGCACTACATCGTAACAGGTGGTTACAGGCTCCAGGGCAAACTAACGCAGACAAACAGATGTAATGATTTATGACTGCAAAAATGATGATAAGCAGCCTCTGACGAATGACATGTAGGTGCTGGTGGGAGACTCAGAGAGGGGCTAAGGCTACTAGTAGTAGGAGGTATGGAGGAGTGGTTGGGGTAGAAGTAAGTGCCAGGAATTGGTGTGGAGGTCTTAGTCAGGTGAAGCTAAGCTGTAAAAAGGTATGAAAGGGGGCTGAGATACAAAAAGGGGCTGCGAGGAGGGAAAAAACTAAGGGGAAGATTTATGGAAGAGCTGTCAATAATAATTGCTGACTGAAAGGGGGAGGGTTGTGAATGTGACTGGACTAGGCCTTGTGATAGCAATTGCATTTCTCTGGGAAGAGACTTACGTAGAGCTTTTTAAAGGATGCTAGAGGTATAAAGTTGGTCAACTTTAGGGTCTTCTGTAGAGAATTCCATGCCAATGCTAGAGAGTAGCTGATTGGAGACCTCCCATGCCGGGTGTAGGCTTTGGGTAACTTAAGCGTGATGAAGTTGTTGCTTCTTAGGGCAAAGGACCTAGCTGTGGCCAGTGTAAAGCAGTCTAAAATATAGGATGGAAGTTTATTAGACAAGGCTTTGTATATCCATAGTGCAGCATTTCTGTTCCTTCTGAGGTGTAAAGCAGATGACACCTGATATGCAGGCTGGAGTGGGGGATGGGGATCTGGTACCCTTCATGAGCCTCTGGTCCTCATCACATGGAGAGAATTCTATCTCTTTATTGTATTCTAATTATGTAGCAGATAGAGCCATTTCTTCTGCTTATATGAAAAACAACTGGGAGACAGATCTTGGAATAACTCTCTCAGAGACACAAAGTCCAGGGTTTGGAGGAATAACTGGGGCACCTCCTCTTCTCCTGTCTGGCAAGAGTACTGTTGGAAGTTAAGGGTTCACTACTTTCTGGTACCAGTGCAAATAGCCTATAATCAGCCAGGGCTTTCCCCCTCTTGTTGGCGTGATTGTGGATCATCATGAGCAACCCAAGCTCATATTTTATGGCAGTGTCCCAAGATAACTGAGTTTTGGGACCAGATTATAGCTAGATTGCAGTTAGTCTTTATTAAACAGATCCTGATAGGCCCTGAAGAACATTTAATATTGGGTCTTATCCCTAAGGATATACAAGAGAAGGAAAAAAAATATCTATGATCCATCTTAATAGCAGCGGCCCTAAAATTAATAACCAGGAGGTGGCTTCAGAAAGACCCCCCCAGAATTCTCAGATTGGCTGGGCATTGTACAAAATATTCAAAGAATGGAAAGACTGACATATAGTTTAAATCAAAAGTTAGATAAATACTCGAATAGATGGAATAGGTGGGATCTGGGCAATTTTGAAGATGAGCCAAATAATTTCTCTGCGTAAGGTTTTGTATATATACTGTCCTTTCTGCTCCATAGTTCTGTTAATTTAGGAGATGTCCCTAGTATTAGTTATGTGTGGTCAGGTTTAAGTGTTTAGAGAGCCCTATGTTATGTTCTGTTATATTACGTTCTATCCTTGAGGAACTGTTTTATGCTTTTCCCTTTTTTATCCTCAATCAGTTATGCAATGAATAATTTTGTGTATTGTATCTGTTAACAGCTGAAATTGTCGGGGAAACCAGAGTCTACTGTACTGCTGTTCTCAGAATAAAAAGAAGTAAAAAAAAATCTTTTAGCCCTGAAATTGTCCCCCACCTCCTTAGAGAACCATAGTGCTTTCCTTCTTCTTCTCCTTTTGGCCACAATCCTAACACATTGGTTTGTTATCCCCATGATAGCTCCTTTCAGTTTCTCCCATTGTTCCTCAACCCCCTCTATCACAGATCGATACCCCCCTCCCCCCGAGGAGCCGGAGGTCGCGAGGGCTACGCTGGAGTGCCCTCCTGCAGCCTGCTTACCACCGCCAGGACATCCCCACCCCCTGGCAAGGAGCCATTGTCACGAGGGCGACGCTGGAAGTGCCCTCCTGCAGCCTGCTTACCGCCAGGACACCCCCACCCCGAGGAGCCGTTGGTCCAGGGCCCTTTGAGGGACAAAGCCCTCCCGCTAAGATCGATACCCTCCCTGAGGAGCCGGAGGTCACGAGGGCTACGCTGAGCCCTCCTGCAGCCTGCTTACCACTGCCAGGACATCCCCACCCCGAGGGCCGTTGGTCATGAGGCGGCGCTGGAGTGCCCTCCTGCAGCCTGTTTACCGCAGGTAGGACAACCCCACCCCCTGAGGAGCCGTTGGTCGCGAGGGCCCTTTGGAGGGACAAAAGCCCTCCCTGCTAAGGTAAACTTATGCCTGGAAAGAACTGCCGTTTACAAATCACGACAGTCAGTGAGCCAGCCTACCTGTAGACACTCTGTTTGAAACGCGGCTCTTGGCGCCTTTTTCCAGGCTCGCACACCCTTTGTTTCCTTCTAGTCGGTGCTCTGGAGAAACCCCGCCGCCCCCATCACCACCCTTGCTCGGCTCTCCCTTAAATAGGGTATTTTTCTTTGTCACATGAGGCGCAAAAACCAATCAGCCTACTTTCCCATTTGCTGGTTATATCGTTCCAGCACTAGAGGGAGTCTGCCCTCACCTCTTGCTCTATATTGGGAAATGTCTCACTCAAGCATGAACCTTGCTATGCTGATCGTCCTCCTGCTACAGCACCCTATGCTCTCTCTCTGCCCTCCATATCCCCATTGACCTGCCCCCCAACTAAAGCACACTGCCCCCACTCTCAATTCTCTGCTCCCCATCTGAGTTACCCCACCTATCTCTCAGTCCATCCCCAAATCCCTCCATTACCCTGGACTACCACACTACCCCACCCACTAACCACCTATGTGCTACTCTCGTATTGTGATTCCCATCACAAGTGTACCTCTCCCTGCAAGCTCTCGGTTTTCTCTCCCTTCCTATCCCTGCTTCTCCCAGGTGAGGTCCGTCGGCCACATATTTACCCACGCCAGCAACAAACACCAGCGAGGCGCCTATTCTCCTGCTGCTCCTGCTCTCCGGCAATGTGAACCCAAACCCCGGCCTGTCATCTCAGCCACGCCTCTGTCCACCGGTGGCAAAGGCCTTCGAATCGCCTTTATTAATATATGCAGTCTCCCTAAGAAAACTGCAGCCCTCCAATGTTGGGTCACCCACCACTCCCCCGACATTCTCATACTTGCTGAAACCTGGCTCGCCTCCCTCACGCCTGACTCAGCCATCTCCCTTCCTGGTTTTTCCCTTTTCAGGGCCGATAGGATGGGCAGGCGTAGAGGGGGGTGTGCTATCTACTTACGCGACTCGGTCCTCGGGCATGCCCTCCCCAACCCTGAGCTTAACCACGGGGCACAAGCCATTACTTTAAAAATCATACCCTACCCTGGACGCGGTCCTCTCTACCTAACCGCGGCTTATCTACCCCTGGGGTCTAATAAAGGTTCGGCGGTCACCTCTCTCCTTGACTACCTATCTACCTTACCCCAGAAAGCTGAACAATTAATTATGGGTGACTTAAATACCAACTGGCTCAGCCCGTCGGCTGATAATTTGAAGAATGAGCTTGCTGCCCTTGACCTGACCCAAATGGTCACTCAGCCCACTAGACTTAACAAAATAACAGGAACTAGCTCCCTCCTGGATGTAATCCTCTCTAACTGACCTCATAAAGTAGTCTCCATAGAAGTCCTTGCAGACTCACTCAGTGACCACTCCCCGGTCATCTGCTTCTGGTCCTCCCCCACCCTCAGCCCTGTGTACAGCAGGACCCCTCGCCGCCGTTTTCTCCCCAGAGGTCTCGCCAACCTCAAACGTCACCTCGCCCTAATCGACTGGTCCCCATTGGCCAGCGCTCCTGACATTAACTCTGCCCTAACCTACCTCACCACGGCCCTCAACTACACCTGTGATCTGTATGCACCCTTCAACACTCCAAGGATAAAAAAATGGACTGCTGCATGGATAACTCCTGCACTGATCCAACAACTAAAAAAGAGAAATAACCTTTGGCACTTAGCTAATGACTCCGGTAGGGTAGCTGACAGGCAAGCCTACAGGGCAGCCCTCAATCAATGCACCTGGACCATCAAGCAGGCTAAAGCTAAATTCTACCAGGCTGCGTTGACATCCTCCTGGGGCTCGTCCAGAGCTTTCTGCGACAACATTAAAGATTTAAATGGTAAAACCCGCTTCCCCCCTCCATCCCAGATTGTCATAAATGGGGCTGTCTTGACTGACCTCACCTGTATTGCTGACTGCCTTAATAAAACCTTCACAGATTTAAGTGCCGTCTTCCCTGCCCACTTTTCTGACCCGGTTGCCAAACCCACCCATGCTCCCATTTTCCAGGCCACAATTCCACTTCCGAATGATCTCACCCCACGATGCCAAACCTTTCTTAATAAAGTCCCTTGCCTCTCAGAACCCAATCAATGACCCTCTTGACTCCAAGATACTCTGCCTCGCGCTGGATGTCATGCTTACCCCGCTAATGCTTATCATTAACAAATCCCTACGCCTCGGCCAATTCCCTAAGGCCTGGAAGCATGCTGAAGTAACCCCCATCCACAAGTCTGGGGACCGTACTCTACCTAACAACTACAGGCCCATCTCCATCCTCCCCCATCCAAAGCCTTAGAAAAAATAGTAAACACACAGCTCACGGAATATCTTACTAAATACAACCTTCTATGTCCGGAGCAACACGGGTTTCACCCTGGCCATAGCACATCCACTGCCCTTCTGGAATTCTCCCACCACATTCACTCAGCACTTGACAAAGGTCATCTTGCAGGGGCGGTTTCATAGACCTATCCAAGGCCTTGACATGGTGTGCCACCCCTGCTATTAAACTCCCTTAGCAAACTGGGTTTCTCATCTGACCCCTTGAAGTGGTTCTAAGCTACTACCACAACAGGTCCCAAAAGTCAAGCTAAATGGGACCCTCTCCTCCTACCTTCCGGTACTCTCTAGTGTCCCCAAGGCTCCATCCTTGGCCCGACCCTTTTCAGCCTATTCCTGAATACCCTCCCAGCTCCTGTTCCAGTAAAATATTACTCTATGCTGATGCGCTGTTATCCTAGCATCACCCCTGACCCACTCCACTCCAAGTCATGCTGCAAAGCGCCTTCCTCCAAACCGAAAAGTGGTTCAATAATCACCGTTTAGTCCTGAACCTAAAGAAAACAAAGTCCATGCTATTTTCTCATCGGCAAAACAATGCCAGGGACTTTCCCCTCTACATCACCACCAGCATGCCCCTCCCTCTTGAACAGGTAACATCCTATAAGTACCTGGGCATCACCTTTGACTCCGGTCTTACTTTCCACGCCCACCTTAAAGCTTTGTCATCTGCAATGAACTCCAGGATCGGTCTTCTCACCACCACAAAGACTGTCTCCCCAAATCCGCCTTAAAACTAGCCATCACCTCATCAGGTATTATCGGCTGACCCGACTAGGACTCCCAATTTACGCTGCTTCTGATGCCTCCGCCTTATCTAAAGTCCAGACCTCTATTAACAAAGCCTGTAGGCTCCTTGCAGTGCCCACAGCAGAACCCACACCTGTCTGCTATACTCCACACAAAAATACTCACTCTTGAGGAAAGACTGAAATATCAAACCTGCCTACTGGCCAAAAAATCCATGTCAGGTCTCTGCCCTCCTAGGGTCTCTGGACCCTTGCAGCGGGCTGCCAGGTCCCTGCCCACCCGGAACTCCACCGCAGCCACCTTCAATGTTCCCAGAGCAAGGACCTCTCGCTGCCAAAGATCTTTCCATCACCTAGCCCCGTACTGGTTCAACTCCCTTCCTGAAACTATCTCCAAGATCCCAGGTATTGGCTGCTTCAAAACTCGCCCTCTGCCAACATATTATTGACAGCCGATGTTGTAAATGCCTGTAGCTGCCCTGTACTGGTCCTGCCTAACCCATCAGGCCCCTTGCCTACCGGTTTTTGTCACTACATAATAGTTTGTGACATGATGTTTAAGTTGAATAATGTATCTCTTGCTGTATAACAATGTTAGTACCTTACGCAAGTTTGTACCAGTATAGTTTTTGCTGTCTGTACTCTCCAAGTGTGTATTTTATGTATCTCACCTGTACGTCATCCCTGTCCTAACCTCACTCTACTGTTGTCTCCCCCCCCTTTTGACGAGGTACCTTTGTAAACGAGTCCATGACTCAAAGGTTGTAAAACTGATCTCTCCAATAAATAAAAAAAATAAATAAAATATTACCTCTCCCTTCTCCAGGACAGCTTGTATACATCGACACATGTTAGTGAAATACACCCTCCTAAAATCTAATACTTTTACCCTTTTCTGGCATACTTGAGTCCATGTTGCCAAGCTGAACCACACCATGCGGTGGTCACTGGACCCCAGATGCCCTTCAACCTGTATTTCTTCGACTCTGTTCCCATTGATCCATACCAGGTCCAGAATCGACTTGTCCCTGGTTGATTCATGCACCAGCTGCCTGGGTCCAACCCCCTGCAGGGATTCCAGGATGGCTGTGCTTCTGGCTGAAGCAGCCACCTAGGTGGCCCAATCCATGTCTGGCATATTGAAATCCCCAGTAGCAGGATTTTACCTTTAGCTGCCATGTTGTGTATGTCCTCCACTAGTTCTCTGTCAACTTCCTCCCTCTGTGTTGGAGGTCTGTAGATCACCCCTGTGCATGTTGCTGTGGTTCCATGTCATAATAGAGATCGCAAAACAGCAATCGCTATTATGGTGAGTGTATATCGCTGAAAAGTAAATCGGTGATACACACTTGACGGAGACCCAACATCTGGCGCAATATGGCAGCCGCCAGCTGTGGCTGGCCACTTGAGCTCCAGCGTCATCGCCTGTCGGCATTGCATCCCCCCATGCCCAATCACGGGCTTTGTACATGTTTAAGATCTCTGGTGGTCCAGTGGACCCTCTCCCCAGCCCGATCGTGGGCTTTCAATACCAATGTTAGCCCTGATGGTCCAGTGGACCCTCTCCCCAGCCTGATTGCGGGCATTATGGTGGAAGAACATCTCTGATGGCCCAGTGGCTGCATCCAGTCCGATCATGGGCAATACGATGTAAATGGTAACCTGGTGGTCTAGCAGTACCCCCTCCCAACACGCCCACTCAGGCCCACCCCCCCCCGCAGTTAGCAGCGGGTGGAGCACCCTGCCTGCAAGCGACCTGGCCACCTGCCGACTGACAGCATACGGTATGGCTGTACGCCCATTGGTCCTCAGCGTGGGCCAATGGACGTGCAAATCATACCGTACTATACAGTCCCAATATGTGAATATACTTACACTTGTCAATCTAACATAACCTCCACCCCTGCATGTCAGCACCATCACACTGCACATGCCCGATACTGTCACATATCATCGTTCACACCACAACACACCATCATCAACATCTCAGCACTGGCTGCCTAGTACGGAGGATACACTTAGGAGATGGACAGGGGCAACTGTGGTCATGGCCTTCCCACTTTCATAAGTGGTTGGGCCTGGCCCACGCAGTCTCAGGGATCATGTTAATTTTTTGTTTGGGGGGACTCTGGCAGAGAGTAGTTCCCTTCTGATGATTCCCTTTGGCCTTCCTCGTGTCAGCAGAATTTTTGCACTGTGCCAGCCCAAGTACTGTTGGTGGTGGTGGCTGTGTTTCATGGCCTGATGATTTCTGACACAGAGGTCGCATTTTGACACTGTACTGGAGGGGCTAGGCCCTGAGGTGGCCATCCAGGAACCTAGGCAGTGGTTGTTGCTGTCAGTCAATGGGGGGATCCAGAGCTTGCACATTTGCTTGTCAGACACAAGCCTGTGGGTGAACCCACTCAAAACCTTGGTGATTGAGAAGGTAGTGGCCATACAGCTGGAGAACAATTTGACCATCCATGATATCTATGAACCCCTCCAGTCTGGTTTTTGAAAGAGGCACAGTACTGAGACAGTGCTGGTTCAGGTGCTCAATGATCTCCTGATGACTAGGGACTGGAAGAACCTTTCCTTCTTGGTTCTTCTAGATCTCTCATTAGCTTTCGACACTGTGGACCATGGGGTTCTACTTGAGTGCCTGAGGTTCATCTGTGGACTATCGGGCATAGTCCTCAGGTGGTTTACATCTTACCTCACTAGAAAAATGCAGAGAGTGGTTTCCAGGGTTTATTCCTTTGACCCAGTTTCTCTGTCTTGTGGTTCCTCAGGGCTCAGTGTTGTCCCCATGATGTTTGCAGTGTACATGCTGCCCCTCAGAGACATTCTAAGAAGGTATGGGCTAAGGTTTCATTGCTATGCTGATGATACCCAGCTCTACCTTTCTTTTGCACCCAACCAGGATGGAGCTCTCTTGGTCTTTAATAACTACCTCAAAGAAATCCAGGAATGGAAGGACTTGAGTTGGCTGAAGTTGAACTTGGAAAAGACAGAGGTGCTGGTTCTGGATCCGGCACATCGAATAGGGGTGCCGGGGGTTGGTTCACCCTCCAGCCTCTTTCTTGGGGGGTTTCACTCCCGACCTCTGAACAGGTGCATAACCTGGGGGTAATTTTTGATGAAGGGCTGACTCTGCATTCGCAGGTGTCTGCTGTCGTCAAGTCCTCATTTTATCATCTGAGGAATATCTCCAGGATTAGGCACCTTGTTCCGTCTGGCGATCTTCCCTATGCTGGTCCATGCCTTTGTATCCTTTAGCTTGGACTATTGCAATTCCCTTTACCTAGGGCTTCCTGGGGGGTGGAAATCCACTGCCTGCAGCTGATGCAGAATGCAGCGGCCCAGCTTTTGACTGGTACCTCCCAGTCCAGTCATATTTCGCCGGTGCTGCGTGGACTGCACTGGCTGCCAGTTCAGTGGTGGATCACCTTTAAAATCAGTCTTCTAACTTTTAAAGCCCTACATGGACTTGGCCCGGCTTACCTGTAAGAGCTCCTGGTCCCTTACTGCCCTGGGCGATCACTCCGCTCAGCTGATGAGAGGTTGCTAGAGATCCCGAGGGCCCGTGCATTTATGCATGTGGCCCCTACACACTGGAATTCTCTACCCCATCAGTTATGGGAGTGCACGACCGTGGAAGGATTTAAAAAAGGCTCTGAAAACATATTTATGGATTCAAGCGTTTGGTGATTGATTTTATTCACCTAACTGTATCAGCTGTTTTATATATTTTAAGATTTGAAACATTTGATATGTTTTTAAACTCTGTAAAGCACCTTGGTTTTTGAAAGCTGCCATAGAAATAAAGCTTATTATTATTATTATTGGAGGGAATTTACTGTTTTCATCTTTGATCCTAAAACTTGTCAGGCCATTCCACCTCCGAAGGGCAAACATCTGTACTTGTGCAGTGCCCTGCTTACCTGCTGTGCTCTGCAGTCTGAAGGTGCCCAGACTGTTGTGCCCCTCAATGGCCCATGTGCTGAGCTGGCTGGCCACATACTCCTCCTAGCTGCTCAGTGTCACTTCCTCCTGTGGTCCTCCTCCAGTGGCCATGGTACTGCACCGGTTCTGTGCCATTTTTTTTTTGAACGCTGCCTGACATCATGGTAGCATTTCTGTAGCTCGTGCACTAACCTTTTCACCATGCCCACAGCATTCACTCAAGTGGCAACCTACTCCCGGGTCTGTCCGCATCACCCTCTGACCTCCTTGTCACCACCTCTGTCCAACACGAGGTCCACCGGGGCATCAACCTCCTCAATAAGCAAATTTTTCTCCTCTGTTATGCAGTTTTTTTTTTTCCTTGGTAGTTTGGTTGCCAGGGCCTGAGGCATCTCAGGTCCTCTCTGCACAATTGTGTGCGGCTATTTGCATTGCATTGCATCACAACTTGCAGCAAATCCACTGACTGCGCCACTATTTATGGTACAGTCTGCGGGTTGCGTCAATTTCAGTTAGATCGACCGAATTTGTTAACTTTCTAGAACAGGGCACCCTACGTTTCATGCAGCTGCATCTGGCGCAGTCACCAAATGTGACACAACTTGCGTTGATCTTAACACTCTCTTAAATAAGGCCCCACATCTCTGGAAGGACATAGACAGAACAGAGGCTGTCCAGATGAGGGCAATTAAAATGGTGCAGGGTCTGCATCAGAAACCATAAGAAGAGAGACTAAAGGATCTCAATATGTAAACAATTGAAGAAAAGAAGAGAAGGATGGGATACGATAGAGACTTATAAATACATCATGGGGATAAATAAGGTAAAGGAGGGAAATATTTTTCAAAAATAAAGATGCAAAAGAACAATGGAACATGCAATGAATCTAAAGGGGGTAAATTCAGGAGAGATGTGAGGAAGTACTTCTTCACGGAAAGAGTGGTGGATGGATGTCTATAACAGTCTTTCTGCAGAGGTGGTGGGGGCAAAGAAAACATTACTTACCTTAGTAATTGTATTTCTTTTAATGGAGTCTTGCTGTATTCTGACATTATACAGTTAGCCCTAGCACTTGAACTGCTCTGGAGAGGAAAGAGTTAACTCTATGCCAAAGCATAGAACGTTAAGTTCGGGCTTGGTTCAAACCTACGTCTGCTGCACTTTGAAGTGTAACCATCAGATTCTTATGAGCTAACACTAACTAACTACTCCCACTATGTGAAAATTGTAAAATTTACTAGCCAAAAGGCAACCAAATATTTTGGATCCCCAAAAGACTCAAGCCAAGAAATCCAAAAGAAAAAACTAGGTAGTGAACAAATATAATCATCAAAACATATAAACAACCCAACTCCCCTTTTCTAAAAAGGGGAGAGTGCCAAGTACACCCCTGAGGTGCAACGCTGTGCCTGCCAGCCCACTTCCCAAAAACCAGGTTCCGAGAGGGTAGGCAGGGAGGGAGGTCAGAATACAGCAAGACTCCATTAGAAGAAACACAGTTACTACGGTGAGTAATTTTTTCTTCAAACAACATGAAGTCTTGCTGTATTCTGACATTATGCAGACAATCAAGCAGTACCTCCCTGGAAGAGGGTACCGCACCTATTTTGGGAATAGACTCTGCAGTATTGCTGTACCAAACCTAGCATCACTCCTAGCCTGGATATCCAGAGAGTAATGCTTGGTGATTGTATGGACTGTTTTCCAGGAGGCTGCTTTGCATATCTCTAATAAGGGTATATCTCAGGCAGCAGCCAGAGAAGGAGCTGTATCTCTAGTCGAATGAGCCCTCAGGCCTGAGGGGGGGTACTTTGCCTAGCTTTTCATAGCAGAATTGTATACAAGAGATAATCCACCCGGCAACAGTTCTCTTAGTAGCAGATTTACCCTTCCCCACTTCACCATAAGTGAAGAATAACTGGAGGGAGTCAAACCTAAGTGCCTGAGTATGCTCAATGTAGTAGCTAAGAGCCCTTTTAACATCCAAACTGTGTAATCTTCTCTCTCCTGAAGAAGAATGATCGGTGAAGAACACAGGAAGAGACATGGATTGGTTAAGATGAAAATCTGAAACCACTTTGGGTAAGAATCTCCTGTTGGTTCTAAGGACCACCTTATCTCTATGGAGTGAGATAAAATCAGGCTCCACTGACAGAGCTTGCAATTCACTGATATGCCTGGCAGAGGTAATAGCTACCAGGAACACAGTTTTCCAAGTCAAATACTTAAGTTCTGCTGAGGTCAAAGGCTCAAAAGGGGGTTGCATATGCTGAGTGATGCAAACATTAAGATCCCAAGCAGGAGTAGGATCCCTAAAGGGGGGATTGGTATGAAGCAACCCTTTGAAGAATTTACAGAAAACAGGATGAGATGCCGGTGAGGAGGGCTTTCCCACTGACAGAAATGCAGAAACTGCTGACAAGTGTACTTTAAGGGCAGCTGGTCTGAGGCCTAAGCCATTAAGATGAACCGTGTAATCCAGAACTGTAGACAAGTCAGCAGTATCTGAGGATATGTGCTTATTGGAACACCAAAAGCTGAATCTTTTCCATTTGGAGTTATAAGTTTTTCTGGTGGCAGGTTTTCGAGAGGCTTTGAGAATATCCAGAACCCCTTGAGACAGATGCAAATTTGCATATTCTAGCTCTTCAAGAGCCATGCCTTGAGACTGAGAGACTGAAGGTTGGGGTACCATATCCTCCCCTGAGAGGAGGTTAACAGGTTGTGATTCCTGGGGAGAGACAGGGGAAGATGGACTGCTAGGGATAGCAACAGGGGATACCAAGGCTGTCTGGCCCAGTCTGGAGCAATCAGGATCACTTTGCAAGATTGTGACATTATCTTGACCAGAACTTTGAAAAGTAGAGGAAAAGGAGGAAAGGCATACAGAAATTTCCCCTCCTGATCCAGAATTAGAGCATCCAGGGGGACTGAGCCCAAGACTGGGGGTCTGCAACAAAAGAGGGGAAGTTGGTGATTGTCTGGGGCTGCAAACAGGTCTATCTCTGGAGTGCCCCACCATGAAAAGATCACTTTTAACACTAGGGGATCCAGGGACTATTCGTGATGGCCCTGGGAAATCCTGCTCAATGCATCTGCTAGCACATTGTCCTTTCCTGGAAGGTGAACTGCTACCAGAGAGATCTGTAGAGAATAAGCCAGGGACCATAATTTCATGGCTTTCATGCACAAGGCCATAGACTGAGTGCCTCCCTGCTTGTTGATGTGCCACATGGTGGTGGTGTTGTCTGTCCTGACCTGAACCACCTTGTTCTGTACTGAGTCCGATAAAGCTTGTACAGCCAGGTACGCTGCTGTGAGCTCCAGAAGATTGATGTGGAGAAGGGACTCCTGAGGGGACCACAATTCCTGAGCTGCAAGGGCTCCCAGGTGATCTCCCCACCCCAGGAGAGAAGCATCTGTGGTTAGAACATCAGAATGAGACTGAGTGATGAATGGGACTCCTTGCCTGAGGTTGTCCTGATCCAACCACCACTGGAGAGCCTGGATCAGAGTCTGAGTCATTGGAATTAGTTTGGTTAGAGGATCTTTTTTCTGAGACCAAAAAGCCCTCAAATGGAACTGGATGTCTCTCATCTGAAATCTGACCCCTTGGACCATTGCAGTGGAAGCTGCCATGTGGCCTAGGAATTGAAGGAAATGCCCTGCTGGTCGAGACACCAGAAGGTGAAAAGAAGAAGCCAGCTCTATAAGGGCCTTTACCCTTGCCAGAGGGAAAAAGGCTCTTGCTTTGACAGTATCCAACTCTACCCCTATGAAGGTCAAGAGTTGCACTGGTTCGAGAACTGATTTTGGAAGATTGAGGAGGAATCCTAGAGAAGTGAGCACTTGCTAGGTCACTTGCAAGTTTGACTTGACTTGCTCTGAAGATTGATCCACAATGAGCCAGTCATCCAGGTATGGGAATATGGAAATGTTTTGTCTCCTTGGAAAGGTCACTACTACTGCTAGGCATTTTGTAAACACCCTTGGAGCTGATGTTAGGCTGAAGGGCATTGCTCTGAACTGATAATGGCCTGAAGGCAGTTCGAACCTGAGGTACTTTCTGTGGGAGCACCAGATGGGAATGTGAAAATAGACATCCTTTAGGTCCAGGGAGGTTAGCCAATCCCCTGGCCTTAGAGAGGGAAGAATTTTTCCCAGAGTCACCATTTTGAATTTTGGCTTTACTAAGTGCTTAAGTATCTTAAATCTAGAATGGGCTGCCACTCCCCTGTTTTTTTCGGGGTAAGGAACTATCTGGAGTACAGACCTTTGCCCCTGTGATGTGTAGGAACTTTCTCTCTGGCTCTGAGAGCCAGCAGAGATGAAACCTCTGCCTCTAGGGCAATGGTTTCAGAGATGATTGCAGGTGGAAAAGACCTGACCCTCAGCTTTGGTAATTTTTTGAAGCTGAGGGCCAGTCCCTGGCTTACTACCTCCAGGACCCACTTGTCTGAGGTAACAGACTTCCAGTCCTGGAAGTAGTAAGCCAGCCTGCCTCCTACAGAAATTGGGGAGTCGACCCAGGCTGACACATCAGGGTGTCTGCTTGGCAGCAGCCTTACACAGAGAGGAGGATGCAGCCCTGCCCATCCCTCTTCTGCCTCTCCCTCTGAAGAACCCACTCTGAGGAAAAGGAGAGGAGGCCTGTTCTTGGAAGAAAGGCCTGTGAAAGGGCTTGCCCCTGCCCCTAGATTGCTGCTTCTGAGAAGTTGCCTACCTTTCCTTGGCCTGTGCACTCCTGTAGGTGGTCCTGTATTCATCCATTTTCTTCATATAATTCTGTGTCTGCTCCCCAAATAGAGAATTCCCAATGACAGGGGAATCGATGGCCTTAGCCTGGGTGCCCTGTGATAGGCTAGTACATCTGAGCCAAGCCAGTCTCCGAAGAGCCACAGATGTAGCCATGACTCATGATGACACATCATTGGAGTCCACAGCAGCATGAAACTGGATTTTTGATGCCTCAGTCCCATCAGCAACCACCTTCTCAAGCTCCTTGGCAAGCTGGGGAGAAGCCTGTTTAGTCAGTTCCAGAACAGTATCCTATCTGGATGTATAGGCCATACATTAGCCTGCCTGAGTCCCAAGGAAGATGCCAGGTACTGTTTTTTAGCCATGGTATCCAGCTTCCTGGAGTCTTTATCTGGGGGATGTGAAGCCAAGGCTATGTTAACCGCATCACAGTCTGCAGCCTGCATGACCCCAACATGGCTGCATTGCTGGTACAAGTACTCAGTACCTGGGTCTGACAACATATACCTCTTGTCCATTCATCTGTCCACAAGAGGTAAGGAATTTGGAATCTTAAGTAACTTTTGTGTCTGTTTCCTAAAAGATTTGTGAAGGGGAATAGACAGTCTCTTGGACTCTGGGATGCCCATCATCTCCACATAGTCAGGCTCCTCTTGCTCCTCGACAGCTTCATTTAATGGGAGCTGGATGGTTTCTGCCACTTTTTTGTAGAACATAAAGTGGGAAGGGGACTCAGAAAGCCTAGGAGGGGAAACACCAGAAGGTCTGTCTGGGGAGATGTCCGGTTCTATGGGCTCATCCAGACCTTCCACACCATCATCATCATCGTAATCTTCGTCCCATTCCAGATCCGGTTCATAATAGTCTTCTGGGGAATAATCTGAAACTGGAGGAACCGACCGAAATGAATGCCTACTGGGAGGCATCAGATCAGCCAGAACCAAATGGAGCGATTCAACTATACTAATTGCCCTTGCAATTTCCTCTGCGGTTGGACGATGAGGTTCTGGATCTGAACCAGCCGATTTCTCTTTTTTCTTTCTTTATGCCAGAACCAACCCCTCAGGATCGGCTCTCCTTTTGCCTGAGTGAGTCTCGCCCAGGTCAGTTGGCACTCTCTCAGGTTCGGTCGGAACCGAACCGGGCTGGCCATCTGGGTCCGCGACTTCTCGGCCTCCTTTTCCCTAAGCCTACTCAATCTTTTATCCAGGGTGGCCTTAGGAAAATGTGTATATATCTGGCAGTCTGAATCAAGGTGGTCAAAACCAAGACAGTAAACACAGGTGGTGTGGGGATCAGCCTTAGCAAAGGCTTCCCCACATTCACTGCAGTGTTGAAACCCAGTGGGCCTGGTTTTTCTTTTGGGTTTCTCAGACAAATCCATCCTATAAACTTACCCTTTACTCGGCAAAAGCCAGGCAAGACCCCCTTATCGGTTCCTAACCATGTCACAGGTATTTGAAAAAAACGCTAAAAATAGTTTTTTTTTAGAACCGATAAGGACCGGTACCTCACACTATATTTAGAAAACCCAAGGAAAACTTAACAGAAATACAGGCAATCGGTTCAGCCAAACCGATTGAAAATATTCCTTTTACAATTTCCACAGAAAAATAACACTATTCCACTGCCTATAGTACTTACTGTACCGCAGACAGGGACCTGAACCAAATAAAAATTAAGAAAATGTGGTTTAAAACCGACATTTTTACTGTACCGAGCCGATAGCAAAGAAGAGATCTCTGGAGTGACTGTTCAGTTAGGCGGAGTAAAGAATCTGACGGTTACACTTCAAAGTGCAGCAGACAGAGGTTTGAACCGAGCTCGAGCTCAACATTCTATGTGTTGGCATAGAGTTAACTCTTTCCTCTCTGGAGCAGTTCAAGTGCTAGGGCTACGTATATAATGTCAGAGTACAGCAAGACTTCATGTTGTTTGAAAACGATGGTATTCAAGAATGCCTGGGAAAGGCATGAGGAAATCTTAGCAGAAAGTAAGGCGGGGAAGGGGGATGCTGAAGATCAAGTAGGGTCTGTGGTGAAACTACAGGAAGGGAAAAAATGAACAGACTTTTTTGGCCGAGTGGTCCTTACCTGCCATCAAATTCTATGTTTCTGTGTTTCTATACTTGAATACATTGTAAAACAGTTTGGTTTGCATGTCAAAAAAAGCTAAATGGTGCAAACCGAAATGTGACAGATTGGAATTTCTGGAAGAAAGGATCTTTGTCTGGAGCAAACAATGACAGTCAGCACCAAGATCTATTAGTAAAACAAAACACTCACACGCGACAGAACTTTCCAAGAGATACATACACAAGTGGATCAGAAACTTAGACTTAGATCCTCTAGTAATTTTTTTTTTTTGAGGGGAGGCTTTGATCCCAAAAAAAAAACATTAACAGAATCCTAATATCCACTCCCATGTCACAGACCCAGATTTACCCATTTTCAAGAGGCTGAAGGCACACAGTGGATTAGAAGGTGGCAAATGAAACGGAATTTACAAATACCAGCAGGGTCAAAATCAACAAGGGATAAGTCCCTGACTGAGGAAAAGGAAACCGTTTAAGGAAAGGAGGACAGAACAATAATTGAATATAGTGAACATTTCACAGTATCAAGTCATACATTAGGAATAAGGTCCTCCAGAAAGGGCTTTCCCTTATACCTACCAACAGTATTCTTGATTTCCAAAACCACTGTAGATCTGTATTGGTTCACTGGGAACTTAAACTTCAACTGACAGCTTTTTTTTCAGTCAAACTCAATATGGGAGATCCATTGCATAATCTGGTGAGAGACACAAGTGCTGAGGTAGAAGTTCCATCACTGAGCCAGCCTGATTCAATACAATAATTCAAAAGAAAAGCTACCTTTGTGCCACTTACCAATCCTGCAGTTGTTTTGTTCCAAAAAGTCCATGAAAAAAGAGTTAAAACTATTATTTGCAAATGAAGACCAACCAAGATCACCACTTAAACAGGCTACTAAAAAACAGATTAAAACACCAATACTGTAATAAAGCCCGTGGACAACAATAACAGATCCACAGTAGTTATGGACTGCTTTAAGTATAAGCAAGAAGTTTTGAAGCAACTATCAGATCCAACTATGCTGTTTGAAAAGATATGAACATACGAATCTGACAGCAGAAACAGATCTCATGGCTTACCCTACAAGGTCAAATACGGTACCAAGTATGTCTCCTTGGAAAAAACCTGCCTTGACCAATCCCCACCTGCCATCCAGAACCTCCTCTTTACAGCACCTAACCCCCATTGCACAAGAAGCATAGCCAGACAATCACTGCATGTCCCTTTCTTCCATACCTCATAAGTGCAAAGGTCTTTTGCATCCCTTGTCCCACGATGGCTCAGTGAACTCCCCCCAGATACAACCAATGAGTCCAAGCTGGGGCCATTTAAGAGAAAACTCCATCAACACCTCACCAATCTGAGCAGCTGTGACTGCTAGTCCCAGTTTCTTTCATTGAACACCTACCTCTTGTCTTCTTCTCCCTCTGCCTCCCACCCCCCTCCCCCTGTCAGCCCTAACTAACCCCCTGTTTATCAACATCTCCTATCCTACATGAGGCACTTATTTCCACCCTCACCTCTTTTTTCCAATCCCCATTCCCTTTGAGCTTAGGCAAAGAAAAATGATTCTGCTTTAATACTCCATATTTTGTAACTCTGCACTCAAATTGTATGTAACCATGCATTTTCCTGTATGGTTAACTGTCCCCTGTTACACTGCATTTATACTGTTTGCACTGTTCCAATTTTGCAATGTATGCATTGTGTTATTTTTTATTTGAAGTGGAACCTTTGTAAAAGAGTTTCCAACTCAAAGATGTTATTCCAAGATTCTCAATAAAATAAAAATCCTCCAAGTTTTTTAGTTATCCTTGAGCAAAAAAAGGTCTTTATTTGGATGATATGGGGGGGCTGCCCCTCTGTAACTTTGCCCCCACTGAACCGACTGCCATAATATTTCCAGGATCTAGAGATCCTGGCACCATGTCTGAGCATTCAAAATGTTAAGTAAATTGGTTGAATGGGGGAAAAGTCATCAAAGTGCAAAAACTGGTGTTTAACATTAAGGTGATTACTCAACACCAATATAGAGGCATTACCACAAATGTATAATGCAAACATATAAACACACAAAATGCCAGCAGAGGAAAGCCAACATTGTCAATCAAGTCTGCTCATTGCAGCGCTAATGTACTCTTGTTACATGCTGCTCTGCCCCATCCTTTTTTATCTTAATCTCTCCCTTGACTTTATCCCATTCTTAACACACCAGCTGTTTTATGATTGACTACCTCCTCTGGTAGTGCATTCCACCTGTCACCAATCTCTCTGTGAAGAAGTGTTTCCTGGCCTCCTTCTTATACCTACCCCCTTTAAGCTTGTAACAGTGCCTCTGGTGTTCCTATTTTCACTAATGATAAAAAAGATCCCCGTGGTCGACCTTCTTTATACCTTTGTGGTATATGAAGACTCAGTTATGCCCCCAAGTGAGTACATGTTCAGGTTCTCTAGTCTCTGTTCACACAGGTTGCCCTTGCATCATCTTTGTAACCCTCCTCTGCACTGCCTCAAGCTAATATATATCCTTCTTGAGGTAGGGCTCCAGTACTACATACAGTACGCCGGATGTGGCTGCACCATGGATCTGTATAGGTACAGAATTACCTCCTTCCTCCTATTGGTGAATCCCATTGAATTGCAGCCAAGTTCTATACCCTGCGTGCCTTTGCCACTGCCTTCTTGCTGTGCACTGAATGTTTCAGGTCGCTTGTCATTGCTATTCCCCAGATCCTTCTCCTCCTTCAAGACTATGACTGTCAAGTCAAGTTTGGTTTTATTGTTCGACAAATGAGCCTTTACAATATTTTAAAAAAGCAGGTACAAATATTTCATACAGATACACAGTATAAAATCACAATGTTACAGTCAAGCATTATGTTCCTATGGATATTCATTTTCCATGAGAATCAAACCATTATTATACAATGGCAAGAAAATTTCCTGTGCTCTGACTGGTCAGTGTGTCCCTGGGACAGTAATGTCATCTGAGTATAACATTGCTGTACAAAGTCCAGGCACACAGATGACCACATAGCACAGTGTGAGATCATGGCATGGCTTTCACTTTTAAATCTGTGCCGTTTCCTGCGGAACCAAGCAGCTTCATGTCACTATCCCTATCCCCGCTAAATGACGGAAACACACACACAATCTGTTTTCTACATCACCTTCAAGTATTGTGGAAAACAGGACACTTTACTTTGTGGAATCTTTTTTTTTCCTTTCTTTCTTTGACATGGAGCAGCTGTGATAATGGAGAAAGGAAACTGCTGATTACGCTACTGGTGATTCTGAGTCAGAGTTGTAAACACCAACTACTGTCATACATTGCCATGTTCCTGTAGTGCTCACCAGGGAAAACTGCAGTACACAGGATGAATAGAAATGATAAATTCCCAGTTCTGTTCCCTCTCAGCATTCCGATGAACACACCCCATGATCACTTCACCACTGCGCTAGCTACATTTGCTGATCGACTCAGTGTCTGTGGTAAAAATAAAACACTGCAAGTAAAAACAAAACTAATAAAGCCCATTTCCATCCCCAATATCAAAGTGGGGGGGGGGGGTGCTGCTGTGAAATATCACTGAAAATTGAATAGAAACAGTCTTTGCTTTTGGCAGAAAGCCAAGTGCATGCCACGCATGCTTCCTTTTACAAACTTTTCCCAGTATGCAGTCAACTATACTGGAAGAATTCCATCTCACAGGAAAAAATGGAAAGCAGACGGACTGGGCGACATACCGATCTGTTCTAAAAGTACTGAAAGTCTTGGCCCCTGCTCCTCACTCAGCTCCTAATAGAAATAACATATTCAGTGGCACTGAGACTGGCTCCCTCTCTAATTCACAATACAAATAAACAACTTCACTGAGTGGCACAGAGACCAGCGGGGGACTGCAACACGAAAAGAAAACAGTGTGTTAGGGGGCACCCAGATGGAGAGACAGAGCCACTCATGTACCAGCAGCACCGCCTACTGGCCAAATGGGAACTATTTTTTTCCTCTGTATACCTCCACATTTATAAATGAACTGAAAATCTGCTGAAAAATGATTTTTGAATCTTTTTTTTTTTTTATTTGAACAAAAACGATCAACTGTATAATAGCAATAATGCACTCCAGGGTGTGTGTCATGCTGGGATAACATCACGTCTGGGGTGTTAGATGCACTTGGCCTACCGGCCCCATGCCCAACCACCTCAGGTGTGACATAATCCCATCATGAAACACACCCTGTCGTGCATTATTGCTTAAATAATTACTGGTGACCCCCTTTATCACACGGTTTACAGATATCTGCAAAACACCGTAATAACCCAAAAACAGGCATTCAAAACTTTTCCTTGCACTCTCGCTTCACTTTATTGTGGCACATTACTTCATTGGCTAGGAATCTACGTGTGGGTGGGCTAAACAGAACCAGAAGTGTGGCAGCTCAGTGACTACATTTGTTGTTTAATGAAGAGCCCCACTGCTCATTTATTTACTTATTTATTTACCTGTTTGTTCAGTATTTATCTGGTTAATCCTGCCTTTACAACACTGGTCTCCATCAGCATCAAGAGACATCAACTACGATCAGGAACAGGAACGAGCTGTCACTGACTAAGGGGTACACTGTGAGTTTCTATCTAATAGAGAAAAATCAAAAAGAAGCACAAAGAAAAGAGTGTTCCTCACTACTGTAGCGAGAGAGGGATTGTGTGTGTGTGTGTGTGTGTGTGTGTGTGTGTGTATGTGTGTGTGTGTGTGCACGTGCGTGCATACAGGCACTGACAAACAGACAGCACGGATCAAAACAGAACTGCCTTGGACATTCACTTTGCCATACGCTGCTTGTGCCAGTAATTATAAAACATAACACACAGATGACTGTGTGTCTATGAAGTTTTTTTTTACACCCTCAGTGTGTGATGACCTAATAAACCTCTTGAGCATTCATGGGTCATCACACACCTCGGGTCTGTAACAAAACTTCATAACACACAGTCTATGCATTATTCTCTATATAAAACACATCCAAAATCACATAAAAATCAGAATCAGGATATTTTTTATCACCTGAGTTTGTGTTTATAGTCCTTTGCAATCTTTTATCTTATTATATATTAAAACAGAAGCATTGAAGTACAATGTTATAAATCCTTTAGCTTTCCACAGACCTTAAGATGCTAAAGCCTGGACTCAAATTGCAATTCATTTAAGTAACTAAGAAACATTTAGGTTACCTAACCAGGCCTAATATAGAACTAACACGACTGAATTACACCAAAGATGCAGATAAGTACTGGGAAAGGGAATAAACCAATCAATTTGGGAGTTCTTATAATTGTTCAAGAGCCCAAAGAATGTAGTCTATAATCACAAAATCACATATATTGCATTATTCTTTAAACTTTTATGTATCCCCTCCAGAAATTGGCTAGGCACATACATAACTCACTCTAAACTAGAACTATTCCAGATTCAGTTTGCTGTATTCTGACTATATGCAGTTAGCCCCAGCACTTAAACTGCTCTGGAGTGTAAAGGGTTAACTCTATGCAAAGGCATAGAACATTGAGCTCAAGCTCGGTTTTCAGACCTCTATTTGTGATACTCTGAAGTGTAACCATCAGATTCTTACGAGCACTAAACTAACTAACTCAAAGGTAGAAATTGTTTCTAAAATGTTAGTGCCAAGTGGGAAAACAAGGTTTTTAGGGTCAAAAGACTCAAGTCGAGAACCCCAAAAAGAACACAAGCAGGTAGTGAACTAACCCAAAAACTTTAATAATAATAACTAGAAGAAACCCCCTAATGAGATAGAGGCATGTCCAATACACCTCTGGGGTGCAGCACTGTGCCTGCCCCACCACATCCCAAAACTACTAGGTTCCAGGAGGGGAGGCAGGGAGGGAGGGAGGTCAGAATACACCAAGACTCCATTAGAAGAAACAACATTACTATGGTGAGAAATTTTTTCTTCAAACAACATGAAGACTTGCTGTATTCTGACTATACGCAGACTACCAAGCAGTACCCCCTTGGAGGAGAGAGTCACATAACCTATTTTGGGAACAGGTTCTGCAGCACAGCCATGCCAAACCTAGCATCACTTCATGACTGAATGTCCCGAGAGTAATGCTTGGTAAATGTGTGAACAGATTTCCAGGTGGCTGCTTTACAGATGTCCACTAAAGGTATATCTCTAGCTGCTGTGACCGAAGCAGCTGCACCTCTGGTAGAATGAGCCCTCAGGCCTGAGGGAGGTTCTTTACCAAGCTTTGAAAAGCAGAACTGGATACAGGAGACAATCCACATGGCAATTGTTCTCTTGGTAACAGGTTTTCCCTTTCCCACTTCTCAATAAGTGTGAAACAACTGAGAACAGTTATTCCTATAGGCCTTAGCATGCTCCACATAGTAACTAATAACCCTCTTTACATCAAGACTGTGTAATCTCTTCTCCCCAGAGGAAGAATGGTCAGTGAAGAATACAGGCAATGACATAGACTGATTCAAATGAAAGTCTGATACCACCTTGGGAAGAAACTTTCTGTTGGTTCGAAGGACCACCTTATCTCTGTGAAATGAAATGAAATTAGGTTCCACTGATAAAGCCTATAATTCACTTATTATCCTGGCAGAAGTAATGGCTACCAGGAATACAGTTTTCCAAGTCAAGTATTTCAGCTCAGCTGAGGATAAAGGCTCAAAAGGGGGCTGCATAAGCTGTGTGATACAGATATTCAGGTCCCAAGAAGGGGTAGGTTCCCTAAAGGGAGGATTAACATGTACTAAACCCTTGAAAATTTTCTTGAAAACTGGATGGGAAGCTAGGGAAGAGCCCTTACCAACAGAAAGGAAGGCAGACACCGCTGCCAAATGTACTTTGAGAGTAGTAGGCCCGAGGCCCAAACTATTAAGATGTACCAAGTAGTCCAGTACAGTGGCAATGTCAGCTAACTCTGGCTGAACATGCTTCTGGGAACACCAAAAACCAAACCTTTTCCATTTGGAGTTGTAGGTCTTTCTGGTAGCAGACTTTCTACTAACTTTTAAAATGTCCAGGACTGATTGAGAAAGGTGTACACTTACATATTCTAACTCTTCAAGAGCCAGGCCTTGAGCCTGAGAGTCTGAAGATTGGGGTACAGAATCCTCCCCTATGAGGAGGTAAGAAGACTGAACTGTCTGGGAAAACACAGAGGCAGTGTTACTGACAGTGATAAGAGGAGAGGGTACCAAGGCTGCTTGGCCCAGTCTGGAGCAACTAGAATCACCTTGCAGGGCTGAGATCTGATTTGGATTAGGACTCTGAATATCAGAGGAAAAGGAGGGAATGCATACAGAAACCTGCTTGTCCAATTCAGCAAGAGAGCATCCTGAGGGTCAGGACCCAAAAGGGGTGGTCTGCAACAAAAGAGAGGGAGTTAATGATTGTCCGAGGCTGCAAAGAGATCTATCTCTGGAGTGCCCCATCTCTTGAAGATGACCTGAAGAACTAGAGGGTTCAGGGTCCATTCATGGTGGCCCTGGGAGATCCTGCTGAGAGCATCTGCTAGAATGTTGTCCTTCCCTGGGAGATGCACAGCCACCAGGGAAACCTGAAAGGAATAGGCTAGAGACCATACTTTCATGGCCTCTGTGCACAAGGCCAAGAACCGAGTGCCTCCTTGCGTGTTGATGTACCATGTGGTTGTGGTTTTGTCTGTCCTGATCTACACCACCTTTCCTTGAATAACAGTGGAGAATGTCTGAAGAGCCAGGAAGACAGCTCTCAATTCAAGAAGATTTAGGTATAGAAGGGACTCCTGGCGTGACCAAGTTCCCTGAGCTGTAAGCTGATCTAGGTGAGCTCCCCAACCTAGTAGGGCGGCATCTGTGGTGAGAATTATTGAGGGAGCCTGACTGATAAATTGGACACCTTGTCATAGGTTGCCCTCCTCCAGCCATCACTGGAGGACCTGGACTAGAGTTTGAGACACTGGAACCAATTTGGAGAGAGGGTCTCCTTTCTGAGACCAATAAGATCTGAGATGAAACTGAATATTTCTCATCTGAAACCTTGCTCCCTGGACCACAGCTGTGGAGGCTACCATGTGGTCTAGCAACTGTAGAAAGTGTCTGGCTGGACAAGAAACTAGAGGACGAAAAGAGGAAGCCAGAGAGACCAGGGCATGGATCCTTGAGAGAGAGAGAGAGAAAAATGCTCTTGCCTGCATATTGTCTATTTTTACCCCTATAAAAGTGAGAAGCTGGGCTGGTTCCAAAACAGACTTTTCCAGGTTCAGAATGAAGCCCAAGGATTCTAGAAGGTTTTGAGTGACCTCTAAGGCTAATTTGACTTGGTCTGAGTACTGGCCCACTAGAAGCCAGTTGTCCAGGTATGGGAACAGAAGGATATCCTATCTCCTGAGGAATGCCACCACTACTGCAAGACACTTGGTGAACACCCTTGGAGAGGATGTTAGGCCGCAAGGCATAGCTCTGAACTGGTAATGGCTTGAGGGCAACTCAAACCTGAGGTACTTTCTGTGGGAATGTCTGATAGGTATGTGGAAGTAGGCATCCTTGAGATACAGAGAGGCTAGCCAGTCTCCTGGTCTCAGAGAAGGAAGAATTACTCCCAGAGTCACCATCTTGAATTTTAGTTTTGTTAAATGTTTGTTCAGGTACCTTAAATCTAGGATGGGTCGTCACTCCCCTGTCTTTTTTGGGGTAAGGAAGTAACTGGAATATAGTCATTTTCCCCTGTGACAAAGAGATACCATATCTACTGCTCATAGAAGCAGAAGAGAAGAGACTTCTGCCTCTAAGACCCTTGTCTCCAAGGGAGAAGGAGGACTGAAGGACCTTGCTCTGTTTTGGGAACCTTTTGAAACAGAGAGCAAGTCCCTGGCTCAATACTTCCAGGACCCATTTGTCTGAAGTAATAGACTTGGCCTGGAAGTAGTGAGTCAACCTGCCCCCTACTGGGGTTGGGAAGGTGACCCTGACTAACAGCTCAGGGTGTCTGTTTGACAGCGGGCTTAGACTGTGTGGATGATGGAGTCCTGGTCATCCCACATCTGCCTCTTCCCCAAAAGAACCCCCTCTGCTGAAAAGAGGAGGAGGAGGCCTGAGATTGGTAGAAAGGCCTTTAGAAAGGCCTGCCCCTGCCAGCCCTAAATTGCTGCCTCTGAGGAGTAGTCTGCTTTTCTTTGGCTGAAGCCCTCCTATAGGTGGTCCTATACTTGTCCATCTTCTTCATATAATTCTCTGTTTGCTCCCCAAGCAGAGATTTACCAGTAACAGGAAAATCCACGGCCTTAGTCTGGATATCCTGTGAAAGGCTGGTACATCTAAGCCAAGCAAACCTTCTCATAGAGATTGATGTAGCCATGACTCTAGAATGGACATCATTCGAGTCCACAGCAGCATGAAATTATACTTTGGATGCCCCTATACCATTCACAGCCACCTGCTCCAGCTTCTTGGCTAGCTGGAGGGGGAGCATTCTTAGCCAGCTCCAGAACCATATCCCACATAGATTTCTGGTATCTGGCTGTATATGTCATGTAGTTAGATTGCCTGAGCCCCAAAGAGGATGCCAAGTACTGTTTCATGGCCATGGCATCCACTTTCCTGGAATCCTTATCTGGGGGGTGAGATGCCAGGGGAATATTAGCCTTGTCACAAGCTGCAGCTTGCACTACCCCAACATGGCTGCTATGCACTGAAAGGAATTCAGTGCCAGGACCTGATAATGCATACCTTCTGTCCATTCTTTTGCCCAGTGGAAGTGGGAAATTGCAACAATTTTGTGTCTGTTTCCACAGGGATTTATGCAGAGGGATAGACACTCTCCTTGACTCTGAAACATCCATCATCTCCATGTAATCAGGTTCCTCCTGATCCTGATCAGCTTCTTCCATAGGAAGCTGAAGAGTCTCAGTCACCTTCTTGTAAAACAAGAAGTGGGAGAGAAACTCAGAAAGCCTGGGAGAAGAAACACTGGAAGGCCTGTCTGGGAGATGTCAGGCACTACTGGCTCATCCAGGCCTACAAAATCTTCATCTTCATCATCTTCTTTCTCCTCCCAATCATCCTCATAGTAAGACTCTGGGTCAATATCTGAGGCAACCATTTCCGACCGAAGCGATTGCCTTTGAATCAAAGTCTATTTGGTCGGAACGGGGCAAAGCGATTGTACTATGGAAATTGCTTTTGCTATCTCCTCAGCAGTCGGACCATAGGAAGTCGGATCTGAACCAGCTGACTTTCTCGTTCTCTTAGCCGGAACCGTTTCCACGGAATCAGCTCTCCATTTGCCAAGGAGGTATCATCCAGGTCAGTGGGCACCTCCTCAGGTTCAGTCGCAACCAAACCGGGCTGGCCATCCAGGTCAGCAGACTTCTCGGCCTCCCTATCCCTCATCCTATTCAAACATTTTTCCAGGGTGGCTTTGGGAAAGTTCTTACAGATCTGGCAGTCTTCTTTGAAGTGGTCGAACCCCAGACAATACACACAGACAAGGTGAGGATCGGCTTTGGCAAAGACCTCCTTACACTCAGTACAGTTCTGAAACCCAGTGGGCCCAGTTTTCTTTTTGGGTTTCTCAGACATGCATAAATATCAAAAGTCACCCTTGTCAGCGGTTAAGCCAGGTGACTAACAACTTATCGGTTCCAACTGTGTCACGGGTCAGTTAAAAAAATCTCTAAAATATCGGATTTTTTTAGGAACAGATAAGCACTGGAAAACCACACTACAAATGAAGAAAACAACAAATCACAATAAATTTCGGTTCTGAACCGGACCGACTGGCAAGAACCAAAGGTAAAACCATTTCTAACAGAAATCACTAAAATAAACATTACCTACTACTACCACTTACTGTTACCGAGACAGAGGTAAGAATACTGAAAAATAGAGGAGTTGTGTTTGAAAAAAAAATGACCAATTCACACTTTTACCAAACCAAAGTGCAGGAGGGATCTCCAGAGCGACTTCACAATTAGGCGGAGTAAGAAATCTGACAGTTACACTTCAGAGTACCACAGACAGAGGTTCGAAAACCGAGCTCGAGCTCAACGTTCTGTTAGCCCTTTACTCTCCGAAGCAGCTCAAGTGCTGGGGCTAACTGCATATAGTCAGAATACAGCAAGACTTCATGTAGTTTGAATAAAGAAGTGTTGATATTAAAACGCATTTTCACTTATTCTCATCTCATATCACTTCGTGAAATTTTTGTGACACACCTACGGGATAAAATAGCTTTTCTTCCAGTCCTGCGCTTCTCCTTTTACATAAAAAGATACAGACATCTATTTGAAATATAACACAGTTAACAATAGCACTCTGTGCATAGGAGTCCAAAATTGTACATTATTATACCACTCCAATTTAGTTCATGAATGTGCTGTAATGCAATAAAATTTAGTAGCATTGTTCCTTATGCACAGGAATCCTGCTGCAAAACTTTGGAACTTTTGGAAAGGATAAGTTTAGAATTATCTTTGTGCTGGTAAAGTTCAATTCTAAGTATGCAGCTAGGCAAACACAGGGCTTTGTCCATCTTATTGCAAAATTGTGAAAATAGTTTAAAAGCTCTGAGCATAAAAGTACAGTAACATTTCCAAGCATAACCTGCAGCAATCACAGTAAGCTTGATGAATTCAAGTTAATATTGTTCAACAGGCACTTGTAAAAGCTATAAAAATTTTCACTTGATGCAAGGAGAATACAAGAAGAATACCTCAGAGTTCTTTTGGGTCCACTGTTGCCTCAAATAAAAGGAGTCACAACTTATCTCTAACCTCCTGGTACGAATCTCCCTTTTCAAAGGGTTCTTATTCTTTTACAATACATTTCCACAGATATCCTTAAAAAACCTTTCTATGTTAGAGGACTCCACTCTTTCCTAAACTTCCAATTTTTCCTTAGACAGCATAGTTCCAGCCATCTTTTCACAGCTCTGCACGTACCCTCAATGTCCATACCACGAACACCTATGAAAAGATAAAAAGGCACACTACACTGAGCATAGTAAATTTCATAATTCCAACATAGCTTTAAATCCCCAACCCAGGCAACAATGGTATATCTTTTCTAAAGTTTAAAAAAGCGTATATACTCACATGCCCAGTATGCTTATCACAGCAGCATTCAATCCCAGAAGCACAGTTCTCTTCAGAACAGCGTCCTATAGGAGGGACACATCATATACCTTTCCTTAAAACAAAGTCACCATCCAGGGGCATTTTCAACACCCATTCACAGGATAATATTTCCAACCTTTTATGAAGTTGAGTCCAGCACTCACGGTGCAACTCTACATCCCTTGTGAGGATTTTCCTTCAGGAGCTTTCATCATTAATGCCACAACTCCAAGGACTCTAAAACCACATTTTAAACTTTAATGCTGCCAAAGTTAGCTTTTACTTTTTGTGAGTGGCGTGCTGCCCATAGAGCAACTCCCGACAGGGCTGAAGTATCTATTAAGTTAGATAAGCCTAGACAAGCTGGCACAAATATTGGCAAAAACAATGGAAACTAAAGCTGCAAATTCCAAGCATGCTGTACCCCTACACTGACATTTGCTCTTTCAGTTAATCACAATATCACAACAGTCAAATAGAATATCTCACCATCAAAAACGTAGAAAACATTTTTGGTGCTACAGAGACCTGTTGAGAAATGGAGCAGCAGTGCGGCCAATAATGTCTGACAAAACGCTGGAGTGCAACGTATGGCCCAAATAACCACTCAAGTGCAAAAAATAAACCACTCTATAGCTTCCAAACTATGAGGGAGGCACATTTCCAAAAACTACATGTTAAAACAGGGTAGGTTTCATTCATAAAGCCCACCCAAAAATATTTTTAGAGAGCGACAAGCGAGGAGCAAACACCATGCAGCAGGGAGCAGAGCAGCACCACGGCCATCTTGCCACTCTGCCCCACCCCTCTGCAAAGCTTATGACTGTCGCACCCCCTAAGTCTGAACTCAGCTCTGAAGTTCTTGCAACCTACTGTATGTGCATTACCTTACAATTTGTTGCATTGAACCTGTTGCCAGATTCCTGACCACCTCTCCAACCAGATCCTTTCTCAAGTCTATGGTGCCTTCCTCTGCGTCCTCCAGGAGAGCATGATGTCATCCACAAAGAGGCATATCTTGCCTTGATGCTGTTCCCAGTGTAGTAGTGACCATGCTAAATAGGACTGGACCAAGCATCTACCCCTGCTGAGCCCAACTGGTAACTTTTCTCATCCCCAAGTGATCTCCCCCACCACCACCCATTGAAATCTCACCTTATCCAGTTTGCAACACACCTAGTCCATTTCTCTTCTGCCTCTGTGTCTGCCAGTTGTTTGATCAGCCTTTTATGCGTGACAAAATCAAAGCTCTTACTAACAACCAGGCACAGTATGTCAGTTGCCTGACCCATGTCCACAGCCCTAGTGGCCCAGTCAAAAATGCTAATCAAATCTGCTTGGCAAGACCTCCCTGCCATAAACCCATGCTGCTGTGATCCTATGGTATCTGCCTCAAGGAATGTGACCAAACTTTCCTTTAAAATGGTTTCCAGCAGCTTGAAACCAACTAATGTCAAGCTGACTGGTCTATAGTTCCCCTTGGCCTTGGCCCGCTCTTGTGCAGAGGTACAATCAACTGTCCTCCACTCATGCAGCACCGCACTTGTGTCCAAACAGTAGTTGAACAAGCCAGCCAATGGTGCTGCAAGAACTGTTACCAGCTCTCTCAGCATGCCTGGACACCACTGCACATCTGCTCTCTCAGGGGAAACAAATAGAAAAACATCCTTGGCCACGCTACATGAAGCCTAGGATCCTCTGCAGCCATGCACCTACCAAACCAGGACAGGACCTCTGGCCCCCAGATTAGCATCTTGGTCCTGACCCTCTTCCCCACAGGGGAGTTCCAATATGGGGAGTAAGCCACAGTCTCATGGATGGCTGAGGTAAAGCCTGGAGTAGCAGAGTGGGGTGGAGGATTCCTGGACAACAAGGGCTAATAAGGGGTACATCACCACCAGGACAAGGAAAAAAAATGAAACCAAAACAAAAAAATGGGAGTTTGTAAAAACCAGACTTCTGGACCAGGACCATACAAGATCAGTAAATGCTGAACTTGTTGGTGCAACCGAACCAACCAGGTTGGGCGTAAGATGTGCTTTTTTGCCAGTTCGACTCTTACTGATCTAGTCCGTTCCAATATTGGTAGTCTGGTTTTACTCAGTTTGTGCAAGGATGAAAACCAGACCACCGGTTGAAAACTAGGCCACTGGACCAGACTAGACTGGTAAAAGTCAGACAGGCCCATCTGAGCAGACTGTCCAGAATGACAAAATTAGCACAACTTACATCTGGTCAGCATTTACCAGTCTGGTCCTGTCTGGGTCCCATGCTCTGGTTTTCATCAATACCCTTTAAACACTGTTCTAAGGTGGGCCACCCGATGGCCCAGAGGTAGTGCTATGTGCTCCCATACTGGAAACCCGACTTCAGGAGCGAAACTGAGAATCCAGGTGGGCAGTCCTGGGGTATTGAGGTGCTGCTGCAAAGCAGCACTCCCAGCCAGAGGAGCGACGGCATTAGGTTCCACCACACTAGCAACCCCTGCTTTGGGCCAGGGAGCTTACCTGTTCTACATAGACAGACTGGTGCATGTGAAGTCTGATGAAGCAAGGACCAATGTCAAGTATGTAGACAGGGTTAAAAGCAGAAAACAGAGGAAGCACCTCCTTCCGTTAGTAGGCCCTCTTCCACTGAAGCAAGAGGAGCCCCAAGCAGTATGTAGGTTATATCCATTTTTTCCCAACCCAGATGTAGCACCTTGCATTTGACTACATTGAATATGAGACTCCAGGAATATCACCTATCACCCAGTTTGTTCAGATCCTCCTGAGTGGTTTTGCCCACTCTCAAGGAAATCCACCACCATGCATAGTTTAGTGTTATTTGTGAACTTAAGCAAGCTGCTGGAAACCCCAGATTCAGGATCATTGAGGAAAATGCCATAAAGCCATGGCCCTGAATTGATTCCAGTGGGATACTGCTGAGCACCCTGCTCCACTTGGACTAGTGACTGTTGACCACAACCCTCTGCTGCCTGCCCCCAACCCAGTTAGCAATACCCCTTGTGTATGCTTCAACTATACCAGACTGGTGTAATTTGCACAAAAGCTTTTCAAGCACCACAGGGTAATGAAGTCCAGACAGACTATATCTACAACCTGGACCTTGTCCACCTCTCTGGCCACCACCTCTAAAAAGGTAATCAGGTTAGCTTGGCATGATTGCCCCCCCCCATACATCCAGGCTGAGAGGGGGCAACAGTCTTGCCTCGGCCAAGTGCTCAGTTATTCTTTCCTTGATAATGGCTTTCAAAACCATTCTCAGCACTGACTTCAAGCTGACTAGCCTGTACTTGCCAGAGTCCAGCTATAGCCCCTTCTTAAGGACGGTGGCCGTATTGGCCATTTTCTTGTCCTCTGTCACCAGATCTGTCCAGACTCCTAAAGATTACTTTAAGAAGCACCACGAGTTTTTCCCTTAGCTTCACTATGATCCTAGGTTATACCATGTCTGCTCCTTGGGACTTGCAGCAGAGTCAACCAGGATACAACACTCTATGATGAGCATTATCACACTATCCTGTGTGACAAATTGATGTAATTGCCTTTTCATTAAATTGTGTTTCTGCAGTGTTCTACAGCATATCACTGGTAGAAACTGTGAAGAACATTACATCCTAACTGACTCCACTGCACCTAGTTTAATCCTTACTAAATAGCCAGTTACCAGGGTAGGTAATATCTGCAGACAGCACCATGACTACTCCTGCTACCACTGGCCCTCCCAATGAGCACCTTCACTCAACCGAGGGTCACATAGTGAACACTGAAGAAAATTACATTATTAATAATGCATTTTAGCCATTGTGCCTGGCTCACTCACCAGGAACTAGATTCACAAAGAAGCACAATACAAAAGTTTGCAATGCGCTTTGTAGTTGAACAGGATCGAAATTGTGCTATTCACAGTCAGATAGTGCAGTGCACTATCTGACTGTGAATAGGGGCTGGAAGGGGGCAGCACTAATCCAGGAAAACTGCCATGAACCCCATTCATGCTGTCTCAACAGCCACTAAGGAGACTGGCCCTGCAGTGATAAGTGCAGGAGCGCTCTTTGCTATTCATGAAAGAAGGCATGCAAATGAGCCCATTGGGCATGCATGGCATTAAGTGGCCATTTGCATGCCAATTATGGGCCAATTTGCATAGCCTGCAGTGAGAGTAGCACGGCCTCCCCACAGCCAATCAACAGCCCAAGACAAAATAAATGTAACCCCTGGTGGTGTAGTGGTTCTCTCTCGCCAGTCAGGGCCCTTTATGGTTAACACATTTATCTCTCTCTGGTAGTCTAGTGTTCCCCCTTTCCCCGTTTTTCTGATTGCTGTCCAGCTGTTGAAAAAAATACTGTCATGGTAGTTCCATGGTCCCTCCCTCGCCAATCACTGACCCCCATATAGATGCAAAATATACCCTGGTGGTCTAGTGGTCCCTTCTCCAGCCGATCACTGTTCCAATCCCCCAGTGCCAGTAAAATATGTGTTTCCTGGTGCTCTAGTGGCTTCCCCCAAGCCTTTGTTGTTCACCAGCCCAAGAAGTACATAAACAAATAGAGAACTGCAGTCCCCAGTGGTATTGTTCCCCCTCCCCCCATGTCCTCCAATCCCTGGCCCATCATACGATAATCTCCCTGGTGGCTAGCTGTCCTTCCCCTGCCCGATAACCAGTCCAATATATAGAAAATCTTAGCACTAGTGTCCAGTGGTCCTCCCCCAACATCCTGATCCCTTGTAATTGAAAGATCCCCAGTCCCCTGGTGGTACCACCTTGCTCCCCCAACCCGCTCCCCAGCTGGTGACCAGCACAGCACTCCTCTCACCTCCATGACTGGCCACCGACGGAGCTCTCAGTGAGTGCTTACATGCTTAGTAAGAGCTCAGTTGGTGGGCAGCCGTGGAGGTGAGAAGAGGGCTGTGCTGGTCACTGGCTGGGGAGCAGGTTGGGGGGAGCAAGGTGGTGTAGCAATGCCTGACAGGTTGGTGGGTGGGGAGGTCCACTAGACCACCAGAGAACTGGGGATCTTTCAATTACAAGGGATCAGAATGTGGGGAGGAGGTTCCGCTAGATACCAATACTAAGATTGTCTACATATTGGACTGGTCATCAGGTGGGGGAGGGACTGCTAGCCACCAGGGAGATTATTTATTATATAATGTGCCTGTGATTGGAGGACATGAGAGGAGTGGGGAACAATACCACCAGGGACTGCAATTCTCTATTTGTGTTCTTGAGCTATCAATCAACGAGGGGTGGGGGGAAGCTACTAGATCACTAGGGAGTATATATTTTACTGGCACTGTGAGGTTGGAATGGTAATCAGCTGGGGATGGGACTACTAGATCACCAGGATATATTTTGCATGTATATGGGGACGGCAACTGGTGAGGGAAGGATCTTGGGACAACCAGGAAAGTATTTTTTTCACCTACTGGACAGTGATCAGAGAATGGGGAAGGGAGGCGAGACCACTAGACTACCAGGGAAAATTATTTTACACATAACGGGACAGTGATCGGAGAATGGGGAAGGGGGAGGGACTACTGGACTACCAGGGAAACTTATTTTACACATAATAGGATGGTGCTCAGAGACCAGGGAAGTACCACTAGATTACAAGGGTCACAGTGTTGTGAGTGTGGAGGCCACTGCAGTACCTCCGGCAGCAACTAGGGTTGTGCAGAATACCACCAGGTCTCAGTCAGTGGTATTTTTTCCATGCAAGGGACCTCTGCAAAAATGCCTAGCATGGAGAAAATGGTTTGTGAATGGTACAGTGCCGTTATACAGGTCCCCCTCCCCCTAATTTGAATTGCAGCCCCCTGATCCCTTTGCCGTAGTGCAACTTCACAAGTCCATTCTAATGGTGCAGACTGGGCTTTTGTGAATAACATTATAGAACAAACCCCAGTTTGCACCATGTTAACGGGGTTTGTGCCGGGGCAAAGCTTTGTGAATCTAGCTCCAGTTCTTTTCTTTCCTTTTTGCCCTGTATATAAGAGGCCGACTCCTTCCCACTCCCTCCATCCATGTATATACTGGAAGTAGTCTTTGGTTTTGTCTGCAGCTCCTACTGTTATCTTGACTTCCATTCTCTCTTTGGTTTTCTCAATTCTGGCCTTGCAGCCCCTCAGGGTTGCTCTGCACTCCACTCTGGCCTGGAGTTAACCAGTCTTATCTCACATTATTGTCTTACTATGCTGTGTAATTTACTCTCCCCAGACATTAGGAAAATCCCCGAGTGCTTTTAAAAGTGACATAAACAAAGAATAATCTGAAACATGCAACTGTTTTTGAATCAAGGCATGATACACTGTTGCATATAACCTGATGTTTTTATTTACTAATATATATATATATATATATATATATATATACACATATTTTTCAATTTATCATTTTACTTTAATACTCCGTCTTGATCTTGTTTAGATTTATGAAACATTTATGTTTGTACTTTTTATGTCACCTGCAACAGGGAACTTTGTAAACAGGGCTATTAGCCCTAACAGTTACAGTTAGCACTTGTTTATCCGACTCGCATTTTACCGGCGCATGTATGTATCCGTCATTGAACGGTCATTTTTTATTTTCGCCCCATTGTGTTAACACCCGCTTAACCGTCAGTTGCGTAATCCATATCTGTCGCCAATCCTGCATGTTCCCTCCTATGCGGCCCATGGTCTGTCCTCTCAGATACCTGACCTTCCCAAGACTTTGCTGTTGAAACATCACATTTTTTTAGTATGTCTCCTAGGTGGTCCCGGCGGACCAATCAGAGAAAGCAGCATATCAAGGAGGATACAGCCACATTGGGAGAGCTCTCTAAACCTGCCATCACGAACGCCATCCTGAAGATTAAGAAAAATAGTTAAATGAAGTAGAAAAACAGTACAGTATGGCAGTATAGCCTAGAGGTTAGAGTAACAAACTGTGAATGAGCTTGGTATATCCAGCAGACCAGACCTGGGTTTAAGTCGCACAACCTCCACTTGCTGACTGTGAGTCTGAGCAAGTCACTTAACTGCCCAGTGCTTCCAGGCCACCCCTGAAAACAGGCACTTGTGCCTAGTGGGCCTAACCCGGTTATCAAAGACTAAAAAAAACAAAAAAAGCTGTACATGTAAACTACTGTACAGCACTGTAATTTGTACCTCGACCTTTGATGCAGACAAACCGAAGTAGGCAAAGCAGCCACTAATCCAGCAGCCATAAAGTAAGTGTTGGAGCACCACTTCTTGTTTAATATGCGGGGACTGAAGGCAGAGGAGGGGGGTACTGTACAGCAACTTTTTTTGCCACCAGTCAAGCAGCCATAAAGTAAGTGTTGAAGCACCACTTGTTGTTTAATATAGGGGACAGAAGGCAGAGGAGGGGGGTACTGTACAGCAACTTTTTTTGCCACCAATCAAGCAAGCCATAAAGTAAGTGTTGAAGCACCACTTGTTGTTTAATGTGGGACAGAAGGCAGAGGAGGGGTACTGTACAGCAACTTTTTGCCACCAGTCAAGCAGCCATAAAGTAAGTGTTGGAGCACCACTTCTTGTATAATGTGTGTGTGTGGGGGCAGAAGGCAGAGGAGGGGGTACAGCAACTTTTGCCACCAATCAAGTAGCTAAAGTGTTGGAGCACCACTTGGTGATTAATGTGGGGGGGGGCAGAAAGCAGAGGAGGGGGTACAGCAAGTTTTTTGCCACCAATCAAGCAGCCATGAAGCAGCCATAAAGTAAGTGTTGGAGCACCACTTCTTGTTTAATGTGCGGGGACTGAAGGCAGAGGAGGGGGGTACTGTACAGCAACTTTTTTTGCCACCAATCAAGCAGCCATAAAGTAAGTGTTGAAGCACCACTTGTTGTTTAATGTGCGGGGACTGAAGGCAGAGGAGGGAGGTACTGTACAGCAACTTTTTTTGCCACCAATCAAGCAGCCATAAAGTAAGTGTTGAAGCACCACTTGTTGTTTAATGTGGGGGGGACAGAAGGCAGAGGGGTGGTACTGTACAGCAACTTTTTTTTGCCACCAGTCAAGCAGCCATATAGCAAGTGTTGGAGCACCACTTCTTGCATAATGTGTGTGTGTTGGGGGGGCAGTAGGCAGAGGAGGGGGTACAGCAACTTTTTTGCCACCAATCAAGCAGCCATAAAGTGTTGGAGCACCACTTGGTGATTAATGTTGGGGGGGGGCAGAAAGCAGAAGAGGGGGTACAGCTGTACAGTACAGTGCAGTACAGTAAACAGCAACTTTTTTTTACAGATTGAAAGTGGTTACAGTACACTGTAATCTGCACCGTACAGTGCATACAGTACTGTAAGATGCAGCCTGCAAACAAAAGGGCCAGGACAGCCATTGCTGCAAATGTGAAACGCAGCATTTGTGTTTTCCATACCCAAAATCCGAAATGCTCAAGGTCTGATAAAGTTACCTATATTTTAAAGGAGCATAAACGGTCACTAGGAAAATCCACAATTTTAGGCATTTTGAGAGACACAGACAAGTGGTCAACCTGTTTGTCCTCCAATGCCTCAAGTAAGGTAAGAAAGCCTCAGCATAAGCAACTAGATGATCCCTGATTTTTATGGTTCACAGATGCCAGAATGCAAAAAGTAACCATAAGTGATGATGACCTGTTAACCAAAGCAAAATCACTTGGCCAGCGTCTGGGTGTGCCAGACTCCTTTTCCTATTCAGTAGGGTGGCTGCAAAGATTTAAACAGCGGCACAACATTAGGCATTACAAATTGCATGGTGAGGCTGCAAGTGTGGATGAAGTAGTTGTGTCTGGTGGGCATCTGCAGTTGCAACAAGTTTTGAAACAGTATGACCCTAATGACATTTACAATATGGACGAATCTGGTCTGTTCTTTCAGATGGAACCCAGTGCTACACTTGCAATAGGCTCAGTGTCTGGAAAAAAGAAATAAAGATAGATTGACAGTGGCAGTATGTGTCAATGCAAGTGTCACAAACAAACGTAAGCCACTGGTCATCTGGAAATTTAACCATTCTCGGTGCTTTGGAAAGGACTTTGATCCAGACAGTTTCTGCTACTGGTACACTAACAGAAAATCCTGGATGACAGCTGAAATTTCCGAAGAACGACTAAAGGAGTTTGACCGATCTATGCATCTATGAGACGTGTGATTTTGCTGCTTGACAATGCTTCCTCGCACTCCAACACAATGATTCACCATAATGTCGCCCTTTATTTCCTCCCTCCAAACACTACCTCTAAAATCCAGCCATTGGATGCTGTCATAATCCAGAACTTTAAGGCTCTGTATCGACAACAGCAACTGTAGCACTATGTCAACTGCCTGGATGATGGCAAACCAGCAGATGTTAACATCAAGGAAGCTCTGTATTTCATACGGGACAGTTGGTGAGATGCAAGCACAACAACAATTGCCAATTGCTGGAAACATATGGAAATTCTGTACGCTGTTGCTCAGCCTTCTGCTGACAACAGTGCTACCCAAGAACAACCTAACAACTCCACTGACTCTGTGGTGCGATCCATTTCCTCCATTCTTGACCAACTGCTTAACACCACAAATGTCAATGCAGTATACTTCCTGTGGGCTGATGAGAATGTTGAAGCCTGTGCAGCACCTGATGAAGAAGAAATTGTTCAGATGGTGCAACCATCCAATGCAGCAGAATATTCTGATAAAGACACTGACAGCAACCAAGGGGGCTCAATAGAAATGTTATTATGTGTGGGTCTCTTTATTACAGGATGGTATCAAGATGTATCCTTTGCAGATATTGGAGAGGGGAATGGGGTACAGACTCGCATGATTAATACAGGATAACATCCGTATTGAATTTGAGCCCCTTAGGGTGGATGCGAGTCTGGGGCGCCTGGAAATGAGCAAATGAAAACCTTATATTCCCCACTCCCCTTTTTCCTTGTATTACCCCTTGGCTACTATACTCTGTTGGGTAATGGGCTCCCTTATCAACCCTAACTTGTATCATTATAGTTGGGTCCCATGGGACGAACTCATAAAACATGCATCCCACTAGACGGCCATTCAGCGACAGCCACATGCAGCAGATATCTGGGCAGCATTTACTGTTTGAACATCTGATCTGCCTAGAGCTGCGTGTACTGATCGCCTGCGTTCTTGTGCCTACATGGTGCTGGGGGCACATGTTGGATTTGTGAGTCTCCCCCACAGGGGAATAACACTCTTCCCCTTACAGGAGGGAGGGAGTAGAGACCCCTCCCTACCTAGAGAGCCACTATAGATTTTTTCTGTATTCTTTGTAAATAGGTTACCATTTTATTGTTATAGTTGGAACCTCAATAGTGAGTGCCATAAGTTGTATTTCATGACAAAGCATTACCCTCTAAGTCACTCTGAATCAAGACATGTGCCAAGTTTATCAGAATATATTTTATTGCCGGGAGTACTAATGTACTACCACTAGAGGGCAGCAAACACTATTTTCAATCAGTGACTTTGTTGTGGTTGTGTAATACTGTTTTCAGTGCTATCACCCTATCTTATGGGTGTATTTCATTAATAGATGGTAAATATAATTTGTTAAAACTGGGCAACGGGGGCTCAGGCATACAGAAAGTTAAGCTTGTCTATTTAGCCCAAATTGATACTGCTTGCCAGCACTTTGGGTTGTGGAGAATTGAGAGGCAACAATATAACTTCCTGTGTTGGAAGGAGAAATTAAGGAGAATTGGGTCCATATATCATAAACTGTTTGTCAGCCACATAAAATGGGTAGGTCCTCTTTAGTATTATCCCTTAACATTAATGGAATTCACAGCCCAGTTAAGCAGTCTCGGTTATTGCAGTTCATTAAAAAGGACAATCCAGAGGTTATCTTTTTGTAGGAGACCCACCTGTCTTATCCCGAGTATGAGATATTTACCAAGTGGGAGTTCCCAGTGGAGGTTGCTTCATCTCACAGCTTGGGCAGGAGATGGGGGGCCACTATCCTGATCAGAAGGGGGGCGCCATTCAACCTTCAGCGGATGGTTATGGACCCGGAGGGGAGATATGCCATTGCCACGGGCACACTACATGCCCACCTGGTCACCTTGGCCTCTGTTTATTTCCCCCCTGGTCTCTCAAAGGGATTGGCCCAGAAATTTATTTTGCAACTCCTGGAAGTCCTTCAGGGGCAGCTCCTGATGGGTGGAGACCTGAATATAACCCTGAACCCGGCCAAAGATGCCTCGGTTTACCTCCCCCATAGGACCAACCCCTCCAGAAATATGTAAAGGGCATGATTGCCTCGTTGGGACTAGCAGATATTTGGCACCACTGCTTTCCCTCTCACAGGGAATATACTCACCTGGCTTCTGGATCAGGGTGGCATCCCAGACTGACTACATATTTACCACCGCAGTACATCTTGAGACACTACATGATGTGTGGCATGGGGGCGACTATATTGTTAGACCATGCTCCAATATACGCCAGATTTAATTTGGGTGGGGGGCTTAAAACAAACGTTTGCCATTTTAATTTGATGCACCTTAGAGCCCTGAAGTTTAACCAGATGGTCAAAGACAGGATCCCACAGATTTGGGGGGAGAACTGTGGCTCAGATGTCTCGGCAGTGATGCTGTGGGACACCCTTAAGACAGTGTTGCACGGAGAAATCATTATCTACTCCTCCAAAAAAACAGAGAGAGAGAGAGAGGCACAACTGATTGGGCTCCAGAGGGAGCTGAAGGATTTGCAATCCTTATATGCCCAGGGAGACAAAACTGTAAAAGTATAATTATTAACCACAAAACAAAAAATTCAAAAATATCTAGACCAAAAAAGAGAGCAACAGCTATTTTACCTTAGGCTCATAGCCCATGAGGGGGGACCCAAGGGAGTTAGGAACCTTGCTCGTAAACTCAGAATGCACAAGACAAGAACCTGTGCTATGGCTACGTAAGATCCAGATATGGGGAAATTAGAACACCACCCAAAGGCAATTAGATGAATCATGGCTGAATATTATAGGGATTTGTATAGGGCAGACCCTGAAAACCATACCCAACAGATAGTCTTACCTCAACAAGTTACAACTTCCTAAACTGACTACTTCACATATAGACTTCTTGAAAGCCCCTATAACATTAGCTGAGGTGGAAGGAGTGCTGCAGAAAGCTAAAACCCAGAATGCCCCAGGACCCGATGGATATCCATTGGAGTTCTACAAAGCTTATAGGGAGGAATTAATACCACCCTTACTCTTTGCAGTTCATGAGTTAGAGAACAGAGGCACCCCTCCCCTTCCTGGCAGTACGCAGTAATCTCTGCCACACTTAAACTAGATAAAGACCCTAAACCCCCCTCATCATATAGGCCATTCTCAATGTTAAATTTCGATTACAAAATATACATGTCCATATTAGCACATAGGCTTGAAAATATCATGCCCCTGTTGATTAAGCCTGATCGGGTTGGCTTTATTAAAAGCAGACAAGCGCATGATGCCGTGCGACTAACCTATCTCCTTAAAGAATATGCAGTGACATGCTCAATCCCCCTAGCACTCACTGGACTAGATGCCAAAAAGGCATTCAATAGGGTTGCCTGGCCTTTTTCGTGGGCAACCCTATCTAGATTTGGCCTCCCTGAGGAAGTCATCCAACAGCTGCAAAATGTCTATAAGCACCCCAAGGCCTGTTTAAAATTAGATGGTTCTATCTTGGACCCTTTTCCCCTACAGAGGGGAACCCACTGGGGTGACCCCTCTCCCCCTTGTTATTTTCCTTATATCTTGAACACCTGGCCCAGGCCATTAGAACACACCCGGGAATTGAGGGAATACCCATGGGAGGCACATTATATAAAATTTCATTATTTGCTGATGACATCCTCCTCTCTGTGACTTCTCCAGATATATCAATCCCAAAGGTTTGGGAACAACTGGAGGCACATGAGGAGGTCTCAGGATATAAAATGAATCAACTAAAAACAGAGGTTTTGCTCTGTGATTACACCCCTTCCCAACTTTAAAATGAGCATATCCCTTTAAGTGCCACAAACGATGCAGTACTTGGGGATTCGCCTCACCAAAAACCCAATACATGCAGACATAGTGAATTTTGAACCCCTAACTCAAAATTTAACTGAAGATCTTGCAAGATGGTCACATGAGCCATTAAGTTTTCTGGCTCGCACAGAAACTACTAAGCAAAATATATTTCCCCGAATCTTATTCTTCTTGCAGACACTACCAATAATGCCAATTCAGGAATACTTTCAGACCTGGAATAGGCTTATCTCTTGCTTCATATGGCAGGGGAAGCCTCCCAGGATCTGATACTTCCTGCTACAGCTATCCAGAGATAGAGGAGGCCTAAACCTACCCAATCTCTTAGAATATGCCCGGGCTTCTAAATTAAAGGTCTTGCTCTCCTGGAAAAACCCTAATTATGACATGCCGTGGAAGCAATTCAAGTTGACCTGGAGCAATATCTTCAATTTAACAGATTATCTCTTTGGAGACCCACCTGGATGCTTGCCCCTCTTCTGGTTCCCACAGTGCACTGCAGAGGTACTGAAGCAGTGGCTCTATGTGTTCAATAAAAGACTTATGCCCACAGAGGCAATGTTTCTCAGATCCCTGGCTGTAAACAGTGCCTTCCCACCTAATACCATGGACAAATCTATGTTCCAGTGGTATAAATATAATATTAAAAATATCTTTCATTTGGTGGGGCCAGGCAGCCTGTACTCATTTGTACAGCTACAGTCACAACACAAATTGCCCCAGAGCTTCTTCCATAAATACCTGCAGTTAAAATCATACTTGCTGCCTATGGAGGAGGCCCTGGTAGCAGTAGCTGAGAACCCCTCAATAACAAAGCTACTCCAATCCCAGAAGCAAGGTGCTAATATGGACCACTGCATTAGTCTTGTCTATGCTGCCTTGAGGGAGAGGCCCAGTGACTCCATTGAACACATTAGGGTCAGATGGTCCTTGGAGTTAGAGATAGATCTACCTGGCTTGAATTGGAAGGTGGCCTCTTCACTTATACTGAGGGCCTTGGGCTCTTCTTATTGGAAAGAGTATGCGTGGAAGTTACGACATAGATTCTTTCGCACTTCTGCAGTCCTTGACAGGTTCGCTGGGGACCCTGATGGTAAGTGATGGAGGGGGTGTGGGACTCCCCAGGCAGACCAGGCTCACATTTTGTGGGAGTGGAACTTGCTGGGCTCCTACAGGAAAGAGGTAGTGCAGGAGCTGGTGGCGATATACGAGGTCCAGGCCTTTTTACTCCTGGGTATATATTAACTGCCACTACCTCTTTTGGCCTGAAAGTAGACAAAACTATTTATCTGCATACTACATTGATGTTATTATCAGCAAAGAAGGTAATAACCAGACTGTGGTGGACAAATAGACTACCTACAAAGGGAGCATGGCTAGACTTGGTAAGAGAAATTTATATTCTGGAAAGGATGGCAGCCAGATTAAGAGATAGGGTGGACACTTTTGACACAAAGTGGAGGAAATGGACCCTATACCAGCTAAACACATACTCTGACTTTTTTCCTTGAAATTAATCAAATCAATGTGTAAGTTAAGATGATAGCTGATACTTTTCATTTCTATGGGATTAACTGGAAATTGTGCTGGGAGCAGATTTTATGTTGATTGCATGCATGCACAAGAAACATATTGCGGCAGCTTGCTGCAGAAGCAGGTTGTGGAGATGCGGCACTGTTGTGGCCAATACCCCCACAGCCTTTGGAGGCTTGGCCCACTTTTCCCAATGGGGTGGCATGCTGCTGCTGACACTAGTTCAGCCAGCGTGCCACAACCTTGAAAAGTTTCAGCCACTGCAATCAGGGGCTGCCTCGTCATTGCAGAGTAAGCCATTCTGCTGCAATGAGGGAGTGACCCGTCATTGCTGGGCAGAACCTTGCTACAGTGATATTGTTTGTGAACATGGTGGCCACTTGCTGCCGTGTTCACAAACAATATTAAGCACCCCCACTGCCGAGGTGGTGCCCAATCCACCTCGGTAGCATGTGCCCCCCCACCACCACAGTGTTTGTTTGCCAACGGAGCCCCAATCCCCATCGACTTCAGTGCCATACATTCATGTGTTCCGATGGGAGACCACTCCCTGTCAGCATTATATCCCCTCCAGTTTCATTTGCTGACAGAGCCACTTCCCGTCGGCATAATCCCCGAAACACGCAGGTACAGTTGTGCGAGGGTGCCCAATCCTCCTCAGCTCTTGCTCCCCCTTTTGTGCTGACAGGTGCCCAATCCCCTGTTGGCTAGAGCTGCCCCACCAAAAAAAACACTCTGTTGGGCTCCCAGCGTGCCAAATGGCCCTGTAAAAAAAAAAAAAAAAAAAGTCCTGCAATGTTTTTTTTCTTGAGTATCCTGTGAAAAAAGAAAATGGTCCCTCGCCATCTTCCTGCCCCCTCCCAAACCCGCGCCCACCCTTTGTGCACCCTGTCTCCCCACACCCCCCTCACCCCATACTTACCTGCAGAGTCTGGTACAACGATCATCGGTGGACCGGGAACATGTCTGGACTCTTAAAAGCCGACAACGAACTGAGGAAATGTCAGAAAGCTGTATAATGGCATAAATAGGGCTTTTTCAACTTTTTTGCATATCGCAAGCATTTTTGGGAATTTTGGCACCAAATTTTCAACATGGGGTTATTGGGCCCCCTCTCCTCATGAATTCAGCCACTGCCATAGTGTTAATCGGTCCCTAAAGGTGATTTTGCAGTCACTGCGTGGAATCACCTTTTGGGACCGATTATCGAAATGACAGTGCCAGTGTTCATGGTGGGCTCTCAAAAGTCTATGTTGCAAATTTGGTGGGGCTTTCAAAAATGACTGTTTTATGAGCTGCAAGAGTTACACACGCTTGTAACTTCACCAATTTGCAATATTTCACCCAGATTTTCAACATTGGTATTTTTACACACCTCCTTATGAACAGTATAGCTGTCATTTTTCACATGTTGGCCAAAATGTGTTTTCACAGTTTCGGCGCAGAATAGCTTGGTCGCTGTGGGAAATTAGTGTTCAGGACACATTAAGAAAATCACAGTGACACTGTTCATGAGCAGAGGTCCTAAAATGCCTGTGTTGAAAATTTTGTGATGAAAGTTCATAAAATGAGTGTGTTACAAGCGTGCATCGTGCAGGTTCCATGCACACTCATAACTTCGCAACTTTGCAATATTTTCACTCCAGATTTTCAACATTGCCATTTTTCTGCACCTCTCATGAACAGTGCAGCTGTCATTTTTCACATCCTGGCAGAAATCTGTTTTCACACTTCTGGTGCAGAATAGCGTAGGTGCTGTGGGAAATCAGTGTTCGGGACAAATTACAAAAATTACAGTGACACTGTTCAGGAGCAGAGGTCCTAAAATGCCTATGTTGAAAATTTTGTGATGAAACTCCATAAAACAACTGTGTTACGAGCGTGCAAGTACAGTTTCCATGCACCCTTGTAACTTCACAAATTAGTAATATTTTCAGGCCACATTTTCAACACTGGCATTTTTTCACACCTCCTTACAAACAGTACAGCTGTCATTTTTCACATCCTGGCTGAAATGTGTTTTCACGTTTCCAGCACAGAATACCACAGTCACTTTTGGAAATCAGTTTTTGGGACAGATTAGGATCGAGCGAGTGAGAGAGGGGGGGAGAGAGCGAGCTCAACGGAGCTCTATCTTGACTGCTGCGGATTTCTTTGTGGTCAGAAAAAGGCAGCAACACAGGCAAGAGCCCAGTACAAAAGGTCAGCCTGCAGCACCAGCAGAAACGGAACGAGCAAGTGAGAGAGGGGAAGTGAGAGAGCTCAACGGAGCTCCGTCGGGACTGCTGCAGATTTCTTTGTGGGCAGATAAAGGCGCCAACAAAGGCAGGAGCCCAGTACAAAAGGGCAGCCTGCAGCACCAGGAGAAACAGAATGAGAGTGTGAGAGAGGGGGAGTGAGCAACCTCAACGGAGCTCTGTTGGGACAGCTGTGGATTTCTTTGTGGGCAGAAAAAGTTACCAACCCAGGCAAGAACCCAGTACAAAAGGGCAGCCTGCAGCGCCAGGAGAAAAAGAACGAGCGAGTGAGAGAGGGGGAGTGAGCGAGCTCAACGGAGCACAGCAATCAACATTCGGCATTGACAAATGCATGTTAATGTACAGTTTTATATGCTGACCAACATGTATATAAACATGTATATAAACATGTATGTAAACATGGGGAGGTACCCAAAGACTGGAGGACAGCAGATGTAGTCCCCTTATACAAAAGTGGGAACAAAGAGGAAGCAGGGAACTACAGACCAGTCAGCCTCACCTCGGTAGTGGGGAAGATCATGGAAGCACTACTGAAGGAGGGATTGGTGGAACATCTGGTTGTCAGTGGACTACAGGACCCAAGGCAGCATGGTTTCACCAGGGGAGGTCATGTCAGACCAACCTCATTGAATTTTTGACTGGGTGACTAGGGAGGTGGATCAGGGAGGGCAGTGGACATGGCCTATCTGGACTTCAGCAAGGCCTTTGACACTGTGCCACATAGAAGACTATTACACAAACTGGGAAATATGGGTGTGGGCAGGACAGTAGTGTGGTGGGTAGGTAACTGGCTGGGTGGCAGGACACAGAGGGTGGTGGTAAATGGCTGTCACTCCACAGAGGGAAGAGTGACCAGTGGGGTACCACAGGGATCAGTGCTAGGACTGATCCTATTCAACATCTTCATCAGTGACATGGCGGAGGACCTAGAAGGCAGAATTTCACTGTTCGCTGATGACACAAAGCTCTGTAACAGAGTAGACACACCAGAGGGTGTAGACAGAATGAGAAGCGACCTGAAGAAACTTGAAGAATGGTCAGGGGTTTGGCAGTTGAAATTCAATGCAAAGAAGTGCAAGATAATGCATATGGAGCACAAAACCCTGGCACAATATATCAGTTGGGGTGAGAATAGCATGCACCAAGCAGGAAAGGGATCTTGGGGTTATCATCTCTGATGACCTCAAGGTAGAAACAGTGTGACAAGGCATCAGGTAAAGCAAATAGGATGCTGGGATGTATAGGCAGGGGCATCACCAGCAGGAAAGGGAGGTCATAATTCCGCTATACAAGACACTAGTGAGGCCCCACCTGGAGTACAGTGTACAGTTCTGGAGACCATACCTACGTAAGGACATAGACAGGGTAGAGAGGTTCAGAGGAGGGCAACAAAGATGGTGCATGGATTGCATCACAAGTCCTATGAAGACAGGTTGAAGGAACTGAACATGTACTCCCTGGAGGAGGAGGAGAGAGGGATATGATAGAGACATACAAGTATCTTACAGGGAGGAACAGGGTGCAGGAAAACACTATTTTAAGCGAAAAGATGTTCCAGGACTAGAGGGCATGGGATGAAGTTGGAGGAGGATGATTCAGAGGAAACATGAGAAAGAATTTCTTCACAGAATGGGTGGTGGACAAGTGGAACACCCTGCCAGAGGAAGTGGTGGGGGCTGAAACAATCACAGGATTTAAGAATGCATGGGATAGACATAAAGGAATTCTGGAGGTCAGGGGTAAGGTGCAACAGACTTCTAGGAAAACAAACTGAACTTACAAGCTCAAATGGGCAGACTGGGTGGGCCATAGGCCCTTATCTGCCGACACTGTCTATGTATCTATGTATCTATGTATATGTAATAATATCTGTGTGTATGTATATACCCTCGTGCCTAATAAAAACTTTATTATAAAAAAAAGATACTGACAGCATTGATGACACAGAAACACCTGTCACCCGGACAGCAGTGGATGCCCGTTGTTGATTGGAAATTGCCTTAAGATATGCTGAACAGAATATGGATTTCCTTGACATAAAGGATATTGACTGCATCTGGGTCCTGATTGCAAAGACTTTTGTGGTGAGTCAGAAAAAAGCCATGTCAGACTGTGATCGATCAATTCTTTAAAAAAGAACATGAAGGCAGTGAATTGTGAGGCACTTCAAACTACAGTATGAGTCAGTCCATTTCATTTTTAATTGTGATCTTATGGCGCAGTTGGTAAGTCCCAGGACATGCGGGGGACTGTTGTCTATTAAGTGAAAAAAAATGCCATGCTATGGGTGTTGGGGGGGGGGTGCCATGGTTTTGTGGTGGTGTGGTGTAATGTTTTCCCTGAAAGTTAAAAAGGTGCCATGTTTTACTCTGGGCATGTGGGGGACTGTTGTCTCTTAAGCGAAAAACAATGCCATGCTATGGGTGGGAGGGGAGAAAATGTCATGGTTTTGTAATGGTGTGGTGGAATGTTTTTTACTCAAAGTTAAAAAGATGCCATACTTTATTCCTGGCATGTGGAGAGGACTGTGGTTTCTTAAGTGGAAAAAAATGCCATTTTATGGGTGGGGGGGGGGATGCCATGGTGTGATGGTGCAGTGGAATGTTTTTATTTTTAATTTTTTTCCTTCTTTAAAGAAAAGCATCTGAGGATCAGTTGCATGATATTTAGGATGGTAAATTAATAAAAAGGGAACTAGGAGAGCTTCAGTAACAGACAAACTGGAATAGCAGTATAAGTACAGTATAATGTGGGGAGGGGCGCAATGCAGTGGCTGCGGGGCAGCCGTATTCAGGCAGACCTTCTGGATGCTGAGGTGCTGCCCTATTTGCATGTATCTCTCTGGACTGCTGGATGAGATAGCCAGACTCAGAGCTGAAATAAACTGGGTCAGGAGTACCTTCACACCTAGCCAGATATCACCCAGTCGAAAGCCACTGCCTCAAAGGTTGCCAAGAATGAGGAGCCCTTGGATGATGATGGGCTCAAGGAGGGCTAGGGTGGTCAAGCAGAGACACATCCCAGATCCTATTCCACTCCAGAACTCATATGCCACACTGGCAAACGGGGACAACCAAATAGAGGTACCCAGAGAAGTGGAAGGGAAGGATGTGGAGGTCAGCCGTGGAGGTGACCTCAGAAGGGAGAGCAGTGGACTCCAGAGAGGAGGAAGTGAATCCTGGTGGGGGACTCTATTATAAGAGGGATCCAGCTAGGAGCACAGGAGGGGGAGGGCAGGGAGGTGAGGTGCCTACCAGGTGCCACAGCATGGAGGGATGGGAGGAAGATCTTGGGGATTGCCGAGAAGACAAGATGGGAGGATGAGCTGGATGTCATTATTCACCTCGGTACTAATGACCTAGCAAATGGGGAGCATGAGGAAGCTCAGGAAGAGTTTAGGAAATTGTAGAGGGCTCTCAAGCAAGTAGCTACTTCTGTCACCTTCTTGGAATTACTACCTGTGAGAGGCTTAGGAAAGCATAGGGGCACATGCACCAGGAACTTTAACTCATGGTTGAAGAACTGTTGCTGTGAGGAAGGGTTTGGATTCATTGGTAACTGGGGACCCACCTGGAGGCATGGAGAATTGTTCAAGCCTGATGGCCTGCATCTATCCTAGAGGGGAATCCAAGTACTCAAGGATATGTTTAAATGTTACATGGACAAGCATTTAAACTAGCCAAGGGGGGGGCAGCAGGACAGCAAGGAGGGTACCTAATTGCCCACCCCCCACAGCTAGCAGTGGAACCAGTAAACAGAAGGGGTAGCTTGCTCTACAAAGCAGTGTACAAAAGATGGAGATAAGCACCCAAGAGATAGATAGAAAAGGGGCAAAATTCAACAGAAGGGCAGACATCAGGGAGAACCATGGATAAAGAACAACCAGGGAGGGAGCTGGAGTAGAACAGCTAAACAGTTCAGGGAGTTCAAATCATGGAAAGCCATGTGTGCCAATGCTGGGAGCCTTAGCAACAAGATGGAGAATCTGGAGGCTGTCATGGTGCAGTCAGACCTGTACATTGTGGCCATCACAGAAACCTGGTGTAATGATAACCATGACTGGGAGATGGCCATACCTGGCTACAACATATTCAAAAGAGACAGGGCAGGTAGGAAGGGAGGGGGAGTGGCACTTTAAGTGAAAAATGGCATAAAGGCCACAGAGATCAAGGAGGAACAAAATGGGGGAGAGATACTGTGGGTTAAGCTGGAAAGGAAAATGGGGCCAGTCATCCACACAGGGGTGGTCTATAGACCAGCAGCCCAAGAGGAAGAAATAGATAGGAAGCTGATACTAGCCATCCAAAGGATGGCAGACAAGGGTGAGGTGGAGCTGGTGGGAGACCTCAATATTCCAGACGTGAACTGGAGCTTCCCAGCAGCAACATCAACCAGGAGCAGATTTATCCTGGACTCCCTTCAAGGTGCCTTTCTTAAGCAACTGGTCATGGAACCAACTCGGCAGAAAGCAATACTGGACATTGTGCTCACTGATGTTGTAACAGTGGGGGAGCACCTGGGGAACAGTGACCACCAGTCATTGTGTTTTGAAATCACAGAAGGCACAGAATCAAACAGCACAAAAACACGTATCCTGGATTTTAGGGGGGGAGACTTTGAGAAAATGGGGAGGTACTTGAAAGAGGCATTAATGGGAATGGGGCAGGAATCAGGGATTGAGGAACAGTGGGTAATATTTAAAATGGGGATTACAAGAGAAACAGTATTATGCATTAAGTAGGTTAGCAAGGGGAAAGGAAGAGGAGGCCATTATGGTTTTCCAAGCAGGTAGCGGAGAAAGTAAAAGCCAAAAAGATTGCATTCAGGCAATACGAAAAGACACAGGCAGAAAGGGCCAGGGAGAAGTACCAGGAGAAGCAAAGGGATGCAGGGAGGTCAGTAAGGGAAGCCAAAGCTCAGACAGAAGAGCGTATTGCAAAATCAGTGGGTAGAGGGGACAAAACCTTTTACAGGTACATAAGTGAAAAAAGAAAGGCAAAGGGAGGGACAGTGAGACTGAAGGGGGAGGATGGGGGCCGCATGGAGGATGACAACAGTAAAGCTGACACATTGAACAGGTGTTTCTGCTCAGTCCTTACTGTGGAAGAGGAGGGTAATGGGCCTGAAGGCAGTACAAGGGGTGAGAATGGTGCAGAAATGGACACAAGTCCCTTTACAGAAGAAAGGATCCTGAAGGAACTGGAAGGAATAAGAATTAATAAAGCAATGGGGCCAGATGGGGGTGCACCCCAAGGTCCTTAAAGAACTAAGAGAGGTGGTGGCTGAACCTCTGACAATCCTGTTTAGCTGATCACTGGAAACAGGGGACGTACCCAAAGACTGGAGGACAGCAGATGTAGTCCCCTTATACAAAAGTGGGAACAAAGAGGAAGCAGGGAACTACAGACCAGTCAGCCTCACCTCGGTAGTGGGGAAGATCATGGAAGCACTACTGAAGGAGAGATTGGTGGAATATCTGTTGCCAACAGACTACAGGACCCAAGGCAGCATAGTTTCACCAGGGGTAGGTCATGTCAGACCAACCTCATTGAATTTTTTTCGACTGGGTGACTAGGGAGGTGGATCGGGGAGGGTAGTGGACATGGCTTATCTGGACTTCAGCAAGGCTTATGACACTGTGACACATAGAAGACTATTACACAAACTAGGGAATATGGGAGTGGGCAGGACAATAGTGCTGCGGGTAGGTAACTGGCTGGGCGGCAGGACACAGAGGATGGTGGTAAATGGCTGTCACCACAGAGGGTAGAGTGACCAGTGGGGCACCATGGGGATTATTGCTGGGACCGGTCCTATTCAACGTCTTCATCAGTGACATTGTGCAGGACCTAGAAAGCAGAATTTCCACGTTTGCTGATGACGCAAAGCTCTGTAACAGAGTGGACACACCAGAGGGTGTAGACAGAATGAGGAAACTTGAAGAATGGTCAGGGGTTTGGCAGTGGAAATTCAATGCAAAGAAGTGCAAGATAATACACATGGGGCACAAAACCCCTGGAACAACATATCAGTTGGGGGTTGAGGAAATAACATGCACCAAGCAGGAAAGGGATCTTGGGTTATTATCTCTGATGACCTCAAGGTAGGGAAATAGTGCGACGAGGCAGCAGGTAAAGCAAATAGGATGCTGGGGATGCATAAGCAGGGGCATCACCAGCAGGAAAAGGGAGATCATAATTCCACTATACAAGACACTAGTGAGGCCCCACCTGGAGTACAGTGTACAGTTCTGGAGACCTTTCCTATGTAAGGACATAGACAGAGTAGAGGAGGGCAACAAAGATGGTACATGGATTGCATCACAAGTCCTATGAGGACAGGTTGAAGGACTTGAATATGTACTCCCTGTAGGAGAGAAGGGAGAGAAGAAATACGATAGGGACCTACAAGTATCTTACAGGGAGGAACAGGGCGCAGGAATACACTATTTTTCAGTGAAAAATATGTTCCAGGACTAGAGGGCATGGGATGAAGTTGGAGGGAGGGTGATTCAGAGGAAACATGATGAAGAATTTCTTCACAGAACGGCTGGTGGACAAGTGGAATACCCTACCAGAGGAAGTAGTGGAGGCTGAAACAATCACTGGATTTAAGAATGCATGGGATAGACATAAGGGAATTCTGGAGGTCGGGGTAAGGGGCAACAGACTTCTAGGAAAACATAAAGTGAACTTACAAGCTCAAATGGACAGACTGGGTGGGCCATAAGCCCTTATCTGCCAACAGTGTCTCTGTATCGATGTATCTATGTACTCAAAGTTAAACAGATGCCATGCTTTACTCTGGGCATGTGGGGGACTGTGGTTTCTTAAGTGAAAAAAAGAATGCCATGCTATGGGTGGGAGGGGGGAAATGCCATGGTTGTGTGATGGTGCCATGGAATGTTTTCCCTGAAAGTTAAAAATGTGCCATGCTTTACTCTAGGCATGTGGCAGACTGTTGTAAATGAAAAAAAATGTCATGCTATGGATGGGGGAAATGGCATGATTTTGTGACGGTGCAGTGAAATGTTTTTACTCAAAATTAAGCAGATGCCATGCTTTATTCTGGGCATGTGGGGGACTGTGGTTTCTTAAGTGACAAAAAGAATGCCATGCTATGAGTGGAAGGGGGGAATATGCCATGGTTTTGTGACGGTGTGGTGGAGTGTTTTTACTCAAAGTTAAACAGATGCAATGCTTTACTCTATGCATGTGGGGGACTGTGGTTTCTTAAGTGACAAAAAGAATACCATGCTGTGGGTGGAAGTGGGGAATATGCCATGGTTTTGTGATGGTGTGGTGGAGTGTTTTCACTCAAAGTTAAACAGATGCCATGCTTTACTCTAGGCATGTGGGGGACTGTGGTTTCTTAAGTGACAAAAAGAATGCCATGCTGTGGGTGGGAGGGGGGAAATGCCATGGTTTGTGATGATGTGGCGGAATGTTTTCCTGAAAGTTAAAAAGGAGCCATGCTTTACTCTAGGCATGTGGGGGACTGTGGTTTCTTAAGTGACAAAAAAAAATGCTATGCTATGGGTGGGATGGGGGAAAATGCCATGGTTTGTGATGGTGTCATGGAATGTTTTCCCTGAAAGTTAAAAAGGTGCCATGCTTTACTCTGGGCATGTGGGGGACTGTTGTCTCTTAAATGAAAAAAAGAATGCCATGCTATGGGTGGGAGGGGGGAAATGCCATAGTTTTGTGATGGTGTGGTGTTGAAAGTTAAATGCAATGCTTTATTCTGGGCGTGTGGGGGACTGTTTTCATTGCAAGTGCCTTGTTTCATGGTGACGTGGAGGACTGCTTTCCTTGAGGCTGAAAAAAATATTACCATGCTTTTGTATGGGGGTGGGGTGCCATGCTTTGTGATGGTGTGGTGGAATATTTTTTATGAAACTGAAAAATGCCATGATTTCTTGTGATGGGGTACAGGGTACTGTTTTGATTACTGTACTGTACTGTAATAAGGTGAATTGGTTTAAAAAGTGGAAAATGCACTGTAAAAATACAGTAGCACTACAGCACTGCACAGTGAAAACAGTGCTAAAAATTTGAAAAATAAGAAATAAGGACCATTTTACATTTTAAGCTGTATTTTATTAGTGTTTCACTTAGTTTCTAGAGTAATTAAAGCATTGCAGTATCGCCAGAAACTCTTTTCCTGCATTTCTATAGAAATATAGATTCTGAAGGCAGATAAGGACCGCATGGCCCACCTAGTCTGCCCATTTTCCTACCTAACGGATAAGCTGCAGATCCTAGTTAACCAACAGCTTACTTCCTCCTACCACCACTAGGACTGCCTTATGTCTGTCCCATGCATTCTTGAATTCCCCCACTGTTCTTGACTCCACGACCTCCTCAGGGAGGCTGTTCCATGCATCCACAACCCTCTCTGTGAAAAAATACTTCCTCACATTACCTCTGAGCCGTCCTCCCTCTATCTTCAAATTGTGCCCCTTGTTCTTGCACATCTCTTTTTCTAAAAAATGCTACCCTCTTGGACTTTGTTGATTCCCTTGAGGTACTTGAAAGTTTCTATCATGTCCCCTCTCCTTCTTTCCTCAAGAATATACATATTAAGCTCCTTTAGTCTTTCTTAGTATGTCTTCTAGTGCAGACCCTGCACCATTTTGGTTGCCCTCCTCTGGACAGTCTCCACTCTGTCTATGTCTTTGCAGAGATAGGGTCTCCAGAACTGCACACAGTACTCCAGATGGGGTTTCACCAACTTTCTGTACAGAGGGATAACAACTTCCTGTTTTCTACTATTGATGCCTCTTCCTATAGATCCCAGTATCCCTCCCAGCCCTCTTTACCGCCCTCTCACATTGCTTGCCCACCTTTAGGTTTCTGATATAATTACCCCCCAGGTCCCTTTCCATTTTTACTGTTGTCAGTATCTCATCCCTCCATTGTGTACGCTTCCCCTGGGTTTTTGTTTCCCATGTGCATTACCTTGCACTTCTTTGCATTGAAACTGAGCTGCCATACATTTGACCATTCCTCCAACCTTGCCAAGTCCCTTCTCATCCTTTCCACTCGATCTTGAGTATCAACCCTGTTGCAGATCTTTGTGTCATCTGCAAAGAGACATACTTTTCCTTCCAGTTCCTCTGCAATGTCACTTATAAAGACATTAAAAAGGACCAGTCCCAGTACTGAACCCTGCGGTACCCCGCTAGTAACCCTCCTTTCTTCACTGTGTACTCCATTTACTACTACCCTTTGCATCCTGTTGTCTAGCCAATTTTTTATCCAGGCTACCACCTTGGGACCCACTCCAAGGCTGGCTAACTTGTGTATTAATCTTTTGTGTGGGACTGTATCAAATGTCTTGCTAAAATCTAGGTAGGCCATGTCCACAGCCCCCTCCCTGGTCTACTACTTTGGTCACCCAGTCAAAGAAATCTATTAGATTTGTCTGACATCACCTTCCCATCATGAATCCATGCTGCCTTGGGTCCTGTGCCCCACTGGCCTCTAGGTACTCAACAATTCTTTCCTTCAGAACTGATTCCATCATTTTCCCTACCACTGAGGTCAAACTAACTGGTCTGTAGTTTTCTGCCTCTGTCCTGCTCCCACTTTTGTGAAGAGGAATCACATCTGCCCTCCTCCAGTCCTCGGGTACCACCCCATCCTCCCATGATTTGTTAAAGACAGTAGTCAGCAGTGTCACTAGTTCTACCCTTAGTTCTTTTAGAATTCTTGGGTGAATCCCATCAGGTCTCATTGCTTTGTCCACCTTCAATTTTATTAGTTCTTTCAGAACCCTTTCTTCTGTAAATGGACTGGTATCGACCCCCATCTTCAGAGTGTTTCTCTTGTTTGGTTTAGGTACCTTCCCCTCCTCTTACTTTGTGAATACTGAGCAGAAATATTCGTTCAGTATCCCTGCTTTTTCACTGTCACCCTCTACCCACATTCCCTCCCCTTTATTAAGCCTCAGTATCCCTCCTTTGGTCTTTCTTCGCTCCCTAATGTACCAATAAAAGCTCTTATCCCCCTTCTTAACAGAATTGGCTATCCTTTCCTCGTTTGGGGCCTTTACTGTTCTGACTGCCTTCCCAGCCTCTTTCTGCTTTAACTGATAAAGTTCTCTGTCCTGCTCCTTCTGTGTTTCCTTATATTTCCTGATCGCTATTCTTTTCTCCTTAACCTTCCCTGCCATCTCTTTTGAGAACCATAGCGTTTTTTTCCTTCATTGTGTTTTATTGATTTGCTTTACACAAAGGCTTGTTGCCTCTGTGATGGCTGTTTTGATTACTCCCCATTGTTCCTCCACCCCTCCTTCTTGCCTGTTTGCTAGTGCTTTTCTGAGGCATTCTCTCATTTTCCCAAAGTCAGCCCTCCTAAAGTCCAATACTCTTGCTTTTGTATGGCTTGATTGTATGGCTGTGTTTATCGTGAACCACACTGTTTGGTGGTCACTTGTTTCCAGATGGCTACCCACTTCTAAATCTCAGATTCTTTCTCCGTCCCCATTTGAGAGTACCAGGTCTAAGATTGCTCCCTCCCAAGTGGGTTCCAATGCTAGCTGTCTGAGGCATGCCCCCTGTAGGGCATCTAGATGGTTTCCATGATTTCTGACCATCAGACATAAAATTATGCACTTAACCATTTCTCTCACATATCCATTACCAGGCCTGGGAACCAAGGGTTACAGATATCTGAGTGCTGAGTGTATATCCTGTGTAAAAATTAAGGTCTTTACTATAGTACTAAAACTATTGCCTATTGTTTACAGGGATACAGAATACTGCAGCTGTTTCAAGTGCTATCTTCAGCAAATTGCATATTTGTTTTGCATTACCACTCTCATGTAGCTGCACCAGACCCTTGGACACCACCATATCTTCATCTTGGCAAAGTTTGCATTTCTTTTATAATTCAACCTTTATTGACAAAATATTCCACAACATTGGAGGCAGTTAATATGACAAGTAAGACATGAGTACAATAGATATTCCTTTAAGGCTGCCCCCCCCTCCCCCCATACAGCAGTATCAAGTCACTATCAATATAGAAACTGTGATATTATACCTAGGCATACACTGCTATTTCCTATAAAACAGTGCTTATATCTGGGTAGCAATAATTAAAGAGTGAAGGGGGTCCCATATAAGTGTGTAGACTGATAATCTGTTGTGGAGGCTTGCTATAGCCTTCTCTGTACACAAGTTAGCCAGGACTTCATTCACCCATTCCTGTAATGTCGGGGTGACCTTATCTTTCCAGTGGCGTAAAATAAGCTTTTTGACAGATAGTGCAATCATGGAGATATGAAACCTCCTTGCCTTAATCATGGAGATATGAAACCTCCTTGCCTTAACCCTAATAGAGGACAGATCCCCTAGGAGACAAATATCGGGTGTGAAACACTCCTGCAGACCCAGTATGGGGTCCAGAAAGGTTTTGATAGAGTCCCACAACAAAGATATTTTAGGACACAACTGAAATACATGAAGGAGTGTTCCCTCCCCTTGGGAACATCTAACACATAAGTTAGAGTCAAGACGACCCCATTTCACTAACTTAACATAATACATGTTATGCAAAATGTGGTATTGCATAAGACGCAGTCTATCTTGGGACATGTACTTATGACAGAACTGCCACAATATTTGCCAGTTGGGAGCACATTGGGGGAGTAAGGAGCTCCAGAACCTGGTCGGTCCGAAGGAGACCCCGTACCGTCTATAAAACAAGTTTTGATACAATTTAGAAACGACCCCCGAGGACCCTAGTAGGGAGGAGGATTCCAGAATCAGGGCCCCAACCACTTGACAGGGAGGGGTATTGCCTAACACTGTTACAAGTAAATGCTTTAATTGAACCACTTTAAAGTGTGAGTGTAATGGAATATTAAATTTCTGAATGATCTCGTCCGCTGAGAGCCACTTTCTCTCCACATCCAGGAAAGAGGAAACTATCTCATCACCCAGTTGAGGCAACCTAGTGCAGGGAATCTGCTGTTTATTTGTGGTAAAGGATGGAGAGTTCCAGATGGATTGGGCCAGGTCAAGCTGAGGGGTATAGCGCAAAAAGGAACAAAGCTGCGCATATACTTTTAAAGAGATCCTAAAGGTGGGATACTTCTCCGTGCCTTGTAACTGGGACATTTTTACATAAAACAAAGTTAATGGGTCCATATTCATAGACCGGATTAAATCTAACTCTGTTTTGAGCCATATCGGTCTCACATTCTCGGGATCAGGACAAACCCATTTCAGGCATTTAGCCAGGTGGCTAGCCCAATAATAAATAGCCAAGTGGGGAATCCGCAGTCCTCCATCAAACTTCGAAGTGGCCAATTTATAGTATGCCAATCGGGGGTACTTGTCAGCCCAGATAAACCTGATAAAGATACCATGCATTTTCTGAAACCAGGATAAAGGAATGAATGAATTAAACGGGGGGGGGGTAGAAAATTCTTGGGAAGATGTTCGTCTTGATAATATTAATCCGGCCCCATAACAAAACTGGGAGTTTGGATCATCTATCCAGGTCCTGAATTATAAGCTGGGAAAGAGGCTCCATATTTTCTTTAAACCATGCTAAAGGATTACGCGTTAATTTGATGCCCAAGTATTTCAGTATCCGGGGTGCCCAACACAAACCAAAGGGAGTAATGTCAGCCTTAAAAATCTTATGATTCAGAGGAAAAAAGGAGGATTTATTAGAATTTAGCTTATAATTTGAGAGGGCACTGAATTTAGCAATTTCTCCCAGCAAGGCAGGAACAGAGGACACCGGGTGGGATAAATAAAGAAGGAGATTGTCCACATGCGCGGTAACCTTAACCTCATGACGTCCCACCCGAATGCCCTGTATCCCTACCTTGCTGAGAATGTTTCGAATGAGAGGTTCCAGGTAAAGGTTAAATAGGAGGGGTGAAAGGGGGCAACCCTGTCTAGTGCCTGAATATAATGAGAAAGATTTAGAAAATGCACCATTTCCTGAAATCTTTGCAGAAGGGGCTTTGTATAATGCACGGATCCAGTCTATAAAAAATGGTGGGAAACTGGAAGACCCTGAGAACCTGAAACAGAAAGTTCCAATTCACACGGTCAAAAGCCTTCTCGGCATCCAGGGAGACCAGCCCAGCTGGAAAAGTGGCATCCCTGGACACCAAGAAGACAAGCGACAACGTGCGCAGATGGTCTGAGGACGATCGCCCCTTCATGAACCTGACCTGGGCCATACCTATTAAGTCCAGAAGGACCACCGTTAACCTATAGGCCAATATCTTCGAAAGGATTTTGATGTCTTGATTTAAAAGGGATATAGGCCTGTAACTTTGGAACAACTTGGGGTCTTTGTCCGGCTTGGGGAGAAGAACAATCAGGGCTTCAAACAGATAGGCATCTACCCCAACCCCGGACAAAATGTGCTGAAAGAGCCGGTGAAGCACCGGGAGTAAGAGCTCTCAGAAAACTTTGCAAAATAATGAAGAGAAACCGTCCGGCCCTGGGACCTTGTCTGTCGGCAAGGCTCCTATGACCCTGGAGATCTCCTCCTGGGATATTGGCGAGGTCAAAAAACACTTGTGTTGTTCTGTTAGGGAGGGCAGATGGGAATCCTTTAAATACTCCTCCAGGGACTCCGGGCAAGGAGGGCTCTCCATATCCCTGCATAACTGTTCATAGTATAGTGCAAACTCTTGCACTATCTCAGAAGGGGATACTCTCAGAGACCCATCTGCCTGAGCTCGGATTGGGGGGATAAATCTTGCCGACTCCTGTTGCTTAAGTCGTAATGCAAGGAGATGCCCCGCCTTCTCTCCCTGGTCCGTGTAGCTGGCTCTAGTTCGGTTAATAGCTAACTCTGCCTTTTCCCTCAGCAAATCTAGATATCTATCCTTGGCCAACAGAAGCTTCTTTCTGTCTTCACTCGAAGTGTTGACAGAAAGGTTAGCCTTGAGGGACCGTATTTGGGACAATAGTGAAACTAACTCTTCCTCCTGTGCCCTTTTCCTTTTCAAAGCTAAACTAATAAGGATTCCCCTCATAAACGCTTTAAAGGCACCCCATAAGATGTCCAGCTTTACACTATCAATAGGATTAGATGAGAAAAAAAGCTCAATTTGTTCTTTTATAAGCTTACAATACTTGTCATCTTTTAACAGCTGTTCATTGAGTTTCCACCGGGTCTCCCTTCTAGGTGTGTTGAGAAAAGCCAAATTAAATACCACAAGGGAATGGTTGGAAATGGGGCCAGGCTGGATCGAGGCAGACATAACCCCAGGCAAGAGCCCCTGAGAGATGAATATGTAGTCAATGCGAGACTGCGAGCCATGCACCATTGAGTTAAAGGTAAACTCCTTGGAGCTAGGATGCAGAAAGCGCCAAAGATCACAAAGCCTGCATTGATCCACCAGTTCCTTAAATGCACTTTGCCCCGGGGGAAAGCCCCCTCAGCCCCCTACCTGACCTATCCAAGTTGGAATCCAGCACCTGATTAAAATCACCACCCATAATAATCATAATGGGAAGCATTGGTAAAATAATCGTGATCAGCCTACTGAAAAAGCCTGGATCAGCATTGTTAGGCCCATAGATACTGCAAAGCAAAAGTGGAACTGACCAGAGGGTGCCCTGAACCAGAACAAATCTGCCCCCCCGGATCTTTAATGACCTGTGTGGAAATGAAGGGAATGCCTCTATTAATAATTAACATGACCCCACAACTATTGGTGGATCCCGAGGCATTAAAGACCTGACCCACTTGTTGTCTCATTAGTTGTAAAGCTTCAGATTCTAACAAATGAGACTCCTGCACAAACGTTATCTGGGAACGCAGCTGGCTTAGATGCTTAAGCACCTGATATTGTTTAGACTTTTTCCTGATCCCCTTCACATTCCAAGTTGCGAAAATCACACTGTTAACCATCTAGAACAAGAATAATGGGCCTGGTTCCAAAAGCCCGTACAAACATAGAAATACCTAGTAAGGTTCCTTTGATTGCTGCTGTATGCACCACCCCCCCACCCTTCAACCCAAACCAGAACATTCCCAGACCCCCCTCCCCAAAGTTCCCCCTTTCCTTTGACATAGAAAGCCTGTCCCTTAGCCGGCGTTTACAGCCCTCCACCCAACCACCCCACTGTCACAAGCAATGTTTAACACAGTACTGAGTCCCTTCCTCCCTCTCCAGCCCCCCAAATATACCCCCCTGCTTCCAGCAAGTGTAACAGTCCCCTCAAATGAGTACCAAGCAACACTACTACTTTAGCAACCCGTAGTAACTTAAAAGCAGTGCTGGGCTTCAGACATAAGCGCACAACGAATGCATTAGGATGATAAAAAGGGTAGGGTAGCCTGCAAAACACAAACAAACGCCCAGAAACCCCAGGAGACAAAATGAGAAATAGGGCCCCTGTTGCCCTGTAGGAAATGTCTTCACGAGTCAAAAACAAGCCGGGAGTCTTATAAAGGGAAATTACCCCTTCCAACCAGAAATCTACGACCTGAAAGCTGGTGAGGGACTCTAACATCTTGAGCCCCAGGCAAAAAATTAATAAGGAAGGACATCTCTGCACCGGGTACTTACCAGCCCAAAGACCCGAGAACACAGCTTAGGGTATTTTACTACCCTAAACTCGAGACGGGAAACAAAACTGAGGGAATCATCCCCAAATTAACAACAGCGTTAAGTTACCATTCGTGCGCACAGAACTCCCTCTTGTGGCTGCTGAACGATCCTACCAGAGTACACGCATGCAAATAATAGAAAAGCCCAGCACAGCTCCTAAGCCAAGCCACCCGTGGAGTAAAATAATGATCCTTAAAAACTGAACACGACCTTCCCCTCAATAGTGATGGCCTATATAACTGGCTACACTGGAACGAAGAACACCATCCCTGAATAGACAAACCAAACATTCCATGAGTCCTTGCCCTGAACATCCAATTCACTTTTAGAATTAAGGCATAAGTATTCCGCAGCAATTAACCCAACTAAGTATTAACACAGTCTAATTGAGTAGCAAGAACTTCCAGATGCACCCCGTCGTTACTATCCTCATAGACAATTAACAAGATAACAGCCCCAACTTGACAGCACCAGACTTCCCCTCATCTTAGGGACAGAACTTCTCAGGGATCCCGAAACAGATCAGGTAGAGCAGTTTTGAGGCCGGAAAGAGCAGATTCTGGGTCTTCATAAGTTAGCCAGGATCCATTCACAAGTACTTGCTGCCTGGCCAGGTACCCCATCTTAAACTTAAGCCCCGCAGCAATAATCTTGGACACGATGGGGTGAAATGCTGTATGTTTCAGTCGGGCCTATCCTGGCAGGTCTTGTGCAATTCTCAATTTGGAATTCTCCCAACGGACCTCCTGTAGAGTTCTCACTTTCAACAAAAAGTGCTTTCTCTCTGAAAAATTAAAGAATCGGCATATAATGGGGTGAGGGGCAGCCTCCGGTGAAGGTTTTGGTCGCAACAACCTGTGTGCTCGCTCGATGATGTATGCAGGACCGAAGGGAGAGGGGCCAGCAACCCGTTCCACCAACTTCTGTATAAAAGCTACAGTATTCTGGCCCTCTTCTCCTTCTTGAAGCCCTAAAATCACAACATTGTTCCTGCGGTTGCAGCCCTCAAGATCTTCAAGCTTTGCCTCCACACGAGAGAGCTTCTGCCGTATAGTCACTAACCCAGAGTCCACCTTTTCTAGGCATTTCTCCAATGAAACTATACTGGCAGTGTTATCAGAGGCAGTAACGAGACCTCGTCCAGCTTTTTTGAAAGAGCCTTCAGTTCGGTCACCATCTCTTTCACCTCCTCACAGAAGGGTTTAAATTCTTCCAGGAACCTGTTCAGCATTAGAGGTTCTTGTTCTGAAGCTTGACTCGAATGTTCAGGCCTATCAGGCCCACTCGAGGCCTGAGATTTCTTTGGCGCCTTCTCGGGGGTGACAGGTGGAGTATGTTTTTGCGGGGCTTTCTTCATGTAAGCCTCCATCAGTGCCCCAAACTCACTAATCAGATGCTCTAGGTGCTTAGTAGGCAGGAACAGCTGAATACAGAGGGTTTTGGAAGATCTAGATATCAGAAAAAGACGATTATAAAGTCAAGAGACTGGAGCTTAGCAGAGGAGCTTCTACTCAGCACTCTGCATCACATGGTCTCTCCTTCCAAAGTTTGCATTTCTGATGTTTGGTGTACTGGTGGCTGAAGCCTGGACAGTTTTCAATGTCTCCTGTAAGGCTGTTACAAGGCTGTGGCTACTGCCTAAAACCACTTCCTTGATGTTCACACTGGAGATAATGCCATCCATCTACCTGATAACAAGGTCAAGGGTGGCCTCACGCTTAGCCCACTGTTTGACATGCTGCTTGAGGAAGCAATCCTGAGAGGTGGAGGAGAAATCTGTCACAGTCCTGTCATAAGGCATCTTGAGATGCCAGTCTACACGCAAGACACTGAAATCCCTCAGGATCAGCACTGCAACCATTTTGACTGCTCTCATAATTTATCCAATCGGCTGGGAGTCATGATCATCTGGTCTGTTTGTGGGTGTGTACTACAACCCCAGGGTGACTCTTTTACTCTCCTTTTCCCTTAACTCAATACAGATGGACTCAGTGACACAGTTTGCCCCATCCCCAGTCCTCCTTGTCCTCCACAGTGACTTCCTCCCTTAACAGTGAAACACCACCACCTTTCCAGTCATGTATATTCCTCTAGAACAGTCTTTATCTCTTTGTTTTGGTGTCCCAATCATATTCTTCACCCACCAGGTCTCTGTGCCCCTAAGTCTTATTGTTTGAAATGTATTACACACTTATGCTCACCCATTTTCATGGGTACATATCATACTGGCTTGCATATACAAGTAAGGGTAGCGCCCCTCCATGCTTCCTTGCCCCACTTTGGGGGTCTCCTCAGCAGCTGGCACTCCCCTGTTCTGCTGTCCTCATCATGGTGTTCCCCTCCATATGCTTCCTGCCCTTGGTTATCCCCAGCGTCAGCTCCCTCTCCATGTACTGTAATGTAAATTCCCACTGATTTAATCATACAGCAATTGTATAGCAACTACACACTATGTACAAGACATATGATATATGAGGAATTAAAAGCAAATGGTAGTAAACAATAGAATTACAAAGAACATTAAAACCTAAACTCAACTGAAACATAAACTGCCTTACCATGCAGCTATCCCTAAATAGAACTTTCCACACCAGTACACTTTACTAGAGAATACCCAGCAACAGGTATGATCCTCATCCCTTTCATTTTTTCCCTTGAGAGTACACAAGATATGGAGATGCCTCTACCAGGAGTCTAAACCAGGATGATGTCTGAGTGTGTCTAGCATGCATCAGTTACTACTGTAGTTCTGTTCTCTTTCTCCTTATGAACAGCACGTTATGAATTTGGCTATGCTCCTATACCGGGGTCGATCTTAACATTGTTTTACTAGCCCAAACACTAGTGCAAATTGACCAGGGCTAGTGCAGCTAACTCCCTACTTGCCCATCTTGACTAGTGCAGATTTCCATGGCTGTTAATGAAATTAAAAAAGTCTCTACTTTAGCATTCTCTAATCCTCATGCTAATCTCCCTCAGTGTTCCAGATGGCTAGGTGTGATTAACAGCTCATTAAGAGGTGCAATTATCTGGCAGTTCAAGAGAGGGATCCCATAAAAGACTCAATGTGAGTCATTATCACTCCACTGCTAAGACTTTCAGCTAGTGTCCAGGGTGTGATCAAGGGTAGAGTGCTATTAAATCACTAGGTTCCAGTTTTCTGAATGTGTCTATGTCTAACAATTTGTCCAATATTATTAAGACCAGTACCCCCTCATTTCTTTACATTTTGAGTGTTTGTATCCAACATTTCAGTGACAAAATGCAAAGAGGTATACAGGATTAGCCCTGCAGGTGGTGGGTTTTATTCCAGCCTCACCATAACTTCCCTCTCCCCTCCAAATCTCTTAACTCTGTCCTTTCCCTGGACACCACTGCAGACCAGACTCTGAAGTGACCATCCATAGATCCATAGCTGCCATTACTGGCAAGTATAGGGGGTCCCCAGCTCTTCTAAATGGACCATGCCAGCCATCACCATCCATACAATTCCACCCCATCCCACTCAGCATGTCCTTTCAGCCTAAAAACAAAGCATTGGATCATGTATGGTGCAAAAATAAACCTTGATAAAAATACATCATTTGAAACCTTGAAACAGGCATTCCTGGGGAGCACAGATAATCTTATACAGAAAAAGAGACAGTATAGCATTATGTCTGTGTACTGTTTCCTCTGGGCTGATGAAATGACAATGTTAAAGAAAAACCTGTTATTGTTGGGGCAGAGCATGTTAAAATCAATGCTTTTACAAATAAAAATGTCATAGTTTTCTATTTCCCAAGCCCCTTAGGGTTGTCTCACCCCCACCCCAAAGAAACCTTAGATGTGCTCCTGGCTCACTTGAGACTGTACAAAAACTTTCAGAAGTGCAGGTCTCCAGTTGACTATAGGGTGGGGGCTGAGAGTGTCTTTCTCTGCCTGACTCGTTCATTGCCCTGTGGGTGGTGGTGACATTGTGGTGAGGTGCATGATGATGTCAGCTATTGTGTGCACAGAGCTAGGACTGCTTGATAGAACATTTACCGTTGTGATGTCCTGTCTCTGTTTGATGTGTGTGTGGGGGGGGGGCAGAGAGAGGAAGAGAGGAGGCCATGGTACAAACCAATGGAGGAAGGGGGGGCTCACTGTCTGTGATGGCATTGTAGACTTTTTTCTGCTGTGGTGCTGGAAGCAATGTGTAAGGAGGATAAATGTGCAATAATCAGAGTATTTCTTGGCTTTGCCTGCATTGTTTCCTGTATATGTGATCAAAATTTACCATTGTAATTAAGGGCTAGTGCAACCATCTGCGGGCTAGAGCAATTTTGAATCAATTTGCCCTGCTGGCTAGTGCAAAGAAAGGTTAAGGTTGACCCCTGTCCTATACACCTTTGACTTTGTAATGTTGTCAATCATTAATATAATCCCTAATGTGCACATAGTCAAAGTGGACCTTGTCCCTGTGGCACATCCAGAGTTGAAACCCTCCTCAGTATACGTTTCTGGTATCCAGTGATATGGGTGAAGCAAACTGAGCGACTCAAAATGAGCGATTCAATTTGCGCACCTGCAATGTTAGCGAGTCTGGAAGTATAGTGAGGTATATGTATACCGAGGTAGGGTGGTCAGAATAATGAGTGTTGAGGGGATTAGTGAGTATAGAGGGAGGAGGTTAGGTAGTGGATGAAAGAGGGCTGCTGCTGAGCTGGCTACCTGGCATGGCGGTTACGGTCTCCGCCCATGCTGTGCATGGTCTCGGGTTTGGGACTGCATGCTGACATGTAGTAATTTTGTTTTTTGGTGTTGCTAGGTACTTTTTTTAATATAGCTCCTGTCCCCCCAGATTGTTCCCCACCCATGGGTTGTCCCTGCTGCAACGGTCACCCTCTCCCATGTTTTCTTCCCTCTCCCAGTGTCCTCCCACCCTGGAACTGAGAATCCTTAGTTTGTGGGTTGTGGGGGGCTTGTCCCCCACAACATGGATGCAGGGGGAAGAGCCCCCCACAGAAAATGCAGGTCATTTTGTTGTTTTGAGTGTCGCCGATGTTGTATTCATCATAGTGCTGGTCACAGCTTTTGTTTTTGGTGATTAGCACTCACTCATGTGTCAGTCGCTATTGAATCTTTGCTGTTATAACATGAAACCTAGGCTTCTTTGCCACATAACTAAACTTAGTAGTACTTCATAGGGTGATAGTCCCCTCTTGGGACACAGAGGTAAACAGCCAAGGTTTCTGTTGCATTAATCTACAGTGCACAACAATTCCTATACATACAGTAGTTACATTACCCGCTGAACCAGTGGAACTGCAGAGCATGGCCCCACCCAGCCTGCCTGAAACTTATTTAGGGACAAAGAAAAGGGAGGAGGATCAGTCACAGTAACAGAAGGATTCAATATAAAATATTTAATTCAATGTGCATCTAATACGAGCTATACAAATATTATAACATATTGGATAAACTTTCCTAGAAGAGAAATAAAAAAAGAAATGGTAGTAAACAACAGATTTACACACACTAGAAAAACCTAAAATAAACTGAAGCTTAAATTGTCTTACAACACAGCCTGTGGGTCTCCCTAATGGCCTTAGAGCCAGAGTAGGGTCCAGAAGAGTGGATCAAGGGACCTGGAAGTTGAACTGTGGGAGACAAGATGATGTATAGGTTCCTGCAGGGTCAGACTGAAGAGGAAGGTGAGAAGAGGGGACTGCTCCAATGGCAGTGGGGTTTGGGAGAAAGGCATCATAGTCCAATAGGCCTGAGGGCTAGGAACCCACTGACAGCACCTCTCATGCAACAGCTTTGGCCAGGCTGTAATCCCCCAGCTGGGGTAACAGTTAAGTTGGGTGAGTGGGGGGGGGGCTTTGGTGGATGCAAAGTTTACTGGGCAGTGCAACATATGATAGTCTGGTAGCACACAATGAGAGTGATAACATACAGCATGACTATCCTTGAATGCAACAAAATGTCTGGAAAGTAAACTGGAAAGGCTGAGGTAAAATGAACTATACTTTGAGCTGGTACTGCAATATAATTAATTGCTCCTACTGTGACTCTATTGTGCACTGAACTGAATGAGAAAAGCTTTAGTAATGGAAGCAGAGGGCTAGAGTGGTGATGCCTGGGAGCCCCCATATCCCTTCGCAAATAGTTTGCCGGGGGGGGGTATCATTCCTGCATGTAATAGGTTGTACTGCAATGGACCACCCCAGGAGGAGGCACCATGCTAAAGAGATAATTTGTTCACAAATGCATCCATGCACAGGAACCTAGGACTGCATCATCTGTGTAAAGGGACGTGTCCCCTGAAGACCTGGTATGGCCAGCTGCTACATTAAAACCACCTCCCCAGGTCACACCCAGAAATGAGCTATAGCTTAGAGTGCCTCTCCCAATAATAATTTAACATGAATAAATAAAATATGGTTGTGTCCCACACTGTTATCATACTGGTACAGTGGGGCCACTGAAATGTTTGATCTTTTCCCTTAACAACTGATGAATGACCACAAAGTTGTATCACTGACTGCATTGCCTCCAGATCTGAAAGCAAAACACAATCATCCTGTTTTTCTGTACTGAGGATGGCAGCCTTGAAGGTTATCACTTGACTGAAGTTGACCTCAGTGGCTCTCTATTGTCTTTTGTTCCCAAGGGTTGTGAAGTGACATCCCAGCAGATCTGATTCAATTTGTGTAGTTGTTTGAGTCCTTTAACTGAAACATTTAATAAAATAGTAAGTAACAAAAGGAAAAGGGCTTTGTCTCAGAGTTTATACTGGAGTCTGGCGCTATTCAATAAATATCTCATGCAAAAGCAAAATATTTCTATTTTAGTCAAACAAATCCCTTAAAATGTCATGTTAGAAAAGATGATATTGAAAAGTTCATAGAATCACAAGAGCAAGTTTTCACTCATTTAAAATTGTAAGCTACAGAAACTCTAGCAATTTATGTGAAGTTAATATATCTAGACAGGTTGAGTGATATCCAAAGATCTTATGTTACTATGTAATAATAAAGTATCAACTCTGATTTTGTGTAAATCCACAGAGACTCTTGAGAAATAGAAGTTTCACCTAAATAAAGCTATCCTGGTGTGAAAAATCCTAAATAAATTATACTGAGAACTGCATCATACTTACTCAAAACACAAAACCTAAATAAAGCAAAATACAGTTCCTATGGGCTATTTCAATCGTCTGTTTTTAAAACTATTATTACCCAAATTATAATTGCAATATTATACTAGGCACACATTTGAATGTTGTCAAACCTAATGTGTTTTCTGCGTCTTGAGGAAAACAAAATGTTTAAGTAGACGTATATGGAATTTCCACTTTAGTGTATGACTTAACTGTTCAGAACAGAAAAGGCATTTAATGTACCCTCTCTTCTTCCTTCTCATGATTATTGTAGAATGAAACGCCACAGAAGTCAGAACGTCTTTAAGAGAAATCAAGATGTTTTCTGCTGTGTATGCCAGAGTTTAATAAAAGGTCACTGGGTTGGGAACATATATGTTCCATGGCAATTTTATGTGTCCCATTGCTATAAACATATGTTTGAAAGCTGAGCTACTCTGAGCTTAGTTCTGTAGCTGCATATGATATGAAAATGCTCTAAATGCTCATCAGTGCATGTTTATTTCAGAGTAATTATTATTTTTTGTGGTGTTTATAAAATGTGCTTTATGTTTTCCATTTTGTTAAGCTGCATGTGTGTTTGGTATTTCTGTAGATGGCTCCTTTGTTTGCATACAGCTGTCTTAGTAAGAAAGATGCTGGGGCAATTACAGGCTAAAGCCCTAGTGTCTGTTCTGTCTCTTATGAAAGGGTCAGTTGACCTTTTCTCCAGCGACACAAGCAATTTACATTCTTTGATCTTTGAAGGCTTTCCATGGCAATAGGTTTATTACATCATTCACAATGATTGTTAAGAGTATAGATCTGTTCTGTTAGTGTAATACAGAATTTCAAAAAGCCCCATAACAGTAATTGACCTTGAGTGGGTGGTGTCAGCTATGCAAGCCTCTTAGAAAATGCATGTTATTTGAATTAAGAAGTTTATGTGAACTCAGACTTCAGTAAATAAATAAGTTATTTTTGTCATTTGGATACCCAAGTGAAAAATAAGAATTTATATTTCACTTGTATACATCGTAGCCCATTTATTCTGCATTTAGGTATGTCACTCTTGATTGCCACCCAAACTTACCAATGAGTTACTCAGTCACCTACCAACAACTGTCAAATCACTACCTTCAAGTAGAAATATACTGTAGAATGTGTAATTTTCCCTGTCAAAATATTTTCACTATGTTCGCGGGACTGGTGTGTTCCATGAAAATACACTGAAAGGGAAAATGGTTGATTTTGCTGCTAACCACCATTGCTAGGTAATACGCCACATGGTCAGATTGGTGTGTTTCTAGTGAGTGCTTGGATGACATTTTATCAAATTACTGTAGGCTGGGTTTGGAAGTATATCACATTTATTTTTAATTTTTGGTTTGGAAACCAAAACAAAACAATTTTTGGATTAAAAACAGATAAAAGGCAAAAAGAAAACAACAGCAATAATGCTTAGTAAGACACTATCCTCCACAATCATTCTCATTTCCTTTCTTGTCTCACTTGCTGTCGAACTGGTGAGGGTGGTGAAGTTGTAAGTTGTAAATCAAACAAAAAAGACAGGTTTTTAGATTCGGTTGTCAGCACTTTCCAGACACTCTGTAGGTTCTCATACGGCACCTCATTAAGGCAGTGGTCATGTGCCTGGGTTATGCTGGCTTGTTGAGATCCATGCTTGCAGTCCTCTTTCCAGAGACTCGGGTGCTGGAAGCTAGTTACTAACCACTTAGCGTGTCAGTTTTTTAATGCGGACATTCTAAAATCATCAATTTTATCAGTACTGCCAGTCACAAGTTGGTGGGAGATGTACTCTGTATACTACTCTATGAACTGATGTTTAAACTCATCCTAACAAATAGAACATGTTCACTGAGATGTCCAAGGGCTGCAGGAGATTATTGCTAGAGGGGTTACAACTATCAGTATGAAGTTATTCTGCTCCATCAACTGTATAACGTTCTCTGTAGCATGCCCATGGAACAGGTTGAGGATAAGAATAGCACGCTGCTGTTGTGGGAGAGCCAGTTTCTCTATAACAGTTTTGATGTATGGCACAGTCACACCCTCTATATACAATTCAGTTGTCTCAGAATTGACTCCATGGTTTTCTGAATGGGTTATTTACCAGTCTCTGAGGAACTTTAATACTTGGTTACAGTGATCAGTTTGGCCCTTGTAGATAACCTGGGACAGCAAAATGTTACTTGCTAGAGTACAGCACAGCACCACTGATACAGTACCTGTCTCTTATTCCCAAGACCTGCTACCTCCATCTGATGTGACCCACTGCATCCATAGTCCAACCAGCACAGGGGATCAAATTAACACTGGTCTTCTCCACATTAAGAACAAGTTCAGCAGGGATGAGCTCCTGTTTTGTTGCATTGCTGATTCTGTTTAAAAATTGGGCTTTAAATTCGGAGAAGTCTGCAGTTTTGCAGTTGGTTTTTGTACCCTTACACTTAGTGAAACCCATCCGGTTTAAGAATAAACAAGCCCATTGCTTTTAAATGAAACTGCCCCCATGCTGGCCCAGTGGTGCTGAGGGCTGAGGTGCTGGACACCTTACCTATTGCTATGCTGACAACCCGTGTTCAGGAATGAGCATGGGCTGCTGGGGTTAGGCAGGGGAGGAGAAGGACTGAGCATCTATCGGACTGCTCTCCTTCTCCGGGGAGGGGTCCTCAGTTGTCAGCGCTTGCCTGCCCCCTGGCAGAGGCTGGTGGACAGGGCACCATGCTGCAGTATGGGGAGGATTTGGGGCAGATGCTTGGAAGGAGCACATGCTCGCTCCCCTCTGATGGTGTCATTGCATATCCCAGCTCCTGGGAGAACACCAGGAAAAAACTATTCCATGGCACAATAGTGGAGGGCACCTCGCAGGCTCTGCTTCCAGCCAGCCATGGGACTGGCGCACTGGATCCAGAATCCGGTGGGGGTTGGGGAACTGGGGGGGCAAGCCCTGGGAGTTCGGGTCAGTGCTAGATGGTGGATGCCAGGGGACGGGGCTGGGGGCACCCTCCAGAGGTTAGCCAGCATGGGAGGAGAAAGTACTAAAAAAAAAAAAAAAACTGTACCCCCATTGTCTACCAGGGTCTGTGCATTAGTGGCCTTCACAATAACAGTGGTAATGGCTGCTTCTACTCTGCCATTCACCACAACTTCCTCAGAATGGAGTGACTTGATGATCCATTTAGGCTCACTTTCAACCTCCCCCAGAAGCAAAGGTATAGAAACATAGAACTTGATGGCAGATAAGTACCAATTGGCCCACCTAGTCTGCCCATTTTCACTACCTACTGCAATACCACAGATCCTACTTGTTCTCCAGCGTTTACCCTCTTTTTCCTATTGCTAGGGTTCTCATGTCCCTATCCCATGCATTCCTGAATTCCCCTACTGTTTCTGCCCCCACCACCTCCTCCTCTGAGAGGCTGTTCCATGCATCCACCATTTTCTGTGAAAAAAGACTTCCTCACATTACCCCTGAGTCTACCAACCCTCCAACCTCATATCATGGCCCCTTGTTCTTGAACATCTTTTTTTCTGAAAGATGCTACCCTCTTGTACCTTATTTATACCCTTGAGGTATTTTAAAGTCTCTATCATACCCTCCCTCTCTCTACTTTCTTCCAGGGTCTATATGTTGAGGTCCTCTAGTCTCTCTTTCTTTGAGTTTTGTTGCAGACCCTGCAACATTTTTGCTGCCCTTCTCTGAACTGCCTCCACTCTGACTATGTCCTTCCAGAGATGAGGCCTCCGGAACTGGACACAGTACTCCAGTTGGGGTCTCACCAATGAGTCGACCACAGGACTTTACTGGTTGCCCAGGTTTCAGTTGAGCAGAGTTGGGGTTCTCCTTAAGTTTAAGAAGGTAATCCTTATTGAATTTGTGAACGGTGCTCACATTTATATTTCCCTTGTAACGCAACTCAAATAAGTGTACAGCACTCATAACACCATGTATGCTAGCATGCTGGCTGATGGAAAAACATACATGGGGGAACAGTTGGAATACTGTTCCCATCTTTTTCTGGCAGGAGGTGTTACTACTGCCAAGCTCCATAAAACTGACTGTGCCACAGTGCAAGACACACCAGCAGTCTCGACAAGCACATCAGGATCTATGGAGCTGGTGGCTGGTGTCGACAGAGGAAAAGTCCCTTTTGATGAATTTGGGACTTGGAGAAGTCAGCCACTTTACCAAAGACATGATCAAGAAATGACAGCTACTAAAAGACTGGTAAGACCAGTAGTGCAACCGCATTAGTCATTCTGCTTAAATCCTGGATTGACAGCTATCAGTTCAGCTGATCAGTGGTATGGTGCAAAATTAGAATGACATGAAGATGGCCAACTCCAGCTAACTGCAAAAATTTGGTTATGTGCAATTAACTAGTTCTACACAAATCCAGCTACCACCACAATTTTTCCCACTTAGTCTGGTATCTTCTACCCCATTGTTGCTGTTTTATATATATATTTATATATATGTTTTAAAAAATCAAAGCAAACCTACTTTAAGCCTCATTTAAGTCTGGGTTCTCACTTGAAAGCACATACAAATTTTCCATTCCATGTACACCTTTCAAATTCATAAAACAATCCACTTACATCTGCTCAACACTGCAATGCCTTCCAATGTTTTTTGCCTTCCTGCTCAGACGGTCCCACAGATCTGTGTCTTGTATAATGTATTTGGTAAAAAGGAATCCTGTTCCTGTCATAAATTCCTCTCATTAAAATAAAAACTAATGCCTGCTTCCTAACTACAGGTTACTCACCTGTAACAGGAGTTCTAGGAGTGGTATATGTTGTTCATCCACACTTACTGGTATGTTCCTTGCCACTTTAAATCTTGCCAGAAGGTCTTCAAACTGGCTCCTCCCACCAACCCGGGTGGTAAAACTCTCGGCTCCACCCCATGATGCTAGATCTAGCCCATTGGAAGCCAGATTGCGCGTTGAAGCCGGGGAGGTCGGGTGGGTTGAGTGGATGAACAACATATACCACTCCTAGAACTCCTGTTACAGGTGAGTAACCTGTAGTTCTAGGGACGTGGATATGTTGTTCAATCCACACTTACTGGCAGACTCCTAGCAGTTTTCCGGGAGGAGGGAGGTAAGGTGCACACCCCCTACTTAGGGGATAAGGACTGGAGAACCGAGGTCCCAAAACCAGCATTCCAGCATGACTCAAGGTCAATGTGGTAATGGGAAATGAAGGTGTGTGCTGACTTCCAGGTAGCAGCCCTGCAGATTTCCTGGATATGGACGTCCCTAGAAGCAGCCACTGAAGCAGCGGTATGGTGGGTAGAATGAGCTCTTATCCCTTTGGGAGGCTCCATGCCCACCAACCTATATCAGAGATCTATGCAGGAGGTGACCCACCTGCCTATCGTCCGCTTGGCTGCAGGTCTGCCAGGTGCGGCTTCAGCGTAGGTGACAAACAGCTGGCAAACCTCTCCCCGAACTTCAGCCATCCACTCCTTATAATAAGAGAGCGCTCTTCTAGGGTCCAGAGTATGGAGCCTATATTCAGCCTCCGAGGTGTGATTGGGATAGAACACTGGCAGAGTCAACACCTGGTTAAGGTGAAACTCTGACACCACCTTCGGAAGGAATTTTGGGTAGGGGCACAGGACAACCTTGTCCCTATGGAAGACCAGATAAGGAGACTCGATGGAAAATGCCTGGAGCTCTCCCATCCTTCTGGCTGATGTGATAGCCACCAAGAAGGCAGTCTTCCACGACAGGTGAGAGATGTCACACCTGTGCATCGGTTTGAATGGCTTGCCCATGAGCTTAGCCAATACCAGCAGTAGATCCCATGGAGGTGGAGGTTCTCACACCGGAGGGGATATGTGATCAAGGCCTTTGAAAAAGCACCCAACCACCTTCTCCTGCACCACCGACATCTTGCCGGCCTGTGCCCGTTAAGCAGAGATGGCTGCCAGGGGCACCTTAAGGGTCGTCGACCGAAGCCCTAGCTGAGAAAGGGACCACAGGTAGTCCAGAATGCTAGCCAAAGAACAGGAGGAAGGGTCTAACCCCTTACCCTGACACCAAATGGAGAACCTCCTTCATTTGAAGGCATAGCATTTTCTGGTCAACTCCTTACGGGATGCCTCAACGACGTTGAGGACCTTGTCGGAAAGACCCAAGGCCTGGAACTCTAGCTGCTCAGGAACCAGGCCATCAAGTACAGGGATTGACAGTCCGGGGTGGAGTACCTTCCCCTTGTTGACTGAGATCAGGCCCAGGTGGGCTGGAAGCCACCTCGGGAGCCTAGAGCTGAGGCTGAGGAGATCTGAATACCAGAACTGGCAGGGCCAGTCTGGGGCTACCAGAATCACCTGCACCTTGTCCCTCTTCACCTTTAGAAGCACTTTGTGGATCAAGGGAAATGGAGGGAAGGCATAGAAGAGGCCCGGGGTCTGCAGCCTCAAGAAGGCATCCCCCTGCAGTGAGCCCTGCTGAGGGGAGTGGGCATGGAACAGCCTCAGCTTTGTATTCTCCCTGGGAGGCAAACAGGTCCACCTGAGGGGTGCCCCAGTGGGAGAACAGATCTTGTACTATCTCCATCAGGAGAGACCACTCGTGAGATGCAGCGCCTATCTGGCTTAGGGCATTGGTCAGACTGTTGGAGGCTCCTGCCACATGGATGGCTAGAAGATCCACCTCCAGGCTGATCATGAGAGACCAAGTGCAAAGAACCTCCTTGCACAAAGGTAAGGAGTACATCCTGCCCTGTTGGTTGAGGTAGTACATGGTCATGGTGTTATCCGTCTGGACCTGGACCACTTGACCCCGTACAAATGGAGCGAAGGCAGTGAGGGCTAGTCAGACCACTTGAAGCTCCAGCAGGTTGATGAGGCATTGAGACTCCTGAGGGGACCAGAGACCATGAGCTCTGAGCTCCCCCAGATAGGCACCCCAACCCATCAGAGAGGCATCGGCCGTCAGAGTGACCATTGGCTTGGGGCGGACAAATGGGATACCCTCCTGCAGATGAGTTAGAACTAGCCACCACTGGAGGCTGTTCCACATCTCCTGGGTCACTGTCACTGGCTGGTCCAGAGGACTAAGAGCACTGTGACCATTGGCGGGCCAGCCCCCACTGCAGGGGACGCATATGCCAGTGGGTCCAATGGACCACGCTGGTGCAGGCAGCCATGAGGCACAGAAGGTGCAGGAAGTCCCGGGCAGGGCGCAATTGCCCAACCAGAAATGATTGGGCAAAGGAGGAAAGGGCCTCGGCCCTGTCCGCCGGGAGTCATACTCTGGCTCGAAGAGTGTCGAGCTCTGCCCCAATGAACTGAATCACCTGCGATGGCACAAGTTCCGATTTGGCCTCGTTGATAAGGAGGCCAATCTGAGAGCAGACCTGGGGGGCCAGATCCCTGGACTGCTCCGCCTCCAACCTGGAGGGGGGCTGCAATCAGCCAGTCATCCAGGTAAGGGTATACCCAGACCACTCGGCGCTGCAGGAATGCTGTCACCACTGCCATGCATTTGTTGAAGACCCTGGGAGCTGGACAGAGGCCGAAGACATGGCCCAGAACTTGTGAAGGGATCCCTCTGCCCTGAAGTGGAGGAATCGCTGGTGAGACGGGCAGATTGGGATGTGAAAAAACACGTCCTGAAGGTCCAGAGAACAGAACCACATGCCTCATTCCGAGGATGGAATGATCTGAGCCAGAGTGACCATCCTGAAGGTGCAAGACCTTAGGAACTTGTTCAGGTCTTGTAGGTCGAGAATGGGGAACCAGCCCCCCGTCCGTTTTGGGACCAGGAAGTACCTGGACACAAACCCTGGGTCTGAAGGAGAGTCCGCCACCTCCCTGATCACCTCATTCTGGAGAAGCAGGGCAATGTTGGCTTGACTAGCCGACAGAGAGGCTGTAGAACCCTTAGCCCACCTGTGGGGTGACGGCTCAATAGGGTGGGGACTGCTCGAATTCCAGAGGCAGACCCATGCCTACCACTTCCAACACCCAGCAGTCCATGGTGATATCAGACCAGGTGGAAAGGAAGTGGCAGAGCTGTCCCCCCACGGGGGGAACCTGGGGAGGAGTGATGAGGCTGGGGGTGACGCCCCTCAACCCGTCACTGGGCAGGCTTGGAGGAAGGGCCGGCCGAGGAGCTTCCTGGTCCTTTCCCTCCTGGCTTCCTGCTGGAGGAAGCAGCAGGCTTGGCTTTGGGGTGCCAAGTGCAAGCCTACTGGCCCTGATGCTGGTGTTGCTGGGCCGGACGTGCTGCAGGGGCTGAAGGACGAAAGGGCTTATGCTGCTGGTGGCCTTTGTCCTTCTGGGCAGACGTGACCAAGTTCAAGGTGGCATTGGACTTCACTATCCATTGGAGATGACCCTCCACCTCCAGACTGAACAAGTCGGTACCCAGGAAGGGGACGTCTGCCAGCTTGTGCTGGGTATCCACCATAAAGGTGGAGATCCACAGCCAAGCTCTGCAGCGCATGGCCACTGCGGTCGCCACTGACCAGGCACACAAGTCAGCAATGTCCAACAAAGTTTGGAGCTGCTGTTTGGCTACTGCTCTACCCTGGTCCAGCACCTGCTTGACCGTCGTTTGAAGGTCAGCCGGGAGATGAGGAATCACTACATCCAGGAAGCCCAAAAGGGCGTATGAAAAGTGTGCCATCAGGATGGCCGAGCTAGCCTGACAAAGGCCTAGGGAGGAAGCAGCATATACTTTCCGCCCTGAGTAGTCCAATTTCTTGGACTCTTTATCAGGTGGCTTGTCCACATCCCGAGCATTCGCGAAACGCTGGAAAATGCTGTCGGTCACTAACCCCTCCACAGAGGGGTGCTCCGAGAAACTGAAGAGTGAACCTGTAGGGACCTCATACTTCCGAGTCATCCTGGCCGAAGGTGCTGGACAAGAAGCTGGCCACTGCCACAGCTCCAGGGCTGGGCCAACAATGGCTTCAGCCACCGGAAAGGCCTCCGTAGGGGAATCCCCTCAGTCCAGTATCTCCATGAGGGGATACTTGGCCCGTTTTGAAATGGGGTCGAGCTTCATCCCAGTGGATTCTGTGATGAGTCAAAGCATTCCTAAGAATGAGGATGGGATCTCGTCCACCGACTGACCCCCACTGGACTCCAGGTCAAGCGGCCTGGAGAACAAGGAGGAGTCGTCGTCAGATTCCGAGTAGTCTGCAAACAGCTGCCGAGTGCATGAGCCACCCTCCACATGCCGGGAACAATCGGGAGTGAGGATGACCAACAACTTATGGGGCAAACCCTGACCCAACTGAGAATCCTTGGACGGGGCCCCAGTCTTCAGTTGTGGAGGCGGAGGTTCCACCACAATGGGTGGTGCAGCTGGTTTCGGCTGAACAATCGGTGCCGGTTTCGGCTCATCAACCACAACGAGGGGTTGTTTCGGCCGCTCCAGTGACAGCCACTTAATGGCCGGAGAAGTCGACAGAGTCGGCTTATTCCCAGACAATAAGAGCTGCTGCCACATTAAATCCTCATAACGCTGACACAACTTGCACTGGAGCCTACCCTCCAAAGAGGACGACGAGGATGAGCGGCACTGCCGCTTTCCATGGTGCTGAGGCCGAGACCGCCGACAGCGGGACCGGCTGGACCTGGAAGAGGTCCAAGACTGAGACCGAAACCTTTGGGGGTTCCGAGGGTGGGTCAGAGAGGGGCCGGGGGAAACCCACTCCTCCCTTGGTTCAGGGACCTTAACCGGGGACTCCGGCACAGGAGGCACAGTCAAGTCCTTGGCTTCCACCGGGGGAACTGATGAAGAAGGGTTGTCGGCTTCTCCAGTCAACAAACCATCTGACGGGTCAAGAAAAATCTCGACTGCATTGATGGGTGTCTCATCCGGCTGACCTGACAGGGACACCATGAAGCCAGCGGCCTTAGCCACAACCTCGACCGAACTCAACTGTAGACTATCCAGGGAAGGGGATCTCTCCCACTATTACGAACGTCGATGGTGGGACTTACCTTTGGAGTCCTTCTTTTTTGGACCGACTGGAATGTCCCGATGGTCCTTCTCCCTTGGTGGAGAGGGATTGCCAAAGCTCCTTTAAAGAAGCTGTATAAGAAGGGCCCAACCAGAGCGGGATAAATGCCTCGACCGAGGAAGATGAAGATGTGGCCTGGGCGCCTCCTCCTCGAGGGCGATCATCTGCTCCAGCTGGTCTTCCAAGCCCGCCACCGCGGACATCGCCCAATGGGCCTCCTTCGACTTATCCTGTGGATAACGTTTTTCAGGGCACCCCAAAAGCAGTTGGGCAGCGCGGTCCTCCAAGACCAAGCTGAAAGTTTGCACTCAATTATGAAGCCTGCGGTCATGCCCGAGTCCTAGGCAGTAAACGCACATGGAGTGCGGGTCGGTCTGGGACATCTTCTGCCCACAGGAGCACCAACAAAATCCAGGAGTTGATTTGTCCATCGCAGCCACGAGGGAAAAAGAAGACTGAAGTCTTAAAATTTTAGAATAAGTTTCTGTTTAACCGAAGAGTGTGGATCCAGGCCTAAAATGCAGAGCGCTAAGGAGGGAACCTGAGCTTCCAAGCGGTAAGAAAGATCTGGCATCATGGGGCGGAGCTGAGAGTTCTACTACCCGGGTGGGTGGGAGGAACCAGCTTGAAGACCTTCCGGCAAGATTTAAAGCGGCAAGGAACCTGCCAGTAAGTGTGGATTGAACAACATATCCACTTCCCTAGAAACTGCTGTTCCTGACTCACAGACAAAACCAATCAGGACAGTTCATGGGCCTATACATTTATAAGCCACTCTAGTGTGACACCAGCATACTTTCATGCTGTCCACTGATGCCAGCACAAATCTTGTTACCTTTCAAACCATACAATCTTCAGTCCAAGATAATTGTCTCTGTCCTGTACTCCAACATAAACAAAAGTACTGCCTCCATATTACGAAATAATAGTGCCTTCAAATGTCTGTCAGTAATGATGGGAGGCAAGCATACACACAGACCAACATACTTTGTACTACTGTATAGCAGGAAATATTAGCTTTCAGCTTATTTTCACTATATTAGTTTAACTGACAAAAGCACTAAAATAAGCTGATCGCTAATATTACAGGGAGTATAGTGCTGCAACTGGACATGAAGCTGACATGCTAATTCAATCGGGTGCTAAATAGTACTGTAGCCCTCTCAACACTAAACAAAGAGTTCACTAAAATAAGCTGCTATACAGTATATTGACCACTCATACCAACATTAATCTTCTTACCAATTAATTGGCCCTACAAAGAAATCAAACCGCTCTCATTTTCTGTGCTAAAGACAACATTACTTTCTGGTGTTACAAAACCACAATAGTTGAAAAACACAGTCTTTGGAGGATAGGGAGGGGAACAAAAGCAGAAAATAAAAAACAAGTGGACATTATATTTTCCCTAATGACACACAGCATACCATCAATGACAAACAACATCACAGAGAAGTGTATTTCATAAAAATTTGCACTTGGGTGTATGCTCCCACAGGAACTCTGCCCACTTCTGGGAGTATAGCTGACAGGGCTAAAACCTACACCTTTAAGGTTGCCAGGGTTAGATCCATGTCCAGACCGTGCAGTAAAAATTTCAGGACATTAGTCACTTTAGTCCTTAGAGCACTTATTCTTTCTTAGAGGTCCGGTTTGTAAATGAATGCCACACTCTATAATAAACCCTAGTAGTCAAGGTCTTACGTGCCCTAATGAGGATTTTCACTACTAACTGAGAATTTACTAAAGCACTGAAATTCCTCCTTTTAGCTGCCAGGCCCTGATGTTGAGCTTCTTTAGGTCCTGGTGCCACACAGGGGTACCTTCTTGGACTTTGTTGATTCCTTTCAGGTACTTGAAAGTTTTTTATCATGTCCTCCCTCCCCCTGCTGCTTCTAGGGAGAGGTTGGATTCTGCCTAGGCTTAGACCATCAGAGAAAACATTTCCCTCATCATCACATGGCTCTGAGTCTCTCCCTGACATCTTATACTGTATACTCTAGCGCATTGTGGATGTCTAACTGTATCACCACTGCCTTTCTTTTGATTAGTGGACTGAAGTGGAGCAGAGTCTTATTGGTTCCTCTGACTCCAGAACGGCTATATTCTACTTGTGTCCCACCAGTGACCATCAGTCTTGCACCTGTTTGGTGCCCATTGATGCACCCCAGCCTAACAGCCTGCCTTCTGTCTAAGCCACTATAACCATATGATGACTGACGCATCCTCCCTTAATTAAAATCTTGTCCCGTGGGATGCAACAATGGAAATGTTCAGGTATGCCTCCCTGTTGTCCATCGAACAGAGGTAATCTCTGAGCTGCACTGCCTAGATGATCTTACCTAGGGTTCCTATCAGGAACCTTCTCATTCTGATGAACCTGTTTAGATATTTCTGATCTTAACCTGAATGGAAGCCCCCTGCTTTTTTTTAGGGGGGGGCAATACAAAATATGCAGTCCTGCATAGTCCTTCACCTGTTCTTGTCATTCAACTGGGCAAATTGGCCAAGGTCGAACACCCTTTGAATACACTGCCAAATGACTCCCGCTTTTTTGATTTTCTCAGATCAGGGAGGACCTGAGGTGAGACTTCAGTGGATGAGGGAGAAACTCTATGGAGTATTGTTTGATCACTATCTCCCTGACCCACCTGTCTGACCTGGATGCAGCCCACTCTAATGCACATACCGACAGATGGCCATCTTTACCGAGTCATTCAACACAGGGGTGGTACCATAGGAATAGAGTAGGGCACATGTGGTCCCTCTACACAAATCCAGCAGCAGTGAGGAGGCAGGGAACTATAGGCTGTTCAGCCTCTCCTCAGTAGTGGGGAAGATCATGGAGACATTGCTTAGAGAAAGGATAGTGGGACATCTAGAAGCCATTGGAGCCCAGGACCATAGGCAACATGGATTCACAGCGGGGAGGTCATGTCAGACAAATTTGGTTGATTTCTTTGACTGGGTGACTTAGGAAGTAAATCAGAGTGGGGCAAGGGATGTTGCTTACCTTGATTTCAGCAAAGCCTTTGACACCGTCCCACATAGGAGGCTGATAAACAAGCTGGGTAGACTGGGCATGGGGACAGGGTGGTAAACTGGGTTAGAAACTGGCTAAAAGACTGGAGGCAGAGGATGGTGATAGATTGAGTGCAGCCTGGGGAGAGGGAGGGTGACCAGTGGGGTGCCTCAGTGATTGGTCCTGGGGCCAATCCTGTTCAATGTCTTCATTAGCAACATTGCAGAAGAGCTGGCGGGAATGATCTGCCTGTTTGCAGATGACACCAAGATCCGTAACAGAGTGGATACCCCAGAGGGGGTGGAGAAAATGAGGAGGGAACTGGGGAAGCTTGAAAAATGGTCTGAGGACTGGCAACTGAAATTTAATTCAAAAAAGTGCAAAATTATGCAGCTGGGACATAGAAACCCTGGGAAAAGCTACAGGACGGGGGCTGGGAGTTGCTAACAGTCACAAAGGAGGAAAGGGACCTGGAGGTTATTATTTCAGACAACCTGAAAATGTCAAAGCAGAGTGCTAAGGCAGCTGGGAGGGCCAGTGGCATGCTGGGGTGCATAGGCAAGGATATCATCAGCAGAAGGAGGGAGGTAGTGATGCCATTGTATAAAACCATGGTCAGGCCTCACATGGAGTACTGTGTGCAGTTCTGGAGGCAGTACCTTCATAAGGACATTAACAGGTTGGAGACAGTCCAGAGAAGGGTGACTAAGATGGTACAGGGCTTGCAACACATGACTTATGAAGAGAGATTAAGGGACCTCAATACGTACTCGCTGGAAGAGAGCAGGGAAAGAGGGGACATGATAGAAACATTCAAGTACCTCAAGGGTATAAACAAGGTACAGGGGGGAGACATTTTCCAATACAGAAGGAACACAAGAACAAGGATGCATGACATGAAATTGGAAGGTGGGAGGCTGAGAGGGAATGTGAGGAAGTTCTTCTTCACAGAGATGGTGGTGGATGCAAGGAATGGTCTGCCTCGGGAGGTGGTGGAAGTGAGCACTCTGGATGGATTGAAGCATGCTTGGGACAGGCATAGGGAAATCATAGAGGTACAGCAGCAGGGGGGTCAGAAGCAGTAATCCAGTACAAGGGCTTACAGGCAGACTAGATGGGCCAGACAGTCCTTATCTGCTGACAATTTCTATGTTTCTATGGCCATCCAACAAGTTGCTCCTGGAATGGGCTGGCACACCTTTTGAGGTGGAACTGCTTACTCTGCTGCTTCTTCCATGCAAGAAGTCAGAACCTCTGCCTTTGCTCCTCAGAAGCTCCATGAGAAACCATCTCTTTGTTTTCCAAACTATACCACAGCAAAACTGTCCTTGACCGATCTGCTTCTTTTACAGTGTCCCTTGTCCCATACAAAACTCCAGAGCCGGGTTCAAATGCACCTTCTCCAGACCTTCCACCCAGATCCTTGATGCAATTTTTTCATGATCGATAGCCTAAGGCTTAAGCCACAAGATCCTTCTAGAAATTAGGCAAGTGCCCACTGATCTAATAGGGACAAGGCATCCAAGTTTGTGTTGGCTAGAAGAGAGGTAGTCCTATCTAGATTTTTCCACGTCTGTCTGACCTAGCCTCTGTCATTTTTCTAAGGCTGGACACAGTGACTTAGTCCATGATTCCACTATTCTGACTACATATACCAAGAAAACTGCCACCTGCATTGACACAGCTGACATGCCATGTGTCCTCCAGAGGAAGGCATCTACTCTCTTGTTGTGTGGGGCCTTGTGACAAGTATTTACCTCCAAACAGGGCTGGCACTTGAAGCCAACATAATTAGATTTTTGGAATATGGTTTAGGCCACCGAATCAATCAAATGCAAATGATGAATCATTACTACAAGATATTAACGACCCGAGTAACACAAACAAAATTATACTTATTGACATTTTGTTTCCCTGGGATAAACTAGATGACTGGGGATGCAAGCAGTCATTCTGAAAGAACGCTAACTCGGACCTTGGTGGATTGCAATTTGGACTAGTTTTTTTAATATGGCTACCAGGTATAACCATATACTGGGCGTGGTGATAAGTAACCTTGATGAGGCAATAGGAGAATGCATCATGAGAAAGCCACAAGGGAGAAGCATCTATGTGGTTGAATTTATAGTTCAAAGAGAAGTTATAAAAGATAAAGGAATTTCAAAATGCAGATGCTTTAGCAAGTCAAATTTTATAGGACTAAGAAAGAAAATGATTAACTGAGAGGAGGAAGTAGCTAAGTGGCAAGGATGTGGGCAGATCTTGAAAAGAAATTGAACAAGCTGGAAATGAGGTATTATACCTTTATTACCCAAAAATAATGAAAATGGAAAACTTCCAGTTGAGTTGAAAAGGAAGTTGGCTCAAAGGTAAAGGAGAAGGTTATATAAGAGAGCCAAGGGAGATGGTAATGTGGATGCTCGGTAAAAGTATAAAACTCTGTAAGACGAATGTAAGGAAAAAGATTAGGGAGGCCAAACGGGATATGAAGAAAGGGACAGTGAAAGACTCACATGGAAATTACAAAACATTCTGACGTTATTTTGGATCAAAGAAGGGGTTAAATAGAACTGTAAGTCTGTTATCCGAGGAAGTGAGGACATAACCAACACTCTAAAAAAAATATTTGGATCAGTGTGTCATAATTCACAGTTAAAACATATCAAGATGACCAATACCTGTTCTGAACATCCTAGAGTCATGGAGGAATCTGTTAGGAAAATACTGCACAGCTTGGATCCACATTAGCCTCCAGGATTGGATGGTATGCATCCAAGAGTGTTGAAAGAACTAGCATCAGAATTGGTGACCCTATGATCAAGATATTAAAAAACAAACTATTTAGAAGAGGGAATACCACCAGTAGCACAGACATACTGTGGTGATAGCTATTATACCTTGAAAAAGGGCATCAGGGCTGATGAGGCCTATTACAGGCCGGTGACCTTGACCTCAGTGGTAGATACAATTCCTGAGACATTTATCAGAGATGATGTTGAAATTATATAACTGAAAAGAAGATGAAGGATGTTACATAACATGGCTTCAGTAGAGGTAGGTCAAGCCTAATCAATTTACTGGACTTTTTTGAATGGGTTAGCAGAGCACTTATGAGTTGATGTTGTTTACCTAGGAACATAGGAAGGGTTATAAGTCAAGCAGTCATAAAGCCATGTGCAACTTGCCACATATCAGTGGAGATACTTTTTCATTCTAATTCCCGTAAATTTATCTAGGTGGTTTTTGAACGCTTGCGTACTGGGTGCCTCCACCACCATGGATGGTAGTGAGTTCCAGGTACTGAATACCCATTGACTAAACCATTGTCCTTGTTTTATAGTTCTAAACTGTTCTCCTTTAATTTGTTATTGTGTGACCTTGTCACTCTTTCATTACTATGTTTTGTTGTAACCCTGCAGATTCCCACAGTAATCTGTCCTTATAAGCCTTCTATACAAAACAAAGATCACCCTTTATTTTCCTATACGAAAGTGAGAACAATCCCAACTGTCTTAATCTCTCACCATATTCCTCATTTTTTATACCTTTTATTATTTTTGTAACCTTCTTTGTACTCTTTCTCTGAATTTTGTAATTCCCACTCCTTGTGGTGTTGTTAGGGGGGACCCATATTCATGCAATGGTCTTAACAGGGACCTTTACAAGGGAATCAAGATATCCCTGTTCCTACTTTTTATATTTCTGAATATGTTCCTACTGTACATTACAGCAAGGTGTCTTATACTGGGTCATATGAAGAGTTATTTAACAGACTGGTTGAAATAGGATTAAACAGTAATATGATTAATTGGATAGCAACATGGCTGACTGATCACAGACAGACAGTTAGGGAGCATGGATACTTAACTGAGTGGAAAAATTTAACAAGACGTATACCACAGAATCTGTGTTGAGACCGCCTTTGTTTAATATCAATATTACAAATATGAAGGTCAGCACTGGTTGCTGGATGACCACATTTGTGGACAATGCAACACTCAGACATATAGTAGACTCAGAAGAAGACATCTGCAACTTGCAAAGATAATTGGATGAACTCTTAAAATGGACAAAGGAGGCAAATATCATATTCAATATAAACAAGTGTGTGTGGTAATTCATTCTGGAATCAACAACATGAAGATTAAAAACAAATCAAGTGGTGTGGAATTAGAAGAGATAAATAAAGAGAAAGACTATGGAATCACTATCTTAAATGATCTGTAAACAAACCCCGCAATTTGAACAAGTGGTGAAAGAATGTATACAGATTTTATGGGACATTAAAAGGAATTTTGTTAGTATAGGGCTAGGGATGTCATCCTGCCACTTTATTGATGTCAGGGAGGCTGCATTTGGAGTACTGTGGTCAATTTGATTACCACAGAATAGAACTAATTATTGGAGACTAACAGGAGTGCAGCAGAGAACAACAAAGCTAATTAGGGGGTTGGGAGAGAGATTAAATGAGCTGGGACTTGAAATAAGAAAAATGGGGGACTTAATTCTGGTATACAGGGCTTCTTAAGGATCTGAATTTCAGTGACTGTTTATATCTGAAATTTAAGGAACCCTGTTTGCATTCTAGAGGGCATAACCTTCAGTTAAAGGGTGAGCATTTTGTATTCTGAAGTGCACAGCCTTCAATTAAGGGGTGAGCATTTTAAATCTGAAAAATAAAGAGCTTGTTTTTCTCAAAAGGTGGCATAAACTGGGAACAACCTACCAAAAACTGTAATTGGTAGTTCAAGAGTGCTCTCTTTTAAAATAAATCTTGATAACTGTTTGAGGAATACGGGGATTACAGGCTATTTCAATTGAGAAACAGCAGACAAACTTAATGGGCACTGCCTTCTTTTGTCTGTATTACCTATCTTCCTATGACTGGGAGGGATGATTTGTAAATCAGAAATGATCAGGCTAGGTCTGCACTCTGTATTAGGCATGATAAACAAGGCACTTAGATCATCTTGACTGATAGAGCCCTAAGGAGTCCAGCACCTTTCAAAAAGACAACTACTTCCTTATTCTGATGATTAGGTTCAGATTGACCACAAATGTTCAGCTCTGTGTTTCTCCAGATGCACAAATCCTGCTGTTTTCCAGTTAGGGAGCTGGTTTGTACAGTTTTAAGAGGGTAGAAACATGCTTAAATAAAGTTCGGGCACCTGCTGAGTTAAAGCTGTGCTCCCTGGAGAACTCCTCCTTCAAGTCTGAGGACTCCTGTGACCAACAGGAAGAGGTTGCATCACACTGCGAAGGAGACTTTGTTCTGGACCACCTTGCCTTCCTTGCTGCCTTGTACCACTGGGAGGAGGAGGATGATGACAACAAGTCTAATGATGCCTGTGCTTTCTTGTAGCTATGAACCTTATACCTCAAATCGTCTTTCTCCTTGAGACGATTAACTATCAGACTTCTAGTAGGGACCCCTTCTTATGGCACTTTGGCTTGGCCTCAGCCTTTGTCAGTGCCTGGGCATTTAGGAAGGTCAACTTAATAAATTCCATGACCACTTGGAGAAAAGAGGAGGAGGGAGGGTTGGGCTCATTACCGCCCAAACTGGAATCACTAATCAAGGAATATTCACCACTATTCTGTAAATAGCCATAAGGAGTAGGGTGACAGGGCACTTGCCTCACTCTCCAAATCATTCCCATTACCTGCCTTACAACTGTGAAAGGGACCAGTGGAGAAGGGGTTCATTGGCTTCCCACAGTTGTGGCCTTCAGACTTTGCCACACCATCTCTTTCCATTGCCATCCTTACTCAAACTTGCAGAATTATTATTATTTTTTTGCCATAAAGCTTTTTCTCCCATGATTGACACAGGTGGGCTATTTAGCCCTGTCCCCACCTCTCCCACCCAGCATCCGCCTCCCCCAGACTCACCTTGCTGGTGAATTCACCATGGATTTCTTCCCATGGTGGGGACAAGAAGGAGAGGGCCGTCCTAACCCCACCCAGTATCTCTCATCCAGAACCAGGGTCAGTGGTCCAGGTGGCAGTGCAGGGACAGGAGTAGGGGAGGCAGGGCTTCATGGAGCCATTGCTAACCCTTTTCTGTTTCCTCCTATGTTCCCCAGCCATGGTGGCATGTAAGTGTATGCACATGGAGGCTCACACATGCAACAGAACTGTGGTCCCTCCCTGCTGCGTCACTCATGATTCTAGCACTACCACTGGCCTCCACCAGGTGGCAGCCAAGGACCAAGACTGTGATCCCTCCCACCCGAGAGAGGAGAGCTGTCCAGCAGAGGCTCAGTCCTCTCCCTCCATGGCCAAACCCCAACAACCTGATCTCATTCCTGGAAAGGGGTTGAGGGCATGGTAAGAGGTAAGGTGCACAGCACCTCAACCCTCTGCACCACTGGGCTGGCTAACCTATAGAGTTTTTGGCAGCTTCAGTAGCTTGATGAAATACTATTTCCCCAGCACAGTTGGTGCAGGTGCTGAGGGGAACTGAAGGAGAGTTGTCCAAGAATTGCGGGCTAGTCAAGCAGGGAAACTGTAGCAGTCTCTCAGAGCACTGAAAGGTCTCATTCTTCTCTAGGCTGGTGCTGTCTGCTACTCTAGTGACCCTGTCCTTTCTCACATTAGCAACTGAAAATCTCACTGCCACTGTCACACTTATATGAAAAGTGCAACTAAACTTGCTATACTGAAAATCGATCATGAAAACCAAAGAAGAAACTTTGCCCTAACTAACAGGGACCCTACCTGGTGTACCTGCAGTCCTGCAGAGGCTCAGCAACTAAAGATTAGGCAAGAGCAGCAGAGCAAATCATACCTCTCAACTGTACCGCATTACGAGGAACATTCCTCATTTTACTTCATAAAAGCTCCCTGTTCCACATTGTGAGGACTTGTCCCACATTCAGCGTTAACATTTCAAAGCAAAAATCTATAGTAAATGATGCAAAAAATATATTATTCAATTAATAACAGACTTTCTGAACATAAATGGAAACATTTTAACAGTGTTCTGAGCTACTTAGGTAAAGATTTGATTAAGTGTTTCACATTTTGCTCATTTGTTCTATATTTTGAGAGGCAATGTTCTACATTTGGGGCACAAAAGGTTGAGAGGAATGGAACAAATACAGGGAAGGACCCCTCTACCTGTCAGTCAGTTAGATCATGTGTGCCCCTGTCCACTAGCATGAGGGTAAATACTCTACTGTTACAGCTTCTGGGATGTACAGATATGAGAACAATAGGGTAACACTACATTAGCTATTGTATCACATTATTTTAGCCGTATGAACATTTTCAGATATTCCTGTTGTCTGATGGCTTCAAAGAAACCAATGTGCATTAAAATGTAGTTTAAGAAAATGTGTTAAAATTTTAAGACAGGCTGTTTGATAGATAGATAGATAGATAGATAGATAGATAGATAGATAGATAGATAGATAGATAGATAGATAGATAGATAGACAGACAGACAGACAGACAGACAGACCGCCAGACAGTCACCTTAAAGAAATACCTGTTAGTACAAGAAGCACTTGTATTTTAATATGTAGACCTTCCTGATATATTGTATTATTGTAATGTAATTCGTGTATAAATTGTATGAGAAAGGATTGTGTCCAGTAACTAGGACAAAGTCCAACCATCATGAGGTCTTTGACGAAAGCAATCTTATCAAAAGTTCCTAGATAGAATGTAAGCAAAATTACGATTGCCCCTTGGTCTGGTGCTTTAAGTAAGTAAGTAAAATTTTATTTTTACAGTGCCCAATCCCAGAGCACTTTACATAAAGTGCAGAACATTTAAAAACAAAAACATATGCAATCAAATAAATAGGATCGGTTATAATAAAATACATTAAGCAGTATAAAATTCTAAAACCCCAAATTCCAGTCTTACTCAAGATCAAAAGCTTGTCTAAACAGATGTGCCTTAAGGCCACATTTGCAACTTTCCACAGAGGGTGCCTCATGCAAAAATAGTGGCAGAAAGTTCCACAGGATAGACCCCGCGGCCGAAGAAGCACAGTCACGAGATGTCTTGAGCTGTGCCCTGAGAACCACGAGGTAATCCTCTATGAAAGATCGAAGTGAGCACACTGGGCAGGCAGGCATCAGGAGGTCAGATAGATAGGCAGGACCTGATATGTATAGGGCCTTGTAGGTGAGCAAGCCCACCTTAAAGGCAATCCTCCACCTGACCGGCAACCAATGTAGCTCCCGCAAGACTGGTGTTATATGACTAGACCTGGGAAGGCCCATTAACAGTCTTGTCACAGCATTCTGCACCAGCTGCAGTCTGCGGAGGTTGTCCCCCAGAGACTCCAAAGTAAAGAGCATTGCAGTAATCGAGTCTAGATGTCACAAAGGCATGCACCAGTGCAGAGAGGTCATCAGGCAGGATAATGGGCTTAATCCGGGTGACATTTCTCAGATGGTAAAAGCTATTTCGAATGACAAAAGACACCTGGGCCTGCACTATCAATCCATCATTGAAAATGACGCCCCGATTTCACACCTTATTGGATGCCACAAGTGAGGTGGTACGCAAGAACAATCCTGTCCCTGTCCCAGTGGCGGCCAAATCCCGATGGCAATCCAGCTCTATCACTAGTACCTCTGTCTCATCTGGGTTGAGCCTTAGCAAGTTAGAGGACATCCAGTCATGGATCTTGGATAGGCATTTATTTAGCACATCCACAGCGTCCGATGTTCCAGGTGCAAAGGACATATATAGCTGGGTATCATCTGCATAGCAGTGAAAACCCAAGCCATAATGCCTAATGATATCACCCAGGTCAGCATATACACTGCAAACAGTATGGGTGACAAGATTGAACCCTGGGGAACTCCACAGGTCAGAGGCTTCAGGCAGGATGAGAAACTTCCCAACACTGCTCGTTGCCTTCTTCCTGACAGAAAGGACTCAAACCAGCTTATGACTTTGCCAGCGAGTCCACAGAGCCCTCTAAGGTGATCAAGAAGCTGAGAAGAGATCTATGAGAACGAGGACTGACCATTCTCCTCTATCCCTCACCCTGAGGAGGTCATTCTGCACCCTCACTAATGCTGTTTCAGTGCTATGCTTTCTCCTAAATCCTGACTGAAGTGGCTCATAGATGTAAAAGGTCATCAGGTGAGCCTCAAGTAGCGAAGCCACTACTTTCTCCACAACCTTCCCCAAAAATGGGAGGTTGGAGACAGGTCAATAATTTGCCCAGATGTCTGGGTCGAGTGATGGTTTGTTTAAGAGGGGCTTCACCAATGCCTCCTTCAAGGCATCAGGAAAGAACCACTCTGACAGTGAGCACTGGACAATCCTGGTGAACACTGGACCAATGGACTCCACACATCCCACTAGGAGATGCGTCGTGCCCAGGTCTGTGGAGGGATTGTGAGATGACAGATGGGCCAGACACAGAACTTCAGGTTCAACACACAATCTCTGTGTGATGTTTATTTAAAACACAGTGAATAACCTTAAGCAATGGCATATCCCTTCTTCAATACATCAGTTTGCAGTAACAGACTATGCATGTTCTTCCTCTGCACTTAGCACCTACTGACCCACTGATCTACTGATCTAGCTTGTCAGCGAAAATTATTTCATCCCTATGTTGGCCTTGTGTGTTTGGGTGATGGGGAGCTCAAAAAAGAAAAAAACAAGCATTTGTCAATGCTGAAAGTTCATCATGCGTAGAGATAAGGAAGAGTGTAAGAGTATAGTAGTGCAGGAAGAGTTTTATTTATAATGAGCAATAGAAAGTTGTATGACAGCTGTACTATTCATGAGGTGATATGATAAAAAGGCTGTATTGAAAATTTGGAGTGAAAATATTGAAAATGACCAAAGTTACACGAGTGCATAGAAAACTGTGAATGACCAGGTGTAACTTGGCCATTTTTTGGAATTGTGTCACCAAATTTTCAACATGGCCTTTTTGGTACCCCACCTCATGAAGCGTGCCAGTGTCATTTTATTCACTCGTGCTGAAAGGTGATTTCGCAGACAGACCATGCCATTCTGTGCCACAGGTGTGAAAACATATTTCAGGCAAGATGCAACTGTACTGTACTGTTCATAAGGAAGTGCAAAAAAATGGCAATGTTGAAAATCTGAAATGAAACTGTTAAAAACTGGCAAAGATATGAGTGTGCATAGAAATTGCGCAACACACACTCAGAACACAGGCATTTTGTGGAATTATTTCACCAAATTTTAAACATGGCATTTTTGGGACCTCCCCTCATGAACAGCAGCACTGTGATTTTGTTAATCCACCCTGAAAGTTGATTTTGCATACCGACTGCGCCATTCTGGGCCACATGTGCGAAAACACGTTCTGGGCAGGATGTGAAAAATGACAGCTGTACTGTATATGAGGAGATGTGGAAAAAATGTCAATGTTGAAAATCTGGGGTGAAAATACAAAAATTAGCAAAATTCACAATGTGTAGAAACTTTGCAATGCTACCTAATATGAGCATTTTTTGGAATTTTTCCACCACATTTGCAACATAGGCTTTTTGGGACCCCACCTCATGAACAGTGGCACTGTCGTTTCGTTAATCAGTCCTGAAAGGTGATTCTGCACAGTGACCGCAAAATCACCTTTCGGGACCGAGAAAAGAAATGACACTGACATGTTCATGAGGTGGTGTCCCAAGAACCCCATGTTGAAAATTTGGGGCAAGAATTCCTAAAAATGGCTGAGATAGCAACCTAAATTGAACCCCCCCCCATTGAGTCCCATTATACAGGCTTACCCGACTCCTCAGTTCCTAGTTCGGCTTTGACAAGTGCAGACATATCCCAGGCCAGTGAAGATCATGGCTCCTGACCTCTGGAGGGTAAGTATGGGTGGGGGGTGCAGAGGAGGGTTGGGGTGGGGAGGGACTGGGGAGACGACACTGGAAGGTTTTTTTTTTTACAGGTAAAATAAAAAAATTAATATATTTTGGATGGACTTTTTTTTACGGAGGACGTTAGGAAGTTCTTCTACATAAAGAGAGTGGTGGGACAGTGGAGTGGGCTGCCAAAGGAGGTAGTGGAGGCAGGGACTGAAGTGGGATTTAAGGTTGGGCGGAACAGATTCAAGGGCTCGATGGAAACCCACACCAGCAATGTCTGGAAGTGGCCCACATCAGTGTTGCCTGGTGCTGCAGTGGGCTTTTCAGCCTTTGCTGAGGAAGAGAAGATGGCTAAGTAGCTTCAGGAGAAAAACCAATCATTTTTGGAGATGACGGCAGAAGAAGAGGCAAGATTCATAGTTGTGAGGCATCAGCTGGGAGCACCAGAATGTCCATGCACAGCATGTAATTCAGTCGGGGCAGAAGCCCTTTGAAGTCCACCACCCAGCACTGTCAATTTCAGCCACAAATTCTCCTGACAGTTCCCAGCTGTTCCAAGTTTCAGAAGAGATGCTGACTAGGACCACATCCCAGCCAGAGCGAAGCTCTGCATCTCTGAAGTCATGCATACCTCAGCGTGCTGCTGACCTGACCCGAACTCCAGATATGACTCCTGTACATGAAATGCCTGTACCGGAAGATGACTGGTCTGTAGACAGAGTGTTACTGGCCACTGGATGAGAGAAGACAGGACCGGGAGGTATTTGAATTTCTGGAGCATCACTCACCAGGATTCCCAAGGCTAAGGATCCCCATGTACAGATGCTGGAATAGGCACGTGTTTTTTCTCCTGCTCTGCACTCTCAGCAGCCCATGGAGATGCATGGGGGTGACAGAGCTGCTACGGGCAAAACGTTTACACTGAATTACCTTCTACTTTTGATTTGACCCAGAACACAGTACTCTCCACTTTGCATGCTAAAACTGCTGCTGCTACTTCACATGCGGCGTTCCCACCTGCTGAACTGGGTCAACCTCTGACCTCTGAAGCAGACACCCCACTGATGGACATAGATAGAAGGGGTTGGGGGCACGCATCTGACATCAAGAGTGGGCATCCCAATGTCAAAAAGGGGAAATTGTTTCACCAGGAAAGACACAATATGGGGCTGCAGGGATGGGGGAAATTGTTTAATCAGGAAAGACAGGCTAAGGGGCTGCAGGGACTGGGGAAATTGTTTAACCAGGAAAGACAATATGGGGCTGCAGGGATGGGGGGAAATTGTTTCTCCAGGAAAGACACACTATGGGGATGCAGGGAATGGGGAAATTGTTTCATCAGGAAAGACATGCTGAGCTGCAGTGAATGGGGAAACTGTTGAACCAGGAGAGAGACACACTAAGGGGCTTCAGCCGAAGGGCTCACATTTCAAAGGATAGAGCCGCACGCAATGTCGGCTCTGTCCTTTCAAATGTTTGCTGAGACCAGCCCTCTCAACAAACAGTGTCATCAGGACACTGCCTGATGATTTGCTGGTCAAAGACTGGCCCCTGTAACACCACTGGTCATTGGGCTGGCACCCCTTACACCCCTGTTTAGCAACTCTCATATCAACAAGTTCATTCGCACTTGTGAGCTTGACGAACTTAACAAAAAACGAGCTAAAGACACAGAACCTCACTGCAGAAGCACTGAAACAAGGGTTATCCCAAAGGGCATTAGCAATAAAGCCAAGTTTCAAAGAAACACCACATCACACATACCCCTCCATAATGCAATGGAATCTATATGCAAATCACCATGAAATCGTAGGCTTGTTCAGCTTAAAGCAGGAATGCATGCTGCCAAAGGACCTCTTAAACAATCTGTAATTTACATGCATTTTAAATAACACAACTAACTTAAAATTTTGCAATACAGTCCCCTAGTAACTTTTTACCTTTATCAAAAAGATGCTGTGATATTTTCAACATTTACAGGTTTCATACACATAAGGCATATACATCAAGGTATTTTATGACATAGTGCTATTGCATACTAAATCCAACAATGAGAAACACAGTGTGTTGTTTTACAGCAGCTCGGAGATCACCACAATAACTACCCTGTACGAAGACCTGAGAGGGAAAAGGAAAATTAAAGAGGACACTATATCATAGTCAAGAAAGGGGAAGGCATAGCCGGCCAGGTGGTGCTGAGGGTTGAGGAGCTGGATGCCACGCCTCGCACCATGCCAGTGACCTGAGTTCAGGAATGAGCTCAGGTGCTGGGGGTCGGCAGAAAAGGAAGAGGACTGAGTATCCAATGGACTGCTCTCCTCTCCCTGGGGAGGGTTCCAGAGTGTCTCTGGCACAGTAGAGACCCCCGGTGGAGACCGGGGGTAGAACTAGCATGGAGTGATGTAAGGGGAGAAGCACGGCAGATGACTATGGCTCAGCCATGCAGACGTGATTGTACACTCACGCTCCTGAGGGAAATGCCAAGAAATACCCTGCACCTGGATAGGCGATGGCTCCCCTCAGGACAGCACCACCACACTCCCAATACGGGCCTTGTCTCAACCCCCTCTGTCCTTCCACCACCTCAACTGACAAATTGGATTCTAGGTAGAGCACTGGAGTGGAGGCGGCCTTACCTCAGGGGACTCAGAGCTGGGGGATCTGCCTGCAGGAGGTTGGTGGAGAGCTGCTACCCTCTAATGAGACAAGGGATTAGGTGAGTGGTAGAGCTGTACTGGTGAGCAGGGGCAGCCCAAGAAAGTTCCAGGTAGTGGAGCATAAATAGAGTCAATAAAAAAAAAAGGGCAAGGTTTATTTTTCGAGGCGCCCAATCCCGGAGGCTCTGGGCACCGTACAAATAAATACAAACTATTCATAAAATACAACGCATACAAAATAAAACACTAATAAATAATCCAGATAATATAAAACAGCTAAAAATAACAGTAAGGGGAGGGCGTGCCCATAGGTGGCCAACCTTATGGACTAGAAATTGTAAAGGATAGATTAGGTTAAGAAATAGAAGATCTGTTGCAACGGATTTAAGAAAAGGTCAGTCCTCAAGAGTGGCAGGATCTCCCTGTCACAAGGTCCAGTTCACAAAAAGTGGGTCACAGCTTAGAGATTACCTTGACGACCTCTGACACCCCCAGCAGCCTAAACTCTTCCCAGACAAACGGAGTGCCCATGTGAGTCCCTGACTCTATACTGTGGGATTGTTCATATCCCACTGGAGAAATCCCAGATCTAATGGAGGACACCCTGTCAGAAAAGAACTGAGCGAACTCCTTGCACCGGGATATTGAAATTGCTCTTTTCTGCTGCAGACAGACTGGATGTAATAACCTGTCCACAGTCCAAAAGAACATAGCTGGTCTGTTCTTTCCTGCAGCAATATCCCTGGACAGGAACTCTGCCTTCTTATGGTTGATTGCCCTTTGATACTCACCATAGTGAGTTCTCAAAGCCAGTTTATCCTCCAAAGACCCAGATCTTCTTCCAGCAATGCTCCAACTTCTGATGCTGTGTCTTCACCTCTTTGAGAGCCCCGTCAAACCACGGGGTCTCAGGTGAGAAGACATGGAGCATATATGGGTCAGTGCGATGTTGTCTAGCACCTTGGGGACAGCATTATTATATGCTATCACTGCCTCATCCAGCCCCCTCACACATGAATCATTCACACCAGACAAATCCATTACCACCATTAGTCCCTCTGGGGACAGTCCCCTCAAAGGGCAGTAATGGACCATCTCAACAGGGGAGGGACTAATGGGGGGGGGCCCTGAACAAGAACTCTACCGTTCAGTGATCCAACCAAATGACCAGATCAACCCTGAGATGCATGATCTCAAGTCCCAGTGTAAATACTAAGCCCATGGTGTGGCCATGGTGGTGAGTTGCAGAAGCAACTGTTTAAGCAAGATCCAGTGATGTCATCAACTGGAGGAAGTCCTTACCAAAATGTGAGAGTTTATCATCAATCCAGACATTGAAGTCCCCCAGAATCAATCATCTGGGTGACTCCAACACCCTGCCAGCCATGAAGTCAACGACCTCCTGCAGAAAATCCACCTTGCGCCCTAGAGGATGGTACATGAGAAGTATCCTACATCCTGCTCCTGGACCCCCACACACAGCCACACATTCAGATGACAAAGAAGATCCCACTGGGTGCACAGAGAAGTTCAAGTCAGATCTGAAACAGATGGCCACACCCCCACCCCTGCATTCCTGCCTCAGGCAGTGCACTACCCGGGTGGGACAGATGCGTCCAATACCGGACCTGCATCATCCCCCAACCAAGTCTCCGTAATGCAAGCAAGGTCCACAGAGGAGATCAAGTCCACCATAATAGCGGTCTTGTTTAGGGAGAGAGATGCTGCTCCATGGACACTTAGGGCCCCATTTTCAAAGGGGATGCATGTGCACAACCTGGTATGTGCTGTGCAACCCTGGAAATGTGACAGCCGTCAGGGGTGTTCTCATATTCAAAGTGTACAGATGCACGGCATGCAATCAAGTGCCGATGTGCATAATATTGTGCTGCACCTATGCACATGAGAGGTCCCCATGCATATGTGCCACAGCACAATACTGAAATGTTTCAGAAGTGCAAAATGGCCCCCAGCAGGTTGACTGGTCAACCAGTGGCCATGCACTGTATACTGTATACTGTATGTGCAATTATACATTTCAGCCAGCAGCTGGCCAGTGCAGTGTGAGGTGAGCTGTGCCAGTTACCGGCTCCGGTCAGGTTGGGGGGAAGCCGGGTGATGGGTCACTGCCTAATGGGGTGGGAGGCCACTTGCCTACCAGGGACTTTTTTATTGTTTCACTGATCAGGGCAGAGGGGACACTAGACTGCCAGGGATATGGGGATCAGGTTTTTTTTTTTACTATTTTCACAGTGATCAGGGCTTGAGGGGGACCACTAGACTACCAGGGACCATGGCGACCCCCTGCTGTGTGCCATGCAACCAGGGTCCGATATTCAGACAGTTTGCATGGTCTGTTTGGATCATGCATTGTGTTTGAATATGGTGCCAGAGCCGGCCAGCCCAAGTTTTATGTCTGTTGTACCATTTTGCGCACACATCCAACTGACTCTGAATATGGGGGCCTTAGTGAATAAATAAATATCAACATCATGCTGCTGTCACCAGCAGGTGGTAGCTTTTCAACAGCCTAAGTACCCTCACATGGTATACTCAAAATCTAATGATATAATATCATCTTGACACCAAAATGTGGCTGATTTAAGGGTGAAAACACATCCCATTATTATCTGTCTTCCTACGCATCCAGAATCAAAAGCCCACCTACTGTACAGCGAAGTCTCACAAGGAGGATTGCACCTCCTATTTGCCCAAGCCCAAAGCTAAATTGGGTAAAATAGCTGCTTCATAATTAACTGTAAGCCATTGACAAGCAATACTATCTAAAACCACTAGCCTGTGTAAGATCTGATTTTTGGCAGGTGAATTGGACTGGGAGCAAGTTACTCAGGGATGGAAGCTAATGAGTGGCCAAAAGATGTGCGTGGAACTGCTACTAAGAGTTGTTAAACTGCCTTCATCTGTATAGTACCTTTGCCAAGTTTGATCCACTACTGTGGCCAACTTATGTATAATAATTATCCCTAAGTGTTAAGAACAGGCAGATTCTTAACACTGAGTAGGTTTAGTGACATCATGTGAGATGAAGAGTGAAGCTACAGAGCTCTGTATGTAACAGGTCCTACAGTATTAAACGTGGAGATTCAGCCTGTTCTTCATACTTTTTTTTTTTTTTTACTTCATATAATGGTTACTTTGTTTTTTAAACATTTACTTTTAAATGAGAGGCATAGTGGTTTCTGTTATAGCTACTCCTGTGGTTGCAATCCGTGTTTGCTGCAGGTTATTTCTGGCCACATTGTGCTGGTCATCAGTGAGACATGCCAGTTGCACTTCCTTCTGTAAAGATGTGGCAGGTATTGATTTGGCCATTTTATTGTGTTGAGTTGTTGTTTCCTTTCGGTCCCAAGTAGTGATGTCATCAACACTGACATTTTCCTGTTCCTTTCTGTTTCGTACAGCTGTTTGCACAAAACTGCAATGCCAGGAAGAGGAAGGGTAGCAGAGGTAGGCAAGTTGTTGGGAAGAGTTGAGACCACAATTTCAAGCCATTTTGGAACTGGACTTGGACCATCAGTAGGCACAATACTGATGTGCAAAACTGAACAAGTGAAAAGGGCAATTTAAAAGCAGTTTGAGAAAACTTCAGCTGTGCGCACCTGCACTGCAACCATAGTGACCTGCTAGATTCATCTTTGAAAAATCACACTAAATGTAATAAAAAATGTATACTGTACTTTCCAGTTTGCAGTTAAGTATGAGTTTTTGAAACTACAAAAAAACAAGATAACATTATATTATACAATTTTATAAAATCGCACACCAACTTTAATTGATGTTATGATCCTCAAGAATACTATTACGAACTACTACAAGTTGCAAAGAGATGACTGCAGCTGCCCCTCCCCCAAATAGTCTAAGTCTTATATCAACAAGATTGTATTAAGGCATATAGACAGTACCAGTCTATTTGCATAATTACTTGATAATTGCCTATATAAGCATCCTTTCAAGTCTGTATTGCTTTAATAAATGCCATCTAAATAATTAAATGTTTTTACTGTATGATATAGTACAAGTTCTTGCTATCTGTTTTTTGTTCAGCAAATCTCATGGCATTGTGAGAAGGGTTCAAGTGAAGCCAGGAGTAATAGGAAGTACTTTCTAGTCAAAGGGGACCCCATAGTCAGAGGGATGGGGAGGCTGGTGTGCAACTTAGTCAGGAAGAGATATCAGTTCTGTTTCTCCCAGAAGTGACCTAGAAAAGATAATTTCCCAGTTAGAGAAGCTGACCAGATCAGGAGGTGGGAAGCCAGGCATTGAGTAGCACTTTAGAAAAGGTTAATAGTAGAGTCAGTGACTTAGGTAGTAAGGTGAAGACACAGCCTTTGTCCAGATGTTGCTGGTGTCATGTGCAGAAAGGAGCAAAAATGATAAAACCATAGAGCTCAACATGTGACGAAAGTGTTGGTATGATTATGTGGCATTCCACTACTCTGGGTATGTGGGATCCTTCTGGGATGACAGTTAGCTGTTCCAAAAGGATATCCTGCCTCTAAGTAGGGGGAGGCAGGGCGCTAGGGCTGAAGATAGAAGCTACACTTTGATGGACACTTATCAACAGACAGGCCGATTAGCAGTGGAGTACTGCAGGGCTCTGTCCTGAGTCCAATTTTGTTTGGACTCTTTATAGCGGATCTGCATGATAGTGCAGAAAGTAACCTATCAAAATTTGCTGATGAAACAAAAGATAGGGATTCCAATTATTATCGCCTTGTGAATGACCTGAAATGCACTGAATTATGGGCTTAAAAAAACAAAATAGATTTTAATACAGATAAGTGTACGGTATTACATCTTGTCAGATATAATCAAATGAGACAATACAATCTCAATGGGATCCCACTGAAACCAGTTCAAAGCAAACGAGACCTGGGTGTAGTGGTGAATAATTCATTCACCTCATTCAGTCATTGTAGAAAAACTGTTCAAACTTCAAAAACCGAATTAATTCCATTAAGCAATAATTTATATCAAGGAATGATTACTGTTTGGTACCAATGGATAGAGCTTATTTAAGGCCCCATTTTGACTATGGGAACCCATTTTTGGCCCCTTATCTAAGACAGGACATAAATTTATTGGAAAGCGTACAGCAGATGGTACATTAATACCCCGGTTAAGAAAAGTACAGTTACGTAAGAACTTACCGTAACAGTAGATCTTTGAGAGATGCTCTTGCAGTAGGTATTTACTTATAGGACTGACCAGGCAGGCATCAGGACCCCACGAAAAAAGCTTCTAGCTAGCAGTATTTGGTGGGGGATCACCCCCAAGTCAGGTGACCAACATCATGCAACGTCAGTATAAAGGGGCGTTCCCCCACACCCGCCTTCCAGTTGTTTCCCGCCAAGGGCCAAAAGAGGCAAGATGAGAGAGAAGCAAATATTTCCCTTCCTGGAAAAGGAGCTAAAAAAGCTAAGGGAGATGGAGGGTGGGAATGCAATACATACTGCAAGAGCCTTTCTCGAAGATCTACTGTTACGATAAGTTCTTATGTAACTGTACTATCTTACTTTACTTCGAGAGGGCTCTTGCAGTAGGTATTTACATATAGGACTGAATCCCAAGCAGTCTGGAACAAAGGAAAAGCACTCAGGAGGAGGAGAATGAACCATATAGTGGAACCTCTGGCTGAACAGGTCTTATGAAAGAAGACCTTGAAGCACAGCCAACCTGAAGCCTCCTCTACGGTGAGAGGCAATGTCCAAACTGTAGTGTTTCATAAAGGTATGGACAGAAGTCCAAGTTGTGGCTGTGCAGATGTCTGCCACTGACATGTTCTTAAAACAAGCTGCAGAGGCAGCTACCCCTCTAGTGGAGTGGCCTCTGACTTGATCCGGCAGGGTCTCGTTGGACTTGTCATAACAGAAAGTGATACAATGAGCCAACCATTTAGAGAGGCATTGCTTGGAAATAGCATTGCCCTCTTTTTTGTGAGCAAAAGAGACAAAAAGCTGATAAGATTTTCTGAGATCCTTAGTCCTAGTGGTGTAGTATCTCAGAATTCTATGAACATCCAACGTATGTAAGAGGTACACCTCTTGATTGGAGTGTTGCATAAAGAAAGCAGGTTGTTCAATGGATTGATTCAGCATAGATTCCACCACCACCTTAGGGAGAAACTTAGGGTTGGTGCGCAGAGTCACACATTCCTTGTGAAAATCAAATACAGGATTTTGTCCATCAAGGCCTGAAGCTCGGAAATTCGTCGAGGCTGAGTAATGGCCACTAGGAATAGAGTCTTCCAAGAAAGGAACTTTAAATCTGCTGAGGCTGCCGGCTGGAAAGGTGGCAGAGTAAGCTTCTTGAGAACAAAATTCAAGTCTCAAGGAGGAGCAGGAACGCAGATGGGGGGTCTCAAATGGAGAACCCCTCTGAGGAATGTCTTAGAGACTTCCGACTGAGCGAAAGTCCTGTCTCCGAAGGGGACATGGTAGGCTGAAATCACTGCCATGTGAACCTTTAAAGAGGAATGGCTGAGACCCAGATTGAAGAGATGACACCTGTAGTCCAGGATCCTATTGACTGGGCACGAGAAAGGTTTGAAGTCCTTTGACGTGGCCCAAATAGAGAATCGTTTCCACTTCATGGCGTATGTGGACCTGGTGGAAGGCTTTCTGGCCTCCACCAAAATATCTGCTACGAGTGGAGAAACCCCGAACTGGGCTTTAGCTATGTCTGCAGGAGCCACGCATGCAAATGAAGGGATGTGAGGCCTGGATGAACAAGGGTCCCCTGACCCTGAGTCAACAGGTGTTGCGACAAGAGGAAGAAGAATCTGAGGTTCCTCTGAAAATTGTTGCAGAAAAGAGAACCAAACTTGCCTGGGCCAGAATGGAGCAATGAGGATCATTCGCGCTCCCTCTGGTCTGAGCTTGTGCAGGACCCTCAGAATTAAGGGAATTGGAGGGAAGGCATAGATGAATCTGTCCCTCCAATCGAGAGACAGAGCATCCCGCCAGAAAATGTCTCGCCCTGGAGCGAGCGAGCAGAAGGCGGACATTTTTCATTTTGAGGAGACATGAACAGGTCTACCTGAGGGGTTCCCCAAAGCAGGAAGATGTCGTCTACCTCTCGATCCAGTTTCCATTCATGGACCCTGGCTGAGGACTGACTGAGGTGGTCTGCCAGCATGTTTTCTACTCCCAGAAAGTGAACAGCCATCAGGTGAAGGTTGTGCTGGGTAGCCCAGCTCCATATTCTCATTGCTTCCCTGCATAGAGGGTAGGAACATGTTCCTCCCTGCTTATTGATGTACCAGACCACACAAATGTTGTCTGTCTGTACGGTTAGATGACTGGGAAGTATGGAGGAGTGCAGGTCCTGGACAGCATACAGGACTGCTCCGAGTTCGAGCACATTTATGTGCAGATTCTGTTAGAACCTGGACCAGCTGCTCTGAGTCTTGTGAGACCTGAGGTAGGCTCCCCAGCCCTCTCCTGAGGCATCTGTTGTCAGTGTCTGGAAGGGGGGTTTGATATTGAAGTGAACTCCCTGGCAAAGGTTCTCTTGTACCATCCACCATTGCAAGTCCCTGATCATGGGATTGGAAACTAGAACCTCCTGGTCTAGGTTGTCCAGTGTATGGTTCCATTGAGACTAAAGCATCCATTGAGAAATTTTCATATGGAGCCGAGCGCATGGGACTGTCGGAATGGCAGCTGCCATTAGCATGAGGAGGAGAAGGACTGACCTGGCTCCGACCCTTCTGTGACTGGACAGGAGATGTGCCTGAGTCTGAAGAGTGTACACCCTGTTTGGAGGCAAAAGAGCTTTGCCAATGGTCATGTCCAGGATCGCCCCTATAAACTGGAGCCTTTGGCAAGGACCAAATGGGACTTTGCTTGGTTGATGGTGATATCCAAGCTGGTGAAAACCTGCAGGGTGAGGGAAAAGAAGTGCAGAAGTTCCTCCCTGGATGGGGCCGCCAGGAGCCAGTCATCCATATTCAATTCAGTGCTTCAGAGTAACTGGTAACTGGTATTTTTCTTTTAAACTTAGATTGTAGGCTTGTAGTGACACTATACTTTCTTTCTGTGTTGTCTTTACTTAGAATTGTTTTTGGGCTGTTGAAAATTTAAAAAATAGTGGTGGTGTAATTCTGTGCTGTCTTTAATTGCTGCAAATTTTATCTTGGCTTGTCTGACTGTCCTGTAGCTGGGTGAAGGGTGTTAATTGTCTGGCCTCTGACCTCAGCTACGTGATAACTGGAGGTGGGGCTTAGTCACAGTTAAAGCAGCAAACAGAAGTTCATCTTCTCAGAAGAAGCCAGAAGGTGAAGGAAGGAAACATATTCAATTCAGTGCTTCAGAGTAACTGGTAACTGGTATTTTTCTTTTAAACTTAGATTGTAGGCTTGTAGTGACACTATACTTTCTTTCTGTGTTGTCTTTACTTAGAATTGTTTTTGGGCTGTTGAAAATTTAAAAATAGTGGTGGTGTAATTCTGTGCTGTCTTTAATTGCTGCAAATTTTATCTTGGCTTGTCTGACTGTCCTGTAGCTGGGTGAAGGGTGTTAATTGTCTGGCCTCTGACCTCAGCTATGTGATAACTGGAGGTGGGGCTTAGTCACAGTTAAAGCAGCAAACAGAAGTTCATCTTCTCAGAAGAAGCCAGAAGGTGAAGGAAGGAAACATATTCAATTCAGTGCTTCAGAGTAACTGGTAACTGGTATTTTTCTTTTAAACTTAGATTGTAGACTTGTAGTGACACTATACTTTCTTTCTGTGTTGTCTTTACTTATAATTGTTTTTGGGCTGTTGAAAATTTAAAAATAGTGGTGGTGTAATTCTGTGCTGTCTTTAATTGCTGCAAATTTTTCGCCCCCCACCCTTCCCCAACTCTTAATTATATGCCTGATAAATCTGATTGACAGGAGCTAAACACAGGAGTATAGTAAGAAGTGTGAAGTAGGAGGGGCATAGGGGAAGAAGACCACCCTCAGCACGACAAGTGTTTTGACTCATTTATTTATTTATTGGTTTTTTTTCCTAAAAAATATATATCTGAGGATCAGTTACAGGATTTTTAGTACTGTAAATAAATAAAGAGAACTAAGAGAGCTTCAGTAGCAGATAAGTAGTGGGTGCAGTATAATGTGGGAGTGGTGCAATGCAGTGGCTGTGGGGCAGCCATATTCAGGCAGACCTTCTGGACACTGAGGTGCTGCCTATCTGCATGCATCTCTTGGGACTGAGGGATGAGGTAGCCAGACTCAGAGCGGAGTAAACTGGGTCAGGAGTACCATCACCCTGTCCAGGAACCACCCAGTCCAATGCAGCTGCCTCAAAGGATGCCAAGAACGAGGAGCACTTGGATGACAGTGGGCTCAGGGAGGTTAGAGCAGTCAGGCAGAGGCACATCCCAGATCCTATTCCTCTCAAGAACTCATATGCCACACTGGCAAATGAGGACAACCAAATAGAGGTACCCAGGAAGTGGAAGGAAAGGATGTGGAGGTTAGGCAGGAGGTGACCTCAGGGAAAGCAGTGGACCCCAGAGGAGGAGGAAGTGAATCCTGGTGGGGACTCCATCATAAGAGGATCCAGCTAGGAACACAGGAGGGGAGGACAGGGAGGTGAGGTGCCTACCAGGTGCCACGGCATGGAGGGATGGAAGGAAGATACTGGGGATCACTGGGAAGGCAAGACAGGAGGGTGAGCTGGATGTCATTATCCACCTAGGTACTAATGACTTGGCAAGCAGGGAGCAAAGGAAGTTCAGGAAGAGTTTAGGAAACTGGGAGGGTCTCAAGCAAGTAGCTACTTCTGTCACTTTCTCAGAAGTACTACCTGTGAGAGGCAAGGGAGAGCATAGAGTGCATACCAGGAACTTTAACTCATGGTTGAAGAACTGGTGCTGTGAGGAAGGGTTTGGATTCATTGGTGACTGGGGACCCATCTGGAGGATGGAGGTTTGTTCAAGCCTGACGGCCTGCATCCATCCTGGAGAGAATCAAGCACTCAATGATAAGTTTAAATGCTACTGACAAGCATTTAAACTAGCAAAGGGGTGGCAGGCCAGCAAGGATGGTACCTACTTGCTCACCCCACAGCTAGTAATGGAACCAGTGAACCAGAGGGTGGCTATCTCTGCAAAGCAGTGTGCAAAGTTGGAGATTAGTGTCAAAAGGTGGATAAGCAGAAAGCGGCAAAATTCAGCAGAAGGGCAGACAGCAAGGAGAACCAGGGATAAATGACAACCAAGGAAGGGGCTGGAGTAGAACAGTGAAGCAGTCTAGGAGGTCAAATCATGGAAAGCCATGTGTGCAAATGCCAGGAGCCTTAGCAACAAGATGGAAGATCTGGAGGCTGTCATGGTACAGTCAGACCTGGACATTGTGGCCATCACTGAAACCTGGTGTAATGATAACCATGACTGGGAGATGGCCATACCTGGCTACAACATATTCAGAAGAGACAGAGCAGGCAGGAAGGAGGAGGAGTGGCACTGTATGAAAATGACATAAAGGCCACACAGATCCAGGAGGAACAAAATGGGGAGAGATACTGTGGGTTAAGCTGGAAAGGAAAATGGGGCCAGCCATCCACTAGGTGTGGTCTATAGACCACCAGCCCAGGAGGAAGAAACAGATAGGAGCTGATGCTAGCCATCCAAAGGATGGCAGACAAAGAGTGAGGTAGTACTAGTTGGAGACTTCAATATACCAGACGTGGACTGGAGCATCCCAGCAGCAGCATCAACTAGAGAAAGATTTATCCTGGACTCCTTCAGGTGCCTTCCTCAAGCAACTGGTCATGGAACCAACTCGGCAGAAGGCAATACTGGACCTTGTGCTCACAAACAGGGACAGTGTGATGGGGGTAACAGTGGGGGAGCACCTGGGTAACAGTGACCACCAGTCATTGTGGTTTGAAATCACAGAAAGAGCAGAACCAAACCACACAAAAACTCGTATCCTGGATTTTAGGGGGGCAGACTTTGGGAAAATGGGGAGATACTTGAAAGAGGCATTAAGGGGAATGGGACAGGAATCAGGGATTGAGGAACAGTGGGCAGTATTTAAAATGGGGATTATAAGAACAACAGAATTATGCATTAAGCAGGTTAGCAAGAGGAAAAGAAAGAGGAGACCATTATGGTTTCCAAAGAGGTAGCAAAGAAAGTGAAAGCCAAAAGACTGCATTCAGGCAATACAAAAAGACACAGGCAGAAGGGGATAGGGAGAAGTACCAGGAGAAACAAGGGAGGCAGGGAAGTCAGTAAGGGAAGCCAAAGCTCAGACAGAAGAACACATTGCAAAATCAGTGGTTAAAGGGACAAAACCTTTACAGGTACATAAGTGAAAAAAGAAGGACAAAGGGAGGGATAGTGAGACTGAAGGGGAGGATGGGGCAGCGTGGAGGATGACAACAGTAAAGCTGACATACTGAATAGGTATTTCTGCTCAGTCTTTACTAAGGAAGAGGGGTAATGGGTCTGAAGGAGTACAAGGGTGAGAATGGTGCAGAAATGGACACAAGTCCCTTTACACGAGAAAGGGTCCTGAAGGAACTGGAAGTAATAAGAGCTGATAAAACAATGGGGCCAGATGGGTGCACCCCAGGGTCCTTAAAGAACTAAAGAGGTGGTGGCTGAACCTCTGGCTATCCTGTTCAGCCAATCACTGGAAACAAGGAGGTACCCAAGGACTGGAGGACAGCAGATGTAGTCCCTTATACAAAAGTGGAACAAAGAGGAAGCAGGAACTACAGACCAGTCAGCCTCCACCCGGTAGTGGGAAAGATCATGGAAGCACTACTGAAGGAGAGATTGGTGGAACATCTGGTTGTCAATGGACTACAGGACCCAAGACAGCATGGTTTCACCAGGGGAGGTCATGTCAGACCAACCTCATTGAATTTTTGACTGGGTGACTAGGGAGGTGGATCGGGAGGGCAGTGGACATGGCCTATCTGGACTTCAGCAAGGCCTTTGACACTGTGCCACATAGAAGACTATTACACAAACTGGGGACTATGGGTGTGGGCAGGACAGTAGTGTGGTGGGTAGGTAACTGGCTGGGTGGCAGGACACAGAGGGTGGTGGTAAATGGCTGTCACTCCACAGAGGAAGAGTGACCAGTGTGGTACCACAGGGATCAGTGCTGGGACCGGTCCTATTCAACATCTTCATCAGTGACATTGCACAGGATATAGAAGGCAGAATTTCACTGTTAGCTGATGACACAAAGCTCTGTAACAGAGTAGACACACCAGAGGGTGTAGACAGAATGAGAAGGACCTGCAGAAACTTGAAGAATGGTCAAGGGTTTGGCAGTTGAAATTCAATGCAAAGAAGTGCAAGATAATGCATATGGGCACAAAACCCTGGCACAATATATCAGTTGGGGTGGAGGATATAGCATGCACCAAGCAGGAAAGGGATCTTGGGGTTGTCATCTCTGATGACCTCAAGGTAGGGAAACAGTGTGACAAGGCATCAGGTAAAGCAAATAGGATGCTGGGATGCATAGGCAGGGGCATCACCAGCAGGAAAAGGGAGGTCATAATTCCGCTATACAAGACACTAGTGAGGCCCCACCTGGAGTACAGTGTACAGTTCTGGAGACCATACCTACGTAAGGACATAGACAGGGTAGAGAAGGTTCAGAGGAGGGCAACAAAGATGGTGCATGGGTTGCATCACAAGTCCTATGAAGACAGGTAGAAGGAACTGAACATGTACTCCCTGGAGGAGAGGAGGGAGAGAGGGGATATGATAGAGACATACAAGTATCTTACAGGGAGGAACAGGGTGCAGGAAAACACTATTTTAAGCGAAAAGATGTTTCAGGACTAGAGGCATGGGATGAAGTTGGAGGGAGGACGATTCAGAGGAAACATGAGAAAGAATTTCTTCACAGAACAGGTGGTGGACAAGTGGAACACCCTGCCAGAGGAAGTGGTGGGGGCTGAAACAATCACGGGATTTAAGAATGCATGGGATAGACATAAAGGAATTCTAGAGGTCAGGGGTAAGGGGAAATAGACTTCTAGGAAAACAAACTGAACTTACAAGCTCAAATGGGCAGACTAGGTGGGCCATAGGCCCTTATCTGCTGACACTGTCTATGTATCTATGTATCCAGGTACGAGAATACCTGCACTCCCTGGGTACACAGATGGGCCGCTGCCACAGACAGACATTTGGTAAACACTCAGGGGGCCGAGTGAAGACCAAATGGGAGGGTCTTGAATTGGTAGTGGTCCCCCTGAAAACAAAAATGAAGGAATTTGCAGTGGAAAGGGTGTATTGGGATACACAGGTAAGCATCCTGCATATCCAAAGCGCACAGCCACAGTCCTGGCTGAAGCAGAGGCAGAAGGCTCTGTAGGGAGAGCATTCTGAAGCGTTTGTACTCCATGAACATGTTCAGGGAACTGAGGTCTAAGATAGGCCTCACATCTCCCGTTTTCTTTGTAACTAGAAAGAAATGGGAATAGTAACCCATCCCCCAAAGGTGGTTGGGAACTGGTTCTATCTACGCCTTCGAAAGAAGGGAGGTGATTTCTTCTAGGACCAGAGAAAGATATTCCTGGGAGTAAAACAACTTGGGGGTGGTCTTCAGGGCAGTTTTGGAAGAAACTTTATTGAGTGTCCCGCCTCGATCAGCTGGAGCACCCAAGCATCCAATGTTATCCTCTCCCAACCCGGTAGATGGAAGGAGAACCTCCCTCCTACTGGTTTCTCTGGTGAGTTCAGAGGCAGTTGGAGAGGTGAGGCGTCAGGAGGTCTGAGGCAGCGCAGCAGCCGAGGCTCTTGTGGCTTTTTTGGGTGGGGGAGTCTTGGTTGCTGGAGGGGCCCGACGCTTGTTGGCCTGCTTGCCATGTGGTTTAGGTTTTTGTTGGTTATGTTGATGAAAAGGGCGCCACTGCCCCAAGGGGGTCTGTACAAAGAGTCCACAGACTTGAGTGCAGTGCCCTCCTCTTGCAGATCAGTTATGATGTCCTTGACATCACTGCTGAACAGCAGCGAACCCCTGAAGGGCGCATCCTGAATCACGGATTGCACTTCAGGGACCAAACCTGACACCCAGAGCCAGGCATGATGCCGAAGACCCACGGCGAAAGCCAAGCTCTGTCCAGCTGTGTCCACTGTGCCGTAAGTGGCATGGAGCATTTGCTGACTGGCTGAATGAGCAGAACGGACAAGATCTGCCACTTCCTGTTTCGTCTGGGACTCAGGAAGGGAGTCCAACTTTGATTCCATCTGACTCAGGATGGTCTTCTGGTTGTCCCCCATATGAGCTACATAATTCAGGGCCCTAATACCCAGGGTAGAAGACGTATAGACCTTCTTCCCATACTGGTCCAGAAGCCGAGACTCCTTGTCAGATGGAGACGAGCTGAGATGTTTGGGATTAGCAGAGTGGCCATCAGCAGCGCTAATCACGACTGAGTCCACTTTGGGGTGTAGCTTCAAAGAATCTACTCACTCAGGAGCCTGGTATAGCCGATCCGCCTTCCTCAGAAGGGGGGCTAACATGGATGGTTGCTTCCAAATAGTGGAAGAGAGATCTGTGTGAGGCTCTATCCAGGGTGAAATCAAGGTCGGAGTGGTCTCAGGCAGATCCAAGTGGGCAGCAAGCTTTTTATGCTGTGGATCTGGATCCAGAGATAGCCACTGATGGACTTACTAGATCTTTCTCAGTAACTCCAGAAAAGAAGGATCCTCTGGAGGAGCCTTAGGAGGGGTCCTTGGCCTGGGTCAATCTGGAGTACAGAGCTCATCATCCAGGTCGGAGCATCCCCCCTGAGTTTGAGTCGGAGGTCTCCGATGTAGAACAGGAAGACTCCTCCTGATGTGGGGGAGGAATAGTCCCTTTGGGAAGCCCTCTGGAAAGCATGTCCTCCCCACCCCTGGTGCCCAAGGGTTCTCCTCTGGTGTCAGTTAGGGGGGAAGGGAGTCTCCCGTCTCTGGTGAAGGGGATCCTGCACAGGATCCAGTGCCGGTAGATGGCTCTCTACCTCTCTGGTGAGCTGAGCCTTGGCCTCAGCCCACCAAGCAGCTAGAGTCTCCTTCAAGTCCGCCGGCAGCTGTGGTGGGGGTGGCAGAGGAGGAGGAGGAGAAGGAGGAGGAGGGGGGATATGGATACTGGGGATATCCATAAGGTGAGTATCTATAACCCGATGGCAGGAAGCCCGGTGTTGGGTACTGAGGTGCTGGGTACTGCGGCGTCAGGTACTGTGGCGTCAGATGCTGTGGCACAGGGTAAGGCAGCACCGGATTTGGTGGTGTTGGATACCCGGGTGTCAGGGGCTCTGGAAGAGCAGAGGGACCTAGCAGAGGCCCAGCAGGTGGGCCAGGTAAAGGTGGCCCGCGGGTATCGGGCCCGGCATAGGAGCACCATCCGGTAGGGGGACGTCGGCTGGCATCAGATAAGCTGCTGTCGGAGCCTGCATCTGAGGGTCCGGTGTCAGGGAGTCTAGCCCAGTGGGAGGAGGCCCTGACGGCAGCATACCCAGGTCCTCCATGATGACTGGGGAGGGAGGAATGGAATCCCCGGGGTCTAACAGAGGAGACGCAGGGACCTCAATTGGCAATGTCAGGCACTGCGGGGAGCCTGGAGCATTGGACTGATAGAAGAGGTCTGGCACAGGCTCCTTGGCTGGGCGGTCATTGAAGGAGCCGATGTCAGGCTTATCAGCTGGATCCAGGCGGGCTTCAGAGGAGCTGGCATCTGACTAATCAGATCCTCTGCCCGAGGAAGGCTGCGCTGGAGAGGCAACCTTGTCGGGTGAATGAATGACTGTGTGCCCTCCCGAAGGAGCCAGCTGCTTACCAGTCTTGTCCAAGTGGATGTCGGTCACCCTTAGCGGACCCGCTCGACCCTGAAGGCTGCGAGGTCACGGTCTTCCTGGGAGTGGAGGCCTCCTTTGCCCCGGAGGCACCTGAGGGGCCAGAGTGCAAGCCTGACGGGAGGGGCGACACCTTCTTGGACACCGCCAAGATGGTCGTCGAGGATCGGTCCCCCGGAGGGGATGTTACCTTTAGTATCGCGACTCCAGCCAGAGTCGCGGAGGCCGTGGAGGTTGAGTCCCAGTCCCGGTGCTTCTCTTTCTTCTTCTTGTGGCCTTTGGGGGAAGTGGAAGCCTGCCTCAACTTTTTTAACTCCTTTTCCATGGATACCATCCTCTTCTTCAAAATGTGGGCCTCCAGGAACTGCGGCCTCTGTTTTCGGGTGGCTGAATTAAATTTCTGGCAGTGCTGGCACTTCTTCACAGGATGATCCGGGCCTAGGCAGAAGAGGCTCAGGGAGTGACCATCCTTATGCGGCAGTTGGGAACCGCACGAGTCACATTTATTTTTATGCGATTCGGAAGGCGTCGGGGACGAAATACATGGTAATATTATCGCATAAATATCAAAAAATCGGTCTAGAAAGATCAAGAACTGATCCGACGAAAGATTGACGAGTGTTGAACTCTACCGTGAGGAACTTTTACAAGTCGACAGCGGGAAAGAACTGGAAGGCGGACGTGGGGGACCGCCCCTTTATACTGACATCGCATGACGTCGGTCACCTGATGTGGGGGTGGTCCCCCGCCAGAGACTGCTAGCTAGCAATTTTTCCGTAGGGTCCTGATGCCTACCGGGTCAGTCCTATATGTAAATACCTACTGCAAGAGCCCTCTCAAAGAAAGATCAAACATTACATAGATATATCATCAGAACTAAGGTTACACAGTCTGGAACTGAGAAGGAAGAGAGGGGATATGTTACCACTGTTTCAAATCATGAATGACTCAGAGGTAGCCAGACAATGTGGATTTAGCTCTAGCAAAAGAATAGCTGACTTAAGATCTCATGTCAGGCAACTAAAGGTCCCCAGAGTCAATAGCAATAAACAATATAATTACTTTACTGTGCATACAACAAACATATGGAATAGCCTACCTCAACACCTTGTTCACTTGGAGAACTTTGAGACCTTTAAGTTAGATCTTGACAAATACTTCACAAACTACTGATTAAGATGCCCCACACAGTGTGGGAGACAGACTCGATGGGCTGGATGCCTTCTTCTGTCTTTTTAACAAAGTAACTAAGTAACCAAGTACAATAAGCAATTTAAACGAGGTAAAGGGGCAGTAATACAGAACAGGAGATGGAAAAAGATACAAAAGAGAACTAGGAAGATTTCCCCCATTTGCAATGGGGAGGCCAGCAGGGTTAAAAGTATAAGAAATGGTTGCACAACAGCAACCAAGACTAGGAAGACCATAAAGTACTGTCTAGGAAAAGCAGGTGAAGAGATAATTATACAGATGCAATGAGCTTAGGGAATAAGATGAATGAGCTGCATGATAATGACTGCAGAGCAGATAGACACACACTGGTAGCAACAACATAGACATGGGCTAACCAGAAACATTGCTGGGACTGAAATATTCCAGCAGATGGCCTATTCTGAAATGAGAAGGAAAATGCCAAAGGAGGGGGAGTAGCAGTGCATATGAGGGAGTCCATAAAGGTCTTGGAGGATAACTCTGCCTCAGGAAGATAGTGAGTGGGGTTGCTATGGCATCATGTGGCAGATGAAGGGGTAAAATGCATAGGATAGGAGTCTGTAGGTCAATAGACCAGATGACCAACACAGATGGCGTGCTAGTAAATGAAATTAGGAACACTGCAAACCAGTGAAAAACTTTTCTCATGGGAGACTGCAACCTCCCAGAAACTGATTGGAGTACACAGGAGGTAAAGAGCCAAGAAGGGAAGAAGTTTGTTCAGGTTTCTCTTCCAGTTGTTGTAGGTACCAATCAGGCAGGGGGAACAATTTTAGATCTCATAACATCTAATCAGGACATTATTGAGGAAAGCATAGAAGAGGACCCAATACAGAGAGTAACCACAACACTGTAAAGTTTTGCATTGCGCTGGATGCCCAGTGATTGAATTGCAGTATTGTGGTCCCTGATTTTAGAGAAATGGACTTTGGAAAAAATGAAAGAGTGAATCAAAGGTCAATAAGAGAACAGTCTTTAAAGGGGGCAGAAAAAAGTGGGCTACAATAACAAGGACAGCATTAGAAACAACCCATATGTACATTAAATTCATCCATGAGACAAAAAGGCATAGAAAACCAATATGGTTGGACAGACAGGTGAAGGACGTAATCTGGGACAAAAAAAAAGCTTACTGGGTCTACAAAGGGAAGCAAAATGAAGTCAAGAGGAGGATGTATTAAGAAAAGGCTAGAGAAAAGTAAGCAGTTAATTAGAAGGAAAAGACAAACACGGAGCTAAGGACAGTTAAAGAGTCAAGGAAATAACACCTTCTTCAGGTACATTAGAGAGAAATGAAAAATGAGCTAGGTTAGTATGACGGAAAAAGGATAGGGAGAGTGTTGAGGAGGATGAAGGGAAAGTAAACATACTTTAGTACTTTAGTTTTACATTTACAGGGGAAGCTACAGCATAGGGTCACTACCAGACAGTAGTAATAAAATGTGGGGATACAGCTAGTCACAAATGTGAGACCCGACATATATCTAAAGACAGACAGCACTAAAGGGTCTGTGGGACCTACAAGTACACAAATCCCCAGGGTCCATTGGGATGCACCCATGGGTGCTGAGGAAGACAAAGGTGCTAGACAAGGTGGCCCTGGCAGTGTCTTTGTCAGACCTACTTTATTTAACAATTCACTATGTTCTGAGGGACTGCAGGCTGATCAAGGTGCTCCCCCCCCCCCGCACACACATATACAAAACAGAAGATAGCAAGAATTCAGGAAATTACGAGCCAGGGAGCCTGACATATAGTATATATATATATGTGACAATCACGGGGTTGGGGGGCACAATCTCAAGCTAGAAGGGGGGGATTAAAAAGGATGTTTTTTCACACACAGGGTGGTGAATGGGTAGAATAGTGTACCAAACAACATGGTTCATGCTTGCCATATAGATGGGTTCAAACCCCAATGAGACACCATTATTGGGGTTATTTGGAGGACATACTACATCATAGGGCTTCAGGACAGACTTGATGAACTTATGGTCACTTTTTGTCATTAATCTTGTATGTTTCTATATTTTCAATTTTGGAATAACAAAAAATAGCATAAATTCTGTAAAATTATTGAGAGGTTCAATTATCACCCTATCTCTCCTACTGAGTAGAGCACCCCTTGTTGTTCCTCCTGCAGCACATCTAGCTTCCTCCATCTTTTTTACGGCAATGCATCAGAAGCTTCCCAGTACATTGCCTAGACTCCTAGAAGGGTTTTTCTCAACCTGAACAAAGCATATGCAGCCTTGGAGCTACAGATACAGTTGATACCCTATTTAGTTGAGTAATTGCCCAGTCCCTCTCTTTATTCCTCATCTGAGCTATCACTTCCTTCCTTTGCTGCAATAATTGCTTAAGATCCCCCTCCAAATTTGTTAAACTTGCTTCACTTTACTTCTTTTTAGTGGCTCAAAGCACCACAACCCTGCACTGAAAAGTGACCTTGAAGATCTCCCACCCGGTTCTTTTTGAGATTTCTGGAGTGTCATTCCCTCTAAAACAAGATTTGGTCAGATCCACCATGGCTGTATAATGAAATTAGTGAAGTTGTGTGGAATTGTTAAAGAGGTATGGAGAAACACAATGATTTGTATATAGTAAGATTTGTTTTAGTTTCTGTTCTAAGGAAGGCATACACGTTATTAGGAAAATACACGGAGGTGTACATTTTAATGGAAGGCATAGGAAACAATATAGGTTTACAAAAGAACCCCAGAGCAAATTCCACTGATGTATGTGTTATTCTTGATTATATTGGCCGGACAGCCAAATTTTAAAGAAAATACAATTACACATTCCCCAATAATGCAAAGCATCATGGGGAACACATGCAAATCCCCATGATGGTACAGAAGGTGGTAGTACATGAAAAAGTAATGGCTGGCATATGTTCAGCCTTGGGATTATTTACACAGGTTTTTTTTTGTTTGTTTGTTTGTTTTTTGAGAAACAGGGTTTTTGTCCATGAGGTGATGTACGTTATATTTAAGCAATGTGTTGATGTCAGGAAGTCAGGTGTAATGATGATGGACTGTTAGTAGAGAAAATGTGATAGTAACTTTCAGAGGGGGTCATTTTTGATAAAGGCAAGGTAGTTATGCTTGTGATAATGGGAATATTAGGAAAAGTATGAGGTCTATGCAGAAGTGGAGTACAAATATGCACAGTTTCATAAGTATGTGCTCAGAGTGCAGGCAAATGTGATATGCAGGTTTAGTTTAGAAATAGGTAAAAATAGAAATACATGCAATTGATAGAAAGATAGATAATTACATAGACATGCAGGCCCTGTCCACACTACACTCGTAAAAGCTGTAAAGGATTCAAACTGTTACAGACTCTAAACGTTACAGTGTGTCCACACTGCCAGTGAACAGTGTGGATAATGGTTTGAAAACATTACAGCCTGTCCACACTGATTGCGATAGTGTGTGTGGTCTCAACCCTGTAGTAGCAGTGCACATCCCATGGTGCACTCGGTGATGACAGCTGCATTTTGAGATGCCTTCCTACATGTCCTGTGGAGTACTGTGTATATGGCACAATCATATTATGTAAACAACCACATTTCACTGTTATGAGACACACTTATGTTGTGGAGGTGACAGAGAGAGGTTCGAGGAAGGGGGAGATCCATATGTTGGAATCGGGGACTACATCAGTGAGAGGTAGGGAAGAAGGGGGGAGACATGGCATCAGTTCTGCCAGTATTAGGGCACCTGGGCACAACAGATGTTCATGTACTGCTGCTGTATGGCTGAAGGAAGACCCTCTACTACTGCCTTCAGTGTTCCCCACTGCTCCACTGTACACAGTGCCACACATCTATTGTCCACCACTGCAGTGCTCCACGATGCACTGAGGTGCTCCACTAATGTATGTGTTCACTACTGGCACCGCTCTGCAGGTAGTATTGCTGCCACACCACACAAGGGTAGGCAGGATACTCCCAACACTCAGCACAGTGAAAAGAGTAATCAAGGACAGTACACGGATACCATCAGGAGGTGGCACTTGGGGATGCAAGTGCAGACAGAGAGATAGGTTAGGTGGGGACATGGGGGTACACCTGGGGGGTGCACATACAGCTGTCAGGTTACAGTTGTATGGAGGCATCCAGGTATTGCAGCCTACACCTGTATTCCACACTGCCATCTGCATATGTCATGGTAGCCTCCAACCTTCCTGCATGCAGTGAAACAGTGCTGCAATGCATGCAGGTATAGTGGGAGACTGGAGGCTACATGGTGGAGCATTTAGACACAATTGCAATTAAAAACTGATAAAGGTGTAAAGCTATAAATAAGAGTGAAATAACCATGCTGGTATGCACACCACATAAAGTGGTTCTTGGAAGGATACAGATTGGGGATGGCTCAATTAAAGGAGTAGTCCACCCATAATTTGCAAAAACATATGTTATGCAGAGTGTTTTAATTTGTATGTAAAGTCCTAGTGAGTCCTTCCCTCTGTCTGCTATTAGGAGTTTTTCCTAAATTAGGCTGCTAGCTTTAGGGTAGTTTTATGACCCCGGGGATCTCCATCACAAATAGGTTCATTGCCTTCTGCCTCCTACAATGCACCCTGTCTCATGTGACAGTGATGTAGCCAGGCCCATAGATTTAGCATATGCAGTTCTTTTTAAAATCAGTTCACAACAGCAGAGCTTTGTAACTGTTCTTATCCAGTGAGCACAAATGGTAACAGTTACAATTTAGCAGATGTCTGATAGCTACCTAACTGGGGTTTCTGTAATAAAACAGCTACTAAATACTGTAGAACTAATTTATTTCACTTTCATTTTATTTTCACTATATTCACTGAACAAGGCATAAACGCGAAAATAAGATGAAAGTGAAATAATGCAGACATGTAAATAACATTACGTTTGGTTTACCATGCCATTGTTTGTACAAGGCATGTATACTAAAGGAGCAAAACTACTGCTGATCTCACTCTGCTCACTATAATCGCATTTGTTTACTTGCTATTACATGTACAATCTATCTACTCTGGTTCAGCGATGCTATCAGTAGTGTCAAGACAGAATAGAAAATATTTAAAACATGGCAAAAATTATTGTACTTAGCAAATTTGGTAAAAACATTCTGATCGCTCTACTCTGCTCACTATACTTTCATTCGCTTACCTAAAAGTGCATAGCAGTTGCTATGTGCTTCTGCAGAGCAAATCAGCAAACTGATCACTGAATGAAAGCCTCATTTCTGCTGCTGTCGTCACCCTCTCTGAATTCAAACACACCATTAGCCAAAATGATTACCAAGAAACCCCTGCTTGTGCTGGACATCACCTCCACTCGCCAGATTCAAACCTCGATGCCCCATCCTTTGTAAAACTAAACTTGTGTCTGCCCTGCTAAGAACTCCAGCTTGTTTTGGTGTGTGCTACCTCCCTCCCCATGTCGTGCCATCAGTCAACCACTCTGAAATGACAAATAATAAACTGATTACAATGGCAAGTACAGTATGTTTTTTTGTTACATAAATGTAGTGCAGTCGTGGGCCATGTCGGGAAGCGCGAATAAGTGGGACTTGTCCAGTGGCTGAAGCATGAATATTAATAAACGATAATTATTGGCAAGTGTCCAGAGAGCGAAAATTTCGGCAAGTGAAATATTTTAGTTCTACAGTAGCTCTAATTCACTATTTGTGCTTTTTGGGTGTGTCATGTCTAGCTAGCAGTAATATGTGTTTTCATTTTAAAATTTAATTTCATCAAACTTCGCACAAAAATAAAAAGCACAGAAATTGCCCCAGATCATCACTGCTATAATTAGTAAAGACTATAGCAGTTTTCCTACAGAAAACTCACTCAGTTAGCTGTAAACTATTTGCTAAACTGTAAATATAGGTACCAGCATTCTTTTTTATTTTTTTTACCAGGAGAGACACACTAAAACTTGTTTACAGGTGTGACCTGGGAGCACAAGGAGGTTAAGTGATTTGCTCAGGGACACAGTACACATGTGGAGGCTGTGGGATTCAAACTCACGACACCAGGTTTGCAGCTCAGAGCCTTAGACCACTGCACTATACTGCCTCGTCTATTCTAATAGGTAGAACTGGCAGTTAGTGCTGATTTAGCTCTGTGACATGATTTTCAAATTTTTGGGGGGGTTACAAATGTGAAGTATCTTTTTAATAAAGTATAAAAATATGTAAGTGTGAGTTATTTAGTTTGGCGAATATTTGTTTTATTATTTGAAAAAGTGGGATACACTAAATGTGAAGTGCAATGAACCATTGTAAAACGGGATCAGATGTGTAGCTGAAATAGTCACTCTCATCCTGTTGTGTTCATGCTATACCACCCATAGGAGAAAAAGTGACTTTAAAGTATTTTGCAGTTTCTAGGCTGCAGCTTCATACCATACACTTCTTTTGTGAAAAAAAAAAATGAAAATCATGTCACAGAGCAAATCAGCACTAAATGCTAGTTCTACCTACTAGAATGCTGGTACCTACATTTATGGTTTAGCAAATACTTGAAATCTAACTGAGTGGGTTTTCTGTAAGAAAACAACTAGAGTCTTTAACTAATTATAGCGCTAATGATCTGAGCAATTTCTATGCTTTTATGGTTGCGTATAGTCTGATGAAATTAAACATTTTAAAATTAAAACACTCCTGCAAGCTAGACCTGACACACATAGAAAACAACAATAGTGAATTGGAACTTAATTTAGTAGTGGTTTTCTTACAGAAACCCCAGTTAGCTAGCTCTCCAGTATCTGCTAATAGGCTAATTTAGGAAAAACTCCTAATAGCAGACAGAGGGAAGGACACACAAGGACTTAACATACAAACCAAAACACTCTGCATAACATATGTTTTTGCAAATTCTGAGTGGACTAGTCCTTTAAAACTGCAAGCCCAGTAAAAATATACACTGCAGCCTCTTGCTGTACTGACATGCTTCAGCTGATGCAAAATATAGAGTAAGGTGGTGGGGGCAGGGTTAGAGGACAGGTCTGAATAACACCATCTACCCACCAGAAGGGACTTTCTATCTCTTGGAATGTATTTGTGAAAATGTGTGACCAGGAGAGGAATGTAAGCTGAGCCAAGACTGTTTAAACAAGTGCTGTATAAGGATGCAGTTTCAGGCTTTTTCTTTCCTTCTGAAGCTTAAGCTCTGATGCCCCAGGCGGCTCTGATAGTCAATTGTTCCAGCATGATAGATCCACCTCATGCCCCTCCCACATGAACCAAAAAAAAAGGTGGAGTGGATCTTTAGGAGCTTCTTGGATGGAGGTGGGGGTGGATCTTACTCCCCCCAAAAAACTAATGCTGCCTCCCACTACTCAGGTTCCAGTTCCTGTACCTCCCACTTAAGAAAGAAAACAGTGCACTGCAACCATTGACTAACATGAAAGCGTATTTATTTGAGGGTGGAAAACATTTCTTGGAGGAGGGTAAATTGGAGGAGGCTATTTACACCTTCAGTCAGTTCCACAGACAGAAAACATGACATCACCCCTTTTGTACATGCAAAACATCTGCAGGCTCCGCTTACTGCAGCCATAAAAATATGTCACATCTTTTTCAACTACTGTATAGTATCATTATCCTGCAGACACAGGAATGGTCCTTCTCTGAAATAATGAGCCACATACTCAAAGGGGCATGATCTGGTGAGCCTTCTCCCCTATACTAACTTCCATGACTTCAGTCATGGGGGGTACATATGAGGAAATAATCTAGGTGTGATTACACTGCACAGGATAGAGACTGAATAGAAATTATAGTCTGATATGTCCCTGCTCCTCCATGCAGGGGTGCCGGAAGATTGTAAAAGGTGAGGGTGCTGAAGGTCACAAGGGCACTTGTTATTATATAAAAGGCACTTTTTTCCAAATCATTTATTGATATACAGATATATAATAAATGCACATTTATGATGACAATAATAATGTTAAGAATACATTTATAGGCTACATATGAGAACATTTAAAAAGCTTTAAATGCATGTATAATTTTAAATAAAACAAACAATGCCTGCCCAAGCAACAGCTGCACAGTACAGGTAGACTGCAGCTAAGGTACGGTTGGGCAGGGGCACACTGCACAGACAAGATGGATCAAGTTCCCTTCAATCCTTCCCACTGCAGTGCACTTAGCAGTAAGATGTGACATATTACAAGGATCAGGTGCACCCCCTTCTCCCAGTATAAAGAAGGATCCTTTGGAGTAAATACACCTAAATAAAAGGCAAACAACAATCTTTAAAAAAGGAAAAAGCAAGGCATTTAAATGATAGCTTTCTCTGTAGGGAAACATGTTTCTTGTCTCCATTCCTGAACCCACCATCTGACCCCCCTCCCCGCTTCAGCTGATCAACACACAATGATAATAACAGCAGTCACAACTTTGAAGTAGCCAATATAACTAACTAAGAAGAAAATACCTGGCTACCTTTACCCTGCTGAATAACGCTACAGATGATGTTTGCTAGCCAGAAAGGTGCATCTGGGCCTACCACCCCCATGCTTTAACAAACTCCTTCTGCACTGTCTCCAACCAATACAACAGCAGCAACGTGGCCAGTAATCTATATCCAGTGCACTGAAATCCCCCAACAGCAGCATCTCCCCCTTTTCTGCCCTTTTGCCAATGGCTTCCACCAGTACCTTATCTAACTCCCCCCTGTGCCAGAAGTCTGAAGATCACACAGTCCAAATAGAGGCTCAGTTCCCCATCTCCAGGGTGACCCACGGCATATAACATTCAGCACAGTGTGATTTTGTGTATAACTGAGTGCAGTAGTATATATGCTTTTATCACACTGAGCACAGTTGACTTTTATCACATTCAACACTTTTGTTCATTGTGCTAGTTCTTTTGCTCTCATCTCACCAGAACCATTCACCTCTTTGCAATGCACCTAATAGGTGGCATTGTGCTCCAGATCAGTTCAGTATAAAATGGGATTTACTTAAATCTTGAGTGGATGGTGCAGAGATTAGGTCGGATCAACCACTTTTCATAACATAATGCTCCAAAAAAGCATTACCTGGGATATCAGGCATTAAAAAAAGGTTCAGGACCACAAATCACGCATCTCAAACTGCAAATATTGATCAGCAATATAGTACTCTTATTTCACACTTTGCTATCAATTTTAAGCTTTTTTAGCACTGAATCTGATAATTTCTGAAATGACGGATATATGGAACTATGCTTTGCTGAATTATCTGTAAAAAAGTGCAAAAAATACAACACAGTCAGATACAGGTACTAATACCCAGTTCTACACTTCAACCATGCTGTGCACAGTAACTCTCAGTGAGAACAATCTGCACTGAATCAGAGAGTACTTAAAAAACGAATAATACAGAGAAATGCTATGTGTCAGTTTTTTCTACTGGTGGTTAAATGGCTATGGATCTCATAAACATACTGAGCAGCACTTCATACTATTAAATTATTTTATTAAATTATTTTGATGACTGCCTTACACAGCATCAATACTGTAAGGTAGAGAAGTCAAGCTACTGCATCTACAGGATCACTCTAAATATAAGTTTCAAGTTTATTTGCAAAAAAACTCCATTGAATACACTCATTTACAAGGAGGTCCCTCCTAATATAATAATAAGAATAAGGTAATATAAGCCCTTATGTGATTTATTTTGACATATTGTATGAAAACTCAAGATGTAGCCAATATGTGATTGTGTCAGATGTAGTATTACCAGGAGTTAACTCTTCAGCCTAAGGAACAATGACTTAAAAGCACAGCATACTACAACACATTAACATTTTTCACAATTCTGGTAGGGCAGTACCTGTACTGATCAATGTCTCCTAGGACTTTTCCCAGTTTGCAGAGGATCATTTTCAGTTTCCCACTACTGAGGTATAGTAGAAGAAATCCAGACCCTTGCTAACTCTTCCACCAGTGGACTGCATACAGCGCTATCTTTTGAGTCTTTCTAACTTCCCTCTCATGTCACTGGTGGCAATTAAAAAATATAACATTCCTGAGGCCATAATGATCTGTACTGATTGGTCCAGCAGATCCACTGTCTACACTTTGTGCATGTGAGACACACACAAGTGGAGTGATGGCCCAAACAGTAATTAAATCAGAACTGTAAATCTCTGGATCTGTCATTTCAGAGCTGAGCCCTACAATGACAGCGCTGACCCCCTGCTATCTTTACAACATATAGCTGGTATATGTCTCCTCTCCCCTGCACCTCTCTGAATTAGCATGGGAAGATTAACCCCTTCACAGCTGAATTCTTTCAGCCTGAAAGACATATACATGGCCCGTTTTCTTTTTTTGTATAATTTATTTATTGAGCTTTTCACAAGATACATCTTACCAAAGCATACAACCACAGGCAGTTCCAATGGTTTTATTATAGCACTGCGACAGCACTGATGCCGACATCCCTGACAGCAACAGACACAATGCTGAGTGTCGGCATTGTAATGTCAGGGATGCCAGTGTGTTTTCTTCGGGGGCTGTGTCCCCCAAACCCCCTATGTGGGGGGGCCTCCACCCCCACACACCCTGGACTTTAGATATACAACTCTGAGTTGGAGTTGTCACGGGAAGGGGGTGCCGCCAGTGTCTGTAGGGTACCAGCACAGTGATCCGACAATTTTGGGCAAAATCTGTCACTGTACTGTTCTTTGTGGTTGCAGTGTCGACCTCTGGTCGGCATACCAGTTCCAATATACAATGACAAACCATCAGGATAGGTAAACAAATCCCACATTAAAGAGGAACCACCCAATTAGTCACGGCATGGGGGAAGTACCCAAAATACAATATACAAACCCAATACTGTCGAAATCATACAGCCAAAGGGGAATCCTAGAGGGAAAGAAGCTGACTAGCCAATCTAAGGAAAGTCAGCCAGCCCGTGGGCAACCACTCACCAATCCTTCTACAGGACACAATGTTAAAATATCAAAAATACAGCTCTCGAGTTACTATACAGGTAGAAGCATACTTCCATTTCCCAATCCGATGAGCAAGAAGCTGTATTTCTATGTCAACAGTAAGATTATTACAGCATGACATCCACACGGTATCTTTAACTATTTAATCATATACCATATAGCCCCTTATATAGCAAAGAAAAAAAAAAACTATATGCACCTATCTTAGGACAAAGCATACACATCTACTGCATCTGGGCTCCATATAACATATAGGATAGTGGATGCGCTACTATGCACAACCAGTGTGTTGTGCCACTGAGGGGTTCTGCTTCACTGTGACCACAAGAGCAAAGCTCGAGATGTCCATGGAAATCAGATTCCCAAGGTGGCACAACACACAGGTTGTGCACAGAGTTGCCCATCTGCTATTCTATATAGTGTATGGGCATCCATGCCTATTTTGGACATTGCACTTTGTTTCAGTGAAATGGTGGTTGGAGGGCACTTGAGGGATGGTGGTAGGCTCAAATTACTGACACAGAGCCAGCCCGCCAGTGCAGTGGTTGGATTTCTGCTTGCGACGCCGGTGACTTGGGTTCAGGAATGGACCCGGGTTGTCATAGGGCTGGCCGGGGGGGAGAAGGATCAAGCATCCCTAGACTGCTCTCCTTCTCTGGGGGGAGGGTGGGGGTGTGTGTTTGGTGTCTAGTGACACCCAGCGGAGGCTGAGTTCCCTCAAGCACACCGATGCCCAGACATCTCAGGGGTGGGAAGTACGCTGGTCATCATTGCACATCCCCGCCCCTGCTTACGGGGAGAGAAAATCTGGGCCGGGCTCATTTTCATTATGCCCTGTCCCCGGGCCTCTCATCACATCCGATGCTAGCTTCCCCCTGACCAGATACAAGAATTGCGGCATTAAGGGCCGGCGCCACAACCCCGCCCTCTGGTGGGCAAGCCAGGGGTGACTGGGGGAAGAAGCACAGGCTATGATCAGGGGTGGAGGTCCCGGGGGTCCGTGACCAGGGCAGACACTCTGACGGCCAGGTACCACCAAAACGTAGTAAATAAAAAAAAAAAAATTACTGACACAATGTGCTGCAGATGTTTCTGCAAGTTCAAGTTTAAAAAACAACAACTTCCAGCTTAATTGGATAGGGGAAATCAAATATGCGGTGGCATTCCAAGTTGTTCTGTTGTAGTAGTGACATCACTACTGCAGCAGAACAAGCATATTCCAGGCATAGAATTTCATGAATAACAGCATTCCACCATACACTATAAATCTATTACCAATGGCCAGTCCAGTCCAAGATATGAGTCCATTGCATAGTTTTTCAAAAGAAAAGAACAGGCCTTAGCAAATCTTTCCCAAAAAATGAAGTCCCAGAGCCCCACCAAGAGAAAAACAAAACAGTTACTGTCCATTAATAAGTGTCACTCAACTCTCAGTATAACATGAGAGGTATACTTTACAGATCAAGAACTGGGGTCCACATGGTAATCATGCTCCCTCCGTGATGGCAACATCATTGTCCTGTTCCAGCTCCTGCTCAATAGTAGACAACACCTTCTCCATGTCTTGTGCCTCATAAAACATGTAGACCTTGTCCTTCCATATTAATTGGAGCCTGGCAGGAAAAAGGAGCTGATGTGTGATCTTTAGTTGTCTCAAACGGCTCCTCACCCCATCAAAGGCCCGTTGGTGCTGCCTTGTACCATGTGCCAGATCAGGAAATAATTGAAGCTCTGCCTCCCCATATTAGATTTGTTGGCGTCTCTGTGATGCAGGCAATAAGTGGTCCCTGTCCCTGACTCCAGTATAGACTAGGATAAATGCCCAGAGACTAGACACTTCCACAGGTGCCCTCCGTGGAGTGAGTCTATAGACCTTGTTGAAAGACAGGGATATCTTGTCCTCTCCATGTCCGAGTAGGCCTGGTATCATAGTTCAGGCAAAAGCTGGCATGTCCTCCCCTTTTGTGGATTCCAGTAGTCCCAGAATCCACGCATTCCTCTCCTGGACCTGGTTCTCTAAGGTAACCGCATGCTGCCATAGCCAGGAGGTGTCCCTGATCAATTTTGTAGAAACATCCATGGTTTTGCTAAGATTCGTCTCCAATTTGGAGACCAATCGTCGGGTGGCATCCATTTGGTTCTCCAGTGCCACAACTCGAGGAGTTTGGGTATCAAATTTTCAGTCCAACTCTTGGACTGTACAAACCAGCTGCACAAGGGTAACTGTCACTGTGGCTAACGACATTTCTCCCAGGTCCCCACCACCAGAGGTCCCGGTCACGCTGCTCAGGAAAGGCCCTGCAGCCCTCCAGCTTTTTGGGTGGAAAAAGTCATTTGAAGCCCGTGCAGCATCCTTAGTTTTCCCCATAGCTGCCACCAGAACAGGACCAGGAACATAAGGAAGGTCAGAAAAGTCGAAGAAGGCGCTCTAAAGAAGCTTTAAATTAATAAAGAATAGCAAATACTCACTCAGCATTTAGAAGTTCCTACCTCCTGTGTGCTCCCCCCATGACTCTTTTTTAATTTACTTCTATATAATTCTAGTGAGAAGGGGTTAAAAAGGGCAATCTATTTTGGCCAAAAATAACTGGAGAGGTGGCAGCCCCCCTGCTCCCTTGCCCCCTGGTTCCTACGCCTATGCCTCCATGAGTTTTTTTAGTACACCCTGTGCCTGAGAAAATCACTACCCTCTCACCCCCTCCACTTCTGTAAAAATCCTCATCCTAAACAATATTGGCCTCACCACCACTATGCAATAATCAGAAGGTGTTCTTAGGAGAAACTGTGCTATCTTATGGAAGAAGATGGCTGATGACAGTTGAGATCATATACAGCACATTACCAAATCTTATTTTTCTTCTGTTCAGAATCCCTGTAACAAGTACCTAAATTCATACCCAGCAGAAGCTAAGAGTTCTACTTCAAAGAGAAGCCACTTGCCACATAAAGTGACCACCCCATTTTCTTTTTAATATGGGTGCTGGAGAAAAAAACACATTTACCCCACCAATACTCCACCCATTTTATTTGACTCCAGCTTTGAAAGATGAGAAGCAAAGGAGGAGAAGAACCTGGGAGTAACAGTCATTAGTGACCTGAAGCACTCCTTGCAGTGCAAGAAAGCAGCAGCAAGGGCAAACAAGATGCTAGGATGCATAGCTAGGGCAATCAGTAGTAGGAGAGAGAAGGTTATACTACCCTTGTACAGGTCACTGGTGAGTCCACATCTAGAGTATGGAGTTCAGTACTAGTGCCCACACCTCAAAAAGAACATTAACCTGCTGGAGAGTCCAGAGGAGGGCTACAAAAATGATAGTGGGTCAGCAGGGTAAAACATTGAGGAGAGGTTGAGGGCACTGAACATGTACTCCCCGAAGGAAAGGAGAGAGCGAGGGGACATGATTGGGACCTTCCAGTGCTTGAAATGGATAAATAAAGTGGCTAAGAAGGGCCTCTTTAAGCTGAGTGGCAACCATAACATGACTCTTAAGCTGGAGGGGGGAAGGTTTAGGAGGGAGGTCAGGAAGCACTTCTCCACAGAGAGGGTGACGGACACTTGGAATGCGCTGCCAGAAAAGGTGGTCTAATTGAAGACAGTGGATAGCTTCAAGAGAGGCTGGGACAGGCATGGGGAAGGTAAGGATCATGGGTAGGGAGGATGCCCAATGGGCATGTACTATATACTGTGCGGCACTCCTGTACAGTTCAGTCAGTGGCTGGATGGTGGCATGTAAGGTGGGCTGTGACAGTTGCCAGCTCTGGTCAGGTTGTAGGGGGGGCAGTGGTGGTGGGTCACTGGCTAACAGGGTTGGGGGCCACCTGACTACCAGGGAATGGGGAGTGGGTTTTTGTTTGACATCTGTGATCTGGGCTGGGAAGGGGAGGGCACTTCATTACTGGGTGATAGGGGCAGATGTTTTATTTCATGATGATCAGCGCTGGGGAGGTGGGGCCACTTCACTACTGGCGATTGGGGAAGATGTTTTATTTCATGATGGTCGGGGCTGGGGAGGTGGGGGCCACTTCATTACCGAGTAATCAAGGCAGATGTCTTATTTCATGCTGATCGGTGGGTGGTCACACAAAACTACCAGGGCAATCAGGAAGGGAATTTTATGTTACGGCATCAGGGCTGGGGGGTCCCTACACTATGGAAAAGGGGCTATGGGATTCCACTTTTTGTGCAATGATTGTGGCTGGAGAGAGCGGTCCCTACACTTTGGAAATAGGCTATGGGATTCCACTTTTTGTACAGTGATTGGGGCTGGGGAGAGGGGTCCCTACGCTATGGAAACAGGGCTACTGGATTCTACTTTTTGTACAGCAATCAGGGATGGGGAGGGAGTCCCTACACAATGGAAATGGGACTATGGGATTCTATGTTTTATACAGTGATCAGGGCAGAGGGCGGCATGTACCTGGCCCTAGACTGTGTGCAGGGCACCAACCTGCTCAACTCTTAGTTAATGTAGGGTTTCAAAAGCAAAACTATCCACTGAAGCAGCCAGCCATAGTTGCACTTTGGGGGGGCTCAATATTGTGATGTGCAGCTTATGCATGGGGAACCCTCATTTGCATAGGTGCATTACAATACTGTGCACAGTGGCGCAGTCGGGGTGCGCTGCTCATCTCATCTGAATATGTGGGCCTGGAACTGTAGTGGTTATCAGTTAGAAGATGTCTGTGAATATAAATATCTTGGAGTTATTTTTAACTGTACAAATATGTGGAAAAGGCATGTGCTGGAAATAAATTGTAAGGCAAGTCAGTCAATAAAGGGGATTAGATTTGTCCACACCTTTTTCAAGTAATGTTAGAGAACTGGAAACTGTTCAAAATGTGTTCTATAGACAAATTATGAACCTGCCCAGAGAATGTACTATTGCACTGTCATATATAGTATTCAATATCACATTGTTTTTAGTGGTAGAACAAGTAAGAGCACTTACAGTTTTTAAGGAAATAATAACAACAGAAGTCTCATCCATTCTGCATATGTGTTGGAAAGATGCAAAGGAATATGGGTTGTTCTTCAAGTTTTTCACACTTCAGTGGTGCTTTGAAGCCATTATGACTAAGAGACATTTGGGATGAGTATAGCACTTTAAAAATTGATATGTTTTGCTAAGAAGCACTTCAATGTTTATCGGATAGTTTTTTTCAGAATGAGTTTGGGAGACTGGCAGGTGCTCCAAATAAAAAATTATATAAAGAATTTGTTAAATCTGAGGAGAGACATCTGTATTTCTGCCAGAAAGTTAAACAAAGAATTGTGAATTGTACATTTAGAATAGGCGTTTTATGTAAGAACATGGATGTTGTTAAGTTATGGAGATTGCACAGAGATGCTGAAATTTGTAGTTGTGGGCACATCATTTTTGAAAGTCTCAAACTGTTGGAAGAACCCAAAAAGTAGTTACTACCCTTGTGGCCCCAAATGAATTTAGTAGGCAAATCATGTAGGAAGAGAACAATCGGTTGCATACTTTTCTGTGATTATGATTCTCATATTTATGCAATTGTAAATTTTGCACTAAAGGTTTTTTATAATCTCTAATAAGTTATGGAACCTTTTCAGGCCTCTACATGAGCAGTTTTTATGTTGACCTGGCTGTGAGGATTTTTAAGACTTTCTATTTGTATTTGAGATTTCTTTAATATATTATTGTGATGTCTAATTCTGTATATGTTATAACAAATGTTTTTACTTATTATCAATAAAACAGAACTGAACATTGGATGTGGTGACAACCTGTACAGAAGATGACGTATAAATGATTTCAAAAGATGTTAATACATTATAAATCACAATCAAAGAAAAGCCACTGAAAGGGACTGTTATGAGTAAAACTGATCTGAAATACATACAACATTTAAACTACTATAAACAGAAAAATTGGGAAGTACATTATCAGTCAACAATACAGCACTATTACAAAATATTAGAAACCATCTGTTTCATATATGGTTCCGAAGAGTTCTGTTATAGCAATTACTTTTTCAAAAGGTCAAAATATAGATTCAGTATAATCAAAAATATCACCAAATATTCGGACACATATTTAGAGCTGGCCAGCTGTGCGCACACACGGGAATGCCAAGTGAAATATAGGGCTGGATGGCCCTGGTGCCACATTCAAATGGATAGCACAATCCGAACTGACTGCCCTGTTTGCATATTGGGCCATGGTAGCATGGTGCATAGCCAGCAGTTGCCATACCACCAGGGCACTGAGCTGAAGACCACTCACAGGGGTAATGCGTGGCACAGACTGGTTAGCACTGCGACCTATATGGGCGATATTCAGCCCAAATATGCAGATGAGCCCATTGGACATGCAAGGTTCTAACAAGCCATTTGTATGCCCATTATGGGCTAATCTGCATGCTACCACAGCAGCCATGTGCACCAGGCCAGGCTTCCCCCTTTTTCAGCCCCAACCTGACCATGTAAAAAAATGACATCACAGGGTTCAGCAGTCCCCCTCACTCCAATCCCCATCCCTGTAAACAAAATGACATTGTTGGTGGTACGGTGTTCCCTCCCCCAGCCCAGTCCCCATCCATGCAAACAAAATGACATTGTTGGTGGTACAGTGTTCCTTCCCTCAGCCCAATTCCCAACCATGTAAAACAAAATGACATCATTGGTGGTCCAGCAGTCCCTTCCCAGCCCCAATCCCTATCCATGTAAATAGCCACTGTCAATCAGTGGGCAGTACTGTATTCAGTACACGCTCAGTGACAGCTCAGTCAGCAGCAGGATGTGGTGGTGGGCAGAGGGTTGTACCAGTCTCTGGCCAGCGAAGTTGGGACAGGGAGTGAGCGGGGAGATGGAACACTACCTGCCACGATTGGGGGGTGGAGGTCCACTAGACCACCAGGGATGGTGTTACTTGACTGATATGGGCAGGTTGGGGTTAGGAAGGGGGGACCACTAGACCATCAGGGTGCATTTTCAATGTTCTTGCAGGGCATCAGGGCTGGGGAGACCGCCGGACCACCAGGAATGATTTCTTTTAACATTGTGGGGATTGGGGCTCCTGGGGAGGGGGGATGCTACAATACCAGGGTTACTGGTGGTTTTACAAAGGTTGGGATCAGGGCTTGGGAAAGGGGGACCACAAGACTACCAGGGATGTTTTATTTCTTTTATATCAGAGGGGATTGGGGCTAGGGAGGGACCGCTGGACCACCAAAGATGTCATTTTGTTTTACATGGACTGGAATCAGTGTGGGGGAGGGACAGCTGGACCACCACTGATGTCATTTTGTTTACATGGACAGGGATCAGAGCTGGGAAGGGACTATTGGACCACCACTAATGTAATTTTGTTTACATGGACAGGGATAGGGGCTGGGAGGGGCTGCTGGACCACCAATGTTGTCACTGTGTTTTACGTGGATGGGGATCGAGGTGAGGGAGGGACTGCTGGATCACCAGGGTACCCAGCCCTTGACAGTGTGTTGATGGGGTACAGGGCACCCACCCCCTCTGTGCACTGTTAAGTGCTGGGTTTCAGAAATGTTAAACTGTGTCACACTGGCAGTCATTTCATGATTCCGAAAACTTTCAATATAGTGCTGTGCTGCATACACATGAGGGATCCCTCAATTGCATAGGCGCAGCCCAATATTGTGCATGATGGTGGTGTCTGGGAGGCACTGCGCATAGGTGGTTTTTGAATATGGCCATGCCCCCATCAGCTGGGGCTATTCCAGGTTAGTGGGGTGCAAACTTGTTTTGTACTACACTAATCCTTTGAAAATAGGACCCAAAGAGTTTTCATTTTTGTTTTTGACAAACTTATTTTTATTTATTTATTTATTTATTGAGAGAATCAGAATTACAATCCTTTGAGTCATAGCCTCTTTTGCAAAGGCTCCACATCAGTACAGGAAAGCACAAACATTACATTTAATAACAGTAATACATAGGTCACTCAGCGCTGTGTATTTACATTACATATTAGTTACTGTCTCAAAGGCCTGGGAAGACCCTGAGTCACAGTTGTGAGGCAAGCCTGGTTACAGAAATTCGGAGGGACATAAACAGAACCCTGAGTCAGAGTGAAATTACAGCTGGATAGTGGGAACTAAGGATGTAGTCATAGGATAAGCTAGGTCTTTATCCATGACTATGCTATCTTTGGTGAACTCACAATGGGGAGAAGTATTAGCTACAGCTGTAGGTATCAGAGTGAAGGACAAGGTTCATGATACCAGCTTTAAATTGTCCAAGACTAGGGGCCTGGGAGATGGAGGGTGGTAGGTCGTTGAGCCAGAGGGGAGCACGATAACAGAAAGACCTTTGCCCTAGAGAGGTCCTGCATTGGGGAACTAGGAGAGAGGTAGCAGTACGGCGCCTATTGGCCCATTTATGTGATACTGGCTGAATGAGGGGGTGGAGGCCTATGGGTGTTAACTTCATAAGTATTTTTTTGGCTTGGAGGCATGTGTGGTACTTAAGCCTCCCTTCGAAGGTCAGCCAGTCCACAAGTTTGTAGAGCTGGCACGTGTGGGTTAATCTATCGCAGAGGCCCACTGATGTCAGGCTCCAGTTTACAGACATTCAGATAGGAATCTCAAGTTAAAATAGAAATACAAGGTCTCCTACTGTACATTATCTAAGGAGTAACAAGGCATGAAATAAGTGCGCTCACATCACAGTTTATGACCCAACAAATGACAACAGTGAATCAGCTTCACTCTTGATTAGTAGTGACTGCTGATCAATTTGTCAGGCTGGATTTTTGATGAGGTTGGCTTGCTTCCATCTCATATGCTGGATATCCATTCTACTCCCCTTCCCTCACTAAACTTTACTGGTGACTTGATTGAGGTTTCATGGGGTTTTTGTTTTGGCCAATTGGTGAGCCCACTGTGCTCTGTAATGCCGACATTCCTCGCAATCAGCAAGAAGCAGAGTAAAGAGCAGATGGCAGGAAGCATGCTGCAGGAAAAAGTTTAGAGCCAGCATGTATTAAGTTCCTGGGTGAAGATGTGATTAAGACAACTGTGACTGCAGTAATCGCTGTAGCTGAGAGGTACCTGAACCTCCTGACCTACCTAAGCAAACCCAGTAAGTGTGCTAGAGCAGCAACAAAGTATGTGAGGGAGTTTTCTTCACAGCTCTGTTACTAGGCCAAGTTGGGATGTCATTAGTTGGTTTGTTGGTCCAGTTCTCTTTAATGTCTTTTATAAGTGACACTGCCGAAGAACTGGGAGTGAAGGCGTGCTGCTCTGCAGATGACACCAAGATCTACAACAGGGTGAACACTCCACAGGGGGTTGAGAGAATAAATAGAGACCTGAAAAACTTTGATGAATGGTCAAGAGTATGGCAGCTGGGTTTCAATGAAAAAAAAGTGCAAATTTGTGCACCTTGGGCACAGAAACACGAGGGTAGAGTATAACGGTGGTGGGGGGAGGGTATTGATGGTCACTAAACAGAAAAGGGACCTAGGAGTAACCAATGACCTTAAGGTAGCAAGGCAATGCAACAACGCAGTAGGCAAAGACAGTGGGATGCTGCGGTGCATATGGTGGGGTATCACCAGCAGAAGGAGGGAGATGGTGTTGCCATTGTATTCGTCATTGATAAGACCACACCTAGAGTATTATGTCGAGTTCTGAAGACTATGCCTCAGAAAGGACATAGACATGGTAGAGGCCATCCAAAGGAGGGCATCAAAAATGGTGCAGGGGCTGCACAAAATATCATATGAGGAGAGATTAAGGGATTTAAATATGTACAGCATGGAAGAAAGGAGGGAGATGGGGACTTGATAGAGACCTTTAAACATCTCACAAGGGTGCATAAGGCACAGGAAGGGAGCATTTTTCAGAAAACAAGGCATAAAAGAACTAGGGGGCATGCAATGATGCTGGAAGGGGGATATTTAGGAGGGATGTGAGGAAGTATTACTACACTGAGAGGGTGGTGGATGCCTGGAACAATCTGCCAGCAGGGATGGTGGGAGTGAAAACAGTGGTGGGATTCAAGAATGCATGGGGTAGGTATAAAGGAAAACTGGTATCAAAGCAAGAGGGAAGAAGATGGTCAGAGACTAGGTAGGGTCTGCAGTGGCAGAATAGGCAAGGAAACGAGGAGCAGACATGATGGGCCAAGCAGTCCTTATCTTCAACAGATTCTATGTTTCTACGACTTAGCAGGCATGGTAGTCAGTCTTGTGTCATCGGTGTTAAGGTGGGAGCCCCATTCAGAAAACATAATGTTGGAAGGAGCTTAACAAAACAAAACAAAACAAAAAAAGCACTGTAGCTCTAGAGCGTGACAAGGATGAGAGGACAGCCATGATGTCAATGTGTTCTGGATTTGCTTAATTGACCATAGGCCCACCAGCGACAGAAAGCAGAGGAGAAGATTAAGACAAAACTGTGAACTAAATTTATCTTATTTTTATTTAAATTGGAAGGGGCTTTAAGACTATGCTGTACTGATTCCAATGTGGTGGTGGTGGGGGGGGGGGCGATTGAAAACATCTGTGCATGAACTAGTGAACCTGTAATAGTAAAATGCCCTGTAATTCATATGCAGTCATGAACTGAAACACAGACTGGGGGATTTAAAATTTATGAGACGTGCCCTGCAATAGGAGAAAAAGAAAAAGCATGTTGATTAATGCAGCCTTTCTGTGAGTATTATGTCAGCGAGTGTGCATATGTGAGCAGTGGACACCCGACTGGAAATGGGATTGCCCTGCTTTACACTACACACCAAAAAATGTCTGCTTTAAGTAGCAGTGCCCAGTGTTTGCAAAGAAAAAAAGAACTGAAGTGTGCCAGCCCCTGTACTTTTTTATTGATTTTACTTGAATTAGAGATCATACCCATCAAACAATGAAACAATGACTTTTTTATTAAATTCTGTACTCTGCCTTGAGAAAAAGACAACAACCAAAATGAATGCAAAACTTGATTAAGCCATCACATATGCAATCAGGACTATGCTACAGTTAAAAATAATCATTTTTAGAAATTGCTCCTCTAAACCAACAGATTGCTCATCAATTTTCTTTCTGAGCATTGATCCCGCTAATCAGATTTCTGAAACTAATTTATGCCTTGAATAGACAGAATGCAAAAAGCATCAGAGTCAACAAACTATGTTAATAACAATTTTACATAATATTTCTTTTTCATTTGCCTTTTTTTTAACTCTATTCTCTCTCTCTCTCTCTGAGGCCCCAGGCATTCTTCAGGAGTACCCTCTTGGCTGTGCCTCTTACTCTCTGCCAGAACCCCCGCTTTCCCCAGGTTCACCCCAAGCGACTTAGCAGGTCCAGCTCCCAGATCACCCTCCAGGGAGGGCCTCCTCCTCCCTCCTCCCTCCTTCCCTTGGTGGCACTTTCTGAAATTAGAGGGACCTACCTCATCGCCGGGTTGGCCATGGGGAGTCCTGGATGCGCTGGGCTGGTGTTGGGATGTGGGCATGCCACTGGGGTCTCCGTCATCTCACTGGAGCTCCAGAGGTGTTTTCATGCTTTTTTTCCCCCAAGGAGCTTGGTCGTGCAATGATGGCTAGGCACTACATAACACTGTCTGCCAAGCTACTCCCCTATTGTATGCAGCACTGCAGGGTCTGTGCTGCACCCCACTACAGCCAGGTACCGCTGCAGAGTGATGCAACCCCGGAACCCTCCCTAGGGAAGGGAGAGCTGTCCTCTGGACACTCAATCCCTTCCCTCCCCTCCCCTGCCGATCCCTGGCATCCCTGGCTTGTTCCTGAACCCAAGTCGCTGGTGTGGCATGAGGTGTGGCATCCAGCGCCTCAACCCTCAGCATCACTGGGCTGATTCATTTGTCTTTTTAAGAAATAAACACACAACCTATCACAAAAATAATGTCCAGTCCAATTCATTATTAAAACCTTTTGGATAAGCTGGCCCAGTGGCTAAGTGGGTTGAGGTGCTGGTGACTTACCTCTTCCCACATTGGCAACCCATGTTCAGGAATGAGCATGGGTCACTGGGGGCCGGCCTGGGGGGAAGGGCAAGGGGTTTGATCGAGCAGCCACAAGGCAGCAGCCCTCCTCAGGGAGGGACGGGGTTTCCCAGCTCTGGCTGCCACCAGGTGGAGGCTTCGGGCAGTGCCAAACCTGGGGGTCTGGCACCAGGCCGGTGGGAGGAAGAGGTCGCCATTAGAGCCCTCGGAGCGCATGCATGCCTCCATGCTCATGCACGCCTGTGTATCAGGGTCTCAGAATAAGGGGGTGAAAACAGAAAAGGGAGCATTGAGGCAGGTAGGATGAAGCCCCTGAGCTGGGGGGAGGGGAAGAATGAGTCCTCTCAAGGAGAAGACCTGAGTGGAACCTGCCCAGTGCTCCAAAAGGAGAAAATAAATGTATGGAAACAATCCCCTTTGGATGAAGACTGGATAAATAGTTTCCAGAGAAACTATCCATTGTGCTACTCTCTGTAGCAAGATCTATAAACAATTGCCACCTCTCTGATTGCCTTAAACATCTTCCAAGCCACAAAAGGTCAACCCCCTTGGATACCACCATGACCATATTTGAAGTGTACACTTACGGCCAAATCAAATCTTTTATTTCTAATACAGTATCTCATATGTGTTCCTGTATGTAGATTTTTAACTGTTGTACTGTTCGACCAATAAACAACAACCCACAGGACAGGATACTCACGATTATGAAATGGGTATACAAAACCCAGCAACCTCATTGACTGAAGAGCTCAGAACCCAGTGCTGATATTCTAGCACAACAGCACTGGAATAATATTGGTGACCAAACTAACCTGGTTACATTAAGCAGTCACAGTTGTATCAACATGCCTCCATTCACTTACTTGTACTTCTGCCATCTGCTAGCCAAATAGTAAACTTACAATGGTTCAAAAAGACTACTTTTTCTTTTTCTCTTTTTTTGCCTTTTTCCTCATATAAATTAGCACTTTTTTATTATTTCTTTACTAATCCTAATGGATCCATTTCATAATCGCAATAAGGCACTCCAAGGTGTGCTTTGTGCTGGGATAATAGCACTTGTCATATGGTGGAAGTACTCAGCCTTTGGCCTTATGCTTCAACCCACCCAAGGTATGCTGTTATGCAAGCACTAAGCACACCGTGTCATGCTTTATTTATTTATTTATTTGAATTTTGCTAACCGGGTAAGCCCACTGAGACCATGCAGTCCCTTTTTTAGGAGCGACCCGGTGGAGTGTACAGAAGGTGAGGAATACAAAAACATAAACACAGCCATGAACATACAATATATAAGCACTGGTATGAAGGAATACAGATTAAAGAGGCATAAATCAATATAAATAAAGCCCTGTACATACAATAACAGCACTGATATAAATAAAGATACAAAGATAAGATCACAGAGCCCAATACTATGTGTAACAATGCTATACATTATATACAAAAAAAACATAGATTTCCAGATTAGAGGGGAGTGGATGGTGGAGAACAAGACAGATTCAGGCAAAAATTACGATCACATTCTATACGGCAGTATTGCACAGTAGTGTAGGAACATACGTGCATCAGATTAGACAATCTACTGCAATGCAAAAGTGTAAATCAAATCTAGGAGACAGTAGTACCATGAGTTGAGGTGGCAGGCTCACCAAGATGGACTGGCATAAGTATGGAAAAGAACAGGGTGAATTAGGTAAAGCAGGAGCAAATTCCTGGGCCATTGAGATGGTTGTGCAGGGCACTTTTGAAACTGGGGAGGGAAGTGCAAGCGAGGATAGACAGTGGGAGGGAGTTCCAGGCCCAGGGTGCAGCATAGGCAAAAGATCTCTTGCTTATAGCTAGGCGTGTCGATGGCACAGCTAATAGAAGGAGGGAGGTGGAGCGTAGGGTCCGGCAGGCTGAATTTCTCCCTTATTCTCACCTTATTGCTTAAATATTTTTGGATGTTCAAAGTGTTCACACTTCCTTCCATACTTGCAGACTGAATATCTGCCACATGAATTAAACCCCACAGGGGTGGTGACAATCAACTCAATTTAAGTATTCTGGGGGCTTTGCTGCAAAATGACTATAAACCAAAGCATCCTCGAAAAGCTATCTTTTGTGGTTCCTGAAAAGCCTCTGGTGTTAAACCATGTTGCAAAAGATCCCATTTCTCCCTAAATGTTCTTGCTATTCCTGAGGTCACATGATTAAAATTAAACACAAAATTGGGGGGTGGTGATCACTGGTGACCTGATCCCCCAATGCTGGAAGGCAATGGCAAAAGCCAACAGAATTTTGGTCTGCATTGCCAGGGGAATCAGTAGCAGGCAGCAGTAAGTCATATTGCCACTATACAAATCACTAGTGTGGCCACACCTGGTGTACAGTGTGTAGTGCTGGTGTCCCTGCCTGAAGAAGGACATGAACCTGCTGGAGGCATTTGAGAGCAGGGTGAATAAGATGGTTAAAGGTCAGGAGGGCAAGATATACCAGGAGAGACTGGAAGCCCTGAACCTATTGAGAGAAGGAGGGATATGATCGAGACCTTTACGTATCTAAAGGGCATTAACAAAGTGAACAAAAGAGCCTCTTCAGGCTCAGTGGCAATAAAACCCATGAGAGGCCATTACCTTAAGCTGAAGCAGGGAGGTTCAGGAGAGTTTCTTAGGCATTTCTTCATAGAGAGGGTGCTGGCAGGATGGAATGGGTTCCCTAAGGAAGTAGTACTGCTAGAAATGGTGGAAGGCTTCAAAAGGGGAAGGGTTAAGGGTAAAGTCAGGGTCAATTGGGTGATGACCAGAAGGGAGGATATCAGTTGGCTGGAAGGGCAGAGTCCTTAGCTGCTGCTAAGGACTCTGTAATATGAGGAGACTCAATAGATCACTTGGCCTTATTCTGCTGGCACTTTTTGTATGTTTGTGTCCTAGAATCAACACTTTTTTGGGTCTCAAAACTATCAAATTTTGTCTGTTTAAAGATGTTGACTTTTCTAAAACCTTATTTAGAATCTTCTGGTTATAACCCTGTTCCAGAATTCTATTACAGCATTCCTTTACTTCTATTTCAAAATCTGTAGATTTAGTACAACTGCATTTCAGTCACAGAAATTTACTAAAAATAAAAACTCAATACCAAATTTGGCAAGTGTGCACTAGACCAATGTAAAACATTGTTTCCCACTGTGGGTTTCCTATAAGTCTTTGAACAGACAGTAGTCCCATCCACAAATAATTTCAAATTGAGGAAGGCAAGTGACTTCTTCACTGCAGTGCTCGTGAAACTTAAATTCAAATTATTAACATTTAAATAAATTTAAAAATTATTTTTAACCAGTAATTCCATCCCAAATCATTAAAATATTGTCCATATAATGCTTAATATGTGGCAAAAACTATTACGTAGAGCAGAACAAATAAAGTATTCCCACCACCTTAAGTGTTATAATACTACTGGGGGTAGTATTGTGCTATACGGACTGCCCAGGGCATAATGAGGCCCAACGCCACAGGCAGAGGGCCTTATAGCCCCTGGAAGGTCCGGTATAGCACAATACTGCCCACCCTGTTGGATCTTATTGCCCTTAGAAAATGGGTACTGTAAAAAAAAAAATTTGTTAAAAAATGTTAATGAAAAATAAGTTTAAAGTAAGTTTTGAAATAAAATAGTTCCTCCGCCTGGAGAGTATTATTCTGTTGCAGACACACACACACCTTCCAGATAAAACTGCATCTGGACATTCCCCATATGTGTGGCAAACTACAGTAGTAGGCACATTCAAAAAAATTAAATAAGACAAAAAAATAAGACTTTGTGTCGTCTTCTCTCCTGACCTGCAAGTGTCCATACTTGACTCTTGTAGATTGGACTGAGCACTCGCCCTCCCTCCTTCAGCTGTTCGCCAATGCTGTTTAGATTTAAAAATAAAAAAAAGAAATACTGCAGCATTTACTTTTGCAGTCCTGGAGAGACAGAATTCATCCTTTCTCCCAGCCACAATCATATCCTACGGCAGCAATCTCCCGGTCGCATTCTCACACTGTGTGACACCTGCTGCACTTCTTTATTTTTTTTTTTTCAGTCGCAGTTGGAGGATGAGTGTCTAGTGCGCGAGGACTGACGGCTTTGTTTTCATTCAGCGCGGTACTGAAACAGCGTGGTCGGGAGAGTGGTGCCGTTGTATAAGAACACGGCTGTTAGAAATTGCTGTTTTACCACTCTTCCCGACTGCAAAGTATTCAGAGTGTGGGGTTTGTTTACTTTCTTGCACTGAAGCCTGGAGACTGTGTGTGTGAGTGTGTGTGGGGGGGGGTTAGCTCTTGCTAAGTGAAAGAAAGAGATGGCGGGGATTCAAAATTTTGCCGGGTGCTTTCAGCCAATGAGAAAGCAGGCTGGGCACCAGTACACAAGGATACCTGGTGAAGTGACACTTGGACAGGCTCTTATTTTTAGCTGGGCATCTATTGAAAAATAAATGCCCAGCTTGGAGCCAGTATCAGCCAATCAGGTATCAGAATGACTTCTTGCCATTTTCTAAAAATAAATTTGCATAAGTGGGAGCCATACTTTCTCTCATAACAGTAACAACTTTCTGCAAATAAACCTGATTATTTCCTTTTAACATAAATGATTTTTATTGGTTTTTCCAATGTTTTGTTTTGAACAATTTTCAAAAAACATGATACATGCCATCCAAGCGGATAATGATCATTATGCAGGACTAATACATTATCATTCTATTCAGTACTGCAGCACTTGAAATAAAGAGTATCTGTAAGGTTGTACTAATGGTCTAGAAACATGCTACTACCCTAAAGAAGCTATCCATGATACTGTTACATATTGCACTGCAGTTATGACTACAGTATGACTGCTCCACTTTCCTTGAGACATGACTTGCTGATTGGCCACCAGCCACAACTCATCCCAGAGTGGTAGGCTATAAGTGGGACACAGATATAGTTAGTTTACAAAGGAGGGTTGCCAGGTGCAGGTAAGGGTACTGTGCATAGATGTGAGTTTAAGCAAGGATCCCAGTGCCTCTAGAATATTACCAGTTTGTTTTTGCTGGAAAAGGATAGCCTTTCAAATGCTGCTAGACTGGCTGCTGCCATGTGCCTTGTTAGCAGTGAGGAAGGGGTTGCTTGTTGCCATTTCATTAGAATCACTCTCCTGGGGGAAGGCGTGGCTAACAGCCGAGCTTGAAACAGCACTCTACAGTGGCTCCTGAACCAGACTTTCCTTTTTTATAACTTTTGGCTGGAAAAAAACAAAGTATTTAGTTTGGAACCTCTCTCTTTATATTTAACTACTGATACTGATTCTGGGCATACTAAAAATATAGCCCCTTGATACAATGGGTCATCCAAAAATGGCAGTTGGAGGCAACAGAGGCAAACTGAAGGAACAGTGATCAAGGCAAGATAAAGATAAAGAGCCCACAGATTTAGCCTTAAATCAACCCTCCAACGCAGCTCTGCTTAAAGCCATTCAAAGTATAGATAAGAAAATGGATGACTTCACTTCAAGGCTTGCAACAGCAGAAACCAAGCTCTCTATGGTTGAAAAAGTGGCACAGGAAGCAAATAAATCTGTTGGAAAAGCCACCGTGGCTACATCGGTGCTTGTCAAAGAAAACTCACTGCTCCGCCGGTGCTTGGAAAATTTGGAAAATGGGGCACGGGCATCCCATATTTGGCTCATCGGGCTACCAGAGATAGAGGTGGAGGAAGACTTGTGTATATTTCTAGAGCAGTGGCTCCCTGAACAGCTCCATGTAACACAGCAGATTACCATCCAGCGTGCCTACAGAGTTAATGTAAGAGGGGACCGACTTCATCAGGACTCTTCCCACCCTTTAGCTCGGGTTGTACTGGCTGTTCTAGGGTCCATGAAGGAGAGAGATTTTGTTATCCAATTGATTTGGGAGCAAGGCCCTATCACCTGGTGAGCAGCGAGTATCCACATTTTCCCGGACCTTAGTAACACCACGAGGCAGAGATGTAAGGCTTATGATGGAATTCGAGCAAAGCTGAGGCAATTAGGAGTCCACTATGTATTGCTGATGCTGGCCAGCCTGACGGTAGTCTATGGCACCAAAACTTTTCATTTTTCCAAACCGAAGGACACGGGAAAGCTTTTGGAAAAAATTGAATTGGACTGTGTGGCCCAAAGTCGGGAATCGGATTCCGATGAAGATTGCAACACCTGAAGGGACAGTAGTTTGTAAGTCAGCTCTCGACTGAGATAGTTACTCTAATTTGAATCTCCCGGGACTTTAAGTTATGCTGAGCCCTGTTAATGGTTCTGGTATGCTGTTATGTTGTTAAAAAGGCTTTGTATTCTCCTTTTCTTTTTATGTATAAGCCTAACTGAAATGCAGAATTGAGTCCAGGGCTTATGTTATTGAATTAATATCAGCAAGGAATGTTTTTTTACACTGAGGGGTTAAAAGAACTGATTCTTTTTCATGTAATTGTTTAGAAGTTCACAAATAAAATTAGCAACAAGTTATGGTTAAAGGTAACATGAAGATGGAAAGAAGTATTGTTTATATATTTCTTTGGGAAAGGTTGTTAGTCTGGGGTTTAATGTTTTAAAGATTTGGTGGTGGCTTGGGAAGGGAGCTGCTGAACGATGTTTTGCTGTAGAACTATATACAGTTTTACTGATATCTGATAAATAGGGATGTTTACTCCCTTAATATAGGGGTTTGTTAATTATATCTCTGGTTAAAGTATAGGATATCCCTACTCATGGCAATATTTAGCCTTTGAATGTACTGTTAAGTTTCTAAATAATATGTAACCCCCACTTGAAGTACCAAATTAGGAGTACTGAAAATACTGAGAGCTCAGATAGTGTTTTACTGTAATGGTAATGCATGACAGTACTGTCCTATGGGAAATACTTGTAGGTACTGGCCCTGATATTCAAAAGGGTTGCGCCATGCGCAACAGGGTTGCGCGTGTGCAACTCCATCACGCCATTCCTGCGATATTCAGAAGGTCCAGTTGGGCCACGACCGAAAACACGCTGAGCCACAGCGCAATGGAAATGAAGGCATGCGCAACCGAAGGGGTCGGGTCCATGCATAAAGTGCGCAATGCGATATCTAAACACTTGCGCAAACGCAAGAGTGGCTCAGCCGGAGGATGCGCTGTACCGGATGTGAGCCAAAATAAAAAGGCTCAAGGGAGCGGCGCAAGAACTCTAGCAGGCCGCAAACCGGGGGAGAGAGACAGAGAGACAGAGAGAGAGAGAGACAGAGACAGGAGCAGGAAGGGCAGAGAGGGACAGTGGGTTCTGGAGGACAGAGAGGCCAGTGGGGGGTGCCCGGTGCAGTGGAAGCAGCAGTGGGGGCAGTGGGGTAACACAGGAACAGCAGCTGGGGGGCAGGAGCCAGGGAGATGGACAGTGTCAGCTTCCACATGGAAGCTGTAATGAGGGGTGAGACAGCATGCTGCAGGGGACGTGGCAGCGGAGGGGCCCGTCGGCACGCGCCGCAGGCGGTATCGCGTCTGCATCAGCTACGAGCTGTACACAGATGTCGAGATTGTGGCCCGCACCGCCTGAACAGGGCAATACTGAGACGGCTCAGTGAGCTGTGCAGGATGTGATGCAGGCACCCTCATGACGGAGTCATGCTCTGTCCGTGGGAGACCAAGGTGACAGCCTGCATGTGCCTGCTCGCCACGGGCACCTTCCAGAGGCCGACAGGTGACACCACAGGCATTACGCAGTTGGCCACGCCACGCATCCTCACCCACCTCAGCGCACTGCTGCCTCATGCCGCGGAGTACATCCATTTCCCAGCACCGCCGGCAGAGCGCACAGCAAACATGCAGGAGTTCCACAGGGTAGCACATATGCCTGGCGTACTAGGGGCCATAGACTGCACCCATGTGGCCATTCGGATGCCACCTGGCCCGACGCCGCCAAGTGTATCGCAACCGAAAGGGCTTCCAGTGTCAACTGCCAGGTGGTGTGTGATGCCACTGGGCGATCATCAATGTCTGTGCCACACACCCTGGCGGAGCACATGATGCTTCATATGGCACCAATCTGCACTGTGCCATCGATTCGAGAGTGGGAACATCCCCACGGGTCATCTAGTGGGTGAGTACACATGTATGGAATGCAAACTCTGTGCAAGGGTGGAATGACACAGGTGCCATGGTAGTGGCACACAAGGATATGGGCAATATGGACCTGACCTGACACTGATCTCCACTATCTCCACACAGGTGACTGTGGATACCCACCGTCCCTGGCTGCTCACACCATACTGGCGCCCCACGCACCCCAGCGCAGCACGGTTTCAATGAGGCACACGCCGCAACACGGAACATCATAGAGCGGGTGTTTGGGATACTCAAGGCACGCTCCGATGCCTGGACACCTCGCGCGAGCCCTACAGTACAACCCCAGAAGGCCTGTGGGATATTCCTGGCCTGTTGCATCCTGCACAACATGGCCAAAGACCATGGGATAGCCGTGACAGGTCCAAGAGGGGACAGCGATGGGACGCCAGTGGCGCCTGTGATGTGGGTGATGAGCCGCCCCAGGACGGAGGGACCCCGACTGACACGGCAGGCCCAGCTGCACCGGACACCATTGCAGAAGAGCACTCACGCACAACACAGGTAAGTCAAGGGACATGTGCAGGCAACACTGTCCATGCGCAAACCACAGGCACACAGGGAACACACCTGCATGAAGGTCAGGGAGTTGAAGGGTCCAGGCATACCAACACACCATCAGAGAGGTGAGCACTCACATGGACACACACACACACACACACACCAGGCAGCATACAGGGCAGCAGCAGCACTGCGAAATGACACGCCAACACACAGCACCACCAACCACCCTCACCACCTGGACTGTCCACGTCATGGTGTCAGGACCTGGGCAACCTTGCACCTTGGTGTACAGTGCAATGCAGGCATCATCATCCACACGCACCTGTGGACAGCAGTTGGGAGAGTGTGCAGGTGGTCCGTGTGTCAGCTTGGTGAGCAGAGCACCCAGCAGTGCACTGCCCACCATGACACACATTGCACACAGGGCAGCACCAGACAGGGCCTGCATTGGGAGACAGCTCAGTCAGGGAGCACTGTCCCACGGCCACCACGGATGCGTGGGCGGCCCCGCCGTGGCCTAGCAGCACTGGCAGGCTGCGCAGGGGCCACATCGGGTGGCGCTAGTGCACCACCAGGGGTCCCAGTGCGCGACCGCGACCTTGCCCGCACAGGGGTCTGCATCCCGCCAAACAAACTTGCACCAGGGGTGCTTGGGATGCCCACAGCAGAAACCGCGTTGACAGGCCTGGTGTCGCATGACGCCGGAACGGGAGTGGGGTGCACTGTGTGGGGTGCGGGTACAGGTCACCAGACAGTGTGGTCAATGCGTCGCCACAGAGACCACTGCCTGGGTCAGCCCTGTCGATGGCAGCGGTCACATCCGTCCGCGATATGGACCATCTCAGCCGGTCCCGAGCACACTCCCTGCTATGCCGCCTCCACGGACACAGTCAGTGCCTCCACGATCTTGCAACCCGCCCCTGCAGCTGTACCGACTCCTGCAGCAGGCGGGTGAGTGGCGTCCAAAGGGTACTGTGCCCCAATGGCATCGTGACCCCCAGGGTGTGGATGGTCCTGGTGCACAGCACCCCTTGAGGGTGGCCGCTGTTCGCCAGGACCAGGTATGGGCGGATCTAAGGGCGGTGGACAAGTGCCACTGCTTGACGCTGTCCCCCCAGGCCTGGTGTGCAACTGCTGCTGCCGCCTCTCCAACTGCTGAGCCCCCAGGTCCACCTGTTCCACCCCTGTGCTGTCAACAGCACCAGACACCTGCTCAGCCACTGATGCTGCCCCACTGGTGCTGACAGGCCCAGCCTGTGACTGTGCCAGCATGCTGGTACACAGGTGTGGAGCAGGACGGGCCAGGGCACGTGATGGCCTGCCATGCATCCCTCGTGGGACACACACCTATCACTGGCCATTGCAGGCCTGCTATCATCAATAGTGCCGGTGCGCAAGCACGCCATAGGCACAGCATGCTGGCACACCTGCATGCCAGACTGCTGTGACACAGGCTGTGCACCCCTGCACCCGTATCACTGCCGGCAGAGTTGTTGGGCCAGCCGCCTGCTGCTGCAGTGCCTGCAGGCTGCTGGCGGAGGTGGATGGTCCCTCCTCCTTGTCCAGCAGGTCTGCCTCACTGTCTGCACCCACCACCACTGTCTCCTGCAGACGAACAGGATCTGAAACAGAAAGAGAGTACATGTGAGTGCATGTGAACAACAGCCCCCCCACAACATCACCATGTCATACCGTGCAGTGATGGGCTTCCACCCGTCTGGAATCCTCCGCCTGGAACACCCGCAATGGCACTCGGCTGCATGGCTGCGACCAGTGTCTCCTCGGTCGGGGTCAGCTGCAACACCACCGGTGGTCCCCCACCAGTGGCAGCACATGCCACCCTGAAGGCTGCCACCTTCTCCTTCAGCCTCCGCGGTCAGTCCCCATCTTTATGGCATTCCTGCACGGAGCGCTGGTGGCTGCAGCAGGTTGACGGCCAGAGCTACCTCCCATGCAGCTGCACGCTGCTGAGGGTGCCCTCCGCCCACTCAATAGTGGCTCATCCTCCAGGTAGGCCTGGAGAAGGGCCTCAGTCTCTGCTGTGGTGAAGTTCGCCTCCTCCATGCCCCGCCGTCCACAGCCTCAGCCTGGTTCTCGTCAGTCATGGTGATCTGTATGGGTGGAAGTGGACACCTGTCACTGTGCAGTCCACAGCATTTCCCCATGAGCATGGCTGCAGGCTGGGGTGGGGGAGAAGCCTCCTTCCTCTCCGCATGGCATAGATACTGATGGAAAGGGTGCCCTCTGCCCTTCCTAAGTGCCCCCATCATGCTCAGCCCCTCAACCTATGACATCCTCCAGCACCCCTGCCCATGAGCATTGTCCTGAGCATCACACAGCATGTAACTCACCTCTCACCTGCAATAACTAAATCGGCCGCCACAACCCAGTGTCGCATTTTTATAGTGCAATACATTGCAAATGGGGTGTGGCGCAACTTTAATGACATGCTAATCGCGCTTACCGCGCTTTGCATGGCTGATCGACTGACGGTATATGTCGGCTGAATATCGCGTATTTGCGCTTAGCGCAATAGGGAAGGTCCGGCTGAGCCGATGGCGCATGTTTGTGGCTGTGTGCTACACTGCATTGCGCATGCCCCGACAGGTTACGCATGCGTCGATCGCGCTGCAGACCTGCTGAGCGCGATAGGCGATTCTGGCCATGGCCACCATTGTGCCAGTGGCGCTACAGCACTGGGCACTATATGGCGCTGTGGCACTTCTGCGCGATAGTCCACTGTGGCACTGGTGCTATGCTTAGCAGTCGTGCAGGATGCCTATACATCCCATGGCGCTGTGCGAGTCTGCGTCATTGCCGTGACCTTTGTGTATGCCCTCTGACCCCTGGCGCTGTGGGCATGCCATGTGTACGTCCCTATTGCGCTGTCTGGTTACAGCGCCATGTAAAGTGACGGCGCTATGCGAACAGCACGATTGGAGCCTGTGCTGGTCTATTGCGCAACAACTCCACGTGGGGTCACAGCGCAGCGAGGCGCCATATTGCCTGCTGTAAAGTTGGGGCCATGGCTAGGAGGAGGGCGGTGTCCTGGAGCCCAGTTGAAGTGGCCAACCTGGTGGCCCTAGTGGAGCCCCACTATGAGGGACTATATGGTGAGGCCCCCCTCACCGGACCTAGGACCCATTTGTGGCAGCAAGTGGCCACTGACCTGGTGGGGGTCACTGGCCGGGGCCGGTCTGCTGAGCAGTGCCGGCACCGGTACAGTGATCTCCGCCGGAGGGACCCAGAACTATTGACGCGGCTGCGTTCCCGTGCCAGGCGGGGCCTGGTGCCTAGGCCACGTGAGTGTACCATCTATTCACCTATATTCTCTGTAGGGTGTGTGTGTGCCTGGGTGGCTGTGCATCGGTGTGCAGTGTGTGCAGCTGTGTGATGGATGGTTATGGCTGTGTGGGCAGGCAGTCTCACTGGGGCAGGGGCACTCTGCTTTTGAGTCACACTGATGTTTGTCTCACCGTATGTCTCCCACAGGCCGGATGGTGAGGACGCCGGACAATGGTGATGTGGGCCATGCCAGGGCCCCAGTGCCACAGGCTGTTGGGCCACAGCAGCAGCATCAGCAGCAGCAGCGGCAGCAGCAGCAACAGCAGCAGCAGCGGCAGACCGAGCTGCTGGAGGAGTGTGAGTATCATTACGTCATGGATGCTATTGCATGCTGGGGGGGCAGGACCACCAACCATGCTGGACACAACCAAAGGGGAGGTCATAGTTCCACTATACGAAACAGTAGTGAGTCCCCACACTGGAGTACAGTGTACAGTTCCGGAGAACATACCTGCGTATGGACAGGGACTGGGTGGAGAGTGTTCACAGGAGGGCGACATGGATGGTGCATGGATTGCATCACAAGTCCTATGCAGACAGGTTGACGGAACTGAACATGTACTCCCTGGAGGGGAGCAGGGTGTGGGGATATGATGGGGACATACAAGTATTGTACAGGGGGGAACAGAGTGCAGGAAACAATATTTGTAAGTGTAAGGGATGTTCCAGGACTAGAGGGCATGGGATGCAGTTGGGGGGGCTTGTTTAAGAGGAACATGAGAAAGTGTTTCTTCACATGATGGGTGGTGGACGAGTGGAACACCCTGCCAGAGGATGTGGTGGGGGCTGACTTGGTCACGGGATATATGTATGCGTGGGTTCGCCATGAGGGACTTCTGGAGGTCAGGGGTGAGGGGGAATGGACTTATAGGACAAGAGAGTGATCGTACAAGGCCAAATGGCCAGACTGGGTGTCCCATAGGCCCTTATCTGCCGACACTGTCTATGTCTCCATGTATGTAGGCGTGACACAGGTGACCTGCATCACAGTGCAGCATCACGACACGTCTGTGTATGCATCACAGGTGGTCCAGGCATGCACTGGGCACATAGCTGTGTAACTGGCATCGCACCACGTTGCCACATCACATGACAGCGTAGTTTGTACTGTGCTTGACGTGGGCAGTGTGTGTGGGCGGTGGTGCGCATGGCTGGTGCTGCCTGTTTGTGATGGCCATGTGCATGTTCACTGTGGGTGGGTGCATGCCATCACATGTGCAGGACATTGGGTTAGATGGGTTGCAGGTTGGGTGGTGTTCAGGGTTGTGGTCAGTCTCAGCCATTGACTGTGTTCCCATTTTCCTAGGCCTCGGTGTGCTGCGCGCATGACGATGATCCTGGCGCCTGACCCAGGTGGTGTTGGACAACCAGGAGGTCTGCAAGTTCTACAGCCAGGGGGAACGGCACAGGCACAGGAGGGACGCCAGCAGGGGAGGAGCAGGAGCCAGCTGGGCCGTGAGCTCACCTTTCATTTCACCTTCACCCATCCCTTTCACCCTGCCTTCCCTCTCCAAGTTTTTATTCCCTCCCTTGAACACCCTGCCTTTTACCCGTCCCCCCAACTTGTACATAGTTCGACCTTTGTTGTTCACTGTTTTATTTAAATATACATTTCTATTTTGGTACAACTGCTGTGTTGGTGTCTGCTTTGCAACTGGCTCTGGGTGCTCCGTTGCAGGGTGTACATGCCATCTGGGCTACTATGGTCCTGGGTATATGTGTGTGTGTGTGTGTGTGTGTGTCCATGGGAGGTATCACCAGCATAGCATTGCCTTTATGTTGCTCTTGCCATCTGCTGCCACCCACTGCTGGGTGCACAGGGTGGGTCTGGCTGGTCTGCTTCTCTGCAGCATGGGGTTGACGTGGGCACGGGGTGCATGGTGTTTCCTGCAGTGCCTGTCACTGCACATGAGGTGTCTTGGGGCAACGGGCACCTGTGCTGTGCGACGGGGACTGATGTGCACTGTGGTTGTCAACCCTGGGTGTGGGTACACTTGCCTGCCAGTGGTTGTGCTGGGGTGTCATGGCTCTGCTATGCTTTAGTTGGCTTGTCCCCATGGGCACGTGGATCATCCGTCCCACCCCAGTGATGCTGTGCTTGGGGTGCCAGTGTGGTGGGTTCTGCAGTGAGTTCCCTGTGCCCATGTGTGGCATGGCTGGGGTGGCCCCAGCCTGCTCTCCCTGGATGTGCAGTTCCATTGCTCTGGGGGCTGTGCTGCGCTATGGCAGCTCTGCACTGCTCAGCTGAGCTTCCATGGTTGCGCCATAGCGCAGCATTTTGGCTCAGCCTCTCCTACCTGGTTGCGCGATGGCGCAGTATGTGTGATATTGAGACGTTGGTTGCTTGCGCAATTTGCTCTGCTCCATGTTTGAATATCGCACCTGTTGCACATTTGCTCAACTGGTTTGTGCTTGCTCCTGCTGTTGCGCTACTTTTGAGCGCAGTTTGAATATCTGGGCCACTGTATTTAAAAATCATTAAATACAAGTACAAAAAAAGAATCACTGTCTTGGCCTCTAAGAGCACTGTCAGCAACCACCATTTTACTTGGCGCTGACTGGGCTGCAAGGTCAAGGTATCTCCTAAGATTATAAGAGATGATGTGGCGGTGACAGGTGTTTTCAGGACCTTGGAGCAGTCCTCTATCACTCCTTGTCAAAAGGTATGTAGTGTGGGGCACTCCCAAAGCATGTGTAGTAGGTTGGCATTAGCTGTCCACATCTCCAGCAATTTGAGTGGAGAAGCACCCACATGCGGTGCAGAACTGCTGGGGTATAGCACCATCATAATAACAGCTTCAACTGTATTACCTAACTTCGTGCATCTGAGTACACGAGTTGGGCATCTCTTACACACTTGCCCCAGCCATTCTGCATGAGATTTGTGTGCAGGTCCTGCTCCCAGTGCAATCTGCATTTCAATCAATCAATAAATCAAACTTTATTTAACCAGGCAAGTTACATCATTGAGCAAGCTCATTTTCAAGATGGTCCTGGACACATAGGACAAATTCAATCACAGTAACATATCAGTTCATGATACACTAGACAGTAATACAGGAAATAATAACAATACAAGATCAGCTGGCATGAACACAAGGCTTGGTTTGTAACAGATAAATATCCAAGCAGTTCAACATATGCTAGTGGAGATCATTATAGTATTAAGAGAGGTAGGGATGTGAGACAAGTGGAGGGGAGAAGAAGAGGTGGTAAACAGGACAAATAAATAGACAGACAGTTCAACGTATGCTAGTTGAGTTCATTAGAGTATTGAGGGAGGAAGTGGTTGTAGATGCAGTGGAGGGGAGAGGAAAGGTAGTAAACAGGACACAATAAGGAGAGGGCAGGGGACAGCCTAATAGGGTGGAAGCCCCAAGTGAGATAGCTCATGGAGGGAGGAGGTAAAGGGGGTTAGTACCTTAGGCATTTATCCTTGGGATTAGGCTGGCTGTCCCTGAGCACTTTGTATATCTTTCCTGCCACCCCCTTCTGCTTCCCTTCTTGTGCAGCAATGCCATCCACTCCCAGCCTTCCCCTGGGGCCTTGGGGTGTTTATATGCTCTAACTGCCTCCCTGACCTGTAGGTATTTCCAAAAATGTAGTCTGGGGTGTTGGTACTTTTCTTGCATCTGCTGGAAAATCATCAGTCTCTGAATTCTTTTCCCAGAGGTTGGCGAAAGCTGTTATTCCTCTCGCCCTCTATTTCCCTCACTGGATACTGTGGCCCTCTGTCTGTATGGTGGGGTTGCCCCAGAGCTGTGTACATCTTAGTGGTGGTCCACGATCCTTCTCAGATGTTTTGGTCATTGCCATTCCCTTCTGCCATGCGCTACAGGTTTCCCTTATCACGGGGGATGTTATGTCCTCCTGGATTCTTTTTTCCCCCCAGCAGGGCACCCAGCAACTGGTTGTTTGCCATGTCCCTCTCCAACTGCACCCACATGGGTGTTAGGCCTTGGTCTGGTAGTAACCATCCTGTGGCTTGCGCCATTCTATGTGCTGTGAGTTAGCTGTAGAACCAGGGGAGACCGAACCATCCCCTTGCCCAGTGGGCCCTCAACTTCATTCTGCCCAACCTGGGGGGTTTACCATCCTATAAAAGGGTCGAGACCAGCTTGTCAAGAGTTCGTAATATCCTGGGTGGTGTTTCTATTGGTAAGTTATAAAAGATATGTGTCACCTTCGGTAATGTGAACATTCTCAGGGCTTCTATTTTACCTTTAAGGGATAGTCACAACTTTTGCCACCTCCTCAGGTTTGCCTCAATGGTGCCTAAGACAGGGCTATAGTTCTTGTCTATAAGTTGTCTCCAGCAGGGAATATGGGGTCAAAGTATACAGACACAATAGTACACAATAGAAAGCATAATAATACATTTCAAGATAACTAATACAGATAAACAGGCTACGCAAATAGTTAAGGTACAGGGTAAGGAATATCAAAGATCAGCTTAACTATAATAGGAAACAAACATTTCAAGTGCTATGTGAAGTTATGAGAACAAGTAGGGAAGGGTAGGAGGCATAGCAGCCATTTGACAGAGAAGTGAGAGGGAGAGTTGAGTAGGAGAGGAGTTTGAGAATTCCACAGAGAGGGGAGGCAATAGTTGAAGGCAGATTTGCCCATGTTGGAAGATGGAGTGGGGAGTGAGAAGGAGCGTGAATCCCTAGAGCATAGGGAATATGTCAAGGCTGGGTAGGAGAGAGGAGGAAATAGATGTAAGAGGGGAGCAGGTTGAACCAGAATTTGGAGATGAAAGATATAGAGTGGATGAGATGCCAGTGTGTGAGCGGAGGGAGGTCCAGGCAGGAGAATAGAGAGCAGTGGTGAGTCCCGTATGATGAGTTGGAGGTGAAACGACAGAAAGCATAGTAGACCTAAATATGTGAAACCCCAAGGGGCCCAGGTTACTTGTAAGTTCTTGGGTTCCAGTCCTCTACAGGGAAGGCTGAGGGGTGAAAAAGAGGTTTTCTTCTTGTTCACCTGCAAGCCTGACAGCTTTGCATACTCCTGCAGTATCTGGAGTATATAAGCCATTGTAGTTATCGGGTCCTCCATCGTTAGCAGGATAGCATCCGCATATGAGTTCAGCAGATACTGCTTGCCATTCACATTAATGCCCTTCACTTGCTGAGTGCAGAGTAGCTTCCTGGCTTGTGGATTGATAGCTATCAGGAAGAGCAGAGGGGATAGCGGGCATCCTTGCCTCATCCCTTTTAGCAGTGGGAATTGCTGGGAGATGTTTCAATTTGTTAGCACTGCGGCTATCAGCGTGTTGTATAAGGTCAAGATCCAGTTTGTGGAGTATTTCCCGAAACTGTAGGCTTCCACAGTGCTATGCAGATACCTCCACTCTACTGACTCAAACGCCTTGCAGAAATCAACTGCCAGTGCCGCCATAGACGTGGTGGAGTTCAGGGCCCATCACTTGAGGTTTAAGACCGTGCAAATATTGTCCGCCCCCATCTTACCCTTACTAAAGCCTGCCTGCAAGGGGTGTATGACGGATGGTAGGACTCTCTCCAATCTAGTTGCTAGGGCTTTGGCTAGCACCTTTATATCAACTGAAATAAGAGAGATGGGTTGGAAATTCGCACAGTCCAGTGGGTCTGCTGATTTTTTGGGAAGCAGTGTTATGATGGCCTCTCTCATGGTGGGTGGTAGGATCTGCTTTTCCCTTGCTACTTTAAGAGCTGCCATAGTGCTGGAGTGATTTCATCTACTATTAGCTGACATAGGTCTGCTGACATACTGTCAGGACCAGGGCTTTTCCCTTTGCCAGTTTGGCTAGGGCTAAACATATCTCCTGTTCAGAGAGGGGCATATCCAGTTCCCTAATCTCTTTCTGAGATAGCCGAGGGAGTTGAAGGAAGTCCAGGAAGGCCACTGTCTCTGCCTTGGGTTCCCCAGTCATCGAGGATTTAGTGGAGGAATATAAAGCCTGATAGTATTTTTGCATTACCGCATTTATGTCATTCAGCTTGTTCACCGTATCCCTACTCTGGACTCTTAATGCATGGATTTGGGAGTTGGCTTTTTGTTTACATAACTGGTAAGCCATAAGCTTGCCCCGCTTGTCTCCAGCCTCCCAAAATCTATGCTTAGATCTGAGGAGCTGCCACTCCACTTTTTGCTACATGATAGTGTTAATTTTGTATTTTATCCCTGTGATCTGGGCCATCAGTTCTACATGCAGTGATGGGGAAGTTGTGAACTGAATCTCCAGCTCTGCCAACTTCATTTGCAGGTGTTCCTGTTCCGCCCTGCATTTCCTGTTCTGAGTAGCAGTGTACGATATAATGCAGTCCCTCAAAAAGGCTTTAAAAGTCTCTCACATCATGCCTGCTCCTACTTCCCCATTAGCATTTATCTCAAAATAATTTGTTTGTATTTCCAGCCACTTGCCAAACTCTGGGTCCTTTAGTAGGAGAGGGTTACAACACCATATCGTAGAGTTTGGCTGTGTCCCTGACGGGGTGAAAAACAGGCTAACTGGCGCATGGTCAGATGATATCATTGGTTCTATTATCAATTTTTGCATTCCCTGTGATGCCTCTTTGTTTGTTAGAGAATAGTCAATCCTACTATGTGTCCCACGGGCCACTAAGTAGTAGGTGTAGTTCTTCCCCAGTGGGGTTATCTCTGTGCCATGGGTCCCTCATACCCCATTCTTCCTGTAGGGGGGGGTTCAAGCTTCTGTGGATGTTGTGTGAGAATCAGGGGAGGGCTGCGATTTGTCCAAGATTACGTCTTGGACCAAGTTGTAATTGCCCCCTACCATAATTGGCATATCCTGCTCTTCTCCCCTGGTTTCTGCTATAGCCTGGCTAACCTGCAAGAAGAAATCTGGATTGTCCTGGTTGGGGCCATATACACTGGCTATAACCACTTTCCCCCTGGGAAAGGTAAAGCTAACAACTATCTAACTCCCCTGCTTGTCCATTTTGACCCACTCTGCTGTCCACAGGCATAATTAGTGCACCAGCACTGCCACCCCCCCTTGATCTGGATGAGGCAAAGCTACGCAGCACTTTCCCTATCCATGCCTTTTGTAGCCGCAGGATCATCCTGGCTAAGAGGTGCTTCTCCTGAAGAAGTACCAAATCAGCTTTCAAACATTTGAGGTGCTGCAGGACTTTCGTTTGTTTTACACGGTGGTTTAGCCCCTTAATATTCCAGGAGACACACCTCAACACCCTCTCCCTGTCCATGAATGCCATGTTACTGCACTATAGCCCACGTACCACTTACCTCTGTAGATGTTCCTTTCTGTCCTCAGGTCCTGGGGTAGTCCTGCTTCCCTCTTCCTGGAAGCAAAGCAATTTCCGAACCAGGGGGTCTGAGATGCAGCCTGTAGTTCTCTGTGCTGGGGCAACCTAGAAAGATATAAGAACAAAGCCCAACAGCAAATGCCCACACAAGGTTGTTCCAATCAGCTTTATATGTATAGCAATCACAATATGTCCAAAGTAGCCTGTCTCTCTCTCTCTCTCTCTCTGTTCCCGCTATAAGCTGCAGTTTCTTCCTTCTTGCGTTACCCTTGTCCCTGTTGTGGCCCTGGCTATGAGGGTATTTTTGATCATGTCTGGATTAAAGATACTGGAGTAGCACTGATTTGTCCTGTTATAAAGTGAGTTATGGGGGCATGGCTAACACAGGCATGATGGCAGTCGCAGTTTAGCACAGCTCCCAATGCATCCACCTTTATAAACGCCCTTTTCTCAGTGGCCCGACCTGATTAGGTGGCTAGTGTGTGCAGAGTGACAGCAATAGTCAATGGCAGCAAAAGGATCTAAGCACTGGCAAACCAAATTGCAGTTCAGGGAAACAGAACAATGCAGAGAGCAGAAGCAAGGCCTGGACCCCTCCAAACGCCTGCAGGCCAAAAGCGCAACATCTCTCGAGTCGAGTATGACCACCCTGGAGCACTCTTTGGCAGGAATACCCTCCACCCTTGAGGCTATGCAGCAGGAGATGCAGGCAGGATTTGCTATGGTGACCGCGCAAATGGGTCATCTGCAAGCAGTGGCAACTGACCTGACCGATACTATGATTATACACTCCATGCAGATTAGTGAGCTGCAACAAAGGGTAAGTGACCCGGAGGATTCGCTGCATATACTTTCTCGGGAGCGCAACAACCATGTGGATACTATTACAGAGCTACGGGGGAAAATAGATGAACAAGAGAACCACTCGCGTAGGTCGAACCTGTGGATCGTGGGGTTACCAGAGGGCATGGAAGGCAAATCCCCTGCAGAAGGCCTGTAGCAGTGGCTGACAAAGAACCTCAAACTACCCCCAGAGGCAGCGAACTCTGAAATTGAATGGGCGCACAGAGTGGGACCCCCGGCCCAAGCCAAATGAGTGACCAAGACACTGTCTGATCAAATATTTGAGGTTTGCAGACAAAGAATTAATCCTGGCAGCAGCTAAGAAGCAGGGACCACTTTGATTCAGCAGCTCGTGAGTGGGAATCTACCAGGACTATAGCCGCGTTCTACAAGCCAAACACCAGAAGTTTAATGGGGTGAAATCCAGGCTGCATGATTTAGGATGGCCCTTTGCACTCCTCTACCCAGCGAAACTTAGGATCAGCCAAACGGGGATGCCGTCCAAGATTTCCCTCAACTTCCTGGAGGCAGAAAAATGGGTGGCAGCTGCAGTTCAACAGGAGGGGGAGAGATCACCACGCAACTGAAAAAGATTGAATAAAGCCTTCTCAAATTATTCAAGATCAGTGTACTTAATGAAGGTATTTGGTCACTTTGGTTTATGGTTATTTCTGGTGTTGTGTAGATAAACCCTCACAGAGTAGCTCCCTGTTGCCACCTTCTCGGAGGCCTTTTGGCGTGAAAAGCGGACTCCCCCTGCCTGGGAGTAGGTGAAGGACTTCCTTACGTTGCAACAAGCCAAGTCAACTGTGCTCAGCTTAAAATGGAAGATGCAAGGGTGATACAGTCATCTAAAGGGACATCATCCTCACAATGAGGGTTCCCGGCTTGGGAAGGGGGAGGCCACGGTGATCCGGACAGCTAGTTGTAAATGTGATCAGCCAAAAAGACCGGGAATCCCCCAGCCGCCTGCGCTGGCCTCCTAATTCAAGTTCTAATTTTCTTTGAACCTGTGGCCGATATGGAACACTGCTCAGTCCTGACCACATCTAGGGATGTGGGTATCCATGGGAGACTGTGGAACCGACTCAGGGAAGTGCACCCATATTTGCATGTACAGCATGGTGGTTTTTGCATGAAATGGGGGGGATGCATGCAATAGCACTGACCAGGATGGGACTATCAGTGAGACATTTGGAGGGGAATGGACAAAATAATTTGCTGAATGCATGGGTGTCGGGAGGGGGGGACGAAATGTGCTGTGAGAATAATTATTGCTCCAAAACACACTTCACAGCTCAGAGAGATGGGGGAAAGAAAAACTGCATGGAGCGCGCAGACTCTTTGATTACCTAATGCTAGTTTTACAATGCATGTTGATATACTTTCTAGTAACCTGTATGTTTACGCATGTTCATCGAGGCCTTTTGGATTGGGGGGGGGGCACACTGTTGGCCACAGTCTGGATACTAGGTGTTTCATTTTTCTTTTTCAGGGTGGAGGCTGCTACGCATTCCACCCGTGGAGAAAGATTTCTGGCCTCAAACTGCAGATGTCCTGCACTGCACTCAAGCTAAAGGTAGGTAAGCTGGTGTTTTAACTTCCATTTACATGCTTGCCTGCTACGGAGGGTTCAGATGTGAGTTAGCTCTGTTTAACGAGGTCACTGGATGAAAAGGGGTATACCCCCCTATTACAGATGGATGCTCAGGCAACCTTGGAAACTCGCCATCTCCAGGAGAGGGAGTTCTGACAGGGCAGGGTACACTGCCCAGTCGAGGGGGGTATGGGGGTATAATAATGGTTGTGTTGGATGCCCTGTTGGCATCTTTGGTACTAAGGTTGGGAGGGGGCGGGAGTGTTAAAATGGAGGGTAAGTTAGGGTTTGTTAAGTTTCAAAAACAAGTTAGGAGAAAAGTTATGCAGAAATCCAGTGAATTGTATTTTCAATCAACAGTAACATTTGGTAAGGTACTTGCATATAAGGGGAAAAAATGGGTAGCTTAACTAAAGTGGTTACATGGAATGTCAATGGGTTAAAATCAGTGGTAAAAAGGAAAAAGGTTATGAGTGAGATGAGGAGAATGCAGGCCCGAATAGTCCTTTTACAAGAGACACACATGTCTGCCCAAGAGGCTCTAAAAACTGAAAGGTACATGGGAGGCCAGTGGATATCCACTAATTATTCAACAAAGGCTAGAGAAGTGTCCATCTGGGTCCCTAGAGGACTGAGGGTTAACATTCATAAAGTGGTCAGGGATGGGGGGAAGGTATGTGCTGGCACACATGACCATAGAGGGAGGAGGTGCTGTGTCAGTGGGGTCAGTATATGTTCCTAATGTGGAGGACCAGGGTTTCTTCCAGACCCTAGCCCTGGATATTTATAAACTTCTGGGTCCCTGGGTGTTGGGGGGGATTATAATTGCATTAGGGACACCACGCTGGACAGATCCAACCCTAACCTGGTCCCAATGTCAAAGAACGCAATGGCCCTAGGGGACATAGAAGGGGCGTATACCCTGGTGGACGCCTGGAGACACCTGAACCCCACTGGCAGAGAGTATAGTTTCTATTCGCATGCACATAGCTCATATGCCCGACTGGACTGGGTGTTGGTCAGTGCCCCACTTCTGGGGGGCATAGAAACATCCCAATACTCCTCTATTTTAGTGTCAGACCATGCGTACTTACAGTTATCCATGACCCTGGGGGAGGGCGAGAGATCAGGGCGAGGGGCATGGAAGCTCAACCATGTATTGCTAAAGGACAAGGATTTTTTGGCATACATGACTAGGGCCCTGACAGAATTCTGGACGCATAACAAAAAACGTGAAACTTCTTGTTCAGCTAGGTGGGAGGCAATGAAGGCTTATGTCAGAGGCCAGGTTATTTCCTACTCGGCCCATAAAAAAGGGAAGCACAAAGGGATATGGAAGAACTCAGGCAACGAATTGCGGCCTATGAAGAGGCCCATATGAGGACCTCCTCACAACCCCTGTATAGAACAGTGCAGAAATTGAAGTGGAAATTTAACCTTCTAAACACTGCACAAATAGAAAGGGCAATTTTATTGTCAGGTGCAACAGCTTACTTTGATGGTGACAGGGGAGGGAAGTTACATAGAAACATAGAAACATAGAACATAGAAACATAGAAACATAGAAGTTGACGGCAGATAAGGACCGCAAGGCCCATCCAGTCTGCCCATTTCTTTTTCTACCTTATAAATGTGCCATCGGCCTTTGCTCTGTCAGTGGCCTATCTATTCACAGTCATTTGTATTGCTCCCTTATGCCTATCCCATGCCTGTTTGAAGCCCTGCACTGTATTCATAGCCACCACTTCTTGTGGTAAGCCATTCCATGCATCCACCACCTTTCTGTGAAAAGAATTTCTCACATTCCCCTTAATCGGCCTCCTCTAATCTCATGCTGTGTCCTCTTGTCCTGCTATTTTCTTATATTTAAACATGTTAGACTCTTTCACCTTGTTTATGCCCTTAAGGTGTTTGAATGCCTCGATCATATCACCTCTCTCCTCCTTTGCTCAAGGGTATACATATTGAGTCTGCTAATCTGTCCTCATATGTCTTCTGATGCAGTCCCTGCACCATTTTGTTGCCCTTCTGGACTGCCTCAATTTGGTTAATGTCCTTGTGAAGGTGTGGCTCCAATACGTACGCAGTACCCAGATGGGGCCCAACTAGTGTCTTGTACAGAGGGATTATTACCTCCTCTACGACTCAGTGATACCCCTACTAATACACCCTAACACCCCCTAGCCTTACCTACTGCTTTAGAGGTCTGCTTGGATGATTTTAGGTCATCAGTGATGATGATGCCCAAGTCTCTTTCTTCCTTTGTGACTGCTAGCAACTCCCCTCCTAGCCTATAGGTGGCTTCAGGGTTTCTCTTCCCTATGTGCATGATTTTGCACTTCTTTGCATTAAATCCCAGTTGCCACTCTTCTGACCATTCTGCTAGTTTATCCAGATCTCTTCTCATTTTGCCCACCCCATCTAGATCATCTACTCTGTTGCAGATCTTGGTGTCATCTGCAAACAGACAAGCCTTACCTCTAGTCCATCTGCAAGGTCACTAATGAAGATGTTGAAGAGGACTGGCCCTAGGACTGATCCCTGAGGTACCCCACTTGTGACTTGCATCTCTTCTGACTGTATACCATTTACCACCACTCTCTGTTTTCTGCCCGTCAACCAGTTTGCCACCCAGTTGACCAACTTCTGACCCACCCCGAGCCTACCCAGCTTATTTATCAATCTTCTATGTGGAACAGTGTCAAAAGCTTTGCTGAAGTCAAGGTAGGCGACATCAACTGCTCCCCCTTGGTCCACCACTCTGGTTACCCAGTCAAAGAAATCTATGAGATTAGTTTGACAGGACCTTCCTTTTGTAAACCCATGCTGTCTTGGATCCTGTGCCCTATGGATTCCAGGTGTTGCACTATCCTTTCCTTAAGGAGTGCCTCCATAATCTTGCCCACTACTGAGGTAAGACTGACCGGTCTGTAGTTCCCCGCCTCCTCCCTGCTACCACTCTGTGGAGCCGGATCACATGAGCCCTTCTCCAGTCTTCTGGGACCTCTCCTGTGCTCAGAAACTCACTAAACAATTCTGCTAATGGCTCTGCTAGTTCCTCCTTTAGCTCCTTAAGTACCCTGGGATGTATGCCATCAGGTCCCATTGCCTTATCCACCCTAAGCTTAGCAAGCTCTTGTAGGACCCTTTCTTTGTGAAGGAGTAGTGCTCACCTCCCTCCCCCCTGTGTCCATGATGCTGAGCTGTGGGCCCTGCCCTACCTTCTCTTCAGTAAATACTGAGCAAAAGTATCTATTTAGGATAGATGCTTTTACAGGGTCCTCCTCCTCACATGCTCCCTTTCTCCATTGAGCTTAGCAATACCCCCTCTGGACTTTCTCCTTTCACTAATGTATCTATAGCAAGTCTTGTCACCTTCTTTTACTGTTCGTGCTAGTGTTTCCTCAGTTTGGGACTTTGCCTGCCTTACTGCCTTCCCTGCTTCCCTTAGGCAGTTTGATATGCCTCCTATCTTCATCCCGCTGTGTTCCCTATATTTCCTGAAGGCCAGTCTTTTGGCTCTGACCTTTTCTGCTACTGTATTTGAGAACCAAAGTGGTTTCTTCTTCTTTGCACTTCCTTTTCTGTCTAACACAATGGGATGTTGCTTTAAGTATTGCATCCTAATGCTTGCCCACTTTGCCTGTACCCTCACCTGTGTTTCTTTTGCCAGGGCTAGCTTAACTCTGTTGGCCATCTTATCAAAGTCAGCTCCTCTGAAGTCCCATATTTTGCCTTTGAATGGGATGATTTAGATGTAGTAGCCAAATTGAACCATACCATGTGATGGTCACTGGCCCCAGGTGACCTTCTACCTGGAGATCTGTGATCCTTCTTTGTTAGTCAGTACTAGATCTAGGATAGCCCTGTCTCTTATGGGTTGCTGTACCAGTTGTTTGAGGCCCTCCCTGCAGGGAATCCACTATGAGTCTAGTTCTGGCAGATGTTCCTGCTGGTATTGACCAATCTGTATCCGGCATGTTGAAGTCTCCCATTATCAGAACCTCCCTTTAGCTGTCATGTTTTGTATATCTTCTAACAGTAATGTGTCTATGTCCTCCCTCTGGTCTGGGGCCTGTAGACAACCCCAGTTCTTATGGCTGTCCCATTTCTGTTTCCAGGTGACCCACAGTTCTTCTGGCTCCTTATGTGTATTCTGAATTTCTGTAGCTTTGATATTTTCATTAACATACAGGGCCACTCCTCCCCTTTTGCACCTCGGTCTCTTCTGAACAATACATAGCCAGGTACTGAAGTCTCCTAGTGTGGTCACTGGTAAACCACGCCTCACTAATTGCTACTATGTCCAGTTTAGCCTCTGACATTATTGCCTGCAGGTCTGGGATCTTATTTCCCAGGCTGTGAGCATTTGTGTACATGATTTTCCATTGGCCAGATTTTGGTGTGTTAGTTGTTGGGTGAAGTTTGGCATTACCTTAAAGTCAGATGGGGAGACAAACCTTTTTCTTACCTGGTGATGCAAATGAACAGCAAACATGCTGAATTCCTGTTTGACCACTAGCTGAGGGGGAGGGGTGTTCTTCCCATTTGACGGAGGGGGTGCCACCTCTCCCCATTTGCTAGTTTAAATATTCTGCAAAGACGTCAAACTTCTGCCCCAATGCACTGACTCCTCTTTAGTCAGATGCAGTCCATCAAATTTAAAGAATCTGCTCCCAGAACTGTTGCCAGTTCCCTACAAATCTGTGTCCTTTTTCTGGCACCAGCCCTTGAGCCACGTGTTTAGCTCCCTATCTCCCTTCTCTGACCTTCCGTCCATCTGCTCCCTCTCCCAGACTGGCAGGATCTCAGAGAAGGAGATGCGGATGAAATAGATGATATTGTCACCCAGCCTAGTCAGGTGTTCCTTGGTCTCCACAACTGACCGGCTGGCTAGATCATTAGTCCCTATATGTACTAGGACATCAATGTTTTCTCCTGCTTTGTGAACAATTTTAGCAATGCAGTCAGTGTCTCTCCATGCTGATGTACCTGGAGACATCTGACCATCACCCTGGCTGGAGATGGGTATCAACTCCCGAATCATGGAGTCTCCTATGATCAGAAGTTTTGGATTTCCTTTGTGCTTGTTTTGTTTTGGTTCCTGATTTGGGTGAGTTTTGTTGTGCTAGCTCCTGTGCCGCAGTGTCCTGCTCTGCAGTGTCTTCTGCCTCTTTATTTGATTTCAGAGATAGAGGCAGATACCTGTTTGTAGTGTTTATATGGTTTTTGGAGGTGAAGTTCTTGGCCTGGCAGCTAAGGAAGAGAGAGGGGGACAGGTCTATCACCCAAATTCAGTCCGCATCTGGGGTACTTACAACCTCAACTGAAGGGATTGGGGAGGAATTTAGTAGGTTCTACCGAACGCTGTATACATCAGAAGTGGTACCCACCCCACAACTAATGCAAGCTTTCTTTGAGAAAGCCCCCCTACGGACATTGCCCCCTAAGATGGCAATTGACCTGGATAAGCCACTAGACGTATCTGAAATACTCAAGGCCATCAAAATGCTGGCGGGGGGAAAGCACCAGGCCCAGATGGTTTGCCTATTGATTTTTTTAAGGTGTTTAAGGAGCAGCTAATAGACCCCTTATTTGATGTTCTCCCAGAGGGATTGACTAAAGGGACCCTGCCACCATCTATGAGGGTTGCCACCATCACTGTCCTTCCTAAGCCGGGTAAAGACCCTACCCTCTGCTCCTCGTATCATCCTATTTCGCTGCTTACAGCTGACTATAAAATACTGGCCAAAGTGGTGGCCACCCGCCTAGAGCTGGCCCTCCAAGAACTCATACATACTGACCAAGCAAGATTTGGGGGGGGTAGGCAGGGAAAGCATAACATCAGGAGAACCATAAACATCCTGCACTCCTGGGGTAAATCTGTGGCAAGGCATGAGGTGGCCATACTAGCATTGGATGCGGAGAAAGCCTTCAATAGAGTCCAGTGGGGGTATATGTTTGAGGCCCTTTCGAGGCAGGGGTTAGGGAAGGGGATCATGGGCTGGATAAGAGCCCTGTATGCCTCCCCAAGAGCCCAAATATTAGTGAATGGGACACTATCTGCCCCCTTCGAGTTGGGAAGAGGAACCAGGCAGGGATGCCCCCTATCACCTCTCCTCTATGTCCTGGCATTAAAGCCTCAAGCAGCAGCCATTAGGAATCATGATGGGATACAGGGATCCAGGGGTGGTGGTAAAGAACACAAAATAGCTTTATTTGCTGACAACATCCTATTATACCTACAGAAGCCTGGGAAGGGCCCACCTGTGATCCATGGTCTATTGCAGGAGTATGGAGCATTGTCGGGTCATAAGGTCAATTGGACAAAAAGTGAACTCCTCCTGGTGGGACAACTGAATAGACCTGGGCTAGTACGGGTATTGGGGGGGCCTGATGATGGTGAGTCAGATAAAATACCTGGGGATCTTCATCTCTGCCAAGATTGGAACACTGTACTTCCAGAGTTATGGGGCATTAATGAAAAGGTTGAGCCAGGACTGTGAGAAGTGGCAGTATCTGCCCCTGACTTTGATTGGGAGAGTCAGTACGGTAAAGATGATAATTCTGCCAAGATGTCTGTATCTTTATCAGTCTCTTCCCATTCGGGTACCTCTCAAACACTTCAAACAGATGAATTCTCTGGTGCATGGCTTCATTTGGAGGGGGAAGTCAGCCCGCATCAAGAGAACTATATTGCAAATGCCAGCTGGTAGGGGCAGGGTGGGCCTGCCCAATTTTCAGCTCTTTTACCTAGCAGCACATTTGGCATTCCTGCCAAGAGGGATGAATCCCCAATTGTTAGATTGGCTGAACCTGGAAGAGGAACAAATCAGGGGATCCCTGAGACACATATGTTTGTCTGGAGGAGTAGGGCTTGGGGTCAAGCCGAGCATCAACAACCCTTGCACAATGGCCACACTATGGGCCTGGCGGAGTGCGCACAGTAAGTTGGGCATAGGGGAGGGTGGGTTGCAATCACCATACTCAGACCTCCCCACAGTAGTGAGGCAAAGAGGCATTTACACAGCCCTCACACATCAGAGGTTGAGAGCCTGGTATTCCAGGGGTGTCAGATGTGCCCTACAACTCTATGAAGGGGGGAGGATCTTAGAGTTTGCAGAAATTAGAACCAAGTTCTTGATAGACCCTGGGGACTACTTTGTATATCAGCTAATTCGTCACCGGCTACCAGATGCCATGAATACAGAGTCTGGATGGGCCGAGCCAACCCCCATTGAGGAGGGTCTATATAATCCTCCCCCGACAATGAAAGCCCTCTCCACATATTACCATACATTGCTGGGAGCAGAACCAGATCAAGCCCAACTTACTAGAATGAAGTGGGAGGGGGACTTGGGGATCAGTATTGAACATAGCGTCTGGCAGAGTGCAGTTAAGCACCTCAGGATGTGCTCCAGAAACAATAGACTATGACAGATACAGCTTAATTTTTTGTATCGAGCTTACCTGACCCCTGTCAGGCTACATCTCATGAGTCCGGGAAAATTCTCACCACTGCCCTAAGTGCCAGCAGGGACAGGCTGATTTTTTGCATATGGCACTGGCCTGTCCAAAAGTGGCTCCCTTCTGGGCCAAGGTGCACAGAATTATGGAATTAACTCTCTTAATGAAATTACCCTGCACCCCCCCCCGGAATTATTACTAGGGGCAGATTCACTAAGAGGAAGCAGACATAATAGCCACCCTTTGTGGGGAATAGCACTGGTTAATGCGAAAAAGACACTAGCTCAGACTTGGCTGGCGCCCAATCCATTGTGCAACAATGGGTTAATAACATAAAACTTTGTCTCGCACTTGAAAAAGCCCAACTCTCAGCAAATGGCAATGTGGACATATTCAATAAGCTTTGGGGCCCCTTGGAGAGAGCTGTTGAAGTTGGCCATATACCAGCATAGCCTCAGTTTATGGTATAAGGAGTATAGTGAGTTAATTGAATGGTCATGCTGCGAGATCGGGCACATTGGTAGAAATCTGCCTGTATGTGTCTTCCTAGACCCTTAGTTGCACACCTTGACATCCCAGTTTGGATCACTAACTACCTACAACCAGTATTTGATTCTATGCACCTTCTATAGGCTTTGACAGGTATATGTTAAGTAACGACAATGAACATTGCAGATTGCCCACTTTGAATAATGTATCTTGCTATTAAGGCATTGGTTGGTATCATTGAAATGTTGCTTGTCTGGATATTTGTTATATACAGATTGTATTGCTGCTTTTCTCAATAAAAATATTTTACAAAAAAAATAAAGTGAGATATGCTGTGTATCCACTAAAGCAATGTGGGCGTACACGTAAGGGGCAAGTATGACCACTGTACCCCAGCTACGTCATCCAGGTACCGAGTAGTGCGGCTGATATGGAGCTTTTTCCACTCCTCTGTATTTTATTGTCATACCCATATTTTCTGTAGCATAAATGTGCCTCTTTTTCTGCCTCAGCTGATCTCGGGGTTACCTTGGGGTCTCCCTTCCTGGGGGTGCCTTGGGCTCCTCCCAGCCTGTCGTAGGGGTTTGCTGCAGATGTAGAGTGGTGGGGGATGAGGTCTGATTTCACACTCGAGAGTGGAATTAAAGTCTGGAGTGATATCAGTAATAGTCACAAATTGTAGTCTTGTGGTCTGGGCCTGTAATGTTTCACTGAATGGGGAGGGACTAGGACTTTGCACTAATTACCACTTGCCCTCACTCTTTGGTAAGGCCTTGTGTGATCCTAACTGTGTTATCATGGAGGCATTTTCTCTCACCATTATTGATCTTGTGACAATGCTTCTTTGTCTCTATCTTCACCCATATCCCCAGTTTATTTCCCATTCTATTTTAACCTTCCTTTGCCCTCACAAGGCTGAACCTGTCCCTTCTATTTTGGGTGGTTGATCTATCCCATGGGAGTATTTCCAGCAGCCCCGGACCATTAATGTTACAGCTCTGTGATTCGGTGGGGTTCTCTGTTTCTGTGGGGAGTATATAGGGTTTGTCTGGGGCGGGGGGCTTTTGTTTGCTCTACCTTTTAACCTCTGTGTTAAGACCTGGGATTTTTCCCTTCCCTGCACCATCCATCCTGGAACCCACCCCACATTCTGAAGAAACAGCCCTCATGTTTGTTTCCCCCCTGTGCTTGCCCACTTGTTCCTACATCCCCCACTCGTGTCCCACCATCCTGTGGGGGGGGGGATTACCAAACCCAGCAACAAACGTTTAACATTACATTAAACATTCAACATTTTAACCTTCCTAATTATTAATTGAAACCCAGAAATAAGTATGCCACCCCCCTCTGTCTGAGGGTAGACCAAGTGAACATAAAGCACATACCGTCCTGCCATCCAATGATTTGTGGCAGAGCAGCTCGCTAACACCTCCGCAGCATCCTCTTAGCGAGAAACATCCTGATCTGCAGTCCTTCTGGCTTTCAGCCTTGTCCCATCACTGTCACCTCTGCAAAAAACTGGGTCCCCCATTTAATCAGTTATTGTGGGACATCCGAGCCATCCATGTGCTCCTCTTTCCTTTTGTCAGCCCAAGTGATCTTTGTCACTTCTTGCAGCTGTGCTTTCAGTCCCTTGTTCCATCTGTTTCTGGTGTCTTATTCACTACTGGAGTCATCACGCAAGAATTTGGCCGGGCGCGATGACTTGGGGCTGGGCGAATAATGTATCTTGCTATTAAGGCATTGGTTGGTATCATTGAAATGTTGCTTGTTTGGATATTTGTTATATACAGATTGTATTGCTGCTTTTCTCAATAAAAATATTTTACAAAAACCTTGGTCTGGATTGTTGTGGCTGTGGTTGATGGGTGTTCTTGTGTTCTTTGGATGTTCTGAGGTGAGGCTGTGCTGGTGTAAGGGTATGCATCACTTTGTGTGTGTAGCTGTTATCCACCATTTTAGATGCTGCCCTGGACTCCGCCATTTTGTCTTTTCCGATCTCCCTGTGTTTACTGCTCTCTGCCCCCCAGTTACCCGCATCTAGGTTCCACTGTGTTGTGCACTGGTCACATGGATGCCAGAACTGCCTGGGGCTTGTAGTTCTTAGTCAAGTGTTTGGCAACCATTTAGAGATGCAGTGTGTAATGTCTTGCAGGGTGTTCCCCATCATCACTTTGCCCTCTTTGATGACCCATAGTCCACACAGCACTCTGAAACCACATTTAAAATCAGCTGCCCTTAAGTCTTTCTTTAGCTGTCCGAAGGATTTGTGTCTCATAGCCACCTCGTAGGAGAAGTCCCAGAAGAGCGAGATTCTGGCACCTTTGAAAGTTAGCTTCCCGGAGTCCCTGGCAGCTCTCAGGACTCACTCCTTGGTTGAGTATCTCAAGAAATAAACAATAATTGGCCTTGGGGAGTTGCCTGGGGTGGCTGTTTGCCCACAAGTCCTGTGGGCTCTTTTGACTTCCATTGGGCCCCTCCATAGCTTGCCCAGCAGCCTGGGCAGAAAGTCATTTAAAAAATCTTCCATGCACCTCCCCTCCAGGCCCTTGGGGATGCCCAGAATCCTCACATTATTATGGTGCCCCCGATTTTCTTGATCCTCGGCCCTTTCCCATGATTTCTGCAGTCAAGCCTCATGTTCCTCAAGCTTGGCCAGTATCCTGTGCTGGTATGTTTCTAGCACATCTGATCTCTGTTCTACCATGTTTACTTTGTCTTTGAGAATTCTTATGTCCTCCGTGGTGCCAGCGAGTGCTGTTTTGACATCTGTCATGTCCACTACCAACACTTCCAACATGTGGGTTATGTATCCCAATTGTTCATTCAGCTGAGTATCCATTGCTGGGGCCATAGAGCCCAGGCCTCTGTCTGCAGAGTCCATCTACACGGAGAGCCATTCAAGTAAGACAGCAGTGTTTGGGTTGTTTAATCAATTCCTTCAGCCAATGCATTTGATGGGTGCTTGTAAAGTACAGCTCCTCTGGTGAAAGTGTCTTTTTCAGAGTTGCTGTCATCTGCTGTTCCGCTTCGCTGCTGTCCTTCACTTTTGTTTGTGGCCGTGCAGTGATCAGGAAAGCGCCCAGCTTGTACAGCGCCTCCCTCATGTAAGGGATCTGAAAATAATAGTGGTCTGTGCTGCTGGTCCCCTCTGGCTCCCTGGAGGGATTTCTTTCAATACCGTTCCTCGGATGCAGTTAATAAAGTGCCCCAATATCTTTTGGGGTCACATTCATTGATTCATCTACAGGTTATAATATTTTCTGACCTAGCCAGGAGCAGATCTAGCAAATAAGATGGCCATTGCTTAGCACGTTCAAACCACACCCCCATAAAACCGATTATTAGGTGAACTCTACTGCTTTAAGAATAAATGGTAGAGGGGAGCACTGGCATTTGGGTATATCTGTAAGAAGAAATCAATTGGCTCTAGACCTTTAATATGAGAAATACAAGTGTAAAGGGAAACCACATCACAGTTTAACCAACAGAAGGACAGCTGCCAAGTGATTTTATTTAACTTATTAAGAAGGTTCATAGAGTCACTGGTGTAGGATCCTAATTGCAAAACTTAGAATTGAGGAAAGAAATCAACAAATCTGGAGAGATTCTCTGTCAACAATCCTACACCAGAAATTGTCAGACAGTGCAGGGAGTTGACAAGACATTTATGGACCTTCGGTAAATAGTAGAAAGCTGAAATTACCAGGAACTTCACTTTCAGAAAATGGCCTTCATCCTCAGTGATGAATTTTCTTACAACGGATTCATCAATAAACTCATAAAGAGCAGTACTGAATGCATCAAGAGGATTAACAGGGAGTATTTCATAAATAGTTACATCACTTGAAAGGTGTAATGCCTCTTTCAAATAGTCATCTTGATTAAGGATTACTACATTCCCTCCCTTATCAGCTGAGCAAACAATATTTTCTATATGTATAGTTACTGTTTCTCTTATGGCTATAAGAGTGCATTGTTGAGTTCTTTGGGTGAAAGAACTGTGAAGCACAGCTGAGCAATTCTGACACACAAAGGACTTGAGAAGAAACACTTATAACCATAAGAGATACAGGAAGTGTAAATAAACATATTTTAATTAACATCCAGTATTTGTTATGCGCACAGATAGCAGTAGTTTTAGTACCGCTTACAACCTCCCGGTTGATATTTTCGATTATAACGGGGAGGTTGTAATCTGCACCTGTCAATCTCACTCATGCTCACCTTAGCGTGAGCTAAGCAACCTGCTCTGAATTGCCTGAATGGACTTCCTGACAGACAAAGCAGTCAGAAAACATCACAAAACCTCACAAAACCGCTGTATAAAATTGCTGATCGTTAATTAAATAAAATAATATATGGATGGGTGGGTGGGTGTGAACCAGAATTTTATACACACTCTCGGTGTGGGATGCTTGCATAAACCCCTCAAGCTTTGCCCTCGGGGGTTTATGTAGCATCCCACACCTCAGGTTTGTGTAAAATGCTGGTTACATACACCCACTCGTAAATGATTCTATATATAAATCATGTTTTTTGATTTTTTTCAATTCTCTTTATCCTCCTTCCCTCAGGTCCCATAGACCTTCTCTCCAGTGGGGCACTCAGAGCATCCGTCTCCCACCCAGTCTGATGACCTCATAGTCTGATCTGCTACTGCCTGGAGCTCTCCTCCATCCCCACAGACCACACCGCCCCTTGGCTCTGAGCCCCCCAGGGTGGGACCATCATGACTCCTCCAGCACTCTATCTGAAACCTAGAAGGGCAGCCGGGAAGTGGAGGAGGGAGACAGAGACCAGCCAGGTCAGTTTCAGCAGTGGGCATGGGGGCATCCTCTGGTTCCACCTTCGCCTGTTCGGGTGCCAGGGTATTTCCTTTTTCCATTCCCAGAGGTGTGGATGTGCAATAATGGCCAGCGTACAACAGGCACGCTCCCGCACACCCGCCCTCAAGCTATCTACCTTCACCTCCCTATCCCAGTAGCATGTCACCCACTCATTGCAAAGCCCCCAGTCTCCACTGGGAGCCACTGTAACAATAGGAGATGAAGCCCACCCACCCCCAGGAGAGGAGGGCAGTCCTTCAGATGCTCAATCCTTTCCTGCCACTGGCAACCCCGATGACCCAAGCTCGTCCCTGAACCCGGGTCACTGGCATGGTGCGAGGTGTGGCATCCAGCGCCTCAACCCTCAGCGCCACTGGGCTGGCCCTATAAATCATGATAAACATCTTTATTTAAAACTACTGAATTTTAATTTAAAATCAAGGTGTTTTATTTTGCAGAATATTAGAGAAACCACTTTGCTGGAAATGGGCTGTGCCAATTGAACTTCGAACGTCAGGACTTTAGAACTATGTTCCTGAGACATCCTCTTATGGTTATATCAGTATCTGGCATGTTTAGAAATAAACAGTTCTGATTGGCTAAGAATGATGTTCTGCTTTATAATAAATTTAAGAAAGACTCAAACGTAGACCTTTCAGATGTTGTGAAATTACCATGACCTGTACCTTTGTTACAAGGGATAGTCTGTCTCCTTCATTACTGTTTTGTGAAACAAACTAACTGCTGGGTCAATTGGCCGAGGGCAAAATGTAGACTTTTCCCTGAATACCCGAGCTCTCTTTATTGATTTTAATTCACTGATTATCTTCATTATATCTGTATAAAAAGAGGCTTCAGAGGGAGAGAGAATCGCTAGTGCAGAAGTAATGTGCATCATAGCTAAGGTCCAACAAAGGGTTGTCTTCTTCAATAAATTCCAGCACCAGACTCACCCTAGCCCTCCTAATATGCACAGAGGGCTAGGGCAGGTAAAGAGATGGCTGATCGGGTCCCACTGAGAGCCCTACAGCCAAGCAGAGGGGGGCAAGTTTGCACTATTGCAGTCCCTTAAGCTCCATAGCCTCTTCCCCCTCCAACAGTCCTCCACAGCGCAGATTATGTCTCCAGGATCAGGTGCATGTATGCCCCAACCCCACTGCCTGCCCCTGCTTTTTCTGGGGTGTGTATCGGTGCACACGACAGGGGATTAGGTCAAGTGGCACTGCACTGTCTTGGCTTGGGACATTGAGAGGTTTCGCATGTGCTGGACAGGACCTTTGTGCAATCCTCTTTTGTACCCCGGGACATGTAGGCACCCCTCCAAGAGCATGGATCCCTGTGCGGACTGAGCCTTAAGTCTGGTTTCAGCTTTAGTTGCACAGTTATTAATTTCTTCCTTCTCACTATTGGGCAACTACTAGAGGGTAATGAGCCATCCAATGCACAGATGCATGGAAGCCTGACTCGCCTCTCCCCATAACCCCGTCATAAACAGAATAGAACATAATTTGGTACTCACTGGGTCCAAGGGAGAAGAAATCAAACATTTACCACCCCCTGCTGGTCAAACATGCTGTGTGGTCATCCAGTCATCTCAATAGCCTTCAGCATAGGCATTCTGCATCCGGCCCTCTGAAACCAAATCTACAGATTAGACCAATCATGGGGGGTGGGGGTGGGGCTTACCAACCACTCACCTCTCGATGAAATCTATGGTGTCTGACAGCATAGTGTAATCCTCAGGAGCTGCAGGAGAGATTATTTTAGTTGGTGTGTCCATGAAACATGGGACAAAGCCCCTGATTGGTGTATGATGCTACAAGGTTCTCCCCACATCACCTGTCCCAGTGTCCACCTTGGCTCCTCCCCATGAGCTGTGGATTTAGTTAAAAGTCTGGGGTGGCTGGTGATGCTTCTCCCTTTCCAACACCTTTGGGTTTGCTGTGTATGCAGCTTCCCATGGGGTATACCTCACTGAACAGTGCTGTGCAGAACTGTGGGTTCTGATGCCATGAAGATGACTGGAAGGAGGACCTTGACTGGCTGAAGAAATAGGATAGCTGGTGGTGCAAGCAGCAGAGGGATAAAAAAATGAAAATTACATACCTACCGTAACTCTTTTCCTTTTCTTGTATCTTCACCATTCATTACTGCTGGGTGTAAACTGGAAGCATGCACCTGCTATGGGAGTTTTTTTTGTTTTGTTTTTTTGGAGAGAGGAGTTGACGCTGACATGGTGTGTGGGGGCGGCCGTTAGGCACTGCAGACTTCTCCTCCATCCCAGTTCTGTAAGCTGGAGAGGCGAAATAAAGGAATTAGGAGAAAGAGAGCGAGGCAAGAGAGCTGAGGGATAGACAAAGGAAGGGAAACAAACTGAAACAAGAATAAGATGATAGAGGACAGGAAAGAGGAGAAACATACCCTAATGGACCGCAGGACCTCACTTCTAGGGCGGCTCCGAGGGAGGAACAGATAAGGGAGAGGAAGAAAGCAGGACGTGGAAGAAGAGAAGGAGATGTTGGGAGGAAGGAAAGATTCTGCCATGAGTTGTGAGTTAAATGGGCTTTAAGGCTTATCAGCTCGGAACTTAAAAGTAAGGGAGCAAGGATCCCTTCAAATAAAACTGATCTAGAAATTTTGACCAAACCTTGTTCACAGTTTGGTACAAGAAAGGCAGATTTTCCTACCCATCCCGCTATCCCATTACCCATCACTCAAGCTGAGAGCTCACAGATTGCCAAGGTAAACAATCTGTTCCGGGAAGGAAGAGCCCCCAACTAGGTAAAGGGAAAGGACCCCACCAGCACACCGACATGTGTTAGTTCTGAAGGGGGAAGGGAAGCCCTAAAGAGGGCAACCTCTTGGACAGAGACAGAGAAGAAAACTTGTTCTGACTCCCTAGGGAAGGCAGGGGCCAAGGGAAACCAGACCATCAGTTCAAGAAGGTAATTTTCAAATAGGGCTAGAACAGACGTTAACTAGCCCCAGACTGGTATACACGAGACAAGATTCAGGAACACCAGCAGGGTCCGAGAACCGAAGGAAGAGGATTGTCTAAAGAAACTAGTCCTGTTGACTGGTGATTGACCTAATTTGGCCTGAAAGAAAGGTGCCCGAGGGGAACATCTTTAAGGAAAATCAGAAAGAGTTCCCTCAGATGAAAAAGAAGAAGCTCCACTCGCTCTCCTCCCTCTCCAATCCTTTGCTGCTCTTCTGAGAGAAGAACAGAAGGTCCCAAAGACCAGGGGATTTAGGCCCCGATGGCCTTGAGAGGGGAAGGGGAGGAAGGCGAGCAGGGCGGGTGAGATGCCCAAGAAATGAGGCCCATGAGGGGAAGATGGGCTGGATTCAGTAATGAATGGTGAAGATACAAGAGAAGATCAAGAATTACGGTAAGTACATAATTTTCATATCTTCCCTTCTCAGTCTTCACCATTCATTACTGCTGGGTGAGTACCAAGCCCCCCGAAGGAGGTCTAGCACAACCCTGAGGGAACAGGACTCTCAGCCTCTTGCTGGTTGGAAACAGGAAGAAGAGACCCTGGCTGTACTAGACTGGAAGCCTAAGGCCGAGGAGCGCTAGGAGGTGTTCCTTGAAGATGAGGGGGTGGAGGAAGCCCCTGCAGAAGCCTCCTAGCCCTAGTGGAAAAAAGGCGGGTCACTCGGAAGGCAGAGCGAATCACCCTACGCCGGGCCAGGGGTGACAACCTCGATAGACAAAGCCACGCCATCCGCCTAATGCAGATCGCTGTCCCTGCAAGCCTGGAAGCCACCTCATTGGCATCATAAGATGCCCTTGCTTGCTGCCTTGCCATTTCCAGACCTATGGCAGAGAGGGTAATGGCTTGTCAAGATTGCTCTGAATCAGGCATCAACACTAGCACCTGAGCCAGCATTGACCACAAATGCCTGTTATAGGCAGCACGGTGTGCCTGATGTGATGCAATGCACAACATCGCATGAGAAGAAGAAAAAACTCTTTGCCCCCACCGGTCAAATTGTAAGGAGTCTGAGTTTGGTGGTCAGTCATGTGCCAGGTGCCAACACCTGGAAGGGGTCTTTAGGAATACCAAGCCCGAGCGAGGGTTAGGAAGAGAACCTAGAGACTCCAATGGAGCACAATACCTCCTCCTACAGTCTGCCGGAGCTGGGAAAGGGTTGGCTGGAGACTGCCAGGTGCAGATAGATGCTTCCTGGAAGAGAATAGGCCAGGATGGCACCACCAGATGCTGGGCATTGAATTCACTGAGGAATTTCCATGTCTCCCTCTCTATATTGTCCTGTCTGACAAAGGAAATACGGAGATCCCAAACCATCCTCGAAAGGAAGCGCTGATATTCAGTGAAATCAGCTTCTGAAGAGAGATGAATAGTAGGTTCCTCTCCCTCAGAGGAGGTAGTCAAGGAGGATGGGGAACTCAAATGTCCAGAAGACTCCTGCGGCGGTGGGGACTGGCAAAAGACCCATTCATGCATGTACCTAACATATGACGGAAAGGCCGCCACAGTGCATCTGAACATCTCCTAGGATAAAGGCCCCGTAGGACCCAGATGGCCTGGGATCGAGGCAGTGGCTGCAGAGGAATGGGGGAAGGGCACCTACAAAGAGGTGGCTGTCCTCTGCCAGGGCTCTGGAATCCAGAGAACGGTGCCCGAGCTAGAGGGATCCCTGAGATCAGACCGGGTCACATGGTGGAACCCTGGGAATGTGAACTCCGGAACAGCCCAGACAGGGAATCTCTCCTGTGATGCACCTGGGGTTGCATGAGTCCAGAAGGGCAACCCTCGGCGGCTCCACTGGAGGGGACCCCGGAGCCCGAAAAGCAGAGGCAGCGCTCGGCACTATGGCTCCTCCCGGCACCCTGTGGGGTGGCAGAGGAGTGCCGCCGCCACTCGCCGCTCACCCCGACCCCTCACCCTCTCAGACTCCGAGGATGCCGTCCTCCTTGACCTCAGAAAAGGAGTCCCCTGATCCAGAGGCCCCTTGAGGGAGGCCATTAAAGCCAGGGCTTCCAATCCCCCCCGGGAGGACGCAGCAGCACCAAGGCTGGCACCTGCCATGACCCCCCCAGAGGGTAAAATCCCCTCCCCAACCCCCAAGCTGTCCTCCCTAATGGACCCCAGGCCACCACCGGCCTGGGAATCCTCAGAGGCAGACCGCTGTGGAGATTCAGGGATGGGGGTGCTGGACCACCTGACACCGTACCCCCCAAGAGATCTCTGATTCCAAGGAATCGGGCAGTCAATCCGGGTCCACATCTGAGTCGACACCCTCCAAAGAGGAGTCGACCAGCAGGACCTCAATACTGGCCACCCCGAGAACACCCTGAGGGGCAGTGCTGCGACGCCAACCCATCCACGGCCCTGGCCAGGCCACCGGTGCTGTGCATGGCACCGGAACCCAAAACGGCACCACCGACAGAGCTGTGCAGGTCACTGGCTCTGTGAGTGACGCCAAGAACCAAACCAGCACCACATGTGGCGCCTCCTCGATCATTGTGCCGTGAACAGCACCAGTATCCGAAGTGATGCCGTGAGGCAGCATCGAGGATCTGCCAGTGCCGGACCCAGCAACCCTGGGCTGTGACACTGGAGGAGCCTGTACCTACGGAGAGGTGACTGCCGAGGCGGCGGTGATGACACGACCCCAGAAGGGGCCACAACACTCCTCCAATGCCGCAAAAGAAGTCTCCTTCTTGGCAAGGCTTGAAGATGAGGAGGCTTTCTCCTCACCAGACCATATAGATCTGGGAGGGGACCTGGAGGAAGGGTCTAAAGACCTGGCCTGGGAGGTCTGAGAGTGACGTCGTCTTCCGAAAGTCGGCGTAACCATGCCGACTTTAAATGCACGGATTTCTAGAACACGCCAATCCATGGAAAAACAGGCGTCGCATCTATCTATATCATGGTTAGCTCCCAGGCACCGGAGACAAACAACATGCCAGTCCGTCATGGAAAAATGCCGGCCACAGGAGCACCGACGCATAGGGGCGTGGCCCGCTTTCAATTTACGCTTGGCTCCCAAACTAGACATGATGCGAAATAAAATAAAACACAGCAAAAGATCCTGGCACCGTTAAACAAATAATTGGAACGAACTTACCAGCGTCAGGATGTAGAACCGGGATAGGGAGTCATCGAAAAGACGGCATTGAAAAGGTAGGCCTAATGGCATACTACGAAAAGCTAACTCGCGCAGCAGGTGCAGCCTCAATGGCGGGAGAAACAGAATTGGAATGGAGGAGGAGATTGCGGCGCGTAACGGATGCCCCTCACGCACCACGCAGTGCGTCGTCTCATGGGTGGTGCCGTCGGAGCTGATTCCTCTCTCCAAAAAAACAAAAACCTCCCATAGTAGGTGCGCACTTCTGGCTTACACCCAGCAGTAATGAATGGTGAAGATTGACAAGGGAAGATCTGAATTAAAAAGGCTGATAATATGCTCATCAAGACACAGCTGTATGCATTTCAACACATAGAAGATAATGTATGGTCCTCTATTGGTAACCGGTCTGTCAACCATTGAGAGGTAGCCAGGGTGACCGTGTAAACCTCAAGAGCGAAGCTCGAGAGGTTTACGTCGCCATGGCAACCTTGGGACGGTTAACAGAAACTGGTTGCTGATAGAAGGACCATACATTATTTTTTATAGTGTATGGCCCCAAGAAAAAAATTAAAACGGCTCCTTACTTTCAAAATAAAGTCACTGCTGCGGCTGTTCAGTCGTTCCCTTACCACTGTGTGCATCCGTCGGTTCCCGAGGGAAAAAAAGGCACGCACATGCGCAGACCGATCCCCGTTGTTAACCTATCAATGTGATGTAGCATCGATAGTTTAACAACAATTCTACGTCTCAACGATGGTATAACAACCTTAGGAAATGATTTCCTACGGTTAACAGGGTTCTACCATACATTATACTGTATTTAAACACAGCAGACACATGTCTTAGTATCACTACTGATGCCTAACAGACTTATTAATCAACAAAGCCTACAGTATTCAGCATCATTATACAGTAACTTGTGCAGCTTCCCTCAGGCAAGCTTTACAGTTACAACATTCCTGAGTCACACTGCAGTAGTCAGCATAAGATGCATCTGTGACTGCATTTCCAGTATTCTGCAGCATATGAACTCATACATTTGGCACACTACCTGAAATTAAAAAGGTCACTCTCCAACTGAAACAATAAACAATTGATTAATATCGTCATATGGAACGAAACAGCAGAATTAGATTGCATAGCCCTTGATCTGTTTAATTTTAATATGACATGAACAGAAAAATGAAGCCATGCCAGCTATTACAAAATAAGCTTAAATACTGAGCAGTGCTGAAACTTCCTACATACTGTTGGTGCTTTCAAAATTACTTTAGCTTGCTGCTGAAAATATTAATTCCTTATTTTTCATACATTAATTTCTCTTTTATATTCCTGTCTCATTTGCCTCTTTGAAATGCGTCCCCTCTCCAGCACATTTGGATTCAGTCTTGATTTATTTAACAATGTCTAGATCTTGTGAATTTACAATTCCAAAGATCAAAGTTTTTTTTGCTAATTTAAATGTCATGGATTCTTAACTATACAATGTTTCTGACTTCATCGGTAATTTTGGCCAATGAGCCTTCCAGTGCTGGAGTCATTATCTCACTCTGAAGAACTACTTGATTAGGATGTTGTGAATTTTGAAAGATGAAAAATATAATGAATTTTAAAAAAACAGCTAGTATGACTGACAGGCGTGGCCCTGGGGAGGTATTCCAGACTTGAGCATAACCTGAAACAACTAATTAGACAACAAAGGCCCCCAGTGGAGCTACCCATCTAAGAGAATTGCTCACTAGACATCAATGTCTAATTCCTCCAAGGGAAAGCACAGAACGTGTCATAACTTTTTTTAATTTCAAAGACTGTAGAAGTGAAGGGAGCATGGTCTAGTGGACAGGGTATGGGGTGGAGAAACAGGAGATCATTCCACTCATCTACAAAACAGGATGGAATCATGACCCCACTGAAAATCAGACTATCCTGAGTGTATAAAGAATACATAATATTCAGAGAGAGGACATTTTTTTATAAAAGTATAAATAGAAATGTTTTCTTTCAGTATTTTGAAAAATACTTCAAGATCAACTGCCATATTTTGTTTCTTGGTTTATCTGCTGTAATCTAGTGTAGTTGACACTGGCACAAAGGGGCTATGCAATTGCCTGACTCTAAACATGCAACTTATCTTCAAGTGTGAGAGGCCAGGGACATATGTCACGAGCCATGCATGAGTTATGAAAGTTCTACTCCCCTCACAAGTAAAGATGCTGGGCTGGCAGAATAGCCTAGAGGTTAGAGTAACAAGCTGTAAATCAGCTTTGTATATCCAGCAGACCTGGGTTTGATTCCCACAACCTCCACTTTCATACTATGATACTCTGAACAAGTCATTTAACCACCTCATTACTCCCAGATCACCCCCGATAACAGGCACTTGTGCCTAGTGGACCTTACCCAGTTACCAAAAAGAATAAATAAAAAAATGAGAATAATGATAAACTGTGTATTTTGAGCCATACCTTTACATATTCTATTTATACGTCTGATTACCAGTTACGATGTGTAAATCTGCAATTTATGTGAAGATGTAATTGTTTCTCTCTGACTGTAATTGCCGGCTTCAGGACTGCACAGGGCATTGTCATATCATCAGCATTGTGAAAGCTACCTTCTGATTGGTTTAGTATTCCATTGTGCTTAGAGATGCCGCAAAATGTTATTTCACCTAGTGAAACATTTTGTGTAATTATGGCATTTCAGTGAAATTTCACCTCCAGTTTCACCTGTGCATCTGATGCAAAATTAGGTGAAATTGGGCCTTTCGCTCCGTTGGTGGTCACATGGTTGAGTCTAAATAGGCAGGAAGTAAGTGGTTCATTTTCTGTGCTATATATCTCGAGGAAGCAAGCAGCATTTATACTCCCTGTGACTGCAGAGTGCACTTTTACACCTAAATTGCTTAATTTGTGCTATTTCTTTTATTTTTTTTTTGCTATGTATTTCTCCTCCCTTGGCTCTGGTCGGCTGAAACATCCCAACCGACCTCCCAGCCCACACACCCGACATCAGGCCACCTCCTCAGTTCCCCCATGGTGGGGTGGTGAGGAGTCACCCCCCTTCACTCTACTCACAGGAACAGATCCAGACAAGGAAGTGCCATTCGGGGTCGGGCCACGGAAGTCAGAAGCTCATGCTGCCTGATCATGAGCCATTTTTCCATTTTTCAGTCCCCCTGGAGATGTGGCATGCAATGATGCCGATGGAGAGCACACGCACATGTCCACATGCACTCCCACAAGGTGTCTGCTGCATCTTCACTCCTTTTTGCAGCATCAGCTGCTGCCTCCCAGCCTCCGCTAAGGGCAAGTTAGGTACCGACCACTGACGTCCCCCCTCCCCAGAGAAAGAAAGCAGTCCCTTAGACACTCGATCCTTCTCCTCCCCTGCCAATCCCCAGTGGCCCATGCTCATTCCCAAAAAAGGGTCACCAGCATGGCGTGAGGTAAGGCGTCCAGCGCCTCATCCCTCAGCACCACCGGACCGGTTGTGCTATTTCTTTCTAACATTTTCTTGTTTGTCTTTGTCATAGTTCATATTTTACTACCTGGTGTGTGTGTGTGTGATTCCATGTGTATAATCCCCACCCCCCCCGCTATCTCTGTTTCTTGTTTGTTTGAATTGGTGCTGTTTGTGGATTGTGGACATAATGGAGAAAGGTGAAGACAGTGGGGCACCTGTACGCACATTTCAACTAACCATCACAAATGAAATGCCACAGCAGGAGGCTTTTGGCTCCAGCACCAGCACCCAGCAGCAAACTGTGCCCCCTCCCCAGCAGCAAGAGGAGACCGTGGCCCCTCCATCGCAGCAGTTGGAGACAGTGCCCCTTCCCCAGCACCAGGAGGATACTGTCCCTCCACCCAGGCAGCAGGAGACTGTGCCCCCTCCCAAGCAGCCAGAGGAATCACTACCTGGGGCATTATCCGTAACCCCATGGCCCCGTCATCCCCGAAGTTTTCCTGTCTGGGATTTTTTCTACTCAATATCAGTTGGTGACCCAGTGGTCACCTGCAATCTGTGCTTGCAGGAAGAGTGTCGAGGAAAGTATGGATCCTACTTCGGGACTACCAGTCAGTATAGCCACATGGTCCACCACCACCCGCCGCAATGGGACCTCAAATTGCGGGAGGTGGCGGTATCAAGTACAGCTGTGGGGAGCAGTGTGGGTGTTAGCACTGAAGGGGGTGAGCAGCAAGGAGGCGTAGCTGGACCAGTTAAACGTCCTCGCCATGCTCGCCATACCAGGAAACAGCATCAGTCAGTAACATCAAGACCCTTCCAGGACCCTACATGTCCAAAGCCAGCAGCATAGGCAGCTCCCGCCCTGCCAGCAGTGCCAGTGACACATGCAGACTTGTCCGCTGTCCTGTCTGAAGTCCAGCATCTCCTACAGGAGTTAAACAATTTCAGACAGGAATTTTGTGATGTTTCTAAACTGCAGTGTGATGTTAACAAAATTATGGGCATCCTGTCTGAACTCCGTGGTGGCCCCACAGGCACATAATGTGGCAGCACAAATTAATTTGTCTTTTTTGTTTTCATTTTTCTAGCTTCCATTCTGTTGTTTGTATGTTCCCCCATATAAAAAAAAAAAAAGCTATTCTGTCTTCTTTAATCTACATCCATTCCTTAAATCCTCTTGTTTCTTTGTTTTGTATGTAAAATAATTGTATTAACCATTGCTGTTGTGTTTGTTACTGTCTTATGCTCCCTATAGGATTCAGTCCCTTTTCTTGTTCTATCTCTATTAGTTCTCCCGCTCATTGTTGTATTACCCTTGTCCTCCTGATCCTGCCTGTCATTTATTATGCTTATTCTGTACCATGCCCATGTACCCTTCCCCTAATAAACACCTTATTCCCTTATTATTTGGGGTGTGTGTTAATTCTTAGAGCTGGTTACACCTACAAGATTCCTTTTAACAACATAATGATGAGTAATGTAGTTGCATTCCCTATATATTGAGGTTGCAAATGGATTGCCGGCTCCTGCCAAAGGCTGTTGGTCATCTGGGCTTTGTGCACAGACTAGTGCATATTTTTTTGGAATTTAAATACCTTGTATGAGTTGCTTCAACCCAAAGTTAGATGAACTCACCACAGCACATGTCTGTAAGGTGCTCGTTCTTTATTCGATTTCCTAGTGTGGCAAATAAACAATGTAAAAAGTGCTTCCATATAACTAAGTTAAAAACACCCGCTCCCCCAAAGCACCATCATTCCTTACAGGTATCATGAAGTATGGTGCCTTGAGGGAGCGGGCGATTTTTATCTGAGTTATTTGGGAACATTATTTACATTGTTTGTATGCCACACTGTAATAAAGAAAGAGCACTTTATGGATAAGTGCTTGTGGTAATTACTTCTTACTTTGAGTCGAAGCAACTCAAACAAGGTATTCAAATTAAAAAAATACAGACTCTATGCACAGGGCCCTAACGGCCCAAAGCCTTTTGACTGGTGCCAGCCTTTCCTTTGCAAACTCCATATATGGTAAATGCAACTGAATTGTTGGTCAATGTAATGCTTTGGTAAAGTTATGTTGAAGGCGTCACCTGCTCTTTAACATATTTTCTCCACCTATCCATAAAAGTCAAGTATTGCACCTATTAAAAAACTGTTTCACAGTGCTGTGTAATGTTGCATCACATATTGTTGTATGCAACATTATGAAGATGTAACACATCTGGTGCCGGCACTGACAACATGCCCCAGAAGGCCAGACTTCATGAAATGTTTCCAAGAAAATCTTACAGTAAATTCAGATATAAATCAGGTGTCAGACATGCAGTTATATGGTTCACAATTTTTTGCAGGCCAATATGTAATCTAGATAAATGCAGCAGATCTGTTTTCTCTAAATAATCAGAATTGAGACTAAGTATTGTAGTTTTTTTAGTTGCTTCTATTGTTTTTTATCATTTTAAGGAATTTTAGTCAAGATATTATAGTTTTCTGCAACTTTGGAGAAAAGTTAGAAAATATTTTTTCTACTATGAGGTCAGGACCTGTAGTATTTTTCATGTTTTTTTCTGAACACAATTGCCCAAGTCGGGACTGTCCTGTGAAAAAGAGGACAGGTGGTAACCCTAAATAGGGATGCTCTATTTTTCAAAATCCTGTAATGTTATTGTTAGGACATCAACTTCTTCGTAATACCATTATAATGTATGGTAGAATGCTGTTAAGCAAAAAAATCCATACCAACTAAAAAGTTGTTATGCTGCAGTAGCTTGTTGTTATGCTGCACCAGGTACGTAGCTACTGCAGCATAACAACTTAGAACCTTGCTTGCATTCCAAAAGCGTGAACTGCGTTGTCAAGCTTTACCTCAGAACATTTGCCATTTACCCGAGCGGTAAATTCAACAAGGGGCTGTAAATGTAAAAATTATTAATTACCTTGCAGGCGGTCATCACAAAAACTGCAATGTGGACACTGATGAACTATGAGTACATGAACTCCCGTGACGCCTTCCCGTAACAAAATTACGTCCTTTGAACTTTGACTCCAACGTCCCCTCTTACTTGTCTCATCGAAGGTCACGTCGGAGGTCATGGCAGCACGTCGGATCAAACTTGAAATACAATAGATAGGTGACCATACACTATAAAAGACAATGTATGGTCCCCTATCCGTAACAATTTTGAAAATCTTCAGGAGTAGGTAGCGACTGAACCTCCTCGACTTCGCTCCTCGAGGGTTCCAAACATCGTCATGATGACCTCTCGAAGAGTTTACAAACTTGTTACGGATAGAGGACCATACATTATCCTCTATGTTATGATGTCACAGTGACAATATTACAGGATCGAAAATTTGAAAACCTCATTCTTAGCTCCAGTTGGGTTCACAATGAATAAAAAAAAGACAACTCTGCACAGGTTCACCTTTCTGCACTACAAGTCTACAGAGTGCACAGGAGGAATTTAATATCCACAAGATGTACAGTATGTTTTTTTTTTTCATTTTTGTAAACTTTTTGTTTCTTGAGTTTTGCATAGTACACAAGGCACAGAAGGGTTGTTACTGTATGAGGCAGGCAGAATCACTTCTTCCCATATCTGGTGAGAGAACACAAGAAAGCATCTGGTCTGTTATTGTAGAACACCAGTAATTACTGTCAGATAAGGGTCCAGTAACAGTGCTGCTTACTGGAGACAGTGCTGCAAGCAAAAGGCAAACCCCCACATGCACAATGTGGTCCTGCCCACTACTGAGCCCCTTTCTTGGAGACTTAGAGAAGGTGCCAACAGAAATGCTTCATCATACCACAGTCAGGCCATCCTCTGACAGGTACCTCCTCTACCAGTATCCTAAGCACATGAAGGACAGACATGTGAAATATATGCTGAGTATCTTGCTTATAGCAGGTAAGACATGCATCACATGAAAGTGGCTTACTGCCCAGAAGATTGAAATTGGGCACTGGAGGGATACTGTAAATGACCTGTACAAATTGGTGAGAATTACTTATGGTCTTAATGAGAGGTCAGACACTTTTACTTCCAGATGGAATACTTGGGAGATGTATATGATGCAGCATAATGACAGCTTTTGTACAATAGTTAGGTGGGGGTACTATAGAATTGAAATAGAACTAGAAGAGGAGGGAGGGAGGAGAGGAGCTTGAGGACCTGGCATGGCTGCCATCAAATGACACTAGACCCAGCCCCCAACCCCTCACCCAACCCCCAGACAACAGCTATCTAAGGGAGCATGCTTATTACTAATGGAGTTTCCTCCACCCCAGTGCTGTGTAGAGGGAAGGGAATTGTTCTCCTTTATGCTATGAATGAATGATGTTCTTCTGTATCTCACATATCTGTTTCACCCTGCACACTGTACTGTTCTTTTGTCATGATGCACATAGTTCTTCTAGTAAAAATATATTTACAAAAAAATAAATCACAGGATATTCAAATAGATGCCTTTTATTACCTCATGGGGGGCCTGAAAATAGATGACTTTTACCCTTTGGTTTAAATGAAAGCTATAATGGCACAAAGGCAGCACGAGCAGAAGTATCAAAAAGACAGAACATTACCCATACAAAAAGTGAATTGCCCAAATGTGGTCTGTATACCAATACTCACCATAAAGGGGGCTTAGAGCCATTGAAAGAGCATTACATGATAGATCTGAGACTGTGGTTCCCCCCAGCAAATACAATATGGACATGGCTAGATTCCTTCTTGAATTATTTTACTTTTGAACAAAGACACAATGCCCAAATCAAGGGAACTTCAGTGGGTACTACATTTGTCCCGAATCTAGTTAAATTACATGTTGCTGATTGAGAAGAAGAGTTTACACTGGCGGAAATACAACCAAGGGTTGCATTCAGCAGAGAAAGTAATGTACGCGATAGGCTGGTACATTGCCTAAACATATATCTGACTCTTGGCTACTACCATCTCTGGTAGGCAACTATTGCTGTAGACACTGCAGTCATTGCTTTAACACCTATGACACCACATTGTTTGTACACTCTATGACAGGAAAAAAGATTCCAAATTTAGTAATCATAGTTCATCTGAAGTAATCTATACTTTAACTTTTTCGTGTGATCTCTTATATGTTGGACAGACTAACAGAGAGTTAAAAATTTGGATCAGTGTGCGCAAGACAGCAATTTCCACTAAGAACACATAGTATGCCATGGAGAAACATTTGGTTGTCTGCTTGAGATTTGCGGGCATTGAAAATTTGGAACTGGGACCTAGAGAAGGTGACCTTGTCCACAAACTACTCAAACAGGAAGTGTTTTTGAATCACTACATTGCATATGATGCATCCAGTAGGTATTAATGATGAACTTCAATTACATGCATTTTTGTAACCCTGGTGATTTCCCACTATCAAAGACTGTCCTTTGAATTGTTCCTAGTGTTAATATCTGTCAAGAACAATTTTGATTTTCCTTTTAGGGTTCTCTGTTGCTATGAGTTGATATGCTTTGTTTGCTGTGTATGAAATTTACAGGTTATTACCCTTTTCCTTCTATGTGTGGGTTTTAGCTATATATTTAGGAATATTTATTGTCGTATTGTGTTATCCTTTTTTGAGTCTTGTAATTATATAGCTTATTTGCACACTATTTTACATTTTGGCACTTCATACTAATACTACATAGCTGGTACAGTGGTAGCAATAACCATTTTCAAAGATGTTGTGCCATAGCTCCTGGCATCGGACATGTGGCACCTTTTTTTGTTTTGTTTGTTTCAGTCTGGTATCAGAATCTTTCAGACACAGAGGTTTCTGTAGTGACCTGCAGATGTTGCTGTTCAGTGTTTATACTGTAAATGCATCACACTCGAGCATGATCTGGGGACAGCAGTTCAGACACATAGCAAGTAATGGGTGATGTAGGGCAATAAACACTCTAATGCACACTTTGAAATACATTAGAATAACAGGGGGATGGTTTAGTGTCCTTTGCAAACACTCTGTGCCATTCCCATCTGAATACTTATGATTCAGCAGGCCAAGAGATACAGTTTCAACTAAGGACAGGTGCATTACCTCTCAACATTTTAGTTTTCCAGTTGAGGAGAGGGACCCTTTGGAAACACTATGACACATTCTCAGTTAGGGAGAAGGGACCATTGGAGGCACTATGTGACATTCTCAGTTTAGGAGAGAAGAAGAATCAGCATTTATATAGCACTTTTCATACACACTGTAGCCAAAAACAATTTATAAGCAAGTCTGATGTGACTGAATGTGTACTGGCAGCCATTTTGCCCATCAACACCCACACACAGCCTTGGACAACTGCATGAACTGGATTTATGGATAGGTGAATGTTGGCCAGGAAACGGAGAAAATCCCATACTCTTGTGAAAAGTGCTTTGGGTTCTTTTACTTCCATCTGGACACCCACCAGGACAGCACTGGAGATGGGCAGATGGGACCTTAGTTTAACATCTCATCTACAGAATGCACACTCTGACAGCACAGCAACCCCCCTGTACTGCATAGTAACCAGTATTAATGGCATAGACCCAATCCCAGTGTGCGGCCAGAACCCACAACCTTCTGGTCCAGAGGTGGATGTGCTACTAAGTGAGCCATGCTGACAATAGAAGGTGCCCTTATTAACACACTGTCACATTCTCAGTTTAGCAGAGGGATTCCTTGTAAACACTCTGCACATTCGCAGTTAAGCAGAGGGGGCCTTGGACACACTCTGTCACATTCTGTTAAGCAGAGGGGTCCTTTGTAAACACTATGTCACATTCCCAGTTTAAGACAGGGCATCTTTGTAAATACTATGTGACATTTTCAGTTTAGGAGAAGGTACCCTGTGAACTCTCTGTCACATTCTCAGTCTAGGAGAGGTGTGCATTGGATGCACTGGGTCATAATGTTGCACGCTTAATAGCGTACAGCATTACGGCAAACCCGGACCTGAGTGCTCCCTGAGTTGGACCCCCTCCCAGAGTTGAGAACCTTTAGTGGAGGGTTCCAGGGGCACAGCCCCCCATAACAGGGGTGTGGGTGGTACAGCCCCCCACAGAACAAAGACATATACCTCATGGCATAAATCACGCAGCAAGATTGTGCCATGCAGCAATATGTCTTGCGACATAATGCTATATCACATTCTTAGTTTAGAAGAGAGGGTCCTTGGAAACACTACATGCCATTCTCAGTTTAGGAGAGGGTGCCCTTGTAAACACTCTGTCACATTCTCAGTTTTGAAAAGACATCCTTTGGAAACACTATGTCTCATTCTCAGTTTAGGAGAGGGGGCACTTGGAAACACTATGCAACGTTCTCAGTTTATGAAAGACCCAGCAAGTGGCATGTCATCACCTACTGGAATAAAACTGAGTCAAATGTAGTACAGTATATCTATATCTAGAGCAAAACAGAAGTGTCCCATCAATGGACAGAAAAAATACAGCCGGGCAAAGGGGTCCTAGTCCTCCTCCTGGGAATCTTTGCCAGATCCCTTGTGGGTGGTGGGTGTGTACCCCCTCTCCACCAGCACCATTCTTGTAAGAGGCCCATCATAGCACTGAAATGAGATGAACACAGATGAGAGTCATAAGGGGGCTGCACATGCATGCCTGCAGCTGTATACAGTTGGCACACAGTGCCCCCGAACACACACATACCTTTGATGGCTCCTCCAGGGCTTACAACTCCCCAACAACATCTTTATATTGGGCATTCTGGCTGCTCACCCTCCAGTATAGGAAGGCCGGGATGAAGAGTGGCCATGACCACCAGTGCCTCTGAGCCACCACAAGCGAGACTGCCCTGTCGGGTTGGTCCATCCTCTCTGAGACTATCTGTCCCGGACATCCATAGAAATTCTGTGGAGATATAAGAAAAAATTACTCACCTTAGTAATGTTGTTTCTTCTAATGGAGTCTTGCTATATTATGACATATGCAGTGAGTCCCAACCTTTGAACTGCTCCGGAGGTGAAAGAGTTAACTTTCCATGCCAGTCATGGAACTTTGAGCACAAGCTCGGTTGAAAACTCTGTCTGTTGTTAATTAAACTCAAACTGTCAGATCTTTAAGAGCAAAACTCACTAAGGTTCTGTGTGGAAGCCGTAAACCTACACTAGCCAACTGGCTACTAAATATAAGAACACATTTTTCTTGGTCCCAAAACAAAGACTCAAGTCAGGGGATCCAAAAATTAAAAACATAACACCCAAACACCCCAAAAAGGAGGGGTGAAAAAATAAGGTGGGCATCTACTAAGTGCCAACACTGCACTGTCCACCCACATCCCAAAAGTAGAGGTTCTGAGAGAGGCAGGCAGGGGGGAGGTCATAATATAGCAAGACTCCATTAGAAGAAACAACATTACTAAGGTGAGTAATTTTTTCTTCAAACAACATGAAGTCTTGCTATATTCTGACATATGCAGACTACACAGCAGTTCCTCCATGGAGGGGGGACAGAACCTACTTCGTAAATAGGCTCTGAAGCACAGCTGTGCCAAACCGAGCATCACTCCTAGCCTGCATGTCCAAGGAGTAATGCTTGGTAAAAGTGTGAACTGTTTTCCAGGTAGCTGCTTGACATATCTCTAGGATAGGGATGTCCCTGGCAGCAGCCAGAGATGTAGCTGTACCTCTGGTAGAGTGAGCCCTCGGGCCTGAGGGAGGAACCTTACCCAGTTTTTCATAGCAAAAATTGGATACAAGAGACAATCCACCTGGCAATGGATCTTTTAGTGGCAGGTTTCCCTTTACCAACCTCACCATAAGTGAGGAACAGTTGGAGGAAGTCAAACCTGTGACCCTTGGTACGTTCTATGTAGTAACTAAGAGCTCTTTTTGACATCTAAACTGTGCAGTCTCCTCTCGCCAGAGGAGGAATGGTCAGTGAAGTACACAGGGAGAGACATAGATTGATTAAGGTGGAAGTCTGAAACCACCTTAGGCAAGAACTTTCTGTTAGTCCTGAGGACCACCTTATCTCTATGAAAGGAGATAAAATCAGGTTCCACTGACAATGCTTGTAATTCACTTATACGCCTGGCAGAAGTGATGGCTACCAAAAACACAGTTTTCCAAGTCAAGTACTTAAGCTCTGCTGAAGACAAGGGCTCAAAAGGGGGTTGCATAAGCTGAGCAATGCAAACATTAAGATCCCAGGCAGGGGCAGAGTCCCTGAATGGAGGGTTGGTGTGAAGCAACCCTTTGAAAAACTTGGAGAATACAGGATGAGCTGAAAGAGAAGAGAGTTTACCTGCTGATAAGAAAGCAGACACGGCTGCCATGTACACTTTTAGGGTAGCTGGCCTCAGCCCCAAAGTATTCAAATGCACCATATAATCCAGGACTGTGGGTAAATCAGCAGATTCTGGGGAAACATGCTTGCCAGAGCACCAAATGGAAAATCTCTTCCATTTGGAATTATAAGTAGCTCTGGTGGATGGCTTCCTAGAAGCCTTCAATATATCCAATACACCTTGGGAGAGGTGTAGGTCAGCAAACTCTAACTCTTCAAGAGCCAGGTCTTAAGATTGAGAGATTTGAGATTCAGGCACCAAACCCTCCCCTGAGCACAGGTTAACAGGTTGTGATTCCTGGGAAGACACAGGGGAAGGTGGACTGCTAAGGACATAAGGAGTGGGTACCAGGGCTGCCTGGCCCAATCTGGAGCAATCAGGAGCATCTTGCAGGGTTGAGATCTGATTTTGACTAGCACCTTGAACAGAAGAGGAAGGGGGGGAAGCATAGAGAAACTTCCCTTCCCAACTGAGAAGGAAGGCATCCAGAGGGTCTGAGCCCAGCAATGGGGGCCTGCAGCAAAAAAGGGGAAGTTGGTGATTGTCTGGGGCTGCAAAAAGATCTATCTGCAGGTGCCCCATCTGACAAATACTACCTCCAATACTAGGGGATCCAGTGACCATTCGTGATGGTCCTGGGAAATCCTGCTGAGAGCATCTGCCAGGACATTGTCCTTGCCTGGGAGGTGAACAGCCATAAGGGAAGTGTTCAGGGAGTATGCCAGAGACCACAACTTCATTGCTTCGGTGCACTAGGCCATAGACCGAGTGCCTCCTTGCTGGCTGATGTACCACATTGTAGTGGTGTTGTCTGTTCTGATCTGTACAACTTTGTTCTGAACAGAGGTGGAAAAAGCTTGAAGTGCTAGAAAAACTGCTCTGAGTTCCAACATATTGATGTGGACCAGAGATTCCTGAGGGGACCACAATCCCTGGGTAGTGAGATCGCCCATGTGAGCTCCCCACCCCAAGAGGGATGCATCTGTAGTAAGGATTAAGGTGTGAGACTGAGGGATGAAGGGAACCCCCTGTGTCAGATTGCTCTGGTCTTGCCACCACTGAAGGGCTTGGATCAGGGTTCGAGTCACTGGGATCAATTTGGTCAGAGGGTCTCTCCTTTGAGACCAAAAGGCTCTCAAACGGAACTGGATGCCCCTTATCTGAAATCTTGCTCCCTGCACAACTGCTGTAGAAGCAGCCATGTACCCCAGGAGCTTCAGAAAATGCCTTGCTGGTCGAGAGACCTGCAGGGTGAAAGAGGAGGCCAGAGAGACCAAGGTCCTTGCTCTTTCCAGAGGAAGGAAGGCTCTGGCCTCTTTTGTGTTCAGTTCTGCACCTATGAAGGTGAGAAGCTGGACAGGCTCTAGAACTGACTTTGGAAGATTGAGAAGGAAATCTAGAGATGTGAGCAGTTGCTGAGTTACCTGAAGGTGTAGTTTGACTTGGTCTGGAGACTGGCCTACTATGAGCTAGTCATCCAGGTAAGGAAAGATGGCAATCTTTTGCCTTCTTAAGTGGGCCACTGCTACTGCCAGGCATTTTGTGAATACCCTTGGGGCAGAGGTGAGGCCGAAGGGCATTGCTCTGAACTGGTAATGGCCTGAGGGCAGTTCGAATCTGAGGTGCTTTCGATGGGAGCTTCTGATAAGAACATGGAAGTAGGCATCCTTGAGGTCCAGGGACGCTAGCCAGTCCCCTTGCCTTAGAAAGGGTAAAATAATTCCCAGAGTCACTATTTTGAATTTTGGTTTTAAAAGGTGCTTGTTTAGGTATCTGAGATCCAGGATGGGCCGCCATTCTCCTGTCTTTTTTGGGGTAAGGAAGTACCTGGAGTACAACCCTTTGCCCTGGTGTAGGGGTGGAACCCTTTCCACAGCTCTGAGAGCCAGGAGGCTAGAAACCTCTGTTTCTAGGGCAAGTGCTTCTGATGGATTTGCAGGTGGAAAGGACCTGGCTCTTATCTTTGGAAATTTTGTGAAGCTGAGAACCAGTCCCTGGCTTACTACTTCTAGGACCCACTTGTCTGATGTTAAAGACTTCCTGTCCTGGACAAAGTAAGCCAGCCTGCCCCCTACAGGTAGTGAAGAATCATCCCTGGCCACTCCATCAGGGTGCCTGCTTGGCAGGGGCTTTGGGCTGAGAGGTAGAAGCAGGCTTGCTTGTACCCCGACTGCCTCTCCCTCTAAAGAACCCTTTCTGGGCATAAGCAGAAGAGGAGGCCTGGACTTGGTAAAAAGGCCTATGAAAAGGCCTGCCTCTGCCCCTGGGATGCTGCCTTTGAGGAGTGGCCTGCCTTTCCTTGGCCTGTGCACTCCTATAGGTGGTCCTATATTCATCTATTTTCTTCATGTAATTCTCTGTCTGCTCCCCAAACAGAGAATTGCCCACAACAGGAAAATCCATGGCCTTAGACTGGGTATCCTGCGACAGGGTAGTAGATCTGAGCCAAGCCATTCTGTGAAGTGCCACAGATGTAGCCATGACCCTTGATGACACATCATTAGAGTCTACTGCAGCATGAAATTGCACCTTGGATGCCTCAATACCATCCGCAGCCACCTGTTCCAGCTCCCTGGCAAGCTGGTCAGGGACCTGTTTTGCCAGGGCCAGCACAGTATCCCATCTGGATTTCTGGCACCTAGCAGCATAAGCCATATAATTTGCCTGTCTGAGTCCCAAAGAGGCTGCCATGTACTGTTTCTTTGCCATGGCATCAATCCTCCTGGAGTCCTTTTCAGGGGGGTGCGAAGCTAGAGGAATATTTGCCTTGTCACAGGCTGCAGCCTGCACTACCCCCACATGGCTGCATTGCTGTGTGAGGAACTCCGTATCAGAGCCTGATAATGTATACCTCTTGTCCATCCTTTTATCAACAGGAGGTATAGGTGAGGAGTTTTTAAATTTTACTGTCTGTTTCCAAAAGATTTATGCAAAGGAATAGACAGTCTCCTAGACTCTGGAATATCCATCATTTCTACATAATCAGGCACCTCTTGGTCATCAACAGCTTCCTCAACAGGGAGCTGGAGAGTTTCAGCAACTTTTTTATAGAACATAAAATGAGAAGGGGACTCAGATAGCCTGGGGGGAGAAACCCCTGATGGTCTGTCTGGAGAGATGTCCGGTTCAATGGGCACATCCAGACCTTCAAAACCACATTCACTCTCCTCATACTCCTCTTCCCCCTCCTCCAGTTCATACAAATCCTCAAAATCATAATCTTGAACCGGTGGAACCGGCCGAACAGAGCGCTTCCCTGATGGTGTCGGTTCGGTCAGAACCGGGGAAAGTGACTGGACAATCTGAATTGCTTTAGCTATTTCCTCAGTGGTTGGAGAAAGAACTTTTGGCTCCACACTAGCTGACTTTCTAGCCCTTTTAGTTGGAACCGGCTCCTCAGAGCTGGCTCTTTGTTTGCCCGAGGAAGTATCGCCTTGGTCAGAGGGCACCCCTCCGGTTCAGTTGGAACTAAACCGGCTGGCCATCTGGTCAGCAGACTTTTTGGCCTCCTTTCCTGAGCCTACCAACTCTCTTTTCTATGGTGGCAGCAGGAAAATTCTTACAAATCTGGCAGTCTGCATTGAGGTGGTCAAACCCTCAGACAATACACATAGGTGTGTGGGTCAGCCTTAGCAAAGGCTTCCCACAAACACTACAGTGCTGAAACCCAGTGGGCCTGTTTTTTTCTTTTGGGTTTCTAGACATAGTGCCAGTCTAACCAAACTTGCTCCGCTTATGGCAATCCGCCAAGCAAGACTTCTCTTATCGGTTCCCAAATCGTGTCATGTAGTCATGGAAAACATAATGAAACCCGTTTTTTTTAGAACTGATAAGAACCGGGAACCGCACTCTAAATAAGGACTAGTAAAGTTTGAGAATAACCTGATCGATTCAAACTGAACCGAAACGCGTTTACAAGTTCCACAAAGAATAAAATAAATGTAAGCCTATCTATTACTTACAATACCACAGACAGAGCTTGAACCGACCGGTTGCGGTTTAATTTCGGTCAAAAAACTGATAAAATAATACTTTTTAACCGACAAACGAACCGAGCAGAAGGAGAAATCTCCGGAGCGACTGTTTAGTGAGGCGGAGTAAAGAATCTGACAGTTTGAATTTGATTAACAACAGACAGAGTTTTCAACCGAGCTCGCGCTCAAAGTTCCATGCCTGGCATGGAAAGTTAACTCTTTCACCTCCGGAGCAGTTCGAAGGTTGGGACTCACTGCATATGTCATAATATAGCAAGACTTCATGTTGTTTGAAAGATGGAGACAGCATCAATGACAACGCACACATACACAAACAGGTAAAGCATGCACCATCAACCTGTTAAATGTGTGCACTCTACTTACCTCTGCATGCTCAGTCACCTGCCAGATGACCCCAGCCAGGGAGTCCTCATACGTGAAAAGGAACACTCTTCACAATGTTTGAGGTTCCCACACAAGCCTTCCCACACTTGGTGCCAACACACCTCACACTTGAATAGCCAATTTGATGCAAAGTACTGAATCAAACCAGGGCAGCATGCTGAATGTCAAAAGTCATGCAGGTGAGATGTCCTATGGAATTCATATTGCAGGGGTGACATTTCAGGGGAAATGTTTTTTTTTTCTTTCTCCGGTCTTCCTCCCCCCAAGCCAGAGGATTCAGCCCCTTCCTGCTTCCAACCCCACCCATGCCCAGGCTTAACCCCCTGGGCAGGGCTGCCGGGTGAGTGCCCCCTCTTCAAGGAACACAGTTTCTTGCCCTGGCTTACCTCCAAGGGTGGGACCATGGGAGCGGGACCCCCCTGGTGGGCATTAGTCACAGGGAGAGTAGTAGCGGAGGCAGGGGGCCATCATGAATGGAGCCAACATGTTTTCAGTATGCTTGGATCCTTGAGGGTGGGGACATTTAATGATGCCAGCGTCCTTGCATGAGATGCCAGCAGCAGCAGTATCCCCAGCCTCTGCCAGAGGTCTGCATAGCACTGGACACTCTTCCCCCTCCTCTCAGAGAAGAAGAGCAGTCCCTGGGATGCTCAGTCCTTCTTCCCCCAGCTGACCCTCTGACTCCTGAGTCCATCACTGAACCTGGGATGTTGGCACCGCAAGCAGATGCCCTTGCTGCTGCACTAGTGGGACGGCCTAGCAGAAATGGTTTTATCAAAGTTAAACAGAAGCATCCAATACAGTATCACAATAGAGGAACAGTTCACTGCCTTTACCTCAATTGCAGTGACTGTACTAATATTCACACCTGTCCCAGCAACCCCCCTCCCAAAATACAGTAGGTGGAAATGGACTTATCATCAGCATCAGCAATCAACAGATACTGCAGGATATCACTGGGTATGGTGGTGCGTTATTGCATAGTGTGCAAATGTGGGACACTCCTTCTACATCACAGTTGGACTTATACCACCCCTGGGGCTGGATTTAGAGATTAAACTTGACCTTGTATATGTGAAGCAGATTGCTCTGTGTTCGCATAGCACATTTAGCTGATGTACACTGCCCCACATACCACATTTAATTAGAAATTCAGATGATAAATGCATAGAATTTCAGAGTTTAAATGAGTTTAAATTGGTGCAAGAGTTTTCATAGCAGAAATTAGTAAACTATGGTAACTGCGTTTTTTGATGAGACATCACCCATACAAGCAGGATTATCAAAGCTGAAATCTCACCTCAGGATGCTGCCTGAGTAGGTGTTAGAACTTGACACCTCAACACAATCTAAGTTACTGTTCTGTTGTTCTTCTGAATTTGAAAAATGTTTATCAAAGAATGGCATACCTTTCAAATCTTCCTATTTTCAGGGATTCTCCCTGATTTTGCCATTTATTTCCCCCTTGCTTTTATAGCACCAGTCCATGTCCCTAAAACCATCAGAATTAAAGAACAAATGGTTACCCTTTCTTTAAATGACTTTAGGAATGCATTTATAGCATCTTAGATTCAGTTAGGCATATACACTAGGCCCTCTGAAATTCTCCCTGTATGCATGATACAGTTTAGAAACAGGATGTTGGATAAAAAGTACCCCATACCTTTTGAATTACTGTAGAAATAGCAAAAGCAGGGGTGGTACATCATGGGCTAATGTTAGTTAAAGAACAGGTGTTTACATCTAATAAATAGATCACTGACTATTTTGATGTGTTTGTAGTTGCCTTGTTATATTTTATGATACAATTACTGATAGTGCAGATAGTACTGTCTGTTCCTCAATGCTGATGATTCTAGGGACTTGGACATATTTCTGACTGGACTTTTTCTTTCAATCTGCAGCCCTCTTCAGAATGATTCATAAAATCTTTATCCCCCCCCCGAAAGGATTAAAAACCCTGATTCATACCTCTGGATGCTGCCCTGCTAGGTGTTGGAACATCATATTGCAATGCAACATTACCTACTAACTACCATTGCCTCAGTGGTTCCTCAGACTCTTTGACATCTATCCCCCCACAGATGCGATTTGCAAACCTGAGATCAAGCCTTAGTATGCTACTAGGCCAGGTGTTTGGCTAGAGCAGGTGTTACATATTGACACGGCAAAGATGTGGAATACAAAAAAAAGGGCAAAACACTTACTTTTGGAACAATAAAGTTCAGTTTTATTACTGTTACTTTTACATTATGGCAGTGCAACTGTTGGCATGAACAATGACTGGCATCACTTTTGCCATGTGAACAATATATTTATTACAGTCTTCAACTGTCAGCACCCTCCTCCAGAAGTTATCTTATGCCCCATATTAGCTGAGCACGGTTCATTGACTTAACATGCCTCTGAATGTAGTGCTTCATCTGATGCCACATCATCTCTACTGAGTTCAGGTCTGGTGATTCCGGTGGCACCCTGACCCAATCCACTCCCTGGTCCTTTATGTAAACCCCAGATGCTGCATGCTTTGGGTCATTATCTGTTTAAGGGAGAGAACATATGTGTAAGTAAACACATACAACACTGTGCTGTATATCCCCATCATAAACACAGGAGCCACCCAGAGGACCAGGAATCAACAAAGCAGTATGTGGAGGGTGCACAGAAGGGCAGCTGCACAGCAGCAAGGAACAGGGGCTGATGTGAAAATAGCTACACACAGAACACAGAACAGAGTAGGAAAGAGAGCCATATTCAAGCATCTTATGCAGAAGAGCATAAAAGAATGGAAGAAGGAATGCCAACAGGTGAAGAGACCATGGAACATGTAAAGGCAGGGCAACTGCATCTGCAGGCAATGATTCAGGACCTGAAAAGGGGAATGGGGAGATGCAGTAGCAAATGTCAACACCATGGACATCAACAACACTGAAGAGGCATTGTACAGCTAGTCTTTCAGAAGACACTAACAATATAGAGGCACGGAAAATGAAAAAGTCACTGCAAGACAGTGACAAAGTGCTGGAGGCAGTGGCAGATGAAAGGCTACCTGTGTTGGTTCCACTGAGGGCAGTCTAATGGATATATCACGGGTACAATGAACATTCTGCCAGATATGGACACTGCTTCTCACAAGGGAAAAAGAAAGAAATCTCAGGAGCTGGAGTTTATACAGATCTGAATGCTTTGCAACTGATTTTTCATGCCCTAGTACTGTACTACATCTATGTGCAATGGGCAAATAAACTGTTGTGGCACAAGAGGCAAAAAAGGGCTACCCAGAAACCTGATTAATGTTATCTTGATGTATGTCAGGTGGCACTTTGATTTAACACCACCAATTCTTGTGAAAATAAGGGGCAGAATAGGTGAGCCACAACAAATGGTACGGAAAGGTGAAACACACCCACTGGACCATCTGCCCATGAAATGACTATTTTGGTATCACTAACTTCTAAATGTTTTTTCTAGCTGTCTGTGCCCCTTAAATGTGGGTGTATAAAAACTGCTTTGCTTTGTAATATCCTGATAGGGGTATCTGTGTGGGTATTTGCTCGGAGTATCTGTGTTTTTATATTTTTTTTAATTGTCTTTTATTAAGCATTTTGTATACTTTTGTTTTCACAGGTATGTCATGGCATATATTACAATGGACAGATTGAAGTGGAAAGCACAATACCACATCTACTATTGCTGCAGTATGCACTATAACTTAGTAGTTGTGCACAGTTCTCCTGGCATGTACATCCATCATACAGTTCAGACTGCAAATAAAATATGGAATAATGTATGGGGAAGTGTGTATAAGAAACAATTACTCTCCAAAGTAATATTACTTCTTCCAGGGGATTCTTCAGCATTATTGACAGATGCAGATGCAGTATGCATTGACTGCTCCGGAGAGGAGCAGTCAATGCAAATGAGGAAGGCATTGGCCAGTCAGGATACAGATAGTGTAGAGTGCTGCCTGCAGTCAGCCTGAGGGACATCAGAACAAATTTCAGAGCTGAAAAAGAGCAAAAACTATGCCCAACAGGGGCAAAAAGCTGTTAACAATAAGCAAACTATCTACTCTAAATCACTATTGTGAAAACCTTTTTATCACACAGAACAATAACAGAAAGTTTGTCTAAATCCCCTAACAGAGCCTTTTGACAAGGTTTCCAGGGGAGGAAGTGTGGGAGTGTCAATAATGCTACAGAATCCCCTAGAAGAAGTAATATTACTTTGGTGAGTAATTGTTTCTTCTCACCCCAGGAATTCTTTAGCATCTATTGACAGATGCAGACTTCAAAGCAGTGTAGTTGGCAGGAGGGCACAGAAACCTATTTAGGAAAAAGGCTCTGTAGCACTGCCCTGCCGAACTTCACATCCGTTCAGGACTGCACATCTGTGCAATAATGCTTGGTGAAAGTGTGGACCGATTTCCAAGTAGCTGCTCTAAACACTTCCAGCAATGGGATATCCCTGGAAGCTGCCACTGAAGCAGCTCTTTCCCTGGTAGAGTGAGCCCTGAGTCTCAGACGGGGCTGTCTACTCATCTTGTTGTAACACAACTGAATACTGTACAAGAAACAATACAACGGGAAATGGTTCTCTTGGTAGCTGGATTTCCCCTGCTCACATCACCAAAGGTGAGAAAAAGCTGTGATTGTCCATCTCTGAACTGCTTGGTTCGGTCCGAGTAGAAAGAAAGGGCTCACTTCACATCCAAGCTGTGCAGCTTGTGCGCACCTGGGAAGGATTTTTCTGAGAACAGCAATGGCAGAGAGACTGACTGATTAAGGTGGAACTCCAAAATCACCTTGGGAAGGAACTTCCTATTCATCCTCAGGACAACCTTGTCCTTATGGGGAATGATGTGGTTAGGATCTGTACAAAGGGCTTGCAACTCTGAAATCCATCTGCCAGAGGTAATGGTCACTAGGAAGATAGTCTTCCAGGTAACGAATTTCAAGTCAGCCGTAGCCATAGGTTCAAAAGGAGGATCCATAAGCTTGGCTATGCAGAGGTTAAGATCCCATGAGGGAACAGGCTCCCTTACAGGGGGATGAAGGTGAAGAAGTCACTTTAAAAATTTCGTGAAAATGGGTTGAGAAATAACCGATTTCTCTTTATCTGTAGAAAGGTAAGCCAAAATGGCCACCAAGTGAACTCTTGTGGAAGATGCCTTTAGGCTTTCCACCTGAAGATGAACCAAATAATCCAACAAGGAAGGGGAATAGACCTGTAAAGGATCTATGCATTGTCCTTGCACCAGAAAGAAAAACATTTCCACTTGGAGGAGTCAGTTTTCCTCATGCTAGGTTTCTTGGCCATCCGTAACATTTTCAGTACTTGCTCTGAATATAAAGAGTCTGGAAATTCTAACTCCTTAAGTACCAAGCTTTGAGGTGAAGAGACTGGATGTTGGGGAACACCACTCCGGTCTGAGGAAGAGTCAGAGGGCTGAGGCATGAGGACAATCTGATGGGTTTCCTGATCGACAGAGAGAGGAGCAGAGAGTACCATGATTGTCTCACCCAATTGGGAGCCACCAGGATCATGGTGGCCGGTTGTTACCTTAATTTGAGAAGTACTCTGTACAGAAGAGGAAAAGGAGGGAGGGAACACATAAAGGAACCTCCCCATCCAATCTAGGGTCAACGCGTCCGCAGGGACGGTCCCTAGAACTGGGGGCCTGCAACAGTACAGAGGTAACTGATGGTTCAGACTGGATGCGAACAGATCCAGGTCCTGGACACCCCAGTTCCTGAACACCATTTGAAGGACTTGCTTGTTGATGGTCCACTCATCGTGGCCCTGACTGATGCGACTTAGGGCATCCGTCAAAGTGTTGTCTTTGCCTGGGAGAGGAATGGCTGACAGTGACATGTCCAGGGAATAGGCAAGGGACCAAATCCTCATGGCTTCTGTGCAGAGTTTGGTTGATTGAATTCCTCCCTGTTTGTTGATGTAGAACATGGCGGTTGTGTTGTCTGTCTGTACTTGCACAGACTGACCCCTGAGCTGGGAAGCAAAGGCCTTGATGGTGAGCAGTACAGTTCCGAGTTCCAGAAGATTGATGTGAAGGGAGGACTCCTTTGGTGTCCAAGTCCCACTTATGGACAAATCCCCCAGATGGGCACCCCATCCTAGAAGGGAACCATCGTTTGTCAAAATTTGAGAAGGTTGGGGAGTTAAAAAGGATACCCTGACCCTGAGATTGTCTGCGTCTTTCCACCAGTCCAGGGTTCATAGAAACATATCTGCGACTGGAACGAACTTTGCAAAGGGATCTCTTCTCTGAGGTCAATGAGACCTGAGGTAAAACTGAATGTCCATCATCTGGAATCTGGCATCTGGCACTAACATGGTCATTGAGGCCATAGACCAAGAAGTTTGAGGAAATGTCTGGCTGGTCTTGGTTGGCTTGGACTAAATGAGTTTAGCAGAGAAAGGAAAAGCTTGACTCTGTCTAAGGGGAGGAAGGCCTTTCTCTGCAGGCTGTTGAGCTCTGCCCCTATGAACTATAGAATTTGAGCAGGCTGAAAATGACACTTTTGTTTGTTGATAAGAAAGTCCAGGGACTCCAGGGTATGCTTTGTCCAGATCAGGGCCTCTGAAACAGACTGGGACGAGTTGGCCACAATCAGCCAATCGTCCAGGGTGCGATAAACTGAAATTCCCTGTCTTCTGAGATGAGCTGCTACCACTACCAGGCACTTGGTGAATACCCTGGGAGCAGATGTGAGCCCAAAAGGCATAGCTGCAGACTGATAATGACTGGATGGCAGCTGGAATCTGAGTATTGTTCTGTGGGATTGCCTTATTGGTACATGAAAATAGGCATCCTTCAGATTCAAGGAGACTACCCAGTCCCCTTCTTTAGTGAGTGGATGATCTGAGTCAAGGGTACCATTCTGAACTTTGGTTTTGTCAGATGCTTGTTCAGGTACCCTAGGTCCAGAATTGGTTGCCATTCCCCCGTTTTCTTTAAGGTCAGGAAATATCTGGAATAAGGACCCTTTCCCTACTGGGAAAGCGACACTCGTTCCATGGCCTTGGCCCTCATGAGATTCTTGACCTCTACCTCCAGCAGCAATTGTTCTGCAGGGGAGGAAGGTTTTGGTTGTAAGGGCCTGTGGAGAAGGGGGCATTTTTTGAACTGAAGGGATAGGCCCTGCTCCACTACCTCCAGAACCCATTTGTCTGAAGTGATCTGACACCAACAATGAAGGTAGTGTGAGAGCCTGCCCCCCCCCATGGGAAGAGGGGAGGCAACCAGCCAGGAGTCAGGAAGACTGCTTTCTAGATTGAGTAGAAGTAACAGGAGTGGGATTAGCCCTTCTTTGGCCCCTCCTGCTTCTACCCCTGAAAAAAAAACTCTCATCTGAGAGAAATCCATGTTATATGGCATAGGGAAGAATGTCCTAGGAAAATAACCCCTGCCCCTACCCCCTCTATAGTGAGCTCTCGGAGGGGGCTTTTCTTTAGCTGAATTACTCTTGTACGTGTGTTTGAACTCATCCATTCTTTTCATATAGGCTTTAGTATGGTCCCCAAAGAGGGAGTTATTCTCAAAGGGAGAATCTAATGCCTGAGTTTTGACATCCTGGGTAAGACTAGTAGTTCTCACCCAAGCAAAGTGTCTGAGGAAAATAGCCTGAGCCATGACCCTCGAGGGTGTGTCATTATTATCTACGGCCATGTGAAACTGGTACTTTGTGGCTTCCACGGCCCGTTTAACAGTTTCGAAAACATCCCTGAACATAGTGTCCCCCCCATGTTGCACTATGGCCAGTATAGTTTTAATAGAGCCTTCTGATATCTAGCTGCTTATTATGTCATGAAAGAAGACATGCACAGCAAGAGAGAGGCAGTAGTGTAAGATTTCTTACAATAAGATTTATTTTTCTATTCTTTTTCTGGCAGCAGAGCAGATAGTGATACATTAGCTTTGTCATAGGCCGCTGTCTGAACTACCCCTCTGTGATCTGGATGTGTATAAAAAAAATCAGCCGTACACTTACCGAGCTGGTATTTCTTCTCAATTCTTCTGTCCACCCCAGTAGAAGTCGAAGGGGTTTCCAGAACCTTAAAAGTACTTCTCTTCAAAGTGTTGTGGATAGGGAGGATGAGCCTCTTAGAAGGGGAAACGCCCATCATCTCCACGTAGTCGTCTTCCATCTCCTGATCAGTGTCATCCAAGAGAAGCACATCCAGGGTGTCCACCATCTGTTTTAGAAATGTAAAAAAGGAAGAGACTTTTTCATTTCTATCAGTATCACCATTTACACCAGCCCCAGGGTGGCCATCAGGATTAAGAGGGTCCCCATGAGGTGATTCATCACCATGATCCTCTCCTCCATCAAAATAAAAGCCCCAGGCATAGGCAGGATCACTTGGTCCAGTAGGAGCCGAGAAAATAATGCCTGTAGATTGTAAAGTCTGATATAAATGCCAAGCATTAACTACGTTGTCTGCAGAGGGCACATTTTTATCAGCTACTGTTGTCTCCGAATGCCTTTCGGAAGGAAGGACAGTAGTGTTATTACCTTTCTTAGTCTTTTTAATAGGGGCAGGATCAGAAACCTGCTCAGTAGTTCTTTTAGAGGCTTGACTAGAATTTTTACTTCTACTTGACTTAGTTTCACTGGAGTCCCTAGAGGACTTGTCATTAATTCTGTGTTGAATTGAGGTTCCCTCCTCAGCACTTTTAGAGGAGGATGAGGAGGCAGACTGAGAGGCCATGATAAAGGGATAGGCCAAAAGCTAACCAAAGCAAAATTACCCTTACTAGAGATAATAAGTTTTACATAGTTTTTTTTTTTTTCACAACAGTGGAAAGGAACAGAAACCACCTCCACACCTCTTGCCAACAGAAACCCAATGCACAGTCAAACAAAGGGTGTCTCCCAGAAAATGAGGGATTACCCTTCAAATATTATAAAACTTAAAGAGAACAGAGAAAATAGGTTCCAGAAATTCACGTGGTGTGAATGGAAATTAGCTTATTCAGCATAAAAAGATTAAAAGATTTTAACGCAGAAGTGGTAAAAACCACCGAGAAATACTGAAAACTAACAATTTAAATAAAAATGATGCAATTTATCATGCACGAAGGTGACTTTTAGCTCAGAAAAACCGCAGAAGCAGGAAAAACACACAAAAAAGTGACTGTGCGGAACCCAGCACAGATGCGGTAAAAATAGATAAAATGAGGAAAATGCACAAACTACCTAGAAAGTAGCACTCAAAGGGAAAGAAAATGGCACAGAAGATCTCTGAAGAGGATAGCTCCAGGGCAGTGTTGCCAGTTCAGTTGATACAAAGTTCTGAGGTCCCTCAGGCTGACTGCAGGTAGCACTCTGCTCTGTCTGTATCCTGATTGGCCAATGCCTTCCTCATTTGCATTGACTCCTCCTCACCGGGGCAGCTGAACCCAGCTGGCATACTGCATCTGCATCTGTCAATAGATGCTAAAGAATTCCTGGGGTGAGAATGAGGATTTTATGTACGCCAAGGGTGTGCATAAAATCCCAGTTTACACAGTTCCCCATGTTTTATTTTTTATATTTACTGATTCTAGCTAGGTATAGAAGAAATCATGAGAACCTGATAAATGGTGAAGTGCTATCCAGGGGTGGCAGCAGTGGAGATTTAATCTCTGGGCAGCAATAGTGAAGTTTCAGCCTCTGTGCCCATTGATTAGCTCAGTAAGACAGAGAAGGCTGTATTTGTCCCCACCCCCACCCCATCAATTGCAATCACTGACCTGCTGGGAAACATTAACATTCAGGTCAAAGTGGGGAGCCATTGGTTTTCTGTGGGGTCCAAAGAAAGTTCGCACTGAATGAGAGGCTGCCACTTACCAGCCTGCTGCTGCTCTGTTCAGTGATCCTGGTGGTGCTACTGTGAGTCTGTGACACACTGCTGCTGTCCATGGCAGTCACCCCATGTTCAGGGAACTCCACTGTCGATTGTCTCCTAGGTGCCCAGTTAGGTGATAGCAGCCAGTCATGTGAGGAGCAGGCATCCGATAGTGATGGGAGGCTTGAGAAGTATATTTGTTTAAAGTGCCCAGTTAGAAGAAAGCCATTCTGAGAGTTTTCACAGAAAAACTCTGCCCGGCTTTCATTTCCTTTATTTGCCGAGAAGTCTGTCACTTATGCTGATGGTTCCTGAGGGAGTGCAAGTGAATGGCCAGTGCGAGGACAGTTCTGGCTCAGGTGCACTCCCGGCTATTTTGAAACTGTGGTTTACAGAACTCCGTAACTCACAAGTGTTAATTTACGGGGTTTGCAGGGGTCTGCCAGCAGTGGTTTATTGACCCTAACCTGTAAATATAACAAAATATATTTTGAGTTCCCATCTGGTTTCAGTGTCTTGTCCTTTGATTTTCTTATAAACTGCTCAGCACAACTTATTTTGCCTTGTATTTAGTCCTAGAAAGTGAATGAACGGTAGTAAAGGAAGGTTAGAGGTATCAGAGCATAAGAATAACATGATAATAAAGGTTTGATTTAAAATATTGGGAGCTCTTACCGTGTGGCAGCACTGGTGTTCTCACAGCAGCTCAGGGACTGTGCTACAGCCTTTTCAGATGCACGTGAAGAACTGATGTGAGTGGGAGCTAAGGAGCCTCAGATAAGATCTTGAAATTTGATAGAAGGTCACATGTGCATCGAGCAGCCTGTCAGGTGAACAGGACCCTGCTGTAAGGACCGGTAGTGCCACGGATATACACGCAACACAATGGCCCTTGGTACCTTTTACCCTGTCTTTTGTATCCAGCCCATTGTCAAGAGACTATGTCTGTTCTATGGGCCATTATCCAAACCAACCAGCTATTCCACTGATTAGTAAATTTGGACATAGTTTTGGAATTATTGCTGAGGCCTATTGTAATGCATTCCATGGCACAAATGGTCATTACTATATCTTCCCATTTGGGTTGTGTTGGACAGATATTTGTGAGCCATTTTCTGGTCATTGCTTGTTTGGCATATGTCACCCAATGCCCATTTGCTTTTGATATAACTTTGGTCTTTTAAAGTTGGGTGGGTATAGTAAAAATAATGCTAACTTTACAATTAACTTTCAGAGGGTGAAATTATAGGTCATTCCCAGAATATGTAAGTATGTGTGGCTGGAGCCACCCCATTCCCTCTCGAGCACATTGTTTGGCTTTGAGGATCATATTTTCCTGTAATTTGTGGAGTCCTAAAATATCTGGGTATGATTTTCCTACCAAACTTTTTCCAGTGATATCTAAGAGTTACTTTGTGTTGCATGCAGCAAGCCTTTTGTCAGTCCTGTTCTGTGCTTAGGGACCCTATCTTTGTTTCCCAGCACTGTCTGATGGAGGTCCCAGTATCAGCTTTACTTTGCTGAAGTGTGTGGTATGTTTAGGAGATTAAGCGTGTTAGAGATCCATAGTCAGTCACCTGGATAATAAAAGATAAAGGAGCATGCATGTTCTCCCTGTCCCAGTCCAGTCCAAGTCTATTCCCTAGGTAATGTCTTATTTAAAGATATCTGAAGTGGTCGGCCCTACCCAGGTCAAATTCCTGCTGTAACTGGATAAAGCACTTAAAAGTCCACTGTCTATAATACTGGTAATAGCTCTGGAGCCCCATTTTATTCCATCTAAGAAAAGCAGTATCTAGAGTTATTGACAATTAGTGCTTGTCTGCTGTTATCCATTCCAAGTATCTAGCATCATTTTTCAAGTTTGGACTATTTAATAGGGAGTGCCAGAGCTTTATTAGTGGGGTGGTTAAGTGCAATTTTAAGTCTGGGGATGTTTTTATCCCTATTGGAGCAAATAAGAGCTCTTGTAAGTCCATACCATTTTCCTGTGTCTACGTCTCTTCCCAGTGGGGATTCAAGGCTAGGTCGAGTTAGGTGGCTACATATTCTATCTGTGCTGCTCGGCAATAGTCCCATAAATTCAGAAGAGCCAGTCCTCCATGTGAGTTAGGTAATTGTAGACTTGCATATGCAGTGCATGGTCTCTAACCTCCCCAAAGATGCCAGGAAACCACCTTATTTCAGCTATTATAGTCTTCATCATGGTTTTTACTGGACATTTTGAATAGATAAAGGTATCAAGGTAAAAGGTCCATGCAAATGGAGTTGATGCACTGTATTAGAAGTACAGATGAACCTATTTTGCTAGGTCTTCTGATATTTGTTGTTTTAATTTAGTGTAACTGTATAGAGATGCCATAAGTCATTTATGACACCTATTCCTGGATATTTAAGTCTTGTGCTGTTCCATTGCCACTGGCATTGTTGCTTTAGTGTGTGGAGGGAGAGAAATAGAAGTATCTCCATTTTTTGAGTACTGAGTTTATATCTTGAAAGGGGTTCTGCTTCTTGTTGGATATCGAATAGACTTTGTATTGACTGCTCTGGATCAGTGAGGTAAACCAGAAGGTCATTTGCGTAAAATGCAACCCTAGGTTACTCTGCTGTGATTGGAATGCCCTTAAAGGTATGCGTCTGCTGAAGAAGATTGGCCAGGGGGTTCAACATAAAAGGCAAACCACAAAGCGGACAATGGGCAGTCCCGTTTAGTGCCTCTTGTCAACCGAAAGAGAGATGAATAAGTGCCATTGGTTTTGATTACTGCTTTAGGTATGGAGTACAAACTATGAAATAGCTCTAATGTAACCCCCCCTTCAAACTGGGGTTTATTATAATGTCTTCCTGGGCTCCTTAATACCCACTGTCAGGCTGGTGTCCTGTCTTAAGTAGTTCTGTGTCTTTGCATTAGAGTGCCATATTAAGACAACGTGCCTGTCCCTTTAAGAGAATAGCGAGTCTGTGCTTAGAAAATTATCTGTGCTGGGTCTGAGTGATTTAAGACTTGTGACTGACCAGACAGTGATCTAATTTGCTCCATTGTGTAGTCACTACTTGTGCAGAGGGAGCCTATATAGGAACTGTTATTGTTTACTGTTTATTTGCTGTTATGCTAAATATAGAGAAGTTTGTCTAACCTGCTTTGATTGTAGCTCGAACATTTGAATGGAAGCCACCACGTTAAGTCCTGAACTTTCAGTAACTGGACCAATTGATTCTCTGGGGACCTAAAATGGATCCTGTCCCCAGGGATCTTGTGGGAAGGAAGTTCTGTAGTCTTGTAATTTTAACCATTTGGTGGCCAAGTGGACCTGGAATGGGAGCCCTTACTGTGACTGATAGCCCTTTTAGCCAACCGAACCTTTGGATTTACAAGGGGAATGCCAAGTGTGTCGAGACAGTGGATCAGTTAGAATTGGAGGCTGAAGTGTAAACAGCTTGAACTTTCGAGCAGCTACTCCCAAAAGGAGCATAGGGGAATCAGCAGAAATAGGCTAGACTTGCCTTCCTGTCCCCTTCTCCTGCATTGAACTGCCTGATTGCAAAAGTCGGACCTGTCTGATTTCCAGCCTAGAAATGCAGCAGAAAAGAAGAATATGTATTTTTTTTATTTTATTTATCAAGTCTAGGATTACAAATACCTTTGAGCCATGGCTCTTTTACAAAGGTTCCACGTCAGAGACATACAAATTATGGGGAACATCAAGACAGGCAATACAACAATGTGGACATTGCAAACAGAGTACAGATTAATACAGTTCAAGGGTAGCATTGTAACAAGGCAGCCAGCGGCATTTGTCAGAGAAAACAGACAACAGATAAGAAGTGCCAGAGTCATAGGGAGAGGGAAGAGGGTGGGGGGAAGGAATGTAGGAAGGTGGCAAGAGGGTGAAAAGTGCAGCATTGGGTGTACCAAGATGTGAGAGTAGAATCCAGTGGGGGGGGGACAACTAGAGCAGAAAGGGAAGTGGAGAAACAAGGTTAAGTTGGGCAGTCACAGGAGCTGTTGGTAGTGAGATAGTCCCGGAGCCTAGTTTTAAACATACCAATAGTTGGGGCAGAGGAGATAGTTGGGCTGACGCCATTGAACCAGAGTGTGACTTGTAATTTGGACTGAAGACTGGCTCCTAAAGCGATCGGCCCAGCTTGTGAGTGGATCATACTCGGATTGAAAGGTTTGTGCAGTAATGCTATGATTTGCAACTGGACTGAATCCAAACTGTTTCCTGAAGTAGTGATTGATTTAAATGTGCTGAATGTGTTTTGTGGGTCACAATTTGGTTCCCCACTATTGAATCTGTTATGCCAACTGGAGGCTTCATCAGCAGAAGATCACAAACTTTTCCAGAACTGTTCACCCTGCCTGGGGCCCTGCCACTATGGCCTAGGCTGCTACTACTGCACCAGAGACCATGTCGCCAAGAGACCAGCTTGGGGACCTGTTCCCCTGCACCACCACATCACGCAGGTTGCAACCATCTGGAGGTGAGTCGTGCCAGCCAAGCTTCCCCCTGCTCATTGATCAGCACCATGAGGTCTACATATCACCAGGCTTGCTTCAAATTTCTGGTAGTGTGGGTATAACCAGGGTAGCACCCTGCAACAAGGGTCAAATCATCTGTGGTACCATCTAATTGTTTCTCTTCTGTTTTGGGTTTCTCAAAGGACTGAGCCTTCCAGCTTAGGATTACAAATAATCATTTGTCTCTGTGCATGCTTACTGCATTTCTTTCCATTATGTGCCCAAACATCAGCTGCAATGCTGGCCACCACCGGGCAATGCTTCAGGCTAGCCATTATTACCATCTTGGTACCCAGGGGTGTTGAACTGTATCTTTGGGACTTAAGGTGCATGTCAGAAAAGCCTGATTCAGATCAGATTACTAATCATTTGACTAGATCCACGACCCTCCCTTGTTCATGCCTCCTTAATAAATCTGATTGTCTTTTTCACATTAAACCTGGCTAATATGCATATTATTAGTTGGGTTACAGTATTAAGATTGTACTGCTGTATTGCTAACCTTATTTTCCAGGCATCTCCAGGATAGATGCTGCAGGTCCAGCCCTGGTGGTAAGTGAGAAGGGTGTGAGCACATTACTGCTGCTGCCTATTGATTGTGAATGTACCACTGTGTTATATCTTAGGCCACTAGGAGGGTTGGTGGGTGGGTATAGCTTCCCAGAGTGCTATACCAGAGCAGATAAGCAACCTTAATAGCATTTCTCTGGGTGGAGGCACCTTTTTTGTGAACTCAGGCTCCTCAACCTGTGTAAAGCCATACAGGCAGGGGTAGTACTCCCTAGAATAGCACCGCTTAGGAGTTACATTTTGTAGGCACCACTGGGATTAGCATCTCCTAGTGACCACATGATGAAAATTCAGTCAAGTGAAGGTTTAAAGAGAAATTTGAAATGGAGGCTTTTACCACGCTCACGTAGAAAATTTCCCCTCACAAGCTAATTGTGCATCACATAATAGGGTGGAGTGAGGCTGAAGGGTTTGACATCTGCCATAGATTATTACTAATAGATATCCACGTGGAGACTACAATGGCACTATAAAGGAAACTGTGGGAAAAGTTAAGTGCCTGGGGAAGGATGAAGCACCTAGACTACCAGAGTTGCAAAAAAGGGGAGAAAGGCCCAACACTTCAGTCTAGAGCAATTTAACAGGTTTGATCCCTTAACTTCCCTTACACTGGATGATGAAAATGGGACCCCAGATACCCTCATAGGCCAAATTGATAATTGTACTAATGACATTCCATCAGTCATTTATTCACATATCAGTGACACTCCACTTATAGATTTATCTGTTGATCTCACAACTTCCCCCTTGCCTGGTTGTCATGATAATTCTAATGCTCCCAGGCCACGACAAATCTATGTTTTAGGGGACTCATTGACAAAACACTTAGACAGGACTATATGCAACCCTGACAAAGCCAACATAACTAGTTCTAGTTTCAGTGGTTGCAACATTTCTGATCTCACATTAATGTTGCCTGAGATCATGAAGGATCGTGACAATAATTCTATCGCACTTATACATGTGGGTGCTAATAACATCTACAGGGACACTATTCAATCAATCAAAGAAGACTATGTTGCATTAACCAATAAGCTGGTGGATATCGGTTGTAACATCTGTATATCGGAAATTTCACCAATCCCACGTTTTTCTTCATTTCTCAATAATAAAATCAAAATTGTGAATGAGTGGCTAAGAAAGTGGTGTTTACATCAGAACCTGACATGTTTAACTCACTGACAGGAATTTGAATATCGTCCAGAATTATACTGTTTTGATGGGTTGCATTTAAGTAGATGGGGTAATGCTGTACTGGGCAGACAATTTATGACATCCATTAATCGCCTTTTAAACAAAATCTCGGGGGTGAGAAGGTGCTCAGACCACCATCTCTAAAATCTCCTGTTGGTAGCTCCATGATATCTAAAGAGTTTAAGTTTTTATGTTTTAATGCTAGATGCCTTACTCAAAAACTGAATGAATTAAAATGCAGAGTACATAACAATGATGTTGACATCATTGCAATAAGAGAAACATGGGGTGATGATAAATCATCGTGGGATACTATTATACCTGGTTATACTTCCTACACCTTCAATAGACTTAATGGGAAGGGCGGTAGAGTGGCATTATTTATTAAAAATCATCTCAATTCTATTGATGTAACAAATAACATTAAAATACATGATAAATATACTGAGACAATCTGGGTTAAGCTTAGTATTTCTACATCTGAGACCCTCATTCTGGGTTCTTGTTACCATCCCCCTAAATTATCAGTTGATATCCTAGATGCTATTTTATCTGAAATAGAACACGCAAAGACATTAGGCAAAATTGTTACCACTGGTGACTTTAATATTGGATCTGTTGATTGGTAGAAATTATGTGCCACAACTAGTCAGGGTAATAAGTTATTACACACATGTACTCAGCTGGGACTAAAACAGAACATACACATCCCAACTAGAGGAGACATTTTAGATCTGGTAATTTGTGATGATGATATACTGGTTAACAATATTGTAGTAAGCGAACCAATTGGTAATAGTGACCACAATATCATTATATTTAATATTGTGCAAAATTACATTTATAATTCCAATTGTACCAAAATATATCTTTATGATAAAGCTGATTTAAGCACTATGAAACATATTATTGATAACATTAACTGGGAATCGTTATTGGCATACTCTTCCCCGGAACCCTACTGGGAGAATTTTAAGAACACAATTTGTCAACTTAAGGAACTATATATTCCATCCAAAATTAAAAATAAGATCCAAAATAAAGATCTCAAGTGGATGAACCAGTCTGTTAAAAAAACGCATTAAATTAAAACGCAAGAGATATATCTGATATCAAAAAACTAAAAGCTCTTTAAACTGGACTTCTTACATACAGGCACAAAAAAATGCAAGGTCATAATAAAAAGGGCTAAAAGCTGTTGGGAATACAAATTAGCATCTACTACTAACAAATCCAATAGCAAGCATGTCTACTCCTATATTAATTCACTAAGGAAATCAACTTGTCAGGTTGGTCCTATTCTTGACAACAACACTTTATTATATGACCCAATAAAAATGGCTGATTTGTTTAATCACAATTTCTGTAATAGTTTCTCTAATACTTTCAAATTATCATATGGCTCGGCTCTGACAGACACTACTAATATTTCACCAGTAAAATTCTCTATAAATGCCATCAAGGAAAAAATACTGACATTAAAAGGCAAATACAGTTCAGGTACAGACAACATAGCGGGACATTTATTATTCTTATTGGTGGATGTTATTGTCTTTCCATTAAAATTGATGTTTGACTATTTTTTGGCCATGAATTTTGTTCCACAGGATTGGCGAGAAGCTTATGTTATCCCAATCCATAAAAAAGGTTTAAAAAATAACTGGGAAAATTATAGGCCAATAAGCGTAACATCTTCAGTTTGTAAATTAATGGAAGGTTTAATCAAAGATATGATATCACCTATTTTGGATCGTTATGATGTTGAACAACATGGATTTAAGAAGGGCAGAAGCTGTTTAACTAATTTAATTTGCTTCTATGAACAGATTAATTCTGTACTTGATAAAAATATACCATGTGATATAATTTACATTGATTTTAGCAAAGCCTTTGATATCATGACTCATTGGGCACTAATTTCTAAACTCCTTAAACTACATATAAACAGTATTGTAATTAACTGGATAATCAATTGGCTTCAAAACCGTTTTCAGCAAGTCATTGTAGATGGGTATAAATCAGTTTGGGGGTTTGTAACGGAGTGGAGTACCTCAGGGCTCGGTGCTGGGCCCATGCCTGTTTCAGGCCTTCATCGCTGATCTTACTGCAGGTTGTTCATCCTTTTCCATCAGATATGCAGATGACGCAAAAAATAGGTGGCCCCTGCGCTTTTGATTATCAAACTAACATTATTCAAAAAGATCTCGATCATATTTCAACATGGGTTAAGACCTGGGGCATGTCTTTGAATATCTCTAAATGCAAGGTAATGCATTTAGGTTCTAGTAATTTACAAACCCCTTATTATTTGAATGGCATAATCCTTGACACAACTTCAGATGAAAGAGATCTGGGCATAACCATTTCAGACAACCTTTCTTACAATAAACACATTCATAACACTATTAATAAATCTAATAAAGTCATGTGGGCTATCATACGAAATATTAAATCTAGAAAGAGCAACGTGTTATTACCATTGTATCGTGCATACGTTAGACCGCATTTGAAATATGTGCCTCGCAGCTATGGTGTCCATATAAAAAATCTGAAGGTCTTTTGACGGAATCAGTACAGAGGAATTTTACCAAAAAGATTTCAGGGCTTTATGATGTCTCTTATGAGGTTAGGCTGAACATCCTAAAACTTATGCCTCTATCTACACGTCGGCTTCATGGCGATTTAATGTTATTATTTGACATCATTCAAGACCCTTATCTTTTGTGCGAACTTGGTCTTGAATTTAAAAGCTGTTATCACAACATTAGGGGACATCCTTTACAATTAGTAAGAAAACCCTTTGTGAGATCGAGTCGTAAATACTTTTTCGCCATAAGAGTTGTTGGTCCGTGGAATAGACTCCCGCTTGAGGTTGTCATTAGTGAAACTAAAGGTATTTTTAAAAATAGATTAGATAACCTTATTTGCAATGGGTATGATCTTTCTTACTATATATTGGATTAGAATAGGAGCTTCATGGGCTTCGACCCTCTCGCTTTTGTATTTTCCTTAGTATGAAGTACGAGAATGGGACTCAGACCTGTTTGCCCAGACCTTGGTGGCCTTCATTTCTTGTAGCCTCTCCATAAACCCTGAGATTGTATCCCTTGTTATTATGCCGGTGGGGTCCCAGAAGGGGTGAAGAGTTACTCATTTACACAACAATCCATCTTCCCAAGGGGGTCCCCCATGGTAGAAGGATTTAAACACAAATTATTGAGACTTTTAGCTGCGGAAGGACAGACAGTTAAAGATTTGCAGAAAACTTTGGAGGACTCTGAGGCACCTGTCCCCAGTCAGTCCCCTTGACTTCCCCTGTGGCCTCCACCATTGTGGCTTCCCCCATTGTGATACTCTCAGTGCACTTAGACTCTTATCACATGCTCAGGTTGTTTTTGGGTGCTGTTCGCATGACAGAGGGGGGAGGATGATTTAGAAACTACGCCACCCCCTGGTCCAAGAGTGGCAGTGCTCTGAAGGGGAGAAGTGAAAGAGACTTACAGGAATATTTGAGGGGCCCTGCACTGGAAGCCATTCGGTTTCTTCGGTCCACCAACCTAGAGGCCTCTGCAGCTGAGTATCTATCTGCTTTAGAAGGGATATTTAGCAGCACTGAGTCTGGGGAAGATCTGATGTGGAAACTGAAGTCTGCTAAACAGTGGAAAAATAAGACACTGTCTGCTTTCATAACTCAGGTTGAATAGGCCCTGCAGCAGGTGCATCGTAAAAAGGGGCATCTCGGCTAGTGAACTGAATTGTGTCAGGTTGGAGCATATCCTTAAGTCTGTCCATTAATCAAGTGTGCTTATGCTAAAATTAAAGTTTCAAGACAGGAAAGCTAGCCCTTCTGAATATTGTTGGCTGATGAAGGCAATCTGGGAGGCCGAGGATGGCGAAGATGGCTGGGAACCATATGTGGGGGTTGCCCACACTGCCCCGACCCTCAAGAGACCTGTGGAGAAAGAGGAATCCTCTGAGACACAGCAAGTCCATGAGCTGCTAAAAGAGTTAAAAGAGGTGGCCAAAAATTCTAGCCTTTGCACCATTAAGACTGAGACCGGTAGTGAGGCCCCACCTGTGGGTATGGGGGCCCATAACCTTGCCACTGAACCTCAAACTGATTCTAAACCAATGGAGAAGATGAGAGAGCTGTGAACCCTGGTGAGAAATCTTATTCATGTCACCCGATCATCCCTCTCCTGGTGGGACTGCGGGGGAATGGAGCCCGAATTCCTACCAAAAGAGGACTGTACGACTCTAGCCCCAGATCACTACAAACCTCGTGAGGAGCCAACCTACCCTGCTGACCCCAGAGGCAAGGTGTTCTGTTATAGTTGCGGGGAGGACGGGGACATCTGACACAGTTGCAATTCCTCTGAAGATCTGTGGAAAGTCACCACCAAGTTACTTAATCTAGTCCAACAGAGCAAGATAAAATCTCAGCAAGGCCTACTCTGCAAGTCTTTCTCCTCCAAAACTGCTGTAGGCCAGTCCGTCAAACAGACTCCTCCAGACTGGTCCAAGATGGTGGGCCCATCCATGGAAACCACCATGACTGTTAACAGCACCTCCACCCGAGCTGTACTAGACAGTGGCTTGCAGGTCACTATTGTATTTAAAGACTGGTATGACCAACACTTGTCCAATCTCCCACTCTCACCCCTAGAAGGACTGCATGTGTGGGGGTTGAGTGACAATCCTTATCAAGGGTATGTACAAATTTGGCTGTCCTTCCCTACTGCTGTTGCTGGCATGGATGAACAAGTGGAGACCCTGGCCTTGGTGTGCCCACTGACTGGAATGTATGATGGAATTCCTTTATTAATTGGCACCAATGCCCATATGTTCAGCCAGCTAGCCCAGCTCTATCAGGAGAAACAAGCCAAACTGATTGGAAATGCACTACACATTCCGGCCATGGTGTGTCAGGCATATGACTTACAGGTGCAAGCAAAAAAGGTTGATAAAGATGAGCCAGTGGGAGTAGTATGAAAGAAAGATCCGGAATCACTTGTACTGCCCCCTAATGCTCAGTGTACTATCAGTGGTGAGTTATGAATTAAAAAAGATGTCAAAAATAAGATTCTCATGCTGGACACCCAAGAAGAAGGTAAGCTCCCAGAGGGGTTGTTGGTTAAGCTTAGCATCCTGCTGGCCCGGGCTCATGCTTATGCTCGGCAGGTCATGGTGCAAGTTCAAAACATGTCCAACCAGGACATTAGAGTAAATCAAGACTGCACCTTGGCTACTATATATTGTGCAGACATGGCTGTGTTGCCTAGCAACAAATGCACCACAGAGAATGATGAGGTGGCCACTGAGCTGGTCGGCTTTGGAGAGTCTCCCATCCCTGAAGAGTGGAAAACTAAAATCAGTTGAAAACTGGCCCAGAAAAGCAAGGTGTTTTCATTGAAAGAGTGGGAAGTGGGATGCATCACTGGGGCTGAACATCACATTAGACTACATGATGAAAGGCCTTTCCATAAGAGATCATGATGCCTGGCTCTGGCAGACATCGATGACGTTCAAGCTGCCTCCAAGAGATGCTGGCGGCTGGAATTATAGAGGAGTCTTGTAGCCCATACGTTTCACCTATCATGGTAGTCTGGAAGAAAAATGTCTCCGTAAGGGTGTGTGTGGACTACCGGATGCTGAATAATGAACTATCCTGGACCAATACACTGTGTGATGCATCCAGGATGCCCTTGACTGCCTCAATGGGAGTCAACGGTTTTCTATACTAGACCTCTGCAGTGGGTATTATCAGATCACGATGGCCCCTGAAGATAGAGGAAAAAAATGCCTTTTGGGTTTTTATAAGTTTCTACACATATGCCCCAGGGCATTTCAGGAGCACCTGCTACATTTCAGAGGTTAATGGAGTGAGCCGTGGGGGACATGAACTTACTGTATTGCCTTGTCTACTTAGATGACATTATTGTATTTGGCAGAACCCTTGTGAAACATGAGACTCGCCTGTTCAATGTTCTAGACCGGTTGGAGGATTTGGTTTAAAGTTGTCTATCGACAAATGTCAGTTTTTCCATCAGCCTGTTAAATATGTTGGATACATTGTGTCATCTAAGGGGATTCAAAATGACCCAAGTAAAGTGGAATCTCTGACCACCTAGTCCCAGACTAGCAATCTAAAGAACTACAAAGATTCTTGGGGTTCTGCAATTACTATCACTGATTCATAAAAGATTACACCAATGTATTCCGCTCTTTGCTTAACTGAACTCAAGGTTACCCTCCTACAAACTGGAAAAACAAGAGAAGTGCAGTCAAAGAGGAAGAAAAAGTTTACTTTCAGGCAAATTAACCTTTTGGAACCAGGTAGACTCACGAATGTGAGGTGGCTTTCTATGATATCCTTCACCGACTTACCCACACACCTGCACTTGCATATGCAGACCCCGCCAAACCCTATGAATTGCACAATGATGCCAGCTTTAAGGGACTCAATGCTGTTCTATATCAGGAGTATGAGGAAGGCTTATGCCCAGTGGCGTTTGCTAGCAAGAGCCTAACACTGTCTGAAAATAGCTATCCTATACTCAGACTTGAGCTTCTTGCCTTGAAATTGGCCATGGTGGACCAATTTCATGAATATCTTTATGGTGCCAAAATTTTAGTGAAAACTGATAACAGCCCCCTCACATATGTCCAGACTTCAGCAAAGTTGGATGCCACTGGGCATCGCTGGTTATTGGCGCTTTCCACTTAGACTATTTAGCAGAGTATCAACCATGATTTAATCATACTGATGCTAATGCCCTTTCCAGGAGACCTGGCACTAACCTGAAGTGGGTGAGGATGTCTGAACAATTTGTTAAAGCTCTTTGTTAAAAGTTCGACAAAGATGAGCACCCCTCCTCAGAAACAGCTGATTGCCTGGTGGACTGCCTAGGCCCTCCTAACACTTATGTTCCTGTGGCCTACTGCCATCTTGCAGCATTGGACCTCAGCACTTTGCCACAACTGACACCTGTCAATATACAATGGGCTCAATCTCAAGATCCTATGATGAAGCCTGTGTTGGATGCCACTTATGCTAGAAAAAATGTGTCCAAACTTCATTCTCTAAGTCCTGGAACTGCCCTGCTGCTCAGAGAGGGGCCAAGATGGAAGCTGCACAACAAACTGCTTTACAGAGAGATTACCAATAAACAAGGTCAAGTTACCAACCAACAATTAGTATTACCCACAGCCTTTAAACATGTGTTTCTAGGAGCCCTTCACAACCAGACGGGGCATCTAGGCTGTGACAGGACTGTTGATTTGGTTCTTGCTCGCTTTTACTGGCCAAAAATGGATCCTAACATTGAGACTTACATAAGAACCTGTAGCTGTTGTTAGCAAAAGAAAGCTCAGCCCCAGAGGGCTGCACCCCTGGTTAACATCTCTGCCAGTGCCCCTTGGAACTTGGGTGCATTGATTTTCTGTGTTTGGAACCAGATCAAAAGGACATTGGTAATGTGCTGGTCATGACTGACCACTTTACTCGCTATGCTCAGGCATATCCACCAAAGATCAAAAAGCTTCCACTGTGGTGAAAGTCTTAATAGAGCAATTCTTTGTCCAATATGGTGAACCCCAAAGGATCCACTCCGATCGACAGAAAGACTTCGAAAGCCACCTGATTAAAATAATGCTTTCACTCTTGGGGTACAAAAGTCCAGAACAACCCCCTAACAACCTCAAGGGGATCCACAGCCTGAAAGATTTCATTGAACATTACAAGACATGCTGGGCACACTTCATCCCAGAGATAAGCCAAAATGGAGTCAGCAGACAAGCACATTAGTTCATGCCCATAACTGCACCAAAAGTGATGCAACTGGATTCTCCCTCTACCACTTGATGTTTGATCGAGAAGCAAGGTTGCCAATAGACATCTGTTTTGGGGTGTCCCCTGATGGAGTCAAAGCAGAAAATTACCTCCAGTATGTTCAAAGACTAAAAGCTTAGTTGAACCATGCCTACCAGATAGCGCAAACCATGGTGGCCAAAAGAAACTTAGCAAATAAAGAAAGGCATGACAGGCATGTCAAGGCCCAAGAACTGCAACCCGATGACAGAATCTTGTTAAGGAATTTAGAACTGCACGGAAAACACAAGATAGCTGACAGGTGGCATCAAACCCCATACATTGTTGTGAGCAAGCTGGAGAACCTGCCAGTTTATAAAGTGAGTCTACAGAATGATCCACGAGCTGTAAAGACAATGCACAGAAATCATCTATTACCAATTGTGCTGCTAATCATTGATTCTGCACTCCAAGACACTGCCCCTCCTGTAACCTGTGCTGCCACTAAAATAAACAGTTAGCCTCCCCTCCGGTTGTTAAAGATTCAAGGCCTTCTCTCAGCCATTTTCTCAAAGAAATTGACTGCCAGTCTGAATCTGATGACACTGAGAGTGAAGCAGCTTATTATCCATCTTATGAACTGAGTCAGCTGTTTCAAGGAAACCCCCTGTGTAATACGGGAGATTAAGCTGGATGCTCAGAACTGTCTAACCTTCCAGCCTTCTCCACTGCCCCTGTGCCCCCTGAAAGTGAAGTGCAAAATGTGACTTCTGATGTAGCTGACTCATTGTGTCTTGTGGAATTAGCAGAGTCCCAACAAAAAGAGCCAGAGACAGACAGCACAGCTGTTAACATACTAGATAATTCAGAACTAATTGCCACCAGTGAGTCTAACAATGTCATAGACAATAATGTTAATGAAGCTGATGGTGTTGAAAGTATCAGTGATGTGCTATGTGATTTGAATTCCATGGAATTTCCTCTTGATGATGAACCTGGAATTTCAGAGCAAAGTAGTGACAATAATTCTGCTGAGCCAGACCTAAGAGAACCAGAACCAGAAGCTGAAAGTGTTTCTACTTCAAAATAGATAGCCAGTGAAGAGGTACCCCCTTTCTTCAGAAGCAGACTTATTGACAAGCAATGAGCCAGGGCTGGTCAACTCAGTTGCCACTGTTGAAAGAACTGAACCTGTGCCTGTCCCCTAGAAAGTCTGGAAGAGCCACAAAGCCTGTAATACACCTCAGTTATGACTCCACAGGAAGGCCTGTAGATCTCCCATTACATGTAGTTCACAAAGAAGAAGAAGAAGAAGAAGAAGAAGAATCAGCATTTATATAGTGCTTTTCATACATCCAAAGTGTTTTACAAGCAATGCTAGACTGGTAGTGAAGTGACTGAATGTGTGGTGGTGGCCATATTGCACAGCATCACCCACACACAGTCTGGATAATTGCATGAACCAGTTTATGGGAAGGGGAATGTTGGCCAGGACACCGGGAATGTTCTCTCCTCTTTGCGAAGAGTGCCCTGGGTTCTTTTACTTCCACCTGGACACCCACCAGGACAACACCAGGATGGGCAGAAGGGACCTCGGTTTAACGTCTCATCCGAAGGATGGCACACCTCAGCAGTACAGCACCCCCCAATACTGAACTCGGATGCCAGCGATTTTTAGGTGCAAGTCCAATCCCGGTGTGAGACGAGAACCCACGACCTTCTGGTCCAGAGGTGGATGTGCTACCAACTGAGCCATGCTGACACCTGAAGTGGTGTACATTTCTGAAAACTCTCTTCCAAAAATGAAAATTACATACCTACCATAATTCTTGATCTTCTCTTGTATCTTTTATTTATTTATTTATTAAATTCTTGGATTACAAATACCTTTGAGCAGAGACTACTCATTTACAAAGGTTCCACATCAAAGGATGAGGGTCAACATACATACAGAGGTAGTAAAAGAATGCACAATAAACAACCAAAACAACTAAAAGAAAAAATAAAGATACTCAGTTATGACATACTTTGAGATAATATTCATATAACGAGCAGCTTGAGTAGGCAGCTGGCTGTGGTAACAATAAGAGATAGAGGGCACCATAGGCAGTTAGTATTGCATGCATGCGACCGGAGAGGAAGTTGGAGGCTAATGGGCCACTGTCCGATGGTGGTGGAAAATGTCTTGTACCAGTGGAGATGAGAAGCAGGAAAGGAGTCACAAGGAAGGCCCAGTGCCAGAGGGAATGAGACTGGGAAAGGGCGGGCTGTGAGACATGAGTGAGCTGGGAGGTTTTTGGAGAGATCTCTGTTCAGAGAAGCAGTCACATTGAGTAGTAGAGGTGAGGTAAAGTTTGAGATTCCTTTTGAAGGGTCCAAGTGTAGTAGAGGAAAGTGCTTCTTTATTGAAGGAATTGAACCATTGAGCGGCTCTATAGATAAAGGACCGCTGTCCCATGGAGGTACGACATCTGGGAACCTGAAAGGTTAGAGATTGGGCACCACATGTTTGTTGAGTGCCACTGTAGGTAGTAAGGAGTGAGCTAACACCAGGTGGCATGAGACCAAGGAGAATCTTTTTGGTAAGTAAGCAGGTCTGGTATTGTATTCTGCTGCGTAGGGGTAGCCAGCTGGCCTGTGCATAGAGGTCACAGGTGTGAGTTTGTCAGGCTGCACCCATCAGTAGTCTACAGGCTTTGTTGAGAGCAACTGAGATCCTGTGGAGGGCACTTGTTGAGACAGAGCCATAGATGGCAAGGCCGTAGTCAATGATAGAGGTGACAGAGTTGTAGATGGCTAGTTTAAGGTCATCCGCAGGCATATAGTGCTAGTGTTTGTGTAGTAGTCCAATCCGTATATTGGCGGTCTTGGCAACAGTGTCAATATGCCGAGTGTAGGAGAGGGTACTATCCAGGGTAATACCAAGGTACTTGAGAAAAAATCCAGAACAACCCCCTAACACCCTCAAGGGGATCCACAGCCTGAAAGATTTCATTGAACATTACAAGACATGCTGGCCACAATTCATCCCAGAGATAAGCCAAAATGAAGTCAGCAGACAAGCACATTAGTTCATGCCTATAACTGCACCAAAAGTGATGCAACTGGATTCTCCCCCTACTACTTGATGTTTGATCGAGAAGCAAGGTTGCCGATAGACATCTGTTTTGGGGTGTCCCCTGATAGAGTCAAAGCAGAAAATTACCTCCAGTATGTTCAAAGACTAAAAGCTTAGTTGAGCCATGTCTACCAGATAGCTCAAACCATGGTGGCCAAAAGAAACTTAGCAAATAAAGAAAAGGCATGACAGGCATGTCAAGGCCCAAGAACTGCAACCCGGTGATAGAGTCTTGTTAAGGAATTTAGAACTGCACGGAAAACACAAGATAGCTGACAGGTGGCATCAAACCCCATGCATTGTTGTGAGCAAGCTGGAGAACCTGCCAGTTTATAAAGTGAGTCTAGAGAATGATCCACGAGCTGTAAAGATAATGCGCAGAAATCATCTATTACCAATGGTGCTGCTAATCATCGATTCTGCACCCCAAGACACTGCCCCTCCTGTAACCTGTGCTGCCACTAAAAATAAACAGTTAACCTCCCCTCCAGTTGTTAAAGATTCAAGGCCTTCTCTCAGCCATTTTCTCAAAGAAATTGACTGCCAGTCTGAATCTGATGACACTGAGTGTGAAGCCGCTTATTATCCATTTTATGAACTAAGCTGTTTCAAGGAAACCCCCTGTGTAATACGGGAGATTAAGCTGGATGCTCAGAACTGTCTAACCTTCCAGCCTTCTCCACTGCCCCTTTACCCCCTGAAAGTGAAGTGCAAAATGTGACTTCTGATGTAGCTGACTCATTGTGTCTTGTGGAATTAGCCAAGTCCCAACAAAGAGAGCCAGAGACAGACAGCACAGCTGTTAACATACTAGATAATTCAGAGCTAAATGCCACCAGTGAGTCTAACAATGTCGTAGACAATAATGTTAATGAAGCTGATGATGTTGAAAGTATCAGTGATGTGCTACATGATTTGAATTCCATGGAATTTCCTCTTGATGGTGAACCTGGAATTTCAGAGCAAAGTAGTGACAATAATTCTGCTGAGCCAGACATAAGAGAACCAGAACCAGAAGCTGAAAGTGTTTCTACTTCAAAATAGATAGCCAGTGAAGAGGTACCCCTTTCTTCAGAAGCAGACTTATTGACAAGCAATGAGCCAGGGCTGGTCAACTCAGTTGCCACTGTTGAAAGAACTGAACCTGTGCCTGTCCCCCCTAGGAAGTCTGGAAGAGCCACAAAGCCTGTAATACACCTCAGTTATGACTCCACAGGAAGGCCTGTAGACCTCCCATTACATGTAGTTCACAAAGAAGAAGAAGAATCAGCATTTATATAGCACTTTTCATACATCCAAAGTGCTTTACAAGCAATGCTAGACTGGTAGTGAAGTGAATGTGTGGTGGTTGCCATATTGCACAGCATCACCCACACACAGTCTGGATAATTGCATGAACTAGTTTATGGGAAATGGAATGTTGGCCAGGACACCGGGAATGTTCCCTGCTCTTTGTGAAGAGTGCCCTGGGTTCTTTTACTTCCACCTGGACACCCACCAGGATGGGCAGAAGGGACCTCGGTTTAATGTCTCATCCAAAGGATGGCACACCCCAGCAGTACAGCACCCGCCAGTACTGAACTTGGATGCCAGCGATTTTCAGGTGCAAGTCCAATCCCGGTGTGGGACGAGAACCCACGACCTTCTGGTCCAGAGGCGGATGTGCTACTAACTGAGCCATGCTGACACCTGAAGGTGTATACATTTCTGAAAACTCTCTTCCAAAAATGAAAATGACATACCTACCATAATTCTTGATCTTCTCTTGCATCTTCACCATTCACTACTGATTGGGCTGTGCCAGAGGCGCGCACCCGCCGCAGATATTTTTTTTGTTTGGAGTCGCCACCTATAACGCCACCCCTGAGAGCGACACATTGCATCATGCACAAGGGGCAACCGTTAGGTGTCACAGGCTCCTCCTCCATCTCAGTTCTGATAGCCAGACAGGTGAAATAAAAGGTAAGAAAAAAAGGGAAGGAGACAAGGGAGACAAGGGACAGAAAAAGGAAATGATGTAAACTGAAAAAGAAATAAGCCGAAAGAGGACAGAGAAGAATAAGATTCCTGCCCTAAGGGAACACAGGGCATCACCCTTGGGGAGGCTCCAAGGAGGAATAGAAAAGAAGAGAAAGAAGGAAGGAAGGAAGGAAAGAGAGGGAAAGGGAAAGGGAAAGGGAAGGGGTGCCGGGAGGGAGAACTCTGCTGATTGGGAGATTGGTTAAAGGGAGATAAGCTCGGAACCAATAACAAGGGAGCAAGAAGTCCACTTTATAAAGGAGGAAACATTTTTAACTGAACCACTTTTCCAGATAGGGCACAAGGCAGATTCTCTATGGCTCCCGCCATCCCCCATCCTTTAACTCCCTGCTGAGAGCTCTGAGACCGCCAAGGGAGAATACCTATTCTGAAAAGGAGCGAGCAACCAGGAAGGGAGAAGAAACCCACTAGCACTTTGTCAAGTGCTAACATATATGTGAGTGGGGGGGGGGGTAAGGGTTTAAGCCCTACAAGGGACAACCCTTAAATAGAAAGTTTGGAACTCAATCGGACTCCCTGAAGGCAAGACAAAGATCACCAGTTCAAGGTAAAATAGTGTCAGGACAGCTTAATTTTAGAAGAACTGACACAGGGTAATTGAGACATGCCAAGGGGAGTTAGCAAAGGAAACTGAGCCATACAAGGGAAAGTTTCCTATTGTAAAAGAAAGTGCAGCTTAGAAGGCCAAGTCACCCCGCAGGGGGAGTCAGAAAGAGTTTCCTAGGACAGAAAAAGTTACTTGTTCCCCTCCAACCAGAGGGATTTTTTTTTGGCATAAAGACCAGGAAAAGGAGGAGGGGAACAAATAGGGAGGTGCAGACACCTAAGAGGGAGGCCCTTAGAGGGGAAGTAGGGCGGGTATCAGTAATGAATGGTGAAGACACAAGAGAAGATCAAGAATTATGGTAGGTACGTAATTTTTATATCTTTCCTTGTCAATATTCACCATTCATTACTGCTTGGGTGAGTACCAAGCTCCCCACCCCACTGGGGGGGGGGGAGACAACAGCGTCCCTGAGGGAACAAGACCCTCAGCCTTCTGCTGGTGAGAAACAGAAGGAAGAGACCCATAGCTGATTCCAAGAAAAGCCTAAGGTTGGGGAGAGCTAGGAGGTGTCCCCCGAAGATGAGGGGACAGAGGAAGCCCCTGTAAAAGTCTCCTAGCCCTGGAGGAAAACAAACGGGTCCCTCAGAAGGCAAAGAAAATCACCCTACACTGGGCCAGGGGTGACAATCTAGGTAGACAATGCCATGCCGTCCATCTGATACAGATCGCTGTCCCTGCAAGCCACCTCATTGGCGTTATAAGATGCCCTTGCTTGGTGTCTTACCAGCTCCAGACCTATAGCAGAGAGGGCAATGGCCTGTCTAGATTGCTCTGAATCAGGCATTGATGCTAGAAGCTGGGATAGCACTGATCATAAATACCTGCTGTAGGTAGCATGGTGTGCCTGATGTGATGCAATGCCGAGCATCGCATGAGAAGAAGAGAACACTCTTCGCCCCCACTGGTCACATTACAGACAATCTGAGTCCGGTGGACGGTCTTGTGCCAGGTGGCGGCACGTGGAAGGAGTCTCTAGGAAAGCCAATCTGGAGGGTGGGTTGGGGAGAGAACCTAAGGACTCAGATGGGGCACAATACTATCTCCTGCAGTCTGCCGGGGCTGGGTTAGGGGTGGCTAGAGACTGCCAGGAATGGATAGACACCTCCTGGAATGGAATAGGCCAGGATGGCACCAACAAATGCTGGGCACCGAATTCATTAAGGAATTCACATGTCTCCTGTTTGGTACTGTCTCGCCTAACGAAGGAGATACAAAGATTCCTCTCCATCCTCAAAAGGAATCACTGATAATCAGTGAAATCAGCATCGGAGGAGATATGAGCAGTGGGTTCCTCTTCCTCCTCCTCCCAGGAAGACGAGGATGATGGAGAGCTTGAATGTCCCAAGGACTCCTGCGGCAGAGGGAATAGGCAAAACACCCACTCATGCATACATCTAACATATGAAGGGAAGGCCACCGCAGTAGCTCTGAACATCTCCCAGGATAACAGACCTGTAGGACCGATGTGGCCTGGGGGGGGTGGCTGCAGAGGAATGGGAGCAGGTCACCTGCGAAAAGGCAACTGTCCTCTGCTATGGCTCTGAAATCCAGAAAACGGAGCCTGAGCTGGCGGGGTTCTGGTCAACAAACCAAGTCACAGAACGGAATCCTGGAGACGCGAAACCTGGAAGAGCCTAGGAGGGGATACTCCCCCGTGATGAACCTGAGGCTGCATAGCTCCAGAAGGGCAGCCCACAGCAATGCCAACGGAGGGATCCCTGCAGCCCAAAAGGGAAAGGTGGTGTCCAGCACTACGGCTCCTACCCACACCCCTAAGGGTGGCAGGTGAACACTGATGCACCTCCCCATAGCCTCTCAATTGCTCAGATTCCGAGGATGCCCTCCTCCTCGACCTCAGCGAAGGGACCTGTTGATCCAGGGTTTTCCCGAGGGAACCCCCCCAAAGACATGGTCACCGACCCACCCTGAGGAGGCACAGCAGCACTAGGAATGGCAGCTACAGCAGCCCCCTCAGGGTGGGCAACCTCTTCCCCAGCCTCCACCGCCTCCCTCTCTGAGGACTCCAGACCACCCCAAGTCTGGTGGTCCTCCAAAGGAGAAAGCTGGGGGGACTGAGGAATAGGAACGCTGGTCTGCCCGACACCATGTCTCACCGAAGACCCTGACTCCGAAGAATTGGGGTGCCAGAATGGGTCCACATCTGAATCATCCTCCCCGGATGAAGAGGAGACCAGCTGGACTGCAATACTGGTGACCCCTGGGCACATCTGAGAAATGGCACTACAAACGGCACTGGTGTCACTGGCAGCACCAGATGATCTCGGACCACCCGCAATGCCCAAACCTGGTCCCAACTCCCTGGCAGTGCTGGCTAGGCCAGGCAGCACGGTGCCGCCAATGGAGCCGACCAGGTCCACAGCACTGCATGTGGCACCAAGAGCTGAAACGGCACCGCCAATGATGCTGCCCCGATCACCGGTGCCATGAACAGCACCGGGATCCAGAGCGGTGCTGGAGGGCGATGTCGACGGTCCACTGGTGCCGTGCCCAGAAAACATAGGCCACGATACTGGGGGAGTCTGCATCTCCAGAGATGTGACTGCCAAGGCAGTGTCCCCACCACAGTCCCAGGAGGGACCACAGTGTTCCCCTGACACTGCAAAAGAGGCCTTCTCCTCAGCAAGACTAGAAGATGAGGAGGCCTCCTCCTCTCCAAACTGTATAGGCCTGGGACAGGACCAGGAGGAAGGGTCTAAAGTTCTTACCTGGGAAGCCCTAGAGCGATGTCATCCCCCGAAAGTCGGGAGAGTCCTGCCGATCTTAAATGTGCAGACTTCAAGGACTCAGTGCTCCATGGAGAAACAAGTGTTGCACAAATCCATATCATGGTTGGGTCCTAGGCAACATAGACAAACATCATGCCGGTCCGTGATGGAAAAATGCCGTCCACAGGAGCACCGACGCATAGGGGCACAGCCTGCCTTCGACTTACATGTGGCTCCCGAACCTGACATGATGAGAAATAAACAGAAAAACACAACAAGAAGATCTCAGCCCCGTAAGAAAAAACAGAATGGTCTTACCGGCTAATAACAACTTCAACAACATCGGGATAAGCAGAAAACAGAGAAGGAGGAGTCACAAGTAGGCCTCTGATGCAGCTGTAAATCTTGCATGCAGAGCAGGTGCAGCCTCAATGGTGGGAGAAATAGAACGAGATGGAGGAGGGGTCTGCGACACCTAACAGCCACCCTTCATGCATGACGCAAAGCATCGCTCTTGGGGGCGGCGCCTTAGGTGCCGACTCCAAAAAAAAAATCTCCCAAGGCAGGTGCGTGCCTTCAGCACATGCCAATCAGTAATGAAAGGTGAAGATTAACAAGGGAAGATCTGGGCTATTCTGCCACTTCAAAGCTAATAGTTAAGTCATCTAATCAGTATGCTAATACCCTTGCCCCATGCAGCCCTAGTGTAGCTGATAGGGATGGGCCCAAGCCATGTGGGTTAGTATGCATGAGGTAATATAGACCAGAATTGCAAGAGTTATGTGTTTGACTATTTGAATCTGCTAACATGTTAAGAAGAATGTTATGAAAATGCATTACTGTTGAAATTTCATTGCAAATGAAAAAATATAGAAATGCTATTGTCTTACCAGCTTATTTCACTGATGCATCAGATTTTATTTTGCGGTATACCAATGAAACATGCATGTATTTTCGTATAGTATTCTCTATATAGAATCTTATAGTATGTGTAGACTTGACATGGACACCAAGTTTTTCCAGGCAGGGAAGAGTGTAACCCCTACAAACTGGGGTTTACTATAATATCTTCCTGGGCTTTTTAATGCCCATTGTCAGGCTGGTGTCCTTTCTTAAGTAGTTTTGTGTCTTTGGGTGAGAGTGCCATATTAAGCCTCCACGCCTGTCTCTTTTAAGAGAATAGCTAGTCTGTGTTTAGAAAATGGTCTGTGCTGGTTCCAAGTGATTTGAGGCTTGCGATTGGTCTGTGATCTAATTTGCTCCATTCTGCAGTCACTACTTGTGCAGAAGGACTCCATATAGGAACTATGGTTGGTTACTGTTTATCTGCTGTTATACTAAATATAGAGAAGTTTGTCTAACCTGCTTTGATTGCAGCTCGAGCATTTGGACGGGAGCCACCATGTTAGGTCTTGGACTTTCACTAATAGGACCAATCAAACCTCTGGGGACCTAAAATGGATCCTGTCCCCAGGTGTCTTGTGGGAAGGAAATTCTGTAATCTTGTAGTTTTAACCAGTTGGTGCCCAAATGGACCTGGAGAGGGAGTCTTTACTGTGACTGATAGCTCTTTTAGCCAACTGAACCTTTGGATTTACAAGGGAAATGCCCTGTGTGCCAAGAGACAGTGGACCACTTAGAGCTGGTGGTTGAAATGTGAACAGCTCGAGCTTTCGAGCACTTGCTCCCAGAAGAAGCGTAGGGAAATCAGTGGGAATAGGCTTGACTTGCCTTCCTGTCCCCTTCTCCTGCATTGAACTGTCTGATTGCAAAACTCAGACCTGTCCGATTTCCAGCCTGGAACTGTGGCAGAACAGAAGAATAAGTTTGTTAGTGTGACTTGTGATTTGGACCAAAGAGTGGCTCATGAAGCGATCGTCCCAGCTTGTGAGTGGATCATACTCAGATCGAAAGATTTGTGCCATAATGTTGTGATTTACAACTGGACTGAATCCAAACTGTTTACTGAAGTAGTGATTGATGTAAATGTGCTGAATGTGTTTTGTAGGTCATGATTTGGTTTCCCATGATTGAATCTGCTATGCCAGCTTTAGGCTTCACCAGCAGAAGATCACAAACTTTGCCAAAACTGTTCACCCAGCCTGGACCCTGCCACTATGGTCTACACTGCTACTACTGCACCAGAGACCATGTCAGCGAGAGACCAGCTTGGGGATTTGGCCCCCTGCACCACCACATCACACAGGTTGCGACTATCAGGAGGTGAGTTGTGCCAGCCCAGCTTTCCTCTGCTCATTGATCATCACCACGAGGTCTACATATCACCAGGCATACATCGAATTTCTGGTAGCGTGAGTACAACCAGGGTAGCACCCTGCAACAAAGGTCAGATCATATGTGATACCATCTAATTGTTTCTCTTCTGTTTTGGGTTTCTCAAAGGACTGAGTCATCCATCTTGGGATTACAAATAATCATTTGTCTCTGTGCGTGCTAATTGCCTTTCTTTCCATTAATGGCCCCAACATCAGCTGCAATGCCGGCCACCCCCGGGCAACATTTCAGGCTAGCCTTTATTACCATCTGGGTACCTAGGGTTGTTGAGCTGTATCTTTGTGACTTAAAGTGCATGCCAGAAAAGCTTGATTCAGATCAGATTACTAATCATTTGACTAGATTCATGCCTTCCCTTGTTCAGGTCCCCTTAATAAATCTGATTGTCTTTTTCATGTTTAACCTGGCTGGTGTGCATATTATTAGTTGGGTAACAGTATTAAGATTGTAATGCTGTATTACTAACCTTATTTTCCAGGGGTCTCCAGGGCAGTTGCTGCCAGTTCAGCCCTGGTGGTAAGTGAGAAGGGTGTGAGCACATTACTACTACTGCCTATTGATTGTGAATGTGCCACTGTATTATATCTTAGGCCACTAGGAAGGTTGGTGGGTGGTTATAGCTTCCCAGAGGGCTATACCAGAGCAGATAAGCACCCCAATATCATTCCTCTGGGTGGAGGCATCTTAGTAGTGAACTCAGGCACCTCAACCTGTGTATAGCCATACCGGCAGGGGTAGTAGCCCTTACAATAGCACCACCTAGGGGTTACACTACGAATGATGAAGGGAAGCTGAAGGCAGATAATGTATAAGTTAGGAGTTTACACAATACCCTATCAAACACTTTCTGGGTGTCGAGCCTTAAGATGGCTGACAGCATGTTATGTTTGTTAACATGATGGATAAAAAATAACATTCTTTTTATATTGTCAGTTGTTTTAATGTGTAAGAAAAAGCCAGATTGATTTTTGTGGATTAGGGTGGACAACAGCTGTTCCAATCTTGAAGCCAGAATTCCCATGAATATAGAAACATAGAAACACAGAAGTTGATGGCAGATAAGGACCGAAAGGCCCATCCAGTCTGCCCATTTCTTTTTCTACCTTATGAATGTGCCATAGGCCTTTACTCTGTCAATGGCCTATCTATTCATACTCATCTGTATTGCTCCTTTATGCCTAACCCATGCCTGTTTGAAGCCCTGCACTGTATTCATATCCACCACTTCCTGAGGTAGGCCGTTCCATGCATCCACAACCCTTTCTGTGAAAAAGAACTTCCTCACATTGCCCCTTAATTGGCCTCCCTCTAATCGCATGTGTCCTCTTGTCCTGCTCTTTTTCTTATATTGAAACATGTTATACTCTTTCACCTTGTTAGTGCCCTTAAGGTGCTTGAATGTTTCAATCATATCACCTTTCTCCTTCCTTTACTCTAGGGTATACATATTGAGCTTCGTTAATCTGTCCTCATATGTTTTTTGATGCAGTCCCTGCACCATTTTAGTTGCCCTTCTCTGGATTGCCTCCATTTTGTTAATGCACTTGGAAGGTGCAGCCACCCGTACTGCACGCAGTACTCCAGATGAGGCCTAATCAGTGTCTTGTAAAGAGGGATCATTAGGGTTACCACCTGTCCTGAGTTTCGCAGGACAGTCCTGATTTGGGCAGCTGTGTCCTGCAAAAAAACATGAAAAATACTACATGTCCTGAGTTTACAGTAGAAAAAATATTTTCTAACTTTCCACTAAATGTTGCAGAAAACCATAATACCTTAATTAAAATATATTAAAATGATATGAAACCATAGAAGCAACCAAGAAATTACAATAGTTAGCCTTAATTCTGATTCTGTAGAGAAAACAAGTCTGTTGCACTAGTCAAGGTTACATACTGTCCTGCGAAAAATCACGTTTCAGCAAGAAATGTCCCACTTTGGGCTTCTTAAAAGGTGGTAACCCTAGGGATCATTACTTCCCTCTTACGACTTGTGATACTCCTACTAATACACCCCAACTTCCCCCTAGTCTTACCTACTACTTTAGTGGTCTGCTCGGATGATTTCAGGTCATCTGTGATGATGCTGCCCAAGTATCTTTCTTCCCTTGTGATTGCCAGCAACTCCCCTTCCCACCCATAGGTGGCTTCAGGGTTTCTCTTCCCTATGTGCATGGTCTTGCACTTCTTTGCGTTAAACCCCAGTTGCCATTCTTTCGACCATTTTGCCAGTTTATCCAGCTCTCTTCTCATTCTACCCACTCCATCTGGAACATCTACTCTGCTGCAGATCTTGGTGTCATGTGCAAACAGACAAACTTTACCCTCCAGTCCATCTGCAATGTCACTGATGAAGATATTGAAGAGGACTGGCCCCAGGACTGATCCCTGAGGTACCCTACTTGTCACTTGCATCTTTTGACTGCATACCATTTACCACCACTCTCTGTTTTCTGCCCATCAACCAGCTTGCCACCCAGTTGACCAACTTCTGACCCACTCTGAGCCTACCAAGCTTATTAATCAATCTTCTATGTGGAACAGTATCAAAAGCTGTGCTGAAGTCAAGGTAGGTGGCATCAACTGCTCCCCCTTGGCCCACCACTCTGGTTACCCAGTCAAAAAAATAGATGTAGTAGTAGTAGTAGATAAAATGTATTTATACAGTAATGCCTCCATTAGGGCTATATATACCCTTTTCTCAAGGTGCACCTGTTTAAAGTATCAAGTTACAATAACATCAAATACACAGACATAAAATATAGGAATACATTAACAATATACTCAAATCATACAATTTACATTCAAGGGAAATTTGGCAAATACAAAGAGCAAACACACATTATTACAATATCATGCACTCTGTCCAACAAATCAACACATGTACTCCTAATACAGTTTAGGCTATCTATTATATGTACGACAGTACTCAAATTCTAATACAGTTTAGACTATCTATTACATATACGACAGTACTCAAATTCTAATACAGTTTAGACTATTACATGTACGACAGTACTCAAATTCCCTATAAACAGCAATTTTAAAAACATCTGATTTCATATATCGATCTTTAAGATACAAAGGGAGTTGATTCCAGCAAACAGCTGCTTTATACTGAAAGGCCATTAGGGTAAATTTATGTTTATACTTAGGAATTACTAAGTCTCTAGCCATTTTTTTTCTCAAATTATAACCATGTTTAGGTTTTTCCAACTTTTCTCCCAACCCACATATTAAATTATTTCTTAAAAATCCCATGAACTTGTAAGGCCCATGCTGTTTTCTTCTGGTCTCTAGTGGGCTCCAGCCAAGGGATCGAAACATCACACAGTGATGGGTTTTAAATTCACACTTCAATACAAATCTATAAGCCTATTTTGTACCAAATCTAATTTTACCATTTGCTGTTTATTTGCAAGACAGTAAATATGGCTTCCATAGCCTAAGATGTGCAATATTAATTGATTTACCATAGTTTGACGTAACTTCCTGGTTGTACAATGTAATATCCGTTTTGCTGCCCCTAATCTCATATTAACCTTTTTCCCCCCAATTCATTTATATGATGATCAAATTTTAAATACTGATCTATATAAACTCCTAAATATTTGTATACCTCAGTTTGTCCTAAGATGTTACATAGATACATAGATACATAGACAGTGTCGGCAGATAAGGGCCTATGGCCCACCCAGTCTGCCCATTTGAGCTTGTAAGTTCAGTTTGTTTTCCTAGAAGTCTGTTTCCCCTTACCCCTGACCTCTAGAATTCCTTTATGTCTATCCCATGCATTCTTAAATCCTGATTGTTTCAGCTCCACCACTTCTCTGGCAGGGTGTTCCACTTGTCCACCACCTGCTCTGTGAAGAAATTCTTTCTCATGTTTCCTCTGAATCATCCTCCCTCCAACTTCATCCCATGCCCCTCTAGTCCTGGAACATCTTTCTCGCTTAAAATAGTGTTTTCCTGCACCCTGTTTCTCCCTGTAAGATACTTGTATGTCTCTATCATATCCCTCTCTCCTCCTCTCCTCCAGGGAATACATGTTCAGTTCCTTCAACCTGTCTTCATAGGACTTGTGATGCAATCCATGCACCATCTTGTTGCCCTCCTCTGAACCTTCTCTACCCTGTCTATGTCCTTACGTAGGTATGGTCTCCAGAACTGTACACTGTACTCCAGGTGGGGCCTCACTAGTGTCTTGTATAGCGGAATTATGACCTCCCTTTTCCTGCTGGTGATGCCCCTGCCTACATCCCAGCATCCTATTTGCTTTGCCTGATGCCTTGTCACACTGTTTCCTCACCTTGAGGTCATCAGAGATGACAACCCAAGATCCCTTTCCTGCTTGGTGCATGCTATATCCTCACCCCCAACTGATATATTGTGCCAGGGTTTTTGTGCCCCATATACATTATCTTGCACTTCTTTTGCATTGAATTTCAACTGCCAAACCCTTGACCATTCTTCAAGTTTCTGCAGGTCCTTCTCATTCTGTCTACACCCTCTGGTGTGTCTACTCTGTTACAGAGCTTTGTGTCATCAGCAAACAGTGAAATTCTGCCTTCTAGATCCTGCAATGTCACTGATGAAGATGTTGAATAGGACCGGTCCCAGCACTGATCCCTGTGGTACCCACTGGTCACTCTTCCCTCTGAGGAGTGACAGCCATTTACCACCACCCTCTGTGTCCTGCCACCCAGCCAGTTACCTACCCACCACTACTGTCCTGCCCACACCCATATTCCCCAGTTTGTGTAATAGTCTTCTATGTGGCACAGTGTCAAAGGCCTTGCTGAAGTCCAGATAGGCCATGTCCACTGCCCTCCCGATCCACCTCCCTAGTCACCCAGTCAAAAATTCAATGAGATTGGTCTGACATGACCTCCCCTGGTGAAACCATGCTGTCTTGGGTCCTGTAGTCCATTGACAACCAGATGTTCTACCAATCTCTCCTTCAGAAGTGCTTCCATGATCTTTCCCACTACCGAGGTGAGGCTGACTGGTCTGTAGTTCCCTGCTTCCTCTTTGTTCCCGCTTTTGTATAAGGGACTACATCTGCTGTCCTCCAGTCTTTGGGTACTCCCTGTTTCCAGTGATTGGCTAAACAGGATAGCCAGAGGTTCAGCCACCACCTCTTAGTTCTTTAAGGACCTTGGGTGCACCCCATCTGGCCCCATTGCTTTGTCAACTCTTATTGCTTCCAGTTCCTTCAGGACCCTTTCGTAAAGGGACTTGTGTCCATTTCTGCACCATTCTCACCCCTTGTACTCCTTCAGACCCATTACCCTCTTCCTCAGTAAAGACTGAGCAGAAATACCTGTTCAATATGTCAGCTTTACTGTTGTCATCCTCCATGCGACTCCATCCTCCCCTCCAGTCTCACTATCCCTCCCTTTGTCTTTCTTTTTTTCATTTATGTACCTGTAAAAGGTTTTGTCCCCTTTAACCACTGATTTTGCAATGTGTTCTTCTGTCTGAGCTTTGGCTTCCCTTACTGACTCTCCCTGCCTCCTTTGTTTCTCCTGATACTTCTCCCTATCCCTTCTGCCGTGTCTTTTTGTATTGCCTGAATGCTATCTTTTGGCTTTCACTTTCTTTGCTACCTCTTTGGAAACCCATAATGGTCTCCTCTTCCTTTTCCTCTTTGCTAACCTGCTTAATGCATAATTCTGTCGTTCTTATAATCCCCATTTTAAATACTGCCCACTGTTCCTCAACCCCTGATTCCTGTCCCATTCCCCTTAATGACTCTTTCAGGTATTTCCCATTTTCCCAAAGTCTGCCCCTAAAATCCAGGATACGTGTTTTTGTGTGGTTTGGTTCTGCTCTTTCTGTGATTTCAAACCACAATGACTGGTGGTCACTGTTACCCAGGTGCTCCCCACTGTTACCCCCATCACATTGTCCCTGTTTGTGAGCAAAGGTCCAGTATTGTCTTCTGCCGGTTGGTTCCATGACCAGTTGCTTGAGGAAGGCACCCTGAAGGAGTCCAGGATAAATCTGCTCCTAGTTGATGCTGCTGCTGGGATGCTCCAGTCCACATCTGGAATATTGAAGTCTCCAACCAGTACTACTCACTCTTTGTCTGCCATCCTTTGGATGGCTAGCATCAGCTCCCTATCTGTTTCTTCCTCCTGGGCTGGTGGTCTATAGACCACACCTGTGCGGATGGCTGGCCCTATTTTCCTTTCTAGCTTAACCCACAGCATCTCTCCCCCATTTTGTTCCTCCTGGATCTCTGTGGCCCTTATGTCATTTTTCACATACAGTGCCACCCCTCCTCCCTTCCTGCCTGCTCTGTCTCTTCTGAATATGTTGTAGCCAGGTATGGCCATCTCCCAGTCATGGTTATCATTACACCAGGTTTCAGTGATGGCCACAATGTCCAGGTCTGACTGTACCATGACAGCCTCCAGATCTTCCATCTTGTTGCTAAGGCTCCTGGCATTTGCACACATGGCTTTCCATGATTTGACCTCCCTAGTCTGCTTCACTGTTCTGCTCCAGCCCCTTCCTTGGTTGTCATTTATCCCTGGTTCTCCTTGCTGTCTGACCTTCTGCTGTTCCCTCCCCTAGTTCTAACAATTAACTTAGAATTTAAGTGTTCTTTATCTTGTTTAGGAAAAAACAACATTTTTTTTTTTTTACTGTTTATCACTAGCTCTAAATCGGAAAAATATTTCTGCATAATCAAAACATTTTCTTGTAACTTTCCCTCTACTTCCTTATGATGTTTCCCATCTGCAATTAATACGGTATCATTGGCATATAGACAAACAGAGGTCTTTCTCAAACATTCAGGTAAATTATTGATATATATATATTAAATAAGAGGGGGCCTAGTATTGATCCTTGTGGCACCCCTCGAGTAACGTGTAATGGCTTAGAACTAATACCATTTATGCTAACAATCTATGACCTATTTTCCAAACAAGAATGGAACCACTGACATAGCTCCTTTGCCACCCCCATATTTCCTAAAGAGTTCAACAAGATATTATGATTAACAAGATCAAAAGCTTTTGACAGGTTCACGTATATTACGCTCACGGACCTTGTCTCTACCAAAGGGGTAGCAACCAGATCTAATAGGTCCATGAGTGCAGTGGCCATGGACCTGCCCCTCCTAAAACCAGACTGAAGAGGGAACAACTTCCTATGTTTTTCTAAATAGTCCATTAGTTGCCTATGGACTATTCTTTCTAATATTTTGGAAACAGTGGACAATAGGGCAATAGGACGATAGTGCGTAGGGATAGTAGGGTCACCTCCTTTAGCAATGGGGACACTCTTAGCTAATTTCCAATTTGTAGGAAAGATCCCCTCACTCAAGCTCCAATTAAACAAACCAGCCAGAATAAGTGCTATTTCAAATGCTGATACTTTTAGGAAATAGTTTTCAATTCCATCAATGCCACCAAGTTTTTTGAACTTGCAATTTATCTATCATAACTTTTACCTCTTTAACAGAAGTCATACGAAATCTAAAATCTAAACTATCTTTACCACTAACTTCATCAAAAAATGATTTCTGTTCATTATTTATTTCTACCATCTCAATATCAGGGATATTTATAAAGTATTGGTTTAACAGATCTGCAGTAGAATCCTTCTGCTGCAGAATTCCGTTTTCCTTTAATTGAACCACCGGATTATTTCTGACAGGGGCCCTTAACCTATTTTTCAATGACCAATAGTCCCTGGGGTTTTTTGTATCTTGTATTTTTTGTTTGTAATAGAAAGCTTTGGTGTTTCTAATAACAGTATTAACTCTATTTCTTACAGTTTTAAATTTGGCCCAGGTATCTGGACAAAAGGATTAATTTGCCTTCTTCCATAATTGCTTTTTTAATCTAAACAATTTACCTATTTTGGGTCCTAACTATGGAGATTGTGGAGATTTATTTTTAATTGCTTCTTTTGGTGCAAATCTATCGTATGCCTCAAGAAACCTCCCAGTGAATTCATTCACTGCCATGCCAAGATCAGGCATGAGAAAGACTCGGTGCCAAGGCAGTTTTCACAAATATCCAGAGAACAAATACTTATTACATCTCCTGTAACATCTCCTAAAAATGGGATGTTCACTTTTGGGCTCAGTTAACATTACACCAGTGTTTATGATACATTGAATCACACTGTGATCTCCTAAATTAGGAGCTTCCACACCAAAACCCTCTACTATCAGTTCTAAGGAGACAAAAATGAAATCTAAAATATTTCCTCGACTTGTTAATTTTCCCTTTCTAGTGGGAGAATTTATTAATTGAACAAGTTGCAAGGCTTGCATAGCATTTTCCAACTTCTATTCTCGTGGGCTCCCCCAGGCAGCATTAAAGTCGCCCAGAAGGATAATTTTATTTTTTAAGCTAACATAATCTGTCAAAACATGACAAAAACTTTCAAAGCAGCTAGAATTTAACTTTGGAGGAGAACAAACTGCTCCCACTACCAAGCCCAGAACTTCCAAATGAACTGCTAAACATTCCACTCCTTCTCTATTACCAGAATACATTACATTTGAATGCCCCAGTGAATGTTTACTATATACCAAAACTCCCCCTCCTCGAGACCCCCTGTCCTGTCTATGATGATAATAATCCTGTAAAGCAATATCTTCATAACTAATTCCCCTATGTAACCATGTTTCTGTTAAAATGACAATATCAGGAGATTCTATACTAACCCATGCCTTGAAAGTATCCATTTTTTTTTTACCTAACTCCTGGCGTTGTCATGCATTACCTTAATGGAACCTTCCCCTGGACTAGGATTCAGTTCCATGTCTCCACAAAGGACTAAAGTTAGCCAGAGTGCACGCTTGGAAGCCAGGCTGAGACTCAATTTACATGAGACGTTTCTCTTCAATAGACTATCTCTAACCAAGAAAAATGAATTTCTTCATTTTAGAGATGACCGTCCCTCAGCTAAAAAAACACAGCCTGGCCCTAAACAACTCATGCAAATCTTCCCCTTACTAAGTTTGTCTCCCTTGGCTGGAGCACACACAGGGAACAGAATAAATATGGCCATTAGAGCCCAAAAAACCGGTCCCCATTTTTAGGCAAAAAGTTCAAAATGGTTATACAAATACTCCCCTTTGTAAATTCACCCACCAATGACTATTAACTATATCACAATTTTACTCTCTACAATATTAAATACTTATTCAATAATCTCCCTTGAAATTACTATCAACAATTATATACATATATAAACAACTTAAATTATAACTACTACAATTTCACAACTACACTTTAACTATAACTGTGCAATACTTCAGCTTTTTATCTTAATACTCACTCTATTATGACAGCAGTTTTACTATTTAGGTCTAATCTATGCATCAAAGTAGTCTATTTATATATCAAGCCTTGTTGTAAACTTCTTAATAATAAGCATGTGTTTTAATGTTACCTCTAAAACTACTAAACTGAATTGTAAAGCTGTGTTTGAAGCAACATATAATATTGAAACATTATTCTTAGGCAATTTACAGGCTTCCCAATTCAAAATGCCCCCTCTACCTTCCTACAATATTAATAGCATATTTAACTGCTGTTGTACTAACTATAGCTAAACCTTGTATACTATAATGTCTTTTGGCGTCACCCAACAGAAGTAATCCTTGATATTTCTTTTACCGAGTGGCGCTAGCGCCACAGTGTTCGCGCTGTGAGTAGTGTGGGACTTTTAAAGTAATCTGCACCCTCCTCCTCTGTGATGTTGGCAAGTTTGGTAAACTGGGACCTCCATTGTTACACCAGCAACAGGCTAAATTCAGAGGCAGGAGCACTAGCACATATACATTTGCAGTTTTAAACAGCAAGCACTATAGTTCTCAGTTCCCCCAGATTAGTTTGACAGGACCTTCCTGTTGTAAACCCATGCTGTCTTGGATCCTGTGCTCCTATGGATTCCAGGTGTTGCACTATCCTTTCCTTAAGGAGTGCTGCCATATTCTTGACCACTACTGAGGTAAGACTGACTGGTCTGTAGTTCCCTGCCTCCTCCCTGCTACCACTCATGTGGAGCAGGATCACATGAGCCTTTTCCAGTCTTCTGGGACCTCTCCTGTGCTCAGAGACTCACTAAACAGTTCTGATAATGGCTCTGCTAGTTCCACCCTTAGCCCCTTTAGTACCCTGGAATGTATGCCATCAGGGCCCATTGCCTCATCCACCCTGAGCTTAGCGAGCTCTTGTAGGACCCTTTCATTTGCGACTGGACTAGTGCACACCTCCCTCCCCCCTGTGTCCATTGCACTGAGCTGTGGGCTCTTCCCTACCTTCTCTTCATTAAATACTGAGCAGAACTATCCATTTAGGATAGATACTTTTCCTTGATCCTCCTCCTCACATTCCCCCTTATCCCTTTTGATCTTAGCAATACACCCCCCCTGGACTTTCTCCTTTCACTAATGTATCTATAGAAAGTCTTGTCACCTTCTTTTACTGTTCGTGCTAGTGTTTCCTCAGTTTGAGCCTTTGTCTGCCTTACTGCCTTCCCTGCTTCCCTTAATGAAGTTTGGTATACCTCCCTATCTTCATCCCACTGCTTTCTCTTACATTTCCTGAAGGCCAGCCTTTTGGCTCTGACCTTTTCTGCTACTGTTTTTAAGAACCAAAGTGGTTTCCTTCTTCTTTTGCTCTTGCTTTTCTCTCTAACACAATGGGATGTTGCTTCAAGTATTACATCCTTGATGCTTGCTCACTTTGCCTGTACCCCTTCATCTGTATTCCATCTTGCCAGGGCTAGCTTAACTCTGCTGACCATCTTATCAAAGTCAGCTCCTCTGAAGTCCCATATTTTTGCTTTGGAATGGGATGATTTACTTCTAGTGGCCAAACTGAACCATACCATGTGATGGTCACTGGCCCCCAGGTGACCTTCTACCTGGAGACCTGTGATCCTTTCCTCGTTAGTCAGTACTAGATCTAGGATAGCCCTGTCTCTTGTGGGTTGTTCTACAAGTTGTTTGAGGCCCTCCCCCTGCAGGGAATCCACTATGTGTCTAGTTCTGGCAGATGTTCCTGCTGGTATTGACCAATCTGTATCTGGCATGTTGAAGTCTCCCATTATCAGACCCTCCCCTTTAGCTGTCATGTTTTGTATATCTTCTGACAGTAATGTGTCTATGTCCTCCCTCTGGTCTGGAGGCCTGTAGACAACCCCAGTTTGTACGGCTGTCCCATTTCCTGTTTCCAGGGTGACCCACAGTTCTATTGGCTCCTTATGTGTATTCTGAATTTCTGTAGCTTTGATATTCTCATTGACATAAAGGGCCACTCCACTCCCCATTTTTGCACCTTGGTCTCTTCTGAACAGTACATAGCCAGGTAATGAAGACTCCCAAGTGTGGTTACTGGTGAACCATGTCTCGCTAATGGCTACTATGTCCAGTTTAACCTCTGTCATTGTTGCCTGCAGGTCTGGGATCTTATTTTCCAAACTGCGAGCATTTGTGCACATGATTTTCCATTGGCCAGATTTCGGTGTGTTAGTTGTTGGTCGAGGTCTGGTGTTTCCCCTGGGTATTGTATGGGGAGCCAGACCTTTTTCCTTACCTGGTGATGCAAATGAACTACAAACATGCAGAACTCCTGTTTGATCACTAGCTGAGGAGGGAGGGGTGTTCTTCCCATTCAACGTATCGGGTGTTGCATCCCTCTCCCATTTGCTAGTTTAAATATTCTGCAAAGATGTCAAACTTCTGCCTCAATGCCCTGACTTCCTTCTTAGTCAGATGCAGTCCATTGAATTTAAAGAACTTTCACTCCCAAAACTGTTACCAGTTACTTACAAATTTGTGTCCTTTTTCCTGGCACCAGCCCTTGAGCCACATGTTTACGTCCCATATCTCCCCTTTTCTGACCTTCCATCCATCTGCCCCCTCTCCTAGACTGGCAGGATCTCAGAGAAGGAGATGTTGGACAAAATGGATAACAGTTTGTCACCCAGCCTGGTCAGGTGTTTCTTGGTCTCCACTACTGACCGGCTGGCGAGATTGTTAGTTCCTATGTGTACCAGGATGTCAATGTTTTCCGCTGCTTCCTGCAAGATTTTAGCAATGCAGTCGGTGTCTCTCCATGCTGATGGACCCGGGAGACATCTGATCATTACCCCTGGCTGGAGGTAGGTATCAACTCCCCGAATCATGGAGTCTCCTATGATCAGAAGTGTTTTGGATTTCTTTTTTGCTTTTGTTGTTTTGGTTCCTGTTTTGGGTGAGATTTGTTGTGCTGGCTCCTGTGCTGCAGTGTCCTCTGCCCTTTTGCTTGATTTCAGAGATAGAGGCAGATACCTGTTTGAAGTTTTTATATGGTTTGTGGAGGTGATACATTGGACAGCACCGAGTGATGGGGCACCCAATTTGCTCCTCCTAACCACCTGCCAACCTCCCGGACCAACTACCCTCTGCAGTCGAGGTGCTTCTGTTGGATGTTGGGGAAATGGCAAGCAGTTCTTATAATATATTTCCTCCTGAATATGCAATTTGAGGCGAGCAATCTCTGCCCATGCTGCCTGGAGCTGAGCCCTTATATCTCCAATGGTACAGCATGAAGGACAGTGTCCTAAATCTTGTATAACTGCCCTTTTGAAAAGTGTCCCACAGTACCTGCAGTTAATAATATCAATTCCAGATGAGTTGCTGGGTTTATAACCTGGTCAGAATAATTAGAAGGAGGAAAATGAAAGCAAAAGTTTAATTTTGTGTTTTGTTTGTTTGTTTTTGTATAACTTGTTACAACAAGTTAAATTACTTGTGCCCCTGTAAATGAGGCCACTGTGTGGATACCCCTCTGATCTTCCGCTTTCTGCTTTGCTACAGGAAATGTCACAACTGTGCTACCCTATAAACGGAGTGTAGTGTGGGGTGGTTGGGGAAGGTGGTGGGTGGCTGGGCCCTTCCTCTGCCGAAAAAGAACGTGGAAAAAAAACAAACAAGGTAAGCACAGAAACAATTAACCAACAACAAATGCAGTAGTCCTGAAAGCTTAGCCTAATGATAGATAAAACTGTAATACCTGTAAAGAACCACCTGTAATAATTTCAAAGCTATACCCTGTAAAAAACACTTTACTACAGAGAAAAATAAAGCAGTAACAGAAGATATACCATGCAAAAGACAATTTGAATCAGAAGATTACAGCAGTAATCTGCAAGCACAAACCTGTAGGCACACCATGCAAAACTGCAGCAGAAAGTATACCCAGCAACAACAATTTGAATCAGAGAAAAATAAAGCTGTAAAATGTTAGCAACAAACAGTAACAACCTGTGAGTACAAAAGAAAATAATAACACATAGTAAACCTGCCTAGCCAAAAGAAGCCTTAATCTTTTTCCTTGCTCTTGCAAGGTTCCATGCTCTGTCCTTACAAGTAACCTAGAAGAAAACAGCTCAGGTGAAGTTAGGTGCCTTTGCCAGCAAACTTAGTCAACATTTAACACTGATATAGGGCTGTAGGATTTGCACAATGTTGATTTTTTCAGGTTTTAAAATTCTACAAGTGTTTGCATACCTCCAGCTGCCACATGTGGTTTTGTCTTCCAGAACCTCTCAAAAAGTAGCAAGAAGGTGGGGTAAGAAGAGTTGTCCTTAATTTTTGTAGAATCCTGGAATGAATCCAGCCAGTCCCAAGCTCTTGCTTGCTTTAAGTTTACATTGCCTTCTTGAATTTCAGAGGCTGTAATGGCACAAGTTATAGTGGTCTGTTGGTCCTCCATCAATTGGGGTAATTTTATTGTGTTAAAAAACTCCATATAAGTTGTGTCTGAGGGTTCAGGGGTCTGGGGATACAGGTGCTCAAAATATTGCTTAAGAGTTGACAGAATGGTAGCTGTTATATTACACTGTTCACCTGTTTGAAGGTTGATAAGTTTGGTTGTGGTATGTGCATTTTGTTGTTGGTGAAGGCAGTGGACTATAATATTATAGAAGCTTTCCCCCCATGATTTTGGTGTTTTGGCATCTAATATTTTTTTGAATTTTAGATTTTGTTTGTGTTAACAAGAGTATGAGCAAGGCATCTCCCTGTTAATGAGCATTCTGTACAAATTGTAGTTTATCAGTTAACTTCTGTAGGCATTGCTTTCTTTGTGCCTTTTTCCTGGATGCATACTGGATAATTTCTCCACTAAGGACAACTTTTAAGTTATCCCAAATTACACTTTGTCATATCCTGGAATCTATTATCCTGTATTATTTGGAAGATTTTAGTTTTCAGTACCTAGATGAATTCTGGGTCTCATAGTAAGGTTGCATTAAACCTCCACTATCTAGTTAGCAGGGTCTGATCTATAGCCAAATGTACCCATATAGAGGCTTACTCCGGTAACACTATCTGACTAAGCTGGGTGTCCTGAATCCAGTCTAGATATTCCCACCAGTATGAAGAAATAATCCATCCTGGAGTAATAAGAATGGGGATTAGAGAAAAAGGTATAATCAAAAGCATGACTATGATAGTGTCTCCAGACATCAACAAAACTGAGTTTCTTAGGCAATTTGTGGTCATGTTTTTGCCCCAAGGTCACTCTGGGTGAGCTTGGGTTTGTAGTATCTTTACTGAGGTCAATGAGTAGATTAAAATTCCCTCCTAATACAGTTGCTCCTTCTGAAAAACTATATTTTCCATTAGTAACTGTATAGTGGAGGCATCTGTCCCAAAAGGATGGTACACACTCTCTATAGCCAAGTGTTCACCCTGTAAGGTGCCTGTTGCTAGTACTTCCATGTACGTCCTATCTATTTGATAAACTGAAGTATGGGGCTGGAGTACTGCTGCTCCCTTTCACCTCCCATTTCTGTATGAGGAGGGTATGATGTGTTTAAATCTGTGTTTGTGTAAGGTGAGTTTCTTGCAAAAGTAATAGATCTGGTTTAAGTTTTTTCAATGCCATATGGCTTTTGTCTTGTTAATGGGGGTGCATTGACCATTCACATTCTCGGATAATATCTTAAAGGAAGTCATGACAATGAAAAGAAAGAATCATAGAATAAAATGGTGCATGCACACTCTGCAATTTCCCTTCCCATTTTATAAGGCTACTCCCTTGTATACCATATCCTTTACTAGTATTTTGGACTTTAGACCATAGAAGCATAAATTGGTACCTGTAATACCTGCAAAGAGACCGTGGTCCAGGAAACAAAAATGTGGACCATGCTACAGGCATATTTACAAACTGAGTATAACCATTAGTAAATGGGGTGTATCAGCTGGACACACTTCCCTACATAAAAACAGGATAATGTTCACTGACCAATGAAGCATCACCTAACTATAGATTTGTGTGACTTCCAAGCCATGGGACAGGATTATGTTCTGTCCTAAGTGCCTGAGGTGGTCAGAAGATGTTATCACTGCTTGTCTCAGCCTGGGGGGGTGGGGTTGTCAATTTAAAATTTTTACCAAGACACCCAAGAATCTGTCTCACATCTGCATGGGATGAAAGAAAGACGGGAGTGCAGAGAGGAAAAAAACTCACCGCGGTGGTGAGGGTGACAACACAAACAAGGTGAAGGTTAAAATTAGATTAAAGAAGAAGACGACTTATCTGACGTTTGAGGCTGTCAACTGCTGAGAGAGGTGTCCGAGGAACCATACTACGCAGATCGACAGCAGGAAAAGAACTGAGAAGGCACCAGACTGCTAGCTACAAGTTTTCTGTGAGGTCCTGATGCCTGTTGGCTTCAGTCCTAATAGTATTACCTGCTGCAAAAGCTCCACCCTCGAAGACAGATCAATAGTGACAACATGAAGATGTAACCCAGTAATGTACCAAGTCATCCCCTTGTTACAAGAAATCTAGCTTATCTAATGGAGCCGAAGATAGTATCTGAGATTAACTATCAGGCTGAGCTACTCAGTATAATAAAAGCATTGTAGTGGTAACCTGAATGTAAGCCATTTCATTGTATGTCCTATCTATTTGATAAACTGAAGTACAAGGCTGGAGTATTGTGCTAGTAATGTAGGAAACCTTGCATCACCTTTGAAATTTGAAAGTAAGCAATGGTTTAACTTGCTTGAAACCTTTGTACCATGCTTGCCTCTGGGTTGCTTTACCCTCCGCATTCAGATGAAATACCTTTCAATGTATTGCTCATTACCTTTGTACCATACTTGACTCTGGGTTGTTCTACCCTCTGCATTCATTTATAATATCTTTCACTGTATTCTCCATTTCTCTTGCTTTGTACTTCGATTATGAGGAGCCTTTGTAAAGGAGTCTCTGACTCAAAGGTCTGTAATTCCAATCTCTCAGTAAATAAATAAGCTCAGTTTCTACTCCGGGACTCCTTTTAGGAATGCAGGCTGTAAAAAGTCTAATGGATGGCATGCTCAAGGGATTCTAATAACCTGAAACACAGAAAGTCAGAAGGTACACTACTATATTATCACTGTGAGGTCTCTAAGAATAATCAGAAGTACCCCCAGTAGTACAAATAATGGTCTTTGATATCTGTGCTTTAGTTGGTGTTGGAAGTAAAGTTATTGGATGCCGTACAGCACACAGGCAGTATCCAGTATCAGTGAGTCCACAGTACATTTCACAGTCAAAAGCTACAGAAACATCCTATAGTTTCTATGTATAGAGTGAGACCTACCAGAGATTAGGAGTTATACCTTGGAGTCCTGAGGTGGTAATTATGCAGTATAGGTTACTGTGTGGATCATGTCTCTCCCAAAAATGTATTAATGAATAGATAACAATTCACTGATAGTCCAAAGGAGGTGGTAACAGTATCCCCTTGATAAAACAAGGATGTGTCATCTGAAGTGGGTGGGGGGACATCTACATGTCCAGCAGCTGAAATATAACTTTGCAAAAGCATGGGGCAAGGTGAGTAGCTTTGGATTCAGGGTGTTTTTATTTTTGCTTGCACAATACTGTTTGGCTGTCTGAAAATAAAAGTCTTTCAGGGAATCAGACTTCTCAGATACTGCGAACAAAAATATTTTTTTAAGATAAAGGTTTGACACACCACAACTTGGGGGGAGGGGGTTAGAAATATAGCAATAGCAAAAAATGGGATGGGATAACATGAGCTAATGTTAGTTAAAAAGCAGGGGCCAAATATTCAGCCGTTGTGGGACTAAGTCCCACTCTGCAGTTGCTGGCATGGAAAAAGAATCTCGGCACCCGCAGTAAGTCTTAACTGCTACATGGGCAGCAGGTGCAACTGCAGAGGCTGTTATGCCTGGTCCAACCAGGCATAACATTTTGGTGGAGCTGCGCCAAGAAAATAGCCGCAAGCTACTGTAAATCACGGACCCAGTCGCAAATTGCTCCATGACTGGAAATATGGTGCATGTGGAAAAACCTTGTTAACCCGTAAGGTTTTCCTGTCTGGATGCAGAAAATGGCCCGTTTTGAAAATCGGGCCCCAGGTGTTTATTTCTAATAGACAGACAACTGACTATTTTGGAGGGAGTATAGTGCAGTGGGTTAAGGCTCTGAGCTGCAGATCTGAAAACCTGGGTTTGAATCCCACAGTCGCCTAGGTGCATACTGTGTGATCCTGAGCAAGTCATTTAACTTTCTTGTGCTCCCAGGTTGCATATGGTAACAAACTTCGGCTTAGTGTGCTACTCCTGGTAAAACACTATTCCCTTTCCCATTTTTATTTATTATATTGTGATATGTTTGTAGTTACTTTTTTACATTTTATAATACAATATTTGATAGTGCACTGAAACAAGGGGGGGTCACCTTTTCTTTTAACAATGCTAGTAAAAGTAATTTTTATTAATCACTTGTTCTTTAATATGCTGCTGATTTTGGCTTGGTGTTCTACCTGTAGCTAGATACAGGGACGGGGAAGGGGGAGAGTAGGATGGTTGCAAGTGTGACCTTACTCAAAGTACAAGAACGAGGGCTATCAGACACAAATGCGTATTGGTTATTAGTATTGCATCTTAAAAGTGTACTGTGCGTCACCAGTGGCTTTTCAAACATGACAAACTGAGCAATGGATCACAAGACACCTAGTGACAGGCTAAAGAATTATGAATTCAGCATTTGCACCTCTGACATCGGATGGCATGCTGGTTGATTGATAGTGCACTGTTGTGTACTGTAACATACAGTATCTTTGAAAGTGGTGACGGTTACCACTGTATATTCTCTATTTGGAGTTACATATGAACATACGAATTTGCCAGCAGATACAGGCCTTACAGTTTATCGAGTCTGCTTGAGTGTGCAACACCCAGTTTATTAAACTGTAGCTGCCCCCCTCCCCTTGCCCGACCTTCCAATTTATTGCCCCACCACTGAATTTTCTCCCCACAGCTTCCTTTTAGTTTTGACCCTATCCCACCCCCTCTTGGAGCTGCCCATCATCCACAGTGATATTACTTCCTCTGGCAGTGCATTCCAGCTGCCACCACCCTTTCCGGGAAATAGCACCTCCTCATCTCCATCTTGAATCTTCCTCCCTCCAATTTCAGACTGTGCCCTCTGGTGTCCCCCCCCCCCTTTTAACTTAAGGAAACCCTCCGACTTAACTCTGTTCAAGCCCTTTAGGTACTCAAAGTTCTCCATCATATCCTCTCTCTCCCTTCTGTCCTCCAGGGTATACATGTTGAGCTCCCGCAGTCTCTCCTCATATTTTTTGTGTCCCATTCCCTGGATCATCTTCGTTGTCCTACACTGGACCCCCTCTAGTAGTTTGAAGTCCCATTTCAAATAGGGACACCACAACTGCATGCAGTACTCCAAGTGCAGTCTCACTAGGGACCTGTACAGGGGCTGAATGACTTCCTCCCTCCTAGAGGTGATTCCCCTGGTGATGCATCCCAACATTTTATTCACCTTTGCAGCTGCCTTCCTACACTGAACCGAGTGATTCAAGTCCTGTTACGAGTACCCCCAGATCTTTCCCCTTAACTGAAGTGGATAACTGCACTTCCCTCAACCAGTAGCTGTTCCCAGGGTTTTCAGCCCCCAAGTACAAGACTTCACACTTTTTAGCATTGAACCCCAGTTGCCAAGTTTCTGACCAGTGCTCAAGTCTCGCCAAGCCCTCTTGCAGTGCTTTACCCCTTTTTCACTGTCCACCTCTGTGCAGATCTTGGTGTCATCTGCAAAGAGGTTGATCTTACTTCTTATCCCACTCAATATATCAGCTATGAAGATGTTAAATAGTAATGATCCTAGCGCCGAGCCCTGAGGGACCCCACTGGTTATCACCCTGGGTGCCAAGAGCTCTCCCCCAACTACCACCTTCTGCTGCCTGTCCTGCAACCAACTCACAATCCACACAACCAGTTTTCTAACTGCTTATAGGGTGCTCAACTTGCTGGTCAGCCTTCCATGAGGCACCGAGTCAAAGGCCTTGCTGAAGTCCAGGTAAAGGACATCCACCACATGGCCCCTATCCAGTGACTGCATCACCCAAAAAAGTCAACTAGGTTTGTCTGACATGATCTTCCAGATACAAACCCATGTTGCTTGGCATCCTAAAGATCATTCCCCTCCAGAAAACTCACCAGTCTTTCCTTAAGGAAAGTCTCCTTTAGCTTCCCCACAATGGCTATAAGGCTCACTGGTCTGTAGTTCCCTGATTCATCCCTGGATCCACTCTTATGGAGGGACACCATGTGTGCCAAGCTCTAGTCCCTGGGTACACATCCAGTAATCAGGAAAGTGTTAAACAAGTCCACCAGTGGTCCCACCAGGACCTATGCCAACTCCTTCAGGACCCTTGGATGCTCTCCACCCAGTCTTGGTGCTTTATTCACTCATACAGACCTAAGGTCCTCCAACAACCTGTCCACTGGGATCTCAACATCCACTATTTCCTCTCCCCCTGATCCCACCCCTCCTTTCCTTTGTGGCACAGGCCCATCCCTCTCCCTGGTAAACACCAAGTAGAAGTACTCGTTAAGTGCTTCCACTTGCTTTGCCCCCTTATCTGTCCACCCTCCATCTTTCCTAATCCTTACAATCTGGTCCTTACAATTTCTCTTCTCCATTATGTACCTGAAGAAATCCTTTTCCCCTTCTCTGATTCTGCACCAGCCTTTGCTGTCTTGAAGCCTCAGATGCCCTCACTGCTCTGCTCACCTCTCTGGAATTCTTCATGTATTCCTCCCTGTCCTCATCCCGGTTAGATCTCTTATACTTTCTAAAGGCAGCTGTCTTTTCCCTCACCCTCTCCACTACCTCTTTGCTCAGCCAGCTCTTTTTTTGATCCTGGCTTTTTTGTTTGGGCACTTTGTACAAGTGTTAGTGACCTTTGCCAGCCCCAGCTTTATGATGGTCCATTTCTGTTCTGCATCCATGTCAGGTCTGATGTTAGCCAAGTGCCCTTTCAAAATGATTCCCATCTTGCCGAAGTGTGCTCTATTAAAGTCCACAACTTTTGTTTTAGCTACCTCCTTCCCTAGATTGATGGGGAACCACACTGTGTGGTGGTCATTTCCTGCTAGGGGTTCTTCCACCCCTATGTCTTAGATCTGTTATCCAGCCACAGCACCAGGTCCAGAATATTTCCCTCCCTAGTTGGCTCTCTTACTTTCTGCCTAAGGAAATCATCCTGGAAGGCCACTAGGAGGACCTCCTCTCTGGCATTCGAGGTAGTTGGGGTACCCCTGTCCACCTCTGGCAGACTGGAGTCCCCCACCACCACAGTGTTGCCTTTCCAGATAAGTCTCCTTATTTGCTCCCCCAGCTCCCTGTCAATCTCTTTACTTTGATAGAAGGGCCTATACACAACCCCCAATCGAACCTTCCTACTCTTTGAGTTCTGTAGATGGACCCGTGAGGCTTTGATCCAGCCCTCCTCCCCATCCACCATTGCACAATATCCCTTCCTTAACATAGATAGCCACCCCACTCCCTTTCCCTTTAACTCTGTCCCTACACAGTTTGTACCCAGGGATTGCTAGATCCCAGTCCTGGTAATGGGTGGCCCACATTTCAACGATGGTGGCTATGTCCACCTCCCCTTCTGATATCAAAGCCTGCAGTTTTACTGCCTTATTGCCTAGGCTTTTCACATTTAATGAGACCACCCTCCAGTGTGAACTCCTTTCCTCATTGCCCATACCCTATCCCCTAACCTCTCCCCTTTTTGAATTTCGCTTCTTCACCTCTTGCCTAGTTTTGGGAGGGACCCTAATGAAATCCCCTGTCGGTGGTACTGTTTGTTGCCCACCCCATGACCCTCTCCAGCCTAGTTTAAATTATACCTAGCTTCAATGAATTTCCCCAGGTTTTTCTTTAGGCCCCCTGAGCCTTCCTTACTCAAGTGCAGCCTATCCATTGTATACAGGTCTTTATTTTCCCATATCCTATCCTTTCCCACACCAGTCCATATCCCATGGTCTCACACCATGCCCCCAGCCATTCACTGAACTCTGAAATTCTTTGTTTCTTGGCTGTGCTAGCTCTTGGTACCAGCAGAATCTCAAAGAATGCCACTGTCCTTCCCTCTGTACTGCATATCCTTCCTTCTTCCTTGAATCTCTCCTTCACCTCTTCTACCCTACTGTATTCCATTCCAAGTCATTACTACACAGGTGAACCACAATATGAGGTTCTCCCCCAACCTCCCCACACACCTATTAATAAACTGCCCCACTTTCCCCACTGTCATGCCCAATATACACTCCACCCATATGTGTCTTTTCCAAGCTTCCCTGCCACCCCATCTTATATCCTTTAATACTGAGTTCCCCAGGACAATGACCCTCCCTCCTTTATCCTGCTTGCCTCCCTGATGCTTCCCCTTTCCGATTCCACTCCTCTAGATCCCTTTGTCTCTCTCTCTTGATCCCTGTTGAACCCCTACCCTAGACCCCCCAATCCACCTTCCTACCACCCAGGCTAGCTGCATCCATACCCCTACCATTCCCTACCTACACTCCCCCACCCCTTCCCAGTTCATCTTCCCCTTGTTCTGCCTTCGCTCCCTCCCTCCCTGCCACTGGCACCCAGTGCCTCCCCCCCTTGCAACTACTACCTTGGCTGGCTAACCCCTTTCCAGTCCCTGCCTGCATCCCCCAAGCTACCTGAGTCTCCTGCCCTCCTATTTTAGCTCCCCTGCTGCCTTTTGTGCGCTTGACCCTGCTTTCGCCCCTGCTCTTCTGCAACTGCTCCCCTGCTGCTCCAGATTTGCTAGCACTGAGAACCTGTTATTTTTCCTCCTTCCCCTTATGCCGAGCTTCCTCATGCTCCCTTCCCTGCGACTTCATTCCATGCTCAGCTCCTGTTGCCATCTTCTCCGTTCTTGACCTCATTCCACCTTTCAGTCTCAGGTCTCAATTGTTCCTTAGTGGTAGCATGGTTATCCCCCTGAATCCTCTCCCCTTTGCTTGCCTCTTTCGTCAACAGGGTTAGTCCACCTTTGGTCCCTTGACCCCTGTTGTTCCCCCCTCTCCACCTACTCAACTCCCTTCTCAGTCTTACAACCTCCTCCCCAAGTTGCCCCATCTACCTACACACCATGCAACCCTCTACCCTCCAAGCAATCCCCAAGAAGATGACCACCCCACAACCATTACAGCACACCACCCATTATAGCTCCCCTCCTTGCTTGCTGACCCCACCCCCTGCCACTCCCCATGTCTGCTGACTGCTCCAACTCCTATGTCTCTCCATCTTCCTTTTTTACCCAATCTAATTTAGTCCCACTTATGATTCCCCCCCCCCTTACTATTAGCACATCATCTGCTTCCCCTCAGTATCTCATCCACTCCCCTGGCTTCTGGGTCCTTGTATGCCCGGCCCAGTGAGGCTTGCTGTCCTCCCTGAGGATTCCCTCCAGACGCCCCCCATCTGACGCCACACTCCTGCTTTGCAGCACTCATGCTTCACGGTTGATTGGCCCCTTGGGAAATATATACAGACTCTGGCCTGTACTTCTCTTACTATGAACTCTCCCTCTCTGGCCTACCTCCCTCCTCCCGACCCTCCATTTATGCCCCAAAAATCACTTTTTTTTTTTTTTACACCAAAGCACTTAACCCACACAAGTCCCCATACAGCAATGCAGTGCCCACAAAATCACCTCATTCAGCTTTGTTCCATCTGACTTCTCCGATGCTCTGTCTGAACTACAAATATGGCCCCCCTTAAATGGCATGGACTCTGGCCAGGTCATGTGCCTGTCCTTCTTCCCATACTACGAACCCACCCTCTGTGGCCTACCTCCCTCCTCCCAAGACCCCATTTGTCCTCAAAAATCTTTTTTTTTTTTTTTTTTTTTTACATCAAAGCACTTTATTGACACAGGTGCCCACACTGTAAGTGAAAAATCACCTCCTTCCCTCATTCAGCTCTGTTCTGGCTGACTCCTCTGATGCTCGTTCAGCTCTGTTCTGGCTGACTCCTCTGATGCTCAGAGTTTGGAAGTTTTGCTCTATTTTTTGTACTACCCCTTTAAATGTGGGGCTTTTCATGTATGTGTCTCCATGCGGTAGCCACTCTGAGGAAGACATCATGTGGTAACATCAAAATGTTAGCACGTGGCCATTAAATGTGGAAGTCAGCATGTTGGTCTGTAGCTTGAGTTTGGATTTCACAGTTCTGGTTGCTGAGCAAGAATCTTTTTAGATTTCAATTATGGCTTTTGTGTGGAATTATTAATAATGGAGATCTAATCTTACCTGCTTGTATTTGCACCCTCTATCCACATGCTAAAAGAAAGGCCTTGTGGTGGAATGTTTTTTGAACTTTAATAAACAGTACTGCAAAACGTTTTATATGCAAATCAAGTACTGTATGAGCTATTTTATTGAAACATGCAGAAAGCTAATTAAGAACTGTGTATGCTAACCTTTTCTGGCACTGCTGCCATGCAGCCAGTGTGTTTTTCATATATATAAAGAGTTCTGGGTATTGTGCACCCCTTTTATGAGCTGAAGTCATTGTAAGTTGTGTTTTTGTTAAAGAATATTGCCCATATTGGGCTGTGCTCATGCTTGATCTACGACCATGTGCTAAACAGGAACACCCCAGATGTCAGAAGCCACTACTTCAGACTAACTGTAAAACCACCCCAACACATATAGCCAACAATATTTGCTATGATCTCAACTGTTGCCAAGATTTAAAAAATTAAAAATAAAAAATTAGAATTCTGTAATGTCCCAGAAAGTTACTTAACAAGGTGAGCAAGTATAGGCAACTCAACTACTAAAAGTTTAGCCATATTTGGTTGATCGTGCAGTCAGTTTTTCTTCTATTTAAAGAAACTGTCGCCCCACCCCATCATCTCCCCCAAGAACTGCTCTGAGCAGAGGACGCCAGGTTAGCTAACCATGAAGGACATTGAAAATTAAAGACATACACTATTTAATAGAGAATTAAATATAAAAACATTCCTACACTTTGGTCATGTTTCCCAATCAGATGTGCGAATAATAGGAGCGGAGAAGGGGGTGGGTGTCCTATTCAACAAAGGCAGACAATTGAGAACAAAAAGCAGAACCTCAGTTGTCCAGCTCTGCATCCTCATTCAAATTTACCACCTCCTCAGATTCTGACTCCAACTTCATTATCAGCTGATGCCCCTGCTGAGGGTTAACAAACATATAAGTGCAGCCCTCCACTCTCATCCAAAGTCCAGCTAGCAACAGAAGAGAAAAGGGAATTCAGGACTATCTGGGCCACTGTTTGATTAAGTCACACTCTTTCCTCCACTGCCAAGTAGCATAGGGCAGAAACAGGAAGAAACAATTACTCACCTTAGCAATGTTGTTTCTTCTAATGGAGTCTTGCTGTATTCTGACTAATTGCAATTAGCCCCAGCACTTCAACTGCCCCAGCGATGAAAGGGTTAAAGTCTATGCCAGGCATAGAATGTTCATCTCAAGCTCGGTTTTCAAATCTCTGTCCCAGGTACTCTGAAGCGTAACCGTCAGATTCTTATGAGCACTAAACTAACTGGCTAACAGTCCAGAAATTGTTTTAAAATGCTTGCCAAAAGGCCATACGTATGTAAACAAGGGTATGAAGACTCAAGTTGAGACCCCCAAAAAGAATTCAAGTAGGTAGACAAGTAAATAATGACAATAATAATAATAATCATAAGAAAAACACAACCAATGCACCCATTGGGTACAGCACTACACCTGCCCACCCGCATCCCAAAACAGCTAGATTCTAGGAGGAGAGGCAGGTCAGAATACAGCAAGACTCCATTAGAAGAAACAACATTACTAAGGTAAGTAATTTATTCTTTAAACAACATGAAGTCTTGCTGTATTCTGACTAATTGCAGACTACCAAGCAGTACCGCCCCCCCCGGAGGAGGGAACTACAGAATCTATTTTGAGAACAGGCTCTGCAGTACTGCTGTGCCAAACCTAGCATTACTTCTTGCCTGGATGTCAAGGGAATAATGCTTGGTAAATGTGTGAACAGACTTCCAGGTGGCTGCTTTACAGATTTCCACTAAGGGTATATTCCTGGCAGCTGCCACTGAGGCAGCTGTACCTCTGGTAGAGACAGTCCTCAGGCCTGATGGTGGCTCCTTCCTCAATTTTGAAAAGCAGAACTGCATACAAGAGACAATCTATCGAGCAATGGTTCTCTTAGTGGCAGGTTTACCTTTACCCACCTCTCCGTAAGTAAGGAACAACTGGGAACAGTCGTTTCTGTGAGGTTTAGTGGATTCTAAGTAGTAACTCAAAACCCTTCTGACATCAAGACTGTGCAACCTCCTCTCTCCAGAAGAGGAATGGTCAGTAAAGAATACAGGCAAAGTCATAGATTGGTTCAGACGAAAATCTGACACCACCTTGGGAAGGAACTTCCTATTTGTGAGAAGGACCACCTTATCCCTGTGAAATGAAATGAAGTCAGATTCCACTGATAAGGCCTGTAATTCACTGATTCTGCTGGCATATGTGATAGCCACCAGGAATACAGCTTTCCAAGTCAGGTACTTTAGTTCAGCTGAAGAAAGAGGCTCAAAAAGAGGCTGCATCAACAGTGCAATACAAATATTCGGGTCCCACATGGGGTAGGGTTCCTGAAAGGAGGGTTGATATGAGTCAGCCCTTTGAAAAATCTTTTAAAAACTGGATGAGAGGTGAAGGAAGAGACTTTCCCTGCTGAAATGAAAGCATAAACAGCTGCCAAATGCACCTTGAGGGTGGCAGGCCGAGGGCCCAAACTATAAAGATGCACCATATAATCCAGAACAGTGGCAATATCTGCTGAATCCAGTTGGATGTGCCTCTGTGCACACCAAAACCCAAACCTCTCCCATTTGGAGCTGTAAGTCTTTCTGGTGGAAGGCTTCCTACCAGACCTAAGGATATCCAGAGCTGGCTGGGAAAGACTGAGACCTGCATACTCTAGCTCTTCAAGAGCCAGGCTTTGAGCCTGAAAGAGTGAAGTTTGGGATACAGAATCCTCCCATGAGAAAAGGTGAGAAGATGGAACCATCTGGGAAGGCACAGAGGTATTGTCACGGACAGTGACAACAGAAGAGGATACCAAGGTTGCCTGGCCCAGTCTGGGGCTACCAGCTTCACTGTGCAAGGTTGGGACCTGATTTTGACTAGCACTCTGAATATCAGAGGAAAGGGAGGAAAAGCATAGAGAAACTTGTTGGTCCAATCTAACAGGAGAGCATCCAGAGGAAAAGACCCCAGAAGAGGAGGTCTGCAGCAGAACAAGGGGAGCTGGTGGTTGTCCAGGGCTGCAAAGAGATCTATCTCTAGAGTGCCCCATCTCTTTAAAATGACTTGAAGAATGAGAGGGTCCAGGGACCACTCGTGGTGACCCTGAGAAATCCTGCTGAGAGCATCTGCAAGTACATTGTCCTTTCCTGGGAGATGCACAGCGATCAGGGAAGCTTGCAGGGAATAAGCTAGAGACCATATTTTCATGGCCTCAGTGCACAGGGCTGAAGACCGAGTGCCCCTCTGCTTGTTGATGTACCACATGGTTGTGGTATTGTCTGTCCTGATCTGCACCACTTTCCCCTGGATCATGTTCGAAAATGTATGAACTGCCAAAAAGACAGCCCTGAGTTTGAGCAGGTTTATATGCAGAAGGGACTCCTGAGGGGACCAAGTCCCCTTAGTTGTGTGCTGATCCAGATGAGCTCCCCACCCCAGTAGGGAAGCATCTGTGGTGAGTATTACTGTGGGCACCTGACTGAGTAAGGGAACCCCTTGCCTCAAATTGTCCTCCTCCAACCACCACTGGAGGGCTTGAACCAGAGTCAGGGACACTGGAACCAACCTGGAAAGGGAGTCTTTTCTTTGCAACCGAAAAGCTCTGAGGTGAAATTGAATATCTCTCATCTGAAACCTTGCACCTTACACTACTGCAGTGCATGCTGCCATATGGCCCAGCAGCTGTAAAAAGTGTCTGGCTGGCCGAGACACAAGTGGACGAAAAGAAGAGGCCAGATTGATGAGAGATTGGACCCGTGGGGAAGGAAGAAAGGCCTTGGCCTGCACAGTGTACAGCTCCACACGCCTATGAATGTGAGAAGCTTGGAAGGCTCCAGAACTAACTTTTCCAGATTCAGGATGAACCCTAAAGATTCCAGAAGATCTTGAGTGAACTTTAGATGTGACCTGACTTGGTCTGGGAACTGGCCTAATATAAGCCAGTAGTCCAGATAAGGGAACAGCAGGATGCCTTGCTTTCTGAGGAAGGCCACCACAACTGCCAGACACTTGGTGAATACCCTTGGAGCAGATGTCAAACCGAAAGGCATTGCTCTGAACTGGTAATGGCCTGAGGGCAGTTCAAATCTGAGGTACTTTCTGGGGGACTGCCTGATAGGTATGTGTAAATAGGCATATTTGAGATCCAGGGAAGCTAGCCAGCCTCCTGGTCTCAGAGAGGGAAGAATTAGTCCCAGAGTCACCATCTTGAACTTTGGCTTTAAGATGTGTTTGTTTAGGTATCGTAGATCTAGGATGGTTCGCCACTCCCCTGTCTTTTTTAGGGTAAGGAAGTACCTGGAGTACTTCCTTTCCCCCTGTGAATGAGAGGGACCTTTTCCACTGCCCGTAGAAGCAGTAGAGATGAGACCTCTGTCTCCAAAGCCTGTGCGTCCTCTGAAGAGGAAGGGGGAAAGACCTTTGCCCTCAGCCTTGGGAACCTGGTGAAGCTGAGAGCAAGGTCCTGGCTTACCACTTCCAGAACCCATTTGTCTTAAGAGATAGACTTCCAGGCCTGGGAGAAGTGAGCCAGCCTGTCCCCTACAGGGATTGGGGAGATGACCCTGACTGACCCATCAGGGTGTCTGCTTGGCATGGGGCTTAGACTGAGAGGAGGGTGCAGCTCTTGTCATCCCTCTGCTGCCTCTTCCCCTAAAGAACCCCTTCTGCTGTAAGGAAGAGGAGGCTTGGGCCTGGTAAAAAGTCCTTTGAAAAGGCCTGCCCCTGCCAGACCTAGATTGCTGCCTTTGAGGAGTGGTCTGCTTCTTTTTGGCTGCAGCACTCCTTTATGTGGTCTTGTACTCATCCATCTTTTTATGTAAGCCTCTGTTTGTTCCCCAAACAGAAAGTTACCAGAGACAGAAAAATCCATGGCCTTGGTCTGGGTATCCTGAGACAAGTTGGTACACCTGAGCCAGGCAAATTTCCTCATGGAAACAGATGTAGCCATAACCCGAGAATGGACATCATTTGAGTCTACAGCAGCATGGAACTGTACCTTGGAATCTTCCATGCCATCTGCAGCCACCTGCTCCTGCTCACTGGCTAGCTGGGGAGGGGCATTCTTAGCTAGTGCCAGAATCATATCCCACCTAGACTTCTGGTACCTGGCAGTACATGCCATGTAATTTGATTGTCTGAGTCCCAAAGAGGATGCCAGGTATTGCTTCTTTGCCATGGCATCCACTTTCTTGGAATCCTTATCTGGGGGGTGAGATGCCAGAGGAATATTAGCCTTGTCACAGGTTGCAGCTTGCACTACCCCAACATGGCTGCAGTGAGTAGTAAGGAATTCCATCCCAGGGCCTGACAAAGCATACCTCCTGTCCATCTTCTTATCCACAGGGGTATGGATGTTGGCATTTGTAAGATCTTTTGGGTCTGTTTCACCACGGACATATGCAGAGGGATAGACACCCTTTTGGACTCTGGGACGTCCATCATCTTAACATAGGCTCCTTCACCAGCTTCTTCCATAGAGAGCTGAAGAGTGTCAGCCACCTTCCTGTAAAACAGATAGTGGGAGGGGTACTCAGAAAGCCTGGGAAGAGAGACACTGAAAGGCCTGTTTGGGGAGATGTCCGGTTAGATAGGCTCATCCAGGCCCTCATAATCTTCATCTTCATCATCTTCTTCTTCTCCCTCCCATTTGCCCTCATAAAAAGCTTCAGGGTCATAGTCAGAAGCTTGTAAGTCTGACCACACCGACCGTCCTCGAAACGGTGTCGGTTCAGTCAGAACCGGGCAAAGCAACTGCACTATAGCAATCGCTTTGACAATTTCGTCGGCAGTCGGAACATGAGAAATGGGATCCGAACTGATCGACTTGTGCTTTTTCTTTGTAGGAACCGATTCCACAGAATTGGCTCTCCTCTTGCCTAAGGGTGTATCGGCCAGGTCAGTAGGCACCCCCTCAGGTTCGGCAGAAACCGAACCAGGCTGGCCATCCAGGTCAGTGGACTTTTCAGCCTCCCTTTCCTTAAGCCTACTCAAGCATTTTTCAGCAGTAGGCTTAGGGAAACTTTTGCAAATTTGGCAGTCTTCCTTGAGGTGGTCAAAGCTCCAGACAATAAACACAGAGGAGGTGGGGATCGGCCTTGGCAAAAGCCTCCCCACACTTGCTGCAGTGCTGAAACCCAGTGGGTCCGGTTTTCCTTTTGGGTTTCTCAGACGTGCTGCAGACAAAAAGTCACCCTTACCAGCGTTTAAGCCTGGCGACTACAAAAAAACAATCAGTTCCGACTGTGTCACAGGTCAGTTTAAAAAATCCAAAGTTAAACTTTTTTTTCAGGAACGATAGGTACGGAACACACCGCGCTCTTGATTCCTGACCGGACCGATCGTTGGGGAACCGAAAGGCAAAACAATTTCTTTCAGCAATTACACAATTCTATCTACCTACAATACACTTACTGTACCAGGACAGAGATGTGAAGACCACAAAATAAGGAAATGGTTGATAAAAAAACGACCAAATTACTGCTACCGAACCGAAGTGTAGGAGAGGATCTCTGGAGCGACTTCTCAGTTAGGCGGAGTAAAGAATCTGGCGGTTACGCTTCAGAGTACCTGGGACAGAGGTTTGAAAACCAAGCTCGAGAAGAACGTTCTATGCCTGGAATAGACTTTAACCCTTTCATCTCTGGGGCAGTTAAAGTGCTGGGGCTAATTGCAATTATTCAGAATACAGCAAGACTTCATGTTGTTTGAACAGGTGAATTACAGCTTCCTCGGCTAGTAACTCATTGATGCTGTTCTGCAAATACAGCATTATCACAATGGCTGTCCAAGTCAGAACAATCATCAGCATGTGCAGGAAGTGTGTATTTCCAGCCACTTCGTGGCTGTTAATGTGATAAGCCTTTTTCATTAAGCCTGCAATCAGGGAGATCATCCAATTTAGAGTTAGCACCAACCCCTGTTAAACATACGCCGCAGGTTCTTCCATCTCCACCACCTCAGGCAGTCCTACCAAGTGCTGGTTTCTCTTCTTGAGCACCCTTTCTGCTGCTTAAAGCTACTTCTGAAGGAGTGTTGTCTCTAATGCAATGGTAGTGGTTGAAAGGCCTCAGTTCCAATCCTTGTCAGTTAAAAAGGGGCTCCTGAGGTTTAATGTTTTATGTTTGCTCTCACCGTGATGTTCAACTGGTTCCAATTAGCTGCAGAAAACAAATATTGGCAAGCATTGGGAGGGGTATAACTAGCAGAAGGAGGGAGGTACTGATGCCTCTTTACAAAGCCATGGTGAGGCCACACCTGGAGTACAGGGTCCAGTTCTGGAGACCGGACCTACGCAAGGACATAGATGGGATAGAGAAGGTTCAAAGAAGGGCAACCAAGATGGTGCACAGTATGCAGAGGAAGCCATATGAGAAGAGGTGTAGGGAATACCCACTGGAGACCAGAAGGGAGAGGGCGGACAAGACTGAAACTTTTAAGTATGTGAAGGGGATCAATAAGGTGAAGGAGGGGAGCTTTTTTAAAAGGAAGGTGAGAGGTAAAACTAGAGGGCATAGCCCAAGATTGGAGGGCGGAAGATATTACTGAGGCAATGTAAAGGGGTGATTTTTCACAGAGAGGGTGGAGGAGGCCTGGAACAAACTACCAGAGGAGGTGGCGGGAGCAGAAATGGTGGAGGGATTCAAGAGGGCATTGGACAGACATATGGGGTTGGTAAGTGGGGAGAAGGGAAGGGCCAGTGGAAAAGGAGATGAGTGGGGATGAGGGGCAGACTTGATGGGCTGTTGGGGTCCCTTTCTGCCATCAGATTTCTGTGTAATTCTGCGTGATGTTTCATCCAAAGGAAAAAATTACTCACCTTAGTAATGTTGTTTCTTCTAATGGAGTCTTGCTATATTATGACAATTGCAGTTTGTCCCAGCCTTAGAACTGCTCCGGAGGTGAAAGAGTTAACTTCCATGCCAGGCATGGAATCCTGAGCGCGAGCTCGGTTGAAAAAACTCTGTCTGATGATATTCAAACCGAAACTGTCAGATCTTTACGAGCAAAAACTCACTAAGGTTCTGTGTGGAAGCTGTAAACCTACACTAGCCAACTGGCTACTAAAATATTAACACATTTTTCTGGTCCCAAAACCAAGACTCAAGTCAGGTGACCCAGAAAATAAAATGAAATACAACATCCAAACACCCCAAAAAGGAGGGGTGAAAAACACAAGGTGGGCATCATTAGGTGCCAACACTGCACTGCCCACCCACATCCCAAGAGCAGAGGTTCTGAGAGGGGCAGGCAGGGGGAGGTCATAATATAGCAAGACTCCATTAGAAGAAACAACATTACTAAGGTGAGTAATTTTTTCTTCAAACAACATGAAGTCTTGCTATATTATGACAATTAGACATACAGCAGTACTCTCCATGGGAGGAGGGACAGAACCACTTAGGAAATAGGGCTCAGCACAGCTGTGTTAAACCGAGCATCCCTCCTAGCCTGGATGTCCAGGGAGTAATGCTTGGTGAAAATGTGTACTGTTTTCCAGGTAGCTGCTTGACATATCTCTAAGATAAGGATGTCCCTGGCTGCAGCTAGGGATGCAGCTGTACCTCTAGTAGAGTGAGCCCTCAGGCCTGAAGGGGGAACCTTACCCAGTTTTTGATAGCAAAATTGGATACAAGAGACAATCCACCTGGCAATGGATCTTTTAGTGGCAGGTTTCCCTTTCCCAACCTCACCATAAGTGAGGAACAGTTGGAGGGAGTCAAACCTGTGACCCTTGGTACATTCTGCTAGTAACTAGGGCTCTCTTTACATACAAACTGTGCAGCCTCCTCTGCCAGAGGAGGAATGGTCAGTGAAGTACACTGGAAGAGATACAGATTGATTAAGGTGAAATCTGAAACCACCTTAGGCAAGAACTTCCTGTTAGTCCTGAGGACTACCTTATCTCTGTGAAAGGAGATAAAATCAGACTCCACTGACAAAGCTTGTAATTCACTTATGCGCCTGGCAGAAGTGATGGCTACTAGAAACACAGTTTTCCAAGTCAAGTACTTAAGCTCTGCTGAAGACAAGGTTCAAAGGGGGTTGCATCAGCTGAGCAATGCAAACATTAAGATCCCAGGCAGGAGCAGGGTCCTGAATGGAGGGTTGGTGTGAGCAAATCCCTTGAAAACTTGAGAATACAGGGTGAGCAGAAAGAGAAGAGGTCTTTCCTGCTGAAATAAAAGCAGAGACAGCTGCCAAATGCACTTTCAGGGTGGCTGGCCTCAGCCCCAAAGTATTTAGATGGACCATATAGTCCAAGACTGTGAGCAAATCAGCAGATTCTGCGGAAATATGCTTCCCAGAGCACCATATGGAAACCTTTTCCATTTAGAGTTATAAGTAGCCCTGGTGGAAGGCTTCCTAGAAGCTTTCAAGTTTCAGTACACCTTGAGAAAGGTGCAGGTCAGCAATCCTAACTCCTCAAGAGCCAGGCCTTGAGGTTGAGGGATTTGAGATTCGGATACCAAACTCTCCCCTGGGCACAGGTTAACAGATTGTGATTCCTGGGGAGACACAGGGGAAGATGGACTGCTAAGGACAGAAGGAGTGGATACCAGGGCTATCTGGCCCAATCTGGAGCAATCAGAATCATCTTGCAAGGTTGAGATCTGATTTTGACTATCACCTTGAACAAGAGAGGGAAGGGGGGAAAGGCATAGAGGAACTTCCCTTCCCAATCGAGAAGGAAGGCATCCAGAGGGACTGAGCACAACACTGGGGGCCTGCAACAAAAAATCGGAAGTTGGTGGTTGTCTGGGGCTGCAAAAAGATCTATCTGAGGGGTGCCCCACCTGGCAAATACTAACCCTAGTACTAGGGGATCCAGTGACCATTCGTGATGGCCCTGGGAAATCCTGCTGAGAGCATCTGCCAGGACATTGTCCTTGCCTGGGAGGTGAACTGCTATGAGGGAGGTGTTCAGGGAATAAGCCAGAGTCCACAACTTCATTGCCTCGGTGCACAAGGCCGAGGACCGAGTGCCCCCTTGCTTGTTGATGTACCACATTGTAGTGGTGTTGTCTGTTCTGACCTGTACCATTTTGTTCTGAACAGATGCAGAAAAAACCTGAAGTGCTAGAAAAACAGCTCTGAGTTCCAACAGATTGATGTGGAGCAGAGATTCCTGAGGGGACCACAATCCCTGGGTGGTGAGGTCGCCCACATGAGCTCCCATCCCAAGAGGGACGATCTGTAGTAAGGGTCAAGGAGTGAGATTGAGGGATGAAAGGAACCCCATCTCAGATTGCTCTGATCCTGCCACCACTGCAGGGCCTGGATCAGGGTTCGAGTTACTGGGATCAATTTGGTTAGGGATCTCTCCTTTGAGACCAGAAGGCTCTCAAATGGAACTGAATGTCCCTCATCTGAAATCTGGCTCCTTGCACTACAGCTGTGGAAGCAGCCATGTGCCCTAGGAGCTGTAGAAAGTGCCTTGCTGGCCGAGAGACCTGCAGAGTGAAGGAGGAGGCCAGAGCCACCAGGGTCTTTACCCTTTCTAGAGGAAGGAAAGCTCTGGCCTGCTTTGTGTCCAGTTCTGCGCCAATGAAGGTGAGTAGCTGAACAGGCTCTAGAACTGACTTTGGGGATTGAGAAGAAAACCTAGAGATGTAAGCAGCTGCTGGGTAACCTGAAGGTGTGATTTGACTTGGTCTGGAGACTGACCCACTATGAGCCAGTCGTCCAGGTAAGGAAAGATGGCAATCTTTTGCCTTCTTAAGTGAGCAACTGCTACTGCCAGGCATTTTGTGAATACCCTTGGCGCAGAGGTAAGGCCGAAGGGCATTGCTTGAACTGGTAATGGCCTGAGGGCAGTTCGAATCTGAGGTACTTTCAGTGGGAGCTTCTGATGAGAACATGGAAGTAGGCATCCTTGAGGTCCAGGGACGCTAGCCAGTCCCTGGCCTTAGGGAGGGCAAATAATTCCAGAGTCACCATTTGAATTTTGGTTTTAAAAGGTGCTTGTTTAGGTATCTTAGATCCAGGATGGGCGCCATTCTCCTGTCTTTTTGGCGTAAGAAGTACCTGGAGTATAGTCCTTTGCTCTGGTGTAGGGAGGAACCTTTCCACAGGCTCTGAGAGCCAGGAGGGTTGAGACTTCTGTTTCCAAAGCAAGAGCCTCTAGTGGATTTGCAGGTGGAAAAGATCTGGTTCTCATCTTTGGAAATTTTTTGAAGCTGAGAACCAGTCCCTGGCTTACTACTTCCAGGACCCACTTGTCTGATGTTAAAGACTCCCAGTCCTGGACGAAGTAAGCCAGCCTGCCCCCTACAGCTAATGAAGAATCGGCCCTGGGCATCCCATCAGGGTGCCTGTTTGGCAGGGGCTTTAGGGTGAGGGGTGGGAGCAGGCCTGCTCATACCCCATCTGCCTCTCCCTCTGAAGAACCCCCTCTGGGTATAAGATGAAGAGGAGGCCTGGGCTTGGTAAAAAGACCTGTGAAAAGGCCTGCCCCTGCCCCTGGAAGGCTGCCTCTGAGGAGTGGCTTGCCTCTCCTTGGCCTGTGCACTCCTATAAGTGGTCCTATACTCATCCATTTTCTTCATGTAATTCTCTGTCTGCTCTCCAAACAGAGAATTACCCACAACAGGAAAATCCATGGCCTTAGCCTGGATATCCTGTGACAGGCTAGTACACCTGAGCCAAGCCATTCTACGAAAAGCCACAGATGTAGGCATGACTCTTGAAGATACATCATTAGAGTCCACTGCACATGGAATTGCACCTTGGATGCCTCAATACCATCAACAGCCACCTGCTCCAGCTCCTTGGCAAGCTGGCCAGGGACCTGTTTCGCTAAAGCCATAACAGTATCCCATCTGGATTTCTGGTATCTTGCAACATAGGCCATATAATTTGCCTGTCTGAGTCCCAAGGATGCTGCCATGTATTGTTTCTTTGCCATGGCATCAATCCTCCTGGAGTCCTTGCCAGGGGGGTGTGAAGCCAAGGGAATATTTGCCTTATCACAGGCTGCAGCCTGCACTCACCAACATGGCTGCATTTGTTGTGGAAAGGAACTCCGTATCAGGGTCTGACAATGTGTACCTCCTGTCCATCTTTTTATCCACAGGAGGTAAAGAATTAGAAGCTTTTAAAATTGTTATTGTCTGTTTCCTAAAGGATTTATGTAAAGGAATAGACAATCTCCTGGACTCTGGGATAGCCATCATTTTCACATAGTCAGGCTCCTCCTGTTCATCCACAGCTTCTTCCAAAGGGAGCTGGAGGGTTTCAGCAACTTTTTTATAAAACAGAAAATGAGAAGGGGACTCAGAAAGCCTAGGGGGAGACACTCCTGAAGGTCTGTCTGGGGAGATGTCCGGTTCAATGGGCACATCCAGACTTTCAAAATCACATTCACACTCTTCATAACCCTCCTCCCCCTCCTCCGGTTCATAAAATTCCTCTATATCATATTCTTGAACCGGTGGAACCGACCGAACCGACCGGTTACCTGATAGTGGCGGTTCGGACGGAACCGGGAAAGCAACTGGACAATTTGGATCGCTGTATATCTCTGCAGCAGTTGGAGAAGGAAATTTTGCTCCACACCTGCTGATTTTCTAGTCCTCTTTGCTGGAACTGGCTCCTCTGAGTCAGCTCTTCGCTTGCCCGAGGAAGTCTCGCCTGGTCAGAGGACACTCCTCCGGTTTGGTTGGCACCAAACCGCTGGCCATCCGGTCCAGCGGACTTTTTGGCCTCTGGTTCCCTGAGCCTACCAACTCTCTTATCCAGGGTAGCTGCAGGGAAATTCTTGCAAATCTGGCAGTCTGCATTGAGGTGGTCAAACCCCAGACAATAAACACATGTGGTGTGTGGGTCAGCCTTGGCAAAGGCTTCCCCACAGACACTACAGTGCTGAAACCCAGTGGGCCCGGTTTTTCTTTTGGGTTTCTCAGACATAATGCCAGCCTAACCAAAAACTTGCCCTTTTCTGGCAAATCGCCAAGCAAGACACCCTTATCGGTTCCCAACCGTGTAACGGGTCATGGAAAAGACCGTAATGAAATCCGGTTTTTTTAGAACCGATAAGATCCAGGAACCGCACTCTAAATTTAATTTAACAAGTTTTAACAACAACCTGATCGGTTCAAACCGAACCGATAACAACGTTTGCAAGTTCCACACAGAGAATGAAAACTTATCTATTACTTACGATACCACAGACAGAGCTTGAACCGACCGGTTTGCGGTTAAAATAAATATAATTGTGGTTGAAAAAACCGAGAATAACACTTTTTTAACCCAGAAATGAACCGAGCAGAAGGAGGAATCTCCGGAGCGACTGTTCAGTGAGGCGGAGTAAAGAATCTGACAGTTTCGGTTTGAATATCATCAGTTTTTTCAACCGAGCTCACGCTCAGGATTCCATGCCTGGCATGGAAGTTAACTCTTTCACCTCCGGAGCAGTTCTAAGGCTGGGACAAACTGCAATTGTCATAATATAGCAAGACGTCATGTTGTTTGAACTCCATTTAGGGGAGTTTAATCCACCAAATTTATTTTCGTTCATGCCATGCCACTTCACCAGACTCATTTCTGCCACTGGACCAGAAGTGATGTATGGTCCTGATCCTCCTATCGTTTAGCAAAACGCAGTGCTCATTCTCTTAGTGGGAATCCTGACTAACTTTCTGCTGTACCTCTTTGAGCACCAGTGTGTTTCTGAAACTAATAAAGTTTAACTACTATTTAGTTGCTGTGCTTGACTTGCTTGTCGACTCTTGTCATCCATAACATCTGTTGGTATTATTGTGTCTGTCGTGTGTGTTTTAATTTAACTTGTGGAGACAGTTCTGTGCTTATTGACAGCTGCCATACATAACGTGGCATTCTGATGGGCATCCTACTTAACTTTTGCACAGTGAATATAAGTGTTCAATGCAAATGTAATGTCTTATGAACCTGTATTTATAAGTATTACTGTTTATGTATATTTGACATGGATAACTTTCTGCCATTCTAACATTTAGTACCATAGTACTGGGCTTATTCACAACTACCATGCATACAGTGGTATTCTGCTGGGCAAACAGTGAATCCTGGCACACTGAATATAAGTGTTGTATGTATAGTTTGTACTATTTACTGATATTTCATATAGCTAACTTTGTGCCATCCTGTAATTTTGTACCACACTACTAAGCTTTTTCACAGCTGCCATACATAAGGCATGCTGGTCATTTCATTGAATTTGTGCACATTAGATATAACTGTTACATAGAAAACTAATGTGTCACTAACTTGTATATATAGTTATTAGCGTTTCTGTATATTTGACATTGATTACATCCTGCCATCCTAGCAGTTTGTCCTGTGACTGTATGGAATGGGAGTGCTGTCAAACTTTACAGTGCAGGCTTATTTTACTGCAAAATTACTGTTTTTTAACCTCCTGTGCCATAATGTAAATCATTTTTCATTTCTGTGTTTAACAGTTAATAACTACATTTGTACTGCTCAAATAATTTCCAGTCACTGTTGATAATTTACAATGCCTTCAAGGTGTGCTGCTGGCAACTGCAGTAATACACACAAGGATGGGTTCTTACTGTTCACATCGTGGCCAGATTAATGGATGTGGGGGCCCTACTCCAAGTCATATTTTGTGGCCCGGGGGCCCTTAAATGCCAACATCGCACTCTTCTGCGGTGCCGGGCTGGCAAGGCGACAACAACCAGGGTACTCAAGCAGGATCTCCCTACACATGCCTCCTTCAATATCTATTCTCTCTGCCAAAATCAAAACCCTGAGGCATGTATTATTGTAGCAGTTAGTGGGGCTCACAGCTTCCATCATCTCCCTGCTCAAGACTCCTTCAAGCTCCAGACCTGAGACATAATCAAGCTCCTTGCCTCTGCAATGCATCTGCCACAATCTCCCTCTGTGCAGCTATCTTTGTCCTCAGTTCTCTCTGTTCTCCCACTGTCTCCTCCATCTCCATTGTCATTGCTGTCAACTTAAAAGTTGCTTTGCTGCTGAGTTGCCATCTTTGCCCCTACTCCAAGTCATTGATGCCAAAGCAGCTAAAGAGAGTTGTGCCAAGAATGAGCCTTAAGAACCCTGCAGGTGACTGTAGTCACTTCAGAGATTGTTTCCTAGAGCAACCTGCTGCAACTTCCCAGCAATGTATGACTCAAACCAAGACAAAACTGTGCCAGCCAGCAAGTCCCACATAGTTCCTCAGGTGACTTATCAGCACGACAGCACCCCATGGTCCACTGTGCCAAACTCAAATCTTATTAAAGACTCAGTACTCCGGTTACTGAACACAGACCACAACTTAGTTGGTTTCTCCAATAACTTATTTCATTCTGCAGCACATTGGCTTGGACACTACAGCATGCAGACTAGTCAACATACCTGGTGTGGCCTGCCTTGGTTGGCCTGACTATGATGTGATGACTGTCCTGATGACTGGACTGGAAGAAGATAAATGCCAGCCTCAGCCTGGTGGTGGACAAATGTCTGAGATCCTTTCCTCAAGATCATGCAGGTGGTGGCGACATGACTTGGCCCGGCATGGGAGGACTCCTCACAGCAGGACCAGAGGCCCAACCTAAGCAGCACTGACTGAACCTGGCTACACCAAAAACATCAGCAGCACGTGATGCTGCACACCAGTGGTGAAGCTGAATCCAATTCTGGGCGACCCTCCGCGCCAGTCTCTCTACTATTCTATCTTCTTCTTTGATCGAGACGAAGACGAGACCGACCACTGGCACTGACGACTGACCATCGACGTCCACAGCTCTTTTGTCCTCCTCCTCCTTGACTCCTCACTGCCCGGCCTGGCCACATGCCCTGACACCATGCACGCAAGCACTGATTCCCTGCTCCCCTGTAGCCACACCTCCAGAGGACCTCTAATGGACATGACTGGTTGTGTGGTGGGGTCAGGGTGGATCAGAGGCAGAGCCAGAGCCACCCGTCAGAGAGACTGAGAGGCTCACCTGCTTGGAGCGGCCGTGGGGGCCGGGGGACCAGGCTGACTCAGTCCGAGGATGGGGGGGACCATTGAACCACAGGTAGAGGCTGACTCTGAGGAGGGGGGGTGCTTTTTGGTCAATTCAGCTGTAAATAAAGTAAATAAGTTAACAGTGGGAGCCCTCCTGAACCATGGGGCCCTACGCCATGGCATAATTTACGTACAGGTTAATCCAGCCATGGTTCACATTCCCTAAAAATCAGCATGTTCTGAAATTATGGAATAGATTTGTGAGGACTAAACGCTCCAGCTGGATTGGGCCTTGCAAATACAGCATTCTGTACTCTATACACTTTGAGGAATCATGATCTTCCAGGACCAAGTCTCCATCACTCATTTACACTAGTAGGACAGCGCCAGAGGTGCTAGGACCAAGCGGGAGCCAACATTTTTCAGAAGGGCCGGTGCCGAGATAGGACCATGCATGTGCGGCACCGCGAGACTAACTCGTGCCTGTGTAGGCTATCTCAGCATCAATCCTCCAACCGCCTCAGTTCCTTTTCTCCCACCGTCGAGTGCGACTGGAGTTCGACGTTGCTCGTCTGCTGGAGTCAAAGTTTTCGTCTATACGACAGCAGCATTTAGCATTTAACATTTTAGTAGTAATTTCTTTTTTTACAAACAAGAAAAGAAGATTATGAAGAAGAAGAAAAATAAATTCTCACCTACCATCATCGGAGTCATTCTTAGACAGTAGCAGTGACGGTAGGAGGACTTCGTTTGAAAGTTGTTATGGCAGAGGGGCTGTGTCCGGTTCGCCGCCATAGATAAATGGGGGGGGGTGGACTATGGATAGTCCTGTGCTCAGAGGGGAGGACAGTCCTCCGGAGCATGAATCTAGCAGTTCTGGGGATCCAGCTCTGCTTAATCTCGAGCTCTTCTTCCTCGTTGGGGAAGAAGCATTGGTGCCACTCGAGGTTGACCTCTGGTACATCTGCATGAGGATTGTTCATTGGGAGAGAGGCGATAGGCCTGAACAAACTTTGGTGGGTTCCCCTGGGCTCTGCTCCTAACAGCCTCATTATTGACTCTGGACTCCATCTCTGTCCTCGTTGGAGTTCCAGTGAGCTGTTTCACCTCTGGGCTGCTCCTGTGGAGCAGGGGGTTCAACTTCTTCCAGTTTTCCTAGCCTGTGTTCCTGATTTCGTGGCCTCCGGGCCTCAGAACCGCTGGACCGGAGCCCGGTCAATTGGATCAGGATGAGCGCGGTGCCCTCTTGGTGCCTTCGCCATCATGTCGACCCCTCGTGCCTACCCCCCCTCTCTTTTTCATGCAGGGGCCAGCACAGGCACCACCTTTTTTCCTTCTTCTCAGGATTTTCCATTGGCATTTTCCATGGTGGTGTTTGTCCTGGCACTGTGCCTGATGCCATGGGTGACGCTGTAGGTCCAGCACCGTGGATCGGCACCACGGTGGCTGCTGGTTTTGGTGTCAGTGCCACAGGCAGCACCACTAGTGTTTGGGTCAGTGCCATGGCTCGGTGTCTGGGTCGGCACTGTACCTCAGTGCCATGGCTGGTGCCGTGGCTTGGTGCCTTGGTTGGTGACATAGCTTGGTGCCATGGTCGGCGTTGTAGCTCTTTGCAGCACCGTAGGCGCTGCTGTTGCTGCCATTGGTTTCCAGTGCCGCTGGTGGTGCCACGGTGGGTGAAGCCAAGCACCCATGGGTGCCACAGGTGGTGCTGAGCACCTACTTGTGTTGCAAGCACCCATGGGTGCCATGAGTTTCATGGGTGCTACTGGTGCCCTCAGATGCCATTCTTGCCATGGGTTCCATGGGTTTTGGGGGTGCCGTTGGGTGCCATTGCTGCATAGGTGCCCTCGGGTGTCACCCAGGTTGGCATATGCACTGCTTGGTGCCCTCCTGTGCCACAAGTGATGCTGGTGCCACAGGGGTGCCAGTGGGTGCTGTCTGGCAGAACTAGTGACAAAGTTTCCTTCTACAGACTTCTTCTCTGCAGATCTTGTGGCAGGATGTTTTCCACAGAATGGAGTCCTGTTCTGTGGATTATTTTTTTCCACGCATCTTAGTGAGTGGCAGCCTGCGTGGGATCTTGTGGCATCCAGTGGTTTTCTGCTGATGGAACTCTTCTGCACTGTTCTGCCAGCTAAATCTCTCATTCTGTTCAACACTTTCTCTGCTCCATATCTGGTGCCAAGCTCATCGACATCCTTTCTGGTGGCGGAGTCTCTAGTGGTTCTGACCTAGACCTCCCTTAGGGGTCCTCCTGGGGTAGAAGAGCATCTAGACGACTTTCTCCCTGTCCTTCTGGTCAGTAATATAGCAGATGACTCATTTTATATATGGAGGGGCAAGCCCTCTCTATCATCAGAGTCTGTGATGGAAGAGCTTTTCAGTAGTTCCACAGTGATGGGGTCCACTATAGTATTTCAGACTGCATCCATGGACCATACACTTTTGCGTCTAGACTCTTTCAGTTGTCAAGACAATTATACCCTGTTGAACATTTTAATTCAATGGTCGGGAGCCACTCAGGCTCTTCCGCTCCTTTGACAGGGGTATATAGCCCCCTTGTGATATTGCCCTTTTGGTGGCTTCTTCGGCACAGGCCAGATGGAGGAAATCTTTGTAATTTCTGTATCAGGCAATCCTTGCGAAACAGCAGCTGAAAGCCTTGTTAGGCTCGGACTAATGATAAAAAAAAAAAAAAGAAAATTTATCACAGCACTGGGCCTAGCCAAAATTACCTGATACCACCCTTTTGGATCTGGTCAGGTTCTACCTCAGTCTCCTGAGGCACTCTTCTCTAGAATAAAGTAAAGAGTACCTGACTTCTTCTACCCATAGGGGGAGTCTGATCCAGCGGCGGTATAGGTCATCTCTTTCTCCAAGAAATATTTCTCTTATTCAGAGACATTTCCTAGATCTAGGTGACTGCCCAGTCTGTTAATCACCCTTTTCTTTAATCAAGCTTTCTTCTCTTGAGCAGAACCGCACAGCAACAGAAGCAACTCTCCAGCGAGTCAGAACTCAGGTTCCTACTTCCTTGCTTGCTTCAGCTTAACAGACGACATACTCCTTTTTTGACCGAAGGTCAAGAAGGTCTTTTTTCTGAGGTGGCTTCTCAAATATTCACACCTTTGGTTCCTGCGCAGTTTCTGTGCCAGTCGCTAACTAAGCTGTCCTCTCCGAGTGCGTGACGAAGCTGTGATGTTTCTTTTTCAGCAAACAAACTAGAGTCCTTTCCTACTCCCTTCAGGGAGGCTGGAGTGAGTAGTGCGTCACCACACTGAGTCACTTCTGCTGCTATTCAGTCACTTTCAACGAATGGGTTAGCCCTAACTTGGTCCTGCTGCATCCCTCCTCGACGCACATTTGCTTCTATTTGCCTTAGAAATCCAGCCCATTTTTTCTGTCAGAATGTTTTACCACAGTGGACACGTCCTCCTGTACACTTTTCCTCTCTTTCCTGAGTTCAGAGACTGCTACTACAGTTGTATACACAGGGGCAGGATAATTCCTTTTTGGAATATAAAGTGGGTAGTATCTGGTTCTACTAGATCACCACAAGAGGCTTCTAAGTCATGCTTTGGGCTTCCATCAGGAAGGTTTCAGTGACTAAGTGAAAACCTTTCTCCTTAATGGGCTAACCCCACCTGGACCTTCTTGCTCACCAAGTAAGGGGTTCAAGTGTTCTTGGACCTGTTGCTTGCAGGTCAGCCATACTTGGTAGTGGGGGTTTTCATCTGCGCTTTTCGGTCTACCCTGAACCAGTAGACTTTACCTCCGGCTTTTTCAGCTCCTGACGTCCTTTACGATAGATTAGTACATGTCTTTGACATTATTAATTTTGATCCTATACCAAATTGTGAGGCCAGGTTCTCGCCGCTCTCCTAGAGTGTTTGCAGCTCCCTGGTACAGTTTCATTTTTTTATCTATTGCAGTCCTCTGCAAAGTGGTGAGTTACAACTCAAGCACTGATCCTGTAAGAAAAAATTACTCACCTTAGTAATGTTGTTTTCTTCTAATGGAGTCTTGCTGTATTCTGACAATAGCAGTGAGTCCCAGCCTTCGAACTGCCCGGAGATGAAAGAGTTAACTTTCCATGCCAGGCATGAAACGCTGAGCTCGAGCTCGGTGGAGACTCTGTATGTCACTGTTTGAACTCAAACCGTCAGATCTTTATGAGCTAAACTCACTGAGGTCCTGTGTGGAAGCTGTAAACCTATACTAGCCAACTGGCTACTAACATAAAAACAGATTTCTTGGTCCCAAAACAAAGACTCAAGTCAGGAGACCCAAAAAATGAAATAAACACAACACCCACTCACCCAAAGAAAAGGGTGATAACAAAAAAGGTGGGGCACCTCCTGAGTGCCAACACTGCCACTGCCCACCCACATCCCAAAAACAGAGGTTCTGAGAGGGGAAGGCAGGGGGGGAGGTCAGAATACAGCAAGACTCCATTAGAAGAAACAACATTACTAAGGTGAGTAATTTTTTCTTCAAACAACATGAAGTCTTGCTGCATTCTGACAATAGCAGACTACCATGCAGTACCTCCATGGAGGAGGGACAGAACCTACTTAGGAAATAGGCTCTGAAGCACATCTGTGCCAAATCGAGCATCACTCCTAGCCTGGATATCCAGGGAGTAATGCTTTGTAAAAGTGTGAACTGTTTTCCAGGTAGCTGCTTGACATATCTCTAAGATAGGAATACCCCTGGCAGCAGCCAGGGAAGCAGCTGTACCTCTGGTAGAGTGAGCCCTCAGGCCTGAGGGTGGAACCTTACCTAGTTTTTCATAGCAAAATTGGATGCAAGAGACAATCCACCTGGCAATGGATCTTTTAGTGGCAGGTTTTCCTTTGCCTACCTCACCATAAGTGAGGAAAGTTGGAGGGAGTCAAACCTATGACCCTTGGTGCGTTCTATATAGTAGCTAAGGGCTCTTTTCACATCTAGGCTGTGCGGCCTCCTCTCACCAGAGGAGGAATGGTCAGTGAAGAAGTACACAGGAAGAGACATAGATTGGTTAAGGTGGAAGTCTGAAACCACCTTAGGCAAAAACTTCCTGTTAGTCCTGAGGACAACCTTATCTCTACGGAAGGAAATAAAGTCAGGCTCCATTGACAGGGCTTGTAGCTCACTTATGCGCCTGGCAGAAGTGATGGCCACCAGAAACACAGTTTTCCAAGTCAAGTACTTAAGCTCTGCTGAGAACAAAGGCTCAAAAGGGGGTGGCATAAGCTGAGCAATGCAAACGTTAAGATCCCAAGCAGGGGCAGGGTCCCTGAATGGAGGATTGGTATGAAGCAATCCCTTGAAAAACTTGGAGAATACAGGGTGAGCTGAAAGAGAAGAGGGCTTACCTGCTGAAATGAAAGCAGAAACAGCTGCCAGATGCACCCTTAGTGTAGCTGGTCTGAGTCCCAAGCTATTCAGATGGACCATATAGTCAAGGACTGTGGGCAGATTAGCAGACTCTGGGAAATATGCTTCCCAGAGCACCATATGGAAAATCTTTTCCACTCGGAATTATAAGTAGTTCTGGTGGAAGGCTTCCTAGAAGCCTTTAGAATATCCATAACACCTTGGGAGAGGTGTAAATAAGCAAACTCTAACTCTTCAAGAGCCAGGCCTTGAGATTGAGAGATTTAAGATTCGGTACCAAACCCTCCCTGAGCACAGGTTAACAGGTTGTAATTCCTGGGAAGAGACAGGGAAGATGGACTGTTAAGGACAATAGAGAGGATACCAGGGCTGTCTGCCCAGTCTGGAGCAATCAGGATCACCTTGCAGGGTTGAGATCTGATTTTGACTAGCACTTTGAACAGGAGAGGGAAGGGGAAGCATACAGGAACTTCCTTCCCAACTGAGAACTAAGGCATCCAGGACTGAGCTCAACACTGGGGCCTGCAGCAAAAAGGGTGTTGGTGATTGTCTGGGGCTGCAAAAAGATCTATCTGTGGGGTGCCCCATCTGGAGAATATCACCTCCAAGACCAGGGGATCCAGTGACCATTCGTGATGGCCCTGAGATATCCTGCTGAGAGCATCTGCCAGGACATTGTCCTTGCCTGGGAGGTGTACTGCTGTGAGGGAGGTGTTCAGGAATAAGCCAGAGACCACAACTTATTGCTTCTGTGCACAAGGCCGTAGACGGTGCCTCTTGTTTGTTGATGTACCACATTGTGGTGGTATTGTCTGTTCTGATCTGAATAACTTTGTTCTGAACAGACTTGGAAAAGGCTTGAAGTGCTAGAAATACTGCTCTGAGTTCCAACAGATTGATGTGAAGCAGAGATTCCTGAGGGGACCACAACCCCTGGGTGGCCAGGTCTTCCAAGTGAGCCCCCCACCCCAAGAGGGAGGCATCTGTAGTAAGGATTAAAGAGTGAGACTGAGTGACAAAGTGAACTCCTTGTCTTAGATTGTTCTGATCCTGCCACCACTGCAAGGCCTGGATCAGGGTTCGAGTCACTGGGATCAGTTTGGTCAGAGGGTCCTTTTTCTGAGACCAAAAGGCTCTCAAATAGAACTGAATGTCCCTCATCTGAAATCTTGCTCCCTGCACCACTGCTGTAGAAGCAGCCATGTGCCCCAAGAGCTGCAGAAAATGCCTTGCTGGTCGAGACACCTGTAGGGTGAATGAGGAGGCCAGTGTGATAAGGGTCCTTGCCCTGTCCAGGAGAAGGAAGGCTCTTGCCTTTTCTGTATCTAGCTCTGCTCCTATGAAGGTGAGGAGCTGAACAGGCTCTAGAACTGACTCTGAAAGATTCAGAAGGAAACCCAGAGAGGTGAGCAGTTGCTGAGTTATCTGTAGGTGTAACTTGACTTGGTCTGGGGACTGGCCTACTATGAGCCAGTCATCCAGGTATGGGAAGATGGCAATGCTTTGCCTTCTTAGAGAAGCAACTACTACCCTTGGAGCAGAGGTTAGACTGAAGAGCATTGCTCTGAACTGGTAATGGCCTGAGGGCAGCTCGAACCTAAGGTACTTTCGATGGGAGATTCTGATGAGAATATGGAAATGGGCATTCTTGAGGTCCAGGGAAACTAGCCAGTCCTCTGGCCTTAGAGAGGGGTAGAATTATTTCCAGAGTCACTATTTTGAATTTTGGCTTTAAAAGGTGCTTGTTTAAGTATCTGAGATCCAGGATGGGCCACCATTCTCCTGTCTTTTTTGGGGTAAGGAAGTACCTGGAGTACAATCCTTTGCCCTGGTGTAGGGGTGGAACCCTTTACACAGCTATGAGAGCCAGGAGGAAAGAGACCTCTGCCTCCAGGGCAAGTGCCTCGGAGGGATTTGCAGGTGGAAAGGATCCGGTTCTCAGCTTAGGAAATTTTTTGAAGCTGAGAACCAGTCCCTGGCTTACTACTTCCAGGACCCATTTGTCTGATGTTAGAGAATTCCAGTCCTGGACAAAGTAAGCCAGCCTGCCCCCTACAGGTGGTGGAGAATCGGCCCTGGCAAACCCATCAGGGTGCCTGTTTGGCAGGGGGTTTTGGCTGAGGGGTGGAAGCAGGTCTGCTTGTACCTCTTCTGCCTCTCCCTCTAAAGAACCCCCTCTGAGCATAGGCAGAAGAGAGGAGGCCTGGGCTTGGTAGAAAGGCATATGAAAAGGCCTGCCCCTGCCCCTGGGATGCTGCCTCTGAGGAGTGGCCTGCCTTTCCTTGGCCTGGGCACTCCTATAGGTGGTCCTATATTCGTCCATTTTCTTCATGTAATTTTCTGTTTGCTCCCCAAACAGAGAATTACCCACAACAGGAAAATCCATGGCCTTAGTCTGGGTATCCTATGACAGGCTAGTACATCTGAGCCAAGCCATTCTACGAAGTGCCACAGATGTAGCCATGACTGTAGATGAAACATCATTGGAGTCCACTGCAGCATGGAATTGCACCTTGGATGCCTCAATACCATCAGCAGCCACCTGCTCCAGCTCCTTGGCAAGCTGGCCAGGGACCTGTTTTGCTAAAGCCATGACAGTGTCCCATCTGGATTTCTGATACCTAGCAGTATAGGCCATATAGTTGGCCTGTCTGAGTCCCAAGGATGCTGCCATGTACTGTTTCTTTGCCATGGCATCAATCCTCCTGGAGTCCTTGTCTGGGGGGTGTGAAGCCAAGGGAATATTTGCCTTATCACAGGCTGCAGCCTGCACTACCCCAACATGGCTGCATTGTTGTGTAAGGAACTCTGTATCTGAGCCTGACAATGTATACCTCTTGTCCATTCTTTTATCCACAGGAGGTATAGTATTAGGAGTCTTTCAAATCTTAAATGTCTGTTTCCCAAAAGATTTGTGTAAGGGAATAGACAGCCTCCTAGACTCTGGGATATCCATCATTTCCACATAGTCAGGCTCTTCCTGGTCATCCACAGCTTCTTCCATAGGAAGCTGGAGGGTTTCGGACACTTTCTTATAAAACATGAAATGGGAGAGGGACTCAGAAAGCCTAGGAGGAGACACTCCTGAAGGTCTGTCTGGGGAGATGTCCAGGTCAATGGGCACATCCAGACTTTCAAAACCACATTCACTTTTCTCATATTCCTCTTCCTCCTCCTCCGGTTCATAATACTCCTCTAAATCATAATCTTGAACCAGTGGAACCGGCCGAACCGAGCACCTTCCTGATGGTGCCGGTTCGGTCGGAACCGGGGAAAGCGACTGCACAATTTTTATCGCTTTGGCTATTTCCTCAGCGATTGGAGAAGAAACTTTTGGATTCTCACCAGCTGATTTTTCCTTTCTTGTTCTCTTAGCCGGAACCGACTCCTCAGAATCGGTTCTCCTTTTGCCCGAAGAAGTCTCGCCCTGGTCAGAGGGCACTCCTTCTGGTTCAGTTTGAACCGAACTGGGCTGGCCATCCGGTTCAGCGGACTTTTTGGCCTCCCTTTCCCTGAGCCTACCAACTCTCTTCTCTAGGGTAGCTACAGGAAAATTTTTACAAATCTGGCAGTCTGCATTGAGGTGGTCAAACCTCAGACAATAAACACAGGTGGTGTGGGGGTCAGCCTTAGCAAAGACTTCCCCACACACACACTGCAGTGTTGAAGCCCAGTGGGCCCAGTTTTTCTTTTGGCTTTCTCAGACATTGTGCCAGTCCTAACCAAACTTACCCTTTTAATGGCAATCTGCCAGGTAAGACACTCTTATCAGTTCCTGACCGTGTTTCCCGTCATGGAAAAAATGGTAATAAAATCCATTTTTTTTAGAACCGATAAGAACCGGTAACCACACACTAAAAGTAAAGATAAAGATTTTAACAACACTTGATCGGTTCAAAGCGAACCGATGAACCGTTTACAAGTTCCACACAGAATAGGAAATAATATAAACCTATCTAGTACTCTCGAATACCACAGACAGAGACTGAATCGACAGGTTATGGTTTAAATTCGGTCAAAAACCGAGAAAAGCAGTACTTTAACCGACAAATTGAACTGAGCAGAAGGAGAAATCTCCGGAGCGACTGTTCAATGAGACGGAGTAAAGAATCTGACGGTTTGAGTTCAAACAGCAACAGACAGAGTCTCAACCGAGCTCGAGCTCAGCATTCCATGCCTGGCATGGAAAGTTAACTCTTTCATCTCCGGGGCATTTCGAAGTTTGGGACTCACTGCTATTGTCAGAATACAGCAAGACTTCATGTTGTTTGAAGCACTATATTCTACATGCTCTTTCCAAGACAACTCTTTTTATTAGTAGGACAGTCCTTGGCCATCCTTTCTGAGTGAACCCTATCTCCTCCACCCTACTCAGAGTTGTTGGTTTTAGCTCGGTACTCTCCCACTAGTGTGAATGAGTGAAGAAGACAATCCAGGAAGATATGGAAATTACGTACTTACCGTAATTATTGATCTTTTGGACAGTCTCCATCACTCATTCACATGCCCACCCACCATCCCCTGGGTTCACACGTTCTCTTTCCTGGTCTTCATGATCCTATGGTTCAGGCTGTGAAGACATTGTTCTTTGACCCTTCTTGTAAGGGCCATCTGGGCCCTCTCAAGCCCAGAAACTCAGGATAAGTTATTCTCATTAGTTATGCTGCACCTCCTCAGTCGAAAAGGTACTGAGGCAGTTGGAGGGTCGATGCCAAGATAGCCTACACAGGCGTGAGCTAGTCTTGCGGTGCCGCGCATGCATGGTCCTGTCTCAGCGCCAACCCTTCTGAAAAATTTTGACCCGCTTGGTCCTATATCCCACTAGTGTGAGTGAGTGATGGAGACTGTCTAAGAAGATCAATAATTACGGTAAGTACGTAATTTCCATTTTTGATCCCTCTATTTTGATGCAGTATAGAATGACGTTTGCTAAATGTTTACATTGCTGCCTGATGCAGTTCACACCATTCATACCTCAGAACCCACTAATAATGTCTGTAGTCTAGTGTGTGTTAAGTGTTCTTCATGTGACAATGCAGCATCATGTGGCAATTCGGCTGTGGAGCCCATTGTAAAACATCAAAGAACTGATGGAGCATTCTGTAGGCATGAAGTAGCTGAGGTAAGCATATTCACAGTATGCTGAAGTATTCCACTGCACCTTTTATGTACCATCCATGCAGTTGTATGCCTTTACTATTTCCACTGTCAAAGTGTCATACAGCTTTCCTACCTCATCCCACCCTCTGAATATGTTACATGTCTGTTTAATTTCAAATTGCATGGGTCATACATACACACACACACACACACACACATATACACACACACACACACACACAGTCCCACATAGACACACAGACTTGCAAATGAGGCCCTCTAAACAGAACCTAAAAACAGGCAAACATGCATCATCCTTATTTGTTGACTCTGTTATGTTACATGATATATGTGAAAGATATGCCCAGGTCAATCTTTGTTATATTCTGGGCAGTGGAATTCCTGAATCCTTATTGTGCAGGATATATGCATTATGACAGTGCTACGACTGGCTAAATATTTTTCTTTTAATATTCTCCCATTTTATAAGCACAATAAGACATGACATGCCATTGGCAGTACTGCAGCACTCAAATACCCAGGGGTATGGTAATGTAAGAGGCCACAGGCTGAGTGCCTTCAGCCCCTTCATGTGTGATTCTCACAGTACTAGCAACGCCATGCCATGTCTCACTGTGCCTATAAAATGGGTTTGTATTTTACTTTTAAATACAAAAAATAAATTTAGAAGAAAAATATTTAGCAATTTGTATTACTGTCACAATGCATGGGGCCTGCCTAACAATCAGGATGCAGGTATTTCCATATCCATCTTACAATTAAGTAGTAACACATGACATGGTGTTGCTAGTACTGGGACAACCACACACCCAGTGATGTTACAAAGCAGGAGGCCACAGGCTGACTCAGAACAGCCTCTGGATGTGCGGTTGTCACATTAGTAACAAGTGTGGTTCACCATAAACTCGGCTACAGAATCAAGCCATACAAAAGTGAGGGCACTGGACTTCAGGAGGGCTGACTTTGGCAAGATGGGAGAGTGCCTTAGAAAAGCACTAGCAAACAGGCTAGAAGGAGGAGTGGAGTAACAACGGGGAAACATCAAAACTGCCATCACATAGGCAACAAGCCTTTGTATCAAGCAAATAAACAAATCAAAACGATAGAAAAAGCCACTATGGTTCTCAAAAGAGGCGGTGGGGAAAGTCAGGGAGAAAAAGATAGCATTCAGGAAGTATAAGGAAACACAGAAGGAGCAGGACAGATAGCTGTACCAGTTAAGGCAGAAGGAAGCAGGGAGGGAAGTCAGAATAGCAAAGGCCCAAACTGAGGAAAAGATAGCCAACTCGGTTAAGAAGGGGGATAAAACCTTTTATAGGTACATCAGGGAGCGTAGAAAGACAAAGGGAGGGATAGTGAGGCTGAATAGAATGGACGGTGGATAGGCAGAGAGGGACAGTGAAAAAGCAGGGATGCTGAATGAATATTTCTGCTCAGTATTCACAAAAGAGGAGGAGGGAGAGGTGTCTAATTAAATTAACAGAAGCACTCTTGATGGGGGGGGTCGATCCCAGTCCTTTCACAGAAGAAAGGGTTCTGAAAGAACTCCTAAAACTGAAGGTGGACAAAGCAATGGGGCCTGATGGAATTCACCCCAGAATTCTAAAAGAATTAAGGGGAGAACTAGTGAAACCATTGACTACCCTTTTTAACAAATCATGGGAGGATGGTGTGGTACCTGAGGACTGGAGGAAGGTGGATGTGATTCCCCTTCAAAAGTGGGACCAAGACAGAGGCAGGAAACTACAGACCTGTCAGTTTGACCTCTGTGGTAGGGGAAAGTGATGGAATCACTTCTGAAGGAAAGAATTGTTGAGTACCTAGAGGCCAGTGGGGCACAGGACCCAAGGCAGCATGGGTTCACAGTGGGAAGGTCATGTCAGACGAATATAATTGATTTCTTTGACTGGGTGACCAAAGTAGTAGACCAGGGAGGGGCTGTGGACATGGCCTACCTAGACTTTAGCAAGGCATTTTACACAGTCCCACACAAAAGATTAATAGTCAAACTAACCAGCCTGGGAGTGGGTCCCAGGGTGGTAGCCTGGGTAAAACATTGGCTGGACAACAGGACACAGAAGGTAATTGTAAATGGAGTCCACTAGGAAGAAAGAGGGGTTACTAGTGGGGTACCGCAGGGTTCCGAACTGGGTCCAGTCCTTTTTAATGTCTTTATAAGTGACATTGCAGAGGGACTGGAAGGAAAAGTATGCCTCTTTGCAGATGACACAAAGATCTGCAACAGGGTTGATACACAAGGAGGCATGGAAAGGATAAGAAGGGACTTGGCAAGGTTGGAGGAATGGTCAGAAGTATGGCAGCTAGAATTCAATGCGAAGAAGTGCAAAATAATGCACCTGGGAAATAAGAACCCAGGGGAAGAATACACAATGGGGGGAGGTAGTAACAACAACAAAAAAGGAAAGGGACCTGGGGGTAATCATATCAGATGACCTTAAGGTTAGCAAGCAACGTAAGAAGGCAGTAGGAAGGGCTGGACGTATACTGGGATGTATAGGAAGAGGCATCATCAGCAGAAAACAAGAAGTTGTTATCCCTCTGTACAGACAGTTGGTGAGACCCCATCTGGAGTACTGCATCCAGTTCTGGAGACCCCATCTCCGCAAGGACATAGAAGAAGAAGAAGAAGATGAATCAGCATTTATATAGTGCTTTTCATACACAGTATCCCAAAGTGCTTTACAAGCAATGCTAGACTGGTAGTGAACTGACTGAATGTGTGGTGGCGGCCATATTGCACATCATCACCCACACACAGCCTGGATAATTGCATGAACTGGTTTATGGGAAGGGGAATGTTGGCCAGGACACCGGGAATGTTCTCTTCTCTTTGCGAAGAGTGCCCTGGGTTCTATTACTTCTACCTCGATACCCACTAGGACAACACCAGGATGGGCAGAAGGGACTTCAGTTTAACGTCTCATCCAAAGGATGGCACAACCAAGCAGTACAGCACCCCCCCAATACAGCACTCGGATGCCAACGATTTTTAGGTGCAAGTCCAATCCTGGTGTGGGATGAGAACCCACAACTATCTGGTCCAGAGGCGGATATGCAACCAACTGAGCCACACTGACACCTCATAGACAGGATAGAGGCAGTCCAGAGGAGGGCAACTAAAATGGTGCAGGGTCTGCAAGAGAAGCCATATGAGGACAGACTAAAGGAGCTTAATATGTATACCCTTGAGGAAAGGAGGGAGAGGGGGCACATGATAGAAACTTTTAAGTACTTCAGTGGAATCAACAAAGTCCAAGAGGGTAGCATCTTTCAAAAAAAGAGACGTGCAAGAACAAGGGGACACAATTTAAAGATGGGGGGGCGGTTCAGGGGCAATGTGAGGAAGTATTTTTTCACACACAGGATGGTGGACACATGGAACAGCCTACCTGAGGTGGTTGTGGGGTCTAAAACTGTGGGAAAATTCAAGAATACATGGGACAGACATAAGGCAATTCTTGTGGGGGGGTAAGAAGAAATAAGCTGTTGGTTAACCAGGATCTGCAGCTTATCCTGTAGCTGGGAAATGGGCAGACTAGGTGGGCCAAGCGGTCCTTATCTGCCGTCAAAGTCTATGTTTCTATGTTAAGGCAATTTGGTGTCAAGCACCGTAATGTACCTTACTGTTAACCATTCAATATTTCTTCTGTAAATGGATACCCTGTAAGACAGGAGGGGGAGTGGCCATATGATACAGAACTTTAAATACTCCACAGGAATTACTAAGGCTCAGGAGGGAGTACTTTTTATAAAAAGTAAATAGATGCCAGTCCATTGGGCGAGCGCTGGATTTCGCTTGCGACGCCGGTGACCCGGGTTCGGGAACGGACAGGGGTCGCTGGAGGGCCGGCTGGGAAGAGAAGGATGGAGCATCCTAGGGACTGCTCTCCTTCTCTGGGGGGAGGGTGGGGAAGTGCCCGGAGCATTGGCGACCCTTGGCGGAGGCTATGAGTTGCATTGCTACCGGCGCTCGCACACTCAGGAGGCGGGGCAGACGCGGGCGTCATTGCACGACCCCGCCTCCTTAAGAAAAATGGAAAAATGGAGCTGCCGGCCGCTAATGAAGCTCGCCACGCTCAATTAGCTCCCGGGCCTGTCCCCGACCTAGCCCGGACGCCTGCGGCATGCAGGGGAGAGCCGCAGACCACCTGTGGGGCAAGCCACGGGTATCGGGGATTAATGGCTAATTCGGGGAGTGGAAGCCTGTGGCCCGTGACCGGGCCGAAATACATCAGGCGGCTGGCAGCTCGACAGAAGGAGAAAAAAGGAAAATTAAAAAAAAAAAAAGTAAATAGGTGCTGTACAACAATGGGGCATGCAATGACGGTGGAAGGGGTGTATGTTCTGGATGGATGCGAGGAAGTGCTTCTTGACAGAGACAGTGCTGCATTCCTGGAACACTGGAAGTGGTGTGGCCGAAAACAGTTGTGGGGTTCAAAAATGTGTGGTATACAAACAAGGAAATCCTTATGGTACAGGGGAGGGGGGATGGAAAGGAGCTTTACACAGATTTGCATCTGTGGCAAGAATGAAGATAAAATAAACAGCTGAAAAATTGTGCAGACTGTGTGCACCAAGCGGCCATTGTGTGCCACAATACTGTATGTTTCTATGTCTGCACATAACATTTCTGCCACCTTCCTTCCCACTATTGAATAAGGCAGGCTTGTCTGTTCTACATCCAGATATGTAGGTGTGTGGTGTGCTGCTGCTGTAGTACCTCTCAATACTGTGACTATGTTTTGTACTTATCCAGCTACACACCTGTCCAGTGTTGTGCACACGATAATATGATGAGTTGACCCCTCTCCCACCCAACCGTACTAACTCAGGGCTTGTGTTAACCCAATATTGAAGTCCCCAAATGGGATTCTGTGGATTTTGAAGCACAAAAAGATAAAAAATACTTCCCATAGTAATCTTGTTTCTTCCAGGGGAATCTTACTGTATTCTGATGTCTGCAGTATGGTCTCACCATAAGACTGCCCTGGAGCCAACATGGTTAATATAACCTATGCTAATCATGGAATGTTAGGCTCGAGCTCGGTTTTCAAACCACTGTCCCTGGTAAACATTCTGCAACTGTCAGATTCTTATGAAGCATGAATAATAACAAGCTGTCTAAACTGCACTAATAATAAAATACTAATTAACAACATCCAACACCAACTATTCCCCTTTTATTTAAAAATATGGGCAACACTAAGACTCAAGTCACTAACCCAATAAAGAAACACCCACAGATTTTGAACAGCATGAACAACTGTGTTGCAGGGCCCATAGGTTCTAAGGGAAGGTAGGGTAGGAGCTCAGAATATAGTGAGATTCCCTTGGAAGAAACAAGATTACTATGGTAAGTATTTTTTTTTTCAAACCCCAGGAAATCTTACTGTATTCTGACTTCTGCAGACTACCCAAGCAGTACCTTTGGAGGAGGGTAAAGAACCTATTTAGGAAACAAGCTCTGCAGTACTGCTGTACCAAACCTGGCATCACTTCTGGCCTGGGTATCCAGGCTGTAGTGCTTGGTAAAGGCGTGAACTGTTTTCCAGGTAGCTGCTTTGCAGAGTTCTAACAAAGGGATATCTCTCACCGCTGCTATAGAAGCAACTGTACCCCTTGCAGAGTAGGCCCTGAGGCCTGCAGGAGGCTCTTTACCCACTTTACTGTAGCAAAATTGGATACAGACAACAATCCAGTGGGCAATGGTCCTCTTTGAGGTGAGTTGGCCCTTCCCCACTTCTCCATAGGTCAGGAAGAGCTGGGTTCTATCCTGCCTGTGCCCCTTCATGTGATCCAAGTAGTAGCTTATAGCTCTCAAGACATCAAGATTATGCAGTCTTCGTTCCCCTGAACTGGAATGATCAGTGAAGAAGACTGGCAAAGTCATGGACTGATTAAGGTGGAAGTGAGATCACCATAGGGAGGAATTTCCTATTGGTCCTAAGGACCACCTTGTCCCTGTGGACTGCTATGTAGTCTGGCTCTGTGGACAAGGCCTGGAACTCACTGATCCTCCTGGCTGAGGTGATGGCTACCAGGAACATTGATTTCCATGTTACATACTTAAATTCTGCTGAGGACATGGGTTCAAATGGTGGTTGCATTAGCTGGCCAGTGCATATGTTAAGGTCCCTTGCAGGAGTGGGCTCCCTGTGAGGGGGATGCAAGTGCAGTAATCCTTTGAAAAAATGTCCTGAATACTTGGTTGGCCACCAGGGATGCACCTTTTCCAGCAGAAAGGTATGCAGAGACAGCTGCCAAGTGTACCTTAAGGGTGGAAGACCGAAGGCCCAAGAAATGCAGGTATGCCAGATAGTCCAAGACTACTAATAAGCTAGCCTGGTGATGGTCTGTTTGTCTCTGTCCATACCAAATAGAGAACCTCTTCCATTTAGACGAGGAAGTCTTTCTGGTGGAAGACTTTCTGGACACCCTTAGGACCTCTAGCACCCCTTCTGAGAGGTGCAGTTCAGCATATTCTAAGTCCTCAAGAGCCAAGCTCTGAGTCTGAGACACTGTAGCTTGGGGTACTGAACTCAGCCCTGGGAGAAGATCAGCAGGTTGTGTCTCCTGGGTAGGGAGATTGATTAGGAGATTGACAGGGTAAATAGCAGTGAGTACCAAGACTGCCTGGCCCAGTCTAGAGCAATGAGGATCACTGTTGCTGGTTGAACTCTGAGCTTGTTCAGTACACTGAGCAGCAAGGGAAATGGTGGGAAGGCATACAGAAACTTCCCTGTCCAATCCAGCAGGAGTGCATCTAGAGGCACTGTGCCTAGTGCAGGGGGCCTGCAACAGAACAGTGTTAGCTTGTGATTGTCTGGGGCTGCAAAGTGGTCCACCTCTGGGGTGCTCCACCTTCTGAACACTGCCTGCAGGATCTGCCTGTTTAGTGACCACTTGTGGGGGTTCTGGTTGATCCTGCTGAGGGCGTCTGCAAGGACATTTTGTTCTTTCCTGGGAGGTGAACTGTTGAGAGGGAGATCCCCAGAGAATAAGCCAGGTTCCATATCTTCATGATCTCTGTGCACAGGGGGGAAGCCCTTGTGCCCCCTTGCTTGTTGATGTAGCACACTGTGGTTATATTGTCTGTCCTGACTTGAACCACTTTGCCCTGCAGCATTGAAGCAAAAGACTGAATACCCAGATAGACTGCTCTGAGTTCCAGCAGGTTTATGTGAAGCAGAGACCCCTGCTGAAGTTAGGTATCATTGGCGGTATGCTCCCCTAGGTGGGCACCCCATCCTAGGAAGGAGGCATATGTTGTCAAAACTGCTGATGGTGGCAGCCGAATGAAAGGCACGCCTTCCCTGAGGTTGTCCTTTTCCTGCCACCACTGCAGAGCTTGAAGCAGAGTTCCTGTGACTGGTACCATCTCTGACAGGGAGTCACTTCTCTCAGACCAGTGAGCCCTGAAGTGGAACTGGATGTCACTCATCTGGAATCTTGATCCTGATACTGTTGATGCAGCCATGTGACCTAACAGCTGGAGAAAATGCCTTGCTGGTCTGGGGGTATGTAACTGGAAAGAACTTGCCAGCTGTACCAAGCTGTCTACCCTTCCCTGAGGGAGGAAGGCTCTTCATCTCAGAGTATCCAGTTCTGTCCCTATAAGCTCCAGGCATTGAACTGGTGTCAGCACTGACTTTTTCTAATTTACCAAGAAGCCCAGTGTACCCAGGGAATCCTGAGTGATGGTCAGTGCTTTTCTTAAATGCTGGGGGGACTGGCCTACCACCAGCTAGTCATCCAGGTATGGGAATACAGTAACCCCGTCTCCTTAGGTGTGCAACCACCACTGCTAGGCATTTGGTGAACACTCTTGGAGCAAATGTCAGGCTGAAAGGCATGGCCCTGAACTGGTAGTGTCCTGATAGCAATCTGAACCTGGGGTACTTTCTGTGTGAGCGCCTGATGAGGATATGGAAATAGGCTTCTTTTAGGCCTAGAGATGCCAGCCAGTCTCCCTTTCTGAGTGTAGGGAGAATGGTAGCCAGAGTGACCATTTTGAACCTTGGCTTTGTCAAATGTTTGTTTAACTGTCTGAGATCCAGTATGGGTCACCACTCCCCTGTTTTCTTTAGAGTGAGGACGTACCTTGAGTAGAAACCCTTTCCTTGCTGGGATAAGGGGACTGGCTCTACTGCTTTTTCCAGCATCAATTTTGCTACTTCCTCCTCCAACAGAGTAGCATCTGATAGGCTGAAAGGTCTGAAAAGTCTTGCCTTCAGTTTGGGAAGAACTTTGAAACTGAGTGCAAGTCCCTGGCCCATTACCTCCAGGACCCACTTGTCTGTGGTGATGGATTCCCAAGCCTGGCGATAGCGGGCCAGCATGCCTCCTTCTGGGAGAGGAGAGACAACCCTGTCAGACCTCTCAGGGGGTCTGCTTGGCCTGTGTGCTTTGCTGAGTGCTGGGGCCAGCCCAGCTGCTACCCCTTCTGCCTCTGCAGTGCCCCCTCTGTGGCTGGTAGGCCGGTGATGCCTGAGAGTGGAAGAAGGGCCTACAGTGAGTTTTACCCGTCCCCTTTTCCCTGGTACTTCTGTGGTATTGCTGCCTCCTCTTTAGCAGCAGCACTTTTATATGCCACTTTATACTCATCCATCTTCTTAATGTAAGCCTCTGTTTGCTCACAGAAGAGAGAGATGTAGACTCGCAGGAGAAGTCCAGTGCTTTTGTCTGTGTAACCGGTGAAAAATTAGTGGCCCTTAACCAGGCAAATCTCCTCAAAGGTACTGAGGTCACCATTTGCCTGGCAGTAATGTCATTTTCATCCACTGCCATCCAAAACTAGCATTTGTAAGCTTCTATGCCCCTTTTTGCAGCTTAAGACAAGTCTGAGGCCATGGGTCCAGGGCAAGCTTTAGCTATTTCTAAAACAGTGTTCCAGAGATGCTTCTGGTATCTGGACACATAAGCCATGTAGGTTGCTTATCTAATAGGTAGAGAAGGCCCCAAATAGGATTTCCTGGCCGTGGAATCCTTTTTCCTGGAATCCTTTTCTGGTGGATGTGATGCCAGGGGGATCCTTTCTTTATCACATGCAGCAGCCTGCACCACCCCTTCATGGCTGGGATGCCCAAAAAGGAACTCTGTTCCAGACTTGGCTACTCAGTACTACCTATCCATCCTCTTGTCCACTGGGGGAATGGAAGTTAGGTTCTTCAAAAAAAAGTCTGTCTCTTCAAAGACTTGTGGATGGGTAACAACAGCCTTTTTGCTGCTGGCACATCCACCATTTCCATATAGTCTGGTTCCTCTCTTGGATGGAAAGGACCAGGGTTTGTGCAACCTGCTTCATAAAAGCAAAGTGGAATGTAAAATCCTCAGCTCCCTTCTTAGAGGAGTCAGGACAGTGAGGATCAGGGGAAACCTCTGGTTCAAGAGGCTCCCCATAATCGTCATCCTCAGCCTTGTCATCCTAATCCTCCCCTTCCACATAAACTTCAGCAAATCTCTCAGGTGAACCAGGAACCGAGGAGAAACCCAGGTCCTGAACTGAGGACTGTGAACCGGGACGCTAAACTGGAACTGTGGTACCGGTTTGCAGCACCTGAAGAACGCTTATAGCATTCGCTATAGCTTTTGCGGTTGGAACTGTTGGAATCATTGGTTGCAGTTTTTTAACCAAGTGTTCTTTCTTCTTTTCAGAACCTGCCAGTTCAGAGGTGGTGTCTGCAGTTCTCTTTTTACCTGAGGAACCTTCACCCTGGTCAGAGGGTTGTTCAACCAGTTCCTTTGGTTTCTCCTTCTGAGAGGAGGAAGTTTTGTCTACAGCTAGGTCGGCAGCCTTCTCAGACATTTTCTCCTTCAGTCGGTTCAAGTGCCTATCAAGCGTCGACTGAGGAAAATTCTTACAGATTTCACAATCTGCCTGAAGGTGTTCAAACCCCAGGCAGACAACACAAACTAAGTGAGGATCAACTTTAGCAAACGGTTCCCACACTCTGTACAAAGCTGAAAACCTGTTTGGCCATTCTTTTCTTGGTTAGTGACATAACCAAAAAAAAAACCCTAAAAGTAGGTTTTATGTGTGCCCAAGCACACACAAAAGAATATCTTTCAAATCTTTCTTTTTTTTTTTGCGGTTGGTTTAGTGACTGAAGAGAGAACCACAGTTTCTCCCCAAATGAAATAACTGGACCAAAAGGTGTTCAAAAGTGAAAATTAAACTTTAAGGCCCTGTCCACACTATCAGCGCTTTTTGAAACCATTCTGGAAACCGTTTTGTATAATGGTTTTCAGAACGGTTGTCCATCCGTCCACACTAGCAGCCGACTTTCTGAGGATGCCCATTGGAGTTCCCAGGCATACTTGCGGCAGTTCTGCAAAGCATTGCGGGCACCCAGTGCATGGCAGGATGCTTGGGAACAGGCATGTTAACCGATCGGGCTAAAAATAGCACAGATCGATTCGGGATCCCATGTTGAGGACAGAGATATAAGTATTATTAGCCCCTTTTCTTTTGGGAGGCCAAAATTTATCAAGACAGCCCACAGAAGTTACTTTAAACCACTTTACTGTACAGTTTGTGTCCACACCACTGTTAAAATGGTTTAAGGCAGCCATGTTTAGCTGAAACCGTGCTCGAAACCTGCTCAGATCAGGTTTTGAGCACGGTTTCTTAAACCGGTTCAGAGCATGGTAAAAGCATGCTGTAGTGTGGATGTGAACCGTGTTTGCAGGTTTTTTAACATTACAGATTACCTGTAATGTTACGAAACCTCTAGTGTGGACAGGGCCTAAAGATATAAACGTTTGGTTTCCTTCTGATTAAACGAACCGAGAAGAAAGTGAAAAATTTACCGGAATAACACTAAACCTAGACTAATCTACCTGTAAACGCAAGGACAGTGCTTTAAAAATGAACAGAAATAAAATTTTACTTAAAAAAAATGAGAAAATAAAATCTTTAAGAAAGATGAAGGAGGGCTCTCTGAGGCGTCTGTACTAGGCAAGCGGAGTAAAGAATCTGACGGTTGCAGAATGATTACCAGGGACAGTGGTTTGGAAACCAAGCTTGAGTCTAACATTCCATGATTAGTATAGGTTCTATAAACCATTTCAACTCTGGGGCAGTCTTATGGTGAAACCATACTGCCGAAGTCAGAATAAAGTAAGATTTCCTGGGGTCAGAATATAAGCAGTGCTTCAGCACTGATCCTGTACATTTAAAGGTTTGCACAGATATCCTCAGCAGAAAAAGTATCGGATAACATTGTACAAAGCCATTCCAGAAATTTCTGACCCTGAGATTTTCTGATCTGACCCCCAACATTTGAAGCAGAGGGTCAAACTGACATCCACTTTACTAGTGCTAATGCAAGCCTTGCTAACTGTACCTGTGTTTCCCTTCCCAAACATAGCCAATTGGTAATGCTATTTCATCCCCATACCCCATCACCAAGTAAGCAATTTTGGATGTAAGTTAAATCTACAGCCTATACAAACTGTAAGAATTGTATGCGTTGACACTTTGCAGTGGCTCTTTTGTACTTGTGTTATACAATACTGTAGTGCATCCTGCATTTTATGTACTTTTATGAAAACCATACAATTATCAAAAATTTCTGTGTGGAAAAAAGAATACCACATTGCAAAGTCATACAGACACACACACACACACACAACACACGCCAACACATACATACATACACACACACACACATGCTTACATGGAACAATGACATCACTGCTGATGTACTGTGATCATGCACAAAACCCAGTATTTGCTGATTCATGATGCTATACCCTCACAGTACCATGTGTGGTACACTTCCATGTATTGCTTACTGTGCCCCAACCATCTAGAAACTGAATATCAGGCAGTGACCCATGTTCGTGAACTATCCTGGGTTGCTGGTGTTGTCACTAGTGAAGGAGTTATCAGTTTTCAATGTACACTCGGCATCTCTACAGGTGTCATGATTCGGTTCGGTGCAACAACAGTGATACTTGGATAACCAAAGGCCATACTGCCGAGGAGTCAGTGCATCAGGAGGGAATTGGCTGCATTCTGAGGTTTTGTTGTGACATCCAACATGCTAGTGACAATCAATGGAAGAGAAAGGACAGAAAAACATAAATCTTTACCCCTGCACAATGTTGCCCATGGGTCTGCCATTTGTCCCGCACCACTGACTAATGCTCTCATTCCTCAGTGGAAACATCAACACTGCTGAAGAGAAAGGGGTGTCCCCTCTGTGGTGCTCCCTGTGCAGTGTTGTCCACTGGTTAGCACAGAAGAGCGCAAGGTCACATAGAAGGCAGATAGTTGTCAGATAGCAGGGCTCACACATAGACATAGCCAGACACAGGAGCCCTCCCCACACACGTGCCTCACAGAACCCAAACACAGCCTGGCACCCAGCACACACAAAGTCAACATTACGTGTTGTTCTTGGATTACTGCATATGTGTACCACTGTTCCACCCAGCCAAGTCATTACAGGTAACAGAAAGGGATATTTGCCTGTCATAACCTTGCCACATTTCATAGCACAAAAAAGTCGGTCCTCATTGAGTTTTATTTATGCAAACTTCTGCTGAATAAAAAGAAAACTTCATACAGTCTCAAGACACTAAAAGTTCAGCACCATATATCAGCATACCAAAGAAAAATTGCCTTGTACACTGTCCAGATGGCGAGTATGAAAAGATTATCATCGTAATCTTGTTTCTTCCAAGGGAATCTTACTGTATTCTGACAAATGCAGTATGGTCTCACCATAGGACTGCCCCAGAGACAAAATGGTTAATAGAACCTATGCAAATGGTGGAATGCTAGGCTTGAGCATGTTACATAGATACATAGACAGTGTCGGCAGATAAGGGCCAACGGCCCACCCAGTCTGCCCATTTGAGCTTGTAAGTTTACTTTATGTTTTCCTAGAAGTCTGTTGCCCCTTAACCCTGACCTCCAGAATTCCTTTATGTCTATCCCATGCATTCTTAAATCCCGTGATTGTTTCAGCCCCCCTCGTTCTTCAAACCACTGTCCCTGGTTATACTTTCTGCAACCGTCAGATTCTTTCGGAGCACGCAAAACAACAAGCTAACTAAACTATCCTTAAAAATAACTAATTCACCTCTAAAAAACAAACCCCTTCTTAAACAGTATGGGCACCTCTAAGATTCAAGTCACAGATACCCATGAAAACAATCAACAGCAACACCAACAGGTTTGCAATAAAATATGGATAGCTGGAGTGCAGTGCCATTAGGTTCCAGTAGGGGAGGCAGAGTGGGAGCTCAGAAGAAAAAATGACTCACCTTAGTAATGTTGTTTCTTCTAATTGAGTCTTGCTGTATTCTGACATATGCAGTTAGGTCCTGCCTTTCAACTGCCCAGGAGAACAAAGAGTTAAACTTTCCATGGCCAGCATGGAATGTTCACCATGAGCTTGGTTGAAGCCCCTGTCTGCTGTTGTTTAAACTCCAACCGTCAGATCTTTATGAGCAATACTCACTAGAAGTTCTGTGTGGAAACTGTAAAACTCAAACTAGCCAACTGGCAACTATATTTATATAAAAGGGTTTTTTAATTTCAAAGCAAAGACTCAAGTCAGGAAACCCAAAAAACAAAACACATCCCAAAACACAACACTCACCCAAAATAAAGGAGGGTGAAAAAGGGACACCCCTAGGGTGCCAATACTGCTCCTGCCCACCCACATCCCAAAAACTAGGTTCTGAGAGGGGAGGGGGGGAGGTCAGAATACAGCAAGACTCCATTAGAAGAAACAACATTACTAAGGTGAGTAATTTTTTCTTCAAACAACATGAAGTCTTGCTGTATTCTGACATATGCAGACTACCAAGCAGTACCTCCATGGAGGAGGGACAGAACCTACTTTGGAAACAGGCTCTGAAGTACTGCTGTGCCAAACCAAGCATCACTCCTAGCCTGGATATCCAGAGAGTAATGCTTGGTGAATGTATGGACTGTTTTCCAGGTGGCTGCTTGACAGATTTCTATGACAGGAATATCCCTGGCAGTAGCCAGGGAACCAGCTGTACCTCTAATAGAGTGAGCCCTCAGGCCTGAGGGTGGAGTTCTACCCAGTTTTTCATAGCAGAATTGTATACAAGAAACAATCCACCTGGCAATAGATCTCTTAGTGGCAGGTTTTCCCTTACCAAACTCTGCATACGTGAGGAACAACTGGAGGGACTCAAACTTGTGACCCTTGGTGCGCTCTATATAGTAGCTGAGGGCCCTTTTAACATCTAAGCTGTGCAGCCTCCTCTCTCCAGAGGAGGAATGGTCAGTGAAGAAAACAGGGAGAGACATAGACTGGTTAAGGCGGAAATCTGAAACCACCTTAGGCAAAAACTTCCTGTTAGTTCTTAGGACCACTTTAGCTCTATGTAAAGAGATGAAATCAGGTTCCACTGACAGGGCTTGCAATTCACTGATATGCCTGGCAGAGGTAATGGCTACCAAAAACACAGTTTTCCAAGTCAAGTACTTAAGCTCTGCAGAGGACAAAGGCTCAAAGGGTGGTTGCATAAGCTGAGCAATGCAAACATTAAGGTCCCAAGCAGGAGCAGGGTCCCTAAAGGGGGGATTGGTGTACAGCAATCCCTTGAAGAACTTACATAACACAGGATGGGCTGATAGAGGGGAGGGCTTGCCTACTGACAGGAAAGCACAAACAGCTGCCAAATGCACTTTAAGTGTAGCTGGCCTAAGGCCTAAGCCATTGAGATGGACCATATAGTCCAGAACCGTAGGCAACTCAGCAGAATCTGGAGAAATACTCTTCTTAGAATACCAAATAGTGAACCTTTTCCATTTGGAATTGTAAGTCTTTCTGGTGGAAGGCTTTCAAGAAGCCTTAAGGATATCCAGAACCCCTTGGGAAAGATGCAGATCAGCAAACTCTAACTCTTCAAAAGCCATGCCTTGAGATTGAGAGACCTGAGGTTCGGGTACCAAATCCTCCCCAGAGAGGATGTCAGTAGGTTGTAATTCCTGGGAACAGATGGGGAAGGTGGACTGCTAAGGACAGCAACAGGGGGTACCAGGGCTGTCTGGCCCAGTCTGGAGCAATCAGAATCATTTTGCATGGTTGTGACCTTATCTTGACTAACACTTTGAACAGGAGAGGGAAGGGGGGAAAAGCATACAGACACTTCCCTTCCCAATTCAGGATCAGAGCATCCAGGGGGACTGAGCCCAAGACTGGGTGTCTGCAACAAAAGAGAGGAAGTTGGTGATTGTCTGGGGCTGCAAAAAGATCTATCTGTGGAGTGCCCCATCTCGAGAAAATCACTTTCAAAACTAGGGGATCTAGGGTCCATTTGTGATGGCCCTGGGATATTCTGCTCAGAGCATTTGCAAGGACATTGTCCTTCCCTGGGAGGTGAACTGCTATCAGAGAGGTTTGCAGGGAATAGGCCAGGGACCACAACTTCATTGCTTCTGTGCACAAGGCCATAGAACGAGTGCCTCCTTGCTTGTTGATGTACCACATGGTGGTGGTGTTGTCTGTTCTGCCCTGGACCACCTTGTTCTGTACAGATTCAAAAAAGGCTTGCAGTGCCAGAAACACTGCTCTGAGTTCCAAGAGATTGATGTGAAGCAGAGATTCCTGTGGCAACCACAGCCTTTGGGTGGTAAGATCCCCCAGATGGGCTCCCCAGCCCAGCAGGGAAGCATCTGTGGCGAGTATCTCTGAATGAGACTGAGTGACAAAAGGAACTCCTTGTCTCAAATTGTCCTGATCCTGCCACCACTGCAAGGCCTGGATCAGGGTTCGAGTCACTTGGACTAGTTTGGTAAGGGAATCCTTTCTTTGGGACCAGAAGGCTTTTAAGTGGAACTGAATGTCCCTCATCTGGAATCTTGCTCCTGGACCACTGCTGTGGAAGCTGCCATGTGGCCCAGAAGCTGAAGAAATGCCTTGCTGGTCGAGACACCTGTGGGGTGAATGAAGAGCCAGTTCCATAAGGTACTTGCCCTGTCCAGGGGAAGGAAGGCTCTTGCCCTTACTGTATCCAGCTCCGCGCCTATGAAGGTGAGGAGCTGTACTGGCTCGAGAACTGACTTTGGAAAGTTGAGAAGGAATCCTAAGGAAGTGAGCACTTGCTGAGTTATTTGCAAATGTGACTTGACTTGGTCTGGAGACTGACCCACTATGAATCAGTCGTCCAAGTATGGGAAGATGGAGATCTTTTTTCTCCTTAGGAAAGCAACCAATACTGCCAGGCACTTTGTGAACACCCTTGGGGCTGATGTTAGACCAAAGGGCATTGCTCTGAATTGATAGTGGCCTGAGGGCAACTCGAACCTGAGGTACTTTCTGTGGTAGCACTTGATGGGAATGTGAAAATAGGCATATTTGAGGTCCAGGGAGGCTAGCCAGTCCCCTGGCCTTAGAGAGTGAAGGATTATTCCCAGAGTCACCATTTTGAACTTTGGTTTTAAAAGGTGTTTGTTCAGATATCTTAGGTCCAGGATGGGCCGCCATTCTCCTGTCTTTTTGGGGGTTAGGAAGTACCTGAAGTACAATCCTTTGCCCTTGTGTAGGGTGGGAACCCTTTCTATGGCTCTGAGAGCTAGGAGGGAAGAAACCTCTGCCTCTAAGGCGAGGGTCTCTGATGGATTTGCAGGTGGAAAGGATCTGGTTCTCATTTTGGGAAATTATTTTGAAGCTGAGAACCAGTCCCTGGCTTACTACTTCCAGGACCCACTTGTCTGATGTCAGAGACTGCTAGTCCTGCACAAAGTAAGCCAGTCTGCCCCCTACTGGTATTGGAGAATCGGCCTGGGCAGACCCATCAGGGTGCCTGCTTGGCAGGGGCTTTAGGTTGAGGAGTGGATGCAGGCCTGCTCATCCCCCATCTGCCTCTCCCTCTGAAGAACCCCCTCTGAGAATAAGAAGAGGAGGCCTGAGCTTGGTAAAAAGGCCTTCAGAAAGGCCTGCCCTGCCCCTGGACTGCTGCCTTTGAGGAGTGGCTTGACTTTATTTGGCCTGAGCACTCCTGTAAGTGGTCCTGTACTCATCCATCTTTTTCATGTAGTTCTCTGTCTGCTCCCCAGAGAATTACCAATAACAGGGAAATCCATGGCCTTAGCCTGGGTATCCTGTGATAGGCTAGTACATCTGAGCCAAGCCATTCTCCGAAGAGCCACAGATGTAGCCATGACTCTTGATGAAACATCATTGGAGTCCACAGCAGCATGAAATTGCACTTTGGATGCCTCAGTCCCATCTGCAGCCACCTGCTCCAGCTCCTTGGCAAGCTGGTCAGGGGCCTGGTTAGCCAGAGCCAGCACAGTGTCCCATCTGGACTTCTGGTATCTAGCTGTGTAGGCCATATAGTTAGCCTGCCTGAGTTCCAAAGATGCTGCCATGTACTGTTTCTTTGCCATAGCATCAGTCCTCCTGGAGTCCTTATCTGGGGGATGTGATGCCAAGGGGCTATTTGCCTTAACACAGGCAGCAGCCTGCACTACCCCAACATGGCTGCATTGCTGAGAAAGGAACTCCTTGTCTGAACTGAAACAGTATACCTCTTGTGCATTCGTCTGTCCACAGGAGGTATGGAGTTAGGATCTTAAGAATTTTATTTGTCTGTTTCCCAAAGGATTTATGAAGGGGAATAGACAGTCTCCTGGACTCTGGGATGTCCATCATTTCAACAAAATCAGGTTCCTCCTGATTCTCTACTGCTTCTTCCATAGGAAGCTGGAGGGTTTCAGCCACTTTTTTGTAAAACATAAAGTGAGAAGGGGACTCAGAGAGCCTATGAGGAGAAACACCTGAAGGTCTGTCTGGGGAGATGTCTGGGTCAATAGGCACATCCAGACTTTCATAATCACCATCATTATCCTCATACTCTCCCTCCTCCTCATCTGGTTCATAAAATTCTTCTAAGGTGTAATCCGGAACCAGGGGAACCGACCGAACCGAGCCCCTGCCAGATGGTGCCGGTTCGGCCGGAACCGAAGTAAGCGATTGCACTATTCTTATCACCTTGGCTATCTCATCAGCTGTCGGAATATGAATTTATGGATCCAAACTGGACGATTTCATCTTTTCTTTTTCTTTTCACCAGAACCGACTCCTCAGAATCGGCTCTCCTTTTGCCCGAAGAAGTATCGCCCTGGTCAGAGGGCACTCCTTCTGGTTCGGTCGGAACCGAACTGGGCTGGCCATCCGGGTCAGCAAACTTCTCGGCCTCCCTTTCCCTCAGTCTACCTAATCTCTTTTCCAGGGTAGCTTTGGGAAAATTCTTACAAATTTGGCAGTCTGAATTGAGGTGATCAAACCCCAGACAATAAACACAGCGGGTGTGGGGATCAGCCTTAGCAAAGACTTCCCCACACACACACTGCAGTGTTGAAACCCAGTGGACCTGTTTATTTTCTTGGGTTTCTCAGACATGGCCAATCCTATCCAAAACGTATCCTTTTTTCAGCAATCTGCCAGGCAAGACTCCCCTATCGGTTCCTGACCGTGTTCCGGGTCTTGGAAAAAAATGTAATAAAATTCCGGGTTTTTTTTAGAACCGATATGGACCGGTTACCACACACTCAGTAAATTCACAAACTTTTTTACCTGAAACTGATTGGTTCAGCCGAACCGATCCACAATTTACAAGTTCCACACAGAAACTAAATAGAAAACCTATCTAGTACTCATGGTACCACAGACAGAGACTTAAACCGACAGATTCGGTAGCAGCAATTCGGTAGAAACCGAGCGAAAAAATGACACTTTAACCGACTTTTTTGAACCAAGCAAAGGAGAAATCTCTGGAGCGACTGTTCAGTGAGGCAGAGTAAAGAATCTGACGGTTGGAGTTTAAACAACAGCAGACAGGGGCTTCAACCGAGCTTGCGGTGAACATTCCATGCTGGCCATGGAAAGTTTAGCTCTTTGTTCTCCGGGCAGTTGAAAGGCAGGACCTAACTGCATATGTCAGAATACAGCAAGACTTCATGTTGTTTGAATACAGTAAGATTCCCTTGGAAGAAACAAGATTACTATGGTAAGTAATTTTTTCTATTTAGGAAACAGGATCTGCAGGACTGCTGTGCCAAACCTGGCATCACTTCTGGCCTGGGTACCCAAGCAATAATGCTTGGTAAATATGCGGACAGTCTTCCAGGTAGCTGCTTTGCAGATTTTCAACAGGGCAATATCCCAGGCAACTGCCAAGCAAACAGCTGTTTCCCTGGTAGAGTGGGCCCTGAGACCTGCATGGGGCTCTTTACCTACCTTAATGTAGCAAAACTGAATACAGGCAACAATCCAACGTGCAATGGACCTTTTTGTAGCTGGTTTTCCTTTCTCACTTCTCTATAGGTCAGGAAGAGCTGGCTATTGCCCTGCCTATGGTCCTTTGTGTGGTCCAGATAGTAGCTGATAGCCCTCCTAACATCCAACCCATGCAGTCTATGCCCCCCTGATGGAATGGTCAGTAAAAAAGACAGGCAATGTAATGGACTGATTAAGGTGGAAGTCAGATACCATCTTGGGGAAAAACTTCCTATTGGTCCTAAGAATTACTTTTTCCCTATGGATGGAGCTGTTGATTAAGCTCTGTGGACAAAGCCTGAAGCTCACTGATCCTTCTGGCTGAGGTGATTGCTACCAGGAACTCTGTTTTCCAAGTCACATACTTGAGCTCTGCTGAAGACATGGGCTGAAAAGGTGGCTGCATGAGCTTGGCAATGCATATGTTGAGATCCCAAGCTTAGCTGCCTCCCTGTGTGGGGGATGCAAGTGTAACAGCCCTTTGAAAAACTTCCTGAATACCGTATTTGAAGCCAGGGATGAGCCCTTACCTGCTGAGAGGTAAGCAGAGACAGCTGCTAGGTGTACCATAAGGGTAGATGGTCTGAGGCCAAGGGAATAGAGGCGTGTCAGATAGTCTAGGACAACTGTCAGATCCGCCTGGTTGTAGTCTATATCCTTTTCCTGACACCAGATGGAAAACCTTTTCCACTTAGATGTGTAGGTGGTTCCTGGTAGAGGGTTTTCTAGAGACCCTGAAACCACCAAAACCTCTTCAGAAAGATGTAAGTTGGCGTATTCTAAGTCCTCAAGAGACAGGCCTTGAGCCTGAGGGACAGGAGATTGGGGTAAAGGATCCTGCCCCAAGAGGAGGTCAGTAGATTTTGCCTCCTGGGGAGGCTGATTGGTCTGGCTACTGACAGGGACAGGAGGAGCATGTACCAAGGCTGCCTGGCCCAGTCTGGAGCAATGAGAACCATTGTTGCTGGCTGAGTCCTGATCTTGTTCAACACTCTCAGTAACAAAGGGAATGGATGGGAAGGCATACTGAAATTTCCCTGTCCAGTGCAGCAGTAGTGGATCCAATGGCACTGTACCCACCAAAGGAGGCCTGCAGCAGAACTATGACAGCTAGTGGCTGTCTGGGGCTGCAAAGAGTTCCACTTCTGGAGGGCTCCAACTCCTGAGAACAACCTGCAGGACCTGCCTGTTGAGTGACCATTCATGATGATTCTGATTGATTTTGCTGAGAACATCTGCAAGGACATTGTCCTTTCCTGGTTGATGGACTGCTGAGAGAGAGATTCTGAGGGAGTAAGCTAAACTCCAGATTCTCATGGCCTCTGTTCACAGTGGGGTTGACCTTGTGCCTCCTTGTTTGTTTATATAGTACATGGTGGTTGTGTTGTCCATCCTGACCTTGCCCTGCAGCATCGTGGCAAAGGACTGTATGCTCAACAAGACTGCCCTGAGTTCCAACAGGTTTATGTGCAACAGTGACTCCTGTTTGAGCCATGTACCATGTGCAGTGTGTTCCCCCAAGTGGGCGCCCCACCCTAGTAGGCAGGTGTCTGTCATTAGAATTAGTAAAGGGGGTTGCTGCAAGAAGGGCACACCACATCTGAAGTTGTCCTGTTTCAGCCACCACTGTAGTGCTTGAAGGAAAGTTTCTGTAACTGGTATTAGCTTTGACAGAGCCCCTTTTCTGGGACCAATGGGATCTGAGGTGAAACTGAATGTCTCTCATTTGGAACCTGGACCCTGACACTGTTGCAGTTGATGCCGCCCTGTGCCCCAGCAGCTGTAAGAAGTGCCTTGCTGACCTGGGAACGTGCAGCTGGAAGGAACTGGCTAGCTGTGCCACACTGTCTGCTCTTCTCTGAGGAAAGAATGCCTTTCCTTGTGAGGTATCCAGTTCTGCTCCTATAAACTCCAGGAGCTGGATTGGTTCCAGCACTGACTTTTTTTGATTCACCAGGAACCCTAGTGACTGCAGAGTATCCTGTGTGACTACCAGAGCATCCCTGACCTGCTGAGGTGATTGACCTATGACTAGCCAGTCATCCAGGTAGGGAAACACTGTCACCCTTTTCTTCTTAGGTGTGCCATAACCACTGCCAAGCACTTTGTCAACACCCTTGGGGCAGAACTCAGGCCAAAGGGCAGAGCCCCGAACTGATAATGACCTGATGGCAATCTGAACCTGAGGTACTTTCTGTGGGACTGTCTGATGGGGATGTGAAAGTAAGCATCCTTTAGGTCCAGAGATGCCAACCAGTCTCCTTGCCTTAATGTTGGGAGAATGGTTGCTAGGGCCACCATCTTGAATTCTGGCTTTGTCAAATGCCTGTTTAAGTGTCTGAGATCCAATATGGGTCACCACTCCCCAGTTTTCTTTATTGTGAGGAAGTATCTTGAGTACAGGCCTTTGCCCCTTTGTGCCAGAGGAACAAATTCTATTGCCCTTTGCAATAGAAGGTTGGTTATTTCCTCCTCCAACAGAGCATTTTCTGATGAGGTGGCAGGTCTGAAAATCCTTGCCCTCGGCCTGCGCATAACCTTGAAGCTGAGAGCAAGAATCTGGCCCACTACCTCCAGGACCCGCTTGTCTGTGGTGAGGATTTGCCAAGCCTGGAGGTAGTGGGCCAGCCTGCCCCTACTGGAGATGGGGAGGCGACCCTGAAAGGCACATCAGGGGTTCTGTTTTGCCTGTGCAGCAGGCTGTGGGCTGGGGCCAGTATGGCCACTGCCCCTCCCTCTGAAATACCCTCTCTGCTGCTGATAGGCTGGGAAAGCCGGAGGCTGGAAAAAGGGTCTGTACTGGGTTCTACCCCTACCACCTCTACTCTGGTGTTTGTGGGGTGTGGACACCTTTTCTTTAACAGCTGCACTTTTGTAAGCTGCCTTGTACTCGTTCATTTTTTCATGTAAGCCTCTGTTTGCTCCCCAAACAGAGATGTGGACTCACAGGAAAACTCCAAGGCTTTTGTTTGGGTATCCTGGGTCAGATTAGTAGTCCTGAGCCAAGCAAACCTCCTCAGAGATGCCAAAATTGCCATCTGGCTAAATGCAGTGTCACTGACATCCACTGCCATCTGAAACTGATACTTGGAAGCTTCTATGGCACTTTTGGCAGCCTCTGTCAGATCAGATGCCATGGGGGCAGGAATAGCCTTTAGCAATCTCCAATACAGAGTTCTAGAGATTTTTTTCTGGTATCTGGAAACATAGGCCATATAGGAAGCATGCCTAATGGCCAGCGAAGACCCCTGATAAATCTTCCTGGCCACAGAATCCATTTTTCTGGAGTCCTTCTAGGAGGATGAGATGTTAGCGGTATGCCTGCTTTGTCACATGCAGTATCCTGCACCACCCCTTCATCGTTGAGATGTCCAAAAAGGAATTCAGCTCCTTCTTTGGCCACCAAGTACTTCTTTTCAAGCTTCTTGTCCACAGGAGGGACAGAAGTGGGTGTTTGCAAAGTTTTTGTGACTTGCTTCTTAAGGGACTTGTAGATGGACAGAAGCAACTTCTTAGCTGCTGGCACATCCATCATTTCCATATAATCTGGCTCCTCCTTAGCCGATTCCTGAGTGGGGAGGTTCCAAGTTTTTGCCACATGTTTCATGAAGGCAAAATGGGAGGTGTAATCCTTAGATCCCCAGTCAGGATGTTGAGGATCAGGAGAAACATCTGGTTCAGGGGGTTCCTCATAGTCCTCATCCTCCTCATCATAACATTCCAGACCTTGTTCAAAGGAACCAGGAACCGAAAAGAAACCCAAAGTTTGAACCGGTGGGAGATGAGGGACTGGTCGCTCAACCGGAACCAGGATGCTATACTGTAGCGATTGTATTATTCTGATAGCGTTCATCTCTTCAGCAGTGGGAACTGGTGATTTTGTTGGTTGCGGTTCCTGCGCTGAGTGTTTTTTCTCCTTTTTTCTTTTGGTTCTGATAGCTGGTTTAGCATCTCACTTCTCCCTTGAGGAAGATTCGCCTTTGTCAGAGGCCTGTTCCTCCGGTTCCTTAGGCTTATCTTCGTTGTGAGGAGGAGACGATTTATCCGAGGCCAGGTCAGCAGCCTTATCGGACATTTTTTCCCCTCAGTCGGTTAAGTCGCATATTAAGCGTTGACTGGGGAAAAATTCTTACAGATCTCACAGTCTGCTTTCATGTGGTCAAACCTTAGGCAGCCAACACAAACTAAATAGGGGTCAGCTTTAGCAAATGGTTCCCCACATTCGGTACAGTGCTGGAAACCTGTAGGGCTGGTTCTTTTCTTGGGCATCTGAGACATAGTAATAAACTCTACAAATGGGTTTCAGTAGATTTAAAACCCACAGGCCCAGATATTCAAACTGCACCGGGCTGTGGCGCAAGCGTGGGTGCATCTCAACTTGGCTGCGCAGGGGTGTGGACTGGGCGATATTCAACAGAGCTGTGCCATGGCTCAGCATTGTTGAATATTGCACCCTGGCCACCCGCAGTGCACATGGCGCAGTGGTACTGCGCCAGCGCCAGTGGCCAGAGTGGAACATGGGGATGTGCTAGCACTAGTTCCATTGCTCTAGGCGCAACAACCGTGATATTCAAAAGTTTACATGCAAATGGGGCCATAATGTATGCAAGATGCAAATGGGGCCATATGCATGTCATTATGGCTCCATTTGCATGCAGGCGCGCCAATCCCCGACGACTTGCGCCTGGCACCCTGCCAGGCAGGAGCCGTCTGGGACCAATGCCCCCTGCAGCGCGGCAATGTGCCCCACAGCCTGATCGTGGGCATTTGTAAAATAAAAAATATCCCAATATCCCTGGTGGTCCAGTGTACTGCTGTCTGCCTGATCACGGGCTTAAGTATCAAATAAATGACTCCTATATCCCTGGTGGTCCAGTGGGCCGCTGTCTGCCCAATCGCGGGCTGAAGTAAAAGAAATCATAATCTTATTTCCCTGGTGGTCCAGTGGACTGCTGTCTGTCCAATCGTGGGCTGAAGTAAAAAATAAAGAAACCTATATCCCTAGTGGTCCAGCGGACCCCCTCCCTGGATCCATTCACATATCTGGAATGTGTAGTACGGTACGGGCTGCACGCCCATTGGCACATGCTGTGAACCAATGGGCATACAACCCTACCTACAGTGTCAGTCGGTGGGCGGCGGGGTGGTAGGCGGTGGGTGCTGCCGCCACCGCTGATCGAGGGGGAGCGGTGGTGGGGATCAGTGGGCGGTGGGGAGGGCGCCCACTGGACCACCAGGGATATGGGTTTCTTTATTTTTTACTTAAGCCTGCGATCAGGCAGACAGCCGTCCACTGGACCACCAGGGAAATAAGATTATGATTTCTTTTACTTCAGCCCGCAATCGGGCAGACAGCAGGCCACTGGACCACCAGGGATATATGAGTCTGTTTTAAACACCAATGCCCGTGATCAGGGCATGGGGGGGCACCACCACGGAGGTGCAGCCGGAGCTTGGGTGGCCACCCACAGGTGGCAGCTGCTGTGTTGCGCCCTGCAATATGGCAGCTCACCTGTAGGTGGCCGGCTGTTGCTCTTTTTTTTTTTTTTGCTCAACTTTGTGTGGCGCAAGTAGGGGTTGTGCTTGCATGGCTCAGCACATCCCGGGCTGAATATCGGGCTGTGCACAGTATGCATGGGCACGCCCCCCCTACCTGCGCCTGCAAACATTACTGATGTGCTCTGGTGCATCGGGATTTGTGCCAGGCACAATTCCTGTTTGAATATCATGCCGGGGCACATCAGTGGGTTGCGCATGGCGCAACACTGTTGTGCCACGTGCAACCCTTGTGAATATCTGGCCCACAGTCTAAGAAATGACTTCACTGGAAATTTTTTACAATTTTTTTTTCAGTTGGTTCAATAAACAAAACAACAACAACTGAGGGTTAGCCTGGTAAAACAATGCCCAAGAAAACCAGTCACCAGAGAAATAAAATTTAAATAAAAATACTGAATTTACTTTCAACAAAGGCAAAGAAAGTCCGTTTCCTTCCCGGTTGAAAAAAATGGCAAGAAACCAAGAGACTTGCCTAGAACACACTAAATCTAAACTAGTCTATCTGTAAACCAAGGACAATGCTTCAAAAAATGAAAATAAATAACCGGTAACTTAGAAAACCGATGAAAACAAATCTCTTCAAGAAAGTGAAGGTGAACTCTCCGGAGACGTCTTTACTGAGGCAGGCAGAGTAAAGAATCAGATGGTTGCAGGAAGTACAACTAGGAACAGTGTTTGAAAACCGAGCTCGAGCCTAGTATTCCACCATTTGCATAGGTTCTATTAATCATTTAGGCTCCGGGGCAGTCCTATAGTGAGACCATACTGCATTGGTCAGAATATAGTAAGATTTCCTGGGGTTTGAATGCACAGTTCCTTATAGTGACATATATCTATTAAAAAACACTGCATGCAGGCACTTTATGTAAGACTATATACTCACAGCATGAGCATGTAATCACGGCTGACCGTGCCACTATTGCTGTCGAGTTACAGGACACGTGAAAAGTTCATGTTTGCTTTCCAGCTCTTAAGCCAGTACAATGTGACATCTGAGGAGGATGACTTTGAATCTAAGATAGTGACAGACATCAGCTCATCCTGTTTTGCGACAGAAACTTCGAATCAAGATTCCATGGTTAAACATAAAGCGAACAGTGAAGATGTCCCTCACAGTGTTTCCAGTAAATTTGCAACACGTGGCACCCAGAAATCTCTGCATCGCCCACCTCACAGAAGCATGGGTTTGTATAACATTTTTGATGTACAACAACATTTGTTTTTTTTTAACCCTTTTTAATCCTTTCTTTGGCCCAGGACATACTGACCTTCCCTGGCCAGTCACCTGTGTTCACCTTGGACTTACCCATCAATCACTCAATCAAACTTCATTTAACCATGCAGTTACATCATTGAGCATGCTCATTTGCAAGATGATTCTGGACACACAGAACATATTCATTTACAGTATACAACGTCAACCCGTGACAAAGCAGAGAAGAACAAATTACTCACCTTAGTAATGTTGTTTCTTCTAATGGAGTCTTGCTATATTATGACATATGCAGTTAGACCCAGTCTTCGAACTGCTCCGGAGGTGAAAGAGTTAACTTTCCATGCCAGGCATGGAATCTTGAGCACGAGCTCAGTTGAGAACTCTGTCTGTTGTTCTTCAAACTCAAACTGTCAGATTTTTACGAGCAAAACTCACTAAGATTCTGTGTGGAAGCTGTAAACCTACACTAGCCAACTGGCTACTAAAATACTAACACATTTTTTGGTCCCAAAACAAAGACTTAAGTTAGGGGATCCAAAAAATAAAAACACAACACCCAAACACCCCCAAAAAAGGGGTGAAAACAAGGTGGGCATCTACTAAGTGCTGATTGCACTGCCCACCCACATCCCAAAAGCAGAGGTTCTGAGAGGGCAGGAGGGGAGGTCATAATATAGCAAGACTCCATTAGAAGAAACAACATTACTAAGGTGAGTAATTTTTCTTCAAACAACATGAAGTCTTGCTATTATGACATATGCAGACTACACAGCAGTACCTCCATGGAGGAGGGACAGAACCTACTTAGGAAATAGGCTCTGAAGCACAACTGTGCCAAACCGAGCATCACTCCTAGCCTGGATGTCCAGGGAGTAATGCTTGGTGAAAGTATGAACTGTTTTCCAGGTAGCTGCTTGACATATCTCTATGACAGGGATGTCCCTGGCTGCAGCCAGGGACAGCTGTACCTGCTCCAGAGTGAGCCCTCAGGCCTGAAGGGGGAACCTTACCCAGTTTTTGATAACAAAATTGGATACAAGAGACAATCCACCTGGCAATGGATCTTTTAGTGGCAGGTTTCCCTTTACCAACCTCACCATAAGTGAGGAACAGTTGGAGGGAGTCAAACCTGTGACCCTTGGTACGCTCTATGTAGTAACTAAGGGCTCTCTTCATATCTAAGCTGTGCAGCCTCTTCTTGCCAGAGGAAGAATGGTCAGTGAAGTACACCGGAAGAGATATAGATTGATTAAGGTGGAAATCTGAAACCACCTTAGGCAAGAACTTCCTGTTGGTCCTGAGGACCACCTTATCTCTGTGAAAGGAGATAAAATTGGACTCCACTGACAACGCTTGTAATTCACTTATGCGTCTGGCAGAAGTGATGGCTACCAGAAACACAGTTTTCCAAGTCAAGTACTTAAGCTCTGCTGAAGATAAAGGCTCAAAGGGGTGTTGCATAAGCTGAGCAATGCAAACATTAAGATCCCAGACGGGAGCAGGGTCCCTGAATGGAGGGTTGGTGTGAAGCAATCCCTTGAAAAACTTGGAGAATACAGGGTGAGCAGAAAGAGAAGAGGGCTTTCCTGCTGATATAAAAGCAGAGACAGATGCCAAGTGCACTTTCAGGGTAGCTGGCCTCAGCCCCAAAGAATTTAAGTGGACCATATAATCCAGGACTGTGGGCAAATCAGCAGATTCTGGGGAAATATGCTTTCCAGAGCACCATATGGAAAACCTTTTTCATTTAGAATTATAAGTAGCCCTGGTGGAAGGCTTCCTAGAAGCTTTCAAGATATCGAGTACACCTTGAGAGGTGTAGGTCAGCAAACTCTAACTCTTCAAGAGCCAGGCCTTGAGATTGAGGGATTTGAGTTTCGGGTACCAAACTCTTCCCTGGGTACAGGTTAACAGATTGTGATTCCTGGGAAGACACAGGGGAAGGTGGACTGCTAAGGACAGAAGGAGTGGATACCAGGGCTGTCTGGCCCAATCTGGAGCAATCAGAATCATCTTGCAAGGTTGAGATCTGATTTTGAATAGCACCTTGAACAAGAGAGGAAAGGGGGGGAAGGCATAGAGAAACTTCCCTTCCCAGTTGAGAAGGAAGGCATCCAGAGGGACTGAGCCCAACACTGGGGGCCTGCAGCAAAATAGCGGAAGATGGTGATTGTCTGGGGCTGCAAAAAGATCTATCTGAGGGGTGCCCCACCTGGCAAATACTACCTCCAGTACTAGGGGATCCAGAGACCATTCGTGATGGCCCTGGGAAATCCTGCTGAAAGCATCTGCCAGGACATTGTCCTTGCCTGGGAGGTGAACTGCCATAAGGGAGGTGTTCAGAGAATAAGCCAGAGACCACAACTTCATTGCCTCGGTGCACAAGGCCAAAGACCAAGTGCCCCCTTGCTTGTTGATGTGCCACATTGTAGTGGTGTTGTCTGTTCTGACCTGTACCACTTTGTTCTGAACAGATGCAGAAAAAACCTGAAGTGCTAGAAAAACTGCTCTGAGTTCCAACAGATTGATGTGGAGCAGAGATTCCTGAGGGGACCACAATCCCTGGGTGGTGAGGTTGCCCATGTGAGCTCCCCACCCCAAGAGGGACGCATCTGTAGTAAGGGTCAAGGAGTGAGATTGAGGAATGAAAGGAACCCCTTGTCTCAGATTGCTCTGATCCTGCCACCACTGTAGGGCCTGGATCAGGGTTCGAGTTACTGGGATCAATTTGGTTAGAGGATCTCTCCTTTGAGACCAGAAGGCTCTCAAACGGAACTGAATGTCCCTCATCTGAAATCTTGCTCCCTGCACTACTGCTGCTGTGGAGGCAGCCATGTGCCCTAGGAGCTGCAGAAAATGCCTTGCTGGTCGAGAGACCTGCAGAGTGAAGGAGGAGGCCAGAGCCACCAGGGTCTTTGCTCTTTGTAAAGGGAGGAAAGCTCTGGCCTGCTTTGTGTCCAGTTCTGCGCCTATGAAGGTGAGTAGCTGAACAGGCTCTAGAACTGACTTTAGGAGATTGAGAAGGAAACCTAGAGATGTAAGCAGCTGTTGGGTAACCTGAAGGTGTAATTTGACTTGGTCTGGAGACTGGCCCACTATGAGCCAGTCATCCAGGTAAGGAAAGATGGCAATCTTTTGCCTTCTTAAATGAGCAACTGCTACTGCCAGGCATTTTGTGAATACCCTTGGGGCAGAGGTGAGGCCGAAGGGCATTGCTCTGAACTGGTAATGGCCTGAGGGCAGTTCGAGTCTGAGGTACTTTCGGTGGGAGCTTCTGATGAGAACATGGAAGTAGGCATCCTTGAGGTCCAGGGATGCTAGCTAGTCCCCTGGCCTTAGAGAGGGTAAAATAATTCCCAGAGTCACCATTTTGAATTTTGGTTTTAAAAGGTGCTTGTTTAGGTATCTGAGATCCAGGATGGGCCGCCATTCTCCTGTCTTTTGGGGTAAGGAAGTACCTGGTACAGTCCTTTGCCCTGGTGTAGGGAGGTACCTTTCTACACCTCTGAGAGCCAGGAGGTTGAGACTTCTGTTTCCAGAGCGAGAGTCTCTGATGGATTTGCAGGTGGAAAGGATCTGGTTCTCATCTTTGGAAATTTTTTGAAGCTGAGAACCAGTCCCTGGCTTACTACTTCCAGGACCCACTTGTCTGATGTTAAAGACTCCCAGTCCTGGACGAAGTAAGCCAGCCTGCCCCCTACAGGTAATGGAGAATCGGCCCTGGCCCTCCCATCAGGGTGCCTGTTTGGCAGGGGGCTTTAGGCTGAGGGGTGGGAGCAGGCCCGCCAGAGACCCTGGCCTGCCTCGCCTTCTGAAGAACCCCCTCTGGGCATAGGCTGAAGAGGAGGCCTGGGCTTGGTAAAAAGGTCTGTGAAAAGGCCTGCCCCTGCCCCTGGAAAGCTGCCTCTGAGGAGTGGCCTGCCTTTCCTTGGCCTGTGCACTCCTATAAGTGGTCCTATACTCATCCATTTTCTTCATGTAATTCTCTGTCTGCTCCCCAAACAGAGAGTTACCTACAACAGGAAAATCCATGGCCTTAGCCTGGGTATCCCGTGACAGGCTAGTACACCTGAGCCAAGACATTCTGCGAAAAGCCACAGATGTAGCCATGACTCTTGAAGATACATCATTAGAGTCCACTGCAGCATGGAATTGCACCTTGGATGCCTCAATACCATCAGCAGCCACCTGCTCCAGCTCCTTGGAAAGCTGGCCAGGGACTTGTTTCGCTAGAGCCATAACAGTATGCCATCTGGATTTCTGGTATCTTACAACATAGGCCATATAGTTTGCCTGTCTGAGTCCCAAGGATGCTGCCATGTACTGTTTCTTTGCCATGGCATCAATCCTCTTGGAGTCCTTGTCAGGGGGGGTGTGAAGCCAAGGGAATATTTGCCTTATCACAGGCTGCAGCCTGCACTACCTCAACATGGCTGCATTGTTGTGAAAGGAACTCCATATCAGGGCCTGACAATGTGTACCTCTTGTCCATTTTTTTATCCACAGGAGGTATAGTGTGAGGAACTTTTAACATTTTTATTGTCTGTTTCCTAAAAGATTTATGTAAAGGAATAGACAATCTACTAGACTCTGGGATAGCCATCATTTCTACATAGTCAGGCTCCTCCTGTTCATCCACAGCTTATTCCAAAGGGAGCTGGAGGGTTTCAGCCACTTTCTTATAAAACATAAAATGAGAAGGGGACTCAGAAAGCCTAGGGGGAGACACTCCTGAAGGTCTGTCTGGGGAGATGTCTGGTTCAATGGGCACATCCAGACTTTCAAGATCACATTCACTCTCTTCATAATCTTCCTCCCCCTCCTCCGGTTCATAAAATTCCTCTATATCATATTCTTGAACCAGTGGCACCGACCGAACCGACCGCTTACCTGATGGTGCCGGTTCAGTCGGAACCGGGGAAAGCGATTGGACAATTTTGATTGCTTTGGCTATCTCTGCAGCGGTTGGAGAAGGAAATTTTGGCTCCACACCTGCTGATTTTCTAGTCCTTTTTGCTGGGACTGACTCCTCCGAGTCAGCCCTCCGTTTGCCCGAGGAAGTCTCGCCCTGGTCAGAGGGCACTCCCTCCGGTTCGGTTGGCACCGAACCGGGCTGGCCATCCGGGTCAGCGGACTTTTTGGCCTCTCGTTCCCTGAGCCTACCAACTCTCTTATCCAGGGTAGCTGCAGGAAAATTCTTGCAAATCTGGCAGTCTGCATTGAGGTGGTCAAACCCCAGACAATAAACACATGTGGTGTGTGGGTCAACCTTGGCAAAGGCTTCCCCACAGACACTACAGTGCTGAAACCCAGTGGGCCCGGTTTTTCTTTTGGGTTTCTCAGACATAGTGCCAGCCTAACCAAAAACTTGCCCGTTTACGGCAATCCGCCAAGCAAGACACCCTTATCGGTTCCCAGCCATGTCACGGGTCGTGGAAAAAGACGTAATGAAATCCGATTTTTTTAGAACCGATAAGAACCGGGAACCGCACTCTAAATGCAATTTAATAAAGTTTAACAACAACCTGATCAGTTCAAACCGAACCGATAATATCGTTTGCAAGTTCCACACAGAAATAATGTAAAACCTATCTATTACTTACGATACCACAGACAGCTTGAACCAACCGGTTGCGGTTAAAATATAGACAAAATGCGGTTTAAAAACTGAGAAATTATACTTTTTAACCGACAAAATGAACCGAGCAGCAGGAGAAATCTCCAGAGCGACTGTTCAGTGAGGCGGAGTAAAGAATCTGACAGTTTGAGTTTGAAGAACAACAGACAGAGTTCTCAACCGAGCTTGCGCTCAAGATTCCATGCCTGGCATGGAAAGTTAACTCTTTCACCTCCGGAGCAGTTCGAAGGCTGGGTCTAACTGCATATGTCATAATATAGCAAGACTTCATGTTGTTTGAAGCAACAGCCTAAATCTTAATTACAATAACAGTTAGTATCAGGGACAAGTCATAGATCGCAGTCTGTTTACATACACAGGCAGTTCATCATAAAAAGTTTGGAGACAGTGGAGGAGAGAGAGAGGAGAGGCAGGCAATGAAACAGTGGAGAAAGAGTGAGAAGAGGATGGCAAGACACACGAGGGGAGGGAGGGAGGCGCAACCCTGCTAAGGTAGAATCCCCTAGGGGATTTCCACAGGGAGGGAGAGAGGGAGGGAGCTAGGAGGGGGTAGTTACAGTAAGAGCAAGCCGGTCAGCAGGGGGAATAAGCAGGCCAAGAGGGTCCAAAAGCTGGGGGAGTATTCAATCTATATGCCAATGGTTATCTGAAGCAGTTGCATGCAGGTTTCAGGCATTGATAGATTAGCTTTCTGAATACGTAGGGGCTGGGCAGGAGGGAGAGTTTAAGTACTTTTTACATGTTATTCCAAAGTGATGGAAGGAAAGAGCTGCTGGCAGTTGAGCCAAGGTGTGTCCTCATCCTTGGCAGTTTGAGGAGGACAAAGGAGGAGTTCCGTAGGCCATATCTACCTACTGACCGTTCAAACAGTTTACAGATATAGGATGGGAGTTTGTTTGAGAGCGCCCTGAAGAGCCACATGAGGGTATTTCTTTGTCTCCTTATGAAGAAGAATGGCCAATCAATTGTCTGATATAGCAGGCAGTGGTGAATCCGCAGGGGCATATCAAGTATGAATCTCAAGGCACGATGGTAGAGTGTATCAAGCTTCTGGAGCACATACTGGGGTCAGTGGCTGTATAGAAAATCAGTGTAGTCAAGCAGAGGTAGAAAGGTTGTTTGAACCAGCTGCTTCCTGGCTTCGAGAGTGAGTAGAGGTCTTATGCGGTAGAATATGCCAAGATGCTGGCTTAGCTTTCTTGTTAATTCAGTTAGATGTACACTGAAACTGAGTTTGTTATCTAACCAGACTCCCACATATTTTAATTTATCCACTATTCCCAGAGGTTCACCAAGGAGGGTGATAATTTTGGGGATACCAGGTGTCCCCATATTGAGGGGGGTGGGGTGTGGGGAGATTTTTTTGGGCACTGAGCAAGAGCTTAAGGCTCAGCAGGTTATGTTGGAGGGTGATGAAGTCCTGCTATAACTCCTTATGAACAAGATCTAGGAAGGGGTTGGTTGTGTATAGGACTGTGTCATCTCCGAAAAGATGAACAATTCTTGCAAGAATGCAAGAATCAATGTGGTTAATATAGAGTGCGAAGAGGATAGGCCCCAAGATAAAACCTTCCAGTATGTCTCGGGGCAGAGCTTTAAGTGGGGAAAGTTCCCCTTGTGCTTTAATTTGTTGTCTTTGATTTGTGAGATAACAGTGGAACCATTTTACTGCGGCAGGGGTTAAACCAATGCAACCCAGAATATCAAGCAGGATGGAGTGATCAACCATGTCAAAGGCTTTGCTGAGGTCAAGGAAAAGTGCATAGATGTGCCGTCTATCGTCCTGGGCTGTTAACCAGTCATTCGACAATTTGGCTAGAGCTGACACGGTGCTGTGCTTAGGCCTAAACCTGGACTGGGCTGAGTTAAGGATATTTTCACAATCCAAGTACTCCCTTCATTGTGAGTTGACAATTTTTCCTAGTAGCTTGGATAGTAGAGATAGAAGCGAGATTGGCCTGTAATTATTCAAGTCTGTGGGGTCTCCCAACTTGAACAAGGGGATAATATGCACAATTTTCCAACTGAGCAGTAGCTCCCCTTGAATAAGTGAGTTACTATATAGATGAGCGATTGGTGCTGTCAGATAATAGTATCCTGCTTTTCAAAAGAAGGGTTCTAACGAGTTGACACCAGCACTCTTTTCGGTATCCAAAGAGAGAAGAAGGTCCTCCACCTGTTTGAAGGATACTGGCTGGAAATTGAAGGGAGGGCAGCCAGTATGGGGGACAAGGGCAGGGCTACTACCTACACTGGTGGCACTTGGGGCACTCAGTTTGCTAATAGGTGAGGCATCGAATGCGAGGCCTGCAGTATCAAAGTGGTTATTGAGCTGATCGAGTATCTCAGACCTGTCTGCGTAGGAGTTATTGTTCACAACAATTTTGGCCAGAATTGGGGTGGCAGAGGAGTGTCCTTCAATCTTGATTTCTCTTCACACATAAATGAGGTTTGTAAGTTGGTTAACATCAAGTTAGAAGCCTCCTACCGTGTGCATCATTCCCTAACTCCCACTGCCAGAATCTCTGTAGCGCGGGACGTACTGCTTCCTAGACTTCTGTACACTCTCCCCATTCTCTATGATGCCAATGTGGGTACACTCCCTCACTGGGGCACCACATATAACAACATCTGCAGATCTGCACTCTCTGTTCCTCGCCTTATCCACCATTGCATACTATACTCCTCATTGAACTGGCTATCCCCTAAAGCCCAGCACTCCTTCTCTCTGGGTTGTTTTATTAACTCCATGAACAGATCCCCCCACCTTGTCTGCATTGGGGCCATGCTCACCCCTGTGATTCTAGCCTGTACTCTGAGGTCCTCTAACTCATATCTGTTCTCTGTCCCCCACTGCTCAACCAAAACGGGGGAAAAGCTTTCTCCCATTTCGCCCCTAAATTCTGGAACACTTTACCGGACACCTTAAAGGCCTCCTCATCTCACCTTGCCTTTAAATCTGTACCTTTTTTTTCCACCTCCAAGCACTTGACTCTTTTATTCATTTATTTATTCATTACAAATCAGGTTTACAACCTTTGAGTCAGAGACTCATTTACAAAGGCACCTCATCGATGTCCTGCGTATGTGCCTAACCCCCACACTTTCTGCTTTCTGCTTCCTGCCTTCTCTTCCCAGATGCTCTGGGTTCTCCTAACTGAATTGTATTGTCCTACTGTATCAAATGAACTATTTTTCCATCCCTGCGTGGATGGTCACTGCTTGTTGTTTTGCTGTTGACTGTCTCCGAGGTAGTCACTATTGTATTCTTTCTGACCATTTTGTGTATGACTTTATTCACCTGGCTATTTGCAGGCCTGTACTGACAACTGTTTTGCATGTGTTCTTGTTGATTGTCATTGATTGTTACTGTACCCTCCCGGGTCGTGCTTGAAAATAGGCAGGACTAATGTCTAATGCACTTACCCGGTTACCAAAAGCTAATAAAATAAATGAAACCTTTCTCATGATTTGCCAAAACTTGGCAGAGCAGTTTTTGCTTTCCTCATGTGCAGACTGAAAAAAAAAAAAACACGATTTGTCCATCCTGACTAGTTTAGTGCAGGCGTTCCTGGCTACCTGAAAGGCGAGCCAGTCTGATTCAGGCTGCGACTTCCATGCCCTTTTCCACAGTGTGTCTCTGAACTGTAGGGCCCTCTTCAGGAATGGGCTGAACCAGTCAGGCGCCCATTTTCTAGATCTGACCTTTTTTAAGGGAGCATGTTTGTTGATTACCCTTAGTAACAGATCCTGGAGGATGCAGAATGCTTCCGTCACAGAGAGTATGAGATAAAAGTCCTGCCACTTAATGAAGTGTTTTAGGCTGCACTTTAGTTGGAAGGAAGAAGTGGAAGGGAGGTGTGGGGAGCACCTGACACATGCGACTGTGCAGTGGTCACTCAAGTCATTATGGAAGACCCCTGTATGGGAGATACTGTGTGGCTTGTTGACGAGTATAAGATCCAGTAAAGAACTACGGTCAGGGTTCTTTTTATTAGGTCGGGTAACCACAGGGGTAATCTGAGTCAGCCCATGCTCATCACAGAAGTTCTTAAGCCTGTTGGCATAGGCATTGTTCCAGTTAAGATTAAGAGCCCCCATTATGACGCATTCAGTGTTTACTTTTTCCAGGAGGGAGTGAAGGCAGTATACCCAGGCCAGTGGTGAGTGGCCTAGAGCATGTACCTACCAATAGGGCTACTCCAGGCAATAAAGTCAGCTTGAGGGCAAGACATCCAAATTCTTTGGGTATTGATGTATGGACAATGTCGGTGGTAAGGAATTTGTCCTTAATATATATAGCAACACCACCACCTCTGGTCGCCCTGTCACACCTGTGTAGGTTGTAGCCAGGGATGTTAATCATTTTGTCAGGTACATGATTCTTGAGCCAGGTTTCCGAGAACATTGCTACATCAGATGTAGCGTGTAGCACCCATGCCTGGACCATGTCAATTTTGTTGGCTAGGCTGCATACATTCATATGCAGGAAGCTGAGACCCTTTAACTGTGGGAGCTCCCTGGAGCAACTAGCAGACGGGGTGGGGGTGGGGCTGGATTTAATTCCAAACCTCCTGCACAGAGCAACAGCAGGATTAGTAGTTTCCTGATCTATCTTACAAGGAATCTCAGGAAGGCTTTGTTATGTTGTTTAGCATGGGCACTACCTAGAGCAGCAGGACATGCGTTGGAGGGTCAACAAAAGGTGGTCAGAGCAAATATTGCTACCCTAATGGAGAGGATGAGTGGTGACTGCTTAGGCGGTGTTGGGCAGCAAGGGATGAGAAACATTCTTATTGCGTGTGGATTATGGCCTTTAGAAGGAATTAGCTGAGTAGCGAGCACCGCCATACTTGGTTCCTGGCAAGTAGTAGAGTTCAGGCAGGTTGTACTTTTCAGTGTGACCATATTAGGCTCCAGAGTTAGGTGGAGGACATAGCCAAGGAAAAGATGGTAGGCTAAGGGTGCCATCTTGGGAGTACTGCGTATCAGAGGAGAGGCAGCACCTTAACAGCATTTTTGGGTGGCTGTCAGCAACCCTGAAAAGGTGACTAACCTGTGGGCCGGCCAATGGCTATAGAGCCAAAGACTGAAGGACTGTTTCAGCGAGAAGGGTTGAGAGGGCAGCTGCAACAGGCAATAAAATACCATATAGCATAGTACAGTAAAGGAAAAGAACAGTTGAAAAAATCGGGGAAGAAATAAAGGAAAAATGTAACACCAGTATAGGATATATGAAAAAAAAAATGCCGTTTTAACTAGAGATGGGGGTACCAAAGAACTTAGTGATTATTGGGACTAAGTTGAGGAGCAAGGGAGGAAACTCTGATATGAAGCTGTGTAGTAGATAGCAAGGTAGGTGACAACAATACTGAAAGGTACACAAGAAAAAATTACTCACCATAGTAATGTTGTTTCTTCTAATGGCGTCTTGCTGTATTCTGACTATATGCAGTTAGCCCCAGCAACTGAACTGCCCTAGAGGGTAAAGGGTTAATTCTATGCAAAGGTATAGAATGTTTAGCTCAAGCTCAGTTTTCAAACCTTTGTCTGTGGTACTCAGAAGTGTAACCATCAGATTCTTACGAGCACTAAACTAACTAACTCAAAAGAAGAAATTGTTTATAAAATTTTGTGCCAAATGGCAAAACAAAGCTTTAGAGTCAGAAGACTCAAGTCGAGAACACCCAAAAAGAACACAAACAACAGGTAGTGGTTTACCAAAATGCTTAGTAACAGACAAACAGAAACCCCCTAAGAGATGGGGGCATGACCAGTACACCTCTGGGGTGCAGCAATGTGCCTGCTCCACCACATCCCAAAACTACTAGGTTCCATGAGGGGAGGCAAGGAGGGAGGGAGGTCAGAATACAGCAAGACTCCATTAGAAGAAACAACATTACTATGGTGAGTAATTTTTTCTTCAAACAACATGAAGTCTTGCTGTATTCTGACTACATGCAGACTACCAAGCAGTACCCCCCTGGCAGAGGGAGTTACAGAACCTATTTTGGGAACAAGCTGTACAGCATAGCTGTGCCAAACCTAGCATCACTTCGTGACAGAATGTCCAAAGAGTAATGCTTGGTGAAGGTGTGAACAGATTTCCAGGCAGCTGCTTTACATATATCCACTAAAGATATATCTCTAGCTGCTGCAGTCAAAGCAGCTGTACCTCTGGCAGAATGAGCCCTCAGGCCTGAGAAGTTTGGAGTAGCAGAACTGAATACAAGAGTCAATACACCTGGCAATAGACCTTTTGGTAGCAGGCTTGCCCTTTCCCACCTCACCATAAGTGAGAAACAATTGAGAACGATCCTTACTATGGGCCTTAGTATGTTCAATATAGTAACTGAGAGCCCTTTTCACATCCAGACTGTGTAACCTCCTCTCTCCAGAGGAAGAATGATCAGTGAAAAAGACAGGCAGAGACATAGACTGGTTCAGATGAAAGCTTGACATCACCTTGGGAAGGAATTTTCTATTGGTGCAAAGGACCACCTTATCTCTATGAAAGGAAATTAAATCAGGTTCCACTGATAAGGCCTGTAGTTCACTGATCCTCCTAGCTGAGGTAATGGCTACCAGAAATCCATTTTTTCAAGTCAAGTATTTCAGCTCAGCTGAAGATAAAGGTTCAAAAGGGGCTGCATAACCAGTGCAATACAGATGTTCAGATCCCAAGAAGGAGTAGGCTCCTGAAAGGGAGGACTGACATGGACCAAGCCTTTGAAGAATTTCTTGAAAACTGAATGAGAAGCTAGGGAAGAGGCCTCACCAGCCGAAAGAAAAGCAGACACAGCTGCCAAGTGTACTTTAAGAGTAGTAGGCCATAGGCCTAAACTGTTAAGATGTACCAAATAGTCCAAAACAATGGCAATGTCAGCCAGCTCTGGCTTAATATGCCTACTGGAACACCAAAAACCAAACCTTTTCCATTTGGAGTTGTAAGTCTTCCTAGCAGCAGATTTCCTGCTAACTATTAAAATATCCAAGACTGATTGGAACAGATGCAAACTTGCATATTCTAGCTCTTCAAGAGCCAGGCTTTGAGCCCGAGAGTCTGAAGTCTGGGGTACAGAATCCTCCCCTGAGACGAGGTGAGGAGATTGTACTGCCTGGGAAGACACAAGGGTAGTGTTGCTGACAGTGGCAACAGTAGAGGATACCAAGGCTGTCTGACCCGGTCTGGAGCCACCAGAATCACCTTGCAAGGCTGGGACCTGATTTTTATCAGGATCCTGAATATCAAAGGAAAAGAAGAAGAAGAAGAAGAATCAGCATTTATATAGTGCTTTTCATATATCCAAAGCGCTTTACAAGCAATGCTAGACTGGTAGTAAAGTGACTGAATATGTGGTGGCAGCCATATGGCACATCATCACCCATACACAGCCTGGATAATTGCATGAATCGGTTTATGGGAAGGGGAATGTTGGCCAGGACACCGGGAATGTTCCCTACTCTTTGTGAAGAGTGTCCTGGGTTCTTTTACTTCCACCTGGACACCCACCAGGACAACACCAGGATGGGAAGAAGGGACCTCGGTTTAACGTTTCATCCGAAGGACGGCACACCCCAGCAGTACAGCACCCCCAATACTGCACTCAGATGCCAGCGATTTTTAGGTGCAAGTCCAATCCCGGTGTGGGACGAGAACCCATAACCTTCTGGTCCAGAGGCAGTTGTGCTACCAACTGAGCCACGCTGACACCTACACGCATACAGAAACCTGCTTGTCCAATTTAGTAGAATAGCATCCTGGGGAACAGAACCCAGAAGGGGTGGTCTGCAGCAATACAGAGGAAATTGATGATTGTCTGGGGCTGCAAAGAGATCTATCTCTGGGGTGCCCCATCTCCTGAAAATGACTTGAAGAATGACAGGGCTCAGGGTCCATTCGTGGTGACCCTGAGAAATCCTTCTGAGAGTATCTGCTAGAATGTTGTCCTTCCCTGGGAGGTGCACAGCCATCAAGGAAACCTGAAGGGAGTAAGCTAGAGACCAAATTTTCATGGCCTCTGTGCACAAGGCTGAGTACTGAGTGCCTCCTTGTTTGTTGATGTACCACATGGTTGTGGTATTGTCTGTTCTGATCTGTACCACTTTCCCTTGGACAACTGTTGAGAATGTCTGAAATGCCAGAAAGACAGCTCTTAATTCGAGAAGATTTATGTGCAGAAGAGACTCGTGGTGTGACCAAGTTTCCTGAGCTGTGAGATGATCTAGGTGGACCTCCCCCCCACCCTAAGAGAGAGACGTCTGTGGTGAGAACCACCAAAGGGACCTGACTGATAAAGGGAACCCCTTGTCAAAGACTGTCCTCATACAACCACCACCGAAGGGCCTGGACCAAAGTTTTGGAGACTGGAACCAGTTTGGAAAGAGGGTCCTTTTTCTGAGACCAGAAAGATCTGAGATGAAACTGAATAGCTCTCATTTGAAAACTTGCTCCCTGAACTACTGCTGTGGAAGCTGCCATGTGTCCCAGTGGCTGTAGAACATGTCTGGCTGGACGAGACACCAGAGGACGAAAAAAGGAGGTCAGAGTGACCAGAGACTGAACCCTTGAGAGGGAAAGAAATGCTCTTGCTTGAACTGTATCTATTTCCACTCCTATGAAGGTGAGAAGCTGGGCTGGCTCTTGAACAGACTGCTCTAAGTTCAGAATGAAGCCCAAGGATTCTAGAAGTCTTTGGGTGACCTCTAAAGCTGACTTGACTTGGTCTGAGGATTGGCCCACTAGAAGCCAGTTGTCCAGATATGGGAACAGAAGGATGCCCTGCCTCCTGAGGAATGCCACCACCACTGCGAGACACTCGGTGAACACCCTTGGAGCAAATGTTAGGCCGAAGGGCATGGCCCTGAATTGGTAATGGCCTGTGGGCAACTCGAACCTGAGGTACTTTCTGTGGGATTGTCTGATAGGAATGTGGAAGTAGGCATCTTTGAGATCCGGAGAAGCTAGCCAGTCACTTGGTTTCAGAGAGAGAAGAATTACTCCCAGAGTGACCATTATGAACTTTGGCTTTGTCAAATGCTTGTTCAGGTACCTTAAATCCAATATGGGTCGCCACTCTCGTCTTTTTTGGGGTAAGAAAGTATCTTGAATACAGTCCTTTCCCCCTGTGACAAAGAGGTACCTTCTCTATTGCTTGCAGAAGCAGAAGAGAGGATACTTCTGCTTCTAGGGCCTTTGTCTCCAAGGGAGATGGAGGACTGAAAGACTTTGCTCTAATTTTTGGGAACCTTTTGAAACTGAGAGCAAGTCCCTGGCTCACTACTTCCAGGACCCATTTGTCTGAAGTAATAGACTCTCAGGCCTGGGAGTAGTGAGTCAGCCTGCCCCCTACTGGAATTAGGGAGGCAACCATGACTGACACCTCAGGGTGTCTGCCTGGTAGGGGACTTGGACTGAGTAGCTGATGGGGTCCTGGTCACCCTACGTCTACTTGTTCCCCGAAAGAACCCCCTCTGCTGAAAAGAAGAGGAGGAGGCCTGAGCCTGGTAAAAAGGCCTGCAAAAAGGCCTGCCCCTGCCCCTAAACTGCTGCCTCTGAGGAGTGATCTGCCTCTCTTTGGCTGCAGCACTCCTATAGGTGATCCTGTACTAGTTCATTTTCTTCATGTAATTTTCTGTTTGTTCCCCAAACAGAGAATTACCCATTACAGGAAAGTCCATGGCCTTAGCCTGGGTATCCTGAGAGAGGTTGGTACACCTAAGCCAAGCAAATCTCCTCATGGAGATAGATGTAGCCATGACCCTGGAATGAACATCACTGGAATCAATGGCAGTGTGGAATTGCACCTCAGATGCCTCTATACCATTTGCAGCCACCTGCTCCAGCTCTTTGGCTAGCTGGTGAGGGGCACCTTTAGCCAGTTCCAGAACCGTACCCCACATAGATTTCTGGTATTTGGCAGTGTATGCCATGTAATTAGATTGCTTGAGTCCCAAAGATGATGCCAAGTACTGCTTTTTTGCCATGGCATCATCTTTCCTGGAATCCTTAACTGTGGGGTGAGATGCCAAAGGAATATTAGCCTTGTCACAGGCTGCAGCTTGCACTACCTAAACATGGCTGCTATGAGATGAAAGGAATTGGATCCCATGACCTGACAGAGCATACCTCCTGTCCATTCATTTTTACACAGGAGGAATGGATATAGGAAATTGTAGAAGTGTCTGCTTCTCCAAGGATTTGTGTAAAGGGATAGACACCCTCTTAGACTCTGGGACATCCATCGTTTCCAGATAGTCAGGTTCTTCCTGATCCTGTTCAGCCTCTTCCATAGGAAGCTGAAGAGTCTCAGCCACTTTCTTGTAAAACAAGAAATGGGAAGGGGACTCAGAAAGCCCGGGAGGAGAAGCCTGAGAAGGCCTGCCTGGGGAGATGTCAGACTCTACTGGCTCATCTCGGCCTTCACATTGTTCTTCTTCATAATCTTCATCCTCCTCCCAATCGCCCTCATAGTATGCCTTAGGATCCAATTCTGATGCAAGTACCTCCGACCAAACCGATCAGCTCTGAACTGAGACCGGTTCAGTCAGAACTGGGCAAAACAACTGGACAAATGAAATCGCTTTTGTTATTTCATCAGCGGTCGGACCACAGGACGCCGAATCCAAACCGGCTGATTTTCTTTTTCTTTTACTCGGAACCAATTCCACAGAATTAGCTCTCCGTTTGCCTGAAGGGGTATCGCCCAGGCCAGTGGGCACCTCCTCAGGTTTGGCAGCAACCGAACCGGGCTGGCCATCCAGGTCATCAAACTTCTTGGTCTCCCCCTCTCTTAGCCTACTCAAACGTTTTTCCAGAGTGGCCTTGGGAAAGTTCTTACATATTTGGCAGTCTTCCTTGAGGTGGTCAAACCCCAGACAATACACACATACGAGGTGAGGGTTGGCCTTAGCAAAGGCCTCCTTACACTCGGTACAGTGTTGAAAACCAGTGGGTCCAGTTTTCTTTTTGGGTTTCTCAGACATGCCTTCCAAAATAGTCACCCAAAAACAGCAGTTAAGCCAGGCGACTGCAACTTATCGGTTCCAACCGTGTCACGGGTTGGTTAAAAAAATCCTAAATGTCTGATTTTTTTAGGAACCGATAAGTACCATAAAAAACACACAAAGTATACAGAAATAACAGAATAGGTCTCGGTTCCAAACCGGACCGACAGGCAAAGAACTGAAAATAAAAACAATTTCTTTCTGAAAACTACCACTACCTATACTACCACTTACTGGTACCGAGACAGAGGCAAGAAAACCGATTTTCTACCAAATGGGTTGACAGAACCAACCGATTCAAACTTTTAGCATCTTTCAAAAAAAGATGTGTGCAAGAACAAGGGGGCACAATTTGAAGATAGAGGGGGGTGGCTCAGAGGTAATTTAAGGAAGTATTTTTTCACAGAGAGGATTGTGGATGCATGGAACGGCCTTCCGGAGGAGGTCGTGGAGTCAAAAACAGTGGTGGAATTCAAGCATGCATGGGACAGTCATAAGGCAATTCTAGGGGGTGGGGGTAGGAAGAAGTAGGCTGCTGGTTAACTAGGATCTGCAGCTTATCCAGTAAGCAGGGAAATGGGCAGACTGGGTGGGCCAAGCGGTCCTTATTTGCCATCAAATTCTATGTTTCTATGTTTACCGAACCGAAGTGCAGGAGAGATCTCCGGAGCGACTTTACAGTTAGGCGGAGTAAGAAATCTGAAGGTTACACTTCAGAGTACCACAGACAGAGGTTTGAAAACCAAGCTTGATGTTCTATGCCTTTGCATAGAGTTAACCCTTTACACTCCGGGGCAGTTCAAGTGCTGGGGCTAACTGCTTATAGTCAGAATACAGCAAGACTTCATGTTGTCTGAATTGGAGAAAATAGGGGCGATGACTTTAAGAGGAGGGCTGAAGTGATGAATGCTAAGGGAGTGACTTAGGGAAAAAATCCCACATGTGGGGGAGGAGGGCTATTTAATAGTGGCCAGGGTTGGGGAGGGTGGGTGGCACAAAAATTACACTCCTGAGAGAGCTGTGCTGCTTTCCTGTATTCTAGGCTATAAAGTAAAGCTCAAACTAGCTTGGGCAGATAGTCAATTTTGAAAAAAAGCACCAGAAGCACTGTTCTGAAAGTGGGCCAATCGCAGGAGCACAGCGAGGTGGCTCAGCCAATGGGGTGCTCCGCTCCAGTTGGAGTATCAAGCAGTGGAGGGCAATTTAAGTTCTGACTAACGGCGTACATGGGGTTTGGGCAGCAAGGTGGACTAGGGCAGCTTCCTAGGCACCACAGCAGTTCTTCCCCACTGGTTTAGGCAGCCTTGGCATCGGGATTGCCCACAGGACTGGACCCTATTGAGAGAACAAGGCGAGAGATTATTACCACAAGTGGTAGGGCGTCAGCAAAGGGCTGACATCACTTATCCAGTGATGTCAGCCCTTTGTCTACCATCCAGTCTACCATGGTCGGCATCCATTGTATCTTGAAGTGAACTTCCTCAACCGATCCATCAAGTAGTCCACTTCTCCGCAGCCACCTTGGTGACCTCTGGTGCCACAGCATCATGTCTGTGAGCAGCCTGTCAGCCATGGTGTTTTCCTTTCTCCACTCATATTCATTTAGCCCTTTCCAGTGGATGCTGTTATCTGGATGTAGTCCCTGATGTGACCTTTGTTTGTGTTTCTCACGCAACATGCAGCAGGGTGTGTACCTCCATATGTCTGTGTAGTGCCCGATAGTATCCATACATATGCATGTGGCATCGAGACACAGCACCTTGCCCACTGAAGGACAACAGCGTCAACTGGGATGATCCCCTACCACCATCCCAGGTGGCAGTGCTGCATCACAGTTAAAGTGTATCCCTCACCAGAGCAGGTTAGTGTTCCTGTGACACTCATCCATCCTCCAGCACTGTACCTACCACTAACTCATCTCATTACATGCTGTTTGTCTTTGTCACTAGAGTTTTAGGTACCACTGCCCAATGTGATACGTTTGACAATGACAACATGTGCTAGTAAGTGGCATGGTAGCAAAAAACAGATATCTTTATTCCATGTTACACTAGGAATCTTTACATTCTTGATATCTAACAACTCACCCTACTGTCGCACAGCAACATTTCTGTCACATCACATGGCCTTTTGTGATGAGAGTGAATGCTGGAGGATGATGGTGTAGTGAGCTGGTACCTATCAATGACTTATTTATTTGTTTATTGATTTATTTAAAAGTTTCTCCAAGAAGGGCATACTGAGTAGCAACTGCTCATTTCCAGATGCATCTGGGGGGGGAGGAGTGAAACAGAAAAATACAACTACATAGTAGCAAACCACATTTCGCAGACATGCTGCATTCCATGAGAGTTAGAAACTTAAATAGAGAATGCTGGATGGGCAGCCATACAGAACCAGGTGTTCTGCCACAGAGGTCTGTTCATGGGCCTCGAGGCAAGCTCGGAGAGGTCCATTGAAATCAGAACCTCGAGGTGGCAGAACACTCTGACCGGCACCGAGTTGCCCATTCAGTATTTTTATAGTGTATGGTTTAATTTTATATTATTTTAAGTATTTTTGTACATATTTAGTCCAGAAAATAAACTTGTTGCTGCCGTGCCTTATTTAGAGAGTTGGGGTTGGTTGCTAGGGTGAGTTGCAAGTTGCTAGGGACTGGATGTCCCAGTGTCACAAGTGCACACTGCCACTGATTGTCAGGCAGGTTTGGGAGATTTTTTTAAATAAAAAAACATGGCGGCTATGTGTCTCACTTTGCATGTGGAGGTGGATGCCCTGAATGTATTTCCGTAAGTTTTTAAGAAATATATCTGGTTGAGCCTGCTTATGTTACCTTATCTGGTTGATCCTGCATCTGCCAGGGAGGTTACACAATTGTGTTGGTCACATTGCGGTGTTATCTGGTTGATCCTACGGTTTCCGTTGCTGTGGCTTCAGTGCATGTCAACTGGGCTGGAACGCTGTTCTACCACAGATGGATTGAACAGCATTCTATGCCCTTTGAACTGTGGTAGAACAGCTTTTCAGTCCAGATAAAAATCAAGGTAGAACAATGTTCTACCATACACTATATAGAGAAAACTAACACAGAAGCATAAAGACACGTTTGCAGATATGTTGCATACAACAGTAGAAAAAAAGAAAAAGTTACTTACGATAGTAACCTGGTTTCTCCAAGGGGATACTCCAATATTCATAACTCTTCTGCAGTATACCTTTAAGATCAGATCTGCCCCGAGATGGAATGCTATGCAAATATTATTTATTTTATTTATTGAAAGATATCGGAATTACAATCCTTTGAGTCATAGATTCATTTGCAAAGGCTCCACGTCAGTAAGAAACATACACTAAGGATCACACGCTGAAAACATTGGGTACAGATTATATATTAGGCAACTGTGCAATCTTAAAATACATGACATGGTAGTGAAAAAACATAGACAGAAAATTAGACATTTGGTGAAGCGTATAAGTATGGTTACATCTTCTAGGAACCTTAAAGGAGGTCCCGGGTCTACACTTTGGTTCACAAAACAGTATTTGAGTTTCGGAGGGTTTTATAAGCTAGACCCTGAGTCCATATATGATAAAGAGAGATTGAGGATACTAGCTTGGGGCTAGACGTGGGTGCTAGAAGGGGGGGGTAACCATCTGAGTGGTATTTGAAACAAGTTATTTACTTTAGCTATGATGGAATCATTAACATAAACCACTTTTCAAAGGCTGCCACCTATCAACTGCCTATATTCTAACCCTCAGATTTTGTGGATGCCTGCAAGACAGGGACCAAATATTTAAATATATCAAATTCTAATTTTAAAATTCCCCTACCCAAAAAATTTCCAACTGGAGGAAAACATGAAGAGAAAACGTATCATTAAAAAGTCCCCACAAACTCCTTATGTCAGAATCACATGAAAGAGAAGAAAAAGGCAAAACAAGTTTTAATAAAAGTAAAAGTGTGGCATGCAAACACTATGGTACAGCATGAAATACAGAGGCCACTGGTTCTTAAAACGGGAAGGCAGGGAGGGAGAGCTATGAATATTGGAGTATCTCCTGGGAGAAACAAGGTTACTATGGTAAGTAACTTTTTCTTCTCACCCCAGGAATACTTCAATATTCCTAACTCTTCTGCAGACTAAAAAGCAGTACCTTAGGAGGTGGGAAGAACCTATTTTGGAAACAGGCTCTGCAGTACAGCTGTACCAAACCTGGCATCAGCCCCTGCCTGCATATCCAAGCTGTAATGCTTGGCAAATGTGTGTACTGTTCGCCAGGTTGCTGCTTTACAAATATCCACCAACTGTACATCCCTTGCAGCTGCCAGTGTTGCAGCTGTACCCCTTGTGGAGTGGGCTCTAAGCCCTACTGGAGCTTCCTTGCCCACCTTAGAATAGCAAAATTGGATGCACTGAACAATCCAATGAGACATGGACCTTTTAGATGCTGGGTTACCCTTTCCCACATCCCCATAAGTGAGGCAAAGCTGTGTTCTATCCTGCCTATGGGGCTTAATGGCTGTCATGTAGTAGCTCAAAGCTCTCTTGACATCCAGGCTACATAACCTACACTCACCAGAAGAAGAGTGGTCAGTGAAAAACACTGGCAAAGTAAAGGACTGGTTCAAATGGAAGTCTGAAACCACTTTGGAAGGAATTTCCTATTTGTTTGAAGGACTACCTTATCCCTGTGAAAAGCAATGTAGTCCTTTTCAATACATAAGGCCTGAAGATCACTAATTCTTCCAGCTGAAGTGATGGCCACTAGAAACACTGTTTTCCAAGTGACGTACTTCAGGGGTGCTGAAAACATAGGCTCAAAGGGGGGGGGGAGTCATGAGCTGACCAATGCAAATATTGAGGTCCCAAGCTGGCACCGGTTCTCTAACCGGTGGATACATATGTGAGAGGCCTCTGAAATTTTTTTTTTAAATTGGGTTCGATGCTAAGGAAACAGGCTTGCCTGCTGAAGCATAGGCCAAGACTGAAGCTAAATTAACTTTTAGTGTAGAAGGCTGTAAACCTAAGGAATGTAAATAGATTGGTTAGTCCAGCAACTCTGGCACTCCTACCTGGGTTGGCACTATACTCTTGATAGAGCACCAAATAGAGAACCTCTTCCGTTTTGCAGCATAGGTTTTCTTAGTAGAAGATTTCCTATATCCTCTTAAAACATCCATAACTGACTCCGGCATACTCTAGGTCCCCAAGAGCCAAACTTTGAGCCTGAGTAACCTGAGGTTCCGATACAGGAGCCTCCTCTGATTGAAGGTCAGAGGATTGTGCCTCCTGGAAAGGTGTATTGGTTATTCCACTGACATGGACAGCAACAGGGAATACCATGGCTGCCTGGCCCAGGCTGGGGCTATGAGGATCGTTGTTGCTGGTTGAGACCTGAGTTTCAACAGCACCCTGTACACCAGAGGAAATGGGGGAAATGCATACAGGAATTTCCCTGACCAATCCAGGACAAGGGCATCTAGAGGAATCGTGCCCACTACTGGAGGTCTGCAACAGAACTGAGGTAAGTAGTGACTCTGATGAACGGCAAAGAGATCTATTTCTGGGGTGCCACACTTCCTAATTAAGGTCTGTACCACTTGCCTGTTCAAGAACCATTTGTGATGGTCCTGGCTGATTCAACTCAGGGAATCTGCCAGAACATTGTCTTTGCCTGGCAGATGAATGGCCTGTAGTGAGGAGCCCAGTGAGTAAGCTAGGGTCCAGATTTTCATAGCCTCTGTGCAAAGGAGGCTTGACCTTGTTCCCCCTTGCTTATGTAGTACATGGTGGTAGTGTTGTCTGTCCAGACTTGCACTGCCTTTCCCTGTATCAGTGGTTTGAAAACTTGCATTGCCAGAAACACTGCCCTGAGCTCCAACACGTTTATGTGTAAAAGAGTCTCTGCACTTGACCAAGTGCCCTGGGTAGTGTGCTCTACTAGATGCGCCCCCCCCAGCCCAGGAGGGATGCATCTGTTGTGAGAATCACTAAAGGAAGTTCTTTTTGGAAAGGAACCCCTTCTCTGAGGTTGGCTTCCTCTTCCCACCACTGAAGAGCTTAGATAAATGTTTTTGTTACAGGAACAAGCTTTGACAGGGAGTCCTTCTGTTGGCACCAATGAGTTCTTAAGTGAAACTGGATGTCCCTCACCTTAAATCTGGATCCCAGCACTGTACCTGCTGCAGCTGCCACGTGGCCCAGGAGTTAAAGAAAATGCCTTGCCGGCCTTGGGGCACTGAGCCAAAAGGAAGCTGCCAACTGCAGGATGCTTTTTGCCCTGTCTCTGGGTAGAAATGCTCTGCCCACTTTGGCATTCAGTTCTGCTCCTATGAACTGCAGAATTTGAGAAGGAATTAGACCTGATTTCCCCAAGTTTAAAATAAACCCCCGAGACTCCATCAGCTGTTCAGTGAGTTGGAGATGCTCTGTTAGCTGTTGTGGTGAATCCCCCACCACCAACCATTCGTCTAGCTAAGGGAATACTGAGACACCTTGCCTTTGCAAGCGTGCTACTACCACAGCCAGACACTTTGTGAACACCCTTGGTGCTGAAGTGAGACTGAAGGGAAGACCTGAGAACTGAAAGTGACTTGATAGGAGTCTGAATCTGAGAAACTTTCTGTGAGACTCCCTTATGGGGATGTGGAAAAAGGCATCTTTTATGTCCAGTAACTCCAGCCAATCCCCTTTTCAGATTGCTGGCAGAATCAGAGACAAAGTTACCATTTTTAACTTTGGTTTTGTTAGGAACTTGTTGAGGACCCTGAGATCTAAGATAGGCCGCAGCTCTCCATTTTTCTTTGGTGTGAGAAAATACCTTGAGTTAAGTCCTTTTCCCCTTTGATGCAGAGGCACTGGTTCCACTTCCTTTAGTGAAAGAAGGTGTTTCACCTCTTTTTCCATCCTTCTGCTTTCTAGGTGGGAAGCTGGTTTGAAAGCTCTGTTTCTCTGACTTGAAGTTTAGAGACAGGCCATGACCCATTATCTCCAGAACCCACTTGTCTCTGGTGATGGCGTTCCAGTTCTGGAGAAAATGAGTCAGCATGCCCCCTACTGGTAAAGGAGAAGCAGTCTGAACGATGAGGTCAAGAATCCTGCTTAGATTGGGTCTGAGACTGGGTACCACACTTGGCACCTCTTCTGTCCCTACCCCTAAAGTACCCTTGCTGTGGGTATTGGGGTGCCTGAGGGAGTACCATGGTCTGGTAAAAAGGCCTGGTATGAAACTGTCTGCCCCTGCCTCTGCCTCCCTACTGAAAGGCCTAGAGGAGGTGGAGGGTCTGTCCTTTGTAGAATTACTACAGAAGGTGGCCTTATACTCATCCACCTTCTTCATGTAGGCCTCTGTATGGCTGCCAAATAGTGAAGTGCCCTCCGTAGGAAAATCCAGAGCCTTATTCTGTGTATCCTGTGTGAGGTTTGTGGCTCTCAACCAAGCAAACCTTCTCTGTACAATGATATTTGCCATCTACCTTGCAGCAGTCTCATTGCTGTCTGCTGCCATCTGGAATTGGTATTATTTGGCAGCTTCCAGGCCAAACCTAGCTGTTTCAGCTAGGTCTGCCGAAAGAGAGGAGGAGCTGCTTTCTCAGCCATGTCCAGAACAGACTGCCAGAGAGCCTTCTGGTACTGTGCTGCACAGGTGTGATAATTTGCTTGCCTAATGGCCAGAGAGGCTGACAGGTAACCTTTCTTGGCCATGCTTTAAATTGTTCCAGAGTCCTTCTCTGGAAGGCGAGAGGCCAGAGGGACTTTAGCCTTATCATAAGCTGCAGCTTGCACCACCCCCTGGTGGTCAGGGTGTGAAAACAAGAATTCAGCCCCTGTTCTGTCATGCTGATACTTTTTGCACACTCTCTTCTAAAGGAAGGACAGACCCAGGAGCCTGGAGGAGTTTTAAGGTATCCCTTTTGAAGAACTTATTGATGGGGAGTGAAAACTTTTTTAGTAGGAGTCAGACCCATCATGTCCATATATTCAGCTTCCTCCTCATCTTCTACAGCTTCAGTGGTAGGGATGTCTATGGCATCAGCAATTTTCCTAATGAAGGAAAAATGGGAAGAATAGTCTTCAGTAGTCCTGGGAGGAGAGCCAAACTCCTGTTCAGGGGAGACCTCAGGCTCTATAGGCTCACTTTCTTCTTCTTCCTCATCCTCCATCCCCTCATGCTGTTCAGGGAAACAGAGTGGGTTGGAGGGTGCAGAAGTCTGAACTGGAGACTGTGATACCACAGGCAGCAGACCCTGCAAAGTTTGCATAACTTTTATTGCTTGTGCGATCTCTGAAGGAGAAGGCACAGTGGCAGGCACCACAGAAGTCCACTTTTCCACAGGGGGTTCAGTGTGCTTTGTCTTTTTCTATTTTTTAACAGGAACCAGAGAGCTAGCCGGTTCAGAGGGTCTCTTTTTACCTTTATCAGGTGTAAAAGTAGCAGAAATTGTGGTGTCACCCACAGACTCTGAGGGTTTCAGCAGGTCAGAGCCAGAGGGACCCTTGCATCTTTTATTCAGTCTGTCCAGAAGTTTTTCTAAAGTTTTGTGTGGAAAAGATTTACAGATAGCACAATCAGACTTCAAATGATCAAAACCCAGGTAGAAAACACAAGCAGAGTGTTTATCGGCCTTGACAAAGACCTCACCACACTCAGAACAGTTCTTAAAACCGGGTTCACTGCTTCTCTTTTTAGGTTTTTCTGACATTATGGAGAAAAACCACAACCGCAATTACTACAACCTTTTAAAATTCAAAAAACAACAATTTTTCTCGGTTGCGGTCAGTTCGGGAACCAATCTGAGAAACCGAGCGGAACCGTGAACCGATAAGAATTTGAACCGGAGTTATCGGTTCTAAAAAAACAACATTAAAATACACAAAATATACACAAATGAAGGGGAAAAAAAACTGAAACTAACTAGAAATACCTCAGTTCCTCAGCGGCTATTCCATACTGAGAGGAACCGAGAAAACAATACAAAACTAACTAAATAAACTAACAGTTATTAAAAAAAACACTGATAATAGGCAGCAATTGAAAATAAACAACAAATACTTATATATGTATGAATAATCAAGGCTTCTTTGACTAGATGTTGAGGAGGAAATCTCCAGGCATCTGGTCTTGACAGGAAGAGAGAGAGAAATCTGAGGGTTAGAATGTAGGCAGTTGATGAGTGACAGCATTTGAAAAGCGTCTAATGCTAATGATTCCATCATTTGCATAGCATTCCATCTCCGGGCAGATCTGACCTTAAAGGTATACTGCAAAAGAGTTAGGAATATTGGAGTATTCCTGGGGTGAGAAGAAAAATTACTCACCTTAGTAATGTTATTTCTTCTAATGGAGTCTTGCTATATTATGACATATGCAGTGAGTCCCAACCTTCGAACTGCTCCAGAGGTGAAAGAGTTAGCAGTCCATGCCAGGCATGGAACTTAGAGCTCAAGCTCGGTTGAAAACTCTATCTGTTGTTCTTCAAACTCAAATTGTCAGATCTTTATGAGCAAAAACTCACTAAGACTCTGTGTGGAAGCTGTAAACCTACACTAGCCAACTGGCTACTAATTATATAAACACATTTTTTGGTGCCACAACGAAGACTCAAGTCAAGAGACCCAAAAAATGACAAACACAACACAGATCACCCCAAAAAGGAGGGTGAAAACAAGATGGGCATCTAAAAGTGCTAACACTGCCCCTACCCACATCCCAAAAGTAAGGTTCTGAGAGGGCAGGCAGGGGAGGTCATAATATAGAAGACTCCATTAGAAGAAACAGCATTACTAAGGTGAGTAATTTTTCTTCAAACAACATGAAGTCTTGCTATATTATGACATATGCAGACTACACAGCAGTACCTCCATGGAGGAGGACAGAACCTACTTAGGAAATAGGCTCTGAAGCACAGCTGTGCCAAATCGAGCATCACTCCTAGCCTGGATGTCAGGGAGTAATAATTAGTAAAAGTGTGAACTGTTTTCCAGGTAGCTGCTTGACATATCTCTAGAATAGGAATGTCCCTGGCAGCAGCCAGAGATGCAGCTGTACCTCTGGTAGAGTGAGCCCTCAGGCCTGAGGGAGGAACCTTACCCAGTTTTTCATAGCAAAATTGGATACAAGAGACAATCCACCTGGCAATGGATCTTTTAGTGGCAAGTTTCCCTTTACCAACCTCACCATAAGTGAGGAACAGTTGGAGGGAGTCAAACCTGTGACCCTTGGTATGTTCTATGTAGTAACTAAGGGCTCTTTTAACATCTAAACTGTGCAGTCTCCTCTCGCCAGAGGTGGAATGGTCAGTGAAGTACACAGGGAGAGACATAGATTGATTAAGGTGGAAATCTGAGACCACCTTAGGCAAGAACTTTCTGTTAGTCCTGAGGACTACCTTATCTCTGTGAAAAGAGATAAAATCAGGCTCCACTGACAATGCTTGTAGTTCACTTATGCACCTGGCAGAAGTGATGGCTACCAAAAACACAGTTTTCCAAGTCAAGTACTTAAGCTCTGCTGAAGACAAGGGCTCAAAAGGGGGTTGCATAAGCTGAGTAATGCAAACATTAAGATCCCAGGCAGGGGCAGAGTCCCTGAATGGAGGGTTGGTGTGAAGCAACCCTTTGAAAAACTTGGAGAATACAGGATGAGCTGAAAGAGAAGAGAGTTTACCTGCTAATAAGAAAGCAGTCACGGCTGCCAGGTGCACTTTTAGGGTAGCTGGTCTCAGCCCCAAAGTATTTAAATGAACCATATAATCCAGGACTGTGGATAAGTCAGCAGATTCTGGGGAAATATGCTTTCCAGAGTACCATATGGAGAATCTCTTCCATTTGGAATTATAAGTAGTCCTGGTGGAAGGCTTCCTAGAAGCCTTCAGGATCTCTAATACACCTTGGGAGAGGTGTAGGTCAGCAAACTCTAACTCTTCAAGAGCCAGGCCTTGAGATTGAGAGATTTGAGGTTCGGATACCAAACTCTCCCCTGAGCACAGGATAACAGATTGTGATTCCTGGGAAGACACAGGGGAAGGTGGACTGCCAAGGACATAAGGAGTGGGTACCAGGGCTGTCTGGCCCAGTCTGGAGCAATCAGGATCATCTTGCAGGGTTGAGATCTGATTTTGACTAGCACTTTGAATAGGAGAGGGAAGGGGGGGAGGCATAGATAAACTTCCCTTCCCAACTGAGAAGGAAGGCATCCAGGGGGACTGAACCCAACACTGGGGGCCTGCAACAAAAAAGGGGAAGTTGGTGATTGTCTGGGGCTGCAAAAAGATCTATCTGGGGTGTGCCCCATCTGGCAAATACCACCTCCAGAACTAGGGGATCCAGAGCCCATACGTGATGGCCCTGGGAAATCCTGCTGACAGCATCTGCCAGAACATTGTCCTTGCCTGGGAGGTGAACTGCTACAAGGGAGGTGTTCAGGGAGTAAGCCAGAGACCACAACTTCATTGCTTCTGTGCACAAGGCCATAGACCGAGTGCCCCCTTGCTTGTTGATGTACCACATTGTGGTGGCATTGTCTGTTCTGACCTGAATAACCTTGTTCTGAACAGATTTGGAAAAAGCTTGAAGTGCTAGAAAAACTGCTCTGAGCTCCAACAGATTGATGTGGAGCAGAGATTCCTGAGGGGACCACAATCCCTGGGTGGTGAGGTCGCCCATGTGAGCTCCCCACCCCAATAGGGATGCATCTGTACTAAGGATTAAGGAGTGAAACTGTGGGGTGAAGGGGACCCCCTGTCTCAAATTGCCCTGGTCCTGCCACCACTGAAGGGCCTGGATCAGGGTTCGCGTCACTGGAATTAATTTGGTTAGAGGGTCCCTTCTTTGAGACCAAAAGGCTCTCAAATGGAACTGGATGTCCCTCATCTGAAATCTGGCTCCCTGCACTACTGCTGTCGAAGCAGCCATGTGTCCTAGGAGCTGTAGAAAGTGCCTTGCTGGTCGAGAGACCTGCAGGGTGAAGGAGGAAGCCAGGGAAATCAGGGTCCTTGCTCTTTCCAGAGGAAGGAAGGCTCTGGCTTCTTTTGTGTTCAGTTCTGCACCTATGAAGGTGAGAAGCTGGACAGGTTCTAGGACTGACTTTGGGAGATTGAGAAGGAAACCTAGAGAAGATAGCAGTTGCTGAGTTACTTGAAGATGTAACCTGACTTGGTCTGGTGACTGGCCTACTATGAGCCAGTCGTCCAGCTAAGGAAAGATGGCAATTTTCTGCCTTCTTAAATGGGCAACTGCTACTGCCAGGCATTTTGTGAATACCCTTGGGGCAGATGTGAGGCCGAAGGGCATTGCTCTGAATTGGTAATGGCCTGAGGGCAGTTCGAATCTGAGGTACTTTCGATGGGAGCTTCTGATGAGAACATGAAAATAGGCATCCTTGAGGTCCAGGGACACTAGCCATTCCCCTGGCCTTAAAGAGGGTAAAATAATTCCCAGAGTCACCATTTTTTAAATTTTGGTTTTAAAAGGTGCTTGTTTAGATACCTGAGATCCAGGATGGGCCGCCATTCTCCTGTCTTTTTGGGGGTAAGGAAGTACCTGGAGTATAACCCTTTGCCTTGGTGTAGGGGTGGAACCCTTTCCACAGCTCCGAGAGCCAGGAGGGTCGAGACTTCTGCTTCCAGGGCAAGAGCCTCTGAAGGATTTGCAGGTGGAAAGGATCTGGTTCTCATCTTTGGAAATTTTTTGAAGCTGAGAACCAGTCCCTGGCTTTACTACTTCCAGGACCCACTTGTCTGATGTTAGAGACTCCCAGTCCTGGACAAAGTAAGCCAGCCTGCCCCTTACAGGTAGTGGAGAATCGGCCCTGGGCACCCCATCAGGGTGCCTGCTTGGCAGGGGCTTTAGGCTGAGGGGTGGAAGCAGGTCTGCTTGCACCCAATCTGCCTCTCCCTCTAAAGAACCCCCTCTGTGCATAAGCTGAAAAGGAGGCCTGGGCTTGGTAAAAAGGCCTATGAAAAGGCCTGCCCCTGCCCCAGGGAGGCTGCTTTTGGGGAGTGACTTGCCTTTCCTTGGCCTGTGCACTCCTATAGGTGGTCAAACCCCAGACAATAAACACATGTGGTGTGGGGGTCAGCCTTGGCAAAGGCTTCCCCACAGACAACACAGTGTTGAAACCCAGTGGGCCCATTTTTTCTTTTGGGTTTCTCAGACATAGTGCCAGCCTAACCAAAAACTTGCCGCTTATGGCAATCCATGCCAGCAAGACTCCCCTTATCGGTTCCCAACCATGTCACGGGTCGTGAAAAAAAACGTAATGAAATCCGTTTTTTTTAGAACTGATAAGAACCAGGAACCGCATTTCTAACAGACAGTAATGTAATAGAAAATAACTTGATCGGTTCAAACCGAACCGATGAAATCGTTTATAAGTTCCACACAGAAAGTAAATGTAAAACCTATCTAGTACTTACAAATACCACAGATAGAGCTTGAACCGACCGGTTGCGGTTTAATTTCAGTTAAAAAACCGAAAAACTTATACTTTAACTGACAAAATGAACCGAGCAGAAGGAGAAATCTCCGGAGCGACTGTTCAGTGAGGTCGAGTAAAGAATCTGACAGTTTGAGTTTGAAGAACAACAGATAGAGTTTTCAACCGAGCTCAAGCTCTAAGTTCCATGCCTGGCATGGACTGTTAACTCTTTCACCTCCGGAGCAGTTCGAAGGTTGGGACTCACTGCACATGTCATAATATAGCAAGACTTCATGTTGTTTGAAACAAGAGATTTCTTAGCACACAGCAGTACTGCAAACATTATACATACAGAAAGTAAAGTACTCTGTACTACGAATCAGGAAAAAGCAGAAAACACAAGTGTGTTAGCAGCGGAAAAAGGACTTGGAGGGATTGTCAGTTTAGGGGCAGGAACAGTAAAAAAAAAAATTACTCACCATAGTAATGTTACTTCTTCTAATGGAGTCTTTCTGTATTCTGACTACATGTAGTTAGCCCCAGCACTTGAACTGCCCTGGAGAAGAAAGGGTTAACTCTATGCAGCAGCATATACGTTGAGCTTGAGCTTGGTTTTCAAACCTCTGTCTCTGGTACATCTCAGTGTAACCGTCAGACTCTTACAAGCAAACTAACTAACTAACTATAGGAATGGAAATGTTTTAACTTTTAGGTCAAAAGGCAACAGACTTGGGTCCAAAAGACTCAAGTCGAGAACTCAAAAAAAAGGTAATGAAACAATATATAAACATAAAAGCAACAGTAATAAAACAACTACCCCACCCTGAAGAGGGAGGGTACAATGTACACCCCTGAGGTGCAATACTGTACCTGCCAGCCCACTTCCCAAATATTGGGTTCTGAGAGGAGAGGCACGGAGGCAGGTCAGAAAACAGCAGGACTCCATTAGAAGAATCAACATTATTATGGTGAGTAATTTTTTCTTCAAACAACATGAAGTCTTGCTGTATTCTGACTATATGCAGACTAACAAACAGTTCCCCCCCAGGAGAAGGGGACACATAACCTTTCTTTGGGAAAAGGCTCAGTAGTACTGCTGTACCAAACTTAGCATCACTCCTAGCCTGGATGTCCAGAGAGTAATGTTTGGTGAATGTATGGACTGTTTTCCAGGTGGCTGCTTTATAGATTTCTACCAAGGGTATATCTCTGGCAGCAGCCAGAAGAGCAGCTGTACCCCTAGTCGAGTGGGCCCACAGGCCTGAAGGGGGTTCTTTGCCCAACTTGGCATTGCAGAATTGTATACAAGAGACAATCCACCTGGCAATAGTTCTTTTAGTAGCAGGCTCACCTTTTCCCACTTCCCCATAAGTGAGAAATAATTGAAGACAGTCATTTCTGTGTGCCTTAGTATGCTCTACGTAGTAGCTAAGTGCCCTTTTAACATTCAAACTGTGTAATCTACTTTCTCCTGAAGAACGATCAGTGAAAAACACAGGTAGAGACATAGATTGGTTCAGATGAAAATCTGATACCACTTTAGGTAAGAAATTCTGATTTGTTCTAAGGACCATCTTATCTTTATGGAAGGAAATAAAGTCAGGTTCAACTGACAGGGCCTGTAGTTCACTAATCCACCTGGCAGAAGTGATAGCTACCAGGAACACAGTTTTCCAGGTCAAGTACTTAAGCTCGGCCAAAGCCAGAGGTTCAAAGGGTGGCTGCATAAGCTGAGCAATGCAGACATTTAGATCCAAAGCCGGAGTGGGCTCTCTAAAAGAAGGGTTGATGTGGATCAGACCTTTAAAGAACTTACTGAAAACAGGATGAGATGCCCGGGAATAGCCCTTCCCTGCTGAAAGAAAAGGAGACACAGCTGCTAGGTGAACCTTCAGAGTTGCAGGCCTAAGGCCCAGGTCATTAAGGTGAACCAGATAATCTAAGGCTGTAGGAATGTCTGCAGTATCTGGCTGAATGCCTCTCTGAGAACACCAAATGCTGAATCTTTTCCATTTGGAATTATAAGTTTTTCTGGTAGAAGCTTTCCTAGAGACCTTCAAAATATCCAATACTCCCTGAGAAAGATGCAGGCCTGCATATTTCAACTTTTCAAGAGCCAGGCTTTGAGATTGAGAGACTAGAGATTGGGGTACCAAATTCTCCTGAGAGGAGGTTGGGAGATTGTGTCTCTTGGGAAGAGACAGAGGGAGTGACACTGCCAGGGACAACAGCAGAGGGTACCAAGGTTGCCTGACCCAGTCTGAAGCCACCAGTATCACTGTACAGGGTTGAGACCTGATTTTAACTAGAACTCTGAACAACAGGGGGAAAGCAGGGAAGGCACAGAGGAACCTGCCCTTCCCATTCAATATGAGAGCATCCAGAGGAACAGTCCCTAAAACTGGAGGTCTGCAGCTGAACAGGGGAAGTTGGTGATTGTCCAGGGCTGCAAATAGATCTATCTCTGGAGTGCCCCATCTGGTGAAGATTACTTTCAGGATGAGAGAGTCCAGGGACCATTCGTAATGGCCCCCGGAGATTCTGCCCAAAGCATCTGCTAGCACACTGTCCTTCCCTGGAAGATGAACTGCTGTCAGGGAAGCCTGATGGGAGTAGGCTAGAAACCACAGTTTCATGGCCTCTGTGCACAAGGCCATGGACCGAGTGCCCCCTTGCTTGTTGATGTACCACATTGTGGTGGTGGTGTCTGGCCTGACCTGCAACACTTTGTCTCTGACTAACTCTGAGAAAGTCTGAAGGGCTAGGAATACTGTCCTGAGTTCCAGGAGATTGATATGAAGGACAGACTCTTGTTGAGACCAAACACCCTGAGCCGTGAGGGCTCCCAAATGGGCTCCCCAGCCTAGAAGAGAAGCATCTGTGGTTAGGACTACTGTGGGAGCTTCACTGAGGAATGGGACACCCTGTCTGAGATTGTCCTGATCCAGCCACCACTGGAGAGCTTGGACCAAAGTCTGAGTCACTGGAATCAGTTTGGTGAGAGAGTCCTTTTTCTGAGATCAGAAAGACCTTAGGTGGAACTGAATGTCTCTCATCTGAAACCTGGCTCCTTGTACCACTGCAGTGGAAGCTGCCATATGGCCTAGGAGTTGAAGAAAGTAGTAGTAGTAGTAGTAGTAAAAATTTTTATTCAATTGACAAGCAAAAGAATAGGAGGCTCAACTGAGACAAGCTCATTTCCAGTGAGGTCCTTAACACATACTTAAATACATACATAATTAACTGAATCATAAAAAAAATACCACAGACATAAAATTATTTACAATAACACAAGCATCCATATGACATACAGCAAAAAACACATACTTAAAGTGCAATTATATGCCCTATTATAGAAGTGAGACATAAAGCAAAACCTAGTAATTACTCATCATTTAACCTTTTAACAGCTTCAGATTTAAACCAACTTTTATTTCACTCAAATTAGGGCTGGATCCAATTGGCCTCAGGTAAGTTGGGAGTGAATTCCATAGGTTAGGACCCAAATAGAAAAAATGTTCTCTACCCAAATCCGTCCTTCTTCTGGGCAAAACAAATTCCATACCCTCAGCAGAACGTAACCCTCCTCTAATTATCCTAAGCTGAAATTCCTCGATAATATAATCTGGTACCCTACCCCTAACTAATTTAACCATATATATCAAAACATGAAATATCCTTCTATCATTAGGGCTCATCCAATTTAAAGATTGATATAACTCTCTCCTATGAGTTCTCTTGGAACATCTAAAATAAACCTAGCTATCTTGTTAAAGGAAACATCTAATCTAGCCAACTGGGTTGAGGTAGCCCTGTATAAATAATATCCCCAAAAATCTAACAAAGGAATCAAGGTAGCCATAGCTACCTGTTTCCTTACATTAACATCCATACAATTCCTAATTCAATAAAGTGCACCCAAACGACAATCAACTTTTTTAATCGTTTGTTCTATATGGAAAATCCAATTCAATGATCTATCCATATACATCCCTAAATATTTGTAACATTGGACTTGTTCAAGAGCAATATTATCCACTGTCACTACACTCAAACCCAAATCGGAATAAATCTCTTTATTTTCCCTAGAAAAGAGCATTACCTGGGATTTTTTTGGATTAAGAACAAGATTAGATTCTCTATAGAATAACTGAAGCTCATCAAATGCTTTCTGGAGAGTAAATTCTATCTGAGTTAATAATAACCCTTTCACGTGAATAATAGTATCATCTGCATACAGATGACACTGTACATCAGGATTGGTCAATACAAAATTATTCATGTATAAATTAAATAATATTGGACCCAAAATGGATCCTTGGGGTACCCCAGATATTATCTCCTAAAACCAGAATCCCATCCATTCACTGAAACCATTTGTTTCCTACCAGTTAAATAAGCCTCCAACCACCTAATCACCTTTGTCGAAATTCCCAAAGCAGGTAGTCTGGACAGGAGGATGTTGTGGTCCAGGGTATCAAATGCCCTGGATAGATCTACAAAAATTGCTCCCACCAACATCCCCCTGTCCAGAGCAGCCACAATATCCCCGGTAACTTTCAACAAGGCAGAAGTTGTACCATGCAAGGGCCTAAAGCCAGATTGAAACTTATTAATCAACCTACCATTTTCCAAATAAGACTGAAGTTGTTTAGCTATCAATCTTTCAAAAACCTTAACTACTATTGGTAATAATGATATAGGCCTATAATTCTCCATTAAAGACCTAGGTCCGTTCTTATAAACTGGAATAATTTTAGCCGATTTCCACTTCAGAATTTCCCACTCATAAGGGACATGTTATAAATACTAGTCAGGGGATAAGAAATAACTGGAGCAGCATATTTCAACAAAATACTAGGAATCTCATCCAATCCACCAGCCTTCCTAGTATTTATATTAAGTAATGCATTTTGTGTTTCAGATGGAGATATTAATTCAAACACAAACTCCTTGTCCTTTAAAGGGACAGCCTCTATAGCTCTAACTTGAGAATTTAAAGGAGAAAAACAAGACTTAACCTGTGGTGAGGCCTTTTTACCCACTGCTATAAAAAGATCATTAAATCCATCCACTACCCGAGGGCCCATAGGGACTTCAATATCCCCATTTAAACTTCTCAGGATAATCCACTTGTTGATCCCTTTCACCTTTTTAAAACTTGCCAAAATTTCCTTGGATCATTAGTCAGTTAGAATTCAATTCCCTATTACAATAATCTTTTTAACCTTCTTAAATTCACAATTATAATAATTCGCATCTGTTTATACTTCACCCAATCATTGTCCAATTTTGTGATGTTAGCCACCTTCAAGCCTTATCCGCTGTTTCTTAATTTTAAATAAGTAGGAATTGTACCAAGGGAATTATTAGATTTTGTTTTCCTAATTTTCAATGGGGCATGCCTATTACAAATTGTCAAAAATCCTCCTGAAATAATCTCCAGGCTTCAGCAACTGTAGGAACCAAATCCAACCTTCCCCAATTAAACTCATCCAAATCTAACATAAAATTTATATAGTCAAAATATTTAAATGATCTGTAATAAACTGTTTTTACTAATCTCTGAGTTCTTTTCTGATTTCTAATAGCATATATCATCTGATGATCCGAAAAGGAATCTGGAAGAACACCACTAGCAATATACCTATCTGGTTCAGTAGTAAACAATAAGTCTAAAATTGTGGAAGAAAGTGGTCATTTGGAGTTCACTCTAGTTACCTCAGCTATTAACTGAGTCATACCCAGAAGATTACACATCTCAACAATACTGTGGTTAACATCTACAGTTTTCCAGTCTACATTCATATCCCCACTTAACATAATCTCATATCTACTTAAATAATCACCCAAAAAATCCTGCAGAGCCTGAAACACCTCAATACTAGCTTTTGGGGGATGATAAATTCCCAATAGTAGTAAAGGTTTACTAAACGGTAGATTAAACAATAAAGGGAGAACTTCAGATCCACCCCAATCCATTTGGCAATTAACCATAGAAATATCCAAAGAACTAAGTGCATAAATAATAACTCCCCCACCCCTTCTTGATCGGTCTTTCCTCCATAAATTATAGCCATTCATGTATATCATACTATCAGGGACCCTATCAGATAGCCAAGACTCTGTAATAATAGCCACTTCAGGGCTATATTTATTAGTCCATTCCCTTAAATGGTCAATTTTTCTCAATAAACTACAAATATTAATATGGACCACACACATCCCATCATTTTTTAAAATATCAGCTGTTAAATCAGAACCCAAAACTTCACTAAAGTTAGAATTTACAGAGTCCAAGCTAATGCAGGGTCCCGGATTAGGATGAATATCCCCACTTATAATCAGACTAATTATAATTACCATTTTACAGACTTTATATAACTGACTTTTTCAATTTAAATATTTTCTTACTATACTTAGCCATATGACAATCTGAATAAGCTGTATTTTGTCTCCAACCCACCAAAAGGCCTTTATATATTGAAGTCCACTTAAATAAATGAGATTCAAGACAGACAGTCAATATACCTGAACAAATTACATAACTACATGGTTGATTCCCCCTATTAATTATACTCAATGTATCCCCTTGTAACCAATCACTCCAAAAAGTCAATGGGCAATCTATATTACTCAGATTATCCCTAGGGGCTGGAGAAAACATATAACCACCCATCAACCACATGATTCCTAACTGATTCTGAAAGTGTCTTGCTGGATGAGAGACCAGAGGGCAAAATGAGGAAGCGAGATCTGTAAGGGCCTTTACCCTTGTTAGTGGAAGGAAGGCCTTTGCCTGGACAGTAGCTAACTCGATTCCTATAAAAGTAAGGAGTTATACTGGTTTGAGAACTGAATTGGGAAGATTGAGGAGAAACCCCAGAGAATTGAGCAGGTTGTGAGTGATTTCCAGAGCTGACTTGACCTGGTCGGAGGACTGACCTACAGTAAGCCAGTCTGCATTTGTATCTCAAATAAGAAATGTGTCACATAATACAGTTGCAACAATTGACATGGCCAGATACAGTAGTTTCTGAAATGTATGTGATATCTCTGGAGAAATTCCCTGCCTACCTGCAGTACCACTGTAGAGCTATCAGAGAAAATCTCTTTAGAAATACTGTGAAATATCTGGAAATATTAGACCATGTCAGTTGATGCAACTGTACAGTCATCACTACATAAAATACTTTGTAGACAAAGTTGACAGAAATAAAGAAAGCTGTGAACATATACCCCTGTTCAGACTGCACTTTCATTTTAGCCAGAACACAGCTGTTTCGCTCTTAATGAGCAACAGGATGTCTCCGAATTCATAATGGCAGCTATCAGTTCAAATACGTACATACAATCATGAACATTACCAGCAGAAACAGACTGTAGTGGTCCAACAAGTCTGCTCGAGTGTGCAGCTCAGTCTATTCTACTGGAGCTGCCCCCCTCTCCCTTACCCCAGAGTTATCCTCCCTCACCCTCTCTTCCCCCCTCCTTCCCTCCCATTTCCACTCTCCTTTTTGCCCTGTCTCGCCTCTCCTCTTTAAAACTTCCCACTGTTTTCAATGATACCACCTCCTCTGGCAGTTCATTTTGCTTTGACACCATCCTATCTGTGAAAAAGTGCCTCTTCATTTGCTTTTTAAATCTACCCCCACTCATTTCAGACTGTGCCCCCTTGTGGTCCCCAACCTTTTAAATTGAAAATGCCCTTTGCTCTAACCTTGTTTATATCTTTTCGGTACTTAAAGGTTTCTGTCATATTCCCCTTTCCATTCTGTCTTCCAGGGAATGCATATTGAGCTCCCTTAACCTCTGATCACACGGTTTGTTCCCCCATGCCCTGAATCATCTTGGTTGCCATTTGCTGGACCCACTCCAGTAGTTTAATATCCTTCAAATAAGGGCACCAGAACTGCAAACAGTACTCCAAGTGTGGTCTCGCCAATGACCTGTATAAAGGCAGAATGACTTCATCCCTTCTAGAGGTGATTCCTCTGGCGATGCATCCCAGCATTTTATTTGCCTTGACTGCCACTCTTCAGCACTGTGCAGAGTGTTTCAGGACCAAGTAGGGAAAGAAAGATATACCCTGCCTTCTGAGGAAGGCAACTACTACTGCAAGGCACTTTGTAAACAAACTTGTAGCTGATGTTAGGCCGAAGGGCATGGTCCTGAACTAATAATGGCCTGAAGATAACTCAAACCTGAGGTACGTTCTGTGGGAGCACCTGATAGGAATGTGGAAATAGGCATCCTTGAGGTCCAGGGATGCTATCCAATTCCCTGGCCTTAGAGAGGGACGAATTATTCCCAGAGTCACCATTTTGAATTTTGATTTTGTGATGTGTTTGTTCAAATACCTTAAGTCTAGGATGGGTCACCACTCCCCTCTTTTTTGGGGTAAGGAAGTATCTAGAGTGCAGACCTTTGACCCTGTGCTTAGTAAGATCTTTCTCTACAGCTCTGAGAGCCAGTAGAGAAGAAACCGCTGCCTCTAGAGCAATGGTTTATGAGATGGTTGCAGGTGGAAAGGACCTGACCCTCATTTTTGGGAATCTTTAGAAACCGAGAGCCAGTCCCTGGCTTACTACTTTCAGGACCCACTTGTCTGAGGTAACAGCCTTCCAGGCCTGGAAGTAGTAAGCCAGCCTGCCTCCTACTGGAATAGGGGAGTCGACCCGGGCTGACACATCAAGGAGTCTGTTTGGCAGGAGCCTTGGACTGGGAAGACAAGAAAAAATTACTCACCTTAGTAATGTTGTTTCTTCTAATGGAGTCTTGCTGTATTCTGACAATAGCTGGCTTACTACTTTCAGGACCCACTTGTCTGAGGTAACAGCCTTCCAGGCCTGGAAGTAGTAAGCCAGCCTGCCTTCTACTGGAATAGGGGAGTCGACCCGGGCTGACACATCAGGGAGTCTGTTTGGCAGGAGCCTTGGACTGGGAAGACAAGAAACAATTACTCACCTTAGTAATGTTGTTTCTTCTAATGGAGTCTTGCTGTATTCTGACAATAGCAGTGAGTCCCAACCTTCGAACTGCTCCGGAGATGAAAGAGTTAATTTTCCATGCCAGACATGGAACGCTGAGCTCGAGCTCGGTTGAGACTCTGTCTGTTGCTGTTTGAACTCAAACCGTCAGATCTTTTCGAGCTAAACTCACTGAGGTCCTGTGTGGAAGCTGTAAACCTACACTAGCCAACTGGCTACTAAATATAATAACACATTTTTTGGTCCCAAAACAAAGACTCAAGTCAGGAAACCCAAAAAATGAAATAAACACAACACCCTTTCACCCAAAGAAAAGAGGGTGATAATAAAAAAAGGGGAAGGGCACCTCCTGAGTGCCAACACTGTTACTGCCCACTCATATCCCAAAAAACAAAGGTTCTGAGAGGGGAAGGCAGGGGGGAGGTCAGAATACAGCAAGACTCCATTGCTGTATTCTGACAATAGCAGACTACCAAGCAGTACCTCCATGGAGGAGGGACAGAACCTACTTAGGAAATAGACTCTGAAGCACAGCTGTGCCAAACCGAGCATCACTCCTAGCCTGGATATCCAGAGAGTAATGCTTGGTAAAAGTGTGAACTGTTTTCCAGGTAGCTGCTTGACATATCTCTAAGATAGGAATATCCCTGGCAGCAGCCAGGGAAGCAGCTGTACCTCTGGTAGAGTGAGCCCTCAGGCCTGAGGGTGGAATCTTACCTAGTTTTTCATAGCAAAATTGAATGCAAGAGACAATCCACCTGGCAATGGATCTTTTAGTAGCAGGTTTTCCTTTACCAACCTCACCATAAGTGAGGAACAGTTGGAGGGAGTCAAACCTGTGACCCTTGGTACGTTCTATGTAGTAGCTAAGGGCTCTTTTTATATCCAAACTGTGTAACCTCCTCTTGCCAGAGGAGGAATGGTCAGTGAAGTAGACAGGAAGAGACCTAGATTGGTTAAGGTGGAAATCTGAAACCACCTTAGGTAAAAACTTCCTGTTAGTCCTGAGGACCACCTTATCTCTATGGAAAGAGATAAAATCAGGCTCCACTGACAGGGCTTGCAACTCACTTATGCACCTGGCAGAAGTGATGGCCACCAGGAACACAGTTTTCCAAGTCAAGTACTTAAGCTCTGGACAAGGGCTCAAAAGGGGGTTGCATAAGCTGAGCAATGCAAACGTTAAGGTCCCAAGCAGGGGCAGGGTCCCTGAATGGCGGATTGGTATGAAGCAATCCCTTGAAAAACTTGGAGAATACAGGGTGAGCTGAAAGAGAAGAGGGCTTACCTGCTGAAATAAAAGCAGAGACAGCTGCCAGATGCACCCTTAGTGTGGCTGGTCTGAGTCCCAAGCTATTCAGATGGACCATATAGTCAAGGACTGTGGGCAGGTCAGCAGACTCTGGGGAAATATGCTTCCCAGAGCACCATATGGAGAATCTTTTCCATTTGGAATTATAAGCAGTCCTGGTGGAAGGCTTCCTAGAAGCCTTTAGAATATCCATAACACCTTGAGAAAGGTGTAAATCAGCAAACTCTAACTCTTCAAGAGCCAGGCCTTGAGGTTGAGAGATTTGAGATTCGGGTACCAAACCCTCCCCTGAGCACAGGTTAAGAGGTTGTAATTCCTGGGAAGAGACAAGGGAAGGTGGACTGCTAAGGACAACAGGAGAGGGTACCACGGCTGTCTGGCCCAATCTGGAGCAATCAGAATCACTTTGCAGGGTTGAGACCTGATTTTGACTAGCACTTTGAACAGGAGAGGGAAGGGGGGAGAAGCATACAGGAAAGTACAGTTACATAAGAACTTACCATAACAGTAGATCTTCACGAGAGGCTCTTGCAGTAGGTAATTACATATAGGACATATAGGACTGACGTCGGCAGGCGGCAGGACCCCACGGAAAAATTTCTAGCTAGCAGTCCCTTGCGCGGGACTGCCCCAACATCAGGTGACCGGCGTCAGACGACGTCAGTATAAAGGGCCGGTCCCAGACGCCCGCCTTCCAGTTCTTTCCCGCCACAGGCCCGGAAGGCCCGGACGAGAGAGAAGCGAATATTTCCCTCAATGGAAAAGGAGCTGAAAAAACCTAGGAGAATGGAGGGCAGGAAGGTATTACCTACTGCAAGAGCCTCTCTCGAAGATCTACTGTTATGGTAAGTTCTTACGTAACTGTACTATCTTACTTCAAGAGGGCTCTTGCAGTAGGTAATTACATACAGGACAGAATCCCAAGTAGTCTGGAACAAATGAGAGGCACCGGGAGGAGGAACTACTACAAGAAGTAGCAAACAACCTTGCAAGCCTCAAGATAGCAGACTTTGCAAGACAGCTAACCCGAGGCCCGCTCTACGACGAGAGGCAATGTCCAAACTCTAATGTTTCGTAAAGGTATGGATGGAAGTCCAGGTGGCGGCAGCACAGATGTCTGCCGCAGACACATTCTTGAAACAGGCTGCAGAGGCAGCTACTCCGCGAGTGGAGTGACCTCTGACTTGACCCGGTAGGGTCTTGTTGTACTTGTCATAACAGAAAGTGATGCAATGAGCCAACCACTTTGACAGGCATTGCTTGGAGACAGCATTGCTTTCCCTTTTGTGAGCAAAGGAGGCGAACAACTGATCAGTCTTTCTGAGATCCTTTGTCCTATCGGTGTAGTAGCTCAGAATCCTGTGGACATCCATGGTATGGAGTAAGTATTCTCCCTGGTTGGAGTACTGCGTGAAAAAGGCAGGTAACTCAATAGACTGATTTAAGGTAGACCCCACTACTACTTTCGGAAGAAACTTAGGGTTCGTGTGAAGAGCTACTCGTTCTTTGTGAAAAATCAGATAGGGGACTTTACACATAAGGGCCTGGAGCTCGGAAATTCTTCGAGCAGAAGTAATGGCCACCAAGAAGAGCGTCTTCCACAATAAAAATTTCAAGTCTGCGGAAGCCGCAGGCTCAAAAGGAGGAAGGGTAAGTTTCTCGAGAACAAAGTTCAAATCCCAAGGGGGAGCAGGAGTCTGAACAGGGGGCCTGAGATGAAGGACCCCTCTGAGAAAGGTCTTGGAAACCTCTAATTGTGCAAAGACTTTGTCAGCAAAAAGAGCATGGTAGGCTGAAATAGAAGCAATATGAACCTTCAAAGAGGAGTGACTGAGACCCAGGTCAAAAAGATGACGCAAATAATCAAGCAGAACAGCCACAGGACAGGAGAAAGGCTCCACGTTCTTGGAGGCAGCCCAAATTGAAAATCGCTTCCATTTCATAGCGTAGGTGGATCTAGTGGAGGGTTTTCTAGCCTCCACTAGAATCTTGGCCACCTTAGGAGAGACGCCAAAACTAGATTGGGCTAGGTCTGCAGGAGCCATGCATGAAGTTATAGAGACTTGAGTCCTGGATGGCCCAGGGTCCCCAATCCTGGGTCAGCAATCCTCGAGATAAAGGAACAGGAAGAGGAGGAACCTCTGAGTATTGTTGTAGAAGAGAGAACCAGATTTGCCTGGGCCAGAAAGAAGCGATTAGAATCATTCTCGCTCCTTCCAATGCAAGTTTCTGCAGCACACGAGGGACCAGAGGAATTGGGGGAAAAGCATAGACGAAACTGTTCTTCCAGCTTAGAGACAGAGCGTCGCTCCAGAAAGCGCCTCTCTCTCTGGAGCGAGCGAGCAAAAGGTGGGAAGTTTTGCGTTTTGGGAAGAGGTGAACAGGTCTACCTGTGGAGTCCCCCAAAGCTGGAAGATGCCATTTAGAACCTTTTGGTCCAGTTCCCACTCGTGTGGCAGGGCAGAGGAATGACTTAACTTGTCTGCCAGGACATTGTTGACTCCTGGAACAACGATCGCCGTGAGGTGAAGGTTGTGAAGTGTGGCCCATTCCCAAACCCTCATTGCTTCCCTGCACAACGAGTAGGATCAAGTCCCTCCCTGCTTGTTGATGTACCACACCATGCACATGTTGTCCGTTTGGACAGTCAGGTGACCGGGAAGGATGTATTGGTGAAGGGCTTGTAGGGCATACAGAACTGCTCATAGCTCGAGCACACTGATATGGAGAGGTAATTCCAGTCTGGACCATAAACCCTGTGTTTGGTGAGGACCCAGATGGGCTCCCCAACCTTCGCCTGATGCGTCCGTGGTCAGAGTCTGGAAGGGGGAGGATGAAAGAAGGGGACCCCCCGGAACAGGTTCTCTTGAACCATCCACCATTGCAAGTCTCTTATCATCAGCGAGGAGATCAGTACCAGATGATCTAGGTCGTCTACAAGTTGATCCAACTGAGAGCGGAGAGCCCAATGAGAAATTCTCATGTGGAGTCGCTCGCGCGGAACCGTCGGGATGTCGGCCGCCATTAGCCCCAAAAGACGGAGCACCGACCTCGCCGGAACCTTCCTGTGTCCCGAAAGTAGGGAAATCTGGGACTGGAGGGAGGCCCCCCTGTCCGAAGGCAGGAAGGCCTTGCAGACTGTCATATCGAGGATTGCCCCGATGAACTGGAGTCTCTGGGAAGGGTCCAGATGAGACTTGGAATGGTTGATGGTGATAACCAGACAAGTGAAGACCCGCTGGGTGAGGAAGAGAAAATGCAGGAGTTCCTCCCTGGACGAGGCCACCAGGAGCCAATCGTCCAGGTAGGGAAAAACCTGAACTCCCAAGGTACGCAGGTGGCCCGCTACCACCACCAGGCATTTGCTAAAAACTCGGAAAGCCGAGGAAAGACCAAATGGGAGTGCCTGGAATTGGTAATGGTCCCCCTGGAAAGCAAACCGGAGGTACTTTCTGTGCGAGGGACAAATGGGGATGTGCAGGCATGCATCCTGCATATCCAGTGCACAAAGCCATTGGCCCAGCCAAAGAAGGGGCAGAAGGGTTTGAAGGGAGAGCATCCTGAACTTCTTGTATTCTACATAGAGGTTCAGGGAGCTGAGATCGAGAATGGGTCTGAGATCTCCGGTCTTCTTTGGTACAAGAAAGAAATGGGAATAGTAACCCATCCCATGGAGGTGAGGAGGCACGGGTTCTATGGCCTGCTTCGCGAGGAGAGCAGATATTTCTTCCCTGACCAAAGGAAGATGGTCCCTTGAGTAAGAGAACTTCAGAGGGGGGTGGCGTGGAGGTTTCTGTAGAAACTCTATGGAGTGCCCCTCTGCGATAATCTGAAGCACCCATGAATCTGATGTTATCCTCTCCCAACCCGGAAGACGGAGGGAGAACCTCCCTCCTACTGGTTCCTCCGGGGAGTCTGGAGGCAGTGGGAGAGGGAAGGAGTCAGGTGGTATGGGGCAGCGCGCAGCTGGGCACACCGCCTTTTTAGGCAGCGGGGCCTGGCAGCTGTGGGGCCCGGCGTTTAGTGGCCCGCCTTCCTTGCGGTTTCCGCATGGACACCGCGCTCATAAAAGGACGGCGCTGTGGGGGATGGGGACGGTACATGGAATCCACAGATTTCAGGGCCGTTCTCTTCTCCTGCAAGTCGGTGATGATGTCCTTGACATCACCCCCGAAAAGCACCAAACCCCTGAAAGGTGCATCATGAATTGCTGACTGCACCTCCGAGACCAAACCTGATACTCGGAGCCAGGCGTGACGCCGAAGACTTACGGCGAACATGGAGCTCCGCCCTGCGGTGTCCACTGCATCATAGGTCATCCTCAGAATTTGACGACTGACCAAACGAGCAGAACGGACAAGGTCAGCTAAGTCCTGCTTAACTTGGGAGTCAGGCAAGGAGTCGATCTTAGATTCCACCTGCGTAAGGACAGCCTTCTGGTAATCGCCCATATGTGCTACATAATTTAAGGCCCTAATCCCCAGTGTGGAAGAAGCGTATATCTTCCTTCCATACTGATCCAGAAGGCAAGACTCCTTATCCGGGGGGGAGACGAGCTCAAGTGTTTAGGGTGTGCTGACCGTCCGTGAGCGGTGCTAATCACAACCGAGTCTGCATGGGGGTGAGAATCTAAAAAGTCTACACCCTCTGGAGCCTGGTATAGCCTGTTGAACTTCCAAGGAAGTGGGGCTAAAGCCGACGGTTGTTTCCAAATGGTGGAAACAAGGTAGGCATGAGGCTCGATCCAGGGTGGCACAAGAGTAGAGGCCGTAAGGGGCAAGTCTAGATGTTCGCCGAGTTTAACCCGCTGAGGATCTAGCTCTAAGGAACACCACTGATGTTCTTCCTGGATCTTCCTAAGCAACTCCGTGAAGGAAGGATCCTCCGGAGGAGACTTCAGAGGAGTCCTTGGCTGGGGCTTGGACGGAGAGCGAGGCTCGTTGTCTTTCTCGGAACATCCATCGGAGGAATTCAAGGAGTCCGAGAGAGAAGTAAAATTGGAAGCAGAGTAAGACTCCCTGACTCGTCTAGGAGGAGGAATGGGTTCCTTAGGGGGAATCCCTGGATGCGTGTCCGGCCCCTCTCTGGATCCAGAGGGAAGGGCTCGGGAATCCAGAGACAGAGAGGGATGTGCTGTCTGGGACGTACGGGGGCCAGAGGTGGCACCATCGCTGTAAGGTAGCTCTCGACTTCCTTGGTGAGCTGAGTCTTGACCTCAGCCCACCAGGAGGCCAGAGTCTCTTGGAGATCCACCGCGGCCCTAGGGGCAGTAGAGGAGGAGGAGGGGGATAGTTGTATGGATTATATCTGTAAGGTGAGTATCCGTAACCCGGCTGCGGGAATACGGGGCCGGTATTGCAGGCCGGGTACTTGTAGAAATGGTGGGACCTGCACCGGTACTCGCGCACAGGATACTGTGGGACCAGGTAGGCCGGTGTTGGATATGACGGGCGGTACCTGGGCACAGAGGAGCTGCCGGAGAAGACGGCCCAGGAGGACCTTCAGGGCGGATCAATATTGATAGCCCGTAGGGGAGGGCCCGATGGAAGAAGAGTATCCCCAAGGGCCGGAGGGGCCGGTGTCGGAACCGCGGTCGGTAAGGAACCGCGGAGCCAGTGTCGGGCTGGCGTCTGGGGCCCACGCCAGATCTAGATCCGTGGGAGGGGGATCCGACGGCGGAAAGGCATCCCGTGTCTCATCCAGGGATGGTGGAGAAAAATCCCCAGAGTCAGGCAGGGGCAACACAGGTTCCCCGGATGGCAGCGAAGGCTGCGGGGAACCTGGGTCGACAGATGGTGGAGGGTCTGACGTAGGCTCCGATGCCCAGTGCACGTCGGAGGAGCCGACGTGTGACATAGGGGCAGGATCCCGGTGGACGCCAGAGGAGCTGGCGTCCGACTTAAGGGCCTCGCCGGAGGCGGGCCGAGGATGGGATGAGGCCCGTCCGAGGGATGACAACCGTATGCCGCCCCGCAGGGTCAGGCGCCTTAAGTGGCCTTCTCCCGCGGGCATCGGGAGGAGCCGGACGTCCGGCTTATGGGAGGTGCCTGCCAGTAGGCCGCAGAAGCCTGCGGCGGTACTGGGGAAGGTAGCCTTTGCCCGGAGACGCCTGAAGGGCCCTTAACCAGCTCAACGGGCGGGCAACGCCCTCCAAAACCTTGAGGCTGCCGTCGATGCTACTCTGAGCCGCGGCTCCGCCAGAGTCGCGGAGGAGGAGGCTTCTCGGTGCCTTTTTTCCTTCTTGTGTCCTTCAGGGGAGGTGACACCTGCCTAAGCTTCTTCAGCTCCTTCTCCATTGCAGACATCATCTTTTAAGGGATGGGCTTCCAAGGACTGCTGGTGTCGCCTCGGGTGGTCATCAAATGCAGGCACAAGGGCACTTGTTGACCGCGTGGTCAGGGCCTACAAAAGGGCAGAGGGAGTGACCGTCCTTGTGGGGCAGTTGGGCGCCGCACAAGTCGCACTTATTTTTTGAAGGGGATGACATAAACCGATGTTCACCTGACAAAAAGATCTCAAAATAACTATCACTTTCAGTAAAAAACCAACGGAGTAACAGGGCTGAGCTACGAACTTTACCGCGAGGCACTGCATGAGCTGACGGCAGGAAAGAATTGGAAGGCGGGCGTCCGGGACCGCCCCTTTATACTGATGTCGTCTGACGCCGGTCACCTGATGTGGGGACGGTCCCGCGCCAGGGACTGCTAGCTAGAAATTTTTCTGTGGGGTCCTGCCGCCTGCCGATGTCAGTCCTATATGTCCTATATGTAATTACCTACTGCAAGAGCCCTCTTGAAGTAAGATCTTCCCTTCCCAATTGAGAACCAAGGCATCCAGGGGGACTGAGCCCAACACTGAGGGCCTGCAGCAAAACAGGGGAAGTTGGTGATTGTCTGGGGCTGCAAAAAGATCTATCTGTGGGGTGCCCCATCTGGAGAAGATCACCTCCAAAACCAGGGGATCCAGAGACCATTCGTGATGGCCCTGAGATATCCTGCTGAGAGCATCTGCCAGGCCATTGTCCTTGCCTGGGAGGTGTACTGCTATGAGGGAGGTGTTCAGGGAATAGGCCAGAGACCACAACTTCATTGCTTCCGTGCACAAGGCCGTAGACCGAATGCCCCCTTGCTTGTTGATAAACCACATTGTGGTGGTATTGTCTGTCCTGATCTAAGTTACTTTGTTCTGAACAGACTTGGAAAAAACTTGAAGTGCTAGAAACACTGCTCTGAGTTCCAACAGATTGATGTGAAGCAGAGAATCTTGAGGGGACCACAACCCTTGGGTGGTCAGGTCTCCCAAGTGGGCCCCCCACCCCAAGAGGGAGGCATCTGTAGTAAGGATTAAAGAATGAGACTGAGTGACAAATGGAACTCCCTGTCTTAGATTGTTCTGATCCTGCCACCACTGCAAGGCCTGGATCAGGGTTCGAGTTACTGGTATCAGTTTGGTCAGAGGGTCTTTTTTCTGAGACCAAAAGGCTCTCAGATGGAACTGAATGTCCCTCATCTGAAATCTTGCTCCCTGCACCACTGCTGCAGCAGCAGCCATGTGCCCCAGGAGCTGCAGAAAATGCCTTGCTGGTCGAGACACCTGAAGGGTGAAAGAAGAGGCCAGTGTGATAAGGGCCCATGCCCTGTCCAGGGAAAGGAAGGCTCTGGCCTTTTCTGTATCCAGCTCTGCTCCTATGAAGGTGAGGAGCTGAACAAGCTCGAGAATTGACTTTGAAAGATTCAGAAGGAAACCTAGAGAGGTGAGCAACTGCTGAGTTACCTGTAGGTGTAACTTGACTTGGTCTGGGGACTGGCCTACTATGAGCCAGTCGTCTAGGTATGGAAAGATGGCAATCCTTTGCCTTCTTAGAGAAGCAACTACTACTGCCAGGCATTTTGTGAACAACCTTGGAGCAGAGGTTAGGCGGAAGGGCATTGCTCTGAATTGGTAATGACCTGAGGGCAGCTCGAACCTGAGGTACTTTCGATGGGAGCTTCTGATGAGAATATGGAAATAGGCATCCTTGAGGTCCAGGGAGACTAACCAGTCCCCTGGCCTTAGAGAGGGTAGAATTATTCCCAGAGTCACAATTTTGGCTTTAAAAGGTGCTTGTTTAAGTATCTGAGATCCAGGATGGGCCACCATTCTCCTGTCTTTTTTGGGGGAAGGAAGTACCTGGAGTACAATCCTTTGCCTTGGTGTAGGGGTGGAACCCTTTCCATAGCTCTGAGAGCCAGGAGGGAAGAGACCTCTGCCTCCAGGGCAAGTGTCTCTGAGGAATTTGCAGGTAGAAAGGATCTGGTTCTCAGCTTTGGAAATTTTTTGAAGCTGAGAACCATTCCCTGGCTTACTACTTCCAGGACCCATTTGTCTGATGTTAGAGACTTCCAGTCCTGGACAAAGTAAGCCAGCCTGCCCCCTACAGCTGGTGAAGAATCGGCCCTGGGAAACCCATCAGAGTGCCTGTTTGGCAGGGGGTTTAGGCTGAGGGGTGGTAGCAGGCCTGCTTGTACCCCATCTGCCTCTCCCTCTAAAGAACCCCCTCTGAGCATAGGCAGAAGAGGAGGCCTGGGCTTGGTAGAAAGGCCTATGAAAAGGCCTGCCCCTGCCCCTGGGATGCTGCCTCTGAGGAGTGGCTTGCCTTTCCTTGGCCTGGGTACTCCTTTAGGTGGCCCTGTATTCATCCATTTTCTTCATGTAATTCTCTGTTTGCTCCCCAAACAGGGAATTACCCACAACAGGAAAATCCATGGCCTTAGTCTGGGTATTCTCCATGACAGGCTAGTACATCTGAGCCAAGCCATTCTTGCCAAGTGCCACAGATGTAGCCATGACTCTAGATGAAACATCGTTGGAGTCCACTGCAGCATGGAATTGCACCTTGGATGCCTCAATACCATCAGCAGCCACCTGCTCCAGCTCCTTGGCAAGCTGGCCAGGGACCTGTTTTGCTAAAGCCATGACAGTGTTCCATCTGGATTTCTGATACCTAGCTGTATAGGCCATATAATTGGCCTGCCTGAGTCCCAAGGATGCTGCCATGTACTATTTCTTTGCCATGGCATCAATCCTCCTAGAGTCCTTGTCTGGGGGGCGTAAAGCCAAGGGAATATTAGCCTTATCACAGGCTGCAGCCTGCACTACCCCAACGTGGCTGCATTGTTGTGTAAGGAACTCCGTATCTGAGTCTGACAGAGTATACCTCTTGTCCATTCTTTTATCCACAGGAGGTATAGTATTAGGAGTCTTTAAAATCTTAAATGTTTGTTTCCCAAAAGATTTGTGTAAGGGAATAGACAGCCTCCTAGACTCTAGGATATCCATCATTTCCACATAGTCAGGCTCTTCCTGGTCATCCACAGCTTCTTCCATAGGAAGCTGAAAGGTTTCGGCCACTTTCTTATAAAACATGAAATGGGAGGGGGACTCAGAAAGCCTAGGAGGAGACACTCCTGAAGGTCTGTTTAGGGAGATGTCCAGGTCAATGGGCACATCCAGACTTTCAAAACCACATTCACTTTCCTCATACTTCTCTTCCTCCTCTTTCGGTTTATAATACTCCTCTAAATCATAATCTTGAACCAGTGGAACAAGCCGAACCGAGCGCCTTCCTGATGGTGCCAGTTCGGTCGGAACCGGGGAAAGCGACTGCACAATTTTTATCGCTTTGGCTATTTCCTCAGCGATTGGAGAAGAAACTTTTGGATCCACACCAGCTGATTTTTCCTTTCTTGTTCTCTTAGCCAGAACCGAATCTTTGGAATCGGTTCTCCTTTTGCACGAAGAAGTTTCGCCCTGGTCAGAGAGCACTCCTTCTGGTTCGGTTTGAACCGAACCGGGCTGGCCATCCGGGTCAGCGGACTTTTTAGCCTCCCTTTCCCTGAGCCTACCAACTCTCATCTCTAGGGTAGCTGCAGGAAAATTTTTACAATCTGGCAGTCTGCATTGAGGTGGTCAAACCCCAGACAATAAACACAGGTGGTGTGGGGGTCAGCCTTAGCAAGACTTCCCGACACACACTACAGTGTTGAAACCCAGTGGGACGGTTTTCTTTGGGTTCTCAGACATGGTGCCAGTCTATCCAAACTTACCCTTTTAATGGCAATCCGCCAGGCAAGACACTCTTATCAGTTCCTGACCGTGTTACGGGTCGTGGAAAAATCCGTAATAAAATCCATTTTTTTAGAACCGATAAGAACCAGTAACCACACTCTAAAAGTAGAAATGAAGATTTTACAACAACTTGATCAGTTCAAACTGAACCGATGAACCGTTTACAAGTTCCACACAGAATAGAAAACAATATAAACCTATCTAGTACTCATGAATACCACAGACAGAGACTGAACCGACAGGTTGCGGTTTAAATTCGGTTGAAAACAGAGAAAAGCGGTACTTTAACTGATAAAATGAACCGAGCAAAGGAGAAATCTCCGGAGCGACTGTTCAGTGAGATGGAGTAAAGAATCTGATGGTTTGAGTTCAAACAGCAACAGACAGAGTCTCAACCAAGCTCGAGCTTAACTTTTTCATCTCCGGGGCAGTTCGAAGGTTGGGACTCACTGCTATTGTCAGAATACAGCAAGACTTCATGTTGTTTGAATGTAGCCCTGCGCATCCCCCTCCTACCTCTCCCTCGAAAGAACCCCTCTGTGGGAAAGAAGAGAAAGCTTGGGCTTGGTAAAGAGGCCTGCCCTTGTCCCTGCCCCTAGACTGTTGCTTTTGAGGAGTGGCTTGCCTTTCTTTGGCCTGTGCACTCCTTTAGGTGGTTCTATACTTGTACATTTTCTTCATGTAAGCCTCTGTCTGCTCCCCAAACAGAGAATTACCCACCACAGGGAAATCCACAGCCTTAGTCTGGGTGCCCTGGGAAAGGCTAGTGCATCTGAGCCAAGCAAATCTCCTGAGAGACACAGATGTAGCCATAACTCTTGATGCCACATCATTAGAGTTTACAGCAGCGTGGAATTGTACCTTGGATGCCTCAGTTTCATCAGCGGCCACCTCCTCCAGCTCTCTGGCCAGCTGGGGGGAAGCCTGTTTAGCCAGTTCCAGAACCGTATCCCACCTGGACTTCTGGTACCTGGCTGTTAGGCCATATAATTAGCCTGCCTGAGCCCCAAAGAGGATGCCAAGTATTGTTTCTTGGCCATGGCATTCACCTTTCTGGAGTCTTTATCAGGGGTGTGTGAAGCCAAAGGAATATTAGCCATGTCACAGGCTGCAGCCTGCACTACCCCAACATGTCTGCAATGACTGTATAAAAACTCCGTACCTGAACCTGATAACATGTACCTCCTGTCCATTCTCTTATCCACAGAAGGTAAGGAGTTAGGCGTTTACAAAATCTTTTTTGTGTTTCCCTAAAGATTTATGAAGAGGGATAGACAATCTCTTGGACTCTGGGATGTCCATCATTTCAACAAAATCAGGCTCTTCTTCCTCCTCAGCAGCTTCCTCCATTGGGAGCTGGGGAGTTTCAGCCACTTTTTTGTAGAGCAAAAAGTGGGACGGGGACTCAGTAAGCCTGGGAGGGGAGACATTGGAAGGCCTGTCTGGGGAGATGTCCGATTCAATAGGCACATCTAGACCTCCAAAGTCGTTGTCATCATTGGGATAATCTTCGTCTCCCTCCCATACATCGTAATATGCATCTGGATCATAATCCGATGGAGTCGGGTCTGACTGAACCGACCGCCTAACCGTCGGCAATGGTTCAGATGGAACTGGGCAAAGCGACTGAACAATACTGATCACTTTGGGAATTTCATCAGTGGTTGGAGTATGTGGTACTGGATCCAAACCGGCTGACTTCTTTTTTCTCTTAGCTGGAACCAACCCCTCAGAGTTGGATCTCGTTTTGCCTAACTACCAGCCTATCTCTAACCTGCCATTTGTTGGTAAGGTTATTAAAAAGGCAGTTGCGTTGCAATTGGATGATCATCTTATAACTCACAATGTCTATGATACTCTCCAGTCTGGCTTTAAGAAGAAGCATAGCACGGAGACTGCCCTTGTCCGGGTATTCAGTGACCTCCTAATGGCTAGAGATCGAAAGGCATGTACCATTCTGGTCCTTCTCGATCTCTCTGCTGCATTGGACACTGTAGCCCATGGTGTGCTGTTGGAGCGCCTGCGAGTTTTTTGCAGGCTGTCTGGTACAGTCCTCAAATGGTTTCATTCTTACCTCATGGACAGGTCCCAGAGAGTTGCCACTGGAATTTATTCCTCTGGCGCTCACTCCCTGTCTTGTGGGGTACCACAGGGCTCCATTTTAGCTCCCATGTTGTTTGCAGAGTATATGCTGCCTTTGGGAGAAATTATCAGGCGATACAGTCTGGGTTTTCACTGCTATGCAGATGATACTCAGCCGTATCTGTCCTTTCTGCCCGGTCAGGGTGATGCACTCTCTGTGCTGAATAACTGCCTTGCAGAGATCAGACTTTGGATGAGTTCCAGCTGGGTGAGACTGAATCCGGATAAGACTGAGGTATTGGTAGTGGACCCAGGTCATCAGGGGGTGGGTTTGGGAGCTGGACAACCATCAGGTTTGTCACTTGGTGGTATACCACTCTCTACCTCCGATCAGGTGCGAATTCTGGGCATTATTTTTGATGACGGTCTGACCCTAAAATCTCAGGTGTCAGCTGTCGTCAAATCCTCTTTTTACCATCTGAGGAATATCGCCCTGGTGAAACACCTGGTTCCTCTGGGTGATCTTCCAACACTGGTCCACACCTTTGTCACTACTCGTCTTGATTACTGCAATTCCCTCTACCTAGGGCTACCTGGGATTGATATCTGCCGCCTGCAGCTGGTGCAGAACGCGGCAGCCAGGCTTTTGACTGGGACTTCTAGAACCAGTCATATTACGCCTGTGCTCAGCGAACTGCACTGGCTGCCTGTTTGGTGGCAGATCACCTTTGAGGTTGGTTTACTAACCTTTAAAGCCCTACATGATCAGGGGCCCGGTTACTTGAAAGATCTCCTGATTCCCTACTGCCCCCTCTGTCCTCTCCGTTCCACCAATGAGGGATTGCTGGAGATTCCCAGGGTTCGATTAAAGACATCAGGATCCCGTGCTTTTGCTTTTTCAGCACCAACCCTGTGGAATTCTCTGCCTCGTTGGTTGAGAGATTGCCCAACTGTTGATAGCTTTAAGGTTGGTTTAAAAACATATTTATTTAGTTTAGCTTTTATTTAGTCATGGTTGATATGTTTTAACAGTTGCTAAAATTTTTATTATCGTGTATATGTTTTTATGTACAGCGCCTTGGACTTGAAAGACGCTAAATAAATAAAGTTGGTTTGGTTAAGGTAACGTGTACATTTACTTGTGCTAATTGTGCTTGTACTATGCTCAATGTTTTCATTTACATTTAGTACAGCACAGTGTTGCTGTACACTGTAGTTGATTGTGTTGTTCAGTGTTGCTCAGTGTTCAAAGATCAGTGTAGCAATTCTACGAGGGAGCGAAATGACGCGGAGTAATGATGGCCGGGACGAAACTGACAGAAGTGAACTGTCAGGAGTGGAATTACATGGAGTGAAATGTCGTGCTCCCATTGAGGATATATAAGCGAATTTCTTTAATGCCAGACTGGACTCATGTCACAGTCACACGACTTGACTTGAGTCACTATGTAGCATGACTGACTCAACCTAAGAAAGTCAAGCAAGCAACTCACATTGGCTCACTGCCTTAGCTGGAGGCTACTGCAGCTTAATACCTATTACGTTAAAAAAAGCAGCCAGGCAACCACCATGGCATTTGGGATATATAGGCTAATTCCTTTAAATGTCACCATCTCTCAGAGTTGGCTTAGCTCAGCCGATTGGCTCTGGCTGTTGGCTTGGCCTTGGAGTCTCGGACACAGTGAGTGGTGAGTGCAAGCAGGAGTTGTGTCATGGTTGTGGTGGTAGGGTATTACATTGAGAAAGTAAATATGAACACAAATCTCTCCAAACATATTTGCACTACTTACTATTACTTTTATTAACTTAACTTGAGGGGACTGGGTCTTGAAGGGAGTCCCAGGCTGTGAGGTGAGGATGGAGGAGGGACATTCAGACTAGTCATAACCAGACAGTGAGCATTGATTACCCAGTCAGAACTGTTCTGATTCCTAGTAGTGCTCTTGCTGTGCCTGCTTCTAAAGCTAGTAGCACACAACTTCAGTGAAGTGCAACTCTGTCTGCATCTGGAAGTCTAGTCTGCACCACCACCACCAGGAGTGGAGTGGCTGGACATTCCTTTCATATTCATCAATTCTCATCTTTAAGTTATTGAAAATTTAACATAACAAAAACGTAAATCAACAACTTACTGCTTGTACTCACTGTGCTATTTTTGTATAGTACTTTCTGCTTGCAAGTGCTATTTCTGACTGCCCTCTCCTCTGTCCCCTCCTTTCTAGCCGGCCCTGCCCTCGAGCACCCAGAGACCGTAGGGGCTCCGAGACGCCAGCGGGCGGGCGGCCACCGCACAGCCAAGAAGGGAACCAGGAGGCCGGGAGAGGCAGCCAGAAAGGTATCGGATAGCTGATAGTAATCGAAGGCGGATCCGACTTTGCCTGCCTCTGATTGGCGCGCTTCCCATTGACTTTGCTGTACTTGCACCACCAAAACTGGTCGGATTACTGCTCTTTATTGCAAAGTTCAAATTCTCTAAAAGGAGCTGTTTTACTGTTTTATTGTGTACTTTTGGGAAATGCCTTCTTGCTTGTTTAACCAGTAATTACAGTCTTTTGGGAAGATTTGTGTTGGGCTAGACGCTCAGGCGCCTAACCCCCCCACCCACCCAGTCTTTGTTGTGCAAATTTATATTTTTAGCACCTCTTGCAAGCCACTGCTTTAAGTGCTATTCGACTGCCCTCCTCTGTCCCTTCCTTTCTAGCCGGCCCTGCCCTCGCGCACCCAGAGACCGTAGGGGCTGCGAGCCGCCAGCGGGCGGGCGGCCACCGCACAGCCGAGAAGGGAACCAGGAGGCCGGGAGAGGCAGCCAGAAAGGTACGGGAAAGCCGCAAAATTTTTGCCCGCTCCCCCACCCCCCTTTAGGGTGTTGTTTTATACACACACCTTCCCACCGAATCTCTTATCCCCGCCCATAGCTAATCTCCCAGCCAATTCCCGAGCTCATTTCTTCACATCACCTTAGTTTCTTTAACCCTTTCCTACCTCCACCATGCTACTGCCTACTATTGCTGCTTTGCCTCTCACCTTCCTTGGATCCAGAAGAGATAACTGTTGGAACCCATGCCATGGTGTTTAGGGCGACCACTCAACACTGTCCCCTCTACTGTCCCCAGTGGATGCCCTAAACCCTACATACATATATTACCACTTCTGCAAATAATCCTTGGGGAACCCACAAAAGGCTCACAACCAGTTCGGAACTCCTCAATCCCCCTGCTACCTTACTGGCACTACAATTACTCCCTATGCCTGTCCATTAAGCTGGTACTCTATGATAAAATCTATAACCATGCAGCAGGATCATCACCCACTATATATCGGTTCCCAAGCAAGAAGAAAAAACTGTCTGACTACTCATTACTCCTATCGCTTGGTGCCCTCATCAAGCTAATCTTCTTTCTGCTGATCTGTGTTGGCACTGTTGAAATCAACCCTGGCCCCACTGAAAGCTCTATCTCTCCATCTGACCTAGCTCCATAAATGGCTTGAGTTTCTTCACATCAACGCCTGCAGCCTCCTAAAAGTTCTCATTAATACAGGCCTGGGTTGCACACACCCTACCTGACTTTCTGGTTATATCTGAAACATGGCTCAAATCTGCAAAAAAAGACAGTGAAATAAACCTTCCCAACTACCAGCTCTTCAGATCTGACCGTCTATCCAGGGGCGGGGGTAGCCATCTATGTCAAAGCAAACATCTCTGCATCCTGCCTCAATTCTACATCACAACCAAAGGAATTAATGCTTGTCAATTAAAATAACTCTTCCCAACACATCATCCTTTCAACTGATTGGTTGCTACAGGCCCCCTCTGCTGGCCTCAAATCCCTATCCCACCTAGGATCTATACTTAATCTAGGCCCTGAAGACACCATCATCTTAGGAGACCTGAACTTAAATTGGCTAACTAATGCATCTGCACCCCTAGTAACCTTCTGTGACACTTATGGATTCACTCAATTAATCAAAGAACCAACAAGGATTAACCCAAAGAATAATCTCAACAGCACACTCCTGGACATTATGTTGGTAAATAAGCCTCATCATTATCCCCATGCTGGAGTACTATTCAGTGACCTAAGTGACCACTGTCCCATAGCTGCCATTAGATCAACAATCAAGCCACCCAATCCTGCAAAATTCCTCCCACGAAGGTCAAAAAAGAACTTTAATATTTCAGGATATCTCCACGATCTGTGCCACACCACACGTTGGCAAGAATTCTCCCTCACAGCCTCAATAGAGACAGCTCTTCAAATCTTAAATGATATAATCATAAGTGCCCTCAATTCACATGCACCCCTCACCAGTGTCAGAACCAAACTCAAATCCTGTCGCTGGTTCTCTGCTGACCTTAAATCCAAGACTGCTTGCCAGAGACAAACTCTGGAAAAGGGCAAGAAAGACAAAGGATCCAAATGACTGGCTTCAATTCAGAAAAGCCAGAAACTCCTGCACAAAACAAGTAAGAAATGCCAAGGCTGCCTTCTACACAGCTGAATTGGATGCTCCTATCACAACCCCTTCCAGGTTCTGGGGTACCATAAAGGGATCCTAGGTCAAACTTCTACCCCTATCTTACCACCCAAAATTCACCTAAATAGTATTGAAATCACTGACAAGCAAAATATCTTGAATGCCTTTAACGATCATTTCACTACAGCTGGCCTGGCTTCGACTCCTCACCTGCAAACCTATTAAGATCATCACTAAACCTACAATCTACTGAGGGACAAAAGGTTGCTTCCACATTCTCATTCAAATCAATACTTTAAAAGAAGTAGAAGACCTTCTACTCCAGCTAGATACAACTAAAAGTGCAGGTGCAGACTCCTGGATCCCTACTTTCTAAAAGTAGCACTGCATGCCTTAGCCCCCCACCCACCTCTTCAATCTGTCACTTGCCACTGGTTCTATCCCCTCAATATGGAAGATGGCTCAAGTGTTTCCATTAGTTAAGGCAGGTGATCCCATGGACCTCAACAATTATAGGCCCATTTCCATCTTACCAGTACTATCCAAGATGCTTGAGAAGCTGGTAAACTCTCAGTTAACTGCCTACCTTGATACCAACAATCTCCTTAATCCAGCTCAATCTGGGTTTAGATCTATGCACAGCACCATCTCTGCATTAGCAAAAGTCACAAATGATTGGCAGACTGCCTTAGACAAAAAGAATAATACCTGTGCTGTGTTTCTGGATCTAAGCAAAGCCTTTGACACTGTGGATCATGAACTTCTAATCTCCTCTCTGAACGCCATAGGCCTTGACTCACTCTCTCTTAAATGGTTCAGATGCTATCTCTCGGAAGATTACAACTGGTAAAAAATGAAGGTGATCTATCTACCTCTAAACCACTCCTAAGAGGTGTACCGCAAGGCTCCATCCTGGGTCCCATCCTTTTGCCATTTACATCAATAATATTGACTCAATCTCTCACAATCTAATATTCACCTTTTGCAGATGACACTGTACTATATGTCAGCAATCCCTCACCATCAAAAGCCTGTGAGCTTCTACAGTCTGAATTCTCCCTCCTTCAACACAACCTATTAGAAAAGAAATTACTACTAAATGCCAAGAAAACCAAAGCTATGTTCTTTGCCACCAAGAACTGCTCTTCCACTGTCCCATCATTCACCCTCCCACAACTCTCTACCATCCTTGGTGAAAATCTGGAATATGTAGACAAATTAAAATATCTTGGAGTATGGATAGACAATAAACTTGACTATACTACCCACATTGAAGAGCTCCTGAAAAAGCTAAGACAAAGACTTGGTCTATTCTATAGGATCAAACACTACCTGACCAGAGATTCCAAACAAAGATTAATCCTAGCATCATTCCTGTCCCTCATTGATTATGCTGACTTCCTCTATGGTCATTGCTCCTCTCCCATTTAAACAAATTAGACACCTTGTATCATAGAGCTATTAGATTCATTACAGACCTTCCCTCCAGCACCCATCATTGCTCTCTACAATGCAGTCAGTTGGACATCCCTGCAACAAAGAAGAAATAAAAATGCTGCTATCTGGATCTACAAAGCTCTGACAAACTCCCTTCCTACATCTCAGACTGCTTCAACCGGATCACATCCAGGCCTTACACCCTGAGGATCAATAAACTGATCATGCTGAAGATTCCTATCACCTGTACCCGGTATGGAAGAGCTGCAATCAGCTATTCCCTGGCACTTATCTGGAATTCTCTTCAAAAGACATTGAAACTGGATACCCTGATTCCTTTAACATCCTTCAAAAAGCTGTACACCAGCCTATTCCCAGATTCATGCAACTGCTTCCACAAGGCCTAGTCCTCCCACACCCCACTCCCTCCTCCACCCCCCTTTTTTTAAAGCTCCCCCATATTCTTCTATCGTTCCTCTAGCTCGTTCTCCATCAAACTTCATACATATATGCCCACCCAAGTCCCACTATCCAAGCCTTATCCCTACTAAACTGTTTGTTTCTTTCCTTTAATAGGTTTTAGGTTTATTGTCATTTTGCCTTGTATATATGTAAATATTTGTATATCTGTCTCATTCATAAATGATTGTATTTGTGCTTATTCAGTATCATGTTTTTTGTGTACAATTTGTAACCTTTTATTGTTATGACCACTCAGGTCCATCTTGTAAATGAACTATGCTCAATGATGTTGGCCTGAATAAATAAAGATTTTGATTGATTGATTGATTGATTGATTGAAGCATTTTGTGCTGTAAGCTAAGAGTACAATAAAACACTTTACTTATAACGGTATGTCACTCACGTTTCAGACTACAGTGAAATGACATTTCTTTTTATATAAATCTACTTATAGTGCTCGAAGTTCCATGCTAATTATCAGGTCAGGAGGACTCTGACTTAGTCAATAAAAAATACATTTCTCTTGCACATACTTGACTCATCTTTCTTTTCTCTCATTAAATTCATAATGTGTCATTTACTAGTATTGTAACTGCTTTTACGTGTAAAATTTGGTTAAAATTGCATTATTTTGGAATATTTTAGATTTTCCGATTGGAATATATTATACAGCGGTATCACACACCACGGTTATCATACCGTCAAAATTTCATACCGTGACAACCCTATTGCCACCACTAGACTGCTCGATGAGGGGTTCCTGTGACTGGCACCATTTTTGATCGGGAATCTCTTTTCTGTGACCAGTGAAATCTGAGACAAAACTGGATGTCTCTCATCTGGAACCTGGCACTGTTGCTGTTGACGCAGCCATATGTCCTAACAGCTGGAGAAAGTGCCTTGCTAGTCTGGGAATATGCAGCTGGAAGGAGCTGGCCAACTGTACCAGGCAGTCCACCCTCCCCTGAGGGAGGAATGCCTTACCCCTTAGTGTGTCCAGTTCCACTCATATAAACTCCAGGAGCAGAACTGGCCTCACCACTGACTTTTTCTGGTTTACCAGGAAGCCTAAGGACTGCAGGGTATCCTGAGTGGTGGTTAGTGCATCTTTGACCTGCTGGGGTGACTGGCCTACTACGAGCCAGTCGTCCAAGTATGGGAAGACTGTAACTCCCTGCTTCCTCAAGAGCACTACCACTACTGCTAGGCACTTTATGAACATATGAAATTTGCCAGTAGATAAAGGTCTAGTGGTCTATCAAGTGTGCTCGAATGTGCAGCTAGCACCCCTTATACTGCAGCTGTCTTTCCCTCCCCCTCCCTTGACCATCCCCCTTGCTCTGTCCAGCCCCTTTTGAAGCAGACCACTGTTCTACTGGATACCTCTTCTGCCGGTGATGCATTCCACCCAGCTACCACACTCTCTGTAAAAAAGTGTCTCCTCATCTCCCTCCTGAACCTTCCTCCCTCCAGTCTCATATCATGGCCCCAGGTGTCCCTCCCCATCCCTACTTTGAACAGACTCTCTGTACCTGTCTTTTTTATTCCTTTCATGTGCTTGAAGGTTTCAATTATATCCCCCCGTCCCTCCTCTCCTCCAGCGAGTACATGTTCAATTCCCTCATCCTCCTCTTGTATGGTATGTCCCTCAGCCCCTGGATCATCTCTGTCACTCTGCGCTGCACCCTCTCCAGTAACTTAATGTCCTTCTTCGGATATGGGCACCAGTACTGCACACAGTAATCCAGGTGTAGTCTAATCAATGATCTATACAGTGGCAGAATCACCTCCCCCTCCTCAAGGATATACCCCCTTGCAATGCAACCCAGCATTCTGTTGGTCTTTGCAGCTGCCTTTCTTCACTGTGCCGAGTTGTTCACTGACCCCGTAGTGAGCACCCCCAGATCCTTCTCCTCCTCTGACTCGGCTAGCTGCACTCCTGCCAACTGTTAACTCCTCAGCACCTTGCACGTTTTGGCATTGAACCCCAGTTGTCAGGTATCCAACCAGGTTTCCAGCTTTGCCAGATCATCCTGCAACCCCTGCTATCCCCCTAGGTCATCCACCACCACTCCCATCTTGGTGTCATCAGCAAACTGACTGATCTTACTCTTGATGCCCAATGATATACCTGCAATGAATATCCCAAACAACACTGGTCCCAACACCGAGCCCTGCAGAATACCACTCATCACTACCCTTGGGGATGAGAGCTCCCCACCCACCAGCACCCTCTGTTGCCTTCCATGAAGTCAGTTCCCTACCCATCTCAGCAGGTTTGCACCTGCCTCTGTGCCTTCCAACTTACTTCATAGCCTGCCATGTGGCACCAAGTCGAATACCTTACTGAAGTCCAGGTATAGAACATCCACTGCATGGCCCCCATCCATCTGCCTAGTTACCCAGTCATAGAACTCCACCAGGTTGGTTGGGCAGGATCTGTCTCTTATGAAGCCATGCTGTTTGCTGTCCTGTAGCCCTTTTGCCTCCAGAAGGGACACCAGCCTCTCTTTCAGGAGAGTCTCCATCAGCTTACCCATGATGGATGTGAGGCTCACCAGTCTGTAGTTCCCCAGTTCATACTTGGGGATGATTTTGTGAAGGGGCATCACATGAGCCATCCTCCAATCCTGAGGTATACACCCTGAGTGTAGTGAAGCACTGAATAGGTCTGCCAAAGGTCCCACCTTTGTAAACACTCTTGGAGCAGAAGTCAGGCTGTAGGGCATGCCTCTGAACTGATAATGGCCCGATGGCAATCTGAACCTGAGGTACTTTCTGTGGGCTAGCCTGATAGGGATGTGGAAGTAGGCATCCTTTAGGTCTACAGATGCCAGCCAATCTTACTGCCTGAGCGTAGGGAGGGTGGTGGCTAGGGTGACCATTTTGAACTTTGGTTCTGTCAAATGTTTGTTTAGGTGTCTGAGATCCAGTATGGGTCATCACTCCCCAGTTTTCTTTAGGGTGAGAAAGTATGCTAAGTATAGTCCCTTTCTCCTTTGGGTCAAGGGGACGGGCTCTACTGCCTTCTCCTGCAGAAGTTTTGCTACCTTTGCCTCCAATAGGATTGCTTCTGATGGGGTGGCAGGTCTGAAATCTCTTGCTCTCAGTTTGAGCAAGGCCTTGCAGCTGAGAGCAAAACCCTGACTCACTATCTCCAGGCCCCACTTATCCGTGGTAATAACTCCAAGCCTGGAGGTAGTGAGCCAGCTGGCCCCCTACTGGAAGTGGGGGGGTGACCCTGCTTGACCCCTCAGGTGGTCTGCTTTGCTTCTGCACTGGGCTGGGAACTGGGGCCAGCATGACTGCCACCCCTTCTGCCCCTGCCTCTGAAGTACCCTCTCCGTGGCTGGTAGGCTGGGACAGCCTGAGTCTGGAAGAAAGGTTTGTAGTGGGTTTTACCACTACCTCCTCTACTCTGGTACGTCTGAGGTGTTGCTGCTTTTTCCTTAGTAGCAGCACTCTTGTAAGCCACCTTGTATTCATCCAACTTTTCCATGTAGGCCTCTGTCTGTCCACCAAAGAGAGATGTGGTCTTGCAAGGAAAATCCAAGGCTTTCGCCTGGATGTCCTGGGATAGATTTTCTGAGTCAAGCAATCCTTCGCAGGTACACTGAAGTTTCCATAAGTCTGGCTGCAATGTCACTGGCATCCACTGCCATTCTAAATTAGTATTTGGAGGCTTCTATGCCCCTTTTTGCAGCCTCAGCTAGCGCAGATGCCATAGGAGCAGGGCAGGCCTTAGCAATCTCCAAAACTGTGTTCCAGAGACTTTTCTGGTATCTGGAAACATAGGCCATATAAGTGGTCTGCCTAATGGCCAAAGAACTACCCAAAATAAGATTTCTTGGCCATAGAGTCCATTTTCCTAGAATCTTTATCTGGGGGATGTGACGCTAGAGGAATGCCTGCCTTATCACATGCAGCAGCCTGTACCACCCCTTTATGACTGGGATGCCCAAAGAGGAATTCAGCTCCTGCCTTGGCAGCCCAGTATTTTCTATCCATCTTCTTGTCCACTGGGGGAACAGAAGTGGGGGTTTGCAAAATCCTAGTGGCCTGTCTCTTCAGAGACTTATGGATGGGTGATAGCAACCTCTTAGTTGCTGGTACATCCATCATTCCATGTACTCTGGTTCCTTCTCCTCCTCTGTAGATTCTTGAGTAGAGAGGCCCAGAGTTTGTGCCACTTGCTTCATGAAAGCAAAATGTGATGTAAAAACCTCTGGTCCCTTATCAGGGGAAACATCCAGTTCAGGGGGCTCCCCAAAGTCCTCATCATAATCTTCTTCATCACCGCCATAAACATCAGTGTAGTGTTCAAGAGAACTGGAAATCAAACAAGAACACAAAGTTTGAACCGATAGATGATGTGAACTAAGTCGCAGAACCAAACTGGTACCAGTTTGTAGCAAATGAATTATTCTAATAGCATTAGCAATTTCTTCAGCAGTAGGGTCCATTGGGTTTGTCAGTTGAGGTTCCTTCCCCGAGTGCTTTTCCTTCTTTCTCAAAATGGTTGCTGGTTCAGCAGCAGTTTCCAAGGTTTGCTTCCTTCCAAGAGAACCTTCACCCTTGTCAGAGGGCTGTTCGTCCAGTTCCTTGGGGTTTTCTTTTGACTGAGAAGGAGTCGGCTTATCAGAGGCCGGGTCAGCGGCCTTATCAGACATCTTTTCCCTCAGTCATTTCAATCGCCTATCAAGTGCAGACTGGGGAAAATTCTTACAGATCTCATAGTCTGCGTTTGGGTGGTCAACACTTAGGCAGAAAACACAAACTAAGTGTGGATCAGCTTTTTCGAATTGTTCACAACACTCTGTACAATGCTGAAACCCCAGAGGGCCAGTTATTTTCTTGGGAGTCAGTAACATAGTCCAAACCAACCAAAATACTGGGCTTCTCGAGCCAAATACACACACTATTAAATAAAACTTCTCTGGTCTTCCTTTTTTTTTTTTTTTTTTTCGGTCAGTTCAGCGACTGAATCAAAACCAAGTTACCCCGGTTAAATAATATGAAATAAATGTAAATAAGAAACCAGATACCAGAGAAGTAAATTTCAAAGAAGTTTCACCTGGAAATGTAAACAAAGACTTGATTTCTTCCCAGTTACAAGGGACCGGCAAGGAACCAAAAAACTTAACGGAACAACATAGATACATACTAATCTACCTGTAATACCAAGTACAATGCTTTACAAATGAAAAGAAAGAAAAAATGACTCACCTTACTAATCTTGTTTCTTCTAAGGGAATCTTACTGTATTCTGACTTATGCAGTACTGGTCTCACCATAGGACTGCCCTGGAGCCAAAATGGTTAATAGAACCTATGCAAATGATGGAATGCTAGGCTTGAGCTCGGTTTTCAAACCACTGTCCCTAGTAAACAACTCCTAACCGTCAGATTCTTATGAAGCATGCACTAAGCAGTTTCCAACTAATGGAAGGATAATAAGAAAAAATTACTCACCTTAGTAATTATGTTTCTTCTAATGGAGTCTTGCTGTATTCTGACAATATGCAGTTAGCCCCAGCACTTGAATTGCTCCGGAGATGAAAACGTTAACTCTATGCTGAGAGCATAGAATGTTGAGCTCGAGCTCGGTTCAAACCTCTGTCTGCTGCACTTTCAAGTGTAACCATCAGATTCTTACGAGCCAAGACTAAGTACACCTATAGTGTGGAAATTGTAAAAAAAACAAACAAAAAAAAAAACACTAGCCATAAGGGCAACCAAAAGTTTTGGAATCCCAAAAGACTCAAGTCGAGAATCCCAAAACAAAAAACTCAGGTAGTGAACTTAACATAACTTTTAAAATAACATCAACTGAAGATCCACTATGCCCAGCTCCTCCAAAAGGAGAGGGAGCCAATACACCTCTGGGGTGCAGCACTGTACCTGCCAGCCCACTTCCCAAAAACCAGGTTCTGAGAGGGGAGGTGGGGGGAGGTCAGAATACAGCAAGACTACATTAGAAGAAAAATAATTACTAAGGTGAGTCATTTTTTCTTCAAACAACATGAAGTCTTGCTGTATTATGACAATATGCAGACTACCAAGCAGTACCTCCCAGGACGAGGGTACAGAATCTACTTAGGAAATAGGCTCTGCAGCACTGCTGTACCAAACCTAGCATCACTCCTATCCTGGATGTCCAGAGAGTAATGCTTGGTAAAAGTATGAACTGTTTTCCAGGTGGCTGCTTTACAGATCTCTAAGAGGGGTATATCTCTAGCCGCAGCCAGAGAAGCAGCTGTACCCCTAGTCGAATGAGCCCTCAGGCCTGAGGGGGGTATTTTGCCTATCTTTTCATAACAGAATTGTATGCAAGAGACAATCCACCTGGCAATAGTCCTCTTAGTAGCAAGTTTACCCTTTCCCACTTCACCATAAGTGAGAAACAACTGAGGACAGTCAAACCTAAGTGCCTTAGTGCGCTCAATGTAGTAGCTAAGTGCCCTCTTAACATCCAAACTGTGTAATCCTCTCTCTCCTGAAGAAGAATGATCAGTGAAAAATACAGAAAGGGACATGGATTGGTTCAGATGAAAATCTGAGACCACTTTGGGTAAGAACCTCCTGTTGGTTCTAAAGACCACCTTATCTCTATGAAAATAAATGAAATCAGGCTCTACTGACAGAGCTTGCAATTCACTGATACAACTGGCAGAAGTAATAGCTACCAGGAACACAGTTTTCCAAGTCAAGTACTTGAGTTCTGCTGAGGCCAAAGGCTCAAAGGGTGGTTGCATGAGCTGAGCAATGCAAACATTAAGATCCCAAGCAGGGGTAGGATCCTTAAAAGGGGGATTAGTATGAAGTAGCCCCTTAAAAGTTTTACAGAACACAGGGTGGGAAGCTAGAGAAGAAGGCTTCCCCACTGATAGAAATGCAGAAACAGCAGATAGATGTACCCTGAGGGTAGCTGGTCTGAGGCCTAAACTATTGAGATGAACCATATAGTCCAGAACTGCAGACAAGTCAGCAGAGTCTGGTGACATCTGTTTACTAGAACACCAAATACCAAACCTTTTCCATTTGGAGTTGTAGGTTTTTCTAGTGGCAGGTTTACGAGAAGCCTTGAGAAATTTCAGAACCCCCTGAGACAGATTCACATTTGCATATTCTAACTCTTCAAGAACCAAGCTTTAAGATTAAGAAACTGAAGATTGGGATACCAAATTCTCCCCTGAATGGAGGTTAACAGATTGTGTTTTTTGGGGGAAGCCAATGGAAGATGGACCATCAGAGACAGCAAGAGTGGATACCAAGGCTGCCTGGCCCAGTCTGGTGCAATCAGGATCACTTTGCAAGATTGTCACCTTATCTTGACCAGAACTCTGAACAACAGAGGAAATGGGGGAAGACATAGAGAAATTTCCCCAACCAATCCAACAGTAGAGCATCCAGGGGGACTGGGCCCAATACTGGAGGTCTAGAACAAAAAAGAGGAAGTTGGTGATTGCCTGGGGCTGCAAAGTGGTCCATCTGAGGAGTGCCCCATCTTAGAAATATTGCTTATAGCACTGAGGGATCCAGTGACCATTCGTGATGGCCCTCAGAAATCCTGCTCAAAGCATCTGCTAACACATTGTCCTTCCCTGGAAGATGGACTGCTACCAGGGATGTCTGTAGAGAATAGCCAGAGACCAGACTTTCATGGCTTCTGTGCACAAGGCTATCAACCAAGTGCCTCCCTGCTTGTTGATGTACCGAGTCTGTGAGACAAATGGGACTCCTTGTCTGAGATGAAAAAATTACTCACCATAGTAATGTTGTTTCTCTTAATGGAGTCCTGCTGTATTCAGACATAATGCAGTTAGCCCCAGCACTTGAACTGCCCCGGAGAGGAAAGAGTTAACTCTATGCAGAAGCATAGAACGTTGAGCTCGAGCTCGATTTTCACACCTCTTTCTGTGGTACTTCCCAGCGTAACCGTCAGATTCTTACAAGCACACTAACTAACATACTATAGTATGGAAATTGTTCAACATATAGCCAAAGGGCAAAATATTATTTTTGGGCCCAAAAGACTCAAGTCGAGAACACAAGAAGGAAAGGTAGTGACAATATTTAAGTATAAAACACCAGAAAAAATAACAACATCCACCCCCCCCAAGAGGGAGGGTACAAGGTACACCCCTGAGGTGCAACACTGTACCTGCCAGCCCACTTCCCAAAAAACAGGTTCTGAGAGGTGAGGCAGGGCTGAGGTCTGAATACAGCAAGACTCCATTAGAAGAAACAACATTACTAAGGTGAATAATTTTTTCTTCAAACAACATGAAGTCTTGCTGTATTCAGACATAAGGCAGACTACCAAGCAGTTCCCTATGGAGGAGGGAATGCAGAACCCACTTTGGGAAGAGGCTCTGCAGTACTGCTGTGCCAAACCTAGCATCACTCCTAGCCTGGATGTCCAGGGAGTAATGCTTGGTAAAAGTATGTACTGTTTTCCAGGTGTCTGCTTTACAGATCTCTAACAAAGGTATATCTCTGGCCGCAGCTAGAGAAGCAGCTGTACCCCTAGTCGAATGAGCCCTCAGGCCTGAAGGGCCGTTCTACCCAACTTGTCATAACAGAATTGTATACAAGAAACAATCCACCTGGCAATAGTTCTTTTAGTGGCAGGCTTACTTTTCCCCACTTCACCATTAAAGGGAGAAACAATTGAAGACAGTTGTTTCTATGTGCCATAGTATGCTCAATGTAGTAGCTAAGGGTCCTCTTAACATCCAGACTGTGTAACCTTCTTTCCCCTAAAGAAGAATGATCAGTGAAAAACACAGAGGGAGATATAGACTGGTTCAGATGAAAATCTGATACCACTTTGGGCAAGAACCTCCTATTGGTTCTTAGGACCACTATGTCCCTATGGAAGGAGATGAAGTCAGGTTCAACTGACAGAGCCTGTAACTCACTAATCCGCCTGGCAGAAGTAATAGCTACCAGGAAAACAGTTTTCCAGGTCAAGTACTTCAATTCAGCCGAAGTCAGAGGTTCAGAGGGTGGCTGCATAAGCTGAGCTATGCAGACATTAAGATCCCACGGCAGAGTGGGATCCCTAAAGGGAGGGTTAATGTGAACCAGGCGCTTGAAAAACTTTCTGAAAACAGGATGAGATGCCAGGGAAGAGCCCTTCCCTGCTGAGAGGAATGCAGAGACAGCTGTTAGATGAACCTTCAGAGTGGCAGGCCTAAGGCCTAGACCGTTCAAATTAACTACATAGTCTAACTTTGTGAAAATGCCTGCAGAATCAGGCAGGATGCCTTTCTGAGAGCACCAAATACTGAACCGTTTCCATTTTGAGTTGTAAGTTTTTCTAGTGGAAGGTTTCCTGGAGACATTCAGAATATCCAGAACTCCCTGAGAGAGATGTAGTGCTGCATATTCTAACTGTTCAAGAGCCAGGCCTTCAGATTGAGAGACTGGAGATTGGGGTACCAGATCCGATCCTGGGAGGAGGACAGGAGATTGTATGTCCTGGGCAGAGACAGGCGACGTGACACTGACAAGGACAGCAGTAGAGGATACCAAGGCTGTCTGGCCCAATCTGGAGCCACCAGTATCCCTGTGCAGGGTGGAGTCCTGATCTTGATCAGAACTCTGAACAGCAGAGGGAAGGAAGGGAAGGCATAGAGAAACCTGCCCTTCTAGTCTAAAATGAAAGCATCCTGGGGAACCGTCCCCAGGACTGGAGGTCTGCAACAAAACAGGAAGTTGATGATTGACCGGTGCTGCAAAGAGATCTATCTCTGGAGTGCCCCACCTGGAGAAGATGACCTTCAGGATGTGAGGATCCAGGGACCATTCGTGATGTCTCTGTGAAATTCTGCTCAGAGCATCTACTAGTACGTTGTCCTTCCCTGGAAGGTGAACTGCTACCAGAGAAGTCTGAAGAGAATAGGACAGAGACCACAGCTTCATGGCCTCTGTGCACAAGACCGAGGACCGAGTGCCTCCCTGTTTGTTGATGTACCACATTGTGGTGGTGTCGTCTGTCCTGACTTGGACCACCTTGCCCTTGACTGAATCCGAGAAGCTCTGTAGGGCTAGGAAAACTGCCCTGAGTTCCAGGAGATTGATATGAAGGAGAGACTCTTGTGGAGACGAGATCCCTTGAGCTGTCAGGGCTCCTAGGTGGGCTCCCCACCCTAGGAGAGAAGCATCCATAGTTAGAACTACTGATGGGACTCGAGGGATAAATGGAACCCCTTGTCTGAGGTTGTCCTGGTCCAGCCACCACTGGAGAGCTTAGACCAGAGTCTGAGTCACTGGAATCAGTTTGGTGTGCGAATCCTTCTTTTGAGACCAAAAAGACATTAGATGAAACTGAATATCCCTCATCTGGAACCTTGCTCCCTGCACCACTACCATGGAAGCTGCCATGTGACCCAGGAGCTGGAGGAACTGTCTTGCTTGGGCGGGAGACCTGAGGTCGAAAGAAGGAAGCGAGATCCACCAGGGCCTTCACCCTTGCCAGGGGAAGGAAGGAAGGAAGGCTTTTGCTTGTACCATGTCCAACTCTATGCCTATAAAGGTGAGTAGTTGAACTGGTTCGAGGACAGACTTTGGAAGACTGAGAAGAAACCCCAGGGAGCTGAGTAAGTCCTGGGAAGTTTGAAGAGCTGACTTGACCCTGTAAAGGTGACTGACCCACTAAGAGCCAGTCGTCCAGATATGGGAAGATGGTGATACCCTGTCTTCTGAGGTAAGCCACCACTAATGCAAGGCACTTTGTGAACACCCGTGGAGCTGATGTTAGGCTGAATGGCATAGCTCTGAATTGGTAATGGCCTGAAGGCAACTCGAACCTGATGTATTTTTTGTGGGAGCACCTGATAGGAATATGGAAGTAGGCATCCTTGAGGTCCAGAGATGCTAGCCAATCCCCTGGCCTTAGAGAGGGAAGGATTATTCCCAGAGTTACCATTTTGAATTTGGGCTTTGAAATGTGTTTGTTCAGATACCTTAGGTCTAGGATGGGTTGCCACTCCCCTGTTTTCTTTGGGGTAAGGAAGTACCTGCAGTACAGTCCTTTTCCCTTGTGCTGAGAAGGAACCTTCTCTATAGCTCTGAGAGCTAGAAGAGAGGAAACCTCTGCCTCTAGGGCAATGGTTTCTGAGAGTGATGCAGGTGGAAAAGACTTGGCCCTCTTTTTTGGAAATTTTTTGAAGCTGTGGGCCAGTCCCTGGCTTACTACTTCCAGGACCCACTTGTCTGAGGTCACAGACTTCCAGGCCTAGAAGTAGTAGGCCAGTCTGCCTCCTACTGGAAATTGGGAGTCAACCTGGGCTGACACATCAGGGTGTCTGCTTGGCAGGAGCCTTAGACTGACAGGAGGAGGGAGCAGCTCTGCTCATCCCCCTCCTGCCCCTCCCTCTGAAGAGCCCCCTCTGTGGGAAGGGAGAGGAGGCCTGGGCTTGGTAAAAAGGCCTTTGAAAGGGCCTGCCCCTGCCCCTAGACTGCTGCTTGTGTGGAGTGGCTTGCCTTTCTTTGGCCTGTGCACTCCTGTCTGTGGTCCTGTATTCATCCATTTTCTTCATGTAAGCCTCTGTTTGCTCCCCAAACAGAGAGTTACTTACTACAGGAAAATCCATAGCCTTAGTCTGGGTATCCTGTGAAAGGCTAGTACATCTGAGCCAAGCATGTCTTCTGAGAGACACAGATGTAGCCATGACTCTAGATGCCACATCACTGGAGTCCACAGCAGCATGAAATTGCATTTTGGATGCCTCAATTCCATCAGCAGCCACCTCCTCCAGCTCCTTAGCTAGCTGGAGAGAGGCCTGTTTATCCAGTTCTAGAACCGTATCCCATCTGGATTTCTGGTACCTGTCTGCGTAGGCCATATAAGTAGCCTGCCTGAGTCCCAAACAGGATGCCAAATACAGATTTTGGCCATGGCATCCACTTTCCTGGAGTCCTTATCCAGGGGGTGTGAAGCCAAAGGAATGTTAGCCCTGTCACAGGCTGCAGCCTGCACTACCCCAATATGGCTGCAATGACTATAAAGGAACTCCGCAGCTGAGCCTGATAACAAATACCTCCTGTCCATTCTCTTATCCACAGGAGGTACTGAATTAGGGGTTGATAAAATTTTGTGTGTCTGTTTCCCCAAGGATTTATGAAAAGGGATAGACAGCCTTTTGGAATCTGGGATGTCCATCATTTCCACAAAATCAGGCTCTTCATCCTCCTCTGCAGCTTCAACCAAGGGAAGCTGCAGGGTTTCTGCCACCTTTTTGCAGAACAAAAAATGTGAAGGGGACTCAGAGAGCCTGGGAGGAGAGACACCTGTGGGCCTGTCTGGGGAGATGTCCAGTTCAATGGGCATATCCATACCCCCCCGATCATCGTCATCATCATCATCATCATCAAGATAGTCTTCGTCTCCCTCCCACTCCTCATAATAAGCATCTGGATCATAATTCGGAGGAGACGGCTCCGACTGAACCGACCGCCTAACCGGTGGTACCGGTTTGGACAGAACCAGTCTAAGCGATTGAACAATGCTAATTGCTTTGGCTATTTCGTCCGCGGTTGGAGAGTGCGATACCTGATCCAAACCGGCAGACTCACGCTTCTTTTTTGAATTAACCGACCCCTCGGGGTCAGCTCTCCTTTTGCTCGAGGAGGTATCACCTAGGTCAGTAGGCACCTCCTCAGGTTCGGCCGCAACCGAACCGGGCTGGCCATCAAGATCTACGGACTTCTCAGCCTCCCTTTCCTTCAGCCTACTCAGTCTTTTGTCTAAAGTGGATTTACGAAAGTTTTTACAGATTTGGCAGTCTGACTTGAGGTGGTCAAACCCCAGACAATAAACACAGATGAGGTGGGGGTCAGCCTTAGCAAAGGACTCCCCACACTCAGTACAGTGTTGAAAACCAGTGGGACCGGTTTTCTTCTTGGTTTTCTCAGACATGGCCAACCTAATAAATTACCCTATTGCAGCTTTCAAGCCAAGTAATACAATAACCAATTGGTTACAAACTGTGTCAAAGGCTTTTTAAAAGAACCGCCAAAAGGTCTAGTTCTTTTGAAACCGATCAGTACCGGAACACCGCTCTAATCCCAGAAATAAAATTAAACAGAATGGGTTGGTTCCAAACCGGACCGACCAGAAAGAAACTGAAGAAAAGTACAATTTCCAACTTTTTCACAGAAATAAAACATAGTCACTACCTATCTACACACTACCTGTACCATAGACAGAGGCTGGAAATCCGAAAATAACAAAAAATATATGGTTTAAACCGAACGCTTTTACTTTTACCGGACCAAGCAGAGGAAATCTCCAGAACGACTTCACTGTTAGGCGGAGTAAAGAATCTGACGGTTACACTGGGAAGTACCACAGACAGAGGTTTGAAAACCAAGCTCTAGCTCAACGTTGTATGCTTCTGCATAGAGTTAACTCTTTCCTCACCAGGGCAGTTCAAGTGCTGGGGCTAATTGTATTATGTCAGAATACAGCAAGACTTCATGTTGTTTGAATGTCCTGATCCAACCACCACTGGAGAGCATGGATCAAGGTCTGAGTCACTGTAATCAGTTTGGTGAGAGGGTGTTTTTTATGGGACCAAAAAGCCGTCAGGTGAAATTGGATATCTCTCATCTGAAACCTGGCCCCTGGAATCACTGCAGTAGCAGCTGCCATGTGGCCCAGTAGTTGGAGGAAATGTCTTGCTGGATGAGAGACCAGGAGATGAAATGAGGAAGCTAGGTCTGTAAGGGCCTTTACCCTTGACAAGGGAAGAAAGGTCTTTGCCTGGACAGTGTCCAACTCCACCCCTATGAAAGTGAGGAGCTGCACTGGTTTGAGAACTGACTTTGGAAGATTGAGGAGGAATCCTAAGGAAGTGAGCACTTGCTGGATCACTTGTAGATTTGACTTTACTTGGTCTGCAGACTTCCCCACAATGAGGCAGTCATCGAGATATGGGAAAATAGAGATTTCTGTTTCCTTAAAAATGCTACTACTGCTAGGCATTTTGCAAAGACCCTTGGTGCTGATGTTAGCCCGAAAGGCATTGCCCAGAACTGATAATGGCCTGAGGGCAGTTCGAATCTGAGATACTTTCTGTGGGAGCACCTGATGGGAATGTGAAAGTACGCATCTTTGAGGTCTAGGGAAGCTAGCCAGTCCCCTGGCCTTAGAGAGGGAAGAATTATTCCCAGAGTCACCATTTTGAACTTTAGTTTCAGTAAATGCTTGTTTAAGTACCTTAAGTCTAGGATGGGCCACCACTCCTTTGTCTATTTTGGGGTAAGGAAATATCTGGAGTACAGACCTTTGCCCCTGTGAGATGTAGGAACTCTCTCTATGGCTCTGAGAGCCAACAGAGAGGAAACCTCTACCTCTAGGGCAATGGTTTCGGAGATGTTTGCAGGCGGAAAAGACCTGACCCTAATCTTTGGAAACTTTCTGAAGCTGAGGACCAGTCCCTGGCTTACTACCTCCAGGACCCACTTGGTCTGAGGTCACAGACCTCCAAGCCTGGAAGTAGTAAGCCAGCTTGCCTCCTACAGGGATTGGGGAGTCAACTCGGGCTGACACCTCAGGGTGTCTGCTTGGCAGGAGCCTTAGGCTGAGAGGTGGATGCAGCCCTGCTCATCCCCCTCCTATCTCTCCCTCTAAAGAACCCCCTCTGGGAAAAAGGAGAGGAGGCCTGTGCCTGGTAGAAAGGCCTATGAAAAGGCCTGCCCCTGCCCCTAGCCTGCTGCTTCTGAGGAGTTGACTGCCATTCTTTGGCTTGAGCACTCCTGTACATGGTCCTGTACTCATCCATCTTCTTCATGTAGTTCTCTGTCTGCTCCCCAAACAAAGAATTACCCACAACAGGAAAATCCATGGCCTTAGCCTGGGTATCCAGCGAGAGGCTAGTACACCTGAGCCAAGCCATCTTCCAAAAAGCCACAGATGTAGCCATGACTCATGATGAAACATCATTGGAGTCCACAGCAGCATGAAACTGAATCTTAGATGCCTCTATCTCATCAGCAGCCACCTCCTCCAGTTCCTTCGCTAGCTGGGGGGGGGGAGCCTGCTTAGCCAGATCCAAAACAAACTCCCACCTGGACTTTTGGAATCTGGCTGCATAGGCCATGTAGTTAGCCTGTCTGAGTCCCAAAGAAGATGCCAGATACTGCTTCTTAGCCATAGCATCTATCTTCCTGGAGTCCTTATCCAGGGGGTGAGAAGCCAAGGGTAGGATAGCCTTGCCACAGGCTGCAGCCTGCACTACCCCAAAATGGCTGCAATGCTGATACAGGAACTCCGAAGCTGAGCCTGACAGCATGTACCTCCTGTCCATTCATTTGTCCACTGGAGGCAATGAATTTGGAGTTTTCAAAAGCTTATGAGTCTGCTTCCCAAAAGATTAGTGTAAGGGAATAGACAGTCTTTTGGACTCTGGGATGTCCATCATTTCCACAAAATCAGGCTCCTCCTGCTTCTCAACAGCTTCATCCACAGGGAGCTGGAGGGTGTCAACCACTTTTCTGTAAAACGTAAAGTGGGAGGGGGACTCAGAAAGCCTGGGAGGGGAAACTCCTTAAGGTCTGTCTGGGGAGATGTCCGGTTCAATGGGCTCATCCAGACCTTCCCCAACGTCCTCTTCCTCATCATCATCAAACTCTTCTTTACCTTCCCATTCTGGCTCATAATATTCTTACAAAGAATAACTGGAAACCGGGGGAACTGACCGAACTGAGCGCCTACTGAGAGGTGCGGATCGGTTGGAATCGAACGGAGCGATTCCACAATACTAATCACCCTGGCAATTTTCTCGGCAGTTGGATGGTGGGGATCTGAATCCGAACCAGCCCACTTGTCCTTCTTTCTCTTTTTTGCAGGAACCAACCCCTCAGGGTTGGCTCTCCTCTTGCCCGAGGAAATCTGGTCCTGGTCAGACGGCACTCCCTTAGGTTCGGTCGGAACCGAACCGGGCTGGCCATCCGGGTCAGCGGACTTCTCGGCCTCTTTCTCCCTAAACCTGCCCAACCTTTTTTCAAGGATGACCTTAGGAAAAGTTTTGCAAATTTGGCAGTCTGAATCGAGGTGGTCAAAACCCAGACAATAAACACAGGTGGTGTGGGGATCAGCCTTAACAAAGGCCTCCCCACACACACTACAGTGCTGAAACCCAGTGGACCCGGTTTTTCTTTTGGGTTTCTCAGACATGGCCACAGTAATCAGAGAAAACTTACCCTTTACACAGCTTCAGGCCAGGTAAGACAGACTTATCGGTTCCTAACTGTGTCACGGGTGTTGGAAAAAAACATTAAAACACTTTTTTTTTAGAACCGATAAGCACCGAAATCACCACAGATCAAATAGTGATCAGTTCAGCCAAACCGATCGGAACAGTTGTAATGATTTTACAATTTCCACAGTATTTCAACACAGTCCACTACCTCTACTACTTACTGTACCACAGACAGGGATCTGAACTGAGAAACAAATAAATTTTGCGGTTTAAACAGACGATTTTTACCAACGCGAACCGAAAGCAAAAGGAGAAACTCCGGAGCAACTGTTCAGTTAGACAGAGTAAAGAAACTGACAGTTACACTTGAAAGTGCAGCAGACACAGGTTTGAACCGAGCACGAGCTCAACGTTCTATGCTCTCAGCATAGAGTTAACTCTTTCATCTGCAGAGCATTTCAAGTGCTGGGGCTAACTGCATATTACTAGAATACAGCAAGACTTCATGTTGTTTGAATAATAATAACAATAATAATAATAATAATAACAACCATAGAACCCTCCCTAAACCAGAAATGGCAGGAGAAAAAATATTAGGGAATTACCCTTATTTCAAATACTCCAAACCCCTGGCATCCTTGAAGACTCAAGTTACAGATGCCCCAAAAATAAAAACAGTATATACTCCCCATGTTTGCAACAACTCCAGCACAGTTGTAACGTAGTGACCATAGGTTCTAGCAAGGAAGGAATGGAGGGAGCTCAAAATACAGTAAGATTCCCCTAGAAGAAACACGATTACTAAGGTAAGTAATTTTTTCTTCAAATCCCAGGAAATCTTACTGTATTCTGACCTATGCAGATTACCAAGCAGTGCCTTTGGAGGTGGGTCTATAACCTATTTAGGAAACCGGCTCTGCAGGACTGCTGTGCCAAACCTGGCATCACCTCTGGCCTGGACGTCCAAACAGTAATGTTTTGTAAATGCGTGGACTGTCCTCCAAGTTGTAGCTTTGCAGATATCTACTAGGGGGATATCTCTAGCAGCTGCTAGAGAGGGTGCAGTGCCCCAAGTTGAATGGGCCCTGAGGCCTGCAGGTGGCTCCTTACCTACCTTGCTATAACAGAACTAGATACAAGCTACAATCCATCTGGCAATGGATCACTTTGTGGCAGGTTTTCCTTACTCCACTTCTCCAAAGGTAAGGAAGAGTTGGATTTGATCCTGTCTGTGACCCTTTGTGCGGTCAAGATGAAAAAAATACTTACCATAGTAATGTTGTTTCTTCTAATGGAGTCTTGCTGTATTCTGACAATATGCAGTTAGACCGACCGGTTCAACTGTCCCGGAGAACCAAGAGTTAAACTCTATGTAAATGTAGAATGCTGAGCTCGAGCTCAGTTTTCAAACCACTGTCCTTGGTACATTCTAGATACTGATCAGATTCTATGAAGCAAACTAATTTAATATGTGTGTAATGGACAAAACTAAGCCTAAACAGGACCCCAACATGGGCAACATCAGGAAACAAAAACCAAAGGGCATATAAAAGACTCAAGTCACAGATGCCCAGAGAAAACCATTACCACTGATGGTTTCACAAAGTTTCTGCTGAAGAGCCACCCTTACCCAGGTTCTGAAGGGGAGATAGGGTGGGAGGTCAAAATACAGCAAGGCTTCATTAGAAAAAACAACATTACTATGGTAAGTAATTTTTTCTTCAAACAACATGAAGTCTTGCTGTATTCTGACAATATGCAGACTATAAAGCAGTGCCCCCAGGAGGTGGGCACAGAACCGATCTGGGGAATAGGCTCTGCAGTACTGCTGTGCCAAACCTGGCATCACTCCTTGCCTGAATATCCAGGCTGTAATGCTTAGTAAATGTATGGACAGACTTCCAGGTGGTAGCCTTACATATCTCAAGCAAGGGGACTTCCCTGGCAGCCACCAGGGAGGCCGCAGTGCCTCTGGTAGAGTGGGCCCTAAGACCTGCTGGTGGGCCCTTAACTAGCTTACTGCAGCAGAACTGGATACAGGCCACAATCCATCTGGCTATAGTGCTTTTTGCAGCTAGCATGCCTTGGCCAACATCCCCATAAGTAAGAAAAAGCTGGGAACAATCTTTCCTTAGCTCTTCTGTCCTGTCCGTATAATAGCTCATTTAACATCTAGGCTGTGCAGCTTGCATTCAACTGAACTAGAGTGATCTGAGAAAAATACAGGCAAAGTAATGGATTGGTTCAGATGAAAATCAGAAACCACCTTAGGAAGAAATGTTCTGTTGGTTGGGAGCACAATCATGTCCCTGTGAGGTGAAATATAGTTGGGCTCCAAAGATAAGGCTTGAAGCTCACTGATTCTTCTAGCGGAAGTGATATCCACTAGAAAAACAGTTTTCAAAGTGAGAAACTAGAGTTCTGAAGAAAACATAGGCTCAAAAGGAGGCTGCATAAGCTGACCTATACATATGTTCAGGTTCCATGCAAGGGTAGGTTCCCTATGTGGGGGATGAAGATGCAACAAGCCCTTGAAAAACTTTTTGAAAATCGGGTCACCAGCCAGCAAAGATGCTTTTCCTGCTGAAAGATAAGCAGAGACAGCAGAAAGGTGTACCTTCAGGGTAGATGGTTGTAAATGCAAAGACTGAAGGTGGACCAGATAGTCCAGAAGCTGCAGAACTGCAGCTTGTGGAGGATCCAAATCCTTCTGTACACGCCAGATGGAAAATCTTTTCCATTTAGAAGAATAGGTTTTTCTGGTAGCAGGCTTTCTGGCACCTTTCAGGATATCCAGGACAGGCTGAGACCGATGTAAATCTACATATTCTAGGTCCTCAAGAACCAAGCTCTGAGGTGAAGGGACTGAAGATTGGGGTACATTATCCTGCCCTGAGAGGATGTCAGCAGATTGTACCTCCTGGGTAGAGAAATCGGTTTGGTCACTGACAGCGACAACAGCATCGGATACCATGGCTGTCTGGCCCAGTCTGGGGCTATGAGAATCATTGTGGCAGACTGGGACCTCAACTTGACCAGGACTCTGGCTATCAGAGGAAAGGGAGGAAAAGCATAAAGGAACCTGTTTGACCAGTCCAGAAGGAGAGCATCCAGTGGCACTGAGCCCTGGAGTGGAGGCCTGCAACAATACAGAGGTAACTGGTGATTGTCTGGAGCTGCAAAGAGATCTATCTCTGGAACCCCGACCTCCTGAATATTGAAAGAAGGATCTGCTTGTTCAAGGTCCATTCGTGATGGCTCTGGCTGATTCTGCTGAGAGCATCTGCCAGTACATTGTCCTTGCCTGGCAAGTGAACTGCTATCAGTGCCATGTTGAAAGAATATGCCAGCTTCCAGATCTTCATGGACTCTGTGCAAAGCAGGAAGGATCTTGTTCCCCCCTGCTTGTTGATATAGTACATGGTGGTGGTGTTGTCTGTCCTGACCTGCACCACCTTGCCCTGTAGGAGACTGGCAAACTCCTGAATAGCTAGGAGCACTGCTCTGAGTTCCAGAAGATTGATGTGCAAGAGTAACTACTGAGGGAGCCATATACCATGTGCTGTGTGATCCCCCAGGTGGGCACCCCAGCCCAGGAGAGAAGCATCCGTTGTCAGCACCAGAGAGAGTACCAGAGGGAGAAAAGGAACCTCCGCTCTGAGGTTGTCCATCTCCTGCCACCACTGAAGAGCTAAGAGAAGGGTGTGAGACACTGGAATCAGTTTGGACAGAGAATCCTTTTTTTTTGAGACCAGAAGGATCTGAGGTGGAACTGAATGTCCCTCATCTGACACCTGGCCCCCAGAACCACAGCTGTGGTGGAGGCCATGTGTCCTAGAAGCTGTACAAAGAACCTTGCCGGACAAGGAACTTGAACCCGAAAGGATTTTGCCAACTCTATGAGGGCCATGCCCTTGCAGAAGGCAAAAAGGCTCTTGCCTGAATGGTATTCAGCACTGCCCCTATTAAGTCTAGTATCTGTACTGGGGTTAAGACAGACTTCTGATGATTTACCAAAAACCCCAGGGAGCAAAGAGTATCCTGAGTGAGTTTTAGGGTTTCTGTGACCTGCTGGGGAGATTGACCCACCAACAGCCAGTCGTCTAGATAGGGGTAAACTGAAACCCCTTGTCTTCTGTGGAATGCCACCACTACTACCAGACATTTTGTAAACACACTTGGTGCAGATGTCAGGCCGAAGGGCATAGCTCTGAATTGGTACTGGCCTGAAGGCAGTTGAAACCTGAGATATTTTCTGTGAGACTGTCTGACGGGGATGTGGAAGTAAGCATCCTTTAGGTCTAGGGATGCCAGCCAATCCCCTTGCTTGAGAGTAGGTAGAATGGTAGCCAGGATTGTCATTTTGAATTTTGGGTTTGTAAGATGCCTGTTCAGGAATCTAAGATCCAGAATGGGCCACCACTCCCCATTTTTCTTTGGTGCCAGGAAGTACCTTGAGTACAGTCCTTTTCCCCTGTACTGATGTGACACAGGTTCCACTGCTCTTGACTGAAGAAGTGTGGAAACCTCTGCCTCCAGCTGGGCTGTATCTACAATGCTGGAAGGTCTGAAAATTCTTGCTGACAGTTTTGGGGGCACCTTGAAAGTGAGAGCAAGTCCCTGACCCACTATCTCCAGGACCCATTTGTCTGAAGTGATGGAACGCCAAGCCTGGAGACAGTGGGTCAGCCTGCCCCCAACAGGATACGGGGAGGCGGTCTGAACAGAGCTTTCAGGGTGTCTGTTTGGCTGGGATAGCAGACTGGGGGGTGGAGGTGGCCCTGCCAGCACCCCTCCTGCCTCTCCCTCTAAAGAACCCCCTGGGTTGCTGGTAAGAGGGAAAAGCTTGGGCCTGGTGAAAAGGCCTGGGGTATGATCTGCCCCTGCCCCTGGCCTGCTGCTTCTGAGGAGTGGCAGCCTTCTCTTTTGCTGAAGCATTCCTGTATGCCACTCTGTACTCATTCATTTTCTTCATATATGCCTCAGTCTGTTCCCCAAACAGAGAGTTCTGGACAAGGGAAAAATCCATGGCATTATTCTGCGTGTCCTGGGACAGGTTAGTACACCTGAGCCAGGAAAAACGCCTGTGGGATACCACAGAAGCCATAGCCCTATAAGCTGCATCATTGGAGTCCACAGTCATGTGGAACTGGGATTTAGATGCTTGTACCCCCTTATTGACCAACTCCTGAAGATCAGCAGAAAATTCAGGAGGGGTCTTTTTAGCTAGTTGTTCGACAGCCACCCAAAGGGACTTTTGATACCTGGAGGCATAAGCCATATAGGAGGCTTGCCTGATACCCAAGGAAGATGCCAGGTACCCTTTCTTGGCAAGAGAATCCACCTTCCTGGAATCCTTGTCAGGGAGGTGAGAGGCCAGGGGAATGCCAGCCTTCTCACAGGCTGTAATTTGAACTACCCCTACATGGCTACAATGGCGAGCTAAAATGTCAGTGCCATTGCCAGCCAGAAGGTACTTCCTGTCCATCTTCTTATCTAAACAAGGGACAGAACTAAGGGTTTGGAGGATCTTTAAAGTCTGCTTCTTTAGAGACTTGTGAATGGGAATCGAAAGTCCCTGGGATACAGGAAGATCCACCATTTCCTTGTTATCCTCTTCCTCATCATCCTCCTGCCTGGCCTCTTGTACAGAGAGCTTCAGGGTCTCAGCCACCTGCCTCATAACAGCAAAATGGGAGATAGCCTCAGACACAGGCCTAGGAGGGGATTCGTACTGAGCATGATCAGGGGAGACCTCAGGGTCAATGAGCTCCCCTTCATCCTGCTCCTCATCCTCCTCCTCCTCATATTCAAAAAAGTAATACTCCTCAGGATCAAGGTGTCCTGAAGGAGTTAAACCAGTAACCGGAACCGTTGGCTGCCAAGACGGTACCTGCGATGGTTTGCCAAATCCAGATTGCAAAGACTGCACTATTCGGATGGCCTTTGCAATTTCATCTGCAGTTGGAACTGAGACCGATTGCTTATGTGGTTCCGAATGGAGCATTTGGCTTTCTTTGACGGTGTGGGTTCAGAAACCAACTCCAAGCGTCGTTTAGCCATCGACGGTTCACCCTGGCTTGAAAGGTCGGTTGTCAGATCAGAAGGTTCAGTAGAACCGGAAACGGCCTCAGCAGTCTTGTCCATTCTTTCCTTCAGTTTACCAAGGCACCTGTCTAAAGTAGACTGAGGGGAAATTCTTACAAATATCACAGTCTGTTTGTAAGTGGTTAAAATCCAAACAATACAGACAAACCAAATGTGGATCAGCTTTTGCAAATTGCTCCCCACACTCAGTACAATGCTGAAACCCAGTGGGACCGGTTTTTCTCTTGGGTTTCTGTGACATAACCCTAAAATTTAGAGCTTAACCCAGTGGCTTAGTAAGGCCAGTTAAGCCAGAATCAAATACCTACTTTATCTGTAGTGGTTTAGTTAGGCCAGGATAAATTAATAGAAGAAAGAGAGAAAAATTACCCCTGAAGGCTTAGTTAGGCCACGTAATAGAGAAGACAAAGTCTGAACTGGCCAACGGTTTAGTGCCAGGCAAAAAATGAACTGAGAGCCCCCGGTTTTGGTCAGGACTTTGCACCAGTATCCCAATACAGTGAAAATTTAGATAAACAGAGAAATTTAGAAGTTCAGCCCCCTCACGGTCACGGAACCGATCGGAAACCGAACACTTACCCAACCTAGGAAACGTGAGCTATACTGAAGACAGTGGTTTGAGAACGTTACTGAAATAAAACAACGAAGTGGTTTGAAATAAACCGTCGAAACTATGCTAGACCGAAAGCAGTGAGGAGAAATCTCCAAGACGTATTCACTGGTGAGCGGAGTAAAGAATCTGATCAGTTACTAGAATGTACCAAGGACAGTGGTTTGAAAACTGAGCCCAAGCTCAATGTTCTCTACATTTGCATAGAGTTTAACTCTTGGTTCTCTGGGACAGTTGAACCAGTCGGTCTAACTGCATATTGTCAGAATACAGCAAGACTTCATGTTGTTTGAAAGTAGCTAACTGCCCTTTTTACACCCAGGCTGTTCACCTGAAATGGTCTGTAAAGAAGACTGGCAAGGTAATAGACTGGTTAAGGTGGAAATCTGATACCACTGTAGGCAAAAACTTTCTGTTAGTTCTCAGGACTTCCTTGTCCCTATGAACTGCGATATACCCTGGCTCTGTGGATAGTGCCTGGAGTTCACTGATCCTCCTGGCAGAGGTAATGGGAACCAAAAATACAGTTTTCCAAGTCATATATTTGAGATCTGCTGATGACATGGGTTCAAATGGAGGTTGCATGAGCTGAGCAATGCAAATATTCATATCCCACATGAGTGGGCTCCCTGTGTGGTGGGTGTAAATGTAGCACCTATCAAATAATTTTTTGAACACTGGCTTTGAAGATAAGGAGGAAGAAGCTTTACCTGCTAATAAATAAGCTGAAACAGCTGCCAAATGCACCCTCACAGTGGAAATAGTTAAACCTGTGGCATGCAAATGAGCCATATAGTCCAGGACTATAGAAATGTTAGCTTGGGAATGATCCTGGCACCAAAAAGAAAAACTTTTCCATTTAGAGGCATGTTTTCTTAGTGGAGGGTTTTCTGGAAACTCTCAGTATGTCCATAACCCCCTCTGAAAGATGCAAGTCCGCATACTGTAGGTCCTCAACAGCCATGCTTTGAGTCTGAGGGATAGTAAGTTGGAGTACATAATTCTGCCCAGAGAGGAGGTCAATAGGTTGTACCTCCTGGAAAGACTGATTGGCTTAGCTACTGACACTGATAGGAGTATGGGGTACCAAGGCTGCCTGGCCCAATCTGGGACAATGAGAATCATTGAGGCTGGTTGAAGCCTGAGCTTGTTCAATACTTTCAGCAGTAGACGGAATGGAGGGAAAGCATACAGGAACTTCCCTGTCCAATCTAACAGAAGTGCATCCAAAGGAATTGTGCCCCTGCTAGGGGGTCTGCAACAATATTCTGGGAGCTGGTAATTGTCTGGGGCTGCAAACAGATCCACTTCTGGGGGGACCCACCTCCTGAAAATGATCTGCAAGACCTGTTTGTTCAGTGACCATTCATGGTGATTCTGGATTATCCTGTTGAGGGCATCCACTAGGACATTGTCCTTGCTCGGGAGATGAACACCTGAAAGGAACACCTTTAGCGAGTATGCCAATGCTCAAATTTTCATAGCTTTTGTGCAAAGAGGGGTTGACCTTGTGCCCCCTTGCTTGTTTATGTAGTACATGATGATTGTATTTTCGGTTCTGACCTGCATCACCTTCCCTACCACCTGAGTGGCAAAAGACTGAAGGGCCAAAAAAACTGCTCTGAGCTCCAACAGACTGATGTGCAGGAGGGTTCCTGCTTTCACCATGTACTGTGAGCAGTGTGATTCCCCAAATGTGCTCCCCACCCTAGGAGGGAAGCATCTGTGGTAAGTATCAGAGAAGGGGGCTGCTGTAGGAAAGGTACCCCTTGTCTGAGATGTTCCCTTACCTGCCACCACTGCAGAGCTTAAATAAAGGTGGCTGTGACTGGAACCAGCTTTGATAGTCTGTCTTTTGGGACTAGTACTCCCGGAGATGAAACTGGATGTCTCATCTGAAACCTGGCTCCTGGGATGGTTACAGTGGAGGCTATCATGTGACCTAACAATTGCAGGAAATCACTTGCTGGTCTGGGAACATGCAGTGAAAAAGATCTGGCTATTTGAATAAGGCGGTCCACCCTGTCCTGAGGAAGATAGGCCATTCCTGTCTTTGTATCCCTTTCTGCCCCTATGAACTTGAGCAACTGCACCAGTTCTAGAACAGACTTCTTTTGATTCACTAAGAATCCCAGAGAGGACAAGGTGTTCTGAGTGACAGATAGTGCCTCTCTTACTTGCTGCTGTGACTGGCCTACAATGAGCCAGTTGTTCAGATAGGGGAACACCGATACTCCTAGCCTCCTTAGGTGTGCCACCATGACAGCTAGGCATTTTGTGAATACCCTTGGAGCAGATGTTAGTCCAAAGGGCATTGCCCTGAATTGATAATGGCCTGATGGCAATCTGAATCTGAGGTACTTTATGTGTGACCTTCTGATTGGGATGTGGAAGTAAGCATCTTTTAGGTCCAGGGATGCTAGCCATTCTCCCTGCCTTAGGGTAGGTAATATGGTAAATAGAGTGACCATCTTGAATTTTGATTTTGCTAGGTGCTTGTTCAGGTATCTGAGATCCAGAATGGGACACCACTCCCCTGTTTTCTTTAATGTAAGGAAGTATCTTGAGTACAGACCCTTGCCTTTCTGAATGGCAGAGACTGGTTCTACCACCTGAAGTAGCAGACTAGATGACACTTCCTATTCCAGTAGGGTTGTAGCTGATGGGGAAGAAGGCTTGAAGGCCCTTGACCTCAGCCTTGGCCTGGTTTTGAAGCGGAGGACCAGACCCTGGCCCACTACTTCCAGAACCCACTTGTCTGTGGTGATGTTTTTCCCTTCCTGGAAGTAGTGGGCCAGTCTGCCCCCTACTGGTAATAGGGAGGTGACCCAGACATTCTGCTCAGGGAGTCTGCTTTGATTGAGCTACCGGCTGCACAGTGGGGCTATTGCAGCCAGTGCTCCTCCTGCCCCTGCCCCTAAATTATCCCATAGGCTGATACTGGGGAAAGACTTGGGGCTGAAAATAAGGCCTGTAAGGAATCCTGCCCCTGCCAGCCCTACAGTGGTGTCTTTGGGGGTTGGAAGTTCTCTCCTTTACTGCTGCACTTTTGAAAGCAGCTTTGTAGTCATCCAATTTTTTCATGTATGCCTCTGTTTGTTCTCCAAACAGAGACACAGGGTCACAGGGAAAATCCAAGGCCTCGTTTTGCATGTCCTGTGTGAGGTTAGTGGTTCTAAACCATGCAAACCTTCTAAGAGACGCTGCTGAAGCCATCTGCCTGGATGCAGTGTCATTTGCATCCACTGCTATCCTAAATTGGGTCTTAGAAGCTTCAATGCCCCTCTTAACCGCTTCTTCCAGGCCAGCAGCCATTGGAGGGGGAACTGACTTGGCAATTTCCAGTACAGTGGACCACACAGATTTTTGATATCTGGCTAGATATGCCATATAGGATGCCTGCCTAATGGATAGGAAGGATCCCAAATAAACCTTCTTTGCTATTGAATCCATTCTCCTGGAATCTTTCTCAGCAGGGTGGGAGGCCAGAGGGATGTCAGCTTTGTCACAAGCTGCAGCCTGTACTACGCCTTCATCACTGGGGTGACCAAACAAAAATTCGTCCCCACACTTATCCACCCAGTACTTCCTGTCCACTTTCCTATCAGTAGGAGGGACAGAAGTGGGGTTCTCTAATATTTTCATGGTCTGCCTCCTCAAGGACTTGTGAAAAGGGAGAAGCAGCCTTTTTGATGGAAGGACATCCATCATTTCTTTATAGTCTTTTTCCCTCCTCATCTTCCAGAGACTCTTGGGATGGGAGGTCAAGAGACTGGGCCACTTGTTTCCTAAAAGCAAAGTCTGAAGAAAAATTGTCATTTCACTTATTAGGGGACTCAGGCCTGTGGGGATCAGGAGAGATGTCTGGCTCTATAGGCTCATCATAATCATTGTCTCCATAATCCTCTTCTGGTTCTTCACCAAGACCAGGATCCTCAAACTGTTCCCTACTGTGATCTGTTAAACTGGGGACTTGTGAACCAGGAGTTTGTGGAACCAGCTGTTTTTCAACCGGAACCGGAGACTGCAGTGACTGAATAATCCTGATCACGTTCGCGATCTCTTCAGCAGAAGGAACCGCTGTTGGTACCAGTTGCGGTTCCTGGTGCTTTTCTTTTCTTTTTTTCTTAACCACGACGGCCGGTTCAGCAGCCTTATCCGTGGTTCTTTTCTTTGTGGAACTAACGCTCCTGTCTCAGGGCAGTCCCTCCAGTTCAGTGGACTGTTCAGTGGCTGGGTTAGCAGCCATATTAGTCATTTTTTCCCTTAGCCTCTTCAACCGCCTTTCAAGGGTGGACTGATGGAAATTAGCACATATTTCAGTCTGTCTGAAGGTGGTCAAACCCCAGACAGTACAAGCAAATCAAATGAGGATCAGCCTTTGCATATAGTTCCCTGCACTCTGTGCAGTGCTGGAAACTGGTGGGTCCTGTTCTCTTTTTTGGTTTCTGTGACATAAGTGAAATAGAATGAAAAACCAAACAGAATTTTTTTTTTGTGTGTTGGTTGTCACACCGTAAAATATGAAACCAGGTTTAGAGATATAAATCCAAGAGTTACCCCCGTTGAAAAGAGACCCACTAACTGGGAATTACTCTGGTATAAGTTTTAAAACCATCTAACCGACTATACCAAGTCGGAACAATTTCAAACTACTAAAACAATATTAAAACAAAATAAGGGAACTGTCAGTTTCCCCTCGGTTGAGAAACCGAGGAGAAAAATGACTACTTACCCCTTACAAACTAAAATCTAAACAATTACTATTTGAAAACCAAGGTCTGTGATAAGAATTCCAAATAAAATAAATTTACTGAGGTAAAAACCAAGAAAATAAACTTTCTGCAAGAAATGAAGGAAAGCTGTCCGGAGACGTCTTACTGAGGCAAGCGGAGTAAAGAATCTGTCGGTTAGATGTTTACTAGGGACAGTGGTTTGAAAACTGAGCTTGAGCCTAGCATTCCATCATTTGCATAGGTTTTATTAACCATTTCAGCAAAGGGGCAATCCTATGGTGAGACCATACTGCGTAAGTCAGAATACAATTAAGATTTCCTGGGGTTTGAATAATCGGTACTTTAAAAAAACGAGGAAATAAAATCTTCAAGAAAGATGAAGGAGAGCACTCTGAGGCATCTTGCTTAGGCAAGTGGAGTAAATAATCTGATGGTTGCAGGATGTATTCAAGGGACAGTAGTTTGAAAACCCAGCTCAAACCTAGCATGTTATCATTTGTATAGGTTCTATTAACCATTTCGTCTCCGGGGCAATTCTATGGTGAGACCATACTGCATATGCTAGAATACAGTAAGATTTCCTGGGGTTAGAATCTGTGTTATTATACAGGATTGGGAGATTTGCACTCTTAGCATCAAACACCACACATCATTGTGATATTATCAATGATTTGGGGTGGTTAACTGTTAAAGTTACATAAGTTTGCTATGGCTAAATTCATATTCAAAATACAGCAATCAGGCATACCTATTAGTCTGAAAGGGCAACTTATAGCACCACAGAATGAAATCCAGCTAGATCAACATGTGATTACAGGTATGCCGTTCGAACAGCAACAATCTGAGATTGAACGACATTACAGCGACAATTTGCTGTTGCTACTGTAATGTTGCTGCGGGACCCGGCACTGCTGTCTGGGAGTCTTTTACCCCCTCGGTTCGGGGGGGTGGGTGGCAAAGCCCCCTGAAAGAAAAGTAACTTTCTTTGGACAGATTTTTGCCAGCTGCAACTGCAGCTGACATAAATCCGTTGCTGTAACTTTGGTCGACAACCTTGTTGCCAAACCAGCATCATGGATCCGTGATTACACTTTGTTAAAAGTCCCGTATAGACACACTTTAAGTGGGCAGCCAACTTTTGTATACAGTACATTGCACCTACAATCTGGAATGATATTCCTTTAGAAATCAGAAATACAAGTTATAATTTATTTGTAACAGCTCTAAAATCACATTTTAGGACCTTGTCTGTCTGTGATTGTTTTTAAAATGATTATTTAACCCACAGACATGGAATTTTTATTCCTATTTATATGATCTTATCTGTGCCAGTCTTCACCATTCATCACATTTGGGTAAATGGCCAGAGGTCATGACCCCGTGGGAGATTTTTTTTTTGGATGGGATGAGTCGACGCACCATTGGTGCCACCCTCGAGGCCGACGCACTGCGTGGCGCTCGTGGGTTGGCCGTTAGTGCTGTTGGCTCCACCCTCCCACCAGTTGTTCATCTCCCGCCATTGAGGTCACCTTGTGGGACACTAGAGGAAGTTTTTGAGGCCTGCTCGCAGTTTCTCGACTATGCCATTTGTTTATTTCGGTGCAGAAGTCCGTCGGTTCCTCCTGCCGGTTCTGTTTTGCCACACTCGACATTGCCCGGTAAGACTTTTCCAATTATTCTATTTTCTGCGACGTCGAGTCTGTTTTTGGTGTTTTTTTCTCCGCAGGTCATGTCTCGGTCGGAGGGCAAGAAAACTTCCAAGATGGGTCAGCCCCCCATGCGATGGTGCCCATGCGGCCGAAAACATTCCGTCACCGACCAGCACGACCATTGCCTTATGTGTCTTGGCCTGCTTCATGATATGGATTTGTGCAACGCCTGTTTCTCCATGGATCAGAGAGTAATTGAACAATGTGCATGGAAAGTGGGGCGGGCTCCGCCGACTTTCGGGAGTCAGGTTCACACTCATCGGGCCAAGCTATGTTCTCTTGGCCTTTCCTCCGGGTGCCCTCCCAGTTCTGTATGAACTGAGGAAGAGGAAGCCTCAGCTTTTCCCAGCCTAGCCATGGCTGAGGCCCCTCCCACAGTGCAGGAGGCCCAGTCTGTTCCCCGTTGGACAGACGGGAGGCACAGTTATGGCAATCGCCCCTTTGGGGGTGAAGGCTCCCCCGGTGTCGGACTTGTGGCTTGGAAGGCCTGGGTGTTGCAGTCCTCGGCGCCAGTCAGTTGGCGCCATTTTGGGCCTCAGCACCGTTCACGGTGCCGTGGGCCCTGACAGCACCAACATTGGCGCCAGCCAGTCGCTTGATGCCATCACTGCTGTCGGCGCCATTCGCAGTGCTGATAGTGCTAGCGGCGCCGGAGTTTCTATGGCGCTGTCTTTCTCTCACCTTGGCACCGTCCTCAGCACTGAGGTTGAGCATGGTGCCGTTTCTTCCTCAGGAGTCGTTTGCAGCTCTGGGCAAGCTCATGGCGCCATGGGGTTCTGGATCTTGGCGTCATTTGCGGCGCCGAGACTGCTGTCAGTGCCGACTGCCATCGGCATCGCTTACGGCACTGTGGAGTCGGGCAGCACTGTTCTCACCACCGATGGGGTTGTTGGAGCTGACATCAGCACCATCTCTGTCCCCAGAGCCATTCGCGACACTGTGGGGCCGGACGGCGCCTTGACAGGTTCTGACACCGGGATTACTGCCCTTGTTGGAGCCGTGCCTCCTCCTGCAACCATTCGCGGTGCTGAGGGGGGTATTGGAATCATTTCGGGTGTAGTCTCCTTTTCTGGTGCCCTGTTCGGTCAAGATGGCACGAAGCGTCCACCCACTGTCTGGCACAGGACTTCGGTTTCCTCTTTGGAGGAGGAGGAGTCGGATTCTGGGTTGGACAGGCAGTCTGGCTCCTCAGAGCTAGTTGCCCAGGTGGACACTCTAGTAGTATCCTCAACAGGCCAGGACCAGCCCCCCTCTGAGGACCGGACAGTGGCTAACGTGGCCAGGGTCAGGGGTGCTGACCAGCAGGCAGTGGTGCAGGCCACTATTGCTCTACAGCCTGGCCTCGGAGGGTTTGCAGACCCCTCAGTGGTGGTACCCCCTTGAGTGGTGTGCCTAGATTGCCCAGCTTTGGGTCTGATCAGAGCACCCACAGGAGGTGAGGGCAGCTCTCCTTGGATAGCTCCTTCAGAGGCTGACCAGGTTTGCCAACTGCATAGGCTGGCTCTTTCAAGGAGGAGGGCACTCTCGGATTCTGAGGGGTCAAGAGGTGTGAGTTCTGTTCGGTGGCCTTTTTCTGGAACCCACCTGGGCTCTGGGAGGAGCCGTAGTGCGGATCTCTGCTCTTCCCCCTCGATTTCTTTGAGAGGGCCCCATTCTTTGGAGGTAAGGGACCGTCCTTCTGGATCTTCATGGCCCTGGTCACCTCACGGGGGATTCTTCCAGGTGCAGCCAAGGCAGTTCCGAAATGGTTGTTCAGCTGTCGGCTGTTGAGTCTTCCAGAGCTCCTTCTTCTTCTGGAGTTCTTGGTCCACTCCCTAGCCCAGGCAGAGGTTAGTTGATTTCTCTTCTCGGCTCTGTCGCCATCCCTCTGCTGCATTCTCTTGTGCTCCCTGGTATACTTGGTCCTTCTGGGCCTCTCACCTGGGAGCAGTTCAGAGCCGTGGCTGCTCAGTTCCCCGCTTACGTCAGGGCTATGTACAGACAGGTTTTTCAACCTCCCCCTGAGCAGTCACGCACCAAACAGCCTAGGTCCTCTGACTCCTCATCTCCCTCTTCTGGAGGAGAGGAGCCTTCTGTCCACATTTCTCCAGCTGTTGATCTCACAGAGTATCAGCAATTCCTTGTGAGGCTGTTGGAGGACCTGTGTATTACCCCTCCCACTCAAAGCAATCTGGAGCACTCAGCACACGCCTTTTTAGGCAATTTCGTCGAGGACACCATTGTGGTGCCTCCTTGGCCTGCTCCCTTTTAGGAGGTGTCATTGTGTTCCTGGCAGAGACCCTCTTCTGGAGTTCCTGCCCCCAGGGATCTCTGTCAGTGGCATTGCGCCCCCCCCGGAGTCTCCATGTTCCATACCTCATCCTCAGTCAGGATTGATGCAACTGGACACTCCCGATGGGCTTCGAGACCTTTACCGTGACCAGCCCCCAGATCAAGACTCCTCGGATTTTGACTTCTGGGGTAGGAGGACTTTCTATTCGGCATGGTTGCTGCTCTCTATCGCAGCACATCAGGCCCACTACACAACCTATGACAGGTTCCTATGGTCCAGGCTTGGTCGACTCCTAGCCTCAATGCCTGACACGGAGCAAACTAGACAAGCCACTGCACTCTCTGCACGTGGCGTGGAGCTAATAAGGTACCAAGTGAGGGCATCGTACGATGTCAATGAGGTAGCTACCAGGGTCGTAGGGACAGCAATCTGCACTAGGCAGATGACATGGCTGCGTCTTTCCCGGTTGTCACCCTTGGCCCGGTGTAGGGTGATTAACTCCGCTCACCAGAGAACCTATCTCTTCTCCCGTAGAGCAAGACAGCGTTTGTCGGGCCAACTTCCTCCCCTCTCCGCGGGGGTCCCCATCTCACTCTCCCCACTCTCAGGCCTCTCCAGGCCCTGAAGGTTCTCCCTCTTAGTGTGTCACCCACTGAGAGCTAAGGGAATCTGTCCCTCAGGGTTAAATGAAAAACCCCCTTTTGGGGGCTCGGCACTCACCCAAATGTGATGAATGGTGAAGACTGACACAGATAGGATATGAAAATTATGAACCTACCATAATTATGTTCTTCCTGTGTATCTTCACCGTTCTTCACAATCCGGCCCTCCATCCCCCTGGGGCCTCAGTCTCTGGGTCCCCCTCCCTCTCTGTGTCCAGCCTTGCTCACCTCCTTTCTTTTTGTCAGGAGTGGGGTAACCAAGGATACATAGGGGGATGTTGTTTCTAAGGGGAGAGTGCTCAGCATGGGGGGCACTCCTTCTCCAGTGCTCTAGCTTCACCCCTGTGGGGTGGGAGTTGGCAGTTGCCCTCCATTCTCTCCTCCTCCTTGTTCCCGTCCATCTTTAGATTTCTTTGTCTGTTGGACATATTGTTTATTATTTTACAAAAAAAAAAAAAAGACTACATTTTCGTTCACCAAAAACTTTTTCTCTTGAGAGGGGGAGAATTCTCTCTGTCCTTTCTTCCAGAATAGCTGTTTTCTGCTTTGGAGTTTTTGTCAGTAATTCCATGCCTTGAATTCTGACAATAAGCCTTTTGGCTACTCCTTAGAGTTCCTATACAATCTGGAGATAAGTCAAGGTCCAGGGTATGGTTGTCACCCTTCTCCTCCCCTCTCACGTTTATCCTATATCCTTCCTTTTCCTCTCTCCTTTTTCCTATTTTCAGAGATTGGGGCCCCTACCCAATACCCTTAGACTTCCTTATTATTCTATCCTCTAAGTCATTATTTCTCCTTTGTGTTACATATCTTTTCCTTTGTCTGTTCCTTGGACTTTCTTGTCCCGCCCTCCAGCCCTTTTCCTTACCTCTCGAACTCAGAACTGGTGGGAGGCGGAGCAGGCAACACCTAACAGCCAACCTGCAAGCGCCATGTAGTCGTCGGTCTCGAGGGCAGCACCGATGGTGCGCCGACCTGCCCATCCAAAAAATAATAATCTGCAGGGTCATGACCTCCGGCCATATACCCAAATGTGATGAATGGTGAAGATACACAGAAAGAAAAAATTACTCACCTTAGTAGTGTTGTTTCTTCTAATGGAGTCTTGCTATATTATAGACATTAGCAGTTTGTTCCAGCTCTAGAACTGCCCCGGAGTGAAATGGTTAAAACCATTCCAAAATAGAATTTTGGCATGAGAGCAGCTCTATTTGTGTCATTTCAAACTTGAACTGTCAGATCTTTACCAGCCAAACTCACTAAGGTCTGTGTGGAAGCTGTAACCTACACTAGCTAATGGCTACCTAAATAATAACAACCATTGATGGTCCCAACACCCAAGACTCAAGTCAGGGGACCAGAAATACTAACACCATTCTAATAATATGAAAATGGAACATAAGTATAATAAAACACACACACACGTACACATACACACCCCAAAGTCCCAAAGGGACAAAATACTAACAGGACATAAGTAGTGCCCACACCAAGTTGCCGCACCCACCAAGTAGAGGTTCTGAGAGGGCAGGTTGAGAGGTCTATAATATAGCAAGACTCCATTAGAAGAAACAACATTACTAAGGTGAGTAATTTTTCTTCAAACAACATGAAGTCTTGCATATTATAGACATTAACAGAATACACAGCAGTACCTCCATGGAGGAGGGCAGAACCTACTTAGGGAATAGGCTCTGAAGAACAGCTGTGCCAAACCGAGCATCTCTCCTGGCCTGGACATCCAGGGAATGTCTTGGTAAAGTGTGTACCATTTTCCAAGTAGCAGCCTGGCAAATCTCTAATAAAGGGATATCTCTGGCAGCAGCTAGAGACATAGCTGTACCCTGGTAGAATGAGCCCTCAAACCGGAGGGCTCTGCCCACTTTCTGATAACAAAATTGGATACAAGAGACAATCCACCTGGCTATTGATCTCTTAGTGGCAGGTTTGCCTTTCCCAACTTCACCATAGGTAAGGAAAAGTTGGAGGGATTCAAACCTGTGACCTTTAGTGCAGCTCTATATAATAACTAAGAGCTCTCTTAACATCCAGGCTGTGCAACCTCCTCTCACCGAAGAGGAGTGATCAGTGAAAAATACTGGAAGGAGATAGATTGATTAAGATGGAAATCTGAAACCACCTTAGGCAAAAACTTCCTATTAGTCCTAAGGACTACCCTTATCCCTGTGGAAAGAAATAAAGTCAGTCTCCACTGACAAGGCTTCCAATTCACTTATGCATCTGGCAGAAGTGATAGCCACTAGAAAAACAGTTTTCCAAGTTAGGAACTTAAGCTCTGCAGAAGACAGAGGTTCAAAAGGGGGTTGCATTAACTGGGCAATGCAAACATTAAGGTCCCAAGCAGGGGCCGGTTCCCGAAAGGGAGGATTAGTATGGAGTAATCCCTTAAAAAACTTGGAAAACACAGGATGAGAGGAAAGAGGGGATGACTTTCCTGCTGACACAAAAGCAGACACAGCTGCCAAATGAACTCTCAGGGTAGCTGGTCTGAGACCCAAGGAATTAAGATGTACCATGTAATCTAACAAAATGGGCAATTCAGCAGATTCTGAGAAATATTTTCCCAGCACACCAAATGGAAAACCTTTTCCATTTAGAACTATAAGTAGCCCTAGTGGAAGGCTTTCTGGAAGCCTTTGGGATCTCAAGAACACCCTGAGAGGTGTAAATCAGCAAGCTCTTAACTCCTCAAGAACCAGGCCTTGAGGTTGAGGGATTTGAGGTCCGGATACCAAACCCTTCCCTGGGCATAAGTCAACAGATTGTGATTCCTGGGAAGGCACAGGGGAAGATGGACTGTCAGAGACAGAAGGAGTGGGTACCAGGGCTGCCTGTCCCAATCTGGGGCAATCAGAATCACCCTGCAAAGCTGAGATTTGATTTTGACTAGTACTTTGAATAGGAGAGGAAAGGGGGAGAAAGCATAGAGGAACTTCCCCTCCCAATCCAGAAGAAGGGCATCCAGGGGAACTGAGCCCAGCACTGGAGGCCTGCAACAGAACAGAGGAAGTTTGTGATTGCCTGGGGCTGCAAAAGATCTATCTGAGGATGCCCCACCTGGCAAAAACTATCCCCAGCACTTGAGGATCCAGGGACCATTCGTGATGGCCCTGGGAAATCCTGCTGAGGGCATCCGCTAAGACATTGTCCTTCCCTGGAAGATGAACTGCTTTGAGGGAAGTGTTCAGGGAATAGGACAGAGACCACAACTTCATTGCCTCGGTGCACAAGGCCGAAGACCGAGTGCCCCCCTGTTTGTTGATGTACCACATTGTTGTGGTGTTGTCTGTTCTGACTTGTATCACCTTATGCGTGGACAGATGCAGAAAAAGCTTGAAGAGCTAAAAGACAGCTCTGAGTTCCAGCAAATTGATGTGGAGCAGAGATTCCTGGGGGACCAGACTCCTGAGTGGAAAGGTCACCCATGTGGGCTCCCCAACCCAGAAGGGAAGCATCTGTAGTGAGAGTCAAGTCGTGAGAAGGGGAAATGAAGGGACCCGGCTCTTAATTGCTCTGATCCTGCCACCACTGGAGAGCTAGGATCAAGGTTCGAGTCACTGGGACCAACTTGGAAGGGGTCTCTTCTCTGAGACCAAAAGGTTCTCAAGTGAAACTGAATGTCTCTCATCTGAAATCTGGCTCCCTGCACAACAGCTGTGGATGCAGCCATGTGCCCAGGAGCTGCAGAAAGTGTCTTGCTGGTCGAGAGACCTGCAGAGTGAAGGAAGAGGCCAGAGCCACTAAATTCCTTACCCTTTCTGGGGAAGAAAGGCCCTGGCTAGCTTGTGTCCAATTCTGCCCCTATAAAGGTGAGTACCTGGACTGGTTCCAGAACTGACTTTAGTAGGTTTAGCAGAAAACCCAGGGAGGTGAGAAGCTGCTGGGTGACCTGCAGGTGAGATTTTACCTGTTCTGGGACTGGCCTACAATGAGCCAGTCGTCTAGATAGGGAAAAACAGCAATCCTCTGCCTCCTTAAGTGGGCCACTGCCACTGCTAGACACTTTGTGAATACCCTTGGAGCAGAGGTAAGGCCGAAGGGCATTGCTCTGAACTGGTAATGACCTGAGGGCAGTTCAAATCTGAGGTACTTTTGATGGGATCTTCTGATTAGGACATGGAAATAGGCATCCTTGAGGTCCAGGGAGGCTAGTCAGTCCCCTGGCCTTAGGGAAGGTAAAATCATTGCCAGAGTTACCATTTTGAACTTTGGTTTCAAAAGATGCTTGTTCAGATATCTGAGATCTAAAATGGGCCGCCATTCTCCTGTCTTTTGTGGGTAAGGAAGTATCTGGAATACAGACCCCTGCCCTGATGCAGGGAGGAACCTTTCTACTGCTCTGAGAGCTAACAGGGATGAGACCTCTGTTTCCAGAGCGAGGTCTCTGAAGCACTTGCAGGTAGAAAAAGTCTGCTTCTCAACTTGGGAAACTTTTGAAGCTGAGAACCAGACCCTGGCTTACTACTTCCAGAACCCACTTGTCTGAGGTTAAAGAAGCCCAATTCTGACTGAGTAAGCCAGCCTGCCCCCACTGGTACAGGAGACGGCCCTGGGCACCCCATCAGGGTGCCTGTTTCGCAGGAGCTTTAGGCTGGGGGTGGGAGCAGGTCTGCCCACCCTCGTCTGCCCTGCCTCTGAAGAAGCCCCTCTGAGCATAGGCAGAGGAGGCCTGAGTCTGGTAGAAAGGCCTGTGAAAGGCCTCCCCTACCCCTGGGGGCATGCCTTTGAGGACTGGCTTGCCGCTCCTTAGCCTGGGCACTCTTGTAAGTAGTCCTATATTCATCCATCTTCTTCATGTAATCTCTGTCTGCTCTCCAAACAGAGAATTTCCCACCACAGGAAAATCCATAGCCTTAGTCTGGGTATCCTGTGACAAAGTAGTACACCTGAGCCAGGCCAACCTCTGAAAGCTACAGATGTGGCCATGACCCTAGAGGAAACATCATTAACATCCACAGCAGCATGAAACTGAACCTTAGAGGCTTCAATGCCATCAGCAGCCACCTGTTCTAGTTCACTAGCCAGCTGGCCATGGGCCTGCTTGGCCAGTGCATAACAGTATCCCATCTAGATTTCTGATACCTAGCTACATAAGCCATATAATTTGCTTGCCCGAGTCCCAGAGAGGCTGCCATATACTTTTTTTTGCCATGGCATCAATCTTCCTGGAATTCTTGTCAGGAGGATGTGAAGCCAAGGAAATATTAGCTTTCACAGGCAGCAGCCTGAACTACCCAACATGACTGCATTGCTAGAAAGGAATTCTGTATCAGGGCCTGACAATGTATACCTTCTGTCCATCTTTTTTATCTACAGGAGGCACAGAATTAGGAGCTTTTAAAATTTGAATTGTTTGTTTCCTAAAACACTTATGTAAAGGAATAGACAATCTCCAGACTCTGGAATATCCATCATTTCTACAAAATCAGGCTCCTCTTGCTCATCCACAGCCTCTTCTAAAGGAAGCTGGAGGGTTTCAGCAACTTTTTATAAAACATAAAATGAGATGGGGACTCAGACAGCATAGGGGAGATTCTAAAGGTCTGTCTGAGGAGATGTCCGTTCAATGGGCACACCCAGACCTTCCAGCCACATTCATACTGTTCATAATCCTTCTCCCCTCCTCTGGTTCATAAAATTCCTCAATATCATAATCCTGAACCACTGGGACCGGACGAACCGACCTTTTACCAGATAGTGGTGGTTTGGGCGGACCCTGGGACAGTGACTGGACAATTTGGCTCTTGCTATCTCTGCAGCAGTTGGAGAAGGAATTTTGGACTCAGACCTGCTGATTTTCTTGTTTTCTTTACTGGAATTGGTTCCTCAGAACCAGCTTTTCTTTGCCGAGGAAGTCTGGCCCTGGTCAGAGGCACTCCCTCTGGTTCGGTTGGCACAAACCGGGCTGGCCATCCGGTCAGTGGACTTTTGGCTCTCGTTCCCTGAGCCTGCCAATCCTTTTTTCCAGGGTGGCTGCAGGAAATTCTATATACCTGGCAGTCTGACTGGAGGTGGTCAAACCCAGACAATAAACACATGTGGTGTGTGGGTCAGCCTTGGCAAAGACTTCCCCACAAACATCACAGTGTTGGAAAACCCAGGGCCCGGTTTTTCTTTTGGGTTTCTCAGACATAATGCCAGCCTAACCAAAAACTTCTCTTCCTACGGCAGTGCCAGAGCAAGAACACTATATCGGTTCCTAACCGTGTCACGAGGTATTGAAAAACCATAATAAATCCGTTTTTTTAGAACACGATAAGAACAGGAACTGCACTCTAAAATAGTAACTTTTAGTTTTAAATGAGTTTTAAACCCACTGATCGGTTCAAAACCGAACCGATAACTTACAAGTTCCACACAGACAAAACATGAAAATTACGTACCTACCGTAATTCTTGATCTTCTCTTGTATCTTCACCATTCATTACTTCCTGGATGTAAGCCGGGCGCGCGATCCAGGAGCTTTTTTTTTTAAACTTTGGCTCATGGCACACGCCCTCGAGAGAGTGGCGTCATGCGTCATGCCGGCCGTTAATGGCAGCGACTCTCCTCCAACTCCAGTTCTGTGAGCCGGAGAGGCAAAGCAACGAAGAATAAAGATAGCAAGGCAAGATAGCCAAGGGATAGCAAAGCAAGGAAGAATGAACTGAAAAGGAATAAGCCGATGGAGGAAGGACAGAGGAGATAAGAGTATCCTAACCTAGGGACTGCAGGGCCTCCTTACCTGGGCGACTCTAGGAGAGAGAAGGAGGAAATGAAAAGAAGAAGAAGAAGAAGAAGAGAGATGGGATGTTGGGGGACCAGAATGCCAAGGGCCGAGTTAGCTTATGGCTGAAGGACGACTTAACAAGGAAGCAAGAATCCCCGGAGATAGAGCTGAAGAGAAGGTTCACCAAACCTGCTAGACAGACTCAGGAGGGTATAGTCCTCATCCTCAACATGCCATTGTTTTGATAACCACTTTAGGCTCCTGGCCGCGGAAGGCCTTTAACTGGAGGACACCCAAGGAGAGAAGAATAAAACCCCCGGCAGTATGACAGCACTGCTCAGGGGTTTGGAAATGGAAACTGTAAGCCTTTCAGGAGTTTATAAGTACAGAAGTGGGACTCGGTCGGACTTGCCAAGGCAGGCCAGAGGCTTAGGCTGGCTGGGATTGGTTATGGTCAGCACTGCTTGTCTGTAAAACTGTCCGAGAACACTAGAAAGGAAAACACCAATTATCAAAATCTGGCGAGAAGGGTGGTCTGCCCTCTCATCTTACTTCTTGTTTGTTTTTCTCTTTCTTTTTTTTTTTTTTTTTTTTTTTTTTACAGATAATCACTTGCAGGCTAGGAGCGTGACCTGAATACCAAGAATGCCTATGGCAGTCGAAGAGAGTTCCCTCAGCTTTTTGCTTTTTTAAAAAAACAGATGTGCCCGTTCCTCCTCTCTGCAAGGCAAGAATTAGGGAAGGGGGAGGGGTTTTTGATTCTAGGGCTTAACAGCTGGAGCACGGGATTGCAGGATCAAAACTGAATAGCCTGAGCCAGGCTAAAACCCCAGAGGTATCTCGCCCGAGGGATGGCAAGAGATAGTTGTGCAGTTTGATCGCCAAGCAAATCCACTAGATGGCCCAAGAATCTTAGAGTAAATAATTTTCTGGAATAGAACCCCCAAGAAATAGATTTTTTTTTTTGGGGGAAAAATTGAAACAATCCTTCCCATTTTTATAATTTTTTTTTTTTATATATTGCAGAGAGAGGAAGGAGGCGGGAGGTGGAGAAGCCACAGGAAGAGGCCACTGAGGATGGAGGAGGGTGTAGTAATGAATGGTGAAGATACAAGAAGATCAAGAATTACGGTGAGTACGTAATTTTCATATCTTCCTTGTCAATCTTCACCATTCATTACCTCCTGAGTGATACCAAGCTCCTCTTCCCCAGGAAGGGAAGAGGCCATACCCTGAGGGAACAAGACCCCAGCCTTCTGTTGGTGAGAAACAGAAGGAGTAGACCCTGGCTCATTCAGAAAGCCTAAGTGGGGAAGAGCTAGGAGGTGCCTCGGGGCGAGGAGGACGGAGGAAGCCCTGTATAAGTCTCCTAGCTCTAGAGGAGAAAAGGCGGGTCCCCAGAGGCGGGCCGAATCACCTCGCCCGGGCCAGGGGTGACAACCTGGAAAGGCAAAGCCATGCCGCCTGATGCAGATCGCTGTCCCAAAGCCTGGAAGCCACCTCATTGGCGTGCTAGATGCCCCTTGCAGTGTCTTGCCAGCTCCAGGCCTACCGCAGAGGGCAGCGGCTTGTCTGGTTTGCTCCGTGTCAGGCATTGATGCCAACAGCTGGGACATCATAGACCACAAATGCGGTTGTAGGCAGTGTGGTGAGCCTGATGAGATGCAATACTGGCACTCGCTGAAAGAAGAAGACTCTTAGCTAGCGGTCGAACTGGAGAGTCTGGATCTGGTGGGCGATCGTAGTCACGCAGCAGCACCCAGAAGGAGTATCTGGGTAAACCAAACCAGAGGGCGGGTTGGGAGAGAACCTAGAGACTCTGAGGGGCACAATCTATGCTGACAGTCAGCCGGGCTGGAGAAGAAGCGGCTGGGGACTGCCAGGACCGGATAGACGCCTCCTGGAAGGGGATAGGCCAGGAAGGTACCACCAAATGCTGGGCACTGAATTCACCAAGGAATTCTCGTGTCTCCCGTTGAGTATTGTCTCTCGAACATAGAAATCGAAGATCCCTCACCATCCTCGAGAGGAAGCTGATATTCAGTGAAATCAGCATCAGAGGAAAGATGAGCAGGGGTTCCTCTCCTCAGAGGAGGAGAGGATGATGGGGAGCTGGAATGTCCAGAGGATTCCTGGCGGTGGGGAGAGTCGAAGAACCACTCATGCATGTATCTAGCATGAGGGGAAGGCCACTGCAGAACCCTGAACTGCTCCCAGGATAACGGACCCGTGGGACCGACATGGCCTGGGAGCCGGGGTGGAGAAGGCAGAGAGATGGGAGAGGGGCACCTCCGGGAGGCAACTGCTCTCTGCAGGGCTCTGGAATCAGGGAAAGGAGCCTAGTAGGAGGGATCCGGATATCAGACCAGGCCGCAGAAGCGGAACTCTGGGGAAGCGGAGCCTGAAGAGCCCTCGGGAGAACCTCCCTGTGCGATGCCGGACTGCATGGATCCAGAAGGGCAGTCGCTTGCCGCTGGAGGACACCTAGAACCCTGGAGGGAGGGGCAAGGTTCCTTCTCGGCTCTGGCCACCCCTGGGGTGGCCAAGAAGACCAGTGGAGACCCCTGCCCTCAACCCCTCGGACTCCGAGAGGCCCTCCTCCTCGACCACAGCGTCCCCTGTCCCTAGAGGGGCAACAGCACTGTGGGGGTAGCTGTCACCGGCCCTCCAGAGAGGGGAGCCTCCCCCTCCGTCACCCCCACTCCTGCCCCCCGGGGCTCCCAGCCACCCCCAGCTGGGGAACCCTCAGGAGACGACGGAAGGGGGGACAGAGGAAGGGGCCCATTGCACCGCCTGGTACCTGTAGCCACAGGGACCCAGACCCAAGAGTGGGGTGCCAGGATGGGTCCACGTCCAGTCGCCGCCCTCCGAGGAGGCGAGACCAGCTGGACTCGATGCTGGCCACCCAGGGGTCCCTGAGGCCATGGAGCATGACGGCCCCAGTACCAAAGGTGACGCGCTCGCCCCCCACACGGTAGCAGCCAGGCCCAACTCAAACCCGATGGCGCCGGCAGGCCGGCACAGCTAGGAGGAAGGACAAGGCCACAAGCGCCGCGGCGCGTCGGGAGGTGAGGCAGCACCGCCCGGCACGTCGCCCGCCAGGTCCATCGGCGCCGCACAGTGCCCGATGCCAAAGCGGCACCGCCCGATCCACCGGCTGCGACGGCGCGGGATCAAAGCGGCACCATCAGCGGTGCCACCCTGATCACGGTGCCATTCAGCGGCGCGAAGCGAGCGCCGCATCGATCACCGGCACCATGAACGGTGCCGGGATCCAAACAGCGCCGAAAGGTGCGTCGAGGGTCCACCCGAGCCAGGCCCAAAGCCAAGGCCTCGACCGCAGGGAGCCTGCACCTCGAAGAGGTGACTGCGGGCGGTGTCGGCGATCGGCCCCGGAAGGGACTACGACGCCCCCAACACCGTGGAAGGGGCCTCCTCCTCGGCAAGAAAAGACGAGACCCTCCTCCTCGGACCGGTATAGGCCCGGGAGGGGACCCGGGAGGCCTAACCGACCTTGCCGAGAATCCCGAGCGACGTCGTCCCGAAGTCGGCGGGGCCTTGCCGAGCTAAGCTGCGCGGATTTCGAGGCGCGATGGTCCATCGAGAAACAGGCGTGTACGAATCCATATCATGGTTGGGCCCCAGGCAAGCGTCATGCTGGTCCGAGACGGAGAAATGCCGCCACAGGAGCACCGACACATAGGGGCGCGGCCCGTCTTGGAAAAGCGCTTAGCTCCAGAACGGACATAACGAAAATAACAAGGCTAAAACACAGCAAGAAACACACCGGCGCCAGAGATAGAAAAAGGAACAGTCTTACCGGATCAAGCGCCGAGTGTGAAGAAAACAGGAGTCGCAAACACGCACTAAAATGACCGCCATCGCGAACAGGTGCTGCCTCGACGGGCGGAGAAACAGAACTGAGTTGGAGGAGGGTAGTCGCTCACTAACCGCAGCCTGCGCATGGACGCAGACGCCACTCTCAAGGGCGTGTGCTAGCCAAAGTTTTAAAAAAAAAAAAAAAAGCTTCCGTGACGGTGCGCCATCTGCTTACACCCAGGAAGTAATGAATGGTGAAGACTGACAAGAGAAGGTCTTCATTTACTTACGGTTACCACAGATAGAGCTTGAACCGAATGGTTTTGCGGTTAAAATAAACTATTCTCGGTTAAATCCAACCGAGAAAACACTTTAAACCGAGAAATGAACCGAGCAGAAGGAGAAATCTCCAGAGCGACTGTTCACTGAGGTGGAGTAAAGAATCTGACAGTTCAAGTTTGAAATGACACAGATAGAGCTGCTCTCGTGCCAAAATTCTATTTTGGAATGGTTTTAACCATTTCACTCCGGGGCAGTTCTAGAGCTGGAACAAACTGCTAATGTCTATAATATAGCAAGACTTCATGTTGTTTGAAGATCATGATTACGGTAGGTACGTAATTTTCATTTTTTTCGTGTACTGTAAGTTCATGAAATGTATGTGTTACTATGTGATTTGTGTATGTATATTGTATTTTTATGGACCATGGATCATATCTGTAAAAAAGGACTGTATCTCAGTGTACTAACCGGTATACAAATAAAAATAAAAAAATCAATCAAATCAAATCAAAAGCACCCGAATAAGGCAGAAGTGGCTCCCAATCCACATAAGGAATGGGGAAAAAAGGTAGGTTATTCAATTTGAAAACAGCAGCTTTACAGGCACAATTTTAATTTAGGGGTGCTCCCTGGAATAGGCAACCCCAACCTGTTATGCTGAACTGCAGCCCCCCAAAAAGTCTTGAAATCTTGAAACATGAAAATCTTGAGAGAAGATAAAAATACTGTAGCTCTGTCCCCTTCAATTGGCACAGCTAAACTGAAGTTGCTGCTATTTGGAACCCTCATATGCCCAACATTTTAAGCTGGGGCTGTACCATTCCCCTGGTAGGGGTGTAGTATACCCAGCTGGTATGATTACCCATTGACAACGTAGAGCACTACAGAGCTTTAAATACCTGAGAGTGATATACACAGTAAAGTGTCATGATTTGTTTAAGCATAGCCTGGGATTAGTAACTAGGAGATACAACTATAAACTGTTGGGGTGTAGATTTAGGAAGGATGTGAGGAAGTATTTCTTTATGGAAATGGTGGTGGATAGATGGAAAAGTTTGCCAATGGAGGTGGAAAATGCCAAGATGGTGACAGGTTTCAAGAGAGTATAGGATAGCTATAAAGGGCTGGTGAAAACTAAGGCAAGGAAGGGGGTTGGCCACACTGATCTGCCAATGGGCATAGAGCCTAGGCAAGACAACAGATAGATAGGTACAAGTCAGGTTGGAAAGTAGGCAGACATGATGAACTATTAAGTATTTTTCTGCCCATACCTTTCTATCATTTCAATCTGGAAATTTTAAAACCCTGCAATATACTCCTATTCATAATGATTTGTACATGTCCATTTTCAGACTTTCGAATAACTGTTTTGACACTGAATCATAAATAAGGAAGTCACACTTTTTGTGGTTGGTAATTAGTATGTTAACTACAGGACTTCAGACTTTGCTCTGGGTCCTTTAGCACCCCCCCCCCCAACCAAGTGGTATGACTTATTCATTGTAGTTTAAATCATTTTGGTTAGTTTCCCTGTTCCTTTAATAAGGAAGTCTGTAATGTATTTCAGTGTGCTATGGGCATTTATAAATGTGTATTGTGGGATGAATGTGATCACAAAAGAAAAGGAATTCATAATATTGATGGCTGTAACCTTATCTTCATTCAGAGAGTAGTACAGCGCGTAGGTGGCCATCCAGAGGGCTTTACATAGAGTTCTGCAGATAGATTTCAGCTCTGTGCTGGAGGGATCATCCTTTGCTTGGATAAAAGAGAATAATTCAGCCTCAGTATTCATTCAATGCTAGGCCTTCAGTGATTGAAACTACAAAGCATGGGAAATTATACTCATGTGTGTAGGCAATGTAGATCAATGGTTAGAACATGGAGCTACACAGCATCTGGCCATGTGACCTTCAGGAAGTCATTTGACCTAGCTGCACTTGACTTCTCACTGATGCAAATACTGGGCAGAGGTACTGTAGGAACCCCACTATAAACAACATATTGTATTATATCTCAGTTGGGCTGTACTTTTAAATAATAAGGGTACAGACCATGCATACTGTACACTATATTTTAAATTGGGCCTCCTGTGCTGCTTATTCCATGTGAATCTGAAATCCTGATATGCCTAGTTGAAATCTGCAACAACAAAGATTCATATACAGCACTTGCTTTCTGTACAGGAAAGAGCCCATTGGCTGTGCTTCTATTATGATAAAAAAGCATTCTGAGCTAATTCCTAGGAGGCTGGTATATTAACCAGAATGAGATGAAATAGGAACAGACTAAGCTCCATCAATAAAATTCTACTTAATGTTTATTGTCTTTTACAATGCACATCAATTGCAGGCCATAGTGCAATTGATGGGGATGGTGGAAGACTATAAACAATCAATGTTAATGACGGAGCTGAGTGTGTTCTGATTTCAACTCATTCTACTTACTTTCTATGTCATATTGTAACCTAAGCCCTTTGGGGGAACTCCCCCCCAAAAAACAAGAGTGTCCAGGTCAGAGAACGTTTTCTGCTGGTCTTGATGGATATTGGAGGGAGAGGACTTTGGTGTCAGAGAAATCTCTGGTGTACACCTTTAACCTAACTGCCTCTTGATCCCAGTGACCAGCAGGTTTGTAATGAACCCACTCACCTCCACTTTGGTGACCTTCAGCGCAGCTCCTGTCATCATAAAAACTGTCCAGACACACTGTAGAATAAACAGATGAACTACTTCTATTCTGAATCACAAAAGATGTCACCAAGGTCCCCCTGGAATGGAGGAACACTTGCTCTTAAGCTTTGGCGCGCCCTGAAGAGGACATATACACACAATTCGGCTACTGTACCAACAGTTAAAGTCCTAACATTTTAGCATATATCGAAATGTACACATGAATTATTCAGTCAGCTTTCAAGTTTAAGAAATGCAGTGAATTTAAACTTCACATGCAAAGTGGATGTGAAGTCAGGATCTCTGTACTTTGGGAATTTCCTGACTTTTCACTCTACTCCACATTTCTAAGCTTTAAACCTTTATTTTTAGAAATCCCACCCCACCCTTTCAGTTCGGTGGTACCCACCCCGTCTCATCACCCAGCACCTTTTGAATCATGCCTACCTACTCAAACCCCATTTTGTTGTGCAAACAACCCTCCCAGGGAACTTCGCTGGTGCCTGATCAGCTGTTATAAATGCTGATATAACCCACACCACATCAAACCCAACTCCCCCACTTCACCCCACCCAACCCAACACCATTAGTATCCACATTCCCCCTCCGAACCCCCTGACTCATATCACCCTCTTCCACCCCAAACAACCCCCAAAAAACTTTTTTCACCTGTAAAAAAGGAAACCATCCGGTGTTGTAGACAGACGTCCTCTCTGTTCGATAAGAATCGGACGAATGAACGAACAACAAGCAACGTCTTTGCCAATAGAAAAACCTGATTGGCTGAGGCTGAGGGAAATTTTGATACTAATGCGGGTTGGGTCTGATGTGCAGGTGAGTGGAAGGTTACACAATTTACAACATTAGATTGTGCAGTGGCAAAGTTTGCTGGGAGGGGAGGAGGGTGGGGTTTTGCACAGCAGAGGGTAATTTGGGTGAGGGGCACCATTTAAAAGGTTCTGGTAGTAGGGGGTTGGTACTAGTAAACTGATTGGGTGGGGTGGTATTTAAAAGACAATAACCTTAAGAAACACTTCACAGACGAAGTGTAATTTCAAACAGCAAAAAAATGTGTTAAGTGCCACTTCTCAGGCATTTTAAATTACCATTACATGTAATAGCCCAACACACTTTTCATATGAAAATACTTCTCTGTTCATTTTAACTAAAAGAATACTGGAATCCACAACGTGAGTCATATTTGGTACCCATCAGTAACCATTTCCTGTCCTGGGCCAAGCTACTGATTCATTTGTGATGTACAGGCCTATACACTAGAAAATAACATGTTAACTACTATGGCCCAATGCACTTTCCATAGGAAACTACATTAACATAAAATGTGAATTTGCTGCTTGATCCAAGTTTGGTACCCACTGGTAACCGGTTCAGGTCTTGGACCGAGCTAATGACACATGTGATACAGAATAAGTAACACCAAAGTTTTTTCCTTTTCTATAGAGCGTTTTGCTCCCCGTTGTTGCCTCCTGCCTGCTTTAGCAACAGGGAGACATGGCATTTTCTGTTTTTTTCTCTCCTATTCCTGGGGCCCCAAAACACGGTCATGCATCCCCATGGAAGCGAGCATGCACCCTGTGGCTCTGGTAATGGTCCCTTCCCCCCCACCCGGCCTAATGCAGAGTATCCTAATGGGCTTAGCTACTACAAGCCTCCACTTGGTGGCAGCAAGGAGCCTGGGAGACTCAGATCCCTGCCGGAGAGGAGAGCTGCCTCTCGGCAGCTCAATCCAACTCTGCACCCTCCCCCCCAGCTGACCCCGGCGGTCGAACTCACTCCCGAACCCGAGTTGCTGGCATGGCGCGGGTGTGGCATCCAGTGCCTTAACCCTCAGCACCACTGGGCCAGCTAGTAACACCAAAGTTTGAAAAAAAGCTTATTCTCACACCTTGTAGGTACTGTGACATCACGAAACATGAGTGCGAAGCTCGAGTGTTCCAGTGGTGTCACAGTACCTATGAGGTGAGAGACTCACCAAGGTTATCACACTTTGGTGTGTTTTTTTATAATATTTTGTGTAATACGTTTTTGGACTTACCCCAGTAACTGCCTCACTGTTTTCCCCTCCACCTCTACTAATCTAACAATCGCCTGCCAAGCCACTGTCAGTTTTAGCCAGTCGCACCTCTATACTCAGCAGCTCTGCTTTTAGTCTATTCACGCCTCCCCCCTCGGCTAACTCACCTTGCAACTGGCCTAGAAACACTTACCAATCCGGTCTGGTTAATGCTCCTTGATAAGCAAGCATCTTTTAACAAAACTCCCAAAATATGTAAGTAACCACTCATTACGACACATTGTGCGGCTCCTGTTCACAGCTGTGCTCAAGTGTTCTACAGTACATGTTTGAAGTTATTTTTAACAGTTCTAGGCTAAGAACAATGTTTGAAACAACTGTAGAAATATGCTAACCATATAGGATACTGGCATATGCACTCACTCCATGGGTCCTTTACAATCTGATTTAGCTCTTCATGAGCGCTTGGAATTTTTCTTGAGCAATGTAATACTGTACTTTAACTTTTAATACAAATGATCCCCCACTGCAAATACATGGAAGGGCTCTATTGCTGAATGCATGTGTGTGATTTCAGTCGTTACAAGTATTTGTCTCTGAAATTCGCTGTTGGTGCTGTAAGAACTTGCAAATCACATACATCACAGCAAGGGATAGAACAGGCTGCAGTGCAGTGCAGTGCATCAGCTGGGGAAATGACATTGTGCATTGGGAGGAACTGCAGGGTAATTTAAAGTTAAACTGCAGTAGGACATTGGGTAAGATAAATTCCAAGTGCTTGTGAAGAGCTACACGAGGGGGTAAAGACCCATGGAGTGAAGTAGATGGCTAACGGTACACATTCCCTTAGATGATTTGCTATTTTGGGATGTTTTTGTATGTTTGTAAACAATTCTATTTTAGAACAGGCTAGTAACAGTTCAGTTACTGTACATATAGGGGCACCACTTGCCTTGACTACAATAATGTAACATGACTGGTATATGCAATTTTAATTTCTGAAATGGTTCACTATATAGTTTGTTTCCCAATGAAAATCAGAAGTTGGGTGTTCAAGACGATGCTGGGCTGTGAAAAGTACGCAATAAGACACAACAAGTTGTGTGCTACTATTTCTGAACCTCACACCCAGGTGCGTTGTGAGTCACGAGGCACCTGCAAGTTGTAACCCACCCCCTGAAGTGTTTTATTGTGCTTATAAAATGGGTCCACTGTAAACAAACCCCCCAAAATTAAGGCATTTAGCAGTGTCGTTACTATTCCTGCACTGCTTTGAAAACTTCCACACCAATCAGAAGGCAGGATTTTCCCTGTCAGTTTTATAATAAGTTGTAGGGTGTGAGTGAAAACTGGACTGCTGTACCCAGACCAGCAAATGTTGGACTGGCTGCTCTGGATGCAAGTTGTGGAAATTTTGCAAGTCCAGCCAGTGTGACCAGATGGTCTGGCTTTTGCCAATTTAGTCTAGCACCAGTGGTCTGGTTTTCACCCATGCCCGGCCAGACAGGCAAATTTTGCAAAACTTTTGCCCGGTCCGAGTAGTCCAGCTGGATCAGGCATTCCAGCTTGTGTCAGGTACCTAAGTGACAATCTGCTTCAGACATGGAAGTGTGTTTTAATGGTGCATACACCAGACTTCTGCATTTGTATTCTCCTGATTTTAACGTTTGATGCATCTGCACACCAAACATTTTGTGACAAGTGAAACAGGATCCCAGGGGTGTGTCACTGCTGAGCCCATTGCAGGTCAGGATAGCAGGGGCTTGGCAGTCTACATAAATGACTATGCACTGTGGTCCTGACGCAACTCTCTGCTTGGTGGGTGGAAACTTCATGTACTTCAAAGAACCAAAGCTGCTCCAAGCAGAGAAAGCTTTGGTCCTTTGATTTGCATGAAGTCGTGTCAGGAAACAACTGATCAGCTTTCAAAACAGTTACGAGCTGCACACTAGACATTTGCTATGGATATCACCGGTGTGCAACTGCTGTATCAAGCCCTGTAACAACGAAAATCATCCATTGACATCTGTTGCTAGTGCCCCTGTAAGTTCCCTCCATCCAACCCTCTCAGCAACCACCACCACACACTCCCCCACCCCAACAAATATAACACTGACACTGGGGGTGCCAATCCCCCAGTGTCCACCTCAAAGTTTTTTTTATATTATATATCACTTGCAACAAAGAAAACTGTCCCTTGATGTATCTTGATGGCACCCCTGTAACTGTTCCCCCCGACCCACCCTCTCAGCACCCACCACCCCAAACCCCCCAAAACATAAAACTTACACTGCAGGTGCCCAATCTCCCAGTGTTGCAACCTCATAGTTTTTTTATATATATTACTTATAAAGCCTGTAACAAAGAAAACTGTCCTCAGTGTCTGTTGCTGGTGCCCCTGTAACTGTCCCCCCAATCTGACCTCCTCTCAGCACCCCTCCAAACATAACACTGACATTGAGGTACAACTCTCTAGTATCATCACCGTAGTTTTGTTTTTATATTATTTAAAAAGCTCTGTAACAAAGAAAAACGTCCATCGATGTCTTGCTGGTGCCCCTATAACTGTTCCTCCCCCCCACTGACCCTTCCTCTCAGCACCTCCCTCCACAAACATAACACTAACACTGGGGGTGCCCAATCCCCCAGTGTCATCACCTGAAATACAGACAACTGTCCCTTGTCATTCTTTTAAAATGTTTTTATTAACACTGTAAAACAGAAAATGTCCATCGATGTCAGTTGTGCAGTTAGTCCCCCACCAACCCCTCACTCAGCCCCCCTGAGCCCTTACTTACCCACGGGGGGTCTGACAATCAAATGCCGTTAACTTTCTTGCTTTTCTCATCCTCCTTCTCTTTCTTCTCCCTTTCACTGTCTACTGCCCCCACAAAATCAGCCTTCCCAATCCTGATCCCCTACACCATTCTCTTCTCTCCTCCTCCCCATTCCCCAGTGTCCTAGGTGTCAAATTCTTCCTGCTCCTTGGTGTTTTTGTCCTGTTTCACCCTTTATCCTCACACCTCCGTCTTCCCCCTCCAGTCAGCATATTGGTTCCATAAAGCTGTTTCTTTGTTTTTTTTCGTAGCAGGGGACACTGAACATAATCCTGGCCCCATCACATCACTCTTTCAACTCCCAAAAGACTGAGGGTTGCCCATTTAAACATCCAAAGCCTTCTCTCCAAACTACCAACTACAACCTATCAATCTTAACCTATGGCTGGATGCACTTGTCATATGTAAATCTTGCCTCTCCTCTTAGGTCCAGCACTCTGCTGTGGCCTTCCCTACTTACACCTTACCAAGGCAGAATCGCACAAAGAGGGGCAACAGTGTTGCAGTTTACATATCCACCAGCATCCAGTTTGTGACTCTGCTTGCTGTCAGTTTTCCCTCCTCCTACAAGCTGCTCCTCCCAAAACTCGCCTCTCCTTTTTCTCTTCTCGTCTTTATTGCCAGGGTCTGTTGTTGTTCTGGTATGTCTCCTGCTTTAGTTACTGAGCTCCTTTCCTTTACCTGTTCCAATTCTTCCACAGGTGAGCTGCTTATCCTTGGTGAGTTTACCATAAATTGTCTCTCCCTCTCTACAAATACATTTTACCAAAATGTAAAACCCATCCAATTAACTTAAATTATTTCTGACCTCACTTGTCTATATTTTAAATCTTTAAATCACTCTGTGTTAGACTAGGTTCTCTCATCCTATCCCTACAGTATTGTGGATGTAGGTATCCTTCCTGACACCCTCAGTGACCATCACATGGTGTACTCTATGTGCAAGATACATCGTCCTAAGGCCTCGCCTAAATTCATCTCTCTTGGGTCCTGTAGGTCACTGGAGTTGTCCTCCTTCTTAGCCAACCTATGAGCATCTGACCAGTCCCCCATCTCTGCAGCCAATAATATAAATTATGCCCTCCAATAATTCCAGTCCAACTTTTTGCTGTATGGTATCATAGAAACATATGTGTTGGCAGAAAAGGCTCACCAGGCCCACCCAGTGTGCCTAACTAGCTGCTAGGACTTTGCTACTTCCTATCACCACCCCCCGCCTTTAGATCCAAAAGACCCTTGTGTCTATCTCCCACCCTCCCTTGAATCCCCCCACAGGTCTTGCCCCCACCACCTCCTCTGGGAGTTTGTTCCAGTTATCCACCACCCTCTCCGTGAAGTAGAATTTTCTAATGTTTCCTCTGAACTTCCCCCCTACTATCTGTATATCATGCCTCCTTGTTTTTTTTTTAACTCAGATGTTTATTAAATGTCCAGACATTACATACATAACAGTGCAGTTAATTTGTGTCATACATATATAGGATAGTATGGGAGAAGTAGAAGATGATACTTGACACACTGAAGAGTTGATGGTTATAAATCCCAGGAAAAGGTTCAGGGGTTTATGAGTGCCATCCAACAACGAGGGTGTGTTAAATTGAGTTTGACACACTTTCCATATTTTATTTTATATAATTGAAGGGCCCTGCTTTAAATAAATGAGCGTGAGCTATTTAATCTGTCCTCGTTTCACGCTAGTATTGACGAGAACATTTACTTCTGCATTACCTCAGCTTTACCAGTGAGCCCAGAAGCACAAGAGTGTGTTGGGATGGAGGTAATGCAGAGAAGTAAGTGTTTTTCTCGCCAGTACTGTTTGTGAAACAGGGACAGTTGGAAGCTCCCCGCTCTGTGACAAGGACAATTTAATCGCTGCTATGTTTAGTCTCGAGCGCTGTTGTTCAGTGAGCGCGTGAATGCCGTAACACCTACTCAGGTGTTACGGCATTTAACACACGGTTTTGGCAATGGGAGAAAACGGAGACCATTAATTATAGTATAATATTGCTCTAAAATACATTGTTTTGCCATATTATCACATTTATGTCTTTAAACATTCTCAGTGCTTGGCTATGCAGTGGACCCTTCCGCTACCTGTTCTTATCCTGTTATTTACTCTTGCCCATTCTACTCTTCTTTTCTAGGGTTACCTTGCCTGTGTTCTGCCTCTATGTTTGTTCCTTCCCTCTCCTCCGTGGCCCACCAGTACAAAGAAGAAAGGTTGGATCCTACCTGTTTTTCTTGCCTCATTCCACCCTGGATGTTGCATCCACAGTGTATGACACGTCTTGCTGACCTCTCCAGAGTGTCCATTTTGTCACAGCTTAAATGGATTATGCCCTCTGGGAAAGCAAAGAAACCAACAGTTTATTAGTTAAATTTTCGGGCAGCTACACATTCGGTCCCTTTCTGTCTCCTCTCTCCCTTCTGTTTTGCTGTTTCCTTTGTCCCCTAGTTTTTGATTTCCTCTTTAGCTGGAAGATGTCCCCTACTGGCACTCTGTTAATACCCTTGATATATTTGAAGATCTCAATCATGTCCCCCCTTTCCCTTCTTTGTTCTAAGGAGTACATGTTTAGGTCCTTCAGCTGTTCCTCGTATGAAAAATGATTGAGGTCCTTCACCATTTTTGTCACCCTCCTCTGGACATGCTCCACTCTATCCACATCTTTCTTGAGGTATGGCCTCCACCATCATGCACCTCTGAGGAAAACTAGCATACGGGGCCCTCATCTTCCCTGGCTAACAGCTCAGTTGTTAGCTTGCCTTTGCACCACAGACCTTGCCTGGTGATCCGATAAGATCACTGACTACCCAGCTGCTTTGGCTAGCTATCAGCACCTTCACAACTCCTGCACCACAGCTATCAGACTTCTGAAATCTGAGTATTTTGCATCCACTCTTAAGAATAACATTAATCACCCCTCCAAGTTCTGAAAGGTTATTCATTCCCTTTTCTCCCCTCCATCTCAGTCTCCTTCCCCTGTACTCGAGGTTGGTGACTCCCTCATCTCTGACCCTTCTGCCATTATCTCTTCCTTTAACTCCTACTTTACCATCTGTGCTCTCCCTCTCTCTCTCTCTCGCGCCCTTCCTCGCTGTTCCCTTTCTTTTCCCTCCCTCCCTCTGCCTTTCCCCAATCTCCCTTTTTCCTTCTCACCTACCACTCCCTCTGCTTCCCTTAAGGTCCTGCTTGCCCAAAATCTTTGCAAGGAAGGGAGCTCTGATGGTCTCAATACAAATCGTCTGCTTCTCTCAACTCTTGCCATCTCCCTGCCTATTACCGTACTCCTAAAGAAAAAAAAAAGTACTTACCATAGTAATGTTCCTTCCAAGGGATCCCTCATTACGCTTAACAACACCATCGTTCCCCTGGAGTTTAGAATTTTATGCTAATTATGGAATTTGGAATGAAATGAAAACTCTGCTGTGTGTTCATGCTCACCCTCACATTCTAATGGCAGATTTATTTCAAAACCTAGGGTGAGCAGTGACCACTAAACTAGTTAAATTGCTACCAAAAATATAACAAAAATACTTTTAAAATATTACGATTAATTTAATAGGCTCAGACCACTGATTAACAGTTATTAAGGCACTGCAACAAGTAGTGACAGGCACAAAGAACTGATTATTGTGCAAATCTTTTCCCAGGTTCTAGAGGGGGAGGTACAGAGGCAGAGGTGCCCCTTGTACAGTGAGCCCTGAGGCTTTTGGGTGGGCAACCTGCCAGTTTTGCGATAACAGAACTGTATGCAGGAAACTATCCATGGTTCTCTTGGATGCTGGCTTACTTGTCTCCACTTCACTATAGGTGACGAATAACTGGGTATTAGTGGACCGTACATCCTTGGTATGGCTCAAGTAGTACCTCAGAGCTCCGTTAACATCCAGACTGTGGAGCTGTTGTTTTCCTTAGTCGGCTTTTGCTGTAAAGAAAACTGTAACTGTAATTGACTGATTTAGATGAAATTCAGACACTGCTTTTGGGAGGAATTTTCTGTTAGCTCTCAGGACTATCTTGTCCCTGTGAAATATGATACAGTTAGGATTTGTGTAGAGGGCTTGCAGCTTGCTCACCATTCTGGCAGATGTTAGTGCCACCAGGAAAACTGCTTTCCAGGTGACATATTTCAAAGCAGCAGTTGCCATGGGCCCAAAAGGAGTCTCCATCAGCAGGGCAATACACAAATTAAGGACCCATGGGGGGACAGGATCCCTCCTAGAGGGTATTGATGATTAAGGCCTTTACAGAACCATTTTAAAATGGGTTTGTAGGCCACTGACCTATCTTTGCTAGCTGATGTATAAGCTGACACTGCTGCTAAATGCACCTTCAGAGTCGAAGGCCTTAGACCCAAGGACTGGAGAGGTACTAGGTTGTCCAGGATTGTGGACAGAGATGCCTGGAGGGGGGTTAATCTGTTTAGGAGAACACCATAAGGTAAAATATTTCCCCATTTTGGAGCACAAGTTTTCCTTGTTGTTGGTTTCCTGGAAACCTTAAGTACTTCCATTCTTTCTCAGAAAGATTCAGCCCAGAGAACTAACTCCTCAACAACCATGTCCTGAGGTGTAAAGGCAGTATAGCGCAGTGGTCTAAGGCTCTGAGCTGCAAATTTGGTGACATCCAGCAGACCTGACCTGGGTTTGAATCCCACAGCTTCCACTTGCATACTGTGTGATCCTGAGCAAGACACTTAACCTCCTTGTGCACCCAGGTCACTCCTGTAAAAAAGCTTTCAGCTTAGTGTGCTATACCTGGTTAAACAACTAAAAATTAAAAAGGTCTCCCATTCTGGGAATGTTATCTTGCCCTGGGACATTGTTAACAGGTTGTGCAACAGGGACAGATTGATAGACTGTCTGCTGGAGAGGGACAGGGACATGCAGAAGCATGTTTGTCTGGCCCAAGCCTGGAACAAGTAGAATCATTGCTGCTGACTGCCTTCTCAGTCTTACCAGTACTCTCAGTAAAAATAGCAAGGAAGCAAAGGCCTAAAGAAACTTCCCTAACCAGCTGAGGACAAGAGTGTCCTCTGGAATTGAACCCACTACTATGGGTCTGTAACAAAAAGGAAAAAGCTGATTGTTCTACCAGGGGCAAACAGATTTACTTCTGGTGTACCCACCTTCTAAACATTGATACCAGCACTTGCTGGTTTAGGGCCCATTCTTGATTTCCCAGACCGACCCTGTTCAAGGAGTCTGCTAGTACACAGCCTTTCTCTGGTAGGTGTACTGCAGAAAGCTGCACCTCCTGGTAATATTCCAGGTTACACAGAAACACAAAATTTGAAGGCAGATAAGGACCGCTAGGCCAACCTAGTCTGCCCAGTTTTCCCTACCTACTGCCTCACTGCTGACTCTACTTGATCTCTGGCTTATGTCCCCCCCTCCTCCGTCTATCACTAAGGTTCTCTTATGTCTATGCCATGCTTTCTTGAGCCCCCGTTACAGATTTTGCCCCCCAACACCTCCACTGGGAGGTTGTTCCAGGCATCCAACAACCTCTCAGAGAAGAAATACTTCCTCATGTCTCTTCTGAGTCTACTCCCTTCCAGCTTCATAGTATGATCCCTTGTCCTTGAGCATCTTTTTTTCTGAAAAATGCTTCCCTCTTGAACCTTATTTATACTTCCCTTTTTTTTTTTGTCCAAGACCCCTCTCTTCTTTAGGCTCCATCCACCAGCCGCCCCCATGCCCAGGCTTATCCCCCTAGGCAGGGCTGTCGAGGGGGCTTCCCACTCCCTAATGGACATTGTGGGCAAGGCCTGGATTACTCCCCCCAGGTTAGGGCCACGAGCGCGAGCCCCCCCGCATGCATCAGAGGCAGTGGACGGTGAAGCAGAATGGTTCGTCATGCCAAGGGGCTGGTATTTTTGTTGCTTTTGCTGCCCCGGGGATGTGCAATGACGTCCAGCATCTGCCCTGCCCCCAATGCGCTGGTGCTGGCTGCTGCAGTGCCTCCAGCCTCCGCTAGAGGTCTGTCAAGCACTGGACACTCTTCTCCTCCCTCCCTCTGGAGAAAGACAGCAGTCCCCTGAAACTTGATCCTTCTCCCTGGCCAGCCCTCCAACTCCCCGGGTCCGTTCCTGAACTTGGGTTGTCAGTGTCACAAGCAGAAAACTAACCACTGCACCGGCAGGCCAGCATGAACCTTATTTAGACTTCTGATGTATTTGAAAGTTTCTATCATATCCCCCTCCCCCTCCATTCCTCCAGGGTATACATATTAAGGTCCTTCAGTCTTTCCTCATAGGGCTTTTGATGCAGACCCTGCACCATTTTAGTTACCCTCCTCTAGACCACCTCCACTCTTTCTATGTCCTTCCAGAGATGAAGTCTCCAGAACTGAACACAGCACTCCAGGTGAGGTCTTACCAGTGATCTATACAGAGGTAGCACCACTTCCCTCCTTCTGCTGGTGATGCCACTGCTTATGCACTTCAGCATCCTGCTAGCTCTTTTGACTTCCTTGTCACACTGCCTAGCTACCTTTAGGTCATCAGATGTGATAACCCCCAGATCTCTTTCCTGTTTGGTGGTCGTCAGTACCACTCTTCCCAAGTTGTTCTCCACCCCTGGGTTTAGCATCCCGAGTGCAGGATTTTGCACTTTTTTTGCATTGAACTCAGTCGCCATACCCTTGATCAGTCCTCTAACTTTTTCAGATCCCCAATCATTTTGTCCACCTCCTCTGGAGTGTCTACCATGTTGCAGATTTTAGTGTCATCTGCGAACAGGCAGAACTTTCCATCCAGCCCCTCTACAATGTCACTAATAAAGATATTAAATAGGACTGGTCCGAGTACAGATCCCTGTGGTACCCCATTGGTTGCCCTCCCTTCCTCAGAGTGAACTCCGTTTTCCACCACCGTGTGTCTCCCATCCCTTAGCCAATTTCTTACTGAGTTCACCACCTTTGGTCCAACTCCTAGGCTACCCAGCTTGCTTACTAATCTCATACAGTATGTGGAATGGTGTCAAAGTCCTTGATGAAATCTAGGTAGGCCGCATCCACGGCCCCTCCCTGATTCAATTCCCTGGACACCCCATCAAAGAAATCTATTAGATTCATTTGACAAGACTTCCCGCCATGAATCCATGCTGTTTCAAGTCCTGTAAGCCATTGGATTCAAGGTATATCACTATCCATTCCTTCAGGAGTGATTCCAGTAATCTCCCCACCACTGAAGTCAGGCTGACTGGCCTGCAGTTGCCAGCCTCCTCTCTACTACCACTTTTGTGAAGTGGGATTACATCTGCTCTCCTCCAGTCCCCCAGAACCACTCCCGTCTTCAGTGAGAGGTTCAACAGGAGTGTTAGATGTCCAGCCAGCACCTCCCTGATTTCCCTCAGTATGCTTATATGGACCCTGTCTAGCCCCACTGTCTTATCCACTTTCAGTTTTTTGAGTTCCTTCAGGACTCTCTCCTCTGTAAATGGACTAATGCCCACCTTCCTTCCCTTGATGTTTCTTTCACTTTTCTGTATCTCCTTGCTTTACCTTTCTTCTGTGAACACTGTGTGGTGATTTGGCCACTGAAGTCATATTTCTCTACCTTATCTTTATGTTTAATTTCCCAAAAGGACAGGACATAAAGGTTTGACACAAAAGAGGCCACTTTTCTGAAAAGGTACATGGGAAGAGCTGATGTGTATTCCAGTGTCTAACATCTCCCTTTTCCTGGGACAAAAGTCTTGCATAAGGGGTAAACAGGAGTTGAAATGTAAACAAGGGATTAGAGTTTCCTAGCAGCTTATCAAACAGGAAGATTTCATAAAAATGACAGGAGATGGGAGGGCCATCTCCTCTAGGTTAAAACTTTGAATTCCAAAGAAAATGGTTTTACAGCATGGTTATGCAGTCAAGAAAACCTATTATTAGAGTCTAGGAACTGCCACAGGGTATTTACAGTTTTTATAGAATCAGGAAGGATACCGTAGATCAAAGGTCAGTCGAGAAACTGGGGTGGTGAGCAAATAAAAATACTGATAAATTTGTTTCACTTGCAACTTGGAAAGAGCGAGAGAGACCCCTGCTGGCCTAGAGATGAACAGTTGGATCTGAAAATATTAAGGCCTAGCCAATCCCAGGCCAGTACTTCAGGCTGCAGAAATGGCATTTATAAGCCCTTCAAAACAGAGACTCTGAGCTTAAGCAAAAGTTCTTGTCACAGTGCAAGACTGCCAGACACCTTTGAAGACACTGTGAGAAAACTTGGACTCTGAGATACAGCAGAGAGAGAAAGACAGACTTTTGCAAAACACACCTATTTTCAGGACTCTGAGTTTCTCTGCAGAAAAGGTAGAAATTATGCAGTTAATTCATTAGTTTGTTTTTTGTAAGTATTCTCCAACTTCTTTTGTAGTTATCCTGCAACCAAATATCTAAATCATTTGTCTGTATGTTCATATTGTAATTATTTAAGTAACCAGTAAAAACCCACAAATAAATACAGAAAAAAAACAGATATATAAAAAGCACTTGCTTTTATTTCAAAGTATCTCCTTGGAAGTAGTCTGTTGTCTGTGAAGGTTCTGAGAAGCTTTATTCAATCTGTAACACACCTTTAACTGCCAAGGTGTCAAACACTACTGAAACTAGGATCTTGGAAGGGAGCCTGGGGGCCTAAAATAGGAAAAGTACACAAGGTCTCTGGAGGGGTTTGAACCAGGTTACTGCACCCCTGTGGGAGAAGACAGAAGCAGGGTTACAAGGACAGGCCTGAACAGCTTGTAACGCCTGGGTTCTGACCCAGCACAGCAACCAAGGAGGGTTCACACCTGGCTACAGACCCGAGATGGTATTTACCCAGATAGAGAAGAAGCCCTGGGCCCTTGTGGCGAGTGTTCAATTGTGAAATCATTGAGCACTATAAAAGGACATGAGAAGGGCATTTCCTGACTCCCCTGTCATGGACTACACTTAGGCCCTGTGAACTCAGAGGACCCGGCCCACAGGAGTGGGTTTGTGACAGATATTGGTGGCAGTGGTGGGATTGTTTACAGGGTTCATGACACAGTGAACAAAAGTATTTGTTCAAGATGTCTGCATTTTCTTGGTCCCCCTCCACACAATCCCCCTTCCCTTCTTAGTCTTCCTATCCCTCTTTCTCTTTCACTTACATATCTAAAAAATGTCATGTCTTCTTTTGTTACTTCCTGGGCTGCTTTCTCCTCTGTTTGTACCTTTGTGCTCCTAACTAATTTTCTTCCCTACCTCTGTTTCACCAGATACAGCTCCCTATCCTCCTCTGTCTGTGCCTTCTTATACCTCCGGAATGCTAACTTTTTTGCCCTTATCATCCTAGCCATTTCCTTAGAGAACCACAGCAGTCTCTTTTTCCTCTTGCCTTTGCTTACTAGCCTGACACAGAGGTTTGTTGCCTTATTTATGCCCCCTTTTAGTTTCACCCAAAGTTCCTCCACTCAAGTCCCCCCAACCAGGGCATCCCTGAGGCATCCCCCATCTTTTTAAAATTGATCCTCCTGAAGTCCAGGACGCTTGTCCTTGTGTGGTTTGTTTCTGCCCTAGTACTTATACTGAATCACAGAAGATGGTGATCACTGGTCCTCAGGTGACCACTAACCATGATCTCTGCAACACTGTCCCCATTAGTTAGTACAAGGTCTAGTATTGCCCCTCATGGGAGGGCTCCCTAACTAGTTGCCTGAGGAATGCCCCCTGCAGGGAATCCAGGATATCCCTGATCCTAGCTGAAGCTGCAGCTGGGATGTTCCAATCTACATTTGGCAGACTGAAGTCCCCCACCAGCAGCACCTCCTCCTTATGTGCCATATTTTGGATAGCTTGCCCCAGAACCTTATACAACTCCCCCCATGTGCTGGAGGTCTGTGGATCACACCAGAAGAAACAGTGGCTCCACTCCCCATCTCTAGGGTGACCCACAGTACCTTCTCCCCTCCCTGTATTCCCTTTACCTCTATCGCTTTTATGCTACATCTCTCATAAGAAAAAATTACTCACCTTAGTAATGTTGTTTCTTCTAATGGAGTCTTGCTGTATTCTGACAGTAGCAGTGAGTCCCAACCTTCGAACTGCCCCGGAGATGAAAGAGTTAACTTTCCATGCCAGGCATGGAACGCTGAGCTTGAGCTCGATTGAGACTCTGTCTATTGCTGTTTGAACTCAAACCATCAGATCTTTACGACCTAAACTCACTGAGGTCCTGTGTGGAAGCTGTAAACCTACACTAGCCAACTGGCTACTAACATAACAACTAATTTTTGGTCCCAAAACAAAGACTCAAGTCAGGAGACCCAAAAATGAAATAACACAACACCCACTCACCCAAGGAAAGGGTGATAACAAAAAAGGTGGGGCACCTCCTGAGTGCCAACACTGCCACTGCCCACCCACATCCCAAAAAAACAAAGGTTCTGAGAGGGGAAGGCGGGGGGGAGGTCAGAATACAGCAAGACTCCATTAGAAGATACATTACTAAGGTGAGTCATTTTTTCTTCAAACAACATGAAGTCTTGCTGTATTCTGACAGTAGCAGACTACCAAGCAGTACCTTTTTAAGGCAAGCTACCTCTTGCTGGGAGCTACAATACTGAACATAGGATTTGCAAGAAAGCGAGTTGTGCTCACAACAGAGGGAGGTGAACCTTGCAATTGTCTTTGGTTTGTAGCAGATATTCTACAGGTGGATGCTACGTCTAACTGAAAGGGGAAATAAGGAACTTAATCAGGAAAAGACAGTCTTGTTACAATTCTTAAGATTTTCAGTGCAGGAAGAGTTTAAACCCTGGGCTAAACATTTGTCACAAATCCTGAAAAAAGTGCAGGTACAGGTTGTGTATTTGACCCAGACAGTAAACAGTTTTTTGGGTTTGTCTTTTGTGTGCCTTAAAAGGAAATTCCAGACTTTCTCAGGAAGTGATTACACCATAAGCTACTTAATCAGCCAATAGCTTTGGTAGCAGACCTGAGAACAATAGTATTATAAGCAAGTGTTTTATAGCAAACTCATCAGAACAGCTAACATTTTTTAAGGCAAGCTACCTCTTGCTGGGAGCTACAATACTGAACATAGGATTTGCAAGAAAGCGAGTTGTGCTCACAACAGAGGGAGGCGAACCTTGCAATTGTCTTTGGTTTGTAGCAGATATTCTACATGTGGATGCTACTTCTAACTGAAAGGTGAAATAAGGAACTTGATCAGGAAAAGACAGTCTTGTTACAATTCTTAAGATTTTCAGTGCAGGAAGAGTTTAAAGCACAGCTGACTTATTTTGGGCTGACTGCTTCAGAAGCACAAACCACTAGGCTGTTTTGGGGCTGGGAGGATTTACCTGTGTCTGACTTGGATGTCTGGATTTTTCTCTGTTTGATTAGCAAGGGATTTGCTCTGTCAAATTGTTGTGTATGGTATCTTGCTGACAGGAAGGCACTCATCGAGCGGTGGGTCAGAGCTCTTAGCTGATTGTCTTGTGAGGGCACAGTTTAGGCCCAACCCCTTCCCACCCCTCACCCCACTCACCCCTGGAAATAGTTCCTTTATATCTGGGGTTCTGACATCATTTCCTCAAGAGTACAAGGTGCATATCAATGGCATATCCTCTCTAGCACACAGCACTGAAAATATAAGCATACACATTGTATAATATATATATATATTGCTATATAACAAACCAATCACACACACACACACAAAAAAGTACATAATCATGTGGGGAGTAGTGCAATGCAATGGCTGTGGGGCAGCAGTCTTCCGGGAGACTTTCTGGAGGCTGAGATGATGCCCTATTTGCAGACAACTCTCTGCCCTGAGGGAGGAATTTGCCCATCTTCAGGCCACACTGGACAGCAGTAAGGGAACCTTCCCCCAGGCCAGACTGGATAGTAAGAAGGGAACCTCCCCCAGCCAGGGAGCACCAGAGCCACCACCACTGCCTCAGAGGTTGCAAAGAAAGCATAGCAGTTGGACCACAGTGGGCTCAGGGAGGGTGAGGATGGTGGAACTGAGGCACACCCAGTCAGTTGTTCCACTCCACAATCCAAAAACCATTCTGGGGGAGCACAGCTCCCCTATGGATGCACCCACAGAGGAGATTAAAGAGGCTGAGGACACCTGTCACAAGGGAGGCCCACAGGAAGGAGGCAGAGGACACCACAAGGAAAGGAAGAAGCTCCTGGTGGGGGACTCAATTAGGGGGATAGAACTGGGGGGGAGTAGGGAAAACTGAAGTAAGGTGCCTGCCTGGTGCCATGGCTTGGAGGGACAGGAAGTGCATCCTCAGGATCAAGAGAACAGCTGCACGGGAGTCTGAGCTGGACGTCATTGTCCACCTAAGGACAAATGACTTGGCTCAACATGAGATTAGAGCAGTGCAGAAGGACTTTGTAGAACTGGGGAGGGGCCTAAGACAAGTAGCACACACAGTATCCTTCTCAGAGGTGCTGCCTGTCAATGGCATGAGTGAGGCAAGGGTATTTTGCACCATGCAGTTTAATGAATGGTTGAAAAAATGGTGTAGAGCACAGGGCTTTGGCTTCAATGGCGACTGGGCTTCCACCTGGAGGGACACCAGCCTATACTGGCAGGATGGTCTGCATCTGTCCAGGAAGGGAACAAGTCTTTTGAGCAATCAGTTTAAATGCTTCATTGGCAAGCTTTTAAACTAGTCAAGGGGGGAGGCACTGATAAGCAGCAGGAAAATCCCAGCCTCTCCCTACAAAACAGAGTACTAAATGAGAAAAAGACCAAGGTAAAAGGTCAGTGGGGATGCTGCAACTGAAGGTAAAGCCATCAAAAATGGAAAGCAATGAGTACCAATGCCCGTAGTCTGAGTAACAAGCTTCCTGAATTAGTGGCCTTGATGGAGGAGGAACATCTGGATATCGTGGCAGTCACAGAAACATGGTTCACACAAAACCATGACTGGGACGTAAACATACCAGGATACACTATCTACAGGAGGGACAGAGAGGGTAATAGAGGAGGAGGAGTAGCTCTTTACATAAGGGAAGGAATCAAAGCAGCAGAACAAAAGGGAAAACAGGGAGGAGGAGAAGAAGCACTGTGGATAAATTTGGAGACAGCACGGCACCACAATCCGCACAGGGATTAGAGATACAGACTTTCTCAGGGGAGGAAATGGACAAGAAAATGATAGAAAGTATACTTAGTAAGGCAGAAAAGGGAGATATTGCTGATGGGCGATCTGAATATGCCAGATGTTAACTGGAGTGCAGTTGCAGCAGCCACTTAAGAGTGGGGTTATTCTAGATGCCCTACAGGCATGCCTTAGACAACTAGTACTGGAGCCCACTCTGAGAGGGAGCAATCTTAGACCTGGTTCTCTCAAATGGAGATGAAGAGAGGATCACAGAGGTAGAGTGGGTAGCCATCTGGGAACTAGCGACCATCGAACAGTATGGTGCACAATAAACACAGCAATAGAGTCAAGCCATACAAAGGCAAAGGTACTGGACATTAGGAGGGCTGACTTTGCCAAAATGGGTGAGTGCCTAAGGAATGCACTAGCAAATGGGCAGGAAGGAGGGGTGGAAGAACAATGGGGAATAATAGAAACTGCCATCACAGAGGTAACTAGCCTTTGTGTGAAGCAAATAAACAAAACTAAACAATGTAAGAAACCACTATGGTTCTCAAAGGAAGTGGCAGTGAAGGTTCAAGAGAAAAAGAAAGCTTTCAGGAAGTACAAGGAATCACAGAAGGAGCAGGAAAGAGAACTGTATCAGTTAAAGCAAAAGGAAGCTGGAAGGCAGTCAGAATAGCAAAGGCCCAAACTGAGGAAAGATAGCCAACTCAGTTAAGAAGGGATAAAACCTTTTATAGGTACATCAGGGAGCGAAGGAAGACCAAGGAGGGATAGTGAGGCTTAATAAAGGGGGGCAGAGGGTGACTGTGAAAAGGCAGAGATGCTAAACAAATATTTTGCTCTGTATTTACAAAGGAAGAGGGAGGTACCTAAAACAAACAGTAGAAACACTCTGGATACAGAAGTTGATACCAGCCCATTTACAGAAGAAAGGGTTCTGAAAGAACTCTTAAAACTGAAGGTGGACAAAGCAATGGGGCCTGATGGGATTCATCCCAGAATTCTAAAAGAACTAAGGGTGGAATTAGTGACACCACTGACTACCCTGTTTAACAAATCATGGGAGGATGGAGTGGTACCGAGGACTGGAGGAGGCAGATGTGATTCCCTTTACAAAAAGTGGGAGCAAGGCAGAAGCAGGAAACTACAGACCTGTTAGTTTAACCTCAGTGGTAGGGAAAATGATGGAATCACTCTGAAGGAAAGAATTGTCGAGTATCTAGAGGCCAGAGGGGCAGGGACCCAGGCAGCATGGATTCACAGCGAAAGGTCATGCCAGACAAATCTGATAGATTTCTTTGACTGGGTGACCAAAGTAGTAGATCAGGGAGGGCTGTGGACATGGCCTACCTAGACTTTAGCAAGGCATATGACACAGTCCCACAAAAAGATTAATATACAAGTTAGCTAGCCTGGGAGTGGGTCCCAAGATGACAGCCTGGGTAAAAATTGGCTGGAGAATAGGACACAGAGAGTAATAGTAAATGGAGTCCACTCTGAAGAAAGGGGGTTACTAGTGGGTACCACAGGGTTCAGTATTAGATCGGTCTCTTCAATGTCTTTATAGCTTACATTGCAGAGGGACTGGAAGGAAAAGTATGTCTCTTTGCAGATGACACAAAGATCTGCAACAGAGTTGATGCACAAGGTGGGTGGAAAGGATGAAAAGGGACTTGGCAAGGTTAGAGGAATGGTCAAATGTATGGCAGCTTAGATTCAATGCTAAGAAGTGCAAGGTAACCTGGGAAACAAAAATCCAGGAAGAGTACACAATGGGGGTGAGATACTAACAACAACAAAATGGAAAGGGACCTGGGGGTAGTCATATCAGATGACCTAAGGTGGGCAAGCAATGTGAGAGGCAGCAAGGAGGGCTGGGGGGATACTGGGATGCATAGGGAGAGGCATCACCAGTGGAAAACAGGAAGTTATTATCCTTCTGTACAGACAGCTGGTCAGACCCCATCTGGAGTACTGTGTGCAGTTCTAGAGACCCAGTCTTCACAAAGACATAGACAGGATGGAAGCTGTCCAGAGGAGGGCAACTTAAATGGTGCAGGGTCTGCACTAGAAGACATATGAAGAGAGACTTAAGGAGCTTAATATGTATAGCCTCGAGGAAAGGAGGGAGAGGGGGGACATGATAGAAACTTTCAAGTACCTCAAGGGAATCAACAAAGTCCAAGAGGGTATCATCTTCCAAAAAAAGAGGTGCAAGAACACAAGTACAATTTGAAGATGGGGGGGGTGGCTCAGAGGTAATTTAAGGAAGTATTTTTTCACAGAGAGGGTTGTGGATGCATGGAACGGCCTTCCGGAGGAGGTGGTGGAGTCAAAAACAGTGGTGGAATTCAAGCATGTATGGGACAGTCATAAGGCAATTCTAGGGGGTGGGGGTAGGAAGAAGTAAGTTGCTGGTTAACTAGGATCTGCAGCTTATCCAGTAGGCAGGGAAATGGGCAGACTGGGTGCGCCAAGCGGTCCTTATCTGCCGTCAAATTCTATGTTTCTATGTTTCTATGTTACCTCCATGGAGGAGGGACAGAACCTACTTAGGAAATAGGCTCTGAAGCACAGCTGTGCCAAACCAAGCATCACTCCTAGCCTGGATATCCAGGGAGTAATGCTTGCTGAAAGTGTGAACTGTTTTCCAGGTAGCTGCTTGACATATTTCTAGAATAGGGATATCCCTGGCAGCAGCCAGGGAAGCAGCTGTACCTCTAGTAGAGTGAGCCCTCAGGCCTGAGGGTGGAACCTTACCTAATTTTTCATAGCAAACTTGTATGCAAGAGACAATCCACCTGGCAATGGATCTTTTAGTGGCAGGTTTTCCTTTGCCTACCTCACCATAAGTGAGGAACAGTTGGAGGGAGTCAAACCTATGACCCTTGGTGCATTCTATATAGTAGCTAAGGGCTCTTTTCACATCTAGGCTGTGCGGCCTCCTCTCACCAGAGGAGGAATGGTCAGTGAAGAAGTACACAGGGAGAGACATAGATTGGTTAAGGTGTAAGTCTGAAACCACCTTAGGCAAAAACTTCCTGTTAGTCCTTAGGACCACCTTATCCCTATGGAAGGAAATAAAGTCAGGCTCCACTGACAGGGCTTGCAGCTCACTTATGCGCCTGGCAGAAGTGATGGCCACCAGAAACACAGTTTTCCAAGTCAAGTACTTAAGCTCTGCTGAGGACAAAGGCTCAAAGGGGTTGCATAAGCTGTGCAATGCAAACGTTAAGATCCCAAGCAGGGGCAGGATCCCTGAATGGAGGATTGGTATGAAGCAATCCCTTGAAAAACTTGGAGAAAACAGGGTGATCTGAAAGAGAAGAGGGCTTACCTGCTGAAATGAAAGCAGAAACCGCTGCCAGGCACCCTTAGTGTAGCTGGTCTGAGACCCAAGCTATTGAGATGAACCATGTAGTCAAGTACTGTGGGCAGATCAGCAGACTCTGGGGAAATATGCTTCCCAGAGCACCATATGGAAAATCTTTTCCACTTGGAATTATAAGTAGTTCTGGTGGAAGGCTTCCTAGAAGCCTTCAGAATATCCATAACACCTTGGGAGAGGTGTAAATCAGCATACTCTAACTCTTCAAGAGCCAGGCCTTGAGATTGAGAGATTTGAGATTCGGGTACCAAACCCTCCCCAGAGCACAAGTTAACAGGTTGTAATTCCTGGGAAGAGCCAGGGGAAGATGGACTGATAAGGACAATAGGAGAGGATACCAGGGCTGTCTGGCCCAGTCTGGGGCAATCAGGATCACTTTGCAGGGTTGAGACCCGATTTTGACTAGCACTTTGAGCAGGAGAGGGAAGGGAGGGAAAGCATACAGGAACTTCCCTTCCCAATTGAGAACTAAGGCATCCAGGGGGACTGAGCCAAACACTGGGGGCCTGCAGCAAAAAAGGGTAAGTTGGTGATTGTCTGGGGCTGCAAAAAGATCTATCTGTCGGGTGCCCATCTGGAGAAAATCACCTCCAAGATCAAGGGATCCAGTGACCATTCGTGATGGCCCTGAGATATCCTGCTGAGAGCATCTGCCAGGACATTGTCCTTGCCTGGGAGGTGTACTGCTGAGAGGGAGGTGTTCAGAGAATAAGCCAGGGACCACAACTTCATCGCTTCTGCACACAAGGCCATAGACCGAGTGCCTCCTTGTTTGTTGATGTACCACATTGTGGTGGTATTGTCTGTTCTGATCTGAATAAGTTTGTTCTGAACAGACTTGGAAAAAACTTGAAGTGCTAGAAAAACTGCTCTGAGCTCCAACAGATTGATGTGGAGCAGAGATTCCTGAGGGGACCACAACCCTTGGATGGTCAGGTCACCCGAGTGAGCCCCCCCACCCCAAGAGGGAGGCATCTGTAGTAAAGATTAAAGAGTGAGACTGAGTGACAAAGGGAATTCCTTGTCTCAGATTGTTCGGATCCTGCCACCAGTGCAAGGCCTGGATCAGGGTTCGAGTCACTGGGATCAGTTTGGTCAGAGGGTCCTTTTTCTGAGACCAGAAGGCTCTCAAATGGAAATGAATGTCCCTCATCTGAAATCTTGCTCCCCGCACTACTGCGGTAGAAGCAGCCATGTGCCCCAGGAGCTGCAGAAAATGCCTTGCTGGTCGAGATACCTGTAGGGTGAAAGAGGAGGCCAGAGTGATAAGGGTCCTTGCCCTGTCCAGGGGAAGGAAGGCTCTGGCCCTTTCTGTATCTAGCTCTGCACCTATGAAGGTGAGGAGCTGAACAGGGTCTAGAACTGACTTTGACAGATTCAGAAGGAAACCTAGAGAAGTGAGCAGTTGCTGAGTTATCTGTAAGTAACTTGACCTGGTCTGGGGACTGGCCTACTATGAGCCAGTTGTCTACGTATGGGAAGATGCCAATCCTTTGCCTTCTCAGAGAAGCAACTACTACTGCTAGGCATTTTGTGAACACCCTTGGAGCAGAGGTTAGTCCGAAGGGCATTGATCTGAACTGGTAATGGCCTGAGGGCAGCTCGAACCTGAGGTACTTACGATGAGAGCTTCTGATAAGAATATGGAAGTAGGCATCCTTGAGGTCCAGGGACACTAGCCAGTCCCCTGGCCTTAGAGAGGGTAGAATTATTCCCAGAGTCACCATTTTGAATATTGGCTTTAAAAGGTGCTTGTATAAATATCTGGGATCCAGGATGGGCTGCCATTCTCCTGTCTTTTTTGGGGTAAGAAAGTACCTGGAGTACAATCCTTTGCCCTGGTGTAGGGGTGGAACCCGTTCCACAGCTCTGAGAGCCAGAAGGGAAGAGACCTTTGCCTCTAAGGCAACTGCCTCTGAGGGATTTGCAGGTGGAAAAGATCTGGTTCTCAGCTTTAGAAATTTTTTGAAGCTGAGAACCAGTCCCTGGCTTACTACTTCCAGGACGCACTTGTCCGATGTTAGAGACTTCCAGTCCTGGACAAAGTAAGCCAGGCTGCCCCTACAGGTGGTGGAGAATCGGCCCTGGCAAACCCATCAGGGTGCCTGCTTGGCAGGGGGTTTTGGCTGAGGGGTGGAAGCAGGTCTGCTTGTACCCCTTCTGCCTCTCCCTCTAAAGAACCCCCTCTGAGCACAGGCAGAAGAGGAGGCCTGGGCTTGGTAGAAAGGCCTGTGAAAGCTGCCCTGCCCCTGGGATGCTGCCTTTGAGGAGTGGCCTGCCTTTCCTTGGCCTGGGCACTCTATAGGTGGTCCTATATTAGTCCATTTTTTCATGTAATTCTCTGTTTGCTCCCCAAACAGAGAATTACCCACAACAGGAAAATCCATGGCCTTAGTCTGGGTATCCTGTGACAGGCTAGTACCTCTGAGCCAAGCCATTCTGCGAAGGGCCACAGATGTAGCCATGACTCTAGATGACACATCATTTGAGTCCACTGCAGCATGGAATTGCACCTTGGATGCCTCAATACCATCAGCAGCCACCTACTCCAGCTCCTTGGCAAGCTGGCCGGGGACCTGTTTTGCTAAAGCCATGACAGTGTCCCATCTGGATTTCTGATACCTAGCAGTATAAGCCATATAATTGGCCTGTCTGAGTCCCAAGGATGCTGCCATGTATTGTTTCTTTGCCATGGCATCAATCCTCCTGGAGTCCTTGTCTGGGGGGTGTGAAGCCAAGGGAATATTTGCCTTGTCACAGGCTGCAGCCTGCACTACTCCAACATGGCTGCATTGTTGTGTAAGGAACTTGGTATCTGAGCCTGACAATGTATACTTCTTGTCCATTCTTTTATCCATAGGAGGTATGGTGTTAGGAGTCTTTAAAATCTTAAATGTCTGCTTCCCAAAAGATTTGTGTAACGGAATAGACAGCCTCCTAGACTCTGGGATATCCATCATTTCCACATAGTCAGGCTCCTCCTGGTCATCCACAGCTTCTTCCATAGGATGCTGGAGGGCTTCAGCCACTTTTTTATAAAACATGAAATGGGAGGGGGACTCAGAAAGCCTAGGAGAGACACTCTGAAGGTCTGTCTGGGGAGATGTCCGGTCAATGGGCACATCCAGACTTTCAAAACCACATTCACTTTCCTCATATTCCTCTTCTCCTCCTCCAGTTCATAAAATTCTTCTAAATCATACTCTTGAACAGGTGGAACCGGCCGAACTGAGCACCTCCCTGATGGTGCCGGTTCGGTCGGAACCGGGGAAAGCGACTGCACAATTTTTATTGCTTTGGCTATTTCTTCAGCAGTTGGAGAAGAAAGTTTTGGATCCCACACCAGCTGATTTTTCCTTTCTTGTTCTCTTAGCTGGAACTGACTCCTCAGAATTGGATCTCCTTTTGCCCGAAGAAGTCCTGGTCAGAGGGCACTCCTTCTGGTTCGGTTTGAACTGAACCGGGCTGGCCATTCGGTTCAGCGGACTTTTTGGCCTCCCTTTCCCTGAGCCTACCAACTCATTTTTCTAGGGTAGCTACAGGAACATTTTTACAAATCTGGCAGTCTGCATTGAGGTGGTCAAACCCCAGACAATAAACACAGGTGGTGTGGGGATCAGCCTTGGCAAAGACTTCCCCACACACACTGCAGTGTTGAAACCCAGTGAGCCCAGTTTTTCTTTTGGGTTTCTCAGACATTGTGCCAGTCCTAACCAAACTTACCCTTTTAATGGCAATCCGTCAGGCAAGACTCTCTTATCGGTTCCTGACCGTGTCACAGGTCGTGGAAAAAACCGTAATAAAATCAGTTTTTTTTAGAACTGATAAGAACCGGGAACCGCACTCTAAAGGACTAGAAGGTAATTTTAAAACCCATCTGATCGGTTCAAACCGAACTGAAAAAGACGTTTACAAGTTCCACGCAGAAGGAAAAAATAATAAATAAGCCTATTTATTACTTACAATACCACAGACAGAGCTTGAACCGACGATTGCGGTTAAATTTCGGTAAAATAAACCAAGAATTACACTTTAAAACCGACAAACAAACCGAGCAGCAGGAGGAATCTCTGGAGCGACTGTTCGGTGAGGCGGAGTAAAGAATCTGACAGTTTAAGTTTGAGCTTCGCGCTCAAGATTCCATGCCCTGCATGGAAAGTTAACTCTTTCACCTCTGGAGCAGTTCTAACCTGGGGTTATACTGCATATGTCATAATATAGCAAGACTTCATGTTGTTTGAAGAACCAGTAACCACACTCTAAAATTTAAAATAAAGATTTTTTAGCAACTTGATCGGTTCAAACAGAACCGATGAACCGTTTACAAGTTCCACACAGGATAGAAACAATATAAACCTATCTAGTACTCACGAATACCACAAACAGAGACTGAACCAACAGGTCGCGGTTTAAAGCCGGTCGAAAACTGAGAAAAATGGTACTTTAACCGACAAATTGAACCGAGCAGAAGGAGAAATCTCCGGAGCGACTGTTCAGTGAGGTGGAGTAAAGAATCTGACGGTCTGAGTTCAAACAGCAACAGACAGAGTCTCAACCGAGCTCGAGCTCAGCATTCCATGCCTGGCATGGAAAGTTAACTCTTTCATCTCCGGGTCAGTTCGCAGGTTGGGACTCACTGCTACTGTCAGAATACAGCAAGACTTCATGTTGTTTGAAAGAGCACTCCTCCCCCTTTTCTTCCCCACCCTGTCCTTCCTGAACAGAGTAAGAGTATAGCCTGGTATGGCTATATCCCAGTCATGGTTCTCAGTGCACCATGATTTTGTAGTGGCGACAATATCTAGCTCAGCCTCTGCCATAATGGGCTCTAAGTCCAGAATTTTACTTCCCTGACTCTGACCACTGGTACACATTGCCTTCCAACTTCTAGCACCACCCTGCTCTTCAGCCCCCCTTTTTCTCTTTTGCCCTCTCTCCTTACCACCTCTGTTCTCATTCATATATACTCTTCATTACTACTGTCTTTTTTGGAGTAAGGAAGTACCTTACTTCTTCCAACATGCAGCCCCCAAGTTATGACATCAGCTCCCTCTGGACCTCAGGCATGCATCCTCCCATCCCTCTTTCAAACGGGGATTGAAACTACACCTGGCTGCCATAGATCCATGCACCTGCTTTGATCCTACCTGATTCCCATCTTCCCTGCCCCTACTCCCCACCCCCCTGCTACTGGTCTCTATACCACCCTCCTTTGTTCTCTCTCCCCTGATTCCTACCCCTCTCCTCAAACTTCATCATCGTTATAATCATGTATTAGTTTTTATGAATGTATGCACTTATCTTGTACTACCTATATTTACTGTATATTATGTACTGTTTTTATCCTCTGCGCTACCTAAACACTGCCCAAACTTACTTCAGGTGGATGTTGGTACTATATGGCCCCACCTCCTCCCCCCCCTTCACTTGTCCTCCTTTACCGCTTGAGATCCCCGATTAGGGACTGTCACCTTGCCTCTATGCCCAACCTCGGAACCACGAACCCAGCCTCACCTTCCCGCTTACTACCGCTAAAGCCGTATTTTAATGCCGCCTTTCCTCCCACCCACCCCCCTTTTTTTTTTCTTCATACCTGACGGCGGAGACATAAACCTGGCGTCCCTCTAGCCTGCTGTGGGAACCTCTCTTCACTTCACCCGGGAGGCTGCGGAGCTGGCTGCTGGCGGCCGTCCAGTTTGTAGCACCTCTCACCCTTCCCCGTCTCTTACCCTCTGCGCTACGGGCTCTGCCCATACTAGCCATAGGTGCACGTTGGCCTTACCGCCTCCCTCCCCTTTCTCTTATCTACCTCTGCCGATAGACATTAATAGCCGGGACTGCTCCGGTCCTTATGCCCAGTCTAGGAACCACCTGCCTGGCTACACCTACCCGCCTTCTACCGCCAAAGCCGTATCTTTAGCCGCCTCTCTCACTCGTCCATCCCTCCCCTTTTTTTCAACCTCCGACTGTGGGGCCATGAACCTGGCATCCCTCTAGCTGCCACCGGGATGTTCTTGGCATCCCCCTTACTTCCCCTTACTCCCCTTGGGCACCCTGCTTGGCTGACTGTCGAAGGCCGCCAGGTCATGTTTTCCCATTACCCCTCCCCCTGTCTTTTCTTGCCGTTTGGGAACCCCAAACCGGCAGTCTCCCTATGCTTTCCCTGCAAAGCAGCTAGCAGTCCTCGAGTCCTATACCCTTCCTTACCTGCCACCTGTACCATTACTCCCAAGCTGCTCTTGGCCTGCTGGTCATGCTTAGTATAGACTAAACCATGTTAGACTAGCTGGAACCATCTCTACATGACTAGGAATGTACTATGTATGGTTGTTTGCCTAAGTTGTATTGTTTGCTTCCATGTGTTATGTTGTATTGTACTCTCCCGGGTCGTGCCTGAAAATAGTCACCTGTTGGCTAGCGCACTTACCCGGTAAACAAAAACTAAATAAATAAATCCTGCTGTGCCAGTCATATCCTGTGCTGTCTATAGTAGCCTTTTTACTCAGTGCCAGAATGGAGTTTCAGAAAGCTTTCTGGTACTGTGCTGTGTAGGTCAGATAAACTGCCTGCCTTAGGAGCAAGAAAGCTGAAGTATACACTTGCATTTTTTGTTCTCCCTGGAATCCAGTTTTCAGGAATCTTTTTCAGGATGGTGAGAGGAAAAGGGCACTTTGGTCTTGTCGCAGGTGTTAGTCTGAACCATATCTTCATGATCAGGGTGGGAATACAGGTACCCAGAACCCCATCTGCCAACCGATATTGATTTATTTAGTTATTTGGTCATTTATTTATTCATTGATTTTTTTTTTTTCTTAAATATGCCAGCTGCTGAGATGGGTGTTGACATGATTTTAAAAGAAGAAATTTCTCCATACTTATCGTAAGTTCCTTTTCTGTTAGCTACAACATTGTCAATAGGCATTGATTACACTTGGGAATAGTGCACCCCCCACTAGGGGAAATGGGCACAGCCCAAAGCTTTAGAATGCTGGGCATATGAAGATTCCAGACAGCAACTCTCCAGTCACCGCTGTCCTCACAATGCCATCAAATGTGAAATAAATGCCATATCGTTCTAGTTGACACCAAAGTACACAATTAACTGGCAATGCAGATTTGATTCTAACAGAATAAAACACAGTAAACAGTGGTCTACCTTAACTGCTGAGGAAGGTTATCACTCAAAATCCATCTTCTAGCCAGCCTGCCAGCGCAGCAGTTGGATTTCTGCTTGCAACGCCAATGACCTGGGTTCAGGAATGGACCCAGGAGTTGAAGGGGCCAGCCGGGGGGGGGGTGAAGAAGGATCAAGCATCTTGGGGTCTGCTCTGAGAAAGAGTGTCCAGCACTTTGCAGACCCCTGGCAGAGGCTGAGGGTTCACTGTGGCCGGTGCCATCACCTAAGGGGCCGGGGTGTACACTGGACGTTATCGCACATTGCCATCCCCAGGGATCCAGCAAGCATCGAAAAAAGGCCGCCCCCTGCATGACGACCTGCTCTGCCACCATGTCCACTGCCTTCGACGTCTGCTGGGGGGGGCCTGCTCCCATGGCCCCAACCCGAGGGGTAATCCAGGGCTTGCCTACAGTGTCCTTTGAGGGGGGAAGCCTAGCCGTGGGGGGATGACAGGCAGGGCAGGTCTGGAGGATTGGGAGACCTGGGACAAAAAAAAAATCCATCTTCTACAGTTCATGTTTTGCAAGGTCTACAAGGAAATGGCAACTGGAAAGAAAACCAAAATAGCAACAAAGCAAGGACTGCATGCTGTGTAAACACTTACTTGTAACAAAAGAAGGCACCTTTGGATAGCATCAAACTGAAACCTGTAGAATCTGTGTAGCAGCAGCCAATATTCCGGTGTGGAACTATTCTCCTTATTCCTACAATATGTTTTTTTTTTTAAATATATCCAAACACAGGCACAGCAGGTAAACTAAAGAAGGATGTCCCGATTAGTTTGCAAAACAGAGATTATAACAGTACAAGGACATTCCTGCCTGTCGTAGAATAGGTTCCCAACCCTGCCCCCGCACATAATTTTCATGTTCCACTCCATCTCCTGCCAGCACCTGTTCTGCTATATAATAACCTTCGGTGTCATTACCTTAGCTACCACACTGTATAGGAATTTTTGCATTGTATTTTATAATCTCTGATTTATCTCTGTATTTTGTTGTTTGTCTGCTTTGTTCTATGTTCCTTGATGAGGAGCCTTTGTAAATGAATCTCTGACTCAAAGGGTTGCAATTCTGCTACCATAAATAAATAAAATAAAATAAATTTCCATGCTGACATATCTGACAATAAATTTCTGCAGGAGTGAGGCTCCCAGGTGGGCCCCATTGACGATGTTGGAGGTAACAGAAGAAAAAATTACTCACCATAGTAATGTTGTTTCTTCTAATGGAGTCTTGCTGTATTCAGACATAATGCAGTTAGCCCCAGCACTTGAACTGCCACAGAGAGGAAAGAGTTAACTCCATGCAGAAGCATGGAATGTTGAGCTCGAGCTCGGTTTTCAAACCTCTGTCTGTAGTACTTCCAAGTGTAACCAACAGATTCTGATGAGCAACTAACTAACTAGGCACTAAAATATGGAAACTGTTTGAAACATATAGCCAAAAGGCAAGAAGTAGTTTTGGGATCCAAAAGACTCAAGTCGAGAACCCAAGAAGAAACAAGGTAGTGACAATTTAGGCTATGAACATAAGAATAATAAACATAACAGCTACCCCACCTAAAGGCAGGGTACAAGGTACACTCCTGAGTGCAAGACTGTACCTGCCAGCCCACTTCCCCAAAACAGGTTCTGACAGGGGAGGCGGGGGGGGGGTCTGAATACAGCAAGACTCCATTAGAAAAAACAACATTACTGTGGTGACTAATTTTTTCTTCAAACATTAAGTCTTGCTGTATTCAGACATAATGCAGACTACCAAGCAGTTCCCTATGGAGGAGGGAATGCAGAACCTACTTTGGGAAGAGGCTCTGCAGTACTGCTGTGCCAAACCTAGCATCACTCCTAGCCTGGATGTCCAGGGAGTAATGCTTGGTGAATGTATGTACTGTTTTCCAGGTGGCTGCTTTACAGATCTCTAGCAAGGGAATATCTCTGGCCGCAGCTAGAGAAGCAGCTGTACCCCTAGTGGAGTGAGCCCTCAGACCTGAAGGGGGTGTTCTACCCAATTGGTCATAGCAGAATTGTATACAAGAAACAATCCACCTGGCAATAGATCTTTTAGTGGCAGGCTTACCTTTCCCCACTTCACTATAAGTGAGAAACAATTGAAGACAGTAATTTTTGTGTGCCTTAGTATGCTCTATGTAGTAGCCAAGAGCCCTTTTAACATCCAGACTGTGTAATCTTCTTTTCCCTGAAGAAGAATGCTCAGTGAAAAACACAGGGAGCGATATGGACTGGTTTAGGTGGAAATCCGATACCACTTTAGGCAATAACTTCCTATTAGTTCTTAGGACCACTTTATCCCTATGGAAGGATATGAAGTCAGGTTCAACTGACAGGGCCTGTAATTCACTAATCCACCTGGCAGAAATAATAGCTACCAGAAACACAGTTTTCCAGGTCAAGTACTTCAATTCAGCCAAAGCCATAGGCTCAAAGGGTGGCTGCATGAGCTGAGCAATGCAGACATTAAGATCCCAAGGTGGCGTAGGTTCCCTAAAGGGAGGGTTAATGTGGAGCAGACCTTTGAAAAACTTTCTGAAAACAGGATGAGATGCTAAGGAAGAGCCCTTCCCTGCTGAGAGGAATGCAGAGACAGCTGCTAGATGAACCTTCAGAGTGGCAGGCCTATGGCCTAGACCATTCAGATGAACTAGATAGTCTAAGGTTGTGGAAATGTCTGCAGAATCAGGCAAGATGCCTTTCTGAGAGCACCAAATACTGAACCTCTTCCATTTGGAATTGTAAGTTTTTCTAGTGGAAGGTTTCCTGGAGACCTTTAGAATATCCAGAACTCCCTGAGAGAGATGAAGTGCTGCATATTCTAACTCTTCAAGAGCCAGGCCTTAAGGTTGAGGGACTGGAGATTGGGGTACCAGATCCACCCCTGGGAGGAGGAGAGAATATTGTATCTCCTGGGAAGACACAGGGGACATGACACAGCCAAGCACAACAGAAGAGGATGCCAGGGCTGTCTGGCCCAATCTGAAGCCACCAAAATCACTGGCAGGGCTGAGTTCTTATCTTGATCAGAACTCTGAACAGGAGAGGGAAAGGAGAGAAGGCATATAGAAACCTGCCATTCCAGTGCAGAATGAGGGCATCCTGGGGAACTGTCCCCAGGACTGCAGGTCTGCAACAAAACAGAGGAAGTTGATGATTGTCTGGTGCTGCAAATAGATCTATCTCTGGAATGCTCCACCTGGAGAAAATGATCCTCAGAATATGAGGAATCAGGGACCATTCGTGATGTCCCTGTGAAATCCTGCTCAGGGCATCTGCTAACACATTGTCTTTCCCCGGAAGATGAATCGCTACCAGGGAAGACTGAAGGTAATAGACCAGAGACCAAATCTTCATGGCCTCTGTGCACAAGGCTGCCCTGCTTGTTGATGTACCACAATGTGGTAGTGTTGTCCGTCCTAATTTGGACCACCTTGCCCTTGATTGAATCTGAGAAGGTCTGAAGGGCTAGAAAAACTGCCCTGAGTTCCAAGAGATTGATATGAAGAAGAGACTCCTGCAGGGACCAGATTCCCTGAGCTGTTAGGGCTCCCAGGTGGGCTTCCCAGCCTAGGAGAGAAGCATCCGTAGTCAGTACTACTGATGGAACTTGAGGGAGAAATGGAACCCCTTGTCTGAGGTTGTCCTGGTCCAGCCACCACTGGAGAGCTTGTACCAGAGTTCGGGTCACTGGAATCAGTTTGGAGAGAGTGTCCCTTCTCTGTGACCAAAAGGACCTTAGATGGAACTGTATTTGTTCAAGTACCTTAGATCCAGGATGGGTTGCCACTCCCCTGTTTTCTTTGGGGTAAGGAAGTACGTGGAGTACATGCCTTTTCCCCTGTGTTGAGTAGGAACCTTCTCTATGGCTCTGAGAGCTAGGAGAGAGGAAACCTCTGCCTCCAGGGCAAAGGGTTTCTGAGATTGATGCAGGTGGAAAAGACTTGGTCCTCCTTTTAGGGTACCTTTTGAAACTGAGGGCCAGTCCCTGGCTTACTACTTCCAGGACCCACTTGTCTGAGGTAACATACTTCCAGGCCTGAAAGTAGTAAGCCAGCCTGCCTCCTACTGGGATTGGGAAGCCGACCCGGGCTGACACCCCAGGGTGTCTGCTTGGCAGGAGCCTTAGACTGGGAGGAGGAAGCAGTCCTGCTCATCCCCCTCCTGCCCCTCCCTTGGAAAAAGACCCTTTGTGAGTAAGAAGAGAAGGCCTGGGCTGGGTGAAAAGGCCTGTCCCTGCCCCTGCCCCTGGACTGCTGCTTTTGAGGAGTGGTTTGCCTTTCCTTGGCCTGTGCACTCCTGTAAGTTGTCCTGTATTCATCCATTTTTTTCATGTAAGCCTCTGTCTGCTCCTCAGACAGAGAGTTACCAACTACAGGAAAATCCATAACCTTAGACTGGGTGTCCTGTGATACGCTAGTACATCTGAGCCAAGCATGCCTCCTGAGAGACATAGATGTAGCCATGACTCTGGATGCCACATCGTTGGAGTCCACAGCAGCATGAAACTGTACTTTGGATGCCACAATTCCATCTGCAGCCACCTCCTCCAGCTCTTTGGCTAGCTGGGGGGAGGCTGGTTGCGCCAGTTTCAGAACCATATCCCACCTGGACTTCTGGTACCTGGCTGTATAAGCCATATAATTTGCCTGCCTGAGTCCCAAAGAGATGCCAAGTATAGTTTTTTGGCCATGGCATCAGCTTTCCTGGAGTCCTTGTCTGGGGTGTGTGAAGCCAAAGGAATGTTTGCCCTGTCACAGGCTGCAGCTTGCACTACCCCAACATGGCTGCAATGTGAATAAAGGAACTTCACAGCTGAGCCTGATAACATATACCTCCTGTACATTCTTTCATCCACAGGAGGTAAAGAGTTAGGACTCTGTAGAATGTTTTGTGTCTGTTTCCCCAAGGACTTATGAAGGGGAAAAGACAACCTTTTGGACTCTAGGATGGCCATTATCTCCACAAAATCAGGCGCTTCTTCCTCCTCAGCAGCTTCAACCATAGGGAGCTGAATGGTTTGGACCACCTTCTTGTAAAACAAGAAGTGTGAAGGGGACTCAGAGATCCTGGGAGGAGAGATATCAGAGGGCCTGTCTGGGGAGATGTCTGGTTCAATGGGCACATCCAGACTCCCCGGTCGTCGTTGTCATCATCATCATCATCATCGTAATCTTCACCTCCCTCCCACTCCTCATAGAAAGCATCCAGATCGTAATCTGAAGGGGCCGGTTCTGACCAAACCGACTGCCTAACCGGAGGTGCTGGTTCGGACGGAACCGGGTAAAGCGACTGGACAATACTAATCGCTTTGGCTATCTCATCTGCGGTTGGAGTATGTGGTACTGGATCCAAACCAGGAGACTTTCATTTCCTTTTTGATGGAACTGACCCCTCAGAATTGGCTCTCCTTTTGCCTGAGGAGGTATCGCCCAGGTTAGTAGGCACCTCCTCAGGTTCGGCCGCAACCAATCCGGGCTGGCCATCCGGATCCATGGACTTCTCGGCCTCCCTTTCCCTCAACCTACTCAGTCTTTTTTCTAGAGTGGTTTTGGGAAAGTTTTTGCAAATTTGGCAGTCTGACTGGAGGTGGTCAAACCTCAGACAAAAAACACAGATGAGATGGGGGTCAGGCATGGCAAAGGCCTCCCCTCACTCAGTACAGTGTTGAAACCCAGTGGGACCGGTTTGGTTTTTGGGTTTCTCAGACATGGCCAACCTACCAAAATTACCCTTTAGAAGCTTTCAAGCCAGGTAATACCTACCGATTGGTAACAACCGTGTCACAGGTTTGGAAAAGAACCGAGAAAAAGCCCGGTTCTTTTGAAACCGATCGGTACCGGAACACCACACTAATCCCCGAAAGATATTATTTAAAATTAGAGAATTCACAAGGTCGGTTCCTAACCGGACTAACCGAAAAGAAACCAAAGAGACAAATGATTTCCATAGTTAAATAAAATAAAAACACAGTCACTAGCTATCTACAACACTACCTGTACAGCAGACAGAGGTTAGAAATCCAAAAAAACAATAAAGAAATGTTTTTTAACCGAATGCTTTACTATGCCGAACCGAGCAGAAGAAATCTCCGGAGCGACTTCACTATTAGGCGGAGTAAAGAATCTGACAGTTACACTGGAAAGTACCACAGACAGAGGTTTGAAAACCGAGCTCGAGCTCAACGTTCCATGCTTCTGCATGGAGTTAACTCTTTCCTCTCCGGGACAGTTCAAGTGTTGGGGCTAACTACATTATGTCTGAATACAGCAAGACTTCATGTTGTTTGAAAAGGAAATTATGGTAACTATGAAGAAATTTCTTCTTTCTGTAGTGCTCCACATTGTTAATGGGTATTCATTACACTTGGGTTTTATGAAGCAGCATCCAAGAAGAAACTGGTTGGGAGATAATATTGTCCCATACATCAACGACACAGTCTGCCACCCACTCCTCTTGTCTCAACTGCATGCCCTTGGTGTTTTCCCAAATGCCACTCTATGGTTCCAGGACTACCCAACCTCAAAGGGTCAAGATAGGTCACTCCATATCTGCATCCAAGGAAGTCTCGTTAGGGGTGCCTCAAGGGTCCATCCTGGGTCCACTGATCTTCCACATGTTCCTGAACGATCTACCCGATGCCTGCACTAGCAAAGTCATTCTATACGCTGATGATGCTGTCCTACTTAGCTGTCACTCTTGCATAGAGCACCTACAGGCTGAGCTACAATTATCCTTCCAGCAACTGGAGACCTGGTACTACTCCCAAATGTTGCTACTAAACTACAAAAAAAACAAGATGATGCTCCTCTCTAGCCCCCAACTAAAAAGGAGATTCCAGAACTAACAATCACAAATCACCTGATTGCCACACTGGAACAGGTTCACTCCTTCAAATACCTGGGTGTCATTGTGGATGATACCCTCTTGTATGTTCAGCACACTGACATGGTGGTGAAAGCTGTCAACACTAAATTAGGGATCCTGTTTAGGCACAAGAAAAGCCTAACTGCTGAAGCACTCTGGCTCTCAGTCTCCAGCTCTGTCCTCTCCCTGGTCAACTACGGGCTGGTGGTTTATTGCGCTGCCACTGATACGGCCCTCAAAAGGGTTGCCAATACCCTTAACAAGGCTTGCAGATTATTGCTAAATGCTGACCGCTTCACACACACTTGTACCCTATATGGTCTGGCCCACATACTACCACTTCAATCCAGAATCAGATATCAATCTTGCCTGCTAGGGAGAAAGGCCATGCTCCCCCTAATCCCTACCTGCATTGCAGACCTGGTAAAAGAAGCAAGCTCCAAATACAACACACGAAGAACAGTGACAACACAGCTTGATGTCCCATTTCATAGAACTTTCCTAGGACAAAGATCCTTCATGTACCAAGCTCCACTATGGCTAAATGAGATCCCTGCTGCAGCTCAAAATACAACAACAAATGTTCAAAAAAGAACTAAAGCAATACCTCCTGAACTCAAATGCCTGCGACTGCCTTACCTGAATCCATGTCTTCAACCTGGATACCAGCTCTTAAACACCTCTGACTCCCTTACCTGAGTCCACATCCTCAACCCAGATACCCCCCTCGTCTGTCTGATCTTCTCTACTGTTTTACCTACCCTGGACCCCCACCTGCCATCCCTTGCCACCCCCCTCTCAAGCTCCCTCCAACTCCTTCCTCCATACCCCAATGTCTCCCTTTCTCCCACTCTCCCCTAAATATTCTCCTTCTCCCAGTCCTTTCTCCTCTCCTCTCCCCCTCCTCTCTTCCTGCCCCTTGTTTGCACTCTTCCCCCTTTTCTTTCTCCTACCCTTTCCGATATTCTACCTGACAGGCCCCCCATGGGGCAGCTATGCTGCACATTGCTAATTGGGAAACCTTGTTTGCATTCTCCCCCTTTCTTTCTCCTACCCTTTCCAATACTCTACCTTGACAGGCCCCCCTGGGGCAGCTATGCCATATGTTGCTAATGGGGAATCTCCTCCCACTGTTTAATTTTAGTTGTCTAGGTTACTCAAATGCATTATTTATCTATATTCTGTATTACATAGCAATCTTATGTTTTGTGTTAACTGTCAAGTTTTGTTATGTCTCTGCTGTTTTACATCCTGACGTGGAACCTTTGTAAAAGAGTGTATACTCAAAGGTTGTATCAGAATTACCAAATAAATAAATATAGGAAAAGGAATTTACCTGCTAACTGCTGCCTGCAAAACTCTGTGACTAAAGGCTGCATCCGCGTAAATTTGAACATCCAAACTGTAGTGCTTGGTAAAAGTGTGGACAGACAACCATGTGGCTGCTTCACAGAACTCTAAAACAGATACCTCGCATCTCTTTTCCCAGGAGATGCCATATCCCTGGTGGAATGAGCCCTGATGAGGGCTGGAGGCCTCTTCTTTTATTGCGACATAAGCCTTGGCGATGCTAGCCTTCATCCATCTAGCTAGAATGGCCTTTGGAGGGTTCCCTTTTTTTTGTTTGTCTGGCTGCTCGGAAAAAGAGAAACAACCTATTATTTATTTTTATTTATTTGGTTCTAGGATTACAAATATATTTGAGCCAAGTCTCTTTTACAAAGGTTCCATGTCAGTTGAAGTACAATAAAGGAGATACAACAGAAATAACAACACTGCAGGTAAACAGTACATTATACAGTTGTTAATTAAGGGAGAAGGCAACACATTAGAGCGCTCAGTACATAGAATGGCCCAGAGCAGCATCAACTAGGAGAGGGGTAAAGAACAATGAAGGAGGAAGGGGATGGCAAGATGGGAGTAGTAGCAGCCAGAGATATCGTTAGACATCATTGGGAGAAGTGCTGGGCAGAGGGGTGGGTAGGGGGTGGGAAGGGGTCATGGGAGCAGAGGTAAAATAGGAGATAAGTGCTATGAGGGGGGTGGCAAGGCAAGGCTGTTGGAGGCTGCAAGTATTTCTAATTAGGTGAGGCAATCACAGGAGCTGGAGGCAGTAAGATGGAGTCAGAGCCTGGTTTTATACATGCCAAATTTGGGAGTAGTGGAGATGGTGGTGCTGAGTCCATTCAGCCATGAAGGAGCCCTATGGGCAAAAGATTGTTGACCCTGGCTAGTGAGACAGTAGAGAACTTGCAACAGCTGCGATTCGGATCTCCTGGAGCTTCGCAGATTAGTGCTAGGGCACAGCAGAGCTTGGACACCAGGAGGGGCGAGGCCCAGGATCATTTTTTTCATCATGGTGCAGGTCAGATACTTAATACGGTTGGAGAGTTGGAGCCATCCAGATTGAGCATAAAGGTCACAGGTATGAGTGAGATGGTGGGCTCCAGTGATAAGCCGACAGGCCTTGTTGAGGGATGCTGATATGCGTCTGAGGGTATTTGCCGTGGCTGAGCCATAAATGATTACACCGTAATCAATGATGGAGATCACGGAACCCTGGACAGCGATCTTCAAGGCTTCCAGGGTGAGATGTTGCCTGTGCTTGAACAATAAACCTAGTCGCGTATTAGCAGCTTTTGCTATGCTGTCAATGTGGGCCCCGTAGGATAGGTTGAAGTCAAGCAGGATCCCTAGGTATTTGAAAGATTGGACCTGTTCAAGGGTATTCCTCTGGCTGGTGGAGGTAGTCAGGGGGTGTAGCCTGTGCTGGTTGTGAGAGCTGCTAAAAAGCATAGACTTAGTTTTTTTGTTATTAAAGACAAGTTTATGATTAGTAAACCAATTCTCAACGGAGGTGAAACCATGTTGTAGACTGAGTTGTATTGGTATAGGGTCTCTGTGTGAAGAGAGAACAACTGCGTCGTCAGCATACAGGATTATTTGTTCACAGCAGAATTGTGGAAGGAAATTTAGAAAAAGGCTAAAAAGAAGTGGACCTAGTATGGATCTCTGTGGGACACCAGAGTGAACTGATCGAGTATCAGAGAGTACGTCAGCAATTTTCACTCTTTGCGAATGATTTTCAAGGTAGCTTTTAAACCACACTATAGAGTCATGAGAGACCCCAGAGTTCAGCAGCTGGTCTATTAGCAGCCAATGATGGACAGTATCAAATGCCTTGGTCAAGTTGATAAAAACTGCCCCAGTTAGGTGGCCACTGTCCAGAGTGCTGTGCAGTGCTCAAGTGAACTCCAGGAGGGCAGAAGTGGTGCTGTGACATTTTCTGAAACAGTGTTGCTGTGCACACAGAATATTATATTTGTCCAGGTAGTCAGTGAGCTGGTCCGCAACTATACGCTCAAGGGCCTTAGAGAGTGGCGGCAATATGGAGATCGTCTGATAGTTTGTATGCTTGGTCTTGTCACCACGTTTATGGACTGGGGTAGCAGTGGCAGATTTCCATTTGTCAGGGAACTGACTGCGGCTAAGGGAGAGGTTAAGAATACTGGTTAATGGATGTAGTACCTCTTCAAGGGTGAGACACAGCGGCTTAAGGTCCAAGGAGTCACCACTAGTCCTGGTCTTGGAGATTGCTTTGATAATATAATTGTGGGCTTCATTCAATTTGACCTCCTTGAAAGGAGGGTGTTTAGATTGGGTGGTGGGGTTTATGACTGAGAGAGAGTCGTTTACTGCAAAAAAGTCAGGAGGAAGAATGGAACTGAGGTCGGTGAAGGCAGTATTAAAGATATTGGCAATGACTGTAGGGTCTACAGTAGTGGTCCCATCAATGTTTAGCATAGACAGGGAGGTTTTTGGTTGCTTCCCTGTTACTCCTTTAATATTGTCCCAGAAAGCTCTCCCATTTCCCCAGGTATTTGTAAGAGCATCCCTGTAATATGTACTTTTCATTAGCCGGATAGTTTTTGTGCAGCTGTTTTGGGCATGCTTGTATTTTTGTATGTCTGATTGCCTGCCAGTAGCTTTTGCCAGTGCCCAAAGATGGTCCCTTGATTTGAGCTGAGCAAGGAGCTCTGCAGTGAGCCATGGGTTAAAGAGAGCCTTGGCCTTGCATTTTTTGAGTGGAGCAAAGTAGTCACAGGCCACATTGAAGGTGGCGATGAAGTAGTCAAGAGCCATGTTAACATCCGTCGCCTTGTAAATGGGTAGCCAGTCTTGAAGACTCAGGTAGTATTTAAGATGGATAAAATGCTCATGGGGGAAGACTCTGCTGGTGACAGTTTTAAGGGGGGGGGCTGAAAAATTTGTTAGACCATTCACAGATGACAGGGGAGTGGTCAATGAGTGAAGGCGGGAGGACGGTGGTGCGGGAGAGACGGGCAGGGTGGCTGGCAAGGACCCAGTCCAGGAGAGTACTAGTGCCAGTTTTGTAGTTTGTCCTTGTGTAGAAGGCAACCATCTGCGTAAGACTGGCTGCTGTGATGGCATCCTTGTGTACATCTGCATCCGAGGCAAGCCCGTTTATGTGAAAATTGCCTAGCAGGATTAGTTCCGAGCCAGGAGGTTGGGTAATGATAAAGTTGAGAACATCACTGAGGACATTTCCTTGGTCTTTTGAAGGGATATAAACTGAGACGATTGTGAGGGCTTTATTATTGGCCCCTAAGAGAATTTTGATAGGTAGAATCTGAGCCGTAAAGTCAGGTGGGACAGTTGCAATGGAGTGACCGATGACAGTGTCTTTAATATAGATGGCACAACCCCCACCTCTTTTAGAGATTCGATCCAGCCTGAATACATTGTAACCTTGTAGGGCGATTGCCAGATCTGGAACTTTGGGCATCAGCCAGGTTTCGACAACAGCAAGGATGTCAGGGTTATGTTGGCTTACAAAGGTCTGAAGAGCATCAAGCTTAGGTAGTAAACTGCAAATGTTGAGGGTTGTGAGGACGAGAGCCCCGGAAGGTTTCACATAACTGGAGTAGACTGGATCAGGGTTGTGATGGACGTTACCTGACATCAACAGGAGGAGGTGCAGGAACTTCATGGAGCATAGGCGTAGTTCCTTGAGTGAGAATTTGTGTCACTGTTGCTTGTATAAGCCAATAGAAGGTTCCTGACAAAGGTCCCAGTGCAATGCTTTGTGTGAGAGTGGAGACAGGCTGGCCCATAGGCCAAACATAGGGATATTTAGGAGCATCCAGGCAGTAACAAATGGAGGTCCAAGGGGAGGGCAGGGCATATAGTAGAGTATGCCTTGGTAGTGACTAAGTGGTTTGTGGGGGGGGGGTGGCATGGACCAGGGAGGTAGAAGAGGGGAGGCAAAAAGGAAAGGGCGAGCAGAAGTGGGAACAGGGTACAGAGGGTGCACATGGTGAAGAGTAGGCAGGGTGTGTGCACAGGAGGAAAGATCAAAAAAGGAGGTGGGGAGACAGAAAGCTTTAAGCTCAGAGCACTAGTACTGGGAGTCAGTGGGGCAGGATGGGGTAGGGGAGGGAGGAGTTTAAGTGTATTTAAGGGTGGCATGGGAGGGGGAGGGGAGTGGGGGAAAAATTTAGTAGCCAGAGCAGCAGCCTGCGAGACTGAGGCTGTGTATAGGCCGTACTTGAATGCTTGATTCCAGGGGGCTGGTGACAGCAGGATCCTTGGAGCTGAGAGAGGCACAGAGTGGTGTCCAGGTGTGCAGAAGGCGAACTGCATGTGTGGTAGGTAGCTGAGTGGGCTACAAGGATGCCTGTTGGAAAAGGGATAGAACAGGGATTTAAAGCCCAGCATAGGGGTGAGAATTAAACTATGATTAGCACAGAGACAAAACAGCAGCAACTTACTAAAAGAGGGACAAATAGTGGGTCAAGAAGCAGACAGATAGGCACCAGCTCTGCAACTAATATTTGTAAAACAGTGGAGGGGGGGGCAACAGAGGGAGAAATTAAAATGGTAGCTGCACTGGATTAGAATACAACAATTCAGTATGCTATGTAGAAATCTTAAACTCTGAATCCTGACTCTAAATTCTGTACATTAATAAACACAGACATAGCAACTGAGGTGGAAGGCTAAATACAATACAAAAAAAAAAGACAGCCGGTACAAGTCCAATGAAAAATCAGTAGAGGGGAAGCTGTACAGCTGAGTCCAGTACTGGGACAGCAAAAAGCCAGTCCGTTGGGCAGACAGTCAGAATGCTCCTGCTCAAGAGCAGCCAATGAGAACTTTCCAAGTAAAGGTGCTGTCTATAGGCCATACTTGAATGCTTGATTCCAGGGGGCTGGTGGCAGCAGGCTCCTTGGCACTGAGAGAGGCACAGAGTGGTGTCCAGGCATGCAGGAAGTGAACCGCGGGTGCGGTACATAGGCGAGTGGGCTACAAGGATGCCTGAATGCTTTATTCCAGGGGGCTGGTGACAGCGGACTCCTTGACACTGAGAGAGGCACAGAGTGGTGTTCAGGCGTGCAGGAGGTGAACCGCAGGTACAGTAGGTAGCCAAGTGGGCTACAAGGATGACTGAATGCTTGATTCCAGGGGGCTGGTGGCAGCAGGCTCCTTGGCGCTGAGAGAGGCACAGAGTGGTGTCCAGGCATGTAGGAGGTGAACCGTGGGTGTGGTAGGTAGCCGAGTGGGCTACAAGGACACCTATTAGAAAGGTGGAACTTAGCAGTCTGTCTAAGGAATGTCCCAACAGCTCGTCACAATTCAACTTGTGCTGCTGCCTCTCCAGAGGGAGAGAAATTTGCAGACAGACAGACAGATGGAGGACAGTTTTCCTGGTTCACATGGAAGGCCATGGAACCACTGAGATGAAGGACGGAACTGAACTGAGCACCATCTACTCTGTATGCATGACCAGGGATGGATCTTTGTGGGACAAGGCTTGGAACTTGCCTCCTGGCTGAGAACATATCAACTAAGAAACACATGTCATATGACAGCACGTCCAGCTGTACCAACAAAGGTGATTCGAAAAGCTCCTTACAAAAGCATTCTGAACCAGATTCAGGTCCCATGGGTAACCAGGAATCATAACATAGTTTGACTCCTGCTGACAACCCGCAGGAAATGAAAAACCCTCTCGTTTAGACCCTAGGGAGATACCCAAGGAGGCTCCACTGGCCGACATCTGACCTATCAAGGCGTTCAAGGCCCAAACCTTTTTTCAGGAACATGAAATCCACAGGACCAGTCCTATGAAAAGCTGAATATTTTTATCTCTAGGCCAGGTCGAAAGAGGTTCAAATGCGGGCATAAGCTGCAGGCATGGAGTCCTTCCTGGCAGGCATCAGGGTGTCCACCACATTTTTAGACAAATCTAAGTATGCAACTCCTCATTTTGGAAGCCAGGCATTGAGCTGGAGAAGCTCCACTGCTGTGACAGAGCATCCACTGCTACCGCCTGTGGATACTAGTAGATAGCTGAAGAACCTCCAAACTTGAACGTTATGGCTGAAGGCAAAATGATGTATCTGAAAACGACTAAATCTTTGACAAAGATGGTCAAACACTTCCAGTTTCAACATCCACTCTCCCGGATAAACACTGTCGCCACTTCTGATTGCACCAGTCTTAAAATAAACAAAGAATGAAGCGGACTGCCCTCATCTCCAGAACGTTTATGAGTAGGTGCTGTTCCTGCACTGACCAAGTCTCTTGAATGGGAAAAGGGTTCAGGAGTGCCCCCCCCCCCAACTGACAGATTGGCACAGAATGGCAGAATCCACTGTGGGGGGACTTCCATGGGGGTTCCTTGCTCTAGGTCAGAGTCCAGGCTGAGAGTAACTCTATGTGCAGGGGCTGTATAAAAAAGGCAAGCCCATGGACTAGTTCTATGGCCATCGAGCCAAGTCCTAGAACCCATAACAGGCAAGATGTGAAACCAGCAATTGACTCCTCAGCACTGGACCTCTTTGTAAGGTCTCTTTCCTAGCTCCAAGAAGAAGACCTTTCCCCTGGTCCATCTGAACAACACCAACAGGTGTTCCAAGGTCTGTGACAGCTTGAGAGAGCTTTATTGTCAAATCATCACCCAGCTGTCAGACCCAAACACCTTCAGAGTCCTGGTCACTGACTTACTAGCTAATGGCTCAGCCAGTGCTCAAATGAGCAAATGTCCCTCCTAATGGAGCTGAGCTGCCAGGGCTATGACCACCTTTAAGAAGACCCTGTGGACTGATACCAGCCCAAATGGGAGTGTCCTGCACTGGAAAAGTTGTCCCAGGACTGAGAACCTGAGGAACATTGATAAAACTGTTGGACGGGGTTGTGGAGATTCTCATCCCTCAGATTAATGGAAGCCAGGAATTCCACGGCTCGACAGTTTGGGACATTGAAGGCAGGGATTCTATCTCGAAGGTCGTGAAGCACAAACTTGTGCAGTTGTATTAGATCCAGAAGGGGCAGAAGACTCCAGCCCCCCAACTTCTTGGGTCCTAAGAATAGATCCGGGAAGAAGCCCCGGCCTTGCTTGCTGGGCTACTCCAGAATAATTGCCCTGCTTGAGTGAGGTGGTTCTGGGTCTATGACACTTTTGCCTCTTCACGGTTTCCTTCAGAACCAGGGGCAACAGGGAAAAAAAAAACCTTTGAGGGGATTTTATTTTTAAATAAAAATTCTATAGCATAACATAAGGCAGAGTTTTCTAAACTCAAGCAACTGAGATTATCTGGGCCCATCTTGAGCAAAAGCAAAATTACAAAGTCTTTCGCCAAATGAAGGAAGGCAAAGATGGTCCCAAGTACATGCAGTGTGAGGTGCTCGCTATTTCGCCCTGGACCTACATTGCAACACTGGACAAGGGCGCCTCTCTTACTATTAGTCTAGTAACCTGAATAGGATCCATTTTTCCTAGACATCCTTCAAGGTATGATCCAGGCCAGAGACAAATAACAAACCTCCTTCAAGGGTAGAATGAACAGCTTGTACTTCAAAGCCTACTCAGCCATCCAACGATTGAGCCACATGCCTCGCATAACCGATGCAATATGATAGGCTGAGTGGGCAGACATACATGTGTTTTTTTTTGTTACCTTGGCATCCTCTAAGGTGGAGCAAGGATATCAGCTGCAAAATGCTTGCCCCCCCCCAACACCCCCGAGGAATGAAGCCACACATGGTTGTAACCCACAAGTTTAAGGCACTGGCAACAAGGAGGTATAGGAGGCATACAGATTTGTGCTGTTAGAGGCAAGGCTCTTCTGAACGCAGCAACCACTCGCTGGTCATGCAAATCCATTAAGGCCAATCACCCTTCAAGGAATAAAGGAGTGACACAATTATGAACTGCCTTATCCGCCACAGGAGGATTTTTTCCTTTTTTGCAGATATGATCTGTGGTCCGCACCGGCCAATTTCTGTACAACTGGATGGAGCAGAGAAAAGTGCTAACAGGGTCGAAATAACATCCACTGCTTCCATGGGTAGCACCTCCTTGATCTCTAAGGACCTATATGCCTCAGTTATCAGGCAGGACAAACAGCTGATATCAGATCAGGGGAGAGATAGGAAACCTGTCTGGTTCCATCCGGTTCCTTTCCTCCGCCTCCTCAGAGGCAAGCAAGCAATTCTTTATTTCTAAAATGCTATTCCAGCAAATCATAGCATTATACAGATATTATAAAAACAATTATCAGATCACATCAATAAACACATAATAAAACAGCAGGAATTCACATATTTCAAAAAGATGAATCAAATAAATAAGATTTTAGGGCAGCTTTAAAGGCCTCGACGAATGGGCACTCCCTAATCCGAGTCTCCGACTGACAATGTAGGCAAAATGCTTTATCCTCCTTATCATGAAGTAGCTTCTATAGGCAGGATTTCCCTGCCAAGACCTGGATATCCTCATCCTGACCCTCTAGATGGTCAGGGTCAGGGTCTGCCTACATATCCAAAAAAACACAGCCCTGTTCATACTGCAGCCTAACTGGACATGCCTGTGTGGGCACCACTTGACCTGAGGGGCCCAGTTTGGATCAGGTGTGTCTGATGCCCTGCTGGACACTGGGGCTCAAGAGCTCATACGGCAATAATCTCAAAAATACACATGCAACTCTGCTTGCCACTGCCAACTGGTAAATCAGCTGCCCCCCCCCCCCCCAGCTCGGGACACTGACACGGGAAGGGGACATATGAGACATATTATATGATAAAAACACAAAGGAGGGCCAAAGGAACCCATAGAAGTGGACCCCATTACCCTCGCAGGTCTTATATGTCTGGAAATAGGAGGTCTCTGATATGTTATGATGCCAAAATAAATTAGCTCTTGATAAATAATGTAAAAAGGCTGTTCATTTCAACATTATTTATTTATTTATTTATTTTTATTTATTAAGTCTAGGATTACAAATACCTTTGAGCCTTGGCTCTTTTACAAAGGTTCCACGTCAGAGAAATACATGGGAACATCAAGACAGACTTAACAACAATGTGGACATTGCAAACAGAGTACAGATTAATACAGTTCAAGGGTAGCATTGTAACAAGGCAGCAAGCGGCATTTGTCAGAAAATAGACAACAGATAAGAAGTGCCAGAGTCATAGGGAGAGGGCAGAAGTGGGGGGGGGGGAAGGAATGTAGGAAGGGTGGGGAGAGGGTGAAAAGTGCAGCACTGGGTATACCAAGATGTGAGGGTAGAATCCAGTGAGGAGGGGGGGGACCACTAGAGCAGGAAGGGAAGTGAACAAACAAGGTTAAGTTGGGCAGTCACAGGAGCTGTTGGTAGTGAGATAGTCCCGGAGCCTAGTTTTAAACATACCAATTGTTGGGGCAGAGGAGATGGTGGGGCTGAGGCCATTGAACCAGAGTGGCGCTTGATAAGCAAAAGAGCGTTGTCCCTGTGAAGAGTGACACTGGGGGACTTTCAGTAGCTGTAGTACGGATCTCCTAAGGCACCATTTGTTAATTTGGTGTTGCAACAGAGTTGAGACCCCAGAAGGTACAAGGCCAAGGTAGATTTTTTTTGCCATGGAGCAGGTGAGAAACTTTATATGGTTTGATAGTTGGAGCCAGCCGGTCTGAGAGTACAGGTCACATGTGTGGGTGAGACAATGAGCACCAGTGATGAGCCGACATGCCTTATTTAAGGCAGTTGAGAGACGTCTAAGAGTTGTGGTTGTGGCCGAGCCATAAATGATGAGACCATAGTCTATACAGAGATCACAGAGCTCAGGACTGCAACCTTCAAAGCTTCTGGCGTATGGTATGGTCTGTGTTTGTAGATGAGACCAAGCCATATATTAGCAGCTCTAGCTACATTATCTATATGAAGTCCATAGGAGAGATTAGGGTCAAGCTGTATCCCTAAGTATTTGAAAGACCCCACCTGATCTAGAGTGTTCCCCTGGGTGGTGGAGATAGCCAAATGGCGTAGCTTGTGTGGGTTATGAGAGCTGCAGAAGAACATAGATTTGGTTTTCTTGTCATTGAGGACCAGTTTATGATGAAGAAACCATGTCTCTACAGAACTGAAACCAAGTTGAAGGTTGTGTTGAAGAGTTGCAGGATCTTTAGAAGTAGTGGTAAAGCCTGACTTCTGTGGGGACCCCAGAGTATTGTGGTGGTTAGGTGACTTGCTCAGAGCCATGTAATGTTCACGATAAGGCTGTGGAAACAGCCCCACATCTCTTGGTGGATGCAATAAAAACAATGGCTCTGATAAATCATTATGCCAGACAAACATAGCCCTGCAGTGACTTGGCTAAATAAGAAAATGTGTGCTCACTTTGCTTAAAGTTTTAAAATGGCCCTACAAGAAGTACTGAGAAATCCTGAGCTAAAAACAAGTCACCACCTTGTTCCCTCTTTGTTCCAAGACTTAAAACGACACATTCTAATAAGACATGGTGCCAAAATGTTAGCCTTGCAGACGTGTGGGCAAAAAGTACATGAGTGCCCTCTTGCAGCATTATTATTATAAGCACAAGCTCCTCTGCACGTCTAATAAATATTTATATTATAAGAAAACAGGAGTCTGACCTATAGTGCAGACCCATTAACCAGTGAAAATGTCTGCAGTTGCTCCGGCTGACAATGCAGGCAAAAGGAGTTAGAAACAGATGACAGAATGACAGCCACGTGTCTAGCTGCTGGGAAAGGGCATAGAGGCGTGCACGCGCTCCCACATAGGCATGTGTGTGACATCACAAAGCTGTGCATGATGTTATCACGTCAGAAGGATGGTGCATGCATACTACAGGTGTGTGGATGGCATGCTGTACAGTGGAATACTAAAATAGAAAACCAGGCATGTGCCCAACTGGAAAAAACGATCGGCTGCGTGGTAGGAAAACCTGATGGCTTGAGTGAGCTGATAAACCCGCAGATGGACAACGGAGGTTAAAAAGCCTCAAATAAACAGAAAAGACTGAAAAATAACATAATTTTTAGCAAATAAAACAATCACTCCTCAGCAGCCAGCCAGACAGTAGTATTGAATAGCCCGTATACTTGGCTATGCTGCTGAGGAAACCCACTTAAACAGGCACGTCCCTTAACAAAACAACCCACAATTTTAAATAAAACAACCTCAGTACTGTGTGTTTGTGTGTGTGTGTGTATGTGTGTGGGGGTAGGGAGAGACCGACGCCTAAACAGCGAGAGGGAACCCCCAGGGAAGCACTCAACTAAACCTCCCCAAAAAAGGGAAAAACATTTACCTGTGGCACTTTTTTTAAATTAGACATCTTAGAACAAAAATCACAACACCCTGAAGTAACAAACTCTAGCCAGAGCCGATAGGGCTCCATGGGAGGAATTTGGGGTAACAATATTGAAAATTACCAAAGTTACAAGCCTGTATTACCAAAATGTAACATAGGCTCATAAATGTGTTGTACTGTAATATTTGTACACCAAATTTTCAACGTACCATTGTTATGACCCTGCCTCATGAAGAAGGGCAGTGAAAATATTCAACTCCTGACCTAAAGGTGATTTTGCACAGGGACTGTGAAATCAACTTTCGGGATACAAAAACACATTTTGGGCAGGAGTTGAAAAATGCAGGAGGCATGCCACAGACACCTAGTGGTGAAGCCCACCTGGGAGGGAGCAATGTTAGATCTGGTTCTCACAAATAGTGACAGACTAACAGATCTGTCAGTGGGCAGCCATCTAGGGTCCAGCGATCACCATAGAGTGTGGTTTAAGGTGAAGACAGGGGTAGAGTCAAGCCACACAAAAGTAAGTGGCATGGATTTCTAGAGGGCAGACTTTGCAAAAAAAGGGGAACACCTTAAGAAAATCCTGGCAAAGGGAGAGGGGGGTAGAGGAACAGTGGGAAAAACTTAAAGGAGTCATAGCAGGGGCAACAGACTTCAGTGTAAAGCTAGTAAGCAAAGCAAAAATAAAGAACAAAACACTATGGTTCTCAAAAGAAGTGGCAGGGAAGGTTAGGGAAAAAATACAGGCATTCAGAAAGTACAAAGAAACACAGAGGAAGGGAGACAGAGAACTGTAGCAGGCAAAATAGAAGGAGGTGGGGAAAGCAGTCAGGAGTACAAAGATGCAAACTGAAGAAAGAATAGCCCAATCAGTAAAAAAAAGGTGACAAAACCTTCTTCAGGTATATCAGGTAAAGGATAAAGACCAAGGGTGATTGTGAGACTAAAAGGGGAGGTGCGGAGGCGGGACCTATAAAAGCAGAAATTCTAAATGATAACTTCGGCTCAGCATTTACAATAGAAGAGGAGGGACTGTAATTAGGCAGTAGATACGCACATGGTGGAGAGGAGGACACCAGTCCATTCACAGAGGAAGGAGTCCAAAAGGCACTCTCGAAACTAAAAGTGGACAATGCAATGGAGCCAGATGGGATACCTCCCAGAATATTGAATCAGCTCAAAGAGGCACTAGGGGCACTACTGACAGCCCTGTTCAACAAATCACTGGAGGAAGGAATGGTACCAAAGGATTGGAGGATGGCAAATGTGGTACCACTACACAAAAGAGGGAGCAAGGTGGAGGCTGTAAATTACAGGCCAGTCAGTATGACTTCAGTGGTGGGGAAAATAATGGAATCCATGCTTAAGGAAAAGATTGCGGCATACATTGAGGCCAGCGGGGTATAAAACCTGAGGCAATATGGATTCACAGCAGGAAGATTGTGTCAAACAAATCTGAGAGAGTTCTTTGGGTAACCAGGGTGGGTGCTCAGGGAGAGGCAGTAGACATGACCTACCTAGATTTTAACAAGGTTTTTGATACTGTCCCACACAGAAGGCTATTAAACGGACATCACTCACCCAGAGATCCTTTTGTTAAAGGGCACCACACTGGTTCAACGCCCTCTCCGCCTCGATCTCCTCACTCACTAAAATAGGTCCTTTTAAGGCAGATCTCAAAAGCCTAATTTTCTCCACCTGCAGCAGCGAATGCACTCCACAAACGGGATCCTAGCCCATAGGTGCCCGGCTCCCTCCCCGGCCCCTTTTCTAGACTCTTGACAACAATCACCTTATCTCAGGCTGCAATTCTGAATTTACTGTATTTGTCCTTGGAGCCTAGCTTTCGCACTATATAAACCTCTGTACTGCTATTGTAAACTGTAACTCTTATCTGGGCACTGGATGGCTCGGGATTCTATGTTGTTTGTTCTGACACCTGTAAATAAATGAATACTGTTTGCTATTCGCTGTTTGGAATGTAACAAACAACTTCTGTAACCTCCTGTCTATCATACTGCATTTGTGTTGCTGTCTATGTGTTGAATCCACTGGAACTGACGTGGAGCCTTTGGAAACGAGTCCTTGACTCAAAGAGTTGTAATTCCGATATGTATAATAAATAAATAAACAAGTTGACCAGTCTGAGAGTGGGTCCAAATGTTATAAACTGGGTTAGACAAATGCTGAACAACAGGACACAGAGGGTGGTGGTTAATGGAGTTCAATCCTGGGAGTGAGGGGTGACCAGCTGGGTGCCGCAAGGCTCAGTACTAGAGCCAGTCCTCTTTAATGTTTTCATTAGAGACATTGCGGAGGGGCTGGGAGGGAAGGTACAGTATGTCTAGTTGCGGATGACACCAAGATCTGCAATAGGGTGGACACTCCAGATGGTATGGAAAGGATGAGAAGAGACTTAGGCAAGTTGGAGGAGTGGGCAAGAGTGTGGCAGCTTAAATTCAATACAAAGAAGTGCACAGTCATGCACCTGGGGGAGAGAAATACACAACATGGGTAGGAGGGAGATACTAATGACAACAAAACTGGAAAGGAATCTGGGGTCAGTATAATGGATTACCTAAAAGCAGCCAAGCAGTGTGAGAAGGCGGTGGGAAGGCCGGAGGGATGCTGGAGTGCACAGGGAGAGGCATCATCAGTAGAAGACAGGAGGTGGTGATGCCACTGTACAGACACTTGGTGAGGCCACATCTAGAATACTGTGTTCAGTTCTGGGGGTCACATCTCTGGAAGGACATAGACAGAATGGAGGTGGTCCAAAGAAGGGCGATGAAAATGGTGAAAGGAATGCAGTATTTGTGAATCGTGTCCCTCCCAAGGTCTCATCTGAGAATAGACTTGGCCCTTTTAAACGCAACCTATGCCAGCACCTCACTAATCTCAGCAACTGCGATTGTTCATGCTAGTCTCCAACTGTGCATTTCGCCCACACTGCCCTCCCCCTCATCCCACTCCCTTTTCCTCTTCTTCTCTTCCCCCTCCTTCTCCCCCTTCTCTATTTCCCCCTCTCCCTGATACTCCATTTAGCACTCCCCTGACTTGGTGCGTTAATGCTACTCCACACCCCCACGCAACTACAATCTTCAATCCTCCTTGTACCTTCTATACTAAATAACTTTTCCTTGCCCTGCTCCTATCCTATCTTCCCCTATCTCAGACTCCCTTACTCACCCTTCACTTTCTGTTCCTTCCCTGCCCCTCCCCTCTCTCTGACGTCAGTCCCCTCAGCACTTATCGCTGACAACCTGCACTTATGACAAAGTCTTACTCTGACCGCCTCCTTACCTGTTGCCTATTTGCCTCTGCAAACTTGTTTATTTTCTAACTTCTAGATGCTGTACCATGTACCATTTTCAATGCATGTTTCAAGCTTAGCAACTGCTGTATTACAGCTGTGCCAAGCATTGTTACAACATAAAGTTCTGTATTTTATCTCATTCCATTTGTATTGTCTCTTCTGTTTTCTGATGTGCAACCTTTGTAAACAAACCGCTGGTTCAAGGGTAATTTGTAATCCTAGATCTTAATAAATAAAAATAAAAAATAAATAAAATAAACCATATGAGAAAAGACTGAAAAATCTCAATATGTATACCCTGGAGGTAAAGAGGGAGAGGGGGATATGATAAAGTCGTTCATGTACCTCAAGGGAATAAACAAAGTTCAGAAGGCAGCATCTTTCAGATAAAGAGATGTGCAAGAACAAGAAGTCACAATACGAGGCTGGAAGGGGGCGGAGAGGCCCGGGGTAACGAAAGGAAGTACTTTTTCACAGAAAGAGTGGTGGATGCATGAAACAGCCTTGTAGGGACAAAAATGGTAGGTGAAGTCAAGAATGCATGGAACAGACAGAAGGCAACCCTAGTGGTAGGAAAGAGACAGTAAGCTGCAGATCAAGTACGATCTGGAGTTTTGGTAGGGAAGGAAATGGGCAGTCTAGGTGGGCCAGGCAGTCCTTATTGGCCATCAAATTCTATGTTTCTATGACAGCTGTGTCATTCATGAGGTGCTGTAAAGAAATGGCTATGTTGAAAATTTGGGGTAAAAATATTGAATATTACCAAATTTTCGAGCCTGCGTTTGCAAAATTCAACATAGCCTCATAACTTTGTTTTTTTTTGTTTAATATTTCTACACCAGATTTAGAACATAGCCTTCTTATGACCCCGCCTCATGAACAAAGGCAGCAAAAATGTTCCAACTCCTGTCTGAAAGGTGAGTTCATGCAGGAACCGCAAAATCACATTTCGGGATAAAAAAAAAAAAAACTTTTGCCCAGGATCTGAAAAATGAGAGCCGTCACATTTATAAGGTGCTGTAAAGATATGGCTATGTTGTAAATTTGGCATAAAAATATTGAAACTTACCAAAGTTATGAGCCTGCGTTTTCAAAAGTCAATGTAAGCTCATAACTTAGCTGTTTTTAAATATTTTTACACCGAAATTTCAACATAGCCTTCTTATGATCCCACCTCATGAACAAGGGTAGATAACATTTTCAACTCTTGTCCAAAAGGTGATTTTGCACAGGGACCTTAAAATCACGTTTTGGGATGAAAAAAAAAAAATTTGGCCAGGATTTGAAAAAGGACAGCTGTCACATTCATGAGGTGCTATAAAAATATGGCCATGTTGTGAATTTGGGGGAAAAATATTGAATCTTACCAAAATTACAAGCCTGCCTTCGCAAAAGTCAACGTATGCTCAAAACTTGGTTGTGTTTTTTTTAATATTTCAACACCACATTTTCAACTTAGCCTTTTTATGACCCCACAACAAGGGGAAAGAAAATTTTCAACTCCAGCCCGAAAGGTGATTTTGCAGAGACACTGGGAAATCACCTTTTGGGACAGATCTGCCTAATGACAGTGTGTTTGTTCATGAGGTGGGGTCCCAAAGAAAGCATGTTGAAAATCTGAGGCAAAAATATGAAAAAATGGCCAAGTTATGGCACTCAGTTCAAAACCCCATTGAAATACATTGAGCCAGATACAAGTTTCCTCAGTTCACGGTCTGACTTTGAAAAGTGAAGATGTGTGTGCGGTCCACAAAGGATTACGGTGTTAGACCTCCAATCGGTAAGTAAGAGGTTGGATGGTTTGTGCTGAGTGAGACGGTCGAGTGTGTGGGGGGGCAGTGTAACAGTGCAAAAGATATTGATGGACATTTTTTTTTCAGGTTAAATAAAAGAAAAAAATGAGGGTTCCTGCACCGGGTGATTGGGCACCCCCCAGTGCCACTGCTATGTTTCTGGGGGGGGGGGGCAGTTAGAGGATTTGTGATTGGGACACTGGGGGATTGGGCACCTCATAGAAACACAGACGCTGACGGCAGATAAGGGCCGCTTGGCCCACCTAGTCTGCTCTTTCCCTACCTACAGGATAGGCTGCAGATCCTAGTTAACCAACAGCCTATTTCTTCCTACCCCCCACAAGAATTGCCTTATGTCTGTCCCATGCATTCTTGAATTTTCCCACAGTTTTAGACCCCACAACCTCCTCAGGAAGGCTGTTCCATGCATCCACTACCCTCTCTGTGAAAAAATACTTCCTCACATTGCCCTGGAACCACCCCCCTCTATCTTTAAATTGTGTCCTCCACCTCCAGTGTCACTATTATGTTTCTTGGGCAGTACCGAGCAGTACCTCCAGTGTCACTATTATGTTTCTTGGGGGGGGGTGAGGTGGTGGGTGCTGAGAGGGACAATCGGGTGGGTGGAGAAAACCATTAATATTAAAAAAAAGAGCAGAAAAAAGGCGCATGCATGGTAGAGGATGTGGGGGGGGAACGAGGCAGTCAGAGGATCTGTGATCGAAACAGTAGGGGACTGGGCTCCTGCAGTGTCACTATTACGTTTCTGCGGGGGGGGGGGAGATGCTGAGAGGGAAGTTCAGTGGTCACAGCAAAACACAGCACAGTCCACCATGACTGCTAGAAATAATAAAAAAAAAAAAAAACATAATGCAGTGCAATAGCCCATAGAGACAGGGAGCAGAGTGCTTCACAGACGTGTAGGCGACTGTGTTGTTTCTCCAACTTGTTCATTCGCAAGGAATGCAGAAGTCCTTTTCTCATAGCAAGAGGTCTGCAGGGCTCCACCTACTGCAGCCCTAAAAAGGCAGACATGACCCCAATCCAAGCACTAGCAGTGGAAATCGGGAGAGCAGGTTATTCAATTTGAAAGCCGCAGCTTAATGGGCACATTTTTAGTTTAAGGGTGTTCCCTGTCACCTGGTAGCTCAAAGCTGAAAAGAAAAATTACTCACTGAAGTAATCTTCCTTCTTCCAAGGGATCCTTTAGAATCAGTAACTTTTTTTCACTTAGCTGGCTAGGTGCAACTGCCCTGGAGGTGTGCCTTTAAGAGATATTTAAATAAGCTTAGGGCCAAGCCAATCAAAAGGCGGGGGGGGGGGGTGGAGCTGAGTGAGAGCTGTTGAAGGTTTCAGAATAGTTTTGAGGAAAAACAAGGGCAAATGCCCCAAAGGAATTAAAAGGATTCAAAAGACATGCAAATGTCCACAAAAGTGGAAATAGAAACAGCAGCAACACGAGCTAAAAACTCATCAATAAGAAACCACAAATTTGGTAAAAGGTGACATAAAGAGCCCTTCTCTGACAGGTGAACCAGGGAGGAAGGGTGGGAGCTTACTAATGATAAAGAGGAAGAAAGAAGATTACTGCGGTGACTATTTTTTTTCTTCTTACCCCAGGAATCCTTTAGCATCAGTAACTTTTTTGCGGACTACCGAGTAGTACCAAGTGGAAGGTGGGCAGAGAACCTACTTAGGAAGAGGCTCAGCAGAAGCACCCTGCCAAATCTGGCATTAGATCTGGTCTGCACATCCAAACTGTAGTGTTTCACAAAGGTGTTCACAGATTTCCAGGTAGCTGCTTTGCAGACATCCAGTAGGGGAATGTCCCTTGCTGCTGCAAGCAAGGCTGCAGTGCCCCTGGTGGAGTGGGCCCTGAGCCCCACTGGAGGTTGTTAACCAGCTTTCTCATAGCAGAATCTAATACAAAAGACCAACCAACGAGAAATAGTTCTCTTGGTAGCTGGTCTTCTTCTGCCTGCATCCCCGTAGGTGAGCAATAACTGAGTGGAAGAGCCTCTGGACAGTCTAGTATGCTCTAGGTAGTGAAAGATGGCTCTTCAGACATCCAAGCTGGGCAGCTCTTGCTCGTCAGGAGTGGATGGTTCAATAAAGAAGACAGGCAGAGTAACGGATTGGTTCAAGTAAAACTCTGAAACCACATTTGGCCGAAATTTCCTATTTGTCCTGAGCTCAACTTTGTCGTTGTGAGGGATGATGTAATTCGGCTCAGTGCACAGGGCCTGTAGTTCTGAAATCCTCCTGGCAGACATAATGACTGCCAGGAAGATGGTCTTCCAAGTTACAAACTTGATGTGGGCTGTGGACATAGGCTTGAAGGGTAGATTCATGAGCCCATCTATGCAAAGGTTCAGGCTCCAAGGAAGAATGGGCTCCCTGGTTGGAAGCTGGAGGTACAAGAGGCCTTTGAAAAACTGTTTAAAAATGTTGTGGGGAAAAAACTGATTTCTTCTTTCCCACCGAAAGGTAGGCCGAAATTGCCACCAGGTATAGCTTAAGTGAAGATGGTTTCAAGCCTGATGCTTGTAGGTGTATCAGGTAGTCTAGCAGCTGAGGGTTCGAAGCTGACAGGGATTTGACCTTTTCACTCTTGCACCGAAGGGAAAATTTTTTCCATTCGGCTGCATAAGTCTTCTTAATGTTCGTTTTTTTTAGCCATTCTCAGTATCTTAAGGACCGGTTCAGAGTACTGTGAGGATGGAAACTCTAACTCCTCATGAACCAGGCCTTGAGATGAAGAGAGTGTATGTCTAGGTACTGCACTCCTGCCTGAGGACGGGTCAGCAGGGAGTGAGTAGGAGGCAGGCGAATGGGCCTATTGCAGGTCATTGAGAGAAGGAGAGGGTAACAGGCTTGCCTGGGCCAGTCTGGAGCCACTAGGATCATCGAAGCAGGCTACTGTCTGAATTTCAGCAAAACCCTCAATATCAGGGGAAAGGGAGGAAATGCATATAGGAACCTCCCTGATCAGTCCAGGAACAGGGCATCCAGAGGAAGTATTCCCAGAACTGGGGGCCTGCAACAGTACTGAGGGAGCTGAAAATTGAGAGGCGAGGCAAACAGATCCACGTCTGGTGTGCCCCACTGCCTGAACACTGTGGCCAGTACTTGCTTGTTCAGTGTCCATTCATTCTGGCCTTGACTGATGCGGCTTACAACATCCTCCAGAGTACTGAGTTTGCCTGGGAGATGAATAGCTGAGAGGCTGACTCCCAGGGAGAATGCTAGAGACCAGAGCTTCAGAGCTTTCAAACAGAGTATTCCTGATCTGGTACCACCCTGCTTGTTTATGTAGAACATTGCAGTGGTGTTGTCCGTTTGAATTTGAACTCCCTGCCCTTCTATGCTGGGAGCATTTGAGCTTTGAGAGCTAGTAAGACTGCTCTGAGTTCCAAAAGATTTATGTGCAACTGTGACTCTTCGGGAGTCCATTTGCCGCTTACTGAGGCACTGTCCAAATGAGCTCCCCAGCCCAAAAGAGAGGCATCTGTGGTGATCACCTTTGTGGGAAGGGGAGCTTGAAAGGGAACCCCTGCCTGCAAACTTGAAGGGTCCTTCCACCACAGCAAGTTTTGGAGGAACTGCTCCAACACAGGTATCAACTTTGAAAATGTGTTGCTTCTCTGAGACCAGCGAGCTCTGAGGTAGGTTTGTGGGAGTCTCATCCTATACCTGACCCCTGGGACTACTGCAGTCATTGAGGCCATATGTCCCTGAAGTTTGAGAAAATGTCTGGCTGGTCTTGGCTGTCCCCGTGTGAAAGAATCTGCCACTGAGAGGAAACTCTGAATTATTTCCTGCGGGATGAAAGCATATCCCTTCTGAGTGTCCAGCTGGGCCCCCTAAGAAGGCGAGCAGCTGGGAGGGTTCCAGGTGAGATTTCTTTAGATTTACCAGGAAACCCAGAGACTCAGGAGTGCATTCTGTGAGGGAAAGAGATTCCTTGACCTGGCAAGGAGACTTTGCTACTATGAGCCAGTTGTCCAGACAGGGGTAGAGAGTGACACCCAGTCTCCTGAGATGTGCTGCTACCACTGCAAGACACTTGGTAAAGACTCTTGGGGCCAAGGACAGACCGAAGGGCATTGCAGTGAACTGATAGTGACCCGAAGGAAGTTTGAACCTGAGAAACTTCCTGTGAGATCTCCTTATGTGTATGTGAAAGTAGGCGTCCTTTAAGTCTAGGGAGGCTAGTCAGTCTCCCTGCTGTAAGGACTGTATGACCAGTGACAGAGTGACCATTTTGAATTTGTTTTTTTTTCAGATGTTTGTTTGAATATCTGTGATCTATGACAGGACACCACTCCTCAGTTTTCCTTTGTGTCAGAAAATACCTGGAGTAGAGGCCCTTGCCCTTCTCATGGGCGGGGACCCTCTCCACTGCTCGTAAAGCCAGAAGGTTTTGCACCTCCATTTCCAACAGCGATATCTGTGTTGGAGACAGAGGTCTTGACACCTGGGTACGCTTGAGGGCTGGCAGCTGCTTGAACTGTAATGACAGACCCTTCTCCACTATCTTCAGCACCCACTTGTCTGACGTGATGAGGGACCAGTGCTGAAGATAGTGGGAGAGTCTGCCTCCAACCGGAAGTGGGGAGGCGACCTGGACACTCACATCAGGACTTAGACTGAGAGGCAGATGGTTCAGTAGGGGTAGCTCTTCTTTGGCCCCTTCTGCCCCTGCCTCTGAAAGATCCTCTGTACTGGCCAAAGTCAGATTGGGGATAGGGATTGTAAGGTCTAGGAACAAAACTTCTGCCCCGGGACAGGATTTCTGATGGGTGGTGGGCTTAGGCTTGGATGAGTGGTGCTGCCAGGAGGACTTGTACTCATCTACTTTTTTTTATGTGGTCAGTGGTTCTGTAATCAAAAAGCATATTTTGGTCACAGGGAAAATCCATGGCCTTGTTCTGAGTGTCCGTGGTCAGACTGGTTGTTCTAAGCCAGGCGAAGCGTCTCAGAGAGGTGGCATGGGCCATCGCCCTAGAGGCTGCAGCACTGTTGTCGTCTGCCATGTGGAATTGGTACATAGTAGCTTCGAGGGCAGTTTTGGACGTAGCCACCAGCTCCTGCACCATACAATCTGATCCGTTGCAGGCTATTGCCCGGACAGATTTCCAAAGGGCTTTCTGATATTTGCCTGTGAATGCCATGTACGAAGAAAGTCTGAGAAGCAGAAAGCTGTGGCATACATTTTCTTTGCTATAAAGTCAATTTTCTTGGAATCCTTGTCAGGGGGAGAAGGGGACAAGGAGACTCCAGCTTTCTCACAAGCTGCCTGCTGCACCATACTCATGTGGCTAGGGTGTGCAGACAGGAACTTGGTACCATTTTTAGACAATTTATATTTTCTCTCAAGCTACTTATCAACCCCTGATACTGAAGTGAGGTGTTGAAGCACCTTCATGATATTTTTTCTAAATGCATTATGGGTAGGGACGACCAGGGTCTTTGAGAATGAAAGACCTTTCATCTCCCTATAATCTTTGTCTTCATCGACATCCTGGTTGGGCTACTATGTAGGGAGGTCCAGGGTGTCCAGCACATTTTGTATAAATGTAAACATAGAGGAAGGATCCTCATGGTCACCCAGGGGATCCCCAAGATGAGGGTCCGGTGACTCCTGGAGCTCAAGGCCCTCAAAATCCAGGTCAGGGGCATCATAAAACTGATCATCGTCTGCGTCACCCTCACAGTCTACAGAAGACAGAACTGTGGAAGGGTGCTTGCCAGCCCCAGTAAATTGAGGACCCATCTTTTGAAAGGTCTGAAACAGTTGCCATGCTTTTTCCATATCTTGCACTGACAGAAGAACCTGCGCAGTTTGTAAGTGTTTTGTTTTTTCTGTATGTTTTAAGCTGCCTGTTGTCTCGCTATTGGCTTTCCCAGAAGCAACGGGAGCATATTTGTCTTGACAGAGGTTCTTTTTAGCCACTTCATCAGAGGCTTGATTAAGCTTCCTTTTTTCATCACTCTTATTATTTTTTAATTTGTGAGGAACTTCATCTTTGGAAGTTTTATTTTTTGGCTGGGATCTGGAGGGTTCCTCAGCACCTCTGCTTTTGGTATTAGTACCTTTGAATGGCCCCTCACTGGAAGCCTTTGATTTATCCTCAGCCATAATATAATAATTGAAGGGTTGTCTGCTATGTTTGCCAATTTAAGCAAAGCAAACCAGTTCAGGACCTACGAACTGAATGCAGGTTTCTGTGAAAATGTCACCGGACAGTCCTGCCCCAGTTAATAAACTCTATTACTAGTGCTTTTTTTTGGGGGGGGGTTGTAGAACTGGGATCTATACCACTGCCCAATCTTAATAGAAACCCAGTAATACTCAACTGCACACTGGTGGCTGCTGAACCCTTATGGACAGTCCTGACACAGATGATACCAAGGTCCAGTAATATAACAAAAACGGTTTCCTTGTAATTGCCAATCTAGAGAGAAAACCCCCAGGCACTGTTTAAATTTGAAATCCACTGTAGGTGCCTCACGGTAAACCCCGTGAGGTCTGAGGTAAAAAACAAGGCAACTGTCCATAATTCGACAGTTCCCACAAGAATTTGCCCCAAAATTAAGGAAACTGTTGAAAATAAGCACCAGTGATAAAATTAGGCTTTAAACTAAAGAGTCGTGGTAAAAATAAAGGCAAAACAGCGTGATCACGCTAAAATTAAAAAATCTGCGCGCCGCTAATGAAAAAGTAAAACTTTCACTCTGCACACTAAAGGAAATAAGTTATGAAGAAAACTTTACCCAGATAAACACTAGGAGGCTGTCAGCAAGGAAAGTTGGGAGACACCTCAGAGGCAATATTGCTCAGTCCAGTAGAGAAAAAATTCTGAAGCCTTCGACAGTTCTCACTCAGCTCACACCCCCTCCTGTCTTTTGACTGGCCTGGCCTTAAGCTCATTTAAATATCTGTTAAAGGCACACCTCTGGGGCAATTGCACCTAGCCAGCTAAGTGCAGAAAAGTTACTGATGCTAAAGGACTCCTGGGGTAAGAAGCTAGTTTCTTCAGAGAAAAACTTAATAATTGTTCCCCTTTTTTATGGCATAGCTTATACTGGAGAATTGTTGCTATCTAGAATTCTCATATGCCCAGCGTTCCCCTAGTAGGGGTGCACTATACCCAAGTGTAATCAATACCTATTGACAACGTGGCGCGCTACAGAAATCGTAATTTAAATACCTGTAAATGTTCTTTCTCCAACGGCTGGTCTTCGGGCTTCCTTACTACTGGGCAGTACCTCCTGATGCTGATTGACAGACAGGAATCAGACCTCTGCAGCAGGGGACATCCAGCCCTCCACTTCCTGTCCTCCTCATTTCTTCCTAAAGCAGTCCAATGTGGTAATACTACAAGAACTTGGGAACAAAAAAACAAGAATTTTACAGCATACATGGTCATGAGGCCAGCCAACTATATACATTCTGGGAGGGAATCTGAAGCCGTCGGAGAAAGAAAATTTACAGGTATTTAAATTTCAATTTCTCTCTCCAAAGCTGGTCTCCGGGCTTCCTTACTCCTGGGATATACAAAAGCAGTACGTCCCCAGATGTTCTGGGTGGGAAGAATGTCAAGAGCCCTTAAGGGTTCACCGCCGCTTGAAACACTCTGCAGCCAAAGGATGCCTCTGCCGAAGACATCACCTTCAGTGAAAAAACTTTTTTTTTTTTTTTGGAACATGTGAATGGATGATCAAAAGGCCACTCAGTATGAGTGTGCTGTTGATGCTTCTCTGAATTAAGCCCACGAAGGGGCCATGGGCACTCACTGGGCCAGGCAGGTTACTCTGGCCTGATCATAAGCTGTAGAGGTGATGGACAGAATCCATCTGGCTATAGAGTCTATTGAATCCTTGCTGCCCAAAATTTTTTCCCCTTAGCTGGTATGAAAAATGTTGAAGTTTTGCAAATAGCTTCCTCTCTCTTAATGTACATTTTCCTCCCTCTTCCTAGATCTAGTGTATACAATTTTCTTTCCTTGTTTCTTTTAGAGAGTGGGCAGAAGGAAGGAAGAATGAACCCTTGATTGCAATAGAAGGAAGACATAACTTTGGCAAACAAAAATTGGAACTGTTCAAGAGCTCTTGGGCAAGTAATGCTTTTAGTTTGCTGAAACTCCTGGTTGGAGTAATAGCTTTGAGAAAAAAAGGGTGACCTTTATTTTGAGATGCATGATGGATGCCTTGAGAGGCTCTAAAGGGGGCCTTGGTCATGGCCTTGAGAACCATATAAAGATTTGAAGGTGATAGCTTTGGTGGATTGAAGCTGTTTTAATGCTGCTGCCTAAAGAACCACCAGACATGGGGATATGAGCCCAACAATTCCCCAAGGTCTGTCAAGAGTGCCCCACAGTGCAGAAACTCTAATTTGTAAGGTGGCTGGTTGCAGTCCCTTGTCCATCTGTCTTAAAGGAACTGCAGCAGTACAGGTGATTATACTGTGTTGTCCTGTATGTGTCTGGAATGAAGCCAGAACCAAAATTTCCTCCGGATTCTATAATGCCCTTTGGAGGAAGAAGAGACACACGAGTTCCCCATCATGTCAATAACAGGAGCTATGCCGCATAGCTCCTTGAAAGTTTTTCCACTCACTTTCCAGGCCTAGAGAGACCAGTTGTTAAAATGGGATGCAGAACCGTACCTTGATGGAGAACGCCCAAGCTGAACCTAAATGTTAGAGGTGGTTGCCTTGACCAATGAATGAGAAAAAACTAAGTGCAGAAAAGCCATATGGGACAGGCTAGAATCATGATTATCCTGTCCAAGGCCACTTTGTGGAGGACTCTTGATAGAGGCGGTATTGGAGGAAAGGCATACAGGAGACCGAACAGATCCCAGTTTAGGGGGAAAAGGCGTCCTGAGCCACCACTGGTTCATCCTTGGCCAGGGAAAAGAATTGCTTTACCTTGGAGTTCTGCCAGCAGGCGAAAATATCTGTTTGAGTATTGCCCCACTATTTTGTCTGAATGTGGGAAGCACTGTTCTTCAGCTGCTATCCCTTGGTAGACCTACCTTGCAACTGAGTCATTCTGCTGTGACATTTTCCTGTCCTGAAACAAACATTGCTCAGTGATGCTCAACCCACTGAAAGAGAAGGGATTCCTTTAGCATCTTTGAGCTTCTCGTTTCGCCCTGATGGTCGGTGTATGTCAGCGTTGCCAGATTGTCAGTTGTAATCAGGTTATCCTGATTGAGGAATTGCTGTTCAGTGTGTCTCGGGGCATGGCCTACTGTTCACCACTCAGGAATGCTTATACTGTACCTTCTGTCTAACAGCGATCCCCTGCCCAGTGCCAACAGCTGATGCAGGTGAACCCTTCCCAGCTCCTGAGGCATGCATCAGTCATGATTTCAACTTAGTGCGGATGGCCTAACTTGCGGCCCTTCATGACCTCTGACCTCTGGGACCATCCCTGGAGGAAGGGTTTAATCTGTCTTAATGAGCTGTGTGAAAAAATAAGCAGGCAGCTGAGGAGCTTGCGAAACTACTTGATGAGCTATTACAGATCCCAAAATCTAGTTTTCGGGAGGGGGGGACCTTGTGTCATGATGTGAGCCCCCTGGGAGGATCAAGGTCTGGTTTGGAATTAGGGAGCTCTTTCTCCAGTTGATGAGAAAACCATGTGCCATGGGGAGCCGACTACCTCTGCCACTGCCTGTAATGCTTGGTTGAGCTGTGGTGCCTTTAAGTGGACTATAACCACTACTAGCACTTTAAATACTGTCTGTGGGTCTGAGGAAGACCACAATGATAGAGTTTGAATTGGAAGTACTGCTCTCACACTCTGAACCTGGGATAGTGCGTGCAACATTACTGCGTGGCAAAATGCAAATAGGCATCATGCAGATTTATGGGTGCTGGAAAATCCCCTTTTTGCGACTCCCTGATTACTCGTGACAAGGTTTCCACCTTGAAGGGTCTGCTGCAAACAAAACTATTCAAGAATTTGAGATCTAGGACTGGCCTGTCCCCCCGTGCATTTTGGCACGATGAAGGTTGGAGAGAAAAGGCCTCCAAATGACCTTTGTGGGGGAACTAGCCCTTTTTCGGAAAATCTGTAATGGCCTGTGGCGTTGCCTGTCTTTCAGATGTTCTGCCAACGAAGATGGTGGTTGGGGGTGTGTGTGGGGCATGTATTAGGTGACCCATGCTGGTACTGTCTATGACCCCTCAGCCCGACTCGGTTTGGGCCCATTCATGGAGAGTTTATTAAAAACCTGTCCCCTACTGGAGGATGTGCCTGGATGGCATGTTCTTGTTTCCCCTCCAAGAAGGTAGTGTTTTAACCCTTAAGGTAACCTTGGTAATGAAGAAAGGCATCTATGGCCTGAAGATTGTCCCCCGCCTCTTAACGTGGCATGTGCCCTTGGCCATCTCCTCGGAATCCCTCACTGTCTCCTTTATGGCTGAGCCAAACAGGCAATTACCTTCACTCGGTACGATAACCAACTGGCTCTTACAGCGGTGACTGCTTGCCAGGCTTGAAGCCAGAGGTTACAGTGAGCCGGGGATAGAAGAAACATGGTGTGACCTGTACATCTGACCACCTCCTCTCATACCTCTACTGCCTAAGCCGAAGCCAAACCCAAGAACTGCAGTTGAGAAAAATAGGCTTGTTCCTCTCTGGGTCCGTAGGAAATGAAAAGGCAAAAACTGGGGCCCTGGGCAGTGTGGCTTAGGCTGATAGGATGGCAGATGCCCGCTTGAGGCTTTGTTGATGCTGACTGAGGCATCTGCTCGTGCTGGAGTGAGGGCATCCGTTTTCCTATCTGCCGGGTCCCAGATAGAAACCCCTGCATCGGCTGGGCTTACAAACTTCTTGGTTAGGCTTGAAACCAGAAGGTCGATTCTTCGGCAGTCTGACCACATTTAGATTGCTCATTGTTCAAACTTGCTAAGCTGAGAGATCCGACAGGCCACTGTATAGGTGTGTTCTGGACCTTGTCATTCCTTCTTTAGCCAGTCCCCTATGGCTGGAGGAACAGGGAAGGCTGAGGTCTGACTGGTGGTAGCTGGTAGGCAGAAGCCTGTTTGACTGAATAGAAGCCTCCGGGGAAGAAATTATTTGTTTTTCTCTCTAATATGAAAAGGAATCAGGCCCACCAGGCCTTGTGATGCGAGGAGAGCTGCTCCTCTTCAGATGAGGATGGAGATGGGGACCTCTTCCTTTAGCTACCATGTGAGATGTCCCATCTGGAAACCCCGGAGAGGTTGCCCAAATACTGACCATGGGTGGGAACACGTAGGGCCGAAGGCAAAGAGGCCCCATTTCACCTGTCATTGAGACCTGGGGGCCGAGAGGGGACTGTGAACTGCTGGGTCCCCCATGGCCGCTGCTCTCTCAGATTTGGTGGTTACCCATCTGAGCCGAGGGACGGGTTGCATCCTTCGAGATCTTGGCATTCGCAGACGCTGCCTTTTGTTATTCAGCGCACCTCCTCCCCTTGGAGGCTTTCTGGTCTATGCTGCTGCTAGCCCTTTAAGGGCAAGATACTGAGTGCTGCCCTTTAAGTTTTCTGCCCCAGGGATATTTGTCCAAGGTTCTGTCACCAAAAATGGCTTTCCCTGGAAGAATCTTAGTCTGCCTTGGAAGTTCTACCTGACTCTTTAAGAGCCACTTAGGAGTGACTGATCCTTTCTCAGGCCCTGGTAAAATAAACCCCTGCCTTGGATGAGGGAGATTGGCTGGGGGGGGGGCGCAGGTGCTGAACTAATTTCCTCTGTCACAGTACTACCACACTGTTAGGCTCCTCAGCACTCGTTGACGAGAAGGCAGCCTGAGAGCGGCTTGGCATGCTTTTTTGAATAAGTGCAGACTAGTTCTACAGACAACGAATGGCAGCAGCTATCCGAAAAAGTCGTTCGTCAAATGAAAGCCATGCAGTGCCTGCCTAACCCTTTGGAGCACTCCGGTACTTAAATACACTTATTGAGCAGTCTGGCATGCTTTCTAGATGAGCATTGAGTAGTTATACCAACAGCGAACGGCTGCAGCTTTCCCAAATGGCCGTTCGTTGATAGGAAGCCATGCCGTGCCTGCCTAGCCCTTTGGAAGCACTCCAGTGCTTAGATAAACGTTTTGCTGGGGCCCAAACTCTTGTGAATCCCCTGGGAATGAGAGGGCTAATTAGTGCGATGAGATGACTATTTGATGAGCGGCTGCAGCTTTCCAAAGAGCCATGCATCAATGGTAAGGCACTGTGTGGCTGCCTGTCTCATGGGAAGCACTCAAATGTGGCTGCCTGTCTCATGGGAAGCACTCAAATGCCTTTTCCCTCATGAGCCACTCTGTTGGTGCCTGGCTTCCGGAACACACTCCGGCGTCATTTTCCCCTTTGAATAAGTCACCAACCCCAGGGAAAAAGTGAGCCAGTAAGAGGTGGGGCCAGCCTGTGCAGCTTGCAAGGCTGAGACGGGATTCCACCTTGGAGTGTTTGAATGCCGCTCCCATTGCTACAGCACCTCTTGTAATCCAAAAAATACATTTGCTTCAGATGTAGAATAAAGATTTTGCTAGAGCCTGTCTTCAAATCCAAAAATACACTTGCTTCAGATGTAGAATAAAGATTTTGTAACTCAGTCTCTTCAGCCCTGCCCCATGTGACAGGGCTCTGCTGCAGAGTACCTGCTTCATTGCAGGCAGGAAGTAAACTGAGGAGGACAGGAAGTGGAGGGCTGGATGTCCCCTGCTGCAGCAGTCCGATTCCTGCCTGTCAATCAGCATCAGGAGGTACAGCCCAGGAGTAAGGAAGCCCGGAGACCAGCTTAGGAGAGAGAAAGAGGCTTTTCTGCAGCATTTAGGGATGGGAAGAATCAACCCCTTAGTGGGGGATAAGCGTAGAAACATAGACCATGATGGCAAAAAAAGGCCAAGGGTCAATCGAGTCTGTCCAAAGTTGTCCAGGACCTAGCGCCAATCCGGGTACCTATTCTGCCCCTTCAGGGCTTCCTTCTTTATACCCGTACTTGCAGCAGAGCTAATTTTTTGTGCCTTTACTGTGTTCCACCTGTGCTTGAACCTTCTACGGTCTTGGCACCCACCGCCTCAGCAGGTAGACTGTTCCATGCCTCCACCACCCTCTGAGTAAAGTAGTACTTCCTCTCATCCCTCCTGAAGCTCCCTCCCTTCCATTTCCATTCATGCTCCCATGTCGCTAAGCTGCTGCTTCTACTGAATAGCTCTGTGTGGGGCACTTTATTTATGCCCTTCAAGAACATGAAAGTCCAATCATATCCCCCTCTCCCTTCTGGCCTCCAGTGAGTACATGTTCAGTGCTCTCAGTTGCTTCTCATAGGAGTCCCCCTGGAGGCCCTGTACCATTTTCGTCACCCTTCTCTGCACTGCATCCGGCCTATCCTTATCCTTTCCGAGGCAAAAGCTCCAGAACTGGACACAGTACTCTAGGCATGGCCTCATCAAAGACTGATTAAAGGAGAAGGGCCACCTACCTCCTTTTACTATCTATATTGCTCCCTATACACCCCAACATCCTGCTTGCTTTGTTGTAGGCTTTGTTGCGGCATGGGGTCATAATGTTGTAAGCATTTACGCCGGCGGTCCAAAGCGTGCAGCCAAAATCGAAATCAAGGTAGCGCTCATCAAAACAGCGGCGCTACGAAACGAAGTGCTACCTTCCTGAACTCAGCACAGGACACGCACAGGGTATATTTGCAGGGGACTATGCCGCTGCACCGCCCGCATTTAAATAACTAACTCCGGGAGGATGAAACTTGGGGATGGGGAGAAACCTCGGGGGGGGGATTCTTGAAGAAGGGAAAGGGACACAAGACAAGAAGAAATTAAATCAGACATCTCGGGATGGGGAATTGAAAGCTGGGACACTGACACTTCACTATCTTCCCCACCTGTGGCTCTAACCTCTGAGCCACACCAGCTGCTCAGCAGCACACTGCCAACAAGAGGCTTTCACCTCGTTCCCTAAAAGCAATATAGCTGCAGGGATAGCAGAAATTTACCATCATTATTTTCATCCTGTAGCTATTTTGCTTTTAGCTGTTTTTTCTGCACTGTTTTTCATGCACGGTTTTCACTTCAACATATTAACCCGCTATGATGTTGCACCGGCTTGACTGCTTTATGGCATCACAGATAATGACTTCTGGGTCCCACTCTTCTGAAGTGGTACTAGGTTTAACCCCATTTAGTCAGTGTTCTGTCCAGGGGCTCCTTTTCCCTAGGTGTACTACCCTACACTTCTTTGCAATGACCTTCAGCTACCGCACATTTGACCATCTCTCTAGCCTTTAGAGGTCATGTTGCAGTTACCTAACCTTTCGTAAAGTTAAGTATCATCAGGAAAGAGGGAAAGCTTACCCAATTCCTTCACCAGTGTCACTAATGAACATGCTGAAAAAGAACCGGGCCCAGGACCGAACCCTGTGGTACGCTACTTGTTACTTCTCCTTCCACTGACTTAACCCCGTTGATAACGACCCTCTGTTGCCTACCCTTGAGCCAATTTTTCACCCAACTGACTATATCCTTTGCCACTCCATGTTCCTCCAATTTCTTCAGCAGGCACCTAAGCATGGAGAATGCCTTACTGAAATCAAAGTAAAGAAGATCCACTGTGTGGCCCCTGTCCAGCTCCCTTGATACCCAGTCAAAAAAGACAATAAGGTTGATACATAGATAAACAGACACTGTCTGCAGATAAGGGCCTAAGGCCCACCTACTCTGCCCATTTGGGCTTGTAAGTTCCCTTCATGTTTTTTCTAGAAGTCTGTTGGTCTGGCATGACCTCCCTACTACAAACCTGTGCTGCTTACTATCCTGGAGACAATTTTTTTCTAGGTATCCACAAGATCTTGCTTGATTAGAGTCTCCATAAGCTTCCTCACTATAGATGCAAGACTAACTGGCCTGTAGTTTCCCACCTCTTCCTTATCCCCCCCTTCCCTTATAGAGTGGTATCACATTGGCCATTTTCCTGTCTATGGGTACTACCCCTGGCTGCAATGAGATGTTGAACAAATATGCTAGATGATTAGTCAGTTCTTCTGCCAACTCCCTGAGCACTCTTGGATGCATCCCATCTAGACCCGAGTCCTTATCTAGCTTGAGGTCTGCACTTCTGGATCCTGTCTTTGGTGAATACTGGGATTTCCATCCCTTGGGAATTGATGCCACTTTCAGGTAGGGGACCCGCATTTTCCCTGGAGAAAACAGAGCAGTAGCAGTTGTTAAGGATGGCGGCCTTCTATCCATCATCCTCAATTACCCTACCATTGTCTACAAACCAATTGATCCCCCCCTCACTTTTTTCTCTTTTCCCTAATGTAATGGAAGCAATGTTTTCCCCTGGATTTGACCCTGTCTGTAATCCACAGCTCTGTGGCTGCCTTTGCCTCCATTACCACCCTCCTTGTTTCTCTATTTTTTTGAATATATTCCTCCCACTCCTCCTCCTCCCTGACTCCTATTAAACCTATAGAATGCTTTTCCCTTTGGCACTGACCACTTCCCTTACCTTCGTCGAGAACCAGATGGGTCTCTTGAACTTACTTCTTTTAACAACTGACTTCAAAAAAAGTTTTGTAGTCTTAAGGATGTCCTCTTTCATAAACCCCCATGTCTTCCACACCTACTATATCCCTCACTTTGGCTAGTTTATTCTGCACCAGCAGTCTCATTTTGTCAAAGTCTGCCTCTTTAAAGTTCAGGACCTCCGACCTTGAAAATGTTCTTTAAACCCCTAGGGTCAACTTAAACCAGATGGAGTTATGGTCCCTGTTTGCTAGTGGTTCCCATACTCTTACTGCCATTACTGCTTCCAAATTTGTGAGAACTACATCCAGAATGGATCCCTGTCTGTTAGGTTCCTTAACCAGCTGGGTCCGCAGGCAGTCCTGGAGGGTTTCCAACATAGCTTGTCTTCTAGAATATAACTTTTTGCTATTGGAACACCCCAGTCTACATCTGGTAGGTTTAAATCTCTGACTACCACTACCTCCCACTTTCCTGCCACTCTTTTTATTTCCTCTCCTAGTTCCTTTTCCCGCCCCTCTCCTTGTCCTAGAGATCAGTAGAGCACCCCCGGTGAAGATTTTTACCTGATGCCTCTCTGAGCTGCACCCACAGTGACTTGACTTCCTTCATTCCAGTCTTGATTCTTCCATCATCCACATCTTCAATACCCTCACGGACATAATGGGCCCCCCCCTTATCTCCCTTCCTGTCTCTCCTGAAAAGTGAGTACCCCGTTATTGTGAGGTCCCAGTCATTGTTAACTGTGGCCCAGGTTTCTGAGATGGCAACAAGATCTATCTTAATATTTGCCACCAATGCCTATAACTCGCAAATGTTGTTGCCTAGGTTTCTGGCATTGAGGCAGACCCCCTTCCAGGAACCACCTAAATGTTTTTTGTTGTGAGTTCAGAGTTCTCCCTCTCCTCCCCTTGATCCAGTCTATCCAGTGCTCTCTGCAGCACCCTCTTTGTACCCCCTGCCTGCTATCACCTGCCTTACTTCAGCCTTGATCTTGACAATACGTTCCTGTCCAATGTTTTTGTTTCCAGCCCCGTTTGAGGGGGGAGTTACCAGTTAGGTTATATAGCTTCTGCCAGAGAACAGGCAGAGAACACCAAGAAGAAAGAGCTGCTGTTATAACTATACTTCTCTACTGGGACTAAAAAACTAGAACTCTACTACTGGGATCTTCAATTTAGGGTAAAAACAAACAAACAAAGTTAGTGTGTTTGTCTAAATTGGCTGAAGTGTATTGTTATATGTGCAGTTATCTAGGTGTTTGTGTCAGGTGGCTGAATTGAATTGTTATCTGTGCAATTAACTTAAGTGTAGAAAGAGCTGTGAAGTAGGGGGAGTGGCTTAGCTAGAAGGAAGCCAGGTTAAAGCCAGATTTAACAACTGTCCTAGATAACTTCTGCCAGAGAACAGGCAGAGAACACCAAGAAGAAGGAGCTGCTGTTATAACTATACTTCTCTACTGGGACTATATTGCCCTCCACCCCATGCCAGTTCTACTTTTATAGGCACAGTATTTGACTGACAACAGGAACTTCCTGTTTGGGAGCGGGAAGAGAGAGAGAGCCACAAACGACTCACCATCCTAGAAGGACTAGAGTAGCTCTCTGTCCCCCCCTAGCTGCTGGAGAGCTGACTCTGAGCAAGTAAGGAGACTACTGAGAAATATAGGAACTTCTTGTCTCAGAACAGGAAGATCAGGAGCTTAAAGGCACAAAGGCAGCAAGTAAGTAGGGAGCAAAATAAAAAAATAAACAGAGGAAGAGTAAGTATTCCAAACAACAGTTAAGGGGCCAGAAATAAGACATGATGGGAGTGGTGTGCAGTGGCTGTGGAGCAGCAGTCTTCTAGGAGACGTTCTGGAGGATGCGGTGTTGTCCCATCTGCAGGCACCTCTCTGGGCTGAGGAAACATAGAAACATAGACTTTAACAGCAGATAAGGACCGCTTGGCCCACCCAGTCTGCCCACTTTCCTACCTAGAGGACAAGCTGCAGATCCTATTTAACCAACAGCCTATTTCTTCCTACCCCCACAAAAATTGCCTTATGTCTGTCCCATGCATTCTTGAATTCTCCCACAGTTTTAGACCCCACAACCTCCTCAGGAAGGCTGTTCCATGTAGCGACCACCCTCTCTGTGAAAAATACTTCCTCACATTGCCTAGGCTGTCCCCCTCTAGCTTCAAATTGTGTCCCCTTGTTCTTGCACATCTCTTTTTCTGAAAGATGCTACCCTCTTGGACTTTGTTGATTCCACTGAGGTACTTAAACGTTTCTATCATGTCCCCCCTCTCCCTCCTTTCCTCAAGGGTATACACATTAAGCTCCTTTAGTCTCTCCTCGTATGGCTTCTCTTGCAGACCCTGCACCATTTTAGTTGCCCTCCTCTGAACTGCCTCCATCATGTCAATGTCCTCGCGGAGATGGGGTCTCCAGAACTGGACGCAGTACTCCAGATGGGGTCTCACCAACTGTCTGTACAGGGGGACAACAACTTCCCATTTTCTGCTGGTGATACCTCTCCCTATACATCCCAGTATCCCCAGCCCCTCCCTACAGCCTTTTAGCATTACTTGCCAACCTTAAGGTCATCTGATATGATTACCCTAGATCTCTTTCCATTTTGTTGTTCTACCTCCCCTCCATTGTGTAATCTGCCCCTGGGTTTTGTTTCCCAGGTTCATTACTTTGCACTTCTTTGCATTGAATCCAAGCTGCCATACTTCTGACCATTCCTCCAACCTTGCCAAGTCCCTTCTCATCCTTTCCACGCCTCCTTGTGTATCAACCCTGTTGCAGGTCTTTGTGTCATCTGCAAAGAGGCATACTTTTCCTTCCAGTCCCTCTGCAATATCACTTATAAAGACATTAAAAAGGACTGGACCCAGCGGTACCCCATTAGTAACTCCTCTTTCTTCAGAGTGGACTCCGTTTACAATTACCTTCTGTGTCCTGTTGTTCAGTCAATGTTTTACCCAGGCTACCACCTTGGTACCCACTCCTAGGCTGGTTAATTTGACTACTAATCTTTTGTGTGGGACTGTGTCAAATGCCTTGCTAAAGTCTAGGTAGGCCATGTCCACAGCCTCTCCCTGGTCTACTACTTTGGTCACCCAGTCAAAGAAATCAATTAAATTCATCTGACGTGACCTTCCCGCTGTGAACCCATGCTGCCTTGGGTCCTGTACCCCACTGGCCTCTAGGTACTCAACAATTCTTTCCTTCAGAGTGATTCCATCACTTTCTCTACCACAGAGGTCAAACTGACAGGTCTGTAGTTTCCTGCCTCCGTCTTGGTCCCACTTTTGTGAAGGGAATCACATCCACCTTCTTCCAGTCCTCAGATACCACACCATCCTCCATGATTTGTTAAAAGTGTAGTCAGTGGTGTCACTAGTTCTCTGCTTAATTCTTTTAGAATTCTGGGGTGAATTCCTTCTGGCCCCGTTGCTTTGTCCACCTTCAGTTTTAGGAGTTCTTTCAGAACCCTTTCTTCTGTGAAAGGACTGGGATCAACCCCCCCCTCTCCAGAGTGCTTCTGTTAATTGGATTAGGCACCTCCCCCACTTCCTCTTTTGTGAATTTTGAACAGAAGTATTCATTCAGTATCCCTGCTTTATCACTGTCACTCTCTGCCCACCCACCATCCATTCTATTCAGCCTCACTATCCCTCCCCTTGTCTTTCTACACTCCCTGATATACCCATGAAAGGTTTTATCCCCCTTCTTAACCGAGTTAGCTATCTTTTCCTCAGTTTGTGCCTTTGCTATTCTGACTACCCTCTCTGCTTCCTTCTACCTTAGCTGGTACTGTTCTCTGTCCTGCTCCTTTTGTGTTTCCTTATACTTCCTAAATGCTATCTTTTTCTCCCTAACAGTCACCGCCACCTCTTTTGAGAACCATAGTGGCTTTTCTTTCCTTTTGATTTATTTGCTTCACACAGAGGCTTGTTGCCTCTGAGATGGCAGTTTTGATATTTGCCCATTGTTGCTCCACCCCTCCTTCTAGCCTGTTTGCTAGTGCTTTTCTAAGGCACTCTCTCATCTTGCCAAAGTCAGCCCTCCTGAAGTCCAGAACCCTCACTTTTGTATGGCTTGACTCTGTAGGAGAGTTTATCGTGAACCACACTGTTTAGTGATCACTTGTTCTCAAATGGCTACCCACTTCTTGATCTGAGATCCTCTCCTGTCCCCATTTGAAATCTGAGGTCTAAGATTGCTCCCTCACAGTGGGTTCCAAAACTAGCTGTTTGAGGCATGCCACCTAAAGGGCATCAAGAATGGCCCTGCTTTTGGATGTGGCTGCCACAAGGTGCTCCAGTTAACATCTGGCATGTTAAGGTCCCCCATCAACAGTATCTCCCCTTTCTCTGCCATCCTAAGTATGCCTTCTATCATATCCTTGTCCAATCCCTCCCCCTGACATGGGGGTCTATATACAACCCCTGTGCAGATTGTGGTGCCATTTCCAGTCTCTAAGGTGACCCACAGTGCCTCCTCTCCTCCCTGTTTACTCTTTTGTTCAGTTGATTTTATCCCTTCCCTTACATAGAGAGCTACTCCCCCTTCTGCCCTCCCTGTCTCTCTTGTAGGTTGTGTACCCTGGTATGTTAACATCCCAGACATGGTTCTCTGTGTACCATGTTTCTGTGACTGCTACAATATCCAGGCATCCCTCTTCCATCAAGGCCACCAGTTCAGGGAGCTTGTTGCCCAGGCTACGGGCATTGGTACTCATTACCCTCCATTTCTTGATAGCTTTACCCCTTTTTGCCCCATCCCAGTCCTTATTGCATTTGTCCCTTTCTCCATTTACCCTTGCGCTTCTCCTATTGACATCTCTATGTTGGTGTCACGTCATAGTACCCTGATATTTTGGGGGGCTGAGGATTGGAGGGAGTAGGTTGCTCAGCTCCAGGCTGAGTTGGCCAGTATTTGGGGGACCTCCTCTTCCACCCAAGGATCACCAGGGCCACTGCCGTTGCCTCAGAGGTTGCCAAGAAAGAGGAGCAGTTGGACCACAGAGGGCCCAGGAATGTGAGGAAGTATTTTTTCACAGAGAGGGTGGCGGACGCATGGAACAGCCTTCCTGTGGAAGTTGTGGGGTTTAAAACTGTGGAAGAATTCAAGAATGCATGGGACAGACATAAGGCAATTCTTGTGGGGGTAGGAAGAAACAGGCTGTTGGTTAACTAAGATCTGCAGCTTATCCTGCAGGTAGGGAAACGGGCAGACTTGGTGGGTCAAGCTGTCCTTATCTGCCATCAAAGTCTATGTTTCTAGGTTCCCTCCACCCCAATACCCATGATGGTTGTCCTAGCCTCAGAGTTCCCCTCAGTCAGTTTAAATGTCCAATACAGATGTCACACCTCTGCCCTAGTGCTCCTACCCCCTCCTTTGTCAGGTGACGTCCATCACCCCAGAATAGCCTCTGTTCCCAGAAGTCTCCCCAGTAACACACAAAGTGAAACCCTTTTTCTTGACACTACCATTTTAGCCACCTGTTAAACTTCTCTATGTCACACAAGGAGAACCTCGGAGAAAGCCAGGGATGCCGAGTGTGCTGCCAACCATTCCCCCAGTCTCTCAAAGCTCTGCTTTGCTACTTCCACAGACCGGTTTACTAGATCACTGGTTCCCAGGTGAATTAGCACTTCCAGCTCTCCACTTGCCTTGTCCAACATTCTCCCTATGCACTCTATGTCCCATTGGGCTAAGACATTGGGAAGACACCTATCATCTCTTTTTGCAGTTCATCACGCAGTTCTGACTCCACCCCTCTAACCACAGAATCTCCTACTACTAAGACTGGCTTGACTTTCTTACTTTTGTTCCCATTCCCAACACTGGGTGCCATTTCAGTGTTCTGCCACTGACTGACATGAAGTTCTCCTAGCACAGAAAGATTCCTGCACCTTCGCAAGGGGTGCAAATGATCTGCAGTCAGAGTGGAGTCAGCCTGAACTTTCTCCTTGTGGCCAATCCTTCCCCCTTCTCCATCACTCTCCACCCCCAAGGGCCAGTGGGCCACTGTGGGAGCAGGAATGGGGGGGGGGAAGCTACAGTTCAGCTGAAGATGCAGCATATATATTTCCACCCATGCTGTCTCTAGCTGAACCCTGAGTTCAGAAAGAGTTTTACAGATGGGGCAATGTCCCACTCTCCAGAGCAGCCTCCTGGAGATGAGTACCCCACACCCATTAGAGTTCACAATCCCCATATTAACCTCAAGCAACAAGTTTGTCCACCACATTCATTAATTCAACCTCCTCCTCATCAGTTTCCTGAGGAAATGCTGAGGGAACTGACTTTATGTCTCACAACGGTATAGTGAGAGGCACGGACTCTGAAGGTGTTGGAGGCGAGACAAATTATTTTTCAGTAGAACCATCTGGTTCTATGGGTTCTCCCTCCTGCTCTTCTTCACAAAACATTTCTACCTCCTCCTCTTTCACAGACAGTGGGGATGGAACCAGAACCGGGGGTGGGGGGTGGGAGGAGGCAAGTATACTCATGAAATTCCCCATAGCCTGGAAGCAATGCCATGCCTTAATCATGTACTCCACTGAGGGCATTTTATTTTTATTCACTGGCAACCCCTTTCCTTCTTCAGGTAGAGGGTCAGCTACTTTTCTTTTTGTGTGTGTGTGTATGGCACGCACCTTCTCTGGTGCCTGTTCTCTTTATTTTTTACTGGTTTCAGATTTTTCCCATTCAGATATCCTGGGCCCAATTTTTAGAGGGCCACTAGATTGGCACACATTGCACCAATCCATGGCTGCGGCAAACTCCGGGTGCATCAGGGGCCTTGCATCTTATTCCAGTACTATGGGGGTCCCTGTGCCAAAGTCCTGAGAGAGCATAAGGCAATTCTAGTGAGGCTTAGGAAGAAATAGGCTGTTAGTTAACTAGGATATGCAGCCTATCAAATAGGTAGGGAAATGGGCAGACTGGGTAGTCCAAGCGGTCCTTATCTGCCATCAAAGTCTGTTTCTATGAGTTGCCACAGTCAGCGTGTTTGCCCAACCCTAGCCCAGACCCTCGACCTTGTGGGGGTGAAGCTACATGGTACACAGCAGCCAGAACAATGGGGGTGCCAGTAGTGGGCAGCATGGGCACAGCAAGGGATTTGGAGGGTACACTGGTGGCACCGGGGCCGGTGTGCCCTAGAATGTACAACAGAGTCACGGACTGGGAAGAGGAAATATGCTGGCATGGACCGTGTCCCAGACACCTGATGCCACCAACCCTGCCAGCTGTCTCACATTGTGCAACCTCCCGATGGGATGACAGGCCATGGCGCATGGGCTGAGGTGCTGTAGTAGGTAAAGCAAGTATCCCTGGCAGCACCACCTGTGCCCATGCCCAGCTCTCTGTGTGCTGCCATACTGCTGCTACAGGTGCTGTAATAGTTATGGCAGGTGACATACTGAGGTATGGCAGAGAGCATGTCAGGGAGTTTGCATGCTGCAGGACAGCTGGCAGGGCTGGCAGCATCAGGGGTTGGGACATGGCCGTGCCAGCATACTTCCCATTACCCAGCCCACTGCTCTGTGACACAGTCCTAGGTATGCCTGCCCCGGTGCCACCAGTGTACTCTCCCACACCCTGCCATGCTCATGCCACCTACTACTGGCATCCCCACTGGTCCAGCTACTGTGTACCAGGCAGCCTCCCCCTCTCCCACATGGCACACTCCAGACTTGCGGCACAAGGGCTATTACACCAGTTCAAGGTGGGTCTAACATCAGTCCTGACTTGAGGGCCATGGCAAGGCTTCCAAGATACTAAAAAAGGGGATGCTCCAGCCCTGCTGTGGTGCATGCCCCCTTACAACCTGGCACACCAGCACTTTTGGAGCAAGGGTGGCACAGGGCGGGTTTGATACACGGCTTCCTGATTTTGATGCAGCCTGGGTTCAAAAATTGGGATTGCTGCAACATTTGGCACAAGGTGTCACTTGCATTAATTCCTTTTGGAGCAGGCACCTTGTGCCAAATTTCAACATTCGAAAATCTTGCCTCCTGATTTCTGATCCATCTTTGCTGCATTATCTTTTCTTATTTTAGTCAACTGGCATCTCCTTTGCTTCTTCACTGGAGTGGCAATGATGTTTTTTTTTTCTTTTTGCCTTTTCCTCCTACCTTATCTCACTACTATCGTCTCCTCCTTCGTCTTACTCTCTCCTCAGTAATGCCTTCAACATGTCACCTTCCTAAACTCTGGTTCACTCTTCCTGTCTCTTCTGCTTTCTCCGCTGTCTCTTCTTTGTGACTTTTGTATTCCCTCCTGCAACTATCCATAACCCTCTATCCCTTGACTTCATTCCCCCTGTGACGTAGACAACCCGTTCTGAGTGCTGTATGATTTTTTTTTATATAAAAAGTATTAATGACTGTCTGTGCTGAAAAATCAAATGCTCTAGGAATGACCTCACTCATCCCCCCCCCAGCTGCAGGCCAAGAGAAATGCTGACAGCATGTATCACACACTCAGTTTTTAGAGACAATGTGTTACCTGAAATACTTTAATCAAGTATCCTGTATCTCCGAGTTAATTATAGAGTTGTTTAACTTTGTTAAGAGAGAAAATCATAAAAATGGTATATGACATTGAAGAAAAAACACAGGTTATTACACAGAGGCGAGAGGTCATAAATGCTCATATGAAGCCTGTGTAAGGAGGGTACAGCATGAGATCAAAGAAAGTGTCATTTGAAACTTGAGTTATGCTAAGGTTGCAGAATAAATACTTTGAAATTACATCCTGGGGTTGTATAGAAATATATATTTTTTTAGATATTTTGACAGAGGAGGAGGACCTGGATGACCTCATCCAAAAGGGGTTGGCAAATACAGCTTGTAAAGATTATTCCTTTTCACTACAGAGACACTTCTAGCTGACTCTGACCAAGATAACACCTGAGCACTGAAAACAGGTATTTAGAAAGCTAGACAAAATCTAAATATTGCTGTAGGAATTGCACTGTTTTAAACCTTGTTTTGTTTAAAGATATGTAGGTCTTGTGATATAAGAGTTCTGTATTGTATGTTTAACCTATTATCATATATTTTAGTAAAAACTCTAATTTTAGAGAAACCTGATATGTCATTGAATTGCTTTCTTTTGTTGAGAAATATTTATGGTTATAGCAGACACAGCGTGTATGGTGGTACCAAATTGGAAAGAGAAGCGTTTTAAATCTGAGGTCTTTATTATTAAAGTTTTAAAGGGTTCATTTCTGCACGCCTGGTTAGGTGCCCGTAGGCGAAGATATCTGGCCCCCTGAAGACAGATATATTTGAGCCTGTGCATTGGGTATGCTAACAAGACGTTAACAGTTTGAATCCCTCCAGAACTGGAGACCAAAGGTTGATCCGAACTCACAAAAACAGAGTGTTACCTTGTCTCATCTCCTCCAAGTCTTACGCATTTTGCGGAAGTCTACCGCATTCCAACGTCACTCTCAGATCTCCCGCAAGCATAAAATCAAGGCACCCTTCTGTGCTGGAGATCAGGACCTCCCACCAGTTTTTACCTTTCTACGTTCTATGGCTATTGCAAGACAAGCTGCACTGCATAACCACTGAATAAACTGGTCATGCTGCCATCTGAAATCCCAGTCCTAGCGCGTGCGGCATTAAAGGGACTGACTGATTGGGTCTAACTTTAGAGCCGCTGATTATTTATGGTCAACCTGATTGGCACCTATGCGGTCAGCACTAGTTAGTGTCTCAATCTGGAAATTGCATGTGGTGTTATGTCACAGCTCCTCAGCTGTTTCAATACAGTATTGCCTCGGACGGCAATTCGTTGAGTTAGCCCTGCTGTCTTCCGTGAGCCAACTTTGACAGAATAATTGCCGTGAAAACTTCTTCACGGTTACCGAGTGTTGTTGTGGCAGTCAAAAATTTGGTTTCAGCTCCTCATTGTCAGCCCAAGTGGCTGCTTTACACAATAAATACTTCTGTTGACATCACTGCGTTAATCTCTATCTGGCGGGTCAGTTTAAAGATCAGGCGTCCAATGTCATTTTCACAAGTAGTGGTACAGTGAGTCAGTAGTTGGACTTAAAAAGGAATTTTGTGCCATGCTAATCTACTTGTCCTGAGGCAGATTTGTTCTACTTGCCAAAATTTACTTCAGTTATGCTTGTTTTGTTTATAGCGCGAGTTTTACTTGATGACAGCAGTCTTTCAATGAGAGTCAGAAGAAGCAACTTAATAATAATAATAATAATAATAAACTTTATTTCTCTGCGCCTTTCTTAGAACCAAGGCGCATTACAATAAAGTACAAGATAAAACATATTAAAAACTAAGTTAAATACAGAGCATTAATCAGCATCCAAATGATCTCCAAATGCCTTACTCCATAAAAAAGATTTTAGGCCCTTTTTAAAACCCTCCACCGTCATGCACTCTCTAATCCAACGTGGTAGAGAATTCCAGAGGGTTGGCGCCACGAACATAAAAGCTCGGGCGCTGGAAGATTTAAAGTTACCCTCGGGATCTCTAGCAACCCCTCGTTGGCTGAGCGGAGTGGTCACATCGGTAGGTAAGGCACTAGAAGATCTTTCAGGTAGTCAGGGCCCAACCCGTGTAGGGCTTTGTATGTCAGTAATCCGACTTTAAAGGTGATCCGCCACTGAACCGGCAGCCAGTGCAGATCTCGGAGCACCGGTGTAATATGAGAGGAACGTGAAGTCCCCATTAACAACCGGGCTGCTGAGTTCTGCACTAGCTGCAAGCGGCGGATATCAACCCCAGGAAGCCCAAAGTAAAAGGAGTTGCAGTAGTCCAGACGCGAGGTCACAAAGGCGTGGATCAGCGTGGGTAGGTCGCCGGATGGAACAAGGTGCTTGATTCTGGCAATGTTCCTAAGATGGTAAAACGATACCTTAACAACCGCCGACACTTGCGCACTCAATGTCAGCTGATTGTCAAGGATCACCCCCAGGTCTCGCACCCATTCAGAGGTCGGGAGCTCCACATCCCCCAGGAATAAACCAGAGGTTTGAAGTGCCCTCAACCCCTCAATCCAGCAGCCAGGATCCACAACCAACACCTCCGTCTTCCCAGAATTCAACTTCAACCAGCTGGACCTCATCCAATCCTGGATCTCACTGAGACAGTTGTTAAACACTGAGAGTGCTCTATTCTGGTCAGGCACAAAGGACAGATAGAGCTGGGTATCATCGGCATAACAATGAAACTCCAGCCCATATCGTCTTACAATGTCTCCGAGGGGAAGCATGCACACCGCAAACAATATGGGGGACAGCACAGAGCCCTGAGGCACCCCACAGATCAGAGCGGTAGGATCGGCGGAAAAAATCCCCGATACCACCCTCTGAGTTCTACCTGTGAGGAAGGAAGTAAACCATCTGTGCACCAAACCCGACAACCCACAGATGCATCTCAGGCGCTCAAGCAACACCCCATGGTCTACGATGGTCTACGGTGTCAAATGCTGCTGACAAATCCAGAAGGACCAAAATGGACCGTTTTTTCTGGTCTCTCGCCATCAGGAGATCATTGAGGACCCGAACCAGCACAGTCTCAGTGCTGTGCCTCTTTCGAAAGCCTGATTGAAGAGGATTGTAGATGTTATGGATGGCAAGATGGTTGTCCAACTGGGCTGCCACCACTTTCTCGATTACCTTCCCAACAAAGGGGAGGTTCGAGATGGGTTTGTAGTTTGCTAGGGAGTCGGGGTCCAAAGATGACTTTTTCAACATTGCTGTCACCACTGCTTCCTTCAGGGAGCGGGGATATTCACCAGAGTCTAGGGAGCACCAGACTATCCTAGCTAGAACCGGGAAGATAACCTCCCCACAGCCCATGATCAGGCCAGTGGGACCCGGGTCTAAACTACAGCTTGTAGTACGCATACCCTGGACAATCCTCATAACATCCTCGATTTCCGGCCGTTTGAAGGAACTTCAGGTGAACGGTGTGCTTGTGACCGTGGCCTGGACCACCACAACTCCCATGGAGGGGGCAGCGCAAATCTCGGCCCTGATGTCGGCCACCTTATCTGCAAAGAATCGCGCAAGCTCCACGCACTGCATCTGTGAAAAGGCTCGATGAACCTGCAGACAGGCTGGGTTGCACAGCCTGTCTATGGTTCGAAAGAGCTGGGCTGGTCGATTCTGAGCAGCAGCAATTTCTCCGGACAGGAACACTGCCTTCTTATGAGTGATTGCTGACTGATAGAGTTTATAATGCTCTAGGAGTCTAAGATGGTCGGCATCTAAGCCAGACTTCCGCCAACATCTCTCCAACCTGCGACCTAATCGCCGCAACTCCCTCAGATCCTGATCAAACCAAGGGGATCGAGGGCGAAGGGAGAGAGGCCGCACACGGGTGGGAGCAATTAAATCCAAAGCGGAGGTGACAGCTTTATTATAGGCTTGTACCATCACTTCAGGATTTAAGCTCAACCCAGGAAATTCTGATAGGTCAAGAACCGCAGTTAGACCATCGGGAGTAACATCCCGTAAAGGGCGGTACTTGATCATCTCCACTGGGGTAGGTCTATGCAGGGGGGTGCAAAAATTGAACCTCACAGTGTGGTGGTCACACCATCTGACTAGTTCCACCCCCACATCGGAGGCCTCCAACCCCAGCAGGAAGACCAGATCGAGTGAATGGCCATGTTTATGAGTGGCAGAGGTAACCACCTGTGAGAGGCCCAATGAACACATCAATTGGAGGAAGTGCTGACCAAATTGCGAGAGTTCGTCATCGATCCAGGCATTAAAATCACCCACACCATCAACCTGGGCTTATCTAAATACTAGATCGACGACGGAGTCTGCCACTTCCTTTAGAAATAGTTTCTCGTCACCAGGTGGACGTATAGACGCAGCCATTCTATAGCCAACACCTGCCACCACGACACATTCAAAGGATCTGGTCTCCTCCACTGGAACACTACGAGGGTCCAATTCGGTCTTGAAACAGACCGCAACCCCCACCCCTGCGATCCAATCTCGGGCGGTGAATCACCGAATACCCAGCCGGAATTGCTGCCTCAAGAACTGGGGCAGCATTACTATCCAGCTAAGTTTCGGTGATGCAGGTCAGGTCCGCTGTGCCTACCAAGTCCGCTACAATGGCAGTCTTGTTCACAACGGACCTGGCATTGCACAACACCGCCCGAGTTGGATAGGACTCCTGGGAAGCCCCGACCACCTGCCCACCATTTACAAAAGTGGTGGTGCCCTTGGGTATGGGGACCAAACAGGAAGGTCCACGTTCAGCACTCCATTTTGCCCCAGGGCGTCATCTGGACTTAGCCACTCGAACGCGAGCACCCCCCTCAACCATCCCCCGCTGTTCACGCCCCCCGCCCCTCTGGACCACCCCACGCGCAATTCCCAAAGCCCTACAGCGTTGGTAAATGGGGAAAAGCAAAGGGAGGGCAAAGAAAGGGCGGAGGGCATGAAGAGCAGCGGATGAATAGTGCATGACGGGTGGGGGGTGGAATAACAATATCTAGCGTCATCCACAGACATCAGGCCAGTAATAATAATCTCTAAACTCCAAAAAAATCCCAATAAAATTAAAATAAAATGCTTAAAACTTAAAAACACAAATCAACTTAACAAATTAAACTATACAATCAAAATATCTAAATAAACATACAATAACAACAATAATTACTTAACAATAATAACCGGTTCAAATGAGTGTTAAAAAGTCAATTTGAGACAGTGGAGCTCCCACCTTCCACCGCAAAAGATGTCCAAATGTAGAACCACGGACTCTCACTCCATGTTTCCAATAACCGGCAAAGCAAATTAAAATTAAAACAAAACCCAAAAAGGGCCCCCCCCCCAATTCGGACCCCCCAAGGAACTCTCACCACCCAGGAGGAATCAAAACAGGTAGAAGATTATCCAAAACAGTGTACTGAGGTCAGCAGGTCCCGGAGAGTTAATGAAAATACAGAGTACAGTACAATTAACAATCCCTCGTGGGCTCTCACCACCACGATGAATTACAACTCAAACTGTCTCTTTTTAAAGAGCCCCACGGAATCAACTCCACCTCTGGAAGGATTAAGCAGCAGCAGTGTAATAAGGCAAAGATCTTACTTTAGTGTAGGCTTTCAAAGTTAAATCTACGGAAAAAAGGGCCAAGGGAGCCTCTGCCGATACCAGGGCTTACCCTAAGAACAACCCGCCTCTCTACGGACCTTACCGCCTCCTGGTCAGCTCTCCAGCTGATCCGGTGCGGGTCAGAAGAGCCAGGAGGCCTGCCGCCAAATAGCCACAGCCTCCCGGCCCACCACCTTCCAGAGGACAGGTGTCCAAAGGGCAGCCCCCAGACACAGACAAGAGCCCTTCGAGGAGGCCAGGAGCTTACTAGCCCAAACTCTCTTTTCCTCCAGAAATGAAAAGGCTCAGCATGAATCAGAACACTGATAGAGGAAGCCCCTTCTCGAGCTCCACAATCCTCAGGAACACTCGAACACCACAGGTCCAATCGACAATCGAAACAATCGAACTCCACGGATCCAATCCTCCGCTCCGCTGCCCAAAAGAGCCAGTCCCTTAATCCAGAAACTTAAGACCTGTCACTTTCTTCCTCGCATTTTCCAGCTATTGTGTTATATGTCTGCTACTTGCTTTGCATTATGTTAATTTCTAGTTGTCCTAAAGGAGGGATTTTGCAGCGTTCTAAATAATTTCATCCCCCCCCCCCCCAACACTCGTCCCTTGATGTCGTCCTCTGGAGACAGTCCTGTCACCTTAACTTCTCAAATTTTCAGAATGTGTTCTCTCATCCTATGGTTTACCGAAGTATACTTATTGGTTTGCCCAATCCCCTTCGGCTCCATTCCCCCAAAACACCCAGGTGGCACGCTGGGAGCCCACCCCAGCGTACCAAAAGCATCCCATAGTCTTAAAAAAAAAAAAAAGTTTTAATCATCTAAAAAAAGGTCCCTCGTTGAGTAGTCCTTTGCACCCCCTTCCCCAACCTGCACCAACCCTCTGCGCACCCACCTCCCCGCACCATATACTTACCTTTGGAGCTCGGCACAACAATCTTCGGTGGATCGGGAACACGTCTGCAGTCTTCAAAGCCAACCGCGAATTGAAGAAATGTCGGTAAGCTGTATAATGGCATAAATAGATTTTTTTAAACTTTAGTTCATATCTTGATAATTTTTCAGAATTTTTACACCAATTTTTCAACATGGGGTTCTTGGGACCCCATCTCATGAATTCAGTCACTGTCATCTGGTTATTCAGTCCCGAAAGGTGATTTTGCGGTCAGTGTGCGGAACCACCTTTCAGGACTGAGTAAGGAAAAGACAGTGTTGCAGTTCATGAGATGGGCTCGCTAAAAGCCATGTTGCAAATCTGGTGAAAAAATTCCAAAAAATGACTGTGTTACGAGGGTGCATTGCACAATTTCTACACATGCTTGTAACTTCGCAAATTTTTAATATTTTCACTCCAGATGTTCAACGTTGCCATTTTCCCACATCTACTTATGAACAGTGCAGCTGTCATTTTTCCCATCTTGGCCGAAATGTGTTTTCACAGTTCCGGCGCAGAATAGAGCAGTCGCTGTGGGAAATCACTGTCCGGGACAGAGTAATAAAATGACAGTGATACTGTTCATGAGCAGAAACCCTAAAATGCCTATGTTGAAAATTTGGTGATGATAGCCCATCAAATGAGTTGCGCTGCACACTTTCCATACACCCTTGTAACTTTGCAGATTCCTAATATTGTCATGCCACATTTTCAACAGTGGCAATTTTTTACATCTCCTTATGAGCGTACAGCTGTCATTTTTCACATCCTGAGTGAACTCAACAGCGGCACAGAATAATGCGATCACTGTGGGAAATCAGTGTTCGGGACAGATAAAGAAAATGACAGTGGCACTGTTCATGAGCAGAGGTCGTAAAATCCCCATGTTAGAAATTTGGTGACAAAACTCCATAACATGATTGTGTTACAAGCGTGTGTTCAACTGTTTCCACGCACCCTTGTAACTTCGCAAATTTGTAATATTTTCACGCCACATTTTCAACAGTGGCATTCTTTCACACCTCCTTATGAACAGTACAGCTGTCATTTTTCACATCCTGGCTAAAATATGTTTTTGCACTCCTGACGGAGAATAGCATGGTCACTGTGGGACAACAGTGTTTGGGATAGATTAAGATGGAACGAGTGAGAGGGGAAAGTGATCAAGCTCAACTGAGCTCTGTCGGGACTGCTCCAGATTTGTTTGTGGGCAGAAAAAGGCCCCAACACAAGAAGCCAGTACAAAAGGGCAGCCTGCAGCAGTGGGAGAAACAGAACGAGAGAGTGAGTAAGGGAGGGGGAGTGAGCGAACTCACTGGAGCGCTGTGAGGACTGCTGTGGATTTCTTTGTGGGCAGAAAAAGGTGTCAATGCAGGCAGGAGCCTAGTAGAAAAGGCCAGCCTGCAGTGGAGTGAGAAACAGTACAAGTGAGTGAGACAGGGGAAATAAATGAGCTTAACGGAACTCCATCAGGACTGCTGCGGATTTCTTTTTTGGCAGAAAAAGACGCCAATGCAGGCAGGAGCCCTGTACAAAAGGGCAGCTTGCAGCGCCAGGACAAACAGAATGAGCGCGTGACAGAGGGAGACTGAGCGACCTAAATGGAGCTTTTTCGGTACAGCTGCGGATTTGTGGACAAAGGTGCCACCACAGCCAGCAGCCCTGTACACAAGCGCAGCCTGCAGTGCCAAAAGAAACAGAACGAGTGAGTGACAGAGCGGTAGTGAGCGAGCTCAATGGAGATCTATTGTGACTGCTGCGGATTTCTTTGTGGGCAGAAAATGTGGCAATGCAGGCAGGAGCCCAGTACAAAAGGACAGCTTGCAACGCGGGCAGAAACGGAATGAGTGAGTGAGAGAGGGGGAGTGAGCGAGCTCAATGGAGCTGTGTCGGGACTGCTTCAGATTTCTTTCTGGCCCGAACAAGCCACCAGTGCAGGCAGGAGCCCAGTAGAAAAGGGCAGTCTGCAGCGGCAGGAGACACAGAATGAGCGAGTGAGGGAGGGGGAGTAAGTGAGCTCAACAGAGCTCTGTTGGGACTGCTGCAGATTTGTTTGTGGGAAGAAAAAGGCTGCAATGCACGCAGGGGCCCAGTACAAAATGGCAGCCTGCAATGGCAGGAAAACCAAAATTAGCGAGTGAGAGAGGGGGAGTGAGCGAGCTCAACAGAGCTGTACTGTAACTGCTCCAAAAGGTGGCAACACAGGCAGGAGCCCAATAGAAAAGGGCAGCCTGCAACGCCACCAGAAATGGAATGAGCGAGTCAGAGAAGGGGACTGAGCGAGCTCAATGGTTGGGACTGCTGCAGATTTCTTTGTGGGCAGAAAAAGGCACCAACAGAGCCAGGAGCCCAGTACAAAAGGGCAGACTGCAGTGCCAGGAGAAACAGAATGAGTGAGTGACACAGGTGGAGTGAGCGCCCTCAGCGGAGCTCTGTTGGGACAGCTGTGGATTTCTTTGAGGGTAGAACAAGGTGTCAATGCAGGCAGGAGCCCAGTACAAAACAGCAGCCTGTAGCACTGGGAGAAACAGACTGAGCGAGTGACAGAGGGGCAGTGAGCGAGCTCAACACACCAGCGCAATCAACATTTGGCATTGACAAATGCTTGTTTTATCTTGCGCTGCACTACCCTCACTGCTGCGGCCGTTTCAAGGCCGTCCGATCCATTTGCACGCATGCCCAGACTGTTTCCGGTTGTTAACCCATAGATGTGACATACCATCGATGGGTTAACAACATCATGACATCACATTGATGGTAAAACGTTGTTATAAAAAGGTAAAATTCTACCTATAACAACGTTCTACCATACCTTTTAAAGAAATAAATACTACCATGTGTGAACTGGGTAATAGAATAGATCAGCAAAGTACTGCCAACAGAATATCATAAAGAACAGACAAATGATTTACATGGAGCAAGGTGTGGTGGCAGTACTGAACAGTAGTGCATTTTACATTCAAAATAAGCACTTAAATGCACCAAAGAGCATCTAAAACCCCAGAGCTTCTGGGGGCGGACCCCTGGCATTAATATGTATTTTCTCCATCATAATATGTAAATCTCCAGCAAATTACCAAATTGTCCAGCAAAGCTGCAGAACTACCTTGGAGGTAGTGGCGGAGCTAAGGGGGCGGTCGCCCCTCCTGGCTGCCCCAGCCTGGGTAGTGGCACCCCACCACCATCTTTATTCACTGTTTAGTGCCCATTGTGGAGCCCATGATTGACTGACTGGCTCTCCCTGGCTCCGCTACTGCTTGGAGGGTCTGTTGTCTGTTACACAAGACTGCGTTCAGAGGTTGGCACTTTGGGAGTAGAGGGCGTGACCTGCTGAATGAATTTGTGACACCCCCCACCACTCATATTGCCCTGGCCTTTTGGCCCCCCCCCATACCTGTATGAGTAATAGCCCTCTGCCTATCGAAACTCAATGTTTATTCTACCTATACCTGTTCTACTAATTTGCCTTAGAATGTTTCATGATTATGCTACTTTGATAAATAGTATTTGTATATGGCTTCTGTATTTTGTTGTAATACTGTTAATACTTTTTATTTATTTAGGTTTTTCTCCTCTTGCACTACTGTCTCCACTCACCCGGCCTCACACTCAGGATACATCTGGAAACCGGGTGTTGGATCAATATTTCTTTCCTGGTGAAACGGAGGCAGTATATCGCAGTGGTTTAAGGCTCTGAGCTGCAAATCTGGTGACATCCAGCAGACCAGACCTGGGTTTGAATCCCATGGCTTCCACTTGCATACTGTGTGACCCTGAGCAAGTCACTTAACTTCTCTGTGCTACCAGGTCGCACCCGTAAAACAGCTTTCAGCTTAGTGTGCTATTCCTGGTTAAACAACTAAAAAAAGGTGCTGTACTGCAGTTGTCTTGCAAATAAGAGGATGACTCTAGTCTGAGGGAGGAGGTTGCCTGTCTTCAGGCTTACCTGGCTAGGATTTGTGAAACCTCTTCCCCCATCCAGGGACCACCAGGGCCACCACCGTTACCTCAGAGGTTGCCAAGAAAGAGGAGCAGTTGGACCAAGGTGGGCTCAGGGAGGGAGAGGGTGGTGGAACAGAGGTGCATCCCTCCAGTTGTAGCTCTCCACAATTCATATGCTGTTCTGGCAAAGAGTGGTTCCTCTATGGAGGCACCTGCAGTGGAGACCAAGGAGGATGCTGGGAACCTCCATAAAGGAGACCCACAGGAGGGTGGCATGAGACCCCACAGGGGAAGGAAACAACTCCTGGTGGGGGACTCAATAATTAGTGGGGTAGACGTGGGGGAGGAAGGGAATAGGGAGGTAAGGTGCCTGCCTGGTGCCATGGCTTGGAGGGACAGGAAGCGAATCCTCAGGATCACGGGAGCAGCTGCACGAGGGAGGGAGCTGGATATCATTGTCCACCTAGGGACAAATGACCTGGCTGTAAATGGGATCAGAGCGGTGCAAGAGGAGTTTGTGGAGTTGGGGAGGGGCCTTAGACAAGTAGCATGTATGGTAACCTGCTTGGAGGTGCTGCCTGTCTATGAGAAGGATGATGCTAGGGTATTCTGCACCATGGGATTCAATGAATGGCTGAAAAACTGGTGTGAAGCTAAGGGTTTTGGCTTCATTGGGGACTGGGGAGCCACCTGGAGGGATGCAGGCTTATACTGGTGCGATGGTCTGCATCTGTCCAGGGGGGGATCCAGGATCCTAGGTGACAGGTTTAAATGCTTCATTGGCAAACATTTAAACTAGCCAAGGGGGGAGGCACTGAAAAGGAGCAGGGAAATCCCAACCTCCCACCACAAAGCGCAATAGTTAGAGAGGTAAACACCAAGGCGGAGAAGTCAGTAGGGATCAGGACAGGGATAAATGCAGAAAAAGGTGTTAAGGACAGGGATGGGGCTAAAAGGAGTAAGGCCTTAAAAAATAAATGGAAGGTGATGAGTACCAATGCCCGCAGTCTGTGCAACAAGCTCCCTGAACTAGTGGCCTTGATGGAAGAGGGATGCCTGGATATTGTGGCAGTCACTGAAATATGGTACACAGAGAACCATGAGTGGGAAGTCAGCATACCAGGATACACAGTCTACAGGAGGGACAGGGTGGGTAAAAGAGGAGGAGGAGTAGCTCTCTATATAAGGAAAGGGATTAAAGCAACAGAACTAAAGAGTAAACAGGAAGTTGATGAGTCACTATCGGTCACCTTGGAGACAGAAAATGACACCACAATCCGCATGGGGTTGTGTACAGACCCCCATCTCAGGGGAAGGAATGGACAAGGAAATGATAGAAGGCATCCTTAAAATGGCAGAAAAAGGGGAGGTATTGTTGATGGGGGACCTGAATATGCCAGATGTTAACTGGAGTACCTTTGCTGCAGGCACATCCAAGAGCAAGGTCATTCTTGATGCCCTACAGGGGGCATGGCTCAGACAGCTAGTGTTGGAATCCACTCAGGAAGGAGCAATCTTAGACCTGGTACTCTCAAATGGGGAAGGAGAAAGTATCTCAGATGTAGAAGTGGGTAGCCATCTGGGAACAAGTGACCACCAAACAGTGTGGTTCACAGTAAACACACCCATAGAGTCAAGCCATTCAAAAACAAGAGTATTGGACTTTAGGAAGACTGACTTTGAGAAAAAGAGAGAGTGCCTTAGAAAAGCACTAGCAAATGGGCAAGAAGGAGGGGTGGAGGAACAATGGGGAATAATCAAAACAGCCATCGCAGAGGCAGCAAGCCTTTGTGTGAGCAAATCAATAAAACAAAACAAAGGCAAAAACCACTGTGGTTCTCAAAAGAGGTGGCAGGGATAGTTAAGGAGAAAAGGATAGCATTCAGGAAATATAAGGAAACACAGAAGGAGCAGGACAGAGAACTTTACCAGTTAAAGCAGAAGGAGGCAGGGAAGGCAGTCAGAATAGCAAAGGCACAAACTGAGGAAAAGATGCCCAACTCTGTTAAGAAGGGGGACAAAACCTTTTATAGGTACATTAGGGAGCGAAGAAAGACCAAGGGAGGGATACAGAGACTTAATAAAGGGGAGGGAATGTGGGCAGAGGGCAACAGTGAAAAAGCAGAGATACTGAACGAATATTTCTGCTCAGTATTCACAACGGATGAGGGGGAGGTGCCTAAACCAAACAAGGGAGAAACTCTGAATAGGGGGGTTGATACCAGTCCATTCACAGAAGAAAAGCTTTTGAAAGAACTCTTGAAACTGAGGGTGGACAAAACAATGGGGCCTGATGGGATTCACCCAAGAATACTAAAAGAACTAAGGGTAGAACTAGTAACACCACTGACTACTCTCTTTAACAAATCATGGGAGGATGGAGTACCTGAGGACCGGAGGAGGACAAATGTGATTCCACTTCACAAAAGTGGGAGCAGGGCAGAGGCAGGAAACTACAGACCAGTTAGTTTGACTTCAGTGGTAGGGAAAATGATGGAATCACTTCTGAAGGAAAGAATTGTTGAGTAGCTAGAAGCCAGTGGGGCACAGGACCCAAGGCAGCATGGTTTCACAGCAGGAAGGTCATGTCAGACGAACCTAATAGATTTCTTTGACTGGAAGACCAAAGTAGTAGACCAGGGAGGGGCTATGGATATGACCTACCTAGATTTTAGCAAGGCATTCGACACAGTCTCACACAAAAGATTAATATACAAGTTAGCCAGCCTTGGAGTAGGTCCCAAGGTGGTAGCCTGGATAAAAAACTGGCTGGACAACAGGACACAAAGGGTAATAGTAAACGGAGTCCACAGTGAAGAAAGGAGGGTAACTAGTGGGGTACTGCAGGGTTCGGTACTGGGACCGGTCCTCTTTAATATCTTTATAAGTGACATTGGAGAGCAGCTGGAAGGAAAGGTATGCCTCTTTGCAGATGACACAAAGATCTGCAACAGGGTTGATATGCAAGGTGGGGTGGAAAGAAAGAAAAGGGACTTGGCAAGGTTGGAGGAATGGTCAAATACGTGGCAGCTCAGATTCAGTGCAAAGAAGTGCAAAGTAATGCATCTGGGAAACAAAAACCCAGGGGAAGAGTACACAATGGGGGTGAGTTAATAACAAGAAAATCGAAAGAGACCTAGGAGTAATTATATCAGATGACCTAAAGGTGGGCAAGCAATGTGAGAAGGCAGTAAGGAGGGCTGGGGGGATACTGGGATGCATAGGAAGAGGCATCATTAGTAGAAAACAGGAAGTTGTTATCCCTCTCTACAGACAGTTAGTGAGACCCCACCTGGAGTACTGCATGCAGTTCTGGAGACCCCATCTCCGCAAAGACATAGACAGCGTGGATGCTGTTCAGAGAAAGGCAACCAAAATGGTGCATGGTCTGCACCAGAAGACATATGAGGAGAGACTAAAGCAGCTCAATATGTATACCCTTGAGGAAAGGAGGGACAGGGGGGACATGATAGAAACTTTCAAGTATCTCAAGGGAATTAACAAGGTACAAGAGGGTAGTATCTTTCAGAAGAAGAGATGTGCAAGAACAAGAGGTCTCAATTTGAAGATAGAGGGGGGAACAACTCAGAGGTAATGTTAGAAAGTATTTTTCCAGAGAGAGTTGTGGATGCATGGAACAGCTTTCCTGAGGAGGTTGTGGAGTCAGGAACAGTGGGAGAATTCAAGAATGCATGTGACAGGCATAAGGCAATTCTAGTGGGAGGCAGGAGGAAGTAAGCAGTTGATTAACTAGAATCTGCAGCTTATCCATCAGGTAGGGAAATGGGCAGACTGGGTGGGCCAAGTGGTCCTTATCTGCCGTCAAATTCTATGTTTCTATGACTAGGAAGTTAACTTCTCTTCAGCATGCAAATAAAATGCTACTGTAACATATCACATGAAGGCAATCAACAATATGAAGCTGTTGAGCCGCCCTACCGTCCCGAAATACACCAACAGGCAAGGGTAATAATATATTCTTCCCTTGCGAGCGGGGGGTTTCCCTGAAATTACATTTACAGTTTGCCTAGAAAATCGTGTAATGCTTACAGTGCTACTAAATATACGTCAAAAAGGACCTTAACATTTTTAGATCAAGAACACTTAAGTGACTGTAACACTATCAATTAAAATACACAAAACAAAGCAGTTGCGGGAAAGGAGCGATAACAAACTGTAATCGAAAGGTAAGCGCCGCTGTTTTGTTGTGGGGATTATCAGTAGTGTGGAGATTACAGAGACGCACAAGACGACGGCTCCTCCCGAAGAACTGACAGCCCACCTTAAAACGCGCGCCGCCACTTCCTCATTTTGAACCGTTTTGGAGCAACATGGCGGGCAGCAGCAGAGAGGCGCCGATAGTGGTTGGGTTTTCGCTGAGGAGGTCCTGCACGGCCGAGCTCGCGCTGCTTCTGTTTGCGGGAGCCGCACTCCAGGTCCGTTCAGACAGCGGAGCTGCTGAGCAAAACGTGATGCCCCTCGGCGACATGAACTGGACCCTCATCCTGTCTGGGGAGTGGATGGTGAAATTGTGAGTAGCCTTCCTGACTTGACAGCTGCAGCATAGGGGTAGTAGGCGGGGGAGCTAATAGTACTCATTGAGCAGGGCCTATCCTTGCAGTTTGCATAGCAAATGCAGAGCTTTCAAGTCAGCAATTCTCGAATGAGGGAGATCTCCTGTTTCTGATCACCAAAATCAGGGAGATTTTCACAGGACCCTAATGTACATATATGCCTAACTGGATCTAAGGTGCTAGAAATGTATTGCTAAAATAATTCAAAGGCAGGAAGTATGGTTTGTTCTTTGGTGCTCATCATTTTAGGGACATGGACTAGTGCCATAAAAAGCAGGGGGAATCTCAAAACAATGACAGCATGCGGGAGACCCCATGAAAATAGGGAGACTTCGAAGGTATGGCACTGTCACCAGCGAATCACTTTCAAGCAGCATTCAGTTCCATTAATAAAAGTGGAGAAAATGAGGACATACACGCAGGTTCTCAAGTGATGCTACTTTTTTTGCATACAAGCACAAGTACAATAATACACAATTCGGGGGGGGGGTTCTGCATGACCTGCTATGCCATTGCACTCAGGTATATCACAGATCCTAGAGGTGATGATGCAGCAGACATGTTAACCATTTTTTCACTGAAATGAGGGACAAGCACAGTCAAAATGAGGGGCACCTCAAACATGGAGATACCAGCTGACAATGTGGAAACCGTTGTGTTTAGTTGTACAAAGTTTATTTTTGATTTAGCATTTTTGAATATTATAAATTCCCTCTTAAAATCTGAATTTACAGCACATTCTCTTTGTAGCTAACTCCTTTTATTTATCTATTTATTTTTGTATTACCGGGTCTGTGCACTAGACAAATTCTGCCTATTTTCAGGCACAGCCCCAGGAAGGGGGATACAAATGAATGCCAACTGACCTTGAACCAGATTAAGCTGTTGGTGATATTTTTAGTGAAGGAGGGAATTTGGCCAGGGTACCGGGGAACTTCCCCTACTCTTTTCGAGAAGTACCATGGGATCTTTAACATCTACCTGAACTACCACCAGAACAGGCAGATGGGACCTCAGTTTAACGTCTCATTCGAAAGACGGCACCTCTGGATTGCAACACCCCCTCATGCTGCACTATAGTGTCAGTATTAAGATTTAACCCAAGTGCCTGGTGTGGGATTGAACCCGTAGCCTTCTGATCTCCCGGCCTGAGAGGTGAGTGTGCTATCTGCTGAGCCACTGATGCTTTTGGCTCGGGTGCAGTATTTGAGTGATAAGTATGGTGGACCGGAAGTCGCAAGGCTGAAGGGAATATCTTGGGGGCAGTAATCCCATCAGCGTCTTGTTTATGGGATAGTCTGTCCACGTCACCCTGGGAATTATAGGACGGTGGCCTGAGCATGAGTCAGCTGAGGCTGCCCTGATGGCTTAGTGGTGAGAGCAAGGAGTCAATAGTGTAGGTGGCACACCAGCCATCCCAGGATTGAATTCCGCTACCTCTGATTGAATTTTTTTGTGACATTTGCTAGGACTTGAGTTAAATATAGAAATTTGGGGGGGGCAAGCATTGGGTGTGTGAGACGTCGAAGCCCCCCACAAAAAAACAATCATCCACTGTTACGTTTTTGATTTTGTGCTTGGCACGGATGGTATTACCATCTCACATGGTATTCCTGTCCGCCATACTACTTCCTGTTTGCTCAAGAACTGCAATCCTTCTGGTTTACTTACCCCTTATCCTCTAGCACTTGCTCTATTCTCTTTGTGTTGTCTGCCTAGTTTTGTTGCTTGATCAATGTATCCTTTTAATGCCTTGTTTGCCATATTGTTTCTTCTGTATTTTGTATTTACATGCAAGCAATAATACCCTCCAGGGTGGGCGGTATTGGGCAGTACTGGACCACCCAGGGACATAATGAGGCCCAACACAGCAGGCGTAGGGCCTTTTAGCCCCTGGAAGGTCCGGTATTGCCCATGCTGCCCACCCTGGAGGGCATTATTGCGCTTAGAAAATAGGCTGTCTGTAAAGTTTTTGTTGTTGTAATATTTAAGAATTTAAAAAAAAAATAAAACACTGCAGTTTAACTTACAGTTGCTTGGTTAGTAAAACTAGTTCCTCTACTGGTATTGGTGACACTACTTGACAATAGAGGGCAGTGCAGCTTTTCACTGTTCTGATACTGGTGGTGTGTACTCACTGACTGTATTGGGATCAGGAAGGGCACTGGAGTGCAGAAGAGGCAGTGTTTCTTTCTTTGGTGGTGAAGCTGCTTTTTTTTTTTTTTTATTTTTTTCTTTCATTTCTTTCTGTTGGTGCTCTATGGAAACAGTGATAAGACAGAAATGGCACTGTCAGGAACGTTCGGGTGTATGGTGCGAATGCAACCGCCGCATGTATTCTGGCTTTCCAGTTCTGTTAAAAGAAAAAATGTGTTTTGCTTCTATTTGTATGTTTGTGATGGTACGAGGCCTGTTCATAGAACATAGAAGTTATTTGCTGGAGCGGCAGTGGAATCATGGTGACACTGGGACAGAGTTAACTTTACTACCGGCTGCGAGTACTGCTGAGCACGTGATGTGCTACCAGCCACTGATTGAAAAAAAAAAAAAAAAAAAATTTAAATTGGAGAAGTGTTTTGGCACTGAGGGGGCCGGTAGCGTGTGTGATTACAGGAGTTTGTTGAGGGTGGAAACATCTTACTTCATATAAAATATGTGTTTATTTTGTTTTACGGTGGCTTGTGCTGTTGCATACGGGGCTGCTTCATTTTCTGACCAAGCGGGTGACTGGCTGGAGTAGGGAGGAGTGAGAGCACCGTCGGCTCACCAAGACTTACACAGTATTGGGAATTATTTAATTTTTATTTTTTGATAACCGGGTAGGTGCGCTAGACAAAAAAGTGACTATTTTCAGGCACGACCTGGGAGGTCTCAACATAGAGAGATACAGGTACGGAGCATACAGTGTCAGAGATGTACAACACAACACTTGGAAGTGAACAAGGTTAAGACAGTAGTAGTACCAGGGCATACTAGTAGTACCAGGGCACACAAAGTGTATTATCTGGGGCATTAATTAGGGGGCACGGGACAAGATAGTGCTGTACGTTTAAAAAATTAAAAAAAAAAAAAAATGTAGCGAGCAGGTGCTTGGCAGTTGGCACTGAAGTAAGAAGCATGGGGGGGGCAGTAGCTCTCAGTAAACGAGAGAAAAAAAATGGCGAATTTAAATTGAATTGGCAGCTTTGGGCCAATTAGCAAGCCGAGTTGACACTAGGATATTGGTTATGAGGCTGGCAGGGCTGGCCTGGCAGGGACTTTCAACTTACAGGGCTCTCACTGCAAGTTAATGTACCCCTGCCAGTCAGTCAGATTTCTTACATTTTTAAGCTCATTTGTAACTACAGTTATTGAATAATTCTTGTCATTGTTACATAAACTGTACCGTATGCTGTTTCTATCTGTGTGCCTTCCAGCCAGGGCCTCCTTGTAAATGAGTTTTGCTCAAAGGTGCTTCCCCCAGTTAAATAAAGATTGATTGATCTGATTGATGCAATTCAGCTACCCAATTCCAGTCTCATTGATTCCCACTTTTTTAATTTAAAGATTAGCAATGCATTTCATTTGATGTTTCATGTAAGTTATAACCCACAACAGGGGATGCCTTTCTGTATAATAATACAGCTGCCCAGACCACTCTTACAGTTGTAAGAGTGGTCTCACGTACATTTGTACGTACTATGCAAACCGAAGGTGAGCGGTTCTTTTATCCTAAGGATGTGAGACCATCACTCTTAGTGTGGTCTCAGCGTCTGTATTAATATGTTATTGATCAAGATTAGTAATATATTCAGGGCTAGAAATAATTTTTTGCAGATGGCTGTCCAAAGGGCAGGTGCAATATTAATTTTGACTGCCCCACATAATTTGTACCTGTCCTGTTTTTTGTTTACTAACTTTACATTTATGTTTCCAAAAATGAGCTAATAATGACTAGTGTGCCACCTGGCTGGTGCAGTGCCTTGAAAAGGGCTTAGTAAATGATGGTGCCCATTAAAAGGTGCCCTAACATGGGCTACTTAATATTAACCACTGGCTGGTACATGGCCCTGAAAAGGATATAACACGTGTGCCCTCAGTTCAGTGCCCTTTTCTGCTCAATAGTAGCCCTGACAAGGCCCTTGCTTAACTCCCTTCTGCTGCTTCCGCTTAACTCTGTTCTGCTCTGCCCTGACAAGTCAATAAGCTTCCTCTACTCCTGTGTATACCACAAGCACTAAATGTCTTCCCTCTAAGCAATAACCTTGACGAGGGCTTTTAACCAGCCTCTCCATTTCCTGTCTCTGGAGCCCTTCCTGCCCTTGACTAGGGTTTTAAGTGGTTGTCTCAGGCCATTGAGTTCCTCTACTGATCTCCAAATATTGAGTCTCCCACTCTTTCTGCCTTGACTGCCTGCCATGAAAAGGGCCTTCACATACAATGTTCTAGTCCTTACAGTGGCTTTTAAGTAGCCTTACCCAGGCTGCTCTTAGCTAGTTGAGAGCCCTGGGGAAAGAGTTTTTATTTTGCACTCCCGAAACTCTTCTGCCAATGAACAACAGCTGTTCTTGGGCTGCTATTGTAAGTACAGCACACAGAGAAATGCAGTGTAGAGAGCAGAAGGAATATGGGCAACTACGCATGCACAATGACAGGGAACACCTAGCGCAGCCTGCTGCTTGAGAAAACTGCCACCACACAGAAGAGATAATGACGGGGTGATGAACTGAATAGGACATCTCTCAACATATGACACCATGATGTTGGGATGCCCATAGCCCAGCCTTACAGGTTGCAGCATCTCCGAGGTCCTAGTGCCAGCTAATGCTTTTTCATTTGGTGCCTGTTCCAGGGACAGGCAGAAAAAGGAAACCAGCTGTCCCTGGGGAAAACTGAGTATCTGGTTATTTCGACCCCTGAATATGTTAAAATAAAAAAAAATCCCCAGTCCTGCCTATTTCCAGGGCAGCTGGGCGTGAGGCACTCTTTATAGAATAAGAGTGTTTCGCACGTTAAAGAAAGGAGCGCTCTGAGTGGTTGGGGGTTCTCCCTCTCTCTATAATAAAGAATTAATGCATGCCCTGCATTAATAGGAAGGCGTGAGGCCAATGGCCGAGTGACTTTCAGTGCAACCAGAAAGTGCATTCGTTCTCAAGAAACCCATTCCCTGGAGTGGATTATTCTACTTATAGAATTGTGTTTTATTTTTAATGGAAAAAGGTTTTATTTGCCTTTAGAGTTCTGATTGGTAGAATGAGTGAGTTTGGTAACAGAGGCCTTGTACCTTTAAATTAACCCAGGAAATGTATTTATGTAGAAGAAACCTATGTCCAGTCGTGGGATTTTGTGTTTAAAAAGTTTTTTTTTTTTTTTTTTGTTTTGTTTGTTTATTAATTGAAAAGGTTTCATTTTCATTTTGTTGATTGTTGCTAGGTAGAGTAGGGCAGGTTAGTTAAGAACTGTGCAGTTTCTAGGTAAATAATCAACGGTCAGGTGCTGTGTTTTAACCAATGAAGTTGTTCAGTTTGCTTTTTATGTTGTATCCCATTTTATTATTTTACTTACTCTCACTCATGAGATCAAGATAGCTACACAATGAATTTTAATGGGACTGAATAAACATTATTCTTGGCTCCACTTACACTCACATTTCGATAATCAGTCTGTGAAAGCTAGCCAGTGCTGCCGAGTTTAGAGTCCTCTTGAGTGGCATGGTACTACAATGACATTTTGAGTGGCATGGTGTTGTATGTGAGGGCATTTGAGTGACACTGCATGCTGGTTTCTCTGAGAGTAGTGGTAGCAGTAGAAGATTTTGTTATGGTGCTCTCCCCTACAGGCTCAGGGCATCACACAAGACATAAAAAAGCAACAGAATAAATTCAGTAAATGCCGTAAATAGCATTAAAACGTAAATACAGAATGAGTAAACAAAAGGTATGGCAGCTAAAAATAACCAAGCGTCATGACAGATCAGTTTTGGTACAATTAAATGCTTAAAAAGGTGGAATATAAGGCCCATCTTAAAGGCCTCTACCATCGGGGCCTTTTGAGGTCTCTCAGGACTGTGTTCCAGGTAATCAGGGTTACAGCAGCAAATGTCTGGTCCTCAGATGGCTTCAGACGCACCCTCGGTATCTCCAAGAGACCCCCCATCTGTGGAGTAGAGAGTCCGGTATGCTGAGAAGGGAGACAGGAGTCCAACCAGGTAACCCAGGCTTACTCCGTGCAGGGCTTTATAGGTTAGTAAACCAAACTTCAAGCATGCTGACGATTTCAGGAGATCTGCATTTTGGTGATTATTACCACTATATATATGAAATGTGATAGACCGCATCCCCAGAATGCGTAATAAGCAGGGTCTTGAATAAAAAAAAAAAAAAATCAATTTGAAGTGACCTGGCCTGATAAGTTCTACTATCTGATACTCAGCACGTTTATGAAGCAAAGATAGCACTGCCAGCAAACTCATGCATGTACAGGTTAGGCTTTTTTCTTGTGTGTGCAAGGTGAGCTAGATTCAAATTCTGAAAGAGGGCAAATTAATGAACTTGCCAGTGCTGATCTTACTGCAAAATGAGTGCTCTGACCGCTAAGAAGAGCATTTAGAAAAGTGGAACTGGTAAAAGCCAGCCCGGTGGCACTGAAGGTTGAGGTGCTGGACGCCACATCTCGCGCCACTCTGGCGATCCGGCATCGGGAACAATCTCGGGTTGTCATGGAGCTGGCCGGGGGGGGGGGCTGGAGTGGGATTTCCCCTCAAGGGGTGGACGCCTGCTCCTCCGTGGTCCTGCACCCATCTGGGTGGAGGTCCAATGGGTGTGCAGGCAGCAGGAGTGGCGACGCAAGTCTAGGGTGGAAGGAGTCACCAAATCCTGGCATGTGCGCACGCATCTACGTGCACATGTGTACGTTATGACCCCGGGAAGGGGAGAAAAGATGGGGGAAAAAAAAAAAACGGTTTAACTGGGACTCCAGGCATGTGCATCAGCAGACCATAGGAGACTTGTTTGATCTGCTGATCGCTGCATTACCCGCTGCTGAGCAGGGTTGAAATTATGCTGCCTGCTGCTCCCAGAGTAGTTGTTTGTCTGTCCTACTCCTTGCGCTAGGACTCATCACTACCAAGCAGGGTTGGAATTATACTGCTGGCTGCTCCCAGAGTAGTAGTTCGTCTGACCCACTCTTTGGAATAGAATTCATCACTACCAAGCAGGGTGAACAACAAGGAGTTTGATGCAGCTGAGAACTAAGTGTTGTAGACCAGTATGAGTGGCATCCATGAGCTGGATTGGGGGGGGGGGCACAGTTGCGGTGTTCGGGAGTTCAAGACTGAGGGAAAGAGTAAATGATCCCACCAGTGGACGTAAAGATGACTTAACTCCTCTGCTCAATCCTTCACTCTGCAAGCCGTCGGTTAAGAAATTTGAGAGGTTCCTAGAGGGCCCCCTAGTCATGGTCTATATTTATGTCTATTGAGTGGGGCTTTGGAGGACCACTCACTATGAGGCTAAACTGTCCCTCTGGAAACCTCTTGAAAACTAGGCACATAACTTAAATGGATATCCTGGTGTGCAGAAATTCAAAATATAATAATTAATTGCATGCTTGAATTCCACCAGATCTACTTTATTCACTTTCTGAATTTTAAGTTAATTAACCTTTTGGTGCTTCCATCCCCCAAGCTCTATAATTGTTTAAAGCAGCAGTGTAATGAAAATATGTTTTTGGCCAAAAAGCTAATGTCAGCTACAGTTAATAAAATAGCATGCATGTCAGATCTACTTTTCTAAGTTCCTCCGGCATGAGGCCGCAGGCCGAGTGGCATCACAGCACCCGGGGTGTTAATCCCCAATAACCCCATACTCTGGAGTGGATTATTGTGCTTCTAACATGGGGTCTATGAACAAAGAAAAATAATTCACAGAAAGTGGTTTTATACCACTGAAAATACAACAGATGTGCCTATCCTGCCGAGATGTAAAATAGTCCGTAAGAACTACAGAAACTGGATGGGAGCCTGCAGCACTGAACAGCAGACAGGGAGACTGAAGACTATGTTGCTGCTACTGGCTGTCTGTCTCCCTCCTGAAGTGCTGTAAAAATGTGCATCTCCCCACTCATCCCTATGTGCTGGTGAGAGCGGAACTGGATCTGGTTGACATCACGGAGACCTGGCTGGATGAGAATGCTGGCCCAGTTTTGGCATCTGCTATTCTGGCCGGGTACTCGGTGGTACACTGCCCGAGAAAGGATTGTAGGGGTGGTGGTGTGGCAATCATTTTCAAGTCTGACTTGAACCTTGCAGCTTTCCCATTAGAAACAACAAGATCTTTTAAATGTGTGGCAGTTCAAGGGTGTGGGGGTGCAGGTTGCAGGATCCTTCTCATCTGCCGTCCTCCAGGGAATGGGAAAGAATTCCTGCAGGAAGTTGCGGACTTTGTCATCAAAATGTTATTAGAGTCGCTCGGATGGATTATTCTGGGTGACTTGAGTGCCTGGATAGATGACGAACTCTTGTAGTTTGTCAAGACTTCCTCCAACTAATGTGTTAGTTGTGCCTGACATAGGTTGTTACCTCTGCAACCCATATACATGGCTGTGCGTCGGACCTCGTCTTCCTGCTGGGAATGGAGGTCTCTGACCTTATGGTTGAGCCAGTTGCTTGGTCGGACCACCATACGGTGAGGTTCTTGTTTGAGGCCCCCCATATAGACCCTCCCCTGTAGAGATGGTCCAGTGCTGCCCTTTATGGGATTTGACCCCACAGGGTCTGATGGCAGTGCTGGACCTATCAGGTCCAGTAAGTGCGTGTGAGGAGACAGGAGAATTGGTTTTGACCTGTAACAGGGTTCTTGCCGAGACCCTCGACTCCATCTTGCCTGTCCATGTTCAACCCCTCACCTCACCTCACACCAGAGGTTCCCTTAGTTTGGCGGGACTCTCGGGGATGAAGACAGTGGGTTAAAGGTTGGAGCAGTGCTGGCGGAGAACTGGTTTGGAGGAGGACAAGCTTAGCTTGATGGTCCATTGTAGACACTCTCAATCAGCAATCTCCTGTAAGAAGACGGAGTTCCTGTCCAAGGAGATTACTGCAGCAATTAACAGACCGGCTCCGCTCTTTTGCATTGTGGACAGGTTATGTAATCCAGCCTGTCTGCGGTCCGTGGGAGGCTTTTCACAGTCAAGATGTGATGAGTTTGCTCTGTTTTTTGCTGATAAGATTGCCTTCCTCAGATCGGAAATCCAGTCAGCACCCTCAAATGGGCATTGCAGTGAAGGGCTTGAGGTCGCAGGCACTCAGTCTGTTTGGTCTGACTTTGACCAGGTAGCAGCAGTAGATGTTGTGAGGGTCATCCGGGAGTTACAGCTAACCCACTGTAGTTTGGACCCAGGACCAGCATGCCTTCTTGGGGAGGGGGGGCGGCGGCGGCGTTGTAGATAACATCGGCCCGGTCCTAGCCAAGATAGTCCGATGTTCTCTGGTGATGGGGCCGTTCCTGGGCCCCTGAAGGAGGTGGTTGTAAGGCCTCTCCTGGAAAAAACCTTCACTAGATGTGGACTGTCTGGCAAACTAGAGACCTGTCTCTAACCTCCCTTTTGTGGGGTAAGTTATTGAGAAGGTGGTGGCTGTGCAATTGGAGACCTATTTAACAACCCATGACATATATGAGTTTCTGTAGTCAGATTTCATGAAAAGACATAGTCCTAAGACTGCCCTGGGTCGGGTGCTGAATGATCTCCTGGCGGAGATGGACCAGTGGAGACATTCCATCTTTGTCCTCCTCGATCTTTTGCTGGTAGTCGACACTGTGGACCATGGGGTGATGATGGAGCACCTGCGGGTTTGTTATGGACTGGCTGGTACAGTCCTCAAGTGGTTTAAATCTTTCCTCACTGGCAGGTCACAGTGGGTGGTGTCTGGGATTGATTCTTCAGCACCCATGCCCCTGCGATGTGGAGTCCCGCAGGGCTCTGTCTTGCCCCCATGTTGTTTGTGGTGTACATGCTACCAGTAGAAGACATAAGGTACTAAGGGCTGAGTTTTCACTGTTATGCAGATGACACTCAGCTCTACATGTCCTTTGTACCTGAACAGCAGGAGATGATTTCAGTATTGAACACCTGTCTTGCCGAGATCCAAGACTGGATGAGGGTGAACTGGTTGAGGTTTAACTCATGTAAGACTGAGGTGCTGGTGCTGGAATCTGGTTGTCAGGGGGTGAGGGTGCAATTGGGTTGAGTCTCAGGGCTGAGGCTTGGGGAGTCCCAGTTGCTTACCTCTGATCGGGTGATTGGCATTGCTTTGGACTGCGGCCTGACACTTAGACCACAGGTGTCAACCGTGGTCAAGACTTCTTTTTTCCATCTGAGAAACATTGCCAGGGTTAAGTATCTGATGCTTCCGGCTGATCTGCTGGCACTAGTCCATGCCTTTATGACCTCGTGCCTGGATTACTGCAATACTCTGTACTTGGGGCTAGCGGGGGTAGATCTGCGCTGCCTGCAGCTGGTGCAGAATGTGTCGGCCAGGTTGCTGACCGGTCTTCCCAGGTCATGTCATGTCATGTTACACCTGTGCTGCACTGCCTGCTGGTTAAGTGGCGGATCTCCTTCAAGGTCAGCTTGCTGACCTATAAGGCCCTACATGGTCAGGGGCCCGGGTACCTGCAAGACCTCCTGTGTCCCTACTGGCCCACCCACTCCCTTCACTCTGCTGGTGAAGGATTGCTGGAAGTTCCCAGGATCCATCTCAAGACATCAGGGGCTCGTGCCTTTTCCTTTCTCCGAAATTGTTCTTGTCTGACTTGGACACCTGGGTAGAAGAATACAGATTACTCTGAAAAGAGTGGTGTGATGGGAAGTCGGTGAACTTCGTGTAAAGAAAGAATAGTCACTGGTGGACAAAGGAGAACAACTGGGTGGCTAATGGTCCCACTGAGTCCATCTGTGTCAAGCAAGGGAGAAGTAGGAGCTATACCCTGGGAGTATGCTACAGGCCTTCAAACAGCACAGCAAGCTGTGATGCTCAAGTGATCAGGGAAATTACAAGAGCCATCAAATTGGGTGCAGTGTTGATTCTGTGAGACATCAATCTCCTGGGCTTATTTTGGGATCTTGAGAGGGCTAATGGCAGGGGTGAGACAGAGTTCTTGCCTGCTATCAAGAACCACTTCCTAGAACACCACATCCAACGGGGGGCTAGGTTTGAGGCTACTATCGACCTTGCTCTCAGCTGTGTGGGCTGGGTCACCTCCAGTTGGAACATCAAGGAACTTCTCGGAGGTAGTGACGACGGCTTGGTAAGTTTCTGTTTTGTGACAGGGAAGACTAGCCGGGCCTCGGCCACCAGGACCTGGAACCTCAGTAAGGCAGACCTGGTGACCAGTGGTCTGGAGGAACTGCGTGAGGCAAGAAATGAAGATCACATGTGGAGATGTTGGAAGGAGGAGCGAGAACCGAGAAGCAGTCATGGAGGTCCCCATAGGCAATGAGGGAAATGGGCCAAGAAGTGACCCTTCCCTTGGTTCAGCAGGAACCTAAAGCAACTGATCCTGAACAAAACAGTGGTGTATGAATGCTAGAAAGAGATTGGATGCCTCCGGGCCGGAGAGGAATACTGAGCAGCACAGTGGGACTGCAGGACTAGAGTTAAGGAAGCTAAGGAGATGCTGAAAGCTAGGCTAGCAGTAGGAGCTGCAGACAGCACCAAAGTAATACATAAAGAGGAGGAGGAAGTAAAGTGAAGAAGGGAATTCGGGCCCTGAAAATGGGGAGTGAAGGAGATATAATTGTGAGGGAGAGGGAGGCGGTGGCTGACAAACTGAATAAGTACTTTGCTTCTGTGTTCACCAAAGCGAGAGGGATGCTCATTGGGAGGGCCCTTAACATAAGGGGTAGCCATGATGCAGCGAGTGCCGAAAACGTCACTCCCACCCTGGTAGTGGACTACCTGGCATAAAACGAACTGGACAAGTCCCAAGGGCAGGGGCATACAAATCTGAGTTTTACTGTTCCTGGTGTCTCTGGAAAGTGTTACTTGTCCAGACACTGAGGTAATGCTTGCTTTCTTTGCCTGTTTTGCTTTAAAATGTATTATGCTTAATAATTGACAAGTCTCATCTCCTTTTCTCCTTAAAATCCCTGTGTGCGTATGTTTTTTTTGTCTCTGTCTCATGGCTACACAATTATAGCTGCCTGCTTGATCCTGGCTACTGTTGCTAAATTTCTTTCTTTTTTTTTTTTTTTTATTTTATGTTTTTTTGGTGCTTGCTTATCTCCCAGTCCTTTTGAGTCTCAGGTAAAGCAATCTGAAGTGCGCAAAACAAAGTGATAAGTATGGGCTATATTTTTCACTTTGTTTTGTGCACCTCCGTTTGCTTTAGCCATGTCTTGGTTTTTGAGGTTGCAGCACGCATCTTTCTAGTGCTCTAGGGTGTTCTTGATTTGGCTGCCTTTGAACTGTAGGTTGGGAAGGACAGTCTTATGGAAAATAAAAAGGTCGCAGTGTGAAAGAGATGGGGTGCCCAGCCCAGGAGAAAACATGAAATTATCAAACAAACAAAAAAGTCTGACGAGCAGTGCACTATCCCTGTCAAGAGGGCTGGCAGAATACTGGTGTGCATTAAAAGGGGGTGTCCAATAGAGCAGGGGAAGTAATCCTGCCATTTCCAGGTCAGGCCCCATCTGCAGTACTGCGTGCAATCCCCCCCCATAAAAAGTGAAGAACTTAAGAAACACCAGAATGATCAGGGATATGGTGGACAAATGCTACGGTGAGAGGCTGGTGGCACTTAATGATATTCACCTTGGAGAAAAGAAGACTGAGGGGAATGTGATTTCAGATGTTTCTTGTCTTGTGTCCTCCAGCAGGATGTGGAGACATGCCCTGAAGCTCAGAGGTGATATATTTAGTAGGTACGTCTTCTCCCTAAGGGTGGAACAGCAGTAATAGCGGAGATGGTGGATATGAACACAGTACAGGCCAAAAAAATAAGCTTGAAGAAATCTCTGCTTATGAGGATAATCTCAGTGTACCTGGGTAGTAGAGTGTGACCGAAAACCTTAAGTCAGAGCATGTTACATGGTTACAAGAAAGCAGCAGCAAAGGCAAACAAGATCCTGGGATGCATAGCTAGGGAGATTAGTAGTATGAGAGAGAGGAAGTTATACTGTCCTTGTACAAGGTCAGTAGTGAGGCCACATCTAGAGTATGGAGTTCAGTACTGGTGCCCACCCCTCAAAAAGGACATTAACCTGCTGGAGAAGGTCCAGAGGAGGGCTACAGAGATAATAGTGGGTCAGCAGGGTAAGGCATATGAGGAGAGGTTGATGGCATTAAACATGTACTCCTTGGAGTACAGGAGAGAGAGAGAGAGAGAGGGGGACATGATTGAGATCTTCAGGTACTTGAAAGGGATAAATAAGGTGGATAAGTAGGGTCTCTTTAAGCTAAGTGGCAACCGTAATACAGGGGAGCACAATCTTAAGCCAGAGGGAACAGAGGTTCAGGAGAGAGGTCAAGAAGCACATCTTCACGAAGAGGCTGGTGGACACTTGGAATGCATTGCCGGAAGTGGTGGTCCTGTTGAAGACGATGGGCAGCTTCAAGAGAGGCTAGGGTAGGCATAGGTGGAAGGTAAGGATCATGGTAGGGAGAGTGAAAAGGATGGTAGGAGTGGGGAGGGAGGGCAAGGTCAGTAGCTGAAGCTCTGGACCCCTCAATATGAGCAGGTTAGATAGACCAAATGGCCTTCTGTATTCGCATGAATACTGATTGATCTGCACATATGATATGCCGGGGGGGGGGGGCAGAACAGATGGACCTAGAGACTCTTCTGACCATAAATTGCTTCGTTACTAGTTGCCATAGTGGCTTTAAGGAGATCAGGCAATGGAGACTGAGTAATTTTTTTTTTTTGTCGACATAATTTTTATTAAGAACAAGAGGGTGAATGTGGTACAGTTATCAAATGCAAACCATATTACACAGAAATACAATTTGATAAGCATTTCACAGAGTGATATATGTGGGAGTCACCATGGTGCAGAATAAATTAAAATTGATTAGACTTTGACTATAAATATAAATATCAATGGCACTCTTTAACAGTTCGTTTCTGTGATATTCTGATACCTAGACAAAAGATTATTATCTCAAGTAGGAAATAGGTTGCTTTCTATAGCTTTTATAAGTGGATCCCATAGCTCAAAGAAAATATGAAGTTGGCCAGATGCACCGAATTGTACTTTTTCTGTTGACATACAAGATCTTCAGTTATCAGCCCGTTGTTGAACTGAGGGTGGTGCTGGTGCCATCCATACTTGCGCAATAGTTTTTTTTTTTTTTGGCATTAACCAAAGCCAACGACCATGGAGCTCCCGGGCCCCTTCCCAGTAATAATTCTACAGGACTGCTGGGGAGAGGAGTATTCAAGACTCTGGACATAATGGAGTGGATTTCATGCCAGAGGGGGGAAACCTTTGGGCACAGTAAGTCCAGACGCATAAAGTCCACTCTGGCTGTATTACATTTGGGACATATCTCCGACTTACTAGGATCAAATCGATTTAGTTTTACAGGGGTGAAATAGGCCTGATGCAGAAAACTAAACTGCACTTGCCTGAACATGTTGTTTCTAGAGCATACTGCCATATGCTTACATGCTTTAAGCCATAACTGCTCATCAACTATACAGCCAAGATCCTCACCCCATTTAGTGATAAGGTTTTGTATGGCTGCCCAATTCTTCCCCCTCAAACTGCGGTAGAAGGTGGAAAGTAGTTTGGCTCCTGGCTGCGGATAATAAAGGCCCTCTCCGAATGTCTTGAGCGGGGCCCATCCATCCTCAATGCCCAGAGTGTTACCGAATAAACTTCTTATATTAAGAAATGTAAAGAAGTCCCTTTTTGGAACATTCCATTTCAGGTCTAGTACTGCATATAATGACTATAAGCTGTAATTTTTTGGACCATCACTGAAGTTCCTCTTTAAATTTTGAAGTCTATATTTGCCACCATGTGTTGCAGCTTCCCCGCTGAACAGATCTGGAGTACTGAGAGAATAGGACTATAGCCCGGATAGCAGTACAGTTCCTGTCAAGCCTGAAACTAAATCGGTGAAGATAATGGCGCCAGGCTCCTGGGTTATGTCTCCTGCAGCTCATGTGCCACATCGAGGGAGGCAGGGAACCGTTACAAAAGTGCTGCTACCCTTGGAAACCATAGCCCATCTCATCACCCCACTCATTCAGGGGTCATCCGAGGAAGCCTAGTATAATTATTCAAAGCCAGTCCCAAAGCATCAACGATCATCCTTCTCTCCACATTGCGGTGTACTCCCTCCTGCACCATTCTTAACAATGCCATCCACCCACTTCATGGATTTCTTGGGGCAAGTAAAGGTGCGAGAGGTTCTGCCGGGTCTGTCCACTTTTAGCTTAGCTGGATATGAGAATGTAAATGTCCAACCCATTTTATGTAGATGCCCCTTGATTTCACTAAACCTCTGCCTACGTTGTTGTAGATCTTTACTATAATCTTGAAACACGAACACCTTTGTGTTGCCCAGAACATTTGGACCTCTTTCCCTTGCTCTGCGTAATATGGCCTCCTTATCCATGCATCGCAGGTATTTGATCAGTCAGTGCCTGGGGCTTAGGTTCATGGTCTTAGGGCCTACTCTGTGTGTGCTCAACTTCGCAATTATGCAACTCTGGAGGAAGTCCCAAATGTTCGAGCCATGCATGCAGTAATTTCTCTGTGTCATTCCCCTTGATCCCCTCAGAGAGACCAATTATCTGAAGGTTGGAACTACAAGATCGATTCTCTTGGTCGTCTAATTTTCCAAGTAAGTCCACCAACTGCTTTTTAAGAGCACTGTTATCTCTAGTAGCCTCAGTTAAAGAATCTTCGAGTAGGCCGACCCGGTTCTCCAACTTGGCAGTTTGATTAGTATGAGTAGCCGATGTCTTCAAGAGCCCAGTTACTATTGATTGCATGTGCGAGATCTGCGTTGTTATATTGTCAAAGCCAGCCTTCATGTTGTGTTGTATAAGAGCCAGAGTGGCTGGCACCGAGGCAAGAGGACTCTCCATTTCTGCGGGCCTCCTGCGCCTATAAATGGCGCCTAAGTTGTTTGTAGCTTCTAGGCCGCAGCATTGTGGTCTTGGTTGTTGCGGTGTATTAAAGTGCAGCTTAGATTGTTTATTTTTGCTTCTCCCGGATGCCATCAAGTTCCGCTAGCTCTCCCAACAAAAGTTGTTCAGATTTACTAATGGGCACACCTATTTAATACAAGAATTGCTGAGTGCCTGCAGGAGCTTGGCTAAGCTGCATCCGCCATGATCGGCCTCAAGCTGTGCCCCCCGAGCCTGAGTAATTTAAGAGCAAAAAATCCTTTCTCCTGGTAAAATTCACTATTTGTTCTTTTGCAGACACGTTTTAAAAGGAAATAATTAACACTACCCTTGTTTGTGGTTTATGGGCCCACTTGTATGGCCACAATTATTACTTTAAGGGCTGAATTAAAGTGGAAAGGGGTTATTTAGAAGTCAGGGTGGGTGGGCCATTTTCATTAATTTGAAAGCTGTTGCGTGGGAACTCGGTTTGGCCTCCAGTGCATACGTTTCTGCCTCAAGTAAATTCTTGGTGGGTCACAGGAATGTTGGAAATGCAGTATTATACAATGGGGTCCAAAAATGACAGGCTCAGATTGGTCAACTGGCACCTCGTGCCCATTGTAAATTCTCCACAGTACCAATGGGAAGAGGTGCCAGCCACCCAGTGCACCACATTAAGAACTCCCCCGAAATCATTCCGACCCTGGAGTGACAAAGACTCCGAAACTCCCTGCTTCTTAGCGGTTGGGAAATCACACCAAAACACACACACTATCCCTACTCAGCCTTGCATTTTGGAATTGACGCACTTGCCGCTAGCACCAATAAACCCTCCCGAAATAACTTGAGGGGAAAAAATTCAACAGTTTACTCTTTCCACTCACAGTTTAAAAAAAAAAAAAAAGATTTTACCTGAAATGGTTACTAGCTGCACATTCTGTCTCCCTCTCTCATCACTGGCAGCCTCCTCTTCTCTCACTGCCTCCATAATTTAAATACCCAGTACAGTGGACCCTCTCTCGATACCAACTGAGACTGCAAAAAAAAAAAATATAAATATATATAAAAAATGTTATGCTTTCCCATACCCAAAAGTAAAGACAACCGCAAAATGAGTATCCTACATCGCGCCAAAACGTGTACACGACCATGCACGCACCACAAATGGAAGCAAACCAGTCTTGTGCCACACAAACCCAGGACTGCAACCCTAGAACCCTCCCAAGACTATTTTTTTTTTTTTTTTTTGCGGTGCAACAAATTCAACAAAAATAAAGTAAAATACAAGAACATATTTTTTTTTTTACTTTTTTCTCTAAAAAAACAAAATCGTATAATAGCAATTTACCACACCAGGATGTGGGTCACGCTAGGATTTACAATGCCTGGTGTGTTTTGTCGACTCTGCCTATCAGCCTCGTGACCAAACACCACAGCAGGCATTGTAAATCCTAGCGTAACCCATACCCTGGTCGTGGTAAATTGCTTAAATAGCTGAAATCTAGATTTAGTATTTGCTGTATTGGTCCTTGCAAGAACAGATCCAGAAGCAAATGATGTGATACCTTTTAATGGACCAACATAGATGTAACAACATGAACAAAGTGCTCTAGCTTTTGGACCAACCAGTCCTTCTTCAGAAGCCTAATCAAACAGCTGAGATATCTGTGTGTGTGTACATTCACATATGAGAACAATGAAGTAACAAGACATTCTGATATTAATTTAAGTGTTGGATAGTCTACATAATTAGATGTTCAGAGTGCCTGAGAAAAGTGTGTTGCTTTATAATGCCTAATGGACTACTGTAATTGTTAAAAATAAGCATTATGCTGGAGTAAGATACCCATGTTAATTGGTTTTGCAAGGTTATCACTAAGCAGAGGGCACATTTCAGTTTCATGGTATTCCAAGCACAAGGGAAGTCGAGGCTGAGAACTTATTTATTTATCTTTAATATATTCTTTTTTGTTCCCTTAGAACTGATGGGAGAACTTCCTTTTGTCTAAGTCCTTATTCCCACCGATGGAATCTCTGGTGGGCCAGTACTCCCTTCCCGCCTTTGTTTACCTACCACTGTTTCCCATCCAGTAACTTGTGGCATGTCCCACATTGGTAGGACCACCTCTGTTACTTGAGATACTTCACTCAGGCTGGGGGGGGGGGGCATGGTGGAACAAGGGGACTTCATCTGTCCCAGGCTCATCTGATTTTTCTGGCCCTGTAGTTCCTCCACTTTATTCTTCTCCTTATAGAGACTTGACCTGAGGAAGCTGAGCATGTCTGTCATCGGGGGTTGTAGGGTAGCTTGTCTGTGCTTGCCCCTTTCGGTTGGTTCCCTGCCTGCTCCACACTTTCTGGCGTTGGTGAGCGGGTGCAAGCTGATGTAATCCTGCCTTTGATAGTATGGCTGAATCTGGTCTTTTTTTTTTTTTTTTTGTTTGTTTGTTTTATTAGCTACTGTTTATCTCCTTAATCATGCACTCCTTCACCCATTCAGCCCCGGCAGCGACCTCCCAATCATCACCACAGTCACCCTTCCTGGCTGCCCTGTGGCTTACCCTTCACAGTAGGCCCTCAGGTCTCCACTAATCCCCTTAATGCGCTCTGAATTTGGAGCCTGTAATAGTGGTGGCGGTGCAGGGTTCAAGAGTACTGTACGGCATGTCATTTCCGGGGACTGGGTGTTTCTGCTTCTTCTGCCTGCCCAGGAAATTAATGGAAGGGCTTCACACACAGGCATACACACCACTGCATAGTGCTCTGTGGAGCCAAATGGTATTGTCTTTCCCTGCCGCTCCTGTCTGCAGTTAATCTGTGGTCACTCAGGTGGCTGGGTAGTAGTAGTAGTGCCAGCTTCCCTCTCTCCCCAAAGTAGGAAAGCAATCTCTGGGCTTCACAAACCTCTTTTGCCCGTCAGCCCTCTGACAGCCTAGGTTCATTCTGAACCTGGGCGACTAGCATCTCAAGCGGTAATGCTGCCACTGCAGTGACTGGCCAGCTTGGACTGTGGAATCCTGTTTGAGAGGGATGCCTATTCTCTGTCACACTGGTCGACACCAGATGTCCTGAGCCCTGGGCATGAATACGGGCTGTCTGATTGGCAAGTGATAACACTACTGCTGTGCTTGCTGGATTATGCTAATGTACAAATTTTTGACTGCCAGTATGATTGGCTCATATATAGTCACATGACAAATATATTGCACTGTACCACTGAAGGAGTGCAGTAGCCCTTCAGTAGTCAAATGTCTCTGGACTGTTGCCCTAATTAATGCAAGTCTGCAGTCTTTTGAGCACCAACAGTGTATTCCATATCAGGGTCCACGGTCAACCCAAAGGTCAGAATTGGCCCATTTTAATTTATTTCAGTGTTTTGGGTCTCGCAGCAGTGTCCACTTGATTGTTTGTTTTAGAAAAAAAACACATTTTTGCCAGATTAGTGGGGTAACACCAAGATAAAGGCACTCATTCACTTGCATTAAGCAGGTTACACTGCTTGTAATGTGCTGTATTGTTCTAAAAAGTTACACCACATAGAGAGTTCTTGACCAGTATTAAAGTCTGTGTCTAAGATACTATGAACTCTTGCATTAGTTTTAAAATAGGAATGAAATGTAGACTTAAGCAATTGTAATTGTTGTGTGTGAAGAATTGTAACATGCAGTTTTGTGGAACAGTGTTAACTTTTTTAAGTGAGGACTGTGACAAATGTCACACATCAATTGTGACCCACCTTTTCTTCTCCATTAGGGACAATCTGGCCCCTTGTGGTAATGGTGTTCCATTGTTGCTTTAAGAATATTTACTGAGTTAAATTTTGACCCATTATAGTTTTCATTTAATTCTAATGTTTTATGTTGAATGAATCTGAAATGAACCCCGATGGAAGTAGTAATTTTTGTGCAAATAAAAAAGGCCTCAGCTATTTGTGTAACCCCTAGGTAACGCTACCCCAAGGGATACTACCCCTGCATGCGTGACCAGGTACAAGTTGAGGGGCCTGGGTACGGAAAACGGGTGCCTCCACCCAGAGGACAGGTTTAGTGGTAGCGTAGCTGACCTGGGTACAGCCCTCCAGGACACTGTTATCCCCCTGTTGACACCTGACAACAGTCTTAACCCCTTACTTGTTGCATTTACCACCTGGGCTGATTCAGCTGGCTTGGCAGTGGAGACCCCCTGTAAAATAAGATTTAGCACAACAACCAACAGTATTTCAATGCTGTTTGCACAGAGGTACACCACAATCAGTTTCAATGCAAAAAGATTTAGATCTGATTTATTTATGGGGCAGTAACAAGGAAGGGGGGCACCATCTAGTAGCTGATTCGAGATCTGAAAGAGTCAGGCTATAAGGCATGCACTTAAAGGTCCCTGTAGCACAGTCACACACACTCTGGGTACCCAGTTGGAACTACAGGCTAGCCATAAGTGTTGCCTGGGGTAGGCCGGCCGGCTTTGCTGCTGGTTGGGGTCCTGTGATGGAAAGAAAACATGCATGCACTTTAACCCACAGTTTGTAATCCGGGGCCGGATGGCTCAGTCCAAAAGGATTAGCAACAACAATTAAATCAGTTGACACACTTTGATTTGAGCTTTGTTGCAGGGAGCTACCCTGGTGTTTACTCACGCTACCCAGTACAGGATGCAGGATGGACGAAATGGAGACCTCAGATGAAGTGCTGGATTGCCAGGAGAAGCGGGGCCCACACGAAGCACCCTGGTGCCGATTCTGTTCGTTGGTGTTGAGCAGGGAGCTGAATCCCCAGGCAGGTCTTTTGTCTGTTGGTTCTCTGCAGCATGAGCAGCTGGCGGGGCCGAGGTGGCAAGACCCAGACTGGGTAAACAGTTCGGATGACAGTCCAGTAAGTGCTGGATGCAGCTTCCAGCAAGCGTGACACATTCAAGCAGTGGGGAACCAAATCATGACCCACTATCAGCATTCAGCACACTTATAGTAAAAGCAAGGTAAATACTACAGTTCGGAGGACAGTCCGGTTGTAATTCACAGTGTCTCTGCGCAAACTGTACACTCTGCGGCAATCTCAAGTCCTGACAGGCCGATCGCACCAAGGCAAATCTTCGGTCCCCTTCAGGAGAAACTCAATTCATCACAAATCAGGTTCCAATCGCAAAAGCTGCAATTTCGGATGAAGTCCGATCTCAGGCTCAAGGTTTCTTCACTTTGGAAGATGGTAGCCGGCAGGCCAAAACACAGCCTTCCTGCCGATTTCCCCTGCACACTATGCAGGAGCAGCTGCTCGAATCACTCGAACTGTTCACTCTTTCAACTCTAGCTCCACTCTGACTCACTGCTGCAGGCAGCTTGGGACTTTCCCAAAGATCCAAAAGGTTTGATTAGTTGATTCATCTGTCTGTCACACCTAGAGCTCCCCCTCCAGGTCCATTTAGATGTCAAAGGGCAAAAACTACAATTCCTACAGAAATTCACTACCACAAGACCCCTGGGGACAGACTCCATTTTAGGGTCCCCAAAGGTACTGATTGGTCCAATCTAGTAGTCCAGAACCAGGATGGTGGTGATTAACAGAAATGTCCATGCTGCAAAGAAAGGCAGGTTAGGCAAACTACAATATTATTATTATTATTATTATTAGAGATAATCAGTAAACAATCACAGATTCTTAAAGGGCTCCCTCTGCACAATTAGCGATGGCAGAATGGAGCAATAATACAGAAGCCCAGGCGGGACTTGAACCTACTTGGCTCCCTACCCAGATTAAATATACACTACGAGACAGGCAGCTCTTAAAGAGACAGGCACGGAGGCTAACTGGGCACTCACATACAACCACTTTTAAATTGTTAGGACACAGAACACTAGCCTGGCAGTGGGCATTTAGGCAAGCCCAAGGAAGACTTTTGGGAAACCCCATTTGTAAAGGGGTTACATTTGTGCTGGGGAGTTGGTGCGGAGGCCCTAGAAAGCTGGATCTCTGATAACGAACTGGTCCATAACTAGAGAAAAACAAAAAAAGTTCTCTTTATGAGCCCACAGCTGAAAAAAATGTTCTCCCCTTGACATCCATAACACCAGAGGGCAAAAACTTGAAAAGGTGGAAATCTTTAAATACCTTTGGGTAATCCAAGATAATACACTACCTTTAGCCCCGCATGTGGGCAGTCTGATAACTATGGTGAAGAGAACACTGGGAGCCCTGAATAGAAATCACATCAACATTACAGCTGATGCTAGACATTTCATAGTGTCCACTTCTGTCCTGTCACTAATAGACTATGGCTTCCCCATCTATGCTGCGGCTAGTTACTCAGCATGAAGCAGGGTTAATATGACCTGCAACAAGGCATTCCGCTTCATGCAGGGGCCTGAAAAATGTACCCACAGCTGCACCCTGTACACCCATGCTGATTGGCTACCCCACCCTAGCAGAATAAAGTTTTAAATCTGCCTGCTAGCTAGAAAAGCATTGCAGGACTTAAACTTGCGCGCCCCCCAACCCGGCTATTAAAAAAACAAAACAAAAAATAAATAATGGCTTCCATCCCATTGTCAACCAGTGCTCTTGAACTGCCTTTCTGGAAAACCTAATTGGGTATGTGCTACATTGCAGTCGGAGCTATTGGCTGGCTAAACAGATTACCTGAATCTCTGTTAAATCTTCCGAATTTCAAACAATCCAAGAGATTTTTGCAGTCTGCTCGATCTGTTCACTGCCGGTGTAACTGTTAATTGCCTAACTGAACCTTGCTGGACTTGACCCTACCATGCTCTGAAACCGACTCTGTTGTTTGGCAGTGTTATGTGACTCAATCCCTCAGGAATTTGCTTTTCTCTCTCCTAAGCTGGTCTCTGGGCTTCCTTACTTCTGGGCTGTACCTCCTGATACTGATCGACAGGCAGGAATCAGACTTCTGCAGCAGGGGACATCCAGCCCACCACTTCCTGTCTCCCTCAGTTTACTTTCTGTCTGCAGTCTGGCAGGTACTCTTCAAGCAGAGCTCTGTCACCACAGGGAAGAGCTGAAGACAGCAGACTGTAAGTCGAACAACGTCATTTTCTTTTGGATCCAGAATACTAGTAGCTGTGTTTCAGCACTCCTGCATGGGGTCCAGTCTCAGCCTTGCAGGCTGCACACACTGGCCCCATTTTTCCGCAGTGATTTTTTTTTTTTCCCCCCGTGATTTTGGGACTGCACACTGCAGGGCACTTGGAGGATTTTAGGGTCAGAAACTTCTCCATGAGCCGTGTGTTCCTAGAACTGGGGTGATTGTGAATGGCACCGGAGTGCCTGTTGAATGGGAAAACAGCACTGGAATGCCTAATTTGCTTTTTTTTTCCCCCTTAGCGCAGCCCTGGGCGTTTTCCGTCAGCAGCGGGTACTTTCTCCTCAGCCGCTTGTCAACGGTGGACCCGCTCGACATTTCAGTCGCTCGTCGACGTTCAGTATTCCCCTGTCGACGAGGGCTACAGTGCATGAGGAGTGCTTATGTGAAAGCTCCAGCTAGGAGCAGCCTTTGTGCTGGGGGCAACAAAAATGGCACCAGAGTGCTTAATCAGCGCTGGGACCATTCCTGAGGAGGAACGCTTATCGGAAAGCTCTCGCTAGGAGCAATCTTCGCGCTTGGGGCAACAAAAATAGCACCGGAGTGCTTAATCAGCGCTGGGAGCATTCCCGAAGAAAAAACAAGAGAAAATGTAGCCCCTGGGTTTTTTTCCATTGACGACTGGCATTCTGGTATTCTTAGCCACTCGTCAATGATGGGCCTGCTCTAATCATACAGCTGCTTGTCATTGAGTGCTGCGGGGCATGAGGAGAGCTAATTGGGACTAATGGAGCTCCCTCTCAATGTCGGGAAGGCCCCCCCCCACACGCAAAAAAACAGATTCTATTATCCACTGGATTTAGTTCAACTTGATGCAATTCCGGACAGCTACAACACCATATCCAGTATCTTGCCCTTAAAGGGACAGCAGCATTTCCGGCAGCTTCAGCACCTTAGCTAGTACTCCTCCAGGGGGGAGGGAGTACACTGATTGAAAAGGGGGAATATGAGCATTGGGGCATGGCCTTGGGCACACCTTTTCAGGGACAATCGATGCCAGCAACGCAGGAGGTTTTTGCCCCTGCTTCTGACTACCTTCACGGATCGCTTTGCCTAACGGGAGCAGGCAACGCGGCAAATGTCGAGGACTCTAAGGAGGCACCTTACTTGGCTCTGACTGATAGCCAACAGCCAGGTCTGAGAGGGCAGCGGTCACCGGGAGACACAGCAATCCGCACCCCCCCTCGCTGACCGGCGGACCATGCATGCTTCACTGGGAGGCTCACCAGGGGGGAGACCTCACAAGAAGGCATAAGAAGGAGGACCCAGAGCTGTTGCCTCCATATCCCACGGTCTCGAGGTGGATCTAGGGGGCACTAATAAGAGAAGGAGTATCTGGGAGCATTCCCATGGCTCCTCAGGCTCCATCCAACCCCCGATCAGAGGGGGGGAACCAGGGGGCTCAGCATCATCAGACTCTGCGACTCATTGCCCAGAATCTCTATCCTGGAGGGCCTAGTCGTTTTCATCCCAGGTCATACTCGAGTTTTACCTAGCATCTTTCCCGGGGCTCCCACCCAGCCAAAACGGGCTCTGCCTGGCAGCTGCCGCCGAACCGGCCGTGGCCTCCCTCCTCCTTCAGTCATAGAGAATCTGTGATAGGAGGAAGGGCAAGGTTCAAAACGTGCCTATCCAGTGGCCTGGCAGCTCTCTAGGCTTCTCAGTTGGACAAGAAGAAAGCTGAAAAGTGGTTTGGCTGCCCCACGATCGACCCTCTGACTTCAAACCTAACCAAGCTATTTTTCATCAACTGCAGTTAACTGGTTTGGCTGAGGATTATAAAGCAGATGTACAGGAGGAGGCGGTTAAGTGCGCCATTCTGTCCATGTTTGGTAAAACCTGGGCTCTCTACAACCTCCGGCTTCGGGTCTAGCAAGCAGTCGCCTCTTCATATCAAAAGGCCGGGGCCAATCCGGGTTCTCAGACTCCAGGCATATTCTTTGTTACCAAGGTTACAATAAGGGTCAAACCACTACTTCTCATGGTAAAAGAGCATGCTATCAGGGCCCATCCTCGAGTAGGGGGCAGACATTTAAACATGTTCTCGAGGAATGGGTTCAGCCAGGTCAGACAGAGGGGTCCTAGACATTACCAGCATGGGTTACTTAATACAAACCCCCACTACCTCATCTATGGAAATCCATTCACTACCTCATCTATGGAAACCCATCTAAAGGACAGATGATGATGATGATGCAGACCAGTCCAGGCCCTCGGCAAGCACAGGCTAATTTCACCCACTGACATCAATTGAGGAGGTGTCTTCCTGTTCTTCATCGTGCCAAACTACACAGGGAGATTTAGGCCAGTCCTGGACCTAAAATTCCTGAATAGTTTTTGTCCTCAGCAGACCCTTCAGGGTGGAAACCTTGTCATCACTCATCAGAGACTCAAAAAGATTTTCTGGCATCCATCACCCTGCAAGATGCCTCCTTGCATATGCCCATTCAAGAACTACACAGGCACTATCTCAGGTTCACGGTGGGGGAGCAGTACTTCCAATTCAAAACTCTGCCATTTGGGTTTTTTCCTTGGACCTACAGACATTTTTGAAGGTGCTAGTGGCGGTCATACTCTAAGAGACTCCACAGCTCATCTAAACAGTACAAGGCGTGGCGGAGGTAGTCCAGTGCTTGTCGGCACACGGATTCTCATCAGTTGGAGAAAAAGCTACCTATCTCCAAGCCAGACCTTGATCCTTCTGGGGGCAGACTTCACAACACAAGCCAGCGAGATCTTTTCCCCGGAAACAAAATTTTTAGGGAGCTGCTAAAGTTCATCAAAGAGTTTCACATAGCCCCTCAACTGTATGCGTCTTTTTTTCAGGCAGCTATTGGGGACAGCTTAATCCCTCCCTCCAGCGAGGGTCTCTGAGGACAGAGGTCTTGAAGGATCTCAAGTTGGGCCATCTATACAAAATCAGAATCACGACCAATGCAAGCCTCAGGAGCTGGGGGACTCACCTGCAATAGCGGTCAGCACTAGGCAGATGGTCGCGGTTAGAAACTAGATACAGCTAAAAGTTCTCGAGATATGAGAAGTATGCCTTGCCCTGAGGCCTCAGAACAGCAACTTCTTAATTAGGATGGACTGATTCCAACCGACAGCTTGAAAAGGGAGCAGTAGGCCTTGCTCTAAGGTACTATGAACAGCAATTCCTCAATTGGGATAGACTGATTCCAACTGACAATGTGACAGTGTTGGCATACATCAACCATCAGGGCAGCACAAGAACCTCAAAAAAGGCCAAGAGAGTCCCTTCTTTTTCAGTCGGCTGAACACCTCTGAGAGAGGCATATGCCAGGACAGAAAAATGCCACAGCAGACTGGCTCACTCACAAGGTTGTTCTACCAGGGGAATAGGAGCTGAAGGGCAGTGCCTCCCACATCCTAACAGAACAGTGGTGCAATCCTCTGATAAATCTTTTCGCCTGCTGGCGGAAACAAGGGAATGCAATTCTACTCCCTGGCCAAGGTCGAACAGCGGTGGATCAGGACACCTTTTCCCTAGTCTGGGTTCAATTCGGTCTCCTTTATGCCTTTCCCCCAATACCGCTTCTATCAAGTCATTCACAAAGTGGTTCGGGACAGGACAGTTATGATTCTGGTCTGCCCCTTATGGTTTTTCTGCATTTAGTTCCCGATTATCATTCGTCTGTCAAGGTGACCATGTCTAACAATCTGTTTAGCCTGGACATTCTCTATCAAGGTCCAGCTCCGCATCTCATTTAACAACTTGTCCCTCTAGGCCTGGAGATTGAAGGAAAAACTTTCAAGGAGCTAGGCTACACAGCTCTTTTTGATTGGCATGATGGGGAACTCGTGTCTCTCTTCTTCCTCCAAAGGGTATTATTGAATCTGGAGAAAACTTTGGTTCTGGCTTCATTCAAACCACATATAGAACTATCCAGTATAATTGCCTGTTCTACTGCAGTTCCTTTCGGATAGATGGATAAGGGACTGCAACCAGCCACCTTACAAGTGGAGGTTTTGGCACTGGTCGCACTCTTGTGGATGGATTCAGAGGAATCATTGGATTCATATACCCATGTCTGTAGGTTTCTAAAGACAGCAACATTAAGATGCCTTCCAACCCACCAAAGCTACCACCTTGGAGTCTTAATGTGGTTCTCAAGGCTGTGGCCAAGGCCCCCCTTAAAGCCTATCAAGAAGATACCCATCACGCCTCTCAAAATAAAGGTCAGCTTTTTTCTCATGGCCATTGCTTCAGTCAGGAGTATCAGCAGAATAGAAGCATTGCTTACCCAAGAGCCATACACTGTTTTCCATCCGACGTGAACAGTTCCAGGTTTTTTGCTAAGGTTATGCCTCCATTACATTACAAGCAAGGGTTCATTCTTCCTTCCTTCCTTCTGCTCACTGTCTAAGCAATAAGGAAGGGGAATTGCATCCACTAGACTTGGGAGGTGTGATAGAAACTAGAGACATGGAGGTTGAGGGCCGATGGGGACCTCGAGACCTACCCATTCTGACCCTGATGGAAATGTATATTAAGAGAGAGGAAGCTATTCGCAAACGTTAAGTTCGTTCATGTCAGCTACAGGCTAAAATTATGGGTAACAAGGATTCAAAAGGCTCTATAGCCAGACTGATTCTTTCAGCCACTTCCATGGCTTGTGATCAGGCCAGAGTAACTTGCCTGGCCAAGGGAGAGCCCACTCCACCAGAGCTATGGCCCCTTGTGGGCTTACTTCAGAGAAGCATTGACAGCACAGTTATGCAGAGAGCCACTTGATAATTCATTCACACATCTGCAAAATTTTATTCACTGGAGTGATACCCGTGAGAGGTATCCTTTGGCCATAGAATGCTTCAAGCGGTGGTGGATCCTTAAGGGCTCCTGACATTCTTCCCACCGGGACATCTGGGGATGTACTGCTTTTGTATATCCGGGAGTAGGAAGCCAGGAGACCAGCTTAGGAGAGAAATCGAAATTTAAATACCTGTAAATTTCTTTCTCGGCTGGTCTCCAGACTTGAATCCCTCAGAATGTATATAGTTGGCTGGCCTCTCGTCATATATGCCTTAAAATTCTTGTTTTCTGTTTCCAAGTTCTTGTAGTATTGCCACATTGGACTGCTTTAGGAAGAACTGAGGGAGACAGGAAGCGGAGGGCTGGATGTCCCCTGCTGCAGAGGTCTGATTCCTGCCTGTCGATCAGTATCAGGAGGTACAGCCCAGGAGTAAGGAAGCCCGGAGACCAGCCGTTGGAGAAAAAAAATGTACAGGTATTTAAATTTCAATATTGTCTCACTAAGTGTATTGCACGTGTCTTGACTAAGTTCCTCTGGAATTGCTTAAATGCTGCTTTAACTGATACTGTGGGCTAGATTCTTAAAGGGTTTTGGGACGAAGTCCCACAATGCAACTCCAGTTGTGGACCGAAATCTCTGATGTTACAGCTGGTCCCACTGGCGGTAACATTTTTCTGCAGCTCCAGGGATTTCTATGGCAACGCCACCAGCAAACGTCTGTAAATCATGAAGCCAGTTGTAAACTGGCTCCACTTTTGAGAATACCATAGCTGCGGGAGAAACTGGTTCCGCAAGTGGCAAACTACTTGCGCTAAGTTTTTCCCACAACTGTGGGAATTTTGAGAGTATTGAGAATCTGGACATGTACCTTTATCACTGGCGTGGGACCCTTAAATACCTGTGCTCAAAGATACTCTCTGAAATAATGAATACATATGTAAATAAAAGGGATAGTCATTCTTAAAAACACAAAAATTTTTTTTTTTTTTTTTTTTATATACACCGCTTTATTTGGGAGTTTCATGACAAGTTCAATTAAAGGTCAAAAAACTGTAGTATACCAAGAACTACCATTATCACAGTATCCCCAAAACTGTCCACGGTGCAATAATGTGACATCGATATCGCATTTATGTCACGATACCACTATACCATGACATCTCTAGTCCAAGAGCAAATTGGCCTGTTGGGAGATGACAGTGTCCTTTAATCAGGCTGCTGGTCTTTAAAAGCTGCTGCTGATTTTAGAAGCTGTTGCTGCTTCTGAAAAATTGTTGCTGCTCATTTAAAAGTAGCTGCAGCTCATTGAAAGCAGATACTGATTGTTGAAAGCTGCTGCTACTGCTTACCAAAAAGCTGCACCAGTGCTACACAAAAACGCTGTACAAATCTGGTATTTCTAGAAAGGTTTAATAAAACAAATTTGGACTGCCAGTCACAAGTAATTGAGGAAACTGTTGCTTCATGAGTTGAAAGTGACCTCTAGTAAGTAATAAAGCACTTGGCTTTATAACTCATTGTGTAGAAGGAGACTATAGATTTTTAAAGAGCCACTTTCTAGTAGCTGCCCCCACAAGCATACATGGTCGGTTACCTGGCCCAGGCCAGAGTTGCTGTGTATAAACGATTCCTTACCATTCTTCCGTTTTATAAAGTTTTATATAGAGGATAATACCTAGGTAGAGGTGGTTAGCCACGATGTAATCACCTGAAGCGGTTGTCGTCATGACAATTAAGTAAACCTTGAGAGCACATCTCGAGAGGTTTGCAGTTGTCATGGCAAACGTGAGAGGTGATTACGTCCGTGGTTGACCACCTCTAATAAAGCATTATTTTATATAGTGTATGGTGTCCCTTGACTTTAAACACAATAGAACACTTACTCTTTGAATAAATATTCAAAAGAAAAACTTACCCAGGTGCCAGTAGTCAGAAAGAAATATATGGCTCATTTATTTTTTGAACAATCGCACAGCAAAACAAATCAAACAAGTAATCAGTGGGTGTTGGGGAATGCAAAGTTAAAGCAACATAACAGATTACTGTTTAAACTGTGGTAAAATTAGCAAAGAAATAAAAACAAAACAAAAAAAACCGATAAACTTCAAACGGTGTTAACGCTTTCCAGTTGGCTGGATCACATCATTCTGCGTCTGCATCAGCAACAGTTTGGTGGGTTGGGCCTATGAATGGGCATCACGTTGTGGAGCTGCACTTCTGCTTTGAGAAGGTAAACTATAATTCAGGGAGAAACAAACAACTTTAAGCAAACTGCGGCTAAATAATAAGAAAAAACAAACATTCAGCACTGCTCGATTAACAGGGTCCTTGTTAGTCGAGCGGTCGCTTTGATTTATTCAAATCACAACACTAAATAGTAATAAAATGTGTAAGAAAATGGCCCCCATTCAAGTCAATGGGGCACGCACACGCAGTCTTCGTTTTATGACATCACAAAACGGGGCTGCAGGGTGTGTCTGCTGATTAGGAAAGTGGATCTGTTCCCCCCCACCCTCCGAGTACTCTTGGGGGAGCAAAATTATGAGCATTAGAATTTTCTAAACTGGAAGAATTACAAAGAACCATTTATATGCAATAACTCTGGGCCAGGTAACTGACGATATACGCTTGTGGGGGCAGCTACTCGATTACTATGAAGCTGCTCTTTAAAGGGAAATGTCCTTTTCCGAATGCCTCATCCATCAGTGTGGGGCAGTCCTCGATTAACATTTACACAAATAAAGTTTTTTTAGCTTGATGGCTAAGATTTTGTTTTTCATTTTATCTGGCTGATCTTGCTCTGTGTGTCCCACCAGCCTTTTAAGTCTAATGTCACATCTCACAAGCTCCTACGGCTGTCCCGTGCCAGACTTCAGAGCCGGGCAGCAGCCACAGGAGTGTGTATTGTAGGTCCTTGTAGATTGAGATACTGTATAGCTCTGGTTTATGATTTACTGGTCCTGGTGCTATGCCGAGACCAAGGATTGACTAACATTCAACCTCTAGTCTATACTTTGTCTCGGTATAGCACTAGGACCTGTAAATCTCAAACTGGAGCTATTACTAGCTCAGCCTATAAAAACCAGCAATACATGTTCCCATGGTTGCTGCCCGGCTCTAACATCAGCTGCTGGACACCCATGGGAACTTGTGGGATGTCCTGCTAGAGGCTCTTGAAATGCAGGCTAGAGGGATGGCAGGATCATCCACATGAAATATAAAAACTCCTAAGCCAGCAAGTTACAAAATGTACTCTATTTGTGAAAATGCTAATTGGGGGCTACCCCACACTGAATTGTAGGGCATTTGGAAATGGATGTTTCCTCTTTAAATAAAAGAAATTGCAAGATTCCACACTGTACCACTCTCTCTATCTTTGATCTGAAAATGGCTATCAGGCAGAACATTTGGCTGGAAACTGTCCAACAGTACCTGTAGGAGGAGGAGGAACTATAGTACAGTGGTGACTGATGACATTGGAACATAGATACATAGATACATAGACAGTGTTGGCAGATAAGGGCCTATGGCCCACCCAGTCTGCCCATTTGAGCTTGTAAGTTCAGTTTGTTTTCCTAGAAGTCTGTTGCCCCTTACCCCTGACCTCCAGAATTCCTTTATGTCTATCCCATGCATTCTTAAATCCCGTGATTGTTTCAGCCTCTACCACTTCCTCTGGCAGGGTGTTCCCTTGTCCACCACCCGTTCTGTGAAGAAATTCTTTCTCATGTTTCCTCTGAATCGTCCTCCCTCCAACTTCATCCCATGCTCTCTAGTCCTGGAACATCTTTTGCTTAAAAATAGTGTTTTCCTGCACCCTGTTCCTCCTGTAAGATACTTGTATGTCTCTATCATATCCCTCTCTCCTCCTCTCCTCCAGGAGTACATGTTCAGTTCCTTCAACCTGTCTTCATAGGACTTGTGATACAATCCATGTACCTCTCTTTTGCCCTCCTCTGAACCTTCTCCCTGTCTATGTCCTTACGTGGTATGGTCTCCAGAACTGTACACTGTACTCCAGGTGGGGCCTCACTAGTGTCTTGTATAGCGGAATTATGACCTCCCTTTTCCTGCTGGTGATGCCCTGCCTATACATCCCAGCATCCTATTTGCTTTACCTGCTGCCTTGTCACACTGTTTCCCTACCTTGAGGTCATCAGAGATGACAACCCCAAGATCCTTTCCTGCTTGGTCATGCTATATCCTCACCCCCCAACTGATATATTGTGCCAGGGTTTTGTGCCCCATATTCATTATCTTACACTTCTTTGCATTGAATTTCAACTGCCAAACCCCTGACCATTCTTCAAGTTTCTGCAGGTCGCTTCTCATTTTGTCTACACCTCTGGTGTGTCTACTCTGTTACAGAGCTTTGTGTCATCAGCGAACAGTGAAATTCTGCCTTCTAGGTCCTGCCAATGTCACTGATGAAGATGTTGAATAGGACCGGTCCCAGCACTGATCCCTGTGGTACCCCACTGGTCCTCTTCCCTCTGTGGAGTGACAGCCATTTACCACCACCTCTGTGTCCTGCCACCCAGCCAGTTACCTACCCACCACTCTACTGTCCTGCCCACCCATATTCCCCAGTTTGTGTAATAGTCTTCTATGTGGCACAGTGTCAAAAGCCTTGCTGAAGTCCAGCTAGGCCATGTCCACTGCCCTCCCTGATCCATCTCCCTAGTCACCCAGTCAAAAAATTCAACGAGGTTGGTCTGACATGACCTCCCCCTGGTGAAACCATGCTGCCTTGGGTCCTGCAGTCCATTGACAACTAGATGTTCCACCAATCTCTCCTTCAGTAATGCTTCCATGATCTTCCCCACTACCGAGGTGAGGCTGACTGGTCCGTAGTTCCCTGCTTCCTCTTTGTTCCCACTTTTGTATAAGGGGACTACATCTGCTGTCCTCCAGTCTTTGGGTACCTCCCCTGTTTCCAGTGATCGGCTAAACAGGATAGCCAGAGGTTCAGCCACCACCTCTCTTAGTTCTTTAAGGACCCTGGGGTGCACCCCATCTGGCCCCATTGCTTTATCAACTCTTATTACTTCCAGTTCCTTCAGGACCCTTTCTCGTGTAAAGGGACTTGTGTCCATTTCTGCACCATTCTCACCCCTTGTACTCCCTTCAGACCCATTACCCTCCTCTTCCTCAGTAAAGACTGAGCAGAAATACCTGTTCAATATGTCAGCTTTACTGTTGTCATCCTCCACGCAGCCCCCATCCTCCCCTTCAGTCTCACTATCCCTCCCTTTGTCTTTCTTTTTTCACTTATGTACCTGTAAAAGGTTTTGTCCCCTCTACCCACTGATTTTGCAATGTGTTCTTCTGTCTGAGCTTTGGCTTCCCTTACTGACCTCCCTGCTTCCCTTTGCTTCTCCTGGTACTTCTTCCTATCCCCTTCTGCCTGTGTCTTTTTGTATTGCCTGAATGTGGTCTTTCTGGCTTTCACTTTCTTTGCTACCTCTTTGGAGAACCATAATGGTCTCCTCTTCCTTTTCGTCTTGCTAACCTGCTTAATGCATAATTCTGTTGTTCTTGTAATCCCCATTTTAAATACTGCCCACTGTTCCTCAACCCCTGATTCCTGTCCCATTCCCCTTAATGCCTCTTTCAAGTATCTCCCCATTTTCCCAAAGTCTGCCCCCCTAAAATCCAGGATACATGTTTTTGTGTGATTTGGTTCTGCTCTTTCTGTGATTTCAAACCACAATGACTGGTGGTCACTATTTCCCAGGTGCTCCCCCACTGTTACCCCCATCACACTGTCCCTGTTTGTGAGCACAAGGTCCAGTATTGCCTTCTGCCGAGTTGGCTCCATGACCAGTTGCTTGAGGAAGGCACCCTGAAGGGAGTCCAGGATAAATCTGCTCCTAGTTGATGCTGCTGCTGGGATGCTCCAGTCCACGTCTGGAATATTGAAGGACGTGTAGGGGATCCAGCAGTTCAAGGGAAGGGAGGACTGTGCAGCATTTTACATTTTTAACTAAGTATATTAAATCTCGTCCTTTGTCTGCAAAGAGGTGTACCTGCTGGGGAAAACAGTCAATAAAAAGGACATGTTAGGATTTGTAAATCATGGAAACCATGTGACTGACATCCTAAAACACCTGGGAAGATAACTATAAAAGTGACTGTCTCCCAGTGCTCTGGGGTGAAGGCTGCCTTGTAGTCTGCCTTGAAGGGTGCTGGTGGCCAGTTATGGTGCCCAGGAGAGCGTCACTGTCCAGGCATATATTTAATGCTGTTTTGGCCTAAAACTACTGTGCAGTATTTCTGACAGTATCATGTCAAAATGGCGAATCAATTTGGGTGAGTCAAGTACTGTATAGTGAATGTAATAGAATGTCTTTTTAGCGACATGGTTTTTACAGTGAGTGGTTTTATTCAGTGAGACAGTTCTGGAATGCAGTGACGCTCAGTAGTGAAATCGGCTGCAGTGTGTTGAACCATTGAGCTGCTAGCATAGCCTAGCGGTTAGAGTCCTCTGCTGTGTGCCTGCTAGGTTTGTCAGACCTGGGTTTAAGGCTGGCTGTTCCTGTTTTTTTTATTTTTAAGTGCTGTACTGGGCTGCGCGTCTCCTAGCACTAGTCTTCCCAATTCTGTTTTCCCCCTCGAAGTTGGAATTTGAAATCGTCCCCTCTCCTGACTTTCTCCCTCCCTTAGTTGCTTCCTTCTGGTGACTATCCCCTCCTGAGTTTAGTCCAACCTGGGGTTTGATATATATTATGGGAGGTGCGGGGACAGCCTGCCTCGTGAGAAAGTCATTTTGGTACTGTTTTCACTGTTAGAGAGAGATTGCTGTCTGTGCACATGCTGTTTTGGAGTCACAGTTTTTGTATTCACCGTTTGGTTTTCGCCTTTTTGACATGGAACCATTTCTGACTGTGACTGAACTAAGGGATGAGAGGAAGGGGGCCATATGTGGATTATGTAGACTTAATCAATTTCTAGAGGATGGGAAGGAAATGGTAATCTGTTATGGGCAAAAATCACTCCAAGGTAGGCGAACCTGAGGAGGAAATACTTTTATTTTAGAGGCGAGAGAAAACAATTGCATGCCAAATGGTACAGCCTTTTATATGTTTTATGGATTAAATAAGGTTGAAGCTGACCGAAGCATAGGGTCCAATACTGAGAATTCAGTAGAGATTCGTACTATAATGGGTATGTGTAATGCAGGCAGGAAGCAAATTTAGAAACAGCATGAAGCAAGGAAGAATCTGATTGGACAGGGGGGTAGACTGGGTAAAAGGCACAAAAAGGGAGGAAGGGCTGACCATCACATCATTCACCTTAGAAACAGTTTTTAGTACATCGGGCAGTGAAAGTGTCAGTAAAGAGACGTAGCTTCCAAAGCCAGTGGGAATTGAATCAATAATAATAGTGAACCCCCACTGGTTATCATTGGAGATTCCATCATAAGACATACTGACGGAATTATATGTACAGTAAGGAAAGAGCATAGCAACTGCTTTCTAGGAACAAAACTAAGGGGACCTATGCAGTCATGTAGGTAATGCAAGAAGTACAGAGTCATACACATTAGCAACAGGAATCCGAAAGCCGTGTATTGGTTCAATGCTATGAAAGTGAAGCAGTCAAAGGAAGAAAGGGACTTGGGGACATTTATTGGTGACATTATGAAGGCTGCCTCCCAATGCAACAAGGCACATGGGAAAGCCAGTAAAATGTGTATTCGTAATTATTTGTTTTTTAAATCTGGAAAGGCACACAAAGCTGTCACGGCTTGTTTCCGAGTGCATCCTGTGGGGTGGGTACGTTACAGAGACCTGTTTTATTGACATGCCCAGGGTTTATAAGGTGGGGCTTTACCAGTTGCAGGAAGGAGATGATTTTTCACGTGATACTGTAGGTCTCTGGTGAGGTCTCATCTTGAGATCTTTGTTCAGTTCTAGAATCTGCAAAGAAAAATGGATGGAGAAAGACTGGTGACCGTCCAGTGGAGTGCCACTAAAATGATCCAGGGTATCAAGGGAAAATATTATGAGGAAAACATTGGAGATCCATAGTATGTACTCTCTGGAGGCTAGGGGAAGGGGGTATGGCAAAGATCTTTGAATTTTTGTAAGGATACAGTAAATTCGACCACTTCAAAATGTTCCAAGTCCATAGTGATTTGATTACAAGAACCATAACCTTAAATTGGTGTTGGGGGATTCAAAAAGGAATTGAGGACGTTTTTCTTAATTGAGTGTGGTAGATAAGTAGAATAGCTTGTCTAGAGTTAGTCAATGTGGGCACCATTTCTGGATTCAAAACCAGTCCAATAAATCTTAAAATTGGGTACTTGTCCACAGACAAGTGGCTGTACCAAGCAGTACTCTCAGTGCTCAAGATGGCAGTCCAGTGAAAAATGGTCCTATTTCAGGGGAAAAATTTAAAACATGTCTTCTTACCCCAGGAGTTCTTTAGCATCAGTAACTTTTTGCACTTAGCTGGCTAGGTGCAGTTGCCCCGGAGATGTGCTTTTAAGAGATTTTTTTAATGAGCGTAGGGCCAGCCAATCAAGAGACAGGAGGGGGTGTGAACTGAGTGAGAGCTGTTGACTGCTTCAGAATTTTTTCTCCGCTGGACTGAGCATATTGTCTCGAGGTGTCTCCCAACTTTCCTTGTTGACAGCCTCCTAGCGCTTATCTGGGTAAAGTTTTCCTCATAAATCATTTCCTTTAGTGTGCTGAGTGACAACTTTTACTTTTCATTAGCGCTTCGCAAATTTGTCATTTTTAGCACGACGGCGCTATTTAGACTTTATTTTTACTGTGACTATTTACTGTAAATCCTGATTTTATCGCGGGTGTTTATTTTCGACGGTTTCCTTCATTTTTGACTAATTTCTTGTGGGAACCGTTGAATTGGGGACAGTTGCCTTGTTTTTTACCTCAGACCTTGTGGGGTTTACCGCATGGCACCTGCAGTAGATTTCAAACTTAAACAGTGCCTGGGGGTTTTGTCTCTAGATTGGCAATTACGAGGAAACCTTTTTTGTTATATAACTGGACCTTGGTATCATCTGTGTCAGGACTGTCCGCAAGGGTCCAGCAGCCACCTGTGTGCAGTTGAGTATTACTGGTTTTCTATTAAGATTGGCACTGGTATAGATCCCAGTTTTACAACCAAAAAAAAAAAGGCATTGGTAATAGACAGAGTTTATTAACTGGGTCAAGACTGGCTGGTGGCATTTTCACAGAAACCTGCACTCAGTTCATAGGTCCAGAACTGGTTTGCTTCGCTTAAATTGGCGAACATAGCAGACAAACCTTTGATAATTATGGCTGAGGATAAATCAAAGGTTTCCGATGAGGGGCCATTCAAAAATACTAATACCAAAAGCAGAGGTGCTGAGGAACCCTCCAGATCCCAGTCAAAAAATAAAGCTTCCAAAGATGAAGTTCCTCACAAATTGAAAAATAATAAGAGTGACGAAAAAAGGGAGCTTGATCAAGCCTCTGATGAAGTGGCTAAAAAAGAAACTCTGTCAAGACAGGTATGCTCCTGTTGCTCCTGGGAAAGCCAATAGCGAGACAACAGGCAGCTTAAAGCATTCAGAAAAAACGAAGCACTTACAAACTGCGCAGGTTCTTCCATCAGTGCAAGATATGGAAAAAGCATGGCAACTGTTTCAGACCCTTCAAAAGATGGGTCCTCTATTTACTGGGGCTGGCAAGCACTCTTCCACAGTTCTCTGTTATGTAGACTGTGAGGGTGACTCAGATGATGATCAGTTCTATGATGCCCCAGACATGGATTTTGAGGGCCTTGAGCCCCAGGAGTCCCCGGATCCTCGACTTGGGGATCCCCCGAGTGACCACGAGGATCCTTCCTCTATGTTTTCATTTATACAAAATATGCTGGATACCCTGGACCTCCCTACATAGAAGCTCAACCAGGATGTCGATAAAGACGAAGATTATAGGGAGATGAAGGGTCTTTCATCCTCAAAGACCCTGGTCGTCCCTATCTATAATGCATCTAGAAAAAATACCATGAAGGTGCTTCAACACCCCACTTCAGTACTAGGGGTTGATAAGCGGCTTGAGAGAAAATATAAATTGTCTAAAAATGGTACAGAGTTCCTGTCAGCACACCCTAGCCATGAGAGTATAGTGCAGCAGGCAGCTTGTGAGAAAGCTGGAGTCTCCTTGTTGCCCTCTTCCCCCTGACAAGGATTCCAAGAAAATTGACTTTATAGCAAAGAAAATGTATGCCACAGCTTCCCTACTTCTCAAGCTTTCTTCTTACATGACATTCACAGCCAAATATCAGAAAGCCCTTTGGAAATCTGTCCAGGCTATCGCTTACAACAGATCAGATTCTGTGGTACAGGAGCTGGTGGATACGTGAAAAACTGCCTTGGAAGCTACTATGTACCAGTTCCACATAGCAGATGACAATAATGATGCAGCCTCTAGGGCGATGGCCCATGCCATATCTCTGAGACGCTTCACCTGGCTTAAAACAACCAGTCTGACCACAGACACTCAGATCAAAATATATTGTTTGATTACAGAAACACTGACTACATGAAAAAGATCGACGAGTACAAGGCCTCCTGGCAGAGCCATTCATCCAAACCTAAACCCGCCACCTGTCAGAGATCCCGTTCCAGGGACGGTAGGAGCAGAAGTTTTGTTCCCAGGCCATACAGGGGGTCTTTCAGAGGCAGGGGCAGAAGGGGCCAAAGAAGATACACCTCTACCCAGCCATCTGCCTCTCAGTCTAAGTCCTGATGTGAGTGTCCAGGTCACCTCCCCGTTTCCGGTTGGAGGCAGACTCTCTCACTTTCTTCAGCACTGGTCCCTCATCACGTCGGACAAGTCGGTGCTGGAGATAGTGGAGAAGGGTCTGTCATTACAGTTCAAGCAGCTGCCAGACCTCAAGGGTACCCAGTTGTCAAGATCTCTGTCCCCATCACAGGTACCGCTGTTGGAAATGGAGGTACAAAACCTTCTGGCTTTACGAGCAGTGGAGAGGGTCCCCACTCATGAGAAGGGCAAGGGCTTCTACTCCAGGTATTTTCTGACACAAAAGAAAACTGGGGAGTGGTGACCTATCTTAGATCTCAGATATTTAAACACACATCTGAAAAAAAAAAAACAAATTCAGAATGGTCACTCTGTCACTGGTCATACAGTCCTTACAGCAAGGCAACTGGCTAGCCTCCCTCGACTTAAAGGACATCTACTTCCACATACCCATAAGGAGATCTCACAGGAAGTTTCTCAGGTTCCAACTTCCTTCGGGTCACTATCAGTTCACCGCATTGCCCTTCGGTCTGTCCTCCACCCCAAGAGACTTTACCAAGTGTCTCGCAGTAGTAGCGGCACATCTCAGGAGACTGGATGTCACTCTCTACCCCTATCTGGACGACTGCCTCATAGTAGCAAAGTCTCCTTGCCAAGTCAAGGAATCTCTTTCCCTAACAGAACGCACTCTGGAGTGTCCAGGTTTCCTGGTAAATCTCAAGAAGTCTCACCTGGAACCCACCCAGCTGCTCACCTTCATAGGGGCCCAGCTGGACACTCGGAAGGGATATGCTTTCCTCCCACAGGAAAGAATTCAGAGTTTCCTTTCAGTGGCAGATTCTTTCGCCCAGGGACAGCCAAGACCAGCCAGACATTTCCTCAAACTTCTGGGACATATGGCCTCTATGACTGCAGTAGTCCCAGGGGTCAGGTACAGGATGAATTTCCTGCAGGCCTACCTCAGAGCTCGCTGGTCTCAGAGAAGCAACAGATTTTCAGAGTTAATACCGGTGTCGGAGCAGTTCCTCCAGAATTTGCTGTGGTGGAAAGACCCTGCAAATTTGTAGGCAGGGGTTCCATTTCAAGCTCCTCTTCCCACAAAGGTGATCACCACTGATGCCTCCCTGTTGGGCTAGGGAGCTCTTCTAGACTGTGCCTCAGTAAGCGGCAGCTGGACTCCCGAAGAGTCACAGTTGCACATAAATCTTTTGGAACTCAGAGCAGTCTTACTAGCTCTCAAAGCTTTCGCTCCCAGCATAGAAGGGCAGGCAGTTAAATTCGAACGGACAGCACCACTGCAATGTTCTACATAAACAATCAGGGTGGTACCAGATTAGGAATACTGTGTTTGGAAGCTCTGGTCTCTAGCATTCTCCCTGGGAGTCATCCTCTCAGCTATTCACCTCCCAGGCAAATTCAGTACTCTGGTGGATGCTCTAAGCCGCATCAGTCAAGGTCAGAGCGAATGGACACTGAGCAAGTAAGTACTAGCCACAGTGTTCAGGTGGTGGGGCACACCAGACGTGGACCTGTTTGCCTCGCCTCTCAATTTTCAGCTTCCTCAGTACTGTTGCAGGCCCCCCAGTTCCGGGAACACTTCCGCTGGATGCCCTGATCCTGGACTGGTCAGGCAGGTTCCTATATGCATTTCCTTCCTTTCTCCTGATATTCAGGGTTTTGCTGAAACTCAGGCAACAGCCTGCATCCATGATCCTAGTGGCTCTGGACTGGCCCAGGCAAGCCTGGTACCCTCTCCTTCTCTGTGTTCTTCAACAGGCCCATTCGCCTGCCTCCAACTCGCTTCCTGTTGACCCTTCCTCCGACAGGAGTGCAGTACCCAGATGTACACTCTCTTCACCTCAAAGCCTGGTTCTTGAGGAGTTAGTTTCCATCCTCACAGTACTCTGAATGGGTCCTTAAGATACTGAGGATGGCTAAACAACTGAACACTAAGAAGACTTATGCAGCCAAATGGAAAAGGTTTTTCTCTCTGGTGCAGAAGCGAAAAGGTCGAACCCCTATCAGCTTCAGACCCTCAGCTGCTAGACTACCTGGTACACCTACAGGTGTCGGGCTTGAAACCATCTTCACTCCAGCTACACCTGGCGGCAATTTCAACCTACCTTTTGGTGGGAAAGAAGAAATCATTTTTTTCCCCATGACATTTTTAAACAGTTTTTCAAAGGCCTCTTGCACCTCTAGCCTTCAACTAGGGACCCTATTCCTTCTTGGAGCCTGAACCTTTGCATAGATGGGCTCATGAATCCACCTTTCGAGCCTATGTGTCCCCGGCCCAGATCAAGTTTGTAACTTGGAAGACCATCTTCCTGGTAGCCATTACGTTTGCTAGGAGGATTTCAGAGCTACAGGCCCTCTGCACTGAGCCGAATTACATCATCCCTCACAACGATAAAGTTGAGCTCAGGACAAATAGGAAATTTCTGTCAAAGGTGATTTCAGAGTTTCACTTGAACCAGTCCATTACTCTGCCTGTCTTCTTTACTGAGCCATCCACTCCTGGCGAACAAAAGCTCCACAGCTTGGATGTCAAAAGAGCCATCTTTCACTACCTAGAGCATACTAGACAGTCCAGACTCTTCCACTCAGTTGTACCTCACCTACGGGGATGTAGGCAGGTGAAGACCAGCTACCAAGAGAACTATTTCTCGTTGGTTGGTCTCTTGTATTAGATTCTGCTATGAGAAAGCTGGTCAACAGCCTCCAGTGGGGCTCGGGGCCCATTCCACCAGGGGCACTGCAGCCTCACTTGCAGCAACGAGGAACATTCCCCTACTGGATGTCTACAAAGCAGCTACATGGAAATCTGTGCACACCTTTGTGAAACACTACAGTTTGGATGTGCAGACCAGATCTGATGCCAAATTTGGCAGGGCAGTTCTGCAGAGCCTCTTTCCTAAGTAGGTTCTCTGCCTGCCTTCCACTTGATACTGCTTGGTGGTCTGCAAAAAGTTACTGATGTTAAAGGACTCCTGGGGTAAGAAGAAAAAATTACTCACTGCAGTAATCTTCTTTCTTCCATGGGGTCCTTTAGCATCAGTAAGCTTCCACCCTTCCCCCCGGGTCACCTGTCTGAGAAGGGCTCTTACGTCACCTTTTACCAAATTTGGCGTTTATCGATGAATTTTTACCTCGTGTTGCTGTTTCTATTTCCACTTTTGGACATTTGCATGTTTTTTGAATCCTGTTAATTTTCGGAGCATTTGCCCTTGTTTTTCCTTGAAAAAATTCTGAAGCAGTCAACAGCTTTCACTCAGTTCACACCCCCCCTCCTGTCTCTTGATTGGCTGGCTCTACGCTCATTAAAAAATCTCTTAATGGCACACCTCCAGGGCAATTGCACCTAGCCAGCTAAGTGCAAAAAGTTACTGATGCTAAAGGACCCCATGGAAGAAAGAAGATTACTGCGGTAATTTTTTCTTATTTGTGGTAGATATTAAAATAATATTGTTTGTTTCTATAATACTGCAATATTTTATTCTTGTCATCAGTGATTTTAACCATTTACAGTAATTAACTGCTAATGGCACGTTCACTTAGTGCCAGGAGCTGTGGCAACTAAGCCATTCACTTTTCTTTTCCCTCCCCTTTTGCTTACTTGGTCACCTTCATATTGTTGTACTCTGAACAAGAATGTTAGTTTAATTTGTCTTTTGAAGCAAAACTGCTGCAGCTGGAGATATTAAGCCTTGAACTGCGGGCGACTCACTTTTACTTTTCTTCTCTTTCTGTACTCTTGTTGCTGCAGGCACTGGATAAGAGGCACAATGAACATTAATTTTCTATGTTGTAAAGCTGTCTGCAGGGCAGCTCTATCAGAATTTTGTTTTTTAATTAATTTTTTCCATCAGAACACTACAAGCAATACATTTCCTTTTAGTTTTTAAGAAACTGGAACACATTTTGGGACAGTGCACACTTACAGTATATGCCAGAGATGGAAACAGGATGGATCTCGGGGAAAGAATTAGGAAATCCCTCGAAAAACATTTAAACTAAAGGCACAGGGAACAGAAGCACTGATAATACGGTGGTAAAATGGGTGGAATACAGTGCACAGATAGCAGACAAATTTAAGCAAAAAACACAAAATATGAGTGTGAAGACTTGACAATCATTAATCAGTGCAAGGAGTTTTAAATAAGAAAGTGGAGGACTTGAAAATGGTTTTATTGAGTGATAAGCTAGATACTGTGGGAATCTCAGACATGGTGGGAGGACGAGGATAACTAAGGAAAAGATACACTGTAAGTGGATACCAATTCTACAGAATAGACTAGGAAAACGAAGGTAGTGTGGATCTGTACAATTCTAATATGCTCACTTGTCCACACAGAGCTGAAACAGACCAACACAGTAAGGGCGAAATGAAATATATGGGATTGGTGAACTGGTTCAGCTAGTCTCGATACTAACTCAGTTTGGTTAAAGATCAAGGGGAAAAAAAAATCCAGGAATTGCAGAATAGTTTTATTCCCAAGACCCGTAAACATAATAATTAAGTGAAAGACCAATGTTGCCATACCCCACCCCGGGTCGCACCTGAAAATAGGCACATGGATGGCTAGTGTGACTTACTCGGTAAACAAAAGCAAATAAATAAATAAATAAATAAATACCTCTCAACCTCCCTCCTCACAAATCTGGGACAAGGCTTAAAATGAGCAGGGACAAATGACCAAAATCAGGGACACATCGGAAAAAGTAGTCATATTAGTTCCAGAAGCTGTGGACAACATGCTTCTTAGTGTGAATAGCATTTTCTTAATGAGAACTAGCCTGTAAATCCACTGGCTGGCATTATTTTGTGATTCAAATCCCTACTCTTCTGTGACCGAAATGCCAAATTTAGGAGGGACAGAAGAAATTTCTGAGGCAAAATCAGGGACATCCCTGAAAATCGGGGACAGTTGAGAGGTATGAATGTTGCTGACAAAGGGATCAACAGTTTTGTGTCAATAAAGAAAAAAACCTACAAAGAGACAATAAAAAAGGGCAAATCTGGAATTAGCAGCTCAAGCCTGCACTTTTAGAAACACTAAACTACTTTTCTCATTGAGGTGCAACCGTTTATAGCATACATAAGTTAAACCCCGTTGCTTAAATCATTAAAGTATTACAATGTGCTTTCTACTTCAAATTACTACTTACTTCATCCCAAGGGGAAGTAGGTGTCTCTTAGTGTTCAGGTCAGCTCTAGAGTGAAAGTCGGCTCAGCCACCAGGCGTCAAAATAGACCTCCCATCGGCAGAGGCCTCATTCCGAAATGCAACTCTGAGTTGGCTCCCTTGTTAAAACATGGTGCACCGCCTGACTGCTTACTTTAGGGAAAGGGGAAATTGTTTAACCAGGAAAGGCACTCTAAGCCCGAGCTTGTTTCCAGGTGCGACCTGGGAGCACAAGAAAGTTAAGTGACTTGCTCAGGGTCACACAGTATGCAAGTGGGGGTGGATGGGATTTAAACCCTGGTCTCCAGGTTTGTAGCTCAGTGCCCTAAACCACTGCACTATACTTTAAATGAGATGCAGTCTTTAGTCAATGTACTGGTGATTGGTGGGGAGCCAGTTAAGGGAGGTAGCCATATATCTCTCAAACAAACAAACAAAAACAAATCCAGAATTAGCAGCTCAACCCATGCACTTTCACAAACTTTAAATTGCTTTTCTCATTGGGGTGCAACTGGTTATGGCATACATAAGTTAAAACAAGAGACCAGTGCACATCCCCCCCACACCAAAAAAAAGGCAAATCATTAAATTAATACAATGACAAAGACGGCAGGTGGGAGCGAGATAAAATATACACCTTTATGGAAAAAATGTAAGGCGTTTATTGGGGTGGAAAAGAATATTGAACCAAGGTTAGCATATGCTAAGGGAGGTATAAAGGAATTCTTCAAATATGTCAGTTCCCGCATACCAATAGTCAAGGCTCCAGATAAGTTTTTTTTTTTGGGATGAGTACTGTAATCCTCATTTTGAAAGTGAGTTGAGTAACACCAAATTCAGATGCGTGCAGATGTCTTTTCGGAGTGGAGTGAGGAGTACATTTAAAAAAAAAAAATTAGTTTTTTCTAGATAAGAATTGATCAGGTGCCAACAATACTTCAGATAATATTAGCAGCTAGGAGTAATTTACTCACCAGTTTTAAAATATAGTGAATAAAATAAAATTGGAATGTGTATGAGAGCTGTAAATGTGGAAAAAACTGCTCCTGCTCCTTTTGAATCACCAGTTATGTTATGAAGCACTATTCTTTGGAGTATGGAGCATTTACGAATGCTGGGTGAGTACTGGCACTCATTAAAAACATTTTCTGAAGAGTATTTCCTAAAATAAGGTGAGTAAAATAGATGTGTACTCACCTTATCTGGAGCCCTGCCAGTAGTAGAATTGTGGGCCTATTGGAACATGATGATGTTAAGATAACAGAGGAACAGAACATGGCGGAGATCCTAAATACCTTTTGTTCAGTTTTTAGTAAAGATGAGCACACTATGTAAGCAATAATACTCAACAAGGTGGGCGATATGGAGCTACACCAGACTGCCTAGGGGTGTAATGAGGCCTGATGCCACAGGCAGAGGGCCTTATAGCCCCTGGAAGGTCCAGTATAGCCCAATACCACCCACCCTGGAGGATGTTATTGCGTTTAGAAAATGGGCACAAAAAAAAAAGGACAAAAATTGGTTTAAAATAAGTTTTGTAATAAAATAGTTCCTCCGCCTGCATTAGAATTATGTTTTTTTTTGTTGAGCTATGGACTTTTGTCCTACTGGAGACTGTAGATTTAAAAAAATATATATCAGTAAAAAGCCGGTGATATGCAGTTACTGCGGTTACGGAACAGTGAGGTACCCTTGTTACATAGAAACATAGACTTTGACGGCAGATAAGGACCACTTGGCCCACCCAGTCTGCCCATTTCCCTGCCTATTGGATAAGCTGCAGATTCTAGTTAACCAACAGCCTACTTCCTGCAACCAACCACTATAATTGCCTTATGTCTGTCCCATGCATGTTTGAATTCCTCCACTGTTTTAGACCCCACAACCTCTCCAGGAAGGCGGTTTCATGCGTCCACCACTCTCTCCGTGGAAAAGAATTTCCTCACATTACTCCTGAGCTGTCCCCCCTCTAACTTTAAATTGTGCCCCCTTGTTCTTGCACATCTCTTTTTCTGAAAGATGCTACCCTCCTGGACTTTGTTGATTCCCTTGAGGTACTTAAAAGTTTCTATCATGTCTCTTCATCTGGTTTCTGATGTAGACCCTGCACCATTTTAGTTGCCCTCCTCTGGAATGCTTCTGTCCTGTCTATGTCCTTGCGTAGATGAGTATTCCAGATGGGGTCTCACCAACTGTCTGTACAGAGGGATAACCACTTCCTTTTTTCTACTTGTGATGCCCCTCCCTATGCATCCCAGTATCCCTCTGGCTCTCCTTACTGACTTCTGACATTGCTTACCCACCTTTAGGTCATCTGACATGACTACACCCAGATCCCTTTCCATTATTGTTGTTGTTAGTACCTCCCCTGCTATTGTGTACTCTTCTCCTGGATTTCTATTTCCCAGGTGCATTACTTTGCACTTCTTTGCATTGAATCTAAGTTGCCACATGTCTGACCATTCCTCCAACCTTGCCAAGTCCCTTCTCATCCTTTCTACCCCCCCTTGTGTATCAACTCTGTTACAGATCTTTGTGTCATCTGCAAAGAGGCATACCTTTCCTTCCAGACCCTCTGCAATGTCACCTATAAAGATGTTAAAGTGTACTGGACCCAGTACTGAGCCCTGAGGTACTCCACTGGTAACCCCCCTTTCTTGGAATGTGTTCCATTCCTTACCTTCTGTGTCCTGTGCAGCCAGTTTGCTGCAGCTACCACCCTGGGACCCACTCCCAGGCTGGCTAACTTGATTATTAATCTTTTGTCGGGACTGTGTCAAATGCCTTGCTAAAGTCTAGGTAGGCCATATCCACAGCCCTCCCCTGGTCTATTACTTTGGTCACCCAGTCAAAGAAATCGATTAGATTCGTCTGCCATGACCTTCCTGCTGTGAATCCATGCTGCTTTGGGTCCTGTGCCCCACTGGCCTCTAGGTACTGAACAGTTCTTTCTTTCAAAAGTGATTCCATCATTTTCCCCACCACTGAGGTCAAACTAACAGGTCTGTAGTTTTCTGCTTCTGCCTTGCTCCCACTTTTGTGAAGGGGAATCACATCTGCCCTCCTCCTCAGGTACCACCCCATCTTCCCATGATTTGTTAAAAAGTGTGGCTAGTGGTGTCACTAGGTCCCCCCTTAGCTCTTTTAGGATTCTAGGGTGAATCCCGTCAGGCCCCATTGCTTTGTCCACCTTGAGTTTTAGGAGTTCTTTCAGGACTCTTTCTTCTGTAAATGGACTGGCGTCAACCCCACTACCCAGAGTGCTTCTATTGTTTGGTTTAGGTAACTCCTCCTCCTCTTCTTCTTTTGTGAATACTGAGCAAAATTATTCATTCGCTATCTCTGCCTTTTCACTGTCTCCCTCTGCCCACCTCCCGTCTCCTTTATTAATCTTCACTATCCCTCCCTTAAACTTTCTATGCTCCCTAATGTACATATAAAAGGTTTTATCCCCCATCTTAACTGAATTGGCTATTTTTTCCTCGGTTTGGGCCTTTGCTTTTCTGACTGCCTTCCCCACTTCTTTCTGGGGGACCCGTGGTGGATCAGGCAATACAGGTAGTGCAAACTGTACTGTAGTACTGTGTTTGTTATACTGTCTCATCCTGTGCATTTTTTTCTCTCTCTCCTAAGCTGGTCTCCAGGCTTCCTTACTCCTGGGCTGTACCTCCTGATATCAATAGTCAGGCAGGAATCAGGCCTCTGCAGCAGGGGACATCCAGCCCTCCACTTCCTGTCTCCCTCAGTTTACTTCCTGCCTGCAGTGAAGCAGGTACTCTGCAGCAGAGCCTTGTCACATATGGCAGGGCTGAAGAGACTGTGAGTTACAAAATATTTATTCTACACCTGCGGCAAGTGTATTTTTTTGATAACTGGAAATGCTGTAGCAACGGGAGCGGTATTCAAATGCTCCAAGGTGGGATCCAATCTCAGCCTTGCAAACTGCACAGACTGGCCCCACCTCTCACTGGCTCGACTTTTCCCCACATTTGGAGACTTATTCTGGGGGTAAATGACATGACAAGGTCTAGAACACACCTATACAGTAGCCCGACAGCATACTAGTAGCACAAGTCTGCCAGAGATCAGTTAGTCCCCCCAGAGGCAGGTGGGCTACTGAGTGGCATTCCTGTCTCAGACAGGTCTCCATCCAGAAACTTAGCCTTGGATAATCCAGATTACTTCAGGGGGTGGGGCTTCTCTATGGGACCCAGGGGCACGAAGGTGGAGGCATCCCTCGAAAAGATGCTTTTAGTCCTCCACTCCTCCCTTATAGCAGCGGCGAACAACCTGTTCTCAGCACCACTGACATTTGCATTCCAGCGTGCTGATGAGCCACATATAAGCAAGCTCAGCCAACCTGTTTTCCGCATGAGTCACAATACCATGGGCCACTATCCTGGCATTCCAGTGCTGTTGAGCCAGATGCAGTTATGCCCATCCCGCAACAGGTTCAGAGCGGGACTGTTCTAGGCATTATCAGCAGATATCTCGAAAGAGGCTGCCAGTCGTGCAGCAAGGGCCACGCTTTAACTCACCTCACCTTGACATACCTAAGGCTGCAGGCATGGCAGGCGGACAGGTCGCCAAAGCTCGCTTAGCGAATGCCCCTGACAAGGGAGAGCTCCCATAGTCTTAAAGGGGGGTGGTAAAAGATTCCAGAGAAGTGATGAAAACCTAACTACCGAAATTCAGGAGCACATACAGACCCTGAACGTAGGGATCCAGTCAGAGTATTCAAGCCCATGCATACTTGGAGGACAAATTAATTCTGCCTTGGCAGACGATACTGGGTCATCTCTGTTACCCAACAGATGCAAGAAGGGTTTTTTCTGGCATCCGTAGATCTGCAAGATGCCTGTTTACCCTTCCCACTCAGTAACGGCACGCGCACAATCTCAGGTTCACAGTGGCACAGCAGTACTTCAATTCAGATTCTACCATTGGGGTCTTCCTCAGAGCCACAGACAGAATTAAAGGTGCCAGTGCCGGTCATAGTCCACATAAAGGGCCTACAGCTAAACCAAACATTACAAGCAGTGGCAGAGATGGTCTGGTACCTGTCGGCACATGGTTTGTTCATCAACTGCAGAAAGAGTCCCTAATTTCAAACCAGACCTAGATCTTTCTAGGGTCAGACATCATGACACAAGTATCCCCCCACCAGAAACTAAATTTCGGATTCTGTTAGAGCTCATTGAGACAGAGTGAACCCTCCCACCAGTGATGGTCTTGGAGGACAGAGGTCATGAAGGTTTGTAAGTCTGACCATCCTCACCAAATCCGAATCGCAAGCGATGCAAGCCTCTTGAGCTGGGGATGGCTCACCTGCTTCAGCCGTTGGCACCGGGCAAGTGGTCACTGTTAGAGGCACAAGGTACAGCATAAACGTTCCTGGCGTGGACAGTAGGCCATGCCCTGAGGCACTCTGAACAGCAATTCCCCAATCAGAATAGTCTGGTTACAACCGACAATCTGTCAGTGTTGGCATATACCAACCACCAAGGTGGCACAAGAAGCTCAAAATGCTAAGGGAATCCCTTCTTTTTCAGTGGGCCTCACAGCACTGAGTGAGGTATTTACCAAGGTAGGTAAATGACACAGCAGACTAGCTCAGTCAGAGGGTTGATTGACCATGGGAATGGGAGCTGAAGGATAGTGCCTCCACTGAAACCAGTTAGCCCCAGGTTTCAGGAAAAGATTTCTCTGAGAAAAGAAACGAATGTTGGGTCTGTAAAGAAACTGGGCATATTGCTAGACAGTGTCTCAAAAGGATAAGCAATATGCAACATGGAGCTAGGAAAGAAGTGGATTGTATGTGTGTCCCTGGAAGCATGCCTGTGAACATGAGGGAACACATGCACCCAGTCACAGTGAATGGTGTACAGACACAAGGATTAAGGGACACAGGGGAATCCCTAACATTGATAAAAGGGGATCTGATAGAGCCTGGTCAGCTTATACCCAATAAATTTGTAACTCTGCAAGGGTTCACTGGTGAGGAGACCAGATTGCCACTCACTAGTGTTCTCCTGGACTGGGGTGAAATAGGGTGAACTGTGCAACAGGTGGCTGTAGCCAAAACGTTAGTAGTTGATGTCATCCGTGGCAACAATTTCAAACAGGGGATGGTGTGTGCAGTTACCCATAGCCAAGCGGCAAAGGAAAATTGTAGTTCTCTGTCCTAAGCTGGTCTCCGGGATGTACCTCCTGATGCTGACTGACACATAGGAATCAGACCTCTGCAGTAGGGGACATCCAGCCCTCCACTTCCTGACTCCCCCAGTTTACTTCCTGCCTTCAGTGGAGCAGGTACTCTGCAGCAGAGCCCTGTCACATGTGGCAGAGCTGAAGAAGACTGTAAGTCAAAAAATCCTTTTATCTACTTGTGGATACAGCACTACTGTTCGGAGTGATTTGGATATGCTCCATGGCGGGAGTCAGTCTCAGCCTTGCAAACTGCACAGACTGTCCCCACCTCGCAGTGGCTTATTGTGTTATCCGCGATATTGGCTTCCCCACAATTGATGTCTGGATGCCATTAAGGCTAAGGGAACTCCTCAGTTAAGCACCGGAGTGCTTGTGGGGTCGAGTGCCCCTCATTGACAAATGGCTTTGGGGGAAAATTGCAGCCGCTCATCGACTGTCTGGAAGCCTTGAAGGCTAAGGGGAACTCGTCAGTTAAGCACCACAGTGCTTCTAGAGACGTGTGCCTTCATCAGTGAACGGCTTGAGGAAAATTACAGCCGCTCGTCGACTGGTACTGTTCCGTCGGGCACAGATCTGGGGTAAGGCACCAAGATGCTCACGACCATCATCTCTCTTATTGATAAGCGCTGAGGAGAGCCAGGCTGCTCTTCGACGTTCAGCTTTTTCATTGGGAGGAAAATTAGCGCTGGAGCACTGCAGGATAGTCTATGCAACGAACACTTCACTACAGGTGTAGTGCTTTTACAGGGATGGTGTGAACAGTGCTGGTGTACCCCCCAATCAAAGCCAGGAGGCCTTATTTGACCTTAAGAGTCCCTAAGTGCTACATAGCTCTTAAAGGGACAGCACCTCAAACTTACAGCAGTCTAGGGTCTTGCAAGCAAAGGGAAATTCCTTTGGAAAAAAAAAAGTCAAAAGCACCGGAGTGCTTCCAAGGCTAGGCAGGCACTGCATGGCCTCCGATCGATGAGCCGCTTTTTGGGAAAGCTGCAGCCGTTTGCCGTCAGTAGAACTATTCGACGCTCATTCAAAAAGAGCCCGCCTACCAGCTGTCGCCAATCTGGCCTCAGCCTTCCCTATTCCACCAGCCATAGGGGACTTGATAAAGGAGGAATGACAAGGTCCAGAACACACCTATACAGTGGCCCGACGGATTTCTTAGCTTCTTAAGTTTGACAAGGAGCAGTAAGACTGCCAAAGAATCGACCTTCTGATTTCGCACCTAACCAAGAAGTCAGTCAGCCCAGCCGGTGGAGGGGCTTCTCTCAGGGACCTGGTGATTAGGAATGTGGATGTCTTCATCTAGGCTTCCAGGCATCAGCAATGTCTCCAGGCAGCATCTGCTAATCCTTTACTGGCTTAAGTCGCTCTGTCTCTGGGCCCAGGTTCTTTGCCTCTCAATTCACTGGGAACCCAGAGAAGAACATGCCTGTTTTTCATCAGCGGCAGTCCAGGAGTTTGGTTTAGGCTTATGCAGCAGTCGTGCACGAGCAGGCGGTCAGGTGCGCCGCTAGGACCATGTTTTCATCAAACCTTGGATCTTTGCAACCTCTGGCTTCGGGTCTGGGTAGCAGTCGCCTCTTTGTTGAGCCAGTTGATTAACATACCCTGTGAAGGTAATCTCCCATTTGGTTCAGCCCTGAAGGAGGCAGAGAAGGCCTCCAGGGAGATGGCTAGGCACATATGCCACAATGAAGAGGCAGGGGCCAATCCTGGTCCTCAGGCCCCAGGCGCATTATTCATAAGCATCTTATAAGATCAGAACAATAACTTCTCAGGGAAGGAGGAAGAGAGAAGGAGAGAAAAAAAAAAAGCCTACCCAGGCCCATCCTCATGTAGGGGGCAGACATTTATAAATTTTTCAAGGAATCCAACCCAACTCAGACAGCAGGGTCCTAGACATCAAAGCCCCCACTTCCTTGTGCGGTGCCCTCCTCCATCTCTGGCAACCAGTCCAAAAAGTCAGGTGAGGTTATAGTCCATTACAGGCCTTCAAACAACATGAAGTCTTGCTATATTCTGACAGTAGCAGTGAGTCTCAACCTTCGAACTGCCCCGGAGATGAAAGAGTTAACTTTCCATGCCAGGCATGGAACGCTGAGCTCGAGCTCGGTTGAGACTCTGTCTGTTGCTGTTTTAAACTCAAACCGTCAGATTCTTTACTCCGCCTCACTGAACAGATCGCTGGGAGATTTCTCCTTCTGCTCAGTTCAGTTTGTGTGTGGTTAAAAATCGCTTTTTCTCGGTTTCGACGAATTTAAACTGTAACCTGTCGGTTCAGTCTCTGTCTGTGGTATTTGTGAGTACTAGATAGGTTATATTTTACTCTATTCTGTGTGGAACTTGTAAACGGTTCATCGGTTCGGTTTGAACCGATCAAGTTGTTAAAAAGTCTTAAATTGTACTTTCAGAGTGGGGTTACTGGTTCTTATCGGTTCTAAAAAAAAAAACGGATTTTATTACATTTTTTTCCACGACCCGTGACACGGTTAGGAACCGATAAGAGGGTCTTGCCTGGCGGATTGCCATAAAAGGGTAAGTTTGGTTAGGACTGGCACAATGTCTGAGAAACCCAAAAGAAAAACCGGACCCCTGGGTTTCAACACTGCAGTGTGTGTGGGGAAGTCTTTGCCAAGGCTGACCCCCACACCACCTGTGTTTATTGTCTGGGGTTTGACCACCTCAATGCAGACTGCCAGATTTGTAAAAGTTTCCCTGCAGCTACCCTAGAAAAGAGAGTTGGTAGGCTTAGGAAAGGAGGCCAAAAAGTCCGCTGAACGGTTGGCCAGCCGGTTGGTTCAAACGAATCAGAAGAGTGCCCTCTGACCAGAGGCGAGACTTCTCGGGCAAGGAGAGCGATTCTGAGGAGTCGGTTCTGGCTAAAGAACTAGAAAAGAAAAATCAGCTGGTCGCGGAGCCAAAACTTTCCTCTCCAACCGCTGAAGAAATACATAGCGATCAAAATTGTTCAGTCGCTTTCCCGAGTTCTGACGAACCGGCACCATCAGGCAGGCTGGTTCACGGTTCCAATCGTTCAAGAGTATGATTTAGAGGAATTTATGAACCGGAGGAGAGGAAGAGGAGTATGAGGAAAGTGAATGTGGCTTTGAAAGTCTGGATGTGCCCATTGACCCGGACATCTCCCCAGACAGACCTTCAGGAGTGTCTCCTCCTAGGCTTTCTGACTCCCCCTCCCATTTCATGTTTTATAAAAAAGTGGCTGAAACCTCCAGCTTCCTATGGAAGAAGCTGTGGATGGCCAAGAGGAGCCTGACTATGTGGAAATGATGGATATCCCAGAGTCTAGGAGGCTGTCTATTCTCTTGCACAAATCTTTTGGGAAACAGACATTTAAGATTTTAAAGACTCCTAACACTATACCTCCTGTGGATAAAGAATGGACAAGAGGTATACATTGTCAGTCTCAGACACGGAGTTCCTTACACAACAATGCAGCCATGTTGGGGTAGTGCAGGCTGCAGCCTGTGATAAGGCAAATATTCCCTTGGCTTCACACCCCCCGGACAAGGACTCCAGGAGGATTGATGCCATGGCAAAGAAACAGTACATGGCAGCATCCTTGGGACTCAGACAGGCCAATTATATGGCCTATACTGCTAGGTGTCAAAAATCCAGATGGGACACAGTTATGGCTTTAGCAAAACAGGTCCCTGGCCAGCTTGCCAATGAGCTGGAGCAGGTGGTTGCTGATGGTATTGAGGCATCCAAGGTGCAATTCCATGCTGCAGTCGGTAGACTCCAATGATGTGTCATCTAGAGTCATGGCTACATCTGTGGCACTTCGAAGAATGGCTTGGCTCACATGTACTAGCCTATCACAGGATACCCAGACTAAGGCCATGGATTTTCCTGTTGTGGGTAATTCTCTGTTTGGGGAGCAGACAGAGAATTACATGAGGAAAATGGATGAGTATAGGACCACCTATAGGAGTGCACAAGCCAAGGAAAAGCAGGCCACTCCTCAAAGGCAGCTTCCCAGGGGCAGGGGCAGGCCTTTTCATAGGCCTTTTTACCAAGCCCAGGCCTCCTCTTCTGCTTATGCCCAGAGGGGTTCTTTAGAGGAGAGGCAGGCGGGTACAAGCAGGCCTGCTTCCACCCCTTAGCCCAAAGCCCTGCCAAACAGGCACCCTGATGGGGTTGCCAGGGCGATTCTCAGCTACCTGTGGGGGCAGGCTGGCTTACTTTGTCCAGGACTGGGAGTCTCTGACATCAGACAAATGGGTCCTGGAAGTAGTAAGCCAGGGACTGGTTCTCGGCTTCAAAAACTTTCCAAATATGAGAACCAGATCCTTTCCACCTGTAAATCCATCAGAGACACTTGCCTTAGAGGCAGAGGTCTCATCCCTCCTAGCTCTCAGAGCTGTGGAAAGGGTTGTACTCCAGGTACTTTCTTACCCCAAAAAAGACAGGAGAATGGCGGCCCATCCTGGATCTCAGACATTTAAACAAGCACCTTTTAAAACCAAAATTCAGAATGGTGACTCTGGGAATTATTCTACCCTCTCTAAGGCCAGGGGACTGGCTAGTGTCCCTGGACCTCAAGGATGCCTACTTCCATATTCTCATCAGAAGCTCCCATCGAAAGTACCTCAGGTTCGAGCTGCCCTCAGGCCATTACCAGTTCAGAGCAATGCCTTTGGCCTCACCTCTGCTCTAAGGCGTTCACAAAATGCCTGGCAGTGGTAGTTGCTTCTCTAAGAAGGCAAAGATTGCCATCTTCCCTTACCTGGACGACTGGCTCATAGTGGGCCAGTCCTCAGACCAAGTCAAGTTACACTTGCAGATAACTCAGCAACTGCTCACTTCTTTGGGTTTCCTTCTAAATCTTCCAAAGTCCGTTCTAGAGCCTGTCCAGCTCCTCACCTTCATAGGCGCAGAGCTAGACACAGAGAAGGCCAGAGCCTTCCTTCCCCTGGACAGAGCAAGGACCCTGGTCTCTCTGGCCTCCTCATTCACCTTGCAGGTGTCTCGACCAGCAAGGCATTGTCTACAGCTCCTGGGGCACATGGCTGCTTCTATAGCAGTAGTGCAGGGAGCAAGATTTCAGATGAGGGACTTTCAGTTCCATTTTCATAACCTTCTGGTCTCAAAGGAAGGACCCTCTGACCAACTTGATCCCAGTAACTCAAACCCTGATCCAGGCCCTACAGTGGTGGCAGGATCAGAACAACCTGAGACAAGGGGTTCCCTTTGTCACCCAGTCTCGCTCTTTAATCCTTACTACAGATGCCTCCCTCTTGGGGTGGGGGGCTCACATGGGCGACCTGACCACCCAGGGGTTGTGGTCCCCTCAGGAAACTCTGCTTCACATCAATCTGTTGGAACTCAGAGCAGTATTTCTAGCACTTCAAGCTTTTTCCAGATCTGTTCAGAACAAAGTTATACAGGTCAGAACAGACAACACCACCACAATGTGGTACATCAACAAGCAAGGAGGCACTCGGTCTATGGCCTTGTGCACCGAAGCAATGAAGTTGTGGTCTCTGGCTTACTCTTGAACACCTCCCTCACGGCAGTTCACCTCCCAGGCAGGACAATGTCCTGACAGATGCTCTCAGCAGGATTTCCCAGGGCCATCACGAATGGTCACTGGACCCCCTGGTTTTGGAGGTGATATTTTCCAGATGGGGTACCCCGCAGATAGATCTTTTTGCAGCCCCAGACAATCACCAACTTCCCCTTTTTTGTTGCAGGCCCCCAGTGTTGGGCTCAGTCCCTTGGATGCCTTAATTCTCAATTGGGAAGGGAAGTTTCTCTCTGCTTCCCCCCCTTCCCTCTCCTGTTCAAAGTGCTAGTCAAAATCAGATCTCAACCCTGCAAGATGATCCTGATTGCTCCAGACTGGGCCAAACAGCCCTGGTATCCACTCCTACTGTCCTTAGCAGTCCATCTTCCCCTGTGTCTTCCCAGGAATTACAACTTGTTAACCTGTGCTCAGGGGAGGGTTTGGTACCCGAACCTCTCATCTCTCAATCTCAAGGCCTGGCTCTTGAAGAGTTAGAGTTTGCTGATTTACACCTCTCCCAAGGTGTAATGGATATCCTGAAGGCTTCTAGAAAACCTTCCACCAGGGCTACTTATAATTCCAAATGGAAAAGATTTTCCATATGGTGCTCTGGGAAGCATATTTCCCCAGAATCTGCTGATCTGCCCACAGTCCTTGATTATATGGTCCATTTAAATAGCTTGGGGCTGAGACCAGCTACACTGAAAGTGCATCTGGCAGCTGTGTCTGCTTTTATTTCAACAGGTAAGCCCTCTTCTTTCAGCTGATCCTATATTCTCCAAGTTTTTCAAGGGATTGCTTCACACCAACCCTCCATTCAGGGACCCTGCCCCTGCCTGGGACCTTAATGTTTGCATTGCTCAGCTTATGCAACCCCCCTTTTGAGCCTTTGTCTTCAGCAGAGCTTAAGTACTTGACTTGGAAGACTGTGTTTCTGGTAGCCATCACATCTGCCAGACGCATAAGTGAATTACAAGCTTTGTCAGTGGAGCCTGATTTTATCTCCTTTCATAGAGATAAGGTGGTCCTCAGGACCAACAGGGAGTTCTTGCCTAAGGTGGTTTCAGATTTCCACCTTAATCAATCTATGTCTCTCCCAGTGTACTTCACTGACCATTCCTCCTCTGGTGAGAGGAGGCTGCACAGTTTAGATGTGAAAAGAGCCCTTAGCTACTACATAGAGCGTACCAAGGGTCACAGGTTTGACTCCCTCCAACTGTTCCTCACTTATGGTGAGGTCGATAAGGGGAAACCTGCCACTAAAGTCCCATTGCCAGGTGGATTGTCTCTTGTATCCAATTTTGTTATGAAAAACTGGGTAAGGTTCCTCCCTCAGGCCTGAGGGCTCACTCTACCAGAGGTACAGCTGCTTCCCTGGCTGCTGCCAGGGACATCCCTATTCTAGAGATATGTCAAGCAGCTACCTGGAAAACCGTTCATACTTTTACCAAGCATTACTCCCTGGACATCCAGGCTAGGAGTGATGCTCGGTTCTAACACAGCTGTGCTTCAGAGCCTATTTCCTAAGTAGGTTCTGTCCCTCCTCCATGGAGGTACTGCTTTGTAGTCTGCTACTGTCAGAATATAGCAAGACTTCATGTTGTTTGAAGAAAAATTACTCACCTTAGTAATGTTTTCTTCTAATGAAGTCTTGCTATATTGACCTCCCACCTGCCTCTCTCAGAACCTCTGCTTTTGGGATGTGGGTGGGCAGTGCAGTGTTAGCACTCAGTAGGTGCCCACCTTTTTGTTTTCACCCCCTTCTTTTTTGGGGTGAGTTGGTGTTGTGTTTTTCATTTTTTGGGTCTCCTGACTTGAGTCTTTGTTTTGGGACCAAAACATGTGTTTTATGTTTAGTAGCCAGTTGGCTAGTGTAGGTTTACAGCTTCTACACAGGGCCTTAGTGAGTTTAGCTCATAAAGATCCGATGGTTTGAGTTTAAACAGCAACAGACAGAGTGTCAACCGAGCTCGAGCTCAGCGTTCCATGCCTGACATGGAAACTTAACTCTTTCATCTCCGGGGCAGTTCGAAGGTTGGGACTCACTGCTACTGTCAGAATATAGCAAGACTCCATTAGAAGAAACAACATTACTAAGGTGAGTAATTTTTTCTTAGGCACGCAAGGGCTATGGATTAAGCTTCCACCTCGGAGATCAGTTTGGCTTTTTCCTTTTTCTACCCCCACTCTTCATCATGCCTAAACGCACAGGGGGATTCAGGCCAGTCTGGCATATTCCCACGCAGTAATGGTGCACACACCATCCCAGGTGGGAGAGCAGTACTTCCAGTTTAAACTCTGCCATTGTGACCTCCCTCAGACCCACGGACAGTATGTAAGTTCCTAGTAGTGGTTATAGTCCACTTAAAGGCCCCACAACCAAGCATCACAGGCAGTGGCAGAGGTTGTCAGGTGCCCTAGGGCACATGGTTTTCTCATCAACTGGAGAAAGTGCTTCCTAATTCCAAACCAGACCTTGATCCTCCTGGGGGGGCTCACATCATGACACAAAGTTTTCTCCCCCCTCTGAAAACTAGATTTTGGGATCTGTAATAGCTCATCAAGGAGTTCCTCAAGCTCCTCAGCTGCCTGCTTATTTTGTCACATAGCTCATTAAGACGGATTAAACTCTTCTTCCAGGGATGGTCCCGGAGGTCAGGGGTCATGAAGGGCCGCAAGTTAGGCCATCCGCACTAAGTCAGAATCACGAGCGATTCAAGCCTCAGGAGCTGGGAAGGGCTCACCTGCATTAGCTGTGGCACTGGGCAGGGGATCGCTGTTAGACACAAGGTACAGTATAAGCGTTCCTGAGAGGTGAACGGTAGGCCATGCCCCGAGACACGATGAACAGCAATTCCTCAATCAGGATAGTCTGATTCCAACTGACTATCTGGCAACGCTGACATACACCGACCATCAAGGTGAAACAAGATGATCAAAGATGCTAAAGGAATCCCTTCTTTTTCAGTGGGTTGAGTACCACTGAGCGGTGTTTGTATCAGGACAGGAAAAGGTCACAGCAGGATGATTCAGTCGCAAGATGGGTCAACCAAGTGAATAGCAACTGATGGACAGTGCCTCCCACATTCAGACAGAATAGTGGGGCAATACTCAAACAGATCTTTTCACCTGCTGGCAGAACTCCAAGGTAAAGCAGTTCTGTTCCCTGGCCAAGGACAAGCAGTGGCTCAGGACACCTTTTCCCCCCTAAACTGGGATCTGTTTGGTCTCCTGTATGCCTTTCCTCCAATACTGCCTCTATCAAGAGTCCTTCACAAAGTGGCCTTGGACAGGACCATCATGATTCTAGTCTGTCCCTTATGGCTTTTCCGCACTTAGTTATTTCTCATTCATTGGTCAAGGCAACCACCTCTAACATTCAGGTTCAGCCCAGGCATTCTCCATCAAGGTCCAATTCTACATCCTATTTTAACATCTGGTCTCTCTGGGCCTGGAAATTGAGTGGAAAAACTTCAAGGAGCTATGCGGCACAGCTCCTGTTATTGACATGATGGGGAACTCGTGTGTCTCTTATTCCTCCAAAGTGCATTATAGAATCTGAAGGAGAATTTGGTTCTGGCTTCATTCAAGACACATACAGAATGACACAATATAATCGCCTGTACTACTACAGTTCCTTTAAGACAGATGGACAAAGGATTGCAACCAGCCACCTTACAAATTAGAGTTTCTGCACTGGGGGCACTCTTGACAGACCCTGGGGAATTGTTAGGGCTCATATCCCCATGTCTGGTGGTTCTTCAGGCAGCAGCAGCATTAAAGCATCTTCAATCCATCAAAGCTATCACCTTGGAGTCGCAATATGGTTCTCAAGGCCATGACCAAGGCCCCCTTTAGAGCCTCTCAAGGCATCCATCATGCATCTCAAAATAAAGGTCGCCTTTTTTTCTCAAAAGCTATTACTCCAGCCAGGAGTTTCAACAAACTAAAAGCATTGCTTGCCCAAGAGCGGTACACTTGTTCATCTGGCTAGAACAGTTCCAATTTTTGTTTGCCACAGTTATGTCTCCCTTTAATTACAATCAAGGGTTCATCCTTCCTTCCTTCTGCCCACTCTCTAAAAGCAACAAAGAAGGAAATTTTCATACACTACACGTGGGAAGAGGGAGAAAAATGTACATTAAGAGAGAGGAAGCTATTTACAAAAATTCAACTTTGTTCATGCCAGCTAAAAGAAAAAATTGGGGGGCAGCAAGGATTCAATAGGCTCTATAGCCAGATGGATTCTGTCAGTCATGTCTATGACTTATGATCAGGCCAGAGTAACTTGCCTGGCTCAAGTGAGAGCCTATGGCCCCTTCATGGGCATACTTGAGAGAAACATCGATAGCACACTCATCCTGAGTGGCCTTTTGATCATCCATTCACCCCCCCCCCCAAAAAAAGGGGGGGTTCACTGGAGGTGATGTCCTCGAGGGAGGCATCCTTTAGCCGCAGAGTGTTTCAAGTGGCGGTGAACCCTTCAGGACTCTTGACATTCTTCCCACCCAGGACATCTGGGGACGTACTGCTTTTGTATATTTCAGGAGTAAGGAAGCCCGGACACCAGCTTAGGAGAGAGAAATCGAAATTTAAATACCTGTAAATTTTCTTTCTCTGACAGCTGGTCTCCGGGCTTCGGATTCCCTCCCAGAATGTATATAGTTGGCTGGTCTCCTGGCCATATATGCCTTAAAATTCTTGTTTTCTGTCTCCAAGTTCTGGTAGTATTACCACATTGGACTGCTTTAGGAAGAACTGAGGGGAGACAGGAAGTGAAGGGCTGGATGTCCCCTGCTGCAGAGTTCTGATTCCTGCCTGTCAGTCAGCATCAGGAGGTACAGCCCAGGAGTAAGGAAGCCTGGAGACCAGCCGTCGGAGAAAGAAAATTTACAGGTATTTAAATTTTGATTTCCCGGGACCCCCACAGAAGCCATTGTGGACACTACTGGGAGGCTGGTTCCCCAGCCTGTGTCTCCTGATAGGGAGACTAATGAAAAGGGGGTAGATATTTCCCCAGTAGCAGTTAACCACACAGCTATGGAGGGTTACTCCGAAGAGGGAGGGGTGACCCATGGTGAGAAGGATAGGGATGACAGTGATCCTGAGTGCCCTGATGCTAGTGCTAGAGACCCTAGTTTAAAGACTGAAGGGGAGCTGTCCCATACCTTGGGAATGTGTAAGGAGTTTGCAGCTGCTCAGAAATGTAACACTAATCTAGAAAAGCAGAGGGGCTTGAGCAGACTCTGACGGAGCACAAGGAGGTGATGGTAAACATAAGGGTTATTGGGAAAATGGACTGATGTATACTCAGGCTGTGCAGACAGAGGGAGGGGTGATAGGCAGGCAACTTGTCGTTCCCCAGGGGTATCGTGAGCAGTTGCTCAAGATTGCACATGATATTCCCTTGTCTGGTCATCTGGGAATCGTGCGCACTACGCAGCTGTTGGCCCAGAATTTCTATTGACCCAACTTCACCCAGCAGGTGAAGGAGTATTGCAGGTCTTGTCACCGGTCCAAGAAATAGGGAAGGCAGGTAAGAAAACCCAAGCCGCCCTGATTCCATTTCCCATAGTGGAGGAGCCATTCCAGAGGGTGGGAATGTATATTGTGGGGCCATTAAATACCCGCAGCTCCTCCGGGAAGAGGTTCATCCTGACTGGTGGATTATGCCACCCGGTACCCAGAGGCAGTCGCCCTATCCTCACTGCGGTTGGACAAAGTGGCAGATGCCTTACTTGGGATTTTCTCCCGTGTTGGGTTTCCGCAGGAGATTATCACCCATCGAGGGAGTTCCTTCATGTCGGACCTGATGAAATGTTTGTGGGAGAAGTGTGGGGTGGTGCAGACACACACGACACCCTATCACCCGAAAGCCAATGGGCTTGTGGAAAGATTTAATGGTACCCTGAAGTCAATGCTCCCAAGCGTTTGCTGAACAGCATGGGAGGGACTGGGAGAAATAACTTCCCCACTTGTTGTTTGCATACAGGGAGGTGCCCCAAGAGTTGACAGGATTTTGCCCCCTTCGAACTCTTACATAGACGCTGGGTACATGGGCCCCTACACTTGATCCGAGAGGACTGGGAAGGCAAGCACGCCACCCAGGGAACTCCCATAGTGGATTACGTCATTAGGTTTAGGGAAAGGCTGAAGGAGCTTATGGGGACAGCCCAGAGCAACCTGGCAGCTGCCCAACAGAAACAAAAAGTGAGGTACGACCGCAGAGCCAGAGCTCTCACATACACAGTGGGACAGGAAGTCTTGATCCTTATTCCGGTCCGGAAAGACAAGCTGCAGGCTCAGTGGGCAGGACCGTACAAAGTAGTTAGGAAGGTAAATGACATGAACTATATCCTGGAATTACCTGACAGAAGATGGACAGAAAGAATGTACCATGTCAACATGATGAAGCCATATGCTAATAGGGTTGACATGGCGTTTGCAGTATGTAGTCCTGGGAAGGGGACGGACAAAGGAGACCCCCTTCTGGACTTGCTGGAAGAAAGCAAGTGGGAGTCCTCTGTAGAGGCAGTTAAATTGTCTTCCCTGCTTGTCCGCAGACAAGATCCAGGAAGTAAGAGAGATTTTAACAGACGTTGTACCCCTGTTTAGCGCCAAGCCTGGACTAACCCCCTTAGCAACGCATGACATGGAGACAGGGACACAGACGCCCATGCGGCGGACAGCATATCGAGTGTCAGAGGCTGTCCAAAAGGACATCAGGAGGGAGGTGGAGGAGATGCTGGATTTAGGGGTAATCCAGAGATCCCACAGCTCCTGGGCCTCACCCGTAGTCCTTGTGCCCAAGCCAGATGGCTCTACTTGTTTCTGTGTGGACTGTTGTGGACTGAATGCAGTCACGAAGTCAGATGCCTACCCGATGCCCCGGATGGACGAACCCCTGGACAAGTTGGGAGGGGCGACCTACCTCACGACTGTTGACCTGACAAAGGGGTATTGGCAGGTAGAATTAATGGACAGGGCTAGGAAGAGGTTGGCCTTCATCACTCCGATAGGCTTACTTGAATTTAAAGTAATGCCTTTCGTAATGAAGAACTCCCCAGCTACTTTCCACAGGTTGGTGTACCAGGTATTAAATGGTGCTGAGGAGTACACTGTGGCATACCTGGATGCCATTGCCATCTTTAGTGCCAGCTGGGAGGAACACCTGTCCCACCTTAGGGAAGTGCTGGACAGGATACAGAGGGCTGGGCTCACTGTCAAAGCTAAGAAGTGCCAGGTGGCCATGGCTGAAGTGGCATACCTCGGGCATGTTGTAGGCCGGGGACAGCTCCGTCCTAACCAAGTAAATATAGAGGTGATCAAGGCATGGCCCAGACCAGAAACGCAGAAGTAGGTCAGGAGTTTTCTAGGGACAGCATTGTACTATGGGAAATTTGTGTCCAGTTACAGTGCCCTGGCTGCTCCCCTATCTGACCTGGTCAAGAAAAGGATGCCTAAGAAAATTACCTGGGAACCAGCCTGTGAAAAAGCCTTTACCAGACTGAAGGAGGCACTGTGCAGTGCTCCTGTGTTGACAAGTCCTGACTATAGCAGACCCTTTATAGTTCAGACTGACGCCTCAGACATGGGTATTGGGGCAGTACTGAGTCAGACGTGGGTATTGGGGCAGACTGGGTGGGCCATAGGCCCTTATCTGCCAACACTGTCTATGTAGACATCCAACCAAGGGATAGATCACCCTGTAGTTTACCTGAGTAAAAAGTTACTTCCCAGTGAGCAGGCATACTCTGCTGTGGAGAAAGAGTGTCTTGCCATAGTGTGGGCCCTAAAGAAGTTAGATCCATATTTATATGGGCAGCATTTTGAGCTACACACTGACCACAAACCCCTGGTTTGGCTGACGCAAATGGGGAAAAACTAATGATAGACTGTTAAGATGGAGTCTTGCCTTGCAAGGGTATGACATTACAATCTTACATAGGGCTGGAGCGACCAATCAGAACAGCGATGGCCGTTCGCGTCTTTATGAGGAGTGAACTGATTTGGGAAGCCCATCCCATGCAGAGGATAGAGCCCCCCAATTCAGTCTAGGTGGGGAGGATTGTGACGCTTGGCCAGCTGGTTATTGATTGTTCTCTGATATTTGTAATATAAAAATGTAGTGTGTGATTTGTCTCCATAAGGCAGCTGTGCCATGGGTCAGGTTTTTTTAGTGGAAATAACAGGATATATTAACCTGAAACCAGTAGGTAATTAAAATACTAGAGAGCCTAATTAAGGGTCTTCTGTTTATCTGACTTAATTAGAACTGACCCAGCTAAAAGGATATAGGGATCGTAAACTTTTATGATGGTTTAGAGGAAAAAACATTGTTATATCACTATGGTGCTAAAAGTCATAAAATCATTTGAAATGCCTGGGAATAGGAACTGTTTGAGATCAAAGAGGGGATGTTAAGGAGTCATATTGGGAAATCAGTTTTTGCTGATGTCACCTTATTTGAAACATCTCCTGACAGGAAGATCAGTGTTTGTATAATTTTTTTTATATTTAACAAGAAGGAGTTAGATGACATCATGGAAGGGGAGTGTGAGACAGACACAGTTTAACCTAGGATCTGTGTCTGATGTTAGTTACATTTCTTTGTGGGCTCTTAAGAAACGAGAACTAACTTAAGCACTGTAAGAAGGTAATACATTAGATAGAAAAAGTCAAATTTTATTGTGGTAGGAGTTTGTTTGTACTTTTCCATGTTTTCTTTTAAGTGATTGTATGTTTTGAGATACAGTGTTCTATGTTTACATTTTACATATTTTTATCTATTTTTAAGTGAACTTTTCATTTAAAAAGACTGCCTGGATGTGTCTTTGAAGTTTCTTCTTGCATGCGATGTATGGAGGGTTACGATTGACAGCTGTTCATAAGCTTAATGGTGTTACCAAAGTGGGAAAAGGTAAGAATATACCTAAGGTTTTATAGAGTTTTAAGGGTTAATTTTGGATACCTGGTTAGGTGCTCTTAGGTGAAAGATATCTGGCAATCCCCGAAGAGCAGATTATCTGAGCCTGTACATTTGGGTACGTTAGCATAAGGTTCACAGTTTGAATCCCTCCTGAACTTGAGACTAAAGGTGATTTGGACCTACAAGCAGACAGGAGGGTGACCCTGTTCACAGTACTGTGCTCGGAGGTTGGCACTGTGGGAGCAGAGGGCCTGGCCTGCTGAATGCATTTGTGACAATGGGGGCGCCCTGAATTGGCACTTGCTTTTTTACCAAGCACTGTTGAAAAATAGATGCATACTTGACCATGGCGTTCAGCCAGTCAGCATGCTTTATTTTTCAAGCCCATTTTCTAAACCAGAAACGGTGAATACTGGGAAGAGGAGGGTGAGACATCCACTGATTTTAATGTAACGGGGGAGAAATCGGGGTGGATTGAGATCCTCTGCGGGAGGACCGCAGCTTGCGTGCCCCAGAGCCCCGACGGTAAAAAAAGTGAATCGTCAGGAAGAACAGAGCGAGTAAGGAATGATGGTTTCACCTCAGCTGAGTGAGAAGTGGCATCTGCAGGGATTGATTTTGCAGGGGTCAAAATTAAAAGTTTTGCAGTTAGTAGCAGTTGGTGCCAATTTTGAACCCTGGTTTTTTTGCTCTGTCCTTTTCTCCGTGTAAGTTTCAGGTATTAACAATGGTATTAACAGCCAGATGGTTAAGTAAGTTGATCATTTGAAACGGAGGGCCTGGTGGGAGACTGACATGCAGTCTCATAGTATTTAGGAGGCAGTATAGCGCTGTGGTTTAGGGCACAGAGCTGCAGACCTGGAGACCTGGGTTTGAATCCCACAGCCTCCACTTGCATGCTGTGTGACCCTGCTGAGCAAATCACTTAACTTTCTTGTGCTCCCATGTCACACCTGGGGCAGGAGTCACAAAGCTTTCTGAGGGTGCAAAACCTTCCCTAAGTCCCCCAAACTTCCGTAGCAATGGAAAAAAAGGGGAAATTGCTCTGAGTGCTATTCACAAAACCTCCGCAGTTGTGGAAAAAATATACTACTGACTGTGGAAGTGACTGAGGAAAAAAGTTAATTAATAAGTATGGCACAGCCCCTCAAAGGCTATTCTCAGTCAGGTTTTTTCCGCAGTTTGGGAAAAAATGTTATACACACTGGAGTGAGTTGTAACACTCCTTCAGCAAACTACAGTAGTGCCCCAACAATTGAAACACAATTAAAGTGAAAGTCAGGCACAAGTAATAGCATCCCAGTGGGTATATCCGTGGATGAAGTTACAGCAACATTAGCACACACTGCCATAAAATAGCAACAGACAACAACCACCAGACCCTATGTAGCCCATGAAGGAGTCCCATAGGCAGTAGAGCCTGAACAGCCTGCAGTGAATGTTACTCCTGCAGGCAACAGGAACAATCCAGGGAGGGACGACCAGCAGTGACAGATAGTCACTGTGGTGCAATGGTATTGCTGGCACTTGTGGTGCTGCAGTGGCCCAAGTTGAGGGACTGGTTGCTGGTCTCACTGTGGGTGCTTTCAGCTTCATGCTATGGCAGAACTGTTAAAGTCTGTTGCTCTAGCTAATTAGGTTCACTGTTGCTGTGCCTCCTAAGCCATTTCTGCAGCTGTGGATCCGCACTTGCGGATTTTCAGCACTTGCTCAATTTCCACAGCTGCTAAATTTCTGCAACTGTGTGTATTTTTGCGGAATTCCGCACCTGCACAAGATTTCTTTAAGAATATCGTTCAGCTGCGTTTCCGCAGTGCTGCAGGCTTTTTTTCCCCGCTGTGGTGGGATTTTTGGCCTTCTTTGAGAATCCTGCCCCTGGAATCAAGCTTTGGCTTACTGTGCCTTTCTGGTCAAACAATTTCTCTTTTCCCTTTAGGGTGACCTAAATGCTATTACAATATGAGCTAACAAATGGGAATGATTCTTACCACTGCAAAATGAGCAGCCTTCCACCTGGGAAGGAATGGTAGAGAAATGGAGTACTTGGTGCAAAAGTAAGGGAAATTACTGAGGAGAGGAACTGAGGTGTGTTGTAAATTAGTAATCTAAAACACACTTGCCCATGTGATCAAGCTGCAAATAAGCAATTAGGTTGCATCAGATGGAACATTATTGCAGTAGTAACCGACATTATCATTCAGCTGTACAGGACATATGTAAAAGAGCTCCTTCTCAAAGGTTGTTTCTGAATAATAAATAAATAAATAAATGTCCTTCTGCATATAGGCTGCTATACACAGTTGTGTGCCCCCTCACTTAGGAAGGATTCATGTTGTTTGTATTGAGAGTGTTCAGAGGAGAGCCACCAAAATGGTCACAGACCTGAAACATTTACCTTATAGTAGCAGCCTGGACAGGCTGGGACCTTTTAGTCTAGAAAATGTGTCAGTGGCTCAGCAGGTAGCACACTCGCCTCTGAGGCCGGGAGATCAGAGGGCTGTGGGTTCAGTTCCCACATCTGGCACTTGGGCTGATATCCCAGTACTGACACTGCAGTGCAGCATGAGAGGGGTGCTGCACTTCTGAGGTGACATCTTTCGGATGAGACGTTAAACCGAGGTCCCATCTGCCTGGATTGGTGGTAGTTCAGGTGGATGTTAAAGATTCCATGGCACTTATCGAAAAGAGTAGGGGAATTTCCCTGGTGTCCTGGCCAAATATCCCTCATTCACTAAAAATACCACCAACAGCTTAATCTGGTTCAAGGTCAGTTGGCATTCATCTGTATCCCCCTCCTCCCCTAGGTCGTGCCTGAAAATAGGCATGATTTGTCTACTGCACTTACCCGGTCAACAAAAAATAAATAAAGAAAGGAAAAAGGGAGACGTTCTCTGTTATAGCTTTGACAGTTTGAAGCCAAGGCTGTTAAAACTATCAGTTGTTCATAGCGACTTCTCTTACTCACGTGTATTAGTCATTGTTAATTACTGGATCTGCCCCCTACCAAATGGAAACCGGTTAATGTGCCTTTTTTTTTATTTTTTTTTATTTAAAGGTTGCTCTGAATTTTTAGAAAATGACAGGACCATTTGCATTTCATCACCTCTTGAAAAAATTCCAGAAAGTCTTGTCTACAGCCAACTACTATATGTGATTATATTTCGAAATGTGATATGCTTTGCGAGAACAACATTGTTTGTTTTAGGGCTTGTTACGGAACGTCACTTGTCTTGGTCAGATTCATGAATGATGTGCTACTCCACTATGAATTAAGGTGAATTGGTTGGAGCTGTCCTTGATAACCTGACCAAGCCTTTGATCTGGTTGACCACAGCTTTCTTTACACTGCTTGACTGGTATATATCAAAATGGTTTGGAGACTACCTATCAAATCATCAGCAACAGGTCAAATTGCATAACTGTACATGGTGGGGCAAATTAGTTTGTGAGCCTATGGCCAGTTTGGCTACTAGCTTTTAATATCTGACAGACACATTTTAGTTTAGTTTACTTAAACACACTATTGCAGCACATCATGTAGGTATGCTGAAGCTGGATACAGTATACAAAAGGATACATGCATTAAAATGTTAACCATAAAAGGTTTAAAACAAATCATATGACTTATGCAGTCACCCTCTAATAAAACCGAGGAAACATTTTAACACAAATATATTTAAAAAAAATTACATTACAAAATTCACTAAAAATACCAATTTGCCATATAGCCACTACCAGATTACTTGACTATATATTTTTTATGCTTTATTACACGAAGATTAATTGATGTGAAAGGGATCGAGGAGAGTACGAGCTGATGGCTAGAAGGGCCACTAGGGTGGTGAGGGCGGCTAAGGCAAGGAAGGAGCAGAACCTGCCCAGGGAATTTAGGAGAGGGAACAAGGGGTTCTTTAGATACATTGGAGAAAAACGAAGGGTGAAGGGGCGGATTAGCAGGATTAAAATAGGGGAGAGATGGGCACAAGACCCGGGGGAGCAGGCTGAGGTACTAAATGAGTACTTCACCTCAGTTTTCACCAAGGAAAATGGGGGTGCTGCATCTTACATGGGAGGAGACAGTGATACTGGGGAAGGGGGATCCTTACCAATTGGCAGGTCTGGGGAGAGGGGGAGGCATCACTGGCAGGAGGGGGGAAGGCTAAGCAGGGAGAAGAGATAGCAGAAGTGAAAATCACAGCAGAGAGAGTGAGGGAAGCCCTCAGGTCCCTTAAAGAGCTAGTGTACTGCCCGGAAGCTGCCTGCAATTAATTTTAACTTTCAGATGTAGTCAGCTATCACTTCTTATATATCAAGTATTTTTTCTTTTCTGTTTGCTAATTAGAAGATTTTCCACCTGGCAGTACTGGGGTGATGTGTGGAGCAGCACTCTATCTGGAGGAAAAAAAAAGTCAGTTCTGTTCCTCCCACTACATCAACACTGAGACCAGACAGACTATGACCTCACTAGTAACCAATGAGAGCCATTTCTCACTACCAGGTTTCACTTTCACATGAAGCAGCAGGGACTGGCTCTCCCTGGTTACCAATGATGTCACAATTTCCTGCAGTTTGATTGGTAGCTTGTGAAAGTCGCTGCTCAAGCTTCAAGGATTGTGGTGCCTCAAGGTGTCTGGTCTCATTTCTGATGATGTAGTGGGAGGAACAGAACTGACTTTTTTTCTCTCCAGACAGAGTGCTGCTCCACACATCACTCCAGTACTGCCAGGTGGAAAATCTTCTAATTAACAAACAGAAAAGAAAAAAATACTTGAGATATAAGAAGTGATAGCTGACTGCATCTGAAATTTACTGTTACTTCAAAGCAGTACACTAGCTCTTTAAGACGGAGAAAGCACTGGGGCCGGATGAATTACATCCCAGAGTGCAGAAGGAACTTGCGGATGTCCTGGCGAAACCCCTGGCAGAGCTTTTCACCATCTTTCTGAGGACAGGGTGGGTGCCCCAGGACTGGAAGGTGGCGCATATAGTGCCCATCCACAAGGGGGGATCAAGGGAGGTGGCAGGGAACTACAGGCCTGTCAGCCTGACATCGGTGGTGGGCAAGGTGATGGAGAGCATTGTCAGGGAGAGGCTAGGAGGGGACCTGGAAAAGTCAGGGTGCCTGGACGATAGGCAGCATGGATTTGTCCTGGGGAAATCGTGTCAGACAAACCCTGTGGAGTTCTGTGACCGGGTGACGCGTGCCTTGGACCTGGGTAGACCAGTGGACGTCCTCTTTCCAGACTTCAGCAAGGCATTTGACTCTGTTCCTCACGGGGGCCTGTTGGATAAGCTGGGAGAAATGGGGTTGGGGAACCAGATGATCAGATGGATAGGCAATTGGCTCCAGGACCGGACCCAGAGGGTCGTAGTTGGCGGGATAGTCTCATCCCCAAGGAGGGTCATTAGTGGGGTCCCACAGGGATCAGTCCTTGGGCCCCTCCTGTTCAACGCCTACGTCTCTGACATCAGGACAGGTATCAGGAGTGAGATGAGTCTCTTTGCAGATGACTCAAAACTGGTGGCAGTGGTGGATAGGGAGGAGGGGAGGTTGGCCCTACAGGGGGACCTGGAGACTCTGGAAAGATGGTCTAGAAAGTGGAAGCTGAGGTTCAGTGTAGGAAAATGCAAGGTACTGCACCTGGGGGCCAGAAACCCGGGCCAAGTGTACACCCGGGGGAGGGATTTCTACAAGTCTCGATGGCTGAGAGGGACCTGGGGGTGGTGGTGGATATCAAGATGAATAGCTCGGAGACTTGGAGGAGGGCAGCAGCCAAGGCCAGCAGGATGCTGGGATGCATCACTAGGGGGATCACCTCCAGAAGTAGGGAAGTGATACTCCCTCTGTATAACTGCTTGGTGAGGCCACACCTCGAGTACTGTGTGCAGTTTTGGAGGCCACACTTAAAGAGGGACATTAAACCCCTGGAGATGGTCCAGAGGAGGGCAACCAAAATGATTTGGGGCTTGGGGGACAGGACCTATGGGAGAGGCTCGAGCTAAATATGTACACATTGGAAGAGAGAAGGGACCGGGGGGACATGATAGATGTCTTCAGGTACATGAAGGGGGTAAATAGGGGAGGAGCAGTCAGGGTGCTTCGAAGGAAGGAGGAGGGGGAAACTAGAGGGCATGGGTGGAAGCTGGAGGGGAAAGATTCAGGGGAGAAAGGAGGAGGTGCTACTTCACTGAGAGGGTGGTGGAGCCATGGAATGCGCTGGCCAGGGGGCTGGTGGAGGCAGAGATGGTGGAGGGGTTCAAGAGGGGGTGGGACAGGTACAGGGGAAGGGTTCTGGAAGCAAAATCCAATGCATCGAAAATATCCGGAAATGGGAAGGGAGAAGCTAGAGAAGGCGAGGGGGGCAGCAAGGTCAGCTCCCAGGGTAGGGGCTAACCAAACAAGCAGACGCGAAAGACCATTAGGCCTATTCTGCTGGCATTTCAGTATGTTAGTGTGTCACAACAAATCTATGACTAGTTTTAAAAGGAGAAACAGAGTGGGGTGTGATATCCATATAATGTATGAAAAAGGATCTCTTATATGCCCTTGTCCTCTACTGAGACTAAAGAACTAGAACTCTACTACTGGGACCTTCAGGTTAGGGTAAAAACAAAACAAAAAAGAGTTAGTGTGTTTGTCTTAGTTGTCTGAAGTGAATTGTTATCTGTGCAATTATCTAGGTGTAGAAGGACCTGTAAAGTAGGGGGAGTGGCTTATCTAGAAGGAAACCAGGTGAGCTGGATTTGAAAACTGACCTAGATAGCTTCCATGCCCATGTCAGTGCTCTGTCCTCTGCCATGAATGCCCAGATTGGACTCCTCTACCGTCACAAAGACTGCCTCCCCGAGTTTGCCCTATGGCTGGCTATCACTTCCTCCATCATGTCATTGGTTGACTATGGACTCCCCACCTATGCAGCCGCTGCCCCCACTGCCCTCACCAAAGTCCAGACCTCTATCAACAAAGCCTGCAGGCTCCTGACTGGTGCCCCTAGCAGAACTCACATGTGCCAGCTCTACTCCACCTCTAACATACTCAGTCTTGAAGAACGTCTGCAATATCACACCTGCATACTGGCTAAAAAGGCTCTACTTGGGCTATGTCCCCCAGAAGTCGCTGCACCGCTTCTACGGGCCTCCCACTCGGTCACCACCCGTAATACTACCAAAGCCACCTTCCAGGTGCCTAGAGCCAGTACCTCACTTGTCCAAAGGTCCTTTCACCACAGAGCACCGTCCTGGTATAACTCCCTCCCCACGCACATAACAAACACCTCCAAAATTGGCCCCTTCAAAACCGCCCTTAGCAAATACCTCACTAGCACTCTGAGCTGTATATGCCTATCAAAACCAGCCTGTTCCTATAGTATTACATATACAACAGTTTTCTCGATTAGCCTGTTTTCAGTCTGTATACCACACACTGTATCTTGTGTGACCCACTGGGACCCCTAATGACTTATTGTTGTGTGCTCTTCTGCAACTTGCCTGTGTTTACTTGCTCTTTGACATTCCTGCTTTGTGTGCTGCATGTATCTCACCTGTACTGTTCCCCACTGTCTTGCTTCACAAATATATTGTCTCCCCTCCCTGCGACGAGGTGCCTTTGTAAATGAGTCTTTGACTCAAAGGTTTGTAAATCCGATATATGAATTAAATAAATAAAATAAATAAACAGAGAACAGCAGGAGGAAGGAGCTGCTGTTATAACTATACTTCTCTACTGAGACTATATTGCCCTCTTTCCCTCCCCTCCACCCTTAGCTAGTTCTACTTTTATAGGCACAGGATTTAACTGACAACAGTAACTTCCTGGTTGGGAGCAGGAAGAGAGTGATCAGAGCCACAAAAGAGTCGCCATCCTAGAAGGAAAAGAGTAGCTGTCCGTTCTGCCCCAGCTGCTGGAGGTCTGACTCTGAGCAAGTAAGGAGACTACTGAGAAATATAGGAACTTCTTGTCTCAGAACAGGAAGATCAGGGGCTAAAAGGGCACAGAGGCAATAAGTAAGTAGGGAGATAAAAATAAAAATAAACAAATAAATAAAACAAATTTAAATAAACAGAAGAAAGAGTAAGTATTCAAAACAACAGTTAAGGGGCCAGAAATAAGACATGATGGGAGTGGTGCAGTGCAGTGGCTGTGGAGCAGCAGTCTTCCGGGAGACATTCTGGAGGATGCGGTGTTGTCCCATCTGCAGGCACGTCTCTGGGCTGAGGGAGGAGGTTGCACATCTGCAGACTGAGTTGGCCAGGATTTGGGGGACCTTTTCTCCCACCCAGGGACCACCAGGGCCACCGCTTGCCTCAGAGGTTGCCAAGAAAGAGGAGCGGTTGGACCACAGTGGGCTCGGGGAGGGTGAGGGTGCTGGAACAGAGGCGCATCCCCCCAGTTGTACCTCTCCACAATTCATATGCCGTTCTGGCAAAGTGTGGTTCCTCTATTGAGGCAACCGCAGTGGAGACCAAGGAGGATGCTGGGAACCTCCACAAAGGAGACCCACAGGAGGGTGGCATGGGACCCCACGGGGGAAGGAAACAACTCCTGGTGGGGGACTCCATTGTTAGGAGGGTAGAACTTGGGGGAGGAAGGGGAGAGGGGGGTAAGGTGCCTGCCTGGCGCCATCGCTTGGAGGGACAGGGAGCAAATCCTCATGATCGTGGGAGCAGCTGCATGGAGGAGGGAGCTGGATGTCATTGTCCACATAGGGATAAATGACCTGGCTAGGAAAGGGATCAGAGCAGTGCAGGAAGAGTTTGTGGAGTTGGGGAAGGGCCTTAGACAAGTAGCAGGCACGGTAACCTCGGAGGTGCTGCCTGTCTATGGCATGGGTGAGGCTAGGGTGCTCCACACCATGGGATTCAATCAGTGGTTGAAAAACTGGTGCAGAGCTTAGGGGCAGGGGTCAACCTTAACCTTTTTCTACACTAGCCAGCAGGGCAAGTTGATTCAAAATTGCACTAGCCTGCAGATGTTTGCACTAGCCCTTAATTATAATGGTAAAGTGTGATCACTTATACAGGAAACCGTGCCAAGTAAAGCCAATAAATACTCTGATTATTGTACATTTATCCCGCTCCCACATTGCTTCCAACTTCCTAGCAGAAAAAAAGACTGCAATGCCATCCATCACGGACAGTGAGCCCCCCTCCATTGTTTTGTACCATGGCCTCCTCTCTTCCTCTTTCTGCCCCCCCCCCACACACCAAACAGAGAAAGGATATCACAATAGCAAATGTTCTATCAAGCAGTCCTAGCTCTGTACACACAATAGCTTGCATCATCATGCACCTCACCACACTGTCACCACCACCCACAGGGCAATGAACAGAGTCAGGCGGAGAAAGACACTCGTGGTCCCCACCCTATAGTCAACTGGAGACCTGCACTTTTGAAAGTTTTTGTACAGACTCAAGTGAGCCAGGAGCACATCTAAGATTTCTTTGGGGTTGGGGCTAGAGATACCTAAGGGGCTTAGAAAAATAGAAAACTATGACATTTTTATTTGTAAAAGCATTGATTTTAATATGCTCTGCCCAAATAATAACATATTTTTCTTTAACATTGTCCTTTCATCAGCTCAGGGGAAACAGTACACAGGCATAACACTATACTATTTCTAGTTTCGTATAAGATGATCTGTGCACCCCATGAATGCCTATTTCAAGGTTTCAAATTATGTATTTTATCAAGGTTTATTTTTGTACCATACATGATCCAAAGCTTTGTTTTTAGGCTGAAAGGACATGCTGAGTGGGATAAGGGTGGAACTGTATGGATGGTGATGGCTGGCATGGTCCATTTAGAAGAGCTGAGGACCCCCTACACTTGCCAGTAATGGCAGCTATGGATCTATGGATGGTCACTTCAGAGTCTGGTTTGCAGTGGTGTCCAGGGAAAGAACAGAGTTAAGAGATTCGGGAGAGCGAAGTTATGATGAGGCTAGGATAAAGCCCACCACCTGCAGGGCCAATCCTGTATACCTCTTTGCATTTTGCCACTGAAATGTTGGATACAAACACTCAAAATGCAGAGAAATGATGGGCACTGGTCTTAATAATATTGGACAAATTGTTAGACATAGACATAGACACATTCAGAAAACTGGAACCTAGTGACTTAACAGCACGCTACCCTTGATCACACCCTGGACACTAGCTAAAAGTCTTAACAGTGGAGTGATAATGACTCACATTGAGTCATTTGTGGGATCCCTCTCTTGAACTGCCAGATAATTGCGTCTCTTAATGAACTGTTAATCACACCTGACCATCTGGAACATTGTGAGAGATTAGCATGAGGACTAGAGAATGCTAAAGTCGAGACTTTTTTTAACTTCATTAACAGCCATGAAAATCTGCACTAGTCAAGCCGGGCAAGTAGAGAGTTAGCTGCACTAGCCCTGATCAGTTTGCGCTAGTGTTTGGGCTAGTAAAACAATGTTAAGATCGACCCCTGCTCAGGGGTTTGGCTTCATTGGGGACTGGGGGTCCACTGGAGTGATGCAGGCCTGTACTGGCATGATGGTCTGCATCTGTCCAGGAGGGGAACCAGGATCCTAGGTGATAGGTTTAAATGCTTCATTGGCAAGCATTTAAACTAGCCAAGGGGGGAGGCACTGAAAAGGAGCAGGGAAATCCTAGCTCCCCCCCCCCCAAAAAAAAAATCAGGGTAGTAAGTGAGGTAAACACCAAGACAGATATGTTGATAGGGAGAAGGGCAGAGGCAAATGGAGAAAATGACAAAGGCAGTAAGGACAGGGATGGGGCATAAGGGGTAAGGCCATCAAGAAATGGAGGGTAATGAGTACCAGTGCCGATAGTCTGGGCAACAAGCTCCCTGAACTGGTGGCCTTGATGGAAGAGGGATGCCTGGATATCGTGGCAGTCGCAGAAACATGATACACAGAGAACCATGACTGGGATGTTAACATATCAGGGTACACAACCTACAGAAGGGACAGGGAGGGTAGGAGAGGAGAGGAGTAGCCCTCTATGTAAGGGAAGGGATAAAAGCAACGGAACAAAAGAGTAAACAGGGAGGAGAGGAGGCACTGTGGGTCACCTTAGAGACTAGAAATGGCACGACAATTTGCACAGTGGGTTGTATACAGCCCCCCATCTCAGAGGGAGGAAATGGACAAGGATATGATAGAAGGCATCCTTAGGATGGCAGAGAAAGAGGAGATACTGTTGATGGGGGACCTGAAAATGCCAGATGTTAACTGGAGCACTTTTGCTGCAGCCACATCAAAGAGCAGGGCCATTCTTGATGCCTTACAGGGGGCATGCCTCAGACAGCTAGTGTTGGAACCCACTTGGGAGGGAACAGTCTTAGACCTTGTACTCTCAAATGGGGACAGTGAGAGGATCTCTGATCTAGAAGTGAGTAGCCATCTGGGAACAGGTGACCACCAAACAGTGTGATTCACCATAAACTCAGCTGCAGAGTCAAGCCGTACAAAAGTGAGGGTACTGGATTTCAGGAGAGCTGACTTTGTCAAAATGGGAGAGTGCCTTAGTAAAACACTAGCAAACAGGCAAGAAGGAGGGGTGGAGCAACAATGGGGAAACATTAAAACTGCCATCACAGAGGCAAGAAGCCTGTGTGTGAAGTAAATAAATCAGAACAACAACAAAAAAAAGCCACTGTGGTTCTCAAAAGAGGTGGCGGGGACGGTTAGGGAGAAGAAGATAGCATTTAGGAAGTATAAGGAAACACAGAAGGAGCAGGACAGAGAACTGCACCAGTTAAGGCAAAAGGAAGCAGGAAAGGCAGTCAGAATAGCAAAGGCCCAAACTGAGGAAAAGAGAGCCAATTTGGTTAAGAAGGGGGATAAAACCTTTTATAGGTACATTAGGGAGCGAAGAAAGACAAAGGGAGGGATAGTGAGGCTGCATAGAGTGGACAGTGGGTGGGCAGAGAGGGACAGTGAAAAGCAGGGATATTGAATGAATACTTCTGCTCAGTATTCACAAAAGAGGAGGAGGGGGAGGTATCTAATCCATTTAACAGATGCACTCTGGATTGGGGGGGGGGGGATCCCAGTCCTTTCACAGAAGCAAGGGTGTAGCTACTGATACTCCAAATAGGCCATGGCGTACCAAGTTTAGTAGCAGGGGGTAGCAAACAAGCTGGCCAGCATTGTTCTGCCCTCTCTAGTCCATCGTGTTTAAATTCCTTTGTTCAGTTTTGCAGGCTTTTTCTTTACTCTTTCAGCTTTGTTTTGGGGTGGGGGGTGGCAGAGTGGACTGCGGACATTGAAGCTGAAAATCTCAATTAGGTCCACATGGTCCACCTGCATAGTGATTGGCTGCAGCATCCAGTAGGGGGTGTGGCAAGTCTGGGGCAGTGAGTTTAAATGCCCAAGCAAAGTTAGAAACCATACTATTAGTTCAGTTGTACTGGGAGCGAGAGACGCAGTAGAAGAACTGAGGAGCAGCAGATGGAATAACAGACTCAGACCCAGCTAAAAGAATGAAGACTTCATGTGGAGTGGCAAGTGGAGCAAATCTGCCTACCTGAGAGAGAGAGAGAGAGAGAGAGAGAGAAGAAAAGTCTGCTGTGGTCTTGGACTCGTGGTGCTGTCAGTGGCATTTACCAGTGGACAGCGAGCACCACACTAGCAGCACGGACAGACAGCATATCTAGTATGGGAATCATCTGAGTAGAACCAGGAACCTTGGACTCAAGTTGTGAAGGGGCAGGCATGAACAACAGTGGGAGAGGGGGTAGCAGTGTGACAGGTTGGTGTACAAATCTGAAATGCCTGGCTACACCCCTGCACAGAAGAAAGGGTTCTGAAAGAACTCCTAAAACTGAAGGTGGAAAAAGCAATGGGGCCTGATGGGATTCAACCCAGAATTCTAAAAGAATTAAGGGGAGAACTAGTGACACCACTGACTACCCTTTTTAACAAATCATGGGAGGATGGTGTGGTATCTGAGGACTGGAGGAGGGCGGATGTGATTCCCTTTCACAAAAGTGGGAGCAAGACAGAGGCAGGAAACTACAGATCTGTCAGTTTGACCTCTGTGGTAGAGAAAATGATGGAATCACTTCTGAAGGAAAGAATTGTTGAGTACCTAGAGGCCAGTGAGGTACAGGACGCAAGGCAGCACAGATTCACAGCAGGAAGGTCATGTCGGACGAATCTAATAGATTTCTTTGACTGGGTGACCAAAATAGTAGACCAGGGAGGGGCTGTGAACATGGCCTACCTAGACATTAGCAAGGCATTTGACACAGTCCCACACAAAAGATTAATAAACAAATTAGCCAGCCTGAGAGTGGGTCCCAGGGTTGTAGCCTGGGTAAAACATTGGCTGGACAGTGGGACACAGAAGGTAATAGTAAACGGAGTCCACTCTGAAGAAAGGGGGGTTACTAGTGGGGTACTGCAGGGTTCAGTACTGGGTCCAGTCCTTTTTAATGTCTTTATAAGTGACATTGCAGATGGACTGGAAGGAAAAGTATGCCTCTTTGCAGATGACACAAAGATCTACAACAGGATTGATACACAAGGGGGCATGGAAAGGATGAAAAGGAACTTGGCAAGGCGGGAGGAATGGTCAGAAGTATGGCAGCTTGGATTCAGTGCAGAGAAGTGCAAAATAATGCACCTGGGAAACAAAAACCCAGGGGAAGAGTACACAGTGGGGGGAGGAAGTAACAACAACAACAACAAAAATGGAAAGGGACCTGGGGGTAATCATATCAGATGACCTTAAGGTAGGCAAGCAATGTAAGAAGGCAGTAGGGAGGGCTGGGGGGATACTGGGATGTATAGGGAGAGGCATCACCAGCAGAAAACAGGAAGTTGTTATCCCTCTGTACAGACAATTGGTGAGACCCCATCTGGAGTACTGCATCCAGTTCTGGAGACCCCATTTCCTCAAGGACATAGACAGGATGGAGGCAGTCCAGAGGAGGGCAACTAAAATGGTGCAGGGTCTGCAAGAGAAGCCATATGAGGAGAGACTAAAGGAGCCTGATATGTATACCCTTGAGGAAAGGAGGGAGAGGGGGGACATGATAGAAACTTTTAAGTACCTCAGTGGAATCAATAAATTCCAAGAGGGTAGCATCTTTCCGAACAAGGGGACACAATTTGAAGATAGAAGGGGGGCTGCTCAGGGGCGATGCGAGGAAGTATTGTTTGACAGAGAGGGTGGTAGATGCATAGAACCGCCTTCCTGAGACGGTTGTGAGGTCTAAAATTGTGAGAGAATTCAAGAATGCAGGGGACAGACATAAGGCAACTCTTGTGGGGGATAAGAAGAAATAAGCTGTTGGTTAACTAGGATCTGCAGCTTATCCAGTAGGTATGGAAATGGGCAGACTAGGTGGGCCAAGCGGTCCTTAGCTGTCGTCAAAGCCTATGTTTCTGTGTCCTTATTTTGGCCTATTTTGCTTTATCCATTTTCTTAAATTATAACTTGACAGTTCAATTAGTGGCAAAAATTTATGCAACTCATGGTTTTCTTTGCATATCTGTAAAAGCATATCTTTGCTAATTCTTTCTTTTCTTTCATATGGGGACTCAATTTTACACTCCCTTGTAGCCTCCTCATACTCCACCTCCTTTCCTAAAATCATCGACGTGTTCTTTTTTTGAATATCCTCTAACTCATCATGTTCCTTGACGTTCAAACTACAATGCCACACTGAAGCTCCCAGTGGTCCAGATAATTTCTAGGACTCAGAAGTATTTACTACTACTTTCTTACTTCTGGTAGTATTTTCATCCAAATGGTAGTACTGTCATCCAGTGAACCATCTCGTACCCCCCACATCTAAACCAAGTCTCAATCCCACTGGATGCCTGCAGTCACTGACCGTCTAACACTGCTGTGGTCATACTGTAACTTTATTTTTAACATTGCTATGTTGCAGCAGTCATTCTACCCAGCCAGTGAGCAACTCCTGTCCACACCCCAACAGGTTCCTGTGTAGTGCCATGGCTGCTAGCATCTCATGCATGGTATTGACAACTTTGTACATGTGTACCACATATTGTAAATTTGCAGGGTGGGAAAACACTTCCTAAAATCAGAAAGTGGGAGTATTTCACTCAAAAATGGTAGTAAAATACTCCTTTACTCCCCTATCCGTTCCTCTGGAAGCTCCTTAGTCGGGTACTGGCCTAATCACTGTACCATAATATCGTTATCTTAATCATGCTACTTAAAGTACTTGCTTAACCCATTTAAAATAACTTTGAATTGTTAGCCCTAAAAACGTTACTTGATTTACTGCTTAGTCTTCTACCCCCAAAAACACTTGTTTTTTTCCTCTCAAACCGAATTTCCTTTGTATTTGCAGGGTTTATTATTTACTTAGAAATGTTATTTCAACCATCCTTCTATTTCATTTAGCTCCTGTTGCATGTTACTGTCTTTATCATGTTCAAAAATATCTACAACATTTGTATCATCCACATATTTAATTCACTCCCCTATAGTTTTTAGATAATTTAATTATCAAAAAAACCCACAAAGGCCCCAGTTTAGTACCTTGAGGGACCCCTCCGTATAAACCATCTGACAGATTTTTTTTTTTCCTTCTAATTCTGTTACACACACACACATACACACACAGGTCTTTAAATTAATATGTCTTTAGTAGTCTGTAAAGCGAATGGAGATGCACATGGCTCAGCAGGTGATTCTGATGTGCTAATCCAGCACTTGCTGGTGTCTCTGAGGCACCCCCAATCTGATTACAACAAATGCTTGCTGTTTGGTTCCTCAACATACAGGAAAGAGGGGTTACAGCAGTTACCTTTACTGTGGGTCTCCCATTAGCTCTTGCATGTTTTGGGATGCATCACAATGCTCCCATTTACCTGTAACTTATTAGATTTATTTATAATTATATATATAATTTTTTTTTTATCTATTCTTTTGATTGCTGCCTGCCCCCCCAATCAAGTAAACGTTGCCCAAACGTTTGTAAACATTTACTATTGGAGGTAAAAGAACCACTGTACCTATTGCAAAGTCTAGACTTTGTATTCCCAGTCATATAAAAGTACTTCTACCCTCTTACTCTGGTATGTATTTTGGGGAGAATTCTTCAGTGTATTTAGTCATGTGATGAAGAATGTAAAAGGTAAGAATTTCAACTGCTAACCTGACAGAACCGTTCTGCTGCAGGTATGGTAGTTATTTGACCAAATTCCCTAAACCTGACAGAGTGGCCAATTCTGTTCAAGTTTTTTCCTTTCTTTCCTTCCTCAAGGTTTTAAATACCTTTGCATGTATTTCAGATTCTCTCTGATACAAAATGTTTTAACTGGTATTGTATTTTTGCATTTTCATAATGCACCCTGTACTGTGCTGTACTATATAAATCTAACACCACATTGTCAAGCATAGACACATTACTGTTAATAACCTTGGTACTGGACTATTGTAACATAACACTAGCGCGCATATTAATTTCTTTCTGATGTATAAACAAAACAGTACATGTGCGTTATGTAACAGAAGTATTTTTAACCTTCTTGCTGGAACAGTCTCCACTTGATATCTGAGATATAATTACCAAGATGGTGCCACATTTACAGTTTATGGCTGCGGTACACACTGGTAAAGTACAGGGATACAGAAAGCATGAGAAATATTAGCAGCAGAACCCCAACATTGGTAACTAGGAGATCCTAGCTGGCTATAGGTAAACAGCTGCTGTCGTCTTCTTTTCGAGTGGGACGATTCTAGTCTGTTGTAGATAACCTGGTTCCCTGTCCTCTAGACCAGAATCTATTACAGGTTCTGCAAGCTGTCTAGTATTTTCCAAGCAATCATTATTTCTTGCTGGGGTGTCTCCAAGCAAAACATCCCTATCTGTATTCTTTATATTTGTAGTTTCAGTAACTGCAGGATGTATAGCAGGATGAAAGGGATCTGCTTCTGGGTTTAGAGTATCATTGTCAGATGTAGGAGTGGCCCTCACTTGATCATTGCATACTCTCTCATGCTGCAGTGGTGTATAAAAGTGTGGCTGGTCATTTTCACTACCTGAACCACTTGAATGTGTATGCACGCCACTATAATTTGCTGGAGTCAGATTTGTCCCTTTAGATCTCTGTTTCCTTTTTCGGCTGGGTTTAGGCACTACTGAAGGTAAAGGCAGGACCGGCAGGTGATCCCAGGGTAACTGGAGATTTTGATGAATAACCCTATTGTTATCTGTTTGATCTTTTGGTTTCAATTCATAAACAGGGCTGTCCCCTTTTCTGCTAACAACCACATGAATTTTGTCTTCCCAGTATGCTCTCAACTTTCCAGGTCCACCACATTCAGAGTGATTTTTCACTAATACTCTATCTCCTGGCGTGAGTGCTGTACCATATACTTTCTGGTCATAATACTGCTTAATGCGGGTGGCTGTCTTTTAGGAATGGTTAGCTGCCAGAGCATATGCTTGTCTCATCTGCTGTTGCCATTTTTACACATAATCTACAGGATTTCCTCCAGTTAGAGCTGAATCTGGAGTCAGCCTGAAAAGAATGTCAACAGGCAGTCTGGGAGTTCTTCCAAACAGGTAAAAAGGTAAAAGCCCAGTGCTGTCCTGATGAGTACAGTTTCATGCAAATACTACATTGTTGAGAGGCTCTTTCCAGTTTAACGTTTGGTCCTCTGGTAGTGTTCTTAGCATAGCCAGTAGTATTCGGTTCTGCCTCTCCTCTTGCCCATTGCACTGGGGGTGGTACAGTGTTGTCCTGGATCATTCTATTTTACAGTAGTGATGCAGTCTTTGGAACAAATGTTTTGTTCAAACTCCCCACCTTGGTCATGGTGAACCCTTCATAGAAACTACATTTTACCACAAAGTCATTTAAGATTTTGTCAGCTATGGTTTTACCAATTTTATTCATAGTAGGGTAAGCTACGGCAAATTGTGTAAAATGATCGTTCAGCAGTGATATGTATTCACTTCCCCCTTTGCTCTTATCCAGGTGCAGGAAATCACTTGAAACCAGGTCAAAGGACTCTGCGACCATAATGTTTTGCAAATGGGCCCTTGTAGGCAATTTGGCTTTTTTTTTTGTTTCACACAACTGCACACCCGGCTGATATGTCTTTCAGTGCCCCATTGAATATGGGGCCAATAGAATCGATTCCTGGCTAAGGGCACAACTTGTTCCACTTCTAAATGGCTCATTTCTTCATGCAATTCCTGATGCACTGTTTTGTGGTATTTTTCAGGAATCACCAATTAACATTTTGATCCAGCTTTCCGGCGAAGTAACCTGTGCTCAATGCTCATCCCTGTATAATTTATTCCACTCGCGTAGCAGTGTACTTGTCTGATTCGATTCACATTTCATCTTTGACACATGTGGTTTGCACTCCTTAGTTTTGTACTCAAGGATCCACTGCTGGGTCCTCTTTCTGTGCTGTCAGAGATTCCTCAAAACTAAAAGGTTTGATGGTTGAATGATCACTCAGCGTATCACACTGCAATGTAGCAGGAGTACATGTTACAGCTGTGATCCACGCAGCTTCTCCACTCCTTTGCATACCTATGGATTGTATTACAGTAGTTATAACATTACTGGAAACAGCCTCGTCACATGCTGATATGTACTGTTCCATATCCAGTGGGATCCTGAATAGCACATCTGCATTGATATTATGCTTCCCTGACTACTTGATTGAAAAATTGTAGTCAACTTTTTCTGCCACCCATCTGTGTCCAATAGCATTTAATCTAGCGGATGTCAAAACATAGGTTAAGGGGTTATTGTCCGTATAAATAGTAAATGACAAAGAGTGGTACATAAAGTCCTGGAATTTTTCAGTAACGTGACCATTTTAAGGCCAGGAACTCCAATTTTCCTGAGTGCATGTGGTAGTTTTTCTCTGCTGGAATTAGAATTCTAGAACTGTAAGCAATAACCCTTAGTTTGCCATTCTGACTCATGTACAATACGGCACCAAGTGGAAGCTCATCAGCTCCTTGCTCCCTCTCAACATGGATTTAGACCTAACCACGGGACTGACACTGCCCTTATTAACTTCTCGGATGAAGTACTCAGATCTGTGGACAAAGGGATACCCACAGGTGCTGTCTTTATAGACCTGTCCAAGGCATTTGACCTTGTTGACTACAATCTTCTGCTGCAGAAGATGAACAATGTGTGATTAGACCACCATGCTCTCAAGTGGTTTGGGAGCTACTTATCAGGCCAGATACAGAGGGTCTCCTGGAAGGGGGCCATGTCAGGTCCACTACCTCTAAAACAGGGTGTACCGCAGGGCTTAATCCTCGGCCTCCTCCTTTTCTCCTTATTTACCAACGACCTAAGTACCTACTGTGGGGAAAGCTCGGTTGTACAGTATACTGATGAAACAGTCATCTACCGATCCTTTGGCGATGTTGCTGCTCTTGGCCCTCTCCTCCAAAAGGACCTCGCATCCCTTGAGACATGGCTGTGTGAGAACAGAATGGTACTTAACGCAGACAAAACCAAGTCGGTGCTATTCGGGCCTAGATCATTGGGCCATGACAGGACTACATCCCTGCAACTTACCACACTATTTGGTAAAAGCATCAAAGTAGTGCCCTCCCTAAAATACTTAGGCCTTACTCTTGACCAATCTATCACCTTCAAGGACCACATGGACCAGGTCACCAAGACCCTACACTGCAAACTTGGAACCTTGTACAGACTCAAGGACCTGCTCATCCCCGAGGCCAGGCTCTCCATTGCCACAAGTGTCCTGCTCCCTACCTTGACCTGTGCAGCTCCGATTTATACAGGGCATGGCTAAACAAGAGGACTCCAGGATGCAAATCCTGTACAACAAGGTAGCTCGGTTCGCTACCCAGGACCACCCGCGACGTCACCACTGTGATACACTGGCCCAGCTATGGTGGCCCTCATTGGCCACTCGCCTACAATACCCTTTGCTTGTCTAGGCCTTCAAGGTACTCAAACTTCCCGCTCCACCTGGCCTAGTAGGAACCATAGCAATTAAACATAACCCCAGGAGACTATGGACGTCAGAACATACACTACTGAAAGTCCCCCTAGTAAGGACCAGTTCTGGTGGCAGATCTTTCTCTTGCCTAGCCCCCAACCTGTGGAACAAGCTCCCTCCTCTGGTGCAGGAGACCTCCTTACTTAGGAACTTCCACACCAGACTTAAGGCTCGTATGATTGACATAAGCACATGCCTCTGCCATGGCTCACAAAAGTACCTCCCTCTCCCACATCAGCCCTCCCAAAAGTGAGCCAACTCAGGTACCCCTCTCAAGATCCAGGACACCTTAGTCCCTTTATCCTATATACAACGTCATGTATAATACTACGCCATGTAGCACCTAGGTAGAACTGTGTCATGATGATAACCATGTCTGTAACCACCATAAGCCTGTATAATCTTGTGACCAAATGTTTCTCCGCTGTATTAAACCATGTATTGTTATCCCAGGTTGCCCCTGAAAAAGGGACCTTCAGGGCTCAGTGGGCCTACCCGGTCACCAAAATTTAATAAATAAATAAAAATATAAATGGCAGTGTAAAATTATTGAATTTTATTCAAATCCTGTTGTGCTGATTCTTTTGTACCGCACTTGTTTGATTGGAATGTTTTCTTATTGTGCCTTGCTGTTGGTTTCTCCTGAGATACAGAATGTACTGGTTGCTAACTGAACATTTCAAACTGTTACAACAGTAATTTTGACATACGTTTATGATGCCTACTGTTTATGCTTTAAATCTCTCTGCTTTTTGTTAAAGGTCACAGATCTTTGTTACAAATCATGTTCCTTGTTACAATGTTTTCTCTTACTTCTCATTATGATTGTAGTACAGTATTGCCTTCTACTCGCCTGGGTCATGCTTGAAAATAGGTATTTCCTATGTCTAGTGCACCTACCCGGTTACCAAAAACAAACAAAATAAATAAAATCTGGATATGCCAGTATTGGTGGCTGTGTGAGACGGTCGAGTAGCTGATTTAGTACCATTTGGTGTCCTTCTGTCCAGGTAATCACCTGAGTAGATGGAATTTGGTTGGATCACTTCCCTTTTACCTTTGTCCTTCCTTTACCTGTACCCTTAATTGGTGATTTATATGTAGGCTGGGGCATAGACAACAGATCATACAAGGGTTTAGCAGTCTTTTGAGAATCCTTCTTCCTTTTTTTTTTTTTTAATCTTTTTACCTTCTCCTACGCTCTGGCTCCCACCTCTCCTTCAGGTCCTTCCTAGTATCTACACTCCTGGCGATCCTCTTCCTGAGCTCTACCCTCTCCACATATCACGGCCAACCCTCAGTCGTCCCGGAGTAACCCGTCTCCGGGTGGGTCCCCTCCTTGAGGGGAATGCGGGGGCCGGAAACCCCAGCGCCTATTTTTTCCTTACAGGCTCGAGGGTGGCGCCATGGAGGGGCAGGCTCCCGGAAGTTCCGCGATGTGCAGAATATGGAGGCCATCCTCCGTAGAAGCTGAAGTCGTTTCCGGCTTTTGGATTGCCCCTCCTGCTCTGCTGCATGTAGTACCCTGGTCTCCACCGGGCTCACTACAAGAGCAAGACTTCCCTCCCAACCCACCCCAGGAGAGGAGAGAAGTCCTCCGGACGCTCAATCCTCTCCTTCCCAGCCAGCCCCCGATGACCCAAGTCCGTTCCCGAACCTGGGTCACCAGCATGGTTCGAGGTGTGGCATCCAGTGCCTCAGCCCTCTGTGCCACCGGGCCGGACTTGAGAAATCTTTTATATAGTTCCTGTAGTAGTTAAGCAGTCCTAGCAATTTCCATAATTCACTAGCTGTTGTAGGTTGCCTCGTCCTTAAAGGCTTGCACTGCTGATATATCAGCTGGGTCCGTTTTGTACCCCTCCTCAGAAGCTATCATACCCAGATATATGACTTCTCTCTCTCTCTTTTTTTTTTTTTTTTTTTCTTACATTCCTCTTTTTGGTGCCAGTGCCCCTAGCCCCGCGAACAGGCTCGCCAGGCTCCGGTGACCCTCACCCAGGGATGCCCTCCCCGAGTGGGACCACCAAGGCGGAACTGTCGTGGCTGGAGGGTCGGGCACCGGAGCTGGCTCATACGTGGGCTGACATTTTTTGAGAGGATTTTCGCCCCGGGAGCTGAGGACGTGCAATGACGCTAGCATGTGAGCGTCTGTCTCCAGCTCTGCCCCTTGTAGCATGGCGTCATGTCACCCAGCTTCCTTCAGGTGGCAGTTGGTGCTAGCATTGGGCCCCCCCCCCGGAGAAGGAGAGCTGCCCTCCAGACACTCGATCCTTTTCCTCCCCTGCCGACCCCGACAGCCCATGCCCATTTCCAAACACTGGTCTCTGGTGTGGCGAGAGGTGTGGTGTCCAGCGCCACCTCAACCCTCAGCACCACCGGGCCAGCTATCTGACTTCTCTTTTAAAGAGTTCACATGGAGCCAGCAAAATCCTCTTCTTAGATGTTCTACATGATCGTCAAATGTGTTACTGTAAACCAAGATCAAATTCAGAACAAATGGTTTGATACCTTGTATTGGACCAACATGGATGTTACAAAAAGAACAAATAGCTTTAGCTTTTGGACCAACAAGTCCTTCTTCGGAAGCTTAATGACAGTAAACCAAGATGTCATCCAAGTAATGGATGCAGATTTCACCCCAAAAGACAGATTTCATTCCTAAAGATGGGAGAAGGAACACCACATAAGGAGCTTCAACTCACAGCTGAAGGAATGGTGCAGAGAGGAAGGGTTTGGCTACATTGGTGGCTGGGGAACCCACCTGGGAGGATAAGGACCTATACAGGGGTGATGGTCTGCATCCATCCAGGAGCGGAACCGCAGTCCTCAGTGGATGGTTTAAATGTAACTTCGTTGAACATTTAAACTAGCCAGTGGGGTTGGCAGAAGGAATTGGGAGACGAAAAACTGCCTCCCCCCACAGGCTGAAGTAGAGAGTAAGGAGAGCCTGAGGGGAGAGGGAATCCCCCAGGTTGTAGATTAATAAAGGGAGCAGAGTGGTAGAGATAAAGGGGGAAAGAACAGGAAAATTAAAAAGAGAGGTGCAAAGGCGGGAGGGCAAAAAGGAAAAAGGGGGAGGCAGCAAGCAGAGTAGAATCAGAATCTGGAAGGCCATATGTGCAAATGCTTGACGTCTAGGAAATAAGATTCTGGACCTAGAGGCCATCATGGTAGAGGCCGACCCGGATATTGTGGCCATGACTGAGTCACGGTGTACTAAAACCAATGACTGGAACATGGCCATACTGGGCTATACTCTGCTCAGGAAGGACCGTTTGAGAAGGAAAGAAGGAGGCGTGGTGCGATATGTGAGGGAAAGCATAAAAGCCATGGAAATGCAGGGAATACAGGGGGAGGCAGAGGTAGTGTGGGTCTCTCTGGAGATGAGAAATGCAGGGTTTTAAGTAAGGATTTTCGATTGATTAGCACTTTCGTGTGAAAAAGTGCTTCTTAATGTTGCTAATGTGTAGCAATGGTATCGAATTGATTAGCAAAGTGAAAAAGTTGTCATAGTTACTAGACATATTATGATCTGCGTTATTTCTCGCCTGATAAATTTTTGACTTCCTTTGATGTGTGGAGCAAAAGGGAAAAGAAAAAAAACTCAGTACAGGGGTGTACAGTTACTGATTAGCAGTTTATTTACATATGTTTTCATGTTCGGTGTCTCGAACAGAGTCTGGAAGCAGTTATAAAATTTTTTTCAAGTTCAGTGTCTCAAACACACTCTACTGGATATATATAAATGCAGAAGACAGCAAAAATTACACCAACATTTCTGAGCTTTAGCCTAAAGTGGCCTCTGGTGCAGTGTGACTCTGCCTCGCATGGAAGTTTAATTGCATGGGTGGCCTGGAACCTGTTGGGTGTGTCTCATATTTATAAAGTCAAGTAGTGCACTCGGACTGTATGGCATGCCAACTTCCCAAGCCACCCAAAAGTGAACAGCAGTACTGACTGGATGCTGGCTACTGGGAATAAGCAGCTACTCTTGACTTTACAAACATGAGACAGCTGACTACTTTTCCCAACCACCCGTCCATGTTAAAAAAATTTTTTATATTTTACTAAAAACGAGCTGAGTTCCCAGCCATCCACTGTTTATCCTGTAGACTTAATAAGTAATTACAGAACAGAACAAGGCAATATATAACACTAGTGTATGGCATTAATAAAAGTAAACTTTTGACTTATTTCCAGCCAGAGATTGCACAAAAGAAGATAACTTAAGGATTTCATGTGTACTAGAGATGTTGCAAAATTATATTTTGCATGTGAAATTCCCGTGAAATCGGCAATTTCACCATATGAAATATTTCGCAAAATTCACCCATTACGCAAAATATTTAGTGGGGTGTGAAATGCAGAATTTCTTCCGCTAAAGAGAGGAATGTTAGCCTCATCACATGCAGCCGTCTTGACCACCCCTTCATGATCTGGGTGTGAGAAGAGGTACTAGGCACATGCCTGTCCAGCTAGTGGTACTTCTCAATCTTTTTGTCAATCCCTGGAGTGGAAGTAGGGTCTGTAACAACTTGCAAGTTGCTTTCTTAAGGGGTTTGTGAACAGGTAGAAGCAACCTCTTGGTTGGGGTTAATCCCATCATATCCAAAAATTCCACCTCGTCCTCCTCCTCCAAAGTTTCCCGGGTGGATATGTCGAGGGTATTTACTATTTGCTCAATGAAGGCGTAGCGGGAGGAAAAATCCTTCTGATCTTGGGAAGGGGAACCAAACTTTTGCTTGGGGGAACCATCGGGTTTAGTGGGTTCCCCTTCCTCCTCCATAATAAAATTCAGCTTCCTGGTCCTTAGGAACTGGGAGGGAGCAGAAACTGGAAGAGGAAACAGCATGCCCATTACTGAGCCCATGGCTTGGAAAGCCTGAAAAAATGTTCAGGCCTTAGTCATGTCCTTCATAGTGGCCATTTTTGCTCTGTCCACTGACAGTTTCTTTCCTTCTTCGGGGGGAGGGGCAGTGACATGTTTCAGTTTTTGTTTTCTTTTAGCAGGAGCCATATCTGGAACCTACTCGGAGGATCTCTTATGCTTGGCTACCTCTGAGTTCCCTTTTTCAGGAACCCTGGAATCAGATGCGTCTTTAACAGATTTTTCCTTTTGTTTACTGTGAGAGGAAGACTCCTCATCTGTGTGCTTTGGTGATGTAGAGGCATACTGAAAAGCTGTAATGATTTGTATCTTTTTGGCCCTTTTCTTGACAGTTTTAAGGCAAAACCTGGTGCAGAGCTCACAATCAGTTAATGAAGGGTCAGGACCTAGACACATTAAATACAACTCATTGCAGTCTGCCTTCACCAAGAGGTTGTATCACTTTGCACAGGTTTTGAAGCCAGTAGGTCCTGTTTTCTTTTTGAGTCTGTCTGACATGCCAGTTTAGAGAGACCCTGTAAAAAAAAAAAAAAAAAAAATCCCCAAAAAGGAAAAATGCAATTTTGTGGTTTGGTTCTCTAAAATGAACGAATTGCTAACAAAAGAAACTGAAACTTTTTTTTTGTTTAAGAAAAACATTGCCTAGGAAATACTACAAATACAGACAAATGGCTTGGTTCCTGAAAATCGGGAACCAAAGCACTAAAAATTTAAATAAAGTCAAAAGAAATAAAATAAAAGAAGAGGGAAAATAACGAAAATGTGGTTTAAAAGAAAAACACTATGTAAAATAAAGGTGTTTCTCCAGTTCCTGGGAACCGCTGAAGAACTGGAGAAAGCCACAAAAAAAAAAAAAAAAAGCAAAGGAAAAGGCTAAACTACATTATCTAAAAGACAAACAGCAGAGATGTAGAAAATCCAGGCCACCGGAGAGGAGACAGTCATGTGGAGGTGAAGTTCTCGGAATTCAACACCAGAATTACAGAACACAAAGCAGCTATTTAAGGACCTGACAGATGAGTTGGTCCGGCAGAAGGAACAGAACACCACATTTGTGAAAGTCCTCCATTTCCTATGCTCCAAAGTGGAAGCACTGGTGAATGCCCAAAGGGAAACCAATATACAACTTGTAGGTTTTCCTCCCTGCTTTGCTGGAAAGACTAGAATTGTTGAGGCCGCAGAAAAAATGATCTTTTCAGACCTTGTGTAACCCCCCAGGGGGCGCTATCCTAAGGGCTACTACCCCACCTGCCTTAACTGTAACAGGGTGAGGGGCCAGATCCATTGGCGGGTGCCTCTACCCAGAGGTCGGGGTTAGAACAGTCGAGGTTGACTTGATCACAGCCCTCTGGGTTGCTGCAACCCCCTTTCTTCCCACTAGTGGCCCACACAGTTCTGTTGCAGTGTCGTTACCGTAGAAACTTACCCCCCGCTCAAACCACTCAGCTCACTCCGGGGACACCCTGGAAAGTAAGGTACAGTTACACAATATTCACTGTGCAGTATTTCACCATTAATACACAAGCTAGCCAGTGTACTTTTGCAAAACAAGCAATCTGATTTATTTAAGGGGAGATAACAAGGACCAGGGGGAATCAGAGTGATTGGCTTACCACTACAATATATGAGCAATATATACTACAGTATACTATAATATATGTCTTTTTTACATGTTGCATCTACCTAGGGCTCTGTGCACAGGCCTAACCTATAAGTTGCTGTCTGTGGGTACCCAAGCCCTAAAGGCTAGTTCCTCGATGCAGCTGGTTGGGACCCTGACACAAATGAGCGTTTAATTCCTATGAAGATTAGATGGAGCCAGCAGGCTCAGTTAGTGCAGTCAGCAAAGCAACCTGAAAATCTTGCCCTTGCTAGAAACAGTTAACCGGGAGCTACCCTGATTTCGTACTCACAACTCTAGAAGAAAACCGCTCTCACACCACTATCAGGGCTGAGCCTGAACTTCAGATACTTCTCCACACATTTATATGGAAAGCAACAGAGGGGTACTATACCAGGCAGCTGCTCCTAGGGCCCGACCGAACTCACAGCTAATCGGGAGTCTCACTGCAGCTTCACTTTCCTGACAGACCGAGCGCGATTCAGCAGATTCTCCAGTCCTCTACAGGGTAAGCCTGGTAGGTAGCTGCGCTTTTACACAGCCTCCTCTGACCGCTGCCCTGCGGATTTAGTCCGTAGCTCGCCGGCGATTCAAATGGCCGCCTCTGGCCTTTCACGCGCTTCCCGCGTGAAAACTCAGTGGCGCAGGAGCCCAGAGCTCCTTCCTCATTCACAGCCACAGTGTCTCTGCCCCTTGGCAGTGTGGGGCAATCCTCTCAGCTCGGACGCCACCCGATCCCATTGGTTGGCTACAGATGCCAGTCACTTAATCTTGCCCTCAGTGGTGCGAAAAGGCACCATGGTCCATACTTCACTTCCCACAATTACTAGCTGTATCTTCATTGGTCAGCCGGCTCCCTAAAGAGTCCTAATTCTGGTTGGTCGCCAGTTACTCCATTTGCGGTACCCCCTACCCCTATTGGACCCTTCAGAAAGTCCTGGTCCAAAATGGAGGGGCACAGCACACACGGTCTCAGCTACGAAGAAGCAGGTTAAACAAACTGTAATTCCATCAACATGCTAGCTAATTATGGCCAAACAGTTACATCGTTTAAAAGGGCTCCCTCTGCGCATATAGCGACTGCCAAAGGGGGCGATTTCACCGCAGCTCAGGTGGGATTCGAACAGGGAAACACCAGTCCCCCCCATACCAGCCCGCTGGAGCCTGCGAGTAGGCAGCTCTTAAAGGGACAGTACTGGAGGCTTTGGAAGCACTCACAACACCCACACTTAAGCGGCATTACGCTGAACACCAGTTAGGAGGGAGCATTCAGACAAGCTCCGGGAAGGCTTTTAGGAACCCCCCATGTGTAAGGGGGTTACATTTGGATTATTGCCAGCAGATTTGGGGATTAAAATTGTTAAAGCCTTTGTCATCTCACAAAATCTCAGACAGTGAGAAGGGGATACACAGAGACCATTGCTGTCCGTTGTTATGCTCTCACCTTTAGAAGCTTGTATCCCGCTCCTTCAGGTAGCCAGGAACTGTGGGGGCATAGTCTGGGAGGATAGCGCATTGACTTTCTTTCCGGACCTCTGCTCCCAGGCACAGGCCAAAAAGAAGGAACTACAAGTTCTTAAAAATCCTCATTGGAACGAGGGGATTGCTGCCCAGCTAATGTACTCTGCTAGGCTCCAGGTACGACATGGTTCCAAAACGTGTGTCTTTGCAGACCTGGAACCCACAGCTGCATTATTGATAGGCTGACACAGCAGACCTTATTCACAGGTTAGCAAGATAAGGAAGGCTGAATGTGGAGCTACAGCAGTAGCTGGCTAGTACAGTTTTGTTGGTGTACTTAAGCGCTTTCTGGAGTTAATGTGGACTCTTCCTTATCAGGTTGGACTATTAGGCAGAATGCAATGTATTGTGTAAGTTAAACATTTTTTTTCACTATGTTTGCATGCTTGTTGCAGCCTCGTTAAATTGTATTGCTTTTTTACATGTTGCAGTGGGCTCGGGGGGGATGCATTCGAGGCATGCACGTGTGAACTATGTGAATGTTGCCTATTTTGTATCTGAACCTCTGCTAGGCGAAATGGGCTGCCATGTATGCAGGGCATAAATTTAATTTAAACTTAATTGAGCATGGGACCTGTGAATTAATATGTGCCCTCTTGCTGTGACAATCAGCCCTCCACTCTCTTGAGGCCCTGCAAGGGGTGGAAATGCTTGCACATTGCTTTTCAAGCCTACCTTGTTGTGAGAGTGGTAAACACTTCAGTAGTATCGCACTGGAATGTACTCCTGTTTCTTCCTGTCTGACTTATAACATGAATGGACTTAAGTTTATTAACTCTGATATACCTGCTTTCCCAGTACATCCATGTTATGGGTTTGCATACCCAGCCTGTTTATCTTGTATGGTGTATGCTGTATGTCATAACATTTTATAAATAATTTAGAGTTAAAGGGGGAAAAAAAAAAATTTTCTGAGTTCTTCTGCTGGTACAGTTGATCAGTAACTGCATGAAAACATCTCTTCTACAGGATGGGAAATCCTAAGAAAGGCAAACCACAGTAGGACAGAGCTAAAGGCAAAATAGATCCAGGACTTCGGACCATGAAGTCTGCTCCAGGCCAAGTGGCTGCTGCTGTGGAGGGAGAGACAGAGAAGACCCTACGGGGCTTGGGTGTCAAGATAAATCAGCTTATTTCCACTGTAGCCGGTTTAGTAAACAAGTCTGACACCCATACTAATAGGGTGTGCATCCTGAAGTGGAAATTGACTTTGTTAAAACAGAAACGACGGATGTGAAAAAATGTTCGGAGATGGCCATGGGTGCAACTGCCAATATTATGAAAGAAAACACTCACCTGAAATCACGGCTGGAGTAGCCTGAAAATCACGCAAGAGCTTCAAGTGTCAGGGTGGTTGGCATGCCGGAGCGCTGTGAAGGGGAATCATCTCCCCCTTTTCCTTAAAAAAAAAATAAAATAAAAAAAAATTGCTGGACCAGCAACTCGGAGACTCCCTAGCGGACAGACCCGTGGTTCTGGATGGGGTGGGTTGAGAGACTTCATTTTGGCACTAGGTCAGAGGATAAGAGCACTGCTTCAAGGTGAACAGCAGGTGTCTCTACTCTGCCATTAGTTACACAACCCGCCAGAAAAAGAAGTGGGAGTGATAGGGTACAGGCCATCCTACGTGTAGCAGAGGTCCTCCATGGCATGTTATTCCTGGCCCGCATATACGTTGCCCAAGGGGGGAGAGTTTACAGTATTCTCAGACCCAGCTGAAGTGTTGAAATAGGCCCAGAGACAAGCACCTTTCAGGCCGAGGGGGCCGGGGGGACTTGCAGCACTCGGAGTTGGAGGCAAAAGAGCATGACACCCGACCAGTTACTGAGCAGCCTTCAGATATGATTTGATTTCAAACTATGTGCCTTAGAGGAAGGTGGTTGTTTCTCTTTCTAACCAAATTTTTTGCTACATAAAGCCTGTCAAAAGCCAGCACAGACAGAGCTTGGTTGTTGTAACAGCCTAAGACAGTTACTAAACAGCTCCATCTCCTTGAATCCCTGGCAGAAGACATGTTTTCTGCTCCCCCGCTTTAGCGAGGGGTGATTTTTCTATTAAACGTTCTGTGAATTTAACTATTTACAGTTTCACCTTACATTTGGTTTTAGATGCTATAGTGACTCTGTTTTACGATACACTATACACTCAAATGTATTCAGAGGAGAGGTGCTCTCAGTGTATGTTATGTACTGTTCAGCTTATGTTCTATGTTTGGAATTTTTGACTGTATGCCTTTAAAGCAATAAACATATAATTAAAAAAAAGACACACAAAAAAGCAGGTCACTTGCTGAGCAGAGTTTTTTGCAGGGTCGGGGGGTGGAAAGGATGGGTAGGGATCTGAAAAGACTGGAGGAGTGGTCAAGAGTATGGCAGATGGGTTTTAATGCAAAAACTCTTGCAAAAAAGTGCAAAATAATGCACTTGGGCCACAGAAAACTGGGAGCAGAGTACAGAATGGGCAGAGTGATGCTGACAAAAACCAAACAGGAAAGATAGCTAGGGGTAATCATATCAGATTACCTAAAGGTGACCAGGCAGTGTGACAAGGCGGTTGGAAGGGCTAGTGGAATACTGGGGTACATACTGTAGGAAGGGGTATCACCAGGGGTAAGAGGAAGGTGGTGTTGCCCCTACATAGATCACTAGTTAGACCTCCCCTTGAGTACTGTGTCCTGTTCTGGAGACCATATCTCAGGAAGGACATAGACAGAATGGAGGCAGTCCACAGGAGGGCTCCCAAAATGGGGCAGGTTCTGCATCAAAGGCTCTGTGAGGAGAGGCTTAGGGAGGTAAATATGTACACCCTGGAGGAAAGGAGGGGGGGGTATGATAGAGACCTTTTAAATACCTTGTGGGGGTTAATAAGGTACAGAAGGTATTTTTCAGAGAGAAAAAAGGTACTGTAGAACAAGGGGGCATACTATGAAGCTAGGGGAGGTTAATTCAGCCAGTATGTGAGAAAGTACTTCTTCACAGAAAGGGTGGTGGATGCCTGGAACAGCCTTCCGTCGGTGATAGTGGAAACAAAAACAAAGATGGGGTTAAAAAATGCCTTGGACAGGCACAAGGGAATAGTACTGGTAAGGAAAGGAGTGGAATAAATGGCACAGTAGATCAGAAGCAGATCTGCAGCAAAAAATAAAAGTAAACAAAAAAGTGGGCAGACTGGGTGGGCTCAGTGGCCCTTATCTGCCGTTACATTCTACGTTTCTGTGTTTTTATGTTTGTCAGCAGGAGACAAGCATAATGACATCAGAGGGACTGCCATCTCAGTAAGCAAGCAAACAAACTCCTAACACATCTCCAATTATTCAGTTGAATTACAAAATGTCACAGGCACCAGCTTCCTTTCAACTGCATTTTTTCCAACTCAAACACACTTCAAAACAACAGAAAACAGTAGAGAACTTACCTTGAAAAGTTTGATTGCCAGCACAAGACAAGAACACAACTTAGAAAACATACACCTGAACTGACTGAGAATAACTGCTGGCTTGTTCATTTGCACATATTCAACTACCATGATGTCATGCATGAGTTGGGTTATGACCTTTACAATGGAGTCAAACAGGTTTTCACACCAGGGCAGAACAGAGTGATGCAGCTGCATTTAACTTCACCTAAATTTAAATTAGGATGAAATTAGGGTGATGTAGGAGAGGAAATCATTGCTCATGCCTACAAATTACACGGGTATACAGAAAATAATGGCTATGGTGACTTTCCCTTTAAAGTTTCAGGTTTTGAGTCTTTACTGTTTGCTATTTTTTAGCTAACAGAAAAAGCATTTTCAGTGCCCCCCATTCTTATTTTAGTATAGTAGGCCACCACTCTGTGACTTTTTTTTTTAACCACCAGCCTATATCTTTACCCCACCCTATGTTATTTTTTTTACCACGACCCCATATTTTTACCACCAGCCAATATTTTTTTTATGATGTTCTATATTTCTAGCCATCAGCCTAATTTTTTTTAAATCAACCAGAATTGCTGTTTACCACCATCCTTTATTGCACTACTCTTATTTTGATATCAGTGCTCTAATTCTTAATTAAAACCACTGTGTACATTACAGTGTATATTGAACCAAGGAATAATACACCATCAGACTCGATTACCGCAAGAACTGCACCATATTTCTAGGCTATGAGGAACCCTTATTTTGTAAAATGTTAGTTGGCAGGTTCAAAAATCCTGCCTCAAAAGATGTGCAAGCCTTTTCCAGCTTCTTAGATTAAAAGACGGCCAAATTACAAGTGACCCCAAAAAATCTTGATTAATATAGAAGTACTTACTGAACACTAACAAACATTCTTGTTTCTGTTTGTTTCAAGCTGAACACCTACCTAAACCAATCATTTATTAAAAATGCTTGTCATTAATTATATGATAAAAAAGATGTGTGTGTGTGTGTGTGTGTGTGTGTGTGTGTGTGTGTGTGTGTGTGTAAATTCTGGTCACACCCACCCACCCATGTATCTGTATTATTCTCTATTTATTTGTAATTATAAATCTTGCTTCAAGGAAGGCTCTTGCAGCAGGCCACACCAGTAGGACTAAGCCATTGTCCACCAGGACTGCACAGAAAACGTCTAGCTAGCAGTCTACCACGGGGGATCGCACACTGCCAACATCATTCAGCTGACGTCCGCTAGCCTATAAAGGTTGGCAGTCCCCACACCTGCCTCAGTTCTTTTCCCACGTTGGACCTTAGCGGACGCTGCAGCTGATTGACGTAATACCACTTCAGCACATTTTATTTTCGTTCTAAGTTCGAAACATTGAATTTTCATTTTTTTCTTTGATGTGTTTATGTCTTCTCTACCTGCCTCATCTTCCGACCGCTCTGCAAAGTGTGCTTACGGCAAAGAGATCCCTGAAAACGACAGCCACTCTGCTTGTCTCATCTGCCTAGGCCCCAGCCATGACGCCGAAGCCTGCCAGAGGATCCCTTTCAGGAAGGTTTTGGATACCTCCAACTGTGCCAAAGTTTTGCCATCCACCAGAGTGTGGTAGGCAGAAATGGGAGCCAAGTGGACCTTTAGAGTGGAGTAGCTTAGCCCAAGGTCGGATAGGTGCAGCATGTACCCCAGGACTTGCAGGACAGGGCAAGAGAAGGGGTCTCAACCCTTAGATGTGGCCCAGATGGAAAATCTCTTCCAATTCATAGCATAGGTAGATTGCATGGATGGCTTTCTAGCCTCCACCAGTACCTGAGCCACTCTGGAGGAGACTCCAAAACGTGAAGCAGCTATGTCAGCAGGTGCCACGTGTGATGGTGAAGGGACTTGAGGCCTGGATGAACCAGGGTGCCCAGTTCCTGAGTTAGAAGATCCTGGTAGATGGACAGTGGAACCAGTGTTGGTTCCATAATGATGGTTGGTTCCATAACGGTCGTCCCCCACCGGTCATGGCGCTGCCTTCGTCAGTTCCCACTACTCGGACCGACATCTGTCCTACCAGACAGCACATGCAGCAGGCTACCACCATTTCCTCTCCTCTCCGGAATTGCCTCCACCTTGCAGTTTATTTTCCTGAGTATTCTAGTCGGGGGATGCCGTGCTCCATACTTTGGAGGTACATAGGATTTTGTGGTACTACATGAACCGTACAAAGCCTTTCAGAAAAGTTGACCAATTGTTTGTTTCGTTTGGCCCCTGGAGAGAGGGTACTCTTGTTTCCAAACAGTGTTTGTCTAAGTGGTTAGCAAATTGCATTGTTTATTGCTACTGAAAGTACAACAAGCCCCTTCTGGGAGTGGTCAAGGGCCATTTCACCAGAGGTATGGCCTCCTCAGTGGCTTGCTTCAGAAATGTGTCTGCTGTGGACATCTGTGCAACTGCCACCTGGAGTTCTGTCCACACCTTCACCAAGCATTACAGTCTGAACATCGCCTCTAGGGGCAGGGCCAATTTTGGCATAACAGTTCTTCAGGGCCCTCTGTCATGAGCTCTTAGCTGCTGATCTGTCCTCCTCCCGGTGGTGTTCTCCTGGTGTTAACAGGTACTGCTTGGGACTCAGTCCTACTGGTGTGATCTGCTGCAGTAACTTTCCTTGAAGTAAGATAGTACAGTTAAATAAGAACTGATCGTAACAGTAGATCTTCGAGAGACGCTCTTGCAGCAGGTCATGCTTTCCCTCTCTCCTCCTGCTGCTCTTTTTCTCTCACACGTCTGGCCCTTTTTTTTTTTTTTTTTGTCTCCGGAAACCTCCTTGGTTCTCCATTAGCTGCCCGTACGGGGTCTCTGGCGGGAGAACTGAGGTAGGTGTTGGGGACCACACACCTTTATAGGCTAGGCTGACGTCAGCTCATTGACACTGGCGGTGGGCAGTCCCTCGAGGTAGACTGCTAGCTGGAAGCTTTCCATGGGGTCATGGCACCTGATGGCTTAGTCCTACTGATGTGGCCTGCTACAAGAGCTTCTCCTGAACATCTACTGTTCAGGTAAGTTCTTTCGTAACTACTTTTTGAGGATTGTTTATCCATGAGTATTTAATGTTCATTTTTTCTAAGGCACTTTGACTCTTATGGCTTGGGCACCATAGGGATTAACTGGCATTGTCTTGCCTGGCGCCATGACATGGGCCATGCCAAGGAAAATGGCACTACCACCAGAGCTGTTCCCTTATCCCCCACCGTACAGTACTTCATGCCCACTTCTAGGCTCAAGCAGCTGTTTGTCCGCATAACTCCCATGTGATCCAGTGGTGCCACCCATCTTGTTTATTTGTTCCTCTTTTTCCCTGGTGTCCAGTGAAACCTCAATCCCAGGCCTGTTCTTTCCAAGTATGTGGTTGGCAGCACTGTGTGTGACCTAATCACTCCCCTCACTGTAACTTTTGTTCTAGGGACATGGATATGTTGTTCTATCCACACTTACTGGCAGGTTCCTTGCCGCTTTAAATCTTGCCGGAAGGTCTTCAAGCTGGCTCCTCCCACCCACCCGGGTGGTAAAACTCTTGGCTCCGCCCCATGACGCAAGATCTTCCTTACCGCTTGGAAGCTCAGGTTCCCTCCTTAGTGCTCTGCGTTTTAGGCCTGGAACCTAACTCATCGGTTAATCCGAAACTCATTTTAAAGTTTAAAAGACTTCGGTCTTCCTTTTCCTTCGTGGCTGCATAGGACAAATCGACTCCCGGATTTCGGCGGTGCCTTTGTGGGCAGAAGATGTCTCGGACTGGTCTGCACTCCACGTACGTTTACTGCCTTGGCCTCGAACATGATCCTCAGGCCTGCGAATTGTGCAAATCCTTTTCGGTCAATGTTCTCGAAGACCGCGCTGCCAGGCTTCAACTTGGGCGCCCCGAGAGACATATTCCTCTGGTTAAGTCGAAGGAGGCCCGTTGGGCGGTGTCCACAGTGGTGGGCTCGGCTGAGCAACTCGAGCAAATGATCGCCCTCGAGGAGGAGGCGGCCCAGGCCGCATCTTCTGCTTCCTCGTTCGTGGCATTTATCCCGCTCTCCTTGGGATCCAACTACTCGGCTTTTTTTAAGGAGCTTTGTTAGTCCCTCTCTACTAAAGGAAAGGAGCCATCGGGACACTCCTCTCGGTCCAAGAAAAAGGACTCTAAAGGTAAGTCCCACCATCGACGTTCGTGGGAGCGGGAAAGGTCCCCTTCCCCAGATAGTCGACACTCTACTTAGGTCGAGGTTGCGTCTAAGGCCGCTGGCTTCACGGTGTCCCCGTCAGGTCAGCCGGCCGAGACACCCGTCGAGGCAGTCAAGATTTTTCTCGACCCGTCGGACGGGCTGTCAACTGGTGAAGCGGAAAACCCATCTTCACCAGTTCCTCCTGTGGAAACCGAGGACTTGCCCGCGCCTCCTGTGCCAGGGTCCCTGGTTAAGGTCCCTGAGCCAGGGGAGAAACGGGTTTCCCCTGCTCCCTCCCAGACCCACTCTTGGAAACACCGAGGATCTCGGTCTTGGTCTCGGACCTCCTCTCGGTCCAGCCAATCCCGCCGACATCGGCGGTCTCAGTCTCGGAACCGAGGGAAGCGGCAGCGCCGCTCATTCTTGTCATTGTCCTCCCCTTAGGAGGATAGGCTCCGGCGCAAGTTGTGTCGGCGTTACAAGGATCTTATGTGGCAGCAGCTCCTTTTTTCTGGGAACAAGCCGACTCCATTGCCTTCCCCGGCCATTAAGTAGCTGTCACCTGAGCAGCCGAAACAACCCCTTGTGGTCATCGAGGAGCCGAAGCCGGCGCCGGTTGTTCGGCCGAAACCTGCTGCACCACCCATCGTGGTGGAACCCCCACCTCCACAGCCAAAAACTGGGGCCCCAACCAAGGATTCTCGGTCGGGTCATGGCTTGCCCCATCGGTTGTCTGTCACCCTCACTCCCGATCACCCTCGGCAGGTGGAGGGTGGCTCAGGCCCTCGGCAGCTGTTTGCAGACTCCTCGGAGTCTGACGATGACTCTTCCCTGTTCTCCAGGCCTCTGGACCTGGAGTCCTCTGGGGGACAGTCGGTGGACGAGAGCCCATCTTCGTTCATGGGATTACCTCGGCTCATCTCAGAATCTACTGGGATGAAGCTCGAACCCGTGTCCAAGCGGGCCAGGTATCCCCTCACGGAGATACTGGACCGAGGGGATTCTCCTATGGAGGCCTTTCCTGTGGCTGAAGCCATTGTTGGCCCGGCCCTGGAGCTATGGCAGCAGCCGGCTTCTTGCCCAGCTCCCTCGGCCAGGATGGCCGGAAGTATGCCGTTCCCACTGGCTCACTCTCCGGATTCTCGAAGCACCCCTCTGCGGAGGGGTTGGTGACTGACAGTGTTTTCCGGCGCTCCGGAAACGCTCGGGACGTGGACAAGCCACCGGATAGAGTCCAAGAAACTGGACTATTCCGGCGTAAAGTTCGCTGCATCCTCCTTGGCCTTACCGTCCAGGCCAGTTCGGCCGTACTGATGGCACACTTTTCCCCGCGCCTTTTGGGCTCCTGGATGAGGTGATTCCTCATCTCCCGGCTGACCTCCAGACTACGGTCAAGCAAGTGCGGGATCAGGGAAGGGCGGTGGCAAAGCAACAGCTCCAAACTGCTCTCGACATTGGAGACTGTTGTGCCCGGTCAGTAGCGGCCGCAGTGGCCATGCACCGCAGAGCTTGGCTGTGGATCTCCACCTTCACGGCGGATACCCAGCACAAACTGGCAGACATTCCCTTCCTGGGTACCGACTTGTTCGGTCCCGGGGTGGAGGGTCACTTGCAGAGAATCGAGAAGTCCAATGCCACCTTGGACTCGGTCACGTCTGCCTAGGACAAAGGCCGCCAGCAGCAGCGTAAGCCCTTTCGGCCTTCTGCCTCTGCGGCACGTCCGGCCCAGCAACACCAGCATCAGGGCCAGCAGGCTCGTACCTGGCACTCCAAAGCCAAGCCTGCAGCTTCCTCCAGCAGGTAGCCGGGAGGAGAAGGCCCAGGAGGTCCCTCGGCCGGTCCTTCCTCGAAGCCTGCCCAGTGACGGGTTGAGGGGTATCACCCCCAGCCTCGTCTCTCCCCCCCTGGGTTCCCCCTGTGGGGGGATGGCTCTGCCACTTCTTTTCCGCCTGGTCCACTATCACCGCGGACCGCTGGGTGTTGGAAGTGGTAGGGAAAGGTCTGCTTCTGGAATTCGAGCAGGCCCCACCCTATCGGGCCATCGCCCCACGGGGGGCTACGGGGTCCGCAGCCTCTCTGTCGGCTTGTCGAGCCGACATTGCTCTGCTCCTTCAAAAGGAGGTGATCAGGGAGGTAGCGGATCCTTCACCAGACCCAGGGTTTGTGTCCAGGTATTTCTTGGTCCCAAAACGGATGTGGGGCTGGTGCCCCATTCTAGACCTACACGACCTGAACAAGTTCCTAAGGTCCCGAACCTTCAGGATGGTCACTCTGGCACAGATCATTCCATCCTTGGAACGAGGCGTGTGGTTCTGTTCTCTGGACCTCCAGGACGCGTTCTTTCACGTCCCAGTCCGTCCGTCCCACCAGCGATTCCTTTGCTTCAGAGCGGAGGGGTCCCTTTACGAGTTCTGGGCCATGCTCTTCGGCCTCTCTTCAGCTCCCAGGGTCTTCACCAAATGCATGGCAGTGGTGACAGCATTTCTGCGGCGCCGAAGGGTCCGGGTGTACCCTTACCTGGATGACTGGCTGATTGCAGCCCTCTCCAGGCTGGAGGTGGAGCGGTCCAGGGATCTGGCCTTCCAGGTCTGCTCTCAGATTGCCTCCTCATCAACGAGGCCAAATCGGAACTCGTGCCAACGCAGCTGATTCAATTCATCGGGGCAGAGCTCGACTCTCTTCAAGTCAGAGCACGGCTCCCGGTGGACAGGGCCGAGGTTCTCTCCTCCTTTGCCCAATCATTTCTGGTTGGGCAGTTGCGCCCTGCCCGGGACTTCCTGCGCCTCCTGGACCAGCCAGTGGCGGTGACCCAGGAGATGTGGAACGCTCTCCAGTGGTGGATTGTTCCAGCTCATCTGCAGGAGGGCATCCTGTTTGTCCGCCCTGAGCCGACGGTCATTCTATCGACCGATGCCTCTCTGTTGGGTTGGGGTGCCCATCTGGGGTAGCACAGAGCGCATGGCCTCTGGTCCCCTCAGGAGTCTCGATGCCACATCAACCTGCTGGAGCTGCGAGCGGTCCAACTTGCCTTCGCCACCTTCGCTCTGTTTGTACGGGGGTCAAGTGGTCCAGGTCCAGACGGACAATACCATGACCACGTACTACCTAAACCGCCAGGGCGGGACACGCTCCTTGCCCCTGTGCACGGAAGCTCTCTGCACTTGGTCCCTCGTGAGCAGACTGGAGGCGGATCTCCTAGCCATCCATGTGGCGGGAGCCTCCAACACTTTGGCCGATGCCCTAAGCCGGATAGGCGCTGCATCTCACGAGTGGTCTCTCCTGGCGGAGGTAGTACACGATCTGTTCTCCCACTGGGGCACACCTCAGGTGGACCTTTGCCTCCAGGGAGAATGCGAAGCCGAGGCTGTTTCATGTCCGCCCCCCTCAGCAGAGCTCACTGCAGGGGGATGCCTTCTCGAGGCCGTGGCCCCCGGGCCTCTTCTACGCCTTTCCCCCATTTCCCTTGATCCACAAGGTGCTTCTCAAGGCGAGGAGGGACAACACGCAGGTGATTCTGGTAGCCCCAGACTAGCCCCGTCAGTTCTGGTATTCAGATCTCCTCAGCCTCAGCTCCAGGCTCCCGAGGCGGCTTCCAGCCCACCCGGGCCTGATCTCAGTCAACCAGGGGAAGGTACTCCACCTGGACCTTCAATCCCTGCGCCTGACGGCCTGGTTCCTGAGTGGCTAGAGTTCCAGGCCTTGAGTCTTTCTGACGAAGTCTTCAGCGTTGTTGAGGCATCCTGTAAGGAGTCGACCAGAAAATGCTATGCCTTCAAATGGAAGAGATTCTCCATTTGGTGTCAGGATAAGGGGCTGGACCCTTCCTCCTGTTCCTTGGCCAGCATTCTGGACTACCTGTGGTCCCTTTCTCAGCTAGGGCTTCTGTCGATGACCCTTAAGGTGCACCTGGCAGCCATCTCTGCTTACCGGGCATGGGCAAGAAAAACCAAGAATGCAAATGACTGGATGATCTTTAGGAAAGCCAGGAATAGATGCACCAAGAAAGTTAGGGATGCAAAGGCTGCCTTCTACTTGGCCGAACTAGACTCTTCCTACCATAATCCTGCTAGGTTTTGGGGCACCATCAAGGGTATGGTGGGGCAGGACGCTAACACCCACCTTCCAACTCAATTACACAACAGTTATGGCCCTATCACTGGCAAAATGGAAATTCTGGACGCCTTCAATAACCACTTCACAACGGCTGGCCTTGCCTTTGACACCTCTCCAGCTAACCTGCTGAGGGAACAATTAAGCTCCTATTACACTGGTGATCAGAGAGTTGACTCTTCCTTCAGCTTCAAATCTATACTGCTGAAACAAGTAGAGGATCTATTATGGCAACTGGATACCAAAAAAAGCGCAGGGGCAGACTCTCTGGACCCCTACTTTCTAAAGATTGCATGCCATGTACTTGCAGTCCCCCTAACACACCTCTTTAACCTATCCTTAAACTCTGGCTCTATTCCCACACTGTGGAAGACAGCCCAAGTGGTTCCCTTCTAAAATCAGGGGACCCTATGGATCTTAATAATTACAGGCCCATTTCCATTCTACCAGTGCTATCCAAGATGCTGGAGAAATTAGTGAGTAATCAGTTAAGGAGTATCTTGACAATGCTAACCTCCTAAACCCAGCTCAATCTGGATTCAGGGCCAAGCATAGCACTATCACTGCACTAGCCAAGGTCACAAATGACTGGCAATCCGAATTAGATAAAAAGAATAATGTCTGTGCAGTATTCCTGGACCTGAGCAAAGCATTCAATACTGTGGACCACGAGCTACTACTTTCATCCCTGTACTCCATTGGCCTAGATCCATCCTCCCTTAAGTGGTTCAGATGCTATCTCACCGGTAGGTCACAGCAGGTAAAAGCTGAAGGTGACCTATCCCCATTAAAACCACTGTCAAGAGGAGTCCCCCAAGGTTCTATTCTGGGTCCTATCCTTTTTGCCATTTATATAAATAACATTGATTCAACCCTTACCAATTCCTCTGTACACCTCTTTGCTGATGACACTGTTCTGTATGTCAGCAACCTTTTCTGCAGCTGCTCTCGTGAAATCCTACAAACAGAATTCTCCTTGCTACAATATCAGCTACTCGAGAAAAGCTTCTGTTAAATGCAAAGAAAACTAAAGCAATGATGTTCACAAATCAAAGCTCCACCAGCATCCTCTCCAATCATTCTCCCCCAGCTATGCACTATACTTGGAGAAAATCTGGAGTATGTAGAAAACTTCAAATACCTAGGTGTGTGGATTGACAACAGACTTGACTTCACTCATCATTTAGAAGAACTGTTAAAAAAGCTTCGCCAAAGGCTTGGCCTTCTCTATAGATTAAAACCCTTCCTAAACAGAGACTCAAAGATGAGGTTAGTCCAGGCCATTTTTCTATCAGTTGTTGACTATGCAGACTTCCTTTATAGTCACTGCCCCATCTCCTACCATCACAAGTTGGATACCTTATATCATAGAGCAATAAGGCTCATTACAGATCTGCCATCTAATACTCATCATTGCTCTCTTTATGCTGCAGTTGGGTGGGTTTCCCTTCACCTCAGAAGGAACAGAAATGCAGCACTATGGATTTACAGGCGTTGTCAAAAAAACTTCCAAACTATATCCTGGACTGCTTCACCCAGGCCTCTCCTAGCTCCTATGCCCTAAGAAGCAACAACATCATCCTGCTCAAATTGCCCAAATTCAACACCAGGCTAGGGAGGGCAGCAATCAGCTGTTCTCTAGCTATAGCATGGAACACCCTACAGAAATCCCTAAAACTGTCCAATATCATTCCATTTGCATCCTTTAAACAGCATTGTACAGTCTTCTTCAAAGAGAATGCAATTGCTACCACTGGAGCTAGCATTGCCATCTCACAAATCTCCCTTCCAAACCATATATGGCATATTCCTTCCAGACAGACACCCCATCTTATGGCACCCAGTAATACCTTCACCATCCTAGTATTACATTATGTTGAGTGTCTGCCATGCCCCCCCACTGGGATATGTATATACTGTACATACTGTAAATATTAGCTTAACTTTTCTGTAACCGTTTTTTATCATGTGAATTTACTGTACATCACTGTGTTTATAACGTTATTTTCCCCTGTATGTATAACTGTCTTATATAAGTGTATGATGTATCTGTTGTGTATCAACTATTGAACCTTGACCTTATCAGGTCCATCTTGTAAATGAGTATTGTTCAGTGATGTTCGCCTGAATAAATAAAGATTTGATGATGATGATGATGATGATAAGGTGGTCAGGCGCTTTTCCAAAGGCCTTGATCACATATCCCCTCCGGTGCGAGAACCTCCACCTCCGTGGAATCTACTGCTGGTATTGGCTAAGCTCATGGGCAAGCCTTTCGAACCGATGCACAGGTGCGACATCTCTCACCTGTCGTGGAAGACCGCCTTCTTGGTGGCTATCACGTCAGCCAGAAGGATGGGAGAGCTCCAGGCACTTTCCATCGAGTCTCCTTATCTGGTCTTCCGCGGGACAAGGTTGTCCTCGCCCCCACTAAAATTCCTTCGAAGGTGGTATCGAGTTTCACCTTAACCAGGTGTTGACTCTGCCAGTGTTCTACCCCAGTCACACCTCGGAGGCTGAATATAGGCTCCATACTTTGGACCCTAGGCGCTCTCTTGTTACAAAAGGCCGGGGCGGCTGAAAGTTCAGAGAGAGGTTACGCCAGCTGTTTGTCACCCTCGCTGAAGCTGCACCTGGCAGACCTGCAGCCAAGCGGACGATAGGCGGGGGGGTCACCTTCTGCATAGATCTCTGCTATAGGTTGGCGGGCATGGAGCCTCCCAGAGGGATAAGAGCTCATTCTACCCGCCATACCGCTGCTTCAGTGGCTGCTTCCAGGGACGTATCTATCCCGGAAATCTGCAGGGCTGCTACCTGGAAGTCAGCACACACCTTCATTACCGACCACCACATCGACCTTGAGTCACGTCGGGATGCTAGTTTTGGGACCTCGGTTCTCCAGTCCTTATTTCCTAAGTAGGGGTGTGCGCCTTGCCTCCCTCCTCCCGGAGAACTGCTAGGAGTCTGCCAGTAAGTGTGGATAGAACAACATATCCATGTCCCAAAAATACAGGTTACTCACCTGAAGCAGGAGTTCTAGGAATGGTATATGTTGTTCATCCACTCAACCCACCCGACCTCCCGGCCGACACACAACCTAGCACCAGCCCGGGCTAGATCTGGCGTCATGGGCGGGCGAAAGTTTTACCACCGGTGGGTGGAGGACAACAGAAGACCTTCCGGCAAGATTTAAAGCGGCAAGAAACCTGCCAGTAAGTGTGGATGAACAACATATACCATTCCTAGAACTCCTGTTACAGGTGAGTAACCTGTATTTCTGGTTCGCAAGCCTGCACACTGTTGCTGTAGCACAGCTTCTAACAGTTCTGCTAGGGTCAGGAATGCTGTGACTTACAACTGAGGGTGCGGCTGCCGGCAAGCACGTCTCATTTATGTGCTAGCAGCCACACTATCCTGGCTGCCCCCACCCTTTCCATATGTTGTCACAATGCCCCTTGCTGCAGCACAGGGAAAGGCTTGTGACCCTGTTGTGTATATCACATCTAAACCTAGAAATTGCCTGCAGAAAAAGACCATTGGTCCACCAAGTCTGCGCTGTTTTACCCTGTTGTACAAAGGACCTAATTTCTAGTCAGGCATCGGGGATTACCTGTTGTCTAGTAGGGGTTAACCTAATGTTTAGTTGGTGTTCAAGCTAGAACAGTTATACCAGTTAGTCATTGCAACCAGTTTGCACCACAAATTTGTGACTTTGTTCATTTGTCTCGATTGCCCTTGAATTCCCCTTCATGGTAGGGCCCCACTGGATTGACTGCCAGCAGCAGTGGGACACTTTTGCACCAAAGCTGGAGTTTGGAGGTCAGGGATGGACTCATACCATCGCTAACGTCTGATGGTGTGGGTTTTCTCTGTGTAGATCTATTTCTGGAAAATAAGTATATACTGTAGGAGCTCAGTAGAGCATCCAGCATCCACTGTTACTGTTCAGATGCATGCTGCTGTCCAGACCCACCAGGATGCACTTCAGTACAAACACACATCGCCTTCCCTCTCCAAAGAAGTGTGTCTGCTCTGATACAGCTATCCTCCTCTGCTGGACCACCACACAGTCCAGAGTTAGGAGTACAAACCTGTGTCCTGTAAGATGGCGTAATGTACTGTTGTCAATGTCACAGGCCAGCCCTTTTATTTACCTTTTTTCTAAAAATAAGTAATGCTATCTTTCAGCCCTCTCCGTTTCCTGCACTCTCATATCATTTCAAAGAAATACATAGTATGGTGAACCATTTTAAAGTCAGAAATGTGTTCAGAAAGTCTCTATCCATGGTGTTAACCAAGACTGGAATTCATAGTCAGTGAAACTGACTCGGCAGTTTTTAGATGTCAAGAACAGTCCTATTTTCATTGCAACGTGTTTAATGTTCTTCCTTCTCTGCTCCTCTTTTAGCATCCTTTAGTAGAATTTCCTGGATGTGTTGATGAAAGAAAAGGGCAGGACTAGGGTCTTGGTATCACCTCTAATTTATAGAAGTTGGATGTCTTCCAGTATTCAAGAACTTTACTCTGTGTCTGTCTTTCTCAGCCTCTTGAGAGCCCTGTGGGAGTTGCAGCTATGTAAACTAGAAACAGAAGTTATGGTTCAATGCATGTTGTGCTGTTAGCTAATTAAGCTCACGTTTCCAGCAGGCTATCCCTTAAGCAGGCCTCACAGACACAACATTGCGTGTAACCTTGGTTTCTATTTTTAGTATGTATACTGAACTGTAACCTCTAGTTGTTGCAACTGGCATGCTTACACAGCACTGGGATGTACTCTGTATGCATAAACTTAGGAAGCTGGGGTCAACTGATTTAACATGGAGTAAGATGATGAAATTTCAAGAAAAGCTTTTTCTTATCCTAAATACTCTCCCCTCTCAGTATTTATTGACCATCACAATTCTAACTAGTTTACCTTCCTTATTAAATTGTCTTACAAATGCTTCTGCTTATAAAGCTTTTCAGTATTAAAAGAGTAGTGGGTGGCTCCCCTTAAATATCAAACTGTTGACGTGCTTATTAGAGAAGTACATTGTAACAATGCATAAACTATTACTAATGCTTTTAACAATAGTTTTTTTAACTTGTCGGCCCTCACCTCCTTGTTTGCTGCTTCTAACCTACCGGATTAACCTGAGGCCTCCCCATTTGCCCCTGTATCTCATTCCCCGTTTTATCTTAAAGCTGTACCAGTAGGTGAAACTAGCAGACTCTTGGCCAGCCTCTCCCCCTTTACTAGTGGTGGTCATGATAATATGGAGCCAAAGCTTATCTGTTTGGGTCCCCCATTCCTTGCCTTGCTAATCTCCCCACATCTTCAACCCATTGCTCACTACTGCGGTTATCCCTGACCTTTAGAAGATTGCCAGAGTTGTACCAGTATTCAAGCCAGGTGATCCAACATTTTATTTATTTTATGTCATTTTTTTGTTGACTGGGAAGGAGGACTAGACAATTTTTTGCCTATTTTCAGCCTCATCCCGGGGGAGGGGGATACAGATGGATGCCAACTGAAATTGAACCAGATTTTGAGCTGTTGGTGGTATTTATGGTGAATGGGGGAAATCTGGCCAGGACACCAGGGGAAATTCACCTACTCTTCCAGTAGGGGGACCTTTGAAACTGCGGAGTGTACTCACCCTATGGTCGACCTAGGACGAGAGCGGATGGAGGAAGTCTCTGAGGAGTAGGAGTCAGTGATGGAATGCACCACTAATTCGGGATCTGCTGTAGTGGCGACTGGGAGGCACCCGATGGGTGGCCAGCATATCGCCTGAGACAGCGGTCCCTTCCAGGACAAGGATGTAAGGCTCAGTCTTGAACAGAAAAAACATTGTTTAAAAGCAGAATTACAGAGAATTGGTCTATTACTTACCACGGAGAGGCATACCCAGGAAGAGGAAAGGAAACACAAAAGGTCATCGACTTCCCCCATTAGCGATGGATCATTGGGTCCCATGAAATTGCTCGCTACGGAGACAAAGCCGGAAGTGCCTCTAAGTAGTACTGAGGGCATCTCACTCAGCGATTGGAGTGCAGATGTTGACACGTCTTAGTCACTGGACAAGGCCCTGCATACGGCAGGTTGGATTATGACGAAGGAGGGGGAATGGCGACCAGATCTGGAGATCTTTTGCCTGGTGGATCACCACACCCCCAGATAAGTGAAGCCACAGTATTAACTTTACAAAATGTTTCTTCTGCTGACCTTACTGCCCTATCAGGTACTGAGGAACCTCTCGAGGTTCCGAGTGTTGCAACTGAAGGTACTCATGAGTGCATGAATGGTGCAGAGTCTTTGACTCGACAAACGGGGGACCCAGCTCCAAAGGCTTGGCAGTCGAACCCCGAGAAACCCACATATGCCAGTCACTTCCACAAACCAGTGGAACTGGCAGAAAGATGGAACGCTATAAGATTGCACTATGTGGGTCCTCGTGACACTCTCCCTGATAGGTTTTTCATGGGGAAAATAATTTAAAGCAATCCATGGGGTTCTCCCCCTCGGAAATTTACACACTTATTCATATCCGCAAGGGGAGACTACTTATGACATTAGTTTTAGGATATCGGCTTTATTGGAAAAATGTTGGTGTAAATATGCCAATCTTAAAACAAACTCCTTATGGGCAGACTTCCTTGTGATTCCCTGCCCTGACCAAACAACCTTTTCTGGTAATCGCCATTCCCTTTCAGAACGAGGGAGTAAATATTACCGACATCGTGTACTGGCTGGAAAAAAGATGTTCTATCCAGGGGAATCCAACGTCCATCCTTGATGAGGAAGGCTTTTGGAACAGGGGATGGAAAATAAAATTGCAACAATCTGAACATGACATAATAAACCTCCCAAACTGTTTTTTCATTGGCCGAGACAAGGTTTTTTTATTTTATCCCAGCCAGCCCAAGATGTGCTTTAAATGTGGCTCCAACAAACATATTAACACTCACTGCGAAGTACTTAAATGTACCCATTGTGGGGAGACAGGTCATCCCAGTGCACACTGTTTCCATGACCCGAGCTGTAATCTGTGTGATGACCTAGATAATAATTTTTCAGATTGTCCATGGGCAGCGAAGAACACCGAAGACGCTGATTTCGGATTCCAGGACTATTATATTAGAGTGGCTATGGGGCAATCCTTTGCCCCAGGTTCTGGGAAACCGAGTGGGAGACCGAGGTCAGAAGACACTGAACCCCCTCCTAGTTTAACTGTGCCAAGGGAACCAGACTTGATCCAGGGAGAAGTGGTACAGGTACACGAGAGTCAACCAGAAGACATGGGTCCCCCCCGGAACCAGCCACACAAGAACAGGTGTTCACAGTGGTACAGGGGAAGAGTACAAAACCTGGACAAAAAAAACACCTATAGAACCAATGGAAGACCCTAATCTCTATACTGTCCTCCTGGATGTTCCCTCTGATATAGAAGGGGACTCTGATAATGTGTCCATCCAATCCTCGCAGAAAGGTCCACAGTCAGATTCTGAAGTAATGGACGACCTAAAACACTGTGACTGTGAAAAGTGGTAGGGTCACAAGGGCTTCGAGCAAAGTAAAGTGACCATAGGACTGTGACTGGACCTGGCTCTTTATAATTTTAAAGTTGCTTCCCTAAATGCAAATAGTATACAGTCCGAAGTTAAGTGTTTGGGTACTTCTGCTCACTTTGTTCGCACTGACTTAGATTGCTTATTTTTGCAGGATGTCCATCTCCACTCCCCAGAACTATTGGCAGCGGCAGCGGCCGGCTGGATTTGGGGTGTTAGTTTTTGGTCTTGGGGGGCAGAGGTTTGCTCAGGAGTAGGGATTTGTTTTTTTCCAAGGTTACCGTACTTCAGCAGCTGGAACTATTAGAAGGGAAAGCCCTTTTGTTAGATATTAAATGGGAAGGGATGCTACTTCGTCTGTTGAATATTTATGCCCCACAGTTGAAACATGATAGGGAGATGTTGTTTAGGGCATTGAAGCTTTTTCTATTTACTAATAATCACCATGTTATCTTGGGGGGATTTTAATTGTGCCCTCCCAGACCTGACTATCAGTCAGCCCTCCAGGAAAATGTATTGTGATGTAAATTGTTTTAGTGATTTTTTTATTTTTTTTTTTTTCTGTGTATGCTCCCCTCCTTGCAATGCTGCCATTCTTCGGGAGACACCTACGGCCTTTCTTAGACCTCGCTCTCCTACCTGGTGACTGGTACAGTCCATCCCCCATGGAGCCGTGGTTATACCACCCAGGCGGGTACGCGGTGGGGGCCCTTACACCCCGATGCATCTATCTTTTGTTGGGATACTGTCACCAGGCCAGTAGGGGCATTGAGGATTGGGGCCTGGTGCTCCGTCTACCGGGAGCGCTGCGAGGTGTTTTTCGGTGTTCTGTCAACGTGCCTTGTGCCCTGACGTCAAGGCGCTTGAGTGCTGACGTCCAGCACATCGCCCCCCTGTTAAGTGTCGGGCTTGTTGTACCTCGGGTCTCCACCCGGGGCCAGACATGAGCTGAGCTCTGGCTCCCCCCTCCCCCCGGAGAAGACGAGCAGTCCTTAGGACGCTCAAGCCTTTTCCCCTCGGCATCTTAGTGATTTGATCAGGGATGTAGGCCTCATATATGTTTTTGTGGCTTTATATCCGTTGGCTCCTAATACATACTTTTGTGGTCCGAGAGCGTCCTGGATATATTATTTTTTTGTTTCGGCAACCCTCAAACTGCAGTCTGCCCAGGTTAAAGACCTGGCCGCATCCGACCATCGACTTCTAGAATTAGTGGCGGACAGCCACCCTGAGCAGAGAAGGGGCCCAGGGATATGGAAATTGAATTTAACTTTTTTGGATATCCATCAGATACAAGAAGGTTTTGGGTACGTTTTAGCAGCTAGGAAATCATTTTTTTTTTTCTATATGAGGACACTAATGCATGGTGGGAAGATGTGAAACAGGAAGTAAGAATTTTCTTTCAGAAAATGGGGAGAATTATTGGGCAGTTACAACAAGATAGACTAAAATATTTAAGAGAACAACTAAGATTCCTGACAGAAGTAAGGCCTGACAAGGGCAGGGATTGCTGCCATAGCATTAAAGTGATCAAAGAGGAATTGGGGGCTTTACAACTAGCAGTGATGAAAAATATGGAAAAAAGACAAAAGTATGGGTGACGGGTGGGGGGAAGGATACTTTATCCTTTGACACTTGCTATAATTTGAGAGCACAAAGAAATATTACCTATTTAACTACATTAGCCAGCTTAATGGTGACTGGGAATTTAGAATTTTTTTCTGAAATGCAGGTTTTTTTGACAAGGCTTTCGCTAGCCAGTCTTTACCTTACAAAGCAATGAGACAGTGGTTAAACACCTGCGGCCTCCCCAGGATTCTGGTGGACGTGGGGGGTACTACTCGCCTAACGTATTACTAAAACCGAGATCAAAAATGTTATCTGGTCTTTATCACCGAGTACGACCCCAGGTTCTGATGGACTTCCACATGAATTATATAAATCCATTTGGGAACAGTTAGGGGATAAAATGGAAGCCTGCTATAATGCAGCATTGAACTCTGATAGGTTACCGGAAAGTATGTTAGAAGAAATATTGGTTCTCCTGTTTAAAACTGGGGAAAGAGGGGATCTGAGAAATTGGAGACCCATTTCCCTCCTCAACACGGACTGTAAAATTTAATGAAGATCCTAGGAAATCGCAATAATGGGGGTTTTGGACTATATTATACATCCCACTCAATTCATTGGAATTTCATCACAAAAATTACAGGATGTGCTAATACTTCCAAGGGAATCCTTAACAAGGGTACAAATCTGGAAATAATGGGGCACCTAGTCAGCCTAGACCAATCGAATGCCTTTGACCGGATGGAATATAATTATCTATGAGAAACTCTCTGGAGCTATGAATTTCCTTTTAAGTTCATCTCCTGGTTGAAGACCTGTTATAGTGGTATAAGCATCAAGCCCAGCATTAATGGATGAGTAGGAACAAATGTGAGAGTTAGGAGGGGGGTGAGACAGGATTGCCTGTTAAGCCCTATTTTGTATCTATTGTCCTTGTACCCACTCCTACATAAATTGAATTGTAATGATAGTATCATAGGCCTTTCAGTGGTAGTGAAGACGCCCCGGTCATTACAATTGCATATGCCGATGATCTGGAGCTAATTTTGGGTGATAGGACATTGGCCAGGATGGCTCAGAGTATTCTGCAGGAGTTCTCAGTGATAACAGGGTCAGAAATTAACCATGAGAAAAGCTGTATCCTGCCTATTGGATATGAGGCTTCGGATGTAGCAGCCATTTGTGGTATCCCGGTAGAGAAATGTTACTGATGGATTTGGGGAGTTTTTTGGTGGGCTGCACCCACAATTGTATAATTGGGAACTGAAACTTAGAGGCAAAACGAGGGTGAAGAAATGGAATAAATGGCAGATGTCAAAATCCAAAAGAATATATCTGATAAAAACACACCTTCTATCGCTTTTTTTGTTTTGGCAACGGGTTTTCCTCCCTCAAAAACCGTAGAAACCTCAGTCTACAGTATCTTTTTCCAGTGTCTCTGGGGGAGTAGATTGAGCCCAATAAAAAGGGGGGTCACCTATCTTCCAAAGGACAGGGGTGGTTTAGGTATGATCAACTCAATGGGGTTTTTCTTTGTCACTTATTTTTATTACAATTTTGTACCCATCCTAAAAAACATACAGCAACATGGATCCCATGGGTTCTGGATGATTTCGGGCCCTTATTGGAAGCTTGGGAACCCGCGAGTTGCATAACAAAGCAAACACGGATATCTACGCTCCATCCCTATTTGTTGGATGCAGTTAGTAAATTAAAAGTCTGGCAGATAGTCCGACAGCATGTGAACACCAGATCTAGGAACGAATTGTATAGCTGGATGATGGACTCCTATTATGTTACAGTGCCTTGGTTTGCAGAACTGTCCACCTCTGCCCAAAAATCTATCACCCAAGTTTTATCTAGCAAAAGGGTACCACCTTATATATGGGATTTTTTGTGGCTGTGCACATATCTGAAGTTGGGTGTCAAAGGGAACATGAAACATAAGGAAAACATAGACAGAGAATGCCCCATGGGCTCTACCTGTGAGGGAGTAATCGAATCTATGCAGCATTTGTTTGTAGAGTGTCCATTTGTTGGCTCCTTTTGGGGTTGTTTTCATAAAAATGGCCTTTTAATCCTTTTCAAAGTTTAACCACTGATGTATGGGTTAGCGGATTTTTTCTGGGGTCCTGGGCTAAATATGATATTTGCACCATGTGGCTTATAATAGGGTACATACAGTTCCAAATTTGGCAAGCTCACTGTGGATTGACACTCAGGAAACAGCTCAAAATGAATGAACATGTGTTGTATCAGATAAAAAGGGATATTACGACGTGGAAAACATTTGAGCAACAGTCGGTCTCTCCAGAACTATACAGACTATGGTGGAGATATATGACCTGGTTGGACACTGGCTGAGGGGCATGCTATGATTACATTGACAAGTGATTTAATGTTCAGGTTAACATTATGATTTTAGAACAAGAAGTTGCACAATGTTTTTCTTATTATTCTGTTTTACAGTCAATTTTTTAGAGTGATTTAGTTTGAAGTAATACAGTTCGAATATTTCATTTTCTGTATCAAAATATTTCTAGGGACATGGATGTGTTGTTCATCCACACTGTCTGGCAGGTATCCTTGCCGCTTTAAATCTTGCCGGAAGGTCTTCAAGCTGGCTCCGCCCACCCACCCGGGTGGTAAAACTCTCGGCTCCGTCCCATGACGCCAGATCTTCCTTACCGCTTGGAAGCTGAGGTTCCCTCCTTAACGCTCTGCGTATAAGACTGGTTCCTAATTCTTCGGTTTTCCGAATTTAAAGTTTTTGCATTTATAGACTTGGTCTTCTATCCCTCATGACTCGATGGACAAATCATCTCGGTTTTCGGAGGTGCCCTTGCGGGCAGAAAGATGTCTCGGGCGGATCTGCACTCCCACGTGTGTCTACTGTTTAGGCCTTGAGCACGACCCGCAGGCTTGCGACCTGTGGTCTTCCTTCTCAGCCTACATCCTCGAAGACTGTGCTGCCCGTTTACAACTGGGGCGCCCTGAGAAACGTTCTCCTCCAGTGAAGTCAAAAGAGGCCCGGTCGGTGGTTTCTGCGGCGGCGGGCTCGGCGGATCAGCTAGTGCAGATGATCGCCCTCGAAGAGGAGGTGTCGCGGGCCGCATCTTCCTCGACCACGGCATTTATCCCGCTCTCCCTGGGTTCCTCTTACACAGCTTCCTTTAAGGAGCTTTGTCTGTCCCTCTCTCTCCACTAGAGGAGAGGGACCAACGTCTGCTGGACCTTCTTCTCGGTCCAAGAAGAAAGACAAGGGTAAGTCCCTCCGTCGACGCTCTTGGGAGCAGGAAAGGTCCCTCTCCCCGAGTTGTCGGCCATCGACTTCTGTCTATCTTTCGGCTTTGGCCACTGGTCTCACGGTGTCCCCGTCAGGTCAGTTGACCGAGACTCCTGTCGACGCAGTCGAGATCTTTCTCGACCCGTTGGACAGGTTGTCGACCGGTGAAGCCGAAAATCCTCTCTCACCGGTTCCCCCGGTGGGAGTTGAGGATCACGCGGGCTTGCCAGTGCCTCCGGTTCCGGAGCCCTCAGGTGAACCCTCCGAGCCGAGGGAGGAGCCGGTTCCACCGGCCCTCCTGCACCGTCCCTCGAAAGGCCGAGGTTCTCAGTCCCGGTCTCGACTTCTTCGGTCCAGCCGATCCCGCCTCACAGGCGGTCTCGGCCCCGGCACCGAGGTGGAGGTTCTCATCGAGGGGAAATGTGATCAAGGCCTTTGAAAAGCGCCAGACCACCTTCTCCTGCGCTTACCGACTGCTTCCTGCCCGCGGCTCAAAGTAGAGATGGCTGCTAGTACCTTAAGGGTCACGACCTAAGCCCTTGCTGAGAAAGGGACCAAAGGTAGTCCAAATGCTCGCCAAGGAACAGGAGGAAGGGTCCAGGCCCTTGCCCTGACACCAAATGGAAAATCTTTTCCATTTGAAGGCGTAGCATTTTCTGGTCGACTCCTTACGGGACGCCTCAACTACGTTGAGGACCTCGTCGGAAAGACCCAAGGCCTGGAACTCTAGCCGCTCAGGAACCAGGCCGTCAGGTGCAGGGATTGAAGGTCCGGATGGAATACCTTCCCCTGATTGACTGAGAGCAGGTCCGGGCGAGCTGGAAGCTGCCTCGGAGCCTGGAGCTGAGGCTGAGGAGATCTGGGTACCAGTACTGGCGGGGCCAGTCTGGGGCTATCAGAATCACCTGCGCCTTGTCCCTCCTTGCTTTGAGCAGCACCTTGTGCATCAAGGGAATGGGGAAAGGCGTAGAAGAGGCCCGGGGTCCACAGCCTCGAGAAGGCATCCCCCTGCAGCGATCCCTGCTGAGGGGGCGGCATGGAACAGCCTCAGCTTCGCATTCTCCCTGGAGGCAAACAGGTCCACCTGAGGTGTGCCCCAATGGGAGAACAGATCTTGCACTACCACCGGCAGGAGAGACCACTCGTGAGATGCAGCCCCTATCCGGCTTAGGGCATCGGCCAGGGTGTTGGAGGCTCCTGCCACATGAATGGCTAGGAGATCCGCCTCCAGGCTGCGCAGGAGTGACCAGATGCGGAGAGCTTCCTTGCACAGAAGCATGGAGCACGTCCCACCCTGGCGGTTTAGATAGTACATGGTCGTGGTATTGTCCGTCTGGACTTGGACCACTTGACCCCGAAGAAACGGAGCAAAGGCAGTGAGAGCTAGGCGGACCGCCGGAGCTCCAGCAGGTTGATGTGGCATCGACTCCCGCTGGGACCAGAGGCCGTGGCACTGTGTTCCCTCAGATGGGCACCCCAACCCATCAGAGAGGCCGGTCGATAGAGACCGCCGGCCCGGGCGACAAACGGGATGCCCTCCTGCAGATGAACTGGAACGGTCCACCACTGGAGAGCCGCCCACATCCCCTGGGTCACCGCCACAGCTGGTCAATGGATCGCGGCGTTGGGACCAGTGGCTGGCGGTCCCCACTGAAGGGCGCATGTGCCAGCGGCCCAACGGACCCACGCTGGTACAGGCCGCCAAGAGAGAAGGCGCAGAAGTCCCGGCAGGGGCGATTGCCCAACCAGAAATGATTGGACAAAGGAGGTAAGAACCTCGGCCCTGTCCGCTGGGAGCCGTGCTCTGGCTCGAAGAGAGTCGAGCTCTGCCCCGATGAACAGGATCACCTGCTTCGGCTCGAGTTCCGACTTGGCCTTGTTGATGAGAAGGCCGACTTGAGAGCAAACCTGGAGGTCCAGATCTCTGGACCGCTCCACCTCCCGTCTGGAAGGGGCTGCTATCAGCCAATCGTCCAGGAAAGGGTACACCTGGACCCCTCGGCGCCCAGAGGAATGCTGTCACCACTGCCATGCATTTGGTGAAGACCCTGGGAGCTGGAGATAAGCCGAAGGGCATGGCTCGGAACTCGAAGAGGGATCCCTCCGCTCAAAGCGGAGGAATCTCCGATGTGATGGACGGATAGGGACGTGAAAGAACGCGTCCTGTAGGTCCAGAGAGCAGAACCACGCCGTGTTCCAGAGATGGTATTATCTGGGCAGAGTGACCATCCTGAAGGTTCGAGACCTTAGGAACTTGTTCAGGTCGTAGGTCGAGAATGGGGCGCCAGCCTCGTCTGCTTCGAACCAGGAAATACCTGGACACGAACCCCGGGTCTGAAGGGGTCCTCTACCTCCGTGATCACCTCCTTTTGGAGGAGGAGAGCGATGTCGGCTCGGTGAGCTGCCAGTGAGGCTGCAGACCCCGAGGCCCCCCGAGGTGCGACGGCTCTGAAGGGCGGGGCCTGCTCGAATTCCAGAGGTAGGCCTTTTCCCACCACCTCCAGTACCCACCTGTCCGTGGTAACAGTGGACCAGGCGGAAAGGAAGTGTCTGAGCCGTCCCCATGGGGGAACCAGGGGTGAGGTGACAGGGATGGGGGCGACACCCCTCAGCCCGTCACTGGGCAGGCTTGGAGGAGGACCGCCGAGGGACCTCCTGGCCTTTACCTCCTGCTTCCTGTTGGAGGAAGCAGAGCGGCAGGCTTGGGATACCAGGTCAGGAGCCTCTGGCTAGCGTTGCTGGGCAGAGGGCCCGTGGAGAAGGACGAAGGCTTAGGCTTTGGCTTATGGCCTTTGTCCTTCTGAGCAGAAGAGACCCGAGTCCAAGGTAGCATTGGACTTCGATCCTCTGCAGATGACCTTCCACCCCAGGGCCGAAGAGGTCAGTCCCCAAAAAGGGAACATCCGCCAACTTGTGCTGGGTATCCGAGGTAAAGGTGGATATCCTCAGCCAAGCCCGACGACGCATGGCCACTGCGGCCACCACAGACCTGGCACATGAGTCCCCGATGTCTAACGCAGTCTGGAGCTGCTGTTTAGCCACTGCCCTGCCCTGGTCCCGCACCTGCCTGACCGTAGTCTGCAGATCTGCGGGAAGATGAGGGACAACCTCATCCAGGGAGCCCAACAGGGCGTGAGAAAAATGTGCCATGAGGACGGCCGAACTGGCCTGACGGAGGCCGAGAGAGGACGCAGCATAGACTTTTCGCCCGGCATAATCCAATTTCTTGGATTCCTTGTCAGGAGGTTTGTCCACATCCTCATGCTCTCGGCACGCCGGAAAACGCTGTCGGTAACCAACCCCTCGGCCGAGGGGTGTTCCGAAAAACCGGACAGGGAACCGGTAGGGACCGCATACTTCCTGGCCAACCTGGCTGAAGGCGCAGGGCAGGAAGCAGGGCGCTGCCAAAGTTCCAAGGCCGGACCCACTGTGGCCGGCCACGGAAGGCCTCCGTGGGAGAATCCTCGGTCCAGAATCTCCATGAGGGATACCTGGCCCGTTTAGAAACGGGTTCGAGCTTCATCTCAGTGGACTCCGAGATGAGTCGAAGCAGCCCTAAGAAGGACGAAGGGCTATCGTCCATTGACTGCCCTCCCGAGGACTCCAAGTCCATGCACTTGGAGAAGAGGGAGGAACCATCATCGGACTCAGAAGAGTCCTCAAAGAGCTGCCTCGGCCCTGAGCCACCCTCCACCTGCCGAGATTTATCGGGAGTGAGGGTGACAGACAGCCTATGGGGCAAACCCAAAGCCGACCGAGAATTTTTGGTCGGAGCCCCAACTAATGGCTGTGGAGGCGGAGGTTCCACCAGAATCGGTGGGGCAGCTGGAATTGGCCGAACAACCGGCCTGAGAACAGGCTCCTCGACTACAATGAGGGGTTGTTTCGGCTGCTCCGGTGACAGCCACTTAATGGCCGGGGAAGGCGACTGGGTCGGCTTATTCCTGGTCAAAAGGAGCTGTTGCCACATAAGTTCCTCGTACCTCAGGCGCAACTGCGCGAAGCCTCCCTCGTCGAGGAAGAGGAAGAGTGGCGGCGCCCGCTTATGCCGCAGACCGAGACCCCTAAGGCGGCGGGATCGGTTGGACCGCGGGATGTCCGAGACCGAGATCGAGAGTCTCGACTAGGCCGAGGAAGGCGAGGAGAAGTGTCGGAAATCGGCACTCCCCTCAGCTCGGACGATCCCACCGAAGGCTCCGGAACCGGAGGCACAGACGAGCCGACGGGATCCTCAACTCCCACCGGGGGAACCGGGGAGAGGGGATTCTCAGCTTCTCCAGCCGACAACCCGTCTAACGGGTCGAGAAAAATCTCGACCGTGTCGACAGGAGTCTCGGTCAACTGGCCTGACGGGACACCGTGAAGCCAGTGGCAGGCTGAGGGTCAACCAAGTCGACTGTCGACAAGGGAAGGGGGATCTTTCCCGCTCCCAAGAGTGTCGATGGAGAGACTTACTTTTGCTCTTTTTGGACCTGGAAAAAGGTCCCGAAGAAGTTGGACCCTCACCTTTGGTCGAGAGGGTCAGACAAAGCTCCTTAAAAGAAGCAGAGTACGAGGCACCCAGAGAGGCGGGACAAATGCTGCAGCCGAGGTAGAGCCCGCTCTGCTCTCTCTGAGGCGATCATCTGCTCAGCTGATCCGCCGAGCCCGCAGCCGCGGACACCGCCAATCGGGCCTCTTTAGATTTCACCGGTGGAATTCTTTTCTCGGGGCGCCCCAGTTGTAATCGGGCAGCACGGTCTTCAAGGACGGAGGCCGAAAAGGAAGAGCACAAGTCGCAGGCCTGCGGGTCGTGCTCAAGGCCCAGGCAGTAGACGCACGTGGAGTGCGGATCCGTCCTAGACATCTTCTGCCCGCAAGGGCACCTCCGAAAACCGGGAGTCGATTTATCCATCACAGCCGCAAGACAAGAAGACCAAGTCTTTAGCAAAAACTTTTAATTTCGAACTTTTGAAGAATTAGGAACCAGTCTTAATCGCATTGCTGTAAGGAGGAACCTGAGCTTCCAAGCGGTAAGGAAGATCTGGCGTCATGGTGAAGCCGAGAGTTTTACCACCCGGGTGGGTGGGAGGAGCCAGCTTGAAGACCTTCCGGCAAGATTTAAAGCGGCAAGGAACCTGCCAATAAGTGTGGATGAACAACATATCCATGTCCCTAGAAACACTGTTACATTTAAACCTCGGGTTTTTTAGCGTGCTGTTACAGGATTACAGTTTATTTTTATTTTTTATTAGTCTAGGATTGCAGCCTTTTGAACTAGAAGCTCATTTACAAAACTTCCACATCGATTTAAAACGCAACAAAAACAAATAGAACAGACCTATTATGAGAGTTAACATCATTGAGTTTGCAGTTACATTAGTTACAATAAGTACACTGTTTTGTCATTAGGGTGTTAGCTTATTTACAAAGGTTTAATGCTAATTTAAACACAACAAGCAAAATAAGAACAGCTATAATATCAGGGTTGCAATACATTAGCTACGATACATACACAGTTACGACTTGGGGGGGGTGTAGCTGCAAGATGGGTAGGACAGAGGGTGCTAACTATACTTTAAGTTTTGAAATTGAGAGGGGAAGTTAAGAAGGTTCAGGCCAGGAACTGTGGCCAAACAGTTCCCTTTGTCAGGGGTGAATGGGGGAGAGGAATCCTGTGATTTGTAGTCGAAGGGAGGGAAATGAGGATAGAAAAGGGGAGTTGGAAGCGGTGAGGAGGGGTAGAGGAGGAGATGTGGAGATGGGGGTGTGGCGAGGAGGGAGGGGAGAAGATGCAGGGGTCCGAGCGAAGAAACGGAGGGGGAGTAGGAGAAAGTAGGGGAACTGGTGGGGACAGATCGGGGGGAATAAGTGCACTGCAGGAAGATCTCAGGAGACAGACCCAAGATGGAGGGGGCCCACGCATTAGGTGAAGTCTAGGTCATTACGTCAAAGTGTACAAAGCAGTGGCAAGGCATTTGACTAGCAAGGTAGGAGCAAAGTTTGAATTTGAAAAGGCCTAATTTGGTCTCAGTTTGCAGGTCCGGTGGGAGTGAGTTAAACCACTTAGGGGCGCGATATGCAATAGAACGCTATCCTAGGGTCGTGTGGCAGAAAGGGACTTTGTAGAGATTATTCTGAGACCCTCTGGTCAGCCTGGTAGGGGCTATTGGGGTAAGCATTGATTGGATACCAGGAGTAGTTAAGCCAAGGGTGACCATTTTGGTCAGAATACAAAGTTGGTACCTGATACGGTTCTCCAGGTTAAGACAGTCTGAGACAGTATATAGGTCACAAGTGTGTGTCAATTGCAGAGCTCCCAGGAGGAGCCTGCAGGATTTGTTTAGGGTTAGGGCAGTGCGTTTCATGGTTGAGGTAGAGGCAGCACTGTAGACTGCGAGACCGTAGTCAATCCCAGAGAGGAAAGAGCTAGTTATGGCGAGTTTTAATGCGTCTGTTGTGTGGCAGTGTCTGTGACGATACAGCAAACTGATTTTCCCGTTCGCAAACCGGGAGACATTGTCTATGTGGAGCGAGTAGGACAAGGCGTTATCCAGGGTAACACCGAGATATTTAAAATTTTGCACCATGTCAAGGATTTAATTTTGTTGGTTGTGGATGTTTAGGATGGCAGATCTGTATTTACTGTGTGTGGAGGTGAACTGCATTGTTTTTGTTTTCTTATAGTTGAGCAGCAATCGGGCATCAGAGAACCAGTTTTCAACAAGTCGGAACTTATGCTGGAGACTTTGTTCCAGTGCAGCAGGGTCAGGATGGGTCATGTAGAGGACAGCGTTGTCTGTGTATAGTATGATTTTTATCGTTGCATACTTCAGGGAGATTGTTTAAGAAAAGGCTAAACAGTGGACCCAGGATGGACCCTTGGGGAACTCCTGTGCTAACAATTAGTCTGTCTGAGATTGTGTCACCTATTTTGACCTGCTGGACCCGCCCGGAGAGGTAGCTACAAAACCAGTTCAGGGAGGTTGGAGAAACGGAGGAATCATGTAGTTGAGTCAGTAACAAAATTAGCAGATGCCTGGCTGATTTTAGCCCAACAAGCAGTAGGGCTAATAATTATTACGACTACATACATCCAGCAGTCCTGGGTTTGATTCCTGCAACCTTCTCTTGTAGCCCAACAAGCAATAGGGCTAATAATTATTACATTATTATGACTTATACATTCAGCGGGCCTGGGTTTGAGTGCCACGACCTCCACTTGCGTGATGTGTGATTCTGAGTAAGCGTTTTTAAGACAATGCTGTGGGAAATTTTAGCCCAGAAAAGATACTGGGGCTACTTATTATTCTTTGCCTCACAATTATTATTTGGCATACTTATATTTCTCTTTGGCACCATGACTTATTGGAGACACTTTCACTGTCATTTTGTTTCTCAGTCTCGAAAGGTGATTTTGTGGTTGCTGTGTGGAATCACCTTTCAGGACCAATTAATGAAACAACAGTGCCACTGTTCATGAAACTGGGTCCCAAAAAGCCCTTGTTGCAAATGTGGTGAAAAAACTCCAAAAAATTACTGCGTTATGAGCGTCCGTTGCACAGTTTCTGTGCATGCTTGTAACTTCATCAGTTTTTAATATTTACACTCCAAATTTCCAACAGTGCCATTTCTCCAAACCCCCTTATGAGCAGTACTGTTGTCATTTTTTGCATCCTTTTCAAAATGTGTTTTTGCACCTGTGGCGCAGACGGCATGATTGCTGTGCGAAATCAACTTTTGGGACAGATTAATGAAATTCCAGTGCCACTGTTCATGAGGGGAGGTCCCAAAAAGGCCATGTTGAAAATTTGGGGAAAACATTCCAAAAAATGACTGTGTTACGAGCGTGTGTTGCACAGTTTCTATGCATACTTGTAACTTTGCCACTTTTTCATATTTTCACTCCAGATTTTCAACATTGTCATTTCTTCACACCTTCTCATGAACAGTACAGCTGTCATTTTTCACATCCTGGCCGAAATGTGTGTTTGCACCTGTGGCTCCGAATGGCACACTCGCTGTGCGAAATCACCTTGTGGGATTGAGTAACAAAATAATACTGCTACTGTTTATGAGGTGGGAAAGCTCATGTTGAAAATTTGGAGCAAAAATACCAACAAATGCCCGGGGTGTTAGGGTTTCCAACCATAACGCCCACCCTGCCAGAACTAACAGGCTTCAGGAGTGTGACTTGGGGTAATCGTCGTATCTTACCCCATTCCACCTCTCTTCACCCAGCAGCGCCACTGACCGCATCGAGGTGCCTTGGGGGTCTTTGGCCCTAACGCTCACCCTGCTCTTCTATACTGCACCCATCTCAGCTTATTTTCTTATGGAATGGGGTGAGTGTAATGGCCGAAGACCTCAAGGCACACTGCAACATCTGTTGGTGTCTGCAGGGTGGGGTGAGGTGGAATGGCAGGAATATTATGGCCGATGACCCAAAGGCACACCCCCCGACGCCTGTCACTCTGCAGGGTAGGGGTAGGGGTTGAGGACGTGGGGAGCATGGATAATATTAAGTTACCTGGGGAATAATTAAGAACCTTGTATTGTTGGCGAGAAATGATGCTACTCAACTGCATGTAAATAAGCCTGCGCTGGGAGCTGTAGCCCTGTTCCACCCGATACAGTACTGATACATGTACCAGCAGCGAACTTCGGCATTGACAAATGCTTGTTTTGAACTCTGTAAGTGGGATTTGCACCCCTAAATGTTTATTACATAAGCTAAATGTGCTTTCTCCCTTATTTCAGTGGGGTTTGTACTTATTTTTAAATCTATTAACTGCCTCATTGTTCCACACTTTACCAAGAGGTTTCTGATTCCAGAAAATCAATACTGCCTCACTATAGGGACGTTCTAACAGTTTTGAGGTGCTGAGGATAGATTTAAATTGCCAAACACTGGGCCCACTGGACCCTCACAGAGTTGGTAGCTTCACTGTGTGCTGAAAATCTTTCCTGCTGTCAGCAGCTGGGAACCATGTACTCCAGATGCTCTTGGAAACACCTCCAGCAACATCTGTGTTATAAGCCGTCTTAAAAGATGACCTCTGTAAAATTATGGAAATAGTAAATTGTGTTTGAATCTAAATAGCTTTCAGATCAGATAGATGAAAGAACAGTATTGGGAAGATAAATAATGCTTCATTTTAGAATGGGCAACATGATTTAATGCATTGCTGTCTGTTGAATTGTAATGACATTTTATTTTAGAAAAATCTGAATTTCATTACTTACTAGCGGTTCCTACATTTTCAAGAAAGTGATGTCCTTGTGTGGGTGAGAATGAAATTAGCATAAACTATGTAGACATTTTATAATGCAAGTCTCTCAATTACCATGAAGGCTTGAAACACCCGCAGTCATTTATTTTCATGGAATCTACAGACTTTCTTATCCTGGGGATGCATTTTTGAGGCGATAGTCAAGTATCGTTTGAAATGTATGATAATTAAAATAAATTATTTTTTTTTTATTTTAAACATGTTTTACTAGATAAGCACACACAGACCAGGGCTCATTTCTAGTTGCAGCCTGGGGGAGGGGAGGAACGGGACAGTGAGGAACTTTCCAGTGTTCATACATTACATACATAACACATCCCCCCCCCCAAAAAAAATAAAAAAATTAAACCAGTACATAATAAAATTGATAAACCTGTTTGCACACATTTGGAATATAATTATATCTGGAATGATTAATGAAAAGTTTGCAGCTGTGCACAAATTATGTAGAAGTTTCAAATGACAAAAATGCTTACATATTGGATAGTTTTAATTGACCATTGCTGCTGTGTTGTGAATTGTTGGGATATTGTTTACTGTCAGTAACTGTGTATTTGATTTGCAGCTATGCTCCATGGTGCCCAGCCTGCCAACAGATCTTGCCTGAGTGGGAACAATTTGCCAAGAATGGTCAACAGCTTGGTGTCCGTGTTGGAAAAGTGGATGTCACGAAGGAGCCTGGTACAGTAACAGTTTGTCACTAGACACACAGGGACATTCAGCAGTTAGCAGTAATTGTCATAGATTAGCTTATTTGTGTTATGCTTGTTAAACTTTTTATTTGTTGAAATTTGTAAAATGCTGTATAAAAAGGTGAAGCACTAAGTGACAGGCCAAAACCGCTTTAGACCATACAGTGATTTTAGGGAACAAGAGCAGCTGTTGCTCTTAACTTTGCAGGATACGGAAGAGGCAAACTCACAGAAGAAAACAGAAGTACCAAATCAAGGCTTGGGTTAACCCCTACTTTGAAGTCCCCAAGTTTATTTTTTTATTTATATTGTTTTCCATTGGACTGAGAGAACAATTCACACCCTCCTACAAAGTTGCAGTCCCGTCGAGCTTGTGAGGAAGAGCCGCACTGGGTGGCACATTCAAACGAGCCACTTTCACTGGCAGTTTGAAAGATTGCCGCCGTCCTGTCGATTGTGTGAGGAAGAGCTGCACTGGGTGGCACATTCAAACGAGCCATTTTCACTGGCAGTTTCGGACAACGCAGGTGGCAGTTAGAAAAATCACCATTTGTGAGATCCATGAGGAAGGAGGATAAAAGCAAGGTTATAAAAAGAAAGGTAATTATTTTACAAAGGCTGAGTAGGAAAAGGAAAGCTGTGGCTACTTAGGCAATCCTCACTGCTCACCTTATTTGCCATGCAGTTGGGGGGCTACCGAACTTTTTTTTTTTTTTTTTTAAGAGGTGCAGTCCCCAGTGTGGGTGGCTGGTTGATCGGTTGGAGCGAATGGCTTCAATGGTGCGAGCTGAACCTGCTCATCTGGGAGTACTTTCAATCGGGCTGTTGTGCTGGGATAACAGCCTGGCAGAAAGTAGCTCTAGACCAATCAGGATCCAGCATTTTAAGTACCCATTTCATAATTAAGCAATAAGGCATGACAGGGGGTGCGTTGTGGTGGGATAACAGCCCACCTCAGGTGGGTTGAAGCATGAGGTGAAGCAGAGTGCTTCCACCACCTGAGAAGGGCCGTTTATCCCACCACAGAGCACCCCTTGGAGTGCATTATTGTGATTATGAAATGGGTCCATAAGTGATAGGAAATAACAGTTTTGTTTTAAGTTTTTGCTTTGTAATTTAAATGAGTAAAAAAGGGGAACATATAAAGTAGATAGCATTATGGAAAAAAGTAATCCTTGTCTTGGAGTACAATTTTACTGTTTGTCTAGCATGTGGCAGCAAATCTCACGCAAGCTGCTGTTTTCCCACTTTGTTTTAATAAGGGCAGTGATGGGTCAGTGGGGGCCTTTAACAAGACCCACGCGTTCATAAAGCAGTTGGGAGCATACAGTCCCGTCAAGCGTGTGAGGAAGAGCTTCTTGTCGGCAGTACGAGATGCAGCAGTCCCGTTGAGTGTGTGAGGAACAGCCACGCTGGGTGGCACATTCAAATGAACTGCATTCACTGGCAGTTTGAAAGATCGTGTGAGGAAGAGCCGCGCTGGGTGGCACATTCAAATGAGTTGCTTTCACTGTCAGTTTCGAACAATGTGGGTGGCAGTGTGAAAAATCGCTGTTTGTGAGATCCACGAGGAAGGCAGGATGAGAACAAGGTTATAAAAAGAAAGGTAATTATTTTTACAAAGGCTGAGTTCGAAAGGAAGTTGTGGCTGCTTAGGCAATCCCCACTGCTCACCTTATGTGCCATGCAATTGGGGGCTACCGAACATTTTTTTTTTTTTTTTTTTTTTTTTAAGAGGCGCAGTCCACAGCGTGGGTGGCTGGATGATCAGTTGAGGCGGATGGCTTGAAAAGTGTGGGCTGAGCCTGCTCGTCTGGGAGTACTTTCAGCTGTCCTGTTGTGCTGAGATAACAGCCCGGCTGAAAGTAGCTCTAGACCAATCAGGACCCAGCATTTTAAGTACCTATTTCATAATAAACAGTAGTAGCTGGTACATTGAATTGGCTATTAACCTACAGTATAAAGTTGATGTACAATAATCAGTGACTTTAATCTTTCACAGTAGTAGTGGATATAACCCAATATGTAAGTCCCTGCAGAGGTGGAAGAAAAAGCTAGTCACTGCAAAGGCTAGGTATCAGTCAGTTGGGGAGTGTCTCAATGTTGTATTCAAATAAAAGTTGTGCTGCAGTAACCCTGCATGTTGAAAGTTCCCATCTATTATTTATAATAAATTTGTTGGTAATGTAGTTTAACGACAGTCTGTCTTGTATCTGACCCCTAAATGTTCCCTACTGACCCCCAACTTTTAAGCAGAGGATCAAACTCCACGTTACTAATGCCAGTGCGAGGACGTCATGAGCCACTGAAGATATACATTACAGCACATACAGCACCGAAAAGGGAAGCAAAAAGGAGAGTATAACCAACTAAACTAGCAGTGTAATTGGGATGTATGTGTAGCAGATCTAATTTATTTCAAAAGGTTTACCAGGAAAGAAATATTGAGCTGATCAAAGCTCATTTCCGGATGCATTGAAGGGGAGGGATAGGAGATGAGGCGTGAGGAATATAGCACAATAACGAGAGAACATTTATGTGCAGAAGCCAATTAATATTAAAGTCACCAAGGATGAGTAACTTTCCATGAAGGAATGGAAACGGATAAAGGAAAGGCGCGCAGTGACCAGTGCCGGGGACATACCAGGGCAGCAGTATTCCCCTCTTCTGTGCCCATCTTCATTGGGGTTTTCTATGCCTCGCCTAGAATATCCTCTCTCCTCCCTGGTTGATTCCCTCTCTGCCATGACTTCTTAACTCATTCACTCCACAACAGCTGTTTCAGAGTTCCACCCCTTCTGCTCTCCATATTCTCAACACTGCATCCTGGGCCTTTCTAAGCAAACATGACGCCATACATACCATACCATAAACAAATGTGAATAACTCATAAGTGCTACACACAAAGTACAAGCAGCAGAGTTATTCAGCTCAAAATTACCTTTCTAACAGTGGTATGCAATCAATTCTAAACCATTCATTTTCTTTTTATAATAGCCAAAATACCAAAAACACTGATTTTTTTTTAAAATAAAAAAAAGCAACATAAACCATTTTTTTTGGGGGGGGGGGGACAAGTAACATCTTCACCATACACAATAAACAGGTAGTAAAGTAGTTCTGTACGAAAAAGCAAGCTTTCTTATACAAAACACATTGTTATCCTTTTTATTCAAGGTTCTTTTGCAATGCTTGATGGACAAAAGTCAACCACACACACACACCATACCATAAACAAATGTGAATACCTCATGCACCATAACTGCTACACACAAAGTATGAGTGGCAAAGTTGTTCAGTACAAAATTACATTTCTAATGGTGGTATGCAATCATTCTAAACAATTTGTTTTTTTTTTTATACTAGCTGAAATACCAAAAAACTGATTTGCTTTTTAAATGAAAACTATACACATCATACCATAAACAAATGTAAATACCTCATGAATCGTAACTGCTACACACAGAGTGTGAGTGGCAGTGTTGTTCAGCAGAAAAATACCTTTATAATGGTGTTATGCAATCAATTCTAAACAATTTTTTTTATACTAGTTGAAACACCCAAAAAACTGATTTAAAAATAAAAATAGCAACGTAAACCCTTTTTTGTGGAAAATATTTAACATATCGGCACCAAATTATGTATCTATACATGATAAGCAGATAGTGAAGTACCCCTAGCAATACTTAAATAAGCCCAAAGTTGATTGGCTGGCTAAATAAATACATACAAACTGGATACGTCCCCAGACGTCTCCAGGCCTGACTGCGAGTGATTTGCTGCCAACTACAGACATCTGCTGGCTGAACGGGGATGTTTTCTGCTGCCACCTACAGATGTTTACTGGCCTGATCCTCCACTGCTGAACTCATCTTGCTAGGGGACTTCAGTGTCAGTTGGCTCTCCCTGGCCTCCAGGTCACTATCCATAAGGTAGAGTACCTAAATCTCATGTGGATTATCACTGAACCCACCCAGCTCAGCCCCTACTCTCATAATCACTCCCTCCTGGACCATGTTCTCTCCTCTCACCCCCACCATATTGTAGCAGCAGGAATCCTGCCAATGCTTTCAGTAACCACGGCATGACATTCTGCGTCATGAAGATCAGGCACCAACCCTAAAATATACTAATACCCTAAAATATGTTTTTAACATTTTTAATTAATATTCAACACAATTTATTTAAAGCCGATGGAGCTTGTACAAGTGCTCAGGATTCGCAGTCTGCAAAAGTTAATACTGCCTATGAAATGTAATTAGCACTCTGTAAAAGTTAATACTGCCTAGGAAATTTTAATTTGGTTCATTGATAACGTCAGGCTTGCAATCTGTGTGTGACTCTGTAATTTAGTTCTAGCACTAATGTGTTTGTTTCTGAAGGAGTTACATGCTCTTTGTCTCTTTTTTCCCTACGAGTCTATTGTTTACTGCCTCTACTCAAGTTACTTTCTTAAAACTCTGCCCCTCTCAGTGCAGGCCAGACAGCCGGGATCTGAGCCCTCCCTCGTCTGTGTCTTTTTGCTCCCTCCTTCTGCTACGATTTCATCCTGCCCACTCATATCTCATAGCCCTCTGCATTACTACTGTATTCTCCCTCCCTACTGTGCAGTTCTTTATAACTTTGTCCTTTTTTTCTCCACAGCCCACTCCTTGCCCTCTGGGCATCCCAACCAGCGGTCAGAGCCACAGAAGCTGCTCCCTGCCTGCCCACAGCTCGTGCAGATACGACCTCGGCTAAGAAATCCCAGCTTAAAGCCTTTTGAATTTTGGCGCCATTCCTGGGATTTGCTTTGTCTCTCTCTCTCTCTCTCTCTCTCTCTCTCTCTCTCTCTCTGGAAATGCTCATCGCAGTGCATAAACATAGTGCCTGTGCAGCTTAATTTGAGCTTGTGCAGTTCTGTGGCAAAACGTATAAAAAAACGGAGCTTGTGTAACTCACTTTAAAAACTTTTATTTATTTGCATAGAAAGTGGACGGAGCTCAGTTGGAGCTTGTTTGCTAGCTAAGTTTGCCAGCGGAGCTTGTTCAGCTCACTATAAAAACAGAGCCTGATCTGCTAACTTTTAAAACTTTAATTTATTTTTCAAGAAAGCGGTCGGAGCTAATGCTAGCCTAGTTTGCTAACCAGGAACTGCTTTTTAACATTTTTAATTAATGTTCAACACAATTTAATTAAAGCAGACGGAGCTTGTACAAGTGCTCAGGATTCACAGTCTTCCTGCCGTGGCTGTGCGGCAGCTCCCCACCCTCCCTCCACCACACCCACCCATAGCTGATCTGCCTTATATAGACCCGTGGGATCATGTGACTAAGTACCAAGTTTCACATTTGCAGCATTTACTGCTATACCATTAGAGGGTGCAGGATAGCTATTATATTTTGTCTGTCTTTAAGTTCAGCTCACTTTTACCTACTTCTTGGTGGTCCCACATTAATTTTAAACCTTGTTGTGAGCTTGTTATACATTGATCCATTTAATTTTTGGTCCACCTACTCTACATACCTTGCTGTTAAAGCAAGATCTGCTATAACCTCAGTAGGAACAACACAAGGATATTTGCTTTTCCCTGAATATAGCAATTTTAAAATTACATGAGTTCGTAGATACACCACATGGGACATCTCAATGTAAGTACCCCCAGAGCTTAATCATGGCAAATCACGGAGTTGCGCTTGCTCTTAGATATGTTCTATCATTTTCACTATCAGATACCTTCCTAGCTCGTAGTTTATTCAACCCACTCTCCGATCCTTCTTCCCTTCCTGTTAGTACTTACAACATTGAGATAGCCCTACCCCCTATTTACATTATTTTTATGTGTAAAAAGGATGCATTCTACTTAAGGATCAGTTCTCAGTTCTCTGTGTACTCTATATGCAGAATTGTTCATAGTCCTTTTTGTCTACCAACCGTACACTTAAAAATATTATTTCACTTATTCTGACTTATTACCTGTACGGGTGATGTCAAACTAAATCCCAGGCCTGCTGGTCCATCAGCTATACCTGTAGCATCTTCCTTACACAATATACCGAGTACAGAAGGCATCAAAATCACCCACCTAAATATGCAAAGTCTTCAGCCCAAGATGGCCGAGATTCTTGCATGGGCTGGTCTAAATTCCCTGGATGTACTGGGTATAACTGAGACCTGGTTAAAGCCCGGTATACAACAACACAAGGTAGATCTACAAGGTTACTCTTGCTTTAGAAAAGATCGCGTAGCAGTGTTTTAAATAATTGACTAGCAGTTTTTTTCTTGGGACAATACTAACTGTACAGAAAGCATTTATATAGGTTTACTAGAAGTGTTATGTTTGTTAAACACAGTGAGGCAAGTGCTATGCATTTTTCACAATGTTTTAGAACTTTTATGAGCAAAACGCTAATCAATTTTTAGAGTTAAATAAAACCCTGCGTAGGTAAAAAAGGAGGTTTTGTATTAATTTGTGTAAAATCTAGTTTGAACACTTCAGAAATTCCCTCGCTGGCAGATTAGCTGTCATCAGTATAATCATTATTGATCTCCCTAACTCTTGGTAATGTAAAAAAATATACTGGGTTGTTTATATTTACCTCATAAAGATACTTCCAGTAGTCTCCCTTCCCTTGTGTCGACCCTATCTGATCTACCCATACATGACACAGTACTCTGTGGTGGCTTCAACAATGACTGGTTGTCCCCACAAAAAAATAAGGCACATTCAACAGTATCACAATAACTTTACACAGCATATAACTGAACCCACTTGTCGTAACTCCAAGACAGGTACCTAAACACTTTTATATTGTAACCAATTGCCCACAAAGAATCAAGTCAGTCTGTGTACTACCTGACTGCATCAGCAACCATTTTCCTGTCTACTACATGTGGTGTTACAATTTTGAAGCCCCCCCCCCCCCAAATAATACTGGAATCCAGAAATATGACAAAATTTAACCTGGAAGAGTTTCTTACATCAATATACAGTTCTGACTGGGGTCCACTCATAGACCTCCCCACTATTGACTAGACCCTAGACTATTTCATTATGACCTTTACAGACATCATCAGTAGGCATGCACCCCTAATTAAGCACAGGTTCAAGGTCATCAAAGCGCCTTGGCTTTCCAAAGAAATAAGAACCTTCATGAAGAGATGGGATGTTGCCTGGAGATCTTGCAAAATTAGCCAATTATACTAGGACTGGTCATTATAAGTTGAGAAACCAGTGAAAATCCAGGCTCCAAAGAGCAAAATGAGCTTATTACTGCTCACTCCAAACAGATAACCTAAGCAAGCCCAAAGAATTCTGGAAACAGACTAACACTTTAATCAAAGGTAAATCAGCACACTATCCCAGTTCAGTTCTATCAGGAGGTGACCTACTACAAGATCCACCTTCTATCACAGAGGGTATAAATCTGTTTTTCACTGATCTAGATAGGTACACTTCACATCTTTCACCTACCCCTGATTTCTCTATCCCTATTCAGGACCCTGCCAACCTCGGCACGTGTCCCACCTTCCACTTAAAAACCAAAACTGAAAAAAAAGTACGTATATTATTATTCAAACTCGAGGCAGAGAGCTCCCCTGGTTATGATACAATTGAACCTAAGTACTTTAAGTTAGTGGCAGCAGCACTTGCTGCACCTATTTGTAGTCTCATCAACTGGTTCTTCCTTACTGATACCGTGCCAAGCAAATGGAAAGTGGCTGTGGTAGTCCCCCTTCACAAGGGGGGCACCCCTGCTGTTGAAAACTTTCGACCTATCTCAATTCTATGTCCCCTGGCTGAAATCCAAGAGATGATTTTTTTATAACCAACTACAGTCCTACCTAGAAATGCACCATCTTCTCACTGACAGCCATCATGATTTTAGAAAGAACCATACTACTCCAGCTCTGGTAAAGGTCTCTGTTGACATCTTCAAAGCAAGTGACAATGGCCTTGTTTCTGGTGCACTGTTCATTGACCTAACAAAGGCTTTCGACTTTGCCAACCATCACCTTCTACTTGGCAAATTGTGCCAACTAGGCCATGACTGCCTAGCATTAACGTGGATTCAGGGATATCTGATTGGTAGATCACAAAGTAGTCCAGATCACTGTCATCCCTCAGACCCATATTACATGGTGTACCTCAGGGGTCAGTCCTCGGTCCATTACTGTTCTCGCTTTTCATTAATGAGCTTCCCAGCTTCTGTGGTGGTGCATCAGTAGAACTTTACACTGATGATGCAGTACTATTCCAGTCATCCAAAAATATGGATTGCCTTTAACCAAAGAATTAATTCTGACTTCAATACGCTCACCCTCCAAAACTGCCAAGACAGGCTCGCTTTACCCTCTTAAAATCTGTTCGTTATCTGGAGAAACCGTTAAAGTAGTCCTTAGGGATCCACCTTGATGCATCCTTCTCATTAGAGACACACACAACCATGCTAACTGAAACTATCAACCAAAAGCTAGGTCTGTTATACCACCTCCACCCCCTTTTAACTACCTCTGCCTGTCAAAAAGTTGCCTCCACATCCCTCCTCCCTATACTTTTTTACGGTGCGCCATTATTACTTTCTGTGCAACCCTCTTCCCTCTCCTGGCTTCGAAAACTCTGTTTTAAGATCGGACGATTTGCCTTAGGGGCTGATCCTAGAAAATACCACTGTGACATTATGGCTTCACTACAGTGGCCAGACTGTGACTCTAGGTTACAGTATCTCACACTATGCTTTGTCTTCAAATTAGTGACTCTGTTTAATCCTCCTTGGCTTAGTGGCATCTTGTATCGTAACCATTCAAGACAGAGGTTGCATGTCCACTCAGATCAGCCTCATTTCCTATATTAGCAACCCCGACACTGCACCATCTTGCTGGGAGGTGAACTTTTGCCTATTCTGCCACTACAACCTGGAATTCTCTACCACCTTCATTACTAACATGTCCTTCCTTTCCACCATTCAAGACAGAGCTTGCATGATTCCTACTTAAACCTCCCCCTTGCACTTGTTTTCATTAACCCCTGCCTTCACTTTACCTTTCTATGCTGAAGTTATCTGATGCCTGATAAACCTCAGTAAATATGTGCATTAACCTCTAAATATGTACATTTATCAATGAAAATAAATGATTGTATATTTGTTTATTCCCACGGTACAAGGCTTTGTAGTCCTTGTAATCCCTGTATTTCCATTGCCTGTGGTTGTAACCTTTTAGCTGAACTTTATGGTATTGTATGTATTGTCCTGTATCTGTCCTCCAGGTCACCCCTAAAAAAGGGACTACATGGTCTCAGTGGGCATACCCGGTTACCAAAATTCTAATAAATAAATTAATATATCTTGACCAGATCCCTCTGCTCACTCAGTGCCTCTGCTCTCTTTAGTGTCCTTGGTGCTGTAGATTGGACGGCCATGCTCTCTGCCACAAATATCAACATTACTCTGTCCCTGTTTCATTCCAAAGTCTCCTCTGTATGGGACAAGCATGTCTCACTCAGAAAATGTAGGGTCAGAAATCACCATCACCATTACCCCTGAAATCATTGACCTGTGCAAGTCCTGTGACCTCCCCTGGGTATGTTTCAAACTGCTTCACTCCTTTCCTGACCTTCTTTTATACAGGACTGTCAGGAACTCCTGTTCTAATGTTGTCTGGGCAGCAAAATCGCAGTAGTTCAAGGCCAACTTTCAGAAGAACCTTAACTCCTCCGCAAAGTTCTAGAAGGTAATTCACTCCCTTTTTGACCTTCCCACGGAGCTTGCCCCTGTGGTCCCTCCTGTAAATGGTTCACGAGTATGCGACCTGTGGGACCGCTGCTGCTGCTCATTTCAATTAGTTCTTTACTGCTTGTGCTGTCACTTCCACTCTCCTTCCATCTTCCTTCTTTTCTCACATTCCCTCTTGTCTCCCTTCCATAGATTTCCTCTTTCACCCTGTTACTGCCCAGAAGATCGCTACTACCCTTCACTCCCTCAGCCTGCGCAAATCCAGTCCTGACAGACTACTAAATTACCTAAACTATGAATCTCTGCACCTGCCATAGCACATTCAGTGACTCACCTACTCAACCTCTCTTTCTCCCTTAATGCTGTCCCTCAGTCCTGGAAGTTGGCCACAGTTCTTTCACTCTACGAGGGGGAGGGACCCTTCCTCCCTGTGTAACGTCTGTCTGGTCTCCCTCCTCCCTTCCCTTGCTAAACTGCAAGAGAAGCTTGTCTGCACTAGATTGTCCAATTTTCTGTCCTCCACTGCTTCCTCTCCCCATTCCAGTCTGGCTTCGGAAAGCATTATTCCACTGTTTCTTCCCTGCTACGTGTAACCCATTATGTCTTCTTAGGGATGGATATTACCATCCAGGCCGGAGTCCCACAGGGCTGCATCCTGGTGCCCATCCTACTCTCCATCTTCCTTAACAACCTCCTCACAGCTTGTGCCAACTCGCATATCCACATGTATACAGCTGACAGTCATTTATGTCTCTGGTCCCTCCACTGCAGCCATGGAAGGTCTGCTTCAGCAAGACTTCCACAATTTCCTGTGCTGGTTTCAGTCTAACCAACTCTGGGTCAAGGCAAAACAAAAACTGTTTCCATGGCCATTGGCACAGCCAAAAATTGGCAAGACTCCCAACTCTGGCTATCTTCTCCACATTGGATGACACCAGTGGTTGATTCATTCAAATACCTTGGTGTGTAGCTAGATAGCAGACTTGACTTCTTTGCCGACATTGACGCCATCCATGCTTAGCTCTGTCCTAAACTTGTTGCCTTGTACCACAGTAAAGACCGTCTCTGCAGATACGCTGTAAACTTGTCACCAAAATGGTGCTCATGTTATTTGACTGTGCAGACGTGGTCTATGACACCTCTTCCTCCACCTCACTGGCCAGACTTGTTACCCTCTTTCTTTACCTCCCCTGTTCCTTTTCCCTAAGTCACATTTGGAAACAAGCCTTGGCTCAGTGTGCCTTTTCCGGTCACCAATTTGCAAATAAATAAATAAAAACAGTAAAACAAATATTAAATAAATAAGTTGAATACTGATAAAAATATCAACTGGGGTTATAAACAGTATGTAAATGCTCAGGAGTTTCCAAAACCTTGTTTAAAAAGATTTATAAAATGGGGAAGGGATTTCAGCTGATCTGATTTGGTCATTAGCCGTGCGTTAGAAGTACCTAATGCACGGCTAGAACTAGAGACCCCGCATAGAATTCACATTCCCATCTTATCCAGGCAACAAGCCACTCCAGAGATGTGCATTAGACAGGTCTAATGCACGACTTTGAGACTGAACGCACTCGACCTGTGGCCTCATGCCTCACTACGCCCCCTAGCCATGTGTTAGAACTGTCTAACGTACACCATGTCATGCCTTATTGCTTACGTGTCTTCAGGCCCCTCTTAAAGGCCTCCAGCAAGGGAGCCTCTCTAAAGGCCCTCAAGAGCAAATTCCAGAGAACTGGGTCAACCACCTCGAAGGCCTGGTCATTTAATCTAGCCCTAGGCACTCACGAGGCCCACCTCGTGGAGCTGAGAGGGTGAGATAACAAGAGTAGATACAGGAGCTCCAACAGGTAGCCAGGACCCAACATGTGTAGGGCCTCGTAAGTTTGCAAACCAACTGAAAAGAGATACGTCACTTTACCAGCAGCCAGTGCAGTTCCTGCAGCACCGCAGTAAAGTGACAGGTTCTCGGAAGGCCAGTCAGTAGCTTGGCTGCTGTGTTCTGCACTAGCTGCAGGCAGTGTAGAGTATCTCCATTGACTCTGAGGTAAAGAGCTTTGCAGTAGTTGAGCTGAGACATCATAAACATGTGTGCCAGCGTTGTCAGGTCCCTGGGAGGCAATTGTAGCATGTAGGATTTAGTGTGATGTGCTTCTCTGAGACCAAAGAGCACAACTTGATCGAACTCATACCATGAAATATGTACTTCGTCAGACCATGCCATGCTCCTGCACATGTTTTCTTAATTTTTGAAGTCCAGGGGCCCAAAATTCAAAAATGGGCAAAGTGGAGCACAACATTTTGCACTGCACCTGCCCACTGCCCACTACTACAAGGATGCTGTATAGTTAGATAGTGCACCAGCATTATCCAGCTGATTATAGGGGTATGTTGGCACAGTGCTAAGTTGAATAGTGCTGTCCTGACATGGAGCCCTGCAGTGCAGGGAGCAGCCCCCCCAAGGCCCAGTAGTGCTGGTAGCTCCCAGTGCAGTATTCGGACAGCAGCATGCAAATGAGACCATTGGGCATGCAAGGTGTAAAGGGGCCATATGCATGCCCATTATGGGTTCATTTGCATGGGAAACAGTGGCAGGTTGCGCCTCTGCGACCGCCTAACCTCCACTCCAATTATCCATCCCCATGAAGTTAAAATATGCCACTTGTGGCCAGTGGGCTCCCCAACTCTCCAGTCGCTGTCCCGTGTAGTAATGTAAAATGCTCTGGTGCCTAGCGCTACCCCCCACACTCTCCAATTGCAGTCCTGTATATAAATGTAATGTTCTCTGGTGCCTTGCGGCCCCGGCCCTCCAATTTCCATCCTGTTGGTTGTGTGATAATGCTGTGTTGCCTAGCGGTCGCCCTCCGATCGCCATCCCCGTAGTCATATGAGGAGTCACTGGTGCCCAGTGGTCCCTCCCTGGTTCCGTATCCCCATCCCCACTAATGACAACAGCCTCCCTGGAATCCAGTAGTCCTCTCCCAAGTCCCCGGCCCTGTGAAACAAAACAAAAAAAAAAAAAGTTAACTCCCTGGTTGTCAGTAGTGCCCCTCTGTCTCCAATCTCCAGCCGCATTCCAAATACACAAGTCCTACTTTTGGATAAAGTGAGTAGTAACATAATGAATCATCTGGAAACAAGCTGTTGCAGCTCATGATGTTCTTCCTGGTGAAACTTTTCAAATAAATAAATAAAAAGTTGTATTGAAAATAAAAGAAGACAATATTCCCTGGTGTCCAGTGGTACCCCTTCCCTCTAGTCACCATTCCCTTGTCAAGACATTACTCCCTGGTATCTAGGCCCCCCACACACTACGGCACTAACCACCCACCCTACCAACTCCCTCTTACTTGAAGCACAAGTGTCGCTTGAGCTCATATGGTGACCAGCACAGCCCTCCTCTCACCACTTTGACTGGCTGCCATATGGAAATCCAGAGAGCGCGCGACCTATGTATTGTACAGGGTGCATGTCCTCTGGACAGTACACGGAGTCTGCAGCCTGTGTACTGTACAAAGAGCTCCCGGGTCAAGGCCATGCCAGCAGTCTAAACTCTTGTCAGAGGACAGCTGCTCCCACACAGACACACTAGTAAATAAAACAGAATAATTCAGGACACTTTATCTTGCAGCTTCGCTATATGTGTGAGGTAAGGGGTGTCATTATCTCTTCAATTAAGCAACAGAAACAACCCCCAAGGCAAGCCAAAATGCATTTTAAACTGACTTAAAACACAATGAATTGAATATCAGTTAAAAAAATTAATCCTTAATGGCTTGCATGGGACACCTCCTCCTCCTTCTTTTTTCTATTTTCAATTTTTTATCATTTTTCCCTTTTTCTCCCCCTCACACACACATGCCATCCCACCCTAGACTTACATTGCCGCTCCTGCCACCTGTGCACCCATCGGGCCTCCACCCGATATGTGCGGGACTACAGAGGAGCGGGCATCCACCCTTGGAGGGCAAATCCCGCTTCAGCCCCCCAGCCGGGACCCCGGCTACCTGAGGTAGTTCCCGAACTGGGTCGCCAGCGTGGCATGAGGTGTAGCATCCAGTGCCTCAACCCTCAACACCACCCAGCTGGTGAGTCCTCCTTCTTCTTTAACAAAGCCCCCATTATCAAAATTAGGAGCAGACACATTTGCTATATGTAACGGGATACTGCTATATTTTCTTCCAATAATTATGATGCTTCTATCTTTGTCACATTGTGTGAGTTACCTCAGAGGGCACCTTTGCCACCCTTCCAAAAGAATAGCCACCACATGCAGCTTTGTGGGTGGTGGTCAAGGCCTGCCCCACCCTGTCTGTACATAGTTTTAGGTGTTTCCCTGGGCTTAGATACATCCTTCGTACAGGGCTTATATTGTAGCTTAGCTTTAGTGATTTTATAATTTTTTTTTGTCCCTTTTAAGCACATTGTTACTTCCCTTGATTTAATAAGAAACTACCTTTAAGGTACCTCTGATGTTTGAGAATAGAACTGATTTTGCCCACTTTCTCTGACCCATTTCATTAAAGCATCCTGACCATCCAACCACATTTTGTGCTGGATGATACCACTTTGACCCAAGCAATGAAAATATGGTACAGTACATCTAAAAAGACAGTGACAATTGCTTTCTTAATAGCTGTTACCTAAGAAGAATAGGCAAGGTAAAGGCTTTCTGCACTGACCCTAATTGGTTGGTCTTTCACAGAGACAAGGTAGTCTTTAGGACACATCCAAGGTATAGTATGAACAGTAGCTAAGGTTGCCTCAGAGTTCATGTAAAAAAAAATATATCTTTCTGTTTGCCAGTGTGTTTTACCAGACATCATGTCAACAGGAGCAAAGCACCCTTCACCACCTTGACGTGAAGCGAGCACCGAGTTTGTATTTGAATAGGACAGAGCCCACTGGGCTCAGTTGAACAGCTGCTTGTCACTGACACTTTCCCATGCCATTCTGTTGCTAAAAGGACTATTCTGCTGGATAGTCTTTTTATATTTCCAAACACTACCTACTTGCCTCACTACCCATCGCCTAATGACTGCATGCCCACTCCATCAGGGATGTAGCCATCTTAGCTGCAACCTCTAGGTCTGTCCCGTTTGTGAAAATGTGAAGGCTGGCCACCTGGGCGTCTACTTACATCTTTATTTTGCACTACTGTGTGGATCTCGAGTACATGTTTAGTGCCTTAAGCCAGTCCTCATAAGATCTGCCCTGTTGCCCCTGAAACATGCTGTTACACTGTACTGCACTGTCCCCAGCCTGTCTCTGCCTTTGCTCAGGTGAGAACTCCAATCGTATCATGTATATCGTATCATATCACATCTTATATATCATATCAACTTTATGAGCACTGTTCCAAAAAAGATCAAAGTGCTATGCAGTGAGCAACAAAACCATATAAACATTAATAAAGCAGTTAAAACCAACAATTATAAAATAGTTTTGAATAATTATCATTAAGATCCAGATAAGCTAGGTGGAACAGATTGGTTTTTAAGACAGTTTTAAAACTCTCGACGGTCAGGCACTCTCTGATCTGATGATGCAGACAGTTCAACAGGGTAGGGGCCACAAAAGCAAAAGAACGGGCCGCAGGGGTCTTCATTTGCACCCTGGGAACCTCTGGCAATCCCTTATCTGAGGAATGGAGTGTGCGGAGGGGGCGGTAGGGGTAGAAAAGCTCTCGCAAGTAGTGCGGACCCTGTCTGTGTAGAGCTTTATAGGTCAGTAACCCGACCTTGAAGATGATCCACCAGTATACAGGCAGCCAGCGCAGGCTGCGGGGCACAGGAGTGACATGGCAAGTTCTTGATAAGCCAGTCAACAACTTGGCTGTCGCATTCTGCACTAGCTGCAGTTGGCGGATATCAATCCCCAGTAGCCCTAGGTATAGGGCTTTGCAGTAATCAAGGCATGAGGTTAAAAAGGTGTGGACTAGCGTTGGAAGATCACCAGGCGGGACGAGGTGCTTAATCCGAGTGATGTTCCTCAGATAGAAAAGAAGTCTTAATGACAGCAGACACCTGAGATTTTGATGTCAGGCCACTATCGAACACAATGCCCAGATTGTGCGCCCAGTCAGAGGTAAGCAGCTGGTCACCTCCGGGCCAGAACGCAGATGGTTGACAAACCATGGCGTTCTCAGCTCCAGCAGCAACACCTCGTTCTTATCTGAGTTCAGCTTCAGCCAGTTGGCACTCATCCAACCCTGGATCTCGGAGAGGCAGCTGTTAAATACCGAGATCATTCCACTCTGCTCGGGTACAAAGAACATGTAGAGCTGAGTGTCCTCTGCATAGCAGCGAAAAGACAGCCCATACCACCTTATAATAGTCTCTCCCAATGGCAGCGTGTACACTGCAAACAGTATGGGGGACAGCATGGATTCCTGCGGAACCTCACGTGACAGAGAGAGTTGGGTCGAGAAATAAATCCCCGACACCACCCTCTGAGTCCTGCCAGTGAGGAAAAATCAAAACCATCTGAGAACTGTACCAGACAATCCACAGAGTCCGAAGGCGCTCTGGTAGCACCCCATGGTCTACAGTGTCAGATGCTGCAGAGAGATCGAGAAGAACCAAGGTGGAACCACTCCCCCGATCCCTCGCTATCAGGAGATCATTCAGCAGCTGAGCAAGGGCAGTCTCGGTACTATGCCTCTTCCTAAACCCGGACTGGAGAGAATGGTAGACATCGTGGGATTTTAAATGGTCATCCAGCTGCACCGCAACCACCTTCTCAATAACCTTGCCTGCAAAGTGCAGGTTAGAGCCCTGTCTGTAGTTCGCTAAGCAGTCCGGGTCAAGGGAAGATTTCTTCAGGAGGGGTACCACAACCACCTCCTTCAGGGAGTCCAGAAACACCACTATGTCCATCGAGCACCAGACTATTTCAGCGAGGGCCAGGCTGATGACTTCAACGCACCCCACCAGGAGGCACGTTCGGCCCGGATCCAAACTACAGTAGGTTGGGTGCATTCCCTGGACCAGGCACATACCTTGGACCACCTGTACAGTGTCCTCGATTGCCAATTGGCCAAAATCGGACCAGACCGACCGTGTGTCTGCCACCTCATGGTGATCTCTGCAATACCCATTTGAGGGCACTGAACAAATTTCCAATCTGATGGCGCCAGTTTTATCGGCGAAGAACCAAGCAAACTCATCACATTTAGGTTGCAAAAACGCTCCCCGCGGCTGAAGACAGGTTGGATTGCACAACCTGTCAACAGTCCGAAAGAGATGAACAGGTGGACTCCTCGCCACAACAAGCTCCTTGAACAGGAATTCTCCCTTCTTACAGGAGATTGCCGATTGGTAGGCTTTTTATAATGGGCTATCAATTTAAGTCTGTCAACCATCAGGCCAGATTTTCGCCAGTGTTGCTCCAACCATCGACTCCCTCACCTCAGCTCCTTCAAAGTCCCAGAACTGGGCACAGTACTCCAGATGGTGTCTTACCAGTGATCTATAAAGAGGTAGTATTACTTCTTTCCTCTTGCTATCAAAATCCCTTCCAGTACACCCCAACATTCTGGTTGCCTTGCTGTAAGCCTTATTACATTTGCTAGTTTGTTTGAGGGAGTCACTTATGATGACCCCCAGGTCCATTTCCTCTGAATTAGTGGCCAGCTTAATCCCTCCCATCCAGTGTTCCGTCCTGGGGTTCTTGTTCCCTATGTGCATCTCCTTACACCTTTTGGCACTGAACTTCAACAGCCAGACCTTGGACCACTTCTCTAACCTTTGCAAGTCCCTCTGCATCTCTTGTACCCCCTCCTCACTGTCTGCTCTGCCACAGAGCTTAGTGTCATCAACGAAGAGACACATCTTTTTCCCTATATTCCTTCTCCTTTGTCGCTGATGACTATATTGAAAAAAGGACTAGTCCTAGGACAGACCCCTGTGGTACACCACTTGTGACTTCCCTTTCCCCTGATTTAACCCAATTTACTGATAATCTGTGCTTTCTACCCACTAATCAACTTCCCACCTAGTAAACTAGACCCTTTGCTCCTCCCAGGTCCTCTCATTTCTTCAGCAGCTTTCTGTGTGGCACCATGTCAAATGCCTGGCCGAAACTGAAACAGAGAAAATCTACTGCTTGTCCCTTATCCATCACCCTTTTTACTCAAATAGTATTATCAGATTTTTCTGACAAGACCTCCCTGCCTACTATCCTGGAGACCACTTCTTTCCAGGTAGTCCACTGGGTCCTCTTTGACTAGTGTCTTTATCAGTTTGTAAAAACAAAAGAACCCAGTACCAACTGAATTTGCTGACTGTGTGTTGGCCCAGGCACAAGTCAGGCATGGTTGGAACGAGTCTGCTTGTTGTACCTTCCCATTAGTTTACCTGCAATGGTGGTAAGACTTGCAGCCCATAATTTCGAGGATACTCCCTGTCCCTTGTGAAATGGCACCATGTCTGCTATCCACCAGTCATTTGGAACTGCCCCAACTGTAGTGAGTTATTGAATAGGCCCGCCAGGGGTTCATCCAGTTCTAATTTCAATTCCCTGAGCACTCTAGGGTGCATCCCGTCTGGCTCTGGAGCCAAGTTTGTTTTCAGGACTGCAAGCCCTTTTCTAACCCTTTCTCCTGTAATTACCACCTGTCCCATTTTTGGGAGCCCCCTTGCAGCAGTCTGTATGCTGCCTTGCAGCAGAGGCCCACTATCTTCCACTGTGAATATTGAGCAGAAGTCATTTAGAACATCTGCCATCTGCTCGTCCTCCTCCTTTACTGCTCTGCCACCTCCATCAGCCTAACAATTTCCCTGCTCATCTTCCTTTTTTCCTTACATTCCTGAAGAACTGTTTTTCCCCCTTCCTTGACTCTCTGCACAGTACACAGCTTGGTGTCTGCTTTTGTGTCCTTCACTGCCTTCTTTACCTGATATTTGCTTCATTTCTTCTCCCCATTTCACATTGTAGCCAATGAAGGCCCTCTTTTTGGGGCCCTCACTGCCTTCTTGACCCTCTTAGATAATCGGATTGTTGTCTTGTGCCTGTTTCCCTTGGTATCTGTTCTCAAGTATTATTTTGTTGCTTCAGGAATTATTCATTTAATTCCTCCCCATTCTCCTCCACCCCTCCTTGATTTTGTCCACTCCAACTTGCTCTTGACTATTTCTCATATCTAATCAAGGTCTGTTTGTTTGAAATCCAAAACCATAGCTTTTGACAAGGGTTTGCTGATACCCATGGCCAGTTCAAACCATCTGTAGTTATGATCACCAGACCCCAGTCATTCTGCAACCAGCACTCCCGTCTGTCATTTCTGAGTTGGTGAGTAGCATGGCAAGAATAGTAACTTGTTTTGTAGGTTCACTGACCAGCTGCAGCAACAGGTAATCCAGCAGCATACCCAGCATGGCTTGGCTTCTGGTGCTTTAAGTTGTTAGAATATCCCAGTCTATTTCTGGTAGATAGAGAATCCCCCATAACCACTACCTCTTCTTTTGTGGCCCCCTTCTCGATATCTATCCTTAGTTCCCTATCCCCCTCCTCTCCCTGTCCCAGTGGTGTATAGACCACCCCCACGGGCAACTTATTTTCCTGATGCTGTCTTGAGCTGTACCCACAATGATTCTGTCTCCCCATTTACTCCCCTGATGGACCCATCCTTTACTGCCTCTGTGCCTTCTTTGACATAGAGGGCTACCCCACCTCCTTTTCCTTTACCACTGTCTCTCCAATACATGGTGTGTCCTGATACTGCCAGGTCTCAGTCGTTATTCCTGGTGGCCCATGTTTCTGTGATGACTACAGGATTTAATCCTGCATCTTCCACCGTTGCCTAGAGTTCACTAATATTGTTTCCTTGGCTGCTGGCATTTAGGCAAACTGTCTTCCAGCTTGTGCCTATACCATTCCACATCTTGTGAACTCTTTTTCCCTTTGTCCTACACCTCCCTACTTAACATCCTGTTTTTTCTGCTCCCTGCTGGCATTATGAGCCCCCTTCCCCTGGCACCCTTACTTAACTTATTATGGACCTCTGCTTTGCTGCTTTCATCCCCACTGTTCCTCGACTCCCATTTCTTGGAAAGTCCTAGCTATGTTCACCTTGTGCTCTCTGCCCTCCTAGGTTTCCCCTGCCTCAGTGTCTCCACCCCCCAACCTTTTAAATATCCCTCTATGTAAACATCAACCTTCTTCCCAAGCACACTGGTCACCTCTCTTGTTAGGTGAAGGCCATCAGCCCTGAAGAGCCTCCTGTCCCAAAAGCCACCTGTTCTCACAAAATGGTACCCCTCCTCCTAACACCATCTGTTTTAACCACCTATTAAATTCCTCAGTCCTCTCCTTCCTTACCCTATCTTTCTCATGCTCCCTACCCCCCCCCCCACAGGGAGGACCTCGGAAAAGGCCAGGGAAACACAATTGTGCCTTCAGTCTGTCCTCCCAGCCTTTGAAGGTTATGCTTCACTGTCTCAGTCAGCTGGTTTGTGAGATCATTGGTAGCTAAGTGTACCAGCACCCTAAGTGCCCCCTTCCCCTCCTCTACCATCGTCCTTATTCATATCCCAGATGGCTGATGCTCCTGGAAGGCATCTGACCAATCCCCTCCACTTCCCCTTCCATTCATCACCGTTCCCACCCCTCTTGCCATGGATTCCCCTACTATTAGCATACTTCTTGCTGCCTTCATCCTTTTCTCACCCTGGGTGCCACCAAATTATCCTGTTTATCCTTCCCAAATGGCTTGGATCCCCCCCCCCAGATTGGGTCAGTTACCTGGGCCTGCTCCAATGGTGCAAAATGATTTGCAGTTGGAATTTGGTGAGTTTGGACAACTTTCCTGTGACTACCCATGCCACCCCTTCCCCTCCTCACCACACACCAGCCCCCTGGGCCAGTTGGTCTCTAGGGGAGTCTGGGTGTAGGGTATGCCTGTGTGTACCCATCCAGCTGGTGACGCAGCATAGATACCTATTCCGCTACTAACTGTTTCTGGAGCTCAATGAATTTCCTTCATATGTGGCAGTGTCATACCCTCCAGAGCGTAGACTGGGAGATAAGTGCCCCACAATCCCTTTAGATCAGTAGTCTTACCTTTTACATCTACATCAACTGTCTTACCTTTTAGTTGGTATTTTAAACACTTTTTTTTTTTTTTTTTTTGCAACCACAGTAGGTGCAGTATCTTACACTTTTCCACTTAATTTTCATCTGCTACCTGTCTGCCCAATCCTTCAGTGCATCAAGGAAAGCACTTTTGCAGAATTCCAGTGTCTCAGTAGGAGGTTATCACTCCCACCATCTCTGTGTCATCAGCAATTTTATGTTCTATATAGAGCATGTTAGCTGCTTCCATGATGGGAGTTGAAGGGGTAGTCAGTGGCGGTAATATGACCTTATTGACTGCCGTTGATTCCCTAGTGCTCGTCCATACCTGTCCTATGACCTCTCCGCTGCAACATGCAGGTGGTATAATGAGTTTCGGCACATAAAGTCACAAGGATGGATGTTGGAGTTTGTCTGGTCCCAGTCTATGGCTGACAGACTGGCTTTGTAATCCTGTTACTTAGCAACAGCATCAAAGGACAGTCAGCACAATGAAGGCAGACATTTTTTCTGGGGTGATTCATTGGGAAAAATAGGCCTGCCCAGTTCTTCAATGTGCTGGACAGCTTAATCCATCCTTGCTCTCTCTGGACTGTAGGAGCATTTAGTGCAGGAAAGTATGACGAGTGGCAGATTCTTACACAGCAGGGTGTCAGACATATGAGATGGGATTACCACAGGTAACTGGCTTCCAACTGGCAATATTCCTGATGATGGCATGCAAAACTATGATATTTGTGGGTGGAGTTCCAGCCAGTAATTTGCTAGTAGGTGTTCCTGATGATAGTCTGGCTGCGGCACACCTACTGTGCCATGGATCCCGGTCCTACCTGGCTTGTGATCAGCATTCAGGATGTCCTGGTCCCAGTGTTTATGGGGATTATCAGGTGTTCCCTTGAAGGAGTTTGCTTCCCTTCAGTTGTGAAGAAAACTGTTAGGCCTCACCTAATAAAGTGATATTTGGACCCCAAGATCTTTGCAAATTACATATCCCATCTGTAGCTTGAAACACACCTAGATTGTAACAACACCTACCAGCTGCTCCCATCTCACTGCATAGCCTGGCACAGCTAGCTGAGGCAACTCGGAAAATAAATAAATGTATAAAAAAGACATATCAGTTATGTTAATCAAGTGTCTGTCTGAAGAAAAGACTGAATGGTTTCAAACTGGCTGGCTCAGCCCTGATAAGACTGAATTGTTGCCCATCAGACTGGTTCTTCATCATCAGCAGTGATCAATGAAGATTCCAGCGCTCTAGTTCTGGATGGTTTGCCATTGATGGAAGTAAATATGGCCAAGCATTTGGGATTCTCACTTGCCTGCAGGTTATTCCTGGAATCCTGGGTGGCACTTGTAACTGGGTAATAAAATTACCTTTCTCAGGTTCTTGTTGGAACTGCACAAAAGTGAAGAAATGACAGACAAGTGGTGTCCAGCACATGAAGTGATTTATTTCTGGTATATAAAGCAGGCTTACAACCAAATCACAGTGATAAACACTGGGAAGAACATCTTCAGTCTTTCTTACCTATAGGCAGCAGCAAGTCTCTGCTCAGAGAAAATGAGTCATCACAAGTAGAAAAAGGGAAGTGGTTATCCCTCTGTACAGACAGTTGGTGAGACCCCATCTGGAGTACTGTGTGCAGTTTTGGAGACCTTATCTACGCAAGGATGTAGACAGGATGGAAGCAGTCCAGAGGAGGGCAACTAAAATGGTGCAGGGTCTGCATCAGAAATCATATGTAGAGAGACTGAGAGAGCTTAATATGTATACCCTTTATGAAAAGAGGGACGGGGGGACATGATAGAAACATTCAAGTACCTCAGGGGAATCAACAAAGTCCAGGAGGGTAGCATCTTTCAGCAAAAGAGATGTGTAAGAACGAGGGGCACAATTTAAAGATAGAGAGCGACTGCTCAGGGGTAATGTGAGAAATCTTTTCATGGAGAGAGGGTGGATGCGTGGAACTGCCTTCCTGGGGAGGTTGTTGGGGCTAAAACAGTGGGGGAATTCAAACATGCATGGGACAGACACAAGGCAATTGTAGTGGGGGGTGGCAGGAAATAGGCTGTTGGTTAACTAGAATCTGCAGCTTATCCAGTAGGTAGGGAAATGGGCAGACTGGGTGGGCCAAGTGGTCCTTATCTGCCGTCAAAGTCTATGTTTCTGTGTTTTAAAGGGTCTTATACCCCTGATAATAACCATAGCAACTACCAAAAAGATGTATAAAAATCTCATCATTAGATGATGGCAAATAGACTGATTTCTTACTAGCTTGGGAAAGCATGCTGAGCTAGCAGAAAGACAAGATAACTAAACAAAGAACCTGTATTCGTGAAGGCCACTTGTGGTTACATACATATTTGCATAGGTAATTGCTGTTCTGCACTAGAACTAAAGAGGGCAGTATTGTCTAACTAATGATTATACAAACAGAGGTGTCTCCCAAGTGGTAAAATTAGAATGATGGCAAATGCATTATGATTCTCAGTAGAAATACAGTAGAACTCCGATCCTGACACTTTTGCTTATACGATAAGTGCCTATGCCCTTAAGTATTACTGTCTGCGAGGTAGGGAGCCAATCAGGGGTGCTGATCCATGAATAACATCCCTTCCCCCCCGTGTTGCCTCAGAAGGGGCAACAATTCCAAGTAAGCTGGTAGGGATGGAGCTAAAAGGTCGTTTACAGGCCCGATGCACGAGCCTTGTAAAGGAATTCGGGCTGTTCTTGATGTTGTTTGAGGGTACATTGTAGACAGCAAAGAGTAAAAATTAGAAAAACAATCAAGAATGCTTGAATAATAAAAAACTTTGAAGCTAAGTTCTACCCAATAGTTGCCAACGGCAAGACTTAAATCACCATCATGAATCAGATCATTAAGTATATTATTTGCTTTAGATATATTATTGCTAATATAAATCAAGTGAGCATCTTTTCTAGCTAAAATAGATCGTAAGGAGAGAGTCAAGGGATCAATGTGTACATTAAAAATAAGCAAATATTGAGACAGGGCAAGCAAGTATTGGGGATCAGTATCGATAACGTCTGGTTCAGGGAGAGGAACAGGCATGATCACAGTGTGACCTATTAGTTTTCTGCTGTGGAGTAAAACAAAAGTTAGGTTTATCAATATTACAAGTACGAGTTCCATATACGAAAGACGGATAGTTAGTGACTACATAAAATTGACCCTCAGAGATATAAGTGACTGTGAAGGTTGGCACTCGCCAGCGATGTAGGCGTACAGGGCAGGTGAAGGTCTGATTTGTCAGCCGAGTGGTGAAGTGATGTATCTCTTCAAGACAACTTCTGGATGGTGCTGTTTCGGCGTTGAATGCTAAAGATGCAGCAGGAGGGACGTCATCTGGATCAACGTCAGTAAGGTTGGTCGGCAAGTCTTCACCCAATGTCAAAGCCCAGTCAGGATGTTCTGGTGAGTAGTCGCAGACTAGTTTCACAATGTCGAAGACGTCACAATGGCACAAGAAGTCGAATCCTTTCTTGGCACAGCAGTTTGTGTGAGGAGCCACCCAAGCTTGGAGAACTGGGTGATAAACCAGCATTAAAGGAAGTTCAGTTTGTTCACAGAAAATGTCATTTTCAAGATGTCCAATGGAGTGAATATTTGCCAGCTTGTCGAAGACAGATGTAGCCGGATCAAAGTGTGGTAAGGAGACAGTAAAGGTGACGAACATATTGTCCCTAATGGGGCAAGATTTGGTTAGGTAACATGGTGCTCTGTTAGGAAACCTGTAAACGTAACCAATATTACGTACTGTAGACATAGAAATGTTAAAGGAAAACACTAGAAAAGACGCATCTTTCCTCAGACAGTACAAAAACTCAATTAGTGCTATCAAACGGTGACAACTTTTTCTAATGATTTAAAACGGCTTCCCACAACTTCCACTTTCTGTTGCTGGCAGCCACCATCTCATGAGCAGCAGTAAGCTTCCTGAGCTCACTTTATGCTAATGTGTCTGTTTGACCTCTGTTATTGGTTGGCAGGACATATTAGCATAATGTGAGCTCAGGAAGCTCTCTGCTGCTCATGAGATGGTGGCTGCCAGCATTAGAAAGTGAAAGTTGAATGCCACTGTTTAAATCACTAAAAAAACAATTTGAGGGAACGTAAACAAAGAAATTACTGTCTGAAAGCACTAATCAAGCATTTTTGTAGTGCCTGGGTAAAGCTATACCTTTTCCAGTGTTTCTCTTTAAGAGTATTCTTTAAACACATAGAAATGCAACCTGTGGCTGTGCAACGTGGGCAATACCATTTACCCAATCTGAGATCATGAATAATATCTGGAATGTTGCCTGATTCCAAGTCCCTGAAGAGACTGTTAACAGTAGAAATAACACAAGAACCATAAGCAGAACATAGAAATTCACACCCAATATATTGCTTGTCCACCTCGCGGTTATTCTGAAAAATAAGATCATTAAGTTTCTGTCTTGTGTTATTGAACCCTTGAGCAATTTCTTTCATGTTATAAACTGTATAAAATTCTTCCTTGCTGAGAGAATTAACACCTCGCAAGAAAAGGGGGCATAACATCATTGCCAAGTGTTTGCTGGAACGTAAGTGTCTGTGCTTTAATGGAGGCAATATCTGCTCTATCCCAAATAGACATTCCTGAACCGAAAGGCTAGGAACAGTGCCGGCTACTCCATTCATACCAGAGACAGAACTGGCTGCACCAGTGACATCTGAGGCTGCGTCTCGCTTGGTGCATTTTGGTCTGGGTTTAGCATATTTATGGGCGGGTCTAAAAACATCAATATGGTCGGCAGTGTGAGGTCCACCAATAGGATCATTTGTACGTGTTTGGTAAGCAGCTACAATATCAGCAAGCATCATACTGTGAAATTTAGAAGTATTAGTATGTTAACATAAACCAAATTCAGCCATATTCCAGTATGATGAATGGAAAATAACTGGGACATGCATAAATTGCACATTGTTTATCAGAGCTCCTGGGAGCGATGTGGTGGCCAAACCACCAGAAGGGCCATCCTCCTGGTGAGGACAGGCAAGCAGTTCTTCTTGACTGGGTGGGACTACAGAGAGATATAGAGAAGAAGAAGCAGCATAGTTTTGAAGATAGAAGTCAGTGGCCTTCTGTGAAGGGAGTCTGTCACAAAAGGCACAATCTATAAGTGCAGTACGATTATACTGACCACTGTGTCATGGAGAAACCTGTCTAATAGAAAGAGTATCATATTGAGATATGTTAGTGTTAGGACGGCCATGGAATGTACTCTTGGCCAGGTGAGCTACAGGGATTGTGTAGCCCATTGCATCAGTTTGCCATTGAATGGAAAATGAAGATTTATTTGGGGCAACTATTGCAGCATTCAGAAAGGTGTCTTTGCCTTGAGTAACCTTAATGTTTTGTTTAGAATGTTAATCCGAACACCCATGGGAGTTGAATGCTCCATTTGTCCAGACGAGTGATCCAGTCGGTCCTTGTAAATCTGTGGGGGTGCTATAATGGTTAGAGGCAGTAGTCCCACCAGTAGGAGAAGAGGGTGCAAGATAGCCATCTTGCCGATATCGGAAAGAAATAGAAAAGGATTAGTTAGCTGGAAGTACTATTCCATCCTATGGGGTTAGGAAAAGTATGTTTTTAGTCATCTTTATATAGTTTGAGTTGGTTGGCATGGAACCACTTGTCAGCAGTCTTTTTCTGCTGCTTTACTCTGACCTGATGCACAGCAGGGCTGAGCTTGTTGACAGTAGGATAGGGACCTTCCCATTTACTGGCAAATTAGTGTGTGGGTTGTCTGTATTGGAGAAGCATTACTTGGTCTCCAACTTGCCAGTCGACTTCTTTGACATGCTTGTCAAAATGAGCTTTAGCTTGTTGTTGAACCTTGCCCGTCTGCTTAGCAGCGAACTGGTGTGTCTTCATGATATGATCCTGAAGCTGTGGAGATCAATTAACAGGTGCTCAGGTAGTCTCATGGCTCTACCAGTCATGACCTCATAAGTTGTACACTGAGTAGTAGCCGCAGGCATGCCACTAATCACAAACAGTAGTAGTGGCAAGAGGGAATTCCAATCCTTGGAATTATCATCACTAAATTTGCATAGTATCTGTTTGATGCGACTGTTAGCTCTTTCTACCTGACCTGATGATTGAGGATGGTAAGAAATGTGGAACTTCTGATCAACTCCAAGAAGTTGGAGTGTATTTTGCATCAGTTCAGCTGTAAAGCTGGTTCCCTGGTCTGAGTCTACCTTTAAAGGTAGGCCCCACCTGGAGAACAATTGATCCACCAGGATCATGGCAGTTGTCTTTGGCTGTGTTGTTCTTAGTGGGAAATGCTTCTACCCATTTAGAGAACAGATCAGTTGTTTCTACTGGAGTTAGTAGGAGGGCCAATGAAGTCGATCTGTATCGTATTCCATGGTCCAGACTGCCTTTGGGACAGTAACTTGGCATTTTTCTTCACTGAAATGGGGTTGTTCTGAGCACACACTATGCAGTTGTCCACATAGTGTTCCACATCTTTGGCCATGCCAGGCCACCAGACTACTGTCTTGAGTCTCTGGAGAGTGTTTTCTGTCCCCTGGTGTCCACCAGTGGGGATATCGTGAACCATGTGAATAAATTCGGTTCACAGTGAGTGTGGTGCAACCCACAATTTATCACCTGTATCCTGTTTGTGGTACCAGTTGAGTTTCTGATCACTGGATAGATGTAAATTGTCCGAATGTCTTTTGTAGGGACTGCCAACAGGCAGGGGTTGCTCAGTTCCTTTGTCTAGGAATTTGAACACATCTCTGATCTCTGGATCTGCTTTCTGTGCAGCAGAAAGATCTAATGGGGGTTCTGGTACTGGTTTCTTGGCAGCAATTATAGATGTCATAATTGCTGATATGCACTGTAGGTGAGTCATTTCCCATGTCTCCCCACCCAGAGTGCCTGCTTTGGCATGCGAGTCCACTCGTTCATTGAATTCATGGTAAGGGTCAGATTTACAATGAGCCTGTACCTTTTGTATGTACAGCTTATATGTGAATATTTGTGTCAGGGTGTGTATATACACAAACAGTTCCCTATATTTGACAGGGATACCATCAGATGAGGTAAAGTTGTTCTTTTGCCAGAATGGAAAGAACTCTGTTAAGGATGAGCATACCCAGTTGGAGTCTGCAAAGATGATGGCATCCTTATCACCATGCGGCATGATCTCCAATGCACAGGCCACAGCAGCCAGTTCAGTGTTCTGTGAAGAGATAGCAGTGCATTTCCTAGCAATGCACCTGAAATTAAACTCATGATCCAACATGAGCACTCCAAGGCCTGCTACCTGCGCTCAATCCACATAGGATGCAGAGCCATCTGTGAAGATGCAGAACATTGTTTTGTCTTCCAGGACCTCAGGTGTGGCTGGCAGAAAGGGTCCTGGGTCAAGTAGGTCAGGTGGTTGGAGGGCACAGTCACGGGGCTTACCTGTGTATAGTAGGCCATGGGCCAGGATTAATGAAATTTGGGCAGGCAGTACTTTGATGTCTCTATCCTGCAAAAGCAAAGACCAATGGGTGAGTCTGGTGTTAGACTGATCCATCTTTTACTTTGTCTGAAAGCAAAAAGTTAGTTGGAGTATGACAGGTATGCAGAATAATACGAGCATATCCAGTGATGTAGAGAAAGTGTTTTGACAGCCCAGAAGGTTGCCAAAAGTGTTCTTTCACAGATGCTGTATTTTCTCTCTACTGGGGATAGCATCTGTGGTGCATAGACAATGGGTCTGTAGTACCCAATGTATTTTTGTGCCAGCACTGCAGACATGGCCACATCAGAGGTTGCAGTTTCCAAATGGAAAGGTAATCTTGGGATTGGGTTGATCAGTGCTGGGGCTGAAGCCAAGGCTTGTTTGAGCTGGGCCACAGCTTCAGTGTGTGTGGGGCCTTATGTCCATGGGACGTCCTTTTTCAGAAGTTCATACAGGGGAGCAACCTTCAAGGCAAAATCAGGAATAAAGTCCCTGGAATAGTTTACCATCCCTAGGAAGCGTCTGAGTGTTGCCACACTTGTAGGAAGTGGTAGATCTTGTAAGCCCTTCTTGACAACTGGGCTCCTCCCTTGGTTGATGATGCGTAGGCCAAGGAAGATGACTTCTTTCTTGCACAATTGTGCTTTAGAGGGGTTGCACTTGAAGCCTGATGTCCTGAGGAGAGTCAGTAGTTCATCCAGAAGGGTCAGGTGTTCCTCTTTTGTGGAAGTTGCCAAAAGCAAATCATCCACATACTGCAGGAGACACTGGGGCGTGGAGAACCCCTGCAGAGCATTCATCATGTGGAGATGGAAGAGGGGAAGGGCTGTTGTGAAAGCCCTGGAGCAGACAGGTCCAGGTGTATTGGAGCCCATCAAATGTGAAGGCAAATTTGTATTGACTATCTTGTGCTAGTGGGAGTGACCAAGACCCAATAGAGATGTCAAGAGCCAAGAACCACTTTTTGTCTAATAGCTCCTTGTTGTAGAAGTGATTGGATGGTTTCCCTCAATGAGGTTAAGGCTTCAGCAGGAAATGGGTACTGCTTCTGCCTCACAGGATTAGGTCCTGTGATCTCAGTGGTGGTGTGCATCCTACCACAATCATGCTTGTTCGAAGCAAACACATCAATATGTTCCTGTAGCAAAGGTTCAAGTTCAGGAAACAAATCATGGCTCGCAAATAGAGCCATGACGTCATACTCCTTGTTGTTATGGGAGATGGCTGCCAATGCATGGGAGTCTGGTATGGTGACAGCATGACATTGTCCTTTAATCTGTAGCAATAACCTGTTAGCTAGGTCCACCATACAGCCATGCTGTGCAAGAAAATCAATTCCCAATATGTTGGGGTGATGACGTAATACCATAAGGTCAAAAACAACATTTGTTTTTAGATGGCCTACCTGCACAGGTAGAGACACAGATCGATACGTTTGCTTTTGGGTGCCATCTACATCTTGTGCACTGGTCCTCCAGCCGGTAGACCAGGCAGACGTGGCTGGATTCTCTTAATGGAGAACACTACAGACATAGCTGCTCCTGTATACAGAAGCATGTCTAGTTGGTGGCCCCCGACTGTGGCCCTTACACAGGGCTGTCCGTTTGTGTCGACAAGCAGGTCGCTCACAATCTGGACTGGGGCCTGTAATTGTCAGTTGGTTCTGCTCCCTGCTTCTTCTTCTTCTTGTTCTTGCTACCTGAGGCCTAGGGTAGCTGGTTGGGCCTCCCCTATTGTGGTTTACAGGACACAAATACTGTGCCTCTGACGTCAGGGCCGCAATCTCAAACTGTTCAATTGGTGGTTCCCGAATCACCACATCGGCCTGGCCAGTGTCCAATGCCGTGAAAGGGATTTTTCCTCGTCTGCCTGATTGTTCAGTAGTTGAAGGCAAGAATGGGTTGGTGCTGTTACTAGCCGGTGCTGCCACAGAACGTGTGGATGTGGCCTCCCTTGCAGCACGGGCCTCCTCCAGCTGTTTACGGAGGGTGTTGTTTTCGTCCTTTAGGTTCCGGTAGCTAGGCCTGTTATAATACTTGCCATCAGAATTTGAGTATTTCCCATTTTTGTTGTAGTTGTTGTTGTTCCGGTTATTCTTATAGTTCCGGTCCTCCCCCTCCCTCCATGTGACTGTCGGTCATCAGAAGGGCCTTCCTGTTTGTCGTTGTTACCTTCCACTACATAGTGGGTTGGAGTAGGGCCTACCGCAGCGATTTGGGCCGAGGTGGCCTGGGTCATTGGAGTTTGGATGGCAGCGGCCTTGTTGGTGTTTTTACTGGAAGCCAGGTTACGGAGGTAAACCTGGAAGGCATGCTCCGTCATGGTGAGGATGTTGGCGAAGGTATCGGTCTGCGGGTAGACGTTGAGTTCAACCTTCTCCTGGAGGGCCGGAGTCCTGTTTCGGATGTACAAATCCTTGTACTCAATTTGGTTTTTGTTGGCGTTCTCACCTGCTAGGCCTTTGCCAGCCTCGTAGGCAAGCACCAACAGCTGATGGTAGGCCGCTGGGCTTTGCTTCACATTTTGCTTGACCTTGTAGGCCAAACGGGCTCCAGCAGTACCTGGGGAGTTAGCAGCAAGGAGTGCCTGTGCGATATCATTATAATCGAGCGTCTTGCAGTTGCAGACGGCCTCTGGGAGTTTGGCCCAGAGGGTAGGCTCGATGGTTTGCCTCAGGACTTGGACCGTGTACTCGGGTTGGAGAGAAAGCTGCTCACAGAGGGAGCGCACCTTCTCGAAATGACAGCTGAGGTTGTCAGTTGGGCCCATCAGTCCAATATCTTGGGCAATTTGCTGAACAGAATGAGTGACCTGTAGCTGCTAGTCTAGTCAAGACGTCCTGTACAGTGCTTTGCACTTCTGCACTGTCTTCCCGAGAAAGGGGAGCCAGTGGACGCGGGCACCTACTTGGAAGTGGTCAGCCTCCCGTATCATGGGGGCCACCATGTTTGTTTTGACGTGGCAGCATAGAAGGTGTGCCAACATGACAAAGGGGTGAGCTATAACGGCCGCCATCTTGGGAATGGCTGGTAAAGGCCACCGCCCTGTGGGGTGGGGTCTTGGATGTGATGAGGCATCCTGTGTCCTCGTAATCAGAGTCATCATCACCTGATGAGATAATGTCGATGAGTGTGTACTGAAAACCTTTCATGGCTTTTACATGGCCAGCAAGAATATCTCACTGATGGCGCATTCTGGCCATCTTGTCGCTACACTTCTTGCGACAAACTTTAGCAGTGCCATGCTCAATACACTTCTCAACCTCACGCTACAATACTCTGTACGCGGTGCCCAATTCAACGTTTTCCCTAAGCTCTTTGTCTAGCTGATGCATCAACCTCACATTCTCTTCCTTCAATTCAACATTATCCTGTCTCAAACTTTCATTCGTGTCACTCAAAATATCATTCAAATAAGATGGCTGCTTCGTATCTCATTTCAACCTCTCATTGTCATCTCTTAACATACACAGTTCATGCTCAGAGTCTTGAGCAGTGCAATGAAACAGTGTGTTGTTATGGTCCGAGAGTGACTGTGTCTCCTCCGCTAGCTTACAGTAGTAGCCACAGACATTACCAGCTATTTCCAGATATTTTGCGAAACTTCTAAAGAGTTTCTCTTTGCTGCCCCTACTGTGGAAATGGAAAAGCATTAGATATTTCTGGAAATATCACAGAAATTTCGGGAAATAGCTGGCAGTGTCTGTGGCTGCTACTGTATGTTCCTTTTTATGCAACTCTGATGCCTGCAAGCCCATCTCTTTTTTTAGAGATGTGTTTTGCAGCTCAAGGGTGGCATATTGTGCTATCAGACTTTCAATGGCTATATGTAAAGCTGCAACCAAGAGACCTTTAGTGTGGTACTTCTTGACTTTTTGCTTGGACTCGAGATATTGTTCAGAGATTGCAAGCAAGGGGTCTTCAGCCGATCTCGCGTCCAGCGTGAAATCAGTCCATCCCCCATGGGAGGTAAGGTAGTTAGAGACATCGAGTCTCAGTTCTGTGCACAATTCAGGCATAACAAACAAAGCAGTCGAAAGACTGGAATTAAATCCTTGGCGCCGTTGCCAGCGACTTTCCGGTCCCATTGGGCAAATGGTGGTGCCAAGGTGGTACGCTGCTACTTACAAAGGGAGTGTACCAGCTGTTCGATGTGGGTCTGCCATGCCCGAAACTGAGATGGAGCAAGTCCGTAAAGGAACGATCACAGGAAGTTAGAGTAGGTCCAAGTAGGCAAAGAATGCACCAAACTACTTGACATCAGTTCAAAGAACTCAAATGGAATCCTCACTTTGTACATTCCAACCTGCAGACAGTCGCCAAATGTAACTGGGTAATAAAATTACCTTTCCCAGGTTCTTGTTGGAACTGCACAAAAGTGAAGAAATGACAGACAAGTAGTGTCCAGCACATAAAGTGATTTATTTCTGGTATATAAAGCAGGCTTACAACCAAATCACAGTGATAAACACTGGGGAAAACACCTCCAATCTTTACCTATAGGCAGCAGCAAGTCTCTTCTTCTCAGAGAAAATGAGCAGTGCAAAGGGTCTTATACCCCTGATAATAACCATAGTAACTACCAGAAAGATATATAAAAATCTCGTCATTGGATGATAGCAAATAGTCTGACTTCTTACTAACCTGGGAAATCATGCTGAGCTAGCAGAAAGACAAGATAACTAAACAAAGGACCTGTATTCGTGAAGGCCACTTGTGATTACATATATAATTGCAATGGTAATTGCTGTTCTGCACTAGAACTAAAGATGGCAGTATTGTCTAACTATTATACGATGGTATAAACAGAGGTGTCTCCCAAGTGGTACAATTAGAATGATGGCAAATGCATTATGATTCTCAGTAGAAATACAGTAGAACTCAGATCCTGACACTTATGCTTATACAATAAGTGCCTGTGCCCTAAGTATTACTGTCTGCGAGGTAGGGGGCCAATCAGGGGTGCTGATCCATGGATAACACACTGATAGAGAGGTGTGGCTTTTACCTCCTGAATAATATTACCAGATTAAACTCGTATGTTGTGGAACAGGACCAGGCCATGCTGGTGCCTGCTTTTGTGACATTCCCTCAGGACTACTGCAACGCTCTATACCTGGGCCTTTCTTGTGGTTTGATATGCCATCTGCAGTTGGTGCAGAATGCTGCAGCCTGGCTGATAACTAGGGTTGGCAGTTTTCGATTTTAATTTTTTTATAATTTCCATGGAAAATGTCGATTTTTATTTTTAAACCTTAATCCCTGAGTTTTATCGATTTAAACTTTACCAGTTGCACGAAATTATGGGTTTTTAAGCATTTATTTTTATTTGTATCGATTTAATTTTCACTGTTGCAGTTAATGACAGCAAATGCTGAGGATTTGCAAACTAATAAAAGCACAAATTATTATTTTCACATGTCAAAATAGCAAAAGAACTTACTTTTTCTATCTGTACATTTAGATTATTATCGATGGAAATATTTTTTCATCTATTTGTGTGTGTGTGCAGTGAAATTGACATTTATCTACGTGTACCGATTTAAATCTAATACTGCCAAGCCTACTGATAACACATGCCTTAGACATCATATCACACCTGCAGTGCGAACTGCACTAGCTGCCTGTTTGGTGGTGCATCATCGTCAAGCTGTTTGTTACAAATAAAGCCTTGAATGAACTAGATCCAGGTTACCATAGTGCTATTCCAACTCCTACTTTCATGATTTATCCTCTTTTCTCTGCACTTTCCAGTCTGACTTCCGCGAATCACACTTCACTGACAGTGTTTTCCTACTACTATGGCTGAGTCCATGCTGAAGGGGATGGATCAGTACTTGCACAGAAACATAGACTTTGATGGCCGATAAGGACTGCTTGGCCCACATAGTCTGCCCATTTCCATACCTACCTACTAGATAAGCTGCAGATCCTGGTTAACTAACAGCCTATTTCTTCCTACCCCCCACAAGAATTGCCTTATGTCTGTCCCATGCATTCTTGAATTCCCCCACTGTTTTTGACCCCATGACCTCCTCAGGAAGGCCGTTCCATGCGTTCACCACCATCTCTGTGAAAAAATACTTCCTCAGATTGCCCCTGAGCCATCTCCCCCCCCCCCCCATCTTTAAATTGTATCCCCTTGTTCTTGCAGATTTCTTTTTCTGAAAGATGCTACCTTCTTGGACTTTGTTGATTCCCTTGAAGTACTTAAAAGTTTCTATCATGTTCCCCCTCTTCCTCCATTCCTCAAGGGTATACATGCTGTCTCACTAGGGACCTGCCTGAGCAGCGCAACGGAACAGTTGGTGGAATCTGCAATGGCCGGTTCTATGGCCACCGCCAGCCTGCCTGCACCCAAGCCCTGTAGCCGCCCTCCTGGATCTCATCCCTGGACACGCTATCAGTGACCTGCCTGAGCGGTGCAACGGAACAGTCGGTGGAACCTGCAACTGCCGGTTCTGCGGCCGCCACTAGCCCGCCTGCACTCAAGCCCTGTAGCCGCCCTCCTGGATCTCATCCCTGGACACGCTATCGGGGACCTGCCTGAGCGGTGCAATGGAACAGTCGGCGGAACCTGCAACAGACGGTTCTGTGGCTGCCGCCAGCCCGCCTGAACCCAAGCCCTGTAGCCGCCCTCCTGGATCTCATCCCTGGACACGTTATCAGGGACCCGCCTGAGCGGTGCACTGTAACAGTCGGCGGAACCTGCAATGGCCAGTTCTGCGGCCGCCGCCAGCCATGCACCCAAGAACTGTAGCCGCCCTCCTGGCTCTCATCCCTGGACACGCTATCAGGTAAGGCCGCTAAGCTCCTGCTGGAGCTGACCTGATACTGCTGCCACCGGATTAGTGCGGTGTTTCTTTTACTGCTTCTGATTGGGCGGTTTTTTTGGCCAGAGACACTACCTGATTGGAGCGCTTTTCTACCCACTCCACGGCCTGCTAAATCTCCTTGCAGACAAATTTCTGCACTGTTTAGCTAAAGGCCCAGATTGTTAAAGTAATTTAAAACTGTAAATTTTTCCGGCCCCCTCCAACCACTCCCAGGCCTCCTTTAAATACACTTTAGCCCTTCCCTCCACATTTCTGTGTACAGCACACTGGCTACCCACTACCTCTACTGAATACTGGCAAACTGTAGGCTTGCTGAGAAAGCCCTAAGGTGCCTTGGGACCTCCCACGCTGCCGCCTTCAGGCTTTAGCCTTCGCTTATAATTCTGTTGACTTACTGTTGGGTTATTAGGGCCCTGCACTTGCCTCCTGCTCACTCGTTTTCTCCATCTCTATTGGTCCAGTAATTGCTCACGTATAAAGCTCCCCATTTGGAGAAAAGCTCACACACTAGCTTCTACCCTACATTTGTTTACATCCCTGAAATTCTGCCCTAACAGCCACAAGATTACCTATCTCACTAAGTGTGCCCTTTACCTCCAACTCTCTGAGCTGGCTTTTGGTAAGACTGCTGCACTGTCCCAGCCCAAGTATCAGGGCTCAGCCGCATCTGAGACACGGCTTGCCACAAACATGGACGCCCTAATCCTGGCTCTCAGAATAATTCTGGTGATAGCAGTGACCTGCCCTAATGTCTTTTATGGCACCATGAAACAACCTCCACGTCTATACACACTGCGCAAAAGCATACACTATGATCCTGGCATGGTCACTGGAATACCTGCACATAACAACGTTGACCTAGGCGCTTCTAGCTGGATCCTAATATACCTTTGGAGATTACCTACTTCTAGCACTACTGTGTACTATCCCCCTTCAGTTCTACTGCTCTGCCTCACAGTGCACATGCTCAACTGTCGTCCTAAAGTTAAAAGACAACTACCCCCCAAGCTTTTCTGTAAAATGTTCAAAGGTTACCTCTTGAGAAGCCTGCTAATGCTACTTCTCCTGTCTGGCAATATCCACCCTCACCCTGGACCCACTGGACCAACCTCACTACCTGGTCAAAGGAAGGGTGGGACTCTCACATTTGCTTCTCTCAATGTCTGCAGCCTCCTCAGCAAGCTTGATAATCTCCGCACATGGGTTCTGCAACACAATCCCGACATCCTCGCTGTAGTTGAAACTTGGCTAAACCCAAAAATTCCTGACTCTGCAGTCGCTGTCCCTGGATATGTTATATTCAGGCAGGACAGGACTACAAAAAGGGGTGGGGGCTGTGCCATTTATCTCAGGGACACTTGCATAGGACATGCCCTACCAGTACCAAACCCTGGGTCCCCATCCCAAGTCCTTGCCATAAAAGTTCTCTTTGGGGCACAAAACAAAGCGCTGACAATAGCCTCTGTGTACCTCCCCACTAAGGAGCAATCTGTTGGTTTCAGCAACATCTTGGAATATCTCAGGGGACAACGTCTTAACTCAGAAACAATAATCCTAGGAGACTTCAACATAAACTGGCTCTCGCCTGATGCCTGCTCCTACAAGTACGCTGATGCAGCACAGCACCTCACTCAGCTTGTCACCACCCCCACCAGGTATAACTACATGGCAGGTTCTCACACCGTGCTTGATTGGATCCTGTCTAACCATCCAGAACATATTTCCCAGGTGGATGTGCTCCGTGACACCATCAGTGATCACTCCCTAATTACCTTTGTCTGGTCCAACAAGTTCTATAAGCTCCCTCCTAAGTTTCTATATGCAAGAGTTTTAAAGCGGGGTCACCTTGAATCTTTCAAATCTCATCTTCAAAACTTATACTGGTCCCCACTAGACACTATCACTGATATTAACACAGCGCTGGAACTCCTCATCTCACAATTCACTGCTGCCTGTGATACCGTTGCACCTGTCAGAAAGATGAAGGTAAGAGGGAACTCAAACCCATGGATAACACCTGAGCTAATATCTCAGATGAAACTGGGGGACCACCTCTGGCATTGTGCCAGAGCCTCATCTAGGCAAGTGGACATCCAAAGATACAAAACTGTGAGAAATTAGTGTACGCGTGCTATTCAAACCTGTAAAAGTAAATACTTCAGGGAAACACTCACTAACTCCTTGGAGATGGGGAAAAATTGTTGGAGTAACCAGAAAGATATCATGGGAAAAGATCACAAGCTACCACCTACAATGCTTGACATCAGCGGAGCCCCAGTTCTCGATCTCGGGAAAATTGCCAATACCTTCAATGATGTTTTCTCGGATCTGGGTAGTGTACTGCCACCTGATTTCTTTGACACACCCAACACTAGTTCTCACCTTGTTGACACATCCATTGACAGCAGCACCCCACAGTTCTATTTCAAGGAGACTCCAGTTCATCTGGCAAGAACCTACATATGCAAGGCCGTTCATAAACCTTGTACTAGCAGTGACTCTCTTGATCTCAAGCTAATCTCACTCGTCCTTGAAGAAATTCTTTTGCCTATCACAAAGATCTTTAACCTCTCACTTAGTTCAGCACAGTTCCCAGTTCTCTGGAAACAGGCGCTTGTCACACCTGTCCATAAGAGTGGAGACAGGGCGCTTCACACCAACTACCGGCCCATTTCCATTCTCCCTCCACTTTCCAAAGCACTTGAACGCATAGCGTCGGACCAGCTAGTTGAATATCTGGAGAAATATGAAATCCAATGCCTTCAACAGCATGGATTTAGAAAACGGCACAGTACCACCACTGCCCTTTTGGAGTTCACGGGTTTCATCCACAACACACTCTATCAGGGAAACTGTGCTGGTGCAGTGTTCATTGACCTAACAGAAGCTTTTGGCACTGTCAACCGCCCACTTCTACTCAGACAGCTCTCTTCCATTGGTCTCTCCAGTGAAGCGCTACAATGGTTCGAGAGTTATCTTGTGGGCCAGTTCCAACAAGTCAGGATTGCCAATACCACCTCGAATCAAAAGCCAGTCCTCTCAGGCGTACTACAGGGTTCCATTCTGGGACTGTTACTGTTTAGTCTGTTCATGAATAATCTTCCTGTTGCCTGTCACCAGAGAAAGTTACTGTATGCAGATGATGCTGTCATCTTTACCAGCCTCCCGGACCTTAAACTCATTGAACATCATCTATAACTTGACTTTGTGAGGGTTGAAGAATGGTTCAGTGCCCACTAGTTGATCCTGAACCTCAGCAAAACCAAGGTCATGCTATTCAGCAGTGTGTGTAGCATAGAAACATAGAATTTGACGGCAGATAAGGACCGCTTGGCCCACCTAGTCTGCCCATTTTCCTACCTAACAGATAAGCTGCAGATCCTAGTTAACCAACAGCTTACATCCTCCTACCCCCCACTAGGACTGCCTTATGCCTGTCCCATGCATTCTTGAAGCCCCACTGTTCTTGACTCCACGACCTCCTCAGGAGGCTGTTCCATGCATCCACAACCCTCTCCGTGAAAAAATACTTCCTCACATTACCTCTGAGCAGTCCCCCCCCATCTTCAAATTGTGTCCCCTTGTTCTTGCACATCTCTTTTTCTGGAAGATGCTACCCTCTTGGACTTTGTTAATTCCCTTGAGGTACTTGAAAGTTTCTATCATGTCCCCTCTCTCCCTTCTTTCCTCAAGGGTATACATATTAAGCTCCTTTAGTCTTTCGTCGTATGTCTTCTGGTGCAGACCCTGCACCATTTTGGTTGCCCTCCTCTAGACAGCCTCCACTCTGTCAATGTCTTTGCGGAGATGGGGTCTCCAGAACTGTACACAGTACTCCAGATGGGGTCTCACCAACTGTCTGTACAGAGGGATAACAACTTCCTGTTTTCTACTATTGATGCCTCTTCCTATGCATCCCAGTATCCCCCCAGCCTTCCTTACTGCTTCTCACATTGTTTTGCCCACCTTTAGGTCATCTGATATAATTACCCCCAGGTCCCTTTCTATTTTCTGTTGTCAGTATCTCACCCCCATTGTATTACGCTTCCTCTGGGTTTTGTTTCCCATGTGCATTACCTTGCACTTCTTTCGTTGAATCTGAGCTGCCATACATTTGATCATTCCTCCAACCTTGCCAAGTCCCTTCTCATCCTTTCCACTCCATCTTGTGTATCAACTCTGTTGCAGATATTTGTGTCATCTGCAAAGAGACATACTTTTCCTTCCAGTTCCTCTGCAATGTCACTTATAAAGACATTAAAAGGACCGGTCCCAGTACTGAACCCTACGGTACCCCTCACTGTGTCTCCATTTACTACTACCCTTTGCATCCTGTTGTCTAGCCAATTTTTTATCCAGGCTACCACTTGGGACCCACTCCAAGGCTGGCTATCTTGTGTATTAATCTTTTGTGTGGGACTGTATCAAATGCCTTGCTAAAATCTAGGTAGGCCATGTCCACAGCCTCCTGGTCTACTACTTTGGCCACCCAGTCAAAATCTATTAGATTAGTCTGACACAACCTTCCATCGTGAATCCATGCTGCCTTGGGTCCTGTGCCCCACTGGCCTCTAGGTACTCAACAGTTCTTTCCTTCAGAAGTGATTCCATCATTTTCCCTACCACTGGGGTCAAATTAACTGGTCTGTAGTTTCCTGCCTCTGTCCTGCTCCCACTTTTGTGAAGAGGAATCACATCTGCCCTCCTTCAGTCCTCAGGTACCACCCCATCCTCCCATGGTTTGTTAAAGAGAGTAGTCAGCGGTGTCACTAGTTCTTCCCTTAGTTCTTTAAGAATTCTGGGGTGAATCCTATTGGGTCCCACTGCTTTGTCCACCTTCAGTTTTAGGAGTTCTTTCAGAACCCTTTCTTCTGTAAAAGGACTAGGATCGACCCCATCCCGAGTGCTTCTATTGATTAGATTAGGTACCTCCCCTTCTCTTCTTTTGTAAATACTGAGCAAGTATTCTTTCAGTATCCTGCTTTTCACTGTCCTCTCTGCCCACCTACCGTCCCTTTATTTAGCCTCACTATCCCTCCCTTTGTCTTTCTTCACTCCCTAATGTACCTATAAAAGGTTTTATTTCTCTTTCTTAACCGAGTCGGCAATCTTTTCCTCGGTTTGGGCCTTTGCTATTCTGACTGCCTTCCCCGCTTCCTTCTGCTTTAACTAGTATAGTTCTCTGTCCTGCTCCTTCAGTGTTTCCTTATACTTCCTAAATGCTATCTTTTTCTCCCTATCCTTCCCTGCCACCTCTTTTGAGAACCATGGTGTTTTTTTCTTTTGTTTTGATTTGTTTATTTGCTTCACACTTGCGCACCTCTGTCTCTTTCTCAGTCTCCCTAAGGCACCTAACACTGTTGCTCATCCTTCTTTAAAGTTTTCGGGGGCTGGGCTACCTGACCTTGCTGTCAAATGCTTCTTCTCCTACCTGCTTGATCTGTGCCATTCAGTTCTGGTAGAGGACTCGCTTTACTTCCTCCCCCACTCCATTCAGCTGTTCTTCATGTCTCTATTCTTGGCCCCATCCAGTTTTCAGTCTTCAAGCGACCTCCCATGTGTCTGTCTCACACATCAGTTAGTATGCAGATAACACTACTTTTCAGCTCTATAGCCTCAGCCCCAAGCTGGAAGTGGCTGTCCAGTGCGATTCCAACAACATCCATTACTGGTTCCACTTTAACCAACTCTGTGGTCTCAATGACCTTTGACAGCCAGCAGACTTGCTAGACTCCAAAACCCACTGCCTTCATGACTCTCTGGATGGCTTCCTCCCTTGAAGTCCCAACCTTCAAGTACCTCTGTGTTTGGCAGTATCAAAACCTAGATTACTTGAACCACATTCATACCATTCACAAAAAGCTCCTCCCAAAATTTGGTGTACTATATTGCAGCAAAACCTGCTCCCCTTGAGGTTCATTGTGAGATATCTTCAGGATGAGTCTCTCACTGTTTGACTACATGGATATGGTTGATGGTGCTGCCACCCCTAGAATTACCCTGGCCAGACTGGCTCTGTCTTTCACTCTTTCTGCCGCTTTGCATTAAAACTGCACTCAACTCTGCTTCTTCTCTCCCCCTTCCCTCTCTTGAAGGCATGCATCTTTACCACTGTGTTACCAAACCTATCCACAGTCTGGTTTAGCTCCCTCGCCTGCTTCATATATATTTTTTTACTCCTCTTACCCTCTCGTCCCTCCTCCAACTCCCTCTGTTCCTCTGACACGCATTCCATTACCTCACTGCAACACAGCAGGGCAAGCTGCCTTTTCCTCCCACCTCCACACCTCTGCAGTATCCGCCTTCCTCCTACACATTGGTCCCCTGCCTGCCCCCCTTAGAAATCTCTCCTTCGGGATTTCTCAGCTCTACCAGTAGCTAGCCCCTTTCCCTGTCCTTGACTCCCCCAGCATTTCTCCCTCCATCTCCTACTCCATCCTCTTCACACTGCTGCCCCCTCAGTTTTTATTCATCACAACGTGTTCTGTATCTTTGGCTTAATTTTGATATTTGCACTACTAGTGCTTAGTTCTAGGGACATGGATATGATGATCTATCCACACATGGGGGAGTTGCCTTTCCCTTTAAGGCTTGCTGGAAATGTCTTCAAGCTGGCTTCTCCCACCAACCCGGGTTGTAACTCCCTCTGCTCCGCCTCATGACGCCAGAGCGTCCTTTCTGCTGGATGAAGCAGGTTTCCTTCTTACCGCTCTCGCGCTGAGTAGGCCCTTGCGACTAAATCTATGGATTACTTCCTAAAAAATATAATATTTTCTGTCTTCAGCTTGATCATTGACAGGGCCCCTACTTTTCTGCGGCACAGTGGGACCAAGTTCTGCGGCATGACTACCATTTGCCGCAGAACTTCTGCGGCGTTGGTTTGTAATTTCTGCGGAAGTTCTGCGGCACTAACAAACTACCACATTACAGTGACAGCTTGTCATCCTGACTTCACTTTCATGGCAGTTTTTATAGCAGTCAGAATGGTGGAAAGCACAGTAACATTAGTTCAAAAAATAACAGACTTATAAAAATAATTTTATGCCTAAAAAAGCAAAACAAACGTCTCTCCCTTAAGGTCCTAGCCTGTTGCATAAATGACATATGCAGAGGGGCTCTTATGTGATTAAATAAGGTATTTCTATACGCATGCTATCTATCCCACTAATGAGGTTTCCACTGTCTACAACATATATTTGTATGTGCTTTCTACACCACTCATGAGGTTCCCACTGTGTATCACTTATATATTTATATGCAATCTGTAACATACATACAAATGTGTGTGTGGTGAGAGAGACAGAGATACTGTATGTGTGTGTATATATAATATATATATATTTTTTTTTTATTTAATTTCCATGAACTTGCATCCTCATTCATACAGGTCCCATTAGAAATGGAACAGAGGAGTTATTGCAAAACTCATTTTTGATGTTAACCTGCTTTCCCTGACACACTGTGTAACACCATCAGGCCATGACATGCATGTGAACTGATTGTGAGACAGAGCTCTCCAGACCAGCACAATGTGTCCACCATGTGACAGAACACTGCACCATACCTTCCCAGGCTCCGAGCAATGATGTGTTCCACCAATCCTTGAGCTGCCCAGCCAGCTCCCAGAGCTAATCTCTGAACCTGAGTTGCTGGCATGTAAACACAGCATGCTGCCCTCTGGCCCAACAGCTGTCCCTGCACACAACATTTCTGCATAACTTTTAGGTGATTCTATCAACCAATGACAATATGTGATCAATAACCCTGGCAAAAATGTGTACAGTGCAATTATTTATTTAACAGGTCTGTTCTTTCAACAGGTCTACACATTATTATATTCCACTTTTCTGGGCATAATTACTTTATTTTTCTTAAAAATAACAGGTTCATTCATTTTACCAGTTATTCATTTCAGATGGCATCTCTCTACCTTAAAGGCATAAATAGGTTTGTACAAAGTTAGGTATGGACTGAACAGGTCTGTGCTATTGACAAGGTTTTGTTTAAGATGGCCCTAGTTCAATAATGTAAGACTGAAAATTGTATTAGGCTGTAATGCAGGTTGAGCAAATATCACCATGCATGATGTGCTGTGCCACCGTCTCTGGCAGTGGAAGCTGTGGTAGATAAGTGACTGTTCATTTCTGTTGCAGATTCCAGCTATTTCATTAGCTAATGTATGATGTTATAGCAATGATAACATCACATTCTGAGCATATAGGGGGTTTAGGATATAAAAAGAGGGGAAAGGAACCAGATTCTATGGAAAAACAGAAATATTAATAAAAAAATCAACAAGAAGAGTGAATTCTGCGGCACTGTAGAAGTTCTGCGGTAGATTGCAAGTTCTGCGCAAAATTCTGCGACCGCAGAATTCTAGGGGCCTTGATCATTGATCGCGACCGCAATGGACAAGTCCGCTCCCGGGTTCCGTCAGTGCCTTTGTGGGCAGAAGATGTCCGGAACGGATCCGCATGCCACGTGTGTCTGTTGCCTGGGGCACGAGCACGATCCCCAGGCCTGCGTCATTTGTCGAACTTTCCATCCTTCCGTTCTCGAGGACCGTCTCGCCCTACTCAAGTTACTTTCCATCTTACTGTTCACGAGGACTGTCTCGTCCTACTCAAGTTAGGCCGACCGAGCAAACGGAACCCACTGGTCAAATCTAAGAATGTTCGTTGCATGGTCTGTGTGGCTGTGTGGTCCGCTGAACAGCTTGCGGTGTTTGAGGATGCTTTCCACTCCTCATTGGCAGCTGCCTTCGTGCCACTCCAGCTGGGTTTCAACTTTCACAGGATCCTTCAGAGAATTGTGCCAGTACTTGCTGATCCTCGGTCAGGGACCCTGCAGGCACAAATCCAAGTCGAAGGAAGAGTCTAAAAAGACGGTCTTATCAACATTAGTGGGATCGGGAGTGCTCTTGGGTAAGAGCTTCGGGTTCCTGCTCTTCTCTGGATCGGACTTCTCTCAAATCCTTGGCCCAGGCCGCCGGCTCCATGGTAACCCCATCGGGCCAGCTGGCCAAGACATTGGTTGATGTTCCGGACAAGATTTTTTTGTGAACTGGTCGACCAGTTGCTGACTGAGGAGGCCGACACTTCCTTATCCAGGACTCCGGTCCTGACTCAGACCTTTGGAACGGATCAGTCCACTGACCCACCATCTCTGGTAGACGACTTAGACCAGGAGGAGCCTCTGTGTTCGCCGACTCCTTCCGAGCTCCGCTGCTGGTTCCCCCGGTACTAGAGGTCTCAGTCTTCTTCCTGTGGGTCGAGTGGTTCCGCCGACGCCGGTGCTCCCTTTTCGACATCACAGAAAGCGGGCGCCACTGCTTCTCTGATCCTCATCCTCCTCAGGTGAGGAGACTTGATTGCCAGTTGCATCGATGCTACAAGGATCTCATGTGGCAACAGCTGGTGCTCACTAGTGAGAAGCTGGCTCCGGTTACCACACTGCCCATCACCTGGCTTTCTCCCAACAGGCCGACGCATTCTCCACCTAAGGAGCCAACCAAGACGGTCCCAGCTCAGCCGACCCCAGTATCACCACTGATTCTGGTGGAGCCACCGCCTAAACAGCTGCCGACTGGCACTCCGACCAAGGAGTCTCGGCCGACCAAGGTACTTCCCCATTGGCTGTCGACCACCATCTCCCCTGACCATCCGCAGATGGTCAGTGGGGACTCAGTTGATCGACCCCTCTTTAACAACTCCTTGGAGTCGGAGGGTTCCTCCCTGCACTCCCGTCTGGTTGATGTGGAGTCGGTAGGGAATATCTTGATGGACGGAGGCCCTTCCTCATTTATGGGCCTTCACCACCTGATCTGAGTCCACAGGTATGAAAATGGAGCCCTTCCAGAAATGCGCTTGTTACCCGTTGACCGAGATCCTCAACCGGGGAGATACTCTTGCGGAGGTCTTCCTGATGGTGGAGGCCATTCTTCGCCCTGCCCTGGAGCTTTGGCAGTGCACCGCTTCCTGCCCTGCACCCTGTTCTCGGGTGGCCTGCAATTATGCAGTATCTACTGGTTCCCTCTAGGGATTCACAGAACACCCCTCGACTGAGGGACTGGTGGGCGTTTCTGTGTTTAGGCGCTCCGACAACACTAGGGATGTCGACAAGTCACCTGACACGGCTAAAAAGGTCTATGCTGCCTCCTCGCTTGGTCTTCGCCCGGCGAGCTCGGGCCTCCTTATGGCCCACTTCTCCCATGCCCTGCTGGGCACCCTGGATGAAGTACTTCCTCATCTTCCAGCGGACCTCCAGACCATGGTCAAACAGGTCCAGGACCAGGGCCAGGTTGTGGCTAAGCAGCAACTCCAGAAAGCCTTGTACATTGGGGCGCCTGTGCCCGCTCAGTGACAGCCGCAGTGGCCATCCGCCACATGGCTTGGCTGAGGATCTCAACCTTCACAGCTGACACTCTGCACAAGCTGGCAGATTTTCCTTCTTGGGCACCGACTTGTTTGGGCCCGTGGTCGAGGGCCACCTCACACACTTTGAGAAGTCCAAAGCCACCTTGGACTCCATGGCATCTGCCCAAAAGGACCCCAAAGGCTCCAAGCAGCAGCAGAAAAGGAAGCCCTTTTGGTCCACCTGTACTCTGGCGGCCAAACCAGCCCAACCCCAGGCTAGTCAGCAGGCCCAGGCATGGCGACCCTTAGCCGAAGCCAGTGGCCTCGGTCGTCCGCAAGCCGGGGGAAGAGGCTCCGGTGGCCCCTCAGCCAGTCCCTCCTCCTCCTCTAAGCATGCATAGTGATGGGATGAGGGGTGCCTCCCTCATGCCCATCACACCTCCCGTGGGTCTTCCCGTGGGGCGGCTCCGCCACTTCTTTTCCACCTGGTCCGCTGTCACCATGGACAGGTGGGTCCTCGAGGTGGTGGCTCAGGGTCTGCCTCTGGAATTCAAGCAGCACCCTCCTTGCCGAGCCCATGCCCCACGAGAGGAGTTGGTATCCACAGACATTCTGTCAGCTCTCAGAGACGAAATAGCCCAACTCCTCTGCAAGGAGGTCGTGGTTCCTGTCACGGATCCTCTGGAACACCCAGGGTTTGTCTGCAGGTACTGTCTCATGCCAGATTGGATGTGGGGGCTGGCGTCCCATTCTAGATCTGCACAACCTGAACAAGTTCCTCAGGTTGCGCACCTTCATGAGGGTAACTCATACCATCTCTAGAGCAGGACATGTGGTTTTGCTCCCTGGATCTTCAGGACACATTCTTTCACATCCCGATCCATCAGTCACACTGAAGTTTCCTCCACTTCCAAGCTGAGGGAACCCTCTACGAGTTCCAAGCCATGCCATTTGTCCTGTCCTTGGCCTCCAGGATCTTCACCAAGTGCATTGCAGTGGTGACAATTTACCTGAGGCGCCGAGGGGTCTGGGTTTACCCCTACCTGGATGACTGGCTGATAGCAGGTCCCTTCAGGCAGGAGGTGGAGTGGTCCAGGGACCAAGCCCTCCAGACCTGCGTTGACGTTGGCCTCCTGGTCAATGAGGTCAAGCCGAAACTCGTACCTTTGCAGGTAATCCACTGCATCAGGGCAGAGCTCGACTCTTGCAGAGCTAGAGTGCGGTACCCGATGGACAGGATGGAGGCTCTCTCCTCCTTTGCCCAATCATTTTGGTTAGGCAGTTGTGCCCTGCTCGGGACTTTCTGTACCTACTGGGTTACATGGTGACCTGCACCAGTGTGGTCTGATGGGTCCGCTGGAGAATGCACTCCTTGCAGTGGGAGCTGGCCAGCCAGTGGTCTCAGCGCAGGGGTCACTTCAACCAGCTAGTCACTGTGACCCAGCGGATGTGGGATGCCCTCCAGTGGTGGTTAGTCCCAGAGCATCTGCAGGAAGGGATCCCATTTGTTCGCCCAGAGCCATTGGTCATCCTGATGACCGATGCCTCTCTCATGGGCTCAGGTGCCCACCTGTGAGAACATAGTGTCCACAAGCTCTGGACCCCTGAGGAGTTCCAATGACACATCAACCTGCTGGAGTTCCGAGCAGTTTGTCTGGTGCTGACTGCATTTGCTCCGCACATCCGGGGTCAGGTGGTCCGGGTCCAGACATACAACAGCATGACCATGTACTACCCGAACAGCCAAAGTGGAACGCACTCCTTGCCACTGTGCAAGGAAGCTTTCTGCATGTGGATCCTTGTGCGCAGCCTGGAGGCCGATCTCCTAGCCATCCATGTGACCAGGGGGCTCCAGCCAGCAGGCAGATGCTCTCAGCCGTGTGAACGAGGTGTCTCACGAATGGTCTTTCCACCCAGAGGTAGTACATAGTCTGTTCTCCCAGTGGGGCACCCCTCAGGTGGACCTATTCGCCTTCAGGGAGAATGCAAAGCTGAGGCTGTTTTGTGCCTGCCCCTCTCAGCAGGGAACGCTGCAGGGGGATGCCTTCTTGAGGCCTTGGACCCCAGGCCTACTCTATGCCTTTCCTCCACTTCCCTTGATTCACAAAGTGTTGCTCAAGGCCAGGAGGGACAAGGCACAGGTGATCCTGGTGGCTCCAGGCTGGCCCCGCCCGATCTCCTCAGCCTCAGCAGCAGGCTCCCGAGGCATTGTCCTCTCTGCCTGGACCTGCTCTGCATCAGTCAGGAGAAGGTACTTCATCCAGACCTTCAATCCCTGCACCTGACAGCCTGGTTCCTAAATGGCTAGAGTTCCATGCTTTAGGTCTCTCCGAAGATGTTCTCACTGTTGTGGAGGCATCTTGGAAGGAGTCGAACAGGAAATGCTATGCCTTCAAGTGGAAGAGGTTCTCTGTTTGGTGCCTGAGCAAGGGCCTGGACCCCTTGTCCTGTCCAATGGCTAGCATCCTTGACTACCTGTGGTCCCTCTCTAAGTTGGGCCTTTGGTCGACGATCGTTAAGGTACACGTGGCAGCCTTCTCTGCTTACCGGGCATGGGCCATCAGCAGTCGGTGGCACAGAAGGTGGTGTGGTGCTTTTTTCAAAGGCTTTGACCACATTTCCCCTCCAGTGCTTGAACCATCACCACTATGGGACTTGTTGCTGGTTTTGGCAAATCTCATGGGCAAGCCATTCGAACCAGTGCACAGGTGTGACATGTCTTACCTGCTGTGGAAGACCACCTTCCTGGCGGTTATCACGTCCGCCAGTAGGATCAATGAGCTCCAGGCGCTTTCGGTGGAGTACTTCACCAATCACACCTCGGAGACCAAGCACAGGACCTGTGGCGAGCACTTGCCTACTATAAGGAGCACATGGCTGGAGTTCAGGGAGAGGTTCACCAGCTGTTTGTTACCTTCGCTGAAGCTGCACCTGGCAGACCGGCAGTTAAGCGGACGATTCGCAGGTAGATTGTATCCTGCATCGACCTCTGCTGTAGGTTGGCAGGTAGGAAGCCTCCCAGAGGGCTAAGGACTCATTCCACTCGTCATACCGCTGCTTCGGTGGCTGCTTCCAGGGACGTCCCTATCTAGAAAATCTGCAGGGCTGCTACCTGGAGGTCAGCACACACCTTCATTTCCCATTACCACATTGACCTTGAGTCATGGCAGGATGCTGGTTTTGGGACCTCAGTTCTCCAATATGTGTTCCCTAAGTAGGGGGTGTGCGCCTTGCCTCCCTCCTCCCGGAAAATTGCTAGGAGTCTGCCAGAAGTGTGGATAAAACATCATATCCACGTCCCTACAAAAACAGGTTACTCACCTGTAACAGTAGTTCTAGGAGTGGTATATGATTGTTAATCCACATGAATCAACCCAGCCTCCCCTGGCTTTGGTGCACAACACTACTTCCAGCGGGCAAGATCTGGGGTCATGGGACGGAGCCGAGGGAGTTACCATGTGGGTGGGACGAGCCAGCTTGAAGACGTTTCTAGCAAGTCTTAAAGGGAAAGTCAACTGCCAGAAGTGTGGATGAACATTATATACCACTCCTAGGACTACTGTTACAGGTGAGTAACCTGTTTATGTATTGCTTTTATTGTTTACTGCATTGTTTTCAGTTACCAGTCCCTGCTCAGTTACTGTACCATCGTATGACCTTGGCTACTAGTTCTGTTGTATAGTTTGTTACTTTTTCCTTGTAACATGTATTATGCATTATGCAAAGTCTTTATATTTGCATCTTACTGCATGTCCCCCACTCTTTTTTTCCTTGTGTATCTCTCTCTCCATAGTTGCATCAGGAAACAAGACATGACTCCGTGTAGTTTTTGTTGACAAAAGTCCTAGATAAATGAAAAGTAAACAAGGTGAACTCAAAGTGCACATAGTTTTTGAGTTTTCAGCAGTATTGGTTACCCCATCTAGTGGCCATTCTTGGAGTTTAATAACTTTCCAAGCCTAACCTTTAGACTTATGTAGCAGGGTACATTTTTCAAAATCCCTGTGCCTTCTAACATATTGCTGTCCTAAAGGTTAAATTCCTATTTTTTATGATGCAACACCGAATATCATCTGTTGGTAAATACACATTTAACGTGAAGTTCTAATAGATTTATTCAAACATGATTTAGTGGAAATGCACAGAAACCTAGGAAGGCCTGGCAAAGGCCATACCTAAATATTCCTGCTTCAAGATGACATTGGCACTTTGAGACAGTTGCTAGCACTATTCTTGCAATAATAAGAGTTAGACTCCAGAGCAGCACTTCTGGTGAACAGCCTTTGTTGCTGGCCCTGCTAATATTATTTAGTTCAGTGTTCCCTCATGTAAATTATGACATGGTTAAGAAATAAGTTTTTTCGGCTTGTGTTATATATGTCACATAGGTCATACTGTACGTTTACAAAAAGATTCCAAAAGACCGTTTTTGCAGTTTGGTTGACAATTGCCTTTTTTTTCTTTATTTTAGGTCTGAGTGGCCGTTTCTTTGTCACAACACTGCCAACGATTTTTCAGTAAGTCCTTCTAGAATAAAAAGGATTGTTCAGTTAATTTATTGAGATACGCGACGTGAAGCTCACATATGATGAAATAGCAAGAATCATTTCCTAATTCAGTTTGAAAGTGAAGCCCCCTGCTGGATTTGCACACAATGAATGCAAAGCTATATGCTTTTGTATGACTCACTGAGTGCTGCAACTATACCTGGCCATATGCTTTTTCACCAGATATAGTTCTGCATATTTCATTACGTACTTAAATGATTGCTGTCACATTTCTTTTTTCATTTAGTTTATTTTTGTTCAAGCTGATTTCCAAAATCAGATCGTTGTACAAAGTGGAATGTATTTTGACAAAGGAAAAAGGACTTCATTAATGCGCATCTGAATGAGAAATAAAATATATAGTCAAGAGATCAAACCAATAATGCCAGTTTGCCCCCTCCTACCATGTAGACACATGGGTATTTATATCCATCATCTTTCGTGCCTCAGCCATTATTCCTCCTAACTGGAGTGGGAAGGGGGGCTACAATGGGCTGACTGTCCCAGTAGCTGACGCCAGTGTCCCATCCCATCTTGGTTGTTTGTCGTGCTCTTTAGTTGTGCCTGGGGTGGCAGTGTGGTCTAGTGATTAGAGCACCATCTTGGGAACTGGGAAATCAAGGCTCAAACCATATTAGACCTAAGTACCCATTGTGTGATCTGGGCTGAAATGGGGCCCCACTGAAAACGAGATGTTGCATCTCAGCTACACTATCCTGGGTATATAAGTTGTACAATAAAACAATGTGACTGGCCTAGTGCCTAGTAGTCTTGGTTCCAGATGGCAGAATATTACACGACTGTTGTGCAACTGATTTAGCTTGCTAATGTAACATTTTGTGTAGTGATTAGTACACTCGTTTTTAATGCACTGCAGGAATTTAACTTAAGAATCGATGTTTTTTTACATTTGAAATAATGAAAGGAGCACTCCTTTTGCTAGGTCTCCGACCAGGCTTCCAGCAGTATTCTAAGCTGTTTTTGTACACCTGGGGCCTGCTATTCAAGTACGTGTCAAAGCACAGCGCAAAGGTTTGCACTGTGCTTGCCCAGCTCCTGACCCTGAGGATGTCATATTCTGTCGGATACTGCACCTCTGGTATTTGACTGACTATAGGGCCATGTTAGCACAGCGCTAAATCAAGTAGCACTACTGTGATGTGGAGCTGGGCTGTATGCAGCCCATAGGGAACTTAAGGGAACTGCACCCCCAGACCAGATAGCGCCGGGAACCCATGGTGTGATATTCAATGGAAGAATACAGATAAGCCCATTGGCCATGCAAGGTGCTAACAAGCCATATGCATGCCCATTATGAGCTCATTTCCATGGGAAGCAGCGGCAGGTTTGCACTCGTCCTGTGGCCGCCTGCCGCATAGGCATGGTGGGAAGCACCCCCCACACTCCGAACACTTGGGCCCTCAAGAGAAATATACTTCCTGGTGTCCAGTGGTGCCCTCCACTCTCTGATCTCTGTTCCTGTAGTATTAGAGTATTCCCTGGTGTTTAGAGGCACCCCCAACTCCCGATTGCCCATCCCCATAATAGTGTTTCCCTGGTGTCTAGTGGCACCCCCCCGCCCTCTGATCACCAACCCCATACTATGTATTATTTCCCTAGTGTTTAGTGGCACCCCCTTCCCTCTGATCACCTATTCCTGTACTGTTTATTATTCTTCTGGTGTCCTGTGGCACTCGCCACCGAGAACCCATTTCGGTTCTGCCCTGCCTTCCAGGTGGCTGGCTGCCCCCCTGCACCGCCTGCATCGAGCACACCGCCCAGTCACCCCCTGATATACCTAAGTAGCCATGCTGTGTGGAGTGTCCAATATGGTGACCGCGTGCTCTCCCTGTCCTCCAATATGGTAGCTGGCTGTGGAGGTAAGAGGAGGGTTGTGCTAGTCGCTGTATCATACCCTTTATGTGGCATGGCAACTTAGGTATTTAAGGGGGTGTTGGCTGGGTGGTGTGGGCAGTGGGGGTTCATTATCTACCAGAGAGGCAGGGTGGCACTGGGATGGGTGCTGAGTGGGTGGGGGTTGCCACTAGACATCAGGAATGTAATACATACCACGGAGACAGGCAATTGAGGGTTGTGGTTTGCTACTAGACACCAGGGAATATCCTTGTATTACAGGGACGGGGATCAGATGGCAAGGGGTATCACTGCACACTAGGAAAATAATACATAGCATGGGGATGGGTGATCTGGGGTTGAGGTGTCATTAGACACCAAGGAGTAGTCTAATATTACAGAGACTGGGATCGGTGGGTGGGGGTGCCACTGGACTCCAGGGAAATAATACATTGTATGGGAATGGTGGATCAGAGGGTGGGGTACCACTAGACACCAGGGAAATAATACATAGTATGGGGAGGGGTGATTGGAGGTTGGGAGAGCCACTAGACACCAGGGGATACTCTAATATCACAGGGATGAGGATTGGAAGGTGGGGGGTGCCATTGGATACCAGGGAAATAATACATAGCACAGGGATGGGCGACTGGAGGGTAGGGGATACCACTAGACACTAGGGAAATTATACATATTATACTGATCGGCAGTTGGGTTGGGGAGTGCCACTAGACACCGGGGAATACTCTAATATTGCAGGAATGGGAATTGGAGGGCAGGGGGTGCTACTGGACACCAGGGAAATAATACGTAGTACAGGGCCAGGCGATTGGAGGGTGGGGGATGCCACTAGACTCCAGGGCATCCATCGATTCAGCAGGCTGGGATTCGGGGGGTTGGCGGTTGCAGTAACACTGCCTACCATCAGGGCCTTGCGCCCCATTAAGTCAGCGTTTACAAAGGTGGTAATGTGTACACATTTGGGTGGCAGTTACCGCCTGTACAAACCTTTGAATTTGCTGCTGCACCTGTATGCAGGGGTGTATCCACTAATTTGCATGGGCACAGCTGTAACTTAGTGCTCCGGTGCTAATGGGTTTGCCTGTGCTTTTGGGGGGGGGGGGTGCTGTTTATATAGACTTCACCCACGAATCTGGTGTAAAACCCAGTTATCGTTGGCAAACACCCTTTATACAATGGGGTGAAGTGATATGGCATCACATAAATTTCAGTATCACAACCACAGTGTAATAATCAGATTATGACATGTACACTGTGAAGATATCAAGCACAGTGTACACATCATCACTGGTTATTAACATAGTGTACATGTCACTCCCCCCCCCCCTCCTTACGCCGCTAAACCAGAAATGAAAAGTGAAGGCCGGAGCCCTGTTGTATAAAATGGACACCCGATGTACCGAGGTGTGATACCGTATGTATCACAACTTGTGGACAGTGACCTTGGACCCTCAAGTTGTGGATCCACTACGCTCCACCACTCGTGAGCTGATGTCACTGTCTACTCGTTGTGATACATACGGTATCAGATGCCAGGACATCGCGTATACCCTTATAAGCACCTGCGCTGACTTAATATCTGGCTCCTGTTGTCCCATAAGGTCAAGGAGAATAGTCTGATGAATGCCAGTTTATTATAGTCACAAGAAAAGCATTGTTAAAATAGATGTTCAAAATGATAGAGCATACTGATGAAAAACTGGGCCAAGTCACATTAAAAGGAGCACTCCTAACATAGAAACATAGACAATGATGGCAGAAAAAGACCACTGGTCCATCCAGTCTGCCCACAAACCCAGGATCTATTGTTCATACAGGGTTCTTGCCCACACTGTCCAGCCCCATGCTCCCCACCCTACCACTACAACCATGAGCAGCCACTAAGCCCTTCACTCTGTCCCAGCTATGAGTGAAACCATTGATAGTTTTGGCACCCACCACATCAACTGGCAGATTAGTCCATGGTCCACCACCCTTTCAGTAAAATAAAACCTTTCACTTCCAGTGGCCCAGATAAGTTTTAGGACTCAGAAGTATTTACTACCTTCCTACACCTGGTAGTATTTTCATCCAAATGGTAGTACTGTCATCCACTGACCTGTCTCGTACCCCCCACATGTAAACCAAGTCCCAATCCCACTGGACGCTTGCAGTCACTGACTGTCTAATACTGGTGTGGAGTTATACTTTGACGTTATTTTAGTTTTTTTTCCAATTCTCTTGGTTCTCCTATCTCTCTGGGGCATCTCTCAGGCATCCACACTCAGCTGAGGCACCGTATCGCATGTCTAAACCGATCCCTGACTGCTACATCGGTATCAGGATTATGGGCTCTCCTGCCTCCTTGGTGTGGCCCCAGAATCCCTAGTGGGAGTGTTGGGATACAGCCAACATAGGGCGTGTGGGCCTGAGCTCCTGGTGGTGTCATCGCCTCACCCGAGAGATGGGGGCTTTTTTGTAGTAGTTGCACCCCTTTCCCTTCCCTCCCTACAGAGCCTGAGCGTGCAGTGATGCAAAGGGACGTCCGTTGCGGCTCTGCGTCCCCACTACCTAGCCCTGCACGTTGCAGTGCGTCCAGTTTCCAGCGGGGGCCGCTGCGGTGCCGGGCTGTCCCTGGATCCCTCCCCAAGAGAGGAGAGCAGTCCTCTGGACGCTCGATCCTCTCTCTCCCCCTGCCGACTCCCAGCGATACTTTTACTTTATTTTTAACATTATCATGTTGCAACAGCCCTTCCTACCAGCCAGTGAGCAACTCCTGTCCCCACCGCCACGGGTTCCTGTGTAGTGCCATGGCTGCTAGCATTTCATGGTACTGCTGGCTTTGTACATGTGTACCACATATTGTAAATTTGCAGGGTTGGAAAAAAATTCCTAAAATCATAAAGTGGGAGTATTTCAGTCAAAAATGGTAGTAAAATACTCCTTTACTACCCTTATCTGTTCCCCTGCTCACTTCCCTCTTGAATCCCCCCCCCCACCAGCAATTTCTACTTGTGCCCCCGTGTTCCTGGTCTGCTACTTAGACTAAACAGATCCTTGAATTTATCTTGTTTCTTTCTTTCAGGAACTTGAAGGTCTCTAGCGCATCTCCCCTCTCTGATTTGACCACTAGCAAGTACCTGTTCAGTGCCTCGAGCCGATCCTCATAATATCTGCCCTGCTGGCCCCGAGTTATTTTGGTCATGCAACAATGCACTGTCTCCAGCATGTCTTTTTATTTCCTTAGGTGAGGACTCCAGAACTTGGCATAGTACTTCAGGTGGGGCATCACCAGGATCTATAGAGAGAGGTAGTAATACCGCCTTCCTTCTGTCATTACCCCTTCTTGTACAACCCAGCATCCCGTTTGCCTTACTTTAGGCCTTGTTACACTGGTTTTATTATTTTAGAGAGTTACTGGTGATGACCCCCTAGGTCTTTTTCCTCAGAAGCTTTACCGCCTCCCATCCAGTACTCTGCCCTCGGGTTCCTGTTTGCTATGCTCATCACCATGCACTTTCAGGCATTGAATTTCAACTGTTAAACCTCTGACCTCCTCTCTAGCTTTTGCAAATCTCTCTGCATCTCTCTAACCCCCTTCTTACTATTACTGTCATCTGCAAAGAGGCATATCTTCCTTCTTTCATGTCGCTAATGAACATATTGAAAAGGACTCGACCTTAGTAGCCTTTTCAAGTTTGTATTCTAATTCTCAGGCTATGGCGAGGGTAAGTGGCATTAACTCACCGTTGTTCCATCTTTCACATGGATCTAAACAGGGCTGCCCCTGCCCTTGCTGTTGTTTGCCTTCTGCCTGAAACCATTGATTGCAGCGATCAGACAGGACATCCATATTTAAGGATGTAATGGCAGGATGGCTGAACAAAAAAAAAACTCACTTTGCACAAATTACTCCATTTTCTTTCTGAGTGATCTGGGGGAATCAGTCCCTCATCTAATTGCTCTTCTGCACACCTTTGGACATGTGCTCACATATAAAATTAATTTTGACAAATCAGAAACCCTTAAACTGAACAGATCCTGCCTTGGAGGGTTGAGGGATACATTTCCTTTTGCCTGGGCCAAAAACAATCCAGTCTTGCATCTGGCAATACAAATTAGTATTGACACTGCAAAACATTTTTCTCTAACCTACCAAAAACTATGGGGAGTGGTCCAGCAGGAACTAGTGAGGTGGGACCTCCTCCCTTTAACAGTGATTGGGCATACTGATTCAATTAGGATGAATATTTTCCAGAAATATATTTTTATTCTGCTGTCTACCACTTCCCATACCAATGGCCTATTGGACCCCACTGCTGGAGGTTATACAATACATAGATACATAGACAGTGTCGGCAGATAAGGGCCTACGGCCCACCCAGTCTGCCCATTTGAGCTTGTAAGTTTACTTTGTTTTCCTAGAAGTCTGTTGCCCCTTAACCCTGACCTCCAGAATTCCTTTATGTCTATCCCATGCATTCTTAAATTCCATGATTGTTTCAGCCCCCACCACTTCCTCTGGCAGGGTGTTCCACTTGTCCACCACCCATTCTGTGAAGAAATTCTTCCTCTGAATCATCCTCCCTCCAGCTTCATCCCATGCCCTCTGGTCTTGGAACATCTTTTTTGCTTAAAAATAGTGTATTCCTGCACCCTGTTCCTCCCTGTAAGATACTTGTATGTCTCTATCATATCCCCTCTCTCCCTCCTCTCTTCCAGGGAGTACATATTCAATTCCTTCAACCTGTCCTCATAGGACTTGTGATGCAATCCATGTACCATCTTTGTTGCTCTCCCCTGAACCTTCTCTACCCTGTCTATGTCCTTACGTAAGGTCTCAAGAACTGTACACAGTACTCCAGGTGGGGCCTCACTAGTGTCTTGTATAGTGGAAATATGACCTCCCTTTTCCTGCTGGTGATGCCCCTGCCTATGCATCCCAGCATCCTATTTGCTTTACCTGCTGCCTTGTCACACTGTTTCCCTACCTTGAGGTCATCAGAGATGATAACCCCAAGATCCCTTTCCTGCTTGGTGCATGCTATATCCTCACCCCCAAAAATGTTTTATATAGATTTGGTGCAGAGTCTTTATCAGTCAGAAATCCTAATGTTTCTCAAAGAACAGGGAGAGTTCTCTTTGTTGGACCTACAACTATACTGTTTAGTGGAACAGATGGCAGGGGGCTGTACTTGGGGCAGGCAGAGGGAGGCATCAGGGTTGTATGAAATTGAAAATTCTGAGGTGAATGGCCAACCACTGTTTACCTTAGTCCTATCCCCAGTATCAAAGGAATATACTAAGTCCATCCCTAATAACTGGGTGGAACACACTCTTGGCAGTGCTACAGAAAGTAAGGAAAAAATAAACTCTGATACGCCGTTGGGACTCACATGTCTAATAAGATACAACTCAGAGTTCCTTCCACCCAGGTTAGACAGGGATACGCCACCTGCGAGAGTAAGGTAATTACCTGTTTTTCTCAGCTACTCGAAAACGGGTCCTGTATGTCATTCCAGGCTTTGAAACAGACATTTAATTTAGATCACTGAGACTTTCACAGATACCTCCAGGATAGACATTTCATTAATTCAGATAATAATAAAACACACCTTACTAGGCAGATGACTAACTGGGAAGATTTTATTTTGGGGGTGTTGTCCATGAGAAGTAAGCAAAAGTATATTTCTGGCTTAAATAAGCTGTTGCATTCTTTAAAGGGGGTTCCATAGCTGGAATTAAATCTTTATGGGAGGAAAAGGCCAGATGGCAGGCCTGGCAACAGTAGATTGCCAGGAAGGCACCCAGAGAGAGGCTGTCCACTGAGGCAGAGTAATGTTTTGAGGCTGTGGGAACAAGACACGGATGGGAGTCTTCTACCCAGAGGAGAGGAGAAACCACTAACCCCTGATATTTCTGGCCCATTTGGAACTGTCCCCCTTATCAGTACTCACCCCACTAACTAGATAATAAACATAGAAGCATATAAATGACACACGTCACAGTTAGTACATTTTTTTCCTTTATTATAGGTAATTCCATCATCATAGATCAGAAAATATCTATTGGAGAACTGTTTACCTAAAGCTGCCATGTAACTGATGCTTCTATGCAGAGAACTGTTCCATGAGAAATAACTGTACATGCATATTCTCTTGTTAGGGACAATGACAAGATTGGTGATTTCTGATGTACTCAAACGAAAGATTTCTCCAGTATAGCCTTAGCCTCAAACAAATTGATCCGGAAAGTCAAAACAAAAAGATGAAATCAGGTCATAAACTACAATTAAAATCACAGTTTCTTCCACCAGGTCCCACTCCACATATTATTGAAACATATCAGCTTAGTGAGTAAGGATGTGGAAAAACTTTTGAAACAAGAAATGAATAAAGACAGGTGTACTTCAGTTTAACTTCAAAAGAGTTTGGAGCATTGAGTAATTTGGAAAATGATCCTAATATAATCATAAAGAAAGCTGATAAGGGAGGGGGCATTGTTGTAGAAGATTGTTGTTTATAGGGACAGATGCTTACAAATGTTAGAAGTAAAGGACAAATATTTGAAGCTAAAAGAAGATCCAACAAAGAATATTGCTTCCTTGATTAAGGAAACATAAGAGAGAGCTTTTGATAGAGGTTGGATCAATGAGTGGGAACAAAATGCACTTTTCAAGACATTCCCTCTTATCCGGTGTTTTACACACTCTCTAAGATCCACAAGGACCCGGAGACCCACAGTGCTGAGCATAGGTTTGATCAAAGAACCTCTGTCAGTGTATGTAGATTTTCATATTAAGGACTTTAATAGAGTTAACAAAATCCTATTTGAAGGATAGCACTCGCATGATAAATTTATTAGGAAATTTCAATTTAAAACACTCCTTAGAGGGTAAATCGATTATTTTGGTCTCTTTCTACGTAAAAGATCTATATACGTCCATTCCACACCAGGATGGTTGTGAGGCATTAAAAATTACTTTGGAAAACTACAGAACAGAGACAAAACCTTCGAATGATTTTTTGGTACAATTAGCTAGTTTAGTACTGACATAAAATTACTTTAGATTCTAAAAAACTTATTATGCACAAATAAGGGGTACGGCAATGGGATCAAGTATGGCCCCTTCATATGCAAATTTATTTCTGAATTGGTTTGAAGAAAATTTTGTGTATTCTAATAACCCATATGAGAGGAATACCCTACAATGGAATCGTTTCATTGACAATATATTTGTAATTTAGGAAGGAACAGAGGTAGAATTAAGGTATTTTCATTTGTTTGGACAGCAGAACATCCTTTTTGAGGTTTACACTAAATCAGGATACAGAGGAGATTCCTTTTTTGGATTTGTTGATTTTTAAAAATGCTAACAAATTTAGTACCAAAATGTTTAGAAAACAAACTGACAGAAATACGATATCAAGGGCTGATAGTCTTCATCCTAGGAAGCTTGTGGAATTAATACCGTATAGTCAGTTTTTGAGAGTGAAAAGAAATTGCTCAGAGGAGGCAGACGTAATAACATGTGCACGAGAAATGGTGGACAGATTTAGGGAGAGAGGCTACTCTAATCAACTTTTGTTAAGAGCAAAAACGAAAGCTCTGGATAAAAATAGAGATGATCGATTGGTTAATAAGAATGGGGTTGAAATGACAGCAACAAAGGGAGATAAAATCATTCTGACCTTAAAATACAGTGATATATTTTATAATATCAAAAGGGTAGTTAACAAACACTGGCATGTTCTAGAATCGACTAATATGGGGGAAAAGGCATTTACTAAGAGAGTCCAAGTGGTAGCTAAGAAAGTAAAATCATTGTCAGATCAATTAATACATTCACAACACAAAATCCCAGATTTAAAGTCACAGGGTTTGTTTACAGAAGAGGAGCTGAGAGGCAATTTTAGTTGTGGGAGGTGTGTTCACTGCCACAACACCGACAAAATTAAAACTATTAGAAACCAAAGTAAGAATGAAGATTTTGTTATAAAAGAATTTATAAATTGCCAAATAGAGGGTGTGATTTATGGGATAAAGTGTCCTTGTGACTTAATGTGCATAGGAAAAACTAAAAGACCTCTTAAGCAGATAATTGGGGAACATAAGGGATACATAAGAAACAGGGATTTAACTTGCCCCATTGCCAGACATTTTATAGAACATGGGCATCAAATACCTACATTACGGTACTTTGGAATAGAAAAAGTACATAAAAATAATAGAGGGGGTAATTATAATGAAAAGTTGCTTCTGAGAGAGAGAGAGAGAGCGGCAACTTTCATTAATTACTTCCGAACAAACAACCCTAGATTTGGTCTCAATGAAGTGATAGAGTAGCAGCCTATATTATAAGGAAGATTAGAGAACACATAGGGTCCTAGTAACCGGCCAGTATCATCATGTTTCTTATCCTGGCGAGTCGGTAATCTCTGGAGAGAAGCCTTACTCTGCTGATCTTATTATGTATATAAGCAGTTTGACGCTTTTCCCAAATTCTGTATAATTAACACAAACATGAATATTGAGACATCCCTGACACCAAGAATTACGGCTCTTGGTGCCGCAAGTAGGCAGGTCTGGCACCCGAGCAGGCATTACTAGCCTGCGTATGACGTTGCAGTCATCAGCCAGATTCAGAGGTGTGGCTTCACCTATATAAATGGAAGGATTAGGCCCTGCGCATTACTCCCACCAGAGACGCTCCACAAGACATCTCGCTGTAAGTAAAGACCTTGCTCTATGTTTTTTAAACAAAAACAGCAGCTTTATATGCAAGCATTACAAGAAGTGGTATATATATTTATTACACCGTGAAAAGCCAAAGAGAAGAATTAAGTGGAAAATCTAAGGAAAACAAAAAGTGATAAACAGGTTAGCATTATAAACACGAGGTAGTTTGCTGTAACAAACCAAATGGGGCATGTGAAATAATAAAATGTACCATTCTGTGTTGACAGAAAGAAACATAGAGTGTAGGTGTGGAAGAGAATGGAATGACCTTTCTTCCTTCACAAGGTTAGTTTAATTATTAAATTTTGCGTAGGAAGGGAAGTGAAATTTGGCATAATTTGCTCAAGGCATTTTATCTTTTTTTTTTTTTTTTTTTGTAGTTGGAGAAAGTAGTGGGAGTCGAACTTGGTACACAAAGATACTTGATATGAGATATTATAGATGAACTCATGTAAGGGCCTAAAATGATTCCTTAATTTATGTATACTTAGAATAAAGGAGATTATTGGTTGTAAATGAAATATTTTAAACAGATTGTTTTACTTTAAGGGAACCAGTTTTTCTGATGAAGGGAGAGTTCCTGAAACGTAGAATAAGTGTGAACTGGATGTTACCAATGGAATAAATAATTGTTTGGAACAGACTGTCCTGAAGTTGTTTAAATTTATTTTGGGGTGAGTGGGCTAGCATTCCAGTATATTGTTTGATTTCTGATGTAGTATACTGTGTTCCTTTGGGAACAAGGCAACGATGTTGGATTAATATGTAATGTAAAGCTCCTTTCTCTGAATAAAGATGAGTTAAAAAAAGAAAAGGATTGGACTCAGGACTGATCCTTGTGACACCCCACCTCTCACTCTCTGTGTCTCATGCGCTTGTGCTCTCTCTCACCCCCTCTCCCCTCCCCCCTCCTCTCTCTCTCTCTCTCTCTCTGTGTCTTCTGATTTGACTCCATTAACCACAACCCTCTGTTTTCGCCCTTTCAACCAGTTTCTCACCCTTCTGTGTCTTTCATTGTGCTCGGATCCTCTAGCTTCTTCAGCAACCTTCTGTGAAGCACTGAGCTGCAAGCCTTGCAGAAATCAAAGTGGAGTAAGTCCACAGCATGGCTCATCCACTACCTTCATTATCTAGTCAAAGAATACTATCAGGTTGGTCTCACAAGATCTTCCTGCCAGGAACCCATGCTGCTTACCTTCCTGGAGTCAACTGCTGTCCAAGTAGTTTATGATGTCCTCTGACTAGTGTCTCCATCAGTTTACCCACAGTAGAGGTAAGACTAACAGGTCTGTAGTTACACGGTTACTCCTTGCCGCCCCCCCCCCCCATGAAGCAAGACTATGTCTGCTACCCTCCAGTCTTTTTGAACTACCTCTGTGTGAATTGAGCTGTTGAATAGCCTCACCAGGGGGTTAGTTAGTTCCATTGCCAATTCTTCGAGTACCCTCAGATGCATTCCATCTGGCCCCAGGGCTTTATCTATCTTTAGGGCTGCTAGCCCTTTCCAAACCTTTTGCTGGTAAATACTTGCTGCTTCATCTCAAGGATCCCCTTTATATCTGCCTTAATGTCTCTCTGGCAGAGGCTATCTGTCTTCCCTTGTGAATATAGAGCAAAAGTAGTTAAAAATGGTTGCTTTCTGCCCATCCCCCTCAGTTACCCTACCTTCCTCTGTTAACCTAACATTCTTACCCCAGGGGTCCTTTAGTATGCTTGACTATAGCAGAATGCCAGCTGGGTTCAGCTGCCCTGGAGGTGGAGCCAGTGGTAATGAGCTTCAGGAATTGACCAATGAGGAGAGAGCAAGAGGGTGTGCTGCGAGCAGTCAGCCTGAAGGGCACTAGAATTATTTCTCCGCTGACTGAGCAACACTCCCCTGGAGTGCTCTCTCTTCATTTCGCTTGAAGGTTTCTTTCTTTAAAAGTGATTATTTTCTTACTTTTATGCTGCCTTTAGCTGTTTTTGAAGGTAATTATATATATTTTACCTGTTTTCTGCAGTGCCTTTCGGTTCCCGGAAACCGCAGATTCACTGTGTTATAGTGGTTCCCTTTGCGGTTCCTGCTCTTTTCCTGAGGTAAAAGTTTGTTGCATCTGACAGGAAAAATCTGCGGTTTTATTTTAAAATACTTTTAAACATTAGCGGTTCCTTTTTCTTTAGACAAACCGTGTTTTTACTTTGAAAAAAATTCATTTTCTTTCTGTGGGAACCATTTTTATCGTGGTTCCATTCCTTTAGGGAACCAGATAGATATACTTCATTTTCCTTTGGGAAACAATATTTTTAAGGGGTTTTCTGACAAATTGGCATGTCAGAAAGACCCAAGAAAAGAACTAGACCAACAGGTTTTAAAAATTGTTTAAAGTGCCATGAGATAGTGGCTAAGGCAGATGGCCACGACCTTTGTTTAACTTGTTTAGGTCCAGACCATACCTATAAGATTTGCTCAACATTTTGTGCAAAAACTGTAAAAAAGAGGGCAAAAAGATTAGAAATAATGGCATCTCAGTCTGCCTACCCCTCTAACAAATGTGATGAAGAGGGAGATGAAAAGGGATCTTCTTCTCAACATAAGTCTAAAGATAGGTTCTGTAAGGACCCCCTTGAGAATAAGTCTGACAAAAATAATGACCAAGCCGCCAAAAAAAGACAAAATGAGCGGGTTCCTGATTCAGTGCCTGCTAAAAAGATGCAAAAAGAGAAACATATCACTGCCCCTCCTACTGAAAGGCAAAGGGAGAAGCAGTGACACAAAAAGAGACACCCTCTGCTGAAGAAATGGCTAATGCTTGGCAAGCATATCGGTCTTTGCAGAATATGGATGGCCTGTTTAATGCCCCGGCCAACCCTAATGTTACTCATTACTCTGACCCTGTTTTTTTTCCCGGGGCTTTTATTTTGGTGATGGTGATAATGATGAACCACAGGGTGAACCTATTGAACCAGATGTATCCCCTGACCAAGAGTTTGGCAATTCCTCTAATGGCCAGGAGGATTTTTCTTCTTATTTCACTTTTGTGCAGCATATGGTGGACACGCTGGACATCACTATCCTGGAGACCACTGAACAAGAGGAGGATGCAGACTGTCTGAATTTGATGGGTCTCCCTCCTACTAGAAAACTTGTTTCTGTCCATCCATAAATCCCTTTGCAGGGCAACCTTTAAACTACTCCAGAACCCCACTTCTGTGCCTGGAGTAGATAAAAAATTGAAAAGAAATACCAGTTAGAGATGTCTAATGCCGAATTCCTTTTTTATATGCACCCAGACCATAAAGGGGTGGTACAGGCTGCAGCTTGAGACAAAGCCAAAGTGCCTCTTTCCTCTCAACTTCCTGAAAAGGAGTGAAGAAAACTGGACTCTATGGGCAAGAAGTCTTACACCACAGCCTCTTTGCTGCTTCGCCTTTCTACCTATATTGCCTACTCAGCTCAATATCAAAAAGCCCTCTGGAACTCTGTACTTGCCATAAGCCAGCAGTCCCCTGACAGAATGGCCCAAGACCTGGCCGAAAGTGTAAAGACCGCCTTGGAGGCTACCAAATACCAGCTCCATATGGTTGTGGACACTAATGACACTGCCTCTAGGGCCATGGGACAGGCTGTTTCCCTGAGGCGCTGTGCTTGGTTGAAGACTACTAATCTGTTGCAGGACACTGAGACCAAGACTATGGATTTCCCTTGCGAGAGCAATTCTCTTTTCAGGGACAAAACTGAGGCATATATGAAAAAGGTGGAGGAATACAAACCTACCTATCAAGGCATTGCTGCCAAAGTAAAGGCCTCTACTTCCCAAAGGTCCCAGAGTAGAGGAAACTCAGGCAGGGGCTATTACCCTAGGGCTTTCTACCCTATGCCTATGCCCGTAGATTATTCTCAGATGAAAGGCTATTTCAGAGGGAGAGGAAGGAGAGCTCAGAGAACGTCCAACTCCTCTCCTTCTCCCAGCACCCAGTCCAAACAAGCCTCCTGACTGCAATGTTCAGGTCACCTCCCCGCTCCCTGTAGGAGGCAGGCTGACCTACTACCTCCACCAGTGGCACCTCATAACCACAGACAAATGGATGCTAGAGGTGGTGGGTCAGGAGCTCACCCTGCAGTTCAAAATGTTTTCCTTCAGGGCGCCAAACTTTCCGAACCACTCACCTCAACAGGAAAACTGTGGTTAAGCAGTGGCAAGAGTCCCCTTCCCCCGGTGTGGAAAAGGCCTCTATTCCAGATACTTTCTCACACAAAAGAGAAATGGGGAATGATGACCCATTCTAGACTTGAGGTACCTGAACAAACATCTGCTGAAACCCAAATTCAGAATGGTCACCCTGACTTTGGTGAGCTGTTCCTTACAGCAGGGAAACTGGTTAGCCTCCCTGGACCTCAAGGACACCTATTTTCATATCCCCATAAGGCCGTACCACAGAGAGTTTCTCAGGATCAGACTGCCATCAGGCCATTATCAGTTTGCAGCCGTTCCATTTGGTCTCACTTCAGCTCCCAAGGTCTTTACAAAGTGCCTGGAGTAGTGGCAGCTCACTTAAGGAGACAACAAGTGTCCGTTTTCCCATACTTGGATGACTGGCTGATAGTGGTCAAGTCTCTAGACAAGGTCAGGGAAACTCTCAGACTGACAATAGCTACTCTGGATTCCCTGGGATTTATCATGAGCAGAGAAAAGTCCCACTTCGAACCAGTTCAGGTACTGGACTTTACTGGAGCAGAACTGGATACCATCCAAGGGAAGGCCATCCTTCCTGTGGACAGGGTACAGAACTTCCTCGAACAGGCAAATTCCTTTGTCTTAGACCAGCCAGACATTTCCTCAGACTACTAGGCCACATGGCTTCCATGACAGTCATGGTAACAGGTACCAGATTTCAGATGAGGGACATTCAGTATCACCTGAGGGCTCACTGGTCGCAAAAGAAGGATTCCCTCTCAAAGTTAGTTCCAGTCTCAAGAACCTTACTTTAGGCTCTAGACTGGTGGAAGGAAATGGAAAACCTAAGGGAAGGGGTCTCCATTTAGCAAAGACAGCCCTCTAGGATTCTTACCACGAATGCCTCCCTCCTGGGATGGGGAGCTCATCTAGTGGACCAGTCCATAAGTGGAATTTAGTCTCCCACAGAGTCAAGCCTACACATCAGCCTTCTGGAACTCAGGGCTGTGTACCTGGCTATCAAGGCCTTCACCTCATAGCTAAGAGGTCACTCTGCCCAGATCAGAACAGACAATACCACTGCTATATTCAACATCAACAAGCAGGGTGGCACAAGGTCCACCAAATGAAGGTCATGAAAATTTGGTCCCTGGCCTACTCCATGGACATCCATCTGTCCGCTATTCACCTCCCAGGCAAGGACAATGTATTGGCAGGCTCCCTGAGTCGTATCAGCTAGGGCCACCATGAGTGGACCTTAAACAGAATGATCTTACTTCAAGAGGGTTCCTGCAGTAGGTCATTACATATAGGATTGCACCCTCTGGCATCAGGACCGCACAGCAAACTTTTCCAGCAGTGTCTGGTGGAGGACCGCCCACCAACATCACGTGACGGACGGCAGCATGACCATATATAGTGGACGGTCCCCACGCCCGCCTTCCAGTTCTTTCCTGCCGTCAACCAGCACTAGTACCTCGTGGTATGTCCAGCTTTGTCGATCACCATTTTATTATTTTCAATGATAATTTCAGTCTGAAATTTGCTTCATGTCTTTTCCGTCACTCCGTTTAAAGGCAAAGAAGTGCACCAAGTGTGGGGCACATATTCCACACAAGGACGTTCATCGTCTCTGCCTCTTTTGTCTAGGCCCAGAGCACAACATCGTGGCCTGTCCCAACTGCCAGCCTTTCAACCAGGCCACTCGCAAACGACAACAGCAGGCTCTGGAGGCCCATCTCCTTAAATCTAGGACGGTTTCTCTGGAGAAGGAGATGAAAAGATCTGGGACTCGGCTTCTTCCCCTTCAGACAAACAGGAGAAGAAAAAAGATAGAGAGGCACAGAGAGGAGGAGCGCCATGAGGACCGGGACCGATCCTCATCCAGCAAGGCTCTTTTCCTGCCACCCAACCTTATGGTGACTAAGGCAGCTTCCGGGACAACCTCCAGTGCCGTCTTCCAACATATCACTACCGGTACGTCGCCTGCTGGCTGCTCCGGCGAACGTCTGGTACTTGATGGTAAGTTTGACCCCGGCTCCTCCGGAACCCGCCCGGCCGCCAATAAGTCAGACCCGGCCCAAAAGCAGCCAGTGGCCCACTTGGCTTCGACCGATAAACCAGTCGAGGGTCCCACCCTCCATCGCCCGGTCGCTGTTTCGCCTGGTAAGCCGGCCATCTCTGACGACCGCCCAGGCATTGCTCTCCCGTCGGGGGCTCACACCGTCTCACCCAACACTCCGGCAGAGCAGTCTGACTTCTCCCAGTCAGCCCTCTTCCTGGACCTTGCCTGGCCGGGAGACTTACTCTCCACCTCCCTCGGTGGTTTCCCCTGCCCCGCAGTCTACGCCTGGGACAGAGGAGGAGGAAGAAGGACGCCTAGAAGTGGTCCTTTCCTCGCCCACTTCTACGGCGGTTCCTCAGGTCCCCCTGAAGGATCCTCGCCCATCGTCAGCTACTCTGACATTGGGTCACCTCACGCCTGCTGCCCCTCTCCTAACATCAGCAGCACCATCAGGTACCTTGCATCAGCCCCCTTCGTCAGGGCCCATCGATAGGTCTCTCATGCAGAGTCTGACCTCATTGGGGCTAATGTTGGCTAACCTCACGTCAGGGGCCCCGACATTTGTTCCTTTATCGTCAGCTACCCTGACGATGGCTATCCCGACGTCAGCTATTGTGATGTCGGGTATTTATCCTGGCCCATCCAGGCCTATGGGTCAAGACCTACCATCCGGGCATTTTTCTGGACATCAGGCATTCCTTCCTCCGCCGTCGATGCTCCATTATTCCCAGGGCTATTTCCCTGGATACCAACAGGGATACCCATACTACCAACGAAACCCCCCTCCGCCCTTTGCGGGTTCGGGAGCTCATTTTTATTCGCCCCCAGCTAACCCTTCTCCTCCTCCACAGCCAGACTTCTAAGTGATGATCCAATCATGGTGGAAGGATGCGAGGGCCCAGCTCTTTTCAGACCTGGAAAGTAGGCTGCCCAGTCCAGTGGTAGTACTCCCGACCCCTCCATCTCCAGCTCCTTGGCATACGGTGCATGTCTCGGGTACTACCCCTCAGGATATTCTTCTCCCAGACTTTGAGTGTCCAGAGGGTTAGGAGCCCCCCGACTCTGGCGCCAATACGTCTTGAGTCTTCATCTGACACGCTGTCCTCTCCTCCTAGGGGAAACAGTCTCTTAAGTCCCCTCTGGAGGACCCTTCCTTTACGGAACTCCTCCACATTATCCAACAGGCGAGTGTTTGGAATGCAGAGGATCTGGACCCTATGCGGAAGCGCTTGGCAGAGCATCTAGATTTAGAGGTTGCCACCCCAATTTCAGTTCCTCCCTGGATAGCTCCACATGAGGACCTTACGTCCACTATTTGGAAATTGCCACACTCCATTCCTGCTGTTCCTAAAAATGCAGACAGGACATATTGCTCCCCTGAAGGAGTTCCATTTCTGGACTCACACTCTAGGGCACATTCGGTGGTTATCGCTGCCGCTCATGATTGCTCAGCTAATCCCAAGCAATGAGTATGCCTCTCCCGGACAAGGAGTCCAGACAGATGGCAGTTTGGCAAAAAGGTCTACTCCTCTGTCTCTTGTGCCCTGCGCTCGTTGAATTATGTGGCACATATTGTGTCTTTTCAAAAGCCACATTGTCCAAGTTGGAAGACAGGATTTTCTCCCTGGAGGATTCTGACCTGAAGGCAGAGATCGCTAAGGATCTCTGTCTTTCCAAAATTTCCTGTAGGCATGCTCTCAGGGCAACCTACGATTCTGTAGATGTTGTGGCTCACTCCTCGGCTGTGGCCATTAGCCTCAGGAGGCACTCTTAGCTGCGGATTTTCAGTCTTTCTACAGACATACAAGCAGCCATACAGGACGCTCCTTTTAGGGGATCAGTCCTGTTTGGAGGGGACACCAAGGATTTGATCACGGGCCTCCAATTCAGTGGTCAGGCCTTTAGATTGGTCCACTCTATGTACAGAGCTGGTACCCCCAAGAAGTGGCCCTTTCGGTGCCGGTTCAAGCTCCAAGAAGCAAGCAGCACCCAAGAAGCCAGAACAAGGCGAGCCACCGGCTCTTCCTTTTCCTCTCCTGTCGCAAAACCCAGAGACCGGCAGGAGGGCCTTTGGCCCCGCCCTCAGCCTCTGACTCGTCCAGTCTTCCCTCCCCTCCTCGTCAAAACGTGGAGCCAGTGGGGGGGAAGATTCTCCCTTCACTTCCAGGAGTGGGAGGACATCACCTCGGACACGTGGGTCCTACAGCTTATTTCGCAAAGCCACATGCTAGAGTTCCTGGAGCTCCTTCCAGACTCTCCTCCCAGTTGCTCGCACTACTGCCTGCACCAAGCCCCATTGGTCAGGGAGGAGATCACGACTCTGGTGTGAAAGGCAGAAATCAAATCTGTGTCAGTTGCCCAGAGGGGAAAGGGGTTCTACTCCCACTTCCTCCATGTCCCAAAGAAGACTGGCAACCTCAGTCCAATCCTGGACCTCAGCAGTCTGAACCTCTTTGTCGAGTACAAGAGGTTCCACATGCTGACTGTTCAGAGCCTCCTGCCCCTTCTGCAGCAGAACCACTGGCTCTGTGCTGTGGACATGCAGGACGCTTACCTGCATATCCCGATCTTCCTTGGCCACCGCAGTTTCCTGAGGTTTAGTTTCCAGGGGCACTTTCAGTTCACAGTTCTCCCCTTTGGCCTGTCCTCGGCACCCAGAGTTTTTACCAAGTGCCTAGCGGTGGTGGCAGCAGTCCAACACGACCAGGGTATAGCGGTGTTCCCATACCTGGACGATTGGCTAATCTCAGCTCTGTCCAGGAGCAGCCTTCTGGAGTCACTCTCGGTTATCCTGGACCTTTTTCCCGACTGGGGATCACAGTCAGTCTCCCCAAGTCATCTTTAACCCCCTCTCAGAACCTTCAGTTTATAGGGGTGGTTTTGGATATGGTCCAGTGTAGAGCCTTTCTCCCCTCAGACAGAGCAGAGACTCTCCGAGAGCAGGTCATTCTGGTGATCCCGTCCAGATCTCTTCTGGCCAGACCGTTGCTACGCTTGCTGGTCCTGATGGCAGCCTCTATCTCCACAGTTCCTTTAGCCAGGTTGCATATGCGAATCTCCCAGTGGACTCTTCGAGTCCAGTGGGATCAGCACTTGGACGATTTGGACCACCCTGTTCTGGTCTCCAGAGCAGTCAAGAGGGATCTACAATGCTGGCTAGACCCTCTCAATCTGTCCAAGGGACTTCCTTTTCGAAGTCTTCCCTTCCCCAGGGACCCTCACCACAGATGCTTCATGCCTGGGTTGGGGAGCGCACCTGGGGGACCATTGAACCCAGGGTTCATGGTCCCAACTGGCGATGTCCTTGCACATCAACATTCTGGAGATGAGTGCGGTCCTTTACGCTCTTCAGGCCTTTCAGACCATCCTATCGAGAGGAACACTGCTAATCCAGACAGACAATATGTCTATAGTCTGGTACATCAACAAACAGGGAGGCACCCGATCGTACCCTCTATGCAGGGAGGCGATGAGGGTGTGGAATTGGGCAGTCCAGTACAACCTGTTTCTCACAGCTGTGCACGTTCTAGGCGTTCACAACATCCTGGCAGACGGCCTCAGTCAGACGTCGTCCCTCTCCCATGAATGGGAATTAAGTCAGGAGGTAGCAGACACTCTCTTCCAGAGATGGGGTCACCCAGAAATCGATCTGTTCACCTCCCCATCCAACGCAAAACTTCACAGCTTTTGCTTGCTTGTTTCAGAGCCTGGAGCTTTCTGGCATGACACATTGTCTCTATGTTGGACAGAGAAGTTCTTGTACGCCTTCCTTCCCTTTCCCACTCTTCAGAGGCTACTTCTCAAACTCCAGGCAGAGGGAGCTCGAATGATCCTAGGTGCTCCTCTCTGGCCAAGGCAAATTTGGTTTCCACTACTGCAGCAGTTCTCAGTGGAACCCCCAATTCCTTTGCCTCTCAGACACGACCTATTGACTCAGGATCAAGGCAGGCTGGTACATCCAGGACTCAGGATCAAGGCGGGCTGGTACATCCAGGACTCAGGACATTGCATCTTCATGCGTTGCTTCTTCAGACATAATCAGGGCTTGCTATGGGGTCTCTCAGGTCCTGGTGGAAGCCAAAAAACCATCCACCTACGCCATGAAATGGAAGCGTTTTCCATTTGTACGACTTATAAAGATTTAAATCCCTTTACCTGCTCTGCTCCTCAGGTCATGGAGTACTTCCTTCACCTGTCCGATTCAGGTCTGTCATACTCTTCCCTTAAGGTTCACTTGTCGACCATCTTGGCCTACCACGTGCTGACGAGGGGGGAAAATCATAACTCAATTGGAGGTCTCTAAGGGATCCACGACAGGTGGTCGACAAATTTCCCGTCGACCACCCTGACGGCAAAACCGGCAGGTCGACCACATTTTGCAGTCGACTGCCGTTTTCTATGTGCTGGCTGTTGTTTCTTGAGGTCTTCACCCGAACCCCCACTTTAGGATTATCTACTGCGAGTCAAAGTTGATTGGGGGGGGGGGGTGCAGGACCACCGACAGACAGTGCCCAGTTCCAGCGGGTCCCCTACAGCGGCATGGCGCTGTAGTCACTGTGGGGGACCTCGCTGTCTAACTGTCGCTGTCGGATGGGTAAACAGTCTCTAAGACCTTTTTGAAGGGGATCTTCCACCTAAAACATCCCATTCATAACCCCATTCCACCTTGGGATTTGAATTTTGTGTTAGAGAAACTTGCGCTTCCTCCTTTTGAACCAACGATGAGCTGTGACATGCGCCACCTTTCTTGGAAGGCGCTGTTTTTAGTTGCCATTACTTCTGCTCGTAGGATTTCCGAGGTCCAGGCCCTGATGCATAAGTACCCTTATTTGATTTTCCACAAGGTCTGGGTGGTTCTGCGTACCAGTCCTAAGTTTCTTCCCAAGGTGGTTTCCGAGTTCACTTTAAACCAGGCTGTTGAACTCCCGGTTTATGCCTAACCATTGAGCAGAGGACTCCTTCACACCTTTGATGTTACGCAGAATCCTCAGATATAGTTCACCATTACCAAAGTACAGAAAATCTGATCAGCTTTTTGCCTCCTTTGCCCCCACATCCTTGGGATCAGCAGTTTCTAAACAGTGCCTTTCTAAATGGCTAGGTAACTGCATTCACTTCTGTTACCAGAAGTACAACAAACCTCTTCCGGGGGAGGTTAGAGGTCACCCTACTAGAGGAATGGCTACCTCTACAGTGTTACTGCGGAATGTTTCTGCAGCAGAAATCTGTGCGGCAGCAACCTGGAGTTCCGTCCCTACCTTCACGAAACATTACAGTCTGAACATTGCCTCTAGGCATAGGGCCGGGTTTGGTCTTGCCATCTTGCAGGGCCTTCTTTCTTGGGCTGATCCTATGCTGTCTTTCTGTTGCTCCTCCTCCCGTGACTCTCTCAGTCCCTCTCTGAGTGACTGCTTGGGATTCAGTTCCTATATGTAATGGCCTACTGCAGGAACCCTCTCGAAGTAAGATAGTACAGTTACATAGGAACGTACTGTAACAGTAGATCTTCGAGAGAGGTTCCTGCAGTAGGTCACCTTTTCCCTTCCTCCTTCCCCCAGTTCTTTTGCATTTTTGTTTTGTCTTTTTGAACTGGGCTCCAGGATTTCATCCTTTCTCCTGTCTCATCCTTCTTGGCTCTCCGTTGGGGGACCTGGAAGGCAGATGTGGGGACTGCCCACTATATAGGGTCACGCTAACTTCCATCACGTGATATCAGGTGGGCGGTCCCCCGTGAGACACTGCTGGAAAAGTCTGCCGTGTGATCCTGATGCCAGAGGGCGCAGTCCTATATGTAATGACCTACTGCAGGAACCTCTTCCGAAGATCTACTGTTATGGTAAGTTCTTACGTAACTGTACTTTCTGGACACAGTGTTCGGGAGTTGGGACACCCCAGAGGTAGACCTCTTCACCTCTAACCTCAACCATCAGCTTCCTCTTTACAGCTGCAGACCCCCAACTTGGGGTATACTGCCAGTAGATGCATTGACTTTGAACTGGAAGGGAAAGTTCCTTTATGCCTTCCCTCCTTTTCTTCTGATACTCAGAACTCTCCTAAAGCTCAGAGATCAGCCAGCCACCATGATACAGGTGGCTTAGACTGGGCAACACAACCCTGGTACACCCTACTTCTTGCCCTCTCGATCAGGAAACCAATCCTCCTGCCACTGAGCCACAGTCTCCTGACTCTGCCTCAGACAGGAGTAGCTTATCCCAGCATAGAATCTCTTCACCTCAAGGCCTGGTTCTTGGTAGTTAGAGTTTTCTGATTCTCAGTACTCTGAGCAAGTGCTCAAAATCATTTGCATGGCTAAAAAAATTACCAGTAAGAAGACCTATGCGTCTAAGTGGAAAAGGTTTTCCTTGTGGTGTAGAGGTAAGCTCATAGACCCTCTCAGGGCCTCCCCACCTACTCTGCTGGACTACTTGGTTTGCCTGCTGTCTTCAGGCCTTAAGGCCTCATCCCTCAGGGTGCATCTAGCAGCCATTTCAGCCTATCTCTCTGCTGGGAAGAAGTCTGTTATTTCCCATTCCGTCTTCAAAAAGTTTTTCAAAGGTCTCCTGCACCTTCAACACCAACTAAGGGAGCCTGTCCCTCCCTGGGACTTGCTTGAATCCTTACATAGCCAAGCTCATGGAACCCCCTTTTGAGCCCATGGCTACTGCTGACCTGAAGTATGTCACCTGGAAAACTGTATTCCTAGTTGCCATTACCACAGCCAGAAGGATTTCAGAGCTGCAGGCCTTGTGTTCTGAATCTAACTACATCATTGCCCACAAGGACAAAGCAGTACTTAGAATAAATAGGAAATTCTTGCCTAAGGTGAAATCTGAAATCTTACTTCGAGAGGGTTCTTGCAGTAGGTCATTACAGACAGGACTGCGCCCCCTGGTGTTAGGATCACACAGCAACCTTCTAGCTAACAATCCATAGTGGGGGACCTCCCCTGGCGTTACCTGACAGGACGTCAGCGTGACACTATAAAGGGGGTGGTCCCCACGCCCACCCTCCAGTTCTTTCCCACCGCCGACCTGAGTCAGTCGAACCTCGTGGAGAACTTCTTCTCAGTCGACCTCCATTTTTCCGGCTAACGGTTTAATTTTTTCTGTCTTCCTAGATCCTTTTGTCACTATTGCATGTCTTCTCTGTCGAATCGCCCGAAGAAGTGTGACAAATGCGACGCTTAAATTTTGCATGGGGACGACCATTCTAACTGCATCCTTTGCCTAGACCCAAAATACTGGATCCAGGACTACTCAGTTTGCCTCTCCTTCAACAGGGCCACATGAGCTAGATGCCAGAAAGCTCTCAAAGCCCGTCTTCTAAAGAAGTACCTGGCATCCATGGAAAAGGAGCTGCAGGAGCTGCGAGAATGTGCCTCCTCTCCCACTACCAAGCGAAAGAAGAAAAAGGTGTGCTGGGACCGAGATCGGTCCCCCTCTGTCCAGCGCTGCCAGATCGAAGAAGCAACCTCTGAGGAGGCGTCAACCTCGGTGAGTATCCCTCCTGCCCGGTCTCTGTCCGCCTTGGCAGATCGGTCGCAACCCCCCCCCCCACACACATACACACAGTTGTCAGAGGGCGGCAGGGGCAGCCTTCCCAAGAGCGTTCTGTTTCTGGGACTGTTAGCAGCACTATGGCGGAAAAGCCACCCTCTGGTTCCACCGAAGAACGTATGGCCCCGGTCGATAAGCTGAACTCCAGTTCCTCTGCCATCTGCCTGACTTGTCCAATAAGTCGGACGCTGGCTCCTCCGATGCACGCTCGGTCATGGCCAATCAGTCGGACGCTGGCTGTCCGGACGACTACTTGGCTGAGGCTCTTCCATTGGATCTTGGGGATTTCACCGACGGTGATCAGAGCCAGCTGCCAGACCCTATTTTACCCCTCGAGGGTTCTCCCTCCAGGGATTCTTTGCCTCTGACCCCACCCAATCCCTCACTCTCCCTTGATTCCTTACAGGAGATGAGCGGTGTGTCCTTGGGGATTTCTTCCCTGATGTCCAGTACTTTGCTGGCTGGATCTTCTGCTGTCCCAGTGGACCTGTCGACTGGGATCACCATTCCCAGATCCCCCTCGCACACTATGGATCTGCCTTCAGATTCAGTGGTCCCTCCGACGCCTAACCCCTTGATGTTGGATACCATAGGGAAACACACACCTCGGAGCTCTTCCCCGATTGTAGTCCTTCCTGACCCGACAATGGCGAGTGTGCTGGTCGACATCCCACTGCCAGATGGCACTACAGGCACTCCTACCCCTTATGCTCCGATGCCTGAGCCGCCACCAGGTCCCTCTGGGGTGCCTACCCCTCAAGACCTGCCATCAGGCCCCTTAGCACCTAGCGATCCTTCGGCTCCGCCCACTGCTGGTCCGGTGGCCCCCCTCCATTGGGCATGGTCCTGGGCTACCCGACGCCGCAATACCCCTATTACCCGGTGCCAGGGTATCCATGACGGGTCACCCGTCAGCCTACCTATGCGACTGGGTACCTAACACCGTGAGGCCAGTTTTTAGGTTACAACCCACAGGGCTACCCTTATGGCTATCTTTACTGGCTACCTTATACCCTCATTCGGCGTTACCAGGGTTCCAGCTGCCTCCTCCACCTCCACCTGCTCCACATCCTTCGGCTTCGGATGGGTCTCAGGCTGACAAGCCAGGATCCATTCCCACTTGGTAGAAGGACGCAGTCTCAGCTCTTACAGGAGTTGGCTCGACCGGAGCTTATACTGGTGCTTTCGCCAGCACCCTGGTTAGCCCCCAGGAGTCTTTCCCCTGCTGACCCTGGACGTCGGACAGGGAGCCTGCCAGACACCCTTCAAGAGTCTTGCTTGGCTATAGACACAGAGGGTACGTCAGATAAAGTCTTGTCTCCAGCAGACCAGTATCACCTGACTCAGACTTGGATTCAGATTCTTCAGAGTGTTACAGATCTCAGTCCCCCTATAGAGCCCCAGTCAGATTAGTCCCCCAAGTCTCCCCCCCCCCCCCGGAGAGACCTTCATTCGCCGACCTCCTCGTCTCTTCAGACCACATGGATGGACAACCCAAGAATTGGATCCCAAGAGAAAAGGCTCGCTTAGCACCTGGATATTTCTGATGCAGACCCCTACCCATCCCTCCTTGATGGGACATCACGAGGACTTAATTCTACCATTTGTCAGCAACCGTCCTCTATACCTGCGGTCTCTATGAAGGCCGATAGGACTTACCACCCCCCTGGAAGGGGTATCTCACCTCACTATGCAGCCCAAGGCAGACTCTATAGTGATCACAGCAGCCCACAGCAGGTCAGTCAAGTCGAAGCATCTTAGTGCCTCTCCGCCCGATAAGGAATCCAAACAAATGGACCAATATGGCTGCAAAGTTTACACTTCCCCCACTTGTGCGTTGAGGTTGCTGAATTATGTGGCCCACATGATTTCCTTCCAGAAATCGCCCCTATCAGACCTAGAATCAGACATTCTGGCTATTCCAGACCAAGATCTTAGGAATAGACTCCTTAAAAAGGTGAGGCTTAATAAGTCCTCCTGCTGTCATGCACTATGCACCACGTACGATTATGTAGACTCCGTGTCACGCAGTACTGCTACGGGTGTTTGCCTTAGAAGGCTCGCATGGCTACACTTGGTAGGCTTGGCACAGGATGTTCAATCCACCCTACTGAACGCCTCCTTCTGGAGCCCCATCCTGTTTGGGTAAGATGTTAAGGACATCATCATGGAGCTTCAGAACCGCGGCAGGTCCCTACAAGATGTGTGCTCCCTCTAGCACTCTGGCGCTAAACCCAAGCAGCCTTTTTACCACCAACCGTGAAAAAGGAACAGACAGCCCCGGCCAGATGTCAGGGCAAACATCGTGCCCTGGGCTCTGGGGCACCAACCCCCCCTAGCCAAATCCCACAGGGCAGTGGGAGGCCACTAGCCGGCCCTCCCCTCTGCTTCCTAACTTGCAGGACTCCCCTCCACCCTTTCCAGACCTGCCAATGGAACCAGTGGGGGGGGGGGGTTCACCCTTCACCTCAGAGAGTGGGAGGCGATCACCTCAGACACTTCGGTGTTGCAGATGACTGCAAGAGGGCACTCAGTCGAGTTCTTGGACCAACCCCCTGGACAATCCTTGGGGACGGTCACACTACCTGGCAAATCACCTTCCAGTGATGTGGGAAGAAATTCAGGCTCTCCTGTCAAAATCAGCCATAGAGCCAGTTCCACGGACTCAGGAGGGAAGAGGGTATTACTCCCACTTCTTCCTGGTATCAAAAAAGACGGGAGATCTAAGACCCATCTTGGATCTCAGCTTGCTGAACCTCTTCGTAGAATACAAGAGGTTTCGCATGTTGCTCCTGCAGGGGACTCCTATCCCTGCTTCTCAAAGATCAATGACTGTGCTCGCTGGACATGCAGGATGCTTACCTGCACATTCCTATCTTCCTGGCCCACCGCCGCTTCCTCAGGTTCAAGTTCCAGATCAACCATTTTCACATTCAAGGCTCTCCTTTTTGACCTGTCTTTGGCACCTCGGGGTTTTTACCAAGTGTCTAGCGGTAGTGGCAGCGGCCTTATGCAGCAGGGGGATATATGTGTTCCCATACCTGGATGACTGGGTTCTTTCAGTCCTATCCCAGGACAGTCTGAAGGAGTCTCTCTCCTTCACCCTGGACCTGTTTTCATGACTTGGCATTACGGTGAATTACCCAAAGTCCAACCTTTCGCTCTCCCCACACCTCCAGCTTATTGGAGTGGTGCTGGACACGGTCCAGGGCAGGGCCTTCCTCCCTTCGGACAGAGAGGATCCTCTGAAACTATAAGCTTCTGCTATAGCCAACTCTCGTTGGACTACAGCTCGTTCTGTTCTTCGACTGTTGGGTCTGATGGCTGCTGCCATTCCCACAGTACCATTGGCCCGACTGCACAAGAGGGTAACCCAGTGGACACTTAGTGTCCCATGGGATCAGCACTTGGATGACCTGGGCCACAGAGTCATGGTCTCCAACAGCATAACGAGGGATCTGATTTGGTGGAAGGAAATGTCCCAACTCTCCTTGGGGGTCCCCTTTTAACCCCCCTCCCCTTCCATGACCCTCACGATGGATGCCTCAAATCAGGGTTGGGGAGTGCATCTGGGAGACCACAGCACCCATGGAATGTGGTCCCATCTGGAAATGCATTTGCACATCAATGTTCTGGAGATGAGAGTGTGCTCTATGCTCTCCAGGCCTTTCAGACCCTCTTATGCCCAGGAACACTCCTTGTTCAGACCGACAACACTGCCATGGTCTGGTACGTAAACTGGAGGCACCCGCTCGTACCCCCTCTGCAGGGAGGCGATGTGGGTGTGGTACTGGGCAGTCCACCACAAACTGCACTTGATAGCAGTCCACATCCCGGGCATTCACAACGTCCTGGAGGACAGTCTCAGCCGCACCATCGTGCGGGCTCATGAATGGGAACTGAAGCAAGACGAGGTAGAAGGTCCGTTCGACCTGTGGGGCTGTCCAGATCTGGACCTTTTTGCCTCCCCATTCAGCACAAAACTACCCAGTTTTTGCTCGCTCATTCCCGGCCGTGGTGTTGTTTGGCGAGATGCGCTGTCACTTTGTTGGACAGGGTAGTTTCTGTATGCCTTCCCTCCTTTCCCAGTTCTGCAGAAAGTCCTGCTGAAGCTTCAGGCGGAGGGTGCATGCATGATTCTCAGCGCCTCTCATTGGCCTTGGCAGATATGGTTTTACCTTGCAGTAGCAGCTAGTATTGGAACCCCCAGTACCTTTGCCTCTCCTGCACAACCTTAGTTCTCAGGAGCAGGGCAGCCTGGTGCATCCAGGACTCAAATCTCTGCACCTCCATGCGTGGCACCTCTGGACGTAGCAGTGTCACGTTTTGGGGTTTCCTCCCAAGTAGCCAAGTTTTGGTGGAAGCCAGAAAACCCTCCACCAGAACTACGTACGCTGTGAAGTAGAAGAGATTCACCATCTGGGCGACTGCCAGGGATATAGATCCCTTTTCTTGCCCAGCGCACCAGATCCTTGAGTACCTCTTGCATCTCTCTGACTTGGGCCTCAGCTATTCCTCACTGAAGGTCCATCTTTTAGCAATATCTGCCTCTGCCTATCATGGTCCAGTGGAAGGCAAGGATATTGCTCAGTCCAAAACCTTTCTTATGGGGATCCTTCACATGAAACCTCCAGTCCGCAGTCCAGTTCCCCCCGGGATTTGAATTTTATTTTAGAGAAGCTCACTTTCCCCCATTTGAGCTGGCAGCAAGCTGTGATATGCACTACCTGTCTAGGAAGGCGCTCAAAGGATTTCCGAGCTTCAGGCTATAGTGTGTAAGGAGCCTTATTTAATTTTCCACAGAGACTGGGTGGCTCTGAGAACTAATCCTTCCTTTCTCCCAAAGGTGGTATCTGAAGTGACTTTAAACCAGGAAATTCAACTGCTGGTCTACTATTCCAAATATTCCAGTAGAGGGTAACACCTCTTGCACAGTGCATAGAGTGCTATGCTACTACATATCTCGGACTAAGGAGGTGTGCAAATTGGACCAGTTATTTGTTTCCTTTATGCCCAAACGTCAGGGCAGTGCTGTGTCCAAGCAGTGCCTTTCCAAGTGGTTGGCTAACTGTATTACCTTTATCTATCTACCAGAAGTATGAGAAACCACTTCCGGGGGAGGTCAAGGGGCATTCGACCCACGGCATGGCAGCCTCCACTGCCTTTTTGAGAAATGCGTCCGCATCTGACATCTGTGCTGCGGCCACGTGGAGTACCATCCATACTTTCACAAAACACTACAATCTGGACATTGCCTCTAGGCGCAAATCCAGTTTTGGACTGGCTGTTCTTCAATGCCTATTGTCGTGGCTTGTGTTCTGTTCTGCAGACCTTTTCCACCTCTTGGACCTCAGTCTCTGACTGTTCCTTCTTGACTGCTTGGAATTCAGTCCTGTCTGTAATGACCTACTGCAGGAACCCTCTTGAAGTAAGATATAACAGTTATGTAAGAACTTACTAACAGTAGATCTTCGAGAGAGGTTCCTGCAGTAGATCATGTTTTTCCCTCCCAACTTCCCCCAGCTTTTGCTTACTCTTTGCTTTCTTAGGGTGCTTTTTTAGCAGCTCAGGGCTCAAGGAGTTTTCTCCTTTCTGCTGTTTACTTTCCTGAGGTCTTATGGCGGGAGAACTGGAGGGCAGGTGGGGGGCTGCCCCCTTTATAGTGTCACACTGACGGTCCCCTGCTATGGATTGCTAGCTAGAAGTTTGCTGTGTGGTCCTGATGCCAGGGGACGCAGTCTTATCTATAATGACCTACTGCAGGAACCTCTCTTGAAGATCTACTGTTACGGTAAGTTCTTACATAACTGTTATTTCCACCTGAACCAATCCATCACTTTCCTGGTCTTTTTCACAGAAATATCCACACCAGGTGAGCGTAAGCTGTACAGCTTGGATGTAAAAAGAGCCCTGACCTACCATCTGGAGCATACAGAGCAGCTCAGAGACTCTCATACTCAGCTCTCTCACCTATGGTGAAGTGGGCAGGGGAAAACCAGCCACCAAGAAGACTATTTCACATTGGATAGTCTCTTGTATTCAGTTATGTTACAGTAAGGCTGGCCAACAGCCCCCTCAGGGTCTCAGGGCCCATTCCACCAGGGGCATAGCAGCCACAGTGGCAGCCTCAAGGGGTATTCCCATGCTTGATGTCTGCAAAGCAGCCACATGGAAGACTATACACACCTTCACTAAACACTACTGTCTAGATGTGCAGTCCAGGTCTGATGCCAGATTTGGCACAGTGGTCCTGAAGAGCCTCTTTCCTAAGTAGATTCTGTACTTGCCTCCAAACTGCAATGTTTTGTAGTCTGCTATAGTCAAGCATACTAAAGGACCCCTAGGGTGAGAAGAAAACATTACTCATCTTAGTAATATTGTTTCTTCCAAGATGTCCTTTAGTATGCTTGACCTCCCACTCATCCTCCCCTACATAACCTGACTGAGAATGGCTCTACATCCCTTTAACCCTTGCCAGATTTTTCTACAGTTGTTTACCTGAAAGCAAAATTTTCACAGTTCTCAATGTTTTTCTGTCTTTGTGTATTTCTGAATGATTTTTATTCCTGTTGTTACAGTTCATATTTATGGGCCATTTCTTTGCCCTTCCAGCTTCGAAATAATTCTGGTGCCCTCTAGGTTGACTGCTGGAAGCACACCCTCTTGCTCTCTCCTCATTGGTCAATTCCTGAAGCTCATTACCATTAACTTCACCTCCGGGGCAGCTGAACCCAGCTGGCATTCTGCTATTATCAAGCATACTAAAGGACACCTTGGAAGAAAAAAATATTACTACAGTGAGTAATTTTTTAATTCCTCCTCCCCTTCTTTCTTTTTTCGCCTTATAGCTAAAGAACTGTTTTACCCCACCTTTGAACCCCCTCTATATCTGCCTCTGCTTCTCTCACTGTCCTTTTGGTTTCCCTTGTTCTCATTTGGTCCTCTCCCCATCATTCCTTCTCTCTTTTTTCCTTTTACCCGGTGAAGGCCTTATTTTTGGCTCTCACTGCTTCTCTAACCTTTCTAGAGAACCATATTGGTCTCTTGTACATTTTCTTTTGATTACCATTTTCAGGGAAGACTTTGTTGATTCAAGAATGGCCTCCTTGATTGCCCACCATCTTTCCTCCACGTCCCTGATTCTGTCCACTCTAACTTGTCCTGGACCAGCTCCCTCATCCGGCTGAAGTCTGCCCTTTCTGAAATCTAGGACTTCAGCCTTTCATGAGGGCTTACTTATCCTAAAGGTCAAGTTGTACCATATAGAGTTATGATTGCTGGACCCTAGTGACTCTCTTACCCTCACTCCTCCCACCACTTTTGAGCTGTTGAGCACCGCATCGAGATTGGCAGCCTGCCTAGTGGGTTTCTCAACCAGCTGCACCAGTAGGCAGTCCTGCAGTGTATCTAGTAGGGTCTGACTTCTCTGGAGCTCTTGGCCACTATAATGACTCGATCAATATCTGACAGGTTTAGCTCTCCCACCTTCACCACCTCCCCCTTTTCCACCCCCTTTCTAAATCTGCCCCTAGCACCTTATCTCTTTCTTCCTCCTGTTCTGGAGGTCTGTAGATGATTACCAGTCAATTTGCAGACAGCACATTTGCACTGTCAAAAATTGCACAGACGTAAATGCATGTGTGGTCCTGGAGTTGGTTTATACAGTATAATTTAGTGCAGTTTCTGACCATGCTTAGATTACGGTACCGTGCCACGTGGTTTTTGCCCGTGCAGCTTTTGCTTTCAGCAAATTGACCTGGTGCCCTGTAGATCACTCCCATTTGTAATTTCTTGCCTGAGAATGCCGTGAGCTGAACCCACAGTAATTCTGTTTCTCCATTATTTCCCATGATGTTTCCATCCTCCACTGCCTCTGTGCCGTCTCTGGCATGTAGGGCTGCACCTCCTCCTTTACCTTTTCCTCTTGTATAAATATGGTGTAGCCTGGGACTTTCAGGTCCCAGTCATTATTCTCTGTGGCCCAAGTTTCTATGATGGCTACTAGATCCATCTCAGTGTCTGTCACTACTTATTATTATAACGTATTATTTCAAAATGTGAAAAAAAATGCTAAAGCAGGCTCAAAATGGATTGAGAAGGGAATGGTACGAAACAGGAGGTAAAGGATGATCTAAAATGAAATAAAACAGCGTAGGTCAAAAGTTAAACCATAACTTGTACTGGCTTACTTTAAAGCTCACTGGAAATATAAATTCTACGGACATGGATATGTTGTTCAGTCCACACTTCATGGAAAGTGCCTTGCCGCTTTAAATCTTGCCGGAAGGTCTTCAAGCTGGCTTTTCCCACCCACCCGGGTGATAAAACTGTCGGCTCCGCCCCAAGACGCCAGATCTTCCTTACCGCTTGGAAGCTCAGGTTCCCTCCTTAGCTCTCTGCGTTTAGACTGGATCCAAACTCTTCGGTTAATCTGAAACTAATTTTAAAGTTTACAAGACTTCGGTCTGTTTCTTCCTTCGCTGCTGCGATGGATAAGTCGACTCCCGGTTTTCGGTGGTACCCATGTGGGCAGAAGATGTCTCGGACTGATCCACACTCGACGTGCGTTGATTGCCTCGGGCTTGATCATGATCCGCAGGCCTGCAATTTGTGCAAGTCCTTCTCGGCCAATGTCCTCGAAGACTGTGCTGCCAGACTCCAACTTGGGAGCCCCGAGAGACATATTCCACTGGTGAAGTCAAAGGAGGCCCGTTGGGTGGTGTCCACGGCGGCGGGCTCGGCTGAGCAACTTGAGCAGATGATAGCCCTCGAGGAGGAGGCGGCCCAGGCTGCATCTTCGTCCTCCTCGGTCGCGGCATTTATCCCGCTCTCCTTGGGTTCCTTCTACACGGCTTCTTTTAAGGAGCTTTGTCAATCCCTCTCTACGAAAGGTGAGGGTCCATCAGGACACTCCTGTCAGTCCAAGAAGAAGGACTCGAAGGGTAAGTCCCACCGTCGGCATTCATGGGAGCGGGAGAGGTCCGCTTCCCCGGACAGTCGACACTCGACTTCGGTCGAGGTTGCGGCTAAGGTTGCTGGCTTCATGGTGTCCATGTCAGGTCAGCCGGCTGAGACACCCATCGACGTGGTCGAGATTGTTCTCGACCTGTTGGATGGGCTGTCGACTGGAGAAGCTGACAACCCTTCTTCACCGGTTCCCTCAGTGGAAACCGAGGACTTGCCTGTGCCTCCTGCGCTGGAGTCCCCGGTTAAGGTTCCCGAGCCGAGGAAGGAATGGGTTTCCCCTGCTCGCTCCCAGACCCACCCTCGGAAACGACGACGGTCTCGGTCTCGGACCTCTTCTCGGTCCAGCCGATCCCGCCGACATCGGCGGTCTCGGTCTCGGCACCGAGGAAGGCGGCGGCACCGCTCATCCTCGTCTTCTTCCTCCTCGGAGGAAAGGCTCCGGCGCAAGTTGCATCGACACTACGAGGACTTAATGTGGCAGCAGCTCCTTCTGACCCATGACAAGCCAACCCCGTCGCCTTCCCCGGCCATTCTGTGGCTGTCACCTGAACGGCTGAAACAACCCCTCGTGGTTGTCGAGGAGCCCAAACCGGCGCCAGTTGTTCAGCCGAAACCAGCTGCGCCACCTATTGTGGTGGAACCCCCGCCTCCACAACCTAAATCTGGGGCTCCAACCAAGGATTCTCGGTCGGGTCTGGGGTTGCCCCATCGGTTGTCGGTCACCCTCACTCCCGACCGTCCTCGGCAGGTGGAGGGTGGCTCAGGCCCTAGGCAGGTGTTCGCAGACTCCTCAGAGTCTGATGACAACTCTTCCCTGCTCTCCAGGCCCCTTGACCTGGAGTCTACTGGGGGACAGTCTGTGGACGAGAGCCCATCCTCGTTCATGGGTCTGCTTCGGCTCATCTCAGAATCTACTGGGATGCAGCTCAAACCCTTGTCCAAGCGGGCCAAGTATCCCCTCACGGAGATACTGGACTGAGGGGATTCTCCCACGGAGGCCTTTCCAGTGGCTGAAGCCATTGTTGGCCCAGTCTTGGAGTTATGGCAGCGGCCGGCTTCTTGTCCTGCTCCTTCGGCCAAGATGGCCAGGAAGTACGCGGTCCCCACCGGTTCACTGTCCGTTTTTTTTGGAGCACCCCTCTGCTGAGGGGCTTGTGACCGATAGTGTTTTCCGGCATTCCGGGAACGCCAGGGACGTGGACAGGCCTCCCGACATAGAGTCCAAAAAGCTGGACTACACCGGGCGTAAGGTGTACGCTGCGTCCTTCCTAGGCCTCCGTCAGGCCAGTTCGGCCGTACTGATTGCTCACTTCTCCCACGCCCTTATGGGTTCCCTGGATGAGGTGATCCCTCATCTCCCGGCTGACCTCCAAACTACGGTCAAGCAGGTGCGGGATCAGGGAAGGGCGGTGGTGAAGCAGCAGCTCCAAACTGCTCTGGATATTGGAGACTCTTGTGCCCGGTCAGTAGCGGCTGCACTGGCCATGCACCGCTGAGCTTGGCTGCGGACATCCACCTTCATGGCGGATACCCAGCACAAGCTGGCAGACGTCCCCTTCCTGGGTACCGACTTGTTTGGGCCCAGGGTGGAAGGCCATCTCCAGAGGATCGAGAAGTCCAATGCCACCTTGGACTCGGTCACGTCTGCTCAGAAGGACAAAGGCTGCCAGCAGCAGCGTAAGCCCTTTCGCCCCTCTGCCCCTGCGGCTCGTCCGGCCCAGCAACACCAGCATCAGGGCCAGCAGGCTTGCACTTGGCACCCCAAAGCCAAACCTGCAGCTTCCTCCAGCAGGAAGCCGGGAAGAAAAGGCCTGGGAGGCCCCTTGGCCGGTCCCTCCTCCAAGCCTGCCCAGTGACGGGTTGAGGGGTGTCGCCCCCAGCCTCGTCGCTCCCCCCGGGTCCCCCCCGTTGGGGGACAGCTCCACCACTTTCTTTCCACCTGGTCCGCTATCACCACGGACCACTGGGTGTTGGAAGTGGTAGGAAAGGGTCTGCCTGAAAGCCCGAGTAGGCCCCCACCTTTTCCGAACTGTCACGCCTCTAATGGGGGCTACGTCCGCGCGCTCTGTCGGCCCGTCGAGCCGACATTGCCCTGCTCCTTCAGAAGGAGGTGATCAGGGAGGTGGCAGATCCTCCACCAGACCCAGGGTTTGTGTCCAGGTATTTCCTGGTCCCGAAACGGACGGGGGTCTGGCGCCCCATTCTAGACCTGCATGACCCAAACAGGTTCCTAAGGTCTCGAATCTTCAGGATGGTCACTCTGGCTTAGATCATTCCATCATTGGAACGAGGCGTGTGGTTCTGTTCTCTGGACCTCCAAGACGCGTTCTTTCATGTCCCAATCCATCTGTCCCACCAGCGATTCCTCCGCTTCAGAGCAGGGGGTCCCTTTACGAGTTCCGGGCCATGCCCTTCGGCCTCTCTCCAGCTCCCAGGGTCTTCACCAAATGCATGGCAGTGGTGATAGCATTCCTGCGGTGCCAAAGGGTCCGGGTGTACCCTTACCTGGACGACTGGCTGATTGCGGCCTCCTCCAGAGCGGAGGAGGAGCGGTCCAGGGATCTGGCCCTGCAGGTTTACTCTCAGGTTGGCCTCCTCATCAACGAGGCCAAGTCGGAACTCATGCCAAAGCAGGTGATTCAATTCATCGGGGCAGAACTTGACTGTCTTCGAGCCAGAGCACGGCTCCCAGCGGACAGGGCCGAGGTTCTTTCCTCCTTTGCCCAATCATTTCAGGTTAGGCAATTGCGCCCTGCCCGGGACTTCCTGCACCTCCTGGGCCTCATGGCGGCCTGCACCAGCGTGGTCCATTGGGCCCGTTGGCACATGTGTCCCCTACAATGGGGACTGGCCAGCCAATGGTCACAGCGCTTTGGTCCTTTGGACCAGCCAGTGGCAGTGACCCAGGAGATGTGGAATGCTCTCCAGTGGTGGATCGTTCCAGCTAATCTGCAGGAGGGCATCCCATTTGTCTGCCCCGAGCAGACGGTCTCTCTATCGACCGGCGCCTCTCTTATGGGTTGGGGTGCCCATCTGGGGGAGCACAGAGCGCATGGCCTCTGGTCCCCTCGGGAGTCCCGATGCCACATCAACCTGCTGGAGCTTTGAGCGGTCCATCTAGACCTCACTGCCTTCGCTCCGTTTGTATGGGGTCAAGTGGTCCAGGTCCAAACGGACAATACCACGACCACATACTACCTAAACCGCCAGAACGGGACGCGCTCCATGCCCCTGTGCAAGGAAGCTTTCCGCACTTGGTCCCTCGCGCAGCCTGGAGGCGGATCTCCTAGCCATCCATGTGGCAGGAGCCTCCAACGCTGGCCGATGCCCTAAGCCGGATAGGGGCTGTGTCTCATGAGTGGTCTCTCCTGCCGGAGGTAGTACAAGATCTGTTCTCCCACTGGGGCACGCCTCAGGTGGACCTGTTTGCCTCCAGGGAGAATGCGAAGCTGAGGCTGTTTCATGCCGGCCCCACTCAGCAGGGCTCGCTGCAGGGGGATGCCTTCTCGAGGCCGTGGACCCCGGGCCTCTTCTATGCCTTTCCCTCATTTCCTTTGATCCACACGGTGCTTCTCAAGGCGAGGAGGGACAAGGCGCAGGTGATTCTGGTAGCCCCAGACTGGCCCTGCGAGTTCTGGTATCCAGATCCCCTCAGCCTCAACTCCAAGCTCCTGAGGCGGCTCCCAGCCCGCCCGGACCTGATCTCAGTCAACCAGGGGAAGGTTCTCCACCTGGACCTTCAATCCCTGCACCTGACAGTCTGGTTCCTGAGCAGCTAGAGTTCCAGGCCTTGGGTCTTTCCGACGAGGTCCTCAACGTTGTTGAGGCATCCCGTAAGGAGTCGACCAGGAAATGCTATGCCTTCAAATGGAAGAGATTCTCCATTTGGTGTCAGGGTAAGGGGTTGGACCCTTCTTCCTGTTCCTGGGCAAGCATTCTGGACTACCTGTGGTCCCTTTCTCAGCTAGGGTTTCGGTTGTCGACCCTTAAGGTGCACCTGGCAGCCATCTCTGCTTATCGGGCGCGGGCCGGGAAGCAGTCGGTGGTGCAGGAGAAGGTGGTCGGGTGCTTTTTCAAAGGCCTTGATCACATATCCCCTCCGGTGAGAGAACCTCCACCTCCTTGGGATCTACTGCTGGTATTGGCTAAACTCATGGGCAAGCCATTCGAACCGATGCACAGGTGTGACATCTCTCACCTGTCGTGGAAGACCACCTTCTTGGTGGCTATCACGTCAGCCAGAAGGATGGGAGAACTCCAGGCGCGTTCCATTGAGTCTCCCTGTCTGGTCTTCCACAGGGACAAGGTTGTCCTGCGCCCCCACCCGAAATTCCTTCTGAAGGTGGTGTCGGAGTTTCACCTTAACCAGGTGTTGACTCTGCCGGTGTTCTACCCCAATCACACCTCGGAGGCCGAATATAGGCTCCATACTTTGGACCCTAGAAGAGCGCTTTCTTATTATTATAAGGAGCGGACGGCTGACGTTTGGGGAGAGGTTCGCCAGCTGTTTGTCACCTACGCTGAAGCCGCACCTGGCAGACCTGCAGCCAAGCGGATGATAGGCAGGTGGGTCACCTCCTGCATAGATCTCTACTATAGGTTGGCGGGCATGGAGCTTCCCAAAGGGATAAGAGCTCATTCTACCCGCCATACCACTGCTTCCATGGCTGCTTCCAGGGACGTTCCTATCCAGGAAGTCTGCAGGGCTGCTACCTGGAAGTCAGCACACACCTTCATTACCCACTACCACATCGACCTTGAGTCACGCCGGGATGCTGGTTTTGGGACCTCGGTTCTCCAGTCCTTGTTTCCTAAGTAGGGTGTGTGTGCAATGCCTCCCTCCTCCCGGAGAACTGCTAGGAGTCTGCTATGAAGTGTGGATTGAACAACATATCCATGTCCCTAGAAATACAGGTTATTCACCTGTAACAGGAGTTCTAGGAATGGTATATGTTGTTCATCCACACAACCCACCCGCCTCCCGGCTCGACGCACAACCTGGCTTCCAGCGGGCTAGGTCTGGCGTCATGGGGCGGAGCCTAGAGTTTTACCACCTGGTGGTGGGAGGAGCCAGCTTGAAGACCTTCCGGCAAGATTTAAAGCTGCAAGGAACCTGCCATGAAGTGTGGATGAACAACATATACCATTCCTAGAACTCCTGTTACAGGTGAGTAACCTGTATATACAGTATATGTTGTTTAAAGCTGTATCTATAGCAAAATTCAGTGTGCGTACTACAAACAAATAATATTAAATTGAACCACTGGATTGTGTTTTTGTATTGCTGCTTCTTCCGCAAGTTCGAGTGAGAGCATTGCATAGGGAGCAGCACACTGTCATTTTGGTCGCAGAACAGTTTTTCCAGCAGAAAGGCAAATGGACCAATATGTATATCAAAAATGGTTTCTGTCACTAAAGTTCATGCCTCCCTAATTTCTTGGAGCTCGGTGGGTGGGGGGTGTTACAAAATAAAATTAGAATGGCTTACCTGGAATATAAAAGGGGAACACGATGAACATAAGCTCCATATGGTGCTCCATCATCTCCAGAAGTTGAAGGTGAGGGTTGCATATTTACAGGAAACACACTTCTCTTTCGATGGGCGTGGGAGGGACAGGCCTATGGGGTTGGCTGGAGTTCAAAGAGGGGTTGTGTTGTTATATTGATAGCCCAGCATATCCCTTTTGTCCTAGAGAGACAATACTGGGATAAGGAAGGATGTTTTATATTTTTACATGGTAAATTAGGGATGACAGAAGTTGTCTTGGGGTCTGTTTATGGTCCCAACGTAGACTCCCCTGTTTTTTTTTTTTTTTTTTTCTTAAGTTAGTACCCATTATAACCCCTTTCACCTGTCTGTCTATTTTCATTGGTGGGGACTGGAATATCGTATACCAACCAGACATAGATAAGTCTGGTTTGCATCGATGAGGTCTCTTCCCCAGGACAATAGGGAATTACGTGATCTAATGGAGGGGTTGGGCCTTGTCGACACATGGTGACTGCTCCACCCCACTGACAGACAATGCACATTTCAATCCCCCCCCCCCAACATGAAAACTTATTCCTGACTTAATTTCTTTCTCTTCAACCAGGAATCTCTTTCAGGCATCTTTTCTTCAGAAATACTCTCAATATTATATCTGATCATGACCCAGGAAATTGGATTCAGGCTGTCAGTGGGGTGGAGGACCGTGACCCTACATGACATCTCAATGCCTAGTTACTTCAGGATCCTGACATGCTTCAATCTATACACACATATCTGAAGAACTTTTTAGAACAGAATGAGGGATCAGTTGCTGCCGCGGATGCATTGTGAGGGGGCATTGAAATGCTCCTCGAGAGAGGAATGTATATGCCTTACTCTAGGTGTTTTAAAAACACGCTAAGTGCGTCAAGAGCAGCTCCTAAGAGGTATAAGACAGCTTCATTGCACCCTCACCTCACATTTCATGGCAGACGTTTGGTCTCACCGACATGACCTCAGAGCCCAGTATGCTGATTTAATGGCTCAAAAGGCTGAACTGTCCTTACTCAGGACAAAAGTGAAATATTTAGAGTCGGGAGAAAAGGCCAGCAAGTTACTGGCTCTTCGGCTCCGGGCCATGGAGTCTGCAAGTTATATGCCTGGAATACAGCCTAATCTAAATGAGGAAATTGTAACCCATTCTTGAGGTGTAGCTGAGTTTTTTCGATTGTTTTATTCTAATTTGTGTGCTAGTAACACCCCAGTCCTCAATTATTGACCAGCATCGCTGACTATCTGTATCCTGTCCCGCTTCCTGTACTTGACTTCTCACAACAGGAGTTCCTTAAGGGCCCGATAACCCTTGCAGAAGTCTTGCAGGCCATACGAGTGCTTCCACCAGATGAGGCCCGGGGTCGGGTGACTTTGTTAATAATCTTTATTCGGCCTATTAGAAGGAAGCAGCTCCCCTCTTAGTTTGGTTATATAATTATTGGTACGACTCGGGTTTTTCTAACATGTTTTTAAATGGAGGCCTGGAAAACATTAATTAAGAAACCTGGTAGAGATGAGACCTCCCTGGATAGTTACTGTCTGATATCGCATTTAATTCAGATTTAAAAATTGTTGCAAACATCTTGGAAAGTAGATTGGCCCAAGTATGGGAGGGGCTAGTCGGTTCATCGACGGTTTGTTTTATAAGAGGTCGCCTATCTAGCGACCAACCCAAAAATTACATTATCTTGTTTTGGCATTCAGGGAGAGCAGGTACTCTGCGGTCATGGTCTCCCTGAACGCTGAAAAGGCCTTTGATCAAGTTGCCTGGCCTTACATTTTTATAGTACTCCACAAATTTGGTTTTCTGTTGGAATTTTTTAAGTGGATCCAGTTATTGTATAGGAGTCCATCAGCTCGTATTCATTGTATTGGGGTCTTATTAGACAAATTTTCCCTACAACATGGAACAAAACAGGGCTGTCCACTTTCCCCTTATCTTTTTAATCTTTATTTAGAACCCCTAATTTATTTTCATAATCCAGGTATTCAGGGACTACAAGTTGGAGAGCATAGATATGTACTGTCAGCATATGCTGATGACCTGTTACTATACATCGAAGACCCCTCTACTTCATTACAGGCTGTATTCTGGAAAATGCAATGTTTTTCAGTCATTCTCGGGGTATAAGTTAAATTTGACTAAAACAAAGGTTCTGACACTTAATAATTTTGTTTGCAGACAAGCAGTTGTTTAAATGGGCTTGCTATGAGAGCCAATGACTATCACTTACTTAGGAATACGTAGTGCCCGCACTTCATCGCACTTGGTCAAAGATAACTTGTCTGCCTTGTTGCTAACTATTCAACAAGATTTGCGGAGATGGGCCACCCTTCCTCTCTCTCCCTTTGGGGCCGTATTAGCACTGTAAAAATGAATGTAATATTACCCTGTATTCCTTATCCCTTGGGAATGCTGAATATATATCTACTGAAAGCATGGTTTATTCGGTTGCAATCTATAATCAATGAGTTTCTGTTGAAGGGTGGAGCCATTCAGCGGGCATATCTTAAATTATCGACTCCTGAGATGAGTGGTGGTCTGCAGCTCCCCAACTTTTTCTTGTATTATTGGGCCCTTCACAGTAGCAAGTCACTGAGGTGGCATGTGCAGGAAGGTGAGCAATCGCTCGGCGCCTGTGTTCCCCTCTGGTTGGACTTGGAGCATTTTCTATGCAAAACTTATGGTATTTGGCTTAATAGCTTGCTCTACATTAAACCATCCCTACTACACCAACCCCTCCATTCCACGCCATTATTTTGGTCTTTGAAAGTGCATTGTCAGCTAAGTACATACCTGGGTTTGTCATGGACTAGAGCTATGGCCCAACCCCTCATAGGCAATCCTAACAAACGAATAACTGATCGGTCTGTCACTCCCTCTTTATGCTCTCAATTTCGGGATTTAATTATAGAATCCTTGCTTGATGGGGATTAATTTCTTCGCTTTCAGCACTCTGAGATCGATATCACCTTCATAACTCCGCCAGTTTTAAATATTTCCAACTTATTCATGCCACATCGACATTCCTAGGTCCTAGACCTTGGACATGTTGGGATTCAGTGGTGCCAGACTTTCTTTGTACTGCAGTCCTGCAGCCCCACTCAGTGTCCAAGCTCTATCAGCTTTTCCAAACTCTGGATTCTAATAGCCCAGTGGGGATTTGTTTTTATTGGCAGCAGGTGCTTGACCTTTAGGAGGCACCCAAATTGTGGCACTCAGTCTGGCGGGCTCTCTATAAATTCATCAAACAGGACAGGTTTTGTTTAATTCAATTTCACATTTTACATAATCTGCATTATATACCATCTAAACTATTTAAGATGGGTAGGCTATCTTCCCCACTGTGTACTGTAACAGAAGTGGCCTTGTGGAGGGTACATTGAAGCATGTGTTCTGTGACTGTGACAAGGTAACCCCTTTTTGGAACACCATAAGAGACTCATTGGATCCCCTCTTGGGCTTGAAAGATCTTTTTTCCCCCTGAAATCTGTCTAGTTGGGTCCTATCCGTCATACCCACAAAGACCATATGGCGATGATAGCCATAACTGGGAAGTTAATAATATTAAGACACTGGAAGGACACTTCTATCCCTCAGTATCATGATTGACATCAGGAGATTCTGATGGCTCTGATGGTAGAGAAACAAATAACCTCTCTTTGGAAGTGTCCTGACCAGTTTCGGCGCAGGTGGGGACCCCTATATACTCTATTATCAGTATCTTCCCCAAGATCACAGTCATAGATTTTGTTGTTATATCCAAGTATAGATCTATTATCCATATGTTTTAGTTTTCTTGTCTCCAGGGACTTTCTTAGTTAATTGTATAATAACAGCTTGATAGCTGAGCTCGGGAAGGGGAAGGGGGGTGTTGTAATAATAATAATTCCTTTGTTTATAATGTGCCTTTCAAGAACCAAGGCGCCTAACAACCAATTAAAATAATACATAAACAATAAATACAAACACAAACACACTGTAAATACTAATAAAATCCAGATAGAAGGCAGAGTTGAATCATTGAGAATAAGCTTGATTCCATAAATAAGTTTTGAGAGCCTGTTTGAATCTCTCCACTGTCGTGCACCCGTAACTGCCGGGGTAGAGAATTCCAGAGGGTTGGTGCTGCGTGCATAAAAGCCTGGGCCCCCGATGATTTTAAGCAAACCCTTGGAATCTCTAGCAGTCCCTCATCAGCCGAGCAGAGCGATCACCCAGGGCAGTAAGGAACCAGAAGCTATTTCAAGTAGTCTGGGCCCTGTCCGTGTAGGGCTTTGTAAGTCAGAAGTCTGACTTTAAAGGTGATCCGCCACCGTACTGCAGCCAGTGCAGTTCGTGCAGCACCGGAGAAATATGACAGGACCAGGGAGTCTCCATCAATAACCGGGCTGCTGTGTTCTGTACCAGCTGCAGGCGGCAGATATCCACCCCCGGTAGCCCTAGGTAGAGGGAATTGCAATAATCAAGGACACAAAGGCATGGACCAACATAGGGAGATCGCCAGACGGCACAAGGTGCTTGACCCTGGAGATGTTCCTCAGATGATAAAAAGAAGATTTGATGACTGCCGACACCTGCGAACGCAGTGTCAGCCCTTCATCCAAAATCACCCCCAGGTTTCGCACCCGTTCAGAGGTAAGGAGTAGTAGGCCCCCACGGAAAAGTCGCGAAGGCGAACCTACCCCCAACTCCCCTGTCCGGTGCACCGGGTCCACAACCAGCACCTCTGTCTTTTCTGAGTTCAACCTCAACCAGCTCGAATTCATCCAGTCCTGGATTTCAGCAAGGCAGTTGTAAAATACCGAGAGAGCTCTATTCTGGTCAGGTGCAAAAGAAGGGCAGAGCTGCGTATCATCAGCACTGCAGTGACACTTCAGCCCATACCTTCTTATAATGTCTCTGAGGCATAGCATGCACACTGCGAACAACATGGGGGACAACACCGAACCCTGAGGGACTCCACATGACAGAGGAACTGGGTCAGAGGAATGAACCCCTGACACCACCCTCTGAGTTCTTCCATTGAGGAAAGATGTATACCACCTTAGGACTGTACCTGACAGGCCACAGATGAACCTCAGGTGACCGAGAAGGACCCCATGGTCCACATTGTCAAATGCTGATGAGAGATCTGCAAGAACCAAGATGGAATGGTTTTTCTGATCCCTTGCCATCAGGAGATCATTGAGCACCAGAACCAGCGCTGTCTCAGTACTGTGCCTCTTTCGAAAACCAGATTGGAGTTGTGTGTGTGTGTGGGGGAGGGGGGGGCTGGGGTTTTGTTTTGAATTCTTTGTTTGTTCTGTTTGTATATTTTTTTGTTTTTTGTTCCTGTCATTCAAACAACATGAAGTCTTGCTGTATTCTGACATTATGCAGTTAGCCCCAGCACTTGAACTGCTCCGGAGAGGAAAGAGTTAACTCTATGCCAAAGCATAGAATGTTGAGCTCAAGCTCGGTTCAGACCTCTGTCTGCTGCACTTTGAAGTGTACCCATCAGATTCTCTACTCCGCCTTACTGAACAGTCGCTCCGGAGATCTCTCCTTTGCTATTGGTTCGGTACAGTAAAAATGTTGGTTTTAAACCGCTATTTCTTATTTTTTTTTCGGTTCAGATCCCTGTGTGCGGTACAGTAAGTACTTAGGTAGTGGAATAGTGCTATTTTCCGTGGAAATTGTAAAAGCAATATTTTTCAGTCGGTTAGGCTGAACCGACTGTCTGTATTTTCTCATAAGTTTTCTTCGGTTTTCTAAATTTAGTGTGAGGTACCGGTCCTTATCGGTTCTAAAAAAAAAGTATTTTTAACGTTTTTTTCAAATCCCCGGGACATGGTTAGGAACCGATAAGGGGGTCTTGCCTGGCTTTTGCCAAGAAAAGGGTAAGTTTTAAGGATGGCTTTGTCTGAGAAACCCAAAAGAAAAACTGGGCCCACTGGGTTTCAACACTGCAGTGAGTGTGGGGAGGCCTTTGCAAGGCTGATCCCACACCACCTGTGTTTACTGTCTGGTTTGACCACCTTGATTCAGACTGCCAGATATGTAACAGTTTTCCTAAGGCCACCCTGGATAAAAGATTGGGTAGGCTTAGGGAAAAGGAGGCCGAGAAGTCTGCTGACCCAGATGGCCAGCCCAGTTCGGTTCTGACCGAACCTGAGGGAGTGCCCACTGACCTGGGCGAGACTCCCTCGGGCAAAAGGAGAGCCGATCCTGAGGGGTCGGTTCCGCCAAAAAGAAAGAGAAATCGGCCGGTTCGGATCCAGAACCGCATCGTTCAGCCGCCGAGGAAATTGCCAGGGTGATTAGTATAGTTGAATCGCTCCGTTCAGTTCCGGCTGATCTGACGCCTCCCGGTAGGCGTTCGATTCGGTCGGTTCCTCCGGTTCCGGACTATTCCCCAGAAGACTATTATGAACCGGATCTGGAGGGGGATGAAGATTACGATGATGATGATGGTGTAGAAGGTCTGGATGAGCCCATAGAACCAGACATCTCCCCAGACAGACCTTCTGGTGTTTTCCCTGCTAGGCTTTCTCAGTCCCCTTCCCACTTTATGTTCTACAAAAAAGTGGCAGAAACCCTCCAGCTCCCACTAGATGAAGCTGTCGAGGAGCAAGAGTAGCCTGACTATGTGGAGATGATGGACATCCCAGAGTCTTCGAGATTGTCTATTCCCCTTCATAAATCTTTTGGGAAACGGACACAAAAGTTACTTCAAACTCCAAATTCTTTACCTCCTGTGGACAGACGAATGGACAAGAGGTATATGTTGTCAGGCCCAGGTACAGAGTACTTGTACAAGCAATGCAGCCATGTTGGGGTTGTGCAGGCTGCAGCCTGTGATAAGGCTACCATACCCTTGGCTTCACACACCCCAGATAAAGACTCCAGGAAGCTGGACGTCATGGCTAAAAAACAGTACATGGCATCTTTCTTGGGACTCAGGCAGGCTAACTATATGGCCTACACAGCCAGATACCAGAAGTCCAGATGGGATACTGTTCTGGAACTGGCTAAACAGGCTTCCTCCCAGCTTGCCAAGGAGCTGGAGAAGGTGACTGCTGATGGGATTGAGGCATCAGAAATCCAGTTTCATGCTGCTGTGGACTCCAGTGATGTGTCATCACGAGTTATGGTTACATCTGTGGCTCTTCGGAGACCGGCTTGGCTCAGATGTACTAGCCTATCACAGGACACCCAGGCTAAGGCCATGGATTTCCCTGTCATGGAGAATTCTCTGTTTGGGTAGCAGACAGAATTATATGAAGAAAATGGACGAGTACAGGACCACCTACAGGAGTGCACAGGCCAAGGAAAGGCAGGCAACTCCTCAGAAGCAGCAATCTAGGGGCTGGGCAGGCCTTTTCATAGGCCTTTCTACCAGGCACAGTCCTCCTCTCCTTTTCCTCAGAGGAGCTTCTTCAGAGGGAGAGGCAGAAGGGGGATGAGCAGGACTGCATCCTCCTCTCAGTCTAAGGCTCCTGCCAAGCAGACACCCTGATGTGTCAGCCCGGGTTGACTCCCCAATTCCTGTAGGAGGCAGGCTGGCTTACTACTTCCAGGCCTGGAAGTCTGTTGCCTCAGACAAGTGGGTCCTGGAGGTAGTAAGTCAGGGACTGGCCCTCAGCTTCAAAAAATTTCCAAAGCTGAGGGTCAGGTCTTTTCCACCTGCAAACATCTCCGAAACCATTCCCCTTAGAGGCAGAAGTTTCATCTCTGCTGGCTCTCAGAGCCACAGAGAAAGTTGCTACATCTCACAGGGGCAAAGGTCTCAACTCCAGATATTTCCTTACCCGGAAAAAGACAGGGGAGTGGCGGCCCATCCTAGATTTAAGATACTTAAACAAGCACCCAGTAAAGCCAAAATTTAAAATGGTGACTCTGGGAATAATTCTTCCCTCTCTAAGGCCAGGGATTGGCTAGCCTCCCTGGACCTCAAGGATGCCTATTTTCACATTCCCATCAGGTGCTCCCACATAAAGTACCTTAGGTTTGAACTGCCGTCAGGCCATTATCAGTTCAGAGCAGTGCCCTTTGGCCTAACATCAGCACCAAGGGTGTTCACAAAATGCCTAGCAGTAGTAGTGGCCTTTCTAAGGAGACAAAACATTTCCGTATTCCCATACCTGGATGACTGGTGCATTGTGGGTCAGTCTCCAGATCAAGTCAAGTCACACCTACAAGTGACCCAGCAAGTGCTCACTTCTCTAGGATTCCTCCTCAGTCTGCCAAAATCAGTTCTTGAACCAGTAAAACTCTTGACCTTCATAGGGGTAGAATTGGATACTAGCAGAGCAAGAGCCTTTCTCCCTCTGGCAAGGGTAAAGTTCCTTATAGAGCTGGCTTCTTCTGTTCACCTTCTGTTGTCTCGACCAGCAAGACATTTCCTTCAACTCCTGGGCTACACGGCAGCTTCCACTTGCAGTGGTCCAAGGGGCCAGATTTCAGATGAGGGACCGCCAGTTCCATTTGAGGACTTTTTGGTCTCAGAAAAAATATCCTCTTACCAAACTAATTCCAGTGACTCAAACTCTGATCCAGGCTCTCCAATGGTGGTTGGATCAGGACAACCTCAGGCAAGGGGTATCATTTATCACTCAGTCTCATTCCGTGGTTCTAAACACAGTTGCTTCTTTCCTGGGGTGGGGAGCTCACTTGGGAGTCCTCACAGCTGATGGAGTGTGGTCCCCCCAGGAGTCCGTTCTCCACATCAGTCTTCTGGAGCTCAGGCCAGTGTACCTGGCTCTACAAGCCTTCTCAGACTCAGTACAGAGCAAGGTGGTTCAGGTCAGGACAGACAACACCACCACCACCACCATGTGGTACATCAACAAGCAGGGAGGCACTTTGTCTACGGCCCTGTGCACGGAAGCCATGAAATTATGGTCCCTGGCTTATTCTCTACAGATGTCTCTGGTAGCAGTCCACCTTCCAGGGAAGGATTATGTGCTAGCAGATGCATTGAGCAGGATTTCCCAGGGCCATCACGAATGGTCCCTGGATTCCCTAGTGTTAAAAGTGATCTTTGCAAGGTGGGGCACTCCAGAGATAGATCTCTTTGCAACCCCCAACAATTACCAACTTCCTCTTTTTTGTTGCAGACCCCCAGTCTTGGGCTCAGTCCCCCTGGATGCTCTGCTTCTGGATTGGGAGGGGAAATTTCTGTATGTCTTTCCTCCCTTTCCTCTACTATTCTAGTTCTGGTCAAGATAAGGTCAGAATCTTGCAAAGTGATCCTGATTGCTCCAGACTGGGCCAGACAGCCTTGGTATCCCCTGTTGCTGTTCCAAGCAGTCCATCTTCCCCTATCTCTCCCCAGGAGTCACAGCCTGTTAACCTCCTCTCAGGGGAGGATCTGGTATCCCAATCTTTGGTCTCTCAATCTCAAGGCATGGCTCTTGACGAGCTAGAATATGCAAATTTGCATCTGTCTCAAGGGGTTCTGGACATTCTCAAAGCCTCTCGAAAACCTGCCACCAGAAAAACGTATATCTCCGAATGGAAAAGATTAAGCATTTGGTGTTCCAGTAAGTACATATTCCTAGATACTGCTGACTTGTCTACAGTTCTGGATTACATGATTCATCTTAATGGCTTAGGCCTCAGACCAGCTACCCTCAAAGTACACGTCAGCTGTTTGTGCATTTCTGTCAGTGGGAAAGCCCTCCTCACTGGCATCTCACCCTGTTTTCTGTAAATTCTTCAAAGGATTGCTTCATACCAATCCCCCCTTTAGGGATCCTACTCCTGCTTGGGATCTTAATGTTTGCATTGCTCAGCTTATGCAACCCCCTTCTGAGCCTTTGGCCTCAGCAGAACTTAAGTACATGACTTGGAAAACTGTGTTCCTGGTAGCTATTACCTCTGCCAGGCGTATCAGTGAATTACTAGCTCTATCAGTACAGCCTGATTTTATCGCATTCCATAGAGATAAGGTGATCCTTAGAACCAACAGGAGGTTCTTACCCAAAGTGGTTTCAGACTTTCATCTGAACCAATCCATGTCTCTTCCTGTGTTCTTCACTGATCATTCTTCTTCAGGAGAGAGAAGATTACACAGTTTGGATGTTAAAAGCGTTCTTAGCTACTACATTGAGAATACTAAGGCACTTAAATTTGACTCTCTCTCCAGTTATTCCTCACTTATTGTGAACTGGGGAAGGGTAAACCTGCTACTAAGAGAACTATTGCCAGGTGTATTGTCTCTTGTATACAATTCTGCTATGAAGAGCTAGGCAAAATACCCCGCTCAGGCCTGAGGGCTCATTCGACTAGAGGTACAGCTGCTTCTCTGGCTACTGCCAGAGATATACCCTTATTAGAGATATGCAAAGCAGCCACCTGGAAAACAGTCCATACATTCACCAAGCATTACTCTCTGGATATCCAGGCTAGGAGTGATGCTAGGTTTGGTACAGCAGTACTGCAGAGCTTGTTTCCAAAATAGGTTCAGTACCCTCCTCCAGGGAGGTACAGCTTGGTAGTCTGTATAATGTCAGAATACAGCAAGACTTCATGTTGTTTGAAGAAAAAATGACTCATCTTAGTAATTGTGTTTCTTGTAATGGAGTCTTGCTGTATTCTGACCTCCTTCCCTTCCCTCTCAGAACCTGTTTTTTAGGAAGTGGGCTGGCAGGCGCAGTGTTGCACCTCAGGGGTGTACTTGGCATTCTTCCCTTTTTAGAGAGGGGGAGTGGGTTATGTTATATGTTTTTAATAATTATATCTGTTCACTGCCTAGTTTTTTGTTTTGGATTTCTCGAGTCTTTTGGGGATCCAAAATATTTGGTTGTCGTTTGGCTAGTAAATTTTACAGTTTCCACATAGTGGGGGTAGTTAGTGTTAGTGCGTAAGAATCTGACGGTTACACTTCAAAGTGCAGCAGACAGAGGTTTAAACCGAGCTCGAGCTCAAAGTTGTATGCTTTGGGATAGAGTTAACTCTTTCCTTTCAGGAGCAGTTCAAGTGCTGAGGCTAACTGCATAATGTCAAAATAATGTCAGAATACAGCAAGATGCCATTAGAAGAAACACAGTTACTAAGGTGAGTAATTTTTTCTTATGTACTATAGTTTGTGTGTCTGCTGTTTTTACATTTTGTCTTTTATGCTTTATTTTATTGTGTCGTGTTACTGGAAACTAATAAAGTATACTTAATGATAAAAAAAATAAAATTAGAATGGCATCAGAATATTGTAGACATAAGAGATTGGGAAAGGTGCATCAGTGAAAAAAGCTTGTTGGCATGACCCAATGGTACTTCTAAACTGTTTTTTTAATTAAAAACAGTTTTCTCATTTTTTTTTTCTCCTACAGCTTTGCATGATATATCTGCTTCAGCTCAAAGTAGTATGCACTAAAATAAAAAAAAAAAAAACATTTATTTTAGATGTCTGATCTTTAAAATTATGTTTAGTCAATTGATGTTGACTCATCAGTGTCATATCATGCTTCGCTCTAGAAAGGGACATTAGGGTCACGGAGACAATTTGGTCTTGCTCACCTTACTGGTGGAGGGTAGACACATAGACAAACTGCTGTCTGGGGAGAGGGCCTATCAGGCATTTCTGAATGACACCTCTTCAACATCTGGCTCATGAGCAGGTCTTGGCATTTGTCTTGGAGGAGACTACTTGCCTACACCCTTGTCGGCTAAGGTGGGGTGCTGCAGCATGGCTAGCACAGTGAGGCATGAGATACAGGGTTATACAGTGGAGAAAAGTATTGTTTCATGTAGTAATAGTTTACAGCTAACCAGCGTGTGTGTTTCTGTACCTTCTAGTGCCAGGAATGGAGTATTCCGCAGATACCATGGCTCAAGGACCACAGAAGATCTCCAAAGTTACATAAAGGAAAAGAAGTGGGAAGTTGTGGAACCCGTGCCAGGATGGAAATCCCCATCTTCCATATTGTAATTAATTTTTTCCCTTCTCTAATGGGTAATTTGATTGTATCATTGTTAGACCTAGCTGTTAAATTGTGTTACAAGGATTATGGTTTGGGAATGTCAGACAGTTTGGACTTGACTCAGAATGGTTGCAGGCATCAGTTGGAAGTTGGGTATTTAATGAGGGAGCTGAGATTGCTGGCACCTGTGAGCACTGGCGTACATCTCAAGTCACTTTTCAGCAGGGGTGTTGAGCTTTAGCAAATGTAGAGCTTTATGTTAATGGGGATGAATATTCTGTTACAAGAAGAGCTGGCTTGAATAGTAGAGGGCTTTCAAGGACAACTAAACTTTCTAATACTCAATTCCAAAATCAGGCTTCACTGAGAGATACTAAAGGCTGGGTTTACATTGATGCTAAATCTGCATTTATAAATTTAAAATAAATACAGTTTCGTAGCATTTAAAAATTAAACAGCATCCTTCCCATTTGAAAAACGTGTCTGACTAGCTCTACAAAATTGTCATCAGACATAATGATGTTGGAGCGAGTGGCAGAGGTACATAGCACTCTATACAGTGCTGTATGGTTCATTTCATCATGGACATTTTATAATTCTTTCAACAAAATAGTCAAAACAAGCGTATTATTTTTAGCAATACACATGTAAAGCCATGATTTTGTTTGTTTTATTCTATATAGGTATGGAAATGTGTCTTTTTATCTCCCAAACAAAACAGCATAAGGCAGCAAATACCCGGTGGTCTAGTGGTTAAGAAATCCTCCTGAAGTGCATTGCTTCTGTCCACACAGTACGAATGCTTAGAAGCTTGCAGGTGCACATTTATTTATTTACTTAGTTTTTGTTTACCAAGTAGGTGCACTAGATAAATGCAGTGCCTATTTTCAGGCACGACTCGAGAGAATACAAACAATAAATAAACATTGGTACAAGGCACAGTAGTACAAAGAACAAACTTACATGTATCAGCAAAGGAAATACAACACTAACATTGATACAAGGCACAGTAGTACAAAGAACAAACTTACATGCATCAGCAAAGGACACGCAGTACTAACACTGGTACAAGGTACTGTAGTACAAAGAACAAACTTCTATGCATCAGCAAAGGAAATGCAACACGAACATTGGTACAAGGTACAGTAGTACAAATAAACTTACATGTATCAGCAAAGGACATACAGTACTAACATTGGTACAAGGCACAGTAGTACAAAGAACAAACTAATGTGTCAGCAAAGGACATACAATACTAAAGTGCAGAGACTTAAGTACAAAAATGAAACATCCCGAGTTTCACTAAAAAGGCATTTAAAAGGCACAAAATAAAATGACAGTACAGGAATCAGTTACAGGAGCACTTATCCAATGACAGGAGAAACGTCCGACGCTCACTTTTGAAAACTAGTGAGTCTGAGAGTTCCTGAGATTAGGCAGAAATGAGTTCGAAAGCTTAAGGGCAAAGACTGAAAAGAACTGCTTTTCCATTTTTGTTGTGCATTTAGGTACTACCAGAAGCGACATATCATTGGATTATGTAGAAACATGGAAAGTGACAGCAGAAGGGGGCCATGTGGCCCATCTAGTCTGCCCATAATCCTACCCCTTCCCTTAACTGCTCTTCGGTGTTATGGTGCCCTTGTATCTATCCCACGCCTTCTTGAAAGTTTCTACCATTTTTGCCTCCACTGCCTCCTGTGGAAGGCGGTTCCATGGTTCAGCCACTCTCCCGGTGAAGAAGAACTTGCGTGTGTTGCCTCTGAATCTGCCCCCTCTAGCTTCATGTTGTGCCCTCTGGTTCTTGAGTGATTTTTGATATGGAACAGGTCCTGGACCTGCACCTTGTTTATTCCTTTTAGGAATTTGAAGGTCTCGATCATGTCTCCTCTGTCCCTCCACTGCTCCCAGGAGTACATGTTTAATTCACGCAGCCTCTCCTCATATGATTTGTTGTGGAGTTCATGAATCATTTTATTAGCCCTCCTCTGCACTGTTTCCAGTCTAGAAATGTCCTTCTTGAGGTGTGGTCTCCAGAATTGTACACTGTACCACAGGTATGACCTCACCATTGATCTATAGATTGGAAGGATGACCCTCTTTTTCCTGCTGGTAGTCCCCCTGCTTATGCATCCCAACATACCATTTGCCCTCAGTGCTGCTTTCTCGCATTGTTTGTTCATTTTTAGGTCATGTGTTATAATTATTCCCAGATCCCTTTCCTGTTTACAGGCTTCCAGTTTTTCACTCCCTAGGAAGTAATCTACTTCTGGGTTAGTCCTTCCGAGATGCATGATTTTGCATTTTTTCGTATTGAAGTTTAGTTGCCACATTCTTGACCACTTTTCTAGAGATTCAAGGTCAGCCTTCATCTTCTCCACTCTCTTGGGGTGTCCACCCTGTTTCCTGGCTTTGTGTCGTCTGCGAACAAACTCACCTTGCCCTCCAGTCCATCAGAAATTTCACTAATGAAGATGTTGAATAGGATTGGGCCAAACACTGAACCATGTTGTACTCTACTAGCTACGTCTGTTTCCTTTGAGAGTGAGCCATTCACTAATACCCTCTGGGTCTTACCAGTAAGCCAACTGCTTACCCAGTTTACCACCTGATGACCTACTCCCATGCTGTGTAATTCGTTTAGCAGCCTTCTGTGTGGGATTGAGTCAAAGGCTTTGCTGAAATCCAGATACACGACATCTACCACACCTCCCTGTTCTACTATTTTCGTTACCCAGTTAAAGAAGTCAAGTAAATTGGTTTGACATGACTTCCCTGTGGTAAAGCCATGCTGCTTAATGTCTAATTTGTTGTTGTCCTTGAGAAAGGATATAATCCTCTCCTTGAGAAGGGTTTCCATTGTTTTGCCTACAATTGATGTGAGGCGCACTGGTCTATAGTTGCCCGCATTCGCTCTGCTACCACGTTTGTGTAGAGTGATAACTGTGGCTATTTTCCAATCTTGTGGGACCTCGCCCAGTTCAGAAGGAACTAGAAGGGAAAGGATCAGATTTGTTACAGTACAGTAGCTTCTTGTTATTTTTACAGTGTTTCTTGTGGAGTGTACTTGGTAGAAGGTTATTTCTTTTCTTTCTTACTACTTCTAAGGGGCTAGCATGGTATTGTTTTGGGGCTGTTGGAATTTTGAAAACTGTTTTGGTGGCTATAAGTGGGCTCATTTGTTTGATGTTTCACTGTGTAGCAGGCTGCATTTGTAGAGGCCTATTTCTTCTGATTTAAAACCTATTTGGTGTGATTTAACTGGGTCTGTTTCTTTGAATCAGAGACCTATGTCTTCTAATTTCAAGCCTATTTTTGATGTGTTGTTGGTGAAGCTGTTTGAATTGGAGACCTGTTTCTTTTGGTAGCAAACCTATTTTGGGGGCTTTGAATAGAATTGTGATTAATTTTTGCTGGCTTCACTAGCTGCAAAGGTTAGTGCATAGTGGGGGAAGGGTGATAATGGTCTGACCAGGGGCCTCAACTACCTGATTGTTTCTGGAAGACTTGGGTTGGACCCACCCCTCACCCCACCTGCCCCTGGTCCATGATTTCCTTTGTACTAGGGGTTCTGACATCACTTCCTCAAATGGGCAAAGGATATGCACCTGTCATAGCAGAAGCAGACATCCAGGAAAGGAACAGCAGCGAGTGAAGAGGTGACTGCTATCTCAGTGGAAGGAAGTAACTGCAAATCTAGGAGCTTTCATTGTTACTTCTTTGCATTGCTATTGCATTGTGGAAAGGAGGAGTAGGAGTTTGAAGAAGGTTGTGCAATGGCTACTTAAAGTCTCTTTTGAGTTTGGATAGAAGGATAGGAATATAAAAGCAGTTGCTCAATCTATCTAAGCGTGTGCAACAAAGGAGGTAAGGGAAATAAAGAAAGAATGTTTTGCACTGATAGAAGGGGAGAGGGAGACTTGGGGAGTGTTTGGCATCCTGCATCTGGAAGGGTAGGGGGACGCTAGTGGGCAACAACAGCAATGGGTAGGGTGGTAGGCTGCAACAACTGCGGTGCACCAGTCTTTCTAAAAATTGCCTGGAGTGTGGGAGGATGTTTAGTGTGCAACCACATAGAGAAACTCAGAAAGGAGATTGAGGGTCTGCAGGAGGAACTAAGACAGGCAAGGCAGACTGGGGGTGGGTTTAGCCCAATACTGGAGGAAGGAAGAAGGGGAGATGAGGGAGGGTGATTTGAGCCAACAGTAGTGAGGAAAGGGTCAGAATAAGGGAAGCAGGGACAAGGGGGCCCAGGCCAGGAAGAACGATTGCCGGGGAAACCAGGTCAGAAGACAAAAGACAAATGGAAGGAGGAGATAGGGACTTGTGAGGGGAGGCGAAAAAGTGGCAAAAGTCATGGAGTGGAAAGGAGAGAACAGGTTACTATGAAGAGAGAGGGAGCAGGCATTTGTGAAGGGTCTTCAGAAAATAGTTTTGCACTGCTAGAGAGGAAGGAGGTGGAGGAAGGAAATGATGAAATTAGAAGAGTAATTGATAAATGCCTGGACCAAACCAGAGCGGGGGGAAGTTCTGCTGGGAGAATTGCAACAGGGGCAAAAGGGGGAAATAATGTGCATGAGGAAGAAGAGGAGCCGGAAATGAGAGAGGGAGATGAATGGAAGCAAGCAGGGAGTAAGCGTGGTGGAATCTTAGTGCTGGGGGACTCAGTACTAAGAGGAGTCAGGTGGGGTAGCAAGGGGGAGAGGCATAGTTGCATTTGGGTGGAGGCCGTGCCAGGAATGACAGCGGAAAGGGTGGGACATTCTGTTCTGAAATATGCTAGAAGGGGTAGGAACAAGCCTCATTTAATTATACATCTTGGGACGAACGGCCTGGCTGACAAGACAGCAGATATAGTCCAGAGGAGGTTTGAGGAACTAGGACAATTATGTGAGGGGGCAGGAAGATCAGTAACTTTTTCGGAGATACTTCCAGTGCCCAAGGCAAGCACAACAAGAAAGTTGAGAATAGAGGAATTTAATGGATGGCTAAGAACCTGGTGTTGTGCTAAAGGGTATGTGCTGTTGGGGGTGGGGAGGGACCTGGGAGGACAGTAGTCTCTATGCCAAGGACAGACTACACTTGAGCGAGGAGGGAAAGAAAGTGTTGAAACAGAGGATGGAGGAGTACATAGAGGAAGTAGGCAATTTAAACTAGGAGTGGGGGGTGGCAATTGGGCAAGAGACATGCAGAGACCACAGGTTGGGAAACCATATGAGCTTACCCCCCATAACAGTGACAAAGGACAAATGGCAAGTACTATTGGTGATGCTAGTAAAGGAGGGCAGGATGGGGGGGAAAGGGTGGAAGGTGGTTACCCTTAATGCTAGGAGCCTTGGGAGGAAAACTGCAGTGTTACAGGTGCTCATGGCAGAGGGGAGAAGTGGACATTGCAGCCATCACAGAAACATGGGCCACCCAGTACAATGACTGGGACCTGTCTGTACCAGGGTAGAGGTTATTTCGTAGGGACAGAGTGATTGGGAAAGGAGGGGGTGTGGCACTATATGTGAAGGAAGGACTGAAGTGTGTAAGGGAGGAAGGGGAGGAGGGTAGTATGGAGTCAATTTGGATGCAAATCCAGGATTCCGAGAACAGAATTCTTAGAATGGGAGTGGTGTACAGGCCACCATCTCAGACGGAGGAGTTAGACAGGGAACTAGCGGGACAGATCAGGAGGACCTGCGAGAAGGGTAGTGTGGTGATTGTGGGGGACTTCAGCATGCCAGGAGTGGACTGGAGTACCCCAGCAACCAGGAACAGAAGGGAGCAGGTACTGCTGGATGCCTTCCAGGATAGCTTCCTGCTGCAAATGGTCAGTGAACCAACCAGGTTAGGGAATACCCTCGATCTTGTGCTGGCAAACAGGGCCTTTGTGAGAGACCTTACAGTGGAGGAACCGCTGTCAGGGAGTGACCACCACTCAGTATGGCTCACATTGGATATGGGCAAGGAAGGAGTGGAATCTGGCACAAGAGTGCTGGACCTCAGGAGGGCCAACTTTGGGAGGATGGGGGAAGTGGTAAAAGGGTACCTGGCCAGAATTCAATCTAGTATGGACACTAACCAGAGGTGGGAGCTCGTAAAGCTGGGGATAGTGGAGGCAACCAAAACCTGCTGCAAGGCCCTGAGCAAGAAGGCTAGGGCTCAGAAACCAAGCTGGTTGAGCAAGGAGGTCATGGTATAGGTAAGGAGGAAAAGAGCTGCCTTTAGGAAGTACAAGAAAACAGGGAGGGGGGAGGACAGGGAGGCGTATTTGACGGAATTGAAGGAGGTGACAAGGGCAATAAGGGGAGCCAAGGCATCTACGGAACTCAGGCTGGCACAAGGCATTAAGAAGTGGGAGAAGGACTTCTTTAGGTATATCAGGGAGAAAAGGAGCTGTAAGGACCACATAGTAAGTATTAGGAAGGGGGGGGTTAGGTGGAAGCAGGGTGCGATAAGGCAGAAGCACTAAATGAGTACTTCTAGCAGTATTTACTAAAAAGAGGGGGGTGACACCCAAGGGGAGAAATGGCAGAACCGGGGAGGGTGACAGATGTTGAAATCATGGAGGGCAGAGTTTGGGAAAGTTTGAAGGCACTGAGGGTGGATAAAGCGCCAGGCACAGATGGCATCCACCCCAGGGTACTGAAGGAGCTGGCAAAGGTCCTTGCAGGACCTTTGGCAGACCTATTTAATGCCTCACTACATTCGGGGTGTGTACCTCAGGACTGGAGGATGGCTCATGTGGTGCCCCTCCTCAAGAGTGGCCCCAAGGATGAACCGGGAAACTACAGACCAGTGAGTCTCACGTCCATTGTGGGTAAGCTAATGGAGAATATCCTGAAGGAAAGGCTGGTGGCCCTCCTAGAGGTCAAAGGACTACAGGACAGCAGACAGCATGGCTTCATATGGGGCAGATCTTGCCAAACCAACCTGGTGGAGTTCTATGACTGGGTAACTAGGCAACTGGACAGGGGCCATGCAGTGGATGTCCTGTATCTGGACTTCATTAAGGCATTCGACTCGGTGCCGCATGGAAGGCTGGGAAGTAAGTTAGTAGGCACAGGGGCAGGTGCAAAGCTGGTGAGATGGGTAGAGAACTGGCTTCAGGGAAGGCAACAGAGGGTGGTGGTGGGTGGGGAGCTATCACACCGTAGGGTAGTGACGAGCGGTGTTCCACAGGGCTCAGTGTTGGGACCAGTGTTGTTTGGGATATTCATTGTAGACAATATCATGGGACATCAAGAGCAAGATCAGTCTGTTTGCTGATGATACCAAGGTAGGCACGGTGGTGGATGACCTAGGGGGATGGCAGGGGTTGCAGGATGATCTGGCAAAGTTTGAAACCTGGTCAGACACCTGGCAACTGGGGTTTAATGCCAAAAAGTGCAAGGTGCTGCATTTTGGGATGAAGAACCCAAGGAGGAGTTACCAGCTGGGGGGAGTGCAGCTGGCCCAGAGAGAGGAGAAGGATCTGGGGTGCTCATTACAGGGTCAATGAACAACTCGGCACAATGTAGCAAGGCAGCTGCAAAGGCCAACAAAATGCTGGGTTGTATTGCAAGGGGTATATCCTCGAGGAGGGAGGAGGTGATTCTGCCACTGTATGGGTCATTAGTTAGAACGCACCTGGAGTACTGCATGCAGTACTGGCGCCCGTATCTGAAGAGGGACATTAAGTTACTGGAGGGGGTGCAGCACAGGGCGACAAAAGATGATCAAGGGGCTGGGGACTTATCATACGAGAGGAGGCTAAGGGAGTTGAACATGTACTCACTGGAAGAGAGGAGGGACGGGGGACATGATTGAAACCTTTAAGTACATGAAAGGAATAAACAAGACGGGTACAGAGGGATGTTCAAAGTAAGGAGGGAGGGACACAGGGGCCATGATATGAGACTGGAGGGAGGAAGGTTCAGGAGGGAGATGAGGAGACACTTTTTACAGAGAGGGTGGTGGCTGGGTAGAATGCTACCTGCAGAAGTGGTATCCAGTAGAACAGTGGACTGCTTCAAAAGGGGATGGGACAGGACAAGGGGGAGGGTCAATGAAGGGGAAGGGTGGAAGGGAGGGGCAGCTGTAGAATAAGGGGTGCTAGCTGCACATTCGAGCAGACATGATAGACCTCTAGGCCTTTATCTGCTGGCAAATTTCGTATGTTCGTAAATGATAAGTTAAAAGATCAGCCATTTCCTCTCTTAATAGACTAAGATTGTAGGGGATAGGCCTGCCTGACCTTTCTTTTTTTTTTTTTTTTTTTTTGTTGACCATACTAGCAAGGGCAGTAAGTGTACCTGATCTGATAATTTTGTCAATAGTGCAGCCAAGAGTGAAAAGACGACGTGAGACCAGAGACAGCCAGTCTAGGCATGAGTAGAGAGAGAGCAGTGGTGAGTTGTCCTGTACATTGAGAGGACAAAGTAACATATTGTTGTAGCAGGTATGCCATTTAGTTGTATTACATTTGTTTGCCTCAGAATAAGGTACTAGACCATAGGTAAGGCTTGGCTACAAAACACCCTGAGCTATAGCCAGCCAAGCAGCTAGGGTCAGGGCATGCCTAACCTTGTAAGTGAGTCCTAGCTTCGAATTAACAAGACTTGCAAGCTATTGATATGTGAAGACTAAAATCGAGGGCCGGGTCTAGGGTGGTGCCAAGGTACTTAAAAGAATCGACTTCTGTTGGAGCAGAGCCATCAGAGCAGCAGATGGTTAGGGCAGTGGAACATGTCCTAAGTTTTAGTGCAGAACCAAAAAGCACAGAGTAGGTATTGCTAGAGTTTAGAAGAAGCCACAGCTCAGTATTGCAGCCATCTGTATTAGATAGTTCCTGTTTACTATGAAAGTGTACTATTTATGTACATGTAATGTCACTGTATGATGTAATGTAGCTCCTACTTATATACTTCTGGTAGTTGCTGCTAATCGCTAACTTATTGTATTGTATTAATTGTCCCAAGTTGTAAACATATCCTAACTGTAGTTGGCAGTTGAGTTAGTTAATCTACAGAATGTTTAGTTTAATGCTCAATGTTAGCTTGTAATTAATTGACTCCTTAGAGCACAGCTAAACATATTAAGGGGTTTGCAGAAGACAGCTTGGCAGAAGACACCAAGAGAAAGGACTGCTGTGTGACTGAACTTCTCTGCTGGGACTATATTGCCCTCCTTCCTTCCCCTCCACCCAAAGGTAGTGCTAGTTCTATTTTTATAGGCACAGGATTTGACTGACAACAGGAACTTCCTGTTTAGGGGCAGGAAGTGAGTGATCACAGAACCACCAAGGACCCATCATCCTAGAAGGGCAAGAGTAGCTCTCCGGCCCCCTCTAGCTGCTGGAGGTCTGCCTCTGAACAAGTAAGTGGTCTACTGAGAAATATAGGATATTCTTGTCTCAGAACAGGACAATCAGGAGCTTAAAGGGCACACAGGCAGAAAGTAAGGAGAGAGAGAGAAAAAAAACATTAAGGATTGCAAACAGTTAAGGGGTCAGAAATAAGACATGATTGGAGTGGTGCAGTGCAGTGGCTGTGGAGCAGCAGTCTTCCGGGAGATGTTCTGGAGGATGCGGTGTTGTCCCATCTGCAGGCACCTCTCTGGGCTGAGGAGGAGGTTGCTCATCTCCAGGCTGAGTTGGCCAGGATTTGTGGGACCTCCTCTTCCATCCAGGGACCACCAGTGCCACTGCCGTTGCCTCAGAGGTTGCCAAAAAAGAGGAGCGGTTGGACTACAGTGGGCTCAGGGAGGGCGAGGGTGGTGGAACAGAGGCACATCCCTCCAGTTGTACCTCTCCACAATTCCTATGCCATTCTGGCAAAGTGTGGTTCCTCTATGGAGGCACCTACAGTGGAGACCAAGGAGGATGCTGGGAACCTCCACAAAGGAAACCCACAGGAGGGTGGCAGGGGACCCTGCAGGGGAAGGAAACAACTCCTGGTGGGGGACTCCATTGTTAGGAAGGTAGAACTGGGCAAGGAAGGGGAGAGGGAGGTAAGGTGCCTGCCTGGCGCCATGGCTTGGAGGGACAGGGAGCGAATCCTCAGGACTGCCAGAGCAGCTGCACAGGGAGGAGCTGGATGTCATTGTCCACCTAGGGACAAATGACCTGGCTAAGAAAGGGATTAGAAGTGCAGAAGAGTTTGTGGAATTGGGGAGGGCCTTGGTCAAGTAGCATACGGTAACCTTCTCGGAGGTGCTACCCATCTATGGCATAGGAGAGGCTAGGATGTTCCGTGCCGTGGATTCAATCAGTGGTTGAAAACTGGTGTGGAGCTCAGGATTTGGCTTCATAGGGGACTGGGGTCCACCTGGAGTGATGCAAGCCTATACTGGCATGATGGGCTGCATCTGTCCGGGAGGGGAACCAGGATCCTAAGTGATAGGTTTAAATGCTTCATTGGCAAGCTTTTAAACTAGCCAAGGGGGGAGGCACTGGAAAGGAGCAGGAAAATCCTAGCCCCCCCCCAAACAATCATGGTAGTAAGTGTGGCAGACACCAACATGGAGGTGTCGATAGGGAGAAGGGCAGGGGTAAATGGAGAAAGTGACAAAGGCAAGAAGGACAGGGATGGGGCAAAAGGGGTAAGGCCATCAGGAAATGGAGGGTAATGAGTACCAATGCCGTAGTCTGGGCAACAAGCTCCCTGAGCTGGTGGCCTTAATGGAAGAGGGATGCCTGGATATCGTAGCAGTCACAGAAACATGGTACGAGAACCATGACTGGGATGTTAACATACCAGGGTACATAACCTACAGGAGAGACAGGCAGGGAGAAGAGGGGAGGAGTAGCTCTCTATGTAAAGGAAGGGATAAAGCAACTGAACAAAAGAGTAAACAGGAGGAGAGGAGGCACTGTGGGTCACCTTGGAGACTGGAAAGGCACCACAATCCGCACAGGGTTGTGTACAGACCCCATGTCAGGGGAAGGAATGGACAAGGATATGATGGAAGGCATTCTTAGAATGGCAGAGAAAGGGAGATACTGTTGATGGAGACCTGAATATGCCAGATGTTAACTGGAGCACATTTGCTGCAGCCACATCCAAGAGCAGGGCCATTCTTGATGCCCTACAGGTGGCAGGCATTAGACAGCTAGTTTGAACCCACTGTGAGGGAGCAATCTTAGACCTCGTACTCTCAAACGGGGCAGTGAGAGGATCTCAGATCTAGAAGTAGGTTGCCATCTGGGGACAAGTGACCATCAAACAGTGTGGTTCACATTAAACTCAGCTACAAGTCAAGCCACAAAAGTGAGGGTATTGGACTTTAGGAGAGCTGACTTTGGCAAGATGGGAGAGTGCCTCAGAAAAGCACTAGCAAACAGGCTAGAAGGAGGTGTGGAGCAACAATGGGAATTATCAAAACTGCCATCACAGACGCAACAAGCCTTTGTGAAGCAAATAAACAAATCAAAGCGAAAGAAAAAGCCACTATGGTTCTCAAGAGAGGTGGCTGTGAAAGTCAGGAAGAAAAGATAGCATTCTGGAAGTATAAGGAAACACAGAAGGAGCAGGACAGAGAGCTGTACCAGTTAAGGCAGAAAGAAGCAGGGAGGGAAGTCAGAATAGCAAAGGCCCAAACTGAGGAAAAGATAGCCAACTGGTTAAGAAGGGGATAAAACCTTTTATAGGTACATCAGCGGCGTGAAAAGACAAAGGAGGGATAGTGAGGCTGAATAGAATGAGCGGTGGGTGGGCAGAGGGGACAGTGAAAAAGCAGGAATACTGAGCGAATATTTCTGCTCAGTATTCACAAAGAGGAGGAAGTGCCTAATCCGATTAACAGAAGCACTCTTGATAGGGGGGTCGATCCCAGTCCTTTCACAGAAGAAAGAGTTCTGCAAGAACTCCTAAAACTGAAGGTGGACAAAGCAATGGGTCCTGATGGAATTCACCCCAGAATTCTATAAGAATTAAGGAAGGAACTAGTGAAACCAGTGGCTACTCTTTTTAATAAATCATGGGAGGATGATGTGGTACCCGAGGACTGGAGGAAGGCGGATGTGATTCCCCTTCACAAAAGGGGGACCAAGACAGAGGCAGGAAACTACAGACCTGTCAGTCTGACCTCTGTGGTAGGGAAAGTGATGGAGTCACTTCTGAAGGAAAGAATAGGTGAGTACCTAGAGGGCAGTGGAGCACAGGATCCAAGGCAGCATGGGTTCTGGCGGAAGGTCATGTCAGACAGATCTAATAGATTTCTTTGACTGGGTGACCAAAGTAGTAGACCAGGGAGGGCTGTGGACATGGCCTACCTAGACTTTAGCAAGGCATTTGACATGTCCCACACAAAGATTGATAGTCAAATTAACCAGCCTGGGAGTGGGTCCCAGGGTGGTAGCCTGGGTAAAACATTGGCTGGACAACAGGACACAGAAGGTAATTGTAAATGGAGTCCACTCTGAAGAAAAGGGCGGTTACTAGTGGGGTACCGCAGGGTTCAGTATTGGGTCCAGTCCTTTTTAATGTCTTCATCAGTGACATTGCAGAGGGACTGGAAGGAAAAGTATGCCTTTTTGCAGATGACACAAAGATCTGCAACAGGGTTGATACACAAGGAGGCGTGGAAAGGATGAAAAGGGACTTAGCAAGGTTGAAGAATGGTCAGACATATGGCAGCTAGGATTCAATGCAAAAAGTGCAAAATAATGCACCTGGGAAACAAGAACCCAGGGAAGAATACACAATGGGTGGGAGGTAGTAACAACAACAAAACAGGAAAGGGACCTGGGGTAATCATATCAGATGACCTTAAGGTTAGCAAGCAATGTGAGAAGGCAGTAGGGAGGGCCGGGGTATACTGGGATGTATAGGGAGAGGCATCAGCAGCAGAAAACAGGAAGTTGTTATCCCTCTGTACAGACAGTTGGTGAGACCCCATCTGGAATACTGTGTCCAGTTCTGGAGACCCCATCTCCACAAGGACATAGACAGGATAGAGGCAGTCCAGAGGAGGGCAACTAAAATGGTGCAGGGTCTGCAAGAGAAGCCGTATGAGGAGAGACTAAAGGAGCTTAATATGTATACCCTTGAGGAAAGAAGGAGAGGGGACATGATAGAAACTTTCAAGTACCTCAAGGAATCAACACAGTCCAAGAGGGTAGCATCTTTCAGAAAAGAGACTTGCAAGAACAAGGGGACACAATTTAAAGATAGAAGGAGGCGGTTCAGGGCAATGTGAGGAAGTATTATTTCACAGAGAGAGTAGTGGATGCATGGAACAGCCTTCCTGAGGAAGTTGTGGGGTCTAAAACTGGGGGAGAATTCAAGAATGCATGGGACAGACATAAGGCAATTCTTGTGGGGGGCAGGAAGATAAAGGCTGTTGGTTAACTAGGATCTGCGGCCTAACCTGTAGGTAGGGAAATGGGCAGACTAGATGGGCCTAGCGGTCCTTATCTGCCGTCAAAGTCTATGTTCTATGTTTCTATGTTTGCTGCTGCTCCATTTCTTTGGGTCAGCTGATGATGTCCTAACTTAATTAGCCAAATAGTTTATAGTAAATAGTTGGTAGTGGATTCCAGCTAATGCCCTTCTAGGGTTAGCTCACAGTTAGGCTGGGTATTAAATAAACATCTGGGAGGAGGTGAACCTAATTGTGGATTGTTTTATCTTATCTGGCATTATTTGGTTAATTATTAATTGCAAATAGCTGGGGGGGGGGGGGTAGGACAACTGTCCCGTCTCATAACCGTGGTAGGTGTAGTGTTAAACTAATGTTGAAGCCCACACTGCACGTGAGTGCGGAGAATTAGAGGCACTCAAAAATTAGGGAATAGGTGAAACACCCTATCTAGGGTGGTGGTATAAAAGGATTTTTAGTAAGTAAGGGTCACACAGAAATTAGGGAATTTGTATAACACCCTATCTAGGGTAGGGGCATAAAAGGATTTGAAGTAAGCAAGAGCAAAAATGGGCAGAATATTAAATAGATCTTTGGGGACATCTCTTTCATCAGGTCACATCAGGTGTCAGTGTGGCTCAGTTGGTAGCACATCTGCCACTGGACCAGAAGGTTGTCGGTTCTCGTCCCACACCGGGATTGGGCTTGCACCTAAAATGCTGGCATCCGAGTGCAGTATTGGGGAGTGCTGTACTGCTGGGGTGTGCCGTCCTTCAGATGAGATGTTAAACCGAGGTCCCTTGTACCCATTCTGGTGCTGTCCTGGTGGGTGTCCAGGTTGAAGTAAAAGAACCCAGGGTACTCTTCGGAAAGAGTAGGGGACATTCCTGGTGTCCTGGCCAACATTCCCCTTCCCATAAACTGGTTCATGCAATTGTCCAGGCTGTGGGTGGTGTTGTGCATTATGGCCGCCACTACACATTCAGTCACTTCACCACCAGTCTAACATTGCTTGTAAAGCACTTTGGGATACACTGTGTAGGAAAAGTGCTATATAAATGCTGATTCTTCTTCTGTTATGGAACCTAGACATCAGGCACTAGGATCCCACAGAAGCTTTTTCTGTAACAGTTTATCGGGGCTGCCTACGCCGACATCACTCGCCAGTGTCACCCTCTCTATAAAGATGTAGGTGATGCCACTCCATCCTCAGTTCTTTTCTTTCCTGCCGTTGACCATTCTCACTAAGACTCCGTAGGAAACTTCATCGTTCAGTCGACCACCAAAGCTTTCTAAAGTTTGGATTTTTATTAATTTTATGTCTAGAGATTTGAGTCATCCTCTCTCTTCCGTCACTGTCACTGCGGAAAGAAGAATTATCTGGAGGACAAGCACAAACTCTGTATCCGCTGTCTTGGGCCTGCTCCTAACTCCCTCGTCTGCAAGCCCTGCCAGAAATTCAGCCTCACTACTCTGTGGTGCTGAAAACAGACCCTCAAGGTATTTTTGATGGAGCAAAATTTAGCCAGTATGGAACAGGGCAGCTTGGGGGCTTCTTCCCTCTCTCCGGTACATTCCTTGGGCTTGCAGGTGTCTAAGGCCTGGGAAGAATCCACAGAGCAGCATAAGGACAAGGACCGTCGCAAGGACTGCTCCCTAGATCACAGGTCCTGGTCCCTGCTGGCTTCTCCCCAGTCCTCCGGGATTCTGCTGTCAGTACCTTCGGGGCCGACTCCTCCACTGCCTTGGCCTCGGTTTTTTCGAGACCGATCGGGAGGGGTGCTAGGCCATAGAACTTTGGGTTGCTGGCCTCCGCCCTGTCATCCCTGCCTGCTTCTGCACAGGGCTCCATGGCACTGGGCCCCGCTGCTCCCGTGGTGGACAGCAGGTCGTCAACAGCTGGCTTAGATTCAGCTCTACTGCTGGGCCGTCGATGGCTAGTTTTGCCCTAGCGCCATCGCCCTCAGTCCCAGTGTGGCCGTAAGCGGCGGGCTTCGCGCCTTTGCTCCCTGTCATCATCCCAATCCCTTACCTGGTTATCAACTATAACTGTATTGTGACTTCTATCACGTTGTCTCTGGTCAGGCAGTTCACCCCTATCCCTGCCCACCATTGACGCCTCCTTCAGGGCCTCCTTCCACTTCCTATCCAATCTGGCCTTCTCACTCTTTGCCCTCCGGGGCATTGTCAACATCTGTTCTGTCAGTCCCTGTCTCAGAACAGGTAATAGAGGAGGACTGTCTCCCTGATCTCATCCTCCCAGAAGAGGAGGAGGATGTTGAGGTTTACTTTTACTCTCTGATAGGTCCACTGCTTCTTCCAGGAGTGGGGACTCAGAGAAATACTGTGTACCCCAAGATCCCACCCCCCCCCACCGAGGATCCCAGCTTCTATAATATTATGAAGCAGCTTCAGTCCACCATGGGATTCCAGACTGAAGAGGATGACTCACCAGGAGAAGTTTGGTGGATTTTCTGGAGATCCCTGAGTCACCACCCCCCCCCCCAGGTCATTCCTCCCTTGCTTCCAGCCCTGGATGATGCTGCCCAGGCTGTTTGGAACAGACCTAACTCAGTTCCTCCCATGCTTAGAAGTGTGGATAGACTGTATCAAGCTCCCCTTGGGAATCCTTTCTATTCTGCCCAGCCTGAAACCGACTCGGTGGTCATTAAGGCTGCCCAAGACCTATCTAAGGTGCCCAAACACCTTAGCTCCCTCTCTCCTGATAAGGAGTCCAGGAGGCTTGATTTGAGGCGGGTAAGAGGATCTTTGCCTTGGCTACTTTGGATCTCAAACTGCTTGTCTCATCTGGTTGAGTACCAGAACACCCTGTGGAAGAAGGGCAGGGTGGCCTCCCAGAAGGATCTCAGAAGCAGGAGCTTCTCCAGGTTCTTCAGGTGGCAGAGGACATCATTAAGCACCTCCTCCGAGCCATCAGTGAAATGTCAGATATCACAGCCAGGGCAGCTGCCACAGGCATTTGCCTGAGAAGACACTCCTGGCTCCGTGTTTCTGGGTTTGCTGCAGACATACAGCAGAAAGTCCTGAATGTTCCCTTTGTGGGCTCCAAACTCTTTGGACCTGATGTGCAGGATATTATTAATGGATTGCAGGCCTCGGGGAGGGCCATTGGATCAGTCGACTCCCTTTATCATACTCAACCCAGAAGTCGCCCAAGGCCTTCTTTTTGTAAGGTCTCCCAGAAATCAGGGGGCATCCATTATCAAGGGAACGCAAGGCTACCTCATCTCTGCCTACCCCATCCTCAACCACTGGATCCTCAGCCAAAAGCTCGAGAGCCAGTGGTGCAGCCTCTACCCCTGGCCCTGCCTCAGCCTGACTCCTTGCTCCACCCCCTTCTCCTGTTCCAAGCCAGGAGGCGGCAGTAAAAGGGTTAGTTTTTCCCTTCATCTCAAGCAGTGGAGGACCGTTATCACAGATACTTGGATTCTGTAAATAATAGAACAGGGCCACGCTCCAGAGCTTCTGGAACAGCCCCCAGACTTTCCACCTGGTCCAACCCTGTACTCCCGGACCACATCCCAATGCTCCGGGATGAAGTCCCTTCCCTCTTGCACAAACAGGCCATAGAATCTGTTTGCGGGGTCAGCAGAACATGGGGTTCTACTCCAGATTCTTCCTGGACCCCAAAAGAACAGGATATCTGTGTCCCATTCAAGATCTCAAGGACCTAAACCAGTTCATCCAGTACAAGAAGTTCTGTATGATCATCCTGCAGGGCCTGCTGCCACTACACAGGCAGGGAGACTGGCTTTTGTTCCCTGGACATGCAGGATGCTTATCTGCATATACTGATCTGCTCCCTACACAGGTGTTTTTTCATGTTCCAGTTCCAGGAGGAACATTACCAGTTCAGGGTCTTGCCCTTTGGCTTTTCCTCTGTGCCGCGGGTCTTTACAAATTGCTTAGCAGCAGTGGCGCTGGCTCTCAGATGGGAGGGCCTTTACGTGTTCCCATATCTGGATGACTGGCTGCTAAAGGCCCCATCCAGGGATCTCTTGCTAGCCACACTGCTCAGGACTCTGCAGATGTTTCATTGCCTGGGCATTACATTCAGTCTGCCTAAGTCTGTCCTTTTTTCATCCTAGCCCTTGCAGTGCATTGATGCAGTTCTGGACCTGACTTGAAGCAAGACCTTTTTGTCCAAGAACAGGGCAGAATGCCTGATGTCTCACACCTCCTTAGTGGCTTGGGAGAGGTGTGTCACAGCCAGGTCCTATCTCAGGCTCCTGGGCCTCATTGGCGTGGCCATAGTCACTGTTCTTATGGCCTGGCTTCATATGTGCATACCCCAGTGGAACCTCCGAGTTCAGTGGTACCAGCGCTTGGGCGACTTGGATCAACTGATTCTCGTTTCCTCTCTGGTTTGCAAGGTTCTGCAGTGGTGGCAGAACCTGCTCAGCTTGTTACAGGGAGTCCCTTTCCTCATTCCCTCTCCCATGCAGATCCTTACCACAGACGCCTTGGGGATGGGGTGGAGAGCCCACTTTGAATGCCTCCTATCATTTCCTTGTACTGCTTGCTCCCCTGGGACCTTCTCAGGAGCCGTCCACTCTGGAGCCCCCACAGCTCACTCCAGCTTCTTGGCCAGCTCACACCTCCTGGTGGCCCATTGATGAGGGAGATGAGTATCACCCAGACCTGTGTCTGTCCGATGAAGGTGATCAGGATGAGGATAAGGGTGACAAAGGTGATATCAGTAGTTCATGTACCCCCTCTACGAGCTCCTCTTAAGGGGAAGAGACCCCTAGGTATGTCCCCAAATCCCCACTGGATGATCCCCTCCATTACGGCCATCACACAACATATTCCGGAGGCAATAGGGTTCAAAACAGAGGAGCAGGACCTAGAGCAGTGCCAGCTTGCTACCTACCTTTTCCAACCAGAGACTCCTCCATTGGTGGTACCTCCCCTTATAGATACCTAAGACGATATCACCATGGCCGCCCGGCGTAGGCCCATTCTGGTCCCAACCTTGCCCAGAAAGGCTAATAGGCTGTACCATGCCTCGGCGGGAAAACCCTTTCTTGGGGAGCAGGCACAAGCAGACTCTGTAGTGATAAACACCACTCATGACCCTACTAAACGGTCTAAGAATTTGAGTTCCCTGCCACCTGACAAGGTGTCACATCGATTAGACCTTCTAGGCAAGCGGGCATTTGCTTCAGCCACCCTGGCGATCCACGCCGTCAATTACTTGGTGCACATGCTCCAGTTCCAGAATGCCCTGTGGGACGAGGCCAGGGACACCGTTCAGTCCTTGCCAGATGATTCTACCAAGCAACAAGCCCTGGGTACTTAAATCAGCCTCTGACGTCAGTACCCATTTGCTCCGGGTAGCTTATAATGCCAGCGATGCATCGGCCTGGGCAGCAACGCTGGCATATGCATGCGCCTGCACGCCTAACTCCGGGTGTTCGGGCTGACCCAGGATGTCCAGCTGTCCATCATGAATGCCCCTTTTAGAAGGTGAAGATTGTTTGTAGGAGATGTGGAAGATATCCTCTCCCAACTTCAGGTGTCTGGAGGAATCCTGAGGTCTGTCCATTACATGTATCACACACAGCCCAAGTCTGGGCAGGGGTCGCCTTTTCGTCAGGCTACCCATAAGCAAACCCGAGCATCTGCTCAGCCCCAAGGAAAATGGCGGGTGTTGGCATCAGCCTTGCCCTGTCTGCTCCCACCCCCTTCACCACCAAGAGCTCCCAGGGAGGTCCCACAGCCCCGGCTGCAGCTGCCCCCCTTCCCAACTCCGTGCCAGATCCCTTCCTTCCAGGCGCACAGGTGGTGGCCGTAGGGGGTCACTTCTCCCTCCACCTGGACAGGTGGTGGGTGATAACTTCAGACAATTGGGTGCTGCAGCTCATAGAGTACAGACATTCCCTAGAACTCCTGGAGTGACCTCAGGACAATCTTCCAGTTCTGTCCTCGTATCCTCCCAGTCACATCCCTCTGATTTGGGAAGAGATCCATGCCCTGCTTCGCAAAAGGGCCATAGAACCCGTTCTGCAGTCCCAGCAACGATAAGGGTTTTACTCCCACTTCTTCCTGGTTCCCAAGCATAACGGGGATCTCTGGCCCATTCTGGTCCTCAATGAGCTGAACCTGTCCATTCAGTACAGATGGTTCAGGATGGTCACCCTTCAGGGTCTGCTGCCCCTGTTACACCTAGGAGACTGGATTTGCTTCCTCGACATGCAGGATGCCTATCTGCATATCAAGGTTTGCGCCTCCCACAGGTGCTTCCTCAGATTTTATTTTAATGGAGCCAATTTCCAGTTCAGGACTCTGCCTTTTGGGTTATCCTCAGCCCCCCAGGTGTTTACCAAGTGCCTGGCAGTAGTAGTAGCAGCAGTCCTCAGACAGCAGACGTTCTATGTGTTTCCTTACCTGGCCATCCGGGGACCGTCTGCTCCAAACCCCGGATCATACCCGCTGCCTATTCCAGAATTTGGGGATCACGATCAACCTACCCAAGTTGTTCCTGACCCCTTACCAACGACTTCAGTACATTGGGGTGGTACTGTATACAGCTCAAGGGATGGCCTTTCTCCCACAAGAAAGGGTGGAGCGCCTGATGAATCAAGCCCCTCAGCTCTACTCCAGCCGTCATGTCCCAGCACAGGTCTTTTTGCGCTTCCTGGGACTAATGGCTTCAGCCATCGTTATTGTTCCCCTAGTTAGGCTGCATATGACTGTTCCCCAGTGGATGCTGCGGGTCCAGTGGGACCAGCATACGGACCACCTGGTTCAGCCATAGTCTCAGATCCAGTCAGGAAGGTGTTGTTATGGTGGCTAGAGCCCAGCAACCTCCTGAGAGTGATGCCATTCTTCATTCCACCCCCACAGCAGATCCTCACAACAGATGCCTCGGGTGTAGGCTGGGGGGCTCACCGGGGTGCCCACCAGACTTGGGGGACCTGGTCCGCGATAGAGGCGAAACGCCACATAAATGTCTTGGAGATGCAAGCAGTTCTGCATGCCTTGCAGGTCTTCCAGACCCAGCTCTCCCCAGGTCCACTGCTGATCCAAACAGACAACACCAGTGTGGCACATTGCATCAGCAAACAGGGAGGGACTCATTCACACCCTCTGTGTCGGGAAGCAATGAGGGTCTGGTATTGGGCAATACATCATGGCCTGGAACTGTCAGCCGTCCATGTTCCCAGTGACCAGAACATCTTGACAAACAGCTTAAGCCAGTTTCCAGCATGGGCTCATGAGTGGGAACTCCTGACCTCCATGGTAGAAGATCTGTTCGACCGGTGGGGTCATCTAGAGTTGGACCTTTTTGTGTCCCTACTCAATGCAGAACTGACACATTTCTGCTCGCTTGCTCAGGGGACTGGAGTTTTCTGGTGAGATGTGTTGTCCTTCCCTTGGAAAGGGAGATTCCTTTATGTCTTCCCTTCCCTTCCTGCTTCTTCAGAGGGTTCTGATAAAACTTCAGATGGAAGGGGCATCGATGGTCTAATCGCCCCCTTCTGGCCTCGTCAGATCTGGTTTCCTTTGCTTCAGCAGCTGACAGTGGAACCTGTAGCACCCCTGCACCTTTGCACAGGCTTACTCTCCCAGGAGCTGGGCACCCTGGTCCATCTGGACCTTGGATCTCTCCACCTTTATGCTTGGCTCCTGAAGGCACGGCCATTGCAAGGTCTGGGGTGTCCTCTAGGATGGCAGATGTTCTCTTGGCGACTAGGAAACCTTCCACCAAGGCCACCTATTCCATGAAGTGGAAGTGCTTTGCTGTATGGGCTGCACTGTCCGGTGAATCAGATTTTAGAGTACTTGCTCTCCCTCTTGTACTCCGGCCTCAAGTACTCCTCTATCAATGTACATCTTTCAGCCATCTCTGCTTACCATGTACCTTTAGATGGCTGTGCCATGACTCAACTTGACATGTCTCGTATGTTCTTGAGAGGCATCTTGCACTTGAAGCCTCCAATCTGTAATCCTGTCCCGGCTTGGGACTTCAGTTTTGTGTTAAAGAAACCCACCCTGCCTCCGTTTAACTGGCCATGAGTTGTGAGCTATGCTATCTGTTGTGGAAAGCGTTATTTTAGTTGCTGTTACTTCTGCTCAAAGGATTTCCGAGCTTCAGGCATTCATGTGTGAGCAACCCTATTTGATTTTCCACAAAGACAGCGTGTCTTTACGTTCCAGTCGTAAGTTTCTTCTAAGTTGGTGTCTGAGTTAACTTTGAATCCATCCATCCACCTGCCTGTTTATTTTCTAGAGCATGCCAATTCAGGGGAAGCATTACTCCATACTTTGGATGTGCATAGAATTTTGCAATACTTTGTCGTCGAGGTACAGGTCAGGAAGCATAGAAAAAAACCAGGAGCAGTTGTAAAATTCCACAAAACTGTTTATTTGTAGTTGCAGTAACATAAAATAAAATAAACCTGTTCAAAATAACTATATACAGAAGCAAAATAAAATCTCTTGTAAAAAATCTCCCGTGCAGCTCAGCTTAGCTGTTTTTATAAATCTTTTCAACCACCCATCCTTTGCAAGCATCCTATTCTTTGTAAATTTCAGGAGCTACTAGAACATCGAGAACTTCCTGAGGTCTCCACAACAACTGCAAAAGGCTCAGGCATTTGCACCCAAGTAACCTCTAGCTTTTTACAGTCATCCCAAATTATAAATATATACATTTCGACAGTAACACAATTTTCTAAACAAAAGTGATCCCAATATCAGCTACATTTCCATACATTGATTCTTATATATTTTATATTAACAGATATACTGTAGATATGCAAGGAAGACGGACGGCAAAAGAAAACTGAGAGACTGTGAGAGGCAAAGGATTGCGAGACTGTTCAGGTTGATCAAGTCCGAAGTCTCACAGGAAAATTTGATTGTGCAACCAGACAGAAGAGACAGCAAAGGAAAGAATACAGATCCTTGCATTTAAACACCTTCTCCAAATCAAATGGGACAGGGTCCTATTCTACCCTGTCACATATAGCCCCCTCTTTAAGAGGGAGCCTGTTTTATTGAACAGTTTTCCAAAACTCTTTATTTTCTAATAACACTTGTTGCATTCAGACATTAAGCACATTTGCATCCATTTTTTTAATAGTACAGCAAAAAGTACAGTTCAAACCCATACATTTGGGTTTTTTGTTTTTTTCCAACCATCAGAGCCCTCAATTCCTGATCCACATCTTGACAGAAAATCAGCATTACTATTCTCTTTACCAGATTTATGAATCACAGAGCATTTAAATGGCTGCAGTGCCAAGTACCACCATGTGATTCTGGAATTTTTATCTTTCATCTGGTTAAGCCAACAGAGAGGATTGTGATCAGTTACAAGAACACATTCAGTTCCTAGCAAATAAAATTTAAGGGACTCCATGGCCTACTTTGCTGCTAAACACTCCTTTTCGATAGTGGAGTATCTTTTCTCTCTGTCATGCAACTTCCTACTTATATACAGAATAGAATGTTCTTTCCCATCTGTATTTTGGCTTAGAACAGTACCTAGACCTACCTCGGATGCATTTGTTTGTAGCAGAAATGGTTTGTCAAAGTCTGGGCTTTTTAAAACAGGTGCTGAACATAATGCAGCCTTTATGACTTGAAAAGCTTCATCACACTCTGGAGTCCATTTCACATTATTTGGGTACCATTTCTTTGTGAGTTCAGTGAGGGGAGTAGCTAATTCAGTAAAGTTGGGAACAAATCTCTGATAATAACCAGCCAGCCCTAAAAATGATCTGACATGCTTCTTTGTTTTAGGTACAGGGCTGTTAGCTACAGCTTCTATTTTAGAAACCTCTGGTTTGACTTCTCCATTTCCCAAAACATAGCCCAAATATCTAGTTTCCTGCATGCCCAATGCACATTTAGTAGGATTAATTGTCAGACCTGCATTTTTGATAGCTTGGATAACTGCTCGTAGGTGTTCCAGGTGGCTTTTCCAGTTGGGACTGTACACCACAACATCATCCAGGTACGCAGCACAATAACCAGTGTGAGGGGGGATAAAATGACATCCATGTACTGCTGGAATGTAGCTGACACACCATGTAAACCAAAGGGTATGGTGGTAAACTGATAGAATCCTGTAGGGGTGGCAAATGCAGTTTTATCTCTGGATTCTTCAGCTAAAAGTATTTGCCAGTTACCCTTGGTGAGATCATGGGTACTATTATACTTTGCACTCCCCAGTCTGTCCACCAATGCATCTATTCTGGGCATAGGGTAACTGTCACATTCTGACACTTGATTAAGTTTCCTGAAATCAAGGCAGATTCTAACACCCACTTCTTTTTTGTTTACAATTACCATGGGAGATGACCAAGCACTCCTTGAATCCTCAATGATACCCAGTTCTTTCATTTTTTGTATTTCCTTAACCACATCAGATTTTAACCGCTCTGGCAACCTATATGTCTTTTGCCTAATAGGGCAAGCATTCTTTGTCACTATTACATGCTCAACCCCTTTTGCTCGGCCTGGTACCATGGCAAAAGTACTGCTACATGTCTTTAGCACATTACGAATGTCTGCAGTTTGTTCGGAGGGTAAGGAAACATTCGCCTTTACAGCATCAGCATTTACAGTTTGTTCTAGTCTATCATAAGCTACATCAAGATTTTAACCGCTCTGGCAACCTGTATATCTTTTGCCTAATAGGACGAGCATTCTTTGTCACTATTGCATGCTCAACCCCTTTTGCTTGGCCTGGTACCATGGTAAAAGTACTGCGACATGTCTTTAGCACATTACTAATGTCTGTAGTTTGTTCGGAGGTTAAAGAAACATTCACATTTACAGTTTGTTCTAGTCTGTCATAAGCTACATCAATATCTTCCTTATCAGTTTCTGGTAAAACTAGTAAAGCAGCTTTTGGCATTTTTTAAATCCATTTCTTGAGGAGGTTAGCATGGTATAGGAGGATGTCAGGGGTCTCAATCTCGTAGTTAACAGTGCCAGTACGTCTAAGAACTTTATAAGGCCCTTGCCACTTCATTAATAGCTTATTTTGTGTTGTGGGTAGCAGTAGCAAAACCTTTTCACCTGACTCAAAAACATTTTCTTTTACCCCGTGGTCATAATGTACCTTCTACTGGTTTTGAGCCTCTTCCTGATTACTGTGAGCAATTTTAACATATTTTGCCAGCTTTTTTCTTAGGGCACACATATAAGCTATAGATTATTTCAGAGTGGGGTTATCTTCCCATGTTTCTTTCATCACATCCAGTGGCCTTCTCGGCTACATACCATACAGCATTCCAAATGGCGAAAACCCTGTTGATGCCTGTGGCTCTTCTCTGTAAGCAAAAAGTAGGTAAGGCAAGTAATGGTCCCAATCTTTCCATTCCCCTTTTACAAACCTTTTTAACATGTGGTTTAGGGTTTGGTTAAAATGCTCAACAAGACTGTCTGAGGGTGATAGGGGGAGGTTCTTATGGTAGTGATACCCAGCAGTCAGTACAGCTCTTTAAGCAGTGCAGCACCAAAAATTACTACCCTGGTCAGAAATAATTTCTTTAGGTATGCCCACTCTGCTGAAAATTTTGGCTAGCTGTGCTGCAACTTTTGGGGCTGTAACAGTACGCACTGTAACTGCTTCTAGGTATCAAGTAGCATAGTCGCATACTACCAGGATAAATCTATTACCTTTTTCACTTTTGTCTAAAGGACCAACCACATCCATTGCAATTCTCTCAAAAGGCACATCTATTAAGGGTAGGGGTACCAGGGGCATTTTTCTAGTGACTGGGGCTACTTTCTGACACTCAGCACAGGAATTACAATAGGTAGCAACATCTTCATGAATTCCTGGCCAGTAAAATCTATACAGCAATCTGGCAAGGGTGCGATCCCTTCCTGAGTGACCAGCCATGGGATTATCATGTGCTATCTGTAACAATTCTGTTCTATGCTTCTGTGGTATAACCAATTGCTCTGTCTGTTCATGTGTCTGAGGTTTAACCCAAACTCTGTACAGTAATCCATTACATTTTTTAAACATTGGTCCACCCTGTTTTGGTTTTACCCCTAGCTGCTTGAAATAACCCTGGAGAGAAACATCGTTAGCTTGCTCTGGAAGAAAATCACAATCAGTTATCAATTTAGTTTTAGCATTTTCATATTTTAACCCTTCTTGTCCATCAGTCATTTGTTGCCACGTTTTCTTCAGGCTTTGTCTTTCTTTCCTGGATTTCCCGGATCTTGGAGCTGTGCTCAAACAAACCCGAATCAAAATCACTGAAGAAAAAGTGTCCCCACTGTCCGAAATTTTCTTTGCCTGAGCTCTTGTCACTAGAGCTGGTGAAACATCAGGACTTACTCCCTCCTTGATCGATTCAGTAAATCCTGGAAAGTCATTTCCAATAATCACAGGTATAGGTAACTTTGGTACTACCCCCACTTTCATTTGGTGTGACACACCCTTAACGGTCAGAGTCACTTGGGTGGTGGGACAGTATCGAGTGTCCCCCGTGGATGCAGATGACACCAGTACCTGGTCCCTTTGCACAGTGTTTTCCCAGCACTTTAACATGCACTAGGGTCTGTCTGCTTCCCAAATCAATGAGCCCCATTACAGTCTTATTCCCCACCTTCACATCTGTTAGGTACTTGCCCCAGTTTGCCAAGGACAAATCTGCTCCATTGCCACTCTCTTTATTATGGCAGTTTCTTGCAAAATGGCCTGGCTTATTACAGATATAGCAGATAACGTCTTTTGGCACAGATTTGTTACCCCCACCAGAGTTTCTTACCGGTGCTTGGCTGTTACCTCGCTGCTGTGGCATCTGTCTGTCCATTTGGTAGTCCTCAGCCAAAGAAACAGCTTTTTCCCCATTCTCTGGTCGGTGTTCTTTACCCACAGCTGCACATCTGTAGGCAAGATGTTGATGAATTGCTCCATGGAAAATGTGTCTATGATCTGTGGGACTGTTTTGCTCTCTGGTTGGATCCACTTCATCAGGAGTTCTCTGAGTCAGGTGAAGGCTTCTCGAGGATTGTCAACAGAGTTGTACCCCAGAGATTGAAATCTCTGCCTGTAGGTCTCTCTGGAGATGTTGTACCTTTTCAGGATTTCACTTTTCACCAGGTCATAGTTTTCTGACTGCAGTGTCCATACTGCTGTAGGCAAGCTGAGCTTTCCCTGACAGGTAGGGTACCAGTCTGATTGTCCATTGCTGCTTTGGCCACTGGCAGGCTGTGGCAACTCTTTCAAAAGTTGTCAGGTATACCTCAGTATCATCTGAGGGACACAACTTTGTAAGTTAACTGGCCTTTAGGTTGCTTGCATTTTGTTGCTTGTCTGGATCTGTGCTGGATCCTCTGCCTTTGATAGCTTGTAAGGCATCCAGCCATCGCTGCTCCTGTTGCTCCATCTCTTCTCTCATCTGTTGCTTCTGTCGCTGCATCTCTTCTCTCTTCAACGCTTCTAACAGTTGAATTTCTTTTTCTCTCTGTGTCTCAGTCTCTCTTTTTTGTGCAGCCCACCATTTCAAAAAGTCCATCAGGCTTTCAGGTTCTGTCACTGTCTCTTCTTTTTCCATGACTTGTGCTGGCTGTACAATCTCAGACTGGACTTCAACTGCAGAATCCATACCTTCCGCTGTGCTTCCCTGGTACTAGGTCCAGTACCCATGCACAAATCTCCTGTCTTGGGGTATGCACGGCTTAAATCCCACTTAGGCTGACACCATCTGTCATTGAGGCACAGGTCAGGAAGCATACAGAAAACCCTGGCGCAGTTGTAAAATTCCACAAAACTGTTTATTTGTAGTTGCAGTAACATAAAATAAACTTGTTCAGAATAACTATATACAGAAGCAAAATAACATCTCTTGCAAAAAATGTCCCTTGCAGCTCTGCTTAGCTGTTTTTATAACTCTGTTCAACCACCCATCCTTTGCAAGCATCCTATTCTTTGTAAATTTCAGGAGCTGCTAGAACATTGAGAACTTCCTGAGGTTCCCACAGCAACTGCAAAAGGCTCAGGCATTTGCACCCAAGTAACCTCTAGCTTTTTACCGTTATCTCAAATTATAAATGTATACATTTCAACAGTAACACCATTTTCTAAACAAGTGATGCCAATATCAGCTACATTTCCATACATTGATTCTCATATATTTTATATTAGCAGATATAGATATGCCAGGAAGAAAGACAGCAAGAGAAAACTGAGAGACCGTGAGAGGCAAAGGATTGGGAGACTGTTCGGGCTGATCAAGTCCGAGGTCTCACAGGAAAATTTGGTTGCGCAACCAAACAGAAGAGACAGAAAAGGAAAGAATACAGATCCTTGGATTTAAACACTTTCTTCAAAACAAATGGGACAGGGTCCTATTCTACTCTGTCTCATACTATACACACCAGACAAAGGACTATAGGAGGTCCTCCCAATTATTTGTTTCCTTCGCCCCGGGAAAGTGTGTGTTCCAGTGTCCAAACAGTGTTTATCCAAATTGTTAGCCAAGTGTATTGTTTTTTGCTATAGGAAGTACGGTAAGGAACTTCCTGGTGTCTTTTGTGCCATTCAGCCAGGGATTTGACCACTTCCTTTGCCTGCTTCAGAAATGTTTCAGCTGCAGAGATCTGCGCAGCTGCCACTCAGAACACCAGTCATACCTTTACCTTTACCAAACACAAAAGTGGGAGCAAGGCAGAAGCAGGAAACTATAGACCTGTTAGTTTAACCTCAGTGATAGGGAAAATGATGGAATCACTTCTAAAGGAAAGAATTGTCAAGTATCTAGAGGCCAGAGGGGCACAGGACCCTAGGCAGCATGGATTCACAGCAGGAAGGTCATGCCAAACGAATCTGATAGATTTCTTTGACTGGGTGACCAAAGTAGTAGATCAGGGAGGGGCTGTGGACATGGCCTACCTAGACTTTAGCAAGGCATTTGACACAGTCCCACACAAAAGATTAATATACAAGTTAGCCAGCCTGGGAGTGGGTCCCAAGATGACAGCCTGGGTAAAGAATTGGCTGGAGAATAGGACACAGAGAGTTATAGTAAATGGAGTCCACTCAGAAGAAAGGAGGTTACTAGTGGGGTACATGAGGTTCAGTATTAGGACCGGTCCTCTTCAATGTCTTTATAAGTGACATTGCAGAAGGACTGGAAGAAAAGTATGTCTCTTTGCAGATGACACCAAGATCTGCCACAGAGTTGATGCACAGGGTGGGGTGGAAAGGATGAGAAGGGACTTGGCAAGGTTAGAGGAATGGTCAGATGTATGGCAGCTTAGATTCAGTGCTGAGAAGTGCAAGGTAATGCACCTGGGAAACAAAAACCCAGGGGAAGAGTACACAATGGGGGGTGAGATACTAACAACAACAAGAATGGAAAGGGACCTGGGGGTAGTCATATCAGATGACCTAAAGATGGGCAAGCAATGTGAGAGGGCAGCAAGGAGGGCTGGGGGATACTGGGATGCATAGGAGAGGCATCACCAGTAGAAACAGGAAGTTATTATCCCTCTGTACAGACAGCTGGTGAGACCCCATCTGAGTACTGTGTGCAGTTCTGGAGACCCAATCTCCATAAAGACATAGACAGGATGGAAGCTGTCAGAGGAGGGCAACTAAAATGGTGCAGCGTCTGCCGGAAGTCATATGAAGAGAGACTTAAGGAGCTTAATATGTATAGCCTCGAGGAAAGGAGGAGAGGGGACATGATAGAAACTTTCAAGTACCTCAAGGAATCAACAAAGTCCAAGAGGGTAGCATCTTTCAAAAAAATGTGTGCAAGAACAAGAAGGCACAATTTGAAAGATAGAGAGCGCTCAGAGGTAATTTAAGAAGTATTTTTCACAGAGAGGTTGTGGATGCATGGAATGGCCTTCCGGAGGTTGTGGAGTCAAAATCAGTGGGAATTCAAGCATGCATGGGATAGTCATAAGGCAATTCTGGGGGGTGGGGGTAGGAAGAAGTAGGCTGCTGGTTAACTAGGATCTGCAGCTTATCCAGTAGGTAGGGAAATGGGCAGACTGGGTGGGCCAAGCGGTCCTTATCTGCCGTCAAATTCTATGTTTCTATGTTTAAATACGACAGTCTTGACATTGCCTCTAGGTGTAGGGCCAATTTCAGCCTGGCTGTTCTACAAAAGCCTTCTCTATTAGGCCAGAATGGCCAACCACCTGATCTGTCTGACAGTTGTTGCCAGAACACCTTAGGACTCGTCCTACCGGTGTGGCCTGCTGCAAGAGCTACCCTTGAAGTAAGATAGTACAGTTACATAAGAACTTACCATAACAGTAGATCTTCGAAAGGATCTCATGCAGCAGGCTATGCTTTCCTTCCCTCCTTCTCCCTTTTGTGATTTTCGGACTTTCTGCTGAGCTGTCCCTTTCCATGAAGGAGAGCCTTCTGCTTCCTTTCTTATCTCTTGTGGCACCTACAGCCATTGGCTGTCCCTGCTCCTACCTTTTCCTGGCTGGAGACCGCGGGTTTCAAACTGGGACCGCTGTCTTGCTCAATGTTTTCGCCCTCCCACCCTCCCCCACTGATAAAACACACTCCCTCTCCCACCCCAGACTGCCCTCCTCCTACTCGCTCTTGATTGATGTGTGTTAATTTTGACACTACCTCCCTTTAAAGGTAAACTCTCCATATCCCTTGGCCATTTCCTCGCATTCCAGTACTACGTACTGTGATCTGCTCTGCGTGTGGTCCTGCATTACCCTCGCATGCCACATCTTGTGCACAGGCTCTCCTTATGGAAGAAGGGGCTGAGGCAAGTGTAACTCTTAAAGTTTATAGCCACTGTATTGCTGCCTCTGCCGCTGAATAAAGAATAAATTGCTCACAAACTGGTCACTACAGTACTTCCCTAAGTCTGTTGCCTAAGTCTGATCCCTGCAACTGTAAAGCACAGAATATCCAGGCAAACAATTCTGTATCTCCCCTCGTGCTTACTGCTTCTTTACTCTGCTGACCACCTTATATCCTTGGCCTTAAGACATCCCCCGACACATCATGCCACTGTCCCACCCCAACACCTCTCACATGAAGATATGGTGCACAAGATTTCCCTTGTTCCCTGCCTACCAAAACAGGGTGTCACCTACCTTGGGTTATTGATTTCCAGAAAATTAAGTATCTATTAGAATAATGCTAAGAGCGTGAGACAGCCCCTGTTCTCTACGCCCAAGTCATGGTTGCTACTTCTTCTCTTGCTAACCCTCGCTGGCGACATTGAGCCCAACTTTGGACCAATGAGCAATACTCCTGCCCCTACCCTACCTACACCATCTAAGCCACTACCAAAGGGACTGAAAATAACACACTTAAACTTCCGTAGCCTCAGACCTAAAATACCAGAACTGGAAGCATGAGTCAATAGTCACACTGCTGACTTCCTGGGTATCTCTGAGACTTGGCTGAAACCAAGAATCAGACTGCATGAGGTCACCTTATCTGGATGTAAATGCTTCAGGGTAGATCGTCTGAGGAAAAAAGGCTGGTGGCGTCATCATGTATGCTAGGGACAATCTTAATGCTACCCAAATTGCTATGCTGTGCCCTGCTCCAGCAGGGGTGGAATCAATATTCCTTTCTATCACCTTTGGGTCAGTCAAAAAACTCCTGGTTGGCTGTGTATACCTGCTCCCCAAGGTGGCGGCATCCTGCCTATACTCCTTTATTACTTCCTGTGCGATCCAACCACGTCAGGATATCGTGATCGGGGGTGACTTTAACATCGACTGGTTGAACTTAAAATCTTCCAGATTGTCCGCTTCCCTGGCAGACTTCAATCTGGTTCAAATCATCAGTAACCCTATTCGCATCAATACAAGGTCAGGCAGCCATACCCTTCTTGGCTGGGTGGTCACCAACTGTCCCTCCAAAATAAAATCAGCTAGTGTGCTGTCCGACAGTGTAATTGACCACTCCCTGACACTGTGCATCTGGCGCAACAACTCCCCCAATCCCCCACCCAGAATCATAAAGACTCGGGACATTTCCAAACTTGACCCCAACTCTTTCTTGGGCACAATCCGTACTACTGACTGGGGCCCTGTAAATACTCTACCAGACGTTAATTCAGCCCTAGACTTCTTTGTTTCAAAACTCACGGACACCATCGATTTCCATGCACCAATGGAGAACCGCCGGATAAAAGGGGTTAAAACCCCCTGGCTCTCTAAGGAGTTAAGGCAGCTCATGACCTCTCGTGATAAAGCCTGGAGGGTGTACAAATGTAGTGGCCTACCTGCTGACTGGCGATTTTAGAGGCAGCTATGGAATAGATGCAAAAATTCCATTCAAAAAACTAAATGCTGCCATTTTAAGAGACTCCAGACAGAGCACCTAAGTAACCTGAAAGAATTCTGGAGACAGGTTAACTCCCTCTTAAAGGGTAACACCACTGAAGTCCCCAGCTCCATTGATGCCCAGGTCACAGTCCATGCTAACCCTCCCTCCATTGCATCCTGATTAAATGAATTCTTCACTGATCGGCATAAGTATACCTCTCTATTCTGTAGCTCCACCCCCCAACCCCTTGTTAGCAGTCGAACACATGGCCTGCCCCCTCCTTCCACCTAAAACTGGCTATTCTTAAAGAAGTCTGCCATCTACTTAAGAATCTGAAGGCAGACAGCTCACCAGGGCAGGACACTCTAGAACCAAGATTCCTCAAAATTGGAGCGGATGCACTAGCCAGTGCCATCCGCAGCCTATTTAATAGATCCTTCCTAACCTGCACCATCCCTGATAAATGGAAGGTGACAATGGTTGTCCCTGTACACAAAGGCGGTTCCAATGTGGCTGTGGAAAACTTCTGCCCATATCAATACTCTGTCCCTTAGCTAAGAAACAGGAATGGATACCATACGACCACCTCCAGGGTTACCTTGAACACCACCAACTCCTGTCATCTTCCCAGCATGAATTTAGGAACATCTATAGCACCACCACTGCTTTGATCAAGGTCACCTCGGACATATATCATGCAGTGGATACTGGCCTTGTCACCGGTACAATATTTGTGGACTTGACCAAGGCTTTTGACTTGGTCAACCATGACCTGCTACTACGTCAACTACATGTCCTGGACCTTGATGAGGCTGCACTAACATGGACCCGAAGCTACCTCTTTGGCCGTACTCAGCATGTCAAATGGGTGGGCTCCCTATCTGAGTCGTGACCCATCACCCACTGTGTACCCCAGGGCTCTATACTGGGCCTCTTGCTTTTTTCCTTATTTATTAATGAGCTTCCTAATAGTTGTGGTGGTACCACAGTCCGTCTCCACCCAGATGATGCTATCATCTACCGATCCTCTCCTGACATTGGGTGGCTTAACCAAACACTAGCATCTGACTTCCTCACCCTTGAGGACTGGTTTATCCAGAAGCAACTGGTCCTTAATACTAAAAAAAACAAGTGCATGCTCTTTACCAACTCTGTATCTCATGCACGCTCCCATCTGGCTATTCAGTCATGATCTGGAGCCACCCTTGAATCAGTTCAGTCATTCAGATACCTGGGTATCACCTTGGACCCCTCCCTTTCTCTGGATGCTCATGTCGCAACCCTTACCAAAACCCAACCAGAGGCTAGGAATCCTCTACAGAATCCACCTGTACCTCACCTCGATCTCATGCCACAAGATAGCTAGTGCCACTCTCCTGCCTCTCCTCATGTAAGAAGCCCCATTGCTGCTCTCTTCATCATCTTCTTTTCTATCCCGCCTATCACAGGTATATCATAGAGTGGTTAGGTTTGCCTGGGGAACTGATGCAAGGCATCATCATTGCAATGTAATGTCTACCCCTTGAGTCTAAGCTTCGCTGTGCTACTCTAAGTTTACTACACAAGTTCATCTATCGCTTCATCCCTCCCTGCCTATCCAAGTTAGTCCACACAAATGTCCCCAGCATGCCCATAGGTCAGCCTCTCTGCCCATGATATTGGTATCTAACCTGAGACTCTCCTCAGCCCAGAAATCGTTTCTGTACTCGGCTGTGTCTTCCTGGAACTCTCTGCTTCCACCAATCCTGGTCTGTTCCTCCATTTCTCAATTTCGAAGCACTCTGTTTGCACGCCTTGCTGCCCCCACTTGTTCATGCTTTCGGTAATACCTGAGTTTCCAACTCTTCTCTGACTGCTAATATTCACTCTCAAGATCTGCTTTATCACCTCTGTCTTACCCCGTCTATTTTGAGAACTATGTGTAAATAAGTATGTGGCCTGTACATAGTAGTGATTATCCTGTGTTGTATTGTACCCTATTGCATAATCTGTGTATCTCTGCCTGAAATGTTGTTCCTGTTAGCTGTAGTAGCTTTATCCTGTTGTACTTTTGTATCCACTACTGTACTCATTTGATGTATGAATTAACCTGTACAACTGTTGCATCAACTGCTGCACTTTCAGTTGTACTGCTCTTCCCGGGTCGCCCCTGAAAAAGTGACTGTCATGTCTCAGTGGGCTTACCTGGTTACCAAAATTCAAATAAAATAAATAAATATCTGCACTAAGGTGACCTCAGATTTCTCCTCGGTTCCCAAAATGGGCTTTTGCGTTTGGTCTCCGGTGGGAGAACTGAGGAGGCTATGGGGGCCGTCCACTCTTATAGGATAGGCAGAGGGTGACATCGGTGGAGGGTAGCCCCCTCTGGTAGACTGCTAGCTAGAAAGTTTCCATGTGGGCCTGGTGGCTAAGTCCTACCAGCGTGGCCTGCTGCAAGAGATCCTTTCAAAGATCTACTGTTACGATAAGTTCTTATGTAACTGTACTTTCTGGAGGCCACACCTCTGCAAGGACATAGGGTGGAAACAGTCCAGAGGAGGGCTACCAAAATGGTACGGGATTGCATGAGAAACCATATGAGTAGAGGCTGTGGGAGCTCAACATTTACTCTCTGGGGGAGAGGAGAGTGAAATGGGACATGATTGAAACCTGTAAGTACCCCATGGGGGTGAACACGGTGTAGGAGGGAAGTCTTTTCCACAGAAGGAGGAGCACCAGAACACTGGGGATGCTATGAAGCTTGGGTGTGGGGCACAGATTGTTTTCCTTTACTTTAAGAAGACGCTTTCAGAAGCAGAATTTGGCAAATACTTTTCTCTGGTTCGAATTTTACTGAAGTATTGTAGAGCTCACCTTGTATCAAATGCAACTTTTCACTCCTGTGACATGCTGTCCTTTCTAATGCTGCATTTCTGTACTTGATAAGAATTTATCTATGATTTATTTTTTTAAAATTGTACACTACATTTTCTTAAATTCTGTACGGTTATGTCCAGGTCCTTGGAAACATTTCAGGAAAAAGCAGTGAGGTTTGTTTGGTGTGATTTGCCCATTAGGAATCCATATTGGGCTTCTAAATCCAGGTTGCTGTTTGCATTTGACAATTTTATTGTCTTATGACTAGCTCCAGCAGCTTCCCAGGTATTGACATCAAGCTCACCAGCCTATTGTTCGGTGGTTTTCACCTGGAGCCTTTTTAAACTATTGGTACCATATGAGGCCACTCACTAGTCATCTGGCACAATTATGCAGTTCTGATGGACTCATTGAATAAACAGTACATTTACCATCTTCAGTAATTTATGGTATATACTACTGTGGGTTTTGTCACTATCCAGTATTACTCCATCCTTTTCCTCTGTGAAAATTGAGCTAAAGTAAGCAGTCAGGCATTCCACCATCTAGCTATGTTCCCCTTAAGATTCTGAAAATGTCAGCTACAGTGGCTAAAGTGACCGAAAACAGTTGACCACTATGCAGAAAACATGAGGCACACTACACTATATGCTGCTAGATTATTTTTTCTAAACTTTGTACTGTACTATGGCCAAAAACAAAGCCATGAACACAGTTTTTGCCACCACAGTGCAGGAAACATTCTAAATCTTAGCCACACATTAAAAGCATTTGTCGATGGCAACGTGATGAGTGGCTAGCAGGAACACAGCCTGCAAGTGGACCAACAGTAATTGCTAGTTTTCTCATTCATGCATTTGAAGATGTTTTTATTGTTGGATTTGGCCTCAAGTGCCATCTTTTCCTTCAAAAATGTTTTTTCTTCTCTGGTTTTGCATTTGCTCCCACTAAGGCACAAAGGCAGTAGGAAAATAGGGAGAAAAAAAACAAACAAACCACTACTTCATGCATTAGGGACAACCTAGAGCAGAGAAAGCTCCAAGGAAGAGGGGAAAGAGAAAGGGAGAGGGAAAAAAAATGAAAAAAAAAAACAGGCTGTATGGACATCTACAGTTGACGTGGGTGCGGAGCTCTCATACCCAGAGGACTTCTTTGGAGAGTGGGGCATTGTCCCATCTGCAGGAATTTACACAAACTAAAGGAACAGCTGAATGCAGCATGGAAGGAGATATCTCAGCTGCGGGACCTGCTATGTTGGAACAGAAATTGGAATCCACACCTTCATATTCTGCAACATCAGTTCCCCCCAGATGTCCACTCCCACAGAGAAGATACAGTCCAGAGGGGTGCAAGGTGGTACAGAAGGGATTAAGTAAACTCAGCAGAGTGGATCAGCTAAACCCTCTCCATGCCACGCCCATCCAAACTGCAAACCATTTTTACCACTGAAGGAGGAACAAGGATCTCTGCCAAGTGGAAGAGTACAACAAACCAGTCAAAGGGCCAAGACTACAACCAAATAAGGAGAATGATGGAGGCAGCATAAAGGACAAGAAGGAAAGAAGTAGGAAAGTAATCATCATGGGGGACTCCATAATCAGGGGGCTAGAGACCCAACTGAGCCACTACGGATGTACAAAGATGCTAGTCAGATACCTCCCATGGGCCTCAGCAAAACGTGATACCAGTCGCATCGGAAGGATAGCAGAGAAAGAAGGATAGGACCAGAAGATCCTGGTACACCTGGGGACAAATGACCTGGCAGAGCAGTCGGTAGAGGAAGCCAAATGAAACCTAGTTAAACTAGGAGACCGATTGGCCACTCAGATGACCTCCCTGGCCTTCTCTGAGGTCTTTCCTGTGTAGGGCAAGGGCAGTAGCACAGAGAAGATCAGAAGTAAAGAAATCGAGTTCAACAAGTGGTTATGGAGCTGGTGTCAAGAAAGGGGCTACCACTTTGTTGGTGCATGTGGAGACTTCTGGGAGAGGAGGTTCTTCAGGTTCAACAGACTGCACCTAATGAGGGAGGGAGTAAGAGCACAGGGCCAAAAATGTGATGTGTGCATTGGGCAATTAAACTAGTGAAGGGGGAGCTGGAGGCAAAGGACCCTATCAAAGACACCCTAGAAGATAGGAACTTCACCGTAACTCACCCCAAAACAGGAATAAATCATGGAATGCAAAAAGGGACTAGCAGGAACATGAAGGGAGGTAAACAGACACAAATGGAAGTGGGATGCAGTAGTATGCCTACTAGAGGTAAAACACAACGTCAAGGAAGGAAAAATTAAAAAGAGGGTTGTCAGACCATGGAAAGCCATGTGCATGAATGCTTGCATCCTGACAAATAAAATCTCAGACCTAATGGCCTTGATGTCAGAGGCTGACCTGGACATTGTTGCTGTGACTGAGACATGGTACACAGGGAACAACGAGTGAGATGTAGCTATTCCAGGGTACACTTTGTTCCGAAAAAATAGGGTAGGAAAAAGGGGGGGGAGGAGTGGCTATCTACTTTAGGGAGGAAATAAAAGCTACAGAAGTACAGGGTATAAGTGAGGTAGGAGATGGCCCTGCTATTCGAGTAGGTGTGATCTACAGACATCTGGCACAGGGGGAGGAGCTGAACAGTGTACTAGTGGAAATAATCCCTGAAATGGCAGCAAAAGAGATACTGTTGATGGGAGACTTCAGTTTTCCAGATGTCAATTGAAGCACCCATACTGCAGCCACAGCAAGGAGCAGAAACATCCTGGAAGCTCTTCAGGGGGTAGGACTCAGGCAGTTAGTGGTAGAACACACCCATGAGTGGGCAATATTGGACCTGGTGCTCACCAATGGAGAAAGGGTGATGGATGTAGAAGTGGGGAGTCACCTGGGGTGCAGTGATCACAGTACAATATGGTTTAATGTGAGGATAGCAGAGGAATCCAGCCACACAAAGGCAAGAGTCATGGATTTCAGAAGGGTCGATTTTGCAAAGATGGGGGTGTAGCTGAAGAAAGCCCCAGGGGTAGAATGGGAAAAGAGGATGTAGAGGAACAATGGGCACATTTTAAGGGAGCCGTAGCGGAAGCCACAGGCCTTTGTGTTAGGCAAATAAGTAATACAGAGAGGAAGAAAAAGCCACTCTGGTTCTCACAGGCGGTGGCAAGGAGGGTGAGAGGAAAAAACAGCATTCAGAAAATACAAAGAAACCCAGAGGGAGGAAGATAGAGGAATGTGTCTGGAACAGCTACAGGAGGCAGGAAAAGCAGTCAGAAAGGCAAAGGCCGAGACAGAGAAAAGAATAGCCAAGGCAATTAAAAAAGGAGGCAAGCTCTTTTTTACATACATTAGAGAGAAGAAAATAAATTGGGTGGGATTGTGGGACTAAAAAGGGAAGGGAGGGGGTCAGCAAAAGGGAACCAGGAAAAAGCAGAAATCCTGAACAAATATTTTTGTTCAGTATTCACTGTAGAAGGGGATTGGGAGGGACCACAGCTAGGTGCAAGGAGTACCAAGGGGAGGTGTGTAGATACCAGTCTGTTCACAGTAGAGGGAGTCCTAAAGGAATTAGAAAAACTGAAAATAGATAAAGCAATGGGGCCAGATAGAGTATATCCCATAATTCTAAAGGAACTAGGAAAGGAGCTAACAGGATCATTGACAGCGTTGTTAAACAAATCATTAGAAACAAGTGTGATTCAAGCAGACTGGAAGAGGGTGAATGTTGTCCCTCTCCATAAGAGCGGGAGCAAGAAGGAGGCTGGTAACTATAGGCCAGTCAGCCTAACCTCAGTGGTAGGAAAATTGATGGAATCATTACTCAAGGAAAGAATGTGACATGCATTGAATCCAGCAGACAGCAGGATCCAAGACAGCATGGTTTCACGGCAAGCAGGTCTTGTCAAACAAACTTAATAGAGTTCTTCGACTGGGTGACAAGGGAGATTGATTAGGGAGTGGCGGTAAATGTGGTCAACCTGGATTTTGGCAAGGCCTTCTGTACTGTCCCGCATAAAAGGCTAATAAACCAGTTGAGCAGCCTGGGAGTCAGATCTGGGGTGGTTAACTGGGTTAGAAATTGACTGAGCAGTAGGACACAAAGGGTGATAGTGAATGGAGTTCAGTCCGTAGAAAGGGGGGGTGACCAGCGGGGTGCCTCAGGGATCAGTGCTAGACCCAGTCCTCTTTAATGTCTTCATAAGCGACATTGCAGAGGGGCTGTAGGAGAAGGTGTGCCTCTTTGCAGGTGACACAAAGATCTTCAATAGGTTAGACACACCGTGGGGGGGGGGGTGGAAAGAATGAGAAGGGATCTGGTCAAACTGGAGGAGTGGTCAAATGTATGGCAGTTGAGATGCAACGCAAAGAAGTGCAAAATTATGCAATTAGGTCATGGGAACCGTAGAGAGGAGTACTCAATTTGTGGGAGGTGCTGTCGGCCTCAAAACAAGAGAGGGATCTAGGAATAATTATACCTGAGGACCTAAAGGTGGCCGGACAGTGTGAGAAGGTGGTTAGAAAGGCCAGTGAGATGTTGGGGTGCATAGGGAGAAGCATCACAAGCAGAAAAAAAGAGGTAGAGATGCCACTATACAGATCATTAGTGAGACCTCATCTGGAGTACAGTGTCCAGTTTTGGAGGCCGCATCTCAGGAAGGACAAAGACAGAGTGGAGGCAGTCCAAAGAAGGGCTACAAAAATAGTACAGCGGCTTTACCAGAAGTCGTATAAGGAGAGGCAGAAAGACCTCAATATGTATTCTCTGGAGATGCGAAGAGAGAGGGGGAACATGATAGAGACGTATAAATATCTTAAAGGGATCAGTAAGGTACAGGAGGGTAGCATCTTTTATGAAAGAAGATGGACAAGAACTAGGGGATATAAGATGAAGTTGGAGGAAGGGAGATTCGGGGGTAATGTGAGAAAGTTTTTTTTTTTTTTTTTTACAGAAAGGGTGGTGGATGCTTGGAACAGCCTCTCCACAGGGGTGGTGGGGGCAAAAATGGTGAAAGAATTCAGAAATGCATGGGACGCACAGAAGGGAACACTAGAAAATGGGAAGAGCAGGAAAGCTGTAGATCAACTACAATCTGCAGCATAAGTTGAAAATTGGCAGACTAGATGGGCCAGACAAATTCTGTGCATCTATGTATAAGTTTGTATCTATAGTTCTGTCTATTTTCACTGGTTTCATGCATGTTTCTTTTCCTGTATGCTGCCTTTGGCTCACTAATTGCTTTAAGTACTTAATTTACATCTACAGTGATTTGTGTCTTTTACTGTTATACTTGCGTGTCTGAGGAATAGTCATGCTTTCATCAGCCCATATGGTTTTTAAGCTTTTCACTTACTTAGATTTCACTTAGATTTGAGGAGCAAAAAAAGGCCGAAGCCCAAGAACAGCTCCTTAGCTTATCCCACTGTTGCTGAATGTTGATGCCCATGACTTTAGTTTCCAAAGGTACTTGTCCTGTGACTGCCCTCATCTTCATAAAATTATGTTATGTATGAGCATGATATTTATTTATTTAAAAGAGATTTACCAGGAAAGACACACTGAGCCGCAAGGCTCGTTTCCAGTTGCATCCTGGGGAAAGGGCTTGGGATGAGTACAGTTAGGTAGAATCACAGTGATACAATAATACATTAAATGGATAACTAAGCAATAAACTTATAGATAAGTGATAATAATGCTCGTTTAAACAATCAGAACCAGGCATATGCACAGCTGTAATGTCCAAGTAACAGACAAGAAAAGTGGGAAACTAAAAAGGAAGAGGGTGAGAGAGAGAGGTAAGGAAGAGAATAAGAGGGGTTGGGGGAAGAGGAGAGAGAGTGGAGGCAGAAATATAATGTAGGGGTAGGTAGAAGAGAGTGGAGTGAATAATACTGGAAAGGGAGGAGGAAAAGGTGGATGGGTGTATAAAGGAGAATAAAAGTGGGAGAGAAGAGAGAAAATTAGAAGGAGAAAGTGGGAGGAGAAGATGATAGGAGTTAATGGGGATTAAAGGTAGGGTGGGAGAAAGTAATGAGAAGACAAAAAAGGGGAGTAAGTGTAGGACATAGGACTATGTGCAGTTGCAAGAGGGGGTAGTGTAGACTCGTAGCAGCATGGATAAGGAGCTTTTGGTGGGGGCAGAACAAATTGGAGCTGGGAGGGAGTTCCAGAGATTCGGAAAGCAGAATGAAAAACCAGATTGACCAGTCGGGGTTTTACAAGAAGGGAGCGAAAAGCAATGATAACCTGTGTTACAGAGGGAGTAATTAGAGGGGAACATAGGGGAGAGTAGAGATTTGAGGTAAGGAGGGAGAGAAAGGATGCACAGTGGATGAGACCAACGGTCATCCAAGGAAGGGAGGGAGAGATCAGAGTGCAAGGAACAGTGGTGAGTGCGAGAGGAACAAGCCAAGGCAAAATGGCAAAAAGAGTGAAAGAGGGGGTCCACTCTGGCCAAAGTGGATTATGTCACCATAATCAAAAATAGGTAATATCATCTTAGTGATGATATCTCAGCGAGCAAAAATAGGGATACAGCTTTTGTTCCTATAAAGGGCACCGGGCTTAGGGTAAAGTTTTTTGTACTTACAGTCTATGTGCTGAGCAAAACTAAGGTGGCATTCGAGTCAGACACCTAGGTACTTAAATGACGGTACATCATCTATTTTACCCCTATCGAGGGTGTGGAAGCAGGGAAAAGACAGGAGTCTTGACAGCCTCTGAAGAGTGCAGAAACACATGGAACCCATCTTCTTTGCATTAGGGGCAAATGTTTAGCCCTGAACTAGCTCTGAAAAGAGTCAAAATCTTGTTGAAGGCTGGAAGTTAGTTCAGAAAGAGAAGAGCCAAAGGCAAAGAGAACTGTATCATCTGCATACATATGAGTGGATGCAGAGGAACAGGCTGAGGGAAGGTCATTAAGTAATATTGAGAATAGTATAGGGCCAAGGATGGAGCCTTGGGGAACACCAGTGTGTATGGGAAGGGGAGGAGAAGAATCACCAATTCTCACTGATTGAGCTCTACCTTTAAGATAGGAGTTAAACCAGTTTGTAGCAGAGTTGGAAAGACCAGCAGATTTTAGCACATCCAGAAGGGAATGAGAAACAGTGTTGAAAGCTTTTGCTACATCGACAAGGATAGCTGCAGTAATGAGGCCTTGCTGCATGCCAGTATGAATGTAGTCAGTAAATCCAAGAAGAGAGGACTTGGTGGAATGATGTTTGTGAAGTCCAGACTGAAAAGGGGTAAAGAAAGAGGCGGATTCGAGGAAAGGGGAGAGTTGAGATGAACTGTGTTCTTGGAGTTTGGATAATGTTTGGAGGAGGAAAAGGGGGCGGAAATTACTAGGAGAGGAGGAATCACCTCCTTTAAGAAGGGGAATGCCAGTAGCATGTTTCCAGATATCAGGGACAGAGGCAAGAGACAAAGATAGGTTGAGCAGGTAGGAAGTAGGCAAGGCAATAGCAGGTGCAGACAGATGCAGGAGCCAGGGATCAATGCTATCAGGGCTCCCACCTTTCTGAGGGTTGAGAGCCAAGAGGGCATTAAGAGTGGCAGCTGGTGTAAATGGTGAGAAGGAGAATGGGGATAAAGGGGAGGGACCGATTGGAAGGATGTATGGGGGAGAAGTAGGAAGTGTGGAAGCGCGCAGGTTGTGAAATAGGAATTAAAAGCTGAGGCCACAGAGAGAGGGTCAGAAATGGTGGAGTCTCCCACCCTGAGGACAGGAGAGGGGACTGGGTGGGTGGGGAGAAAAGGGCATTAATTACTTTCCAGATCTTGGAGGGGTTATTGAGGTTATTCTGAAATGTGGAGGAGAAAAACTCAGCCTTAGCTAGTCTAGAGATCCAGTAGGTCATTCTTGTATGTTTTTCCCTGTTTCCTCTTGTAGTGAATCTGATGATGTTATGGTCTCTGTTTGCTAGTGTTTCTTCAGTTTCCACTTCTTAGACCAGAGTGTTGTAACCCCTAAGAATTAGATCCAGTATTGCTTGGTCCATAGTGGTTCCTTTCATAGGCTGCATCGGGTAGCAGTCTTTCACAGAATCAATAAATTGCCTACTGTGCTCGAACATCGCTGATTTCTCCTCCCAGCATATATCTGTATTGGTAGTTGATGTCACCCATCAGAAGCCTAATTCCCTCTGTTGCTTTCCTGTTCACTTCATGAAATTAACTTCCCAATTACCTTCAGGTCAGGTGATCTGTAGCATAGACAGATTGTAACCACTGTTCATTTCATTCATTCATTTATTTATTCATTTGTTCATTCATTCTCTTAGCCAGAGTGCTTCGGTTGTCCCTGTTTAGGGATCCTGCATTTTAGTCACTTCCAGGTGCTTTCTGAGGTCTAGTTGGCTATCTCCATTCTCCAGAGGTCATTCTTGTCCTACCATGTCTCTGTTATTCTCATTGTGTCCAGTTCCTCCATGTTATTATGTTGTCTATATTTCGCCAGATTTGCTCCTTAGGCTCTATACATTTGTGTACATTCACTTTCAGTTCCTGCCTTGTCTCTTTTTCCTCTTCCCAGACTCTAAAGTTGCATCATTCAGTGTGTCTGTCTCCTTTTCTGAGGTAGTATGCCCATATGTATCTCTTCCATTTGTTCCTGTTTGTGTTGTTGCTTCATAGGCCTCCTTATGTGTCCCTCTCCTATATCAGTTAAAGCCTTCTCTATCATTGTGTTGATTCATTTCCCACATATTCTAGCTCCTTTTTCACTTAGGTGCAGTCCGTTATTTAAACATATTTTCCTTCTATTAAATGTTGCCCAATTTCTAAGGAAACTGAATCTTCCTTTCTTACACTAACACCTGATCTAAGCATTTATCCTCTGAATCTTGCTTATGCGTCTTTGGTCTTCAAACTGTGGTTCACAGCATCAGGTTCCAGCATGACAAAAGCTATCCTGATAGTACTGCCACAGTGTCCTCAGAACTACAGTAGTTGTAATACTTGGTGCTGCTATTTTAAATGCTATAAATTTGCATTGACGTTGTCTGCTGGGTGGTTACAGAGTGAGCAGGTGGTGTTTGACAGAAACAGTGCTTTACATACATGTGCCTCCATAGCCCTTGTGACTGTAGTGGTCAGCTAGCCAATTGCAAGAAGACAGGGAGGTGCAACGTGATGGCTTTGACTATGTGTAGTCTGGGGTCCCAGGCCTGAAATCTTTGGCGACGTAGCACCCCCACACACACACACACACAGAAAGCAAAGTATGTTATTTTGATAGAATTGACCCTTAGGTACTTATCTAGGGTGGATGTGGTCTTGTAAAGTGGTAGCAAGGTATGCCAATGCAGGATTTTTGTACCCATGTCAAAACTGCATTTTGCGCAAGTGAAAAGGCCACAAAATGTACTAAAATTGTCAAGACAAGTTTGAAAGTAAAAATGACCAATAAAATGCAAATTTAACCAATTTATTTTAAAAGACAAAAACAAATTTTAATCATGCAAAAGGTTTCTTTGACACAGATTATTAATAAGGCTCATTACTTAAAGAATCTTGGCCTTGTGTGAATTGATAAATGCACAGATTATCCATTGACACAAGTGTTTTAAATACCGTATTTATTATAATAGAAGCCAGGTATACTATGGCACACCATGGTGCTAGCAAAACACTAATATCCAATGGACTCCCTCTCAGCGATTGGTAAAATGACAGTATATATGTGTCTGTAGCCTTTTTCAATATATTTATCATACACTACATGTCTAAGTCTGAATCATCTGTAGTATCAGACTCATCTGGATCCATACTGGCAACTTGAGGAGGAATATAACAGTCCTCACCACCAGTACACAAGCAAGTCTGTGTGCATGCCATGCTCTGCCTGGAACAACTGCAGTTGTGCTCACACTTGGCTTTTTTTACACCCACATGTAATGAGTTCCAGGAGTGCTTCAGGGGCAGGTGTCTGTGTCATTAGTGTTGAAGAAATGTGTCCATCCTTGTCGTGATGCCAGCCATTTCCAATTGGGGATGGGATGTCAGGCTGAGCCTCCAGGGCATGGTTCCAGATAAGGGTCTGGTAATTTGCTTGCTTGGTATGTTGCAGAAGACTATCAGAAGTTGGGGGAGGGCTTTGTTCCGGGCCTGTTTGTGACAGAAAAGCTTATATCACACATCATTTACAGCCGCTGAGTTGGCTGTTGGGTCATAGAGAAGGGTTATCAGAAGTTCTGCTGATTTCAACTGTACAGGAGGTATATCTGCCGTAGTGCCAAACTTGGTAAGGCTTCTAAATTTGTGTGGCTTCTTCCTGACAAGCTTCCATGGCTTTAGTTTGCCAACTCTTGCAAGACTGTTGGTTGACTCATACCCAGTCAGTGTGTGTACTGCTGGCAACATTCTGCATAGTTGTTGGCCAAGTTCAGCTGCCGTGGTGTGGGTTAGTATAGACATGGCTTTATCCCTCACACCAGTACAAAACCAAAGCTCTAGAGTTGCTTCCAACTTGTGAATAAAATGTACACAGAGAACTTAAATGTCAGTGTCTGGAGACCACACCACTACACGAAGGTATTCTTGTGAAGCATGTGCAACACGAAGTATAAGCCGAGTATCTGCTTCTTCGTGCAATGAGGATAGATCTTCTAGGTCTACAACTCCATTTGAAATGACCATTTGAGTAACGAGGATGTCATTGAATCCACCTGCAATAACCATTTTATGATCTGGGCCAAGTAAAGTTTCTGCCATATCACACCATGATTCTGACAGGAATTTTACCAAACGTTCTTTATTCTTGGGATTTCCAATTAACTTACTCCACTGCGTTGGGATGGGTGTTTTGGGACCATGGATTTTGACTTCATTGCTTTGTGAGGATTGCCTTCGTGTACACTCAAATGCTTTAATTCAGTCTTTGACATCATATCGACCAAAGACTATATCTACTCTTTTGCAGCTCTCATAGCTCTGTAGAGGCTGGCGTACTATTCTGAAGACCAGTTCAGCAAGTTCTCCAAAGCTAGTTGCACCTCCTTGCTCGACCATTTGTATAACAGCCTTGTCATCCACTATCAAAGCTGTGGGCATGTTGGATGCAGGCTGCTGATAGATTGACTCTGCTTCTTTTTCTAATTCAGGTGCTAGCTTTCTTGTTGCAGTTTTGTTCAGGGCACCATCAGAGTGTTCTAGAGCATATACAGTAGAACTATAGAAAACCCATGTGTGAAAACGTCCTTCAGATCAATCTCTCTGTTTGCTACTACAAGACGGCTAAAGAACTCCCTGTCTGCATTGATAGTCACTGTCTTATCAGTACCAACTTTTAATTTAATCTTCTTGCTTAGAGATGCAAATGTCTTGATGCTGAGCTTGTTCAGTGGTTCAAAGAATCCTGTGGTATTTGAATTTAGTCTGTCTTCCACAAACGGTTTCATTGCTTTGATTCCTGAACCATTCACGGTAACAAGCTTGGTGGCAACATCTGGGTGTGCAACAGTGCCAGTTGCAATGGTGGTGAGTGCTATCAAGTCAGCATTCAAATCAAATGGGTTTGTCATGGAGTTGGTGATTGCGTTAACAATCTTATTTACATCTCTTTCATCTTGTTGCATGCAACGTGGTGCAGCCTCCTGTTTTCCTTGTGAAAGGTCTGAGTCTACCATATCACATATTACCTTCATGGAAGTTGTGATAGCTGAGCACTTATGACCAGTGATGAAACATCTTGCTAAGGCTCCTGATTTCAAAGTGAAACCCACTATATCCCTTTTTACTTTACTATCACAGTTTATGTAGTTTTATTTTATTTATTTGTTAACCGGGTGGGGACACTTGACAAGTCCTTTTTCAGGTATGACCCAGAGACAATAAATAACAACTTATAACAAACAACAACATACATTAAATAACTAAAATTAGTTAACACATTTACACTTAGAATTTTGTAATAAAAATAGCTTAAAAGTAAACTTAAAAGAGGAAAGAGATGATATAGAGCAGAGAGATGCAGGCAGAACATTCAAAAATGAGGGTGTTGCGATAGAAAAGGAATAGAAACCATATGTATTTTTATGAAAGATTGAATTCAGTAATATATCATTTGCAGATCTAAGCTTGAAAAGCACTGGATGTACAACAACCAAATCAGTTAAAGGAAATTAATCTGAAGAAAAAATTGATTTATAAACCAAACAACCAAAAAAGTCAATTCTTACCCTTGGTGCCAACTATAAATAAAGGTCATAATGATGCGTTCGGTAAGGAGCTGATAAAATAAATCGACATTTATTGTTGTAAGGAACAGACAAAATATAATCTCTACAACTCAAATTTAAATATAGTTAACATACATAATCAAAATGTGGAAGCAACGCACCAACTGCAGTTGATTTCCTGGTTTCCAAAAGAACAAAATTTATAAAGAATACCTAATTTCTGGTTAACAGCATTATTAACATGTTTAATCTGAAGAGAATTTAACCCAGCATCCAGCCATATTCCTAAATATTTAAATTGAGTTATCTGTTCTGTCACAGCACCCTCCAAATCCTGAAGCAGCAGTCTTGAACTATCATTCAACATTGCAGATGTACCAAATATCATTGATTTTAGTTTTTTTAGAATTCAAAATGATAGCACTATTTGAAAACCAAAAACAAATATTCTTGAAATCATTTTCAAGAGTAACTGCTAAATCAGATAGTGAACTAACCTGAAAAAGAATAATCAAGTCATCTGCATATAATATTGTATCACTGGCATTACATTTTAATGGTAACTGGTTAACAAATAATGAAAACACCAAGGGGCCCATAATGGACCCCTGAGACACTCCACAACTTATAGAAGAAACCTGCATGTCCAGTGATCCAATATTAACATACTGTCTATGATTCAGTAGATAATCATTAACCTAAGTAACAACATTCTCCGAGAAACCAATAGCATCTAACTTAACTGAAACCAAGTCATGTTCAATCAAGTCAAATGCCTTGGTCAGGTCCACAAACACCACCCCAGTCATAGTGCCATCTTCAAAGCCCCTTAGAACGGTGTCTATGAACCTGACCAAGGCAGTACCAGTTCTATGCTCCCTCCAAAATATATGCTGCTTTGGACAAAGTACATTATAACACTCCAAATACACCTTAATCTGGTTAGCTACGACCTTTTCCAATAATTTACGTAATGGATTCAAACTGGAAATAGGTCTAAAATCTTTCAGCAACACAGCATGTGACTTCTTTGGGACAGGCGCTACCCTCGCATACTTCCACTCTGACAGAAACTAACATGTTGTTAACGATAAATTAAAAATATAATATATAGGCCGGCCTGCCGGCACAGTGGTTGGATTTCTGCTTGCGACACCGGCGACCCGGGTTCGGGAACGGAACCGTCGTCGGAGGGCCGGCTGGGGGAGAAGGATTGAGCGTCCTAGAGACAGCTCTGCATCTCCGGGAGGGAGGGCAGGATTCATGTCCGGTGCTTGACTGACCCCTAGTGGAGGCCAGGGGTACCGCAGCAACCAACATCTGAAAGTGGTTGGAGGGGCGGGACGGATGCTGGACGTTATTGCACGCTCCCGCCCCCCACGTACAGCACCAAAAAACACTTCCTGCATGCGTCCCTAGATGAAGCCTGCCCTGGCCTTCATCAGCCTCCAGGACCAACCCTCAGACCTAGTCCCATTGTGCGGCGCCATTAAGGGGGACTGGCGCCACACCCCACCCTGTGGGGCAAGCCAGGGGGTATCCGAGGGATTGGGTGTAATGTGGAGGTGAAGGTTAGGGTCTGTGACCAGGCTGTGGTGCTGGGTCGCAGGTAGTGGGGCCAAAAAGTATAATAAAAAAAAATATATATAAAACATATGGGGTCTACAATAAAAGGAATTGCTAACTTTAGGAACCTAGCATCTGTACCACCCCCACAGTTGCTAAACTTATCAGGCAAAGTACACAAAAGTTTTAAAATGTCCTGACACTCAAATCACCCCAAAATAAAATTTAGGTCTCTCCTCCTGAACAAACTCTTTAGCAAAGGGCATCTTAGATAAGTTTGACCTATAACTTGATAAGTCAGTAAACCTGGCATTGAATAAATTAGCAATCAAAGCCGGATCAGTTACTACTTCATCATTTACTGTACCTTCAACCTGTCTACCACATTATTAGTCTTTGGAGACAACAAATTTACATTATCCCAGAACTTCTTAGGATCAGCCCAATTAGCCATAAACTTCTTCCTATAAAACTTCTTTTTAGCATTTTTCACTAACTCAGAAACTCTGTTTCTTAAACAACGATAGTTAGCTAAAGATGCATCATAAGGACTTCTTTTATAGGCTTCCCATGCACAATTTCTTTGCTTAATATATTTCTTGATTTCATCTGAAAACCATTTATTTGGCACACTACAAAGTCTTACAGTCCTTAAGGGAAAAAAAATAATTCTGAATAGGAATCGACTGATTAGTAAAATAATCTTGGGTACAATTCGCATCCGGAATCAGTTTTAAAAATAGGTCCAATTAATCAAAGATAATGATGCATTTAACACTTCGGATTTTGTTGTCCTAAAACAACGTTTCCTAATAATTCATGGGGGAGCCTTTACTTTTTTAAAACCCAGAATACAAAAATGGGGCGCTGTTGAGCCTGAGCTAAGCGGTAGCTAAAAGTTTTAGCTCTTGCCAAAATCGGGAAAATAAGTAAAAAGAACACTCTTTATCAACGGATTTGAAGTGATTCACAATCAGAAACAGTAATCTGAACAAGAGGACAACAAATATGGGCAACCCAAAGAAAGATATGCATCTACAGGAAGGAGCAAAAAGCAAGAATGCTGTGGGTCCCCCAGCCACGCGGTCCAACCTAGGCTGCAATGAGTCTGAGGCTCTGGGTACTCGAGAAGAAATGCTGCAATCCCTCGTCGTTAAAGTCAATCGTCTTATTTTTACAGTGTTGGGACTGGCAGAAAAATTTGAAACTATGACCAACAGGGTTACAAATTTAGAAACAGAAATAACATTGATTAAATCGAAAGCTATGGAAACCCACAAGAGTTCGTAGGCAGCCTTGGGCACTGCTTCAACACTGGTGTAGGAAAACACGCATCTCCGCTCCAGGCGTGAAGCTTTAGAAAATCAAGCCCGGGCGGTTAACTTACAAATTATTTGAATGCCCGAGCGGAGTGAGGGAGACCATCTAGCTGTGTTTATTTTTGATTGGATGGGGCAGCAACTGGCTGAACCCTTTTTTGACTGCCAAATTAAAGAACCCCATTCCGACCGCCAAATTAAAGTTTAGAAAGCTTATCAGGTAGCTTTTAGGGGACGATCAGATAACCCAGAGGCACCCCGAGCTATAGTCGCTCTCTTAGATGGAGTGGGATCAAGGGACTTTGTTCTATCACTGGCTCGCCAGAAGAGAATGCTGCTACAAGATGGTAACCAAGTAAGGATCTATCTGGATTTAAGCTACGCTACGAGGCAGAGGAAAAAAACGTTTTGATGGAGTGAGGGCCATCTTGCGAGAGTCAGAAATATCCCACAACATGCTTTTCCTTGCACGTCTACGGATTTTACATGCTGGCAAGATATTAATTTTTTATGACTCCAGCGAGGCTCTTAAGTGGGCCCAATGCCATGCAGTATCAATTGCTCGAAAGGACTCCTCAGATCAAGCTGACCAGGACGACTCAGAAGAAGAAGAGACTTGATTCTTTTTGTCATCATTCCTGAACTCGGGTTTGCTTTATTCAAGTCCGATTTTGATCTAGCCTAGTGACTGAAAATGCTTGAACTATATAATAATTATGACTCAAGGTGATTAAAACTTTTTGAAAGCGGTGACCCTGATAGGCTTCAGTTAATGGTTATTCCCATAAAGGGATGGGTTTCTTGCTGTTATAAATATTTTCCTTCAATGGATCAGTTTGATTTAATATCTCGACATGTTTGAAATAGGCATTGTTAAACTGCCCTTTTCGTTGGGTTTTGTTTCTTACAGGTTGTGATGGATCTATGAGACTTAAAAACGGGGAGCTTGAAACTTGTTTTTCAGGATACCAATAAGGTTCCTAAACAAGGTTTAGCATGGTATCTATTATTACTTTTATAGGAAATAGATTTTTGGTAGCTTATGGATACTACTATAGACTATATTATCATGCAGCTTATTATCTTACCTAAACAGCAATAAAAGTTTTTAAGTTAATTCTGGATTAACGTGTTTCTGCTGATTCCCCTTAATGCTCTACTTAAGACTCAATTCTCTACTGCTTGCTCTTGCATCCTGCCCCGCTGAAGTCCTTGCAGCCTTGTTGTCAGTTGTTTATTTGACTCCGCTATTTTTCCCTATTGTTGACAACCCTGCTTATTGTGTGATGTTGGTTGCTGGGTAAATACGTAATTCTGTGCGTGTTGCTACCTTACCTATACCACCCTGTCTGTATATTTGCTATTTGTATATAAGGATTTTGACTACTCTATTATGATTGAATTGAACATGTACATGTGTAACTTCTACTATTACTGTATCCTGCCTATCCCTTATTCCCACAGGGCGCATCTGGAATAGAGTGGTACACTGCTCAGTATGCCTTCCTGGTAAAACTCTTAAATAAATAAATAAATAAATTCCTCTCTTATGATGTACAGTATCTAATTGAAGTAGTATGTTAAAACTTTAACCTGCTTGTATTAAGAGGTGTGGCGCCCTCAAGTGGTTGTGTGTCACTATAGATCTCCTTATGTACTGCTTCCAGAGAACTAACTATATGTATATTGTATAAACATAAACAGAAAGTACAAACAAAAGCCATATGATCACTAACTGAATCTGCCATAACACCAGAAGCTGCTATAATATCCACTCTATTTGTAATGACCCAATCCAGAACTGAATGGTTAGATGTTTGCATATTTAACCGAGTTGGTTCATCAATTTTTTTTAATTAAGTCATAAGACTGCAACAAGGACTCAAGCCCCAAACTATCCCTTAGATTCCAATTGAAATTAATATCTCCAACAAGCACAACATCATTACATGGAATATACGGGGAAACCATTTTTAAATATAACTTAAGTCCACCAGTACCACCCTGACAGAGATTGTATAGACAACCAATAATCAAATGTTTCCTACCGCCCAGTATAAGCCGGAGGAGTAACCAGTCATGTGGACAATCAGTTTCTGTACTAGTACCCAATACATTTAGCTGCAAATGCTCCTTAAAGTACACGGCAACTCCCTCACCTTTCTTTTTACCCTTACAATCAGCCCTAAATAAATTATAACCTGGTATTGTACGCAGGCTATTAGGGGTGATGGTTTCAGCCAGGTTTCCGAAATGGCCAGGATATCAGGCTGATGATGATGTGAAAAATACTCCAGCTCACTAAGTTTGGGAATTAAACTTCTAACATTAAAATGTACGACTTTGAAACCATGATTTTAATACAGAAGGGGTACATTTAGCCTAGATGTCTCTTGATTTGTACATTGGGGACCCGGATTAGTTTCTGTGTCCCCAGACAAAAGCAACAATAAAAGACCTTTAAACAGTGGACCTAGGGGTTATCATATCTGATGACCTTAAGGTATCAAAGCAGTGCGCAAAGGCTGCAGAGAGGGCCAGTGGCATGCTGGGGTGCATTGGCAGAGGCATTATTAGCAGAAGATGGGAGGTGGTGATGCCATTGTATAAAACACTGGTAAGGCCTCACCTGGAGTACTTTGTCCAGTACTGGAGACCACATATACGTAAGGACATAGACAAGATGGAGGCTATCCAGAGAAGGGTGACAAAGATGGTGTATGGCTTGCATCACAAAATATATGAGGTGAGACTAAGAGACTTCAATATGTACTCGCTGGAGGAGAGGAGAGAAAGGGGAGACATGATAGAAACTTTCGAGCACCTCAAGGGCATAAACAAGGTTCAGGTGGGGGTTCTTTTCCAATGTAGAAAAGATATCAGAATGAGGGGACACGATATGAAATTGGAGGGGGGGTAAATTAAGAAGTAACGTGAGGAGGTTTTTCTACGCAGAGGGTGGTGGACGCTTGGAACAGTCTGCCACAAGAGGTGGTGGGGGCAAGAACAGTGGAGGGGTTTAATTATGTCTGGGACAGGCACAAGGGAACAGTGGGTGGGAAGGGAGTGATGAAAAGCCATTGATCACTTAGGGTCAGTGACTGCATGCAAGTATAGGGCTTATGGGCAGAATAGATGGGCCTAGCAGTCCTTATCTGCTGACAATTTCTATGTATCTATATGGACTGACCACCTAACACCACAGACTGTAAATTATAGCTGGTAGCATTAATCAACAATATCCACACATTCTCGTTTCACATTTCTTCACACACAATAAATAATAATGATCCCATGGTCTACCAGATCCCACAAGCAGATTGGACAGTGTAAAATCAAACTCAGCCTGCTCATCTTTGGTAGCATCATGGGAAACATCAACCCCCAATAAATCACCACAAACCAACCCACCATATAATAGACCAATACAACTCAGCAAAAATATAAACCTAGCCATAACTAAACAATATACTTAACCTATAATGCTTTCACAGTTTGCCTGTCCCACACTACCACGGCTTCCACAGACTCCCACTGACTCCCAATGCACTTTCTCACTCTTAGCCACAACTGGCTGCCACTGTAGACGCTGCCACATCTACACAGCTCGAACTTTAAAATCCACAACCCCACCTACTTGGGCTGCCTCCACCAATCTGGGGGGGCTCAGAAGCAGTGTATGTGCAGGTATCAGGCACCTAGTTTATCAGCCCAGGAGACCATGGAACCAGTGAATAAATGGGCGCTTTAATCGGCACACAGTGGCAACGCCACACAGTGACAATTCAGAACAGGGCACAGCTCATACAGCAGATGTTCATTCAGGTCACAGGCAGTAAAGGCGCAAAAAGCAGCAAATAAACAATGTGCACAACAGAGCATTTTCATTCAGTAGCAGCAGCAGTTTAAGTTAGCAGCAAATGAACACGCAGCAGAACACTTTATCTTGCACAGCAGAACATTGGGCTACATTAACTTCTTTAGACTTACGACCTCCAAGAGTCTCTCCAGGCATAGGCAGCAGGTGAATTAATGCTTCACACTCCTTCAGTACTTATGGGGTTATAGTGCCATATGATGTTAATTGTGCAAACTTCGAACGGGAGTAGTGGGATCCGCCACCCACCCACTGACTCCTGATGCACGTTGCCACCTGTAGCTGCAACTGGTTGTCGCTGTAGATGCCGCCGTGTCTACACAGCTTGAACTTTAAAATCCACAACCCCAGCTACTTGGGCTGCCAACACTAATCGGGGGTTCAGAAGACGTGTATGTGCAGGTATCAGGCACCTAGTTAATCAGCCCAGGAGACCGTTTACTGTTTGTTCAAGTGCCATGTCTGCCTAGATTTTGCTGAATTTATTTCTAGACTGAGCTACAGCATGATTTCCTTGCACAAAGTGCTCATGAACTTCAGGGGCACAATCTGGCAGAAGCTTCATATCACTGATATACACAGATAGCCAGCGGGCATAGTTGGTGTGATCAAAGGCAAAAAGTAGTGGTAGCATCTGTACAACCAACGTAAGATGCAGGTCCCAGTTGCTTTCATGTTCTGCTCTCATTAGGATGTTAACCATTTCTGTGCAATCATCCCAAATGCAAATGTTTGGGAAGTTGCTTTTCCAAAATTGTTAAATCTGTGCAGTGCATCCTGTACCCTCTTGAGGGCATCACTGAGCTGGGAAAGTGTTGCTGTTAGGTGTTAAAGGAGAGTCATTATTTTGACTTTTTCAAGAAATTTGTGAAGGCAGTTTGACATGATTTAGAAAAGCATCCATATTTCTTAAAGTTACCACTGCATAATACCACATCCCCTAAAATCTCTCTTGGGTTCATCCCTTCATAAAAAGTGTTAAACCTTTGTGTGTGTGTGTGTGTGTGTGGGGGTGCTACCAATTTCAAGACCCCCAGACTATTGTGACTTTTCAGCGGTTTGGATGCTGATATGCACGACTGGACATGAAGGAACCTGACTCAGGGTACTACTGAATGCAGTGTTTTCTGAGACAATGGCTCCCCTTTTCTGCTTGTAACTTTCTTTCAAGGTTCATGAACTTGTTCTTGGTTTGTTTCTCCTTGCCACTGGTGCCCGCATGTATCACAACCATTGACTGATTACCAAGGGACTGCGACAGTCTGTCTGGTTTTTAAAACATTTGCGTGCTTGTGGCTCCAAGTAGACCACAGAATTCACTATTTCTGTAGTGATTTACTTTGTAACTGGGAAGTCATACAGAATAATAACGTGGGGTAGTGTACTGTATATAACGAGAATTTTACACACAAAAGTTGTTGGATGCTATGTAGAAGTCTGAGGCCCATTTCGAGGATTTATACAGGCATCAACACTGAAATGTGTGTATGATTAAAGTTTTATACACTGCCTTGTTTTATATAATTGCTGGGTATCATTTTTTCACCTTGAAAACGCTACCCAGCAATTATAGAAAACAGTGGTTCCAGTGGCATGGTCAGGTTGAAGTGCAGTTTCACGTTTATTTTTTGTGCAATTGCCCTGAAACCTGGCATAAATGAACTGGACAGCAACTTCATATGTGAAGGAGCTTGTGAAAACACTTACTGTGAGTCTGTTTACTTTGCCCTGATCAAAGTGTGTGCACGAGGGAGGTGGTATGCACATGCACGGAGCGAGGGAAACCTGGTATGTGTTTGCTGTTACAACCAACTGGTTATAATGGTGAATTAATAACTGGGTTTCCCTGCAGGCAGAAAACGCGCCCCAGTTAATAAATGGTTATATGCATCCCTGCTAGGGACACTGGCACATGTCAAAGCTGTGACATCATGGAATGCAGGTGGTATGCAAGTTCTTCTGCCTGCAACTAATCAGTCTTTGTGCCAGTGTTTTCAGGGATAGCAGCACCTTGCACTAGCATCTGAATCTGACCAGATCTTCACAGTTTGTATTTTATATTTCTCCCTAAAAGTAACTCTAGCAGGGAGATTGTGTTTGTCTCTACAGACAGTACTCTCTTAATTCAGTTGCGCCTGTTCTAAATTTAAATTGTCAAACCTGCTTTTTCTCCCAAACAGCTTCATTTGTGAAGGTCTGTGTGGGGGAGACACTGCCTACTTTACTGTCTGCTGTAGAGAATAATACTTTATTTGCTATGTTTGATCTAAGTTTCTTAGTCTGGTGCCTAAGGCAAGTCTGGGGAATTTTTTTCATTTTCTGACAGTAAATTTGCCTCCCCCTGCTTCAGTGTGCAGTGTGGTGTGGTGTGATCCTGTAGTAGTCAGCACTGTATGTTAATTTTAAAGTACTGTATTTGAGCTTCTGTGTGTGGGGGAGGGAGGCTGAATTTTCTCCATATATTTATATTTTTATTCTTTACTGTTGTTGACACTGTCTTAGCCATTACTGATTGTGAGAGATGTTTTTGCACTATTTTCATAGAAACATAGAATTTTGCCTGTAGAAGAATGCTTTGTAGTCTATCTAACTGATGCTGAGGCACATGTACCTTAGGGGTTTATGCCCCTCCACCCCTCCTCCCCAGCCACCCTTACCTGTCCCTTAACCCTTTTCCATCTCCTCTTGAGTCTCTCCATGGTTTTTGCATTTACATCTTCCCCTGGCAGCTTGTTCCGCCCTTCCATTACCCTGTGATATAATACATCCTGGCATCCCTCCTGAATTTACTCCCTGTGAATTTGAATGCATTCCATCTCATGTTCTTGTTCTCAGTGGACCTAAACAATTAATTCAAGTCCACCTTGTTGGTATCCTTCAGGTATTTAAAGATCTCTATCGTGGCCTGGTGGCGCTGAGGGTTGAGGCGCTGGATGCCACACCTCGCTCCACGCTTGCAACCCGGGTTCGGGAACGGACTCGTGTTGCCAGGGGCAGAGAGGGATTGAGCATCCGTAGATGGCTGTCCCTCTCTGGGGAAGGGGGGACTTTAGTGGTCGGGGTATTAGCGACCTTTAGTGGAGGCTGGGGATCAGTGCGTTGGCGCTACATGAAGGGGTGGGCTTGGGAGCTGCGCCGGGAGGAGGCGTGTGTGGGCGGCATCGCCCCCCTCCATTGGCGTCATTACACGCACCAAGCGCACACTAGGGGATCAAAACAATGGTAAATGGCTCCAGTCATGGCAGCATGATGGCAGTGTCAGGGGATCGATCGACTCCAGGATGCGCAGCATATACTGGATCCTGGTTCGATGGAGAGTGTAGGGGGGCTCTCCGCTACCCCGCCGCAGGGGGCAAACCACGGGGGTAGCACCCGTGGGAACCTTCATGGGAGCTGACTGGATCTTCGGGACGGCGGCCTGAAGGACCGATGGGATGCCAGGAAGTCAAGGTAGGCAGACTGGGAGCCGGGTAGAAAAAGGACTAACTAAAAATAAATAAATAAATAAAGATCTCTATCATGTACCCTCTTTCCCTACTGGTCTTCAGTGAGTACATATTCAGGTTCTCCAGCCTCTGCTGATACAGGTACCCCTGCGGCACCAGAGCCATCTTGTTGCCCTTCTCTGCACTGCCTCCAGTTGGTTTATTTCTTTCCTCAGGTAGGGATTCCAGTATTGGATACAGTACTCCAGGTGCAGCCACAACAGAGATCTGTGCGGAAACAGAATGACCTCCTTCCTCCTGCTGCTGCATCTTCTATTTATGCAGGCCTCATGCCCTGCCCTCATGTCCTAATCCCCTTTTCCTGTGTCAGCTCTGCCACAGACTCTGGTGTTGTTTTAAAAGACGCAGATTTTGCCCTTGATGCCATCTCCGATGTCACTGATGATTATGTTGAACAGCGCTAGTCCAAGCACTGGTCCCTTCTTGACCCCACTTGTGACTCCCTTTATAGGCGAATATTTCCCATTGACCATGACTCTCTGCATTCTCCCCCTCAGCCAATTACACACCCACCTGGCCATTTTGTCTCCCATCACAAGTTTGTCCAACATCCTGATCTAGCTCCTGTGGAGGACAGAGTTGAAGGCCATGCTGAAGTCAAGGTACAGTAGGTCTATTGCCTGGCCCCTATCCGCAGCCATTATGACCCAATTCAATAAGTTAGATTAGTTTGACATGACCCCCTCTGCCACAGATCATGTAGTTTGCTGTCCTGCAGCCCAGTAGCCTCAAGAAATTCTACCAATTTTTCTTTAACAATGGCTTCTATCAGATTACCAACTACTGAGGTCAGACTGACTGGCCTGTAGTTTCCTGGCTTGTCCCTGGCCCTGATATTATTTAGGGGGTACTGCAAAACAGGGTTTTCGGGGGCTCCCACTGAAAACATTTTTCTGTAGGATGCACAACCTTGGAGTGTGTCAATCGTAGAAAAACAACTCACTCTTAGTGCGGAGGCGAGCACCGCTAACAGTAACAACTGCGGACAAACTGTCTCGCTAGAAAAAGTTTTGTTTAATAGGTCAGACAACACAAATATTGGTAATAAGTGGACACATAGTAGATAATAAACCAATAAGCCACTTGATAGATTTACATCTCGAACAAACACAGTGCGGCAGCTTTTTAATAATGGAGTCTAAGGCAATTAAGGAAAAGTCGGTATGTCTTACAGCATAAGGCTCAGAATGCTGCACAATTGAAAGCTTGGCAAACAAACTTAACCTTGAATGTGGTTGGAGTAGCCAGCTGTTGCATTCAAAACATCCTTGCAGTACAAAATCCAATATCTAGGCCTTCGTGTGTGACTCGCTCTGATGATGACCCGCATGGTCGATACGTAAACGCGTTAACTCCACATACAGCACACTTGCTGACATGTTCCTCTGGCATTCTGGTACTCCCTTATTTTGGCCATGAAGGCCTGGATATTGGATTTTGTACTGCAAGGATGTGTCCACTTATTACTGATATTTGTGTTGTCTGACCTGTTAAACAAAACTTTTCCTAGCGAGATGGTTTGTCCACAGTTGTTACTGTTAGCGGTGCTTGCCTCCTCACTAAAAGTGAGTTTTTATTGGGGTTTTTTTGTACTTTGTTTATTGCGTTTTCAGGTAAACACAACATACAGTATACAAGAATGCCAGACATCACATTTTACATAGGATCCAGCAACTGGAATAGATCACTTAAATCTAGCATACAGGTTAAGAATGTGAGGGAAAATCCTACTTATTAACTTGTCCATAGCAAAGATAAATCATGATAGCTGCACCTTGCAGGAATTTGGAGGTCAGTCCACACATATAATGTACACCATCAGTTAGACTCGGCTCAAATAGCTGATATGAACCTCTTTCCGAACATATTAAGAGTCCATCCATTCTTAATGAGCCACAGTAGTAGCAGACCCGCAATTAAAGGGAAAAGAAATCCCAATTTCTAGAGTTATTATTGTTATGGTAATTCTCGAAACATCATAAGGCCATCTCATGTCTAGTTCAATATGAGCTTGTTTTAAGCACAGTATTTTAGCTCTAAACTGGAGGCTAAACAAGTCTTAACCAATTATTTTAAACTTGAAAAATTCAGTTCTCCCTATTACATAACATCCTTCCAGCTTACATAGGGCCGATCAAAACTTATTATTAATACTGCCAAGTCCCTTTAGTTAGTTTTGAGTTGTTGTTTTTTTTTTTAATGTAGGGGGTATGACATCAGTAGTCCTCCATTCTCTGGATATGACTCCTGAGTCAAGGGAGGTGTTGTACAGGTGACCTAGGGGTGCTGCCTGTACCTGTGCCAGCTCCCTCGGCACCTTGCAGTGCACTCTATCTGGCTCTAGAGATAGAGCTACTATCCCCTATAGGACCCTGCCTGTGGTAGTGGATTCTGCACACATTCTCATCGCTCCCTGCCTTCCTTTATCCACCCTTCCCTGTAGTAGTGGTCATGCCTTCTCCTTTGTAAACACAGAAGAGAAGAGAAGTATTTGTTCAGTGTTTCTACCTTCCCTCTACTATCCTTCACCTCCTCTGTCCCTCTGCCCCCGCTTCAGCTTAACAGTGCTTTCTTTTGTTTGCGTTTAGTCTCTGATATAGCAAAAGAAGGTCTTGTCTCCTTCCTAGATGCTTTGTACTATTTATTTATTTATTTATTTTATCGCTGTGCTTGCCTGGCCTGACTCACTTCCCTACTAGACTCTTTCAGTTTCTCATGATTGTCCACTCTTTCCTTCTGTTTCCCTTTATATTTCTTGAAAGCAGCCATTTTCTTCCTCACTGTTCTTGCCATTTCCCTTGTGAACCAAAGAGATTTCCTTTTTTTTTTTTTTTTTTTTTCCTTTTCTTTTTTTTGCTCTCTCTCTCTCTCTCTCTCTCTTCTGCTTCAGACAGATACTAGTGACGTCTTGGAGGTCATTTTTTTATAATGGTCCACTTCTCCTCCACTGCCCCTACTCCCTTGAGCCCAGCTAGGTGTTCTCCTAATTTTACCCTCATTGCAGAGGTCTACCATTCTGAAGTCTAGAAGGCGTATTTTGGTGTTCTAGTGATCCTTTCCCATTTCCAACCTGAACCACACCCAGGACCATTCCTCGATGTTGGCCCAGGTTGATGGCATTGGTCAAGATCGAGATGCTGCTGATGCTTTCATTCCCACTCGACTGAGAGGTGCCACTGTTGATGCTCCTCGACCTCCTTGGGCAGGCAGGAGCACGAGGAGTTCCTCTGACAACAGTGGACCATTGTGGGGGTACGGCTCTACCCACTGGGTCTTCAGTCATCTGGCAGCCATCAGTGATGCCCATGCCAGTTCACCCATGGTAGATGCCTCCAGCGTCTTCCTCTTTACCCATGGGGGTGGAGCTGCCTCCATTGTAGCATTGGGAGGAGTTCCGAAGAGGACTCCCATGCTACTGCTGGCTTGCCTTGCCAGCTTTCAGTGGAAATTACCGTCAGTATAGCCTGGTGGTATGGGGCTCTCAGTATAGCCTAGAGGTTAGAGTATTGAGCTGGGAATGATCTTGTTGCATCCAGCAGACCTGGGTTTGATTCCCCCAACCTTCTGTTGCATACTCTGTGACTCTGAGCAAATCACTTAATTTCCTGAGTGCTCCCAGATCTCCCTGAAAACAGGCACTTGTACTTGGGGCCTTACTCAGTTGTGAAAGAATAAAAAAAAAAAAATATATATATATATATATATATATATATATATATATATATATATATATATATATATATATATAATGGCTGCAAATGGTCAAAGGCTGTTTTCTCCTCTGATGACTCTCAGGTGACCGGGGCTCAGTCGACAGTCTGTCCACTGACCATTTCCCGGTGTCATATGGGGTTTTACCCCACCTCATGTTGGAGTTCATGAGTGTGCCCTTGGATCCAGTGCAGAAGAAGGCCAAATACCCCTTCACTGACATCCTGGACAGGGACAAATCCCTAGGGTTGCCTTTCCTGTTGCTGAGGCCATGTTGGGAACATCCCTGGAGCTTTGGCAGTGTCCAACATCCTGCCCAGCACCCTCCACTTGTATGGTACGCAAGTATGTGGTCCCTACAGTGTTCCTTTCAGGGTTGTCAGACCACTTCCCAGCCTAGGGACCGGTCTCAGACTTGGTCTTCCAGAAATCTGGTGGCCAAGGGGATGTGGAAAAGCTACCAGAGTCTAAGAAACTTGATCACGTACCTAAAAAGGTCTGTGCCACCTCTTCTCTTAGTCTCTGTCAGACAGGCTATGCCAACATGATGGCCAAGTTTGGTCACTCCCTTTATGGGAGTTTGTGATGATGTCTTCCCTCACGTTTCTGCTTACCGGTAGCTTGAGGTGAAGCTGTTCACAGACCAGGGTCAAGCTCTGGCTAAACACCAGCTCCATACGACTTTGGACATGGGCGACTCTTGTGCCTGTGCCATGGCATCAGCCATTGCAATGGGTCACAGGGCCTGGCTGCAGCTTTCCACCTTCATGGTGGATAGCCAGCACAAACTTGCTGTGGTCCAGTTATTGGGCACCGAACTCTTCAGCCGTGGTGTGGAGGGACGTCTCACTAGAACAGAGAAATCCAGTGCCATCCTAGATTCTGTGGTGTCATCCCAGAAGGACCCTAAGGCCCAGAAGCCTAAGAAGACCTCCCAGTATCGGTCCTTTCACCAACATAGAAATGTTTTTGTTGACAGAAAGGAGCTGTAGGCCCATCCAGTCTGCCCCTGGTCCCTACCTGTTCAGTCACCACTGACCCTAGTTGGTCATAGGTATCACTTCCTCCCCTGTTCCTCTACCTGATATGCCCCTCTGCATGTCCCACACGTTTGAAGCTTCTCACAGTCTTTGCTGTCACGACCTCCTCTAGCATGCTGTTCCAGTCATCCACCACCCTCTCTGTGAAGAAGTATTTCCGCACATCTCTCCTAACTTCCCCTCTTAGCTTCATTGCATGCCCCACTGTTCTAGTGCCTCCTTTTCTCTAAGAGAGACACTCTACTTGCACCTTGTTCACTCCTGTGAGGTGCTTATAAGTTTCAATCATGTCTCCTCTTGCTCTCCTATCTTCCAGGGAGTACATGTTGAGTTCCTGCAGCCTTTCCTTGTATGGTTTCTCATACAACCCTTTCACCATTTTGGTTACCCTCCTGTATACCATCTCCACCCTTTCAGTGTCCTTGCGGAGGTGCGGTCTCCAGAACTGGACACAGTATTCCAGGTGAGGCCTCACCAGTGACTGATGCAGTGGCAGCACCACCACCTTTCTTTTGCTAGAAATCCCTCTCCCAGTTCACCCCAGCATCCAGCTAGACTTTCCCAATGCTTTGTCACACTGCCCAGCTACCTTGAGGTCATCTGGCATGATGACCCCGGTCTTTTACTTGGTGACTGTAAAGCACTGACTCCCATCTTATACACAGCCCCTCGGTTCTGCAGCCTTGGCAGCAGCCCGAGCAGGGGCAATGCCAAGCCTGGTACCAGAAAGCCCAAGTTTGGCAGCCAGGGGCCGAAAAGAGGCAGAGGTTGGGGAGGTGGTGCCCCTCTGACCCCAGCAGGCAGTGCTCCCTCCAGAGCTGCCCGGTGACAGGTCGGGGTGGCATCCTCCCGCCTGTCAAGTTCTTGACCAAGCTCCCAGTGTGGGGTCAGCTATGTCACTTCTGTCCACATTGGTCTGTCATTACTATGGACAAGTGGGTACTAGTGGTATTAAGGGGCTCTCCCACCTTACCGACTCCATGCTCCTTGGGAATCCACGGTGTTGCAAGACACACTGTCTGCCCTCAGGGGGCATGTTGCTCATCTCCATGTGAAAGGAGCCATAGCCCGACACCCTGGCAAGTTCGGGGTATATGTCCAGGTACTTCCTTGTTCCAAAATGGACAGGGGTGGGCTAGTGCCCATACTGGATCTGCATGACCTGAACCAATTTATATGGAAGTGCAAGTTCTGGATGGTCACTCTGATTCAGGTTATACCATCTCTGGAGCAGGATATGTGATTCTGCTGCCAGGATCTTCAGGATGCATTCTTTTACATCCCAGTCTATCCATCCCACTGGCAGTACCTACAGTTCCACTTAGGGGGGGACCTCTATCAGTTGTAGGTCATGTCATACATGACCAGGGTCTTCACCAAGCTTCCTGTGGCGCAGAGGCATCAGGTTTTATCTGTACCTGGACGAGTGACTGATAGACGGGTCATCCAAGGAGGCCATACAGCAGTCCAGAGATCTGACCCTCCTGACCCGCAGAGACTTGGGCCTGTTGGTCAGCCTGGATGGTTCCGAACTGATTCCCTCACAGGTGATCAGATTCATCAGGGCAGAACTAGACTCCCTGCAGGCCAAGGCCTCTCTTCCTGTGAACCAGACTCAGGACCTTACCCCCTTTGCCCAATCATTTCAGGTTATGCCTTTGCATGCTGCCCAGGAATTCCTGAGGCTGCTGGCATACATGGCATCACAGCCAGCATGGTCCATTAGGCACAATGGCAGATGCATCACTTTTAGTGGGAACTGGGCCACCAGTGGTATCAGCACCTATGCCATCTGGATCAGCCAGTCCTTGTGACCCAGCCTGTATGGGGTGCCATCCAGTGGTGGCTAGTCCCTCAACATCTGGAGGAAGGAATCCCATTTGTCTGTCTAGAACTGACCATCACACTCACGCCGAATGCGTCTCTGGTGGGATGGGGAGCAAACCTGGGAGACCACAGAGTCCATGGGTTCTGGTCACTCAGGGAATCCTGTGATGACATCAACCTCCTGGAGCTCCATGCAGTGCAACTGGCTGTCACAGAATTTGCTTCTCTGATCAGGGTCAGGTTGTGCTGGTCCAAACTGACAATTCCTTAACCGTATTCTACCTCAAAAGGCAGGGCAGAACTCGCTCCCTTCCCTTTTGTTTGGAGGCCCTCTGTACCTGGACACTCGTGCTGTCTAGCTGCAGATCTAGTGATTCATGTCGCGGGAGTTCGCAGTCAGTTGATAGATGCTCTTAGCTGGGTGGGAGAGATGTTGCAAGAGTGGTCCCTGTATCAGGATATGGTAAGTCACCTGTTCTCCCAGTGGGGCACCCCTCTGGTGGACCTGTTTGCCTCTTGAGAGAACAGAAATCTGAGGCTGTTTTTTGCTCGACCCCCACAGTCTGGGACAGTGTTATGGGATTCCTTTGTGAGGCCCTGGATCCCAGGCCCCGCCTTCCCTCCCTTCCCCTTGATCCACAAGGTGGTGGGCAAGGCCTGGATGGACAAGGCACAGATAAGTCTGGTAGCTCCTGACTGGCCCAGACAGTTGTGGTACCCAGATCTCCTCAGCCTCAGCAGAGGCCTCCGTGGTGGTTGCCTCTTCATCTGAATCTGCTGACCAGACAATGGGGAAGGTCCTACATCTCTTGGCTGGTTCCTGAGTGACTATAATTCCAGGCCTTGGGTCTCTTTGAAGATGTGCTCCCCATTGCAGAAGCCTTGTGAAAGGAGTCAACTCGCAAATGCTATGCATTGAAGTGGAAGAGGTTCTCGATTTGGTGCCAGACCAAGGAGCTTGATCTCCTGTGGCAAGTATCCTGAAGTACCTCTGTCCCTCACTCTGTCTGATCTGTGAGTGACTAACCTTAAGGTGCACCTGGCAGCCATCTCTACATACTGGGTGTGGGCTTGTAAGCCGATGGTGACCCAGTAAAAGGTGGTCATGTGCTTTTTTAAAGTGATTTTCTGATCTTCTGCTGTTTCTGTTGGACTTACCATACTCTGTAGCTTTTGTTGGTTATAGTCTATTACTGTCAATTCTTTTTTTTTTCCATCCTCTATTTATCCCCCAGTTGCCCCTGGCCTGCTCCCTTCTATTCAGTCCCCTCAACCCTGTCACCTGACTTCTCCAGGACGTACCTTCTCACCAATGTCCTCAGCTTGCAAGACTGTTGCAGGGTGCCCGGTCACCGGTGTGGGGCCTGTGAGGGACTGGACGTCATCCTGCAGCCAGTGGGGTGCTTTCCTTCTTGGTTTTCTCCCTTGCCACGCATGTGCAGTGGTGTAACGGGCAAGCTCTGCCTCCACAGAGATGTCCTCAAACACCTGTACATGGCTGTCTTCTGCATGCCCAGACTGCACTTCCACCTGGACACCTCCAGGTGGCAGACAAGCAGCGGGTCATGTAACCCCCCTCTCCCCCGAGAGATGAGAGTAGTCGTATGGACGCTCAATCACTCCTGTAGTTTCTGTCATTTGTCACAGCCAGCTAATCCCTGCTACTTCCCTAGTCAAGTAAACACCCCCGTGCTCAGGCATGTTATGACATACAGCAAGGGAGAGTGCAGGGGCACCTTCCATTGAAATGAACTGGAGTCAATTTCATTACTATTTAATACATCATGATGACAAGTTGGAGATTAATAAAGGCCACTGCTAAACTAACAAGGGCCTTGTTAGTCGAGCAGTGGCTTTCATTAATCTCAAACTCACCATCATAATGTGTTAAATAGTAATGAAAAATTGACTTCTATTCATTTCAGTGGGGCACGCTGCCGCACTCTCCCACGATGCACCATAACATGTAAGAGCGTGGGGGGCATATACATGACTAGGGAAGTGGAAGAGATAGCCTGGCAAGAAAATATCAAAAAGACCATTGATGACCTAAGGTACCATATCCTGAAAGTGGTACCTTAAGGTTGCAGAATCACTTTAAATGCCTTGGCCACTTGTCCCCTCTCCTGTGCGAGCCACTGCCACCTTGGGACATACTGCTGGTTCTGGCTGTGCTTATGGGCAAGCCATTCGAGCCTATGCACAGGTGTAAGATGTCACACCAGTCATTGAAGACAGCCTGCTTGGTGGCTGTTATGTGAGCCAGAAGGATGAATAAACTCCAAGCGCTCTGTGGTGTCTCCTTATCTGGTCTTCCACAGTGACAAAGTTGTCTTTCACCCCCACCTGAAGTTCCTCCCAAAAGTACTATCAGATTTTCACCTTAACTAGGTGATTAACCTTCTGATACATTTTGACAACTCATCTTTGGAGGCCGACCACAGACTCCATACTTTTGACCTGTGGAGGGCACTTACCTGCTATAAGGAGAGCATGGCTGGATTTCCGTACGAGGCTCACCAGCTGTTTGTCACATATACTGAAACCGTGCCTGGCAGGCCAGCAACAAAGTGGATGATTAGCAGAGTGAGTACATCTTGCATCACAACCTCTACAATAGGCTGGCTGGTAAGGGGCCTCTCAGAGGGCTTAGGGCTCATTCCACTAGGCATATTGCTGTTTCAGTAGCTGCCTCCATGAACATCCCCACACAAGAGATCTGTGGAGCTCCTACCTGGAGGAAATCACACACCTTCATGTCTCATTACAGCATCAACATTATGTCTCATCAGGATGCTGCTTTTGAGACCTCGGTTCTCCATTCTCTGTTCACCAAATAGGGGTGTGCGTCTTGCCCCATCCTCCTAGAAAAGAACTGCTTGAAGTCTGCAAAAGTGTTGTTAGTGAACTGTGTCCAAGTCCTTAGAAGTGTGGGTCACCTGAAACTGTAGTTCTGAGTCGTATACAGTTCACATTGACACAACCCATCCAGCCTCCCTTGGCAAATTGCACATGGATCTCTTTTCAGTGTGCAAGGATCTGATGTGATGGACTGGAGCCAGAGGATATACCGCCCTGGTGATGGGAGGAGCTTAACTTACAGTGGTCTGAATGAGATTGTTCCAGTGGAACTGCCAAAGTGTGGATGTGAACTGTATACCACTCCCAGAACTACAGTTACAGGTGAGTAATTTATATTTTATGACAACTTGATTTACATTGGGCCTTATCAACAGATGGCAGCATTACTTGACTGGTTGGGTTGCTGAGTGGTGCATGGCTTAGATTCTAGCTAAACCAGTCAAACAGGAGGAGGGGAGCGGCTTTGCTTGCCTTTTTTAATTACAGTTTTTCTCTCCTCATTTCTGCTGGAATGCAATCTTCAAACCTCCTCCCTGTGACTGCATCTTCTACCAACCTAAGTTGCCATCTATCCTGAACTGTCATGTGACCTTCTGGTGCACCCATTGCTTACTCTCCCATGGTGGGGCTTGGTAAGTGAGCTTGTCTCATCAGTAGTCCAAGTCCAGTCTCATGGAAGACGATCATACCTGGGTATGGGGTTGGGGTCTTCATCTGCCAGTGTCCTATTATTCTTCCTGGTCCACCCCGGCAACCGGATGAATACATTTACTGTGCGTGAGAGATGCACAGGGCTGTCTTTCTGCTTGCCTTCCAGGCTGCTTGTCAGCATGACACACCATCTCCCTAGGTTACCAGGGGCAGTGAAGCACTGCAACCCTAGCATCCCATGAGATGTTCCTGCCTACTGCTAATGGCCCAACATTGCTTTACGTAATTTAGTTACAGAGTGGCCTAAAAATGTGCTGATAGTTCAGAGCCTTGTTGAACTGTGAACTACCAAACTTTGTAGGGTGCCAAAAAGCTTACCCGGGTCCGGAATCTGTCAGTTTCAGTTTTTAATGCTGTCTCAGGCCCAGTGACAGTCACAGCTCTCGCTACAAAATTCCAGAGGTGCACTGTTTCTTACAGGACTGGTTTCACTGCATGAATCCAGTTCAAGAATTAAGAATGTCATAGTGTTCTGTCTGTGCAGAATATGTAGGTAATCTACTCGGTTCATGCCTGGTTCCAAGTAGTAAGTTAAACTGTGTGTCATCATTGTACCATAAAAGTGTATTTTGTCTGTTTTTCAGGATGACTGGAATGGCGGGACTCTTTCGCCTGTCTGCCTGGATTCGAGTAAGTAAACTTGGAGCCTGTACTTGTTATGACTTTCACATCTTCAGTTTAAAAAATAAAAATTGTAACAATAGATAGGTAAAGTGCTGTTCACATTCCTACAGTTAGTTGTGAGTGTAGCTCAAATATTTCTAATTAACAAGATTTAGTTCGCTATCCACACTTAGGAAGTCTTCCGCTGAGCATGCTTAGTCACCAGAACAGTGACTGACTCATGGTATCACCCAACCATGTGGTCACCTGGCTGTGTCCCCATTGCACTCAGACCATTTCTTCCCACTGAAAGGAACAGACCTCCTCCTTCATAGCTCCTGCTGTGAATTAGGGGTCTGCAAGTTTTCAAGCTTTTTTCACAATTTGTTTTTCAAAGTTTTGCTTCAGTCTTTTAACTGATTGATACACCCTCACCTGTGCCTCCCTGCTCTGTTATCCCAATTTACCATGGTACAAAAAAGAAGCCTGGATTCAAGAGACGTTATTTTGTGCAGGTACCCACTGTCTTGGCAGCAGTGGACTTGCAGAGGGTTTGCCCAGAGTCAAAGTGGTCCAGCAGTGCTAATGGACCTGCCCCTGCTGTCGCTTCCACCCTCTGTGCAGACCCTGTTTGTGTACCCTGCAGCTCCCCCTCTGGTTGTTGTGGCCTTGCTGGAATGACCTTTACCAGTGGAGCCCATACCTCCACAACCAGCAGTAGGCACGCTTACCAAGGACTCTAGTTCTGAGTGTGAAGTTCCTCACCACTGTTGGTAGAAATTACCCCACAGGAGAAGGTCAGCCACACCCCATATTGCTGATTAGCGCTCCTCTATCTTTACTGATTCAGGTGCATCATATGTCCCATTGACCACTTGTCGAAGGGAGTGTAGTCAGCCGACAGAGAGGCCCCAATGAGTCCTTCTTCATTTTTTTTTTTTTTGAAATTTGCTCTTTATTTCACGCCTCACGTCCGTCCTCAGCCTGGTCACGGACTCCGGGATCCCCGGTCACTGGACATTGCCGACCCCCCAGTCATCCCTGGCTTCCCCCCCCAGAGGTGGGGCGCGGTTCCGACCCCGGTATCGGACCGCGGAACTAGTAACTGGTCGGGAACGGCTCCGTGACCAAGCGGGCGCCCCGGAGTAAAGCGTCATATAGACGCTGGGCGTGGCTTTTTACCCCATTAGCCCACTCCTGAGGGAGGCGGGGACATGCAATGGCGCTGAGCATCTGCCCTGCCTCCTCCCTCCCCTGGCGTAAGCATGGCGGCGTGGGTGATCCCTAGCCTCCGCTGGGGTCCCCTGGCGCCGACTGCCTACCCAGCCCTCCCCTCGGAGAAGGAGGCAGTCCGTGGGGACGCCGATCCTTCTCCCCGGCCAGCCCTCCGGACGGCCGAGTCCATTTCCGAACCCGGGTCGCGGTGTCGCAAGCGAAATCAAACCGCTGTGCCGACGGGCCGGCGAGTCCTTCTTCATAGCCCTTCTGGGACACATGTCCATGGCTTTGGATTTCCATTTAAGGTAGTCCAGCAGAAGGAAACCTACCCGCGGATGGGCATTCACTAGAGATACTTTTCTCCAGGAGTATCCTTCCTTGTTGCCCCTGCCATCCTGGGCCCAGTGCTCAGTATCTGGCAGCACCCAGCATCATGCCAGGTCATACCGCACCATCCGGAAAGCAGTTATGCTGCCCCCAGATAGACTATCTGGATTTTTGGAGCATCCATCAGCGGACGGGTTAGTGGCATTTGCGGAGCTCCACAAGAGAACGGTGCAAGGTGAATTACATTTGTGAAAAGTTTTATTCAGCTGTGTCCCTGGGTATCTTCCAGGACAGCTGTGCAACTTTGCTAGATCAAGACAGCCATGAGCGTATATAAAAGCTGTCAGCCTTCTCCAGTCTGCTTTTGGAAGAAAGTCAGGTAGATCTTTGGGAGGTTTATGATCTGGGGCTGACAGTGGCCAAGCACCAGTTGCAGGTGGCCTTGGATGTGGATGATGTGTTGGTATGAGCTGCAGCAGTGGTATCCATACAACAACATGTCTACTTGCTGGTTTTGCCTTTCACATAGGACTGATGGCAAATATGCCCTTCTCTGGGACAGATCTATTCAGGCCGGGGGCTGAGGACCGTGTCACACATATTGAGAAATCCAATGAGACCCTTAATTTGGTGGCTTTGATCACAAACCTCAAGCAGCAGCCAAAGCCAAGGCCACAAGGTTTAGGCTCCTTTTGTGGGCCCTATCGAGGCAGGCACGGTGAACAGCAACAGAGGCAACAGTTCCAGCAGCATTGCCCGACCATATCCTCCAGTAAGTCAAGAGGGTGAGGTCCACGTAAGGGCAGTGGGGGCGGTTCTGCCTGAAGCCAGTCCACAGGGGCTGCAGCCAGAAGAAAGAAGTGATGGGTTAAGGAACCCCATCCCCTCTCTATTCCAAGCCCTGCTGCAGCTCAAGCTCGGGGACAGACTCTCCCGCTTCCTGCCACAGTTGTCTTCTGTTACTTCAGATATCTGGGTTCAGGAAGTGGCTGGGTCAGGGTTATCTCTGGAGTTTGAAACTCTGCGCTCTTCTCAGTCACGAGCACAGTTGCAGGATACACTTTTGCAAAGTTCTGTAGCTTCTGGAGCAGCATGGAGTAGAGTCTGTCCCGTACTGTATATCACCGTACTTTCTCCCACCAAACAGATGTCGGGAAGGGAGGGTGCTGATGTGTTCCATTCTCAATCTGTGAGTGCTGAACAATCTCATTTGTAGTTGTAAAATTGCATGTTGACCTTGCACCAGATCATTCCATCCTTGAAGTCAGAAGCTTCATTCTGTTCCTTGGGCCTCCAGGATATGTACTGTACTTCCACATCTCTATTCTTCTGTCACACTGATGATTCCTCTACTTTTCGTGGAGGGAACCCTGAATCAGTTTATAATTGTGCCATTTGGCCTGTCGTTGGCACTCAGGGCGTTCTCCACGTGCCTGGGAGTTGTGGCGGCATTTGTCAAGCACACGGGTTTCAAAATATTTCTGTACCTCAGCTATTGGCTTGTCACAGGGAGATTGCTGTGTGGCGTGGAGCAGTCCAAAGATCTGATTGTCCAGATGCTTCAGGACATCAACCTGATGGCAGGGCCCCCTGTTCTCTGCGGCACAGTAGACCCAACTTCTGCGGCAGGGACTATGAAGTTCTGCGACACCATTAAGCCTACTTCTGCGTCGGTGAGCAAAGTTCTGCAGCACGTAAATAAGGTGACTTGTGCATGTATACTGCTCCAAAACTGATTTTCTTTTATTAATGAAATCACATGGTACATGTCTGGCTTATGTAATTCATAATAACAGCAACAAATCAGTTTTTAAATGAGTCTTAAAAATGTCTATTAAGGAGGCCTTTCTTATGCCAGTGGGAAGTTCTCTCAGATCAGTGGTGCAGCAGTACCGAAAGGCAAAGAACAATCCCTGGGAGATTTCTGAAACTACATATACATTAGGTATAGTATTAAGTGACCAGCAACATCATCAGCCCCCTCTCTCGGTTTTGACTTTGACACTGTGCTTGGTGCCATCAACCTCCTTTGTGTCACGGGGGACACCAGAGTCAGGGATGACTTCCAAGAAGACATCGTTGTCAGAGCCAGGCTCAGGATCAGCACCAGTGTTGTCACCGTCTCCATCACCATAGCGATACAATGGATGGTGACAACGTCCAAACTGGCAACAGAATGGGCAACAGCCTCTGTGCCAGTCCCTCTCCTGACATCGAGAACAGTTGACAGGAGGACGCCTGGCAATGTCTGCAATGCCACCCTCCATGTCGTCAGCATAAATGGTGACAACAGATGGGCAGCACCAGAAAATGAACTCGTGACAACAGATGGGCAGCTCCAGAAAATGAACTCGAGGTGTCCACCAGTGCAGAACAAGACTATAGCTGCAACCTCTCTACCGGGAATGTCTGCTGGTCAAGGCAGACAGACTGTGGAGGGTTCACAGTTGACCGCCAGAGTGAGTAGACTGCCCACCAGACCCATCCACCGGCGTTTCCGACGCCTCAGTGTTGTGAGGCTGAGGAAAACTCTGTACCTCCAGAGAACCAGCAGTCCTACCAAGGCCCCTTGTTTTCCATGATGCTGCGGCCACAGACATTTCAGCGGAATTTAATGTAAACCTCAGAATATTATTCCTAAACATGAGTTGCCAGTGTGGCAGGTAGTATCTCAGCCCAACATGCCACTGGGCCAGCTTGTTTTGGATTGTATGGTAAAGCAGCAGCAGCAGGCAAACTAATGGGCAAGAGCTGCTCCAAAATACTTTTCAGAATTTTTTTTAATTCTGCAAAATTCAAACAAGCATTCTGCAGAATATTTTATAAACCACTGAATACTTTTCTTCAGAGTCAATATATATTGCAGAACAATATTCCTCAGTTTATGTAAGCTGTGGAACACTGTTCCTCAGTTTATGTAAGCTGAGGAATAGTATTCTTCAGTTTATGTAAGCTGAGGAACTGTATTACTCAGTTTATGTAAACTGTGGAACAGTATTCCTCAGTTTATGTAAGCTGCGGAACAGTGTTCTTCAGTTTATGCAAGTTGTGGAACAACATTCCTCAGTTTATGTAAGCTGTGGAACACTATTCCTCAGTTTATGCAAGCTGCGGAACAACATTCCCCAGTTTACGTAAGCTGCGGAACAGTATTCCTCAGTTTATGTAAGCTGCGGAACACTATTCCTCAGTTTATGTAAGCTGCGGAACACTATTCCTCAGTTTATGCAAGCTGCGGAACAACATTCCTCAGTTTATGCAAGCTGCGGAACAGTATTCCTCAGTTTATGCAAGCTGCGGAACAGTATTCCTCAGTTTATGTAAGCTGTGGAACACTATTCCTCAGTTTTGTAAGCTGCGGAACAACATTCCTCAGTTTATGCAAGCTGCGGAACACTATTCCTCAGTTTATGTAAGCTGCGGAACACTATTCCTCAGTTTATGTAAGCTGCGGAACACTATTCCTCAGTTTATGTAAGCTTCGGAACACTATTCCTCAGTTTATGTAAGCTGCGGAACATTTCCGCAGTTTATGTAAGCTGGAACACTATTCCTGAGTTTATGTAAGCTGTGAAACAGTATTCTACAGTTTATGTAAACTGCGGAACACTATTCCTCAGTTTATGTAAACTGCAGAACAGTATTCCGCAGTTTATGCACACAGCAGAAAATTATTCTGCAGTTTATGTAAACTACAGAATAATTATTCCATGGTTTACATTAAATTCCTCGGAAATCTCCGCAGCCGCGGAATCACAGAAAACAAAGGGCCTTGCCTGATGGTCAGTATGGCCATGTCCAAGCTCATCCGAGCGCAGGTGATTCTGTTCAGTGGAGCTGAGTTAGTCACTCCAAGCTAGAGCTCATTGACCCCCCTTTGCCCAGTCATTTCGGGCTGGGTAATTGTGCCTGGCCAGGGATTTCCTCTGACTTCTGGGCTTCATGGCCATGACCATGGCCGCGTTGCATTGGCCCTGCTGGTACATGTGAACCATTCACTGGGAATTGGGAAACCAGTGGTTCCAGTTGCATGCAGCCCAGAACCAGTTGATGTGAGTGACACAGCCAATGTTGGATACCATCCAGTGGCGGCTGTCCCCTGTGAACCTCTGATTGAAACTCCTTCATCTGTGCGGAGCCTTTGATAACTCTGGTGATGAACAACTCCCTGGTGAGGTGGGGTTTACATCTGCTGGACAGCAAAGTGTACGAGTTGTGGTCGCTGAGTGAGACTGCTCTACATCATCCTGTTGGAACTCCGTACAATTTGCCTGATGTTGGCGGAGTTTGTACTGGTTGTTCAGGGTCTGGTGATTCAGGTCAGTAGGGACAATATGACCACCATGTTCTACCTAAATAATAAGCGCAGCATGCACTCCTTTCCTGTGTGTCAGGAGGTGCTGTGAACCGTGCCACTAAAAACTAACTTGGAGAAGTTCTTGGTCATGTGGGAGAGGCATCTTACAAGTTGTTGCTGCACCCAGAGGTGGGGTTCCAGGTGTTTTCAGAAAGTGGAGCAGTCAGTGAATTTGTTTGCTTTCTGGGAAAACTGAAACTGATATTTTTGTATATCCATCCTCCTCCGTAGAGCACCCTGATGGGGATTGTAATCTTTTCCCTGGGTTCAGGTCATCCTGTATGCCTTTACTCCCTTTCCTCTAGTCCGCAGTGTGATCCTCAAAGTGTAGAGGTACAGGGCACCCTTGATTCTGATTGCATTGGACAGGCTGTCCCACTTCTGGTATAAGTATCTTCTCAGTCTGAGTAGCAGGCCTCCATGGCTGCTTCCATTCCTTCCGGACCTGCTGGCGAGGATCAGGGGGGCATACATGCATCAAGACCTGCTGTGCTGGAAACTAACCACTTTGTTCCTGAGCGGCAAGAGTTCCAGGCCCTTGGGCTTTTCCAGGATGTTCTCCGGGTGTTAGTGTCATCTCGGAAGGAGCCGACTTGTAAGATGTAAACTTGCAAGCAGACAAGGTTCTCTTGCTAGGGTGAGGAACATAGATTGTTGTCTCTCTCCAGCCCTATTTTGCTTGACTACCTTCTGCCCCTTTCTCTAGCAGGGTTGAGAGCAATATCCCTTAAGGTGCACCTGGCTGTCATTCTGGCATACCATGCTAAGTCATTGCTGTTGACTGTGGTATATTACTCGGGGGTTGGCAGTTTCTTTAAAGGGTTTAACCACCTGTTCTGGTGAGGTAAACACCTCCACCATGGGGCTTGCTGCTGAAGCCATCACGACTGATGGCTAAACCGTTTTAGCCTATAGAGAAATGTGATCTCACATCTAATGTGGGCTTGGTCGCCTTTACCTTGGCCTGAAAGATGAGTGAGTTCTGGCCTGACAGATGTGTGAGGTCCAGCTGCTATCTGTGGAGTCTCCATACCTGGTTCACTACAAGGATAAAGCTGTATTACATCCCCATGTGAAATTCCTTTCCAAGGTGATCTCTTAAATTTTACCCAAATTAGGCACGCATTCTACTGACCTTGTTGTCTGAAGCCTCACACTTTAGAGTCCAAATAAGTGTTCCAGATGCTAGATGCTAGCAGGGCTTTTCTTTGGAGCATACAGCAGAATTTCATGGTGAGGCTGCCCAGCTTATTGTCACATATTGTGAAGTCCCCTAGGTAGACCAGCAGCCAAACAGATGATTGCCCGAAATATAACATCTTACTTTGATAGGGTTCCTGCAGTAGGTCATAACATATAGGACTGCGCCCCTGGCGTCCGGACTGCACGACAGACCTTTGCTAGTGATGCCTGGCGGAGGACCGCCCACCCGACGTCACGCGACATATGTCAGTGTGACCCTATATAGTGGGTGGTTCCCACGCCCACCTTTCAGTTCTTTCTGGCTGTTGACCTGCGTACAGTACCTCGCAGTAAATGTTGCTCAGTTGATCGCCATTTATTGCCTTTACTTCTCGAATTTCAGTCCTCTTTTCGATTTGTTTGTCTTCTCCACCTCCGATGTCGAAGACAAAGAACTGCGAGAAGTTCGGTGCACAGATCCCTCATAAAGACAGCCACCAACATTGCTTCTTCTGCTTAGGCCCAAATTACGACACTGCAGCCTGCCCCGATTGCAAACCTTTCAATCAGACCACACGCAAACGTAGGCAGCAGGCTTTCAAAGCCCACCTATTGAAGTCCAGAATTTCCACTCTCGAAAAGGAGATGCAAAAATTGAGGGACACCGCCTCTTCCACTTTTTCTGAGTCTAGAAAGAAAAAGAAGGACAAAGAAAAGCACAGGGAACGGGAGCATCTGGAGGACTGGGACCACATGAGCTCCAGCAAGCCTTCGACCAGCAAGGCCCATTTCCCCACTGCCCGCCCTCGTGGTTGTCCAGGCAGCGTCGGGATCTACACCAGGTTCCTCTGCTGCTTTTCAGCCTAAATCCTGGCTCTCAGACAAAAGTCAGCCATAGAGTCATCCACCGGCTCCTCCGGAGAACATCCGGTTTCTGCCAATAAGTTGGCCCCTGGCTCCTCTGTGGCCCACCCGGCCGTCGCTAAGTTGGGTCCCAAAATCCAAACGGAGACCCGCACGACTAACCGATAAGCCGGTCGAGGGTCCTATCCTCCTCCTCTGCCCGGTCCCTCTTTCATCCGATAAGCTGGTCGCCTCTGCGCCAGACAACCACCTGGACGTTGTTCACCCATCGGGGGCTGACTTCACCTTTCCTGACATCTGGTTGAGCTCACCAACTTCTCTCGGCCTGCCCTACCCCCAGGCCCCCCTCCCCCGGGTGGGAGCCTTCCTCTCCACCTCCCCCAGTGGAACCTCCTGCCCCAGTCATCACGTCGTGGACAGAGGAGGAAGTGGGGCTCCTGGATATGGTACTTTCTTCCAACACTCCAGTGACTGTGTCCCAGGCCCCCCCCCAATGGACACCCTGCCCCGGGGTACTGATGCCAGATCCGATCTTTACGAGGGCTCCTGGCCTTTTTGCTACTTCCTCGGACCTGCCAGTGGCACTGCCACCAGGACTTCCTCCGCTGGTCGTACCCTCTCTGATGCAGTGGGCACTGACAAGTATATTGCCCAACCTTTCTCCCTCAGGGCCCTTACGCCCAACTCTGACGTAGGCTGTGGTAACGCCGGGCCCGATACCCAGATGTTGAAAGGTCTGACGTCAGCCCCTCTGATGCCGGATAACCCAATGTAGGATAACTTTCCAGGTCCGTTGAGACCACGTAGCAATCCGCAAGGGTTCCGTCCCCACCCATGGTCCCAGACGCCAGCCCAACGTTGGGTTCTCTCACCCATTCTTTCTATTGTGGGTATCAAACTTCAGGTTACCCCTGTTATCAGAGTTATCCTCATCACCCCTATCAGGGGCTGGGCACACCCTTTTACCATTACCCGCCCATCCCCATGCCTCTGCTGCCTCCACCACAACATGACTTCCATTCTTTGATACATTCCTGGTGGAAGGACACTGGGTTTGAACTAGTTTTAGACTTGGAATGGCATCTTCCGACCTCGGTAGTCATCCCTCCTCCCCATTCCTTGTCTCCTGTCAGCTCAAGTTCATTCGACCACAGTGCACATTTCAGGGGTAACACCTTAGGAGGTCACTCTCCCAGACATTGAGACCCCTGAGGAGCACGATTCTCTGGACTCTGAGGAGGAATCTTTTAGATGAGTCATCTGGTGAGCATTCCTTTGCAGCTAAGGGCAAAGAATCACCTAAGTCCCTTCCAGAGGACCCCTCATTCATGGAACTTCTACGTATCATCCAGCAAACCAACGGCTGTAATGCTGAGGAACAGGATCTGAAGAGGAAACATCTGCAGAGCATCTGGATTTGGAGACCGTTACCCTTATTCCTATCCCTCCTTGGACAGCCCCTCATGAAGACCTTACCACTACCATATGGCAGCTGCCCCACTCTATCACAGCCGTCCCTAAGAAGGCAGACTGGATATATCACGTGCCTGAGGGTATTCCCTTTCTGGATTCTCACCGCCAGGCGGATTCTATTGTCATCGTGGCCGCTCATGACCATTCGGCTACCCGAAGCATATGAGCACCCCGACATGGAATCTAGGTAGCTCGACAATTCGGCAAAAAGCTTTATTCCTCCTCTACCTACGCCCAGCACTCCCTCAACTATGTGGTGCACATGGTCTCCTTTCAAAAAGCGACTATGGCCAAGCTCGAGGCCTGTATCCAATCTATGGACGCCTCGGATCTTAAAGAGGAGCTAACTAAAGATTTGTGCCTGTCCAAAATATCCTGCAGACACGTGCTCAGGGCCACATATGACTCAGTAGACATGGTGGCCCATTCCTCCGCCACAGCAGTTTCACTTAGAAGACATGCTTGGCTGTGCATCTCTGGACTCTTCAATGATGTTCAGGTGGCAGTCCAGGATGACCCCTTCAGAGGTTTGGTCCTTTTTAGGGGAGACACCAAGGACATTATTACGGGTCTCCAGGACAGCGGTCAGACCCTGAGATCTGTGAAGTCCATGTACCGTTCGGGCTTCCAAAAGAAATGGCCTTTTCGGCACCAAACCAAGAGGCAGGGTAAACAGCCCTTTAACAGGTGCCAGAACAAAAATAAAGCTACGGATTCCTCTTTCACCTCCCTCCACTTCCTGACTGGCAGCTCCTTCCCCCTCCTCCACCACCCAACGAGGAGCCAGTGGGAGGAAGGTTCACCCTCCACATGCAGGAGTGGAAGGACATCACCTCAGATGCATGAATCCTGCAACTCATTTCAAGAGAGCACACCTTAGAATTTCTGGAGTTCCCTCCAAACTCACCCCCAGGTCGATCCTGATACTCTAAGAACCAGGCAACCATGGTCCAGGAGAAAATCCTGGCTCTCAGACAAAAGTCAGCCATAGAGCCAGTCCCTCCATCCCAGGGTGGAAAAGGGTTTTACTTCCACTTCTTCCTGGTTCCCAAGAAGACGGGCGACTTCAGACCCATCCTGGACCTCGGCAAGCTGAACCTTTTTGTAGAATACAAAAGGTTCCACATGCTTACTGTGCAGGGTCTTCTGCCACTTTTGCAGAAAGACCACTGGCTTTGTGTGCTGGATATGCAGGATGCCTGCCTTCATATTCCAGTATTCCCAAGCCACCACCATTTTCTGTGTTTCCTTTTCCAAGGGAGCACTTACAGTTCATGGCACTCCCATTTGATTTTTCCTTGGTACCCAGGGTCTTCACCAAGTGCCTAGCAGTGGTTGCAGCGGCTTTATGTCGCCAGGGCTTTGCGGTGTTCCCTTACCTGGATGACTGGCTCTTGGCGGCCCCATCCAGGGCCAGCCTCAAGGAATCTCTCTCCTCTACACTGGACCTGTTTTCTTGGCTGGGGGTTACTGTCAACTACCCCAAGTTGTCCATGGTTCCCTCCCAGAGACTTCAATTCATCGGAGTGATCCTGGACACGGTCCAGTGCAGAGCTTTTCTGCCCCCAGACAGAGCAGTTACTCAACGGGAACAGGTCAGTCTAGTTCTTTCATCCAGGCATATTCCCGCCAGAGCGTTCCTATGCCTCCTTGGCCTTATGGTGGCGTCCATCTCCACGTTTCCTTTGCCAGGCTACATATGAGGATCTCCCAGTGGACACTTTGTGTCCAATGGGGTCAGCACTCAAATGATTTGGACCATCCTATCCTGGTGTCCAGTGCCCTTAAGAAGGACCTTTTATGGTGGCGGGATCCTCAGAATTTGTCTGGGGGGTTACCTTTCAAAACTCCCCATCCTTCGTGGACCCTCACCACAGACGCTTCGGGTCTAGGTTGGGGAGCCCACCTGGGGAACCACAGAACACTAGGATTGTGGTTTCAGCTGGAGATGTCTCTCTATATGTATGGTATGAGTAAGATCCTAAGGGTATGGGTAAGATCCTAAGGGAGAGGTTGGACATGATAAGGCCAGATATGGATGCTGAAAGTTTGTGGGAGGCCACTAAACAAGGGGTGCAAGAGGCTACTTGGTCCTGTACTAAAGTAAGGCGTAGGTATGGAGGAACTAGCAGGCCATGTTGGTGAACCAGGGAAGTGCAGGAAGTGATGAGGGAAAAAAAGGCTGCCTGCAAACGTTATAAATGCTATGGGGGGATAAGGAGTGGGAGGAGTATGAATTATTGGCCAGAAAGGTTACCAGAGTGGTGAGGGGGCACTGAGGCAGGGATGGAGAAAAATCTGCCTAGGGATATCCGGAGTTCTATAGATACATAAGAAAGAGAGAAAAGTGAGGACACAGATCAATAGGATTAAAATTGTGGGGGCTCAGGATGCAGGGCATCAGGCAGAGGTGCTAAATGAGTACTTTGCCTCAATCTTTGCAGGGGGTGACAAGGGAACCCTACAGCCTGAGGGGTGTGATGAGAAGACAGCAAAAGCGAGTGGTCGGTCTCAGTCTGAGACCAGAGGATGGAAAGAGGATAGGGTACAGGCTGGGCCAGACCAAGAAGGAGTAGGAAGATTGCATGATTGGGGGGGGTGGAGAAATCACAGTGGATATGGTGAGGGAGGCCCTTTGGAAACTAAAAACAGATAAGGCACCGGGGCCGGATGGTTTACATCTGAGGGTTATGAAGGAATTGGCAGAGGTACTGGCAGCACTCTTTAATGCCTCTTTGCAGACGGGGTGGGTGCCACAGGATTGGAGGGTGGCTTATGTAATGCCTATACATGGGGGGGGGTCTCGGGAGGAAATGGGGAATTATAGGCCTGTCAGTCTGACGTCTGTGGTAGGCAAAGTAATGGAGGGCTTTATCAAAGAGAGGCTTGGGAGGCAGTTGGAATGGTTAGGACACCAGGATGATAAACAATATGGCTTTGTCCCGGGAGATCGTGTCAGACCAACCTTGTAGAGTTTTATGACTGGGTGATGGGAGCCTTGGATAGACATAGGCCAGTGGATGTCCTATAACTAGATTTCAGCAAGGCGTTTGATTCGGTGCCCCATAATGGATTGATAGCAAAATTGGGGGAGATGGGGGTGGGAGGACAGGAACTCCGTTGGGTAGATAATTGGCTTTCGGGGCATCTACAGAGGGTAATGGTGGGTGAGATACTCTCCTCCCCCAGAAAGGTAATCAGTGGGGTCCCTCGGGGTTCATTATTGGGGCCACTCTTGTTCGATGCCTATGTCTCGGATATAGGGAGGGGGGTTAAAAACAGGTTGAGTCTCTTTGCGGATGATTCAAAGATGGGAGCACTGGTGGATTGTGAAGAAGCGAGGGAGTCAGTCCAGGGGGATCTGGATACCCTGGAGGGGTGGTCAAGGAGGTGGGGATTGAAATTTAATGCCGGAAAATGTAAGGTACTTCATTGGGGTTAAAAAACCCAGGCCATGTATACACCCGGGGGTCACTGCAAGCCACATTGAGAGAAAGGGATTTAGGGGTAGTGGTTGATGTCAAAATGAATAACTCTGAGAACTGTAGAAGAACAGTAGCCAAAGCAAACAGGATACTGGGCTGTATAGCCAGGGGTATTACGTCCAGAAGTAGGGAGGTGATCCTCCCTCTGTATAATGCCTTGGTCAAGCCACAGCTGGAGTATTGTGTACGGTTCTGGAGACCTCATTTGAAGAAGGACATAGTGCTGCTGGAGAGGGTTCAGAGGAGAGTGACCAGGATGATTCAGGGCATGGAGGGGAGACCTTATGAGGAAAGGCTGAAGGAGCTTGGGCTTTATTCACTGGAGGAGAGGAGGGATCGAGGAGACATGATAGAGGTTTTCAAGTATATAAAAGGAATAACCAGGAGTGGAATCAAGGAGCTGTTTACGTTAAAGAGGGGAGCTACCAGGGGTCATGGTGGAAGCTGGAGGAAATTACAGGGGCGTGGAGGCATTTTTTCACTGAGAGGTGGTGGAGCCATGGAATCATGCCCAAATGGCTAGTGGAAGAGGGCACAGTGGAGGGCTTCAAGAAAGGTGGGACAGGTACAAGGAAATCTGAATAAAGAAGACTCTTTTGGGGGCTGGGGGGGTGGTAAAGCGAGCAGCCACTAGGTTGCTGGCTTTCGAGCAGACAAGGCAGACCATTTGGCCTATTCTGCTGGCTCTTTAGTATGTTAAGTATGTTAGTATATAAACATATTGGAGATGAGGGCCATTCTGTACGCCCTTCAGGCGTTCCAGCCCTTTCTGTCCATGGGAACACTGCTAGTCCAGACAGACAACATGTCGGTGGTCTGGTACATCAACAAGCAGGGAGGCACCCAGTCATACCCCCTGTGCATGGAGGCGATGTGAGTGTGGTTCTGGGTGGTCCAGAATGGCCTTTATCTTATGGCCGTGCACGTTCCAGGCATGCAAAATGTTCTGGCAGACAGCCTCAGTCAAACGTTGTCTCAAGCTCATGAATGGGAACCAAGTCAGGAAGTGGCTGATTCATTGTTCCATCGATGGGGACGTCCAGAGATAGAGCTTTTCGCCTCCCCATCCAGTGCAAAACTTCCCAGGTTTTGTTTGCTCGTTCCAGAGCCTGGTGCTTTCTGGCATGACGCGTTGTCTCTATGTTGGACAGGAAAGTACTTGTACGTCTTTACTTCCTTTCCCATTCTGCAGCATATCCTTCTGAAACTTCAAGCAGAGGGGGCTTGGATGCTTCTTATAGCCCCTCTTTGGCAGAGGCAGATATGGTTCCCACTCCTGCAGCAGCTGGCTGTAGAACCCCCAGTTCCTCTCCCTCTTCAACATGATCTGTTGACGCAGGATCAGGGCAGACTCGTGCATCTGGGACTCAGGACCCTGCATCTGCATGCGTGGCTCCTTCAGACATAATTGTGTCTCGCTTTGGAGTCTCCCAGAGGCTAGCTCAGGTCCTGGTGGAAGCTAGGAAACCCTCCACTAGGTCCACTTGCATTATGAAATGGAAGTGTTTCTCCATGTGGGTCGCATCTAAGGGTTGGGACCCCTTCACTCACTCAGCTCCTCAGATCATGGAGTACCTGTTGCACCTGTCTGACTCTGGTCTAAGCTATTCTTCCTTTAAAGTACACCTTTCAGCTATTTCAGCCTACCACTCTTTGGGGGAAGGGAAACCCGTAGCTCAGTTGGAGATCTCGAAAACCTTTCTGAAAGGGATCCTCCATTTGAAATCCCCTTTCCACAACCCCACTCCACCTTGGGACCTTTAATTTCATTTTAGAGAAGCTTACCCTTCCTCCTTTTGAACCAGCGGTAAGCTGTGAAATACGCTACCTTTCCTGGAAAGCGCTCTTTTTGGTTGCTATTATCCGAGCTCCAGACTCTGATGCATAAGAAGCCTTATTTAATTTTTCACAAGGACCGGGCGGTCCTGTGCACTAATCCTAAGTTTCTTCCTAAAGTGGTTTCCGAGTTCACCCTGAGTCAATCGGTTGAGCTCCCGGTGTGTTATCCGGCTCATTCAAATAGGGGTGAGGCACTTCTCCACACGTTAGATGTGCACAGAATCTTGAGGTGCTATGTCCACTGGACCAAAGAGTCCCGAAAGTCTGCCCAACTTTTCGTCTCATTTGCCCCCAAATCCTTGGGGTCTGTAGTTTCTAATCAGTGTCTCTCCAAATGGCTAGCTAACTGCATACGGTTGTTACCAGAAATATAACAAACCTCTTCCGGGGAGGTCAGAGGTCACTCTACCATTGGCATGGCTGCATCCACAGCCTTTCTTAGGAATGTTTCTGCAGCAGAGATTTGCTCGGCAGCAACCTGGAGTTCGGTCCATACTTTCATGAAGCATTACAGTCGGGACATTGCCTCTAGGCATATGGCTAAGTTCGGTTTCGCTGTCCTGCAGGGCCTACTGTCTTTGGCTGGTCCTGGTCTGTTTTCAGTCGTTTCCTCCTCCCTGTTTTTTTATCTGGGTTTCTAGGAGACTGACTGCTTGGGATTCAGTCCTACATGTTATGACCTAATGCAGGAACCTTCTCGAAGTAAGATGGTACAGTTACATAAGCACTTACTGTAACAGTAGATCTTCGAGAGAGGTTCCTGTAGTAGGTCACACTTTCCCTCCCTCCCTCCTTCCCCCAGTTTCTGTATCTTCTTTCAGGTCATTCTGAACTGGGCTCCATGATTTCCATCCTGTCTCCTGTCTCCTCCTCCTTGAATCTCCGGCGGGAGAACTGAAGGCGGGCTTGGGGACCACCCACTACATAGGGTCACGATGATGTCCGACACATGACGTCAGGTGGGCGGGTGGGCGGTCCCCCACCAGGCATTGCTAGCAAAAGTTTGTCATGCAGTCCTGACGCCAGGGGTTTCAGTCCTACATGTTATGCCCAACTGCAGGAACCTCCCTTGAAGAGCTACTGTTACGGTAAGTTCTTACATAACTGTACTTTCCTGCATCACACTGTGTTATCGATTGGCTGGGAGAAGCCACCCATGGAGTTGAAAACTCACATCAGCAGACATACTGCTGCCTCTGCTGCTGCTGCTGCCAGTACATTCACATTTCTGAAATACGTAGAGTCGCTGCCTGGTTGAATGTGCACACGTTCATCTTCCGTTACATCATTGATGTGTTCAGTTGTTGAAAATCTGCTTTTGAATCATCAGTCCTTCAGTCTCTTTTCACCTAATTTAGGGAGCGTGCCTTGCCTCCACCTCCTCAGAACTGGTAGGACTCCCTAAGTGTGGCTAGTGAACTGAATCTTGGTAGTTGCAATTAGAAGTTACTTGCTTGTAACCATAGTTCTACTAATAGTATTCGGTCACATCCACATGGCACACCCAGCTTCCCCAGGGAAGGCTTCCTGTTCTAGCATGCTGATCTGATTGCAAAGGGGGTGGAACTGGAAGATCATCACATGTTTGGCTTGTAGGAGGAGCCAAGCTTGAAAACTGTTCCAGTGACTGATCATGCTAAGTGGAAGGCTGCCTAAGTGTGGATGCGAACCGAATACTAGCAGTAGAACTATGGTTGTAAGTAAGTTACCTACTGTATATTTATGCCACAAGCAGATAATGCTTTCCTTATTTTGATATTAGTCATTCTTATTGTCAGTACGTTTTGGCCAACCCTCTGCCATTTTACTGATAGCATCAGTGAAGCTTTCAGTGCTGAGCTATTCAATACACTGGTGTATGGGTGAAACCAGAGTAGATCTTTTAAAATCTAAGCTTTCCACATAGCAGACCTTCAGAGGCTGGAAATAACCAGTAGAGGGAGTAGATCTAGTCAATAAGAGGTATGAACTATCGTTTAAAGTCTTAGCACTTGTAGTTGGGAATATACAGTCCACATAGTCGGAGTTCTTCTTTCTGGCATTAGCATTCTGTGTAGCCACCTGGCAGACACCTATTTCATATGAAGCTCTTCTCAAACTAGATACAGTATGACTGAGCAGCTTAGATTACGATCGAGTAGACCAGATTTCTGGTTGGAGCTCCTGACTGTTTCGGTGATACAGTTGTTGAAGGTTAGTCTGGGATCAAGCCATACAATATGGTACAGCTGCAGCGATAGATATGGTCAGATATTTTGCAGTATTTCTAAAGTGATTCTCTCTGTTGGCCCTAAACAGTACAGCAGGCAGGAAGGGAACTTCCCGTGAGATATCAAAGAAGTGTTGGGAAACATCTGACTGTGTTCATTGCTGAAACTGTATTTGAAACTCTGAATCTCCTCCAGGAAAGGTTTAATCATGGATGAAATGTGAAGTGAGTTGGGTGCATCTGTTTTTTCCAGGGAATAGCATGACCATTGTCTTGGAGCTGTCTTATCGAAGACTATTTGCAAGCATCCAGTTCAGCACCTTGTTGAAGACTGTTTTCAGGGAAATATCAAGCTTACTGACAGTCTTGGCTTTTACATACAGTAGATTTTGTAAACATTAATATGCTTTCAGAGGATTTTTAGAGGATATGCAGTGGCCTAACTCAGAATATACCATTTATCTTCATGGGGGGAACCATAACTCATGAGTGGTGGGTAGGGTTCAAGAGGGGGATGGGATATGGTGAAAGAGTGGGTCAGGGTTGGCAGGGGGGACAGAGTTCACTTTAATGTCGGGATCAGGGGCTCTGCAATCGTGCAGACTAGATGGACCAAATGGCCTTCTTCTGCTGGCTAAATTGTATGTTTATTGTCCTGTCACCTCACAAATGAGAATAAATGACATATCCTGAGTTAGACAAAGCAACAGTGAAGGATCCACCCCATGGCAGATATTTGATCAATTTATTAATGTCCATCTAAAGATTTCCCAAAGGTGACCGCTAGTGAGCATGGCCACCAGAACGCTGTGTTTTACATTTTGCAGAGGTAGGTAACCCACTGGAAGACTTAGGATAAAGACTGCTAAGTAAAGCTCCTTTCCTGGGCATGTGTTGTACTTAAAGTACAAGAAGCTTGAGAGACACTACAAGTGTATAAATAATCACCAGAGTTCTGATGAAGTGGCAAACAAGGGCACGAAACTTCAACAAATCTTTGGATGGACATTAATAAATTGATCAAACATCTGACATAGGAGTGGATCCTTAATTTTTGCTTCATTTAAGTTTCATTGCAACAAGGATCTTCCAAACCATCCTTAGAGTTAGCAAGGGCATCCTGAATTTTAAGGAGTACTTTGGATATCATTACGTAGCTCCTTTATACAATGAAGTATCAAAGGTAAACTTGTCAAATTAGCTCTTTTTTTTAATTTTTTAATTATCGTTTTGCAAGAAAACACAATTTGATATAATCACAGAAGTATACCATAAGGTCATCAAATTAGCTCTTTTATGGAGCTCTTACCTGTTTATTTGGACTTCACTGCTCTGGTAAGAGTGAGGCATAGCTGCACTGTGATGTCATCAAGCATTGTTTCAGCTGCCGTTCCATTGGTTAAGTACAGCATTATGACCTAATTAACCAATGTTATGAACTTGTTGGCAACAAATCTACTGTCAAGATAAATTTTTGTCTTAATAGCGGATATATCAGGAACAAAAATAACATCAGGTAGATGGTGAAATTTATTCGCACTGGTGTAATTTAAATACGTAGGACACCCAGGGATAAACTTTTTTTTTTCACTCTGAAGTGTTGCCAGTAATGATACCTAGCATTGAGTGACGCAACCACATGTACTAGGCAGGCAATTATTGGCACCATTCCAAAGTTAATAAAAAGCTTATCCCTGAACATCCTGTGGGATGTCCTCTTTATTTCATGGGTCATAAAAGAGTTATAACATCATTATTTAAGTTTTTGATAACCGGGAGAGCACACTAGGCTAAGGGCCTGTTTTCAGGTGCAACCTGGGGTTACACAGTACAAAAACTCAGATTGACATACCATACACATCACTTCATAAAAAAGAAAACAAATGTGACATATATGAAAGGAGTCAAACTAAAAAGAAAATAAAATTGTGTGTGTGTGTGTGTGTGTGTATATATATATATATATATATATATATATATTTTTAGAGTTAAAAAACTCTGTTTAATGCATTAGTTAGGGTTGTTCCACAGCGACAAAAGCGAGGAAATTCGGTGTTAGGGGTGAAAGCCCTCCTTTGACCCCCCTCCCTGTCCACAACCCCAGCCGGCATCGGGAGTGCGCGTTGGGGCTGTCTGCCATAACTCTCACCCCATCAGATGTGTGAAGAAGCAAGGTATAGGAGAATGGGGTGAGAGTTGGGACCGACAACTAGCGCTCGATGCGGTTGGGGTTGTGAATGGGGTCTCAAAGAGACTCGGCCTAACACGGTTACAAACTTGTCATTATTACTATACATTAACAGAGTTTCCTCTAATTTCCTTCTTTTGAGAATGATAATGAGAAATAGTGAATGTAATGCGTGGCGGGAGCACATAGTAACACAGTGCCCATAAGCGCCAAATAGTAATGGCATGGTGACGCCAAAGCAAAACAGAAAGATAAACAGTACTGTAGACACAAATGGTTAAAATAAGCAAAACACAGGCTGATGAAAGCATAAAGGAAAGCGCACATGGTGCCGTAAGCAGAGGCAAGGAAAGTAAAACAGGTACGGAACATCAAGCGGAAGCGGTAAGGGTAATAGTAATTTAAGTGCACAGGCTGGTTTTCCCCAAAAGCTGCATAAAGTAAGACAGTGAGTACAAAGAATGTATGCATAATAATGGGTCTCGAAGCAGAAAATGAGGAGTTGGAATAGTAAATTGCTTATATCTCAGGAACTGTACGACGTAGAAAAAAATTTAAAAGTCATATGATGTATGACTTTCCTGGCTAGTTTTGCACTTATCCCCCATTAGGGGGTTAAGTATTTTTCTGACGAAAAGTCCGTATCTCGCACCGTTTCCGAGATACGGGCCCTGAAAGGTGTGGCGAACACTGTAATGTTATCCTATGGGGAAAAAAGAGAAGTTTGGAGTGTGATAACTTTTGCTCCTTGTAATATTTTTTCACCAAACCACCGAAAGGCACATCTGTGGGATGTTGGCTTTCTTCCCTCCAAATTTCAGCCCAAAAGACCAAACCATTATTTTGTAGCAGGGCGGCAAAGGATTCCTGTAATGTGGCGGATGCCGTAATGTTATCCTATGGGAAAAAGCATCAACTTTGGAGTGCCGTAACTTTGCCGCCCTGTAATATTTTTTTCACGAAACACTGAAAGGCACATCTGTGAGATGTTGGCTGCGTTCCTCAAATTTCAGCCAAAAGACCAAACTGTTCTTTTGCAGCAGGGTGGCAAAAATTGCTGTAATTTTGCCATAGCCTGGAAAAGTAATTATGCGCCCAATTCTGAAGCTTTACATAAAATTTGTGACACTTTTGTGAATCTGGACACTACTTTGTGAAAGTACTTTTTCCAGAAACTTGAAAAACATTTCTAGGGTGTTTAACCTCAAAATAAAGACATGCCTAGCATCCTCAGGGTCCGGCTTGGTAAACACAAAAAGAATTGTGTTGCTAGAGGGTCCCAAATTTAAATGGCGAGCATTTTTTTGATCACCAACTGAAAACAAAATGGTGGATTTGCAAAAGTAAAAGGGCCATTTGCGAAAGTAAAAACTGCATTTGAGAAAGTGTTGAACTTTTTGTTAACTTTTCCCATTGACTTATAAAGGGAAACTGTTTTTTGAATAACTTTTGAACCGTATAATATTTTTTCACGAAATCTTCAAAAGGCACATCGGGGACCCCGGCCGCACGATCCCTGAAGATTTCGAACCGGTCGCGCAAACCGTGCGACCTGTAGAGACGACCAAAGAATTGCAAAAAAGCATAAACGTGCACGCAGATCACGCTTAATAACTCCGCAGCCGTATACCTGAACAGTACGAAAGTTGGCAGATCCCAAGATGTATGGTTCTTGATCGTGTATTCCAAATTTCAGGCAAATCCGTTCAACAGTTGCAAAGTTATTAAGGTGCAAAGTTTTAGGTTTAACATGTAAATGGCTCCTCAACCCTAACTATGGTAGCACTACCGTGCTACCATAAAATATAGGGGCATAGTCACTCCCCTATAGTTAGGGTTGAGTAGGCACTTTGATGTTAAACTTGAAATTTTGCACTTCAATAACTTTGCAACCGTTCAACGGATGTGCATGCAAATTCCCATGCACCGTCACCCAGGGTAGATCTCTGGATGTAGCAGGTAACATTCCAGTCGGATGTGTGGTTTCAGAGTTCCAGAGAGGTGAAAGAAGCATTGTTTCGCTCATTGACTTTGCCAGGATTTTTCTTTGAACTTGCCTACAGCCCAGATTGTTTGGAGTCTTGGTCTGAAATTTTCAGGGCAGAAAGGGACTAGCCCACAGATGTGCCTTTTGCTAGTCTGGTGAAAAAATAATAAGCCGTTTTTAAGTTATTGCATTATAAAAATTTGAAAAAATTGTTCTAGGATTGTGGATATGTTGTTCATCCACACTTATTGGCAGAGTCCCTTTCCCTTTCCCTTTAAATCAACCAGAAAGTCTTCAAGCTGGCTCCTCCCAACCACTTGGATGGTATAACCCTTGGCTCTGCCCCATGACGCCAGATGTTCCTTTCCGCTGGAAGATTCAGGTTGCCTCCTTCGTGCTCTTGCATTTTGTAGGCCCTGGCTTCAAAACCTTCAGTTCTGAAAATTTGCCTTGGTCGCGTTAGTGATTGCGATTGTTTTTCCTTGATCATGGAAGACGTCTTCCCCCGGATTTCGCCGGTGTTCATGTGGCCAGAAGATGTCGCACACCAACCCGCATGCCGTGTGCGTTTATTGTTTGGGTGTCAGCCATGACACCACGATGTGTGAGTTTTGCCTCGCGTTCCAACCCAAGATCCTCGATAACTGTCTTGCATGCCTTAAGCTGGGGAGGCCCGAAAAACAGAACCCGCCAGTGAAATCCAAGGAGGCTCAGTGGGCGGTTTTCGCGGCCTCGGGATCCTCCAAGCAATTGGAGCACATGCAAACCTTCGAGGAGGAAGCGGCTCGTGCCGCGAAATCTTCCTCTCAGGGCATCTTCATTCCACTCAGCCTGGGCTCCACCTTCTCAGGTTCCTTTCAAGAGTTGTGCCACTCTCTCCCGACTAAGGGTGAGAGTCTTGCGGGCACACTGTCCTTTTGGTCCTTTAAACGGGAGAAGGACCCGGGACCATCTTCGTCTTGACGGAGATGCTCTTGGGATCGGGAGAGATCTCGGTCCCAGGAACTGGCCATTTCGACCTTGTCGAAATTGCCCCCTTCGGTCGCTGGCTTTGGCTTGGTTGTCTGGCTAGTCGTGATCAAGTGTCGATCGATTTATGTTGAGATAATTCTCACCCGATAGACCCCTTGTCGCCGACTCTGGTCGACAACTCCCCTCTCGGACTCTGGTCCTTGCTTTCCCCGATGAAGAGACCCAGTCTGCTGGGAATCCCGCCGAGGAAGTGGTCCCTGACCCCGGGAAGTTACCGGTCCAACCGGTGTCTCCCAAGCGACCAAGTTGGCCCATCTGATCTCGATTGAGGTCTTGGACCCCCTCGACCGAAAGGCCGAGGAAGGGCTGTAAGCACTCTAAAAAGAGACAACACCATTGATCATCCTCATCCTCCTCGGATGAGGAGGGGCTCCGGTGGCGCTACAAGGACCTCATGTGGTAACAGCTGATTTTGTCCGGGCACAAGCCTACCCTGGCCATTACTTGGATTTCGCCTCCCAGGCTGAAGCTGACTCCTCTGGAGCAGATTAAGTTGGTTCCTCTGCCCATGGAGCAGGCGTAACCTCCGGTTCGGCCTAAACCGGTCTCTCCACCCTGTGGGAGGGGCTCCTTGTAAGGAACCTAGACTGGACACCGGGCTTCCCCTGAGTGTCTCTGTTACTGTCACCCCTGATCGCACCCGTCGAGTCGAGAGTGATGTGGGCGGTCGACCGCTGTATCCAGATACCTCGGATTCGGATGGAACTGGCCTCCATTCTCATCCAGGGGGTGATGAATTGGCTGGTGGAATAGAGAAGGAGGAAGGTCCTTCGTCCTTTCAGGGCATTCTTCGCCTCATCCCTGAGTCCACAGGGATGCCCCTGGAACCTATCCAGAAAAAGGCAGAGTACCCTCTCACTGACATCCTCAAGAGAGGGGATACCCCGACGGAAGCCTTTCCTGTGGCTGAGGCCATTGTTGGCCAGTACTTTGGCAGCACCCTGCCTCCTGTCCAGCTCCATCTACCCGTATGGCCCACAAGTATGCGGTGCCCATAGGGTCACTTGTGGGGCTCACAGAGCACCCTTCAGCCGAGAGCCTTGTGACCGCCTCTGTGTTCAGGTGTACTGGTAGTTCTACCGATACCGATAGGTTTCCTGAGAAGGAGTCCAAATATTTGGATCACTCTGCCTGGAAGGTCTGTGCAGCCTCGTCTTTAGGTCTCCATCAGGCAAGCTCGGCCGTCATCATGGCACACTTCTCCCTTGCCTTTTTGGGGTCCTTGTACGAAGTCCTCCCACATCTCCCCGCGGACCACGGTCAAGCAGGTCCGGGACCAAGGCCGTGCTGTTGCCAAACAACAGCTCCAGATGGCTCTGGACATCGGGGACTCATGTGCCTGTTCGTTGGCAGCCGCAGTTGCCTCTCGCTGCAGGGCTTGGCTGAGGCTGTCCTCCTTCCGTGGATACTCAGCACAAACTAGCTGATGTGCCTTTCCTGGGCACCGATCTCTTCGGCCCAGGTGTGTCTGGTCACCTTCAGTGCATTGAGCAGTCCAGTGCCACCTTGGACGCCACTTCTGCTAAGGGTTCTACTTGTCCCAAGAAGCAGAAGAAGAAGAAGCCTTTTCAACACTCTTCCCTGCGGCTAAGCAGTTCTTCTTTAAAAGGGGGCAGCAGCAGCAGGCTCAAGCTTGGCATCCCTGGCCCAAGCCCGGACTCTCCCAGGCCCATAAGGGAGGCCGGGGTTCAGGCCCCGGACCCTCTGCCTCCAAGCCTACCCAGTGACAGGGTGGGGGCTGCCACCCCTACTCCCGTCTTACCAGCTCTGGGTTCTCACTTGGGGAGCCGGCTGTGCGACTTTCTTTCCGCCTGGTCCGCTGTTACCACGGACAGGTGGATCTTAGAAGTGGTTGGCCAGGGACTGCCTCTGGAATTCGAGCAGTATACTCCAAGCTGAGCCCACGCTCCATGGGAGGAGAGGGTATCCACCCACACTCAGTCGGCTCTCCGAGACGACATTGCTCAGCTCCTCCTCATGGAGGCAGTGGCTCCAGTGGCGGATCCTCCAGCAGACACAGGCTTCATTTCCAGGTATTTCCTGGTTCCCAAGCGGACGGGGGGCTGGTGCCCCATTCTAGATCTGCACAACCTGAATCAGTGTTGCGGGTCACGCACCTTCTGGATGGTCGCTCTGTCTCAGATCATACCATCCCTGGAGGTGGTTCTGCTCACTGGATCTCCAGGACGTGTTCTTTCACGTCCCAATCCGTCCGTTCCACCAGTGGGTCCTCCGCTTCAGAGCCGAGGGAACCCTGTATGAGTTCCGAGCCATGCCATTCGGCCTGTCATCGGCTCCATGGGTCTTCACCAAATGCATTGCAATGGTTACAGCCCACCTCAGGCATCGCAGGGTCAGGGTATACCCTTACCTCGACGATTGGCTCTTAGCAGGTTCCACCCAGCAGGAGGTGGAGAGGTCCAGGGACCTGGCCCTCCAGACCTGCTCCTAACTCGGCCTCATGATCAGCTAGTCCAAGTCGGAACTCGTGCCTTCTCGGGTGATGTGCTTTATCGGGGCAGAGCTCGACTCTCATCAAGCCAGAGCTCAGCTCCCAGCGGACAGGGCGGAGGTTCTCTCCTCCTTTGCCCAATTATTTCTTGTTGGGCAATTGCACCCTGCCCGGGACTTTCTGCGCCTTCTGGGTTACATGGCGGCGTGCACCTCCGTGGTCCATTGGGCCCGGTGGCACATGCGCCCCCTCCAATGGGAGCTGGCCACCCAGTGAACTCAGCGCCACAGTCATTTCGACCAGCTGATCGCTGTGACCCAAAAGATGTGGGACGCTCTCCAATGGTGGACCGTCCCAGATCGGTTGCAAGAAGGGATCTCGTTTGTCTGCCCCGAGCCGATGGCCGTCCTTATGACCAATGCGCCTCTCATGGGCTGGGGAGCCTACATGGGGGACAACAGGGCCCATGGGTTCTGGACCCCTGAGGAGTCCTGTTATCACATCAACCTGTTGGAGCTCAGAGCAGTCAGACTGGCAATGTCGGCTTTCGTTCCTCAGCTCTGGGGTCAAGTGGTTCAAGTCCAGATTGACAATACCACGACCATGTACTGCCTCAACAAACAGGGTGGCACGCATTCTTGTCTGCTATGCAGGGGAATCACTCTGCATCTGGACACTCGTGAGCCGTCTGTAAGGTGGATCTTCTAGCCATCCACGTGGCAGGAGCCTCAAACCAACTGGAGGATGCTCTCAGCCGCATAGGTGAGACAGCCCACGAGTGGTCTCTTGATCCAGAGGTAGCGTACAGTCTGTTCTCCCACTGGGGCAAACCGTTGTTGGATCTGTTTGCCTCCCAGGAAGAAATCAAGCTGAGGCTGTTTCATGCCCACCCCCCTCAGCAGGGCTCGCTGCAGGAGGATGCCTTCTCGAGGCCGTGGACCCCAGGCCTTTTTTACGCCTTCCCTCCTTTTCCCTTGATCCACAGGGTGCTCCTCAAGGTGAGGAGGGACAAGGTGCAGGTGATTCTGGTAGCCCCAGACTGGCCATTCCATTTCTGGTACCCAGATCTCCTTAGCCTTAGCAACAGGCCCCAGAGCGGCTTCCAGCACGCCTGGACTGATCTCACTCAATCAGGGGAAGGTATTCCATCTGGACCTTCAGTTCCTGTGCCTGACTGCCTGGTACCTGAGCGGCTAGAGTTCCAGGATTTGGGCCTCTCCGAGGATGTCCTCACAGTAGTGGGAAACATCCAGGAATTAGTCGACCAGGAAGTGTTATGCCTTTAAATGGAAAAGGTTTTCCATTTGGTGTTAGGGCAAGGGCCTGGACCCTCTTCCTGTCCACTGGCTAACATTCTTGACTACCTTTGGTCTCTGTCCAAAGGGGGTCTTCAGTCATCGACCCTTAGGATGCACCTGACAGCCATCTCTACTTATCGGGAACATGCCGGTCAGCCGACGTTGGTGCAGGAGACAGTGGTCGGGTGCGGCCTGGATCACATATCCCCTCCGGTGCGTGAACCTCCACACATTCGTGGGATCTACTGCTGGTACTGGCAAAGCTCATGGGCAAGCCATTTGAACCAGTGCACAAGTGTGAGTTGTCACACTTGTCGTGGAAGACGGCCTTCCTGGTAGCTATCACGTCTGCCAGAAGGACAGGGGAGCTCAAGGCGCTCTCAGTGGACTCCCCTTATCTGATCTTCCACAGGGACAAGGTTGTCCTGCGCCCCCACCTGAAATTCCTTCCGAAGGTGGTGTCAGAGTTTCACCTTAATCAGGTGTTGACTCTGCTGGTGTACTACCTCAATTACACCTCGGAGGCCGAATACAGGCTGTATACTTTGGACCTGAGATGAGCTCTCTCCTTTTATAAGGAGAGGATGGAAGAGATTCGGGGAGAGGTTCGCCAACTGTTTGTGACCTACGCTGAAGCCACTTCTGGCAGACCTGCAGCAAAGTGGATGATTGCTCTATGGATTCCATCTTGCATTAGTCTGTGCTACGAGTTGGCGGGCAAGGAGCCTCCCAAAGGGTTAAGAGCTCATTCTACCCGCCATACCGCTGCATCAGTGGCTGCTTCAAGGGAGATCTCTATCCAGGAAATTTGTCGGGCTGCTACCCGGAAGACAGCAAACACCTTAATTACTCACTACCACATCGACCTTGAGTCATGCGGGGATGCTGGTCTTTGGGCCTCAGTTCTTCAATCTCTGTTTCTCAAGTAGGAAGTGTGCGCCTTGCCTCCCTCCTACCGGAGAACTACTAGGAGTCTGCCAATAAGTGTGGATGAACAACATATCCACGATCCTAGAAAAACAGGTTACTCACCTGTAACAGTAGTTTTAGGAGTGGTATATGTTGTTCACCCAGACGGACCCACCCGACCTCCCCAGCTGCGGATGCACAAACCTGGCTTCCAGCGGGCTAAGATCTGGCATCATGGGGCGGAGCCGAGGGTTATACCACCCGGGTGGGTGGGAGGAGCCAGCTTGAAGACTTTCCGGCTGATGTAAAGGGAAAGGGACTCTGCCAATAAGTGTGGATGAACAACATGCGCTCCCACAGGAAAATAAAGATAACATTATGCTGTCCCAAAAAGTAAGGAAATTCTTTGGAAAAAAAAAAACACATTAATGCATCAGTTAGAGTTGATATCACACTGTAAAATGGAGGGAAATATGATGTTAGGGTTTCCAACCCTAACACCCCACCCCTACAATGCACACACCAACAGGCATTGGGGGGGTACCTTGGGGTCATCAGTCCTAATGCTCACCCCTTTCCATAAGTAAATAATCTGAGATGGGTACAAGTATAGGATAATGGGGTGAGCGTTAGGGCTGACGACACCAAGGCACACCAAGAGACATGGGGAATGTTGGCAAGTTTGTGGGGAGGTACTCGCAGATCAGGCTCATACTGTAGTTTTTGGACATGTCCTTGTCTCACTACTTTCTGGGATCAGGTGTTTTGGGTGTTAGATTTATTGTTTGATGTTCCACAGCTTGTGCCCCCATCTTTGGTTCTTTTGAATATCCCTCCTAAATCTTTTAATAACAGGAGTAAACAATTTAAGCTTCTTTTAATATTATTTACAGGGGCTAAAAAAGCCGTAACTAAATTATGGCTTAAACCTCAGCTTAAACATTACAGCAGTGGGTGGTATTAAAGAGCTAGTGTACTGTCTAAAACTAATATTAGATTTTTTTTTTTTGGCAATTCAAATTTTTATTAATTTTTATACAGTTACAGAGAGTAGATCCAATAATACATACAAACAAGTCACACAGTAATACGTACTAGTAATTAGATCAACTCTCCTCCATCCCTCTCTCCCTATTTCCATCCCTTCACACAGGGTAAACTATCTACTGGAAAGAGAAAAACCTTTATGGCGATTGGAGCGATTACAATGCCAGAAGCGGGCCCCAAACCTTGTGAAATTTCTGAGATTGATCATGTAAACTAGCAATTGTCTTTTCCATTCTCAGATTTGCCAGTAACTCCTGTAAGCACTCACTATAAGTAATGTCAGTCATATCTTTCCAATGACGCAAGACCAGATTCTTGACCGACATAGCTATAAGGGTTATGTGATATTTTCTGTAGTGACTGTGACAGAAGAAAGATCCCCCAGTATACATATTTCGGGAGAGAAGAGGTCTGATAAGCCTAATAGGGGGTCAGCCTTTTGTTGAATCACATTCCAAAGGGGGACTATCTTGGGACATGCCCAGAAAATATGCAGTAGATTACCCTCATCTTGCTGGCAACGAGTGCATGTGAAAGAAGATAGGAGTGCCAACCTAGCCAGTTTCTGAGGTGAGTAATAGAAGTTATGCAAGATTTTAAACTGTATTAATCGGAGCTTATCTTGTTTAACATATTTATGACAGTTCAACCACAGAGAGGGCCAATTAATTTCCTGATGAGGATATTAGATTTTAAAAGCAGCCAACCATTACCTTTTATATCTGAGGTACTTTTTCTTTTCCCTTTATTTAATTAGAAAATTGCTTGCCTGGTGTTAGTAAGTGCGATGTGTGGAACAGCACTCTGCCTGGCAGCTGACATATCTAGCTCTGCTGTCCCCCCACTACATCATCAGCATTCTGACGTCACTAACTGTGACATCACTGCTGCTTAGGAACAGCCACTCAGTGACTGCCAGTTCATTCAGCTGTGATGTCACTGTCAGTATGATCACAATGCTGATGATGTAGTGGGGGGTAATAGAGATAAAGATGTCAGCTGCCAGGCTAAGAGCTGTTCCACACATGTAGCACAACATTAGCACATTGAAGACTTTCTTATGAGCAAAAGAAAAAGGAAAAATTCTTCAGAAATAAAAAGTCACAACTGACTACTTAAAATGTGTATTATTTTCCTCTCTGCCTGTTTTGGCTCTACTAGCTCTTTAATAGATGCTCTTTATTTTCTAGAAAAACACACTTATTGTTACTTAAATCATCTTTCCATATTTGGCGACGTTGGGTATTATATAAATTGGAATTGGATTCTAGTTTTGTTCCTTGAGGCCTTGCTTATTATTGTAACGTGTACATTCTATGTAGCATGCTAATTTTTTCTGATAGAGGCTTTAAGATACAGTACACGTTACATGATGTTGTTTTTATTCTAGTCATTCAATGATGTTTTTTTTATTATAGGTTTGATACCCATTGTAAATAGTTCATTCTCCTTTTTTTACTATGTACATTTGTGTTTGTTAATGTCTGTACAATACACCTTTGTATTTTTTCAATGAAAATTTCATTATAAAGTGTGTGTGTGTGTGTATATATATAATTGAAAACAACATTAATATATGTATAGCCATAGTATTCAAAAAATAGAAAAAGGGCTGCACTTGGGAGCGAGCAGTGCCCGGTTACAGAGATAACTCTGATACATATATATAGAAACGTAAACCGGCACCTGCTCAAAAGCACTTCACTTGAATACAGCTCGTATTTTTAAATAAGAAGTCGAGTGTGCTTATATTCTCCAATGAACTTTTAATTAGTAAAAACTCACTAAAAAGTGGCACAGAACACCAAAACATGTGGAGCGCTCATAGCATATGATCCAGAGATCCTGAAATTTTCCTCACAGTTTTATGAAGCACCACAAAAGTCCATGCACAAAGCGGCTGTTAAAGTTCCACCAGGTGTGAGCAAAGGCAGAAGTCGCTTCCAACAGGCGTCACCTGGCGTTTAGCTTGTTAGCTTTCTCAAGGTTGACGTCTTACAGGTATACACCTGTATTTAAACACAGTCCTTAAAGGAAACACACCACTAATTTAAAACATATCAAAAGCATTATTAGCCAAAAACCACTTAACATACCCATTCCATAATTTAAATAACTACATCCAGCTACCATTAAATAATAAAATAATACCCATTTTAATTTTATCTTTTATATTTGAGAAATGAATGAATCTCAAATCTTTCATTTAAGCCAGGTACATACATAGCCCTCATTGCAAAAATCCAGTACTGTTCCCTACACAGCAGGAGGTTATCCATATCCCCCCCCTCTTTTTGTAAGTGTAGGTTTTTCTATTGCTGTGAATGTAAATTTATATACACTTTTATCATTTGATTTCATAATATGTAGAGCTAAAGCATTTTTTTCATCCCCATTCAAAATAGCCCTTACATGTTCTCCTATACGTATTTTAAAGGGACGTTTAGTTTTCCCAATATAAAAACAATTACAGTTACATTCTGCAATATATACCACACCAGATGTGCTGCAAGTAATAAACCCTTTATCTTAACTTCACCCCTGTTGCATGATTTTATAAAGTTTTTGTTGTTTTAACCCATGTACAATATTTACAATTACCACACTTGTTACAATCCTCAATAGTTTTCGCCATTTTATTTAACCAATCCTGTGATTTTTCATCATTTGGTTGTACAGAATGGACCACAATATCTTTAACATTTTAACCCCTTCTAAATACAATTTTGGGTTTATCCACCTGTTTATGTTTTAAATTGTTATCCAAATTAACCAAATGCCAATGTTTTCTTATAATTTTGGCTACTTCACCAGACTGTGGACTATAGGTAGTAACAAATGTGGTCTGTGGATCATGACTATTCCCCTTTTGTTTATTAACTAATAAATCCTGTCTTAATAGTCCATCCACATCGCTCTTTGCTTTTCTTAACAATTCATAACTATACCCACGATTTTGTAGTTTTACAGTCATTTCATTTGCTCTTTTATTATAACTGACTGTGTCACCACAATTCCTCTTAGTGCGAATAAACTGGCCCTTAGGTATAGCATTAATTACATGCCTGGGGTGACAACTACTAGCTTGTAAAATAGTATTCCGATCAGACTGCTTAATATAAAGGTCAGTTTTCACACCACCACTCCATCTTTATAAATTCTCAAATCAAAAAGTTAATCTCAGTATAACTGGAATTCATAGTGAACCTCAGGTGTTCATTGCTATTTCCAAATACTCCACAAATTTTAACAGTTCTTCATAGCTCCTTTCCACACCATAATGATGTCATCCATAAACGCCTCCATAGATCAATTTTATGTAGAAAGGATTATTCGAGCTTCTAATCCTTCCAATTCCCACCTTGCCATATATAGGTTGGCATAATTAGGTGCCATACTGGCACCCATTGCATCACCATTTTTGTAAATAAAATTCATTTTATAAAAAAAGTGTTATATTCTAATACAAATTTTGTTAACTGAACTAACACTTCTGTTGGTGGTTCTTTAATTGTCCTTTTTTCCAAATAAAAGTTTAAAGCTTCTAGTCCCTGTTTATGTGGGATATTTGAATATAGCGATGTAACATCTAATGTCACTAAAATACTAGTCTCTTCTATAGCTAAATCCTCCAGTACCTGTAAAATATTAGATGTATCTTTTATATAGGCTGGCACCTGTTCTTGAACAATTTTGCCTAAAAAAGAATCCACATACTTTGCTAATGGTTCCGTCAAGCTATTATTCCCCGACACAATTGGTCTACCCGGTGGATTCATTAAATCTTTATGGCTCTTGGGCAACACATAGAAAGCAGCTCTAATAGGATGTTCCACTGTCAAAACTTTAACACATTCTCTGAAATTAATTCTCTTGTCTAATTAGAACTCAAATAGACATCTATATTCTTTTAAAAATTCAGTTTTATCAAATTTTAATTTTTCATAATAGCTCACATCTAATAGTTGCCTCATAATTTCTTGATCATATTTCACAGAATCCATAACCACAATTGCCCCACCTTTATCTGCAGATTTAATCGTAATATCTATGTTATTCCCTAGTTTCATCAAGGCTTCCTGTTCATTTTTACTCATATTATGATAATATTGTAAATTCAAATTCTTATTTAGGAGCCATAAATTTTCCTCACAACATTTTAAATACATCTGCAGTGCAGGAGAAAGTGGGGGCCAAAAATCAGACACAGGTTTAAACACTTTAACTGTATTACAAGGAAGACAGGTGTCCTTAACACCTAAATTCTGATCCACAGGTCCCCGAAAAAAGGCTTTAAGTCCCAAATTACGTACCAGTCTCTGAAGGTCCAAAACCGTTTCAAAATGATTAAATCTCTGAGTTGGAGTAAAGGAAAGACCTCTACTCAAGGCAGCAGTCTCAGTTTCATTTAAAACATAACTTGAAATGTTAATTACTGAAACCTGCCCTGTCGACGTCTCCCCCTCCATCCTCTCCGTGGTATTCCTCTTCGGCCTCCTCTTTCTACCTCCTCTTCTGGTGCTTTTGCAATAAATCCTGTCTTCTTATTCGTTGACTCCGCGACGGGGTTGAAGGTGGTGGAACCCCCACTGTAGAACATAATTCCTCTTCTTCTCCCAAAAACCGATCCTGATCCTGCTGTTCCACTACATCAGTAGTAACACAGTTCAATTGCTCTTCAGCTTGTAGTATACTCTGATTCCCCATATTGATGGTTTGCACTGACCAATTAAAACTTTATCATTTAAATAATCCTTTTCATCTCTTTCAAACTTGGCTTTTTTAAATTCTTAATTTTTCATCATATTTGTATATATTTTCTGTAAAAGCATCCAATTGTTGAGAAAATAATGCAGCACTACTAAAGGAATATAATTCATCTTCTTGCTTTTTAATTCCATCTCAATCTCAGACTGAATGATTGCATTTTCTAAAATTAACTCAATGTACTCACGGCTTGCTTTTCACCTATTTGGCGCCATTTTTCAAAAGCCATCTCTCTTTGTCCACAGGTGGGATTTTTTAAAATTCTCAAACCTCTCGGAATTCGATTCACTTCTAAGTACGCTTTTAGCGATATTTCCTCCCATTGTAGCCTTTTGAGTTTGTATGCAGTCTTTTCAACCGCTAAAAAAGCTTGACGACTGTTAATTGGTCCCATCTGTGCCGTAGTACTATTTAATAATTTGGTAAAGTTTGTAGTCTTCGCTGTGTTTCTCAAAATCAAATCAGACAAAAAACGCGATCCCTCTGCACGCTGTCCCTGCCGTGTTTCAGACATTTTATATACTCGTAGGCAGGGAAGCGTAGAACTAAAGCTCACAACAACTGAACGAGCTTGCTTTTTAACAGAATAACCCGTGCCAGTCCTTACAAATACAAGACTCCAAATATTCAAAAAATAGAAAAAGGGCTGCACTTGGGAGCGAGCAGTGCCCGGTTACAGAGATAACTCTGATACATATATATAGAAACGTAAACCGGCACCTGCTCAAAAGCACTTCACTTGAATACAGCTCGTATTTTTAAATAAGAAGTCGAGTGTGCTTATATTCTCCAATGAACTTTTAATTAGTAAAAAACTCACTTAAAAAGTGGCACAGAACACCAAAACATGTGGAAACGCTCATAGCATATGATCAGAGATCCTAAATTTTCCTCACAGTTTTATGAAGCACCACAAAGTCCATGCACAAGCGGCTGTTAAAGTTCCACCAGGTGTGAGCAAAGGCAGAGTCGCTTCCAACAGGCGTCACCTGGCGTTCGCTTGTTAGCTTTCTCAAAGGTTGACGTCTTACAGGTATACACCTGTATTTAAACACAGTCCTTAAAGGGAAACACACCACTAATTTAAAACATATCAAAAGCATTATTAGCCAAAAAACCACTTAACATACCCATTCCATAATTTAAATAACTACATCCAGCTACCATTAAATAATAAAATAATACCCATTTTAATTTTATCTTTTATATTTGAGAAATGGACGAATCTCAAATCTTTCATTTAAGCCAGGTGCTATACCTAAGGGCCAGTTTATTCGTACTAAGAGGAATTGTAGTGACACAGTCAGTTATAATAAAAGAGCAAATGAAATGACTGTAAAACTACAAAATCGTGGGTATAGTTATGAATTGTTAAGAAAAGCAAAGAGCGATGTGGATGGACTATTAAGACAGGATTTATTAGTTAATAAACAAAAGGGGAATAGTTATGATCCACAGACCACATTTGTTACTACCTATAGTCCACAGTCTGGTGAAGTAGCCAAAATTATAAGAAAACATTGGCATTTGGTTAATTTGGATAACAATTTAAAACATAAACAGGTGGATAAACCCAAAATTGTATTTAGAAGGGGTAAAAATGTTAAAGATATTGTGGTCCATTCTGTACAACCAAATGATGAAAAATCACAGGATTGGTTAAATAAAATGGCGAAAACTATTGAGGGTTGTAACAAGTGTGGTAATTGTAAATATTGTACATGGGTTAAAACAACAAAAACTTTTAAAAATCATGCAACAGGGGGTGAAGTTAAGATAAAGGGCTTTATTACTTGCAGCACATCTGGTGTGGTATATATTGCAGAATGTAACTGTAATTGTTTTTATATTGGGAAAACTAAACGTCCCTTTAAAATACGTATAGGAGAACATGTAAGGGCTATTTTGAATGGGGATGAAAAAAATGCTTTAGCTCTACATATTATGAAATCAAATGATAAAAGTGTACATAAATTTACATTCACAGCAATAGAAAAACCTACACTTACAAAAAGAGGGGGGGATATGGATAACCTCCTGATGTGTAGGGAACAGTACTGGATTTTTGCAATGAGGGCTATGTATGTACCTGGCTTAAATGAAAGATTTGAGATTCGTCCATTTCTCAAATATAAAGATAAAATTAAAATGGGTATTATTTTATTATTTAATGGTAGCTGGATGTAGTTATTTAAATTATGGAATGGGTATGTTAAGTGGTTTTGGCTAATAATGCTTTTGATATGTTTTAAATTAGTGGTGTGTTTCCCTTTAAGGACTGTGTTTAAATACAGGTATACCCAAGACGCCAACCTTTGAGAAAGCCAATCGCTTAAAACGCCAGCCAGGTGACGCCTGCTGGAAGCACTCTGCCTTTGCTCACACCTGGTGGAACTTTAACAGCGCTTGTGCATGGACTTTTGTGGTGCTTCATAAAACTGTGAGGAAAATTTCAGGATCTCTGGATCATATGCTATGAGCGTTTCCACATGTTTTGGTGTTCTGTGCCACTTTTTAAGTGAGTTTTTTACTAATTAAAAGTTCATTGGAGAATATAAGCACACTCGACTTCTTATTTAAAAATACGAGCTGTATTCAAGTGAAGTGCTTTTGAGCAGGTGCCGGTTTACGTTTCTATATATAGCCATAATATGTCTACTCAAAATGGTTACAACGTGCTTGGGTTACCAAGTATTCGTTTAACCTTTTCTTAAACTGAAATTTGTTTTGGAGCTTCTCACTTAAGAAGAAAGTTACAGGTAGTCAGTCCAGCATATGGTAAAGCCTTCTAACCTAGTTGGGTTTCGGTCAAAGGTACTATCAAGTTCAAAATTGCTAGATCTAAGGGACATACAGTAGGTCTTACTGAGATCGAGTGAGAGAGTAATTGCTTTAGGTATTGTGGTTGTCTACTTTTATACACCAGGATCATATAGCCTTTTGTTTTTTTCGGGATAACCAATTGAAACGGTCATATAGATCACAGTGGTGCATCATTCGACTTGACTGTGAGGCAAACCTGCAAACATTATTATTTTATTCATTTATTTGAAAGTTTGTGTCCAGGAGAGGCACACTGAGCCGTGGCTCGTTTCCAGGTGCGATCCAGGTGGAAGGGAAGGGAAGTATGTGTACAAATGTAAACTGTCTTACAGAATCAGAATAAGCTGTTGGTGGTATTTTAGTGAAAGGAGAGAAATTTGGCCAGGACACTGGGGACATTCCCCTACTCTTATCTTATCTTAATTATGGAAAGGAAATACTATGAAGAACCTGTATTTAAGGTTGGGGAGAATGTGAAGCTTGTTAGGCTCTATGCTGGAAAATAGAATACCAAAAAAATGAAAGAGGTGATTTGGCTGTTTAGTCATGGGAAAATAAATGTCAAAGGGAATCTGAAACACAAAAGGGTTGAGGAAAGAGTTTGTCTAGGAAATAATTGCCAGGGCTTAGAGGAAACAATTAGTCACATGTTGTTTGAGTGTGAATTTATAAACTCATTTTGGGATCTTATAGCCAGAGTATGGAGTATGGGAATGTTTAAAAACATAATGTATGAAATTCCGGTTTATGGACAGCTAACAGAAGAATGGGCAGCTTGGCAAGCAGTACAGTATATGTAGTGTTGGCCATAATTAAATGGGCAATATAGCAAGTAAGGTGTCAGAGATTTTTGCAAACTCAAGATGTAACAATTAATGATTTACTTTTTAAAATACAAGTGGAAGTGGACAGATGTTTTCAAAATGAATGTATTAAATATGGGGAAGTCAAAGGAAGCAGTTGTGGAAGAATTTTAAATGGGATAAAAACATAATAGAAGTGCTGTTAAGAAGATAAGCTATTTAGTTGGGGGGGCAATATGGAATTATGGAAGATAAGGATGTTAGATTAAAAACTGGAAGAAGGCAATACTGGACCTTGTGCTCACAAACAGGGACAGTGTGATGGGGGTAACAGTGGGGGAGCACCTGGGGAGCAGTGACCACCAGTCATTGTGGTTTGAAATCACAGAAAGAGCAGAACCAAACCTCACAAAAACACGTATCCTGGATTTTAGGGGGGCAGACTTTGGGAAAATGGGGAGATACTTGAAAGAGGCATTAAGGAAATGGGACAGGAATCAGGGGTTGAGGAACAGTGGGCAGTATTTAAAATGGGGATTACAAGAACAACAGAATTATGCATTAAGCAGGTTAGCAAGAGGAAAAGGAAGAGGAGACCATTATGGTTTTCCAAAGAGGTAGCAAAAGAAAGTGAAAGCCAAAAGATTGCATTCAGGCAATACAAAAAGACACAGGCAGAAGGGGATAGGAGAAGTACCAGGAGAAGCAAAGGGAGGTAGGGAGGTCAGTAAGGAAGCCAAAGCTCAGACAGAAGAACACATTGCAAAATCAGTGGGTAGGGGGACAAAACCTTTACAGGTACATAAGTGAAAAAGAAAGACAAGGGAGGGATAGTGAGACTGAAGGGGGAGGATGGGGCGCGTGGAGGATGACAACAGTAAAGCTGACATATTGAACAGGTATTTCTGCTCAGTCTTTACTGAGGAAGAGGAGGGTAATGGGTCTAAAGGAGTACAAGGGTGAGAATGCTGAAATGAACACAAGTCCTTTTACACGAGAAAGGGTCCTGAAGAAACTGGAAGTAATTAGAGTTGATAAAGCAATGGGGCCAGATGGAGTGCACCCAGGGTCCTAAAGAACTAAGAGAGGTGGTGGCTGAACCTCTGGCTATCCTGTTTAGCTGATCACTGAAACAGGGAGTACCCAAAGACTGGAGGACAGCAGATGTAGTCCCTTATACAAAAGTGGGAACAAAGAGGCGGGGAACTACAGACCAGTCAGCCTCACCTCGGTAGTGGGAAGATCATGGAAGCACTACTGAAGGAGAGATTGGTGGAACATCTGGTTGTCAATGGACTACAGGACCCAAGGCTGCATGGTTTCACCAGGGAGGTCATGTCAGACCAACCTCGTTGAATTGTTTGACTGGGTGACTAGGGAGGTAGATCAGGGAGGGCAGTGGACATGGCCTATCTGGACTTCAGCAAGGCCTTTGACACTGTGCCACATAGAAGACTATTACACAAACTGGGGAATATGGGTGTGGGCAGGACAGTAGTGTGGTGGGTAGGTAACTGGCTGGGTGGCAGGACAGAGGGTGGTGGTAAATGGCTGTCACTCCACAGAGGAAGAGTGACAGTGGGGTACCACAGGGATCAGTGCTGGGACCGGTCCTATTCAACATCTTCATCAGTGACATTGCATGGGACCTAGAAGGCAGAATTTCACTGTTCGTTGATGATACAAAGCTCTGTAACAGAGTAGACACACCAGAGGTGTAGACAGAATGAGAAGGGACCTGCAGAAACTTGAAGAATGGTCAGGGTTTGGCAGTTGAAATTCAGTGCAAAGAAGTGCAAGATAATGCATATGGGGAACAAAAACCCTGGCACAATATATCAGTTGGGGGTGAGGATAGCATGCACCAAGCAGGAAAGGATCTTGGGGTTGTCATCTCTGATGACCTCAAGTGAGAAACAATGTGACAAGGCAGCAGGTAAAGCAAATAGGATGCTGGGATGTATAGGCAGGGCATCACCAGCAGGAAAAGGGGGTCATAATTCCGCTATACAAGACACTAGTGAGGCCCCACCTGGAGTACAGTGTACAGTTCTGGAGACCATACCTATGTAAGGACATAGACAGGGTGGAGAAGGTTCAGAGGAGGGCAACAAAGATGGTGCATGGATTGCATCACAAGTCCTATGAAGACAGGTTGAAGGAACTGAACATGTACTCCCTGGAGGAGAGGAGGGAGAGAGGGGATATGATAGAGACATACAAGTATCTCACAGGGAGGAACAGGGTGCAGGAATACACTATTTTTAAGCGAAAAAGATGTTCCAGGACTAGAGGGCATGGGATGAAGTTGGAGGGAGGGACGATTCAGAGGAAACATGAGGAAGAATTTCTTCACAGAATGGGTAGTGGACAAGTGGAACACCCTGCCAGAGGAAGTGGTGGGGGCTGAAACAATCACGGGATTTAAGAATGCATGGGATAGACATAAAGGAATTCTGGAGGTCAGGGGTAAGGGGAAACAGACTTCTAGGAAAACTTAAACTGAACTTACCAGCTCAAATGGGCAGACTGGGTAGACCATAGGCCCTTATCTGCCGACACTGTCTATGTATCTGTGTATCTAAGAAAAAGTATTGTGTACACAGAGAAAGGGGAGATTACATACTGGAAGAGAAAGAAGAATAAGATGAATTAAGAAGTATTTGGAAGCAGGGTAAAGGCTGAACTGTAGTAGAAAAGATTATCTATGTCTTTGAAAGTGTATATGTTGTTTTTTGGTCTTGAATAAAAACTTCCCCTACTCTTATCGAGAAGTGCCATGGGATCTTTAACGTCCACCTGAACTACCACCAGAACAGACAGGTGGTACCTCGGTTTGTCTTATCCGAAAGACTGCACCTCAAGAGTGCAGCACTCCCCTCATGATGCAGTACAGCGTCAGTATTTAGGATTTATCCCATGTTCCCGGTGTGGGATTAGAATCCACCACCTTCCGATCTTCCAACCTCAGAGGTGTGTGTGCTGCCTGCTGAGCCGTTGACTCTGCAATAATACGTTAGTCTGGATAACAAAATGTTCCTTGCAGTTGCTGATGTATCCTCTGTAGTTTGCTGCTCTTAAGGCAGTGGCTAACATACAGTTAACAGTTCAACAGACACCATAAATTTGAGCAGCAAAGGTAAGCGAAGGATCTAACAAAAGTCGAAGGTACGTAAATGTAAATGCATTCTCCACTGTTATACCATCACAGCTGTGAATGTGCACTTTTTCCTGAACATTTGCAAGTTTGAATTTTTGAGCTGACAAGTATGGCTTTTGTTTTTTGTTGTTGTTATGTTATGACATAAGAAGAAGGCCCTATAGTCTGTAAGTTTCTGGGACAGGAGGGGTGCTGCGCTACCAGGAATTCATGGTGCTACCAAAATGCTGATGTTCATAGCACTACTGCCAAGAAGAAGGAGCACTCAGAAGCCAGGAAATGTCTGCCAACAAATTTTATTAATTCATTTCATCTGAAGGCTGGCATTAATAGCAGATGCAAAAAATAGAGATCAGGAGCAGAAATCCCAGGCATGTTGAGGCTAGACACAGCCTCTTCGTCACGGAGCTCACAACTATGAATGTGCAAGACTTCCTTTGTATTTGCAGTTTCGGGTTTTGAGCAAAGCAACATTGCTTTTCTTTTTTGTTTGTTTTATGTTACAAACATATGAGATAACCATCAAAAGGAGACCTTATGGCCTATCTTGTCTGCTTGGTTGCAAGGCCCCTCACCCAGCAATTACTGTTTATAATTCACTCCATTTCTTTTAGCCAACTCAAGATAGTAACAAAATCTGACTTTAGAATCTAATTAAGTTCAGTGAGATTTTTTTGTGTGCTTGTAATTGAGAATGTCAGCTGTGTAAGAATGTATTGATCAATTTTAAAGAAGGTAGTACATTGACAAAAACAGAAAAGCCCACAATAGAGCCCCGTGGTACAAGGCAGTTAAGAGAAAGCAGAAGGTTGATGTTCGTAGAACTACTGCCAAGAAGAAGGAGCACCTAGAAGTCTCTCCCCCAACTTGACTATTCCTCCCTCTGACTCCCCCACCCCCTCTTATCCCCCTTACCCCATACGCTCCCTCCATAGCCAGCCGTCACCCTCCCCTGTTATTCCACCCGCTCGATACTGTTTCCTTCCCTCTCATCTCTCTTCCCACACCCTCTGCTCACTCTCTCTCTAACTCTGACAGACACTACTGTTTGCTCTATGTTCTTAACTCCTAATCCAGCCCGTTTCCTCCCTACCCCTTGATATAGTCAGCTCTGACTGTGCTATTATCCACCCTTTTCACCTGTCCTCACCTCACTAGTCATGTTGTCCATTTTGCACCCCTAATTATCAGAACTAGTTTTAAGTCTAATCTGTATTTTAGTTGTATGAACTAACTGCATTTCCTTCTTGTATAAAGTACTGTTTACTGTTTTATAGTTTTTTTTTCTCTTTGTTTAACGCTAGGAACTCACCACTGTTTGTAACTTATGTTTTGCACTTGCCCACGTCTGTACCTAATGTTCCTTGTACCCATATGTAACAATTGTTTGAACCTTAGCTTGACGTTGAACCTTTGTAAAATTATTAGCTCAAAGGTGTTACTCCGAGATGAATAATAAATGAATTAATAAATAAATAAATAGTGTTGAAAAAATACTTCTGCTCTGTCTTCACTAAGGAAAAGGATGGACCAGTGCCACAAGGGAGGATGAGGGAAGGGAAAGCAGGAAGAAGGGACATTGATTGTGACATGATAACAGAAGACAAGGTTAAGAAAGGGCTAATGTCTCTAAAGGCAGGAAAAAAACCCAGAACCAGATGGCATGCACCCAAAAGTGTTGAGGGAGATGGCGATGGAACTGGCTAGTCCACTGGCAGATATGTTCGGTATACCGTAAAAACATCAAAAACATTACAGTGACTATTTCAGCATGGTCACTGCAGTGGTTCTGCTGTACACCGGCACTGCTTCGCCCAGTCTTTGGCCCCCTTTCCAACTCAACTCCAACTCAGAGTTAATTATTTTAAAATGGGGGGGGGGTGCAGGGGGCCCAGCCCCCTGCAAAAAAAAATAGTGTTTTTCTGACAGGCACAATGCCGACTGTCTGCATCGTGCCTGTTGCTGTAATGGATTTCAACAATGAAGTTGTCGAAGTGGCTTAATGGAACCAATCTGTTCAGTAGCTCATTAGATGCAGGGGTGGTACTGCAGGAGTGGTGAACCACACGTGGTACCACTGCATAAAAATGGACCAAGGGATGACCCTGGAAACTACAGGCCAGTCAGTCTGACCTCCAGTGCCTAAGCTGATGGAAACGATTCTGAGGAAAGGCTAGTTGGGTTCCTGGAGCCGAATGGGCTTCAGGACAAGAGACAACACGAGTTCATATCGGGGAGATCCTTTCAAACAAACCTGGTTAGCTTATTTGACTGGGTAACAAAGACAACACACAGGGGGCAGGCAGTTGCTATTCTGTACTTGGATTTACGCAAGGCCTTCCACTCTGTACCCCACAACAGGTTGAGCAGGAAATTGGAGGACCTAAGGGCAGGAGGCAAATTAGCAAGGTGGGTGGCAGATTGGCTCAGTAGTAGGAAACAAAGTGTAGTGGTGGGGGGAGAGCTATCAGACATGAGAGAAGCCACCAGTTGGGTTCCGCAGGGGTGAGTGCTAGAGCCCAGTGTTAATGACATTGGTGAAGGCATTAAAGGCAGAATCTGCCTTTTTTTGGATGATGCCAATCCCTGTGGGAGGGTGGACACAGTTGAAGTGCAGGGCACAAAGGAAGACCTGGCAAAGCAAGAAAGGTGGTCTGTACAGTTTTTTTTTTTTTTTGGGGGTGTCAAGGTCACTGAATCAGAGGAGGAAAAGTACTTGGGGATAGCCATGACCAGTGACCTTAAGTAATCTACTTAGTGTAGAAAAGCAGCAAACAAGGCAAATAGAATGCAGGGATGTGTTACTAGAGGGTTCATGAACAGAAGGGAGGAGGATATACTGCAGCTAAAAGATCCTTGTTACAACCTCACCTGAGTATTGTGTGTAATACTGGAGCTCGTACCTGGAAAAGGATAGCAATCAGTTTGAGGCATTTCATAGGAGGGCAGCAAAGATGATTCAGGGTCATCAGGCAGGGCATATGAGGACAGCCTGAGAGAACTTAACATGTACTTGCTGGAGGAGAGAAGGGACATGATTGAGACTTTCAAGTACCTTAGCAGTATAAACAAATTAGGTATAGAAGACCTTTTTTGTCTTGGTGAAAACAAAACCACAAGGGGGCACTATTGGAGGGAGAAAGGATCAAGAAGGAGGTCATGATGCACTTCTTTACAGAGAGAGTGGTGCTGGGATGGAACCAACTCCTAACTGAAGTTGTCACTCAAAAGACAGGGTAGGCAGGATTAAAAGATGGTGGGACAGGGCAAAAGGGAGGGTCTGGATTGGAGGGGGGATGGGACCCACTGTAATCTCTGAATTAGGGGCTCTGCAATTGAACAGACTCGATAGGCCATAAGGCCTTCTTCTGGTGGCTGTTTTGTATGTTCAGATGTATTTATCCAGCTGGAATGGAAACCCCTCTAATACAGATGTCCGTCTCCCGAAGAGTTCCAAGGAGACTACATAACAGCACAGTGTACATGTTATCTGTGTCGAGGCATAGGTCAGGAAACATAGGAAAACTAGGAGCAGTTATAAAATTCACAAGTAGCGTTTTATTATTTTCAGTGACAGAATCATTTTTTTTTTTTAATTGTTCAGCGAAATACAAAGGCAGTACAAACAAAGAAAACAAAAGTTCTTCATCTGAGAGTTCCTTTCCAGTTTCCGGGAAGTCTCGCTAGCAAAAATATTGTTGCTCTTTCTATAACAAGTCTTTGCTTGACAATAACTTGTTCATCCTGAGCTCATTTAGGAGACATCCTGTTTCTCACAAAGTGCATCAGAGTTCTTGTCAGTTTCTTTGCAGAGCAGGCTTGCAAATAGAACAGTGTCCCAAGCTGGCCTCCTGCTGATAGCTCTGCAAAAGCCTGAGAGGAGCTCAAGCTGCATCTCAGGTTAGCCCCCTACATTCCAAATAGCTTTTTGCAGTCATTTGAACAGTATAACTATATACAGTTTCAAACAAAGGGATACCCATTTCACATAAAGATGCACATATATTTCTATAACTGCAGATATGCAAGGGAGAATAAAAGACAGAAACAGCGAGTGAAGGCAGAGATAGTGAGAGGCAGAGAATCGCGAGAGTGATCAGTTTCTAGGTCTCACGAGAACATTTGGTTGCACAACCAGACAAACAAGAGACAGAAAATGAGAAGATAGAACAGATCCTTGCATTTAACTCTTTCTGCATAACAAATGGGACAGGATCTTCTTCAACCCTGTCACATACCCCCCTCTTTAAGAGGGAACCTGTTTTTTAAAAAAAAAAAAAAGGTTTCCGAAAGTTTTTATTAATTCTCTTCCAAACATTAGCTTATAACCTTTACAGTTCAATGCATATGCAGTACAGCAAACAGAGAAGTTTAAACCTCACACATTTTATTTTTTCAACCTTTAGACTTCTCAATTCATGATCCAAACCTTGACAGAAAATCAGCATTGACATTCTCTTTTCCAGATTTGTGCATCACTTTGAATTTAAATGGTTGTAGTGTCAGGTACCATTATGTGATTCTGGAATTGTTATTCTCCATTTGGCTAAACCAACAGAGAGGATTATGATCAGTTATTAGTGCAAAGAAAGCTGTTAGCAAATGAAACTTAAGGGACTCCATTGCCCACTTTCCCACAAGGCATTCCTTTTCAGTGGTGGAATACCACTTCTCTCTGTTGTGCAACTTTCTGCTGATATATAGACTGTAATGTTCCTTCCCATCTATATGCTGACTCAAGACTGCACCTAGGCCTACCTCTGATGCTTATCATATGCTGTCTGTAACAACTCAGTTCTATACTTTGGGGGTATAACTATTTGTTCTATCTGTTCTTGCATCTGAGGATTAACACAAACTCTGTACAGTAGCCCATTACATTTTTCAAATATTGGTTCACCCTGTTTTTGTTTAAGCCCCAGCTGCTTAAAATAACCTTGTAGAGAAACATCATTAGTTTGCTCTGAAACAAAATCACAATCAGTTATCAGTTTAGTTTCAGTAGTTTCGTATATTAAACCCTTACGTCCATCAGTCTTTTGTCGCCACTGTTTCTTCAGGTGTCTTCTTTTTTCCCTGGACTTCCGTATCTTGGAGCTGTGCTCAAACAAGTCAGAATCAAAATCAGTAGAAGGAAGAGAGTCACCACCATCTGAGATTTTCTTTGCCTGATCTCTTGTCATTACAGCTGCTGCAACATCAGGATTTACTTGCTCTGTGATTAACTCAGTAAATCCTTTAAAGTCATTTCCAGTAATCACAGGTACAGGTAACTTAGGTACTACCTCCACTTTCATTTGGCGTGACACCCCATTAATATTCGGAGTCATTTGGGTGGTAGGATAATATCGAGCGTCCCCATGGATACAGTTGACACTAGTACCTGGTCCTTCTGCACAGTGTTTTCCCAGCACTTCAATATGCACCAGGGCCTGTCTACTTCCCAAATCTATAAGTCCTTTCACAGCCTTATCTCCCACCTTGACATTTGTTAAGTACTTGCCCCAATTTGCTAAGGACAAATCTTGTTCAGTGTTCCTCTCCTTATTACGGCAGTTTCTTCCAATGTGGCCTGGCTTATTACAGTTATGGCAGACAAAGTCTTTAAATGCAAATTTGTTAACTCCACTAGAGTTCTTGTCATACTTGGAGTTAAATCGGGAAAAAGAGGGTCTTACCGGTGCTTGACTGTTACCTGACTGCTGTGGTATCTGTCTGGCCATCTGGTAGTCTTCAGCCAAAGAAACAGCCTTTTCCCCACTTTCAGGATGGTGTTCTGTTAACCAAAGCTGCACGTCTGTAGTCAGGATGTTGATGAACTGCTCCATTGCAAGTGTGTCGATGGTCTGTGGGACTGTTTTTTCCCCTGGTTGGAGCCATTTAATAAGCAGTTCTCTGAGTCTGGTGAAGACTTCTCGAGGATTGTCGACTGAGTGGTACTTCAGGGACTGGAATCTTTGCCTGTAGGTCTCTCCTGAGATGTCATATCTTTTCAGGATTTCTCTTTTCACCAGATCATAGTTTTCTGACTGTGCAGTGTCCATATTGCTGTAGGCAAGTTGTGCTTTACCTGTCAGGTAAGGTACCAGCCTGATTGCCCATTTTTGCTTTGGCCACTGGCAGGTTACGAGAACCCTTTGAAAAGTTGTCAGGTATGCTTCAGTATCATGCGAGGGACACAGCTTTGAAAGTTTAATGTCTTTTAAGTTGTTTGTGTCTTGTTGCTCTGCTGGACCTATGCCAGATCCTCCAGCTTTGATAGCTTGCAAGGCATCCAACCATCGCTGCTCCTGTCTACATCTCTTCTCTTCTCTTCTCTGCTTCTCGAGTTGCTGCATCTTTTCTCTTCTTTGTTTCTCCATCTCTTTTTGTTTTATAGCCCGCCATTTGAAAAAGGTAGTCAGGCTTTCAGGTTCTGTCACTATTTGTTCTTCTTTTTCCATCACTGGTGCTGGCTGTACAGTCTCAGCTTGGACTTCTGTCTCTGCTAGTTTGGCTGCCATTCTTCTGGTAATGGCTCCTGGGCCTGCTGCTGCAGAATCCATATCTTTCTGGTATGTTTCCCTGGTACCAGGTCTAGTACCCACACACAAAACTTCTGGCTTAGAGTATGTATGGCATAAATCCCACTGCTAACACCATCTGTTGTTGAGGCATAGGTCAGGAAGCATAGGAAAACTACGAGCAGTTATAAAATTTCAACTAGAGTTTTATTATTATCAATAACAATAGAATAAAAAAATATGTATTGTTCAGGTTAGCAAAATGATGAGGATTTAATTCTAGTTTCCAGGAAGTCTCTCTAGCAAACATTTTGCTGCTCTTTTTATAACAAGTCTTTGCCTGACAATTAACTTTTTCATCCTGAGCTTGTTAAGGAGACATACTGTTTCTCACAAAGTGTATCAGAGATCTTGTCAGTTTCTTTGCAGAGAAGGCTTGCAAGAGTTTGCAAAGAAGCCTGAGAGGAGCTCAAACTGCATCTCAGGTTAACCCTCTAAATTCCAAATAGCTTTTTGCAATCATTTCAACAGTATAATTATATACAGTTTCAAACAAAGGGATACCAGTTTCACATAAAGATTCACAAATATTTCTATAACCGCAGATATGCAAGGGGGAATAAAAGACAGAAACAGCAAGTGAAGGCAGAGAGTTAGTGTGAGTTGGAGAATCACGAGACTGTCAGAGTGATCAGTTCCTAGGTCTCACGAGAACATTTGGTTGCACAACCAGACAGACAAGAGACAGAAAAGGAGAGGATAGAACAGATCTTTGCATTTAACTCTTTCCGCTTAACAAATGACGGTCTTATTCGACCCTGTCCCATTAGGAGTGAACTGGTAGAATGCCTGTCAGGGCCATCGGAAGGGTTGGTGAGTCCCGCCATACCTTCAGAACTCCCCTGTGGTCCCACTCAGGGGTGTAATGCTTACTTATAACTCGTCAGACTAGCCGGTGTATGACAATATAAGGCCACTCAAGAGGGACCACTTATTCCTTCCTATGCGACATGCCATTGCCCTCCACCTGGAATGTAAGGAACAGCAGAGCAGCGAATGGAGGTGCCTTCCCTCCCTGAGACAGGAGATGCATAAGGCAGTTGCCGGAACCCTGCCTCGCCAGTCCGCACAGCTTGGTGTAGATGTTTTAGAGAGAAAAGACCGAGCAATGTGAGACTGAGTGGCAGTTTCAGAGACAGGGGAGTCTGTAGGAGAAACAGACCTGTCCTGCAGAAGCATTGAAGAAAGGGAGAGGGTCAATGAACAAGAGGCAGAGTCTGTAAGGGAGTGGAACTGGAGGCAAAAGGGGTAGTGGAGGGAGGAGAGCTCCAACAAAACTAAGAAATCTAAACTAAGAAACTAGTCTCTTGAATCTGCAGAAAGTCCCTGTTTGTTGGGATTTCTAGATCTCACAGTGGATGTGAGTCAGATATCTCCAACTATTTCTTGAAATGCCAATCAAGTGTATCAGGTGGACCACGATATATGAAGAAACTAAGGGAACCTTGACAGGTGCAGGCTGGTCAAGGACAGAGAATAGGACAGAACTTTAGAGCAATAGATAAGTCCCAGAGTGACCTGATGTTATTGGGGCATGTAATTCGACAGACAGACAGGGAGGGGAAAAGTTCAGGAATGGGCCTGGGTCATTGAGGACCAGCTTGGTGGGGGAGGAGGATTGAGTGTCCCAGAGGGCACTCTCATCCTCCGGGAAGGGGGTGCCATGTCCGAATATACGACCACCAACTGTTGACATATGGGTGGCGGAGCGCATGGGACACAAGGGGGGGGGGACACGCTGTGCTGTGTATTGTGTGAATGTGCTGACACACCCTCACGCTGGGGATCATGTCTCAAATGCAGTATCCCTACAGTGTTCATGGCACAAAGAGAAGGCGGGGGAATCAAGCAGAAAAAATGCCTCTGCCACTCGCCCTCAGCACCATGATGTCTTGTATATCCAGACTGAAAAGGCAGGTAAATCTGTCACGGTTACCTGGGGCAGAGGAAGTGTAGAAATAAATAAATAATTACGTATATGAAGTGTTCCCTCATATTGGGGTCTATGCACAAAAATGCAGATTGCAGTGCGTAGGTAACCCTAAGATGGAATGCCACAAACCAGGGGGTCCATTGGACCTCTGGCAGCATTTATGGAAGGGGCGCGCACCCCTTGCACACTCAGTCACCCCCAATCCGATTGTGCAGCTGCATGCATGGAAAGTCCAAGAGCGTGTCTGGTGGCATGCCCACACCTCGCGCCATTCACGAAGGCACGGTGTGCCTGTGAGAGAGTTGAATAAGGCCTCATCCCATTTTGTATGCATAAGGAGTTAAGTGCAAGGATCTGTTCTGTCCTCTCCTTTTCTGTCTTTTGTCTGTCTGGTTGTGCAACCAAATGTTCTCGTGAGACCTAGAAACTGATCACTCTAACGGTCTCGCGATTCTCCACCTCCCCCTATATCTGTGCTTTCACTTGCTGTTTCTGTCTTTCTTCCCCCTTGCGTATCTGCAGTTATAAAAATATATGTGTGTGAATCTTTGTGTTAAACTGTAAGTGATACTGGGATTCCTTTGTCTGAAACTGTATATAGTTATACTGTTGAAATGATGGCTAAACGCTATTTGGAATGTAGGGGGTTAACCTGAGATGCAGTTTAAGCTCCTCTCAGGCTTGTTTGCAGACTGTTTTGCAGAGCTGTCAGCAGGAGGCCAGCTTTGGGACACCGTTCTATTTGCAAGTCTGCGCTGCTAAGAAACTGACAACAACTCTGATACATTTTGTGAGAAACAGGATGTCTCTTTAATGAGCTCAGGATGAAGAAGAAGTTAATTGTTAGGTCAAGACTTGTTATAAAAAGAGCAGCAACCTTTTGCTAAGGAGAGACTGAGCGTGAAACTTAGAACTAAAGATACCCTTAGTCGAAGGACTTTGTTTTCTCTGTTTGTACTGCATTTGTAAATAGTTATACTGAACAGTCTTTATTTTATTTTACTGTTATTGATAAAACGCTACTTGCTAATTTTATAACTGCTCCTGGTTTTCCTATGCTTTCTGACCTATGCCTTGTTGACAGTGATAAGCAAGGTGGGCGCAGCATAGAGCACCAGAGACCCTGCTGTATCCGTTGGGTACCCTTCCAGAGAAACCCTGCAAGCTGCAAGAGGACACAATACCCTCCTATGGTGCTGCCCTAGCCCTCTAGTTGGAAAGGGAGGGCTGGCGGCAGCCATTTGGGCATTTACCTGACATTTTCAAATTCCATCTCCTGCACTGTCACGGAATCCCCTGCTCGCACTGAGCAGAGGATCCACTCCAGGACAAAGGGCAGTCATCGGATAGTATGGCCGCTGTGTCCCTAGATCTGTCCCCTACGCAGCAGCGTGCCAGAGGGGTGGGGCTGTGGACAGTCACCCTGAAGAATCACACAGAAGAGCTTACTGTGCACCATGCGCCTGTCCGCAGGTGTGGAGCAGCGCAGGCCAGGTATGCATGAATCTCGCGTACTCGGCCCCACTTTGATGCATACATACTTCCTTCTTTTTATTAAGTACATAACCCATACATAGCGTTGTGCAAAACCAGAGAGAGAATATTCCAAGACTGAACTGCTGCAAAGGAAAAATCAGATCTGCCATGGTTAACTTTAACTTCAGGCAAGGCCAAAGGATCTGTTACACGCATTACCAATTGAGTAGCTAGTGCCAAAGAGCACCAGAGGTCACATCAACTATAGTGCAATAATGCCTTTCACAGCACGAAAGACAAAGTTCAGATCATTTAACAGAAAACAATACAGGCATTTTTGCACAGATGTGACTGTCTTATAAACAAAGTCAGTTAAACAAAACAAAATGGAAAAAAAAAACGGATGGCTTTTTCAGTTTATAGAACATCAGTGGAAGATAATACTGTGATACAGTATGTGAACTCTAATTGGTTTGGGGGGCTGTTTATTTTTAAAGCTGCCAGCTTACAAGATGCCTTATGTATCAGATTTTGAATATGTAAAAAGTTTCAGAAGGGACTTGAAAATAAAGCCAAGCTATTTAAACTTAAACAGCTGTTCAAGCACATTAACATCTGTGGCTGACATCAGTAGGGAGTTATCTGTCAGAGATCTGAGGCTGTAAGGGTAGCCAAGTAGAATAGTCACAGTCTTTTCAATATTCATATCCAGTTTAATTGCAGACGAATATTGGTGAAACACAAACTAAAAACAGCTTTCACCTTTGAGATTTATATGCAGGAGCAAAACTGTATTGTTCACATATGCTGGAAACCAGTATACAAAAACAGAAAAAGGCAGACTGATTTTGAGGCACTTGATGATCTAATGTTAAGCACATTTCCTTACTATGTTGAGGGAAATTCTAGGTTTACGCCCCAAGATGGGGGCACACATTGGGCAGTCAAGGCAGTGCTGAGTGTCTGTTTTCGATTACTTCCTACCTCAGAGATGGCACCTGCTGATACGTGAATTCTCCCTGGTGACTCGGTGGGGTGGATTCATTAAGGCAGGAATATGTGGCCTTGTGTTGGGAGGAGACATATTTCTAACATGATTCAGAATGTTGATGCATGATGGGAAGAAAACTTTTTCTTGTCCTGTGCCAGCAGTATTAACCGGAGTGCAGTGGGTGGGTGGGCTTACTCCTAGCACACATCTGGATGGTGGCCTGATATTCCTCTTAGGTTGCAGCATATTGGGTGGATATGGGACTTGAGAAGAAACATCAGCTCTAGGGAAAACAGTGTGGCACACATGCAGATGACTCAGCCACACTCATCCTGCCAAGTTGTGGTGCCCAGACTTCTGGAACCCTTGTCATCTCCTCTATGGATGGGAAGAGTTCTGGGTGATTTTTCTTCTCAGCTAGCCAACTGCTCTGAAAAGAGTTAGTCTGAGGCAGGACACAAAAGCAGGGGTGGGTAGAGGCACAGCAGGGGTGGGTAGAGGTCAGTGCCAACTACTTCAGATGGTGTGAGAATATTTATTTATTTAGCTTTTGCTAACCAGGTAGGTACGCTAGACAAGACATTTGCCTATTTTCAGGTACGACCCGGGAGAGTTCAGGAAGTACAAGTTCAAACACATTGGACAGCATAGCACAGATACAATCAGAATACAGAGTCAGGGAAAGCATTACATGTTCAAGTAGTTACACACAGTAGAACATATGCATAGAGATACGAGCAGTGCAATATATACAGTTAGAGGTGCAGTAAATACTAGTGGGGCCTGCTTATCAGGCCCCACTTGATAGACAGGCCTACCCCCAAGGTAGCACCCAGCAGAGCTACCTAGAGAACCCTGCCTCCATTCCAGCCTAGCCAAGGGCTTAAGTAAGCTATCAGTCCTCTTTAAACGCAGTTGGTACTGCCCCTTCCAACCACACACACACACACACACACACACACACACACACACACACACACACACACACACACCATACTGGCCAAAGCCCTCTGGAGCTGCTCCCCCCCCACATTACAGCCCCTGTTTCACTATCCCCCCACCTCTCATTCTCTGCGGTAGGTTCAGACCCAGTCCCACTTGTTTCACTGTCACCCAGCCTCTCTCCATCAGGGATAGCATTAAACCCTATGCAGTTACTCTGCCATGGTCTATCAACGCATTTGGAGGTTTCCAGGTGTGTGCCACCTAGGGCAACCTATTAGAAATAGCTTAGTATTCGATTACAACTGCTCTGTTTTTTCTCCTGTTTGTCTAATTGTCATGTAATCGCTCTTTAATGCCTTATGATCAGGCTTCTGTAACCACTGAATATGTGTATTGTCTTATTGTCCACCCTGACGTGGAACCTTTGTAAAAGAGTTCACGCTCACAGGTCTTTCCAAAATACTAAATAAATAAATAAATAAATGCAATATACAACTATAGGACCCCAGAAAAGTGGAGCCGCAGTCAGGGCTGTGCCCAGAGCATAGGGTGGAGGCATTATATACCAGCCAAACCCCAAGCAGTCCGGCAAGTTAAGCCGAAAGTAGGGGAACAGAGCAAGGGGCCAGGTGAGATCATGGAGGCTTGTGGCAACCACACGCAGAGGACAGCTTCAGGTGATTCCATAGGGAGGATTTAAGGCAAGCATGTGAGGGGGAGGAGCGGACCTGGACCAGAAATGAGTTCCACAGCCTGGGTGCACACGAGGCAAAATCTCTTGTCTCCCATTTGAGTGCGAGTGGCAGGTATCTTGAGGACAGCAGGGCCCAGGGATCTGAGGGAATAGTAAGAGGAGACAGCTGGTACAAGGAGCTCTGCCAGCGTGGGGGGGGGTGGGTGTCAGTGCGAAGAACCTTACCTGTGTAGCACCCCAGGACAAAGTCTAAGTGATTAGACAGAGAGAGCCAATTCAGCTTGCTTTACAGGTCGCAGTGATGGGTGAGATGAGGGGCAGCAAGAGCAAAATGGCAAATATTATTATATGAGATGGTCCACCTAGAAAGGTGCGCCTTGGAGGTGCGGGCAAACAGATGGAGCCCGTAGCAGAGAGAGAGGGGAGGAACACATCTCGAGCCAGTGCAGTATGTGCAGCGGAGGTGAGGTTGCTCTTTGCTCTATAGACCATACCCAATTTCCAGTTTTTACAGCTTTGCATACATTCTAGATATGATGCCCAAGGTCAAGCTGTGGGTCGAGTGTCACTCCAAGGTATTTGAAGGTACCAGTGACAATGACCGGAGCACCATCAAGCCCAGTGGGGCAGGGGAAGCCTTAATCTTTGCCAAGGACCCAAAGAGCATGGCCCGAGCTTTTTAGGTTGAGAACTAGCTTGTGAGTCGAGATCCAGGATTGGAATATGGGCTTATGGATGGGCCAAATGAGAGACAGGTCCACAAGGAGAAGCGGTGGGGCAAAAGCTGTAAGTAAAATTAAAAAGAAAAAAAAATCCCCTAAGATTACAATCACAGGGAAGTCAGAAAATTACCCAATACAGTGCCACCCAGTTCAAAATGCTGAAATCTTTTTGGTAGATATAAACCAAAAGGCCATTGTATCTAACAAAGATTGTTTTGTTTTTTTAACCCTACCCAGAGCAGAAAAAAGCTCCTGCAGCAGGGACATTCCTCCTTGTCAACATCTTTTAAGAATGCTATTTTGACAGAGGAACAAGCCCTAGGACAGTCACTATAGCCTAGGCAAGCGCTGTGACTGTGGAGGCTGTCTCGCCAGTAGAGATGTCTACAAACTTTAATCTTGTTTCGAGGGTATCTCTTGCAGCAGGCCTATAGTTGCCAGTCCTAGTGGCTGCCCCCTTCCCGAGAAACCCGCGCCCCAATGCCAGTCTCATCCTTTGGGACCGCCACCAGCTCTGCTCCTCCTTCTCAGGGGAAGACGCTGCAGGACACCAGCACTTTCTTGGGCCTGGTTTCTCTTCTCCCCACTACCAGCGCTTATGGGTCTTCCTCCAGCACTCCCCCAGCCTACGCCTGCTGGGCCTGCGCTGGGCCTTCCTCCCCTGCAGCCTGTGGGACCCCCATCACCCTGCCCATCCCTTCTTTCGGGTCTGCGCCGGCCCCACCTCAGCTGACGCCCATCAGGTCTGCGCAAATCCAGCCGTAACCTGCTCCTGCGGGACCAGCACCTGTCCTACTGCCACCTGCGCCAATAGGACCTCAGCCTGGGTACCCTACGCCGGCACCTGCCAGTCCTGCACCTGCCTATCCCTGTCCCATGCTGGCAGGACCTGTGCTGGGTTACTGATACCCGACGCCTGGGGGACCGGCACTGGCCCCCCCATTGATTGCCACAATCTGATCTCTGCCTCATGGTCCTTCATGCAGACACAGGCTCCCACTCTGAGTGGACCGACCCGGCCCCCTCCAAGGGCTTCCTGTGAACCCTCTTCCCCTGGCCCATATTTGGCTGGGCCCTAGTGCTCCTCGCACTCCCTGGGGTAGGTCCGACACTGGGTCAGCCAGTCACTCTGATGATTGTCAGCCCGAAAATAGCGGGGACGATGACCGGGATGAGGTGGGTGAGACTGTCAGCAGTGTCTTCCTCTCTCATCCCGGACTTCTCAGAAGGGGAAAAGGCTCTGAGCAATGTCTCCAAATACCCCCCAGATGACCCCACCTTTATGGCCATCATGAGGCACATTCAGACCACTGTGGGGTGGGAGACTGAGCAGCAGGATACTGAGAGGTATCAGCTGGCACTGTACCTATGTCAGCCCGATGCTCCTCCCTTGGTGGTTTCCCCCACTCATCAACTCCTATGAGGATGTTTCCTGGGCTGCCTGGAACCACCCCCACACGGTCCTGGTGGTATCCAAAAAGGCTGACAGACTTTACCATGCTGCGGTGGGCAAGTCCTATTTTAGGAACAGCCCAAAGCTGACTCAGTCATCATCAATGCTGCGCACGACCGCACCAAGAGACGGAACACCTCAGCTCCATCACCCCAGACAGGGAGTCTCGCCAACTAGATGGGATGGGCAAGCATGCTTTCACCTCTGCCACTCTAGCCATTTGGGCCATCAGTTACTAGGCTCATATGGTGCAGTTTTAGAATCTCCTATGGGAACAGGCTAGGAAGGTGGTCCTAGCCATGCTGGATGGCCCTTCCAAGCAGCAGACCCTCCAGGTTTTCAAAACAGGCTTGGACGTTGGTACCCACGTTCTAAGGGCTGCCTATGATGCAGTGGATGCCTCTGGCTGGGTAGCGGCTGTAAGCATCTGTATGAGGTGCCACTCTTGGCTACAGATCTCGGACTTTGCTCAGGATGTCCTGTCTAGCATAATGGATGCCCCTTTCAGGGTTTTAAAACATTTTGGGAGAGATGTTCAGGATCTTATCTCCAAACTGAAGACATTGGAATGGACTCCCAGATCCATCCACTCAATGCATCGTACCCAGACGAAGTCTGGTCAGAGGGCACCCTTTTATCGCTCTTCCTGCGGGCAGGCCCGACCCCCTCCCAAAGCTCAGGGCAAGTGCAAAGTGGGGGCGGCTCTCTCCACTCCCTCCCCCGCCGCCATCCATAGCACCAGAGGTGCAGTAGCTGCTTCAGCAGTGGCTGCTCCTACCTCCTGACTCCTTGCCAGCACTCCCCAAGAACCTCAGGAGGCGGTCATGGGGGGGTCACTTCTCCCTTCACCTGGACAAGTGAGGGAAGATAATCACAAACATCTGGGTGCTGCAGCTCATAGAGCATGGCCACACGCTAGAATTCAAAGAGAGGCCTCCAGAAAACCCTCTGGGCTAGTCCTCGTACTCTTCCGATCACGTGCCCCTCCTCCGGGAGGAAATTTAAGCCTTTCTTCAAAAAAAAGGCCATAGAGCCAGTCCCGCAGTTTCAGCAGGGCAGGGGGGTTCTACTCCCACTTCTTCCTGTTCCACAAGCAGACTGGAGATCTTCGGCCCATCCTGGACTTAAGCCAGCTGAACCTGTTTATAGAGTACAAATGGTTCAGGATGGGTACCCTTCAGGGTTTGCTGCCCCTGCTTCATCAAGGGGACTGGATCTGCTTTCTGGATGCAGGATGCCTACCTGCACAGCAAGGTTTTCGCCACCCACCGGCACTACCTCCGTTTCCATTTTCAGGGAGCACACTACCAGTTCAGAGCTCTGCTTTTTAGTTTGTCCTTAGTGCCCAGGGTCTTCACCAAATGCCTGGCAGTGGAGGCAGTTGCCTTGAGATGGCAGGGTTTCTGCATCTTCCCATACCTGGACAATTGGCTCCTAGCTGCCCTGTCCAGGGAACATCTCCTTCAAACCCTGACGCATACCTGCAGTCTGTTCTAGGTTTTGGGCATCAAAATCAACATGCCAAAATCCTTTCTAACCCACTACCAGCATCTCGAGTACACAAGGGCAGTGCTAGACACGGCTCAGGGGATGGCCTTCCTGTCCCCAGACAGAGCAGAACGTCTGATTGACCAGCTCATTATTTTTACTCCAGTCGTTATGTTCCGGCAAGGGCTTTTCTTTGACTTCTAGGCCTCATGGCCACAGCCATTGCCATGGTTCCCTTAGCCAGGCTGTACATTAGTCCCTCAATGGACACTGCAAGTGCAGTGGGAACCAATGCACAGATGCCCTAGATCAACCGGTTATGGTCTCCGATCCAGTCAGCAGAGTACTGTTGTGGTGTCTGGAACCCAGCAACCTGCTTCGAGGGGTTCCTCCCCCTCAGCAGGTCCTGAGGACAGATATCTCAAATCTAAGCTGGGGAGCTCACCTGGGGTTCCAACAAACTCGGGGCACGTGGACTGAGGTGGAGAGGAAACTCCACATCAGTGTCTTGGAGATGCGAGTAGCATTGTGTGCCCTGCCGGCCTTTCAGACTCGGCTATCCCTGGTTCGCATTTGATTCAGATGGACAACATGTGCGTGATGTATTACATAAACTAACGAGGGGGGGGGGACTCATTCCTATCCCCTGTTCAGGGAAGTGATGTGAGTCTGGTACTGGGCCATAGAACACAGACCAAAACTCACGGCCCTCCATGTTCCTGGAAAACAAAACATCCTGGCGGACAGCCTAAGCCAATCCAGTTCCAGAGCTCATGAGTGGGAGCTTCTGATCTCGGTGGTTGAAAATCTGTTTGACAGATGGGGTCGTCCCGAGTTGGACCTTTTGCATCCCCACACAATGCAAAACTGCTGCTTTCCAGTTTGCTATGTCCAGGGCCTGAAGTTTTCTGTTGAGACTTCTTGTCCCTATCTTGGAAAGGGAGGTCTCTCTATGTCTTCCTTCAAATCCCCCTTCTTCAGAGGGTCTTGATCAAGCTTCAGATGGAAGGGGCCACTATGATCCTGATCGCCCCATTCTGGCCTCGTCAGACCTGGCTGTCCTTTCTTCAGCAGCCGACTGTGAAACCTTTGGTCTCTCTGCCCTTATGCGCAGGCTTGCTCTCCCAGGAGCAGGGCACCCTGGTCTATCCTGACCTAAAATCTCTCCATCTCTGTCCGTGGCTCCTGAGGACGTAGCCATCACCCGGTGCCTGCCAGGAAGCCTTCCACCAGCCCAACTTACTCTATGAAATGGAAGCGCTTTGCTCTTTGGGATGCATTGCACCATTTGGATACCTTCACCTGCCCAGTGGATCGGGTACTGGAGTACCTTCTGTCCCTTTCAGACTTGGGTCTGCAGTACTCCTAGATTAAGGTACATCTTTCTGCCATCTCTGCATATCATGTACCTGTAGAGGGTCATTCAGTGGCTCATCTGGATGTGTCTCTCACTTTCCTGATGGGCATTCTGCATTTGAAGCCTCCCATCCATGATCCTGTCCCAGCTTGGGACATCAATTTTGTGTTGGAAAAGCTTACGCTGCCTCACTTTGAACCATCCGCATCACGCAAGCAGCACTTTCTGTCATGGAAAGCATTATTTTTAGTTGCCATTACTTCTGCTCGAAGGATTTCTGAGCTTCAGGCCCTGATGTGTAAGGAGCTTTATTTGATTTTTCACACAGGCAGGGTGTCTTTGCGAACCAACCCTATGTTTCTTCCTAAGGTGGTGTCAGAGTTTACATCGAACCAATCCATCCACCTGCCTGTTTATTTTCCGGAACTTTGCAATCAAGGGGAGGCATTGCTCCATACCTTAGATGTGCATAGAATATTACGGTACTAACATACTAAGAAGCCAGCAGAGTAGGTCCTATGGTCTGTCAAGTCTGCTCAGGGATCAATGCCCATTCAGGGCACTGTTTGCTGACCCCCCCCTCCCTGAGGTCTCCCACCCCTTCCCCTGACTGGGCCCCCAGTGCTGACCCTGTTTAGATGCACCTTCCCTCTATACCTGTCCCAGCCCCTCTTGAATCCATCCACAGCCACCAGTTCTGCTGGCAAGACATTCCAGGATTCCACCACCCTTTCAGTGAAGTAACGCCTCCGAGTCTCCCCCGAGTCTCCCACCTACCAACCTCATTGGATGTCCCCTGGTGGCCCTCTCCTCTTTCAGCTGGAACACCCTATCCTGGCTTACCCTATTGATCCCCTTAAGATATTTGAAGACCTTGATCATGTCCCCTTTCCCACCTCTCCTCCAGGGAGTATAGTTTGAACTCTTTGAGTCTCTCCCCATACGACTTCTCCCTCAAACCCTGCATCATCCTGGTCGCCCTCGTCTAGACCCACTCCAGGAGTGCAGTATCCCTTTTTAAATATGGACACCAAAACTGCACACTCCAAAGACTCCAGGAAGTCTGATCAGTTGTTTGTTTTGTTCTCCCCTGGTAAAGAGTGGTGCTCCAGTGTCCAAACAGTGTCTGTCTAAGTGGTTAGCCAGTTGCATTGTCTTTTGTTACCAGATGCACGGCAAGGAATTTTTGGGCCAGTCAAGGGCCATTCCACCAGGGGTATGGCCACATCGGTAGCTTGTTTCAGAAATTTATCAGCTGCTGACATTTGCGCTGATGCTACCTGGAGCACTGTCTACACGCTTCTAGGAGTAGGGCCCACTTCAGCCTAGCTGCTGTTCATGGCATCCTTTCATAGGTCATTGGTTTTGCCTCCACCTGGATAGTCTGTCTGCAGTTGTCAGAACTACTTGGGACTCAGTCGTACCGGTGATGGCCTGCTGCAAGAGATACCCTCAAAGTAAGATAGTATAGTTACATAGGATCTTACCGTAACACTAAATATTTGAGAGGATCTGTTGCAGGAGGCTGTGCTTTCCATCCTTCCTTCCCCCTTTTTCCTCTCCCTCTCTCTCCCCTCTTCCATAGGGGTGAGCCTTCTGCTTCTCATTTACATATGCTATCCGGATACCTCAGAGTCCTTCTCAGTTCTCCATGATGACATCCTGCTTTTGGTCTCTGGCAGGAGAACTGTGGAGGGTATAGGGACTGCCTGCCTTTATAGGATTGGCTGACGTCAGAGGTGTGTGGCCCCCTCTGGTAGACTGCTAGCTAGAAAGTTTCTGTGTGGTCCAAGTGCCTGGTGGCTATAGTCCTACCGGTGATGGCCTGCTGAAAGAGGTCCTCTTGAAGATCTACTGTTATGGTAAGTTCTTATGTAACTGTACTTTCCTCTGCAAAGTGAGTTGGGGAAGTGTCATCAACCATCCACTCCAAGCCTTCCTTGACCTCCCAGTCCTAACACAGTTTCTGCCCCAGTGGCCAGAGATCACAGCTGACCTATGGGTGCTCAAGATCATTGTGCTTTGTCTTTCACATGAATTTGTGCCATAGCTGCCCCACTAATCCTGATTTCCATGAAGGGCACACTCTTTGGGCTACCTTCAAGTGCTCAGAGAGGAGGTGTTGTCACTTTGACAGCATGCATTTCAGCATGTAGCGCCAACTGAAGTCAACAGGGGATTCATGTCCAAGTACTTCTGGTTGTAAAGCGGATGGGATCCATGCCCTGTATTATGGATCTGCATGGTCTGCACCACTATACAGATGCCAGACATTCATAATAGTTACCCTAGGGCAGGTGATACCCTCCTTGGAATGAGAAGACAGGTTTTAATAATAACAATAATAATAAAATTTATTTAATTAAGTGCCTTTCAAGATTCCAAAGTGCTGTACAGTAGTAATACATATAAAACATATACAGATACATGCAATATAAAATCACAATAAAACTGGAAATGCCTTTCCCCATAAGAAAAGTCTTTAGTGCCTGCTTAAAATTTGCCACCGTCCTGCACTCCCAGAGCTGACGGGGCAGAGAATTTCAGAGGGAAGGTGCCACAAATCCAAAGGTTTTGCCCCTGGACATGATGAATTGGTACTTCCACATCCCTGTCCAGCTTTCCTGTCATCAATATCTGAGAATCTGGCTAGAGAATGCCATTTACCAGTTCAGAGTGATGCTGTTCAACCTGTCTTCAGCAACACGGGTTTTTACCAAAGTCTTGGCAATGGTAGCAGCCTATCTTCATCATAGGAAGATCCAGATATTCTCCTGTTTGGGTGATTGGCTGATTCAGGGCTGATGACCCTCAGAGACTTGTTCAGCTCTCCAAGTGGCTGGGAAGGCCTTCTCCAATCTGAGTTCCATTCTGAGCAGGGAGAAGTCACAACTAGAGTGTGGAGTTCTTCAGGGCTCAGCTAGATTTCATAGGGAAGAAAAATAATTATCATGTATATACTGTAGCACTTTCATGCATATTTTATCCCAAAGTGCTTTACAAGCAGATAGATTGGTACTGAAGTGACTGTAAATGTGTAGTGGAAGACATTTCACACATCAGCACCCACACACAGCCTTGGACAGTTGCATGAACCAGTTTTATAGGAAGAGGAATGTTGGCCAAGTGCTAGTTACATCTCACATAACACCACCGATTATGTGCCCGACGCTTTGCTTGTGTGGAGCTTTGGCAAGGGGTGCCGATGGTGTTATAGGAAGTGTAGCAAGTTCACTTGTCGCTAGCGTAGTGGCAGGTGTGGTATGCAGCGCCTCAATCCTTTGCACCACTGGGCCATCATAATAAACACTTAAATTTAAGATTGTGGCATTGGATGTAACCAAGAAGGTTCAGGTAGAGTATGTAAGTGTTCCAAATGTGTTGTTGCCCCTGTCCATCATGCTGTAGTGGATGTCATTCTAGCAGCCTGTAGTAGGCTGCCTTCAGTACCTGCAGTGTCCCATGTGGCAAACAAGAAATACCTTATATTGAGGCATAAATTGGGCTACTATACACAGTCCATAGCTGCTGGTGTGGCTACAAAAACATTACTATTGCTCCTGAAGAGATCTCTGTGCAGCCACCTGAAGCTGAATTACCCAAATTGATATAATGGGGAAAAAGGGTGTTCAGTCTAGGGATGGAAGAAGGGTGACCAGTGATAGTGAAGTTACTATTGCCGACTATAGGCTCCACCAGCAGGATTGTGGTAAGCATTGTGGCAGTATTGTTATTTACATTTGTCATGATCTTACCTGTGACGGTGTCTTCAGAGCTGCTGTCCTCATTTCTCATGAATACATTCTATGCAGGCTCTGCTTCCCCTGTTCCCTCCCAGTTTTTGTCACCAGCGTCTGTGCCTCTTACAAAGCGAGTCATGCTTCGCTATTTGATGCTATCACCTTACTAGCCTCTCTGTCCTTATCCTGGGAACTACTTCTAGGAGACTTTCACATCAATTTGATCTCCCCTTCAGCAACATTTACTACTCAGAAAATTGAATCCCTCAACCTCAGTCAGCTCATGACAAGCTACACATCACAATCCCTGCTCCTGAAACCATTTCCCACTCATACTGTATTATTGCCACTAATACCCTCCTGGATGCTTTAAGTAACTGGTGCACAATCTGTGTCAACAAAATTTTCCCCCCTTCCCCTACAGAATTTATCTGGTCATTAATGCTCCAGAAAAAGCTCTGTAGGGGAATTAATTTTCCTTTTTTTTTCCCCCTCAAGTCATCTACTCTAGTCTTGGATGACTGTACCATCGTACTAACCCCTCAAATTGCCTGAGTGTTTTTTTTTTTTTGGGGGAGTTATGCTATTTCTTTATGCTCCCCAACCGGCCACTCCTTCAGGCCTGCCAAGGACCCCCTTCACCCACTAAACCGTCCCTCTCAGCCATCCTCATGGTCCCCCATGTACCATACCCTGGCAGCCCGATGTATCCCTTCGCTGGGAGGGAATCCCTCCCAGGGCCCACGGGAGGGGAGATTGAGAGTCCGGTACACCAGGCACATGGCAGGGGATTGGCTGTAGAGGTGTTTTCCGAGGCTGCGTGGCACGATGGGACCTGGTGATCATCATCCACTCAGCCAAGCGGGTGATTTTTTATTTTTTTTTTCCAGTTTTTCTCCCTCAGCCCACCCACCTCCCATATTATGGCCACACGCAGGTGGTAGCCTGGGGAGACACCTACAGCGGTCACCATGCTGAAAGTGCTGCTCGTTACCACCTCCCCCGGAGGAGAGCGTCCAACGAACTCTCCTAACCCTCCCAGCCCGTCTCTGCTTCTGCCATCCCAGGTGCGCAAACCCAGGTCGCCAGCGTGCCGATTGATCCCCTGTTGTTCAGTCCCATGGAGCTGGCACTTGCCTCAGTTTTAACAGTTTGTTCCCCACTTGTTATATTTCACTTCTCCCTTCATTTGCATTCCCTACTGCTGTATACCCCCTCTGCCTTGTACTCCCTTTCCCCTTTCCTCTTATTACCTATCCTCCCTCGTGATACTCTGTTGACCCTCTTCTCCCTTTATCCTTCCAGTGGTCATAGCCCTGATTGACTGGATCCTAAACTTCTGCGTCTACTGTAGATGCTCCTCTTCTCAGCTTTTTAGCTTTTGCGCTGCTCCCTAGGTATGGAAACAGGCCAAAGTACTCCCCCTCCACAAAGGGAGTAACTCTTCCTCTCTTGGTAACTATCACCCAATTTCCCTTCTTCCTGTCCTTGCCAAACTCTTAAGAAAAACTTGTTTGCTCTCTGCTTTCCTGGACTCCTCAGACTTTCTGTCCTCTTTCCAGTCTGCTTTTAGAAATCCCATTCCAATGACTTCTCTCTCCTCTATGTCAAGTTTCAAGTCAAGTCAAGTTTATTAGCAGAAAATACTCCATTGAGCAGGCTCATTGACAAGGAGGTCCTGAACAGATAGACATATATACAACAAATTGAGCAACTAGGGTATGACATAGGCAAGATAAGGAATGTACATGAATAAGAAGTAATATGTACATAAATTATATACAAAGAAAACTATATACAGTAGTCATTCAAAATGTTATAGAACAATGAGGTAAAATAATTGTAAGAACATTTGGCAACACTTTATAATCACAGGGTTGCACAATCGATCAAATGGAAAATTGGTGAGATTTTGAGGCAAAGGTTAGAGTGAGAAAGATAGTGAGGGTTAGTAGGGGGTAGGCAAGGGCGTGAGAAAGGAAGAGAGGGAAGCTGGGTGGAACAGGAGGCTGGGAGGAGGGAAGGAAGGGGAGTGGAGGGTAAGGGGAACAGAAGAGGGGAAAGGAGGGTGGAGCAGGAGGCTGGGAGGAAGGGGAGATGGTATAAGGGGAGGGTAGGTAAGTGAGTTTGAGGTGAAGGGAAGGAAACTGGGGAGAGGGTGTGTGGATTCCAAACGAAGCAGAAGAGGGTGAGGTGAAAGACAGTCAGTTAGTGACATACAGAGGCGTCACCCATTTTACTGATGACCAGTGTTTGGAAACTGTGTAGGGATATCAGGTTTTGTAGTTTGAGACTGGATTGGGCTTTATGCCAGGCTGCCAGGAGAGCATGACTTATAGCCATTCTTCCAAACTGAGAGCGGGTACATGGAACTTCTAGCATGATGTAATCGCTGTTGCGTAAGGTGTACAGGCAGGCATGCAGTATGCCAAAAGAGAGAAGAAATATAGTAGGGGAGCTTAGATAGAAAAGCTTTGTATAGCCAGGTTAGAAAGTGGATGAGACATCTAGTATACAGTGATGTCCAGCCCAAATAGGCATATAGTTTGCAGTGATGCATACGTCGGTGGGCATTTGAAATGAATCGAAACGCTGTGTGGTAGAGTGTATCCAATTGGTGAAGCAGGGAGTCTGAGTAGCGTCTATAAACTATGTCAGCATGGTCTAGGGTTGGCGTGAAAGCAGTCTGGACTAAACGTAGCCTGGCTTCAGTATTAAATAGTGATTTTGGTTTTTTCCTGAAGAAGAAGCCAATACGTTGCTGCAGTTTTTTTGCAAGAGAGGTAGTATGGACAGAGAATGTTAAATGTTGATCTAAATCACAACCTAGGCATTTAAAGCTACTAACTACCTCAAAGTTGTCGTTAAGGAGAGTTTTAATGGGGGGGTGCAGGGATGTTAGTGCGTTTGAGATGGAAGTTAGCTGACTGGAATAGAAGTACATGACTTTAGTCTTTTTGGCATTTAAGAGAAGTTTTGAATGTGCCAGGCTGAGTTGAAGGAGATCAGTTTCTGATTGTAGCTCCCTTTATGCTTCGGCTGCTGAGGGTCTGGATATGTATATCACAGTGTCATCTATGAACAGATGTTTTGCTTTAATGATGTTTTTCCCAGTAGTATTGATATAAAGCATGAATAGTAGAGGTCCAAGGATCGAGCCTTGTGGTACACCTCTTGTGATAGGAAGGAGTGGGGAGAGTGATCCATCTGCTTTTACCTGTTGCAGTCTGTCTGCCAGGCAGCTATTGAACCATAATAGTGCAAGGCTGGAGTTGCCATGTCAGAGTAGAGTGTTGATGAGTAAAGCATGATCAGCAGTGTCGAAGGCTTTACTGTTGCTTGTTTTCTATCCATGTCGAGAAGTCAGTCATTAGTGACTGAGGCTAGTGCTGAGGTAGTGCCGTGGGCAGGTCTGAATCCAGATTGGGCAGGGTTTATTAGGTTTTTTTTTTTTTTTGAGATAGTCTCTTAATTGGGCATTTATTAATTTTTTGAGGAGTTTTGACAGAAGGGATAAAATGGATATGGGGTGGTAGTTATTTAGGTCCAAAGGGTCCTCTTATTTGAATAGTGGTAGAACCTGAGCTATCTTCCATGCCTTGGAGACAGAACTGGAGCTGGTGGACAGATTGAAGGGGTGCAGAATGGGGGTAGTTAGGTACTGCTGTCGAACTTTAAGGTAAGGTCCTATTCCGTCAGTGCCTGCACCTTTGCTTACATTTATGTGGAGAAAGAGGTCCTCAACTTTGTTGAATTGGAATTGGGTAAAGGAGAAAGTGTATTAGTTGGAGCTGTGGGTTTCTAGGTAAGTTGGAGATAAGGGTGGCAGCTTTTGAGGTTTCAAATGCAAGGCCTGCAGTTGCAAAGTGGTCATTGAAACTATATAGGATATTGGACTTGTTGGTGAGGGTGTTTCCCTTGAACGAGATCTTTCTAGGTAACGAAGATGACAATTTGTTGCCTTCAGCTGATCTGTGTAACTTGATTCCATCTGAAAAGGGATGGACTAGGGTCATTTCACTGCTGCTATTCTCATCAGTCTTGTTTAAGTCTTTGATATGGTATCCCACCCACTTCTGGACAAGTTGGAGGGAGCGGGACTTTCTGCCCAGTCTGTTGGGTGTTTCTACTGCTATCTCTCTGGCCAGTTTCAGTCCGTTCAGGTCAGGGGCACCTTGTCCTCCATCCTCTAATGTTCCCCAAGGTTCCATCCTGGACTCTGTTCTCATCATTTCCCTTAGTGCCTTGCCCACTCTTTGTGTTGACTCTTACATCCATTATAAAGCATTTCTTTTTTTAATCCCATTCAAGTGAATGGGAGAGAAAGCAGCACATGAAGACCATTTAACCTGCCAAGAGTACTTCATGAGATGCAGCCTTTGACTTCATTAGCTTTCTTTTTTAGAATTCTAAATTGTGTGAAAAACGTTAGTCATTTAAATTGTAAACAGCTGAGTAGTAAGTGATTTGCTAGCACTGTTAAATTCGGTATCATGAAAAGTTTTTTATTTGGTGTTGAATGCTATGCTAGTGTCTTCGTAAACAGCTTGTTCTCTGTCAGTGCAGGATGAATTTTCTTAGTAATATTTATTTACACAGATACATAGAAATTGAAGGCAGAAAAGGACCACTTGGGACACCCAGTCTGCCCTAATTACGCCTAGCTAGTGTGAGGCCTGATGCCCAAACTGAACTCTGGAGCACCCCCCCCCCCTTCAGAATACCCTTATGTGTGACTCGCACCTTAAATCCTACGACTGTTTTAGCCCCTACCACCTCCTCTGGGAGGCTGTTCTAAGCATCCACCACCCTCTGTGTGAAAACATATTTTTTTATGTTACCATAGAGCCATCCCACCTCCAGCTTCATTCTGTGCCCCCTTGTCTTGGCACATCTCTTACTTTGGAAGATGCTCCCTTCTTGTAGTCTGTTTATACCAGTGATGTGTTTGTATGTCTCTATCATGTCCCCCTCTCCCTCCTGTCCTCCAGGGAATACATATTTGGCTCCTTTAGTCTTTCCTCATAAGTCTTCTCCTGCATGCCCTGCACTATTTTAGTAGCCCTCCTCTTCTCTGCCTCCACCCTGTCTATTTTCTTTCTCAGATGGGGCCTACAGAACTGGATGCATTATTCAAGGTGCAGTCTCAGCAGCATCTTGTACAGGAGTAAAATGATCTCCCTCGTTCTACTTGTGATACCCCTCCCTATGCATCCAAGCATCCCTCCAGCCTTTCCCACTGCCTAGTCTCTTTTAGGTCCTCCGAGATGATAACTCCCAGATCTCTTTTCTGCTTCAGGACTGTCAGTACCTCTCCTCCTAGTTTGTAAGTTACCCCAGGATTCTTGTACCCTATGTGCATGATCCTGCACTTGTTTACACTGAATTCCAGCTGCTATGCTTCAGACCATTTCTCCAGTTTTTTAAGGTCTTCCCTCATCTTTTCAACCCACCCCGGCATGTCCACTCTATTGCATACCTTCGTGTCATCTGTGAATAGGCATGCCTTCCCCTTCAGCCCCTCTGCATTGTTTTCAATAAAAATATTGAAGAGGACCGGCCCCAACAAGAAGAGACAGGGCAGGTAGGAAGGGAGGAGGAGTGGCACTGTATGTGAAAAATGACATAAGGGCCACAGAGATCCAGGAGGAACAAAATGGGAAGAGATACTGTGGGTTAAGCTGGAAAGGAAAATGGGTCCAGCCATCCGCACAGGTGTGGTCTATAGACACCAGCCCAGGAGGAAGAAACAGATAGGGAGCTGATGCTAGCCATCCAAAGGATGGCAGACAAGGGTGAGGTAGTACTGGTTGGAGACTTCAGTATTCCAGACGTGGACTGGAGCATCCCAGCAGCAGCATCAACTAGGAGCAAATTTATCCTGGACTTCCTTCAGGGTGCCTTCCTCAAGCAACTGGTCATGGAACCAACTCGGCAGAAGGCAATACTGGACCTTGTGCTCACAAACAGGGACAGTGTGATGGGGTAACAGTGGGGGAGCACCCGGGGAACAGTGACCACCAGTCATTGTGGTTTGAAATCACAGAAAGAGCAGAACCAAACCACACAAAAACATGTATCCTGGATTTTAGGGCGGCAGACTTTGGGAAAATGGGGAGATACTTGAAAGAGGCATTAAGGGGAATGGGGCTGGAATCAGGGGTTGAGAAACAGTGGACAGTATTTAAAATGGGGATTACAAGAGCAACAAAATTATGCACTAGGCAGGTTAGCAAGAGGAAAAGGAAGAGGAGACCATTATGGTTTTCCAAAGAGGTAGCAAAGAAAGTGAAAGCCAAAAAGATTGCATTCAGGCACAAAAGGACACAGGCAGAAGGGGATAGGGAGAAGTACCAGGAGAAGCAAAGGGAGGCAGGGTGATCAGTAAGGGAAACCAAAGCTCAGACAGAAGAACACATTGCAAAATCAGTGGGTAGAGGGGACAAAACCTTTTACAGGTACATAAGTGAAAAAAGAAAGGCAAAGGGAGGGAAAGTGAGACTGAAGGGGGAGGATGGGGGCCGCGTGGAGGATGACAACAGTAAAGCTGACATATTGAACAGGTATTTCTGCTCAGTCTTTACTGAGGAAGAGGAGGTAATGGGTCTGAAGGGAGTACAAGGGTGAGAGTGGTGCAGAAATGGACACAGGTCCCTTTACGAGAAAGGGTCCTGAAGGAACTGGAAGTAATAAGAGTTGATAAAGCAATGGGGCCAGATGGGGTGCACCCCAGGGTCCTTAAAGAACTAAGAGAGGTGGTGGCTGAACCTCTGGCTATCCTGTTTAGCCGATCACTGGAAACAGGGAGGTAGCCAATGACTGAAGGACAGCAGATGTAGTCCCCTTATACAAAAGTGGGAACAAAGAGGAAGCGGGGAACTACAGACCAGTCAGCCTCACCTCAGTAGTGGGGAAGATCATGGAAGCACTACTGAAGGAGAGGTTGGTGGAACATCTGGTTGTCAATGGACTACAGGACCCAAGGCAGCATGGTTTCACCAGGGAGGTTATGTCAGACCGACCTGTTGAATTTTGACTGGGTGACTAGGGAGGTGGATCAGGGGAGGGCAGTGGACATGGCCTATCTGAACTTTAGCAAGGCCTTTGACACTGTGCCACATAGAAGACTATTACACAAACTGGGGAATGTGGGTGTGGGCAGGACAGTAGTGTGGTGGGTAGGTAACTGGCTGGGTGGCAGGACACAGAGGGTGGTGGTAAATGGCTGTCACTCCACAGAGGGAAGAGTGACCAGTGGGGTACCACAGGGATCAGTGCTGGGACCGGTCCTATTCAACATCTTCACCAGTGACATTGTGCAGGACCTAGAAGGCAGAATTTCACTGTTCGCTGATGACACAAAGCTCTGTAACAGAGTAGACACACCAGAGGGTGTAGACAGAATGAGAAGGGACCTGCAGAAACTTGAAGAATGGTCAGGGGTTTGGCAGTTGAAATTCAATGCAAAGAAGTGCAAGATAATGCATATGGGGCACAAAAACCCTGGCACAACATATCAGTTGGGGGGTGAGGATATAGCACTCACCAAGCAGGAAAGGGATCTTGGGGTTATCATCTCTGATGACCTCAAGGTAGGGAAACAGTGTGACAAGGCAGCAGGTGAAGCAAATAGGATGCTGGGATGCACAGACAGGGGCATCACCAGCAGGAAAAGGGAGGTCATAATTCCACTATACAAGACACTAGTGAGGCCCCACCTGGAGTACAGTGTACAGTTCTGGAGACCTTACCTACATAAGGACATAGACAGGGTAGAGAAGGTTCAGAGGAGGGCAACAAAGATGGTACGTGGATTGCATCACAAGTCCTATGAGGCCAGGTTGAAGGAACTGAATGTTTACTCCCTAGAGGAGAAGAGGGAGAGAGGGGATATGATAGAGACATACAAGTATCTTACAGGGAGGAACAGGGTGCAGGAATACACTATTTTTAAGCGAAAAAGATGTTCCAGGACTAGAGGGCATGGGATGAAGTTGGAGGCAGGACGATGCAGAGGAAACGTGAGGAAGAATTTCTTCACAGAACTGGTGGTGGACAAGTGGAACACCCTGCCAGAGGAAGTGGTGGGGGCTGAAACAATCACGGGATTTAAGAATGGATGGGATAGACATAAAGGAATCCTGGAGGTCAGGGGTAAGGGTCAACAGACTTCTAGGAAAACATAAACTGAACTTACAAGCTCAAATGGGTAGACTGAGTGGGCCATAGGCCCTTATCTGCCGACACTGTCTATGTATCTATGTAACACCGAGCCCTGCGGCACCCTGCTCGTTACCTCTTCCCTGTCAGAGTGCTCCCCGTTTACCACCACCCTTTGACTCCTGCCAGTTAGCCAGTTCTCCACCCATAGTACTATTTTAGGATCCACCTCTAGGTTGTACAGTTTGCTTATCAGCCTTCTGTGAGGGGTGGTGTTGAAGGCCTTTCTGAAGTCCAGATAGGCCACATCCACTGCCCCACCCTGGTCCACTACCTTAGTTAACCAGTCAAAAAATGTTGTTTGATTTGTCTAGCAGGACCTCCCTCTGGTGAATCCATGTTATCCTGGGCCCAGCAGGCCACTTGTATCAAGGTAGTCAGCTGTCCTTTTCTTCAGCAGTGATTCCGTTATCTTGTCCACTACTAAAGTCAGGTTGACCGGCCTGTAAATTCCAACCTCTTCCCTATCACCAGCTTTGTGGAGCGGGACCACATCCCCTCTCTTCCAGTCACCTCTCCTGTCTCTAGCAATAGGTTGAACTGTGCCATGAGGGGTGCAGCCAACTCTTCCCAAACTTACCTCAGCACCTTGGGGTGCACTGCATCCAGGTCCATCACCTTGACCTCCCTTAGCTTTCTTTAGCTCACTCAGGACTCTTTCCTCTTTAAAGGGGCTGATGTCCACCCTTCTGCCCTTTATGCCCCTACCCTGCATCTCCAGTTCTGTCCCTGCCCCTTCCTTTGTGAATATGGAGCAGAAGTACTTGTTTAATATGTCCGCTTTTTGACTGTCCTCCTCTACATGAATCCTCCGCTCCCCTTTCAGCCTAATTATCCCTCCCCTTGTTTTCCTCCTTTCATTAATGTATCTATAGAATGTCTTGTCCCCCTTCTTAATTGTCTTAGCTGTAGTCTCTTCCACTAGCACCTTTGCCCTCCTAACTGCCCTCCCTGCCTCTCTTTGCCTCTCCTGGTAACATTCCCTGTCCTCCTCCCTCTGTGTTCTTTTGCAGTTTATGAAGGCTAGTCTTTTTGCCCTTATTACTTCTGCTGCCTCCCTTGTCAACCAGATAGACTTCCTCCTCCTCCTCCTCTTCTTGCTGACCTGCCTGATACACATAGCTTGGTAGCTCTCTGTTTCTTGCCTTATTCCAGCCCACTGTTCCTCCACCCCTTTTTTTCTCCCCCAGTTCTGCCAGGGCTCCCTCAGGCACACCCTAATTTTCTCAAAATCTGCCCTCCTGAAGTCCAGGACCTTTGTTTTGGTGCGGTTTTTCTCCGGTTCAGTTCTTGCATTAAACCTTACCGACCAATGGTCGCTGGTCCCCGGGTGGTGCGACTCCTCTACATTATATACACAGTCTCCATTTGTTAGTATCAGGTCCAGCACTGCACCCTCCCAATTGGGCTTCATTACAAGCTGCCTGAGGCCTGTCCCCTGCAGAGCCCAGGATGTCCCTGATTCTTGAGGTTGCCGCTGCTGGGGGCTCCACTCCACATTCAGAAGGTTGAAGTTCCCCACAGGCAATAAGTCCTCTTTGCTAACCATCTTGTATTGCTTGCAATAGATCCCTATCCTCTTCTTCTTCTCTCTGTGCTAAAAGTCGTTATTCCACCCCCAGGTATATAACTGACCCTTTTCTCTTCTCCAGTGTGACCCACAGTACCTTCACTCCTCCTTGACCCCCTTGTAATTTTGTAGCCTTTATGCAGTCCCTCACGTAAAGAACTACCCCACCTCCTCTTTTCCCTTCCCTGTTCCTCCTAAATAGAGTACAACCAGGAATGGCCAAGTCCCAGTCCTGGTGCTTCTTGCACCAGGTGTCTGTGATAGCTACTAGGTCTAGGTCCTCCCCTGCTATGGCAGCCTCTAAGTTTGAGATTTTGCTGTCCAAGCTGGGGGCATTCATACACATGGCTCTGTATATTTCCCTTCCTCCCTTGGTACCATCCCCCATTCTAGCCCTGTTCCCTACATTTTGATTTGCCAAGATTCCGGCCAGCCAAAACCTTAAATGCACTTCCCTAATAGAAATCTTTGTTCCTTCACACATTTTTCGACCTGTCAATAACCTTTACTCATCCACTTAGGGTCAGTCTATGAGGCTGACCAGAGTGACTGCAGCCACTCGCATCATTTCTCAGTCAAGCTATCTCATCAGCCCCGTGAACCCCATCTCTAGAAATGGCTGTGCAAACAGATCCCATTGTCTCCTACTGTCTCTCTTGCCAGCTTACTAAGATTGCTGCACCATTTTCTGTCTTGATCAGTGTGCCTGTGTGCTGTGATTGAGCAGAATCAGGAATATGTAGGAAAATCTAAGTATAAAAATATTAGCAATGTAAAAAGAGTTGTCTCCCATACATAATGAATATTCATTGCAAAAAATCTTGTTACTGCACCAGTTAGGGTTAAACTGACAAAACTATAGTAGGTAAATGTAGTGTTAGGGTTTCCAACCCTAAAACCCAACCCCCATCCCTCAAGCAGCAAAAGGAAAAAAATTACCATTTTGTCTGGCCTGAGTCCTTACAGATCAGACATGGGGCCTTCCATGGGGTTATCAGCCCTAACGTTCCCCCCCATTCCATCAGCAAATAAGCTCAGATGTGTGGACTGTATGAGAGTGGGGTGAGCGTTAGAGTTGATAACCCCAAGGAAGACCCCAGGCCTGATTTGCTAAGACTCAGGTCAGCCAAAACGATAATGTTTTTTTTCCTTTTGGTGCTAGCAGGGTAGGGGTGGGGTATTAGGGTTGGAAACAAAATAAGAAATGCGGGTCATGAAAATAAGATTTTAAAATATGTTAAAAACACATTTCTATGTGAGTCTTCCAAAAACTAACTGTAGAATCCACTTAATGGGGACCCGATTAGCAAAGCAAGGATTTATTTAACTCAAAAAATTGATTAGCGTTTTGCTCATAAAAGTGCTAAATCTTTGTGAAAATGCATAGTTCTTGCCTCAGTGTGTGTTTAACAAACACAGCACTTCTAGAAAATCTATATAAATACGTTCTGTACAGTTAGTATAGTCCCAAGAAAAAAATTGCTAATCAATTATTTAAAACCCTGCAAAGGTACATGTGTTGGTGTCTCTGCAGGATATCATTTTTATGGGTTTTCGAAAGAATTGTTTAAAAAAAAAAAAAAAACAAGATGGCCACCATACAAAAATTTAATTTTGTCTCACGCAAAAGATTACTTCCATGCAAAACAAAATCTTTTTTTGTATGGGCCAAATTCTTTTTTCTTATGAAACAGCTATCCAAAAGACTGTACTGAGCTTGCTCAGAACCAAAATTTCAAATTGTAATAATTCTGGAATGGATTACTGTTGTTTTACCAAACCAGTGAAAGGCACCACCCTAGCCCAAGCCCCTTTCTACCCTGAAAATTTCAGAGCAAAATTCCATACCATCTGGACGCTAGGCGATGACAAAAAAAAAAAAAAGGCAAAAAAACACTAATTTTTTTCACTATCCAGATCTCAGATTCTGCACATCTGACTGGAACAAAACTTAGCAAGTCAAGAGACCTTGCCCCTCATGACCACGCATGCAAGATTTCTTGTAAAACCGTTGAACGGTAGCGAAGCTATTAAAGTGCAAAGTTAGGGGTTTAACGTTAAACAACCTGCTCAGCCCTAACTGTAGGGGTGCTACTGTGTGACTATGATACTGTGCTCTCCCTCAATTTGGCCACATGCTGCATTACTGTGAGCCAAGCCAAATTAAGAAAAAACTTAGAGCCAGGACTAGGAGCAAGATACCATTGGTATAGATTTGTAGTTATCCTCAATTAGCCGTGGCATATTGCAGTTCCTTTTTAAAGGGGAAAAAAAACAAACACTTTGCTATTCTTAATTAGCTGCAGCATATTGCAGTTTCTTTTAAAGAAAAATAACAACAGTTTGTCGTGTGGAGGAGGGAGGCGGTGTTGGAATGCTGCACCACTGCCAATGTCATTTTAAACAGTACTCCTTTTCAGAACTACTGAAAAATGTGATACCTGAATGAAAAATGAAATGCCTAATAAAAAGTAAATGATGGTTGTGAAATGTCTCTTTACTAATCAAAAGCATCATCTCGCAACATCTTACTGTCCAAGAACCACTCAGCTTCACGTCACGGTTCTTGAACACAAAGAAGTCACAAGATGATGCTCTTGATTAGCCAAGAGATATCTCACAACCACCATGTTTTCATTGAGGATATCTTCCCACTGGGCCACACCTTTGGAACTGTAAGTCTTCAGCATCAGGACCTTCAGGAAACGTTTGCCTAGCTGGGGGCTACCCACGATGATGTGCGTCTGTGTCTATAAAACATGGGCGGCCCCTTCGCATCTCAGTTCTTTCTTTCGCCATCGACCACTCATCGGACCTGCAGAGAAACAACGCCCTTGTTTCTTTGTTTCCTAACTAGCTTTTATATTGACATTGTCCCTGTATGTTGCCGTCAGAAGAACCTTTATTTAGGTTTCTTACCTGCGATTACATGATCTACAAGTAAGAGGCACACACAATGTGTGTTTGCTGTTTGGGCCTGGGCCACAAAATGAGGGCCTGCAAGATCTGCCAAGAATTCAACCAGGCCACAAGGAGACACCGGAAGAAGGCTTTGGAGACTTTCATTGCCCTTAAGGCCATGAAATCTCAGGCAGAGTCTGCGGAATCCAGACCGGCTTCTCACTCTCGCCTGGCCACCCCAGGTAAGAAGACACCCAGGCGATTAACAGCATTATCTCCAAGGTTGGCGAGGGCAATGGATAAATCTAAAGAAAAGCAAAAATCATTGTTGAAGCTGTTCCCTTTCAGCTACCTTAAGCATAGAGAAAAACATGCTTCACCAATGAGATTGAGGTATCCATTGAAGGGAGGGTAGGCTCTCTTCGTCCACTCTGCCAGCAGCGACAGCCCCCTGACGTTGAGACACCAAGGTCAGGCCATGGCTTTGGCGCTGCCATACCTACTGTGGACGTTATGCAGCCTTCATCACCAAGTTCAGTCCCATCGACAATAGTAGTCTCAACCCCTCAACCTGGTGTCATTGACTCAAAGGTCATGCTGGCATCATTTTCGGAGATGTTAACATGCCTGTTTCTGTCGCTGAAAATGTCAGTTCCATTGACAGGGCCTCTCCTGTTGGCTCTGTCAGTTGCCCCCATCATCATCCGAAATGACAACAAGGTGGAATACAGTCCTGTCCTCCTAGAAATGGAGGATGATTTAGAGGATGAAGGTGGGTGTGAGGTACCCTATAAAGGACTTCTCCCTCTGAGCTCAACCTTGTCATCCTGCATTCAGGACTGTGTGGTATATAATCCCAGGTATTTGCAGAGGATCCCTCCTTCCAGGCTTTGTTTAAGCAAATACACAGTGTGATGGGATTTGAGAGTGAAGAAGACTACTGTAAAAGAAATCTAATGGAGTTCTTGGAATTAACAGCGGCCCCAGCTATTGTGCTGCCCCTGTTTACTTTGCATTAGAAGTTTCTACATTTGCTGTCAAGTACAGGCCTGGCACTCTGCCTGCAGTCCCCAGAAAGACTGACAAACAGTATCATGCTCCATCTGTCAAGCCCTATTATACATCTCAGACTGACTCTGTGGTTATCATGGCTACACATGATAGCTCTAGGGCTCCTAGAGTTATGAGCACCCTGCCTCCTGACAGGGAGTCCAGGAAATTGAATGTAATGGGCAAGAGAACGTACTCCTCTTCCACTTTAGGTCTTAGTATTGCAAACTGATAGGCTTGTGTAATTAAATATCAGAATAGCCTCTGTAGGTCTGCCATGGTTATGGCACAGACCCTGTCGGACAGCCCTACAAAGGCAGAACTGCTTAAATCTGCCTCTGCTGGCTTAGCTGCTGTTAAACATTTACTAAGGTCAGCAAATGATGCATTAGACGCTGCTGCTAGGACTGCTGCCTTTGGTATATGCCTCTGAAGATATTTCTGACTCAGAGTGGCAGGATTTGCATTAGATGTGTAAAAAGTCTTACTCATTGCCCCTCTTAAAGGGGACAGGAAATATGTGCTAATTGGCAGCAGTTAGTAATGTTTGTAGTAAGAGAAATGATAAACTTGCCTCCAAATGAACCACATTTAACTGTACCTTAATAAACACTGATGTGAAAAACTGTGTTTTCAATTGTTTTCTTTTTATGAACAACATTCTGAACAGTTCTTTTCCTGGAACCAGTCATTTGGAGCATTTACTATGTCACGATTTGAGTGCAGAATGCTAAATATGAATTATTGTTGTCTTATCAGAACCATGCTTAGAGTTCTTTCCTCAAACCGTGAGATAGTTAAAATTCCATATCACTGGTTCCATGAAGAGAACTACAACAGAATGCTGCCCATAAAAACAAAACAATGCAAAATACAATTTTTCATATCACATTTTATTCCGATAGTTAGATATGGATCATTTAGGCTTATGGATATCATTTCTGTAAACTGTAACATTATAAACAGCTACCAATTAGAAATAATATCCTGTCCTCTTCATAGGCCGTAAGGTGTTTAGCTGTGATTTTTTTTGTAAACGATTTTTATTAAAAGAGGTATCATAGTTACAGGCAGACAACTCAGAAAATGTCTACTGTACCTTAAGCTGTATTTGTTGTTTTTCATCTTATTGCCTATGTACTGCCTGTGTACTGTAAGTTGGAAGTAAATTACCTTTCTCAGTTTCTTGGTGGAATGGCACAAAGGAAGAGACAACAGACAAGTGGTACTCATGTAATAAATGACATTTATTATAGGCAAATAATACAGGCTTACTACCAACAGTAAAATCACTGGGAGAGCTTCCAGTTTTCCTTACCTAGGTATGCAGTCTCTCGTCTCAGAGAAGCTACATGCTGCACAGGGTCTTATACCCCCGTAATCACTATGGTTACTACTGAGGAAGATGCATAAAATGTGTATAACTGGCCAAAAACAGGTGGCCTGAGTAACTAACATGAGAAGTTGCTTAGCTTGCGTAGATATAACGAACAATGGGATCTCTATAAGTCCCAAGGTCACTTGCAGTTCCAGTGGTACACAAGCACTAAAGATGGCACTGTTGCCTTACTTATCATAATACAATAAAAATAGAGTGAAAAACATCTCTTATAACAATAAAACATAGTGGAGCATAATATGCATTAGTAAAATACAATAGAACACAGATCTTGACACTTATGCTTATACGATAAGTGTCTTTGCCCTAAGGTTAGTACATGTACCTACATATATAGTGCTGCCTGCGAGGTGGGAGTACAGTCAGGGGTACTGAGCCATGGATAACATTCCCCCACCTCTCGTTGCCTTCAGAAGAAAAGGTAACAACCACAGGAAAGTAGTGGGATGGAGCTACAAAATTCGTTTACAAGGCCGATGCATGAGTCTTGTAAAGGAACTCAAGTCGTTCTCGATGTTGTCTTAGAGTATGTCGCAGACAGCAAAGGGTTAGTATCAGGAAAACAATCAAAAATGCTTGGATAATAACAAAAGCTTTAAAGGTCTGTTCAAACAAAGTATTGGATAGAGCAGTACTCAAATCACCATCATGAATAAGATCATTAAGAGCATCACCAGCCTTAGAAATATTATTGCTAACATAAATGAAATGCAAATCTTTCCTAGCTAAAAGAGACTTTAAAGAAAGAGTCAAAGGGTCAATGTGCACATTAAACACAGGCAAATATTGAGACAAGGCAAGAAAGTGTTGCGGATCAGTATCAGTAACATCTGGTGTAGGGAGAGGAACAGGAGTCATCACAGTGTGACCAATTACTGTTTTCTGTTGTGGAGTAAAACAGAAGTTAGGAGCTGAGCTATCTCAAGTTTTTTCACCATAAGCAAAAGAGTTATTGATTTGTCAGTACACAGTACTGCCCATCGGAATTGTAGGTAGCTTGTACAGTTGGAACCCTCCATTGCTGTAGACGTATGGGACATGCGAAGGACTGGTTGGTGAGCTATGAAGTGATGTACCTCTTCCAGGTAGCTTCGGGATGCAGCTGTTTCAGTGCCAGGTGCTGAAGATGCAGCTTGCGAAGATTCGGATTCGTCATCCTCATCAGTGTCAGTCAAGTTGTACGCCAGATCATCACCCAAGATAAAGGCCCAGTCAAGATGTTCCGGAGAATATCCACAGACACAGCAGCACAGGTAATAATATCCCTTCTTGGTGCAACTGTTCATATGGAGTGCCACCCAGGCTTGGAGAACAGAGTGGTATACCAGGAGGGAGGACAAATCAGTTCATTCTCGATAAATGTTGTCATCAAGATGTCCAGTGGAATTAATAGCAGCCAGTTTGTCAAAAAACAGAAGTTTGTGGATCAAAGCAGGGCAGTGACATGGTGAAAGTAATGAACATATTGTCATGGACTGAGCATTTCTTAGTAAAGTAACAGGGTGCTTGGTTTGGATATCATGAGACATATCCCAGATTTCTAGCAGTAGACATAGAAACATTAACAGAATCTGACACCCATAGTAATTCATGAATTGGACTTGCAACGAGGACAATACCATTTAGACATTTGACTTTCATGAAAAAGATCAGGAATGCGTCCTGTTTCCAAATCCCTGAAGAGATTGTTAACAGTGGCCATAACATATGACCCATAGGCAGAGCTTGAAAGTTTACGGGCAATATATTGCTTGTCTACTTCCTTGTTATTTTGAAAAATCAGTTCATCAATCTTATTCTTAGTATCATTGAACCCTTTGGCAATTTCCTGGATGTTATATACAGTAAAACATTCTTCTTGACTTAAACCATCTACACCATGTAACAGTGGGGGTAGGGTATCATTTTTAACAGCTTACTAAAAAATTAAATGTTTGTGCTTTAATAGCATCTATATCTGCTCTATTCCAGATAGACATGCCTGAGCCAAAAAGGCCAGAGATGGTGCCTGCTGCACCCGGTAACGTTTGCAGTGTCACGCCTAGTGTGTGATCTAGCTTTAGCATTAGATACAGGTCTAAAAACTCCTACATGATCAGTGGCATGAGGTCCACTAACTGGCTCATTTGTGCGTGTTTGGTAAGCAACAACAGTGTCTAAAAGCATCATACTGAAAAAATTTAGAAGTGTTGGTCGTGTGACAGAGACCAGAATCAGCCATATTCCAGTGTGTAAGATTGAAAATAACTGGGACATGCATGAACTGTACATTATTAATCAGGGCTCCTGGAAGGGAAGTGGCGGTCAGACCACTAGGATGACCAGGATCCTGGGGAGGACATTCAGTCATTTCTTCTTCGGTGGGTGGGATTACAGAAACATAGCTTCAGTAGCCACATAGTTGTGAAGACAGAAAGTACGTGTCTTCTCAGAGGTGAGGCGATCACAAAAGGTAGGATTTATTAAAGCAGTCAAGTTATAACGACCAGTATGTCTAGAAGAAGCTTGTCAGATGAAGAGTGTACGATTTGGTGAGATACCTGTGTTGGGCCATCCGTGGAAAGTACCTTTGGATAAACGAGCTACAGGAAGTGTGTAACCATTGAAATCAGTTTCCCATTGTATTTGCAATGTGGATTTATCTGGAGCTACTACAGTGGCATTAAGATAGGCGTCTGAGCCTTCCTTATTTATTTATTTTTTTTATTTTAGTCTTTGGGAACCGGGTAAGGCCCAATAAGCACAAATGCCTGTTTTCAGGGGTGACCTGGGAGCACTGTGTGGTTAAGTGACTTGCTCAGAATCACACAGTATGCAAGTGGAGGTTGTGAGCATCAAACCCAGGTCTGGTCTGCTGGATGTACCAAGCTCATTCACAGCTCATTACTCTAACCTCTAGGCTAACCTCTAACCTCTAGGCTATACTACCAGCCTTAGTAGTATTAATTTTGTTGAAAACATTAATATGAACTCCCACTGGGGCTGAATGTTCAAGTTTGCTAAGCAAATGTTGTACACATTGTTATGTGCAGTCGATAGGGGTCTGTTCCGAGAGTCAATCAGAGAGCGTAGTCCCACCAGGATAAGGAGGTGCAAAATAGCCATCTTGACAGTATATCTGAAAGAAACAGAAAAGGACTGTTATATGAGGGGTACTGTTCCACCCTAAACGGGGTAGAAAAAGTAATTTTAGTCACCTTTGTACAACTTGAGCTGATTAGCATGAAACCACTTACGGTTGTCTGTTTTTTGCTGTTGAACTCTGACCTGATAGACAGCAGGACTGAGTTTATTGACAATGGTATATGGGCCTTCCCATTTGCTGGCAAAGGAATGAGTTGGTTGTCTGTATTGGAGGAGCATGACTTGGTCTCCAATTTGCCAGTTGATTTCTTTGACATACTAACATACTAGATGCCAGCAGAGTAGGTCTATTGGTCTATCAAGTATGCTTGTGCTTCAGCACCCTGATTGAGTACTGTAGCCCTCTTTTTGTCTCCTTCCACTGTACTGCATCCCACCCCCAGGCAAAGCAGCCTCTGCTTTTCCCTTGCCTGTACCTGTCCCACCGTCTCTTGAATCCCTCCACCGTAGCTGTCTGTACCAGCTCCCTGGGCAGCACATTCCACGGTTCCACCACTCTCTCGGTGAAGTACCTCCTCCTCCTTTCCCTCCTTAATCCTACCACCCTCAACCTTCCAGCTGTTTTCTCTGGTGATTCCACCCTCTTTCACCCGAAAGATCCTATCTCAGCTTACCTTATTTACTCCCCTGAGGTACTTGAAGACCTCAATCTTGTCCCCCCCCCCCGGTCCCTCCTCTCCTCCAGCGAGAACAGGGTGAGCACCCTGAACGTTCCTCATATGTCATATCCCCCAGGCCCCAGATCATTCTGACTGCTCTCCTCTAAACCCTCTCCAGGAGTTGGATGTCCCTCCTTAGGTGCGGCGTCCAGAACTGCACACAATACTCAAGATGTGGTCTAACCAGGCTGTTGTACAGTGGCAAAATCACTCCCTGTTCCTTGAGATAATCCCCCTAGCGATGCATCCCAGCATCCTATTTGTCCTGACTGCAGCCCTCCTGCACTGCTCTGCTCTGAATTATTCATGTTAACATCCACCAAGACTCCTAGGTCTCTTTCCCCTGCCGTGGCCTGCAACTCATCACTCCTCCCCCCCCTCCCCCGGGTGTACACATAGTTGGGATTTTCCTGCCCTAGGTGTAGCACCTTGCACTTGGAGGAGTTAAATTTCAATTTCCAGGTGCAGAACCCCCTATCCAGAGTATCTAGTTCCCCTAGCAGGTCTAATATCCCCCTCCTCCCCCTCCACTACTGCCCCCAGCTTAGAGTCATCTGCAAAGAGACTCATTTCACACCCGATACCTTCCCTGATATCTGAGATGTAGGCGTTAAACAGGAGCAGCCCCAGGACTGATCCCTGTGGGACACCACTTATGACCTCCCTAGGAGACGAGACCTCCCCTCTGACAACTACCCACTGAGTACGACCTGAAAGCCAATTTCCAATCCACCTGTCAATGGGCCTACCCCCATCCCCCCCCCCAGCTTCTACCTTATGCCAATGTGAGGGACCGAATCAAATGCCTTGCTGAAGTCCAGGAACAGTACATCCACTGGTCTCCCCCTGTTGAGTGCTGATGTCACCCAGTCATAGAACTCTACAAGGTTTGTTTGACATGATCTATCTGGCACAAACCCATGCTGCCGGTCATCCAGATAACCCATCTCCTCCAAGAAACTGCCCAGCCTTTTCTTAAGTATGCTCTCCATTACCTTCCCCACCACCGACGTCAAACTGACGGGCCTATAGTTTCCTGGCTTTTCTCTCGATCCCCCTTTATGGATGGGCACAACATACGCCTGCTTCCAATCCCTTGGCACCCTCCCTGTCTGCAGCGACAAGTTAAAGAGATCCACCAATGGCACAGCCAAAACATCCACCAACTCCCTCATTACTCTGGGATGAACAGCATCAGGCCCCAGAGATTTATTCTTTTTTTAGGGACCTGAGGGCTTCCCACACCCGACCAATAGAAATATCAGCATCTGCCCCCCCCCCCCATTCAGCAGATCCAGCCTGATATCTCACCCCTGGCCTACCTCCCCCAGCGGCTTGTTCTTTAGCAGGTACCCCAGTAGTCAGTTCTGCTGCTTCTTCTGTGTCCTTCAACCCCCTTTTTTGGAAGTACCACAGCCTCCTCCCTAGTGAACACCGTGGCAAAGTACTCATTTAGTACCTCCGCCTGCTCTCCATCCCCCCCCCCGGCTGTCCTCAACCTACTGAGCTGGCCCTTGACCTTCCTCCTCTCACTAATATACCTAAAGAACCCCCTTTTCCCAACCCCATATCCCCTGTGCCAGCTTCTGCTCTTTCCAGGCCTTTGCCCCCATCTGGTGACTTTCCTGGTTGCAAGACGATAGTTCTCTCTGTCCCCCTCACCTCTCATTTTTTTGTACCTACTGTAAGCAGCCTTCTTCTCCCTTACCACCTCCTGGACCTCCTTGGTCCACCAACATAGTTTACGAGACCTACCGCCCTTGCACTTCACTGTTGCACAGGTCCTGGTGGCCTCCTGTAGCCCCCGCTTTATGATCTTCCACTTACCTTCCACGTCCAAACCTGGTTTTATCTTCCTCAAATGCCCCTTGAGAATTTCCTCCATGAAATGAAAGTCCGCCTCCCTAAAATCAACTATCATGGTCCTTGAATGATTCCTCTCTCCCCCCCAATTTAAGCCAAAACCAGACTGTGTTGTGGTTGCTTCCAGCCAGGGGTTCTTCCACAACCAGATCTCGTACAAGATCCCCATCCTCTAAAACCACATCCAGGATACGACCCTCCTTCGTTGGGTCCATCACCTACTGATTGAGGAACGCATCCAGGAAGCCATCCAGCAGCTTTTGCTCCCTGGTCATAGTAGACGTCATAGTACCCCAGTCAGTAGCTGGCATATTAAGGTTCCCCATCAACACCACTCCTTCACCTTCCAGTCCACACTGCCCCTTAATGTTGGCCAACAGGCAATCTTCCAGGTCCTCCGCTAGTCCTGGAGGCCTATATACCACCCCCAACTTGATCTTTCCTCCCACGGGGGGTTCGCAAGGTGACCCATAGGGCCTCCATGTTGTCCTCTGCTTCCTCCACTCTCATAATCTTGATGTTATCCCTAATGAACATTGCTACTTCTCCCCCTCTGTCCATCTTTCTATCTTTTCTTAGCACAATGTACCCACTCAGATTAACGTCCCAGTCATAGCCAAGGGTGGCCCAAGTTTCAGTGACCACTGCTACATCCACCCCACCCTCAACCAGCATGGCCTGGAACGCAGGCATTTTATTTCCAGGTTTCTGCCATTTATTAAGCCACCCTCCAACCCTTGTCCCTACCCCCCCTTTACCATATCTGACCCAGATCTTTTATACGTCCATCCACACTCCTCTCCTAGGGTACCGTCTGTCCCCCCTCTATGGACTTGCAGGCCAGTCCTGCCTGTGGTATGGATGACCGGATCAGCCCGGCAGTGCCCCCCCCCTTCACAAGTTTAAACCCCATCTAGCCCGAATGAAATCCGTCATCCCCATTTGAGAACTTCCTTCCCTACTGGATTTAGGCGAAGCCTCCCAGGCATACAGTCCTTTGTCTTCCCAAACTCCCCCCCCCCATCTCCCAACACCCCAATCCCATGTGCTTCACCCCACTGCCCAAACCAGTCATTAATCTTCCTGATCTTCTGTTTGTTCTCCACAGTGACCCTTGGCACTGGCAGGATTTCCGAGAAGGAGACTGCGCATCCATTGTCATGACAGACCCTGGCCAGTTCTTGGAAACCTTGCCTGAATTTCCAGTACACTATTCCCCTTGATATCATTTGTCCCCAGGTGCATCAGGAAGTATGGTGATCCTCCACAGTCCCTCGCCAGCTCATACACCATGAACGTCTCCCTATGCACAGTCAGACCGGAAATACCCGCTACCTTATCTAGTCTGGATTTGGACTGGACATGCTTATCAAAATGAGCTTTAGCTTGTTGTTGAGCTTTACCCATATGATTGGCAGTGAACAAGTGTGTCTTCATGATGTCATCATGAAGTTTTTCAACATATTTGTCCACAGATACTCTTTCTGCAGTAGGGGTGTGGAGGTCAATCAACAGGTGCTCAGGTAATCTCATAGCTCTACCAGTCATCACCTCATAGGGTATGCATTGGGTAGTTGCTGCAGGAGTGCCCCTGATTCCATCAGCAGTAATGGCAAGAGGGAATCCCAATCCTTGGGACTATCATTGATGAATCTGCATAACATCTGTTTGATTCTTCTGTTTGCTCTTTCTAGCTGGCCTGAGGATTGAGGATGGTATGGGATATGACATTTCTCATCTACTCCAAGCAATTGGAGTATCTGCTTCATCAGCTCAGCTGTAAAACTGGTTCTGTAGTCTAAGTCTACCTTTAAGGGTATGCCCCACCTGGAGAACAATTGATCCACCAGGATCTTGGTAGTTGTCTTTACCATGTTATTCTAGTGGGGACTGCCTCCACCCACTTAGAAAACAAATCTTTGACAACAAGTGTATACTTGTTGTTCTTGCTGGAGTTGGTCAAGGGGCCAATGAAATTGATCTGTATCGCATTCCATGGTCCAGTTTGCCTTTGTGGCAACAATTTGGTGTTTCTTTTCACTGAAATTGGGTTGTTCTGGGCACACACTATGCAGTTGTCCACATAGTGCTTTACATCTTTGGTCATGCTAGGCCACCAGACAGTTTTGAGTCTCTGGAGGGTGTTGTCTGCCCCCAGTGTCCACCAGTGGGGGTATCATGAACCATCTGGATAAATTCAATTCGCAAAAATTGTGGTGCAACCCACAGTTTGTCACCTGTATCTTCTTTTTGATACCAGATGAGCTTCTGATCACTAGATAAGTGTATAGTGTCTGAGTATTTCTTGTATGGACTACCAGCCAGTAGTTCCTGTTCAATCCCTTTGTCTAGGAATTTGAACACATCTTTTAGTTCTGGGTCAGATTTCTGTGCAGCAGAAAGGTCCAGAGGAGGTTCTGGTACTGGTTTCTGCTTGGTGATAGCAGCTAAGAAAATAGCTGCCACAGCAACAAGGGTGATTAATTGTCCATATCTCCCCACCGGCTGCTTTGGCGGCGAGTCCACTGATTGTTGTATTCATGGTAAGGGTCAGAATTGCAGTGAGCCTTTACCTTGTGGATGTACAGTTTTTTGAATAAACTGTTGTGTCAGGGTGTGTATATACACAAACAAATCCCTGTACTTGACAGGTGTGCCATCAGAGGTTGTGAAGTTATTTTTCTCCCAGAATGATAGAAACTCAGTAAGGGATGAGCAGACCCAATTGGAGTCTGCAAAGATGATGGCATCCTTGTCACCATAGGGCATGACCTCTGAAGCACAGGCCACAGATGCCAATTCGGCATACTGTGAGGAGATTACAGTGCATTTCCTGGAAATGCACTTGAAATCACCATCTTGATCTAATATGAGCACACCAAATCCTGCTACCTGCTCGCCATCCACATAGGAGGCGGAGCCGTCTGTAAAGATGCGATACTTGCTGGCATTTTCTAAAACATATGGTGTAGCTGGTAAGAATGGTCCCGGTTCAGGTAAGTCAGGAGGTTGTAGTGCACAGTCATGGGGCTTACCTGTGTAAAGTAGGCCATGGGCCAAGATGGATGGCAGTTTTGCAGGTAGTACTTTGATGTCCCTGTCCTGCAAAAGCAAAAACTAGTGATGAGTCTGGTATTGGAAACTGAACCATCTTTCAATTTACCTGAAAGCAAGAAGTTGGTTGGGGTGTGGCAGGTATACAAGACAATAGGTGCATATCCAATGATGTACATAGAATGTTTGACAGCCCAATAGGTTGCCAAGAGTGTTCTTTTACAGAGACTGTATTTTCTCTCTACTGGGGATAGCATCCGAGATGCATAGGAAATGGGCCTAAAGTACCCATTGTACTTTTGTGCCAGCACTGCAGACATGGCCACATCAAAAGTGGCAGTTTCCAAATGGAATGGGAAATTCAGGTTAGGATTGATCAGTACTGGGGCTGAGGCTAAGGCCTGCTTGAGCTGTGTGACAGCTTCAGTACAAGTGTGGCCCCATATTCAGGGGACATACTTTTTCAGAAATTCATACAAGGGAGCAGCCTTCAAGGCAGAATCAGGGATAAAATCCCTTAGGTTTACCATTCCTAAGAAGCGTCTGAGTGTTGCCACGCTAGCAGGAAGTGGCAGATCTTGTAAGCCCTGAATCTTCTTGACAGCTGGGCTTCCGCCTTGGTCTGTAATATGTAGGCCAAGGAAGGTGACCTCTTTTTCATACAATTGTGCCTTAGAGGTGTTGCCCTTAAGGCCTGCTCTCTTGAAGAGAGACAGAAGTTCATCTAGAAGGGTCAAATGATCTTCTTTCATGGTGGTTGCTAGAAGTGAGTCATCCACGTACTGCAGGAGACACTGGGGTGTGGAGAACCCCTGAAGGGTATCCATCATGTGTAGATGGAAGAGGGAAGGGCTGTTGTGAAAGCCCTGGGGAAGGCAGGTCCAGGTGTGCTGGTGTCCATCAAAGGTGAAAGCAAATCTGTATTGGCTTTTCTGTGCTAATGGGAGTAACCAGAACCCAGGTGTCAAGGGCTATGAACCACTTTTTGTCAGGAGTCAACAGCTTGAGAACATCAGGTGCTGAAACTACTGTTGGGGCGCAACTGGGGGTAACTTGATTAAGTTTTCTGTAGTCAGTTGTGAGTCTCCAAGCTCCATTTGGCTTTTTCACAGGCCAAATGGGTGAGCTAACAGTGGAGACACAGGTCCTAATCACTCCTTGTTGAAGCAGTGATTCTGTGGTCTCCCTCAGTGATGACAAGGCTTCAGCAGGGAATGGGTACTGCTTCTGCCTCACAGGGTCAGGCCCTATGATTTCAGTGGTAGTATGCATCCTATCGCAGTCGTGCTTGTTCGTGGCAGACATGTCACAGTGTTTCTGCAGCAAGGGTGCAAGCTCAGAAAACAGGTCATGACTTTTAAACAAAGCCATGACGTCATACTCTTGGTTGTTTTGGGAGATAGCTGCCACCACGTGTGAGTCTAGAATGGTGACAGCATGACATTGTCCTTTGTTCTGAAGAAGTAGTCTATTGGCTAGGTCCACTACACAGCCGTATAGTGCTAGGAAGTCAATTCCCAGCATGCTGGGGTGATGACGTAAGACTATAAGGTCAAAAGCAAAATCAGTCCAAGGTGCCTACCACCACTGGTAGAGGAACAGATCGGTAAGTGTGTAGCTGGGTAACATCTACACCCTGGGCACTGGTCTTCTGGCTGGTAGACCAGTCAGATGAGACTGGGTCCTCATCATAGAGGACTGACATGGCTGCTCCAGTATCCAGAAGCATGTCAAGCTGGCGGCCCCCGACCATGACCTTTACCCAAGGCCGTCCGTTTGTGTCAACGATCAAGTCACTCACAATCCGGACTGGGGCCTGTAATTGTCAATCAGTATTTTCAGAATCATCATCATCATCATCCTGTTCCTGGAATCTAAGGCCTGCCAGATCTTTCAGGACCTCCTGTATGTCTTGCACAGGATACAGATGTTACTGTGATGTCACAGACATTGCGACAGCCTGCACGCATGGTCCCATCTTGTTTGTCACGTTGGTCTGGCCAGTAACCGGTGCCACAAAAGGATTCTTTCTTCGGCTGTTCGTCTGTTCGGCCACTGAGACCAGGAAAGGCTTATCCTGTCCACATGGTTGTCCAGTGACTGGAACAAGGGCCGCTATTGTGCGTGTACCTTTAGCTCCCCTCTCAGCAAAAATCTCCTCCAACAGCTTGCAGAGGGTCTGGTTTTCATCTTTGATCTGTCGATAGCTAGGACTGTTGTGGTTCTGTCTCTGTTCTGTTGGGCATTTGGATTTTTCCAGTTGCTTCTGTCTCTGTTCCTGTTGTTTCTATAGTTCTGCCCCCCCCCCCATGCGACTGCTTGTTGTCAGAAGGGGCGTCGTTTTTCTGGTTATTTCCCTCCACTGTGTAGTGGTTAGGGGTCTTGGGAGTGGGCTCTATTGCAGCCACTCTGTGGAATTTGCTGGAAGCAAGATTACGGAGGTAGACCGGGTAGGCCTGCTCCATCTTTGTGAGAATATTCGTAAAAGTATCGGTACTCGGGTAAACATTAAGCTCAACCTTTTCCTGCAGGGCTGGAGTCGTGTTCTGGATGTAGAAATCCTCTCAGTTTGATCTCATTCTGCGAGTTCACCTGCTAGGCCTTTGCCAGTGTTGTATGCGAGCCATAACCATTGGTGGTAGGCTGCAGGGCTTTCCTTTACATTCTGCTTAACCTTGTATGCCAAGCAGGCTTCAACGATACTCGGGGAATTGGCGGCTATAAAGACCACAAAATGTCATCACAGACAAGGGTATTGGAGTTGCGCACTGTCTCTGGGAGCTTGGCCCAGAGGGTAGATTCGATCGTCTGTCTCAAGACTTGAACCTGGTACTCGGGTTGGAGAGAAAGCTTCTTGCAAAGGGAACTCACTTTCTCCAAGTGGCAACTGAGATTGTCAGTTTGGCCCATCTGTCCAATACTTTGGGCAATCTGCTGGACAGAGTGAGCGACTTGCAGGGGGTTTGAGGTGTGCGTAGACGCTTGGTGTTCACAAGTCAATCAATCAATCACAGTCATTATTTATCCAGGCGGTCACCGTTGAGCAAAGCTCATTTGCAAGATGGACCTGGTTAGAACATGTATATAAAGTTAAAACATTACACACAGTGATAGTACATTCACAATTTGGGCAGAGCCCCAGGATAATATTACATATGAGTAAGAAAATACAAGTAATACAAACATAACTAGTACAATGCAAGGGTTCATATGAGTGAGGGATAGCATCAGCATAGTAAATACAAGGTACACTGCACATATACGTGCTGAGCGATGACTGCAGCAGCGCGCTAGGTGAGAAATAAGATATCACAGAGGCAGAAGGAGAGGAATTACGGGGAGTGGGAAGGGTGTGTGTAATGCTAGCAGGGTGGCAGGGTGCAACTTCTAGAGGTCGGAACATTGAAAAGGTAACTCAATCTAAAGTGCCGGGGGAGCTCCAGCCAAAAGGGAGACTGGGGGGGGGGCAGGGATTATACTGAAAATGTCAGAGCAGAGAAGATGCAACAGGAAGCTAGGGAAGGCAAGACAGTGGAGGCAGCTGCGAGCGGGTTCAAGCCGGAGGGCGAACCAAGGTCGGTTTGGACGCCGGTGTTGGGCAAGTGAAGCAGTTGCAAACTTCTGTGATTGTGCAGGAGTATAATGCCTTGAAGGTGAGTAAGGAGACAAGGGCACTCAGTTTAAGGGTTCTTTGTAAGTTATTCCATAGGGTGGGTAGCATAAAGCTAATTGCCGATCTACCGAAGCAAGATTTTGCTTTGGGTATTTTGACAGAGATGTATGAATGGCTTCTAAGCGCGTATTTTCCTATTGCGCTTAAAGGTAGGCAGCCTGAGATGTAGGACAGTAATTTTTTTGTGAAAGCACGTTGGGTCCGGAGTGCAGCATTTTTGTGGCGCCTAAGTTTAAGGGCGGTCCTCCCCACAACAGCATACAGTGCGCAGTGGTGAGTAGTAATGGGAAGACCTGTGATGAACCTCAGGGCTCGGTGGTACAGCGTGTCCAGTTTTGCTAAATGAGAGCTGGGACACTGGCTGTACAGGAAATCAGCATAGTCGACCAAAGATAAGAAGGTGGCTTGGACCAGTCATATCTTGGCGTCTATGGTAAGGAATTTATTTATTCTGTAGAAAAGTCCAAGCCTTTGTCGGAGTTTTTTTTAGCAAGTCCTCGATATGTTCGGTGAAGGAGAGTCTGTTGTCAATCCATACTCCCAGATATTTGAACTTTGATACGAATTCCAGCTTTTCACCTAGTATTGTGGTTATTTTGGGAATAGACCCACAGACTGCCGGGTTGATTACATGGGCGAGCGGAGTGAAGAGCATCGCTTTGGTTTTTTTAGCATTCAGGAGTAGTTTTTTGTGAATTAGCTGGCTTTGCAGAAGGTTGAATTCGGCTTGGAGATCGTTACAGGCAGCATTCGGCGCAGGCCTGCTAACATAGAGAACGGTATCGTCTGTGAACAAGTGGATATTGGCATGTTTTATGCAATTGTCGATATTATTAATGTAGATTGCAAATAAGAGAGGGCCTAGAAGAGATCCCTGCAGTAACCCTCTTAGAAGGGGCTTGAGAGGGGACAGTTCACCTTCCGCTTTGACTTGCTGAAGTCGCCCTGAGAGGTGGTCAGTGAACCAGTGCAGCGAGGAGGGGTCCACTCCTATGGTTTGTAAGGAGGACAGGAAGAGGCTGTGGTCGACTATGTCAAAGGCTTTGCTTAGGTCCTGAAAGACCGCACAGGTGAAGTTTCTGGAGTCAAGGGCTCTCAGACAATCGTCGGTTACTTTAGTCAGTGCTGAGATGGTGCTGTGTTGGGCTCTGAACCCAGACTGCATGGGATTTAATAGATTTGTTGTCTCGAGGTAGGACCTTAATTGTACATTCACAATTTTCTCAAGGAGTTTAGATAACACTGGGAGGAGGGAAATGGGCCTATAATTATTGAGGTTGCATGGGTCACTTGATTTGAAGAGAGGGATGACATGAGCAGTCTTCCAAACAGGTGGCAGGATACCCTGGGACAAGGATAAATTGAATAGATGGGTGATGGAAACAGCTAGGACATGGTAGGCAATTTTAAGAAAGTACGGGTCTAGTGAGTCAGCGCCTGCACTTTTTCTGGTGTTCAATTGACGTAATAGATCTTCAACCTCTTTTGTGGAAGCGGGTTGAAGCGTAAATAGAGAAGAGGTAGCTGGGGGTGTTGAAGGGAAGTTGTCTGTCTGGGAGCGTATCTTACATGCTGGAGAGTTGTCGAACGCCAGACCTGTGGTTGCGAAGTGGTTATTGAAGGAGTCTAGGATTTCCATCCTTTCATTGAATGTAGTATTGCCAGAGATGATCTTGTTCGGAAGGGAATTACCTGAGGAGTGGCCCATCAGATCCTTGATACTGCTCCAGAACTTGCACGGGCTCTTGGAGGCAGAGTCAAGTTCTGAGCGGAAGAAGAAAGCCTTGGCTTCTTTAATTGACTTAGTGCATAGGTTTCGTGCCTTTCTGAACAGATTCCAGTCATTGGACATGTTCAGTTTACGTGCCTTTTTCCAAAGAGCAATGACCTGAACTCAGAGGAGAACCATATGCAGGATTTATTCTTGGCTCAGACTTTAGTCAGGGGAGCATGCTTGTTGAGAGCCCCTGACAGTATATCATGGAAGATGTTGTAGGTGGCAGTGACTGTTTTGGCTAAATAAAACTCCTGCCAGCGCATAGAGAAACATAGAACATAGAAACATAGATTTTGACGGCAGATAAGGACCGCTTGGCCAACCCAGTTTCAGATCATTAAGATAGGTGGCTAGATTAAAGTTGCGTCTGGATCTCTTCAGGGAAAATGTAGATGTAACCGTCGGTTTGTTGGTTGATCTTACTCTTCCGATAAAGCAGTGGTCGCTGACATCCGAGGAAAAAGGTACCAGCATGGGAGAAAAGGTGGGGTTTGTTCACTAAGAGCACATCTAGTGTAGTGCTTTTATTAGGGTTTTTTGTGTTAGGGTGCGTTGGGTTAGTAATAAGCTGAGTCAACCCATGAGCATCACAAAAGGATACAAGGGGGGCAGATGCTTTGGACAGCCAGTCGAGATTAATGTCACCAAGGATAATGGTTTCAAGCGAGCCTTGTCCCAGGATGTCACTTAGATGGGATAAAAGCTGTAAACCGACAGACGGGGGCCTGTAACATCCTATTAGCTGAAGAACACTTGTCTGAGAAATTTCCGCTTTGAAGGCTAGGCATTCGTATGCGTTGGCAACAGAAGATGAGGCAGTGCAGGAGACAGTGAATTTATCTTTGACATATATGGCCACCCCATCTCCTCTAGTTTGCCTGTCCGCTCTGAATAAGGCATAACTGGGGATATTTATTTCCGCATCAGTGGTTGCTGGTCTAAGCCATGATTCAGAGATCACTAGTACATCGGGGGGGAAGATATGAGACAACCAAGCTTGGATCAGGGTGAGTTTTTTTAGTAAGCTGCATACGTTGATGTGCAAGAAGCTCATGCATTTTAGCGAGGCTAGGTCTGAGGGTGAAGAGAGTGGTGCAGGTGGGCCAGGATTAAGTTCTACGTTACCTGAGCACAGTAGGAGGAGGAGAAGTATTTTCTTAAGTGCGGCAGAGGAGAGTTTGGGATTCCTTATCTTATCCCATTTGTCATACTTGGTGACTTTAGGGAGTAGGTTGTTACCATTGTAAATGGCACCGCCTGTGATTGCGGCTACTAGTACTCTGATTGCGAGGTACCTAGGAGAGTAGGTAGGCTGTGTGATGGGAAACGTCCCTTGCGGTTGAGGTATCAGGTAAGTACTGCTTGAATGAGTTAGCCAAAGGTAGGGGTGCAGTCGAATAGCCATGAACTCGCAGGGGTATGCTGGGTAAATAGTACCAGATATCATAAGGCACAAGAAAGGATTGTATTCCATGCATGGTATCTGCCCATTTGGCAGGTGAAGACCAGCCAGTACTTCAAATAGGAGAGGCAATAAGCAAGGCCATACGAGTCCCCACATGATGAAGCTTGGTGGTAAGGTATGAAACTCTGATAACTTGGAGATCCACTCAGCCAGGGCTGCTTTCTACAGCGGCTATGTCAGGGAGACAGAGTCTGAAGTCAGGTCGAGATGAGCCTAGTGGGGTCTTCTAGCCTAGAGAAGCACAGCCCTATAGAATTAAGCACTGGAGCGGTGTAGTCCAATATAGGTCACGGAAGAATATGATTGGAAGAGCGCAGATCCAGGGGGGCGTTGCCAGGGAAGGGGGCAGGAAGCAAGAGTATTTAATAAATGGTGGGGTTGGGGGAGGGGGGATGGCGTAAAAGTTGCGGCAGTTGCCATACCTTTTGGAGCCGACAGTCTGGGGCTACGGTCACGAGCGGCGACTGAGGTGGTGCCGGCCGCCCGCTGGCCGGGAGTCCCACGGCTTCGATGCAGGGAGCCAGAGAGAGTGATCCTCAGCTGGAGAGAGAGAGAGAGGAGAGCAGGAGTTAATATCAGGCCGTGGATAAAAGGGCAGACAGAACAGCAGGGGGTTCAGTTTAGAGCACAAAGGGGATCATGTCCAGAGCTCCGCGAAGCGCAGCTTCCGCTGCCACATCGGCAGTAGCTCTATATGTGTGGTCCTGATTGACCGATTCTCCGAAAATTTTCTCAGTTTATTCCCGGATGGCTTTCTTTTGATCCTCCGGGATAGTGATTGTACTCACAGCTTCACTAATCATGCTGCGGATCTCCTACTCATCTCCCCTGGTGAGAGGAGCGATCAGAGGCGCACCACGGAATACATACCCTCTGCCTGTGTCCTGGGGCCACCATCTTGGCGGTGTACATGGCTTCCGCCATGTTTGTGTAGTCATGGTGACAGCATGCATGCCAACGTAGGCGCCATCTTGCAAATGGCTGGTGGAAGTTGCTCCTCCACGGGGGTTAGACTTGCGTGTGACATGGCGTACCTCGTCATCAAAGTCAGAGTCGTCATCGCTGGATGACGTAATTTCAATGGGTATATACTGAAACACGTTCATGGCTGGCAAGAACCTCCCATTGATGACACAGCTTCACCATCTTTTCTCCACACTTCTTGTGACAAACTCTTGCAGTGCCCTGCTCAATACCTTTTCAATCTCATGCTGCAACACTCTACACGCGGCACCCAATTCAGTGTTTTCCCTAAGTTCTTTCTCCAACTCACGACTCACACGCTGATGCTCCTCTTTCAACTCAGCATTCTCCTCTCTCAAACCCTCATTCGTATTGCTCAAAATATTCAAATATGCTGTTTCTTGTCACATTTTAGCTTTTCACAATCATCTCTCAACATGCAAATTTCACGCTCAGTGTCTTGAGCAGTACAGTGCAACAGTCTGTTATTGGCATTGTAGAGTGACTGTGTCTCCTCTGCTAGTTTCTGTTCCTTTTTCTGTAACTCCGATGCCTGCAAGCCCATCTCTTTTTTTTTTTTTTTAGAGCGGCATTTTGCAGTTCAAGGGAGGCACACATCGCTGTGAGACCCTCAACAGCGGTATATAGAGCCGCAGCCAAAAGACCTTTAAGGTTGTATTTCTTGTTTGTGTGTTTGGACTCTAAGAAGAAGCCAGAAGGAGAAGGAAGGAAACATATTCAATTCAGTGCTTTAGAGTAACTGGTAATAGGTATTTTTCTTTTAAACTTAGATTGTGGGCTTGTAGTGACACTATACTTTCTTTCTTGGTTGTCTTTACTTATAATTGTTTTTGGGCTGTTGAAAATTTAAAACATAGCAGTGGTTTAATTCTGTGCTGTCTTTAATTGCTGCAAATTCGCCCCCTCCTCCCCTTCCCCCAACTCTTAATTATATGCCCTGATAAGTCTGATTGACAGGAGCTAAACACAGGGTATAGTAAGAGGTGTGAAGTAGGAGGGGCCTAAGGGAAGAAGCCCACCCTCACCACGACAAGTGTTTCGACTCATTTATTTATTTATTGATTTCTTTTCTTAAAAAAAAATATCTGAGGATCAGTTACAGGACTTTTAGTACTGTAAATTAATAAAAGAGAACTAAGAGAGTTTCAGTAGCAGACAAGTTGTGGAATTGCAGTATAATGTGGGAGTGGTGCAATGCAGTGGCTGTGGTGCAGCCATATTCAGGCAGACCTTCTGGACACTGAGGTGCTGCCCTATCTGCATCTCTCTGGACTGCGGGATGAGGTAACCAGACTCAGGCGGAAGTAAACTGGGTCAGGGTACCATCACCCCTATCCAGGGACCACCCAGTCCAATGCAGCTGCCTCAAAGGATGCCGAGAACGAGGAGCACTTGGATGACAGTGGGCTCAGGGAGGTTAGAGCAGTCAGGAAGAGGCACATCCCAGATCCTATTCTCTCAAGAACTCATATGCCACACTGGCAAATGAGGACAACCAAATAGAGGTACCCAGAGAAGTAGAGGAAAGGATGTGGAGGTTAGCCAAGGAGGTGACCTCAGTGGGAAAGCAGTGGACCCCAGAGGGAGGAGGCGAATCCTGGTGGGGACTCCATCGTAAGAGGGATCCAGCTAGGAACACAGGAGGGAGAGGACAGGGAGGTGAGGTGCCTACCAGGTGCCACGGCATGGAGGGATGGAAGGAAGATACTGGGGATCACTGGAAGGCAAGGCGGGAGGGTGAGCTGGATGTCATTATCCACCTAGGTACTAATGACTTGGCAAATGGAGCCAAAGGAAGTTCAGGAAGAGTTTAGGAAACTGGGGAGGGTCTCAAGCAAGTAGCTACTTCTGTCACTTTCTCGAAGTACTACCTGTGAGAGAGCAAGGAGAGCATAGGAGTGCATGCACCAGGAACTTTAACTCATGGTTGAAGAACTGGTGCTGTGAGAAAGGTTGATTCATTGGTGACTGGGGACCCACCTGGAGGATGGAGGTTGTTCAAGCCTGACGCCTGCATCCATCCTGGAGGGAATCAAGTACTCAATGATAAGTTTAAATGCTACATTGACAAGCATTTAAACTAGCAAAGGGGTGGCAGGCCAGCAAGGAGGGTACCTACTTGCTCCCCCACAGCTAGCAGTGGAACCAGTGAACCAGAGGAGTGGCCATCTCTGCAAAGCGGTGTGCAAAAGATGGAGATTAGTGTCCAAAGGTGGATAAGCAGAAAAGGGCAAAATTCAGCAGAAGGGCAGACAGCAAGGAGAACCAGGATAAATGACAACCAAGGAAGGGGCTGGAGTAGAACAGTGAAGCAGACTAGGAGGTCAAATCATGGAAAGCCATGTGTGCAAATGCCAGGAGCCTTAGCAACAAGATGGAAGATCTGGAGGCTGTCATGGTACAGTCAGACCTGGACATTGTGGCCATCACTGAAACCTGGTGTAATGATAACCATGACTGGGAGATGGCCATACCTGGCTACAACATATTCAGAAGAGACAGAGCAGGCAGGAAGGGAGGAGTGGCACTGTATGTGAAAAATGACATAAGGGCCACAGAGATCCAGGAGGAACAAAATGGGGGAGAGATACTGTGGGTTAAGCTAGAAAGGAAAATGGGGCCAGCCATCCGCACAGGTGTGGTCTATAGACCACCAGCCCAGGAGGAAGAAACAGATAGGGAGCTGATGCTAGCCATCCAAAGGATGGCAGACAAGGGTGAGGTAGTACTGGTTGGAGACTTCAATATTCCAGACGTGGACTGGAGCATCCCAGCAGCAGCATCAACTAGGAGCAGATTTATCCTGGACTCCCTTCAGGGTGCCTTCCTCAAGCAACTGGTCATGGAACCAACTCGGCAGAAGGCAATACTGGACCTTCTGCTCAAGACGGGACAGTGTGATGGGGGTAACAGTGGGGAGCACCTGGGTAACAGTGACCACCAGTCATTGTGGTTTGAAATCACAGAAAGAGCAGAACCAAACCACACAAAAACACGTATCCTGGATTTTAGGGGGCAGACTTTGGGAAAATGGGGAAATACTTGAAAGAGGCATTAAGAATGGGACAGGAATCAGGGTTGAGGAACAGTGGGCAGTATTTAAAATGGGGATTATAAGAACAACAGAATTATGCATTAAGCAGGTTAGCAAGAGGAAAAGAAGAGGAGACCATTATGGTTTTCCAAAGAGGTAGCAAAGAAAGTGAAAGCCAAAAGATAGCATTCAGGCAGTACAAAAGACACAGGCAGAGGGATAGGGAGAGTACCAGGAGAAACAAAGGGAGGCAGGGAAGTCAGTAAGGAAGCCAAAGCTCAGACAGAAGAACACATTGCAAAATCAGTGGTTAAAGGGGACAAACCTTTTACAGGTACATAAGTGAAAAAGAAAGACAAAGGGAGGGATAGTGAGACTGAAGGGGAGGATGGGAGTCGCGTGGAGGATGACAAAGTAAAGCTGACATATTGAACAGGTATTTCTGCTCAGTCTTTACTGAGGAAGAGGGGTAATGGGTCTGAAGGGAGTACAAGGGGTGAGAATGGTGCAGAAATGGACACAAGTCCCTTTACGAGAAAGGGTCCTGAAGGAACTGGAAGTAATGAGTTGACAAAGCAATGGGGCAAGATGGGGTGCACCCAGGGTCCTTAAAGAACTAAGAGAGGTGGTGGCTGAACCTCTGGCTATCCTGTTTAGCCAATCACTGGAAACAGGGAGGTACCCAAAGACTGGAGGACAGCAGATGTAGTCCCTTATACAAAAGCGGGAACAAAGAGGAAGCGGGAACTACAGACCAGTCAGCCTCACCTCAGTGGTGGGAAAGATCATGGAAGCACTTCTGAAGGAGAGATTGGTGGAACATCTGGTTGTCAATGGACTACAGGACCCAAGGCAGCATGGTTTCACCAGGGGGAGGTCATGTCAGACCAATCTCATTTAATTTTTTGACTGGGTGACTAGGGAGGTGGATCAGGGGAGGGCAGTGGACATGGCCTATCTGGACTTCAGTAAGGCCTTTGACACTGTGCCACATAGAAGACTATTACACAGACTGGGGAATATGGGTGTGGGCAGGACAGTAGTGTGGTGGGTAGGTAACTGGCTGGGTGGCAGGACACAGAGGGTGGTGGTAAATGGCTGTCACTCCACAGAGGGAAGATTGACCAGTGGGGTACCACAGGGATCAGTGCTGGGGCCGGTCCTATTCAACATCTTCATCAGTGACATTGCTGAGGATCTAGAAGGCAGAATTTCACTGTTAGCTGATGACACAAAGCTCTGTAACAGAGTAGACACCAGAGGGTGTAGACAGAATGAGAAGGGACCTGAAGAAACTTGAAGAATGGTCAAGGGTTTGGCAGTTGAAATTCAATGCAAAGAAGTGCAAGATAATGCATATGGGGCACAAAACCCTGGCACAATATATCAGTTGGGGGTGAGGATATAGCATGCCAAGCAGGAAAGGGATCTTGGGGTTGTCATCTCTGATGACCTCAAGGTAGGAAACAGTGTGACAAGGCATCAGGTAAAGCAAATAGGATGCTGGGATGTATAGGCAGGGGCATCACCAGCAGGGAAAGGGAGGTCATAATTCAATACAAGACACTAGTGAGGCCCCACCTGGAGTACAGTGTACAGTTCTGGAGACCATACCTACGTAAGGACATAGACAGGGTAGAAAGGTTCAGAGGAGGGCAACAAAGATGGTGCATGGATTGCATCACAAGTCCTATGAAGACAGGTTGAAGGAACTGAACATGTACTCCCTGGAGGAGAGGAGGAGAGGGGATATGATAGAGACATACAAGTATCTTACAGGGAGAAACAGAGTGCAGGAAAACACTATTTTTAAGTGAAAAAGATGTTCCAGGACTAGAGGGCATGGGATGAAGTTGGAGGAGGACGATTCAGAGGAAACATGAGAAAGAATTTCTTCACAGAGCGAGGTGGTGGACAAGTGGAACACCCTGCCAGAGGAAGTGGTGGGGGCTGAAACAATCACGGGATTTAAGAATGCATGGGATAGACATAAAGGAATTCTAGAGGTCATGGGTAAGGGGAAACAGACTTCTAGGAAAACAAACTGAACTTACAAGCTCAAATGGGCAGACTGGGTGGGCCATAGGCCCTTATCTGCTGACACTGTCTATGTATCTATGTATCTATGTTCAGATATTAGCAGCAGTGGTTTTTCTGCAGATTTTGCATCCAGCTCGAAATCTGTCCATCCACCATGGGATGTGAGGTAGTTTGAGACATCGAGTCTCAATTCAGTGCAAAGTTCAGATGTAACAAATAAGGGGTAGACAAACAAAGAAGCAGTTAGAAAACTGGACAAAATCTTCAGCACCATCATCAACCATTTTCCGGTCCCCGATGGGTGAACTGTGATTCCAAGGCGGTACGCTGTCACTCGCAGAGGGAGTGTAATGGGTCCGGTGTGGGTGTGCCATGCCCGAGACCAAGACAGTGTGGGTCTGCCACAACCGCTACCACTAAGCACGAGTAGGTCCAAGTAGGCGAAAAATGCACTACACTACTCGACATTCAAATACATTGAATGGAATCTTCTTTTGTACCTTCCAACCTGCACACAGTTGCCAAAATGTAAGTTGGTAATAAATTACCTTTCTTGGGTTCTTGGTGGAATGGCACAGAAGAAGAGACAACAGACAAGTCGTACTCATGTAATCAATTAAATTTATTACAGGCAAATAATACAGGCTTACTACCAACAGTGATATCACTGGGAGAGCTTCCAGTTTTCCTTACCTAGTTATGCAGTCCCTCGTCTCAGAGAAGCTACGTGCTACACAGTCTTATGCCCCAATAATCACTATGGTCACTACTAAGGAAGATACATAAAATGTATATAATTGGCCAAAAACAGGTGGCCTGAGTAACTAACATGAGAAGTTGCTTATCTTGCATAGATATAACGAAAAATGGGATCTCTATAAATCCCAAGGTCACTTGCAGTTACAGTGGTGCACAAGCACTAAAGATGGCACTGTTGCCTTACTTATCATAATACAATAAAAATAGAGTGAAAAGCATCTCTTATAGCAATAAAACATAGTGGAGCATAATATGCATTAGTAAAATACAGTAGAACACAGATCCTGACACTTATGCTTATACGATAAGTGTCTTTGCCCTAAGGTTAGTACTTGTACCTACGTATATATTGCTGCCCGTGAGATGGAGGTACAATCAGGGGTACTGGGCCATGGATAACAGTATCCTTTCCTCTCCTCCCCTGGACACATTCTGGAATCAAGCAGTAGTCTGTCCAGCATACCTTCCTGGTAAAACTGTTAAATAAATAAATAATTCAGCGAGACAGTGTACAGCATCATGTCTGAACAGTGTAGAGTATTACATGGTTATTCCTGTACAGATTATAAACTTTATATGAGCATATATCCAAGCAAACAGGCTTATATACTTTTTATTATTCTTCTTCTTTTACTCTTCCATTCACTTTAATCATTACCAGGGCTTGCCTTTTCATGCTGCCTGTCGCTCCTTACCCAGCTCTGGTTCCCTGCCCTCACCTCTGCTCCCCCCACCCATAGAGGAAGGGGAGGGTGGGAACCTAAGTGTAACCTCACCCGATTCTGTTGCCTTCACCAGCGGCCTCCAGGTGGCATCACACAGAACCTCCTGTCTGTTCGCCTGTAGTTGCATCCTCTCCAGTCTCATACATAACTTCAGGTTGTTTAACCAGTGTGCTATACTTGGAGAGGTCTCACTGGCCCAGTGTTGTGCCACAGTTTTTCTAGCATTTACTAATGCATTCTCCCATAGTCTGTGCTTCTGTCTTCCCCCATAGGCCTCTGCCCCCAGCATAATCTCTAATGGTGTGTTTGGCAGCTCACAGCCCATTATTTTATACATCATGTTATGCATTTCCACCCAAAAGGGAGCCACCCTGGAGCATGTCAGTGCAACATGCAGGAAGTCACCTTCCTCTACTTGACATTTTGTACATATACTAGATCTGGAGTCTGTAAACTTATGCAATTGGGTAGGGGTGAGATATGTTCTATACAGGTAGTTTAGTTGAGTTCTATGTAGTCTGTTTGAGTAAGAGCATGTGTGTACATGCCCAATAGCTGACTCCCAGGTGGCATCATCCATTTCTATATCTAGGTCCATTGTCCAGTTTTGCTTTGCCTTAACCATCGGTGGAGGTGCGGCTCCCAAGAAAAGTCTATACAGTGTTGTTATCAACGAACCACTGAGTTGTGGCCTGCATATGGTTTCCTTCACTGAGACAGACCTTGGTCCAGGCCTGATATCCATTGCCGAATTCTTAAGTATGCAAAATAATCTCCTCTTTGGATTCCATACCTCAATGTCTCAATTCATCAAAAGTTTATACACTCCCCCCATATATCAGTTCTCCCATTGTTGTGATCCCAGCTCTCCTCCATCTCAACAGAACTTGGTGCAGCCAGACATTATACCCCCTTTGCTCTTGGAACTCTAAATGTATGGAGGTGTTGGCCAAAAGAGGCAACAACAGCGTCCTCCGAAAGAGCGATCGCACAGAGCAACTGAATGCCTAAATAGATACTTCTGCTCAGTATTTACTGAAGAGAAGGTAGGGCAGGGCCCACAGCTCAGCACCATGGACACAGTGGGGAGGGAGGTGTGCACTAGTCCCTTCACAAAAGAAAGGGTCCTACAAGAGCAAGATAAGCTCATGGTGGACAAGGCAATGGGACCTGATGGTAAACATCCCAGGGTACTAAAGGAGTTGAGGGTGGAACTAGCAGAGCCATTATCAGAACTGTTTAGTGAGTCTCTGAGCACAGGAGAGATCCCAGAAGACTGGAGAAGGGCTCATGTGATCCTGCTCCACAAGAATGGTAGCAGGAAGGAGGCAGGGATCTACAGACCAGTCAGTCTTACCTCAGTAGTGGGCAAGATTATGGAGGCACTCCTTAAGGAAAGGATAGTGCAACACCTGGAATCCATAGGAGCACAGGATCCAAGACAGCATGGGTTTACAAAAGGAAGGTCCTGTCAAACTAATCTTATAGATTTCTTTGACTGGGTAACCAGAGTGGTGGACCAAGGGGGAGCAGTTGATGTCACCTACCTTGACTTCAGCAAAGCTTTCGATACTGTTCCACATAGAAGATTGATTAATAAGCTGGGTAGGGTCAGAAGTTGGTCAACTAGGTGGCAAACTGGTTGACGGACAGAAAACAGAGAGTGGTGGTAAATGGTATACAGTCAGAAGAGATGCAAGTCACAAGTGGGGTACCTCTGGGATCAGTCCTTGGGCCAGTCCTCTTCAATATCTTCATCAGTGATATTGCAGATGGACTGGAGGATAAGGTTTGTCTGTTTGCAGATGACACCAAGATCTGCAACAGAGTAGATGATCCAGATGGGGTGGGCAGAATGAGAAGAGATCTGAATAAAGTAGCAAAATGGTCGGAAGAGTGGCAACTGGGGTTTAATGCAAAGAAGTGCAAGATCATGCACATAGGGAAGAGAAACCTGAAGCCCCCTATAGGCTGGGAGGGGATTTGCTGGCAGTCATAAGGGAAGAAAGAGACTTGGGCATCATCATCACCGATGACCTGAAATCATCCAAGCAGACCGCTAAAGCAGTAGGTAAGGCTAGGGGGAAGTTGGGGTGTATTAGTAGGGGTATCACAAGTCGGAAGAGGGAGGGAGATAGTAATCCTTCTTTACAAGACACTGGTTCGGCCCCATCTGGAGTACAGCATGCAGTGCTGGAGGCCACACCTTCACAAGGACATTAACCAAATTGAGGCAGTCCAGAGAAGGCCAACGAAAACGGTGCAGGGACTGCATCAGTAAACATATGAGGACAGATTAACGGAGCTCAATATGTATACCCTAGAGCAAAGGAGGGAGAGAGGTGATAAGATCGAAACATTCAAACACCTTAAGAGCATTAACAAGGTGAGGTCTAACATGTTTCAATATAAGAAAAATAGCAGGACAAGAGGACACAGCATGAGATTAGAGGGAGGGCGATTAAGGGGTAATGTGAGGAAGTTCTTTTTCACAGAAAGGGTGGTGGATGCATGGAATGGCCTACCTCAGGAAGTGGTGGATATGAATACAGTGCAGGGCTTCAAACAGGCATGGGATAGGCATAAGGGAGCAATACAGATGAGTATGAATAGATAGGCCATTGACAGAACAAAGGCCGATAGCACATTCGTAAGGTAGAAAAAGAAATGGGTAGACTGGATGGGCCTTGCGGCCCTTATCTGACGTCAGCTTCTATATTTTTATGTAAAATTCCTACTGCATGTTTAATGTGTTTGTGTACCCCCAACCATAGCCTGACCATCACCTGTGTCATTGGGTTTTGGTATTGTACATGTGATTTTTCACCTAGGGTTGGTGACAGCATCCCCTGTAAGCATTCCGCCTACAATGCCTTCTTCCTCCATTCCCCTCCAGTCCGGCACCCTGGTACTATTGGGTTTCTCCACAAAGCTTAACTGTGCCATCCAGTAGTAGTATTTGAAGTTTGGCAAGGCCAACCCTCACTCCCTGAGTGGCTGTTGCAATTTATTTTATTTTATTTATTTATTCTGTCTGCCTTGCCAGCCCATAGGAACCTATGCAGCATGCTATCCAGTTTTTGAAAAACTTTTCTGGTACCCTGGTTGGCAGATTCTGGAACAAATATAAACATCTAGGTAATATGTTCATTTTCACCATGTTGACTCTGCCAATCAGGCTCAGAGGTAACCCTTGCCATCTCTCATAGTCCGCCTGGATTTTGCTTAATAAGGGGTATAATTTTTTTTGTATAGGTGCAGCATATTTTTTGTGATCATTACTCCCAAATGTTTCAAGATTTTAACACTTTTTATGCTAAGCGGTGATTCTTTCAAGCAATTGTCATTTCCCTGGCCCAGTATCAACATTTCACTTTTAGACCAATTTATCTTATGTCCTGCTAATTTTCCATAGTCTTTTAAAATTTCATAAAGCACTGGTAGCTCTCTTTCTGGGTTTCTCATATACAGTAGCAAATCATCTACGAACAACACTAGTTTGTGGATTTTCCCCCCAGCATGTGTACACCCTTAGTGTCTGGTTCCCTCCTGGTGACTTCGGCCAGTGGTTCTAGTGATAGTACATAATGCAGTGGAGATAGAGGGCCACACCTGCCTTGTCCCTTGAGTCAATTTAAAAGGGTTGGTAAGCCTCCCATTAACTAAAATCTGGGCCCTGGGTTGTCTGTACAGTGTCCCAATCCATCTAAACATATTTGTCCCCAATCCAAATCTCCGGACAGTTTCAAAGAGGTATCCCCATTCAACCTGATCGAAGGCCTTTTCAGCATCTAATGACCTTATCTGCAAGAGCTCCTTATTCCCTACTGCCCCCGCCGACCACTCCGATCTGCCGACGAGGGATTGCTAGAGATTCCCAGGGTTTGCTTAAAAGCATCTGGGGCACGTGCTTTTTCTTACGCTACACCCATCCTGTGGAATTCTCTACCTCGTCGGTTAAGAGAATGCCCGACCATCGCAAATTTGAAATCAGAATTTAAAACTTATTTGTTTTATCAAGCTTTTTCTGTATATGTTTAAATTTTATTAATATTTTCAGCTGTATTGTATTTTAATGTACAGCGCCTTGACAATTTAAAAGGCGCTAGACAAATAATTTTTTACTTACTTTACTTGCTTACAAACTCCCGGGCTGCCCTTAGTATTCTTTTTAGACCATTTCCATACCACAATGAGCGTTCTCCAGACATTCAGCTTACCTTGTCTGACTTTCACAAAGCCTAACTGATCCTCGTTGACAATTTGTGGCAGCACCTTCTCAAGTCTGTTAGTTACTATGTGCGCCATAATTTTATAATCCGCTGTCAGAAGGGATCTAGGACAGTATGAGGCACAAGACCTCGGATATTTTCCTTGTTTTGGCAGGACTGCAATTGTGGCTGAGCACACAGATGGGGGAAGGACTCCCTTCCTCAGGACTTCTGTAATCATTTCCTGCAGTGGTTCTTGCAACTCTTGGGAGAATATTTTAAAGAACTCTACTGGGAAACCATCTGGACCTGGCCCTTTTCCCCCTTTCAAATGACTGATGGCACCTTGTATATCTTTCAAAGTCACAGCCTTATTTAATGCCTCACTGTCTTGTTGACAGACAGTTTTGATTTTTGCCTTTGCAAAGAAAGCATCATACTGACTTTGAGAAGGTGCTGTTTCAGACTTATACAGTGTTTCATAATAAATCCGGAAACATTCCCTATCTCCTTATCACCACTATATATATTACCCTCTATATCCTGTATCTGGGCTACATTTTAAACCCCCTTGTCTGTGCCACAATTGCCATACCAGCCGTTTTCCTTCTGTGCCTCCCTCAAAATAATTTCTCACCGGCGTTAACAGTAGGTCTCTCTCAATTTTAATATTCTGAGCAGTGCTGAGTTCCCATTTCAGTTTCTGTAGGTCGTTGTACCCTTCTAGGGTTGATGTCTCCCTGTGTCTTCTCCACATCGTTTATACTATCCTCAAGCTTTTTTATGTGCTGCATCTCTTGCTTCTTTTATGTGAAGCATAACAGATAATCGCCCCTCTTAGTACTGCTTTCAGGGCATCCCACCTCATCATAGCAGTTGTGTCAGTGACTGGGTTTTCTCTCACAAAAAAACTCTACTTGCTCTTTTATAAATTGTTGGTTTTTCAGCACAGTAGGGTCCAGCCGCCAAGAGCTGTTTGTGGCCAAGGTCCCCATTCCTGGGATTGTCAGATGTGTCAAGGAGTGGTCAGAGATTACGATTGGGTCATATATGACTGCGTGAGCTGCTAGGATAACATCCTGTGACTCCAAAATCATATCAAGGTGAACATATGTTTTAGCTGAGTGAGTAGTGGGAATATTCCATCCCCTTGGGATTCAAATACCGTCAGGCATCTATTAATCTATAGTCCCTCATTAATTCTTTTAACACCTTAGTGCTTTTAGATTCAGGCCCCGTGGATCTGTTCAGTATGTTGTCCAGTGTACAGTTAAAGTCTCTGCTCTATACCCAGGGCCCTCTGAACTTTTCATTTCTAATGAAAGAAAGATGAAGAAATCTGTGTCATCTACGTTCAGAGCATATACCTCCCCAATTGCCACTTCTTGCCGTGTGTTTAACTGTACCTGTGGAAACACATACATCCCTCCGTTATCATCATCGTTATCGTTATCATCCGTGGATCATTATCCACATTTGTGAGCACTCCAGGGAACCTGGGCCGAAGCTAAATTGCCACCCCACGTGCCTTGGAGGAAAAATAAGACCCATACCACTCCGTTCCTAAGCCTTTGTCATATGTGCCCCTTCTTTACTAGTCATATGCATTTTCTGGAAACATGCCACATCCAATCCACTGCTTTTGATCTTATGTATTTTTTCTATTTAGTTTCTGACTTTAGCCCATTTAAGTTCATGTACATAGCTTTAGTGTACTATCCATTTTTCTGATCTCTGTGGATTCAAACAACATGAAGTCTTGCTGTAATCAGACATAATGCAGTTAGCCCCTGCACTTGAACTGCCCCGGAGAGGAAAGAGTTAACTGTGTGCAGAAGCATAGAATGTTGAGCTCGAGCTCAGTTTTCAAACCTCTATCTGTGGTACTTCCCAGTGTAACCATCAGATTCTTTACTCCATCTAACAGTGAAGTCACTCCGGAGATTTCCTCTGCTCGGTTCGGTAAAAGAAAAATAAAGCGTTCGTTTAAACCGCATATTTTTGTTATTTTCGGATTTCCAGCCTCTGTCTATGGTACAGGTACTATGTAGATAGGTAGTGACTGTGTCTTATTTTGCTAAAAAGAGTGGACATTGTCTTTCTTCGGTTTCTTTCCGGTTGGTCCGGTTTGGAACCGACTTTGTAAAATGTTTCTCTCTTTCTGGGATTAGTGTGGTGTTCTGGTACCGATCAGTTTCAAAAGAACCGGACTTTTGCTGGTTCTTTTAAAAAGCCCATGACACGGTTTGTAACCGATCGGTTGCTTTATTACCTGGCTTGAAAGCTTCTATAGGGTAATTTGTTAGGTTGGCCATGTCTGAGAAACCCAAGAAGAAAACCAGTCCCACTGGGTTTCAACACTGTACTGAGTGTGGGGAGGCCTTTGCTAAGGCCGACTCCCACCTCATCTGTGTTTATTTTCTGGGGTTTGACCACCTCAAGTCAGACTGCCAGATCTGTATGAACTTTCCTAAAACCACTCTAGATAAAAGACTGAGTAGGCTGAGGGAAAGGGAGGCCGAGAAGTCCGTAGATCCGGATGGCCAGCCCGGTTCGGTTGCGGCCAAACCTGAGGGTGCCTACTGACCTGGCGATACCTCCTCGGGCAAAAGGAGAGCCGACCCCGAGGGGTCAGTTCCATCAAAGAAAAAGCGGAAGTCTGCCGGTCCGGATCCTGTATCCCACTCTCCGGCCGCAGACGAAATAGCCAAAGCGATTAGTATTATCCAATCGCTTAGACCAGTTCTGTCTGAACCGATACTGCCGGTTTGGCACTCGGTTCGGTCTGATCCGTCTTCTCCGGATTATGACCCAGATGCTTATTATGAGGAGTGGAAGGGAGACGAAGACTATCCCGGTGATGATGAAGGGGGTCTGGATGTGCCCATTGAACCGGACATCTCCCCAGACAGGCCCTCAGGTGTCTCTCCTCCCAGGCTCTCTGAGTCCCCTTCACACTTTTTGTTCTGCAAAAAGGTGGCACAAACCCTGCTGCTTCCCTTGGTTGAAGCTGCAGAGGAGGACGAAGAGCCTGATTTTGTGGAAATGATGGACATCCCAGAGTCCAAAAAGCTGTCTATCCCGCTTCATAAATCTTTGGGGAAACAGACACACAAAATTTTACAAACGCCTAATTCAATACCTCCTGTGGATAAGAGAATGGACAGGCGGTATTCGTTATCAGGCTTAGCTGCGGAGTTCCTTTATAGTCATTGCAGCCATGTTGGGGTGGTGCAGGCTGCAGCCTGTGACAGGGCTAACATTCCTTTGGCTTCACACCCCCCCCCCCCAGATAAGGACTCCAGGAAAGTGGATGCCATGGCCAAAAAACAGTATTTGGCATCCTCTTTGGGACTCGGGCAGGCTGTTTATATGACCTACACAGCCAGGTACCAGAAATCCAGATGGGACACGGTTCTAGAACTGGCTAAACAGGCTTCTCCCCAGCTAGCCAAGGAGCTGGAGGTGGTGGCTGCTGATGGAATTGAGGCATCCAAAATGCAATTTCATGCTGCTGTGCGCTCCATTGATGTGGCACCTAGAGTCATGACATGTGTCTCTCTCAGAAGACATGCTTGGCTCAGATGTACTAGCCTTTCACAGGATACCCAGACTAAGGCCATGGATTTTCCTGTAGTAGGTAACTCTCTGCTTGGGGTGCAGACAGAGGCTTACATGAAGAAAATGGATGAATATAGGACCACGTACAAGAGTGCACAGGCCAAGGAAAGGCAGGCCACTCCACACAAGCAGCAGTCTAAGAGCAGGGGCAGGCCCTTTCAAAGGCCCTTTTACCAAGCCCAGGCCTCCTCTCCCTTCCCACAGAGGGGGTTCTTCAGAGGGAGGGGGATGAGCAGGGCTGCCCCCTCCTCCTCTTATTCTAAGGCTCCTGCCAAGCAGACACCCTGATGTGTCAGCCCAGGTCGACTCCCCATTTCCAGTAGGAGGCAGGCTGGCTTACTACTTCCAGGCCTGGAAGTCTGGGACCTCAGACAAGTGGGTCCTGGAAACAGTAAGCCTGGGACTGGCCCTCAACTTCAGAAAATTTCCAAAAAGAAGGGCCAAGTCTTTTCCACCTGCATCAGTCTCAGAAACCCTTGCCCTAGAGGCAGAGGTTTCCTCTCTTCTAGCTCTCAGAGCTATAGAGAAGGTTCCTACTCAGCACAAGGGAACAGGACTGTATTCCAGGTACTTCCTTATCCCAAAGAAAACAGGGGAGTGGCGACCCATCCTAGACCTAAGGTGTCTGAACAAACACATTTCAAAGCCCAAATTCAGAATGGTAACTCTGGGAATAATCCTTTCCTCTCTAAGGGCAGGGGATTGGCTAGCATCTCTGGACCTCAAGGATGCCTACTTCCATATTCCTATCAAGTGCCCCCACAGAAAATACCTCAGGTACGAGTTGCCTTCAGGCCATTACCAATTCAGAGCCATGCCATTCGGTCTAACATCAGCTCCAAGGGTGTTCTCAAAGTGCCTTGCAGTAGTGGTGGCTTACCTCAGAAGACAGGGTATTACCAACTTTCCGTATCTGGACGACTGGCTGTTAGTGGGTCAGTCTCATTTACAGGTCAAGTCAGCTCTTCAAACTACCCAGGACCTACTCAGCTCCTTGGGTTTTCTTCTCAATCTTCCAAAGTCTGTACTCAAACCAGTTCAGCTTCTCACCTTTATAGGCATAGAGTTGGACACTGTACAAGCAAAAGTCTTCCTTCCCCAGGCAAGGGTAAAGGCCCTAGTGGATCTTGCTTCCTCCTTTCAACCTCAGGTCTCCTGCCCAGCAAGACAGTTCCTCCAGCTCCTGGGCCACATGACAGCTTCCAGGGCAGTGGTGCAGGGAGCAAGGTTCCAGATAGGGGACATTCAGTTTTATCTGAGGTCTTTTTGGTCTCAAAAGAAGGATTCACATACTAAACTGATTCCAGTGACTCAGACTCTGGTCAAAGCTGTCCAGTGGTGGCTGGACCAGGACAACCTCAGACAAGGGGTTCCGTTTATCCCTCAAGTCCCATCAGTAATTTTAACTACGGATGCTTCTCTCCTAGGGTGGGGAGCCCACCTGGGAGCCCTGACAGCTCAAGGGCTCTGGTCTCCACAGAAGTCTCTCCTTCATATCAATCTCCTGGATCTCAGGGCAGTTTTCCTAGCCCTGCAGAGCTTCAGATTCAGTCAAGGGCAAGGTGGTCCAAGTCAGAACGGACAACACCACCACAATGTAGTACATCAACAAGCAGGGAGGCACTCGGTCCTCGGCCTTGTGCACAGAAGCCATGAAGCTGTGGTCTCTGGCCTATTCTTTTCACACTTCTCTGGTAGCAGTTCACCTTCCAGGGAAGGACAACAAACTAGCAGATGCTCTGAGCAGAATTTCACAGGGACACCACGAATGGTCCCTGGATCCTCACATACTGAAGGTCATCTTCTCCAGGTGGGGCATTCCAGAGACAGATCTCTTTGCAGCACTGGACAATCATCAACTTCCTCTGTTTTGTTGCTGACCTCCAGTCCTGGGGACGGTTCCCCAGGATGCTCTCTTTTTGGACTGGAAGGGCAGGTTTCTCTATGCCTTCCTTCCCTTCCCTCTACTGTTCAGAGTTCTGATCAAGATCAGGACTTAACCCTGCACAGTGATACTGGTGGCTCCAGATTGGGCCAGACAGCCTTGGTATCCTCTACTGCTGTCCTTGTCAGTGTCACGTCCCCTGTCTGTGCCCAGGACATACAGTCTCCTGTCCTCCTCCCGGGGCGGATCTGGTACCCCAATATCCAGTCTCTCCATCTCAAGGCCTGGCTCTTGAAGAGTTACAATATGCAGCTCTACATCTTTCTCAGGGAGTTCTGGATATTTTGAAGGTCTCTAGGAAACCTTCCACTAGAAAAACGTACAACTCCAAATGGAAAAGGTTCAGTATTTGGTGCTCTCAGAAAGGCATCCTGCCTGATTCTGCAGACATTTCCACAACCTTAGACTATCTAGTTCATCTCAGTGGTTTAGGCCTTAGGCCTGCCACTCTGAAGGTTCATCTAGCAGCTGTAAAATATACACAAATATCTGGGTAATGGTGAGCCAATAATGGATTATTCATAGACTCCTAGAGGGTGCTTCAATGTCCAATCTAAACAGAAAACAACTGGAGTCTGCTGTTCCATTAAATCATTTCTTTTATTCCAGTTCATCTACCCCTACGTTTACCCCATCCGTTTATTATACAAATTGTAAAGTTTTCATAAAGTAAATATTAGAGTGCATATAATGTGCCACCTTCGTGCCTGTAATAGTTTTTGTCCCTGCAGTCATCTTGTGTAAAAAAAACTTTGTAGTTTTGACGCTAAAGCGGTTAGCTCTGTCCATTTTTTAGAGCAGCCTGAACCAACCGCGCTCATTTCCTATGGTAAGGAATGGGTGTTTGTTATGTATAGCTCTCGCCTCAGCGAGAATCAGAGATAATGATCGTCACACCTGGGAAATTCAGAGCTGCTCAAGAGGACTGCAGCGCAGTAAACGCCACAGCCGCTTTGTCGGTATAGGCCATTACGCCATATATAAGCTTTCTTTAAATTATTCAGGTTTAAATTGTGAATGCTGAAAAGCGCGGTTAAAGCATTTGATACTCTTTCTGGAGCATGTTAAAAGGAGGTAAGCAGGATTTTGCATTGTAGCAATGAGAAGTCTTTGTTTGGAAAGCGCATAAGTTCGGTATTTAAATCGTGATGGTCACATGGATATTTCTTTAATGTTTACAGAAGCCGCTTATAACACAGAGAGTGTATTGTGGAAAACGTTTATTTTCCCCAGGTATGCGGGTTATGGGGGTGTTAAAGTTTTACAACTTTTGTTAATATTTATGACATGGCTTCTGCTTTAAGCGTCATCAAAACTACTTTTTGTTATTTGTATTTTACATTCCGTTTTAGGAAGAAGTTAAAAAAGAACACTTGTTCGAAGTGTGAACGAATTGAGATATATAGAAATATATTCACCAGGTAGACCTATGGAATTGAATTTAATGTTATAAAATATCATTTAGAGAAATAGTCAGGATATAAAAGTAATTGTCAATTTGTTTTTCAATAGATTTCAATGAACCCCGTGAACAAGCTCACTGGAGCGAAACGTAGGGGTAGATGAACTGGAATAAAAGAAATGATTTAATGGAACAGCAGACTCCAGTTGTTTTCTGTTTAGATTGGTCATCTAGCAGCTGTCTCTGCATTCCTCTCAGCAGGGAAGGGCTCTTCCTTGGCATCTCATCCTGTTTTCAGAAAGTTTTTCAAATATCTGGTTCACATTAACCCTCCCTTTAGGGAGCGCATTCCACCTTGGGATCTTAATGTCTGCATAGCTCAGCTAATGCAGCCAACTTTGAACCTCTGGCTTCGGCCGAATTGAAGTACTTGACCTGGAAAACTATGTTCCTGGTAGCTATTACTTCTGCCAGGCGGATTAGTGAGTTACAGGCTCTGTCAGTGGAACCTGACTTCATCTCCTTCCATAGGGACAAAGTAGTCCTCAGAACCAATAGGAGATTCTTGCCCAAAGTGGTTTCAGATTTTCATCTGAACCAGTCTGTATCTCTCCCTGTGTTTTTCACTGACCATTCTTCTTCAGGTGAAAGAAGGTTGCACAGTCTGGACGTTAAGAGGGCCCTTAGCTACTCTATTGAGCATACTAAGGCACATAGAAATGACTGTCTTCAATTGTTTCTCACTTATGGTGAAGTGGGAAAGGGTAAGCCTGCCACTAAGAGAACTATTGCCAGGTGGATTGTTTCTTGTATACAATTTTGTTATAACAAGTTGGGTAAGACGCCCCCTTCAGGCCTGAGGGCTCACTCGACCAGGGGTACAGCTGCTTCTCTAGCTGCAGCCAGAGATATACCTTTGTTAGAGATCTGTAAAGCAGCCACCTGGAAAACAGTAAATACTTTCACCAAGCATTACTCCCTGGACATCTAGGCTAGGAGTGATGCTAGGTTTGATACAGCAGTACTGCAGAGCCTCTTCCCAAAGTAGGTTCTGCATTCCCTCCTCCATAGGGAACTGCTTGGTAGTCTGCATTATGTTTGAATACAGCAAGACTTCATGTTGTTCGAAGAAAAAATTACTCACCATAGTAATGTTGTTTCTTCTAATGGAGTCTTGCTGTATTCAACCCCCCCCTCCGCCTCCCCTCTCAGAACCTGCTTTTGGGAAGTGGGCTGGCAGGTACAGTGTTGCACCTCAGGGATGTACCTTGCACCCTCCCTCTTGGGTGGGGTAGATGTTGTTATTATTATTATTTTTTCTGGTGTTTTACTAAATATTGTCACTACCTTTCCTTCTTGGGTTCTCGACTTGAGTCTTTTGGGGCCCAAGAAGATATATTTTGCCCTTTGGCTATATTTGAATAATTTCCATACTTTAGTTACTACTTAGTTAGCTCATAAGAATCTGACGGTTACAGTGGGAAGTACCATAGCGTTCTATGACTCTGCATAGAGTTAACTCTTTCCTCTCCAGGGCAGTTCAAGTGCTGGGGCTAACTGCATTACATCTGAATACAGCAAGACTCCATTAGAAGAAACAACATTACTATGGTGAGCAATTTTTTCTTCTGTTCCCTTCAAAGTCCTGTCACTGTCTTTCTTGTGATTCGTTGAAACCCTTTTTTTTTTTAACCCTAAACCAACTTTCTTGCCTTTGTTTCCTTTGCAAGACTAACTTCCCCTTGAACTTTAACCTATAAACTAGAACATTATTAACATCCAACAGCTGCCCCCCTCCAGGGTAGTCCCATACCCCAACATAACCATCACTGCCCTGTCTCCCTCCTCCCACCCCACGATGCATCTCAACTTGGTGCATCCTCCCTGCTTTCGATTTGGTGGTGTGCATGTGGTCTAGGGCACCTCCTTTTAATCATTTTTGGTTATATTGTCTTAGCAGAGCACTTATTCTCCTGTCTCTCCTGCCCCTCATTCTCATTGGAGAGAAGGAGAGATTGAGAAATCACTTTTCCTCTCTATAAGGCATATGGAGCCAGCTAATCTACTGCCAAACTCTTTTGCATTTATAGTAGTCATGTATATACCCAGCCATACTGTACATATTTACTCATATATACTTATACATACTTAGCCATTAGCTTTGATTCCCCTTTGTTAGTCTATTCAACTCACCCCCCACCCCCCCAAAAAAACAACCAGGCACTTTCAGCTTCCTTATCTATCACTGCTCCACTCTGGTAGAAGCAGAGCTGTTAGTTTTTATTTGTTCCCATGTAAACATATAGTTGTGACAGTTATATGTCACTTTAGTTCTCTGCTCCTGTCCTCGGATCATATTCTGCCCTTTCAGTCAGTAAGTGTCTCATTACCCATGGCCTCAGCCATGGTCAAGAGTTCTACCGGGGGGTTCAGTTTGATAACTCCATCTGCCACCTGTGCATCACCTCGGTCCCGAGGTGGGTGATATTCCTCAGCATAAAGTCATTTGCCATTGCCATAAAGTTGTATGATATTCTAGTATTCATGGTGCCTTAGTACCATGTACTTAGTATCGTGACCCATATACCCTACTACAGTTCTCAGAAAATTATCCGCCATGGTAGATGAGCCAGTGCATTGTTCCATTCTTAATTCCATCTCTGATAGGCGCTAGCTCCTACCTTACATAAAGAGTTATCTCCTTTTGTTGCTATACTGCTCTCTGGTCGCTGAAGTCAAGAGTTTGATTACCCCTTGGTGCAGCTCAACTGTTCAGTTGCTGGGATTGATGAGCGTGTAAGCAACTCCCCCTTTGCTCTTCCATTGTTCTCCCTGGCCTCCCCCTCCCTTGGCAGTTCTCGCAGTGATCTAGAAAGGCGTGGCCAGGGTTTGCATTACTCATCCAGCACAATTGGTTCCCTGTCGTCTTGTCAGTTTCATCGCTTGTAAATTCCAGCTGATTGCCGCCTTTGCTACTGACAGACACGCCCACAAAGGACACCACGCTGTTCCCTCCACATTCAAAAGACTGCACCATCTGTTCGGTGACCATTTTAGCTAGTAAGCAAGCATACAGATAAGAGTTCCTCAGTAAACATCAGCTACTAGCAGTCATTTCCATTCCCTCAGTAGTTACATGGCATTAATAGTAGTTACATGGCATTAATACCTGGGAGACATAGTCACTAAGGCTGTATCATTGTACCTATTATTGCTGTCTGGAGTTTGTGGTGTCCTCAACCATCCCAGCCTCAGACTAGATTTATTTTTTGTTATTCAACAGAGAAGAAAAAAAAAACTTGCAGAAGGTGTGTGTGGCCGTGTTGGCCGAACTGAGTAAGTTAAGGCAGCATACACAGGAGTCAGAAGTTCAGGTGGAGCAAAACACAACACTGTGTGATTTTATTTACAGAAAAATAATAAAAAAAATAAAAAAAAAGAAAAATAAATCAATATGTACAGCTAGGACTCTCCAGACATAGACCTAGTCCCACACTCTGTGCCTTTCAGGAACCAACAGTCCTTACACAACCTGCTCAGGCTGTACCTATCTAAAGAATGGTCCCAAAGCATACCTCTCAACTGTACCTCATTGCGAGGAACGTTCCTCATTTTACTTCACAAAAGCTCCCTGTTGTGAGGACTTGTCCCACATTCAGTGTCAACATTTGAAAGCAAAAATCTTTAGTAAATGATGCAACAAATATATTATTCAATTAATAACAGACTTTCGGAACATAAATACAAACATGTTAACAGTGTTCTGAGATTCTTAGGTAAAGATTTGATTAAGTGTTCCACATTTTGCTCATTTGTTCCACATTTTGAGATACAATGTTCCACATTTGGGGGACAAAAGGTTGAGAGGTATGTCCCAAAGGACTAACTTTTATACTGTTCTGGTAACCACATGATCCTTGGATCTGCCCCTAAGCTAAGACAAATAAATTTCTACTCTAAATAATAAAATTACACAACATGACCCTAGTATACATTTTATTGTATTATACTGTACATCATTAAATGCAATTCTAAAATGAAAATAGGTTATAGCTTTAAAACCTTTTTGAGTGTCCTTATGACACACTTAGCCCCTCCCTGAATGCTGAGATTGACCGTGTCAGTCTTACAAGAATAGCAGCAGAATGGGGCGTTGGCCTCTAAGGGCTGAACCTGATAGCTGTTGCACACATTATTCCAATCTGAAAAAGCAATCTGCACTCTCAAAAAAAAAAAAAAAAAACATTTCTTAGTAATATGCTTTTGTTAGAGTATGCACTGATAGCATTTTGCATTGATTAGTGTGTAGGGACAACGCCCATACCAGCAGTTACTACCTTTCAGCCCATTTCTGAGGGCTGCTTTAAAATGGGAGACAAATGAGAAAACAACAGGCAGCCCTCTTTGGGTGAAAATGCTTTGCTAGAGCTACTCAGGATGAAATAAAAATATTAGTAGACACTTTATTTGAGAGGACATTTGGCGCCATGGGCAGGGTTGTAAAACATTCAAACATTATGCATCCTTCATAGACAGACCCTACCCTGAACACGAAGTCCTCCAATTTATAACTGATTTTATTTAACTCAGAATTTAGGAGCAGGGAATGGAGTTGCTTATAGCTTTCAAGGTTTTCTCCCTGCAAGGTGCACAAACAGTATATGACACGGAGCTGCTTTGGAGCAGCTTTTCCTTACTAACTGCTCTATGTGTTTATTTAAGGCAACACTGTGCCAAATAGAAGTTGGGAGGAGAGCGCCTGGGGCAAGAGAACAAAAGGCTCTCTCCCAAACATTGTACCCTAGAGGGTTTTACTTTCATTTAATCGCAAGGTGAAGGCACAAATGGGGTTCTCTTTTGCAAATGCCTGACTGTGGCATTTGGAAAACAGGCTGTTCAGAAGTACAGCTCATAAAAGCACTAGCCGCCCCACTATTTCATATTGCTGCAGTTTTATAGCGCTTCAGACAACAAGCAGTACTTTACCAGTTTCTCTTGGAGCAAAAGGGGATAACATTTTTTACAGGAGGAAAAACATTACCTCTACATTCCCCATTTCTTATAGGCACCCACAGCCCTGCATTTTAGCAGTTTTTACACAGGGGATTTCAACATATGCCTGTTATACAGGTTTTTGTATTTACTGGCGCTGAGTGTACCACACTGGCAGGGAGGATTGCACCTAGGGATGAAAAAGGAAATATGGAATTAAAAAAAAAAAAAACATGTAGGTGGCCATCCTACAGGACAGAAAAGGATAGTACAGGACAGAAAGGTACTGTTGCAACAGACTTACAAAAGGAAGAAAAGGAGATAGAAAAGGGTTCCTAGGCTCCCCCTCCCCTACGATGCCAGGGTAGGGCTCTTGCACTACCACACTCCATCCGCTGGAAACCAGGATTCTGAGACTTCCTAGTTTTCTGTTACTGCTTTGGAACCTCCCTTGGACAACCCAGGGGGTTGGCTTGGGCTTCCACCCATCCTCTACAGAAGCCCCACCCCAGGGCACCCCTCACTATATACAGAAACGTGCAATAGAACGGGCACAATATACATTTGTGCGCGTCATCATATGAGAACTACTTTGATTTGCTCTGGGGTGTATGGTCTTTGCTGACCAAAATCAACACTTTAACTGGTACACATTTTCAATACATTCTTTATACATATTTACAGTATTCAGAGGTTCAACACCTGCAACTTCACATGACATGAAATCAGCATTTTTGTGCTGTGATCCAGGTCTATGTTTAACGGTGTATTTATAGGGTTGTAGGGCTAGATACCACCGCATAATCCTGGCATTTTTATCTTTCATCTGGTGGCGCCAACACAAGGGGTTATGGTCTGTAATCAAAGTGAAGGCAGTCCCCCATAGATAAAAACATAGTGCCTCTACAGCCCACCTCACAGCTAAACATTCTTTTTCAATGGTAGAATATTTCTGCTGTCTGTCATGGAGCTTTCTAGAGATCTGCAACACCGGATGCTCTTCCCCATCTAAGGTCTGACTGAGCACTGCGCCAATACCCATGTCCGAGACATCAGTGTATACCTCGAACTCTTTGGTAAAGTCAGGACACCTCAGAACTGGTGAAGAGCAAAGGGCAACTTTTGTTGCTTGGAACGCCTCTTCACATTTGGGGGTCCATTTCACAGTATTCCCATACTTTTTCTTTGTTAGGTCGGTCGGGGGAGTTTCTGTCGAGGCAAAATCAGGAATGAATCTGTGATCGTAGCTGGCAAGTCCCAAAAATGACCAAACCCATTTCTTCGTTAGAGAAACAGGGCAGTTTGCAATTGCCTCCATTTTGGAGATTTAAGGCTTAACTTGACCATTACCCAAAAGGAACCACAAATACCTAGTTTCAGTCATGGCCACCGCGTATTTGCTCGAGTTTATGGTCAGCCCTGCCCCTTTAATGGCTTTCACTACCTCAGTTACCTGCTTCACATGGGTAGGCCAGTCTGGACTGAATATTACCGCATTGTCCAGGTAGCCAACTGCATAGGCAGAATAAGGGATTAACAACTGATCCATGACCCTTTGGAAGGTGTCAGGTGCTCCATGGAGCCCAAAGGCATGGTCATGAATTGGTACAGGCCTATGGGGGTACAAAAGTCAGTTTTCTCTTTAGAGGATTTATTTATTTATTTACACGTTTAACCAGGAAGGCATGCTGAGCAGGCTACTGCTCGATTCCAGATGCATCCTGGGGGCAGGGGGTACACATACATAGTTAAGAGACAAGCATAATACAAAGTGTGATACATAATAAGGACAATCGCTACACATTAGGTTCAGTCACAAAGACAAAATAGATTGAGAGAACAATAGATACAGATTCAAAACGGGCACAGTTTAGAGGATTGGCCCAAAGGAATTTGCCAGTACCCCTTTGTTAAGTCGAGTGTGGTTGTGTGCTTGACATTCCTTATTTGGTCAATAAGGTCATCAATCCTTGGCATCAGATACCCATCAAATTCTGATACCTGGTTCAATTTGCGGAAATCAAGGCAGAATCTGATACCTCCCTCCTTCTTGGGTACGACAACTATAGGGGAGGCCCATGGGCTTTTGGATGGTTCTATAATACCCAGGGTTCTCATCTTTTTGATCTCCTGTTGCACTTCTGTCCTTGCCCGTTCAGGGAGTCTATATGGTTTTTGCCTAATAAGGGGTGATGAGGTGTGAATGCGATGTTTTACCCCTGCTGCCATCCCAGGTATCTTCATGAAGGAGGAGGAATGCTTTAGGATGACCTGTTCTACTTCTGCCATTTGGTGTGCATCCAGATCGGGATTGATTTTTATCTCTCTTATTCCTGTCTCCCCCTCTTCCTCTAACCTATGATAAGCCAGCTCCATCTCAGACATCTCCTGTTCGTGCATTACAATTATGCTAACTTGTGGCTGACATTTTTCTTGCCATTTCTTCAGTAAGTTTGCATGATACAGCTTCTTGCCAGGTCTTTTATAAGGAGTCTGTATCTCATAGGTGATGCTACCCACCCTCCGGAGAATTTTATAAGGCCCCTGCCATTTCATTAAGAGTTTATTTTCTCTGGTTGGCAACAACAACAGGACTTTATTTCCTTCTTGGAAATCTTTTTCCTTAACCTTCTGGTCATACCTCTGCTTCTATTTGGATTGGACCTTACTGCAATTCTGATATGCCACAGCGGTATATTTCATCAACCTCTTCCTCAACTGGGTCATGTACTCTGCGATATTGCAGTCATCTGCATTTCTCCCCTCCTCCCAGTACTCCTTAACTACATCAAGTGGTTCTCGGAGGTTATGCCCATATAACGATTCAAATGGGGAAAACCCAGTTGAAGCCTGAGGCACCTCTCGGTAGGTGAAAAGGAGCAGGGGAAGGTACTTGTCCCAATGCTTGTCTTCATCATGGGCGAACTTGTGGAGCATCCGCTTAAGGGTCTGGTTAAAGTGTTCCACAAACCCATTGGTCTGAGGGTGGTAGGGAGTTGCTTGGACTGCTACCACTCCTAATAGGTGATAAAGTTCCTGGAGGAGGAAGGAGTTAAAGTTACTACCCCTGTCGATCAAAATTTCTTTGGGGATACTCAGTCTGCAAAAAACAGTTTGACTGATTCCTCTGCAACTTTCTCTGTCCTGATAGATCTTAGAAGAATGGCCTCAGGGTACTGGGTTGCATAGTTGCACACCACAAGGATGAGCCTATTCCTCTTAGTACTCTTTGCAATAGGTCCCACGATGTCCATCGCCATCCTCCCAAAGGAGGTAGTAACTAGAGGGAGGGGTTTTAAGGGTACCATATACCTCCTACCCACTTGGGCCACTTTCTGGCACTCTTCAGAGGCTCTACAGTATTTGGCCACTTGTTCATGGATATTAGGCAAATAAAATCTTTGTAGGAGTCTGGATAAGGTCCTGTCCCTCCCAGCACAAGGAATATCATGCCCTGAATATAGCAATTGGGCCTTAAATTTGTCTGGGACAACCAGTTGTTCCATCTCCTCCCTGGTCTTAGGATTAGTACACACCCTGCACAAGATATTTATTTATGGGAATCAGATACACCTTTGAGCCAGGGGCTCTTTTACAAAGGTTCCATGTCAGGTTACTTGAAACATTAGGACAGACAGTGGTTTTGTGCTAAAGAGAAATAACATTGCAGCCAGAGGGCTTTGTTAATTACTAAAACATCACAATTGTGCAAATCACTTCTATAACAATTTAAACAATATAGATTCATATAGGTAGCCATCCAACAGAGGGAGGCGAGGCAAGAGGCTGGTGTAAGAGGGAGAAAGAGAGGAGTGGGGGTGGGTTAGGGGCAAGGTCAGCGAGGGAGGTATATGGAGGATTAGAGGAGGAGGGAAGGAGTGGGAGGGAAGGGTGGGGTATGGGGTGGGGGTAACCATTTAGGTGTAGCAGTCATAGGAGGCACAGGAGATGAGGTTATTGACGCAGGTTAAGCTTAAAGGCACCAGGGTTGCTTTGCTGGTAACTTCTGCTGGCAGGGTGTTGAACCAGGAAGAGGCTCTGAAAAAGAAGGATCGTTGGCCTTGGGTAGTTCTGCAAAGGGGAACAGTGAGGGAGAGGTTGTTTGAATTCCTGGTTTGTCGTGGGCCGCTATATGGTCTCAGCAGTGCCTGTGATCCAGAGGGTAATAGGTCCAATGTTTGCCTTTTTGCTAGGATGCAGGTTTGATATTTAATTCTGCCAGATAGTTGGAGCCAGTTTGTGTGTTCATAGATCTCACAGGTGTGTGTAAGGCAGTTTGCGATGTTTGGAGACGACATGCCTTGTTTAGTGCTGTGGTGATACGTCGGAGAGCTGTGTCAGTGGCAGACCCGTAGATCACAAGCACATAGTCTATTATAGAGATTACTGAACTGTGAATGGCAGTGCTTAGGGCTTCATCCGTGAGACAGTTCTTATGTCTATAGAGCAAGCCTATGTGGGTATTCACAATTTTTGGTACGTAGTTGATATATTCAGAGTATCCAAGTGTTGGGTCAAGAATCACCCCAAGATATTTAAATAGATGTACTTGTTCAAGGGTGGCCCCTTTGATGTTTGAGATAGAGAGGTCTCTGTTTTTATGTTTGCTGTGGGTACCATGGAACAGCATTGATTTGGTTTTGCTGTAGTTAAGAATAAGCTTGTGAGATTTAAACCATGCCTCTACATCAGTGAAGCTTTCTTATAGTAGCAACTGAAGAAAGGAGGGGTCAGAGTGGGAGGTGAAGATGACAGCATCGTCGGCATTAGAGTAGGATTTTTTTCTGAGCAAGATGAAGTGAGGCTGTTTAGGAAAATGCTGAAAAGCATAAGACCCAGGATGGATCCTTGTGGGACTCCTGCTCGGACCAAGAGGGGTGTTGAGAGGGATTTGCCAATTTTTACCTGCTGTGTTCGGTCACTGAGGTAGCTTTGAAACCAAAGAGTTGTGTCCAGAGATAGACCTATTAGAGATAGTTGTTGAAGCAGTAGTGAATGGTTGACGATGTCAAACACCTTAGTTAGGTCGATGAAGGTGGCGCCAACGAGATCCTCTTGGTCCAGGGCATTGTGGATGTAGGAGGTAAACTCTAGGAGTGCCGTGGTCATGCTGTGGCCCCTGCGAAATCCGTGTTGTTCTTGACATAGCAGGTCATACTTAGTAAGGTGTTCTATCAGTTGGTCGGCAGCTATTCTCTCCAATGCTTTTGAGAGAGGGTGGAGAATGGAAATTGGTCTATAGTTGCTTGTAACAGATTTATTGCCACTTTTGTGGATAGGTGTCAGCATCGCTGAGTTCCATTTTGGGGGGAACTGTGAGAGCATGAGAGATTTGTTACGAATTTTGGTGAGGGGGGACAGGACTTCATTGAGGGTAAGAGCGAGGAGTTTCAGGTCGAGGGAGTCATTGCTTGATCTAGACTTACCAAGTACTCGAAGGAGGTACTTTTTTGCGATGTCCTTGGAGATGGCTTAGAAGTAGAACGGTGGATTTCCCTCCAAATTTCTGACTTTGACTTAATGGTATCTAGAGGGGGATCAAAGAAAGTTGGCGGTAAAACATGGCTAAGGTTGATAAATGCTGCATTAAAGGCATTTGCCATGGTGACTTGATCTGTGATGATGTGGCCATTTAGTTGGACCATAGCGTGTGGGACTTTTTTTTTTCCAGTTAGTTCTGTTAGGTTGGCCCAAAACTTATTTCCATCTTTCCAAGAGTTTGTTAGCACTCTTTTGTAGTAGTTAGCCTTTTCATTTCAAATCGCGCTGGTGCAGGCATTTCTTGCAGCTTTGAAGGCTTGAATGTCTGCCCTGTTTCTGGTCAGCTTAGCACGATGCCAGAGGATATCCCAGGCCTTCATTTGCTCAAGGAGACCAAGGTTGATCCAAGGGTCATTAACACCTTTAATCTTGCGTTTCATGAAGCGTGCATGTGCATCACAGGCTATGTTGAAGCTTTGGCTAAAGTAGTCAAGTGCAGTGTCCACATCTGAGGCTGCATCTATAGGTGACCAGTCGTGATCTCGTAGGCATGTTTGTAGAGGCCACAGCTGGCCAGGCAGTAGTTTTCTACTGTTGATGATTTTAGGGGGGGTCTTAATGAATTTTGTTGGACCATGAAAGTAGGATTGGTGAGTGGTCGCTTATACAGTTGGGGAAAACTACTGTATTAGTAATGTGTTCAGGGCGGTTTGTAAGACCCCAGTCCAGAAGAGTTGAGGTACCTGTTCTGTAGTTTACTCGGGTGCGTGTTTTAACCAATTGGGAGAAATTGGCAGCTGTCAAGGCATCTTTGTACTTATGTACACTGGGGGAAGACCAATTTACATTAAATTACCCAAGAAGGATAGTTTCAGATTTCTGATCTAGGGAGTGAATGGCATCCAGTACTTAGTTCAATCCTTGGTTGGTGAGTTTGGGGGTTATGTAGACTGATGCCACCGTCAGTGTTTTATGATGGGTCCCCAGATGTATTTTTGTGGCAAGAACCTGGATGTTGCTCGCAGGGTGAGGTATAGGTAGTGTGTGCTCAACCAGAGTGTCCTTTAGGTACAGGGCAAAGCCTCCCCCCTTCTTATGCCTGAAAATGGCATAACCCGAATTGTCATTGCAGTGTCAGGGGTCTTAGGTGATAGCCATGTCTCGATTACTGATATTATATCTAGGTTGTGGAGTGTGACCCAGGCAGTGAGAAGATCCAGCTTTTTGAGGAGGCTGCAGATATTGATGATAGCCAGGCGGAGCCCCCCAGACCTGTCAGCACCACAGGGGCTAGACTGTTGGGGGCCAGGATTTGGGTGAACGTTACCTGAGATGAGGGTCAGCATCAGAATTAGGGACTTTTAGAGACTTTTGATATACTTCTTTTGTCCCCGTACTGTTAATGCATTAGGAGCCTCTTTAAAGGGATAGTGATTTGAGTGAGAGAAACCTGTTAATAGGAGAGAGATACTGAGGAGCATGGGAACATGTGTTCTTGATGGGAGAGCCATCCTTAGGTGAATCGGTCCAGGTGGTGTGTTTTGGGCAAGAGTTAGGGAGTAGTTGTACGTGATCATCCTTGGGTAGATAATGGGAATTCAGTGGAGAGGTCAGTGGTATTTTGGGGTCGCAGTATAGCAGCCCTTCCAGAGTAGATGATTAGATTGAGAATAATAAGCAGTCTGATTTGCGGGAAAGTGGTTCCCATACTTAAGCGTAGAGAGAGGTCAGAAATGTTGTTCTATGTGGCAGAAGGTATGGGCTTTTTAGGAGGAGGTGGGATAAGTCTACTGATAGCCAATAAGAGCAGAGTAGATGAGAACTGGGCAGTACCCTTGAGGATTTAACAGAGGTCGGGGACATGGTGGGCGGGCGTGGCTGGCAGTAGCCTGTAGGAGTGAGGTAGAAAGCCAGGGCGGGGTTTAAGTGTATTTAAACAGGACCGGGGTGGCTGGGTGGGCCGAAAAATCAGGCAGCTAGGGCTCCCTTCCTGGAGGTAATCAGTCCCTGAGGGCAAATCCATACCTGAGCTTCTGTGAGGGGCTGGTGGCTTCAGACCTGGACTGCGGATGGCAGTCTAGCAGGTCGGGTTCATCAGAGAACCAAGTCTGTAGCTCTCAGACTACCTGAAAAGAGAAGTACAGAGGGAAATTAAATGGGGGTTGCTTGTGGAGCTAAAAAGAAATGCAAAATGGCTTAAACAGTGGGGGTGTTGCAGACCAAAATGTTAGGCAAGATGCCACAAGGTCTGAGAAAGCAAGAACAGGGCTATTTAAAACACAATACTAGAGTAAAAAGGTGAAAGAGGGGGAGGAGTTCAAAGGCCTGAGCTGAGATCGCTACTGGGTCTTATGAGGGAACACACTACAGGCACATAGATTAAATCGGCAAACTTCAACTATAAAATGTTTGCAAGACAGTATTAACAGAAATCATAATCTAGTACAATAATAATTCAAGCATTAACAATGCAGAGCTATATGGAGCCAACCGGAGTGCTCCTGGGGCTAACTGCAGCCAGTGGGTCACAGCAGTAACAGACTCTGGATTTAAACCCGGAAACAACTGTCCTCGTGTAAAAGAGAAAAATCAGGCAGCTAGGGCTCCCGTCCTGGACGTAATCAGTCCCTGAGGGCAAGTCCATACCTGAGCTTCTGTGAGGGGCTGGTGGCGTCAGACCTGGACTGTGGATGGCAGTCTAGCAGGTCGGGTTCATCAGAGAACCAAGTCTGTGGCTCTCAGACTAACTGAGCTTCTGTGAGGGGCTGGTGGCTTCAGACCTGGACCGCGGATGGCAGTCTGGCAGGTCGGGTTCGTCAGAGAACCATGGCTGTGGCTCTCAGACTACCTGAGCTTCTGTGAGGGGCTGGTGGCTTCAGACCTGGACTGCGGATAGCAGTCTGGCAGGTCGGGTTTGTCAGAGAACCACAGCTGTGGCTCTCAGACTATTATTTTTAATTATTAATTTGGAGGCACCTTCTGATGTATATTTCCCCACCTGTTGAAAGAAAGGAGTTAGTGTGTTATCACTTTTTTGTTCTTTAACTATCTCACATTGAGGTATAGCCATATTAATGTTGATATTGTCACATTGTCCCTTTTTTCTCCATTTTTCTTGCAGGGCACACTTTTCCCTTTTGTTTTCCTGGCTTTACCAGGAGTACCTAAAATGTCCTCATCAAAGGGAAATGCATCACCCAGACTTCTCTCTGCCCGGCTTTGGGCCCTTGTAGTAACTCCGGCTACCTGATCTTTATTAGCCAGCAATGAGTCAAAATGAGGATAACCATGTCCTATAACAACTGAGACCAGAAGTCCAGGTATCAGTTCTGCAGATACAGCTGTTTCTTCGCTCTCAATGTTCATCACTACTTCAGTAGTGGGATACCTGTGCTTGTCCCCATAAATACAGACCACATCCATAGGAGGCCCTTAAGCAGTACAGGAATCCTTCAGTTCAGGACGGATCAACGTGTATTTGCTCCCGGAGTCTATAAGTCCCATCACATTCTTATCATTGACTGTTACTTCTGTAATATAGTGCCCCCAATTTAACAAAGGTAGGTGAGTGGGTTCCATTTTATTCTTCAGGCAGAATCTTGCAATATGCCCCGCCCCCTCACAGTAGTGACAAATTATGTCAGGTGGAAAAGTCCTCCCTCCTCTCCCTTGTCTATCATCAGGTTTCTTAAAAGTTTTGGATAAAGAGTTATAAGATTGTCTTACTGGAGAGGTGTGAGTCGAGGATGTTTCTTTGACTCTGTTCTTTTTGGGGGG